>CM020215.1:180270158-190270158 GCA_009819775.1 Phoenicopterus ruber ruber | reverse complement strand
ACCCCCCATGGTGAGCAGCCCTCGAGCTGGGGTGCGAGCTGCTCTCTGCGGCATGTCGTCTTTGCTACACGGCAGACGAAAATCAGAGCATCAGAGAGAATAGTCTGAAATGTGCCTTCCTGCCTCCGACATGGGAAGCAAGGATAGTGCAAGGGAGCTTGCTGCCCAGAAATAGCTGCCCTCGCTCAATCGTGGCTATGTCACCAGCTGGTGCGTCACGTGCACTGCTGCTACACCTAAAAAAGTTCACCTTTTTATGCTAAGATACTCCACTTTGCATTCAGATGGAGAACGAACACTATTGCACCTCTGTGATTTCATGTACCCACCCCGACATCCTGCTCCGGAGCATCTGTGTTTCAGAGCTCTCCGTATGCGTCTTCTCTTTTCTGTTGTGCTTTCCAGATAACACAACCCAATTTAGCACAATTGCTGCGCGTATGAGCCACAAAACCAGCCCGTTCGCCTGGGTTATGTATTTACATCTCCTGCTACCAGGCATTTGATGAAACAGCTTCCTCCTCCTTACCAGTCCTTTTGGGCTTTGATGACTCAAATCCTTACCTCACGTGAGCAGCCCTTGCTTGAACACGTACTCTGTTGTTCTCACTGGGTCTTCCTACGTAGTATCCGAAGGGTCAGGTGTTTCCCACCAGCATGCCAGGTTTCAAGCACAAGATACACTTGCTACATCAGGAAATTAGTGAATAAGAAGCCGAATCGGCAAAGAAACCCTGAACGTGAACGTATCAACGATTCTGTCTGATAAAAGTATTTTCCCGTTACACTCAGCATGGCAGGCTCAGGTTAACAAATGGGGCAAAGTAGTCCAGGAAAAGAGAAACCTATAGTAAACAAGAAATGTATACACACCCCCTTTTTAGCGCATGTGTAGAACTACTTGAATTTTATTTCCAAAATCTAAATATTGATGAAATGTCAAGATTGAAAAAATAAATTAGAAAGAAGTTAATGATTTCTCAGTAATTTTTCCTAAATAAACTTCTTGCTAACTGCCCTGCATTTTATTTTAGCTGCTCGAAATAGTTTGAGATTTAAAACAGAAGTCTGGAATATTTTTTTTCCAGAAGGTGTTAGTTTTTGCTTTGACCAGTCCTATCATCTAGGTAACCTTTTTATATCCCTGTAATAAATTTCATCTGTCATTCACCTTTGAGCAGTGCACCTGCGCTCGTGAATCCCTATTCTGGGGCTGCTTTAGCCTTCCAAATTGCTGACCAGCTTCAAACAAGCACAGCTGCTTGTTTGTCAAACGTTAAATGTGTTTCCTTCACAGCCAACTACAAATACTGGGTCCTAGATTGATGCCAGGCTAAATGTGCAATATCTGACAGACCACCACAGCTAAAATTGAGTATTTTTAACGATTTTAAGCTGAATATCCCATTTCTCAGAAGCGGCTGTCACTTTGAGCCTATCCAGACAATTCAGAGGTTGCTAAATTTGTGTTTAGTTATGTGCAAATTTGCATGTGCTACAAATATGTCAGGCAGGACTTCCAAAGCTGCTCTAGGAAAACTTACTTTATAATTGCACCCCACCACAGTATGTTCTGGTTTCTCTCTGAGCTTTGTTTGTGGCTATACAGAAGGACAGCGTGCAAAGAGCGCTGTTACGGTAGTGGCATCAAGCAAGCAAAGGAAAGAAGAGTTGTCAGAGCTAAGTTTTCCTGCCAATCCTTCAATTCACTCCCTTTTGCATAATGTGAAAGCTTTTAATTGCATGATTACCAACTCTTTATCTGAACACTCCTGCTCCACGGCGTGCACAGAACGGACAGTGTTCACCAAGTGAGCAGCTCTATTCGTTCGGCGCACGGCTTCGTGTTTGCTGCCCGCTGCCTCGCGTCAGGGAGGCGGTGGGAGGTATTGCTGTTGTGCAGAGGAGGAGTTGCGGCACGCAGAGATGACAGCTGAGAGCTGCCACCCCTTCGGTGGGCCCAGCTGGAGAGCATCTCAGCTGCCCCAGCGCTCGTGCCTCCCGTGGTCCTCGCTGAGCCTCCGGCCCTGCTGCGTCCCTTGGGCTGATCCCTCCATGGGCAAAGCAAGGCTGGGCCTGGGCTCGGCCACCGTGTGGGAACAGACGACCCAGGAAGGGTCTCAGAAGCCACGTGTCCACCAACCTGGACTGAAACAAGATTACTCGGGCTTTTACCAACTTTTCACTTTGCAGCCCAGCTCACAGTACTGCGTCGTGGCTGCACGTAACTTAAATGACCAACGCAACCTTGTCCCAGAGCCCAGCCAGCCCGGGAGTCCCACTGGTGTCCTCTGCACTGGGCCGTGGAGCCGGGCGCAGCGTGGGGCCGCGTCCCCCGGGGTGGCGGACGAGGGGTGCGGAAGAAACACCAGCAATACCGGTATATATTAGGCTTTCTAAGGCAGGCCCTGCTCGGGAGGGGCTTCGCTGCGCCTCCCGCCCGGGAGCAGCGCAGCCCCTCCTCGCCTTTAAGCCGTTGCGTGCCTTGAAACCGCCGCCGGCGAGCCGCGGAGGCTGCGCGGGGCTGCGCGGGGGCGCCGTTCCGGAGCCGCCCAGCGGGTGGCGCTGTCGAGTCGCCGACGGGGCGCGGTGCGGGGCTGCGCGGGCGCGGGGCGGCTGCGCGGAGCGGCGCGGGCGCCGGCGGAACGGGGGCCTGGCCCGGCGACCCCGCCGTGGGTGGCGGGAGGCGGCGTGGGGGGGGGGGGGGGGGGAGCTGCGGCGGGGCGCAAACTGGGGGGGGGGGGGGGGGGGGGGGGGGGGGGGGGGGGGGGGGGGGTGGGGTTGGGGGGTGAAAAGTGGGAGGATTAAAGGGGAAAGTGTGCTGCGTTGGGGGCTGAGACGGGCCTGGCGTCTGGTTGGGGGGCGGAGGCAGCCGCAAGGGTACGGAATGAGGAGGGAAGGAGAGGAAGGAGGGAAAGAAGAAGGAAAGAAAACCAATAATAAACGGAACAAGCTTATCTGTGCTTTTTTTCCCCCTCAACTTTTCAGAAGATCAAAATAATTAAGTCAACTATTGCTATTTTTTATTGCTATTAAATTCCCCCCCTTCCACACTATCTGCTGGGATTGAAAGTGGAGAACTCAAATACTAAAGGGAGGGTATTTTCAAATATATTTGCAACTCAGCCAGACTCCAAAAGCCCATTTCTGAATTATGCACCCTCTATAAATAGGATTTTTTTTTAACCACTGTAACTATTCAAGAAACAGGTTTCTTTTTTTAATCACATAGTTACTTTGGGACAACCACAAGTAGCTCTGCTTTCACTAGTGGTAGCATGTACCAGTATAGCATCTACCTCTCCTGAAGAGAAAAATGATAACAACAAAGAAGCCTTACAACTGGTGCTAAACTGCCGTCTCGTCAGCAAGACTATGCCGCTTTTACTGTCCCACGGCATCCAAGAGGTAAGCTTTGTGTTCAGAGTCACACTAACGGGCTCAACACTTAGCAGCAGTAGGAGACCAACACAAATGGAGTATCATTTGGTCTTGCTTATTTTAATGGCAGTTCTGGAAGTGCTGAAAGTTTTCTCACATAAAATCAGAGGAAGGAAAGATGTTTAGTGCTACAATAATAGTCTTCAACCCAAGACTTTACTTGCTTGGGTTTGTTTGTTTTTTTTTAAGGAAATCACATTTTCCAGCTTTTCTTCCATTTCTTTGCATCGTCCCTTGGAAGGTCGTTAGCATTGCGATGCCCAAGCCCTGGGTTTCGTTTGGCCCCTGCCCACTGCACACCAGCGAGGATGGGCATGGTACCACCAGGAGACGCATGGCAATACCCCTGTGCACGTGCAGGAAAGCCAGAATAGCCCACTTTCCAATAGGAGCTGCTAATCATTTTGTGGTTTTCCTTTTTAAATAACTGCTGGTGAGTCAGGCATGACATGGCTCCCGTAATCTTCACAGATAATTAAGCAATTCAAACCTTGTGTCTGTGGGTAGATGCTGCTGTCAAAACTCAGGCCCATTCTGAAAGTGGCTGAAGTGCTTTCTTTGGGAAAAGAAAAAAAACCCTCTCTTGCTTTCTCCCACTTTTGATTAAATAATCTTAAATACCAAGACTGTATAGTAGGGAAATTTGCTTGTGTGGGCCATTGCTTTTGAAGCTGATGCGACAGCTTGTTGCACGACTCTTCTCTGTACACATTCTTCCGTTTCACTGGGAGGAATGCAGGAGACGAGCAGAGCAAGAAGCTTTTGATTTTTGTTACTACAAGTTGACAAAATACAGCTTTGTCAGTTCTGATGTTACGCTGACAACCAGTGTTTCACACCTCAGCAGCGTGAAAGTGGCTACAGTGTCTGTAGCACCGGCTGAGGTGTCCCAAAGCTGAAATGGGTGGACTCCATACAAAGCCAGGCTCTTGCTGACACCCATCCCACTGGAGCATCAATGTCAGAGAGAGCAGGGAGGAGTCTTGCTCCCTGCATGGGTTACCGCTTACCTGTGTTAACAGGATATTCTGAGTAATACATGTGTTGCCTTCAGTTTCCTGAACTTTTTGCATGGACAGTGTGTCCCAGGTAATACCTGCATCACCATGGAGCCCTGCAAGGGCCTCAGGACATCTGGACCCTGAGAGAGCAATAGGGAACTTGTGCTAGGGGTGAAACAGGCTGCAGTGTTGAACTAGATGTTTAAAAGAGATCCAGACTCTGCAACACAAGGACATAAATTAAACTGGGGAAAAATAAGGTTAGACTCATGGAATCCTCAGTTAGAGGTGAAAAACAGTCTTTGTCCTCCTCTTCCCCACGGTGAAACAGGATGATTTCTTTCATAACTGCACCGTCCAAACCACTTCTTAGATCATGGCTTATTTCCATTATTTTAGCAAAGGTGTGTCTCAATCTGCGCGTAATATTTGAAATAGGGGGACTTCTAGCACTTTCCAGGTTGGCTAGTCCATAACCACATAGAATAGTACCATGGAAGAACAACTCCTCAGTCTCATACAAAGGGAGGAAAAATTGAATACAGTTAAGAAAATGCAGATGCAACCCAAATATTGGGAGGATTTTCCAATTGCTGGATGTTGCAGATGGTGGAAGAGTCCCTCCAGAAAATATTGGTTCACCCTTCATCCTGGCACACGCTGAACTCATCTGAACAAAGCAACAGCAGACACTAGAATTAGTCAGGGAATCGACAGTTTTTGATAGAAAATCTTACAGACCATTTCTAGGTATTTCTCCCCCCCCCCTTTTTTTTTTTTTTAATGAGAAAAGCAGTCATGTTAAAAACATCATGGGGAGTAATTCTGAACTGGCAGAGAGATGGGAGATGATTGAAAAGATTCTTTCCATCTCCATTTTGATCTATGAACTCACCTTTGGGAAACTTTTCTCATTTCAGACCAAGTTTCACTCTCTCAGGATCGTCTGAAGAAGGTGGGATATTTAACCTGAGCAGCATTAACGCTACCACTCACTGCACTTGGCTATAAAAGTGAGTAAGATGTTTCGGCACTAAGAAACTTCACACAGAGTGACTTTTCTCTGATGTGCTTTCTTCCTGGAGGCCTCCCCGTAATTTTTCTGCTGGTGCTTCACACTGCAAGCCGGACATACTACTGTTAGCTGGAGGTGCTCTGCAGCCAGCCTGAGTTTGCCGCACCAAGTCCCCTGCGACTTCTTTTGCTTCTCGTCCCATTCCTCGCAGGCAGAAAGCTCCTATGAGGGACACCATTGGAGTATGATGTCCAGTGCAATTTCTAATGAAAAGCCCATCTCTCTGGCCCCCAGTGGATGTTCCTTGCCAAAGACTGTAGAGTTACTTGGAAACCCTGAGAAGTCCTGCAGCTCCACGCTGCTGTGAGCACCAGATCAGTGCTTAGTGAGCATGGCGGTGTCCTCAGCCAGTAATCCACTCAATGGGGCTCATCATAACGCAGGGTAACTGGGTGGCAAGCATCCAAGTCATTCTTTTTAATTAAGGAATCCACGGAGAAGTTCACATGGGATCTAATGACTCACACACAGTGCTTCTGTGGGGAGCAAACAGCAGATAGGAGACAGCTGTCAAAGCATGCAAGGTGTGGAGGAGGGAACTGGTGTCCCCAAAGCAGCCCAAGGCATTTGGTCAGGCACCCTGGGAATGAGAGGTGAGAACAGTTTGTAGGAGTGACAGTCTAGAGACGTGTGGCGATGTCCCCAGCCCTGGAGAAGACTCAGGGAGGTGCCCAGCCATGGAGAGACTGGTTTCCTGCGGGTTTGCTCCTGTGCAAGCCGCTTCTGTCACAGCACACAAGCATTGCTTCATCTGGGTTGGTTTCTCCTGGACGCTTGATTTTTCTCCAGCAACTGCATTTATAGCCAAAAGTCTGGGACCCAGAACAATGTCTAATTTAGTTCACAGCTCAGAGGATGTAAGGAGGAAGTAATGTGGATATGCGTTCAGGAAAAACAGTAACCTGGAAAAAGAGGCAGAAGAGGACAGTCACCTATTTCAGCTAGAACAGTTTGTCATCACGTGGTGCAACATGTGGCAACATCACCTGAGACTCCAGTGGTCTACAGCTTTTCTTCTTATTCTTTTAAGCCTTCCAAATTAGAGACAGTGCAAATATATGTACATAACAGTGTGTAACATATAATTCTTCTCGGTGTGAAACACGTATAATTCTTCTCGGTGTGAAACTGACTTCTGGGGCCAGGAAACAAGAAATGTTAAAAATTAGAAAAAAACCGGCAAAGTCTCATTGCATTTATTTGCTTTCAGCCTGGAGCTTCGTGTCTCGGGAGCGATACACTGACCTTTCGCTTGCGTGCTCTTCAGCTCCTGCTCTGCCACAGGCAAGCGAGTGCAAGTGAGCTCCGTGGTCCTCCCCAAACCCTGATACACACAGACTCCAGTGATCAGGAGCCTATGCTGGTCTTGCCACAGATTTCCTGTGCGGTCTTGGATAGGAAGGTGTCTGTGTGCCTCAGTTTTTCCATCTGTAAAATAAGAATGATGTTACACTGCTTCACCGGCGCAGCTAATTTCTGCTTAAAAAGCAGTCTGTGACCTTTGGATGAATGGTGGTAATGAGCTGTTTGCCTTATTTATAACTATCATTTGGTGTGATATAAATATTTTTTGTATGTGCATAGTGTGTTTATTTTGTGCAAGTGAATGCAGTCCCAATGAAAGTGAGAGACCGAGTATTTTGCTTTCCCACATAGCTCAACCCGTTCCCGAGTCCTGATCTCTAACACCTCTGCTATTGCAGTCCTGGGCCCCTCTTAAGCAGAAACTGCTGATTGGCCAAATTCTCTGGTGTTTGTAATGTGGGCTAACATGCGCCGGGGGTTGGATGAGACCAACAGGCTCATTTTCACTTAAGGCCTGCGGCAGTGCTGGAGCTGGAGAGCACAGAAGTGAAAGGTCAGTGTATCCCTTCCCTGAGCCACAGCTCCTGTTTGAAAACAAATAAAAATATCATGTGACTGTTACAATTTTTTAAAAATTTTCATAGCTTTATTGCCCTTCTTCCTTCAGAAAGTCAACTCTACACCAGTAGAAATGCTAGATGCTATTACTTTTGTGCATTTGCCTTTTTCCTTACTTGGAAGGTTTGCTGGGATTAAGCAGAAAAACTATAGACCTATTACTCTCTCATTTTTCTAATTTGTGTGTCTCAGTCTATGTGTACAGTATTAGCCAGTATTTATGGCTTTCTGGAACAAAGTTGGTGAATATGACCATGCACTTTGAGAAATTAAGGTCTGAATAGACACTGACAAGCGATTAAGTTACCGCAGCCTAATGAGTGTCTCTAGAGAATGATTAAAGTGAGCGCTTAACTCGTGTGGGCTGGGAACATGTGCACAATCAATTACTATGGCTTGGTAGATGATGAATAAATTGTGAAACCACCATAAATTGACAATTTGCCATGTCCATGCCCTGAAGGACATGATGATATCACCTTTCCACTTCCAAAGGGTGGTCTCAGCTGCTTTTCTAGGTTCCTTCTGGAGTCAACCAGAGGGGCAGGCACAGGAGATGATCCCATTTACTTTGTGCACTTGTTTTGGAATGGTAGAAATCAAACTCTTGGATGGCTAAAGTTGGTGAGATGAATCCCACACAAAATACCTATTATTATAGGGGGGTCGGACTAGATGATCTCCAGAGGTCCCTTCCAACCCCTACTGTTCTGTGATTCTGTGATTATCAGAACCCCTCGTTTTCTCGAAGAGGGGTAGTCATTGAGTACTAGATCCCCCCCATCTGGCTTAGCAGTGCTTAAGTCAAAACCCAGAGAAGGAGGTGCAGTAATCCTAAACCTCGATAACTACCTCTAGCAATGAGGACAACAGGCAACTCTCTCCTGCTAATGACTGAAAGAAAGTCAAGAATGATCCTATGTGCCTCCTCACCTTAGAGTTCAACAGTAACCTCAAGTTACTTCCCAAACAACTGTAAAAAAAGCTATACAACCTGGAATCTCATCCACTGTTGTTCTTCTATTAAAAGAGCCACAAATTAGGTAATCCTGGCAGGCTGATAATATCTGACGATGGGATTGGTACTGAAGAATTACCAGGTTCACCAGAACCATCTCCAACACCCCTTGTTAACTAAATACCTTCTAGTAATACCTTTCTACAAGCTACAACAGACTTCTCCCATAGAATACATAATGCAAACCACCTCTACATCAATACTCCTCTGGCTATTGGGTATATCACTAGCTTGTAAATCAGCAATCCAGATCATGATAGCATCAAAACTCAGCTTCAATATTCTTAGGTGGAACCAATATCCAGCATATTGACCTGAAGCCAGTGGCAACCTTATTTACTTTATCCTCATTCACAACTTTATTTTCAATAGCCCACATTTCCTCCAGAATATGAGCAGAGACATGAGAGTTAAAATGACTTGCAACATGCCAGCCTTTTCATGGGACACCTGTAGAAGGATTTCTAAGTAAGTTTATAAATTCTGTCACCAAGCCCAACCTGTACCTAAGATGACATATTCATCATTTGAGCTGGAAACCTGGATTTCCGTATCAATTCCTACCACAAATTTGGTAATCATTACCCTGCTACTGCTCTATCTCTGGGATAGCCTATTCAAGTATAATTTTCCTGGACACTATGGATAACATCAAAAAAGGTAATCCCCAGAAAAGAATGTGTGTATATATCACAGAATCACAGAATCACAGAAACGTAGGGGTTGGAAGGGACCTCTGGAGATCATCTAGTCCAACCCCCCTGCCAGAGCAGGGTCACCCAGAGCAGGCTGCACAGGACTGCATCCAGGCGGGTTTTGAATATCTCCAAGAAGGAGACTCCACACCCTCCCTGGGCAGCCTGTGCCAGGGCTCTGTCACCCTCACAGTGAAGAAGTTTTTCCTCGTGTTCAGGCGGAACTTCCTGTGTTCCAGTTTGTGCCTGTTGCCCCTTGTCCTGTCGCTGGGCACCACTGAAAAGAGTCTGGCCCCATCCTCTTGACACCCGCCCTTGAGATATTTACAAGCGTTGATGAGGTCCCCTCTCAGTCTTCTCTTCCTCAGGCTGAACAGCCCCAGCTCCTCAGCCTTTCCCCATAGGAGAGATGCTCCAGTCCCTTAATCATCTTCGTAGCCCTCTGCTGGACTCTCTCCAGTAGTTCCTCGTCTTTCTTGAACTGGGGAGCCCAGAACTGGACAGGACTCCAGATGGGGCCTCACTAGGGCAGAGTAGAGGGGGAGGAGAACCTCCCTCGACCTGCTGGCCACACTCTCCTTAACGCACCCCAGATGCGGTTGGCCTTCCTGGCCGCAAGGGCACGTTGCTGGCTCATGGTGAATTTGTCATCTACCAGGACTCCCAGGTCCTTCTCCACAGAGCTGCTTTCACACATATATACATGCATATTATACATAATATGTATATAAAACTACAGACCAGCTTAGCAACTCAATATACCCATCAAACATCTGAGAAAGTTCGTAATGCAGCCAAGCCCTCATGTACCACTATCACCACCACATTTGCTTTGAGAAGAACGCTGTTGTGGACAACCTGATGATCTAAGAAGGACTGTTTGTCAACAAGTGTACTACTTGAGACAGCTGTATCATGTTTTCGAAGGACTATCCAAGCACCACATAAGGAATTTCTTCAGTACCAAAAGACAATCCACAAGGACATTTTATTTCCAGTTATTACATACATCACATCCTGGAACCTACATAGAAAATCACTAAGCAATTGCAGCTTAAGCTTATATCTATCTATAAACTCCAAACTGTCCAAGACCTGATACCAAGCTCACTGAAATCAATGCAATATGAAATTGGTGGGCATTAAAAGAATGCTATATGGAATGTGTTGCATGGCATTGCCTTGCCATGAGCAGCATGGAATAAAAAGGGTATCTCAGTCTGTGGCAAGGTATACAGATCAAATCCTGGAAACAGTGATTAGAAAGAAGGGTGAATCTGCAGAAATCTGAGTCAAGTAGTCACTAAAAGCATTGAATACTGCTGAGAGGTTTATGAAAAATATGAAAATAGAATCTGACGTGATTACTCACAATTTTTATCTCTAGTTACACCAGAAAGACTGCAAAAAAAAAAGTTTTGTGTTAGTCACTGGGACTTCTGCCTCAGGTCTCATTACAATGAGAAATGCGAAGATGCATAAGAAGGAAAAAAATGCTGTTGTTCAGCTTTTGTAAAACTTCAAATTATTTAGCTGAGATTGGGAGTGTAAGTTAACCTTTGTATCAGAAGCCAACCTACTACATTCTAGGCTGCGTGCCTAATGTTGCTCTTCTTTTGGTGGCTAAGGTCTTTTATGGAAACAGAAATACAGAGCTGCTGAAGTTGTTGTTACCCTGGGTATAACGTCTCACCCTACAGTAGCTGCGTTCTAATTGAAACGAGGTTTTGACCTGACAGAATTTGTAATGAACCGAATTTGAGCAGCTTCAGCCCTGGGTCCCTTGAGCGACTTACAGAGAGAGGGCAGAAGAACAGGAAAGCTCCATGATGGTGATCAAACAGCTGGGTGGGGAGATCTGCTGGATGTCCCCTGCACTCGCTCTTCATCCAACCTCAACAAAGGTTTACAGTGAACAAGCAGTCAATCCCTTCCCTATTCAGCATGGCGTATTTGCGGATTGTTAAGAATTAGGTGGATTCTATTTTGTTGTAACTGTGGAAAAAACTGAATATACACTCTGCTGTATATGTAATAGGGTAATGGCATAATCAGAAGAGGGACTCCCTGTTTCCACTCCTTTCTGAATATAAATTGTTCTAAAAAATAAAGGCAGGCATTAGAAAGTATCAGTAGAAAAAAGAAAGAAAGAAAAGTTCTTTACTGAAGAAAGTCAATAAGGCAAATGAGCAGGCATGGATTTATCAATTTGAGGGGAGGAAAAGGAAGAGAGAATGGGAAGGAAGGAGAGGGGAACACATGGAAAGGAAAGCTGTTGCTTGTCTGCTGCGAGGAAGGTCGTTTCAAAACTCTCTTCCCAGAGATTAAATGAATCACTTTATCTCCTGCAATGATTTTTGTCTTGAACAAAATGAAGTGGCAAAACCCATACAACTTCTCCAGAAGCAGCCTTAATGGAAATTGAGGTGAAATGTCTGTGGGCTGCAACTCAATGTCCATCAAAGACATTGAGAAGGAGGAAGAAGGGTCAGCAATCCAGCATGCTGAAAGGGAGGTGAGCCTGAGGGGTTGCACTGCCTGGTCGTGGCCACGCAGGAAAGCCCAGAGCAAGCAGTCACGAGCAGAGCTCAGATCTGGTGACCTCTTGTGCTGGTTTTGGCTGGGATAGAGTTAATTTTCTTCATAGCAGCTACTGTGGGGCTGTGTTTTGGATTTGTGCTGGAAACAGTGTTGATAATACAGGGACGTTTTAGCTATTGCTGAGCAGGGCTTACACAGAGTCAAGGCCTTCTCTGCTCCTCACCCCACCCCACCAGCGAGTGGGCTGTGGGGGCACAAGGAGTTGGGAGGGGACACAGCCGGGACAGCTGACCCCAACTGACCACAGGGATTCCATACCATATGACATCGTGCTCAGCATATAAAGCTGGGGGAAAAAGGAGGCGTTTGTCTTCCCAAGTAACCGTTACGTGTGATGGAGCCCTGCTTTCCTGGAGATGGCTGAACCCTGCCTGCTGATGGGAAGTAGTGAATGAATCCCTTGTTTTGCTTTGCTTGCACGAGTGGCTTTTGCTTTACCTATTAAACTGTCTTTATCTCAATCCATGAGTTTTCTCACTTTTACCCTTCTGATTCTCTCCCCCATCCCACCGGGGGGAAGTGAGCGAGCGGCTGCGTGGGGCTTAGTTGCCGGCTGGGGCTGAACCACGGCACCTCTATGATCAGGCCATGTATCACAAGTTAAAGTGCATCCATTATCAAAACCCCTGACTTGTTTGCTCAAACTTTACTCAAAGGCATTTTAAAATGGAGCAGAGACATCTCCGCTATGTGCTCTTTTCCAGACTTTTTCAGGGAGGAAGTTTCTTTGCCCCAAAGCTCTCTTCAGAGGTATTCAGGGTAATTCCAAGTATTGCTACAGAACTGTGTTTGTCAGCTATGGGTGACTTTAATTTTTGTCCACTTTGATAGGTCCATGTGAAAATTCAATGTGGTACTTTCACCGAAACTACCTATTTCTTATTTTGACCCTACAAGAACTGCTACTGGTGTACCAAGTCAGTGAGGGCACATGCCAGTTCTCAGCTACTGCTGGAAACCAGTTATTAGACATGAACAGTAGTTTGGGTTAAATTGACTTGGAGTAAATTATTTACAAAAGTGCTTATCATCAATACGAAAGGAAGTCGGGATAATTTTAATGCACATGAACAACTTAATTATTTCAAAGATTCTAGAATACATTAAACTTTGTTGTCTCCACTGTTTCGTATCCTCATGCTGATTGACACATCTATGAGTAATATTTTACTCTTCTGTCAATGTAATCTCTGTCTCTCATATTTTATGTTATTTTTATTCCACTTTTCAAAGTTAGATTTGCAGAAAACTTAATCAAATCCCCAAATTTTGGTACCACTGAAATTACTAAAAATGTTCATGAGCTGTATCTCATTAAGGACAAATATAAAAACAAAATGGAAAATTTTTAGTGTAAGCAGTTTTCAACTTTTAAATGAACAAGGAACGGTTTGAAGATTTTTAAGAAAGTACAGTATCTCTATGTTTTCAAATCTCCTTACTTAAAAAAGGCTTATCAGATCAGCCTTAAACTTTCCAAAAATATTCTTCTTTGCCAAGGGACCACACGTGAAGTTTCAGGTGGGAAAAAATTTGGCTTAAAAAAGAAGAAGAAAAAAATATAGGGTCTTAGAATGAAAATCAACATGGAACTGCTACTGTAGTTCCATTATAAAGACTCATAAAAAACATTTCCAGTTGCTCTCCAGTAGGTCTGATTTCCATAAGTAAAGCCCCACTTTATTTCTTCCACAGTTCCTTATAGGTCTTTAAGGAGCTATGAAAACCTCTTGCCAACAGGGAATTTCTTGCAGAAATAAAGTATCTTAGGAAACATTTTTTTATAGATCTGGAAACATATTAATGATTAAAGGCCTGATCCTTCAGAGCTGAGTGTTTGCAGTTTCCATTGGCTTCTGTGGGAATGACAGATGCGGGGCCCTTTTCATATGAGATATAATATCGGCATACCTGAACCCTGTGATTGCACCGGGCTTGTGAAAAACCTTAGTGCTTGCCCTCCAAACCGCACAGGGCAGGTCCCCGTATTCAAACCCAAGAGTTTCAAATTCATGATTCCAGTCCCTAAGATCATGGGACAGACTTAAAATTCATGAGCTTTTTCAGGTTTTATGCGATTTGTGAATTTAAACCTTCTTTTTTAAAGTAAGTTTCTTGCCTTTTAGATTTGCTCTGCAGGAATCCGGGCTGGCAAGTCACTTTTGTTTAGAATAGAACAAGGTTTTTCTTGCCACTGCCCATCTCCTGCAGCCGGGGCTAAAGAAAGACAGCACGCATCGCAGAACTTAGTATCGGACTACAGGAGACGGCCACGGTGAGGCTAACTCATGCTCCCTCTTGCAGGTCCGGCGCCGCGCTCCTGCCCGTCCCGGCACAGCCCCGCGGTGCCGCCCGTGCTTTCTCAGCGCTTAGCTGGGGACACAGGATCAGAGCAGGAAAAAAATCTGTGGGAGGCAGAGCTGCAGCTGCTGGAGGAGCTTATTTTATCTGTCAGCAACTGTACATGAACCCTCTCTACTGCGGGATAAAATCTGACAGAGAGGCATAAGTCCTGACAGAGAAAGTTTTATGTACATTAAAGTCCCCATCAACCTGTCAATGCATAAATGGCCATATGCAATGTAAGTGATGATTAAAAGTGATCCGAAAGAAAGCATTTAAAAACCAAATGAACCTACCCACTACACCAGATCTGCACCAAAGCTTCTTGATAAGTTAAACTGTTTTTAAGTCACAGAGATCAGCAACAAAAGGTCTGACTGCCAAAAGGCATTTTAGACATTCAGCAGATTTCCTATTAAAATGTAAGATAAGAAACCATCAAAATGTACATAAAAAAGACCCCAGTCAACTGCGTAAAATTTCTTGAGGAATCAAGGAAAGCATGTCCCGTTTGTGGGACTGCTTCCAGGGCCTTCTCCCTCTCCTTCAGCTTTGTGCTTTTGTGTTTATGGCAAAAACAGTTTACAGTTGGAACAGCTACATTCAGCCTGCAGCCCAATAGCAGCTCCTTCTCTTGGAAGGGTATTTATTATTCCTGCTGCCTTTAATTGCCTTGTTAATCTGTGTAACCAACAACTGTAATCCCTGTAATCCCATGGCCCTTTCACTTGTCCTTTATCAACCGGGCAGGTATTTGTTACGCTGCTTGTTGTGCCTTCCCTCCGAGCAGGCTGTCAGCTCTTCACATGAGGATTTCCTACCACACTACGTGTTTGCACAGCGCCGGCACAACAGAGCTGCCCGCTTGAAGCTTCCAAGCGCTACTGGATAAAGAAAACCAAATCCCCCTGAAGCCACCCTAGCGATTCGCCGAGGTCCATTTGCCTCTTTATATCATTAAAGCTGGTAGAGGGTAAGGGAATGGGGAGAAGAATGATATTTTGTTTAAAAAAGAAAAAGAATAGGAAATCAACCATTGTGGTGAGCTAGTCTCCATCTTTCTCGTAGTGCTCTCTGACCTCTGGGTAGTCTTCTTCAGGGAAGTACTGGAAATAAACTGTAATTTTTGAAATATGAAAATCAGCTTTATGTATTCTGTAAGGCAACGACAATTAAGTCAGTGTCTTATACTTCCCCAGAACCTTTCCATCAATATAAAACACTGACTTAATAGTGTCACTCAAATCACATTGTAATTGTGAGTTGAAAATGTCATTCTTGATTTACCTACATTTCGATACCACTGAGGTCGATAGATGTACCTACACCAGTGGTACATCCGTATGAATGTATGGTCTAGACCTACACACAGAATAAATGGCTGTGGATATTTGTCAGGCTGCTGCTAGGAGTGGCCTCGTATTTTTTGGATAAGCTTCAGATAAAAGTCTAAACATCTGGATACTTATAAAAATCATCCAGAGCTCCTGGATGTCGAGGCTTTTCTCTCATTCATTTGGACGTGTATGTGAAATTGTCAGTGGGCACAGAAGTGCTGTAATGCGAGGGGTAATCAGCCAATGGACAGAAATAGGAATCAGATGTCTTTCAAATAAAACTCGCTTCTCCCACCAGCAATCCTCCAGCGAATCTCCCACACCTGTGGATGAGGGGTTACGCTGCTGTTACTGCCATTCAGAACTCTTTTAATGCTGGACGTATTTTTAAAAGACAGCTCTCGCAGCTTATAAAGCAAGGTTTTGGCTTTGGCTAATGAAAAGCATTAATGTACTGTGGGAGGTGGAGAGAGAGAAAGATTATAATTAAATCTCTGCACTCCTCTCCCGTCTCTAAGGGCTTGGATAAGAAACAGTTCTGCTGGGCAGCTGAATTTGAGCTAAATAAGATAGCTGGGGGAGGGAGCCTTCTTGGTGGTTTCATGTAGGCTTGCACATGTGGTAGGGCCAGGGAACATTTCTGATGAAAATAAAATTGTTCTGGGCTCGATCCAGCTGAAAATACCGACAGCCTGCCGGGCTCTGCAACTTTCATAAGGTTGCAGATCCTGGCTCCTAGCAGGAAGCTTGGCCCGGCTGCCGTGGAAGGCCCAGCAAGCAAAACAATAGTTTTATGCCTGAAAGTTGCATATCCAATTGGGAGAGGCGGGAGGACTTGCCCAACACGCTCCCTCCTCCCAACGCTGCCAAGGTTGGGCTCCTTCTTGTACCTTCAGTCTCCCTGACCCACACCCTGCGAGTGTGGCCAAGAAGTTGCTTGGGAGCCCAAAGTTGGAGGCGGTCGCTCCTCTGCTCGTAAAAAAAGGGCTGGTGGGTCTTGGTATTCACAGGCTGGTGGTGATAACTGGTAATGGCCTCCTGTGGGATGAACATGATTCTCCCCTCATCCCCCTGTGTTTTCCTTAACTATCAGTCTCTCTTAGTTTGATTTGGTGTCAAAGAGCAAATGTTTTGTTGAAATGATTTACAACTTACGTTAATTTATATAGCGCCCTTTATGTACATCACAGGCGGGTCTTTATAACAAGTAAGTTTGAAACAATGTAGGAGCCACATGACAAAAAGAAATACAACTATTGAAAACAGAAGACTAAAAGACCCCAAACAACGTTTTAAAACTTCTGAGAAAATTTGATATAAAAACTTTTTTGGGCAGAGGGGAGTGTTGGATTCCACGGCTTTGGATTGCCAAGGGATGTGTTTCATGCACTCTCAGGCTGAGACAGGAGGCGGAGCCTACGGTGGACAACAAAAAAGTAAGCTCATAAGCTTGGTATTGGATGTTGGAGACGCGGGCAACAAAAATACTTTAGTGCTATAGAAGTAATTCCTGCAGCTGTCTGGATCTTAGAGACTCAGCTCTGCATCCTCTCAGCTTTTTGAATCTCATCGCCCCTAAAATCCACGGTGGGCCATAGCCCGTAGCCACACTGACGACAGCTATGGCAAAGTTAGTTTTTTCAAAACTTGCAAGGACTGGCTACAAGCCCAGAAAACCTGGAATATAATGAAATGAAAACGAAGTCAAAGTAAAACCAGACAGTTAGGGCCCCTTATCATCTCTTTAATCATGATTAAGACCTTGTACCCACGGCCATTTCATTGTGACCTTAAAACCAGCAGTAATAGTCCCGTCCAAAAGAGTACTTAAACACAATACCTTAACTCTAAGATCTGAAGATCTCTGCTGAAGTCACTGTGAGGACCAACACCCCAAGAATGCTACCCACCACTTGCACGCTGACTGAAGCCTGCATTTTCCCATTCCTGAACTGGAACGGCACTTTTCCCTGTGACCGTGAGTAGTAACTGAAAATTCGCCCCCACACAGACAGCTGCCACTCTTTTTTTCTGCTCCAGTGAAGCTTACTCAAATATTTCAGCTGCGGTTGCCAGAGCAGGCCTGATTCGGTACGTGGGAAGTCACTGAGAATTTTACTCTTGGTTTCAGTGTATTCAGGATCAGGCCTCAGCAAGCGCTTAGAAATCTAATAAGTATGTGTGTGGCCTGTGCTTTCAGAGGTTTCAGCATTTTTGGACTACCCAGATCAGTATCCTTTTAGCAAGCATAGATTTGAAGAGTATGTAAATACCATTTATATATGCATACAGACACACTCACTCCATACATGCATATACATATATTATTATTACTGTTTCACCAGAATTGTGCAAACCTGTTATCCGATCGAAGCACGAGCCAGTATTATTTAACAATGGAAACCTAAGCCAAGACAACACTTTCATCAGAAATATATAGAGACGTGCAATCCAAGTGACACGGAGCCTTGTTAACCAGAGAGGGATTTTACTCTCAGGTATGCCAACGTAACTTCTGTTCAAGACAAAAGACATCCCTGATCTTACACCAGGCAGATGTACTTCTTCTGAGCAGAAGACGTAAAAGACCTGACAAACTTGTGCTCCACGGTGGGATTTATGTCTCTGTAAGTGGGCACGTTCGAGTTGAAGATATATGTGTGTACATTCGTAATGGGAGCTATTCTTCTCTCCCTAAGTGCAACATATGGATGTGGACATGACTGCATTACGTATAAAAATGTAATAAATGTTTTGCCTGTGAACATGCAATAAAACACTTCATTTTATGGGAGGATATTTGTGTGTAACTGATTCTTACATTATAACATGTTGCAAATTTGTATAAATGCCTCTCACTTTGAAGCGATAGTCTGCATAGCAGGATGATTCACGAGGATAGGACAAGAGCCCTTGGGCTCTTGCATAATACAATCTGAAAACAGGCTTGAGCTCTCCAAAGAAATGCACTGGATGGGTCAGACCCGGGTGCTCACTGGTTTGCACAGCACTCCACAGGATTTGATAGCATCGCTTGGGAAAGACCGAGGACCAAAGGTCCCAGCGGTCCATGCTTCCTGGGAAGAACACGCTTCCCTTACTGCCACCTTGCAGCTTGGCCCTAATGTGTAAGAAGTATGTAGAATGTGTTCCACTTGTAGAAATGGCCACTCCACACCAGGATCTTCGACTGCTGTCTAGGGGTAGGGATTGGCTAATTTTAACAACACGCTGCGGGAAGGCCACATCTCCCTCCATGGGATCCTGTTCAGCTGTTGGTTTTTGCTGCAGTGCCTGCCTCCATGCACTGCACTGGAAGCAAACGTGTTGTCTCCAGGTGGTCCTGAGAAGGCTCTGGAGTGTCCCTCTGCCTTGGGTCAGGGCAGAACGGGAGTATTTCAGACCGAATAAAAGCTGCCACATGATGGAGTCAGGACCGCTTGTAAAAGGTGGTGAGCACAGTGCAGCGGGAAGGGGTGTGTGATAGGAGCAGGGAGGGACAAATGTGAAAAGGGAGGGGAGCAGTGAGACGTGTGGAGACACCACGTGCCTGGTGTAAGCCTTGGGTAGGAGGACACGTCTCACACAGAGAAGTAAGTTATAATATGCGCGTGTCTCAGGCAGCCTCTCGGTAGGTGGCATGGCAGTTCTTGCTGTACATAATGCATAGAATGCATGTCGCGAGCATTAACGACAGACTCCACAGAGGAGCAAAGGGATTGCTTTTCCATCTTAAAAATATTTCCCTCCTTGTTATGAGGGTACACAATGACACTGGTTCTCACTATTTAGGTATTGAATTCCCCTTTTTTAGAGGGGACTTAAACTTGAGTGACCTGTGGTCCCACCATCTATGTACTGAGCCGTCTTTGTTATTTGTGCTTTTTGGAGAGATTATGCTCCCGTGATTTATCTAAAGAGTCTGCCTTCTTAGAGGGGATTTCATATGACCCTATGATCCCATTATTTAAGGACTAAGATCCTCCTTGTTAGAGGTTACTTTAACCACCATTTACACACTCAGCTCCACAGAACAGGGCTTTCCCCACCAGTGTCAATAAAGTTAGCTCTTGTTCGAGTGCTCTTCCTCTCTGCAATGAAATCACACTTGAGAGGCAACACTCCTCTTTTTTATAGCATGCTCTCAGGCCGGCTGCATCCTCCCATGCCAGTGGCATCTTAAGCAATGACCAAACGCGAGAGTGGACGTGACCACGGGTTGTGCAGCCGCGCCTGTGGCTGTGAATCCCACCAGTCAGCATGAGAGTGCAAGGGGGAATGATCTGGGCACAGAATGGTGGTGGCGTCCCAAATGACCGCAATGAGTTCCTTAATAATACACGCTCAGGCAAAACCCAAAATCATCACCACTGAAAACTGATACGACGAAAAGAATTAACTTTGAAATCAGTATGTCCTTCTCATACCTTGCCTTTTTATCTCAAGCATTTCACATCTGTGAACTCTACGTGCTTTGTATGCAGTTCTGCTAGTAGTATAAGATAAAAAGCTTTGGTTTAGGGTGTTCAGGCAAATGATGCTTAATATAACCTACACAGAATAAATAGTAGCACCAGTTTTAACTAAACTATGTGTGGGGACAGGTTCTTGTGGACTTCACAGATCGGAAAGAAAAGCCACAAAAAAACATAGTGAGAAAGAAAACTTTCTAGAAGACAGTTACTGCATGGAACCAAGCACTTCAGTTCCACAAACAAGAAAGGGAAGGAGAAAGGTAACTAGGAATAAACAACAATAGTGACAATATATAAGATGTGGCAGGAAAAAGATGATGTAGACACAAAGTATGGCAATGTGGAAAAGCAATAAGGAAAGTAACGGCATAAGAAATAACATTAGAGCTATTAAATATATGGTTTTTCCATATAGAACAGTATAGATGGATCAAAAAAAAAAACCAAAACTGATGAGTCTATAGGAATTTCAGGTTTAGAGATGGCAAAATTTCTAATAAAGACATAGCTAGTGACATTTGAATATAAATTCATTCCATGAGACACTTCACAAGCAGCAGAAGGAGGGCACATGCTGCTCACATGCGTATTACAGAGCAGTTTATCTACAGAGCTATTAAAAATCACCTGCTCCAGAGGAAGATATATGAGGTGACCTTTGCCATACTGGCTTATATTTGAGATGCTTAAGACATTTTAGCGGTATCAGGATAATTTCCGATAACTGTGGGAGATGTTGACTTTGTGCCAGGATACATGAAGCAAATAGGTAATTATAAACAAAAATAATGAGAGGTTCTTTCGTCTGACAGAATTTTAGGAAAAAAATGGAGAAGACGAATGGCATCATCAATAAAGGAAGCAGATGTGTGAATAAAAGTCTGTCTTAATCCATTTGCAATTCCATTCTTTAAATCGTTCTAGATTGATGAGCCTTTTTTTAAAAATACAATAGATGAATAAATTGCTTTATTTGACCCCAAAAAGAAATATTTCATTTGGTAGTCAAATATAAAATGTTCTTACAATAAAGCTGAAGCAAATTTTGAAATTAAATATTCAGATCAAAAACCTTCAAATATTCCATTTTTAAAGCTGTCAACCCAATACTTTTCAACTCTTCTTTTCAGATTCCCCTTGTACCCATACATATATAGATACACTTGTTTTCAACGGAAATAATTGAGAAAATTAACATGATGTCAGAAAATATATGTGTCTATTTCAATTTGCATTTTTCAACGGGAAAAAGAAGGTTTAAACAAACATTTCACTCACTGTAATAAGGGAAATAACAGGTGAGAAAATATTGCTGGTCAAGATGGTTCAAATAAAAAAAACCCCATGTTAAACAAATGGGTTTCATTGTCTGAGGATGGCTCACTGCTGAAAGGCACTGTATAGATGCAAACCACGTACCAAATGCTACTTGTTTTAATATTGTCCTGGTTTCATCTGGGATAGAGTTAATTTTCTTCCTAGTAGCTGGTATAGTGCTGTGTTTTGGATTTAGTATGAGAATAGTGTGATAACACACTGATGTTTTACCTGTTGCTAAGTTGTGCTTATACTAAGTCAAGGACTTTTCAGCTCCCCGTGCTCTGCCAGCGAGGGAGGTGCACAAGGAGCTGGGAGGGGGCACAGCCAGGACAGCTGACCCAGCCCGGCCAAAGGATATCCATACCATATGACGTCATGTTCAGTATATAAAACTGGAGTTGGCCAAGGGGC
Organism: Phoenicopterus ruber ruber; assembly: GCA_009819775.1. Classification (NCBI taxonomy): domain Eukaryota; kingdom Metazoa; phylum Chordata; class Aves; order Phoenicopteriformes; family Phoenicopteridae; genus Phoenicopterus; species Phoenicopterus ruber. Next base: position 190,248,518 of record CM020215.1, on the reverse strand, counting down.
GGGAATCGCTGCTCGAGGACGGGCCATCGATTACTGGGTGGTGAGCAATTGTTGCATCACACATCACTTAGTTTTGTATATTCCTTTATCATTATTATTAATATTATTATTATTATTATTATTACTACTACTACTATTATTCTCTCTTCCTTTGCTGTCTTATTGAACTGTCTTTATCTCAACCCATGAGTTTTACTTTTTTTCATTCTGTGCCCCATCCAACCTGGAGAGGGGGGACTGAGCAAGCGGTTGTGTGGTACTTAGTTGCCAGCTGGGGTTAAACCACAACAAATATCAAACCATGTGTCTATATAGCATTGCAAAATACAGAATCTGTGAAGCAATTCTGTAGTAGGTGAAGAACTGAATAATTGGCAGATCATAAGGTATCATTTTCAGCAGGAAATCACATGATAATGCAAATATTTACAATAGAAATCTGTGTGAATTAGTATGGTGATGATGCTAGTCTGTATTTCTGTTGGTAATCTAGAGGGGAATGTAAATCACTACTGAAAATGTCTTAATGACATAAAACCTGGTAGAGTGGTACGTGACAGTGAGGGCTGGGCAGATGTACAAAATAATGTGGACTTGACATGCAAAGAACATCTGTTTTAATACAGGCAAACCCCAGAAATCTGCGTGTAGGACCAAGGAAGACAAGGATGACCACAGAGTCCGGGGCTCGGGAAGGCAGTGCCTCTGAGAAGGACTTAGGACTCATGGGCAAGGCATTGCATTGGAGTTCCTACTGCAATGCTGTAGCTAAAACAAGCCCTAAATGTAAAAAGAGAGGAGCAACAAGTGGAAATACGGATATAATTTTACATTTGTACATTGCTGCAGGGACACAGATGTTGGAACATTATGTACAGTTCTAGTCATCCCATATTTATAAAAAGATGTTGAAAAACTGAAGAAGATGCAAAAAATGAGCCAGGAAAATATTCCAATGCTGGAAAAAAGAAGTTCTGCATAGTGCAAGACCTAAGACCTGATCAAAAAAAGGAAGAATAGGTACTTGAATATGCCACGAGTACTTTCATCACAGGACACTACTCTGGGACTAAAGTGGAGAAAGCTACTGTGATGAGCAATGGAGAGTAAAAATGAAACAAATTCACAAGACAAATAAAGCAAATGTTTTGGAAAGCCAAAGTAATTTAAGTTATTGGCCCAAAAGTCTTCACCTCAAGACTAGACATTTGTATGGAAGACACTGATTCAGAGAAAGCCCAGGTAGACAGCATGATATGGAAGTAACTTGATTTAAAAAAAAAACAAACAAACAAACCCAAACCAACAAACAAAACCATGGCCTATTTTATCCTGGGAAAACAGTCCTGATGATCTTATAGCCTTTCTGGGCACATCTGTATGACTCTCTGATTCTATTTCTATGGATAACACTTTGTGGAGCAGACCCAAGTCTTCCTGCACATCCAATTTACCTTTTTGGCAGAGAACTGAGAGGAGAGATAGTTGTGTAGCTCCTGCCAAAGCTAACAAGAAGCGGATCTTACGCAAGACAAAGCCCTGCCTGCAGAGAATTTAAGCCAAAGCGATGTATAACTTCAAGCAAACAGTGAAGTCATAAACACCCCGGAGCCCATTTGCCTTCGGTTCCCTCGCTGCGGTTGCATGGTTGTAAAAGATGGCTGAATTTGTTCAGGGCTGCTGTTGCTCTCCGTACGCACCTCTGGGCCTTGGCATTTCTAATGCTCCATGTTATCGTGGAGATAAAAGTTCTGTGATGCTTTGTCCCCCTTCTATAACAAAGCCATTATCCCTAAGAGCTCATTTGAAACTATTTCTGTGGGATCCTCTTCATTGATTCTGAAAGGCTTTAGTCAGTGTGTTTGAAACGGACCCAGCAACAACCTCGTGCAGCCTGAATTTGTGTCCATAGTGGTTTGCTGTACCCAGAGCTCCCGGCACAAGTTGAGTTACTGTCTTCAGAGAGGCCAGAGCCTTCAAAAGGTTTTATTTTCTACCCCTAAGCTTCCTAACTTGGAGTCTGAACACAGTTTATACTGACAATGCAGAAAAGGATTTGGGTATCGTGTCTAAAATGATTCAGAATTTGCCCTCAAAAATCCTTATCCGTTAGAGGGTTGGAATTTTCCTTAAGAAAATAGCCAACCCTCATTCTTTTTAAAAGTCCAAATACCCTGGAAATCATCACTTATGTGCTTTAATCACAAAATAATGTTGGTTGTCCAGACACCCTGTACATAGTGCTCCATCCTGATACTCGGCTAACATGACAACTCAGATAAGCAGCCCTTTCCCTTTCCCAAAGTCAATGGGAAAACTTGCCTGGAGAGGGTAAAGTTTGCAGGATCAGATCCTCTGCAGAGAGTTTCTTTTGTTTCCAGAGATATTTTGTGCTTCACTAAGTAAAAAATGTCATCATATTTCAAAGTGAAATTTTGCAGGCCATTGATCTAGAATGTGAGCTAGTTCCTTTGGGTATTTTGGAAAATCAGAAACAACATATTTATTTAATTTAGAAAAATTACTTCCGTCCAAGGCTGTTTCTCAAGAAACATTCATGATAGCCTAAACTTGCAAACTCGCTACATATACGTGCCAGGGCATAGCGTAAAGATAAATAGCCCAATATTTTGTGATATGAAATCTCCCTGAACAAGTATTTCGTATTGGATTGTAACAGATCTTAAAAGACCTTCCAGTGTCCTGGAAAAATAATCATAGTTTTAAAGGGCTAGTAAATGTATATCTTCACATGGTAGTTAGCAATGTTTCAATAAGCTGTAAAGATTCCTTCTAACAATTTTCATACTTAGTCCCAGAATGATTAATTATGTTGCTCTTTTTAAGGTTTACATTAAAACAATAAGAAATAAACTTTCCAAAAACAGTAAAACTTTGTGGTTCTCATGCCGATAGGAAAAGCCAAGGACATTAAAAATTAAAGATGACATCTCCAATCTAGACTTTGACCCCAGCTAAGTAATTTTCGTGCTTCTGGCCTCCCTCGGTCCCCTGAGGAAAATGGATGAAACTCTTCTCCCAAAAGCTGAGGGTACACCTGGCCAAATTCTTCCAGTTTACAGACTTCAAGAGCAGAAACTCAGGTCAGTAAGTTATGCTTAGTTACTGAACGGCATCTGTTTGTGTTGTTATGTAGGACAGGGTACACTTTGCAGAAATAACTAAGTGAATTATGGACAAGTGTTAGTCTGAAAAGAAAAAAGTTTGGTCCTTTTACTGTCTGCTTTAAAGGAGTTTAACTGAAGTTTCTCTCCTATGCTTCATGATTTTCTCCTTTATGCTTTTTAAGTATATCCCAAACTTGAAATTTAATAAAGGTTGTTTTTTTCCTCTAAAAATTGTAATCTTTTGTAATAAAACCCTCTGAATATTTGGTTTGATTTTGGTTTGGTTTTGTTTTTGTTTTCTCCTGAAAAATATAAGGATAAAACAAACAGGCAGAAAGTACTCAGGTGGAAACAAAGTTTTGCTACTAGTCAGAAACCCCACTTCCTACCTCCCTGGGGACATAGGATCAGAGACGCATTTTGCCCTGAGCCAGGCAGCCTGTACCAAACATCAAACAGCAAATAAATGGGATTCATCTCCAGAATATCCTTGCAGTCTTCAAGGAATCATGGTTCAGAGACTTTCTGTGCTGGGGTTGGTGTCTTTGTATGTAGTAGTACTCACAAAATTTGTCCCTGAACTTTTAGCATCTTCTTGTGTGAAGGACATCCTCAGCTTAAACGCACACGAAAGGGCTTCCTTTTGCTTGCTTTCAGCCTGACGTCTGCTAGATGCGTTTGACTCCCTCTTCCCTTCCTCCTCTGGTTCTTGTCCCGGGTGAGAGTGAAAGAGGGGTCCTATTCATCTTCTCCACCTCTGTCATTCAGGGATTCAGCATTTCAGTTCAAACTCAGAGGTTTTCACGGTGTAGACCAGAATGGATAATTTATGGACAGTTCAATAAGCTAAAATTAATTGTTATATTTACAATTAAGTGCCAAGGTTTCAGTAAGATGCTTGTGAAACATTTCAATTCTGTCAAATCAAACAAACTTTTCTGATAGAAAAACTGTCTGCTGGAAAATTTTCAAGCTTCTCCAAGCTTTATGCTAGATTTTTGGCTCAAGAAGATCAGTAAGGGCTCTTTATTTTTGTTTTAATACAGGGTGTCAAAATTCATTATCAGAAATTTCACTGACACAAAGGAAAATATTTGGGCCAGGGCATTCATTGTTATAAAGACTATTACCAAAGTTTTCACACTGCAGTCATAACCACATATTCATGTAGACTAACTAAATAAAATACAGATTTCAAGCAAACATGGCTAATACACACAAGGTAATATCTTTTCTGGAGTTTGACTTTTATCAATTCAGGTTGTTCAGCCTTGACTACAGCTATTTTGGACACTTAACTATCTGCTCATAAAAAGAAGTTTGCTCAGAAAGGAGGGAGGCCAGAGGTCTGCCAGAGATTTTGCCATCTCTCTTATGGAGCAATCTCAAGAAAGAAATGGCAAAAAAGACAGTTTTGTGTTTGGTATCTGTATCCTGCCCAAGCCCCACTTCAGATGCCTAACTCCTCCAGAAGACTAGGTTGCTCAGGCATGTTTTTCCCCTTCGTAAATCCATGCTGACTACTCCCAGGCACTGTCTTGTTCTTAATGTGTTTGGAAATAGCTTCCAGGAGGATTTGTCCCATCACTTTCCCAGTGATTAGGTTGAGGCTGACTAGCTTGTAGTTCCCTGGATCCTCCTTCATGCCCTTCTTGAAGACAGGAGTGACATTTGCTTTCCTTCAGTCCTAAGGATCCTTGGAGTCTTTTATCTGGATACGGGCTGGGAAATATGGACTATTCCTAAAAGATTTGGCATTAAAAGTGACATCCATTATTGTGACTTTAGCTCATGAATATGGCAAGAATTGTTCATAACATATACTATTAGGTATATAAGCTAATCAGGAGGAAAATTGAACCCCATATGGGAATATTGAATACTGGTTTGTTCTCCTTGAAGCTGCCAGATAAAGAAAGGAAATGAAGGGGTTAAACTGAGAATTTTGTTTCACTAAAAAGTTTTTTTTTTTAAAAATCCCTATTCCAGTTCATTGCTGTGCTGGTTTTGGCTGGGATAGAGTTAATTTTCTTCACAGTAGCTAGTATGGGGCTGTGTTTTGGATTTGTACTGGAAACAGTGCTGAAAATGCAGAGATGTTTTCGTTATTGCTGAGCAGGGCTTACACAGAGCCAAGGCCTTTTCTGCTTCTCAGTGAATGGGCTGGCGGGGCACAAGGAGTTGGGAGGGGACACAGCTGGGACAGCTGACCCCAACTGCCCACAGGGATATTGCGTACCATATGATATCATGCTCAGCATATAAAGCTGGGGGAAGAAGAAGGAAGGGGAAGACATTTGGAGTGATGGTGTTTGTCTTCCCAAGTAACCGTTACGGGTGATGGAGCCCTGCTTTCCTGGAGATGGCTGAACACCTGCCTGCCCATGGGAAGTGGTGAATGAATTCCTTGTTTTGCTTTGCTTGTGCACGCAGCTTTTCCTTTACCTATTAAACTGTCTTTATCTCAACCCACAAGTTTTCTCACTTTTACTCTTCTGATTCTCTCCCCCATCCCACCGCAGGGGGAGTGACTGAGCGGCTGCATGGGGCTTAGTTGCCAGCTGGGGTTAAACCACAACAATTGCAAAAAACAATTTTTTTCAGAAGCATTCAGAGGGAGAGTCAGGTTTTGCTACCTGCTTGACACACACTGGAATAGCTGACAATTTCTTGAAGCACAAACCTAGAAGGGTGCAGACACTGCTTAAATCCCTATTCTCAGAGTTTGGGGCGAGGACTTGAGCCGAGTCTCCGAAACCCCAACTGTGTGGCTGCACCAAGAGGTGCTTCCATGGGAGTTGAATCCTTTATCTTTGGAGGGGAGCTTGGTCAGGAGCTTCTAAACAGAAGTTTTGCTGAAAAGGACTTAGCTGTAAGGAAGATTTTTGTTTCAGTAAATAGGCATTTTCCAATTTAAAACATGTGCTGTGGAGAGAAGATCCTGCCCTGCTCCATGACTGGGTGTCTTCGGAGCCTGGAGGTGTTCAGGAAGGTGGAAGGTGCTCTGCGCAGGTGGAGAAGGCCTGTCATTTCATGGGACGGCATGGCATGGCACACAGGAGATGCAACAACAGGGATGAGCTCAAGCCAGGGCTTTTTTGTAGTCATCCAGAACTGCCCAGAGCTCATCTGTGTTTGAACACAGTGGTTTGGTTTGGGGAAGACTGTTAGTCTCCTTCGGTTGTTGTCTTGTCCTAAAGGCTTGGGGAAATGAAAGACAGCAATATGGGAGTGTGACATGGTGAAACTTCTCCAGAAGAACAGCTACCTATCCAAAGGATTAAGTGAAAGTTGGCTTTTCTACAGAAGTCCAGATCTGAACATGTGCATGCTGATGGAATAGCAAATTCTTGTTTTGCAATTACATCTAGAAAGAGAAATGTTTCCATTTGCTCCCTCCCCTCCCACTTGCCCAGCCTGGGATAAGGGTCTTATTCAGTTCAGCCTGAGAGATGGAGGTTTGGGGCGATAATAGGAGTTTCAGAGATGAAAAGAAAGATAGACGGGAGTGTGAGGAGAAAGGGGGAAGGGGGGAGGAGGTAAGAGTCCTGGCACAAATATTTAAGCATTCAAACTGTTGCACAACTAGGCCTTGTGGGAATAAAAGCCTTGTGCGATGGAAATGCAGATTCTAGGATGATTATTTCTGCTGCCTGTGAAGCTAGGAGGTTAAAACGGGGAAATGATAAGCGAAGAAGAGTTATGAGCAGTGAAGATAGAGGCAGCCTGGGCGCTGGTACACACACATGCACTGGGCAGTTGGCCTGGGCCTATTGCTGAGCCAGGCCGAGCCAGGCCCCTGGCCAATTTTCCTTTTTTTTTTTTTTTTTTTTTCCCTTCTTGGAAGAAAAGGAGCGAGGTTAAGCTGACCGGAGAAAGCAAAGCTACCATAGCCTTTTGTGGCCTGTAAAGCCGAGTACAGACTGTCATTGTCAGGCTGTGTAACACAGTCCACTTTTGTTGTTTACTTGCAGCAGCGGGTGGAAGGAACTGCTCTAAATTATGTTGGGTGACGGGGAGCCAGGAGAAGGGCTGTCGTGGGAGGAGGCTCAGCTGTCTTCCTGAACTTTCACTTTTGATTTTCAGCTGAGCTGGAAACATGATTCCTTATTGTTATTTTTTTAATGCTGGATCCTCAGCTGGGATAAATCAGCTCGACTTCCCTGTAGCCAAGGAAGGCAGGAGGATGCACCTCCTACCACATTCAGGATACAACCCGCCTTGTTTAGAAACCGGAGCGCTTCTTTTCCCTGGTAAAAATCAGACCACCACATTCATGTGCTCAATCATCAAGTACGTGAACATTTTTCAAAGCACAACTTCCCAATGACCCAGAGTGCCTTAAATAAAGAAGTGCTATTGGACCTTGGTAGTGTGAAAGGAGCGGTTGAAATCCCTGTCTTGCCCAGCTGTTAAACCTGTGTTTGATTTCTGAAAACCTATAGAGAAAAAGGGTTAAAGGAGACCATACAAGAAGTAGAAGAAATAAATTGAATGCACATGTGCAATCATTATTCATACTAACGTTCCCTGTATTACTTCATAACACAGCTGTATACACAAAAAAACAGTCCAGTTTGGTTTCTTCCTATTCGAATCTTATTAATTTCTGTTTAATGGAACACAAATGTTTGCGCTCTTCATTTTGACGAATGCAGCCTCGTAGTGTATTTGTTAAGCATTAGCTAGCGCGGTTGTGACCATCTAATACAAATGTCTCTGGGCCTTTCATGGCTCCTGACAGGACATCTTTTGAGCATGACAGTTGCCATGGGGACGGGTGCAATGCCTATTTGGAAGGAAAATTGGGAGCAATGCTCATTACGTCAAAAACTACATCGGGGAGGGGGGGAAGGAGAATGTTTGCTTCTTGTGCTGACACTTAGCTGCTTGTTTTACCCGCCACCCACACACTTCCATCAAACAATATCTCTTTCAAATGCATAAGTCAAAGTTTGCATCTCCTATCGTTCCAGCTGGAACAGGCAGGGGCTGTGTGAAATGAATATCATCGCGCACAGGGCCGGGGCACTGCCTGGCTGGCTCTATCTGTCACTTCATAACACAGCAACACTGAGCCCTCTCAGTTTTCCCGTCCTCCTGCCCTCGGCCAAAGGCTTCGCCCAGCTCCCCAGGGCACTGCGGGGATGCCGGGGTGGCGCTGGGAGGGGGCAGCTGGGTAAATCTAACCGGCTTGCTCAAAACCAGCGGATTTATTGTGAGTTTACGCTGGTGAGAGGAGGATCGGTGTCTATGCGTATCACAGCTTCCACAGGGAAGGTGGCAATAACAAACACAAAGACCTTCGTATCCTCCCTGTCCCCCCAGAACACTGTGAGAAGTCAAGGGAAAAAAAAAACCTTTTTGTAGAAAACGAGTCCTAGACCCTTCTGTTTTGAGCTGTCTCTTGCCATATATTCCTCTAAAGTCTGCATATTTCTTCCATTAGAAATTAGCCATTGCTATATTTTTCACTGAGTTGTTCTGTTGACTTAGACTTTCAAAAAAACCCCAAACCCACACCGAGAAAAACCCAAACCCCCCAAAATTGGATACCAGCCAAACAGTCGAAGGAAGAGACGCAGCAGACTCGCCACGAGGGCCAGGTTTGGGGGGGGTGTTTGCAAAGCCCTCAAATGTCCAGTTTTGTGTGCTGGGGTAATATACAAAATTTTCTCGGTGAAATACAGGAGGTGGCTGCAACACCTTGCGATAGCCCGTGATGCCCACACTGAATGGTGGGGGCCGGCCAGCTGCTTGGTCCCTGAGATACCTGGATCCTGAATGATTGCCCTTACAGTCCTGTGTTGCTTTCTGTGTTTTACAGGGACCAGTGCCCACAGCAGCACTCAGGGGTTTGCGTTTCCCCTGCCCTTAGGATCATACAGGCGATCCAGAACCTGTTGAGTCCACACACTAGATGTCCTGGAAATATGACAATTTCTCCAGCATCTGGATGAATACAAATTATCTCACATATGGAACAGGGACAGGGTGGTGGAGTTGGCCTCTGCTTTGCGGGGGGGTGTGACTTTGGGGTTTTTACGTGCTGTCAGAGCACTTTTTCATTCTCTTCACTGTAAGGTTGCGGACGTGAAATGTGGTGCAGAGAAAGAGGCAGCTTTGACACACTTGCAAGTTTCCTGGCCACGATCAGTCTGCGGTGTTTCTCGCTGGGGCCTCTTTGCACCAGAAAGGCTCCTCGACCAGCTCCCTCTAACGCACTGCCCTAACTGCAGGCAGCAATTGATTTCCAAGGTTTTATTTAAATGAAAAAAACCAACCCTCAGAAAACCCTCTCCTAGAAATAAATGCCATTATGTGCAGCTGTAACAATTCTCTCCCCCCCCGCCCCCCGTTCAGTCATGCATCAACAGCTGCCTTTAAACTTGAACTTTCTCCACTCCTGCACAGCCTGCTACCACTTGAACTGCTTGACTAATATCATCATCTAGCAACAGCAGCAGCAGCAGATGTTATCTTGTCTGGGGAGAGAGGTTTCCAGGTCTGAATGCCAGGAGCTGCAGTGGGGGCTCATACGTTCCCCATGGAGTTACACCCCTCGGGAGCCATAAAGGTGATTTTGCGTAGGGGTGACAACGGAGTCTCAGGTCGTGCTCGGACCTTGGTGCTCTCCTCTCTCCTCTCCTCCTTTCCCTCTCATGGCATTCACCAAAGCCAGGAGGCCAGGTCTGAAAGGTGCAGGAGGCCCACCAGGATCTCTTATCTCCTTCACCTTGCCCACCATTTGATCAGCACTTCACACTCATTTGCAGGGCTCATTTAGCCCCATTAGATGGCCCTTTTTCTTCATTCACGTGACATGTGTGAAAGTCCAACTTCTCTTAGCTTTTCTGCACACTCTGGTGCTACCCTCCAGAGTAAGACATCACTAACTTTTGAAGGAGATAATTTTGTTTGTCTAAATGCCGATGTGTTTTACACTGCTTCACTGTATATTACATCAAAATATGTAATCAAGTCAATATTTATTCTTATAAAATAATAATATCAAACCATATTTCATTTCTAAACCAGTTTCTCTCCCAGTAGATATGGCTAGAGAGAATTATAACACATGAAAAACTAGCATTGCAGCAAGTTTCAGAGTTAACCCGTGGTATGTGTTTGCCTATGGCAAACATGAGGCAATTTGATTTAATTTAGACATCCCTGGCTAGTCACATCTTCCATCACCATAATTTATCTGGCTCTCTGATCGCTTTGTGTTGTTCAGACTTTAGGCTCAATTTTTTTCTCCAGATTTACTCATGCAATGGTATGCACGTGTCTCAGACTTAGTGGGAATTGTGAGTCTGTCTCTGAAGGGAGAGCTCCAGACCAAAGGTTTATATGTTTGAACAAAATTTGTGTGAAAAGTACTATGGAGGACAGCATTCTATAATAGACCAGTGTGAATTTATTCCTAGTCTTGCTTTTTGTACTGTCTGAAAGTGCAATTTTTGTAAAAATCTAAACTTCATTGAAAAAAACCTAGATTTTCATATTGTCTCATAAAAAGTTATCAATTTATTACTTTTACAATGAAAAAAATATTTTCAGAATTTTCAGAGTTTCATTATCAAGTTCTGAAGGAATTTAATGTTTGAGTTCTGACTTTATTATTTTTACACAATTTCATGGCATTTGTGCCAGCATCAAAAATCACAGGTAGGAGACACTTTGCAATAGAAAAGATCAAACTTTTAAACATGCTAAATAAAACTTACCTCTCTATGATTTTTAAAGATAATTAAAATAATATAATACTTCAATTAAGTAATTACATGCTATCACTAATTACACATTGTGAAATACTGTAAATAACGAGCATAAAAATGAAAAACACATTACATTAACTAAAAGGAAAAAAAAATAATTTCTGAAATGAATTTTTGCAAATTATCAGACATTTCCAGTTTCCACTTCATGGAAAATTTCAGCTGTATTTGGTTATGTTCTAAGTCTCTGACAGTCTCAATAGATGTTAGAGATCTCAGAGCAGGAAAATATATGTCATTTCGAAAGACTACTATTACAATTAAGTCTGCTGTCTCACAAAGACTCTATTAAGCAGGGAATAAACACCGTCCTAAGTGTTTATTAGGAAGAAACTCTGCTTTCCAAACACTTGAGATAACTGCTTTTTGTTCTATGGCAACCAGGTTTCGAAAGAAATGTTTCATTGTTCTTTGGTACAAACCTCCCACACGCTTCTGCTTTCTCCTGCTTGCAGTGCTTCACAGAGCTGCACTTTGCACACAAGGATCCAAAAATCAGTCCTGGCACAAATAACCACCAACGTCCAGGCTGGCCTACAGGAGTGTTTAGACATGTGTCTGCTTTTCTGCCCGGGGTCCAGCCTTCCGCGGAGCTGCTGTCTCCAGTGCCCCAGACTAGAGGAGACTGGAAGACCCGATGGTGGGCTGCGCCTCACCTGACGTGGCGCGCTGGCGGAGGAGACCTCTGCGTCTGGGTGAGTCACCATCAGCTCCCCTTGGAGTCACGGGAGACAAGACAGGGTATGACTCATCTGGCCTGTTTTAGATGCCTGCTTCCTGAGGAGGAGAGCTGCGCAGCCGTGGGGCTTCTCTCTCAGGACCAGACGGGGAGCCTGCATGACTACCACAAATGCGATAGCCCTGGTTACAAAGAACGTGGATGTCTGTTACAGCCCAAGTGCGTTTGTGCCAGAGCTCCTACAATGTGCTCCTGCTATCGTGGCCCCTTGCTTTGTCATGCTCATTTAAAATAAAATCACTAGCTGGTGATTAACAACACCCCCCCACACACCCCCCACACCCCCAAAAAAAAAAAGAAAGAGCAGTTAAGGGCTGCTGTGTCTGCTAGGTCTGCATCCCTGGTAACTGAAAAAGAGCATTGTTTTAACTGGAAGGTTTCCATCAGAGACTGAGAGCTAGCGTTGCATCCAGACAACACAGCACAGGTTGTCCATCTAACCACAAGGTATCAGTGTCCAGATATCCTTGAGGAAAGAACTGGGAGAAGATGTGTCTGGGGATGACACATCTATGAAGTGTCCCTTTCCTGAGTCAAATGGCTGAACCACTTAGGCAGGATGATGCTCTTGACATGCCCTTGGAATAGTCTTTTCCTGGGTTGGCCACTTTCCCTTCTCCTTCTGCAGCCCTCTCTTCCAACACCAGCATCATTAAGTGTAATTAGCTTCTTTTTCCACAACTGAAGCCTAGATTTATGCAACTTTGTGTTTTCTGCTACTTCAATCCATTTTCTGGCCTACGTGCCACTTGTACCAACATTGGCATTCCCAGTTAAAGCTGTTCAGTCCCTTAACCCATTGCAAGCCTGAGGCCAGTGTCCCAGTTACCTGTTACTGAGATAATTCAGTGTAAATCAACTCCTCTGTCCCTTCTAGGAAAAGGAAGTCCAAAGTCAAATGAGAGTAACAATGTTACCCTGTTTCTTATCGTTCCCTTTTTCCTTTTACCCTATCCATATCCTTCCTTTTTTGAGCTGCTCTCTTCTCTTCCCCTTCTCCTTCCCACATGTCCTTCATGAATCCAGAGCCCTCTCTCTTGACCTGGGTGAGATTCCCATGCATTTCCTTGCAACCACACAGGAATTCAAGTTGGTCCTCTTCAGCTAACATCCAAACCCAGGCCCTAAATGCTGAAATCACTCAAACCAGCAGAAAACAATTCCTGCTTCAAGTCTCCTCAGGGCTACTTCCTAGGCTTTGCAACCCCAGTACTCCAGGAAACCTTCACACAGTATCTTCTCAGAGTTTCACAGGGTTCATGCTTCTTCATTCTTATCAAGGGCCATCTGCGTTTCCTCGCTCAACACACATACCCTTCTTCTTAGGTTTTGTCCTGTCCTCTCTGTTGTGAGCTGGCTGTTTCGGGATTCCTCCACAAATAAAACGGCATGGAATTACTGTCTTCCTATTCTCTCCTGACAAAGGAGGAAGAAAAGAAATCAGTTTTTATACAATTTCTCCTCCAAAAAGTGATGCTATGTTTCAGGAGAAAACCATGAGCAGAAAACGAGGAGTTTGGTCCCCAGCTTAGCCCAACAGGATGAATTTCCTTTGCATTTGTTCTGGTCGGGCACATAGTTCATGTACTTGTCGTTGATCTTGCATCCCTGCTCATGCTCCTCAATGAATGTGGCCCAAAAACCTCCATCAAAGATACAGATACTAGCAACAATCTCAAGTTTGATTCCCTCCATGTTCTATATTAAGCAAGTACTTTGAATGCATGGGAAAACATTTCTATATCAAGCTCTATTTCTTCGTTCTCGGAAGAGGAATGTTCTATAGTTACTGAAGAAGCTTATGCCATATGGTCCCACCTACATGATCTTCCTTCCTGTTTTCACAGTATATTTTGCGCTATTTAGCCACTTTTTTTTGTTTTGCTGTTGCTGTACCCACAGTGATCCAACAACAGCTAGTTTCTTGCTGTTCAGCTGTAGAAGAATTGCGACACTAACCATTCTGTGCCTGTATGTGACTAAGTCTAATAGAGGGATGGTCATTTTTCCTTAAATTGTTTTTCCCAGTTCCATCATCTGTCTCGTCTCCTGTTATTAATACTGTTAATACTGTTCTTGTAATAACAGCCAGAGGCTTTGGCCTCCAGCTACATGAAGCATTGAAATACATTTTTTTTTTTCCTTTTCCTTTTCACTATCTATTAAGGTCACAGCAAGATCTGCTTCACTTTCTCCTCTGCTTTCCCCCTATATTAAATGCAAATATGTTTTTATGTTGTTAAGTGGGAATGTTGTTAAGTGGGAAAGACAAGCCTGCAAAATTCAGAGAGTGCCAAATGCCCTGTGCAGAATTAATTTGCCTCCCCCCGCCCCCGTCTGCCAGTGCCCACAATAGCTCACTGCTTTTTTCCATCATAGTCAGAGGAGGCAGAAACTAAGAAAAAAAAAACAATGCAATGACAGGAAAATATGAAAATTGAATTAAAAAATCACAAATGTGGAAAAATAATAGAAGTCATCATCAACCACTAGACAAGACACTCAATGAGCTACAACTCTGTTATCCAGCTGAGGGTCATGTCCTGAAATGTCTATGGAACATCCTGAAAATTTCCTGAGCTGTTAGAAACTTAAGCTATTTAGTCTTCAGGCCTGATTAAAGAAAAGATTAATCACTTACTGTAGAATGTTTTATATTATACCTGCTGTGTGAGGACATCTCCATGATTTATAAAGTCCGATGTCACAGCTCCTCTGTGAAGCAAATATTATTCCTGTTGTACAGAAAAATGCATTTAGATGTGCAGAAACTCAGACTATTTTTAAATACTTTTGTACTGTAAGTTATACCATAATTATCAATGGAAATACATCTAATTAAAAGGAGAGAAAGGATTTCCTATAGTTTCCTGTAGTAGTCCTCAGTTTCTCATCGTTTCTGTTTTCTTATTTTGGGTTCTGTGTTACTTTTTATGTATTATAGATACAAATGAAAAAATAGAGAGGAATCTGTCGCTTACTCCACAACGTATAAATTCACCATGTTCAGCTACACTTTAAGGAGGTTGACTGAAGTTATCTCTTACTTGTTTCCCTATTTTAGGTAACCATCTACTGGTTTCTAGATTTAGAAAACAAACAAACAAATGAACAACTTCATTCCTTTTAAATTTTAAAGCACAGAGCCTTTCAGATTTGTACATCATTAAGATGAGGCACAGACAATGATGAACAGACTTTTGCAAGGCTATTTCCAAAGTGAAAAAGGTCATTTTGCTGCCATGACTACCATTAAGATATTCATCAAAATTTGGTCAGGAAAGTAATAGAGGATTCCTTGGCCCTGTTTGTAGTAATGTTTGGTAATGTTATTTAATTTCTTTTTTTCTGAAGTATGGGCAAAAACTAGGCTGAATTGGGCCACTCAAACTATGAGCTCAGTCCTAAAAATACTTGTAGTAAAGCCCGGCTTTGCACATCTGAGCAGCTTCAACCAACTCTGGAGGAAATATTCCCATGTGTAAAATTTACTCATTTGTAGGATCAGGGCTTACATTAGGAAACAGCGCTGCAGGCCTGCTTAGGGGAACAAAATAGAACAGCTGCACCTAATATGTGTCGTTATTATTATTGGTTTAATCTGTCCCCTGTGAAAATAAAATTATGCTAAAATGGCATTTGCCTAAGCTGAACTTGAGAAACAATTAACAAACGCAGTTCCAAAGTATAACCAAGGCTGGAGGATCCTTTGCCACTGCTGACACTCGTGGCTGCGTGCGGGGACGACGTGTGGAGATGTGCAGAGCCAGGGGCTCTCCAGGGCCCTGGCGCAGGGAGTGTCCACCTGATGTGAAGCCATGTCTCCTCCTGCACCCCTGGCTGTGTGGTGGGACAGGCTCTTGCACAAGGATGGGCTTTTCCAGTGGTGGCCTCCTTCTCCCTGTGCATTCTCCTGCAGCCCAGGAGCCTGGCGCTGAGCACACGTGGCTTCTTTTAGACATCTTTCTCCCTAAGCACACAGGATTGAAGGATATTTCCGGGAGGTCTGTATGGATCAGTGGTCAATCAAATCATGGTCCACATGGAGCCAGGGGGAATAATAAGGGAAAGTTGCAGACTGTACAGCCCGAGTGCAGGAAAAGACAAGCTGTAAAAAGAAACATTGAGAGCTATTCCCCAGCAGGCTGCTGAATGAGTTAAGCCTGCTCAGGGGCTGCTTTGACTTGCACTCAGTCCAGCAGAGGTTTTATGCGAGCACTTAAAGCAGCAGCCGTAACAACCCACCACAATACAGATAGCACCTTGGAGATGCGGGGAACCAAAGCTACTCATGGACTGAGGACATGGGCTCTTGAATGTCCCGAAAAAGGGAAGCTCTTAGCCAAAGAACAAATCAGACACGTGAGCCTGTCAGCGCGTCCCATATAGCATCATTTTATTGTGACTCTCACAGCATTTAAGAGCTTGCAGAGAAGTATCATTGCGTGTGGAGAAAGTTTACCTCTGTGCAGGTGGGCTACCAGGAATTCATTCAGGTCTTCTTGGGTGTGTTCTGTGAAACTTCACTGCTGCTTGTGTTTTTGGTAGAAAAGAGGAACCTGGTGCATGCAAAGGGGAGAGGCAGAGGGAGGAATTCAAAACTCAGAAAGGATCTCCGGTGGAACGAGATAACAGCCAAATTTCCATTGGAAAGGAGGAAGCATGAAAGAAATGTCAAAAGATACCATAATTTTTTATTTCCAGAAACAACCAATCAGGTCTTAATTCAATTGTTACTTTTAATTTCTGAGGAACCTTACATAATTAAGGACACCTTTAAAAAGCAGAGAGATTAAGATAGAGCACTTTGTTTGTACCAAGAAATCACCTCGGCAAGGCAGAAAGGAGCAAATATGATTTTATGCTGGAATAGTTAGAAACCAGGAATGGAAGTACTGTGGTGGGAGGTGGGAACCCCTCTTCCCCACGCCAGCACTGTCCAGTGCAATGTTGGACACTGGGGGCTGCACAATCCACTCTACCCAGGGCTCTGCTTGACCATGTGGAGCATCAGGTTCTTCCGAGTGGGCATCAGTTGTAAGAGACAGATGTCCGTGGACTTTGCACAGGCTGTGAGTTTGTTATAGTGGGCTGGGGAATGATCTGAGGGGTTATATGGAGGAAGTCATCCTGGGCATTTCTGACTAAACTGAGTGGCGTGCTGTCCACAACTGCAAAGGTGTTGACTTGATAATCCAGATAGTCCCATCTTCCCAAAAATACTTGGAAAAATATTCCAATGGGTCTTGAAGGACACAAGAAGGTGGCACTGGCCCTCTGGACAGCTCTGGATTTCACCCAGAACCTGGGCTTGGACAGCATTGCTGGTGTAAGGATATCCACATGGTGGCATACCATCATGAAACGTCTACATCGGTGGTGTAAAACTATCTACATGAGAGAGCTAGTGATGAGCATGTCCAGTGCAATGTGTGGGATGGTCAGCAAAGATTTCAGATTTATCTTTTCTGGGGGCATCTCTGCTGATGGGGCTGTTTGCAAACACAGCAGCTTTGCTCCACAGGTGGTGGTAGAAACATAGAGAGCCTGGGCAAAGGTTGGGGATATGGGCTGCTCCCTCTTTCCACCTGCCTACTGGATGCCTCTCTGCTAAACTGGACCAAGCAGGGCCCTGTTGACTTGGAGTCCTGGACATCTGCCAAGAGTGCTCACCTCTTAAACCAGACCTGTCTATAACTATTGTCTTCTTCTGTACACACCATGGCACTGAAACACAGGGCTCTTTGAAAGACCAGCTCCTAAGACCTTGTTTCATAGTGGTAGACCTTACAGTCAAATTCAGCCAGCCTTCTATAGCCTACCACTTGGTATTAATTACATAGTTTGGTTATTTCATCAGCTACTTTGGTGGGAACGAGGGGCATATCAACCCTGGGGCTGCTGGAACATGGCTATCCCTGTAGACAAGGAAGGGCTACAGCCATGATGCCAAATATTTTTAGGAAGTATTTATGTAACTGTTATGTAAGTATGGGTTGATTATTCTTTCCAACTTGTTAAATTTTAGCATGATATTCACTGCTGTCATCTTTATGGCACACAGCTTTAAGGCTGTGACTGTGAATAGTGCTATATATTGTACATTTGTTTTGTTTTCCAGAATGGCTGGAACAACTTGGTATTTTTATGCAGAGCTCATAGATGCAGATAGGTCTGTGTTGCTCTTCTGTGTCTACTCTGGCCAGGAAGTCCACCAGCATTTCAATGCCTGCTATTCAATAACACTTATTAAAGGGAAAACCTGTGATGATCTTCCTAACTACTGTGCCAACTGAATGGAAACCACAAGTGTCTTGACTAGATAGCAGATCTTCACACCTTTTGACAGATGCGCTACATATACACAGAAAACATAGTGACATTTTCCAGCCATGAGAGTCTCACCCTCTGCATAAACATCAAAGGGAACATACCTGGAAAATTCGCTCAGATGAAGAGTGTGAATTCATCACAGATTCCTCCTCAGCATCTGCCTAGACTAAAAATAAGCAGATCCAGAGAGATTACCACATCAGAAGGGGGGAGGGTCTAGCCAAAGGTGGATGTCTTCCCACACCTCTCGAGTGGATGGACCACAAGACGGGGACTGGGGGAGCAAAGTCCCTCCCACTGTAACAGAAGATCAGGTTCATGACCGCCTGAGGAACCTGAACATACATAAGTCTATGGGACCTGACGAGATGCATCCCAGAGTCTTGAGGGAAGTGGCTGATGTAGTTGCCAAGCCACTCTCCATGATATTTAAAAAGTCATGGCAGTCAGGTGAAGTCCCTGGGGACTGGAAAAAGGGAAACATTGCACCCATTTTTAAAAAGGGTGGGAAGAAGGACCCTGGGAACTACCGACCTGCCAGCCTCACCTCTGTGCCTGGGAATATCATGGAACAGATCCTCCTAGAAGCTATGCTGAGGCACATGGAGGACAGCGAGGTGACTGGAGACAGCCAGCATGGCTTCACCAAGGGCAAGTCCTGCCTGACCAACCTAGTGGCCTTCTATGATGGAGTGACTGCATCAGTGGACAAGGGAAGAGCTACGGATGTCATCTATCTGGACTTCTGTAAGGCCTTTGACACAGTCCTCCATAACATCCTTCTCTCTAAATTGGAGAGAGATGGATTTGATGGGTGGACTGTTCGGTGGATGAGGAATTGGTTGGATGGTCGCATCCAGAGGGTAGTGGTCAATGGCTCAACATCCAGATGGAGATCGGTGACAAGTGGTGTCCCTCAGGGGGTCCGTATTGGGACCAGTACTGTTTAATATCTTCATTAATGACATTGACAGTGGGATCGAGTGCACCCTCAGCAAGTTTGCAGATGACACCAATCTGAGTGGTGCGGTAGACACACCTGAGGGATGGGATGCCATCCAGAGGGACCTGGACAAGCTTGAGAAGTGGGCCCAGGCGAACCTCATGAGGTTCAACAAGGACAAGTGCAAGGTCCTGCACCTGGGTTGGAGCAACCCCCAGTACCAATACAGGCTGGGCGATGCAGAGATCAAGAACAGCCCTGACGAGAAGGACTTGGGGGTACTGGTGGATGAAAAGCTGGACATGAGCTGGCAATGTGTGCTCGCAGCCCAGAAGGCCAACCGTATCCTGGGCTGCATCAAAAGCAGCGTGGCCAGCAGGTCGAGGGAGGTGATTCTGCCCCTCTACTCCGCTCTGGTAAGACCCCACCTGGAGTACTGCGTCCAGCTCTGGAGTCTTCAGCACAGGAAGGACATGGACCTGTTGGAGTGAGTCCAGAGGAGGGCCACGAAGATGATCAGAGAGCTGGAGCACCTCTCCTATGAAGACAGGCTGAGAGAGTTGGGCTTGTTCAGCCTGGAGAAGAGAAGGCTCCAGGGACACCTTATTGCAGCCTTTCAGTACTTAAAGGGGGCTTATAGGAAAGATGGGGAAAAGCTTTTTAGCAGGGCCTGCTGTGATAGAACAAGGGGTAATGGTTTTAAACTAAAGGAGGGTAGATTTAGGCTAGATATAAGGAAGAAGTTTTTCACAATGAGGGTGGTGAGACACTGGCACAGGTTGCCCAGAGAGGTGGTAGATGCCCCATCCCTGGAAACATTCAAGGTCAGGCTGGATGGGGCTCTGGGCAACCTGATCTAGTTGAGGATGTCCCTGCTTATTGCAGGGGGGTTGGACTAGATGACCTTTAAAGGTCCCTTCCAACCCAAACTATTCTATGATGATTCTATGAAAGGTGAACTTTCTCTTTCCCGAATGCTGCCAAGAGGTGGGGAGGGCAACTCTTGATGACATCTGTGATGCTTCTGCTTGGCCTTCCAGCTAGTCTTTGACTGGAATAACCTTAAAAGGCTGCCGACTCTCTCACTGGTAACACTAGAAGGCACTGGCAGAACGGTACTGACTTGGCTATAGCTGTTCCTGCTTTTTGTACAATTGATTCAGGTGAGCACTCCTAGCACTCGAATAGGGTGCCTGTAGGGCATCTGTTTTTCACCACTCAGGTAAAATCTCTATATAACTGTTAGTTATTATTAACTGTTAGTTATGGTATAATGTACAGGTAAAACAAGCCATATTGTAAACAATACACTAGTGATGTACAGAGCTTTTTCAGTACAGGAGACGGTCAGGGTCTGGCTGAAGGCTTAAAGTTAGAGCATTAACAGACCAAACTGAGTGGAGACTGTCTGAAAGAAGAAACTGTTAAAAGGATCAAGGGAAGAGCAAATTTTCCTGCTCTGTGGAACAGGAGAGGCTCTCAGAAGATGACACAGGGAAAAGCCTTGAGGCCATGACGTACTTACCTGGTTTGCAAGGATGGTCCCCAAGTAGCACTACCTGTCATTTATTTATATGGGTCTTGACATATTAGTAATGCTATACAGACACGACAGTCCACAATTCTGCATGGGGCAGACAGATGTGCAAAAGTTATTATAGCTGTTTGACAAGTGCGGTGTGGAGAAGGAAATGTATTGCTCAGGGAGAGTGCTCTGGCACAGCTGGGACCAGGGCACAGCCTTCCTACATCCAGGCTTCAGGCTTTCAAAAACCCGTGGCTTCCTTGCCACCCGTCATTGTCCCTGAGGGGTCCTAGCCTGCAGTTAAAGATCTGAGCCTTCTGTTTCACTGTAAAGAAATAGCGGGGGCGGGGGGGGGGGGGGTGTGCTCCCTAAAAATCTAGTATAAAATGCTCAACTTTGCTGAGAGAGTTGGGGTTGTTCAGCCTGGAGAAGAGAATGCTCGGGGGAGACCTTATTGCAGCTTTTCAGTACTTAAAGGGGGCTTATAAGAAAGATGGGGACAAACTTTTTAGCAGGGCCTGTTGTGATAGGACAAGGGGTAATGGTTTTAAACTAAAGGAGGGGAGATTTAGGCTAGATACAAGGAAGAAATTTTTTGCAACAAGAGTGGTAAGGCACTGGCACAGGTTTCCCAGAGAGGTGGTAGATGCCCCATCCCTGGAAACATTCAAGGTCAGACTGGACAGGTCTCTGAGCAACCTGATCTAGCTGAAGATGTCCCTGCTCATTGCAGGGGGGTCAGACTAGATGACCTTTAAAGGTCCCTTCCAACCCAAACTATTCTATGATTCTATGAACTTTTATTGAGCATGAAATAATGTCACAGAGCAGCAGAACTGCGTGACCGCTCCATGGGCACACTCACGTACAGAAACCGCAGCACGCAGCTGAATTGCATACATGTGGTGGAGAGAAGAAGAGGGAACGCTGGCCGGCTCCAAAGTGCAGGGACACCTTCTCTCCTTCCCATCCAGGTGCATGGGACGGTGGCAGGTCTCCCAAGGTATTTGCAGTCAGATTGTGAAAGGCTCGTGAGGCAGCAGCATGCTCTGCCTCCCCATTCCTCCTTGGGGAACTGTTTCTATTTTAACTCCTAAGGAGATATGCCAAATAAAAGTACTTTAATTTCTACCACCAGCTGAAAGCATCAATTCCGGTAAGCAGTCCCCAGACCTAGGCTAATACAAGACTAATGAAGAAGTTAGCAGCAGTGTAGCCTGATATTAGCTTGAGTTTCGACAGCCTCAAGAACTTAAAAATTATGAGCTCCCTCCCCCTAAATGAGACTGGCTGAAAAAACAAGCTATTTTCTTTGTAAGCACAGTTCACACTGCTTTTATGTAATGTCTAATGTTAGAGTGTGGTTTCCAGGTCCTGTGTCCACCCACAACTTTTTCGCCTCCAATGTAAGCCTTAATCTCCCTGTAATGACATGACCACATAAACTGAGGCTTCGTTAAAAAGAAATCTCATTGCCATACATCTGATAAAATCTCAAAAGCTGACAACATTGTGACACCAATAAGAAAACAAGTTTTCTGAAAGATTAAAAACATTTTGGTCAATAAGGCTGCTTTTTGCTGGGTTCCAGTATCTCAAAGATGGGCATGCAGAACAACATATCAGCCCATCTGAAAAAATAAAAAAGAAGCTATGAAAAACAAATGTGACCTGTCTTTTTTTTAAACTTTCCCACCACTTAGCTCTAGATATCACCAGTACAGGTAGTACAAAAATGAAGCCCTTCGCCAGAGAAATAGCATTAGTGTATATTAATAAAAAGGAAAGGGGGAACAAAGAAAGTTTTTTCTTTTTCTCATATATTTACAAAGCTTCTATTTTTTGAAAGCAAAATATTTTTTATTTCTATTACCAAGAAATAAGGACACTTCAAATAGAAACATACCTGAGTTTTCTCACGTAAGTGTATACAGTGCCTCCAACTTTTGAACTTCTGAGCAACAATCCTGATTTATAAATAAAGTGAGTAGAAATAAGTAACTGTGCAGTGAATGCTATCAGGGCTGAGCTCATCAATGAAACTCCTTACATGAAAAAGTTAAGGACATACAGAATAGCTTATAGGGTCAGGACTTCAGAGCAAGTGATGAGTGCAATGGAAATCCCTAAACCAAAGAGACAGGCTCCACATCTTTGACCCATGAATCACACAGCCCTTTGCATACACTGACTAATGGTCAAGCATCAGCCTTGTGCAGCAACCATCACAATTATTTTGATAATCCTTATTTTACAAGTGGTAAAGATCTGGTGGAGAAGGCAGTAATTGTTCTGATTTGTGACTGGCTCAGAGACGTGAAGCGGCTGTGTCTGCTCCAAGGTAAAGAAAAGGCTTGAAAACAAAACCTAAACCATGGTGCCCTCCGTCAGTCCATGCTTCCCATGTAGACAACTGTCTCTGCCCCGGCAGCAGCCTGCCAGCAGCTTGGGCCTGTAGTGCAGCTATGTAAATATTAGACATCTAGCCAAGTCTGTTGTTTGGGGTCTCCTCAGACCTTCTCTTCTGAGTGGTGCCAGACTGAGTCTGGTGGCCAGACTCTTTTCAGTGGTGCCCAGCGACAGGACAAGGGGCAATGGGCACAAACTGGAACATGGGAAGTTCCGCCTGAACATGAGGAAAAACTTCTTCACTGTGAGGGTGACAGAGCCCTGGCACAGGCTGCCCAGGGATGGTGTGGAGTCTCCTTCTCCAGGAGCCAGATATTCAAAATCTGCCTGGACGCAGTCCTGTGCAGCCTGCTCTAGGTGACCCTGCTCTGGCAGGGGGGTTGGACTAGATGATCTCCAGAGGTCCCTTCCAACCCCTACCATTCTGTGATTCTGTAAATTCCTTGTAGTTGATGGACAGACAGTCTTCCCACTGGTCTTGAATACCTACAGAAGTTTGGGATGAATGGTGCCCTTACAGGCGTATCTCTCTCTGCATTGATTATAGCTAGGTGAGTGACTCAGACAAGACACTAAATCTATGGACACCTAAAATCAGGCTGAAGGACTTTCACTTTATACTAAGGAAGACTTGACCTCGGATGCTCCACAGCTGCCAGCAGCCATGAAGCCCTTCAGAGCCTTTGCAGGCATCTTCTGACTAATGGGTACACTGAGCTCAAAGCTGCCAGCGTATCAGCCCAAAAGCACCCCGTGTATTTAAGTGCTCTTCTTTCAGGGGGATCTAGAGATTGAGCACACCCTCTTTTATCATGGGTTGTATGTCAAAAACGCAGTCTGATCTTGGACATCTGGCAAATATATGTATATGCTTAATTGAGAGAATAAACATTCCCCAAAGATCCAGAGTCTTGAGATTGCAACCTTGACTTTAACCATTTGGCTTTGTTCACATGCTAAGTAAATGCCATCTATCACGCACACCACGTTGGAGTCTACCCAAAAAACCCTAAAACAGATCACAGTTCTATGAAACTGAAAAAAAAATATTTTTGATAGGATTTAGAAATGTAAGATTACATTGTAATCCTTTGTCCAAAAAGGAAAATGAAAACAAAGGCTGAGAAAGAAAAAAAAAATGCAAATTACTCCTGCTGTGGCATATGAAAGCTAGAAGAATTTAATTTTCTGGTCTGTTTGTCCTAGCATGCTTCTCTAGGCTTGTCATCAGTTCCACTGGAACACAGGGAATGTAAAAGATATTTTAATACAAATTACTGTATTTGATTCATTCCATTCTCCTTATAAAATTGTCTGCTGTAAAACGTCTAATGTGAAACAGTTATAATTTGCTTACTACTCGCTGTATTAATACCTATTAAAACTGACCACAGTAGCACGCACCCAGTTGTTGCAACATGCAAAAACCCACAAGATTTATTTCAATGTGTCTGGAGGGTGCCAAAGCATAAAAATATATTGAAATTTAAAGGGTCTAATGTAACTATTATATAGATCATGGACAAAACTTTCAGTCAACTCAGAATGGCACAGCCAGCTATTTCTAAACATCACAGACCTCTTATAAATCCATTTCTGTGATGTTTCCTACATGGGTTCCACCTGTCGCATGATTTTTTGACCTTCATTTCAAGACTTACATTGTCCATAGACCTCTTTAAGCACTGGAAGGTTCACGACACGAAACAAATCATTTTAAGAAAACACGTCTGTAAACAGTGCTAAAGCCATCTTGCAAAAAGCTCTTACAGTGTGTTTACCATCAGTACTAATTAAAGCCTGGAATCTGACCCCAGCATTAGAGACTATCCCACCACTGGCTACAGATCAGCCTATCTAATGAAACAAACCCTCTAAGCAACACCACGTGGAAGACCGGTGGTCTCCAGTAGGTTTGGCCTTTGGTGATAAGATCAATGGGGAGGCGAACATGACTAACAGTGTTTCAGTGCTTTGATACTCTGGTGGTAGGCGCTATAAAAAACCTCAGTCAGTTTGTATCAACCCACGCTTGCCAAGCGTGGCAAAATGCCAGCTCAACCCTTTCGCTTGATGGACAGAAGCAATGCTGAAGATGGGGTTTTTCTCCACAAACTAGCGAGTGGTGGACAGAGATCCATGACAGCGAAGTGATAAGGTGACAAGAGCCTTTTCCTCCTGCAGGAAGCGCATGCAGCTTCTCGCAGGAGGGTGAGAACTGCAACCATAAAGCAAGCAAACCAGCCAATAAAGATTATTGTGAGCCTGCTAGCGTGCAGAGTGCTAAAAATTTGCAAACTTCAATCCTTCCTGCGTATAACATGTAGATCAAACTACTTCTGACTGCTTCCAGCTGCGGGAGGCTGAATATATGCAGCAGGAAACCTGCAGCCGCATGTAAAGGGAAGGAGGCACCCATATGGTGTGTGCTCAGATGGAGGAAGCCTGTGCTTATGGCACTGCACGTCACACAGCACTAGACGACACACGGGAGCTGCTGGGGAGAGAGAGACTGCTTGCATGGGGACACCATGGTGCCTCCATGCTGTGTGAGGTTCATTTAGGCCCCATTTTGATGAATTTGGAGGTATCTTGCCCTTGGTCTGGCCCTCTGTGCTGGGGGTGTCTATGGAGCATTTGCGCAGGGGAGCTGTGGTGAGACATGCGGGGCGGACGAGGCTTAGTCAGAGGAAACCATGTAAATCTCAGCAGTGGCTGACTGGTGGTTTCATCCACAAACCATTTCGGCAAACTAGGGCAGCCTATTTCCACTGCAAGTTTGTAAACACATACGTGTTTCCTAATGCCCCTGCTCCTCCTGAACCCAGAAAGCTTTTACTAGCCTGCCTGGAAAGTCTCCTCGGCACCTAATGGCTCCTAAGAAAGGGCTGGTTTAAGAATGTAATCCCAGAAAATGGCAGAGAGCATCCATTTGCACTGGAGGGAGCATCCATAGGCACCCAGCTCTGGCTCTGTGAAGGGCATTCACCCTGCTGTTCTCCAGGACTTTCCCCATTGGCTCGCTTACACACCTCTGGGCTGGCTGGCTACGGAAGATCCCACTCTTTGCCCAGCAGCTGTAGTGCCTGACTCTGAGCGAAGAAGGGGTCTAAACACGAGAAAATGCGACACCCGGGACCTTCTGTCAGTCCTGCAGCCCTTAACACCTTGCCTATGAGAGCGCATAAAGAATGATGGCTGTCCTTGCCCGACTCATTGGCAGCATGGTCTGTTAATGTGATAAAGCAGAGGAGAGGGCTGCTAAGAATAGGAAATGCAGGAGTACAGGGAATGAAGATAAGATGTGAGCATGCGATAGTAGAAATTCGGCTGTCAACACTGGTAAATTAACTGTGTCCATCACTGTCCGATAGAAATGAGGACACCGGGCACAGGATGGGCTGCACTGCACCCACTCTGCGCAAATCTTCAGAGAAGGGTGACCGCATCCAAACTGCTTGGGAGGAATGGTCAGTGTCCCATGCTAATTCCCCAGATGAGGACTGTTTGAGATACTGGTGGTTGGGCTGGGCTGAAAATGTGCCTGGAAGGGCTATGACACATTAGCAATATAGATGACTGAGTGTCAGTGCCCAGAAATGTTCCCTGGCATTGTTAAGTTCATTAGCACACGCTTTGCCTTTGGGATCTCATCACCATGGGGATTAGTTGACGTTTGTACCACTGTAATGTGCTAATTGCTACTTTTAAGAATATGGTCTTCTGAATATCGTTGCAGGAGGCAAAACAAAAGGAGCAGTAACTTTCAGAAGTGCGAATGCATTAAACACAAAGATACTCATACAGTCAGTGGAAGTAAGACATCCTCATTTCATCACATATGCATTACAGCACCAGAGAAATCACAGCGCTTAAATGAGCATTAAAAGGACAATTTCATTACCTGGCAAACCTAACACTGGATGCAAACCTCTCGCCTTTGAGTGGCATTCGTGATACATTCTGATAGCAGGGACATGGACACACCCTGATGGCCTTGTGAAAGAAAAAGTGAAACCAGTAGTGAGATAGGAATTGCCGTTGCAGGTTAGTCAAATGCCTTCTGCAAGCTGGTATTCTGCCTCTGGCAGATGCTTTGAAGAAAGGTGCAAACCCCACACAATGTACTGCTATGCAATGACTTGCCCATGGAACAGTTTCTGCTTAACTTTAGGAGATACATTACGTCCCAGAGCATGACAGCTTATCCCAGCTTGCATGACTCCTACAGTTTTCTCCTAGCTTGTATAAGGGTAGATGTGATGATTCATACACATCATTTGGTGCTGCTTTTAGCATTTGTGGAGGAAATGCTAACGGCTCCTTCTTACTCCTTTGACTGATTTTTACCACTGGAGTTATCGCGGGGCTTGTGACAAAAGAGGCAGAGGCAGGTGCTCTGGCTCCAGCTTATAATACATCTAGATTTGGGTAATTTCTTCCAGACTTAAAAAAAATCAGGAGCTGCAAAGGGAACTAAATGGAATTAGCGAGGCCTGCCTTGCTTTTTAAATGTATAACTCTCAGGTTGAGCCAGACTTTATTTCTGTTTGGGTTGTGGCATGACACCTTGTGACTTTGATTTAAGTGGGGGAGCAGGTGAGGGCTTTGGTGACTTTCCACTGGCTGGAGATTTCTCTTCAGGAAGCCAAGTTCACCTGCTGGCTTCAGCTGTGAGCCTCCAGACACCTCCAGGCTGTTGCTCGTTGGTTTTGAGGTCTCTCTTGCCCCATGGGTGGGTTAACTAATGACGTTTCTCTGTTCCTGCCATCTCCTCTTACCCAGAGAGCCACACAGCTCTCAAGGCCTATTGATGTGGTCCCATCAATCCATCATCATGTAATGTTGTGTGGGCCCTGACACCCCTCCTCCCCCCCCAATGACGGCTTCCTCACTGGAATTGCAGACCTTGTTTCCATTTGCAAGCTTGGATCTCTGAGGAAGGAAGAAATGCTTTATGAGTCACCACCCTCAAGAGCTTTACACTTCGAGATGTAAATGTAGGAGGATATTGTTCAGAGGTCTTTCAGTTTGCTCTAAAAACCTGCAAATTCAGGTGCAGAAACCAAAATCTTGAATTTCTCTATTTGGCTATATGGAAATGATTATAGCAAAATGCTGATACCTGCAGAACCTTCCATATAATTTTCACAGTTAGGAAACAGCAAATACAAAGACCCTCAGCTCCAAGCTGGCTTGAGAAATGAACTTCCATTTACCATTGTATGCTTTGCTCTTGTTGGTGCCAGTAAGCTCTAAGCAAGTTGTCTGCAACAGCAAATCCTTACATTGCATAAGTACAAATGACATGTTTTTTATGAAGGATTCCAACATGCTGGCTACATCAGGAGGGGAAATAGGTGGAAAAGATGATGAGAGTGTAGTTCTTAACTGGCGTGTAGCAAAGGGAAAGTCCAGCTCTTAATGTATTGTGGAACTATCTGGTAAAAATTTATGCATGCTTTTGGGCTCCGTTTCATCCACAGATTAGAAGCACTAAAGTTGCCACAGGAGAGGCCAAGCACATTAGCGAAATAACACAAGCACTCCACCCTTGGAAGATCTGTAAATACACTACTCCAAAACCATCTGTCAGCCCTCCAAAACCACTGCAGGAAAGGTAAATATTAATAACTGCTACTAACATCTAGAAAGAGCAAACAGATTTCTTCTGGGTGATGGCTAGTGCTTAGACTAAGACCATCTCAACAACTCCTTCTGTGACCAAAGTAGGAAAGAGTTGGAGAGAGAGGGGCTAAGAAATGAGAAAAACTAAGCCAATTTCAAACACTAGATTCAGCCCTGAAAAAATTACAAGTTTAAACAAAACAATAGTGACTTGTAGATTAGATTAGCTGTCTTTTGATCTGGGCTTGTAGAGATCACTTGGTTGACTTGTTAGATACTTCAGCTAAGACCATCAACTTCCTTTTCCTCTTGGGGAATTATTTGCTGCTGAGCATTTGGATGCTAAGGAAAATGCTAAATACTGCCTGAGCCACCTAAACATCCTGAGAGCTAGCAAATAAAAAAGCAACAGAGAAGGAGCCTGTAGACTGATGTGAAGAAGCTGAGGACAGAAGAAGTGCCTCTAATTAATCAGCCTTGCGAAACGTTTCTTGCTCTGTTCCAGCCCTTCTGTTCCGCTTGAGAAAGCAGCTGTTGAGGGAGCCAAACAGGTAAGATCAGAAGAGTTCAATATGACCTCCTTCAGTGATGGAAGTTTATGGTGGGGGTGGCTGCATCAGAGACTGGCACGTGGAGCATCTTGGTGAAGGACCCACACAGTTTTGGGATGCTTGCTCTGGCCAGACTGAGTTAAAGCCAGGGCTCTGGCCTTTCCCCACAGAGGTTTTAGTGCTGAAGTCTGGAGTATTTCTGCTAGTTTATCAAGGGAAAAAAAGGGGAGCTTGGACTAGTCTCAGCTAGACCGACAGGAGTGCTGGGGCCCAGCCTGTCCCAGGATGAGAGGAGCTGGTGCCGAGGGAGAAGCCCATTGCTGCAGGTGATGCTGTCATGGCATCATCCTTCATCATCAGTTGTAGTAACAAGGGGCTACTGGGGATGGTGGCAAGTTGGCAGAGTGCTTACAGGGCTCCGCGCACATCAAATAGGAGATGAAAGGCCTATCAGCATCGTATCTTCTTTTCCTCTTTTCAGCCAGGACACACAGTTTTACTGCAGTGAGACGGATGCTAAATCAGTTTCCCGAGCCAGACACAGCACTCAAGCTTTCAACAGAAAGCCTCAAAGTCCTCTTTGACCTCAGCATGGCCAGAGATCTCATTGCTGCCTCTGCCAGATATGACCTAATTTTTGATGAACAGATTTTCAAAATGGCTTAGTCTTGATAATCTATATATATTAGCTACACTTTGTTATCTGCAAACGTAATATTGCCTGCTATTTACTTAACTTCTATTGTCTCTGTGAGATACCCTGTGAGCAAACGCCCTCACTAAAGTATCTGCAGTGTGCACTTGGGTGAAACAAATTAAATGTTTTAAATGAGTCGGTACACTTAGGAAATATGCTGGAGGTATCCATCCAGGCCTAATGAGAAGAAAATTAACATTCTCCCTTTCTCTCTAAACTCCCTCCTGTTCATTTATGAAGTAAAGAGAAACTTCAGGAGAGGCAGCGAACGAGCCTCGCTGACATTAATGGGAATTGCATACTGCAGGCAGATTCGGGAGTGCATTTTCTATGGCACATGACATGGAAAGTGTCACTGCCTGTCCTGACATTCGCTAGTGTATAGCAGCTAAAGGACTTCCCATGCATCAGGAATCTTGACATAATGTAAAATTTTCAGAGAGGTAAAATTGCAGCAAATTGCACATTACTCTCTGTGAGAAGGTACCAACACAGAGATGACTAATGGTGGTCTATGTGCTACAGTGACTTTTTCTAACTTTTAGATTTCTCCAGTGGTGCTTCAAAAGTTCAGCTCCCTTTCCTCCCTGCGCTTCGCCGTGGCTGGGCACTGAAGCTGCACCACTAGCCACTGAGGTGGCCAGGTGTGATACTTAGATTCACATGATTAATTTCTGTGTTTAAAGGCTTATCTCCACAACGATGATGGAGCACATAGTACCAATGACAGGCAGGGGACCCCGATAACCTGATCAGAGAAAACAGAGCACCCTGACCCAGCTCCTCCCAGGGCTGTTGCAGGAGACCATCAGCCCCACAGACAAGGGATTGAAGCCCACGGAGATGAGTCAACAGGAGAGGGTCTCTGGAGCAACTGACAGGCTGAGGGGGGTTACTGTCTGGGGGGGAATGGGATGCTGGGGAAGGGCATTTCGGGATTGCATGAGACTTGTTATGGAACATTTAGGGGAAAAACCAAAGGTGAGGAAAGGGAGTTACCAAGGGGGTCTGGGGAGGAACAAGCATGTGAAAATAGAGATAAGGGGATGAAAGGAGCCAGTCATGTGCAAACAGGCAGCTGGTCAGTACGCTTGTCTGGCCATGCCCTGCACCTGATCAGCGCAGTCTGCCCTGTCTCCTGATTAAATGCCGTTTCTAACTCTTCTCCTGGGAAAGGGACCCTATTCAGCGTCCGTGGGTGTGTGCGGTCTGACTGCAGCAGCTGGAGTGGGAGCAGGTCAGAGGGACGTGCAACGGGAGAGACCAGAGTGCATGTGTATTGTGTAGGGGCATATGTCAGTGTGTGTTCGCAATCAAATACCAAACCAGACTAGCTGGTGAGTAGGATAAGAGGCTTTGGAGCCAGGTATTGAGGTGCCTGTAGGTTTGGGCCACATCCTGGAGGGACCCAAGGGTCTTTCAGTCAGCTACTGGAGGGACCAGGGGATATGGGGGACAACTGAGAGACCTGTTTGCGTGTGTGCATGTGTGTGTGAGTGTGTGCAAGGTCTGTACCTCAGATGCCTGGCGTGGGGCCACAGCCACAGGGGTTTGCATGCCCAGGTCCCAGTGCCTGGGGAGACTGGGATCCAGGGGCAGCTGCTGGGCAGACTGACAGTCCAAGCCCAGCTGCTGGAGGGACCCACATGACATGTATGGGTGCATTTCCCACTCACAGACCTTCATCCTGAACCACCAGAGAGCAGGACAGGATTAGCCCATTTGAGCCGATGGTTTGTGGGAGTATTTCTGTCTATGTTGATCAGTGTGGCCAGCCACGTGTGTATGAGCATCTCGTGTGGGCATGGACGTGTGCTTGTGGTGGATTCATGCTTAGCCCCTCTACGGGATGGACCTGGGGGCACGGAGCTGTGGCTGCCTCACCTTGATCACCTACAACAGATTACTTGCAGAGGCATGGCTTGTTTTCATTTTATGTCAATTCATCAATTTTACTGTGAAAATATGGAAAGAAGTACTAGCAAAAAGCAGCATTTGGGCTGATGGGTTTCCCCAAAAATCAAAGGTGTGACTGGACTGTAGCGCTAGGTTTAAAATCCCAGATCAGCCTTGCTATTAGTGTTGCTGGGGTAGCTTGGACTTGAGTGTACTTTAAACACCCAAATAATTACCCAAGGCCCTGGTGGTTCTTGAAAACTGCACTGAGGCTGCCCATGGTCACAGCAACCTGCAGCCCGTTGAGGTCTGGCCCCGTCTCCAGTCACGTCCCTGGACGACAGATAATGAGAGGGAAGAAAGGGCCAAGGACAGAAAGCTGTGAAAGAAGAGCCTGAGATGAGAGAGCCACCTCGCTCACCCACATGCGAGACAGGCTCTGCCCCAACAGCTCTTTAATCCTATTTCTCCACTTGAATCTACAAAAGGAATAAGATAAAATAACCCAACAATAGGGCTCTGTGTGATTCAAGACACAATACTATGTGTGTCACAAAAGAAAAAGCTTTTGTTTGTATTTGGCTGGTATCTATGAATCACAGTGGCCACAAAGAGTTTCACCAACTTTTGCACCATCTTTGACAGTCCGTAGATGTCCCCCACTGATGGTTTATTTCAAGTTTGAGCTGGTTTAGCAAAGAGACGTTGCAGGGGCACCTCTGACGGCCTTTCTCTTAACTGTCTTTTGCTTTACATAGTGCTTCTTGCTTTTTAAAGCTTTTTTTTTTTTTTTTTTTTCTTTTTTAGATTTGGGCAAAAAGGGGGTGAAATAGTGCTATTGGGAATTAGTGATACTGCCAACTTGCTTGATGGTATTTTTACAGCCAGATACAATGACTCAAAAAGGAACAAAGCAAAAACACCCGAATATTTCCTCCCCCGCCCCGTTTTCCCAAATGGCTGAATCTAATCTATGTAATAAGGAGTATCACTTCCAGTCCGAGGAATTATTTGAGTGTGATGTGCTAAAGAAAATACTGAAGACAGTGAATAACCGCCCTTCTCCCACTGTGCTATTTACTGATTTTATCATTAGATTACCGCACTGTGGTGTTTTGAACCACCAGGCTGTTACACTAGCCCTAAATTACTTTCACTCTCTTGAATGAAATGTCTCCTCAATTCAGAAATCGCTTATTTTACCAGGAGTGGGGCCTCCTCTGGCAGGCACCTGACATACAGCGGGTCCGTCAGCATGCAGCACTGCTTTTATTTCTCTGCAGGTCATAGATTTTAAGGACAGGACTCACCACAAACCTTCAGGCCAATGTCCTTTTTGCATGGACCACAGGACTTACTGAGATCAGTTCCTGCTTCAGGTCCAAAGGCAATGGTTGGAATAAAACAGACCTTTCTGGAAAAACTTCCAGTATAAACATTTTTTATCCGTTGTGAGTTGTTCCAATGATGAAGTGCTTTCTTACAGTGAATTACTTTTAATTAAAAATTTACTTCCAACGCCAGCCACTGGATCTTGTTTTGTGTCTCTGTCTGCCAGACTGGAACAGCCTCTCCAGTCAGTTGTTAACATATAGATGACTATAGGTTGTAATTAAGCCACCTTCTGCTTTGATGGTCCCTTCAGACCTCTCTCTATCAGGTACATTTTCCAGTCCAGCGTATTTTTGTGCTTTGTTTGTGAATAGTCTCAGGAACATCAGCATCAGTACAAGGTCTCTAACTCCCACCTGCTTCCTTTCTCCCCCAGCGCTCTCTCTCACTGCACACAGAAACACATAAACATCAGAAGCATCTTTACAGCATGAACATATCCCCTGTGCAAGAGTATTTTGAGACCAGAGGTTTGCCCATCTCCGGAGCATCTGGCACGTGCCCCGTTGATTCTGCATCACCCTTGTTGCCTGATCAAAATGTTACGCAGTACGAACTCGAATCCCCAGGATCAGCATCAGGCTGACAGGTCTACAAATTATTTGGGTCATGCCATTTATCGTGCTCGCTTTCTCCCAAGCATCTGGAACTTCCCCAGTGTGCTAAGATTTATTTTCTTTGGCTGGCTTTTTTTTTTCAGACTGCTGGATACAGGTTACTCAGATCTTTGCCTGACTTTATTATCTGCTGTTTAACCTCCTCTTTAGTTACAACTAGAACAAAAAGTATGTGATCACAGTTGGTTGACATGAATAAATGATTAGGGTTTTTTTTCCCCCCTGGATATAGGACAGAAATATTACAGAATAAGCCTCTTTTTTACTTTTTTCTTATTGGCAATTTCACTATTTCCATCTCGTAATGGACTCATGTCATTGTTAGTATCCTTTATGTTCTGGAAATACTTAAATAAAATCCCAAACATGCAACAAAATACTCCTCACCAAGCAACTTTCCTCGGCTCTGCTTGTCATGGTTCTCCTTGTGACCTGTTCATCCTTTTACCAATTTTCTCCAAATCCTACCTTCTAATTTATATGTATTGTCATTAAGCACTTTTTGCATTTTCTCTTGGGGTCCGAGTACACATATGCATAAGAAGTTTTACTTCCCTTCTGAGGCAGGCCATTTAATGACTGCAGATTTCTTTCTTGGGTGTGGCTTTTTTGGGCATCCGCTTAAGTATTATCCAATGATTCTCAACCATCATTCAGATTTTCCTGTTAATAAAATCTTTCTCCCAGTTGAATTTCTCCCAGCATTGTTTTCAGCTAAAATGAAATTTTCTCTTTAAGGCACAATGAATATACTTTATTAGCTTGGACTTCATTCTGCTTGGAGATAACAATAAATATAATCCCACTGTCATCAGTTATACCCAAGCCATTGCTAATTGTTCATTTTATAATCAGTCTTTTTGCTGTAGTAAAGACAAGATCTAATGTAGGAGATTTTGCAGTTGGATGTAGCACTGAAATTGTTGTCTGTAATATTTGCAATGGTAGCCTTTCTCTCAGCTTGGTTTAGTACAGAAAATTTGGACCATTTCAGAAAATAAGGGTACCCAAAAGGTAAAAACCCCTGACAACAAAAAAGGTCAAGAAAACGTCCCATGAATCTCTCTAGTCGTCTGTCAAATCTTCCCCCGGTGTCTAAAATGTGCAACCAGATCGTCCTGATGCAGCACACAGGACATCCATGGAGTACACATCGCCACACTGCGCAGGTACCCAAACAAACAAGACCCAAACCTGGTGGGTCTGGGAAGAGGGGATCTACGTCACCCAGCGCCTTGCTGGCCTGGTAAGCCTCGCTGAGCAGACAGATAGCCCTGTGGTGCCCTCAAAGCACTTTCTCTCCAGCCCAAGTCTGCACCTCTGAGATGCTCGAGCAGCGCGGTGTCCATCTGCTCTCTGCAAAACTGACCCCAACCTCTCTCAGAGCCCGGTAGATTTCCCATGCTTGATTTCCCCTTAGTGCTTTGCCTTGCCAGCAAGGACACTGAAGAGCCCCCTCCAGGGCTCTCTTCCTGTGCAACAGAGGAGTTGTTAGTTTGATTTAGAAATGTATATATATAAAAATCCTTTGCTTCTTCTCCCAGCTGACTATATTCTGAGGAAACCACTTGCTGGCCCCTCTGGGAACCAAAGTCCCATGATATTTTACAGACTTTAATAGAAATACCACCTTCAGCAGCCCATGACACATCACCATCATGTAGTACCTTCCTTCAGCAGGGATTCAGAAGATGCACACCCCTCATTTGCGCAAAGGGATCCCCTCTGATGTCAAAACCAAAATGGTCTGGCTGCAGGTACACCACAAAGCTTCTGGGTAAAATGTGGTTTTACTGCACAGTGCACTCAATTTGCCCTTTGTTGTTATTAACATAACAAAAAGGATTAAAAAGGAAGATGCACCTGAAGAAAAGATTTGTAAACACAGCACCTAACAAAACGTCTCCTGGGTGCCTGCATCTGCACGGCACGGGGAGATGAGGTAAATATAACTGCCTCATACAAATGTAGGAAGAGCAGGTCCTGGAGCTCACTTTGTGTCTAAGGGATCCACTGTTAGCTTTTTCTCATCCACCAACATTACATGTCATTTTCTCAGTTTCATTTAAGAAGTCCAGTTACTCAGCGCTGCATGCAAAAAGTGGTATTATTTTGTGCCTCAAATTTCCTCATATTCTATGTTGCATTCTTTGTTCAGAGGTGGGGGGTGATGTATGATATAAGAGGCTATCCTGCTCTGTGCAAATTAAATATAAACATATATCTGCATGTCACAGGGAGGAAATATTTTTCTGAAAGTCTTAGATGAAAAGCTGAGCCTTCAAACTACTGTTTCTCACATCTGCCGTTAGTACACTACCAGCATCCACAACACTAATCTATTCCACAAAGGCTGAAAAAGGTAGCAAACAGAACTTTCATGATAATTTTATTTTTTAAAAGAACAACATTTAAAAACATTTATCTGATTTACGCACACACACGTACACATATAGAGTACTAGATCATTTTCTATTCTTGAGTTTAGCTTGCAACCTCCTCAGTGTCCACAAGACATTTCCCTCCTTGGAAGACTTTTCCAAACAATCCAGAATTCAGATTTTGTTGTATGAGGATTTTTTTCCCTTTTAACAATTTAATCCTTTCTTTCTTTCTTTCTTTCTTTTTTTTTTTTTTAAGTGTGCTGGCACTCGCAGGAGCAGCCTGTGTTTGCACTGTAGGCCACCAGTAGCTGGTTCAACAGCACAGGAGCACAAACACACACACACACACACACACGCGCTCACGCACACGCAGAGCTCCACAGAAAAGTGACTAATGACCAGTTTTCATGTCAGAACTGTGATATTTCTGGCTGAACAGCTTTTTACCCATTCTTTTTGGTACAAAAGCCGTGGCATAAAGATAAGAGGCAGAGCACTTAAGACATGTTTACAAAGATTAAACCACTGACTTGGCTTTAGTTAAAGTAAATTCTCCTGCTTCCCACTGTGCAATGACGGCTTACAAAGGGAGGACTGGCAAAGATTGCTTCGTCTTCTTTCCTGGCACTGTCTGTTGGCTCCAAAACAAATGCAGGACTTAAACCACATAAAAGGGCAGCAAGGTATTAGCACTTTTGAGGGGTTCGGCATCTGACACATTCCTAATCTGCCTGGGTAGGTTTTAGATCCGAGCCGCTGCAGTGCCTTTATAATGACAGGGCAATTTAACAAGCCCAAAATTCCAGCTTCGCTCCTCAGACGAGGAGTTACCGAGCCCAGCGCTCAGCCCCTCCTTGCTGCTGTCGTTGCCGGCAGGGCTGCCCGCTCCCCTGCTCTCCCCCGGGGCCAGGGAGGCGCGCGGGGCCCCGAAAATCATATTGTGTTATAGACTAAAATGCTCCCGTTTGCCCTAAGGTTGAGACCGCAGGAGACTGGCCTGAGCAGGGATTTTAGGGGGTGATAAAAGGGAAAAATTGCACAACTGCTGTCCTAGCACAGAGCTGCGTTGGGCCTTCAGACCAGGAAGGTTAGTTTGACGGTACTTTTAGAGAAGGGACAGGAACCTCCAGCACTGAAGACACAAAGTTACCGAGGGGAAAGGGCTGCCTGCTCTGACAGCCCCTGGGAGCAGAGCGTGGCAGAACGACCGCGGGACAGCAGGGAGGAGGAGTGACAGCAGAAAGCAAAGGGGATGTCAGGGATGCAGGTCCCAAGAGAGGAGATCAAAAAATAAATAGGTAAGGCTCTGCCAAAAATATATTTAAAGATCTCAAGTATGCCTGGGAGTTTTGTATTAATGTATTTGCGTTAATGCTAGTGTGACGCACTATTCTGCATCGCTTGCAGACAGAGATTGTCTTGGCTGAGGCAGGAGTGTAGGAGAGGGCAAATGTCACATCTACCTCTAACATGGAAAATGAGGCAGAGGAAGCAAATTATGCACCTATCAGATGATTCTTCTCAGACCTGATTATAACAAATAATGATTTCATACTAGTAAACACAAACATGGAGAAAGGAAAGGACTTGAATAACAGTCTTTCACGTTAGTCTGGCTTTTGTCCCTGGTGAGGAAATCTGTCACTGAAGTCAGCTTTGGGAGGTGTAATCCAGAAGAAGACATGATGGGGCAGGAAGGCTGTACTCAGAAAATATTGTATCGCCAGTCAAAGTGGAAGGACATATGGGCTAGGTGCGGCACAGCCTCTCCCAGGTTTAGTCGTGTTCAATATTTTTATTCATGCTCCAGACGATGGAACAGAGAGGATATACAGATGGCAGCCAGCAGGGAGGGACTGTCAGGAGTTTGGAGGACAGGATTAGAATTCAAAATGATCTTGGCACACCAGTGTTTTTAAGGTCTAACAGAAAAACATGCTACTCTAGAGACAAGCTTATAGATTCTGCATCTCACCAGGAATAACTGGCAATATACTGCAGGATGCAGGACAGCTGCATGGAGAGCAGTTCTGCAGAAAACTGTCTAGGGGCTGTAGTGGATCACAAGCTGAACAGCAACTTTGTGTTGTTGCAGAAGAGGGAAGCCCCAGACTGGCAATGCACAAGCAGAATTACACCCTGTGAGACAGGCAATCAATTTTCAGCTCTACAAAGTGACTAGGAATATCTGTGTGCACTCTGGGGCATTGTTCTCCAAGAAAGATATGGTTGAGTTGTACTAAGTTGAGAGAACAGCAAAAGGTCTCATTAGACACCTAGAAACACAATGCAGAAGAAGACGACAAAAATAATAGGGTTTCTTGAGAAGACAGGACTTTCTGCCATGGCACATAGGGTGACAAGAGACAGGCACAGATTAAAGACAGGAAAACTGAGGTTAGAGATCAGGAAACACTTTCCTAATGCTAAAGGGAGTTCACACAGGAACAAACTGAACCATGGCTTGTCCACCACTGTAGGCTTTTGAAAGGTTTGTGGGAGTATCTGAGATGCGGCTGAGCCCAGCGGGCAGCAGAGGGGTAGCCCCCCCAGCCTATAGATGGGGTCAGGTGGCTACGTCCCAGCCCGCTTCCCCAGGGGACACTCAAACCACAGCTTCTGAATCTCAAAATTGCCTCTCAGCAATTACCACGGAGCAGGAGAATTCCGCAGTGGAAGGACCCAAAACACAAGCCTTTCCTAGAGTCTCTCAGGGTATACCATCTCCTTCCAGATCCTGGTTTCTGGGAGTCCCATCCTTTAGACCTAGCTCCCCCTCTTTGTGATACAGGGAGCTGGGGTCAGTGCTAGAGGGTCTGGGGATCTGCACAGGAACATTGCAAGCCTGGGAGGCATATTCAATGGTCTGGTGGGTCAAGCTACTGCCATAATCACTGGGCTAAGCTCATTTCATTAGGAATGGGGTGAAATAAGTCTTACTTGGCAAAAACATTTCCCTCAAATCAACAAGTGAGTCAGAACTAGAATAAATTAAAAAAAAGATGACTGGCGACATCTCTCTATTACCCCGTACATTGTGGCCTCTATTACAATGCACATACTGGACAAATAAAGTCTCTGGGAACCTGTTTTTTTAAGAAACAAATAATCTTTGAGTCAAAGAGGTTAAAAGCAGGCTTAAGGTACAGACCTAACAACAACCTCCCAAAAAATAAACAAAAGACAAATTTGTGATTTTAGAAGGATTTTTCCTTCTATTTCAAAGCAAAACAATGTTTTAACATCAATTTTCAGCCAATAGTGTTAGCGTATGCTGGCAACTATAAACGTTTATCTCACTCAAAATAAAATCCACATTAAATAAATTGCAGACAATCGGTGGGTTAGTGTCTTGGGGGATTTAAAATGCATGGTGTGCAACTCAGTTATCAAAATTCATAAAGGAACGACTGTGCTGTAAGACTTTTCAGGGGAGGTACAATACATTCTGCTCACACTCAAGAGCGCAAGTGGGGCACAGCCAGCTGGGTTTTTAAATGCCTACCATTGTGGTTTGCTCCGTCCATCAGTCAGTCAGCTCCCAGATAAAGTTTCTTGCAGCATTCATTTCTGGACTTTAATGCTCTTAAGAACCGATGAACTGTTGATTATGGGGGTGCCTCAGACTGTCAGAGGGTTTCTTCTACCCTCGTTACATGGCTTAGATGTTGGGGGGGGAAATAAGCAGACAAGAACAAACTGAGGAAACATCTAAAGACCATGAAAGGGCATATTTTCAACACAGACTCCCACACGGCCCTTTTGCAGAATTTGCAGGCATGTCTATTTGCATTTGGCAAGTGGGTAAATGAGCAGAGAGATGACATTTTATACAGGCATTTGCAGTCACTTCTTTGTTGTGCACAAAGAAGTTGCCCAACCATGCAATTTTCTGCACACAAAATGGATGCAACTGCAAATTCTTCAGGTGCACTTAAAAATGCTGTTAAAAACCTGCATATGACTCTTTCAACATGGAATTCACTGTTCTCACTTCCACTTCTTTCTTACTTCACATCTTTAGCCAGAAATATTAAAAAAACACAGTGCTCATAGAGAAGCAGCAGCCTCAGCTCTGAATCTCCGTGTTTTTCTGTGTTTGAATAAAACGTTTAATGTTACTTGAGCTGGCGAGGAAGGTGGGGGGTTGTGTGTGTCTTAGTAGAAATTAATGTTTTGGTTGGCTGGACAAGCTCAGGAAATTTCTGTAGTGAGCATGATGAGAGAGGATGTTTGGCAAGATGTTTTCCAACAGCTGGTACAGGTGAAGGATTAGGGGGAAAAAATGCTTAAGAGCCGTTTCCCTGATTTTCTACTTTGTACCCCTCTTAGACATACAAGCAATTTTAGAGTCTAAACCAAATCTCCCTGAAACCAATGGGTCTCTTTCCACTGACTCAATAAGACTTGAAGCCGGCACTCCAAATGTTGTGTTGGTTATTAAAAACATTTTGACGTTCCTCCTCGCCCTCTTAAACACAACTATTTTGGGAAGAAGGAGCAGATACTGGCCTCTCTTTGCAGCCTGGGCTCGGGGAAACCACCTAGGTGACTCTGCCCATGGTAGGACCAAATGATGTGTCGGGGTCCCAAGAGAGCAGGTGATGGGGTGAGATGTTCCACTGGTTCCTCCCTTCCTTCATGGGTGGAGGATGGGGCAAGAAAGGCCATGAAGGGCACAGACCTTCAAACTGCCTGAATGGCAAAGGTGGTTTAGAGAGGGATACCCACAGCAACATGCCTGGACATGGTGTGATGTGCTTTGTGGGACGTAAAGGATAGGGACGGTCCTTAGCTGGTGCCTTTGCCTAAGGGTCCTTGCTAAAGGCTGCGTGATGCAGTGAGAGAGCAGGATCAGGCTTTAAAACTCAACATAATTTGTCATACAGAGAGTTTCCAGCAATTGTCTTCATCCCATCCCCTCAGCGGTACAGCTCTGCTACACCATAAACACTTCAGAATATCCCTGATGGATTTGGTATTTGTAATATATAGGGACTTCTGCAAAATGAACATTTACTGACTCCAGAATTGCTTTTGTTTAGTTCATTATGAAGGTCAGAATTATTATAAATCTACACAAATTGAAACAGCCTTTTGGCACGGCTCTGACGTTTGAACCAAGTTAATAAAAACAATGATATATAGTATTCGGGTATCATTTAATCTTAGGAATCCATAGTGAGCACAAAGACCAAAATAAACTCTTGCAACGCACATGTTTATTCACATATTAAGATTCCCTGAGACTGTTCTACATTACTGACTTTCATATGCTTGGAAAATAAGAAGGCTTTTTCATATTCATGCTCAGTGAGTGAAAACACATCACTCAGGAGACCATCTGCTTCTCTCTGGAGCGCGGATCTTGACCTTAACACGTCGGGCTGCATACAAACTCCGAGGGGAAAAGATGTATTTGGGTGCTTCAGTGCAATCTTAAGAGCATGGATAATTCAGTCTGCGTTCAGGGGATTCACTGTTAGTTCAGCTGCTACGGCAGCCAAAATTACGAGAGGCGATTCAAGTTTTCACCTATCTGCCTCAGTACAAATATTCTGCCACAACCCATTTGCCATTTTACCCCGACTCATTTATACAAGGCCAAACCCGGGTCCCCAAGAAACAGATGAGAGTTTTGCCACCGACTTCGCTGGGATCAGAATTTAGCCTGCAGCAAGGAAAAGAAAAAAAAAGAAGAAAACTAGAGGCAGCAAGTCCATCTGGAGAGTGGCAAGCTGCCCACCACCTCGGTGCCCGCAGTCGGCACAGCCCGAACAAAGGCAGGCGAGGGGAGAGGTGTGGTTTGGGCACGAACCGCTTTAACCCCCCGTGGCTCCCTGGGCTCCCTTTAACCCCCCATGGCTCCCCGGGCTCCTGCGGGGGATGCAGCGCTTCCTCGGGCAGCCTCTCTGGAGGGAGCTGCTTTCTCTTCGGTCAGTTTAAATGGAGAGCTGGAAGAGGCCAGCCTGCAAGAAATGCTGTCGGTTCCGAGGGGCTGCAGGATTAAAGCTGGAAAAGAGCGGCTGGGTTGGGGGGAGGACGGAGCTGCCTTTAGCACATCTTGCAGCTCGAAGTGTCAAGGTGCTTTGGCTTGCAGCGCTGTGCAAGGAGGGGGAGCTCAAACTCCTTTAACATTTTCAAAAGCCATATTTCTTCCCAGGGCTGAGTCCTGAAGGGACTTTCGAAGCAGGTCCCTGACAGGTGCCTCCCTTTTTTCCCTGGGCTGTTAAGACAACTGCAAAAGAGCATTTTGAGAGGGACTGGACGCAATGGGAAGAAGAAAGGTGCCATGGTAGGGTGCTCCCCTGAAGGTTTAAGGGCATAAAGAAGGAGAATACAGAAGAGAAAACTGGTCGTTTTAGCCTGACTCAGGGTAAAGGCACAATCTAGTCCCACTACAAAAATTAGGTGAATGCAGCTACTAACATCAGTGAGAAAACTGCTCATAGCAACTACTTGCTTGTACCAAGGAAAGAAGAAAATTAGAGGTAGTAAATTCTGGTGGGTCCTTACATCCTTACACCTTACATCCAACTTGTATGTGTACTCAAGTCAACCTCGACACTTGTCCCCAGTGTCATGGGAAGTCCCATAGTGAGCTACATGTATTGAGGAGCTTGACCAAATCCCATATATGCATGAAATGACCACACTTTCTAAGTGGCACAAGGGAGACGATAGCAGAAACAGGCATCCCTCTCCGAGCCTCAAAAAGGGAGTGACAGATGCACAGAGTGAGTATTTTCTTACATGAGCATTCATGGTAGCGCCTGGGGATCTAGAGGAGAAGCACCTCCAGAGAGATAACCTTACAGATATTGATTCAAGGCACAAAAATAACTTCCATTCTATAAGAAGCCCAAAGGGAGCAAAGCATTACCTGGTAATAGTTATGGTGAAAGAGGGCTTTCTCATGATGAGAAACCAAAGGAAACAGCTGAGCTGCAATGACAACACACAGTCTTTGGGGAATAAAAACTATAGACTGGAATATCAACCAACCAAGAAGTCCGAGACTCTAGAAAACTCATGTATGAAAAAGATGGGGGAGGCTGGTGTCCCAGTGGGAGACCACTAGAAATATTGTCAAGAGAGCTGCAAGGCAGTAGAGCAATACTTGGAAGAAATCCAGGTATAAAGAACAAGGGATGGCTTGATAAAGACCCTGGAAAGTCTTGGAAAATCAACATGCAGTGAGGGTCACATGCTGCTAGACTCACAAGATGATATTTGTGAGGTGGAGGAGTGTGCTGGTTTTGGCTGGGGTAGAGTTAATTTTCTTCATAGCAGCTACTATGGGGCTGTGTTTTGCATTTGTGCTGAAAACAATGTTGAAAATGCAGAGATGTTTTTGTTATTGCTGAGCAGGGCTTACACAGAGCCAAGGCCTTTTCTGCTTCTCACACCACCCCACCAGCGAGTGGGCTGGGGGGGGCACAAGGAGTTGGGAGGGGACACAGCCGGGACAGCTGACCCCAACTGACCAAAGGGATATTCCATACCATATGGCGTCATGCTCAGCATATACAGCTGGGGGAAGAAGAAGAAAGGGGAAGACGTTCGGAGTGATGGCCTTTTTCTTCCCAAGTAACCGTTACGGGTGATGGAGCCCTGCTTTCCTGGAGATGGCTGAGCACCTGCCTGCCGATGGGAAGCAGTGAATGAATTCCTTGTTTTGTTTTACTTACGCGTGCAGCTTTTCCTTCACCTATTAAACTGTCTTTATCTCAATCCATGAGTTTTCTCACTTTTACCCTTCTGATTCTCTCCCCCATCCCACCGGGGGGGGGAGTGAGCAAGCGGCCGCATGGTGCGTAGTTGCTGGCTGGAGTTAAACCACAACAAGGAGACAGAGCAGGAGAGTGCTCCTAAGAGCATCTGACCAAGGGGATGGCATGGAGGGTGTCAGCCACAAGGAGCTCAGACATGCAGGAAAAATGTAGCCCTCTGAGTTTCAAAGCATGTCCTTGTAGGAAAGAGGAGTGACATGGGAAGGGGCTGTGGTTCTGCCAGATACCAGTACACAACCTGCCACCCCTGTGCTTGTAGTCCAGGGCCTGAGGTGCTGCAGGAGATGCTCATGCAGCTGCTCAGCTGCGAGCACAGTAGCAGCCATAGTGGGACGGAGCACTTTGCTGTCATCCCCAAAGGGACAGTGACAAGGGAGAATGATGGATGACAGTTTTCCAGCCCACGGAACAGTTCTGAGCCAACTCCCAAAGCCATCCCAGTGGTAATCAGAATTAGGGCTCAGGAAGGGTCTGGAGCCAGGTTTTGATAATGTCCTGTTCCTGCTGTGTTATTAAAAACAGAAGGGGATAAATTCAGTCAAAGACTTTGTGAACTAGTTTTGTCGATTTGGCAGCTTGAAACGATTCCAGGGGAACGGCAGGTCGCATGCCTGAATGTGTACAGGAGGGACCGAGCGGAGGCAGAAGTGGCTGGGACATCTCCTTCTCCAGTGCAGTCTGCAGAGGCAAAGCCTGGCCGTCTGGAGACACCCTTTACAGAGAAGACAGTAGCAGAGTATCCACGTTAAACCAGAGGGCCAAATCTTGGCCAGCGTGGCCTGCTCGTCAAAATGCTCTGTCTGAAGTTATGTGGGCGCGTTAAGGCTTTCAGCACTTAATTCGG
Source organism: Phoenicopterus ruber ruber (assembly GCA_009819775.1). Taxonomy (NCBI): domain Eukaryota; kingdom Metazoa; phylum Chordata; class Aves; order Phoenicopteriformes; family Phoenicopteridae; genus Phoenicopterus; species Phoenicopterus ruber. The sequence continues at coordinate 190,203,858 of CM020215.1, read as the reverse complement.
GAACAGAACAGGGAATAAATATCCAGGGGCCACAAGTGTGTAGCTGGGGGGTGGAACTGACCCCAGTTCTCTTGTTGTTATTGTTGTTATTGTTTTTCTATTAGTTCCTCTTACAGCATACGAAGGGTCTGGTCTCGTCCCGACAGAGAAGCTGGCCTCTTTTGAAAACCCAGTCCCCCATGGCTGTCAGGATTGGAAAGCTGTTGCATGGGCTAAAATTTGTGTTTTGACATTACAAGTTTGGAAAATTTTAGAGATGAAATGAACCAGAGCCGGCAGGGTGTAGGGAGGAGAGAGGGGAAGGAGTTAAAAGGTTACAAAAGTGTAGATATGAAACTGAGGAAAGTTAACTATTTATCACAAATCACATTTGATAGAATGCAGAAAGTATTCTGGTTTGGTTTCTGATTTCATTTCCCATTTGAAGTTGAACTGAACTACTAAAAATGTGCTTTTACGGCAGGAGGTAGGTCAAAGTTTGCAAAGGAATGCAAGAAAGAAATACCATATATTCAGATGATAAATACTGGCGGCATCGATCATTAGCTGTAGCGAGGTCTTCACACCGCCTAGTTTGTAAATTAATTCAGAATAGATTTTGAACTTGAAAAGCGGGCCGTGCTCTATTCTAAAATGCGACACAGAAACATTAAAGAAAATGACGAGATTAAAATGAGCTGTAGACGGCTCCCTGTGGCCAGACCAATAGGAACATTCAGCATAGAATTAGCTTAAAATTAGCTCTAGTTTTCATTCAGAGCTGGCATGACTCAGAGTCATTAGCCACTACGCTCTGTGTCAGCTGTTGCAGGACCTGCTGAAACCTGGGTCTGGCATTTCAGCGTCCTGGCCTGCCAAGCCTCTTTCTACACAACAGGGCAGTTTTGCAAGAAGTCTTTGCAAAATATTTTAATAATGAAAACTTTAAAAATACACAGCTGTTTTGCAAAACCCTCGTAACAAAGACCCCTTTGAGATCAGCTCCACACAGGCTCCGTAGTGGATGTGCTACCATCAGTACTCTCAACAGAGACATTATGGAGCCTGGCGTTCCCTCCGTGCCTCTTTCACCCTCCGGGTCCCCTGCCTGGACCTTGTTCCTTTCAGGCACTGCTGCCTGCTCAAATCCTTGCTTCAGCCCTTTTATTTGGGTGCCAGCAACCGCTTCCAGAGGTTAGGCACATTTGCCCCTTAGGGTGACCTCCTCAGAGGGCTACTTGTCCTGCCTTGCTGCTGCTGTGGCTGCAACAGGACATGCTGGGGCATCATTTGGGGTGAAATTCGGCTCCCAGCTGAATTGAGTAATGCTGAGGAAAAGAAAGAAGTGGGCTAATAAAGCAAAAAGTCCCTGGGACCTACAAACACCTAGGTACCATTTAACTCCCAGGGGAGCATCTGAGCCCCCACTGTTTTAATTCAGCCTTTCTGCACATGGACCAACATCTGTTCGCACGCTGGGAGCATGGTACAGGGTGCTGCTGTGCCTGAGACCTGCCTATTGGAGGTTGGCATCAAGCTGAATTCCTCGCTCATTGTTACCGACAAGTGTTTAGTGGAATCCATTTTCCAGAGTGAATAGTTTATTGGGATTTGAATAGTTGCAGGGAGTTCATTGCTGTAAATAGGGTAGTGCCTGACTAGGAAATCTGTTTATGGTGCTTTTATTACTTTTATTGCAGGGAACAGGGGGATTCAGCTTTTCATTGTTACAAGTATTTCCCTTAAGTGGTCATTAGAAGAAATAACTCTAGATTCACAAGCGCTGGTATCTATATGTAAGCTGTGTTTCCAGTAAGTTTTAATGACAAAAGAGAGAAAGCTGGCCAAGGCAACACGATGATGGCTTTCACTCTCCTCCTAGGGAAGCCAGGAGGAATTTCCCATCAGTTTGAGCCAGACCTGGCCGCTCACGTCCTATGCTGCGGCACCTCCTTGCCTTAGCGTCACAGGTGGGTGAGGTGGGAATCATGAACCTGGCAGGAAGGAGCCAGATGGGGAGGAACCAGCCTCTCCCAGACACGCACAGGATAAAACTCTTGTTTTGTTCTTCTGTGATGCTTCTTCTGAGAAAATAAGGGTCCTGAACATGAGCAGAGTGAGAACAAAGTGTGGTTATACCTGGTTGAACTAAATCCCTGTCTATCTTAGTGTCCCACCTCTGAAAGTGGCCAAATGCACTCCTCAGGGGAGAGAACAGAGCAAGCATATACAATCCTCCCCTGAAACACCCTGCCAGCCTCAGCAGTCTGTGTCCCAGGGACTCCTGGTGGCCCCAGGCCGGGAGACCAGAGGAGATGATTGTCTCACCGAGAGTTGTGGTGGGTGCTGGCTTGAGGAGCTGCTGGATGAGGCTTTCAGGTGGGCTACACCAAGCCGTGTGCTGCTGAGCTGAGAGCAGACTGGGTGTTTTGTCAGGTTTCACTTCATCCATAACCCCTTTCACTTCCAGCGCTTGAAGCTGTCATTCTGAGCGTTTGCCTGATCCCTGGGCAAGGGATATGTTTCTTTGTTCAAACCGTGAAGGCTGGCTACAGCTCAGCCGAGTGGCCACGGCTGAAATAGGTAACTCGGGCACATGGCAGCATCCAACAATCGGCCTGAAAGGTGTGCACGAGGACTTGGGTGGGAGCCGCACCCACGAGGACTCTCTGGGCGTTGAGAGGATGCCCAACCCACTGGGACACCCAGGCCAGCAGGACTGGGGTGGCTGAAAGCCAGCACTTTGGAGCACTTTTTATCTCTCACAAGCACCAGTTCAAAGCCAACCTGCCAGGAGTCGGCAGTGGTAGCAATTCGCCCATGGCTCCCGGTTGTTTCATAGACAAAAGACTGGAAGAGGCACAGCTTCATCTGACCCACCTCACTCCCAGGGCAATAAGGAGGATATGACCCCTGACGGATGTTATTCTCACCTGCTCTTGAAGGCGAGTGGAGGAGAGAGCCACAGCCTCCCTAAGCCAGCTGCGTTTCATCACCCTCATAGCTGGGAAGTTGCTTTGTAACGTGGAACTCAAATCTTCCTTGCTGCAAATTAAGCTAAATTCCTGATGACCTTTTCCTAACAGCCACAGGGAACAATTTTAGTCACTGTTCTCTTTGTTACAGCCTTTGCATTCTGGACAATGTATCACGTCCCCCTTCATCTCTTCTCCTCCAGAAATACAAACCCCATTCTCTCAACCTTTCCTTGTTGGTTATGTTTTCTAAACCTCTTCTTGCTGCCTTTTGGGTTCCCATCAGGGTGTCTGCTTGTTAAAATAGAAGCATCATTTCACAAAGGTTGCTGCGTTACTTGGCACAGCAGAAAATAATAACAAACACTATACTGCCACTAGAAAATCCACGATAAGATCACAGAGTGAAGGTATAGGGAGGATCTCAAGAGATCATCCAGTCTGTTTCCTCACACTGGGGCATGTTCAAGTGAATTGAGACAATCCCTTAAGATTTGTCAGGTCAATGGTGGCAACTTTCAATGGTGGCAGTTTCCAGGTGACCTACCCCATGTTTTTTACTGCCCTTATACAAGTTTTTTGTATGTTGATACAACTCCATGCTATGACAAAAAATGCAAGAATTAAACACATTAAAAATATACATGGACATTTTAAAAGAATATTTAAGGATCACATATGGCTATTGAACTCCAAATCAGAAAATAGTCACGGGGAACAGAAGCATAATAAGGATAGATTTACCAGCTGTGAAGATGGAAGCTTTTTTCTCCATACCCCCCATTCCGTTAATTTACCACTCCCTTCTTTTCTCTTTCAAGCATTCAACTACAGTAAATGCAGGAAATAAAGACGAGATGGATAGATAACATCTTTAAAGATCCATCCTCTATACACAAGCCTCGATACATAATTTGCACTTTACTTGGCACTTCCCTGGCAGGATTTCAGCCATAGAGCAATTTTTCATGCTGAAGGTGGCAAAATAGCAGGGTTTCTTGGCAGAAGGCAAACTAATTCTCCCCGTCCTCCCCTCTTGTTTGGTTCTAGATTGATTTCACCCAAAACCAGATGAAAAGAAAAGCTCCTCTTCTTGTCAATTCCCTGCCACAGGTTCATTGGCAGGACTGTCAGTTGTACTGAGTATTTGCCAGGGTTTCCCTGGGTCTGAAGCCCATGGGGGGCTTCTGTAGGCTGCAGGGACAGAAGACCTTTTGAAGGGCCCAACAGGAGCTGGCTGGAAGTTTCACACAGGCTCATAATGTTCCTTTGAAGCCATGATTTCATACCACCATTTTCCTTTCGAGGAACCACCCTGCACATAAGTTCATGCAGGTGGACCCTCCTTCCCAGACAGGCTCCTGTCCGAACCGTTTCTCCCTGCCCTGTATTTACGCCGGGGTCTCAGGCCAGCAGATGCCACCTGGTCCAGTGCAGTCAGGGTGGAAGCGTTATCCTACAGGCGCTGGCACCAGAGTGCGGCACATAAGCCCTGAAAGCAGAGATGTCGACCACGCATGCCGCGCTGCTCCAGCCCTTGCTCGGCTAGTTCATTATTACCAATGCTCATAAACAGAAATGTTACACTCTGCAGGATTTCCTTGCATGGATCCTAAAGTAATCTCTCTCCCTTGCACAGAGGCGAGGAGTTTCTACCAGGAGAATCAATGTGGGAGAACAGAAAAAGAGGAGTGACGTGCTTTGGCTTCAACCAAATGGGTCTTTCAAAAGCTAGAGCTAATGAAGACCCACTTAACAACTCTTCATATAGCTCTGATAAACAAAATGTTTCCAACTGGAATTTACAAAGCCGAACATAATAATATGAAGAGGGAATAAGAGCTTCCCCTTGTCAACTGGCTACTAACAAAAGAAAAATATGAGGAGTGAATACTTAGAAAAAAGACCAACAGTGCTGTAATATAATTAAAACCATTAAAAATGCTGTACTCTGGTTTTGCTCCCTGAAGCAGTATGTTATTTTTCTTTTTTAAGCTGTCACCACTTTTTGATACCATAAGGAATAAACTAAATCAAGACAAATCTCTATTTCAAAGTTGGAGGATTTGATAGAAATACTAACTTAAACTTCAGTAACTATCAGAAGATGCTCAATATCAACTGCAGTCATGAACATCTCTCTTTTTATTTGTGGACAGTAGGTGTTCCTCAGGTATATAAGCAGCACTGATACAGAAGAAAGACAAATGCAGAGTCAAGGCCAAGAGATAACATCCACAGAAAACTCACAATTTTAGAAACTCAGAAAGGGCCCCATTCAGCAAAGTGCTGAGCCACATCTAGAATGATCCATATCATATGTGTAACTTAAGAATATGCAACATTGCTTTTTTTTTCGTTTGGCAGCCTTTCTGACAGAGGTAACACAACCTTCCTGTCCCTTGCTATCATATACCAAAGTTTTCCTGATGCCATGGAGGTGACGTAACTCTGACACATGAGCAGAGATTCCACTTGCCAGCAAACTGCATGGGGCCTCTCTTCTGTTAGAGACATGAAAGTATGAACCAAGGGGCTGCAGGACTGAGCCACCTCATGCATTTACCTCTTTTTCTTTCCTTCTTGAGGAAAAATGTAGTCTACTGGCATTGGGAATGGGACTGGAGGGCAATGCATAAAGCAAGGAACATTCACAAAAGCTGTTGCACATGAATGTACAGTCATAAAATTTCAAGCAATAAACCATGAAAAAAAAAATTGAAAAATGTATTAACTGCATTCCTGGTTAGTCAAGCAAAATTGCCAGTTATCATTTTTGAGCCTTTCAAAAAAACATATTGTTTAGGAATGTCAGTCAACCTCTTCCTTACCATCTTCTGAATACTCAAAAAGCAAATTGAGAAAGCTGACAATACACTAATAGCAGATTTCTCACTGAACTTGTGGCACTACACAGCGACCCAGACAAGCGATACCGAACATCCCAATTGCTGGCTTCCCGAGGGTGAACAGGACTGTTACTTGCATCACTCTGCAGGGCCTCTGGGCGTTGCAGAGATAGAAACTGGATGCATCAGATCCTGCACAAATTCTTCTTAAGATCTGAAGGCATAGGTTTCTCCTTTCTCATCCTACACCCCCATGAAAGAGAAGATACAAAGAAATATAAGAAATACCCTGTGGACAACTCTTCAATGATAGGGGGATAGAGGTCATAGTATTGACACAACAGTACAGTCCCAATATATTCAAGGTATTGTTAGAAGATAGAAGAACAGTTGAAAAAAATCTTCTCAGCTTGGCTAATTACCATCAATTGGCCACATTTCGGCAGACTATGCTGCAGATTTGTGTTTCACAGAGGAGCTTTATAGAGCTGGTGGTAGTGTGGCAGAATAACAAAACAGAAATGAATGTTGCTGTACAAGGGGAATATAGCTCACAAAATGTTGTCTTTGCAACTGCTTTACCTTATGAGCCAAAACCTAATAGTTTACCATAAGCCCTTGGTATACGGTGCCCTAATATTACTCAGTTTGTTCCAGCAAGTCATCGGTAGAAGAGACGCATTGTTGATCCAAGGGCTGCGCATAGATTCCAGACTGACAATATGAAGACAAGTTTCTAACTAATACAAATGATCCCTGGCACCAGCCTAGCAGGCAAACACAACATACGCACGCAGTCGGAGATTCGCAAACCTGCCCATTGAACTCCTCAGAGGCCAAATTTGTTCTCCGCTATGTAATGTTGAACTATTTCAGCTGCATACAAGACCATGCACGTAAGATCTGCAGAACAAAACATGCTCCTTCACTTTTTTGGTTTGCTACCACCCTGTTTTCAGTGACATCTGGACCTTTCAACGGAGGGCAAGAATATTCCATCGGTAGGACAGGATCCTTTGCCTCAGCATTGCCAGTTTGAACAAGAAAAGGCCCAGCCAAGGCACCCAACAGGATCTGAGATGGAATTCTGAAAGGTGCCTTCTCTGGCCCAATGCTGGAGAGGAACCTCGGCCACTACTTTTTCCATGGAGATAAATCGCAAAACAGTGGTAGGAAAGACAAGCCCAAGGATTTTGTCTCGGGGGAAGAAGGTACTAAAGAGCGTTTGTGGTAAAATAGTCTAGCAGAGCACTTTGTGTCTCTCCTGACCGCAGATGAAATGATGGGGCCAGATGTGTCTCATGGGCCACCGACTAGAGAAAACTGGTTGTGAACCTTCCTTGGATCAACATGAAAGAAGCCTAAGGTTACAGGGTACCAAAGCTGCCAATAGATGAGACTCTTTGATGTTTTATATGAAAAAAAAAAATGGACAGAAACATTTTTAATTTCACATTAACATGTTGTGTTGTGGGTTTTTTTTTCCAACTGACTCCATGATTGTTGATATTAATTAAAGTGAATGGTAGATTATTTTCTAAAGGCTATAATTTAAACCAGTAGTTGAATATAGACTTGAGTGTAACATTCTTCAGCTCAAACCACAAGGTATGCAAGCTGGGAATGAACTCTATTTTTTTCCTGTTGAAGGACAGATTAAATATTTTTTTATTAATTCTAATGCTAGCAAAGAAAGTAAGATCCCCATTTTTCCTCCGATTTCTCTGTACACTTAATTGATGTATTCTACCAAGCTGTCAAGCTGCTTTTAAAACCCATTCTTTTTCATAGAAATATTATCCTCCTTTTATTAGTTCGAGTTGATAAATGGATCAAGAGTCTTTGAGGGTATTGTGTACTGTCAATGGAATACATCTTTCAGATGCATCCACTGCAATGGAGCTGAAAAAATATATATCATGAAACACTTAATAAAAAAGATACACAGATTTGTCTTTTACAAGATCATGGGACTTGAGTCTATCTCCAGGGAGGAGTTCCAACATGAGAAAGAAAATACATAGTTCAAAAGCCCATGTTTTCAATTTGCAGCCACATGGTTTAAATTATCCCTGTATTTATTAAGGGCGCTAAATGGGCAGCTCAACTTAGGGGAAAGGGTCATTCAAGTTGAGAATAGTCATGTTTAATCCCTCAGCTAGCTGCAGGTTAACTGTACTTTAAGATGCTGAATGTTCTTTATACCGTGTGTGTTAAAATGCCACATGAGACACAGCTGGAGGGTCTTTGCCATTTATTGTTGTATATTTTTCTCTATCTCTCCATTGTAAACAATGATAGAAAACTGTTAAACACCTAGCATGGAGGCATCCTACAGCGATCCTATATGCCACGCAAAACCTGTCTATCGCCATCCCTTGCACTTCAGTTTCGCACGTGAGTGCACTCTGTGTTTTGTGATCATCTCCTGATTTCCCTGACGCTCCATGTTGTGGATTCTCATGTAATCAGAACCACAAAGAAGTAGTGTAAGATGTCTTTTCTACTTTATGCTGGGGCCTAGAGATAGTAGGTTTTTGGATATTGCATGTACTTGCCTGTGAACTTGCTAACTCAGCATTTCAGGAGGGAAAAAAGAAAATTAACCAAAATCCAAAAAGAAGAAGTTAAAGCAAACAAAAGAGCATTTCCAAATGGACAGGCAATATGAATTTTAAAGCTTTTCGCCTAAGACATCCATTGCTATGAAAACTATTGACTAACAAGTAGCTATTGATTATGAAGGCAGTTTATTCAAATGTCACTGTTCTTTTATTTTGGCGGTTCATCCACAAATAAACGCTGGTGGGAATTTAAAATACATTTCTTTTGTTCTATCTGTCTGTTAGGTCATGCAGGCAATAGCCTGGATTTTGCCCATCAGATGCAAACAGATAGTTGCAAATATCGAAAAGGCCCACGGTGTTTGACACAAACCTGAGGCGTGTTGCTTCTCCTCTTCAGTCAGGCTGAAGCGAAGGGCTGTGGAAACTGGGATGGCCTGGGCACTCACATCCAGCTTCAGCATCTGAATGTTTTCAAGGAGGAAAAAAAAACCCAGCACTCAGAGGATTTCTGAGCCTGGTCATGTCTAAAGTCACTTTTAAATTCAAATAAATATTTGTAGGAAAACTGCTTCCCCTATTCTCCTAGCACTCGTAACTTAATTATAGTAGCCGCCAGGCATCTTTAACTTTCGTGACCAGCAGATCACTCTGGGTCTCAGTGACCTTGGCAGTTGTAACAGGGTAATATTTTCACAAGGGTGAAATGTTCTTGAATACATTTCTCCAATGTACTGGTGTTCACAGACATTTCTCAGCAGATCTGACCTGAAATGCAAGCATAATTCTTCAGTTTCACCTAGAGGTTTATTGACAAACTCCAGAAAACTCAAGTTCCCCTTCCTTTTGCTGAGACTCACCCTCTGTGACAAGGCAAAGCTGCTGGTATTCTTCCTTTGAGGCTTCCATCATCAGTGGGAGTCTGGACCAAAGGCCTGAGCCCTGGAGCCTTTGAAAATCATCCAGTGGCCACACATCCCAACTGGAAGAGGAAACACGAAGGCAACAAACAAGAGCAAGGGGAGAACAAAATCATTTGTTTTTTTCAAGATATTTTGGTGTAATGTTTCATGTAAAATTACTCCTAAAGTTCATTGCAGACATTTGTCAACAGAGTTCAATGAAGAAACCCAGGCAGGTGGGAATTAGTGTTTTAAAAATGCCACTCTTTCACTAGTGCTTAAAGCAATCGTTGCGAAATGTAGGAATTAAATCAGCAGCCTGAGAAAGATGCAGTCACCAAAATCTCTGCATTCTTTTGTTGGTGAATAAGCTCCTACTCTACACTCAGACAATGTCATTTTTGCCCAGTTCCCCTCAAAACATCACGTCCTCTTTTATCAAACTAAAGAAATCTCATGTTAGAAGAGCCTGAGCTCATGATCTATAGCTCATTTTTCCACTTTGAGTCATGCAAATGCAAATCCTTACATTTAAATCATATTGATCTGAGTTGTCTATGAAATTTTCAGGGAAGCTTAAGAAGGCCAGCTATTTGCATTCTGATTACATTTTTCTTGTTTAGAGAAATGATGTACAACTTGCTTTTCCAAATGCCATATTTTGGCTAGGTTCGGATAGCCTTCCTCTGCTGAAAACTATCACGTTACTCCGTGAGGAATCATAGTAGTATCATACAGCAAGCGTATCAAGATGCAGACCTTAGAAAAAAAAGAGATAAGGGCTTGCATTCTTGCATAGTGGAAGTTATTTTCTTGAAGAAGGGAAGAAAAAGCTCAAAATACTGGAAATCTCACAGAGCCAAGAAATAGGTCCTCTCAGAAAATGTTTCAGCTGATTTTTCAAACCTCTGAGTTTGAACACATCAAATACTGCTGCATATATTCTCCTAATCTGTGGGCTCTTATGAAATGGAACAAGAACCCCAAATCAGTTTAGCCTTTATATCTAAATTGAAGGCAGACTGATCAACAAAACACAGAAGGTCTCGACTAGCTCAAGTGGTTGTAATGTGCTTAATGGGCTTCAGAGACTTTGCACCTAAACCACAAAGTCAGTCTGGTTCAGTTTTATAATGTATGGAAATCTTCACCGCTGAAGGATTCATTAGCTAATACTAGCTGATACAGAACAAAGACAGGCTTGACCTGCTGGTTTTTGCCTTATACACTAAAGATTTCTGCCCACAGTGCTGCTTTTCCTGAGAAGATATAGACAATTTTTATTTAACCAAGGGGAAATAAATCCACTGAACCTGGTTTTGAGTGTCTAGTGTAAATATTCCCAGGAGTGTTTTTACTCAAACAGTGTCCCAACACATCCATCTTGTTCAAAAGGGTTATCTTACTGCTATGACTAGATAACCACCATAAAAACTGTTATCAAGTAACAGCAGTCCAGAAAAACGTCAATGCTCTGGGTTAGTTTAGTTTGCTAGGTCGCTTTATGAATCTGAAATTGAAACTAGGAGATTTCACTAAGGGCAAGATCTGGAGTGCTAATGGTACTCTCTTCAATGATCATTACTCAGAAAGCTTCAGGCACCTCTGAAGGGCACTGTAAGTAGCTAAATGCTGGAGGGGAACTGCTTACTTGTTAGAAAAGAGAACCGTAGTCATGTTTATAGTCCCTTAACAAAGCATACAGGTGCTCGGTATCTCCATCCATGCAGGATCCAGCGTCTTTGGAAGATGTAACAGAGGAGTCGTCAACTATCTTTTGCATAGTGGTAAAAGTCTAGAGATATCATACATAGACCCATATGGTCTATGGGACATAACTGTCCCATTCACTCATTAATGGGAGATCCAAATTCAGATCTTTTTCTATAGCTCTTTGCTAGGAGATAAATGTTTACGTCTTCAAACCAGGGTACTTCTCACCATGCTCAGAGCTTGCCATTAAATTCCTTGAGTCACAGTTCGTGAAGATTTCAGGAGGTCTGAATCTTCCCCCAGGTTCCAAGGTAATTATAACCCCATATTTGGCATGTCAATTAAAAGCCAAAGTCAAACATACATGCTGTGTTACTAGTTGAAGTACATAGGTACCCCAAATGCCATGTAAGCTTGTATTTAAGATAGAATAGACTACCTTGACTTGTCTGCCCAAGCCTGGAGATGGGGTCAAACTGGCCCCATCTCAGTCTTGTAAAGGTATAGACCCTCTGGGAGATAAGAAAGCAGTCACATGTACAAGAATAAGAGTAATACTTTCAATATAAGAAGAATCTTCTATTCCTTTTCCTTTCTCTTCAGGTGGTTTCTGTGTGATTGACAACAGTGCATCTCATTCTACCATGCTGGACTGCAGCATTTTTGAGCAAAATATGTAAAAATGCAACAAGTCAAAGTTCAACATTTTGAGGGCTACACGGTCTAGTTCCTGCAATGGTCATGAGAACAGGGGATTAGCAGGAGGACTGAAAGAGGTATCCCAAGTACAGAGGTACCCAACACAGACCCAGTGCAACCAAGAACAGATGATTTATTTTTCTGCCAGCAGCTACATTAAGAATGGATTTGCCAACTTTAAAAGACTCCAAGTAGCAATGTGTTTGCTGTCTTGTCCAATATTTTGTCCCATGTTTGATTACCTTTACTATGGAGAGAATGTAGAAAGTATGCTAAAGAGTTATTAAAAATTAAAAAAATAGTTAATAACACTGTTCCTTTGCTATACTAGATCTTATTTTAAAATTAATTCTTCATTCATTTTGTTTCTCTCTGTGTTTCTGTAGGTTTAAATAAGATGGCAATCCATTTAACCACTGACTATAAATTTAGGTTGGATCACTGAGGGTCATCTAGCCCAACCTGCTCAAAACAGGTCCAACTGGATCAGGTTGCTCAGTGCAGTCCAGCTTTGAACACCTTCAAGAACAGAGACGCCATAACTTCTTAGGGCAATCTATGCCAATGTTTTACCACTCTTTTTGAGAAAAATCTTTCTTGATATCCACCAAGACGTCCTTCATTGCAGCTTTAGTCTGCTGCCTCTTATCCTATCAATGTGCACCTCTGTGAGGAGTATAACGTTGTCTTCTCTATGTCCTCCCATTAGCTAATGAGTAGCTGGTGCAACAGCCCATCTCACCTAGTTGGCTTGTGCATCCCCAGTGTCAGGAAATAGTCCTCGCCACTCTCCAGAAACTTGTTGGATTACCTGTGCCCTGCCACGTTGCTCGCTGGGATGGTTAAAGTCACTCATGAGAGCCAGGGGCTGCAACCATCTTTTTCTGTCTCTCTGCCAGCTTCTCACAGACTGATAAAAAAAAAGTGAAAAAGCCCAGGAAAACAGAAATCTCAGTTGATGTGTCTTATGATCAGTGACCAACAGGCTTGGGTTTTGTGGTTTGATTTTTTTTTTCTTTTTTCAAATTGGAACATTTTAACCACAGCATTTTGGGGAACATCTATTGTCCTGTAGTCCTTTGATTCATCTACAGATAACAAAATGACAATGAGTGTATACCAAGACTTCAGAAGTCCCTCATTCTCACAGTTAAGTTAGAAATTAATAATAATGCTTCGGATAACTCCTAAGGTAATAAATTTATGTCTCCATGGCATAAACTAAGTGTTAGATTTTAGCAAATTGTTCCTATCCCTCTTTGTTACAACCAGTAAAATTGCTGTCCCACAACCCAGCATTTCAGATGGGCACAGATAAATACAAATAAGTAGTATTTATCAGCCTTTCTGCCTTTTTATGTGAGTGTTCATGATTTTATCATATGTATCTAGCAGTCGACTTTTACCTGGCACAGGACTGGTTTGGCTCCTAACAAACAGGCTTAAAAAAATTCCTTATCTTTTTTTAACTCCATTGGGATCAGACCTTTTTTTTGTTCTTAACCTGTTTTTCAATGTTTTATTGTTTCTCTGTTTAACTAAGGATTTTTTTTTTTTTTGCTGTTGTTGTTCTACATGACCCTTTTTTTGTTGATGGAATCATGGAGTTTGGAACAACTAGTACAATATTCTTGAACAATTCTTGATTTTTCTCAGCACCTTCCCACTTAAAATGCATATGCTCAGTTAGTTATGCCAGTAAATGCTTTAAGCTTTGGAAAACTGGCCCTATTAAAGTTCCAAATGTGCAGATTTTTGGTCAATGCCCTATTTCATTTGTATAAAGTGAATTTAAATTGACTGTGATCTCTGGTACCTCAGCAACTGCGCTTTTTGGGGTCTGTAACGAACACTTTCTCGTTCAGCAGACTTAAGTCCGCTATCAAGTTACCTTGTACTGGATACGAGACTTCCTGTTTTGAGAAGACAACATTATTATTTATAGAAACACCAGGGAAATTTGTTATTGGCCACAGGAGATCAGCAGCAAATGGCCCTCTGGTTGAAGTCATCCATGATAAGTTTCTTGGTTGCCTTTTGCCTGTTGTTATTTCCCACGTCCCCTACAAATTATTAACAGATGCTTAAGGAACAGCTCATTTTATCTCCTAGAAATTCTTACTGGGCTATAAAGACCCTTACCTGTAATTGTCTTTTGCTTCAAATAACTAACTATGAAAACTGAGCTTTCAGATTTAAGTAACCTTAAGGACATGTCTGCAGGGTATGAAGAGCTGGATTACAGAGACAGGCACATTAGTAGAGACCCCTGGACACAGCATAACACCCACCTCTTTAATAGGATGATGTCCAGATGCAATTTATCTCAGTAACCTGGACACTGCACGGGAGATAGTAAGTGTCAACTCTGTGACTTATTAGTTTGGGCCCAGGGCCGGACAAACACAGCTAAACTGCATCTGGACCCTCCCATTCTCCCCCCAGCACACATCCAGCCAGCTCAGCTGTCTCTGCAGCCACCATCACCCAACCTTCCCCACGCTACAAGCTCCGGGGTTAATGTGGAAGAGTGAAATCAAATATCTCTGCATCTGCCAGTGTGGTCAAGACCAAAATCTTCCCTCAGCCTTCTGTTTTTCTCCTTCTATCCTTCATCCGAAGCCTTGGCTTTCTGGAGCAGAGGCAGGGCATGGCCAAAGATTGAATCAGGAGGGAGAGAAGCTGACAGCACTGGCTGTCTCGTCTTCATTCTTCTTTTTACCATCCAGTACAGGCACTGTTTTAAATTACACAAAAATAGCCTGTAAAGCTCTCATCAATCTCACTTGTTCAAATGCAGCTTTTCCACATTAATCATTTACAGTGACATGAGTAAACAATGCCACATGTGGCCGCAGCGATGGTGCTCTTCCATTATTCATTCATCCCAAGGTGCACTGGTTTTGCATTGAAGCTTACTCCCTCATTTCTCTCTTTAAAAAATACTGTGAAAAAGAAACCATACAACCACCTTTTCGTTTAAGAGTCAAAGACAGAAATATACAGGGAGCAGTGGATCACAGGCTGCCCCCTGCCAAGTAAAGGAAAGTGTCGCATTTCAGCCTCCCTGCGCTCGTCCTTGCTTTCTTTTTCTGCTCATAAAGATACTTGAACTAGCTCTAGACGGTCCTGCTCAAATACTGGAAACAAGGCAGCTTCGTTAACACAGTGTGCCACAAAATCTAACTTAGCCTTCCTCTGAGCAGTCGTACAGCTATACTTCTTGCTAGTCCCCAAACCAGCTTGTTGTCTGCATCCAAAGTTTGTTTTTTTCTTTGGTTTTTTTCACCCAGTGTAACTTTTTGGGGCAGGAGCGGGAAGCATCCAGTAGCTGTTCAAGAAAACTTAATTCCCACCTTACACGTAGTGAGTTATGCTAAAAATTCTTGGGTAGGCTTTAACTGTCTGTTCATGGCATTGTGCTGTGCCATTTAGATACACTTTATACTACTTCTTTATTTTCAAAATATATTTCAGAGTAGAAAGAGCTTCAAAAGTGGGAGGCTGAATTTCAAACCCACAGGCGTTCAGATCCTGGGGTGTAGTTTGGACTCCATCCCCACAAAAAACAGCATAAAAACACTCCCCATCACTGCCAGCTCTCCTGATTTATCCAGCGTTTCACAAACGTAAAGCTGGTATTCGAGTCCCAGCTTGGAACGAAGAGACTGAACACAAACCTCAACTTTCATTCCTGCAGGAGAAGTTTCCATCCCTCCTGTTTGCAGAGGAAAGTTTGAAAACATGACCTGACTGCACTCGAGCAGGCTGCTGGGGAGGGAGGGGGAGCTGACTCATGATTTTTGCTACCCGGGGATCGCAGTGCTGGGACACTGGCCAGGCGGGAGCAGAATTTGAGACTTTGGAGCCTCATTCATTCTTACGACTGTGCTGTTGCTCTGGAAGATGCCACTCTTCTCTGGAATGGAGGCCAAAGCAAAATGTTTGGATTTTGAGGAGAGATATCAGTCACGTGTCCTCTCTCCTCCTAAATGAACTTACATTGGAGAAGGCTACACTCAATGCAACGCATACATGAGATCCCCGGTGCCTCATTCCTCCTGGTAAATGGCATTAAATGATATTCCACCAACACGTTTGCCCATGCGTCAGCCCCTTCAGAGGGATGCCTGGCTCCTTCTGCCCAGCCCGTTCAGCAGGGTCCCCCTCCTAAGGCACGAGTGTTGACTGTGGTAGCCTTAGTGCCGTCATTGCTCACAAACTTCCTCCATCAATGGCCCCCAGCAAAATAACCCAAACGGACCCATCCATCTGTGTTCGCTGCCTTTACACAGAGTTCAACCTCCTGACAAGACTCACATTGAAAAAACAAAAAGATTACTGCTCTGGTTTTAGAAGAACCTCCTAATTAAGGGCATAAAAGCATTAAAAATGTGATACTAAAGGAACAGTTAGGTAGGTGTGATGGTATGTGGCGCTGAAGTATACTGGAATAGTGACAGATCCGCTCTGCCCTCATGACTGGGTAGGAAAAAGTAGAGAGAAAGGGAAAGTGGTATCAACTTTATTTCAGATTATGAAGAAAAGCAAAAAAAAAAAAAGTTGCCAACACAAAAGACAAGATTTCCAGTAGGATCCAGTGCTGTCTAAACTCTACTCCTGCTGAAGCTGATAAGAATTGCATTGCCCATCTTAACACGTGCAGACTTAGGCCAATGGAGAACACCTCTAGCAGTCCCATACATCAAGAATATTTTGACTGTTTACATATTAAAACCAGCAGTAACATAATCTCAGATTAAGAAAAATCCTGGCTAGCTGGAAAAACACAAAACCTACATGTAAACTGTATATTCTGTGATTGCAAGAGACAGACGTTAGCAGGAATGGGCGAGCAGCAAGAAGCAATGCAAGCGGACTAGCTGAGAGCGGAGCATTTTGCTGGAGTTTCAGCTGAACAAAGCATGTGGGTCTACGCTCAGTACCCCGAGTCCTGGCCATGTGCTGGGTGCTGAGCTGCTTGCTAAGGGATCGGGACTGGTTTTGACAAGCAGGGGTGCCGTACATGCCCAGGATCTGGATTTCTCTTCACAAATTCCATACAGCTAAGCAGCTATCTGGAAATCCGCTTAGGATGAGAAACAGAAGGAAGTGAGGAAGGGCGGGAAGGAGAGAAGTAATTTGTATGTATGTGTATGTGTCGGGGTTTTTTTACAAGATTGCATTATTTTTCTGGCATTTCATTTCTCGCTGTTGTCCTGACTTTTGGGTGTGGTGGGCTCTGAGCTTTGCCCTGTGTGCCTTTAGGAACAATATTCTCTGGGCAAAATTGCTTTTTCCATTTCATTGCGGTATTGTGGTTATATATTTATTTCATAAGGAGAGTGGGTTATTTGGCAATTTAGGTTCATATTGTGGGTGTGGTCCCTGTAGATAGTTTTCTTCCGGATTTAATCTTTGTGAACTGTTATTTCTCTGGTAGTACACCAGTGAGCAGCACACCGTTCTCCTGGGCGGGGTTTTACTTTATCTCCCGTTTTGTCACCCAATCACCTATTTCATCTAAGTCACCAGCTCTACTTTGTTGGGACAGTCCTGGGCTTTTCTCAGGACAAGTGTCTTGGCTACCACCATAACCCACCTGAAGCAGCAGCACAGAGCCTTGCACAGGTTAATTTCCCCATCCATTGGCACCCTGCTAGACCACTTCCAGTACCACAGTGCTCTGTCCAAAACTAGCCCAGGTATCTGTATCGGGTTTGTGTGGCAAGGTTTTGGTAGCAGGGGGGCTACAGGGGTGGCTTCTGTGAGAAGCTGCTAGAAGCTTCCTCCATGTCTGATAGAGCCAATGCCAGCCGGCTCCAAGACGGACCCACCGCTCACCAAGGCTGAGACAATCAGCAACGGTGGTAGCGCCTCTGGGATAACATATTAAAGAAGGGGGCGGGGGGGAACTGCACTTCAGCTGGAGAGAGGAGTGAGAATACGTGAGCACAACAACTCTGCAGACACCAAGGTCAGTGGAGAAGGAGGGGGAGGAGGTGTTCCAGGTGCTGGAGCAGAGATTCCCCTGCAGCCCATGGTGAAGACCATGGTGAGGCAGGCTGTCCCCCTGCAGCCTATGGAGGTCCACGGTGGAGCAGATATCCACCTGCAGCCTGTGGAGGACCCCACACCGGAGCAGGTGGATGCCCAAAGGAGGCTGTGACCCCATGGGAAGCCCGCGCTGGAGCAGGCTCCTGGCAGGACCTGTGGCCCCGTGGAGACCAAGGAGCCCACGCTGGAGCAGGTTTGCTGGCAGGACTTGTGACCCTGCAGGGAACCCACGCTGGAGCAGTCTGTTCCTGAAGGGCTGCACCCTGTGGATGGGACCCACACTGGAGCAGTTCATGAAGAACTGTAGCCCATGTGAAGAACTCACGTTGGAGAAATTTGTGGAGGACTGTCTCCCGTGGGAGGGACCCCAGGCTGGAGCAGGGTAAGAGTGTGAGGAGTCCTCCCCCTGAGGAGGAAGGAGCGGCAGAGACGACATGTGACAAACTGACCTCAACCTCCATTCCCCATCCCCCTGCACTGTTGGTGGGGAGGAGGTAGATAAAATCAGGAGTGAAGTTGAGCCCGGGAAGAAGGGAGGGGTGGAGGGAAGGTGTTTTTAAGATTTGGTCTTCTTTCTCATTATCCTACTCTGACTTTTGACTGGTAATAAATTAAACTAATTTCCCCAAGTCGAGTCTGTTTTGCCCGTGATGGTAATTGGTGAGTGATCTCTCCCTGTCCTTATCTCGACCCACGAGCCTTTCCTTATATTTTCTCTCCCCTGTCCAGCTGAGGAGGGGAGTGATAGATCAGCTTTGGCGGGCACCCGGCGTCCAGCCAGGGTCAGTCCACCACAGTACCTCTCTCTGCAGAGCACTTGACGGTGGAGCATAAACCTACCTACCCCAAAGGGTGTCTTGTAGCTCTGGAGTAATAAAACAGGGAAGAGGAAGAGACACAGAAGCTGGCAATGGAAAGCCATAGCACGTGCAGCACAAAGCATTTTTCAAGCCTCATGGTCACACAAGGAGCAAAGAAACATCACTTCTGTTCAATCACAGAAGCAAGCATGAGAAGGGGGATATCCACACCTCCTACGGCAGGTGTTTATGTTGGGAAGGGAGTCTCCCTCTTTACACAGTGGATTGTCTCACTTTCCAGAGTGCAAATAAGTGCTGGAGCATGTTTTCCCTCAGCTGACTATGGATATGAAGCGAAGCAGAATAGCCTCTTAATTTAGGTACTTCAGGTATGTGCCTGACATGCAGTGATGTGAATGTATCTTTAGATCGAGCACTGCTGACCAGTTTCAGAGCATGAATCCCTTTGCTATCCCAAAACACACCTGCAAGGAAGCACTAGGCAAGCACTCCGAGGTCTGCACTGCTACCCTGTCTGTTAAACATGTCCTGATAACATCATGGGAAAGGCAATTTCTAGCCAGTGCATCAGGTCACACCTTAGTGAACCAACTCCTCAGACCCAAATGTCTGGCAAATCTACCAAACCGACCTGTTTCCCATTAAATCGGGAGGGGGCAGAGGGTGTCACTGGCTGTACCCCAGGCAGACGTCCCACTTGGTGGCAGGGGCTGTGCCTCCCGCACCAGGAACGCGACCCGAGGCAAAGCTTTGCCTCCGGCTGCAACAGGAACAGCAACTGTTGCAGAGGCATTACTACAGAGAGGCAGTAAAATCACACATATCACACCACGGTATTACAGGCACAAATTAGGTCTGGGCTGAGGCCCTTTTAAAAAAAAATGGCCCGTTAGGTTTAATTTAGAATCTCTTTCCTTGCAACTACAGAGCAGATTGACAAAACAGACTTTTTAAATGACCTATGAAACTTCACTCAATGACAGGATACCAAAAAGGCTCTTTTGTGTTAAAGTGTTAATTATTAAAACATGACCGAACGGTTAGTTCAATTTACAGCATTGCCATTAGAAGGAAGGCTGGAAACAATGCGCACATTAAAAGGCTATATTATATGTTCTGTTACTTGGAGAGTCTCTGAAGTGAGAAAAGACAAGCTGCGGAGCCAAGAAATTCTCCACTGGAATGGTGTTAGCTCTGCTTTTCTCTTGGTGCAATCTCATTTATCTGAAATGCTACAGGAAGCAAAAATTATTTGGCCAACAAGAGATTCAAATCATCGAAAGAGAAATCCTGGGGAAGCGATTCAGCCAAACATTTGAACAGAAAGGATGCTTCGGATGAAAATATCAATCACTCAGGTAAGTGGCGGTTCATTATGCTTCATCATTAATTTGTGGCTGGATTACCTGTTCTTGCAATTCCCCATTCAATGATCATGTGGATGATTTGTAAAAGATACAGCATGCAATTTACAGCAGGTTTCCAAAACATTCAAGAAGAGACTGACATGAACTTAGCTGTAACTTGCAACATTTCTCCTCAAAAGTGTCTGTTCATCTGTCCTGCCCACGAGACAAGGAAGGGTGTCAGGCTGAAAAAGCCGCTTTGCGGGACTAGGGGGTCTGCTGTGCAGTGAGTCAAAGCAGCAAGATATCAAGGTTGCAATTCAGTGACATTTTCAAAGCACCTAAACACCAAACTGAGATTTGAGTTCATTTTGTGGCTGCATAAATCCAGCAAATGGAGACAATCATCTGATGGGTGTTCCTGAATTGGGTTGAGCTAAACACATACAGTATTTAAAAAAAAATAATAGCAAGCCATACACAAAATAGTGAAGCAAGTTTAGGAACAGTTTGCATAATTATCAGTTATTCATAATACCAACAAAATTAAACACACCGGACCTTCCAAAAGCCCAAATCACAGCAGCCCCTCTGTTGAACTCTGAGGTTTGTGTCACTTACCCTCAGCTGGGGATCTGTCCTGGGATGCTCACGTATTTGACAAATATTTTTTTTTTCCCAGACCTATTTTTTTGCTCAGACCTATTATGTACAGTAACAACACAGACTCATAGCTGTGTAGAAGTTGCCGAGGCGAGCAGCTCCGGTGCCGGCACGACCCGCAGCGGAGCGCTCCAGAGTGGTGCACATGGGGGGTTCCCTAACGGGGGGAACCTCAGGGGAGCTGAGGAGCCAGCAGCTCATGTGGCAGCGGCTGACAAGACCTGGGCAGGGCCAGGAGCCACAGTGGCCAAGCCCCCTCCCACACCTATAAAAGAAGCCCCTGGGCAGCGCCAGCAACCAGGGCGGGCAAACAGGGCATGGCGCGTCAGCACGGGCGTGCAGGAAGGGCGCTGAAGCTCTGCCAGCTCGACCAGGGAGCAATGGTGTCCACCCAGCAGAAAGCCATGGCCTCTCTAAGCTCTGCACCCACCACGACTGACGCAGCTTCCCAGACTGAGCGGCACTGGGAACACGCTGCCGCCCCAGTGTCAGGCTCCAGGGCGAGCCCTGCTCTTACGCCCGTGTGGGACGGCAGCAGCGAGCACGCCTGTGGGAGGTGTGCCCAGGGAGAGGAGCTCCTCTGCTTCGGGACAGAGCTCCGGGAGGAGGTGAGCAGGTTGAGGAGTATCAGGGAGTGTGAGAGAGAGATCGACTACTGGAATCGCACCCTACCTTCCCTGAGGCAGGCCCGGCAGGCAGCCAGGACACACGATACGGAGGATTCCCTGTCCCTATCCTCTCTCAGCCTGGCTGAACATGGTGACTTAAGGGACAGGGGGCAATGGCAACAAGTTCCTGCCCGGCGAAGCAGGTGCGTCTCCTCCATGCCTACCCCACCTGCCCAGGTACCCTTGCATAATAGGTACAAGTGGAACCGAACAATGACGAGGACATTGGCTCATCTAGCTTGCAGGTGCCACTGAGGTTAGGTCGGCCAATGCCCTGCGTCAAAACTGCTTCCATAAAGAAAAAAGGTCATTGTCATAGGAGACTCCTGAGGGAATCAGGAGGCCCAATATGCAGACCGGCCGCACTTCTTAGGGAAGTCTGCTGCCTCCCTGGGGCCCGGGTTAAAGATGTGAAGAGAAAGCTTCCTACCCTGGTACGGCCCTCAGATTATTATCCATTATTGATTTTTTAGGTAGGCAGTGATGAAGTTGCTACAAGAAGTCCAAGGGCAATCAAGAGAGGCTTCAGGGCCTTGGGATGATGGTTTAAGGGATCAGGAGCACAAGTAGTGTTCTCCTCTGTCCCTCCAGTTGCAGGGAATGATGAGGGAAGAAGCATGAAGAGCCGGCAGATCAACACCTGTCTCCGAGCCTGGTGTCACCAGCAGAATTTTGGGTTTTTTGATCATGGGTCGGTTTACATGACACCAGGCCTGCTGGCGACAGATAGGGTACACCTGTCTCAAAGGGGGAAAAGGACATTTGCGCAGGAGTTAGCAGGGCTCATTGAAAGAGCTTTAAACTAGATTTGAAGGGGGAATGGGCTAATACCAGGCTAGAGATAAGCCTGGGGGCAGCAGGCCAGTGTTTGAGGGATGGTGCGCTAGCGAGGTCCTTCAGTCTGCCGTCTCAGTGGAGGCAGGGGATGGAGATCCATGTGGCACCAAAGACGCAAGAGTTAGTTATTAATGTATTAGAAACCACAGAAGCACCTGAGAAGAATGGTCACGTAGGAATTAGGGCTTCTGCCCCCAAAAAGGCGGCAGGATCAATAGCCCAACTGAAGTGCATCTACACCAATGCACACAGCATGGGCAACAAACAGGGGGAGCTGGAAGCTGTTGTGCAGCAGGAAAACTGTGATATAGTTGCCACCATAAGAAACATGGTGGGATGACTCGCACAACTGGAGTGCTGCAATGGATGGCTACAAACTCTTCAGAAGGGATAGGCAAGGAAGGAGAGGCGGTGGGGTAGCCCTGTATGTTAAGGAGTGTTTTGATTGTCTAGAGCTTAATGATGGTGATGATTGATAGGGTTGAGTGTTTACAGGTAAGAATCAGGGGGAAGGCCAACAAGGCAGATACCATGGTGGCAGTCTGTTATAGACCACCCAACCAGGATGAAGAGGCAGATGAAATATTCTGTAAGCAGCTGGGAGAACTCTTACAATTGCTAGCCCTTGTTCTCGGGAGGGACTTCAACTTGCCAGATGCCTGCTGGAAATACAATGCAGCAGAGAGGAACCAGTCTAGGAGGTTCCTGGAGTGTGTGGAAGATAACTTCCTCACGCAGCTGGTGAGGGAGCCAACTAGGGAGGCGCCCCACTGTACCTGTTGTTCACGAACAGAGAAGGACTTGTGTGTGATGTGATGGTTGGAGGCCATCTTGGGCACAGGGATCAAGAAATGATAGAGTTTTCGATTCCCAGAGAAGTAAGGAGGGGGGTCACCAGAACTGCTACCTTGGTCTTCCAGAGGGCAGACTTTGGCCTATTTAGGAGCCTGGTTGGCAGAGTCCCTTGGGAAGCAGTCCTGAAGGGCAAAGGAGTCCAGGAAGGCTGGACATTCTTCAAGAAGGAAGTCTTAAAAGCACAGGAGCAGGCCGTCCCCATGTGCCAAAACACGAGACAGCAGGGAATAAGACCAGCCTGGCTGAACAGAGAGCTTTGGCTGGAACTCAGGGAAGAAAAGAGAGTTTATGACCTTTGGAAGAAGGGGCAGGCAACTCAGAAGAACCACAGGGATGTTGTGAGGTTATGCAGGGAGAAAATTAGAAGGGCCAAAGCCCAACTGCTGTAAAAGACAGTAAAAATGTTTCTGTAAATACATTAGCAACAAAAGGAGGGCTAAGGAGACTCTCCCTCCTTTATTGGATGTGGGGGGAAACATAGTGACAAAGGATGAGGAAAAGGCTGAGGTACTTAATGGCTTCTTTGCCTCAGTCTTTAATAGTAAGACCAGGTGTTCTCTGGGCACCCAGCCCCCTGAGCAGGAAGACAGGGACGGGGAGCAGAATGAAGCCCCCGTAATCCAAGGGGAAATGGTCAGCGACCTGCTACACCACCTAGACACACACAAGTCTATGGGGCTGGATGGGATCCACCCAAGGGTGCTGAGGGAGCTGGTGGAAGTGCGCACCAAGCCACTTTCCATCATTTATCAGCATTTATAGCATTTATCCCTGGCTAACCAGGGAGGTCCCAGTTAACTGGAGGTCAGCAAATGTGACGCCCATCTACAAGAAGGGCTGGAAGGAGGATCTGGGGAACTACAGGCCTGTCAGTCTGACCTCAGTGCCAGGGAAGGTTATGGAGCAGATCATCTTGAGTGCCATCATGCGGCATGTACAAGACAACCAGGTGATCAGGCCCAGTCAGCATGGGTTTATGAAAGGCAGGTCCTGCTTGACTATCCCAATCTCCTTCTATGACAAGGTGACCCACTTAGTGGATGAGGGAAAGGCTGTGGATGTTGTCTACCTAGACTTTAGTAAAGCCTTTGACACCGTCTCCCACAGCATCCTCCTGGAGAAACTGGCTACCCATGGCTTGGACGAGTGTACATTTCACTGAATAAAAATCTGGCTGGATGGCCGGGCCCAAAGAGTTGTGGTGAACGGAGTTAAATCCAGTTGGTGGCTGGTCACAGGTGGTGTTCCCCAGGGCTCAATATTGGGGCCAGTTCTGTTTACAATCTTTATTAATGACCTGGATGAGAGGATTGAGTGCTCCCTCAGTAAGTTTGCAGATGACACCAAGTTGGGCAGGAGTGTTGATCTGCTTGAGGGTAGGAAGGTGCTACAGAGGGATCTGGACAGGCTGGATCGATGGGCCGAGGCCAATGGCATGAGATTCAACAAGGCCAAGTGCCGGGTCCTGCACAACCCCATGCAACGCTACAGGCTTGGGGAGGAGTGGCTGAAAAGCTGCCTGGCGGAAAAGGACCTGGGGGTGTTGGTTGACAGCCGGCTGAATATGAGCCAGCAGTGTGCCCAGGTGGCCAAGAAGGCCAATGGCATCCTGGCTTGTATCAGAAATAGTGTGGCCAGCAGGAGTAGGGAAGTGATCGTCCCCCTGTGCTCGGCCCTGGTGAGGCCGCACCTCGAGTACTGTGTTCAGTTTTGGGCCCCTCACTACAAGAAAGACTTTGAGGTGCTGGAGCGTGTCCAGAGAAGGGCAACAAAGCTGGTGAGGGGTCTAGAACACAAGTCCTATGAGGAGCGGCTGAGGGAACTGGGGTTGTTTAGCCTGGAGAAAAGGAGGCTGAGGGGAGACCTTCTCGCTCTCTACAACTACCTGAAAGGAGGTTGTAGCGAGGTGGGGGTCAGTCTCTTCTCCCAAGTAACAGGCTATAGGACAAGAGGAAATGGCCTCAAATTGAGCCAGGGGAGATTTAGGTTGGATATTCGGAAAAATTTCTTCACCAAAAGCATTGTCAGGCATTGGAACAGGCTGCCTAGGGAGGTGGTTGAGGCACCATCCCTGGAGGTATTTAAAAGATGTGTAGATGTGGTGCTCAGGGACATGGTTTAGCAGTGGACTTGGCAGTGCTAGGTTAATGGTTGCACCTAATGATCTTAAAGATCTTTTCCAACCTACATGATTCTATGATTCTAAGTGTTTAGGTCAGTGACAGCAAACTGATGTGAAGCAAGAGCAGAACTGGATCCCATGACTTTCTGTGGCTTTTTTCCTTCCTTCAGTCCCATTCTTTATTTAATTTACAACCTCCAGTTCTGTTCATCTTCCTCCATTCCCAAGTCCTTAGTAATAACCCTACTTCCTTAGCTCTTTTCCCATAAATAATTCTCCTGAAATAACATGAGGAGAGCCTGCTCTGCTAGCGCAGTCCCCCTCGGAGAAGGCCAGGAGATCAATTACTCTCATTGAAACGCCACGGGAAAAGGAGAATTTCAGAACAGGATTTCACACAACAGTTTATAACAACAGAGTGGGAGAACGAAAAGCAATGAACAATGTTGCGTGCTCCCACATAGAGAAAAGAGAAAAAAATACCCAGACATCACTGGAAATTACTCTTCTCGGTGCTTATTTCTAATTGATTTTCTTGACGTCTAAATGTTATCATCTCAGTAATAACTACTGTAGCAATATATAGACATGTACACTTTTCTTCTTTACAATTCCATAGCTGTTTCTTTTAAGTTAGCACACAATAAAATCAGTCAACTGTGCCACTAATTAACTGCTGCATTGTACTATGAGACAATATAGGGAAAGGACTTAAAGGGCTTAAAATTAATTCTAGTTCAATGGAAAAGTTCTCTAACAGAACTGTTTATTAAATGTAGTAACTGCTTTTACTAAACATATTTTACACTTGATGTAATTTTACACTGCTTTTGCATAAAGTGATTATTTAATTAGCAATAAAAATGCCCCCATTGTAATTTTTGTAGCTAATGTTTGTAGCATGTTTCTACTGCTGTGCAATTCTGTAAGTGCAAGTAGCATTATTTCTACTTAGTGTATGGTTGAATTAGGACCAGCAAAGAGTACAGTAGCAATACTTTTATTAAAAAATACACCTCTGGGAGTGGGGGAAGTAATAGCATTCATTTATCCATACAGTATTTAAAGGAACCTTCCATTTCCTCCCTCTCTTCAGAATAACCTTTAACTCCAATGGTCAGAGCGGCAGTAAGTGACCTGGGAGCAGAAGGCACGTCTGAACCATTCAAGGATGAGGACAGTTTCCTAATTTCTCCACAGGTTCCCCACCTAGATTCAATCCAGTCAGTTTTAAAAATAAAGTTAAATATGTTTCAAGCATTGCACTTCTCCTGAATCTCCCATCCGGCTTTAGGGCTCTTGCCTTCTCCATTTTAAAGGGGCCTTTCTTTCCTCCAGGTAGAGGGGAACTCGCACAAACAATAATGCTCTGTAGTTGGATGCACTGAATAGGCAATAATCAGGGATGTTAAAGGCTCGGTTTAAACACACCAGCAAAAAAGCAAACATAAAAAACCTGGAAGAAAAATTTTCTTTACTTTCTTTCAGACATGTTTCTTGGGACATTAACATTCATTAAAAAAAAAAAAAAAACCCAAAAACCAACCAACCAAACTCAAACAACTGTGATTTTTAAGCTGAATATTCTTCCTTTAAAGCCCCCAAAATGTCAGCACAGGGATAAATTTTCCACTGCTGTAGCTCAGCATAACTCGATCACAAAGCTGTGCCTATTTACATTGACTGGGGGTCTGTCATATAACCTTCTATTATATGAAGATCTGCTAGTTCTTAAATAATGAACAGGATTTTATACTCATTTAGAAACATCCTTTCTTTCTCAAGAACTCCTTGCCCTCTTATTTTTTCATGCTAGTTAGTGGCAGTTTCATTAATTTACTTTTGTGTATGCAGCCAATGCCCAAATTTATAGGCCAGGCCAAGAACATGGGGGCAAACAGCTATCTTTTGTAACAAGAAAGCTCGATCTGGCTCGAGTATAGAGGTTTTTACCACCTGCAATGAAATCTCCTGACTCCCTGAGAAAAAGCTGATTGTCAAAGGAAAAACCGTGTCTTCTAGCACAGCAGATCTTGAGCAAGCAGAGAAAGCCCAAGGGGAAAGCCCAACGTCAGGAAAAAGTTATTCAGGAGGGAAGGTCTGGCGCTGTTTAGTCGAGAGAAGACAAGACTAGTGGGGATGGTATGGCAGAAAAAACCCACCCCTCCATGCCGCACTGAATACAGCAGAAAGAGCAGAGTGAGAGCCCAGGGGGAATATACTCTAGCTGGTAGGAAAAGCTTTCCAACCACAGGGACAGGTATGGGCTGGAGACATCTGCCTACCACCCAGAGGAAGCTCAGTGGTAGACAGTCTAAGCACAGGACAGACAGACATCACCCAGGAGCGACGGTGGCAGCGCCATGGGCCAGGTCAGCCCAGTGCTTTGCGACTCCACGGAAAGGCACAAGTTCAGCGGCCAGGGAGCAAGAGCGCGCTCAGCTCTGAGTCAGAGAAACACATCTTTTAGAGGATTAAGAGATGATGTAGGAAGTTGAGACTGCAAGTTGCCGACAATGAATACCAGACGGCCGATGCTGCTCTGCCAGCTCATCAAGGGCCTGACTCAGCAAACGGCTCCGCTTTCTGCGACCGCCGCACCAAGAGTTTGCTGCTCCTACACTACGTCGCATGCCTCAAAAGCCAGAACAATCTTTTTTCTTTTCTTTCCTTTTTTTTTTTTTTTTAAGCTGAGGGAGATCCTAAGCCAGTGTCTCCTAAATTGGGAAGGGAGAAGATAAGCGGCGAGGGAGTGGGAGATGGGAAGTGCGTGACTCCAGGACTCCCTGTGCTTCATGCCCAGCTACAGACACACAACACTTACGCACGCATCTGGGATCTGTAAAAACAGCTGCTCGCCTGTCTTCCCCGTCCCCGCTACTGTGGAAACCCTCCTGCGGCAGCCACAAGCAGGGCTGGGGTTTGGACAATGGTGCCCGTGCCGGGGCTCCTCTTCTGCCCCGCTTGCCCAGTGCTGGGCAGAACATCCCTCCCTGCAGCTGGAGCGGGCAGCGGCGGGCAGCCCCTCACCGCCTGCCTGCACGGGGGGAGGGAAAGCCACCCAGTGCACAGGGAGGGGGGAAAGAGAAACAGGGAAAGAGGCAGGAATAGATGAGAGATTGTAATAGAAGGGAAAAAATGGGAACTGAGTGAGCAGGAAAACATGCCAAGCAGCACCATGAGAAGACAGCAAAGGGGTGAACTGGTGGTGGCAATTTGCATCTCCCATGAACAGCAAACGAGCACCACATATGCCTCCTTGGTGGCAATTTGCATCTCCCATGAACAGCAAACGAGCACCACATATGCCTCCTTGCTTCCTGCAGTCTTTTGTTTGCACTTTCCAC
The DNA here is from genome assembly GCA_009819775.1 of Phoenicopterus ruber ruber. NCBI lineage: Eukaryota > Metazoa > Chordata > Aves > Phoenicopteriformes > Phoenicopteridae > Phoenicopterus > Phoenicopterus ruber. The sequence continues at coordinate 190,175,461 of CM020215.1, read as the reverse complement.
CAGCACATGGACACATTCCACACACCGGCAGGGCCCACGGTCAGTAAGAAGCCCAGGGCACGGGTTTGCGTTACTGCCTCCATTGTGGAAACAGCCAGTGAACAAGGATTTTCCATGTTGCATGTGAATTCTGATGTTAAAAAGAAAGTTCCTCCTCTGAGCTAGAGAGACAAGACTGCCGCAGGTTATCCTTCAAAAGGGAATGAATTAAAAAGATATGGAGCTGATTTGTTCCAGAACAATTAAGCAGGCCATTCCCTGAGGTTTGGACCACAGGGTCCAAGGTGCCTAGCAGTGCTACCACGGCGCCTGAGGTGCCAGCAAACCCAGCAGGCTGCTGTGAGCTCCCAGGGAACGGGGCCGATTCCCAAAAGAAATCTGCCTGTAAATGCAGGAACACCTGTAGTTTTCCTCAGGACTCTTTGCAGGAAAATGCTTGTTCACCCAATCCAAATGTTTAATTTATTGGTGCATTACTCCCATTCTCACCTGCCATATTTGGTCTCCTTTGATTATCTATTTGATTTTAAATTATTCATTATATAATTTAATGCACCGCGGATAACCTTTCAATCAGTGTATTATTAAAGATAAACTATTAATATTCTCCTCTTAAGAAGCAATAATAGGGTTAAGTATTTGCATGGCTCATTTATTAGAAAAATGTGTGCAAGTAACTCAAGTTTTCAGTGAGTTACTCTTTATGAGCTAGATTCAATCAAGATTTCATCTGGCTTCAAGGCTGCAATAATTGTCCAAGGCAGCTCAGCCGCCCAAGCCTCGGTGCCTGCACCGGGCTGCTGCTGCTTCTTATGGCAGCAGAGTGTGCGCAGCGTCTGTGGCCCTGCTCAGCCACCAAGCAGCCAAACCCAGCAGATCTGCTCGGGTGAAAGTTTTATGGCTGTTGGGAAAGCCACCAAGGTGACGCAGGACGGAGTTATCGGCACAAAGGACTCAAGGAAGAGATCCCCATGATCCTGGGTGGCCTCTTTGCCACTGTGGTGGCACAGTACCGCAAAGACATCCTCAGATCGGTCAGGTCAAGCATCAGGGGGCACCAAAAGTGAGTTGAAAGGCCCCAGCCCCTCAAGAGCACCAAATTTGTCTGAGCTGCAGGTGACATAGCCGGGGAAGCTGTCTCACTGAGTGCACCTCTGGATCTTCCACACAGGAAAGAGTCCTGCTCAGCAAGCCTTGCCACTGACCTAACTGCAAGCACCAGAAAGTGGACTTCTGTCTCGCTCTCTCTCCCCCAACAGATCTTTCTTATTTTTAAGCAAGATTTTTTTGGCTAGAAATATTATTTTTTTTCTAACAGCCTAAATGTATTCTTTCACCATTCTCAAACTGAAACGTTCTCAAATTGGTGTTTAGAAGATGTTTTCAGTTAGAGGCTGCCTCTTCTTATTTATTTCTTTTATTAGGATTAAGCAGGCCAAACCCAAGATGTTCTATTTTGGATTAAATAAACCATTTCAGGTTGACTACCCCCTCTCATGTACTTGCAGTGTAAAAAAGAAATAGGCTTTGTTGAAACAAAGATAAATGTATAAAACACTTTCTGGCCCATTTTTCACACAGCTGCAGTCAAAACTTCTCCTACTTGGATTAACTCTTCCCACTTCTCCTTCACGCAGCCTACCCTATTCCAAGCGCTCAACAGAAGATGTAAAAAAGGTCTTCAAGTAAATAAGAGCTACCTGCCATCTGCAAAACAAAACACAGAAAAGCAGAAATGAATGCCTTTTTAATCTGAAACAGAAATTGTAAGCACTGAAATTTCAGCATACAGCCCCACCCTTACAACTGCCGGCGTTGGCTCTGCTTTTGATGAACTGAGCCACAAACACAGAGCTAAAGCCTTTGGCAAACCATATACCTATGAAGCAAATGCAGCATGAATGAGACAGGGGGGCCATCTCCCTGGTTGGAGTATATTGGTGTAGCTTTGCTGAACTCACAGATGACACAGCTGGAACAGCAGCAGCCGAGACCCAGTGTCCTGAGGTCTCTGAACCTCGGAGCAAATATTTAGTGTCTGTTCTTCAAAAACTTTGCTCATTTTGAAATGAGGTAGCCTCTAACAGCATTTATTCACAGGTAACTACCAAGACTTTGCATCTGTTGGACAAGTGATTTTTAGCTCCTCAACATGTGTTTCACATGCTGGGAGGGAATAAATCAGGTTAAAATGCAATTCTATTTCTTTACCTGGTATCAGAGAAATTACTGCTTTACAGCAGAGACACCTCAAAAAAGACAGGTTTCCAGGGGCTATCTTCAGTTCTGCTTGTACACAGAATATGGACCACTCTGACTGCGCTGGCATGAACAGTTATGGCAATAAAGTCCCTGGTAACTGGGACCCCATTTGCATCCGTTTCTTGTTCTTTTTTTTTTTTTTTTCCCCTTCTTCTTTATTTTTTTCCCCATTTACTGGAAAGTACGCAATCCCAGCAGAAGGCTTGTTTCTTGGATGGCCTGTATAAACGTCCCCTTCTTAGGCTACAGCACCAGACCCTAACAGACAACCTAATTTACAAGCAGTCACCCTCTATTGCCTCCAGACATCTCTGAGGTCTTTTCCCTTCCTAAGTCTGTTGCTTTTATCAAACCAGCCTTGTTCCGTCCCTTGCCCGTTGACAAACAGCCCGTTCTGTGTCCTATCTCCCTTGCTCCCGCGCAGAGCACCCAGCCATTGATGGGGAGCTGCACATCACAGCTTACAGGCTGGAGGGCTTTTAGCTTTTTCAGAGGAGAAGGAACAGATGCCTCGTGACTGTCCTCTCCTCCTCTTTCTCCTCCAGGACCATTCTGTGGTAGCTCTGTCTGTCAGGTTAATGGGGCATCCCAGGCACAGGGCTCCCACACTGTTGGGGAGAACTTTGCCCTTTCCCAGAAGGTCTGTCCCCACCACAGCTCCTTCGTCCATCTCTGTCTGCAGTACCGTCCAGACTGGTGTGGCTGAGCCAAAAGCTAACTCAGCAGCATTTCCCACCGTATAAAGCCACGACGGGCTTGGATCATGAGCACTTTGTACAGTCCTGGTTGTTCTTCCACCCCCACATCTTGAAAAAGATATACTGGAAATTGGAAGAAGTTCAGAGAAAAGCAGCAAGGAGGGTCAAAGGTACAGAGTGGTTTGCACATAAGGAACAGCTGAATGCCCGAGAATGCTTCAGCTTGGAAATAAAAAAAACTGGGAGTGGAAGAAAGGGTTTAATACAGTTAAAAATCAAGTAATCTCAAGTAGCATGGAAAGGCTGAGTAGGAAATGTCCATTCACTGCCTCTTCCAGTGCAAGAATTCAGAGGCACACTGTGGAGCTCGCAGCTAGTGGTTGGATCAAAACCAGTGAAAGAAGGTGGTTTTGCGCAAGGTGTTGTGCACTTAAACCATGGATGCTAAGAGTGTACACGGGCTCAAGGGGAGACTGGACAAGTTTACGGAGTGAGAACTCACTGAAGGTGGCTCAGTGTAGTACCGAGCTGCAAATGGTTGGATGCATTTGGGGAGGCAGCACGTGCACTTGAGCCCTCTACAATAGGCGTCCAGCCACTGTAGACCACTGCCAAAAACTCCTTACCAGACTACACAGACCTTTAGTCTGGCCCATCGTGATGCTTCCTATATTTGACATCATACACTCCTCCTGCAGAATCACGCCCTTCCTTTTTTTCCCAGGGCTTCAAGTTTATTTCATTGGTATGACATGTAAACACTGAGGCACCAAAGTCCTTCCTCTCTTCTCCAGGGTATGTCACAGCATCCCAACACCGAGCCCATTCTATTGGGGATCAAGCCACATTGTTGTGCTCCCTTCTGCTCCTCTGTCTGCCTCACAGCCCTTCTACCGTGTCCTAGAACAGTTTTACCCCAGCCCAGTGTGTCCAGAGCTAACTCAAGCCTTGCTTGCAGTCCTACAGAGGTGAGACATTGTAGTGACCACCAGGGAACAGACGACTGCAGGGAGAGAGAAAGAAGGAAGAATCAGCTTTACTCCAGGAAGACCCATTTTCCTCCCTACAGGAGGCTAGGACCCCTCACAGGGAGTGGGGGGAAAGGTACCACCAGGGTGAGAGGTCAAAGACGGCCCCAGAGAGGAGGGATTTCTGCATCGATGCCTCTAAGGACTGGCCAACACGTGCGGCTGTAACTATTTTCTAGACATTCAGCAATTTTTACCTTGGCTGTTCAAGGCAACTTCGGATATGGATACCCTGGTGGTGCCTGGGCCAGCTCTGAAGGCATCGTCTGAGCCCTCACAATGGGCTCAGGCAACCAAGTCCTTGTGGGGCTATCCTTGAGCTCCCTCAGGCCCTTGGCTGGGAGCAACAGGTCAGCCACAGGCAGAGCTAGGCAATCGTGGTCTAGCCGGGGAAAAAACATTGGCATAAGTTGAATAGATATATTTCCTTTTGGGTCAGCCCAAACCATTACATTTGACCCAGTATGAAATTTTTACTTTGGAAACAAAAGCCTTTTCTTTTTGTTCCCATTCTGTAAAAGGTCATGTTTTGAAATGTTCATGACACAAGTGTGTTTAAAAAAAAAAATCTTCTCTACTTTTACATTCAAAATTTCTTTCTGAATTCAGTACATTTGGCACATTTATTAACTCCTCCCAAAAAAACCCAAAGCAGTCACTCAACTGTCCTCACTATGGGGTCTCAACCTGTATCTTCCAACCAGACTGCAACATGGCGCCATAGTGGTTTTTATAACCCAAATAATCACGCCCACAATTCAATAACCTGGTGTTGGGGGTAGATCTGATCTTAGACTGTTGAAACCGACGTCATTCAAACCAAAGGTAGGAGCTGCACAACTAGCGGGGTGCGGGCAGTGCCACAGCACTGAATACATGCAACCCTCACTTACGCCTTGACACTGTTCACTCCCAGGTGCCAATGCTCCTGAGGAGTTAAAGGTAATTTTAGCCTTGTGTCCAAAATCAAGTAGGAAACAGGGACTTACTGGAGGCAAAAACCACTGTCCTACCCACCACAGCTCCTCTGCTCCTTGTCCCTGAGCACTTTGGCTCTGTCATACTCCTCCTCACATCTCTGGAAGGCTCTGGTGTCCACCCATGCATATTCACAGCTGTGCACTGGTTTCACTAAATTATCTTCTAGAGTCTATTTCATTCAAATTAAATTTGTTTAACTAAGTTAACTTTATTCATGCCAATGTTACGTTCTTGTATTGAGTCTTTTTCAAGCTCGTCCAACGCTCTGTCGAATGTGAGTCACTCAGAAATCCCAAGAAGCTTTGGAAAAAGCTGAGTCTACATTTGAAACAAACATGCTAAGTAGCTTGGCAATATATCATGCCCAGTGTTAGAGAGATGTCATACCTTAGGACTGTACAACATGCAACTGTAGGATCACAGGATAGAACCATAGGTACCCTGAAGCCCTCAGTCCTACAGGACTCCCATGGGTCCTATAAAAAGCCCGTTTCCCATTCCCATGGAAAGAGCCCGTTGCAGCCCCTGTAGCAGAAACCTTGTCTATAGTCATAACACTTCCATCCTCCCCAGAGATCCAGCTTTAATATTTCTTGTTTTTACAAAACTGTTCACCACAGTAGCTCACTCTGCAAGTGCACCTCATCACAGTCAGTTAATTCATCATTTCTGCTGGTCTCGTTAATCTCCCTCTCCCCTTCCACAGATAAACCACATTTAATGGCTGTGTTAAGTAACAAGCAGCATGCCAAGGAATATCTTGCATACTTCAGAAGGGTAATGTCCTACCAGATTTATCTGGGCATTTAAATCCCATTTTGAAAAAGTTCTCTCGGTTACTGATCTACTGAATGCAAATTTCATAATAATTTATTTCAGAAGGGGAAAAGGAATGAAAAGTTAGAATTATTACCTAGTTTTTCAGTGTTTGTCTGACAGGTTAATATTTTGATTTCAAGTCCTCATAATAGGACTTTCCTCAGGTGCAACCCTGCATGTCATCAAAGTATTTGCTCCCTAAACATTGCTCTTAATTTCCTGATCCCAGACATAGCCAGCCTGAGCGGAGACCTCAGCTCACACTTGGCAGGGGCCATGCCAAATCCACCTCCCATCCTATCTGCTGTTTGCGTTAGACCAGCAAAGAGGCAATGGCTTCCACCTCCAGGGCGGGTGTCGGATGCTGCCCGTGCCTGCGTTCCCGCACGGCCAGGGTCTGCAGCCCCGCAGCCCGCGCTGCATGGGCAGCAAGCAGCACACAGTGTCTGGTCCTCTCCAAACCCTCCCTGTGTCTACTCAGCACGCCAAGACGCTACAGAAACCCCATTTTCCACTTCTTTGTTTATTTTTTAAAGCTGAGCCTTTGACCTTCTAGGTAGTAATAATTTTCCAGCCATCAAACAGGCCTAAGGAGTGTGGTATGTGCCTGCCACAGCCCCAAACCACAACTGAGAGCTCTGAATACTCTCTCTCATTAGCCCCAACAGGACGTCAAAGCCAGGCTCAAATGCTAAGCCCTCACTGCCTCAGCTAAACTTATGTGTTTTGCTGCTAATTATTTTTCAAGCAGGATGGGATGATGTGGCAGAACATGCGGATTGGGTGGATCTGCCTGCATCTTTCACTTAAAGCAAGCCCACCTAAAATACAGAGGGGCTTTTCACCTTGAAACCTGGGATTTATTAGCACATCCTGTCATAGATAGGATGGGGAAATCCACAGCCAGAAGGCAGAATTGTTGAAAGATTGTCCCAGAACACAAGCTACGATTAAAAATATACATTTATCACAAGCATCTCCCTTTTTTCCAATTAATCTCTTTACAGGTTTATTTATTTTTAAGTGCACCAAAATGTAAGTTCTCCAGTTAGGAAGGAGACACTGAAAAATGTCAGCATAGGAAAATTTGATTTTAAAACTCCATTACCAAAGTTAAACTAAAAATTACTTTGGATCCATATTCAGCAATGTCTATCCAGCCTCCACCATGCTCGCTGCTATCTGCTTCTGCCTCCCTCAGATAAGCATATCCCAGTGCCGTGGGCATACCGCTTCACTGACTTGTTTTCAGCCATGGTCAATTTGCTTTCCTGAGGGGCTGTTTATGTTTCCTTTAAAAAATATTTCTGTAAGTGCTGTAAGGCTATACTGTCTCTTGGCATTTTAGTACAGTCTTCGCAAGCTATGATCTCTTGTACGCTTTTATTGAACAGCTATTTAGTTCCTCATACAGACATTTAAAACTCACCTATCACATACTTCAAACATGACCGAATAAGTGTGTGATGTCTCAGAAACACAGTTGAGTATTTTTGATGTAGAGACGACCGTGTCGTCTTCCCGTAAGACAGAAAAATAAGGAATTGAACTTTTCTTAATCGGCCTTTTCTTCATAGCGTTGCAGCATGAAATGTCAATTTTTGCCATGCTCTGGAAGGCTGCCGGCTGCCCATGCTGTGCGCAGGAGAGCCCGAGCCCCCAGCCGCGTACTGCTGTGGCTACCCTAGCAAACCGCCTGCAATTCGCCACCTGCGATGCGCCACCGGTCCCTGAAAGGAGACAGAAATCAGGTGGCTTTGTACTTTTTTTAATCACAGAGATTCAACAGATAGTTGCGTCTCCTGTAAAACACACTAATAATCATGACCAGCCCTTTATGTCTGCAGTCCCTGCCATTTTCAAGCAGGAATTACATACGCCTACTGCAGACCAGAGTAGTCACTGCGGATCAGGGGCTGATCTCATCACCCTGCTGTGAATCTAGCATAATTCAGTCACTCACGGCAGGTACTTTGGACTTGCACCAGTGTCACTGTGATCAAACTCTGCCTCTCTGCCTGTTTTAAGAAGAATGTTTAGAAAAAGATGCCAAAAATATCTTTTCTCCGGTACAGGCACTGGCTAAGAACACGTCCTTGATTATTAGAAACCTCTCACCATCTGGTCATTCTTATTTCAACTATTACCATCACCTCTGCAAAATTCACAGTGTCCTGTAGCATCGGATGCTCGGGGGGGGCACAGTGGGACAAAGCTCCACAATGAGCACAATGTGACTGCCTGCAGAATATTTTGGGTCACTGCTCAGCCTGGATATTGCCTGAGACTGCACACAAGGCTCCTGGCAAGGCTGGAGGGAAAGGCAGAGCCCACATAACCTGTACTTGTATAGTTCCATGCAGGAAACTCCCCTCTTTATCTGAACCGATGCTCCAGGCAGGTTGATTGCCCTGCCTACAACAGCCGACTCAGGGCTTTGACTGCCTGGGGAGAAGAGTGATACTTTCCTCAATGCCTTAGAAGTGCAGATGGAGTATGGGGTATAGGTACCCTGACTTGATTGGGTTTTACACTTGTTTCTGAGCTAGAATTAAAATTGCCTCAGCTGATGGGTGGAGGAGACTCAGACCTGTCACTACAGCACACTGTGGGCATCAGCTTTGTCCACCACGACCTTGCAAATCGCAGCAAACCACCTTTCCCTTGCATCCCCTGCTCCTGAGCTCCAGAGACTGACAGCAGACTTCCTAATGGGTTCATTGCTTGAAGGTGCAACTGAGTGAGATCAGATGGGATTTAGAGGAAGGAAAATAAAAGCCGGTATGTTTGCATTCACATACTGGCTGGAGAGCTAATTAGCCTTGGTTCTGGTAAACACACTTGGGGGGGACGACACCAATCAGCCCAATTAACTTGCCATTTCCCTGGAGGCCTTCAATGCATTAAAGAAAAAAAAAACATTAGCATGCAATTTTGACACTGACACAACTCTGTGCATGCTTTCTAAACACCACTGTTACTGGCTGTTTGTGGAGGAATCCAAAAGTGTCTCCAATTCAAAAGTGTCTCCGTCTTTCTGAAGCCCAAGTTCCTGTAACAGTCGTGGTCCTGCATCCCCAGGGTGCTTTTCCTTATGGGGAACCAGAAGCCATTATCATCTGGAACTAGCCTGGGCAGTTTGGCATAATTAGGGACCTAATTAGTGCTGCTGTGGGAGCATGGTGCCTTTCAGGGTGCAGTCCCAGGGTAGAATAGGTGATGTGAGCTGGGGCAGAAGACTGAGAGCCAGAACAGCAGAAACAACTTGAGTACCATGAAGATGGGCAATAACACCAAGTAGGAGCTCCTTCAATTGGTGAGTAATAACAATTTTTGCTATAAATTGGAAATTCCTCAGTAGTAAAACACCAAGGAGGGCAGGAATCTTAGTGTGCTGCCAAGTCCCAGTATACAGATGCTGCAAGGATGCAAGGGAGCCTTGTGCTATTGGGGCACATCAAAGGAGCCAGAAAGGTCTGGAAAACTGAAGTGCCCTGAAGACCTAGTGCCATGCCACTAGAGCAGCCCTTGAGAGCAATCTCACACAGCAGAGTTGGGCAGCCAGGAAGAAATCAGGCAGATGATTAACAAAAAACCTGTAACTAAGATGCCCAGTCAATTAAACGAAACCAGAAGTAAGCAAAACATTTTAAATAAAGCAAGCGAATAAATATTGTAAATATGAAAAGAGAGGGGATTACAGACCTGAGGATAGTGAAGAGATTGACATGATGAAGTATAAACAGAAATAGGTGAAGAAGCCAGATAGAGTGTCTAAGTTTAATCCTTTCATAACACACCACCATAAAAGGTCTTAAAGCAAGGCTGGTCAAAATTTTCCATCAAAACTTCTCTACTGAACAGTAAAAAGAGTACTTTTATATGATTACTCTGTCTAATATTTTTTTTTACCCACAACAGCTGCTTTCCATGAAAATTTTCAACATTTTGTGGAAACACCAAAAAAACCCAACCCTCTGTTTATGGCAACTGAACATTTTCACACACAAAAAAAAGAACATTTTTGGTGAGCATTAAAGAATGGCTTGTAGTTTTGAGACATGACTAATCTCTTTGTTGCCAAACACTGAATATTTTTTGGTTTTCCAATAAAAAGTCCAAATTTTCCTCTGGGTGAGGGGGGGGACTTTCCAAACCAGCAGTGCTTTAAATGTCAAAAGGAAAAATTCAAACTCAATTCCTGCCCTAAGGGATGGCCAGTGCCGAGACCTCTATAAAGAAAGAGTATTGGGGGCTGGTCAAAGGGCAAAACCAAACAGAGAAACAGCCTAATTCTGGACAGGCTGCAAACAGAAATGGAAAGAAGCAGGAAAACCAGCAAAAAAGAAAATCATTGAAGTAGTTAGGCTGAGAGACACAGTGAGAGAATTGGAGTGCAGATCAGTGGTTTTGTTGTGGAAAGTGTCAAATAGTCCGGTTTTGGATGGCTGAGAAGCAGTTTGTAACTGAGCATCTAAAGACTTGGAGACCAAGTAGTCACAGTCTTGAATACTTGGCCAGTCAATGGCTCTGGCTGCCTCAATATCCTTGGTTGCTTTATAATGATAGAGAAATGAGTGGTACATTTTTTTATCCGCCTTTGCCAGGGCAGGCATTGTCAGGCCAGAAACATTTCTTTAGCCTAGAGAAGTATCATTCAGTAAAATAAATACATTATTGAAAGAAGTTAAATCAAAATCTAAAATCCTAACATTTATTGCAGGAATCTTATATGGTGCTGTATATTAAAAATGGTTATTTAAGGAAACTGTTCTGTTGGATTGGAGCCAACCCTTGTGTTCTTAGCAATAAAATATTTCATCTCATTTCACCTCTAACTTTTGATCTTGCAGCAGGTATCACCAGAAGATGGCAGGGTAAGCCAAGGCAGCTGTAAATGTCATCATGCATTAGTACAGGACCTGGAGTTAATTTAAACCTATTTATTTGTGTGATTCTCTTGCTTTCCTAGCACCTAGCAGCTTACTTTACAAATGCAATAGTAGCCCGGGGTAGATTTTTCTCATGAAATTTCAGGTTTAAACATGGTGCTGCAAATGATTCCCAGAAGCCTCAGCTGAAGTGATAATAGAGGCCAAGTAGCCAAAACTTGTATAGGAGGTAAAAACCATTCTCCATGGGTCCCCTACATCCTCTGAAAACTTCACCAAGCCTAAAGAGAGTTAAAACATAACAAATCTCTCAGGATGAGGCAACCTTCTGTTAAAGCTGGGGAAGAGGCTGTTGGAGCTGATGGTCTGGTATCAGAGCTGTGGTGGAGCTGAAAAGGTAGGAAGAAAAAGGCTCCTGGAAAGAAAAAGACAAGTGTTGCAGCTCTCCCTGACCATGAGGGAAGTGAGGAAGAGAGGGAAGTGTCCCCCTGAAGAGGCGGAAATCAGGTCATACAAGGATGCAAGGATGAATTAATCAGAGATTAATTAAAAACAGTCCAAGCCCGCTAAAAAATCAAATAGTTGTGGTCCTGCATCCTGGTGGTAAAGTTACACAGCATGAACTCAGGGAGGAGGTAACATGGCAGGAATGGCATCCTCAGAGATTACTCAGCTCAGCAACGTGGATATCAAATATTTGGTGTCAAAACCAAGAATGCTCCTTTCAAACAGAGGCGCAGTGGTATCCCATTGCTTCACAAGGGGTAGTCTGAAAGCAGACCTCCTTCTGGTCCCTACAAGGGGTTCAGTCTCTGTCAGTGATAGAAACATCCCAGCAACGTCTCGTGATAGAGACATCAACCCCACCATGTCTCCACCTGAACTGGGGAATGACTGGGGATCAGTATGGGATGCATAAAAAAAAAAAAAAAAACGCGAAGGAAGGAAGGAAGGAAGGAGAGAAGGGAGGGAGGGAGGGAGGGAGGGAGTAGAGAAACTCTAAAAAGAATATTTAAAAGTGGGGGAAAGCAATCAGCCTGCTCACCACAGACAGTATAGGAGTGGCAACAAATGACTCGCAGGAGAGGAAGAGGCTGGTTTCTAGAGCAAGACAGATAAAAGGATGCCTGGAAAAAAGGGAAGTCTAATCCTCAGTCTGTTCCTCCTTCAAAATCCTTTCCAAATGGAAACATGGTGGCCATTGAAGGATGTGGTTTCTGTGAGGGTAGAAGTTCCAGGTAAGAGGTAAGGATGGGGCACATTTTACTTGGATGCTGTCAGAGCTCGTCATTTAGGGGCATGGCAGTGCAGTATGCCCACGTGGCCTTTCTCTTCAGACTCAGCAGAGATGTGAACTGTCTGTTCTGCCTGTAAAAAGCCAAAGGGAGTCACAGCTGATAATGCCAGCAGATGCAGATTAACAAAAAGTAGGTGCAAGAGGAGAAGACAAAAGCATGGGGGCGGACCTGGCTCAGTCCAGGGTTAATGGCAAGGCTATGCAATTCCCAAATTTCCTCTGGGATCAATCCCATTTGATTTACCTTAGAGAAGCTCTTCTCATTTCAGTTTAGTTTCTCCTGGTTCCCATCCTTGTGCATAAAGTTTTACAACCTTTTCATTAAGACTGTCTACAAATTTCACTTTCTATAGTGAAATCCACATCAGGCTGGAGTACTGGCTGCAGGTTAACTTCAGCCTCACAAAATAAGCATTGCTCATTTGTAGTCCCAGCGTAGGGTGAAGAAAACTTATAGTCCCTTCCGTTGGTTTGCTGCTTAAAGAAAACTAAAAGACATTAATGTAAACTGTGAATTATAAAATCTTGATCTTTAAGTTTATTAATTCTCCTTCACTGGCTTGAATTTTTAGGCACTTTTCCTTAAAGAGCAGGATAAATTTAAAAGCCTACTTCTGAACTCATTAAGGCCAGTATAAATAAGGAGTAACTGCTCATGCTAATGGAAATACACTAGCGTATAAATTAGCAAAAACAGATTTCGTTTCACTTAAACCGGTTTTTGATGTACTACGACTAGTTCCACTCCTTCCTTACAGTTACATCTCAAGGGGTGTTGCTGTGCATTGCACACTTTTGCACAATAAGTAAGACTATTAAATAAACAGGGATACAACAAAAATATGAAGTTTCAGAATATTCAGGAAATCATCATTTCCTGGAGCTGAATAAACATTTTAGAAAAAACTCACCCAGCAGGAAATGGAGCTATCTGAAGTGGCCAGTAGGTTCAGAGGATGTGGAAAGGGGTTTGTTCAGAGGCGTTAAATAAACAGAGTAAAATGCCTTGGGAAACAGTTCCCTTTATTTGCTTTCTTGGCTAACAATGTTCATTTTGCATTCAGCCTTCAGCACAAGAGACACAAACAGGCCCCATGCAAGATTACCAAGCTGAGTGTAAACTGATACACAGTCTTCCTGGTTCGGCAGGCATCCTGAAACGATAGCTGAGGGAGGTCATGCTGCCCCCTCAACTCCTGAGCACGCTACCCCTGCATATTAAGGATCTGACAAGTTAAATGTTATCAAATTAACCATTTCACTGCTCTCAAATTTAACAGGTCCACTTATCCCTTGGCCAAGCACCAACTGACCTCCAAGTAACAGGAAACGATACAACCACATGTTGATAGAAAAGCCTGTGGCACATCAAAACCTGCTAACTGGGAGATGACATTGAACCTATCTAAACATCAGAGTGACACAAAGGAGGAGAATGTGAATCATGATATTCATGCTTAGATCTTTACAGTCTTCCATCTTAATACATCTGTGAAGCTGGCACAGCATTTCATGAATGCGCTACTGGAATATCACAGAATATGAGGACCATGCTGCAGTTTTCAGCCCTAGCCGCGCCTCACGAGAACAGGCTTTTCAGTACAGGCCCTTGAGCCAGAGTCAGATACAGCACGATGAGCACAGTCTATAAAGTTTCATTGTTTTTTCTCCCCCTATTCTCTCCCCTTGCCTTAAATTGTGCTGAGCTTTCATTCCCCCCATGAGACCATAGAGAGAAACGGATGGTCTTGAACTCTCTGTGTGGCCTTGACCCGGTCACCACGAGCAAAGTTTTCTATGGTTTCTACATGGGTGTCATTCCTATACCCCAGTAAAATCAATAGGTTAAATGGAATTAGACACTTAACGTGCATAAGGATGTCAGGCCAAGGAGAAAATATGTATTTGCAACTTTATGTGCCTAAACAGCTTAGTAAATTTATCCTTATTTTCTGTAAGCCTCAGTTGCTGATGTGTAAGATTGAGGCTGTAATCCCGTTACGCCTGTGGAGCACGTGAGGACTTCTGGGGCAAGAGCTGTCTTTTGCTGCCCAGCTACATAACACTTGGCACCGTGGATCTCCAACATTGCTTGTTCATAAAATATTAACAGCAGCGATGCCACCCGGACCTGCATCTCACAGTGCCTCTGAGGACCAAAAGAGCTGTCTTTGCAAGGGATGTGCCCCGTTACTGGAATTGCCATTTATGGAGCTTCTGGAGAAGGGATGAAAGTGGGGACATGGGGAGAAAAACAGGAGGCTCCTGAGAAATTAAGAGGAGGGGCAGAGAAAATGGAGGAGGCAGTGGAGAAGCGCAGTGAAGGAAGAGCTAAAGGGTGAAGAAAAAATGAGGGGAGAGATTACAGCAAAAGAAGCCAGAAAAGATACATTAGGGACTTTGAGAAGAAGCAGAAGTAAGATTTAGAGGAGTGAGAGAAGGTGGACCAAGAAGAGAGCAAGGGCAAAAAAATTCCAGCAGGTCTGATAACAGAGCTCTGATGAGGCTTCACACGCCTCAAACAAGAAATACGGGCCCATCCCCAGTGAAACTGGGCTTCCACTGCCAGCAAAATTGTTTCCACAGCTGAGACTGCAGTGCCAGCAAATGTCTGCAATCGGCCCATCCAGGTGCTCTGTGATACAGGCAGCACCAGACTCAACCCATCAAAGCGATGGGAATAAATCTGAGGGCCAGGAATGAGCACTTGGGCCCCTCCTTGGCTGCCGCTGTGCAGAAACGAGAACATAAGTAGCCAAAAAAAGACACGTTTAAGGTATAACTCAACAAAAATAAGAAACAGACCTTTTGACAGCAGACATGCTAACAAATCAAGTTCAGGGAATAAGAACCAGCTATGCTGCAGGAGGGACAAGGACTCTGAAAGCTGCTGTAAGAGTCTGATACGCCAGTTTGCAGAGGATACTGAAATTCCATCTATTTCAATTTTTAAATTGGACTTATGCTGGTAAACTCTCCCATCTGAGCTTTTTATTAATATCGTACGAGCTACAGCCTGCAGAGATTCAAAGTCTCTCCAGTTTTCCTGACTATGCAGTTAGTCTCTGGCATCCCCGTGAACACCAGCAGGACTTCTCCGGCGGGCCCCCGAGCTCGGCAGGCGAGCGCACCAGCGTCGGCGGCCGCTACACCACCACCGAGCTGCGGCGGTGCTTCCCGGATGCTCGGCGGAGCCGAGGGCAGGGCGCTGAGCACTGCTTGTTCCACAATTAGCTGCACTGACCTGTGGGGGATTATTAATCCAGTGCAAATAGGGGTATGACAATTTGATCTGATGGGAGGGAGAGAGAGGTATTATCATCCAGACCTATTTTTTTCAAGCGTAGCTCCAACACATTGAGTGCATTATATAGCAAGGGTAGGTGAGATTTTCTATAAACAAGCCAATAACCCAAATCCTATTGAACATCTCCCCGTGAATCTGCAAACGATAAGACCAGGCTGGAAGGTGCCTTCTGGGGCACCACATCCAACTCGCCGCTGTTGCAAGCAACCACGTCATAGGGTCTCTTTCATAACCACTAATTCACTTATGTTTACTAGGGCGTCAGAGTGTTATCTTACAACTATGTCAAATATTCATCTTTTTATCACTGCCACGCAGAGAGTTTTGTGAAAGAATCCAGTTCTTGGACAGGAGAGGGAACAACATGGCTGCTCATGCGTCAGCTTGTCTTGGCCCCTGTCTGGTCTTTGTTTGCACACAACTTAAATGTTCACTACATATATTTAAACTCACAATCAAATCTTGATATGATTTAAAGTTATGGGAGTATTCCACACTAGCAAAACTGAACCACAGCCTTGCTCTGCTGGACGAAGATCATTTTAAAGATAACCACCCGCTTTCCCGGGAGGCTTTCCGCAATCAGCAGCTGAGTGACTCTGAGTTAATGTAACCGGGCTCCCATACGGTGCTCGGCATGTGACCAGCAAGATCCCTGCCCTCGTGTTACACGCGGCGAGACTGGGATGTGGAGAAGCTCCCCTCATCAGGAGATGGTGCTTTCCCCAGGGCCCCCCAGGGCTCCATGTGATGCTTACGCTGTCCTCCCTCTGCTAACCCCTTGCCTGGGCTGGCCTCCGCTTCAGCTGTGAGGGAAGAGTCCCAGGAAGCTCTTTTCACCACTTGCTCTGCCTTGAATTCACCGGCATTGTAAACTCTCCCAGGAAGGTACCCTCCTGCGGTTATGTCAGCACTGCAACAAAGCTGGAAGTCTGTGGCGTCACCCAGAAGGGGCTAATTTAAGCAAAGAGCACCAGGAGGGCTGAGTCTCTGAGCAACTTCACCTTGTATTTTCTCAGCCCACTCCTCTAAAGCTAGATTGCGAGCTCCTCCAGGTAGGAGCCGCGGATCCGAAGGGGTTCAATCAACTGCCTAGCGTGCTTGAGGACGGTGTAAATCAAACATGGGTAACTAAATGCCCTTTGCCTGCTTTCAAATCTACCCAAACAGAGCATGCAAAGTCAGGCAAGACACCTACTTGACACTGATTTTGCAGCCCTCGTGATTTCAGGCTCCCTTAGCCGCTGGCCCCTTGGCACTCGCAGCCCGTCGGTGCTGACAGGAGCCCCTCCCCTGGGTGAGGCAGAGCAAAATGGATGGTCCGCTGCTCCCGTCCAAAGGAGGAGGTGGGAAATCTTCCACTTTGAAAGCCCAAATCACAGGCAATGCAAAAGGCAGCAACCCGTCTCCTGGGGAAGCTCAAATCCCCTGTAAGGGAGAGAAAGGAAGATAGGAAAATCTACCATGAGCTCCCAAATGAATTATATGCCTCCTAGGAAGAAGATAGCATATTTCTTTTCATAAATCATTAGTCCCAAAAAAACCCACTATATCAGGTTGGCTGATGACTTTCTGAAGTTTGACCAAATTCAATAAATAATTTTCGCCAAAACAAATGAAGACTGGGGGGTTTTAACTGTCAGAAATGGTTTGTGTAGACACTTTCTGAACATAAGCTCTTCACCTTTTTGAAATATTTAACTTTTTGGGTACTTATAATAAAAGTCATGTAAATAAAGGTACATTGGTGGTGGTTAACCTTCCATCCAATAGCACAGTTTTAATACCCTCAACTGAAAAATGAAAGATGCAGGTTTGATTTCTTCCTCTGGCTCGAGTTGATGCACCCATGTCCCAGAAAACTGCACTGGCCGTCAGTCAGTGCTGGGACGTTTCTGCTCTCATGGGTCCTTGTGGAAGGTGTTGCAGTTTCTGCAAACTAAGCATCCTTTCTGATTAAAAAAACTGACTTGAACTAAAGTCTTCTACCCCCTTGGAGGACAGTAGCAACTTAACTCTTTGTTGGTCCCTCTCAGTTTTTCGCCGTACTCTGCTAGCCCCTGCCAAGGTGTGAGGCTGAGGATGCTCCAAGAAGGAGAGCACTGCGAGGAGGTGAGGATGACCGACGCACAGGAGGGAGTCCCAGGCAGGGCAAGCAGCCGGCAGAGCTGCTTGCATCAGCGCACCTCACATTGCCTCACAACCTGGGCAGAGGAATAGCCAGGCATTCCTTTTGAGTCAAAGAGATGTCCAAGTTGTTGCCAGCTTTATGAATTTAGCATTTAATTTTCTTGACTTTCACTTCAGAACTCCAACAGGAAAACTTTCTATGACTTTTTGCCCCAACGTTTTGTTTTGGTTTGGTTTTTTAACTTCTTTTCACTTTGGCAAGGAAAAAATCCTGATGTTGGGAGAAGGCTTTAAAGTGTAGAGGACTTTAAACTAGAGTTGCTGGGGGAGGGGAACCTCAATCCTTCCCACTCCTACCAGTTTGATGCCAGTGCCAGCAATAGATGCCCAGAGCCTGGAGAATGATCACAGGTCAGCAGGAGAGCCCCTGAAGAGCAGCACAAAGGAATTCTGGCCACTCCAGCCAGTAAGTCAGCTTCATCAGGGGCCAACCTAAATGACTCTATGCAAACACGCATGGGGAATAAACAAGAGTTAGAGATGTGCACATGCCTATGATCTTATTGGCACCATGGAAACGTGGTAGGATGGCTCCCATGACTGGAGTGTTGGAATGGGAGGATACAGGCTCTTTAGGAAGGACAGGCAGGGGAGACGAGGAGGGGGTGTCTCCCTCTATGTCAATGACCAGCTGGAGTGCAGGGAGCTCTGCCTGGGGATGGATGAGGGGCCGACGAAGAGCTTATGGGTCAGGATTAAAGGGAAGGCAGGGACAGGTGACGTTATAGTGGGGGTCTGCTGCAGGCTGCCCAACCACGAAGACTGACTGGATGAGGTTCTCTATAGACAGATAGAAGCAGCCTCATGTTCACCAGCTCTGATCCTCAGGGGGGACTTCAACCACCCTGATATCTGTTGGAGGGACAACACAGCAGGGCATAAGCAATCCAGGAGGTTCCTGGAATGCATTGATGATAACTTCCTTCTCCAAGTGATAGAGGAAATAATGAGGAGAGGTGCTATGATGGACCTTGTTCTCACCAACAAGGAGGGGCTGGTGGGGAATGTGAAGCTCAAGGGCAGCCTTGGCTGAAGTGACCATGAAATGGTGGAGTCCAAGATCCTTAGGGCAGCGAGGAGGGTGCACAGCAAGCTCACTATGCTGGACGTGAGGAGAGCAGACCCTGGCCTCTTCAGGGATCTGCTTGGTAGAGTACCATGGGATAAAGCCCCAGAGGGAAGAGGGGCCCAAGAAAGCTAGTTCTTACTCAAGTATCACCTCCTCCAAGCTCAGGAGCAATGCATCCCAGCAAAGAGGAAGTCAGGCAAAAATGCCAGGAGGACTGCATGGATGAACAAGGAGCTCCTGGACAAACTCAAACACGAAAAGGAAGCCTACAGAAGGTGGAAGCAAGGACAGGTAGCCTGGGAGGAATACAGAGAAATTGTCTGAGCCACCAGGAATCAGGTTAGGAAAACTAAAGCCCTGGTAGAATTAAATCTGGCCAGGGATGTCAAGGGCAACAAGAAAAGCTTCTATAGGTATGTCAGTGATAAAAGGAATACTAGGGAAATTGTGGGCCCTCTCCAGAAGGAAATGGGAAACCTGGTTACCTGGGATATGGAAAAGGCTGAGGTATTCAATGAATTTTTTGCCTCAGTCTTCACCGATGAGTGCTCTAGCCACACCGCCCAAGATACAGAAGGCAAGGGCAGGGACTGGGAGAATGAAGAACTTGTATGAGAATTGTAGGAGAAGATCA
The DNA here is from genome assembly GCA_009819775.1 of Phoenicopterus ruber ruber. NCBI lineage: Eukaryota > Metazoa > Chordata > Aves > Phoenicopteriformes > Phoenicopteridae > Phoenicopterus > Phoenicopterus ruber. The sequence goes on along the minus strand of CM020215.1, from coordinate 190,156,284 downwards.
GGTTCAAGACCATCTAAGGAACCTGACGCACAAGTCCATGGGACCTGACGAGATACATCCACGGATCCGAAGGGAACTGGTGGATGAAGTTGCTAAGCCACTCTCCATCGTATTTGAGAAGTCGTGGCAGTCCAGTGAAGTTCCCACTGACTGGAAAAGGCGAAACATAACCCCTATTTTCAAAAAGGGAAAAAATAAAGAGCTGGGGAACTACAAGTCAGTCAGTCTCACCTCTGAGCCCAGAAAGATCATGGAGCAGATCCTCCTGGAAACTATACTAAGGCACATGGAAAATAAGGAGGTGATTGGTGGCAGCCAACATGGTTTCACTAAGGGTAAATCATGCCTGACAAATTTGGTGGCCTTCTACAATAGGGTTACAGCTTTGGTGGATAAGGGAATAGCAACTGACGTCATCTACCTGGACTTGTGTAAAGCATTTGACACTGTCCTGCACGACATCCTTGTCTCTAAATTGAAGAGACATGGATTTGACGGATGGACCACTTGGTGGATTAGGAATTGGCTGGATGGTCGCACTCAAAGAGTTGCAGTCAATGGCTCAATGTCCAAGTGGAGACCAGTGACAAGTGGCGTTCCTCAGTGGTCTGTATTGGGACAGGCACCATTTAACATCTTTGCTGGTGACATGGACAGTGGGATGGAGTGCACCCTCAGCAAGTTTGCCAACAACACCAAGCTGTGTGGTGTGATCAATGCGCTGGAGGGAAGGGATGCCATCCAGAGGGACCTTGACAGGCTTGAGAGGTGGGCCCGTGCAAACCTCATGGAGTTCAACAAGGCCAAGTGCAAGGTCCTGCACCTGGGTCGGGGCAATCCCAAGCACAAATACAGGCTGGGCAGAGAATGGATTGAGAGTAGTCCTGAGGAGAAGGGCTTTGGGGTGGTGGTTGATGAGAAGCTCAACATGAGCCAGCAATGTACGATTGCAACCCAGAAAGCCAACCATATCCTGGGCTGCATCAAAAGCAGTGTGGCCAGCAGGTCGAGGGAGGTGATTCTCCCCCTCTACTCCCCTCTCATGAGACCCCACCTGGAGTACTGCATCCAGCTCTGGGGCCTCCAACACACAAAGGACATGGACCTGTTGGAGCCAGTCCAGAGGAGGGCCATGAAGATGATCAGAGGGCTGGAGCACCTCTCCTGTGAAGACAGGTTGAGAGAGTTGGGCTTGTTCAGCCTGGAGAAGAGAAGGCTCTGGGGATACCTTCTAGCAGCCTTCCAGTACCTAAAGGAGGCCTACAAGAAAGCTGGAGAGGGACTTTTTACAAGAGCATGGAGTGATAGTACAAGGGGTGATGGCTTTAAACTGAAAGAGGATTAGATGTAATCCTTCGATTAGATCTAAGGAAGAAATTCTTCACTATGCAGGTGATGAGGCAGTGAAATAGGTTGCCCAGAGAAGTTGTGGATGCTGCCTCCCTGGAAGTGTTCAAGGCCAGGTTGGACGGGGCTTTGAGCAGCCTGGTTTAGCAGAAGGTGTCCCTGCCCATGGCAGGGGGGTTGGAACTAGATGATCTTTAAGGTCCCTTCCAACCCAAACCATTCTATGATTCTATGAGAGTAGAACACAGTCTGCATTTCAATTATTTATTTCAATTACTTTTCAGATCAGCCAACAAACCTATTAGTTGGTTATTTACACAATTCAGCCTCGATGCCCTCATTTCTCCCATTTCCATTTTATTTAGATGCTGTCTGGGTGAGATAGGCTGGTTGTTGCCAAATTATCCCAAGCTTCTCTCTGGCCTCCTCTACCTAGCTGGGTCCTTGTCAGGGACCACATCACTGAACTGCGGTCATCAGAGTGCCTGAGACAACCAGTTGTCTTTTCTTTTTGGGTAAGGCAGCAAGGAGGCCTAATTGGTTCCCACATCCCTGGAAAAAAATTGAAAATGTAACCTCACTAACCTCTAGCTTCCAAATTCATTTTGTACATCACCATCTGCATTTCTAGTAGCTATAGTGGAAAATAAAGAATCCGTTTGTTTAGCACAAAAAGATTAAGAACCCAACATAATTTTCCAATTTTACATTTTGTAATACACTTCATTGTACAGCTGAGGGAGAAATCAGCTGAATTTCCCTCATGCCTGACCATATGATCAGGAGGCAGCTACTGCGGGTACAGTTCTGCGAGGGAACTCTTTTGAAGTCAGAAGTCAAAAAGACTTTTGGGGGTTTAAATGCCTTTTTAATGTGGTCTCTTTTCTGTGTGGAGCACAGTCCACACTTAAATGGCTTTCTGTGTGCCTGTGAGAAGTGCATTTCTTGAAACTCATTTTTCATCTCTGCCCTACAAAATCTGTGTAAAAGCTCAGACCACTCCGTAGATCCTCATATGCTTCAAAGGGTGCTCATCTTAACCATGGTCCTGTGAGGTCCCAAAACCAACAGCAGTTTAGTCTGGATCAGATAACGCAGGTCACAGTCTAAAGGCTGAATGTAAATATCTATTATAAAGGTAACAAAGACTTCTTTTTCTCCTCATTCTCTTCAAAGCCAAGGACATCTACTTTGCACTGAACTGATTTTACTTTTCACGAGGTAACCTCATTATATGTTGATTTTGGGGCCATCACTCAGTAAGAGTGCTGCATGCCCCCAGCAGGTACCAAGCTCGCAGCGGTCGGGCAAGACCAGGTCCCCATGTCCCTCCGACCACAGACAGCAATCCTCAGGGACAGGGCAGGCATCACTGTGCTCAAAACAGTGCCTTCTCAGGAGGAGACCGCCAGTCATTAACTCAAAAAGGACAGAGGGGTGCCTAACATGGTAACATTTGCTGCCACCTCTGGTCATGACACATCTCCTAGGATCTGGCCTCAGGCACATGGCGTCTTTGAGTAAGGCTTTGTCTTTCCTCCTATGACGGCACCACAGTTGGGAGATGGCTGCCTTGTGCCAAAATACCCACCAGCAATGTAGGTACGCGCTCTGCTGGGCACCATCAGTGAGGCCCGTTTTGGTAATGGAAATCAGGTGGCTGCATGCCCTTCCTTTAAGCTTTGAGTAACAGGAGAAAGTGTGTGTGGGTCTGGAATCACCTATTCCCCCCCCCTCAGTGACTTTCCCTCCCAGTGTAACATCTCAGGTTGCTGTGTACCCCCAGGCTACAAAGGGAAAAAAAGAAAAAAGAGGGGAAAAAAGGACAAAATCCAAACAGTTTCTGGAACAAATTTCAGTCTTCATAGTCCTGTCACCCAGTCCGAGTGCAACAGTCGAAGTAATTATGCAACCATTTTAAAATATCACAGTGACATATGAGGTAATGCCACTTTCTGCACAGGCTCCTTTGGGAGCTGCCAGGCTGAGCCCTGCCGTCAGCAGCGCGTTAGGAGCGAGCACTCATCCGCCTTCATTTTCAAAGGGGAACAGGAGTTTCCAGAGCCCGGACGGGATGTCACAGCAGAGAAATATCCCTCTGATGTGAAAGTCCCCTTCATTTCTGGATGATCCTTTAACGAAAAGAGGAGTTGCTGCGGTTCCGATTTGGGAAGATAAAAAGTTTGCTATCTGAATGGTTTGTGGATCAAGTCCTTCAAACTGGCTGAGATCTGCTGTGAGAGTGTGCTCAGCCATAGGGAAGCATGGAATAAAGCTAGAGTTGAAACATTTTTATAGCCTGATTGCTAACCTCTTTCCACGGATTTTGCCTAAAGTCACCTAGAGTCTCTGAGAAAGCAAACGACATGTCTTCTTTTACTAGACCCAATAGTTGTTATTTTAGCATTTCTTTCATAGTGAGTACATGAAACAAGCGAAGCCTGACTGATCCCCCAACCTTCTCTTCAACTCCAGTTACAAAAGCACACAACACAGCAAGCCCATCACATTCCCCTGGACTAGAGAGGAATGAGAAACTGCCCATCTCCTCCTCTCACAGGGGGTGGGAGCCCATCACCCACATCACTTCTGTCTCTGTCACTGGCTGTTTCTTCAAATGTGGCCTAGACTTCAAGCTTACGTGAAATACTGAGGAATAGCCCTGCTTGGGGCATGGGTCAGCAGACCTCGCAGGAATGTTTGGTCCTTCCTCTCCCCAGTCTGCTTCAGTGAACAAGATCTTTGTCCTGTGAAAAGGTGCCAGACATGTTTAGGCTCTCATAAACAGCTCCAAAACTCAGCGTGTGGCCACACCTGAGCATATGCTTGCATGTAAACAGAGAAGCCTGGATGTGGTATTCAGGAAAGATTCATGATTAACAGACAACATGGACATCCCTGGGGACATTGAAGAGCTGTGCTCCATGAAGGCCCCATTCTCCCAAGGAAGCAAAATATTTTTAGGTTGGAGAGGACAGACTTGATTATTCACACAATGGTATGTGATTCCTCTGACCAAACGTCTCCACAGAGAAGACATGTCCTCAGCAGGACTGCCTCTTTGGGTCTTCAGTAAGAGAAAAAAATACTTTTTGAAACAAGTGAGGAAGAGGATCCAGGCAATTAAAAGACAGTCGGTCTTCCCTCAGTTCTCACGAAAGTTATGGAGCAAGTCTTCATGCAGGTCATTTCACTGCACATGAAAGGAAAGACAGAAACACTGAACAACCAGCGTGGATCAACAAATGGCAAACTCATCAATAACCTGGACAATGGGATGTAATGAGCCCTCAGCAAGTCTCCTGATGATGCCAAACTCAGAGGAGTGGCTGATACATTGGGTGTCACCTGGGGGACCCAAACCAGCTGGAGTAATCGGCCAGAAGGAACTCCGTGAAATGCACCAAAGACGAATGCGAAGTCCTGCACCTGGGGAGGGCTAAGCCTCTGCGTCAGTATAGGCCGGGGAGCAGCTCTGCAGATAAAGACCCCACTGAACTTGATGTAACCCCGTGAGCTCGTGGGAACGAAGACTAAGCACATACTGAGCTGTACTAGCAGAAGCGTAGGCAGCACGCCGAGTAAAGTGGTTATTCCTCTCTACTCAGGATTTGTGAAGATACATCTGGAATAGCGTGTCCTGTTTCGGGCCCTGATCAAAAGTAAGGAAGAAGTTTTACAATGATGGTGGTTGAGCACTAGCACAAGTTGCCCACAGAAGCTGCGGCATCTCCATCCCTGGAGATACTTAACATGCAACTGGACAAGACACTAAGCAACCTGATCTAACTTCAAAGCTAGCCCAGCTTTGAGCTGAAGGCTGAACTATAAGACTGCCGAAGGTCCCCTCCAGCCTGAATTTTTCCATAATTCTATGATTTGTGATAGCTCTTAGTAAATCTTGTGCCATTATGTTGTTGAAAAAATGGCCTATACTTTTATAAGGGGAACGTTTCAAGCAGTAGCAGTGCTTCCTATTAAAACTTTGGCAACTGCATATGTCAATATTTTTTAAATATATTTTAACACTGTTGCTTTCATTATTTTCCCTACTTTCAGGAGGAAAAGAGATTATTAGTAAACATGAATTTTCTAAAGTGATTTCATAAAAATGCTGGCAAAAATCTGTGGAAATACATCGTAAAATAAGCAGAAAAAGTATCAATTTCAGATCACAAGGAATGGAAAGATCTTCAGAACGTCAAAAATAGTGAAATAATTTAACTAGCTCTGTAATTTCTTTAATGCAATAAACATATGCATTACCTGCTGGGTAGAAACCATGAAGACATTTTCCATTTGAATTAAGCGAATTCAATCCCATAATTTCCATTCTTTGGTGCTCATTTTCCTTAAATTATCTCCTGAAAGAGTTTCTTGGCAAAGATGTTCCCTGGAACAATTCACTTTAAGTAAATGTTGCACACATTGCAGAAAAAGCAAATTTCACTTTCATAATTGCCCCACATTCTCACTACAAACTGTAGCGTGGGAACAGTAATACTGGATATAACCTATATGCAATTCTGGACACGTGAGTTTCCAGTAGCAAATATTTCTGATTATTTTCTCACAAACATCCAGGTGGATGAAGCTGTCCCTTCCTTCTTTGTTTATGCTTAGCTACGCCTGCAGCACAATGACAACAGTTCCTTCTTGTGATGTTCCTATCAGTGCTGCCAAAAAAGCAACCACTTCATATCAGAAAGTATTGATTTTATGGGAGCACCTGGGAATCTAAACTTATATCTACCTGAGAAACCAAGAGAGCTCTGGAATGTCAGAGGCGGCACAGTCTGCACCCTTTCCACCTGTATCACTTTGTGGGCCTGCACGAAGTGTTGTTAAGACCTAGAGGAACCTAACGTAACTCTAAATTGTCCGGCTTTTGCGGGAGAGTTAGACTGGAGGGTCCTTGGTTGTCGGGCATTGGAACAGGCTGCCCAGGGAGGTGGTGGAGTCCCCACCCCTGGAGGTATTCAAAAGACATTTAGACAAGGCCCTAAGGGATATGATTTAGTGGGGGACTTGGTAATGCTAGGTTAATGGTTGGACCCGATGATCTTGGAGGTCATTTCCAACCAGAACAATCCTATTATTCTATGATCATATCATCATGATATGACGACTATACTTGGATTTTTCTCTAAAGAGCTCCAGACCTTGGGCTAAGGTAATGTCCAAGATACGACTGAGTGCTCATGCAGCAAATGGTTGGAAAATCTCAATCTTGAGAGTAACCTCTGACCAACATTGACCTGAGAGCAGAGGCATATCCTCAAGGCAGAGTTAATAATGAACAGATTCACGTCACTTCCACCAAAATCATTGCTTATCAGGCTGGCCAGTATTGTGTCACTGCCCTTTTGTTTTCTCCTTCATTGTCTGCATCTAAATCTTATCTCTTGTCTTGTAGTTTGTAAAAGACTGCTCTTTTTTACTCTATGTACTAAAATACTTTTAGTTGTGAGTATTAACAAGCATGTCACTAACTGTGTAATGTCAACACCGAGTAATTCTTTCGGTAGATAATAATATAAGGAAAAGAATGGAAATCCTTTCCACTGAATTAATTTAATTCAAATGGAAATACATACATAGAAGGTACAGGTCATATGTCAAAATACACACATAATAAAATTGGGCTTAGATCTTTGTTTGTGCAAGCAAAATGGCACTACTGCTGTCAGGTTTCTTCTCCATTCTGAATATCAGTATTTTGAATTTTTTCCCTAAAAATATCATATTTGTATTATTCCCCAGCTTTTCCAAATGTTCATAGCACGTATCAGGCTGCATTAATAAAATTTGGACCTTTCCCGGATTATTAACAAAGTCAGGAAATAAGATGTGTTTTAGAAACCATCATTGCAGCATCTAAAAGCATTCCAAATTGCTCCATTTTGTGATCATTTTAGCCAGGTTTCATGTTATGTGAAATGTTTAGAAACAATTCAATTTATTTTTTTCAGGTAAAACTTTATTAGACTTAGAGAAATGCTGTTCTAAAGTATAAATGCTGATCTCCAGCTTGCTTTAATAAGTACAATGAAGTCAATACAGTTATGTTTCCTTTCTCCAGCTGAGACTCTGACCTTCAATATAACATTTACCTCATTTTCTTCATCCACTAATTACTCCAGGCTATAAACATGGTTTGTCTGGCAACATTTAGTCTTGACAAATCAATGTTGGTTATTGATCATGATTTTATTGTCTTCTAGATGTTCAAAGATTATTTTCCTTATCAGATGTTGAGTTTTGGATTGAAGCACTTTAAAAATGGTAATTACTAAGAATATTCATTTTTTTGAGGATTACTAGTGTGCTTCTGTTCTCGTTCCAGTTATTTCCCAGTGCTCTCATCTTTTTAAAAGTAACTGCCCGTGGTTTGGTAAGTCTTTTCGCTGGCTAAGACATAATTCATATTTCCTAACTGTTTTGTCTTTACCCTTAAGTAACCATATGATGGAATTCTGCAAAATTAGCAACATTTTTATTTTTTAGAGAAACACTTTATAAAGCTATTCATTGTCTTGGTCTCAAATTGTCACTAATTATGTTTGTGTTCTCAATCCATAATGGATTTTTTCCTAGGTTTTCTATCTTGCATTCATTAAAAGTCAAGGATAAGGATCTTATTTACTTCATTGATGTAGAAGAGAACCATTTCTCTTCAAAAAGAAAAAAAAAATGACAGAAAACTTTAATTCCCTTTTACCTCAATTCTCTTTAACCTCAATGACTAATTCACACCATACACACAAGTTCATCCAGTTTACACTTATTCCACACCAGTAACAAACAGTTACTGAATATAACAGTTTCTGAGTAGTCTTGGCTAGGTTTCCTTGCCCTCCGCCTCTGCCTTATATTTTATTACTGTTGCTGTCCCATTGTTGTGGGGACATTGTTGTGTTGTGCTGCTGTGATTTGAAGTCACAATCAATGGAATAATCTCTGTTGAGGCTACACACGCTCTTCACAGTCTCCATTTTGAGGCCAGTTACAATCTGTTGTACCTTAATTCTCTTCCACTCACCACAGAAATCACAGAATGGTTGAGGTTGGAAGGGACCTCTGGAGCTCATCTGGTCCAAACCCCCAGCTCAAGAAGGACCACGTACAGCCAGTGCTTTGGAGATGGAGGAAATTAAACAGCTATCTACCTTGCCCTGTCTCTTGGAGGATCCTTCTGTTGCTGAGGGTCGAAGAACAACAGGTGCCGATCGCTACCACAACGGCACACCAGTGGCAATATCACACCAACTGAGATTCCCTGATCCCCATCCATAAGCTGATTCATGAACTGGAGAGCCAAGGAGTGATCAGCAAGACTCGTTCACCCTTTAACAGTACCATATGGCCGATGTGAAAGTCTAATGGAGAATGGAGACTAACAGTAGACTACATGGCTTAAATGAAGTTACAGCACCACTGAGTGCTGCCGTGCTGGACATGCTAGAACTTCAATACAAACTGGAGTCCAAGGCAGCCAAGTGACATGCCACAACTGATAGCGCTAATGTGTTTTTCTCAATCCCTTTCGCAGCAGAGTGCAGGCCACGGTTTGCTTTCACTTGGAGAGGCGTCCAGTACACCTGGAATCGACTGCCCCAGGGGTGGAAACACAGCCCCACCATTTGCCATGGGCTGATCCAGACCGCACTGGAAAGGGGTGAAGCTCTGGAACACCTGCAATACATTGATGACATCATCGCATGGGGCAACACAGCAGCAGAAGTTTTTGAGAAAAGGGAGAAAATAATCCAAATCCTTCTGAAAGCTGGTTTTGCCATAAAACAAAGTAAGGTCAAGAGACCTGCACAGGAGATCCAGTTCCTAGGAATAAAATGGCAAGATGGACGTCATCAGATCCCAATGGATGTGATCAACAAAATAACAGTGATGTCTCCACCCAACTAACAAAAAGGAAACCCAAGCTTTCTTAGGTGCTGTGGGTTTCTGGAGAATGCATATTCCAAATTACAGTCTGACTGTAAGCCCTCTCTATCAAGCGACCCAGAAGAAGAACGATTTCACATGGGGCCCTGAGCAACGACAAGCCTTTGAACAAATTAAATGGGAGATAGTTCATGCAGTAGCCCTTGGGCCAGTCCAGGCAGGACAAGATGTTACAAATGTGCTCTACACCGCAGCCAGGGAGAACGGCCCTACCTGGAGCCTCTGGCAGAAAGCACCAGGGGAGACTTGAGGTCGACCCCTGGGGTTTTGGAGTCAGGGATACAGAGGATCCAAGGCCCGCTATACTCCAACTGAAAAAGAGATATTGGCAGCATATGAAGGGGTTCGAGCTGCTTTGGAGGTGGTTGGTACTGAAGCACAGCTCCTCCTGGCACCCTGACTGCCGGTGCTGGACTGGATGTTCAAAGGGAGAGTCCCCTCTACACATCATGCAACTGATGCTACATGGAGTAAGTGGGTTGCACTGGTCACACAATGAGCTCGAAAAGGAAACCCCGGTCACCCAGGAGTCTTGGAAAGGATCATGGATCGGCCAGAAGGCAAAGATTTCGGAATGTCACCAGAGGAGGAGGTGATGCGTGCTGAAGAGGCCCCACCGTATAATAAACTGCCAGAAGATGAGAAGTGATATGCCTTGTTCACTGATGGGTCCTGTCGCATTGTGGGAAAGTGTCATGGTTTCAGCCGGGACAGAGCTAATTTTGTCTCCAGCAGCTACTGTATTTTGGATTTAGTGTGTGAAGAATGGTGATGGTACACTGATGTTGTTGGTTGCTGCTAAATGATCAAGGACATTTTGCAGTTTCCCAGGTTTTGCCAATGTGCGGGTGCAAAAACTTGGGAGGGGTAGAGGCAGAATAGTTGATTCAAACTGGCCAAAGAGAGTATTCCATACCATAGACGTCCTGCCCAGTATAAGTGGGGGTCGGCCGGTGGGCCACTTCCCTTCTTTTTCCCTTTTTTTGTTCGTTCAGGCCTTTTCATTCATTCGTTCGGCTGCTCGTTCCCTCGCCTGCTCTCTCTGGAACTTGCTGTTCTGGGATAGTTGCTGAGGAATATTCCTGTTCCCTGCCTGCTGCTTGGGATGGGCTGTATCGGTCATCAGGCAGTGAGAAATTGTGCATTGTTTGTTTTATATATTCTGTTATCCTTATATTTCATTATTATAATCATAATTTTAAATATATAATATAATTATATATTATTTTTCCTTTGTTGTTCTGGTGAACTGTCTTTATCTCAGCCCGTGAGTTTTCCTTTCTCTCTGATTCTCCTCCCCACCCCACTGGGGAGGGGGGGGAGTGAGCGAGTGGCTGCGTGGTATTCAGTTACCATCTGGGGTTAAAGCGCGAGAGAAAGCATCGGAGGTGGAAGGCTGCTGTATGGAATCCTATACGACAAGTCGCAGAAACTGCTGAAGGACAAGGTGAATCAAGTCAGTTTGAAGAGGTGAAAGCCATCCAGCTGGCTTTAGATATTGCTGAGCAAGAAAAGTGACCAATGCTCTATCTCTATACCAACTCACGGATGGTGGCAAATGCCCTGTGGGGGTGGCTACAGCAATGGAGGCAGAGCAACCGGCAGCGCAGAGGCAAACCCATCTGGGCTGCCCAACTGTGGCAAGATATTGCTGCCCGGGTAGAGAACCTGGTTGTAAAAGTAAGCCATGTAGATGCTCATGTACCCAAGAGTCGGGCCACTGAAGAACATCAGAACAACCAGCAGGTGGATCAGGCTGCTAAGATTGAAGTGGTGCAGGTGGATCTGGACTAGCAACGTAAGGGTGAATTATTTATAGCTCAGTGGGCCCATGACACCTCAGGCCATCAGGGACGAGATGCAACATATAGATGGGCTCGTGATCGAGGGGTGGACTTGACCGTAGACACTATTGTACGGGTTATCCATGTGCTGCAATCAAGCAAGCCAAGCGGTCAAAGCCTGTCTGGTATGGACGACAATGACTGAAATGTAAGTATGGGGAGGCCTAGCAAATTGATTATATCACACTTTCACAAACCCACCAAGGCAAGTGCTATGTGCTTACAATGGTGGAAGCAACCACGGGATGGCTGGAAACATATCCCATGCCCCATGCCACGGCCCGGAACACTATCCTGGGCCTTGAAAAGCAAGTCTTATGGTGACATGGCACCCCAGAAGGAACTGAGTCAGACAATGGGACTCATTTCTGAAACAACCTCATAGACACCTGGGCCAAAGAGCATGGCATTGAGTGGGTGTATCACATCCCCTATCACGCACCTGCCTCTGGGAAAATCAAACGGTACGATGGACTGTTAAAAACTACACTGAGAGCAATGGGTGGTGGAACCTTCAAACATTGGTACACATGTAGCAAAAGCCACCTGGTTAGTTAACTGGGCATCTACCAAACAAGCTGGCGCTGCCCAATCAAAACTTTCACGTACTGTAGAAGGGGATAAAGTCCCTGTAGCGCACATGAAGAATATGTTAGGAAAAACAGTCTGGGTTATTCCTGCCTCAGGTAAAGGTAAACCCATCCATGGGATTGCTTTTGCTCGAGGGCCTGGGTGCACTTGGTGAGTGATGTGGAAGGATGGGGAAGTCCAATGTGTACCTCAAGGGGATTTGATTTTGTGTGAGAATAGCCAATGATATGAATTGTATGATGTTAATTGCTATATAAGCCTGCCACTGACTGTATGTCATCACTATTATAGTTACTATATGCCATATTGATGGTATTACAGTAAGAATCATCCAGATTAATGAAGAATGAACTTTGGTGAAACCAAGCAAAGTGCAGCAGTGATGGAACCAGAACTGGCTTCATCATGCAATAATCCAACACCACACACCATCTCTCCTGCCCTGAAAGACTGTTATGACAAATGGAGCCCAAAGTCATGGACTAAATGAACTCAACGGACATTTTAGAGGGATGGCCCATAGAGTAAGGGAATGATATCTGTGTGTATATATCAAAAGACAGGAAAAGTGGTGGTGATTAATTGAAATGTATTGGGAAGTGTGGGACCTGGACATGACGTAGATGGTATAGAATAAGGGGTGGATACTGTCCTGGTTTCAGCTGGGAAGAAGTTACTTTTCTTCCTAGTAGCTGGTATAGTGCTGTGTTTTGCATTTAGTATGAGAGTAATGTTGATAACACACTGATGTTTTAGTTGTTGCTAAGTAGTGCTTATACTAAGTCAAGGACTATTCAGCTTCCCATGCTCTGCCAGTGAGGAGGTGCACAAGAAGCTGAGAGGGAGCACAGCCAGGACAGCTGACCCAGACTGGCCAGAGGGATATTCCATACCATACCATATCAGAGAATCATAGAATCATAGAATTATAGAATCATAGAATGGTTTGGGTTGGAAGGGACCTTTAAAGGTCATCTAGTCCAACCCCCCTGCAATGAGCAGGGACATCTTCAACTAGATCAGGTTGCTCAGAGCCCCGTCCAACCTGACTTTGAATGTTTCCAGGGATGAGGTGTCTACAACCTCCCTGGGCAACCTGTTCCAGTGTTTCACCACCCTCATTGTAAAAAATTTCTTCCTTATATCTAGTCTCAATCTACCCACTTTTAGTTTAAAAGCATTAGCCCTTGTCCTATCATTAGAGGCCCTATATGACATCAAATTCAGTATATAAACTGCAGGGAGTTGGCTGGGGAGGGATCGCAGCTCAGGGACAGGCTGGGCATCCATCAGTGGGTGGTGAGCAATTGCATTGTACATCCCTAGTAACAGACAACAGAACAAGAGGAAATGGCCTCAAGTTGCACCAGAGGAGGTTTAGATTGGACATTCGTAAAAATTTCTTCACCGAAAGGGTTGTCGGGCATTGGAACAGGCTGCCCAGGGAGGTGGTGGAGTCCCCATCTCTGGGGGTATTCAAAAGACATTTAGATGAGGCCCTAAGGGATACGATTTAGTGGGGGACTTGGTAGTGCTAGGTTAATGGTTGGACCCGATGATCTTGGAGGTCTCTTCCAACCGGAACAATTCTATGATTCTATGATCACTTGTTTTGTATATTCTTTTATTATTATTACTATTCTCTCTTCTTTTGCTGTCCTGTTAAACTGTCTTTGTCTCAACCCATGAGTTTTACTTTTTTTTTGTTCTCCTCCCCATCCCGCTGGGGGTGGAGGAAGGACCAAGCAGCGGTGTGGTGCTTAGTTGCCAGTTGGGGTTAAACCACAACAGCAGGCTGCCCAGGACCGTGTTCAGTCAGCTTTTTAATACCTCCAAGGAGGGAGACTCTACAATCTCCCTGGGCAACCTGTTCCAGTGCTTGGTCACCCTCACAGTAAAGAAGTGTTTCCTGATATTCAGAGGGAACCTTCTGTGTTTCAGTTTGTGCCCATTGCCTCTGGTGCTGTCACTGGGCACCACTGAAAAGAGCCCGGCTCTGCCCTCTTTGCACCCTCCCTTCAGGCATTTATATACTTTGATGAGATCCCCCCTGAGCCTTCTCTTCTCTAGGCTGAACAGTTCCAGCTCTCCCAGCCTTTCCTCATAGGAGAGGTGCTCTGGTCTCTTAATCACCTTCATGGCTCTTCACTGGACTCTCTTCAGTGTGTCCATGTCTCTCTCGTGCTGAGGAGCCCAGAACTGGACACAGCACTCCAAGTGTGGCATCAGCAGTGCTGAGCAGAGGGGAAGGATCACCTTCCCTTGACCTGCTGCCAATACTTTGTCTAATGCAGCCCATGACTCCGTTCACCTTCTTTGCCACAAGGGCACATTGTTGGCTAATGCTCAACTTGTTGTCCACCTGGACCCTCAGGTGCTTTTCTGCCAAGCTGCTTTCCAACTGGGTGGCCCCCAGTATATGCTGGTGCCTGGGATTGTTGCTCCCCAGGTGCAGGACTTTGTACTTTGCACTTCCCCTTGTTGAAATTTATGAGGCTCCTGTCAGCCCATTTCTCCAGCCATTTCTCTCTGTTGGTTTTAAAGCCTCAGTCCTGCACCTGTTAATGCTGGTAGGGTTTTCCCCATTCACATCAAAGAGGCCGTGGGTAAGGCTTTTGTTTCTTAATCAAACTTTTCAGAAACCAGTTATCTATGCACTCCTACAATGAGTAAATCTGCTCCTTGTTCTAATGAATCAGAGTAGCTTTTGGTTGCCGTCTTCCCCATTATTCTCAAATCAGCACTTAGCAACACAACAAACCCCATCGAAGTCAACAGAAAAACTTCCCATTGATTTCCATTGGTGGCAGCTTGACCGGGACCCTGGTTAGCCTGAACAAAAAATATTTGTTACATTTTCTTAGATGGATTAGAAATAGTTTTTCATTTCATGTAGGAGGATATTTAGATGAACTTTTAAAATACTGTTTTCCTCTACTGTCCGAGCAAAATAAAGATGGCTGCTGCTCTCATATGTTTACCAGATTTAAGTTACTCACCTCTCCAAAGTCCATTAAGAAATGATACATTTTTAGTCATTATTTTGCCAGACAGCAAGAATGCAAACTTTCCTGTGCTACTTCATCAATTACTTCATGGCTAGAGTGGAAAGGTTGCTGCATTCAGGGGCCAAAGAGTGATTTACTCCGTGCAGTTAGTATAGCTAACAGAATCCTGGGCTTATTTAGCAGAAAGACAGGTATCTGCTAACATAGAGGCAAAAATTTTTGAAAAACTGTCTGTGAAGAAATGACTCACGTTTTGGGCAGCCCCCAAAAATCATATTTAAAGTGAAGGACACTTCAGTTTGAAGAATGTAGCCAGTGTGATCTAACAGCAGCAGTGACTTCAGTAGCAGTTTTGGGAAGTAACAGGTTTCCCGATCACTTTGGGAGATGTGGAAAGTGGATCTTCAGTGAATGCACGGACATAATCTCAAATAGGTCAACTATAATCTCAGATAGTTGCTATGAACACGAGCATCACTTCATTCCAGAGAGAGGACCACCATCCAGACCTTCCATGCTATCTTAGGGGCAACACATCTTGAATTCAACCACTTCTTTCTCTCTCTCATCCAAACTCCTCCTCCAAGAGTTTCCACTGGATAGCTATCTTGAGGTAAATTAAGTTAATCCCTTATAGGTTGTAGCAAAGCACTGCTGGTTGTGCTAAATAGGCTGGGCCATACAGAAACCAGTAGTAACTCCCTACTGGGCTTCCTCACCCTGGATGCTTTGAACTGTGAAAACTGCTTTTCAGTGAAAAAGCCGCCCCAAGAAGATGCTCAGTGGAGGAAGCAAAATGTTCCCGTTCAGACCTGGAATGAAGGACCGTACAGCATGGCTAAAGGTGTCAGAATGAAGACTCACTTAGGTAGATATTTCTTATCATGCTGGTAGTTTTTCTTTAATTGACTAATTGCACAATCGCAGTGCAATTAATATCAAAAAGAAGAAATAGTCTAAATAAGATTCATCTGCTTATACTATTATTTAAGGGTTCTGCTGTTTGAAAACCTAACTTTGTGGATACAGACATCAGGTTAATACAGAGGTTTCCTAATTTGGTACCAGTCTGATTAATAACACTGCTATACTTGTCTACCGGCACATTGGATTACTGCCCATGTGCTGAAATAGTCTTAAATAACTGGACAATGAACTACCAGGGCACTGCCATATATGCATCAATATGAACATTATAGCCTTCAGCTTACTTCCCCCATGGATATGTCTTATTGGTTCAACTACTACAGCATTTTCCAGGAGGATCCTATAAGAAACTGAAATAAAAGGCTGTGCAGCTAGAAGCAGGAAGGTTGATACGACAAAACTTCTTTCACTGGCATGACTGACCGATGGAACTGCATACATTCTCAAAAGATAATAAACACAAAGATGAAAGAAGAGATTACAAGCTGCAATATTTTTCTTATTAGCACAGTAAGAAACCCACTGATGAGAACAGACCTCAAAAGCTGCATGAACAATGAGGAATGAAAAATAGCGTTTAAATAGAGTATTGGAAAAATATGGGAATGAAGTAGCTTCAGGGCAAAGATCATTAATAGTGAAATCAAGGACAATTTTCACATAGATTTTTTCCAAGATGGCAGCTGCTCTTAGGAGCTGATCCAAAGCCTACTGAATTCAATGGAAAGATTTAACTTCAATGGACTGGGGATCGTTTTAGCTTTTGGCTAAGAGAGTCGCATTACTCCAAGTTAAAAGAGAGAAGACTTGGCAGACAATAACTGAGGCTACAGCACATTTAGGGTCAAAAGACCTTAATTGCTGGACCAATTCATCCCCGGTGTGATTCCACCATACCCAGAGGGTTTGCAGAGTCAATTTTGTACTGACTGATGGCATTTGCGATTTCCAATGAGTTCAGTGTGTAAGTCGGGGTAGAATTTGACCCAGTGGATGTGACTGTACTGTAAAGTTTAGTTGATTTGAATACAATAGTCCTATTGGTTTAAATGACTGCAGAAGTTTTTCTTAACACATTAAAGGGCTATATTTTATGACTATAACCTCACAGCTATGAAATATAGCTCTCCAATGATATAACTATGAGATATAACTTTCTTCCCAACAGCTGCTGGTGGGAATTTCACTGTTTCTGAAATAAATATTATATGCATACATACCATACATGGAGGAAAAGAGAGAGCAATAGGAAATACAATGAGCTGACTTGAGATGTGTTATTTATTTGCACACATTATTAATGATCTCATAGCTCAGAAGTGGTGGAGGGAACCTGAGCCACTTGTGAATTATGAAAGGTCATCAATAACTCATAGCAGTATATGACACATCCATTCAGGTCATCCAGACCTACTCCATGCTTGGATCTGTTTATCTAACACCAGTTTTAGTTTAGTCTGTACTGTGTGTTGATTTCATAGTACATCATGTAGCAATGAGACCTCTTGGCTACACTCCCATGTAAGATGACTAAGTTTGAAGTGTAAGAGAACCTGAAACAAATTTTCAGAGTATCAGTTGATTGAACTGAACCACACGTATCTACTTCAAGTGACATGTGTGATCATTAAGTAACTTAGATATAAATATATCAGATTGGGTGTGTGCATGTGCATCTGTAAAAACGCACTCACATTTCATACAGTTGAAACTCAAAACTTTTCTTTATGCTTGTTTCGCTCCCTAAGAAACTGAAAGAGCAGACATGCAACAGAGATTACTTTAATAGTAATATCACAAGACACTCAAGTACTACAGAGATGAGCATAGTATAAGAATGAAATTAATTACGATCCAGTTTTTCACTGTCTAAAAGAAAGCTAAAAGACACATTTTGTTCTCAGTCACATATCTGAAACTGAACAATTAGGTATAATCCATATATAGACAAGGGTATAATTTACCTCTGCTATTCTTAAAAATTGTACAGGCTACAGTTATACATGTTTTAATTATAGCTACTTTCAGACAGTTCTCAGACTATAAACCATATTTGAAAACGTGATTCTGAAAAAAATAGGAGTTTAAATGGGTTTTGTCCAAGGAATCTTAATAAACTGGTTAGAAAATATTAAACTCCTCTGCTAGTTCCTCTAATCCTGTTGGTAGTACTCACTACATCAAACTGGCCAGGCAGTGCCCATTACTGACTGCCAGAAGTTCATGGCAATACCCTGGGGCAGAGCTCATTTCTTCCAGCCCCAAGTACCCATATGTTTATTACTTCTTGAGCTAATGGAAACTCAGTATGGGAAAGACATGGCACGTGGCACACCGTAGGGAGCTGTGATGAACACACATTTTAGGCAGTGCTACATACTTATAAGGTGCCTAACGCGAGCGCTGTCATCACTACTCACACGTGCAAATTCTCAGTACAGATCAGTATCCAACAGCTATATGGCAAGACAGGATGCTTTTTAGTGACCTACAGATGTGCTTTTTGAGATGGCTGCAAACACTTAGGCCTTCGGACAAGCATCCCACCTGGCTCTATATCAGCCCAAATGCTACATAAACTGTTTTGTAGTGTTCTTACATCAACTTGGCATGAAAAAAAGACATCTCCAGACCAAAATCCTCTGATCACTTCTCACATCACATGTGCTATTTGAGGCAGACAAAGACTGAAGTCATTTATCTGCACAGTTGTTCTCCCATCTGACAAAAAAGCCCAAGCCAAAGGATCTTTGATATCAAAGAAAAACTAATTCCACGCACGCAATTCTTGGTCTTTTCAACTACTTTAATCAAACTCTCATGGTAAGTCATTTCACATTTTATACATGAAATAGAACTTTTTGTTTATAAACCAGAACATGACACAAACATCGCTTTTGTCAGGGCAGGATAACAGCTCTCAGGCAAGCGGCAACACAAAGCAACCCTTTCTAAAGGCTGCTGGGCACTACCACATCACAAGAGAAAGTGAGTGTTACCTATTTACTGCCAGGAGAGGGAAGAAAGCATGGTGCTATCTTTTGCTGGCAAAACCTTCCCTTGACTTAATAGCAAATGTGCCTATCTAGAAGTAGTATCATGACACCCTGCAATTAGTTTTAGTGTTTTCTCCCTCACTTTACCATCTTTCCTTTTAGAAAGTGTCTTGCTTTTTTTCCTTTTTTTCATCTCAAAATTGCCTTTAAACAACTGAGTTATCAGGTTATTGTCAAACTTTTTTTTTTCTTTTTTTTGCCCGAACAGGACAGATATAACTCTCTCAAGGTTAAAATAAAATCATTGGTTGTAACATGACAACTTCATTCCCTCCCATTGAGCAGGCTCTCCTTTGAGGAGTCATAAGGAGACTCCTGGACCCGTGCTCAGCTGAGGTGTCATTGTCAATCCTTGATCTCCGCTGAAGTCGTATGAGTCAGCCAGCCAGCGTAACGGGATGGCAGTGCTGAAGACCTCTGCACAGCAATGCAGGGCTCTTTGCTGACTCAGATGCTAACACTGTTCATGCAGAGACACAGAAATTGCTTCTGACTCATATCTGACATATAGACATTGTTAGCTATGGTAAAAGGTGAGAGCCATGGCTGTCTCTTTATAGAAGATCGATGTTGTCAGCCAGTGGCATCCATCCCAAAAGGAGAAAATTGTTAAATGATTAGGCAGAAGAGTAATCCCTAACTGACTGAAGACAGAAAACATTGAATACAATTAAGTAGAAACCATCAGAAACCGAGGTGAGTGGCAAAACATAATGGACAATCCCCATCACAAATACCCAGAGCTGCAATCCAGAAAGCCCAGAGCTGCACAATCTTGCAGCTGAAGAGAACCACCAGATTTAAAGCCAGAAGAGGATGATTAGGATGGCTGAGATGCTGCCAGAATGTGTTTCCGTACCTGACACGTTTCAGAAAATATTAAGCATAGGGTAAAAAAAGGGCATAACTGCTCTTTCAACAGGATGCCCATTGGTCCTAAGCATTAAAGCCAGTTCAGAAAACCAGGCTATATTCAAGCTGCCTCTTACCCCATGAGAGGATGATCTTCTGGGACTAAGGGGAGATCATCTACAGAGCTCTAGAGAAGCTCACATTTCAGCTACCAGCATTGGTCCTGGCCTGGGGATAAATGGAGGCTTGAAGACTACAGTGTTTCCCACAAGACTCCAACTCTTCAGAGCCAGCTGTAAAAACTGTAAGTAAAAAAAAAAAGCAAAGAACCTATTGTTCTACAGTTAGCACTTCTTCCAGTTATTGCATGAGCACACTGAAGTCAGATCAAATCCTAGGAACCTGATTCTGACATCACCACGTTAAATATATTGCTCTATCTCTGTCAATTTAAATCAAATCACTGCTGATTTATCCTACGATTAGATCGGAGTTAGGCCGATGAACTGTTTGATATGACTACAGAAGTCAGGTGCTCTGACTGCAGTGTTGATGGGTCCTCTGCATGTACTTGAACACAATAAAACAGAATACACCAGGGCCTGACTAACACGATCCTGGCATGAGACCAGCATCTAAGCCTTGTTTTTCTCATCCATACATCACCACCACATTTTTCAAGTGCCACTGTCATTAAGTTAAGATACAGAGCAATCCATCATTTAAAGCCATTACGTAAACATTTTCAGGTCAAAAAGATGACCTTTCATATAACTAGGTCTGAAAAGAAGAACACTTTCCCGACGTGGCAAAGGGAACTAAGCAGAGGAATCCAACACACTATCAACAAGTAACTCTATGAGCTTCATCACTAATTAATTCTGATTTCCATTGGATTTATGCTTCATGGTTGACTGAATCTTCAAACAAATCGCAACAATGAACTCATCCTCATATCACCTACAACCCCTCCACAATAACCTCAGCTCCCTCATTTCTCCTCGCTGCAGGACTCCTCAGTCCTCTACCACAACATCCTTATGCCCTTTCTACTCTCTCTTCTCCTACCCATATCTTTCAACGACTTTGTCTAGCTTGCTGGTGGGCCAAGAGACATCAAGATCTCTGTAGGGACCAGGGCTACATGAACATGGTTTGACTGGCCAGGACACACATGTCGGTTGCTCAACCAGTTAGTCATGAGTCAAACACTTTTCCACAGCCCAGCCCACCACGGTGCTGCAGCTGCCCTGTGACAAATTTTGCCCCACATTTCTTTTGGAAGGAGAAGACAGGGCATAGAGGAGGTCCGATAAATGTGGATCCTTATGCTCTTTCGCCACACATCTCACAGACCTTTTGCAGAATATTTGTATATTGGAGACTTAGTACTCTGCTAAAGCTTGATGAAATCAGCTGATGAATTGAAACATTCACAGTGAGGAAAAGGACTGACATACACACCCACAATGTGACTACATAACATCATCTCCTTACTCTAAGAACTACTGTTGATATCACACAAGCACACAAAAAGATGCAGCTTTAGTAGAAAGTAGAAATTTGCTCACACAACTTCAAACACTTTCTGGTGTGTAATTTTCATGGAACTGCTCAAAACAATAAGTTAATGCACCATTCAAGCTGATAAAGAAAGTCTGGGAGTTGCAGAGATAGTTAAGCTGGTATTACTCCCCACCACTGACTAAATCAACTTAGCCAATGGAACGAGACTTTCTTTAGTTGCTCTTCTCTTGTCAAATCTAAAAATAAAAATGATCAGGGCCAGGGAATACCTAGGGTCTTTTTGAAGCCTCATGCAGTGTTTAGAGGAAGAAAAATGTACATTCAGCACACAGATGCACAATCTTCTGTTAACAATAAAGTTCCGATGCTTTTGCAAGTCCTGATGTCAATAATTACCCTTCAACTCCAGAAAGGCTGTTCTGTGCTCAGGCTTTTGCTGCTGTCATGAACAATTCCTCGTTCCCTGTTCAAGCCATAGGCACTACAACTGTTCCCAACCACTTTGCATTCTAGTCAATATTTTTGACGTCCAATGTTTTTCTCCATTTAATTTATTTAGGCATTTGTAACAGATGAGGGAATGATAACAGCTGATAAAGACAACAGCAGAAAGGAACTCCAGCTGAATAAGTTAATTTACAATCCCACTTGAAAATCAGGCTGTTCTGATTATCACCTTCCTCTCCTTCAGTTTCAGCATGATTTTTAGCACCACGCATCTCACAAACTCCTAGACTCAGCAAATAATACTTTAAAGTTAAACCGCTCAAAAATGGAAGTAACAATGTTTTAAACATAGTCTATTGCCTCCATCCTCTAGACAGCTGCTGCTAAAATGTGGATGGTGTGGAAGCGGAGAGGAAAATGGAACAACCAATTATTTTTCATGTGTAAATCAGTAAGATTTGATAGAAGCGCTGTGTATAATTAGAAAATAAGCATTCCAAAGGTGTACAGCATTTGCTCCTGTTCATGGTTCTTCATGATAGCGAAGGTCTGGAAATACCCACCACTTCTTTTCATCCCAGCAGGCACTAAGGCTGTTAGTCAACATGCCAGGATGCTTTATTACCACTGGGAGCTTGGGCCAGTCCATCTGTACTGCTACTTGAAGATGGAGAGTTGTCCTCTGGTAATTAATACGTTTCCACCTCTGTCTAATTAAAGAGATCCAATGCATTCATTCTCATTAAAAAAGAAATGTAGAGCTTTGCAATTTCTCCAGTTTGGGGTTGTAAAAGAACTTCAAACATCAGAATAATTTTCTAAAAGTAATGAGTTCTCTCATTCTAGTGGGTGCTACAGGCCTGGTAATAAAGCATCTTTACTAAAAACTGCTGTCTGCAGACTGATTCATTCTGGAGGCATGAGAGAGAGATTCAGACTGGGAGTGCTCTGCAGGGAATCTGTGACAGTCTTTCATCAGCTGCATATTCTTGACTTATAAAAACAAAAACAAAGGCATATTGTGAAGATCATGGAGCCTCATTGCTGGGCTACAGTGTTTTAGCTGAAGATTTCAGACTCACATACAACAGCATGCTTGAGAAAAGGGTGCCGTATAAACTTAAAATCAAGTGTGAGATTTCTGTCTCCATTGCTGTCTGTACAAATCAACGAAATCTCAATTATTCTCCCTCAAGGCATCTTGAGGATTTTGCTTTTCTCTTAGCAGACCCATTCTACTCTTTTGAAGTGGCAAGCGGAGACAGTGGCTTGCCTCTCTGGGGTAATATGCATAATGAATGTGTTCGCATACAACTGCCTCCTTTCTTGGCCTATCTGCAGGATACTTGCACCAGATTCTCATCCAGATCATACCAGTGTAAATCTTCAATAATTTAGACAGGAATCATTATCTTCTTTCAGCTGAGAAGAATAAGTGCCCAACAGGCTCCAACAGGAGACTGGCCTAGGCAAAG
This sequence comes from Phoenicopterus ruber ruber, assembly GCA_009819775.1. NCBI lineage: Eukaryota > Metazoa > Chordata > Aves > Phoenicopteriformes > Phoenicopteridae > Phoenicopterus > Phoenicopterus ruber. The sequence goes on along the minus strand of CM020215.1, from coordinate 190,133,245 downwards.
CCTGCAAGACTTTATTGCAAAAACACCTGAGAGAAACGTCTTCAGAAGGCAATCCCAGGCCACTGAGCTCCTAACTTACATGACCTTGCTAGGCTCTCCAAATTAGTCAGAACCGGGGAAGAGACAGAAGCTTGGGCTACGGCCCACCTTCCCTTTGCTTTGCACCTTCTGACACTGCTGGGCCTCCCGAGGGGGAGTTTTTCTGCTCCTTTGAGTGTGGGAACCACAGGCATTTCTGGCACTTGCATGCAGCACTTTCAATATACTCTCTCCTCTACTCACACCCCCATTAAGCATAAAAGACAGTGTTTTCCATCAACACTTATCAAAGTGCCAGTGCTCTGAGAAGAAAAACTAAGGGGGGGGAGGGGAATTCAGCTGAAGAAAATGAAACCACTGCCGTCAGCCCATTGAAAACTCCCCTAAAAGCTTTTTTCTTCCATATTCCCAACCAGAGTGCCAAACAAACAGTAATTAAAATATATATTATGCTCAAAGCCACAGATTACTCTTCCCGCTGGATTTCTTGAGTGGTTGTCCTGTCTTCTTGCATCAGTGTTTCAGACTGTGAGCTCTCTGAGACATGACTTTCATTATCTCTGGGTCATTAGCAGCTCATAACTCAATGTCAGATAATACTGATAAAGAGAGACAAAGGGCAGACCCTTTTCAAATTGTGGAGCCAAATGTATTGCACTGCATTGTGTAAAGTCAAAATTGTATGCATTAGTTACCAAGCAGTGACAATGCTGGACACTTGGCTGGTTAAGAAAAGTAGATGGCACGGCACATCGCGTTCAGCAGTAGGATTCACACGGCTCAAAGACACTCATTGAAGGCCAGGTTGAGTCAAAGATGGGTCTGCAGGGATCTCGGTCACCAGAATAGAATCCAAGACCCAGACTGGTTCAACTAGGGCACAGCTGTAGCTTCAGAAAAATCATCCAAAAATACCCCTGAAAACCTCAAACCTTGCACTCCACAGTGACCAACAGGAATCACGAGCCACAGCGACACGTGTGGACTCCTGCCCCACTTTGGAGCTTCTGCATCAAACACAGGAGGTGCCTCCAGCTACCCAGTGCTTGCAGTGTGCTCTGTGGGATCTGCTGAAGTCACCTAGTAAAGCAGGCCAAGGCTCACTCTTTTAATAATCTCAGTATTTTACAGTGAAAATACTTTAAAAAAAAAAATCCTAGTGACTACACATTCGCTTGGGAAGCAGAAGACCAGGCTCCGTTTTCCCCTCAGTCTGAGGCCCACCCACTTCTCCCCTCTCTTCCTGCCATCAAATTGATCTCCAAGAGCTATTCTCCCTCATCACAATATACACAACAAAACCAGCAAAAGCTTCATCCAGAACAGAAGAACATATGACTTTGTAACCTACAGACAGGGTCTCATGACTATTTCTTTTTTAATCCAGGGTCTGTTTGAACAAAAATTTATGAGCAGTCCTGGGAGCGCAAACCAGCCCCAGGGTGCCCTACACCAGCTGAACACCCTGACCCTGAGCAGCCTGAGTCATCTTCCCTCTTGGTTTTCATTCCAGCCATATGAATCCCACATTGTTTGCAACACCATAACACCACTTCAGTAGGAAGGGTTGGAAGACCCTCCCACACAACTTTATTTTCAAGGCTATGATTCAAGGTACTCCCCAGTTCAGTAGTAAATGTGGTTTTGAATGCCCTCAGGCTGATGAGGGTGGTGTACCCAGCTTTCCCGCTCCTTAGTCATAGTACCTAACTCACAGCCTAATATGTAAAGGCACCGAGGTGGGTTTTTTTTTAAATGAGGCAAGGACTGCTGATGGTGAGCACACTCTTGTCTCATGTTCGCTGTGCATGAAGCACACCTCTGCAATCACACCCCTCAGGTAACCATGAGAAATACTTTTCTGGTAGTTGGGAACATGGTGCAGCCCAAAGACTATGTGGTTCTGTCATCATCTAAAGACTTTCTGGGTCCAAAAAGGAGATGGCCAGATGAGGAACCTACTGAGACACCGAGTTTGGGGAATCACAGATTTTATTCACCTAAAACCTACCAAGGTGCCCACAACTTTATTATAGATCTGGCAAACGTGGTTTTCTTGCACTCACCAGCAACATTGTCCTCTTCTATGGCATCAGCACTTACCAACAAACCTCACCCAGTCGGCTGACACAGGGCTCCAACGCTCACCCTTCACCGTGGCTGCGCTTTTAGCTTGCTGGAAGCAACCAAACAACAGGCATCAGGGTGTGAAGACTCTCTAGGCTAGCTAGTCTCCTAAGAAACTCAGTTATTAGGCTGCACTGAGAGCAGCATATGTTTTTTTGGCTAAAAGGTCTTCAAATCAAATAACTTTTTCCACATGACTTTCAGAACCTTGTTTTGTCAGCAGAAAAAAAAAAAAAAAAAGTTCAATATTGTTATTTAGGGATTTTTTTTTAATTATCATGTCAGTAATTTTTCTTTGTAACTTTTTTTCTTTTCTTTTCCTGCAAACAGCTATTGTACTTTAAAGCCTTCTCAGTTAAACGAACTAAAAAGCAACTTTCAGTTGTGATCCTAGACAGACACTGCTGAGCCTTGTTTAATTGGTCTGGATTTTGTTGCTAAATATATTTTTTTAAATGAATGCCACATCTTTCCAAGGATGTTAGGAGAAAGAATGGAAATACAGTATTATTATACAACCTGCTGAAATTCTTTGTTACTGTGGTGTAACATGCCACTGCATTAAATTTCCTCTCTCTCACTACATGCACATTTGGACACGTTAGGAGGCCAAATTGTTTTAAAAATTGCAGAAACTCCTGTTTCTGGAATTACTCTGCGTTTATATCATTTTATGGAGAACATTATCTGATAAATTTCAAAGTGAAAGATGGGAGAGTCCAGCAAAGGAAAAATGAAAATAAATGTGGCTCTTCTTAATTCAAAAGAGTTAAACTTGCATCTATCAGAGCTGAATTTGTCCCAAAGTGAAGGGGAAACAGGATAAAGGGAGAAAAGAACCAAATGAGAGTGAAACACATGCATTTAATGGGAAGTTGCTGATCAAGTTTAGAAATGGGAGAATAGGATAGTCACTTTCAACATGTAACAATATATAGCCATCTCAATTTAGGCATAACCCATGTGTTTGAGGCATGCAGGTAGGTGGCAATTCTACCAGTATTTGGTGAAATATTAACAACACAAATTTGCCCCCCTGTTTTCAGAAGAACAGGGAAAGTGGATTGTTTCTCTGATGGACTCCTGAGACAAGGTAGAGGTGCTGATCTCCCCCAAAGTTCAACAGGCTCCAGATACTACGAAGCACAGAGTGACAAAGGGGGAGGAGACTAATATGGAGACTCTGAGACTCCAGAGAGAGTTTCACAGGGTCAGAGGAAGCTTTCTCTGCGTAGGTTGGCATGACATGGCTTTGGGTTTCAGGCCTATATAATCAAGATGGAGGGATCTGAAACAACGATGCCTCCATTCAGAAAAGGCACCTTGGACATTTTGGAAACAGACAGTTTAAAAAGACAGTTTGAAACCATAGGCCTCCTTTTTCATGATAAGGGTCTGCTGCCATCTCCAGCTCAGTTGTCACCATTGCTAACAGTCTCATGGCTTCAATCTGGTGAAGTAAACACCATGATCTTGACATCCCAAATGGCTCTACCTGCACTGCTGCACCGAATGACCTGAAGGGTAGGTCTGAGGCTGAGGCGGTCAGGAGCCCTCAGCACCCATCTGGAGCAACACCTAACCTGCCAGGCTGCAGAAACCCCCGCGTTACTCCCCGGGAGGCACTTCAGCTCTGGCCAGGGTTCACAGTGCCACCCAAGAGCAACTCTACCCGCGGCGCAGGCAGCTCCCAGGTTTCTCACTAGCCATCTGTCCTTGCTGTTACGGCATCAGGCTGGAAAGGCTTGAAGGCATGTACAATCCTTCCCAGAAGAGTCACGGTAGTGCAAGGGCAGGAGGCTTGTGCCGACAGCCCAAGCACAGCCTGTGCACAGGCAACCCTGAGACTCTGAGCGCAGTGATGGGAGGCAGGATAGGAAGAGGTCCCTCGCTAAGGAAATACAGCAGCTGCAATCCCTGTCCTTTCTGTAACTACCTCTATGGCCCACATCGCCAGTTAGGAGATCATGTAACCACACCTTTCCCCCAACAAACCTTCCCTGTGACCATAAGGAGGTTACGAAGGGTGGATAAACTAATGCACATCTCAGTACTATTTATAAACAGATCTGTCCCAGATATTGTTGGACCCGATGATCTTGGAGGTCTTTTCCAACCAGAACAATTCTATGATTCTATGATTCTATGATTTTAGAAATGTGCATGAAGGAAAGTGGTTTGATTATTTCTCCATTGCACAAGTAACGCTACCAGGAATGGAAACAGGGCTCAACAGCCCTGCTCTGAAGATTTGTGCAGCTGAATGGTCAGACCGTGTTTTGTGATTATGGACAACGGGGAGGAGAAGTTCTTTCTTCTTTTCATTTGTACCATCTGCAGTGGTGCTCCTGTGAAACTACAAGACAGTCGTGAATGACAGGGGTTGTAAAGCACGGCCACCATGGGATGGTGTGAAAGCAGAGCTGGAGATGGACTGTTAATCCTTATAACAATGTTTTAAGTCAGACAAAACAGAGCCTGGGATTACAGCATGGAAAGAGAAGGCACATTAAGGAAGGTCACCATTTCATTTAACTAATTTGAGGTCAGGGCAAGGTAGGGCAGCTGGAAAAGAGAAATGGAAAATGTTCTTTAAATGGCTTTATTAATCATGACAGGATCCAGTGCTGAGAACGGGAAGAGAAAAACATTATTCTTTTGACCAACATTTTAAAACAGTCCCATCTTCAGATGAACACAGTAAATGAGTATTCCTTCAAGCAATGGATAGCGAGGAAGACTTTAAAGCAGATTTCTGGGACATTCATGGCTTCTTCTTTCATGTTTTTCTATGTCCATAACAGAAGTAGTAAGGGGTGCTGAAGTCTATACTAGTAAATACAGTAGTAAATTAAACATGCCAAGGACCAGTCTCTGGCCCTGAGGGCTGCAGGCTGCGAACAGCCCACATCTGTACTACTAACTGCACTTAGTCTCCAAAATGGGATGGCCACCACCAAACTGCTCGTTTGGAGTTTCTCCTCCCCTGTGCTAACTCCAGACCCACCAGCCAGGAACAGAGAGTGATGGTTGACCAAAGCCAAAACTGTGCTAAGGACTCTGCTACCAGTTTCACACTACGGGCAAACACTTTCCTGTAGCCAAAGGGGCTGGAAATACGGAGCCACTATTCAGCAGCTATCAGTAGGCAGGATCCCACCGCATCTCACTTCCAAGACAACTTACCCTACAGACAAATTTCATTTAGCTCAATCATCTTCCCCCTTGCCTATGGTTAAGGTGTAGGAGCTGGAAGTCTTCCACCCTGATCATTTTATGCCAGTGGAAACTTCCAGCATAAGGTCCTAACCTAGTTCCCTGACAGGTGATGTAAATGGCTCTTCTGGATCTGAATTTATAGCGAAGGCTAGTTGGTCTTCTGTGAGCACAGAAGTGACTGGCCCTTGCCTTGCTTCTGCTGAGGAGTGGCATCTGGAGGAAATGGAGATGAGGCCCAGCCAGTGGGTCTGCAAGTGTGAGAATCACTGACTTTAAAAAAAAAAAATTCTCCCTTTAAAAGGAGACAAAAAGGTGCCAGCTGTTACCGCACCCCAACGGTTGCATTAGCAGTGCTCTGGTCCCACTTTCGGGGGAAGGATCCTGTCCCAGCCCGAGTCCATGGAGCAGGGCCTGTCCTCCAACAAAGTCTGTTTATTCATCTGTTAAGGGTTTGGCCCTCCGTGTTTAACCAAGCAAAGCACCTACCGAAGGAGACGGGAGCTTTGCCTGAGAGGACTCTGCAGGATTTTGGCCTTTCATTTTAATGGTTAACCAGCTCCAAGCCTCGACCTTCGGCGAGGCTGAGGAGATCCGTGCAGATGGGAGACCGCTCCTTCTTTTCTTGTGGTAAAATTAAAAAGAAAAAGAAGCTCATACATCATAAAATGTGACAATTCCCAGAGTAGTTCTTTTGGGGCTCCTTCTACCAAAGAGTTGTAGCGCTGCCAGGCAAAAGGAGAAATGGTCTTAATCACCCGAACCCTAGGCAAACACTATATCTTTTTTGTGAATCGAGTTTAAACAGAAGTTATGCAGGAAGGACCAAGTCAAAAACCACTTTTTCCAGATGTCAGAAAGATTGAAACACACATGAGGGAAAAAAGCAGTGTTACGAACTTTTAGCTTGATATATCTGGTAGGTGAAAGAACTAATGCTGTAAAGAAAATGTTTGCATAGTGCCGCTGAGTCTGCTCTAGACTATAATACTGGTCAAACAGCACTTTCACCAAGCGTTTCTTAGCCATGCTGCTGTTTGAAGAGCAGAAAGTACGGGGAGGGGGAGAAAAAGAAAAATCTAAATGTGAACACAAAGTTCTATTTACTGAGATAAAGATTGAAGAAATAGATATGGATATAGAAAATACTCTTGAAATATGTTCCTTGTTATAAATAAACCATGTTGCCAGCACTTAAATAAAAAAAAAAAATAAAATCCCTGTTGAGAGTCACAGGGGAGCAATACCATCGCCGGAATATCTGCTGATGCAGCTGAACTATGCTTAAGACATCTGCTGAGATGAAACTACTTTGTGGCTGGAGGTATTAGGAAAAAAAGAGTTACTTCAACAAAAAAATAGCCAGTGTGTGAAAACAAAACCACACCAAAATGTAACAGAACGTGCACTTCTATAACTGTGGCACCGCCGTACAGTAGTTATTCCATCAATCTGTCTGCCTTAGAAGTGAAGCAAAAGATTGTAAAACAGGCTGATAAATGAAGCAACCTCCCCCACAGCACCGCTTTCTGCAGAAATCTCAGATCCTGAACAGAGTCGCAAGCTATTAAGAGAAAGCGAGGATCAAAAATAAACGGGATTTAAAGCTAATTTATTCCAAACGAGCGCCTCGTTCACTTTGCCGCCGAAGCGCCGAGTTCCGGCCCCGCGAGGTCTGCCTGCTGCTCCCCGCTGCGTTCACGGGCACCCAAAGCAACGGAGGAGCGCGGGTCCCAGCAAGCGCCCCAGGTCGGAGCCGTGCCACCAGCTGCAGGCAGGGAAGCACAGTAACACGCGTTATCGACACTGACGTGTGCCACTTAGCCAAGGGTGTGTTTTGAAAATAATTTCCTTAACTTGGAGCGGCTCTTTTACTTCAGCTTGCGAGCGGTTTGGCGGTGGCTTTGCTGCAGCTCGTTCTTTAATGGCTGGAGCTACACCACACGAACTGCTTGACCAGAATGGACAGAAGCAACTCGTTTTAATTAAACTAGTTTAAAAGGCAGCTTCAACAAAACGCAAGCAGTTTCTGCACACAAACCATACCTTGCCTTTTGAGGGCTGCAGCCTTCCATTTAGTTTTTATAATGAGTACAATTCTCTGCACTTCTTCTGTAAGGAAAGTAGGAATTCAGGTTATTTTTTGCTTTAATTTTAGTATGAACTCTTTACGCCTACTTTTTAAAACACTGCATAATGGTTATTAACCATAGGTCAGGGCTTCAGGCAACAAGGGACAGACTGGCAGACCTAATGCACGTGTACATTGGAGACATAATTTGGGAATATTGAGGAATAGGTATCCCCTCCTACGTCCAAACTCTCACTTGAAATAGCAGAGGGTTTCTGTAAATCCCCCCTCTCCTCCCATTCCCTTCTCTCTGGTTTCTTCTCTTCCCGTCTAAAATTGTCACAACTGTCATATACAGCTGCTGTCTCAGGTGTCACTCAAGAAGCATATTCACTGCCTCGCTGCTTTCCCCTGAAACTGCTCCCGCCAGCATTTAAAAAAATACTTGCCAGCCACCATACTTAGAGTTCCCATGTTCCCCTTTTCTGCCAGCTTAATAATATCTTTTGCCTCAGTTCTTGGGTTATCGTGGCTTTAAAATATGAATCAACTCCAGGATTATCTTCCAAGTCTTGCTACACCTATGTACTTGAAAGATTTGGTATAATACTGCAGCAGGAGCTGTACAATTTTATTCAGGAGCAATTTAGCATCCAAATTCTATTCATTGAGCCCCTTACTTGTGTGTGCCTTGTGTATGCCTCAGACAGACCCCACACATCTTCCTGGGGTTGTGGGTCAATCTCAATCTCTCTTCTTGGTGCTATTCTGCCATACGCTAATGGCTGAAAGCTTGGTGCAGTGGGGTACAAAAGTCAGGTGTCCCATGTAGCAAGGGGCATAGATGCGTTTTAGTCCCCATGGCACTGTGCGGAGGAGAGTGGTGCCAGCAGGAGATGCTCCATGTCCCGCCTGTGTCACCTAGTGGTGAGGGCACAGCCTGGGAAGGTCAAGATCTGGGTTGAAGCTTCTCAGTAGAACAGGACTGGAGGTGGGTGCGTGCCATGGCCATTGGACCATTGGATAAAAGAGGCACATTGCCCATTTCCCAGCCTATTTTTCACATCTAGTCCTTTTTCTCTTTCGATTTGCTCATTGGTATTGGAAAGAGGAAAATGTAATTTCTTCTGATATGAGATAGTCCACTCACTCCAAACCACATTCAGGTTTTGCTTTCAGCTAGGAAAACTGGGAGAAAATGCCAGGTGAAGCTAAACCAGTTCTGTTGCCTGATTTTATTCTTCTAGAGAGACCTTGATGGCCAATTGAAAACCCAGTTTCTCCAACAGCCCTAACTGGCACCTTTTTACCTGTACGGAAGGGTCAGGCCCTGGTGTCCCAGATGTGCGATGCATCGCACAGCCACGAAAGGGCCATGAGCTCCCAGAAGGAGGATCCCCCAGATAATTTACCAGCCAGTGGCAGCTTTTCTTCTGATGACGCAATACATGAAACTTTAACTCCCTGCTAGAGTATTTTAGTGAATTAACAGCTCAGAAAATGCTCAGAGTCCCCTGTTCGCGCGGAAAGCAGTTGTAGCCTCTCTGATTTACCTCTCGTCCCTTAAGTAATAACTCAGTAACCGAGGTACCCTTCATTAATACATACTTGACAGACAAAAAAAGGTAACAACAGTCTTGTCACGACAAGTCTCGTTGTGGCTGTTGCTTTTACTCACTGCGGTTGCTTTCTGGTCCTGTTTACTGGGAAATCTGACTCATCTGCTACTTTTGTAGTACAGAGTAATGCAGAGTTGGGGGATTCCCTGCTGGAAGAGCTATTTACAATTCAGTTGTAATCAGCACAGTTTGTACAGGTTTTTTTATACATATATATGTGTGTGTGTGTGTGTGTGTGTGTATGTGTGTGTACACTCTCTCCTGCATCTAAGGTGGGGCTTGTATGGTAGCTTTTGCAAAACAAAATAGTAAGGACAAAAATAAAGCTTCTATGTGGGTACTTAGGAGTATCTCTACAAGCAAAATAAGCTGAGAAAGTACAGACTGTTTTTATCACCCGCTGATGAATATGAACTTAAGAAACATACAGGCAGTTAGAAAAAGTATACAAAAAAGCAGCTCTCTGAGATGGGAAGAAACATAAATGTTAGCCATCCTAAAATTATTGAAAGAAAAGAAGAGACATTTGGTATTAGGTATACTTTTTTGGTCGCAAATGGAGAATAGGTGATAACATGATGCAGATGGTCTGTATTGTGCTTTGATAAACACATAATAAAAATGATTCAAGCTCTCCCACTGCCTAATCAGTGATACACAGATGGTCTTGGCTTAGTGGCCATTTCAGTGGGGCTAATTCAGTGGGATTCAATGTTAAGTGTATCTGTGTTGGTTGCTCACACGCATTCCAGTTCCATATATAGTCCTTTTGAGCATCAAGTATGCACTAACTTAAATGGCAATCCAATCCAGAACGTAGAAGGTTTTGCAAATCAGTCAAGGAAGTCGTACTTACAACCTTTGCAGGAGTACATTCATATCGAAATAACTTATGACTTAAGATGACTGTTCCAAAACAATTTCCTTCACAACAGACAAGTGATGTCTGACATCAGACCTTATAAAAATAGTTTTCCTCCTTTCTGAGAACCACTGTAGTTAATTTTCAATTGCTGCTTAGAAGCATTCATGCAGGAAATACGTACTGTGTTCACTGTGAGTAGGGTCCATGTTAATCTCTCACGTTAGAGAGCATCCTATCCCAGTGGCGTGTTCTTCATTCACCCAATGAATCCAGTGAGGAGCTCCTCCTCCTCCAGTGAGGAGAAGACACTCTCCTCCAGTGAGGAGAAGACAAGGGTCTTTATACAACTCAGTGCTGGAAAGTGGAAAAATAAAAAACAGCATAAACGAAACAAACGATGTAGAGACAGAGATGCTAAGAATTTCCATTAATATATATATGCTGGTCTTTTCCACCCAAACAAGTCTTCATGCTACCGTAACGATCCAACTGATTTTACTTCAAAAGATATGGGCAGATCTGCAAACATTTTTCCCTGCATTTTTGTGGTTTTCGCCCTTTCAACCCATTTTCTGCTACAGAATTAATTTACAAACAATGTGTGTTGTCCTCCAAGTAACTGTATGTGAAAGATACCCTGTGCAATGAGGCATTTCTTACCATTAGGGCCACCCAGTCTGCCCCCTGGAGACACGTCCTTCTAAAAACAGTGTTTATGTTTCCATTTTGATATAGTATTTGAAGATGTGAATTTTCTCTTTTCTCTTGGCATAACCTTTTCATTACTCCATGGTATACTTCTCACACGAAGTAACAAGCAAAGAAGAGAAAAATATCTGAACATATTTTTTTATGGTGTTTATGTCACAGAACATCTGGTATTAGCTTTGATTTAAATATTCTTCTAACATGCTAGAATTTGTAAAATTATTTTGATAAAGAGCATTTGGTCTATATATGTTGATACACATGATAGTAGCTCAGTAGTTCCTGAGAATCAAGTGATACCATTTTTCAATAGAGAAAAGATTTTTCAGTAGCATTGTAGGTGGTGGGGTCTAGTGTCATGTACCTAGGACTAGGGGTCGAACCGCTGGTAAGAAAAAGCTTAAACCATGATGATCTCCCAAGATTTTAAGCATGTTGGCACATGAGTTTGTTCACAGAAGCATTGTTTCAGACTAGGATAAATATAGATGCTAGACACAACTCCACAGTACTTCTACTACCTCTGTAATGAAATTTAGGGAAAGGCATGTTCCCCTGCACTCCCAGAAGTTCATAACAGCCTTCCTGACGGGTGAGTCTGGTCCTCAGAGGTGCACGTTTCCCGTGCAGCGTTTCTCAGCCTTTCCCCACAGCTCTGCTGGGAAGTGCCTTGCTTGGACCCTCTGAACAAGCTCTTGTTTCCCCGCAATAAATAATCTCTGCTTATTCAGTTCCACTTAACTTCACAACCCCCCTCTGCCCTCTTACTTCTGTTCTGCTTCTGTTCCTGCCAGCTGTCCCCAGAGTTATTGCTTCGGCAGCTGAAGTCCGCCTCTCTTTTCCCCCGGCACCTCGCAGGCAGCCCAGGGAGCTGAAAACTGCCCCAAACCCCTCCTTAGCACCCACGTTCCCGCCCAATGGACATGCTGAAAGTCGTTGAGATTATTCAACATGTTATTTTGACTCATGGTGATTGGTCCTGCACCAAAAGCCTCCCAGAGCTGCCAGTAAGAGATCAATGTGGTTCAAGTTCATGGTTCAGAGTAGGGAAATTACTAACCTCAGATAAGGAAAACCAATCTTTCCTGTGTTATTACTGTAAAGGAAGTTTCACGGGGAGAAAATGAACTCTACTTTTCAAACAGAAGGGAGATCCAGGCAGAAAGAAAGTTTGCAAAGGTGGCTCATGCTGGAAGAGGCAGATGGCGTTTAGAGTTTGCAAAACCAGCACGCAGCATTTGGATACAAGTAGCCCTATACCATATGGATATAAGCATCCCTAACAGTCCAAAAAGAGGTGGCGATGCAATTGCTGCGTGTGTTGCTTGCAATCAGCATTACTGCAACAGAGCTGCTCCAGACAAAAACCCCTACATGGTCCTTGCAAGGTCCTTCTTCTTACGGGCTTTCCACCTCTGCAGCCAGTCAGGCAGGAGACAAGTCCCTGAAGGGCCTCACGTCAGCTTCAGCAGTGGGACGAACCAGCCGCTCCTTCCTCTTCCTCCTCGGGGCTGGTGTGTGGGGCCCAAGTTTTGGAGGTGCACGGAGGCCGTGTGTGAGCAGAGGCAGCTGGCTAGCAGCAGCACCCCTGGGCCACCATGGGGTAGGCACCAGGACAGAGATGCTGGCGGAAGCTCCTGCCCCGAATACCCACGGCAAGCTGTGGTGCACCTGGCCCATTCAGGGCCCTCAGCCCCCAGCCTTACAAACCAAGTGGAAAATCGGGAATCTTTGTGGCTGAGTGGTTTTTGAGCCTGTGAGCTTCACATTTTCTAGCTTTTCTCCACAACCATAACAGCTAAAACTTCGTTTCCTTTTTAATTTGTTAACCAAAGCTGGACACCTGTCTTCTAAAACTGGGATTTGAAATCCCCCTTGTCCCTGACTAGTCTCTCCCTTCTTCATCTCCTTCTTCTCCTCCCCTACAACACCCCAACACTCATATTTAGGAAGATTTATGCTTGAGCTGATGGAGCTGGCAGCGGTATATTCGGAGCAGAAGGTGGTATTCGAGTAAAGGCCAACGCAGCGCAGAATTGCAGAGCTGGATGCAAGAGCAAACAGAAAGGAAGTACCCACCATAAGGTACTTTGCATCAGAGCTGGCTGCAAATTTTTCATCGAAGCAAATTTTCATTGAAAATTGTTCTTCTTTTTCTGGTCAAAGACAAATTCTCCATGAGAGGTGTCTGGTTTTGCATTTTGCCTTAAAATAAATGAAGGCTACCAAACAAAAGATATTCCAATCAGCACGTATTCCAGTTTTCAGCCAAATTGTGTTTGACAAAAATCTGTCATTTCTCAGGGGAGAAAAGAACCTTTTTTCATCCAGTCCTATTTTATAAGCCTACAGTATACAATGCCTATTGTTTTCCGCGTTGTTAAACCTCTTACCACGGTTCAGTATTGCAGCTGGCTGTCGTGCTTGTGTTTGTATATTGAATATCTGTGGGGTAGATTACTTCATCGCTTATGTGTATCAGTTCCCCATTTGGAAAGGGGACACACCACATCTTGTCTGTTGAGCTGATAAGCATAGCGACTACTGTCTCTTACTGTGCTTGGGTACAGTGCCACTTCAAATGGGTCTCCAGTTTCAGTGGGCACCGATGTTGTGCTAATGTCATGCAAACAATGCAAAATAATAGTCTTATTAAACAAGTATCTTCTGATCAGCTCCCGAGCAGGCAAAGAAACACATGCTCAGGGTTTTTTCCCCAAAAACAGGCCTCATGAGCAGCAAATCTCCCTGGTTCCCTGACAGTGGCTGATGTCCATAAATCTTTGTACGTCCATGCTGTTTTCTGAGCACACAGTGAGGACAGGGGTATCATGTGGGATTATTTGTGCACTGGTGATAAAAATCACATTGATATGAGGAGAACTCAGCACTCATCCCTTCCCATTCCTCCAACAGCTCCCCAGATTATTCTCAGTCTTTTTTTTTGTTCCTTTCACAAAAGGATTTTACTTTTTCACCGCCAGTAGAAATTTCCATTACATAGTAGTGCCATGGCATGGTAGCTGCTCTAAACATGCTTGCCATCAGCAGATCTGAGCTCACCGTGGAGAGGAACTATATTTGCACAACTGTTGTCTCTGAGTGCTCTCCCCAGAACAAACCAGTTTAAATTTGCTGTCAGCCCCCAGAAGAGGGAAGCTGGCAGCAGAGATCCGGAGCAGCTCCAGCAGTGCTTGCACATCCCATCCCCACCACAGCTAGTGCAAATGCTGCTTGGTGCAGGGCAGCTGGAGATTTCTGCCCAGTCGGCTCTTCATACAATGATTGAATCCTGAATTCTCAACACTGTGTACAGTACCGACAGTGTCTCCAGCCACTTGTGCCATGCTGGGTAAGTCTGTCACACAGCATTACTGGCAGGGAGGTACAATGCAACACAGCATCACCAATGTCGCAAAAGAGGAAAAGCTCCAGGAGCAAAGATGAGAACCAAAGTTAGGATGATGCAGCCTTCTTGCTTTATTCTTGTCTCTGCTTTCAGGTCCTGAAACAGCTCTTCTGCTCGCTTCACCCTGAACCTGAACCCTCAGACAATAAGTAGTGCGGACCAAGTTCTGGAGGTGTGCAGAAACAGTATGATTTAGGACTCAGATCTAAACAGGCTCTGCAGTAGTTTCGTGCAAGCAAGCGCCCAGATGGCAAGGGATGTTACAGGCGTACAAAACTCACTGCCTTCCCTCTGTGTCTCATGTCTACGTATCTGTAGCAATTGGCTTTGGTTGCATCTCTGAACTTTGCCTAAAGCACGTAACACTCATGAATCTGCAAAATTGGACTGGAAGTCTCCAGAGAAGAGGATTACCCAGGAGAATTTTAGTATTTCCTGCTTCCAATTGGGCTGGAACCAGCACAAAACAGCTATAACAGTATTTGGCTCTTGCACGCCTGGTTCCAGCCAAAAGGCAGGAAATTTAGAGGTATGTAAAGATGAAAAAAAAAATGATGGGAGATTGGGGTGAGGAACAGAGCCGAGCTTTTGAGAAACTAAAGGGGAAAGAAAGATTCAGTTGGGTCAGTTCTTATTTGTTTCTGAAGCATTTTGCTAACCTGCAAGGCTGGGTCCTCTCCTCTGCATGACACCTGGACTTTCTTACAAAAGAAGAATCCCTAAAGGCTAGATCTGGGGGCTTTAGCACTGTTTTATACCTCCCTGAAACAGAATAAAACTGCCAAGTCAGACTGGGATCTAGCCCAGAGTTTGTATTAATTAAATTATTTATTTAGCTGATAATTGCAGGCTTCCTGGGCTTAACTCTCCTTATACTCACACAAGTACTGTTTGGAGACCTCTACTGAATTCACAGGAAAATGTAATCTTCTCACTGTTCTTCAGCAGACCTGGCAACTATTAGAAAGGCCATAGCAACTCTGCATTATTACAGATCCATGCACAAATGTAGCATTTCAGACAGAAACCACCTATCAAGATGAACAGTGGGAACTTGCTCTGTGTGTACATCTGGAAATGAAGTGTTTAGATGTAGCACTGTAGATTTTTGCTGCTTGTGACCTCTGTCACCAGCACAACAAACTGCACTTTGTCAAGTAGAGGCCTGGATTTGTACATCTATGTGGCATAAGCACAGGCTCTCAGACTGCTGGCTGCGTTGTATAGTTGCATGTGAACCAGAAAACCGACCCTTTTAATAGCAAGCAAGGACTCCAATAGCAATCACAAGGCATCCTGAGCAGTTTGCACCTCGTTACAGCAAGTTGGTCATGCAGATTGCATGAAGAGCCCTGTGGTTGTGGAGGTGCCCAGCAAGGTGCCACACTAGCCTCTCTGGATCTTGAAGCAGTTCAGCCCACTTGGCACAGCACCATACTGCCTGCAGCGATCAGCAGAGGGCCTGCTTGAGGACTGCTGTTCTACTGTCAGAAATGCCACTGGCTTCTTCTCTCCCCTCTGATACACTCGAAATTTATGTTCTTAGAGCCAAATCTATGTATATTCTGTATTTTTGCCTTTATTCTCGAGCTGGGTAATCCAATGTAGACTGGCTGCATAAAGCTCTCATGTGCCATAACCTGCCATATTAAGTACACTGAGCTATTAATGATAGTTCACACTAGGGGATGAAAGGGCATCTTGTTGCTTTTAAGCTATACATCACTGAAAAGAGTTTAAGTAAGTGCAGCTCTTCCCCTGAGGTTATGTCGTATCAAGCGACCAGCGGCTGGGGCTGGTGGGGCACCAAGGCTGCTGGGGAATTTGCTTCTCCAGCTGGGAGAGAAGGTGGGCAAGGAGGACAGCTCCGGGCAATGCCACTGGTAAGCCCAGGCGCCCGCCACACGCTCAGCCCCCGGCCAGTGGGCAGCGTGGTGGTGGGACCTCTGCGAAGCTCCTGCTCCTGGGTCTTTCCTTCCCGCAGCCCTCTGACAGATGGGACGACTGATAGCTCTCGGCTGTTTGTGTATTTTGGTATGCAGCTCAGAAATTTGGCCATCCTGCTCTGGTGAGTCAGACCACGTATATATCTTGATAACTGAGTATGTTCATCGACTCCTGAAGAGAGGGAATAATCTAATCAGGTTCTCACTCGTCATAAATTTGGAATAGTCACAGAAAATTTTAAAAACTGAGTATTTCCAACTGGGTTTCATATCCCTGGAAGATAACTGCCTAAATGTTTGGGTATTGGTCCTCTAATTAGATATATATCTACCTGAATCCATTCCATTGTGGGGAAAAAAACTTATAAAAATTGGTCTTGAGTGACAGCTTGCTTTAGTTTTACAGCAGAGTCATCAAATGAAAATTCTTTTAAAACCTACTCCAGTCACAGTTTTCATCCAACAAAGAAGGGCCAAGCCCTATGAGTCTTTGAATACCAGGGGTCAAATTAAAAATAAGCCTGCATATAAAAAAAAAAAAAGCCTTGGTTTTAGGCTTACAAATAAAAGCATGAATACCCTTGGTTTAACCTTCCTGTAGCCTCTTACTCACAATGCGCTTGCATTGTCACCCCAATGCTTGAACAGAAAAGCTTTCCCCCACGGCAGTGGCCTTCCCTCTGTTTTCTGTGGTCTTGCGCCCCAGATTCACATTTCAGGAGAACACGATGCAACTCCCACTGCACATGCTACCAGACCACCCCATTCGTAGTTTTACTACATTTCTGTCAAAGAAAATGGGCAATGGCTTTGCCTTCAGCTGTCTCTTTTTACTGGTGTCTTAACTTTGACATCTTTCATCACTTGGGGCTTAAGAGGCTTCTTATAATTGAGAAAGGACAAGTCCAGCTCTTTTTTTCCATGAGCCTGTGCCATGCAGGTCCCACTTGGTTATCAATGGCAGTGTTATGAAAGTTCAGCAAGGCTAAACACTGGTTAACTCCTTACAGGCTTTTTTGGCTCAGCAAGTAAATCCTTAAACAGTTCTGCTTGCTTGCTCTGCTGTCGCATTAGACAGGATAACTTTGAGGCTAGACAAGAAGGGTTCTCACAATCCTATGCCTTTGCAAGCTAAAATCCCGAGTGCTTGGGATGCATTTCTTGCAGGGCCCAGGTGACACAGCTTCTTTATGCACAACAGTTTTTCCCTTTCCAAAATCAGAATACAACTGTGAGTGTAAAGGATCCTAAGGACTACAGCAATACAGATCATAAATAACCATCTCGCCCTACCACGTACTCTGGGGTCAGGAAAGCAGGCTGGTTGTTGTTGCCACTTCTTGGGGAACACCTACATCCTTCTCCTCCAGAGCACTGGGGGACCAGGGATACAGAACTAGATCTATTGATGGCTGACATTAAGGGGAAATTCAGACAGCATCAAACCATGATCCCTTTGGCCCAAATTAATCTCACTTAAACTCCAGTTTAGTCCCTGTGCACCTTTTGACCAAAGCATTTTTGGGGTCCAGTGAGAGCTAGGAAGCCCTTGATTTAGACATGGCAATGGAATTTAGGTCAAATGAGGATTTTTTTGGCCATGAAGCTTAGAAGTGAAATCCTTATGAGGATGAGGCGAATTGGCATTGACAATAAATATCCATCAGCAGTTTTGCTTCCATTTGGGTGTGGAGTGTCCTTGGGCCTGGGCAATAGATTTGCAAGTTGCTAAGGACATGAAGGAGAGGGTTTCTGCAACCTCACTAGTACCTACAGTGTTTCTTTGGCACAGTGAAAGCTGTGAGTATGCACTGAGAATGAAACATCCTTTTTGCTTACTATATCCCACCTTCAGAGTTTACCAGTGCTCCGCACGCTCATTAATCTCTGAATCATCCCAAAGTCAGAATATTTGGATCCTTTTCTGTAGCATGCAACCTGACCTGAGCATTGCACCTGGTACTTCTGCAGCTCACTCCCTGTCACTGGAAACTTTCAGCTGGAGTCGAATTCTGTTGAAAACCATCCATGGATCCACACGCTTAACCTATTCTACTTACGAATATGGCCTTCCTTTCTTTCCTTTTTTTTCTTTCCTTCCTTCCTCTTCAAGCTGTTCCAACTTCTCTGCAGTTTCTATAATCTTCCTTCCTCCACCCAGTTCCTATCCCAGCTGGCATGCCCAGTAGCCTGTTAACCTCCATTTGCCCTTCCCTCTCTCTCTAATGCACTTTCCTTGTAGGACACCCCATTGTCTCCCGACACCTCTTTTACCGTCTTTATGCTGATGACTCCTAAATCTTCTCTTCCCCAAATCAATTCCCCTTGGCTCAGGTTCACATCTCTGGTATTGCCTCACTGACATCTTGCCACTCTCTCTTACAAGCTGGCAAGAACAGACCTGTTTTCCTCACTGTGCCCTCTTCATTCTCCTAGCCTTTCCTCTGTGCAGAATTTCTACAGTCTGGTCCTTCTTCATCCTCCTCATAGCCAATAGCCCTATCTTCAGTTTCATACCCGCTTCATCTGAAACTACTCCATAGCTGTGTTGTCACATGTTGGTCAGGCTCCTGAGAGGTTTGGATTCCACCTCCATCTATGTGATGTTAGTTGCCTCCCAAGCAGTAGCTTTGAGGTCAGGTGGCAGCCCAATGTGGGAAGATGCCTACCCTCCTCAGGGTCTGCACTGAGGGGAAAACGTTTGAGGAAGCACCAGGAAAAAGAGCTCTTCAGCCCAGCTATATACCAACAATATTGGAAACACCATGAAGTTGGAGGAAAGTTCACTTGATATAAGCTGTTGTTTAAACTGTGACGGTCATGTACAAAACCAGATCCCCAGCATGGATGTTATTTCACTTAGAAGGATCTGTGTCCAGGTTTAGGGTTTTATAAGAAGTGAAAATTGAGTTAGGAGAAGGATGACACATAGGGTTTAGTTTTGTTACAGTCCTCTGTACTCCCGTCTCATCCCTCTTCAACCCACTTAGTAGCAGAGCTCACCCTCCTCTTCCACAGCCTGTGTGTACTCCCTTTCCTCCTTGGGGAGCCCCTGTGCTTGCATGAAAAGCTCAGATATGCCCATTCTCTCTTTTCATAGCCTCAAGCTCATCCTTTGTATCATCTTCTAAATTTCTCTCTTCTATTTGGACCCACACTACTAATACCAGCTGCTTTACTGACTGCTTTTCCCTTCTTATAAAAATGATATAAAAAATGTAAAAAACTACCAAAAACTATAAAAAAGAAAAATTTGTCATTAACTAAAATGTAGCACATTCATTTTAACCCAGTTTCTTAGGAAAGAAAGTTAACATTTTCTTCATGATTTTCATCATTTCTGCCTCATAACACAAGCCACTGATTAATTTCAGTAAAATTTGTCAGGTGTAAAGAAACCTCAAAATATTAGGTTCCAACTTTGAAATTTTAAGTAGTGCAGCTGAAGCTATAATTTCAGTGACTGGGAAATCAGCAGCTAAAGTGAGGAGAAAGACCCTAACCAGCCCTTCTGCCTATGGAAAAGCTGCAGTAAGAGCTGACCATCTCTCAGACCATATGCTATTTTAATAATACTTACCTATGTTTCCGTATCCTACCTTTAAGCCATGTGTGTCATTTCTTGGGGTGGGAGGTGGGGTGTGCTCATTTTCAGGGAAAGCGCTGATTTCACTTGTTGTATGCTTTTATTTTCCCTTTCAAAAGACAAATATCTGGTCATCCCAATGGTCTTGTGGGGAGTTTCCCATGCGTCAAGCTGCACAAACTCACAAACTTGGCCTTAATTTTTAGACCATTCACATACTGATCTATTGTTTCTGCAGGAGTCCGATATCTGGTAATAAATTAAAAAAAGACATCCGAATGTCACATATTTCTTGGGGCTGAAATAGTTCTGGAACTGATCCATTAGTAGAGTTAACTTTGTGTTATCCTTTTACATTATAGAGCTGAGAGTACTTCCAATACATCATGCCCGATCACGTGAAGGAAAGCAGATGCTTGTCATTTCTTTCCTCACCATCTTGCTGGTACATAAATACCGTTCAAGCATTTGTCTCCCCCTTCTCCTGTGCTAGGATAAGACCTCTGCAAAAAAACAAGGTTTGTCAGGGTGCCACGCGTCTGCTTTTTTCACCATCAGGCCAGTGCAGTAACAACCCGGCTGCGCTGGGGTCAGAGACACTTCGTGCAGGAACAAAGGCAAGGCGTGAACTAACATGGTGTTTGCAATTGCTCCAGTCAGGAGCTCAACTAACAGAGTGAAGTCCTTGAAATAAATCAGAGTACCACGTAAACTGTTCCAATCTGGTTAATCTGGTACCTCGCAACAATCACATATATCAGTGTAACGTTTGCCTACGCTAGAAAATCGGATCACGCAAGAAAAAAGACCCTTGAGAGTTAGGGCTGCTAACACGCTGCTAAATATTCAGCGCAGGCAGACACCATCGTGTTTAGCGTTGTGGCAGCTGGTCAGCCCATGGGCTTAACCACAACCAGCTGATGTGATGTTAAACACAACAGTCCCTGTCTGTGTTCAATGTTTAGCAGCATGTTTAGCATTGTCTTAGTTACCAAGATTCCTCGGGGTTGTGTTTTATCATGATGCAATTTTCCAGTGTGGAAGAGCTCCAAAAGGCTAGCGTTTTACAACCACTGGAACATAAGTCAGAACACGAAGTGTCAAAGAGGAATAGATGGGTTTAGCCAGTATGCTTGGCTTGTGGCTATTCAAGAGATCTTCCTCCCACACATGATATTGCCACAGGTGCAATCCTGGGCAAAGAGATCCTTCATTTAGGAAGGAGGCACCGATAGCAGGTCTTTTCCCCTGCAGGGTCCTCCATTCTGGAGCAGCATCTGCCCTCTTTGTGTGAAAAACCTCAAATTCACTGACTTGGGGGCATCCTGGCAAGATGCATCTATTTTCTTAGGTTTTATTGGAGATGACAGGTTGAGTGAATCAAGATGGCAAGTTGAGGGAGCCTCTTGCTTTGGCACAAGAACTGTTGCAGTAGAGCAAATTAAGATATCTTGAATTTTTATCCATCGCTGTGTGTATATTTAAAATAATTACCCAAGTGTGTGGAGTCATCCTGATGGGTGCTTTTTAAATAAACATGGAGAAATAGCAAAAGATAAACACATTACATCATCATATAACTCCTGTAGTTCGAATTCTCCGCTGAGCCTCTTCCCAGATATTTAAGGAGCAGAACTATTCAGCCCCAAAATAAACTTTGGAGAAGTTTGGACCTAGGTTGGCAAGCAAGTTTTGAATCTGGCCTCCTTTATCTACTAGGAAATAAAGTCAGTCTTTGATCAGAATATTCCTGAACTTTGAGAAATTATGAGTATGATTCAAACACAGTGTATGAGTGTATGAGTATGATTCAAATACCTTTGTCTCCTCCAGTTTTCTTCACCCAGAAGGATGGGTCCCCAGGTGACGGGTCCTTAGGTTCTTGACACAGTTGCAATGCAACGGGTCGCAATGGGTCCTTAGATTCTTGACACAGGCTCCTGAATGAATGTTGAAGCTCTCCTGCCAAACACTGCAAAAACTGTCCAACTTTGCAAAAGTAAACCTCCAAACAATACATCTAGCTATTTCCTGTGCCCTTCTTTTTCCTAATAAACAATGGAGACTTCTGGGGAGAAGAATCCATGTTCCTGAAACATTAAAGTTAACTAAAACATGCAAAATCAGGGAACGTAAAAGTAAGGCACCTCTCACTAGTGGCATGTCGTCTCATAAAGGTGATTCAAATTTCAGTGAAAGCAAGTTATCTTAGAAACATATTTTATAAAAAATCCCTGAAAAAGTGTTGTTTATTGGAAAAATATTTTCTGCCCTTAAGTTTGCAACCATGCTGGCTATGCACAACAGGACAAAACAAAACAAAATCATATTGTCTCTGACATTTTCTGGCTTTTGAGTAAAACAGGCCAAATGATAGTTGGTGGCTTGATCCAAAGCCTATGAATGACAGTGGAAAGTTGCCCATTCACTGCATCAGATGTAAGATCAGGCCTTACTATTTTAATGCAGTCCCAAGTGAAATGTAAATAAATTATTATCTTAATCTCTTGACTAGCTCCGTAAATTGGGCATGTAAGACCCAGGAACCAATATTTACATATTTTAGGAGATTTGTCTATAAATTGCTATTGCTCACTACTCTCCTAACTCTACTTTTGGTTATTTCTTTAGGAAAAAGACTACTTTTCATGTACCCCTGCACATGCTGAAAATCTGTTACTTTGGGCAGCTCTTTTTGAAAACCTTGACTGTTGGAGGTTGTCTGATGCAGATACAGCAAATTGTCTGTTCCATTTTGGTCCTTTTCAGCAAGCCAGCTGCCAGATAAGACTTACCACAGTGCTTTTGTCACTTGCACATCTACGTCAATGTGGCTGCAAATTCTGGAAACCCGAGCCATGAAGATGAACTCTTGTGAAGAGCGATGACGTCTCATGCTTTTCAGCAGGGGACAAGTCAGACAGGAGCCGGCGGAGAGAGCCAGCCACCCTTAGTACTGGCAAGAATAGGCCCTGCAAGGGGAGAAAGAGAGTCTGTAGGCAAAGTTCTGGTTTTCTTTTGTTTTGTTTAATTAGCAGCCCAGACAATTATGTGAAGACAATGTCTGATTTATCGAGCAGTTGGGATATTATCAAGGCTTCTATCACATGTATACCGTGGTGTACATAAAGGATATCATCTTGGGGGCAGTTTCAGTAAGTGAAAGGGTTGGAAGCTATGTAAGGTAAACAAGGCTGTTGGGGTTTTTTTCCTGGCGTACCCACACTTACAGCTGCCAAAAAGTAGGCAAACTTTTGCCTCCAAAAATAAAAAGTGATTATACTCTGTCTAACCAAGTCTACCCTTAACTACACCACTGCCTATCACAAAGAGAAGGACACATATGTATTTTGTGGTATTGTTTTTGGAAAGTTTCCATTCAGGAGTTTGCAAGAATAATGTGGGTGTGTTGCTGGTGCGGAGCTGAGTGTCTCTGCGAGCGTGAGCTCACGGTCCTGTAGAGCACTGCGCTATTATCTTTGCAGCTTTCTATGGGCACTGGACACAGATTTTTTATTCGCCAGAATATCACCAGCTCTCTCTAAAGGCCTGATCCAGCTCCACTGACATCTGGAGGAGCCTCTGCACAGACTCCAGTGGTGGCTAGGATCAAGTCCTTTGAGGAATCTTTCCCTAGGAGATCACTTACAATCAGCAAAGCAGGAGTGTGTGCATTTGCCTTCACATTCAGCTATGTTTACCTGTCCTCAGACTGGTCCCTGTGATTCTTCTTCCACATCTGCTCTGCCCAGACTTTTTCTGCATCACTAGTAAGGACAAACTTTGGTCCAACTTTCAGTCTTCTGTGCAATTTTGAATAGGGATGATATCATAAGCCCTGTGACAGGAAGAGCGTGAGTCTCAGCATGGCTGGTTTGCTGAGATATTTCTGGCTGCAGACCGAAATTCTAGCCTGCCTTCATTACACGTGTACGTGAGCAGGTCTAAGCCCCATCAAAGGGTGTTTCACATCTGTTTCTCAAATGGTGAATGAATAGCCTCTTACACCAGACTTATTTTTCATCTAATTTTGTCTCTGCTACTGGCTTACTGCGTGATCTTGCAGAAGTCATTCCATCTCTGCATGCCTCTGTTCTCACCCCATCCTTCTACACCTTACCAGTTCAGCTGTTCAGCTTCAGGGGCCAGGGCTTGGGTCTCACAGGGTCCCTAATGTGCTTACAGTACTCAGCCCCGACCATCATTTGGAAATCTTGGCACCATCACAACACAAAGAATAACAGCCCAATATGGGCAATTGCAGGCTTTAATTCCACAGTAAAAGAAGGGGTCCTGGATGTGTACTGTCTTTGCACTAGCAGCTGAATTCTCTGCGCTCTGCTTCTGACTCATTCAGATAGGTTTTAAAACCAGAAAATGCAAGGTGGGATGCAAGTTGTTATAATGTGCCTGGCTGCACGCTCTTAACTTCTTGTATGCTCTACAAAAATATCCTAAGCAAAGGCATGTTCAATCTCTGCCTGTTAGGCACACTGGCAGCTTGTCAGGGTCCCAACCAATTTGAATTAATTAAGTAGCACAGCTACATTATCCATCTGGGAGCCCTCCAGGCTTCAGGTTCCAATATGCTCTGTTTCATCTTGATGAGAGGAAACACCCCTTAGTCATGACAGGGCACTGCATTGTGGGGTTTGGGCTCCGTGGGCTCATCTCAGAAATTAAAACAGGAGAACAGCTGCCGGCTACCACGTGGCACTTCCTGCGTGACATCAGCCTATGGACAGCAAAAACTGTGTCGCATCAAATCTAAAAGAAAGTCTGCTTTGCATCTGTGTTGTATGTAAATGAAGACACTTCTAGGTGCTTTTTCCACAGTGAAACCAAGCAGCAAGTGGAACGATGCAGAGCTATTGACTTTTCTCAGGCAGAGGGTGAGGTATGTATCGGCACCGTGCAGCAACACCTAAGTTAGTTACTAATCGACCAGGCCAAGGAGCACCAAACTCGGTCTGGGCTCATTGGCCTGTTCTGGGATGGAGAACTGCATCTGCCACCCTGTCCTCACCCTTCAGAGCTGGGAGACATGCAGAAAACCTCGTAGGCTATGCCTACATCATTTTAGATGACACTTGTTGGTCAAGGTCCTCCATAGCTGCTCCATCTCCTCACAGTGTTTGCAAGGTTTCTACGCAACCTTTCCACTTCACTCCACAGAAAGTGTGTAAGGCAGCATCTTTTCTGCTCCAGCTTTCCCGAGAGGAGGGGGAGAGCACAAGGATAACAGCTCTGATTGATTACCCTCTTCTCCTTCTCCAAAGCAGAGAGGTCTCATCCTCCCCTGTTTATACAGCACTGGGATATTGCAGGGTAACACAAGGAGCGGGTCATTTCCTGATGCAACAGTTGGCACCATCCCTAAATTTGCACACTGATGCCAGCCTTCCAGACTCTTTTTTTTTTTATAGACTTCTAAGACACAGTAACAAAACCTTTTAAATTTCATACTAGGGAGAAGATTTTTTTTAAACACCTGGTTAGTCTCATAACATCCATTTTACTTTGACCTAATCCAACATGATACAAAAGACAACAAAACAAAACTGGGCAATCTGCATCCTTAGTATGTGGAGGCACATGAAGTTTTCTGCTGGCTCTCTCAATCCTTAAAGAAGGAAGAAGACACCTTGCTTAAGAAGATGCGATCAGCCCAGGAGCAGCATAATGTTCCTGCAGAATCAGCAGAATGGTGGAGGAACCAAAGTGATCCTGAGTGGATCCCTCTCTGCCCCTCTTGGTTCCCACCCACCTCTCCCAGCAGCCCAGGCAGGTGTTGCAGACTGTATTGGCTTTGTATGGGAAGGTTTTGGTAGTGGGGGGCTACAAGGGTGGCTTCTATGAGAAGCTGCTAGAAGCTTCCCTTATATCCAATAGAGCCAATGCCAGCCAGCTCCAAGACTGACCCACCACTGGCCAAGGCCAAGCCCATCAGCGACAGTGGTAGGGCCTCTGGGATAACATAGTTAAGAAGGGGGGAAAAAATGCTGCAGAAACAGCAGTGGAGAGAGGAGTGAGAATATGTGAGAGCAACAACTCTGCAGACACCAAGGTCAGCCAAGAAGGAGGGGGAGGAGGTGCTCCAGGCACCGGAGCAGAGATTCCCCTGCAGCCCGTGGTGAAGACCATGGTGAGGCAGGCTGTCCCGCTGCAGCCCATGGAGGTCCACGGTGGAGCAGATATCCACCTGCAGCCCATGGAGGACCCCACACCGGGGCAGGTGGATGCCCGAAGGAGGCTGTGACCCCATGGGAAGCCCACACTGGAGCAGGATCCTGGCAGGACCTGTGGCCCCGTGGAGACCAAGGAGCCCACGCTGGAGCAGGTTTGCTGGCAGGACTTGTGACTCCATAGAAGGGACCCACGCTGGAGCAGTCTGTCCCTGAAGGACTGAACCCCATGGAAGGGACCCACACTGGAGCAGTTTGTGAAGAACTACAGCCCATGGGAAGGACTCACGTTGGAGAAGTTCATGGAGGACTATTTTCCATGGGAGGGACCTCATGCTGGAGCACGGGAAGAGTGTGAGGAGTCCTCCCCCTGAGGAGGCAGGAGCAGCAGAGACAACATGTGATGAACTGACTGCAACCCCCATTCCCTGTCCCCCTGCACCGTTGGTGTGGAGGAGGTAGGGAAATCGGGAGTTAAGTTGAGCCCAGGAAGAAGGGAGGGGTGGAGGGAAGGTGTTTTAAGATTTAGTTTTTATTTGTCATTATCATACTCTGATATGATTGGTAAAAAATTAAATTAATTTTCCCCAAATCGAGTCTGTTTTGCCCATGATGGTAACTGGTAAATGATCTCCCTGTCCGTATCTTGACCCACGAGCTTTTCGTTATATTTCCCCACCCCTGCCCTGCTGAGGAGGCGAGTGATAGAGCGGCTTTGGTGGGCACCTGGTGTCCAGCCAGTGTCAACCCACCACCCAGGCAGATGTGCGTGGCTGCTTGGTGACGTGCAAGATGCATAGGAGAGGTGGGCTGGATCCCAGTTTTGTGTTTCCCAGCATTTCAGTTCCCTGCTAGCCAAATGGCAATAACAAAGCATAGGCTTCCTGGCTAGTTTGTTATTTGGAGCATCAATCATTTAGAGGAGATTACGTATGTTTCTAATAATTTGGGGCTCCCGATCAAAAACATTGTGCAAATTTCTGAGTTTAGCCAAGCACAGAATTTATGCGACTAGCAGACCATACATAGCAATGCTCGTGGAGATAGCAAAAAACCCCACCCCAACAACCAAAAGAATGGCCACAATTCTAACCCTGGAATAAACTGCAAGTTTCATGTGTTCTCTTTGAGTAAAGCTTTCCTACAATGTTTCTCCATGTTGAAAAAAAATGGTCACTCTTTCCAGGAAAAAAAATTCTCCCTTGCTGACAAAACTGTGAGAAATGTTCAGAACAACCAAGTCAAAAAGATGGAAACAAAATAAAAGGAGGAGTGAAACAACCCCCAAGCTGCAGGTACAACTGCTTCCTCCTACTGCTCTCGGTTGTCTAGAGAGTGGCCCATTTCATAAATGAAACACTTCTTCCTTGTAAATATGTTAATTGTCTTTTGACAGGCCACAACTATCTTCCACATCTGGACTGCCCCAAGCCATGGCGAAGACACGGCATTTTTTTGAAGTCTCACCTACTGTCACGCTTCTTAGGCACGGCATTGCTTTTTCACTGTATTTTACAGGTCACAATTAGCACAACAGGTTAGTAAAATATTAGCCAATTATCACGGACAAGCAGTACTGCCTTGCAAAGCCTTTTCCACACTCAGAATTGCACTGGTTTAATTAAAGGTGTGTTTTAAAATCAAATTAGTTAAGCCAGTGCAAACACCGGAATCTATTTAAAGTTGGTTTGTATTGATTTAGCCTAATCTGATCAGGAAATGACTTAAACTAAATTGATACAGAGCCGATTTAAATCGGTCTGAGTGACCGCGTCTTGCGTCAGTTTGACTAAATCATTTTAAAACCGATTTTGTATGGACCATATCCCCCTGCTGTGCCAAGGAGCATGAGCTAAAAAGGTGAATGAAATAACCAGACAAAGGAATGACGCTCAGGACCTGATTCGGCACTGCGGTACTTCAGCGTAAGTCTACTGTTGTAGAGCTGTATTTGGCCATAGTTGTAGTAAAACTCAGAACAGAGTGTAGTTTGATAGTGCTTCCTCTAAGCATTTTGTAAGGTTTCCAACCCTAAAACAGGACAAGTTATTTTGGACTTTTTGGTTTTTTTAAACAGCCCTGGCAGTAGTTCTCAGATACACTAATTTCCTGAGTCGCGTATTCATTTTTCATTTTTTTATTTAAAATTTCTGAAAACTTCTATCATTTCAGGCTTAGAGAAAACAATAATATTAAACCTTACTTGACTCCTTTTAAGAATTATTGCTTTCTAATCAAGGTTGACAGTCTTTCCTTTCTTACACAAATGAGGTAAGCTCATTTTTATAAATAGTGCATTTCCATCCAAGATCTGCTCTTTTAATTCCACATAGGAAAGAAAGGGAGGGGGGAAGGATATTGCATTTTCAAATAAAATTCCCCCAAATTAAATCCTACAGAAGCTTAAGGTCTGAGAGGGGTTTCTTGTGGTGCTTTTAATTGTAAATACTGAGGTTTTAGATTACTTACATAAGCTTTAGTCACCAATACAGCTTGCTTTAAACAAAAAAAAAAAAAGGAGAACGCTGAAACAGCTGTAGCACTGTATATGAGTCACTTGAACTGTGGCAGAGATGTGAACACCAAGGTAGGAGTATCGCTGCTCTGCAAGCTTACCGAGGCGCCTTGCTGTTGGGTGTACCTCCAGGCAAAAGATGAATAACGTCTGCTAGTCTCAGAATAAATGCCGTGCCGCAGAAAACCAAGGAGGGCATATCAGTGACTTGTTAAAACGAGCGGTCACCGGCGTGCGTGGGTTAAATAGCCCTTCCGGCGCTGTAGGCAGGCAACAGGAACGGGTGCTGGAGAGTCGGATGTGCGTGTTGGAGGATCTGTCCTGGTGACCTGCACTGGGAGGGAGGAGCAGGACACTTGTTCAGACAAGCTCGGGCCAACAGAGATGGGCAGAAAGATGAACATAATATTGATAAATTGGGCTTTTTGGAGGCTTCGCTGCAAATCAGCACAGATGGCTCTTTCACCCACACCCTAGCAAAAACTGTGTTTTATGGCTGGAGGCAGCAAGCATGTTGCCATGAATTATGGCAGTTTAAGAAGATCACATTTGTAATTGGGAGCTGGTAATTATTTACCATGAAATGTGATCATTACTGTCAGGTGACGATGACATTCCCCTGCTTTATGCATTCAGTAACTTTTTGAAGACTCTGCATGAACTCTTTGTGGGGGGTGGAAGGAGGAGCGCTGGCTTCCCTCCATGGCCGCTACCAAAACGGGTGTGTGTTTTGGCAGTAGTTTTGCTTGGAATATTCATTTCAGATTAATGTAATTTCAACATCTACCATCCCAAGTGTGTGGTGGTGCCACTAAACATACGCGTTTGCCAACTATGAAGTGCAGGCCGTGTCATTCCGCATGGGAGTGAAGGGATTCTTATCTATCTATCTCCCACGTGTGTACCTTTCAGATTAGCTCTGCTGAAATCAATGCCATTACAAGGGTTTAAAAGCGGTGACAGTGGGAACCGGCCCAAGAGAGGCAGTAGATTATCAGGCGATTTGGGGTGAGGAACCGTGATTGTTTGGTTGTTAATAGCCGTGTTAAATAAAGATGCAGCACCACATTCTGGTTGCAACCACTTAACCCGGTGCATTCTCCGTTCACACAAACATGGGAGCAGCTGGGAGGTGCCAGGAGGAGAAGGTCCTTCCCTGGGGCAAATGAAGCCAAACCTCCTCTCTCCAGTCACTGCTCTCCCTACTCAAGGGGTCCATTTTGTCCAGAGCTGTGCGTAAAGTAAGCCCATGTTGTAATGTCTTGGGATGCAGGTCCTTCTGAGACTGTGTTGTAGCTATTCCTTCTTTTTTATCTAATTCATAGCAAATACATATGTCTACCCCCAGTATTAATCGGGGATTTCCTACTCTTACGAAGTTATCACATTGTTTAGAAAAAGCCCTCGGGTTGCAGACAATAAGTGCCTGCCTTCTGTTATTTTTCTTGTGTCCCTTGCATGTTAACTGTGTATATTGTAAATTCAGTCTACTGCTGAGACTTTCTTGATTCCCCATAATACCAGCCACATATAGTTTTGTGGGGACAGATGTCTTCTCCATTCTTGCTGCCTGATTGTTTGTTTGTTTGTTTGTTGATGACCTTTCAAGTTTCACCTCTTTATGAAAGCATTTTCCGTCTTGGGCAGAGGAACATCCCGAAAAGAGTATTCATGCCAAGAAAAAGAGACTAATTTTATTTTGCTGAATCATCAAGTCTCACAGAAAAAATTACAACCCTCATCCTGCAAGAAATTACAGATGGACAGACCACATAGGGATTTGCTCCTCCACAGGTATAGCTTGCCACAGCCTGGTCAGCCCAGCACTGCCATTTTCCTTTGATCTTGGCCAACCCTCAGTGAAAACCCCTGCTCTTGGGCAACGCTGTTTTACCATCTGCTTTTGCTCCCGAGCAGCCCCATTCAGCCAGACTCCACTCTGACAGGTATGCAAATACGCAGTTAACAGAGATGCTGACCTCCTCAGGGTGTAAGGCCCTTGCTTGAGTTACTATTAATTCCCTGCACCAGCTTTTTGCCTCCCCAAAAACTGGTAGTGCCTTCGTGAGACTGTGAAAAAGCAGAGCTAAGCAGAGAGCCTGGGAGATTGGCCCTTGGGTTCCCTGTGACTGCACAGCTTGCCTTTTGCTGGATGGATGCTGTTCTACATGTGAATAGATCACTGTTCCATTCCTGGCATTTTTAAATTTCTCCATCTGTATGGGTTCTTTCAGGCACAATATTTCATATCCAGGTGGCTTCCTTTGTGCTTTCACCGTAGTAAAATGGCATGGGTGAGCAGGGAAATAGCTGCCATTGCCCCTAAAAGTGTTGATTATTTTCAGACTATATTTCTTGAAGAAATAGTCTGGTATATGCGTAGTGTGTTAGGAGGCAAATGAATGCGCGTCAGGGAGAAGAACTAGTATTTAAAACCCATAAAAGAAAGAATTTATTAACAGAAGTACAATGTCAACTACTTCAAAAGGTAAGTTCTGGCTTCTTTTGCATTTTTAAGGCATGAGAGACTCCATGTCTTTTCTCTTCGTGCAACATCCCTAGTTTTGCCATAAAGATGAATTTCACTGTCAAAAAAAATACCTGGAAAAATTCATTTATGCCTTCACAGCTGTCAATAGATATGAAAACTGGGCAAGAAAGAATAGTCTTTGTCCTGCTCATTGCTTTGCCACATTGACAAAGCTCTATGATGTTACCTTGACAGCCGCCCTTTCGATTTTCTCTCAGTGACTTTTTCATGCAAATGCCCGCGTTGGTGCTGTACCAATGAAGCAGAGCATCCTCAGCTCCTGGGGCTCAGAGGCCCTTCGCCGCGCCTGGGCACTGCCTCACCCCAACACTGGGTTATCATCTGGAGCGAAAGCCTTCCCTGTGCATCCCCGGTGCTCGTTGGGAAGTGGGGACATGTTTCTGTATATACAGTGATTGCTAAATCTAATGGTGTGTTACTGTGCAGACTTTCTGACCAGCCGTAGCTTGCTATTTGTAAGACCCTGTTATTACTGGCTCATACTTTATTTTAGGGACATTAACCTGCCTGTATGCTTCTGCCGGTGCCTTACTGGTAACCTTCTGTGCTATGCCAAGCTCAAGACTCCTCAGTAAAAGACTCTTTGTGAGTCTTCATTCTAAACTTTCTTTTTTTTTTTTTAATTCTCCTTCTCTTTCCTGCCCTCTCCCATACCCTCTCTCTTTCTCTTTTTCTCCCTCTCTCTCTTGGTTTTTGCTTCTCTGGCTTTTGCTTCTCTGTCAGAGAGGGCACCCACCTCAGGAGTGGGGTAAGGACACGTCGCCTGTAAGCTCTGCACCATCAGGACCCCTCGGCAGTTTGCTGAGAGCACCAACAACCAGCTCCCCATCCACAGAAACGGCCTAGGCAGCAGCCTCTTCCTAAATTGTGAATCAGGGCTCCAGCAACAAACCTCAGTTTAACTAGGTCCCCGTGGGCTGGAAAGGGAGTTGGTAACAAGGCAAACCTCCTCGACCCACCATCCCCAGCACTGCAACAGGCAGGATCTAGTTCTCAGGCTGAAACAGGGAAAGGCAGCAGATAGAAATCCTGATGTCAGCTGGGGTGACTCCAGGATGCTCCCTCCCTCCCTCCCACCATCGGAGCTATAACCAAAGTGACTCCTTCCTCGTCTCCTGGGGAGAGAGGAGAGGAGAGGAGAGGAGAGGAGAGGAGAGGAGAGGAGAGGAGAGGAGAGGAGAGGAGAGGAGAGGAGAGGAGAGGGAAAGGGAAGGGAAGGGAAGGGAAGGGAAGGGAAGGGAAGGGAAGGGAAGGGAAGGGAAGGGAAGGGAAGGGAAGGGAAGGGAAGGGAAGGGAAGGGAAGGGAAGGGAAGGGAAGGGAAGGGAAGGGAAGGGAAGGGAAGGGAAGGGAAGGGAAGGGAAGGGAAGGGAAGGGAAGGGAAGGGAAGGGAAGGGAAGGGAAGGGAAGGGAAGGGAAGGGAAGGGAAGGGAAGGGAAGGGAAGGGAAGGGAAGGTTGGCAGGCAAGAAAGCAAGGAATTAAGCAAGAATGACACAAAGTAAAGAAAGAAACACATAAAGAAAGTCTATGTTGCTATTAGCTTATTTACTGTCATTTTTTGTCTCTTTACAGTTCAGTCACACCACGATGATCAACATTTTCCCTAGTTTTCCAGGCCTTCACAGGGATTTTTTCACTCCTCAGATCATTCAGCACCTTTTTCAAATCTTTTCATTTGAAACAGTTGTCTCCAAATTACAAATGACCTTTTTAGAGCACTTCTCCATCCAAGTGTAACCATGTGTGGTTGAACATGATAGAAAAATTACCTGGAAATAGGGCCCTGGGTAAGGTCTAGAGAGAACCATATCAAACTTGTAGTGCTTTCAGTTAGACATTTGATGCTAAAGGTATGTGAGGGCCACGAGGCATTTAGTGTTGGATAGTTGTTTACCAGGACAAAAATGTGAGGAGGCAGTAGGTCAGTGTCAGGAGGAATTAGACCTGTCGTGCTGCTGACCTTTGATGGACCTGGAGTCTGTCATTTCTCCTTTCTATGCTTTTCTGTCATTTGTCTGCTTTCCTCAACAAGAGTCCTCAAAGCAGGGACATGCATGCTGCATGTTTATACTTTGCCTAAAAAGTGTCAGCCTGATTAATGACTATATCGCAAACACTATATTGTTGCATCACTATATTGCAAATCGGTTTGCAAACACAAATTGCCCTTGCTAGGGTAGTCCCAGGGATAGAAGGAGGTGGATGGGCTAGAAGAGAGAGAACAGTCACCAAGATCTGCACACCCCTGGCTGGCCACGAAAAGCACGTGGAAAATAACACATGCAGTGGGACTGTATGTAGGATTTCTGACCCACAACCTTCATGCTGCTCTCACTTGGGCTGACCACGATACTGTGACTGAGCAGGACTGGTGGCAATAATCCCCCATCTCCCAGATCTCCAGGAACTCTCCCCACTACCAGGGGGTTTCCTCCTGCCAGGATCATCACCTTCCTCTTCCTGACCCTCCTTCTCTTTTCTGTTACCACTTCTTTACGGGACCCCTTCTTTTGGGGCAACTTTGCTTTCCAGGACACCAAGCCCCAAATTTTACTATTTTATCCGAATAGTTTATGTGCAAAAGCGCCATATATGATCAGTCTCCTAATAGGTGTCTCTGCCCCACATCTCTTTATTAACTGGAGAATTCAGGACACGCTACTTTTGTTTAGCCCCAAAATTGAGAAGCAGCCTGTACCAGTTGCAGCTAGCAAGTAGCAGGCTTCTGCTTGAGAGTTCAGAAGCTCATTTGGCGTCATTCAGCCACACACATACATACACCCAATTATCTGCTGCCTGTTAGCATTCACAGTTTAAGCCATTTTTCACCTACAACACCCACAGTTCCTTGTTGTCCAATGCTGGATCATCTGGCCAGGAATAAAGCTTGAGCTTTGAAGATTTTCACTTAGTTGACACCTCCTATTCCAGTAGGCTCACTGGTGTTCAGCAAGGAGCTGGATTTCTCCTCAGATTGCTCTCTTCAAACCCTTTGGTAGGGCTTCTCTACTTTACTGTGCCTGCAGAAAATCTGTACGAACTAAGTGTCCCTAACACAACCACTTGTGAAATTTGGATGAACTTGGCCAACTTGGGCTCTTGTGGGCTGCTCTTCACCCAGAACATAGGAAAAGAAAATAGGCAGCCAGAGTGAGGAGGAGTGGGATTTTTCCTGGTCTGGACTGAAATTCATGACAGATACGCAGTTTCTTTTCTTTTCTTTTTTTTTTTTTTAACCAAAGGAATAGGCTCTGACCTGGTGGAAATCCCGTGACTCATGAAAAATTCGCGAGACCCGGACATGCTCCACATTCCTGACCCATTTGAGCACTCCCATCAGAGCCATCATCACAGAGCCAGTCGTCCAACTAGGGAAGGGAAACCATACCACGTGGCTTACAGTTAGTGGCATTTTTCAAACACTTTCGAGAGAAATCACAACGTGCCTGAAGAGTTTCCAGGGTGAAATATATCAACAAAATTATTCAGTATGAATAATTCTGCCAGTACTATTTACTGTCACACATTAGGATCAAGAAGTAGAAAAGGACATGTGAGAGAGGGAGCAAGAGAGAAAGAAAAGAAGGAAATTCTCCTCCCACACACTCAGAAGATGTATCGTTTCTGGATTGCTTCAAACTGAAAGGAACCCAATAATTATGATTTCACGTTTCCAAGAGAACTAAGCCCAGTCCCACACAAATAGCCTCACTGTAGTAATATGCTGCTGCTAGCCACTCGTCCTAACCCTGAACACGCTATAAAGAACTGACCCAGCAGACTACCAGCGCTAATTCTGGTTGTGGCTAGCCCTCATGTGTTTATTTTTCATTAACCCTGTATCACTCAGGTCTTCATTAAACCTGTTATTCTTTTTATCTTCCGGTGTGCTCATCCTGATGTGTCTTGAACGACCAAAACCCAGACTGCACGCTCACAAAATAGGAGAAGGTCCAGGGGCACCAGCAAAGAGTCTGATTTGTGCTAGCTTATGAAATTATGACATCTCACAAACTTTTATTAATGTAAACCTGAGCCTGCTATGGTTTAGCCAGGAACAAAGCTGCTGAGTGGCCTTCTCATGAGCAAGAGTTGGCTCCTGGGATAGATGGTCCAAGTGCCCAAGATGCAGGCAGATCTGAGCTCTGTCCCCAATCAGAAATGAAGCAAGATTCGACTTGCTTGACTAGTACTTTTCACGAGTTGTGAGACCTTCCCCTAGGAAGCACCTTGTGGGTACAGTGGTTTGAGGTAACAGAGCTCAGAAGTGCACAAAGCCAGAGCAAGGCTCAGGCTCACATCCCTGGAGCCAGGTCTGAAGAGGCTTGATCACTCCACCCTTTCAATGGACACAGAGAGGCGTTCAACTCGTAAGAAGGTATAGAGCTTTTAGCTCGGTGACCTCGTCTGTGCAAAAGGCTGTTGCAGCAAAACTGCTCTGGTAAGAAGTCTTGTTCCAAACCAAAGTTCACATAGCAATGAGAAATCTGCATGAAGACCAGGTCCTGAGCACATGCTTAAGTCAACGCAAGCAAGCAAATCTTTTGATGTCAGAGGAATTGCTCCCAGGAGTTACTCTACCTGTGTGCCTGGGTCACTGGTCGCTGAATGTTCAAGTGTCCTGTAGCAGTGCAATGAGTTCACAGCCCCATCACAGGAGAAATTCTGGTTTGTATACATTTTTTTTATTATTTTTGAAGTAATAGATCAGCCTTTCCGGTGTCTCCCTGGAAAAGGAGATTCCTGTCTGACAGAACACAGCAACAACGGGAACACAGAGATTTTTATGGCTTTTGTCATGTTTTAATATTATTTTATGAACTGCGGTTATAGCAGTTTCAAATCCTACCCATTGCTTGCTGCTTTGTTTCTTCTTATCAGACTCAAAGCCAAAACTAAAAGTAAAGCTAGCATGTTTGACATACATACTTCATCTTGTGCAAGAGAACGGCCTATAACAGCTAGGAAGAAAACACTGAATTAAAAAACCAAGGAAAGAAAGAAAAGGAAAGCTCTTGTTTTTATAGAATTATTATTCGAAAGCCACGGTACATGGCTCTGAAGCTGAATGGTGTAGCTGTACATTGCACAGACTAGTGCATGCCTCTGACGTGCTAAACACTGATATCTCCTTATAATGATGTGTTAATGTAAGGGGGGGTGATTTTGCAAAATTTTATGCCTTATTAAGGAAATGATTCAAGCCCAGGAAATGTGCGGGTTAAGTACTTGCTTTCATAAACATGGGTTATGGTGGAAAAAAAGATTTTAGATATTATGTGGAAAAATGCAGTAAAAAGCGCTGAATTAGCCCATTCCATTACATTGAATTGTTCAGCAATTATGGTCATCCCCCGGCCTAGAAAATTAAAGTATATGATGAAAACCCAATCTAAAGATATCCACTGCTGTGCTACTGAAGACATAGCATATCATGCTTAAAAGGCACTTAGGGCTTCAATGACCAAAAAAAAGTTATCTGAGGAATAAGTTTAAACCAGCTACAGTCCCAGCCCGGTGCTGCCCTCCTCTCTTTCCTTTCACTTCTCAAACCACTCACGCAAACAGGAACTGCAACAGATTGTCAGGAGCTCAAACATGCTCTTCGTAAGTGGAAGATCTCGTACAGAACTCTTAATTGCAAAGCAAGAGCAGTCTTTTGTCTGCTTCATTCCAGAAGGCAGGGTCAGGCCATCAGGCGGCGTGATGGGGATGGCCCATCTTGCTAGGGAAGGAAAATGTGTCGTGATTCTAGCTGGGTGGAGTGGAAGAAATAATTTTCAAATATTCATTCTAACTTGAAAGCCACTTTGTATTTCACCGCTTTCCCTACACCATCGCGTTCACTCACCACAACTGTTTCGTTGCTG
The DNA here is from genome assembly GCA_009819775.1 of Phoenicopterus ruber ruber. Lineage (NCBI taxonomy): Eukaryota > Metazoa > Chordata > Aves > Phoenicopteriformes > Phoenicopteridae > Phoenicopterus > Phoenicopterus ruber. The sequence continues at coordinate 190,096,539 of CM020215.1, read as the reverse complement.
GATGGTATGTAAATGAACGCTCATGGAAAGCGCGCTTTTCATGCACATGCTTGAGCAGTGTCTGCAAGTCCCTTCCAGGCTGAATAGCTATCTGCGGCATGCCTTTTGAACGACACCGGTTTTCTCAGTTCTATTTATGATCTAGAATTTACTAGAGACGTTCGCACCTACTGGGTATTAGCTTAGCAGATCTTTCTCTTTCAGCTCCAAAAGCCACTCACTGATCCTTCTTTCTTGCTTTCTCTCGGTTGCCTCTCCCCAACGTTTAGAAGCAGTAACTTTAGCCAGATTTCTTTTTTTTCCTAAATTTAAAAATAATAATGTGGCTCCTCACTATAAAATGTCTGTCTCCTCCACTCCCAGCCTCCTGGGGGTTGCCGTGGGCATGGTCTGCAAATTAAGTGGAGGCACTCAGCCCTCAGTTCAGCTCTAGTCAAACATTAGCTGCAGTGTTTACCCTTGTGTAATCTTCAGTTTTGCATTAATTTAATACTGCTCAGCACTTTTTTAACATATTCAGCAAATCCGTGGCACATAGTGCTTTGTGTCTGTATATCTCCCCCATCAAACCAAGTTTTGATTTTTAACCAAACTCATCAAAGTAAACTCCTTGCAATACTTTTCTCCCTCTACTTTGATCTTTACATAATAAAAAAAAAAAAAAGTTGCTTTATGTGGTAATTCAGCTATACTCTGAGGGTTTTTTCCCCCTTAACTTCAAAGAGAGCAAATAGGAAATTGTTTTCATTTTTCTTTCACATTTCACAAACAATATGTTTTAGTTGTTTTTGAGCAGCAGAAGGTAGCAAGCATCTCCCAATTAATAATTCCCAGGTAATATCACAGCCTCTTGTAAGTACAGATCTCAAGAAATTTGGTTCATAACACACAAACAAATAAAGTTCTCTTTGAAGGTCTGGCTAAAGGACAGTCAGAAATGGAGTGGGAGCACATCATCATTCTTTTAATCAGCCTTCTATCTTTGAACCTTCTTCTGAGCAAAATAAAACAAACAGAAATCTTGGAGTATTTAGTTAGAAAGCCGCGCACCTCCTGACTTCAAAACTACAAAATCCCACTGCATTGGAAAGAGCAGCAACCGATGCCGCACAACCTAGAGATCTCACCCCAGACCTGTTACAGGTAACCCCACAACAAAGAGGGAAGAGATTTTTGTTAAAGCAAGGACTGAAGTAAAGTCAACACCAGACCTCGGGCTTTTTGACTGTCCAAATAAAGACCTAGCGTTTCATGCCCACCGAGGACACTTGTATAACTCCCACCGCACAGCAGAGAGGGCAATCAGGCTCTTACATCAGCATTTCAATTGCACGATCTTTTCTGGGCTGGTGAGGCACATCAGCACATGCCTCATCCCACCTACACTGATATTAGTAATTCTGCAAAAAATCAATAGCTGTGTGACGAAAAGGTTTCGGGCTCTGTGTGCTTTCATCGTGTCGGGGCTCAGGCAGGGCCTGGAGAGGAGCCGGAGGAGCCGGAGGCAACGGGGACCATTTCCACCCCGCAATGCCCCAGTGGGAAGAGCTGGCAGCGGCAAGGGCACTTAGGCTGCGGTTAGGATATACAGAGGTGCAAAGTCCAAGAAAAAGAACTGCTTGAGCTCTGCCGCTTCCCCTTGCAGCTGATTTTTCATCAAATCCCCCTCGCCGCGCTACTCCCACCCCAAGGACCCGACATGTCTGAGCGTGGCCTTCAGGGAGGGGGGGGCTGCGCTCAATCTCTGGCGCGCCGAATTTAGTACAAATAGCAAAAATCCCAGAGCAAACAAGGGAAAACACAGAGCTTGCTGTTCCTTGTACATGAGATAATTCCCTTTAGCTTATTGACATACATCGCTTTGTTTCTTCTCCCATTTGGGAAAGTATACAATTATGTGCGCGGCCGGGAGCTGGAAGTGCCGAGCCGGTTCTGCTGGACGGTACCCCGCCGACTGAGCACTCCCCGGGGACCCCCTTGATCTCCTCACGCCTGTCTGAGGCCCTGCTCAAGTCAAAGAGATTAAGGAAAAGTCGGTGAGAATTTAGGCACGCCTGGCTCCAACAAGCCATTTGCACCAATTCACAAAGGAAAAACCTTGGAAGTGTTTCCAAAAATACAGGCCAGTCGTGTGAGTTAAGGCTGCGAGGGAGCCTAACGCGCAGACTTTCCCCATAATCAGGGTTTACCTCAACTCTGTTTATTCTGTAAACTCTGGTTTCTCAACAGAAACAGCTCATCACGCTACACCCTGGCTCGACAGACATGCAGAAAGCCTTTGTAAAGAGCTAGAAGTAGAACAACCCAGCTGTTTCTTTCATGAAAACTGTTTGCTAGCAAAATATCTCATCATTTTCCAAGCATTTGGGAAAAAGAAAAAGATTATTAATACTAATTACATACAATGGGAAGCCGCCAGATCGATGGCACTGAAAAGCAAGGGAGTATCTCAGGCCGTGGACAATTACCAGCGTGGACAGTAGCAGCGTAGCTGTCCCCACAGCCCCTGGTTAGGGAGCAGAGGAGGGGAGCCTGGGCTTCATCCTGGAGACAAGTGAATTACTCAGAGTAAGCCATTTGCCAGATTGTCCTTTTCCATTATTTTTTATTTTTTTTTCCCCTTTTGATTTGAGGAGTGAATTTCTGCAGAGCGCTTATGATTTCATAGATTTATTTCTGAGAATTGTTGAATAATTCTTGGCCCGCGGCCCGTCCGCAAGCTATTCACATTGAGGCTGCGCAGGCCACGCAGCGTGAGGGGGCTTAGCGCTCGGTGCAGGTCGGGGCTGGCGGCCACCAAAAGCAAGGGAAAGAGCTCACACTGGACCACCGCCACCCCAGGGCTCAGCCCGAAGGCCGGAGCAGGGCTACATGTCCCTTAGCTGACAGGAGAAGGCAAGACCTCTCCCGTGGCAGAGCTCGGTGGCTGTGCAACGCAAGCTGAGTTTGTGGCTGCTTCGGTCATGGAAGCACATCAGCCCATCCGCGCAGCGACGCCAGACTGACCGTGCTGCATCCCCACGGCTGTCAGCAGAGGTACGGACTGTACGTGCAGATGTAGCCACCCGGGTCATTGCTTTTCTGTCCCTATCACTTTTGTAGTCAAATGTCAGGAGTGAATACCTGTATTCATTTATTCAGCATTCACTTGGCTATCTAGATGAGTTTCTATTACAGAGGGGCATGAACAGCATCAGCAAAAATTCGCTTCTCAAAATAAATCAGTCAAATATTTGTGAGTAAAGGTATGCATGCTATTTTGTCTTGCTTGATGTTACTACAGGGTGGACCCACCGGAACAGTATGGAGAAGAGACAGTGATTCCCCTGCACCAGGGTGGGTAATAAATCGAGGGCAACACAACCTGGATCAAATTCAAACCACTGTAGACTCTTGACTGTATTACTGCCAAACCCTGAGCCACCCAGTCCCTCTCTCCCTCACCCCCCAAAAATATGTTTAGATTCCAAACACAAAGCTTAATTGTTTATTAAGGAAGTGGTTATGATGGGAAAATAATGCCTCTGTGGAGGAAGGAGCAGGAGAATTTTACAAGATGCAGTGGGATTTATCATCATCTCCTCCAGATCAACTCCCTCACCCCTTTGTTCTTCCTTTGCTTTTGCCTTAATTCTTACTGAAATAGAAGTCACTTCTCTGGCTGTGGACAGGATGGTATGCAAAACCCACACAGGATGACTGCATTGTATTGATATCATGAAAAAAGATCAGCTTTCCTTGTATTCATAGCCCTGTGAGACTTCTGATTAAACATGTGGCCTTGTTTAACCCCTGCTTTATTCTCCCAAAGCAGCTGGTGTAATTACAAACCAAACATATTTTACACCCTGTTGTAGTGTATTGATATATCTCCTGTTAAATAGAATGATTTCACACATGGAAACTGGAGTTAATTTTTCCCTTTGAAGATACAAGACTGTGAGCTGGTACCTAACTATGTATTCTGTGCAGTGATACCCATGAAAGCACCACAAAAATCCATAGTCACCTATTTCGGTTGCTCAGACCTTAGCAGCATGTTTACAGAATCGAAGTCATCTCTCTATCGTGTCCTGTGGAGCTGCACCAGGGACAGACTCACCCTAATGAACCACTGGTGGCAGAATCAGAAAATTCTCAACAATGGAGCAACGCACAAAACAACCCCGGCTCGTTCCTAAATCCGCAGTGCTCACATCATGTGTATCTTTATTCGGTGATGCAGGATGACTCACGAAAATGTTAGCTCAAGATATATTTTAAACTCCTGAGCTAGCACTGTCCTGAGAAGAAAATTCTAATTTTGCTTCCTGTGGGCATACTTTCGAGAGCAGATTATAAATCTGAGTAGTGAAAATTGCACTCCCTTTTTTTCCACACAGGCAGTTTTGGAAGATCAGGATTTTTCACTGTAAAAACAGCAAATTGCCCACACAAACAATCTACATGCACACCCAAAACCACACACCCCAAATCCCATGCTCCTGTTCTCCACCCTTGCACAGTGTGTTGCTCTCTTTTCTTCTCTGGTTGGTCTAAGCTTGGCTTTGTGAGATTGCCTGTAGCTTTGCAATAACAAATCTAGGTCTTTCCATTGAGGCAGGAAACATTCGCACTCTAAAACCAGCAGAGCCTGTTCCATTTCTGGCTGGATACAGTCGGGTCGGCGTGTTCACTCTGGGTGTTTCGACTGGAAAGCTGTGCTGAGGCCATTTTGAATGTCTAGCTTTGAATGTCAGGCATGAAATGAGTTTGGAGAAAGCTGGTGCTGTGGTGGGACACAAGGCAGCACCGAACAAGCTAGCGCTTCCAATGGGAGTAGTGCAGCTGCCTTCCCACGCTGTCCTGTCCAGCAGGCTCTGCCTCTGCCAGTGCAACTGCTCTTCTCCTGGGAACCCCTTCCCTCCTTTCAGACCCAGCTCAAGGTGCCTCTCACATCCCCTTGATCCCACCTTCACTCCCAGGTCCCCATCTCCTGTCTACTCCACATACATCTTGTTTTTTCTCTTTTGGAGCAAATCAAGTAATACTCTCAAAAAATTAAATCCATGTATGATTCTGGGAATAGTTGACTTCAAGGACTGCTCCCTATGGAGAGCACAGGCAAGATTACAGCTGCTTTAGTTTCCTACAGTACTGCTGTTGTGGTTTGACCCTGGCTGGACGCCAGGTGCCCACCAAAGCCACTCTGTCACTCCCCTCCTCAGCTGGACAGGGCAGAGAAAATATAATGAAAGGCTCATGGGTCAAGAGAAGGACAGGGAGATCACTCACCAAGTACCGTCATGGGCAAAACAGACTCAACTTGGGGAAAATTAATTTAATTTATAGCCAATCAAGTCAGTAGGATAATGAGAAATAAAACCAAATCTTAAAAACACCTTTCCCCCACCCCTCCCTTCTTCTCAGGCTCAACTTCACTCCCAAGTTCTCTACCTCCCCTGCTGAGTGGTGCAGGGGGATAGGGAACAGAGGTTGCGGTCAGTTCATGACATGTTGTCTCTGCTGCTCCTGCCTCCTCAGGGGGAGGACTCCTCACACTCTTCCCCTGCTCCAGCATGAGGTCCCTCCCATGGAAAATAGTCCTCCACGAACTTCTCCAACGTGAGTCCTTCCCATGGGCTGTAGTTCTTCACAAACTGCTCCAGTGTGGGTCCGCTCCACGGGGTGCAGTCCTTCAGGGACAGACTGCTCCAGCGTGGGTCCCTTCTACGGGGTCACAAGTCCTGCCAGCAAACCTGCTCCAGCGTGGGCTCCTCTTTGCACAGGTCCTGCCAGGACCCTGCTCCAGTGTGGGCTTCCCATGGGGTCACAGCCTCCTTCGTGCACATCCACCTGCCGTGGCGTGGGGTCCTCCACGGGCTGCAGGTGGATATCTGTTCCACCATGGACCTCCATGGGCTGCAGGGGGACAGCCTGCCTCACCATGGTCTTCACCACGGGCTGCAGGGGAATCTCTGCTCCAGCGCCTGGAACACCTCCTCCCCCTCCTTCTTGACTGACCTTGGTGTCCGCAGAGTTGTTGTTCTCACATATTCTCACTCCTCTCTTCGCTGCTCTATTTCCGCAGCAGGTTTTCTTCCCTTCTTAACTACATTATCCCAGAGGCGCTACCACCGTCACTGATGGGCTCAGCTTTGGCCAGTGGCGGGTCCATCTTGGAGCTGGCTGGCATTGGCTCTATCAGACATAGGGGAAGCTTCTAGCAGCTTCTCACAGAAGCCACCCTTGTAGTCCCCCCACTACCAAAACCTTGCCACGCAAACCCATGACACTCTGTTATCTCCCACTAGTCTTTCAGAATCACAGTATCACAAAAGGGTTGAGGTTGGACGGGACCTTGGGAGATCATGTGGTCCAACCTCCCTGCACAAGCAGGGCCACCTAGAGCAGGCTGTCCAGTCAGCTTTTGAATACCTTCAAGAGACTTCACAACCTCTCTGGGCAACCTCTGCCACTGCTTAGTCACCTTCATGGTGAAAAAGTGTTTCCTGATGTTCAGAGAGAACCTCCTGTGTTTCAGTTTATATTCATTGCCTCTGGTCCTGTGACTGGGCACCACTGGAAAGAGCCTGACCTTGTCTTCTTTGTACTCTCCCTTCAGGTATTTATATATATTAATAAGATCCCCCTGAACCTTCTCTTCTCCAGGCTGAACAGTCCCAGCTCTCTCAGCCTTTCCTCATAGGAGAGATGCTCCAGTCTCTTAATCAGGTTTGTGGCCCTTTGTTGGACTCCCTCCAGTACATTCATGCCTCTCTTGTACTGAGGAACCCAGAACTGGACACAATACTCCAGGTGTGGCCTCACCAGTGCTGAGTAGATGGGAAGGGTCACCTCCCTTGACCTGCTGGCAACACTCCTTCTCATGCAACTCATGATGTCATTTGCTTTCTTTGCCGCAAGGGCATATTGTTGGCTAATGGTCAACTTGATGTCCACCAGAACCCCCAGGTCCTTTTGTGCCAAGCTGCTTTCCAGCAGGGTGGCCCTCACATATACTGGTGCCTGGGGCTGTTCCTCCCTAGGTGCACGCTCAGCATCTCACCAGGGGTGAGCAATGCTTCTTCTCCTGAAAACAAAAATACTTTGCTTTTATTCAAAATTTCTTTCAAAAATTCAAACTTTTGTCCAAAAAAAGCAGGGGAGGGGCAAGACTTGAGAATTTTCCTGAAAAAAATTCTCATTTGATGAGACAGCCAGATTTTCAGCAAAAAACAACAACAAAAGACAGACAATGAATTCCATTCAGCTCTATGCACAAACCAGAAGCATCTCCTTGGAGGGACAGAAAGTACATCCTCCTCTTTTAGCCAACAACACATCAAAGGTAATGGAAAAGTGGGTTTGCTTTCTGACTAGAAGTGGTCACCAGGTCATGGATTCCATTTCCAGACATCTTCTGTATGTTCCTCAGCATTCGTCTATAGTTTTTAAAATTTGCCAGAAGCAGCAGATTCAACCAGATCCCAGGGGAAGTCGCTCCCCAGCAAGCAGATGCATTTATGTATTTCAGCTTGTTCTCTGCATTTTTTTGCATCCCATATGCAGGAAGGCTTAGTCTCTGGTCACTCCCAAAGAAAATGGGACCATGAGGCCACCTAGGAGTCAGTGTAACAAACAGTGCCTGTGCCTGGAGGTTAGCTGTCTGTTCTGCTCAACTGCTAGGATGGACCCTAAGCAAATTTTCAGATCAGTCAGGCTGTGGACAAGTTTCAGGGACCTTTAAGAGGCTGCTGTGGACACTGGGCACGAAAAAATTGGGATGTGGCTTTTGTCCCATGCCAACTAGCACTCTCCCATTCAGTTTCCAGGCATGATTCAGGGGTTAACATGAGCAAGGGGCTGTTCAGGTAGGAAATTTTGACAGGTGCCCCTTTTTGGCAGGTGAAACAGTCCAATAGTTAAGGAAATGGGCCATTCTACAACACCAAATGGTCTTAAGGACATCTAGTTTACCACAACAGAGAGACAGCAAGATGAGCCACATCAGTGTTTTCAGTGGTCCCAATCCTTAGGGATGTTAGTCCACATTGCAAAACCCCTGTGAGAGGCAGCACGTGCATCTGGCTTCCCAGCAGACACGTGGCACTAGCAAAGAGGCATGCTTCAGGTCCAGAGACTGGCAGAGAAGGCACAGCATGGGGTATACCGGAGCTAATAAGTGCTGCTTCTCCATTACTGCAGGCATGAATGCAATATTTCACCTCCAGCCCACCCACTCCTCCTCCACATAACACATTTGAAATAGAGGGTGGATTTAACAAGGGTTTTAGCCATGCTATGTCAGCCCAGACCTACCCTGCCACCATCCCCAGGGCACTTTCCCAGGCAGAGAGAAGAACACCAAATTTACTCAGCTTTTTAGAAAGATGTTTCAGCCTGCCTTGGGCCCCAGATTACCTTGTGAGATCTTTCTCTTTCTCCACTGAGTCCTGAGGAGTCTTGGGTGGTTACCATACCTCAAGTTCCTCTTTTAGAGGGACCTTAGAGATAAATCTAAGGCAACATTTCTGAGTGATATGAACTAGGAAACGGCTCTCCTTCTCTCCTGCAAGTCCAGATTGTGCGCTCCCTGCAGCTTGCAGACCAGCTGTACAAATGGCGCACACCATCCTTCCCGCCTTACATCCCATGCAAGGTCTGGCCAGAACAACCAGCCCCCTCTGATACCTGGATCTGGCAAGGGTTAGATGGCCGTACTTCACCTTTCGTGTTGGAAACTCAGCACATGCTTGCTGGGAGATGTCCAGGCAATGCATGATCCGGTTGCTTCTTGCAGTGGGGTTTTCAAAAGCTGCCAACACTGGCCCTACTCTGCTTGCATTTAGTAACAAAATGGTTTTCAAATCCATCATCTTTTTTCAGTAATTAGTGCATAATGGTATTCAAGCAGTATATCATAATTAGCTTCTCCCTCGAGACCCCTCTCTGCCACACACAGATTCAGAACATCTTTATTTTCTTCTAAAAGGCATTAATCTTTACAATCAGGCATTTTGGCTTCTTTTTCTCTTCTATCCCCACCCCAGTAGAAACTGTCTTCTTATCATGAGTCAGTTAGGCAAACCTACAGAGCGCTGCCTGGATTTAAACCTTGAATCCAGTAGCATTCCAAAACAGGCCTGCTGCTACAGTTGATCCAAAAGTTTGCCCCTGATTTGAGCGGTCTTCTGCAGTACACAATGTTACGAGCCCATGCAGTACTTTCTGCACAGAAATGTGAGTTGCTTACTGCTGAGTAACATTCTGATCTCTGCTGATGGGGTTTTTTAAAAATTTTTAAATGGGTTTGTCGGGGAGACGGAAAGGATGCCCTGGTTTTTGAAGAGGCTTTATGGTTTCCTTGTACCAAATTGCTGATGTTGTGTGCAGCCATCACATCCATAAGAACTGGAGTCTGGTGTTGTCCTGGGAAGAGGAGGGTTAATTTGCCTGAGTCCAGCCACTGGGCTTAAGGAAAGAGGGGAAACTGTGATTTCCAAGGACTATTCCTATTTATGCTGTACATGAAAAGAGAAACTCTCCCAAAACACACCATCCTTCTGTCGCTGAGCTCAGGGAGATTTCAGGGGGTCAGAGGAAAGAGGACTGGACCCCAGCTCTGCCTCTCATTGCTGGATGTGCGTTATGCATGCAATGTTCTTTGCTCTTGAAATTTATTCCAAGGTCAGAGAAACTTACCTTCTGTGTATATTGGGTTGAGGCATATTTTGTTAGCAAAATTTATAAGATGGCTTGTTTTAACAGTTGTTACAGTAGATTGATTGGGTAATATTTACTTGTGCTATAATTATCTTATTTCATAGCAGTGAATGTAAGGAGGCAGCTAGGCACGCTGAAACCAGAATAACAGAAATCAGGAGATTTGCAGCAGGAGGCAAGGTGTTGTACTGTATATACTGTTGTGTCTTGTTATTTATATCAAGCTAAACTTGTTTTTCCAGCTATTTGTGCAATTGACCAGCTACCCAATAAATTACATCATTTCCAGCACTGAATGGCACCATGACATGTTAACTAGGAATTTAAGCACCAGAAAATAATCTTGACTGACTTAAAAGTGCAGCTATAAAAGCCCAATGAAAGCTAATTTTCTGAGGCAGGATGGGGAGGGGGAGAGGTAGGAAACAGGCAGGAGGAGGAAAGGAGGGAGCGGGGCTGGGAGACAGACAAAAAGAAAGCCTCATGCACAACCAGATTCACAGGCATGCACAAGTTTTAAAATTTTTAGTCTAAAAATATATTCCCTGTAAAAATTCACTTGTAGGTTGATTGGTCTCTCCTCCCTTAGCTGAGCCAACTCTGAGCCCTTCTCATGTTTTCAGGTGTAGACGAACATCTGCTTAGAGGTGAACTGCAAAGAGCTTATGCAAAATTAAATATGTGTAACTATGCGGCAAATGCCTCTGAATAGAATTGTAAAAGCAGAGGTGCATTCCCCACCTTTATTTTAAACTTTTTGTATATAGGAACAGGCCAATATGTGGAAAGAAACAAGAATTCAAGAATTTTTTTTTTTTTTTAACTAGACAGACACAAACTTCTTAAACCTTTCACGTAAGCAAATGATCTCACAAAGACACCATGGTCTGAGACAGTGAGACTAGGAAAGGCTGGCGCCTGCCATCAGTAGGCACTAGGGCAAGGCTGAACATATCACGGGGCACGTGGGCTCCCCAGGGCGCCCAGCCCAAGTGGGACTGGAGGGTGCTGGGGCTCCCTGCAGCCCACTCCTCCTGGGTTTCTTCATCTAGGGGCTCACCCTGACATGAATTTAGGAAGTGAGAAGGATCCCTGAGCCCCACAGGACAAGCACGATGGAAGGAGCCTCTTCTCCTGTGGTGATGTCCCCGTAGGTGGCCCCAAGGCAACAGCCCAGGAATGACACGGCAAGAAGGATCCCTGGGTGGAGGAGGGCTGTCTCCTCTCATCCCATCGCAGCCCCAGGATCATTTCCCACAGCCTGGCACCAGGGTTTGCTCCCTGAACCGAGGCTTACCCCAAACCAAATTACACAAATCTTGTGTAAGCTTTGGTTCATTTTAGCTTAGGAAATAAGAATCCTGCAACTGTGCCGCCTGCTTGCCTGCCTGTCTTTTAGCCTCCCCTTCCTCTCAGTACACACACCCTAATAAATTTTGATTCCAGTTTCAACTAACACTAAGTGAGGGAAGAGAAGATAGACCCGAATTTGTGACCCCAGTGAGGGAAGAGCACGCCAGACTCAGCTGTTATATTTGGCAGGAACCGCCCGGGCAGCCAGCACAGCCTTTCTGGCTGGCAAGTGAGCACGCAGGCAGGCTACAAACATGTGCTCAGCTACGCAGTGCCTATCGGCTGGGGGGGAGCTGGGGTAAGCCAGGGCTGTCCCCACGGGGTCAGGGCATTTGTAGTCAAGGGATGCAAGTCTGTATGAGACAAACCATCACTGATGATACAAAATCCCAAAGAGTATAAAGTGTCATGACAGGCACTATTCATGGTAGTTCAGTCTCCTTTTTATTTTTTTGCATGATCAGTTGCAAGAACAGATGTCGCAACAACCTCCCTTCAGTCAGAAGAAAAGGTATCAGCACAATACCTCCTGGGGACCCCTGGCTGCCTCTCTTGGCTGGGAACAGGGTCAGCACCTCCTTCATGGATTGTGCTAGCGAGCACCTTGCACCTTGCCTTTGCTGTTCCCCCACTTCTCATCCAGGCAGCCAAGCAAAGAGCAACCAGAGCTTTGCAGCATGCTGAAATATGGGGATGCCTGGGAGAGCCTGCAGGCTCTGGGGATCAAAGCTCGGAGCAGTCAGTTTCCCAAGAACCGCAGTATCTGTACGGCTCTCATCGTCTTTCCTCTGAAATCCACACGTTCACATGCCATAACATCCTGGCGTGAGTAGATTTATAAGCTTCCTCCAGCCTTCTGTCTCTCAGACAGCAGGGTGCTCGGAGAAACCAGTGCCACACACACTTTCATGTCAGCCCTGCCACTTACCACACATGCTGCCATCTCTGCAGGCAAGGACGGGGACTCGCGCTGTGCCAGGTTCTGCTCTCGGCTCCTTTTCCCCGAGGTCAGTAGGTTTGCCCCAGTGTAAGTGAGAGCACAAAAGCTGGCCCTTTATCAATGGGGTTTGGTGCTCTTTAATGGGATTAGACAGTTCCACCCAGTGCTGGTTGCTACAAAAGCTTTTTCTCCTGTCTCAATGACGTGTTACATCTTAACGTGTGTGGTCATATCTGCAGTCGATTTGTGCAGCTCTTTGTTCTTTGCACATGTTTTTATTGCCTAGGGGGCATGCAGCAACCAGCCAGCAAGCTTTTGTGGTGCCCAGTTTACTCGACTGTTTATACAGTTAATGCACTGCAGCCAAAATAAGAATCTGCAGTATCAATTCATTGAAAGTAAAGCTATATGACAATTGCAGAGCACTTTCAGATTGGCAGGACGTAAAGGATGCAACACTGCCAACAGCCCATGGTATAGCTGAGGTACATCTCCTTTAACTTTAGCAACCTATTCGCTTGGCAGCTAGATGTTTGGCCCCCTCCATGATAAAAACACATGAGAAGCAGCACCTTCGCAGGGCAGCTCATCCCCTCTTCCTTAGACACCTACTGAGGCTGAGATGAAACACCCTGTAGCGGTCCCTCTGTCGCTCTCCTTCCCCATCAAGGATGGAGGGAGCCTCACACAACTGTTTTTTCAGTGGGCAGCACCAGGGTATGTATGTGCATCGTCCCAGGTATCATATAGCATGAGACTGTTCAGGACCCAGAAACCTCAGAGCTCTTCTCAGATAAGCCCCCAAACCGCTGTTGGATGGTATGAATATTTGATCAATGATGACCTGAGGTGCCTGTGGACATTTTGTTAGAAGCAGCATAGAAGTGAAACGCTCTCTTGCCTACCACCAACAGATATATGCTGTTCCCTGGTCACAGACCATTTATCATAAGACCATGAATCAGCAAGCACCCTGACAAAAGTATTGGCCACTCAACAGGGCTTGAAATGTCTCCCAACCCTGGCACGCAACATTACTGTAGTCCAAGCAGCTTTCACAAAGAAACATTCCCTGGTAAGTAGCATGCAACAACCCAGTTTCAGTTAGCACATCCAAATTTGGGGAAATATTCAGGGAGACGTCATCAAGACAGCAAGGAGTTTGGAGCATTTGGAACACTTTATACCAGGATTGTCTGAAATAATTGAAGTTTCAAAATGGTCACAGAAACATATTAGTTATAGAAATTGAAATTTTCTATGAAATCCTGTTAATATCATCAGCCATAAAATTCAGAGGGAACATTTATGTCTTACCACTGCTGTGAAGCGAACTAAAAATTCCTTTACCTGAAAATAACAATTCATTTGTGTGCTGGCAAGCAGAAAAGTTCGCCCTTCTATTTTAGTTTTGAACTTCTTTGTGTTCTGACCACTCTTTCTTCTGCTTTCCTCTTCTTTTTAACTTCTCTCCAATTTTTCAAGTGAAAAAATGGAAAAGCAGTGAAAAAAAGTTGGGGGATTATTTTGCTTCTTCCTACCTTTTCTTGAATCATATCTTCCTTTTCTCCAGATAGGAAAAAAATAAAAAGAAACGTGGTTAAAGGATCATGAAAAGTTATCATCTGTAACATTAATTCTAAATATCAAGAACAGAAAACTCTTGGGGGGGGGGGTGGGTGGTGTAGGAGAAAACAAGGCTTTGCCTGTGCCTGCCCCATTCTGGGAGAGCTGCGCAGTGTGCCCCATGTTTCAGTGGTGTCCCATCCACCCAGAGGCCTCCTCAGCAGCCCCGGACAGAGGGGTCTGGTTGTGTGAAAGCAGCTCAGCACCTTCACGTCACCCGAGAGCCCAGGGGTGGCTGGGCAGGGAGCATTTTGGGCAGCTTCGCATGGGGCAGGGCTGCCTCTGCCCCCCCTCTGCCAGGAGTGCCCAGCTTTTGGCTGGCTTGGCCATCCCCCACCGCCGTGGCTGGAGCCCAAGAGCCGGCATTTCCATCCAAACTCCTCTCACGTGTGCTCTCCTGTAACGGCAGCCACTCCGGAAAGCATCCCCAAACCATACAGGTTAAGACGTAATAATTGAATTGGAAACTTTCTGGCACTGCTTTTCTACACACTAAATCCTCGATAACAGATTAGCACACCAGAGCCTCTGAGCAAACGTAATGACTCCTTCCCTGTGCTCCCTCCCCTCAGCAAACCTATGGCTGGAAAACCTATAAATGTGCTATTTCAGCTGTTTTAAGCAGCTTATCATGATTTTCTGAAAGTCTGGCCTCAAGACTCTGGATCCTCTTCTTAATAACATTTAATGCTACCATTATGTAATTGAATCCATTTTGTCTGTGTGGTGGGAATATTATTAAACTGTAATTCATTTCACTGTCTTGATGCACTTGGACTTTTAGGTCCAAGTCTGGAATGTCAAAAGTTTTAAGGGAAAGAGAGAAGAGAAAAGAGAAGAGAAAAGAAAAGAAAAGAAAAGAAGAAGAGAAGAGAAGAGAAGAGAAGAGAAGAGAAGAGAAGAGAAGAGAAGAGAAGAGAAGAGAGAAAAGAGAAGAGAAAAGAAGAGAAGAGAGAGAAGAGAAAAAAAGAAAAGAAAAGAAAAGAAAAGAAAAGAAAAGAAAAGAAAAGAAAAGAAAAGAAAAGAAAAAGAAAAGAAAAGGAAAAGAAAAAGAAAAAGAAAAAGAAAAGAAAAGAAAAGAAAAGAAAAGAAAAGAAAAGAAAAGAAAAGAAAAAGAAATCTAACCATCCAGCACCTTCCATTACCCGCCTGAATTTTTTCCACAAAAAAGAATTATCAGTTCCTTTATCACCCCTGTTCTTATATTTCTTATTTTTTACCATATGTGCACAAAGCCCATAGGGCTCCTATTCATTTGTCAGAGCTTCATCCTTTCCTGATATGGGGAGATTCTTCATTATCCCGATTTGCTGACTCTTAACTTTTTTGCCAGAGAATTTTTGGAAATGCAATCATGTCAGGGATGGTACTTTTTTACATCTGTTGCCCCCTCCATATTAAGTGCTTGGCTTGTGGCCAGCCATCTTACAAGTAGCCATATTATTATTGAAACCACATGCTCATTAGTGAGGCTGGCACTGGCTCAACAACCACTGTCCGAGGCTAACATTATATTCCATTATATCCCAGACAACAGGACAGTGTAGCACACAGTTTGTTCAGAAGAACAAACAGTCTCAGTTGACAAAATCTGAATCTTAAACTGTCAGAAATGCAATCCATTTTCTGTCTCTTTGTATGTGGGCTCCAGTAGTTCAGAGAGAGATGTGTTTTGAAAGAAAATACTGTACCACTAGCTTATCTTCTTGATTTTTAATTTCAAGGTTTACAGGGACAGCAGGAGTTCCTGGGCCCTTCTCTAGTGGGTTTAATCACTTCATCCCTTGGGAGGCATGCAAGAGTATTTCACTTAATATACAGGAATGACTCATGATCATTGCTTTCAATTAGGAATGTCCTCTGGGATTTCTGGGAACGGTGTTCTCTTGGTCGAGGGAGGGAAAAGAGAATAAGAGGGAGAGACACAGACAGATCAGGCCAGTTCAGACCAACTTTTCCAAGAAATGCATTTCAAAGTGGATAAGCTCCCACTTTCTCTCATACATCCAAACCATTTGCCTTGCCCGGTGTAATTACTGGCACTGCTCTACAGACACCAGTTTCTTAGCCTAAACGAAGGATTTACGTGAACCTCATCTTGCACTGAAGCCCTTGCTTGTTTATCTTTGATAACCATATAAAACAACACTCGCTAAGGTCAGAAACCTCACAGGCTGGAAAATGGACTGGGACGTTTTCAGTGTTTCTTTTCCTGCTGGAAATAGCTGCAGCTGAAGGTCAGTTCCTGTTTCTCCTGCTGTAACAGGTATTACACCAATGGCTGTGTGCATAAAGTCTCAGGTGCAATATAATATTTCTCAAAGACTTCTGGACTGACTTAAGTTCAGTGATTTCTCACAGCAGTAACCTTATTCCATTAAACTGCTTTCATGCTGGTGACCAGGACTTGCAGAAATACACAGAGTTGAGTCCAACAGTTTTTAAAGTCCATACAAAAAAGCAAGACCATCCCACCCCCATTCGAAACACGAGAGGAAAACGCTTTCCTCGGTTTTAAGTGTACCCATTCTTTTATGAAAGTACTGTGTCCTGTTCCCAGAAGCAGGGATAAACTTGCATTTATCATAACTCTGAAGAGAAATAAAGGCTTACAGAAGAAAAGGCCATTATAAATTCCTGCAGTTCAGAGTTTTATAGAGGCAAGACCCATTTGCAAACACAGACTACAAGAAGATAGCTAATAAGCTCCTTTTCTTTGAGAAAGGGAAGGGTTAACCCTGACAAATGACATGCTAAATTTAGAGTCATTTTTGCATGTGGTTGCATGTCTAGTTGGAACAAGTCTGCCAAAACTCATTTTACTTATGACCCTTTACAGCTAGCAGAGAAAGAGGTCCATTGTTTTCTTTGTATTAGCGAGATTAAAAACACAGTCCCCCCAACTGAAAAGGCAAGCACTGGAAGCACTGTCTGAGGCAAAAAGAAGCATTTTTAATTCTTAATAAACCGCATACAGACACACATCTATATGTGTGCATCCAACACATGCAAGCATGTGGATATCCTAGAGGGCCAGATCTCATTCTATAAGCAGCTACGTGCCATGTGGGTGAAAACAAAACGAGAGAAAGAGGGGTGCATCTCTCGCTGGCCACCCTTACTTCAAATCCTGCGACAGAGTCTTCCCCTCATAGCCCTCAGGAGGTGCCTTGGACGGAGGGTCTGTTCCGCATCTCAACCAGATGTGACCAGGGAGAGATGCAGATGTGCCACCACCCTTCTGGCACAAGTAGCAGGGAGCAAAGTAATGTGCTGGGGACAGCTGCTCTCCCTCTCTGGAGCAGCAGCACATTGTATGGAGTGAGAGCGAGTTCTGTGGGTCCAGTCGGCCTCAGCAAAGAGGCAAGCATCCACCCATTTCATCTTCGGCAAGCGTCTGCTGAGGATGGGATCGGTTGGATGTAGATGTCTATGTCTGACCTAGTTACCACAGGGCTCTTTTGGCATTGGGGTGGAGGGGAGAAACAGACACTTTTGGACATGCTTCATCTTGCTGTAGTGCAGAATGTCTTAAATAGATCTCCATGGGCTCTCGGGGGAGCTAGATGACTAACGCAGGTGTGGACGTCTCTACACTTGACATCAGCAGCTAGCCAGGATGAATCTCGCCCTGGATATTTCACTGCTCTTCATATTTCTTTGCAACAGGTAGTTTTTGCCTCCTGTCTGCTCCTGATGAGGAGCTGGCCTTGGCCCTCCCAAATCTTGCTCTAGCTGGCAAAACTCCTGGAGGAGCTCCCCCAGGGTACAACCAGCTAGAAAATGAGTCAGTCTCTCGTGAAAAATAGCAGAACAGCTGCACAGCTTTTCTGTGGGGAGCACAGTGGCTGAGCAGCAGGACTGTAGTAACTGTCTCTACCTACATCGCTCTTCAGTCCTCTGTCAATGGTAGAAAACTTATTCGTCTTTCCTCTCAGGGTCAGAATATTTATCTTCTGGCTGTAAGAGGTACGCATTTAGACTAAGCACTTGATTTTCCTTTGAGCTGTTGAGAGTGCTCCGTGACATTGGATGTGTCTTTCCCAGACATTTAATGCTCTTGTACACATAACACTCTCATGGAAACAAGGTAAAGCTGATAGAAAGAAATAACATATTGCATCATACCAGCTGAAGTAGTTAGGAAAAAACAGACGAGTACAGGAGCTGTTCATTAGTTCAGAAAGGGAGGCAGCAAACTTCAGAACTAAATCTGGAATGTGAACAATTGCTCTGAATTTGGCTATGTTAATCAGCGAGGTGATTTGAGAGAGAAGATGGTTTCTACCAGTTGTGCAAAAAGTTATGCTACTGAGAAGAGAGGTCCCTCTGAGACAGACAGTCAAAGAGAGAGAGGTAATTATCACCAATATAACACCAAAGGGTTAGTTGGAAGGAACTGGAAAATTACAATGTGCACAAACCAACTTCTCAAGCAGTTTAGGCAGAATTTAGTCACCCATGTCCAAATATGTGATCCACAAAGGATTTGCTTAATCCTTTAGATGTCTGAGAGTCTGTAAGCGCTTGAGTTTGGACAGGAAAGCTTAGTTTGGCGTCAACATTTCTGCTACAAAGCATGCCCAATGGAACCATGATACTGGCTGAGCCAAATACTTTTTCTCCATCTCTGCCAAAGACTGTGAGATTCATGGCTCGTGCCTTTAGTTCATGGAGGCTGGATCCAGTAAACATGTTCAAAGCACATCTAAAGTTCCCTGACAGTCATGAAAGCTTGAGATGCTTTCATTAACAGGGGTGGTGGTGAGAGTCTTATACATGACAGCTCAGTAGTTAGCCTGTAATTTCCTCAAAGAGCAAGACAGAGGTAAGTTCCCTCGTCTTAGGGTGCTCAGACTCCATATCACTCACTCCCATGAAGGTCTCCTAGCCACCCAACTGTGGACCGCTTGTTTCCCTGGGAGGCAGGTGGACCAGCTCCCACACCTCCTGATGAAGATAAGCTCCTGTGCCAAAAGGAAAATTCATGAGGCCAGAGAAAGGACAGGCCAGGCTCTGCAGTCTTCTACTCTGGAGACTTGCCCCAGCAATGGAGACTCCTGAACTCTAGTTCTTGAAAGATTTAGGTTCAGCTCAGCCAAACCAGCAGGACTTCTCAGTGTACACAGCTGCAGAGTTGTAGGAACCTAAGAGCATTTTTGGCTCAAATTTTGGCACCTGGTGACAGTCTAAATCATACATTAGGCATCCACATCCTTCTTTGGATTTTGCCCTAAGGGCCCTGTAGGTATGTATCCATGTCAGGGCCATCTATGGACCAAGGGGTCTTGGGATCTGTGGACATTTTTGCTGACAAAGAGCTACCACACAGTTGGATGCTGTCCCTGATGCCTCATTAGTCTATCTTTCCCTTATGCCAAACTCAACAGCCCACCAAAGTCCAGCAGTTGCCAATGGTTTCAAAAGGTGCTGATGGCTGCACTCCTCAAAGCACTGGCATGGAGAGGAGGGCACTAGCACCACTCCTTCATCTCCATCCTCCTGAGACACCTTCCTTTCAGTTCAGATGGTTGCCAGTGCGTGATCAGGCACACCAAATGGTCTCCAGATGCACCAAAACCAGGTTCAGTAAACAAGAGGAAGGTTTTACGTGTCTCCCACCCAGTATAGAGTAGCTTAGTGTTTTTCTATTTATTTATTCATAGTTAAGATCCCACAGGTGTTTCCACTACACAGAAATTCCTGTACCTCTTTGATGCCCTCTATCTTCCTGATCTCAGTGATATCCCAGAATAATGACTTTCATAAGTTAAATATATGTTGTGCAATTGATTTAATCAATTTTAATTTGCTGTCTCAGTTTCACTGAATGTTCCCCTGGTTTTTTTTTGTGTAAGGAAAAATGGTAAGGAAGAGCATCTGATTTATCTTCCCAGTTCTATTAACTAGCTTGGATAGCTCTACCATATACTTTTCTTTTTAATTTCCTCTCTAAATGATCCCAACCTTTTCAGTCTCTCTTCATATGGAAGTCATTCCATGCCTCCAATCTTTTTTTATTGTCCATCTCCCTATCTAGTTTTACTGTTTTCTCTCCAGGGCAGGGAGACCAGTGGCGAGCGTGCCGTTCCAGGCAGCTGGAGGAGTCCCATTTATGCCATGACACAGTGGGATGCAGCGGTCTCAAACTGTGAATTCCATTTTGCGTTTGAGCCTCCATTTTGTACGACATGCTGAATGTGTCTAACCCCGAGCCAGGACGTGGAAACGTGCTCCAGTACAGCCTGCTGTCAAGGAAAGGTATTAGACGCTACCCGAGAAAGCCATTTTGTAGCAGTCTGGACCCAACAACTGCAATTGGCTTTGAACTGTTGGCCCAAACCCAAAGGAAAAATAGATTTTAAACAGAAGGTGCTGGCATGCCTGGTGGATCTGCAGCTTCGCAGTCTCTGCACATGGCAAGAGGAAAGACATTTTGCTTAGCTGGAGACATTGCTCTCAGCAGCGCTATCTGCCCATTGCCACACGATGAACTGCTGGTAGGAAAAAGAAACTCCTTCTGTTCTGACTGGTGGAGAAATCTCAGATTCATCAAAAAGGTGAGGCTGTGCAGAGGGAAAGGTGTAGTCTCCAGATGCTTGTCATGAGGCAAAGTTTTATGGTGATTTTGAAAAGAAAAATGAATGTGGAAATACCACATGGCAAGGAAGAGTCCCCAGACTAGCTAGAAATAGTAAAGGGACTAGAGTTCCTGTGATTTAAGCACAAATTTGATCCAGTATAGGTCTGGTGGACACTACTTTGCATGGCTGATCCATTATATTTTACATTGTAGCTTTTATTCATACCAACTTTTTACTGTTGTTTTGTTTTCTGGTTGTTGGTGGTTTTTTTAATCATTGCTGCACACAAATCTGTCTTTGTCATAACCAAGACTCTCCCAGTCAGTCACAGCGTTATATCTTGCTTTGCCAACATGGTCCATGTGGCAGGACATGGGCTGGGCCTGCTCACAAGACATTTCTACCCAGCCCCACACTGCCCTTTCTCGGAGGAGTCACTGTTTGGAGAGTACTGCCCCACCAGATGTGGCAGCATCCTGAACCTGGAGGCTTGCCTGCTACTTGCAGCCTCCACTGCTCCCATCCCATCTCCCCAGGGCATTGAAGGCACCTGTCCAGCTTCACACGTGCAGAGTGTAGCACCGACAGTGGTGATACCGTCACAGCAAATCAGCCTGGTAAGCACAGTTTGGAAATGGGAAAGGGCACTACCTGCAGAAAAGGGAGGCTGCCACCCACTGAAGGCCTTCTGAAGCTTTGGGCAGAACCCTTGAAGCTCTGGGTGGAGCATCACACTGTGCTGGGGAAGGAGATGGCGTATAAGGGCTGTCATTTGGACATCTAAGAACTGCCTCAGGTCCTTCATGAATCACCCCAGGAAAGCATCTCTGTGCCTCTCTAGATACTTCTATACCTAATCCTGAGCCTTTTATTCATCTTGTTGCCCTTTCACATGATGAAGAAGATCCTCTGAAGACTCCATAATGTTCCAGACCTGCAAGACCCACTCTACCTACCTCCATCTTTGCCTTGTCCTGCCACATCACCTGCAACTTCAATAGTCAACCAAGCGCATGACAAAGAACAACAGAATTGCCAGCTAGAAACTTATGGAAAAGGAGGGGAAGAGCTGACCTCAAGGCTTCAGAAAAGCTGAATCAAAAGCAGAAGTGAAAGAGTGAGTGCTCTGGACACTAGGAAAGGCAAAGGCTTTGAGGCTTGGATAGAGGAGCAGAAGTGAAAGAGGGAAGTGTTTTCCAAATAGCAGAGGCAAATGGGAAGCGCAGAGGGAATGGTAATGGATGCCTTATTCCCTGAGGTGGGAAGCTGTTCTTGGCTCTTGACAGTAGGTTGTTACATGCTTTGCACACATAGCAAATAAATATTTCTTTTCCTTTCAGCGCAAGTTATTTTCTTCCTCTGTAGTGAGGCTGGACAATTGTTTCCAAAACACCTATATTAGTGACGGACTTTGACTTTGGTTTTTTTTACTGTTCATGACTAAGTTAACAAACTGAACAGTAAGTCCTTCCTCTTTCACACTAAGAACTGGAGACTCATTTCAAATCACTGGATTTACCAAATTAAAGCAAGTGAAGAACAACAATAAAAAGCAGGGATAACGAATCACAATGTGCACTTGCTTGGACAATTCTCATTGCACTGTAATTATTTAATATGCCATCGTATAATTTATAGAAAAAGTAAAGCCTCCATAACGCAAGTCAAAATTACAGCAGTTTGTCTGTTACTAAGTATTTGGTGACACACAGAGTGAAACTAGCTTTTCTGCTGGCCTGCCTTGCGCCAGGCAGGGTAAAGGAGGAAGGGTCCTGCATCCTCTGGTATGGGTTACCTTACACACGAGGGCTAGAAAAGCAAAGGCCAGGGAAAAAGGTTCCTATGTCTGAAGGAAATGCTAGGACAGAAAAAAGAGATGATGCTCTTCTGGTCATGCCATTAATGGGCTCATCTTCATGAACTGACAAAAATCACTGCGCCAGAGCCATGACAACGCTGGGGAGAGGAGGGGATGGTGCAACGCATTGGTGCCTAACAGTCACCTCAGGTGCCTTACTCCAAAATTCAGACCTGTGAAATCCCATTGAGCTTTTGGATAGCTCTAGGGGCAGTTTAGAGCTGGTTTCTCCAGAAGTACCAGCTTCTCCAGGCATGCTGGATAAGTCCATCTCACCATAAATATGGGTGAAAGAAGCAGCAATTGCAACTGTATCACTGCCTCCTTTGTGCACGAGCTCAGTGGGAAGAATATTTATCGTGTTTATAATAAACAGGGTTCAGTGTCCTCTTCTGAGGGAGTTCAAGCCTCCTTGGAGGGAATTCAGATACTTGATCTGTGACCTGACCAGGAGGCAGTGAGATTGTTACTCCTAACCCCTACAGCCCAACTAATATATCCTGGCTACAGGGAGATGTGGGGATAGCGCAGGAAGAAAAATCGGTGGGTTTGCTTCTTGCACACGTCACATACTTCTGGATAAGAGGTGGAACAGGGAACAGCACTCTCTTTTTCATAATATTTACTTGCTTTTTTCTGAAGAAAGGATTTGAGGGCTAGTCCCAAACCAAGAACCTGAATTTCAGTCTATCACATCATCACAAGAGAGGTGGCAGGCATCTCCTCTCCATTTACAGTCTGATTTGCTAACCCAGAGACTGCAGGACTCATTCACATCCGCAGGCTCAACGTGGCAGGAGAAAAAAGCGTTGTGCCCTCAGCATGACCACCTGCACTGCGAGAGACTCGAATCTGCTCCATCAAAGCAGGAGCTTGCACCAGGGTTTCTCACCTAGTAACTAGAGCTAGGGGGAGTCTCTTCTTTCCCCCTCTTCCTCCAAGATCTCAGCTGTGTCCTGAGGCAGAAAGGCTGGAGAGGACCAATGTCCACCCCCAAAACACTGTGGAGGAGGGCGATGAGTTCCTGCCTTGGCTATTCTCCAGCTGGTATAAGGGAACTGAATTTGTCATAGACTTAAAGTCAATAGTGCCTGGCTCTCAGTTACATTAAAGTTACCTTATAAACCCTAGCAACGTAAAGAGGCTCAAAGTGTAATTTATAGTCTAGCTGAAGGTGTTTACTTACACTGACCTTAGTGTAAATGGGAATCAGCCTGGTAGCCTCTGTAGATCATCAGGGCTTGTGTAAGAAAACACTCACATTTGATTTGAAGGAACTACTGTTAGCCAGGAAATCACAAGCAATAATTCTCCTTTAGTAGAAATGAAATAGCTCATACTCATCAGACCAGACAATCCTCGTCAGGGGGCAAGGGCTGTAACCAGCTAGTCTGTAGTAGAGATTTCTAACGTGTGCGATTTCCAATTGCTGGTGAAAACTCATAGAGAGTTGCCAGATAACATTTATCAGCGCACACAATGAAAAAAGATTAATTCCATGGAGAAAAATTTTTTTTGGCCCATATTTTTCTATGAAACTTGATGAGGAGGGTGAGGGGGAAGTATCTTTCTTCCCTACTGTCTGTCACATACAAGGGAGTATAAACCTGTTTGATACAGGAACGCTTTGCTTCGACAGTTATCTAGTGAGCTGGTAAAGACAATAACAGGATTAAATGTATTATTTGAGATTTGAGATGAATAGGTTATTTTATATTTTGAAAGCTAAGCAACATAGCTTTACCATGTACAGAACAGATCAGAACTTGGCTGCAGTCAATGCCTTGAGGAATAGACTCCTTCTGGCAATCCTATTCAACAGCGCAAGAAACACCTAACCGTCCTAACTGAGAAAGTTTTTCCAGAAAGGTATTGTAGGGGTGGGACAAACAAAGCCTTTCCAAGCCCATATTTACCCTGAAGAATCCTTCCACATTGCTCTGTTCACTGAAACACACAACTCGGGGGCGGGGGGGGGAGCTCACATCGACTCATTTAGAAACAGTCAGACAGGCTTTGGATGTTCTTGTTTAACCAAACTATTGCCTTAAGAAACAAGCTCTACTGTCATTTTAAATTCTGGCAGATGCAGTAAACACATTTGGATCCAAACCACATTATATTATGTGTGTGCCTTACTGTGGATCAAACGCATTAGTGTTTTCGTAATGTGTTTTACACATGAAGCAATGATAACACATCCTTTTTGCACATACTGTAATGAGGCTGCAGATGAATACATGCACAGAAACACGAAAAACATCTACATCTCTGTGCTCAGAATCAGTTTATCATTGTCTCACATCAGTTGTAAAACTACAAGGAAATTAATTAGGAGCAGAATGATGCCAAAGCTGCAACATAACCTTGTCACTTCTGCATGAGGTCCTGAAAATATTCATTCAGGTGTGGACAGAAATTTGGCCTGACCTGTGTTTGTAAATTCTCTTGCATTTGCTTTTTGTGAATACTTGAACCTGCTACCTTTGTAGCAAGGAATATTCACCAAAAATCACCTAAAATTAATATTGCAGAATATTTGTACAAAGTCAAGTTGAGACTTGTAATGGAGAGAAATTGCACTGGAAAAAAGATTCTGAATGTTAAACATACTCGTTTAGGGAACATTCTTTGCATCCAGCCAAAACAGCTTAAATTTCAAGTATCAATACACTCATGACCAACTGATTGCAAACAAGCTACAGACCAAGAATTATTCATAGAAATTATTTGATGAATCACTGCAAATAAATTTCAATAATGATCAAATGAAAGAAAATTGTGGTCAGATGATGGAAACTTTGTGAACAGAAAAGAGGAGGTGAAATTTATTGAGTTACTTATTAGGAACTATTTGTCCAGTTCTGCCTGCTACCATACAGTAACGGAAAAGCTGGAGGAAGCATCTGGGGAGCAGATGAAAAAGTAGGTGGAGGAGTCCTTGTCCTGCTCTCCTGCCACAAAGCCCATTCAGTCAGAACAGCTATGGTAGAAATACAGCTACTTTCGCACTGCTGGCACAGGGCAATGTACACCATTGAAGAAAACTACATTTTTTACTTAAAAACCTTTTTTAAAAAAAAAAAATTGCCTGTGGAAGGGTACAAACCATTTTAAAAATACCCAATTCTCTGAGCACCACCTTTTAAAATTTCTTTTAAGCTTGTTATTACAGAATAGCTCAGCTGATTCGGTAGAGTCCTAACAGTTTTAAAGTGGCATAAGGAAGACCGAAGTTTGGCCTTCAGTGGAATTTAAGTAATTTCTACCCAAGCAATTGCTACCCAAGAAAAGAATTGGCTCCTGTTCTGAATACATCTGAAACCCCGTTACTTTTGATTGAGTGACTAATAGGGAAGATCTACGCTCTCTCTGGAGCTCACATCCAGTTCTTCAAAAGGCTCAGCGTTTCTCACATTTACTTTCACTATATGGTACCTCTTTCCTTCATCTAAGATTCTTGGCTCTGCACAAGGATCTATGCATAAGGAAGGGAGATTGTATCACTGTTGACAATAAAACTGCAATGCAAAAATACAGCAAGCACTTTGGTTTACGAGTGCAAATAAAACATTTCACTTCAACACACTGAGGACAGATTTATTTTCACTTGCTTCTTTATGAAATGGCTCCCTATACCGCCGCATACATTTGCACACACATGCAGGCAGATTAGAAAAGAAATCATGCTGGTTCTTGGTTGCCCCCAGAACTGCCAGAGAGTTAATGTATGGTCCAAGAAGAGTTTTCAAATGGAATTTTAACCTTTTCTTCCAACAGAGATTCATGGATTTCATTCCTGTCATCACTGAAGCCAACAACAAAACTATTGTTTATTTCTGTGGGAAAAGGATCAGGTCCCTTATTTGCAATTTTGGCTTTTTTCAGAATCATGTATTTTTTTATTAAAAGGAAATAAATCCCTATCTGCATTTAATCACACAACTAGCATGAAAATGAACTCAATGAATAAAAATGTCAGGAGTGGGAAACGATAGGGTTCTCTCTAAGCCAAGTTTTCTGTCTAAAATTAGCCTGCCTTTCTGGATTTACTGCTGTTATTAAGTGAATGTCCTTTTGACAATAAAGCAGTGCTTCTTGGATTTAGACAGTGTTGTGAAGAATATGATAAAGTGCTCTGTGATGTATGACTTTGATTGACTCGGGGGACCTTACTGTTTCAATGCTGTGGTCTGTTCTTTGTTCGCTAGATGAAGACTTTCTGTTCATTTAATACTCAGTTCAGGACCAGAACTTGGAGAAGGATGTGTGTAAAGATGTAGAGTACCTTGTTTCTGCCATGCTAACATGATGAATTATAGTGTATTAAGGAAGTGTTGACACATGTGGGAATAGGCTCTTGACATGCTTGCCAGTAATTAAGGCACATTGTATGTAAAGTCACTAAAAAAAGTTGGAGGCTTATTCTTTGTTATAGGGATGGTTTGCCAAGTGGTGTTATTCATAGTCTTGATGGAAAATACTTGTATCTTCAAAATCGTTGTGGTTCACACAATAATGAAGGCAACAGACAGAGATTCGTTAGTATGAAAATTTTTAATGTTTCCAATAGCCGGATAGGTAATCGTTTTCCTGCCGGAGAGGAAAAAGTGTGCTAAGACCAGTGCCTTGCTGATAAATCACCTGAGCGCTACCAAAGCAGTCGCAGGGCTTGAGGAGCTGTTACTCAAGCGCAAGGGACTCTGCATCCCCCGCGTGAGTGCCCCGAGCCTGCCTCTGAGACCTGCTCTCCACCTGCACCTCCTCGAACTCACGGCCAGGGCCGTGAATTCCCTGCCTCCGGCTCCCCGCCAGCGTGCCAACGGCAGCCTCCGTGCCCGGAGGAGGGAGTCAACAAGTGCCTCGAGTGCCTCGCGGGGAGCCACAGCCGCCCTCCCTGGTCCCCCCATGGACCACAGGGGCTCAGCCACAGCCTCGGAGCGCAGCCCCCATGCCCTCTGCAGGCTGCCCCCTCCCAGGCCCAGGACATCGCCCATCCATCTCCACAGACCCCGTGGCTCTGGGAGATCTGGGGCCCTAATTTCCTCAAGGTTTTATACTGGTGGGATCAGCATATTAGTCCATCAGACACCTTGTGCAGGGCGTGGATGAAGCTACCCACACGATGCGTTAAGTGATCGCACTACGGGGTCCTCCTACCACTCACTCCAGATGTGCAGCTCAAGAGCAAATGCTGATGAGAGCCTGGCCACTGCTAACAAAAGTAATAGGGTCTTTAGCTGCTTCCCAGGACCCATTCTGGAGAAGTTTGTCCACTTCTCCTTGCGCCAGCTGCATGAACCTCCCCCTTTCCTACTGACCTGGACACCGGTGCTGCCGACATGAGGCTCTTGTGCAGCCCAAGGAAGATTTAAACCTCTCCTTGTCTTTGTTCCTGTCATCAGTGAAAGGTGTGTGCTGCTCCATCACTTCGAGGGGCAGGATCCAGCATGGTACCAGTTTCCTTAGCTTCCCCCAGGGAGTCTGCTGAGCTCATTGTAATGCAGACCGGCCCTATCCTCCCTTTCTTGCTTTAAGATATTTTCCTTCCTTTCCTTCTGAATAATTTTCTTGAAGACTGAAAAGAAATCATGAGACATTTCAGTCAACTCCCTGCTAAATCCTAAGATATGCCCTATTTAGAAAGTTTTTTTAATGTGTAATGCATGCATTGGGAGCTGGCAATTAGTGTTTAGTAAATGCTGAAAAATTTGGGCTGCGGAGAGAATTTAGTACTTGATTCAAAATTACAATACACCACCGAAGGACAGACATTAGAGAGATGGAAGAGAGCTCACAGGCTGCCAGTTACTCAAGCATTTAGTATGAATAAATGCATATCTCTCAATGTAAAATTTCTCAACAAGACTGTGTACAAGCGTAACTGCCGAATACATCTCGCCACACTTAACAAGTCAAATGGCACCAATACCCGTTCCAAAAAGCTCACAGTGGCGTAGTGGGTGTCGCAGGTCTGTGTCCGCGGAGATATGGTTCGACCCCCCAGAAAATGTGACATTCTGTGATTCAAAACCGTCCTCGGATGATGGGGGTAACACCATTCATTTATAAAGCAACTGGTGCTTTCACAGACAGCACAACTAAGCAACAAACCTCTCATAAGACAAAAGTAAACTGGAAATTGTTTCAAACGACCTTTTTAGTCTGTCTGTCTTTCTTTTCCACCTTCTGGTACGCGCTTCAATATCAGAACTTTCCCCAGAAGATTTCCCTTCAGTCCTGTGCTTAGACATGAATCCCAGTGCCTATCGATTTATCCAAAACATTTAGTTCAATGAATTGTATTATTTACACTGCCAAGTTCCTTTATATCTTTCCATTGGCCAGCATAGCCTTCACAGAGTATACCAGCCAAACACATAAACTCTACATATGTTTCTACTAGAGCAACTGGCCTCACAGTTAAGTCCAATTAGTTTTTACTCTCAAGAATTTAATCACATCTACCATAACACATTCAGTAAATCAGAGTTTTATTTCTCTCCTTTTTTTTCCTCCCTCACTAGAGATTTACTTTGACATTCAGCTCCTGGGACTATATGAACCTTCCAGCTCTTTAAGGAAATGATAAAAAGAAAAGGAAGGAGAATAAAATATAATCCCAAATGGTGCAACAGAGGTAGGTAGGGAATGATATCGCTGCTTCTCACAGTACCAGATCCAAGGAGCACCCATTAAACCACGAGGCAACTAGTTCAAGGCAAATGAAGATGTAGTTTTTCACGCAGTCCAGGCCAAGTCCCATAACTGATTGCAAAAGAGGTTTGTGGAAGGCAAAGGTATAAAAGTGGTCAAAAAGGGATTATCCAGATTAGTGGAGAATAGGCCATTAGTGGCTATAAAAATGATGGCTTAGCTGCAACCTGAGACAGACTGCGGGAAGGGCAGAGGGGGGAAGCATCTCTCCAGCCCGCCCCACTCCCTGCTCTTCCCACTCAGCCCTTGTTTACTCCTGCTCAAAAAACTATTAGGTTACGGTGACTTTCGGCCTGACCCAACCGGTCTGGCACTCCTAACTCTCCTGTATTTTCAGCATGAACATGTTATTTTGGGTCGCTCATTGCACCAAGATGCTAGACTCAAAGCAAAACAAAACAAAAGAATGAAACATAATATAGACTATTATGTTGTGGAAAGGCTGAAGATGTGCTCTCATCTACAGCTCTGGAGTCCTTTTTGATCCTATTTAACAAGACATAGAAGACATTTAAAAGGTTCCAAATGCTGCAATGAAAATGATTCAAAGAATTAATAGCATGGGAGGGAATATCTACAGGAGATGTAAGTAAAAAAAAAGAATAAACAGGACCATTTATTTTACAATGGACAAAGGAAAACATATATTAGAGATATATAAAATACAATGTGTGTAGAAGTCCAAAAGTATGTTTCTATCCATAGTCTAGAATAAAAAAATGCACTCAAAATGAAACAAAATGCAACAAGTGAAAGAAGACAGATTTATTTGCAATTCCTAAATACCTTTTGAAGATCACTGCTACCACATATCTTTGAAATAAATATATCCATAGCAAACAGATTTAACTGTTTTCTTAGGGAAGGACTTTTTCTGTTCTGTTTGCTCTTAAAGAGTTTCAACCCTGTTTTCACTTGAAAAAAATCAGTGCTGTTGACATTTTTCATTTTTCAAACTAAATTTTGAAGTGCATTTTTAAGTCATAATTTTTTAACAGTGAGAATGAGAGTTAAGGAAGAATCTTATTTCCTCTCAACTGGCACAGGTTTTCATACACTTTTTTGTTCAGTATTAGGCTGTTTCATTTTTTATGGGAAAAAGATTTTTATCAAAATGCGCTAAGCACAAAAACATCAACAATGTTGCAATTTAACTTTCAAAAAAATCATTCTGAGTTTTATTTTCACAAAAATAAAAATGAAAAAAAAAAAAAAAAACAAAAACCCAAACCAAAAGAGGGTGATACATGAGGGAATTCTTCATAACAGACAATTCCTCTTTTGGAAATAACCATCAAAGTAAATGCTTTGAATTTACTTTAGTTCCTAAATTTCAAAAGGAGATTAGAGACAGAAGGAACAGTAGGACCATGCACACTGGGAAGTGGTTATGCAGAAGGGAAGAGCCATAAATAGGTATGGTTCTGTTTATCAGCCACCCATTAATTATCGGTTTAATGTAATCCCAGAGGATAAACAGGTAGGCACAGCAAACTGAGTTATGAGTAACCTCCAAGGAAGCGTTGTAGCTGCTTGGAGTGATGCTGGGATATTAGTGTAGATGAGCTATTAATAAAACACAACTTAGCAGGTCCTACATTTCTAGCAGGTATTTATGCCTAGTTTTGGGGTTGACATTGTAATCCTTATTTGAGTGAATAAACAGTGTCCAACAGACAAAGAAATGCTGGTGGAGCATCTCCTGGTGCTCACACTTGGACTTTATTGGGTCAAAACTTTAGCTGAAGGTAGTGAGAGTTTTGCCTGAGTAAAACCCAAGCGAGGACTTCCAGGTCTGTCCCAGTGGGACTGCTCTAAGGAGTAAGGGTTGAATTGTTATACCACAAAATACCAGCTGTAGTTACGTTAACCAGGATAAAGTTTCAAGGGGTATCCAATCCCAGTGCCTCAATGTAAAGCTAATCACCAGCTGGACTACAGAACAAATTTCCCCTCTGGTATAATATCGCACAATTATATGCATTATGAGGGTTTAAAATCTGGCATTGGCTGTGCTATTGTTGGAACTAGGATAACCACTCCAGTTCCAACAAGAGGCCATTCATCTGCACTAATTTGTAGGTTAGGGAAGGTTTTAAAATAGGAAGTCTTTTCTTATGCAAACAGGGACATGGTAAGAAACCCAGGGCCTGCAGGCAGCGAACTGAGGCATCACCAGATCACAGAGGATGAGCGTCACCAGGCCCACGCACCAGGGCAACCTTCAAACCCAGACTTTCATGGCACCCTAGTGTAATAAAAACCTTGAGGCTGGGCCTCTACACAGGGATGAGCTTAACTGAGATTTTGTATCCAGCTTCTAAAATATTGCTAACAACCCTCCAGTCCAAAGAACTGGGAAGAAGGAATAAAAACAGAGATATTAATCCTAATAAATTATTCTCCTGAAGAACTGTTTTCCCTTTCATTGCCTTCCCTGGATTCACACATGACTGTATTTGAAGTATTCAGCAAACTCTTTGTGCAAACAATGAGCACTTTCGCTTTTGATCCATGACTCTGGGTTGTTTCAGGGCTGTGCATTGGACACGTAAGCCACACGGCATCGGTTTCTTTTCTGCGGGCTGTCCACTGCAGCTGACTTTAGCCTAAGGCTACCCTGGAGAGAAAGAGGTCCCTCTCTGCCACACTGCTTAAAGCTACATCTCTTCTTGAAATCAGAGAGTCTCTCTCTGCACTGACCAGGGAGCTGGCTCCTTCCACTCCTTTCAGTTTTGAATTTTCCAACGGAGGAATCATTCCCCTGTAGAAATCTTGCATATATTGTCTGCTGTATATGAGCTTCCCGCTCTCAGTCATGACATGCACACTCCCTTGAACTTTCTGAGTATCCAGGGATGATCGCTTCCCTACATCATCGATAGCCTTTGGGAACAACCTGCAAGACATATGAAGGGGTGGGATGATGAACCCAGCCTCCTGTGCTTCTAGCCTGAGCCTTTACCCTTACATGCTTCTTGTATGCACAATCAAGATCAAGAGGTGTTTCCACAGTAAATACTAATCTACAGGTTTTCCATAGTGATGTGAAGGCTAAATTCACCTTAATTTTCTCAAAAGGAGCTGAATGCAGGTGACAGAGAGACCGCTACAAGTGGAAGATGCTCAACACCTTGTGGTCCCCTAGACAATGACCACAAAACATGCTTCCAGCAGACACCTCCCACCCAGACTCCACATTGGGTGCCACCAGACATAGACTCTGCTGATGAATACCAACATGGGGTGCTCTGAACTCTGCTTTCTTTGTGAACTATGTGGTTTTCCAGCTGTGCTGCTCAGCCCATGGTCTCATGTGCTACCAGCTGACATTGCAAGCCTGAGCATGATCACAGCTATCTCCTCTTGCTGAGGAGGCATGAGAGAAGCAAAGCCCATAGGACCCCACGCAGATACACTGCAATCTGCACATTTGGTAAGTGTTTTCTGACGGACCCACCTCATCTGTTGGAGAGGTGAAAGCAAAACCTCAGCTTCATGTCATCCAAGTGTAAACCGTTAACACAGACCTCATTTAAAATCGTCAGCAGCCTAAACTTGTCATGGGAAATTCTGATATTTCATGTAGGTAAATAGAAAGATGGTGTCAAACTTCCTTGCAAGAAGAGGAGGCTGGGCTCCAGACGCAATTTCGCATCCTCCCCATGGCTGTGATTTGCAGGGGAGTATCACTCTGCAGGATTGCAGCGCACTAGTCACACTTCCAGCTCCAGCTATTTCTAACCTTAAACACTGGGAACTCTTTCTGTACCTTCTTCTTCTACCTACTTAAGAAAAGCAATCAACCTTCCAGAGTAAAATTTAAATGTAATGAAAAATGCTTTGATAGGTGCAAAGAATAATGTAATGCCCTTAGTAGCCAAGTATCAAAGCACCAAGTATGTGTTCCCAGCTTGTATCACTAAGGTTATAAACACATCAGATGTTACAAGCACAATTCCCATAAGTGTAAGACAATAACCAGGGTAGAAAAAAAGATAAGGTCTTTGGCAATGATGCAGAATAGGGCTGTTTTTCAGTTAGGCGGAAAATGGTGTATTGATGGATACATTGGATAACATTACGGTTCTAGTTCAATACTTTATATCCCCAAAGTCAGCAGGGTGTTTTTAGACAGCAGCTACAAAGGTTAACCATCTTATACAACTCTTCCCATGTAGTACACTCCTGCTAACGTCCAAGTTCAGCACGGCACAACATACCAGAAAAGGGATCTTCTAGAAAGACAGTGTAGCATATACTAAACGTACTAAAAACTGAGGAGTCCCCAGAGTAACTCAACAGAGAGTGCCCTTACAGTGGGGATATTTTACAGGGGACCCATTTGGATTTACTTTCGTTATTTAATGTGTTTATCAGTGATGCAGTATAAAAAATCGACACCCATTCCTTGCAAAGTCTGCAGATGACACAAAAATCATAGAGTGGTCAATAATGAGAAAAGCAGATCTGTTGTACAAGCAATCTGGTTTGTATGGTAACCTGAGCTCACTAGGAAAAAAAAAAAAGAGCCAACATATTTTATTGTACAGTTAAGCAAATTTCTGAGTATCCCAGATAGCTTCTACACTAAGGACATGGGCTATATTTTAGAAACAGAGACACAGAAAAGGATTTAGAGGTCACGGCTGATAACCAGCTGAGCTGCACAAGAGTTCCCCATGCAATGCACTGACGAAGAGAGAAAATGTGATTTTGGTATGTGCGAGCAGGGGACTATAAAACACAAGGATGGAAAGGCAGATGCTCACTATTCCTTGGAATATTAATAGTAGAAAGAGAGCAGGTCCAGCTCGGTGTCCACATTTTAAAATATACTATTGACAAACTGGAAAGAGTTCAAGAAAGAATTATAAATATACTTGCAATTGGCAAAAGCTGTTAGTGAGATACTAAAAAAAAAAAATCTCAATTTATTTAATTTATCCAATAGGAGAATAAATGGTGATTTGTCTGTGGTTTATAACAGACCTGGCTGGGTGTTCTGTCTCAACAATAGAAAATGAAATTTCCACACAAATTTCTATAAAGAAAAAATAACGTTAATTTTTCTTCAGGACAAGCAAAATGAGAAAGTCCACTGTAAGCCACTCCACCTCAATTTGTTCTGTTCAAGGAAACTTTAAACTTCACCTTCTTGTGAACACATTTATCTGTGGCGTAGGTACCTGTTTTCTCCTACAGGCCAGCCACGGGGTAATTTGTCACTTAATTCAGAGTTGTATATAACATTACAGGAGCTGTAGTCCAGCCAAGAAGCCTCTGCCTGTTGAATAAGGGTAGCGTTTCTTCAGGCTGTAATTCCCAGGAGCAATGCAGCATTATGGGAAAATATTTGTTTTTAATATTGAACTGACACAAAAGAAAGCCCTGGTCAATTAATTAGGCAAGTTCAAATAACAAGGGTCCTACATTAAAGAAAATGATAATTTTGTTTAGATTCGTTCATTTGTTCGTAT
The DNA here is from genome assembly GCA_009819775.1 of Phoenicopterus ruber ruber. Lineage (NCBI taxonomy): Eukaryota > Metazoa > Chordata > Aves > Phoenicopteriformes > Phoenicopteridae > Phoenicopterus > Phoenicopterus ruber. The sequence continues at coordinate 190,062,276 of CM020215.1, read as the reverse complement.
GTTTCCATTCTGGGTTTTCTTTATGTTAATAAGGCAACTTTTTGGTACAATTTGGAGTAAAAACAAATGTTGACAAGTCGTATCTGCCCACTATGTGAAAATTCCAAATTTTGTTCGGTCTCAGCTTGCAAGTAGCTGTATTATATTTCTGATACCAGGGGGATCTCTGAATTAACAGACAGAGACGCGACATCCAGTAGGTGGAATCCGACACTAGATTAATCCAAACTAGATAAATGCCAAGATTTTAACAAGAGAGGGAATTAAACGCTGCAGCAATTTATCTAGAAATGGGGTAGACGCTCTGCCATGTGTGGTATTTAAAGACAGGCTATCTCCCTGTCTGTTCTCGCCGGTGATTCAAACCGACAGGCTGTGTTGTAATAGATAATAGCAACAATCCCTCCAGCCATAACATCTAAAAATCCAGGAAGCAGCATTGCAGGGAGAGAAACTGCTAGAAACCCTCTGTCTTCGGGGCCAGAGAACAGGGATGGTTACGTTATACCACTGAATACCTTCCCTTGTCTATCCGTAACACAGCTTCAGTGTAATTAAACTTTTCATAATAATACCCTATAACTGCTCTGTGGTTTGAGGCCCGACTTAAATCTAGCCATCGTAACTGGTGCTCGCCGCCTCGTGCTTGAAGAGCCTTTTCCTTGTTTTCTTACTTTTCTGATGCTCAATTCCCAAACAAATAACCTTGCAAATTGCCTATTTTGGCTCCTGGACCAAAGGAGGGCTTTTAAAGCCTGATGAGAATATTTTTAAATGATAGATTTAATTAGTATAGAAGTATTAAATGAGAACGCTGTACAGCCACTTAGTAAAAATGGAAGTGAAAATAATGCTGGCACCATCGCTCACCCCCAACAATGTCGCACTTTGAGTTGACTCCTGTTTTCTGGGGGATGTTGACACAACAGGCAAAGATGAAAGCCCGTAATAAAAAGAGCAGGATATTCTAAGCTCACGTTAATCCATCCAGAGGACAGGAAAACCTCTTTCAGTAACAAAATAGACCTTCTTAAGGTCAGTAATAGCAGGCTTCATCAACTGACAGCAGCCTGCTGAACACAAAGGAAGTGTGACTTTTCCTTTTTCTTTGCTACGGCTCAATAGTTTTGTTTTAGCCTGACAGTCAGTTTATTTACAAGAAAAACCTCATGTGCAAAGAGTATCTTTCCTTGTGCAACGTATTCCGATGTGCCAACTGAAACGACTCTGCGCTCGCTGCACTACCGGGTAGCCTTTCACATGACAAAGTGCTGGAGCTACGTGTGCAGCGATACAGCAGGGGCTAGTTAAGGTTTCCAAATATACGGCATTCGAGCAGGGACCGGCCTCGCTGTAGGTTTTCCCTCCGCTATTGCCAAACGACAAAACATTAAAAGCTCAGCAGCACACAGCACCATTAAACTGACTGATGGCAAGAAGACGTCAGAAAACACGTTTCTGTAAATCTTTCCCTACACATATAAAAACAGGTCTCAGAGTTCCCTGCCCCCTCCGTACACACATATACACATGCATCTCATTCATAATTTCCCAGGAAGTCCTAACAAATTGCACTACATTTGAAGCACTACCTCACAAAACAAAGCCCTGAACATATTATTCAAATATTTGAGCAACGTTCGTTATGAATTCTAACAACTAACTTTTCCTTTTTTGAAGCGCGGTAGGAAAATAACAGTCTCCCACTTTAAAGATGTGGAAACAAAGGGAAAAAAAGAGGCTGATGTCACCAGGGTTTTGGAGACAGAGCTTGTGTGAGATGCAGCTAGAGGCGAGGGCTCACGTATCTGGGAAAAACTCTCCCAAACGTCCATGGGAGCTCTTCATCCACAGCTGAGGAAACAATGAAAACTCAAAATTTCCCGGGTCTGGTCTCACTCTGTGCTCAGCCCAGGCTGCTCTAAAATTAGCCCTGTTTTACAGACTCTGCTTCAGCTGCCACAGGAAGCACAGGCAGCACATGCCAGTCTTGCGAGATTATTATTAATAATAACGGGGAGGTGCTCCCAGGCCGGGGGCAGCCCCGTGCCCCAGCACGCGTGGTGGTCAGTCCCCGCACGGACGCCCTCGCCATCTGCGACGACTGAACAGAGCAAGGGTGGAGCAGCGCAAATGTTGTTATTATTAGCCCTCACAGGGGATTTTTTACATACAAGCTGTCCGTTTGTTTGGTAAATCCGAAATGGCTACCAGAAATGTACCGCCGTCAATGATGCTCTTGTTGGGAAGACTTCCTCGGGCCCTCCGTGGTGTTTCTAGGAGGAAAAGCCCCTCCTGGAGAAACCACAAGCTGCGTCGGGTCCCGCAGGAAGGTGGAAGATGAGGCCCATTTTCCTGCATGACCTGACCCCCAGTTTAGCTTCAGGCAGGGTTTTGGTTAGTGCAAGCAGTGCTCAACTGAGCTTGCAGTCCTAACAAGCCAAAAGAAAGACATTTGGATATGAAGCTTTGGGCCACCCCCTGCTCATGCACTGGTGTGACCCACACAAAGGCTGGCTGGACCCCGCTCCCAGAACTACCTACGCTGCTATGGGGTAACCCAGGACATCCCCTATACTGCCTAGGGCCTAAACATACCCCATGGGGGTGCAAAGACAGAGTGGGCAGGCACGTACCAGTGCTGTAGGCACCCTGTCCCACTCCCATGCCTGCTGAAATTTGACCTCCTCGTCCATCATTAGCATTTTCTCCTGGTCCCTGTGATGTCTGATTCATAAGGGGAAGCTCTGGTAGGAAGGGGGGACCCAAAAATTCCTCACACCCCATGCTGCTGGAGGAAAACAGCAGCACATTCTGCACCACGCTATGTGTGGGAGCTCCATGAAGTACTTCATTTCTCCAAGGCACAGCCCCTCTTACACACTTTCTCCCTGCATAATGTGGCTCCACATATTGCTTTTAACGAGGGACTGTAGTAACAAAAACATATAGCGCTTCCCCATGAAACAGACTGTCAACACAGTAGGAAATTAAGAAATCAACTTTTTCTGCAGTGCTGTTAGGAACATATAATGTTAATGGTCCCGAGTGTGAAAACGGGAACTTTTCGGAGGGTCCGTAAAGAAGGACCAGTTTAGCCTCTGGTCCTCAGGAGCAGCGTACAGAATCGCCCGGTTCCCAGCCCCTTGCTTTAGAAAGGTTGGTTTAACTGCTAACCCAGAGCCCAGGCACAGAACATCAAAACAATCCCTCCAAGCATTCAATAAACAATGACAGTCCCCAAAATAGCTTTCTAGTTTTCTTATAATGTACTTCCATGCATCCACTTATGTGACCTTGAACTGGTATCATTTCTCACTTGGGAATTTTCCCTTAGCATTTGTTGCTGCAGCTCTTGAAGTATGAAGAATGAGTGCTGGACTCTTACACTCATTCGTTTCCTCCTTTCATTTATTTTGGGTTTGATGGGGAAAACATATGACTGGATATGCCATTGCAGGCAGACAATCCGATAATCACTAGTTGATAGGACAGTGACTCCAAAAACTCTGTCTGTAGCCTGTTCATTCTCTTTTTGTAACATCATCAGACTGGAGGGGTAAGGGGTGGAGGCACTGCTTTCTTTTTCCTTTCCATGAATGCTACAGCCTATGTCCACCATGTTCAAGACTTTTGAAACAGAGATTTTGGAGCATGACAGATTCCTCTTTTGCTTATTTGCAATCACTACCCAAAAACTCTTTTCAGAGACCTACACGGTAGGTCGTTTCTGTGAGATTTGGAGCATTCATTCTGACGGTCCTTATGGGTCCTCAACAGATGCCGGTTTTCACAGAGCAGTTGTACGTTTTCCCAGGATGCTAAGAGGGGATCCCAAAAGTGCCACTAGCATTTCTCCTGCAGGAAAGGCAAGGTCAGCTATCAGCCACATCCTGCTGCTTGGCAGAGGAGATGCTCTGTGGGCACCGAGGCATGGGAGTGAATGGCCATGGAGGAGGTACAGGAGCTGGTCCTCCCATGCACTTCCTTACCGCCACCTCTTTCAAGGCCTTCTGTTGCTCTCCTAGTTCCTTTTTTGCTTTTCACTGGTGGGTTCACCTTAGCTACCAGCTAGTTCAGCCGAGGACCAGAGAGGGGACAAAGGGCCTGAGACAGCCACTCTCCCGTGCTGGCAGAGGGCAGAAACCCACCAAGAGATGCAGTGCCTGAGCACTGGAGGGGCAAAGAGACGAAGCTCTGCCAGACTAGCCTCATCCGCCTCCTCACTGGGCTTGCAGCACCCGGCAGCGGTGCTCCGGGGAGGACAGACACGGACGGGCTGCACAGCAGCTCCCTGATGAAAGCACCTGCCACTTCTGTGAAAGCCGACACTCGCTGCCTGCGGTGTCCCTGGGATTCCGGATCCCAAGGCCCTGGTTTACTGCAGGAGCTGTGAAGGACGGCCTCAGGCTTCACAGCAGGAAAAAAATACAAGGGATCAAGTATACAGAGGCACCTCATAAAGTATCCCTTCAAACCACATGCGGATTTACAGGAGGGAAGTGAGTGGCCCTCAGGGGGCTTTCGCTTGCCTATTAGCGCTGGCCGGCGCGGGGTGCACTCCTGAACCCCAGGATGCAACTGGCTACGCAACCCTATGACTTCTTTCAAGTGCAGATGAGGCGGCCACGCACACACCTCCGGGCTGCAGCGGGGCTGGGTGGGACACAGCCGCTGCGCCAGGTCGGGCAAGAGCATCCTCCGATTTCCTTTCCACCGAGTTCCTTAACACCTCTGTCCCGCACCGGGGAGACGTGGGATCAGCCTGCGGGGAGGCTTGGGACAGCACACTGACAGCCAGGGCTGCCCTCAGCCCTCGCCTCCCCCAGGGGAGCAAGGCTGGCGAGCAGGCACATCCCCGTCAAGCAAAAAGCCTTAGATAAGCCTGGAAACAAGTAAAGGCAGAAGGCATGGAAAGAACAAGAAAAAAAAAATAAGGCAAGAAAAGGAGGAAGAGCAGAGTGGAAGAAAAGGAGCAGGGAAAAGTACGGGGCTGGAGGGGGAAGCTTCTTTGCAGAGACAGGGTGAGGTGAGCAAAGTGGTCCCTCTGGATCATACGGGGACGTACAGGAAGAAGAAATGTAAAGGAAGGAGAAACATAAAGGAAGAAGGAAAAACAGGAGATGTGGAGAGGTAGAGGAGAAGAAGGGATCTGACTAAGGGAGGAAAAAAATAACATCAGAGCAAAGAAATTGAGGGCAGGGGAGGAAAACTATGTGCTGGAGGAGCTGAGTAGAGGAGCAGAGCGGGAGGAAATAAGCATCCAAATGAAGAGAGATAAAAGCAGAACTGTCCCAGAGGAAATGAACTGGGCACTCTGAAATAGTGTCAGACATAAATAAATCAGACAGGAACACTTGGACACTTGGAAAAATGAGAGGAAAAATACAGTGTGACATACAATAGCAGGAAAAAAGTGGGGTGATGGCAAGGGAAAAGAGGGAAAAGCAACAAAGAGAGTAAAAGAGGGAGTGAGCCAGATAGTCCAAGCAGTCCCGACATATTTACATGCACACTTTGAGGTGTTTGCTCTAATGAGCAGTTAGGGCAGCAAAGAAAGTAGAGAGTAATGCAATCACATCATTTATATGGGCAAGTGGGGATTTTGCAAGCTGGAAGATATATGCACACAATAATTGTGGGTGAAAGTTGGGAGGCCAATAATTACAGCAGTAAATCATAATCCTTTTAATATATTATCAGTTTGATACCCAAGCAATAAATGCATACGCATATGGTTTTTTGTGCTTAAGAAGCGGCAGGAAACTTGACTGCTAAAACAAAGAGAAGGGAGAAGCTCAGTTCTCTCTCTCTGTTGAGTGAGAGTGTAAAGAAACGCACTCCGTCTCTCTCTCCCTCTCTCTGTGATGGCCATCATTACTAGAGTTGGCTGGGAGTTTCACAGCGCAGTTATTTTCTAATGGGAATGCACTTACTACAAAACTGAAATTTTCCACAGGAAGATTTTGATTTTGCTATAAGAGAAAAATCCTATGAGAAAAATTTGAACCAAGTGTTTCATTTGGGTGACTTCAACTCAAGCCAGAATTTTAAAAAATCGATATGAAACTTTTTATTACATTACTATTAGTGGAACTTGGACATTTTCAGTTGGGAACAAAGTATCTTTGAAACTGCTGCAAGCAGTTTACTCTAAATTTTGTTGCAGTCATTGTATCTGTAGCTTTGTAGTGGGAAACACACCTGTGCGTGTGTGTGTGCGCGCGCGCGCATATGCATTTCCCCATACGCAAAAAAACAAGTGAGTAAAATTGGGGGAAATCAAGAGAATAAACAAACATTCAGAGTTCATCCTAATTTTGAGCTGATTGCAAATGAAAGCCATTGTGTAAGCACCCTACCAGACCATCTGTGTATTTCTTTTTTTTTCTGAAGGGATTTGGTGATCCTCTGGTGGGAAGGGAGAAAGGAAGGTTGTTAAGCAGTAATTCAGAGCATGTCTTTAATAAGAAACACCGATCTATGTTCTAAAATATGAAGGGTAGGAAATCTACCATAACCTTTAGTAAGCAGTGCCAGTGATTAATTGCTGTCTTGTTTAAAAATACACAGCTTGCTTCTCGTCTGAGGCTGCCCAGTTTCATCTTCCGGCGGTTGGACCTTATCACATCCTTTGTCTGCCAGAGCAAAGAGTGAGCTGTGATCGAATTTCTGCTCCCCATGTACATATTTATAGATTGTGATCAAGTCACCTCTTAATCTTCTCTTTGTTAGATAAACAGAGCGAGCTCCTCGGGTCTATCACAATAAGACATGTTTTCCAGACCTTTCATCATTCCCATGGCTTTTCTCTCTGAACCCTCTCCAATTCATGCAGCATCCTTCTTCAATTGTGGAAATCAGCGCTAGGAACAACATTCCACAGTGGTGCCAAAGGCAGATGTAGCCTCCAGCTTCCTATTTACCCGTCTCAGGACCAGCTCTTTGGAGGACAGCCTCCCCCAGCAGCTCCTGCTCAACTCACCCCCCAGTCCCACCTTCTTTGTGGATTCAATGGCCACATCCACCAAACCCTTTGCATTTGGAACCGTAGGGAGGTTTAGAGGTGAGTTGTGGTGTCCTCCCCCCAACCCCACTTACCGCATGTGGGTGCGGGTCACCCGCTCAGGTTTGATTTGTGGGAACTGGATTCCAGCTGGGGGAAAGCGGTTGGGAAGCCCCTCGCCAGCGTGCACCACACACAGCCCAGCCGCTGCCGCAGGCGTTGGGCTCCGAACTAGCGACTGATGATCGGGGACCAAATTAAGTCTGGTTTGACATCAAACACTGTGCCGCGTGTAGACACCCCAGTGTGAGCTGCTTCAATCTGCTACTCCACTCCTGTTCGGCCAAATTATTTGCTAATGTAGGTATGGCTAATGATTCGCAGAATCTTACCAAAATCCTACTAAAAAAAAAATCCCACTTTTGCTTGAATTCAGCTTCTCAAGTAATCCAGGAGGTTCTCTATTCATGTCTGTATTTATCACTGCTGATTTTTTTTTCTTCCGCATGACTTTTTAGGAACAATTATATGTAATCTCCAAGGCAAACTTCTTGAATAGCAGAAGGCTGGGTATCACTTGTTTGAGGACTCCATTCAAAACACCAAGTAAATGATAAATTTCCATCAGCAATTGCATTTTCAGACCAATCAGTGTGCCAGCATTTAACCCACTTTCAGTGTGGCATGCCAATTTCATATCTGTGCAATTAAGATGTATAATTAAGGAAACATTTGTTTCTTAATCAAATTTTCATCATGTGCAAAGCTAAATGCCATACAGAATTCAGAGTACCTTACATCAAATACTATTAGCTGTGTTGACCGTAATGATAATCTTGTTTTAAAAAGATATCAAGTTAGTTACATAAACACTTATTAAAAGGTTTTTACTATGATAATCTCTTTCACAGAGTTATTAGTAGAGTCCGATATCAACCTTAATTTCTCTAATACCAGAGAAAGTCAAATGGAAATGCACACAACTGGTGTTCTCATCCCATACGTGTCTTATAAATAAGACTGTATCTTTCCAGTCCTCTCAAACTTTTCTAGTGTTCAATGTCTTCTGGAAAACCATTATTTATAGTCGAAGGAGTTTCTTGACTTGTTCTTTTCAAACTCGTGGACCGAAGTTGTTCAAGCCTCTCATTTAACATACCTACTTTAGTAGCTGCTGTTTAAACATTTTCTTGAATTACTGTTGTAATGGAAAATACATCATCCCTATCACGGGATTATATATTTTCAGTTGTTTTTTTCCAACCAACACAGAAAGCTATTCTGGTCTTTTCTGTGTTAGTATAAATAATTCCATCATTTCTATCCACTGAGAGAAACATCACTGTTACGTTTTCTTCCCTAACATACATCAAAAACTTCTTGTCCTTAACTTGTATGATCTTTAGCTCTGTTGGGCAAATACCTCTACTTACATTTCTCTTGCTTCATTTACGAATTTATCACTATTCCTATCTTCTGATTTAGATTAACTTTTGTTGCCTCACTCTTTCTTCTAATTGTTGCATGTGGGTTTTTGTATAATAGAACAGCTTTCACTTGAGATACGTTGTTTTGTTTTACAACAAATATGGCTTTTTAGTAAAATGTTTTTAAAAAGTTTGCAATTATCATTCACATTTCTCTGTTTAAATTCTCCCAGTAGATTTGGCTTATAATTGTTTTCAGCTTTACAAAACTGGCCTTTTTAAAGAACCAAGAATGTATATTACTGGTTCATATTTTGCTCTTTTTGCACACAAATATAACCAAGACACAATCTTTTGCACATAAGCAGACATTTGCTTCAGTTCTGTAATCAATTTCTCTCTATCTGTCATAATTAGATCAGGTTTTTGCTGAGCTTCATTTGCTGAACTAGCATTTGAAATGCTAACAGAAGAAATAAAAGCTCTGCTCAGTGGTTAGGGGAGGATGGACTCAAGGCTCTGCTCCACATTTGGCAGAGAGGAAGTTTGGACCTTTGTGGTCCTGGGTGAGCATCCTAATCCCTGAATAATGACCCTTTGAACCCACTCTCCTAATAAATCTAGCCTTTGTTTTCCAATTTTATTCTGCCTTTAAAAATAGAGTTTAAAATGCTCCCAGATTGTAGTTAATTTTTGTGGTCAAAGTTGCATATTCATTTTCTTATTATTCACACCTAGAATGAGAAAAATATTCAGATTACCTCAAAAAGATATTTTAGTTAAGTCACAAAGCAAAAAAAAAAAAAAAAATCCACTGTTCATATTTGCCTAACTATTACCAACCACTTTATATTCTACTTGTGCAAATTATCTCACCCAACTTTGGTACCATTGCATGAAACATACACCCAGTTACCCAACAGTGATGGGTCAGGAATGACTGAACTTGTTGGCCTCATGTCCTTGGACAGCTTTATTCTTTACTTGCTCAGGAGTCTGATTTTCTACTAAGCAAAAGTATATTGTTCCCTTTTATAAACTTCTTCTTCCTTATGACTTTAATATCCTCCTGACTATTCAAGCCAACCCCTCCATTAAGAAATTGTTTCCCTTTCCAGTGAGTAAAATATATCCAAATTTTACATGCTTCTCTTCTTAGAGAAGGTAGACAAACACGCTCAAAACCATCCTTCTGTCTTCAGAGATGATCAGCTTGCAGCACCCACCTACGTGTCACTTCCCCGTCACTCACTTCAGGTTTTCTCCCTCTGCTTTAGGGATCAAAATTAATGTCCTAGGAGGCCACCTAACAAATTCAGGGCTGTCATCACAGTGCCTTTTCCTTTGAATCCGGGATAATGAAGCTTAACAAGACCAGTGGTTCAAGATCTCCTCAGTTTCTCTCAGTCCTTGAAGGTCTGTACTTGCCTCTGCTGTTTGGTGCCATCCTCTGCTGAACCTCCAGCACACCATTCGTACAGAGGCCCCCTTTCCTACATGGTCCTCTCCCTTCGACTGGGCTACATTCACTCTTGACAGTGGGTCTCAGAGATTTTATTACATATACCTGCCTAAATGGCCACAGTTCTGACTTTCAGATAGGTAACCAGCACTCATCATCTGTGGTTTTGTCATTTCTGGCTTAGTCCTGTAGCACATCCTTCACATGGGGCTGCATTGCAATTTAATTGGAAGCAGGTTGTGGTGCAGAAGGCAATCACACACCTGATATGTGCATCTCTGCTCTGGGACCCCGGTCGGCTACTTTTGAGTGGCCTGACTGATTTGAATATGATGGTTTGAGCCTAGGAAGCCCAGAGCCTCCAGGGAAGATCCTTCCTAAAGCAAATACGCGGTGATGCATCTCTCAGAGATGCAGGCATTAGAAGCACTGATGACTGGATTATGTTCCTTTCAATATAACATAGAAGGCATAGCCAGCAAGATACTCCCAAAAAGCTTCCTAGGCTTCATAAATCCCTTCCTGCAGTCTGACACCATCTGTATTTTTTGACTTTTAGGACATACTACAAGACCCATGTGTTGGAGCAGCTCTTTGAGGAGCCTTAAGAGGACTGGTTGATGAATGGGGCTCCAGTGTTTATTTACTTCAGTTTGGTAGAAGCAGTGAGTCAATTATATTGCATTTTGGCTTTGCAGTTCTAAGTTGGGAGAGTGCTTAGATCCTATGTAGGAACATATTTTATTTATTTTAAATATCTGAAAAAAATTTGAATAAATAAAATGATGCAGTTGGTGTAAGATTTATGATGTCCTGAATTTTCCATGATTTTAAGTGGTTGGGTTTGTACATGACGTGTTAGTCAAGTATGCAGTCCATTACCAGTCTTGTCTGGCTTTCGAAACAAAAGGTCTTTTGTTGTGGTGAATCATAAAGAAAGCTTTGCAGGTCCTATTTTTATGATGACACTTAAAAGCAAGAATCCCCACAAAGTCCCATCACCCTTCCTGGAGAGAAAGGGTTGGGATTCATATAGCAGATACACTGCTATCTGTCAGTCCCAGAAAGCCTAACACTGGAAAAAAAAAAAATTGCTGAATAACTTCACAGTTTTTGCCATCATTTTCCACATAAGGTATCCAATGCGTCTGCATCATTCAGCAACGAACAGACAGAACCACAAAGTCTCTCAACGCCATTCATCCAGTTATGTGCCCCATTAATTTTTCAATCAGATTAATTAACAACAAACTGATTGCCTCCCAAGCCAAGCTCAGAACTGACAACTCTCTTTGTCATGGTAATGTTGACAGCAGGTCTATGAAAAATAGTCTTATTCGATAAAATAAACTGAACGGGTACTAGAATACGTCATTTGTGGATGTTGTACAGTCCCATGAATGTTAACATCTTCAAAGCAGATACTCACTTTAGCCAACTCCTCGCTTAAGTGTCCCAATAAAATATATCCTGAAGTCACTGGGAGCTTTTCTGCTGGCTTCAGTGGACATTGGAGTAGCCTCTAAAAAGCTTTCAAGGCTCAACAGATGAGCTTTTAGAGGCTTTTCTGACTGTTAGGACAAGCTTTCCTTAAAATAAATTTTGATGTCAGGAAGGCTCCCTAACACATTACCAACAGGGCCATGAAATGTTTGGCTGATCACAAATCCTTCCACACCAAACAGAAACCTTCTAATACACTGGAAAGCCACAGCTAGGCCTAGGAAATTCTTATGTAAAGCAATTTAAGGTAAATATGGAAATTAATAGATTAGAAAAGAAATGTGTTGGGTGAGTTATTAACCGAGGTAATCCAGGCCTCCTTACCCATGTGCCACCATATGCTCTACGTTCTTCCTTAAGCTTATCCTAATGTGTTTTCCTTAAGGCTCTTTTCCACTTCCTTAGTTCATGAAATACAGTAACATTAGCTCGTCTCAGTGTTAACAGATGTTGTGAGGAATTATTTTAAAGTCACTCGTATCCTGTATCTCTCCATATCTTTTAGCTCAATTGCAGCAAATTTTAGGAGTTTTTGTCCAGAAAAAAAAAAAAAAAACCCACCAAAAAAACCCCAAACTATAGAGATTTACACCACACCCTCGCTATCATTAAATAAAACCAGCATCAAGTTAAATCACTGCAGTCAAAGTATTTTTATACATTTTAGAAATCTTCTCACATCCCCAGTTCTCCCTTGAGCTGGCGGAGATCCAGTTTGGGACACAGCTGTACACCAGAGTGTACAGCTCTGATTTGGAAAATCAGAGAGGGGTGAAACCACGGGGCAGAGAGAGGCCATTGCATTCTCCAGTCCCTGCCTTACAGACATAATAACAAACCTGAAGTTTCAGGAGCAGAGCAAGAGGCCCTAGTGGATGCTGGTTAATTATTATTATTCTTCACTTCTTTTCAGCGGTATCCCTGCCCAAATAAAGCTTTCGCAGAAGAGAAATTGCAGCCTTAGTCCAGTGGAGAAGAGAAGAAGGAACATGTAATGGGAAAGTTTTAAAAGTGCGCTTCCAGTAAATTCAGGTGAGCACCCAAATTTTTGGCTATATCTACCTGAAGCCAACATGACAACAGCAACACTAAGGAGCTTCCTTGGTAGGTATGGACCCAAAGTTCAAAGAAAGCAGTGGAAAAAAATCACGTGTACTTCAACAGGCTGCTGTTTAGACCCCTGCCATTTCAGAAAGTGCTGGAAGATACTTTCTGGAAACACTTCGTTTGAAGATTTTTATGCCATTTTTTTAAATCTCAGTCATAAAAATGTAACCCATGCATCATGAAACTCTCAGTTTCTCCTTTGTGAGCTCATCTACAGGGATTATGAAGTGGCCTCAGCAGCCAGCGTGTGACACACATGCTTCAGCAGGCCGGCCCCAAAGCAAGGACTTGGCCAGGACACAGCACCATTGACACCAGGCTGGTACCATCAGGCTTCTCCGGGGTAGAAACCAGTGTGGGTAGGAGCAGGCACTTGCGTGAACACTGCTGTGCCCCAGCGCTCAGGCTGCAGTTCCAGGCGTTGGGAATCATGCACAGGTCCCTCTGTTTTGGTGTCGCTTTTCTGTCTTAATGGCCTTGAGATAACACAGCTGGGATTTCGTCTCAAAGACCCATGGTTTTCAGTGCAAAGGTCTCAAATTCAGTCTTCATGGTCATCAGGAAGGGACAAAACCACCCCATTTCTTGCTTATAAAGTTGTCTGCGCTGTGTTAAATTAACAAAGGCATACGTGATCCCACAAACACAGAAATGCTTAACGGAAAATTAGTTTACTTAAATATTTTTATTGTTTGTTCTTGATTTGGGGGTAATCTCATACAGTGGCTGGCACTCTCACATCTCGTTATTTTCAGAGAAAGCCTGCACTGAAATAGGACGGGGCACAGATCATACTTTCCTCTGATTTAGACTCCTCACAATTCCTCTGACATGAACAGCAGGACTGAAACAGATTCATGTTGGGGCAGAATTTGGCCCGCTGATGTCAGCCATTTGAATACACATACAATATGTTGTAAAACCAAGTATTTATGAAGACTGGGCCGTGAATGTGAAAAGACGGGGCTGAATCATATTCTCATCATGAATGAGTGATGACACCCTTTTATCCAAACAAAAGAACTAATGTCTACTGGAAGGATAGCCTGGGGCAGTATTGCTTTAGGAGAACAAAGGCACTTGGTTTGTTGTAGCATATGCGGTAAGAGTGCCGACAGATCAAGCAAAAAACACAGCTTAGCTAAAGAAGGACATTTAGATCTGCCCTGTGGATGGGACCAGGGGTCTGGCATTTACAGATTACACATTGGTTACTGAAATAGAAACCGGTGACAAAAGTTTGATAACAATAGCAAGAGGGGAAAAAAAAAAAAGGAACATGAAATGCGCAGTTCTCGCATGTGGTCACTGATGCAGAAACATGGTTTGCGCTTGACTTAAAGGCCCACAAGATAAGCAGGGAAGCAGTATCTGGTCTGATGGCTGAGTGGGGAAGAGGGAGGCTTTAGCGCTGCAAGACTTTACATTTGGTTTTACATGATGATGTCTTCAGGGGCACTTCAGCTGAAGAAAGGTACAGCAGGAAGGAGCAGCTGTCAGGGCAGTCTTCAGTTCAGAAGGAAATTACTCAAAGAAAAAAAAAATTGTGATTTACATGTCTGTGAGCACCAAGTAGTCAGGGTATTTCCTGAGAAACTCTTTCCCTCAAATGAAACACAGTGACCTACGTCCCCCAGGCTGCATTGTTCTTCCCCCTGGTCTCTCCATCTCCTGTCACTCTGCTTTGGCTCCAGCAGCCCCTGTGAGAGGATCAGCAGGAGCAGAGCCAGCAGCTCTCCTGGGCAAGGGCTTCATCCTTCAAGCTGTGAAGGACGTCTTGTTTCTCTGGGTGCTGAGGAGCATCGCAATATCACATCACCCTGGAGTGCCCACCTCCAGACCCACATGGGAAAGCCACCAGCTCCAGGGCATGAGTCCTGACCCCAGGGCCTCCCTCCACCTTGCCAAAGAGAGTTTTCTGAAGATGCAGACAAGAGTTGCGCGCTTTTGGGCCAACACAGGCCATTTCTTTTGATGGAAAATCAACGCTGACCAGTCTGGCAGGCTGTTGGGCATGTAAGCTGTCCCCAGCCATTTCGTGCCTGACCGTGTGGCTGCACACTTGTTCCTCATGAGCTCTTGTTTGTGGGATGAGGGCCCCTGAACACACACCCCAGGCATGCAGCATTCGTATGATTTATATGTGCGTTTTATACCACGTACAGGATACATATATGTAATGCAGCCATGGCTCTGCCCTCCCCGGATGACAACATCGCAGTGCAAACATCACGGCATCACTGATGGCAAAACACAAACATCATAAAACAATCATCACGCTATTGGGGCCATAAACATCACAACACCAACCCAGGCCCTAACAGGCTTAATTCATTCCTTTAGGCAACGCTCCAGGAAAAATGACAAAAAAAAAAAAAAGAGAGAGAGAAAAAAAGGCAGGGCGGGTGGGTGGCACATGCAGGTGGGGAGTGTGGGCACCTAAACATCCCCTTCCCCCCGGGGGTCCCCAGGAGGTATCTGCACTTTATTAAAATTGGCTCTTCTCATCCCAGATTCATGCATCTCAAATAGGGATAAACTCCTGTAACCACATTAGTCAATCCAGACAGATTCGTCCATTACTTAATGCATTACTCAGATTTCAGTAACAGAAGGTATGTGATCTAGAGTCAAGTTCTGTTATGCTTGGATGAAAATAAAAACACTAAAAAAAGCTCTGGGTAACTGCACCTGTGAGACAAGATTCACTGATTTGGGGAATGATGGCTAAATGTTTTCTAGCAAGTAATTAAAAAAATATGTGTCTCCATTTACGTTAACAGCTTTGTTCTGACGATCATGTTGAAGGCCTAATTGACTAGCAACAAGCTATCTCTGTCAACAGAAAGCAAAGGGTCTTTTTCCTCATCACTGTTTCAGCAACTAGGTTTGGTCCTGTGCAGTTATTCCTACAGTAGCAGGACAGCATAGAGAATCTGTGGCTGTTCGTTAGGAAACCAAAACGGTCAGGGGAAAAGAAACAGGTTCCTGAAGTTAAAGCAAGGAAATCATGCCCACTATGTCATGGTCAAATTTGTTACTCCAGAGTTAAAAAAATTTAAAAAAAATAAAGAAAGAAAGAAAGAAAGAAAGAAAGAAAGAAAGAAAGAAAGAAAGAAAGAAAGAAAGAAAGAAAGAAAGAAAGAAAGAAAGAAAGAAAGAAAGAAAGAAAGAAAGAAAGAAAGAAAGAAAGAAAGAAAGAAAGAAAGAAAGAAAAGAAAATCTATAGCTGAGTGTTTTGATTTAATCTCAAACTTATCTGTAAGACTTTGTGTGGGCAGGAGCTTAATTTGGGTTTTTGCCAAGAAACATCTCCCAAAGGTTGCAAGTGATTTGGAAACAAAGAAAATGCATTTTAAAAAGTTACAAACCTCCACTGCTCCTCACCCACTCTTGGTTTGACACCCAGTTGGGGCCCTAGTGAATCCCTTGAGTCATCGTTCGTGGTTCTCAGCGGTGTGCTTGCTCACTGCTCCCTGTGGCCGCCTTGGCTGGAGGTATCCCTGACAGAGGATAAGGAACTGTTTGCTGCTTTGCTGTTGCAGCTGAGGAGGGCTCCGTGACCTCTCGTGCCATGGCACCAAGGACGGAGCCAGATTCATGATGACAAATGTTGTTTTTCCAGCGCTGCCATCCTGGTTCCTGCCCCTGGCTTCCCACTCCCCCCTCCTCCTCTCCAACCCAACAGGGCAGCAACCCCAAGGTGCTCTGTGTAGGTGGAGGGACCGAGATGTCTTTGGGGACTGGAGTAAGGACCTCTGGGGGCTCATGCAGGGCAGGAGGAGCTTCCCAGGTCCTCAGCACCTTGGCCCACTGATGCAGTGCTGCTGTCCTCCAGGAGGCTGCTTGGAGAGAATTTGATAAAAGCTAAATCAGAGCTAGAGGTCCTCTGAGTCCCACCAATACTGACATGCCTGGAGATCCCTTCATGCTACTACTCCTCTGCACCAGCTTGGTACCTCCTCTGCTAACCTTGCCTGATCTAGCCTGCTCTGGTCCACTTGTGGGAACTGAATGTTTTGCTTGCCCCAGGCTCAAGACAGCCCTTCAGGTTGGTCCACATTATTGATGTTCAGTATGGAGCAGATCAAAGAGCACATGGATTAAATCAGAGAAGATGATCAACACTGATAGCGAGAAGTGATCTTAAGGTCATCATTAAGCTTGTACCAAATAAACACCCACACTATGACCCCCAAGCACAGCAAAAGCTAGGAGATCTGCTGGAGCTCAGCTCCATCGTTGATCATGGCTATCACCCTCTCTGCAGCACATTTGCAGGCATCAGGCAGAGGAACTCAGCACAACCATACCCTGTGGTCCTGGCTGCTGACCTCCGCCCAGTACTGCCCATGAGCAGGGAGCTTCATCAAACCCTGCATGCACTCCAACGAAATTTGCTGTTGGGGTGACACGTGCCACTCAGACCCAGTAAAGGGGACCCTTCAAGGCTGGCTGTAAATGTCAGTGTAGACATACCAGGAGAGTGTTTGGGAGGAAAGCCAGGAGGTGAGTTTGTGGGACTTTGTATCTGCAGTCTTGTCGATGTGTGTGTTGAAATCTCCCAGGATGACAAGTCAGGGTATTTCATCACCATTGTCAACAAGGTATCAGTGAACTCCTTCATGAACCCTTTAGTCTGCAGAGGTCTGTAAATGAGCATAAAACTCTATGTTAGCTTTGGCTCAGGTTTCTATTGTCAGATGAATGAATTCAAACCTTACTCTCAGCCTCCATTAGAGCTGCCAAATCCCACCCAGAGGAACTATCCGGGGCAGCAAACTGCTTTATCAAACCTCTGTGCCCCTGCACTTAGCTGAACTATTTGCCAAGTGCTGTGGATGATCTCCTTGCTTTACAAAGACCATGCACATCCAGGGAGGTTCACAAACAGCACAGATGCTTTCTGACCCTGTTCACCAAGTGACAGGCAGACTCTTACCCTGGGGGACAGTATATTCGCTCATCAAGGGCTATCAAACAATCCCATAACTGTAATCAAATTGCATGGGTTAGGGCTTCAGCAGCTCACCTGCAGAAACCTGGAAGCATTGGATTTTTCCCCTAGTGTGCATCTGGCTGTGTATTTTCTGACTGGTTTGTTTCTTCCTTACCTTGCTCTGAAGTTTGGCCACAGCTGGAGATGCAGCACTGTGTAGCCAAGTACCCTTGGTTAGCAAGGGTGCTGAGATGGCACAGAAATTGGTCTTTTTTTTTTCTTTTTTTTGAGGTGTGCCTTTTTCACACCTCCTGAGATAGCAGAAGTCACTCCACACCTAACTTTTAAAACTCCATTGTTAGCTAGGAGAAAGCACTGTTTCCTGTAGCTGTGACAGAAATCCTCTCAGAAGGACTCAGACCATTTCGGGGCACTTTTCTGAGACCTATTCAGCCTGTATTCCCATCTTCCCTAGGTCTGCCCAAGGATAGTTTGGGTCCTATCCAGGTGAATATGTGGGCCCCTAGATAATAAAGACAACAGAAAGAGTGTGAATCCCAGCAGTATCCACAGCTCCACAGGTAATCAGACAGCTAGGGGCACCACCGGCTAAATGAGCAAGACAGCAACCATGCTGCTAAGCAAAGGAAAGTGCCCTTTTTGCATGCTTATAACACATGGGTTATATGTAAAAATAGCCGCTAGTCATCAGCAGCATGTTGCTCACATGTGTGGGTAATGAGGACAAGTTTATTTCCGAGTCCCCTTTCTTCTATTAGTCCCTTGCCTTTGATTTTACGTGGGTTATCCAAGGATGAGGGTTATCTGAGGACTTATTTTCAGCAACAGATATTTTTAAAGGACTGGAGGTTATCTGAGGTTTAGCTTGAAAATAACAGTACTTTAGAGAGTTTGCAGCCCCGCCTAGCATCGTTTAGTTGAAGATATGCCCACATGCACAACTAGTCAATTCACTCTGGTAATTTAACAGCACTGTTGAATTCCTCACTGATGCAATGGTTTCACTTGCTAACTTTTATAAATAACACTTTCTAAAAATCTCTGTTTACCCAGGACATCCTGGCTAACAGTGTTTTGGCACAGGTTACTCGTTCCTTCATCGTTTTGTAGCAAGACCTCAGCAAAGCAATCCACACAGACACGAAGCTGTCAGCCCTTTCAAAACTCCAGCTCAAAACACTGAGTAAAATCTTCCTCAATAGCACTCATTATCAAACCACATTAAACCCCTTTTTCACCTTCAACTCTGCCCTCCCAAAAGATTCAAGTTCAGAGTCTCAGGTTTTGTCTTCAAGGCATCCAGTGGTCACAGACTGTGACATCTAAAAGTTCACCTAAAGCTGTAGGAAGAAGCGTGGTTGACAAGTGCACTCCTGACATATTAAAACTACCCACAACAGGGCAATACCTCACCTGGGCTCAGAGGTTTCCTACAGGCAGATCTCCAAGTGTGCAACAGACTCCCCAAAAAACTAAGGGGCTCAATAAATCTCATTACCAGCAGCTCCATAAGCGAGTACACACTTGTTTGGCTCCTTTTTGCTGATAAAAACCCAAAGCAATGTTGATGAAAGAAGACAGAAACTGGTAAAACTGTGACGCCATCTGAGAGATTGTCACCACGCCCACTGTTCTCCATGTCCCTGAGGAGAGGAGGAGGGAGCTGCATGGGGCAGAGGTAGTCACCTTGTCCAACGCCAGCTGGATGGGGCTGGGACGCGCTGGTGATGAGAGCGAGCTGCACCCCAGGCAGGTTTTACATCAGTGTGTGCTCGTATGTCTCAGGCCATGGGCTGAGCTAGAAGGAGATTCTCCTGAAAGGCTTCAGGCAGCCTCCAAAAATGTAAAAACAGCCACAAAACAGGACCCTGTGTCCCATTACCTCCACGCAAGCAACCATCGGCAACTTGCCCTTTCTACCGAAACCCGTGTTTGCTTTTGTTTTAATTGAGCTGCTGAAGAGAGGACACCCATGTGGCTAGAAATAGCATACTCAGAGGTCAAGAATTCAATCTGTTCTAGAGAGGCCTACCGCTGGTGCTCTTGGCAGGGCTCGCGCGGGGCTGCCGTCAGCCAGTCCCCAGGAAGCACTCCCGCTCGTGGAGCAAGAGCCGTGCAAGTGGCCAACATTCAGGCTTGGCTGCCGAACCAGAAAAAGGTTTTCAAAACTTCAGCTCGGATCAACCTAAATCATTTTCCTGAGGCACAAAGGGATGAGGGGGAACTGAAAAGTGTCCTTCACTTCGGTTTCACATCTCACTGTTTCATTTTCAGTCACTGGAATGAAAAGTAGAGGGAACAAAAGGCCAGGCAGGTCCTATCCCTTCCCTATCCTGTAGCCTAGCAGTCAAGGAGTCCAGGATGCGAGTAATCAAAATGCGCTTTTTTTTCCCCTTTTCTGAAGGGGTTTGAATCCCCACATCCCACATCCCTTACACAAGAGTGTCTCAGAAACCTTCCTTGGGGCATTATGGGCATGACCCACCAGCCAAAGCCAGCTGATCCCCAGGAGAGACCAAGAGAGTGTCTCTCTCCAGGCTATGTGATGGTGAACAGGCTCATTGGGGCTGGAGAAGTGGGTTCAAAGCCACTCAGGCAGAAATGCAGACCACACTTGGCTGCCTCAAGCTTTTGACACATGCCCTGTTGACTTTGTGATCGTATGAGGGTGTTAGGACATCACCACAAGTTTCAGGAGTACCTCCTTGCACACGCAGCTTCAAGCCCATGGATTCGCGATTCACTCAAGGATGACTGCAATCACATGAATGGAGTGTCTTGTTTCATCTTGCTTTTTTTAAAACTTCAACTGCAACTGGAGGGAGACAGTCCATCCCAAAGCCCCAGGCTTTGGCCTAGTGTTCCACATGCCTGAAATCTCATGACCGTGTTTGGTATAAGGCTGGTTAAAGCCTAGAAAGACTGTAAGAAGTTAAGCCTCACTGTAGCCCAGCTCCACAGGGTACTGAGTGGCATCATCTAATCAGGAATAGCATTTGGGGGTCATTGTGTATGATGCTGGGGTTGAGCAAACCCTTGCACTACTCTCCAAAGGAGAGAGAGAAAAATACTTGGAAGAAAAAAAGCCTAACAAGCAGTCTTTCTAAAAGCAAGAGGCAAAAAAGCAACAAAGACAGCAAAGCATCCTACTGAAGGCACCAGTATAGGAAAGGGCAACATCTGCATTTTTATTTAGCCCACAAAAAGATGAGTGCAAAAGGAAACTTCAACATGTGCTGTGCGGGAATTGTTCAGCATCAAGAGAGGGCAGAGAAATAGCCAGCTTTCCCTTCGGAAAGGATGCCACGGAGCTGAGTTCAGTGTTTAACATCCCCACGCCCTGGGCAGCAACCAGAAGCCCTTAACCTTAACATTTGTAGAGGCACAGAAATGACTAACTTGCAAAAACGGACCACGCTCCAGGGGATTCCCTGTCCCTCTGAGCAGTTTGTGCCCATCTGTGTTGCTGCTGATAGCAATCATTATCTCGTCCAAGAAAAAATGAGCAGTGTTTGCAAAGAAAAGGCAGAACAACAGCAGGCTTTGCCAAGCCAAAGAGGGCCCACCAACAAGTCGATGGTTATTTTTCAATAAGGGCTTATTTTTACTGAAAGGTGGTAAAATGTGTGTCATTTTGAAGTGCCATACGTGTACGTCACTTATAAACATTGGCATCCATGTGGCATATGACCTTTGTTCCCGTGGCAACTTTGTTCAAGAGAAAAATATGTATCACTAACTCAGTATGTTTTCTTAGAGTGTAATGCTTATATTAGCATAACAGTGTCTTACAGCATCACTACAGCTAAGCTTATGTCAGCATTTCCATTACAACTAACCCTCTTCAGGACTGTTTGGATGAAGCAGGATGTGTAAAGGACTGTTTAGGGGCTGAGTTTCAGTCTTAATTTTGAAAGCATTTGTTTTTGTTAAATCAGAAGATGGCTAGGCTTCTTGGCCTCACATTTGATCAATCATGACTTAAATCCTATTCTGGGCAGTGGTGGTTTTTGCGGATGGGATTATAGCTATCTTTTCATAACCAGGAAAAAAATCTCGCCAAATAACATGATTTTAGCATGAGTTTTGCAGTATGCATTGCTATTCCTAAAGACCCAACTCCTGGCTTCTGTGAACTTCTGAGAAACTCCTATTTAACTTTTGTTTATTTGTTTGTTGCTGTGTTAAAAAAAAAAAAAAAGCAATTTCTGAAAGAAGCCAGGGCACATGAACTTTAAAGATTCTCATATCCCAAGTCAAACATAAGAACTGCCAAAAGTATTCATTTTAACAAATATTTTCAGCCTATAACTTTTCATGGTTATAGGCTGAATATATATATTCAGCTTTTATATATATTATATATATAAGATATAGATATATAAATATTATATTTTTATATATATTCAGGCTTACATATAAATAAATATATTTAACTAATATTTTCAGCCTTATAGCCTTGAAAGGTTATAGGCCCCTGACAAGATTCGTGACATTCAATAAAGTAAACTGACAGTGTTAACAGTGTACTTAACAAGCAGAAAACTCAGAAAACCCTCCAGTCCAACCCACATAACAACTGTAATTTAATCAGGGACTCTGGCTTGCAATATGATTACAAGTTACAGAAAGGACAGAAGCTACATCCATGGCAGGCCAGGGTTTTTGCTGGGTTTGAGTACTATGCACATATTTAACAAAGAGGCAGCCCAGTATTAGGAGTGTTTATGGACAGACGGCTCAGACAACTAGAAGTCACTGGAGGATAAGAGGGTGGTTGTGATTATGTAGAGGAGTTACAGGTAAGTATCAGAAAAGAAATTTCCATACACATATATAAATTAAACAGTTCTGACTCAACCTATCACAACTAGAGAGCTTTTGGAATATGGAGGTTTTGTGCAGTTTGGGGAATGTTTTTCGATGTAAAGCTCTAAAGGCAAAAAGAATGTGATAAAATTCACATATAATCACTATTGGTGGTGTCTGACGAGCCTAAATATTTCTCTAATACAGGGTATTGTGCTAGTGAGGGCTAGATGTAGCATGTATGAAGAGCAGCTTTACTCGAAGAAAGCCTTCATCTGACATCAGAGAGGAATTCATGCATCTTTAATTGTATATCAAATGACAGCCTCAAATATCCTTTAAAACAGAGGAGAGACATATCGGAAGATACCCATAGGTGTCATTTCTCCCCTCCTTGTGGATGTTCCTTTTAGGGTAGGGGAATAAATGAACTGTTTTTCCTTTAGAAAGAGAGGGGGAGAGAGAGAGATTATTTGTGAGTGAATGGCAAAAAAACCCTTCACTGCAATTAGCAGATCTAGAGGAGCAGTCATAAAACCTACATTATGCTCATAACACTTGTCATTGCAGAGATACACAACCCTCCTGATAGACCACAAGAGGTTTGTTGTGCTGCAAACTAAAATAAAGTCACAGACCAAGGAGGACGTGGCCACAACCAGCCCTGAGCAAAAGCACCTGTCCCTTACCAGGGACCTGCAAAGAGGGGAGCAAGCAGGTTCTCCTTTCCCCTGGGGGCTTTCTCCTTCTCGGGCCAGGGCACTAACACAAAAAGACGGGCAAGCTCTGCTCCCTCAGCTCCGGAGAAAAAGGTACTTGCTATGTCCGTACCAGAAGGGGATTCAGAGATGTGGAGTTAGAGGTGTCGAACATGCCGCTCAGAGCCAGGTGCCGGAGCCGGGAGGTGGCTGGAAACGCTCACCAACACCCATTTGCCCCGTTTCCTCTTCCCTCTTTCCAGCCTCGGCACATAGGTCTTTCCGGGCCGGTTTTCAGAGGTGCCCGTGGATTGAAGGGGCAGCCTAAGCACCTGACTTCAGCAGTCTGGATTGCCCAGCTGGGGTAGTGCAGCTCCTGAGCTATATGCCAAAAAGCGAGTCTGGCTCTCACCCTGCTCCCTTGCAGGGAAAGGGAACACATGGCTTCACAATAACGGGCTTGGGAAGCACAGGCTGATTCTCGGCACCCAGTCATGTCTGCAGCACCTTTGCAACTGGCTCCTTTCCCTTTAACAACACCGTTTCTTGAAATCCTCCGTTCTTTTCCCTCCTCGGTTGCTTTATGGCTGTGAATCTCCTTCTAAACTGAAAATAATGCACATCGCAGTCTTCTTGGTTGCAGTGGCTCCGGCATGCCAAGCATTTTCATGCACATTAATAAAGCAAAAACTGAGACCTGGCACAGCTCTCTCTTAGTTCAGTTTGTGCTTTTAATACTTGTTCCGCGGATGCAAACCTTACTGTCAGGGCTATTCTTTATTAGATGGAAAGAAGCTCTTCTATTCTTATAATGGGTTTCATTGAAAAGCAAAGCCACTTCTCTGCATTTATTTAAGTGCAGAGCTAGAATAGAGACCAGCATGATGAATTTTAAACAGAGTTCACATCTGGTCCAGAAACCACAATCAATTTATTGCTGTATCTGAAACATTTTCAGCATCTGTCATATAATATATTTTCACACGTTTCTAACAAGACATTTTCTTGGACGTAACATAGACAGGTATATCTGTCAGTTCAATTTCATGCAAACGAAACAGAAGAATTTTTGGCATGGTTTATTATACTGTCTTTGGAGCAGTGTAACTATCATGTGAAAAGGGTATTATTTAAGGATGCCAGAAGCTCAGCAATTTCTTCCAAAACGTGGAACTACTGACTACACAGCAGATTTTATTTTTTTTAAATCTATACCTTCCTTTTTTCCATTTTGATAGAATCCATTATCCAATGTATTTGAGAGAGAGGTGCATACCTCGATATTATAAAACCTATCTTAGCCCATTCTGGGAACTCTCACGTTTTATGTTAAAGTGGAATCTTCCACTCATGAAGGCCATTTAATCACAACTTTATTCAAAGTTTTATTAAAAATTAAATGGCAGTACAAATCATATTAAAATCCTTAAGAGCTTCACGTTTTCACCCAAACCTCTCATGGGCTTTCCCACACAGAACCACAGATGTATCAAATAGCTTGACAGCACTGCAGCCCTATAAATAGGCACGCCAACTTGCCCCCATATTGGCCCCCGTACAACCATTTACCACCTCATTTTTGGCTACATAAACTGCCTCTAAGCACTTTCTCATTTGAAAACCCTGGGGTTCCTGTAAGAGCACTGCATCAGCACACAAAATCCTGCACTCCTCACCCTTCCTCCTGTGCTCATATAAGATCATGCACAGCCATTACTTCTCTGATGAGACAAATAAAAGGCAGTCAGGGGTCTGGGATGAGTATCGTGTCCTGGTGACGGTTTACTTGGTTTATTTGCTCTTTTTTATCTCACTGAAATTGAGAGAAGATGAAGTTTGTCGGGGCATAGTGGGGTGCATCCACAAGCGAGCGAGCCTGTGCTTTTGCTGTAAGCACGCTCGAGAAGTGGGGAATCAGATGGGCCTGCTGCATAGCAGACCCCCACTGCGAGAGGAAGACCCCGAGATGATTAAACATCTGTTCCTGTTAAATTAATATCTGCCATAATTAAGGGTGACATTTAGGTCCTTGAGCCGAGAAGGAGGACCAAACTCGATTATCAGGAACGCTTAAAACAATGTGATCCCTGTCTGGCAGAGAGATTTTGGTCTTAGGTATTGGTTAGATATTGGCTGTAAAACTGAGCAAACTAACCTGTGGCTGCAGAAAACCTGCAGGTAAAACCAGAGGAGAAGGGGGAGGTTTGTAAGCAGTGACTGCCTGAGACTGTCCGTGCCACGGAGGGGATCTGCGAGGGGGCCACGGTGCCGCAGGGCTTGGTGGCACCGTGCAACAGGACACTGTGGGCTGGAGGGTCACAGCTGAGCAACTGAACCAGACGTGGGGTTTGGTGATCCCATCCCAGTGTTTGCTTGTTTCCTCAGCTTCGCAGCAGGTTTTGTCCATCATCGGACAAAGAGGAGACTCCTGTGAGGAGGGGAGTCGGAGGCAGCACCGTCCCCTGCACCCCCCTGCACTTTGTGCTTCAAAGGTGCTCAGAAATGCCAATTCGATTTCTATTTTAATTTGCAACAAATGTTTTACTGACATTCTGGATAAGCCTGTAACACAGTTTGAAAGTTTGATCTGATGAAGCTGAGGTATTTATCTAATTTAAAGACATTGTGCTCTAACAAAACTTAGGAGCCTGATTCATACTATCACTCTTGTTTTATTTTTCTCCGGTATTAATCCAGGTTTTCACAAGTAGATTCTCTCAAGACATTTTATGTGGGCCTGGTTCCACAGTAAAAATAAATATATTTCCAGTGAATTTGCCACGTGAAGTTTGCCAGCTCCTTTGAAAAAGTTTAACCATTTGATTGCTAAACAGCATAGCGGGTATAGGGTGCTATGTAACTCCATGTCCCATATATGTCTGATTAAAGGTATGTTTCAAATTAAAGTGCTGATATCTTAGTGAGATGTGGTTCTTCAAAGGAGCCCATAAAAGTTACAATGGCATAAGACAGCAAAGGGGTTAAAGAGGTATACCTCACACTGCGGCGTGCGCTGAATTAACAAGAAAGAAAAGGAATTTCTTCATGGGAGAAATTAGGTGATATCTGACATTTACTTAGAATTGAGCTTTTCCAATATATATTTCTAATTATTTTAGCCTGAAAAAGAGGGCACTCTACCTCACCTGTGGCTTTGAAGGGCTCTAAGGTCCCCATTTAATAGCAATGTTTTAAAATAACTGCATGTTGGCTTTTAGTACCAAGTTATTCAATAAAGTGCAGAACTGACGGGTTACAGAAAATCACCTGTGGAAAGAGCAGATTTTTATCTTTCTCAAAACACTGTGATTTGTGTTGCCAAGATTTATAACTTCCCTAGAAGCTGGAAATCCAACTTTCTCCAAAGGCACGGACTGCTCTGCAACGAGAAAGCCAAATCTGTGGAAGAAAACAGACTCTTGAGGAAGTGGAACACTTACATCTATTTACACATCTGCAGCCGTTTGGGACACCCGACATTCAAAAAAAGAAAATTCTCACATCTTTCCCCCACTTAAGCCATAAATAGCTAAGACAAAGTCCTCACCTGTCTTAAATTCTGTTAGCGTGCTGTAAAGAGGTCACGGGCAGACAGGGACTGACTTCAGAGGCAGATGGAGACAGGGGCTGCAGATGGATGGGGTGGGGTGGCAGGGGACAGCTGAAGGGGTTAGCCCATCACCCGGCGCGTCCCGTGGGCAAGCGTCAGGTGAGCGGGGCACCAAGCGTGAAATCTTGGCACACTGGTGGCGAGCATTTCTAACGATCAGGCTGTGATTTAAAAGACAAGTCTGAGCCTGCAGCGTAAAGAAGATAGGCGGTGCCAGGCCATATCAGGTTAGAAGCTGCACAGCCGTGTTTCGGGTTACAAGTATTTCAAATCGCAGTGCAATGATCAATTTTCCCCTCTTTCCTTCTGTGCAGTTCTGCAAAATGTTTTTACTGTCTCAGCTTTAAATATTGATGCTGAACATATGTATGGTATGACAACCCGCAGGCATTCTGCGCTTTAATTCTGCAGGGATAACTCAGCTGTCTCCAATACCACGCATGCTGCACCAGTTGTAGTTTAGCGTTAACAAACCTGGGACCCCTGTATTTCTTCAGCTTTTCTGCAAATCGCCATTCATACACACTACGCTTGTTTCCTGTTGCTGCACGACATCTTGAAGTCATAGGAAACGCAGGTGTGTACCAAATTCGCCTGCGATGAGCCAAGTTTGTGAGTTAAAGCAAGACCATTTAGACACCTTTCCAAAGAAGAATATGGCCCATACACCCCCAATCTCAGAATGTGGCATTGTCTACCATAGCCAGAATTACGAATGAACACCAGAGGCAAAGCCTCATTGTACGGCCTTCCGCAGAAAGCTCCCTAAAATTGCTTCCACAGCAGCTTCTGACCAAAGGGCAAATTAACGCCTGCAACTGAATCACACGCTCGTCAATGTTGAGTAGGTCTCCTCACATTCTCTACGACCAGCTGGGGTTGGTTGGTTTGTCAGGCTGGGATCGGACCCAGTGGGTACTGCCCACCCATCATCTAACACCCAACAGAGGATCTCCCAAGGCTGCCTCAGGCTGTAGACCTCAAAAGGCTCAAAGGGAAGGACAGACTCCTTTTTACGGCGTACGGCTCTGTCTGATTTCCCACAACTGTTCAACAAATGGTCTTCCTTCGTAGGAGAGGTTTGGCTAAGTTGCCACTGAAGGCATTCATGTCCGGCTTAAACAACGCAGAACATTTTTTTGCATGCTTGCAGCATCAGGACTCAAACTCATGACAAGAACTAAGCAAATAATTACTTTTTTTCATCTCACTGGCCAAAAATTGTTTGAGGTTGACCAAAACCAAATAATTTTCAGTGTCCCCACCCAAAACAAAGCACTTCAAAACTTCAATCTCACAAAAGGTTTATTTCAAACAAAAGTAAATACAAAGCCTTTTGTTTTCCTGGGGAGTGGAGAGAGGAAAGGGAAGTACCTCATTATTTTTTAATTAAGACTAGGTCAGCCTCCAAAAATAGAAATCTCAAAACAAACAAAAGAATTTTTTTTTCAAATATCAAGTAAAAATGTTTTGATTGTTTTTCTCTTTTCTCTCTCAGAAAATTTTAATGACTTAAAAGTGCATTTTCAGCCGGAAAAAACAACAAAAAATTTCATCCAGATCAACTCTTGAACTGTTGCTTTCAAAAAAAAAGTCCTTTGCTGTGCTGTCACTCAATCTGCAGCCCACAGATGACTGATGACTGGGATGAGCACCACAGTTGGGAGTAGTCTGCAAAACCATTGCAAAACAGTGTGCTTGCAAAGCAAAATAGTCACCGTTTTCCATGCAACCAGTGGCTGCACAAGTGTTTGCCAGGAGATAAAGGTCAAAGCTGGCTCCCTACTGCTGTCAGTTCCCATGAGGATCATCCTCACAGTCCCCAGTTCTTCTGATGAACTTGTTTATTAAAATTACAGGTTTTGGTAAAACAGCGTCATATTGGGTACCCAAATATTAAATATTTTCTCTCTCTCTCCCTCTTCCCCTTCCAACCAGTAAACACCAGTGCGACACAAGATGGCAGTAGGTTTTTTGTTTTTTCTTTTTTTTACTGAAGGGTGAGGTGGTTGCTAGACTGAAGGAGGCTGCTCTACTGCATTAACTCGGAATTAATTGCGTGAACACACCTGGCAATTATCCAGTAGCGAGACGAGAACAGAAATACAGAGAAGGCCTGTTTCTCCTCACTTACTCTGATCTGTGCATGGGCATAATGGTGCATGTCACCCAACGCATCTGGCAAATCTCATCGCAGTGTCAGGCAATATCTATATCCACCTCTGCTCTGCTCAGACGTAGACATCTGCAGCTAGAGGAGATGAATCCCACCCATAGACACCTCCAATGGCTAATGCTAAAAACAAATACAGAAGCGTTCAGAGTGTGCTCCCCATTACCAAACAGTTCATATATTTTATCCATAATCATGTAATGCCAAAGGAGTAAGTTACCCCAGAGCCCCGAACCTCCAGCTGAGAGATCTAATCCCCAGGCTGCAGGGAGAAGCACCCTTCTTCTGTGGCACAACAACTCTTGCATTTCTTCCTACAGCCTGATCAGAGGAGATGGAGGACACTTGTTGACGGCCTCCTGCACCGACAGAGATGGAGCTGCTGTGCTGAGACATGGAAGCTGTATGCACAGATCTCTTCGGGGCCAGTGGAAATGAACTGTGCATCCTCCCAGCACACCTATCAGAACATGGTCCTCTTAACATCTAGAGGGACACCTCCTGTACTGAGTGGTGAAACAGGCTCCACACCGCCCAACCCTGACAAGATGAGAGCAGCTCTGGGCAAACACAGTGGCACCACTCTGGGATGCACTGGTGAAAATCCAGTGAAGTAATAGTAACAGCAATAGTACTTCTAATAGTAAAGAACAGGGTACAAGTTTTGAGGATCTCCATCTAGGATTTGGGCAGCTAAATTCTGCCATATTTTCTCTTTAAACTGCTCATTTGCATCTCTGGGCCTTAGTCTCCAGCTCTCATCGGCAGAAAGTGGTCTGTCAGCTGATCCTGGAGGGGTGGGAATGCACACAAAAACTTCCAGGCTATGACAACCCTCACCTCAGGGTGGGTCCGTACATTATTAAGTACTTTAACTGTCACAGTGCTGAGCTGTACTTTAACCACCGTGAGCTGCACAGATATTTGAGGAGAGGCAGCTATATACATTAATGTGATACATTGACTTGCAGCTGTTGTGATGAAATTGTCTTGTCTGATTGCTTTCTGTAAAAGCTGTGTAACAGGGATTGAAAAAACAGTTTTCCAAAGGACCTCAGTTAGCAGTCGTGCACGTCCCTCTACCCCTGCATCTCTGCTGACCTCTCCCATGTGCTCTCAGACATTTCATTCCCCAGTACAGCCCTACTGCGCTGCGTTTCCTTCGTGCAACGTGAAGGAAAGAGATGTAGCAGACACATAAATCTGACCTGGGAAGCACCTCCTGAAAGCTATTTGTGGAATGACTACTTGAGTTGATTTTGTTCTGGGCAAATCATACCTCCCAAAGGACGATTTTTTTCCAGTGGGACAACAGCTATCAGTGAAGAGCTGCTGGAATTAAAGCACAAGTCAGCAGTCTCAGTGAAGAGGCAGAAAATTGATGATCGATTTATCTTTTCTCCACAAACTGTCCTTTCCACATTAACCTCAGACATGACAGCAACATAAAGAAAACTTCCAGATCTATAGCAATGTGTTACAACAGAGCAAGCTGCTTTTCAGGGCTGGAAATCTGGCTCTTTTAGCAAGCACTAGCACTCAAAATCTTCTTTAGAGGCCATAGAAAAGCACATGCTAGCCAACTTACCCCAAAATGTGAAGTCAAATAGACTGTGTAAGTTCAGCATCACTAAGGCCGGTGAATAATCAGTGGAATGAAATCTCTGCCCAGAAAAATACCCTGTCTATGGAGTAATGCTGCAGACACCCCTGAACAGATGGGACCCAGAAAGGTCCATGACATCTAGAGATGAAAATAGCTTTTACAAAAAACCCCAAGATCGCAGGCCTGATTCTGATCTCACCTTGTTGTAAATCATAAGTCACTCCATTTAGACTGGAAGTTAAGTGAAATCAATTCAGGACCCTTAATTTTCAGGGAAGGATAATTATTTTATTCCCTCCTTTCCAATTTGAAGAAGCCCATCAAGCATCCAGCTGGCTGCAGGCTGTAAAAGAGCATTTCTCTGGACGAAATCAACCCGTCTCCCTCCTTTAAATCCCCTGCCCTCTAGTAAAACACTTTAAAAACGTGTAAGAGCTATTTTTGTTGGGGTATGCCCAGTTGTCCTAGACATAATATAGACTGTCTCCCAGTCCAAGATCAACTCAAGTGGCCACTGTGAAGCTGTGAAGTCAGAGACATGCAGCGTGGGAGCACCAGAAGTACCTTTTACAACAAAAGGTAGGTCTTTCCCCTTTCCACGTCAAATCACCTGCAGCGGGTGGAGATTCAGCTAGCAAGTAGCTGCCTGGCCTGATGTTGGCCTCTGAAGACATCTGTCTCTGAAGGGCTCTGTATTTAGGTCACATCCATTTTCAAAACAACTCAATTTCTTTGTGGAAAATTTAAAAAATTACTCCAAGATATATTTCTTCCTACATCTGTCAGGGTAATGTTACACATCCTGACCCGTGTGAGAGATGAGCAGGCTCACAGACGTGTCTTGGTTTGGAGCCAGACACTATCAATATTAAAACATGCAGCTTCTGTGTCCAACCCAGCATCCAAACTGAAATTAAGAAAAAGTGCACAAAACTCTCGAGAGAACCTGTGTGATTCTTACCTCTGCTCACACTTCTGTGGTTGCAATAGCATTAAACTCTCTCCAAGTAGGGTTAATTCTATCTTTTTAATGCAAATGAAAATGTTCCCCTTTTCCCATGCGAGCTTGTAAAGTCATGGGAACGTATTCTGCTGCCTTCCTGACATAAATCAATGGATATATTGGAGGAACAGGCCAAAAAATGTATACATTTCTTGCCCTTCATCTCTATTTCACCCATAAGCGTTTGCCCACATCCTGGAACAGAAGAAATGTTTTCTTTCCATTGAATTTCCGACTTTCATATTTCTGCAGAAGTTGGCCATCACCACACAGTTGATATTAACAACTTGACCCAGAATCTGTTAGGAAGAGAAACTCTTTTATGAGAATGACAATTATAATCCATCCAAAAATATCTACAAACAGAATAAAGTGAAATACAAGTGAAAATTTTTCTTGAGGATACTGTCTAATACAAACTCCTTTCCAGTCTGGCTCTCCTTCAAACATACCTTTATTTAATAGGTAATTGCCAACTTGTTCATCCTACTCCTGTTCAGAATATGCACAAATTCATCACTTTTGTATATAACAAAAGGCTAAAAATCTACAAAGAACCAGACATTTCTTGGCCAACAGTGTATAAACTGTGACAGTTTATAAATTTAGACTGCTGGGAAGTGCAAGTTTATAGTACTTTCTAAACTACCACATAGAATAGTTACAGACAATGTTAAAAAAAGTAGGCCAGAAGCAGAGAAAATCAAAATATAAATTAATTGTACATAAAATGCTGTAAAATATAGCTGTCATTCCTGCGGACCACTGTTCGGCTGGGGGCCTGTGTATGCACAGTGAACCTCAGGGCATGCTTGCTTTCCATACCTTTCATAACAAGGACATCTCTCTGCAAAAAGTAGCCCTCTCCATTGTCTTTTTTATCTTCAAATCTATCTTGAGCAAAAACACTCAGTTTCTCAAGTGCACCCCAAAGTGTTCTGTAGCTTTGACTTAGCATCTTTCTGCTATCAAAGAAACCTGTATGACTCCAGCCCCATTAGTACGAGAGTACAATCTTTACTGAATTCACCCTTAAAGCAACCTACATAATAGGGAAGGCCACCACCAACCCCCCAAGGTAGAGAATGGTGTCTCAGGGAAGTCATCAGCAGGATCCGTCACAGTGCTTAAACAGTTTTCCACCCCCGGATACCTCCTGCTGGAAAACTCTTCCCCTCCGTCTCACCTGGTGGTCTGAAGGAACCTGCATACCAAAATGCCTCTACCATCCCACCTGGTGGTCTGAAGAACCCACTCTGTGCCAAAACAACACTACCAGCTCACCCTGATGGTCTGAAAGACCCCCTGCACTAAAGAGCTCCTGGGCTTTGTAGATCTGTGTGGGTCCTGCTCAGTTAGAGACTCACTGCTCTTGGTGTGTCAATCAGAAGTGCTTTGCCGAAGATGACATTCAGGGAGTCTGGGATGGTGCAGAAACGCTAGTCCAGACCCACTGTCAGCATCGTGTCCCACGCATGACATGACAGCGTTACCCTCAGCAGTAACCAGCTACCGTCTTGTGCGCTTTCCCCTGCCCAGCTGGCTTCGCTGCCCACCTTGCACCTCCTGCTGTCTGCACACAACTGGCACCTGCTACTGCCTATTTTTGGTCAGTTCAGCCACATTTCCCACCCTCTTGGAGTCCCTCCACAGCTTTCCCAAATCGCAAACACCTATACAACACATGCTAACCCACTGCCAGCTTTTTATTTTCTTTACAAGTAAAACAAGCTTTGACTTTTCCTCAGTCATTTGGCCTCAGACTTCATCCACAGTCGACAGTTCCCCATGCAAATGGAGGCTCCCCATACATATTCACTATGCATCCCACCTCTCCAAAAACACCTCTGTCTGAAAACGATCTTCTCATAGGATGTCCATTCCATATGTTCCACTTTCCTTGGGATTTCCTTGCCAGATCTAGGTAATATTTCTTTTTGACAAGACATAAATTTGTTTCAGAAGAGCAAAAATGCAATTGGGTTGAAATTGGCTAATTGAATTTTTGCTGGGAAAAAAAGGATAGTTTTTTAAAAGCGATGACTTTTTTTTCAAAATAGCATTCATTGTTTCAAATTTGACCAAAATTTAAAAACAAACAGAAAAACTCAAAACCCGTTAAATACAGCAGTGAATAACCTCCAATCCAAAGATTACATTTTGCAACCAACCAAATTATTTGGGTTAAGCCCAAACAGTTTTCCATTTTTTCTTTTTGCAGAAAATGCACCAATTCTTGTCCCAGGGGAACCTGAGTTTTTTTACCCCTTGTTTTTATTTCTGACACTTCACAAAGACCATAACTTATCTACCCTGATGGTCTTAGGCAGCACACCACAGCAAGCAGGGCTGTACTCCCATTTCCCTTCTCCGAGCCACATGGGTCCATGAGGTGGCCACCGGGGCTAGATGCATCCCAGCTCATTTCAGAAGCCTGAACAACCACTTGTCATCCTCGGGTCCCCTGGAGATATGGTCAGTTCTGGGGGCAATTCATGGAGCCCATTTTCTATTCAAGGAGCTGAGAGTGATTTACAAGTCTGAATGCGCTATGATAAGATGTCCAAAAAACTGCAGCTTGAGATCAATTTTTAAAACAAATATATTCATATTTTGGCATCCATTTGCCAAAAATGCTGAATGTAACCCTGCATTGAAGGCAACTGTCACTCTTGGAAATAAAATTAATGATCTACTGTGATCAACTGTAATCTCCTATATTATTTCTTAATTGATCTCACACTTCGCAGTTTTGACATCTTTAGCAAGGTGAATGTAAATGCTGCGGCACTGTTCCTAGACAGTGCATCACTGCAGTGATAACAACCACTCAGGGATATTTCTCTTTAGATAGAAAGTTTCCACGTAGTAAACAGGTTGTCTGAATTATTTTATGTTTATTCTTACGTATTGCTACTTTGATGTTTTTATTATTATTTACCTCAACATTTTTACTCTTCTCAGAGGCACACAGTGAAAGAATGATACAAGTAGCAACACATTGCAAAAATATATTTGGATATTAAAGAAGATCTCACCATGAAGGTGGTCTGACACTGGCACAGATTGCCAAGAGAGGTTGTGGAGCCTCTATCCTTGGAGATATTCAGAATTTGACAGGACATGGCCCTGATCAACCTGCTCTAATAGAGTTGGACTTCAAAGCCAGCCCTGCTTTGAGCAGGGGTTGGACCACATGACCTACAGAGGTCCTGTCCACCCAAAATTATTCTGTGATCCTGTTCCCTTGTGTGTTAATGTCTCTTTAACGGTTGCGGTCCCCCCATTTAATTTTGCAGGTTTTGACAGATTTTCTGCAAGTGTCTCGGGGATTTTGACACCTTGAGGAAACACAAGAAATCATTTGGGTTTGCGAGTGAGCCCATGAGGGCAGACGCCGGCGTTTCATTGCTGCAGCATGTCCACCACTGGGCTGACACCAGACCCAGACCTCACTTGTGTGCAGCTGTGGCCAGCGAGGCTGCGCCAGGTGCCTGGTCCCCCATCATCGTCCCAGGGCTCAGGAGAAGCTGAGCCTCCAACATCTGCCCACATCCCAGACATCCAGCACACGTGAACAAGAGGTTACGGCCACCAGGTTTGGGCTGCCCTTCTCAGGCAAGCCATCGAGCTGAAGCAGTTGCTTAGCAGAATTTTGAAGGCTGGTTTATTAAGGTAAAAAATATCCTCATTGGACATGTGTCAGTGTCCAGATCTGGTGTGAGTTGAGGAAGGGCTCAGATAGAAGGTGAGCTGAGAGCACAGCCGTACCCCAGCACACCTGGATACCTGGGTAGTACTTCAGAGCTCTACTACTAGAGGAATGACTTACTTTTTCCTTAATAAAGCCAAATAATTTATTTCCTGGCCTTTGCACTTTTATTACAAGCTGCTACGTGTAAATGGCTTTGTTTGTTTGTCCTGTAGTTTTATAGCTGGACACTTTTGTAATTAAGGGTGTTTTTAACTGATATGTGTATAAAATTGAAGTGGGCAAGTGGAAAAAATAAACAGAAGGAAAGTTTTTAACAGAAGTTATTTGAATTGGCTGTGATGTTCTTCCCCACTAGCTAGTGAGGTTTTAATTAGCATTGAAAATCATAAGTAACTGGAGATGAAAGAGCCCTATTAGGTCACCCAGTCCAGTTCCCTGCCAGTTCAGAATTGTGCCCAACAGTGTATTTCCCAGTGTTTTGTGAAGTCCGGCACTAAGCCTGTTCATTACATGAATAATATGCTCTTTTGAAGTAGCGGGAGGGGAACTGCTCACAACCCAGATCCAGGCACTTTTTACAATTTATAACAAAAAAGAATGATAAGCGAAGATGCAAGCCAGTATAGAAATTTATACGCAGGACTCCTCATGGGGTATTTATTCTCATTATTCTTATAGGGGATCTCACACGTGGCCCAGTAAATATGAACGATGAACTAAATGTCATAGCAGGGATTGCGGGAAAAGTGTTTAACTGCTTCACTGAAACGATTCTGAAGGGGCCCAAAAGAGGGAGAAAGAAGGAGCTGCAAAGCCGTCTTCACTCAGCTCCTCCTGGCCTGGGTCAGCCCTCGTCCCACAGGAATATCACACATAGCTCACTCACATTTTCCAAAAAATCCGAGCAAGAATTGAAAAAACAAAACAAGCAAGCAAAAAACCTCAGGAGCATATGTCTTGGGTGACAAATCCCATAAAACAAGCAGCCAGCAGTGAGCTGTCGAAAAGAGGTGAAGGTTTCTGATAGACCCATGAGTCAAACTGGAGATCAGGACAGCTAGTATGAAAACTGCAGTTCGGCAGATGGAGACAAGAGATCCCTCCACATCCAATAGCAAGGCATCAGTAGGATTTCTTTAAAATATCTATGACATTTTTCTAATTAAAAATGCCTTGCAAAGAATACAACTCTGGTTTATACATTATTATAAGTAAAAATTACAGACAGTAAATGGCAACAGCAATCTTGATCAAAAGGACATCAGCATGGACGAAAAAAAGCCAGTTTCAACCACTAGCCTACTTAAATACAGTTTTATAGAGACATAGTTATGCATACAAAACTTATTCAATACTACAGAAGATCCTTCCAAGCAAAAAAGAAAATTAGAAACAAAATTGACTGGGGATTCAAAACTAAGAAACAAAAATGTAAATGGTAAATGGAGTTCCTTAGATAGCCAAAAGCATAATGTCATAATCGAGAAAGATAATGACATTGACCAAAAGGCCATCCTGGTGAAGGGAAAGATGAAGTTAGAAATAAGGGAGCGATATCTGACAGAAGGGTGAGGAAGGAAGAGGGCAATTAATGTAAACTAAAAGCTGAAGTATGGAAAATTGATATGGAAGTCCAAAGACATCAGGATAAACTACCCCTAATAATAACAATAAAGGATATTTAGAAAACACATAAATCCTTGCAATATTTAAAAAATCGCTCTAGATGATGTCTGAATTGCAGAAAAATATGCAAGGAGGCAGAAGTGTTGGACATCTAGTTCTGGCCTATGTGTGGAAAGCATGGTAAGATGCAAATACCATATTCATATCACCTGAATATGATAAGAAACATTTGACTCCATCACAATAAGAAAGATGTTGAAGATCTACTAAAGATAATAATTTTTATATGAGGTGGCCCATAGAATGAACACCTAAAAGTTCTTAGAGTTCTGCTTAAGGCAGTAATTGGCCGACTTATGTTCAAGTTTGATGCCTCCTTGAACACCGGAGCCGTTCCGCAGGCTCAAAGCGTACAGTGATGTGCCAAAACACAGAAAGGGCAGGCCACGTGGCATAGGTAGCCAAAATCCGGGTAGCCGGATGTTAATCCTGGGCAACATTTACGAGTCAATAATGAGTGATTCTATCACCAAAGAATGGGAAGATGAGGTAATAATTATTGGTTATCAGTACAGCTTCACAGGGAAAAGGTCTTGTCATCCTAAGAATGAAGTCAGACTGGTGTTTATTAGGTTGTTAAGTGTCCAGTTGAAGTACACATCAACTTCCAGGGTGTGTTCAGCTCCCTAAAATTAGCATTATACGCAGTCAGTAAGGGCTGCAGTGACTGAACCAAGTGCTGGCTAAATGACATATCCAAAAGTAGTTATCAGCAGGCAAATTTTCCATATGGGTGCACCTGACGGAGAGCTCCGCAGTGATCAGAGCCAGGCTGTACACTATTCGGCTCGCTTTTCATCAGTGGCTTGGGAGTAATAAAGAATGTTTTAAAGCAGTCAAATGCAGAGCAGCGCACCTAACAAGGAGTATGGAGCAATGTGACAGTATGAGAGCCCTAAGGCTCTTTAGATTTTTCACCAAATTCTTTCCTCATCAAATGGCTTTAACCCATAACTATGTGACGATTAGATCAAACAGAAGAGTCCCCAAAGGAGAAGAGAGCTCTAACTCTGTAGCATGAGGACAGTATTCAGCTGCTGTATGCGCACTCATGGTCAGATCGCATGGCTGATGACTTTGCACCACAACTCCAAGAGGTGCAGCAACAGCAAAGTCCACTCAAGAGTGCCTTACTCAGGTAACAGGGATGGAGATTCAAGTCCGTGGCTGGGCAGGAGATGCCGAGGGACTCCACATTCTCATGCTCCAGGAGAGGACCACAATTAGCTTTCTGTCTGTGAGCTCTCTGCAGAACCAGAAACTTTGATTTCTCAAAGGGTGAGAGGATGCTTGCAGCAGGCCTATGTCCAGGTCTAGGATTTAGAAAATTTTCCCTGTATTCTGGCAAGACAGAAAGACGATTTTCTGCAGTTCTGTCATCCGTCTGCTTAAAAGGATAATCAAATACCTGAGAGGACACCGAAAGATTTTGAAAATGTTTTAAAAGGAAATACAAATTGCCTTATTGGGAGAAAATCATAAAGCACAATCTGTTTACACTATTTCTTTTAACAGCTAGAAAAAAGACTGAGACGTGACTTGATTACTGTGTATGTAAGTACCTTCACAGAGAGAAAATGCCATATACCAAAGGGCTGTGTCACCTGGCAGAGAAAGGCATAACAAGAACCAAAGTCTGGATTCAGCTTCCAGCCAAATTCAAATAGGAAATAAGGCACAATTTTTAACCACTGGAACAAACTACCAAGGGAGTGTTAGAGTTTGCGTCCCTGGATGTCTTCAAATCCAGGCTGGATACATTTCTGGGTTCTGCGATTTAGCCAAGTTCAGACGTTATTGGGCTTAGTAGGAGGCTGACTGGGTGAAATTTAATGGCTTGTGATGTACAGGGGGTCAGACTGGCTGATCTAATGGTCCCCTCTGGCCTTAAATTTTGTGAAAGACTTCAGCTAACCAGCAAAGCAAGTGCAAACAACCCAGTGGTTGCAATATATTCCTCCAAGTGCGGTTGACCAATTTTAAATAATTAGTTATAACCAAATCCTTTCTTAATTGCAAACAGAAAAAAAAGGGGGGGGGGGGGGGGGGGGGGGGGGGAGAGAGGGAGTTAGTCCCTGAGAATAGTTGACTCAGCTTTAATCTAGAGAAAAAATCACATCAAACTCCCCAGAAAAAAAGGTGTGCAAGTCTTTCTACGGAATCAAACCTAGATTTTACAAGAACAAAAATGGCTTACGTACTTAAAAGTCCATTTAGCACTTGGCATACAGCTATTGCTTTCTACACCGAGTGCAAGCACACTTCAAGGGCACTGGGGATCCGATTACTATCCTGCAAAGTGTAGGGGTTGGCTGAACAACCCCAGAGTAACTCAAATACCAGGGAACCTGGCCTATTCCCTGTCCATAAAATACACAGAAAATGATCCCACTCCCTGACA
This sequence comes from Phoenicopterus ruber ruber, assembly GCA_009819775.1. NCBI lineage: Eukaryota > Metazoa > Chordata > Aves > Phoenicopteriformes > Phoenicopteridae > Phoenicopterus > Phoenicopterus ruber. The sequence goes on along the minus strand of CM020215.1, from coordinate 190,023,110 downwards.
TTTTTTCAGCTGGGACAGCTGCTATAACAACTCAGAGCTTTTCAATCTCTGTACAGAGCTCATGTATAACCTCTTCAAGTTTTCAGCCTGGAACCACTTTTCTTCCAAGTCCATTTTGCTGGAGCAACCAAAAGCACTTGGGGAAAAGCTGTTTGATAGCCTCGGGGGTGGGGGGGTGGGGGGCATTAAATCAATGAAGAATTTAGAAGGTGAGGAGGGGGACAGGGGCAGGGGAGTAGGGTAGGAAGATTTACAGTGAAAAACAACATACAGCTTGAATCCGGTCCAAGAGGAGCCACAGGGGGCTGGTGCCAGTCATCACTGATGAAAGGGTTTGGATTTGTCAAGGAGAAAGATGCCGTGTAAAAATTGCATTCAAAGCCCCAGTGAAATTCCATTTAAGGGGCTGGTCTCTACGAGATTGGCCTGAGCAATGACTCCAGGTTTGTGCACTCTGGGACGCATACCAATCCCCTCCTTCATGCCCCGCTCTTCCACAGCGACCCTGCGGCTCCTGCTAGGGCAGCGCTCCCCGCAAAGCCGACCCAGGCTGCAGGGAAATGCTGTGTTCAGAGAATCGGCTGCTTCGACACTCGCTGCTGGATTTAACTGTTTAGTAATGTTTTCCAGCCACTTGACTCCCTCCATCACCCAGCCCAGCCAGAGGGCTTAGCCTCTTTGGAGTGGTTCTTTATGGTTTTTTGCTCAGTGGAAATTTGCTGTAGCTATGATATGCCTCAAAATCCTCCCCACGTGCCTGCTGATGGGGCAGAGAGCCCCACAGCCCGTTTCTGCCCAGGAGAGGGCTCAGCAAGCAGCCCCAGGAGTTGCTTCGCACCCTTCTCCTCAACCCTGCCAGCCCCTCAGTGCCCCTGGCACCCACTTCCTCAGCATCAGGGCATGGGGGCACTAGGAATTTGTAGTGCGTTACTAGTAACTGTAATTCGCTTGATTTAAGGGGCTGATGGGATCCCCTCTAGTATTTGGCATGGGGATGTTACCCTTGGCTATGTTCATACTCAAGGGCAGGAGTTTCCATCAGCAACTTAAAAGCCTTATAATGGAAACAAAAAAGGCAGAGTCAATATAAAATCTCCACCAGTGAAACCTGAAGCATTCAGCAACTGAATGCAAAACACAAACCAGCAAACACTTTTGCAGCAAGCGATACGCTGTTACCTTTTGACCGAAGCAGTCAGTCAATATTCAGGGTCTTATCCTTACCAGTGGGCTGGAAAAATTAATGATAGTGCCAGGTATTTCTTTGATGGAATACTATTTAGTTTGAAAGACTGTAAACAGAGTCTTATTTCATTGAACAAACTGGGAATCAAGCAGCAGGAGATTTGCATCGTTGTTATACTCAAAAATGCTTCAGAGCTTCTTCTTAGACCGACCATGGTCTTCCTTGCTGTCTTCTTCTAGGTGCTGTTGGTCCCAGAGTGCTGAGCAGTGACACTCTGCATTTGCCCAAACCCCCCCAAGAAGGGCTGGCAGCCTCCCAGGTCAGCTGCTTGGCAGCTCCACACTCTGCTTGACTGTCGGGCGGTGGCTCCTGCTCTTTCAGCCCTCTCAGCCCCAAATATATCTCCCTATATTCACCCCGAATTAGGGAAAGCCAGACCCTGTGCCAGTCCTGGCAATGACGACCGGGGCAGCAATCTCAGCCCCACACGCCCCTGCTCTGCCCCTCCACCCGCCAGGCACCAGGCTGCTCCCTGGCCAGTGCACCGGCCTCCGGCCGTCTGGCTTTTCACAGGGATAAATAAACACCCCGCTGTGAGCTCTGCTTCACCCCAGGGCAGAGCCGGGACTTTTTCAGAGATGTTCATGAGCCGCAAAGAGTTTTTCGCTGGCTGCTATAACCCTGCAGTATCAGTTCAGCTGCAAAGACACATGCACCACGTCTACATCTTTTGGGAATTTCCCTTTCTTTCACTCTCTAAAATGTCACCCTCATAACCTCTTAGGTTACAGGCCTTCCTCTCCTCACACCACCATCAGTCGCAAGGCCTGAGGGTTCAAAGTTTAAAGTCTCTCTGTGCTCACCTGCACAGGTTCTTAGGGCCCTTCACATCAGGCTCAGGTCTGCATGCCCAGTACAGGTTTTGCACCGCATGCAAATGTAACTCCTGGTTTCAGTAGGGTTTTGTTGGCTTATTGGGTTGTAGCCATGATGAGAATCAAGCTCCCTCTGGAAAAGAAGCAGCATTATTTGTGCCGCAAGACCCATAGCTGTCCCACGCTGTGGCCTAGGGAATTTGCAACACAGCTCCAGCAATGTGAAAGATAAATCCAGGCTTGAAGCATGAGTTCATTTCTTGCTGCTTTTTTTCTAGCTGACTTGCAGCGTCACCATTGGCATAAACAGCCCTGACTTCTCCATCAGCTATTTCCTTCTTCACTTCCTCCTGCACCAAGTGCGTGTTTTTCACATTTGTATAGTACTTGCAAGCTCAGAAAAGCTCATCTGACTGTGACTGAAACTCTGGCACATAGCTTGATTTTTTTTTTTCCCCTTTTACTGAACTAATTTTTGCGTGATACGCTGCCAACTTCACTTTTCCCCCCTTCCTTCTATATAAACAATATTCCTCTTCCAGATATTTCTTACACATTTGATAAAATGTGTTGCATACATAAGATGACTTTGGCTCAATTTTATAAAGATTTGGCATAATGCAATATACTAACTCAACTTTGATTCACTAAAAAAATATATGTCATTAAGAGCTGTATATACTTCTGATTTTAGTGTACAGCCATGATTGACTGTTCCAGTTGTAAGTGATGAAGGCATGGCCAAATATAAATAAAAGCTGTACACCACCTTTCAAGGATGTGCCTTTTATTTATTTTATAGGAATGAATTAGGTTCTAAAGTTTTCAGGAGGTGTTGCTTTACCAGTGGCACTTCTGCAAGTACAGCGGTGTTAACCTTAGTTCCCTGGCCAGATTCCAGTGTGGTTAATTATATTCTGCACACCGTGAAATTCCCACATAATTTTCAATTAAGAAAGTTATTTGCCACTTCTCCCACTCCTTGAAAATTGTTGGTAGGATGTTTGTATGTTGCTGCATACAAAATGGCTGCTGTGCTCCATCCCAGCGGTGACTGCGTGTTAGCCAACACTCATATGCAAAGACTGCCTGCATATAAAATAAGTTTAGTCCTTTATTCTAATCAAGGTCAGCAGAAATTCTTTGATCTTGTGCTTCACAGGCAAAAAAGGAAGGACAGAGGCTGGGAACGTATGAAGATGTCTGAATACATGCATGAACCTCACCTTGTTAGGACTATTTGGAGGTGATCTGTACCCAAACTTTAACTTGAATAGCGAATTGTTTGCGTTAAAAGCCACTTATTTGTTATTGAACCCTAGAGAGGGTGACAGAAGGATTACATCTGGCTGTTAAGATCTCCCCAAGAAGAGGAAACATTCAAGCTAACATTCACACCACCCTTTCAAGGACCTCCCCAGGCTGGGTGGCCTCTGGCAGTGAACTTTCCTGGCGAGCACACTGCTTGCTGGCCGAGATATCCTCAGACACAGCCAGAGTTGCTTTGCCCTTGTCTCACTGCATGCACACAGTGTCCCAGCAGACTCTGGTCTTGTTTTCCAGCCCATCTGCCACCCCAGGACATTGTTGTTGTTCATGAGGGTTGGGGAAGGGCAATGGGAAGGAGACTTTGTCTATGGGACTGTGACCCCATGTCAATAGCTTGAATTTCATGCCAGACACTCAACACTATGCCTCGTTTAGCTGGTGAAGAGCCTTTCCCAACATGATCAGGTCTACAATCCCACACCCCTTGTGGCTTTGCAGCTTCAGCATTCACTGACAAGGCCAGGTCATGCTCCAGCCAGCTATCGGAGAGGACGCTGCCAAGATCACTGAGTGCTCCAGCCTTCACAGACCACACCAGAAAGGGAAGAGCCCTTCCAATTCAGTACTGGGGGAAGGATGCATGCTGGAGTGCTCTTGGCCAAACCAAGGCTGACCTTGGCCACAGGCTCAGCAAACATGTCTCCTGCAAGGACAAGGTTGTGTCTGAAGTCACATTCCTACATCACCACATTCTCCCCAGTCCCTGTCTACAGTGATTTGTTCCTTTGCACCTCTGCCTGACCTTAAGACAGTTGAGTCTTCATTCTTCCCTTCCAACTCTTCCAAGTTTGACTCATTCCCCTACTATTAAATTAACAAATATTATAGAACACTTTTCACCAGCTCTTCTTTACCCCTTTTTCTTCATATTTTCTATACCCCTTTGTCACCACTACAAACTGCCACGTTCAGCATGTCCACTAGTTGTTGGATTTCCCTGTCCCTTCTCATCAGAAACACATCCTTTTGTGAAGAAAAAAAAGAGAAAAATCTTTGCTCTATCTTGTATTTTTTTTCCAATCCTGGCTGAAGATTCCTCTGTACTAGAGGGGGTAGCTGTTCCTTGTCTTTCCAACAACCTTATGTGACACAGATGTGGTAGTCTGTACTGGATAGGGCTACCCTGCCTAAGGGTCTGTACCAAATGTGTGACCCTCCTATCTATCCCCATTGTACATACAAACATGTACGTGCCATGTCTTCTGTATTGCAACACCATCCCAAAATTGCCATGCTGCCAAAGTGTCCTCGTGCAAGAGAGCTTGTGAGCAGATCCTCCACCCACTCACTTTTGCCTGCAGGTCACACCTGAGCACTCCCCCCTACCAGGTACACGCCAGACAAAGTCTTCTTGCCTCCCCACTATTGCACTCTCACCTCTCAACTCTATTTCAACATGACTCATTATTTCTAAGGTTTTAAACAGGTAAATTGAATTATCTTCAGGAGGAGCTGACAGAAGCCATCATCTTAGTGAGAGGAAAGTGGTGGAAGAGTCCAATCTGGCATTTTTTTCTACTGACAGTGCCCTCACCATCTCATTTATTAAAATGTTCTCAGGAGTAGCCTATTCTATGTCTTTGTCAACGTAAGGAAGGTCTCCCAAGGCATTACGTTATATTATGGATTGCTAACATTGAGGTTGGCTATGCCAAAAGTACTTTTCCAAATACAGTCACTGTTTTGAAGGCCAAATTGTTCAATAATGGCCTACATCTGTCAAACAGGGGCACTTCCACTGACCAAGTGATAAATTTAATCCATGAGAAAGCTCAGAGCACATAAATTATATTGTTCCCTATCCAACTAAGCTAGAGAGCAGTTAACTCACTGTGAAGCCGTTATTTTATAACATCTGAAAAAATGTTCATAATAACGATTCTGTGGAGGCCGTTTTAGAAGTGGGTATAATATTGGAGTGCCTGTGGTAGTGACCCCCTGGGAACAGCCCCTTGTAAACCATTCATAAACAACATAGAGAGAGGGAGCTCTGTGTGTGGTCTTGACTTGATCTTGCAACTTTGGGAGCTGAACAGCTCAAGGTGGATCCATTTCATAATCGCCTTATTTGTTTTGAAATCTCTCAGCATCCTTCAGATGACCTTCATAGGAGTATGAGGCAAGAACTTTAATTATTATTGTACATAAATCTAATGCTTATCACAGAGAGGCCCTCAATCTCTGCTGGAACCTCTATGCATTACTGCAATAAAAACAAAGTAATACTCCCACTAATTACAAAACGAGTGCTTAATCTCTCCGTCAGTAAGTCTGATGTTGCCAGCACGGCTCACAGACCTAGCCCTGGTAACTGGCAGACGATAAATTCTACAAATGCTACGTGATAGACATCTATTTTGAAGATCCCTCTCAGCTCCTTGACTTCCCATGAGTTTCTCAAAATAACTTGGTAAACAACCTGCTAACACTGATGGTGCGGGCACTGCTAAAATTGCTCCCTACTTGTCCACACAAGCCCTGGGATTCCAGGACTTCGGCAATCCGAGTGTTTTGTGGCCATGCTGGGCATATGAAGTGACATATATTGCAGTTTCTTGGCTAACCTGAATTAATGGTGGCATTCAGACCACCCTGGCTTGTAATTTTGAAAAGGTCACCCCAAAGGCCACCGGTGCAGACACAGGAAGAGACAGTGTTCTTATTTTATACCGCTGCGCTGCAGAAAGTCCCAGCAACAGAAGGAAGTAGCAGATAGCTGTGGATCCAATATTTTTGAAGAGTTTGGCAGTAGAAGCAACCACAGGAACCCAATGTTGCAAACTATTCCCTTCCCCTAAATCCTAATTAATAAATAGTATAAGGAATAGCAATGCTTTACATCAGAAAGGGGAATATTTTGAATGAGCTTTTTATAGCTCTGAAAAAGGCTGCCTGCCACTTCACAGAACAAACAGGAAGGTGTTGTCCATGCCAAAAGGAGGTAAAATCTTATTTCAAAAGGAGGTAACATCTTATTTCAAAACTCATTTAAGAAAATGTTATCAAGGGGATATGAAGAGGGGGAGAAAGAAGAGCAGAGATTACCCGAAGGAATAGTATGTGTGTCTTGTCACAGCGGGATGGGATATCATCATTTCTGCTAAAAATACAAATGAAATATCTTCACAGCAATGCAGGACTTTTTAAAGATCTGAATGAAAATAGAATTATTTCCTCAATGGACAGTAAATGCAATCTAATCCTGCCATGCTTATCTTTTTACTGCATAATCAGTAAAGTCCACTAGGAACAAAAAACTGTGACAATTATAGCAGTTGTTTCTTGTGCAGCAAGGTTTGACATCATCTGATGGGAGGTTAATTAATAGTTAACTTGGACAACACAATTACCTAGTGAAACCACATTGTTAAACCTCTGGCTGTAACTAACTTGTAATTTGAGAAGAATTTGCTCAAATCTGGCTCTGGCCCATGTTGGAGACTGGGGACTTTAATGGCTACTGACTCCTGCAGGTATTTAGATAAGTGTTCTGGGTTGCTGCCTCATGAAAACAGACCCTTGTTTGCTCCTTACATGCAATCATTGGGAGTATCACCTGCATTTGTTCTGCTCTGGAGATAACAGTAATGTCTGGCTGGTGTGGAAGTGTCTGGACAGCAGCGTCCTGCTGTGCTCCAGTCCAACACAGAAGGGTGCCGATGCAGCCACGTGATGTGCAACCAGCAAGGAGAGCATGGATGTCTCCTGGTTGATATCTAAACATCCGTTACATAAACACAGGATTAACTCAAAGGAAGAGCAAATCAGTCTGTCCTGAGCTCTACAGCAGATCATGATCAGGTCAGAACATGGACTGCATTTTCCCACTTGAGGCTCTTCTAATTAACTGGTGCAGTGCTTCACGGGTATATGATTTGGAAGACATGTCCTCAGCCCAAGCCCACATTGCCTGGGCTTCTCGGTAATGTTACACTTGTGACTATTGCCCTGAAGTGCAAGGACCAGCACGAGGAGCGCCTGCTGGGTGAGCTGCTGCTGTTGTATGTTCATCACGCAGGGCTTGTGACCTACATCTCTCACTCTTTTAAGTCTCAGTTGATGTTTGCACAACCTCTAACAGAAAAGAGGCTGCTTTGCTTCTGAAAACTAGCTAATAAGTTACTCCTCATAACTTCAACAGTTAAAGTCCACTTCTAAGATCCAGAAAGTTAGTGGACCTACAAAAAAAGCACGAATACTCTCCATTTGTGTCTATACTACTAAGTTAAGCAGTGCCTGGAAAGACTCCTGAGTCCTGGAAAGAGGGATCATCCCTATTGTTAAGCTGCTGGAGCAGCCCAATTACAGCACAGTTTGGGCCAATGCCAGCTAGAGTGTGCCCCAGCAGTTCCCAGGCACGGTTTGGGAGCCGGAGGGTGTCCAGGAGCGGATGGTCTACACGCAGCCACCCTGCTCCGAGCACCGAGATCCTCTGCCCGCCCAGGCACCGGCTGCTCGGCCTCACGAGGGTCAGACCCAAGCATGTTTCGGGTACTAACACACACACAGCCTCAGAAGAAAAAGCTGGCTTAAAGCTGTCAGAAGATATAAAAAAGAGCAGATCTGCTTAGTGCTTGATGATGCAAAAAAAAAAGTTCGACCAAACACTTTCCAAAGCTAGAAAGAGGACTTCACTGAGGACAGAAATGTCTCTTCATTGAAATGCTACTGGATGAGTTTTATATAGGAAAATGTAAAATTATTTTTATCTTGATTTCAAAAGGAATTTTATTTTCCTTTTTTTCTGTTGTTTTCAGATTAAAGTGCATTTTTGCTTTCACTTTCTCCATGTCTCTCTGCTCTGCCTTTCTCCACTGGAAAAAAAGAAGCAGGAAACTGGAGTGAAAAGACGGGGAGCTCTTTGGGGTTCTGCTTTCACTTGTTTTTCTTCTGTTCAGAAGAGAGTAAGGAAGAATAAAACATTTCTCCTGCCAGAGAAGAGACAGCCACAAAATCCACCTAGCTGCTCGAAAGAAGATGGGAAATGAGAAGGAGAATTGCTGGGAAAAAATTATAATAGACAGAGGGCCTGGGCAGAGAGAGGTAAGGCACTGGAAGCAAGGTTGCATGTAACACTTGACTGGAGATGAAATCCATCTGGAGCTGACCAGCTGCTTTGAGTGTTTGCTCAAGCTGTACCAACATGACTCGAACAATGAGTCTTCTGCTGGTCCAGGTCCAACCTCAATTCTTTAGCTCAGTCTGCACACTCTGGACGTCTGCATCTTTAACAAAAAATAATCATTAAGGTGAAAAGAAGGGTTTAATTTGGCATATGGTACCTTCAAATGGGAAGGACAGAGACAGAACCCTCTTTCTGTAGCGAGGAATTTTGTTTAATTTCCTACTTGGGGAAAAGAGACGAGCACTGTATAGCATAAACAAAGAGGAAATAGTGTGATATTGGTCAATAAAACAGTGAGAAGAAAATCCAGAAAGCCAAGAAAGGATGGAAACTAGTAATTAACGTTAATCAAATCTATGAAGATCCATTAAATCAGCAAAGTCACATGTTTGAGATTTATTTCATTTGCAGACTAAATCCTGGCATGATCAGGAGTGATTCAGTCTATATACAGACACTTTTCTAGGGAAGTCAGAAGTACTAAACACAGTCTAGGGCCAGATCCTGCCTATTTGCATTTCTTATAGGAGAAGATGCAATGTAGTATGTCAGTGGAAGAACTTGGTCCACTGGAAGAACTCCAGCACACATTTATCCTGATCATGCACTCATTTCATTTGATATCACACTAATTTGACAAATTCAAGGGTAATTCACTTTGAAAAAGAGAAATTTTTTAAATGTAAAGGTAACTGTAAAGTTCCCCAGTGCTTCCCAAAGCCTAAAATAGAGTCCATTTCTCCCATTTCTAATGTGCAAGTCTGTCTCTGTATTTAGCGCAGCAGTATTGCCACGCAAACGCTTGCACAGCGGCATTAAGAGCCATTGGCCTGATAAAAAAGCCATGGAGACAGTGCAAATCTGAGACATTGCTAAGCATTTTGCCATTTGTGCCTGGTCGTGCTTACATGATGATTACCCATGCCCTGTTCCAGTTATTCAGCTGGAATCGCCAACTGAGACTGAAACCCTGGTCACTACGTGGTCTGGGTCCTGAGAGAATAGAGGATTTCATACTACATTGCATTTTGTAAACAACAATTTGTTGCATACAAAAAACCCATAAATATTATTTATCCTGATGTAGATTTCAAAATGTCAAAGAGCCAGGGCTAATTAAGGTTCAATAACAGATTCAATAATTTGAAGCCCTTTTTTTCTGTTTTATTCTAGAGAAGAAAAGCAATGGCCATTATGTCCTAATTTGTAAACACATTATTTGATGGTTGAGACTGGAAAGTATGTTAGTGTTGTTTGTCCTGTCAAAGGCTTTGGAATGGTCTGAAGTCTACAGAGCTACATCTGTTGCTATTTATCGAGGGGTTTTTTTCCCCTATTTCTAACACAGTTTATAAAATGAAGAAAAATCTTAAACACTGCAATTAGAATTTAATAAGGGGACTTTTTCCTCCTAACAAAAATCAATTAAGCCTTTCTTTGAACTTCCAAAAAGAATATGTATCTTGTAACACACAAACCCAAAATGTTCCTCAGTTTTCCGTCTTGCTTGTGGATGCAAATTCTTGTGGATACTGAAGTTTGGAAGTGGACTAACAGCAGGAGAGCTAAGCTCGCCGACCACGTTTCTGTCCTTTGCATGTTCTTACAACATGGAGGCACCGGAACATCTTCACAGGAGCACCGAACTGCGTGGTCCATTGCTGCAGCGAGCCGCGTCCTCCATCCACTCCTTACAGGACAGAACCCAACCCAACACCCGGCTTCATTCTGCTGCAGTTGTAAGCACAGAGCTGGAAAACCACAGCCTGCCCCTCATCCCACAGCCACCAGCAATCCACAATTATTAGCGTGGTTTTACTCTCGCAACACCTTAGCGAGGAAGGAAAATTTCATACCTGTTGTACTGGAAACTGAGCCAAGGATTGAAACCAGGTTTTCTGAACACCATCTTAATACCCTGCCCTGTCTGCTCTTTGTCAGCTTTGACGGCATACCTGCTGCTGTGCCAAAGCCCAGCCTAAAGAAAAGCCCTCTCTTTCCATCTTCCTCCCCTGCAGGACAGACACAAAAAAGGGCAACCCACCATCTGTGCTTCTGTGTACGCCACGGGTCTGGCAGAAGGAGTGGGATTTTAGCATGCAGTTAAATAAGACGTAGTCTTCTTGAAAAAGAAAAAAAAAGTGTTGGAAATTACTCCATTCCTAGGGGACAACCTAGAAAGAGGCAGAGACAGAGCACAAAGCAGGTAATGAAGAGACCATCAAGACTGGCACCAGCAGCAGAGATGAAGAGTTATAGGGGATGGGTGGAGAAGAACTTTACACCCAGTGTTTAAAGAAAGCATATCCTTGGAACAAAAGTGATGATTTGACAGTCAGAGCCATAGGCAGGGGATATATATTAAGCAATTATATGGAAACATCACATGAAGGGACTCAGGGATAAAGAAAACAGAAGTAGAGGGGCATCCCAAACCTTAGCCTCCTTCCAAGTGGAAAAACTGGGCTATATAGGAAGGAGACTGTCAGCCTGGGGAAGTGAGATACAAATTACGAAGACATGTCTCTTCAGTGTCTCTGCCTCAGCTTTCTAGGATTTTGGAGAAAAATTCCTTTGCGATATTCTAGCTCCACTGAGAACCATGGAGCTGTGCTTTCATCCCGTCTTTGTAACACTCCTCTTCTAAAATGTAGAACAGTGCAGACAAATTCTAAAATATTCTGCGGTAAAATTCATACAGCTCACATATTTGTTGGCTTTAAAACCAGTAGGGATCCAGCCTCCTGGTCAAATCTAAAAGCCAGTATTTATAGCAATAACAGTACAAGATGGATTCATTTTTCCCCTTGTGAAAAAGCAAATGCCAAAAAAAAAAATGTTCACTAAAACCTGGAAAAAATACGCTGTGGAAGTGTTTTGCGGGAGCCATCATGCAGGTCTCCTGTGACTCTTTCGTCTTCTGCAATTTGAATTCCCTTATTGTGCTGCATTTCCCATGCACCGCAGACTTTGCACTTGTAGATAGGAAAAGGAAATCCCCAGCTATGGTCCATCAGTATAGGAGGTAGTTCTTCCTACTGTTTTCACCTTTGATAGAACTAATTCAGAATATAATGACAAATTATTTAAAGAAACTTGAGTACAGCTAACCCAAAGTACAGCAGTACTATTTTTACCTGAAATTATTTCAGTCCTGGTCAGTTCACTTTGGCCTCCTAACAAAATAATAGATAGGAAGCACACATAGAAAACTGATGTTTTCAAAGGAACGATTTCACTGAAATACCACCATTCTGGTAGTGGTTGCCATTGTGAAATGTTGACCAGCACTGGTAAGTATTTTGATTTTAGCATTAGTAGCAGCGGAAGATATGTGAGCGAAATCCAGCCCAATGCTCTAACAAACCACTTGAGCTGTCTGCAAGAACATTTTGTATGAGTTATTCTACTAATGGGCAATTTAGTCATTACAATATGAGAAGTTAGTGCAATTCAATTTCCTTTTAATTTCGCTTTTGCTCATTTTAATTATTTTTTATAATTATTACAGTAATGTTACTCGACACTCACATTGATCACAGTTAAAAAAAAATTTCCCTGTTTTCCAGATTCTCAGCCTTTCCTTGGCCCTTTCACGATACTGGTGGCATAAAAAAAAACCCTGTAAATCTAGTGCAAGAGACACTACAAGCCATCCATCTTCTGCGTCACATTCCATATGCCATTAGGAATATTTGTAGGATACAGGAGGCAGGTGGGATGTGTCACAACAGCTAAGTACAACTTACAACAGCCTAGTTTGCCTTTAGGAAATTACGGAGTCCAGGAAAAGCAATGGGTGTGCTGAAGCCATCTTCACCTCATCTCCTCACCTAGCCCCTGTAGTACTTTGAGTGCAACCATAGCATCCTCTAGCCACGCTGAAAACTCCTATATTACACTCTTAACAGACTCAGAAATGGTCTGCACTGTAAAGAGTTTCCTCTTGAAGAGCTGCTGTGCACGGCTCAAACAGCCCAGGAAACACAGTCTGAAATACACCTATTTCTTGCCGAAATACACCTATTTCCTGCTGAAATCAGCGTCCCTGACATGCTTTTAGGAACCATCAGAAAATATCACTTTCTGAACAGCGTTCTTGAAAACAGTCCTTTATTTTTAGATAGTTTTCCCAAGTCTTAAATTTGCCCAAATATACTCAAACCCTAACAACTTGCTAGAAATCAAGGCAAAATATCACCACAGTTTATTAGAGAAGGTGATGAGTGTTAGATAACAACAGATCCATTAAATATTTTGATCTTCAGTGTAATGAATACTTCAAAACAGCCACATGAAAGTTAACAAAGTCACCATAGAAAGCAGCATATGCTTACACAGTAGGAACAACAGGATATACATTTAACACGCTTTATTAGTAAAATCAAAAAAGCCTTGACATTCCAGCGTGTTAGCATACTCACAAACTCAGTGACTTTGCAAGAATCAAATGACACATTAAAAACGCAGCTCTTGCAGAAACGGCTCCTTCTTTAACTGTTTCTGTTCTTTTTAGTTTTTAAAACCCTCTCATCCACATATTCATTCCCACAGCCTTGAAATCCCTTTTTCTGATAAGTAATTCCACATTTGCTTCATTTCTACATCACAGTGTCATCTTAGCCACAGACCTGCCAAGCCTTCCTTTTTTAGGGATCTCATCAAAAATGGACTAAGCAGGAGACTTGCGACACAAACATCTCATCCATTTTGCAACAGTTCAAAATAATAAATTTGTGTGATACAGAATTAATGCACCTAATTGTTCCTTTGTGAGGAATCACGAACCTCTCTCTCAAAATTTATCATTAAACCTTTGCCTCCAGAATGGGATGGTCACTTCTGTTATTCCGAATATACCTATGTCTGTTACAGAAATGAACCAATACTTTTGACAGGCATCTCAAAATCATGTTCCTAGATTAACAATTCAATGCTAAATTTTGTAATGTAACAGATACTGTCGCATAATCCTCAAAGGTCGTGGCCTCACTGTGATTTAGAGCCTTTAAGTGAGATTGGATATCGTTTTTAGGAAACATGCAGATATGCTTTGTTTCAGTTTGATGGAAAAACTCTCCAATCTGTATGCGCGGGTACCGTGATGGCTGTGACAGCCTATTCTGCACCCACGTATCTGAGTCTTTCTCTCTCGCCCATCCTTTCTGAGGCCCGAGCACATTCGTGACACTTGCAGCTCCATGTTAGAATAACAATCACAATTAAGTCTCACGTTTCAGGCTTGACATGTACTTATCAGATGCTTTCGTACGCTTGGGATCAAGAGCTTTGAGGTCTGGAAAGGGTTTTCCCGTGAGCAGGCTGGGAGAGGTCTGCCATCTCTGCTACTCATGGGGCAACGCAACAACATGCATCACCTCGATCCGTACAATCACACAGGCACAAGAGGCTTCCCGTTCTCCACCAACAGCACTCACTTTTTGACAAGAGGAATATTCCTCCCCACCCTGGGAACTGAGTAAAATGTGATGGTGATGAGCAGGAGATCAGGCGTAATCTCTGCAAAATCCTTGAAATGTGACTTGCGTCCAGAATTTGAGCGCATTTACTCGCTCTTTGGAGAGTTTGGTTACTGCCCTCTCAGTCACCGATAGCTAATACAATTAACAGGATAAATGAATGTGACAACTGGCTCCTTCTGCACTTGCTCGTACATGACGCCACTTGGAAAGGATCAGTTACATGAATTACCAAAGGGACGGTTGGATCAGGAAATCTGGTTTGCTTTGTAAAAGGTACGAGACTGTAAGCTGAGAAAGCTAGAGGCTGTTACGCGTTTTCCTTGGTTTAAACTAAAAGTTGAGTTGTTTTTTGCCGTGTTTCCCCAGTCTTATGTCACCACATCATTAGTTTGAATCCTTCACAGAAAATAAGTAAATGGTAAATGCTGCTTCATACCATATCTGTGGAGTAGGTGATAACATGGAGTGACATCCGCAGAGAGAGAAAGGCGCGGTGGCAATGGCACCTCTGCAAAGAAGCACTTCAGTTGTGGGATTTTGTAACCTTAATTTAGGTCCTACTCGGCCTTCTCTTTTCTCTTTTTTTCTGTTGTGTCCTAATTCAGCCTCATAATTAGTTGTAGATCTAGTTCTCCCTCTGGATTAATAAAGCTGCATTTTCAGTTTACTTGTGATCCATCGATTTTTCTTGCTTCTAATAGTCAAACAAGACCAACCCAATGCTTCCTGAGATAGCTATAGACAATGGCGTGATTTTAGCAAGTTTTGAGGACTCCAGTTCTCCAGTGAAGTCAGTGAGCTCTGCAGGTATTTCACACCTCTAGGAAAGACTATGATGCCTGACTTGAGGCACTACGGGTCAGTGTTTTAGCAAATGTTTTCACATGTGAGTACGCAAAGCAGTTATTCCGCAAGATACAAGATCAGGGTCATAAGAGGCTACTTTAGTGCTCTTTCCATCTCTGCAGTTATTTTATAGAAATAATGTATAAGATCTAAGTATGGAAAAGATCTTACAGAGTTCAGTAAAACTTTGGAGAAGGCATCCAATACGTCTGAAATATATATGCATGTATTCTGTTCTTTGTCATTTTCCTATATGCTTGGTGGTGTGTCGAGCACAAGTTCAATGTTCATTGACATTCAACAATGAAAAACCATTAATCAATCCTTATAAAGAAATAAGGAAAATGTAGCAGCCCTAAAAAATGTCAAGCTTGACTTCTCCAAATTTATTTTCTTCCTCTATATAAATCAGAGTTCAGTTTGCACTAATTGTTGTGGGTTGAATGTAAAAGGTATGGCTAAGCAACCACTGAATATTTGAGCTTATTTCAAATATTTGGACATATTTGGTAAGATTTTCAGACCCTGCTCCATCTCTGTCTCTTCTGCTCTGTGGGAAGGCTGTTTCTTAACAGCTTGACAGTCCTCACCAGATTTCCCCTGCCTTGGGTTGAAGTGGGTACAGGCCACAGCTGGGGCTCTCAGCCAGCCTTATACTTTCAGGGCTTTAGCTAATCGCCTTCCTTCCCTTCCCTCCTACCCAGATCAGTCATAAATGACAGAGAAATGCCATTTAATATCTTATCTGTGATCTTTATGAGAAGGAGATTGGGAGTTCCTAGTGTCATTCCCAACAGAAGAGTGAAATCCACATAGTAAATCCTTTCCCATCACTAGCACTATATTTTTTGTAAGTGGCGGACGGTTGTATTATCCCTGTAATCTCTAGGATGATCTCTCTGCAATATTTCTTCAGTTCTTGCCCTAACGAAGCTCAAGCTGACTTAATGCAGAAATGAAGAAAGTTCCTGCTAGCCAGCGATATGTCTACTAGGGAGTAACACAAAGTATTTGAATTTCCAGCGCTATTGCCAGGGTAACTTGTGAGGGGCACAAGATGGGGTTGCTAGGAAAGCAACAGCAGGAGCATCTCACCCAGAGAAAAACTATTGCCTAATCACAGGCAGGTCTAAATCCAGCCCTGACGCGCAGGCAGGAGGGAAGAGCATCTGGTTCTCGTGTAGCAGAGTGTGACTATCTGAGCAGCATCTTGCACAGAAACCAAAAATGTTTCACTGTGGCTACGCGTATCTCGCAATAAATGAGTATACTGAAACAGAGGTAGCTTGGGTAGGGAAGGCTCCTGTGCCATATGAGACCATTCATTCGTCCGTTCTTCTGGTGCCTGTCTTCTGACGCTGCTTTTCTTCCCGTTCCATCTCAGCCAGGGAACGAGTGTGGGTGGGAAGAAGGGGGAGCTCCCCATGGCTGCCCCATTGTGCAAAGATGAGGTGGGGAGAAAGAAAAAGGGAAAAGAGCTGAGCCTGTTGGGACCTCTCCATCATCACCACCTTTTGACTCATAGGGTTGCCTACCTAAATGAACAAAGACAAAAAAATAAAACTGGGGAGCCTGTCCTGCATCTGCAGATTCGCTATGTGAATTTGTGCAATTTCTTAAAATCCTCTGCATCTAAGATACTCTGTTTGTAAAATGGAGCTAAGAGGTGCTGTCCTTTAGAAAGCGTTTTCAAAACCTCGTATGAAAAATGCTTAGTGGTATGTCTCATTTTTACCAGTGCAGCTGTCCTGCTCAATTTATTTCTTCCTGGAGAAAGTGTGCTCTACAAAATAAGATAATACATTTTCTTGGCTGTGTTCCTCCAGCACATGAATACAGTCCCCAGCTCCACTGAACATTGTAGCAGACAAGCAGAAGACATTGTTTGCAAAGTATTTTTGTCTTAGAGAAGCAAAGGAAATTAATTGTTTTTCCATACAGTCCCTTAGTCAATAGTGAGCTCATGCACAGTATCGAAAATACACCTCTTCAAAAATATACATATATCATATTTTATCTATATTTTATCTATTCTGCACTTCAGCAGCCCGCTCTAAAACCCTTCAAGAGTCACAGATTTTGACTGGCTTTGGATTAGACCATAGATAGCTAGCATATAGCTACTCAACTGCATGAATTTCCATTATTACCTGAAAACAAAAGCCTCACTTAAAAATGGAAAAACTCCTCATGCTTTACCCTCTAGTTCTGTTCTCCAAACACATGCATGTCTGTCCACAAAGAGCAGCTGCCACATCTCACCCTAAATACACAGTGCCCACCCGAGCTTTTAAACCTCCAGCAAAATCTTGCTAAGAGCCCACATAAAAAGTAGGCAAGGAGGGTTCTCTGCAGGTCGTAGTGAACTCCACCAGCCTTACAAAATCCAGAGATCATCCTACTCATTCTTGAGTACCCGCATCTGGTACCTTGACAAATCAGGTCTAGATCCAGCAGCGATGGGAGACGGTGGACAGAGCGGTGAGCTGCTCCGTACTGCCACAGGAGTAACCCAGGAAGGGAAATCAGGGAACAGAAGGGGACAGCAACTACAAACCCATCCTCTGCTCCCATAAATGTGCTCTGGCTACCAAGATCTTGATACGGCACTCTCCTATACCGCAACATGCACAGCACCGAATTCTCCTAAGCCTTCACTCTCATCACCACGTGATGAAAGTAACAAATTTCTCTTGAAATCCCTTTTCAAATCATACATATGGCACCTCATGGAAACACATAAATAGCTGCTTGTGATTAACCAAGCTGCCACAGCTCTTTGCACCTCAGTGAGCAACAGCTTTTTGTGTAAGCATGAAAAAATATCAGCCAAAATAATGAAACCTGGTGCCCCAGTCAGACCTAAGAGGTCTTTTCCAGAGAAACCAAACTTCTGCAGAGCTCACCAGCATTGCTGGACTGTGGTAGTGCCCAAGGGCACCAACCTGGGATGCAGGCTCTCCTTGGTGGCATTGGGATGGGTAGAAAGTGTTCACAGAAAAGTGAGAATGCAGTCCAAGAAGTAGGCACAAATTTAAAATCTAAAGTTTGAATTAAATCCTTTCCTGACACTGGCAGTCCCAGGCTTGGGAATTTGTCTATTAAAACTCCCTTTAGGCTGGTGCTATAGTTTCTAGACTACATTTATTCTGTGGTGGCTCTGGGCCCAGATATGAAGCAAGTATGCCCTGAGGATAGGTCTGATCCTACATTTAATGAGGATGCTGTGGTGGAACAGCTATTGCTACTGCAGAGATATATAAGGATGAATTACTTCTCTGTGCTTTTGGGGAGGGTTTCTGTTTCTTTTGAACGTATCTTTGAATCCTCGAGATTCCTATGTCAATGCAAAACCTCAGCATGCCCACTAGAAAAGGTTTACATAGACCTAGTACCCAATGGGGAAAGAAGGTGGATCTTGAAAGGCAAATTATTTTTGCCCAACTAGCAAAGACAGTAAGAACAAACCACAGCCTGCTGTATGGAGTTGGTCTTTTGCATGCTAGCTTTTTTTTTTTAGTGAAAACAATAGAGTTTCTGTAAGATGAAAACAGGGAAGGCGATCTGGTAGCCACATGGTCAACACAAAAGCAAATCACAGTGGGTACTCTCTTCAAAACTGGTGGGCACACTACGTCCTTTTCTCCCTTGCGTCTCATTAGCCCTCTGAAGCAGCAGGCAGAGAAGGCAAACTGGGTGTGAGATGCTCTCCCAGCCAGGAGAAGAGAATTATCAGGGTATGGAGTTTGAGAGTGACTGACCCACCGGCACAGCCCTCCAGCAGCTCCACCAGCCCACTGCCTTCTCTCTGGTGGAGCAGCCACTGCATCCACATGGGAGGAGGTCATGCGGATGCACCCACCACCCCTGCCAAACCACTCCAGCCCCATCCCCAAACCTCTCTTCAGCTCCCGACACCAAAAATATTGCACCACCACAGTTTGGCCCAAACCAAGCCTTCATTCAATGTTTTGCCCTGCTATTGAGGGACATACTGCTGTGGTGGGTTTACAGAGGAAAACTTGAGGTACCAAGTATTCTGGGAGCAGTTACCAAGAGCTTGGCAGAGTGGGGAAGCTGCCATTTCCGCTGGAGTTTTACACAGGAAAGGCTTTTTCTGCTTTCACCTTTAGCTTTTCTGCTTTTTCTGCTTCACCGCATACTCACATGAAGGCCAGTCACTATAACTGCACTTTAAGTAACGCTCACTGATCTGATTTTTCCTGCCTATTCTTTCTCTTAAGTTAAAATCTAGACACTTTACCTAACCCTGATACAGGTTTCAGTCACAGAGAGTGGTTCAGGGTGACACTTCTCTGCTTGTTTTTTCTTGCTTCCCTTCCCTCTGAAAGGGGAGGAAAGGGCAGAGGAAAAGGATGAAGCACTGGATAACTTTAACTATAGCTAAGGCAGATGCAGCCCCTTTCTTACAGCTTATACACATGTAATTGGTAACAGTGCTTGGACCTTGGACTAAAACTATACAAATTTCCTCTTATTTAGCCAGTCCTTCCCCCCGGTCCCCCCCCAGAAAAAGGCCCTAATCTAAATCAGATCTGGATATTCAGGAAACGTACAGACCACTACAATGAGCAAAACATTTGCGAGTCATCCAGAGACTCAATTTCCTTCCTAAAGAAATAGCACAACAGAGTTTATTTTGTAAGGAGAAAAAAATCCCTTTCTGGGTGCCTACAGTAGGTTTGCTGTCTCTTTGGCTGAGCCCCTCTGGAGCATCCAGGAGCTGAGGACAACTTGTTCACTTTTTAATGGTTTTTTATCACTACCTTGTCCACTTCCAAATGTGGAAAAAATTCTAGCATCACACTGCTAACACCAAATAAAAACTTTAGTCATTTCCACCCTCTCAACAATAAAGAGAGAAAAGTGATGATAGTACAATTTTATTGGCTTTATTTAAACAGGCTTCTTCTCCCCCAACAATACTGTGCTACTACTATAAAACTTTTCTGACACATTACTTTAAACATTAGCGCATGGACATGCCAGCTCTGCACTTCAGGAGCTACAGTTCAACGCCAAGAGCTATTAGTCACATTAAGAAGTCTATTCACAATACAGCGGATAGAGAGGAGAGCATCTGAATCCTCCTGCCTCCAGTGCCGCCCTGCGCCCCGTCCACCTCCCCGGCTGCGGCCAGACTCGTACGTGGGGCAGCTAAGAGAAGTTTCCTACCAGCAGCTGGAAGCACGAAGGGTTTTGGGGAGGGGGAATTTTCTTTCCCCTGGTTTTAAGGTAGATGCCTCTGCAGCGCTGCACGGGAACTGCTGCAGTCAGCTGAGGACAAGTGATGAGAGAAGGGAAGAACAATGAAGTTAAGCAAACAGAGGAATGTCTCGTCTAGGTCTGGGGAACTTCTAGTCTAAATACATCTCTATCCTCCTTTGGTATACATGTGTGTGCTGCTCTTCAGGACAAATGGGGCCTTTCTTTTCAGCCCCTTTGACTTCAGCAAGGATTGCACAGCTGGGACGATGACTTGTCTCCTCTTATTAAAACCACTTCTCACAAGTGCCGACTGTGTCTACGTGTTCCTCTGAGTCACTTCTTCAGAGGAAAGAGAAAAAAGAGAAAATATTTTAAGACCAAATCTATCATCTTTATGCACTTATGCCTATATTTAATCTGTTTTGGGGTGAGAAAAAGATATCTAATATTATTTAAAAATGTGATTTATTAAGTAACCATCCTGGGTGTTTATCTGTCTACATTTTTCTCCATGTATGGGAAAAGACAAGAGAATCTGAAATGACCAGACCACTCCTAAGCAAAGACACAGCCTAGCCAAGGCAGAAGGAATATTCCAGCAGAGACAGAGAGGGAGGCAGCATCCAGAGGAAATCAGAAAAACCACATATATGACTGTAGAGAAGTCTTAACCATACATACAAAAAAAGTAGTATCGGTGGGTTGTTTTTTGTTTGTTTCTTTTACTTTTGCATTTAAAACAAGCACATTCTCCTGCCGATCTCAGGCAGTGCCAGTTTGTGACATAACACACATGTTGAAATACAATATGGAAAATGTGCACACAGTCTGCATAAGAGAGGCTACAATCTGCAAAAGTGAATGTTGCATCCATATATCAATTGAAATGGCCTACAATTCAGGGAGTAATTGTTTTGAAACAATCTCACATGAATTCACCTTCACGAGATTAGAGGCTGATGTCACCACGAGGGTGAAGTCATCAGCAATGACTTAAGCTAATGGGATAATGCCAGAAGAACTCGATCGGCTGTTGTGCAGAGCTTAACTCCTTCTGAGCAACGAGGAATGCTGAGAACTATTTACCTCTTTTGTTTGCAGCATTTCCTGAGCGGGTTTTAGCACAGGAAAGCTCACGGTTGACTAATGGGGACAGGGAATGAAACCTCCTTCCTACAGCGCTGCTGGTGATCTCTGTTTGGAGATTTTAAAGCCATATGTCTGAATTCAAGTTGGACTTCAAGACAGAGAAAACTGGCAGTAAGCTGCGGGGATAATTTCGTGATGTATGGTCTAGTTGCTGCAATACTAACTCGTGGGAGTAGTCCCTGCTCACTTTAGGTCATCGGCACGGCGGGATTCGGCAAGGGGACCTGGGCCTAGCTTTACATTCATTAGAGACAAAGATGTAGGAAAGAGACGTGGCCCACAGTGACCACGGCAAGCTTTTCCCAGACATCACAGGCAAACCGAGCGACCCATAATTGCACGTGGTGTGGCTGACGCAAAGGCGCACCAGGTAGCAGTGCCAGCTCAACGTGAGTTGGGTGTCTTCCTGAGGTAATAGAAAAGCACATGATTTAGAGGCAGTGGCATTAAAAATCATCGGAGTCATCCCGGAAAGTACAGATATTTTTGTTTGACTGTGTAATGCATGCTTGTGTGGGAGTGGTGTGAGCTTGTTCTATTTCCAGCCTGTGAGCACCGAGGTGTGACAAGCCCGCTTCGCCGCTCATTCGGCAAACGGTGCCGGCGGTGCCACTCCCTGGCGATGGTGAGGCGCTTGGACAAAGCAAAAACTATCCGAAAGAGCGGTAAACCTAAGAGGTGGGCCTGATCCTGGATGCCACAGAGTTCACTGGCTCCTTGCGCTTGGATTAGGCCCCCAGAAAGGAGCATGAAGGGAGGATTTGTCGGCGTGGTCAAGTGCCCCTTGCCAAGCTTGAGAGTGCACGCTGCAGTGCTTGCTGCCCTCACTCCTGACGTGGATATCCTTGATGTACACGATCAATACAGCACCCAAGGCAGCTCGTCTGGCACTGACAGCATTTAAGAGAGCCCCCAGGCTGCACGTTAGCATGCTACAGCTTCACACACAGCTGCAGAGCTCAGGTGGGCTCCAACTCTGCTGAAGCCAGCTTTGCTCTGCTCTGCTGGAAATAAGATTAGAGCTTGGCCCTCTGTCTCCTTAAATATTTTTCATGTTTTAAAGCCAAATATTTCATTTAACCCCCTCTTATTCTGCAGCACTCCTGAAACTCGTTTACTTCA
Organism: Phoenicopterus ruber ruber; assembly: GCA_009819775.1. NCBI lineage: Eukaryota > Metazoa > Chordata > Aves > Phoenicopteriformes > Phoenicopteridae > Phoenicopterus > Phoenicopterus ruber. The sequence goes on along the minus strand of CM020215.1, from coordinate 190,000,766 downwards.
TGAAGCTTGAAAGAGAAAAAGCAGGGCAGTCATTTTTTGCATTCTCTCATAAAACAAGTCTACGTTTTGGGTTGAAATGCTGAAGGTCAGATGTTGAAAGCTCCTCTAACAGTATGCACTGGTTGAATTATAAATATGGAGATGCACAAGTCCAGCCAACAAGGACATATCTATCCTAGAAGACCTTAAGTTATGACCTTTCCAACGTGGCTCAGCTGGTAGCCCATAGGCCAGATGTTGCTAAGTAGGTTAGCCCATCATCTTTTCCACAGAGGAGATAAAGGATGGCTATTTGGACAACAGGCACAGCCAAATGTCCCCTGTGCCTGCCCAGCTCTCAGACCTGGCGCCGCCACGGAGACGTGGGATCGCTGCCTGCTCCTGACAGGCAGGCAGAGCAGCCGGGGCTGCCAGCCCCTCTGGCCATGTCGCTGCAGCTCACAAGGGGAAGGAGAACCCAGAAATAAATTGCAGCCCTTTTGGCCATCAAAATGAAGTCACCTGCACTTAGAAGATCTATGTTTTAGTTTCAAATGACCTCATGTTTAATAGCATGTTCTCCTGAGCAGGAAGCATTTGTTGAAGAAAAAACCTACAGCTGCAGATGAAAGGAGTACATTATTTTAGGGCCAGCTTGTCCCTGTTTCGCAGGACCCACACCATACCAGACAGAGAAATATCGAGTGGTTCAGAAGTGTTCTTCAGGCAAACATATTATCCTTCCTCCCTCCCTCTTCCACTGCACTCTCCATCCAGACAGGTCCCTTTCAAAGCAATCTCTCCACCCTGAAAATGGATTGACTGAGTAAGAACTGACCACAGTCACGTGTGCTGGAATAGAAGACATCTTCCACGCAGGTACTCACGCCTGTTTTGAAGAAATGAAGAGTTCATGGATTGGGGGGGTAGCTCAGTTTCTGCATTTCCTGTTTAGGCCTCGTATTCTGGCTTCTTACCCAGGCAAAGGATCTGTTGTTCTTGCTAGCACTGAAGGGAACATAAAATGCTCAGTGTCTTCTGAACCACTTAGCCAAGAGGCAACTTTTTAGCTGCATAACGTGCTTGCAATAAAACAACAGGTCGGGGCAGAGCTAAGAGTATCGCTGTGGTTTCCAAGGAGTGGGAACTACCATGCCTTCACCCCAAACCCATCCTGACCCCCGTCTGAAGAACAGTGATCCTGCAGGGCTTACTGAACTAGCACAGTTGGATGCTTCCTCTACAAATCCCTACTTAGGGTCCTCATCCAAGTGCCATACAGTTAAATGAAAAAAAAAGCCTCCAAATTCTGTGGCACCAGAGTTGGACAGAAGTGCAGGGACCTGAAGTCTCTTTACAGCTAGCAAAGGTGAGGGAGCTCCTCCAGAGCTCAGTTTGGGCCACAGCAGGGCTGCCTCGACCTCTGAAGTCACCTACCTCCTTCCGCCGATTGCAGAGGGACCTGGGAGGGACCAGGTGCCTGACGAAGGTGCCACAGATAAGCACCTAAAGCTTGGTGGAATATGACCAGCATTTCATGCTCCAGGAAAGCAGCCAGCATACGCTTTGCTCTGCCAGACTTGGACACTGGTTGTGGTGCCCGGTTCCTCAAGAGACACTCTGAACCCTTTCCTTCGAATACAGAACTGTGGTGGGACCACTACCTCCTCTGCTGAAGGTAAAAGAGAGGAGGTAATTCTACCCGTCTCGTTATCCTAGCGTGCCTTACATAGTGGCCTAAACTGGAAGCTTATAAAAAATATTGAGACCTTATATTCTGCAAACCAAGTCCTGAAAAGGGAAATTTCTGCAATCTTAATTACAATTTGCTGTAGGAGGTCCAATCCCAGCCAGTTCTCCAAGGCTTGTGGCAGCTGACTTATTATTCTAGCACGCTTGATGGAAATACAAAATTGCATATCCTTCTTTGTAAGATGACTTCTCGGGCTCTGGCGCTCGCTGGCTGTCAGTGGATTATATATTGGATTTTTCTGTCAGCATGTAATAAAAGGAAAGTTTAAAAAAAATAAAGCAATACATGAAAATAATTCCATTCATATTAGGTTTTGTAAAACCCACCCGCTAGTTTTGGGCTGCCCATGTATGGATAACTGAATGAAAAGAAAGAGGCTTCCAACCCCTCGCAGAGCTATGCAAGGGTTGGCCATTAATTTCGTTTTTATGCTACCAGGGACGACTGGGGATTTCCTGCTACCAGCAGTGCTCACACGCTGTAAAGGATCGACTCTACACTTTGCCCACCTTATATACCCAGAGCTGGGGTAAATTGCAGGAGAGGCTTATGCTGTGTTTTCTCCCAAGACATTCATCAAAAGGCTTTCCCCATGCAATCTGGCTGAGGTTAGCCAGAGAAGCACCAGGAAATTATTGTGGGAATGCCTTCCCCTTCCTTCTCCTTTTTCCTCATGCCCTCAAACTGCACGTAACAGAGTAGAACCATAAATGTGTGTCCTAAACGCCTTAGCAGCGTCCTTCTCAGAGCTTGCTATCCACCATGTCAAGTTATTCAACCTATCGATGGGTGACACTGCCCAGTCTTCCCCAAGCAAAACCCCCCCACACACATTCAGCAGTGCCAGCCTCTGATGGATCCAACGGGATGCAGTGCACACCACTGCACGTCATGCAGCGTGAGGCACACCTTTGTCGACCCTCGGTCCCCACATCATGCAGGAGCCAGCTTTCACACGGCGAGTAAAATTGGTAACACGTCTGCTTGAGAAGGCAGCACCAAAATGGTTAAGCAAGTCAACAGAGCTACTTTGCTGGTAAGACTTTAGTGAACTGGAAAGGAGAGGAGAGTTACCCCAGCCACGTATCTACTCTCTGACTCAGGAGAAAAAATTCAGTTGTTTTATTAAAACACGCCTGAATTAACAGAGCTACTTAAAAATGATCCACAGCTCATATTGTATCTAGATCTGTGCAAATAATCTGTTCTTCGGTTTCTTGGCAAACAAACAACAAAAAAAGAACAAAATCATTTTATTTTGGTTCAAACATGATTAATTTTAAAGCACAATTTAGTTCCTGTATTTAAAGTTAGGTGCATTTATAAACAAAACATCATTTTGGAAACAAAAAAGCATTTTATTTAGAAAACAACCTTTAATATTTTTAAAAGGAATCAGCGCTTTTTCAGCCAAAATAATTTGATGAACTCAACACAATTTTTGCCAGCAGCTTCAGTAACCCAAATCTGCATTTTTTCTGCACATAAATTGAAAGACCAAAACATTTCACCCAGCTCTAATTGCAGCTTTAGTCCTGAAAGATGTCCATGTTTCACTTCCCTGTGTTGGATGTGGCATATTTTTCTTTACTTGCTCTTAATATCTTCCATGATATCAGGGAATTTGAATAGTAAACACTGAAAAGAAAACCTTGCTTTTTGTTATCTGATCTTTAATTCCAGCTTTCCCCTTTGCACGTTATGTCTAGGGAGCTATGTTTTTCAAAAACATAAGGGAAACTCATCTGCTAATCTGTCAACAAGCCATCCATCTGTAATGTCTGCTCTACATTTGTTTTGCTATGTCACTGTGCACCGAATGTTTGATGCAGATGTTTTGACACGAGTGGTAGAGCAAAATGAAATTTGTTGTTTCCTACCACCACGACCCTCAAAAGAAGATTTATTTAAACAATAAAATCTGCCCCGCTTTTTAAAAATAACAGAGTACTCCATGACAATGAGTGACTTCTCAATACCTTCAGTCAGGGTGTTGCCTTACTACTTCAAGGAAATCATACCAGCAAACAACATTAACATTACAAACCTTTTATACCTTCTAAAAAGATACAGAAGAGTGATTTGACTCTGATTTGCATATTTATGTCGGAATCCAATACGCGCCTTCTGTTAAAGACAGGCAGAAAAGATAGTTTGCAAAAGGCACCTCCCAGACGAGAAGTAGCCCGAACGCTCAAAGCCAAAACTGAAGCGCTCCTGTCTGTCCCGTACACTGCACCAGTAATTGTACCAGACATCTTGCCACCTGAGGACAGATGGAAAGACATCTGCTTTCTTTCAGGCAGTGCCTTACACCAAGCGCTGGGTTCCTGCTCACTCAGTCCACTTTCCTTAACTGCTTCCACTTCAGCAGAAGGGAAGAAAAAGCCTAAATCCCTCTTTCCAGCAAATATTACACAGGCAGTGTGGCTCATGTAGAGATGGTTGGTGGGACACCCAAAACCAAAGTTTCAGGTTCGGATTATATTGTCAGCAGGTCAGGAGATATTTCAAGGCTATGTTTCTTGCAAAGGCGTATGAAGCCACGTTGCCTGGGTGCTGCTGGGTTGCTGGATGCTAACCTGATGGCAGTTTTCATGCAAAACACCCCACTATATATAGGAAAGGGCCATGGCCATGCCACCTGCAAATGGACTGGATTGTGGCACGCACGTGAGCCCATGCAGTGTGGGAGGCGTGGATGGGTGCTTGTGCCTGACTCGATACCCCAAGCCAGCCTGGCTTCCTCCCTTCCAGAGAGCTCCCAGGGTGAAAGCCAGGGCTGAGGGCTGTCCTCAGGAGTCCTCGCTAATGGTGGGGCTGGCAGGTGAGTTTGGACTTGAGAACAGACTCAGACCCATCCTTATGTGGTTATGCAGACACATTGTAAGGGTAGAAATTTGTCCCATTGACCTGTACCCATGGGCACCCTCAAGTCACTGGGTTGAGACCTCCTCCCAGAAGCAATGCCTCGCCTTAGGGTCCTAATTTAGTTCTCATTGGATCACACCCTGAAGCACCTCTTTGTCCACAAGCTCTCAAAAACCTCTACCAACTATCTTAAACTAGATGTCTAAAGGCAGATGGAATTAGCTCAGCCATAGTGTCACCACCAGTACATCTTATGCTTTTTTTAAAGTGTTTTAGGCGTTTTTTCTATCCCTCTTCACTGCAAATAGGATCCTCGAAAATATTTTCTTTTAAATTTACAGTGGAGAGAACTATGTCACAGTCACATTTCCGAGCCTGGTCAAGGTGTCCCCAGCAGCCATCCAGGGAAGGGCTTTTAGGTGTGAGAAAACCCTCAACCTGTAGAGGCATAAAATGAATTCATGACTGTGAGGATGATGCCACCTGGACTACTTCCAGAGGCACTAGGGCCATCATAAACTCTCACATGGCTGCCAGCCAACAGCTTGCAGCTGAGGCAGGTTTTCTGCTATCCAGCTGGGAGGATGAGACACATCGGGAGAGGCAGATTGGGAGCAGGGAAAATGAGAAGGGGAGAAAACAGGAGAGAGAGCAAAGGACTGCTGTCTTCTAACACCGAGTCTCATTGTATGACTAGGTTCAGTAGCTAGAAGACTTGGTAATATTTTTATTACTTTATATCACCTCATCCTCCGATCCAGATCGGCTCTTCAAGTCATTGCATCTCCCCACCGCTGTGAGCACGACCGTGCTTGACTCTGTCCCATTTGATATTTTTACATCCACATTTCCTCAGTGTGTACATCACATGGAAAATGAACATTAAGCCAAAATGCCACCATGTTTGTTGGAGAGTTGCAGACAGTGCAACTGCCTCTGTTTCCTTCCTCAGCTAAGTGACTGCAAGGATAAAGAAGCGGTATGTGTCTTGAGAGGAATCAGTTAAGAGAGTTTTACTGTAAAAAGTGTAATCTGAGACCTTGAAGGAAGAACTGCTGACTTTCTAGCTGCATTACCTGTGCCGGCTGCTCTCCTGATTTCATAGTCTACAAGGGCTGATAATATCAAAGATGTCTGTCCCCTTCATATAACTGTTATTATTGCTGCTTATCCAAGAAGCGTACATTAGCTGAGGAAGGAACTGTGGTTATCTGAAACATGATAACAAGCACAGCTTTTCTGTTCAGGGATTCTTAGTCATTCTCCCATCCCTAAACCTGCTCTTGTAATTTTGGAGGGCTCTGTGGATTTTCAATTCCCTGTCACTCTGCACAGCCAGTTCAAGCTAGCAAAATTAAAGAAGTGCTCTGGCTGCTTCAGCTGATTCAGAGTCTGAGAATGATTTGGTTTCAAATCAGAAAAATCACCACTGATCCATTAAAGAGAACCATCTATGTGAGTGCTAAATGACTCAAAGAGGAAATTAAGAACTAGCAGGTGGCACAAGAAGTTGTATATGGCTCCATAAGCACCAATTTAATCTGGCTGGCTTTTCCCAAAATTAGCAAAGACACCAGTCATGTAAATTATGATAAAGTTTTTCCTCAGAAATCCGTCCCTTCCTGGATGTGCTTTAACTTTGAACTCTTCAGAACTGCTTTGCATCTCTGGGGTTTGTCTGAGGATCAAAGTATTAACCATCAGGAAACAAATCCATTGTCCCAGTGTACTTTCACCAGAGTCTAGGGACGAAAGAGAATGGCTGTGCAAGGCATTGTGTCTTTCTGTAGGCACTTCCAAATAACGCTGATCTTTTTTTCCTATTGCCATGTTGCATTGTAGACTCCTGACTGTTGTGCCATTCTCTGTCGCATCTTTCAGCATTTTCCCTCCTCTTGGAACCTGCATTTGAGATCCTTTCTCAGTGGCTGCTTCCCAGAATTCATTCCATTTCAATACTCCCTCTCCATGCATCAAAGGCCATGAGGGTAATTCTTCCATTTCCATGGGTCCAGATGGATGCAAGTTTTTAATTCTTCTGACTGAATGGGTGCATCTACTTTAGGGTTTCAGTTTGGATCAGGAGCGTGCTTTGAAGTGAATCTCCAGGTTGTCTCCACTTGACGTGTGTTGGTTCACATCACAGAGCGGGCTCAGAGCACGCAAACTGGATTCCTTTCAAACGAAGCTGTTGCGGAAGGTGTGCCTATGGAGCCAACCTGCTCCAGCAGCTAATGGACGTGCTGTGCATGGCCCAGACTAGAGCCAGTGCAAAGTAAACCCCCCTGAAGCATGTATGGTATGGATGCCAGGACCTCAGCCACAACTGTTTTGCTTTACAAACCTCCTCCTGTTGATCTGCACCGCCTGCTAATGCAGATACAGTCGGCAAATGCTATAGGAAGTCTAGGCTAAATTCTGAACCTAAAATCTTTAAAATGGGTGTAAAAAGAACTTACTTAAAGCAGTGGAAAAGATGTCTAGCAGTTGCTATATAAATCTTATCTTTGTGTGAATACAATTAACCTGCGATACAAGCATTCCCAGAAGTATAGCTTATTTCTCGTGTAACCTAAGTTTACATTTGGTCTTTTACTAGTATAAATATTTCACTAAAACAGGCCGGATCACAACTGGCACAGTTCTCATGGAAAACTTTTAAGTCTAAACTGTTCATAGAGTGAATATGATTCAGTTCTTGATCCACAGCCTAAGTGACTGGCGTAAGAGCACTGCAAAACTGATCTCCTGAAGCCTGAGGAAGGTTGTGTTCCCATGAAAACAGAGATCAAGGCTGGGCAGAACATCCGAAGGATGTTCACCACTGGGCGAGAGCCAAGTCTGTGACCTCTCCTGAGGACCTCTAAAACTGTGGTGATTAGGGAACAGGTGATTTTGTACGCTAGAGATTTAAAGGCAAATGTTGCTCTCCTAACAGCTAGTGGAAAATTTAGCATGGGGAAAAATCCTCTATTACCTTTGGGGAAACCAGTAAGTGTGAAACTTCCACAAAAGTACCATCTAATGAAATACTAGTGAAATAAGATACAAGAGATGTGTTGTGATGTACAACATGGCTTTTGGGGTTTGGCCTAGTTACCTTTTCACTGGTTTTATGCTGATGTGAAGCTAGCTGACTATAGCACGGCTATTCCTGATTTACAGCACTGCAGGTGTTAAAGGATCTGGCTGCTTGGGTGTGTGGATATTTCAAAAGGCATGAGGCCAATGGATAAATGGAGTTACTCAAGGATAATGCTGATCTCTTTGAAATACAGTGTGGCATATCCCATTTCTATTATAAAATGAAAATTACAAAGAAAATAAAAGAAACAGCTCCATCTCCATTTACAGGAAGATATTTTACAGGATGTGACTCCATTGGGAGCTGGCAACTCTCTCTTTTCAAATCCATAGATCTAATACCATTTCAAAATCATTCCCTATACTATTGCCGTCATGCTCCTATTCCAAGAAACTACGGCTCTGATCTAAGAACAAACTCCTTTTGAAGAAGGCAGTTATTAAGGTGTAAGCTCATATGCTGACAATGTGCTTAAATGCCTTCCTAAACTGAGCCCTGGCACTGGTGGAATATGGCATAACAAGTCCAGTGCATTCATTTCTAGCGCAGCCGTCCTCGTTGCACACATTACCGTACCTATTTGCTCATCAGCGCCATTCACACAAATGTATTCATTCACCTCACTGTTATTTTTGCTAGTGCTCCTACCCACCCCTAGCCGGTAACCTTTGCAATTCACAGCTTACTGGTTTTCAGCCCAGTTTCTTTGTTTAAAGTTTTGATTTGCCAAAGCAGAGGACAGAAATAATGTCATGTGAAACTGGGAGTCATCTGCACCGTACAAATAAAGAACATTAAAATGCCACATAGAATAAAATGAACACTGCATGCACCAAAAGCAATACCCAAAACACTTGGCAGACATTTGCTCTACTGAAGCTTCCAACATATTTGCCAGCAGACAAATGGACAAATTTGTCTACAAGCAGACAAATTGCAGCGATTACTGCAAAGATCTTCTGAATTTTGAAATAACTTTCATATTAACTTTGACAGCACTCAGAGTGGGCCTTGTCTGATGGAACAAGTTTATACAATGCATTTACACCTCTTCATATGACTTTTGCTTTGTATTATTCTTATTAATTATTTGTACTTTGGTGATTTCTAAGAGCCCCAGGAATGGACTAGGACCCCATTATGGGAGCACTGTACAGACACAGAAAGAAACCATGCACGGAAATGTTAAAAGTAATCTGCAAGTTGCACTGTGTCTGAATATGCTGTACTTCGGGAATGACTTTGTAAGCATTTTTTCAAAGCATCTACCACTCAGATAATGGACTGAAATACCTTCGGGAAGGCTCTGCATGACAGTATGCATTCGTATTGACATAGTAAATATAAAACTCTCCCATATTACACAATAGTATTAGGCCTTTTGAGTTCTGGTAAAATGAAAATGTCTCAAGACTGTTACACTTCTGCTAAGCATTTTTTAAAGACTAAATGAAAGAAAATAATGTAGAGAACTACATTCTCTTATAATTCAATTATATAGTTGTGTCATATTAAACTATGACCACGATTCCTACAAAAAATCAGCCTCTGAAATAATTCTCTGTTTATGATTCACACAAACATGTTTTATTGTTAGCACTCTGCAGATCAAAGAAAGAACATGTAGAAAAGCTGGGGAGAGTTTCTTTGCTCACTGGAATAAGAGGTTTGTGAATATAAAGCACAAGAGAAGCCTCTTTATTTAGATGCCTCTTTAGTAGCTGAGTCACGTACATATTGTTGGAAATGAAGGAAAGTTTTAAAACAGCCTGGCAAAATCTTACCTCCCAGGGTTATTACTTTTTTAATTGAAAATATCACCAGTGTTTTCATTATCATAGTAAAGGACAGGCAGTGGGTTCTGTACCTTGATTGGCATATTTCCATGATAATTTTGCAGAAATGCTTTAAGATAACGTATCAAGGAGAAAATCAGTGATCAGCAGCAAGTGTGTGCCTGCAGTCCTCGCTGCGAGCGTGCCTGAGCCCCTCTCTGCCTCGCATGGGTGTTTCCCCTGCACGAGAGGCAGCAGCACCATTGCCCACGTCGCCAGGACCCTGGAGGCAGCTGTAGCATGACAGCAGGGGATGCCAACAGCTGTACCTGCACCCAGAGCAAGGACAGGAATCTCCATCCCCTCCACCTTCTCCCCCCTCGCCCCAGCACCCATTCCCCTGTGCCCGGCACTGGGGGCAGCGTCTGCCTCCCTTCCAATGTCTCCAGCCTGGGAGAGGACGGGGCCACGGCAGCAGGCAGCTGGGATGCCGGCAGCAGGCAGCTGGGATGCCGGCAGCAGGGAGGGAGCCCGCCTCCAGCCCAAAATAGTGAAACCTCCAGGAGCACACGTCAGTGAGGCATGGGGGATGAGGGGCCACCGTGAGGTGAGGGCAACCCAGGCCAAGGGTACCTACCAGGATGCTGAGTCACCCATGATGCCTCTCCCCACAACGGGTCCCATACAAAAAGGCCCTGACTTAACTGGGAGGGACGCTGCATGACTAATAAAAGGGCTTTGCATTTGTAACAAGTTCTCCTTACCTCTGTAGCATAAGAAGAGCTGGAAGAGCTCAGGCCAACCGGAGCAGGATCCCCCTGTGAGCCCAGCAAGGGCATGGTGAGACATCCTTTGCCATGCTACCAACTTCTTCATGGGATGGGTTAGGGACATCTGAGTCTGCAGCTTTCCTGGTCCCATCTCTTTCAGACTAGGTCTGCATCCATGACTCAAGATATGGGAGCACTGAGGACTTATACAGGTGGATAATGACAGTTTCTCTTTTATTCTGTACTCCTTTTGTAATAACACCTCATGTTCACTTTGGTTTTCTGACCACTAATAAGCAGGGAGCAAATGTTAACTCTTTCCTGAGAGGTAGAAGATAGGTAGAGACATTATGTTGTATGTATGTATATACCTGGTCTTATTTTTCCTCTTGTATCTCACCTAGTGTATTTTGACAGTGAACTCCTGGTCGGTCCCTGCATGTCTGCTCTTCCGCAAGCATCGCCTCTTTCTCATGACTCAGTCACTCAGCATTATAAGCTCTTCATGCAACTTGTCTCAGTTGCCTTTAGTTCTACTACCCTAAATCATTTTTAATTACCCATAAACATTGCTACCTTGGTATCATCCCTTTTACTAGGTCATTTATGAAGATGCTGACCTATATAGGTGCCTACAGGTACATTCAGGTAGCCTTTCTCCATTGTGTAAATGAATAACTTCTTCCTTGTCCTCTTTTCCCATCTTTTAATCTGGATCCCCACGCTGATTCTATAGCAGCTGATTATCTTTGAGAGTTTTGAATTAAAGTTTTTGAAAAATCCAGTCCACTATTTTAACCAGAGAACCTTTACCTGCTGCCTGCTTGTGGACAAGAATCCCTAACTTCTAGGTTAGGCCCTAACCAGAGTCTTGAAAGAAACTGTGCATTTAAAGCAAATGTTTTTAAGTTTTCTGTCTTCATATAGTCCCTGGGGATATCATAACAATAAACAAGCAAAGCAAAATTTTCACTCTGGCCTGAAGAATGACTTTCGACTTTACATGTGCCAAGTTTTGTGAACTAGTTTATTCTCCCAGTTATGTCAGCATGCAGCCTAGATGTCTAGTTACCTGATTTGTGGGGGTAATCAGGTACTCAAATGGCCTAAACTGCACAATTACTGGTGCTGGCAGATTACAGATGGAAAACTAAGACCAGGCCGTAAAAATTTGATCCTTTGTGTCCATAGTCATAATAAAACAGTTATGGTCGGTGATTGATTATAGGAATATTAAAATGCAGAAAAAGTAAAAAAGCTGTTTCAAATTGCATTGTATTCTCGTGTTCAGGGAAAAAAAATGATTGCCATTATCTTGACATGTTTATCACTTTGAGTCTGAGCCAGTCGTTATCGTGTGAGTTCATTCCGTCCTGTAGCTGACAAATACTATCATGTACTATAAAAATCATTATGGCTCACTTTTGCAGCTGTAATAAAACAGGAAAGCAAATACAGTAACCATTTATATTTAGGACTTCAGTCCGAGCACACATCCAATAAGACTACAGCTTAAAAGTTTAGACAGAAAACAAGCCAGATTCGCAACTCGGTTGTGCAGGTTTTATTCCAGAATTGATCTCAATGGCAATCATTGTCATTTGTGTAAGAAAAAGAGAAAAAAAGAATCAGAGGCAATATATTGACACCACATATTGTTGATCTCATGTGTTTGCCAAGGACTAGTCTGTATTTTTTAGCTTATCTGCTTCTTTCTTTTGGAGTGAGCCTCAGAGGTCTGAAAGTGTCCCCTGGCTGCACCTCCTATCTGAATTTTCTTTCCACAGCACGTTTTGCAGCTACTCTTTCCACAGAAGTGCTCTCCTGCAGCGCTGCCTTCTCTGAGCACTGCTCCGTGGGTATGTGCAGAGTGCTGCCACCCTCTCAGCTCTCTGCTCAAACCCTAATCCCCCAGTTGTCCCCACAACCTAACACTGATGGACCTCTGGGTTGTGCTCTACCATGCACCGAACTGCTCCCTTACCGAAGGGACACCAGGGTACAGTCGGATACCAGGGATAGCCCAAACTTAGCCTTAGAGATGTCCATTGCTTGCACATTTTCCCTGTAGATACATGCGTCAATTCAGCAGTATGGTCAGAGTCATACCTACCGCAACGCCTACGCTTCTAGGAGTGATGAGAGGTTTGTCGTATGCCTCAGTCATGCTACTCAACCGGGACCAGATGTACATCATTTTAATGTCAATTTGCACCTTCCCTTCAGAGTCTGCTGCCACTGTCCCACCCTACAGATTGAGGGGCTGAAACAGCTGAGCAATCTCACATGCCCCACATGTTTTGCCTTTTTCCTCATTCACCATGCTTGAAAATGCTTGAAATATCTCTTGGTTTTGATCACAGAAACTAAATCAGGAACATTTTACACTCCTCATTTAGCCTTCACAGTGAAAAAAAGTCAGATCGAAACTGTAACATAGCTGTGGACACCTGCAGCATCAAAAGACACAGATGGCCTTTGCTTGCATTTATAAAAAGACAGGTGGGCTCCAAGAAGTGAGAGCGATGGGTTTCATCTGGTTTTCTCGTTTCAGGATGCCGGAATTTCCAAAATCTAAAAGCATGCCAAGCAAACAGAGAAGATAAATGCACAACATTGAACAATAACAAGAAGCTCCAGGGCCCATCTCAACATTTCACACCAGTGTCTTTGCGGACTCACATCCTATCAAGGGTATGCGTGAGGGCTGGGCTGGTCTGATGACCAAATTCAGCACCTTGCAGGATCAGACGTGAGTCACCATCCTTGGAAGAGCCAACCTCATTTACAATGGGCTGGAAGAATATAAGAAAAATATCATATCCGGGACACTTCTTCCATGGTTAAGCACCCTTCAGATGATTCACCAGAACCTGTATCAATCTAACTCTCTTAAAGCCACCATTCTTGGCTGATGTTCGTCTCCATGCCTGATATTCTTATGGAAGCAAAATAATGACAAATGCAGCCCCTATAGCAATGTATTATAACTGTCTGCTGACCTGAGATGTTTTCTATATGCGCACACTGCTGTGGTATATTACAGGGGCTGTAAGCAAAAGCAAGGATAAACTACCACCATCTCCTTGTACTCATTTTGGATATGTTAGGAGGTAATGGTCACATTTTATGCTCTGGATATTCTTTATATTACCTCTGGGGAGCTCCTAGAAGCAAGGCTGAGAACCAGGGCCAAAGACTAGGAATGGAAAACAGCCAAGGGATGGCTTTCAGGTGGTAGTGCAGGTAAAGCCAACTGAGAAGGGCACCCACAAGAGCATGCAGAGAGTTGATGCCTGCTTCCCCAACACCAAGGAAAGAAGCTCCTTTCAGTCTGATGGATATGTGCATAGTCTGCTGTTTTAAAACCCTTTAATTTCAGCTGCTTGCAAACCACACTGTTGAAAAAGCAAAGACGATGTTAAGCAATTTGATTGTCTATAAACATCACCAGTCCAGGACCCTTAGCAAGAAGAACCATGGGTAGCAAGTCCAGTTAGGTAGGCTGAGTAAATACATTGCCACAAAGCACTGAAGAGCCACCTGAAAAGTAGAAAAGCATCTCACCTCAGGAGAAAGGAAGACATTTACAGCCTAATGCACCAAGTGGTGCCAGAAAAGCTAGCAGGGATCAGCTCCTAGCAGCTGATCCAGTAACCGTTTGTTCAGAACGGCGTTTAACCAGAACAAAACAAAAAGTACTTTTAAACTCCTTTCCCTTTTTTTTTTTTCCTGAGAGCCTCAGAAATACAACCACATGAAATGCTTCAGCACTGATTGGCAAGTTTCTGTATTGATTGGCTTCAGAGTCTGATTAGATAAGACAGAGCCAACTAATGAGAGCCACTAGAAAAATCTACTGGAGTATTATCTGCTGAGATAAACTCCCCAAACACCCAAACCAGTCTATTTAGTAGATCTTTTATCTAAACATATCCTGATATTACTGACAGCATTGTGCACAAACAAAACATGGGATACGAACAAAAGGGCTTTGTAAAAAAGGTGACTACTGTCCTGGAGAGAAAAAGAAAGCAGACAGCCTGGACTTTAAATCCAGAAGTAAGAAGTGGAAGACAGGCATTAACACCTGCCATTCCTTACCTTTAATTCAAACTCTCCTCTCACCCCCAAAACGTAAAAAGGAAATTCTAGGGTATATTTTTGTTAGATGCCTCACGTCCCATCACACTGCCAACGTTAGCCATTACCCTCCTTCTTCAGAGGAGCAGCTGGATGTTGGACGCTCTGTCTAGTGAAAACGTTTTTCTTAAGCTGTGTGCTCTGCTTATCTTCCTTCTTTTTACTTTGTCGTGTTGTTTTTCAGCTATTGTACTGGATCTGCCCGAAGCCCTCCCTCAGTTTTCACACAGCTCTTTTGGAAGTGAAAAATCTTGCTGACTCGGTAGGGGTTTTGGCTGATTAAAACCTAAGTAAGGGAGGCAGGGCAAAGCCCGAAGTTTGTGCTTCAGCCTTTCCCTGTTCAGTCCTGCTTTCAGCCCCGCCATTCCAAATCTCTGTATTTTCCATAGGGTGGAAATACCAGTTGTTGGAAGTGATTTGAGGGTATACAGAACATGAGGGGAATGTCCTGTAATACACGATCTGTTGGGATCTACGAGATGCACAGCACTCATTTAAGGCAGATGTCCAGGAAAGAATCCAGCCCAGCCCTGAGCTCGTGCATCAACCTGAAATAATTAATACGTCTAAAGAGGAAATAAGGAGTTTGAACAAACTGTGCGCTCTGAATTTCCTCAGAGGAGCTCGCCTGGGAAAGGCAAGAAGCATTCCTCACGCTGCTCCGGCTCACACTGACAGGAGGTTAAGCCGCAGGGATGTTCCAGTGTACTGAACTAGGCAAGGGCTTTTCAGAGCTGTTATCTATTTTAAAATAAACATTCCAGTGTGTATTGTTATCATATTTTGTCCTGATCTAGTCATTTAGGAAAAAAAAAAAAATAAAGGCTTCTGAATATCACTTTCAAGGGGTATTTGTATAGCATCTGGCTCACATACAAAAATATATATGTATATAGTCTGTTCACTCTTCTGTTCAAGTTTTTATCTAAAGAAGACTTTATTTCCCAGGAAGACAACTGCTCCTTGAGACTGATGAAAAAGGGTGATTATTAGGCATGTGGCAAGGCAGACAGAAGCCACATCTACTATTCTTCCTTTTAGGGCCGTCATCACACCAATTAAAGGTCTCTCACCCAACGTCTTAAGTCCAGAAACTCCAAATCACCCAAGAAAAATTTCAAATGGTTTCAGAGAGCCTTTCCCTTCATTTATGGTACAGCTTGCCATAAAAACACGGTTTTCTGTGCACCCCACAATCTGCTCACAGGCCTTATGGCCCCAGATCTGGAATGCTGATGCTCCCTGCAGAGCTCACACGGTACAGTCATGGTTTGGTCTTTTTATTGAGGCTAAGTGGTATATGGATTCCTTAGATAACAAAACAGCAGCAAAGCCGAGTGCACTTCTACTGCCTCAAAACAAGAGTCACAGGAAACAACCAACTGGCTGTGTAAGAGCCTCCCACCCTTGGCCACCGCCGATACCCAGGTAGCTGAGCAGACAGGCAGAGCTTTGTTTCCACCCAGTTCCTAACCCAGCAGCAGTACGCATTCAAAGCTGCGGTTATCTTAACAATCCTGTAATAAAAGTTCGGCCTTCCATGCTGGTGCAAAGGTTATCAACTTGTTTCTGAAACGCAAATTCACGATAAATCTCCAAGAGAGCTGGGATGACTGAGGTGGCCCCTTCGCAGGTGACAAGGGGAGAGGGCTGGTCTCCAGAATGCCAAGCAGCTAGTGAGGCGGCCGAACTCCAACCTCACATTCCCTCCAAAGGGAAAAATGTTGATTTATGCGTCCCACTTCACACAGGTTATCGTGTTAAAAGGAGAAAGCCTATTGGAAATCCCAGGGATTTGTATCTCCGCTTGGATATCTCTCTGACTTGGAAATGGGAGCTTCTTTGTGGGATCATGCATAGACAAGTCACTAATATGAAGCTTATCCTGGATTTTGTCTTCATTTTGTCTTCTCCTGTCTAGAGGATGGGCAGGTTTTCAAGGGCTCACTGCCCAGGTAGGGGTAAAGAAAAGGGGTATCCAAGCGCTAAGAGGAGCTCAGAAATCAGCATGTGGATTCGCCTACTCACTTTGGTGCCTTGGCAGGAGCTGGGTCATTCTGAAAACCTGAAACTGATTGTGGGCTCTGAGTCCTTTAGAAAAATCTGGCCCTTAATGCTGTGTAATTGTTGAACGGTTTGTAATTACCCACAGGTTTAAATTGTGAGTAACAAACACACAAAGACTAAGGGTTTCCTTGGCTGCTGAACTTTGAAAGCTGCTGTATTTTTTCCCAATGACTTATTTATGTCTAAACTGCAAGGTTCAGTTGTCTGTTTATATGATTTATTAATGAGATCAAAAATCTCAAATACAAATTTAAGCAAATACCAAGAAGGAATAATACAGATTTTCTAAAATATAAAGCAATTGGTAAAAAGCACTCAAGGACTTTGCACCTTTGATATGGATGAGGCAATTCTAACATACTGCATTAGCAAAGAGTAGTTTCATACACTGAAATTGAGTCACACACTACAAAAACGAAAAACACCCTATACTCTGTGTCCAGGAGTGCTTTGCATCCTGAATTGGACAGAACAAATGAAGACGAGAGTCTGCAATCTTTACTCAAAAGAAACTGAGCTGAAGTTGAAATTGGCTCAGCAGATAGCAGCTAGTAGTAAGAGAATGGGAATTACATCAGGTCATATTTAAACCATGTATCCCATGATGAATTTATTCACAGCCAACAAAAACAAGAGTCTAACATTTTGTTCTCGTATATGCTGTCTGCTCTAAGGGTGTCTAAAAATCCGTCTGTTGAAGAAGCAAGGCACCACTGGACTTTGTTTCCCTTCCAGATCTGCATTCTTGCCTTAAAGCAATTGTATTCATTGACCCTATATTCATGAGTTACTTAATTTGGGCATACTGGAAAAAACAGAGCACATTTGCTACCAAGTGTGCCCTTTCCATGTGGAAAATCATTAAAACCTCAGAGACATTTCAGCTCTGATGGGAGGTGTCTTTCACTAAGTTGAATCAAACCATGCATATGAGGAAATGTTGACAGAATGTTGCTGAGTTGTAAATTATCTACAAATGTGAAATTGTTCTGTGTTAACTGTGGTGTTGCTTAAAATAATATTTACTGATGATTTATCTCCTGAAGTCACATAGGTAATGATTCTGTTTCCCTCATTTCTGCTTCTTTTTTTGTACAATAAAATATATTCCCTGAGAACTTGTGTTGTCTTGGGTCCTGTCTTTTCTTATAATTATCTTGTTTTATATCTCTGCTCATTGACACACTTTGATTCTCATTGGTAATAATTAAATTAACATTTGATTATGTGCTTTCTTGATACCTAGTACAGACCTCTCATATATGTAAAAGATGTATGCAGTGGAGGGTGCGTATTCGCATTTGTATGTGTCCTGCTTGCTGTATTCAGATACAATAATTAAAATGGAGTACCTCTGTGAAATGCAGCTATGTATGTGAAAACCTCTTACAGTATTCCACCTTTGCTGTTACATTGACTTCTGGAGCTAAATTGCTCAGCTGGGAAGTAAAAGTTGGGGTTTATATATTATAGTCCTGTAAAGTGAAATATGACAAATCAATGTGGACTTTTCGCATTTGTACATCAGTATCTGCAGTATGGCCCAAATGAGATACTTCTGATGTTAAGGCCCAGTTGAGGCAAATAATTATTATCATGATGAGCTTTTGATTGGGAACTACTTGCTTTGATGGGCAAGAAGGAATTTCTTTAGTTTCCCTGTCCAATTCCAGAATGGACTTGCAAGGCAGGAGTTAACCTGAGGAAATCTGCTCAGCATGGGCAGCGGTTCACCTGGAGCTCCCTGAACCCTTTTTGCATTAGGAGCTGTCTGAAAGCACCCAAGGATCGAAAGAAAATACGAGAAACACATCAGCCAATCTCTTACATTTAGGCTGCTAAAGGCATGGAATATTTCCAGAGCTCTGTCTGAATCTCGCTTAAGTCCTCGCTTAATTTTTACTGAGTTTTTACCGGGGCAAATTCTGGTTGCACTAGAACAGAGCTCGTGCTGTGAGTCATGTACCTCACACACAGCTCCATATCCCACCTCTGCAGGGACGGGCTGTCAGTTAGCACCTGAAGATGCAGCCCTGTCTTGGTGCATTTATTTCTGCATTTTATTAATAACGTTGCGCTGTGGCCAACAAAATCAGAAACAGGCTGGAGTACAGCTTGGATGGCTGGCCTAGTCTTTCTGTGAAATTTGGGTTAAGCCCTTTGCAACTTCTGGTGGCAGGAAGAAAAAAAGACGGTCTCACAGCTCAGGCTGTTGAATGCTGCTTTAAAGAACTGGATCTACCCCTGCTGCTGCGGCAGGTTTTCTGTGCAATGTCAAATTAACGAAACCAAACTTGAGTTCACTAATCACCTGCGCCTTTTTTTCCTGCGTGCTCAGCTTGGTAATCAGAGGTCCAAAACGTTAAGCACTCACAAATGCAAATGAAGCCAGTGGAAATGTGCCTGAATATATCTGTGCTACGTAATGCTGGGCACAGCAAGGGTAGGCTTCATCTCACTCAAAACCTTTACCTACACTCTACCTATAATCAGTGAAGGAAAAAGGACAGGTTTGTGACGATGCACAATCCCTCGGTGTACATGAGGCACCTGCAGACAGGAGGGGCAGTGCAGAATTTCGGGACAGGGAGCTCAGGTGGAGACAGCCCCACTGGTGGATCTCTCTCTGCTGGTGAGCTGAGCCCTTCCCTAGGACGTTCAAAGGCGGCACGATAAATTAGTGGATGGTCCCGCTCTTAAATTTTTCATGGTCTGTTCGCTGTGTGTAGAATAGAGGGTATCAGGAAGACTTCAGTTTCTCCCTTGTGAAGATTAATAAGAAAAGCACAGGAAAAAGACTCTCTTTAGACCAGAGCATACACTGCAGAAGACATGGGGTCGCACCGAGGATGAAACAACTCGCACACCAGCAGCTGTTCCTCAAGGAAGGCATCTGAAGACGACAGTACATCATCTGAACCGAGGAGGGTCAGCACACACAGTGACCAGCGTTTCCTAATGGGAGTTGATTGATTTTGCAAGAGCTGGAAAGACTTTTTAATCTGCTTTGAATACACTGTGACCTCCATGCATTTGAGTCCATCGGCTGAATGTTTCTCTCTCTTCAGCAAGAAGACTGCTGCAGAGACTGTAGAAGTTGACAGATGTAGAAGTTGTACCTTGCTTTGTAAGGAAAATTCAGTCTCCTATATAACCCTTGCATTTGTACCAAATGTCAGCTATGTGAAACTGAAAATCCCCTCACCGAAGATTGAAATTGAGCTCCTTTTATTGCATTACCTCCATTCTTCCCCTGATTTAACCAGCCACAGGAGAATCAGCTCCGAGCTGGGAGAAGGGACATTCGCATTCTACTCATATAGGAGGGACTATTATTCATAAAGGCCCAGCATTTAATCAATATGGCAACAGTTGTCTACCAGCTGTAATAGCTTATGCTAGCATGGAAAAAAGTAGTCAGATTCCCAAGTGATTCACGCTTTGAGAGCGGTTTACACTGAAGCTCCAGGGCCTCCACAGCTCTCAGATCTTTGCCAGTGCCTAATCAAGGCCTTTATCTTAATCAACAAAGCCACCGATGGATTAAAACCAAACAACATCTCCATGACATGCTGAGGCAAGTCTGATTTACTGGGGCATGCAACAACAATGCCAAAACTTTTCTGCCATAACCAGAGGCAGGAAGCAGTACTTAAAAGCTCAGATTTAAAAAGAACATTAACATAGATATGAAAAGTACAATTTTGCACACCCAAAAAGAGCAGCTCCTTGAAGTTCCACATCAGTGAGGGCTGGAGCTCCCTAGTCTGCAGCGACAGGGTCCCTCAAAGCAACATTACTTTACCACCATTGAAATACTACAAGGACAGTCAGAACAGGGGAAAAAAAAAAAAAAAAACCAATGATGGAAAGCTTACATTTTTCTAGTGAGTCAAATGATCAATAAAATCAAAATATAGCAAAAGTACAATTGCCCAGGACTCCCCAGCAAAGTTTCTGTATGAGAGTCAAAGCCGGAGCTCGTCTTGGCATTTAGGAAGACACTAAAAATGATAGCCCTGGTATCTACTCATGCTTCCAGGAGAACACCCAAAGGGTGTAGCTCCTCAGCAGCACCTTGGTGAAGCAGCCAGTACTTGACATCCCACTGAGAACTGTCAGCTGCACCATTTGGCCCTGGGACTTTAATGAACTGCGTAAATTAGCAGGGTGTAATTGCAAGTATGATCCAAGGACAGGCTGAAATGGATTCTTGCTGAGTCTGAAGTGGGGTTAGGATGACATGTTTCACTGCCTCCTGCAAATGAGGAGGAATTTTAACCATTACTTTCCATGGCCAGGTTTTCCTAATCCAGGATTTAATCCTTTTCCTGCAGTTCTCTGAGATTTGGAAACCTTTACACAGAAAAACACTCCAAAACTCTTATTTTGATTTCCCTCAGAAGAATGGGTGTTCAGCCTCTAGCAGTCCCTTACAAAACCAGTCCCTGCATGGGGAAGGTAAGATTAGGCCTTTAATGAGTACTTCATCCCAGGGATTGATTTTTGGTAACGGAATCTCTTTTGGTTATTTTTTATTTCCTTCCCTTTGTTATTTCTGTATTTTTATCCTTTTTTTGTCCTGGCGTGTTTTCCAGACCCTGGATCCCATATTTAGTTTCCTGAACTTCTCCAATATTCATTCTAGCCATCCTGGTTGCCTGCCATGAGTATCGGTTTCCTTCTTTCTAGTTTGGGGGGCAGGGAGGGAGGAAAACTGTTTCCAGGCCAAGCAGCAGTGCCACTCTGGAGATCATTTGGCAGGTTGCGCAGCCTGAGAATGAATCATTGCTTGCAATGCTTAAAGCTTCCTCCGTTTCTCACTGTCTCTCTTCTAGGGAGCGAGGAAGAGGTGGTGCCAGCGGCTGCTACATTTACTAACACGCAAAGTAAAAGTAAACGGTTAAGATGAAAATTAACCGGATTGCTACTCAAAAGTCATGCGAATGCTATGGCATAATGCTTGTCAGTTACTGGAATTACTCATTTTTAGTAGAAATTACTCATTTTTAGTAGATTTTTAAGTGAATCAAACCACCTAGCCTATGTAGCAGCTGTAGCCTGCTTCCCACAAGATGCCTCCAATTCTTTCCTATACCCCTAGCTGACTAATGATGATTACTTAAATTTTCTCTGTAGCCCATGCTTGCTCTAACTTGTTCATTCTTCGTCTGCAGCCACTGCTTGATAACTTTCCCCGAGAAGCTGTCCTTTCTGAATCCAACTTAGCAACCCCCTCTTTCAGCTTGAAATTGTGTTTGCAAGCACGTTAGTTTTCTTTCAGAATGCGCTCTCAGTCTTGCTGTAGACCCTTACATGAACGTCTTAAATAAACGGAAATCACATGGAGTGCCTTAACATTTCAGCTGCCTTTACTCCTTCATTAAAATCCCCTTTTCACTACTAAAGGTGGAAGTTTAGGAACACGGTGGTGTAACGTGCACGGCCGCTGCTGCGCAGTCACCAGCAGAGCCTGGACTTTCAGATCAAACATGGCAAATGGCTGCAGCCAGCACATCTGTGGTACCTCTGCTCTGAGGGACTTTGCACTTCCCAACGTAGGCTCAGTCCTGCCCCCACCGATTCTCGTGGGACGAGGGTACAGTCTCAAAGGAAGCAAGTATGCCTCATGTCTCGTCTTTCAAGGGTCAGTGCTTAAACTCACAAATCCGTCCTCTTTGACATTATAATCTCTGGTTGTAAAATGGATTTAGTGGTTTAACATTAAAATTTCAGGCAGAGTTAAGGAAGGGATTGCAAAAGAGTTAATAAGCAAAATAGTTTAACAAACTTTGGCAGAGAAGATTGAAAAGCTCAAATGGTCTCCTGGTGAAAATAGTTTAGCCCTGGCTTTGCCAGTCTTTCCATTAAAATCTCTCTTAACATTTTTTTGCTTTGTTTTTTAATTTGATCAGTTTTACTACTCCTGAAACTTAGAGACTTTTGAGCATGGGAGAAAGCCAGTCAAATTTCAGGTAATCGTTTTGCAAGCTTTTACACTTCTGCCGGCGCGTCTCAGACCTGACGTGTGATACCCTTGCTGTTTAACTCTTGGACCTCTGCTGAACAGTTATTGACAGTTGTGACAAACGGTGTGGGTCTCTGTGGTGGACACAGATGCCTTAAGGAGTATCAGACAATCACCAAATTCATTTTACTGGTGACCCCACACACCACATACGAACTTTTGTCTCCGGAAGAGGTTGCATTCATGTCCCCATCCTCCCTTCCCCCTTGGTTATCCAAGGCTTGTGTCTGGGATGTTTGACCGAAGCATATCTCAGGGCACGGTGACACGATGCTCTGCAGGAGGTGCAGGGGTTCCTGCTCTGGCTCCTCAGCAAGGGACCCGACTTCTGATCATGCTAAAATGTTGGCAGCAAAAGTCTCCCTAGCATTAGATCACTTCTGTCAGCAAATCCCTTCTCCCTCCCTGACCTAGGCTGGGAAGCATGTCCCCTCAGATGGCCCTCTGCAGAAGCATCTGTGCTTGCTGAGACAAGGGAGCATGGAGCAATTCTGGCTAACTAAGCCAAAAAGTAAAAATGACTGAGGCCTCCATGCTTGCTAAAAATAGCGACTCCTCCACCTTTTGAAAGCGGAGTCAGCACTCCCTCCTGCACTGGCTCAACTCCCTTGACTCAGCTCTGCTTCCAGCCCAGCACCTGGAGACATCAAGCTATTTCAAAGAAAGCGACACAAGGTTCTTATTTTATCTCTTGTCACTCTATATTTTTGTTAAATGTAATCAACAGATCCATTGCACAAAAAAAATTAGGTCATTCATTGCTCTTTGTGCAGTGGACATCTGGCCACAATGTCTCCCCATTGCTCTGCTCTGCAGCGACTGCTGGAAAGGTCATGCTTATTGTTTCACACCATTATAATACACAATGGGACTACATTAAAGGAAACCACAATAAAAGGAATAATCTTCTTCTACCAAACCCACTTCAAAGTGACTGGGCTCTTCACATACAACGAAGAGTGCTTAGGTACATGAAGAATTCTAATGTATGACTTTTAGCAACAGTTATAGCAGATTAACAGAACAACCAAAAAATATCTGAACTCTTGGAGGAGATTGAAAACTTTAAATAATTAAACTTCTGAAAGTAAAATAAAATCTCATTTTCAAATGTGAAGATATTGCAGGTCAAACACTGTCGGCAAGGAGATTTTTGACCTGGACAAACAGAGCCAAGAAACATATGTGTACCTGCTCTATTAAGCGAGACACTAGGTGCACTGCTGCATCTGGCATTCGCTCCTTGGTTTGGAGAGGAGGAAAATCTTTTTGTTCTTGCAAACCTACACTCTCACAATGTGTTCACCTTAATAGCCGTTTTCAGGATTACAAGTGAAAGCACCAGCTGATGCGGATTGATTCACTCGCTGGTGACATGATGCCAACCGTGGATACTAGGTGACAAGTCACACACTCAGTACCAGCGTGAGAGATCAACGTCACCCGGTGGGTACTCAGCTCATGCGTGTTTTCTCCTGGGTGATTCCTCTCCCTCTACTTCATCCTATCTCTATTAACAAAATAAAATGAAAGAGAGGGAAGGTGGGAGTTACATCATTTTCAAAGCATGGATGAGAGGGGTGAACGAGATGCGCTGGAAAGTAAGGGCAGTGGAGAAGAGTTTCTGAAGCAAGCTGATGTGATGATATCAATGGACTCATTTTGGGTGATCCTACAGAAACTGGTAGCTGCAATGGTAAGGTTTAAGGGAGGAAGCTGCAGGGGTCAAGTCCATAACCACACTGAAGCTTTAGGGAAAGCAAAGACACTTTGTCTTTGCCATATTCTCCTTTCATTAGCTTAAACAAATGGAGGCTTCACAGGGGGTCTGGACCTAGGACCAGGGATCAGTTCAGCAACACAAGGGGGTGTCAGCTCCTCTCCAGAAAATATATCAATAAATTTGCTATGCGGACAACTGTGGCAGTCGGTTGCCAATTAGCAAATAACATATATATATATATATGTACAGCAACAATTTTCCAAAATAGAAATTCTGCAGAACTGGAGGGCAAGGGAAGGTTAACCAACACAGTCTGTTGCAATTACTCTTCCTGAATTACTCATTTTGGCTGTCCAAATGTGAAGCCTCTTCAAAGGCCTGTCTTTCAGAAGAGCTGAAAATTTCCTTTTATTCAAAAAGTGCATTGTGATGGGCTCTCAGGTGTGGGTAAGTCTTTAAATCACCAACCCATCCCATTAGAAAATCTTTTCTCTATATATTTTTCAACATCAGTAAGAGGTCACCACCTGCTACCTCCCCACAGTAAATCATTCCTTATTCCTTTTTTAAGATTTTTTTTTTCTTTCTTAATGCTATGGAATTTGAAGATAGACACGAAGAAATCTCCTGTGAAATAGCCTGCTCTCTGCCATGCATATCAGTGCTCATGCACTGGGAAAACAAAGTCCATCATCCTGTATCTACACCATATCCTGCCTTTCCAGGCAAAAGAAAAAAATCTGACTGGCACATCTCTGCGGCCACAGATGACAGATACCACAAGGATCCGCCGAAGCCTTGGGGAGGTAGTGAGCCCGTAAGTCATCTTGGCCTTTTCCCACAGTTAAAGACAATGAAAGATGGAGGTGGTTTGGAGGAGGTGCACAGAGCAAAGCAGGGAAGATACAGGGAGGAGCGAGAGCCTGGATAATTGTTTGGAAAAAAAGAAAGAGTAAGGTAAAAATGCATATTTTACTGTTCAGGGTTTGGGGGGCTCTTGCCTCTACTCTCTCCTGGAAAGAGGGGGAACTACTGCCCTGGGTGCCCTGCCATAGCAAGAGCCAACAAATGACTCCGCATGAGCAACCCATTGCAGTGGGCAAACACAGCCTCTTCCAGAGAGGCTGCTCGGCTGCCAGGAGCAAGCCGGAGTGCCTGCCTTCCTGACTGCCCGGGTGCAGCCTCTGGTGCTCGCTTTGATCTGGGGAGACCCGTTTCCCACTTTTTCAGTCCTTTCTTTCCCAAGGTCCCTGTTGGGAGGACTGGCCTCCTCCGAGGCGCCGGTGCTCAGTGGTCCTGGGAGTCCTCAGAGCCACAGCAGACATGTGTGGCCACCGCGGTTCTACAGAGAGGTAAGGGTGCTGCTGGTGCTACGTGCCATGTCCTAATGCACCAGGCAGGCACGTAGCACTAACAGCACCATCTCCCACAAGTCGAAAAGGAGGAATTTAAGGAGTTTGAAAAGGATGCTGCTTACAGGAGGTTGCATCTGTGCACTTGTGTGCCTCTGGGCCTGTAAACCAGTGGAAAAGTAAAAGAGACCATGAGGAGTTCAACAAAACATTATGCTTGCAAGGGCAAGGAGTAGAAGGGGCTCCTCCGATAAGGAGGCATTCCTCCATCGCTGAGGAGATAAACAGTCAAGACCACCTCTTTCTCTCCCAAAGGACTCGGGGCACAGGCAGCCCTTGTATAAAGGACTGAATATCCAAATACCACCACACAGTGGAAAATAAACTCACAAGTTAGCTCAGTTTATGGACAGGATAGCTGTTCCTGGGAGAAGCATGGCATCCACCTTGCCTCTTTGTCGTCATCGGGGGAACGGGCACAGCAAGAAGTGCGACAAAAGCTAAATGAGCAGGGAGAAGCCAAGAAAGAGTGAGCACACCGAGAGCTTTAAACAGAGTATTTGTGTCTAAGTTGCAGTTCCGAGGCGTACTCGCTGGTAAGTGGGTGCAACACCAGCGTTTACACCAGCAGTTCATTTGGCCTCTGATCTATATACAGTGCGCTCTATTTTCTTTGTAAATTCATCTTGCATTATGGCATATCTGCTTACATTTTAAAACTACCTAAGGAGTAAATAATACGCTCTTTTTGACAGACATACTGGGAGTTTCAGTCTGTTACCCATTTGCTTTAAATATCAGGCCGTAAAACTGTGCTTGAGTTTTTGGCTGACATCACAGTTAATGATGCACTGTGCCTATTCTCTGGTTATGGAGGCATTCTCACATTATTTCTGGGGTAAGCTCATAATGAATGTTACCCAGAACAAATCTTAAGTTTGTGGTCGACTTGCTGCCAATGTAGGAAATCATGTTACGACCTTTATCTCAATCTATCTCCTCCCTCTCAAGCACAAAGTTTTAATATTCATTCCAATGCAGCCTATATCTAAGCAGTGCCTATTTGGTGTGCAATATACTGCACCAACTCCCTTTAGTAGTGTCAATGTGGCATTTGTACTGAGGGGAACCATCTTGGCACCTCACCTTCACAGGGTTTTTTGGGGCACCACCTTATTTCTTATGTTCAGCTCCATGCTCTTCTCTGCTTTGCAGAATTTCCTGCAGCAATTCTCATCAAATGAACCTGCCTTAAATGTGATCATTTAAATGGATTTAATTGCACTTTTTAGCCCCAGAACAAAGACAGAAACAACATACGCATCACATAGGTCATACCTGTCAAACTGCAAACACATAAGTAGAATAAAGCAGAGCAGTTCACTTTCAAATCTTCACATACGTATTTGTATAAAAATAGACCCTTCAAGAACAAAATACATCTGGAATAGGAGTGTTGCAATTAGGGTCTTGTTCACACTAATGCTTGGGATAGTATTAAAAAAAACAGTCTAACTGACTGCGTTCAAGCTCTGTTAGGTCGTTGCATTCATATTTGGGATCCAACCCGCCAGGGCCTTCAGAGCTCCATTTCTCTCTGATGTGGTTACCAAACAGTGGAACATTTCTAGCGTGACCAAAACTTAGTCATGCCTCAGTAACTTAACTCAGATTCCACATCTTCAAGCCTGAAAGTAGTTTGAGGGGCACAATTTTATCCGTGCCATCCATAAAACGTAATTCAACCCTGTTTTCCTGATCATCTTGGATGTTGTGGTGTGCACACATCACCTACCCTGCTTATGTGTGCGGTGCTGTCCAATAGGTCGTAAATCCTACGGCTGCTGCCATCCATTATGGTATATGGAAATTTTCCTTTAAAAAACCCTCTCCAGTGTTAGCACAGTGGAACTTGTATTCTCCTCACCGTCAGGACCGAGGCTTTCAAACAGCCACGTAATACAAGTAACAGGGCAAAACCGCTATCTACTTTTACGATGGAACGTGATCGGTGTGTGAAAGGTCCGTGTGATGTGGTGACGACAGCAGAAGGAGACGGGACTGAGTGACTCAAGCTTTCCTTCCAGGCCCCCGTTACCGTGAGGGCTCCCAGGGGCTCTTCTCCTGCTATAAGATAGCACAGTTCTTTCCACTGACGTGGAGTTACGTCCAGCTCCGTGAAAACTGAGCTTGTTCCTTGATTTGCTCCTCTCTGAACATCAGGTGAGTTATGGCAGGGGGAAAAAAAGACATTTCCTTTCCACCTCACTTCACTGCCCAAAAGCCAGTGGCAAAATTCAAACCCTGAAAGCAGCTTCTTGATGGCTTATGGTGACAAGACCCCAAAAGAAAAAGACGAATGGTAAGAAAGCAGAATATCTGTCTCAATATGATCCAAAGATTTTTCTTTCCGCCTACGCTTTTCCCTTTCTCTAACCTAGGTCCAGGTTCCCCTCGTAACTACAAAGGGTATGCTACTTAATGGGGTTTGAAACAACCTTTCTCTCTAGTTAGAAAACAGAGTAGGTCAAGAAGTAATAGACTAAAGTGAGATTCTTCTCAGCATCACGGCACCTTCTCAGCTAGCAGACCTCCTCCATGACTGTCCTCGGAGCATCTTCATGTTACTACTGGAAGGTGACTTGATGTTTAAAACCCTAGTCCTATACAGCCAAAGAAAATAAGAGGCTGAAGCAGATTCAAACATATGCACTCGCATATGCAGAATCACGCGTTATGTGAGTGTCACTGAGGTCACAGCCTGGAAATGGCACCGTCCTGCCAGTACAAAGCCAGTTCATCTTGATATAGCAGTTGGCATGAACGAAGGTGAAAAAATAAATTTAAAAAGCCTTGCAGTCTTATTTTATGATTTCAGGATGAGTTTCATGGACCACTGCTTTTGAAAAGTGTGTGTGTGTTTGTGGGAAGTGAGGTGTGGAGAGGGATGAGTGTTTTCATAGCTGAGCACAACAGAGAGGAGTCTTGAGAAACAGAAGATGTGATCCCACAATGGATTAAGCAGAGCAATTTTTACACACAGAAAGCGTTGGAAGGATGAACCGTAAAGAGAGAGAATTTAGTAAGTTGCAATAAAATTCTCTCCAACATTAACTACTTAAAGGCTAGTGGTACACAAGCTTTCCCTTTGCTATATCAAATGTGTACCACTTCCACACCCAAGAGGAACAGACTTCAAAGTAGGGGATGTCCACGATCGCTCAGAGTAATTTTAGCATGTGTTTAAAAAAATCTGTACATGGGAGAGGTCCCATTAAAGTTCTAATCAGTCCCTTGGAGAGCACATTTTTCTGGAGAGTAATACATTTTTGTGTGTGGCATGCCAGCACCCAACCCACATTTTTTTCCACGAAGTGGGTGTTGTCTGGGAGTATTCTCTCGGGATGTCTAGCGCCGCAGAGCCAGTCTGTACCAGAAATCCCCTCTGTCTCAGCACCCTTATCCAGCTTCATGCCTCCCATCCTCCCTTACTGTGTTTCTCCAGCTCCTCGTGCTCTTGCGCCTTTATCTCGTTAGCCAACTTGCTCTATCTGCCCACGGAATTCTCCGCCTGATGAAAACCTCCTGCACGCGGCTTTTCCTGGTCTCGGTGCTTGTCTCCTCTCAGACATGTAGACATAATATGGTCTGAGAAGATCAATTTCTTCTTTGAGGTCCAGTCTTATCTCCCAGACAGTGGTTTACGCAGTGGATTCCCTGGGGAATTTTCCTCTTCACACATGGAGCCACTCGCTGGGCCAAAAGCTAATGAATGTGGCACGTCTCCAGACTGCACCATGAAGACACGCAGGAAGGATGCACACCCGGGCGGGCTTCTCACGCGCCCAGACATCTACTCTGAAGCATGGAGAGAGGCTTTACTGCTGGCGCAGCTCCCCTCCCAAATGGGTGAAATATCCCAGTCTCTCAGTGAGGACCTTACACAGACAGCTTGGCTTTTTTTCCCCTGATATTCAGTGTCTTCAAGGTGGACTGGGGCATTTCACAGCTGAAGTCCAAGGCTGTGTGTTTCTCCCTCATCAGCATCATCCCACTATCACCAGACCCTCAGCGCTGTTCCTGTCGTGGGCGGTGTTAATGACCCGTTGACTGCAGTACCAGAAACATCCAAGATGAGTTCCCCGGTCTCCAGGGATGGGAAGCGGGAGGAGGTACAGCACTTCGGCCTGGCTCAGGGTGGCTTGCTCCATTCTTCAGAGACATCAGCCCTTTTGTGCAAGTTCCCTATGCCTTTTGGCGGCTCTGGGGTGTAGCTTGGACTCCAGTTGCTCATGGGTCTTTCCCCCGTGCCGTGGAAGGACTGTCCTTGTAATAGTGCCGGGGAAGCCAGTGCCCTGTTTTGTAGGAAGCAGTATGAGCTGGAAAGTTCAGGCCAGACACAGACTTCTTCCAATTTGGAAACATCCACATCTGGGATTTGATTAAGGGTCACTTCTTGCTGTTAGCCACCCGTGGCTGTACTGATACGGGCTTGGAGATGAGCTGGCTGCCCCGCCAGGCCCCAGGGCCGTGGGCACAGCTCACAGGGCAGCAGAGCAGCTCAGCGGTGGTTTCTGTGTGGATCCAGGGGCTGCTGACATTGGGTTGTCCCACCAAGGACGGGATGGAATAGCTGGAGCCACCAGCTGCCCCGTCAGGGACCTTCAGGGCATGGGATCCAAAGCCATCAGTCCTTCCTTTCTTGATGCAGAGCGACATGGCGGCAGCGAGTCCCCCCACCCCGCTCCCTGGGTCAGCTGGCCCTCCCTGGCCAGAGACACGGCACCCATGGCTCAGCCCTCCAACTGCTAGAGCAATGACCTATTTGGGGGATTCTTCCTCCTGCTTCCTGCCCCAGCCAGCCCCATAAATGACCCCCAAACCTCAAATTACCGGCGCCTTCCCCCTTTCCAGATAACATGCCTGTTTCCCCAAGAGTTCAGCTGCAGAGATAATCTTTTCCCAGTTTTCCTCTAGAGGGACCCTTACCTTGATTTTAGTTTTATTAGCTCTGATTAAAACACATTTAAGTATAAAGAAGCCTCACTAAAACCAAGCTGCTAACCCTGCAGAGATAGTGGCACAGTAACCGTTCCTACCCCAGGCTGTCTTAGCACCGAGGGGACTCCTGGGTGCGTGAGGAATCAAGGCAGGACCGCTGCAGTGCAACTACTAAGTTTTACTGAACCATACAAAGCAAATATATTAGTGTGTTTAGTCTTAAATGTAATTAAATGTTTCAGTAGCAAATTAAGTGAAGAAAACAAATCAACCACATGTTTTCAGATACTGGGTACATAAATATTAAATCATTATAAAAGGCATATGAAGAGGAAAATGCAAACATTATGCAGATTTTAATTTCCTCAATTATTCCTAATTCCCCCTGAGCCCTACATTCATTCCCAGTGATTGTAGACAGACTAATCACTCAAAGCAGGACACCATTTAATAAGATGCAGCAGCTGAAACAGAGAGTTTGTCACTGGCCCCGTGTCGGCACTGTCAACACGGTGGCACTGTCGCCTCGATCAAGCTCCTCAGCAGCAAGGGATCGTGGTTCGTGACTCGCGTGTCTGCAGGTACGTAGGTGATGTGCGTTTCACACTGCTCTGCAGTCTATCTGGGAAGGTCTATCCATCAGCATCTGCCTTCTAAAGCCTACAGAGATCTATTTATGTAACTCCCTCTCTGGAGGAAAGGTGCTGGGAAAGCAGCCAACAATAAATGGAGTGGGTGTGGGAAAATGAAAAATAAGCAAGCAGAAATACTACATAAAAGAATGACCATATGGTTTAAGCCACAAGCTATATAAGTCACAGCTATAAAGTTGTGTCTGATAACAGATCCAGCAGAGTAGGTGCGTAGGGCCAGAAGCTCCGCGGAGAGGGTCCCGGTGGGGGGTCAGGTGTGGAGAATGGATGTGGGCTCGGAGACCTCCACCGCCAAGCACAAAACAAGCCAGAGCGAGCCCGGAGGCAGCTCTGCCTTTTCCCAGCCAGCCACAGACCTGCTTTGCCCATCCACAGACAACATCCTACAGCCAACACCTGCCATGGCATCTGTTCGCTGCCCACGGTATGGAAAAAGAAAACAAACACCACTCAAACCTATTGAGTAAACCGAGGTGTTGATTCTGGATCAGGAAAACCATGCACACTCTCCTGCCTTGTTCACAGTCTTCTTAAGACCACTCTAGTGACCTCCAAAGTGACGGTCCAAGCAGATGGAGAGAAAACCTAATGTATAACTCCTCTGTCTCATTCAGTATCACGTAATAAACAGGCTGGGACAGAATTTAACAGGTAACATCTGTATTTCAAAAAGCAAATTAAGATCTTTGCTCTTCCAAATAATCTTTAGTGCAAGGGCTTCGAGGCAGCCTGCTGCCCTGGCGCACACCGCTGGGAGGTGGCTGTGGGATGTGCTCTGCACAGCCCCGCTGCCTACCTGGGGTCCAGCCCCCGGTGCCTTTCAGAGGGTGGGAAACGCTCACAGAAACCGGAGCAGGAACTAGGGCAGACCGTAGCGGGAACATCTAACATGAGTAGTGCAGTCAGTCACTTTGGAAAAGAGGAGTCGGCTGTCACTTCTTAACCTGCATCCAGAGGAAATCTTGCGGATTAGCTCACTTCTAAAATCAGACACCTTGATTAATTAGTTCCAGCATGCCAGTCCTCCAGCCTGGTAGTGAGAGGGACTCTGGGGATGACAACAGTCACTCACCAGCCTCAAAGGAGAAAGCACTTTTTTTACTCAAGATAAGGAGCTGAGATATTATTAAAATCCCACCTTAGACAGTGACAGCAGGATGAGAGGCATTGACCCAGAAGTGCCAGTTTCCCTCCACTGACTGCAAAGGGAGCTCAGATTTGGAGGCTACATCTGGACAAGGTGAACCCCACGTCTTCACAGCAGAGCACTGCCCCAAAGCACTCGTACTGCGGCATGGAGAAGTCCCAGTGCCACAGGCCTGTCCCTCATATAAGACACCTCTTTATCATCTCATGCTATGTTACAAAATAGACCCCTAATGTTGCCTTATCCCTCAGCCCACAGAACTGAATCAGAATTGAAAAGGTCACTCCAAAAATCCACCTCGACCTACCACTCAGCTTGGACAGGCACCTCTGCAGAGGGTCTCCTCCAGGTCAACAGTGGTGCTGGAGGTGAGAACAAGGCGGGCAGATTTCATCCTATATCCCAGCACGTTTAGCAGGAAAGTGTGAAAAGGATGAAACGGGAAACATTTTGTTCGTGCCCGTTTGTGCCCGTGGGAACAGTGTGTATAAGCGAGTCGTTTATCCTCTACAAGCTTCCTGTGGCAACTAGCAACCAGATAGTTTGGCAGATGATAACGAAATGAGCACGAGGCAGATCGGACTCAAGGGCACTGTTATATGTACAGCGCAGTTCAGTGCTGTCTGCAGAGCGATACCACACTCAAAGGGAAGGAAAAAGCTGAAAAAATAGCTCACTGAACTGAGAAAAGGGGTGACAGACAAAATGACTACCACTTTACAAAGGCCATTTCTTCTCCTGCCACCCCCACAAATGAGCTCTAAAACTGATGCAAGCAATAGCAGCAATTTCTAAAGCAGGCAGCTCTGGCCCTCGCAAAGATGCTTCAGAGAATAGAAGTCTGAGATTGATGCAACCATTATATATGACCGTCAAACCAATACTCCCCAGTGTATTTTGTGCAAGCCACTTTTTTTTCTTTCATATGTCCTCTTTTTTTTGCCAGCAAAGAAGACTTCTTATTTGCAGGATTAAGTGCAATTCTTGCTGGATACTTTTTCAGCAGGAAATGGAATTTTTAGTTGTGGTTGTTCAGTTCTATTTTTCCTCTAAAAGCGATTGTTTCCCAGACTAAATTTCAACTTTTCATTTAAAAAAAAAAATGCTTAAACCCAAAGCTTTTTAATGTTTTTGGTCCAAATCCAGCTTAAATTCAGTGTAGTTTGAATATTATCCTCTCTGAGCTGGACTACCCTATTTCAAGCTACCTCTTCACCAGCGTAAGGTGACTATCTACATAGGGAGACACTAAAGCACCCTGGAAGCTGTGGCATAGCAGGGATGTTCGTCCCCTAATGGAAAAGTGAGACATCATAGCCTCCGCGCTATATCTTTAACCGCACTCTAATTCCCAGGAGGCACCAATATGCTATGCTGCAAACCAGAGCTGTCATTTGCAGCTGAAGACAGTCACATTTTGATTTTTCACACCTAGTGAGGTCCTCCAGAGGGGAATACGATGCAAGTAGAGGAGGGAAAAATAATCAACCCTCTACCAGCCACATGCAAGGACACATCTGCCCTGCGTAAGGCGTTGCAATAGTTGAGTTCATCCCACCGGAGTGCCCGGTATCGCAGGCTTATATCTAAGGTCGTTTGTGGTGGGGCAGAGGAGGGGAGGGAAACACATCTGCTCACAGGAGACATCATCTCAGATCACCTCCAGGGGCTTGGAGTAGGAGACAGGTAGGAAGCGGCTGCTTGTTCGGGGGAGGCTGCAATGGGATGTCTCACACGGCCAAGATGTGGTCATGGGCGAGGAACTCCCAGGACGAGCCACGAGCCTGTTGCAGGGCTGCTTTTCCCATCCTCTCTGTACTCCTGCATGCATCCAGCTCTCCCAGCGAAAACCTCGGTCACCTGGTTGGGATTTCCATATAGACCGTCACTGAAATCCCAACGTGCAGCTCAGCTCAAGGGTAGAAGCCTGCACGCCACTCACTGCTCTTCAGAGCCTGCAAACGCGCTCTGCCGAGTCAACAGGCAGAAAACCGGGATTACTGCTGGCTCCAGGTCCTACACGTGGCAGCAGAAAGTTTCACCTTTCCACTGCAAGATTTTGTTTCCTGTGCCAAGCCCATGTCAGATGTCATGTCAAGCCTCTAAATTCTCCTTTTGGAGTTTTCCTTTTAAAAAAAAAAAATAGTGTCGTTTCTAGGAGGTAGGAAGCTACAGACTGCTGTCTGGTTTGATGTGTGCATGCTTTTAAAAATGAATGAAAAATGTTCTGGATGGATACGGTGTAACTATGTAAGCCTGAGGCATCAGATGGTTAGAAAGCTGTATTCAGTGTGCGCGCAGATGTAATTCACTGTAAGGAATATGTGACACCACACAGCAGTTCAAAGTAGCGGGCTGGTACTAATTACTATGCTCTTAATGACTTCATCCATCAAACCATAACATGTTCTATAATTATACAGCACAGCCATATGACAACCAAATGCCCAGCCGCTGTTTCATAGATGGTTACACAGCAAAATTCTCTGTTGATTACAAGCAGAAAACTTGAAAAATAACTGAATTTTAAGTTGTATGGACCCCCAAAATGACTTTATTTTACCCTTTTGCAAGGAGGAAAGGTAAACCATTGAGGGTTTGGGGGGAGGGAGGTTGCTCGCAGATAAGGCAAGGAGGCTCTGGTGGGATTTGCCACTTTTCATACAGATCTGGGATGTCCACGGGCTGCAACTTGGACCACTGAAGAACACCATGTGGACATGCCTTGGCCTAACAGAGTTCTGCTTCTCCACAAGGACAGTGTGGTGGTGGGAATAGCATCCAGCTGCGGCCAGGGGAACTGCCTCACAGGCAGGGAGTGGCCTCAGCATCTTCAGAGGGTGCAGTAGGGGGGAGGATGGAGTTTGTCCATGACAGATCCTGCACTTCCCCGCAGCTGTGGCAGGGCCTTCCCAGGGTCTGGGCACTGTCACTGCTCACATCACCTCCATCTGCACCAGCAAGGCCTATGTCTTGGCTCTTTCCCTCTCTAAGATGAACACACTTACCACATCTACCATCAGCAGCTACCCTCCTCCCCAGCAAAACAGCACACTCCAGTGCACACACTTCTCCCCCTGGGGAGAGGGCGTGAGATTAAACTCTGCGACAGATGTTATTCACACTGCTGCGTGAACTACAGAAAGATGCTCTGGTGCTAGAGCAGAGGAAGGCAGGGGTCTAGCCCCCAGTTTTCTGCAGCCTTTTCTTCATTCCCTCCTGAGATCCAGTCCCTTCATCGCTTCCTCCCACGCCGTGACACCCTGCTCAGTGGCACAGCGTAGATGGAGGTAAGTATAGTTCATCCACTCATCATTTGCGCAATGCTGACTTCACTCATTTCCCGTACACATCAAAAAGGTGAGTTTCCCACGTTTTCATTTACTATTTCACCATTGCTTTTCTTCCAGAGTCGCTGTGGAGGGTGTTATACAGGAACCTAAACAATAAAACTACAGATAATACAGAATATATCAGGATGAACTACATATTCCCAAGCTAATAAACCGTGAAGCTAACATTGTACAGATGTCCTGCGACAGACACCTGCAAGCCCTAGAGCTGACTGCTGGCTGGCTGATCGAGGCTGTGGTGGGTCCAGATGCACTGAGCTCTCCTGTCCTCAATCCATCACAATGAAGCAGAGGGTTTGTTCCCACCTTATAAACCTAACTTGCATATCAGAATCAGAGGGCTCATCTCCCTAGAGTTTCTCTGTAGAGTTGAATGAGTGAAACACTGAATAGGTGAGTTGGCTACCTCTTCTATGCGTCACTAAGCCATTGACTACGTGTGCGCGAGTGCTTGTTTGCAAGATGCACTGGCACAGGGATGTAGAGCATCGTGTTTATTAAATAGCATGAGAAAACCACAGGTTTAGAAAACAGTGGTCAGGAGCAGACCAGAATGCGTCAGCTGGGTTCTTATATCCCAACTCAGCAGAAAATTACTGAACTTCGATGACCAGGTCTTGTCCCTAATTTGGGAGAGATGCAACTTCTGGGAAAGGCATGACACAGACCCAGTCAGGCAAACTGAACAGATAGTCTCCAGAAAGCATTAAAAAATGCAGCTATCTATCTTGCAGGATACCTTAGTCTTCAGCGTAATACATGCCACATATCGGCAGAGTCCTCAGGCACAACCAGTTCAACGAATTTTATCAATCAATTGCCAGCTTTACCAATCCATGGGTTTTCACACAGATATTGATGACATTTCAGCAACTTGATCCAGAGACCTGCACCCCTGATTCAGACATGCAAGTTACTCATCATATGGAAGCAACCAAGTGGCTATAACAGTGTAAAATAGTGCTCTATTCCAGGAAAAACAGGAAAAAATATTTTGTTTTAAAAATGGACAAAATGTACAGCACTTGTTCCTGTTAGAATTTCCTAAATCTTTGGAGTATTTCACAATTTAATTATTGGCATAAACCTTGCAGTTCATAAGTATGAAAACAAAAATTTTAAGTGCCTTTATTCTAGTAGTAGGTAGTGGGAGTACTTCCCTCTCTGGCTTTTCTGCAAGATTAATATAACTGCTGAGAAAGACCTACATAAAACAATCCTACTTCATCAGTTTTTACATTTTTGCTGAGTGCAACGAGATCTAATACTCACCTTGGTGGCATTTCTGTGTTGGTCTGTAACATAAAGCCCTCAGGGTGCTGTTGCCAGGCTTTTCTTTCCTATCTCCACGTGGCCTCTGGCAGCATTACCTACAGAGCCTCTCGAGGCACCTTGGCCATGGTGACCATACCCTACTTCATTGCCAACTCTCCTCTTGTCCCCTGGCTGCCTGGAGCTTCATCAGGACGGTTGCACCTACCAGGGCCTCCTCTTCTCCTTCTGATTGCCAGGCATTTTCTGTGGCCGTGGAGCATGCAGGTTGCTGGAGCTCAGTTACCAGAAATGCCTGGTACTGCTCGAGTTTGTCTACAGAGCCTAGGGCCACTGCGTGGTTCGCTTATGGCTCTTCTGGTTGAAACACATAGTTCAGCATGACATGGGGCAGCACAGGAATCTCCTGGAGCTCCTGAAAAGCTTTGGTAGTGAAATATCATCTCAAAAATATTTTCTTCTTTTTCCCAGAGTTTTTTTACCCCCACCCCAAGCCATGCCCTACCCAGAACAGGGCATTTCTCGAGCCCCATCATTTGCTGGGCTGTCAAGTGGCCATGTATTTCTACAGGTCGATGTAACAACTTCTCACCCCTACACCCACAGAGCTTCCTTATGCGGGATTTTGTCAGAAGTTTAAATGACTGAAGTCAGCATGTCTTGCCTCCTACGTACCGTCTTGTTGATGTCACAGAGAAGATCAATACCTATAAGCTCAGGAAGAACTGTTTGTACCTAAAGGAGTCAGCGTGGTTAACCACGGTGACCTGTTTCTGCACAGGAGCAAAGAGTCGCCATCTCACACCAGGCCACCAGCCGCCACGGCAAGGTGACACACTGCCATCCCAGACAGCGCAGCCCAGGCGGTGGCGGCTCTGAAAGGAAGGAGAAAAATTACCCTTGCAGTATAGGGAGGGCACGGGGACCTGAGGAGACACTGCCAGGTGCCACCAGCTCGCTCCTGCATGACTGCGAGAGTAAAGCCTCTGAGAAGGCTGCATCAGTCGCTATTCTCTGACATGAGGAATGTCACACTTAAATTGGATTTTTCTTAGGCTTATCCTGCACCTTGTCCCCTTTTTCATTCTGTGTCTGAAGATTAGCAAGCAGTGCAGGGAAGGATTGCCTTAATACTGGGGTCTCTGCTGCCTGTGTCACCTCAGTAGAGCCAT
The DNA here is from genome assembly GCA_009819775.1 of Phoenicopterus ruber ruber. Taxonomy (NCBI): domain Eukaryota; kingdom Metazoa; phylum Chordata; class Aves; order Phoenicopteriformes; family Phoenicopteridae; genus Phoenicopterus; species Phoenicopterus ruber. Next base: position 189,962,622 of record CM020215.1, on the reverse strand, counting down.
GCATTATCTCTGCCGGTTTGCACCAGGCCAGCACAGCCAAGGGTCCATTGCTATGAGGTTTCTGACGTGAAAGGAGACTGTTAAGGTCAAGCTCTCCGTCAGTCAGCGGTTTCTACTTTGTGCTGTGCCATGGAGTTGGGTTTTTCTGCCTGTAAGGTCTTGCACACTGTTGAAAATTATATTCCATTGCCATCTCTTGAGCTGACCCTGGCAATAGGCTGTGCACATGAGCTATCGTCTGCACCTCCACAAACCTAGTCTGCGTCCCTCAAAGCTAAGCCTTGCAGGTTGTTCAGCTCCCCCAGGATTTTTATGTTGTCCCTGCCAATTGCTCATCTGCGTCCTGCCTTTACCTCAACCAGTGCTCGCCGGGCTCATTTACATCCACTCTCATTTTCTAACGAATAGACAAACAGAAAGAAGAAAATGTTCATAGAAGGTCCCTCTAGCTAAACATTCATTATTGCTCCCATTCAGAAAAATCCAATTTACATTAGGAGTTTTTCACAGCTTGCTTGGGTGGGGGTTGGATTTGTTTGTTTTCCAAATCATTAATCCAAGGTAGTCAGTCCCTCTGTCCGCAAGTAAAGCAGCACATGATGCTCGTGAGACTGCAGCACTCCACCGTGGTTTCCTATCTGAAAATGGGAGGCAAAGAGTTTCAAAGAAGAGACTGCTGCTGGGAAAGCACCAAGACAAAAAAGGAGGACCAAGGACAACTGGAAAGAATTACCTCACCCTGCATCCTGCATGTGTCATCCCCCTCCACCCCTCACTCCTTGTTACGGTCTCCACACCAAACTTTTTTCCTTCTGCTGCCAGCACCAGTGACTCCTCAGCCATACTGCTGGCACATAACCCACCTGCACTTGACCCTTTTTTTTTTCCTTACATCAACAAACAAGGCTTCCCCCTAAGAGCCCATGAGGTCACACAGTGTTAGGCACGTTTCTCAGCTCCCAGTGCCTTCCCAAGGCAACCACAAACACCAGCTGCCAGCTGCCCAGGTTCACAGTGAGCAAAACAGTCAGAAGAGCCTAAAAACTGTGGAGAAAGTTGGAAACCAATGAACTGGACCAGGGAGGTAAAACATGACTCGCTAGTCAAACTGGATACTGCTTTCTTTGCCTTTCAAAAAAAACACTAGTGGAAGTGCTCTCACGCTACAGCCAACCTTAAAGAAGGGCACCATGGCATTACATCAGCCACAAGATTACTTTGCTTTCAATATCACTACCCAAAGAAGAGTTAAACACATGCAATAAGACTGCGTCACAGAGAAATCATCCTCTATAAAAAGCCTGTTTCATAATAGGTGACTGTGTATTATCTTTCCTGCCTTTGGGAGATGATGAAAGGAGACTCATCACCAGCCACACTGTCTCCAGCATGACAGGCCAATGTGCAGGTGATATCTCACTCCACTCATGAATAAACTTGGCAATTCGTGATCCTGTCTAACATAGGAAGACATGGAAGAACTTTGGAGGAAGTTCATGGGATGCCAGGCAATGATATCGTGGCCCCAAGGGAGGGGCATTTTAAAGACTAAAAACAATAGTCTTCTGCACTTTAAACAGGGCAAACCTTCAACAACAGATGAAGGACAGGTACAAGTGTGTGTGTGTGTGTGTGTGCATATGTATGTACACGCATACACACGCAGACTCAATGGAACAAGCATGTGCTTAGCTTGACATAGCTGTCAAGAGTTGTAGCACTGCATTTCCTGCATTTCTCCTAATCTCCACTAAAATAGTTTCAAAAAACAACAAACAAGCACACCATGACACTTAGCAAGTTTTGCAAGAGTAGTTTAATATGTGCCTTTGTTAAATCTTTACATGTCAGGCTGTCATAGCTGTATCAACAAGCAACTTGCTGCCACCAAAAGGGGTTGTCTCCGTGGAACAACACAGCAGAGCTCACGCAGTGTGTGGGTCAGATGCTTAAGCAGTGCCAGGCCTGACCCACTGCCCATAAAGCCAAAAGATGAAAATCACGGGGAAGGAAACAAGCACACAGATGTGTCCAAGCGGTGGTGGTCGCACGTCTTGTCCGAGTTGCCAAGTAGTAACACCGCATCCATCTACTTACCTTCCTGAAGAAAGTGCAGCGCATGTTAGAGCTCAAAGGCAGCCAGCTCCTGCCAAACTAGCAGAAGGAAAGGCATTATTTTACACCAAGAACAGTGAGGAATATGTTGTTGTGTCACAGGGCAGCTCTGCCTGCAGGGAAGCCCCCTCGCACCGCCATCCTCTTCCTCTTTGAGTAGACTTCTCCTCACAGGGAGAGACAAAGGGTAAGAGTCTGCCCTTCGAAATTCAGAAGGTAACCACTGAAATCCAAGGTTGCTACCCTTTGCAGAAACTCATATATTGCTACAGGGTGACGCATCTGACTTATCTTAGGTATGTCTTTGGCAGTGAGACAAACGTTGAAGCTTGGGCAGATGAATCCTACGCAAGGCCCCAAACACCAGAAGACACTTAGTAAGCGTCTTCACTTCCACAGCTTGGAAGCTCTTGTTCTTGGCCCTCAGGACAGTCCTTCTTTCCTTGCCTTCCCAACACAGGGTCATCTCCTTTCTGCCCCCTCCCTTGAAGACAAGAAGCCCCATCAGTTTGTGCAGGCCCATGGCTAGAAGGAAGTGCGCAACCTGCAACTACTGCTCCCTGTTTTCAAAGGTCCAAAGGACATTTTAAGGAAGATAATGGGTGTCCTGTACATTAGAAAATGGTTCCTTTCAGTGTGTTTGTCACAGGAAACGATATCATCCAATGGAGATGGGCCGGAGGCTAAAAATCAGCAGACCTGAACTCCACAATTAGTTTACTACTTATCAAACACCTTCAACTCTGGAGCCCAGTTTCTTTGTCTATAAACTGTGAATCATGACTTCAAGTGTTTAAAATGCTTTGAATGCTGTTAATGAAAGGTGACATAAGGGAAGCATTTGCTGTTCTTACATACAAATCAATATGGGTTTTTTTCCCCTGAACAGTTCTTTCAAATTAACACATTTGCTAGACTCCATTCAGTAACACTTTAGAGTAGGTTACTAGGGAACTCATCGTGCAAACCTCAATGAGAAGAAGGCAGAGAACCCGCTGCAATAAAACACAGCAGGAAAAAGAGAGTGTGCTTTTTTTTTTCCTGACTCAGTTACTTATGGAAGAACGTGGGGCGGTGTGCGGGGGATCTGAGGAGAGAAAAAAGCGATCATGAAATGGTAATACTCCTTCTGAGCAGGAGTAGCACTATGGTATTTCATTTATTCGAGGCTGTGGGCAAACGCAGATTCTGAAGAAACAGGAACCACAGAGAGCTCATTTGTTTTTGAAAATTTTAAAACCCTTGCATGTAAATAACCTTTTTTTTTTTTTTTTACATTTAGAGTTTTTCTTTTTGGCATTAACTTGGTCTCATATTCAGTGCCATGACGTAATTTATTGCTGAGGGATCTCAATTCCTGCTCCTTGGGTTTTACATGCGTAACACCTAAGTGAGGAGCTGTGTGCTATGATGAACGCCTCGTGCATGCCAGCTGACTTAGAAAGGGTGACTTGGAATTTTTCGAGTTCAGTCCTTTTATTCTTTTCACAGTTCTCTGTTCTCATCTCCTCCCCCTCAGCATATTTCCTGTTTCCTCATCCTGTAATAGTTATGTACACTTAAACGGTGGATCAAACACCTTTTGAGCTGTTGTTGTCAAGTTTTATTAACATTTCTCACATCGTTTCCTGTTTTCATACTGATACCCCAGCAAAGGTCTGCATGAGTGAGCAATGTAGCTGGTCAATACCTGCCCTGAACCGCTGGCAGATCATTCTCTTCATAGAGCATCATCCATCCCAAAAGATATTAAAATGATGTTGCTGCAGCCATAAACTTAGTAGACATTAAAGGAATCATTTCACCCACCAACAGAGTTCAGCCAGCTTTGAGGAAGACGCAATAAACTTTAAATATAGCAAGGCTGGGCACGGACCTAGGCCAGGGAATAGCAAAGGATGTTGCATGTGCCTGAAAACACAGGGGAGGTGTATGTTGGTAGAAAGTCTTTTTCCCAGCCTGGTGTAGGCACGATGCCTCTCACAAAAAATGGCAAAAAATGCCATTTCGTTCCTGCAGGCTGCAGCACCTCAATAATGAGTCCCATTCCTGAGGTTACACTTCCAACAGTGCAGTGTCCCAAAGAGCACTGAAGACAGGCACTAATAAATTTAAGAGAATAAATAAAGTTTCCATCAACTTCAAAGCAGCAACTGCAAGAACAAGCCTTCTGCTTGCAAGTGTCAAGGTCTACTAATACAATATTTGCATGCAAGATGCCCCAGTCTATAAGTATGCAATGCCATAGGAAAACTGATCGACTAAGTCAGCACCAAGCAGTGACTTTATGGAGGTTGCTACACTGCTCTCCCATGTAATCTCCCTGCAAAATACAGCAATATTTCTCTACGGAAATACAAATTATGTGTGTCATTAGGAAGGAACAAATCGAGTGCTTTGTGTTAGCCAGCAATATTAAAAGCAGCGGACACATCAAGGCGCATTCAGAATATGGCAGACAGTGACTGAAAGCAGTAGGAAAAAAAGCCTACGTTCTCCCACATCAAGCTTCAACAGGGTTTGAGGGAGGGGAGGGGAGCTTTAATTGGTTTGAGGCTTAAAAAGAAGCCAAATCACAAGAGAAAGCAATTTCAGATCCAGTATGTCTGTATTTCTAACCAAAAGTCTGTGTAAAAAAGGAACAGAGAAGTGTGTTTTTCACAATTTTCTCTTGTGGTGTTTTGCTAAGGCTGTTACTTCACAGGATGTTCTATTGTCTTCACTGCCACGATGCGCAGAAATACCCTGCAAGCCACTGTGGGCTCTGATACAGTGCCTGGCGACATGAAAGACATGTTTTTGCTTTCAAGACCGACAGACTGAAAATACGTGAGAGCTTTGCCACCCACACCTGGCAGGCGACCTTCCCGGTTCAATGAGTTTTTAGTGTAAAGGAAAAAAACCACTAAGCCCACTGCATCCTTGTTGGTGTTTGTTGGACTCCTGAAGTCCTCTTGCTAAAGAAATCCCAAGATTCAACTATAATTGTGCTCTCTTTTGGTTCCTGAGGTGCTTTCTATGAGCCTGGGGGGATGGAAAGAGGACCACTGACTTTTCAAGCTTTTATTTACTGTGCTGGAGCCAAGCTATTTTTCCAGAAACATTCACAGCTGGGATTGCTGTGTAGTCAGGGGCTAGGCCTGCAAGAGAAAGTAGCAAAGTTTTTTGGGAAAAGTCATCAGCACAGACCTGGGACTCCACAAAGATGAGCAGCAATCACATCTTTGCTTTAGTGGCCTGAAATGAAGGTCCAGCATCAGAGAGCAGGAAGCCCAGACCTTGCACCGCAGAAAACAAGCTCCCTTTGTGCTCCTTAAGCCGATGGGGACCTGAATTTCCCCATTCCCCATGAAGCAAGGCCCTAAAAAATTGTAGGTAGAGATGGGAAAGGGCTGATGTCCCAAGAGCTGGGGCTACACTGCAAGAGAAGGAGCAGACCTACAAGTACACTTACCTCCACCAAGACCTATGGCCACCAACTATCTGTATGCACACCCATAGGGAGTGACAGCTTGGGTCAAAGTGGGCATTTTGGCCTAGGTGACTTTGGGGAGCTAAAAGCAGCAAATCTGCTCATGCCAGGCTCCCTCTCGAGCCAAAACCAAAAGGCCCTTGTGGAGAGTAACTTCAACAGCCCCTTGAAGATCCAAATCTAGCGTGATGGACACATCCTTCTCCTCACCAACTGGCCCATGAGTTGGATGATATGAATCCTATCCAGAGCCTCCCCACAGTGAGGGACCCTGCAAGGGCCAGGCTGTCCCCCCTGGCTGTGCCTGGGAAGCCCAGGAGGAACTTCAGGGTCCTCCTGGTCTTCATGGAGACCTCCAGCATGCAGATGAGACAGGGCGAGGGTCTTCTTGGAATCCTGGGTCTGAGAGCCAGCTCAAACCTCTGCATTAACAACAGTGTCACCATAGCCCAGCTTCACTGCAGAGAGGAGGTAGCCCACCTGGAGGAGCAAATGCTGGAGAAGACTATCCGTCACCATCCACCACCATCTAGACTCATCCACCACCATTATGCAAAACGTGCTTCTCCTGACACAAATCCCTCCTGCAGCGCACTGCTCTCACGAGCATCTCCACCAGCCCACTGACCTTTATTTCCACACCGTGCCTCTGAGTACTGGGGCTTTCTTAGCTCAGGCAGCCCTTCTTTGGCAGGTCTTTTCCCAGAAACCACCCGGCTCAGCATGTTCCTGCAGCCAAGGAGCCGTCCCTCGCCCGGGACAGACCCCCTGGCAGGGTGGGTTCGGCAGAGCTCTCCTGCCCCAGCATTTGAAACTGGTGCAGGGTTTGCCTCAGCTCTCAAACGTCTGCGATGCCGAGTGTTTTGCAGATAACTAGTGGTGCATATCCCAGACGAGCTGTCGAGTTTGTGTGCTTGCCCCTCCCGCTGCTCGTCCCTGTGGGCGCTACAGCCTGCTCCAGTTCAGGGCACTAAATGTACAACAAAACTCTCAAAGAGGGGCAAGAGGAGCCAAAGCGCCGAAATAACATCTCTACGCGAGCGAGCGTGCGTGCATTCCATTTTAAGGCAGCTACGTTTTGCAAGGGGGGGTTAAAGGTATGGGGGGAGGTTAGTTTGTGTCATAAAATGTCAGTAAGCTTTTTATACAACCACTAGAAAAAGCCTTTTTGGTTTCTTTTACACCTACAAAGTCTTATGCGTTGTCTTTTAGACGCCCCAAAAATTCCCCTTAGCACTTTTATCATTCAGCATCACTCCAGAGTTTAGTCAGCCAAACCATACCCTTTTCCAGTGTTAGATAAATTGCATCTTGAAAACAGCGCAGACACTAATATCACATCGTCCTAGAGCTGAGCCACATGTGAAATCTCTATCCTGTTTTTCTACAGAGATGAGTAAGATTTTCCTGTGTAATTAATATATAATATCTTTCTGTGTATTTGTGTAAATATATAGAGCAAAGATACCACTGTAAAGATAACAATTTGCCAAAGCGCTTTTTGCATTCTTTCAAATGTGGTTGTTTTACTTGCAGTTTACTGCATTTTAGTCATGTTTTGACATTTGAAGAATTTTCACCGAAAATAGACCTCTTACTAATAACAGAACCAGACATAAAACTCATAGTAAAAAGGAGCAGCAGTAAACAACATTTACTATATATTGCATACATTTATTATGTACTAATGTAATAGAGTATTTAAGTAAACTGGAAATAATTCTAGTATTCATTTAACGAGGCCAAAGTACATAATTTAAGTTACTTGCACTTATTTAACAGTAGTAGTAATTATCATTGAGACATATTTTTGGACAGATTTTGCCACTTTCAGACATGTCACCCTCTTAAAGACAACAGATCTATTTCTATGAATAAGTCCTGCACATTGTGAGGAAGGCTGCAAAATCTCTAACAACACAGCGATGATGAATAATTTACAAAGACATAAGAAGACAAAATCCTGATTGAAAGAAGCTTATGTTCCTAGGTGTTTAGAGCCCATTTTCTTTTGTCCACTAGCCCATTATCACCGAGATCTGCAAAGAATTGGGAATTCTGTCAGTCTTGGATTCAATCCGTATTTAATAATCCAACAATTAACTTAAAACGATCAAGCAGACCAAAATACTCAATTTATCAAGTGTTTTTACAGAATAAGAATTGCCTCATGATAAGTTGAGATAGAGAACCTTATGGAATAACATGCTTTTGACGAACAGCAGGATAAAATTGTCACTGATTCATGAGCAGCAAATAGGGGGCATAGAAAGACCAGAATATGCAGAAATATGGACAACTAGCTCTGTCTACGCCTGTCCATTTTGGACAGGAGGCATTTGCTCAAATGCACTCAGTTACAGTGGGAGGCGTTTTCATGTCACTTTTCCTTGGGCTTTCCTGGAAGTGTGATACTTCTAATCTCTTGCAGCGAAAGCAGTTTCTTAAAGCAACATCTGAAGCACTGCAGCAGGGAAGGTCGCGGGGAGGCTGCTCGGCTGCCCGGCGTAGCCAAGCCGTGCTCAGCCAGCGAGACGCTCACTCAGCTCCACTGCTTTGAGCGTGCCTAGCGTGGGCCTTCCTCCTCTTCCTTCCCCCTTTTAGCCGGCCCTTGTGCCTCCCAGCTTGAAGTTTTCATATTCAAAATAAGGCCGCTTGCAATTGCAGCTGCAGCTGCAGTCACCATGACACCTGCTCCCAGCAGTGCCAGCCCTTTGCTTTCTGTCCTTTGGGTGGCCTTCTGCGAAGCCATACAGCCCATTTATGCCCCCTCGGTTTCTATTGTCACCCTTTGCTAACTGTAGGACATATTAAGGTAGCGCAATTCATTAAGCACAGCTTTCTAGTTTGCTCTAAAACCTGAGCAATTACAGCAAGCAAAACAGTTGAGCAACGTACCATTGCCTTGCTTCTCACCCTCTGTTCTTGCCTTCTTAGGATTCATTTAATTCTTCATTAACAGGCGCAGGCATGAAACCGCTGCGGCCCATGTGTGCCAGCAGGTCGCCGTGTCCCATGGCATGCTCCGGCCGGGAGCGCCCCGCCAAGGGCAGGTTCGGGCACGGAAGCCAACCTGGTCTGCTGGAGGAGCATGATGTGGAAAGGAAAAGGGAAAGGGCATCTCCTGGGAAAGGGTTGGGAGTTTGAATTTTTGCCAGCTTTGCTTCGATTAATTAGCACTTCTCAGGAACGCAAGCTGCACCGTCAGTAGGGAGTTGTCTGGTTACACACGCTGAGGTTTTCTCCACATCCGCCAGCAGCATCCAAGATCCCAATGTAAAGCACCTCTCTCCCGCACACAGCGTGGGGCTGTGGCCCCTCCGCGAGGGCTGGGCAAAAGTGCAGGACTCCCCGGGCAGGGCAGCAGGCAAGGGCTGGCAGGGAGCAGGCATGTGGAGTGCCCGCCGTCCTCCTGGCACCCGAGCCTGTTGCATCGTCCGGCACACTTTGCCTGTGCAAAAAGGTCGAATCTGGAGGCAGAAGTAAAAAAAAAAAAAAGGCCGTTTTTCAGAAAGGTAGATGTAAACATTTCCTTTTGCCCTTCTCCCCCACCTCAGCACAGCCCCATCCTCAGCGAGGGTGAGAGGAGGGGTCCTGTGCCGTGGGACGTGCTGCAAGAAGCACGGGTACGACACAAACGTCTTCTCAATGAACAGCATCTGCCCTACTTGCACCGCACCATCGCGCAGTCAGATGTGCCTGTGTCATACAGAAACTAGGTTAAATGAAAGGGATGCAGCTCTGTGAACCTTCATTTCAGCATTGTTTCTTACCTTCGGGGTCAAGACCTGAAGGATTTGGTCAGTTCTGGTCCAGATAGGAGTAGGTCCGTAGGATGTTTGTCTGAGTAAGAGCCAAGGCAGGAATTTGGGATTTGGGCTGCTGTGAGGGAATACGACACCATCCTGCAAAACAAGCCTTATCAGCCTAAAAGTGCTACTGTGTGTGTGTTTTATTGTGTTTTCAGCTGTCACACCAAAGCCAGCCTTCCCAAAGGATGCATCAGAGCCTCAAGCCGTGAAGCTGCCGATACCCCACCTTCCCAACCACTCTGAGTCTCCCTGTCACAAAAATAAATATTCCAGATAAAGCCCAAGTTAGCACGTTGTGCTGGGGGCAGGTGACTCCCCCCGGCCAGTGCAGGCGCAGGCCCCGTCCCTCGCCCCCCACCTCCCCGGGGCAGCAGCAGCTCTCACATCCCCCTTCTGCGCAGGGACAGGGACTGCCTTCCCAAAAGCCACGATTAGCGACCTCCAGGGATGCAACGCACCCCGACATTAAAAATACCGTTACGTTAAAAGATGTGGGAGATCAACCTGAACCGTAACTCCGGGCAGGTTATTCATGACTAACTCCTACACGGGCCAGATCTTACTCAGCAAACACGAGGCTGGGGCCTCGGCTGCACTTTCACAAGCAGTTCAGCTCAGCGAGAGAGAGAAAGCGTGCTTTATTCCTTGTGGCAACAAAACAGTAAGCAGCTTTTCTGGTGATATTGTACCCGCCGTGCTTTTGGCAATCGCCGTTTACACTGGGGGAGCGGGGAGAGGGGAATCATGCAGCCCTGGGTCTGTCTTTAAAGGGAATATTGCCCTGCAAAAGGTGATCCGAAGTTTAACTAAACAGAATTTAACCTAAAAGAACCTTGCAGCGTTCAAAGCCAGTTTGCAGTTGCTAAACATCATTATCAGGATCCACTTTGCTCTTCAGATCATCAGGAGATACTCTCCCATCAACTTTCAGGTGGTGGATATGAGCTGGGTCAGTAAGTTGGTTTATGCTGTCTGTAAACTCAGGTTTTATTACAGGTGAGATATTTAAATGCTGCTTGTTCGTGCTGAATGCTGATGACATTGTGTTGCAGTATTTGTTTTTCTATGTGTATCCGTAGTGTGGCCATCAGCACCGATTTCGGTTTTCATGGTCTGAGTCACAGCTTCTCTTTGCTTTTCTCCTCCAAACTGTGCTCACTGGTACCAGTGGCTATTTAAAAACAAGCCCATCAGCAGATTCAGAACATTGTCTCACCCCTACCCCTCTTTTCCTTCCCAAAAACCTCCTGCTAAAATGCTGCTTAATACACCTAGAGAACAGAAAATGAACATCATCCATTTGTGTTTGAAGCCCAAATAGCAAGCGAAAAGATTCCGCGATATTAAAAATGATGTTTACAATGTGATAACAGCATTTTCCCAGTGTGAATGGTACTGGTAATCATAAAAGCAAACACCTTAGGCCATCTCTATTGAGCACAGCTTACCGTATTGGTCCCGGGGGAGCGCGAGTACTCCAGTGCTCGGTGGAGGAGCTCTGGTATAACATATCCCCTGACCTGCACTTGAACCTACCACTTGCTGTTTTCCTTTTATAATCTAAATCTGGAAATGTGCTGTCTGGTCAGTAGCGTACTACCAAATCATTCAGCGAAATGCTCTAGATGCCATAAAAGCGTGCCTGTGCTTGCAGCGCCATAGAAAACGAACTTGTAAAATATAGCCCGAGCGCGGCTCGCAGCCGCCGGTATCGCAGCCGGCCCATGTGCTGCTGCGGAGGCACCTTTGTAATGCAGCCAGGCAGCAGCTGTGTGCATTGCAGACATTGTGGGTGGGTGGCTGTCTGCGCGCTCAACAGCTGTCCCCGCCGCCGCACCGAGCCAGCGCCCGGCCGCCCCGGATTGCGCCCCGGTTTGCTCAGCCAGCCGCGATTTCGGAGCACCCCGCGAGAGCGGTGCCGCTGCTCGCACCCATCCTCCTCGGCGGGGTTTTGCGGGATGCGGCCACCTCCGCCAGCCTCAGTCACGGGGAGAGCCCGGAGAGCCCGGGTGCAGCGTTCGCCTCTGGGTAACTCGATCGGCTGCCGCGGCCGGCTTCGCAAAAAATGACTGCAGACACCAACTATTTTGTGGGCATATTTGCGTTAAAAAATACCAGGCAGTAAACTGCAGCGTTGGAGTTTTGCCCTTTTTATTCCTCAGCCCTGAAGTTTAGTCAAGCCCATCCACTTCGATGAGCCCGCACGTTTGCTGCCTTTCAGCAAATCCTGTGCGTTGACCCTGGTTGCACTAAAGTCACGCGCATGTTTATGACTTTGGCATTTGTAAAGGACGCTATTAATCCCTCCACAAACCTTCTTACCTTATGCCATTGGGTAAGAAAAACAGCCTTTAGTTTTTGTTACCAAAAAAAAGTTCAAAAGCCTTCAGTACCAGGCCTACTTGCTCTGCCATCAGGGGAGGGATATTCTTGGCCATGTTTGTAGAAGTCCTCGGCTCGCGGTGTGAGGGGGCTGAGGCAGGCTGGCGTCTCAGAAACATGAACCTGCAGAACTGCATCTTCTCACCGCAATTCAGAAACTGCTGTAGCAGCTGTAGAGGCCACCGAAGGCTTGGGTGGCAGCGAACACCGAGGACGCTGGCAGTCGGAGGGAGCAAAGTGCGTGACCTCACCTAAAACCGCCTGAAATCACTCTGCGTCTTTCTATTGACTTCAGTGATCTTCGCCTCTCTCCCCAAATGAGTAACAAGGATCCCCCACAGATTAGGCGAGTGAGATGCCTGCACAGAGAGCCATAATGGTTTTAGAAGTGCTTGCTTATGTTTAGATACTTTTAACTTTCTAGAAGAGGCTGACACTCTCCGTGAGTCGTCATGGGTTTGCTTCTGGGGTGTTTTCCAGTTTCGTAGCAGAATCCCCACCAGCCATTTCAATCGCTTCTGTGAGAAGGGGGTGTTTTTCAAAGTGAAGTGTTTTTTTCAGGCCGTGTATTGCGTTGACACTTGAATAACATTAAGCAAAACATTGACTCTTCTTAAGCTCTGATGTGTCACTTAGAAAGCTTTTAAGCAGGGCCATAAACTTTGCTCATTCTGATTAAAATACTGGATTTTTTTAAAGCTGTACCATATGCAGGAAAGCACAAACTGTGCAAGCGAAACCTTCTTTTTCCTTCCTAGGGTAATTGGATGAACTCTACTGAATTTTCCGTGCTGGTGATGCGCTCTGGCTGCAGAGGCAGGGCTGTGACCCATTCGGGCACAGGGGGTGACAGGGTTGGGCACACAGAGATCCGAATCTTCAGGACTATTTTGGGAGTACACAAAACATGAATGTACAGCCTGATTTTAAAAATAGCATCTTCTTTACAGCTGTCAATACTGAAGCTCCAGCTCAGGACACAGGGATTGCAATGAAGCAAGTGAAGGTTAAGCAGCTTCAGCGCAGGACTTGGAAACCATAGCTCTAAACCCTTCAGCATCATCTGACTAAAAAGGGAATAGGACTTCTTACAGGCTTAATGTCATACTGAAGGGGATTTTTCTAGGCTTGGAAGAGCAAGGGAAGATGGAAAAATGAAGAGGGTTTTTAAAAATCCTTGTCTGATGTTTTTTTGTTTTTTCACATCAAAAAATTCACCCTTCTTCTTTCCTCTCCCCTCGTCTGGCAAAGCAGCTCCACTGGCCCCAAAGAGGGGCAGGCACAGGTTGGGTATGGGGGCTGGATGGGCAAGCCTTCCTCATCGCCTGGCTGAGGTCCTTTCTCAGCTGTGAGGCTGCTCTACCTTATGCAGAAATGCCTTTTAAAAGCAAACTGAAAAGGGGAAAGGAAGACTGAGTTACACGGGGGATTTCTGTCCCGCTTACCCCCTCTGACCAAGCAGGGAGGAGAGGCAGGCAGAAGAGAAAACAAGCTCAGAGGAGTCTCGGCAGATGCTTTTCTGCTGTCTCAAACCCCCCTTGGCATTTCCTGGTGCACTGAAGATATCTCAGAGCTCATCTCCAGTGGCAGCACAAACACCATGTGTCTCAGCGAGCCTGACACCCGTGCGCAGCTTCGTGATATTGGAGTTGCTCCACTTAGATAACAGTGAACAACAAGCACCGGTACCCAGGCTTCCTAGCAGGCCTTCAGGGCTTGGCAAGGGGGACACGGGACCTCTTCGGGGACCTCTTTATCCTTTGAAGACACCAACTAAGAAGCCAAAGGAGACAGGTAGATCTGCTGTTTCCAATGAGGCTGTGGGCCAATGCTAGAAGCAAACCTAAACGATAAATTACGTACTGTATGAAATTATTGAATCCTACGCTGTATGAAGAAGCGTATGTTAAGAAGTGTCCAGAAACAGTTATTTTCATGACCCACTGAGGACCATCTATCTAGCAACTGATAGACTTTGGAAGTTGTTTCATCAGTACTTGCCAGACACCCACTTCTCTTATCAGACCTTTGCTCCCAGGGAGCGCGGGGCTGGGAGAGCCCTCCTATGCTCACGACTTCTTCTTGGATCACAATGAATTCTTTATATTTACAAAATCTTTATTAGCCTCTGGAGGCCCCAGATAAAGACAAAAGACCATAAAAACGTCCATAGGAGGTCAGACCAAAGGTCCCTCTAGCCCAATATCCCGACTCTAATGCTGGCAATAGCAGATGCCTAGGGAAGAGTACAAGACCAGGGCAAGACTATAATAAAACTACCATGATATACTCTGTCAACCTCCAGTGATTTGGAGGTCAGGGACCTCCTGACCCAGATATGGTATGTTTGTGTTCGAAGGCAGAGAAGGATTTGAACCTCTATTCCAAGCATTTGAATGTTACAGGAAAAAACACTTAACCCAGCTGGTGAGAGAAATAAATGTTCACTATAAATACAGAGCTGGTGGAAGCAGACCAAAAGTGCATTTCCAAGCCCAAGACATTACCTCTAAGAAAACATTCAGCTTTCTGAGGCCAAAAAGCATCTTTTAGCCTGAGAGGGTCTGGCTGCTCGGCGTTCCCAGGGCAGCGCTCACCCAGACTCCTCCTTCCTTCCAGCTGATCCCCCAGGAAAAAATGAGGAGGATGAAGAGCTCTCAGCAACATGTAGGACTGGGCATCCAAAGCCTTCCCGTTCAATAATTTAGTCAAATGCTAAAGGTTCTTCTCAGAAGAAATGACAGGTTGGGTAGGTGTTTCCTTCAGGCATCAAACCAAAACAGTATCTCATACTGGAATGTGGTGGGCAAGTGAATCATTTAGTGCACAGAGCACAGCTGTCCCAGCTGCAGTTAATGCAAGGAAGTAGTTGCGATGTTGAAGTCAAGGGGTTATCACGGTGGCCCGAACGCAGGCCAGAGCGGCAGGCAACGCCCACGCTCTAATGAACATGTGCCAATAGCACCCCAGGGCCACGTAGCCCCGGCAAAATGCTGCCGCATCGCCACCGGCGGCATTCGGACCCAGGTCACGAGGACAGCCACCACAATAGGTCTCGGCAGCAGAAACAACAAAAACAAGCACGGGTCCCTCCGCCACATGAAAGGCTGCGCAAACATTCATTCCCCTGCAACATTTCTGCAGGGCCCCGGCGCTCACATGAAAGAAAAACTGCACTTCAGACCTACTCCACTTTTCTCTGTCAGCCACCACATCCCCTATTGAAATCATTTCCTGTTTTATTTTTAAGATTGCTGCTGTCATAAGCTGTTGACGGGGTGGGGGTGGGGATGGGAAGGTGGTGTCTGCCCGGCCAGCACAATAGCCCGCTGGACGAGGGGTCGGCTCGGCGGCTGCTCCGCGAGACGGCGGAGGGAACGCCGTGAGGAGCAAGGGGAGGGCGATGCTCGTCGCTTCGTAGGATCTCTCCTGGAAAACCAAGGAAAACAGGCTTGACAGGACACAGGGAGAGACCCTCATCCAATGCTTCGCCTACAGAGTTGATGTTTCAGATCCTTGTGATTGACGCAAGAAAAAAAAGCTGCGAAGGACAAGGGTACCTGTTTAAGTATGAGTCTCTGTAACTGGAACAGAGATACGACATACAAATCCGAATTCTAGCAGCAAGAGTCACAGCCAGCATAGCCATCCCCTCTCCTTATGGTAGGCATAGCAGAAAAAGTCAGAAAAGGGAACTTCAAACTGAAAATGTGCTAAATGACACTGTTAAGCTGCAACAGCTGCATTATTGCTGGTATTACCTTTGCCTCTGGGTCCCAGGATCGTGTTAAGTTTACATTGGGACAAGTCTGTTGGTCCATCATACCCTCCTGTGTTGTTGGGGTTTTTTTGTCTTAAAAATATACGAAGCGAGTGGCATAGTTTGAGCGAGGTGAGGGTCAGATCGGAAGGCAGAACTGAAATTAGTAACAACCCAGCTGCTGGAAATTATTTCTCAGACTCTGGAACAAACTACTCGGTTTCACTAGGGGCCACTGTGCAGCACAGGATCGGCCCTGGCCACACGGCTGGTGAGAAGGACCAGAGTCACATCATGGGCACGACTCAGGGAGGGGGTTATGTTTTGGTGCAACAAACTGGTTTGCAACAAGCCAAGATTTTTGCTCAAAGGAACTTTTTAAAAATTCACCAGCAATCCCTTTCAGAAGCCAGAGTAACTGCAAAATTTAGCTT
This sequence comes from Phoenicopterus ruber ruber, assembly GCA_009819775.1. Classification (NCBI taxonomy): domain Eukaryota; kingdom Metazoa; phylum Chordata; class Aves; order Phoenicopteriformes; family Phoenicopteridae; genus Phoenicopterus; species Phoenicopterus ruber. The sequence continues at coordinate 189,946,647 of CM020215.1, read as the reverse complement.
TTTTTAATGCCAGAACTCATGTAATTTTCATGGCTGTGAATCAGAACATCTTCATTCTTGTGGCATGTTTTTCACTTTTATGAACACTAATTTCACTACATTTTTAGAGTGGTGACTTTAGCCACAGCGTGGCTGCTGCTAAGTTCCCACGGCTACCAGTAGGACTTTTATGTGGGAAATCTGTGGGCAGCAGGGAGCCTCCCTGTTTGTATCAATATGAACTTCCCAAGCACATCAGACTGACATTTTCTCAGCCCGAGAGTCGGAGCACACATGCTCTCACTTAGAGCTCTCTTTTCCTAGGCTGAAGGACATGTGTGATCATTTTAGTTTCGACAGTTTTCTAGTAGGCCTTTTGCACACGCAGAAATCCTGGACAAATGAGGTTTTTTTCTCTTCAGCCGGCAGAAGCCCAATCCTACAAACCGCTGAGTGCTGGTTGCAAGGCGCTAAGGGACTCCAGCAAACACCAGGAGATGTACGGAGCATCCTTCCAGCTTGGGCGCTCCGTGCGTGCCGGAGACCTTCAGCACTGCGGAGGCACCCACGTTCCCTCTCCACCGTCAGAGATCAGGCTGTCAGCGCTGGCAGGTCATCGTCGGCACAGCCGTCCCGCAAGAGTTTCCCAGCCTTTCACTCGGTGGCTACGCATTCCAGAGATGACCAGACACATAAACACATCTCCTGTGCTTGCATACTGGAGCACTTTCTGCAGCTGGGTAATAATTCGAAGAGCACATTAAAAGCATACATATTGTCTCCCCCAGCTGAAAAAAAAGGAGTTGATTTTTTTGTTCTCAGAACATAAAAATGCAGTGGGAGGGCAATGGGCAAATTGTACGATTTTGGCTTTATTAGAGATAATATATTGCAGGGAAAAATCAGCTGTGGTGGGACACTGTGTTTAGTCAACGTTTAGAGAAGACCACACAACCCACAAGAACAACAGGACCACGCTCAGTGATCGTATCTCACTATCGCTTCCTATTTGCAGAACTGCAACCACAGTAATTGTGGAAAGGTTTAATGATGGACATCCGTACTCAGGAACGCGAGGCACTGGGAAGCAGGGAAGCAGAAACCCTTGATCAATTGTTTATTACTTCAGTCAAAGAGGCTCATTTCTTTGTCAGTGAGAGATGCTCCAGCGTTGCATGGCGCTGAAGCTGAAAGAAATCTCCAAGTCCCAGTCCTTCAAAACACTCACAGCTCCCCGTTTTCAATCCCAAGCGTCCAACTTCTTTATGAACCTGTCTTTGGCAGCCGCTGCAACTTTCACTCCTCCTGCCTGGCTGCAGGTGAAGGCCACATTACACTGCTCCGGGCATATTCCTCAACGTTGTGCCACGCGTCCTGCTTGAAGACAGGAACATTGTGAGATACGCTGCTCTTCAGCTAGCAGTGAGAGTGTCAACATATAATTTAGAGGGTTTGAAATGGAAAAGAAAATAAAAAGCTGAAGGTACTTTTACTGTTGTTGCAGTCAGGATAGTCTAGGGCTGTAAGCGTGGTGAGGTTTGCAGAAAGAGGTAATATGTTTCCCAAGACCAACAGATACATTTGGGGGAAAAATAAGATAACCTTCCTCCAGCTCAAAACTATCGCCTCTCCCTACAAACCTTGGTGGTATTTGAGCATTTTAGCATTTATTAGCCCTGCTGGGCTTTAAAGTTCTCCAAGCTTGACTGCTAAAACCTGGAAAGTGTTTCCCCAAGCAGGATGAGGGCACGGCGGCGCGACAGCGGTGCTCACCGTAGGCTGGCAGCAGGAAAGGGAGCGTGTGCTCAGCTGCCGAGCAGAGCGCGGGGCTGCGCTGTCGCTTCGTGGTCAGAGGGATCCCTGGGCACGTTGAACACCCGGGACCTGGGGCAGCAGGGAGGAGAGGTACGGCCTCCCAGCCACTCGCTAAATGGTGACTTTAGAGATGCTACGCTTTGGCAGGGCTTTATTTAAAAGGCTCAGGCCAATGAGATTTTTTTAGGAGCAGAAGCATTGGAGAGTGTACAGCAAAACTCAGCAGCTGTGAGGTGCACCAGGCAGATTTATCACAGAGGGTTTGCATGCTTCTTGGATATCGGGACAATTTTTGAATATATCTGTTAAAAGATGCACCAAGCCATCTGCAATCTCCCTTATTCTCATTAGCTCAGTAGTGCATCCCAGCCCTGTTTGAGTCATAGAATCATAGAATCATAGAATTGTTCTGGTTGGAAGAGACCTCCGAGATCATCGGGTCCAACCATTAACCTGTCACTACCAAGTCCCCCACTAACTGTGTTCAGTTTTGGGCCCCTCACTACAAGAAAGACATTGAGGTGCTGGAGCGTGTCCAGAGACGGGCAACGAGGCTGGTGAAGGGTCTGGAACACAAGTCCTATGAGGAGCAGCTGAGGGAACTGGGGATGTTTAGCCTGGAGAAAAGGAGGCTGAGGGGAGACCTTATTGCTCTCTACAACTACCTGAAAGGAGGTTGTAGAGAGATGGGGGTCGGACTCTTCTCCCTAGTAACAGACGACATCTTTCAGTGTAAGTCAGAAAGAGAAACACGTTGAGACATCACAGCCGGGGCAAAATTCCTTCTAAAAACCCTCACCGACAGCTAGTGTGAACACCAAAAAGGTTTCTCTGTTGTCTATAACTTAGCCCTGTTTTGTAAGGCTGTTTCAGTGTCTGTGTGTGTCTTTCCCCTTTGAAAAGCAGCTGAACTCCTTGGCCAAGGGAGCTACCGCAGGGGGAAGGACCTGTAACGTTTCAACAAGGAGAATGGCTTCAACACCAGCTCGTGCTCACCCGTTATACAAATCCACTGGGCTTCAGAGGTCCCGATGTTCGAGCGATTCCTTACTGACATGAAGAGGATGCTCATTTCCAGGGTACAGGGCTAGAGATGGGGTTTTACTGGGGACCTCAGGGCTTCACCTCATTGAGTCAGCAGCCACCTGACCACTCTCTACTGACTCCTCAGCCTCAAATGACGTCAATCCCACCAGGCGTCTGCAGGCAGGAGGCATGTGTGGAGGTGCCCCGAGTGTCAGGCTGGTGAGAGGTGCCAAAAAATGAGAAATGTGCAGAAGAAAAAGGGGGAGCAGCAAAAACAGGGCAGAAGAGAAGACAGAGGGATTCAGGACGTCGGTACGTCGGTCTCGCTCGGCAAGACTTGTAAAGACTTTTTGGTCTCGAGTCATATGAAGGGAAAGTGGGTGGCTCTAGAGACACAGTAAAAATGAGACTAACTCACCTACCAAATTCTCAGTCATCCTCCTCTTATAACCACTGCCAGGAAGTATGAATAACCAATCTAAATTTAAATAGAACAAAAAAGAAAATACTATACAGTGTGACTAGCCCATGAGGAAACCATGAATTTGTTCTTTTAATAATTAAAAGTGACCCAGCAAGTTTTCCAGAGCAATCATCTTTTGTTCGTGGAATAAAAGGCTATCTTCAGGGCCCATGTATGCGCAGTGTGCTGCATTATCTGCCCAGATAATTGCATTATTTTGCCCGTTTGGATGAAATTACTTTTTGTGAGAGTGACAAACTAATTCCTTGAGCGCCAGTTATTTTTCTGCTTAGAAAATATCGTGTAAAATTATTCCATTCATGGAAGAATTGAAATGCTTTACCTACCTACTTGCTCATACTCTGTAAATTATGGAAGAAAAAAAAGTTCATTGCCACTGCCAGCATGAGACAAATGTTTCACTGCATATGATCAGGGCTGGCAAAATTTCCACCCCAAGTCCATTCAAGCTGAGCTTGGGACATGCCTTACAGACTTCTGTTTTCGCTTTTTGCTGTGCAGAACCAGTATACTCCTCAGCTAGCGCTGTGCGTGCTTTGACCTTCAAAACCAGATTTCTAGATATCTTCACCCTTGGATATTTTTAGTGCATTTACTTCACTGAATGTGAGAAATATCATTAATATTTGCGTCTCGAGAGTTCTCCACCAGATAATGGCTGAAATGTAGCTCTCCAGGAGCTGTTTGGAGAAAGACTTCACCACTTTTAATCCCTTGGAGCACAACTTCTTCACGCAAGTCAGTGAGAGTAACTACTGTGCAAAATGAGTAAAGGCGGCAGGAGTGAGTTTGCAGGCAAAAGCCCCCATGAGTCAAACCGTCCCCAGCTACCACGCTAAATCGTGCCGATAGAGGTGAGGTTGCGCGAATGCCATGAAGAGGGCTTCGGCTCATTAACATCTGAGAGAGTTTTTCTCCGACATGAGTGTGGTCCCAGATCTGAAGTCCATTAAAGCCTTTCAATCACTCCGGATTCGGCTTTAAGAAAGAAGGGCAGTCGCTGGCGTTGAGTTTGACTGCGTGTATTGAAGCAATCCAAGGCACTGAATTGTCGGCGCTGCTGTGATGGAAACAAAGAAGGAAGCAGAGCTGAAGGGACTTCTGAGAACTGTCACAAACCAGTTAACCGGACAGGAACTGAACAACCTATCAAGCAATATGGAAAGAGGCTGGTTCCTAGAGATATGCTGCATACAGCCATTTTGTTCATACAGCGTCTTTCAGTGCTCCAGTAATCAGATGCATACATAAGGATTACACTACCGGACAAGAAAAAATATATCCTTCAACAATGTCCATAAATTAAAGGCACAATCAAAGTAAAAAAAATGCATCTTTTTGTTGCTGTACCACTATGCACAACAGCTCTTGACTAAAAATTATTAATGGATTGCTTACTGTGCCTATACACTAAATCTCAATAAGTCTAATTTCATGTTAAAATCACTAGCCTTTGCCTTTCATCAGATAGAGAAAAGGGAAATTAGCACTCTCTTTTTCATGTTTCAGAACAAAAGTATGAGCTTTGAAGTTCTGTATTTGTGAAAGAAACCGTCGTGGCCTGTTAAAACAAGCTTTTGGTACTGAAAAGGTTAACTAATTTGGTTTCCCTGATAAGTTTATCTGTGATCAGAACTGAGTCATACAGAAAATACTCCTACAAGATTTGACCTTTTACTTGTATCCCACACTGAGATATTATACTTAAAATGGATATCAATAAGAACTTTGTTTTAAAAAGTATATTTAAAATAAATTACTTTTAAATAACAGAAACTGTTTTCAATTAGCCCTGTTAAAGGAAATCAACTAGAAAGTTATGTATGCTTTTTTATTTTCTTTATATAAATTATACCCAGGAGTCCTATGATAGCAGCACTGTACAAACTATGCACTACCTTTATATTTATTTCTTATCAAAATAAACTTAACAAATTAGATTTGTTTTTACAGCACTTTATATCCAATAATGACAATGTTGTATTGGTCCCAGGGTAAAAACAATGAAAGTAGCAGCTGAATGGTATTTTTATTAAGAGTTAACAAAAATGTCTTGTGCAAACAGAGTGTATAAAGAAAATTAATTCCATAATTCCTCATGATGAAGGCGTCCTCTCTTTTTTCTTTTTTTCTCACAATATCTATCTCATTTGGAAAGATCATTTTGAGGGGAAAACTTTAAGTTTTAGCATGACTTACTCAGCAAAATGATATGGCTGAACTTAAACATTGCTGACTACTAGGATTTAATATTAGGACCTGGCAAATGTTTTGATAACTTAATACTTTTTAGAAGAAAACTTGTTTGTTACTGAAGATTTTGGGAGCCCAGAAGAAATATAATCTAAAAAATAACAGAGCTAAAGATCCAAAGAGATGTTTCTTCTTTTTCCCATTTTTTTCCATTGCCTCTACCTTGAACTGGTTCCTCCATGCTAGCATTTTAGAGGCCTTTTTATTGGTGGCAGATTCAAATATCTCTGAGATACTCACCATACAACTCAGCAAGAGTCCACGTTTTCCTCCAGCAGTGGAAAAATGGCAGGGCTAATAGTCTGGGCTTTGTTACTAAAAATGAGTCCTTATACAAAAAAAAAAAAAAAAAAAAAAAAAACCAACATTGTTTAGAACATGTGGTTTGCTGCTATTAAGTTAACAGTGGAAAATCTCATTACTTTTAAAGTTAATTTTATTTTGTGGTGGGATTGTTCTCTGGGCTGAAGCAGATTTTCTCTTAAACAGAGCCTCTACTCCTACCTTACAGTCTTCTGTTCAGCAAGTCACTCTGCATAGCTTGGCTACATGCATGTTTTAAGTCAAAGTGCTGAATTAAAAGGAAAAAAAGGAGAAAAAGAACTTTTTCCACACGTGCCTCTGGGGCTGCTAGCAGGCATTCGTGTGCCATCTTCTCCAGCTCTTGCTCTGCCTAGAGGAGTTTTCCAATAAAGATCTTGGGTTAAAAGTGCTCTTTGAGCAGCACTAACAAAGTTTCTGCCTCTAATGAAAGATTAGATGCTGCTGAGTGCTCTGATGGGGTGAATTAGAGGTTGGAGAAATTGTGATGCCAGCTCCACGCAGGAAGCACCGTGGAGAAGCAGAGGTGTAAGAAAGGTGTAACATGGTTTGATGGACCAAGGGTTCTGAAAATCAAAGTGGCCAAACGGAGAAGAAAATAGGAGACTGTAAAGGTTTCTAGTTCAGGTTTCTTTTCAAATTTTGGAAGCATCTAATCTGACTTCTGAATTTTCATTGAGGGTATAATGATTTACAATAACAGAGAACCAAATCTGCAATTTGAGGGGAAAATAACCCCAAGGCAGAAGACTTGCTTACAGCTTGCATGCTATACATGCATATATATATCCTACTTACAAGTTACTGTGACTCAAATCTGAAACTCTTACGGTTTAAAATACCAAGTGAGATTCAGAGTCACATAATATTTGTGTTCCACCAACAGCCCGATGGGTTTTTTTGGTAACATATGCTCACACCATATAAAAGTCACTCTTGTGCAGAGGTGAGCCATTATATTGTAAATTACACTCACAATAATCCTCATGTAACTCAGTCTGCGAGCTGTATTTCAAGATACCCTTAAACCTTCAAACTCAGCCATTCCCCTGCACTCTGCACTTTCCTAGGTACCAGTTCACCACAAAAATTTGACATATGAATAAGCAAAATATATGCACACAAGATCACCGATTATCTGATACTGATTTTTTTTTTCCTGAACATCACTCCATTTCTTCTCAACAAAGTTGCCGAAGCCTGAGATCTACATCTAGAAGCTGACTCAGCCCCCCTGTTGCTGAGGCCTCGCTTCTCCATCAGTGATAGTTTTGGAAGCTCAGGAGTTCAGTCCCTCAATATTTTGGGGGAAAGGATCAGCTGCCCAGTAAGCAAAGGAGCCCTGAGCAGTCTGAACTCATACACACTCAGCAATGCTCTGCTAAAAGTCTCGGTGCAGTTTTTGTGGGTTTTCTTAGAGCCAGTTGCACCAAAATTTTACAAAAAGTTAAAGCAGAGCAGAGGATTGTTCATTGCTTCGCCGTACATACGAGCACCTCGGGAGGAGGGGTCTGACCTTCAGAAGGGCATGAGCACCCGCAGCGCCCATACCAGCTGGGAAGAGCAGCAGGTGCTCTGAAATACCAGGCTTTGAGCTTAAACCACGCGGCTCCTTGGATGACCTCCCAGAGGTGAGGTAACTCACTCCTGCCATTTGGGGACTGGGTGCCATTTAGAGCACTATTAGAGATTTAGGAAACGAGTATAAAAAAACATACAGCCTGGGATTTGGGTCTTACCCCAAATCGTTCGTTTTACAGATGAACAAAAGCTAAATGTAACTAGCCTGGGACAGAGAAAATTCTGTCTCTTGGCTGATGTCTAAAGTATCAGCTGAGTCAGAGAGCAAGAGTGAGACCTTGCTCTGATGGAGGGTGATGCTTTAGAGCTGCGGTGTTCATCTGTGCCACGGGGTAGTGAAAACACCTCATTTTTGACATCTCACACGTGCAATTGAAAAGTGAACTTGCAAAAAGGGAATTATTTCAAGAGCTAAGTGAAACTAGCTTGTTCAGTTTGCAGAGTTTTTGTGTTTAACTTTCTTATGTTTTGCTTCATACAGTTCTATACCCCAGGAGTTTTGCTTTGAGTTTTATCTTCAAACAAAGCAAAACTGACTGTATTTTGACTTTTCAGGTTGAAACTATATCTCAACCAGAAAGTTTCAAAAGCCAAAGTGCAAAGTACTGGTAGCCTGGGGTTTAGCTCAGCCCATGTTCAAGCTGTCAGACCGAGGGTCAGAGACAAGCTTTCCCTACAAGCAGTGATGTTGAGACCTGGCTTTTCTGCGCAGTCCCATGTCTGCATGAAACTACTCAAAACCACCCCATTTTATGTAGTTTCTTCCAGGAATAATAGGCGAAGCCATCTCAGAGTTGTCAGATTAAACTAACATTAAATAGTGGCAAATTAGTAATTGTTGTGTTTAATAGATTTGTTTCTAGCTAGGTCCAATAAAATTATTATAAAGGTTTGCTTAAACAGAAATCCAGAGATGCAGATAGCACTATTTGCTGCTAAATGAATGCTGTTTGCTTACCTTTATCCTAACAGACATGACTTGTCAGAAGCAGTATGGTAGTGTCCAGAAACACCTTCCTGAAGGAAGCTTTGAAGAAACACCTACTTAAACATACTTTTATCCTTTATTTTATCCACTTTCCACATTTATTTTCTTAGCAGCCCTTCAGCCCTATGGTTAACACATTGGATTATCATTCTTACTGGCCACAGAAAATCATTTTTGTCTAATTTACAACAGCACTTATTATCATATTTCCATGGTCATTGTTTAACTTTCCACTATGTTAATAACCAAGACCGATTTTACCTAGCAAGCAACCTAAACCCTCTAACATGACAAAAATATTGCACTCTTATTCCTCTTTCTAACCATCAAAAAAGGTCACTACGACGACTCTGGGTATCAGCATTTTTCCTGTGTGATTCACTCACACCAAGCAAACCCTCTAGACCTACATTCTTCCTTTTTTGAATTTCTGCTTAACCAATAGGATCAACAGGTCCCCTTCTCCGTGGGTGGTGATAATGTCAGTACACCACTGCCCAAATAACCTTTCTCTATAGGGAAATGCTAACATTTAATTCTTTAAATTTAAACCACATGTATTTTGGTCTCATAACTGTACTCTGCATTAACTGCCTTTTGTTATTAATTTGTATCACTAAAAATCTTAATGAAACCAGTTATTTAAATTGGAAATGTTAAGTGCAGTAGACATCTAAAATCCGTCTATGAGCTATAATACATCAAAATATTTAAATAGTAACTAAATATTTTACCTAGCCATTGTAAACACATTTTCAGAATTAATAATGACACAGCTCTGCATATGTTCAGTGTAAAGCTGTGTCTCAGAAGAGCTGTTCTTTTTAGCCCGTTTCAGGGAACATGAGCAATACGACTTTCGAATGCTTTCTATCTCTTACCTTCATCTTACCCAGAAACAAAAACCGTCATTTAAGTGCTGTCTACGTGAGCCCTCCACCAAGGAGAACAAATTATGTGTGGGTGGACCACATAGAGTTTTCCTCCTGGTACTCTCTGGAAGAGGCACTGCCACTGTATGCGGTCTTTGCATACATCGTCGCAGGGTGACCACAAATATACAGCTGCCGGTGGAGTAAAAATATTGGTATTGGGGACAAATACTCAGGGACTTCTTGTTCAAACAACAAGAACCACAGTTGGGATAAAGTGTAACGGTTTCCCCAGACTAAATTGTTCCTCAGTAAAATTTAACACAACTGCAAATATTAAAAAATGAATAGACAGATTAGCTTTTAAACTGAAATTATATTAAAAACAAGGGGGGTGGAAAGACTGTATAAAACTGTAAAGTGTTTTCTGTAACCTCTAGAAATGAAACAGTTTGTTTAATGTTTACGCATATGATTTAGATAATATTTACATAGTTCTATACTTACAGTTATTTTAATTACACATTTCAAGTTTCATCATATAGATGTGTTATTTAATACATATAAAACTGTAAACCTATGATGTGTTGCAGACAACAGAGTTTAGATACAAGCACATTATCTTTTGAGCAGCATTTTTTAAAACATACCACCTCCCAGGTACGAATTCACCCTGCCTTTTTTTAAAATCTGAATTCTGTAACTAATTCCATAAATTAAATGTTTCACTACCCAGAATACACTTTAGTCCCCTGGACTATCATTAATAAAAGGAATGTCTTTTCCCAGCCTGGCTGGGGGAGCTTACTGGGGCTGGTAAATTATATCAAAAATGTCATAAACAGTCATCTGAGATGGTTCCAATAACTCAAGAGATATTCTGTGGGCTTGGTCGCAAATTTCAGGGTGCCTAGATTGTAGCTCTCCAAGGCTTCCCATAATGCACATTCTTTCCCATTCCACAATCTTTCAATTAATTCCCAATCCATAAACTTTTATCACATGCCCTGGTATTTGGTAAAAACATTCAAAATGCCATTATTCCCTTCTTAAGGGACAAACCTTTCCCAGTTCTCCGTAGGAGTCTTCCTCTACCTTCATTCAGGCTCAGATTCCCAGTGATCAGTGAAATGAATGACACTAAGAGGGTATCTGTTTCTTGTTTCAAACAACTGTCGCAGCCGTGACTTGGGACTTCATCCTGAAAAAGATTGATAAAGACTTTTAAAAAAAATAAATGCGTACATGAAAACAGTTCTTGTGCTTCATTTGCAAATTATAAAATTAGTATTGTACATTACCAAATCAGATTTTATGATTGTCACCCTACATCATGCTTTTTTCTGTAACAATTTGATTTTTCAAACTTCTGCAAAAATAGTCCAAATTCCTATCGCTCATAATGCTAGCGACTGATTAAAAAAAGCTCATGGGAAAGTGTTCTCTGTCTATACAATCCTAACTAATGCCTGCGGTGAATTTTATCCAGAATTTCCTACCTTCCAATAGCTTTATTTTTATTTTAAGATGAGCTATATATTTTATACATATACGCTATATAATTTTTATATATAATATACATGACAAATTGTCCTTGTTATAAAAGAACAATTCGGTAATACTCAACCCCACACCGTACAATTCATATGTAACTACACTAACTAATATATTCAAGCTTTTTAACTTCCCTCCTATTCAGTAGACCATCAAAAATGGACCTGATTAACATAGGTTTCTAATTGCCTATGTAATTAATGCAAGTATTTCTCAAATTCTCTCTAGTTGAGTGCCCTGGTACCTGAAATTACCGCTTTCTTCAGCTAAATTAGTTTGCTGCATCATGCTTAAAACTGAGAATTAAGCTTACTTTTGCCAGACTCCCAGCAGTTTTGAACACCAGACCGCTACGTTCCCGACGAGAAGCCCCAGATTTCTGGCCAGGGCCTTTCGTGGCGCGTACCCTCAGCAATCGCAGCTCCCAACTCACGCGCAGGTTCAGCTCCGCCACCGTAATTCAAAACAGACTCTTGATGGCATCCCGTTAAACACAGTAACTCTGTACTTGTTAGATACAAAATTACTTTCCTGCCTCTATGTCTTGTTAAACTTAAATAAAACACCTTCGATGGAATTGCCTTCACAGATGTGCTATCTTTAATTTTAAAACATTTTAGTTTTAAAATGTTAAGCATTTGTAGAAGCGTATTGTCTTTTACAGCATTTATCTAACTTTGAAATTCAGGCGCCTAAAAGAAAGTACCTAACGCCTGCTGGAATACCCTGGAGCACCCAGGATATCTGTGCAGGGCTGGCCAATACGATGTGGGACCTACAGGAGACGCGCACCTTTGAACTGGCAGTGAGAGGCCAGGTGGGATCCCCCAGGGGCTCTAAAATGACACAGGAGGTCTATGTTTAGGCACATTCATTTCTCCTAAAATTAATAAAACACTAAAATTAAAAAAAAAAAACAACACTAAGCAAAATTTTATATCATTTCAGTTAACCAAAAACATGAAAAAAATTGTAAAAACTCCAAAGAAATAATTTTGTCTAAATCTCATACTTTACTGTATAAAATTTTGTCTAAATCTCATACTTTACTGTATAAAAACCTGTTGGAGATCATCACTGCTTGTTATCTAGGTCCTATAAAAATAAAGCACATAATGAACTAGTCACATTCACAATACTTTTATACTTCCTAACTTCAAATTTTAGAATACCACTACATTTTCAAAGTTAAATACTCAAAAACTCAAAAAACACTAATACAGGCTTCATGCAAACCCAAGATTACATCTTTTAGCTATTTTAGAGTGAAGTTTTTAATTCTAAATTTTTATATATATATATAAGTTTATATATATATATACTATTTTTTCTCATTCAGCAACTGAGTGCTTGATACTGTCCACGAGAAAAGCATTGTGACATTTGTAGTTAAATAACTTCTTGAAAAAGATATGGCTGCCTACAGTACAATTATTTTACATCACTTTGTTGTAACTACAAATTCTAAAAACGTAAAATTAATTCCCACTTTAATGTGCTCCTTGCAGCCAAGCCTTGGAGCTTGTTCTTGTGTCTTTCCTCAAGGAAATCTCCCTTTGATTCCAGGAAGAGTTTTGGTGGAGGATCATATCACAGTAGTAAATAGTCCTTCGTAGCAGCAGTTCTAGAAATGGCTGAGGAGCAGATAAACCTGGCTGGGCTAGTCAACTGGAAGATGACCGCGATGAAGATACGAGAAAGGTAGATACAGCACGGAGATGTATCAGGTGAAGTATTTCTTGTAGGGTGCGGAAGCTGCTGCATTAATGTTGTATGCAAGGCAAAAACGAAGGATGTACGCTTCTGCTTGCCTTTGTTTAAAAAAGATCAATTTAAGTTAAAGTAATGCTGGGGGATGGAAAACTAAGCTTCTGAAAGAAAACTACGCAAATTTTATTAGTTCAGACAGGATACTTGAGCCCAAACTTCCCAGCTACATGCTGATGCAAATGGTAAGGGAAGGGACCGCATGGGCCCCCATAACCTGCCCCCTGCCCCGAGCTCGCTTCTGGGGAAAGTCAACGTTGGGTGAGAGGAGCCATCCTGGCAGGCTGTGCACGGCACATTGGCCACAGCCTAGCACCTCCGGCTTAGTAAAACTGACCTGAAAGGGAGTGTCATTGATTTTCCTAAATACATCAGTATGGAGAAAACCACAATAGAGGGGTGTCCTGGTTTAGGCTGGGATGGAGCTAGTTTTGTCTTCAGCAGCTCCTGTGTTTTGAATTTAGTGTGGGAAGAACGGTGATAGCACACTGATGTTGCTGGTTGCTGCTAAACGACCGAGGACATTTTGCAGTTTCCCAGGTTCTGCTAATGTGCAGGTGCAAAAACTTGGGAGGGGTAGAGCCAGAACAGTTGATCCAAGCTGGCCAAAGAGAGTATTCCATAGCATAGACATCATGCCCGGTATAAGTGAGGGTCGGTCGGTGGGCCACTAGGCTTTTTAGACCCTTGGTGCCTTAATCCTTAAGGTGCCCTTCAGGTTGCTTTTTGTTTCCCTATTTTTCCTTTTTGTTTTTCGTTCGTTTGGCTGTTTGTTCCCTCGCCTGCTCTCTCTGGAACTTGCTGTTCTGGGATAGCTGGGGGGGATACCCCTGCTCCCTGACTGCTGCTCGGGACGGGCTGTATTCGTCGTCGGGTGGTGAGAAATTGCGTATCGTTTGTTTTATATATTCTATTATCCTTATATATATTATCATTATTATAATTATTAATATATTTTCATAATTTTCCTTTGCTGTCCTGGTGAACTGTTTTTATCTCAACCCACGAGTTTTCCTTTCTCCCCGATTCTCCTCCCCACCCCAGTGGGGAGTGGGGGGAGTGAGCAAGCGGCTGCGTGGTATTGGGTTAACAATTCGGGGTTAAACCACAAAGCCTAGCACCTCCAGCTTACTAAAACCCACCTGAAAGGGAGTGTCATTGATTTTCCTAAATACATCAGTATGGAGAAAACCACAATACAAGGGAAAAAACTATTTCATGTAAAAGGACAACATAGACACAAGGGCCTTGGATAAATTTAGGCTGAAAGAAAAATATTTAATAAATATCAGAGCTGTGATGGGTTGGACAAACTTCCAGTAGGATATAGGGTGGGCAAGACACCTTCTGCATGGATTTCACACTAAGTTTGTTTTTAACAGCCAGAAGACTAGACTTGGTAGACCAGGTGCCCTCAGCAATGAACCAGTAAGGTCTTGGTTCTTTGTAACTCAGCCATAGCTTTCTCACTGTAATTATAAGAAATCAAAAATAATCTCTTCATATTAAAGGAGGCTGCAGCTAATAACCAGATGAACACTTAAAGGAAAACATAAATATTATAACAGACATTAAAGTGATTATGTGATTATTTTCTGTTTGAGGCTCACTTATGGAGTAGAAAGCGAAATACTACTTTTGGTTACTTCAAACTAAATCCCAAGCAATTCTACTGATTTCAGTTGCTTCAATGAGATTACTTCAAGTTTACCTTGAAGCAAATGAGATCTGAATTCAACACCTTAATTCTATGTGTCCTTTGGGGGAACTAAAGCTGAAAGCCCTTCATAAAGATTGATGAATATCACTGATTTTATAGTCATGGGGGGTGAGTAAGCAGTGGTGAAGATGCCACAGAGAACAGTAAAAGGCAGAAGACAGCTTTAACTAGACATTGGTTTGCCTTACTGATCGGCTGCCCTTTGTTGGTTATACGTCAGGATTACACAGTGCACAAAGAGTATTAGAAAATGCAGACCAGCCAGCTTTGTCTTGGTTTTTATTGGGAGTATAGTATCCTTCGAAAGCTATATTTTAAGCAAACATATTTTTTTTTCTTCTTTGTCACAGCCACATTCTCCAGTTCAGGAATTTACAATATTTTCCTTTTTCCAGAATGACACCTGCTGGTGGGAGAAGCATGGATGAATTGCAGATACTTTATAGGTTTGATTGTAGCTAACCCAACGTATTCTCTGAGCACACTCATCACCTGTGTCCAGGCAAACTGTTGATAATAAAGATTTGGAAACTGTAAAGGTGCTATAAGGAGTATGTTGTCAAAGTAACATAGTTTTCCAATCTGATTTAATATTTGTTCTTAATAAATCACCAAGCTACCTACTACTAAGACAACGCTTCAATGGTGTTTCAGTGTTGGACACTAATACTATTTGGGGAAGCTCACAGCATCGATATGTCAGACTGAGGTGAAAGCCAGAAGGAAACCCTCCCTACCCTATGCAAAAAGCTGCTGCGCTGCTTCAAACCCTGGAGTGAAAGTAAAACCAGCTGCTAATGCAACTATTGGTGCTTAACACCCCAAAAGATTAGCACCTCAAAGAGAAGCATTGTGCACATGTCCCTGACCCGGTACAGGAGGACATCGCTAGGAGGGACAGAACGCGAGTTGTACCTTTGCCAAAACTGTGACAAATACTCCTCAATACACCAGGCCGCAACAGGCTCTGTAATGGGCTTCCATATTCACAGCACCTCTGTTGCCTGGGTCTGTCGGAGTAGCTAAATTGGAGCCAGACTTGAGCTTTCGATGCTTCCAACACATTTACAGCAATATTTCCAAACGTGGTTTCCAATGCTAAGAACATCTCATTGGGAATACGTAACTTTATTTCCTTTTTCTGAGATGCCAGCTATCCACCATGTTCTATAAAGGCAAGCTAAGATGTAAGTGCTCAGGACTCTGAAGAATACCCTGAGTTGGACTCTAAAATACCTAGAAATATGAATTACTGAAGCTACTCTGGGATATTCTTGGACATTAACTTGTGGTAAATGTAGAACTGTATGTTTTAAACATGACTTACGAAGAAATATTTGTGGAAAAAATGCCCAGCTAAAAAGAAAACAGTATTAGAAATTCAATTCAGAATTAGAATTCAAAGAATACTTTTGAATTATTTACAAGAGGCAAACATACACATTCAAACGTATTCCCCTTGGGTAAATTATTAATATATAGGTATTGCTATGGCATACCTCATTGTAACATCAGAAGGCAAACTTTCTTGTTGATTACAGTGTTAGATGGCATTAGGCTGCAACTTAGGAGACCTGGCTTCTATTCCTGGGTTTGTCACCGGCCTCCTTTATGGCTTTGAGCAGATAACTTCACATCTCTGTTCCTTCAGTTCTCCCATCTGTGAAAAGAAGATAACATTGCTTTATTATGATAGTCAAATGACTGATTTCCAAAGATTGTTTTTATTCCGGTAAATGCAAACACATGAAAAGGGGGTACATTGCTGTAAACTCACTGGTAAATGTAAGACACGTGACGCTGTTTCAACAGATAGTTTAGATCTGGAGAGTTTCTTTAAACATACTTATTGCAAAGTTGATCAAAGCTTCAGTCCTACCTATGGTTGTACATACTTCTGTTTACAGAGTCCTTCTTTGTCACTCACGTAATTATGACTACCAAAAGTCGGAACCTTGTCATGACTTCGGTTTATCCTCCTTAACAAAGCGATGACTTCAGGAAGCGCCCAGCTACATCCCGCTGCCTTCAGAGTGGGACCTCAGCCCAGGGGAAGCACTTCGCTGAGAACAGCAGCAAGCTGCAAGCAGGAAGACTGGCATAATCCCCAAACCCGTGATAGCCTGGCCGTCCCCACAAGGCCTGAGCTAGCTGAAAAGTAGAGAGGAAATTGCAGAAAAGATGCTTGTGCAAATATGTTCCTACTTTTTACTGCCAGAGCCTGAGGAGCTTTACTGAAACAGGTTTTCTAGCTGCTTCCACTTAGCTCAAGGAGTGTCTCCTTGAGCACATCATTATCGACAATTGACCGTGACCGTCTCAGTTCTGTGCTCGAATCCAGCAAAAAGACACGTCTCAACCCAGAGTGATAGCACTGCTTTTCTTGTCAGATTAGAGGCCAGCTTGAGTTTTGAGCTCAGGTTACTGCTGACCCTTAAGCAGTCTTTCCAGTTTTTAATGCTACATATGGCGAATGAAATGCATGCACGGGATACAAACAGCCTGGGATTCAAATAAGCCTCTGCACAAGGATGAGAGCTCCGAATTTGGCCAAATGTTTCTGCTCTCTCAACTCTACTTATTGAACCCACATGACATAGAATAACCTTGGCATTGGGTTTACTTTCACATCCAATTCTTTTTATTTCACCTAGGGCATTCCTAATGTCAACTTTTTAAGCCATGCTCACCAAATCATGAGATATGTGTGATTGCCATAGACCTGGCCCACTTCTTACTAGGCAGTTACTAGGAGACTGGTTTGGATCAGAGAACTGCAGCTACAATGTTTTTAAGCGCTCTCATCACTTCTGGTAATGTGTTACGAGCGTCATTTCCCGTAGAAGTCCTCCCATCCCTTCCCCCATCGAACAGCATATGCCCTATGATGAGTCCCAGCTCATCCGAACTCCCTTAGCTGCTAAACCACACTATGTCTGAAAAGCTCCTCCTCGAAGGCATTCTGGCTTCAGCTGTCCTCCTTGGGGACAGCCACAGGCTCTGCAGGAGTGATTCCTCACATCAAACTTAAGCATTACTTTAAACTGATCCACACAGAACAAGAAATAACCATATATCATGACATGGTTTAATTTTCTCACTAGTTTTGCACATGTAGCTTTTCCTCTGCCTGATGGACATGCTTTTCTTCCTCCTGTAATCAGCTTCCTCCAGCTTAGGTTCATTCTGTACTTCAAAGAGTACTTTCTTCCCCCCAAAATATGTCCTTACCTTTCTTTCTTTCGTCTCAAGATTTCTTTGTTTGTCTTACCCATACAATTTCTGTATTTGTAAGCCAGTTTGTATTTCTGTATTTATCAGCATGTACCTTTTTGTTGCCGCTCAGAGAAATTCCTCTCCTTCCAACTGTAGTCCTTTGCAGCCAAGTCGGAGGGAACTGCTTATCTCTAGGGTGCAGTAACTTCTGTGGGCTGCACAGACACCGTGCAGCCACTTCCCAGTGACCAAGTACTTGTCCCAGAAGGATGAATACGAGGTAACTTATGTTTTCTGAATGTTACTTACCTAATATTGGCCCAAAGAGGTCTGGAAGGCACGGATTTGCAGCTGGGGAAGCGTGCCCATTTCTTCGGAGCACTAAAAGCTGACACGTGCTGGAAGTCCCTGGTGTGCAAGGGGAGCACGCGCAGGGGCAACGCTAGGAAGTGAAATGCTGTGTAGGGAACCAGAGCTCCCAGAAACCTAAACCAACCTGTCTGTCTGCACTTCTGCTCGTGGGACAGGATCTGAACGCAGCCACAGGTACATACTACCATCACCACACTTGAGGAAAGCTCACCGTGCTCTTTCCTGGGCAGACGATCTCCTTGCCCAGACCACAGGGCAGCAGAGGAGGCGCACACTGCTCCTTCCTTCCCATGCCCTTTAGGAATGGTTAGCGCTATATGGGAGTTTGACCCCCAAACGCGATACAGATCCAGAGCCACAACAGTTCCCCTGCACGGAGGAAGTAAGAAGGTTCCTGAGCAGTACATATTTTTGTATTTCTACTTTTTGTATTGTCTTTTCTTCCCTTCTACACTGTTTCCCCTTCTCCGAGTTGTTTGTCATTTTACAATCCTACTCTGAACATCAGAACGACAGTTGCGGTTTTCCATCTAAAAACATATACTTTCAGCCAAAATGTCATATATTTTAAACTCTGGTAAGAGCAAAACAAGAGCAAATCCACACTGTGTGTGCCTTCTGCGTCTGCACAGGACTGCTAAGCACTGCAGACTGCACAGGATGTAATGTCAGTCCATGGGGAAAAACCAGCATAACTACCTCACCCAAACTAGCAGGTAAACTTGATTAGAGAATTGCTACTTCACTACTCTTCTCCTTCCCATGTCTCCCCTTTCTACTTCCCTATTTCTCTCCTTCTTCTCAGAGAAAAATATTTCCTGGGGACATACCAAATACGTTGCTGTACCATAGCAAAATCTTCACTGAGATCCAGAAATGTTAGATTTTACAAGATGTCACTTTTCCAGCAAATCAAAGTACCAGATTTGCATACCACGTTCAAGAGGGTTTTTTCAAAATTAATTATTTAAATATTTTTTTTCTATTTACTATATAGAAATTTCTTTCCTTCAAAGATCTGTTTTAAAGCTTTGCACCCTTGACGTCAGATTAATGGGCCTGTTCTCCTCTCTCCTCCCTTCTTACACAGAGAAACTGCTTTCTTGTCACACAGTCCCTTTTCTCCTTACGAGACATTCACGCATATGGTTTCATATACCTGTTCTGCCTGAATTCTGGAACAACAGTCATCCCACTCCCCTCACTGGAGCCTATTAATTGTCCTGAGCTTTGTTGCCCCGTTGGTTGGTTAATTGCCCTTGCCATACCCTCAGTAAGCCTCCAGACTTTGCCCTGTTGCTAGATCATCACCAGTTTATCTAACACATTATATTTCATCTTCACAGCACAGGAGCCTTTCTTTCTCCCACATTTCTTCTAGATGAAGAACTTTTTGCTATTTCTCTCAAGCTCCTTTCATTTGTTTTTACTTTATTCCTACCTATCCTGCTTTCTGAGACATAACTTTCTTCACTGATCCCTCTTTTTCCTCTGCCCTTGTATTACCTATCAACATCTTTTCTGTGATGATTACCCATCAAATTAGATATGGTGCTTTTCCCGACTATTCTTTTGTTTGGGATATAAGTTCTAGGTCGGCTTCACATCTGAAACTTTAAAAACTCTACACCTCCTCCACATTTCAGCCCCCCCCTCCTCAATCTGGATGACTTCAATTAATTCATGTAGTTGATCAAAATTCTCCTCTTCAAAATCAGGAACCTTAACTACAGTCCTGCTTCTATTTATTCTTCTATTTAGTGTAAACATGGTAGACTTTTGAGTGCTTGTTTCAAAGTTTCTTTCATTTTTATTCTTCCACAGAAGTCATGGTGCTCATCAAAACTAAGTCTAAAATAGGATCGCTTGAGAAGTCATTTGGTGAAGAAATATTTCATTTAGCATGTTTATAGATGTATGAGCTCTACCTTGAGAAGTAAGGCCCTACTTCTGCATATCTTCCCCCAACCTGTATCTATGAAGTCTAAGTCTCCCATTTCCAGTCATTATTTATTTTTCTAATTATATTACAGAGATCTCTGCTCATGCCTAGAGGATAAAGATGGACTGAGGGCTACAGCAGCCATCTGAAATGATCTCTACAGGTTCTCTTTTAACTGACTTTCCCAAAGTAATTTCAACACAGACAAATTTTGTGTTAGGCCAGCAATAAATACAAATAATCAGTTTTTTTTCTGAGGGAGAATTTATGACACACTGGGTTTTTTTGAGAAAGCTAGTATACGATATTTCCAGCTCAGTCCCAAAGCAATTGCATCACTGGACAGCACAAACCCCAGGGATGCTGGACTCCTGGCTGCCCTAACACTATGATACCTCAAAAAAGCAGCTGCCTGTGAATCAGGAAGCCTTGGGCCTGGGTAGCCTGAAGGAACAGCAGTCTGAGGACTCGAGGCTCAGGGTGGGGGACCAGAAAGGTCTGATCCTGCACCAGCCTAGCAGGAGGCAAGGGGAGGAAGCCAGAGAGCTGTTGGAGCTGGCTATGCTGGGGCAGGAGCAGGCTTGGCGGGGGGAAACCAGAATCTACTCCCTTCTAATTTTGCCGGTGTAGGTTTTGTCCACCTTAAGAGGTGAGTTTACCCACCTTGCTATTTACCGCCGTGCCGCCGGCCTGAGCAGCCCGAGGGGCAGCTGGTGGGGGTGGCGGGGCCAGGGCAGCAGCCCCCAGCTCAGCTCCCTCTGGGGCTTCAGTGGAGCTGATGCACCCCAGGGACAGCATTTTCACTCTGCACAAGTGGCATTTTCCAACTGAGCATGGCCCCATCCGAAAACTTTTGATAAGCTCTAGTCTGCAGCATGCTACCAGCTCCAGTTACCAACAAAATATTTGAATCTTTCACAAGCATTAAAAATGTGAAGCAAGACCAGCGTTTCAGCCACCAAATGAGTAATACCTCTGAAGCAGACTCAACAAGAAGCTTGTGGGAATTTTTGTCTAGCATTATTTACTACTACAAATTGCTTACCAGATCTAGCCTGTTCAGACTGCTGCGCTTGTTACACTAACAGAAAAAAAGCCGAATTCTGGAAGTCGTTTTTTTGTTGTGGTGTACTCTCACTCACTTTCACTAATGCGATACGAAAATGATGCCTGGGATTACAATAGCGTGATGGAAACTTTCTACTACACTTCAGCGAACCTTAAGGGAAAACATGTACATATGCGCTACAGATATTATGTGCATTTCCAGGAACCCTGTCAAGATTGATCACATGAAAAAAAACAAGACAATTAGGAAGAAAACTGCTTCATCAACTTCTTCCATTACTCATACCATAGGGCAGATGTAAGATCAAAACCAAAAGCGTAATTTTCAAAAGCCTTCTGAAAATTTGGCTGGATTTCCTACCTTGTCACCTCCGTGAGCCACACAGAGAACGAGCAGCCCGTGATCTTTTGAGAAGCAAAACACCACCTAAAGTAGCGACGTGGTTCAGGATTGTTTAATTCACTGAATTGTTTAATTCAAGAACAAACCACATTGTACTTTGCTTATGCATCTGCAAACAGAATAGGATATGATGAAACAGAAAACTCTCCTTGTGGTTTTGTGTATATCATCCTTGCCACTTTCATAATTAGAGGACATAGGCTACCATTAAAGTCAATTGCAAAGTTCCCATTGACTTCAGTAGATGTAAACCAGGCATTAATATTATGCTTTTCAGTTTTCTTGAGGTATAAACACCTCATAAAATAAATTTACAGATGAACTAGTAAATGTACACTTACAAAGAAACCTCCTAAGGAGTCCCTGAAGCCATATTTTTAAATGCTGCTATTCATTCAGTTTATATGAGACAGATTAAGGGACTGTCAAACAAGGGTGCATAGATCAAGAACAGCAATAAGAAATGCTGAAAATATATTCCAGAAATATAATTCCAAAAATATCATTTGACATATTTGACAAAACAGACTTAGAAGAGGGTCTTATATTATGTGACATATTTCACAAGCTCAGAAAACCCTATCTATTTATTTATCTGCCTGTTCATTTCAGTGATCTGTAAATGAAAACATGTACAGTATATGCAGCAAGTTTTTTTTCCAGGAACCCTTTCAAAACCACTCGCATAAAAATGCAAGAAAAGCTAATTGAGAAAGAGAGAACAAGTGAGGGGGGGAGAGAGAGTCTAACTGATGAGAAGTCAGAAATACTACCATCCGGAGCTGACATTTTCTTCTATAGAGCTATGTGCCCATTGGGCATAATTTTTGATCTCGCAGACTTTCCACATGTAAAACTCCAATTGAGCTCAGTGCAAATGAATGAACTGCAGGATCTAATTAAGCCTGCTGAGGTTTGAAAAACAATCTCATATGCTGCCTGAACATTTCCATGAATTTCAGAGATTTTCGAGATAGCTTGCCTAATTCATTGCCAAATAATCATTTATAAATATTTATAAGTATAATGTGTAAATATAAATAGAAGGTGAACATTAGATGATAAATAGATGTAAGGAACTAACAATTACCTAGGCTGACTTGATGAAGGCTTTATTAAACGGAACATCATACATGACATTACCAAAGAAAGAGTTGTGATTGATGGATGACATTTGCACAATCATCTTGTTCCAGATACTACTGGCACAAGCAGAAAGGCTCTTTTGGCAATTAATAACCACTTGGGAAATGTTTGCCCATTACCACACAGGAGCACGGTAAAGAAGCAGGGATACTGTTCAGCTCTCCAGTGCAGAATTCAACTACCTTAACCTGAAGACCTTGTTTTCTTTTTCTACCATGCCCTGCTTCATTCAGAAATTACCTTGCACCTTCGCAACAGGTGAGCTAGAGTTCTGCAGTTACTATCCACCAATTCTCCTCAGTGCTGCTTCATCTCCAGAGCAGATCCATGCTAGATATAGGGATGAAGCCATATGAGAGAAAACACAGTGCAATCACAAAACTAGAGTCAGTGTTTCAATGCAAACACTTTGGAAGCATACTGAGGCCGCAGAGATCATTCTGTTATTCTTAATTTTAGGATACATGTCCATGTAGTTTATCTTAATGAGGTGTTCTTGCATATACTTGTTTCTAAAAACAAACTAATAAAGACAATTTCCACTATATGTGCATCATACCCACAGAGACCCATCAACCAGGAGGGTGCCTTCAGGCCCACACAGACTAACAGAGAAACGGACAGCAAAGCATCACAGAACCGTGGACTAACTTAGGTTGGGAAGGACCGCGGGAGGTCATGTGGTCCCACCTCCCACTCAAAGTAGGACTAATTTCAACATTAGATGTGGTTGCTTAGGGCCTTGTTGAGGTTGTCCAACTCTCTATGTGTATTCAGGCTACTGGCAAAGAGAAACTATGCTGGAGGCTTGCCAACAGCACATGAACGATAAAATTTGGGAGCCCTGAGTTGCATTGCAGCTCAGGAGGGACAGGCTCCCTGCTCTCAGTTCCACTGTGTAGCATCACTGCAGCTCAGTGTAATGCCCAGGGACAATACTACAGAGCTTGCCTCTGGTTTGGACTCTGGTGCACCCAGCTAGGGACTGCTCAGTCATTCTGTGAGGACGGTGTATGGAAAGTCTGATCGCGGGAAGGAGCTGTGCGAGGCGGAGAAGATGAAATCTCTGGAAATATTTGCTGTTAGGCTTTAGTAAATCTCTATGGAATATTTGGTAACTGTGTTTTTTTCCATGTCTTGAAACAGTCGACCAAATTGGAGAGGCTTTGTGAGGATGGCAAAAGGCACATACCTGATTCAAACGCAGAGAAAGGTCTGCCTTTGCTCCAAAACCTTTTAAAACACAGGGGTCAGATTTTTTTTTTTTTACATAAGCAGAAAAACATATTTTTTACTAGCCACCTCCTTATAAGCAGTTCAACCACTTTTCAATTCAAAAATTAAAAAAAAAAAAAAAAACACAAAAAAACCCTAGAGACTGATACTGGATAAAAATAAATTTAGCCTAAATACATTAAGTTCGGCAAAGCTCTGAAAAAAACGAAACCAGAATCTTATAACACGAAGCGTTAGGAAACCTTCATCATGGGCAGAGCTGCCCATCCTGCCTGTAATATTGTTTGTTAAGCACTTCGGAATCCTTAGAAGTGAACAGAACCACATAACTGAAACTGCTGGACTGCATTTTTCTGCTCCCCATTTCTGCTGCAGTATCTTACTGTTAATTATTGTTATAAACTGCAGCTGGCTGGTGGGAGCACCAGTCAAGTATGTTTTCCTCTGGAACTAAACTCCAGGAAAAGAAAAAATTCTGAATATGCATTGCATCAGGATTAAAGACAAATTTTGAAGTTTGCTTCCAGAGAAAATGCTGGTGCATTCAAACCCTGTTAACGTACAGGGGAAGGAGTGCCAAAGGACGAGAGCACTCCACAAATACAGCTGCAATTCCATGAAGTCAGAGCAAGCAGCTCCTTGCCCACAAGATGAGGTAAGTAAGGGATGTAGTGTAACAGCCCACATAACACAAACGGATCTTGCAGCTCTAACTATCTGGGCCGTGAGGCCCCAAAACTAACGATATTAAACATATCATACGTATAGCTTTTGTATTCAGCTTGGATTTTATTTGTGGATTTTATTTGACAGTTCTAAATCCCGATTTTTTTAAAAGTATTCTTTCTACTGTCGTTATTATTACGGCGTTGTTTTTTTCTGAGCTTCCAGTATGCAACATCACTAGCTGGTAAGGGATCACTGATGAACTCTCCGTCCTGTTGTACACAGCAGAAAGTTTGCTACTGATTTCAGAGGAGCAAGATTTTCACCCCACAGGAAATCAAGGTAAGTGGGAAATAATACTCATTTCATCCAATTAAATAGTAAAGCTCACACGTTTTCAGGGTCTCAGTCCACAGACATTTCCTTTTTCTGTCAGAAAAATACAGTTGGGAGGATATGTAACATAAAGTACAAAAAAGGTGCTGTAACACAGAGTGAGACAAGGGGGGCAAAGCTGTAAATTCCTTCCATCGACATGGTAATCTGTATTTGTAAAAGGCCAATATTGAGCAGGCAGTGAAAACAGAAACGCATAACCACATCACATCATTCCACTGCCAGAAACATTCATACTAATTTCCACCATCAAACACACAGTATGATTACTTAAAGGTTTTTTTAACCAATCCTACTTATAAAAACAAAATCCTCAAGATGGTATAACTTCACATTTTCATATTCTGTAACGTGAATATACATCAAATTGGCAACAATCTCTACCTTGTGTACAAGCCTCCTTCAGGGTCATTAACACGGAATCAACTCCTTGCAGTAAGTAAACACTTCTTTTTCTTGGTTTTTATGTTAAAAATTGAAAATTAATCTTGCAAGTCATTTTGAACCAGCAAAACAGGGTTGACAAAGCAAGCACTGTAGTCTGATATCTTTTATTAGGCCAACTTAGAGTTCAAAAATATGCAAGCCTCCTTGACCACACACAAGTTCATGTATGCAGAACTCCAGGCTGGACCCATAAAATGTATTAAACTACTTGCTTTGTCACTACATATATAGAGAGAGTATATGTATATAATGCATATGCATACACATTTGAAAGGCTTCAGAATAAACTGTTCATTGATACAGGTTTAAAATAACAACTCTGAAGGACTTCTGTGGGTTGGCATGTAATCTTGCTATATATCACTGGGTTTAATAAAGAAAATTTAGCAGCACACAAAACAAATCCTGCTTCTGATTTCTAATGAGGTCTAATTCCTATGAAAAAACTCATGACTCTTAGTAATAGTGTTAGCAACCATAGGTTCTTTGCTGCTAATAATAATAACGATGAGAATACCCGGCAAAGTATAGCACTGTGTTTCACATCAAGTGTTTTACAAGGAACAATACAGAGGGCCACTAACCTTGTAATAGTTATGATACTCTGGGATGCTTTATGCAGGTAAAACCCACTCTAAATGGATATGTCTCTTCTGCATAAGAATTCAAATGTTTCTAATGTTGCTATGTGTCCACAACAAGGTGTGTGCATAACCTGCTCACCTCTGCTTTTCCTCCCACAAGCATACAAACAGATCACCACCCAGTTCTTCAGCGGCTCTCAGTCCACATGACAAGCCTTCCACCCAGGGAACACAAGGGCCGGTTGTGGGAGCTACAGACAAAGAACATATCAAAGAATTACAGTGACGAAGGCAAACACTCTTCTTTCTTCAAGTTCTGACACCTGTGAAACTCTTTCTGGGTGTTTCATTAGGAGTGCAGTCACACCAGTAAATGCGAGCTATTCATTGGAACAAAGACTGAAGAATCGGTGTCCTTCAAGCCTTTGTGCTACCAGCCCGAGTCCTGCTTCGTAAATGTGAGTATCAGTGATCGCATGGTGTATCTACAGCCCTCAGCTACTGGAACTCTGCCAGGTACATGCTGTGGCGTTACCTTGTGCTCTAGTTGTATATGCCTTGAGATGGGTTGGTGGATCTAATTGATAACATCAAATGTGGCTCTGATAAAGTCTGCTAACTCATTTCAAATGAGTTTGAAGTTTTTAGATTTGATCCTGAACTGTAAAGAGCATCACAGATTTGCAGAAGAGCTTTGTCTGGCTAAGGCAGTACGTTAACTGCCTCATTTTAATCCTTCTACCAGTGAACTGGGTCATGGGAAAAAATATTGTTAAGTGGATATACTGATTAATAAGAAATCTGAAACGACCTTTAGAATAAATTTAAGATGTGGCCTCAGTGTTACCCTATCCACCTGAAAATAATGTGGAGGATTAGACATAAAAGCTATAACTTTATTTATCCCTGAGCTGAGGTAATGGCTACTAAAAATGTGGATTTCATTGACAGATGATTTAGTGAACATGATGACAGATGCTTAAACATGGCTCCATTAAAGATAAAAGCAACATGCTTAACTCTCATGAGGAGGGATTTTTTCTTATTGGTAGAGAATGTATGTCAAGACCTTTAGAAACCTAGGAACCGCATAATGAGAAAATAACAAAGAATCAGCACTCATAAGTGTCTGGCTGAAGTTCCTGCTAAATGGGCTTTGATAGATCACTTTTTCCTGACAACAAAGACACCAGAAGGATTGGCTGGATTGTACGTCCTCACTGCAACCTGTGATGAAAAATATTTCCTGTAGCCAAATGGAAAACCAAGGAGAGGGCTTCCTCCCTATAAATATGGGGGTTTGCACTTCTAGAGTGAATCTAGTCCAGAGATATCATCTGAGAACATCAACACCATCTGGGGCAGAAGGAGGAGATGTAGATATACTATCAGACAAAAATATTGGGGCATTATGTTCCTTGAAGATGACAGTTTTATCAGTGACTGGGAAGATACTGAAGATCTAAAAACTAAAATTAGTTATGCTTTTGCTTCTGAGAGTTCAACCTCCACTGCCTGTTGCAGTGCCAGCTGCAATGCACTGGCTCAGTCAGCCTGGGCGTTTTGTGTCCTTTTCTTGGTTGGTATCAATGAGGGTGACTGAAAGGCTAGCGAAGAGCTGTCCTCCCTTTCTCTGTGGGCCTCAGTGACAGCTGACTGCTGCTACAGTACTGGTCTTCTGGAAACACTGGTCTTGGGTGGAGCTGACGACAGTGGGTGGCCTTAGCCCTCTCGTTAACAGGACACTAGAGGAGAGAAACAGACATTTCTAACAAGTGGTTCTTCTCATCATAAAGGAAATGTCAAAAACAGGTCAGATGAATAATTTCCCAGAATTATCTACTCCTCTCCATTAACCATAAGCATTACCTAAGATGACATGCTTAGATGATACAAACATCCATATTGCAGACATCTACATTCAGATTAGAAGAATCCCACCCTAGATATCTGTATTTCAGAAGAGGAAAACATTGGTGCTTTATGACACAGATGCACCTAGGAGATGATATTATCATTACAGTCTTCCACATTGCAAAGACTAACAATTTTGACTCCCAAGTCTTCTCTGGGCATTCACAACAAATTATAAACTGCATATTTGGAAGGAATGTGGCCTATTTCTCAAGAGCAGAACAGAAATTATGGCCACCATGTCACACTTCTTTCACATATGGCTTAAAGCCAGGGAATTTCATAAAGCTGACCATTAAAAGAAATTGCAAATATATTAACTGCTATTTCATTTATTTGCCAACAAACACAGAGAAACACCTACCGTAACAAAAAAATATAGCAATTATGAAGGACAGTAGTAACAAACTATCCCTAACTAGTATATCCAAGCAAACACTAGGGCTGATCTAATTCTTTGCCAAGGAACCAAAAGGCAGAGATTTGCAGAGTTTGTGGCTCATTTTCACCCTTGGATGGAGTCCTGTGCAGAGAAAGTATATGTTCTATGATTTAATAGACTCAGAGAAAAATAAGCTTTTTATCTTGCTTTATAACAAGATTCCTCTATAATATTTTCATAATTAAAAACTAGAAGTAGGCAGGTGAGAGGCAGAGCTGTTCCATGTGAACAAAGAGATGAGAAAGGAAGGCGTAATTGGGGCTCCTACTTCCAGTTCCTACTGCACAAGCTATAAAATTCCTGTAATGTCTTTCTCAGAGAGCTTTATTATGTTATTTCATATTGTCTTCCAAGCTAGAGTAGGCCTACAGACCTCCTTTGATATGTTTACACTGAATTAACATTAATTAATGATGAAGGGTACAATGAATGATCTGTTCAGCTGACCAAATGTAGATGTCTACATAAGAGTGACATGAACTGTCTCTAAGCTCCATTGATTGTATTGACTAGTTTGACTACAAAAGATATTTAGACACCCAACTCACATGTGGACACCTACATTTACCCCAAAGGTAAGCATCTAAAATCTCTCCCAGGCCTTACAACTCTCACTGGTAGACAGGTGAATATTCCAGACTAGCTTAGTAATGAACTAAATGATCTTAACAAAATGGAGAAATGGTCTGAAAACAACAGGAGGCAATTCTACTGAGGCAAGAATAAAGCTCTACACCTAGGCAGCACATGAAGGATGGGGGATGATAGGCTAAGGAGCAGTTCAGAGAAAAATACCCTAGGATTATAGCTGAATTATTAACTGAAGATAAATCAACAGTGTCATTTGGTTATGAAAAAAAGCAGTCATATTATGATGGGATGTACAACTGACAAGGCATATGAAGGAATCCTTCCATTCTGTTTGGCACAGATTACACCACATCCAGTTTTGGGCACTGCACATCAGGAAAGATGGAAAATAAAAGTAAAGTTGCAAGAATGGCTGGAAGTCAAGAAAAATAAGTTATTCTCAAGCCATTTCAAGTCAAGATCCAGAAGAGGTAGCAATGGGCTTAACTTGCAGCAAAAGAGATTCAGGTTACAGATCAGGCTTGTACACATAACTTGCATATGTCAAAAAGAACAGTTTTCTAAAATGATTAAACACTGGAATGAACCACCTTGAGAAGTTCTGAAATCTCCATTCTTGGAGGTCTTGGAAAGGAGCTTAGTCAAATATCTGTTAAGGAGAACATAGGTATATTTAATTCTGCCTTTATCAGAGGGAAGGAGTAGATGACTTCAGATCTGCTCTAGCACTGCTTTCTATAATTCTGTGATAACAGCCCATTTTAGAGATACAGAAGCAAAAATATGACTTGCCTTTGACTACAACAGTGTGCTAGATCCAGAATTAGGATACACTGATTTATCTCATTCTTTTAAAAAATACCAGCCAGTAATAGAATCACAGAATCATAGAATAGTTTGGGTTGGAAGGGACCTTTAAAGGTCATCTAGTCCAACCCCCCTGCAATGAGCAGGGACATCCTCAACTAGATCAGGTTGCTCAGAGCCCCGTCCAGCCTGGCCTTGAATGTGTCCAGGGATGGGGCATCTACCACCCCTCTGGGCAACCTCTGCCAGTGCTTCACAACCCTCATTGTAAAAAACTTCTTCCTTATGTCTAGCCTATATCTCCCCTCCTTTAGTTTAAAACCATTACCCCTTGTTCTATCGCAACAGGCCCTGCTAAAAAGTTTGTCCTCATCTTTCTTATAGGCCCCCTTTAAGTACTGAAAGGACGCAGTAAGATCTCCCCGAAGCCTTCTCTTCTCCAGGCTGAACAAGCCCAACTCTCTCAGCCTGTCTTCATAGGAGAGGTGCTCCAGCCCTCTGACCATTTTTGTGGCCCTCCTCTGGACCTGCTCCAGCAGGTCCATGTCTTTCCCGTGCTGAGGGCTCCAGAGCTGGACACAGTACTCCAGGTGGGGTCTCACCAAAGCAGAGTAGAGGGGCAGAATCACCTCCCTCGACCTGGTGGCCACGCTTCTTCTGATGCAGCCCAGGATACGGTTGGCTTTCTGGGCTGCGAGCAAATTTTGACCTATTCTTAAGACAAAACCATTCTCTTTTAAATAGCCACATTTTAAAAATAGAACATAGAATCATGGAATGGTTTGGGTCAGAAGGGACCTTTAAAGATCATCTAGTCCAACCCCCCTGCCATGGGCAGGGACATCTTTCACTAGATCAGGTTGCTCAAAGCCGCATCCAATCAGACTTTGAACACTTCCAATGATGGGGGATCCACAACTTCTCTGGGCAACCTGTTCAGTGTCTCACCATCCTCATCATAAAAAAATGCCTTCTTTATGTCCAGTCTAAATCTACTCTCTTTCAGTTTGAAACCATTGCCCCTTCTCCTGTCACTACAGGCCTTGGTTAAAAGTCTCCCTCTCTCTCTCCGTCTTTCTTACAGGTCCCCTTTGTATACTGAAAGGTCACAATAAGGTCTCCCTGGAGCCTTCTCTTCTCCAGACTGAACAACTCCAATTCTCTTAGCCTTTCTTCACAGGAGGGGTGTTCCAGCCCTCTGATCATTTTTGTGGCCCTCCTCTGGACCCACTCTAACAGATCCATGTCTGTGTTGTACTGGGGACCCCAGAACTGGACGCAGTACTTCAGGTGGGGTCTCACCAGAGCGGAGTAGAGGAGGATAATCACCTCCCTTGACCTTCTGGCCATGCTTCCTTTTATACAGCCCAGGATATGGTTGGCTTTCTGGGCTGCAAGCACACTTTGCTGGTTCATGTCCAATTTTTCATCTACCAATATCCTGAAGCCCTTCTCCACAGGGCTGCTGTCCATTCATCCCCAAGCCTGTATTGATATTGGAGATTGCCCCAACCCAGGTGCAGGACCTTGCACTTGGCCTTGTTGAACCTCATAAGGTGCGCATGGGCCCACTTCTCAAGTCTGTCAAGATCCCTATGGATGGCCTCCCTTCCCTCTAGCAAATCAACTGCACTGCTCAGTTTGGTGTCATCTGCAAATTTGCTGAGGGTGCACTCAATCCCACTGTCTGTGTCATTGATGAAGATATTAAATAGTATTGGTCCCAATACGGACCCCTGAGGGACACCACTCGTTACTGGTTTCCACTTGGACATTGAGCCATTGACTCTACCTCTTTGGACATGGCCATCCAGCCAATTCCTTATCCATCTAACAGTCCATCTATCAAACCCATATCTCTCCAATTTAGAGGTAAGAATGTTTTAGGGGATTGTATCAAAGGCCTTACAAAAGTCCGGGTAGATGACATCCGTAGCTCTTCCCTTGTCCACAGATGCAGTCACTCCATTGTACAAGGCCACTAAATTAGTCAGGTACGATTTGCCCTTGGTGAAGCCATGTTGGCTTTCTCTAATCACCTCCCTGTCTTCCATGTGTTTTAACATATCTCCTAGGAGGATCTGCCCCATGACCTTACCAAGCACAGAGTTGAGGCTGACTGGTTGGTAGTTCCCAGGGTCCTCCTTTTTACCCTTTTTAAAAATAGGTGTGATGTTTCCTTTTTGCCAGTCACAGGGGACTTTGCCTGACTATCATGATTTTTCAAATATGATGGAGAGTGGCTTGGCAACTACATCAGCCAATTCCCTCAGAACCCTGGTGTGCAGCTCTTCGGGTCCCATGGACTTATATATGTTCAGGTTCCTCAGTTGGTCTCAAACCTGATCTTCACTTACAATGGAAGGGATTTCATCCCCCTAGTCCCTGCCTTGAAATTCAGTGGCTTGAGAGATGTGGGAAGATAGATTACCATTGAAAACTGAGGAAAAAAAATTGTTGAGTACCTCAGCCTTCTCCATGTCGGTTGTCACTAGTTCTCCTGGCTTACTTATCGGAGGAGGAGGGGGTACCACTTGCAAATTTAAAAAAGTGATTAACTACATTATTGTTGAATCTGTAAATACAAACTGAGGAATTTCATCATTTTAATGTACAAAAAGCAGTCTTGCATTTACAGCCACATTAATTACTTAGTATAGTAAATATATGCATATCACATAACAAATAGTGACACAAAACTGTGCAATTTCATGCAGCATTTTTGTATCTTTTTAAGTTGCCTGTAAATTCTCTGAAACAAAGATACCAAAGAAAACTTGAAAGAATGCAGCAGTATCGTCTCTGTCATATGTAAAGATCACTTTCATTTTCTTCAGTGACTTCCCTGCAGAATAATGTTAACACAGACCCAGAAGTATGATCTCATTCTTTGACCTTTTCAGAACAGATGGGTTGGGGGAATCACCATGAAAACTGCAACTTCATAATCTTCTAACATGGTTCAGAAGCCATGCCAATCATTTGCACTGAATTAAGGCAATTTTCTGGCATTATATTTCAATGACCTTGTCGAAGGGTCGACAGGGTTGAAAAAATACTTTGTAATTTGTTCTAGATGGCCCAAGCATATACCCACCACTTCTGTGGGGTCCTATGGCAATACTATGGAGCCTGCCAGCAAAGCAATGTTCAGGAGGAGGAGAAGTATAAACACGGCAATTAACATTTTAAAGCCAAGTGTTCTTTTGCATCTGTGTGGGCTTCACCTGCCTAAGCCTCTTCCTTTCTGCAATGAATTGTCTTGTTACTGTTATCTATTTCTTAGGAATTTTTACCAAGTTTTAGAATTCAATTGAATTTCCCAATTCAGTTTCAGGACAGTCTTATCTGCATCACAGACCTTTGTAGAAAAAGCCTAGCATAAATGGTGTGTCTCATGCTCTGCATACTGCTATAGTTAGATACACATGATGGCTCTTCTCTGTGCCTTGGGAAAATCCTATTTAAAGTTGTTGTTCAGCACGTTGGGCTTTTCTCTACCAAGCCTAAAAGAGTAGTCACACATGCCACCAGACTTTAATATTTGTGACCTTATAAATTAACAAGGTCATCAGATCTATCAGGTTACAATAAAATCCCTATGCCATTTTTGGCTTCTATAACCCCTCAAGTAGCAATGCAGAAGCCAGTAGCTCTGGGTCAGGCACTGTCTTCTGGAACTCCATCAGTGACACTCGCCATCCGGATCCAGGGGTATTGTAGCACAGACGGTTTAGCTCTGTCACCAGGTTAAAGACATGCTCAGGATTTGTCTACACAAGGCGCTTCAAGAAAATTAATCTGGATCAATCAAGTGAAGTAAACTACATTGGATTTAAACTCTGAATAAGTATCTGCACAGGTGCTTAATACTATTTAGTAAATCTGCATTAGAAATCTATTGAGATTAACTTCTATGTCTCACAGGTAGGACTTTTTGATGCCAAGATACCTGACAGTGGCAGTTTCTTAATAGGAACTCCCTAATGCAAGCCATAAAGCCTTCCTTTTTCTCAAGATTTTTTTCAAGGCTAGGAGAGGCTCTATCTAAACCTGCAATTCTTAACTAGGCAACAAGAGGAATGATGGCAGTTATGAGAGAAGTGATATATCCAGCAGATAAAAAGCTCATTATTACATATGGGGTTATAATGATGGGAGGCATTTGGATACTTACATTTAAATAGTGCCCTGCTGATATCAAGCTTTCCTAAAATTCAAATCAACAGGGCATTCCCAATGTGGAGATTTTGCCTCTTTTCATAACAATTCATAGAGACAATTAATAATGATTCGTTATGCACTTGACACAAAAAGCAAAAATTGCATAACTTAACATGAGACATCTAAAATAACAGATGTCTACCCCTGACCTGTCAGATCATGCTCTACACAAATGGGTATTTTTGGGTGCAACTCCTCTTCAAAACAGATTAGATGATTTATGTACTCTAAGTACCTACTTCTCTCTTCTGACTATAAAGAAGTGTGATGTGACATGGTGTACACTGTACACCTCTAAAGATAAATTATTTGAATATGTATCAAATTTTCAGTCAGCCTAATAGATGTTTCATCTTGGCATGCCCTACAGTCAAGTTAATGACTGCAGGTTTCAGGTCTCTGGCTGCACGTTGTATTTCCCCTGTCCCTGTGCAGCACATCTTCTGTGCATTTTCATTACGTATCTGAACAAAAGTCTTATTTTAATGGTTTCTTTTTCTCTTGGTGTGTTCCAGAGATCCAACTGTTTTCTTTTTCTTTTGCTACAAATAGCATCTGAATGTTGCCTGGCTCAAACAGAAGTGTCTCAAGACACCATACTCACCTGTAGAAAAGATGGATGGAAAAAGGCTCTAGAGCAGTGTCTCACATCAGACTGCTTTAGCCGCCCCGCTGCCCCGACTGTGACACCACATTAACCCCTCCAGATGTACCTCAGCTTGTGAGCTCCACTTCTCCAGTTTTATTTCGGTCAGGTTGGTGCCTCCCCTCATAGGCAGTGCCTTCACTTGAGGCCATAGTTTGGGAGCTGCTGCTCCAGGCCTCATAAAGGCTTGAATTATGTGTATATAGTCTTTTCTGGGTAAGACGAGGTGGTGACACACTAATCTAGTTTCCTTCTGCAGCAGGGTAACAGATGGGAGAAGCAGGAGGTGTCATATCTTGACTGGTTTTGACACTGACATGTTTTATTCTTCTACCTAGGACAGAGAAACACTGTTTAGAGGAAACTGGTATAGGATGAGTACAAACTGGCTGGGAAGTCATTCACTAGAAGTATTTATCAAAGGCTAGCTACTGAAATGAAAGAATGTATAGAGTGGAATTCCCCAGGAATCTGTGCTAAATTTGGGGCTTCTCAATATTTCCATTAACAATCTGAATGAGGGAAATTGCTTTTATATATATATAGGTATGCTTATTTGTTATTGCAGATGATCCCGTGCTAATAGAAGCTGCCAGCTCACTGGAAGATAGGAGTGAAATTTAGATTATCTTGACAAATTGGAGAAATAGTCTTAAAAATAGGTGGCAAGTCAATAAGGACATATACGAAGTCCTGCACTTTGACACTGCACAAATACAGGCTAGGCAAGAATTGGTAAGACAGCGGCCCAGTAGAAAAGGAGCTAGGGGAGCACAGCCAGGACATAATAATCTGTGCTGCTGCAATTAAAAAAAAAAAAAAAAAAGGCAAACCCCATAGTGGGATATATAAAGAGTAAGAGAGTCTTTGGGAGACTTGAGTTGTCTGCTCCCTCAGCAGCAGCAAGGTCTGGTCTTAGCTGGAATACTGAGTCTAGTTTAAGACATGGTAAAAGAGAAATTGGACACAGTTCAGAAAAGAGAGATAAGAATTGTCAGAGGTCAAAAAATATGACCCCTGTGAAGAAAAAGCAAAAGGACTGGCATGGTTTAGTCTGCAGATAACTACAGGAAACATGCCAAGAAAAGACTTCCAACATGAAGGATGGTTAAACACTGGCATAGATTGCCCAGGGGGAGTGTGAAATCTCCATTCCTGGATGCCTTTAGGGACAGGCTAGACAAATGGAAAAGACAGAGGGACAGCAGGTCATCAGGGCACAGGGAGAGGTTCAATAATCTCTGAGGTCCCTTCTAACACTATTTTCTAGGATACAGTCATTCTGCATCTTCTAAACTTTTTTGTTGTGAGTAGTTGTGTTTAGAGTAATTGTACAAAGACCAGCGTTTCTCATTCAGCATCCTTGGAGCTGAATGAACCTGAGCTTTTTACTTCTTGTAAATTCAGTAAGTCCGCTAGTTCTCAGAGTTCACTGCACTAAAGCTAAGGCAGTTGAGACAGCCTGCTTTTATAATGCTTTCATTGAATAAATTTGCAAAGCTGCTACCTAGAGTCTACATTATTGCTCAGCACCACTTTGTTAATTTGGAACACGGATCTGGTGACTGATTTAGGAAAACAGTTCAGCTAATCCCTAGTGAATAGAAATCCTCAGCCTAAGATTGTATGCCTCACCAGATTCCCACACGTGCAAATGCAGCAGCTGCCTTGCAAAGGGAAGTTAAAATATCAAGTATAACCTTTAGGGGATTTTCACGACATGCTTATTCTCCTCCCTCAGAGATCTAGGGTTCCAAAAGGAAGGAGCAGAGACAAACACAAACCTTCCCGGTAGACAACTTTTGTAGTAAGGTGGCAAGAGCATTCTAGAAAGCTCTTTGAGGGCAGCAATTCTGGCAGGAGAATGTTCGGAGCTACAGTTAAAAAACATAATTCTGCTAATTAGCCTTGTCTTGTTTCTTCAATTAGCCGATACAATTAGCATGCATACGCATGTGATATCAATAACCTATATATTTTAAACTATTTCCACGTAATTGCCTTCTGCATGATAAAACACATTCAGGCAGAGTACTATGAATTATGATTCCTCGGTGAGAGCTTTGGGAAGGCATTTGTTGTTATGGGAAGGCCCCTGTTCCGATCGCTTCCTGACTGATAGGAAGCCCTTGCTTGACCCACAATCTGTTGAGCTTTGGGAGACCACACAAGGCCCATTTCTTCACTCAAACTTGGCATGAGGTGGGCAAGCAGCTGATTTTCCTGGGATGTTGAGATAGGCCAGTCAGACATACGTTATGTACTGTACCTGCTCCTGTAGCGGCCATCCAAATTTAGAAATAAATGAATAAATATAATGAAAATGACTGTTTTAATTATGACAACAATGAAAAGTCAGTTCTTCCTCAGAATTATTACAGAGACATAATAACTGCTCACAGATAAGTCCTTCCGAGTGGCACTGCATTAGTGAACGGTTCTAGTGCAGCTGAAACTAGTTTCTACTGAAGACAAGCACAAAACTTCCACCATATGACCCTGGATATCTCAGATGCATGCCTCTCTCTTCTCATTCTTGCTGTGCCCTCCCACCCCACCCTGATCCCGTACTTCCTTCGCTGTTCTGAGATGTCTTCCTTTTCCTTCCAACTGAAGAAA
Organism: Phoenicopterus ruber ruber; assembly: GCA_009819775.1. Taxonomy (NCBI): domain Eukaryota; kingdom Metazoa; phylum Chordata; class Aves; order Phoenicopteriformes; family Phoenicopteridae; genus Phoenicopterus; species Phoenicopterus ruber. The sequence continues at coordinate 189,909,568 of CM020215.1, read as the reverse complement.
GTTGTATGGGATTAACCTTGGAGGCTCTAAGTACCTATTCAACAGACTGATGCTTCTCTCCTGTTCTCAGGAGCTAAGAGACTTACTTCTACAATACTCTCACCTCCTGCCAGTTACAAAATGAAGCTCAGTTCTCTAACAGGGCAGTGCAGGACACTTGACCAGAACAACTGAAATCCCCTAATTAGAAGCAGGATATTCTTGTCCAGCGGTACTTTCTAGTAAATGTACAGTTACATATTCAGTAAAAAATCTTTGATATAATGCCTAAGAAAAAAAATGAGGCCGAAAATCTAAAGGTACTCAGATATTTATCTCCTACTACCTAACGAGAAATATTTAAACAGGAGTCAGAGGCCCAAGGATCCCAGATGCCTATGGTCCCATCTGAGCACCAAATAATTCAAGATGCTCTCAGATGGATGAGAGTCTCATGTGGAAAACTTTGCCAAAGTTTTTCTGAACTAAACATACTTCTGGGCAGTGAATTAGGTGTTGCTGGTCTGTTTCTGAAATCTGTATCAGAGACAGCCAATGTGTACTAGAAATGGTTTTATATTACATGTGGAAAGCAAGGATAATACTATACGAAGATGTGTTGATTGTGCTAACTTACAGATTTTGTAGCGTCACACATAGTTCAGCCACTCACTTGAGCTGTAATAAAAAGCAAGCTGCATTTACTAAAATAAAGTAACTATTTTACAATGAGCAAATACTTTCTGAATATCATTTTACACTGACATGCTTTTAATAACTAACAAGACTTCATTTTCATATAACATTTTATAATTTTTAGCTGCCTTGCTTATATCCTTAGGCTATCATGGCTATGACATGACTATCACATTTTATAAGCATGCTACAACTGTCCATAATCACTATAAATTAGTATACAGAATTGCTATAGGGAGTTAGATGTTTTCTGGGCTCCCCAAAAAGGATCTTACCCCAAAAGCTTATAAGCCAAGTAGGCAACATACAAACAAGAAGAGGGTATAACAGCTGATAAAAAAAAAATTTAAAAATACCTATTAAAGTGAAGAAATACTAATCCGGAGGACACATTCTTCTCCTTCAGATGTTTTCCCCAACACTCTTGTTTCTCTGTGGGGAAGAATGACTGCAATGTAAGGAAAAAGAAACATGACTGGCACAGTACCTATAAGCTAGATGCTACCATATCCAGACTTCAGGGACCTACCCTCTAAGGCTGGATACAAAGTGCTTCAATTTGCTGTGAAATACATGAGATCTGGACTCTCAGAAGAGCGACAAATACATAGCTGCACATTAAGTCACACAGAGTTAGGTGACACAACAGGCCAGGCATGTAAAGCTTCTGAACCCTCATTTCTTTCTGGAGTTTGCATACCTTGAAGCAAGAACTCAAAACCAGTTTGAATTCTAGGCTGGAACCTAGGATCGTCCGTAAGTGCTGAGCAGTGCCAGTACGAGCGAGCACTGCGGCAGGAGCAGTACTACTGCATTTGCACATTGCAAATCTCCCAGCCACAAAGACATACCCTTCGTTACCCATACTGCTTTCATTTCTATCTATGCAGATATACATCACAGATACTGAACAAATTTTCTGCATCCATTAGCCCTTTAGTACACTAATCATTTTGGTTACTCTTCCTGGAATTCCCCCTAGACAACTTACTAATTTATGACAGAGAAGTAATATTAATTAATCTATTAAAATTAGGAAATATACATTCAGATATATGCAGAGAAACATTTTGTTCTCTATTTACTCTTAATTTACATCTTGATGAGTCAAATCCCCACTGTTACATTGCCAAGTCAAATAAAATTCCACCGGCAATTAAAGTTGTCCCGTGGGATTGTACAAAATACACGTCTTCAATTTTTGGCCCGCTAAATGCACATGGCCAAGAATGAACCGCATTTAATATCTCTAAGCAAAAGTAATGAAGAAAACATCTTTTCAGAGCATTTGAGAGTGCAAATAATTTTAAATGTCTATAGATGAGTATTGATCTCTTTAATATGACTCTATATAATAAGTCTACATTTTTCTCCTGGAACCGTCGTCCCACGCTCGCAGATACATAAGGCACTCCAGCAGCTTTCAGCTTGCTCGGTTGCTCTGAAAGGCCACGGCTGAGATGCAAACATAACGCTACTTTTTTAATTTTTTTTTTTTTTTAAAGTTTATGGCGATTTTAATTTTTGTTTTTTGCCCTTTAGTTTGCAGCCAACGGTCCCGATTCTGCCACGACAAAGGGACGGGCAGATGGAGGTCTGTTGGCGGGAGTATTTCGGGTTACCACCGCCGAGCTGGAGCGGGAACCGCCGGCGGTGCCGCTCCGGGTGACCCGCACGGGCGGCCCGGAGCCGGCGGCGCGGGGGGCGGCGGGCCGGTGCCTCCGGGGGGGAAGGAAACCACAGGGTGCATCGCGTGCAGCTGTAGAGAAGCCAGGAGGGGTTGATGTTACCGGCCGTCTTTTCGAGCTCTGGGCTAGACACTGATTTTTACATGGAAGAGATGCGGGATGCGGACACTTCTTGAACGCGACGGCACGGCAGCCCCGAGTTACCGGAGAGCACGGAGAGAGGCGGCGGCTGGCTGTAAGGAGCCCAGGGAGAGCTGCGCGGAGGGCCCGGGGCCAGCTCCCGCAGGCCAGCCCTTCCCCGCTCGGACCTTCCACAGCGGCCGCCCAGAGGCCGCGGTGCCCGGCGTGGGCGAGGCGGGCCGGGGCCGGGGCCGCGGGTGTCCCCGGTGCGCTCCCTGCTAGGAGCGGGGGAAGCCGAGGCCGGGGCTCAGCCCCCCCGCGGACCCGGCCCCAGGTGCGGCAGCGGTGCCGCAGGCAGCTCCCCCCCTCCCTGCCCTGCCCTGCCTCCCTCCCTCCTCTGCCTCCCCCCCGCCCCGGCTCGGCTGCTCGCTCCTCCTGGCGCTGCCCCCTCCCAGCCTGCCCAGCACTGCCCCAGCTGTCCCGGCACCGTCCCGGCACCGTCCTAACTGCTCCAGCGTTATCCTAGCACTGCCCCAGACTGTGCCAGGACAGTCCCAGCACCAGCCCAGGATGTCCCAGCATTATCCTAACTGTCCCAGCACAGTCCCAGCATTATCCTAACTGTCCCAGCACAGTCCCAGCACTGTCCCAGCACAGTCCCAGCACTCTCCTAACTGTCCCAGGACAGTCCCAGCCTGCCCCAGCTTTGTCCCAGCACAGTCTCAACACCGTCCCAGGATGTCCCAGCACCATCCTAACTGTTCCGAGGACAGTCTCAGACCGTCCCAGCACAGTCACAGACTGTCCCAGCGCTGTCCCAGACTTTCCCAGCCAAGTCGTAGACTGTCCCAGCACAGTCCCAGCGCTGTCCCAGCACTGCCACAGCTCCTCTGCGGGTATCCACCTTCCCCCGACGCGTCCCCTGGGTTGCTTTAGGGCAAGACTCGCCCCCCGTGTACCAGCCAGGCGGCACGAAACGGAGGGACTCGGCGAGTGCACCCCACGGTGACAGTCCCAGGGCCACAGGAAGGGTTAATCGTGCCCCGGGACAGCTCACGGCCACTGCCACAGAGACACAGACGGGAAAAGGAGCCGGGGGCTCTGCCGATGGGGACCCACAAGTTGCTTTGCAGCCCAGCTGTAGTGTTTGCAGAGTTACCGTGCACAGGGAAACGCCAGCAACGCTTCGGCTCCCCCAGGAAAGTCCGAGCACGGACAAATCCGCAGTTCGGGGTGTCAAGTTTGCAGAAAATGGCCGAACACAAATTTCTTTTGCATTTCCCTTCCGGAAAAAAAAAGAATAATAAGCTGAACCCGGGAGATAAATGACTGTTTGGTGGTAAATACTGACCAGCAGCAGCAGCTGGAGACGAATCACCACACCGCCAGCATTTTAACTGCAGCGTTTAGAGGAGAAGGGGAGAAAAGCGAGATCTCCGGGCTGCCGCAACTGCCTGCACGCCCACTGGTTTCACTGGCTCGAGTGTCTGCGAGAAAAAGATAAGAGGCTGGTGCAGAGAAACAATTAAAAAAAAAAAAAAAAAAGAAAGAAAAACAAGAATACGAAGCAGCAATGACTTGAAAGTGGTTGCAACCCTGCAAAGCTGCTCGTCCCGGCTGGGGAGCGCAGCGCAGGTGGCAGCGGTGGCGGTGGCGGTGGCGGTGGCGGTGCAGCGCCCGGCGGTCCCCGGTCCCTCTGCCCCGCACAGGGCGGCCAAGGGGGCACGGGGGGAGCGGGGAAAAACGAATACCGGCCGCGGGGAGAGCCCGCTGCCGGGAGGCTCGCCCGCTGCCCCGCGGGGAAACCTGCGGGCGATGGAGACGGCGCCTCGGCGGTACCCACGGACCACGGGACAGGCGGTGGCTACAGGAGGGCTCCCCCGCTCTCCAGGGGTGACCGAAAAGGAAAGTCTAAAATTCCCCCAAACACACGCGATTTGGTTTCAGCGGAGCGGGATAGAAATGACTGTCGTTAACTACCACGTCCTGAAAGTGTTTCTTGCTTTTCAGGGAGTCAGAAGTTGCTTTTCGAAGTGGCGTCATTATCGTTTCTGTCTTTACGTATTTCCAATACACGGGAAAGTTTCCATCGGAGCAATCTGAACGTTTTACAGTAACTACTCATTTTCCCGGAAGCCAAAACCAGCCTGGGAAGCAGATCTGCAGCGGGCTGCCAGCGGCTCCCCAGCCCGCTTCGCCGGACCCCGGGCAGAGCGCGGACACGGCTTCGGTGCCGGGACCCCCCTCCGGCACCCGGCCCCGCCGCCGCCTCGCTGGCAACCGCCCCGCGAGCAGAATCGGGCCCCTCGGGAGCTCGGTATCTTCCCCGGACGAGCAAATAACCGAGAAGAAGCAACTACCTCGAGTCCAAAAGGCGGTTACACTTGGGGAAAAAAAAAAAAAAAAAAAAGAGAGAGAACAGTTGTTGCTGCTTTTTACAGCGATATTCCAGCCTTTGCCGACTCTCTGAACTTTTTTGCTTAGTTGCACCGTTTGACCTTCTGCTAAAAGGAGCTGATTCTTCGCTTCTTTCTATATGTTAAATAACTCCTTATGTGCCGGGAGAAATAAAAGTACCAGCAGACATCCAAGATGCTGTGTATTTTCATTTGGTATTTTTAACGACGAGATTTTAAACCGCTTAAATTAATTATGCCAAATAGGAAGATAACATAGTCGTCTGTAGAGCTCAAACTACCCGAATTTACACCAAAATCTAAGCGAAGTTTGACAAGAGACGAAACCGGTAGCCCCGATGCCACCGGGGCGGGAGCGGGACAGGGGGGACAGATAAAAATATGGGCTTGGGGACACCTCCGCGGAAAAGGGTGTCCGAAAACAGGACGCTCAGAAACCTGACATCGAGGGGATGAGCTGGATGTTGAGCCTGGCAGGAAAGCGAGCCGTCACACAGAGATTTGGTTGTTAGCAGCCAAATTTTTGGGCTGGGGAACGAAAAGGAGAGATAAATTTAACATTTGCGGCTGGGGATAAGCAAGGTCCCCGTGCCCCCGGCCCCGGCGGCCCCTCGCCGGCCAGGGGCGGCTCGGGGGCCACCGGGGGTATTTCTGAAACGGCACCCCCTGCTCTTGGCCACAGCTCTGAAATAATTAAAGTTTAAAAAAAAAAAAATTAAAAAGAGAAAAAGAAAAAAAAAAAGAAAAAAACACAACAGGAAAAGACAAGCCGTCGCTGGGACACCGCTATCCAAACCCAGGTCACTGTATTTATTTTGCTAAAGGTTGTCGTTATTTGTTGTATATATCCTCCCGCCAGTCAATCGTGACGAGCACGTTGTAAAGCTTCCACTAATTTACACAGAACAAAGACACTTTCCAGCTACGCTAGGAAAGAAAAAAAAAAAAAACCCACACAAAAAACCCAAAACAAAACAACTCGGCTCAATTAAAAACAACGATTTTGTTCTTGAACAGCTACCAGTCTTTTGCTCTTACCGTCCCGGGACTTTCATTTAACCTCGGTAACACCCTGAAAGGCTGCCATCATTTTGCATACATTGCATCGTACGTCGTCAGTCCTGCAATACAGAGCAGCACCGAGCTGACCGCAGGCTGCTCAGACAGCTAGTTTGGTCGGTAAAAGAAACGGGATGAGGCGCACGGGGTTAATTAAATCTTGCAGAGATCCAGTTGGTATTAGCAAAAATCATCCAGTCTTTAACAACCTGGTCGCACACGCTGGATATAGACAACTGAAAAAATAATTACGAAATTACGCGGCTCTAGATACACCAAAAAAAAAAAGTTTCCAGACCGAAAAAAAAAGCCCCAAAATCTCGGTAGAAGTGACTGGTGTTAACCGCGGCTGTTGATCCTTCAGCTTCGCTTCGACGCGCAGATCACGTCCATTCCCTCCGCAGGTTTCCCAAAATCTCGCTTTTCGAACCCATTCTCTGGGCTTGACCGCACGGAGAGAGATTTGGGGGAACGGAGGGGGCTCCGCCGCCCGCCCTCGACCCCCTGCGGGGCTGCCCGAGCCCTCTGGAGGCGTTTGAGCGAGGGGCGGGGGGGGGGTCCGGCAGCTCCCGGGGCTGCCCCGCAGAGCCCGGGGGGCTGCGGCGCGGGGGGACCGCGGCGCTCCCGGAGAGCTCCCGGCACCCGGGAAGGAAAAGAGCGGGACGCCGGAGTCGCTCCCGCTTCGCTGGAAGTGGAGACGCACCGTGTCAGCCCCGGCACAGCCAAAACCTTTCTCACCCCCTCCTCCCTCACACCCCTCTCCTCCCCAGCTATATCTGGGTTGTTTTTTTCTTTTTCCTCCTTAAACACAAATGCCTTCTCCCCTGACTTTGACATTTGGGGCTTGTGAGCAAGGAGAGCTCTGAAGTCGCGGTTACCACCGCTCTCTTTCCGTGACACCGCGGGGGAATTTTGGGGGTTCTTTGAAAAAACTCAGGCAGGCGAAGGCGTGGACTTTATTTGGCGATGGTTGGCAGCACCCGCCTAGCGCAGAGCGGAGGTGGCTGCGCGACCGTGGCTCATCCCCACGGTGAGGCAGCGGGGACGTCCCCCCGTGTCCAGCTGCAAACCCATCTGGTAGGGAAACGGGGCTTGGAGAGGTGCCGTGTCCCCAGCCAGAAACAACCCTTCTCCGACCCCCAAAATCAGAGCCGGCGTTTTCCTGCCCCCCCCGCACCCCCCCTCGCTGCTTCGGGGTACGGGGAGCTGCTTTCGATCGCTATCTCCAAATTTGGCTGGTTTCTTAAGAAGGGAGACTGAAATATCACCATTGCAGGAAACGCACAGCTGCTAAAAGTTGTTAGGAAAGAGCATCAAATCAACTCCCCACCACCGCTGTGAAAGACGCTTTTTAAAAAAAAAAAAAATAAAGGAAAGGAAATTGGATTTGATTTCTCTGTCCCATTTTGAAATGCGGTGAGTTGCCGTACTTGGCCAATAAAATCCTAAAAGTTTGCAAAAAAGATAGCAGTAACAATGGTAATGATACCAAAAGCAGCGCTTGGAGCGGTGTGCAAACCCCGTAAACGCCTGACCGGAAAATCCAGGCACCGTGAGCTGAGTTTTGTCGTTTCAGTTCGCCTGCTGATGTCAACGGCGTGTCGATAAATAAGAAGTGAGAACTGAGGGGGAGCGGCGGGGGGCAAGGGAGAGGCAGCAAGCGCTTCTTTCCAAAAGGCGGAGTTTTTTGGAGGTCATTTCATCTCGACTCTTTCGTCATTTTGAACATAAAAGAAAGCTGACTGGTTGATTTTCCCAGTCCCTCGCCCGACTGGGGTGATGCGGTAACTTCGCGCACAGATTACTTTACTCAAGATGTTAAAACATTCTTGGTTCTTCCCCTGATGCTCGACCGCGCGTTTAATAAAAAGTCTGTGCAATTATCCGAGCTCGCTGCAAACTGCATTAAACTATGAGTTTTGAGAATATGGACATTTGGAGCTTAATCGTTGCTACTTTAATATTACATTACAGAAGGAATATGGAAAGCTGTTTGGTAAGCTTTTGATAGGAACTTCAGAGTTTCCTTGTCTATCTTAAGAGCAGTGTGCAACACGTAGTAACTTTTCCCTATAAGGCATCTCTTGCCCGGTGCAGGAAACAATCGGTATCCCTTCGGAAAATAAAGTACAACTCTTAAAAACTTGGAAAAAACAACACTTATCCTCCGCTTAAATTAGCTTTCCCCCTCACAAACCAGCCGGTAAACCACCACCGAAACAGGCAAACTGCTCTGTCCGCAAACCTGAAAAAAAAAAACAGCAAAAAAAAAAAACCAACAACCCAAAACGCGGAGGCACTCCTGACGGCAGAAGTGAAACCATCTCGATCCAGGCGAGCGTATTTGTAAAGCCGGGGAGCAGCGCGCCTGGCCGGCGGCGGGGGGGTGGGGGGGGGGGGGGCGGCTCCGCCCGCGGGGTGCGCGGCGGCGGCGGGCGGCGGCCGGACCCGCCGGGGCTGGGGCTGCGGCTGCTGACTCAGAAAAGCAATGTAGGTCATAACGAGTTTCCTTAAGTTACCTAAGTTCGAACAATTCGGCTTTTCTTTAGAGGCTTCCAAAGTGCTGTTGCAACATTTCTGAACGCCGTGGCTTTTGCCGAGGCTCAGCCCCCGGCTCCGGGCGCTCGCTCGGGGCAGGCATGCCCGCTTTTCGCCACTCGCACGTTTCACCTCTCGCTTGTATCCTCCCTCACCCATTTCCATCCCAACGCTGCTTTTTTTTTTTTTTTTTTTAATCTTTTGTCTCAGAGGCGTGGTTTAAAAAAAAAAAAAAAAATTGTGCCAGCGCGTCACACTCCCATTTTCTTCTAAATTTCCAGAGAAGCAGCACGCGAATTGCCTACCTACTCTCTGTTCAGTTCAGTTCTTTCCAGGAAGGCTTACTCACGGTTCAGAGTTTGGATCTATTCTTTGTTACCACTGTTTACTACCTTCCACCACCAGTCAATTTTTACACCATCAGTTAAAGGGCTATTAAAAGTGTTCACTTTTGCCGCGGGTTTTGTACGCAAAAGACGATCCGTCTTTTGAGTGACATTGAACACTGTCCGTCTTCGAACTAGGTCATTTTCGTTTGGGGTTTTTTTTTTTCCTTCTTTATTATTTTCTTTTTTATTTTTTTTAACCATAGCAGAGCAGGAAAAGAGTAGCCGCAGCCCCCACGCAGAGCTCACGGAGGATGAGCACGCGTCGTGTTCTGTGGCAAGAGCAGCGAAGTGGGACGGAGAGCTCGCTGCGAAGCGCCAAGCTGGAGAGGAGAGGAGAGGAACGCCGGGACCGGGGGACGCTTCACCAAAGGAACCACACTAAGGGATTTTATTTTATTCACCCGGAACTTTCCCCAACCATCACCTGCGCTTCCCGGCGCCGCGCCGCAGCAAGCAGGGGCCGTGCGTGGGCTGGGGCCGTGCGTGGGCTGGGGCGGGGCGGGAGGGGGACATTGCCCAGGGACTCGCACCCTCCCCCAGAAAATCATCATGGGGAAGGCAGCCGTTGTCACCAAGCACAACTAAGAGGGGAAATCATCCGCCCATAGATTTCACGAAAGCAAGGAGCGGGGAAAAAAATCCAAACCTCGCCCGGTCCGACGGCTGTATTTCTGCTGGGCGCAGGCATCGCCCGCGAGTCCATCGCGGGTGTTTTTAGGGCGCTCGCACAACCGGTGTCACGCACACCTCCAGCCTTCCTCCTTCCCTCCAGCTCCTCTCTAACCCCGCAGTGACACCCCGCCGGCCTTGGTGCTAGCAAGCGAGGATTTCCCCGTCTAAACGTAGACGGTTTCGCCAACGGAGCGGGAGTCCCGTGAACGTTTCCCCGAGCACGTTACAAGCAGCAGCTCCACGAAGCCCCGAGGCCGCAGCCGGGAGCGCCCGGCAAGCTCGGGCAAGCCCGGTCCCGGCCTCCGCCCGCCCGGGGCACGGCGGCTCTGCCTCCCGGGGCGGGAGGGGCGAGCCCTCGCTCTCAAAAAAAAAAAATAAACTGAGTTAAAAGGAAAAAAAAAAAAAACCAACAAAAAAAAGGACGCTTTTTGGGGGGGGAGGTTTGCTACCCTGCGCCGTCCCCGCCGGCGGAAAGCTCCCCCCGTCCCGCGGCACCCGAGGGCGGTGGCCGGGGTGACCGTGGGCGCTCAGGACGGGGAGGGAAACGGGGAGGGAAACGGGGCGGGGGGGGGGGGGGGCAAAGCTCGGCACCCGTTTGGAAACACGTTCCCCAGCCTTGGCGGCGGTGGAAGGCCCTCCTCTGGTGTTTGCAGTTTTCTTTGTTTACATTCAGTTTAGAAACATTGGCCTTCCGCCAGCAAAGCGCCGGTTCCCCCCACCACCACCCCCTTCTCGGGTGGCGGAGGAGAAGAGACCTCTAACTTTCCCGACCCCCCCCCTCACACCCGGTCTTAAAACGTTTTCCCCTCGGCTCCCCCAAATTAACCCTTCGGCCACCTCGGAAAGAAAACGGGGCTGGACGGTGCGTGCACCTGCCCTTGGAGCTTTCAACCGAGGGGTCGCAACAGGTTTCTGCCGGGGAGATGGAGGCGCAGCCGGGGGATGGAGGTGGAGGGTACCGGCGAGGCGAGGCGCGCCGAACCGAGCGACGGGGCCCGGGGGCCCCGCCGCTCGGTTCGGCGCGCCTCGCCTCGCCGCCCGCGGGGCGGTGCTGTGCGGCGGCAGCCGGGCGGGGAAGCAGCGCGGTTCTCCCCGCCGCCGCACCGCCCGGTTCCCCCCGTGCTCGGGGCGGCTGCGGCGGCGGGTGGGGAGAGCGCTGAGGTCGCTTCTATGCGCCGGGCTGGTGTGTGTGTCCCCCCCTGCCCCTCCACCCCGATATCTCCCCCCCCCCCCCCGCACCCCCCCCCCGGCGAGGAGTAAGTGCCACCGCTCCGCCTTCTCCTTTTCGCAATGTTGACGCAATCTATAAATAGTGGAACAAAAGGACCAACTTCCTCGCAGCTTTGCTGAAACTGCACAAAAAAGGCAACCGGGGGGGGGGGGGGGCTGGTTATTTTTTGATTTTATTTTTCTCCCGTTTAAAGGCGAATCCTCCCTCCTCCCCCCCACACACACGCTACTGGAAGATTATTTATATTTTTCTTTTCCCTCGCTGTCTCCTATGCTGGTAACGTCCTGCGAGTGGCTATTTCGCTTTTGCACCGAGAGAAGGGCTCCCCCTCCCCTCCTGTTCTGACAGTAAGTGCCATTTAGCTACTGCCTTTTCTACGGGGGGGCGGGGGGGGGCTGCCTGCTCGCCTACCTGCCTGCTGCTCCAGCGAGCGGGCAGGAGGGACCAGGCGCTCCGGGGACGCGGAGGGCTTTGGAGGCGCTTAGTGCAGCGGGGGGGGCCGCGCCACGGAGCGAGCGGGGATGCGCGCACGGGGGACGGGGCGTGGGGGACCGGCGGATTTGGAGGGGGAACCGGTGAAATAAGGTGATCGGGAGAGGGGACGGTTGCCGCTGCCCGCCGAACAAAAGCTGACGCTGATATTAAACGGGCTTTTGTTAGGGAGAAATGCGTGTGTGTGCGTGTGTGTGTGTGCGCGGGGGGGGGGACACCCCGCCCGCAGCAAGTTGCCGTGCGGCGGAGGGCACCTTAGACTTGTTTACCGCTCGGCGCGGCGCTCACCGGCGTGTTTACCCTGCACACACGACGCGGGGCTCCCCCCCCCCCCCCCCAATCCCTTCCCTCCTCCGCGCCCCGGGGGGGGGGGGGGGGGGGATGAGCGGAGCGGGGTTTAAAGGGGGAGTGGGTGCACGGTCAGGAGATGCTGATACGATCACGCGTAAAACAAACCCCCCCCCCGCCTTTGCCAGTCGGATCGGTGCAAGCGCAGGCAGTTACTGGCCGGAGGGAGAATTACATCATCCCCTGCTCCAGTGATGCTACCTTTCGTGCCGCTACCATGCGCGCAGGGAAATAAGCGGGGGCGCGCCTCCCCCCCCCCACCCCGGCTCGGGCTTGCGCCCGAGCCGGGGGGGGGGGGGGGAGGCGCGCCCCCGCGTCACTCACACACACGCCCGCCCGCCCGAGTGTTTACAGCGCTCACACAGGCGTATTGTGACGTCGCCTGAGTGACAGCCCGCCGCGCCAACGGGGGGGGGGCGCGGCCCCCGACGCTAAGGCAGAACACGGGCGCCCCGCCCGTCTTTCCCCCCCCTCCACGCCGCGCGGGGATCGGGACCGCGAGCGGTTCCGCGGGGGGGGGGGGGTGTGAGCCGAGCCTAAGACTGAATACTTCAAAAGTTAAATCAAACTTACACGCTCTAGTATTGGGGTAGTTTACATGATGCCGATTAATTTGCGTTTATGACGTTTTATGACGTTTACAGCGCGTACTATACGCTGGAGAAGCGGTTTCTCGTGAGAGAGGCGAGGTGCATTCGTAAGCGCGGGATATGTGTAACGTTAAAGCGCCGTCTCAAACGTGCGCAACCCCGCGGGAGCGGCTGGGCCGGTCTCCTGCCGGGTACACGCTCCCGATCGGGCTCGGCGCAGGCAAGACAGGAGCGTGGAAGCTGTCACAGCGGTGGCCTTGTACACTTCACTGTCCAGAGTGGACAACAAAAAGCTGTTGTTTTTTTTTTTTTTCTTTTTAAACGGGAAATAGATTTAAGGACCGAGGACAAAATCTAAATTTCACACATCGTATGCTTTCCCCAGTGTTAGGAGTGTAATGTTATAGGGTTAGAAACTTGTTGCAATATGCTACTGGAGAGGGAAAAAGTGGGGTTTTTTACTCAGTCTGTGAAAATATTGAAGTAGTACTTACCCACTGCAAAGTCAGTAAATCCGTATCACGCTAAAAACAACAAAAAGTGTTTTACTTGTTGAGAATTGTTTGCCAGAATGCAGCAGTGTAAAATTATTACTACAACATCGGCATTTACTCACTACAAAATTCAAGTAACCGTGAAGCCCTGTTTAGTAGTACACACAGTTTTTAATGTGTCAATAGTTTGGGTTTCTTCAAAGTGTGTTACTTTTTGAAGTCAGGGTGTTTCTATTTGTGCAGAAAATAGACTGAGAAGCTTTGAGCTCCTACTGTTACAAAAGTTAAAAGGAAACAAAGTTGAGCTGCTAAGTCGGCAGTCTGGAATGAGTCAATAGTATCTCCTTTGTCCTGCTAGCTTTCTCTGCTGTGATGTATCTTTGCTCTATTTCCTCTGCACAAGCAAACGAGCACTTCTACTCTTGGTATATTTAATAGACTTTATACGTCTCCCGGCTTCTCAATATTCCGACCCACCAGTAAAATTCAAGCGCCTTTCCAGGCTGTATACAACAGTTGTGATACCGTCAATGACAGCACGCTCACTTCTTTAACCACGTAGATACTTACACATTTTCCATTATCTATAATTAATGGGGCAAATTATTTTTGCTTTGTAGTAGTAAGCCTTCATAAGGGAACAAATATGCCTTTTTAAAGTATTCCATCATCTCTTGTTTTTACAAAAACCAAAAAGATTGGGACGGAGACACGAAGGAGATGTAAATAACTCCCCCCTCGTTGACTTGGGGATTCCCTGGGAGTCTCAGAGGGCAAGGAGGTAACATAGCTGGCTTTTACAACAGGATCACAGGTCCTGACACAGGGTCACAGAGAATCTATGCTTGGCTAGCCCTGTGCTCCAGTTTTGTTTAGCTGGTAGCTAGTCCCTTGAGGGATCAATGTCAACTTAAGCATGCTAACTTCTACAAGCAACGGGTTGGCCAGTGACCGAGAGCTGTAACTGGCTCCTGGAGGGCTCCCTAGTCCTGCTGCACTTGGAGCTCGAGTGCTGCTGCCAGGCTGCCTCTGCCGCTCTGCAGCTTGTCACAGAAAGAAACCAAAGTGGCAACAGTACAAAGCAAACCCCAACGCTGTCCGTTTTCTGAAAACAAAAGGTGGGTAGATGTATTAGGTAGATTGGAAAAGCGGCTTGGGTAGGGATGAGGTTTACAGACTGAAGCACAGAAACTGGAGACAAGTCCCATCACCGTGAGTTGAGTTTCTGTGTACCTCAAACCCACTTTGCTCTCAAATTCTGGCCTTGTGATTGGTATTAGTCGTTCTGCAGATCTGTCACACTCCCAGAGATGATAAACAAATGTTAATTCAATATCCCAAATGTAAAGGTATTAGTGTTCAGCAAATAAAATAGGAGTATACTTTCTCTGTATTACATATATGTCTTAATCCATTAAGGAAGGAGGTACATATATATATATATATATATGCACACACATATACATATCTCCTCACATTAATAGCCCCTTCTGGTTTAACTATCAAAAAGCATTGGAGACTAGAGTTGGGTTACTAGAGTACAAAGAAAAGTGAAACTGTATTAACTCACTGGGAGGTTGAAACCTGTATTTTAATATATACAGAATGTAGTTTTTACTTAATTTTATGTTACAATACAAAGGCTTTTTAGGTCTGCAAGATCAAGACAGTATTTTTTTGGTTTTATAAAAATATAGCTTGTTTATTAGTAATTTATCTAGGCCTGCTTTTCTTTTGATTACCTGAATTACATAAATGAGTAATTTAGCATATGATTATCTGAATGACCATTCCTTTCCCTTTTCACTCTTGAAAAAGATTTTCAGTCAACTTCTGCTATAGTGTTGTATCTGTGACCATTTTCACTGTACCATTTGGTGTCTGACACTTTTTACTTTTTAAATATGATTTTGTACTTCCCCCTCCCCCCCAGTTCTTTTAAAAAATGCAGCCTCATAATTCCTAATGATAACAAGCAGTTTTCTCTGGTGACCATAAAGGCCTATGCTATGACTTTCTACAGCTTTCGTTTAAAACTTAAACCACATTTCTGTCTTTTTCAGTTGTAAAGGGTGTTACTAACTTTACATGTGGAAATTTGACTGGTACAGACAGCATAGTCTTCCTGGTTCTGCAAGCAGGCAGTTCCAGTGTTTCAGCTTTCGCACAGTAGCACTTTAACAAGCAGCAGCCATGCATAACTAACAAGACTGCAAGTCCAGTCACTGCTTTTTAGAAGCCTGTACCCAGCTCTTAAGTTATCTGAAATGTCCATTTTATATTGTTGCAGTCATATGACAAAACTATTAACAGCAGGAAAATGCAGTAGGTATTCATGATGGGTAAGATATAGGGGGAGGAAAAAAGTTTTGAAAAATGGAGCCTGAGGTGCAGGAAGAAAGCAGCGCAGCTCCAGCTATCCTTTTATAGTAACTGGTGTTTTATGGAAAGCGGGGAAGAAAAGAAAACTCTCTCTTCCTTCCAGCAGCTAGACAGTGATGGCATGACCCTTCTAACTGAAGACTGATAGCATTCTTGGAGAAATCTTTATGCAGGTTTCATTTCTAGTATCTGGAAATGAGAAGTATTGTTTTCCCCAGTTCCTTCTCTTGAATCCTTTCTGGATTCTTTATCCTCTAGCTATATTGATGGATGTCTAATAGAACAGTTTTCAAGTTTGGCATTAATGCTTCATAAAAAGTAATATATTTTTCAGGGTATTTTAAAGTACTGTAGTAGTTTTCATGAATATTTTCTACATGTACAATTAACATTCTCAATACCATATATGTATAGATGATATTAGCTCATCAGGGCATTACTTTAAAATGTGTACACAAGATATACCTAGCACAGACTAAAAAAGTGCTCTCAGCATGGATTACAGCTCCAAATAAATCTTTTGTAAAAGATGAATGGAAATTAGGAAATCAGTAGTAGTTCATCAGATGCGAAATACGCCCTTTAGACTGCACAAAGAAGTAAAAAATAAATATGCCAAAAACTAGGCAACCCTAGCTGGCAAAACAGAATATTGAAAGCACTGTACTTTTTCAGGACTTCTGGTATCTTTGTTTCTGGCTGAATGTGGTATGTGCATGAACATCCTTTCTTATAAAAGAATAAATTTCACAAAGATTCTACTGTATGACAGTGTACTGATTGGCTGTCACAACTACTGACTAAATATTAATTTTGGTAGTCTTTCCAAGTTAAATCTATGAACTACTATATCCGGATAACTTTTAAATCCCCACCCACAAGTGAAACTCCAACAAACCGATTTCCTGACTTGCACATTGTCTATCCTTGTTCGTATAGATTTGTTTAGCAATTTACTTTAGTTCATCAATTTTACTTTTATTAGTTGGTTAGAGAAATATTAGATAGTCTCTTTTGATTTGGAGTTTATTTCGGTTTAGTTTTACAACACTAAACAGTGCGATAAACACTGCAGACTAACTAGAAGGAGCTCCACATTAGTGCAATCACTTCAGTTTCGTAACTCCTACAGATTTTTATCCCTTACAAGCAATGATTTACATACCAGTGAGGGAAAATGAAAATGAGGGGGAAGCTCATTATAACCCTGTAAGTGTACTTAGTTTCTCCTAACACGGACTAGATTAAACCTGGCCTATGTCACAAGAACTGTGAAGGGTGAGAGCAAAGGGTCCCTTCTCATCATGGTCATGCACAATTAATGCTCTCTTCACTCAACAGAGAAAACCAGACCCAAAATGGGAAGGAGGATCTGCTACTATTCTTTCACCTTCGCTCCCCACCCCCACCCTTTGAGCTGTAAAGAAAGGATCAGGTTGCACTATTTTAAAAGCTGGTGCAGCACGAACACTTCCTCAGTATATGGGACAGCACTGGGAGAAAGTCTCTCTGAGAGCTCCCTGCGTGAACACATACTGCTTCACAACGTCCTTTACTCAGGACTGTGCCTGACCAACAGAGCTGAGCCTTCAATTAAGTGATGAAAACTTCCCCTGTAAACCTACGATATTTTTAGGGACGTATACAAATAAGAATATTATTGGACTAACTTACCTTTGACACATGGTTTTGAAAGCTTCACACTTGACGCAAGTCATAAAAACCAAACTATCACAACAGTTCAACACTATGGGCAAAGTAGACCTGTAAATAAATGAAAAAAGAAATTAAATGACTTAGCATAATTTCCTGAAAATGCTTACATAAACTGGATTGATTAACACATTAAAGAATATAATTGTTATATCTTTCTTCCCACCTTCTGAGCACAGATTACTAGTTACTGTTCCTACCAACATTTCAAGTTAAATCACACAGCTGATGTTAAATCTATATCAAGGTGGAAGATGGATGATGTTTTGGCCAAGGTATTGGAATGGGAGTTCAATCGAGGGCCATAATCCTGTCCCCAACTCAGAATTTCACCAATGGCTTTTCGATTCTAAGATAAGGATAATTAAAACTGTCCTGCCTCTCACTGAATCTAAGAGACAAAATAATGCTTACAGGATGTCCCAAGGCTACATATACTAAGGTTATAAAAAGTCTAAAATAACCTAAGATCTGAAATAAGTGTTTAGCAACGTTTTGTTTACTTGTGTATTTGTCTTTTCAAAGCATAAAAGTCATCGTTCCAGAGGCAAGGTGCCTAGTGAGCAGTGCCTACTGAATGTCAAAAGGCCAATCCAGCTAGGAAGATCTCCCTTAAAGGAGTTCTCATGCTGTATCATATCTCCACATAAAAGAACCAAAACGGACGGTGATTGAAATCCTCACCAGTCTTCCACACTCTTCATATTAGGTATGAGGACCTAACTGGAAATGGGCATTAAAAGCCTCCTATCTCACCCAGGGAAGGATCCTTCTGCAGGAATTGTGGAGGGAAGCCATAAGCCTCCTCCTGTTGGCATCGGGGAAGTTTTGGGTGTAGCAGGAGAGTCTGCACAAAGCACTGCATAGATGCTGGGCTGTGAGTCAGTGGCGCTCAGAGGCTAGAAGAGCTGTATCGTTATGGTAGCATCTGTCAAGTGGCCCAGCAGCGAGAAGGTATAAATTCCATTTAATCTTGCCTCAGCCACTTTTACCTGAGCTCTGCGAGTTTTAAAAGGAACAAAATCTCATTCCAGGCTTAAAAAAAGGTTGAGATCTATAGATAAAAAGCTGTATATTAGATCTAGGTATTACTATTGTAGTCGTTAATAATACACGATTTCAACATACAGACTGGCAGACATTTCATTTTAAAGCAAGAGTTAAAATAATGACAGGTTGTGTCATATGACAACAAATTTACAAGTAGTAGCAAAGCTGTCCTTTTCTCATGCATAAGATTCATCGCTCTAGAGGGACATTGCTGGAAATATGCAAGAGGCACATGGAAATGGAGGGAAAGATAAGAAAAGAAGTTTAACGGAACATGCTGAGTTGGATGACTGTAGTCTTCATCAAATAAGAAAGTGGTATCCTATTTACTTTCTGATGCTGCGTAAATGAATGAATCAAAGCCCACACATTCTCTTGCAAATCATGTCACAAGGATTCTACCTCTCTATGCCCCTGAGGTCATGAGTGACCATGTACTGACCCCTGACAGACTCCTGCCGCCTCTTCTTTAATACAGCAAGCATACACCTCTCTAACCACTTGAGCCCATATCAGTGCTGTACATCGCACGCTGCCTTCCCTTCCTTTTTTTTATTTTAGCAATCTATGCTCCCCCTCCCCCTGCCCACTCCTACCATCTTTTATGTCTCTCTACAGCCTTTCTTGCACTGAGAAGTTTCTCGATACGTAAGCAGACACATGTTAAGGTACAAAGAAAAACATAAAATGATAAGATTATATCAGGGAGAGACTCAGCAGCTTTTCAGAAAAAGGAATACTTTATTTCAAAGAAAATAAAATCTTCTTCAACTGAAAGAGGCTCATGTTTATATTATCACTAAAACTTTTGGGGAAAGAGGAAGAAATAGTAACTGTAGCCTGTTCAAAAGGAAGCTCTGTTACAGTACAGACCAAAAAATTTAAGTTCTTACAGTGTATAAAATATGTAATCAATGCTGAACTCCTGCATTTGCCTTAAATACCGAGCTGTGAGTGTGGACTGCTCTTTAATGTGTCCAACAGCCTTAATGCTGAAACCTGTACAAGGAGATAATTAATACAATAGCATTCACCAAGAACAAAACTGAGATATTCTTTCATTGAAACTTCTCCAGCTCTAACAAAGACACCATTCAAAAAAAAAAAAAAAAAGCATTTCAAAGACCACTGTAGATGCTGGACATGGACTGATTCTTGAGTTAAAGACAGACATCCACTAGCCAAAAGGAATAACTCAAACAAAGGAGAGACTTCCAAGTTTCAGACTGTCAAGTTTCAGACCTCTAGTTTGAACTTATCTATGTTTTCACACATCAGTAGGTTCAGTGGAGTTCGAAATATCCAGCATGTGTAATGAAAACAATCTCTATCAGTGGATACAGCATGTACATGATAACATGTGTTTTCCAAGCCTAGAGCAATTGTCAAGCAATTACTATTTGTCAAGGCAGCACACTTGATAGTCAGGGTCATCTAACCCCTAGGTCATCTCCTTCTACCTTATTCTGAGGCAGGACTCAGTAACTCAGCTGCCCAGCTTTCTTTAATTTGCTCCAAACGTGAGTAGCAGACGCAGGTTTCTCTCGCTACACGCAGCGAGAAAGCCGAGGGAGGCAGAGGCAGCGGCAAGGGGTGCAGTTACTGCACCACGATGGCTCATATAAGCAACAGCTGCCGGGGTTTTGTTCCAAGTCGAAGGAGGGCCCGCGCAGGTCAGAGGGGACTCCTGGACAACTGATTATTAACCAGGGCTTTCTAAAGCACTTGCAAGGCCCATATTGTGTTTGTTTAGGACCCAGAACTACAAGAGCATGTTATCAGCAGACTGGGTGGATTGGTTTGTGTCTCTGAGTTAAATTATCAATTCTAACTACCTTTTAAAACAGAAAAGAGAAAGACCTTGTCTTACGCAGTCTGTTTTAGTACAATTTTAAATTTTTTTTTTTCATTTTTTCATTTTAAATATACCCTCAACTAAATATACCCTCTTTACAAAATATGATTCATTTTTGCTAGCCAGATTGTTATTCCATGCCTGTACAATTTTCAGTTAATCATCTATATAGCTAACCTCTGATTCTTAATTTTGACATTTTATGATAGAAAATTTAATGGCTTTTCTTTACCACATGATTCAGTCTTCCAATTACAATTTGTAAACTGTGTGTAGATGGAATTCAATTAAAATGTAGCAAAAGAGCACTTCATTTTTAATCAGTTACATTTTTAATCAGTTAAATTAAATAACAATAGTTGTACATAATACGTAAGGAAAAAAATTATCAGAACATATTGCACTGAGAACTGATTTATTCGACAAGGACTAATCACTGTTAGTTGGTGAACTTAAGCGATTGTTTCTGGTCAGCATGACCTTCAAGACTTAGAACTAGTACATCTCATCCTCTTACAGTTTTCATTCACAGACCTGATGAGAAAAAATGAAATTGCCTGCTTTTCCATCTCCCAGTGGATTTTTCAGTTTTGAACATACTAGTCATTAATATAAAGTAGATGAGTACATTAAAAGAAAGAAAAAAAGCTGTCAGAAGCAGGTTCAGCATTCTGTAGGTTACAGTTCCAAGTGCTCTGCCAGTGACTTCCACCCCTTCAGTGGCTTGACTTTCTCTAAAACTTCGGCATCCAAAAATGTGTTGCATAGTATTTTTATTGTGTTATTTTAAAATACTATAGTAAATTTAACCTTAATATGGGCTGACCTACTTCCATACTTAATTTTAAGTGGTCGTGTTAAAAAAGAAACATTTAATTTAAATAAAGTGTACATATAGAACTCATTAAACATATATTAATCATTCCAGGAGGCCACACAAGTAATAGAAAATGTGGATTCCTTCCTTTCTGATTTATCAGCCATTTATGCTATAGTATGTTCAAAACAGAATGGGTTCCTACTGTGCCTGCTGGTGTACATACAAAGTTAAAGAGACAGAGCCCTGGCACAGAGGTTTGCCTTCATTTGCTCAACACCTGAGGTGTTAAAAGTAAAAAGCCAAACAGGAGAGGCTTTTTTGTTTCCTTTTTTTTTTTTTTTTTTTTTTTGTAAAGCACTGGCTGTTCAGGTGCAGATTTACCAGCAGCAGGAGGCAGAGTGTGAAAGGATGCTATGAAGGGCTACAGATCCTCCCCTGTTCCTCCCTCCCTTCTTATTCCCCTCCTCCTCGAGTTCTAGCTGCCTTCACCTATGCCTATCTATCATCTACTGAACATTGGAAGGACTTTAAGCTAACCAGGGAACTGAACATAAGCATTGACCACCTTAATCTCTGCTAAATATAGAGACTTCCCATTGAATTTCCTTGTCCCTGCTAAGTGACTTAAGAGGATAAACCTACTATCAGGATAACTCCCCAAGTTGAAAGGAAGAGAAGGAATGTTATTTCTTAGAATGCCAAAGGTTGTGATCTTGGCTTGCTGAATTTTGGAACATGACTTACAGATTTGGCATTACAGATCTGTGGATTCCATTTATTCACTTAACAAGGATTAGAATAAAATTGCTCCTCCGAAATTACTGTGATGGAAACAACACTATCCCATGGATTTTCTATTATTTTTTTCTTGCTCTTTTCTTTGGTGGGCTCAAAGATTTCCTCTCCGTAGCAGAGAGAATCTGAAGGGCAGCCTAAGGAACAAGAAAAGTCATTACTCAAAATTACAATGGTAGCAACAAGTTTCTAAAGAGATAAAGATGAAGAAAGTTAGGTTTAGGTAAGGGCATGATTAAGTGAGGAAAAAGAGATGAGGTAGAGGCATTTCAATAACATATGCCATAAAATCTTTGAAATACCACAGACTAGATAGTTAGCAAAGCTGACAGTGCAGTAACAGGGAAGAGAAGGACTGACTAAGGGTTGGTTCTAGTTGGTTGAATTTAAAGAGGGGAAAGTCCTGAAAGTATTTGTTTCATTTCTGCAAAGACTGTGAGTAGGCCAAGATTCATAAATAAACTGTATTTTAAGAATACAAGAGAGGTCAAACTGGTTCAGACCAGGCACCTATCTCCAACAGCAGACATCAGCTAATTCTTGCCCAAGTACTCTCTCAGAGAACAGCAGGACCAGGACAAGTACATTTGATATTGCCCATGGGTTCAAGCATCCAACTTTGTTTTAGCTCAGGGGGTTTCCTGAGCCTCATGTGGTTTGTCTAGTCAGTGACCTTTACTCCATCTCTCTTCCAAGGTCTTATGCAGTCTCTCCTTAGATCCATGTGAACTTCTTTCGTCCACACTGTCTAGGCAAAGAATGTCATGAGTGTATTACTCATGGACATATAAAACAATATAATTTATTGTATTATTTGCTTTGAATTTGCCTACTGCCAGCTTCATCTGATGCACCCTCATTTTTTTATTGATAGAGAAGGTGAAAAGTTGATCCCTGTCTGCCCTTTTCGTGTGTGATTTTAAAACATTTATTGCTGTTTTGAAGAAGTGTTAGAGGGGTGCTGTAATTAAAGTCTCTGAAGAGTCCATTGCCCCTGTGCTGGAAATCTATTTCTTCCTAGCTCTGCCAATCAACCACCAGTTTGCCTGCTATCTGTGGCAGATGCTGAAGCTGCTATTGCACAGAAGTCCTTCCAAGATCCTGGGGAACTGGAAGCTTAGATGAGCACATTCTGAGAGAGCCATTCTTTCCCACTGTTAGGGAAGATGCATTAGAGGAAAAGATGCAGTCATGCATATTGTGCTCTTAAAACCCTGCTGGTCTTTCTGCAAGCAGAATCTAAAAGAATAGTAGGGAGTGGAAATGAAGAGAAGAAAAATTGCCAATCCACAGAAATCAGCCCCATTCTAAGAAAATTACTTGCTAAGAACTAAAGCTGAAGGAATCAACGTAAACTTTATCTGAAAACTGAAGTAGAAAACTGAAGATAAAGTAGTTCAAGCTTCCTCTAAAGGAGGAGGGCATTGTTTCTACAGTTTAGCAGTAGACCTTAAGCGGGCACAGTTAACATAATAATTAAAACAGTAGAAGCTTGTAAGAGTTTCCTATTATTTCAGTAGGAGATTCATAACCCATGCAGTATACTCCCATTTCCCCTGCTATGTGGTTTACAACGCATAGGAATATTTCTCAAGCAGGCAGGAAAGCCCAGTTTCTATTAGCAAAAAATTATACGGATAGGTAAGACAGGTCTCCGCTCTTAGGCAAAAATATAAACAAAGGCCTTTCAGAAATCTTACCACAAGATAAGGTATGTTGTATCCCTGTACAGAAGAAGATAAGCAGCTATTGCAGAAAAATGCATTCTTAGAGAAATTATGTAAACTCCAGTTAGTGTCAAAGCTATTAAACAGTCCCGTACTATTGAAGTAGAGGAGGTTAAGGGAGACTGATGATGCTAGGATACTCAAACAGAAAGTCTTTTCATTTAGGTTTGTGAGTAACTCTAGTTAAAGTGACTCTCTTTGACACAAAATGATCTGTACTGTTGCAAAATAGTTTCTGTCAGCAGATTTCACCCAGGCAACGCCCAGTCTATCAGCTATAATCACACTGGGTTTCGCTGCAGGATCTGATTATTATTTTGGAAGAGTATGTTTGGCTAAGCAGGTAAAGAGACTGTACTGAAAGTTTCACAAGACACAAAGAAAGGTAAAAAAAAAAAAGGCATACAAAAGCCATGTTATAAAACAGGTAAACAAAACATTTTTTCAGGAGCTCTCATCATCCCTCTAGTTAGAACAGGACACCTATTTGTGTCTGTTATAAACAAGTGCACATTTAGGAGTCCTCATTTGAAAAAGGTAACTCTGGAAGACCAGTCATTGCTATTGACTCCCTGCTACGATGGTTAGATACGCTGAAGGTTAGAAAGGCTCGCAGCCTCTAGTGTTACCAACTCTAACCCTGGCTGGTTCTCATTGGCTTAATTCAGTCACATAAAAGTTTGTGAGGATGGTCTTGCCCCTCACTGGCTTGTTGACAAAACATATAATTAATTATCACATTGACTATAGGC
The DNA here is from genome assembly GCA_009819775.1 of Phoenicopterus ruber ruber. Classification (NCBI taxonomy): domain Eukaryota; kingdom Metazoa; phylum Chordata; class Aves; order Phoenicopteriformes; family Phoenicopteridae; genus Phoenicopterus; species Phoenicopterus ruber. Next base: position 189,885,761 of record CM020215.1, on the reverse strand, counting down.
ACTTGTTTGGTAAGTCCCTGAAAAACAAAATTAAATGCACTTTTGTTCAAGGCCGAGGGTCCTGACTGAGATACTTATATGGAGACAAAGCATCCCCTGAGCATCACAGAGATTTTGAATGTGAGCAAATCCTTACCTCTGAATAGACCTGTCTGTCACCCAGACTCTTGGTACATTAAGGTATGAAGATCACACTGTACTGAGTATCATTTGTTCAAAATCTAATGAGGAAAGGACTTCTTTGTGTACCATAGACATCTGATGTGGCATGTACCAGGTAGTTACAAGGCTGTGGTTTCAGTCAACTTTGTGCACAATGCAGACAAAGTACAGAATGTTTTGTGAGAGACTCTAAATGCTGAGATGTTTTCACTGATCTTAAAAGATGACCTAGAAGTTGATTTAATTGACCTGTTAGTGTCTAGGATCTCTCCTCTGGGAAGGAAAAAGCCCTTGATAATATGATGTATAACAGCAAAACCATAACCAAGTGTTCCAAATCAATGTTGCTGGTTTTGTAAGTCTGAGAACTATTGATCATACAGTTTTAGATCTGTATGAACTGAATCGATCATCTGTTGTGGTACTACACTTTATCTTCTGAGACAGGCTGTGATGACAGCTACTTTTTCTGGGAGGAGGCAGGAGGAACACAAAACCAACAGAAAATTCCTGCCTGGTTCACAAGAAAGACTGAAGGGTATAGCACTCTGTAATGTATTCCAGTGTTCCTGTGAGGAATCTAATGTCTTTTCTCTGCTGCATGGACCCCTATGTAAAAATAGACAGCTTGCCGGCTGGCAGTTCAAAATCCCTGAGGATTAGTGATTGGTTAGGAGATTATGGATACTACTTCAGTCTCAATTTGAAATAGCAAATGAAAGTGCTGAGGTACTGATAGTTGACACTGAACTGCTAGCCCCCTCACCCTTTCTGTAAAGTTGTAGATATAGAAGGCTCTGTCACCGATTTGTAATGGTACATTTGCTTCTGCAATCAGTCGTAGAAGGGAATCTATTTCTAGTGTTTATTGTTTCTAATAAGCCGGATAGCTTGTTAGAGAATAAGAGAGAGAAAAGCCACGAGACCAACAAGTCACTCAGCACTATGTACAACACGGTACTGAAAATACAATCACTACTATCAGGGCTATAAATACATAAGGCACTCAGCACAAAGCCAGTCACTATCAAGGTCCCTGCAGGGAGCATGCAAGTAATACCATAGGTCTTTTCAGGCCCTGGACTTTAAAATACATGAATCAAAGATATGCCATATTGCTGATGAATCTTTTATCCCTTGCTATGTGCATGGGCAGCAACTTGTGCTGGGAATCACGCTCCTCTTGCCTCCATCAGACTTCCCTGCCAATACAAGTGGACCCTGGCAACGGATATGTCCCAGAAGCTCAGAATCACAGCTTTTAGGATACTGAATAAGAGACATTGTCTTAAATCATAACTATAGCTTTACTTGCGGAATTTAGAAATAAATTGATTTCTGTTCAAGGGAAGTCGTCTTCTTCCCCACTGTATGTTTCCTCTTGGAAGAAGGAAATGTTACTGTGGGACTTGTTGCTCTCTGAAGCATCACACTGGGGAATACCTTAAACCCCAGTAACTTATGACTCCTTTATTCATACATAAAGAGACATATCTAGTATGTTAACTCAAACTGTATTTTGCTAATGGTCATAAGAAGACTTAATTTACTGCATGAAATTAATTATACTATTACATATAAAGTTAAATGAATCACACAGCACATATACTGCATTACTTCCATCTTTGTGGTATGATGGAAATAATGAAATCATGAATGTTTGTACTCACGTCGCTATTTAATGCCCTGAGGATAGAGGACATGAGGGCGCTTCAAGTAGTACTCTGCTGATACCATCTAATGGACTCTGCTTGTCCAAATAATTCGTCCTTGCACTCATGGGGCACATGCACACCAGCAATGAAATCCATCTACACAACCACTCAAAGAAACAGCCAAAAGCATCCCAGACGAGTTATTCATGCACTTTATAAAAATTGGGCAATTAAAATAACTCTCTGTGCTTTGGCCAACTTAGATGGAAAACTGGGCTATACAAATTAACACACACAAACTGCATTAAGAAAGCAACTGTCTCTTTATACTGTTACTGTACATCACAATATTAGTCTGGAGAGCCCAAAACTACGTACGAATACACCTTCTAGTACTCTGGAGGAAATATTTTCTTAATTCTGACATTTTCTTTTTTATTTCTCAAAATTGGCCAAAAAACTTCCACACTCTTAAATGCTAACACTTATACTTTCCAATCTATATCCAACCATAGGATTGTCTTTCTGAAGTACAGTTTCTACTACTTTGTCCAGTCCAATTGCAGTTATGTTAAATAAGGGCACTACCACCACTTTAAAACATTAAATCTGCTAAAATAGAATAACTCAGAATAACTGCACACAATGTCTTCCCAGTTCTACCTCCAATTATACATTCTCCTGCCAACTTAAATAAATATTGTATCATTCCAATTTCCTTGCATATAGTTGTTTACCTCACTTAATCAAACTGCATATATTCTTTTTCTTCCTAACTATCCTTTAGTTGTTCTTACTGTTTCCGAATGCCCTTATTTAATCTGTAAGTAATATTTTCAAAATTATTAAATGATAAATTCATTGGCACCTTTGAAAAAGGGGGTTAGATCCTTCTATATTATTAGCTCTGTATTTTTCTGAGTATCATATTATCCAAAATAGACACAGGCACCTTGCCGGGGGTTGATTTCTGTAGTAGCTGCATTGGGCCTCTGAAGATATGCAGGAAAACTAAATTTCTCATCATAATAAATCCCCTCTGGTTAAGTAAATATTTTCTTTAGTCCGCAAAAAAATAATATTTTTAAACTGTTCAATAAAATATTAAGTGGGAAAGCTGAAAATATAGTTTGCATTTTATAACTTCAAACTATAAATATAAATGTGAATGTTCAATTAAAAAAATTATTAAATTAATATACATGTTGAAGAGCAAGTTTTGACAAGTAAAATCAGATAACCTTAGATTTCAACTGTAAGTAAAAGGAGCCTTAGTAGTTTTTCCATTTTTCTCAATTTGTTCAATTCATTAAGGCATCTCACAATTTAGAACCATTATTCTCTCTTCATGAAACATTTTGGATCATAAGCTACTTCTTTGACTTCCATGAGAAGTCAAGTCACTCAACTTTCAAAGGCCTTTTTGAAGCAGTATTTCACTTCTATCCAGGAATTATATTTTCCTATCCTTATAAAAAAGTGTGAGTTAAACATTCTGAAGTTATTTGCTAGACATGTTCCTCCAAAAGCTTCTCTGACCTATTCTGTTTTTCTTCTACATAAACTGTATTTATATAAAGGTGCAGCGGTATGTCATTCATATTCTTGTTCCACAATTCTGTGGGAATTTTAACATACGGTATGCTTTGCCTGTAGCAAACAAAGTTATGATGCAGTCAATTATTGTTGGAAAATAAGACTGCCAAGACTAAATACATCAAGTTGACAACAATCTTTCTCCAGATTGGCTTGTATTATAAAGGTTTTAAGACTTTGGTGGTCTCTTTCTAAGTTAATTCTCAAATAGCGTAAGTAGATGTCTCCTACTTTAAAAAAAAAAACATATACCAAAACCAGGTAAATCTAGATGATTCAAGTACAGTATTAAACAGAAAAGTTATACTGGAACCCATTGGTTCTATATGAAGATAACAAGACAGAGTGAGCTACAAGGGGTTCTGTTTCTCTTACTTAGATCTTCCTCTCTGGGAGGTTAACTGAGTGAAAGCCACTTGATTCTCTGTACACTATACACATTTTTAATACAGCTGCTTCTAATAATTGAAATGTTTCTAACACAATTTGAGGGAAGAAGGTAAAATAAAATGTCCATTTCCAAATGTTCACAGCCTTCCTGTTGCAGACCCAATACAAGAAAAAGAACTGGAAGAGAAACACTTTAATGTGAGGACTTTAATTATTGTTTGATATGAACACGTAAGTCCTTAAGCAGCTAACCACAGTAATAAATATAAATGTTTTTCTCATCATCCTTCAAATTTAATTTCTTAGAAAGAACAGACATGCTAGCAAGTATTCTGAATAGACTGAATTCTGTCAGTATTCTGAATAGGCAAATGATCTTCATTCCTTCAATATCCTTGCTCTCTTATGTTACATATTTTGTGCTCTAACAAAAGCATATACACGAATGATTCATATTATAATGAAGGCCATGAATGTTGGTAACATGAACCATACATTTTCTTTCATGTTGTTTTTGAGTACAGGAAAATAAAATATCTTGAGGTTTGCAGCAGAAATACAAGTGATACTTTCTAATATCACTAACTAATTTCACTTTAGGGTTCCATTATCACAGCATAGATACTAGGTTTCATTTTTATTACTAACAGGCTTTACTTATCGGAGTAAAAATAGGCTGTTAACCACAGAAAGTAAAATTCATCTTTAAAGTTCTGGTTTTGTTTAGGAATCAGACTTTTTCAGATATTCTGTCAAATAGTAAACTCTAGTTATCTGTATGTGACTCAAAAGAAACTACATGTGTTTTGAATGCAGACTATTTCCCCGTAATATCTACAAAGCTATACATACCTGGAGAGCATGTGCTAGATAGAATTAGAAGGCAAGGAAAAAAGGTATTGACAATGCTGAAACCAGCTTCCTGCCCGGAGCATCAAGTAGTGTAAGCAGAATAATAGTACTGCTTGCATGAACAGGTAAAATGCTTTATCCTTATCGACGATCTGTAAATAGAAATTATATGTATGTGAACTTTAAAATTAAAATAAGTGAAAATTAAAATATAGACAGGCATACAAGATACAAGAATACATCTATTGACAAAAAAATGATACTTGCGTTTTTGATGATTTATCATGTGTTCAGACTATCCAATTTCATCTCCACATTCCGAATTTATTTTTCAAATTACTTCTTAATATTCCAGATTATTTATTGAGTGAAGCCATCAGTTATGAAAGAAGATAGATGTAAGAGCATTGTGATGACAGAAACTTTTTGTCTAATCTGTTCTAAATTGCCAGTGAGGAAGATGCTCCAGCATCGCCAGATAGCCTGGTTCCAGTCTTTAACTGTCCTCGTACTTAGAAGGATTTTCCAAATATGTAGCCTGTTCTTCACTGTAAATTAAGATAATTTTTTCTTGTCCTTCCACAACTGGATACAAAAGACAATTGATGACCACCTTCTTCACAATAATCTTTAGATAACAGATTATTTTCCCCAGTCTTCTCTTCCCTAGACTAAACAAATACAACTATTTCAAAATGTGCCTTATAAATCTTGCTTTCCAAAAACCTTTTCACTCATGTGTTCTCCTATGGATTCACCTTTACCTGGACATCAAAATCATTTTCCTTTTCCAGATTTTATTTTAACACAGAGGTAGAACAATTTTATTCATTGACTTTTATTTTGGCCATTTTGCATGAGTGTTCTTTGATTTTGCTTCATCTGTAAAACCAGGTAATATCAATGTCATTTGGAATTTTGTGGTACTCTGGAGCAGCAGGCCCCGCAGACCTTTGAAACAAAATGCATCTGTCCATCTCTTCAGTAGCTTTTTTTGAAATCAGTAATGACAATTTTCTTTGAATGCAGAATAATTCACTTGTTCTTGGGTTTTTTTCATTTTCTTCAAAGAACTGGATAAAACAGGGATTTTGTATGCCTTCTATTTAGTAATACTGTCACTTTTATTTTTATGTTTAACAGCTAAAACAAGAATTATAATATGCTTAATAAATAAGCAGATAGATGGATGGACAGGCAGGTATAAATCTAGTTTTCCTTGAGAATCAAGCATAGTAGAAAGAGATTTGACTCAAAGCCTGTATTTCTCTCTGTTGTCTCAAAATAGAATCATAGAATCATAGAATTGTTCTGGTTGGAAGAGACCTCCAAGATCATCGAGTCCAACCATTAACCTAGCACTACCAAGTCCCCCACTAAACCATGTCCCTTAGCGCCACATCTAAACGTCTTTTAAATACCTCCAGGGATGACAACTCCACCACCTCCCTGGGCAGACTGCTCCAGTGCCTGACAACCCTTTCGGTGAAGAAATTTTTACGAATGTCCAATCTAAACCTCCCCTGGCACAACTTGAGGCCATTTCCTCTTGTCCTATAGCCTGTTACTAGGGAGAAGAGACCGACACCCACCTCGCTACAACCTCCTTTCAGGTAGTTGTAGAGAGCAAGAAGGTCTCCCCTCAGCCTCCTTTTCTCCAGGCTAAACAACCCCAATTCCCTCAGCCGCTCCTTGTAGGACTTGTGGATAGATAATATGTCCTCTGAAACAGAGGTAGAAGGATGTTGCTAGTTGAAGTATACTGTGGAGTCTCTTTTTGACGATTACACAATTCTTAGTTCATGGTAAAAGTTTTGTCTGAATAAAGCAGAAATATTCTGGACCAAGAAAAGTAAAACAAAGGATGTAAGATAATAACAGATCAAAGAAGTGCTCTAAATGCTGCAGTGGCTGTCTGTCTTCACATTTAATTCCAGATGCCTGCATCTAGAGAATCTAGTCTCTTTACTTTTTTTAACCAGAGATAGTTTATCCAGGAATCTCCAAGTTATTTCCTTGGAAAGAAGAAAAAAAAAAAAAAGAAGTGAAAAACTGAGCAGTGGTTTATGATATCTAGCCCAGATTTTCTGCTTCTTTGCTCTACTTCACTTGCACAGACTATGCAACTATACCACAGTCATATATGAAAGTTCTTCTAAGAAGTGGTTTCTATGGTTTGGTTTTGCTTTTTAATATTCGTATAGTTTATTCATAGGGTACTTTCATAATGAATTCCTGAAATTTAGTAGTTGTTCTTTGCAATCTAGTTAATCTATCCAACTGCAAAACATCCAAATCCCATGATACCTAGGTGTGCTCTCAATATACCAAACGAGTAAATAGGCTTAAGGGTTCCCAGCAGCCTTACACTCCTGCTCAGAGCCACCCATTCCCCACCTCCGGAAAAGCCTTTTTACAATTCCTCTACCCTTCAGCCAAAATTCCGATGTAGTCATCTCCTCTTTACCATACTCCAACGTAGCTTCCAGCAGCTCCTAAAAACTATGATGTCCCCCGACTTCCTCGGGAAACAGAGAAGCAAACCCCCAACAAGTGATTATTCAAGCAGGAGTGATGGGCACAGAATGTATTTGCAATGCAGAGAGCAGCAGTTTATGAACACTTCTCTAGCAGACAGTCGTACCTGCACTATCTGCCGTAACATTTTCAGAATCTCTTTTCATAGAAGTCTTAAAACAACTTTTTTCCTCAAGACAGGAACTACCAGTTCTGGCAGTTCAGACATTAGGTTTAGAATATGCAATGTATCCAGAGAGAAGTGGGCAACTTCAAGTATTTTGTTTGATTGTTTCATGTCATTTTCTAAAACCACGCTCGAGGGGATCATAGTATTAGAATTTTATAAAATGCATTTGCATGTCAAAATTACAAGCTCATTGTAAGAAAGAACACTTTTTTTTTTCAGCTAGGTATGTACTATATGTGACAGATTTGCTTTATGTTTTTCTCCATCTATGTGTCTATAATTCTGCTTTCTTGTATTTTTCACTGATAGTCTCTTGCTTTTTTTAATGTCGTTTCTATTATTTGCAAGAACATATCTCTACTGAAGCCAAAGCAAGCTAAAGGTACAGAATTGTACATCCATATTACAGAATTGATTTTTCCCAACATAGTAGCTCCTAAATTTTATATTTTATGTAACATGTAACATACAAACAAAAACAGTGACATTTTTCTTCTCGTAAACCCAATGGCATTGTGATACCTTTCTTGAGTTTGCCACACTTTAGACAGATATTTCAAGCATCGAGTTTGCAAAGTAAAGTAAGAAGTAGAGATCTTCAGCACTCACCAGAGAGTGAATCTGCATATAGTTTTTGAGTAGTTTATTTCCTCTCTTTACCTCTGAGTAACTTAAAAGACAATATTCAACTGAATGCTAACACGTTATGTTCCAACATTGCCTGACTTCCCACATTTTCCCTTCCCTTTTTATTTTCTATCTTCAGGCTTAAGCAGTTAATCCCAGGTCACAAAGTAGTCTATGAACGTAATTTCCCCTTTATGTGCATCCTGCACATAGTTTTCTACAACCCATAAAATGAGAAATGATCATGAAAATAACTGGTGACCTCACTAGGTCAAAATATGACCTGGAACCTAATAGTAATTACATCACATACTGGAAAAACGTCCAAGTAATACAGAGATTATGTTAATCCCAAAATATTATTGCATATCCCTTTTTGAAATCTGTATAAATATTCAGTAAAGCACTTATCCCATCATGTGCATGACGAGGTCATTATTTTATATTGAAGTGCGCCCACTTCAGCACCAGGTCCTTCTCAAAAGTCTCAGAATAAAACACCATAAGCAAATGCATTATATTTCAGGCTTTTATCCTACAAGGAGGTCCACATAGGTGGGACCCAAACTGCATTTTAATAATGAACTAAATCTATTTACCCAAATGGTCAGATACTGACTTCTTTATTGTAATCTTGCTTATTTTGAAAAGAATATTCACTCGTCTAACTGGCTTTCCAATTTCCATTTAAAAATACTACCACATCAGATAAATACTGTTTCGCCTTTTATTGTCCTCCTCTAACTTTCTTAATTTACCGATTTTTCAGATTTTCTGCGCTTTCTTTCAATTAAGTCACACATTACATCCAAATTTATACATTCATTGACATTTCTGTTCAAGAAACAGTAGTCTGAAAGATACCTATAGATTATTTGTTTTCATGCCATTGCGATTTTAATTTAGAGCAGGCTAGTACAGTTGTAATTATTGCCAACTGGACGTAGTTTATAAGTTACATCTGTGTTACTGAGGTAAAGAGGGCCCAGGCCCATGCGATAATCCATGCCATTTAATTGTTAGAACGCTCTTTGGTACGCTTTTGGCCCAGGCCAACGAGCACTCCGGTAAGACACAGCAAGATTTGGGGAATAGCATGGGTTGGGGACTGTTCTTAGCAGGCAGTATGAACGAGGCCACCCTGCTTTGGGAAAGCAGATGGGTTAGCCAGGCAAATGTGAGCTGTAATTTACTACCAACTCTTGACTGGGTTGCGGTCCATTTTGTTTTCCAGTATAGATGTCATCTAAGAACTTAAATGCAGCTGAAAATCGGTAGAGAGTAGGCGTACCTTCTCATGCTCCCATTACCAGACCTGCGAGAAGGATGAGAGCTCTTGGCACGCAAGAGGGACAGAGCAGCGTTAGGCTGACTGTGACATCCCCACAGCAGGCAAATTCTCAGCCTGTGAGTAGGAATGGATCTTGGCTACCTTGTGCTACCTCCAGTGGGCAGAGCAGGGGTACAGAATATGGACCCCTTCGTATTTTCAATTACCATTTTTGTTTGCTGTCTCTTCAACTATCTTTTCAAATAAATGATCTGATTTGTAGACAGTGGTCTCAGATTTCATTGTATTCAGTATTACTCCATTGGAAAGAAAGAGAAAAATTAGAAGTTGAAGACATTTGAAAAAAAATCTGCTTTCTAGTGTTTCTTTAAAAGTTTCACACATTTTCAGATTATATTAGCAAAACTGTACTAACTAAGTGGATAATTAGGCTTTCTCAGATAGCATCACATGGTCCGAGCTTTCTTTCTGGTCTATTTTATCTTTGCATGATGGCAAGCTTAAAGTTCCCATTTCCAGTTCCGTTTTCTTTTCTCCTACTTTATACTTCACTAAACATTTATTTACAGTGGAATCTTGCTCTTACTCTATTGCAATGTTATTGCTGAACCAGCTTTCTGCTATTACTCTTCAAACTCTTTACATTTCTGTCAGTGATTTTCACAATATGTTTACCCTTTTTCGGGTCTCTTTATTAAACCAGAAGTATTGTACATTCATAAGGTCTTCATTTTAGATCTAGTATCTTTTTTTTTTTTCTGATCACTATCAGATCCAGGACTGAATTAACTCCTATTACTTCTTCCAGTTGTTTTAAGTACTAGACAAAAATATCCTCCTGTAGCCTATTTCGAAATATTTCTTGCGTGTAACTCAAATTCCTGTTTTACAGCTTTTCACACATTTATTTTCATATACATAGCACTACATGTATGTATAACATACATATAATACGTGTGTATACATATATCATAATCGTAGAGATCCTCATAATCCTAGAGAAAGTCAAATGAAACAAACCTTCAACACAATTTTCATGGATTTTGCATCTTCCATTTTCATTTGTGAAATTATTTCTGTGTCTGCCAGCCACGTGAATTGCAGGATCTGTGGTTGTTTTATAAATTATGCTTCCCTCACCTTATCTCCCTTATATAGCAACAGATAGTTATATTCTATTTATGTCTTAGCCAGACTTGTTTGTAATGCGATCAAAGAACATTTCATGGAATTTGTAGTGGTACTGCACCTCTCAAGACCACATGTACCTAAGCTGTGCTTATGAACAGAAAGACCTAATTGTTCATGATTATTTCCTGCAGGACTTTATGGATGAAGGATGTTTTCACATCTCAGTGTAGCAATATTCACTCAACTTTATTCTCCTTTTGCAAGTGTTTCCCTATGGTTACACTTACTCATTTGCTGAAAAATCTTTCCTGTTTTGTTAGTATTTCCAGCTATGCTTTCCTCGCTGTTCTTCATGTATTAAAAAGACAGACACTTTAACTGGTTAACTGAGACATTATCACCCAAAAATTGCAAATCAAAAAATACATAAACTTGAGTGTAAAAATAATTTTACCTTCAAACTACAACTCTAAATTTTAGATTAGTAGTATTATTAAACAAGCTATAGTTTTGTAACTTAACAAGTGATATCAACACGGTACTCTCAAAACCAAAGTAATTTTCTAAAACTATGCTAATTCAAGTCAGTTTGATGTACTTCCTTCTAACAATAATATGCCATTGTTAGAACTGTATTATTTCTCGTGATGAGTAAGACCTTATTCCATAACTACTCTACTGTAAAATGAATACAAGTATTAAATAAGGGACTATTTCAGGATCTGTATTGTATTATATAGCTAACAGAAAGGACAAACCTTCAGTGATCTGTATTGTATTATATAGTTAATAGAAAGGACAAACCTTCAGTAAGCAGTGGTGACTTAACTTTATGCATGCCAATTTATACCATTTGAGGATATACCCCAGAAAATCCTAACAGGTTTTACATGGTTTTTAATATTCTTTCTTTGGTTTTCTATGGATAATTTTCATATGGTTCATTTTTACAAAATTAGTTGTAGTTGATTCATTCTAACAAAAAACTTTCTGCTGCTACTGTACAACACAAAAGCTCATCAACAGTGTAACTGTTTTAGAGACTCCAAATTTCCTCAGCTTTCTAATCCTTGTCTGTAATGTCATCCTCACGCTCAGTAAATGAATCTGGCAAAGAAGGTGCTTTTTTAATGGGCTCAAAATTATGCAAAGTCCTGCTTATAACTACACTAGTTAAAAACTTTTAGGCACCCTAAATGACATTCTCAGCCACACTTCCAATCATCTTCTAGTAAGTTGCTATTATTATGTTGTTGCAAATTACTGTAAGTATCAGAAGAGGCTTCAGAATCTTATTTTACACATCTAAACCAAAAAGTTCTGAACTTCACTATTTTTGTTTTATCATGTACTTGGCATTCCTTTTATTGCAATCCAAAGAATTCAGATTATCTAAAGAACATTTAGTATAGCTAATAAAACATGTAGGTATCTCTCAGAAAACATTAACTTTTATTTAGTATTTCTGCTACAACAAAGCACGATTTGCAAAAATTCTCCTTATTTTACGGATGTACATCTTTCAGTTGTCTTTTTTTTAAAAAGTTCAACTGCTTATATTGCTATCAATACAAAGCACTCTTTCCATTAGCATTTCTCTTTATCCGCAAATAAAATCTGAAAACTTCTACCATACCATTTATAAATGCAGCATGTTTGCTTTCATTCAGATGCTCTTTTTAAGTTAGCATTCCTGTATTGAACAAGTACCATAAGTCTATATTTTTACAGGAATGTTTATGTCTGTCCATAATTATTATTCCATTGATGTACTTTGATCCTATGAAGGCGCATGTGTCATAAAAAACTTTAAATGCTGTCACTGAATTGTTAAATTTCTTATCTGGTTTACTGGAAATCCTAAAATAGCAGATCCATCCAGTGTTTAGAAGTAAATATATTCTTCAACATATATGATCATGCTTAAGGCAGTATTTTAGGCAAATGGATGCATATATGAGAGAAAAATGGATCGGTATTGAATCAAAAGAGTTTGGAGAGTCCAGTGCAGAAAGGAACAGGAAACTTGGGTTAACAAAAGGAACAAAAAAAGGGAGAAGACAGAGAACTCAAGAGAAGGAGAGATCTTTCATAGGTATAAATCAAGAAAATATTACCATAGGGAGGAAGAAAATAATTTTACCTTTTAGTAAGTCAGACTTTACCAGTACACAACTTTTTAAATCTATCCCACATTTTGTAAGTGAGCCATGTAGGACTCAATTTTTAAAATAAAGACTAATGCTATATTTTTTTAAATTTAAATGTCTTTAATATGGATTTTATATTCTTCACATTTGATTTTACATTTCTACAAACATCTTTAAATTACAAAAGTACATTAGGAAACCAGCACATTTTATATGAAGGCAGAAGAACAATACTTCTTGACTATTCAAAACCACAAAAAATTCACGAGTGCCATATTCTTCTTTTTCTATGTCTTCACTACAGTACTATCTCTCACAGAAAATACTGATATCAGCATCAAAGGAAAGGGTCAGCAATCTTCCACATCAGAAGTTAGGACAATACTCTCAACATGGTAGGTAGGATGGTCAGAGAGGTAGCAAGTGAAAAGCTTCAGAATAGATGGTAGCTAAAAGAAGAGTCAGGAAAAAGAAAAAAAAAAAAAAAGAGAGAGATAAGATAACAAGATTGAAAAGGACAGGAAAAAACAAAATACACAGGAAACAGCAACAGTAACAATTGTGCTTATTCATTTTAGAAACAGTACAAGAAGAACACTGACAGAAAAGGTGAAGAATAAGGCAGCCATTCTTAAAAAGAAAGAGGTCTACAGAAAAGACCTAGTATGGTATGAAATGCTCGGTTATTCCTCTTTTAAGGTGACAGGCCACTCACTTAACTTTTAGTTTGAGCTCCTCAGTTCAAAGCAGTATTCCTGTGAAGTCAGTAGACTGAAACGGGCACCTCCAGAGGGCGATTCATCCCATCCTAAGGTCTGAATCTTAGACTCTGAATCACATATTTGAAATGTAGTCAATTTTGTGATGTTCACTAGGTATTTGTGAACCTAGCAGCATATCTTCAAGCTGAATACTTATGTATAACAACATCTGGATTAAAATAATATGAGAAACAGCATATTTTCAACTTCCTTTACTCTGAACAAAGAAAATTTACTAATGACTTTCATCTGCACAGAACATGTAATAGGTTTGTGCTGCATAATATTTTTTTTATTACTGAACATTACTCGTGTTCACTATACTGAGCAGAAAAAAGAAGTCTGACCCAAATGAAAGAAAGTTTGTTTTTCTATTAGGACTAATTATGTACTACTGGGGCTTTATCTGCTGTAAGTAAAAATCAAAGCTTGACATCACTAGGATTCTATATTCCCAACATTAAGACCCGATTCAGGAAATATCACATTTAGCTGATACTTAAAATGGTACTGCTGATATTTCAGTAATTTTTTACTAAAGACAGTAAATACTGGTGTGAAAAAATGCTGAAATCCTATGTCATGGTCATGGATACTTACATTATAATGGTTATTTTAAATGAACTGTAATTACGTACAAGAGTCACGGGTGAAGGGCTGTTTCTAAAGTTGGTATATAGCTCAGTCTCTGTGCAGGAAGCTGCAGTGTGGAGCAAGTCTGTGGGGCAACCTCTTCATACCACCTTAACCAGCTTGCCAGCCCAGATGCAAAAACAAAGCTCTGCTCTTACAGAACTGCAGTACCAAAGCATAAATAACCAGAGAAGAGGATATGAAAGGGAGCTTTCCTCCTGGGCACTGATCTGGGAGCTGGAATATACACCAAAGGGACAGTTCACAGTCTGCACTTTCTTGTTAGTACAGAAAGTCTGAGAGACGCAATACTGAGACTGTGCAATTCGTACCTCATTGGAGACCTATGCATACAATGGCCTTCCATTAATGACTGTTTCAGAATATAGTCATCCTGATACTGCCTATTACAGGAGGACAACACAGAGCTGTCAGTTACAATGCAATTAAAATGACATCCTTAAAATCTAAATATTGGTCCACTTGAAATATGATTTTGCATTGAAGAATTTATATGATCTAAACAATTCTAGAGTCATGTAACATAAAATAGTGTAACACTAATGCAAACCAACATAACAGTAAGGGCTAATTATAAAATACAGCATGAAGTCTCTTATTTAGAACTTCTAAAAGTTGTATCTGCACTTAATTTTACTTTCCTTTTAGAATGAACATAAAGAGTACAGCTCTCTCAGTTTTTCAGTATTCGTATCTTCACTGGGTGCCCTTAAAAACTGCTGTCCAATGACGCAGACACTACACAGGAAAGAGAACCCTATCACATAGCAATTTATAGCATAATTCTTATGCAGACCTCTCTCTCTCTATCAGCAGAAATTAATATACTACCTTCCAAAAAGCAGACGTCACTACTCCAAAATTATTTGTGAATTGGCACCATAAGGCCTCTCCCTGCCCCACCCATTTTCACTCTTTCTGTCCCCAGTCAGCAATGGGGCAGTTTTAGAGGGGATGCTACTCTGTTCGGCATCAGCTCAGGGCTCAGTTACACTAAAGTGTTGCTCAGGTGGACAGTTAAGTTGTTTTATGCATACCACCAAGTGAATATAAGAAAATGGGAGGTCCCTATCTCTGTATTTATAAATAAACAGGTTTTTAGCACGGTAATTCATTAAGACCAGTTACAGTCACTATATAAATATTAGTTAATTGCTCAGTTTAAAAAGCACATCATTTCCCTAAACATTTACTCCGCTATAATACCATATATACTTATGGGAATCATGCAGTAACTAAGCACATAAATGAGCAAATTACTGAATTAAACTGGTTTTGTCCATTTCCTAATTTATTTTATTTTATTACAGCTTATGGATGAAATCCACACACTGATGTCTAACCTGTAATGAAAGCCAATGTAAGTAATCCATTGTTCTACAGCTATATTTGGTTATGAATTGACTTTGCCTCATCCTGTTGAATAACGATTAATTAGCAGTTTCAATTTTCAATTTCAGTATTATTACAATTATGTTTTGCACACAAATTTTGCCACTCTTAAGTGTTATTGCCTGCCTGCCTGCCTGTGCCCTGCCCCAAATGCTAGTGACTAGAATTAACAATGGAAATATATATTAAAAATTGGCTTTGATTTTTGATGTCTAATAGTGTTTTTTTAAAGAGCTAACTTAGGAAGACAGAACATTGGGGCAGTCATCATTTTCTAGGAGGATAATGCATTTTGTGATTCAGGTTGGCTCTGAAAGTCAATTTAAAGCCTTCCTTGGAAACAACCATGCTAAAGAAAAAATGCACAGAGAGTGAAGTACAGCTCAACACAACAGTTAGTCAGAAAGCTGAAGTCAATCTGTTTTCCATGCAAGCATAAAATACATGTCTGAGCCCTAAATACAAAACATTAGTGTAAATACTTACCTGACTCCTCCCTTTTACCCTATTATTTCTCCTATGCTCATTACATTGTTTTTCATCTTTCCCTTCCTTCTGTAAAGGAAAATAATTTTCTCCTCTCCATTTGAGTTTCTTCCTTTCACATTTGCTTTTTCCTACTCACCTGCACAATTTCTGAAATTTTCTTAAAAGGGCTATGGATCCAATGCTGGGGTGAAATACCAAGTCCTGAAAGCTGTTAGCATCGCTGAAGATCAATGACTTAAATTATAAGTGTTCATGTTCTCTCACTTCCAACAAAGATATAAAATCACCAGAATAAAGTGAAGCAATGAAAATCTATTTAGATAACTGTAATCTTAGAATGAGATCACCATTCTCTGAAGAGCTCTGCTCATACAGGAAAACATAACAATGATTTTTACTGATTTGGAACTATATTATTATCTCTGATACCTTATTTTTATGCTTAGCTGTTATGAAAAGCACACGTCCACTTCTCTCCCTTAGTAGCCATTTTAAATGATGCACTGAATGCTTCAACAAATGAAATGATTCATGTCTTCAAATACTTTATAACCAGCTTATGATAAGATATTTAGGAGATAAAAATAGCTAGAGTGAAGACTAGCATATTGTACACAAATGTAAATATTTTTTTTCTCCTGTAGCAATTCATAACAACGTTTAGTACCTGTATCCATGACATACATTTTTAGATGCCAGCTCTTCTAAACACAAAATCCATCTTTACGAGATTTTTTTCACGTAACTTAATACCCATTATATCAAATGTTGTTTCACAGATAGTATCAACATTCGATGTTTCACTGACACGATAACAGTATAAGTTACTTTGTAGAGGATAGTGCCAAAATTTCAAGGTGTTACCTCTCAGCAGTCACGATCTCCTGCAGTCTTTAAAGATAAAATGACATATGACAAGCAACGAGAGTAGTGCCAATTTTTAGGGACCAGTATTGACTAACTAAAAGAGTGATCTCTATATCCACTATAAAAATCTGTCCAAGAAAGAAACACCAAACCAGTTTTCCATTAAAATGTACCCTCTAACAAAAAAAAGTATGCTTTGTTTTATTATTGTTACGGTGATGTTGCTACCTAACCTATTTGTATTGTCAGGTGCTGAAAGGTTTATTAATGAATTACTGAATTTGAAACTTTTACAGAAATCATATTCCTGGTTAGCTAAGTTTACTCATAGACATAAGTATGCAACCATGTATTAAGAAGGAAAACTGTTAAATAAAAGCTCAAGACTTATGAAAAGATCTGTGCCAAAAAAACCCCTGCATTTAAAAAACCTTTGCATTTAGGGGGATGCCCTAAGACATCAGCTTTCAATCTTTCTGCAGACTCTTTAGTCTTAGTTAACAACTTTTAAGGGATCTGAAAAAAATAATAATTAAGAAAAACAACCATCCTGTCAGTAAGCTTCAACGTATCACCAGTAGGTGCAATCATCCACTGGATTAATTAATTTATTTATTTTTAGGAAGGTCAAAAATCACAGAAAAATGCAAATCAAAGGGACCAGGCTTTAGAAATCCAAAATTTTTTTCTGCTGTTTAGTAAGACAAACATTATCTAAAAAATCGTAACTCGTGGAAAAAAATCATCACATTTTATTGAGTACTACGTGAAGATGGGAAAAAGAACA
Organism: Phoenicopterus ruber ruber; assembly: GCA_009819775.1. Lineage (NCBI taxonomy): Eukaryota > Metazoa > Chordata > Aves > Phoenicopteriformes > Phoenicopteridae > Phoenicopterus > Phoenicopterus ruber. Next base: position 189,868,250 of record CM020215.1, on the reverse strand, counting down.
AAAGAATTCATCTATGATCAGCAGATTTCAAATGATGGGACATGGCCCACTTGGAGAAGATGCAAACTGTATGTTGGAAAGGAGAGGCCTTATTATTTTTCACCCAGCACTTCCACAGCATCTGAGTCCCCCTGTACTCGGCACTGGTGAGGCCGCACATCAAATACTGTGTCCAGTTTTGGGCCCCTCACTCCAAGACAGACATTGAGGTGCTGGAGTGTGTCCAAAGAAGGGCAATGAAGCTCGTGAAGGGTCTAGAGCACAAGTCCTACGAGGAGCGGCTGAGGGAACTGGGGTTGTTGAGCCTGGAGAAAAGGAGGCTGAGGGGAGACCTTATTGCTCTCTACAACTACCTGAAAGGAGGTTGTAGAGAGATGGGGGTCGGACTCTTCTCCCAAGTAACAAGTGATAGGACAAGAGGAAATGGCCTCAAGTTGCACCAGGGGAGGTTTAGGATATTAGGAAACATTTCTTCACTGAAAGCGTTGTCAGGCACTGGAACAGGCTGCCCAAGGTATTTAACAGACACATAGACGTGGCGCTTAGGGACATGGTTTAGTGGTGGACTTGGTAGTGTTAGGTTTATGGTTGGACTCGGTAATCTTAAGGGTCTTTTCCAACCTAAATGATATTCTACGATTCATTTGTCTGCCTGCATCTGCAGTGCAGAACCCCAGAGGCAGGAGGCAGAAGAAAGTATAGTGGGACAGAAGAGAAGCTTTAGATGGGAGGGATTTGTGGGACCATTTGTACTTCTGCATGTAACTGTTCCTGGAGTAAGCAGGAAAGTAGGTTCTCCACTTAAAAGGGTCACGTGCAGGAATAGGAGAAGCAGCTGTGGTTCCAGAAGACACAAGGAAGGGCATAGCTAGGGCAAGTGTGGAGTGAGCTAGATGAGGATAGAGAGCTCTAGCCATGTTCTGTGGTAAAGTGACTTCCAACTGACCCAAATATATTTATCCGTGGTCTCTCCAACTCTTACAGAAACCCTGTTCTGACCCCTATTCCAAATTCTTCATTCACATACACTCATCCCCAGTCCTACCCATACACCCATCAGTGCTTCTGTACCCATATGCCTTGCCTAGACTCATGAATCCCGCTCTCCTGTCACTCACAGACGACACCAGGAAAGAATCTTTTTCCACACTACAGCAGAAGTCACTCTCTCCTCCCTGACATGTTCCTTTCTGATACAAGGCAAAGATCCCCCTCAATCTCATATTCAGCTAGTAGCTTAAGCCTGAGCAAAGAGAACTTCAGAATCATGTAAGTTAGCAACAGGTATTTAGCAAGATAATATTAAAACACGCACAACCCCCCTCATTTTCCATATACACGAGTAAGAAATATGGAACAAAAAAAGGTTACACAGAGCATGCTCGCCTGCCAACTTTCTTTAGTTCCTCTTAAAACACTATGGTCAATAACATTTGTTTCCAGTATTTTGTTTAAATTTCATAAAATACACTACAGTAATTTTAGATTAGACAATTGATTTCTTCAGGATAAACATATTTAGACCACTTGAATGAGGCTTATAATTTGGCATTTCTCAAAGTCGACACCACCATAATTCCTAACATAAAGATGCACAGTATGTTGGAAAAGACAACATATCTACAAATTACTTATGGATGTGCTTGTATGGTACTCAGGACAATGGGAAGTAACCTATGTCAAGGGCAACTAAAAGCACTGATAATACAAATACTTTATGGTTCTGGAAATATTTCAGTAGGAAAAAAAAAGTAATAAGAGACCTGATATGAGGACAAAGAAGATTTTTACAATGTAAAATTACCATTCAGGGAGCTGACATAAATTAAAAGACATTGGTCAAATAGAATCAGGATTTTTTTAAAAGTAGTGAACAGATATTGTAATAAGACATGCTAATACTTGTAAGGAAAGTTTACATCTGTTAATAATGACAGAATAGAAAATTTTAAAATGTGTTTTTCTGGCAATGAGAAACCAGGTATTAATTCAAAGACGGATATATACTTTAATCTTTGTCTGATGAGGACCCAAGACTTGAAAAAATATATTCACTTCTCAGAAAACTAAATCTACTAGTAATGAGGATACATGAAAAGTAGGGGTAGCGAAGACTTTTAGTGACAGTCAAGGACAACGCAGTGATTAAGAACCCCACAATTCTGTTACTGGGGAGGGCGTGGTGGGGACAGAAGGGTTAATGCTACCAGACTGCTCTTCCTGGCTCTCTCTGGGAACCTCTCAATGCTGCTTCTGGTGGAGAGGCACGCAACCTAGCTAAAGCTGAGAAAGTGGGGAGTGCTCTCTATGTTTTCATACACTCCAGAACAGTGGTTCCCATATTTTTGGAACAACAGATCATTATCAGCCCTTAACATTTTTCAAAAACCACCACACATCCATCTGATCAAACTTTTAATTGGAAACACTATTTAAAACACTGTTAACTATGGTTTAGCCAAACAGCTGTTCAACTTACCATAGCCTTGTAGTCCACCAGGGGTTTGTGGACCACAGCTTGGAAACCATTCCAGCTGTTTCAAAGGTACAATGATGTCTTCTACTCCATCCCTCCCTCCAGACCTTCTGGTTGCTGTGTGAAACATTTCTGCTTCTTTATCTGATTTCCCCTGGGATTAATTTTAGGGCCTGCTACTGCTTTTAGTTTTCTGAAGTGGCAGCAAACTGGCATCCTCCATTGCCCACAGGTTTGTAAACAACAGAAGTAAAACTGATCTGCCCATCCATAATACTACTACTGCCAGATAAAGGAACAAACAGAAGCAGAGGATAAAAAAAATCTGCAGATTTAGGAAAATGGGACCACTTTACATTTGATTCATGTTTGAAAATTTATCATCAATCAATAAGGACTACAAACTTTTTTTTACAGAAAAGCTATAATTCAGCACAGGTTGGATTTTGGCCACAGCTGGTTCAGGACAAGTGGAGTTTTCAAGACCCGTAAACAGCTGGGTTTTGTGCACTTGAAAAGATGTATCCACAAAACTATGGCAAATAAAAATGGTGCTAAACAGCCTTTTGCCATCTTAAAGATCACCAAAATTAAACAAAACAGTGACCAGAGGCCCCGTGTTCTTCTACTACGAGAAACAGGGAGTTATAGTCCCCTATTAAATACTCCCATGTATTCATAGTTTTAGAGACCTTTCTCACATTACCTAGTCCTCAGTCAACATTCTTCCAAATTGAGGAATCCTGATCCATTTACTGTCCCTGCAGAAGAGCTATGCCATACCTCTTAGTCATCCTTTTCCGTATCATACACGGTTCTCATCAATGCTCAAAATTGACCAGCATGCCAGTGCCACTTCTCTGTTTCAAATACCATTTTGCCACTTTTTGCTAGCATCAACTCCATCCAGAATGACTTTAGGAAATTAGCAGGAGCTGCTAAAACTCCATGCAAACACCAGCAAGATGGCTTGAGAGCCCTGGCTTCTCACAGCAGCAAGACACTACCTATCAGTTTAACAGTGATATTCCACTCCTGTGACAGGCAGGAACTCCAGGATCAAAACCTGTACTTAAGCTGTGAAACCTTGAGAAATAGGGAGGAAGAATCTTCTATTCAACTTGCAGCCCCTGCTGTGGTTAGAAAGAACAGCTACAAGTCCCTGCCTTCCTGAGTGGCAGGACTGGTCACAGCCTGCTGAGCTCACAGCTTACGGGGTGATGGCTGCTGTGATCCAACAGTCGCTGCCTCTCTCTGCTGATAGATACGGATGAACAGCAGGGTCAATGATATCTGGCCTCTGTGACAGCCATGGCTCCTGGATCACCACAGGTCCTGCTGTGAGATCCTTCTGCAACTCTTCAGGGTCAACATTAGGTCTGACTCCAACTGAATATTTTCCTTTTATCATCTGCAATCTTTATCGCTGCACTTTTCCAGACCATTTAGGAGCATGTGGACCAGCAAAGGTGCCAGTACAAATCTTTGTGAGGTGGCATTGTTAAAACTGCCCATTAATTGCTATACTGTTCCTTATCTTGTAACCCTTTACTAATCCAGAAAGAATTTTAAGTAACTCAATACTTCATCTTGTTAACAGTCTGGTTATGGAGCTTTTTTAAAACTTTTGGGTCACCCTTTCCTGTGTATCTATTGACTCCTTCAAATAATTAGCAAAGCTCTAAGACAAAACTACCTTGTACAAAAGCCAAGATGATGGTTGCCTATTACACCTAGCCATGTTCCTATTAATTACATTCTTTATTACTTTCACTGGCATTTTGTCTGTCATGGTAGTCAGACTTATTAGTCCATTAGTCCACGATCGTCCCTAGAGCCCTTTTTTAAAACTAGTGTCACATTTGTTACTTTCCATTCCTCTGTTATCAAGGCTAATTTAAGTGATAGATTATACAACACAGTTCATGGCTCACCAATTTAATTTCTGAATTTCTCTAGGACTACTGAATGAACAATATGCTATCTGGCAATCTGTTAATGTTTATTCAAACAATTGTTAAAAAATATTTTATTGCTATTTCAAATCTGAAATATTCCGTATAAAGAACAACTTTTATGTGGGGGTGTCCCTAATCTCCCTGTAATAAACCTTGCCAATGCAAAGAGTTTATTTTTTTCTTTCTGCGATGGCTTTGTCTTTAAATATTCTCTTTATCCGCAATTATCTATTGAACTTCCTACTAGCAAAATTTACACTTGAAAAAAAATGGGGTTTGGCTTTTAGGATTTTAGCCTGTTGCATTTCAAAATCTTTTTGTTCTGCCTTATAATGGGTCTACATTTAACTTGCCAGAATTGTGCTCATTTCTGCTTTGCTTGCTTGGATTTCATTTTTTTGAAAAATCTCTATTTATTTCTAGTAACTTCCTTTACTGTTCAGTTGTGTTGGACAATTCTTGTTCAATTGGGTTAGAATCAGAAAGCAAAGTCCCTGTATCTCTTTTAATAGTTATTTAAACTGTATCTTCATTTGTATGCAATTCTTCTTTTTTAGACAATACTGGATTTTAAAAATTTTTTTATCTTTTTCTCTCCTCCAAGTATGAGAAACTTGAGTACAGTATGAGATACCACTACTGAATGGCTCTACAAGAAAGCTGGAGAGGGACTTTCGACAAGGGCATGTAGTGATAGGACAAGGGGTAATGGCTTTAAACTGAAAGAGGGTAGGACTGAGATTAGACAGAAGGAAGAACCTCTTCACTTTGAGGGTGGTGAGGCACTCGCACAGGTTGCACAGAGAAGTTGTGGATGCCCCATCCCTGGAAGTGTTCAAGGCCAGGTTGGATGGGGCTTTGAGCAACCTCATCTAGTGGAAGGTGTCCCTGCCCATGGCAGGGGAGTTGGAACTAGATGATCTTTAAGGTCCTTTCCAACCCAAACCATTCTATGATTCTATAGTTGCTTCTTGCGTGCTAATCTAGACTAAATCAAGGGCTGTCCCCCCTCTTCTGGATTCTCTAGCTGGTTTGCTCAAAAAGTAGTTCTTGATGATACCTAAAAATACAGCCTGTGCATGATGGCCTAATGTGGCCTAATGTTAAGTTTATCCAGTCTATATATAGATAACTGAGAACTCTTGTTACGATCGAGCTGTCGGGTTGTATAGCCTCTCGTCTCCCACAGTATTTCACAGTCACTGTCTCCATTCCATGAACTAGTCCAGAGCACTTACTAGACTTCTCTTATTCAGATATAGAACCATTTGTAATTATGTTTTGTGGTTTATTCTGATAAAATTAACTTATCTGACTATATTTTCTTTGGTATATACAGTGCCATTTGTCTGCATAGTCCAGTCTACCATCTCTGTATCAGCTAGGCACTAAACATTCTATCATCATCTCTGTATAATCCATACACTGACATTTCACTGTCCCTTTGAAAGAAAGAAAAGGGATACATGCAGACCCACTTCCAGAAAGAGGGTGACATACCTGGGGAATTCCTGATGGAATTCATGCTTACCACTCTTCTGAAGAATCATTACCTTCAAAGCACAATGGAAACGGAACACTACAAGATAGCAATGTACCAAGATACCAAATCAAACCTAGTGTAGGTTCCTTCTCAACAGAGATCAGATGGCATTTGAAAAAGGACCGACCAACAGTACGGCTGGAGCAACTGCTTGTGGTTATTCAAGATTTCTGTACCAAGAGATGTTGTGTCAGGAAGGGAATGCACTAAAGAGCAGGAGGACACCATGGAAGTATAAAAAGTCCTTTAACCTTTTGCACACACTGCAGAACTTTGTAATATTTGCATTTCTTTCCTTCTATGAGAAGGGAGAGTCTGTTCTTACTGCTGCGGAGAAGAGAAGAGCGGGATGCTTTCAGGACACAATGCCAGTAGCTATTGACTTGGGTTTGACAGTTGAGAAGGCCTCTGGGGCTAGCATTTTATCTGTTGGCTGCAACTCACTTCTTTCCCTTTTGTGAGGCCTCTAGTTGGGGCACCTTCTTTCTGCATTAAATATGATGTGACATTAGGCACAGCAGAATCCAACAGCTACACTGCAGTACCCAGTGGGTATTCATTATTATTTATTTGTATTACCATAAATCTTGGGAAGCCTCACCCTGGACCACTTCTCATTATGCTGGGCCATGAATAAATACACAACAAAAAGTAGATGTACTTGAATTCTACATAAAGAGACAACAGAGCAATTATGGCAGAGTACAAATGCAGTGACACACTACTACTGTGATAAGTGTTGGCATTAATATACCTGCAGTACAACTGTTGTCTAGTTGGATTGTTTTAAGCTTCGCAGTACATAAAACTTTTAAGAAGATATCTAAAGGAAGATAGTGAACAGTTCTGTTTATGAAAAAGTCAACCAATACATGAGAGGTAGCTGAGGAGAAAATATTCAGTGTGGTCTCAAAATTTAATGACCGAATGATGGAAGCTGGCATCATATGTTGATCAAAACCAGAGTCAACCTCTTGATACTGAAGGAGAGGTATCAGGTAGAAGTAGTCTTGATGGGCCTTGAAAATAAAGACAGATAGCTTATCTTTATTGCTTTAAACTGAAGGAGGAAATTGAAAATACCAAAGGAGTAAGTTTGGAAACTGGTATTTACAGTAGAGCAGCACTTTGACTAGATAACAGGCATGGCAAGACCGCATTTGTCAAGGCAAAAGAAAAAGATTTTCTAATAAAGACATGATCCGTGGAAAACCTGGATGAAAAATATAATTATCTGACAGAGAAGAAAGACCATCCTTAAAAGGCTGGAAAAAGATTCCCAAAACTCAGATTTAGCCTAGGTTCGATGACTTAAAACAAACGACAGCATGATGGTGTCATTCATAGAGGATGCAGAGAGATTTTGTGAGGGCCTCAACCGAAATATGAAAAAAACTACTAACAAAAGATCAATAGTTGTAACTGGAAATAAAGAACTGAGGGTACAACTGAAGAAAATTTTCATGCATTAGATTTGCTTTGGAGTGGAAAAGAAGATGGGAAGAGGTATATGAAACATAAAACATTGTTTTTCTTATAAATACTGTGAAATGAGAAAATTCTTTCATGTCATTTATTACTAACTTATTACAGCTATCTATGCTACGATGTTTTGACTTTCAAGGGTTGAAGAAAAACAATGTTTGTGACATTGTAATATAATGGGTGCCTCATTCAACATAAACAAAAACATGCTACATCCAGCTTGAAGACAGGACAGTCACCATACAAGCCAAGCGCAAACAGCAGCAGAGAAAACAACTTAAACTTACAACTAACATGCTGAATATTCAGGCACATTCCTTTGCTCTTTCTTCTTAGTGCACAGAACCAGGGCTATCGCCTCGGTTTGCCACTAAAGGAAACTTACTCTCTGTTGCTGTAGTTTGGTATTCCAGCTCTTGAAGTATTCCCAAGCCCACACAATGTGTAGCTGTGTAGCAAATGCCCACTCCCTACATTCCACAACATCAACTCTTTCTCTTGGTATCTGCTTTCTTGCTGTTCTCCTAGTTTCAGTCATTTACGGCATCACGGCATGGGTTAAACCAAAGAAACAATCAGATCAGGTGCTCAACAACAGGGGTTAGCAGCAGTGAGTAGTGGAGAGCTGGTTACAGCAGGAGACAATTCAGAGTTCCTTTTCTTCCAAATAGTATTTGTAGCAGCACTACTGCAGGCAGAACAGAGCTGTGCCCCGACATTATCGCCCTCACAGGAAGGAAAAGCAGTCACACCTAGGTGATCTGCCTCTCAGTTGTGGTGAGTGAAAAAACTGGATACATATGTAACATCCAGGGGATTCCTCATACACCACTCACTAGCGTGTCACTTTCCTCCCTTTTCTCCTCTAAAACTAGATCCATTCTAAGGCATTTCTTTTGATCTGGTTTGGGGCAGGGCTAGAGGGCCATGTTTGGGGTTTTTTTTGCAATCACCTAATCTCCCTCTCCTTTTCTTTCTTTTACACAATTTAGTGCAAGTAAGAATAAATATGGCCAATGTGATTAAAAGGTGAAAACAGTAAACCATTAGGTCTAAACATTTTAAAACCAAAATATGCTGATCAAGATTTTTTTACGCAAAATGCAACATCCAATGTTCTCAAATCTTGATTTCATTTCATATTGAAAAATCTCAATTTCATTTTACATTGCAAAATCTCAAAAGAATCACTGTTAAGTTTTTAAGCTAGAACTTTGAAAATTCCCATCCTGTAACGAACATAATGAAATTGTGGTTTGAGCTCTGTTGAAGATGATACATTTCAAAATCATTAAGTTCGGTGTTTGAATAAGAAATTATGGCTTCTGCTTAGCACTAATTGTAGTTTAGCATACATAACCCATTGTCCTCTGTTCTTAGTTGTAACTGTCATCTTGAATCCCCAATTTATACAGGTAATTCACAACTAGCTACTGAGTCTTCTTCAAAGCCCTCCAACAGAAAAAAAAATTAGAGAAAAACACTTACTGAAAGTTTTAAATTTAGATCTATCATAAATTCAGTGCAATGAGAAATACCAGTAGCTATGCGTTTAGTTCTCCTTTCAGGTATATTTTTGCAATCCATTTTCTGGTTTTGGGAGTTTTTTGGGTTTGTTGGTTTTTTCTAAATGGGACTCTAGTCTACTTTTGATCTGAGTTTATGATTTCTTCTTTGGTCTTGCTCTTTCTTCAAATTACTTTCATTTCATGCTGCTCTTGTGCCAAGCAAAAAAAAATAATCCTGTCCTCCTTAATCTTTACTCACCAATTATTATCTGCGTCCTTGCGCCATGGGAAAGAATCTCTAATTGTCCTTACATACAACTCCTCTAGACCTTTACAGCCCCTTAATAATTATTCACAAATTCAATAACATTTCCAGTTCTTCCATTTTTCAGATACTAAGACTCCATTGAAAACATTCTTGTATTTGAATACCAGAAAGGAAATATGGCATCATAAAAAAGGGCATGGAGTTTATAATACCCCTTTTGTTATACAGGGAAAACACCTATATGTGGGATTTGCTCATTTGTATATAAAAATAGGAGTCATAGCAATGACTGTACTTATAGCTACAGTAAAAGAACTTCCTCCTTAATCCGAGCATAGATATTTATAGTTATTTTGGGTGAATCCACTGACATATGATATGTGTAATTATTATTGATTAAGCACAAAGTACTTAGGTACAATAAAATATGTAGTTCCTGCCTAAGACTATAGCTAATGAGCATGCATGATCAAATTCACTCATAATGCCAGCTCAGTTTAGTTTAATTTAACCAAGTTACATTGACACAAGTATAAGTGTATATTTATTAACATTTCAATGTTCAACTCAGCAAGACAATTATGTTAGTAAATCGGTTTGCAATATCTACACAAATAGTGGTGGTATAAACAGTTTTTATAGATCTATAAATTTCAGAAAGTTTATGGGTGAAAATACAGAGCAAGTCAGAGACACGCTATTCTGAAAATAAAGAAAACAAACAAATTAAACCCCCCTACCTAATAGCAGTATGGAAGGACTCCAGGTTCACATGGTGAATTACCCAAGAATAATTAAATCCTTAATGGATATACTGTATATATTTTCTAAAAAGAACTTAAGTCAATTGATGTAAGTCAAACTTTGTGATTCACCTTTTTGTCATTATTAGTTTGTCAACATCAGTAAAGACTAACTATTGAAAAATTCAATCATTTCAATGTACTTACAGCTGAATTTTCTCATCATGTGACCAACTATCCACAAAGCCTCAGTGCCATTAAGAAGTTTTGAGGAATATATTATTTGGTACTGCCAAAAAAACATAATTAAAAGAATGCATGTAAATGATATTAATTTTCTAATTAGAAATGTTTTATGATTATTTCATGTCTAAAGTACATTTGGGGGAAAAGCAGGACTTACATTATCCCAAAAGGCAGGTTCCAGCACAATCAATGATACACTGACAGAATTCACAGTAAGGAGTCACAGTAGGGTCCTGATCTTGCAACTGAACTTTCACAAAAAGAACCCTGCACTATTGCAGAATCTCCTTAATTTCAATAGGGCCCCACCCACACATAATCAATTACAGAGTCCGCCTATGTGGGAGTAACAACAGCGAGAACAGGACCTGTTCCTCCACACACCTGCAAAAATATCGGGATAAAAAAAAAAAAAAGAAATTAGTAACATGCAGCAAAACCTACTGATAGGCTGTTTTATTACAGTATTTAGCACATAATAAAGGAATTCCATACGTCTTTAAGTTGCATATTATTTATAGGAATTTTTAGCTCCTTCTTTAAAGAATGTTGGCTTAAAATTGCTTATGGGTTTTACACGTAGTGACAGCACATTATGGGAGCTTTTATTGATATGTTTTTGAAATACAATTTTTTAATTATTATTTTCTAAAAATAAATGATCTTCATTTCTTTGGTCTATGATGCAAGTCGCTTTTTAGTGCTTAAGCCTTCTTAAAATCTGTCCCACAACACCCATTTTGGGGACACAGCATAAGCCTGTGAATTTATTGAGGTCTTCATGATCGTGAAAGTATCTGACCACATATAGCAGCACCCCAGACCAAGGTCTTCGAAAATACATGATAAAAAGTAGTTTAGTATTAGTCATTTTCAGACTAAAAAGGGTCAGCTTTTTTAAACAAAAAATCCTTATGAAAATCAACTATAATTATTTGCTAAGCTCTTAGTGAACACCATTTCAAACACAGGAAGCACACAACATGACGTTAAGCAAGAATATACCACCACTTTGCTGTTCACACAAAACTTCACATTCATGATTTGACCTTACTGTTCTTATTAAAAACACATCTATGTTGATTTTTAAAAGGAAAATATTATAAGTTACAATGTTTTTATATATTATAAACCATTTAAAACCAGGCTAGCCATAGGTTCCATGAAATAATATTTAACTGGTGACACTATGCAAGAGTACTGGTGATAAAAATTATAAGAACAACCACTAGATCCTAGAAACATGCAGAAGACATTTCTTCATTCCTTTAATACAGATAGCATTAGGGAAACAGTGATATTTTTCTAAAAAAACCCCCAAAAACTGGGACCAAATGAAAGGATTGAGAATCTAACAGAAGAACCAAAAGTTCCATATAAATGGAATGCAGTGTTTTTTGGTTTTTTTTTTTTTGCTAATGACCAGTTGTTGTCTTACTGGCTTTGATTTTGTGAAACAACAGACATGAAAATAAGCAGAAAATGGAGAAGAGTATCACAGTTTTTCGTTCCTTGCTGCCAGGTTGACAGTTTTCAACTGGGCAGGAGGACAAACAAAAAAATTTAAAATACACATTTCAGACTTTATGACAAATTTCAAGGCAGTTGTCTTACAATATTGAATTGGAAGTGTTTCTTCTCATGCTACTGCTTTTAAATTTTATGTTTCATATGCATGACTCTTAGGCTTCTGTTATTCTGAGAAATTCAACTGTTTCTAAAGAACAGTGCTACAGTGCTAAGTTCTGTTTAAAAAGTGTTATATCTTGACCCCTGTCTAACATTACACAGAAAACTTAAAAATATCGGACATCTGCCAAGTTAGTGCTGCCCACCTGAGCCTGCAAAGCAAGTGAACCAGTACCTCTTGCAAGTGTAATCTGCCCATTTCTCACTGCCTGAGAAGAATGGACAGACCATACCTTTCAGGACATTCGTGGTGCCCATAATCATGCAGCTACAGATTTAGCATTTCCCAAGGTGCAATGCAATGTGGAACTTGATGCAGACAGATCCTAATATTGTTTTCTGTCCCTGTGCCTAGCTCCACATCTTTCTTCACAGAGGAAGTTAATTGGAATACAATGCATGTTTCCTGTACTGCTCCAAGAGTATAGGTTGTAGGATGGGTCAGGGACACATAGCTGCAGTCTAAATTACAATCAGTTTCTGGGGAGAGCTGAAAATACAGTTTTACAACTTTGACAGCCTAAGGAATAGCTCAGAGCTGACATCCAAACAGTCAAAGAAATGAAATACTGAAGCTGTCTCAACAGTTCCCTTCTCTGATGTGGACAGGAAAAACATGCATCTAATCCAGGTATAGAAACTACCATAAAATGGAATGATTCACAAGTGGTTTGGGAGACTGTAAGGCCCTGGCAAAAACAAGGTTTTTTTCACGACTAGCAGAAGTAATGAAGTTTAGTTACCTATCAGCGTGCTTGTACGTGCCACCAACACACTTGTGCAGTAATCCCAGGCTGACACTACCCTGGCTGGTTTCCCATTCCCTTCTAAACAGATTTCCCTAAATTCCTGCAGAAAACACCAGCTTCTGACTTCTAGGAGAACAAGAGGCAGCTCACATCATTGTGGCTAGGTCTGAGCTACACGTGCATTGACTGGTAGACCAACCAAGCACACTGACTGGCAAGTCAACAGGTTGAACAGAACAGCACATTTCTGAGTCCATGCTGCAGCTTTTTCTACCCCGGGGGCACTAATCTGAGTCCTTTCTCTACTCCCAGCTGCTAAGTTTCACTCAAATTGTAGAAACTTGACTTTGTGACCTCTCTCTCTATATCAAATGCAGCTGAAATTAAGCGGTGGATTGAAAAGTTATTAGGAGACAACACAATCCTATATATCTTGTTTTGTTCAGAAACTGGGCATGAAAACACTGTAGCATAATCACTGTGAAAATAACTAATGAATTTTATGTCACTTAGTGTTTTCATTCAGGAGTTACACCACAAACTCAGCTATAACAGAACACAGGTTTTTTAAATGGTGATAGCATAAATGAATCCAGAGAATGTAGAGCCTGCTTCAACAAAACTGGCTTTGTTTTGCCACTGTGAACAGGGCCCTAAATATATGTCGCTTCATAAAAGTGAAAATTTAACAGAAATAAAATTTTATATATTTTTTGAACTTACCAAGACTGCAGTTGACTGCCCTTCATGGAGATCTCCGCTTCTCTTCCAGTTCCATGCTGTCTCTCCTAAGGCTTAAGAAAAGTTCAGTGACACATAGCTCAATAAAAGAACAGTGACATAAAGTTTAATGAATCTATTCAGTATACCTGGACTTTTCTTTTGTGGGGGTTTTAGTTGGGTTTTTTTTTTTTTAGAATAAGCATAGTGATTTTTAAAGAATCGCCTTAAAATCCTGATCCTACTGCCTGGGTCCAGATCTTGAAATCCCAATTTAGGGAATAATTTTTAACAATATGCAAGTCCCGGTTCCCTTTTTTATAAACAGCATCCACAGTGCTCTGCTTACCCTTTCTATTGCTCTAGCACTAAATTTTGGATCGTGTGTTTCTCACCAAAAAGGCATAGCTGAAATCAGAGTGATTTATTTGTTGTTGGATTCCAGGAACTGATGAAAGAAGGAAAGAAACTGAACAAGTGTAATGACCTCTCCAAAACTCTAGTAAAAAGAAGAGAGACAAAGAATAGTCAGCGTGGAAAAGTTAATAGAAAACTGAACATTAGAGGAAAGGTTAGCAGGAACAATGGGTGTAAGAAGAGTCAAGGAAGTGAAAGTCATTTAACCAAAAAGGGGATGGAATAAAAGAAACAAAATTATCTTCTTAGCAGAGTAATGAGAACGGGATTTTCAAAACTGTTTGACATTGGCCTGTCTTTTCTATTGAAGTAAAAGAATTGCATCAATTCCAAAAATGCTTTAGGAAAACCTTTAAGCCACTTAACTTGAACCATTTACCTTTAAGCATGTGGAATATCTAAACTCTGCCCAGCTAAACAACTGAAGTGCTTAAATTTGAAAACAAATTTAAATCCTCTTGTAATCGTTCACTACATGTGTAGTATTGAGCACACATTCAAATCTGAGCCCCAACTCCATACCCTGCTAACATGCAGACTCACACTTAGGCGCTAGTTGGGATCCAGCCTGTTGGTTATCAGCTAGGCAAACTCAAGTACAAGACGCGAGGCACTAATGTGGCTTCAAACTCTTCTCTCAAAAGCCATACTCATGCAAGTATTGTGACTTAAGTACAAGATTGTTTGATGAAGCAGAATTCAAATAATTACGAGCTTAAAGTTAATTCAAGAATCAGGTCTCAAAAAGAAAACTAAAGAAAAAGTGGCTGAGAAAGAAAAAAGGAGCAGATTGTTGAATCTGTATTAAAATAAATGACCTCTGGGTTGTATCTCAAAGCACTCTGCCTGAAAACTACTGCTTCTTTCTAGCTTAAGTATTAAATCTTATTATTAATACACTAAATGGTAAATAACCCTGGCAAAGGTTAAATTAGTTCAGAGGTTGATAACAGTACTAAAGCAATTCTTAACACAGGGTGTAGTCCAGTTATTGGTATGAGGGGCTCACCATCTCTCCTGCCTATTTAAACACACTTGCACTTCAAAACCCAACTTGGTAAACAGGTGGGAGAGGGTTAATATCCCGTATTGCAATCTCTATGGTAACAACCATAGAGATAGGAGAAAATGTGGAAATCATAAGCCACTAGTGGGGTTCTGTCCCTTTTACTCCTTACTCTACGATACAGTTACTAAAGGAAAACAGAAATTGAGCTGCTTTTTGAGATCAAAAAGCAAACCAAAAAAGGTCTGGGGCACCTCTCAGCATCCTGTGAACTTCTGATCATTGTGACCTCTCTCCCGAACTATGGATCATTCTGTGCAATGTTATTTTAAGTTGTCATCTATCTAAATGACCAGGAAGCCAATATCAACACTCAACAACTATATTGTTACACATACACCCCCCTGCTACCAATATTCCATCCTTTATCTATAGCTGTAAAAAAAGGAAACTCCCTGTTTTTAAGAGGTATGCTTAATAAATCCATACATATAAGAATCATTACTTAATGAAAGTAGGGCGCTAGAGTAAGATTAAAGACCTGATTAAGGCAGTGAGTGAGAGAGAGAATTAGTTCCTCTATAGATTCAGTCACCATTTCATAAAATGGTTAAATAAAATAATGTTTTGTTCTTCTCAGGAGAATTATGAGCATTACTAAAATTTTATAAATGTTTTGAAGCTCAGATTTCAAAATTTCCCAGAAATTGGGAAACTAGAGAAGCAAATGAACAACTTGCATCAAGCTGTCTTAAAAGAAATAAATTGAACAGCATAAAAGCAAACAGAATAGTACTAGCTAAAGCATTTCCAGATCCCTCACTCCTGTATTCATTTCAGTAGCATTTCATTTAAATGCAGGCATATATATCTGCAAAGTTTAAGCTTCAACCTTTCAAACATCTCCACATATCTGAACTTCACTCCTCTAAGTAGTACTACTGATAAAACTACTTATGTGAACAGAGCTAAGCATATGCACAGGACTAAGGGTAAAGCAAGTAATAAAAGAAAAGAAAGAAATTAGCTAATGAGTTCAATGTATCACTAACAATTATTTTTGAAAAGTCAAGGACAGCTAAGAAGATAGCAAAGCTTGAGAAATTAACAGCTGAAATACTGGAGGAGGGGGAGTAATTAGGTTATGGTCCCAGCAATTACCCTACAAAAATCTAACTTCAATACCTATTAAATAACAGAATCAATGCTAGGAAGAAAAAAATAATAGAGCATCCCCTCAATAACTTAATAGTCATGACAATCACACTATTTTCTCACCATTTGATGAGTCCTCTTCAGTTCAAGGCTGAAGTTCATGGGTGTTGTGGAGATCACTTGGCAACCGCTCTGCTGTAATTAATCCATGAATAAAGAATGGATGCAGTTTTCAGAGATACCAAGCCAGCACTTTTCACAACCATTAAATCCACAAAAATATTAAAATATTTAGAAGTTACAGTTAGGCCATTTTAGCAAAACTTTACCACAGAGCCTAAGTTAAATAACAAATCTTCCTTAAATCCTCAGGGATATGTTCATTATTATGAGTCAGGCCTATAGCTATGTTAGAGTCAATATTACAAGATCTGAATGAAATACAGTAAATCCAACCTTTTGACTACACCATTAGTCTTTATGCTACATTGAGCATTTTAGAGGTTGAAAAAAATTTAAATTGAAAGTTGGCTACTGAAAAATCAGGAGAGAGTCTACAGTAAAAAAAAAATAAATAAAAAGCTAGGGGTTTTTTTCATCTGGAAGTTTATAGGAAATCTAGTAAAGCAGATGCAAGTCGTAAGCCAGTCCTTACTGCCTACAGAAGCATCCCTAGATCAGGTCTATACTGTTAAATTCAGAACTCTGTTTTCACTGTACAATAGTAAATTCTGTACACTTCTATCGTTTCTAGCTTACAACCTCTATCATTGCTAGCAGACTGAAATTGCAAAAGTAATGAATTCCAAATCCTGTATTTGTCAGGGTAAATCAGAGACTGAATGGCTACAGAAAGAAGTGGAAAACTCATACATGAAAGAGGATGTTCAACTACAGTTACTAGGTTATTAATCTGAAACTTTAAACTTCAACTGATATCAAATTTACAGAGGTCTGAAGGGAGGCTTAGATGAATCTACAACAGGGATCTAGAAGGCTGGACAAGCATCAGGGGCAAGGCAGGGCTCAAATTAGAAAAATAAATACAAAAAATTTTGTAATTCCCACTGGCTGTATGTCCATATACCATACAAACACAGAATACCAAAATAATATGTAGACGTGTAATTATTGAAACAATTATTATAATTACTACACGTGGTGTATCTTGGTGCCCTCCAATTGGTCCCACTTACCCAGGAACTGGACCAGATGAAGGTAACGGAATAACACGCAAGTACCCAGGCAAGCTAAAGAATCTAACTAAAATGTTACATGGTAATGACACAATGCCAGTTTTCATTACAACAAATTCCTCTAATCCTCATGGTTGTAAAATAAATCTTAAAAACACATAGCAAGGTAATTTGTAAAGTAATGTGTGCTTGAGTCAGAAGACAGCCTCCAGCTTTCTAATCATCCCTGACTAGCTATAAGCTTCTGTACCATTTTGGCAGACAAGTACCTTGCTTTGGTTTTGCCACCTCTCAACTGGACCTAGGCAATTCAGTACACCCAAGTACGAAGTCTGCCGCATATAGGAAACTCCAAGTACAGGAAGCTGGGGGGATGTCATCTCAGCGATGTGGGTTATTTTAAGTCCCTCTCTTCAACTCTACACTGATTTTCTCTAGAATTTTAAATTACAAATTCAGGTTCTCAAGATCCTCCAGGGCCTAAATCCAGAAATGCCTACTAGGTCTCTAGACTGGATCCAGTTGTCAACAGTTTCCCTCTTCTGACACAAGAGAGCTTGTGCAACAAGGGGGAAAAAGCTACCATTTTTAGAGACAGAACTTTCTCGGGGCTGGTGCAAGTCTATGGAATGAATGTGCCTAGGAGCTAAGGGCCATCAGAAACCTAACTGCATTTTGCATGAAGAACAAAACACATTACTTGGACCTTGCCTCACTAACATAAATACGTAACACCTATATGGAAGAAAAGACAGATAAAATAAACTGAAAACATACAACTGCACATGCTCCTTCCCCTGGCAACAAGAGAAGAGATAATATGACAAATGCTGGTCATGTCACTTATTACAGTATAGGGAGATTCTCTGACAATATAATGACACTCTCTGAGGAGAAGAATCTATAACAGAGGACAGGCACTAGTAGAAGGTGTTCAGGTAGTGCTGTAATAAGAACTGTATGAGGAAAGGAGTACATTATAGAAACTGCAGCTTAACCTCGTATTTGCTACCACAGCAGATAAGACTTCCACCATTCTGATGAGCCCAAGTTGTTTGGAATGGAAATTTGATCTAAAGAATTGACATAACTTTTGGTGAGGCTCAAAATCCCTTTTTCTCCCTTCTGTCCTCAGCTGTGTTCCTGCTGTGACTTTTTGGCTTCACTAGTCACTGAGGAAACAAACTGACGATCCTCTCCCAGATGCTACAGCCAGAGAATGCAATACCCACCTCGTATTACATAGATTTTTAGACTATAGCAATTGCCTTTCTCACTTGTTCTGATACTCAGTTAAATACTTACCCATTCTGATTCTTAAATTATTATAATTGTGCATTATTTAACTTAAGAGATATGAATGGAAGATGTAAATCAAGACTATTACATCAGGTTTATGTTTCGTGCAGTCCTAAGTAATACTGAGAATACTGATTGTGTAGTATCACTATTAGCTTCTGAAGTCCGAAATACAAGAGCATAATAATGAAAAGAATTACTCAGTGTGCTTACACATAATAATACACATTTCAGTCTGTACAGGATCGAGGCCTATGTGCATTAAGTACGGAATCCGAGAGCAAGTATTAGATATTAGGGGGTGTAAAAATTTTACTTTCATTACAAATCTTAATGAAACTTTAGGAATGACATCTGAAAGGACAATAGTGTGATTCATATAAGAGAATACCATGTCCTGTTAAACAGAATGACATACGATCTTCTACATCTTATTCTTACATTACGGTTGGAAAAATGGGTGAAAAATAATAACTAGAATTATTTTAAGGCAAAATTATACATAATCTAAGTACAGAGAAGTGGCATCAGCAACATCATAATTTTATATTTTTCTGTAATGTTTTCATTGCTATTTCTACTGCAAAGTCCTCTTTTCACAGGCACCTAACCTTCAGAAAAAAAAAACCAGAAGACATTTACTATCATTCTTTTCAACTGAAAGGCACACTGTTTGAAAATTTCACTCACGGTAATTTTAATAAAATAAGAGCAAAAATGTAAATATACTGCAAATCATTTATATTTCCTCCTTTTTAACAGAAAGGTTCTACGAACTGAAGTTTTTTCATCTGGCCAATTTTCACTGAGAACTTAGCTTAAAAAATTAGGAATCAGTTTCTTTAGCAATACCGAACTTCAAATCCGAGGAAATAATAACATAAATGCATAATATTAGCTATGTGATTACTTACATGTCGCCTTGCACTACTTTTTCACTAAGGAGCTCCAGAATTACGTATTTTCTGAGCAGCAGTAGTTTTCGTAGCCATGATGGTCTAAGCTTTTTGAGCCCAAAAGCTTGCTGTTTTCAACTGTGCAACTGTGTCAGTTGGTTAAAAAAAAAAAAAAAAAAAGAGAGAGAGAGAGAGAGAATTTACCTCTCCCTTCAAAACTTATTCTGCTCGTATTTTTGTCAGTGCAGCTCTAGAAGGGAGCAGTGGAATCATGAGAAGCATTAGGCCCTGAGCCTGCTAACGTTCGTCTGCAAGTAGTCCAACCGAGTTTAAGAAGACTAGCTCACAGACGTGAAGGGAAGATTTTGAAAGTCAGTGGGAACAGAGCTCCCAAACTCTCATTATGTACTTTCGAAAATCTTCCCCAAAGTCATGGGAACAGCTTGCAGGTCTGAGGCCTCTGCTTTTGACTGCTTTCCTTTCCCTTTTTAAAAGCGTATCAGATAAAAAAACCCCACTGAAGTCAAAAACCCTGAGGAGCCGCTCGCAGTGATGCGTTGGGTCTCTCTACAAAGGCAGGGGTCCGCACAGCCCGAGGAGAGCTCACAGGAAAGAATCCTTCAGCAGTCAAAAGTCAAGTGCAGACTAGTGGTTCGGGCGGCACTGTAGCCTGCCTTCCCTCCGTGGCTCTCAGCAGCTCGCAACCTCCATCTCGGTTTCCCCATCTGTGAAATGGGGATAGGAGCGCTAACCCAACTATCAGGTACCTTATGATCAGTCACAACTTGGGGCCGGGGCGGGGGGGGGGGGTGCGGCGTGAAAATGAAAGTTCACGTTTTCCCCTGAGCATTGCGAGCAGCCGAGGCGGGAGCGCTCTCGGAGTTGAACCTCGCTCCGTCAAGTTCCTCGGAGAGATATTTTTTTTCAAATGACCAGTGTACGGCACTCCGGGCCCAATCTGCCCCGAGATGCGCCCACACAGCACCGCTCAGCTTCGCTCCGCCACAGGCTGTTCGCAAGCCCGGGCGGGGGCGGGGAGGGGTGGCGGTTGGAGCGGGGGGGGGTCGCCGGGCCGCTGCCGCCGCGGCGGGCGGGAGCCGGGCCGCTGCCGCGGAGCCGGTGCGGCGGGGCGCGTGAGGCGGCGGGAGGGGGAGGGGGAGCGGCGGCTGCCAGGGCGGGATCGGGCCCGCGCGATGTGGGCAAGCGCCGAGCGCTTCAAACCCGCCGGCTTCGGCGGGGTGCGCGGCCGGGGGGGGGGGGGGGGGGGGGCTGCAACCTGAGCGCTGCGGGAGCCGCGGGGGTCCTCGGAGGCGCGGGGGGGGCGAGGGGGAGGCGCTCTTCATATTTTCCTCAGGTCCTCTGGCGCACATCCCCCTCCCCCCGCCGGCTTCCTTTCCCTACCTTCCCAAAACGCGCTGCCCCCCCCGGCGCCTTTACCTTGACAAGTCCGCGGGGCCGGCGGAGGTCTCGCTCCCCCTCTCTCTCTCCCACACACATCTCTAACGCGCCACCTCTCCCCCACGGGCCGGGACTCCGGGTGACATTTCTCTCTCCCTCCCGCTCTCTCTCTCTCTTCCCCCCCCCCTCCTTCCCCCCCCCCCCCCCCCCCCCATTAGTGGCGGTTGGGTTGGTAGCGCGGGAGCGCGCGCTAGCGGGGAGGGCGTGGAGCGCGCGCTGGCTGCGAGCGGGGGGGGGGGGTGGGGGGGAGGGGCGGCATTGACAGCGAGCGCCGTGTCCGTAGCGCTGCCTCAGCCCGAGCGGCTCTCCCCCCGCACGCCCCCCCTCCCTTCCCGGCATGCCGCAGGGCAGCGGGGCTGGCTCTAACGAATTTGAATGAAGAGCCCTGGTCTTTCGGCGCCATTTTCGAGTGATGCCCGATCGCATCGCTGCCGCGGGGGAGCCGCGGCTCGCGGGGCCGCCCGCCGCCGCGCCGGCTGCCGCCAAAAGTCACCTCCCTCCTCCGCCCCCCCTCCTCTCCTCCTCGCCGCCGCGCTTCGGAGCGAGTGCCGCCACCGGCATAGGCGGTAAGAGCCGGAGGGACCGGGCGCGGCTGGGGCAGGGGGAACTGGGCGGGAGGGGGAAGCCCGTCTTCGGAAAACGGTGGCAACCTGTACCCTGTCGCCGCCCGCCGCCGGGAAAAGTCGCCTCAGGAGCCCGGCGGGCAGCGGGCGGGAGGCTCCCGGAGGCGGCGGCAGGTCTCGCCGCTGGCTCCTGGGCGGATCTGTCACTCGCTTCCCTCAGCCTCAGAGGGTGGGAGCGGGCGGGAGCGGCTGCCTCCTCCGGCAGGTAACCCCGCTTCCCCGGGGCGGCGGCGGGCAGCATCTCGCCCAGGCGGGGATCCCGGGAGCCCCGCTTCCCACCCCCGGCGGCCCGCCCTGGGGGAGAGCGGCGCGGAGGCGGGCGGGGGGAACTCGGGGCGGGTGGGAGGCGCGGGCCAGCCGGAGCGGAGGGTCGCGGCGCGGCCCCGGTGTGCGTCCCGCTCTCCCGTGACATGACATGACAGGCTTTCCTCTGATCTCCCCCCCCCCCCCTCCTTACCACCCCCACCCGCCCGTGGATCCCTCCCTCCCGCCTTCTCCCCCGCCTCTCCGCCGTGGAAATTTCGGGGCAGCGCTCGGGACACGGCGGCTTCTGCTTCCCGGCTCTGCCGCAGCAGCCAGGATGACTTCCCCACTTACATGCACATCTCCCTTTCTCGCCCCCCGCCCCCCCCGCCTCCTCCTTCCTCTCCCCGTGTTTTCGTAACCCGGATTAATGCCCCTTCGCTCTTTCTCTTCCCCCTTCCCTCCCGCCCCCCCCCCCCCCCAAATAAGAGGACAACCATCGCTTTTTTTCCTCCGCTTGTTTCCTTTCTATGTTAGCAGATTAACTTCTCTGTTTAAGCGCTTTCTCCACCTCCCACTTAAGCGCTTAATTTCCCGTGTCACGATATCGGAGCCGCCTTTAGCAGAAACCTGGGTGACGGTTATGCTGCCACATGCTATCACATTTATCATCTCTGTCCCTTTGGGTATTAACGAAGGACCAAAGTGCTCTTCATCGCGTATTGCACAGGGCTATTTTTTTCCCCTCTTAGCGTTAAAACGCGCGTTTCCTTCCTGAACTAGAGGGGGGGAAACATAATCCGAGGCCATTTGAATCGTGCCAGCTATTTGTAGGTGTTTTTCCTCTCCTCCCACACACCCCAAAACCGAGTAAATACCCTCCCCATAGATAGCCCAGCCTAATACTGTGATCAGAGCTGGCCATTCACCTCCTCTTCTCCGCCTACAAAATTCTCTGTCTCTGTCACCCGGGTCGCTATTTGTCATTGGCTTAGCTATTTTTTGGTGGCTGTTTCTATGTCATTTCTCGGTGGCCAGCAGCTCTCGGTCTCTCGTAGCTGTATAAGCGCGATCGTGCTCATTGTGATAGGCGCCGAAATCGCTCTCGCAGTCTATCTGCTGAGCGATTCCCCCGCCGCACACACATAATATGTGACACGGTGCCTTTTCCTCCACGACGCCGTTTAACCCTCTCGGGGCTGGGTTTGGCGTGGGCGCTCGCGTTTCGGAGTTGCGCACAGACACACAAGACATCTTTTTGTTGCGGCGGTTCCCCGGTGGGAGCGCAGGCAGGGATAACACCGTGCAGCGGGGCAGGGAGCTCCATAGCAGCGCGGTAAGCTCAGGCGCTGGCAGGCCAGCGGGCTCCTTCCCAGCCACAATTTCTAGCGTTACTTTTTATTCCTCTTCCTACTTCCCTCTTCACTTTCGGCCGCCCGACCGTTGGGTTTTTTTGGTGGGGTTTTTTTTTTTGGTTGGTGTTTTTTTTTTTTTACATTTTTTTCCGGAGGCAGGAAGGCGTATGGATATTTTCCCCGATGCCGTGTGATCGGCGGGCGCTCGGGGCTGCCGTCGAGCTGGCGGGCGCGCAGGATGCGCAGCGCAGGCAGCATCGGGGCCCCGTTAAGGCGCCCGTTCAGCAGAGACTGGACCGGCTGCTGCCCCCCCTGGTTGCCTGCGGGGACGCGGGGCTGGGGCTGGGAGGTTGGACCGGGTCACAGCCTTTCCCCGCTCCTCTTCCCACCCCCCCCCCCCCCCGCCCCCCTTACACCCCCCCCCCTCACATCCCTCCGCGGCGTTCAAAGCCAGAACTGGCCGCCTTGCGCTTAGCACCCTCGGCACCGAAAATAACGAGTTAACCGAAGAACGTAGGAGGGACGTAGAGAAGAGTTGGGGTGCAGAAGTGCTGTACAAATGATTTCTGTGTACATGGCTGAGAGCGTGTAGTCTTAAAGTGAAATGCAAAACTTAACGTTTCCAGCATGGCAACTGGATTGTGATTCAAGGTATTTTCTGTGCAACGCAGAAATACAATAGTTCAAGGAGGTTTTTCTGCCTCGAATCCTTAGTTTCCCTGGATTCTTTTAATCCAGTACACAAATTACACTTTTTCAGTCCTTTTTTCCTGGGAATAGCTGCTTCGTTTGTCTCCGCACTTTATACCTTTATGCCCTGATAGCTAGAAAATTCAGTTTAATCTCTGAAACTGCAATACTAGTAAGATCCTATTGAAATTTAGCACTTAGTTCTTTAGATTTGCATCATTACTTTCAGAGTGTTTTCAGAAACGTTTTTAACAGCTAGTATGGGAATGTGCACAAAGCTGTTTCATTGTAGCTGTGTATACTTCGAAATATCAGGATTTGAAGAGATTTACACTATTCAACAGTGGAAGTGCACTCACAGACACTGACTTTCACTTTCAAGGAAATAACTGTCCTGACTCATAGCTAATTTAGAAAAAAAAAAATCTATAATTGAGTATTGCACAGGTGCGTATGCATTTTTTTCCCACTATTCAACAGTCATGTTCAATAGCATGCAATTTATACCTATTTTTCATTTTAATTAAAATCCGTGCTTAGCACATATTTGACTACATAAAACAACTGTTCTTTTCAGCTTTTTTTATTTCTCAGCTGCACCATTCCCATATTTTACAATTACATAAAGGTGGGTGTGGCTAAAATGAAAGCAGTAAGCAATCTAATATCAATATATAGTGTGTGTTAAGTAGGTTTTCCTTTCTTATATTTGATGTACTCCTTATTTTGAGATTTTGGGGGGGTAGGGAGAATCGTGTAGCTTAAATAGACCCTTGTAGAACTGCTTGCATTTTTCACCTTAGTTAAATTGTCAAACATTAACTGGGATTACTTGGCCCTGGAAAAGTTACATTCGGAGGAAATATCAAATGAACTTAAAGATCTAAACATATATATTTACATAATATCGATAAGTGAAAGTTAAAGTTCTATGCTTAATAGAATATTGCTTACATATACCATGTAGCATACTATGTGTAGATTTTTTTAAATTTTTTTTTTTAATTTGTTTCTTTTCAGTCTAATCCTTTATCTTGAGTCTTAGGAAAAACATCCAAATAAGCTTCAGTTGTCTCTTTTTTTTTTTTTTTTTTTTGAAGCCCACTAAGTTGTACTGAAAGTTTCCAAGAGGTACCCTTTCATTTCATAGATATAAATCTACTGAAGCTTGTAGTAACTCTGAGATTTTTAATTTTCAGAAATAACAGTAATTTGAAAGTGTGACTGTATATCTATGTGATTTTTGCATGTGTTAGGGTAATACTGCGTAGGAGACTTACTGTAGTAACATTTTAAAGGCAAACTATATATACGATAACAAGGTGTCATGGTGTTCTTTTTGTGTTTGGTTGGTTGTTTGGTTTTTTGCTTAGCTTCTGGAATTCTGAACTTCTTACTATTCCACCCAAAATGTAATGTCATGGAAGGAATTTTGCTGCTAAATTGTAGTCTTTATTTCCTTAATTATCCTTATGACTAAAAAGTCACATTCTGTAGTGAAGTACAACTGCAACTGCATACACACTACCTGTCTGTGTACACCCTGCCTGTGAACACTGTATGGAAGGTGAACATCTCATCCATCTTGAATGTCAAAAGCCATCCTAACAGGTGTATCAACGCTTTTCTGTAACACTTTTACATACGTACAAGCACACGACCTTTCTTTACATAAAAAGTAGCCATGTAACAGTTAGCATTTCTTTTATAGGACCTTACTGGGTTTTGTTATTTGCATTGGGAAGCAATTAACAATATATAAGGGAGAACTGAGAAGCTTATCACTATATTCTATGAATATGCTGCAGGTATTCTGTTTTGTAGATACAGTCATCCACCCACACCCAAAGGCCCATTGCAAGTCATTCCAGTAATTTACATTCATTACAAACTGTCAAAGGTAGAGCGCATCTTGGACTAGTTTTGACCATCTGTGAAAGAAATAGGGAATAAAATTGTAGGCTTTTGCGTACAAACAGAAAAAAAAATATAATAAAGTTTTTAAAACTAAAAATAACTTTATGTACACCAATAAATGTTCTCCACAGATTTTTTTTTTTTTTTTTACACATATATATTATTAGAAGTTCTAAGCACTTAACATCTAACACCGGAACCCGATCTAAAAAACTATGATTTTTTTATTATCAGTAATACTTGGAAAATTTTGTTTGAACAGGCTGCCCAAATTACTTTTGTACATATGCCTCTGTGACTCTTCTCACAGCCTTTTTTTTTTTTTTTTTTTTTTTTTTAAATAGAAGTGGCAATGTATTTTAAAGATAGGAAAAAAAATTGATATGCCCCACAAATACGAGGGGGACATAAGACAGAGTGGAGATGTGTATCCTCAGATTTCCAGTAACTTTTTTTTACTCAGTGAAAATGTTGCTTTGCAATTTTATTTTTGTTTTATGCATTATTGGCAGGAGTTACGTAGAATTTTTAAGTAACTGATGTGTTAATACATAACAAGCTAGATAAGTGAGGTTTCAAAAGGAATCTCTTTATTGAAAAATATCTTAATTTTGGATGCTGGACAATTTCAGAAATGGTTAGAATGAGCTAAGTATAAATATTCTGCCCATGTCGAATAGGGTGTAAGGCAATGTCTGTACTGATTTTTTTTTTTAACCCTTTATTGTAAGTTTTTAAAACACTCCAATTCTAATAAAGAAACTTTGGGCTATATCTATTCACTAGACAGTTGATAGTACCACAATTGAGGAATAGTTTTGATCTTAGCTTCGTATGTTGTTGTGTGAGAACTCCAGCAGGCTTGCATGAATCTTAGAGGAGGGTAGTAGAACTTGAGCTCTAGTGCAGCTAACACTTAAAGTTTGGCAATTTTTTACTTTAATATTTGCATCTAGTAATGTTTTAGTGTATCATTAAAAAAAAAAAAAAAAGGTTCTCTTTACAGAGAATACTAAGTTTCATAACTTTATATAATTCTAAACACTTTTCCATATCTCGGTAATGAACAGTTGCTAGTGTATAAGGATGACCTCACACACACACACATACATTTATTATCATATGCAGACAACAGTGGAAAACGTAAATTATGTACATTTAGCTTTTATTTTGTTAAAAGTTTCCTGAGATGTCTTTTAAAACTGAAGACGATATTGTTATATTGCTCAAAACTGAAAAATAGCAGTGACTTTCAGTGATCGTTATTAATGTCTAAAGGAAACCACTGTTAGAAATAGGACCCCCCCCCACCCCGTGAGTATTTATCTTGTTTTCAGACACTGTAATAAGTGTATCCATAGTAAATAAATTATTAATAAACTTTTCAACATTGAATCTAGTTGCAACTAATTATTTTATTTAGCAAGAACTAAAATTCACTTGAAAATTTGATCGGAGAAAAAGATAATTACACATCGAATAGGGCTTAAGCTTGTATTTTCATTTTAAATGGTTTTATGTAAGTCCGGTTTCAATATTATCTTTAAGTATGTTAAATCTCAATATAAGCATACAGGGGGGGAATTTTTAGAAGAAATTTTGTGTTTCTGGTTTAAGAACAGAAACTTTTTTAAAAAGGTGAAATAGAAGGTGTGTGGACTACATGAAAATAAAGACAAATTCCTTTTTCTTGTTAAAGCAAGGTACTTATTATAGTTCCATAGCTGTGAGGGGGGGTTTAGTATTTTCTGGAATACATTTAAAGAATAAAGAACAAATTTATGGAAATATTTGTAAACAGGTGACCTGATTTAGGCATCTGCTGCTCATTTATTAGGCATAGGATGTGTCTTGTCATGGTATCTACAGTGAAAAAGTCAAAATAAAGTCAAAATAAATTTAAGAATTTGGCTGTGTGAATGCATTGTTTCCTCCAGTAGATATTTGACTATAGTTACTACCTCTATCAAGTTATACTTTGTACTTACCTGATCATGGCTATTTACTCTCTTGGCTTTTTTTTTTTTTATAAGTTTTATAATTTTATTTCATCTCTCAAAGTGTATTGTATCACTGCAATATTTCCATTATATGTTTTAAAGAAGCTAATATTTGTAGGCTACATTTTAATAAAGGCAATAATAGTACTGCTTTGAAGAGCAAAAAAAAATTAAAGCTCCTCAAAGAAAAACACTAGAAGTTAAATACTTAATAGTCAATAGCATATTTTAGGAAATATGACAGTAGTAATCACACATCCATTAAGTAGTTTATACTTACCTGTTTGCTTGTTTGAGGGTGGAGGGAGAGATTGGGGGGGCAGGGGGGGGAACACACCACCACCACTACCACCCCCCCCTTTTTTTTTTCTTCCTCTTACTTTCATCTTAAAATGCTGTGGGAAGAATGAAAGCAGAAACATGCTAATCTGATTTGTTTCAGGAGGCTTCTGATAATAAAGAGGCATATCACAGGTGTTCCTAATCAAGTCAGTTTGGTCAAAAAAAAAAAAAGTATTTTTAAAATTAGGATTTCCTGTAACATAGACAATGTGAGGGTCAAGCCGATGACCTACATCTACGTTTGGGGATCAACCATGAAACTGTGGGTGTTGGAAATATGTTATAATACATGACATTTTTATTGCAGGTTTCGACCTTTCAATAGAGAGCTGATTTTGGAGAACGGCTTACTCCTGTGATTGAAAAACTCTCTCTGGAAGGTTGATGGAGCATGAGCATGGTATATATTATACTAACATTTCTCTTATTACATATGTTCTTTATTTTAAAGAATGTATACAGTAGTATAACTTATTCAGATTATTCAAAATAGGCTAGTTCTGCTGGGTTTGTTGAAGATTTTTTTATTTGTTACAATAATTCTTCTTTACACTCCTTCTGTAAAATTATAAAAGACTAAGTAAAAGTACTCACACAAGCTGGGCTCAGAAGGAAATGAAGTGGCCAAAAATATGTATAAAAAGCTGAGTTTGCAACAGCCTTGATCATTGGAGTTATATAAATTCTCCACATAGTATTGTTCTCATATTCTTGTCTTGGGAATTACTCCAACTGAAATGTTGCTAATCCAAAAACAAAGTATGGATGATTTAGTGTTTATTTTTAAATAACTTTATTTTTTTTTGTTGGGAGGGTGTGCTAAAGAATAGAATAGAGAGCTAGCTGAGTGCATTTCAATGTACTGTGCAAAATTTGTTTTTAAAGGCATTAATAAACTAGCTACCTGAAAAGCAAAGAAGCAAAAAACAGGAAAAAATGGTCTTCAGAGGCCTCCACCTGTACCAGAATAGTCAGAAATTTTATTTATTTTATCTATTTGTCGGTAAATAGATATTCTAAAATGTTCACTGTTTTACTATATTGTAATTAATATGAACTATGCTACACTCATATTGCAAGTCCTGCTTTGCACTAAAAGTACTAATTTGGCTGAAACTGAGAAATCCACTCAGAGTAATCATAACCTATCTACTTGTATATGAATAATCTTAACTAACCATTTACATAACCAATTGAAATTAAAATAGTAACTGCTCTTAGATTGAGTAAATTTGTTTAAATACTAAATGGAGTAGTAAAAACTGTAAGACTTTATCTTCAGCAAAATATATTACAGTACAACAGATTTTATGAACATGTTGTGACTTTAGCAATTCCAGCTTTCAGCTGGAATCCAGTTTTTATCCTTAATCAAATCTGTCTGTCTTCAAGAGCACATTTTTTTGGTAGGAAGTAATTGTACCATAAAATAAGAGAAGTTTTAAAAAACAAAATTTTAGATTATCCCTGTAACTGCTAATTTATACCAAGCAAATGCAGTGAGGTGTAAATTTCACATTTCCTCATTGTTGTAACTAATGGCTAGTGTAACTGAAGAATTGCTGGCTTTTACCAGTAATACACCTCCTGTTATAAAAGTGTTTGAGGCAGACATGTTCTGGATATATTTTTCCTATAATACTATGATTTTTAGGGTAGTTAAGACCTCCTATGGAAAATTATCAGTTGAGAAACAAAACTTTGAATACAGAAAGTATAGGAAGTGAAACATAACTTTATATAAGCTTTGCAGTTTGTGATTAGTGAGTGGGTAATTCTTTAATTTTTAATCTTTTCTTTCTTTCTGTGATTAAAAATCACAGTGAAAGTATTTTTATTAGCACTGTAACAGTGTTTGGGTAACATGCCTAAAATGCTCCCAAATAAATAAATATTTCACAGTCTGACCAGAAACTCTGCTCTGAATGTACTGCATTTCTGTTTGGTGGGTTGTTTTTTTCTTTTTTTCTTCTAGCTCTCTTAGGAATATAAGGATTTCACAGAATACTTCTTTGAATTTGTTTTTTTTTATTTTTTCTTCTGTACAAAAGCAATTACATTCTTGTTAATGAAAATCAGGATTATATTGCAAGGCAAAGGTATCTAAGGCTCCCTTGTGACATATTTAAAAGGTGAAAGTTTGATGGAGTGTTCCTTGGTCTGACACAAGTTCAGAGTATTTCTGATAGATTCTTATTCAGCAAAAAAAATATAGTTTCTGGTTCACAACTGTAAATCAAAGGGATTTTAAATTTAGGGCCTAATCCTGCAAACTTTTAAATACACAAGTAGTCCTAATGACTTACTACCGTGAATAAGGATTTGCAGACTCATGTTCTCATTAGATGCAAACTTTATTTCCTTTAATGAATAAAAGATATTAAAGTATTTTGAACTTTGAGACAAGTCTAAATAATTTTTATGAAGTCCAAAGAGAAGAGTTTTGCAGTAATGCAGTAACTGAGACTTACTCATTTACAAGCTCAAATAGCTTTCAAGAGTGCTGCAGTTGTCAGTTATCATTAGAACCCACTTTCTAAGTGTTGATTTGATCTAGAAAATTTTTATGCTGAAATTTGGCTCATATTAATTTTTTTTTTCTATAACTGTTTTGTATTTGGTAGTCAGCATGGCTGTTTCATGACCCAAAGAGTAGGTGAAACTTTCAAGAGAGATGTGAGGTGTGTTTGTTTTATTTTCTTACTCTTAGCCTCTGCTATTGCAGTTCTTATTTAGCAAAACTACCATTTATTTTGTTGGAAGTTGAGCCTGAAATAAGGGCTGCAGTGCTGGCCCCTTAAAAATTGTTGGTGTGGCTATTGCAAGTTGTACGCTTGACTTAGTAAACTGTTTTGCAATATCTAATTGTAATGAGGCTGAAAAGATAAAAATGTACAGACTTCTTTGCTGAAGTGCTTCTCGTGTAACTTTTCATGGCCACTTTTACTATTCGTACTATAGGTACACACTTGAGGCTCTACAGACCTTGTTGACTGAATCATAATTTGAAAGCTGACAATGCATGCTCATTGCTCATCTAAAAGAACTGTTGCAGATTACTTTGTCAACTCATCTGTGCTTTCTTTAAAGACTTCTCTTGCTATTAAAGGCAACTTAAATAATTTTCCTGAAAGAGATATGTAGCTATAAATGCAACCCATGCCTAGTTATTACAACACATGTAAAATCAGCCATTTTTTGAAAATCCTATGGTATCTTAGGCATGGATGTTTTAAGTCTTGAAATCCGAAACAACTGAATTTTCTGGATTTTGTTAGTTTAAACTAGATTCAGCCCTCACATTATTTTAAAATGGAGGTTTGTATACTATTAGATTTAAATAGACATTAACTTTTATTATTAGATTAGGCATTTAAGGAAACATGTATATAGGAAGGATTTAAGACTGGTATACTTACACCTCATTTTTCCTTGTCTGTTGATAAAATGGTCTTGCAAGGCAATAGGAAAATAAAAACAAATGACATACAAATTCTTTAGGAAAAATAGTTAAAACATGCTAATTGGGATATTTAAATGCTTATTCTTCTCACTCAAATGCAAATATATGAAAGTAAGGTATTGCCCCTTTTTTATTATTTTTAATTTTATATATTTATTTATTTCAACAAAAAGCTAAGTAGAAATTTATGTAAAACCATACATTTAAGCTGTGGTTGGGGGAATGAGAAATGTAATCGGAGTTCTTAAATGTCCAGCTACTGTATTGATGGCTCATTAATCCACCTTGTTTTAGACTGCTGTTCACACACTAACATGAAAAAGGGCATGTATGAAGATACAACTGCTAACTGAGTAGTGTGTTTGAATAAACCACTGTTTCTAGCTATGTTAATTTTGAATTTATTTTAAATAGATGGATATTCCCAGTAAATTTTTTCCTAAGTTTGTTGGGGGCAGGATTTTTTTTTTTTTTCAGAAAACAAGTTTTTTCTGTTACATTATTCTAAATATTTACAGCAATATTTTGAGAAAAATAGTGCTTTTTAACAAAACATACTACTAAGATAATCTATTCAAAGTAAGACATCAGCAATATCTATTTCTTTAATTTGTGCAGTACTTAAAAATTCTAGTAATGTGCAAATATCTCTAAAATATTTACACCCTTCCATTAACCCACTAAATTTTCAGAGCTTGCTTTTTACTTCCTGTGAGTGTCCTCTGGGGTTTTTTTATTTTTGGATTTGTTGGGGTTTTTTAAGCCTTCAAGCCAAAGATTTTCATGATTTTATCCATCCACTTCTTAGTTGATATGAAGAGTGTGGTGTTTTTTTGTTTTTTTTTTTAATTCCACCTCTCGCTGCAGAAAGAAATTGGATTTAAGTACTAATATGGAAGTTAACATAAACATTTTGAAAATATTGTCGTTAGGAACATGATTATGATCTTCCCAACTTTAACTGATAATTTCCTACTTCAAAATATATAGCATAATATAAGTCACTTTTAGATTTAGACAGGACTTCCAGTGGATCTGATAAATCAAAACATTTTGCTTTAGAATTTCTGTATTCTTTCAGAGCAAAATTTTCTTTTGGTAGAATTGGTAGATACTGTGGTCTTAATTGTGTTACCACTTTAGTCATTCTGAAAACACTTTGCTTCCTCCTGTTACAAGCTAGTCCATATTTTAGTCAAGATCAAGAATTAGAAAAGGAGGATGCTTCATCTGTTGTGAAACATTGTAATGGCTCTTATGAGAAAGTCTGTCTCTAAATCAAAATGTATATTCAAAAGTCTATTGCAGAACATAGTTCTCTGTTGATACTGTCGCACTTACCTTGCACAGGCAAAAAAACTCCTTATCAAAAAGAATGGTTATGTACTGGTTATCCTGTCCCCATGCTCCCCAAAACCAAAAGATTTTTTCCAGGTTCTCAGGAGAAGGGAGAATGATGCTTTTAATGCCAAGCACAGGAGTTATACAAGCAGCAGTCAAATGTGTGTTTTTCTTCATCTGTTTTATCACCTAACTCTAATAATATGTTTCGTTTCTCAGGCAGAGTGAGTATTAAGGATTGTAGTTCTGTATGACCAGAGTATTTTTTTTAAACGAAGGGTCATATGCTCATCTTTAATGCTATCTATGTGAAAATCCATAGCCTGTATGATACGCAAGTGTTACTAATATGTTCTCCATACTTCTTTAAGTCCTAAATTCATGGCCTCTCTGATCAATTCAAGCGCAGATAAAATATGGTTTGAAATAAACTCACAGGAAAATGCTTGCACTTTTCTTTCTGGAATTACCAGGTTTAAAATCTGGATCTTCATTTGCATGGTGCCTGCTTTGCATCCAGGTTTAGAGTGTAACTAGGAGACTCTTGAATTAGCAGTGAGAGAATAATTCCTTCCAGGGTATTAGTACTGCTAGACAGTGCTCTGTTTTTACACCAGCAACTCCTCGATTTTCATTAAGGTTCTGATCCCAGCTATGTCACTGTAATTACAGTGAATTTGGCTGCGAATACCAAGTGTTTGCTTCAGAAATTGATATTTTTGTGAAATTGCATAAGAAACTAACAGAAATATAAAATACAAGAATGTTCATAAGTTATCTCTTAAATTTATTGTCCTTGAGGTTTTTTGCTATTTAGATATACAGATTTCTTCTTGCATTTTTGGTGTGTAATACTTAATTTGTGAACCTCACGGTCTTCTGACCTGAAAATGATCATTTGAAATGCTGTTCGAATTTTTTTGTTTGTTTTATGTTTAGATTAATATAACTTATGTTGCTGACCCACTTTCCATTATGTAAAAACCTGAACAGAGTTTGTCATTGAGGTGGGAATTCATGAAGGCTAACACTAGAGGGCAATTCAAAGCAGCAGCTTACCCCAGAACAGTTACCGGTGCCTGTGGCCCTGCGTGGAAGAAGAGGGAGCCTATGAAGACTCTCCCAGGGTCTCCCCCAGGCAAAAGCTGGTCTTTGTGATTACCCTCCTAAATTTCTTTAACTCGCTTTTCGTATCCAGTAAATGTATCCTTGAGTTCTCCACTGAATGAGGAGGAAGTTAAGCTAGTTCTTACGCTTTGCTGAGTTGGAAGTTAAGAGACATCTTCCACAGTGTCTTACCTCGCTCAGTCTCGCCACTGTCAAAGAGGCATAACTTATTCAGTGGTGTTTTTTGTTTGTTTGTTTTTAATTTGCTCTCATGTGCTACATTGAACCCTTTATCAGAAAGATACAGGGGTTTGGGAGGTAAGGTAACATTGCAGTGAAACTTAAATGCCTTTTGTTAAGTATCAAGGAAAATGGAATATATGGTGAGTAAAAAATATTCGTACAAAATTCCTACAAAATACTGCAAAGTTTTGCAAATTATTAAGACAGCATAAATAATTCATTTCATTAAAAAAAAACCCAAAAACCAAAACACACCACAAACAGGATAAGGCATCAGACAGGTACTTTGTGTCCATAACTTTATCAAGGAAAATATATTATATCGAATGTAAAAAAAAATTAGTTGAAGTAAGATGAGCAATCAGGTGCTCTATTTAATATTTAACTGAGAAGGAGAGATCATCTGAGTATATCATGCACAATTTAAACAATTTATGTAACAGGGCATTACATAATAAATTACAGTTTTCATGGTTGCAATGTTCATTATAGATTTACAGAACATCCTGAATGCTTGTAAATAATAACCTGTAATGCAAATGATGATGTCATGGTTCTTGAAAAGCTCTCAAGAATTCTTATTTTAGCAATGCAAATTCTCTCATTATATTGAAATGTATGCACTCAGCCATGTAAATGCTTGTGCCATGGTACAAATTTCAACATAAGGGCATTTTATAAGTGTGTGTGTGTGTTTATACCTATCTGTCTATCTAATTTTATATATATATATATATATCATATATTATTATATATTTTATGTATACTTATGTATAAAAAAGCTAATGTAAGATTAAAATGGCATGATCGTTCCTACACTCTGTACCAGTTTTTCAAGTAGCATTATCTTTGCATTCTTTTGCACAACTTATTATAAATGTCTAAAACATATTCTTGTTTAACTGCTCTCAAGTTTTTTTTAAAAGGAATACTTACTTACAATCACTCTGGCAGTGCTATAAATCGATAGAAATACTACAATGCATTGTTGCAGTAAACATTTACACCTGTCTTCTGCAGGTCTGATCAGCAACTCCAGTGCAATTTGAAAATATGTAATCTGCTGGCAGTGATGTGCCCAACCTTAATCGGTGCTGGAGCCTTTGGAAGAGAGATTGTGTCATCACACAGTATATAGTCCAACAATGACTGACCTTGATGAATCTGTGAAAGAAGAAAATAGTTTTCCCACTTCTTAATTTGCAAAATGCGCAAAAGAAAAAAAATAATGCAACATGTGGAATTTAACCCACTGAGGTTAGATTCTCTGGGGTTTAGGGGAGGTTTTTGGTTTTGTTGGGGGCGGGGAGGTGTTGAGGAATTAGTTGATAGTCATGTACAGTGATAAAGAGGTCTTAATCACACACATGAACTCTTGATTTTGAGAATGTGAATATTTATACCAAATCTAGCTGAATATTCAAGTGCTTAAACCATGCATACATGCAAGCTTTTAAGGAACTAAATCCTTAGTCTTTTGCAGGTAAGACGCTACCAATTTAAGCATAAGCATTTTCATGCTAACATGACTCGTCTCCTTTATTTTTCCTTTTACCAGCTTGATTTTTGGACCTAAATCAAAGAGATAAGTTCTGTCATTAAGTTACTATTAAGGCTGTCTTCAGAATTTTGTTTATTTGAACAAAGCAAGAACAAATGTGTAAGTACCAGCAATGTGCAGACCGATACTGCAATATTGGTCTGTTCTGTCTTTAAGCAGGTGGTTTCATGTGGCAGGCTGGAAGAGAGACTCTTTCTTCCCAGCTTTTGACAAAAAGATGACGCATATGACTCAGAATTAGAAGGGGAAATCTGCCAGTTTGCATCAGTTCCTTAACTTGTGGGCTGCTATTCACCACAAGGAAAATCAGTATACTCGCACCAGTGCTTCTTCAGAGATGAGGAGTAATCGTTTCCTTCGGAAAGTGTAGGAAGATTGGAGCAGGCCTTTCATATGTTACACTAGGCTTGTCCTATAATAAGATATTTTTCAATTGTATTAAATTTTTAGGAAGAAAAAAACCCAAATAATGTTCTTAAATGCTACATTTAATGTTTAAAATAGGAATAAGACATATTATAGCTTAATGCAGAGTAAAAGCAAAGGAATCTGCTTCCTTTTGAAGACATGAAAATTCTGTTTTGCTGGCACTGAAATTCAAAAACCATTGTAGATTTCCACAGTCGGAAGGTAAGTTTTTTTAATATTCTTTTAACCTAATTCCATATATCTGAATCTCCATTTACAGCTTTTAAGTAAGTTAGTAGGACTGAAAAAAAAATTAAATACAGTAACTTTGAGGGCAGAAGCCATCTGTTTTGAAGGGGAAAATAATTACTTTAAGTAAGGAAGATCTGATTTTCAAAATGTCATTCTTTAGACCTGCTAAAAAAGATAATGCATAACGTAGTGATAATTCCGATTCTTTCATATAGATTTGGGTTATGATGGAGAGAGACTTCTTGCAATACTGATATTTGCTCAAAGAATGTACTGTCAGCTAGCCTTTGATTTTAAAAAAATAGTCAAATGCTAATGGTTTTGAGATTAATGTCTTCTTTTTGGTTTGTGGATATTTATTAGACAGTTTGATAGGGCTGAGGACACAATTTTGATTTTTTGACTGCTAGTGTGCTTTAGGTATTGGATTATAAATCTTTTTCTTAATATATTAACTTCTAGTTAATTCAGCATGGTTTTACTTTAAGCTTGTTAGTGAAATATTGAAAATCTAGCTTAATATAAAGCCATAAGAGGCACTGAGCATCCTTATCTTTTTTCTTTTCCCCAATGGATAAAGTTCCTTTCATTTGGCAAAATTGTTGTTGTTTTGAAAAAGCATATCCTACATGAAGTTCATTTTCTAGCTGGAAAAATGAATTTCACTGCTTAGCAATCTGTGTCAGCCTTAGAAAGCACCATTTTATTTTGCATTAGCTCAGTTCTGTGAGTAGTGGGTCTCACTAATGGGGAAGTAGGGAACCAACCCATAAACGTTTTTGAAAGGGAGTATACAGATCTGTGTTAGATGGTATCTCTTCTATGAATATTTTGCGGAGGGGTGGGGGGAAGATTAAAACAGCCTTCTGAGTTGTTGCTCCTGCATATTTCCTCAGCTACCACTGAATAAACAATAATCTAAGTAGATAATATGACTAGGAATCTACACCCCAGAGGTGTTAAGGACACTTGAAACTTCTGCTGAAGTGACTAATTAAACAATGAAGTTGTAGAAATACAGCTGAGGATTGGAAAAGTTATAGCAATTACTAGGAGGTGTTCCCATGCTGTTAACTGGTGGATTCCCTTAACAGTTGAGTTGATTTCTTCTAACAGTTCAGTCTCACCTTTCATAAGTCATACAGTTGTCTGGCATTTTATAGAAGTCATGTAGGGATGATGTCAAGAAAAAGACAAATTTACTGTCTGAGCCAGAAGGCAGGCTCACAAAAAGCAACTTCTTTCAGGACACGAAAAGCTCTTTGTTCTGTGGCCTTGGTCTTTTTGTGCTTTGACCCTTATTTTATAGCATTGTCACTCTGACCCTAAATCTTTGGAAGCAGACACGCAGCAAATTTAGCCCTTTACAAGTGGGGTTGCATTCTCAGCTATGGGCCTGGTTTTTGTCTTTAGGCAATATAGTTCCATACAATACTGAGATGTAACAAAATCAAAATTTAAGATTTGTGGTTTTGTGTAGTGCAAGTAGTATTATTTGCATATCAGGCCAATTTTTTGTGTGTATATTGCTATACTACTGTCCTATGATTTATTATTACTTACCAATTTCAGATAAGATAGCAACTAGGAAGGCAGTCTGGTTAACACTGACTAATATATTTTCCACTTTCCGAGCAGTACTGATCCTGTGCACAGACCACCAGGGCTCCTGCAAAATGCTACTTGAGTATTAAGTATTCTGTTGAGGACAAGAAATGCTTTGCTGTACATCACAGTTGGAAGATTTAAACAGCAAAACCTGCATGGCTTGGTTTCATAAAAGACTGGGTGCCAGCTTAGGAGAGCACAACATTTCACACTAGGCCTGTGACTGCTTCCTGGGCTAAATGAGCAAGTCTTCAAAGAATTTAATAAAATTAACTTTTTTGCCCCCCCAAAAAAATCTTTAAGAAAGCTAGAAATGAAAGAAAAGGTCAGAAAACTAATAGTTAGCTGATATGTTTTGAATTGTTATAATTATTTTTTTTTTTTTTAGGAAGAATCTAATATAGTTAAGAGGAGAACCTGGTTCCCTATCTTAATAACTTTCCATTGTATAGCTGGTTTGTATTGTATGGGTATTGTTATTTGGAGAAGCGTTGTTCCATTTTCTCTTTTACCAGTAGTGTTTGTATATATTTCAGGTTTTGTAAACTTGAACTATAATCATAGGATGATCTTTTCTGAAGGTAATAGTGTAATAATCTAAGGATATGTTTATTGGAGAACTTGAAAAAAAATGTGGTTTTTTTGGTGGTGTTACTAATCTGAAAAGGTGTTATGCAAGTTTTTTAAAATACTAATATAGTAACTGAAGTATTTTAAGACAGACCTGGCTTTCTATCTGATAGATCTACTAGATTGAGTATTAATATTTTTTTTGTGTGATAAAATCGAGGGGAAAGGAACATTTTAATGACCACTATAATGAAATATAAAACTTACTTCGTGTAAAATAGCTTCTTCGTTTTTCTTAATTTTGTATGTGTCCTTTCAAGCAGAAAGAATGCTGGTACAGATTGAAAGTGTTCACACAGTTTTCTTCCTGTGTGCATGCCAAAGGTGCAGGGAAGACAGATTTTTAAAAGTGTGCAAGCTCTACCAGTGCAATCAAGAGGGATCTGGAAAGCTTTTCTGAAATACAACTTTTACAAACTCTGTTAGAACCCAGAGCTTGTTACACTTTACAAGTTTGCTGTAAAGTGTTTCATACAGCAGTCTAGTTAATGCATCAACATCTGACAAAGCACTCTTTAGAAGCTGGGAAAAGAGGTGGGAGGAGTTAGTCTTATTCAATCTTATTTTTAAGCTAGAGTTGATACTAAAATATACTGATAATATACTGAAATATACATTGATAATATTTGTGTGCTATATCAGCTTCCGTTAGTTCTGCTTTTTTAGCTAACAAGCTATAAAAACTTTGACATCCTGTACTTGTTCAAGTCAGAACTGACTACCTTTAGTTTCTTGCCTTCCACATAAATCCACTGCATTTTGCTTGCTATTCATTGTTCCAGTAGAAGCATCAATATTGCAGTACCAAATAACTGTCTTCACTTTGGTTTGTTTTCATGACTGCAATGGAGAGGAAAAAAAAAAAACCTGCACCTCATGCAAGCGAATATGTGAGTCAAGCTAGTATAAGCAGTGGTTGGAGTGCCGAGATGAAGTAAAAAGGATGTAAAACTGAATTTGATACTCATAGACCATAACTACACTTCCAAATTTCCAGGTATTTTTATGCTTCTGAATTTCTTAATGTTTTACTTCCTGGTTTTTATTTTTAGCTGGCTTTGTAATTTTATGTTTATCTTATGCAGTAGTTCTCCAGCTAGTCTAAATATGTTTGTTCATGATCCTTGGAGAGATGGCTGGACACACGATATAGATTCTCCAAATTTAGTAACAGTAGATTTCAGTAATCAGCAGCTATCTGCTTAACTTTCATTATTAATATTTTACATTGCAAACAACTTCTGTAGTTCCCCCAGTCTTTTGCTGTGGTTATATGGGGAAAATTGTTGACGTGATCAGGAAATAGTTAACATACAATCCCTTTTTTGTCAAAGTTTGTATGTTCAACCCTACCCATAATTTACAACCAAAACTCCAGATCAGTGCTAGTTATCTCTGTGCAAATATTCATCTTTGTTTGTGTTCAGAAAATTATCCAAAGCATTAATTGTGACTTTTAAATACAAATTGATAATAGTCTTAGAAATATTCAACTGCTTGATAGAAGGTATGGGAAGATCTATTATATGTGGAGAGTGTGTATAAGCTCAGTCCTGAATGACTGCTCCTTTTTGAGGTGAAGTGGGGCTAATTTATTGCTGGATTACAGTCATTTAATAAAATAAAATAAAATAAAATAAAAAACCAATACCAACCCTAGCACAGAATTGCTGGGTTAGAGATGGATTGTTTTTTAGAACTGCAGTCTTAACCATGAGTTCAAAATCTTACTGTTACTTCAGGAGAATAGCAATTAAAGCGTATAGTTTATTCTCTTAATTCTTTTTCCTCTATGACCACAAAGTAGCCTCAATTAAGTTGAGTGAATTAACTGAATATTATAGGTTATACCTGAACCAAATAATAATGCAATAGTAGCCAAAAGTACACTGATACCTTAAAGTAATACTTTGAAATATTTCAGTTGAATCTTTTCTCCTTTTTTTTAAATATATGCATATCACTTTAAAGGCTGCTGACATTAAGAATTAGGGGTTGTTTAACAAAAGCAACCAGAAGGCAGAGGTAAAAGAATATTAAACTTGCATTACTTCTAAATGTAAGTTTTAAGAATGAGCAAGAGTTATAAATTCCAATGTGTTTGCAGTATAAATATTAGTGTTGAGTAAGCATATAACAAAAATAAAGTGAAACTACTATTGTTTAAACTGGTGGGGGCGGGAGGGGAAGTAAACAGTGTATTATCAAGACACAGCTACATACACTTCTAGAATTTATAATTTCGATGTTTGAGAAGTGTTTAGATTTAATAGTGAAGTGAGATTATCTCTTTAATTCTGTCTTTTGTCCAGGTGAATTTAGTTAAAAAAAAAAAAAAAAGTATTTGCAGCAAGAGTTGAACTGTGTGTTTATTCATATTGAATGGTGTATTAGTGGCACTGAACTGTGAGCTCTGAGAGGAGAGCTTTGCAAATTCACCAACAGTTGTCAAACAAGCTATCGCTGCAAAATGTCCTGTCTGCCATATGAGTAAGTTACTTTATGCATGGAATGCACAGAACAGGACACACTTGTCAAAACTGCCCCACTTCATACTGTGCCATCTGAGTGCAAAGCCTGTCATTTCCAGTTTGAACTAAGAAGCTAAACTGGGAAAACTGAGATACGGAGATGTACTTTGATGTCTGTGCTATGGGGGAGAGTAGCATGGGTAGACAAATAATATAATGCTTTAGACTGTGGAACGCTAAGAGTCTTTCAGTGTCTTTCACCTTCAGATTTCTAATTTTAAACTGAAATAAGGTAGGGAAAGGGTCACAATGTACAGTGAAGCAATAGCCTTGCTTTCATAGTGGATCTGTGTTGCTTCGCATTAATGAGTCAGTAACTTAGGCAGTGGAATATGGTTGTATGCAAATGGTGTATAACGCTATCAGTGGGGAAGGTGTTTTGGCCAAGAAATATCAAGAGAGTGCTTTTGTTGTATGAGCAAAAGGCACAAGGTAAATGTTTAATCTTACGTCATGTTCTTGGGCATCTGCGACAATATACAGTATTTAATAGAAAGGCCTTGATTTGTTTTACTCCAAATCACTGAACTGTCAGATTGCTGGCTAGTGGTACATTTTTGGATACAATATGTTACACAGAATTTAAGGAGTTTATTAGTAGTTATAGTAGCATTTAAGGAGCTTATTAGTAGTTATAGTAGCCAGAAATTCACTTGTAGCTGGTTTTCATGGGGTCAGAAAGAGACAGAATTGGGCTTGGTGTTGTCGTAAACTCTTAACCATAAACCAATAAAAACTGAACATGATATTTAATCATAGTCTTGGTCTTTGATAAATCAACTAAGAAATACTGAAATCAAGGAAAGGCTCCTTCCTTGGTTGGGAACACCCCAATCACACAAACATACACCTTTTTTTTTGTTTGTGTGGTGTTTGGGGTTTTTTTTGTAAACAGTTTAATTGCTTTTTCTAATAGCATTCCTGACTTCTGTGTATGTGTGGAGGGCCTGCTTCTATGGAATTTCAGTTCTGCGCCTTCAGAATCCTTCCTTCTTCCATCTTCCTCAGTAGAGCTCTTGCTTTCAGGGCTTGGGGGGATCTAATGGAGC
The DNA here is from genome assembly GCA_009819775.1 of Phoenicopterus ruber ruber. NCBI lineage: Eukaryota > Metazoa > Chordata > Aves > Phoenicopteriformes > Phoenicopteridae > Phoenicopterus > Phoenicopterus ruber. The sequence continues at coordinate 189,826,075 of CM020215.1, read as the reverse complement.
TGCCTGCATACATGATTCCCAGCTTTTATTGAGGTCTCCCCCTCTCTCGCTTCCCCCCCCTTCCCCCTCCCCTCCCCAACTCCCATCTTAAGACACAAGGACAGAGGTAGGAGAAGCACTCTTGATAGCATGACTATATTAGCTTTATGACCAAAACATAGAGGTACAAAGCTTTGTGCAGACACTCCTGGAGTTCAGAAGATTTCTGCCTTAGCTATCAGTACACTTTTTATCTTGGTCTTCCTCCTTTCATCCTTCTCCCGTTCTTCAACCCCTTCTCTCACATACAGTGTCTTCAGTTTTATGTGAAAACTTGCTTATTCTCCTTACAGAGAAAATATATTTTTAATAGCAACATAGAAAATATACAGTCATGTTGTGTTTGATTTTTTTTGTTTGTTTTCAGGCATTTTTGGTGGTAAAGTTTAAAAACAAAACAAACCCTCACAAAAAATGTAATGCATCTAAGGTTTTGTATTCATGTTTTGAGTGGGTGGGTGGAATTACCTGCAAGTTCTCTTACTAGTGTACTTACTGTAGAAAATAGCATAATAGTTCTGCCAAGTCTTCATTTCATGGTGTGTGTAGTTTAATTTTAGAGGGATTTACTTATGCAACAGAAAAAAACTCCATGCTTATGCTTAAGCTAGAAGCTAAAAACAACTAGGCAATTGAAACAACAGTATCTAGTTAAACACACATAGTTTACAAATGAAGAATTTGGCCTGAACATACAAATGAGAAATGTACTTCCAAAGGTATTAAATGTTGCAGCTGTCTTATTTAAATAATTTCCTTTCAATCTTTTAAGGTAAATCTACAAGTAAGAAGCAGTATTTTCTCTTGCTGAAGAACATCTTTCATATTCTTTCCCCAGAAAAGTTTAAGTAAATCTCTTACTGCTGGGCAGCATTTTTGCTTGCGTCTATCTTTATCTTTGCCTTCCACATTATGTGTATATGGTGGAGATTTTTCTTTACCTCTTCCTCTCTTGGATTATGCCTAGCACAGTTTCTTCAGGGGGGAGACCAACTGTCACAGCATACCTTTACAGTTAGGTTTATTTTGACTTTGCATTCAGGTATCACTTCACCAAGGTGCTGGGTAAGTTGTGCCTATATAATCTAGCTTGCCTATTTTAGCTGTCTGATTTAAAAACCAAACAAACATGGGGGGGGGGGGGGAGTGTAAATATAGTTGTCTGTGTATAAAATAAACCAGAAATGGCTCTTTTATACAGTTCCCAAAGTAGCATTTGTACCTAGATAGCTATATAAAAACCTCAGTGTTGCTGCAGCTACCTGTAAACTTACACCGGGAAATCTCAGTTTAATTGGCACATCTGTAGCAAGACCTTCTAGGGGAGATCATCCTACTGTGTTATTGTAGGAGCGAAAATAGGAAGGGAGAAAAGGAAAACTTGCCAAACTTTCCCCCTTTGTGGCCTGCCAAACTTTTTTGTGCTTACAGGTAGCCCTGTTAATTTACAGAAATTGTTTTATCATGAACTGACTAGAAGGCTCATTACAATTCAATGGAGAGCTTGGGTCTGGTCTGTGTAAGTAGCTTTTGTCTTAATAATTTGGTATAAAAACATTAAAGAAAGCATAATTCATGTTATCTAGGGAACCAGTAAAAGTACTGTACACACTTAAAATGCTGGCATACTTTAGTATAGGAAAAGGATACCTGGCAGGGATGCGAACTCCGAGTCTCTTGTCTACCTCTTCAAGTAGAGTAGCGTGCTCATTCTAGACTGGGGGCAGATGAACTCCTGCTCCTAATAAGATTACTGTTCTTGCTAAGAATCTGATTGGGTTTTTTAAATATTTTTTTTTCCCTGAAATGAATTACAAAGCACTTGCAAATCTGTCTTGCACTTGCCAAAAGTTGTGCTTAAGGACTGATACAGCACTTGACAGAAGCTTGTTTTGAAATTAGCTCTTATTCTCTTATATATGAAAGTTGTCTTTTTCACATCAGAGGTTTCCAGATGACCAAGATAAGAAAATAACCCAGACTTTTTTGTTTTGTTTTGAAGTAAACATCTGTATAATCTTTAGTTCCTCTAATCAGATACACAATTGTCCGGCTCCTGGTTCATGTCCCATTAAGGTATTATGCACAGTTGACAATGAAGTCTAGAGCTTCACTGTAAATAAACAGTCAGCTTGGCAATGGACAAATGTTTTATAAACATTTTGTAGTTTATTAATACAGCTGATGTCAGTACATGAAGACTAACATTCAATAAGAAAATTCTGCTTTCAGCGTACGTTTCTAGTTCCTTGAAGTATGGTAGACACCTTGGCATAACGTAGCAGCACATAATGGTTTGTGGGTTTTGAAAAGGTGCAGGCCATATTGTGCTGCCTCAAAAATACAAGGATTTCATCATCCTGAAGAGAAATATCACTTATGAATTAGTCAATCTTGTGATGCTGATGTCTGTCATACTTTAGCAGCACGTAAATATTGGTGTTAAGACTGTAAATATCTCCAGTATTAACTGTGCTGCTGAAGTAAGGCTAGCCACTTCTGCATGTGAGTCATGAAAAAGGACATTTCATGTATTTCCTGATGCCTTTTTGTTGTTACAATTTATACGTTGACTGTTTATGAACATTTTCTTGGCTTTTGTTTGTATTTTTATCTATTTAGAAACAATATTTAGGACTTCGTAGTATCTGATAGTAAATATAGAATAGACATATATATAACTCTGAATGCTTTGGTTTACATGAAAGCTGAATTTATTAAAGGAGCCATCTCAAGCTACACCTGTCTAACAATGCTTTGGTAAGTGTGTTTATTTATATATATTTAAAAAATCATAAAAATAGTGTTACTTTAAATGTCAGTATTTCTTCATTAAACCTCTTAAAACTGTGTTCATTTTTGCAGCATTTTCTTAATGAATGGAACTGGGAAATGTTTTGTCATGTTTTTAGCAAAGTGAGTACATAAAGCAAAAGTGTCTTCCAAAACGTATTAAACACTTCATTTCTTAAATCACTGTGTCTATAGACAGGTAACAGTTTTATGGTTAGAAGTTTAAACTGTGTATCTGACTGAATTTACTAATTTTTTTTCTCATCTACCACTAAAATGTTTCTCTTGCAGGGGAATCTTTCATTGAGATGATTGAAATCGCTACAGTGAGAATGGAAATTACTTGGGCTCCTTTCCTTTTAAAAGCTGCATGCAAGAACTGTGTGGTGAGTCAAATGTAGACTAATGGTTATGTAAATGTCACTAATTTTAGATACAGTCAAGATCTGAAAGTGTGTTTCCTTTTAAGATTTTATTTTCTTCACTATCATGACTCAGTATCACTTGCTAATCTCATTTTATTAGCCCTGTTATAGTTTACCATTAAAATACACATGCCTTCTTCAAGTAAGTGCTCACAGCTTCAAGTTTATAAAGCATATAGATGTTTTAAAAGGAGAAAAAAAGCTTATCTGCACTGGGGATTTGTTTTGACTTCAGTCTTCACAGGCCTGCTACTGGTGCAGTTGCACAGGTACAGACATGGTGTAGATGAATATGAATCCAAGCTGTTATAATTCATAAATCTGCATTATTTCACCATACAGAATTTCAGCTTCATGTATGCACTGGTAAAAATCACACTTTTCTTGTCTGCCCCTGCTATGGATTTGAGCTGGTGAAATTACTGATGGCTAAAACTTCCAATTTAGCTTTACTATTGAAAACTGCTCAGGTCTATATATATGGTTGGACCTATCAGGTCTATATGGTTGGACCTGATGATCTTGGACGTCTCTTCCAACCAGAACAATTCTGATTCTATATAATACTACATAATTCAGCCTACAGCTTTTCATAAAGTAAACACTTCTATGTGTACATTTACCTACTACAGGTCTCTAAAGATATGTGGCCAAAATGAGGTTGACTACTCAGAAAAAAGATGCGATCTGGCTCAAAGCTGGATAGCTTTCTCACTGAGGCTTCTTTAAGTAGCACTGTGTTATATTTGCTTACCTGTAACTGCTTAATACTAAAAACCTGCACATACATTTCAGCCATTTGAAAACTTAAAAATGCTTGGAAAGACCAGACTCTGCGGGTTATAAAAGAAAAAGACATTATTCTTCCACTATTCCTCTCCCTTTAAAGGTCACTGACTTTTGTTAGTGCACTGCAGACTGTGGTGCTTGCAGAAAGCCATCCATCCTGTTACTCTTGTAGATCCAGTATTTTAATGTATCTAGGCTTTTTCTCCGGACTTCTATGAGTAGATGTGAATCTAAAGAGCTGATCAGAAAGATTTGAGAGCATGCAACAAGTAAGGCTATTTGCATGGCTTTGTTAAAGTCCAGTGGCCAAACCATTTGTTCCTGACTACTTTGTTGTGCCAGTGCAGGCCTTCGTGTGAATAGTGAAACAGACTGCTTCCTTCTGGCTCACCATGCAAACCCCTATAACTGGCACAAGGCAGGGGCATCTCTGAAATCACTGTCAATTTTATCCCTCTCATCGTATTCCACACAGAAGAGGGCAACCTTATTAGTGCTCTCAGCTACTTCATGAATTTCGGTCCTGAAAAGGAATCCCAAAATAGCAGAGTAGTTGAGGTTGGAAGGGACCTCTGGAGATTATCTAGTCCAAGCAGGGTCAGGCAGAGCAGGTTTTTTAGGTCTATGTCCAGTCAGGTTTTTAGTATCTTCAAGTATGGAGACTCTGCAACCTGTCCTGTTCAGATAGGATTTCCTGCCTTTCATTTTGTGCCTGTTGCCTCCTGTCCTGTCACTGGACACAACTGAGAAGAGCCTGGGTATATCTTCTTTACTCTCCTTTACCCCCATCAGCAAACATTTATAAACTTTGATAAGATCCCACACACACAAGCCTTTTCTTTTCCAGGCTGGAGTCCCAGCTCTCTCGGCCTTTCCTGATGTGAAAGATCCTTCAGTTCTTGCATTGTCTTTGTGGCCCTTTGTGGAAGTAAATAAAATGTTTCGACTAATACAGGAACTGGAACTCAAAGGGGGAAATGCTTTTTGGGGGGGGACACACACACACAACCAACAACCTAATAACTTAACTGTAAAAACTGTAAAAAGAATGTGAAGATCACAAAATGAAACACTGAGAAGTTGGATAACTCCTGCTTTAAGATTCTGCAAGCTTCATTTGCCCCCTTGTGTTAGTGTACTATGAAGCAATCTTCGTAATCATACACAATATTTAATCTAACGATAGGATTGGCCTAGTGTGGTGTTGAGACAGGGAAGATGTTTGTGGGCTGTGGAAGCAAGAAGCTTGATGCTGCTATAGGTGCTGCAGAAATTGGTAGAAAATTCTGTAGGCAATGGAACAAAAGACTGCAAGTAGAGGAAACCATGTCTTCATGGTTATGTCAAATGAGAATTCCGAAGAGTTGAACGTGATGTTTGTTTTTCTGCCTTTATTCCTATATGATGCTAAACAAGTCACCAGGCCATTGTTTTCATTGTATTTGTATTCCTCGCTTCAGAGGTGTCTGACTCAAGACCCTCATGTCTGACAGAAACACTGGCTGCTCATATTTGCAGCTGAGCTTCTTAGGAGTTGTCATTTGGATTAAAATACTGTGTAATGTTATGTCTGTTGACAGTCTCCTACCTTCTAAAACAGAATACCTCAAACTGTTGCATCCTACTATAGTTTCTACACCTCTGTCACGTTTAAAATAGGGGTAATAGGCACTTATCTTGAAGGGCTGTTTGGTTTTTTTGTTGTTGTTTAGAAAAAACCACTTTTGTTTAGTAGCCGTACTACAGTAATGCATTTCCTCGTGGAATTTTCTATGGCATTTATTAATTCTGATCTGAGAGGAAGAGGTGAGTGTTGTGCATCTTTTAAAGACCAGATCTGCAATCAACTTTCCTTGTTACCAGCTCAAGCTGAGAAACTGAGAGTTTCCATGTTGTTGATTCATGGTCTGTTTGTCCAGTCCTGTGAACTGTGTTGTCACTGATTCATTTTGCATATATAGCTATTACAATTAAACACCTGTTTGTCCCGGTTTTGGAATGTGGTTTCATGAGTAACACCTTTGATATCCTGCAAAATCTTTTATGCACTAAAGGTAATGTTCATGTGTTACCTTCAGCATCTTTTACAATAAATTTACCTGTAAAGATCTATGTTGCAAAAAGAATGAACTAGTTAAATTGTAACACTTAATTTCTTATGTACAGTGGTAAACAGTGCATCTTTAAGAATGTAAAGTGACTTACACCTATGTATTTAGGACTTCTACAGGCCATTGTTCTTCAAATTTTAAAAGCATTTTTCTTGGTACTGCGTATGGCACACTTTACTGAGTGAGAGTGGTTCTGTACTTGCTATTCAGATATAGACATCTGAAAATGTTTCAGCTTTTCCCTTAATCATAGTATCTTGTTAAGTGTTGGTGGAAGTCTCTCCTAATCAGGTAGCAATACTAGCAGTAATGATTGAAATTTGAAATGTTTAGACTCCCTTTATGTTCTTCATCACCACCTCCTGTCATAGAAGTCACAAGAAATGATTGATAGAAATATATCCGAAGTGGTGATCTACTATTTTACCACAGTTTAACTTGAAGCAGAGCAGCAATTCTTCATTTAAAACAAACAAAAACAAGTTTAAAATGTATTTGAAGGAAAACTTATGTCTGGCATATATGTGAATCTCCTTTCTAAGGTGACAGTTTTAAGTGTGTATTAGAAGGAAATGTTTAACTATAAACAGAAATAAAAAATGATGGAGAAAATGCACTGGCATGAGTGATATTGCTCATCTTTCTGTGAGGGGGACTAATAACACCGGGGTATTACTTTTTCACTCTAAATTAAACAGTTTATTTCTGTTGGAAGTTATTTATTGGCACTCAAGTGCAACAACTCAGTATTCTTTTTCCAAAACTGATTCACTTTTATAATAGCTGTGTGTTAATAAATCAAATGAAATTTATCTAATATCGCTTCTGTCTCTTAATGTAAAGTTTGAACCCTATGTTCAAAAGTTCTGAAATTAACAAACTAATTATAGCAGCATTTATCCAGTTTGAATCTTCAATCTTAAATATACAGTGCTAAGTAGCTAGAGGCTGACTGACTTAGTTTCTGTTGAAAGATGGGAATAATATATCCATAATGTTTTCTTCTGCTGTTTATAGCCATAGGAAACAGCCATAGATAGAAAGTTTCACATTTCCCTATGGTTTTTTGCAGGGCAAGCATGTGGCTTTATTACCTATAAAGGAATCTTCTGTCAGCAGCTTTACACTTTTAAGTGGTTTTAAAAGTAAAACATTTTGGAATATCTCATAAAATACTCCCAAAACCTTAATTATTATAAAATTTGAACTATATAAGGCATAAATTACAGAATATAAAGTCTCAAATGTATACATTTTTAATATTTTATGGAAATAAAGGCAAAGGAAAAGCTTCAGGGATTATATGATTGGACCAGCTAGAATAGTCAACAATAATATATGACTATGGTTCTACAGTCCTGTGATTCTTAAGCCAGACAAGTTTGGGACTGACAGAGTCTTCCTGTTTCCTTCAGTATTAGCCTGGCTCTGATATTTCCATGGTGGTTTCACTGAATGACTTTGGGTTAGTTTTTGGTAAGCTCAGCCAGCTGAATGTGCTTGCTGTGTGAGCAGCAGTGCTGGCACCAAGGAAAAGTTCCCTCTACTTTCGAGAATGACAGTCCAGTGTTAAAGTTCATTTCCATTGCTTAAACCAATGTAAGGAATATTCAGGGCCTTATTCTTCCTTTCTTGATACTCCTACAGACGGACTTTGCCTATCTGCTCTTTAAATCAGTGTCAAAGGGGATAACAACAGCTTTGTCTACCTCTCTCCTTCTACAGCAGATTGGCATCTACATATTAAACTAACACAAAAATGCTCGTATAGATACAGCTTCTTAGCATATGGAAACAGCTGTGACACACCTTTCCTGTCATCAAGACAGCATGAAAGTCTCCCACTTTTCCAATAAGCAATATCTGTTATTTTCAGGCATATCAATAAATATATAAATTATATTATCCATCTATGTATAATGAAACTTCAGACACAAAGTAAGAAATTTCCGGTAGTATCAGGCAAGATGAAAGAGAGCTCTGCTGTTTTGGAGGTATGAAATCTGTTAAATGACCTGTGCGACAACCAGTTTTAGGAAGCGTGTGTGGATGGTAGGTTGTACAGTCAGAAAAAGCATTTCACTGCAGATTCGATAACATCATGTAGCCAGACAGCCCCCTGTTGGTTGTATTGTTGTGGAGGTTCCAGAAATGAATTGTGCTTGAATTCAGCAATTTATTGCACTCAACAAGCTGTTTTTTTCATTCCCGTATCACAAATAGAGAAAATGGGGGAAGAAAAAAAAAATGTGTGCATTTGTAAAAATTACCTTTGAATCAAGCTTTATCCTCCTTGTGTGTAAGATAAATGTCGAAGCTTGGTTAAATAGACTACCTGCGCTCCATTTCTTAATGTATTTATAGAAGCTTATTTTTAAAGAGCTGCAGTGAAAATGTGGAACAGTACTTTGTCCTTGTGGTCAAAACTGAAGACTAGCATACTGTTGTACCACATTTACAGCCTGGCTAACGCAAAGTATTTAGATAAACTTCTGTCAAGAATGCAGGTAATAGATTTTAAAACAGAAGTTTAAGCTAGCAGTGAACTAGCTAGGCGTAGGCTCCAGCCTTATCTAATGACTGAGGCTCTCTGCAGGGATGTCTATGAGAGCTTCTGCTACTTAACAAGGTACAGTTTTTACCAAGAGGTCTGGGTTTTTTTATTCATATTTCCTCTGCTTTAATCTCTTCTTTTGTATGTGGCTTAAGTTGCTACAGTGCAACTAGCTGCTTACTTCCAGTTTGTGTTTTCCCGTGTGTTAAGACACCAAAAACCTTGTTCTTCAAAAGAAGTAGGTGTCTAAAATATTGGAAAATTGAAGGCCACGTATTGGTATTTTGACTTTTTAAAGTGTTTGTAAAGGGAACCTAAAATCTGCCTTGTAATGGTCACTGTATATCCATGTGGTGATGGAGTGCTGTAGGTACTGTATGAATGTGTGCAAGCACTTATTTTCTAGAATCTGATGATGTATCCATGCTTAAAAGGCACTATTTGTGGTGGAAATAGGTGACCCAAGGAAACTTCCCAGGAGGAACTCTACGTCAGAGGCACAGGATCTTCTGCTCCGAGATAAACAATACAGAGGTGATCTCTCTCTGCATCGGGTATGGCCTAGGTTATAAAAGCTCATCTTCATTTGAAGAATTTGATTTGTGGCTAAAAATCCATAGCTGTAATAGTAATAGAGAAACTGATGTGAGATTTAATCTTCTGCTACAGCACAGAACAGGAGACTAGCATGATGCTGAAAAAGCCAAAGTGCTTAAGACCTCTTTTTCTTTCTCCCCTGCCCCTTCGGTACACATTAAAAGATCAATTGTAATCAGATATAGCAGTTGGCAAAAACAACAGAGGGTAAGGATACTGTGATTGAAGAGGAGGTAATGGCAAAGACCGAGACGGACCAAAGAGCTGCTTGAAAATTGTCATGACTTGCTAAAAGCCATCAGAAGAGTTTAAGAAACTGGCTGAAGCAATCTCAAGGCGAGGGGGACTCACCCAAGAAACAGAAAACCTGAGTTTCAGAAGCCCAAGGGGATTCAAGTTCACATCTGCTTCTGAAAAAGTGCCCAGTGGAAGTTGCCCACAGATGTTCCCCATCTTTCTTGTTAAATCAAGGATCTGTGCAAAAAAGAATAGAAGTCACAAAACGGTTTTGTTCAAGGGTTGTTGGCAGCGGTAACTATTACCGTCAGCAGATGAAAGCAAGCTGCAGGTAGGATTTCAAAGGGTAGTGGAATTTGCTTTTATTGGACTAACTGTGCAGTTCCTTGCAAGTTCCATATTCTTTTCCTAAGATGTTTCCTGAAGTAACAGTAAAATGAGCATACAATAAATACAAGTACCCATTAAAGCTCACTGAAGGAATACTATATATTTCCAGTAGATGAACACGGAGATAACTGAGTATTTGTGAATTGCATTACAGACCTCTATTATGCCAAAGTTCTGTTTTATATCACTAAAGAGAGCACCAGTAAAGGTGGCTTTAAACTGCTTTATGCTCCTACTTTCTCTAAAGCTGCTGAAGAGGGAAAGCAGGGAGCAACTAGCAGAGTTAAAGAACTTCACGGCTGTTCAGCAACCAGCAAGGGGATTCACCTCTTCCCTCCTTCAGTCTACCCTCAAACTATTTTCTTTTTTTAATTTTGAAGAGTCTTTTTGTCTTTTTTTTTTTTTTTTTTTTTTTTTTTGACAGGAGGGTTTACAATCTCCGTCCCAAATTAGTGGCATTGATAAGAGCCTGTTCTGGGTTGAAGAAGATTCAAATATTTAGCCTGATCAGAAAAATGACAACATTTTTCCTCCTCTGAGGAGTGGTTACTTACTCCATTTCCAAATTAGGATTAAACTTTAGGGCTTCCTCATGGTTCTTGGAGTATCTGTAATTTTTATTTTTTTCAAGCAATTCTAGTAGCTTAGAACATACAGGTTACTTGCAGAGCTGTGGTACTGCGATCTCATTATCTTATGCTTATTCAGGCATAAAGTAAGTAGCCTGAGAAAGGCACTACCTTACGCTATGAAAGTGTCCTCAGCCAGTTACCTCAAACTACACCTTTTTCTCTTTAACTATGAGCAGTTGTCCAGAGGAGTGGACATTTTTAATGGTAATTGACAGATTCGTAACTGTATCTCTATTTTTTCACATTTATTTCAGAGTTCTTGTAAAAATAGCGTCTGGTCCTGATGATTTATATTGTTTGAGTTTCTCAGGCTGCCAGCAGGCTCGTCCTTTGAGACGTCTAGGCCTGGTGAAACTACTCTGATTCCCCATAAAGCATGTCCTTGGGATAGGAATTTCTCTGTCACCCTCTGTATTAAAACCAAATAATTTATATTGAGCTGCTTTACCTTTGCCAGTTTCTTTCATCCTCCTCTTAGTACTACATAGACAAAACCAAAACCCCCTGGATTCAAATATCTTTAAGAATACTTGGAACTCTTCTCCGTGTGTGTGTGTGTGTTTGTGCGTTGGTACACAGGCACCGCATTCAGCCGTTGGTACCTGCGCATCGGACACTCTTGTACGGGAGAAGGTTGCGCAGCAGCACCTGTGAAAGCAGTAACTGTGTGTTCATCCTGCCATCCTTCTCTTCAGACTGCCGGTGGCTCTGAATACAGCTTTTCGTTAGCCTGTGACATACCGGGTAGTCTTTTATTATTCACTAATTTGTACTTACATAACACTAAATAGCTGTTAAGACTGTATTTAGTTTTAGAAATTGTAGCATTTCTGTTATTTTTTTGTTGGAGAAACTGCTTTAGCCTAGGAAGCATTCCATGTCGATGCATACCCCTCAAATGAGCACGACCTCCCTAGCGTTGATGCTTACTGTGTGATGTAGTGGTGTCATTAAAGACTATCTGCATAAGATGGATAGATACATTTTACTTGACTTGATGAGCATTACATGAATCTTCTAAGAAGGCTGAGCAAGCAAAACATCTTGCTTCAAGATGTATCACAAGTGATACAGGCACCTGGCCTCTGGTTCTAGTTTGCCTGAGCAGAAAGACTGAGAAAGACCAGAACTCTTCTGCTGTTCCCACTTCTTGCCCTAGGCTGTCAGCAAGTCTCCTAACACGGCTAGACCTTGATTAGAGGGTGGCAAAGAAGAGAACACTTGCAAAACAGATCCTGATTTTCTCCTACATAAATTCTTCTGAAGTTAAGCATAGCTCAAACCCAGGAACACCAGGCTGTCCAATGATGCAGAGTTGGAATTACCTTGGATATTTCATGGTATGTGGTCTGGAGTCCCTGGATCCCTCAGCATCCATGATGCTAGAGGAGAAATTATCAGTGACAATGACACCAAAATTGATTTTGACAAGGTTGAACCACCTTTGGTCCTTCAGCTGAAAGCAGACGGCAATCCAGCACTCCACTGTCAAATCGGGCTCAGAATCACCCCTTGTAAGCCTCCATCGATGGCCAGCCTTCAGTATTGATTCAACCGTTCTCTACTCTGCTGGTACTGAGAGATCGTTCTCTGTAAGTTTCCAGCACCCTCTAGGACTAGTTCCATAGAAAATATTCCTGTGCTCAGTCAGAACCAGAAGAGGACTGCAAGGTTCTTCGGTAAGGTTCTCCTTAGCTGGACATCCTACGCTAGGTAGAGACATCAGGTGTGGTTCACACTAGGGTACCTTATAGAGATGGGAACTTCCTGCATTTTTCAGTATCTCTATATTCTCATTAACATTTCTTAAATGCCAAGGGTCCGCGAGGTGCCATCCAGACCTTCAACTTCAGCCTTCAACGAAAGCCTGTTGTTGCTGTGTCACCAGCTATCATAGCACAGTCCATGTCCACGTTTCACTCTGTTTCTCACCACCAGGCAGCTCCTGACTCATTCCCTGCATCCAAGGAGTACAAAGCCTTCAAAGATCCAATTGGCAGGGCAGTTTTGCCAAATACCAAAACCATTACTAAATGCCACCAGACTAGAACCTTGTCTCGGGACAGCCTTCGCTGGGAGGAAAGCTGTCTCCAATAACAGCAAAAATTGACACTTAGAGCAAAAAGAAGACAAAGTTTTACCTCTGCTGCAGAAAGAGCCACCTTCTGAAAATGAGGGTCCCCGACTATGAAGCCGTACAAGCTAAATAGGGTATTATTAATTAATGTTTGCAAATACTAATTTAAAATGGTAAGAATTGCCACAGACGTCTAAGAAGGAATTCAGATATGGTGCAGTAGAGACCATTTATAGCAACAACAACTTTTCCAGAGACAGACATCTTTATAAAGACAACTTCTTTAAGGGTTTTCTGAAGTATGAGCAGCTATTGAGTGCTTTGTGATGTGTTTGTGTAGACGAGGTTCTGCACACTATTCTTAGGTCCCCAAGAGAGTACACACCAGTTCCCAAGCACGGGCATCACAGAGCACAGGCTTTCCAGCTGTGCGGACCTACGTGCCCTCCAGCAAAGCAGCACAAGACTTAAAGAGAAAAAAACCCAACAACTTCCATGCGAGTAGCAGTTCACCTGCTTCTTCCATCAACGTGGCAGAGCGCCTGACTCATCCGGAACATTCGGGCTGTTTTAAAGTTCTGCCTTGTCCTTTCAACCACTGAAGTGGTTTTGTAACAGGTTAGCGCCTACCAGCCGTCACAGAGACAGGCTTGCGTCTTCGATTTTAGTCACTCATTGACTCCATTCTGTCCCAGGGCGTTTTAATGAGAGCATGTTAGATCATTAGTAACATCACTTCTTTTCCTACAGAAAAGAGATCCCACTTTACCTTTTAAAAAGGGAGGGGAAAAGGTGGTAATGACTCAATTCCAGTACAGCATTCGCTTTGGCTGTCCCAGATCTCAAGAGATATGAATACATACATCTGAAAGATCTGATATGGAGTAATGTTTTGAACTAGCAGTTTTTCATTACCAGGTTAAAACGCCCTGCTCTGAGTTTTCAAAACAGTTATTTCCACATTGTTATCCACCCAGCCTGACAGAGCTGTGTGATCTTTGTAGCAGGAGTCGTTGCTTCCAGTAGAAGATCCGCTTGTCACCACTTGTTTCAGAAGAACAGAAACCCACATCTTCATATCCTGAACGGTCTGGATGTGAACTCCTAAAAACTGTTGTTAGATCCTCCACTCATGGCTAATTCTTGGTGCTAGGAGTAGACAAGAAATCAGTATAGATCCCTCCACAGAATATAGATGATCAAACCCATAGCAGACTGATCTTCCTTGTACAATTTCACGTGATGTTTGGCTTTTCTATTCCATCTCAAAGCCTACCTTAGAAGTTCAGTGAGAGCGTGTGTCAGGCTCTCAATACCTAAGCACAAGAGACTGCCACAGCACAGCTTATAGGGGAAGCTACAGCCAACGGACACGCAGGTGTCCCTGTGCCTTTTAGTGCATTTTCCAGCCAAGGTTCTGCAGAGAATCTCTAAAATGAAACATGAGTCAAGTAAAAAGATGATCTTTGCCCATCCTTTTCCACATGTATCCGTAGAGATTTCGGGACTGCATGTGAACACCAGTGAACTCTGGATCGCACTATCACACTTCAATTGTCAAAGAAAACTCCTATTGAATGACAGCAGAAAACATCGTTAGCCTAACCAAAGAGGGGAGAAGCATCTCAGTTACATCAGGAGCCATGCAGTTACAATTTTTCATTTACAATCTTGACATGGCCATATTAATCATTAAGCCATTAACGTGTTCCAGGGATCCAGTTTACTTACGGAGCCATCTTCAGAAGATAATGTTTTGATCGTAGGTAGCGAAGGAAAACTATATGGCCTAAGGATCGACTTGTAAATGGGGAAAACATAATGTAAACCAGTCTGTTCCAGAAGAAGATACGTTCCCAGTTTATGGAAAATTAGGAACTTACTAGTAGGGCTACTGCTCGCCATACTGCAACCAGAACTGAAACAAAGGCCACCACCAGGACGATTCCAGTACTTATCCAGGAGGCTCATAACCCCAGCGCTGCCAAAGCAGTGCTGGTATTCTGATCTTGTCTATTCCGCCACCAAAAGCTTAGCTTCTGTTTCCAGATGTGAGGTGTCAACATGATTAGCTCATCTTATGTCTGGGTCCTGCAATGTTTCACTTCGCAGCGCAGATGCAGAAATGACCCCCGAGAGAGAAATTTTGTTCTTCAGGTATGCAAAATATTGATGTAAGATGTTTTCAGATCCACTTACCTAACACATTGGAAAAAAATAAAATGTCCCTCTGGACTCATGAATGTCTAAGTCTCCCATCTAAGTCATTCTGTGCCTTTTCCACGTTCCTTTAGCAGCTATCACCCACCCATTCATTCACCCCTATAGATCTTCTGCTTTTCCTTGCCCGGTGGCGTTGAAATTTCTGACAGCTCTGTTAAGTGCCCTCCCTTCAATACAATAAGTTGTGTCTCTTTGGTTCCACAAAGCCAGCGACTCTTTCCAGCTGAATTTTATCCCTTAACTCCCTCTCTGTAATGGGAAAGAAGTGAGTTTGCCGCTTTCTGTGGATCTCTGCCTGCCCTTATCACGCAGCCTTTTCCTCTATTCCACCAGTGGCCAGGCCGAGGAGCAAGCTGAAGACGTAGTAAAAAGACGCAGAGATGAAAGGATAGAAGGATCAGCACGCCTTCTGTTCATTGTTGAATACAACATCGTAAATAAAATGGTATGTCAGCAATTATTTTATTACTCAGTTATCACTGGGGAACAAAACCAAAAACCGTAGACCAGTCTTTCCAGAAGGCCCTCAATGAAAGCTACAAACTGCCTTTGAAATTCGAAGAAAATTGGGTTCCTGACTCCAAAGTACTAGTAAAACACGAGACTTGATGTTTCCAATCTATTGCCTTTTTTTCCAATGGAGCATCAGGATGGAACAATGTTGCAACGTTTAATTCTTCACAGTTTCAGCAAGGACTCAGCTGCCTGGTGTAGCAGAAACTTGCTTAGAAAGCAAAGCCCTAAATCCATTCTCCACAGCAGACTTGTACACATCATTACTGTTTCCAACCTCTAGGGCTACATTCATCATCCTTCTGACCAGAAAGAAGCCACCGATTATTGAACCATTGCGTTAGAATGGAAACGGAGTAGAGCTGGAGGAAGGATTCTTGGAAAAATTTACACATCAGATCACACAGATAAAACTTCAGGGGGTTATTTCAGCAGAAACTACACCATGGTCTGGAAAACCGACATTCCTTTTTTTTTTAAATAGGACTCAGATTTATTTGTGTTTTACGCGATGACTAGTATTTACATCCCACCCACCCATTTGAGAATATTCAGGGCCCCAGGCATATCTCCAGCCGGTTCCAGACTATTCAAATCATTGTTGGTCCATCCATTTACCAGTCACAACAAGGCCTTCTGTGACTAATTACGGCCTGACTGCAGCAGGAGAGGCAGCTTCAAAGATTGGGAATCTTCAGACGCACTAGCAGTTCCCTTGGTTCCCAGATTCTTTATTTATGTGGATTACATTGAGTTGACAGATTTAACGGGGCTGTTGAAGATACGGTCAAAGCAGCAGAGTCACTCCCTTCCCTTTTATTGTTTTCTGAAGACATAACAGTCATACGCATCTGTCACTAGAGAGAGGAAGTTCTCCATCACTGGACTTGATTTGGGCTTTTATACGCTGTTTCGGTAGCATCTGGGAATAGATCAATATAATATTTGGTAGGGAGTTGTATTTCCTTGTGATGCACTGTAAATCTTTTATTGTAGATACTCCCACTGTTTATTGTTGAAAATCAATAAAAATAAACCTTGTAAAGTTAAAGCCTGGCGACGGTTCAGCACAAATCAGAGGGAAGGAGTAAGAGGCAATGAGTCTCCCTCCCCCTCTTGGATAGCTCCCAGCTTGTTTCCCAATGAATATTCAATAACACTTTCCAGCAATCTGGGAACAATTTTTTTTTTTTTTTAATTATTCAAAGTTATGAACGCTTCGTTGTGATCTCAAACAGGACTTCCGATCCACTTTGGCGGCTTTCTGGTACTGAACTCAGCCGTGGATCAAAACGAAGTACCGCCCAGATGGTGTGTTGGATATACCTTAGACTTATCCCCTCCAGAGACAGACAAAAGCACATCAGCCTTGCTCAGCTCGGATTAAGGAGTTATTTTCGAGCATTGGAAAACTGGAAACCAACCAAAATAGGGAAAAAAGTGGGAACAGCCCAATGTGGAGAAAAGTTTCTCCAAAGTCAGAAGAGAAGTTACTACCCCTGTTTGCAAGCCTGCAGAAGCAGGGCAGGATGCAATTACTCCAGCATCCTTCTTTTGCCCTGTGGCTATTAATTCCTCACATACTGCATCTTCGGGTGGAGTCTTCTACTATTTCCACGAGATTCAATTATGCAGGGAAGTGAAAAATGGTTTGGAAGTACTTAGTAAAGGGGAAAACTTCCCAGTACTACGGTCGGCGCTGAGAGATCCGTCTTTTTTAGTGTAAACATAATATCAATTGCAATAGCTTTATTTAAACATCTATTCTTAACCAGTTATAGAATCTTACGAGCCCTGACTGCAGAACCTATCAGAATGCAGTGACTGCACTCCCTAGAAGAACAAAACCCCTCATGAATTGTCATACTGAAATCAACACCCAAAGAACAGGAAGGTGTTTCACGTCAGACTCTCTCCTCCCCGGTATCAGCAGATTACTGAACAATTCAGGTGGTAAATAAATGACACGTCCCCAGAAGAGGTAAGAAGGACATCAGAGAACTTCCCAGTGTGTGAAGAAGCAGACAAACAGTTACTTAAAAGCACAAAAATATAATCATTTACTATGAAAGGAGGTCGACACGGTGCAAGAATGGGGGGACGGGAAAAGTGTGGTGCCTCTATCCTGTTAGGATAGCCAACAGGCACCACAAGACTGTGCTGATAAAGCCCTTGATAGTCTTGAATATAGAAATATAGGATGAAATCCAACTATAAAGGAGGGAAAAGTGACTAAGAAAGAAAATACAAGACAAATGGCATGTTGTCTTTCTGAATCACCTGCCTTTCGCAAACCTTGCAAGCCATCACCTCTTTTTAGACCATCTACTTCTGCCATGTAAACTTCAGTCCATGTGGGACAGAATGACGGTGTTATCTTGCTGGTTAGTTTCCTTTCCCTCTAGCGAGCTTGCTGTTCTGGCAGTCTGCTTGTGTGTTAAAAAGCAGAAGAGAGCTCACTGCTCGCCGTAAGTGAGCGAGAGGGCTGCCCCCAGCGCTATGGCAGTCAGTTTCTAGCATCTCAGGCAGTGGGACACACTGCATATTTTTGCTGAATCCAAGGAAGAATAAAAAGGCAAATACAGCAGTAAGTTTACTGAAATCAGCAAATTTTGCACCTTCACAGGAAAAAGGAGTTCTCTTGAGAAAGTTGGCAGCGACTTGAAGAAGTGGATCATGACAGTGATCACAAATTCCAACTTCTTTGGAAAAAATGTCTCAATGTTTCAAAATCCCATTCCTATTTAATAAAAAAGAGCCAGATGTGAGCGATCAGAGCTCCTGGTTCTGCCGTATGCAAAAGCACAACCAAATCACCTACAATACACTTCTAGTCCAGCAGAGATCGCGTTGTGAGGTACTGGAGTTGACTCGCCTGCCAAGATTTGGGTGAAAGTACTCAGTTTAACACATAATCTGGTTTTGACCAGAAGGCTTCTAAAATCACTCGGACTCGTAGCTCATCTGGGCTCCCATCAGCCAAGTTCACTTCTGCTTGTACAGCCGTTATCTTCTGTGGAAACGCCCCAGAGTGAACCGCTCTGCTGACGATCGATATGCCGCACAATCTGCTCTCTGCTGCATCCCTGCCTGTTCCGGACCTCAGAAGGGAAGGCACAACAAAAATATGGGCCACTGCTTCTTCTAAATAACTGCCTCAGTGCCTGTGGGATACGCTGCCTACCGCTCCAAAGAGGGCACAGAAAAATTGTCATCGTGGTTCAGCAATGCTTTACAGTAACATAAATAATCTTGCAAGGTGGAGGGCAGCAGCTACCCAGGCCAGCTGAAGATCCTCCTAGAAAACTGATGCTATTTTAATATTCATTTGTCTGCAAACAAACACACTTTCACCCCTTCATCCGTGATTACTGACATTTAATTGTAGCTTGAAGCTACACCTGTAGCTCTACCATTGCCGCTTTCATCTTTTGTACAAAGAAATCCAGCAAGGCGCTTTCCTTTGACGAACCAGCTTAATATCAGATTATCTTCAATTAAAAGTCATGGTTATCCTACTGGTCTCCGTCAGAGACTTTCACCAAATTTCTGTCAGGTTACTGACGCACACACACACATGCTCTCAAACTTATTTAAGCAACTATCAGTTAAAAAAAACACCACTCAAAAGCATTGTATAAAAGCCTCATCGTGTTTCCTGCAGGCGCACAAATGACAAAAGGTGACACTTCTCAGTTCAGCGCTAAGTAAGAGTAAACGCCAGAACCTTGGGAATCCAAAGCTGACAGTCATGTGCTTCGCTTCAAAATGGCACGTAGTCTCACAGTACGCTGTCACACGAGGTCAAGGTAAAGCACGTATGGCTCTTTACAGGACAGGAACTTGCACTGGTATATTTTTCCAGCACCAAGTTCATAGAATTCATAGAATTATGTTTGTGCTGAATAAAAATTAGCCCATGAAGGGAACCAGAAAGTGCTCAGCACCAGCCCGCCATAAGTTCTTACTGAAATGGTTGTACCCAATATTCATTTTGCCAAAGCCATGGAGCATGAGTAATGGCATAGGGTAAAACTCCAGGGCTTTTTAAAAATAGAAATATTTCGTTTTCTTTCACTTTATTTAAAAAAAAAAGGTAATCCAAACTTCAGTTTTCAAAGTGGCTGCTACAGCAAGGAAAATAAACTCACTACTTCTGCGGTAGGTCAAGTACCCTAATTTTGTTACTACAAGGGGTTCTGAAACTAGTCTCACTTAGTTCACACTGCTGCTATCAGTGATCATTTAAGGCGCGATGTTTAAATACAGCCTCAAGACCATTTTTTTTTCTTTTCCCTGCAAAAAGTTGTCACTTTCATCTTGTGTTTCTTGCTATTATCGGTCAGTCTCTTCATCAACAATATTCACAGTCACTGACTCACTCAATACTCACCATTATTTTCAGTTTTATCCCAATTTGAGGAATGGGGACTTTTCTGGACACTCATCCCATACAGCTTGCCTGCTGTGTCACCCAAACGCTGCCATCAGCACTCTGACCTCAAAGTCCACCGTGATAGGCCTTCTGACACAGACCTTCGCAGGTCTTCACAGAATCCTAGAACAGCCTTCACCGTTGCCACTGAACTTCTGAACTCGTGTCAAGCTAAAATGCGCTACGGTGGTAGCAAAAGAAAAGAGATGCCCAATAGCGGCACCACCAGTCTGGGAAGATCCATTTCACTGAAACTCCTAAGGGCAAGAAACAGATGGGTGATTCCCACCACCCATCCCCATTTTTAAGTGCTGCAAATAAGGTAATAAATTCACATTTTAAAGCTAATGAAAAGCCAGATCTAATTAGTCAGCCAAGACAGCCCAAACGAGCTGTACTTGGCTGTTTGTCACTTTGGAAAGATGGCGTTTTATCAGCAACAAAAGTCAGATTCAAATAATGATTCCTTTAAGTGATTGCTGTCTTCTTTCCCTGCCTTGAAGGGAGGACAAAAGATTCTTAATTTGTAAGGCCTCGTTAACTTACCTCTCCTGGTACCTGAGCCAATTTAGGCATCTTTACAAAGCATTGTGCAGGGTTAACATTCCCAAGGCTTTTAAAGCCACTTCTGCCTAGCCTTCCTCCTAAGTATGTTTTGCGCTTAACAAGCGTCAAAAAATCCTTTGTACTATTTTGTTTAAAATTGGACTGACTCTTCCATCTGAAGGACTGTTTATCCTATTTTCATTCTCTTTATAGTTAAAGCTCTAAAAAATTAACTGACCCTTTGTTCACAAGTATTTTTTGAAAACCTTTATCGTTTAATTCTCAGCACTGAAGAGCAGCTTAACGCCTTCAGAGCGGGAGGAGAAGACAGAGGAGTATTCTGCACAAGACAGTAACACGTTATTTCAGGGACAGTGGTGGTGGCTTCACAAAGCCACATTCTCGTGTCTGGAGCCACACAGCAACACGACGTGGGATGTTTCCATTACGTCGCTTTCTGATAACTGCAAGCGAAGCAGTGTACGTGTATCTCCTGAAAGCAGAAGCAAGATGCAATCACTGAGGTTTGCATTCCTCCTCCAGCCGCCTCTCCAAACTGTTGGGGTGACAGTTGTGTCAAGCTGTTATTTCTTCATGTATTATCATGTATTTAAAATCTACTTGCAGATTAGCACAGAACATAAAAACGATTTTCTAGAAGGAACGGTTGTTTTTTTGCGACTCCTAATATAAATTTTAGCCACAGAGGAAAACAAAAACAACCCTTGAAAACGCTGGGATCTGGTCCACAAAACCAGTATTGAATCTGTGGCTCTTTTATTTAGAGTTGAAGAGGGTGGAGCAGTAAAAGGCAGGAAAGCAATTTTTTTTCCGAATACTTGGAAAAAAAAAAAATTGTTTGTTTGTTACTTCCCTCAATAGTTGCAGTTTCAAACAACCCAACAAAAAAGGCCACTAGTGCTGACACACCCCTCTTCCACCTTCAAAAGATGAAAGGAAAAGGCTTCACTTCCCTTTCTGCACTTGGCTTCTCTCAGCCTGTGCTACCCCGGAGCTCCCTGGGGTTCGGTTCACCGTGACGGTAAGGCCCGCTGGCCTCTTCATCCTTTCAAAACTGTAGCATTCGACTTTTTCTTCATTGGAGACTGTCCTGGTGCTTATGAGGCGAAATCCATCTTTGAGTAAAGTGTCAAGCAGCAGGCCTAGCACATTAGCACCGTTAATCAGCTTTCTATTATCAGGCTTTATGGAAACATACCTAAAATAAGAAAAAAGCAGTTACAACACACTGTCATTACTTCTTGAAGGACGGAATCAATCCTTTTTTAAAAAAAAACAGGTCCTCGGATGGTGCAGGTCAGCACAATTGCACAGGTTTACAGCAACCAAGGTTCTGGCTATTTTTTTCCTCCTCTGAGGACGATTTAACTCTTTCCCTCATTATAAGAACAGTAATGCTCAGCTCGTCCAGTTACATGTTGGAGGAAGCACTTCTCTTTCACCCCCACACCAAAACTTACTTTCTTAAGAAACAGCTGTGATATAACCTCCATCTCATTTCATTTCATGGCGGAGAGGCGAGTGGCATGCTCTATATCGTGCTGCAGCAGTTTTTCAGGTCAGAGAAATTGATGGAAAGAGGAGTGAAGCCACATTCATCCGCACAGCAGAACTTTTCATTACACAAGATCTCTCTCTACAAACAGTGACATTTATTGCAAAGTTACCGTGTACAGCAGGTCTTGTGGTAACAAGTATGAAAATCATTTTCACGTTGCCTCAAATGATTTTACTTGATATAAAGTACAGTTTAAGAATCTATCCAGACATTTCAAGGAACAGAAGTCAGGTAAAAATACTATTACAAAATACATAAGTTGATGGGGTGAAACTGTTCCACAGTTCACAGAAAGTACACCAAACGTTCATGGAAAGCACAAAAAAGGTGAAAGAGTCCGTGTCACCACAAAGACTAAGTCGATAGAAATTCAGCAGGCAACATAATCAAACTTCACTTGTTTCATTAATCAAGATAAGCTTTTCTATTGATCTGCAAAGGAAAATTTTTACCAAGTCTGAAGAAATAAAGGAAAGAATCAGGAATATTTTTCCCACTCTTTAAGTTGCCATAATCTACTCAACCAATTGTCAGTCCATTAAAATTAGTAATACATTATAAAATTAAGGTTTGGCACATAAACGTATGTTGCTTCGCAAATGCAAAGTAGTTTTTCTTCTACTTGCTTAGCTAAATAAAGCTAGAAGAAAGATAAACATTTTCTTTTTTTAAATAATCAAAGGACTGCTGTGTTGATTCATGTATTCAGAGAGAATAACCCTTTTGGAACTATTTCAATGAAATATCCATAAAATTCCAGATGTTCTAACAGCCACAGAGGACAAATTAGGTTACATTTTCTTATACAGTAAGAACGTGTCTCCATAATATAGAGACATCCAGCAAAAGCTTGTTTAAAAAATGTAAGTTGTCATTAGAATACGATACTGCTATCGCAAAAATCACTGATATACAGTAATCTTAATAAAAGCAGAACCTGGCTCTGAATACAAAGAAAACCAACTATGTAGCATATAGTTAATAATCTACCCCTTCTCCCTCCCCCCAGTAAAAAGCTCTACAAAAGCTTTCCAGTCCCTGAACTGCAATCTTAGTTCTACTGGTGTTTTCAACCCTGTTTAGCCATTCTCTTTTTCCTCTTTTCCATATGAAAGTCTTTTGGACCATGAGCTAGTGGAGATTTTAGGCTTCTCCAGTAGTTCACTCCTTACTTTTTTTGTTTCCTTTGCTTCATTTTACTCTGTGTTTTCAAGTCTTCTAGAAGGTCATTGATGCCATGAAATTCTAAAGCCTGGGAGAGTGAGTGAGGAGGAAAGGGCAGAGAGAAAGACCCAAGAGAACTCAAAAACAAGCATCGAGAACAGTATTTTAGAAAACTGAAGAACAGGCAAATCAGTGTAACAGAAATTAAACTGGGTATTTCAGAACTAGAAAAACATAACATTAAACTAGCAGAAAGAAGGAAACATATCTCTTTTCTCTCCAATAGCTGTCCAACAGTTTCTTTAAAATGAGCTTGGCCAGCATGTAGCGTGTACTTCATGAACTAGAAGTCACAAAGACATTTCCATAAGGAGAAGTCACACTAGGGAGGGTACCTGGCCACAAACTGGTCACCAGCAGAGTAGTCAGTCCCACACTGAAAAACCAGGTCGTGATGAGAAGGTCTTTCCAAAGGAAGTGGAACGAGTGGTTTCTGAGAAGGAAAAGGGCTGTTCCAGCTCTGTCCCAACTGCTGCCCTGTGAACACAGTGATCTGTTCAGCTAGTGTCTCAACAGTGGTACTGCAGGAACCAAAGATCCGGAAAAAGGCCTGCATCTCTTGGAGAGAAAAACGCACTTCCAAGATCTCCAGCCTCGGCTTCAGCAAGTGTTCCTGGCTCAGGAGGTCGGCCAGAGGGTAAAGCCCATAGAATTCTGCTTCTCTCTGCAGCCTCTGATAGTCTGAGAAATCAGTAGGTAAGGAGACCTGGAGAGTCCTCAAGAAGTCCATGATGTAACTAAACAAAGTTCCATCTCTGTCCACAAAAAACTCTCCATTCACCAGTTTAAATTCCCGGTCATCATCATTCAGCATCCGTGCTAGCCTGGACTCGGGGAAATGCTGCAAGGTAGAAGCTCGGGTTACAAATCTCACACCTCCCACGCTCAGAACGACCACCTCGCGATTACTCATCGCTATCTATCTCAGCCACTCAAGAACTGTAACGCTCTGATCTACGTGTTTGTGACTTGATCTTTCCTAAACTGCAAGCCATCTGCAGCTGCAAGAACCATTCAGTGCTTTTACCAAGTGTTTGGAGCGAGGTGTGGAGCAGCAACAGGATTCCCAGGCAACAAAGATGTAAATATCATGTACAATAGTTTTGTTTGCAGGGTTTGGTTGCTTGGAAACTTTGATTCTTGGAATTTAATGTTTTATTTTTGAAATGAACAGCTTGCAAGGACTACTGCAAGACAGTGAATTGACTGTCACAACTTACTAAACCTTGAGAGAGGCCAAGGAATATCCCCAAAGTATGGCACACATTACATCTGTTTCCCGGAAATGTCAACTAAATGTTTTCGTTCTATATATTGCTGTTCAGAGGACCACTGCAAAAAGAGGTTAGATGTGCTTCAAGCAATATATTTCAGTATCATATGCTCTTAAAGAAGGGCACTTTAGAGAACTCAAGCCTCCAGTTCACTTTAAATCACTGTTATCCTACGGCCAAGTGAATACACTCAGAAAATTCAATTCACTCCCGAAACAAGGTACACAAAAATACAGTAACAGCAGAAGAGCCTATGTTTGTTCCAGTGCTAAAGCACTTCCAAACACCAACAACATCCTTACTCCTGTCACATTACGCACTCTGTTCCAAGGAGTCATCCCACCTTTTTCCCCAGCTCTTGGAATTACGGTCTGGAGAGACAGAGAGGAAGAGGAGAGAAACTGCTCTACCTGCCACCTTTGCAGGGCTAGAGCGCAAGCTGCCTTCCTGTGGCCGACCCCTGCATGCCTTTCACCACACTGAACTGTTTACATTAAGGCCACTTTTTCAGAAAGTGTGGCTTCAGAGAAACATGGATCTAACAAGACAGCTCAGATACCCCAACAATTTGATGCTGGAAAAGTAAACTGCAAAGTAGGTACTATCTGCAAAGCACGTACTACCTTGCAGCTTGTTCTTCTCTTACCAACCTCAACAGATTTCCTTTACCCCTAGAATTTATGCTTGCCCTGAAGATATATTTTTGTATAGAACATGTAAACAATAACCAGTATCTACAGTAATCTGAATGCACAGGATAATTACAACATTTGGTTATACAAAAAAATACATATATCTATTTCAAGTGAGAAGTAACATCCTCAGATAGAAAGTGGTTCCAGAATGAGAATGATGCACTCCGTATTTTGCAGTGGAAGGGCAGTCCTCAACAAGCCTCTCAGCACAGCGCTCTTCTCAATCACAACTGTTCCTTCTCTTTCCAAACCACCTCCCAGTTAGAAAAAAAAAAAAATATTAACTATGACCTTTCAGGAAGTGACTCTTTTTATCTTATTCTACAATTACATTAACATTAAACTAAGTACACAGTTTGGCCCTGTATTTTGGTAAGAAAAATGATTTACGGTGAATAATATTCCCATAATCACCACTGACAGAAGAATCCAGAAACAATGTGTTTTTCAAAGCTCCGTTTCCTCTCCCAGTTTATCAGTGTTCAAACTACGTGAACAGTATGAATGTTTTGGAAACATTTTGAATCTTTGAATGTTTTCACTGGAAGTCTTAAAAACCCAATTAATTTTAAGAAGTTCTATGTTTTCTTCACCAGATCTCTCTTAGTTCTTACATTTCAGTAGGGGCTTCACAACAGTTTATATTTGCACACAAACTGTGCAACATTATCCAGTACAACCAACGTATAGTTTTTACACTTTTCTCTCAGAAGTGAAGCTCCATCTGTCATCTGTTCCCAGTAAAAGACTGCATGATCTGCTATCTCCACTGTATCTGCCAAATAGGACAAGCTAATTGTAAAGAGCTGAGATTTCCAGCACTGGAGATTGTCAACGACTGACTCCACAAAGGACATTCTGGTGACAGCAAGAATAAGCAAGCAAATAAGAGAGGTCACTATAAACCTGCGCGAAAAGACTGAGGGAATCTTGAACTTAAGAGTGTTGTTTTCCTGAGGCAAGGAAAGTTTGTCCACATCAACTAGTTTTATTCCATTCCACTGGCTGGTATCAAAGCTCTTCATTGTAGGGCTGATGTCCACACTGGAACAAGGTAAAGGGGTTTCTTTGAGCACCTTGATTTTTTCCCTGAACTCCTGCATCTGTTGCAGAAATATAATGGGTTCAGACACATCTTTGAAGGCCTCTGCGATGTTAAAAGCCATCCGTTGCTCTTGCAGAATTGTGTTCAGTTTATTGATTTCCGGATCATAGGCCTGCATCACTGCAAGCTTCATGGTCTCAAAGTCAGAGAGAATCTCATTTCGTTTCTGCTCCAGCGTGTGCTGCAGCTTCTCAAAGAACTCTTTCACCTTGTCAGAATCTTTGGTCAGCATCTGCAGAGCTTTCCTCTTACTGGTTTCTAAGGTATCCAGCCGTGAGAGGGCATCTCCACAACGCCACGTTTCAAAGCCCTGAAACAGGGTTTCAAAAGCCCGCTTCTCCTGGGAATAAGCTTCTTCGATAGAACAGAAAACGTGCTTTGTATGGTCACCACGGGTGGCACAAACCCCACAGATCAGCTGCATGTCTGTCCGGCAAAAAATGTTAAGGGGTTGCCCGCTGTGCACTTTGCACACAGGCATTTTCGGAGTTACTTTGATTTTATTATACTTCTCCACGATACCTTTCAGGGAATAGTTGACTTGCAAGCTGTTGACTCCAGTAACGGGAGTTTCCTTCCTGCAGGTGGGGCACTTGAAAGGGGATGGCCTCCAAAGCACATTCCGCACGTTTCCCTCAAGAATTCCTTCCAGACACTTTCTGCAGAAATTGTGTGAACAGGGCAGGACACGAGGATCATCAAACAGGCTACAGCAAATGGGACAAGTGAGATCTTCCTCTAGGAGCTCCATCATATCCTAGGAAAGAGAAGAAAGATGGTAACAGAACTTATAAAATTTATTTCTCCTCCAGGGAAACCACGCAAAAAACGATCTCCATCTGAGACACAACTCAGTGAGAAAAGGATTTACTTCTTCCTCCAGTATCCTTAAGACAGAGTCTCAGCTGGGTTCTTGCAGCCAGTCCAGTTAGCTGTGGTATCTGGCCACCAGATGGCAGGCACAAGAACGGCTTGGTGTCCAGGCAGAACCATTTTTGGACTCTCAACTAGAAACGCTGGAAGAGAAGGCTTGCCAAACCCAGCAAGGACTCTGAGCGAAAATAACTCATGTACTCATAATGGCAGTTCAAGACTTACATCTTTCCTCACTGATGCAATAACCAGAAACTGTATTTTCACAAAAGATACTCAGCCGATACGCCCTGCTAAGACTTGATTACTCTCTACTTGCTCAACTCATCCAAAGCTCACAGTTTCAAACCTCATGCACCGCTACTGTAAGAAGGCAATATTAAAGGTGACTGAAAAAGCCCAGCTTCACAATTTCTTCAGCTACAGAATATGTGATGTGGCTCTTTGCTCTACCTACAAAGACAAAGAGGAGTCACCACTTGCTTAAAAAGTTAGCTTTTCTCTTGCTCCTGCAATATTTTTAAATAACCAAGTGAATGTGTTGTCGTTGAGCTACTCAGCACAAAGTTAAAACAATTCAAAGAACAACTGCCCATAATCCTTGATAATTCATCATGAAACAAAACTGTTAACCATTTTTACTCATGTGCAATCTCTATTTCCAATTCCATTCTCACAGCATTCATGCCTCAGCAATTTCTTTTTGTGGACAGGACCAACAGGAAGAGGATTTATCACGTACTCCTTTGTACTGGAAAGTCTCAGTGAAGGGACCCAGCCCTCCAGTGCCTCTAACCAAAGACAAGTCCTCAGACGCAGACACCTTATAATTTACAGCATGCTCTAAGAAAACAAATAGCTAATATAGACCAAAATGGATGATGGTTTGTTTTAGCCAAAACTCTCAAACACTTAGTTTTGAGCTATAATTAGAAAGATGCTTCCCTTGTATAAATTCCTTCCATATTATACAGTATGTATTCATACATATATGTAATAAAACTCCTTTTAAAACTTAAAAGATATATCACAAAAAAGAGCATCAAAGTACTCCTGTGACAGTAAGGCACATGAATGAGCTCTTTTAATTAGTTTTGATGTTATTACTAAGGTTCCTGTCAAAGTGTCAAACATGGGAGCCAAGAGGAAAGCTGCACGGGAAGATCCATGCTGCACAGGACAAGAAGAGCAATAAAATCAATACCAAAGCAAAGATAACTACAGGGAAGAAAGGCAAGGTCAATTCTGAGTTTCTTTCGCAAAAGGACAGATACAGTCCCAGCAAGACTTCACAGTAAAAGAGCCATTCTTGAGAGGTATAAACAAACCTCCCATGCTTCGCCCGTGACCAGGAGGGGTATTCCCCCTGCTTGTTTGGTTAAGGAGAGTTTGAAAAAGCTCCCAGCTTTTCTATTCATCCTCAGGACTAAGGTGATCAGGCAGAAGACGGCCACCATCACAGCCAGGGACAAAGCCCCAGAGAAACGGTCTAATGCCTCCATTTACCACCTAAGGTTTCCTGTAAGACTGCAGAGCCCATTCAGAAACTTCATTTTCTGCGAGAAGAAAGTCATTTTGAAGCACCTCTCAATGCCAGAACAACCAAGGTTTCTCTTCCATCCTCCTCCTATTGCTAAAAAGAATGAGATGACAGGAAGAGGATGATTTTGCCCCCATACTCTTGAGTCTTCCTGTTTATGAATAGCTCTCTCTTTCCAACTTGTACTTTGTACAACAAAGATCAGTTTTGCTCATGCGTTAAGAGGATAATAACTACAAAACTAAAATGACAGTTCTCCATCTTTTAGTAAATGGATATTCACAGTGCAGAAAATATTTGCTCTGGTCCGTCTCCTTTACCAGGGAGGATTTTACTTCTTAGTGAGGGAGCTGGAAAAGCAGCTTTGCATGCCTGACAGTGAGGACTGCAAACCACTGCAGAAAACGCTTACTACAACACGTTCCATCAAAATTGCAGGACAAACATTGAAGACTTTCATGCTCCTAAAAATACAAAAAACATATACAAAAAGGTTTCATGAGCCAAATAAAACTGTCCTGGTGCATTCCAACCCCACTTATCCAATTAAATAATTATGCTTTATAAATATAACTGAATTTCAAAACCATTACATGACATCATTAGAACCTAGGATTTTAAAAAAAGAAATGGGCAAGTCTACAAGCTTTTTTTCTTTTTCCCTCTTACAACACCTCCAGTAACACCAAACCAAAAATACTGAAAACTTGCATGACTGGTTTGGACAGCTGAACTTCTGTCTTCTTTAGGACATTAATTTCAGAGAGTAAGTTGCCTGAGGATTGAAACATCCCTTTGTATTAGCAACTTGGTATTTGCGTGAGGAACTACAGCAACATTTCAATTTCTTCACTGGGAACTTCTCTGTGTAACTTCTGATCCAGGTTTGGATGGCCCTGGAATTCCCCATTCGTAGCACATGGACCAAAAGGCGCAGCGGTTTCTTCCTTCACCCAAGCTACATAAACTCTCTGGGTACAAACCCAGCAGATGTCACCCACCAGAAAGAGCAGTGTGCACAGTTTTATCATTAGGAAGAAGAATGGCAAAATAAATCAAACCATAAATGCAAAAACAACCACAGTAGCTTTTTCCCACGCCCCAGAGAGAAATTCATCTAGCACGCTTCTCAGCACAGAAGTTCGGTTTATCAGCCAGCAGCAGGCTGAAAGCAAAACCAAAATTTCACCAAACTTCAAACAAAACAAAAAGACAGCTCTTGAATTACAAGTTTAGAATTTACATTCTAAATAAAACTTGACCGAGTGAGGCTGCACTTCCACAAGCAGTTGAACTAGTCAGGAGAGGTCTTGTCTTCCTTCCTTTGCAAGGGCTCTAGAGGGTCCTTGTCAGGACCTCCTACAAGCAATTTCTCCAGCCTTCTGTTAGACTGGTGTGTTGAATCAGCCCAAAAAAGGGTCCCACGCAGATAAGGCACAAGGAAGGGAGATGGGACCTCCTCCTTCCAGCAGCAACGACCTTAACTCTGCTCACCCCATCGAAAGGAACCGCAACCTAACGGAGGGTCGGTGTAGGCATTTTAACATGGAACGATTGACATCCAGGTGCAGCAGGTGGCCAAAAAGAGCTGAGGAAACTGGCCATGCTTTAAACCTGTTATTTCATGGCCAAAGTTTTTTCCAGGAGTACCAGGTAGATCCAACACATTCAGCCTTCGGAAAGCTAGAAAGGCCGGGAGAAATAAGCAATTCTGGCTCAGTGCAGTTACAGTCCCACAAATACCGTTTCATCAACACGGTTTGACAAGCTGCCGAGCGCAGGAGGCAGGGGCAGCGCCAACACACGCTCCTGAGCTGCCTCCTTGTCCCCCTGCCCAGGCAGGAGTTCCCTCACTGCTTCTGGTTACAGGCCCCCTCCTGCCAGGGGGGATCCCTGACACCCGCCTGAACGATGGCATTCCTGCCGGGCCCGGCCCTGCTCCCCAGCCGCCGGCCATGGCCTCCCCGGGGGTCACAGGCGCTCCGTCGGGCACCGCCGCTCGGGGGAGGGCGGCCCTCGGAGTCAGCCTGCGCCCCGCAAAGAATAAACGGGCAGCGGGGCTCATGCGGGAGGAGGGCTGCGAGCGAAACCAGCGGCAACGGCCGCGGCCGCAGCGTCCCCCCGGCGCCCGGGAGCAGCCCGCCGCGCCGCCGCCTCACAATGCCGCGGCCTTCCCTCGCCAGCCGGGCCGGGCCGGGCCGGGCCTGCCCCTCCCGCCGCCGGCGCCCCCGGCGCCCCGGCCCGGCCCGCGCCGCCACCAACCCCCGCTACTCACCATCCCGGGCCGGGGCTCGCGGAGAGGCCGGGGGGAGGCGGAGGGAGCGGGCTGCCTCGGCCGCCCACACCGCGCGGCGCCGCGGCCGGCCCAGCTGCCGCCCCCCCGGGCCTGAGGCTGCCGCCGCCGCTCCCGCCCCCCCCCGCCGCCCGGCCCGGCCCGGCCCGGCCCGGCGCCCCCCTCTCACCTCGGCGAGCCGCGGCGGCGTGGTCAGTGGCAGCGGGCGATGCCGAGGGCCCCCATCCGCCGGCCGCCCCGCCGCACGCCCCTCCTCGCCACCGCCGCTCGGCCCAGGAGGGGTGGGCAGGCCCCGGCCCCGGCCCGGGCCCCGGCCCCGGCCCCGGTCCCGGTCCTGGCCCGCAGAAGCGATCGGCCGGGAGCTGCTGCCCGCCGTCCCGGACGGGGTGCGCCCACCCACCTTGGCCGGCGGCCGCCGATCCAGCCCCGGGGCAGGAGCTGCTGCGGCTCTTCCCCCTCCGCCTGCCTGTGAGCGGCAAGGAAAGCCCCCGGGGCTGCCTGGAGAGAGGAACGGGCGGCCTCGCAGCCAGGCGGAGGATGCCGCTTGTCTAAGCCGGTGGCCGAGGTCTGCGGCCCAAGCAGGCTGCCTCTTCCTCCGCCGAGGTATTTACGGGTTTCTGTTGTTTGTTAACTCTGCTAAATTAGACTTTAGACTGCAGCTCCAGGCACGCGTTGCACAGCCTAATGAGGAGTGCTGCTGGGTGGCAATCCCGCTGAGCATCTTCACCTCCTGAAAGCACTTATTAAAAAAACCCCATCATTTTAGCCAGATATCCTTACGTGCTTCATAAAAGGATGGAGAAACATTGCTATCTGCTTTAACGCACTGGCTGTACCATCTCCTGCTGGTGAATCTGTTGGAGAGTAACACGGCCTATCAAACCTATGCAGGTCTCCTGCAACAATGCCGGCTAGTCCCAGGGAGATGGAGCAGGAGGGATCCCGTGTCCGCCTGGGAGGACTCGCTAGTTACAGGACTATGAAACTGCGGCTGGAAGTGCTGAGAGTGCAGAGAACCTTTGTGATTTTTATCTTTTTGCAGTCCTTCTGTTAGTTGTCAGTCATCGTAACAGGTCTCATCTCGAAGCAAAACTGAACTTACTTTTGAGTTAGACTTTGTGAAACACTACATCAAAAGCTGTTCCAAAACGCACGTACTCTGCCTCCTGCATCCCTGTCACTCCCCTGCTCTTCACTCACCCACCGCAGTCACATCACTCATCCACACAGGGGAGACTACTCACGTTCAGGACTACCCACACAAGTAACGTCGCAGGCTAGACTGTATTTCTATCAAATGAAGCTCCCTCACGCATCTGACATCTTTCTTCCGATTGTTTAGGAATCTGGATTTTAAAAGCCATTCAATAACACGGCGAGGCTGTGGTTCCCCAATTTACTGCAGCCAGAAGAGGAAGAGGGCTTCTCTTCCTCGCCTTCCCTCCTGCTGCCTCCACCCAAGCTGGCCTGCCCTCTCAGCAGCACTCAACAGAAACAGTTCGATCAAGGAGAAGTATTTTCGAAAAGCCACATCAGAGTCCTTACACACCTGGGCATTTCATCCACTATCTACCAGAGAATGGACCCAGCAGGTAGAGCTGCTGCACAAAAGCAACCAAGACCTTCAGGTGCACTTTCAACATCCTGCTTGTTTCTTCTTAATTGTCCGGCATCTTCTTTGCCGTTTATTAAAAACAAGTAATTCCAGGTAGTTTCTGAAAAGTGATAGCTTAATCCATTCCACAGCTACCCAAATTGCATTCAAGTGATATCCCAACACTTGCGCATTTACATTTTCCAAGTACTCCTTGTCTACATTTTCCCAAGAGCCATTTTTATATCAAGAATTTCCTGATTCTACTAATCTTCTCTGTAATTTTATGGTTAAAGATATTAACAACAACAACATGGCATTTTAGATTCCTCACTCATTATTAAGTCCATATATTTCTCATATAACTTTTTCCCTGATATATTTTTAGAGTATATTTTATCCTCCATTAATTCTTTGGGCTGGTCCTACTCTGTCACCTTATAAATGAAGAAGGAGCTGTATGGGTATAAGAGTGGACGCCTGCCTGGCCGGGATGTCTCCTCTTCATTAGGACCATCTGAAAATGTTCTTGTCCCTCCTTGCCTGGGCTTTCTTCTGTCAAAGATGAAAGCTTAAACTTCTGGTTAGACACAGCACAGGATTTCTGTGCATGGTGCGCGGAGACAGTGCCCAGCCAGCACCGTACTTAAGTGTACCATGGCGCTCCGGAGCGTGATCAAATAGAATTTGGGCATTTTACTACTTCTGACTGATAGGGTTGCACACAACCAACTGTTTTGCACACATGTAAGTCCATCTTTCTGTACTCTTTTTAACTCTTTGTTGTTTATAGAGGTTTTTCAATAGCAGTTTGCTTATGAGCCTGGATTCCCGCATCTGAAAGCACAGAGTGTCTTCCCAAAGCAGCATCAGAGGCCATTTGCTGAAGCTTCAGAGAAAAGTTCTGGCTGATAGAAAAGAGCATTAGTAGATCTGTGGCGATATTTCCCTATCTAACAAGGAAACAAACCCAAGGGAAATCTAGGCTCAAAGGAGAGGCCCGGCTTGAAGGGAAGTGTTAGGATAGATGTCACTTACCCATGGGAGGGTTGAAAGTACAGGGGTAGGAGTTTGGAAGGAATTATAAAATAGTGGCAAATTCCAGTTTTATGAGAGAAACATCATGGTTGTTGTAAGACAAAGGGATAGCGCCTATCGTCATCTTTAAACTACAGAGAGAACCCGTATCGTGGCTCTTCCACTAAGCATTATGACAGAAGATTTCCGAGACTGAAGCTGTATGCTGTGGTTCAGACAGTGACCTCAGAGCTGACTGCTACTGCCCTCCTCGCCTGTACCAGCTCTGCCAGCCTCGGCAGATGCTTTACCAAGCTGATTCAACCTGCAAAGCCAGCAGAACGCTATTCCCTTTTCTTTGCCAGGGTGAGTTTACTGCTGATTCAACGAGTTAAACCAGTTCAGTGCAAGATTAGACAATCACCAGGTCTAACATCAGAGGAGTGAGGAAAAGAGGAACAAGATTTTTCCCTTTCTGTGGAAGCAAGCCATTAATGTGACTCAAGCTGTAACAGGTAATTTTATCCTGAGACGTAGATTCATGGGGGGTTAAGCCAAGCCGAGACTGTGCTACTGGCAAAAGAGATAATTCCATCCTTTTCCCTTCCCTTAGTCATGCTTTCCTGATGCCTTCTCTCCGCTGGCTCCAACGTTCAGGCAGCCACATGTTAGGCTAGATCTGCTTGCCAACAGAGCTGAAAGCTAATCCAGTTGTTTTTTTTTTTAAAAAGTTTTCAGCAGGATCAATTTTGGCAGCCAGCTGATCCCGCAGCCGAACAAACACCAACGCCAGGATGAGCCAGCGAGAGGGCCTGTTTCGGTGGCAGCCTGCACACACGTCAGCATAAACCAGAAGTGCCCTCACAGGCCATAATTTCACAAATGCTTCCAGCCAGCTATTGCCGGCACTGCTGCCAAAAGTAACACAGCCTTGCCCTTCGGCCACACCAGCTGCTCATTCCGGGCCCAGGCACCCCCTGTGCTGTGCCAGAGAAGATGTCTAACACAAAACTGATTGATAAATGTAGCTGGAGTTAAAAGCAGATTTTTTTTGGTCCCCCAGGTTTGTATTCCCCATCAGCAAGGCTTCTCTGAAGCCATGCTACCAAAGACCTGTCTGATTGTAATTATCTCCTAGGGTGAAACACCAAAGAAAAGAGGTGAGTTGAGGGCATTTTCCAGTCTTATCCTTGGCTGCAAGCCTGCCTTTTACTTCCCACTGAAGGAGGTTAAGGCTTCGTGTCCTGCTGCAGAGGTGTCAGAGCACACACAGAGTACAGTCCGGCATCGGGACAGTGACTTCTTGAAACACGCTGCTTTATTCAGCTGTGCTGGTGTGAGCATACCCTCAGATGGAGAAAGACAATCTGAGATGTACGACGTAGTTGCTGCGAGGACCTAAATATGGAAATAAATCTGCAAGAGCTTTGGTGCTGATAGCAGCTTGGTAAGAAGATGCTGTAAGATAACACAAATAAAGGAACTATTCAAAACAGCTCTGTGTATCAAACACCTTACTCATGTATAACTGTTTCACAACTATATCGTATCGACTACATTTCTTTTCAACAGATACATCTGGACTGTATTAAACACTCCAAACGAGGGATCAGAGAAAGCAGTTTCTTGTTATTGTTCCATAAAAGCTACTTTTAATACGCATTGTAGAAATACCAGGCATTAAAAACCCATGAAGGATCGTCAGCGATTGAAATGATCAACTGCTGGCTTGAGGTCTGAATTTCAGAGACTGCCTTGGTATCGGCGGGGTCTCCGATGACTATTTTAGCAGTACTGAAAAGCTCTGTAGTTTTACATACAGAATTTTGACGCATACAGTTAACTAATATTTAACACTTTCCCAGATTTTCCTGTGGGGAGGGGATCGATGATGAATTCAGTTATCTCCTTAGTGTAATCCTATTTATTTACAAAGAATGTACAGCCACGTCCCATTTCCTTGCACGCAGAGGAAGCAAATGGGAGGGAGTACTGTGCGGCAGTCCAAGTTTGCTGCTCTAGCCAGGATGCTTGCCCAGAAGAAGCTGTCCCTTGGCTTTTTCTCAGGGCCATGCACCACTGCTTCTCCCACTGTCTGCTGGCTCTCGCGTGGTGTTTCCGGTCCCGGACATGCACACAGGCAAACACAGCTGCAACCAATCTGTGCTCTTGCTGCCGCGTTCGCAAGCAGTCCCTAGAGAAATCTCTCTGACTTTCCCCAAATTAGTGCTTGCTCATACGAGTTAGCTCATCTCAGCGCTTGGCCATGTAGCCCTGTGCCATGGGCAGCAGTTTCTAGTTTTTAGCTATCTTACGCCATAAAAGAACTTAATTGCTCCTTCCTGAACGAAGCACGGCCAGCATGCCTGTCAGTTTTAATGAGGTTTGTGATTGCCTATAGATCAAAGCTCTGCTCCGGTGGGTTTTGTTTATATTGCATAAAGAGGAAAGAAGTGACCTCCAAAGTAAATAGAACAACGAGGAACAAAATTAATTTTCATATACAATTTCTTCTATGACTTTGCGTCAGATTAACTGTATAAAATAGAAGACTTCCTACAGAGTGTTAATCCCCACAAGAACACATTATAATGAAGATTTCAAAAGTACAAGCACAACCTGTTTTTCATCTGAGAGACCTTGTCTGTATCATCTTCCAAACCACAGGCCTGACCCTGGGAGTGGAAGGACTGCTTTCAACAGACAAACCTTGATTTTCCAGTCCTGCACCATCATTTACTTCTGTGCAAGTTGCATGGAGACATTACTAAATCCATTCCAGCATATTTAATAACTACTTTTTTCATTGGTTTCCACAGGTGTAAATGCCTCCAAAAAGCTGGTAGCAGTGGAGAAGCAAGTCCTGGTGGTTTTTACTAGCAGGGCAAAGGGGAATTGTTTTTCTGAGAACTGATTGGTTGTGCTGTATTACATTCTGTAACAACAAGAGAGAGTTCCCCTTTCTCCCGCAAATTTGGTGATATCAGGGAACCTTTCTGAAACAGACTTGTCCGCAGCCAGTAGATCTACTTTGCAGGGGTAATGAGAGACAGTTGTATTTTGTGAATGAAGCTCTGAGCTAGAGAACAAAAGTCAATGACCATTGTTTTCTTTCAGCAGAACCTCCAAATACACCTGCATTTGTGAAATGGATGGGACTGGTTGTTTTCCTGTTTTTCTAACATGGTTCCCAGACAAAATGTCTCTGCTGCTACTGTTCAAGGAAATAAAGTTAAAACCCTGTGAGCAACAAACATGTTTAGGCATGCTGAGCATAATTTTGCTTCCAGTGTGGGAGGGTCCTAAATACTTGGCCTCCCCAGTGAAAGAAACACACATTCAAGAAAGGCAGAAGCTGAATTAACCCTTCATTACCAAGCACAATTATACTTCTAAATATTGGAGCACAGATCTTCATTTCCTTCAGGCAGTTCTTTGTGCACTGTAAAAATTTTGGTGTTGAAATATGCTCTAAACAGGCTGACAAGCACATTTACAAATACGGTACTATCCTGCTGGAATTGCTCACCTCATCCTCCAAGAAAGGCATACGAATAAGCCATGTTTCTTACCAGCTGACCAGCTGACTTTTCCCTTACTTCCACCGGACCAACGTTGTTATCTGCTTGATTTTGTCCGTCGCTGGAGCCTTCACTCAGGGCACGCGTACATCTTTGCCGCTGTTCCTGCACAACCCATTGTGACACTGAGCTGCCACCAGCCACTGTCACGGTGCTCAGCAGCCGGGCTCCGCACCTGGAGGGACACGGGACGGGTACAGGGATGAGAGCTGCATTGATTTTGGTCCCCCGAAGCTTCCTGCCCACTGAGCACACAGGCACTGGAGTCAATGATGTGCTCCAAAGCAGCACCGGCAACTTTTCCCGGCTGCGGCATGCACTTTACCCCACAAGCGCTGCAGTCTGCTGGCCTGTAAAACCAGCCTCTCAAGTTAAGAAAGCAGCGGAGCAGGAAACCGGCAGCAAGGCACAGCCAGCCACTGCTCCCCAAAGCCCCATCCCCTTGAGTCGGACTGATTTGGCAATGCTGACTTCGTGTGGCGAGATGCATTTGTTTTCCCAGCGCTCATTTTGGGGAAGAAAGGACTTACTGAGGCACAGAGAAAAAAAATGGGATGGGGAGTTAATTGGAGATTGAGTGTCTCTCTAATTTTTTTTTTTTTAATTTTTTAAATATATTAACATTTGTCATTTAGCATTTACTGTAACAAACCCACAGTGTGTGACAGACAATAAAAATCCCGCAGTGACTTAAGTGGGACTAATTATGTGAACAACAAGCTACCAATGAGAATCATGATGCCCTCCATATGAAATAAATAAACATCAGTTTCCACCTAATATTTACTTCTTAGAAGTTCAAGACTAATCCCATTTGGCATATTTTAAGGAAGTGAGCTCTTGACCCCAAATGTTTATGGGCTGTAACAGTAAGTCCAATAAAAGAAAGGAAGCATATTTTAAAGCGGCTCTTAAAATCAGATTGGTTTTAGGCACAATTTTGAGAAAGACAGCATTTCACCTCATGTTTCAAGTAAAGGAGTAAGTGTGACTGATACAGCCCATCCAGGCCAATAAGATATTTCTTGCTATGAAAATTTCTTTTAGCAAGGGTTTTTGACTGTTTGCTTCCCCCCCCCCTCCCCCGACAGATAACATTGTACCACATGGGTTCCATTAGTTGCATCGTATTATATACTGTAATAAAATGCTAAGGGAGCTTTCTAGGTGAAATGTGGCAAAATAAGATACCAGCTGAAAATCATGAGAAACAACAATTTCATCCCAAATTGGTTTGGAGATAAATAAGCCTTTAAATATATGTACTTAAATGATTTGCTGTCTGCAAAACATTCTAGATCAGCAGTTCACAGCACAACATTTATTGGATATTTTTGTGTAGATAAATAAAAATGTGAAATAGGTACAGATGGGCTTCTGTAGCCATGTTATCACTATTTACTATACTTGTTGGAGCCCAGTTTGTGGCCCCTGTTCTGGATGTTGTATGCTGTAAGGACAACTCTAGGGCTATTACTAAGGAAACACTTGTGTAACCCGAAGGCCACAAGTCAAGCTACAGCTTTTTAAATGACGTGACATTCTGCCTCTATGAAAGGGACACAAAGCTGGTCCCAAAGTGTGCTTTGCAATAAAATGGTAACTGCAATGATAGCATGCTGGCTTTTCACTGTAGCTGTCTTTACAGTTGAGTTCGACTGTAAATACTCTACCAAAGCTTTTGAACAGATGACAAAGTACTCCAGAAGCAAACGGGACCCAAAAAGTAGAGAGTTAAGACTCACTAGCCGGACAGGTCTGGAAGATGAGGAGAAAGGGCAAACCATAGAGAGCGAACGCCAGGGAGACAGGCAGGGAGAGCCTGGGCGGGAGAGGCGGCCGGCCCCCGCCGGGCCCTCCCACGCGAACCTTTCGCTTCAAGGAGTCCTGTCTCTTTTGATTTTTCCAAGAAAGAATTAAAAAAAGGAAGGGGGGGGGGGGGGGAGAGAAGATAAATGTGGTTCTTGTTACTTGGAGCCAGGAATAACTGACCAGTAAATTTCCACGAAGGAGTCCCTTCCCACACGGGCCAGCACTGTGAAGTTCGTTGACGTGATACCTACCATCTGCCCAGGACACCGTCAGTGTCCTCTTCCATACGTATATATAAAGTATCCTTTACACATAGATGGAGAGATATATAAATTGTCCTTTAGGTGGCCGTGTGCTGAGCCGCGGGCGGCCGGCCGAGCGCAGTGCCGCCTCAAGCCACCGCCACATTCAGTGGCGCCACAGTGTCAGCTGTGGAGGAGAAGGAGCAGGTTTCCGGCCACACTCGTTTTAATTTAAATTTTCCTGAGGAAAGATAGGGTTTTAATGGGGTTTTTTTAGCCCGTACTCGATTTCACGAGACCCCCGGGAGCGCGCTGCCCGCCATGTCCCGCCGCCTCCCGCCATGTCGGGCCGGGGCGGGCAGCGAAGAAGGGACGCCCGCCCGCCCGCTCCGCCGCGCGGCGCCACCTCCCGCCCGCCAGGGGGCGCTGCGCCCGCCCTCGCTCCCTGCTTGCCCGGCTTGGCCGCCGTTGTGTCTGCGCGGCGCGGCGGGGTCCGGCCAGTCATGGCCGCCTCCCTGTTCTGCTGCTTCTCCTGGTGCAGGGATGGCGGCGCCGGCCACATCCCGCTGAAGGAGATGCCGGCGGTGCATCTCGACACGCAGCGCATGGGTAAGCGGGGCGGGCCCGGCTCTGCCCTCCCCCCGCAGCGAGCCGCCCGTGACGGGCCGGGGCCCGGGCTGGGGCCGGGGCCGGGGCCGGGGCCAGGGCCAGGGCCGGGGGGGGGGGCGGGGCGGGCGGAGGCTGAGGGGAGGCGGCGGCGCGGACGCCTCCCCAGCGGGGAGGCCGCAGGCCCGGCCCCGGGGGCGCGGCAGGGGGTAAGCCGTGAGGGGGGCGGGTGGCCGGGGCTGCGTGTCCCCGTGAGGCTGCCGGCGGGAAGCTTGAACGCGGAGCTGGCGGGGGCGCCGGGTTGTTTTAACAGGGTGTAACCGTACGGGCCTGGGGGGGAATGTGCGCCTGCCCTTAGAGTTTATCCTCTCAGCGAAGCGTGCAGGGAAAGTCGCTTTTGGGCTACTTCGTTAGAAGGATTTGGCAGTTTTCAGGGAAAAAAAAAGTCTCACTTTGGTTTAAATTCAGTTGATTCACTTTAAATTCAGCTCATCAGCAAAATGAGTGTGTGGTGGTGTGCCTCAGTCTCAGGGGGGATGTCTGAGGGGAGAAGGCTGCCTGGCGGGGGCTGAAGATCTGGGTCAGGTTCAGAGCTGAGGGGGCAGGTTATGCCAATGAAGAGGCAGAAGGAGCCAAGCCATACGGAGTCTTGTCCGTAGTGCTTTTTGAGGATCATCCTTAGCATGAGATATCCACAAAACCGTGTCTGGGCGTTGTTGAGGGGAGAAGTGATCTGGGTCATCTGCAGCAGAGCCAGGGAAAGAGCTGGGAGGAAAGTGGTGTGGCTGATCCAGG
Source organism: Phoenicopterus ruber ruber (assembly GCA_009819775.1). Lineage (NCBI taxonomy): Eukaryota > Metazoa > Chordata > Aves > Phoenicopteriformes > Phoenicopteridae > Phoenicopterus > Phoenicopterus ruber. The sequence continues at coordinate 189,785,484 of CM020215.1, read as the reverse complement.
GTCCAGTGCTCAAGCGCAATTATTAAGCCTGTTTTTATTCAGTCGTATCAGTGGACCTTGACTCTCTCCCATGTTCTTGACCATGACAACAGTGCCTAAAGATGAAGTCTTCCACTGGAGAAGGAAAACTTAGCAGAAATTTTTTTCTCTCTGTATTGTCAGGCATGTTTCTAATAAAAATATTTTTTCACCTTGCAATTCCATCAAACATTTCTACCTGATGTGCCTTTCCTTCTCTTTGCAGAATTTTTTCCTCCAGTGTATAGAGACAGGGTACAGGGCTTTGGTCTCACAGTGAACCTTTTCTGACTAAATTGTAAGTTATGCTTCTGATGTGGCTGAGCAAAGGTTGTAATCAGCATGGTGCCGTAAAACCCAAGAGGTGAAATTAGAGCAGCGTATAGATTTTAAATAAATAAACCTTGGTTGAAAGATGAACTAGGCTGTAAACAGCCTTCCTTTCCTTACTTCAAAGCATGGCTCATCATAATTCTCACAGACTAATGAAGCTCTTATTTGGGGCAGAAAGAACAAAAACTTTTCTCAATGTTTAGGGCTTTTAAGGGCTGCTTCCAGACTTCTGAAAATGTTTTGAAGTTTTGCGGGGTTTTTTCTTCTTGCAGGAACAGATGTCGTCATTGTTAAAAATGGCAGAAGAATATGTGGTACGGGAGGCTGCTTAGCCAATGCACCTTTGCATCAGAACAAGAGCTATTTTGAGTTTAAAATCCAGTCCACAGGTTAGTCAGCAAAAATGTACAACTTTAAACTTGGAAGGTATGTCGGATTGCCTGCTGGTGGTCATAGATACTGAGCACATGCATCTTTCTAATTGTATCCTTGAACTTGTGAACATGGGAGAGTTTTATAAGTTGTCATTGTGTAAAAGGAAATGTCTTTTTTTTTTTTTTTTTTTAATTGTGGCTCTGAAATATTAAAAAGAATGGTGAGTATACTACTAAAGGAGTGCAAATACTAAAACACCGTATTGTTTTGTATGCTGCTATATGCATGTTTTTCAGTTAGAATGTTTTAGAAATGTTTTTTGGTAAATAAATGCTTATGACCACATAAAACACTATAGCTATGAAGTATTTTTTTTTAAATAGTGCAGTTTATCCAGCAATATTTGAGCTATGTGTCTGCCTTCATTTGCTTTTAACATGCACTGTGTTTGCCTGAGCAAGGGTAGCACTCCTTGTGCTACATTTTGCTCTTCAAATCAAATGTGCAGCACTTATTCCGACACTGCCTTATCAAGAGGAGCCTTTCAGCACCCTGTGTCTTTATTTGTTTTGCACAGATCTAACGCAAGGCAGCTGAAAATGAATGAAATGTGGAAGCATTATGCTCTTACTAATACGGTCAGCTTCACTAGTGCAGAGTGACTCCAGGCTTGCCTGTATTCTAACATTAAAAATCAGCCTGTATTTTTAAAAACAACAGACACTGTGCAAATGAAGCTGTTCTTTCCCTAAGCGTGTAGAGGGAGGGAAGAAGGAGGGAAGTGTTAGTCCAGAGACAGGCCTTACGATATGAGCTGGAGCTTGAACCTGGCGCTTTTTGGGTAAGGGTTGTTGGCATTCAGTTGGATTGGAGTGCAGGCAGTGTGAACACAAATCTACGCAAAACACCTTGCAGTCAAACCAGTTGTTTAGTTTTAAACTACGTGTAAACCCCAGCTCAGTCTTAACTTGGCAACTTTAGTATCCTTTCTGTTTGGGGAAGAATCTACTGCAGCTGTTGTTCATATATGGTCATTACTCACACAGACACAGTGTCCATGTTCTTATACTTAATTTGAGAAACATGGGAAGTAAACTCCTGGTCCCTATGAGCTGTGCCTTGTGTAATCCCATGCTCCAAGACAGGAGAATTGTAGATCACCTAGCTTAAAACTTTGTTTCCCAGAAGTGTCCCTGCGCAATCTATTAGGGGTCATCTATGGGGTCACCCTGACTATTGGAAAGTTTTCGAAATCTAATCTGAATCTTGTTCACACTCTTGTCCTTTTCATTCTGGGCATGTAAGTATTAGAATAAATTATTCTGCAGTTTTGTCTTTTGAAACTAATTTTCTTATATTTTTGCCTCATTTTAGTCTTCTGTAGATGGAACAGTGCCAGGTTTTTTCATTGTCTCCTTATGTTTTTACACTTCTGTTTGGTTTTGTTGTTTCTTCTGGAATATCTTTAATTGACCTAATTTGTCTTGAGGTATGATGCTTAAAATGGATGCTCTGTTCCAGCTGCAGCAGCAGTAGACGTCCTTCATATGCTGTACATACAATATGTCTGCTTTATACATGCCATACATCCAGAAGTTTTCCACAACAGTGTGACACAGATTCACACTCAGCATATGGTCTGTGATAACCCCCAAATTATATTCTATGAACTGGTTGCCAAGCCACTATTGTATTTGTGCCACTTACTGTTCCTACTTACCTGGTGTTCTTCGTAATTCAGCAAAAGCAAATGCATTTTCCTTATTTCAGACCTCTTAACCGATTTGTCAGGATCATTTAAAAATTGAGGGCCTCTGAAGAGCTTGCAGTCCTGCAGGTTGGTATTGGCAGCACATTTAATAAGCACATCGTCATGTTATCCAAGTCATTGATGTGAATACGGAACAGTATCTGACCTTGGGCATTCAGTACAAAACCTGAAACTCCACTTGAGTCATCTTTTTTGATTTGACAGGGTGCTACTGATGAGTAGTCCTAGAATATGGTTTTCTAACCAGTTGTGCATTTATATTGCTGTAACTGTCTAGACCATGTTTTTGTAATTTGACTATTTCAGTGTTGTATGAGGTTCAAAAACATTACCAAATCAAGATCTGTCATATTTACAATTTCTTCTTTTCCCCTAAGACTAATCTAACCAGCTGAAAAAGAAAATTGTGGTGTTCACAATCACTGCTAGTTGGATTTATTTTTTACATCCTCCTACAGTATCAGAGTTTGTTTTCAATATTTTTCTGGGAGTAAAAGTTAAGATAAGTGGTTACAATTCTCTACATCCTTCTTTTTCAGGATAGATGCTGTTTATCTTCAGTCTCTGGTGACTGGTTGTACTGGGTCTGGCTGGGATGGAGTTGATTTTCTTCATAGTAGCCCCTATGGTGGTGTGTTTTAGATTTGTGACCAAAACAATACTGATAGCACACTGCTGTTTTAGCAACATGCTAAGGTTTTAGCTATTGCTGAGCAGTGTTTGCACAGCATCGAGGCCTTCTCTATTTCTCACTCTGCCTCCTCAGTGAGTAAGATTGGGGGTGCATGAGAGGTTGGGAGGGGACGCAACCAGGCGGATGACCCGAACTAACCAAAGAGCCACACAATGTCATGCTCAGCAATAAAAGGGAGAGGAGAGGATTTAGGGAGGTGAGCCATCTTTTGCTGGGGAATTGACTGGGCATCAGTCTACCTGTGGGAGGTAGCGAGTCATTGCCTTTGCATCATTTTGTTTTGTTTTCTTTCTTTCACTTCTCCTTTGCTTATTAAACAATTTTTATCTTTACCCGCAAGTTTTCTTGGTTTTACACTTCCTTTCCTCTTCCTCTGTCCCACTGGGGACTGGGGGGAGAAGTGAGTGAGTGGCTGGGTGGTCCTTAGCTGCCTACCAGGGCTAACTCACAACAGTCCTGGTATTTCCAAGAGATATTTACTGGTGGTACTGCCGTGGCACTATTTAAAAACACATTCTTTATGCTGTCCTGCTTCTGTCAGATAGTCTTCAAAATAATGTTGGGGGTTTTTTCTTACCATGTTAATGTCACGTTTTAGGGATTTGGGGTATTGGAGTTGCAACCCAGAAAGCAAACTTGAATCAAATTCCACTTGGTCGAGATGTCCATAGCCTGGTGATGAGGAATGATGGAGCTCTCTACTATAACAATGAGGAGAAAAATAGACTACCGGCAAACAACCTTCCTCAGGAGGGTGATGTGGTGGTGAGTTTCTTAAGGCTTCTTTATCTTCCCCAGCTGTTCCCAGATTCCTCTTATTTACAGCTCTGTGGTCAGACTGACTGTTTCAGTCAAATTGTTTGGCTTGCATCTCCCAGTTTGGAAAGTGCTGATACAAACTCCCGTTGTGTTTGAATGCATCAGCAGCCTGGATACCAGTGGACTTCATTGTCAGCATTGATATGTTTCTGAATGAGGGACAGATTTTACCAGTGTTTGAAAAGTAGCCTCTAATGCTCCTTTGCAGTCTGGTTGCAGTATCTACCTGACGGATAACTCCCATCACAAGGGTCCTACGTTGTTTGAGATGGGACCTTCCTGAACAAATAATGTGCTGGAATGCATTACAGAGCTATGGACCATGCCCAGCTGAACTGTAGCTACCTGGTTAATCATTAGAAGGACAGAGCTGAGCAGAGATAGGTCCTGGGTGATAGATGAATTGTATATTTAGCCAAACTTTTGTAAGGACAGAGAGATATTAAGTGGGGAGGGGCTAATATTTACTGGGAAAATGATTAAGAATGAGAGCAAATGGAGAATCTTAAGATTTTTTTTGTACCTTGCTATTCCAGGTTTCTCAAAACATCTTTATGTGACTTTGTTCAAAGGGTTGTGTTTTATTGCTGTCATTTTCTTAATGTCCTGTTACAGATTTCTTTTCAAAAATACATGGGAGCAATGCAATGAAATTTAGACCAGTTATCACCACTACTTTTTCTTGCTGGGTAACCTTAACTTTATATAACAATGGTTAGAAATTTCATCTTTAGACGTGCCAATCAGCTAAGCTTGACTTCTCCACCCTTTACCCTCAGATACTATATTATTCTTTTAGTCGCCTTCTGAAATTGGGTTTCTTTTTTCAGACTGTTTCAGGGATTGGTCAACCTATGTAGTCTGAACAGCTTCAACTAATCACAGAAAAGTAGCTGATGTGTTACTGCTAACTCCCCAGTTTTCATAAATTTCCATTTATTTTGTTCTGTCATGAAAATAGATTTCTGAAGTAGTGTATGACAACAAAGTGTCACACTCAGCCATACCAAAACAGTCAGAAAAATAATTTAGCTAGCAAATAAGTAATTTATTACCTTGTTAGTGTTTGCTTTCTGCTCTGTAGTCAGCATATTTATAGCGTTGTGTATGAAACCGTGGTCTGTTGCTGCTGGCAGAGAAAATGAGCTGAGAGAGGTTTCCATATGGAAGTATGGACAGATAAACTTAATTCATAGTATCACTATTGATTAAAGTTATTTCCATGAGGAGATATAAACAAGAAGACCGCAAACTGCTTAATATTCCAAATCATTGAAAATTGACGAATAGTCTGGAAATTTTTTTGTAAACTGCCTTTAGTAAGATGCAGTGGGCAGTACTGTGCTGCATCCAAATTGAATGAGCGTTAAGGAATCCTGAGTATTTGAAAATACAAATGTTACTGTTCATTTATTAACTTCCAGTCCTTTGCAGGAATATTTCAAGTGAGGTTTTCTAGGATGCTGAGGTTTTCATAATGGTGTTAAAATTTGCCTGTGGCTAAGAAAGCTAAATTAAGTAGCAGTCTTCTGTGTATAAAGTTGTTGATGCTTTTTTGTTAATTTTCTGTACTTCGTAGGGCATTACGTATGACCATGTAGAATTAAATGTATATTTAAATGGGAAGAACATGCATTGTCCAGCTTCAGGAATCCGAGGGACTGTCTATCCAGTGGTTTATGGTAAGTCAGAGATTTTCAAACTGTTTCACAGTATGGACAAGATTTTTGTACCAAGTCTGCCTTCTGAGCTATGTATTCTTCTCTCACTTAGCTGGAACACACATCAATAACTTATTTTTGGCAACTACAACAATAAATTGCATGAAAATACAAAACTAGGAAAACATAAAAGTATATTTTCACCTCATTTTTAATGCTGCTTAATAGCTAGAAAACAAAGCACCGCTTACTGACTACTTACAGTGTCCAACAAGCTGGGGAGTTACTGCACTCAGTCTAAAAATTGCCGGGTAAAAAAACTGTGAAGCGGATGAAAAAAAGAAAAACAACAAATTTGAAGTAATGTAGACTTGTGGGCTAATCTGATTTATCTCTGAAGCTTGGTCTTTATGCCTGTTAATTTCACATACTTCATAAATGCATTCAGTGTTAAATACGAATAGATGCTGAATCGCTGTTTGTATTTTCTTATGGAAGTGATAACTTTAATGTAGTGCTAGTACAGCTGCTTGCTGCATAGTGGTACAACTCTTTGCTGTTCTACCAAATTGATGCCCGGTTTTGAAATCCAACAATTGGTGAGCAAATTGTGGTAGCTGTTTTGCCAGCAACCATCAATACAACACAGCAGTTTTGAACAAGAAACAAATACCATATCCAATTAGTCCCTGCATAGGCAGTTTAAGAAAGAATTTATGAATTATGGAAGCTGGAATTTGGCCAAGACATGTGTTAACAATTTACTCTTCCAGAACTTGGCGGTGGTTTTGTAGTTCCCAAGTAGTCAGAATTCTGTTTAACATCTCATCTGAAAGGCACCACTTCCCCTAGCTCACTGCATCATCAACGCTACACTCTGGGTTGGCTTGTAATGTACAGCAAATGGTAACTGCTCGTGGGATCCCCTGTATTACACCTACAGCCATCTCCAGTTTATCTTTATTCCCATGTGAGCTTCATCAAAGTAGTAGCCTCTTCCTAAATCATTCAGCTCTTGAGATACCATTAGCTATGTGATGTGGATCATTTTTTCATTTCTTGGTTGGTTCCTAACGAACTGTTGGCATGTTCCCATTTATATCTTGATACATTTGTAATACTGAATTTTATGAACAGGAAGAAAATACTCTAGATGTGTTGTAGAGCCTTTGAAGTCTATAACTGTAGCTAACAAATTATATCTTTCCAAGCTATTAGAGTGGAAATTGTTTTAAATGGTCATTTTGTGCTGTGTTCTTAAGCCACATGATGGCGCTGCTAAAATGCTGTGGCAGGCAGTAGCTGCCCTGCAGCACTGCGGGATCGCCTTGTGCAAACAGCCTCCCCAGCAGCGGGAAAAGAGTTGCCATGTGATAATTGATTGTTGCATCTTCTCTGTATTTTGGAAATGGTGTTACGTCACATGAAGAGTGCAGGTTGCTTTCAGAAAACATTTGGTGGCATGTTAGCCTACTGTAAATCATCTTTTTCTCTGACTAAAGAAGTTCCGTGCCTGGGGAATGCAGTGACCTTTTATTGCCAGGCTCTTCTTATCATCTTCCACAAGTGGGCATAATTTCATCGTAATTATCCTGCCTCCTACATATAGCTATAACAATTGAAGCCTGCAAATTGCTTTTGCGTGGTACTTAACTTGGTATAAACTTTAACTATAAATGTCCTTAATTCAATGTGAACTTCTTCTAGTCATGTGAAAGGATTTGACCATAGAGAAGAGAGTTTCTTAAGCATTTACCCTATCCATAATGCAGGCTAGAACTATAGATATCTTTTGAAAAGAAACATGATAGACCAGGCAAACATGGTGTCAAGCCTGAGAATGTAGAACAGAAAAGTGGACTCAAAAGTTGTGCCCTACAGCAGCTGTACCTCAGGCACTTTTGCATAAGTGAGATTCAAAGACTGCGTAAGTACTACAGAACTGTACAAATATACTAATAGGAGTTTTAACTGAGCCTAGGAGGGAAAAATTACTACCTTAGCACTGAGATATCTAAATTCCAAACCAAAATATGGAGATGAAGCTTTCCTATTTTGATCTATTGTTGCCAGTGTACCAGGTTCATCTTGGAAGAAGTTGTCTTTGAAAGAGATCTTGCTTTTCTGGCTGGTTGGGTATTTCAGTTTGCTAATGCAATACATGAAAGCTTTGCTCTGAAAATCCTCAGCAGTTTCTTTTTTATATTCTACATTGAAGGTAGTAACACTTGTATCTCAGATTATGCAGGGGATCCAAAACTGGGAGAGGTATTGTAAAAAACCATTAACTTCCAACTTAAAGAAGCAAAGAAGCCCTCTTTGTATCACATGCTAAAACAGATGGTCTGACAGCAACCATTGCAGACATCTGAGACCTTGTAAACCTCCAAAAAAATCATTGCAGACAGCTGATGCTTCAGCAGAATTAGGAAGTGGACAGAAAAATATGCAGCTGAGGAGGTGACAGCCCCGCAACATGTATCTAGTAGTGTCCTTAATCTGTAGATTTCCGGAGATAGAGTAGAAAATTTGGAGGGAATTGCCTGAAGCCCTGCTAACACTCCCAGCGAGATCACAGTTAGCAGTCTCATTGACGTCACCAAGGACTATTACCGACTAAAGTAAATGGCAGAAAAGAGAGATGATTTGCTCTCCTTGGGCATGTGTGTAGGGCTTTAGCAAATTTGTTGAAGAGATTTCTTTGTATTGTATTGTATATATTTGAATTGTATTGTATATATATAATGGATGTATTGGAGAATATTCCTCATGGTTTGAGCATAGTATATAATCTAGTAAGATGGTGTAATAGAGGATCAAAGTGTAAGTGTTCCTTCTCTAATTCCTTCCGTTTGGTTCTCTTCTGCAGTTGATGACAGTGCCATTGTGGATTGTCAGTTCAGTGAATTTTATCATACACCTCCACCCGGTTTTGAAAAGATCCTCTTTGAGCAGCAAATCTTCTGAATGTCTTCATACCGAAAATTTGCACCCTGCACTGTTACAAAAGCTTTGTCATCTTAAATAAAGCTTCACATTACTTTTAGGAAACATATCTGTATTTTTAGTAAGTACTTGTGACTGTTGTCTGCAGAATTAATATGTTAACGGCAACACCAGATAACTGTGTTGCAATTACAAGATTTCTGACAATGTTTTGTGGTTGAAAATGAGTGTTTTGGGGCAGGGTTTTTCTCTGATTTGTACTTGATGCATAAGGAGACTAAGGGATATTATTGACATCAGTATTACATTCAGTATTTTGAGTAAACTGGAGCTCTGTAAGGCCAATAGTTCTTATGCATATGACAGCGATGGAGATGGATAGTTCTCATGATTTTTTTCCCAACTTTTTTCACACAGAAGTTACATACGTTGTTTAAAGGAAGCGCTGTGTTTCTAGTCTGTGATTTAGAGTTGCGGTGTCCCGGTTATGCACAGTGACTAATAATACGATGGCATAACTAGCAGCTAGATACTTTTTATTTTTTGCAAGGTGTAATTTAATCCATTCCCTCAATCTTAGACCGGCAAATGTAATTTATCTATTTCTCCTAGCTTTTCATTTGCTTTTATTGTGACAAATAATAGGACACTTTCTAGTAATACTTTTTTGTTGAACCTTAAAAAGTAAACCTGAACACTACCTGTGTTTTTGAGGACCACCAGGCTGTGTTACTCTGGTAGGAGTGTAAGTACAGATCACTCATCTTGGGTGTGCAAAGAGCCAGTTGAAGGGTATGAGATGTTATGGTGAAGCCTTACATCTAAACTGTAAATCAGATTATTCTTTTATGGAATATCGTATTTAATTTCTTTGTGAATCATTTATAAATTATTAATGGCTAAGACATTGTTCTAAAATGTGATGCCCTTGAATATAAATTGTGAGATGCTTTTTTCCCCCCTCTTGTCATATATTTAATATACTTCCTAGAAGAATTTTTATTGTAAAGAAAATCTTCATACTGGATGTTTGGTTTTTTTTGGTTTGGCTCTTCCTAGGTTAATGCATTTGCATAAAGGAATGGTTTTATTTAAATATTTTTAGAAATTACCTGATTCTGAGATTTTCAAATACAAACAGCTTTCTCAAAGCCTTTCACCTTATGATTTTATGCATCTGTCTTTTCATTCTGAGTGGCCTGTGTTTTCCTTCCTATTAGCCTTGCTATCATGTGACAGTGTTGGGTAGAACTTTTCAACCTGAAAGGAATGATGCCCTTGTCAGCATTATGGTATAAAGCTCAGGAGATTAGAGTACAGTTTTATCGTCTCCCCTTGAAATCTGCTCTGCTTTCCTGTGGTCAGATACATAATGGTTGGACCCGATGATCTCGGAGGTCTCTTCCAACCAGAACAATTCTATGATTCTATGATTCTATAATCTAAGTTATATGAAACATTTATATGTTTCATTTCAGTTTCCCCAGTAGATGTGGGAGTAGCTGTCCCTGCTAGGGCAGAGCCTTCTGTGGTGGGTTGACCCTGGCTGGATGCCAGGTGCCCACCAAAGCTGCTCTATCACTCCCCTCCTCAGCTGGACAGGGGAGAGAAAATATAACGAAAGGCTCGTGGGTCGAGATAAGGACAGGGAGATCATTCAGCAATTACCATCATGGGCAAAACAGACTCGACTTGGGGAAATGAGGTTAATTTATTACCAATCAAATCAGAGTAGGGTAATGAGAAATAAACCCAAATCTTAAAACACCTTCCCCCCACCCCTCCCTTCTTCCCGGGCTCAACTTCACTCCCAATTTTTTCTACCTCCTCGCCACCAGTGGTGCAGGGGGATGGGGAACAGGGGTTGTGGTCAGTTCATCACACGTCATCTCTGCTGCTCCTTCCTCCTCGGGGTGGGGGGACTCCTCACACTCTTCCCGTGCTCCAGCGTGGGGTCCCTCCCACAGGAGACAGTCCTCCACGAACTTCTCCAATGTGAGTCCTTCCCATGGGCTACAGTTCTTCACAAACTGCACCAGTGTGGGTCCCTTCCATGGGGTGCAGCCCTTCAGGAACAGACTGCTCCAGTGTGGGTCCCCCGTGGGGTCACAAGTCCTGCCAGCAAACCTGCTCCAGCGTGGGCTCCTCTTTGCACAGGGCCACAGGTCCTGCCAGGAGCCTGCTCCAGCGTGGGCTTCCCATGGGGTCACAGCCTCCTTCGGGCATCCACCTGCTCCAGCATGGGGTCCTCCCCGGGCTGCAGGTGGGTATCTGCTCCACTGTCGACCTCCATGGGCTGCAGGGGCACAGCCTGCCTCACCATGGTCTTCACCACGGGCTGCAGGGGAATGTCTGCTCCGGGGCCTGGAGCACCTCCTCCCCCTCCTTCTCCCCTGACCTTGGTGTCTGCAGAGTTCTTGCTCTCATATCTCGCTCCTCTCGCTGCTGCTGTTTCCACAGCAGTTTTTCTTCCCCTTCTTAACTATGTTATTCCAGAGGTGCTACCACCGTCACTGATTGGCTCGACCTTGGCCAGTGGCAGGTCCATCTTGGGGCTGGCTGGCATTGGCTCTATTGGACATGGGGGAGGTTTCTAGCAGCTTAGAATCATAGAATGTTTTGGGTTGGAAGGGACCTTTTAGAGGTCATCTAGTCCAACCCCCCTGCAATGAGCATCTACCATCCAGGGACTTCATCCAGGGGAAGTCATGCTTGACCAGCTTTATAAACTTATGTGATGAAATGACTGGCCTGGTAGGTGAGGGGAGAGCAGTGGGTATTGTCTGCCTGGACTTCATTAAGACCTTTAATACTGTCTCCCATGAGATCCTTATAGACAAGCTGTTGATGGGCTGGATAAGCAGACAGTGAAGTAGACTGAAAACTGGCTGAATGGCCGGGCCCAGAGGGTGGTGATCAGTGGCACGAAGTTTAGTTGGAGGCCAGTAACTAGCAGTGTACCCCAGGGGTCAGTACTAGCTCCAGTCCTGTTTAACATCTTCATTAACAATGTGGATGATGGGGAAGAGTGCACACTCAGCAAGTTTGCAGATGACATGAAACTGGGAGGAGTGGCTGATACGCCAGAGGGTCGTGCTGCCGTCCAGAGGGACCTTGACAAGCTGGGGAAATGGGCTGACAGGAACCTCACAAATTTCAACAAGGGGAAGTGCAAAGTCCTGCACCTGGGGAGGAATAACCCCTTGCACCAGTACATGCTGGGGCTGTCCAGCTGGAAAGCAGCTTGGCAGAAAAGAACCTGGGGGTCCTGGTGGACAACAAGTTGAACATGAGCCAGCAACGTGCCCTTGTAACAAAGAAAGCAAATGAGATCATGGACTGCATTAGAAAAAGTATTGCCAGCAGGTCAAGAGAGGTGATTCCCTTTCCTTTTATATTATGTTCAGCCTGGAGAAGAGAAGGCTCAGGGGGATCTGATCATAGAATCATAGAATCATAGAATTGTTCTGGTTGGAAGAGACCTCCAAGATCATCGGGTCCAACCATTAACCTAGCACTACCAAGACCACCACTAAATCATATCCCTTAGGGCCAAATGTAAACGTCTTTTGAATACCTCCAGGGATGGGGACTCCACCACCTCCCTGGGCAGCCTGTTCCAATGCCCGACAACCCTTTCGGTGAAGAAATTTTTATGAATATTCAATCTAAACCTCCCCTGGCGCAACTTGAGGCCATTTCCTCTTGTTCTGTCGTCTGTTACTAGGGAGAAGAGTCCGACCCCCATCTCTCTACAACCTCCTTTCAGGTAGTTGTAGAGAGCGATAAGGTCTCCCCTCAGCCTCCTTTTCTCCAGGCTAAACATCCCCAGTTCCCTCAGCCGCTCCTCATAGGACTTGTGTTCCAGACCCTTCACCAGCCTCGTTGCCCGTCTCTGGACACGCTCCAGCACCTCAATGTCTGTCTTGGAGTGAGGGGCCCTCTCCAGGGCCGAGTAGAGGGGGACGATCACTTCCCTACTCCTGCTGGCCACGCTATTTCTGACACAGGCCAGGATGCCGTTGGCCTTCTTGGCCACCTGGGCACACTGCTGGCTCATATTCAGCCGGCTGTCGACCAACACCCCCAGGTCCTTTTCCGCCAGGCAGCTTTCCAGCCACTCCCCCCCAAGCCTGTAGCGTTGCCTGGGGTTGTTGTGACCCAAGTGCAGGACCCGGCACTTGGCCTTGTTGAACCTCATACCATTGGCCTCGGCCCATCGATCCAGCCTGTCCAGATCCCGCTGTAGCGCCTGCCTGCCCTCCAGCAGATCAACACTCCTTCCCAACTTGGTGTCATCTGCAAACTTACTGAGGGTGCACTCGATCCCTTCGTCCAGATCATGTATATATCAATGTATATAGATACCTGAAGGGAGGGTGCAAAGAGGAGAAAGCCAGGCTCTTTTCAGTGGTGCCCAGTGACAGGACCAGAGGCAACGGGCACAAACCGAAACACAGGAGGTTCCCTCTGAACATCAGGAAACACTTTTTCACTGTGAGGGTGACCGAGCACTGGCACAGGTTGGCCAGACTGGTTGTGGAGTCTCCCTCCTTGGAGATACTCAGAAGCCGTCTGGACACGGTCCTGGGCAACGGGCTCTAGGTGGCCCTGCTTGAGCAGGGCGGTTGGATCAAATGACCTCCAGAGGTCCCTTCTCACCTCAACCATTCCGTGATTCTTCCTTAAGGTGATGTTGCTATACTAGTTGATGCATACCATAATGTTTCTGTAATCAAGTTTGTCAGCTCTTCAAACTTGAAATGATTATATATACATATATATATATAAAAAAGGAAAGGGAAGGCGTGTGTCCTTTTTCCTTTTGATATCTTTCAACAATGCCTTCAACAGTGGTTCTTTGCCATGAAAGACTACTGAGATGAAAGCGCTTCTTGTGGAATTATATTTCTCATGTTCCTAGGGAAAGGAGGAAGTATTTAAAGAAATTCTCCTCACTTCATCTAACTACATCCAGCAAACAACTTTTTTTGAAGTCTGATGTGTTTAAGAATATTTAACAGCAAAAGCTGCTACCTTGAGCTCGATGTAGACTTGCTTTAAAATGCAGAGAAGGCTGTCTTCTTCAAAGCTGGTGTTTGAAATGGAAAATATTTTGATAAATATCAAATAGTCAAAATAGTTGCTAAATTCACCAAAGATATGAAAAAAGCCTGCTTTCATAGCTCAAAGTTGCTCATTTCTCATCTTAAACAGAGTAAGATGCGTTTGTAATACCACGCAATGTAACTACACCTCTTGTGATAAAAATCAGAAAACTTCTTGTTTTGTAACTGGTGACACAGGGAAACTATAAAATAAGGAGGTGTGTGTGTGAATAAAAGATTATTACCATCTATGTATCAAAATGGAAAGAGAGCACAGTTTTCATCTGAAAATAGGTTTCATGGTGATAGTTCATAAGAGAAGCAAGGGTACAGTTAACTCCATTGCACAGGTAAGAAGATGGGCCACAGAAATGGAACGTGAATTAACCTATGTCTCAGCATGCCTGTTTCTAAAAGTTGCACTAGGAAGTAATTTTCAGTTAAGATTTTGCAATATATTTACTAGTAGTCAATTCATTTTAATAAGAATGAATCATGCTTCCCAGTGAAATGGTTGAGGTATTTCCACTAATTGTTTGTACCCAAAGGTTTTCTTAGTCTTTGAATGTTACAATTTGGACACCCCATCTGAGTGCAAAACTCTCTATTGACTAATCCTGTATGTTTTCTGAGCCCTTTTGAGGTTATACCGTGGCAGCAAGATATGAAGTCTGAAACAGACTTTATTTGCACATCCACAAACCAATAGAACTGACGGGACACATAATACAGGTTCCATGTAGATCAGTTGAGTTGTTATTTTTATAATACTGGAACTGTTTATGGTGCTTTGGGGATAGATGAAGTCAGGTAGTACTATTCCAAGGAGTTTAAAATCCTAATTAGATACTATAAAGCTAGAAATACCTGTCAAGAACTGCCTGAAAGAGTCCTCTTCTGCAAAAGAATCATGCCAGGATACGGTAACATAGATGCTCTGCAAAGAAAAGCTTTGTGATGTACATTGGATCCCTTAAATCCCATTGAGAGCAGTTCTACTCCCAGGCCTACAAAGAGCCATCACAGATGGCAGGACATGCTATTTAGGTGCAAACGTTCATGAGAATACAGGCTTGCACGAGTATTCATGCCGTTTTTTCCTTTCTGCAGGCTTTCTTGGGAATGCACTGCCATGCACACAGCAGTGTGCAAAAAGAATAGAAGGAACAGGGTCCTAGCAATTGATGTGAATTTCTTGACCTTATCTGCGTGAGTACTTAGATTATTTTTGCAGTACTCACTCATCTTTGTTATCAGTTTGTGTTGATGTTGCTTTGTATATTGACAACCGATCAAGCTCGTGGCTGAGATAAGGTTTCACAAAGGTCCACAAGTGAATCAGTGAAACATAGATTCTTGCGTGTCTCTCTGAATCCAGGCTTTAAGGCCCAAGGATCCAGCTCCCCCAGCATCCCTTACGTGTTAAGAGCCAATGTTGCTTTTGGAAATGGGGTTAACTATTACCTCTTGCTGCAGTGAGGGAACCTGGTTGTATAAATATGTCCCAAACTATGCTATTAAGGTATTTGCATGTCCAAAGAAGGGCAACGAAGCTGGTGAAGGGTCTAGAACACAAGTCCTATGAGGAGCGGCTGAGGGAACTGGGGATGTTTAGTCTGGAGAAAAGGAGGCTGAGGGGAGACCTTATCGCTCTCTACAACTCCCTGAAAGGAGGCTGTAGAGAGATGGGGGTTGGTCTCTTCTCCCTAGTAACAGACGACAGGACAAGAGGAAATGGCCTCAAGTTGCGCCAGGGGAGGTTTAGATTGGATATTCGTAAAAATTTCTTCACTGAAAGGGTTGTCAGGCCCTGGAACAGTC
Source organism: Phoenicopterus ruber ruber (assembly GCA_009819775.1). NCBI lineage: Eukaryota > Metazoa > Chordata > Aves > Phoenicopteriformes > Phoenicopteridae > Phoenicopterus > Phoenicopterus ruber. The sequence continues at coordinate 189,769,938 of CM020215.1, read as the reverse complement.
TGTCCAGGGAAGTGGTTGAGTCACTGGAGGGATTTAAAAGACACGTAGATGTGGTGCTTAGGGACATGGTTTAGTGGTGGACTTGGTAGTGTTACGCTAACGGTTGGACTTGATGATCTTAACGGTCTCTTCCACCTAAATGATTCTATGGTTCTATGATTCTAAGTCTGCGACAGAAGATTTGGAACAAAGCTAAGTGCCAAACGATTCTCTTCACTATTCCTTCCCTTACCTAGTTCCACAATAAAGTACTTTTCAGGTTATTGACATCTTGGATATGGATTTCTAGACAAAAGCTCAAGGGGTTAGGGAGAGCTCTCAGATGTACAGTGGCAGACCTTTTCTTGAGTGCTTCATGTAAGCTCTCTGTCGGTGCAAATGTTGGTGGCTTGAATGTTGAATTTTTGCAGGTTGAATATTTGCAAGAACAAACAGCTGGTAGGACCAATTCCTCCCTGGCTTGTTCGAGAGCCTTTTTTTTTTTTTTTTTTTTTTTAATTTTTTCCGCCATCCAGACATTTTAGATTTAGCCCTTTTCTAGCCCTGTGTTGGACCTAAGGAAGCCCACCTGATCGGGCTGCCAAGATGAGTCAGCAGAAGAGCTCTTCATCTCCCCACAAGGTCTGAATGTCTGACACTTCCAGGGAAGGGGAATAGTTGCTTAGACACTGGAATTTCCTTTGCTGCAGTCAAGAGAGGTGGGCTGGGGATTAAATGAGATTGAAAGAACATTCTCGTGGGGAGTCATCTGCTGAAATGCCAGAAACTCAATGTGAAGAGAAGTGCATAAATAAAACTAATGTCACTTTTCTCTAATTCCAGAACACGTCAAGAAAAAAATTTATATCTTTGTGTATATGTATTTAGGTTGCATTGTGCCTGCAGTCTAATTCAAGATAATACAGGGAGAGCAAAAATAGAAGCCAAGTCACATCCATGGAAAACTCTGGCACGTTTAGCAGACAAGACAGTTCCTAGCTTCAAGAAACATGAAGACTTGAGTCATATTTCTTGGATGCGCTCATTATATTGGCAAGCAGTATATGTTAAAATCCCCATTGTTGAGAAATCTAAATTCCCTTTTGCCTTAAAATATCTGTACTCAGTATAAGATGACTTATGACCTTTTCATAAGTGAAAAAGTATTACACTGAATAATGATTTCAGTAGTTCGGTGAGGATTTTGTGTGGAAAAAGTGCAGCTCTTGGCCAAAGTAAACTCTGGCAAAATCGAGATAAGCTGGTGGAAGCAGCTTGTTTCATGTAAGTTGGTAGCATGCTCCGAAGTCATCTTTTCCTGTATGTAGGATGGAAATAGTGGTTCCCGCTCCGGGGGGACGTCAGGAGAAGGCATCTAGGGAGTGTGAGGCAGCTGGGGCCATGTTCAGACTGCTTGTACCCTAACGCCTGTCACAACTCCATCTCTCCATTGTCTAAGGAATCAAGTCTGAGCAGTCTGAATCACTCATGACTAATCTGAATGTAGTAGTTATAACTCCTAAATTAAGCTCCCCGAGTAGGGGGTGTGAACACACCTTCAGACAGTAAAGGGAGGGCCATCTAATTATCTTAAGAATCTGTATTTTGCCAGAGATATCTTTAGGAGAGGATTGGGCCGCTTATAGCCTGTTTCCTCGCTTCTCATCTAATTCACCATCTTTTCTTCATCTGCTCTAAAGGCCCATTGTCCCACTAGTATTAAAACAAGTGATACGCCAGCCATTTATTTGTCACAGGCCGACAATTCCCAAATTCTGTGAAACTTCGTCCCTACTTAAAAAGCAATGGTCAACATAATCCTGTCGGCTAAACCCCCTGCGGGAGACGCGTGTCACACAGCAAAAGAGCTCTGCTGATGCTGCTTGAATCATTTCCTCAAACGGAGTGAGCGGTAGTGACAGATGGCCTTTTTTCCAGTGTAACTCCACGTACTGCTGAAGCTTTTCCTTGCAGAGCCACGCTGCTTGGGATCAAGAAGCAAACCGAGCTGCCTGGAGGCTTCTCAGCAGCATCGACACATTGAAAGTTGGGGCTCCAGGGAGAGGCGCCAGAGCTGGACCAAACGGTGAGGGCAAAACCAAAATCCTCCGCATTTGCTGCGTTTGCTGCTGCTGCTGTCCCGGTGGCGTGGGAAGGGAAGAGTCAGTAACTGGTGGGAAAGCACACCTCTCCCACTCCAGCAGGGCTCTGGTAGAGCTCTACCCTAAGTATTTTGTCCCAGGTCACACAGAAAATCTAAATCAGGTGAACCAAGCCAGCTTTATCGGTGAGGAGAGGGAAGGGCTGATATCCCCAGCTAACACAGCCGTGCAAGTGGGAAGCAGCTGCTGGGCTAGTGAGTGTTAAACTGTCAAAAACGTTGCTTGTAGCTGCATCGCTGCTCACTGCATTTAGGAGGGTGTTACTCTGCAAAAAAAAAAAAAAAAAAAGAAATCCAGTTTTACTGAAATAGCTCTGTCCTCGCTAGACGTGCTTTGCAGGATAGCACGCTGCTATTCCGGTACCAATAAAGCCGTCCTGTTGTGCAGATAGCCTTAATGCCGCTGCTATTCGTTCTCCTCTGTAGAATGGGAATCATAATATTTCTGTTCCCTCACCCTTTGTCTTCATCCTAAAAGCCAGGGATGTCAGATCCATCCTGGGGAAATGGCCAGATCTCCCAGGTTCAGCTGTCAATTCGGCTCTGCATCCGTCGCTCCACAATGAGCCTCCCACTGAGGGCGGTTGTGGGGGAAGGTAGAGTGTGACCTTGTGTAGCGATGAACTGCTCAGCCGTGCTTTATTGTTTAGTACCTTATTGTTGCTTTCAGGATTGCTCTGTAAGAAAGTTCGTTCCCTTTTAGGGCCATCTCTGTTTCTGCCCTTTGTTTCTCTTCCTTCCTTATTTTCCTGTCTCTGAACGTAGCGACGCGCATGATTTATACCAGTGCAAACCCTGTTGCATTGACGTAGAAGGATCTGCAGCTGCTGGTGTTAGCCTGACTGGTGAATTGCTCGGTGGCTTGGACTCCTCCTAGAGCCTGGAGTCATTTTGCACTAGAGTAAGTTACGCTGCAGCGGTCGCTGCCCAGTTCCTCCCTTGGTCTGCGTGATCTTGTCTCCGTGCGGAGTCGCGCTGGCCTGCAGCCAGGCTCCACTTCTTTGTATCCATGTGCTCCAGAAACTATATCATCTAACGCGTTCTTCTAGTTAGCTCAATGCCCTCCCGAGTCACACTGCTTTCACCTGGTCCTGGTTTCCTTATCCTCGGAGGAGAGGAATAAACACAAGTCCTGATTTCTCAGCGAAACTGCTTTGACCATATACGAAGATGCTACCGTTGCAATGATTGAGCAGAGCTACAAGCAGGATGGCATCTAGAGAAGAACAAGCAGGAGGAGTCAAAGCTGGTATGCAAGAAGGTTGAAAACAGAACCCTGATCCAGGCACAGTTAGCCTCTTGCCCAGTGTGGGCTTCCCTTCCCTGTGTCACACGCATGTTCCCAGTCACGCCAGGTTAAAATGAGGAGAGCTTGCTCTAGAAACATGGTTACACAAATCGAGGCATGCCACGGCTGCGTTACGAAGCACATGATGTATTCTGATCCCATGAAGAGTGCATTTAGACAACAGCGTAAATCAGTAATCAATAAAAATTCTAGACACAGTTTCTGTTCAGTATGTCTCATCAAGGCCTTTTGTTGTTGTTTCGATCAGGAGAACTTTAGCAAGACTTTTTATTTTCAGTCTGTACAAGTTTGAAAAAGGTGCCTTTTTTCAGCAACCTGTATCTGTGCTCTCTCCCAATCTGTTACCAAAACCCATATTGCAGCAATATACATAGTCCTGAAAGCAGTGCCCTGCGCAGCGCAATGTTCAGGCACTAAAAATTAACTTGAAAATGGCCTAAAATGCATTGCAAACCGGCATTAATTGCACAATGAACCTGGGTGGTGCCATGAGGCAATGGTCGGTTGATGCCAGCTAGAGCCAGCAGCAAACAACTCAAGGCAAGACTTGCTTTTTCCCCTTTCCCAAGTTGGAAAACTTGGGAAAGGCACCCACAGCGTCAGGAGGTGCTGCTCCCCTGACTAGGGGTAACAACGTATTCGTTGAGTCGCTCTTAGCCTGCAGTGTTAAATTGCCTGCAAGAGTTAAAACACGCTCATTGGCTTATTTACATTGATGGCAGCATGTAAAGCATGCAAAGCCCTCCTACCAGGCTGCCAGCGGGGCAGGATTCGGCACACACTTGTCCACTCATACCTTTCGCCCAGAGCATTGGTGGTTCTTGCTTAGGACATGATGCCTGAAGGCGGCTCAGGGCATCCTGAGTTGCTCCAACTCTCCTTTTAACTACCAGCAGCCGCCCCATGTTCTTTTAAATGCCGTGAAGAAGACTTTTTTTTTAAATAAAATATCCATATTGGGTGAAGCCGAAAGTCTGCTCAGCCCAGCGTGCAGTCTCCAATACACTGTCCAACAGGTGCCATAAACACAGCGGCCAAAAGTGGATTTGTAGGGACGACCACAGCAGATGGCAGGCGTGTGATGATGCTTTCCTGAATACTCTGTAATTATCCAACATTTGTGTAGTGCAAATCACGAAACAATTCTCAGCACAAGATCTGAGACGCGAAGTGACCCCCTCGCCCAGAGAAGGAGCCTTGTGGTGAATGGATTGTCCTGGAGGTAGGTGGTTTGGAACTCTGCAAGCTGAGGAAGAGCCTGGTTACCCATGTCCTGGCCAAAAACTGCGAGTGCAGAGCCAAAATATAAATAAATAAATAGTGCAGGCAATGTAGAAAAGGCAACACCACAGCATTTCCACCCCAAAGCAGTAGCAGTCAGCTGTGACCCATGCAGCTTTCCAGAAAGCATCGCTCAATCTGCAGCCCATTCCCAAGGGAACCTTTGGAAAAAGGTGTTCAGTAGTGGCAGAGGGAATAAATATTTCCATCCCCATTCCTGGAAAACAGGCAAGGGCACATAGCACTTGTGCAGTAATTTCAGGGTCTTTGGAAAGACTCAAGGAATATTGGCATAATTGACTTAAAAGTCCACATTGGCACCAGTAAGGGTGTCCATGCTCATCCTCTGCCTTGTGCTGGCACTAGGCTTCATAAACTCTCATGAGCCATCCAGACCAGGAACAGATTCAGCTGCAAAACACTGGTGAAAAAGTATGATCAGCACTTATGTTGGCTCTGAGGGGAATGAGGAAAGAAAAAAAATGTCTTTTTTTTTTCTAGACAGAAGCCTAAAGCCCAGTCTGTACACCGCTTTTCTGTTGTTTGAGAAAAAGGCTACAGGATTTGGGAGAAGGGTGGAGTTTTCCTCCAAAACACTTACAGAAGTATAATTCAGGGTGGCATGCACAGGTACTTTGGCATAATAATATATTTCCCCCTTTTTGGTGTACGTAAGTTACACTGCTAATACTTTTTGGCTGGAATATCTACTTCCATGCTCAGCGAGGAGAGAAAGAGGCGTGGGGATTATACAGTACTGGAAGAATGAAAGTGAAACAACTTTTGTGTTTGGACGGGGCCTGAGTGTCTGTCAGGAGCAGCAGTACAATCTGGGAACTGTTCTGCAGAGCCACATGTTTCAGACTAATTCTAGGCTGTCAGTCTATCGCAGAGATAGCTTTTGTTATTTTTGGTAATTCCTTTTCTAATGCGTTTTGATGGAGCAAGGTCCCACAATTGAAGGCATTTTCCTTTTCAATCTATTGAGAAAGTAAAATGTTCCTAATTCCAGTTCCAAGAAACCTAGCTGTACGGCCACATCTTTCATCTCGAAAAGGAGCAGGGCAAGCTGCCTGCCTCGCAGATTTGCAGAGCGACTGTGGTAGGACACATAATGCATCCATCTGTCTTGTAAGCCACATAAAACCATCTCTCCTTCACTGACAAGTACCTGGTTTTTTCAATGCATAAGTGAAAACAAATCAAGAACAATGCAAAAAATAAGGATTTAAATGCGGGCGCAACTGCATCCTTTTAAAGACATTCATTAGTTGTAGCTAAAAGCTTGTTAAAACTTGAAACCCAAACTGATTATCATTTTTTTCAGTACAGTCTGAACACTGGGGCTGTGCAGGATAAGGGAGGATCCAGCTCTGTGGAGCACCTTCAGTCCTGTAGCTAGGAAGGAGCTAATCTCGGTATTGAGTTTCTGGACCCAACATAGAGAATGGTCCTTCTCGCCTCCTCAGGAATCGCCTGTACCATGACTCCGAGCCTTTCTCCTGCGGTGCAGGCAGACGCCAGGCTGGGAGTTAGCTGGAAGTACGAGTCCTCCTGCCAAGCTTCACAAGGCGATGGCAAGTGACAGCAGCGAGCAGGGACTTGCTGCTTCTCCAGCGCTTTGCTGCTACATGAGGCCGCAGTGGCCAAATCACGTAAGGCCCCAGCTTCATCCGTTCCCCAAGCACTGCTCCTCCCGCGCCCATCTCCCTCCACTGCATCGCCTTGTAGGACCCCAGCAACATGCCTTACCGTGCATAAAGGCATTATTCTAAATAATATTTAATAGTCATAAATGGTATTGCGTATCGATCCGTGGTGCCATTTGAATATGTCGCTGTTGAAATCTGATTTCTAGTGCCATTAATGATGTTAATAAAAACAAAAAACTACTTTTTTTTGATTTGCAGGAAACAAATAGCAATCCTGTCTGCTTTCAGATATAGGTCGTAAGACCTGGGAAAATAGCTACTAGCAACACTGTTTGCATTTGCAAGAAGCATTCCTGTTCTTTTCCAGTATATTCTAAAGAATTTTTCTAATCATGGTAACCCCTTCGTAAATATCTCAGTGTGGTAGCGGCATTTTAATCAGCAAGCTTTGGTGGAAGGTGAAATATCCAAATTAAGTGATAAGTTTGAGTATCAAGTGTTCCGGGGAATAGGCTGTTTTGGGACAGGGTGACCTTCACAACCACTTTTTGAGATAAGCCCCATAAAAACCTTTTTAAAAACCTCTGCAAATGAAACGAGCTAATGTAGCAGCCTGCAGGAGAGGACAGACTCGCAGTCAGATGGGAACAAAGGCCACATGAGAGGAAATACAACTTAGTGGATGCTAATTCTCACCTATAAACTACCGTGCGCAAAAGCAGCTGGGATTGAATTCCCTGTTCCTTTTTGGCCATTAAAGACACGACAGAAAATTTGCAGCGATAAATGGCTTAATCACCCTTTGAGAAAGGCTTTTAGGGAGAACCGAACAGCGGCAAGGAGAGCAGAGGAGACCCAGGATTTGTCTAGCAGCAGCACCGAGAAGCCTGGCTAGAGCTGCCCAGAAAGGTGCTACTGCCTCTGCTTCTGCTCCCACCGATGTTACGGTAGTGCAGCTGCGTGGCAGGGCACGCTTCTGCTTCAGCAATGAAATGGCACGTCATCAGTGAAGAATCTTGCTAAAACCTTGGTCGATTATTATTATTATGGTTGCTCTCTGATAAACCTATTTTAAGCATGCCAGTGTCTCCAGTGTGCATGCCCAGCGAACACACTCAATGTTAATATTAAGTGATACATTCCTGGATGTGCTTCGAGTCTTCACACCAGTTTTTTGCTTGGAAAGGAGCAGGACACTTGAGAGGGTTGAGCTGCAGCCCGCCCCAACCCTTCACAAAGTTCAGAGGACCTGCGGTGCCGGGGTTCTTACGTCTGACATGTAGGTTGGCTCGCCAGCTCCTCTTCCCTCCTGAATCTGGCTCATCTTGGGCAGCAATCAGTCCTTTCCATTTTCCCTTGTGAAACTCCCTGTAACAGCTCAGAGCTTGGATGCAAACACCTTTGTTCGAAATGCAAAAAGACAGCAGCAGATGCCTTTATAGACAGCAAAAGGCTTGAAGAAGGGCCGAGTAAATAAACAGCAAAAATTAAATATATAATACTGCCGCACAGAGAGGAGCTTTCTCTTCAAAATGAAGCAATTAACATGTATGGACTCATTCTGCTGGGCTGGGAGGAAGCAGGAGGCACGTTATTTAAACGAATTGCCATGTAGCCCGTGATTATCATTAGGATTCATTCAAACCCAGGCATTCAGCTAAGCTTCTGCTCTGCGGCTGGCTCCGGGCTGCCTCTCTATCAGTACCTATTGTTTCATAATCTCGCCATACTCGACGCTTTTTTTATCCCAACCAAGTCTGCCTTGTTTATTACCCTCCCCAGTGACTAAGCCGAAGCGTGTTAACAATGCACGGTTTCATTTGACTCTTTTTCTTGTGTTAGCTGAAAGAGAGATGTCTTCTCCCCTAATTGCAGAGAATCTCTTCAGCTTTGCAATTGCTGTATTGAAAGCTTGTTTAGGGGAAGGCACGGGGATATACATAAATCTGAGAACTCATTGACACGGGAGATAATTGCTCTTTCCCTCCAAGCATGGCAGAGCCCTGCTAAACCCAGGCAAGTTTCTGCGAGACAGACGGGAACCTCGCACGTGGCTCAGCAGCCACAGGCTCTCTTCCTCTGTCCTGGCCAGATGGCTTCCCTCTACTCACAGCAGCCCAGCTCAGATGGGCTCTCTGGGGCCAGATCTGGCCGTTCCCAGCCACGCTCTGCCCAGGCAGCTCCCACGTGGGGTCTGCAGTCGAGTGGGACAGGGATGCATTGCTGAGGGCAGAGCTTGCCCCTTGCACAGGCACCACTGTCGCACAATTCCTGCAGGGAAGGAATAACTTGGGGGCGATTTTCCCTCTCCCGTGCAAGAAGATGGGGCTTGTCGCAAATATTTCCGGGTTTTTAGGTTTTTTTCTCCCTCTGTTCTGATTCAGAACAAAACCAACGTCTTTTTGTTGCTTTGGGAGCACTGACCTGACTGAGGGGGAATCTACCTTCCCAAACATCAGGGGCAGCAGCCTGCTCATTTCCAAGCAGCCCCAAAAGGTTTTGGCCACCTTCCCCATGGCACTTCTGTGATGCCCTCCATGCTTGCAGCGTCCAGTTGGCAGGTGGGTTGCAGCACCAGGAATCCCATCCCTGCCCAAGCCCCAGCATGCTTAAAGCTCTCACGGCATCTTCTCTCGCCCTTTCTCCTCTTCCATGAAAGTCTGTGCCTCTTAGCATGGGCCGAGCACATCCAGTGCCTGGGCCACCCCACCGTACGGACACGCAGACTCACCATCGCTCACCTCTGTCCTTCTGCCAGGAACACACTGCAAAACCACCCGTCCCTTCTGCAGGAAGCCGGCCCCGTCGTCTTCCACAAAACCTCTGCATCTCTTCTATTGAAACCTCGAACCAATGTTTTCAGGAGGAACTTGGAGCATTCCTCGGGGTGGATTAAACCGACTGGAGATGGGTTGTGTTTTGCCTTTCTGCACGCTGTGCTTCAGAGATGCACTCTTCACACTGCCAAAGCCTCTCCACCCACGGCTGAAAGGAAAGCGCAGCTCTAGGTACATAAAATACAAAATGTAACATAAACAAATACATATTTCATATATAATGTGTCTATATAAAGAAAAATTATATAGATTATATAAATCTACATATACACATGTAGAGCATTTATATATGAAACACATTGATACTATATAACAACAAACACAAATCTATACTTCTATACTATGTTCATATATTTACGTTTATAAAGATATATTATGGCTATGCAATGTACTTGAGTCATGGTTTTTAGCTCAAACAAGACATTTTTCAGATTAACCTTTTCCCACATGTTGGAGAAGAGAAGCCTGTGCCCAGAGGCAAATGCCTGTGGTTCGGATGGGGATGGAGACGGGGTCTCGAAGGAGCTTCGACACGATGAGTGGGGAGACCTTTAGCAAGCACAGGCCCAGGGCTTTGCTTTAAATCGCATCCCTTATGTGAGGGGAGAAGGTGCTTCCTCAGCGAACCCCACTTGCTGATGCCTGAAGCTACCCCTCTGCAGATTAGGGTAACCTTGAGGTAGCTCAGATCTGACCAAAACAGGAGGAGGACCATGTCCAGTTGGACAAGGAGCTGCTCTCAGCACGATGAACCGTCACCCAAAGCAGGTCTCTGTGCCTCAGGCCCTCCAGGGTGGGCTTGGCTGGGCTGCAGGTTGCTGGCTCTTGCTGCTTCTGCTTTCTAAGCATGAGGTGCATCGATGCCGTGTCCCCAAGTCTGAACCCTCTCCAAGCTTCAGCAGCAGCTTGGGCAGAATTTTGAGGTTCACAAATCCGGATTCAGGCTCGGGAGCTGTGGGCTGAGCTAACCACAGCCACTAAACTCTCCTCTGGAGCAGGATCTCAGTGTGGTACACCCCAAAAGGTACCTTCCACTGCGAAACAACCGCTGGGTGCTATGGGACCACAAAGGGACCTGGGATCACGTGCAAGCATGGCAGCTGGCCAGATGTGCTCACCTGTGTTAAATCAGCAAAAATGCTGAGTCGCGAGAATCAAAAATAAACCCAGGTATCTAAGAAGGGGTTTTACCTTCAGCTTGAGCCTTGAGAGTGCAGCCAGCTGTGCTAACCCAGCCTTTCCGTCCTAAGGCTGCTAGAGTTAATACAGGCAGACAAAACCCCTAAATAGAGAGTGAGAGAGGAAAATGTAAGAACCGAAATAGCTGCGTTTTGCAATTTCTGTTTTCTGAAGCATGCAGACATACTAACAAGGACATCTTAAGTCTGTGCTCCCTCCAGAAGGGGAAAGCCACAATAAAATACTAACAAAAGTCTCTTATCTCCACTGAATGTTGATTCGCCCACTCCTCATTTTCTCATCTTTATCCTTTGTGAAATTTTAAGTTCATTTCCATATTTTCTGACATTTCTATGCATCATCTGTAACTGAATTTCATAGCAATTAACTCCCCAGGACATATCAATTGTGGAAGGGAAGCCCGAGAAACAAGCTCAGGGCATTCCTGAAGATGGACATTGTACAGCTAATGATTAATCATAATATGCATAACAATAAGGATGGTGATGGCTATGCGAAGAGTAACATGGTAAATGATACTGTAAATATTCTTCACTCAGCCTTTTTGCTTTTTGTCTTGATACTTGTTTTGCTTCTTGGAATGACAATATCGAGAAAGAATTAACTAACAGATTAAATTACAAATCCATCACATGAAAGTATTGTGTTCTACAATTAGGATGTAAAAAGATACAAATAACTTCCTCGGTAGTTATTTTAAAATATTTAAAGTCAAATAGCAAATAGGTGTTAGATTAAACACTCCAGTGCTGATTGATGGACGTTAGCTTATCCAGGCTTGAAGAGATTTTTCTTCCCCAGATGAAACGAGCACTGCGATGTGGTGCTGCTGAAGCGGGGGCTGACTACGGTTTCTTTGGCACAACTGACGCCACCTGAGTTCAGCTTTCAGCTTCCCAAATTACTTGCACAATCCCAGCTCCCCTAAGGGATTAACCTGCCGCTCCACGTCCCAACGTCTTGCTCGGGGCCAGCTGGCTCTTGGCGTGAAATCCACAGCCCTACACACTGCGGCGATGCTCCTCGTACTTGCACAAACCCGTCGGAGCTCACCCAACCCTGTGTCTTGCTACCTGGCGTGACCCAGCACATCAGCTCAGGGTATCCATGTTTTCCCGTAAGACCCGAGCTCTCCTCGTCATCTCCCTTTGCAGTGGGCCACAGCAGCACCCTTTGGGGACAGGTGTGTGGCAACATGACGCATCCCAGGCCACCAAGCTGGCCCAAAACTGGCTGCCCCAGAGGGTCGGCCCTTGTCCCTGGCACGCTGGAGCAGATAAATGGCACTGTAAATCCTTGGGGGGGAGGCGCCCAGCTCTGGGCTCCAGGGCGCAATGCTCTGCTGCATCCAAATAACTGGGAATGGGAAGTGACGGGGGGACCGGGCATGGGGACAAGCAGGGCAGCGTGGGACGGCAGCTGTCACCCCACCAAGCACCAGGTTACCTCTGTCAGCATCAGCCAGGCAGGGGTTGCTCCAGGCTTCCTGTGATGGTGGAGGCTACGGAGTTCCTCCTCCAGCTTAAATAAGACTCGCCCTCTTCAGCACAAGCCTAACAGGGATGTAAGCAGTTAAATCCCCGTGACTTGCTCAGACAGAGCGTGATTTTATACAGCCCTGCCCTCTCCTCATCCTTTCTACCCCACAGCCTTAAGATCGTACAGTTTTCTTTCATTTCAGCTTGGATTTATTCAAAAGAGAAACAATTACCCTCTAGCCAGTTTAAACAATTGTCAAACAACCTGCTGTGACCAGGCAGAAAGGAAAAATGTGGGGGAAAAATACCCTGCCCTCCCCTGCCAAGTCGCCTTCCAAAGCAATATCTGCTGCTCCAGCTGATTACAGGTGTCAGGTTGCCTCAGGATCCCTTGGTGATTTTATAGGATGATCCATCAAGGAAACACATTACACAACTCTGAGCTCATAGGTTTATCTGGGCGGCTGCCAGATACGTGCACACAGAGATACAGCCTGGGCCACGGCCTCCCTTCCCACGGCGGGGTGACTTTTTGCTGGAGACCTGGGATGGGCTTTGTGGTCCACGTCCTGCCTGGAAACCTGCACAGCTGGAGCCTCTGCCGGGCGGAGGTCCTGGCACTCATGGGGATAAAACTCTGGGGTCACTTCAGAGGACAAGGTGATGTTTTTTAGGGCAGCATCTGAGGAAAGATGTTCATCCATGGCAACATGGAAGCTCTGGAGGAACCTGAAGAAGTTCTCAGTGTATAAGAGAGAGCATATAGTTAGTAGATCTCATTCTTTTCGGGGGGGATAAAACTCAAAATATGGTAAAACCATGTGATTTTTATATAACTTCATTTTTTGTCACCCGGAAGAGGCACAAAAATGCAGTAACTTTTCCCCACTTTCTTTCCCAGACACACTGATATTTGCTGTGCACCAGAAACAACCCTCATGCTTCAGTGCCTTCCTTGTAAGCTCACCTAAAATCCGACATCAGCAGTTTACCATGTCCATCACCAGGAGACATTCGGTGCACTGAAACAGTCACGCTGTTGCAAAACCTCTTTGGCGTATAATTCAACAAGTGTTGCTGCTCATTTAACCTTTTCATCCTGCGTTTCGCCAAGAGCTGTGAATGACTTTAAGAGGGTGACTCGCATCCCTCAGCAATTTCCAAGGACACTGTCTTCTCTTTAAAATAATGAATATGTGATTCATGGCCAATAATTTCATTGTTTAGATGTGCTTCTCTGCTGGGTCGAGGATATTTAAAAAGTCTTTGGCCCTGGAGCATGTGCATCTGTGTTAAGAGGCTGAAGGTGATGGGCACAGCCCGTACCACCCACGCTCATTGCTCAGGCAGGCTGGTGTGCAGTGGCTAAAGGAGGCAATTTAATCTTTAATCTTCCTACTTTTCTCCCCGGTTTAAATCAATACCAAAAGCAGAGGGGATGCTCTTGTGATTTGGCTTAAATCTGCTTCTGATCTGGGTAAGCTGCGTCGAGATCAGGCATTTTTACACCATAGCATGTGGTTTCTTACATATAAACCCTGTCATTTCAAGGATAGGTTGGAGAAAGGAAGGGAAGGCAAGGGAAAAGCAACAGTCCTGCAGTGACAAAGCCATTCCCGTGTTTCCTGGGGAAATCTGCTATAGGGGCCCATCAGAGTAGTCCAAAAAAACCCCATGCCAGCCAATCTCGCCGTGAAGAAACCCAAGTGCAACAAAACCGGCCACCAGTGCCCTTTACAGGACTTGTGCCTGCTAAATCTAAAGACAAAAGATGATGCTTGGAAACAAATTACTTGAGCCTTAACTGGGTTCTTTGCTCTCCCCTCTGTTGGCTCCCTGCTACTCAAGAAGATATTTGTAGGACCAGGGCGTGAGCTTTGCTGAATGCCACAAGCAAAATACTGTAGACGAGAATGGCAAGCGCATGGGGTCTGCCAAGGCAGGAAAGAAAGGTCCTTGGTGCCACCAAGTGCAGGGCAGATCATGGAGCAGAGCAGATGCCATGCCTTCAGAGCCAAACTGTAGGTAAAACTCATGGGGCAGTGTTTGGAAAGGGACTGACATGGAGTTACCCATTATTTTGAAGGGTATGTAGGGAAGGAAACGTTTCAGCCAGTCCAGGCCTGAAGCAATCTGACTTGTGGCCCCTGCTTTTTTAGCAGCAGGCATCTGCTCTGGGTCGCTTCCCTGGTTTTTGGCTTCTCACAGATGGGTTAAAAAGCCGGTTTCTTCAGCTGTGGACAGGGCTGGCACCTTGGCAAGTCACTACTGTAATAGACTAGTTTGGACCTACACTTGTGACAGCTATCCAGGTTGCTGCTGATGTTTCACATGCCCATCACCATGGCATCTTTCTTTCACCACCATTGCTGGCCTTTGCAGAGGTCTCCTGCCAACCTGCCAGAAATGCAACCTGGGCCAGCAATTAAGGAGAGCTGATGAAAGGCATCTGCCCTCTAATTCATTGTTTCACTTCTTGGCATCCTTTTGGGGAATGAACTGAAATGTAGATGCTAAATAATACTCACTATGAGGGATTTATTGCTATTTTAATGTTATAAGAAACTCCCCAAAACTACAGCTCCAAATAACATGTGTATATTGGTCAAATATATCTAAGATGTGAAGTTTTAATAGCTGCATTCATCTTCCTGAATTGCATTTCTACTAGATTTACAAAATGTAATCATATTTCACTCTCTCCCTACCAATATGAGTTTCTAATGATCTGCACAGAAATCTTATCATTTCTGTCTTAACTGTTAAACGCAAAAGTTAAATGTAAAGGGAAAGTGAAGAGTGAGTGGCCTTCTTCCCTCCTCATAATCTGCAAGGATTTCCCCTCCAGCTTCAGGACCCCAATGTATATTCCCAGCGTTTGATACCACTCAAAAATGTAACTGTAATCATTAGCAAACCACCACCAGCGCCTAGCAAGAGTCTGAACAGAACCCCAAACATATTAGCTATCAAACCAGGTATTTACATCTAACTGCATCTCAGTCTTTTGAGCCTCTCTAGTAAGAAGAGATGTTTATTCTGGCACTTTTCCCATAGCAACCTCCGAGGTTTCAGATATAACAACCATCAGTCAATGCAGGTTGAGCATATTTGGAGCAGAGGGACCCCCTGCACTGCTGTCATGGCTGTACGCTTAAATTAAAAAGCATAGTTATCTTTTGTAGCCTGGAGCACCGTTATCTCTTCAAATACAAGGAAGCCCTATTCCTTTTACACTGATGGAGCAATGCCAGGGATTCACCGAGTATGCTCCATACAACATTTAAAAAAAAATTAAAATCTGAGGCACCGGCATAATTATCCGAACTCTCACTTATTACCTGGAACGACAGAATTCTGGTGGGAATTTTGGCAGAGCCAGCACCAGTTTTCTGCCAGGGAAGGAATTCCCCGTAGCTAGGAGGGCGGCTTTCGGTTTCTCTTCCACTTGGCCTCCCTCTTGTTTTAATACCGACTTGCTGAGTGCTGACAAGGGACGTGGCGATGTGCAGAGCGGAGGGGGACGGCAGCTCAGCATTTCGTAAAGCGAGCAGCGCTCCTGCCAAGGGGCAAGAGGGAGCATGTGGGTCTGCTGAGGGGCTCTCTGAAGGGGACCCACCCAGGAGTGTCTCCAAACGGGGGCCCCTGTCGCTATCGTTTTTCAAAGTGGATGAAGAAGTCTTGCAGGGTTTTGGGGTTTACCACTGTTGTTTTTCCTCCCTGCTTGTATTTACCTTGGCAGCAGGGGAAATACCGAGTGGCGTTGCTGCAGGTTTGCTGGAGGGCTTCTGGGAGGCCCTGGTGGTCTCTCACTTAGTGGCTGGCCGAGGGCAGGAAAAACGGCCTGGGAAAAGAAAAAACAAAACCCTCTCTCCCTTTTTCTCTTTTCCCCCTGGATCAGTCCTCTGACCTGGCTCACCACCAGCCTGCCGACCGCTCATACTGGCTCGTGGTGTGGGCCCTCGGGGAGGAGAACCAGCCCTTGTGGCTGGGCTGGCAGGGGGGATGCTGCCTCAAAAGGCAGCACCCCTCTCCCCGCCTAAATAAATTGGTATAAAATATCCATTTCAGCTAAATTTTAGTAGCCACACCGGGCTGGCTGACACCCAGTTCAACTCAGCCAGATTTTACATCAACTGTGTTGAATCACCATAAAACCATCTGCAAACAAATGCTTACAAAAAGCTCCCTCCCCTCTCAATTACTCCACACTCACATTTTTTATTTGTGTTATGTTGTCATCATCATGCTTCGTCTTAGATAGAGCATTGCCAACACTCATGCTGTTTGAGGTTGCACTTTAAATCCACTGCAGCTTGAGACAAGCAGTGAAGTAGGAATTACAGCGCTCCTTATTAGTTTTCTTTTGTCCTTCTTTCCCTTCTTTCCTTTCTTTCTCTTCCTTCTCCTCTTCTCTTCCTTCTCCTCTTCTCTTCCTTCTTCCCTTCCCTTCCCTTCCCTTCCCTTCCCTTCCCTTTCCCTCTCCTCTCCTCTCCTCTCCTCTCCTCTCCTCTCCTCTCCTCTCCTCTCCTCTCCTCTCCCCTCTCCTCTCCTCTCCTCTCCTCTCCTCTCCTCTCCTGCCTTGCCTATTTTCCTGCCTTTTCTTCCCTCTGCCTGCCTTTTCTTCTTTCTCCCTTGCCTTGCCTCGCCTTGCCTTTCTTTGCCTTGCCTTTTTCTTGCCTTGCCTTGCCCTCTTTTCTCTTGTCTTGCCTTGCCTTTTCCTTGCCTTGCCTTGCCCTTCGTTCGTTTGCCTTGCCTTGCCTTTTTCCTGTCTTGCCTTTTTCTTGCCTTCCCTTGCCTTGCCCCTCGCCTTGCCCTTTTCCTTGCACTAATGAAGAAAAGCTGAAAAATCCCTCCTGGGCTCGCCCTGAAGACAAAGCCAAACTCAGGACTGGCTTAGCTCCACATCTGCTGCAGGAAACCAGCAGTTGGTGAGTCCATTTCACAAGCAGTTTGGATGTCCCTGCCCTGGGATGAGAGCATCCATCGGTGGATGCCAGGGACAGGAACAGCAGTCAGCTGCAGAGGTGCCTCTAGGATGCAGTTGGACACCCCACACTGAGTTTGGAGGTGATGGACCCCGATCTCCTCTGGCAGGGCCCCAGCAAGTCTGGCGCGGTCCATGGCATTGCTCCATCCTTGCCAATGAGCTGTGGGACCTCAGTTGCCTTGGCCTAGTCCCACGGGGACGCACTGGTGTGCCCTTGTGCCAGCCAGCCCACGAGAGCAGGGCAAGGATCTGAAGACACTCGCATCTAAGCAAGCTCGCTCGCAGCTGGTGAGATGCCATTGTAGCAAGTGGTTGTCGTCACCCGCTCTGCTGGTTGCAATAATAAAAAGAGACAATTTAGAGCTGTACAGCTCCAACTGGGAGTGTTTCCCAGCTCCTGGCTCTGTGTGTGCTTCTCAGCCATGCCCTGGCTTTGCTCTGTGTCGTGCAGAGTCTGAAGTGCCTCAACCTGTGCGACATTAAGGGCTCCTGTCTGCAGCTCTGCAGCCTCCTCATTGCTCTGTGTCTCCTCGCCATGCTGCTGGGTTCTCTCCAGCCCATGGGTGGTG
Source organism: Phoenicopterus ruber ruber (assembly GCA_009819775.1). Classification (NCBI taxonomy): domain Eukaryota; kingdom Metazoa; phylum Chordata; class Aves; order Phoenicopteriformes; family Phoenicopteridae; genus Phoenicopterus; species Phoenicopterus ruber. The sequence continues at coordinate 189,752,482 of CM020215.1, read as the reverse complement.
GTTTTCCCTTGTCAACCCATGTTGTTCTTGTCTTATTATCACAGCCCTGCACCTGCAAGCCCTGTTATGATGGGCTCCTGTGAGAAGTGATGGCCATCAGCGTGGGAATCACCTTCCTTTCCCACCTCTCTTCCTATTCCTGGGCTGTCGCTCTTGGTTTACATTAGGGGACCCAACAAAATGCATGCACAAAGCTTCACAAGCAACCAGTGTGTGCCCCATCAGCGTGTGCTCCCATGAGCACTAACAGCTTGGTAAGCAGGAACAACCAACAGGGAATTTGAATGGGTCAGAAAAAAAAGAGAAAAAATACATATAGTTACTATGGGAAATTTCTCTGCAGGGAGGGCACCCGCACCACCAGAGAGGATGCCCAGGGGAGGACACTCCTCTGGGGACCTCCTGTTCCTTCTCCTCCCAGCTGGCCCCGGGGGCAAGTTTTCCTTTCCCTTCTCTCCTTTTATTTATCTTTCCCAAAAAGCAGCTATTACCTCTGGAGTCAATGCACGCCACAAGCTACAGACACCATGAATAAGTCTTCGCGCAGGTCCAGCTGTCTCAACATCCTCCACCCAACAACCTGGGGGAGGCTGCGGGCAGCTGAGCGCCAGCCAGCAGGCGAGCACCGACAGCAAACAGTGCCCATCTTCCCGTGGGACCTGGTGCCCGCCAGCCCCTGACACTCCTGCATTGGGATGACGCAGGGGCAGGTTCCAGGCGTGCTGCAGAGCTGGGCAACCAAGAGAGGAGGTCCGCGTGATACCTGGTGGCCTGTGGGAAGAGGTCCATCCAGGCACAGCCCTGCTGGAGCACCCTCGCCAGACAAAGTCAAGGTTCATCAGAAAGGCAGAGAGCTGTGAGCAAAGAAACTGCCTGTGTAGTTGATTCTTCCTTCATCGTACATTATCTTCAAACATTTAAGTCAGCATCAAAGACGAAAACAAATTCCTATTCTTAACCAAACCAAGTCACAAGGCTTCCTGTTTTGATTGACAGCTCCAGTCCAAAGGGGGAATGCACGAACATACAAAACAAGGCTAGGATCCATTTTCCTGCCTCCCTCTTCCGTGGCACCATTTCAGCAGTATTTCGCTGGGAAGAGCGATGCCTAATGGGTTCCCAGTGCATGTGAACCACATCAGGTATCATCAGAAAGCCACTCAAAAGGATTTAAAAAGTAACAATGTAAAAATAGCACTCCCTCACTTGACACATATGACCAAGTAGAGCAGATCTCTACGTGTGCTCGGAAAACAGCTATTTACTTTCATGATCAAAACGAAACCCTCTCCCTGCAATCATGCACCCATATGCTTAGACTTACGCGTGTGTGGCATCTGGTTTATTCAGTCAAAATAGCTGCGCACATTGTTATTTTCAGGGTTTGAGAAGCTATTGCCATGGGGACTGATGATCCAAATAGATCCTGAGATCAGATCACAGGAGGTTTTAAAATATAATTGCCATTGCTGCCAATAATCATGTGAAATCGGCTTCAATGTGTAAGCGTGGGGACTCACCACTTTGGTGACTCCTTACAAACTGAAGTTACTGAAACAAGAAGCATATTATATGTTGTTCATAACAGCCTGGTACCAAATGTATAATTATTTGAATGCTTTAAATATGCAGAACATCTCCTCAAATGAGCAGGAGATGGTGGCAGTAGCCAGCTGTAGTGGGTCTGTGTTGGTACCAGAAGCATAACTACACTTGAATTTTCTTCCATCAAGGCACACAAAGGGAAGTGTCCCTCATTCCAGATTCACATAGCACCGCATCTGTGACTTTCTTATCTCTGCAGCAAGACAAGCTATTATACAGATATATATAAAAATATACATATATATATATATAAAAATTTATACCAGAGTAGAAACTAAAACTTGTTTTGCAGAACAGAAGTTATTGGCATCTGCCTCTACTTCTGCGTAATCTCTGCAGCGAAGCAATCTCAGGCTGTGCTATCAGCTTTGGCAAACGAAGCGATGTCAGGGCAGGTTAATGCTTGGATATGAGAACACCAAAGAAAATCCGCCTTTCTAAGGATGCTGTGATCAGAGCTGCATTAACCAGGGATAGAGACAGCCTCCTCTGGGTGGGTGTGGGGAGGTGCCTGTTGCACAACATGCACACAGCATGGAAATGCACGTTGTGTTGCTGGGACCGAGGGGAGCAGGGGGGAACCAGAAGCCCCCCAGATCCACCTGAGTAAATCTTTGCCTTGTCTGTCGTAATTATTAGCATTGAATTGTCTTTGCTTATATGAAAATAATATCTTTATCAAAGATCTGGATGAGGAGATCGAGTGAACCCTCAGTAAGTTTGCAGACGACACCAAGTTGGGCGGGAGTGTTGATCTGCTTGAGGGTACCCTCAAGAAGACGCTATGGAGGGATCTGGACAGGCTGGATCAATGGACTGAAGTTCAACTAAGTGCTGGGTCCTGCACTTGGGTCCCAACAACCCCAGGCAACGCTACAGGCTTGGGGGGGAGTGGCTGGAAAGCTGCCCGGCGGAAAAGGACCTGGGGGTGTTGGTCGACACCCAGCTGAATATGAGCCAGCAGTGTGCCCAGGTGGCCAAGAAGGCCAACGGCACCCTGGCCTGTATCAGAAATAGTGTGGCCAGCAGGAGTAGGGAGGTGATTGTCCCCCTGTACTCGGCCCTGGTGAGGCCGCACCTCGAATACTGTGTTCAGTTTTGGGCCCCTCACTCCAAGACAGACTTTGAGGTGCTGGAGCGTGTCCAGAGAAGGGCAACGAAGCTGGTGAAGGGTCTAGAGCACAAGTCCGATGAGGAGTGGCTGAGGGAACTGGGGTTGTTTAGCCTGGAGAAAAGGAGGCTGAGGGGAGACCTTCTCGCTCTCTACAACTACCTGAAAGGAGGTTGTAGCAAGGTGGGGGTTGGTCTCTTCTCCCAAGTAAAAAGTGATAGGACAAGAGGAAACAGTCTCAAGTTGTGCCAGGGGAGGTTTAGATTGAATATTCGGAAACATTTCTTCACCAAAAGGGTTGTCAGACACTGGAACAGGCTGCCCAGGGAGGTGGTTGAGTCACCATCCCTGGAGGTATTTAAAAGACGTTTAGATGTGGCCCTAAGGGACATGGTTTAGTGGTGGACTTGGCAGTGATAGATTAACGGTTGGACTCGATTATCTTAAAGGTCTTTTCCAACCTAAACAATTCTATGATTCTGTGAAAAGTTCTTAATCTGGGTTAGTGAAATCAGATCAAATCCAAGGGAAGGCTCCTGATAAACTGCTTTGTGATGGTGTGGTGGGTTGACCCTGGCTGGAGGCCAGGTGCCCACCAAGCCGCTCTGTCACTCCCTTCCTCAGCTGGACAGGGGAGAAAAATATGGAAAAAGGGTCGTGGGTCAAGATAAGGACAGGGAGACCACTCACCAATTACCATCACGGGCAAAACAGACTCGACTTGGGGAAATCAATCTAATTTATTGCCAATCAAATCAGAGTAGGGTAATGAGAAATAAACCCAAATCTTAAAACAGCTTCCCCCCACCCCTCCCTTCTTCCCGGGCTCAACTTCACTCCCAATTCCTCTACCTCCTCGCCACCAGCAGCACAGGGGAACAGGGAACGGGGGTTGTGGTCAGTTCATCACACGTCATCTCTGCTGCTCCTTCCTCCTCAGGGGGAGGACTCCTCACACTCTTCCCCTGCTCCAGCGTGGGGTCCCTCCCATGGGAGACAGTCCTCCACGAACTTCTCCAGTGTGAGTCCTTCCCATGGGCTGCAGTTCTTCACAAACTGCTCCAGCGTGGGGCCTTTCCATGGGGTGCAGCCCTTCAGGAACAGACTGCTCCAGCGTGGGTCCCCCGTGGGGTCACAAGTCCTGCCAGCAAACCTGCTCCAGCGTGGGCTCCTCTGTCTACAGGTCCACAGGTCCCGCCAGGAGCCTGCTCCAGTGTGGGCTTCCCATGGGGTCACAGCCTCCTTTGGGCATCCACCTGGCGTGACATGGGGTCGTCCACAGGCTGCAGGTGGGTATCTGCTCCACCATGGACCTCCCTGGGCTGCAGGGGGACAGCCTGCCTCACCATGGTCTTCACCACGGGCTACAGGGGAATCTCTGCTCCGGCGCCTGGAGCGTCTCCTCCCCCTCCTTCTTCACTGACCTTGGTGTCTGCAGCGTTGTTGCTCTCACATATTCTCGCTCCTCTCTTCTGGCCGCTGTTGTCCAGCAGTTTTTCCCCTTCTTAACTCTGTTATCCCAGAGGCGCCACCACCACCACTGATTGTCTCAGCCTTGGCCAGCGGCGGGTCCATCTTGGAGCCGGCTGGCATTGGCTCTATCAGACATGGGGGAAGCTTCTATCTTCTCACAGAAGCCACCCCTGTAGCCCCTCTGCTACCAAAACCTTGCCATGCAAATCCAATACAGATGGTAATGTGCTCACTATTCACATCTGTGCTAGATAAATACATCTGGCTATGGTGGATCAAACCACCATTTCCCCATCCATCCAGGGACATTAACATGTGTCAGTTAATCACTCAGCACCTGTTCAAAACAGCAGTGTCACAGCACCATGGTGTTTAGGAAGCTGGCAGTAAATGGGGCTTTCAGCATAGCTTTCCATTATGATTTGGACGTGATGAAGGTCACTAACTACAGAGCTTCAAACCTGCAGTTTGGTTACTTCAGAAGTGATCCTCCAGTGCCACCAAACCAGAGGTTACAGGAGAAAAGCCGTCTTCTTCCCTTGTGTTGCTGAAATACAAAGAATTGTCTGATGTACATCAAAACTCTCATTGCTTGGGGCTGTCAGCACAAGGGAGGTTGCGAGCTAAGGCCTGACCTGGCAGACTACCAGTGCTCCAGAGACATTTTAAATGCTCACTAAAATGAGGTTGTCCTGTCTAGATTGCCTTTCAGAGATCAACCAGAGCTAATCAGGCTTCTCCCGTGTTTCATTGTCCAACTGTAGCCCTGAGCTGGGTATACAGGCTGGTTTGCAGGAGCTTCAATACCTCTGGGGAGGATAGGTCATGGGCACGCGTCCTGCCAGCCAGCAGGAGAGGGCTGTGACAGCAGAGCTGCCCGTCCACTGCTGAACCTCACCAATGCTACGCCTGGCTGGTACACCCAGCTCCGTGTTGTGCATCTTGTGCACACACTGCAACCACACCAAAATGTGCAGTACCATCACCCTGCTGCAAGAGATGCTGATGAGGTCTGACCACAGAGGATTGCCCCAAGCTCACCCACAGTCTTCAAGGTGAGGCCAGATAGTTCGTAGCAGGTGGATCCTCCTCATCCTAGAGCATACAGGCTGAAATATGCATTGTGGCTGATGACAGTTGTCCCCATGGGCCCAATGGCCATGTCGTCATAGATGGAGAGCAGCAACCTTCAGCTGGGCCCATTACCCTTGCAGGATGGAGTACAGAGGGCTTTGGGTGGCTGACCCTGAGTTCCAGGGCTCCAAAGACAGGCTTTCCCTTGCCGACTGTAATGCTCTCCACCTCACTGCGGTCTTCACAGCTTGCACAAGGGCTTTGAGGTCTCCTTTTGCCTAGAGGATGCGCCAAGACAGGGTTCCTCTGCTGGCGTCAGCACAGCCTGGCACTGCTGTGGCTGATGGGCCTGGTTCCCTGGCCAGGAGGGACACCTGGGAAGCCACACATGATCATATAGTTGGCACAGGGCTACCTGCACCATGACCTCAAGGTCATAACACATGGGCTTGCACCACCAAGGATATCACCCAGGAGCATTGACTCTCCCCTTCTCTTTGCCATGACACAGAAGTAAACCTCTCCTGCTCCAGAAGGTGAGGAATGTGGTACCCCAAACCCTGTGACTAGCATATTTAAAGGAGATCTTTATTACTCCTGCAGTTTCCCAAATAGGATGACATTATTTACTTGGTTGTAGACCACTTCTGCAGTTATCTCCCTCCCAGACATGCTTCCCTCTCGCTGCCTCTACTACCATATTCTGTGCATCCATAATGAAAAGAAGAAAGAAAACTCCCAATTTTGCCAATGTGGACAGTCACTCCCAGGTCCTCAGGGACCTTTCTTGTAACCTGCATTCCTTTGCTGTCTCCTTCAGGCGCAGCGTAATCTGTGTCAGGGATTTCCTAGTCCTTTTTGGCTCTCGGGCTGGGCTTCAACTGGTGCATCTCCGGGCTGCCTGTGCCGAAGGCTCTGGGACATGGAGCAGACCGCCCAGAGCTGTTCCTACCAGGAAAACCAGTGAGCCCATCAGGTTTTGCTGTTTGTGGCACAGCCCAGCACAGCCTCCTGAGTACCTGCATCCCAAGGCCAAAGCCTAGGAGGCTGGTGGATCCATGGCTCTGCAAACAGTATCTCAGGAGCTTTGCTTGTATCGAAGCTCTGAGCAGGATGGCATTCTGGCTGCTGATCACCATCTGCCTTAAATTTGGGAGAGCTGGCCATACCCTGGTGTAAGTCTCTGTGACCCCTCTGGTTCTGCGGCAGCCTGGAGCTCAGACATCAGGAGAAAGGGATGTCTTCAGCTCGAGGTGGGTGCCCGGGCCCTGAGCACATCCCCCTCCTCCTGGGGCTTGGGCTGCCTGGGCCCAAGGCCAGCTTTGACAGTGCAGCTGGCTGGCCTTGAATCAAAGAGCTGTTTGAGAACAAGCTGTGAGAAGCCTCGGCGGGGACTCGCTCCCCTTATCTTGGGAACTGCTCTTAAGCAGGGCTCTTGCCCTTAGTCTCTGTCTGAGCTGCACTGCAGCTATGCCTGTACCTGACCATATAACTCACCGGTCTGGACTCTGACATGACCTGGGATCTGCCTCATCACTATGGTCTTGTCTGGTGATGGGGCTTTTGACTGACCTCAGCTACCATCACCCAACCAAGCTCTTCTTGCTTGGGTACTGTGGCAGAAGGCCCTCATCTATGAAGCCCCTACTCCATGCCCACCTTGCTGTCACCCTCAACCTCAGCTCACCTTCTCATATGGAGCTGCCTGACAGTGAGAAACAGCAGAAGACGAGGAACCAATGCATACGTACTCTGGGGTTTCTTGTGAGAATAGCGGAGGAGGAAAGTGATGCTCTGTCCCAGGAGGAGCTTCCCCTAATTCTCCTCCCAGTTAAAGTCTGGACAAAGATGCTGAGACAGCAACTTGGCTCAGACTGAACACAGAGGGCCTATGAATAACCAGAGGTTTTACAGTTCCTCCTTCACTAACAATGTCTCCCAGATTCTGGAAAAGTTAGCAGAGAAGCCAGCTGCTCCCTCAATGCTTCTGTTCCTCATCTGCAGATAATGAGGCATTTATAAATCCCGACCCTGGGCTGTTCACTGGTTCTTCCAAAGCCAGCCTCATGCCAGGTCCTTCACCAGCTCTTTGCATTGCCCCAGAAGCGACTTCTCCCAGCAGCAAGGGCAGCCCTCTGGGACTGGTCCTGGCACAGATGTACTGAGGAGGGTCCTTGTTTCCCTGAGCCCCGTACCAGCCCACACACCTCCTGACAGCCCAGTGGAGCTGCCTGTTTTGGCAAAGTGCCATTGACTGTGCTGCCTATGGGTGGCGGGATATGGTGCACCGCTGCGGGGAAGTATTAAAGACTGCCAGGCCCATTGAGACACTGTTGAAGGACTGGGAAAGGACATCAAAGAGCCAAATTTGATGATCCCCACTGTAGCCAGGGCAGGATTTCCTTGTGTGTAGCCTGTGGCTGGTGTTTTCTGCTAAAAAGAGCGGGTTTTTTTCACCCCAGACTGCAGTCTAGCACAAGGTAAGCTGCCTCCAGGAGGGTGACTGGAGAACACAGACCCTGGCGTGAAAGAGGCAAAGCAGCAACAGGACAGCATGGTGACACCCATAACCTACTGCTTTGAAACTGGAGGACCACACTGTACCCTGAGAATATTCAGGTGCCAAATTCATAGTGATGTGGTTCACTGCGCAATAACTTTCTGGTGTAAATATAAGGACTGTTCTGGGTCAGACCAAAAGCCTGTCTTACTCAGTATTGCATCTCCAACAGTCACCAGTAAACAGATGTCTTAAGAAAAGCATAAGAACAGGAAAAAATGTGATGCTTCCCCCAACACTTTCCTAGCTTTCCACCATTTTCAGATTCGGAGTTTCCTGACCTGGGTGCGGATCTTTGTACACAGCAACTTTCCATGGGCTTCTCTTCAGTGGACCTATCTCGTCTCTCCTTGAGTGCGTGTTACCTCTTCGCACCCATGGTATTTGATAGCAGCCTTTGACAAAGCTGGAGTCTTTACTAGGATTTACCTCACATTCATTACTAAGCCTTAGTTACCACAAAGTAAGAACATAACTCTTTTCCTATGAAGATAAATTTTTACTTCAGTGACAGAGGGAACTGCAAACATGCATTAATAGTCTCACTGAAATGATACATGTATCTTAAGGGAAAATGAGTGTCAAAGGCATTGTTTGTAGGGGACTTTGCCTTAGTTTACTTTATGCGTTACTCATCCCTTTTTGTCAGGGAGCAACACCCGATGAGACGCTGCTCAGCCGGTTGCTGGAGAGCTGTACATACGGTGGGGACAGCTGTAGACAATGCAGGCAAGGACCCCGGCCGCACACGTGTCTGAGCCTGTGCCAGTCACACTGCCTCTAACAGACACGAGGAAGCAAGGCATGAAAGTTAACATCTGATGGGAGTAAGAGATCACACAAACAGTGGCAAATTTTGTAGGGAAAAGCTTTCTCTCACTCTGCCATGCCAACGGTAATACATGGTTACAGCTGTCGTGCAACGCCAGTCAGAGATGCTTACGCATCCCATTTTGAGATGGGCAAGCAAGACATGAGACTCATGAGTGGTTTAGGTCAACTTAAGGGCTTAAGTAACAGTCATAGAATCATAGAATCATAGAATTGTTCTGGTTGGAAGAGACCTCCGAGATCATCGGGTCCAACCATTAACCTAGCACTACCAAGTCCACCACTAAATCATATCCCTTAGGGCCTCATCTAAACATCTTTTGAATACCTCCAGGGATGGGGACTCCACCACCTCCCTGGGCAGCCTGTTCCAATGCCCGACAACCCTTTCGGTGAAGAAATTTTTACAAATGTCCAATCTAAACTGGTGCAACTTGAGGCCATTTCCTCTTGTTCTGTTGTCTGTTACTAGGGAGAAGAGTCCGACCCCCATCTCTCTACAACCTCCTTTCAGGTAGTTGTAGGGAGCAATAAGGTCTCCCCTCAGCCTCCTTTTCTCCAGGCTAAACATCCCCAGTTCCCTCAGCCGCTCCTCATAGGACTTGTGTTCCAGTCCTTGTACCTTTCTGTGATTACAAGTTCCATGATTTGACAGACTGTTCTTGGCAGGTGGTCTGTAGCCAAGTCAGTGGCTGTGTGTTAAGATGATACCACCTCGCCAGCTGCCTTGCTCCTCTGCTGGAGAGGCATCCACACCTCCTTCACCCCACAGGTCTTGGCTTCAGCTGCTCGTAGCTGTGAACAGAGAGACTGAGGAGCTGACACATGTTTTATTTGCCTCTCTTGTCTCGCCTTCTAACATCCACTAGCAAGGTGGGACTGACAATAGGTAGTGCCTTAAAGCACCGCACCTAAATCTCCCCAATCCCTCTTGGAGGGACTGCCAGCAAGAGCATGAATCAGGTTCATTACATTTCTTTTACATGCTGGTTTTCTTGCAGCTGTATTGACTAGTGGACGTAGACAAAATCACTGACTGCAAAAGAGCAAGTGACCGGCTGCTGCGGGGTGAGTGGCCTCTGACTCTGGAGCTGCAGGTGCATTCCTGAGCTGATCCTGTGCACTTCCCAAAACACGGCAATGTCACCTGCTGTGTTCATTTTATTTTGCTGAAGCCAACAGGTCATCTCAGAAACAAGCACAACTCAACTCTGTTCAGTAAGGGGCCACCTGAAGAGTCGTTATTGTCTCACATCTTCGAATTATGAAAGATCTTTCCTTCCCATAGCTCTTTAAGCTATGACATTTATGTTGTCAGGGCACTGAAGGCACCCACAGACCTCGCTGGCCCTAACCAGCCTCTTTTCCTCCCCTTCACCCCTTCCCATCACCCAGGAGCCCCATTTCAGCCCAGCCGGGACATCAGCCTGCGCGTCCGGGCCAAGGCTGCGGTGGAGCTGGAGACCAGCACTGCTGCAGCGTCGCTGGGGCAGGGGGCTGAAATGGAGTGCGGGGACGCTGCTCAGGGCCAGTAAATCCTATTAGTGTGTTCACAGCCCTGGCATATATCGTGCAGGTCTTGGTGACAAGAACACGTTGATATGAAGCTCATACGGTGAGGAAGAATGGCCACCCTGAACCACGTAGTTCATTCAGTTTTCGAAGTAGCAAAGTACTTGTTCCTTATATTTTAGTAGTGTCTGTTAATTACAGTGCCAAAAAGTAGTATTTGCTTAACTACATCAAAATGTTTTCTCTCTGAGTACATACAAGTTTAATTATCTAGTCAAGAGCTCCACCAAGAAGCTTTATTCAGGCAGTAAAACTAATCAAACTTCCATGTAGCTCTGTCTAAGAGGCGTTCAATTCCTGAGTGTCTACTAAGACTAATGAAATGCACTACAGAAACTCTGGAAGGCTTATATCATGGATAGGAAGAAACGGGAAAGAAAAGACATCGTCATCATTCTGTCTATAAATCCTATCTAGTGGACTGGGTATAGATTTATGGATTGGTAAATTGAGTTGTCCCAGTCTGGAGACACTCCATTTTTTATTTGCAAGTTTTCCTTTTACCTCACAGATTACGCTGGATGGAGCCGAACAAAGCTCTTTTGTTCATGGTAATGGTGAGCAACTCCTCCAGAGGATAACTGCAACACCCTTGCCTGGCAGGGATCGGATCAGCATTGCTCTGATGTCCTACCAGGCCTGAGTAAGCCACCTTCCCTGGCAAGTAAAACAAAGTTCTCAGCTACTGAATCTGCTTTAGCAGCTCTCTTGAAGACAGCTGGATCCAATTCTCCTTCAAAAGAGCAAGTGCCAGAACCTAGAAGCCATTTCTGACATTAGTGATCTTGACAAACACCGGTCACATCGGTCTTGCCATTTGGGCTTTGCCTGCTCCTGGCTCCTTCTTCTCTTCCATTGCTAGCAATAATGGTGCAGCACACCCAGACAAAGCCGTTGGGAAAAGGCACGGAGGAATGTGCACTGGGAGCTGAAACTACTTGGATACGAGAGGGATGGAAATGCTACATTGATCCCTCACATAAGAACATTTGGCACACAGCTGAACGACAGTGAAGAAGAGCATTAGTCTTCCAGATTTTTATTCATCTCCATCAGGCTGCAAGCCTTGTTTTGCCAGAACTGTGAGTTGCAAGTTACAGTCATTTGAATGATATAAAGAGGGGCTGGGGGAAGGCGATTAAAAAGCCAAGCTGTCAATTAGAGGGAGAGACTCTGAAAGAGGTCTGTGAAAAGCTTATATATAGCTATAAGGGTCTGCTGCAGAACCTGATATGGTGTAAGATGAGCTAGATATGAATGTTACACATTTTCATTATTTTGGGGGTTTGGTTTTCTTGGATACTTTTCTTCCAAAGAAATAATACTATGCTTTATAGAAGGTGTTAGATCACTGCTTACCACTGTCTACAATTACCTTACATCAGCCCTACACATCCTCTTTTCTAGCCTAGAAATACTAGGTGCGAATTTGAGGTGCTGTATTTGACCCAACCTGCTGTGCCCAGGCTACTATCGATCTGGAGGTCCCGGGTCTGTTTGCAGTGTATACAACTACCACCACACCTGCGCTAATGACCTGGGGGGAGGGAGAGCTGCAGTAATTTTGACAGTTTGAGGACAATTTGTTGGACTGGCAGAGACACATTTGTGCTCAGCATTACGGTATACACAACATCCTCAGGACATACACAGCCACTGCGTGCACATGCAGTACAAAGGACGTGTTTGCAAACGCTGGATTTGCTTTCCAGATAGGGCTCGCCTGCACGGCACGTGAGCTGAAAGAGACTCAGGTCCTCGCAAAACATCTGGATTTGCTAGATCCTTGTTGCGCAGCATTTCCCAAGCGACTTACAGCGACGTTAGTGCAGTCGTTGGGAGCAGGAGGTGCTAAGCAGACCCCCAAACACGCCCTTGGCTGGCAGAGCTGCCCAAGGCCAGGTTTGCGGGTGAGCCACGCCAGGGAGGTCACCGCACGGTGCATTTGGGGGACACAACCGCGGCCAACAAGGGCACGGGGGCTCAGGGCGCTTCCTGGAGGCCGGGGTGGCCCTGAGCCCACCGCAGCTCCCCTGTCAGGGTTGATCCCGACGGGGCAGGCAGGGCCCTGGGTCCCCTCAGAAGCACGAGGCCACGGAGGAGCGTATGTGCACCACTGCCAGCCCCTCCCCACCGCCCTCAGCCTTTCCCAGAGCCCCACAACGTTCAGCATCGAGCTGAAGCCCCTCGACTGGGCCCGCGCAGTCCCGGGCCGAGGCGCGGGGCCGGCGGCGTCCCCGCCCGCCCTGCAGGGCGCGCTCCCGCCCGCTCCACGTGCGAGGCCGCCGCCCGCCGGGCCTACACCCCCCAGCATGCAGCGCGGGGGCGGCCGCGGTGCAGGGCGGGGAGCGCAGTCCCCGGCCGCCGGCCCCGCCGGGCCTCCCGCCGGTCGTTGCGCAGGGCGGACGAGGCGAGGCGGGAGGGCCGCGCCGGGATTGGCGGAGTCCGCCCGCCGCGTCACGTGCGCTCGCGGCCGCTCCCCCAGTCACTCAGCAACGGAGCGCGCGCTCGCTCCCCCCCCCCTTCCCCCTCCCACCCCCCCTCGCGCTCGTCACGGAGCGTCCCGCTTCCCCCCGCCCCCCTCTCCTCCCCCCCGCCCTCCCCTCGCGCGAGCCGCCGCCGGAGCCGCCTCGCAGGAGCTGGGAGCCGCCGCCGCCGGGAGCCGCCGCCGCCATGGCCGAGAACGCCGCCGCCGCTGCCGCCGGCCTGGAGAACCACCGCATCAAGAGCTTCAAGAATAAGGGCCGCGACGTGGAGGTAGGTGCGGGGCCGGCGGGGCCCCGGCCGGGCCCGGCCTCCGCCTCCGGCGGGCGCGAGAGGAGGGGCCGGGGCCGGGGCCTGGCCGCGCTCGCGGCGCCGCCGGCGGGCGGCGGGAAGGAGGCGGGGAGCGGCCGCCCGGGGCGGGCAGGCGGCGACGGGGAAAACGCCCGCGGGGGTTTTTTCTCCTCCGTCATGCGGGCGCGGCCGGCGGGGGGCGGAGGAGGCGGCGGCGGCGGGGGGAAGGGTTGGCGCGGCCGTGCCGAGCGCAGCCCCGGCGGGCGGCGTGCGGGCCCCGCCGCGCCCCCTCCGCCGCCTCCCCGGCTTGCCGGGGTGCGGGAGGGCCCGGTGGGCCCCGCGCCGGCGGCTGTGCCCGGGCAGGGCCGGCAGGCGGCGGGATGCACCGCCCCCCGCCCGCCCCGCGCCCCCTCCTCCCGCAGCGCTCCTTTCTCCCACCCCAGCTGCCTCCCCGTCCTGCCTCCTCCCCGCGCCCCCTCCCCCGTGCGCGGCGGGGTCGGGGCTCGGATGGGGTGGACAATGGTGCTGGCTGCCTTTTGTGCCAGCCCCTCCGGGCGGTGATAGCCCTTCCGCCGGGGCGAGGGGCTGCCCTGCCCGTCCTCCCGTGCCCCGCTGTGCCGCTGCCGCGCACGGAGGCCTGTGCTGGTGGTAGGGGCCGCTCCCACGCTCTGATGAGCCTTTTTACAGTGTACTGCGCCGGCCGATTTTGCTCCCTGTACTGCCTTAAATCAACCTTTTTTTTTTTCTTCTCTCTTTTTTTTTTTTTTTTTTTAATGCTGGTAGGCACATAAGTAATCGTCTGCTGGGCGTCTCCATCTAAATCGGGAAGGAGTGTGGTGCTTACTAAGGCTAATAGGGTAGTAGTTTACTCCCCCCGAATTTGAGAGACCCTGGGCGATTAGAAGCTTATTCCCTGGAGGTATTCCGAAGGTCTTCTGAATCTGTGTGTCATTACCGAGGACATCTTCAATTCTAGTCACAACCAAAAAGGGAGGAAATCCCAAATCTTGTGTTTAAGTTTCTGCAACAGGAAAGGAACGGAGAGGGAGTTGTTCTGATATCAGACTAGGATTGAAATTGGATTAGGATTCGCTAGAGTGAAAACCTAAATGTGTGTTAGATTACTTTGACTTCACCTGAAGGTGTTTTCCATGTTTCTGTTGATTTTATTACTTAAATTCATTTCTGTAATCAGTAGGGCTGGAATTTTAGTCCTTTGAAAGCACGTTTTGTATCTTAGCAGAATTCACACCTCTGCTGCTATTGTTTGGGTGGAGACAATTTTATGCAGGTCAGGCTTAGCAGCAGCAGTGTCTTTAAGATGACATTCGCAGTGTAGACTAATCTTTATCTTCATTTTTGTTTAACTTGGTGACAGTGAGTCTTTGTCACAGAAAATATTGTATGTAAAGAGTACGATAACTTCAACACTTCTGGCTAACATTAGTAAATGTTAGAAAGTAACTAAAAATTGCCCATCCTTCTGTTTAGCAGTTGCTTTTCAGGGTAAGGAGGAGGCGTGGTGGGTTTCTTTTCCCCCTTCTCATCCGGTGAGACTCTTCCTGCTGCTCCTCATTCATTTTGTCCTTGCCTCATCTCCCCATATTGGTTACTGGCTTTGTTGCTGCTTTCTCAGTCACTGGCCTGAATCCATCAGAGCTCTAAACAGGGAAAGGTTAGGTATGTTCGTGCCTAGTGTGAACTGATCTGTCATCCATACTTGCTTATATTATAGCATGCCTGAGACTAGGGGAATTAAATATCTGCCGCCATGGGGGGGAAGAAGGGAATTGACTGCCTAAGCTTTCCTGAAATTAGTTATACCAGACCAGCTAAGGTAGCTTAGCTCTCATTTCCTCCTGAAGGGGAGTAATTATTTTGGAATAGGGTATTTGCTGTTATGGAGAAGTATATCCTTTGGGGTTATCTTCCAGTGTGCTGACTGACTTTCTTTTGTGGCTGAGCCTAAGACTGTTTGGTAGATAGCTCCAGCAATGTGAATGTAGTTAAAGCTTTCATCCATGCTTTTGAAAAGGGTTAAAATGTAAAAAGCGTCTTTATTTTGGAGGCAACAAACAGATGAAATACAGAAGTGAGTAAAAGTTGTCTACCCATGGCTAAAATGAAGTTTAGATTCATTTAAAGGACTGTAAAAGATTAGAAATATGTCAGCGTCTTTCAAAACAACTTAATTTGTATTAAATATCTGAAATTTTCTACTACACCTCCTTTTTTACTCTTTTCTGATCATGGTACTTATTTAAAAGTTCATGTTAGAAGTACTCTTCTAAGTAAACTTTTTCTAACTTAAGTCTGTAGAAGTGAAACAATGTAAGTTAAGTTTATAGTGGAGAATGAAGGAGCACAGCAGTGCTATATAATTGCCATTACTTACTGTGCCTCTCTTGAGATACTGGTACACAGACTGACCTGCTGATTGGACAGTTTGTGTGTATTTAGTGAAAGTTATCAGTTCTCCACAAAATATTTCTTTTCTAAATCAAATGTTATACATAATTCCCAACTGTCAGCAATTACATACCCTTGTTTTAGTCCCTGTGCTGCAATAAGGAGTTTTACGTAGAGATCCTGCCTCCAATTTTCTGTACTTAACTTTGGAAACCAGGAGGCATCAGGACTATCGTTGGCATCGGTCTGCATCTACGCATTTTGTCAAATTCCACCAAAGAGAAAATAAATGGCTAGGATGATGGAGTAATAAATCATGGTCTGATATCTAGATTATATGCTTTGGAAAAATCTAAAATACTCAAAGCTGTATGCTCTCAAGTTCAGTTTGAAAACAGTGGCGTTTGAGTCACCTTCTGCCTGGAGACAGCCACTGCTTTGAACTCATCAAGCTTGGATACATTCTTTAGGAATCTTCCTTTGGCTTCTAATAAATACTGATGAGTTATTATTGATCCCCTCTGGGTACAGACTCTTCTGGCAGACCAAAATACTTACTCCTTTAATTTGTAGTTAACTCATATTTTATTACTGGGTTTGCTAGGCCATATAATTGTCTTTGCTTTTTGTTAATGCAACTTTAAGGGAAACAAAAGATGAGTAAGTACTTTTGTTTTATGTTAAAGCAGACCTCAGTACCCCACACAACTTCTCACTATGCTGCTTTTTTAAGAGCAAAGAAATGGGTCTGTTGAGCAGAAGTCAAAGCTTCTGAATCTTTGACCTGCTCAGGTTCACTCTACTTCTCCTAGTTTCAGGTTTGGGTGGAAGTTTCTTACCTTTTTGTTGGCTTCCTCTGCTAAGGAGATAGAGTTGTGTATATAGAACTGGAATTCTGATTTTGAGGTGTTAATACTTCCAAAAAGTATTTAGCCCCCAAAAGGGATAATAGCAAAATCGAATGCCAGAAACAAAGTGTTACTCACTTAATATGAGTTTGTGTTCTTGCTTTTATTAGTGAGACTCTTCTATTTTTATAGGTACTGACATGTGATTAGCAGCAGACAGAGCTAACCTGAACCTGCAGAGCTGAGCGATAAGGAGCCAAGGCACTAGTGGCTTCATCTGGACGAGCAACTGCCAGAACAGTTTCTCCTTACAACCTTCTCAATTTTATATTCTCCAGAGATGTGAAAGGGCTTTTTAAATTGTCCCATATATGAAGAGAAAGCTTTCCTGTCTTGATCGTAGGCATGTAGTCTTAAGTCTTAGTGGGTTTCTTCTAAATGTATGGCACTGATTATTCCAATACAATTGAGGCTTTACAGGACAAGATTAAACACTTGCAATCACTTAGTTTGTAATACCCCTTGTAACTGCTGTGTTTATTTGTTTATATTGACATCTAAGCTAGCCTACCTTTTAGAAAACCTAATTTGAACCTTCTGATTTTTCTGTTGTTTGCAGTTCTTCAGCTTCATTCTTTGCCTAGTAACATCCTTCTTAGACTTTTTTACTCCTCCAACTTCTTGGACTAGAAGTGTTACTTATTCTTTATTACAATAGCAGCCACCCATATGTTGGCTCACTGTTCTGATGTTTAAGGTGACAGATCAAACAATTCAGCCCATTTCTTTTTGTTGGGATTAGTCAGCATCCCTGACTAAAACTGAGGCAAAATTCTTGATGAACAGAGATGTTATAATTTGTAGGGCTGTCTGTGTGATTTGCTGTTGTTTTTGTGTGTGATGCAATGAGACTGTGTGGTCATGTAATTAGCAAAATGCGTACTGGATCAAAAGTAAAGCTCCATGTGCACTCATTTAAAAAAAAAACAAACCACAACAACACAACAATAACCAAAAACACCAACTAGTGAGGAGTTAGTGTGTTATAACCTAAATAACTTTCTGTAATTAAATCTGGGATTAAAATTTCCTTTTTGTATACTTGTCATACCCCTAATCATAAGTCAAAAGAACACGAGTCCTTGAACTGCTGTTGTTTAGGCTATAGGATTAACCTCCTGAAATTTGTTGAAGGCTATTTACCAAAAGAAGACATAGCCACTCTGTCATCTTTCACCTACTCCTGCTCTATTTGATTTTAAGCTTCAGAGGTCCTGGCCATTGATGTCTTTTCCCCAGTTACAGTTTTTTGGGTCCAGGGACTTTGAAGGATCCATTTTTATTCTGTACCTTCAGTATCCCAACTCCAGATGAGGCAGAGGAGGAAACTGGTCTTAGCCCAGATCTCCATCATCAACTCTGGCAGCTTCAGTGTATTTACTGTTGCTGCTTTACTAACAGTGTGGATCTAGTTCTTGAGGATGCTTGAATTTATTCACATTTTTCTGTCATGCTGCCTTGACTTTTTTTTGCAAGCAGAGGAGTATGATTCTGGGGAGACCAAATCTGTACAGTCTCTGGGCATCTGAGAAAGGTATAGGTTGACTTAAAGCCATGTTCCTGTCAAGTGTCAAAGGTTTATTGCAGTGAAGGTACCATAGCTGTGCAGTGTTAACAAATGAGCAGACATGCTGCTACCAGCTCATTTCTTGATGCTGTTCTGTGCACTGACTAGAGTTTTTGCTGTCTCCCTGTACTCCCCTCAAACACTACATGAAATAAATAAGGCTTGTAGTAATCCCAGAAAGCCTGTTACTCCCAGCTACTTTGCAACAATCCGGCTTCTTTCAGGAGCTCACTTTTACAGATTGATCAGCTTTCTGCCTTTCACTTTGCTGGCGGAGGAATGGGTGCTGGCAAAAGAAGGGCTGGGAGGGAGTAGGGCTGTAACAGCTGATTTGGGTTGGTTTAAGGTACTGTGGACCTGCTGTCTTAATAGCCTCACTGGCTCAGTGAATTTCAGTAGTTTAAGTGAAAACACAGGTGTCTGGTAGCTTCCTGTTGGGAACTGGATGTAATATAAGATCCAATACTCTCATGCAGAGTTTCTGACTCCTGCAGCTTCTTTATTACCCTTTCAGGCCACTATATATACTCTTGGGAGAATACAGGTGTAAGTGTTTGTACCTTGGTAGGAAGTAAGAGGTAGATGCAGGAAGCCTCCTTGGTTGCTATTGCAACAGAATTCTCCAAACTTTAGTTAATCGTCAAGTAAGTAGTACAATGCTGTGAAATGTTTGTGACTCTTGGCAGAAAACAAAAACCTAATAAATCTACTTAGATACACTGTCTTACATTTTTCTTGTGAGTTTCAAAATCAATTGAATGCGTTGCATTTTAAAATGTTTAAAGACACAGATACCTTAGGAAGTTGTTATTTATTTCAGAAATACCTGTGGAGAAAACAATTTGGAGATGGCATCTCATGATGAACATAATCTTCTTAAGCTGATTGGGATCTGCGCTTGCTGTATCGAGACCCAATTATTGCTGTTTGTTGTTGTGATATACCAAGCCTTCACTAATCTTCCTGTAATTACAGAATTTGTTTTTCTTCATTCTTGTGTATTTCTGACACTACAGCAGTTGCAGTGGTATCTTTAAAAATTCTTGTATTAAAGGATTGATTTTTAATTTGTAAACTGTCAAAGTTGGTAGCAGTGTAACTGTCATACTAGTTTTAAGAGCTCTTTAACTATTTTTACTTAAGCTCTTTGAGGCTTTCATTATATTTGTGCAGTTCTAGCACAAGTCCAAGCAGGACGTTTTGTCCTCTAAAACTGTGTTATCTGAAAAGACAGCGATTAGGAGGATGTACCAGCTACAAGTGAGTGATCAGATTTGTATTTATTGTGGGATTGGAAGTGGAATGAGGCGTCTAATTTATAAGATTAGGCTAGAAGAGGCAATGAACTGGTTGAAGCTGATGGGGCGTGTCGTCAAGTAGTAAAGACAAATTGCCAAGTGAACTGACTTGAAATGGAAAAGAAATGTAAAACCTATATATTTTGCAAGAGTAGAGTCTGTCAATTGTTTCCAAAGTACCCAGCACTGTGAAACTCTGATGCTGAATTGGTATTCCTGATTACTTCTGTAACAGCAGAAGCTGTGGGCTTTGTATTCCCTTTCACAATATTTGACATGGGTAGTCAAAAGAGCTAGTTCCTTCCAAAAAGTTAGTCCTGCATCGGAACTGTCTATGCCTTGGAGTGAACTAGTTGCAAAGCTCTTCATGTTTCTTTAATTGTCTGCTCCCTTAGCTTCCTGAGCCAGCCCTTCATGTCTAGAGAAGACCAGTGCTGGCTCAAAGAGGTCAGTGTGAAGGGGAGAAGGTATACCTTGTCTAGTGATATTTAACTGTTGGATTTTTATCCCTTCACAGTCAGATTGACACCATTAAATTTGCTGGGGAAGCTCCATATCTTTTCTTCTGGGTCAGCTGACGCTTGTCTCCTTTCTCTCAGGTTAAGCAAATGTTACAGTCAGTTTTAAACCTGACTTTGTGTGCGTGTTTAATAAGTACAGTAAGTACAAAATAGGAATATATATGGTACGAATGGCTGCAGAACAGGAGACAAAATTAATATTTTCCCCGTTCAAACACCTATTACTGAATGACTTGTTTCCCTCGTATTCTGTCATGTCTGACCAGCTGAGGATCTCTTCTTGTGCATTTTTAACCTTGGTTATTGTCCGATTCAGTGACAGTTGGACTTTGGAGGTAGTGATAGAATAGGTGATTTGCAAAATCAACTTGGAGAAATGGCTTCCTCATAGTTTGACTTGTTAGCCTTGATGGAGATGTATTTTAATGAGTGCTCAAGCCCCATTGCAAACTTGCTGGTGTGGAACATAGTCAAAGCTTGTCTGCATGAGGAGAAGGTAGTTAGGCAGGGTGCTAGGGTGACTTGTGGCCAGGTTTTCAGAGATGCAGTAAGGGATTCCTGGCCAGGTGCAGTGTGAGATTTCAGGTTTGGGGTTCTCGGGTTGTCCTAGTCCTTGCCTTTTCTTAGTCAACTACAGCGTAAGTCAAAGTTGATGAAATTATGTAGAGAGGCATCGTGTGTGTCTCAGATAAGCTAAGGTCACCCTAACCAGCAGATACTGTCCTTGCATGCAGCTTTTTGGAATCAGGGTCTTTTGCTTCTTTTCAGGCACACAAATGTTAGATGCAAAGTCGGTGGTAGTGATTTCTCTGCACCAAAAATCTGACTTGCAGCCAGATATTGAAGGCTTTCGGCATCAAGAGTGAATCCTGAAATGAGAGCGCCCTGCTAGCAGTCAGCAGGATCCTGTTAACCGCTGTTTGTCAGGCGTACAAGAAGAACGTAGGCTGGTAATGGGTAGTGTTCGTAACACTGAACAGCAGTGAAGAGCAACCTTCCAGACAAGAAGAGACGTTTAAGGAGCTCTGACACAGGCCATCAATGTGACGGCACCTTTGAGCATGACAAGCTGCCAGTGGCAGTTCAGAATCTGGCAGTACCCTCTTCCCATGCCCACTGTCAATAGGGGTATGGCCCACTATTCCCCTGTGCTCACTGTAACCTGTGTTTTGATGGGCCCTATAGCTGGGAGGTTTGAAGGAGTTTTGCATTGGTTCTTGTCCGTCAAAACCAGGCCACTTTTGGCAGTCTAAGCAACTTCTTAGGGCTAGCTGATACTCTTTTTATGGAAGGATGGAATTACGGAAGGAAGGAAGTCAAAATAGAAATTTTGAGAAACTGAAGGTATCCTCAAGGAGAGAAGTATGATACTCAAAATGTTCAAATGGCAGAAACATGGAATCAGGGCTTATGTCATGTTAAAAAGTAAGGTAGAAGCATCTAGAATTCAGGCTACTGAAATTATTAAATCAGAAGGGTTGCTGGCAGGGTTCATAAAAGATCATGGCATGTTGCTGGAGTGTATTTTCTAATTCTTAATGCTCCATCTTATTCCTGGGTTGTCAGATGGGTTTGTTGTTTTCTCTTGCATCTTGAGCAGAATGATCTCTTCATAGATTTAATTAGGCAGCTAGCACATGTCTAATCTTTTTTTGCCTTTTGATTATATCTTTCAAAAATAGAAAAAAAACCCCTGATTTCATTTGAGCCATGTAATAGTATACCAAAAAAGCTTGCTGTGGTTGAATATAGACTAGCTCTCTAGGGACTTGATTTGTTGTTTTTTCATGGCGCTCTGTGAATGTATGCAAATTGCAATTATTGTTTCCCATTTTATAGATGGAATAATAGGACTTTTTTTCCTCACTTCACAGGGAGGTGCTTATAAATACATCATAGAATGATTGTCTGAGGTACTTTGATAGAACAGTTGAAGACTGTTTAAGTATCTGGAAAGGGAGTGTCTTTGTTCAAACATAGATTGCACAAGAAGGTATCTGGCTAGTATTTAGCCTGGTAGGTTTTCTTTTTTTCTTTTTTTTTTTTCTTTTTCTTCCTAGGGGAAACTAGTATAAATATTTGGCAAGCTTAAGAATGTCTGGTCTTCTGTGGCATTTGCCCCAGAAGTCTGTGAGGCCTTTCTGACCAAACACTTCATTTTGTAATTAGGTTCTTGAAAGTGGTTATCTAAAATTTTGTAAAAGCTTTTACATTTAAAATAATTTATTTAAGTCTTTATGCTGATCTAAAGATCAAAATTTTAGTCTCATGTTTGCACCTAGTTACCATGAAGAGTCATTTTAATTTTGCTCTGCTGTTTTCTGTTTTCATGTCCTGTACACAAGTAAAGATGGTATTTTGGCTGTGAAGTATGGCATTAAAAGTGAAGGATTTGGTTTCTGGTAACATCTGTTAGAAAAAACTGAACCTACACCTCTGAATTGGGGTCTTCTAGACTATAGAAGAGGACAGGGACTCCTGCTCTTTTACAATGGCAATCAACTGTTCTGCTTGAATAGATCGGTCAGTGTACTTTCCCTCATTGGTAAGGGATGGGAGGGACGCTTAGAAATTTTAGGAGAGGACAGAGGTTGTGTCATGTCTTGGGAGAGACCAAGGAGTCAGGTAGGTGCTTCACTACTTCTCCCTGAAGAAACAGAAGTTTATCCTGTCCTAGGAGATTCTAAAGCATCTGCTACCCTGTTTGTGCAATACAGGAAAATAACAAATATCTTTTTAGTGTTCACACATCTGAACAGAAATTTGTGTACTGGCAGGAGCAGATTTCTGTAACATAAAACTACCAAATTTCAAATCCTTGTATGTATTTAGAGTGTGTCAAGAAGCCTTAATCTTCTAACTTCTTAAAAAAGTGTGGATAGAAGTCACTTGTAATTAGGCTATCTTGGTTATCCACTGTTCTTAGTGCTTATTTGGCATGTCACAGTATTGAGATAAGGCAGAGCTGGCATCATTGTAAAATTCAGTATGCCTTTCTGTTTCCAAAAAGTACAGGAAAAGAATAAAGACTTGATACAGGTATCCTTCAGACCAGTAGTTTCTGTAGCATAATGGCCAAACCCTACAGTTAAGTTCTTCAAGGTGGGCTCTTGTCAAAGTCGAGATAGCAGTGGCTGCATTGCAACCGCTGTTTGGAGCACTACATGGACAGGTTCGTTGCCCTGTTAGGACCACAGGACAAAGTGAATACTTTGAATTAGTTGGTGATCCTTACTGCCGGCTTGTTGGTCTGCGCAGACCAACTGTTGTGCAGTGATGAGTTAGCTGGGGGTGCTGTGGGATTACCTGGAAACTTTAGTTTGACTTCAGGTGGAGCCCATATGGCTGGGTTGTGGTCTTTGGTCTGATGGCAGTAAAGGTGTGATTAACAGTGTTAGGATCTACATCTGAATGGAAATGCTGTAAAACTTTTGACTAGGTATAAGGGCCTTGATTCACACAACAGCAGTAACTGGAAATCTACTAGATTCTGTCTTCCTTCCCCTAGTTGAGTTTTGATGTTGAATAGAGAATTCCAACTCTTCTTTTATTCTACATTAAACCAGCAGGTAACATGTTGATTTTATTTTGGACTGCTTTGTGTCCTTCAATATTGGTGCAATTTGTGTTGAATGCAGCCAACTAAATTGCTTCAGGTCTACTCTCCTGAGGATTGTTTGATATGTCTGTACTTGTAAACTGGGTAATTGGTATATGGAAATTAAAACATGAGTGCTCACATCTCACTTATTTGCTGGTAGTAGCTCAGTGTGCAAATTAAATGCAGAGAGGATATCGGGACCTTGAAGAATACACTTGCAAAAGAGCTGGTAAGAAATAAACTTAGCAATTGCTTTTCTGCCAAGATCTTTTGGAGCAGTAGAAGTAGATAATGTGGATGGGCAGCTTTGTCTGCTTCCATAGGGCTTTCAGGTGAGTCAGCACCATGAGCAACAATAATTGGAGGCTTGTGGCTTTCCATATTGGCATGCATGTCTGACTTGAGTGCGTCATTACCCATCACTAAGTAAAAGAGTCACAGTGTATATCTCATGCATCCAGTTGGCTGAAACTAGCCAGGTTCAGATACTTGAATTATCTTGCCACAGACTGGCTAACAAAAAGCAGCTGGTATTCATTTTAAGGGCCCCAAACTGAGGATTGAAAAAAAGAAAAAAAAAAAAAAAAAAAGCATGGCAGCTCCAACTGCAAAAGAACTAGTTTTCCTTCAGTGGCCTTTATTAACCCTGAGGAATATGAATCCCAGACAGATGATGGCATAAAAGACAATAGCGTAAATGCTTGCACTCTGCTCCTAATGTACCTAGTACTGCATTAAAGGTTACAAGCCAAAAGGAAACTTTATAGAATTAAGGTTCTGCAGCACACAGAATCTGAACCAAATCCTAATACTTTCTGCAAAATAGTAGAATATTTCCCTAAAAGAGGAGCAAATACCTTTTGGGTCAAACAGTAATTAAATGAAATAAAACTCTTTTGGAGTCTCAGGTCAGGGTACAGGCACATTGTAAGTGTCTTTGGCTGCTTTGGTAGATCTGTTGCTTGTACTGTGGAATCCATGCCCCCTGCCTGCATTTCTAACTGGGTCAGCATAATTTAATATGGAGCTATGATAACAAAGCCAGAGGTGAAGTTATTCTAACTTCGTAGTCTATATGACTGAAAAAAAATCACTGTTTTTCTTAGAAGGACAATTTGGAGCTTTATGGGAGTACTTGGTAATTAGGTAAATCTCAAAATTGGGTGGGGGGAAGAAGTCTGCCTAGAACATACACTGGGAGGAGGTAAAAGGCTGGGTAATAATCCATGATGCTTGTAACAAAGGAATAAACCTAGCAGGAAGGGTTAATTTTGACTAAACATTTGGTTTAGTTTGGCATGGATGTCAAATCTTTTTGCATGTCCAAAAGAAGTAGAGGGGATCAATGTGCACAGCGTCATTGGTGTTAGTTCTTTCAGTTGTGATTAAGTAGATGCATTCAGGCCATCGTGGTGCTGTCCCAGAGTTTCGATTTAGTAGTCCCAGAATTTTTCCTTCATGTATTGTGATTTGCTTGCAATAATTGGAGTAAGCTATATGCACTTTGGAAGTGTGAACAGGTAGAACAGCAGTATCGCCTTCTATCAGTGTCGCTTTGTCTCTTTGTTTTTGACTGAATCCAGCTGTACCAGAACAAGTAGAATATATCATCAGTCTAAGCCTCAACTTTACACATACTAACAAATTATATTACTGTGCAAATGTGCAATATTTAACTTCTAATGTTAACCAAAGATAGGCAGCTGACAACCTTAATAATCTCAACTATTGCATACAAACAAGCACTTGAATTTTTTTTTCTGCCCCAAACCAGCCCAGCTCCTGATGCTTCTGCATTTTCGTGTGCATTGCAGTATTTCATGCTTGTTAAAAGGTGTCAGAGAAGCAATAAGGAAAAAAGGCTAGTAAAGCGATTTCTAGGGAAGAACAGTGTTTACTTCATCAATGCAAACACCTTCTCCTTTCACTGTATCGCACCCACACCTATGTTGTAAAATATTTAAACTATTCTCTAGGGTATGCTCATATGCAAGAGGGGAGGTATTAGTTAAATCCAATCCAGCTGTTGGAACTGGGCCAGTTTTTTTCTTTCAGTTAGGCAGGTGGAAGTAGTCTGGAATTGACTTGCAAAATGCAAAGCTCTTTGGGTACTCTGTATGTTAATCAAGCTACTTTACTATCCCAGCTATGTATTCAGGGTAGCTCTTTCCTGTAAGCATGTATCTTCTGGTTTTCTGAGACTGGTTCCTGTAACGTTCAGAGGCAAGAGCAGAAATAAAGAATTTAAATGACCTGTTATCTTTTAATGAAGTTTGTAGATGCAGAGAAATTAGAATCAGTCAGTGAATTTGTTCTCTTTCCCACTTACTAGCTGAACTTTCAAAAGCAACTAAGTGCTCATCTTACCAAAGTTCCTGAAAACGTATCTTTTGCATCCACAGAATAGCCAAAACTGACATTAGCATGTGGTGTTCGTCTTGTCAAGGTGAGCCTGGCTTTCCCACTTCCATGGGCTAGCTGGAGGCTGATGTGTGCTGGTCAACCTGCAGGAGAGCAGGGGTAGCCAGCTAGCCACTTGTGGGGCAGCTGGCAGGCCAGCTGCGCTGGCAATATTGATATGCTGGCTGGCATAAAAACATCTGTTTCCTCCCTCTCCATCTCTGATGTTTTCTGGACTTGCTCCTGTTGCAATGGAAGTGGTCTAAATGTGTTGGTTAAAAGATGACACTCCTCAGGTATCCCACTTAATGAGGTGGCTAGTCTGGGTGAGCACCACGCTGAGCTCCAGATCTCGTCGTTAAAATGGTGGGTAGATTTTTAGTCATTAAATGGCGGTTATGCTTTAATCTTCCTTCTGACACAATTGGTATAGCTAAAAATGGTTATTGCAGCATTTGATTATTTTTTTCTGTACAGAGAATGTATGTTATTAAACACCTTGTACGTGAAACTTCATTTTTAATTTCATTTAAGAAATCTTTATCCCAGCATAACAAAGGGGATGTAGTGACTTGAGCTTCTCACTAGTTGCATCATTCACACGTTTAAATAGTTTTGGTTTTCCGATTTGTACTGTAACTGGGGATGAGGTAATCTTATAAAGTACCCAGAATTTCTTGTCTTTGAAAGTGATATACTTATGGGACTTTAAAGTGCTTATAATCAATTAAGATTGATTTTTAGATATGAAGTAGAAATTTCAAATTTGAGAGAAACCCTAAGACTAGTTCTGATATTTCATTGTGAATGAGATCTAACTTGCATAAAGTAGTACCAATGGTTTAAATCATTCTTTCATATATAGAGGGACTATTCTGACTGCTTTATCTTGGATGTGATTTTGTCCTTTTGAATTAGCCTGAATTTCTTCTTGTAGTCTTGTATAATTTTGGTAGGTTGGTTTGTTGTTTTTTGGGTTCCCCCCCCCCCCCCCCCCCCCAGGAAAAACACATTACATTATGTATTTGCTACAGAGGGTTTTGGAAAATGTTATCATCTTCTGATGTATGTTAGACAGGTACAGCTGATTGGTTTGGGATTCCTTGAATTTTTTTTTAGTTTCAGAAGCTATATGAGTTGTCTTTTTCAGGTAGTTCAATGTATTATGCAGTTAAATGTTTATGTTAAACAAGGCTCAAGAAGCCAGAGAAGCTTACTAGACTTAATTCTCTCCTTAGAATCTCAATGCTATTCAAAACTTCAAAGTAATCTTTTTTTTTTTGTTTGCCAGGAAGGTGTGCATGGGCTGTCTTAAGACATCGAGTGGTAGTGTTACAGCAGTGATACTTGCTCTTTAACGTGTTATGAGCATCTTGTGCGCCTTTGTACAGGGTTTCACAAATGGTACTTGTGAAGTATGCGTGGTTGAGCCAGAGGGTCCCAAATGTTTAGTCATTTAAAAATAATTCTTTGAATGTGCTGATGGTAAGGGTTACTGTTATGCTGATAATTCAGAATTTCACAGGGTTATCTTTAGCCATTGCTTTTTGATATCAAGAGTTTTATGTACGGTTCTGTGTTCTGTGATAAACCAAATACCTGAAAAATCAGGAAGACATTTCCCTTCTCCACAGGTGGCTCTGAAATTGAGCTTTGAGTTTCTTGTCAGCTTCATCTTGGAACAGAGATACCAGAGCTGAAACACTGATCTGATGAGGATGGCTGTATTCTGTGTTGCTTCTGCCCATTGAGTGTGTCAAAGGCAGTTTTACAGGGACTGTGGCATTCTTCGAAGCCTTATTTTGAGCATCGACTTGAGGCTTGCTTTGTTTTCAAGGTCTAGTGTCTCTTAAATCTCGTCTTTTGTCAGCTTAGCATTTTTGTGTTTTGTATCACTGTGAAACAAGGTTTCCTTGCAGCCCTTAACAGCCCTAATTCTTTATTGGTGTATGAATTTAATTTCAGTTTTGATACTTTGAGGGAGCTAGGGATTATTTTTCTTTCAAGTGGAAGATGTTAGGGAGAGATTCTTGGCATGTAACGCTTTATATTTGGCTTTGGAAGAGTATTCAGAAATTGAGGGTAGAAGTGAGAACGCTGATTTATCTAACAGCATCTAGTAGATCTTTTGGGGTTTTTCTGGTTTATTTTATAAAATAACAAAATGCTGAGGAACTTGAAATTAGAAATACTGCTGAAGATCTACTTTTGACTTGTAACGAGACTTACGGTACTTGGTGCATTACTGTGGTTATGTCAGCCTGTCAAACACACTGGTAAGTGTGTGTTCTTCATAGGTGGTAAACTGGGGAGAAGAAATCTCTTGTTACAAAAGCCTTATGAACTTCAGTCTGACTTGAGTCATATGTAACAATTGAGATGTAATGTCGTAGCACAACGTGATAAGTGGTGTACATTCTTGTTTCTTAATAGTACACACTGGCTGATAGTTACTCATTTTTACTTTCTGCACCTTGCATATAGTGCATTAATATGCTTGTGTTTAGGAGTGGCCTCACAGTTCGGATTCTGCAGGAATAAACTGTCATAATTTTTGTGATTTGTAGGATTTTACCTGTGCTGAGTTTTCCCTTTCTGAGATTTGGAGTCTGATTTTTTTTTTTTTTTTTTAATTCAGTGAAACAGTTCAGATTTGTCTTGGGGGGTAGTTTTGAGATGTGCTGTTTCAGTGTGACATGAAGTTATCTGCTTGAGTATGTTAAGCTGAGAATTGACCGTAGTCAGATGCTGTGGATGTCAAATACTGTATTAGATCCGTTGGTAAAATCTTGCTAGGCTTCAACTAGTGTTGGCTATATAGACTTTAGCAGATGGTTGTCCTCTCATCCTGAAAGCTAGTAGTGAATCCGTGGGGTTAAGTTGCAGAATAATTTTCTCTTCTCTCTGTTTTAGCTGACCTATGTTAGCTGGGGAGAATGTTTAGCCTTTCTACTGCTGCATAAATCTCCTGTAAATGCCTGTCAGTTCCCTACGTGCTGGGGCTTGCAGGTAATATAAAAGTGTGGTATTCTGCTTACAGTGGTAATGCTTCCTTAAAGGGAGGCTTGCAGTGGTACTTAAGGCTCCTTCTTTTATATGCTGTTGGATTATAGTATGTTTACTTCCTTTGAGGCTGTAGGAAGGTGCTGATAACCTGCTGTATTTCTAAAACGCTTCATCTGAAACACAAGCTTTAAATACCTACCTTTTTAAGAAATGCCAAACCAGGACAAAAAATTAACTGGATCACTTAAGCCTGATTTTTGGGAAATAAAATTTGGACTTTGCCACCCCCCACCCCTCCTGACAGATAAGATTAGAAATTGTGCCTATTGATCTGCAGATTTTAAAAATAAAGCTTGCAAAAGCCCAGCAGGAGAGTCCAGTGTATAGCATGGTGCTATATGTGTACCTGCATTTCCTGTAATCAAATGAGGTTGAAGCA
Organism: Phoenicopterus ruber ruber; assembly: GCA_009819775.1. NCBI lineage: Eukaryota > Metazoa > Chordata > Aves > Phoenicopteriformes > Phoenicopteridae > Phoenicopterus > Phoenicopterus ruber. The sequence continues at coordinate 189,723,332 of CM020215.1, read as the reverse complement.
TGGTTTTGGTCTTAAGAGTATGGTCTCTCAAGGAAAGGATAGCCAAATCGCAGACATTCAGAGGTCTATCATAGAGCAGTCCATCCCTAGTGTATCGGCTCCTGTGGTAAAGAGGAGAAAATCAAGATGGGGAACAGTCTGAACAAATCTTAATTAAGTAGCAGGCATAAAACTAAGAAATTGGGCCAATGTCAAGTGCATACATGTGTTTTTCATGTATGGTCTTTAATAGGAAAAATTAACATGTATGAAGTGGAATCCATGTTCTTAAATATATTGGTATACAATGGTCATCCTGTGTGTTGGGGACATGAAGTGTCAGGTTAGAAGTAATGTCAGCATACATCCAGCTGAGAGCACTGGTCATGATCGGAGCATGGCAACCAAATTTAGCTGCCAGAATGCACCATAGGCTCTTTGGGAACTTCAGTCCCGTGTACTTGTAGGAAGGCTCTAGCCCTAACACTGTATTACTGATTCTTGGAGGATCCTGGTGACCCCGACATGCCGAATTTTTAAAGATGCTGTGCCAGTAGGAGACTCTGCGAGACTGGGAGCCCTTAGTTTAGTGGGGGCCAGGTAACACTCATCAGTTCTGAGAAGTTAAGGCTAAGTGATATCCCCAGTTATCAACCTACTTGCTCTGTGAATGGAGAAGCAGCTCTGGACTTAGTGGGGAGTACTGCCTATTCTGCCTTTTAAAGGAGAAAGGAAAAAAAGAAAATGTACCAGAGCTGCTTTGAAAGAGAAACAACATATAATAAGTTTAAAAGGAAATACAAAAGAACAGCTAAAAGGGTAAACCCCAGGTACTATGGAGATTGCCTTAAGAAGAGTATTAAAGCTCAGAAAATGTATGCAACTAGTCTGCAAAAATGTCTACGTAGCTGATAACCTTTTTTGAAGAATCTTTCTGAAGAGTGTTAGCTCTCTAAATGAGGAAAAGATGGGAGATTCTTCCACATCAAATGTAAAACCATGATGGAGTAGTCAAATATTTTGAAGATCAGCTTGATAAAAACAAAAAAACTAGTAAAAAAAAATATTGAGACAGAACTGTAATAGGGTAGGATCAGTGGGGCTGAAATAATGGAAGTATGAAACAAAGATAAAACCCTAATTGAAAATCTGAGTGAATTATTTGCCTTTAGAAAGGAGCTTAGAGTCTTCCCAGTAGAGCCTTTATGGATGGATGACTCTGAGTAACTGTCTTTAGTCAAAGCATTGTTAGAGGAGCTTTTAGAGTAAATTGATGAAATGAATAGTAATGCCTTGCCTGGGACTGTACTGTTTGTTTTTTTTGAAACCGAAAATATTAAGCTGCTGAACTGTTGAACACAGCATATAGTCTTTCTTAAATCTGCCTTGCTTCCAGAATCATAGAATGGTAGGTGGCAAATGTTATGGTTGTCCCCTAAAGAGCTTCAGATTTGATCTGATTTTTCTGCTCAATAGTAAATATTCTAGAGTATTATCACATAGATAAATGAAAAAATGTAGGAGTAAATTTTAACTAGGGAGCAAATTTAAAAGTAAGTTGTGCCTTGCATAAATTATATCACTGAAATTTCAAATCTGGCACATACTGGATTTTGGGGAGAAAATGCTAATGGACACTCAGGTTAACTGATTTGTCATGAAATAGGGTACCCCTTAAAGCTTAAGATAAGTAGGAATAAAAGATTAGATTTTAGGGGGAGGTGGGGCGGTGTTACTAGTGGAAAGTTCTGTAAAGAACTTTCTCAATTTTTCCATTGAAATGCAGAGTTATCATGGGGAAGAAGTATTGAAAAACATTTTTAGGCTATCTAGTGCCCTTAAATTTGATGCAGTTATTAAGCTTATTAAAATATAAAATTCTAATAGAACAAGAAACTTGAATGACTGGTCTTGCTAGTTGCATGCAATGACTTCTCAGGTTCTTCACTTGTCCATTCCCTACCTACCCAATGCCATCCCATTGCCCAGCAATCCAGTCCTATCATACTGAGCTTTTGCAGCGGGCTCAGGTGGGCACAAGAATCAAATGGTTTAGCAAAATAACGAGGCGGGGAAAAAGTGTAGCTCTGGTAGCTGCTGTAGTGGTAGTGTCCTCTTACGGTAATGAGGACTTGCTTTGTTTAAAGTAGTATAGTTCATGCTTGTAGATGTAAAAGGAGAATTGTGCCTGTGTTTACTTGAGTGAGTTGGTTAATCAAGCAGTGGACGGGAAGACAGGCCTTCCTTACTCTCAAGTCAACCTAAGGTAATTAAGTTAATACTGCTGTGCAAACTGCTTGCGAACAGTGAAGCTAAGATAACGTTCTAAGCACTGAAACTACGTCCTGTATAGATTCATGTGTGAAGTCTGCTCATTTCATTTACCTGTGTTTGAGTTTTAGCATATTCAGTATTTCCTTAGATGGCTGATGGGGAGTGCTGGTGTTTTCTGTGTACTGCTAGTCTTCACTCATACTTTTTAGCTCAGGGAAGTTATTTGCCCTAACTCAAAAGGAACGTGATAGCGGCAGTGAAGGTCAGTAGCAAGGATAGGACATAGAAAGTATTTTAAAAGGCTAATTTTAGTTAGTGTGGGTGATCTTTCTAGGCTGCCAGCGGTCATCCAGTCCTTATTTTCTCTGAATTGCATTCTGATGGTACATGTCTTTTCTACTGATTGTAAAATGAACCTAGGGAGATTGCATTCAGTAGGCTAAAATTGTTCTTTTTCAATCTTTTGATCTCTCTTAGCTAAGAGATATAGCAGCATTGTAGGGAATGTGTCCTGAGTGCCCAGTATCTTTAAGGAGGTGATATGTTTATGGGCTGGTTTTCCTTTACAGTGTTTAGGCTATAGATCCTAAATAGACTCAGTACCACTGTACTATTTTGTTTCCTTTTACCACAAGCCTAATCTGTCTTGTTTGCATTGAGCTCAGTCATCTTCTGTCACTCATGGCTGATTTTGGCCAGACAACTGGCATAGGTTACATGTTGAGGTTGTGGATGCGATCATATGTGAATATGAGGCTGTCTGACCTGTATTTACTGCTTCTTTTGGTGTGCACATACAAACACCTGGAGAGTCATTCCAGTGAAACTCCGTGGGGAAGTCAATGTTTTCTGCCTTTGGGATACTTATTGTGGTTTATGACAAAGCTTTCTGTAAGGTGTATAATCTTAAACCAAAAACCCACCAAAAAAAACCAACCCCACAACAACAACCCCCACCCCCCCCAAACCCAACTTCTGCATCTTGCTAGGAAAGATTGAGTTATAAATTATGCACACTGTTTTCCTTATCTTTTGATGAATAACTGCACTTTTGACCTAGAAACAACTGATACCAAAACAGAATAGTACTTTCTTTACATACAAATAATTTTTATTTTTTATTTACAGACTATGAGAAGACACAGAAATGAAGTTACAATTGAATTGCGGAAGGTGAGTCTGCTTTTGTTTATCAGCTGTGTTATTTTGCTAATAATGCTCTTGTGTCTTAGCTAAATATTTTGCCATAAGCTTTGCTTTATGGCCCCAAACTTATACGGAAAAGTTGTAAATTTGTAGATTACTAACTGTGGATTCTAATGTTAGCTTTACTCTCCAACTTGTTAAGCTCAGTACAGCAGAACAGTACTGCTTTACTCCAGTGTATCGCTTGGAAATAATCCATATTCAGTTTCTGTACCAGTTCTCATATTATTACAGTGAAGCTGTCAGCTGTTCAAATGTTTAAAGTCTCCAAATGGGAAAAGGGAGAGTTTTAGCATTTAGAAAGTGTGGATGTTCTTTTATTTTGTTTTCTGGAAATTACTGCTTCTGTGCTGTAGAGGGAGTTAATTTTAGGGTTAGATTTTGGTTATACTGGGTAAATGCCAATATAACTGGGAAGATCATGAGCACGAGAGGTGATCTAGTTCAGTGTTCTGCCTAAAATACAGCATTTGTTACACCCTCATAATTCATAACTCTTCCAACAGCCTTTCTAAGCACCTTAAAGGCTCGCTGCTGGAAGACATTTTCACAAGTGAAACTACTCTTGGGCTATGTGTGTAAAGAGAAGGGGTAGACTTTTATCTGCCTTCGGGTACCTTCAATATATTTGAGGACTGATACTGACCCTTTTAGTTTTATCCTGTTGAGACAAATTGAGTTTTTCACCCTTTCCTTGAACATTCTGTTGCCTAGATTTGACTTGTTGCTGCTCCTCAGATCCAAATTGCGTGTATCTTTGTGGAAGTCTGGAAGGATGCAGGCCACAGCTGATGTTTAAATAGGACAATGAAAAACAATTCTTAACACAGTATTCTATTTATATTGAGTATGTTGTTGACAGGCACTCAGTCTGTGATCTGTTGTATCCTTTGGACACTTCCTACAGTACCACAAAGCAAGAGTATTTGTTTATGTTCTCTATTTGCATAGTTAAATAAATGCAGAAATTTTAAACATGATTGCTTCTTGTCTTTTGAATGGCATCTGCATTTTCCAGACTTTAACTTGAATTCCTATTCTGTTCCCCAGTATGCTTCAAGGGCTCCCCAGCTTGGTATCACCCGTGGTTTCTAATATTTTCATTAATGACTTGATGGAAGTGTATGCTTTGAGTATTGTAGATAGAGGCCAAGCTCGTTTGGCTCTCCTATTTGATGCATATCTCTAGTTTGCCAGTTGAATCATTGACAGTCTGAGTGGTGCTTGCTTAGCAGTGCACACCCACCCAATTTCATCTAATTTTTTTTTCATTATTTACAAACCAGATAGAAGACAAAGCCTTGCTAAAATCAAAGTGAAGGGTTTGTAAATAGAAGTTATGTTGATAGAAATTAGCTTGACTTATTTTTGAGAAATTTTGTCTGCACTTATCACCTGATTGTGTAAGAACTACCAAAAATCTTACACTAGTATTTTCCTGGGATTCTTCTGCTCTTAAAAAAAAGAGACTTTTTTGGGTTTTTTTTACAGGTCTTACAGAAAAACTTCTGTATCTCATTACAATATATAAAATAAATACTTAAGATTCATCCCGAGACTATAAGAATTAGTTGAAGAAACCTAACTGGACGCAGATGACCAGAAAAAAAAAATAATCTTAGTTACTTACATGAGCATGATGTGTCATCTAAAAATTGTTTAATGCTTTCATATTTTCCTAATCAAAGAAACTAGCTGAAGATGTCTGAATGTGTTGTGTAGCTTAAGCTGGCTAGGGCCTCATCAGTACTGGCAGATGACTGAGGTGTGGAAAAAGCTACTCTTACATACAACGGCAGGTATCAAGTGAAAAATGAAATTAGCCAATTTTTGCTTAAAATGAGATTTGGGTAATTAATTTTGATATCTGAGTTATCAGCAGTTGAAGTTTATGCTGACATGTTAGAGGCCCTCTCTCTTCAGAACTAGTGTTTTGACTCAGTGTAAAACTAGCTGTATAACTGTGAAATCTATGCTGGGAAGAGTCATTCATACCACTTGGGCAGCCTATGCCTGCTAGCAAAGCAATGCTGTAAAAGATGACTTGGCTAATGCAGCATATCCTCATACATCTCGTTAAACTGAGACTGCATGCGAGCATTCCCGGGCAGTCTTTGGAGAGAGCTTTGCAGTGCAAAGTGAGAAATTTAATTTTAATTTAATTCTCATAATTGGTTTTTGTAACAGGTCACAATTTCAAGGCCATTTTATTACAGAAGCATGGTGGGGAGCAAGTCATACACTTAAGACAAGGCAATGGATTGTTCTGTGTGGAAGGAATCTTGTATGTGCCAGTAATACGTGAGTCAAAATGAGGAAGAGGAAGCCTATGAGCTGCTAGTGACTTTTCACTGAAAACTGCACATGCAAAGATCAGTTACACATTTAGAGAAGCCTAAGCGCTGGATGTAGGTCAGACTGTAAATCAAGAGTGAACAGCAGCTGCAGAACTCTTAAACGCAGGAAGTTGTGTTCTTCTGGAGTGTTTGCCGAACATCTTCCACTGCAGAGACCAGAAGAAATCTGCTTTAATAAGAGATTCAGCATGTGTCCGAGTTGTTGGTTTGCAGCAACTGAACTGGTGCTGGTGGGCAACTGGTTTGCTGTGGGAACTCTGTGGCAGATTTGAAGCCATTGCTTCTGGTACAGAATTGGAACTGAAATGTAAAGAAATATATTTTATTAAGCTCCAGCAGTGGAAAGGATAAGCTGTAATATCGTTGCTTCAGTCTTCGTCTTTACAGCTAACACTGCTACCCTAGCATGAGTATGCCAAATTCAGGAAATGCGTGTTGGCATGACCTTAGTAATCCACCAGTGCCTCTTCAAAACAAAGGAGTATCTTCCCTTTATCCTAGCTATCTGGATGCTGAGTGTACACCTGGCTTTTGAAGAAAACGGGCAAATTGAGCATATTCTTGATCTGCACAGTTGAAGCACTACATAGTCATGGGTTTGTCTTTTGAATCAACGTATGTATAAATATTAAATGAATGGATCTGATGAAGTTGCTTACATCTCTGTTTTGTAAGATGGAATAAATCAAGAAAGTTCACAGCTTTGAACAGTAGTAAACAATTTCTGCATGCATTAGTGTGAGGTGTTTATTCTTTTGAGATTACAGACATCAAGGTGCATTTGCAACACATTCTGTGTTTCAAGAATATATTATCTATTCACTATCTTTACACCACAGCTCTTATTCAGAAGGCAACTTTTTTCCTTTTTTTTTTCTTTTCCCAATCACTTGTTATTTGTTTAGGAATTGAGCTAACAAAGCTATCTCTGACATAAAAGGGTAGCAGTTGTGTGGCAGAATCCTGCCGGAGGCATGAGCTGGCACCGTGAGCCAGTCAGATGACGCTCCTGATGGTCAGGTGCCCTTTTCTGATTCCATATTGGCCTTGCTGAACATGTGTTATATGCATTTTGAGAATGGACCTGCTACATTTCTGGAAAGATGGTCTTGATCTCTAGCTATATTGTTAGTGCAGCAATGGGCCTAAGAGCTTAAAAAGTAGCCATCTCTCTTTCCAGACAAGATAACAATGTCAGTTTTGGTGATGGACACTGTCTCAGGATTTAGAATTTAAACTTCTCAGTGTAGTGTCTTGGCGAAGTCTGATTTAGAATGTTTATCACTTCAAAGGCTGCTCTGTTAGCCACAGGGACCCTGGAATTAATTGGCTAACCTAGCTGATTAGTCTCACTCTAAAGGGCAGTGGGTTGGATGAGTAATGGCTAGGATTCAGTTTCAGGTTCCCTTAAGCACTTGTGTGCTTTAAGAAAGGTAGTCCTTCGCCAGGTCAATGCTATGGTCATTGAGTTAGATGCCACCCTTCAAAGGAAGCCGTAACACTCCTAACCTCAGCAGAAATAGAGGATCCTGTCCTCCTTTAAGGCCTGCTAACTAACTGGAATCCTAAGAACTTCCAGGATCTCTCACAAGGTTTATTTTTGACTTTCTTGGCAAACTCAGCTGCCTCTGAGAGCTCATAGACATGAGCTCATGAAAGCTCTAATTGCCAATTAAGTTTGATGCAAGGCAAAGCAATTATTTGCTAAACAAGTGGTGGATTAAGGAGCCACGGGCATATGTCTTTTCTTACCTGTTTCTCTGGCATACTGTACTTGTTGTTCCTACTCTGATCTTTCTTAAATGAGATTGCTTATGACCACAATAGCTCCTAAATAAAGTAGTGAGCCTTGAAGAAAGGAGTCTGTCTTCATGTTGCTGGGAGAGCTAGGGTGGGAAAAGTCTTTTTCTGATTCTCAGGAAGTCTGAGAATGCAAAAGAAAAATAAATTCACATTTTTCAGGTTCAAAATAGTAAAACTTGCTTCTGTTACACATCTTTTTCAGTTCAATGTGAACATACGGCTTTTCATTCACTGTAAAGTACATTTTCTAGGTGCAAGTCTACCAACTTCAAAGAAACGGCTACAACCACAGGGAGACTGGAGCGCTATTAGTATGTTCTTCTGGAAGCTTCCCTATCCAGTGTTAGTAGCACAAATTCTTGGGAAAGAACTTGTGTCTACCCTGCCTTGACTGATTCCTCAAAAAAAAAAAAACACCCAACAAAAGACTCTAGGAGGAAAATTATATTCCTAATGTATTCTTCTGGAGACTTAGTTGAAAAGGGCTATGAAGAAATTCCATGGAGGCTTGCTTGAATCCATTTTAGTAAGAGCATGCTTTTGCCTAACTTAACAGGCCTCAATCTTTGCAATCTGTGCTTGGGGCTGTTGGGCCACACATTGGTGTACTTGTATGTGTCTACTTATTTTTGGTCAACCTGCTCATGTTCTGAGAAAGATGTGCACTAGCCAAATGGGAACATTGTGACCTCTGTCTGTTGTCACAAAGGCCAGTTAGCAGAACTCAAATGTAGAAAAGTTGCCTTTGTCTTCTAACTGCATATCTGTAGCTATGCTCTTTATCTGAAGAACAGTCTTGGAATCTGACTGCCTTTGGATGCAAGGGATCTAGTTCACTAAGCATGTAGGATATCATTTTGATATCCATGGATTGTAGGATCATCAGAATGACCTGTTCAGCCTTTTACAGGTTTACAGGGTTTTTTTAAAATCTCTCTAGGTGTTAAGGAGTTCTAAGACAGTGAGTAGAGCCAGCTAATGGTCCTTTCCCAGCTATTAAAGAAATTGAATCTTTCCCCAGGTTCATATCCGAGAGCTGTTACTAGAAATTCACTCAGGCTAGATAGCCCACCTAAGAAAGCTTTCATTAAGAGGACATTCATTAGAGGTTTTCAGAGCATCCCTTTACCACAATGAGGTTGGAGTGGTAGGCAGATTCTTTTTTTTTTTTTTTTTTTCCATGATGGACTGTGGCAGGTGCTCTCACCCCCCAAAACCAAAATTGGAGATTACATGTAAGTGAAACCTAGAAGTTCAGCTCAGTCTGTCACAACAGTGGTAGCTTAAAAGGGACGGCCAGACAACCTGAATCTACCTCTGTCGCTGGACTAATCCTTTACTCTTTCCTAGGACGTAAGAGCAGAGGACAGAGCTGCTTGTTGTCATCAGCGGTTATAGCTAATGCTGGCTAGCGCTACAGTTCCTAATGTTGAGATGTTCTTGAAGTTCTGCTCTTTGTCCCCAGGGTACTCAAACACAAATATCTTAACTTTCATGCCAAAAAAACTTCTTCCTACTAGCCACTGAGTTCCTAAACCTTTCCCTGACCTGAAGAAGCATTTCATAATGGTGTTTGTTACCTGAGGGCAAAGATTTTCTTGTTTATTTCGTTTCCCTTTTGATCTGGAAGCTTCCCAGCAGAGTTGAGACTCTTCATAGAGTTTTCCCATGTGTCAAATGCTGAAAAGTGTGTATAAATGTATGTTTAATGCCTTTCACAGCTCCATTAGAGTATCCTACTGGCCATGTCCTATAGTACTGACTGGAATGCAGCACAGAGCTTGATGGACATCCTCTTTGCCCACAAGGATTCTTCTTGTTAATCATGATGTCTTTTGAAAACTTGTTTGTATTGATAGGCTTATTTTTTGAATCCTGTGGCCATCTTCCAAGAAGGTAAACAAGAAGTATGGGGGTCTGCAGGACTTGTATATTTACTGTTCACGCAGCCTGACCTTCCCACTGTCAGTGAAGCAAACGATGGGTATCTGTCCTCAAAAACTCTTAACAGATCATTACACCGGACAAGAAAGTGCAGTCGTCGTATCGTTACTGTTGTTTCTAGTCATTTGATATTTTTGCCTGGCATGTATGTCCACACACCTTTTGTTCGTACGGAAACCTCTGTAGCCTGTTGTAGCGTGATCTCTACCAGAGTGCTGACATGCTTACAACCAGCAGTCAGCTGCTGTTTATAAACTGTCAGACTTTATTGTACATAGCATGCATGGTTCAGGCAGTGGTTGAGGATCTTCCCTTTTGAAGGAGACCTGCTTAGTTTTGTTGGTGACAAGGTTTTACCCTCCACCAGGCATTCCAGTCTCATGCCTCTCCTTTTGAAATGGCGCTCTCACCAGTCTGTGAACAGGGCAGCTGTATCTAGGTACGCTCATTTGTCTTCAGTTTCACCAGAGGAGCCTGCAAAAGAGGCTGGTGCTAGGATTCAGGCAAAAACTTCTGAGTTTGTGATAGTATGGAAAAAATGCAAGCATTTTAAGGTCATGCCAAGGTGCAAATCATGTTCTTTTACCTTATGCAGGGGAGTGATTGGTCTGTCAAATTACTGTATACGGTGGTTTAGCTGTCCAGGAATTGGACGCTTTTGCAAATCAACAGAGCTGTTTCAGGTAGCCTTAGAGCCACTTTTTAGGACTGGAAGGTTCCATGAACACTTTGACTTTATAATAAATGCTAATAATAATAGTTTTTCCTTAGTAAGAAATTTTTAGTGCTTCTCAATAAATACTAGCCCCTCTGCTTCAGGCTGCTGGGGGAGCTCCTGTAGGTATGTTCTTGATGGTTGTTTTTCAGCCCAACCACCTGCAAACAGTGAGTAGCTACAGGAACTTTCTTGCTCGCTCTTACTTTCCTTGGCTAAGGTAATTTTTTCTGGAGCCCATTGCACCATATGACTGACAGCCTGAAGATGTTGCCTGCATTCACAGAAATTCTAGAGTCAACCTGTGGTCAGTTATATCCTGTGAAGTTCAGCTCTCTCTCTTAAGGAGGGTAGAATATCTTGGCATTAGAATACACATGCTTACTCATACTTAAGTTGGTTAACATTAACGTTGGGAAGCATTCTCTTAGGCATGCTCATGTTGCTAAAGGAATTGGATAGTTGTGTCTGCAGGTATAAAAGGCTCTCTAAGGAGCTATTAACTTACTGGAACGGGAGAAAACTAGGCTCTTGGTTAGCTCAGTTATGTTGTGTCTTATGGCCATCTTTAACATGCAGCTACAAATGAAAGGCTTTTCAGTGTTAGTCTTAGCATGGTAAGATTTCTAATTAGTCTGATGCAGTTTTCCTCTTGTCAAGAGACCCAGTCCCATAGTGGAATTTAAACCTAGATTATATATGTTTGATGGGCCAGAGTTTGAAACATTGTTCCTTTGTTGCCATCTTCACCATCGGTGGCCTCCCAGTGGGATGTCTTCATTCCGGATAGCTGCAGAACAGTTAGTTGGAGCTCTGTTTTATTTCACCTCTCAGCATGCGGCTGCCATTAGCAGAAAAGTCCTTCAGTGTCTGTTCATCTCGGGATTCATGGGACTCTCCTCCAGGTAAATGGAGTTTTTTGTGAGGAGTACTGTTTGGAGATACCCACTGCATCAATGTACGCATGGACAATTGCTTGAAGGAGAGAGACAAGTTACTCTTCTGTTCTTCTATAACTATGTGTTCATTTACAACCTGCCCTCCTTTCCTCTTTGTCCAAGTCCCTGAGAGATTTCTAGGGAATTGGAAGAACTTAAAAAAAAAGTGTTCACCACTAATTCTGTGGCCACAAGCAGAGAGAATTTGTGCATGCCCCTCTCAATACTACGCAAGCAATTTATTTCAGCGAACAATATGGAAGCGCACTCATTGTGAGTAAACATGAGGTGTGTATCAAACAATGGTTACATGGAGGTAGTCTTTCTGAAGTTCTTCAGGTGAAGTGGCATGGAATAATCCAGTGCTTTGTCCACTGGCATGCTGTAGACTTACTGCCTGGTGTTTGTGGAAGGTGATTTTCCAGCTGTTTGGCTGCTGAAGGCCATGCAACTCATTCCTGTCATTCTGTGAGAATGCTGTTCAGTCACCCACAGTGGGACTCTTGCTTTGTTCCAGATATATTCTCTGTATTCCAGTGGCTGCCATCCTGGTATTTCAGGATATTTGAGAGAGGATCTCGAGATACATCTTCATTATTGCTTTCTGGAGTAACTGAATACTACAGCCCTTATGTTACACTCTGGTAGAGGCACAACCCTGACAAACGCTGATCACTCAGAATGGTGTAATTGTATATGTCGAAGAGACACACATCTATAGAGGGATACACATTCAGTACCACAGCTGTTGCAGTGTGACTTTGTTTTTTGCATCCAAAAACTTCTAGATCTTTCAAGCTAGAAAATGGTGATGTGGTTTCAACTGTTTCTGGTTAATGTCTTTTTGATGGGAAAAATAGAGGGTGGAAGTAATGTGCATGATAGGTGCAGCCCACATGTATGTGAATATCGAATATTCTTATCCCTTTTAATAATGTGATCTTTGTTCTGAATGGATGCCATCTATTTAATGTCAACACAATTGAGAAGACTTTGACCTAATTTAAGTTTCCACTTACGATAGGAGTGAAGTAATAGGAGTTTAAGTGGCTCTTGCATACCCTCTGCATTTTGGAGGGACTTCAGTCAAAGCTCTCCAAGGTGCATCCATTCTGTGAAACCATAGATGCTTTTGTGGGGAGCAACGTGAAATGGTGGTGTACTGGTTTTCTCTCCCCTCATATGGGGACAGTTCCTTAAGGTGAGAGGATTCATTGCTGGGGGAATCTGCTAATACAGTGGTGTGAAACACCTAAATGGGAGAATCTACTGTTTGAGCTCTTAAAAAGCTTTATCTTATTTTACTGACAGGAGAAACTTGAAAATAACAAATGAGATAATGTGATATTTCCTAACTAGACTTTTCTTTTCAGTAAGTTCAATAAAAACAGTTTGTTTGTGAAGTTGTTGACTATTCTAGATATTTCATCATCTTTTGAATCAAAGAATCTGCAAAAGGACTACATCTAAAAGGCTTTTTAACAGAAATTTAAAAGTAAAGGTCACCTGTCTTTATTGCAAGATCTTGCAAAACACATAGTTGAGCGCTGCTGATAACAAAGCATTTGTTTGAAAAACAAGTAGATATCACCAACTGAATCTGTGAATAATGATTCTTACACCAAGCATATTTTCCAAAAACCCTGCAGAGCTCTTTCCCTGAATTTTAAGAGCAGGAGATGTAGAAAATCCAACCAAATACTTTAGGCAGAACAGAATTGGAAAACACTGCCTTGTGCCACAGTAGTTTACTGCTAACGACAAAGAAGCTGGGCCCTTCCCAGTAAATAACTTAATAGGAATCGTTTAACTTGCCCCAGCAGTCAGTTGGTGATGGTTCTGCACTAAGACCCCAATTCCTTCAGGCTGCACCTTTTCAGTAGATGGAGAATGTCTGCCGGGCCAGTGTGTGCCACCCTCGTAACTAAATACGTCTCCCTGTACATTCACACACGTGTTGACTTACTCGCCACCGTGAACTGCCATGATACCTCTGAGTGGGAAGAGGAGGATAGTAGGACTGAAGACATCAGGACATTCCTCCAGCTTCAATCCCTTCTCCCAGGAATGGCTTGTTTTACCATAACAGCACAGCTGATCCCGTAGGAGCCATCCATGCGAGGCAGGAAGGAGGCCCTTTGTCCGTGGGGAGATATGTGTAGTAGCTGTGCACAGAAGCAAGCTGACCTGCGCATGGAGAGGGCCTCTGGAAATTGGGTCCGGTCCCTGCAGTTGCCAAAGTATAGGCTGTAGTTTAGACAAACAGTAGAATCATAGAATTGTTCTGGTTGGAAGAGACCTCCGAGATCATCGGGTCTAACCATTAACCTAGCACTACCAAGTCCCCCACTAAATCATATCCCTTAGGGCCTCATCTAAACATCTTTTGAATACCTCCAGGGATGGGGACTCCACCACCTCCCTGGGCAGCCTGTTCCAATGCCTGACAACCCTTTCAGTGAAGAAATTTTTACGAATGTCCAATCTAAACCTCCCCTGGCGCAACTTGAGGCCATTTCCTCTTGTTCTGTTGTCTGTTACTAGGGAGAAGAGACCGACCCCCATCTCTCTACAACCTCCTTTCAGGTAGTTGTAGAGAGCAATAAGGTCTCCCCTCAGCCTCCTTTTCTCCAGGCTAAACATCCCCAGTTCCCTCAGCCGCTCCTCACAGGACTTGTGTTCCAGACCCTTCACCAGCCTCGTTGCCCGTCTCTGGACACACTCCAGCACCTCAATGTCTTTCTTGTAGTGAGGGGCCCAAAACTGAACACAGTACTCGAGGTGCGGCCTCACCAGGGCCAAGTACAGGGGGACAATCACCTCCCTACTCCTGCTGGCCACACTAAAAAGGAATCGTACTTGAGCAAAGCCAGATTGACTGGGGTTGAATGATGTTTGCTCTCTGCTTAAAATGGCAGTGCCAAGTACTTAGTGTGGAAAAATGAGAAAAATATGTTGTAGGTCTCTATGGTGAATGCATCCTTCAATGTGTACCTACCTGATGCAATTTGTCTGCATAACACTGTTTTCTCAGTGTTTAACTGCCTGCTCATTTCCATCTTCCTTCTCTCCAAAAACACTTGACAACAAAATACCTTTAGTGCTTGTCTGTGTGGATGTGCTCCGAGTGTGCTGCCGTTACTGCACAGCTCTGGAGAGGCTGCCATAGCTAATCGAGGTGATCTCGTGCGCTCTTTGGGGATTTAGTTTCTGTACTTAGACTTGACAAAAATTAAACTATGCTGAGTCTGTGGAATGTTGTCTTCTGCATTAAAGGGCTATTTAATTCTGCTGCTTGTTTATTGTTTTAGCATTCTCTTATCTGAAAAAAAAATCTTAATATATTGCTTGCGAGCCTTTCAAACTGAGGCTGGAAAAGTTGTTTTAAGTTCTTTTTAAAATGTCTAAAAAGCAAGCAAGTCACAGAAATTTTGGACCTGAGGTTGCTGTTTTTTCTAACATACAATGAAGTAAAATATTGGGGACTCCTTCAAAACATGATTCTGTTTAGAGGCTTTTTTATATATTACAGGCAAAGCATGAAATAATAGAATCTCTATACTCAGTACTGTTTGGTTATCAGGTAATTGTTTTGAGACTGAAAAGTCTGCCTTTCCTTGCTAATATAATAGATTTGTTTTAGGTGTTTGTTACACTTTTTCAATGTTTTACTTCATTAGAGATTGAAATCTTAATGCACTAATTAAAAAAAAAAAAAACAACCCACAAAAAGGTGTTCAGATATACATGCTGCATCATTGTCTTCTATTGCCCTTTCTATCATTGATTGTATCTCTAGACATACTAAACAAAAGATAAAGTCTAAAATTTAGAAAAGACTGCTTCATGCTTTTGGAATAATATGACATTTTAAATTTGTAAAAAAGTGCATTTGGATACAGTTACAATTGATGATTTGATTACTTTCTTTTTAAATTAGGGCTTTAAGTGTTCAAATATTCTAGTTAAGCAAGGTAGAAATGTTAAATGGGTACTTTACCACTAAAAAGGTATTTTTTTCTTCAGTAGTTCCTTAAAGGAGCTAAGGCTGGAGGGTGCTTTGTTTTAAGTCAGAAATTAAGCTAGCAGTGTGAGTGGGAAATACTACAATGTCAGCGTACATAGAGCATGCTACTTTACACACAAGATGAAAATACATGTAGCCAGGGAACTTTGAAGTAGGTTTAGCTGAAAACTAATCTTACACTGAAAAATAACTTCTTTTATGTGTGGTTAAACGTTAATGTTATGCAGATCTATGTGTATTGTAAATGTCTGTTAGCAAATTGATCCCCAAACTGTAACTTTTAATTCATTCAAATGTCATGGATTGACATAGTTCTGTCTGTGATTAGCAAGTTGCTAGATTCTTACAGCTGAAATACTGCAAATTCTACTTGCAGTAAACCCCAAATTTGCAGGAAAAAACCAAAACTTTTATTTTGAAAGGGGCTAATATATCGTCACCCTGTACTAATAAGCATTAAATGTCTTTATTTTTCATCATTCCTTTACAGAACAAAAGAGATGAACATCTTTTGAAAAAAAGAAATGTTCCCCAAGAAGAAAGTTTAGAAGATTCTGATGTTGATGCTGACTTTAAAGCAGTAAGTTCCTTGATTCTGGAATTACTTTTAAAACTTTGACGGTGTCTCAAAACAATGTAGTCTGTTTTTATTTTAACACTGGAAGTCTTGCAGTTATTTGAAAGCAAAATTATGAACTGATACACTGTTAGAATTAGTTTGATTGTATTAAATGTTTAAAAAGAATATAATATAGCAACAAAATTGCTAAAACTTTTTTTTTTCCTTTTCAAGCAAAACGTAACACTAGAAGCTATACTGCAGGTATGTTACATTTAACTATTTTTTTTTTATTAGAAGTATGTGTTCTGTGCATTTTTAGTTTTTACTGTTTTGGTTTGGTTTTTTTTTCAGAACGCCACAAGTGACAACCCAGTGATCCAACTGAGTGCTGTCCAAGCTGCAAGGTAAAAATAAGGCACAGAAATATATTTTCTACACATTTTTCATGATGAAAGTTACTTACTTTACTTTTACATTTAATTTCACAGAAAACTCCTATCCAGTGACAGAAATCCACCTATTGATGACTTAATAAAATCAGGAATTTTACCAATTCTGGTAAAATGCCTAGAAAGGGATGATAAGTAAGTATACTTTTAAAAATGTTCACCTTTACTGAAAATGTGCATCCAAAAAAAAAAAAAATCTCATTATTTCAAATGAAACCGAGGATTCATAGCACCGTATAATCTGGCACAGTGGATCACACTCCATGATGATAAACCATAAATTCTCCAGGAGTATTTATTCTGCCAATGAAACGTCATTTTATTTTTTAGAGCTTGCATGAGCATATCCAGCTAATGGAGAAAACCTTACCAAATTTCTCATTGGTTTTGAATATTCCAGACTTGTTTGTTAACTGTTTTTAAGAAAACTCTCTCAGACTTACTGTGTGTGTTTGTGTGAAGGCAGAGAACATGCCTGGTTGTGAACAGGGCTCTTCTCTTTGCCAGAATACACTTGTCGCCTTTTTCATTAAGGTTATTAGCTTAAGTTTCTAGCTGCTTTTGTTCTCGCTGCAAGGTGGGTTTCCTTCTGGCTCTGTGCTGCTCTCTCATGTGATGGTACAACACAGTGACCATGCTCTCTGTTATGATTGTTTGTTGGAAAACAAGAGCTTCAGTAAAGGAGGTAGAGAACATTGGGCATGTAGTTGCAAGAATTTAATGACATGTAAGAAAAATGCCATATTCCACAATCTGTGGGCCCCTTATTCAGATAGATGGGGATTAATGCATTTGAGGTAAATATTTTAGTCTATCTTTGGACTCAGGCAGCCATAAATGTATTTACAGTATTTCCATTTTCAAGGTTATTTCTGCAGCCACGAGGGCTAGAAACTTAAAAAATGCAAATTGGCAGTTTGGGTATAATTTGGTGGTTGCAAAAACATTAAGCATGACTAGCTTTGTTTCTAGCTTGTTTAACAAAACAGTTGCTTAGAAGGCAGCTGGCAATAATGTTCAAATCAGGATAGCGTTTTAAAATGGGTCACGAATGCCAGTCTGCTCTAGAAGTAGATGATTCAGAGCTGTGAAAATTCTTTTAATTTCAATTTTCTGTCTAATTTTTTGTATTATTTACCTTTGTAAATGTTTAATAAGCCTTTTGAAATTGAAGTCAACGTTTTCTTAAGCAGTCCTTTTAATTGTGATTGCTATATAATACTTAGTAGAGGTAAATTCTGCAAAGACTTTGTATAACAGATTGTTAAAGCTATTGTTCATGTTGTAACTGAAAGCTTATCTCAAGAGGAAGAAAAGAAGGACTGACCTAGAACTAGCATTTTAATGTGTTTGATCCTAGAATGTTAAGATTTATAGATAGCTCCTGACAGGTACTATTTTTTTTTACCAATCCTTATTTACCCATCTGGGGCCCTCCTATCTAATTCTTTTCCAATCCCATCCCCAATAAAACCTTAAAATGCTTTGGAAACTAATGCACAAAAAAAAAGGTAAGGGAAGCAGGTGCTATGGCTGTATATAAAACATAACTGACAAAGACCCAAAAAAGCATGGAAATGAAAAATAGTCACCTTAACAGTAAATACTCTCTGCTCCTCCCAAAGCCAGACACCTTACTGTTACGCTAACCACAATAAGCTGTAAACTTCTGTAGTTTTTAGAACTCCTAACCTTTAGAATTTTCTTGAACAACGGTTTTCATGCAGACTGTTTTACTAAACTTCTGTTGGCATAGACAACAGTTGACAGACATCTTGGAGGAGATGTTCCCCCAGCTTTTATAATACTTGTAACTAATTTTACCTGCATTTAATGTGTCGGTTTTAATACGGGTATGATACTGTCTTTTGATACTGATGCTAGATCTTTCCCCTGTCCGTGATGGAGCAGAAAAAATGTCTTTATCCCTTTATACTAGCTTACACTTGATCTGGGATGTAATGTTAAAAGGGCCAATTTTTTATTAGTTATGGTCAGACATGGTTAATTTATTGAGAACTACTAGTGGCAGCAAGACAGTTGCACCTTCTTCACTAAATATGAATGGTGTTTGGATCAGCTGGACATGAACGTTACCCGTTAGAGAGGCATAATTAAATTTTATGATAAGGGGAGCTAGAAATCTTTCATACAGGAGATAATTAGTTGTCTTAGAGTAGCAGTCAGGTTCACTGGTTGGTATGTGCTTCAACAAGTATTACTGCTTTTATTTTTTTTATATTACTAATATGAAGTCAGAATGATGGATGGTTTACGAAAGGTCATAGAAGGTAAAATCTTCTTACAGCTTTTCCTCTGAAATGTCCAGGCTTAGAGGTTTTTTTTTTTTTAAAAAAAAAAACCTTTTAGCCCAGTGTCACTGCTTAAATGTAGAGTGTCTCAGAGTGGATACAGCTGGTAATGCTGAAGTGAACCATAAAATAATCTGCAGATCATGTTTTGACTTATTACTATAAAATTATTTCATTACAGTCCTTCATTACAATTTGAAGCTGCATGGGCATTGACTAACATAGCATCAGGCACTTCTGCACAGACTCAAGCTGTTGTACAGTCTAGTAAGTATTACGGTTTGGGTTTTGGGGATGGTGGATGCTGTGGGTAAAAGGGAAAAGGGGGTATTTGGATAACAAATGCCGTTTGTTCGCAAAACCATTGAAATAATAAGTGCATGTCTGTCCTCTTCCTCAAAAAAATTTTACATTTGCTCTTACACATTAATCTGTTTGTCACTAACGATTAATATTAAGGATCCCAGACCTGATTTTCCCATAAAGAAGAAGAGAATGACAGATGATATAATGAGTATGACAAAAAAATGTTAGTCCTTTCTAATTCTTGGGTTGATTTCTGAAATCATGTACTGTTAATTCCCCTATGGCTAAAACTTATGTTAGGAAGTAATTCTTTCTACCTCAAAGGTATGTTCATAAATCTTATTAAAGTTGTTAAATACATATAGTTATGTAAGGTTGCCCATTTAAATACAGAGTTAAGAAAATTACCATCCTTTCTTTCACCATATGATGAGTATCTCCTATACACACTGTGTTTGTTGTGCTGCCTTTGTTTCTTGCTTAACCAGACAGTAAGACTTCCATTATGAAAAGAGATAGGAAATAAACTCTGAAGTTAATTGAAGATAAATTATTAAAATTAAATTTTCAGGACGATATATATAGCTTTTATGTATCAGCACGCTTATCTTAAAACAATCACCTTTATGCTAACTACAACATTTTGTCGTTAAACAGGAGACTATAGATAAGCAATTATATAATAAATTGTCTTGGCTTATTTATATCCAGTGTTTTTATATGGGGAAATGGTGACTGAGTTATTTGATTTCTTTTTTTAAATTATATGAACCTGTCTTTCTAATCAAATGCTGTTTTGTACATTTTAATAGCTAATAAAATATCTCACTAATTGTTAGACTCTACATAGATAAGATATTGGATTAATAGAATAAGAATGCTTACCGAAATGAGCTTTGGATAAACATCCAAAAAAGAAGTGTCTTGAATTTGTTTCAAAAAACCCTGACGTGATTTGGGCACCTCTGTTTTTAGATTGCTTTTCTAGTGTCTAAATATCTTTGAAACAAGTTTTTTCATCCTTCCCGACTTGTTCATTGGTTAGTCATTGTTTTCGTCCTTTTTCAAGTCCCACATTGTTATCATATTTGAATGAATGAATCTAATGAAAAGGCTGTTTACAGTGTTAACTTTGCAGAAAAAAATTTGGAAAAAAATCTTAAAGTAAAAAATTTAAAATAGAATGAAAATATGTACAGCACAGCCAAAAACATTGCTGTTACCTGAACAATTACTAGAAGTTCATACTGGGGTATCTCTCTCCCAAAATCTGTTTAGCTAATGCTTGAGAAGAAGAAAATGTGATAAAAGAAGCAAAAAGCATTTTCTAAGCTTTGCTCCTGAAGAGAAAATGCAAGAAGTTTAGTCTAAAAGTCTTGCTGCTTTGGCTAGGAGGTGACTAAGGGAAAACAGCCTCTCAACTCCACTCCCTTTAGATAAGGGATGGTTTGAGGAAACAAAGCGATAGGCCCTTGCAGCTACAGCAGAGGCTGGTGCAGCCTAAATACAAAAGAAGAAGGCCTCCCGCAATCAAGAGGGACAGACGGCAGTTGGAAGGCCCAGCAAAAGAGGAGAAGTACTATACACACAGAATAGATCTTGGCAGGAGCCAATTTGGAGCAGAAGTAATTAATTTTTTGAGAGCAGTAGATCAGATAACCTGCAACTCACGCTTTCTCAGACTGTCCTCCTGCCTGAGTGCTGATATAAAGTAATTTCATTTGTGCTTTTGAAAGCATACCAGGATTGCAATCTAATATAAACTACATAACTTGACCCTCCTCTCTGAAATATGTTGAATACGCGTATGGCTGAAGTGTAATCTCAGTAATCACTGAGAAGGAAGCTAGAATATTCCACTTGAGCTAATGGAAGTGGGATGATTGTTACAAGAACAGCGAGAGTGTTCTTAAGCAACGGTGTGTTGCTGTCCCTCCTAATTTGTCAGTTGTAGGCAATTGCTGAATTACTCATCTAGGGTGGGGAGGGAATTTTAGGTTGTCTTTATTCTTCATCACTCTGTCTTTTTCAGGAAAATACATCAGGGGGTTTTGGCTCATTGTCACATGTTAAATTATCAACAGAATATTGATTCACAGTTGCTCACAAATTGTGTTGCAATTTTTTAAATTTCTGAAGCTATTTCTACAAGAAAAAAATATTCTTTCCTTCAACAGTATATAAATAGATCTATTTTATTTTGCTCAGAAAGACTATAGGACGAGTATGATCATATATAGATCTAAAAAATTGCTGCAAGAATTACTGTCTTTCAAACAGTATGGGTTATCCAAAGGGAAGTAGTGCATGGGAGTAGTAGAGGGATGGTTTCTTAGCTCTATTAAATTTATTTAATTCAGCAGAGACTGATATCTAAAATCAGTACCACTTCCTTAATCTGGTATGTTGCCTGCGTTACATAAAAGCAAACTAAAACGTGTCTTAGGACTGGCAGATGGATGTAAATCTTCACTGCATATGGCAACTAACTATAGCCACCTCTTGGGAGGAAGCTATTTTCTTCAAGTCAAGATTTGAAGCATGTTTGCACGAGTAGGCATGTCATTCTGCTAGGTATGTATTGTGATCTTGGATAACTGGAAAATCTGAATTACCAGGACGTTAAACCTAGCACCTGCATACTTGAGGCTCTTGCATATCACTTTGAGAAATACGGGGAAATGTTTAAATGTGGGGAACATTGTTGTTTAATAGTTGCGTGTTCTCAAGTCTATTTTTCCCCTCTCTAAATATGCATAGAAATGTTTAACTGAGGTTTTATATGCTCTTCATAAAAGAAACATGTATCTTAGTATAAGGCATGGTAGCAAAAGTGTTTTGTATTAATCAGTGAAAGTATTGTGCATATACCATGTTCTAGTAAAACCAAATCCCATCTTTGCCTTCTGTAGATGCAGTACCCCTCTTCTTGAGACTACTTCATTCACCACACCAGAATGTTTGTGAGCAAGCTGTCTGGGCTCTCGGAAATATTATAGGTAACTCTTGTTGTTATTACAATGATTTGAATTCAGGGAGCGTTTCATTTTAGAATTTGACTTTTTGAACATTGGCATTGTCATACGAGACTATGTTTCCTCTAAATTCTGTGGCTTAATATGATTTTTTCATGTGGCCAGAATTAGATATGTACATCCTATTTTTTTCTAAAGAATAGTATCACTTGCTGCACGAAATATGAACAGGATAAATTTTATGTCTCGTAAAATATACATACATATCTGTACGTATGTATATTTAATTGAACACAAACTGTTAGTAGTAGACTATTGGTGAGGAAACATAGAATTTCAGTATCCCAACATGTCATTGCATACATTTCAGGATTTTCCATTTTTAATGTAATTTCTTTTACAACAATTTTCATTTCTGTAGGTGATGGTCCTCAGTGTAGAGATTATGTCATATCACTGGGAGTTGTCAAACCTCTTCTGTCCTTCATCAATCCCTCCATTCCCATCACCTTCCTTCGGAACGTCACATGGGTCATTGTAAATCTCTGCAGGAATAAGGACCCCCCACCGCCTATGGAGACAGTTCAGGAGGTAAATAAAGAATTACGAGACAGATAATTTTTTATACTCTGGGCTAGAGGCCAAATGTTTTACATTGTCATACTATGAATTTATGCATGTTTTTTGCCACTGTCTTGTGCCACTTACCAGTTGTTAAATGAAGTAATTTGACCAATTTGATGGTTCTTACTAAGGCTGCAGTAAAGGTATTTGTAACATCTGAAACTGAGCAAGACTAAAGACTGATGAGCCATATGTTAAAATGGACACAACAAAAAATTAACATTCTAGAAAGTGTTAACATACTCAGCATTTCATGTTTTTATAAAAAAAAGGCTATGACTGTGATTCTGTATATAGAAGTATTCAAATGTAATTATTTTCAGTAAGAGGAAATGTAAGTAAACTAGTGAATGTAGTGTAGTTTGTGTTTTGACTAGCTGTGAACTTGCAGTCAATGTCAAGTCCCCACTTGAGAGGAGAAGCATCTAAAAATCCTTTTAAACTAGTGAACAAAGCAAATGCGGTGTTTATAGAGTAGGCCCAGGTAGTTAAAGTAATGCTATTTGACTAGAACTATGTTTGTAATGTACGTAAAGTTCTTCATTTTAAGATAAATTCCAAAATGTAGATACAGTTTTTGAAGCCATGTGAAGTATAATATTGTTAGCGACTAAACTTTAATGAAATTTTTAAAATGAAGCGGAGAACAGAGAAACTTTTACAAGTAATACTTTACCAAATAAAAAACCCTGTTCTAAGCAGTCTTATCATGGCTCAGTTTTATATTTTCTCCATACGTGGATACAAAAATAAAATTTTACTTTAATCCGAGAGAGTTTTGTATATTCATTTTAAGCTAATGATTTTTATTATATTGTGCGATAACAAAGCTTTCAAAATAGTAGGGGGATGTCTTGTCTCTGTTGTTTGCTTGTTTTCCCTCAAAATACAGTCTGCTCTCTGTGTGTCTTTGAAATATAGTACTGTCTTGTATTTTTACAAATTTTAAATATAATATATATATATTTTTATACATACTTCGAGGGAATGACCAGCTGCTGGGAAGTGTGTGAATGCAATACACTAATGCAGTCTCAAGCTAAGCTTTATGACTGCAGTACTTGGATTCATGATTGTACAGCCAATTCTATTCTACTGTAATGACTGATGAACTTCTTTTCAGATTTTGCCAGCATTGTGTGTTCTCATTTACCATACAGATATAAACGTAAGTAATTTCTGAAGTTTTAGATATTTAGATTCTTTGTTTTCACTAGAGAGAAAATGCTGCAAGATTGTGATTAAGTGACGAACTTGGTTTTGTGTGTTAATTTATGTATAATTAAGTAGTAAATACACAATTAAATATGAAGACTAATATAATTGTAGTCATTCAGAGCATGAAAAGAAAGTGCAAACACCATTTCTGAAATATCTTTTCTAAAAGTTTTTTAATCCTTTACATTAGAAACTACATTTTAAAAAAATCCCATCTTGTGGAATTGAGCACTGGAAATTTAAAGTGCCAGCTTTACCGTCAGCTTCACTTTAATTCTGCTCCATTTATAGCTTTGCATAGATGATATATAATGCATGTGTAGAGAAAAATGTATATAATTCTACACATCAGTCCAGTCAAATACTGTGATCATATGGGTAAATCTGACTTTTGTAACCTGTTGGGTGCCTGACGTTGCAACCTGTTTAACTAAGGAAATCACACACGAAAATATACTTAAATAAACAGCAATAACTATGGTTTTGTGGCACCTTTGACAACTTTTCTTCAGGTTTTTAATACTAAACCTTCAGTACTTCCTATATTCCTGATCCATGGGTTACATATATTTTCTGAGTAAAACCTAGAGGAGTGGACTTAACTCCTGAAGTCTTATATTGGGACTTTAGGAACAGAGATCTGTGTAACTAAGGGATACTGAGCTGCTCTTTTCCTTGTCCTCCTGTCAGGACTTTGTCATGTCTTTGACTCTTGCTCCCTATAGTGATCCTTCAATTTAGGGAAGCAGGAACTGAACCCTTGTGGTGGGTCTGGGGATAGAGCATAAGATTGGTGGAACCGTCTTTCGCTACTTCCACACTGTGGTAGTGGTGTTCCTGCTGCTCTTTTAATGGTGAAGTGGGCTTGGCTCCACAAAATATTTGCAAACAGTTTAATTTGGGATTTTGCCAGGGTTTTCCCAGTGTAATGTGAGTGGGAGACAGCACATGGTGACTTTCCAATTCGTAATTTGGACAAACCTGAATGGAAATCCATAGCAAAACCAAACATACTTCTAACCTATGGGCTTTTTTTCCCTGCCAAATTTGAAAGCTTTTGCAAGCAATGATTGCATGAGAGCTTCTTGAAGTAGGTATGAGACTATGTGATGCCAGGTTTTGACTGATCTCAATTAGGGTGCCCCGAGAGTCAGGTGCTAGTTTGGAGGTACCAGTCTGGTCCCAGCCTCTCTGTACTGGAGCAGCAAACCTATCTTTGGAGATGAGTCAGTGATGCAGGTAGGTCAGCCCGCAGTCCTGTGAGCGCTTCTGGCGGCTGCTGCTCTCGTCACCAACAGGGCTGTGGGGCAGCAAACTGGTGAGGCACCATCTCACTGCTTCTGCTGCGATACTGGCTCCACTGCAGCACGTTCTGCTGTCCCTGTGGCTTTAGCAGGTGAGGGCAGCAGGAGGCTGTGTCAAGAAAGCATCAGGTCTGTGCTGTCTGGTCCCTGAAGCTGGGTGGAAGCAGCCTGTGGGTCAGGACTTTAAAGTCCTTCCTATCTTTCAGTACTGTAGTATTTAGCTATCTTAATAGCTGGAAATTTTAAATGGATATGTGCTTTAAAAGTAGAGTAGATCTAGGTACCTCAACAGATGATGTCCTCAGTGGGGTCAAGGTTTCTCTTCCTGCAGTTCCTAACATCATCTCTAAGTGATGGGATATCCCTATTTCTGCTGGCTTTGTTTCTGCTTCAGATACTACCTTCCAATGACTGAAACTTTTGTACCTTTCTTTTTTTGAGGGCTCTCAAATCATCCTTATCTAGTCATCAGTGACTTAATCTTTAGTTTCTTTAAGATACTAAGATTACCCTGCATGATAGTCATTTCTCTGTGGGTTTTTGCTTTGCTTGACAGTTGCCACCTTAAATAGTTGCTAGTCCTTTAGTTTAGAACTCCTTTCCTTCTCTGTGGATTTTAATCTTAATATGAAGGCAAAAAAAGGCATACATCCCAAATAGTTTGCAGTTTTACTTCAGAACTGCGCTATGGATCAGAAATGCTAAGGTATAGATAGATGGATTAGAGACTAAGGGGACTTAGGTATTCTGTAATCAAAAGATAGCACAGCTAACAAATTATAGCAGTGCTAGGAGGCTGGGTCCAGTTTTCATAGTTGTACATAATAATCTAACATTTTACTAATTAGGTCTCATCGTAATGTTTGAGTTTTTCCTGTAACTAAATTGCATGCTCCCCTCCCAGACATGTGGAATGTTGATCCCTAAATTGAGACTCCATTATATGGATTTTACTGTTCAATGTGTAAACCACGTTCTTTCCAATTTGTAGATCCTTGTGGACACTGTTTGGGCTTTGTCCTACTTAACAGACGGTGGAAATGAACAGATACAAATGGTGATTGATTCAGGAGTTGTACCTTTTCTAGTTCCCCTTCTGAGTCATCAGGAGGTTAAAGTTCAAGTAAGTCTGGTTCAGTTGCTATTGAATAGTCCTTTGTAAGCTATTTTCTAAAAAAATGTGCCTTAGAGTATTTATTAGTGGAGTACTTCATAGCTACATTTGTTGCAGGTAAAACTGAACAAAAAATGTTACCTACACTGGGGAAAAGGATTATTAAAATGAAAGAAAACTCAAACAAAACAGTTCTAATACAGTTTTAAGTAAAGTGACAGGTTAAACATTAACTTCCATTGTGTGATTACCAGGGGTGCCTTCCTTTTGTAGTCCTTAAATATTTAATGACAACAGATCATACGTTTTCCAGAATTCAAGTTATATGCACTCTTTTCTGTTGCTGCATACATGGTTGTGCATATTCTGTCTGAATAGCTCATGGAAATCAATTAATATTTTGGGACCTTTTGAATGTTAAAATATTTATACGTGCTGAGTCCTTTTAGTAAAGTAAATTTCTAATTAGCTACAAAAGGTAGGTTAACTGAGCTTGTTTCATTAATTTCAAAGACAAAGGGACACTAAAAGTTAGTTAATGTGTGCTTGATTTTTATAAACCAACTGTTGTAATTGGGAGCTTTTTTACGTATCTGTGCATTTGTAGTGTTTGTTTAGTTTGTGCTTTGGATGAGACTTGGCTGTCTTGAAAGGTGTCAGACCAGTTCACTTGATGAAAAGGAGTCTCTCCAGTATTCTGTCACTTGTCAAGCATTTACTAACCAATATATAAAAATATAAAGTCCATTTCTGAAAGTCAACTGAGAGTCAATAAGAAGAAAAGTAGTCGTGGGTTTTTTACTTCTATAGTGGGGAGCTGAATGGAGAAGTAAGCAACCTTGGCAGACACAGTCAAAGGCTAGAAACAGTTAATGTAATTGTAACTCAGATCAGATACATGAGGAATTAACTCTTCTATTGTTTTAATATTCTTTTAATCTCTAATCTTTATACTTTTTGAGTTGAGCTGCAGTGCATCTATTCAGTAAAATGCTGTACTGCGTGTTTCTGTTTTGATGAAACAGTACCCATTTTTAGGATGTAGATCAGAGGATGAAGTGCTAAATTGTATTTTGCAAAGTTTTTTTATAAAGAGACGTCTTAAAATGATCTTTGTTTTAGCATAAGTAACAGCAGTGTCTTTAACATGCCATTTTTTTTTCCTTCCCACTTTGGATATTCAGACAGCAGCACTGAGAGCAGTAGGCAACATAGTAACTGGTACTGATGAACAGACACAAGTTGTTCTCAATTGTGATGTTTTGTCTTATTTCCCAAATCTCCTGACGCATCCAAAAGAGAAGATAAATAAGGTATGATTTGTTTCTTCCTAACTTAATGTTTTTGTTTAAGAAATAAAACAGTAGTCTGTAGCCTATTACAGAAGAATTTCTTACAGCTGTTATTTCTGATGTGAGCAATTTTGTATAAAGACACAGCCTTTGAGGCTGGTGCTTAATTAGGGCTAAAGCCAAACAGGCATAATGAGGATCCATGCATTGGTGTTGATGCCTAGTGCTTTTTGGGAGGACTGATAGTTTTTACTTTGGAGTGTGATCCTTCAGTTTCATTTGCAAAGCGAGTAACTGGCTAACTTGCATTATAGTTTTTCATAGCTAAAGAGTGTTACTTTTGGTTGAGGCCAGTGAGTTGAGTAAGATTGATTCAGTTTTTCCACTCCACCTTTTTCTTAGTGGGGTTTGTTCTCCTGTCCATCTTCACCTTCAAGGATACAGGGAGTACCACTGTCCTTTTCTGAAAATTGTCCCTGCGTTTCCTCTCCTTCCTTTTGGCAGAGGTAACTTCGCTGCTGCAAGAACTGGATGGAATAGAGGGAGTTAGGGGAAAGAAAGTGATCAGTGCCCTCTTTTCCAGAGCTGTATTTCATGTAAATTGCATTTTTTTTTTTTTAATCATTGTGCCATCTTCCACTGCAAAGATGGGGCTGGCTGAGGAGGAGGATTTTTTGTTTACCTTACATGATTCCCCCACTTAGTGTACCATTGAGGGGAAATCTATTTGTGAGGAATCTCTGTTTCTTCAGGCCCTGTCAACTGTCAAGAGCTCTGAAGAAGTTATCTTTGGCAGTTCAAAGTGCTGTGATTTGTTTCTGCCTGCCCTTCTAGCTCT
This sequence comes from Phoenicopterus ruber ruber, assembly GCA_009819775.1. NCBI lineage: Eukaryota > Metazoa > Chordata > Aves > Phoenicopteriformes > Phoenicopteridae > Phoenicopterus > Phoenicopterus ruber. Next base: position 189,695,095 of record CM020215.1, on the reverse strand, counting down.
CACAAAAGAATGATGAAGAGCTCTTTTCAAATGCCAAGAAAGGAATTATTTATGTATAAGGGGAGTCTAGAAATGCTTTGAGTTTTGTTTTAAGTGTATGTTGTGAGGGGCAAATACAAATAAAAGCAAGATACACATCCCTAAAAAATGGAACTCATTGTGGATTTTTCCTGCAGTACTTTGTAATTGGCTGCTTGCCCCATTTGTTTGTCTTTTACTTAAGATTGGAACCTTTTGAGATGTTTGGATTGCCTTGACAAGTATCCCCCTTTGTAAGCAGGAATTTGTAACTGCCACTAGATAGATGTTAGCTATGCTGATGTACCACCTGAAGGAGATAACTGCTGAGTAAAGTCTCAGGACTGCGAGTCCTGTCTGATACTTGAATGAGCTTTGTGAGCTCCACTTCATGTTTCAGGAAGAAAATGGGAGCTGGAGTTGGTCGTCTTTGTATCAGCACAGAAAGCTACTACTGAGCTGTCAGTAGTAGGATTACAGGATAAGTCCTTTTTTATATCAGGTTTTACCAGGTTTCCTATTTTCTTTGCAAAACTGAAAGTTTAAAACACGGCTGTGACTCCAGCAGTGCAAAATGGATATAAGGTTTAAGTCAGTATTGCTCCCGATGTATGGAGACGCTCCTTGTGTAAATCATAATCTGGCCCCGTGAGTTAATCATATCAATTTTACATTGATCCCCTGCATGTTTGGCTTTCACAGAGCCGTAAAAGTTTGTGTGTTAGAAGTGCTATTGGGGAGGAAACCTGGCGGTTTTGAGGTTGTTTTGTTTAGTTTGGTTGGGTTTTGTTTTCATCTGTTGACTAGTTTTTAAAAGTGTTTTGCTTTTTTGCTTTGTCCAATTGTAGGAAGCAGTTTGGTTCCTTTCCAATATCACAGCAGGAAACCAGCAACAAGTTCAGGCTGTAATAGATGCTGGGCTAATCCCTATGATCATACACCAGCTGGCTAAGGTCAGTCAAACGATCAGCTATGCAAGTTGTCATCCTCTTTTTATAAATCTGACACGAGGAGTCTGTGATTTTTAATAATAAGCTTGACAGATGTTTCCATGCTGATTTTAATGAGCTATTAATTTTATTTTTCAGGGGGACTTTGGAACACAAAAGGAAGCTGCTTGGGCAATTAGCAATTTGACAATAAGTGGGAGAAAAGATCAGGTATGTGTAGTGGGATTTCAAATTGTCACCAAAACGTTGCACATGCAGCCATTTGTAAGAAGCACAATGTTGAAAGCACATATTTTTTTCATTATTTAGGTTGAATACCTTGTACAGCAAAATGTAATCCCACCGTTCTGCAATCTACTCTCAGTAAAGGATTCTCAAGTGGTACAGGTGGTGCTGGATGGTCTGAAAAACATCCTGATAATGGCTGGTGATGAGGCTAGCACAATAGCTGAAATTATAGAAGAGTGTGGAGGTAAGTGCATGTTAGGCTTTTGAAAAATTTAATTTGCTGGATATTATTCTGTCTTCCCCTTGCTGCTGTTGATACTTACTACAGCATTTTTTTTACCATGGGCTATTTGAATAAGTAAGTGAGACTTTTGTAATGAGAGAAATGACATTTTTTTTCTGTTTAGTTCAGTTTAGGGATTGTCATGTTGGAGGCAATCGTTGAAGGACCTTTCTGTAGCTTAGAAATTTTTTAACTTTAAATTAGAATTGTACTTCTTTTCATTTGATTATTGCATATACTTAATTCTGTGGTAAAACACACAATTCTTGCTTTAGTTTATTGCCTTGGAAGCAGTTGTCAGGATCATAATTTCATTACAGACCAAAGCGGGATGAGGAGTCAGGCTTTTGGATATTGCAATCCAAATTTTAACACATGCTAATTAATGTATTATAATAAGATAGCAGTAAAGGGATGTTTAAGAACTTTTCCCTTGTATTATATCATACCCATTTTGATAATGGAACTAGGGTTTTAAGCTGCTCTTGGTGTGAGACTTTGTCGCCTTGTTGTTTTAAACTCATGCAACACACAAATGAAGCCACTTCCTTTTGATGATATACAGAAAGCACAATGACTGGAACAAAAACTATGTAGTACCTTATGTATGTAGTACATACTATGTATGTAGTTTTATCTAGAAAGAGAGAAGGTTCTATTATTCCTTCTTCATAAAATGTGATATTCCATGGCATGCAAAGGTTCACGAACTACTTTTTTTTTTCCATCTTAGAGACAAAGATAGCTATTGTGTTAGACAATATTTGCAAACTGAGCTACATATTTCTAGTATGTTTCAATGGTAATGTTTCATTATTTTTCTTAGTTTAGTTTTTTTCAAAATAGTCAGTAATTCACTGCAGTTTAAACTTATAAAACTTCTCCATTTTCTTTTATCCAGGGTTAGAGAAAATTGAAGCCTTGCAACAGCATGAGAATGAAGACATTTATAAACTAGCATTTGAAATCATAGATCAGTATTTCTCTGGTGATGATGTAAGTATGCTAAAGATTGAAGAGTGTATGTGCTATGCTGTTAGCTTACTAAGTACATTGTCGTTGTTCCTCGGTTCCAATTGTCATGAACATAAGCTATCTGGGAAGTCATTTTTCCTGCTCCTTTTTCAGTACAGCTTCCCTTAATTGAAAGTCTTTGAGGAGTTTCTCAATACCAAGAATTTTCTTTAGCAACATCAAGATGACTTCTCTCATTTTGCCTAATAAATTGATTGACGCTAACCTAATTGTGTCACACTGACATGTAAATTGACATGTAATTACTTGTGATTAGAATCTAAACAGTTCTCTGACTCTGCTTTTTCCTTTCTCATTGTGGTGGGTTGACCCTGGCTGGACGCCAGGTGCCCACCAAAGCTGCTCTGTCACTCCCCTCCTCACCTGGACAGGGGAGAGAAAATATAAGGAAAGGCTCGTGCGTCAAGATAAGGACAGGGAGAGATCACTCAGCAATTACCATCACGGGCAAAACAGACTCGACTTGGGGAAATTATTTCAATGTATTACCAATCAAATCAGAGTAGGATAATGACAAATAAACCCAAATCTTAAAACGCCTTCCCCCCACCCTTCCCTTCTTCCCAGGCTCAACTTCACTCCCGATTTTCTCTCCCTCCTCCCCCCGAGCAGCAGAGGGGGACAGGGAATGGGGGTTGTGGTCAGTTTGTCACACGTTGTCTCTGCTGCTCCTTCCTCCTCAGGGGGAGGACTCCTCACACTCTTCCTCTGCTCCAGTGTGGGGTCCCTTCCACAGGAGACAGTCCTCCACAAATTTCTCCAGTGTGAGTCCTTCCCATGGGCTGTAGTTCTTCACAAACTGCTCCAGCGTGGGGCCTTTCCATGGGGTGCAGTCCTTCAGGAACAGACTGCTCCAGTGTGGGTCCCTTCTATGGGGTCAGAAGTCCTGCCAGGAGCCTGCTCCAGCATGGGCTTCTTTCTCCACGGGTCTACAGGTGCTGCCAGGACCCTGCTCCAGTGTGGGCTTCCCACGGAGTCACAGCCTCCTTCGGCATCCACCTGCTCCGGTGTGGGGTCCTCCGCAGGCTGCAGGTGGATATCTGCTCCACCGTGGACCTCCATGGGCCTGCAGGGGGACAGCCTGCCTCACATGGTCTTCACGAGAATCTCTGCTCTGGCGCCTGGAGCATCTGCTCCCTCTCCTTCTTCACTGCCCTTGGTGTCTGCAGTTGCTCTCACATCTCACTCCTCTCTTTGCTGCTATATTCCCCCAGCAGGTTTTTTTTTGCCCCTTCTTAAATATGTTATCCCAGTGGCGCTACCGCCATTGCTGATGGGGTTGGCCTTGGCCAGCAGTGGGTCCATCTTGGAGCCAGCTGGCATTGGCTCTATCGGACGTAGGGGAAGCTTCTGGCAGCTTCTCACAAAAGCCACCTCTGTAGCCCTTCTGCTACCGAAACCTTGCCGTGCAAACCCCATACAAACATTCATCAGTCTTTGGAGGGGTGGTGGATCCTTACTTTCAAATAGATTACTGTATTTCAGCTCTGCAGTTGCCCAGTCTGGATTCTACATTGAAAAGAGTCATCAACACTGTAACACTTTCTACAACCGATTGATCTAGACCATCTGATATTTTGTTGCACCCTAATTAGGTACTTTGACCCTTTGGGTTCTAGCTCTTTCTGCTGCTGGCTGCTTGTGAGTGCCTCAGAAGCACTTCAACAAGACAAATAATAATTACCTTTTCTAGGCCATCCAGAGTGTCTGTAGTTCTGCAGCCTACCAGAACTATGTCTTCAGTTCTTCTCTTAAATTGAACTCTCCAGATACCAGCTCTAACTTTAAGACTTGTTAATTTTCAATTCACAGGTCTGTCATGTGATTGCAAAGTTAGTCACCAGAAGTTAAGATATGTGAAAAGTTCCCTATGCTTGTAATGGTTCTATGAGCAGTGTCTAATAGTCTCTATAATGACTCTGAGACTTCTGTAGCTAACTGAAGAGCACAGTTTAGTTGGTGCGGGTAGAAAAATATCCCTTTTGAGATTAGTACTCCCTTCTGTGCATTTACTTTTTATATAAACTAATGCAATTTAATCTATGCCTGATTTGCTGAATTTACCTCCTTTACTCAGGAGCAAAACTTTACTTCTATTGTTTATACTGTTACCATGTTTTCTGGGGCTTCTGAAACTCAAAATTATAGAAATTTCATGATTGGGAGATAGGGGTTAAAACATGAAACCAGACAAATTTTCAGGCAGTAACTGTAAGTAGGAAAATAACCCTTGTTGTTTGAGGACTGTTTGAGGGCAAAAAAAAAAAAAAAAAAAGAAAATCCAAATTTCTGTAGGGAGGCAAGACACTGGTTATGTTAGCCTTCTTGGCAGTGTTAAGATTGACTGCCCAGGAGTATTTCTGCCTTCTGTCATTTCAGGATCTTCTGAATTCTCATGAGATGTTGCTGGCTACTAGATATCCCTTCATTGTTAATCCCATCTGCTCCTTTGCTGAGCCCTATAAAGTGCACAGGCATGTACTTTAGGACCAGCACTAATGGCTTCCTGACTTTAGTTTATTCTGTTAAATGCATGTGAATTTATGTAGCGTTACTTTGTAGTACCCTTGCAGAAGGCAGAAGTGCTAATTTATCAACTCACAAATCATAGAATCATAGCATGGTTTGTGTTGGAAGGACAAACATTGTGCAAAGCATTCTGAAACCAGATTCGATCTTCATTTGAGCATGACATGCCCCACTTCTCCTTCTGAGGATTGTTGCTGTCACCGAAGGCCTTAAGCTCTCCCTCCAATTTAGGTATTGTCACCCAAGAGAAGGATTTTTAGGTGAGTCAGTTCTGACGTCCGCGCTACTCGAAGGCCAGATAGAAAGCTGTTTAGGCTCCCCACACAAGGGCTCCTACCTGCTTCAGAATGACACACGGTTTGAAACAAGGCATATGGTTCCTGCAGCCTGGTTTGTAGAGGTGGTGTCTTCAGAGAATAGATCCAGCTGATGGTTTGGAGGAGGATGGGTAGGGTTTGAAGTTGTGCGTATTGATGCTACTGACCATGTTATTTGCTGTTCCTAGAGGCAGTAAATGCCTAAATTCTAACAGCTCTGAGGAGGTTGGGTGAAGGTGGATACTGATGCCTTTCATTCTATATCCATAGAGAAATGAAGTACTTTTAGTTTAAAAAAAAATCAGATTGTGCTTATGAGAGCTATATAAAACTGCTCTGAAATGAGTAATTCTAAATCCTTCAGATTCTGATAGGAGATACTGGGTATTCTTTTAAGCTTTACATAAGTATTTCTATCAGCTGCCGATAAAAATTATTTTCATGTTGAAAGAAAAATGGGAGAAAGTACAAAACTAATTTTGGAATTCACAACTAGTGATTAGCCAACTCCAGAAGTACTAAAAATTGGCATTGAAAATTAAATCACACAGCTAAAATAGCAACTGCTTTGACCAAACAGCAAGCCAGTGTCTAACCATTTCAGTTTTCTGTTGCCCTAATGGTATTAGAGCAGAGTTGATGTGTTGTTCTTTTTAAACATATTTGAGGAATTGAATTGGGAAAATCTGATCAAATTTTATTGCAATAGTATTTAAAAAAGGAAGAAAAGATGAACATTTGTGACTCTCTTCTATGTTTACTGAATTGTGCAGGGAATTGGCCTTTCATGTATTTTTGTTGTATTTTATAGATCGATGAAGATCCCAGTCTCATTCCTGAAGCCACTCAAGGAGGTACTTACAACTTTGACCCAACGGCCAACCTTCAAACGAAAGAATTTAATTTTTAAGTTCAAAAAAGTGCAGCTTCTCTGTCCCACACCAGTATGAAGCACCACCAGATGGCTACCAAGTGAAGAAACAAAAGGCTCCAAGACACACATGCCTCTTCGTTTTGATGCTTCTAAAGCAAGCCATGTATCGGTCACTTTGCAGTTGCCAAACGTCACTATCACATGGACTGTAAATGCATATGCATGATCTCTTAAACTGTTTCAGAATTCTTTTTAACAGTCCCAACTACTACCTTTTTTTGCCTTTTTCCTGGTGCCACATGCTGACAACCGCAATCTGCAGTTTTGTTAAGAATATTCCATAGTGGTGGCACATTGGCTTTCCACGGAAAAGTAGCTTCTTTGGAAAATGGTGCGCTGTGGATCAAGACACTTTGGTATGATGCGTACATTTTGGAAGACTTTACAGGGGCCCAGTTTGCTCTGAGCCTCCATCATCGTCCTCCACAAACATATTTTCATATACTTTATGTGGAAGAATAGATTCAAAAATGCAAGCCAAATGAATTTCATTGGTGAAACTGAAATAAAAGTAACTTAAAAAAAAAAACACTTGGCAATTGATTAAACACTTAAGTTTAAAACAAACAAAGAAACTACTTCAGCTATCAGTAATTGATGTGTGTTCATTAACTGCCTCAGAAACCAGGGTTGGAGAATGAACTGTAGATTTGGACTGGTAAAGCTTTTGCCATTATACCTAATTTTTGAGAACAGCGAGCCCTATTTGACCACTCACTTCAGCCTGTGTGTTCCTGCTGTTTTGAAGTAATCAAATGCTGTGCATGGTATTTTACCTGAGCTACAACCTGTTATGGACTTGAACTTCTGTTTAAGCTGAAAGCAAGAGTCCCAGACTGTAGAAAAAAAAAAAAAACTGTCCAAAAATGTATTAGTTACAAAGAATCTTGCTTTCAACTTTCAGTAGTCAATATATTTTGTTTTAAATTGATAATTGGATATGGTTGATTTATATTGGGTTTAAACTGTGGAGCTTTCATGTTTACTGTAATTTAGTCTTAAACTATTTTTTACTTAGTAACCAGTGCTTATGATGATGTGGTTGGCAACAAACCAGCAACTACTTAGAAGCGTCATAAAAGCTTCATTCTTGGAGTATTCGAAGAGTAATTCAGAAATTAGTCTCAAATCTTATTCACATGATTAAAAAAGATGCAAACTGGTTGATGTGTGAGGCTGTATGGAAGCTGCCGTTATTCAGCATAAACCTGATGTGCAGCGCACATTAAATAACTTTACATGAGGTATGTGAGGTCATTGCTTTTGGAAAATCGTCTGACCCAGTCATTTTCAAAGGGATTTTGATGTTGCTGGGGTGAAGATCAATAATTTTGAAATTCTGTAAGCTATCACACAAACTGGTTTTGTTGCTGTTGTTTACTGGGTGTAATTTCCCAATGCATTGATGTGAAGGGATAGAAAAATCTAAACTAATTTAGTTATTGGATGTGGGTTGTATTTACTGTGATGAAGATAAGGACAGATGCCATCAGAGCTTTGTGGATCAGCTGTTTTTCCACTGATGAACAACGCATAGCAGGTGTGCATTCATTAAATATATATCTGCCAAGGTGGAGCCACTTTAAAGAGTGAGTTGTCTTGTATCTCAGCTGGATACAAGCGTATGTTTAAACTGCAAGATTTTTACTTGCTAGATAATCTGTTTTAATATAGTGGTTTGGCCTCTGATTATTTATAGGTTTTATAAATTTTAGAATCAATTTCTCTTTAAGGTGGCTCAGATTTTTCAACTCTTGTGCACATAAAATTGAGTTGAAGTTCATTGTGCCTTTTTTCTTTTCCCAAAAGTTGAGTTGAAGCTTCATATGGTAACTGCATCCTATTCACACACTATAGTCTAAAATCTTGAAACTGTGTGGTGTTCGCTAAAAAACTAAACAATAAAAAGTCAAAGTTAGGTAAGGTCACAAAGTTTTTGTGAAATTAGAGTTCCAGCAGATGTTATTGTGAACAAATATTTCCCCCCTTCTAATTCAATTTAGCCTCCCTATATGCCATATAGACTGACGGATACCCTGTTCAGCCTGCACTCACTATTGTCCTAGAGATTACGTACAAATTGGTATCGAAACAACAGTTTTCCACTACTGTGAAGATTTGATCCTTTTCTTGCACTCAATGCATTACATAAAAAGTGAACATCGGAGAACTGGGTAAGGCAGGACAAAGCATTTGCTCAGTTCTTTCTGTTGTGACCTTATCAGCTTTTGATTGGGATTGCACCATTTCATAGTTAATAAAGGAAACAAAGTATATTGCTGCACTTTTACGTTTTCAGAACAGTGTTTAAAATTGCATTGTTTTTATTATTTTTTTAAACTATCAGTTAAAATAGACTAAAACGTTCTTTCAAAGAGGCATCTAAATGTGTTCCTAATTTTGTATATGGGCTTAGGTTTTGTAACCAATAAAAAGCTGCTATCAAATACTATAAAAAAATTCAAGAACTTATTTTGAAGGTTATGAAACTGCTTAGTCTTCTCAGATTGACTTAAGGGTTTTTGTCTTTGACTAGGTATTAGTTAGCAGAACTCCGCATCAAAGTTTGAAGTATGTTACAAGAATGAGTAAAGTAAGGTAATGCAGTCATCTCTGAAACTTTGGACACTGTTCCAGTACGGAGTTTTATACTTTTTAAGGAGATGTTTCCCTGATGTGTACAGGAGGCCGTGGTAAGTGGTCTGCAGCTGATCCACATAACTATATTAAATCATGACCAGTTTAAAGGTTTGAAGGTGCACCACAGTGTCAAGAAGCTTTCACAGTCTTTTTCTACCTCCAGAAACATCCTTTCCAGGCTCCCAGTGCCGGGCTCCGATGGCTGATTCAGCACTGATTTTAAGGTTGGGATGCTGTACAAGGAGGCCCTCCTGCTGCCTGGTGTGCGTTGGGAAGGGGTGTGCACCGGGACCGGCTTTAGGCAGGAGGGTGGCCTTCCCACGGCTCTCCGAAGCTGGGAGGGATGGCCAGCGTCCCTCGCCTCAGGCACGAGTGACCCCATTGGGGTGCCACTCGGGAATAGATTGCAGCCAAGTCAGAGATTTGCATTGTCCAGCAGCCCCCTAATTAGTGCAGTCCTGCTTTAATTACGTGACAACGCTAGTGGAGAAAAACCTCTTGAACTGCTTGAGAGGTGCCTGCAACTCTGCAGTTATGGCTTTGCCATCCGTGCTCCGTGTCAGTGGGGTGAGTCACCTGGAGAAGCCCCTCTCTCTCCATGCGTAGGCTGATGATGGAGATGAGCTTCCAGTGCCTTATTTTAATCTTAGCAAATGCTCTTCCATGGGGATATAAAGGATAAAGATCTCAAAATAACCCAACCCCCGTTTCCAAAAGCAGTTTAATCTCTTTGGTTCCTTCAGCTTTCAGTTGACAAAACGAACCTCTTGAGTCGTGGGTTTTTTGCAACCTGTGAATCCTCCAGCAGGTCCTACCTAGGTGACTTGAAAGACACTACATTGGAATAAAGAATGCATTATTTTAAAAGACATCTTACTTAGAATAAAACCTAGAGAATATCTAATGTTCCCCATACTTCTAAAAATATAAACACTTTCATTTTGTTTGCTTGATCTGCTAAAGAGAGAAATGAGTAACGAGATCCACCAACAGGCATATATTTTTTAATTTTTTAAAATTTCAGTGGGCTGAAGGATAGTTCAGGCCCATTTTGTTATTCTAATCTGATTAATAATGTCCTCTGGATTTCGAGTGTGTTTCAAACTAGTCTTTTCTACCAAAGCAGCCTCGTTGTGTTGTGTTCCTTCTATTTTGTTGCATTAAAAATACTCCCTTTTGTGGCATAATTATGCTTCTATTCAACCATATGTAGGACAACAAATTATGCCGAGCCATTAGAAAGCACTTCTCAAGAAGAAAAGGAAAAAAAACAGTATAAAACCGTGGGCTCTAAGAGGCAAAGCCTCAGAAGATTTTGCCACAGGGGTTTGTCATGATTGGCACCATCAACACCATGGCAGCGCAGGCAGGGTGAGCTGGAACCGCCCGAGCTGCTCAGGTCTGCTTCAGGGTGGTGCGTTATGTCAGGCTGCTCAGGAAAACTGCCTCCTGTGAAGATGTGGAGTTACGAACTAGAGCTGCTTCGCGCTTTCCTGGTTCTGGTTTGTGCGTACGTTGTCCTGCCGCAGAAGCGGTTAACGGGCAGGTCTGACCTGTGCTGCTGGCTTAGACTCGGAGATCTCCAGCTGCCGCTGCAGCAGCACGAGCAGCTTCCTTTTCAAATGCATTCACGGTACAGCTTTCCTGAGCAGCATGCAAGTTTGTGAAGCAACACGGGAGCTGGTTTTTTCCAACCTTAGTTTTAAAAAAAGTATGTTGGGGACATACTTTGTGTATCGTACCTAAGAATATTAAAACCATGATTCTTGTGTTTTAAAATGAAGGCTTTCCTGCTCTCTGCCTTCACCCATTAGCAGTAAAATAGGGTGAATGTCACAGTGCAACCTCGGAGGAAAAATTTCGTGAAGGATTTAGATACCCCACAGGAAGGCTCTTCCCTGGACACAGTGAGGGAACTGCAGGAGGAGGTTAGTTTTCAGTTTGTTCAACGTACGTTAAGTGGGGCCCAGGGACGCACGAAGATGCGGAAGATGGATTAACCATCCTCCTTACTAAATGGGGTCCTGCAGAAGGTGGTGGCGGCTGGATCTTTCTAATGTGCTGAAATGAAGCATAAGGGAGCTTGTGTCGGCATCCTAATTATTTGCAAGCTGTTCCTTATTATTATTTGCAAGCCGATCATCTTTAGTGGCTTCTTTTTTTTTTTTTTTTTTTTAACTCTACCTTGTGAAGCTGGATAATCCTCTGTATAAATTCTCTGTACATGAAAAGGGAGGATGAAATTGAAACATTTTGCCAGTGGCTTCAGCACGTTCAATTCTAGGTTTGTGCAGGGAGATGCTTAGGGAAGCTGCACCTCTTGCCCCAGGATTAGACCCATCACTGTTCCTTTCTGTTTGATGTAGTTTACAGCTGGTTTCCCCTGTGTTTTGTACTTCTACATCATGGTAGGGCTCCCTGAAATCTAGATACTGCCTGCATTTTATAATATTGAAAATAAGGGATAAAGTCGTCCTCTTCTCCTTGCTGTGGTGACCCTAGCTTACGAGAGCAATGACTGCAGTGAGGTCTGGCCCCATCCCTGTAATTGTGAGAGTATTTGACATTAGTTTTTTGGCAACGGTTTGTGTGGTCTTGGGTTTTGCTCTTTAGAGCATGGCAGCACGTAAGAAATCTCAGGGAATGAAATGTGTCTTTGGGCTTTGGGGAGTCTTTGGACTTGTCAAATTCTCACATCTAAATCAAAGACGTCCAAACTCTTCCAAAAATGTGTAGCTTCCTCAAAAATGTAGTTTTCCATCTTTTGCATCCCTCGATCCCTGTCATTTTTCATGTCTCTGAGACATTGCCTTTACTGGTTTAGAACAAACATTAAAAATAAAAATTTAAAAAAATGGGAGTTTAAAAATCCACCTTTTTTCTGCATGTTTGGAAGTGAAAAAAAAAATGGTTCAACTGCTGCTGAAACACATGCTGACGCCTGCATCTCACATGGAAAAATGTCCATCCAAAGGGCTCGTTTGTGAACACTTAGAAGGAGCTGGATGTGCAGACTCTGTGTCGGACACTTAGCGATAATACTCACTTCCAGCTCTGTCGTGTGTAATCTCAGCATTTCGGGGCTCTGCGCTGAAATGTTTAACCCTTTGCTGAGAAAAGGGCGCAGTCCAAGGGGAGTATTTGGCAAGGTGGCATCTGGCTTTTGCAGCAGGAGCATGTTCCTACTCTCCCTGCTGTCATTAATTTAACGGCTGGGGATGTAAACCCAACCTCGTTGTCAGCAGCATGGAGCCAAGTGACTGCACTGAGCTTTGCGTGGCTATCGATACCCAGGGAGGTGTTCTTAGGGGAGCTCAACCAGAGGTCTGCGCTTGAAATATTAAAAACAGATGGAAAGGGAAGAAATCACTGCTTGTAGTGGTCAGAGTTTTCTCTGTATTTGGTATTTTAGTCAACATCTGAGCTCTTGAAATACTCCAGGAGTTTTACTGACCTAAGCAGTTGCATATTAGCCTAAATTTAATAGAAGAAAGATTTAGCTCTTAAAGATGAGAGAGAAAATTTGAAAATGTGAATCCTACAGGTTTAGAAATGGAAGTTTAATAAACTCTATGATTCTTCTTGATGTAACCTGTAACTGCTTCTTGTGCTTCCAGTTGCAGGGATACTGCTTACAAGTATTCCTCAGAGCCCTTGAGCCCATCAGTTTTTTGCTCTTGCCCCAACCCCAATCGCCGACTCCAAGGGAAACGCTGCAAGCATTAAAGTGTTAACACTGGGGACTTGGGGACTCTTCTCTTCTCCCCTCTCACTTAGAAACCATCAAAAGAACAGGTTGCTAAACTGCATCAATGTTCCTTCCAAGCTAAGTTTGTGTGAGAGCTAAAAGCGGTGGCACAGAGGCAAAAGCTCCTCGCTGGGCAGGTTTCACCGCCGGCTGCAGGCTCCGTGCCCGGGGGCTGACCTCCCAGGTCAGGCTATTTCCCTCCATTACACCTGAGAAACTTGGTGTGTGCGTAACTTGCTCCTGACTTACTCGGTGTGTAGTTGCTCGGAGTTGCAAAGCGGACGGTTGCACGGAGGCAAGGCTCGCTGCTTGTCCCTGGGAACCGAACAACTGACTCGAGGCGATTTGCTGCTTAAGAGGCTTTCAGTGGCAGCTTGCGCCTTGGAGAAGGTGACTGCTAACTTAGAAGAGGTTAAAAACTGCCCCTTTGCAACATCTTATGTAGGCACGTCGCTGCACTAGGAGCTTAGGTTACTGTCACCAGATTTAGTCTGGTGATAAAAGCCAAGGCGGGAGTTTAGCTGGTCTCGGCTCATGCAGGACTGCTACAGTCAGAGCTCCCGTGTGCACTTCTGCTTCATTTCACAGATGAAGAAACGCCTGGGAGAAGTAGCTCAAAGACCAGCTGCATGCTTTTGGGACAGGAGCTCTGACTGGCAGCTGCCTTTCTCCTCCACGTGACCCGGCTCCTTGGTTTCTGCTAAAAAACAAGGAATAAACTATTTTGCCTTTGCCAGGGGTAAAGGTGGCCACTTGGCAGCAATGGACTGTAAGTTGAAATCTAGCTTGCCTTTTTGTAACCTGCTGCCTGCTAATTGGCAGGTATTGGAGAAGGGGACAAAGGACCTGCCACCTTCTAAAGAGCCCAGAAGTCTACCTCAAGGTGCAACAGCTTTCCTCCAGCTCTGCAGGGATCGTCGTGGTTATCAACGCAGCTTCTGAAGGACATCTCCAGCTTTCCAGCACTGCCACCTCTGCCAGAAAGTGTCTTTCCCATCAGCTGGGTGAAGAGGTTGGAGCAAACTCCCACAAGAGCCATGTCCTAGCCTAGACCTCACCTTCTACCTAAACTCAGAGTTTAAAGCCTCCTTAAGTATAATGTCAAAAGAAAATGATGAGGGGAGGCTTCACATTTTAAATACATGAAAGGCAGCTGCAAAGCTGAAGGGAATAGATTGGTCTCTGTGCCCACTGGGAATAAGACAAGAAATGCAGTCAGAAAAGCAGTCTAGGAGGGATGCTAGAAAATCTCCTACGGATCGGGAGAGAGTCACCAGAGAAATACACCACCTTTGTCTTCCACCCTGTTTAAGGACAAGTCAGTGAAGTCCCATGGGAGGGAGCAGGGCAGTGACCAGCAGACCTGGACATGGCCATGCCGCCTTGGCATCTCCTCTTGCCTGGTGGGTACTAGAAGTTGCATTTCCCCAGGGCGATGGGAGACGAGGCCAGTGACTCCTCCAATCTGGCGCCCAACTGTATGAGCTGGGCAGAGAACGGGCAGTTGTGGCCTGGTTGTGGTACAGGAAAATAATTTATTTGGGAGGGATCTCTCCCCAGTTTATCATTGATCTGTCACACGTATTATAGTCATGCCTTTGGTATTCCTGTGCCCACAGAGCAATGCCCAAATTTGCTAAAATGCCTTGAAGTGCGCAGGGGAACATCACCCTGCAGGCTGAAAACCACCTCCCAGGCAAGAGCTTTGCATGGCGGCAGCAGAGCCGAGCCCCTGCTCCCCGCTACCTCCTGGCCACCCTGGTGGGCGAAATCCCAGTCCCTCATCCCCAGCCCTCGATGGAGAGCAGACAGCTACGTGCAGCCTGGTAGGAAGCGGGGGGGACGTGGGACAGACGTGTCTGGCCCGCAGCGCAGCAGAGGGGGCACCCAGCTGCTTCAGAGGCTTGCAGAGTGGCTGGCTGGAGGCTCGACCCCTCCAAACATGCAGGGCATGTTGAACGGAGAGGTCCCCTCTTTTTGGCTCCTGCATTTCACATCTCTCTTGCAAAAGGAGCTTGACTTTTTCCCCTCTTCCAGCAGGCGCTTCGCAGGGCTGCTCCTCTCCTGCAGGCTCCCGAAAGCCACACTCGGGTGTTGTGTCAGTGCGGGCAGTGGCACAGCAAGGTGGCAGGAGGGGGGTCTGTGCCCACCAGGGCCCCCGGCACATGTTAGGGCAGGAAGGGTCTGTGGACTGCTGCAGCAGCCACCCGCTCCCCTCCCTGCCACCTGTGGTGGGACCAGCAGTCAGGGCACCCCTGTGCTGCCCGCTTGCTTTTTTTACTTCCTTTAATCTGACACCTTCTTCTGGGCTTCATGAGATCTCTGTTCGCCCCGTTGCAGATTAAATGCATTTCAGCCTGAGCAGCAGCGGTTGTTGGGCATGGTGTTTCAGCTATGGCGCAGACAGACCAATGCATGTTTCTGCAGCAATTCCTGCAGCGCAGGGATCTTGGCGTCTTCCAGGTTTTCTGGAAGTTTGCTCCCCAGATGAGTCCCTCAGTTTGAGCGCACCTTGTTCCCAGTTCCTCCTCCTCGATAAGGGCATTTTTCTAGGCGAGAGTGGGTGTTAGGCAGGATGCTGCTGCCGAGGAGCTTGGATAGGACAGCGGGGGAAAAACACCTCCTTCTGCTTCCAGCTCATTTGGAAAAACAAGGTGTCCTCCTTACACAAAGCCTGCCACGGCTGTAACCCACCAAGTGCTAAACCAGCATGAAGGCAAGGCAAGATTCCCACAACCATTCCTGCGTCTGACTCGGGTGAGCGTCACCTGCGCATCACCAAAGCTGGAATGACAAAATCTCTTAGAAAAATTACCGTAGCTTTTAAGGAAGTATTTTTATTTCACTACTTCTAAACCTTTAAAAATTAAAATTAAACTTTTATGGAGCACTAATAGTTTCAGTTTCTGGGAAGATCTTTGTCCTGAAGCCACAGTGCGGAGCACGCGCTGCAGTATTGGCTGCGGCTTATTCCCTTGGACCGAATGTGCTGGATAGAGTCGTTGAATACAGAGATGTGCAGTGCTGGGAATACACAATGCTGTGGCTCAAACTAGGTATAAATAAACTAAAATCCAGGCAGGATATGACAAAAAGCAAACAGGCTGACCCTGACTTCTTAATTCTCTTGACTCCGTAGTGGGTGACTTCATGAGCTGCCTGGTTTTGTGGTAGCTTTCATTTCACAGCTGAAACTTCCTGTGCTGTCCCTGTTTTTTGGTATTTGGAGGGTTGTTTTGTTGGTTTTTTTATAGATGTATTGTTTACATTGGTATTTTATCTTTTTTTTCCTTTTTAAAAGGTTGATGTGACTTTTAGAGCAGTACTTGGGCTAGCATCATGGGTGTAACATGCAGTCTCGAAATCCACAGCAAGTATGTTCTCAACAGCTCTTCCCTTGCACCTGTTTTCTTTCCTGGGGCACATCACCTCCAAGAAAACAGCAAGAAGCTCCATTAAGTTCCAGCACCAACATGAGACTGAAATCACTGAATTAGGATGCATCTCCCATGAGGAAGACGGCAGAGACCATGAGATGCTCCCGCGCGGCTGGAGCACAAGTGGCCGTGAACGGGGCGGTTGGGGACCGCTTCTCAGCAGACTGCTGCCTGCTGGTGACGAGATCAAAGTGACAGGCCAAAGCAGGGCGAGCCGGGGCTGGCCCTGAGGACGCAGTAAGGCACAGCCTGCCGTAAGTCAGTCTGTGGCATTTTCGGCTTCTCCCTCTAGCCGAGGCCCTGGTCTTTCCTGGAGAGTTAACGCTCTAAGGACCTGTTCTCCTGCCATTTTCCTGCATTAGTGCTTTCCTGTCAGCAGCAGCGCGTGAGCTCCCACGTCGGTGGAGGCGGCTAATGGGATCTTCAGCTCTGCAAGGGGAGGGAACAAGCAGGTCGTTTCTTACCTCTGCCGATGGTGCTGGGGGATAGATGGCAACATGAGCAATTTTTTTATATGGGATGAAGATAGGGTGCAGGAAAGAACAACAAAAATATTGGGACTGTTTTCTTTATGGAAGACAGAGCGGCATCTGATTGAAGTAAGTCACAAGCGCTTCTTCCCAGAGACAAAATACGTGAGAATAAAGGTCTCTCTAAGGGAGAAAGCCCAGGGGCAACCAAAGGGCTGAACCAGCGCCTTCCTGTCGGGCCGTGGTGCCCATGTCGCCCGAAGCCCTGGGGTTGCCAGCAGCCAGTTCCACCAGGACGCGTCCCTGGTGCTCCCGGTTGTTCCCACGCGCTGTCTTTGAAGAGTTGCTTTTTCTCAGGGGCACGGTGGACGTTGTCCCCATCCCTCCTGGGGCAGCTCTGGAGGCTTGGGACCACTTTCCCATGGTTGCAGCCCAAAACTTGCTCTTCCTTGCTGAGCTTCCCTTGCTTTGCTGGTGACGGACCCATCCCATCTTGCAGAAATGGGGCATCCTCAGGATTGGTCTGTCATATTTTGCCTCCGTATTGACCTTCCCTTAGGAACAGGGGGAAGCTACTTCTCCATCCTAGTGAAAGCTCAACCCTGAGGCATGCTGTGCAGATACCGTACAACTGGTGCGGTGCTGGACTCCTGCTCCAGCCCTGTACTGACCCAAACCTCGTGTCTCTGGAAATACTGCCTGTGTTGGGGGATGGACTTTTAGCGTTGGTCTTCATTTATGCTATTATCAAAGAAAAGGACTACTGTTAAGTGCTGTCAAAAGCCAGAAAACTATGAGGTGTAAAGTGCGTGTCTTTATGAGCAGAACAGACCCTTGCCTGATCGTACACCCCTGGGAAACGAGGCCCCCAGCTCTGCTCTCAGATGGTATTTTTCTTCCTGAGGAAACTTCCAGTTTGATCTTTCCAAAGTCCTTTCCCACTATTATCAAACCTCACGTGGGCCTGCGTGAGTTTGTCCTCTCACTGCAGAAACTGGTGGCTTCGTAACCCTGCCACGGTTTGGTTAAAAAGCAGATATTGCTCCTATGTCCAAGGCAAAGCGGAACGCTACCGCAGAGCCGCTGATTGCCAAGCAATTTTTGTTTGTGCAAGCGGTTGTGGCCTGTTGAAAAAACCCTTGTTGCCACATGCAAATGTGGTTAACCAGCACAAGCCAAAAGAAAATTAATGAAAATCTGAGGCCTAAGGGAGAATTTAAGAATGGTTCATCAGCTCTAGGAGCTCCAGGGAGATTGCTTCTCACTGCAATTAGCAGGCAAGACGTTGACGGTGCTGGACTGATTTAAAGCATTAGAGCTTTGGAGGTGACAAGCGTCAGATCGGGTTTACACTTGTGGTCTGACCACAGAAAGGCAAGCAGGGGCACGGGCAGAGGGGGACGCACTTGCTGGGTCCAGGTCGGCATCGCCTTTCAGAGCAGTTGGCTAATTTAACTTTTTTTTTTCCTTTTTTGCAGGAATTTTATACAAATGGCATTGTGTGAAGTACGAGGTGGGGGAATGACGCACTACGGATGCATCACTGAGGTCCTAACCCAAACGCCAGCCTTCACCTGGCATTTTTAACGATATCTAGATCAGGGCTGTGACTCGAGCAAATGCATCACAAAAAAGTCAAGTATCGGAAAGTTTAGATGAAGGACAGTTAAATAATCCTTTGAAGGCTGTAATGTCCTGACCTGTAGTTTGTCATTTGTCTTAGTCATAATTGCATGACTGGTTTTTAATACCATTTGGCAAGGGTATCAATTTTTTTTAAGAGGTGGTGTCACACGTGTTGTTACTCCTTGTTTTTTCTTGGTGAGTTACATGTGGTGAATCTTTATAGGTGGTATTTCAGGGTTTCTTTAAGAGGAGGAAATTAATTTACAGCTGTTAGGTGTATTAAAGCAATAATTAAGACATTCCACTGCATTATAACGCCTGTTTCCCAACAAACGGTTTTTTTGCAATCTTTTTTTTCATGTTGTATTTGTAAAGAAAGCTCTTCCTAGCTTTTTAAAAAATTCCTATTGACCTTTTTTCCCCGACGCCTTTCCCAGGTCTTTGGCTGCTGCCCTAACATTCTTTTCTCAGCATTACAGCTGGTCACAGCTCCCTCTCACGCGCCTCGTGGCTGCCTGTTCCCTCTTTAAATAGTTCATTGGCAACCGTTCATGCCCTCACCCTGCAGCCCTGGGATCGCCCAGTTCCCCTCTGATCTCAGGCCCTTCAGCAAGACCATGGTGAAACCCATCAGAGATGCCCCATCAGTAACTGTGGGGCAAATGCCATGTAGGTCCATCTGAACACAAAGAAGCAGTGCCAAGAGCAGAAATCAGCTAAAGCACAAGTAGAAACCGTTTTGTGTCGTGGATTGGCTGAAATATGGAAGTTGTGAAGAGACCGGGGAAAAGGTGAATCGCCCTTCCTGTACTGGTGAAGAGAAGAGGACAAGGTGAATCGTCCTTCCTGTACTGGTTTTTAATGTTGGTTGTTTTTTTTCCAGCTCGCTGCTTTCCTTCTCTCTGGGGGCAGATGGAAAACTCCTTGTCAGAAATTAAAAAATAAATCTGCGCTGGGTTCATGGTCATGAAAAGGGTTTGTTGAAGCTGCTTTAAAAACCATTCCCACAGAAAGGTTAGTAAATCAGTGAGTAATTAGCTGTGTCCTTTCATAAACAGTGTGAAAGACAACCAAAGTGTCTCGGTGTCCTCAAAAGAGGCAGCAGGACCTGGAGGCCGCTCCTGCTGCAGCGATCCCCACAAAGCAGAGAAGGGATGGGAGGTCCCAGGGCTGGAGGAGCTGATGGCCCTGGGCAAGGAGGCTGCTCCGATAGCTCCAAGCAAGGGCAGATACTTACCAGTATGGCTCTTCTCAGTGGCGTGGTGACCGGGAAGATTAATGCACAATTACGGATTCCGGTTACGTTACCGTAAAGGTTAATACATACCAGAGTGCCTCTAAAGGTTGTTGAACCTCCATCCTTGGAGACATTCAAAACTGCTGCACCAGGCTTCAAGCAACCTGATTTAAGCAGAGTATCAGACCAGATATCCCCTCCAAACCTTGCTGTCCTATGAGTCGGCCACTTTTGCCAATACATTTAGCTTACAACCACCAGATTCAAGATCACAGAAAAGCAGACCACATTAAGAACTAAATACTGACCAGGTCAGTTAAAGAGAGCTGATGAAACTGTAGGAAGCTACTAGCAGAGTCTGGAGGCGAGATGCAAGTTATAACAAGGGTGGTGGGGGGGAAAAACAGCAGTGAAACTATTCCCAAGCAATACTTTTCCTCTACAAAGAGAACCAAATAAATACTTGATGGGGGAAAAAAAAAAAAGGACATAAAAGAGAAACAACCTGCTGTTCCAAACATTTCCATTTGCCTTTGAGACAGCCAATGACAGGGATAGCAAGTGGATGGACTTAGCATCCAGAAAAGCTGCTAAAAAGGAATCAGGAGCAACCAGAGTGGGCTCTGGGGCCAGTAACCCAAAGGATACTTCAAATTTGTGAGGAACCTGAAACAAGAAAGTGTCCTAAGGATTTTTCTTTTGCCTGCTACTAAGAGAGAAGCTGTGTTATTCTAGAAATCAGCGCAGAGGCTGTGACACCTGTCACACACCCAGGAAGATGGAAACTGTAAGTTTGAGGGTGCCCTCCTGGCTGGAGTCTGTAAGCACAGATGTTTAAGGGATTAATACCGCTCCACGTGGCAGCAGCTCTCCTGCAGAATTACCAAGAAAAAGAGGCAACAAACTTCCCTCCCTAGAGCTGGCTTCTTCCTGCAAACCTCCACGCTGCTCCCTTTGAACCGGGCAGGAGTTTTGACACTGAAGCATTTAAGTGCCGTTGGGTGAGCATCCTGCAAGCATTTGATTAGAGGAGTGCAGGGCTCATTAGATTGACTTGTCTTAACACACTTTCCAATGCAGGAGAAAAGAGAAAATAATCAGAAGTAAACTCTGTGTTGCTGTTTCAAACATTATGACCCAGCATCGTTTTGGCAGTCTCTAACAATGGCATAAATGAGCTGAGTAATGTGACCAAGCATCTAGAAAAGTCTTATTCCAGAAAACAAGGATGGTAAATCACATGATGACCCATGAGATGGGGTATTTTGCCAAATTACTGCTTCAGGGGAAGTGAGAACACTTTCAGTAACCGGGATGTTGCTTCATCAGTTTCAGGCATTCAGGGTTCCCCCTGCCAAAAACAACCCCTTCTTCCCACCTTCTGCCTCGCTATTTTAATTTTTAATTGGTGATATCTACCAAAAGCTGGTGGTTACCTCTATTTGCTGCCAGAGGAGCCTATTTTTTTCTTTAGACAGCTTAAAAAACACTCACGGGGAAATGGGAAGGCCTTTTTTGTGCCTTTTTTAACCACCAGCAGACAATCCTGTAGAGTCAAATGCACACATCAAGAGCCAAATAAGAGTAAAACATCATCAGGACAAACCTTCAGTCTCTGTTGAGTTTAAACTATTGCTGATCCCCCGCCCTAATGTACAATACTCAGCTTTGTACCACATGAGATGCCAGACCGAAACACTAACGAACTCAGTAACAAGAATTTTTTTGGCATGGCGATACGACACAGAGCCTTTTGCGTTGTGCCTCTAGGACTGGTGTCCAAAACAGCTGGACGGGCCCCTGAGAAGATGTGGCTTTTTCATGCACTGGCGACCGTGTTGCATAGATGACCTGAGTTCGTCCATCTCTGTCTAGATACTAGCACGTGTGCTGTCTCACAAAAGCTGCTTGGTCCACCTCGGACAGTCCAATACCCAACACATGCATTGGAGACTTGCGTGTTAGAAGCAAATGATGACCACCTACAACAAGCCAAAGGCAGATCAACCTGCTTATGTTAACTGCAAAGATTTAAAGATGTGACTTTGTCCTCCTTACCACGCACGCAGCTTTGTCATATAATTCATTATACGATTCAGTGCTGTTTAAGTATATTCATAACCATGACCACTTAGGCCAGATCAACACTGCAGTACCATTTTATAGCACATAATAGTTCTCATATATTAATGCAGCTAAAAAAATACGACTTTTTCCACTGGAAAGGATTTCTTTTATTGAGACCTTCCTATAAATGTCATATTCGGTTTCTTCATTACTGTTTAAGCCTTGTTTTCCAGCTGCTGACTTCTATGAAATGAGGCTAATAACAGCACCAGTAACAGCTGGATGATTAATTCCTTAACAACTGTAAAATGCTCTGGTATGAACAGAAGAGGATTTCACCGTGTATTTCTCCTTGATGTTTCTAGGTTGAATAAGTTCTCCCTTGAAAGCAGCTGACTTCTGCTGCCTGAAAATTTTGTATCCTTTCTCTCCCCTTCCCCCACCACTTTCATTCATTTCATAATAAAGTAGGGACTACTATGAAATTTCTTAACTTTAACCCTGAATAACAGAATTTTGGGTACAGGGAGCCCTCAAGCACACATTTTATAAGTCTTTCCAACGGTAAGTTCAGCAGGATCAGACAAAGACCATCACTGCAGCAAGGGACCCAGCCCCGTTGTGCGCTGCTGGGGCATTTCAACTGCCCCGGACGCAGTTGAGTGTGGAGAGCCCTTTGGTTACCAACCTGCCTGTGCGCATAGGTGCCCATGGTTACCAATCATTGCTCATAGAGTCGTCTCATCCAGTTTCAAAAAGCCTGAGAGACGGAGCTTCGTCTTGGCTGTTCAGGCCACCATGAGGATATTTAAGAGGTTGACTGGCCATGTAGATGTGTTTCTAAGCATCTAGAAGTCAGATTTGATTTCTTTAAATATAATCCAAGGAAAATGAGGTACCATTTTCATGAAATCAGTATTTGATAAAAATAACAAATGGAAAAGAAAGACCCGAACCAAGAAATGCAGAAATTAAAATATACACATCCTTGAACTGCATTACGCCACGCAATCCTGACTCACGTCCATGGCTCAAAGATTATATCCATAGATGCTGCATTAAAACCAATTAGCTGTCAGCTGTTCGAAGTCCTGTGCTTATGCTGCTCCAGTTCAGCCATTCCCTTTTAGCAACTGCTGCTTTTCCAGATGATGAACCTGTGATTCGAGCTGAGCGAGAAGCGGCATGGGGCACGTTCAAACACCCCTCTGTGGGGATCACCCCATCAGGATAGCTGCATCAGGGCTGGGAGCCGCGGAAAGAAAATAACCCCCTCTGTCCCCTGTGCGCATCTCTGGTACAATTTATATTGCTGTGGCAAAAAGCATCCCTGCGGAAGCACTGGACGCGCACACAATGGATGAGCAGAGCCGGGTGACTGCAGGACAAGCTGCAGCTGGTGATGAGAGTCCAAGAGACGGAGCCAAAAATGCTCCACAGTGGGAGTTTTGCTCAGAGGTCCTCCTGGTGGGTTTCAGTGGCAAGTGGCTTGGTGTTTTTTGGTGTGGCATGTGCCAACTGCAGGTCTGCTCATTTTAGGAGGCACCTGGAGGCTGCGATCCTCTGCAGCAAACCTGTGGGCAGCGACGAGTGGGAAGGGTCCGCTCGAGGTTCAGGTTCGCCCTGGGGCTTCCCTCCTCCCCGCCGGCCCTGCGAGGGGCTGCTCTTGGTTCGGGGAGCTCTGCTCCACACCCCGCAGCAGCTCTCCCAGGACGGCCAGGGCTTCCTGCAGGCCCTGTCCCGTGTGGGCGCTGCACCCCCGGAGCACCCAGCGGCGCCCTGCCAGCCGCCCCCGCCGCAGCCTCTCCCCCAGCTCGTCGGGAGTCAGCGCTCCCGGCACCTCCTGCTTGTTGGCCAGGAGGAGGACAGGGACACCAGCCATGCGGGGGTGGCTCAGCGCTTCCTCCAGCGCTGCTGCTGCTTCAGGCAGACGGGCTGTGTCTGTGCTGTCGAGCACGAAGACGAGGATGTTGGTGTCTTCCAGGTAGTCAGGCCAGCTTGCCCGCAGGCTGCCCTGTCCACCGACGTCCCAGAGGGTGAAGGATACGCGACAGGGCGTTTTCAGAGACTCCACGTTGAAGCCCACCGTTGGGCAGGTCTCCACAGCCCGGCCGCTCTTCAGCTTATACAGAAGGGTGGATTTGCCAGCAAAGTCAAGCCCCAGCATGACAACTCGAGCATCTCTTTTGCGCTGGCCTTTGGAGATCAGCTTCCCCATCAAGATGCTGTCGCAACTGTGGCAAAAAAATTGCAGCCAAAAAAAGAAAGCAAGCGTATTTCGTCGATAACGTCAGTTAATGACAGAGTGCTCAGTTCTGCCTCTCCAAGAGAGCACCTTAGGTTTGCTGAAGAAAGACACAGGCAGCTTGCTATTGCTTCTCTTCGTAGCTAAAATGAGGTGAGAGCTATTATTTATGAGGTGTGGAGCAGAGCCAGGGAGCGCTGTTGGAAACAATTTCTATATCCCAGCTCCACTGCTGCTAACTTCCATTTTCATTCGCGACCTGAAGTGATCGTTGCAAAAGAGAGCCAACATTTTGCAGGAAGAGGTGGGGAGACGGCGGAGCAAGTTTCCTTCTCATCGCATACAGAAATAAATGAGCTTTTGTTCATTGGCTTCTCTAGGGGAAATCCACCCCCGGCAGGACAGGACAAGGAGGAACCCGGGTTTCAGACCAGAGTTACTCTGGGAATTTGCTGAATCACAGCTCAAGGGTGTGGATTTAAGCATGAGCAACAAGACAACTGACAATTTTTCTGCCAGTCTTATGGTAGAAAGCACAAAACGAATCTCCGTAGCATCAGCTTTCACCACCTGTTGCGCAGACGGTAATGACAGCAATTTAAAAAAATGCACACGAGCATGGTTTTTAATGTCTCATTGAAATACGACCAGTCAAAACACCTTCCCTGGGGTGAAAATCTATAAAATTCTTTACATCAAGGTATTTACTGCCTTTTAACTTTTTTAAATGAAGCAAAGTCAGTCCTCTGTGGCTGAGAGGGTAAAAAAATCCCTTAAAAGAAGGGAAAATGTTTAACAAGACAGCACCACTTGAACTTTACACACCAGAGGCAAAAATGTGCTGCTGAAACAGCTCCCAGAGTCGCTTGTGCAAGAGCGGCTGATGGCAGTCAGGCAGAGGCACAGCAAAGCCGGTATTTACCTTCTTTATTGGTTGGGTTTTGCTCCTAAAAGGCTGCTCAGAGGTGTGCAGAACTGAAAGCGGCTGTAAATCTCACATCGCAGCGTTAACACAGACCTGCTCCCCAGCCACCTTTATTTGAGGATGAAGAAGGAAATGTGATTCATCTGCGCTTCCCTGGGACTGCGGGGGACTTTCATGTGTCTGTGGGAGATGCAGTTTCCCCAGCGATGATCTCTGCATGATGCCTCCATGTCGCAAGTCACCATTGCCGGGGATGAATTTCAGCATGTAGAAGGGACTGTCTGGCCAGTGACCAGGTCACTGGTGGCCACCCAGAGGCATATTTCTTACCCTGGGGACAAGATGTGTCAGTTTTCCATCTTTTAAAGACAGGAAGATGAATGAGAAACGAAACAAGGAGTCCAGCCCAGATAGGCTGCACAGGATCCTACAGACCATGTTTTGCAAGATATTTCTGTGATACATGTCTCTCTCATAGTTAACCCGCAGAGCTGGTTGGCACCAAGAGCCTCCACAAGCTTTGTGCAGCTTGTGGATATGTAAGATGTGTTGCTATGGCCAGGCTTTAGGTTAATTCAAAAGCTAATGCTTATTTACAGCGGTTGTGGCAGAGTTAATCTAACAGTATAAATGCACCACCACGCATGTGATAAATCATGCGGTATACGTTCATGTGTGATCTTTTCTGAAACCAGTTTATAAACGGAAAAAGGGCAGGAAGCTCACTAGATGGAAATAAAAAACCAGAACTACGCTGTGCAGCAGATCCCGATCCTTCAGGGAACTGTTTGCACACTCTGCAGTGCACGCTGCTGCCCGAGGGTTACCCATTTGTCCGAGTTCTTCATTTAAAAAAATAAGTTAAATTGTTGTCCGGCTCCTTAATTTGCTTGTTCACTATTTTGGGAAAACCTTCCTCCCCATATTGCATTTTACTGTAAGATCAATGTAGTTGGTATTTTTGATGTACCAGTGGGTCAAGTGAATTTTCTCTTGATCTTTTCATGTTTCTCCTGCCTTTGCTACTGCTCGTCTTCTCCGAGGCTTGATAGGAGGCTGTGGAACACATCTGTTTCATCTGACCAGACATTCAGAGCCCTGAAATTTCTTTTAAGCAAACTAAAATATAGATACAGGAAGCAAGGGTGGAGATTCTACCATCCGATGAATAACTGAGTATTTGAAATATGATGTGATGGAGTCTTTACTGCATCACCCTCTAACATGCTACAGAAGTAGGCTGCTTCTGTAAAAAAAAAAAAAAAAAAGAAAAGAAAGAAAAGAAAAAGAAGAAATAAAGCCAGAATAAAGAATGCAACTAGGGTACAGTTTTATTGAAGATTGCTTTTGGGTTTTCTATGGCACAGGATAGAGCAATTCATGGGCAAATAGAGGCAACTCTATTTTTTTTTTTTTTTTATATTCTCATACTCTATGTATTGAACTGCAGCCTATTTTCTTTCTTCCTGCCAATTATTGCAAATATGGGGTGCAAACTGTGCCTACAGAGTCTGTTCCACCCACAACTATGCTATAAAAGCATAGTATTTCCAATAAATAATACATGGGAGCAATTGCAAGTCTGTTTAAGAAAGAATGAAAGAAAAGAAAGTAAAAGCAGACGAGCTGAGCTCTGAGTCTATTGCCAGAGCAGAAAGGCCATATGCTAAATAATTCAGAAATTGTGTTCAGAGACGAGGACAGCCCCTACCCCAGCTACGTCTTATGTGGGCAGAACAAATGTTCCTGCCTCGTGTTTCATGTCTCTGAATTCACAGAAGCAAAGCTAGTGGTCACTAATTCCATTTATAATTTCATAGAATTTCAATCAATTTATTTGTTTGCTGTTTGTTAGGCATGCATTCCCGTTTCCTAGATATTCATCACAAAGAGCAATAATCAGGACTAGCACTACAGGAGAGAATCCCCCCTCTGCCCCATGCCCTAAATATTCCAGTATTGGAATTTTGTGCCAATTGCTATATTCACTGTCAAAGCATTTTGCCCTCACTCCATGGGACGTGCACAGGAGGAAGATAAACTGAAAGAGGGTAGATTTAGATTGGATATAAGGAGGAAATTTTTTGCAATGAGGGCGGTGAGGCACTGGCACAGGTTGCCCAGAGAAGTTGTGGCTGCTCCATCTCTGGAAGTGTTGAGGCCAGGTTGGATGGGGCTTTGAGCAACCTGGTCTAGTGGAAGGTGTCTCTGCCCATGGCAGGGGGGTTGGAACTAGATGACCTTTAAAGGTCCCTTCCAACCCAAACCATTCTATGATCCTGTGACCTGGAGCAGGACATGAGACAGAGGCTTTGGAGAACAAGCTGATAGTTGATGGTTCCCTACTGTGTCATCTCAAGGTTAGACCACGACACTCTTAGCACGGCTGTCAAGATAGTCTTCATGGCTGTGATGCCATACACAAAAACAGGGTGAGCTCTGAAGCAGGTGGGTCTAATTCTAACCAATTCACTGGAAATCAGTGTTAATCATGTAGCAAAGGTGCAGCTGAGTCCATCAGAAATGCTTCTTGAGACGGCAGTGCCCCTTATTTCACATTACCAAACTACCAGAAGTACCCTGAAAAGCAAACTGCACGTCAATCCTTCCCTTTTATTAGTGCAAAACACTTCCCATTAATGGCCTCACAGGCATTGCGCAGCCACTGCTGCTCTGTCTCTTCCGTTAGACATGCAGTGACCTTTGCATGAAAGAGGTAATTAGAGGCATATGAAAGCTTAGTTCCCCTTGCCACCAAAATCAAAAGATTATCTTCACTAAAACTATAAATAGTTTTTCATCATAAATAGTTTTTCATCCAAAACTGAATTTCTTTGTAGATAATATGTAGATAATATGGGTATAATGAGAGTCATTTCTAAATGACCTCACAAATTTCACTCAAATAATATTCACAATACCCACGTGAGTGTCAGGGCGCCGAGGGCACTGAGGGGCCTCACTGCCCCTAACCAGCCTCCCTGGGGGTGTCCCCGCAGTGTCCCCAGGCAGCATCCCCAGCAGCGATGCTGTGGAGCTTGGGAGACAGGTGCTTTCCCCCCAGCACACCCCCTCCGACAGGCACGATCCAGGGGGCATGTCCCTGGCCAGTGGTGGAAGGAGCTGGGGTGGGGGTTTGGTCCAGCCCATGTCACCTCTTTGGAAGGCAGCTCTGGGACACACAGCCCTCAGCAGAGTTCATCCTAGTGGCATCTGCTTGGGCATCCCAGCCCAGTGAAGGCAGAGTGTACCTCCCCATCCAGACTTGCTTCCATCTCTGAGGAAAGCCACCAAAGCTGCCATTCACCCAGCCCTGCCAGTGTTTCCGGGAAGATCTCCTCGCTATATCATATGTGGAAGGACCACTGATGGAGGGGATGTCCAGAGTAGCAACTGTTAAGAAAGCCTGCTGGGAGCTGAAGGAGGCCCTGGACACAGGTGGACATGTTGACCTAGAGAGCTCACCTCTCTACCTGTTGGCAGTCATCTTCAAGGGGACTTCTTCCAAGTTTGGGCTGTGAGAGCTCCTTGTAGAGCTGCAGGAGATCACTGGGTTTGACCTATCTGGGACCCCAAGACCCAGAGGCTTGAAAGCTGGTTTAGCGTACTCCAAAAGCTACACAATACAGCCACAGCCTTTGATGTGCCTTAGAAAAGCCTGCCTGCGGTGATGCCTCTTGACAACATGTGATTGCTCAAAGTTGTTGACCGACTCCCAAAAGTTCAGTGACAAACTGATCTTTACTACCTTTCTCTCTGGTTAAATGGACGAAAGCAAAGAAAACCTGTGAAAATTCAGAAACTGCATTTTATCTGGCTGGCCACGGAGTGTCACTGTCATCCCACACATTTCTCACTGGAGAAAGTATCTCCAGCAGAATCGGCTCCTGCCAAACCGCGGATGTCAGAGCTCCTGCTTTGATTAGGGGAGGACTCAAGAGCCCGCAGGCCTTAGGCACCCGTTTGCAGCAGGATCCCTTTGAAACAGGTTTTGCTGAACAACAGCTGTATGTATATTTTGTGTACCTGTTCTTTCACATCCATAGAAAGCTGATGGTGAGGACTGCGGAACAGAATTGGAATAAGATGCCGGCTATGTGCAGGTGACATTTAGCTCCAGATTGTTTTCATATCAGATTTAGCTGGCATCGTATCCTAGGACTCTGAAGTTTGAATGAAAACAGTTAACCGATTGATGGAAAAAAATAACACTGAATGAGGAGGAGAGAAACGCTTTGAAGTATTTTCTTCTTTTAATATCGTTTAACAGGTCACTGACAGTTGCCATCATGACTCTTCACTGTGGTCACTTATAGAGCTGCAGATACAGAACAGACTTTTTAATCTACAACTGACAAGATTATAAATTCTCCTAAACTTGGATTTATCTATGACTATGCACACCTTTGTAATCTCCAGTTTTGACAACGTATACTTAGAAATGAAACTGCTAATTTGGGTTGCATTAGGATTTGGGACAACATACTATTGTCCATTTCAAATGTCAAATGTTCCCACTTCGGTCACTCGAGAAAAGTACTTCATAGTCATCTGCTACTGGTATCAAAAGAGATGGAAGCTGAGACTACCAGTGTAAGAGAGAGACACACGTTATCTGTATACTGTCTTAAGCAAGAATGCTTTTTATTCTACAAAACTTGTCTCTGAATATCATTGCTTTGCCTGGTTGGCCTATTTAATGCTTTTGTAACATTTCCAGTCTGTCATAACTTTTCCAAGGCGGATATAAGGTTTCATATCCCTTTTCCTTCTAGAAAAAATGACGGGGGAAGGTTGCTTTTTGTTATTGCTGGCTTTTACAAAGAGCCAAACTGAAAAAAAAAGAACTGAAATTTGTGAGATTATAAAATTACTTCTGCTCCATACAGAGCACTTTTTTAGCTGTTTCAGCCAATTGTAAAGCTCAGACACAGTATAAACTGCCTGCAACTACTGCTTAAGGACTTACTGCACACAGTAAAAACTAATTAGGGATAATTAGTAACAAGAAACTTAAACCCATGCGAATAAAAAAAACTGACTGGGGCTTGTGTTCCAGCACTTGTTAAAACAACTGGGTTTCTGTATATTGTAACTAATCCGGTCTGTCCTACAGTACTAAATAGGGTCGAAGTTCTGTTTACACGGCTCCACCTTCGCACCATTTCCTAGCAATGTCAGGAAAGGCTGTTGTTCTTGACAGACGATTCCTTTGCGGAGCCACAAACACGAGCTGAAAGTAAGTGTTGTGTATGTTCCCTTTCTGGCTCTTTTAGGGCTTCCCACGGAGGCTCTGATGACACTTTTCCGCATATCTTCTTATTTATGCCTTCTCTTTTTGTTGCTCCAGAATTTGCAGAACCTATTCAGCAGTGCCTTCCTGATGTCAGCTGAAGTCACTCAACAGTGCGGTAAGCAGGAACTTGGCAGGGAAAATCTCTTTTTACCCTGGACCTACTGCTGTGCTTTCCTTGCCTCATATTCCAGGGCAGAATTTCTTCAGCATCGATTCCCTCTCAGAGCAACCCATTCACACTTGATTCCTGGGTACTGAAATTGATTTTTCTTTTCCTTTTCCTTTTTTTAAATTATAATTTCTTCTTTAAACAGCTTTCTTCTAAATTGACGACCCTCAAAGATAGATTGATACTTCCAGTGAGCTCTGCCCTGCTGCTTTATGTTTCAGATTGATCAGCTCCCTGCTCACTGCAAACCCCAGCTGCCTTCTGACCCTGTGCACAGTCAGGAAAATAAGTAAATTTTACGAAAAGCGGAAGCCATTTCCTGGTAACAACTTTGTGTAACAAAAGAGCTCTCTTGGGAGTGCTGGTCTCCAATCTTCCCTTTCCTGGATCCTCCCCCACAGCTCTGTCGCCTACTTGATCTGCAGGTATAGGCACAGACAGGACTGTAAAGAGACAAGATTACGTCAGTGCTAAGTTCTAACAAGTACTTATATACTGGCTAGAAACGTTTGAATGGAGAGAAGCCTTTACGTGACAGCGTCAGAAGACCGTTAACGCTATCGCTAGGAACCAGCCGGTTTCACACGTTACAGGCGCTAGCTTGGAGTATAACCAGCACGGATCCTGCCAGAGCCCTGCGAGATTCTGCTTGCTCGTGGCCAGGGCAGGAAGCCTGGGCTGGTCGCAAGCCCACCTCGTTTCCCCCTCGGCTTCACGCCAGCGAGGATGTGGGGGCAGAAAGGTGCCGTCCGGCATCGCCGCCGCGGGGAGCGGCGGCCGTGCCCGCCAGCCTGCCCCTGCCGCCACCCCTCTGAGCGAAACCAGCCCACGGAGCTGCACTCGCTGGGCCCGGTCGGCCGCGGAGCCCCGCCCCGAGGCCTCACACCAGCCCGCAGCGCGACGGGGACAAGCCCCCCAGCCCGTCTGAGCACCCTCAAGGCGATGCCTGCGGGGACGCCAGCCGGGGCAAGGGGGCTGTGCCGGGGCAGGAGGGGCCCGTGAGCTCTCGGGGCAGGGGCAGGGGCAGGGGCGGGCGCCGCCCGCTCCCCCCACACGGCGAAGCCCGAGGCCGCCCCGGCGGCGGCGCCGCGCTTGAGGAGAGACGCCTCGCGGCGCCGGGCGCCGAGCGGGCGGGGCGGTATCACGTGGCCACGCTTACAGCGTCCAATAGGCGGTGAGGAAAGGGGGTGCAGAGCCACCTACCGTCGGCCATGTGACGGCGCGCGCGAACGGTCAAGCGGGAGGGGGTCTTCCCGAGGCTTGGCGTCACGTGACGCACTTCGCTGCCACCGCCCCGCCTCCTCCCTGGCCCGCCGCTGTCACGTGCGCAGTGCCGGCGCGCGCTGCGCACCCTTTCGGTCCCCTGACGTGCGGCGCGCGCGGCAGTGCAAGCGCCGAACGGCCGTAACGGTCCTAACGGTAACGGCTCTGGCGAGGGCCGCTCGCCCCGGCGCGGGGGCACCTTGGAGGCAGCGGGGAGTGCCCAGCCCGCCGGGCGGAGGGGCCGCAGGGAGCCTGCCGGGGGATGTCGCAGGGGCTGGGTGAGGAGCGCTTGGCGCGGTAGCGTGCGTGGCCGGGTCGGCGCCCCGCCGTGGCCAGGCTGGGCGTCCCCTGCGTGGGGCTGCGGGCTCCTCCCGCCCCTTGCGTTTCCGTTAGGGCGCTGTGAGGGCTGCCGTTTGGCGTGGGCAGGAGCTGTCGGCGGTGGGAAGCGGCTGGACGCAGGTCACCGCGGAGACCCCGGTGAGAGTCTGTAAGGCCGGTGATACCCATCCGGAGGAGGAAAGGGTCCTTCTCACGTAAACAGAGCTTGGTTAGGGGTCGTCATCCGAGTGACTTGGCGAAGCTTTCTCTCGGAGAGTTCTCCCTGTGAATTTCTCCCACATAGCTCTCTGAAAGTCTCTCTTCCTGCTTGGCATAGCTCACAGTATGTTCTTACAGTTTTTTGTTCTGATTCGTGGTGTTTCAGTTCATCCTTCCCTTTGTTGTCTGCTTCCTGGAGGCTGAGATTTAGCTTACTGAAAAAGCGGGGCTCAACAATTTTTTTTCCTCACTGGGCATTATATAAATAATTAGTGTTTCTTCAGTTTTTAATACAGTTCTTCTAAATTAAATATTAAAGGAATATTTACCTTTTTTTTTTTTTAGGGAACTTTCAGAGTTCTAATTTAAGACAGTTTAAGTGACATCTTTTGGAAAGTATGTTGTCGTCTACTGACAAAAGGTAAAATGGACTTCAATCATTTAAACTAGGAGTGGGCTTATGAGAAAAAGATGCTAAACATCGTAAACGGAAATGTGTTTGGAGCACAAAGTTTTTTAGGCAAAACAATGTTTGGAAGATGCAATAGTTCTTTAGAGCCTTAATATGAATGTTTTCATTTGAATGCTTATCTGTGTATACATCAGATTGAAATATTGCTTTAGAAGATGTCTTGTCCTGAGTGAATGGCTCCAGTAAGTTGCAGTAATGGCTCAGCTTAAAAAAAAAAAAAAAAAGAAAGAAAAAGAAGGCATACTGTGATTGTAATTACAGTTATGATGGGTGGATGACTGTTGTCCTACTAAGGGTTTTTTCCTATGGCTAAAATAGTCTTATGTTCAATAGTACTCATGTACATGGTGTTTTTTGCTTGCTTGTATCTCTTTTCTGCTGGTTACTCAAAGCAAATAGGAGATTTGGTTGTCAGTTCTTAGATCAGCAGGTTTTCTTTCCCTGTATTGCTCATAAAAGGCATCCAAAAATAAATTGTGCAGAGGTTTGAACACACAGATTTTGTCATAGAAATCTTGCCTTATGTAAGGTCTAAGAAAAGTAAGTTAAGGCACGTGATTTTTAGGGAATGCAATATCTTTTTGTTGGCAGGGAGAAAGCTGCAATAAAATCGCTTGGTTCACACATCTGATTAATGTCAACAGTATGTATTGTTTCCCTGTTCTTTCTCAATACTGAAATAATGAGATTAAAAAAACAAACATAAACTGGAGAAAACATGGGAAGGATTGGTGTTATGTCTAGGATTTGACTCTCGCTTGGTTGAGGTGTACTTAAAAAAAGATCAAGTGTGCCAGTCATTTTGTGTTGTACTAAATGCAGATAGCCCAGCTTTTGTGCTTTCACTGCTGTTTTTAATTCCCGTAGACAATTAGGAGACATGAAGGCCTGAGCCTGCAGTTTCTTTCTGTGCAGGAGTAAGTCTGCCCAACTAGAATAAACTGCAGCATTGGAGCCTTAGGAAAGAGCGAAACAAACAACATGCAATTGTGTTCAAATAATCTTTACAAATAAGGGGATAATCTTTGAGGAGTTAACTATAGTTTTTTGTTGCAATGACAATTGGTACTGTTTTCCTGGTAGGATGTTGTGTTAGGCTATTGTTCTCTTCAGCATGGATTTGTTTAGCTGAACTATAAACTCTGTAAAACTTTATCTAAAATCATTTAACAACACATTTTGTAACCACTGTCTGTTTTTGTTTTTTGTTTTTTTTAAGGCAAGGATTCATGTTTGCCTACATGTATCACTGAGAATTGGCCTGCACACTTTTTCTTTAGAAAGCAAACTAGTGATAATTTGAATGCATACGCAGCAGTTTAGCACAGAACTTTTTAAGGGCTTATGTCTCTGAAAGCATGTGGCTTTTTTAATTGTGAGCACATCTAGATTTGTTTTTTTTCCCCCCCTAATGTTGGTGGCTGCTCTGAGTTCAATTTCTTTTTATCACAATATGTGTCCAGTTCAGATTCCTTCTCTACAAGTCATCCTTTCTTGCTTATTTTTAGCCTCACTGAAATTCAAACAATCATCTTTGTTTCTGTTCCTGGTTGTATACTGATATTGTTGGATAATTTCAAAGATGTCAAAGCAGTTAGAAGAGGTATTGTTGATATAGGCTCCCTCTGCTGGTTAGTTCTGCAGTAGAAATAAAGCTATATAGTGTGTAGTTGTTTATTACTGAATCATGTAGCAGAAATGAAAAGACAGTTAAAAGCAGTGACATACAGTGTTTCTAAAAGCAACTATATACTAGAGCACCAAGTTTAAGCTTATGATTTTTATACTTATAAGGCTTTTAATTGCAATTAACTTGAAATCTAGATGTTGATACGTAAGTGACAGATACCCCTTATAACAACTGCTGCCGTGTTGCATACAGAATCTAAACAATAGCTTGAGAGCTAATATACTGAGACAGCTATTTGCATACAGATTCAAATAACTTCATTATTTTGGACTCCGTCTGGTACATTTGCTACTACATTACACTTAAAAACTTTCAGTTAAGGTGCTGTTGTTACATAGTACATAATGTAGCGGGGTCCAGGCCTCTACGTGATTATCATGAGGAGTAAACAATAAACTTAGCTCTCTTATTGATGCAGTACAGGAAGGGTGAGTGAAGGACGCTGTGTTTCTTTGTGCAACTGCTTGCAATTACGTGACTGAAGTCTCCTAGATCAGCCTTTCGTAGCAAGGATTTGCCCAGAAGAAACTCTGCACATGCCTTCCCTGCCCCATATTCAGACAAATGTTGCGCAAGGATGAAGTTTGAGTGTGATTGCTATGAGAGGTCAGTCATGATATTGCAGAGTGTCTACCCATTTGGAAAGTGTGCAGTATGTCTTAAAGGATGCTAAAATTAATTGGGTTTCTGTTTTGATAACACTTAGTTACTTTACTGACATCTCCATTTACAGTACTATATATAAATATATATTCCCCAAATACTTTTTTCCTACTATAGACCTTTTTTTCCCCTCCTGTGGCAACTGGAACTTTTATTGGAAAACTAGGAGAGTGACTAAGGTTGTTAAGGAATCCATCTTTAGAGAGGAAAAAGGTGGTGCTTATGCCTAGGTTGGGCATTTATTTTCTGTGGAAAATGAAGTGTAAGTAGATAAAAAAAGCTTTCTATGCACAGTTAAAGCTAAGAAACAGTTGTCCATGTATAAGCCCCTGAACTTTCAGGTTTGTATGTTACTTCACTCGTTTAGACATAAGCATAAACAAAAGTAGCTGCTGTTGCTACTGTAAAAATGTTGCAACTGGATGATGATAGGTAGTCCAGCAAATGGCAGCATCTGAGGACAAGAGTTAGCATTTGTAGAGGAGGGGAAAGGGGTGTGCATTTGGGGAGAAACAGTACATGTTATGTAAAAGGCAAGAGATGTTTTCTATTATTTGTTTGGGGTTTTTTTTGTTTGTTTTAAGGATTTTTGTGAACCTTCATTGGTTGCTAAACCTGGAAAGACTTTAGGATTGAGATTTGTTAAAGAAACTAACCTGCCAGTGGCAGATGAGTTGTCATTAAAAACCTTTTAGGGAAAACCCTTGAAATAACTTTGTAGGATTGTAGTAACAGTTGAAATGGGAAATATACAGCATTGTTTTAGATAAAGCAGTGTTACACATGTCAAAAATCATAAAGTTCTTCATCTCTGGATGGAGTTCATTGCTCAAGTCTTCAATCTGGAAAGTCTTGTGTGCTTGAAAGCTTTTCTTTTATCTACTGGTATTAGTTTGTCTGTAAGATATCCAGTTGAGCTTTGAGGTATGGGAAATGCAGAGTAACTTGTATAGGTTTTGGAAGTGCTTGGAAAGGTTTTGTCGAAGAGGAGTGGTTAACAGTAGTGTAAGAGTCATACAGTAGTGGAAAATAAACCAAGCAGATTAAAGAGCTAGTGCAAAGATGAGAAAGGGAGAGATAAAGTAGCACATTTTAAACTGGTTACCTTTAGAGTAGAATAGATTCTCAGGGTGAAGAAAATACTTTTCCTAATGTCCAGTTTATGACATGTTTGTGCCTTGCCAACTGTATATTACGTGAGGCAAATTAAACAGGTAAAGTCAGAAGGGACAATGACTTGGTGTGCTCAAAAGGACAAGTCATCACTGTCTCCTTTTAATTGATTGATAGTGTCATAGGTTAAAAGGTTTGCCAAAGTGAGGTAACAAATCTTAGCAGCTAACTAGCCTGAGTTTGTAACTGGACTAGAAATTAAGAAGGCTTAAATGCATTCAAATCTGTTTAGCTGTGTAGAACATGCTGTGGTCTTGGCATCAGGTAGACTTTCAAAAGCTGTTCTACAAATGCATCTATTATGAGGGTGCCATCTGGAGACTTCAGGTGTTTTCAAGACCTGCTTCAAATGTGAAATGTAGAGTGAAGTCAGGCTCTTAGTGAGAGAGGTGCTTATAGAGCAGAGCTGGGTTTGTTGGAGCAAGATTACAAAATTTGATGAGGAGACAAGTCTGGGGTTTGTTTGTGTTGGGTTTTTTTGTACACATACTTCCACTGTGACCTTAGTGTTTCTCAAACTTTTTAAAAACAATAATAATAAACCCTCTCCTTCCAAAAACCATCTGCACTGAACAACCTGTATTTTAGGATTGACTGCTGATCTTAAATAGCTTTCTGAAGCCATGTCTTCGTTGTCAGCACAGTTTAGAAAACCCAGCATCAGAAGCAAAGGAAAGAGGCTCTCTTGTGTTCTCACTGTTGTCCATATCTGATACCCAGGCATCATTGAGAAGAAGCCTGACTTGAAAGCAGCAAAGCAAAGAATAGGGGGGTGGGATAGGATTGGAGGAAACAAATGAAAAGGAAAGCACTAAATGTTGATGAGACAATGGCATCTGGATAGAGACTGCATTTCTTACCCATTGAATGATTCCTTAGGCTGCTGCTTTTTTTTTTTTTTTTTTAAATGGTTTATTGTGATTTGTATCATGTCACTAACATTCTGTGGAATTCTCCACCTAGTGCTTTTCAGATTTCACAAAACTTGCTGATACCTCTGAGCATAGATCACAGATTGTCAGTGGCAGAATCCCTTCAGGGTATGAGCAATGTTAAAATATTTATGTGCAGGATTGAAGGCCTAAATAAGCTCTGTAGGTTTATGTTGACTGTCAGCTTTGTTCTTGAGCTGGTGCAATTGCCCTGAGGAAACTGGGAAGAAGGAGCATTGTGGAAGGATGGATTGTATACATCTGTGTTCGTTGACAGGTGATGTCTATACCCAGTCATGTTTCCAGCTTTTGATGTGGTCCAGCTTGTTTCTAAGGAACAGATTATGACAATTTCACTTAATTACTTTTCTCTGACGTGTTTCACTGCTTAATTGTACAAACTCATGAGTTTATCTCATGCTTTTGTGCTCTCACAAATAGTTTTTGACCATAATAGCAGCTTTTGATTATGCAAGACATGGCAGATTTGGGTCATATGCTCAACAGCCCCAGCTTTATTTTTATTTGCCAGATTCACATATACATCAACAGCTTGCTTACATGGCATATACAAGTTGTAAGTAGGAATTTCAACTGAAATTCCCTCTGAAAATGCCCTCAGAAATCCACTCTGCCACCAGTAGATATTTACTAGATCACAAGCTTTTAACAAATTTGCTTGTAGAACAGCAGATGTTCAGTTGTACTGAATACAGTTTACTTAAATATTCTGTTAAGAAAAGATCTGTTCTTCCAATGTTCCACCAGTGACTTGCTATTTGTTCACCTTAATACATGGAAATATAATTACATGTTTCATATAGAATAGAATGTTATACTTTCAGAGACACAATACCTGTCTTTCATTTAAAGGAAATTGTCTTATTGCTTGTTGATGAAAGTGCAAAATACACCTTTTAATAAGCTTTTGTTTTTATTACAGCAATGTCATCTTAGTTGTAGAGATGTCATGACACACAGCAGCATCATGGTGGATGTAGGAAAGTGGCCAATATTTACCTTACTGTCACCTCAAGAAATAGCGTCTATTCGGAAAGCATGTGTATTTGGTACATCAGCCAATGAAGCTATATACATAACGCACAATGATGAGGTAAGACTGTAATAAAGTGGAATATATACTCTACAATTAGTTGTTTTCAGAGTCCACTGAATACTTGTAAATTAATAGCTTCTCAAAAGCACTGTGTGAAAGTTGTGTATTTCCAAACATGTTGGATGTAACTTGTAATTCTTTTCTTTTTAGTCTTGTATGGGGACAATATAGATGGAGTATTTAGAAAACTTACAAATGACAAAGGCCAGGATGGATTAGATGCACTTTTGAAGACAGTCATAGTTCAAAAGAAGTTGTGGTAGCTTGAAATTAAGTGCAAGCACTCCAGGTATGAAGATATAAAATGAGGTTATGGCTTGCTAAGTAATAATACAGTGGAAGATTATCTGTGGATTTTAATGATGCAGAAACTCAATGTGAGTTAGCATTGTGCTGCTGAAAGAAAACAAGCCAGCTGTTCTGGGATGTATTAATGGGAGAGTTTCTTGTGAGACTGGGTAGAGTAGGATTTTTTTTTTTGTAAGTCCTATCAAAGCTGCCTGTAGGATGAGCCTCCCACAGTACAGCTGTGGCTGCTCTTTACAAACTGCTTTTAAAAGAAGGTGGTGTCTTCCACTTTCACAGTTCAATAATTTTATAGTACAGATCCTGCAAATGAGAAGCCTAGCTTCCAGGCCTGCATGGATCTGAAGAATTCAAACTCATCAGTTAACTTCCAGTGTCCCTGTGCTGACTCTTGAGCTTGTTAACTTTGATGAGGGAAGTCTCTGGCCCTTGAGAGTCCATGGCAAAACTCTGTCCTGGCTTTATGAAGACCTGGATGTTACCACATCTGTGCATACCTGAGTATAAATCACTTGAAATGAGTATTCCTCTGTTTTTCAGGTATTTGTTTTTGGACTGAATTGCAGTAATTGTTTGGGAACTGGAGACAATCAGAGCACAATAGTACCAAAGAAATTAGAAGCCTTATGTGGAAAGAAGATTTCCAGTCTCAGTTATGGAAGTGGACCCCATGTTGTACTTTGCACTGAAGGTAGAAAATGAACATTTATATAGAAACCTAAATTACAGATTTTAAGTTCCACTTGCATTTAACAAGAATGGATTAAGGTGTAATCGTATTAACTTGTTAATTGGGTAATGTACACTAAGGGGTTCTCATTGGTCTTAAGTGGAACTAAATGTATTCTGTAATAGGTGAAGTAAGATTCCATTAGATTTCCATTATGTTGCAACTGTAGAGTTCTACTCATTTACATCATTTATGACATACTCAGTCTCATCTGTGCACCTTCGTGTATTTCCACAATAAATCTAGAGGTTATACTGTGATATATGTATATAAAATAATTGTATACAAATTATATAATTTTTTTGTAGTATACAGATGATTCTTGCAGTAGTTTCACTGTTTGTTAATATCCTTTCACTTTCATGTTAGCGTTTGCTAATTTCTTAGAATTCTGTCTATCTTAACTTCCTTGGAATTTTTTGATAATTTTTATCACAAACTTAAATATTTTTGCAGATGGTGAAGTGTATGCTTGGGGACATAATGGTTACAGCCAACTTGGGAACGGCACAACCAATCAGGGCATTACTCCTGTTCAAGTTTGCACAAATCTGTTAATGAAGAAAGTGGTGGAAGTAGCTTGTGGCTCTCATCATTCCATGGCGCTGTCATTTGATGGGGATGTAAGTTGAAACCTGTTCAAATCTCTTAATCTCCTTCTTGAAGTGAATAGCGCAGGTGACCTTGCAGTCTGAAGTTCTCTCTTTCTCTACAGGGTAGTTACAACATAACCTTTTCTCCTGCTGCCTCAAACTAGGGTGTTCTTTTCTTCAGAGCAGACTTGAAAACAACTCAAAAAAACCCCCACTCACAAACCCCAACAAAAAAAAACCCAACCCAACCACAAGAACAAGGGAATAAAAGCTTAGTAAACTTTTGTCTTTCATTTGTTGTATGTCTCACAGGGAAGAGACCAGAAAGCTGTGCCACTTAGAGGTGAAAGAATGGTTTGTAAGGTGCAAAATGTAACATTGTTATTTGCTTGGAATTCTGTTATTCAAGGGATATATCGAGTTGTTTGTATTCGCTCATTAGCGTTTAGTCTATTTCTTGTAGTCTTCGTGATTTCCACACTGGTACTGTGAAAGAATGTTGCTCTGCACACCTCTGAATACTTTGTGTGTAGCTAACGAAAGAGAACTTGGTTTGTATCCAAGTCTGCTTTATGCTATTTGTTTACATGGCTTAAGGCTATGTGTCATGGGAAACATGTACAATTAGTTTCCAGTTAGTCAGATTTGACCAGTGTGTGTATATCTGATTTGAGTTGCGTGTTACTGCATGGAGGAAAGCCTGGTTTCAGCTCTGCTTTAACAAAAGAAGAGTTCTAGTTTTAAAACCTTCCTAACAATGAAAATGGAAACTGCAATTCTTTCCATCCTGGTGATCTGAGCATGTCTGTGTTATGGTTCTGTATGGAGTCATAGTGCAAGAGTAATACAAAGCAGCAAATCAGTATTTTAAAGGTAGGAAGGAGACACAGGGTTAATTTAAGTGGTCTGTGTTATGTCTGAGAAGAGAGCCTACACTTGGGAAGGATCTTCATGCTGTCACGTTTGACTTGGTTAAACTACAAAATTTGGTGTGCATGCAGGAAGGAGAGGGTGTTCATGTATTAGTTAAACTAGTGGTGGTAGCTGCCTGTGATGGCCACACTGTCTCTTGTAATAAATGTAATGTGCCTGAAGTCTCAATGGAAGAGGGAAGTTTCTTTGTATTTACCATTGACAATTGCTCGCCATTGTGGCTAGTTAATGTACTGTAAATCCGTCCATAGCGTACCCTGCAGTAGCTTAGTCTATTTGTGCTCTGAGGTTTTATCTGTACCAGAATCGATTATACTGAAAGCAGTGAAATGTGTTAAGTAGAGTTTTATTTACAGAAAGATTTGGCTGCAAAAACCCTTGTGACTTGATATATC
This sequence comes from Phoenicopterus ruber ruber, assembly GCA_009819775.1. NCBI lineage: Eukaryota > Metazoa > Chordata > Aves > Phoenicopteriformes > Phoenicopteridae > Phoenicopterus > Phoenicopterus ruber. The sequence goes on along the minus strand of CM020215.1, from coordinate 189,654,137 downwards.
TGGAGTTTCAGAGAGGCATTGAAGTTAGAAGTATTTGTGGAAATACTTGGCATAATTGATTTGTACAGTTGATTCAGTGCAATTTTAATGCAGTGCAAATTAAAAAAAAGAAGTATCTTAATGATAGACTTAAAGGACTGTAGATATTCTTTCTTCTATGAGAGAAGAAACTGATCATCTCTTTGGCATTTTGATCTACCTTCTGAGAGTCTCTACCTCAATTTTTTTCTATGTTATTGAAATTAAGATATTTTATAGAGCATCTTCAAATATTCAGTAGGAAATAAAGATCCAGCAAATACAAGTAACAAAAAGCAAAGGACTAATGGTTTCTTTTGTTATTTACCATATTAGACAAGGTAAATGAGTTGTGTTGGTGGGAGATTATTTTGTTCTTGTCTTTGGTGGTGGTGTTTGGTGATGCGTTTTTTGTTGTTGGTGGTTTTTTTTTTTTGTGGTGGGGTAGGTGTTTGTTTCTAATGACTGACTTTTGGTTTGATGTCACAGTAAATGGGCAGCTTCTGGCACTAAAGGATGTGCAGACTTCGCATTAGGGTATCTGTCAGTGTGCTTTTATTGACTAGCATGTCTGTGGCTGGATATCTCCAAGAGGACAAACTTTTTAAATGGATGAAGTACCAGAGAATGAACTATCAGAAAGTTTTATGGCAAGCTATGCGTGTGTATGCTCATAATAAAAATTGAAGAAACTTAAAATACAAAGCTATATTTTTTTATAGCAAACTACTTCCCTGTCTTCTGGACTTTTAGATGAAAGGAACCAATAGTTTTGTTTTTAGTTTGCCAATGGCAAACTTTGAACTGTCAGAGATGGTTCTTTTTTGTTAATGCCATTATGTAAGAGAGTTTTGCTACTGTGCAACATGGGTTGACAAAACCATCTCCTTTCACAGCTCTTGAAAGATATAAAAGGGGTATGATGAGAGTGTCCAGCAATAACCTAGTTTAGAATTCTGTGAAGAAAACTAAATAGCTGTGAATTGGGGAGTTCAGCTTGTCTGGGAAACAAATGACACTCTGGCTTGCATTCCTTTTTCCAACATCATGAAAGTATAAAGACAGTCCACTCACTATGCTCTTTGTCTTATAGTCTGACTTATATTTAATATGGAATTATGTTCCTTTTGTTTCCTCTTGTAGTCAGATGCTCCAGCTCTGTAGCAAGAAGCTGAAAAAAATGCTATGTTCTTATTTGCTAGATCAGTCCTATTGCTGTTTATAATTTTCAGCTGTTGAAAATGAATTTTAAGCATTTTAGCTCATTAAATAGGATAGTTTACCCAATCTGATGCTGACTACAGTAAGATTATAATTTATTACTATCATTACTATTATTAAGGCTTAAGCTGCATTTTTTTGTTTGTTTGTTTTTATGGGCAGCTGTACGCTTGGGGCTATAATAACTGTGGTCAAGTTGGATCTGGATCTACAGCAAACCAGCCAACTCCTCGTAGAGTTTCGAACTGTTTACAGGGTAAAATGGTAGTTGGGATTGCTTGTGGTCAGACCTCCTCCATGGCTGTAGTAAACAATGGTGAGGTAAGCATTGCTGCATTCTCACGTTCTCTGTTACTCAAACTTACGAGGTTAATGTCTGAACAAGGAGAAATACTGACATGAAGTGCTCAAGTTATAGGATTGTATTGATAGAGTTACAGAGTTATATTGATGACTTCTGTGAGACCAATTTAAAGAAAACTCTGCAGTTAAGTGGAGATGCTGTCTTTACACTAAACATTCCTCCTTATGGCAAAGAGTGTATTGAAACATAATTCTCACTGAGTCTGCAACTGCAAGAATTTGAACAGTTATATTAAGCATGTCTGTCTTCCTTATTTCAATAGATTGTTTAACATATGTCTTAATTAGATTTTTTTTTTGAAAGCGTGCACAATTAAATAGTTAATCATTCTGCAAGAATACACTGACTGATCCTGGTTCTTAAACACATGGCTTAATTGCCAGCAGCAAAACCAAACCAAGCTTTTGAACATCACCCTAATACTGTGCCGCTGTTCCGTTTCACGCAAGTTTATGGTGCTGTCTTGCTTCTAGGTATGAACTGTAACCTCAATTTTACTACATTTCACCAAACTTGGAGTGTAGCATTTCTTTGTGACTGGAGGGAACTGTAAAAGTCCCTGAGGTTGAGATGAGCTTTCATTGTATGTACATACCTTTGTCTTGATGTGTCCACCATCACAAAAGTAAAGGAAAAATTAGACCTAAGCTGGGGGCTTCAGTTTAAACTAATCCAATAGCTAATCAGCCAATCGGAATAACTAATTTCTCTTTAAAAATTTTTCTTTAAAAAAAGAAGTAATAAGGAGAAAGGAAGGTGTAAAGGTCAACTCAAACGTTGACACTACGGGAGAGATTTTGGTGTATTGTAAGTTTATTGCAAAATTCCTAGTACTTCAAAGGCAAATATATTTTAGAAAGCATCTGTAAAAGGTAAGTGCAGGATTGAAAAGTTGAATACAGTCAGTCATTCCAGTGTATTTATTATCTTTCAGCCTTCTCTATATTGCTCTTCAAATAGTGCACATTTTGATGTACTATTTTGGCTTGTGCTTGATACTAAGTCTTAAATGTTCTGTGCTTCTACAGAGGAGTGGCTTAATTTTGTTTTCCTTTTGCAATCAGGTTTATGGCTGGGGTTACAATGGTAATGGTCAGCTGGGTCTTGGAAACAACGGCAATCAGCTAACACCATGCAGAGTGGCAGCATTACATGGTGTGTGTATACTCCAGGTATGTCTAACATGGAAATGAAAATGCATTCATGTCGCTAGCGTCTGCTAAAACTGTATCTTTGGAATCTTATACCTGCTTCTAGATTTCACAGTTCAAATACTGATGGTTTTTTAGCTCCTATAAATTATATTAGACTTATAAAAAGTGCAAGTAAGCTGTAAAATACTTGCTTTTGTAAAAGTTCTGAACGACTTTTAAGTTAGCTAGTGTAACTATAAGTAAATTATGGCATGGATACAAATTGCATCTTTGTTACAAGGCTGGATGAATGAAATATACTAGGCAAAGACAAGAAATGAAGGGGAACAATATGTTCAAATTAGATTCTATGTTAATGTTATAATTAGCACTTCGGAAGTGAGGGGACAGGGGAAATGAGAGTCATGGGTGTGGGTTTGGTTGTTTGGTGGTTGGGTTTTGTTTGTTTTTTGGTTTTGTTTGTTTGGTTGGTTTTTTCCCTAGCTAAAGAATAAAACTGAAAATTGGGATTTCCTGGGTTTTTAGTAAGGTTCTGTGGAGTTTCATTTGATAACTTGGGTTGAACGGCTGTTGGCTGTTGAACTGCAGCTCTCATAGTTTGTATAGTATTCAAAATATCAAATTCTGAAAGTATTTCTGAATTGCAAGACATGATGAATGAAGTTCACTGTTCTTTGTGTGAAGAGTCTGCAACTGAAAGCAAATAAAGGCTAGGGAGACTTTGCAAGAGTGCAGTAAATTACTTAGGAGTAACCAATGAACAATAAATTAATGAAGGTTGGACTTTTCCAGTACCTACAGTTAACATATTTTGGGTTAGCTTTAAGTACTGAGAAATAACACATTGTAGTGCTAAATGAAGAATGCCTGAGATATTTAACATCAGCTAGACTAAGGTAGTGTGTGCGATAATTTTGTTTCTCATCTCTGTTTTGTTTAGTAGTAATGCTTATACATTTACTTACAGATTGCCTGTGGCTATGCGCACACACTAGCACTAACAGATGAGGGTTTGCTCTATGCCTGGGGAGCTAACACTTACGGGCAGCTGGGAACTGGCAATAAAAGTAACCAGCTAAGCCCGGTGCAGATCATGATGGAAAAAGAAAGGTAATCTTGCTGAAGCTGTTTCTGGATTGATAAGTCTGAGCATGTGTTATGCAGTCTAGCACTGGAAGCATGCGTGTGTAAGGCTTGGTGGATTGTTTTTCTATTTCTAATGTTAAAAGCATAGGAAAGAATGGTGACTTACTGTTTACTATAGACTGAGTGCTTTTTGCTATCTGTAATGATTATTGAAAGTAAACATACGTTGTATTTACCTGATACTGAAAGACTAAGAGTTACGCTATTCTAAGTATGGTTCCTTTGGTTAAAAATTTGGAGCTATAAAATTGATAAGCCAAGCTTTTAAGCTGTATTGAGGCCTACATTTAAAAAAAAAAAAAAGTAGGTGGGAAGGAAGCACTGCCCTTTGTAAGAAGTGACATGTGAGGAAAAAACAGTTTTCTGAAAGGCTGACAATAGCCAACTGTGAAAACAGAACTCAATTTGCAAGGTTGTTAGAGCTAAGGGCAGATAATGCAGCTTTTATCAGTGGTACCAGTTAGTAGTTTGTAGTTTCTTAGTTTCCTAGGCTCATAAAAGAATAACCCTAACCCTTGTGCACCCTTTTTCAGCACCCTTGTCATCCTCGTATTTGGGATGGCTCTTCTAGTGTTCACCTACAAACTTGGACCTCGCATCCATTCTCTGGGCCCATGTGTATACCTATAGATTAATATACCTCTGTTTGGAAACCTCTTAGTCTATAAATCCCTTAACCTGTAAATCTCTTAACTTGTAATCTCCTCTTAACTAGGAAACACTTGCGGTTGGTTTTGCTCCTCCATTTCTGAACTGTCTACCTGGGAAGTAATTCCTATTTTTTCCCATTTCTCACACTTAACATTAAATTAAAAGCTGCACAGTACTGAGATTATTTAAGATCTTAAAAATGGGTGGGAGGAAAGAAGACAGGAACCATCACAACAGAAACCACTGAGGGTGAGGCTGGCTTGTCTGTGAAGTTGACACTAGCAAAGCAAAATGAAATATTCTTTAAAAAAGGACTGGAAAAGAAATGTGTATGTTTGCAAACAGATCAACTCTGTTTTCTTAGCAATTTATTTCTTGAGTGAACTAAGGGGAACTGTTGCATTTAGAACTGTATGTGAACTCAAGCATGGGATTATAATAAAGCTGGCATTTGTTCAATGACTAAAGGAGGGAGAAAATATAGAACTTCTGCTTGGAATCTAAGGGAGGGATAAGTCACTTGAACTTACTCATCTTGCTTGACTTGGCTCCCTTGGAAACAGTGCTATAAGTGGGTGAGCTGTCACTTCCCATGAAGCATGTTACTGCTGCTTTTCCTGGTCGTTTCATTTATATAACTCTTTTGTCATTTATATATAATGCTGGTGACAGTTCCTTAGGAGGTGGCATTTGATGCTATCTTGAAGAATATTGCACATATAGCTTGTAAGAAACTTTTAGACTTTATTTTGTGTTAGCTTGGAGGAACAGTTATGAAGGTCAGCTTCCTGAATTTTGATGTTAAGTATATGCTTAACATGTTATCCTGTAGGTGTACTGTACATGTACTATACATGTGTTATAGTACATGTTCTACTATGCTTCTTAAGTATAATATAGTTACTGTAAAAATAAGAATTTGTTCTGCTAAGGAAGGAAAGTTTGGGGAAGGAAGTAGTTTAGGTGGATAGCTATGAAGGACAATAAGTTGTCCCTAAAATAATTACTTTGTGATGTCTCATACAGAGATGCTCGAAGATCTCAATGTTGCATAGAGGTTCATAAGTTGATAATGGTATAAAACAATCAATTAGTCTTTTATCTGCCAGAAATTATTGATACATATACTGAAAGTGATTGTAGATTCTTTGTGTTTTATCTTGAAATGATTTTTGCACTTAAAATGCGGGCTTTGTGCTAAAAAAGCTTTTTGCCCAAAAAGCTAACTCTTCATGGATATTGTTCTGTAAAGGAATAAACATTTTGGTATGTATATTCTTAGACTACTTGGAAAGACATTTATTTGTCCCAGTTGATCTGTTTCTGGCACAAAAGCATGAAATCCTCTGATTCATTTTTAGTGTGGAGAAAAAACAGGCAAGTACAGCTTTTATTTTGAACTAACACTGGAACTTCCCCTGGTTTTTGCTTATCGTGTAAACAGACACTGGAAACGTCCTTGCGGTCCCTTTAATGGAAGTGTAATTCTTCTCAGTTATTGTAATGTTTCAGATAGCGAGATAGGGAATGCATGAGCAATGGGAGAACAGAATAGGTAAGTGTGCTCTAATATTTTAAGGAACTATGTGAAATGGGTGAAAATACTATATAGACTTTATTTAAAAAACACCCATAGCTCTTCAAGAATGTAGTTAAGTGTGTATATTCACTTCTCCTCAAATGAAGCACTGTCCATGTTTTGTGCTGAATTTTAGTGTTGAAGAAAGGAAACTAACAGCAAAATAAGAAGTCAGAAATACAGGCAGTAGGTCAGATCTCTGTCTACATACAAAAAACAGATTAAAGGATGGGGATAGAAGGATTTCTTAATAAAGGGTTTATTGAAAAAAAATACATAGAATCTTAATCTCAAAATGAATTTTTGCAACATCTGTTTGAAAGAAGTTCTGAAAAATGCTCTGCAAAAATCTTAGTAGTATAACCTTCCTGTCTGTTCTCTAACTGGAAGTTTCATAAGCTCCATAAGCATTTCTTCTTGAGTCTAAGTGTCTGATATGCATTGGTTTTAAAGGGGAAAACCAAAACTTTTTTTTCTTCATCGCTTTCCCATGGTTATGGAAGAAAAAGGGGAATGTCAACTGATGAGACATAATTAAAGCAATATCTGATTACAATAAAATCTACAAGCAATTTGAAAATGTCATTGAAGTTTTTAAATATTGATCATTTCCAACAGTATCACATTCATGCAGGACAAGGAAAGAAGTACAGGAGTGTAGATGCATAGTTTGGTTGGCTGCTATTTAGGTGAGGCATTTGGAAAGTCACTTGATTCCGTACCTGTAAGTATCTTACAAGGTTTCTTGTGTTCACAGGGTTGTGGAGATTGCAGCCTGCCACTCTGCTCACACGTCGGCTGCCAAGACCCAGAGCGGCCAGGTGTACATGTGGGGCCAATGCCGTGGGCAGTCGGTGATCTTTCCCCACCTCACTCACTTTGCCTGCACTGACGATGTGTTTGCTTGCTTTGCTACCCCTGCCGTTATGTGGCGTCTTCTATCAGTAGGTGAGAAGAAGCTCCGATATGGCAGCCAGTGCTATAATCTCTGTGTACATTTGTAGTGATTAGTACAGGATACAACTTCTGTGGCAGGATGGTCGTTGCTTTAAGGAGAACCAGCAATTAAAACTAACTCTTTTAGCTAGTTTTTTTTTTTTTTAATTCTGAAGAAAACAGTCTACTTCGGCAGCTAAGGATCCAGAATAGGGTTAAAAAGATTGTTTGTTTGCCAGTATACATCTAGAGGGAACCCTGTTTTACCACCGCACTGTGAATATTGTGTATTTCCTACATTTGTTTGAGCTCCAGCTCAGGACTTGGAAGGACTCCTGGATCGTTGAACATAACTTTTTTTTCTCTTAAAACTATTCCTGCTTGGAAGACTGCTCCTGACGCTTGTTACTTTGGTATCTAACAACTTTGAATTATAAGTGTTGTCTCTAGCTTTCCCTCCTTAGAATTTACCCTTCCAATATGAATATGAAGGAGCAAGTCTCTCTCCTATGTTTCATGTTAGGAAAGTAAAGTAACAGAATTCCAAGTTTTCATTTTGTGAGATGATTTCTCTCAACTTGATTTAGTTTGACTTTCCACAAAGACAGGCAGACTTGTAAATAATAGTCCTGTACAACAAGACCGTAATATAATTGTTTTCTCTGTTAGAACTCTCTTCTTATACAGCCTTGGATTATGCTTTGGGATGCAGTCTCTCTGACCAACTAGTGAGCCCAAGCCTTTCTTCTTGGTTATCTTTGATTTACATGCTGCCAATTCTTACTTGACTCCAAATATGCTATAAAGTACTTAGCTTGCACTACGATTGCACTTAGCTTGCCCTTGCTTGAAAACGTGAAGATGTTTTCATGTTCAAAACGTGAAAGTGTTTTCATCTTAGATCTGCCACTTCAGTTCTCAAGATGATTTAGGAGATACAATCTGTTTTCTTATTGAGAACAGATCCTAATTTTTGTTAGTTCCTGTACAAAATTGGTTTTGTGGAGGGATCACATCCTAAGTAACCTTTCTCCAGACTCAGACTTTATCTTTGCATGTGGCTTATCCTAATCTAGCTTCTCCATCTTAACTTTTCATTTAGCATGTTAGCGCATTTATAGAGGTCCAGATAACAGCATCTCGTCTATAGAAGAAAACTGAATAGTTTTACTAAAGAGAGAGAAGATTAGCTTGGAATGGTCTGCTTCTGGGTAACTCCAAGACTTGTTTTATCCCACTTCTCACTTTCTCCATTCTCTAATCCTCTAAGGTATGCGTTAGTCTTGCCCTCTGTAGAGGTCTGATGGTTGTCCAGGTCTGCTGCTTTTGCTAATGGTGAAGGCTGTTTAAATGACATCTCCCCAGTTTCAGTACCTTTCAAGTTTCTGATTTTTATGAAGTATTCTCAGACTGAGTAAAACAAAGTATTTGAATTTTGTTCCTGTATTTTAATTCCTCTTAGCCTTTTGGGGGCTTGGGGGTTCTTCCCCTCTTGTTCTGATAACCTACTTACTGAATATTTAAATCCAAAGCATTAATTCTGGGGACATTTTTAATCTCCATTTTCCATATGCATTTTTTCCTTCCCCACCTTTTTTTATTCATATAGGTTTAAAAAAACCCCTCTTTTTTCTTTTTATGGTGTTTTTTTTTTCCCTTAGTGAGAGCTAACTCTGCATAAAGGTTATTGTTCTACTTCCAGTTGTTATGGGTCTGCCAAAAAAATGAATCAGTCACTCAGGATTGGCTGTGGTGAAGTACAGATCAGCAGCCTTTTTTGAGGAATGAACTTAAGGTATTTGGAGTGAAAGTTGATCTACTGCATAGCTTAAGCTAAGCTGATGACCTAGAAAAAAATCACATGAGCAAATGGAGGGGGACTGGAGCATGGTTTAGTTAGCCCTGATGAGATGCAGATTCTGTGTATGATCCATGTAAATCAGAAGAGTGTATGGTCTTTTGTGGCACAAACATGACTTGTCTGTTACAGCAGTTTGTTATAGCAGTGTTTCTTTTTAAATACCAACTATTTTAGCTGTCCCTAATGGTGAAGAGTAATTTGTGGATTGTATATGGATGAACAATACGCAGCCCTGTGGGACACAGGAGACAGACCGCATCCCATTATAGCGGAAATGCACTTATTTTTCTTTTTCATACTTTGCTTCTTAGAAGCTATGTGTTTTGAAACACACTTCTAAGATGCATCAACAGAAGCTTCAAATAGTGGGTTAAATTAGATTTTCTAAAACTTCAGAGTTCTTGCTTTACTACAAGCCTTAGCCAACTTGTGCTGCAACTCTTGTATGATTTCTAGAGACACAGAATGGGACCTCTGTGGGACCAGTGCCATAGGCCTTAATATAAAGAGTTGTCAAAAAGCTGCGATATCTCAGCTTTAATCTACTACCAAAATTGCTGAAGTCCTGTGTCCTTGGTAGGAGATACTGTGTTCCTGGTACAGTCTCTCTTCTTCAGCAGCACTGCTGTTGGATTTTGTGTTGTCATAACTGACTGATAAACTGAGTATAATGGTGTCAGTGATAGTTCATGTTAGTGGGCCCTGGCAAAGACCTCAACAAATGACCTGCAGGCTATATCCAATCTGCCAGCACAAAAAAGTGGCCAACTGGTGACATGTTTTCTTACTCTTTAGGCTCCGATCACACTGTGTCAGTGCGGCTGAAGTACTGTACAGCGTGTCTCGAGAGCTGCAGGTGATGCTGTAGACTCCCCTTACCAGCAGTTTGCTGGTTAGCCACAGAGACTAGTTTGCAGGTTGTGCTGCGGAGCTGACCCAGCACTAGCACTGAGCTGCCAGGAGGCTGTCAATGTCATGGGCGCTGCCCAGGCGGAGAACGAGAAAGGAAGTTCTCTAGGTACTTGCCTTGGTGCTGTGCTACCTCTGTGTAGTGAGCTGGAAAGGGAACTGCTGACTGCTGCTGCCTGTAGCTGTTGTGGGGTGGTCCTTGCCAACAGGAAACGTTATTGGATTAATTCATTCTTCCCATTTCACCGCTTAAGCCAATGGAGCCCTGATGCTGACCTATTTTCCTTGACATGCTCTTAGTTGAGCTGCTAGCTTTAGTTAGTGATGTGTGTGTTCTGTTTAAGATGCTTAACATACGGGTTTTTTGTTTGTTTTAAAATTGTTTCTGTAGAGCATGAAGACTTTTTAACAGTAGCAGAGTCTCTGAAGAAAGAGTTTGACAGCCCAGAAACCTCAGACCTAAAGTTCCGTGTGGATGGAAAGTATATCCATGTCCACAAAGCTGTTCTGAAAATCAGGTAGTGGTCATGTTTCACAGCTCTTGTTTATACAGAGTAACCTCTTAGTATTGCATCTAAGGGGTGGGGGGGGGGAAGTAAGGGGTAAGGAGGAACCCCTAAACGTGTAATATATAGCATCTATGTATCCATAATCACTTTAAATGAAGTGATTGTAAAAGGAGTTGAATCAAAACTGTCTTAAAAAGGTCCATATTCAATTTTCACTAAGCCTATTTGTTGTTCCCAGCGTAATAAATTCTGTTAAGTTGGTCTGATTGCAGTGTATACACAGACATTTCTGTAGCATAGGTCAAATCAGAATTTTATCTTGGTGCGTAAGTATAACAGTGCCCCCAGTATTAGGAACCAAAATGTGGACCACTGGCTGTGGGGTATGGTAAAATATTTGTGAATATTGCAGAGTGTCCCAAATATGTATTTCAGGGGGACTGTAATGTAACGTTCATGTGTTCATATAATAGTGTTCCAGATTATGTCTTTGTCTCTTAGGTGTGAACACTTCAGAACCATGTTCCAGTCATACTGGAATGAGGATATGAAGGAAGTGATAGAAATAGACCAGTTTTCTTATCCTGTGTATCGTGCCTTTCTTGAGTACTTGTACACAGACAGTGTTGACCTTCCGCCTGAAGATGCAATAGGTATTGCTTATGGTCCAATTGTGTTAGAAAGCAACATCCAGAAAAACTGGGACAGGGGATGCAGAATAAATGTATTAATATAGGCTTCTACTCTAGCCTATAATGCACTTTACTGGTGATTAATTAAGCTGTCTTTGAAACACTGTTGTAGCAAACTTACTACAGCAAAAGTGGTGCATATTTAGAAGTTAACTATGAGCAGTTTTTTCAAGGTTGGGAGGTAAACTATTTCTCTGGGTTAAAATACTTGCATATTTTACTAAATTGAGTCAATTATTATTTAGGATAATATCAGAGAATCTCAGTAGATCTAGTAGGGGAAACTTGGACAGCAGAGCAAAGAGCAAGCTGTAATTCAAGCACAGATTTTTATAATGGTAGCTTTTTGCTCGTGTTGTGGCGCCTGTTTTGTGACAGTTCCACTCTCACAAGCGGTTAAGTATGCAAATCAGTGGAACAGCTTGCGTATTTACAGAGATTAACAGGATTGTGGCATGAGGTAATAAAAGGCCTTTCTTCCTGTGTAATGGTAAAATACATTTTTCTGAATAGTGACCTACTTGCAAAAAGCATGTTATAGGCAGTGTAGAACACTGCATGCAGAATACGGATGCAATCTGTACCCCCGGAGCATAAACTGTTGTTGAAAGAGCAGAGATCATTACAACTGACTAATACGATGGTGTTTTAATTGCAGGACTTTTGGATTTGGCTACTTCGTACTGTGAAAATAGACTGAAAAAACTGTGTCAACACATTATCAAGAGAGGAATTACTGTGGAAAATGCATTTTCATTGCTCTCTGCTGCTGTCAGATATGATGCAGAGGTAAACTTCTAAACTTCAATCTCTTAAACAGGTGGCTGCTTTCTGACTTAAACTATGGAGAAAAGCAGCCAGTTATATTTTCATATAAGCTCTCTCTCACTTACTATCAGATAATACTATTTGCCATTTTCAGAATTTGAGAATGTTGGACTTAAAAGCTGTATTTGCCATGAGACGTGTCTTTTCTTTTTCCCATAAACCAGTAATGGGAAGGCGAACTAGTACACAGATATCTAAAGATGACTTAAGTCCCAGGCTGAGACTCAGTATTTGTAAATGTTTGCATTGCTTAATTTCATGGTAAAAGGTTATGATGCTGTGCCAAGCTTCATGAATTACTGTTTCTGGGGGGGTGGGGGTGGGGAGTGGAAGAACTGTAACAAAAAATTTCTGAGGATGAAAACACTAACACTGAAACAAGGGAAGGGTTTAAATACAAAGCAAAACCCATAATATTACAAAAAGCAGTCTTGTAAGCCTTAAACTACTTATTTGTAAGGTGGTGTGTGATGTCATATGGTGCTAGGTTTGGGGATTGAGTGCATTTGGGGTTTTTTTGGTTGGTGGGGTGTTTTTTTGCTGGCTTTTTTTTTTGTTTTGTTTAGCTGCAGTCAAATACGCTTTCAGTCTTCACAGTATGCTAATGAAATGGCAGGATAAGAACTGCGTTATGGGCCTAATCAATTTTGAAGACAGAGAAACAGTGTGTGAAAAGGGGGGAAGGCTAGTGAAACTTCCCTACTGCATAATGTCTGACTTCACTACTAGGTCACTAACATGCTGCTTTGTGAACTAATCAGGAAGTATGCCTGGGCTTGCTTCGGCTATTTATGTTCAGCGTAGTATCTGTGCATCATGTTTGCAACTTTATGATCGGTTAGTTTTTAACGTGCTATTTATGCTTATAAAGCAGTTTTGGTACTCAGTAAATCAACTTGTTGCTTTTTCTTGTACTTAATATCCAGCAATTAGCATGCAGATGCCCTAACTTATTTCAGAGCCTTGTAGGGTGTTGCTTGTTTGATATACCTTACCCAAAGGGCTGTGTTAGTGCCTGAATTGTGGCTTCAGCTCTACTGTGAATAATGACTTCTTTGGTGGGAGTTCATGGAAAATAGAAAGATTTCTGTATTTTAGCCTTAAAACACTTTTTTCAGGATGGGCTTCAGTGTGTGATTGATTCCGCTTGTAAAGGGTAGAAGAAATCCAGTTGCTATGCCTTGGCTGTACCTCACTAGCTAAAAGAAGTTAGAAATGAAGTTAGAACCGTGGGCTTAAGTGCTACTTCAAGGAGAGAATGGGTGATGCTGAGGGGTTGGGTTTTAGTAAAAAGTGGTTTTTACATGCAGTAATGCTAGATGGGACTTGAAATGGCCTGGGTGACGTAGTTCATTCAAGGGACTGTGCGTCCGGAAGACAACAGTTAAAAGAAGCTGCTTCACTAATTTAAAATACCTCCATGACATGAAACTTGCCTATACTTTCTTTCTTTTGGTGACTGACTGAACTGAAGTGGCTAGGATTAGGTCAGGTCTGGCTTCTTATTGTAGCTCTTAAAATAATCATTGGATGTACCTTGTGCCTTTATTCACTTAAGTCTACATTAACTACAGTTTGCTGGGAGTGCATCCACCTGCAAATGAAATTCAGCCTTTTTTTTATACAGAACTTTTAAATTTTCTGAAGTTACTTACTAATACTACAATATTTCTGTTTACTGTATGCTTCTGTTGCATTGACTTGGAATATGATTTTTTTTAATAAAGCAGTGCAAAATATTGTAATGTGTACGATGTAATTTTGTTTAAAATGCTAATTCATTCTGTAATTTGAAAAAAACAAACAAACAAACAAACCAAAACCCTCAGTGTTCAGTTCTAATAAGCTTGTCTTTTTTTGTTGCACAGATGCCACACAAGTCAAGATCTGCAGCTTCAGAATGCTTGGTTTTAGGCCAGGATATATTTTTATATTATTGTTGTGTCAAGAACTCTCACTGGCACACAGCTGCTCTAGCTTTCAGTATTGACCTTGGGTGAAAACATGAATATTAATCAGTCCTTTATACCTCATGTGGCTTAAGGAGCTCTGCAAATTTGTTACGCCTTACTGCAGCGCCCACTCTGCTGAGCAGCTAAGGAAGGGTGTGTTCTCACGTATAAAGCACTAGTTCTACAAACTTCTAACGTAATAAAGAAATTAGAACAGAGTGGGGAGTTGCTATTTTGTAGGGGCTGCAGCATCCTCCTTATAGCAGCTTAGATCTGCACCACGAAGAGTAGATTTCCTCCTCAAAGGAGGAGCTGGAAACAAATAATCTGAGTGGGAAGCGTTCCGTGGTCAACCTGCTATTGCCAACGACTGTCTCTTGTTTTTTTAGACATCCTTTCTCTCTGACATCATGCGGGTGCAATGATGGTTGTGAGGCTTTTCTAATCGTTAAATGGAAGGCACTTCCAAGTAGACTCAAATATCCAGAGCCCACTTTCTGCAAGAATGCTGTATTGTGCCACAGTACTTCTTTTGAATCATTTTTGGGACCTCTGTGAAATACTTCAAGGCTTTAGTTAAGCCCTTAACTACGCTGGAAGTCAAGCAGCCTTACGTATAGATTTAAATTTATATTACAGAACGAAAGAGCTGAATTTTCTTAATCCACAGTCTTGGTTATATATCCTTACCTCAAGATCTCTTGTTTGTATTGGGTTTTAATAGCTGTCAGTGAATGCAGATGAAACTCTTCAAGCTGGGAAACCTTTAAAATATATATTGCTCAGAACAGCTGATTTTTGTGACTGCAGTGAGAACCAAATTATAGTTACTTTTTCCCCTTGTAATCATGTTATATGGGTAGAATTATTATTTTCTGTTGCATTTATATAGTGACTGTGTGGGGAAAAACATTGAGAGCCACTGGGTTAATGTGTTTGCCTAATCCTCTGCAAAAAATAAAGCATATGCAGGCATTTGTGCCTGAATGTAACTTTCTGTGATGGAAGCAAAGATACTAAGATTTTTTTTTTTTTTTCTGTTTAGGACTTAGAGGAATTCTGCTTTAAGTTTTGTGTCAATCATTTGACGGAAGTGACACAAACTACAGCATTTTGGCAAATGGATGGTCCCCTGCTAAAGGAATTCATTGCTAAAGCCAGTAAATGTGGAGCCTTTAAGAACTAAAATGAGGCTGTAAGTTACGGGTGTTTGTAGGGGGTTTTTTGCAGTTCTAACAGGATGTCATAACTGTACGGGTAATAGCAAGTGTTACCTGGTCTCTTGTACCGGAAGATGTGAAAGGCCACAGTGAAAACAAACGTTCTCTGTGCTCAAGAGTGAACTGTTGTAAAAATGTCAAGCAAAATATTCACTTGCGTTCAGCAAACCTGGACGGTGGAACCAGCTTGAGATTTCAGACGGAAAGAGGAAACGCTGCAGCATTCAAAGGATACCAGCTGGCGTTCAGGACTGACTTACCTTTTTAGCCTAGGAAATCGCAATTCTAGCACCACCTGTTAATATTTTCAATTTACTTTTGGGGGTTGGAGAAGAGTCTGACCTGAGCCACTGAATGATGTCACTTAAATCCTTAACTCCCTGGGATTATAGAGAAGCAAATGGCACGGATATCTCCTACTGCATTTGCATGATTGTGAATGAATTTGCCATTTGCTGTGTGTAATTAACTAAGTGTATCCGGTGCTTAGAAAAGTGTGCAAAAATAATACATCCTCAAAGCCTACATAAGTGACTTTGAAGAAAGGGGTAACTAGCAAATCTAATTGGAAGTAAATCTCTGTATTTGAGTATACCTTAATATAAGTTGTAATGTGTACTTTGTGTAATCTGTTCAAGCAATATTTATAACGGTTAATGGAAAAAATTCTCTCTTTGGTGACTTTGGATTACAGTGGTTCCCTCAGAGGGAAGGGAGGGATTCACTGTTCTGAAAGTGGGGGGTTGCATTTAAAAGTGTTCTATAAATTTAAACTACATGTAATAAAATTCACTTTTTTGTACCTGTTCACTAGCAAACTTCTTCAGACTTCGAAGAAAAGTGCAAGGTTTTTGTGTTATATACAGCACATACGTTGCTTTATTTAAAAACAAAAAAAAAATCCCAAACCCACCCCCCAGGCTCTGTATTACTGAATCTTACTGATTTCACTGTGCTTGACAAATAGCCATGATCTCAATTTCCGAAAGCAGCAGATTTATTTGTAGGCACTAATTTAGACCCTGGTGATTACAAATCTATGGATCTGCTTTTTTTCACTAATGAGGCTGTATGTCACTAAGCTTACAGCAGGTATGTACGGACATACACACCTACTACTGCTATTGTGCACTGCTAAGGCGTTACATCCGCACCAAATACAGGGGAGAGCAGAGAAAGGGAACCTGGAACTTCAGGTTTGAAGTTTAGGTTAACTACAGGTCTAATTTTGGGGTTCTGCCTTTGCCAAGTTTTGCCAAGCCTGGAATTTTGTATTGTTGCTAGAGGCCAGGGGGGAGGTTGTCTGACAAAATGCTTCCAAATGTGCTGTAAATGTTTCTAATGCACAACTTGTTTTGGATTGCAAATGTTAGACTAAAGGTCCAGCTTGGCGGGGGGTGGAACAGAAGCGTACAGGGCTTGTCCTCTAAGCTGCTCTGAAGCTTGTCAGTAATTCAGATGGCTGCTGTAGGGAAAGAGCGCTTGCCTGAGCTTTTATGTCTTTCCCGTGACAGTGGATTTGCAGCTTGCTTTGTTCCCCAGTAACAGATAAACCCGTGCTCCATGTTCGTACAGTTTGGCTTAGGTGGGAGCTTTCTAGGCAGAATAGCTGGAGGGGAGCTTGAGTCCTTGCTCCAGCTGTAAGCTGGCTGTTTGTAGTCCCGGACAGCCAGCAGGCCTGAACTGCAGAAGCAGGTAAAAATACGGCTGTGGTGTTCTATCGTGGGGCACAGCTAATGGTTCTACCCGAAGAGCTTATGATTTGAAAGTTGTTATTCTGTGCCTATTGATCTCCACCTTCCTACAGCACAAGCTCAAGTTAGGAACTTTTACTAGTCATGGGAAGAGTACAGCTGTTGTGAGAGGGTGGTGCTGCAGCCTGTCACAAGTGGTGTTTGACAGGATCATTAGGGCAATGGTTGTGCTGCTCCGCTTGCTCCTGCAAGGCCAGGCGTGGTTACACCATGGTGTGACAGCAGGGCCCCTCCTCGGCCACACCCCATGCAACAGCGGGGCTAGGGAGCACGACTAGACAGCTTTCTTAAAAACATTTTATTTTGTTAACTTACCCTTTTGTAGCTAAACAATGCTTTTCTGTATTCAAACCATTTTTTTAAGACAAAACACATGGAAGTCGTATCCTTTCTTAACGGAGAAAGGAAGTACAGTCCATTGTTTGATCCATTTTACATCGTAGGTGGTGTTGAGAGTACGATGCCCAACCATTTCTGGTCTGCCTGCAGACAGTGGCACCACTGCCAGTGCAGCAGAAGCAGTTATACATTAAGCAGTCAATCAAGAATCATTTAATTAAAAAAAACCAAAACAAACTCCTGTTTATAATTCAGAAGGCTTCTTTAAGTGCAACTTCTGCTAATTTATCTTCTTTGGAAAGCCAAAGCAGCAATATGTGACCCTTAAAACATCGCTGTCTGGGTGCGGACAGCGAAGCAGCTACCGCACACCATCAGAAGAGGGCTCCCACGGTTAAAGTGACTTTGTTCTGTGGCAGCTGATGCTCCCTTGTCTTTGAGAAAAAGGTCTTCACTGGAGGCTTGTATTGAGCTTTAAAAAAAGCTAAATTTGGTGTATAACACTCATTGATCCACGGTAAAATTTAAAGAAAGGGACAACTTAAAATTATTGCAACAGTGAGGTACAAAAATGAATAAAACACCCCATTCTTGCTTGTGTCCTTATCTTGGGGGAGAGGGATTACTTTTAGACACTGACCAGACGTGCTCTATGGTTCTATCATTAGAAAATCCTAAATATTGACACCACTACAGACAGACTGAGGGGTTATTCAGACACGGTACTAGATGTACTAGCGGTGTTCTCCTGGGTGGGAAGGACGACTTCTTTCAAGTCCTGCAGTAGCTCAATCTTGTTATCCAGTCTTTTCCTGCTTTCCAGAATTTCCTGGATTTTTTCCTCTATTCCTATTATGAAAAAGAAAGGGATAAAAGCTTGTATTTGTATGTAACTTATTAATTTAAAATACATGTTACGTACACACTAACACTGCAGAGGCTACCAACGCTTAGTTTAACCTACAAGGAAGCCTCTCCCTTTCTGAAGCAAAGGCTTCAGCCGAACTCCCCGCACGCTCGTCTCTTCCTTCAGAGACGGACCGCACGCTCCATGGAGGAGACTAGCTGAAGGATCAAAGTGCCAAAAGAAAACACAGAGCAGCAGAGTTACGTATCATGTCATCAGAGTTAAGATTTTAGTAAGAAGCAAAAGGTGTTTCGTACAAACCCAAGTATATTTTTCTCTTTTTTGGGCGGGGAAGATGTTGAAGGAGGCCTCCATAGTTGTAAT
Organism: Phoenicopterus ruber ruber; assembly: GCA_009819775.1. Lineage (NCBI taxonomy): Eukaryota > Metazoa > Chordata > Aves > Phoenicopteriformes > Phoenicopteridae > Phoenicopterus > Phoenicopterus ruber. The sequence goes on along the minus strand of CM020215.1, from coordinate 189,635,773 downwards.
GGGCAGAGTGTGGAAAGTAGCTCCAGCTGTTTACCCCTGTTCATTCTGAGTTACAGAGCCTGAACCATCCTTAACTGTGTTGGTTTTGGGGGGTTTTGTTTTGTTTTTAAAAAAAAGCCTTTTTTAAAAAAAAAAAAAAACCAAAACAAAAGCCTTTGGCCTTCTGCCTTCCCCCTACGTCTTCCTCTGTGTTCAGAAAGCCCATCACTGCTGCTGTTTGTGTGCGAACATGGAAGATGATGTACGTGCGCACACTTCTGTAATGCATTTTTAAATGCGTTACCCAGTGAGGTTCAGCGTGGATGCTGGAGACGGGCAGCCAGAACGACGGTCGCGTCCACTGCCCCTTGAAAGTTCTGGGTAGCAGTTCATTGAGGGGGGACTCGACGCCTCAGCCTCGCTCTGACTGAAAAAAAGCAAAGGGCCCCTCTTCTCTCCGCTTTCCTCTGCGGTCAGGCGTCGCTTGTATTTGACAGCGCATCCGTCACTGTCCCGCCCTAGTCTGCGCCCACTGTTTCACAGCGTCCCCTCAACAGCTGACAAGACTGCAACGGAAATCATCATCTTCACTGCTCGCCACAGGCAGCCGTTGCGGCGTTTCCATTTGGTTTCAAGCCTATGCGGTTAAAAGAACTAGCAGGCACATATTTGAAGAAGAAGCTGGACATGCACAAGTGGCAACTGGAGAAAAAAACAACTCTTAGAGAATATTTGGATAAGAATTAAGAAATTATCAGAAATAAACAGAACAAAGAGCAAACGTGACGATTGTGTTGCTGTATTCAGCATACGGGTGACCTACAGATGGAAGACATACGGCTCCAGTTCTCTTCTTCCCAAAGGACGTGGCAGAAACAGAAGGAGCCCAGAGAAAGCCGTCAGTGATGGGAACGACTGGCCTATGGGAGCGCTTCCATAGGAAGGCAGATACAGATCGGGAAGCTTCCACCTCATACGGGAGATGACCTAAAGGGAAAGAATATGTATTTCTGTGCAATCGGGAATGGCCTGAGGAATGTGGACCTGGAAAGACTGCACTCGCTCTTCCGTAAGACAAGTGCTAAGGGGCTCTCAGTGAAGGCACTGCACAACGGTTGTAAAACCAAGTATTGCCGCCTCCGTCTGCACGACAAACTGCAGAATTCACAGCTACAGATCCCCTGAAAACAAACGCTACCGAGGAGCTCAAAAGCAGCTGCACAGACAGCTGAGCAGCAAAGAGAGGAGATCCAAGGTGGCCGAGGCATCGCCCCGAGCCGGGCACGTGGCAACAGAACAGGATGCAAAACTAAAAGGAAGTCACTTTCCCTTGGAGGAGAGAACAAGAATCTCCAACCTAGAATTTTGAGATCACAGATGAGGCAATAGCAGGTCCCATATGAAAAGTGTTAAGTGCAGCCAAGTTTGCAGTAAAGCTGCATGCTGCAAAAGAACCGTTTATCCCTATATATAAAAGGGATTTAAAAACGCAGTATCAACAATTACAGTTCAGAGTAACCTTGCTGTGCTGACGTGTAAGGCTTTAGAACAGGCTTTGCACGACGATCCAAGAACACAAAGATAAAATGAAAAAATGGATTGAAGGTAAAGCATGTCAGATGACCCAAAAATCATCAGTTCCAGGGAAAAGATCAAAGAAAACACAGTATTTATACTAGTCCTTCTTATGCCAGAGAGACTTAGTAGCTAGAGCTTGGAAGACAGACTGGGACACCAAAAAAGAGAAAAAAAAAAAAGCAGCCAGTTCTTTCCATCCCTACAGTCCAACTTGTAATTAACATGGTTGTCATTCCTTTCTGACTTGTTCGTTTTAAGAGCTCCTTGTGGATCAGTTTTGGAACCAACCTTGATGTGTGTTTTCATTATTGACCTTGAAATTAGAAGTAAGCTGACGGTGTCAGAAAAGACGACTGTGTGGTGCAGGGGGAACGGAGCTGCTCAAGTAGTGGGGAACTAGAGAGGGGATGACTTTTAGACATGAGAATCACATGGTTGTGTGTACGTAGGTGCCAATATCGAGAATTTCTCCTGTAAGCCGAGAAGAGGATGAAATAATTGATGCAGCTATGAAAGAAACAAGTGCCATCCAAGGTTGTGTCACATGAACTATGAGCGGAGATGTTTTAATGCCCTCAGATGAGGCACTGGCGGAACCCTGTGTTGGATAACTCCGTAACACCAGTCACTCCCATTTCCAAAAGAAGAATTTAAATGTGAGAACAGGACACTAAAGAGAGAGCCTGGCTTTTTCAGTCTAGTGAAGGTGGAACAGGGGAAACGGCAAACATCGCCTTCACGCACTGAACCTCAGCGCTAGCTAATTAAAACCCATTTCCCTTTTCACGGGGATAAATTAAAGCAGAAGTTAGAACAAGGCTGCTAACTGTTAGAGAGGGAAATGAGAGCAAGAGACTTGTCTATCTGAAAAACAGTTTTAACTCTGTTGCTTACAACAGCTGAGACCAGAGGCCAAGCCCCAGAGCTTCCTTCCACACCTGCGGTCCCAAGTGACTGCTCCTGCCCTTGTTTTCATTTCACTCCGTGAGCGCCCTCAGCTTGTTTGTCGAGGCACCTCACAACTGCTGTCAGGCCCAGGTAAGTTCCGCTCACCGCGTTTAATGCTCTTCACTGAAACGCAGCAGCCAGTCTGAACAGCATTGGTCAGAGAGGGGCAGAGCTGCAAGGCAGGCCAGCCGCTGAAGGGAGGCTGCGGAGGGGGACGGGAAATAACCTGCAGAAATGGACACGAGTGGGCCCCGCAGGAGAGGGAAGCTCCTCTGCGGCACAGACCCTTTGGTCTTAAAGCTGCAGAACTGTGGCTTGCCTCCCCCTTCCGGTCAGCCAGCCAGCTTTGACGTACTGTATTTCTAACGATTCAGGCAGCAAGGGCTTCTGTTCAATTATTTATATAATGTTGAGAAAAAAGTTCCTTGGAATTTTCATTTTAAATGGTCATTTTATCAAAATGCTCAGAAGAATAACCTCAATGCCAAAAACCATACCACCTGCTACTGCTCTGACAGCTTTTTTTCACATACCTGAATGAATATTTGTCAGTATATTTTCAAACAGTCCACAGTCAAAGAGTGACATCACTGTCTCTTCATACTCTGAGGAAAGAAATAATGTGATTTAATATTACAGGGTAAAGGTTTACAGAACCCACCCGTTAACGTGGAGCCCTACATTATAAACAGCACAGAATAGTAATTACTTGGTTTATATCATACCGATAGCTTGAGGTTTTAAGATGTCTTCCTTCTCATATAATCTACATTGAGAAAGAAGGATCAATTTGTCAATTGTACTTTTTTTTTTTTTAGTTTCATACAGAAAATAGGAAATGGAGCCTACCTGTAATTCCCTTTTTGGGTCTGCACCACGCAAACAGTCCATTTTAAAGTAAGCAATATACTTAAGTCATATTTCATTCCATCGTGTCAGGACTGTACGTGTAACGGCAGGGCTGACCATACCGATTCCTCTTGACAGATCATGTGACAGGTGGGACAGTGCTATCACAGTTCGATGTTAAATACCAGCCCAGAATTATGCCTCAATTTCGTGACTGAGGCTTCCATTGAAACCAAACACATAACGCCAGTGGATTTCGCATGACCGTGAAGAGGTTTGCTGAACGGTGAAGACCTTTGAACCCCCTGGACTTCATTACTGCTTCTAGCAGCTGCTGTCACGTTACACGCAAGCTGCTCCTGAGGAAGATTTAGCCAGGTGGGACGTTTCACTTTCCATGCATGTGCTTCAGTTACTTTGCATAAATTAGCATTCTTTATCCAAAGGTATTATTCATAACTTTGTAAAGCTGGGGGGACAACAGGAGAGGAAGGTTTGAAATTGTCTTATTTAACTGTGTTGTGGACAAAGCAACATTAGAGTGGAATCCTCCAAGAACAAAGTGCTTCCTACAAGCTGATACTTAAACAGATGAAACCCCAAATGCGCACTAACAATTGACCATAAAGTTCTAACTAATCAACTGAAGATTTAAAACATACATACTCGGGGATTTTTCCCTCAAAGGAGGGTGATGTTATTAACAGATACGTGGTCCCTCTGTGAAGCTGTAAGAACAACACAGACTTATGATCCAAATAAAACCTTCTGGTTCTCTTCAGGACCTCTCTCTCCTTCAGTGCCTGGAAGAGGAGGTCTGGCTGAACCTACTGATGCTTATGCCAACGGGTAAAAGGTGCCTTCAAAAATTCCAAGTTAGAAGGCCTTACTAGAGCACGCTGAGTTGGCAGCTCTTCCCCTCTACTGTCATGAGTACAACAAAAACCACTCACTCTCCACCTGCTGTGCAGCTGCAGAAATAGCACGTAGGTTATTTAGTGCTACAGAAGCGTCCTCAGGAAGGTGACCCAGGGCTGAGCGCCTGGCATTCAGATCAGCAGTTCTGCTCTGAGAGCAGAGCCCCCACAGGTCTCCATACCTGTTTCCGAAGTGTTGTCATCCATCAGTTTTTCCTGCGCCAGGTGAAGTGTGTCCAGCATTTCTTCAAATATGTCATCCAGAAGCCCAGCTTGCTTGCATTTCCTAAGAAAGTCTATTCGGACTGTTAAAACACAAAACCACACTGTTTACAGATCCCTTCTGTATAAGTGGGCTTTACTTGCTCACTTCAGAAATGAAAACTTCGGCTAAAGTCCCCCTTCCAGTAACAAATACTTATGCAAATCTCTGGCTCCTCCAGCTGCCCGCTCAGCGCTTTTCAGGGGGAACAGAAATATGGTCAGGCAAACGTAAGCATTACACTGGGTATAAAATTACCTAAGCTCTGGTAATTAATGATCCAGGCATTAAACTCGTTTATTACAGCCCATTTCATAGGCCTACTTTGTCAGATCTGGATTGCTAGGGAAATAACTACCTATTTTTTCTTCATCTCAGAGCAGCAGGTCAGTGACAGGTTTCAGTAAGGTCAATTCAATGGGCTGTTCAAAAGGAAAGAGCTACTAGACAGCTCACAGAAGTCTGCCAGTCTCTATTAAAAACAATGTTACTTTTTACTGAAGAAATTTGTGAGAGAAGAAATGTCATTTCACTTACACTACATGCCCTACAAGTATTCCAGGATTCTTTATGGGTAGTAAACCTTCAGGAAAAACATGAAGCAGTCACCTACTGTTACAAAACCGTGCCCATATACTAAGCATAGCCATGGGAAGGTGAATAATCACCACTAGTACCTTCTAAAGTTCCAAGCGACAGCATAATCCTGACGCGCAATTACAGCAGGACTTTTGGGGTAACGTGAAAACTGCAGAACTGAAGGATGGGTCCAGTGGTTGATTTCACTGTTGTAATACCATATTTATGCCGTAAAATACTGTATTGAGTTAAGCACCCTACACACACCTAGGGTTCGAAAAGCAAGGTAAGCTGGCGGCGGCAGCAGTAACTGTAGCAGCGTTTAGCGAGCCCCATTCCTACCCCGTGAGCCAGAGCTCCTGTTCAAGGTGCGCTGAACTCCCCTCTCGCTGCTGGGTTACGGCTCAACCCCCCTCCTCACAGCACCTCCTCTGCTAACCCATTCCAGAGCACCACCGGGCGGAACTGCACCCCTCTCCTCCTTCAAGAGGGGCTCAGCGCAAGGGGATGGAAGTGGAGAAAGACCAATTCCCTTTTAAATTTAACTGGACTGATACGGAGGAGGGGGGTCAGGCAGAGGCACCCACGTTTGCTGGAGACACACCACTGAACACAGCAGCCAGCCAGAGCAGGGGCGTTATAAAAATACCAGGTGGATTCACATGGCTCACATCACACAGCAAGTCTCAGCCAAAGCAAAGCACAGAGATTTGTTTGCTGCACAGTTATTAAAACCTGCACAGTCATTCTGCAAATCAGACTTCCGCTCCCTTATCAGAGCACGGAGAGTCACTCGTCTCAGGAGAATAATAAAGATACATTTGCAGCAACACTGCTATCAACCATCTCCAAGCTCTGAACTTCAACATAACAGATCACAGTATCTCCTAGCTCTTCTATAAAGTGAGTCGCACCTTTATGCCTGTTGTTTTTTCTTTTTAGTATTCGTAAACCGTTTTCTTCTGCTGTCTCGTCTGTGCTCTGTAAGAAAATCAAACCATATTTTTACATCATACAGACGTTTACTGCTCTGCTTTCATTATCTTACCTCTATATTAGCAGAAAGAAAAAAAGCAGCCCATGTTTCTGTGAATACAGTCAGCTTCTCTGCACAGCTAATGATATTCCTCTCCAGACATGCAGTTTTTAAAAAGGGAAGCAAAAACTGCTTCAAAGCAAAAACTCTTCGAGAAAAGCCCAACACCTGGGACACCACCCTCCTTAATTATTATTGCATTTGCAAATAGCACAGATGTTAACAAATGCCTACTGCTAACTCCCAGTGCAAGTGATATTTAGTTCCCTAGACCACATGTAATACTAGAAAGGATTTGAGAGGAGAGGGGGAATATTTTTCTTTTCCTTTGGACAGGACGCAGTCATTCTCTGCTGTTCCACGCCATACCACAGTACTACAAATAACTCCTAAGCTCTGTCACAAAACTCCACCCGTGTAACAATGCATTGCTTACACACTGCTAAACAATTTATCCCGCAGTGGTAAATCCTGGAGCCTCTCAGCTTCTCATTTGCACTGTTTGCATTGATTTCTGAGATCGCTAGCACTGTAGAGCAGCGAAAACAGCACGCTACCGTGGGTAATGGGTCACACGAATCTCAGCTATACCACCATGAACGTAAGTGGATTTACAGCTGAGAAATTCCTGGAGACAAATGACCTACCCTTACGAGAGTACTACATAAAAGTTGCAGAGATCGCCCACGTCCCCTCACGTGACCTCCCTTTAAGCTCAAGACCTGGGAAAGGCAGAAGTTTTTCCCAAGGAAAGACGGATGCTAATTACTCTAGAAAGGAGAAATCCTGACCACCACAAGTCAATGGGAGTCCCCCTGCATACTTCCACGGAGCCAAGAGAATCACCTCAAAACTTATAATAAGCTGTATTTACAAGTTTTCTAACAACAGCCCCTAAACCAGCTCCCCCTGCAACCAGAGGGATGTTCTGCTTGATAGCTCCCAAACCCTTGGGAAGGCCATCTTCACCGACAGAGCTGAGAACTGTCTGATCTGCAATGAAAATCTGCCACATTTACTGTGAGCGCAGGGTCACAAACGAGTAAGTGCTAGTTTAAAAGGCCAAGTGACTCATCAAAAGCGTTTTTTTCACGGAAACTGTGTCAAGCCCTAAGCAAATTTGAGGGCCATAGTACTTCCAAAGAAAAGAAGCCCCTAAAGGGAAGCTCTTTCTGGTCACGTCAAGATCACAGCCGCGAGTCAGCCTGGTTCGGAGGTTCCTATCGCATTTGTGCTGCGTTACCCAAGGGCAGCATTGTCTCTGCCTGAAGCAGCTCCAAACGCCAACAGTTTTGTTTTGACAGAATGACAAGATCAAAACAAGGCAGCTGTAAAGGAAAAGTTATTGCTTCTATGAGGAAGTCCCTTTCTGAATACACTGTCAAAACACTCCACTAAAGAAGTCCTTTGCTGTAGCAGATCTGTGTTCCTGGTTTAGAACTACTTAAAGTCAGAATTACCATTTGTTCCGTGATGGTGGAAGATTTCAGTGCACGTCTTCTCTTATTAGCTGCACCTAGGAATCAAGAAACAACAAAGTAACAAATGTGTCAACCTCAAATCATCAGACTGATGATTTCACATCATTCAAATTCTCTCTTTTCCCAAAAAGCTACAAAAGTGAGGCACTTTGAGTGGCAAGGCAAGCGTATGTTTCAGCTTCCCCAAATACTTGACATTTCAGTGGAATTCACAGTATTTCCATGTAAGAAAAATTACAAGCCTGAACTGTTAGGAAGAAGTGCAAATCACTGTAGCATTAGGATACGACTTTGCCTTTTAAACTCAGTATAAAGCAAACCCCAGTTCTTAAGATAAGATTTTTGATTGTAGGAGAGTGAACTGATTCTCCCCGACAACAGCACTACCTCTAGGTGGTAAAAACTTGAGGCAAATTTACGGAAGATGACCATTTGTTTTCAGTCAATCCTTGTTTATGTTAATACACCTTCAAAACTAAGACTATATAAAGAATTATTTTAGGTGTTCAAAAGACACACAAATGGCATTAGGTTTTTCATCAATATAATGACCTCCTAGAAAGCCTCCAGAAGCAATTTGACTTGTAAATTTAACATTATTTATGCTGCAAAGTGCTTTTAGTGATGTGGTATGAGATCTCTGCAAAACCATCTGCTTTCGCTGTTTCCTTTCTATCAGCATGCACCGGCCACTCTGCAACATCATAACTAGCAGCTGCTGAGAACAGCTACAGCGCCACAAGCAGAGGAGGATAACTCTGGCAAGGAAGACACGGCAGGAGCAGAGAAAGCTAGAGAAGAGTTCAACCACCCACCAAAACCTGAGGTTTTAAATGCAGTGGGGTTATATGCCCCCTTCCCGTTTAACTCTACATCCTTTGGGCAGCACTTAGTAAGGTTTTTCCTGTTAGAAATCATCCTGTTAAGAGGAATGAGGAGTTACTGTTGGTACAGGAAGGCTGTTGAAAGAAGTTTGGTTTTGAGGTACTCTTCTTTGAGTATGGTGCTGTACATTTGCATTTTTCATGGCCTCAAAGGGAAACATAGCCTCTCACTTCATCCAAAATAAAGCTGGGCGGCCTAATTTGGAGCAGTCTAGGAGACACTGGTGTAGGCACAAAGTGTTGCTTGCTGTCTAGCAGGACACCTTTGATCTGTGGTAGGATTTTCTCAGCTCTTCCTTACATTTGCTTTAGGGATGCCTTATAAAACAACAGGAACACAGTTCGAAGCTTTTCTATGTCTGTCAGCCTTTACTCTGGGCACATCCAATATTTCCAGTGAAGCAGAGGTTGGAGCCTATTTCCAAGTCCAAACTGCCCTCCCATCCTTGCTGCACAGAGCTGCAAGGAGACCTCTTGGCCCCTAAGGCACCCTATCCCCTTCCAATCACACAGCAGAGCCCTGACATTTCAGCACAGGAATGTTGTCTGGACCAAGACCAAGGGGATGTTCCTTAACCCCATTTTCTCCAAGCTAACGGGGAAAACAAGCCTGGAGAGGCAGCCCTTTTGTACCAGCTCCTGCTCCCACACAGCCCAGCGTTGGCTCAGCCTCCCCCAAGGGAACGGCAGAGCTACTTCACCTGCATTGGATTCTGAAAGTCAAAACTCTACCATGGAGCCACAGCGCTTCCATCCCAGCCTCTCACTCCCTGCCCTGTGTGGACCTGCAAACACACTCAGCTCAGGTGTCCCCTGCCTGCCCAGATGGGCCAGAGTACCTGCTACTTCAGCCAGCTCACCAGCAGACACCCCTGGCTCTTCTGAGCACCACACGTGTGTCTGAGAGCTGCTCAGAGGCAGGAGGCATTGGGCTTGGGGAGCCAAGTGTCATTGACCCAACTCTCACAGCTGCTCCCCACCTCCTGGGGTACAGCTGTTCTCTCAGATAGAGGTGGAAGAAGCTCATTCAGGAGGCAGGGCAGACACTGCCAGCAGAGTCCATTTACCCCTCATAAACAGGGGTCTCCAAATTAAGTGCCTCTGGAAGATCTCCTCTAGGAGAAAACTCTCTTCTCAGGGAACAGGCCATACATTATACATGCAGCACTTGAAGACACTAAGACTTTCAACCTCATAAAATTTAAGGCTTCCTTATGAAGGAGGTGGTCTACAAGGCCAGACCTAATGCCTTAATCCCATCACATACTGGAAATGAAGCAATCCTGGCCCTGTCTAGTACTTGGGCAGGAGACCACCTGGGACCCTGGACAGACCCAACAGACTGACAACAATTAGACCACAGAAATCAAATTAATTTTAAAAAGGGAGGGAATGTCAGGTCTCAGAACTACGGAGTGAAACAAGAAGCTGCATTTGGTTAGTAAACCACAGCAACACCAGGTCTTAAACGGGCTGTATGTCTGGCTAAGAAGCCCCAGACCCCATGACTAAAAGTTTAAATGATAATCATCTAGCTCACCCACCCATCAGGGTGGAGCCAGACTTTGCCGAGAAGATCAGCCAAAGTTTGCTGGACTTCAGCGGGAGCACACCACTCTTAGCCTGAGTACTCACAGTTTGATTGAACTTAACTTCAAAGTGAAGGCCAGTCTCGGACCCACTCCATTTTGAGCAGGATTATGTGCATTAGGTTACAAAGTCACAGCTTTGGTTGGTTAATGCAGTGAGACTCCTGACTACCTCTGAATCAGCAAGGACCAGGACTGCCACATTAAGCTGCATTTCTGTAGCAAAGGAAGCAATTCTTAAACAGGGGTTGTATAACCCTTTTGTTACACTTAAAAAGCTCTTTGGGATCCTTCAGAATGAAAGGCCCTATTTAAAAAACTACTGCAGTGAATATAGAAAATGCAAATGTGAACATTTTAACATAACTACAGATAAAAATCCTAAGGTGACCACTCCTGCAACTGCCCTCTCTCTGCTTATCAAGTGCAAGCTTGTGCATCACTCGTTAGCGTGGCTCTCATCTCTCACATGGATTTTACAAGCTGCTTGGGCCGACCTGCCCGCACACAGTCAGATCATTCATGAAGGATCAGGTCCACAGTAGTTTAAGTCAGTTTTGAGGGAGATTTGGTGAAGATAAAATATAAACATTTCCTACTTCAAAAAACCTTCTCGATTTTTGTGCATACACGTGGATCTCAACCAAACCACTCCAGCAAGATTAGAAATCCACCACTCAATATAAAGGTGGAGTAACATTTTGTTCAAATGAGTTATTGACTGTAGGACGCAAACTTTTAAAACAAATTAAATCAAGGAAGCCATTAAAGAAACTCACCACAATCATTGGTCCTATTGCCTGGGTCATGTTTTGGGCAGAACACTCTAAAATTTAAGTTCAATTTTAAGAAAAAGAGAAAAAGTATTAATAAATATGTAAACAGAGTTATGCTGACTGATTTTAACAGATATTTTCCCCTCTTTTCATTGAATGTAAATTGAAAGACGCTTAAAAAAATTGTCAGGATTTTTGTTCAGCATTACCCACCTAGGAAAGCACCTGCTGTCAAGTCACATACATGCACAAGCTTGTATTTGTACTTTTAGAGCCTCAGTGGACTCTGAACACTAAAGCTTTGAATTATCAGTTCCATTACCCCACTGTTTAGACTTGCTCACTGTTCAAATCCTGAGTCAGACACGTTTCACCTGGTGTGGCGATCAAACACTGTGGCAGAGGTACTCTTATTGAAACGCCTTATTACAATGAGATTCGTGCTGTCAAGATGAAATACCACAGTACAATACTGCTTGATTGTAGCTACTACTGTTAGGCCCCCTTGCCCTGTACCACTCAGGCCAGGCCCAGAACCTCTTTAGATGTATCTGCTTACCCGTCAGCTCGACCTTATAAGCCCTGCCTGACATGCTGGCACAGGCACAGGGCACTGCACCGCCACACACAGCACCCGTTACTTGCTTGGAGATCTCTGTGGACTTCCCTTTCCACTGCCCAGTGCTGACGAGGTGGTCCCCAAATCCTGAGGAAGCAGGGCACCCCGTTTGAGATCCAGTAGCTTAAAGCTGTTCAATCTATTCATGCCTTAAAGACTTTAGTAATATGTGAGATGGGAATATTTTCTCTGGTTCTGGGAGAGCAATGTGAATTCCTTGGAAGTGGCAAAATGCAACAAATACAGCTGGAAATACTCCTTATCTTCTGGATACAATAATGCGTAGAGAACATGAACCAGCTTCTATAATATGCCTTTCTTACAGAAGGATCCCAAATCACTTTTTAAGCAAAATTGCCTTGTCAAGAGTGTGGCTTAGCTGATCTCTTCATTACAAATCTATTTGCCAAGACTAATGCTCAATTGTTTGGAAGCAATTTTTAAAGGGAACTGCATTTGCTAGGACATTTTCTAATTATTGTCATTCTTTCATTTTAACAAAATAGAAGCACTGACCTTAGAAATGCAGTCTGTTTCCTTGACGAGCCAGCTTTTTTGCATGAAATTCATTTTGATGCACAAAAAACCAGATTTATGCATGCCTAACAATTCAATCAGAAAGCTAAGTACTGGAGGCACCTTATTTACCTCTCTGAATTTCTAACATTGCCCTTTGAAGGTTGGTTTTTTTCCTCCCCTCCCTTTAATTCTATTCTTTCCCAGTTAAAACCAACCTTCCTAAGTACAAGAACATCTTATAAAGAACAGACAATACCTGTTACTACTCAGGTCACTTTATTTAAAAGCTCTTCCCTACTATCATTTTTGCAAGATAACAGTACAAGTTATGCTTATTTCCCCACCTCTACTCTTACTAGCCACTTCCATAGCACTGTATGCCTTCTCTTTTTTGTTCTGCTCTGTTTTGATAATCACTGCTCATCATCACAATGATGGCAGCTCAGAATTTAAAAACACCATCTCTCTCTCTCTCAGGAATTCTCTCTTTTGATATGCTTTTCAATATGTTGTACTTCACCATCAAAAAGTGCAGGGGGTTGTCAATCCACATCCACTGTTTTTCAAGTCTTGTTCGTCTGCTCTCCAATAATTTCAGGCTAGCTAAAAATTTTGTGCTTTATTGCGCAGTGATACTGTGTAAAGGTCTTCGGTTCAAATCCCTGAAACCTGCCTCACCATCTTTCTCTAATTCAGTCCTTTTTCATCTCTTCAATACAGGTTGCTATAGCCTAGTTTCCTATATTTCTATATAAGACAAGCAACTAGTCTCACACAGTGACTTAATACAAGGCATTTTTAAGGGTCCCTCTTCCAAACCTCCAAGGTCAGTAGCTCAGAAAACCACCAAATATTCAACCATTTTACCAGTTTGTATCTGGACTGTCATCAGTCCCATTCATTTTTCAACATCTTGAGAAGTTCAGTCTTCTTCAGCCTGAGGTACCCTTTCTAAAGCTGTATGATGAGAGCCACTTATTCTGCGATCATGGAAAGTTTCCATCTTCCCAGTTACACTCTTTCACGAGCTTTGCAGAATCCTGAAGACTTTATAAGCATAAACTAAACATATCATCTTCCCTATACAGCTGGGCTTACAGCCTTGCAGAAAGACATTTATTTTGGAGTGAGAGCCCTAGTGAAGCAGCCAGGAGTGCAAGTGTTTTGACACAAAAGGACCCATCTTCCACTGCTACTAAGGATTGCACTAGTCCACCTCTTCCTGAAACAAGTAGTGATTAGATGGTCTACCAGATTAATCTAAGACTAACATGGCTTGTGATCTCTCTGGCCTTGCACAGAAATGGTCACCAGGGGTTTTATGCACCTCAGACTTCACTATAACTTCAGCACTCCAAAAGGTCCCTAAAGTCCCAATTTCTCAACCCCTTCATGTGCATCCTCCAAACAACTCGTTCCATGTACTAATGGCAACGCAGTCAGCCTGAGGGCAGTGGACACCAGGACTAGCATGATCAGGACAGAAAATTTACTTAAATTCTGTTTAATTGTGTTAATGCTAGCAACGTACTTGAAATATAAGAAGATCTTTGGTGGGAATACAAAGTTCTCTGCTAGCATATGGAGGGAAAATTACCAGAATTTGCCTAATGTGAACAGATCCAGAAGTGCTACAGCCTGCTCTGTGCTCAGACCACATTTACTGAAGCTTCTGAACCCACAGAAATTGAGAATTTAAGTGACGTTAATAAAAATCTTGGTCCTTGAAGACTAGCTAGATCACCAGTAAGGACTGACTTCCTTGGTTTTGGCCTAGTGATCTTTCAGGTGTGTTGCAGGCTCAAACACTGAATAGATTCCTTCCCACTGCTGTGATGTCTTCCTGGGAAAGGAAAACATTTTCCCTACTGCTTGTGAACACAGGATCGAGCATCACTTTAAGAGAGGAGAACATACTTCTTTTTTAAAAAACTTTAAAAACCACACAATTTTTAAGTCTCTCTTCCTGACACCACCACCAAAATTTTGACAATAATTAGTTAGAAAATACTTGGTTAAATACCGGTAGACTCCATTTACTTCATCCGTTTCTATTGCTGCATCATCACAGCGTGCACAGAAGTAGTGATAACTTCTGCGACAGGCTCTTTCCTCGCATCCCACAGTGGCTCCTTTCTTGCGACAGAAGTTGCACATCTAGAACAGGATGAGGTTTAGCAGGTAAGCATTACAGACAGCTACTGAAAATCTTGGCATACAAGGCAAATACTATCCTCTGTGAGAAAACCAGATCTTTCCCTGCAAGTCGCCTCTGTATAACTCATCAGGCAAGTTCACTCCTGCAAACTCCTACCCTGGTCATTACTTCAGCCACTTTTTTGCTGTCTTACCTCTATTTCACATTGATGAATTTGTAAAATGATGCAAAGAGCCATGTGAGGGCACTGGGCAACTTCCTCCCCCCCTAAATCTTGCCCAAGTTATTTCAATATTTATTGGTATTAGTACTTGTATTTATGTTTTATAGGCTAACTCTGTCATGAAAAGAGTTCTGCCCAGGATGTAAGGGAGGAGGGCAGGTGAGGACAAAGCCAGTAAGAAAACATCATATAAATAACCTTCCTTCTGCTAAAACCAGAAGGTGTTTCCCTTTACACTTATGGATTGCATAATTTTGTTTCAGGCACTGGCTTAGTCTTTTAACGAAGTCTCTTACGAAACTTAGACTAAGGCCAGAAAAAACAACACATTTTAATACACAATGAACTAAATTTCACCAAATATAAGGTCAAATCAATGTTTCTAATGCTAAATCTGTAATTTCCCTAATCTTAGTAGATCAGAAGGACCAAGTACTTTTCTGCATTTTTTTTCAAGCATAAAACAGTCCAGACAACCTTCAGTATTATGAGATAGGACTAAGTGCAGATTCAGAAAGAAACTCCTTACCAGCCGCTTTCCTCTCTTGAGTTCTTTCAATACTGAAGCCACATCAAACCTTATATCCAGGTTATCTGGGTTATACTCTTCAGATTCCACAAATCCTGAGGAAAATAACTAAAGACAAAAGAGACAACATTAAGAATTAATAGAGGGACTCAGTCACCAGTGCATTCCAGAGAAAAGAGAGGAAGGGTATATCTTCTCTTCTTGCACTTGCCCTACCTAAGAAAGGCTGATTTTTCTCTGTGTTTTTAAGAGGTTTCACCTACATTGAACAAGGAGCTGTGCTTAACTCTTTTCCCAGTCAAAAGAAGTTCCTGTCTACATAGGAGATTTCACATGACCTGAAGGTGAACTAAGAACAGATAACAAAGTGAGAATATGAACTTAGTAAGAAGTGTGAATGAAGAAAGTCTGGAAGTCCAGGCTGCCCAGAGTAAGGAGGAGAAGCTCTTTGGCTGACAGACCTCCACACCTTGAACACCCTGTTATCTGCCCAGTTGTTCGTGCTTACAGCTGGATGCAACATTTCTCTGTAATAAAATTTCCGTGCAGTCCAATGCTGACAACAGTTGACTGCATGAGAAACATAGGAACATTGTACAAAGCCTGGGAGAAACCCACAAAAAATGCATACATGCACATTTGGGCCACTTTAATTCCCACAGAAGTACTGAGCCATGACAATAAATGAGGAAGGGGAAGTTCTTAGCAACTTTTTTCTAATCATTATATATAGCTAATTCCAAACAAAAGTGAGCTACCCTTACGTCAAGTGGCAGGCACAGTCTGCCTGCTCAGAAGGTGATAGCTAACTGCAAAAAAAGCCAAACAGTGCAGAGAAGTCTAAGGCAGAGAAATGAGTAAAGTTATTGCCCACCCCACCCCCCTTCACCCCCCAAAAAAGAGAAAGTTTCAACATTAAAGGAACATTATAGCCCTAACAAAACCCATTTCAAACAAAACATCCAAGTAACACTGTAAAATAGGTAACAGATGTTTCTGAAACATTCTGCTAATTAAAAAAAAAAAGTAGTAGAAAAAGAAAGATGTAAACATAAAACCTGCAAGAATAAGAAGGCTGGAACAGTAAAAGCCAGAAAGCTGTTCCAGCAGCAGGTGCATCTCCTGCACTAAGCAACCCTCACTGAAGGGAAAATATGGCGTCTAATTGAATCTGCACACCAAGAACCAGCTCCACTAAGATCCCAGAGTAAAGGGGAGGCATTTTAACAACAAGAAGAGTAAATACATTCTAGGATCACAGCACGCTTAGAGCTTCACAGATATTTTTATATAATCAACTTCTGATATTTTTATTCCTTATTTTCTATAAAGCACAGTCTGGGTAGTTTTTTTACCAAGTGATACAAGTATTTTCCTGCAAAGGTTTAAGTAAGTACACAACTTTCTGTGGTCTGAGAAGCCTCATCCAATTTAGTGTCTCAAGAAGACCTATTCCTACTGCTAGACTGTATGTGTGTCTAGAACCGTTGATCAGGAACAGACGTGCAGGAAAACACCACAAATCGGTGTGTTCAGATGTGCAGCTGGGTCCCCCTCCTCTCCAAAATTCTGGCCAAGCCCTGTTGCTCCTCATAGCTTTTCAATCTAGTATAAGCTTGCTGGTTTGGGTAACCAACCTTTTAATTCAGACACTAGTGTAGAGTCAAAAATAGACAAGCAGTGGAAACTTCCCCTTTAGCCCTTCTCCTCCATTCCTCTTAGGTACTGATCAACTAACAGCCACTCACCAGACAATCCTGATGAGCTGCAATATCTCGCTCTTTGGCAATATACATTACAGAACCAGCCTCCCCGTCTGAACAAAACGCACACGTTCTTCTCACCATCTTCGCCATTATCCGGAAAACACCTAGAGCAGGAAAACTGGGACAAAACACAAAGCAATTGATGCAACTATCATAGCCAAGCAGGGTGACCAGAGGAAAGCAGAGCTTGCTAGCAATTGCCCTCTAACTACTCCTTCCCCTATGTTCCCTGAACCTTGGTGCTTTGCTCCTCCAGCAACAAGTACTAGTAGAATAGGCAAAGCCTGCTCTTGGGACAGCAGCTCCCAGGAGCTCCAGCAGTTAGAGCAGGAGAAAAACTAGTTTATTTCCTCTTGGAAAGTCCCTAACAAGTCATGGGGGGTGATACAAGAGCTTTCAAGCTTGCTTGGCAATATCTGCTCCAACAACAGGCCCAAGAGCGGGCCAGCAAGTCATGCCCTAGATGTGAAACCCCTTTAATTTGCAGGGGGTCAGTCATCCATAGCAATGCCTGCAAGAGGCTTGCAAGTAAAAGGGGGCAGAAGACAGAGTCAGAAACAAGAGATTTGAACATTCTCTCTCAATGAGGTGAAGCGCCAACGTGAGCGACATAATTTTCTCTATACCCTGGGATTTGTCCCATGCACATCTGTTGTCTTTTTCTGGCCATATCCACTCAAGTCTTAATTGTTCTTCACACAATCTCTTTTCCCCAGCAGCTGCAAAATTTTAAGGCCACCTATTTATTTCACAAAACAGTCTAAAGTTTTCTGGATAAGCCTTTACCCACATCCCCCACGAGTAGTTTAGAGCATCATGCCACACATTAATAGAAGAAGTTTTACTCTGTCTGTGGTTCCCGTGCAAGTCCACTGCAGAAATTGTCAACAATTTCCCACTCCTACTAGGTGTGATACTCCAAACTGCCCTTTGCTGGAGACGTCACCTCTGACAGCACAAACTCCTGTAGGATAAGGGTAAGAAAAGTCTGTGTTTACTTTCAAGAAATAAGATTTGAAGTTAAATTATTCTAGTGACAGAGAAGCAGTAAGGTCCAAATATAAAACAGGCAGGAAATCTCACAGTCCTGGGTTTGCCTCTGTGGTGCCGGTTGCTCTGCTTCCGTCACTGTAACCACTGCCACAGGGCATTTGCCACCATCCATGAGTCAGTATAGAGGTAGAGCATTGGCTACTTTTCTCACTCAGCAATGTCTAAAGCCAGCTGGATGGCTAGTTGCTCAAGGAGTGATCAGCAAGACTCACTCACCCTTTAGCAGTCATTTTTGGCGCCCAACGTGGGGCTTGAAGGGTTCAATATAATGTCAGATTTAACTGGAATGTGCTAGATCAAATTTATAGCTGTTATTGCTGTTTAGCTATTAACCGGCAGGCTCCTGTGCTAGCCACGGGGCTTGCTTGCCTCACTGTATAGTACAGTCTAGTGCTCGTTAGTGGCTGCTTTTCACTTTCGCTGCTTCCTGTACTGCTCATCGTCTGACCCTGCTGTGCCTGGGAACGTTTTGATAACAGCAATGGCGATGCGCCTGGGCTGGCAGATGGCCAGGGCATCGCTGCTGTACTGGACAGGCCGGAACTCCAGTGTGAAGTCCAGTCGAAGGGACTGTGACCTGTGGATGAGTCCACGTGGGAGCAGGACAGCCCAAAGCGCCTGTGGCCGTGGATAAGCCCAGGCCAGAGAAGGTACGTCTGGAAGCGTCTGTGGTCATGGTTATGGCTGTGCCGCAGCAGGTATATCTCTGAAGGGACTGTGGCCCAAGGGTAAGTCCATGCTGGAGAAGGTACACCTCAAAGCATCTGTGGCTGTGGATAAGTCCACGCTGCAGCAGGCACACCTTGAAGCATCAGTGGCTGTGCACGAGGTCATGCTGGAGCACCTCAAAGCGTGTGGCCATGGATAAGCCCACAACAGAGCAGGTACAGCCCTGGAGGGACTGCAGCCATGGGTAGGGCCACGTTGGAGCAGGTTTACTTCCAAAGGGACTGTGGCTGTGGGTAAGGCCACGCTGGAGCAGGTGTATCCCTGAAGGCATTGTGGCCCATGGAGAAGGCCATGCTGGAACAGGTGCACCTCAAAGCGACTGTGGCTATGGCTAAGTCTACGCCGCAGCAGGTATACCCCTGGAGAGACTGTGGCGTGTAGATAACGCGCCACTTGGAGCAGGTACACCCCTAAGGGACTGCAGTCTGTGGGTAAGTCCAAGCCGGAGCAGGGGCAAGGGGAGGAGTTCATTGCAACGTTAAACCCTATGGTCTGGTCCAAAGGGACCACGGATGGAGACTGTAATGGAAATACCTTTAAATTGTTGTAACCTGGGATTTGAGTTGCATGTCATAGGAATTACTATTCCATCCAAACCAGTGGAGGACAAGCCTTACAAGAAGCAGCGCAAGCGCAGCAGTGACCTGATCTGAGCTGGCTTTGGTGCGCAATAACTCCACGCAACACATCACCTCTCCTGTCCTGAGTGACCACCATAACAGATGGAGCCCAAAGTCATGGACTAAATGAACTCAATGGACATTTCGTGGACATTTTACAGGTATTTTACAGGGGTGGTCCATAGACTAAGGGAATGATATCTGTATTATATCAAAGGATATGAAGGAGGGGTTGTTGTTAACAAGGATGTATTGGAATTGTGCGGGACCTGAGCATGACGTAAATGGTATGGAATAAGGGGTGGAGAATGTGCTGGGTTTCAGCTGGGATAGAGTTAATTTTCTTCACAGTAGCTAGTACGGGACTATGTTTTGGATTTGTGCTGAAAACAGTGTTGATAATACAGGGATGTTTTAGCTACTGCTGAGCAGTGCTTACACAGAGCCAAGGCCTCTTCTGCTTCTCACCCCACCCCACCAGCGAGTGGGCTGGGGGGACACAAGGAGTTGGGAGGGGACACAGCCGGGACAGCTGACCCCAACTGACCCCAGGGATATTCCATACCATATGACGTCATGCTCAACATATAAAGCTGGGGGAAGAAGGAGGAAGGGATGGACGTTTAGAGTGATGGCAGTTGTAACTGTTACGTGTGATGGAGCCCTGCTTTCCTGGAGATGGCTGAACACCTGCCCGCTGATGGGAAGTAGTGAATGAATTCCTTGTTTTGCTTCACTTGCGCACACAGCTTTTGCTTTACCTATTAAACTGTCTTTATCTCAACCCATGAGTTTTCTCACTTCTACTCTTCCAATTCTCTCCCCCATCCCACCAGAGGGGGATTGAGCGAGTGGCTGTGTGGTGCTTAGTTGCTGGCTAGGGTTAAACCACAACACCAGCAAATCTCGCACACCTTTCTGTGACTTTCAACAGCCAACCTGTGGCCCTATCTCCCTTCCATAAAATAGAGGGAGTAGTCTCAAGTGAGAACACCATCAGAGTAGAAGAGGATTTTTTTTTTCCTCTGGCTCTGCCACTGAGAATTTACTTAATCACAGCCAAGTCACTTCACCTCCACACACGTGGAGTTTTTTTCCCCCCATCCTTCCATCCCTTGTAAGCAAGGTAGGGTAGGGACTGATTTCCAATATCCATCTATACAGTGACCATCACATCAGTCTCAGAACTTAAGCATTAAATAAATATGATAGAAACAAATAGAAATGTATAGAAATGGAAATATTAGAAATAGACTAGAAAACAAAAGACGGAAAGAAATTAAAAAGCAGAACAAGCTAGAGTTTGAATGGTCTAGAACTCAGGAAAAGTTCTCTGCAGCAAGCTAATACCTGGAATCGATGCAGATACATAGGCCCTGCTCAGGCCCAGTCAGAGGATCCAGCTCTGGGGGCTCTGGGAATTTCGTGAGGAAGAGGCTAAAGGTGGAGTCTACAGTCCCTGGTGTTCTTACAGGTTCAGGAGAAATCCTGGTGCTGCAGGAGAACAGAGGACACTCAGTCAAGGTCAGCTTTGGAGTTATTCCAGTGCCTTTGCAGGAACCCTGAAGTGAGGAATGGCCAAGAGCTGTCCTTCCACCACTACAGAAGCAGACAGCCTGCACTCGCTGCCCCATTTAGCTCAGTGTCCTGTCCCCCACAGGAGCGTTGCTTCGGCCTTGTGCTCTTCCCTAGCTTTCTGCTACAGATTACTGCCAGGGAGAGGACACTGAGCTAAATGGGGCAATGGATCTGGCTGGCCGCTCTCAAGCGAGATGGGAGAGGCTAAGGGCATGGTTCCAGTTCCACAGTTTAATTACATTTCGCCTAAACAACCCCTTGCTTTCACAGGTCTTAAGCCTGCCACTCATGGATTCCATTTGACACCCCAAGATCTGTCTGAAAAGGCAAGAAGTCATTGTTCCTTACTCACCCGTGACAGCACAAATCTGATATTCTTTCTCCTACTGTCTCTTTTTCAAGTTGAAGAATCTGAAACTATTTAGTTGTTCCTTGTACAGAAACTGCTCCACATCTTTGATCATCCCTGTCTCTTCTCAGTCTCTTCTCTACTCCTGCTATGTTCCAAGAGGAGCAAACAACCTTCAAAAGGGTGGGCTACCATTTACAATCCAAAGTCACAATGGAGTGCTGCATTTTTCTCTTCTTTTCTTAGTAATTCTTAATATTTCAATCACATTTTAGACTGCTTCTGAGCATGGAGCTGACACTTTCATAGAACTATGTATTATAGTCCCCCAGATCTCTTTCCTAAATGGTATCAGATAGTATGGGGGGCATCAGTGTTATGATTGTTGCTTTGACACATGCATCATTTTCCACTTATCAATGCTGGATTTTCACCTGCTATTTTATAGTCAAATCATTTGCTGCCACAAAGTCCTTCCACAACTCTTCACAACCAGCTTTCACTTTCACTGCCACAGAAGTAGATTGTGGGAACCTAAGGTAACTAATTAATCTATAAGAGCTAGAGGCCCTTCCACTGCCCTCCACTAATGACAGAGCAAATGAAGCTGCAAAGCAGAAGACAGAGGAGAAGCAGCTGAGCAAAAGAAACAGTCACATGCCTCTGGTTCCTTCTCTGGTACTCATGTCATTTCCTACAAGCAGGGTTTCTTTTTTTTCAACAGTGACAAAATGGAAGAGAATAGGAAACGAAACAGAAAGTAAAAAGGGACAAGAACATTGTCGGCAAGTGCACAGGGACTTTGTCACTTCCAAATACACCTTGCTGAAACATTATCAGTTTGTCCAAGTATTTCCTCTCCAGAACCAATTCTGCAAGCATCCTTGCACGTAAATACACACTTTTTACACAGGAGGAAACTACGGCACAGAATGTCACTCGGCATATCTGTAGGGAAGCAAAGAAAAGAACCCAAGTCCCCTGACTTCCAGCGCACTACTGAAACCCACTGTCCTAGCTCCTGCTCTGCTCTCCTCTTCACCCAATATAGTGAAGGATTTGATCTGTTGAAGGAGGGAGAAAGAAAGAAATTACACACCTGTTACCCCATACTCACTGTGTCTTCCATTTATGCTTTGTGGGGAAAGAAGCACTGCTGGTCATATATTAGCTGGGCACAACCTACACAAGCCCCCTCCCCATTCTCCCCCAAGTCATTAGCAGCATAAACACACCTAGCCTTTGAAAGGCTTTCAGAACAAAGAAATCTATCTTTCTGATCATGTTTCACTTGCTACAGGGAAAATATTTTTAAGAATATAAAAAAATATTTTCTTTAGAAAGGTATATGTTAACATATGTGATCCAAGTGATGGAGGTGACTGGAAGGTTCCTCATCAGATCTAAACTCTCACCTATTCACAAGATCGCAGAATCATAGAATGGTTGGGGTTGGAAGGGACCTTTGAAGATCATCTAGTCCAAGCCCTCTGCCATGGGCAAGGACATCTTTCACCAGACGAGGTTGCTGAAAGCCCCTTCCAACCTAACCTTGAACACTTCCAGGGATGGGGCATCCACAACTTCTCTGGGTAACCTGTGCCACCCTCAACATAAAAAAAAAGTCTTCTTTATGTCCAATCTAAACATGCCATCTTTCAGTTTAAAACCGATGCCCCTTGTCCTGTCACTACAGGGCTTGAGAAAAAGTCCCAGTCTTTCTTATAACCTCCCTTTATACACTGAAAGGCCACAAAAGGTCTCCTCAGAGCCTTCTCTTTTCCAGCTGAAGAACTCCAGCTCTCTCAGCCTTTCTCCGTAGGAGAGGTGTTCCAGCCCTCTGACCATTTTTGTGGGAGATGCTTGGACTTCTATTGTTAGAGGTCCTCAATTGCTCCGATGCTCTTCCTAGAGCAACACCTTACCCTCTACCAACATGCTGCTTCCAGCATTTTAAACACAGCAGTGTCATTTTTAAGAGACTAACGTTTCCTGCCTTGCTACGACCACTAAGCGCCACACGGCAGAACTTGAGGAAGAAGGACAGGGATCGACTCTCCGCCAATTTGGACACCTGGGCACTGAGGTGGGGCTGGGAAGGGGCTTGCTGAGGTGATGTCTTCCCTCATGCCTCAGTGCTTTCAGGCCTAGCGGGGTGAGCTGTCACCTAGTTGGGCCTGCCTCGGCCCTGAACCTCCCGGGGCGGCCGAGCCGCACCGGGAGGCTCAGGGCCGAGGCAGGCCCGGTCGCGGGGGGCCTCCAAGACAACGGCCACCGCTCTGAGGGAAACCCAGAGTCGCCCTCACAGCCCCGCTCTCCCCCGAGCTCCAGCCGGGCCCATTCATTGAGAGTCCGGGGGGGGCGGCCAAGCACTGAGGGTGGGCCAGGCACTGAGGGGACGCCGAACACCGGGTGGCCCCAGTTCCCCCTCCCCCGTTTCCGCAGTGAGACTTACCGCGGGGCGGTGGGAACCATCCACCCCCGTCCTCACAGACCGGCTCGAGCGAACAGCCACTTCCGCGCTCGCTCGCTCCCCCCCTCCCCTCCCCACTCTCCCGCGCGGAAGTGGGCGTGCCCAGCCGCGGCACGGAGAATGCTCACGGAGCGTGCGGGGGGCACAGGGAGTGGGGCCCCGCGGGATGCACCACCACCCCCCCCCCCCCCCCCCGCGCTGATTGGCTGCGGCTCCGGCGTGGAGGGGGGGGGGGGGGGGTGGAAACGCACCGCCCCTCCGCCGGTCACGTGGTGAGGGAGCGGTGCTCGGCCCATCCCCCGCGCCTTTGGGCGTGCCGGGGCCCGAGGTTCGATACCGGGAGCCGGGGTTCGATACCCGCACCCGGCACTCCCGGTGGCCGCCGTCGGGCAGCCATTTCCCAAGGGATTTCCCCACGGGGAAGGGGACATCTTGCATCCTCCCCTCGCCCCCCGTTCATTTTTGCACGTTCCTAAGCAGGACAGGCAGGGCAGGAGGACAGCACGTGAGGGGCCCGATGCGATGGGGAGGTCGCGATCGGTGCCCCGTGTGGGGGTGGCAGGGTGACATCTGACCAAGCAGCTAATGCGAAAGATGGGCAGGAAAGGCCGGGACAAGGAGTTGTGCCTCCCGCAGCCATCCGGCCCTGCGCTTGGTCGGTCTCTCCATGGCAGAGGAGGAGGTGGCTGCGGTGCACTGGCTTCATACCCGGCGATGGTGGTGCTCACCCAGCACACGTCCCGCCCCAGCGACGCTGATCAGCACTTTCCTCGGTCAGGAGGTCAAAGACAGGCTTGTCCTTGGGTGACCAGGGATATAAGACTTCCTACCGTGCCAGCTCCTCCCTGTGGGGCTTTGCTGGTGCTTCCTTGCTCATAAGCCTGACAGTTCATACGTAGGCTGATCCCCTCCAGCTGCCTGTGTAAACAGAAGACGAGCGCGTACTAGCTAACCGCAAAATGTAAGCAATGCCGGGAGAAGCTCGTTGCTCTGCAGGTCTCAACACAACACACACCACCGAGAGATCTGCTCTTCCTGCTTCACACAGATGCAATGTTTCTGCAAGCTCTATGAACATCAGCGACTCAAGGCTTAAGGCAAAATCGTGCCAGTGAGACCAAGGTTTAGGCCTACCTGAAGTTCCTCTGCATTGCGTGGGATAATTATACCCTAAATTTCCACCCCCATACAGCTCGCCAGCCACCACATAACAGGCACGATCTGGCCCATCAGGAGGCCGCACCAAACACAACATGGAGTATCTTCCAATCAGTTCCCTTGACAGGCTAGAACAGCTTTGGCTTTTCAGCACTGCTGGCATTATTCCAGCTCGTTTCCTAAATCTCTTTGCGCCTGCCCAGATGCAGCATTTCAGAGCTAAGGTCAGCCCCTGTGTCCAGGCTTGCAATTAGATTGCATCTATTAGCCAGATGCTGCTACACAACACCAATTCCCGAATCTATTATCTAGATGGTTCTCAAATGAGTCAACTGGATTCAAGCACGCTCACAGGTGCATTAGTCTTAAACTAGGAAAACTTTCCTAACACAAGTCTGTTCTTCAACACAGGAAAAAAAAAAAGTGAGGAAAAAAACACTGCAAATCCCTTGTGATCCCTTCTTCCAAACCCCTGTTCTACAGAGCCATGTAGTTCTGCTGAAATAGGTGGAGCTGGAAATAAGTGCTCTCAATTTTTTGGCACAAAAAAAGAAATCGGCGTAATGTACTCCAGTCCAGTTTCTTTCATACCTATGCCACCGGTGATCTTCAGCTGTCTTTGCATTTGTATGCTCACCTTGGGCATTAATATTTACTTCCCTGTAGGTCATGGAGCTGTTCTGCATCCTCACATCCCTACTGTCCCTCTGCTGGGACAGTCTTGCTCAGCATAAGAGAGTCAGCAATTTCCACACTGTATATCTGGACCACACCATTTCACAGGAACAAGGTACCACCCTGAAAAAGCCTAAATTTGTTTCAGAATTCCCCTCTGCTGGTCCTCCATCAGTGTTGTAAAACCTACGCTCCCCTGCAGGTCAACAGAAACTGATTTCAGGGCATCTCCAAAGCTCTGCTTCACATCTCAATGCGACTAATTCCCATCAGGCACTCTTCTCTTTCGATACCCCTGACAGGCTGACAGAAGTCCCAAACATGTCATTCCACAGGCGCTTTCGAGTGTTTCACTTGAAAAAATTCCACCTGTTCTTCCGTCAGTGCTTGTGCTCGGTGCTTTTACGTGATACTCTGCTAAAGCACGGGTGGCACGAGGGGCTATGTTCAGAAATACGCCCATCTCTGAGCTGTGCAAGGGCAAGCAGAGGAACCGATAGCTGAGCAGAGAGCAAGTTCAGATGAGCACTCTCGCAATGTCTGTTGAACTGGCACAGCCATTTTCTGCAGAGGATACTTGCCAGCCACCTTCGGCAGAACCCATTCTAACAAAATCACAAAACCAGGTGGAAAACATACCTTGTAAGGTAAGTTTGCAAGAGGCTAGGTTATGATCTCTGGTCTGGTATGTTAGATTCACAAGCAGTGAAAGCATCAGACCGCGAGGGGACTAGAAGCTGGGTTGCAACCGCTCTATCTAGTGTATCCTTACGTGGAGGAGGAGAATGAAGAAGCACCAGCCTGAAGACAAGACCTGATAAACACAACTAGCCAAAAAGCCCCGTCTCATACACATACCTACTGTAAAATCCATGCTGACAGCAGGCTCTCGGATAGTTGCAGACCACACAGAGCAAGTCACTGCTTTATCTTTTGAAACATCAGGTCTGTTTTCTGCAGCAAGAAACAGAGCTTTTCCTCGCCAGCTCAGTACCGGAATTCCTACCACTAATCTGGGAAATATAATCAACAGCAGTAAAATGTACTTTTTTTTCCCCCCTTGATGCTTTTAATGACATTCCCATCTGCTTTTCCACGTTCAGGTTGAACTTGGAGACAGATATTTTCCACATCCTCACTTGTTTAAAAGACTTAGACCAGTGCTGGGTTACCAGTGGGCTTGCCACGCAGTTCAGCATGTCTCTGGAGGTTTTTACACTGCACGACATTATCCTAAGGCACGTTCCCTCTGAGTAGAGGCAGATCTTCAATGCGGCAAGAAGCAACTGAGCTGAATGCTGACTGCTGCTAACATGGTGGTACTCCTCAGTGACAAAGGGGTGGAAGGGGACTGATCAGGACAAGAGTGGGTGGCTCTGACCCTTTGAAGGGGTACTGCACCAACACTGGGGGTAACTCCGCTCTTCTGGATTTAGCCCTGAAGATGCATGATGAAACCACACACAAACCTGTAGTGTGAAGACTGAAGAGAGGCTTGCTTGATGGATATGCAAAGCTCTCAAACAGGGCCACGGGAGAGAAGGGCTGAGGTTTCGTTGTGAGCAGAACAGTTCACAGGTCTGGTATCTCTGTTAAAGATCCATTTTTAACAGGGTTAAACTCCTCATGCATGTCAAGACTGTTGAGAAATGTGAGAGCGCTGCTTGTTGCAGCACAACCCTGTGTTTTTTAAACCTGAAGCATCCAAACCAAAATCAAAAAACAGCTTAGGGCCACAAGTACCATGTTTGTCCACAGTAACATAACAGAGATGCAACCCAATTAAAAGAGGACTAACCCTAAGCCATGTGGACGTAAGCCACCCATTGCCTCTTGGCCTCAAGGCTGAGAACTTGTTCCTGCTTCTCTTTCATTTTGCAGTACAGCTGTAGGCTTGAAATATCTATTCCCTGGCCATGGCAGTCTCTCACGGGCAGATTTCATTCCCATATACAATTGCCTAAATCATCACTAACTCTTGCAAATAGTACTTCTCTCTGCTCTGTAAAACAGGAAATCCAATGACAAAATCTCCTAATGGCCAAGCAAATACCAACAGACAATTCTGCGTGGTCTGCCACGCATGGCCTCCCACAAATTCAGGAAGTGAAGGTAAGGTGAACCGCAGGACCAGCTTTAAATCCACCTCTGATAGATGCACTCGACTCCTCGACCAAACTAGCAGTAGTTTGGTTCAGTCTCCAAAGGAAGCAAAGGCTTAGGCTGTAACTGGGCCAAAAACTTCTCTAATTCCAACCTGTTCTCTGAAAACCCACACAGAAACAGGGTGACATGGTGAGCATTGATGCATATGGGCTTGGAAACTGGAACATCGATCATGCAATTAACACTTGAATAGCAGGTGGTTCTTCCAAGACTCATTTATCAAGGAACAAAGTAAGTTGTGGGCACAAGGAGTCTCATGCTTACCTTTTCCATCACATGTAATTTCACTATGAGCCAACCACTTTATTGCATAAATATGCCTGAGTGAGCCGCCTTTGAGCTCTCCCTGTACAGCAGCTGGTTGCACGGCGGTGATCTCCCCTTGAGCTGGGACGCCGCTCAAGGTGACTCCTCGAGGCTGAGAGACCCCCTACCAACTGCACATCTTTGGCAAGTGACCAGTATCGCACATAACTTTGTCTTAAGTGCACTAAGATTTTGTATTGGTAAGTTTGATTTTGTATTGCTAACTTTGAATCATTATCATATCCTCTGCAGTAAGGAACAGAGTGAACCTTGCCATCGAACTTTGTTAAGTCTCACTTTTACAACATCTTACTTCAATAGAACCACTTTTGCTGATACCTTTGGTGGTGGTTCTTCAAGCTGTCTAAATCGCCCGTCTGCAACACCACGTTCTTCACACAAGGCTCCAACACATTCAAAAGCCACACACCTGCACCCCCATCCCTTGCTCCATCTCAGAGCCGCCTCCTGCTTCCGCACTCAGTGTCACCTAATGTAGCTTGTTTCTCTCTTACCAACAAACCACATGGCAAGGACTTCTGCGGCCCACCTGTCCCACACTACACAATATGGCACTGAAATGAGGCACACTGGATTTCCCAAGGATTTCTCTGTGTGTCACAAACAGGGAGAGGGATGCAATCCAACAAAAAACAGTCATGTCTCTCCTGCAGCAACAGGACTTGCCCAGCTCGCTTTGTAGCACAAACACAGCTCTGCACACAGTGCAGATTAATCTCATCACTGTTGAAGACTATCTCTCTCACCGGATCCATGAGACTTAGGTATATTTTAATAATTCTTAGCCCCCAAACAGGCAGACTTGCATTCACATGAGTTTCAGAAAACTGAGTTTTGCTAACTCAGCATTGTGGAAGGGCACAGAAAACATCAACTAATCGTTCCTCTGCATCAGTCATGTCTCTGCTGCAGATGGCACAGAAGCATAAGTTCTTCTCGTGCACTGTGAACTTTGCTTGTGAATGAAAAGAGAGGGGGGGAGAAAGACTAGGAGCACAGAAATTATCTAGGAAAAGTTTGATGCCTGTTTTTATGACAAACAGTTCTAATTCTGTAAACTACAAAAGTGACCTTTAAATGTAAATTTAAAAAAATGATCAGGTGAAAGGCATTTTCGTTGAATGTAATTAGCACCACAGACTTAAGTGCACTGTTTGCTGCGTAGTAGTCCCTTCCAGCATATAAATCTCCAGGTACATGGTGTGTTGACAGTAGGAAAGCTTTGTCTATAAGGTTTTTTTCCTGCATTTCTGGACTCCACACTGACAGGAAATCTCTGTCTCTGGCATGCTTCCAGCTTCATAACCATAATCCCATGTGAGTTCGGTTCCAGCTTTCACATGCCTAAAAAATAAAACACCCAGTCAATTTGTTTGAACTAAGCGAAACAGTACTGTGCTTACAACTTGTCACCAACGACTCACGTGCAAACCCCAAAATCATAGGAGGCAGGGAGCATCACACAGGCAGCTTGTGGGGAGAGAACCAAGAGATACAAGGAGTCTCTAGCACACGCATGCTGCTTTGCCTGCCAGAGCTATGGAGAGTGCAAATACCCACACCTAGGAGAAAAGAATTTATCAAGCAGTGGGATAGGGTCAGAGTCTAAACCACCTGCTCTAACTTTAAGGCAAATTTTGGGAAACAAAAATCAAACAAAAAAAAGGAAAACACACCTAAGTGAATACATCTAAATAAGAACACAGACAGCTTTGTTATTTTTACTATGTACATCATTGAGGTTTGAACAGATCTCTAGATACACTGGTGATGAAGACTATCATCTTTGGTCTGACAAGCTATGTTTTAATGCAATTACACTATCTATATGCACAAAGCCTATGCCTCAGAATTAAACACATGCTCCTCATGAACCAGCCGCTCTGGCAGTACACGAAAGAGAAGACATTTCTAAGGTAAGAAATTCATTGCCCATAATGAATGCCAAATTAAATACCTGAGACTAAGATGCTGAGGGACAACTGAGGGAGAATACAATAAAATATGAGTATTTCAAAGAAGAGAGTAATTCTCTGATATTTCTCACTGCATACAATATAAGGGACATCCAGTGAATTACCAGGTAGCAGGCTGAGAACAAACAATGAGGACTTTTCAAAAAGCACATAATTGCAACCTGGAACTTGCTGCCTTAGGATGTTCTGGAGGCCAGAAATGTAAAACAAACAAAAAGGTGACTGGGCAAGTTCATGGAAGATACACAATTAAACTCATTGATCCAGATGCAGTCCTTAATGTAGAAAAGTTGTAAAGGGTGATTGCCAGAAAGCAGGAGGGCCAGCCAGGGGAACATTCCTTCAACAATCTTCTTCCCTAAGTGTCTTCTGCTGACCACTATTACCTCTCTCCACTGGCCTCAGTCCCCACTACACACTTCTTTACTGAGTACCTGAGCAAGAAAGACTCTAGCTAAAACAAAATCTTTTTTCTGACATATTTCAAACCATTGTCTTCACAGTTCTTGGAAGCCCTCCTCACAGCACAATCCACAGCATCGGTGTCAGTATGGACCAGGGTTGCAAGGCTCCACAAAGGATCAATGTTCCCTGGGGTTGGTTTGTCTGGAACGAATCCTCTCCTCTCTATTGTAAGTTCTCACCTAGTACTCCCGCTGCCACGTGCATCAGCTAGCCTCATTCATACAATTAATCCTTCCCCTCTTGGGTTTAACTGCTGCCTTCTTGTGTCTCACTGGCACCAGCTCTCTGTACCTCCCCTTCTGTCATCCACTAAGGGAAGACCCACGTATTTTGCTTTCAGAGGAAGTTTTCGCCCCTGAGTATCCTAGTGCCACCTCCCCAGGACACACTGGGCTACAGAAAGCCCCGCTTCTCTTGGTAGCTGCGAGGAGAAGGCCTGGAGCCAACTTGTTTGGCCCAGAAAGTGTCTCAGCCTTAAGACCCTGTAGGGTCCAATCCTGCCCTATGGGACCCAGATCTGCTGGCCATTCCTTGAGACACAACACTGGGATCAGTGAATCCTGGCTTTCAAAATGACTATGCTGAGTTAAATCTATTTTTCCACTGAAGAAGATTATCACTGAAATAGATGCATCAAAATTAAGCTTCCCCACTTCACACGTCAGTGCAAAACTGAAGAAAAACTCATTAGTGATAATCAACAGCTGTATTTCTTCAGTCTTCAGTGCACAAGAAGTCACCAATAAGAAGGTAGTTTTATGGTTTTATGATCTAAGCATCTGCCCCCTCTTAGCATAATTATTTCCTAATAACTAATCACTGCTTTTTCCCCTAGTACTTTGAATGAACAACATTAAACTTCCAAAAATTCACCTATTTGTGAAGAACGCCACCCATGGGAAACTTCTGTTGTGAGTCTCTACAAACACGCTCTGTGCGAAGAGATTTGGGCAACAGCTGTGCTGTAAAACAGAATATTTGAATTAGAAACAGTCAAACACCTTGTCATCGGCTGAAGAACTTATTTTGTGTCAGTTATCTGTCACTAGTAAAGGTAGTTTCTTCCTTCCCTTCTCCAGCCCACAAAGAATCTCTATAAGTCAATGCCATTGCCACTTATTTTTACAGTAACTATGTCTCTTTAAAGTATTATTTGCATCATATTATGGAAGTACTTTTGCCTAGGAAAACCAAGTTCTTTTATCAAGCTGTCCTCCAGAAATTTATGGTGAGAATTCATCTTTGATTCAGGATGCACCACAAATAATCAGTATGTGACAGATGTATCTTGCCGTCAGCCGCGGGAGCAGTGCTAGGGAGCAAGCAATAGATTAAATGATTGTGTATGTTGGCAAAGAGATACGAGATGTGAAAGGTCATTCAGGTGCATGTAGGAACATGTGTATGGTCACGGATGCAGAAGAAAGGTTTCAGCAAGATGCACTACTAATCTTAACACCATATTACCTCTGCAATGAAGAACAGCTTAAACATATGCAAGAATTTTGCTGTAAAACACATATTCATGCCAATGAAGAGAAATAAGTTACCTGCAGAGTACATGCAGATGTGTCTATGAAACATTCATCTTAGTTGGAGGTACTTGGTAATTCATTACTATTTCTGGGCAAGTCAAAATTGAGACTTACTTAGCAGATACGTACACAGTATGACAGACCCGTTTCTGAACCTATGATTGAATGGTAGAGAAATTTCCTACAATATCACAACACTTAGCCTAAATTAGCATAAGCTAGAATTTACAATGGCTGGGGAACAAAAAACGAGGCTGGGAGAAGGCTTGTGGTTCAACAAAATGTGCCATTTGCTCTCTGGACCCCTCAAAAAGGCTGTTCAAAAAATCAGGAGAAAGATGTCACTCATTACTGGAGAATATTTTACTCAGGGACCTAGTGGTGCCAAAACCTACAGCTAGTAGGTAGCATGCATCTTCTTATGGAGGCACTAACAGCTGGTGTGACCCACCCTGCCATTCTGTCACTTCAGAGTGCAGGGAGCACCACATAGCCTGCCTTGTCACGCACCTACCACATATATGGTTTATGTCCAAAAGCTTTCTAGATTATGCAAATACATCATTTATTTATTTAAGCTAAGACAACTAAGAGAACACATGCAACTTTTTACTTACGTTAAGAAAACGACCCACATTTCCTTCTTTTGTAGCATCCAGTACATAAGTATTTTCTTCATTAGCATTTTTCAGAAGTATCCTCTCACCATCAGCCTCCTCACAAAATGCGTCCTGTTTTGACTGCCTGTGATTTTCCTCTTTGCAATCAGCTTTTAGTGGTACATTTTTGGATGGCCTCACAACACACGTGTCATCCAGCACACCTGACTTGCCACAATCAACACCCTGTAGAGACAGACTCTTTCTTTCGCGTTCTGCACTGTCCATGACAGCAGACTCAGTCTGTCCAATTTCCATCAGATGTTCTTCCTTCTGCTGCTGAGTGGATTCTGTTAACGGACACGTAAGTTATTTTTCAACATCCATTTAAAGCCAAAGCCTTTCCCTTGTTTGGCCCTGAACTCTTATCCACCCACCCTTCTTTGTTCTCCAAAATGTACGCAGTGTCCTTGCTATTTACAAGTCTGTAACACAACTACTCTTTTCCATGCCTCTGATCAATCCTCCCGCAAATGACTGTTTCCTGCTGTGGTGCCTAAAGCACTTGCTCAAGTCTCCTGTGAGTGGCCTAGTCTCTTCCTTCTTCTCAAATACCACTCCAAATTGATTTCTTCCACATAGCATTTTATCATCATTCTCCACCTTAATTCCTGAGAGAACCACAAACTGTAATCAAGACAGAAACAAGATGCACGTGCAAATAGCATCAGTTTCACACTGCCTGTTCAGCTTGAGGCCCTCCCATCCCCACATTATATCATAGAATCATAGAATGGTTTGGGTTGGAAGCGACCTTAAAGATCATCTAGTTCCAACCCCCCTGATATGGGCAGGGACACCTTCTGCTATATTCTGTTCAATTTTTGTTGACTGGAACATGTATCGGGTGTGACACAATAAGGTTTGCAAAACTGACTTTCCCACAACTGCACTATATTTCAGAAGCTGCTGTTAGGACTGTTCAACATGTTCCAAGATCAACTTTGCAGGCGAAAGATTGCCCTGTACCAGTTAAGGCACTGTAACATGCAAGGCAGCGATAATTGCTGTACTGCCGAGTTCTCTTAAGACAACCTAAGCATTATGTGGACAACATCATTCTACTCTGAGAACAGGCCTGCCCGCATCTGAAGACCACTTTCTACATTTTAAGTCTATCACCTGAGGGGGCACAAGTGTACTAAGAGCGCAGTATTTATAGCTCTGCAAACCTACTTTCTTTTCCTTTCTTTGTTCCACTGGTTAGTTTTGTTTTGCTTGACTGATGAATCTGAGAACTATTATCTTCATCTGAGCTGGCACTGTGCACCAGTGTATCAATTTCCTTGAAACAGAATAAAAGATAATGAAAAGGCTGTGATGTATTGTTGCCATATGCAACCCTGGCTCAACACAGGATAGCAAATGGGTTTTAGAACTCTAGGGTTGAAGTTTCAAACCTACTGTAATGCATGGCTATGGCTGAGTTTCAGAAGTCCATACATTTACTGCAATGCAACATTTACCTTAATTTCAAATTATCCTTCAGAATAACCTGGAACAAGCTCCCCACTCAACAAAACATTTAAATAAGCGCTTAAGTCCCAACAATTTCACCAGAATTTAAAAATGTTTGTGGAAGTTGCTGAACCGAAGCCCAAACATGCTTTTTACACGGTTTCAATAAAATGAACAGAAGTGGCAAGATTTCTCCTCTCCCACCACAAAAAGGTGATTAGTTCTGGGAGCTCCAGAATGAACAGCACTGCCAAATGTTAGCATGAAAATCCCACATGTATTTCTTAAGTGCAATAAAACCAATGAAACCTACAGAGTAAGTTTACCCCAGTTTCCCTCCTTTGCACGTTATTTGCAGGCAACACTTCACACCCAGGTCAGATCAAATCCTCCCAACTGTGCCACTGCATGAGAAAACTGCGTCCAACTCCTGAGATTTTCTTCTCTCCCTGCTATGTCATTCTTTGGGGAGACATCACAAAAATATTATCACTCTGACCCCCTAACTCTGCAGTTAAGTTATTCTTAAGACTCTCAAGGCTGGAGTGTAAGTGAAGGGTGGAGAAGGGAAGGCTGTGAGAGTAGTTAGTGCTGGTCTCAGGGAACATGTTGAAGGACTGATAATGGAGAAAGAATGGGGTACAGCTTCCAGCATGCCAGCTTAGCTCACAGTGTGACACAATCTCATGAAGAAAGATCATTAGAACTATTTAAATGTGTAAGATGAAAAGGTCAAAATTAACATACGTATTCAGCACAGGGAAAAATGAATCTATTAAAGTCACCTATTATTATTACCATTTTTAGCTGGTGATTATGAAAAACAACTGTTCTAGTTCCAGGCCTTCTCGCAGTTGCAATACTTAAATTCCTTGGACGAACCCTGTACAGAAAGGTCAAAAGGAAATTTTAAAAGACAAGAAGACTCGTAAGTAACTCTCACAACGCACATTTCTCTAAGAGTCTCTAGTTCATAAAGAACAGACTACACCAGAGCCTGTAGTCTGGCCTTCTCCCAAGTTCTGTGACTATTTTGCCTTTAAGAACTGAGGACCCAGGCTAGGTTCTCAATAGTATTTTTTAAAAAAACAGTTGTTCATACTTTCTTGAGAGATCAGCAGTTTCTTTTATATCCTTTCCCAGTTCTCCTGCTGAGAACCAAATTCTCTGTTGTTTTACTATTATTATATCAGATCATCTCAAAATAGAGCACCTACAGACAGAGTTTTGCCTTTTTCCTGCTACCACTTTCAACAGTTTTGACAGTGCAGCTTTCAAACAGGAAAGCAAAGATATTGCAAGGACAAAGGATAGAGACGGAGACAGAGGGGGAGACAGTCAATATATGGCAGATATAGAAAATACTCTCCCACAAAAGAACCTCACTCCTTCACATCAGAAGGTTGAGGAAGGATGGGAAGCAGTACCTGGCATATACATTTAAAACATCTAAAATAACATTCATTTGGATTACGTTCAGAGTGCAGTAGAAAACACCAGTTTCAAAACTAATCTTACTATCTGTACAATGTCTAGCAATAAGTAACAGCTCTTATTCAAGAAAACTTTCAACCCCAAACATTTATATGTGTTTTCTTGCCAAAAAACCCATCATGGTACTTCTCTGGGCTACTGATAATGGCAACAAATGCTACTCTTCAAGGCTTTCTTAAGATTTAAACCCACCTGTAAATTCAAAAGGTACAGTAGCCACAAGAACTTGTGACATTATTACACGATTACATTGTTTGTCCTTTTAAAGGCAATCTATTTGGGTGAATGAGATGTCAAGCTTAGCACACTGATGTCCTCTCAAAGGTTTCTCAGATCAGATGGATTGTCATTTCTTAAGAGGCAGAATAACAAAGTCCTTTTGTCTGTCATATTTTTTACACAGCCCACATGTGAAACATTTATATTCTCAGGAAAGGAAATTTATGAGATTTAAGGCAGCAGTGCAGCAAACGTAACTTTAAAACTATGTTTCCCTGCATTTTTTAGTAACACAACTTAGTAGAAGTAAAATCTAGCTGATAATTATGTAATTTACAAAATTAGTAATTCATGAGGTTTCCAAGATACTGAAATGCAAGTGAGAATATACTGGCAGTTATTTTAAAAAGTTTCCATTTGCAATTTCACGGGGCTTCGCAAAGATCCACAATAATCTTCTACTACGAAATGAGTAAGAATTTGCAGTCATTTATGAGTAGTACAAAGAAAGTGTGTACAAAGTAGTGTGGCAGAGCGAGGAATAAAGTTTAAGAAAACAAGCTCTCAACTTCCTTCTGAAAAGACTACAGCATGCTATTGACAAAGCCACAAGGTCACTTTGCAGTAATTTTATTTTAGGAATCTTGACAGGCTATGAGACCCTGACTGTAAAATGAAAACAGGACTAGAACTTTTGAATAATTCACTGCAAAAGTGAAGAGGTGTCAGACTCCTAATGGGAAAGGTTAAGACTCCTAGCAGGAAAGGTTATGTTACAAAGAACAAGAGGTTTAGAGACTGGGAACAAAGAACAGGACAGTTAGTGGCTAATTTGTTATCAAACCCTTCAGTGTCATCAAGTATCTTTAAATCATTTATCTCAAGTATCTTTTATTAATTCTTTCAAATTAGTAAAATGATAATTAATGAAACTTACAGGGCTGATTTATTTTCATTATCCACAGTTTGAGATGAAGATTCCTGCTTCTCACAAATGTCATTTTTGCCAGTCTGCACTAGTTCAATCACAGAGTCTGAATTATCAGTGTCAAGTTTTCTTTTTTTGGAAAAAAAGCCATGGCCTCTGTCATTCACAGCACTCTTCTCTTTCAGCTGTTGACCAGCATCTCCCAATACTTGAACTTTAGCTCTGCTCATTAATCTGCCTGGAAGAAAAAGAAAAGATTTTTTTTTTAAATTGTTTGTTTGCTAAGATGGTTCACACTCACTATCACAGCTCAAACTTACATTAAAAAAATACAACACCATTATTAGGGAAATCAAAATATGAATGCATTTATACTGAAAGAAAACTAGCCCTGGCACAGGATGCACAGATCTGTGAGGGAAAAATCAAGAGTCTGAGATAGGCTTTGCTCCAGAATGTTTTGATTGTTTGTCTGGCACCACCACATTGCAGAGTCCTTCAAGGTTCTTCTGTCCATTTGATCATCTTGCAAGTTAAGATTATATAGACTCACTTCTCTTCCAACCCCCGTAGTTCCCTGTTTGGTTCTCAAAAAAATTCCAGGGCACAGGCCACAGGAGAGGGAGAATTATACTATACAGCTTCCACAAGTCACCTTCTGTTACCTGAGTATGTACAAACAAATGTCCCCTTATCAATATCATCTAGGCAGCGGACGCCCCAGCCTTTTTTCTCCGTGTTGAACACTTGCAACCTGACTTGAATGCCATGCTGTACAACTCTGTTCTGACACATCATCTTGTCACACCTGCACAACACACTACACTCATAAATTCTGTCAAGAGGAAGCAAAACAAAACACAATATAAAAGAATGCATTACCAAAACAAAGTTGCTATTATTAATTTCCCTCCTGAGCATTAATAAGGCAGTTGACTGAAAAGATAAAGACTCTGGCTAAAACTGATTGTGCAGCAGTGCTCTGAAGCTCATGACTTTCCTGATTGCTGATTCATCAATTTTAAGAGTCTGTCAGACAGATTCTGGTATAAGTAGGTAAGAAAAGGTAAATGCTACCTTTTTATTTTACAGAAGTAAATCACACAGAAGCAGAAATCCCTGTGAAGCACCTCATTCTATGCTGGAACAGATTTTAGCAAAGACAACCTGTCTGCCTGGACCTCACTGTAGCTGTCATGATTTTCAGGATTTAACGAAATAATACTGAAAGAATTCACAATTGTGCTTTTTTTTTTGCATTTGTTTCTGGGTTCACTGGCAGCTTTAATTCTGCACACCAACCATAAACTAACATCACACAGCAACAAAGGACTGAAAGGGGCTCCTTAAGCCTGTGGGTTCAGCCCTTGGCTATTGCAGAAAGCCACCTTGCACAATTCCTCTCCTAAACACCTGAGGTTACTGGCACTTTCCCCAGGCCACATATTAATCCATGGGAGCTGAATAAGAGAAAGGGCGAACACTTGTAGCACTGGGACATCTTTGGAGACTCTTGGAAGAGTCACACATAACCAAGTTGGGCAACAGCAGCTGGCTGGTATTTCTTTAGGACTCTGGTCCTACAGAGCAAATGGGTGGACAAGATACAGGGCAAAAACCAAGGGTGGTTCCTGCTTCCCACTTCTTTGGCTGATATATGCTGTGATAGTGACAGACCTTCCCTTGTGGCAGGTTTCCTTCCCCTCTCCCTTCTCCCCTTGCCATGCCTGAATGAACCAGCACATGGGCCAGACACAGCCTGAGCTCCCAGACCAGCTAATACGATGTTGCTCTTCACACTCTTCTTGGACCTTGAACTAAGCTGTGAAAATTGTAGTATCTGTAGTACAAAAGTGATTTTTCCCTTCTATTACTCAAGTCATATTAATTATTTTTTATCATCCTGATCTGTCAGCAAAATTGTGACAAAAATGGAAGTTTCAGTAATCCAGAAACTGCAGTTATTTTGGTCCCGTAGCACTTACACTACAGGAGTAAAATAA
This sequence comes from Phoenicopterus ruber ruber, assembly GCA_009819775.1. Taxonomy (NCBI): domain Eukaryota; kingdom Metazoa; phylum Chordata; class Aves; order Phoenicopteriformes; family Phoenicopteridae; genus Phoenicopterus; species Phoenicopterus ruber. The sequence goes on along the minus strand of CM020215.1, from coordinate 189,597,216 downwards.
GAGCACACAAATAAAATAACAGTTAATAGTTCAGTCTTTCTTACCCACTAGGAACAGGTCCCTCCAGTCTTTTGTAACTGTATCCACGGGGTGTTTTACTACTTGGAGACAGAAAAATTTTACTACAGCCTCTTGCAGTTAGCTGTAGGCACGCACACTTTGACCTGAAAAATAACAGTAAAACATCTCAGAATATATTTGGGGCAGCATAAATCAAGCATACATCCAGATAATTTAAAATGTACTTGACTATACAACACACACACTTTTATATATACTTATATTCCCCCTCCACCCTTTTACTCCGCAAGGCCATTTCAGGCACCCTACCCTTCTCTTGGTCTCTTGCCTGGTTACACGTGCTTTACAATAATCCTGTTCTCTCCACCCCAACCCCATTCTTCTGCCAAGCTCTGTAAAAGGCACATGCAAACAGTCGAAGTACAACAGAAATTTATTATGAACAGGACACTGTCAAATGGATTGAATGAATGAATGAAAATCACCTGTTCTGGCACAGCATCCCGGCCTGTTAGCCACTATTTCCTTACCTTCCTCCCACCCTCGCCCCCAGGAAGTGAAGAATTTCACACAGTGGATTGGAGAACTCAAGCAATAACGCTGGTCTTCACCATCTTATGTCATGACAACTCCAAAGACCCACAGCGTTTGTGCAAACAGCAATGGACCAAATCCCAAACCCCAAAACCACACATCAAAAGCATCTCGTCTCTTGGGGGAGTTCAGTGCAAAGAAGCAGCATGCTATATGCTTGCTGTTCCCCACCGCTCAGCTGAAACTAAATAACTTTCATTACTGAAGCTTCATTATACCAGGCTGTGATTTCAAGCTTTTGTTGGGACATGGGCAATTATACTGCACACCAGCACGTGCAACTGCCCTAGCTATCAGCAATACAAAATGGATTCAAAACCAAGTAACACCTACAGGCAGAGATCAGGTAAAAGACAAACACCCTTCAACAAAGTGGATAAAATTGTCACCGAACTCACATATGTTAACTGTGGCAGGTTGCCAGAGTAATACGTAGCCCAGAGTTACCAGGCTTTAGAAAAAGACAGCAATGAGCAACATCATTTGAACTGCTCAGAACATAAATAGGTTCTCTGACCACAGAGTTTCATAGTTTCTGTTTAGACAAGGGGAAGGATGGGATGTAGAGGTTGTGAACAGGGATGTTTCTTCCTCCGCCCTCAGTAACCTTCTAAGTCCCAAATAATCTGATCTCTGCAGGCTGTCCCACCCCATCTCCAGGACACCATCCCACAGCAGGAGCTGCAGTAGCAGTTGTCATGTAGGATCCTTCCCTGCCTGCCAGGAAAATGAGCCTTCCTCTGCTGGCCCAAGAGTCTCCCTTCCCCACTCTTTTCCCAAAGCCGAGACATCTGCTTGCCAGCTCCACTTGGAGAAGAAGCACTGCCAATTTGGGAAGAAAGGGAAAGGAACACAATAATCCACCTGTTGATCGCTTCCTTCCCTACAACAGAGGCTGGACGGGTAGGAGCACCCAAGTTCTGGAGAAGACAAAGACACAGTGGTGTCAGTCAACACAGAGCACGACACAAGACAACTACCACAGATATTCCAGCAGCGTTGGTCCTTCATTATTTGGTACTGCGCACCTTCACGCTTACACCACCACCCTACTATTGAGGCATCATGCGTCACTTGTCCGGGATTAGATTTTTCTACCTACCTATCAATGCAGCCATCTGTACAGTCACATGAATCAACAAACATGCTGGAGAAATTGTTGAGATAATATCCACGCGGCCACGATACCCTCCGATATTTGAAATAAGGTAATCTTGCGCGGTCAAGATCATTACAGAAGGAAACGGGCACTGACTCAGCTCCATTGCTAATATCAAAATCAAACACGAGGGGTTCAGGATTTACAGTGTTCCTGCCCAACAGTACGTATGTGTTGAAGGAGAAATGATCAACAAATAAGAAATTGCACTCTGTTTCAAACAGATAATCTTGCACATCTTGGAAGCTTCTCAGACTTCGGCCACAGGGAGCTTTATAATTCACATCCAGTGACTTCGAAAGGCAGTCTGCTTTTGCATGGCGTCTTTGAAAGCGAAACAAGATTGGTATCTTAAGAGGATTTTCACCCTTGTAGGAGCCCGCTGCTCTGTTGGCAAGACATGCACGAGAGCACTTGTGGTTCTGATACTGCAGGTTTAAACGTAAATCTTGAATTTTACTAGATGCTTCTTTACTCCCTGAACCTGTTTTTTCCATCTCCTCCTTTTTGCTATTTGGAATAAAAAAGAAAAAAGAGCAGCATCTTAGACAACCAGTAAAATGCTTAGTTTTTTAGTGCTCCAATATTATTAGTGCAGGAAAGAAACAGCCCATTGCTAGAAGTTCAAGGGTTTCACTGAATCACTGTTTGCATTGCGTTACTGTCCTAACATCATATGAAGACATGTTCAGTGGCATTAAAAAAGGCAACAGCTTCTTTCCAGAAAGAACTTACATACTAAAACACAGAAAGGATATTATTAAAAAAAAAAAAAAAAAAGGAAGGAATGATATCTTTACCCCATCTTCCAAATCAGTACCCGAGGCTAAATACAGAGAGACTAAGTCATGTGCCTGACAATCTGCAGAGTCTGTGAAAGCCTGAGAACTCAAAAATTCTTAAGTCCTAACTCTGATAATCCTGGTAATACGCACGGATCTTTATTCATAACCAAATGCCCTGTTTTATTCTGCAATGTTCTCACGTGGTAAATTAGACAAGCCTACTCAAAACCCCAAGTTTTGCATGTAGGTCAAATTAAAAATATTTTCACTTTGAAAACTGTCAGGATTCAAAACTGGATTTAAAACTTTGAATTTAGAAATACAAGAGAGAGATTAAACTCTCTCTCAAATGCACTAAAGAATATGTCAAATAAGGAACTGGCATAAACTATTACACACACTGACCTGGGAGAACCTTCTACAGAGTTTGCAGTGTTCTCATCTGTAAGACGACGCTGCAATTTGGGTTTGGTTTCCTGTATGCCATCTCCGTCAAACACATCACTTACTGAAAAAATTTGCATGCAAGCAAAAACTTCAGCAATCCACATTTCAATTTATAATCAAACTTACTTTAGTTACTAAAGAGATAATTGCCGAAATACATTAAAAACAATGCATTGCTATGAACTACAGCTAACAAAGAGTGTGCTAGCAAGTGCCCTACTAAAAAGGAAGCTGCTTTTTGTAACTTATACAAGTCATGTGTTTGCATATGTGTGTGCAAGTGAGTGACTAGCTGACACACAACACAATCTCACACTTTCTCCCCTGCTCCTCCTCTCCCTCCGTCTCCTTCTCTTTCGCCAAAGGTGAAAAACTTAGGTGTGCGATGACGAACTTGAGGCAGAAATGCCCTTTTTCACAGACCATCAGGTGATTTGCACATTAAAATCTTCCACGTAGCTTTCAAAGTGCATCAAGACAACACACGTATGAAACACACATACAGATTTCTCTTCATTATTTGAGGTAAAAGGCTGCCTGGGTATTACAGCTAGTGGAGCCACGCACATGATGACTCTGCTTGCAGCCAGCTTGCGTTCATCAGGGCTTACTAGTTCAAACTCTCTTCACTTGGTAAAAGCCATATACCCATACGCACAAACCACAAAAGTGCAAACCCGGGTGAGAGTCCACAGTTCAGTACCTGAGGACACTAACGATTATGTTTTTTCCCTTGTAACGCTAACAGGCTTCTCAGATCTATTTTATTGATTTCAACAAAGGGAAATGAGCTCCTGGTGAGTAAAACGAGACAAATTAAATCCACATACCAAATAAATACAATCAAGATGCACATACCATTTGCCAAGGTTAAGAGATCACCTAGATTAGCTTCATTCACCAGCGTCCAAGCCTGCCAGTATTCTATGCAAAAACCGAAACACAACAGATGATACAAAGTGCAATTTATGTAATGATAATAGGGACAATGATAATAGGGACTACTAAAAGGGAAAACAAAATGTAAGTCCTCCAGAGACACTTGTTTCCTCAGTATGCTAATCTAGAGCATTGCAAGACTCATACTATTAGAAACGTTTTGCACCACAGTCCTTAACAGACACATCTAGTAATTACAATAAAATTACAGCTATGTTAGTAGTTGTGAATCAGCACCAAACATCCTCCATCAATTTAGACCAAGCAGTACAATGCAGAGTGTGTGGCTATACCAGTTTAAAAGCATCTCACACTACTGTACATTTTCTCGCACAAAAAAAAAAAAGCAAGAAGATCCACAGATTACATTTACATGGGTGACTTAATCAGAAAAATTACTTTTTTTTTAAATTAAATAAACCAGTAAAAAGAAACCTGTGTACTGCTCCAGGCTTATCAGACTTCTGATTTTGATGTCGATAAAGGAAACTTATTTCCATGAAAATCAGCAACAATCTTAAATGCATTGCTGTCACATTTTTCTACTAATGTTTCAAGTTATAATCGTGTCTCTGACATGAAATAATACTTATATGATTATAATCCCACCCCAAAACCATTCAGTTCACCGACATCAGCTTGAAAGGCTGAAACTTCTGATGATAAACAAAACACAAGGCACTGCACATATTTAATTACTTCTCAACAATAAACATTTCAGTTCCACATGCTTAAGGGCCACACATTATTTGAAAAAGGATACAGGCAAAATGCACCTGAAATGATTAGTTGTTTTTTAAAAAGCAAATATATTTTTAGAAGTGCTTAAAAACACCAACTACTAAGTAATTTAAACTCAAAGGTATCAAGGCAGGCCACAGCTCCCCTGCAGTCCAGCTTAACCGTTACACGGATTTCAAACCTTCGTTTGTAGCAGTTCCATTCTTGATCTTTTGCTTTAGCAACAGCAGCACGTTTTGCACCTGCTCAAATATGACGTCCACTCTTCTACCTCCCAATTGTGTCCAAAACATCTTCAAATCACCTGAAACGCAAATTTCCATTTACAAGTCTGTACAGCTCCCAGAAAGTCTGAAAACACAAGTAGCTCCTAGTGGACTTTTCAAAGGCTCCTACTCATTTCCTTGGGAGGCACTTCTGAAAGAACAGTCAGGATAGCTGTCGTCTTTTGCAGGCTTTAACCTTCAGAAGTCTATTCCTAAACCTAATTATGAAAGTGAAACAGAAGTCAAGTGACAAACTGGAGTGACTTCTGATGATCCACGATGCTTCCCTCAAGTAACTTTTCCAGCATGTCTACAAAGGGTGCTGTGGAAGCCTTTCTCCAAACAGTAGCAAATTAGTCCCACTATAAATTAATCACCACTGAAACTCATAGAAGTGACACAGGAGGGTATTTTCAACTGAATGAACTGAACATATTATTAAACAAAAGACATTTGGAAATTTTTTTGTAGCTGTAACCTCCCTTACCTACATAAGCTGACTATCCTGTCCCATCAGTATTTTTAGTATGTTTTCTAGGGAAAAAATGTTCAAAATATTTTCAGATAAAAGCAGTTTGATAAATTTTCTTCACCAAGTGATATCAGTTGCTGTAATTAGTACACCCTTTATATAGTGCCTCCTTCCTCCACTAGAAATATTTATGAAGAACATTTTGTTTCAAGAAACGTTTGTTAAGCTATTGGTTCAGAACCTCTTCTCTTCCACGTGTATGTACCTTTGAGGTGCTAAGCCCATTCATGAAAGCTCTTGTTACAACACTAGCAGTGCATCTTTGGCAAGGACTGTGAAAAAGGAATATGGTTCAGTGGGTCAACAGATGATGCCAGAAAAGAGAACATGCTCTCTCTCATGGTTAATGTTTCTATTCTTCAATGATCAAGCATAAAAAAATAAGTAAATCTGTTTTCCTACTCCATTTCTAGGGGTAGAGTCCACTGTCACCATACTAGGTTTACATTCCGCTTTCAGACAGTAAATCTTGGTTGGCAAATGTGCTATAGCAACGGCTCCCCAGCAGCCATTAAATACCACATTCTTGTAAGGCTACTAAAAAGTATTTCCTTCATTTTTTCCTTAGCAGAGAATGACTTTTGTTGCTCAAGATACCAGAAACATTACCAGAAGCATTACCAGAAAGTAACGCTATGGCAGTACAGAGTCTGTGGTTACTCTCAAAAGTGTCACGACAGCAGCGAAGGAAGTAACAATCTTTTGTCACCACACCACCAGCTGCTTACGTCACCAGCAGCTAAGAGCACAATATTTAATATTAACAGGAAATGTTGAAAGTACTTTATCTTGTAAAACAACTGATTCGGCACTAACTCTCAACATCATTTAACGAGCTTTTATATTCACAGAACTTCTAAAAAAACGTGGAAAGGTCAAAGTTCTGTTACAAAAAATGCCTACAACACTGCTTTGAAAACTACACTACTGCTCCAAGAGACAACATCTGCCCTGGCCCTTTTGCTGTGCATGACACTATCACAAATTTAAAATATCAAGAAATAAGTATATTTAATATCTGTGTTTAAAAATACACATTGAGAAATTCTGGTAAGAAGTTCCACCACTGCAGATTAAAACTGCTATCCTTATTTATTATCTGGTTTCAGATATTTCAATACATTCTGGATTTCAATAAGTCTGGATAGCACTGGTGGATAGATTACCTCAGAGGACGGGTGACAGACCACATTTTTTCATTTCTGGGTCATCAGTTATAATCTTGTGTAGGCCAAAAGGAACTAAAACAAACACTACTACTTGTAGTGCTCAAACCACTCACTCACCTTGGAAATGCTTCCCCAATTCTCATGCCAGAGTGCCCCAAAACTCCAGCAGCAAAAACTTGGTTTTGCATGGAGAAGCAAAGATTGCGTATGAAGTTCATAATATAATTTCAATTTCAAAAAAGACAGATGTCCACATCACTAATCTCCTCTCCAGTGTTAATGCTGCTATTGTCAACCCCAGCCAGCAGGACAGGGAATGAACAGACACAGGATTCATCTACCTTGTCGGCATTCAAAATGATCTTGCCAGCTGATGACTCAGGGTGTGGACTGGCATCTGCTGGCAATTGTTCTAAACCTGGCTGAGGCCGTTACCTCTGGAGGGATTTTCTTTTCCCTCTATAGGATCCTTGTGGCCATATATCTCTTTTTTTTCAGCATTGTGCAGGGGAATCACGCTAGAGGAATAAACAAGCAGCCAGGGCTACTTATGCCAGCTACTGGGAAAAATACTTGGGTGCGTGTTTCCTATAAAGGACCTGTAGTGCTGCTGACGAACATCTTACACATACACCATAAAAGGCAAAACTATTGTCCTCCGGTTATCATTTTCACACCAGAAGTGGTGCCAAATATATATTGCCTTCCCCTTTCCCTCCATAAATCCAAGTTTTACTACCTTCAATGCTCTCCTCCCTGAAACTGGTAAGGTTCTCCACTTCAAAGCTGTTGCACAACACTGCAAGAGGTACAGAACGGACAAGTAAGATATCAGGTGAGAAATTAAAATGGTTGTAGCTACTTAGTTTTTCAAAATTTATACAAGTAAATACTACAGCAGGTATCAGTGGGAGCACTGTGTGAGAAAGTGTTGTGGTGAAATAGTCAACCCACTCTCAAACAGTCATCCCACGTCTTGTCAAAACCTAGCTGAAGAACACTCAAACGAAACAAGCTGCATGAGGAAATTTTTTTTACATGGCTCATTTCTTATTATCCCTCAAGCATGAAGCTGTCATGAGATGACCCGTATTCAGCTGAGCCTACATAATCCCCACCTCCTACTAGCTCACATTTCTCTTTTTTTTGTTTTTTAAATTAATGCTGTCAGTACAGCAGTATTGCAACTAAACTAATTTATTTAGGAAAAAATGAAGACTTTTTTAGTTAAAAAATTTACTGAATCTGTTTCTCAACAGATGCAAGATAAAGCAAGACACCTCCACTGGAATAACACTAAGGAAAAGTAAGGCAGCGTTCTTCAACCGCATTGAAGATACCGAACTTCTGACTATCGCCACTAATGACACAGCGAGCATAAAACGTACCGTACTTATAAGTCAGCTACTTAATCTTTTCTGTGCTATAACTGAAAAAACATTTCCATTCATTCTGGCACAGAAGTTTCACTTGGGAAAAGAGGTTAAGCGAAGCTTGTTGATCCCCATAAGACTTTCTCACAAGATCTGCCTAATGACTGTTCAAACCATTTTTTTTTTAAGGCTTACTTCTTTTCTCTTCCATCTTCTGGGGCGGCTGCACGGAAGGCTGTTACACTCGTTGGGTACCGCCGCGCCGAGCCCAGCCCGGGCAGGGGAGCGGTGCGTCGATCTCGCTGTCCCCCGACACCGCCGCAGGGTCAGCGCCAGGGGCCTGCGGGCAGGAGCCGGGCCGCCTGTGGGACTGGGAGCGCCGCGCCAGCGCTTGCCAGCGGCTGACATGGGGTGAACCTGTGGCGGGGGCGAACCTATGGCGGGGGCGAGACTGGTGAGGGGCCACCCTGGGTGCCGCGCACACCGCGGGGCCTCGCCCCAGCACCTGCCACCCTCCTCTGGCCAACGCCTCTCAGCTCATCTGGGGATGGAGGAGAGAAAAGGACTGAAGCCGACGGAAGGACACGCCGCCACGCTGAGCCGCGGGGGTTACCCAGGCCCCCGTACTCCTTCAGGCACGCGTTCCCCGAGGTGTGGCGAGCAATGGGCTGCGGCCCGCAGGAGGCCAGGCCGATCCCCCCCGCCGGGTAACGGGCTCCGCCCGGAGCATCCGGCGTTATTTATCGCCCCCCGGGGCTCTGCTGAGGGACGGCGCAGCCCTGGCAGAGCGCCGGCCCGACCCCCGGCCCGCCGCCCTCCTCCTCGTTCGCCACCGCCCCCAATCCCGCCCCTGCTTAACGGTACCTGCGGGCGGCGCTCGGCCGGGCCGAGCCGCGCTCCCCCCACTGGAGCACGCTCCGCCGCCGGGAGCGCGCACTGCACCGGCGCTGCCGCCCGCCAGGGGGCGCCGCCCCGCCAGGGAGGCCCCACCGCCGCCGCCCCGCCAGGGAGGCCATCGTCCCGCCCCCACGGCGGGCAATGCGCGTGCGCACTAGCGCCACACCGCACTTCCCTCCGCCAGGCCGGGGCGAGGGCGCATGCGCCGAGCCTATAGCACGTTCCCCTCCCGTGCGGCGCAGGGTGGGGTAAGCAAGTCCTTGATGATTGGACGCCGAACCTTCCGGGTTATAGCTTTGCGCCAGGGGCTCCTCGATACCACGCATGCGCAAGGCGGGGCCGGGCCGCACGAGCGAATGGCGGTGCGCAGGAGGTGGGCCGCTCACGTAAGGACGAGCTCTTTTCTTTGTTGCTATTGGCTGCGGCGGGGGCGCCGGTGCGCGCGGCGCTGGCCAATGGGGCAGCACTGGAGGGGGAGGGGGGCCCATGTGGCCGCGGCGAGGCAGCGGAGGCGGGGGGAGAGCCGAGAGACAGGAGGTGCGTCCGCCATCTTGGGGGCGGGGCGAGAAGGGGGCGGGGCGTCCCCGCGGTGGGGGTGGGGCGGTGCCGTAACCTTTTGGTGGCGGCGGCAAGGGGGGCCGGGTGCGGTGGCGGTGCCGCCATCTTGGCATAGTAATGCCCGCCCGGGAGGGCGAGGGGGAAAGGGCCGGGTCAGGCAGCTGATGCGCTTGGGTGAGCGTTAGGCTGCGGGGATGGTCCCGACCGCTGTTTTGGGCCTGGTGGGGTCCGCCTGGCCTGAGGTGCTGGGGGATGTGATGCCTCTCTCAGCATGTGGTGTCGGCCCGATGTGGGGTGAGGGGCCTGCTGTGCCCCCCATGCCCGTGGGGCTTCCCACGGCTGTCATGGAGTCTGGACAATCGCTAGGCTCCTGTGGGAAGTTGTCTTGGCCAAAGGGGTCCTGGCAGCTGGCTGAGCTCAGTGGGGCTGCAGGCACGTGGGTGGGGAGCAGGGGAGAATAAAAGCAAGTTACTGAGGGGTGTTTGGGCCTTTGATTCCAGTCCACCAAATTAAAATACTCGGTAAGTGAGTTGCTTAACTCCAGTGCTGACCCCTGCCATTTACCTTTGCTGGTTGCAGCTGTACCAAGTGCTAAATTATTACTGCCTTTTTGATTCAAAGTGTGAGAATAAGAAAGTTTACATTGCCCTTAGGTTTTTCACCAGCATTACTTTACAAATGTTTGCGTTGTGGCTATGTAAAGGGATTTTTCAGAGAGGCAAAATGAACCCACTCTTAAAAGGTGGGGAGGGTGGTTTGTCATCACTTTTTTGCCACTTCTTCTTTTACCACCACTTTAAACTGTAGAGATAGACATAATATGCTCAAATAGTTGTCAAAGCATTTCCAATCTTGTGGATATTATTAAAAGTATTTCTTTAGTTAGGGAGGGGGGATAGAAATTTAATTTGTCTGGGGGTGAATGCTATGTTTATATGACTTGGAGCTCTGGTTGGACCCAGGATCTTCCAGAAGATTTTGGTGTCCAGCATCTGCTTTGTAGTTCTATAAAACGTTTTAAATGTTTACATAGGCATGCCTACATCTGTGCCTGCGTTTGAAGTTCACTGATTAGCCCATAAGTACTGCCTAACTCTACAGAGAGAAATGAGACAACTAACAATAACATTGTTGGGAACAGGGTGGCTCAGCATTACTCATGTGCTGACAAATCTCCCAATGAAAATAGTAGTTTATGTTTTAAAAAGAGACATTTCTCTCCTGTAATTGTTTATTTTAAAACTTAAGTACAAGCTTTTCTTGCTCGTGGAATATATTGTGAGGTGATGATTGCAGATTAAGTAATTTTGTTTTACTGAATTATTAATATATGGGCACGAGCGAGTGAATACTGAGTGTTATGAAACACTTGTGGTGTTACAAATTGTATATGAGGAATATACCAAATACAGAGAAGATGGAGCCCAGCATCGTAATGATTGTATTAATTAGAATTAGAAGAATCAGAATTTTAAAAGATCATTTCCTCATAAAGTTTTCCTTCTTTAATTAAGTGTCTCCTAAATGGCCTCTTGTGTTTGCCTGCATGCTATGAAACTGTGTGTAAGCATTAATCAGCAATATGGAGATGGTATAGTAATCTCATAAACAATGAGTGTTGTTAAGTAATCATATTTATGGTTGGATAACAGGATTGTATATGTCTGCTTGCCTCGTATGGTTAGGAAATGATTGGGCGTTTGTGATGATAAAGTTGCCATTTGCTTCATGGCCATGAGCAGCAAATGAGCTTGAGCCTTTTTCCAGCAGTAATTCAGTGAAATGTAAGAATTGGGAATCTGACCATGGTGACGGTTTTACTTGGAAGCAGTCAGTGGTGTTATCCTGCAGCACTGAGGAAAGCAGCCCCTTCGCTCTGAGCAAGCTGCTGGAGTTCATTCCATCTGCCATTGCAGGGTCTTTCGCCTGGCACTTGTCAGTGGATACACACCATGGTGGGCGCTGTTGGTGAGGCCAAGCTCCAGAAAAGAGAGTGGGCAAGTGCCGAGGCTGACCCTGGAGATTAATGCAAGGAATCCACTAAAATGAAATTTAGGACCAATTGAAGTCAGACTTTTGCATTCATGCATACATGAATATGCTTTATGTCAGTGTGACTGGAAGTGCAGTTTTCTGTATTTTAGGAAGTGAATGCAGAGGACAGGTAATGAAGAGGTAATGCTGGTGTAATCTATGTTATTCCTTGTAAAGTGTTAATAGCATTCAAAAGCTTTTATTAGCAACTGGGAGCGATGGTAGAAGCTGGAAGCACGTGACTCCATGCCTCTCAGGCAAAAGAGAAATTAGTAACACATTTTGCTTGTTATTTGAAGGAAAAGGAATGGGAAATACGTCTGTCTTAAAACAAAATTAATTACTGTAAGGAGGCAATTTTGAAACATACCTGAGTTTCCTTGGGTTTGCTTTTATCAAGAACTGTAAGATAGGCTTTCTGCAACATAGCTAATCCTGCCAGTGAGCCAGTAAGCTCAGTTCTTCCCAAACTTGTTAGGTGGTAGCAGCTCACAAGTGATGCTGATCTGACGTCACTGTAACCTGCCCACGGCACTCCTCCAGCAGTGGTGTAAGCTTCTTGGGGCTCTCCCACCAGCTTCTGCAGTCTAGACCTGGGCTGACTGACTGCACCTAGAGGTGAGGACAGCCCGTTCCACATGCTTACACATTTGCTAGCACCTTTGTTAAGGTGACAATGAAAGGGCTGACTGTCCTGGTGAATGGTGCTGTTGATTGAGTTGCTGAATTATGCTTTTGTGTTACATAGTTCTGGTCATATTTAGAGACTTCAGATGAACGATTGCATAGACAGGCAGACCGCAAATGGCTCCTTTGAGTGGGAGGAGATGAAGCTGGTCCAAAAGGAACTGTCTCATCCAGTTCTCTTGTCCGAGGATGTTTTCATCATCTTGAATGCAGTGGGGATTTGGGTGTATCCTCATATGGCCAGATAGGCTTGGGTGGGTACAGAGACATTGGTCAGACTCCAGAAAATGGCAAAGCAGTCAAAGCCATGGACCTTGGAAAGCCATGGGCATTTGGAAAATGTTTTATAATTCTCATTTACCTTTTTGTCTTTTTCTGACTGGATTGGCTCTTTGTTTTATTGACTCTTTTCTTCTTAAAGTATCTATCTTAAAGTATGAGTACTTCTACCTGCTCCTTCTCTGTCACATCCTCCCTGTTACCCTTCTCGGTGACTTAACTTGATCCTTTATAGGTAAGTGTCCACACCTGATTATTTCAAAATGCAAGTTTAATGTAATGTTTTATTACATTGTTTAGTTCAAGTATAGTTTATAAGTAGTCCCTTGTTTTTCACCCATTTTGTCTGTCTTAATTAAGATAACAGACAGATCAGAAAACAGGCAATTTAAAACAGATCATTGCTTCTTTACAGAACTTGTTCAGTGGGGTGTCCTTTGGCTTATCATAGAAGTTGTGCTGTAACCCATCATTGTTTATGAAGATACATACTAATATTTATTCCCTGTAGGTACGTTGCTTACTAATTGGACTTGTCACAGACTATTTACAGGTCCTCAGTGCCGTGTGTTGTAATTCTGTTGCTATTGTAGATATGTTAGGTTTTAGATATTAGGTTATTTGAATACTAATTTTTCCAGCTATTAAATCAAAGAAAGGGGAGATTTGGGATCTCTGAGAAGCCACTCAGCCTGTAAAATGATTTTGTTCTACCTGTGATGTAAGCATGTTTGCATTCCTGGCAACTAAAAGTCAAACAAATTGTCTATTTGAGAAGTTGAAGCTTCTAAAATCATACACTGTTATGGTCCTAAGGGAATCTTAAAACACAGGCAGAGACTGGCTATGAAAAGGAAAGGAAAAATTTGTGTCACTGTTTAAACAATAGACTTCTTTCATGTGGAGGACCTAGATGTCTGTTAATTACGAACTGGCTTGAGGGTTTTGGAGTCCAGCCCAATATGCTGAAACTCTTAACTATCCGCTAGCTGGCATATCCTTCAAGGTCTGCATTTGGAGACTGGTAATATAATGGATTTCATCTTTATAGACTGTTTATGTAGTAGAAACTTTTTCCTTTTTAGCTATATTTCTGTCTTACAGTTTCAGTGTTCATTGCCAACATAGATTCCACACAGTTGCATGAACACAGAAAGAAAAGGACTGGTTTAAATGTTAGGTAATGCCAGACTAGGTCGAGCAGCACTTGTCTTTGCTGTGCCGCAGCCCCACCACAATACACTGATCAAGACATAAAACTGTGTCCTCTAATTTGGGTTGACTCGGATGAATTAACAAGATCTGAAAGCCTGTGATTACAGTTGCACTTGAAAGGGCCTGAGATCTGTGGAAACCAGGCAGTAGATGTATATGATAAAAGGAACCCAAAATAAATGGATGCCTAAAAACCTTTTTATCTTTATTTCTCTATGTGAACATAAGTATATATTTATCTGAAATAAATTTTCACTGGTATTTTCTGAAGTAAAGCTAGTGGTTGTAAAGTATTCTGACCCTTTTGATGGGCTGTGTTTGTGGGTTTGCAAGCAGATTAAAGTATGTGCGCAAAGTATTTTCATTAAATTAAGATGTAGCAGACAAAAATTCCTAAGCAATCTTCAAGATTTAGTGAATGTGCAGTGTTCCCACTCTTAAGAGATGTTCTGTGGAGTGCTCCACAGCTTTTTTTTGATTTGCCTTTTATTTTTTTAAATCAAAGCATAGAGGAAGCTGTCCTTGTGATGCCAGCTGATGTAAGGCTTATCGGTTAGTGCTGGTCTTGGTAGCAGCTGTACAAAGGCAAAGGAGTGAGTGCCTGGCATAGAATTGGACCTGACCTAATAGAAGCCATCAAAAGGAGGCATATGGCAAAAATTTGAAGTCATTATTGTGTGTAGATGGAATAACCACTTTCAAATAAAACTGAAACCTAAGGTTTCAAATATAGTAAAAGGAATTCGACTACAACCATAGAAAACAGGGTAAATACATGTTGCGGTGTAGAGGCTCAACAATAGGGCTCTTAAAAAGAATATTCTGGACTAAATAGTCCTTAGTCACAGCCTCCTGTGGGAAAACTAATTTAGCTGTAGAAAACCCTAGTTTTTTAGTTGATTGTTTTTCCTGATCCAGTTCACTGTGCTGCATCAGCAGTTGTTTTGGCCTAGCTTTGTTAGAGGTGTGAAAACTGGCAGTAAGGTGTGTAGAATAGGAGGAGCAAGGATGGGCAGCAGTATTGTCCTATTAATATTTATTGTATGTGGTTTTCTTAATGAGTATTATGAAGGGTCAGGGAAGGCACAGTCCCCTGAACATTTAAAATTTGCACTGGCAAAAAAAGAAACAGTTCTGTTCTCCCTGTGCTTCTCAGCCCTCCCTTGTTCATTTGTGTGATTGCTCAGGGAGCTAGTTGGGGTTTAAAAAAAAAGGTTACTTATTTGGCTTAGCTAATTCTATCTGAACAACTTTCCCCATCTACTTTGCTGTACAGCCACTTGGCATTTCTTCTTCTCTCAGGGAATTGGGAGTGGCCTAGGGGCAAAATGAGCATCTGTAGATAGATGGATTGCTTTCTAATTTTATTGTCAGTGTCATTTATCCCAGTTTAAATATTTATGCAACTAATTCTTTAGTATGAGAAAAGTGCTGGTATGGGCAGAACACTTACTGTTTCCAGGTTATTGCAGTTGGTCTTCATCACACGCGAGAGCTGTCCTAAGCCTGGACCTCTCTGTGTTCTCAGTTGTGCTAGGCCAAAACCCCTCCTGCTTTTTGCAGGCAGTGGAGGTGAATGGGCTTCTTTTGGGGGCAACTGAGTTTAACTTCATTATTATTTTTTTCTGTAAAATTCTTGAGTGACTGGAACCAAAGACGCTGTGTTGAAAATGTGTGAGACATCCTTTCAGCAGCACCAAATAAGTGAAGTGAACTGTGGACCCAAACCTTTGTAACCCTTTTTCATAAGAAATGTTACTTAAGTGACTCTAATGCATGAATTTGGTGCTCTTTTCACAGTAGTAGTGAGAAGGAGTGCTGCTAGACAAATAGTTTTCATGTGTATCTGCCAAAAAAAAAAGGTCCACCAAATACTGCTGGTTAGCTTAGTTTAGTGTGCAGATATGGTTTCTGTGAAGTTTGTGATGAACCAGTTAAGTGAGTTGTGGTTTGGTAGCATAAGTTTTAAGTGAAGGATTATTTTTAAGATGAATTGATTTTGTTAATGAATTCATAACAAGGTGCTACAACCCTTGCATTAGCAGATCAAGATGTGTGGTTGCAGCCTGAGTGTAGGAATGAGGACGAAGGGACAGGATCTTTTCCTTTTTTTTTTTTTAAACTGTTTTTGCCACCGCATATTGTAGAAATATTTTAAAATTGCATTCCCCCTCCTCCAAAAAAGTGTTCATGGGTGGATTTTTTTTTCTTTTTTTGTTGTTCTTGTAGTATTGTAGCCTGGATTATCCATGTTAGAAATGACTGATAAAGGTAGTTCCAAAAATTTCACATAAGTTACATTTAGTAAGTCCCTCCACAGTTCCTTTCACTTCTCCCAAAGCTGCATTTTTAAGGGAAGTAAGAGGGATTTTGTTTTTTTCCAGCTGTTAAATTTTCAGGGTGCTCGGCAGGCTGATCTGTCTCCCTCTGCAGTCATGCCATTCCTAGAACTGGTGCAAGGGAGGTGATGGCAGGGAGGGCATGACTTCCCTTTTTGGCAGCAATGTAATCTTAGAGCAACTAATCAATTGTGAAACAACATCTTTAAATTATTTTACAGCATGAGTTTAAAAAAACCTTCTGATATCTCAGTAATGTTTATGCCTTGTGTTTCCTGTTGCAAGAGGCAATAATTAAGATGGAAGAAGGTACTGCTGCATAAATGGACTTTGAAATGTGAGGACAGTTGAGTGACAACTATTGGACTGGGTGATCTCTCCTAAAGATCCCACGTCAATCTAGCACAAAGGCACTTGTACAAATTTATTGCGGCAAAGAATACAATTCACTTGCTCTTAAGTGATGGAAGGAAGTTGTGTGGGGCTTTTTAAGTAAGGGCACTGGAGATTGCTGAATAGAGAGAAATTAAAAGAATGTGGAAGGAGAGTTCACTTCCAGTGTGTGTAGTGATCCTAGCAACATGTAACATTTAGCTCTTTGTTACGCCTTTTTTCATATGTCAGCAGGGAGGCACGGCTGTATCAACTTTCCCTCCTCAAGTGTACCTTTTAATTGTGTACTCTCACTTTCTGCAGTTCATTGGCAGTCAAGCAGCTGTCTTTCACTTCTACAAATAGGCAAAATACTACCAATTCATGGTGGTCATTGACTACCTGTTGCTTTTGGATACAAGAGAAGCTGTCTGCAATATATGATTTATTTGTTGTTACAAATAAGGCACCAAATTGAACTTTATAGGGTTCAATAGGGCAGGATTCCAGAGTGGTTGGAGAGAAATATCATGTATATCATGTAATCAGTCTCTGAGAAAAGTGTGGGTTTGGGTTTTTTTTTTTTTTTTCATTTTTGGTTGGGGATTTTGTTGTTGGGTTTTTTTGACAAATTGGTTAATGTATCTTAGCAAGCGAGCTAAGTAAAGCTGAACCTTCTGAATGCAAGCTTACTACATAGAAATTGTGTTGACCTTTGGTCCTACTCCTCATCACCAGGCCATTAATAGGTCTTGTCTTTTACATTACAATCCATGTTTAGGTCTGTAACTGCCTGCGACATCTGTACTGCAAGCAGTGCACACAGCCTTGGGCAAAATACGAAAGTAAAAGACAAAGTGCTTTTGGTCAAAGGCAGTTTAAGTGAAGGCAGGTTTGAATCAATGCTGAGGTCAGATTGGCTTAGTAGCCTTTAGGATATGTGCTGTTTGGAAAAGGCTTTTCCCTTAAAAAACCCCAACATTAATGTAAGGAGATACATGCCCTACAATTCATTTGTGTTCCACCCTCTTTTGTCAGGGAAAGGAAGATGTTGCCAGAGGATTTCCCGAGATATTGTCATGCTGTTCTAGTTTCTTGGGCAGCAGTTAAATGCTGAGAAAACATGCACAGATATGTTGCCCATTGCTTTTCCTTTCTTGCGCTGAACTCTCTGTACCCTGTAAACTGCGTATCTCCTCATCACAGTTCATAAGGTCATGGGAGAGGATGGCTGCAAAAGTATGTGACATTCCTGTCTTTGAGGATGGAAAACATGGGGGACTAAGCAAATCTTCAGTTCTGCGTGATGTGACGTGCTGTTACATCACTAATATATTTCTAACATTGTTCACAAGAGTGTATCTCGAAGTTGGGGGGGTGGGGGGAAGTGTGAGAACATGTAGCTGTAGAGAATGTGCAGAGCCAAATACTAAAAGATAGTTTAAGCCAAGGAAGAGTCCCATCTTGATTTAGAAGTGGTTCAAGGGCAGCAGCTGATATATAGGAATAAGTATAAGTAATTTTTTATAAAGATAATTAAAGAAAACTCTTCAGATTTTCTTTAGGTCCTAGGGCTAATGAGAAGTTCTAAAAATACCAGCAACAAAAGGAAGAGTGACATATGTCTGATGGCTGCACTAAAGTTGTTGACAACGATGTTGAAAAGGCAGAACTGTTACGTACATCTGTAGTGAGTATGAAGCTGAATATTACAAATAATCGTATAACGGTGAACAAATCCATCATATTACAGCAATAAATAAGGACTGAAAGAACACTTTTGAAAATTTGTGTTACAGATTTATGGAGACTGAGGAATATGGTTTTTGTAAACGGCTGATGTAAAACTGACCAAAGTCTTAAGGATTAATATGTAGCAAGTGCTACTCAATATGATTAATAGGAAGCAGGTATTATAAATTTTCTAGTATATCAGTTAGATTAAGAATTTGATCTCATCTGTCTAAGAAACTGATTCTTGAAAATGTTACACTTGATGAAGAATCATTGAATTAAGATAAAATGTTGTGATGTTTAGTTGTTGGATGTTTGTTTGAAAAAAAAAAACCCAACCCTAAACGAACACATGGAAGAAAATGCAAAATCCTTCCTGACAGTTTTATCTAGGCCATGTAGAGTAGAAAAATGACAAATGATGGCATGGCCTCATGTATTTTATTGAATTAAAGAGCACATTCACTGAAAGGGTTGTTGGGCATTGGAACAGGCTGCCCAGGGAGGTGGTGGAGTCCCCATCTCTGGGGGTATTCAAAAGACGTTTAGACGAGGCCCTAAGGGATATGATTTAGTGGGGGATTTGGTAGTGATAGGTTAATGGTTGGACCCGATGATCTCGGAGGTCTCTTCCAACCAAAACAATTCTATGATTAGCTGACTCTTTTGAAAGATGGACTCAAAGCTTTGGGAAGTTAATCACCATGAAAGAAGGCTGGATGCACCTTAAGGATGAGGAACACTATCCTAAAAAACAGCACTGCAAGGTATCAAGGCTCACAGGCAACAGTCAGTGGACAAGACACTCCCTGTAGATAAGCGTCAGGCAAGAGCTGATAGTAGTTGCATACACTGAACACAGAATGGGAGATTTCCTTTCCAATATTATTGACCTTACTTCTGGAATATAACCAGGTTTGATGGATTCACTTCAAGACATATTTTTAAATTGAAATCAGTACTGGTTGTAGGTGTTGGAAAAACCTATCTATACACCTAATGTAGATAGCAATGAAGAAGTAAATCCGGAGTTTGTTGAAGTGATTTGATTATGTACCTATCCATGAACAAAATGGAGAGCCTTCAAAGAGCATACATTTGCAAATACAGGAGTCACAGTGGCAGGAAGCGGAAAGTAAAAAAGAGTATGAACTTGCATAAAAGGAAAAAATATTTAAAGTGGTAACTAGTTAACTATTGCACTAGCTTATTGATGGACTTCATAGATTTTCCAACACTTGAAATTAATGTCAAGATCCAAGATCTTTTAAAAAGCTGCTCTTGTTCAGGAAGCTGTTGAGCTATGTCAGACAATAATTCATGCTTTGTGAGAACCAGAGCAGATCTTTGCAATGTTTAAATTCCTTTGTTGGTAGTAACAACATTCATTTCTTGTTTTGAGAAGAGGAAAAAATCTGTTTCAAACTTTTTTCCCCAAATAAGGTCTTATATCGTAAGTCTACAGGAAGCATATAGAACCTGTCTGCAATTTTGGAAGAAAAGTCAGTTCTGTGTAAATTGTCACAGATTCCTGTTACTTTTAAACTTCCTAACCATGTCTTCTGTATTCTTTTTAAATGGAAAAACGTAAAAATAGGTAGTGTGGTTGTTGGGTTGAAGGACAAGGTATTAAATAGCTTAGGTTTACGTCTTTAGTTACTTGGCTGATATGCAGCTGTTTGGATATAGGTCTTTGTGTGCTGAGATCTTTCAATGGAAGTTCTTATGCTCGTGAAAGTAATTTCATCCTGTGATGACAGCTAGTAGAGACTGTCTTGCTGTGGTCGTGGAAAGTTAAACTGGTATGACTCTCACTAGGTGACCTTCTCACAGGATTCTGCCTGCTCTCAGAAAATAAGCCAGTTCTTTTCACTGGTACTTGGGTGGAAACTACAAAATCAGCAATAATGTCAGACATTTATTTATTTCCTTATGAGCACTGCTGTTTTGAAAGAAATAGTTTCATGACTTTTCTCTCTCAATTCCACTATCAGGCCTACAACTCTGACTCCTTGGGTTTGGGAATCTCTGCTGGATTTAGTAGATAGGAAATTTTGTCTCCTTGTGATGTTAAGCATGGACACGACATTGAGGAATGTCATATGAGAGAGAAAATTGAGGTCTTGAATGCATATATGATATTAGAAAACGTGTTCTGCAGGTGTTCAGACTCAGCTTCTGACTGACGGCTTATGGCTTGGATGGGTGTGCTCTTCACTGGCTTGAAAACTGGCTGGAAGGCTGGGCCCAAAGAGTGGTGGTGAATGGAGTTAAATCCAGTTGGCGGCCGGTCACAAGTGGTGTTCCCCAGGGCTCAGTATTGGGGCCAGTTCTGTTTAATACCTTTATCAGTGATCTGGACGAGGGGATCAAGTGCACCCTCAGTAAGTTTGCAGATGGCACCAAGTTAGGTGGGAGTGTTGATCTGCTTGAGGGTAGGAAGGCGCTACAGCGGGATCTGGACAGGCTGGATCGATGGGCCAAGGCCAACTGTATGAAGTTCAACAAGACTAAATGCCGGGTCCTGCACTTGGGTCACAACAACCCCAGGCAACGCTACAGGTTTGGGGAGGAGTGGCTGGAAAGCTGCCCGGCGGAAAAGGACCTGGGGGTGTTGGTCGACACCCAGCTGAATATGAGCCAGCAGTGTGCCCAGGTGGCCAAGAAGGGCAATGGCATCCTGGCTTGTATCAGAAATAGTGTGGCCAGCAGGAAAGTAGGGAAGTGATTGTCCCCCTGTACTCGGCCCTGGTGAGGCCACACTTCGAATACTGTGTTCAGTTTTGGGCCCCTCACTACAAGACAGACATTGAAGTGCTGGACCGTGTCCAGAGAAGGGCAATGAAGCCGATGAAGGGTCTAGAGCACAAGTCCTATGAGGAGCAGCTGAGGGAACTGGGGATGTTTAGCCTGGAGAAAAGGAGGCCGAGGGGAGACCTTCTCGCTCTCTACAACTACCTGAAAGGAGGTTGTAGCAAGGTGGGTGTCAGTCTCTTCTCCCAAGTAACAAGTGATAGGACAAGAGGAAACAGCCTCAAGCTGTGCCAGGGGAGGTTTAGATTGGATCATAGGAAAAATTTCTTCACCGAAAGGGTTGTCAAGTACTGGAACAGTCTGCCCAGGGAAGTGGTTGAGTCACCATCCCTGGAGGTGTTTAAAAGGCATGTAGATGTGGTGCTTAGGGACATGGTTTAGTGGTGGACTTGGCAGTGTTAGGTTTATGGTTGGACTTGATGATCTTAAAGGTCTTTTCCAACCTAAATGATTCTATGATTCTGTGACTGTTACAAGTTTTTTTTTTTTTTTGCAAAGATACTAGGTAACTTCTCATGTCTGGGCTGATGCAGCTTTAGACTCCTTTTTCATTTGTGAGGGGGTACACCTTACTTTCAGTGTTAATCATGATTTTTTTTTTTGTGTTGGACAGCAGTCTTCTACCCTTCAGAAGCATAGATTTTGATGACAGATAAAGTTATTTTGTGAATGCACACTGCAAAAACACACACAGGAGAAAAATTACCAGTTGCTTCTGCAGGAAGAGAGCAGATATGTAAACTGCTATTATCATGAGAAAACTGTCACTTCTTGAACTATTTTCAGAGGGTGTGACAATGCTTGTAAGTATAGATCTGTATGCTATGTAATAAAGGAGCTGTCAGATTTCACTGAGAGATGTGTAAAGGAGTGATGTTTGCCAAGAAGTTTTCCAGTAGTGTATTTGCCCTGATACAACCTGTATATCTAGAGCTTGCCATTTGTCACACAGTGAGTTATTTTCTTCCGGGTATCCAGAGCCTGTCAGGGATCTTATCTGTTGAGGCTACCCAGGAGCAGAGTTGAATCAAAGCACATCCAGGTGCCTCAGCTGTGCTCCCTCCGAAACAGAGGTTGTCCTGAAGACGAGCACACTGCTACATATTGGTCCTTGTTCAGGACAGGCTTTCTGCGCTAAAAAATGCCAGCCTGCAGCCATGCCTGCTGCCATTTAAGGAATTCAAGGAATGACCCTGGTTTATTAATTAAAACTGAAGGGACTTAGCCCTTAGTTGGACACTTTGTGGTTGTGAGTGTCTGATAAAATAATTAATTTGTAGTGTCAGTTGTTGGGCAACACAGATGGGAAGAACAGTGGATGGGTGGGAATGTGCATGGTTAGGTTTTCTGCAGTGGGGAGTAACAGTATTGGAGTTCATAGAATACCAGACAGGTTAATTGGCTCAATATAGTCAACTTTTGGTCAGGATGGACGACATAGCTCCTTAGAGAAGCACTGGAGGCTCCATCCTGGGAGCAGAAGAGTACGTGACTAAAATCTGTGATAGGGGATTCATGACAACAGGGACCATTCGTCACCTAACAGGAAGGATGATCCCATTATAGCCATGTTACGATCCTTATCGTGGGACAGAAAGTGCAAGCATCTAGTAACTGACCGTGTATTTGTCACATGAAGTCAAATATATTTGCAATCTGACAAGTGATGAATATACTTAATCGTTTGTTAGGAGGAAGAACTTCAGGGTACTTGTCTTCGCATGCAACTTGAGCTCAATGAATTGTTCTCAGGGTTCCCTATCCTGATCTCATATTTTAAACAAACATTGTTGCAGGACAAAAACTGCTAAAGAGCAAAAATGTGAGAAGACCCAGGTTCTCTTTCTCCGGGAGAACAGCGTTGACTGCTGGAGATTTTCTTGTGTGACTTTGGGCAAGTCAGTTTAGAGCAACGCTTGCTTAAAAATAGCAGCCGTTTTTCATGAATTATAATAATGCTTAGGTTCCATTATTTGACACTGGAAAAGCCTGTAATTCTTCATCTGAAAGCAGCAGTTTAGACTGTTTCAGCCTAATATTATTCTATTTTTGGCTCAACTGTTCTGCTTTAGTAGGATTCTTAACTTGCATGAGAAGAGACTCGGAAGTTTGTTCTGTCTGTGGGTATGGTTTCTGGGGATGTATGTCACGCAAACTGCAGGATTATTACGCCAGTCTGCAAGAAAAGGACACAGCAAACTGGGTACTGCCTACTAGGTTTGTTTGGGTTCCATCACTGTAGTGTCAAAGCACCTTATGGTCTTGAATGCATTCATTTTCCCATGGGTAGACTAAGTGGCTTTTCCAAGATCAGTAGAAATGTGTGACAGAAATAAGAACTGACTCTCAGTTTCTTTGGTCTGAACTCATTTCTTCATCAGTATAACGCTCTACCTCTGAATGGGATTTTCTGGTAGTAGTTGTTCTCTTGTCTGAGGCAGTCACTTGAGAAGTACAGTAGTTCTGTGGGTAAATCCTGGCCTTTGCTGCCCTGAAAAAATAACTGGGATGCAGTAAATCATTGATGGTGCTGATTTCTTGTTTGGTCTCTCATCTAGAGAGAATAGCAGTCTCTGAGCTCTCTTGACTGCTCAGTCTTGAGAATCAGAAGTAATGTGAAGCAATCTGCTGTACCTAAGTACTGCAGATACGATTTCAAAGTCTCCCAAGAAAAGGAATAGTTGCTCTTTTAGGATCTTTAAAGCGAACAAGTGTGGAGCCATTTGTAGCTATTTAGCATGGTGATTTTGGATGATGCTTCAGCAAACCTCTAAGGTGCTAACTGCCAGAAGCTGGAAGAGTAGAGTGGTCCTTCTTCTGATATATATTTCTTTTATACTTTGCACTTGGTGTCAGCTATGCTTGGAGATGGGATTTGATGGAGCTTTGTCTGATCCTGAGTGACAGTTCCTATCTACTGACATTCTTTAACAATACATTTTAGAGTGCACATCTTTGTATGTTTGCTTGGTGCCACCTCAATTTTCTCATACTAAAGTGGGTGTTATGGTGAGTGTCTCACAGGATTGTTTAACTTGTGTTTCAAATTAAGCTTAATTTTGTTTGTTTGCAAGTCATCTTGAGAGCATCTGATGAAAAATGCCTTAGACTTCTATAGGAGTGGTCACTAGAGGAAAAGTCGTAGTCCATTGTTCTTTTTATTTTCCCAAACTGCCTTCTCCCTTCTGAAAACAGAGCCACACATGGTGTATGAAGAATTATTGTCATCAAAGATCAGTTGATCTGCCTAGTATTTTCATTGCACATCACCATTAGTGAGATGAATATGCACTAGTACAGCTTTCAGCTTCTAGCACTCTTGGGAAGTTTAGAGTTCTGGTTAGGGATGCTCAGTTGTCTTTCACTACCAGGGAAGTTGTAGGGAACATACGTAGGGTTTTTTGCCTACATGAGCATGTTGGAAGGGGCTGTCTTAACTTGCAGTACCCCACGCTGTCTTACTAACTCGTGCCTAACATTAAGAAAATTGCTTGCTGAACTTATGTGGAAACCAGCAACTAAATTCAATATTTGCAAGAAGACTAAACAGTATTAATACTGTTTGGATATTTCAGAAATGGGAGATGGCAGATAAATGCTCTTATACACATGAAAGAATTTTGCAATCTAATGTAGAAAAATGCTAGTAGTGATGCAAGAGCTATTTTCCAGCATATTAGACGATGAGGGCTTACTTGGCTGTGTACATCTTTTATTTGTGGCTACTGTAAATAACTTTTTTTTAGTGTGCTGCGATACAAACTGTAAGGTTGGCCCGCTCAGGGTACACATGTGATGAGAGGTTAAATTTTAGATCTTCAGCAAAGCTCTTTTTCTTGTTCCTTCTGAAATGAGCTTTCCTTTTCACATTTTCAATTCTGTGAATAGACCTTAAACAAACACACACATGCACTGAAGTGGTTGACTATACAGAGCTGGAATAGAAGCAGTTTGGAGAGGTGAAGGCTTTAATTATATTAAAAATACCTGCTCAGCTCTTGAGGGAGTTACTGATTTTGGAGGACTAGTTTCTGTTTGCGTATGTCCACAGGTAAAAAGCACGATGTTGTCAGGAGTTCGCTGTTCCTCCACTCATAAAAGTGGGAGTGCAGGTATGGTTCTTAATTGTGTTTTATGTTGGGACACAGTAGATAAGGGATACGATTAACACTTTATAAGTGACCCTTTAGAGCATGCATAAAATTTTAATCTGTTTTATTTTTCAGCTGTTGGGTTTTAGTAACCTCCTGTTTAGGTGTAATTCCTGCTTGGGGTGGGAATATGCAGGGAAAGGGATTCATTGTAGCTGACTTTCTCTAAGGATGGAGCTTATGCCAGCCTGTACGTACAGTATTTAATACATAAAGGTTTCTGGTAGAAAGGCTGGTGTTGGCGTGTGATTGCTGGAATGATGTACATGTGAATAATATGTTCAGTAAAAACTCCTGAGCAGTTTGTAAGAGTGCAGGTCTTAAAAAAAAAAAAAAAAAATCATCTTAGCAATTTATATTTGCATTAAATAAAACAGGAAGAAAAAGGCAGTATGTGCTTAAGAGCACTAGAGGGAGCCAGGAGGAAGAAGAGGGGAAAACCATTGAAGACATGTTTGCATTTTTAGGAACAGCTTATACAAAGCATCCATTTAAATTCTCCTGCTTACTTCAGCTAAAACGCAGCTACAGGTTGGCCGCTGCCTCTGGCTGCTCTCTGTTCCCCCACGCTTCACTAAGAAATGTCAACTTTCTAGTCCTGAGGAAGGCCAGAAGCTTTTTAAAAGGCCACAGGGAAAACCACCTACTCCTCTGTAGACCGTACCCCCTTTTTTTGCCTTGTTTTGTATTTGGATGAGCAGCCAAAGGTTAATTTGCCTTTTGGTGCCAGTGGCTTTTTGGGGGGGATTGGTGTATAGGTTCAGTTCTGGGCTTGTCTCCCTCTGAAATTATATGGGAGAGGAACAGAGAAAGTGAGGGTGTTGGTGTTTGTCTGTGTTGGGTGTCAATTGGATGAAGAAGAGTTTTAATGGCATTAATTTGGAGTGTCCACATTGCTCTTGCAGGGGGTCTGAGGAAAATAAGTATCTGTGAGCTTGTAGAAGAACATACAAGCATGAAGTTACTGTGAAGTCTCTCCTCTTATTTTATGAGGTTTTAGAAATGTTGTTGGGAACACTTTTTATATTGCTTTGTCATAAAGCTAAATGCCTTGAGTTAACGTGCAACAGCTTTATGATGTAGATAGTATAAGTAATTTGGTTTTAATTCCCCCGACCCCAATAAACTGCCATAATGTTGATATCTTGGGATCTGTAAGAGTAGGATGAAATCCCCTGTGTGGGGGGCTGTCTTTAGTTTTCAGGTTTTGGAGGGTGGGGGAATCTTTTTAGTATTCTGAAGTTTCTCCTCTTGATATCCAGTATTACACAACTAAACCTGTTGCTGTGGAGAACTAAATTTTGATGGCCTGGGGCCTTGGCATTGAGCAATTTTAGGGGAAGGAAGGAAGGATGGGTGATGATGATGATCTGAGGCTGCTTAGGCCTTTGGGATGCTGGAAGTCATCTAGGAAGAGGTAGAGAGACTGGAGGTGGGTGATTAAATGAGCAGAATTAATATATATGTACTGCATGTTTATCATCTGCCTCTGTAATTTATTGCTACCACACTCATTGTTCAAGCTCCCTAATTTCTCTTTTCTACTTTAGAAAATAAATGGAAAAGGCAGGAATAATGGACTGGAGTTTTCTTCCTTTGGTCTTTATTAGGTGGCATGATTTTAAGTTACGAAAACAAGGACGAACATTTCTTAAAAGTACTCTAACCATGCTTTAGCCTGAGGACTCTGCTCACTTTAAAGGAAATGGATATAATGGAATTTAAATATGTGGAGGCTGGAGTCCTTTAGCAGTGCACAGAGATTTCTTTTTAGTGTACTCTGAGACTATAAAGAATTGTTGGCTGTTCATAATTACATCATTCCAGATTTGAGATGGCTACAAATTATGAATTGAAGAAAATATTTCTTCTGAAATATTTAGTAACCTCTAGGCAACAACAAAAAAAACTCCAACAGGTAAGAGCACTAAGTATTTATGGCTTAATTCCTGTTGGATGGTTCAGGGCCTTTTCCTGTCATCTGAGAATTAACTGACTGAAGATGAAACAGTATTGGAAAAGCAGAGAATTTTTTTCCCCTTTAGCTACTCTGCTTTGCACTGTTTCTCCTGCTGCAGTATAGGGATGGGGACAGGCATGTTTCTTGCCCTCCTGGTGTGTAGAGGGCTCCTACTAAAGCCCAAAAGTATTTCCTCAGGTGGAAGACTGGCAAAGTTGAACTGTAAATTGAGTGCATATTCAATTTACTCCTCAGAACCACGAAAATAGACATATTTAGTCTGAAACAGAGGATAATAGTTTTCTAGATAATATTCTTATGCTTCTGGAGTGCTGCTTGCTGAGAACGGTCTGTGAATACTTCAGGGAACTCAGTGATACACAGATTATCCAGTGGGGCTCCTTAATGTGCAACTAAACCAGCTCTTTTTTTTTGTGGTTATTCAATTTTTTTTGTGGTTATTCAATTTTTTTTGTGGTTATTCAATTTTTTTTGTGGTTATTCAATTTTTTTTGTGGTTATTCAGTCTTTTTTGTGATTATTCAACTGCAGGGTAGCGCCCACCAACATTGAACTCCACAGGGCAACAGAGTGGTGTCTTTTTACCTGTTGAAGTGGTGGTGGATGTGCTATGGAAAGGGTATAATTTCCCTCGGGAGAGGAAAAAAAGGAGTTATTCTCCTAAAAGTACACAGTGGAAATTAATGTTCTCACGTGCTTAGATTTTTGTGTTGCCTTAGGAAAAGCCGATGCCTTCAGTCGTAGCCCAAGGGCAGGTTTTTATCGTTTGACTTTCGCTATGACGTTTACCCAAAGGCTGTGGTATATGATAAAAAAAGAAGGGGCCAGCCCCAGAGTGTGTGTAAGGTGCCAGGGTGCTGCAGGGCACAGCACCCCTTCCCTCTCCCCGCCAAGCTGGGGCAGAGCGAGGTGCCTATGAAACACTGCCCACAAACAGTTTTTTCCCCCCCAAGTCCTTCATGTCGTGAAACGTCAGCCTCTGCTGGTTGTCCCTGTGCCCGCTAAGCTTCGTGGAGAAAGATGCTGCTTCGGAGAGCGGCTTGTACTCCTCCAAGCTTGGCATCCACAGCATCCCTTGCTAAGCTCTCTGGCGGTGGCCTGGAGAGGAAACCTGGCCCAAGTGTCTAACGTGAAGCCCTTAATTCTGTGCTGGAGGAATATCTCATTACGGGTTTGGAGGAGAAATTGCCGCTTGGTGTCACTTGTTGCAGCGCTTTTGGGTGCAGCGGGAGCAGCACTAGTGCCTGTTCCCTGTACTGTTCAGGGCAGTCCAAAAACGTGGAGCTGAGGTATCTTGATGACCTGCTAGGTAAAGCGTAAGCACAAACAGCGGCATGCTTTACAGATAACTCGAGAGCACAGATCTGCTGATCTGAGGTCGGCTCAGCACCTCCCATGCACACGCAGGAGCAAATGCAGGGAGGTTAAGGGAGCAGGGACGACTTCTGCCTCTCTGCCCAGGAGGGACGGGGAGTGACTGAAGCCAGGCAGGTTGGTGGTTCTTGGCTCTTCAAAGTGAGGATTTGGGATGCTCCTGTTTGCTTCAGTTTGGAGCTGGGATGACTAGCAAAGGATGTTAGCCCTTTAAAAGGTGGCTGTTTCATCTGTATTCTTCAGAAATGAGGTTTCTCATGCTTTTTTTTTGGTTGCCTCTAATGTAGGGCTGTGCATAGCTACTGCAGGTGAGCCCTAAATTAAGATCTGATGCGACTGTAGTGCTGGTATGCGGCAGGGGCTGAGATTAGCTCCCCAAGCAAATGTAGTATACAAAATTATTTTTAATAATGTGGGACTTTGGCTGGGCTTTGCCCTAAGGAAGAGGGGATGGGAGGTGAAATCTCCCCCTGAGCTGGTGAGCTCAGCATGAATACGTGCTGGGATCTCATCCCTGCTGGGGCTTGGCTGAGATCTGGGTGAGGATGGGATTTAAATCCTGTCCTGCAGTGCCTGCGGTGGCGAGTAAAGCATCCTCCTTTCCCCGCTCTCAATGCCTGTTAGACAGCTGGGGAGGGAGGTTGGGGGGGAGAGGCACTCGCACTTCCCTTTGGGAATATGTGGCGCTTGCTGAGCAATAGCTGCTGAGAGAGAAGAGAGAAGCATTAAAAATTCCTTTAATTGCATTTTGCTGTATTCGTGTGCTTGATAATAGCTGGTAGCACTTGTTTCAGATTATTTTAATTGTATGAATTTTTTTTTCCCCTTCACATTAGCCTTTGAATAAAATACTTTAGGCTAATGCACTTCTTCAGTGTGATTTAAATTTTGCTTAGAGTATACTGCAGTGTTTCCCCCCCGCCCCCAGTGTTATTGTGGAAAAGTATTATAATCATTACATTATAATATATAGTCAGGCAGGAAGCAGCTTAACTTTGGCTTCTCTGGGCAGGACTCCGCTGAAAGATGTGGTGTGTGAGCATGTTGATTTCATTATTATCTTGTAAAAACAACCCGCTGTTGGGCTCCCTTATTTGCATTCTCAGCAGGATGGCAAGGTGAATAATTTAATTCCAGCAGCCTCCGCCACGTGATGGTGTGAGGACCTGTCAGCGATGCCTGTCCTACACTGACAGACTTCGGAGGGGAATGGAAACTTACAGAAGTGATGCGAAATCGTCGCATCTCCTCCCTTAACCCCGGAGAAACCTCCTGGCGGAGCAATCGCGTCTTCCTTTGCTTTTCCACGCATTCCTCTGACGTGGAGTTTGGGGGGGTGTGAGCCTGCGAGCAAGACGAGCGAGGGAGTGGGAAGTGGGGAGGGCGCTGGGGAAAAATGCACACCCAGCCACGGAGCTAGTCGGAGCAGGAACAGTGAGGAGCCGGAGCGAGGCCGGGAGTCCGGCCGCAGGCAGCGGGGAGTGGAAATTTACAGCTGCTTGTGAGCGCCTGTGCATGTTCAAGCAATCCTTTCTGCTAACGCTTTTCCAGAGGCTGACGGTCGCTCGACAGAAGAAGAGCGGGAGGCCGAGTCGCGGGATCCCTTGTCTCTGCCACGTGTCGATAATCGCCGGGGGGGAATAAAGCGGAATTAAATGGAAGATAACTGAAGGCGGCTGCTGGCGGCGTGGGCTGTGGGGAGGCGGCAGAGCTGTCTTCAGCACCTGGCCATGGGGCTGTGCAGGGCTGCCTAGGAGCCCCCACCTTTCTGCACACAGTAAGTGTCAGCCGAGATGATGTCCTCCGAGTGACAGTAATCCAAGTGATTTAATAAAACTTTTCTTTTTCCACTTAATGCTAATGTTTTCGTAATAAACTGCTTGCCTGCTTGCTCTCAGTAGTTAACGCTGTTAGCTTTTTATAGCTTTGTAAACTGTGTTACCAGGAGTGGCTTTTTAAAGCAGGCAACCCTAAACAATACTCCTTCTGTTACACAAGGCGCTGGCTCTGTGACCAAGCACTCCACATCCATGGAATATCTCTGGAAATGGCTTTATTTACAATACAGTTTCCAAAAATAAAATATCTGCAATATATCATTTCTCTTGCTCCTCTCTGCTGACTGCCTGCAGCTGCGGACTGGCTCTTGAGATGCAGAGGAATGAGAGCATAGCCACTTGCATAAGACAGTGGGAAATGGTGAGAGATGAAGGAAAGATGAGCACACATGTGAACTGTCACAAGAAATGGCATATGTAAATTAACCGTCTCGTTATTTATAGTCAATAGGTCTTGTCAACCTGAAATGCTAATTCCATGGAATGGACTATTCGTGAAGTTATTATCAGACAGAACTTTCACTGAGCTTAAGGGAAATTTTTTTTCTGAGCAAAGACTCTTTCTTGGACTAATATTAGTAGTAAAGTGAAATTACTGCTGTAGCAAATTATTTTAATGCGTTCTGAAGCTATTGAAAGTAACGCATCAGGCTTGCTAAAGGCACGGTCAAGTGAATGTGTAGAGAGCTAACTTTCAGTAATGTTGAACAAAAAGCGAAAATAGTATTCGTGTTCCTTGCTAATGGGTTTAGAGGAAGTCCTATTCCCTCTTGGCTGCTGCCTATGTTATTTAAATTATATTACCAGTTTCCATTATTTCTACAGTTATTATTACTACTAGAAATGGAAATTTAACTTGGTTTCCCTTTTACTTAAGTAAATGAAAAGCTGTTAAGGGCTGTTCTGTTAGAATTGTGTATACTTCAGAGACATTAGTTAAGAGACCTCCTTCTGCATGACTGAGCTTGTGGGAGTTTTGCTATGGACTACAGTTAGGCATGGAATTGAATTCTTAATGTTTCCGTTTTGAAAGACCTCCATGGGTCTTTCAAATGGAAATGGAGATCCCAAATATTCTTGACTCATCAATCCTGCAAATTTGGTGGCTGTAAAACTACTAGTTTCTTATCTTTCTAGTTTTATTCAACATCAGGTAATAACCTACTACTTCTAGCTAGTTCATTAGCATGAGTGGGAGAGCCTCTGTAATCCTGTGATACAGAGATGATTGATGCCGGTGTGAGTATGGTGCCACAGGACACTGCCTCTGCATGGGTTTAGAATCTGAATGTTACCTGGCATCTCAGTGTGCAAATGCTGGTTTGTAATAAATATTTTATAATAATAATAGTAATAGGTGTGGTAGCACAGGAGTTGCTGCAATAAAAGGACACTAGGCAGCAAAGTCAAACACTCACAGAGTTCCTAACTTTAATTCTGTCATTTACCTGTGCCAGTGTAGTCTGTTCTCTCTACCGTACTCAGGATACTTTCATTAAGTTTGTATCATCACACATTTACACCCGCTTTCCCATCGTCAGTGCCTCATGCTGGGTTTGACTGGTGAACACCTGAGCTGTAGCATCTGCTCCAGCAGCCCTGTCTCTCTACCCTCCTTGCATCCCCTTCTTCCCCTCTTGTGCTGGTACAGCTCTTTGTAAAACTCCAACAGAGGCTGTAGGGATGTGACTGGATGTGGAGCAGGGTGGCACTGTCACGGAACAAAGTGTTTATCGAACTGTGGCCTCCGTGAAGAGATAGCTATTCGGTGTTTCATTTTATCCCCAGTGTTTGCTGAGAGACTGTATAGGCTTTTTAGTTTTTACTGAACGGGAATTCAAGCACTCAATTAAAAATAGAATTATTAATTTCTCTGAGTGCTTCCATAGAACTACACCACAGCACTTGAGTGCAGCATCACCATGAATGCCTTCAGTTTCATAACGGTATCGAGCAACTATGTGATATGTTATTCTCATTCTGTAGAGGTGGTCAGATTAAGGGCAGAGCTGCCTACTTATTTTCCATGTCTGATCTTCAGGATGCTTGCCACCTGTTAAAAAAGGTGTTTGTGGTGATGGTAGGCATTACTCCAGTGTTTCGTGTGTTCAGGTGAAGTTTCAGCCAATATCCACCTTCATTCCAGGTAATGCAACAAGTAGCCAACAGCAAGGTTTACGATGAGTAAGTTCCTGAGGTATTGGAATAATTTTGTTGTCAAGCAGAGATGGCATTCATTCACCCTAACCATAAAACTGTCCTCTCTTCTGTTAACCTTTTGTCTCATTTGCAATGTACTTTCCAAAATTTGCCACTTGTTGAGGATTTGCAGAGAAGTTATTTGTTGTGTAGCCCTGATTCCTTCTGCGTACCGAATGAAACGTGAGTCGTGTGAGGGGAGGACGCATTGGACTTCTCCAGGTGATCAGATGGCTTCCATCCCTTGGTTTGAGTACGTGACTCTCTAATTGCAACAGCTTTCCCAAATATTGCAGGAGGGAGAAATGAGGGAATAAGGCATCCCTTTTATTATGAAGGCAAAATTATGAAGAAAGTGTGCTCGTTCAAGCCCAAAATATATGAGTCTTAGGCACACTGGGGTGAATGGAAGATGAAGATCTTTTTTCCATTAAAGCTGCTGTCACCCAATATGAGTTACTGAAAAGTTTTGATTCTGATCAATAAGTCAATGAAGGTTAGGAACTAAGACAAGACAGATACCTGATACTTGAAGGGAAGGAAATTTTTCGCTCATTCGTTTTTGAAGAGCAAATGGCTTGTCTGGAGGAACATCTGCAAAGAGTGCATGGATGGGCTCAGGTGCTCTCTCCCATTCTTGCCTTCGTGGGCAGGAGGAAGCATTTGTTACTGAGCTGCTTAACTGAGTCACTTCATAGTGGGATGGGCCAGTGAATAGAGTGATGTTGCTGTCTGCGTTTTTCCTTCATCATGCTTACAAGCTCAGTTGCACTGTAATCATTTGAAAAAGTGTATGATTAAGAGCAAAGAAATTGCGGAGAGTGCCTATAAACAGAACTAGATCGCTTAGTGTATTTCATAGTTGCATTAAAGAGCTCAAGTTGCACAATTTTTTTTTTTTAGTGCATTTCCTTATGAGCAGGTAAAATGGCAGAAGAGATACTTTGAAGACTGATAAAGCATAGGCTTTGGTGTCAAATGATTGAGGTTTCATTCCTGACACAGCCACTGATTTTTTTTTTTTTTTTTTTTTTTTTTAAATATGGCCTTGGGTAAGTCTTCTAATCTTTCTGTGCTTCAGCTTTTCCATTTGCAGAGGGGGCAGAGTAACAGCAGGTATATAGGTTTTTTTGAAAGTGTGTTTTCCATCTTGGTTAAATGTTTGCAGAGCTGGAGGCCTCTGAGGGAAGGCATGCCCTGAGTATGAAGGGATGTTATGTTACTTTTGACAGACTACTAAATACCCTAAAACATCTTGTAAGCCTCATCCACCTCTGGATGCAACTCTCTGCTTTAGTCTGTGTGAGATTTTTTTTTTTCTTTTTTACTGACTTGAACAGAAACAGCCGAACATTTAGAAAGTGGTGCTTTAAAATTGCCTTTCGGTGTTTCTGTCACTTACCTAAAATAAAACCAGTGCCATTTTTTTCTCCCAAACAAATGCAGAATTATATTCCCTGAAAGAATTTTTGTAAAAGTAGGGCTTGTAAAATGCACTGGACTCTCCAGCTCTGGCAGCTGAAATGTCCTGTTCATACTGATGGCAACAGCAGGCTTTGGAAACCACCGTTACTCCTACAGCGCTCCTGCGGTGTTCCCCCCATGACTGGGAGAGACAACCTTCCAAGGCCAGGAGAGTCGGTCTGGTGAGATACAGCTGTTTCTTTTCTTGGTCTCATAAGCTCCTCATAAGAGCACTGGTGAAATAACATCATCACAATTAAATGTTTCAGAAGTTGCCTGGTCCCCCGTTACGAATTCAGGAGTGTCCACAATGTGTTTTTGATGTTATAAAAACATATGCTGTTGAATGACCATTACATGGAAAAAGTTTTCCTAGAAAGTAGGAAAGAAAGGGGCTCGTTCAGCCCTGTCCCTTGCTGCCAGACAGCAGTGTCAAAAAATTATGAACAGATGCTCTGTAGTGTGCCTGGTAGAGCAGGTCATTTCAAAATCTCAAAGCTCCAGTGGTTGGAAACCTTTACATTTTCAGCTTACATTTATTCATCAGCAGTTTATAGCCATTTACTTCTGCATAAATAAAAGTGTTATTGTTATTTGAGCTGAAATAACTTCTTGGACTTTTCCTGTATTTTTCTTCTAAGCTTACCAAGGTGAGCACTTTTAGCCTCCTAGAGATGCTGGTCTTCCAGTTTTTCTGGCCAGCCTAGGGTCCTTCTCTGCACCTGCTCTAATCTCTGTTGATTTTACTTGACTGCAGGTGTTCAGGATTGTGTACAATGTTCTGTATGAAGTTCTATGAAGACTTTGTACAAAGACATGCATACCTTTGTATTTCTGCTGGTTACTTTCTTTCATCATGGATTTGTGTTTGTCTTTCTCCTGTCTGTGAAATACCGGTGTAGTCACTGGATATCTATCTTTGTCATTTCACATGGTAAGTCCTCAGCTTGAAGCAGATATTCATAGAATCATAGAATGGTTTGGGTTGGAAGGGACCTTTAAAGGTCATCTCTAGTCCAACCTGCCCTGCAGTGAGCAGGGACATCTTCAACTAGATCAAGTTGCTCAGAGCCCTGTCCAACCTGACCTTGAATGTTTCCAGGAATGGGGCATCTACAACCTCTCTGTCTCTTCTCCCACTCAGCATTATCTGATACTTTTTACTCTTATTTTTTAACCCATTTTTGTTATCTCAGTCCTTGAGGCTATCCAGTTTCTCAGGTAATAATATTCCAGTCCTCTTCTGTATTGATAATATCTTCCTATTTTGAGTCACCACAATTTTTGGGTAGGCTCTTCATTCCCATGCCTCTCTAAATAAGATCCCGTTCCCAAATTGCTCTTACCTTCTCAGATGATCAGTCTCCCTTTACATGGTAATTTTCCTTCAACTAGTTTATTTCTATTATATTTAATTTAGTGTATATTCATGTCAGATGCCTGGGTTCTACTGTGTTTTCTCTGTCTAAAAATATATTAATTAAGGGATTGCAGTATGAGCTACCTTTGCTATGCCCGTGTTGCATTCTCTTCAGTTGTCATTCATCTTTGTATTTCAGTTATTTTTAGACTGGTTTCTTGAGGAAACAAAGCTTATGTGGTCACACTGTCCATCTCTCATCCGACTTCTCTTCCCGTGATAACTTTTGAACTTACTGGCCAATTTCAAGCAACCTTGACAGAGGGTTAGATGCCTGGAAAATACAGAGTTCCAAAAAATGAATTGAAAGTAAGTGATGAAAGGAATAGGGAATTTAAACCAAATTAGTGCCTCTACTGAAGAGAAGACCTTCCAAGTAAAGCTTAGAGAGCAGAGAGTTGATATAAGGAGGAGGACAGGGCAGAAATGCCCAGCTGTGTTAACAGCTTTAGCAAGAGCTCATGCTTTCTTCAATGCTAGTGAATCCAGTCATGAGGAGCGAAACTGGAGGAGAGGAGTCCTTGTTTTGCTGTGTGCCTTATGGAATAGCCAGCTGTAAGACTTAAGGGTTACAACTTTGAAATCTCAGCAAAGTGACTTTAGCCTCATTTGCTTCTGCCTGTAATTGTGAATAGCACATGCCCCCTCGGAGATTCCTGCATGGAGAAGCAAAAGGGACCGTAACCTGCAGCTGCCAGTACCTATTTTCTGAAGTGATGGATCATCTCTTGCCTGATGCTAATGGGTTAAAAACTGTCCTGAAAAGGGGTAAAGCCAAGGGTGTTCTTCGATGCACATCTAGGGCTCTTTTAATGGCTACCACTTCCCCTTTTTCTCTCTGTCTCCCTCCGCTTGCATACAGCGCATGCTTTGGTTTGTATGTAAGACTGATAAATGAAGTGAAACAGAGACTTGGCTCTGTTCAGCAGAAGGATGAACTAAACAGTCTCTTGAGTCCTTTCCTGCCTTTATTATCAGTGATTTTGCTGTTGCTATTAGGACACTGGTATGATGTGAAGTGAAGAGAAATGGTATTTTATCACTGAGCAGTGCTGTGGTGACTTGGTGGTGGGATTGGAACTATACAGTGGAAAAGTGCTGGCCTGGCTGTTGGAGTTTTATGGCAAAATTAGTGATTATTTAAATACAGACACCATACTCTAGACAGCTATGTAAGTTACTTTTTGGGAGGAAAATTTGTCTATAATTTATAGTCAACATTTCAGTTAGAAATGTGGACTTTTTTTTTTTCTTTTTTTAAATCTCAGAACCTCTAGCTCATTAGCAATTTAAAAATCAAATCTCCCCCTTTGCTTTTCCTTATGTGGAGACTTCTAAAAGGGGAAGATGAAGGGATGGCTTCAGCAATCTGAATAAACTTACCTCACCTTGGATGAAAATACTTCTTTTCTGAAATGCAACATGCCTGTTAAGCTCCTGCTCTTGGACTCTCTCTCGCATCTTCACATCCTCATGCCATGTCTTCACGGATAATAAAACCATGCAGAATCAGGTCCTTCTCGAAGTGTGTTGTGAATTACTAATCTTCTAATTGCAGCACATGCAGGATTACGGGGTGCTTGGCGCTTGCTAGCAGCATCCAAACAAATTTATTGTATAGTACTGGCATCCCAGTCTTTTCCAGTGCATGCATGTAGCTGAACGTGCCCAAATGAGTTAGTCATCAGTATACCCAGTCTTCAGTCTTG
The DNA here is from genome assembly GCA_009819775.1 of Phoenicopterus ruber ruber. Lineage (NCBI taxonomy): Eukaryota > Metazoa > Chordata > Aves > Phoenicopteriformes > Phoenicopteridae > Phoenicopterus > Phoenicopterus ruber. The sequence goes on along the minus strand of CM020215.1, from coordinate 189,560,125 downwards.
CACGTTGGCAGGTTGAGGTGTGACTCTGCTCTGTTGCTAGTCGGATGGTGCTGCCAAAGCTCGCAGTTGTGAGCTCCACGGGAGCAGGACTCCACAGTTGAGAGCTCAGCCAAGTAGTGAAGGGTATGTAGCCAAAACTGTAGAAACAAAAATGAGTTTGAACTCAACTGTGAGGAGCTTGAAAATGGAGTTCCGAAAGTGGTGAGTTTTCAGATGTTGAACATGAAAATATTCCTGTAAAACTGACCTAGCAACAAATGAGAAGCTATATACAAATTCACCTACTCTGGACACTCTAAAAGAACTTTTGGTTTAAATAAGACATTTAAAAATATTTCCTGTGTGTCATAGAAACTGTTTTTGTAAAGATAATCTGCAAAAATATTTTGAAATGTTTTTAATAAGATGTTAGAACAGAGTCTGTATAGAGATTTTTTTTTTTTTTTTTAAGTATTCCTCTATGGTTTGAACTTTGTACTTGGCTGTTTTATATGGTTGCTATTTATAGTTGTAATAGAATGTATATCTAATATGGGTATTAATTCCATAGGATATTTGGGGATTAGTAACACATGGATGTATGGCACAAATGGAGTCATACTTCCTGATGGACTCTGTAGCGTTTCAGTAGTAACAACGAAGCACGAGGGGAGTGGGTTCTTTGGGACCACTGGGAAAATGTTACACCATTCTGTTTTCTTCTTTATACTGTGTGTATTGTGCTCATTTAATTCTCTCCTTTAAAAGCTCTTGTATAAAGCTTTTTTTTTAACTGTAAAAGTTGAAGAAGAATAAGGAGATTGAAGTGGTTTGTGTATATATTTATGTTTTCACAACTAATCTTGCAACTGTGTGGGGAGGGTTGGTGATGGTTGGCTTTTGTTGTGGAAAGAGATGAAAGTGTGAGATTATTTTTGCTTTTGGTTTTTGTTTGGTTGGTTTTTTACCTCTTCTTCATTATTGTACAAACTGGAATGCAGTCCAGAACAGTGCTATGCTCTCCCTGGGAAGTGGTATTGCTTTAACCAGAACATATTCCCGTCTGTAGTCTGCCCATTGGCTTCAGTAGATCTTTGTATCAGACCCTCAGCAAAACCCACGGGAATTCACAACTTAATGCTATGTAGGATCAGAAACTAAGCTACTTGGTTCCTTTCATGTATAAATACAGTGATGTGGTATTTGCCTTTCTAACCATACAGAGGAAGAATGTTTTAAATTAAACAAACAAAACCATTTTCATTAAAATGCTCAGTCTTTCATTTAAATGTCATGAAAACATTTGTGTCTGTATTTGGGCCTGATTCTCTGTTCCTTATTTAATTCAGGCAATGTTTTACCCAAGTGAGATCTGACCCACTTCTTGAAGTCTGTCAGACTTAGGGAATAGCTTCAACTGCTTCCTCTCGAGAAGCTTTAGGCTGAAAAAGAAAAGCAGATGAAGAGGAAGGAGCGATGGCAGAGAGGCTGGGACCTTACCTTGCAATGCCCTAAACAAAGGGTGCTTCTGGTATGCTGGCGTCTACAGTTAGTTACTCTGCTACCCTGCATCACAATGAAACCAGTGAAGTTTGGCAGAAACCTCTATCAGAAATCTAGTGGAGCCTGCCAGATATGCAGTGTCCAAAAAACGTTGGACATAGGTGTACAGACTCACTGGAGCACTGACCAGTAGGTCTGGGGCTTTAGGAAGCATCCAGCTTCTGCGCAGGTGCTGAGTAGTTGCTTTCCATGTGCTAATGGTGGCTTGTGAGTCCCGGATAAACTTGCAATAACTGTACGTGAGCACTTTTACTGCTCATGAGTAGTTGAAGGAAAATATGGTGCCTGAGGCATAACCTTTTCTTGTTCATAATGTCTTTGTGTGTTTTTATTGCATTTTCCTATAAACCTTAAAAGCCATTTTTGTTTCTCGTTTGGTTTAAGGCAGTTGTCTTCTAACCTGAAGGAAGAAAAGAAACCCAGGTGAAGAAAAACCATGCCTTTGTTTAGTAAATCGCACAAAAATCCTGCTGAGATTGTGAAAATTCTGAAAGAAAACATGGCCATATTGGAAAAACAAGAAAAAAAGACAGACAAGGTATGAGGTAATGTTGTAGAAGATTGATAAGGTTTTTATGCTGGGGAAACAGTAGAATAAAGGGAATAAAATTGTGTTCACTCACTGCCCTGATTCTGCAAGCACCTGCACATGTAAGTAGCTTTGTGTTTGAACAGTCCTGCTGAAATCAGGGGTCTTTTGCGTAAGTAAAGTAAAACAGACCTGGGGGTCAAAAACAAAATGTTGACATCCAGGAGCCTCAGCCAAAATGAAAGGTGGTCCCCTACTACTTCAAATAGTAATACATCTAACAAAACAGCTTGGAAGGCTGTGTGAAAACTATTACACCGTTAATTGGTTTAGCAGGCTAACAAATGAGACTGCCAATTAATGTGTAGGTACCCACAGAGCAGAACTTACTTCTGGTGAACATTGTTCACATAAAACAGCAAACCTGTATGTATTCAGATGTATATAAAAGAGATCTCACTCTATCAATCCTTTGCAATCTTCTGGGTGCTAGTGCTTCCTAAATGAGCTGCGCTACTCATATTCTAATTATAGTGCTAGGTTTTTGCTGATAGTATTGCTGTCCTCTAACTCTGTGACACAGACCTGAGTTACTTTTGCTGCTCTCCCAGTGACCAGTTGAGAAGATGTACCCCAGCATACAAAATGCTCCCAGTTAGGAATTTGTGCTTACATAAAATCAAATATTTTTTTTTTTTTTTTTTTGCATCTGAGACTCTCACCTTCTATATTATTGCTGTAGTAGAAGTATATGATTTTCATTAACAACAAACTAATTTTAGGTTAAAACTGAATGTCAGTGGAAACAGAAATAGCTGATAAGTGACATTAACACAGTTTTCATGCAGCTGATGTTTGTGTGTGCATGTTATGCTTTCCCCACCTTGTGCAGGAGCCTGTATTAGAACGAATCCAACCCAAAAATTAAGCATGGAGCCCTTTGTGCCCTTAGTGAAATCCTCTTGAAACTTCTCAGTTCAAAGCAAGTAGCTCAGAGTGTGTTAGTTATGTAAGATCAGTCACACAGATTTCAGGGAGGCCTCTGGTATTTGATGTCTCATGCTGAAATACCTTCAGTTAACTGAAAAGTACTAAGAGAATTTGACTCTGAACTAAAACTTAAAATAAGTAACTAAATAAATGAACAGAGTCTGCCCTCCCTGACTGAATTCATCCTTCAGAGCCTGATTAAAGAAGACATTCAAAGCAAAAGCTCTAGACTCAGGTTTCTTTTCGATTTGCTTTGCAGCATGACTCCTCTGGGTTGTGGTTTTGAGGATTTTTGGCTTTGAGCTGGTTTGTTTATTTGGGTGTCAGTGACAAAGGAGGAGAAATTCAGACTGCTTAGGAAATCAAGAACTCGATGTAAATTTTTCATAAAAGTCAGAACAGCTGGTGTGTGTTTTCCTCACAAAGCAAAAGATATGGGAGCGTTCCCCTGGTGTATTAGGATGGAAACAGCTCGCGAATTTAATGACGATGCTTGTTTTACAGGAGGAGGTTGGTTTTCAGTATTTTCTGCTGTACTTTATTGCTATGGGATGGAGGCTGTTTCTGGGGTGAATGTGGGTGATCAGGGGAAAGGAGGGAGCGAGGACAAGGCAGTCACTTCAGCAGCAAGGCAGAAGGTGAAGAAAGCAGCCTTTTTTTGGACAGTTTACACACATGCTTTAAACAACGTGCTTGTTGACTCAGGACTTTGCGCTCTGATGTAGAGGAAGCACATAGGGCCCTTCTCCCTTCAGAAGGGAAGATGTGCGACTCTTCAGTGACGCCACCTTTCATTTAAAGTGTTGCACTGAGCTGTCCTGAAATAAATACGTATTAAAGAAAATAGCCAGATTCGTGGTCCTGAGTTTAGGGAAGTAAATCATAAGGAATATCTTTAGTACTGTGACAACGATAAACTTCAAAAAATGACAGGAAAAATAACTCTTGCAAAACCAATCACCCCATCACATCTCTTACTATCTGTACAGGTTTGTGGGTTTAGTAAAACCATTTTTAAGTGTTGTTTGCATTTTGAATTGGAGAAGAAAAAGTGATGGGGAGACTTTCAATGGCACACAGGATTTCAAAACTTACTCACTTAGTAATACTAATGAATAACATCTTGTCTTTTCATGAGTATGATTAGAGACGTTTAACTGAAAACAAAAGCAAAGAAAAACAAAGCACAGTCCTGCACTCTGTGCTCTTCAAAACCTGGCAGGGCTTTTAAATATACCTCCGATTTGATTTGCAAAGGGAGATGAAATGTGTCGAACTTTCATAAAAGGACCCAGAGGTCTGGCTCCTGCAGGAGCCACAGACCATGGATATCCCAGAGCTAGTTTTGGACCCTGTGGGCCTATGAACACAGAAGTTTGGGAATCAGGGCTCTCCAGTTTTTTGGATGTCTGGCTCCTTGTCTGCTTTGAGAACTGGAGGAGTACCATTGTGCCTCACCATAAAACTGAGGTTCCCAGGACTTCTAGGATATGACTCCACAGCATCCCTGATTTTGCTTGCGTGCAGAACAGCTTCCAACTAGGACTTGCCTCAGATGCTTAAACAAGAAGATTTATTCTGTGACAATTGAGCTGTTATTGTAGCACAGCCAGTGTGGTATGTGGGCTGAGACAGCTAAAAGCTGCTAATACAGCCGGAACTGGCAGAGAAGTGTGGCAAAGCCTAAATTAACTGCAGGGCTAGCAGAGAACCACCTCATTTCCTTTCCCAGTTGAGAAATCGTAAGTACGAGGTGAAGATGCCCTGGGCAGCTGGGGGGGCTTGAGGTCAGACGGGGAGAGGTTTGACGCTTCTAATACAACTTTGTGCAACTTTCAGCAGGAACCGTCTGTGCCTCGGAGGAGCTGTTTTTAAATAATGCAGAAATGATCATTCTTACCAAGCTATGCAGTACGCAGGTAGAGAGCGCTTTAACAGCAGATCAGTTAAGACTTTCTGTATAATGGGAAGAGGGGGGAAGATAGATAGGATGCAGAAAAGCCACTTGTCAGTATGAAGGCAATTACGCATCTTTTCCGAGACACATTTCCATGTACACACATAATATACAGAAGTTTGCACTTTTTCTTAATGATGCTTTTTGTTAGTTATAGAATAGGACCCATTCAGACTTTTACTGAACTCCATTGGCTGCGCTAGCATCTGTCGTCTTAGATAAGGACTGAATTTGACCCAGTTCCTCCATGTGTCTTTTTTTTAAACCTATTGATGTGTACACTGTTGCCATAATGCTTTTTAAACACTCTCAACTGAAAAATAGGCCAAGTTTGAATGTTTGGTTCTTACTTTTATTTTATAGGTGGCTTTTTTTGTTTGTTTGCTTGCATGGATGTACGTGTGCTTAAAGCTTTGCCATTTTCTCACCTACATTATGATGGGGTTGAGAAGTGCTACCACATGTGGCTCCTCTTCCTCTGAAGTGCTCTTTCTAATACCTTTTAAAATTTTTTTAAAATGACATCTGTTTTAAAGAAGGTATTGCAGCACTGACAAATCAAATATAACAATTGGGGGATTAAGTAGGGTAAGACAGAGCTGGAAAGGTGGAATAAAGCCTTCTTTATCAAGCATCCTCCTCTCTTCCAGCATCTGAAATATATAGGGTGTTCTTGTGACACATACAATTGCTGACATCCTGTCCAGGCTTTGATGTGGTGAAGAACAATTAATTACGTTTTATTACAGAATTCTATAAATGCCATAAAAAGTTAATCTCGGTCATGTAGAACCAAACTGTGCTTGGATTTAATGAATTCTGGAATTAACTAGGAAAGCAGGGAAGTATTTAAATACCTAGGAGATGAAGCCTTCAGAGCTTAGACTCTCTTCCTCCTTTTTGGCATGAACTCCTGTAGTGTTCGGAGGATACATGTAAATAGGGAGCAAGAGGGGAGAAACCCTGTATCAAGTGGACAGATCTGTTGAACCTGAGGAAGAATGGACAGCATGTGACATGCTGGTCATACCGCTTCATTTTTTACTGATATTCCGCCATGTCTTTTGTTGATGGATGTTGTAAAAGAACATGAATAGAAAGGATACCTGACCTGTCTCACAAAAAAAGGGGGGTGACATCCCGATTTCTTGAAGTCTTGTGTTCAGCTGCCGAGTCAGGTCACCACAAAGCAGTGCAGGTGGCATCCAGTACGTCCCGGAAGGATGTCCTTGAACGCATCACCCTCTCCCTGCTAACCAAACACCTTCGGGTGTGGCACCCATGACTCAGTGCCATCTGCGGTGCCTACAGGTTTGGTAACATTTTCTGAACCCGCCCTGCAGCAAAAGCCTTCAAAATGTCACATGCTTTTAATTTAGAATAGCAAACGGATCTGAAGTTGGTTGAAACTTGGCCTAATGTTTGCGCTTGGCCTAGATGGGCTGAAAGATTTGCAGTTTCTAGCATAGTGATCCAAGACTTGAGTTTGTTGTGGAAGCTGAACCCAAGTGAGTTAGAGCTGGTTCAGGGCGCCGTGCTGAGTGTTTTCTTGGCAGGCAGAATCGCAGACTGCAGTGCCCTTAGTCAGTGTTCAGAAACATCATGAAGCTAGACGTAGAACAACCTGAAGTGTCTAGCTTCTGCCCCTTTCACTTAAATATATCTAACAAGACTGCTTGTTTGGATAGGTCACTGTAATCTGTCCTCTGTTTCATCTCTGTGTACTGTAACAAATTTAGTACTGTTCAGAAGGGTCAGGAGAGCTGCCTTTAAATAAAGCTACAGTTAAAAGACTTTAAGATTTCCAATATTTATATCAATAAATCCTGATTTTTTACATAGCATCAATGAAGCCATTTTCAGCTCCTGTTCACCTTGCTCGCTCCTGTGCTGATAAAGCAGCTGGGGACCAGTGTGCGAGATGAGGTGCATGCGGAGGATGTGATGTGCATTTGCATGGAAGAACGGTTGCATGACTACTATGAATGCGAATACCCATGGATGCGTTTCTGCAGCTGCCAAAGTCCGTTGCAAAACTGCCTTCAGCTTCATTGCTGCACACTGAAACTGAGGGAATGAGATAAGAAGGGCTTGGCACCCCTTCCTTCTAGCTCTGCATGTCCTGGGGTTTTGTGGAGTGTTTCATGTTTCAGCTGTCCTGTTCTGCTAAGGCCTGTTACTGCTCTAGAGATGGGAGGAACTCTAGAAACTACCAGGTGCTGGTGCCAAGAGTTTAAAACCTGTCTCTTCTGGTTGCTTTTTTAATTTTTAACGACCTTGCAACCTTTAGTTCTGTCTGAAGTGCAGGATTAACAGTGGGAAAGGAATTTATGTCCAGGTGGGGCAAATCTGTCTCTTCCGTTTAATCATACGGCCTTTTAAAAGGCGTTTCCCTGTTGTGCCTGCTTGGCCAAATTGTCTTTGCCAGCTTCCTTGAGTACTAGGCCATAATATTCTGCTAAATGGCAGAGTTCATGCCTCATGATCCAAAATGTCCACAATTTGTTCCTATATATCCATTTAGCGTGAAGTTGTACCAAGACTAAGTCAGTTGGGATGATCCTGAAGCTACATAGATGTTGGATTCAGATTCTGCTAATTGCTCTTCTTGGGATTCCTTACAATTGCATGTAGAGAGTGTTGTGTTGGCACTATTCTTTTAGAAGAAAAATTGGTTTGAACCACACAGAATATTTTTAAACAAGATAAAGCCAAACCAAGTAGCTTTATGCTTTTCGTTGTAATATATAGTGTGGAGTACTGGCAGTTCACTGAATCACACATTGGAGTATTTAACGTCACGCTGGCAGACATCTGTGTGTGTTACTGTCTGCTGCTGTGCAAGAGAGCAACAGTTTAGAAAGAGATTTTTGCCCTGGAAATATGCTAGGTACACAAACAGAAGCTGTACGATCCTATTTGCCATATTCTTATGAACAATTGAGGATTTCCTGATCACTATGCAGATGCCAGATGTCAGGCATCCTGTATTTTTCTTATGTATATTTGATATATGAGTTTGGAAACGTGGAAAAAGTTCATAGAATCTGTTTTTTCTTCACTGTTATGGTTGGTCATAAATGTAAGTCCCCAGCTGAATAAAAGTAAGAATAAGCCCTTCTGACCTGTAACATATGTATATACGTGTGAAACAGAGGTAAAATACTGACAACCCACTGAAAGCTTTGGAAAGTTGCGGTTCAGGTGTAGGAGCTTGGACTGTTGATTATTCAAGGCCTGGTACTTTTCCCCTTATGGTTTTTGTAATCTTCCTTGGAGAGGAGGAGAAAGATGCAATGGATCTACATTGCAGGAGATCCATCTCTCTCTCTCTTTGACAAGCATAATAGGTCTGGATCATGAGCACTTAATCTGGCACTTTTAAGATAAAGGTGAAATTGCTGTAAGTAGCTCAGGAGAGGGGAAGGGCAAGGTTAGTAAGTAGAGGTAATTTTTATTAAGCCAGTTGGAATAGCTAGAAGTTTAACTTGTTGAAGTTGGAGACTTTTGGTAAAGTATCTCTGTGGTGTGCTGTGGGGTTTTTAAAAAAACTGCCTGAAGTTTTGATTTCTGAAGCAAAAGATCTACTTTGTTTATTTTGCTATATCACGTACAAGCAGTGTTGCAGATAAAACGGCTTAACTTTTGAGTATGGAAAGTCCCAACTCAGGTAATTATGGACATAAAAATTCAGCTTTCTGCATGAACAACAGATAAGACCTTTGTTTTAGCCTTCCATGCTACTCTTTAAAATCTCTCTGGAAGGTTTTACAAGAACAGAAAAAATTCAAGACTTGGAGGATTTCTTTGTAATCCCTTAATGAAAAAAACAAGAAACTCCTTATTGAATTGTCTTGTACAATTGTGGAATATAGAGAAAAATTTAACTGTTTTGCAACATTTATTAATAATGCTGAATTACTGCCCTAAGAACATTGTCATGCACTTTGGCCTTCCTGTAGACATCAGTCCAAAAAAAGTAGATAAAACTCAGAAATTGTCTTCTAGACCTGGCAAAGCAAGTTAAACTGAAGAACCCAATATTAGCACTGTGGGAGTACAGAAATATTTCAATATAGGCATAGCAGTGTTACCCATTCTGTAATAAAGACTGGACCTTTGCAACAAAATCGTCTGGTCTTCACAGCCATGTGTTAGGCTGCAGAGAGGAGAGTCACAGAATCACAGAATGGTAGGGGTTGGAAGGGACCTCTGGAGATCATCTTGAGGTCTTTCAGGGAAGATTTTTTTTTTTTTAATATAGAATTTCAGGAAATAATTTCTTCGTAAGCTCCTTTCTTTGTGTTATGATCCCATTAAGTCAACAATAACAAGACTTTGATCTATGAGGAAGAGAAGCTTGAGACCAAATATCTTCAACCCATGAAGTTTCCAACTCTCTTTGTTCAAGCTGTTGGTAGGTTTGCAGAGACACATTAATGCTCACAGACTCCCAACTTTATAAGCAGGGGTGATTGAGCACATTTGTAATTTAACTTAGAGATACATACGCTTATCTATGCTGTCAGTTCTCAAGTTCCAAGGCTATTGTACATCATCTAGTTCAGTAGGGTTAGTAGAGTAATCCAAGAATTGTTAGACTTCAACATTTACACCAAATGTTGTATTTCAAAATGGACCTAGAAACCTCTTGTGGGTTGCTGGTCACTATAACCTATGCTCTGTGGATAAAGAGTTATTTCTTGTTGGAAAAAACTTGTTAGTCTGTTGGGCCAAAGTAGAGAAGAAATGGCCATCATTGAAAAAACTGCCTTCACTGCACAGGTCAGTATGGGTTGTGGTCTCCTTCACTCCCCTTACACAGCTATTGCAAATCAACCTTGTAACTCATTTGAGACTTACTCGTGTACCCACCCTGAATTTTAGTGTTCTGCGGTGGAACTGGATCCTCCCAGGTTTGGACGTTGTGAACTGAGATGCCTGTAGACTAGAAACCTGCAAGTTACTTTAGGAGGTCAAGATCCTGACGTCTGTGCAGTGACAGAATCAGCTTGCATTTCATCTTCTGCTTTGTTGTCCCTGTCTGCAACTTTAATTGTTGAAAGTTCAGCATATCTCACTTTTGACATTTGTACACAATGTGTATAATCTGTTCTATTTAGGATTCTGTGTTCGGTTATCTTCTCTCCCCCTTTTTTCCCTCTGCTCACACCAGCTTCTCTAAATCTAATGGCATAAATTCCATCGTGATGTAAAGGACTCGTACCTAGAGGAGCATGGCCGCCTCTGGAAATAAGATTGTGCTTAATTGCAAGAATGAGGCAAATGGCTAAAGTGCTTAGGTATTTCATGAAACCTTTTCTTTTACTCTATAACTTCCACTGAAGTGACAGTTGCAGTACTTTGCTATTGTTGCTGTTGCCACTGATGGAAAATAGAGTAGTACAGAAGTCACGACAGACTTTGGAGTTTCTAGCAAATATCTTTTTTTGGTCACTGAAACTCTGTTTGTGGCATCATTGGGGGGAAGAGTGTCTTGCTGAGGTTTTTATTGGGTTTTGCGAATTTTCCTCAAGGGAGTCAGGACCAGTCTGGCTTCTTACGACAAGCTGTTGTGCAGCTACGTTTCTGTCGTCTCGTATTTTTCATGTATTCAAGTGAATGTATTTGCTTTGTTGTTTGTTTTGGACAGATCTTGGGTCTTTGGATCTTGGAATGTCTTTTTTTTTTAGCTTCTCCCTGAGTCATGAGCAAATTTCCATCCCAGAAACAGTGCTTATGTACTTAGGGTGTTATTCTAAATATGCTGTAAGGTTAAGTAGAAACGTCAAAGTGGAGGCTAGAAGTGGCTGTTAATTTAAGAATCTGTGTTTGGAATTACGGTTTTCCTCCAGATAGATTATGAGGGATAGGCACAGAAGAGCAGTCCTTAGATTTGACCGGGAATAGCTTTTGGTGGCGGGTTGAATGTCAAACCACAGACTAGCCAGAGAATATGAAGGAGGAGGAAGTTAAACACAAAATGTAAATTGTGTGTAGAAAAGCTGAGAAGATGAGTGGATGGGATGGCAGATGATTAGAGAAATACAGCTGTGGTGCCCAGTTATGCCCACCAGCACTGCAGTGTTCTGTAGTTTCTTTTTTCTCCTGCAGCGCTTTACTTTTTGGCCTCCTTTTGGAGAATTAAACCTAAAACTGAGTCTTCCAGACATTTTTCTGCGTATCAGAAAGGACTACTTATACTTGAAATTAAAGGTATTAATGTTTGGGGTTTTTTAACCACAGAATGCCAGAGATATTCACGCCCTGCCCAGCAGAATGGGTAAAAAGCCAAAAATGTATGGGTTTTTCCTTTGATATGAAAATATTTGCACAGCTCTTACAAAGATTTAGAGCTTTAGTTTCCAAGATAGCACCCCTGTTGTTAATCCCATCTGTACTCTGTGGGATATCTCTAGTGACATACCACTAACATTTGAGGTAAAAATAGACTCTTTTGCTCAGTGACGGTAAGGAACAACAAGACTTCTGCTGTGGTTAAAGTTATCACATAGTCATACTCAGTTACACGCTCCTCATGCTGACCTATCTCAACTAGCAGAAAACAGAGTAGGTACAAACAGATTGGTGGAGAACATTTCTTTATGCTGTGTAAAATCAATGCTTGAATCTTCCAGGTAGATGCAATGTGAAAGTGGCTTTTTATTGGGTTGTTTTTTTTAGGATTTCTAGGCTTTTTCTAGGATTTTTATTCACTAATGTGAATAAAATCTGTGATTTAAATCTGTATTAAAGTGTTGGGAGATCAGCAGCAGTTGAGAGATGCCTCTCTTGAGCACTGTGGGGTTATTTTATGCAGATTGATGGGGTGGTATTTGAAAGCATGACATTTTTCCTTTCAGTTTATATTAGAGATATATTGAAATTATTAATCTGGCTTTGAACATCCATTAACGTCCAGTTAGCTTCTACAGTTGACTCCTGTGTTTTCTTTGTGTGTCTTGATTATTTTTTTTCCCCCTGCCAAGCTAACAAAACACTCATTTCAAATAAATGTTTTGCAATATAGATGTGAAATGCTGTCCTATCTTCAGCATTTTTAACCATCTTGCCTGGCACTTTCCTGTCATTCTCAGCTTTGCTTTCAAATCTCTCCCTTACTTCCTTCCCACTCCCTGCCAAAAAATCCAACCAGCCTTGCTGTGGGTCACGCATGTATTAAATATACCCTGTCCCAGAAAGAGCCATTGCCTCCATAGTTCCATGGCTAGAGCAAGTAGGATTTAAAGCACACACACACATGAAAAAATAGTGCCTTTGCTCCACGGAGTCTTTATTTATACGAAGTGGAGCAAACCTGGGAGGAGAGTGTGCCAAGTGGTGCCGCTTCTGCGGGGCAGCGTGTGTCTCCAAACCTGTAAAGGATCTTGCTGGCGCCAGTTGATACTTGCACTCCTACCCCTATTTTATGCCTGTGGTCTGTAAGTGATGGCATGCCGTGTTAAATTGAATACGTCTGTGTGCTTGTGTAGGACCTGCAGGAGCTGTTGTGGATGTTCCAGCCTCATGTATTCCAGCCTTATGTAATTTATGATTACATAAAATTATTAAACCATTTTACAATAGATACGATCATCGTAAGTACAGTTAGAAGCTTTTGTTTTGAACTGCTTGTCTTTTAAAATGAAACTTTTTTTTTTCTTCTGTGTTTTCTTTTTTTAAACAAAATCCTTATCTGCTGGTGGACAGGCATCAGAGGAAGTGTCAAAATCTCTGCAAGCAATGAAGGAAATTCTGTGTGGGACCACGGACAAGGAGCCACCTACAGAAATCGTAGCTCAGCTGGCGCAAGAGCTATACAACAGTGGCCTTCTAGTGACGCTTATTGCCAACCTGCAGCTGATAGATTTTGAGGTAGGTCAGCGTCCATAAGCATTTTCATCTCCTTGGTCTCAGTGTTGTCAGTGAGTAGAGCTGTATTTTTGTGAACTCTAAATTTCATTGCATTCAGAACTGTTTTTCACATGCTGAAGAAAGTAGCTGCTGTAGATTGGTCAGTGTCCTGATAGATGTGCTCATATAGTGGAAGTAAATGCAATACATCTGATTTTTTTTTTTATTATTAAAACAAAAACAATAAAGAAATACTGCCATGTGTATCCAAGCAAGATAGGCAATGCAATGATGCTGAGAATACTGTCTATGACCGACCTTGTAAGCTGCAGTGATGAAGCTCTTACTTTGGGATAGTGCAACTAGAGCCAACCGCCGTCTCTGAAGAGTGTGTCCGATTTAGAAGGGATCCAGGAACATGGAATAAAAATAATAGAAAGCATGGGAAAATCTCATGTGAAGAAGGCTGAAAAAAAAAATAGGATGGTTTAGTTGAGAGGAAAGGAGTTGAACAGCATGTTAAAAACTGACAGCAGGTGGCAAGGTGAATTGGGTTGCCCCCACTTAATTCTTTGGATTAAAAGAAGAAAGGAATATTAATTTTTTTGCCAACAGAAAGATTAATATGAATATATATGCATACCTATAGTATTTAATTGTATATATTTATATATAAAATTATATATTTCGTAGAACTCCTTGCCAGTTTTGTTGTTAAAACCAAAAACTTAGTAGACAACTACTAAGACAACTGAACTTGCTTATAAATAAGGAGAAGATGACTTATAGTAGAAAAGATTGCAGTAATTCAGGATAAATATAAACCCTTTTAATTGACCTTTGACTGGTAGGGACTGGGAAGAAACTTCGTCACTGGCAGGTCATTATAGTGTTCCTGTGGTCTGTGGTCAGCTGGGATAGTGGTCCCCAGGCACCACTGGGGGTGGTTATGAGTCCTGTGATTTCTATGGTTCCCAGGCGCTTGTGAATTGTCACAAGTGTCTGAGCATCTCTGAGTAGTGAGGAATCCCAAGCTCCCAGGAACCAAACCTCCACAGCCGCTGAATTTAAAAATCATTTCCCCACAGAGATCGTCTGATGCTCTCAGAGCACCTTTTGTAGGAGTTACTTTCTTGTGGAAGTTTTCTCCCCTTATTGAAGTTGTTTGTTGTTATGTTACTTTTCTTTCCATTTTGTAAATGAGTGAAAGGGAGGAATGATGGGAGATTTATGTTTTCTTTTTCCCCCTCTTCCCCCCAGCCCCCTCAGTAAAGCCAGGGTTCAAAGGACAGATTTATTTATTTCGTATGAATTTTTGAAAATGTTGTTAGTGGAGTTCTCTCGCCGTTCCTCAGGTCTTAAATTCAGGAGATTTCTTTTATTAATGCTAGAATTTATTCAGATCCTTTTATTTGTCATCTCCCTGCCACCTTTGGTTACTGTTAACTGTCTTAATTACAAAACCAAAAAACCCCACCAACCTCACAACAACCCCAAACCCTAAAAATCCAGTAATGTATTTATTTGTTTTTAAGAAAAAAGCAGAGGGGAGAGGAGAAGATACTGTTAGCAAATACACCACAGAAGGGAAATCACTGCATTTTTTTAGTTACCTGACAGTCTATATTGCTTTTGTCAGACAAAAAAAAATTCTGTGTGGACATACTGAACCCACAGTCTTCAAATGCAAGCACTGAATGAAATGCCTACTCTGTTGCTGAATTACTGTTGTTATAAACACTTCTAATAACTCTTACTGCAAAATAGATTTTTCCATGATAAAACCTTTTCAATCATTTAATAAAGGTGTTATACATACTCTTTTGGCAAAATAGTAGAAATGAAATGTCATTGAACAAGAGGATAGTAGGAGCATGTGCTGTTTTGTCTTCATATTCCTGTTGACTTTTTCAGTTTATCAACTTTTCTGCTTCCATTTTTTTATATTGGTGGCTGCAGTTGGCATTGAAATTTCTTTGTTGAATAAGCAATTTCATCACCTTATAACATGCAAATTAATTTTTTGATCGCTATGTAATGGTAGAAGGCAAAATCATAAATTACTTGAAAATCTGATTTCTGAAGGGAATAGTGTTTATGTAGGTACTTTGTCTTGTCCTGACTCCCTGTTTTCTTCTCACCAACCCTACTGTCCACTTTGATCCCAGTTTTGCACAGCTGTACTTCCCTTTGAAGATGTGTATTCAAAGACTTCACGAAACTTGATGGCTATTTAAAGGAGCAAGACCAGAGTTAATGCCCCCACTGAGAAAAAGGCAGAAGCACAGACTTGAGCCCTGTCTCATTTGTGTTTCATCTGCCAGTACACTTACAGCACGTGTTGCTGGGGGCAGGCGTGCGTGTAGGGGAGACTTGCACGCGTCCATCACTCATCTATAGAAAACACAGGTTTATTGCTTCTGCCACTCAAGAAACAGGATATAATTTTGGTGATGATACTGTTATGAAGCACTAAAGTTGGGTTTGGGCAGGAGCCCAGAATCAAGATCAGACTGGATTTTTGGAAATTTAAAATATGAAATTTATTGTTGAACTTTGAAAAACTGAGGAAAGTGTGCGTACAAAAAAGGTAAACTAAAAAAATAGATGTTACTAACTGTGTGTAAGCCTAGAGGTTCACAAGCTGTAAAGCCACTAAAAGAGGCAGTAAATAGCCACAAGCCCAGGATTGGTGATGTTAGAAGCTTTCCTTTACTTCGTCTTGGAACAGGAGCTAAATTATGGTATAGGTATTGTGCAATTTGTTATTTATATAATGGCATCCTTTGCAGGTTTTTTTATTCTTGTCTAGCCACTTTCTTTCCATGCTGCCTTATCTTGTGCTTCAGTGGCCATATGTATTTCATTATAAGGCAAAACTGAATTGCACATCCAAGTAAAAAGTGTTGCAAAAGTATTCCTACAATTTTTATAGATGTCTGGTGGTAAGGAAAGTCTGCCTTGGTTCCCTCCTATCTGCCTCCATTCCTTCCAGGAGGACACAGAGAGACGAACTGCTTTGGCTTTCACCATTGCTGGTCTCTAGAAAATTGGATATAATTGGAGAGATATATATCTCTCCTTTCTGAGAGAGAGAGAGAGAGAGAGAGAGAGAGAGATCTCCTCCCTGCTATTGGATATAAT
This sequence comes from Phoenicopterus ruber ruber, assembly GCA_009819775.1. NCBI lineage: Eukaryota > Metazoa > Chordata > Aves > Phoenicopteriformes > Phoenicopteridae > Phoenicopterus > Phoenicopterus ruber. The sequence continues at coordinate 189,544,109 of CM020215.1, read as the reverse complement.
GCTGTACTGCATCTAATATTAAGTAACTAATATAAAATTTGGCACAGCAGAGAGGATCACTTAATTTTTGGCCATTTTCACCTCGCCCTTTCAACAGCTCTTCTCTGTCTGGATTGTTTTCATCTTGGAGTAACTGCTGAAGCCGCTGGGGATCACAGGATTCCAGACATACATTATGGGTGTTGTAAAGATAGGGGAGAATAGGGCGACTTTATAAAGAATTAGCTTAATTAAAAGAATGTCCAAGGGTCAAAAGTGTTCCAGACAAAGGCAGATGCACTGGCCTGCTCTGATTTGATTCTCCTATTTAATTCCCCAAGTCCCCGAGTCTCCAAGCCAGCTGGGTTGGAACAAGTAGGAAAGCAGAATATTTTGTGTTTCTCAGCAGTGATTTATTTGTAGAGGTGAAATCAGGGAATTTCCCTCTGTGTGAAACTATCTGGTCCTTGGCTTCAAACGTTCAATAAGTTCTCTGCCAAGGAATGTTTGTCCTCTTGAGACAGATCAATGAGCATGTACAGAGTATAACTAACCTTTTGCTTTAGCTTACCCTGTGGATAATGACCCGCTGTTGACTCACTGCCTTGGTTACTGGTCATTAGTGCAGCCGTCTCCCCCCTCCGTTAATTTTACACATCAATTTGTCTCCTGTGGCCAGGGGAGAAAGCGGTGGGGGAGGAAGAGGACTTCTAATGCAAGACGTATTGGCAAACCCTGTGGTTGAATAGAACATAATTTGGAAAGACCTTCTGAAAAGCTGTTTGCACAGGGAAGCATTCAAAGACAAAACGTGATTGTGCAGATACCTGTATACAGGAGAAGATTAGGACAAACTGAAGGATCTTAATTGTGATTGAAGCAGACACATGTATGTGACGCAGCCATTTTATCAGTAGTAATTATTTCATTCTTCATGGTGAAATAATGGGCGCAGTTTTAAATTTAACCCTGATTTTCAAAAATGCAATCACACTTGGCATTGATTGTGTTTGAATAATGAAAAGCTTTAGCCTTGTAAGTCTAGGCTTTGGGGCGGTGTACTTTAGGACTAGCTTGACAACTTAAATTTGGAGGCTGCAGGAGCAATAGTACACACTGCAAAAGCATGTTTGGCTCAGGTTAGTGCCTTGCTTTTTTGGTACTTTAATGTTGCTATTTAAGATAGCCTGGGAGTTGCTTCACAGAGTAAGTGGGATGCACATCTTCATTTAGAAAAAGACAGGTGTAAATGGGAGTGGGGGTATCGGTAGCCTTCAGAGCCACCTGACAGAGGAAGCCTTCTTATGGTGTTAAAGAAACAGCAAGTATGAGGTGGTGGGACTGTGGAGAGCCCAAAGAAAGAGACTGACTTGTTTTGTGTTCAATTCCATTTCCACTTTAAATAGAGATTGTAGTAGCTGGTCATTTGTTCATGTTTTTCCAGTTGAAGATATATTTTGCTTCTTCAACAGGGCAAAAAGGACGTTTCCCAGATATTTAACAACATCTTGAGAAGACAAATTGGCACACGCAGCCCTACTGTGGAATACATTAGTGCCCATCCACATATCCTATTCATGCTTCTAAAAGGGTGGGTGCTTTAATTTGATTTTCATTAAAGAGCATTGCCTGGAACATGCTGGCATTGCAGTTGATCTACTTCCTCACTTTTAGTTTTTTTAAAAAAAAGGCATTTTCAGATTTTGTTGCAGATTTCTTATTTTGTTTCTTTCATATTGACTTTCTTTCTACTTAACTGTATGCTTTTTAATGACTGGATTGTTTTATTTGGCCATTATTTCTTCAATAAACTTCATGTTGGAATAATTATGTGCTGATTGTTTTTGACATCTCCCCACATGTTGTGTACTTCAATTCTTGCCCTAAACTCTTGTGTAGCATTGTTGATGACTGCTGAGTTTCATTTAGACCTTTTTGCATTGCAGGAGTGACTTACAGCAGTGTCTGTAAATAACTATAGTCTAATACTGGACCACCATGTGGTAGAACAGAGAGCAGGAAAAATGCATAAAAAGAACAGTTGTGTCTGTGGGGCAGACTTCTCCAGTGCTTGTAGCCAGATGTGAACTTCAACTTTAAATTAATTCAGTAATGAACTCCACAACTTTCAGCATTAATTTTTTTTTTTTTTTTTTGGTCTTTTAACCTTTGAGGGAGTCAGTGCTCAGCTGTAACCCAGTGGTTCCCAAGGTAAGTTGGCCAAGGAGGGCAAGTAGACTGCTGTGTGGAGAGGACATCAGCTGTAGTTGCGTTCAGGGGTGCACAAGTGTTGACCTAAAACTCTTGGGGTTTCTTGTGCACCTTGTTTTTGACTAACAGCACCTTCCATTCAGTGAGAAGCTTTGCTTTTCCAACCCTTGAAGTCTACTGTGTTCTGCTCAGTTTTCTGTGGTTTTCCAAACCACAGAAGCTAAAGAAGCCAAAGTTTTAGGATTTTGTTTATTTTTCCCTAAGGAAAGGAGAATATATGTGACTGGGATTAAAGAACTGATGTAGAAAGAAGTGCATTTATTAGCTGATCAGTATGAAAGAATGTGGACTCTCATAGTAGTTGTATGGTCACACTAGTAACAGCCATTCAAAAACATGACATAAGCCTTTTAAAGTAATGGTGCTTAAAAGAATTTTTTTTTTTTATTTTATTTAGTGTCTTTCTTGCTTTTGAGGTTGAAGATTTGCCATTTGCTCCACAGCCAGAGTTAGGAAAATACCTACACACCAAGATTTGTGCAGAACAAGGCTGAAGCCCCAAGGGTAAAATTCCCCTCAGCTTCCTCCCTCTCCCAGGGGCAGACCTGAGCCAGGAGAGGGATAGGCATGGGAGTCCTCTAAAATAGTTATTTGCTTCAAAATTGGCCACGCTCCAGCACAGCTGAGTAGGGAAAAACGGTAACCAAGAGAACTAGTCAATACCAGGGATTTCAAGAACTGTGAGCTTGTGGTTGACCGTGGTGGCAAAGCTCTTGGTTGCTGTGACAGGAGGAGGTCTGGACCTGCTGCCTTCTTCGCAGGCAGGGTGTTGAAGAGCGCGGGCAAGTGGTTGGGTTGAGCTAGGTCTTGCTCTTACAAGTATAGTGATTTGTTGTGACTTAGCTTTAACTTTGAAACTACTGACTCATTTTGTGTTACTAAATGCCAGCTTCCTCAGAAAGGAAACCAGTAAGCTAGTTAAATGGATTTTGGTTTCATTTGTTCATTAAAATTCACCATTTATATAAACCTCAAACTAGTTGTTTCAGGACAGTGATGATAATTCTCTCAGTTGTTAAGTTGTACAACTGTTTTCAATTTCGTATATAGATACAATCATTTTCTTCCCTCTTCTCTGTCTTTGCTTTTGCAATCTCCCCCACACTTTTTCACTCATTTTGTTTTTGTACGCTGCGCATGTATTGCTACCATATGTCTGGGCTTTATTTAAAGCTAAAAAATATTTTTGGATCATGTCCCAGATATTCTTTGGCATCTGTAACAACCAAGAATATTAAGATGATAGTAAAGATTTTGTTATGCATATGTACTGCTGACAGACATTTTACTGTAGGTGATCCGAGCCAGTGGATGTGTTTAAATGGCATCACTTAGGTGCTTTTTTGGAGATTGCTGCTGCGTGCAGCAGCGTGTCTATGTTAGTTTGGTCCTCAGGCTCCTTGTTTTCTTGGCTATCTCTCCACAGCACTGCACTGTATCAGAATTGCCATTTCTAGAGTTTTGTGTTAGAAAGTGCTGTTGAATTCATCAGCAGCAGTCCAGAAGACAGTCCTATCCAGCCCTGACGGTATCTGAGCAGCTGCTGCAGAACAGCGTAATGATGTCAAATGCAATGCTGTCTTACCTGCCTATGTCCTGCTGCCTGGACTGTCAAAAAACAATACTTAAAATATGTGCCTAAAGCAAGGGTAGGGCCCCGAACGCATGACTTGCTGTGTGCAGGCAGCGCGCGGTGCTTATGTGCAATCAGCTGTAAGACTGGGAAACACGCACTTCATGTTGGACACCACCGCTTGAAAATGTGACTTGAGGATGAAGTTAAATGAAATACATGATATCAAAATCTGCTTAAAGGAAAGGAAAGTGGATTTGGCTGGCTTGTACCATTCAGTGTTTTTATATGACATTATTTGGAGAGAAAAAAAAAAATTCAACCATGGCTATAAAAGAAACAGCCTGGGACTATTGTGAAGGCTTGTCATTGTTTTACTTGTATTGGATGCAAAATTTCCCAACAGCATCAACAAAAGGTTGCTTTTTCATTGCATAATGTGAGCTCTGTTGAGTGGGAAGGATCCTGAACCGGAGCTCCCGCCCAGTGTTTCCTGCCTAATACTCCAGTGGCACTGCCAGCTTGAGATAACTGTTCTTACCTTTTAGGCTTCATTTTACTTGTTGGCTACTTCCTTCCAGCTTCTCAGCTTCAGAAAAACAAACATACAGCACATAGTTCACTACTTTTTTTTAAAAATTTTTTTTGATACATTAATTGACCTTCCTGCTGCATGAGGACTTGCTTTAATAGTATCTTATTTTCTGTGTGTGCAGGCTTTGTGTATGAATAGGATTTCAGATGAATACAATGTTTGGTGTATATAGAGTACTGGATATATTTGGGCCAAATTTTTCTCTGGTGTCAGCATATTGTATTAGCCCAGAAATAACTTTGGTCCTTTGTAATTTAAAATATTGTCCCTCTAGTACTGTGACTGTAGAGGACTTGAAGTTTGCTGTGCTTGCATTGTTTCTCACAAGCTCCTATGTGAATATATATCATGCCACATGCTATCTAATGTACTCAGTCACTGCCCCAGTCTGTTTTGTGATGATCTCTTCATATCACAGTGCAGTTAAAGCTTTAATGGTATATTGGCTAAAGTTGCAGAATTCCCCTTGAGTTTAACCAAGGATAAACTCAAGCTATAGAAGTTAGTGTAAAATCAGATCAGAATATAGCTGTTTATCAAGACCTTGTGTCTCCCAGGCTCGATGCCTTCCTAATCTCCTACCTGTGCTCCTTACCTTGTATAGTCTGCTGCACTAGCCACACAAGGATGCTTCCCTTTGCACTGAGATGCATCTCTGCTCTTAGTCTTGCCTCTTTCAGCCTCCACAATAAGTATTTTGAAATATTTCAAGTCTATTATTTCCTTTTCTGGTTGCCCCTAGTAGTCAGTATATGTGAGTTTCTTTAGGTTGTAAGTTCATTTGAACAGAGAACTCCTCTGTATTTTTTTCTGCTGCAGGAGTACATCTAATTGCTCATTAGAAATTATTTTGAAGCGCATCTCTGTCATTGCTGCCTGGTGGCTTTGCATGTAAGTGTGGGTGCAGAGAACAAGCCAGTTATGACCAGGCAGCCTGTAAACTTCTTCCAGGCATATTCCAGGAGCCAAACCCAACTTCCCTCTCATATGTGAACAGTCAAAGGTCCATAACCCACTCCCAGATAATGGAGCATTTGACTAAGAATGATTCTGTTGATACTTATGTTTTTAAAAGTTATTGTGCTGGAAACAATGTAATTTGCTTTTATTCCAACCAAAATATTCCTTAGCCAACTATTAAATATTTTCCTGGCTGCACTCCTAGGAGCAACTCCTCCTCTTTTTCCTTGAAAATTAGTATTCCTGTTAATGGAGTTGTGGAGAGGTACGCCTCAATGGAAAACATCGGCGAATCTCCGTTGTCTAAAGAGTTACAAATTCACGTTTGCAAATGTTTCCCAAAAGGAAACAAATAGGGGCTTGAGTGCCTGCATTTCCTTGAGGGTGGGAAGTTTCATTTGCCTGTTTGGAATAGTAGTTCATTTTTCATTAAGCCAACTATTGTTGACATCAGGTTGAAGTATGCAGCTCTGGTATGCTCGCAAAACACTACCATTCTTTTAAATTGCAAGCTGGTGGTAAATTTGAGGGCCCACTCACTTACAGCACAGATGGCATTTTGTGTTTTTCTTCTTTTTTCTTCTCTTTTGGCCTAGTGATAGGAATTCATTGTGCAAAGGAAAAACGATGCTGGTAAGCTCTGGGTGATAATACACAGTTCTGATATAGTATAACCAGCTTATTGAAACAGAGTGTGCTTTCTGTCCCCTTGGACTTCATCACTTTCACATGACTGAATATTGTTGGAAGAAGTTCATTTTAAGTCCTTCCTGACTGTTGGATTTCATTCTTTTTTTTTTTTTCAAGTTGTGTTTCTAACAGTTTTGTTTCAGATTAATTTCAGCTTTAAAGAAATCAAGAATTTATAGAATTAGAAGGTGATCTGAATTGCCTCCCCCACTCCCTCCCTTTCCAAGATCAAGAAGTGTGCTGGCTCCTGGATATTGCAATGCCTGGGCTGTAACGGGATTGTAATTTGAGGAACAAATTGTCTCCTGAACAAAGTCGTAGCCTCTGCAGAAGAAGGATTGAGCAGAGTTCTTCCTAAACTGCAAAAAGATCTTCAGAGCTACAGAAAGCTTAATCCTATGTAGACTGCCTGGATAGACTCTTCTTACCTTCCTTGTTAGACATTAATATTCTAGAGCGACACTCTATAGAAAAGGAGTGGGAGGTGATGGATGGTCATGAGGTGTTATATTTTTCTTGGATAAACTGAGGAGCTCAGAATTAAATCTGAAAAGGGAGATGGTTATATTGTATGGGCTTTGCTTTCTCGTAAATTTAAAAGGCTGAAGGAGCTCTATTAAAACGTTACACACTCCCCACAGTCTTTCCGCAGAGAGGAGGCGTAATGCACATTTACACCGAAATGTGTTTTGGCTTGCGAAGACAGAGGTTTGCAATGGAAAGCGCTGGCAATCTTATCTGTGCGTCTGCTCCTTGGCTTTGGGCTGAGGTCCTGAAGCTGGGTACAGCGCTGTGGCTGGGAGCTGCCGTCCGTGTGTTGTGTCCCCTCTGGCACAGGCGTTTCCTCTGCTACAAAGTTCCCAATTGCTAGAAAACTGCCTGTTTATCTTTGTTCTTTTACTTTTTGATCTTTTTTTGTTTCTTTTCATTCTTCAGATACGAATCCCCAAATATTGCCTTACGCTGTGGAATTATGCTGAGAGAGTGCATCCGGCATGAACCCTTGGCCAAAATCATACTTTTTTCGGAACAGTTCAGAGACTTTTTTAAATATGTGGAAATGTCAACATTTGATATAGCTTCTGATGCCTTTGCTACATTCAAGGTAAATTACTCGATACCTGCGTCAACGGCAATGTTGTATTGCCTTTAAACTGCATGGCTGCTTTGCTGTTCAGCAAAGGATATAATTGACCCTTGATCTGTTTGTAACAAGATTCACAACAGTGATCAAGTTTGCAAAGAATCTTTCATTCAATACAGATTTACATTTCACTGATGTTCTTCGTCTTGATAACCCAAGGCCTTTTATGCAACCATTTAAAACTCAAATTAATCATGTATTATGTTCAGTTCTTGTAAAATGCATAACCTTTTTCTCTCCCTACCTCCCCCCCCGGAGACAAAACCACTACCCATCATGACCGCAAACAGTAAATAGAAGGAATCATTTAAAACTTACTTTTGAAATCCTTGTAATTTTTGCTGACCCTTCTGAGTTCACCAGTCAAATTCAGACTAATGCTGTGTCCGCTAATTATTTTACAACATTTTTGTATGCTTACTTTTGTGACCCGTGGTTCAGTGTAAGGACCATACTGCTACAAGCTAAGTAGGTGAAAGCACCGCATAGACTCTGTATAGAGACTGTGTTGTATTAAAAATGAAGTTGGTTGAAGCTTGCTAAATTTCTTGGAGTTTGTATGTGACCATCATCTTGCCTGCAAGGTGCTAGTATGGTCTTTGAGCAAAATTTGGTGCCTATGAGCATAATGTACAGAGAAGATGAATTTATTTCTGAAAAATAATTTAAGAAAGCTGGGGAAAATTCTTTTCAGGTAAAGACTCTTCTAAATATAGATGTAACTCCTTTTTTCTTCTATCACTGGGTTCCTTGCTGTCATAGAAACACGTTGTTCATTCTTTCCTCTCAAAGCTAATTAGAAACATGATTAGATAGACCTTAGGAATAACTGTAAGGGATGTTAGATTTCAGCTCAGCAATTCAATGCATACTGAAGCCCAGCCTTAGTTTTTACTAACCTACTGAATGGGGTAAAGATTTGCATAATGGAGATAAAATTGCATTCGTCAGTGATGAGTTGAGCAGGATTACCAACTCAAACACCCGTTAATCAATAGCAGCATCTTTCAATTATTTTAAGTTGTGCTGTCATTGTGTTCATTAGGTGAATGTTATGAAAGTGGAAGTAGCACAGAAATACAGACAAGTAAAAATACATGTGTAGGACTGTATAAAAATGCAACTGAGATATTTAAATCCTGTCTCTGGCATTTTACCCTACGCTCAGAAGACTATTTGTCTTTGGTCAGAAAAAGTGCTCCTGGACTCTATTCCCAGCTTGGCAGAAGAGATTTGCATCTTTTGCCCAGGTCCTGCTTGGAGCACGACAGCAGAGTGTGTGGTTGGTGATGGACAGTCTTCACCCCAGCCAGGAGGCACGACGGGGACAAGGGTCAGCTAAGCTGTGGCAGAGACCGCAGACTGCTGGGACCCTCCCAAGGAAAGAGGGATTGATGTTGTTCACGGATCTACAGCTGTGGAACTTACTTCTGTCCCCTGTGATCCAAGTGTATTTTTAGCAGGATTTAAAAATAGGATTCTACATCCTCCTGTGCACTGGAAAGAGAGGAGTATGAGGGCAGTTCATCCTCAGACATAGGGCAGAAATCATCTTTTAAAATGCTTGGGGAAAATCTATAAACTGCATTTTTTTTAAATTGCTTCTTATTGTAAATTGCCTGACCTGATACATGGTCAGTTCTGGAAATAAACCAGCTGTTCATCTCATCTCCTACTTGTCTGTTACTCTGAATAGCTGGAACAGCAAGAAGTGATGTGGAAGTGACTGAATTGTGAAATATGGAGCTACCTCATTTCTAATACCGTAAAAATAAGTGCTATAATTGCTCGCTGGCTGGATTACTGAACTCCTGTTTTCGTTTCTGTTGCCCCCATGTTGGGTTTGTAGCGTTGCCACTGGGGTGTCTGGTTCAGAGCTAAAAGCCTTGGATAGTCTGTGCACCAGAGGAGGGCTTAATTAAATGTGCATTAAAGTCTGAGGATATTTATAGTAGGAAAGTATTGGAATTTTTGATGATCTGTGGATGTACTTCTTAATTAAATTCAGCCAGGTGCACCACAGAGAGGAAACAGAGCTGCTAAAAATGCAGAGGAAAGCAGCTTCTACTTAGAGATACAGTTGGCCGTGGAGGGTACTGGCAGCATTTGGAAAGAGTGTTGATTCAATACTGCTGCTCCACGCTTTCTCCTGATTTTCTATGGAAAACTCATTTTGGATTATATTCCATTTGTGCCCCCTATTGAAAAATGTTGTACTTGCCTCCTAAGTGCCCTGCATAAAAGCGTGTGAATCACATTTGTTGCACTCAGCCTTTTAAAACTGTTATCATTGCAGTCCTGCTAAATAAAGGAATGTATTAAAAACATGTACTGGATTTTATAGCACTCTGCTTTCCTCTTATAATTGATGGTAAAACTAAATTAAAGGATTAGTTTGTAAAGGATTTCTTTTATTTGTGATGCTGTAGAGGATGTGTCTGTGCATCTGCTTCAGCTACTCATCAGCTTCAGTCTCTGACTAAGGAAACCAAGGAAAAGATGGATGAAAAAGATTGCAAAAACTGATTCACCAAAAAAATACTGACTTGAATGGACTTCATCAGGCATTTATTGTGATCAGTGTTATGTTTTAAAGGAGGCAATAAGATAAAAATTAAACTTAAATGCCTCAAACTGGCCACTTAATTTCATAGCTATTCATCCAGTAAAGAGACTTGATTTCTTCTGGAGCTGAACATTTGCATCTCTGTCGCTGAGCACTAGTGTTCCCATTCTGTGGGAGAGGTTGCTTTAATTTAAATTTAAATTAGTTGGCCTTTTAGGATGGGATGCCTCCCATGAAGCTTCAGCTGTCTTGAAGATCTGCTACTGCTTGTGTCAGTAAGCCCACCTTGGGCAGAAAACCAGCCACACAAGAAATTCATCCCACCTACCTGAGACCCCTTTCTGGGGATGGAGTGGCTGTTAGGCTAAGTTAGATTGGTGCCTAACGTTTAGGTTTTAAATAAATAAATAAATAATGATATAGATGAGCACTAGCAATTCATCAAACAGCATAATTTTCCAGCTGTGGGGTAGCATGTAGATCACTTTCGGCTTTGGGACCATAGCTGATCCTTCCATAAAGGGTTAATTTACTTTCTTCCTTTCCTCCATCCCAGTACTGTGCACAATGACCTTAAGAAAAGGTGGGAGTAAAAAGGAATATAAAGACTGAGTGGTAGAATAGTTTTATATTGATTCTGTGAGCATTCACTGAAATCTCCTTAAAATCCTAATAAACACACAATGCAGTATTGTTTTTAAATGCTTTCTGTCTATAGAAATCATATTGTAAATACCTTCTAAAAGATGACCTGGTAAAAAATGCTAAAATATATTTGAGAATCAAGGGACTATCAAATGAGCACGCTCTCTCAGGTAACCTTTCTCTGTTCTTCACCAGGACCTGTTAACGCGACACAAATTGTTGGTAGCAGAATTTCTGGAACAAAATTATGATGTGGTAAGTGTAAATGATAGAACAATTTTTTTAAAATCTGTTCGTACTTAGCTGGAAAAAGTGTGTTTTCAACAGTGGAGGGTTTCATGCTCCACATAAAATAGTCACATAGGACTTCAAAACATTGCTTTTACTAAAGCAGAATCCTTGCGTGGCGGTTGACGTACAGGTACCCCCTCTGCACACACATGAGGACACGCGCCAAGGTTTCAGGAGCGAGTTGTACTCCTTTCTGTGTGCATCGTATCTTGTCATATGTGAATGGAACTGTCAACTTTGTATGTAAATAGATCATGGGGAAAAAATCATGCACATTTTTAAAGAGTTTTGTGGTATTCTAGCACTGATAAGGCCATACCGGTGTCATATATAATACTTTGGGACAGAGGAGAAGAGTTACTGGAAGAATTTTTATCATTACTGGAAATTACATGTGCCTAACAGGGGGACTGAGGTGTGAGTATTCTTCTTACCATCCTAAGGCAATTAGCCCCTTGGTTTCCTGCCATTTTTCACTTCGATTTTTTGGCTCGCTTTTGTGGGTCAGAAAAATTCCATTGGAATCAACTAAAATTGAACTGATACAGATCATGGAATTAGACTACAGGTTATGTTCTCATGTTACCTGAGGTATTCTTTATTTCATTGCCAAAGTGAAAAGGCCAAAGACTATTTCTTTCATTCTAGAGTTACCAAGAAGGTTAAATAAAGATCAGACTTATTATTGCTGAGTCACAAATGCAGCTTAATTGGAGCAAAATTAGTGTCTCTACTAATCTTTTCTCTGTAGTACTGAAGCACTGCATTGGAACCGTCCCCGTTCTACCTTTGTTTAACATTTAAAAGTATAAATTGTGGAAGTGAGCATTTTAGATGATTCTTGGACAGCAGTGTTGGGGGTTTTTGCTTGTTTGGTAGATGGTTTGAACATATCGGAGCCCTCTCACTTGGTCTTCTTGACCACAAGATTCCCTTGGCCTGATCCCGCAAAAGCCAGCATGCGCTTGACTCCTGGTGACCCTTGTTAGGCAAATGACTTTAATGAGTGAGGGTTCTGAAGGCAGGTGGCATCTCACAAAAGGAGCTTTTGGCACATGCCAGTATGGGATGCACCGTCACCCATTTGGGGTATTGTGTTAAATCACAACACAAGTCACAACCACGATATGAGGGAATGGATGTTACGTGCTGGACCCGTGTGTCCTGGCAGCAGATTCAGCCTCTTGTAAGAGAGGGCTGTACAGGCACTGGCTTACTTCTGTCCTAGTTGGCTCGCACTAGCTCCTGTTACATCCAGTCCATATGTGGTATCCCTCTCTGCAGTATTTGGAAGAGGAGTGTTCCTGGGCATTAATTCACTGTGTGATAACCAGCCAAGAAAAAAGGCCATGAGAGCTGGGCCTGGCATTGCAGTGAAGCATTAGAGGGTGGCACTGCTGCAGCCTCTGCTGCCGCTCTGGGGTGGGAAGGACCAGGAGGAGAAAGGATGGACATGAATTGGATGCATTTGTGTTTTCTTGTTACTCTAGATCTTTGAGGATTATGAAAAACTCCTTCATTCTGAGAATTACGTAACAAAGAGACAATCTTTGAAGGTAAGGTAAAGTTTCTCAGCACTTTCCTTCTAAATTTGAACTCCACGTTATGCAGAATATCAAGACACGTATGGCAATGGAGCAGCCACATACTTTCTAACAAAAAAGAAGTAAGTGCTTGGGGATGCTGCTCTTATAATGCACAAGAGCTCGCTGTGACTTTTATTTCCTGGATCTCTGGTGAAGCATTGGGCCGTTTCTATGGAACAAGCACTATCATTTTTCCTCTGACCTCAAATCTGTACTTTGGTTCAGAACGTAGGTTAAAATGAACTTGAGAGTAATGTGATAGTGTCCGTTTGTCTAGTGCTGCTTGCTGCTACAGCACCAAGTCTGACATGACCTGCAGATGGGACCAGATAGGCGTGTTAATGTAACATCCAAATGAAATGAAGGTGTCTTTGGGGGACAGCTGCACTACACTTGCTTCTGTCCTAGCTGGCTCATACCAGCTCCTATTACACCCAGCCCATATGTGGGATCCCTCTCTGTAGTATTTAGATGATGAGCATTACTGAGCATTAAGTAACTCACTGCATGATAACGAGTCTAGTTAGGTTTTTTTTTAAAGGTAATGACATTGAAGCCTCTTAGGCAAGCATTAAAATATATTGCTGCTTTCTTTGCATTCAAAAATAATGTGGTGAACTGAAAAACCTGTGGGTTGTTTTTTTTTGTAATTGTGTCTATAGCTGCTGGGTGAATTGATTCTGGACCGACACAACTTTGCCATCATGACAAAATACATCAGCAAACCAGAAAATCTGAAGCTGATGATGAACTTGCTGCGAGATAAAAGCCCCAACATTCAGTTTGAAGCATTCCACGTGTTCAAGGTGAGCTAGTATGAGCTGTAGAGATGGCAGACTTTATCTTCACCTCATAAAAGTGTTTTTCAAGGTGGGCCAGAAAGCCTAGAAAAATAAGGCTACAGGTTGGGGTTTACAGTCACTTCCAGTGTTTGAGAATGTCTTAATTGAAAACATTTCTATCACTCAGCCTCTGATATCTGTATCATAGAATCATAGAATAGTTTGGGTTGGAAGGGACCTTTAAAGGTCATCTAGTCCAACCCCCCTGCAATAAGCAGGGACAACCTCAACTACATCACGTTGCCCAGAGCCCCGTCCAGCCTGACCTTTCAGGTGAGATCTAAAGCAGCATCATTTTGGTTTGTGCTGAGCGTAGTCACTCAAAGAGCGATGAGGTGGATGCTACAGGTAACAAAATACACAGCTTCTAGGTCATATCCAGGATACCTTCCCCCAACTCTTAGGTCATTTTACTATGCGATTCCAGGTAAAGATTAAAAAAAAAAAGTCTTAAAACTCTATATTAATATTAAAAGTAGATGGTGCTGGTGCTTTTAAATTTGCTTTTAAAGATAATAAAAAGATTTGGTAAATCTGAGCTTGAAATGAGTTTAATCCTTCTGTCCTTTTGCAGTGACCATTAATGCAGTCTTAAAACAATTACCAGACCCAACCAGTGTCCCTTTTTTCATGACGATTAATGTTAATAAGTGAAAAGTTTACCATTTTCCTATCAAAAATTTCTCTGCTCTGGGACAGAGGGTGAGTTGAATTGTTATGCAAAACTATCTTTAATTTGGAATGAACACATTAATTTCAAACTATGTAAATAGACTTCTTAATGATTTTTAGAAGAGGAATATTGAGCCTGTAAGGATATCGTTCCCCAAGATGGTTAAGAAAAAGATACCAGATCAAACCAAAAGGCATGCTATTGCGAAAAGGTTACATCACCCTCCACAAATTCAGAGTGACTTGTTGAGTTTTGTACTTCTGCCATTTCTGATTTGGAAAAAACCTTTCAGATCTTCAGTGTGGAGGCTTAGAGGATATGCCGCTTCTCCAAAAAGCTTTTAATTTCCGAAAAAAAAAAAGCTTCAAGGAGGATTAAAAAAAATTCCCTCCCTGAAATAAGCAGCTTGGTAAGCTGTTCCCTTGCTGACTTCCTCCATAGTCAGCTGAACCACTGTGACTAACTTCTACTCCTCCTCCTTATCAGGAGGTATGTGGCTCCAAGATAAGGGAGCAGTCAGGCTCCAAACACTTGCAGCCTTTGAGATGCCTATGGAGGGAAGGGATCAGAGGATTGGGCTCTCTTAGCCGCTCTGTGAATAAATGACAGATTTTTATGTATGAAACACATGAGTTGCTGTTTCTTAATTAATGATAGGCATGGCCCAGGCCTTGGGAACAGCTGATTTCACTTATTTTAAGAGGCATTTGAAAGGATTTGGAATAGCTTGAAAAGATTCCAGGGTGCAACCATGTCACACATTGCCGTTGCTCCCATTCTGTCCTCCCATTCCTCCCTTCCTTTCCTTTTCTGGTATGTTGTGTCCCATCTCCAGTTAGAGAGGAGATACTGTAGGCTTAGCCTTGCTTGACCACTTGCGATTGCTACCATGTGGACATAATGTCGAGGTCTTGGCGTGCCCAGCAAAACAAAGAGTGCGTTGTGGTAACGTTATGTCTCTTCAGTTCAAGGAGCCAAACTGTGTGCTCAGATAGTAACCTCCATGAGATGTTGGTTTTTTTCCAGCAGTACCTGCCAGCAGCATGTAAGCAGTGCCATGGTGTGCCTCATGCTCTCTCACATGCATAGTGCTCGTTGTGGGGAAATTGCAGACTCAGAGCAGAACCTGATCAGCTGGAAATTGCTTGTTTATAACCACCAGCAGCACACTAGATACCCGTAGAGGTGCAGCAGGGCTCCCCTTTTAGGTCCTCACTGAGGATCTGGGTTAGCTGGATGTAGAAGCATTCAGCTTCTCCCCAGTGGGCATGGTAGGTATAGGTTATGTTACAGATTGCATTGTGAATTAGCTTTGTGGAGCGGGTCAGAGAAGAGCATTTTCCTCTGATTTCACTTCTTAAATTGGATTCTAACTTCTTGAGAACTACTAAAGGAAATCCTTAAATATTTAAGAGAATGAGGGAAAACACTACCGCTTTGTTGTGCCCTGTTCTGCAGTGTCCCTGCCTCCTGTTTCTGGGTTAGTGTCCCTCAGCCCGGTTCTCGTCAGCTGTAACAATTCCATGCTAATGTAACTGGGAGAGGAATCTTGTCCTCAGCTTTTTATCTCATAAATTTTAAACTGTGCCTGCATTTTTAAATTGTGCTTGCAAAATACCTGTGCAGTCCTGGTTGAAATTACAGTAGACTAACCACAGTGATTTGAAATCAAAGGTCTGCTGAGAAGTGGATACTTGCTGCTCTGTCTGAGCTGCCAAAAGATCTGGGTTTAAATTACCTGATATAGATGTTTCACCAGTTAGACACAGTTGAAATGAAAAAGTGCTTGTTTTGTAAGTATCTAGATTCCAACACTCCCATGCCCCAGCTGACCCCCAAAAAAGGCATATGACTCTTGCCTCCCCGAGGCAATTTCTAGTTATTGAAGAATCAAAACTGTAAGATAGAGATGAAAATGATGAGCACCTCTAGTGCAAAAATATTTTTCAGGAACATTTCGTGGCTGAAAATGCCGATACCCCTTCAAGGTCTGAGAACGTTTCACTCATCGAGGATGCTTTGGGTGGGAAATGGAAGACAAACAGAGCGCCCACTTGCAGTGCCTCCTTCCATTCTCCATTGAGGAGATGCTTGATCTTCCTCCTAGCTCCAGCTCCTTCTCTTCCTTTTGCCTGAGCAAAATGGAGCTTCTGCCTTGCAGCACCATCCCAAGGGCCTGTGGCTGCTTTGTAAAGCTGGATGTCCCAGACAATGTATGCATGAGGATTAGCCAGTGTTTAATCATCAGGAAAAGCTAACACACCTCACCCCTTTCCTCCTCCTCCGTAAATAATCCAGTGGGGTTGCATAGAGTTGTAGGCTTTGAGAGTCACCAGTTCTTCTCTGCATTGATTTCAGTGGAGAGGTCTCAGTCTTGAGCGTGCACGCTTTGCGGACCAAATACTGGGAAGGGCTTTCCAGCTCCTGTGATGGATTTGTGACAGTTATTAGTGGAGCCTGCTTTGAGTTTGCCTGTAGGAGAGACCAAATCTTTCAGACGTACATGACTGAGGTGCGGGTACTCCTTTGACCTTATGCATTTACAAATAAAGGCTAATAAGAAGCTCTCTTGGCTTTCACGTAAACAATTAGGTTATTTTGAGGTAAACACCCTGTAGCGGTGAATTGGGATTATGCAACTTTCTTGTTCTTAAGCAGACATTTAGCAAGACACATTTTACTGTTTAAATCTAAAAATAGAATGGGTACACTGTGTTTTGTGACCTTAGATTCATTTTTCCATTCTCTTCCATGCACATTACAGAGCTACCTCCTGCGGCTTGCTCTGCAAATGGTCTCACATAATTTGACTGTATTGATGGTTTCTTCTTGGTACGAAGCTGAACCCACATCTGTGGGCATGTGTCCTCTGTTTCTTGGCTGGAGAATTTATAGGGCAAGAAGTGTTACGCGAAGCATTATGCTATAAGCAACATGAACCAAAAGGCACTTCTGTGTGCAGTTTCCTGACAGTAAGATTGTGTGCAACCCCAGAGTAAGTCTTAAAATACCCAATCCAGGGTATCCAGCCTTTGTAATCACTTTTGCTCTGCTGTAGTCCCAGAGGATGGTGATGCCTGGTTATTAATTAAGGTCAGATTCTCTAAACAAGTGATTTTGGTATTTGTTTGAAGAAATCCAGTGTATGACTTTCAATGGAGAAGAGAGCAACAGTTCCACTTTGAACAACTTTTGAAGCTTCAGAGTTGATTTTCATTCCAGGCCTTTTGCAAATATTCAAAAAACAGAACTGTGCCGAAACAGCTATTTTTAGAGTTGGAATTTTAATATGGCACTCTTTATTTTGGTCTCGGTCTCTCCATATATCTGAATTAAGTGCTCTAGAACACGCAGCCTTTCATAATAAAACCATAGGTGAAACAAAGTTCTCTGTGAAGTGTTTCAGCTTCAGTTATACTTCATTTTAGTAGAAATGTTCCAGATAGCGTTAATAATGATTTCTGTTCAGGGATTTATCTCCTCCTCTGTGACAATATAGAGTTCTGAATGCAGGGGGCTCTTTTAAAAGTAAAGTCTCATGGTGGTCCTAATCCTGGGCTTTGTGAAGCTGATTAGTTGATACTGGCAGAATTGATTTTGTTTGCTTAGCTGAAGTATAGAATAACATTTCAGGAATTTTCTGGTCCTTTAACATTCTTTTTTTACGAGTCTCTGTTGACACTGGGCAAGACTGGCAGTCAAGATGATCTTTGTTTGAATGTTCGGTTTGACAGTTTTGCAAGGGGAAGATTATAATCTATAAATAATCGAGCAGGAAGATAAACAGGATATGATGTCTTCTATTAAACTAAGTTCTTTAATTATTTGCTATGGTAATACCAGTTGTAGGACCAATATGAAATGCTGATATTTAGTAGGTTTACCACTAAAACTTTCTGGTTCTGTTTGCAGACCAGATAGCTTTTACAAGAAGAATGAGTTATATTTCTTCATTTTGAGAGTCAGCCTTCAGTTATCTTTGTAAGGAGGCCTAATATTCATTGAAGAAAGATGTTCAGCACTTCAGGGTCAGGCCTCCTTTAATGGATTCCATTTGCACCATAATCAGAGTATTTCTAAAAATGTGGGTCCTGTCGGTGTACTTGATTGTTTTCTTCTCCTGGTCACAAAGAGGGAAGTGAACTCCAAAATTAAAACCTTTTAATGAAGACCTGTAATGGTTACATTCCTCATCCCTGCCCGTAGGCTTACATACTGCTTTTCTCAAAGGAAGCTTGTCCAGATGACTTGGGGCTTATCGCAGTCCAAATCCTGGAAGTACCCAGCCTCCATCAGTGTGGTGACCTGCTTTAGGTCAGCGCGTGGGGAGCTGCATTGTGGGGCTGCTGGAACTGAGAGCATGAGCTGCCGCAGTCTCAGCCAGAGCCAAACATTCATATGCATGAGATTTTGGGATTCGTGTTCCCTAGGTAAGGCACAGACTGGAAAGCTGTAAAGTACGTTCAGTAGTGTTTTACATCCCCAAAACCTTTATTTCTCATATGGGAAACCAATGCATCAATAGCAGCATATCAAAGTTATTTGCAAGGGAAGGGATATTGCTTTCAGGTGCTGCAGGCAGCGACAGAACAATCAGCTATCGACAGTCCATCAAGTGTAGTGAGAGCTGTGAACTGGCTGGCCGACCCACTGATAGATGTGTCCCTGGTAAGATGTTGCACTTTGAGTGCTTGGAGCATCATGCGGGAAAGCTGTTATTTTAGGGTGGGTGCTCTGAAGGGATCCTTGGGAGTTGGAGCTGTTGGTGCTACTCTTGAGAAGTTTTAGGTGGCAAGTGGGCATAAAAAGAAATTATTTGAGATTATAGCTCAGAGTAATCAGAGAAAGGCGATGTGGAGGCCTGTGCAAAGAGGGTGTGAATAACACTAGATATTATACTGTCACAGGGACCATGGCCTGGCCACTGGATCAAGGAAAACTTTGTAAAAGACTTGGGGCCTGGGAGCATTCACCCAACATGGCAAAGGCTGCAGCTCTTTCCCCAGAGGAAGAAATACCTTGATGCAGGGACTCCTAGGAGCAACCTGAGGAGGAGGGATCCAGAGGAGACAAAAGCATAGGCAGGGATTAGGGCTCTTACAGCATCAGGATGCCAGGGTTTAAGATTAGATTCCTTCCTTCATCTTTATGGAATTAAAAAAAAAAGTCTTACCTCCCTGTCTGGGCAGAATTACTTAGTGTGGCACTGTTGTTGTGTGCTGAGCCCCATTCCTTCCACACATTCCCCACGTGTGGCATTTTCCACACCACTCATACAACATCTCCTAATTGGGATGTACGAAGCCTAATGATGGGTCCGGTCTGAATCCTGTCCCAGGCTTTACCAGGTGTTGGTTCTGGGGGCAAGGGGCTGTAACCCCCCAGGACAGTGTGTGTGCTGTTCCTCATCATGTAACATGGCAGCTGCCTGTGCAGCTGGATGTGGCCCAGGTTTTTATGTGGGCACAATCTCAGCAGAGACAAATGGACCTGCAGAAGAGCACCAGGTCTAGAGCCAGCAGCCCCGGGGCCGGGCGAGTGGTGGTGCCGCCTGTGCTCGGCCAGACAACATGCCATTCTGTACTGTCAGCAGATGTTTGTTTTCATTCTGGTTTGAACAGGCTTGGAGGGAAACTGGACTTTTTCCAGTCCTGTCCATCCTTAATTTCTTCTCGTTGGGTAGAGAATAACTCGAGTTATTTATGTCGTTGCACAAGCGCTCGGGCGGTGTTTTGTTGACCAGCCATGGTAACCTCGGTGCGAGCCAGATGTGGGAGCTCCTCCCGGGGTGGCCAGGGGTGTGCTGCGCATGTGTTTCCCACCGCCGGCCCCCCGCCCTGTCTGCCCCTCCCGACTGACTTCCGCAGAGCCCGTATCTCCGCGGCATCCTGAGGTCCCTGGGAAGAGCTTGTCACCGCTGGCCTTTACGACCGGCCTTGAGTTTCCTGTCGTCAGCCAGCGCGTAAGGCAGAGAAAATGTTAAAGAAACAGTGTTGCGGCATAGGGGGTCGTGTTCAGAGCTGGAAAACTCTGTGGCTTTAGGCATTACAGGAGGAAAAATCAGAGCATGGCTAAGTTTATTCTTAAAAATGACTATTTGAGAAGACCGGTAAGCCCACAGCGCTGGGCTGACTGCGCCAGGTGAGTATCTGTGTCTCACATCACCTCCCTGCATTGCCAACCTCCTCTGCTCGGCAAGGGCAGCAAGGGCGCACCACAGTGCTCCTGCTCCTGCTGCTGGAAATTTCCACGCTCCCATGAATGGACTAGGCAGAGGGAAGTGGCGCCTCTGACATATTTTTCCAAACCAAAACAAAGCTGGCAAGTCTAATTTTAGGCCTGGTTTAGTATGGAAATGATATCAATACTGACACAAAGCTTTTCCGTTCTCCTGATAATTAATTTCTGTGTATTTAAGCCTTGCATGTGGAAGAGGCTGAGAATTGATAGCCCACTCTCAACAGCTGGGTTTGCAATCAAACGCTTCGTCAACGAAGAGCAAAATTAAAGGGAAGCGATAACCACACGCAGGCATAGCTTTGCTTCAGTTTGCTGTTGACCCAACACGTTTGTAACTCCTCTGTCTCTGTGCCCGAGGACAAGGTGTGTAGCGGCAGAGTATCTGCCTGCCAGCCTTCAGCTGACTTGTTAGAAAATAACTTAGGCGATATCGTGACTGATGTTCATCTCTGTTCCCTCCCACCCCCACCCCCCTCTCTTTCTGTGTCTCACTGTGCCTGGTTTTGTTTGCATGTTAGGTTTTTGTGGCCAGTCCAAACAAAACACAGCCTATTGTGGAGATCCTGTTGAAAAACCAGCCCAAGCTAATTGAGTTTCTGAGCAATTTCCAGAAAGAGAGGACGGATGACGAACAATTCACTGATGAGAAGAACTACCTGATTAAGCAAATCCGAGACTTGAAAAAGCCAACGGCATGAAGAACTCCTCTCGTTTTCCACTGTAGGCATTAATCTCATTTGTTCAGTTTCTCTGTGTCCCTTAAACACCACAATAGTGCTTGAGAAGGCACAGCAAGTGCCTGGTTTTTATTTTGTCTCTGTTCCTAGATGTCAAGAGTATAGGGGTTTTACATGAGAACTAAAAAAACAAAAATCTAGAATAATATATTATTTTTAATCAAGACTATAATTATTTATGTCAGTTTAGAATCTCTGTACTAGAAGCTGGTTTGATGGATTTTCATTTGTGCTCAAGAAGAATGAACCTCTTTGCTTAACTTTATCAGCAAGCTCGAGCTGTTGGTGAGCGCACAGAGTAGGTCTTCTGAGGACTGTAACGTTGTTCCTTTGCACCTGCAGTTATGACTTGGTTTTAGTGCTGCACACACACAAGACTGTGAAAGAGTACATTCGTCTCTGGAGTTAGCTGCACTTACAGATTGGGTTCTTTAGTCAAAACAGTGGGAGTTGAAAAAGCAGTAAAGGTCACGTTTTCGCTTTATTTTTGTGTTCTTTCATCTTTTAAGTTTTCTTTTCCCCTGGATCAGAGGTTTTCTATTCAGTGCTAGGGAAGGGATGAAGACATCAGCCAGGTGAGCTGTTTCTGCCTGCCTCCCGTGTTCCTGTACGTGATCTACCTTGTGCTAGAGCACAGGCTATTCCCACCAGCTCCCAAGCAGACTGATGAGGAGCAGCCCCAGGTACGCGGTGCCCATGTACTTCCCCAACGGGAAGAAGGCAAGAGCAACCCCCCCTCCGCCAAGGCCCATGCTCTATCGCTAATAAAGTCATCCTGCACCTACTAAAATCAGCAAGAAGCCTGTCCCCAGTTTCAGTGGGAATGATACTGGGTGGTGGCCAGAGCTACGTGGCTGAATCGTGCCAAGCACTGAGCCCCGGCACCAGTGCGAGAGGAGGGTCCTCAGCATCTTCCCCTCTGGATTCCAGTCCCGGCTGTGCGAGCTGGGGTTGAGCTGAGTTTGGCAAGGGGATGCTGAAATGGCCTCAGCCTGAAATGCTGAGTGGCCCGGGGTCTCCGAGTCATTTGGGAGCTGCAGGTGCTCTCAAAGCTGAGAGCATTTATTGGATGCCCAACTCAAGTGTGGGAGGCCATTTAGCAGCCCCAGGCACCAAAAGCTGCTACTTGTCTGGCATTTTCCATCCTTGTTCATCCCGATGGGAATTCAGGTTCTGGGCTGAAGTTGTAGAAGGGGAAATTGTTGCACTGTTAATGTTTTCAGTTTAATAAGCTCTGTGGTCCAAATAGTGTTTCCCAGATGTGTTTGAAGAGTTTTGGGAGTCTTTCATTTTCTAGTGGGAAATGAAAATGTTACTCTGATGCTTTATTAGGAAGTGGAGTTTGAGAGCGAGGAGTGGAAATTTCTTGATTTTTTTCTTGACAGCCTAAGTTCTGAGTTTTCCTATTTGTTGTAAGACAGTTATCTAGCCAAAACTCTAGCTAATGCTTCAGTTAAAAAGGTGACACTGAATTGTAAAAACAGAACAAGACTTTTTCCTTCATAAAAGTTGTATATTGGGGTGACTGATACTTTAATTTATGTGCTTTAGAAAAGGGATGAAATGGAACAGATTGTGGACTCATGGTTTTTTCAGATGTCAGATACACACAACAAATGTACATCTTAGTTGCCTGGAATTAAAAAAATATATATATTTACAAGCTATTAAAGGCATGGTTACTGATCACCCTTTATTTCTAGCTCTGTTTTTTTCCTCTTGCCTTTCTGGATAGCCAGTCTCTGTGCAGTGCTAAATTCTGTCTCTCCTTTGCCAACCCGTTTCAGCAGATGGAGAGAGAGAGATGAGCACTTTCTTCAGAGCTAACGCACTCTGCAAGCATCGCATCTGCAGCCCTGGCTGGCAGGGGACCTGCCAACCCAGGCTGCAGTCCAGCTTAGCCTGGCTGTGATCTTCACGCCCAGCCCCGTGGGTAGTGCTCACTATCAGTGGTAGCTTGTGAGTCAATAAAGGACCGTCCCCAGAGTAGCAGTCCTCAGAGCTAGTCATTTAAGTCTGATCCTCTGAGATTTGGAGCCTGAAACCAAAGGGCGCTTGGCTGTGCTCTGAGCTCCTGGGGCGGGGTCAGTCTCCAGGGCTGGATTAACACAGAGACACGTGTCCATCGCCTCAGCCTCTTGGAGTCACATGAGAACATCAGGCTTCCAGCCTGCGCTCGGAAAAAGTGTCTAAGGGTGTCTTGCCGGGGAGCGCCTGCCCTTGACACTGTGAGTGTCACCCGTGCAGAGGTGCCCACCGCATCTGTGAGGGTGGTCAGCGCTGTGAGCCGCTCGTGTCGGCACGGGCTGGCCACGGAAGAGCAGTTGAAGACATCAAAACCTGGCTGTAATAGGAGGGGTGAGGTCACACCCGCACCCCAGTGTTTGCGTAGGCAGAGGTGTCGCAGGCCAACGGGGAACAGAGTGATGGGCCCCGTCCCTGCAGAGCAGCCTTCTCCAGTGCGAGCAGCCAGCAGGCCCCGGGGGTGAGTGGTGAGGAGGGCTTGTGAAAAAGGGGTGTGCGTGTGTGTGTGTCTGCAAGAGAGAGGGAGGGGAAAAAAGGGGTGGTCTTACAGTAAAATGACATGTGCCAGGCTCCTTGCAGCTTATCATACAAGAAGCTGGTCCTGAAGCAGATATTGCCATCACACCTCAAGTAATTGAGTCTTCCCCAAGCTCAACGTGCTTAGCTCTTTGAAAGAAGAAAAAGCAAAAGAAATGGTGAAGATGAAATTAAGCACCATAATAATACTTCACAGCAGGTGGGGACACATCCCTAATTAAATGAAAATTAGGTCTTTTCTAATGCAACTTCGAAATAATGAGAGAACTTCCAATTTCCTTTGGTGCATTCAATCAAGGTGGTTCTCTGCCTAAGCGACTGCTCCCACCAGGAACTCGCAATTTCTCCGAAATTAATATCAGGGGAGCTGCGTGATTGCAGGACGCAGTTCATCAGTGAGGACAGGGAAGAAGATTGTAGGCTGGAGAGAGAAAGAAGCCGGAGGACGCTTGGGCTGCAGCCTCTCCATTCCAATCCCCACCCAGCATTCAGGGGGGGTTGGATCATAGGAATGAACTGCTGCCAAGATGCGATGTATGATCCTGCACATAAAACCTTATTTGATACAGCAGAGTGCCAGGAATCTTTGAACCACAAGCTTCTGTCCTGGGATTTGGGCAGCTTGTGCTACTAAGAAAAATCTGATGAGAAGCGGCAACAGCCTCCCCTGTCTGCAATGGCACGTACGCCAGCAGGTGTGAACCCGGGGGAGGATGCAGGACTCTGGCCTTCAAGAAGCGTGGGCGTTAAGATCACTTGAGCTTCTTAATCTGCATGGTCCAGGGACAAGGTCAGATGAGAAGGAAAGAATGACTTGGACCTCGTAATCTAAGGATACAAGCACTCGCTTGAGGGAGAGATCTGGATCCCATTTGTTCTTTAGTGCGTGCTTTGCTCTTGTCTATGAAATTGGAGCAGGGCTAAGAGAACCCAGGCCTCTTTCCAAAGGGTGCAATGATGTTTGGTCAGTAGAGAGGCTTTTTCTCTGGGCCAACAAATGCTTCATTTTTCTGTCTGAAGTAGCAGCACTTCAACATTTTGGCTGGAAGCACCTTCCTGGAGAACGTCTTAAGCCTGGTGGTGAAGCCCGTTATGAGGCAGAGGGGATATGGGTTATGGTCTCTATGATGTGAAGGAGAATTGTACCTAGCTCTCCCCCTTCTTGACTAAGCACTCTTGCATAAAAATACAGGTTTCCATGGCCTTCCACTGGTTTAGGAATTGCGTTTTGGCACCTGCCCCTTTCCCTGTGTGGAGCTCAGGCTGCGTTTGCCTTGAGCATCACCCATTGGACCTGTACACACTGCCTGCAGCTGAACAGCATCAAGCAGCTGAGGACTATGTAGACCATAAGGATTCGTTGCATTTACTGCCGAGCAATGAAAGCCCGTTTCATAGCTCTTGCGCTGATGGACCTAAAGCAGCCAGTTGCTTTCCTGTCAGCACAGATAGCTGGCAGAAGTTCTGCAGCGCTCCTGGGGTCTGAGCAGGAGACACCCTGCACTCGCTGATGCCCAGTGACGAATGCAGGCTCCTGACGGCCTTCACTGCTGGAGCCCAAGTCCTGGAGCTGCTGGTTTATATCAGTTTTTGGTGTAAATGCAGGCCCAGCCTCAGGAACTGACACTCACCTTAACAGAGATCTCAGCCAGCCTTTCTACCGGTTCAGAGCAAAGCCAGGGCTCCTCTCCCACTGAGCGACAAACCCAGTGAGCTGTGAGTCACTCGCTCGGGCCCGCTGCACACGTGTTCCGTACACACGCACCAAGTGGAGCAGCACGAGCTGTTAGAACTGGGCGTGAGGTGTCCCAGAGCCTCTAGTGGGAGGTCCAGCCCCATAGCGAGAGGGGCAATCCCACTGGTGAGAGCTGCTGTGGCCTGGGCAAGAGAAGGAGCTAAAGTCCCTGCCACCCCAGCCCATGCTGAAGGGGAGCCATGCCTCCAGCAAAGGCTGGAATCCCTCAGCCTGTGGTACGTGAGGCCACAGGGCAGCCGCAGTCCAAGCCAGCTCTGAGCACGGTTGGTGCTGGGCAGGCAACGTGGGACAAGGCTAAGGGAAAACCCAGGAGAAGGTTAGCAGTTTTGGCCGTGTGGTTCAGCTCTAAGCCAGGCATCTCACAGGGCTGTGACTTGGCCCGGCTCCCCGAGAGCCCCAGGGAGAGGCAGGCAGCCAGCCCAGCCCTCCTGACTCATGGTCCTGCTCCACAGCGCCTGCCTCGGGCTGGCCCCTCTTTCCAGGAATGGGAAAGGAGAAAAAACAATCAAACAACCTTTCCTATGGCATCGGTTGTGAGTGGCTTTGCAAAGCCACAGTAAAAAATAACCTTTTCCACCTCAGGCTGTGTCACAGCGCAAGTGGCAGGAGCGTGGGGAAAGCCTGTGCCCAGGGTGCAGCGCCAGCTCGGCTCTGGCCAAGCCATGGCCATGCCCAGCCGTGCCACAGTGGGGAGGGGGCTCCCCCTGCCCCCAACACCCCCACCTGTCTGCCTTAGTATTGGCTGGGGTACTGGGGACGGGGACAGGGGGTGTCCCGGCACCTTCTGTGAGACAGCGGTCTGCCTTGCCTCCTGCAGCTGAACACTGGAAGTCACCATCGCTACAAGAGCTCCACGGCTGTTTTTCATCACCGTACGGCACCGGCAACAGCTGGGAGGGCTTTGCTACAGAGCCTTAGCCCCAGGAAAGCATCGCACTGCCCTGGCCATCTGTGAGACTTCAGGTGTCTGCTGGGGTGCAGCACATGAGGTATGGCCCAGGTGCGTGTCCCGTGCCACCTCAACCTCCTCCCTCCCGTGGCGTGCCTGCTTCGCTCCTTGCCAGTGCTGCTTGTAGCGGCTATGAGCCTCTCTCCCATGTGCAGATTTGGGAATGAAGTCCCATTGTCCCATGGCCAAACGTGTCACCTACTTGTTTTCACTGTCATGCCGTGCCACCAGGCACCTCCAGCACGTTGAGCTTTTACAAGTAGTTGGGCACAACAAGCACCTGACCACCAAGGTGACAGGCACGAACAAAGTCCTTTGGCTGCACGACAGGCACCAGCCCAGTCACGGCACCATAGCCCAGCTCCTCGTCATTAAAGAAACAAAACCCACCCAACTCCCCAATGCGGCTCTCCTGGGAACACCTACCAGTCTGCTAATGAATGGAGTATTCTCCCCCTGTACTCGGCCCTGGTGAGGCCGCACCTCGAGTACTGTGTTCAGTTTTGGGCCCCTCACTACAAGAAAGACATTGAGGTGCTGGAGCGTGTCCAGAGACGGGCAACGAGGCCGGTGAAGGGTCTGGAACACAAGTCCTATGAGGAGCGGCTGAGGGAACTGGGGATGTTTAGCCTGGAGAAAAGGAGGCTGAGGGGAGACCTTCTCGCTCTCTACAACTACCTGAAAGGAGGTTGTAAAGAGATGGGTGTCGGACTCTTCTCCCTAGTAACAGACAACAAAACAAGAGGAAATGGCCTCAAGTTGCGCCAGGGGAGGTTTCGATTGGACATTCGTAAAAACTTCTTTACCGAAAGGGTTGTCAGGCATTGGAACAGGCTGCCCAGGGAGGTGGTGGAGTCCCCATCTCTGGGGGTATTCAAAAGGCGTTTAGATGAGGCCCTAAGGGATATGATTTAGTGGGGGACTTGGTAGTGATAGGTTAATGGTTGGACCCGATGATCTTGGAGGTCTCTTCCAACCAGAACAATTCTATGATTCTATGATTCTTCTGAGGGCACAGGGAAGACAGGAACATGTCTTTGGGGCCATTAAAGTACCTTGCTCAGCTCTTATGAATAGAGGCCCTTTATTTCCAAATTGCCGGGTACGTTACCTCTACTAACGCACGGCTTTGGCAATGCCCTTCGGCTCGCTTGTAGAACAGCTGGCTTGACAAGGGTTTGGGGCGGATTTAAAAATACCCTCGTCAAAGCGGAGCCCGTTGCAGCTGTTCAGAGCTTTGTGCAAACACGCAGTCAGGGTTAGCTTTTCAGCGGGCGGCACACCCAGGCGCAGCCCTGCCCCAGCAGCTAGCAGGGAGCAAACCAACCCGTCATTTGCTCAGGCAGATGGTCAGATGCCCAACGGGCTCCGTGCGTGTAGGACGAGCAGCAGTCTGCAGGGAGCGGGTCGCACAAACCCCGCGGGGGAAGCGGAGAAAGCCACCTCCTCCCTGTTTTAAAGCTGGGTGTGGGGGAAAAATGATCTTCACAGACGGACGCGCCTTGTGCCCCAAGGAGTGTCAAGGGCAGAGCCACAATTAGCTCATGGGATAGAGCAGGTTCTCGCTGTGGGCTGACAGCGATGCCTCCTGCTTCCCGTCAAAGGCTCGAAGGAAGGAGATGCTGGGGACGGGCCCGCTGGCAGGCAAGAAAGCAGCATCTCCCGGGGGACGGCAGGCGTTGCTGAGGGAGGAGAGGCGCATGTTCATTCCAACAAAAGACCCAGCTCTCCTGCTAATACCACTTCTAGCCACGCAGCTAGGCTCCTCTCCTTCTGCCGGTTTTCACTTTTGCGAGATAAATCGGTCTTGCTCCATGATGGGAATGAAAGACGAGCAGCAGGTGAATGTGCTGGCATTCATACTGTTTTAAATACATCTTTCAGGTATTTCTGAAAGGACATTGGGGAAGGAGGGAATGTGTCTATGCTGGCGTTTGTATGACGTGTCCCTAAGGCCTGGCTTCTGCTAAAGTTGTTGTTCAAATGCTTCATGGTTTCCCCAGGCTTTGTCAACGCCTTATTTATTTCTCCAAGTTAGAAATTTAGCAGCCCTGGGGGGAAATTTACTGGCAAAGCGGTGAGATGACCTCACCAGAGCCAAATTAAAGATGATAGTTGAGCAATGAAGGTGAAGGAGGAGAAAAACGCTGACAGACTACAAAGGCTTCGGGTTTGTTCATATGCCTCTCCAGTGCCAGTGACTAACACGTTGCAGAAGCACCATCTCCATTAAAGCTGGAACAGACCCCATCCCTTCAGCAGCGGTGGGAATGCACAGTGGTCCCATAGCTTCAGGAAGACAACCCAGTGCTGAGGCAGAGCCCGGCTCCTCAGAGAAACCAAGTGGAAAATTTCAGGTACAAACAGCTGATACTTGGAGTGCAGAAAATAAATGTCACACTGGAAAATACCCCAGGGAAAGGCTGTGCTCAGCGCTTTCCCCTGCATGTCTGTTCCTAGCCCAAACATGGTTTAGCCTGTGCTGTTGTGAGTCAAGCAATGCCCTTTACCTACCCGACAGTCGCGCCAGCCTCGTTTTTTGCTCTTCCTACTTGTGAGTTTTGAGCCGTCTCAAGCGTTCTGGCATTTACAGTGAGCATCCGCACACCTTTGTCTTTTGCTGTCTGCAGCAGGAGGATTTTCTGGATGCCTGTTGCAATATTTATGGTGAAATACCTCCCTGCTGAGGTACAGACACTCACTCGCTCCCCCCTCGGGGGGGCAGCGAAGCCGTAAGCGAAGGCAGGCGCCCCGGCACCCGACCCCGGGCTGTCTCTCCCCGGAGAGCCTCGCCGGGGCCCCTTTCCCTGCTAGCAGTGCCCCCTCACGGCTGCGCTGTTAATTACTGCTGGTAATGAGTAGGAGCCCTCTTTTTTTTTTTTTGCAGCAGCAGCAAAGGCAAAATAGCCGCAGTTCAGAGGTAGGGAACCAAACTGAGGAGCCTTGTCTGGCTCGGGCTTGTTGCGCCAGCCGCAGAACCACCCCAGCAGCTCTTCACCTCTTCTCTCCCTGCACCGAAGACTTTGCAGCGCTGCCCTTCGCCTGCTCACCCAGGGCTGCAGGGTTGGTCTCTGGCTGCGACCAGCGCCGCACACCTCGGAGGCACACCAGAACTCCGAGTTTCAAGGGAGTGTTTTGGCATGGCATGAAGGTAACAACCCCTGTCGTGGCCCTACTTGTATCCACATCTTATGAGAAGGAGGTGGGTTCCAGTGGAAGACGTCTTGGGCTACCAGCCCCTTTCCCCTTCAAAGAGGGAACAAAACTGCAAAACACTGAGCGCCGTATTCTGCCCGATGTCTGAAAATGCTTAAGACTAGATTTTGCTCGCGTATATGTATGCAGCACACAAAACTGGCATGTTAGCAGATAGCTATGCAGGTCTGGGAAAACAGAAGGATCCCAAGGAAGATCAGCAAGTGTTTGACAACAGTTCTCTGCAATAACCTTTCTGTGCAGAGCGGAGTTCAGCTCTGCATATGCGGCGCTGGGACCATCTTCTTCATTAATGATACGGTAATCCAGATCTATTAGAAATCGGCAACGCACCATCTGCCACCTTTGCTTTTCTAGTCTCCAAGCAATGCCGTTTACTGGATCTAACAAATTAAAGGCAAACAGATATTTGAAGTCTGTTTCACAGGCAGAATGGCTGAAACAGAAAAATCTATTTAGTCTGCAAAGCTTTTCAGAGTAGCCCCCGCATTAAACATGGCTGTGGGAAGCCTGTCCCATTGCCAGCCTGGCTGACCGTGTCCCACTGACTGCTCACGGTGGGTCTACCATGACATTTCAGCTCAAGAACCCTCCTGAAACGCGTCTCCCATCTGCCCCTGCT
Organism: Phoenicopterus ruber ruber; assembly: GCA_009819775.1. Lineage (NCBI taxonomy): Eukaryota > Metazoa > Chordata > Aves > Phoenicopteriformes > Phoenicopteridae > Phoenicopterus > Phoenicopterus ruber. The sequence goes on along the minus strand of CM020215.1, from coordinate 189,514,212 downwards.
TCCTGCGTGTGGCTCTGTGACACGAGCCAGTCAGGGTGCACTGAGTGGGCTCCTTTTACACACAGTTAAACAGGAAAACGAACTGCAGTAGCCCTGATGCTCTCCGCTGGCTAACAAACAGGCCTGCCCACATGCCCGGGCTAGAGCGAGGTGGATGGGTCAGGCCTTCAGCATCACCTGCTTCACGCGACAGCCTCGCTCCCCTTCAGCTGCACGGCGTAGCCATTGCCCCCCCCCAGCTGATCCCCCCTCTGCACTGACTGTGAACCAAGGCGGCTGCGCACGCCCATACAGGCAATCCGGGGCAGCAAGGCAGGACGCGCACCAGGGACCAGTTTTACTTCTGGATGGTCAAAGCTTTGCCCGCTTCCCTCCTTTCCGACCAAGAAACAGGCTGCGGAGGTGGCAGCTCACGCAATGCTCCCCGAGGCAGCTCTTACTCTCCCTAGGAGGAGGGAATGAATGCGGGTTACTGCTCGCAGGGCCGCGGGCGGGGATGCCAGCCCTTCCCCGGGGCTGGCAGGAGGCAGAGTCTCATGGTAAGACACATTCTTCAGGCAGAGCAGAGGGAGCCAACAGCTGGCACTGCAGGAGCAAGGACAGCGCTGGGCCGCTGAAGGGTGTGAGCGTTTCAAAGCACTCTGTAATGTTTCTCATAACCCAAAGCACTTAAAAATACACTTAGGTACTTACTGTCAGATTAATTTATTAGCAGAAAACATGTTTTGCCGTAAGGCAGACAATTAACAGAGAATTTCTGTAATTCTCAGTCAAGAGGCCAAATTATTACTGATGATAGTTAATACCTGCAATTAAAATGACTGCTCTGAAATGAATGGAAGAGACCCAAAATGCATATGGAAATTTCACACAATATATAAAATATATAACTTCTACATTTCTTAATTTTAAATACATTGCCTTTTTAATGTAAGAAACAAACATCCTAGAGTTCATCTGCAAAATAAGCACCGCAGGAGATGTCCAGTCTTCCGTGGGTCTCCCTGATGACATGCACAGCAGCGCCTACAGAGTCCATGGGTTGAGAGAGAAAGCCCATTCACATTGTTCCTGTCGGCCAGGATAAAGACCCTACTTTGTAGTTCTTTGTAATTCTTCCCAGCAAGAATTAAAGAAGTAGGGTTGTACTGATAATCAGAGCCTACAGAAATTTGTGAGCCTCTGGAGGAATCTGTAGACATACAGCAAGACAGAAATAAAGCCAGACTTCCAAGCCTTCAGCCTTACAAGCAATTCCAAGTTTCATGGAAAGTTTTGTACAAAAAATCCTCTTTTTAAAAACCAATAAAAAGTAACTCCTCATGAAGTACAGGTTACCAGCAGCATTCACTGCAGCGTAGTTATTTAACGTGTGTGATATTTGACTTGTCTCTTGGTTTACCTCTCCATGTACCCAGGCCACCTACGATGTTTCAGGGACTTTTCAATTTCAGCTGTTCCTATAAAGACACAGACTTCTTTACCAATTTGATACCAGCTGACTGATCAGTATAAAACTTGAAGGGGCCTTAAACCTGCCCCTGTTTTTTTCCCTGCTTATACCTCAAGCAGAAGAGCATTGCCAATGGATTAGGGAAACAAGAAGGTTTCAGTGGGTGGGGTGGGGCAGACTTTTTACTCTAATCTGGACAGTGTTCTTCTGATCTGTAGAAAAAGCCAAGAGTAATTATCCTAACACAAGATGCTTACGAGAAGTGTGTGTGTGTGAAATATGCCAAAGTAAAATACGATTTAAAACCAGATTATAATCATCTTGTTTATGAAATACCAACATTTGACTTTAACCTCATATGGAAGTTACAAACAATGAAATGATATAATCCTTGATGAGAGGAAAAAACTGTCTTTCTGAGGTTTGTACAGCATCCAGACCAATAACTTTTAATCCCCAGGCCCTGGACTCTGAATCTGACAGGTGACGCACAGAGCTCTTGCAGCTGGATCCGCTGGTCCTAAGTTCATCTGTCTTGGAGGTGTTGCTGAGGTTAAAAGTCGGCCAACGCCCTGTGTCAAAACTGCTTCCATAAAGAAAAAAAGACAGGTCATCGTCATAGGAGACTCCCTTCCGAAGGGAACAGAAAACCAATACGCAGACCGGCCCCACTTCTTAGGGAAGTCTGCTGCCTCCCTGGGGCCCGGGTTAAAGATGTGAAGAGAAAGCTTCCCACCCTGGTACGGCCCTCAGATTATTATCCATTATTGATTTTTTAGGTAGGCAGCGATGAAGTTGCTACAAGAGGTCTAAGGACAATCAAAAGAGACTTCAGGGCCTTGGGATGATGGTTTAAGGGATCAGGAGCACAAGTAGTGCTCTCCTCTGTCCCTCCAGTTGCAGGGAATGATGAGGGAAGAAGCATGAAGAGCCGGCAGATCAACACCTGGCTCCGAGCCTGGTGTCACCAGCAGAATTTTGGGTTTTTTGATCACGGGTCAGTTTACACGACACCAGGCCTGCTGGCGACAGATAGGGTACACCTGTCTCAAAGGGGGAAAAGGATCTTTGCGCAGGAGTTAGCAGGGCTCATCATCATTGAAAGAGCTTTAAACTAGATTTGAAGGGGAAAGGGATAAAACCAGGCTCGCTAGAGATAAGCCTGGGGGCAGCAGGCCAGTGTTTGAGGGACGGTGTGCTAGCGAGGTCCTTTGGTCTGCCGTCTCAGTGGATGTAGGGGATGAAGATCCATGCGGCAGCAAAGACGCAAGGGTTACTGGTGTGTTAGAAACCACAGAAGCGCCTGAGAATGGTCACGTAGGAATTAGGGCTTCTGCCCCCAAAAAGGCGGCAGGATCAAGAGCCCACCTGAAGTGCATCTACACCAATGCACACAGCACAGGCAACAAACAGGGGGAGCTGGAAGCTGTTGTGCAGCAGGAAAACTGTGATATAGTTGCCACCATGAGAAACATGGTGGGATGACTCGCACAACTGGAGTGCTGCAATGGATGGCTACAAACTCTTCAGAAGGGATAGGCAAGGAAGGAGAGGCGGTGGGGTAGCCCTGTATGGTAGGGAGTGTTTTCATTGTCTAGAGCTTGAGGATGGTGACAATAGGGTTGAGTATTTATGGGTAAGAATCAGGGGAAGGCCACCAAGGCAGTATCATGGTGGCAGCCTGTTACAGACCACCCAACCAGGATGAAGAGGCAGACGGAATATTCTATAAGCAGCTGGGAGAACTCATAATCGCTAGCCCTTGTTCTTGGAGCGGACTTCAACTTGCCAGATGTCTGCTGGAAATACAATGCAGCAGAGAGAGAACAGTCTAGGAGGTTCCTGGAGTGTGTGGAAGATAATTTCCTGACACAGCTGGTGAGGGAGCCAACTAAGGAATGTGCCTTGCTGGACCTGTTTGCAAACAGAGAAGGACTTGTGGGTGATGTGATGGTTGGAGGCCGTCTTGGGCATAGCGATCACAAAATGATAGGGTTTCCCCCCTTTATTAGATGAGGGGGGAAACATAGTGACAAAGGATGAGGAAAAGGCTGAGTTACTTAATGTCTTCTTTGCCTCAGTGTTTAATACTAAGACCAGTTGTTCTTTGGGCACCCAGCCCCCTGAGCTGGAAGACAGGGACAGGGAGCAGAATGAAGCCCCCATAATCCAAGGGGAAATGGTCACCGACCTGCTACACCACTTAGACACACACCAGTCTCTCCACCAGTACCTCAGGGTACTGAGGGAGCTGGCAAAAGTGCTCGCCAAGCCACTTTCCATCATTTATCAGCAGTCCTGGCTAATGAGGGAGGTCCCAGTTGACTGGGGGTCAGCAAATGTGACGCCCATCTACAAGAAGGGCCGGAAGGAGGATCCGGGGAACTACAGACCTGTCAGTCTGACCTCAGTGCTGGGGAAGGTTATGGAGCAGGTCATCTTGAGTGCCATCACACAGCGTGTACGGGACAACCAGGCAATCGGGCCCAGTCAGCATGGGTTTATGAAAGGCAGGTCCTGTCTGACCAACCTGATCTCCTTCTACGACATGGTGACCCGCTTAGTGGATGAGGGAAAGGCTGTGGACGTTGTTTACCTGGACTTTAGCAAAGCCTTTGACACTGCTTCCCACAGCATCCTCCTGGAGAAACTGGCTGCTCATGGCTTGGATGGGCGTACTCTTCACTGGGTTAAAAACTGGCTGGATGGCCGGGCCCAAAGAGTGGTGGTGAATGGAGTTAAATCCAATTGGTGACTGGTCACAAATGGTGTTCCCCAGGGCTCAGTACTGGGGCCAGTCCTGTTCAATCTTTATCAATGATATGGACGAGGGGATTGAGTGCACCCTCAGTAAGTTTGCAGACAACACCAAGTTGGACAGGAGTGTTGATCTGCTGGAGGGCAGGCAGGCGCTACAGAGGGATCTGGACAGGCTGGATCGATGTGCCGAGGCCAATGGTATGAGGTTCAACAAGGCCAAGTGCCGGGTCCTGCACTTGGGTCCCAACAACCCCAGGCAACGCTACAGGTTTGGGGAGGAGTGGCTGGAAAGCTGCCTGGTGGAAAAGGACCTGGGGGTGTTGGTTGACGGCCGGCTGAATATGAGCCAGCAGTGTGCCCAGGTGGCCAAGAAGGGCAATGGCATCCTGGCCTGTATCAGAAATAGTGTGGCCAGCAGGAGTAGGGAGGTGATTGTCCCCCTGTACTCGGCCCTGGTGAGGCCGCACCTCGAGTACTGAGTTCAGTTTTGGGCCCCTCACTACAAGACAGACATTGAGGTGCTGGAGCGTGTCCAAAGGAGGGCAACGAAGCTGATGAGGGGTCTAGAGCACAAGTCCTATGAGGAGTGGCTGAGGGAACTGGGGTTGTTTAGCCTGGAGAAAAGGAGGGTCCTGAAAGGAGGTTGTAGCAAGGTGGGTGTCGGTCTCTTCTCTCAAGTAACAGGCGATAGGACAAGAGGAAACAGCCTCAAGTTGCACCAGGGAAGGTTTAGATTGGATATTAGGAAAAATTTCTTCACTGAAAGGGTTGTCAAGCATTGGAAGAGGCTGCCCAGGGAAGTGGTTGAGGCACCATCCCTGAAGGTATTTAAAAGACATGTAGATGCAGTGCTCAGGGACATGGTTTAGTGGGGGACTTGGCAGTGCTAGGTTAATGGTTGGACTTGGTGATCTTAAAGATCTTTTCCAACCTAAGCAATTCTATGATTCTATGACCCAGGTTCCTCCACACTAGATTACAAGACCTGGGGAAGTGGCAGTTCAGCTATTTCCTCATGACCTACTGTGAAAAAGCACTCTTTTGCGGTGTGATGCAAAAATGGATTTCACCATCCTTCCTTTAGTTGACAAACAGGGTCAGATTCTTCTCCTTCACTCACTACCTGGTCCTGGGAAATGAAGCTGTATGCCTGAGGAGATTGCTGCTGCTAACTCTGCATGCACTGCACTCAACCAGCAGCCCTCGAGTAGCCTTCAATCTAACTACGTTCAGAGAAGGAGCAGCTTCTCCAGCTCCAGTGAGAGTCAATTCTCATGGTGGTAAAAGGATATAAGCATTCCCCAGTCCTGAAGTCCAGGTACTTAAGAATGAAGTTATCCTACGAGCTGTGGGGAATCACAGCTCCTTGCTGCAGCTCCAAGCATCAAGAACTGTACCTTAAGTTACAGGACCAGTAGCCAAACTGGGTGAGAACAGACTCCATATAATTAATGCCACATTAAGGATGCTTTGCACACTATCCAGTCCCAGCTTTGCTATCTAGTTCCAACCTTTTCTAAAGCCTAAAAGAAACAAACAGAACCTACAGCAGCATGTTAAGACATGATTCCCCTTCCAGGACTTTAAGGAGGGCAGCAAAGACAAGATCCATGAAAGAGCTGGGAAAAGGCCATTTATATATCCTAGCAGCAGCAGCAGAAAAAGGTTTAAGGTGTTTGCACTTGAGAGCTCAGCAGAGGAGTGAACAGAAAGTCTTGGAATGTCTGCTAAAACAAACAACTAGAGGTCCTGTTGAAAGCAGCAAACAGATGGGAGCAAGGAGAGAGACCTCTGAAAAGATGCTGGGTACAACTCTCTGTTCTGGTTACCAGTTACCTACCCAGCGCTCCCTCAAAACTAGCAACAACATTAGACTGCAGTTTCACTGGCTGTTTTAACGTCACCCTTGCTCCACGTGTAGTCATCCAAGAGATCGGCACCGGAAAGGATTCGGGCTATTCCACTGGTTCCATCCTATCTAAGAAACAACAGGACATCTGGCACTTTATTAGCTTCTGTAGTCCTAGAAGCCTGTTAGTGAAGATCAACAAAACCTAAACACTAGCAATCTTCACATAGTTTGTAGGGGCCAGTGAGATGCATACAGCCAAATTCTTTAAGGCTTGCATCCAGAAGCTGAGGAAAAGCAAAGCTAATCTTTGTCTACATTAATTCAGACGGGAGGCACTTGAGGAAGCACACAGAGCAGCAATGCAAGTATCACAAAACAAAGTAACTCTGCTGCTATGGTAGGTGGAAGAGGTTACATAGGAGAGACAAGCTTGATGTCCAGATCACTTACCTAGCAACGACTGCCATCCCAATGGCTTTGTCTCCTTTATAGAAGCAGACTAAGAAGCAAAAGCCACTTTCAGGAACAGGCTAGTAATTGCTAGTGATTATTTATCTACCATTTCCTAGAAGGTTCCCTTGACGATTGTACTTGAAGAACTAGGGCTTATTTCTGCATTCTGCTAGCCCAGAACTTAGAAATCCATTCCCTCAATCCATACACCAAGCAAAGAAGATACCATTTTATTATTACTCTGATCTACCAGCAATAAACTTTCAGTATTTTTTTTAATGTGTTAACAATGATTAGTTACTTTCACAGAAAATACAAGCAGCATTTTTCCCCCAGGAACTTGTAAATTAAAAGACCTTCAGGTAATTCTGTAAAACATTTAAGACATCATAAATAAACTTATTCTAAAAATCACTTTCCATACAATAAATAAAACTCTTCCTTATTTAAAAGTGCAAACAGGCTGCATTATAAAAAGTATAGAGCAAGACTGCAGAAGTGCTTAATTATTCAGTAGTGACCAAGACACAGTTTCTTGTTTTGGTGCTGCTGGTCATCTAGTGATTTTGTTTTCTGGACCCCATCTAAAGAAAAAAATATGTGTGAAACATTAATAAAATAGCAAGTATAGTCTAAATATTCAACACATACAGGCACACTGGAATAACACTGGGTGGGAGTTGGGGTGGGGGAGCTTGTCTTCTTCCCCATACAGAGGAACATGCAATCATCATAGTAAAAAAAACATACTAAAGAAAAATAGCAACTTAAAACAGTTCAGTGTTGAAAATACAAGCATACCATCTCAAAGAAAACATTGTTAGAAAAATGAACCCTGTTAAAGGTTGTCAAACAAAGTACCCCAGGATGAATCTTTCTCCAGCTGGGTCTAAAAACCATTAGCAGAGAGAGGGACAAACAAGCCTTAACATTTTGCAGTGATTACTAATGCCATAAACATTAATCTGAGCCCTTCCCTCCTCCCTTTCCCCCCCAACTCATAAGGAAATAGCTAACAAAGAGACTTCTTCACGAATCTAGCTCACTACATGTTAAGAATTAGCTTGTGGTACATGGCTATTCATGTGCTACAAAAACCACCTTCAGTCTTTTATATGCTCCTAGCATGGTACTCAATGCTTTGAGTAACTGCCGACTCCCTATCTTTACGCTCCATGTCTTCATGCTTGAGGCACAAAAATTATTTAGCTTCTTTTTCCACATTATTTCCCCCTCTGGATGAGAAACATTTTAAGGACAGTAGATGCCAATGGTGGGTCCCTTTCGTAGCACAAAAAGGCTTCAACATAAGACTCATCCAGACTGTTTTTGGAAGATGATGGCTCCCTTGCTACAGGGGTGAAGGTCAACAAGGATTTTGTGGCCTTTATATTATATGGGCATATATACACACTCAAAAATAAATGTTGATTGAAAAGCATTGGCATAGATTCTATTTGATAAAAGAAGCACTGAAATCTTCTGCAGAACATATTTAAATGACTTGGAGGAGTCCAATTTCTCTTGAAAAGGAATGGCACTCTTTATAGAACACAATATAAGAAGCCTTTATAGAACAAAATTTAAAATATGATAAAGTAGTCTGAAATGATCTATGTGCAAAACAGCATATTGTTGACCTTGACAATAGCATTACTAGATTTTGTCACATGTGTGCCAATGCCAAGCATTTGTTAAAACAAGCTTGTTTTCAACTTACCGTTAGTTCATCTATTCAAAAAGCTTAGAGAAGTTTTCATAGCAAAATTTAACTAATCGAAATCAAGATTAATTAAGACTAATCATTCCCAGAGGGATTCAGGTTTGTTTAAAACGTGATTCACTTATTGACTTGAGTCATAAAATGAATTAATGAAAAAATACTTACTTTCCCTGGCGGTGGGGTCATGGAATTCAAGGGCATTAGTGTGCAATGGATTTAGTTGCCACTGGTAAAAGAAGAAGAAAACATTTACTTATTCCAGAAGACAGAAGAAAGAGCAAAGGGAGAAAGAAAATGTACCCTACAAGTACCCTACAGTCCTTCACTGTAAGGCATGATTAGGGATGAGGCGGGAAACGAAGGGCTCCCCCCTACAACACACACTTGCTTTGAGGATAAAAAGCTATTAAGGGATGTGTGGCCATTTACTCCCTTGAGAAGGGAAACGAGCCTGCTCAACTGACAGTGCTGTGGTTTGTCATGGTGAGCACCCCGAGTGCAGGTGCACTTGGCCACCTTCAAAAACCCACCGTAGCTCTTTCAGGACCTGCTGGAAGGGCCTACAGAATCACACAGTGATCTCCCACATCAGCTGCTGTGCTGTGACAGGGAGGCTTGGAGAGAACTTCAGAGTGTGAAGAGACCACCTCAAACAACAGCAACGAGTTAGAGGGAGATCTGCAAGGGAATTACAGAAAACAGACACACCTGGCCCCGCCATCTGGCATATGGCACAGCACTTCTCCCCAGTGTTGTGACGGAGCAACCTCTCAATTCCACTCACTTGACTAAAGAGCACAAGAAAACACTCCCCTATGCTGGCTGCAGATGACTGCTTGCTCCACCCTCCCCCCAATGCTGCCCAGAGTTTTTAGAATATAGTACATTTAGACACTTACTGTAAATTTGCTTACACCCTCAAGTTCACCAAACTTCATATAGGATATGTCTGCTTTCTTTTTTCCAGCATCAACATCTCCTGCATAGATCTGCTTGATACCAGCCCCTTTGATTAAAGGGACACATTCATCACATGGACATTTCGTCACAAATATCATGCTTCTCTCATCTGGCTTTATTTCTCGACACCTACAAGCAGTCAGAAAACAGAATTTCAGAGTTTATATCTTGATAGTTTTGAATGGTGACAAACTTGATACCTCAGAAGAACAAGCAAAGAAATGTTGTGTTATTTACTCTCAGAAGCAACTTATTCCTACTCAAGTGCACAAGTACACGATAACATCTGGTTTGTTTTCACTATCTGTGAACAAAACACCCATCCCACCTCTCCACACGTATCATTGTCAGAAGCCTCCACAATTGCCACACTTCCATGCTTCGTGCATGGTCCTAGCAGGAAACAGAGGCAGTGGCTTGTATCTGAAGGATAGCTGCCATGCCCTGGAGTGAATATCCTTTAAAAACCAAGTTCACTTAAGAAGTCTGAAGAAACCCCAGGAGATGACCATGTCCATGCACATCCAAGTTCTGCATCATAGGCATAAACAAGACTGTGATTGCAATCCACACTTCATCACAGTGACATCACACATTTGTCATGGAATTGTTTCTGAACTGTCTCATTCTTTTCTGTGGTAAAAATAAACCCATTACCTGAATGTCAAGGCGTTCTGCTCTGCATGTATAATGTATCTGAACTTTCTGATTTCCCGATCCTTTTGTTTATCATCCATGTGTGGAAAATCAGCATATTCAGATCCAACCGGAAAGGCATTGTAACCACAGCCTACAAAATACATTGCTCCCGTTCCATCACAACTTCTCTGCAACAGTAAGCAAACCATCACATTTGGAGACATTTAAACTGAGTACTAAGTCGAAGTGTTGTGCAATGTATACTTTCACAGTATCAGTTCATGCCAAGTTACAGCAGTTAAAAGAGAACTCAGCTCTTGCTAACTGCTCCATGTCTGTATGGAGCTTTTCCATTAAGCTCCATAGGAGCCGCACCGGCAAACCGTGACACCGCAGACAACACACTACACCAGGCTTTAGAGGCTTTCCTTTTAGGAAGTGATACTGATAGCAGGAACAAAGAAGTCTGAAGGATTTAGTCCTTAAGCCTTTCAGCAATGTACAAAATTAAAGACAGCTGGAGTTAGTTCCTGATGTGCTAGAGACTGTGTTTCACCTGTCTCTCAACAGACCCAGTGACCAGCGGGCTGACCAAGTAGCAATTGGTGACTGAAATCAGGGCAAGTAACAAAACAGCAGTAAGCAGTTGATGACAGAAGTGCTAAAAACGAATGAAGAGTATGTTGCAGCTGCATGAAGAATGAGGCTTCCTGGGATTGGTAACATGCATAATCAGAGACATAAAGAAATAAAAAAAGCACAGTAACAATATTTGTAGAAAATATCACTTTGCTCCAAAAAGGGATGGGCTAAAGCCAGTACAGCATTTCAACTGCAACAAAAATCCTCAAGAGATTGTCAGGCTATGATTGCACTGAGACCTCTCCAAAAAAGAGCTGCAAAGAGGGACCATGCAGAGTAGGTACATGCTGCCTGATCAGCTGTGGCAAAACTTTGTAGCCAGGACACCTGGAAAAACTGACAATGCCTAGGGAAGCAAGCACACTGAAAAGCCAGGCAGAGACACTGTGGTAGCTACTAAACTAATTTATACTTCCCCTTCCTCTTGACAGCATAACAACGAACCAGTCATTAACTTAGTTACTAAAGAATGAGAAGTGCAAGCTTTCTATAGCGCTGTGCGTGTGTATGAAAAATGCATGTGTATAAACTTAAAGCAAAATAACAAGCTCAAAGCAGATACAAGTGTGTGAATTGTGAGTGCAAGAAAAAGTAACTTTTTCAATACTTACTGATTTTTCTTCTGCCCAAATAATAGCTCCAACTCCTGTTTTATGATCCTCTACAATACATAACATTTTAGCAGTAAATAACAAATAAAGCACTTCTAAGTTACCTATACATTAACATATGACATCCTAGAGTAAGGAATGACATTCATTGTTGCTTTGTGGACAGGAGAAAAGAAATGCAGAAAGATTAAGAGCTTCAGAGTCATATAAGTCTACTGCAAAAGCTGGGTGTGCTTTAACTGCAAGGCCAGCCATTCTAAGACTTTGCTACATACATTGGTTCATAAATGCCAAGAAGCAACCAGTACATATATCAGATAAGACAATGTGTGCCAAGAATATATGTAGACGAGTTCGCTGATGTGAGATGGCAAACTGATAAAAACCTTCTCGCTATTTAGTACTTAATTTAATTACTTAATCTCTGCCATTCCTTAAGTTTATGGTTCTGTGGTCTGAATTCCTATCAAAATTAGTTTTATCTTACACCTAGTTCAGAGACACAATGTTAACAATCAGATTTTGGGGGGTGTTTCCTATCACCATCACAGGAAAACTGGAACAGAACTTTCATTATGTGACTTGGAAGATTTTTATGGAGCTTGGAAATCTTCCCCAGTAGCTATTGATGACAGTCATGACCAGTTAAAATAGAGCATATCAAGGAGAAAAAATACGTTTCAGGCTTCCAGTGATGAATATTGTAGATGACACTTTTCAATTAACCATTTCCATCATCCTTAGTATCACTACCACACACAATCACTCAAAGAGGGTCTTTCCTGCCGAAGATATGTTTTATGAAGGCTAATAATTTTATTTATAGTCTGCATATTTATTAGTCACTGATATATATTAACCCAGCACAGAAAATACCTTATCTCACTCCCCTTACATCCACCTGTATGATAATGTAAAGCATCTAAATGTGTGTGTGTGATGTTATTTATTTTAATTTCATAGAGAATCAGGACTTCATTACAGGACTAAAGTAGAATAAGAGTTTGCTCAAAAAATAGACCTGAATCTAGGCTGAACAGCACAGATAAAGGTGAATTTTGCTGCCCCAAGAATGAGTACTCAAGCTTGGTCATTCTATCTTGCCCTATACAACAGTAGTTGTACAAAAACTCAGAATTGGTTCCATGCAACTTCTGAATTACTTCTAAAAACCCAATCGACTCTGCAACCTTTGGTGACCAAATTTGTGGAGGGTACCCACCCCCCTCACCCCCCCCAAAAAAAAGAGAAAGGTTCTAAAATGTGAAGATTCACCTTTACAAATAACAAAGTTCAAATAAGTCAAAAGGCACATTCAGCACCTGACTTGATAGGTTGGATCTGTGTGTCCATGTTGAGGGATTAGTTTTGTTTTAAACTTTAAATATGTACTATTTATTTGTTTACAAGCATTTTTAAAAAAAGCAACTATCCTATTTAGATGAAAAAAACATCACTAAGGAGTGCCACCAAGTTTTAAGTCTTCATATTCTGTAATCTCTGGAAGAACTTACCAGTTTAGTGCATTGCTACCCAGACAGAATAAAGTAGCTAACAGAAGTCATCTGTATCAAAAGATAGTCAATAACTCCCCTTCCACCCCAAAAGCCTGTATATCAAAACTCCAGCATCTTTGCAAAGAAAACCCCCATCAGATATATAATCACTTTCACTAGTAAGATTGGAACTAGGAAATTTAAGATAGCTGTACTTAATGCCCTACTGGAAGGATATTAATTCACAGCTCTTTTCTGAAGAAGTGTACATAATACGCTTAAAATATTGGCACTTATTTGATAACAAAAACATCTTGTGAAACCTCTGTAAAAAGAGTCTCAGAGCTGCTTGAAGAATTTAAATGTCATTGTATTCTATTTTCAGATAAGCGTTGGACATGTTGGCAGGGCAGGCTTTGCTAGCACTGTATGTGAAATACCTGCCCTGATTTTCTCTTGGAAAGCTCAGTGCTTTCACACACAATACTATGTACCCCTGTGGAGTTTTTACTATTACTGCTGCTCCTGTTTCCCAGATGTAGGTACGGAATTCAGCAGCTTGCTCAAGGAAGTATTTGGAAGAATAAGACTGAAATCAGGAACTTAGTCTACTCGTGAGACCCATTCTTCCTCCACTACTGTAACAACTCACCTGTCCGGTACGCAAGTAGTCTGGCTTGTATCATACAGTGCCTTGCAATTTCTTGGGGTAAACCCTGATGGTCTGTTTCATTTGTTCGCTGTGGTTCACTGTTGTAAAATCCAAAGCATCCAAAGACAGGGACACTGGCAGCCACTGTTGCCAAGACCGAGACAAGATCTTTCATATTTTGCCTAAGGTTGCTGAAGTACGGATTTTCACAGAGGTTCTCCAGTCCTATTGTCATCAATATTTGCTTGTGCGTTTCCTCATTTGAAATTAGGAATAAACTTTCATATTCTTTTATCCTCTCTTGTCTACATGCAGTATAGAACTCAGTATTAGAGTCAGGCTGAGATTTTGCTATTTTTTGAATAAAATCAAACTTGGTGGAAGTTTCTTCAATAAATTGCATCATATAGCACATCAAAGGCTGAAGCAACACACACACACGAGCACGACTATTTGACTTCAGTCTTTCTACTGCTTTGGCATCTAGCTTTGCATCATCAGTAGTCATGGGATTGGATGCCTCATTCTGCAAGCTGACTTCAGGATCCGCAGGCCAGTAAGAAATCCGGTTCACCCCAGCTGGAAGAGAAGATAATGCAGCAAAAGGAACCATGAAAGTACAGTGGAACATAAACCTCATATTCAATACGCTATTGCTTAACCCTAGTTTTACTCCTTTAAGGCCCTGAGTGCTGCTTAAGGGGCATCTGGACAACAAAAATGCTAGCAAATACAAGTATCAAGAGGTTATCTGACTTGATAGTCAGACTATAGACAAAAATTGGAGCTTCCTAAGTTCTAAGATCTTTGTGACAGACTAATTTTGCATCTTACCTACAACAGATACCTTAACACCACACAAAAAAGTTAGCACTAATAGAAGCTTCAAAACCCAATACTCACAGAAGGGCTGTACCAGCAGATCCCATTTCAGGAAGTGAATAATCTGACTTGTCTTCATCTCACTTGGGAAAAGGAAACCCTGAAGTACTCCCTGTGATTTCTGCATAAAAAACACCCTTCCTCTGGTGCCACTGACAAGCGATGGGAGGGCGAGGAAAAATGTAGCAATCTAGGCCTAGTCATCAGGCTTAGGGTTGCTCTGGCAAAGCGCAACAGGTATGTCAGAATCTCAGCAGTGCATCCCAACCAAGAGACAAGGACCACCAATAATAATAGTTACACAGAGAAATAGGGTCTCAGTAGCAAACCCTAGTTTCTTTATCATCAGCTCCAGGAAATGTACATTCAATACTGCTTTCAGCCTTGTGGAAAATATCAGTGCAGGCTACACAAGTTAGGGATTGGCATTCACAACTGGGACAGTCCAAAGAGAAAACAGGCTTTCTGATACCACCAATCACAAGCATAACATTTACTCGTACTCTACTACAGTCATTGCTTACCGTTTACAATCATTTTTAAACAAGTCGAACATGGTTTTCTGGAAAAATAAAGATCACAGTGTTTAAGTCTTGATCCGTGTTTAATGAGTGCAATCTGGCCAGCATGCAAGTCTGTACTGGAACAATGAAGACCAATAATATTCATGTTTTTCACCACGACTAGACCACTCTTCTTCACCTACAGAAAAAGGCATTTCTATTATTATCATTTTACTTTTTTCAACATCAAGTCCATACAGATGTTACAGCTCTTCCTCGAGTAACAGTAATCAGCCAGGATCAGAGCATATAGCTCTTCAGTACAAATTGTGATATGACTCATTAAACAATCTCTGTTACACTTTCCCTAAGTAGTATTTTTTTTTTTTGTGGTTTCTACATGTGCCTGTTAATATCAGAGTGCTGTGCCCCTGTCAAACTTCAAATAGGGACTGACTTTTCTGGTCATTGCTTTGCCCATAACAAAATCCAGAAGCAGCATAGAAAATTCTGTCAGTTATAGCTGAAATCCCATCTGAACCATCCAGCATCTGGAAATGCTCATGAATTTAATTTCTATCTTAAGCTTGACCATCCTGGGAGCCAATAGCTTCTCTAGCTTTATTTCTCTCTCTTCATTTATAGAAAGGAATCCTGGGTCTAGAGAATCTTCCACAGAAAAAGTCTGCATACCACAGACAAGAGCTCTTACATCTGGATTCCCATGTATTGTGAGGAAACTGGATACAGACTAGTTTGATGAAGCTGGTGAAACCGATCTCATTATGCAATCCAGCTGCTACCAGAACACTGTTGCCTTAGATCTGTAAACTATTCAGTTTCTTTGCAGTAACAGAAATGAGGCTGTACTAAAGCCCTACATATAACCCAAGTGCCATTCCTAACTGAATTACTAAATTTGAAACTGCTTTTGAAGTCTATATGGTGCTGCTCATCTATCCCTCTTTCAGATCCAGTCTGGGACATACCAAGCTCTGAAAATTAGTCCCAATTGTCACTCAAATTATTTTTCTATCTTTTCTTGTCCTGGCTGATACATGGGTATGCTCTGCACAAAGTAGTAATCATTTTAAAGAGCATGATCAGAACTCTGATCACAAAAGGAAACCACCTGTTCCAGGACACTCTGAAAATGCCCCTCTACTTTGAAGTGTAACTGGCAGCTATTTAGAAGACCTGTTCTCAAGGATGATATTTTTTCATTGTCACTAAGGTAGTTATCTACAAGTTCTTGATCAGCAAACATTTTAAGTAGTTCTGTGCACTTCCACTGTGTAAGAGAACTCGTCTACAATCACAAACATTGTAATTCTCAAAGAGTATCTCTACACCATCAACCACACTGATTTTAAAGTTATAATTAGTATATGCTAAGAAGCGCACAAGATACGCCACGCCTCCTTTGTTATGCTCTTCAAAATACCCACCAGCATTTTTTAGCGTTTGCTTCATCAGTTGCTTGTTATACCTTGCCTTTGAAAGTTTTTCAGAAATAGCATGCTATTTAACCATGTTGCTATTTTTCTCCCACCACCAGATTTTTTTCTACTTCTAAGAAATATCTGAAAAACGTTTATCATCTTTTTTTTTTTTTTTCCTCTGGACTATCTGTCGCGTAAAGAGCAGTTAGGTTAAATTCACTGCAGGAGCTGTTCAGAAAGACCAATGGTAAGCGTAGACATTTTACCTGTGATTTTTTCTGTTGCTCAGCTGAGGGAAACAGCTCCATCCAGAGACTGAGCAAAGTAAAAAGATTGACCTTAGAAAGTCTTGGCATATGACCTGTCATTAGAAGGAAAAAAGAAATATTTATTAAAGAATATTTATAAAGAAACCTCACATTGTTGAACAATATTTTCCAAGTCTTCTATACCACAGCTCTACAGAAGCTGGTTCATCAACCACTTGTGCTACTATAGCAGCTAAACCCACACTGTCCTCTTCAGGGCAGTAGTTGTAACTCAGAATGCTCACATCTGGATGCAGGGATCAGATTTGTGCAACAAGAGAAAGTGGTGAGTTAATTCTACTCAGAGATGAAGAGCAGAAATCACAGATCAGATCCCACATAACTTAATGGGCTCAAATGATTCACAGATGCTTACAGAAATTTGAGACATAGCTTGTGATTCAGCTTCAGGATCACCACAGAAGAGTGCAAAAATATCTAGGCACGCATCATGATCTTACACTGACACCCGCAGCAAGAGCGGATGAGCCATTATGAAACTTTCCATTTACATCAGTTCTGGAGAAACCTGCTTCTGAATTTTTACAGTCTGATTAAATTTTGGTTAGATGTTTACAAAAATTTAAACCTATTGCTCAGGCTGTCACTTCTGACTAAATAACCAAACAGGTAGCAAAGAATCCCCTCTCGGACCACCACCTTGTGTTATGTTGTGCTTCTACTCAACATCCGGACACTGTCCTGTGACACCCAGCGCTCAGCATTACTGACTGTCCCACAAATGAAAAAGGAGGAAGCTCTGCATTGCTCACTAATGCTTGCACCATTCCAGATGTAAAGCTGTCTTGCCTCACACTTGGCAAGAAGTTAATTAAGTCTTCGAAAAACCTCCAGTACCTATTTCAGGGGTGCTTACAGAGAGCTGTAATGAACACGTATTCCTCTGCAGGTCTCACGTGTGCTGTCTGACGATAGTATTATTTCTGGTTTTATCCTTCCCTGCAAACGTTAAAGTTTTTGCAAAGGAGGAAAAAGGCAGAGGCAAGAACAGAATAGAGAAAAACAGTTCTTTAAGTAGTTCCAGTAGTTCGGAAGAGATATAATAAGGTGCTAAGATTGCTTCAGTGGGGGAGAGGGTTAGTTTAATGCCATGTTGGTGAACCCAAACAATTAGGACAGCAGATAAACATATGCAATCCATGACTGGAATACCTTTTTCAGACAGTATTTTAGCAGCTTTTTTTCACAGAGAAGCGGGAGCAAAATTACTAGGGATTTTGGAAAGCAACTATAGACGTCTGAGCAGCACTATCTGATGCCACACAGTCCACTGCTCCTTAGGCTGCCCAGCAATGCTATCCCACTGTGCACAAGCACTGCAAGGGGCACCTGGTTAGCACAGACACGTGTGCTAGAAATGTACATGGCAAACAGCACACATGAAGATTTGTTATCACTTGTACTAAAAACGAACTGTAAAACTAAGTCTACAAGCCACATCTAAACACGTAGAATTTGTTTTCTTAAACAGGCATTTGAGTTCATTCTCATTACAGCCCCTGTTCACTCCTGTTGTAACACACACATGTACAGTTCCCAAATGGCAAGCTAAAATAAACAGTGCAATTTATACCAACTCACACGTATGCCGTCATGTTTTCTAAAATGGATTACAATTTGGCATACAGAATAGATTTAAAACAGAATACACCAGAAACAAGTTTGTTTTCTTGGACCTAATCTGAGTGTGACCTAACACATGGGAAACAAACTGAAGAATGTACCGGTTCACAACTGTCCTGGTTTCGGCCAGGATGGAGCTAATTTTCTTCTCAGTGTTTTGGATTTAGTATGGGATTTGGTATGTGAAGAATGTTGATAATACACTGATGTTACTAGTTGCTAAGTGATCAAGGATGTCTTCCAGCTTCCCAGGTTCTGCTAATGTGCATGTGCAAAAACCTGGGAGGGGTATAAGCCAGTATAGTTGACCCAAACTGGCCAAAGGGAGTATTCCATAGGATAGTCGTCATGCCCAGTATAAGTGGGGGTTGGCCCGTGGGCCAGGAGTCCTTTTTTTTTTTTTCCATTCATTCGTGCTTTCATTCATTTGTTTGGCTGTTTGTTCCCTTGCTCGCTCTCTCTGGAAGTTGCTGTTCTGAGATCGCTGCTGGGGAAATTGCTGTTCATTCCGAGGCTGCTCTCAGTTTCGCTCTGTGATTGCTGCTCGGGACAGGCTATATCAATCATTGGGTGGTGAGAAATTGTGCATTGTTCGTTCTGTATATTCTATTATCATTATCTTTTATTATTAATATATAATTATTATTTACTTTTCCTTTTCTGTCCTGGGGAACTGTTTTTATCTCAACCCACAAGTTTTCCTTTCTTTCCAATTCTCCTCCCCACCTCACTGGGGAGGCGGGGAGTGAGCAAGCAGCTGTGTGGTGTTCAATTACTGGCTGGGGTTAAACCACGACAGTTCATTTTGGTGCCCAACATGGGGCTCGAGAGGGGCCCGGCTAGCTCAGTCAAGAGAGCATGAGACTGAGGGTCCAGAGTTCAAGCCCCTGGTCAGGCTTGAACGGTTGAGATAACGACAGATTTGACCAGAGCGTGTTAAAACAATTTGTTATAAGCATCCATTATATTAGTTTAATTGTTGCTGGTCACAATGTTGTTTCATTTGCTCTCAGAGTTGTTCTTAAAGTTGTGTTATATAGCACCCTACTTGCCATGTGTGCTGTTAAATGGTATTTATATGGAGCTTATCAATTCTAGCCGTTGGATTAGAGGTATCACTTTGCTGTGCTACGTGGCACTGGCTTGTGAAATGATAAAATCATTGGTTCTGAAACTATTTTATTATTTGTATTCATATTCAATGGCAGGGGGGCGCGACATGCAGAGCGTAACAGCAGCGGCAGTTATGGCTCCGTACTTCGGGAGCAATCTGGTGGGGACTATCAGTAATTATTCCTTTTATTTTTCCTCCCTGGAGGGTCACCAGGGAGAAACGCCTTCCTTTGCTTTCCCTTTCCGCTCCTGGGTAGTTACAGGAGCTCTCAAGAATTTTGAATACTTTTGGGATGCTCGAAATGGCTTGCTTCTATTACTACGAATGAATTTATGTCAGGTCTTGCTTAAGATTAAACATTGGTGCAGATGTGGGTGCAGCACACCCGCCCCAACCCCTGCTACAGGCACTGTGGCTGCCCCAGCCCCTGTTGCGGGCACCATGGCCACCCCAGCCCCTGCCAAGGCCACCGCGGCCACCCCAGCCCCTGCCAAGGCCACCATGGCTGCTCCAGGCCCTGCTGTGGGCAGCATGGCTGCCCCAGCCCCTGCTACGGGCACCACGGCTACTCAAACCCCTACTATGAGCACTGTGGCTACCCAAACCCCAGCGACAGGTACTGCAGATGAACCCATGCAGGTATCAGTCACCCCTATACAAAAGAAGAGAAGCACAAAGAAATCAGTTTGCCTAATGAAAGATGAGGATGAATCAGGGACATCACAAGAACAGGGAGAGGCAGACTCAGAGATAATCACCCGACCCCTATCCATGAGTGAGCTGCGAGATATCCAAAAATATTTCAGCTGTCATCAAGGTGAGCAGCTTGTCACCTGGCTGCTCCAATGCTGGGACAATGGGGGCAGTAGCCTGGAACTAGAGGGCAGGGAAGCCAGGCAGCTGGGATCCCTGTCTAGGGAAGCGGCCATTGACAGGGCGATTGGAAGAGAGCCAGAAGCCCGCAGTCTCTGGAGGAGACTCCTGTCAGGCGTAAAGGACAGGTATTTCTTTAAGGAAGATATTATACGCCACCCAAGCAAGTGGACCACCATGGAGAGAGGTATCCAGTACTTGAGGGATTAGCTGAGCAAGAGCTGATTTATCATGACCTGGATGACCCGCAGATACCCGTAGATCCAGATGAAATTGAATGCACCTGACCCACGTGGTGGAAGTTTGTACAGAGCGCACAATCGTCGTACGCCAACTCATTGGCAACAATGAGTTGGAAAGATGAAGAGGCACCACCAGTGCATACAGTGGCTAACCAACTCTGACAATACAAAGACAATACGAATCTCTCTTCCTCCCTACGAGCCTGCGTCTTGGCTGTGGAAAGACTGGTTGAAAGATCCAAGAACCTGTTTGGAAAACTGTGCCGGGAGATTCAGCAACTCAAAGAGGATAGGTCCTAATCCCCATGTGTATGGACCAGTATCTCAGCTCTTAGGAGAAAATCTTCCCCTGCTCAAGAGAGATGGTACACGTGGTGAGGTACCCTGTGGTTTTACTTACATGACCACGGAGAGGACATGAGGAAGTGGGACGGAAAACCCACCTCAACCCTAGAGACAAGGGTACGTGAGTTGCAAGGAAAAACAATCACAAAAGGGGGTTCTTTCAGGAAAATTGCTTCTCCAGTCTCCAGTGGGCAGTTCCCCAGATGAGGCAGAAGGGATTCTGATTCGTATTTATAAGAAGTGAGTAACAAGGATGAGATTTGACCCCACACATCCCACACGAACCCATTTGTTGACAGCAGGTACTATAATCAGAATCAGAGGGGCCCTGCCTCCAGCCAGGTGGAGGAGAGGGACAACCGAGTTTACTGGACTGTGCGGATACGACAGCCTGGCACATCAGACCCCCAGAAGTATAAGGCTTTAGTGGGCACTGGTGCACAGTGTACCCTAATGACACCAAGCTACAAAGGGGCAGAACCCATTTGTATTTCTGGAGTGACGGGGGTTCCCAAGAGTTAACTCTACTGGAGGCCCAAGTGAGTCTAACTGGCAAAAGCACCCCGTTGTGACTGACTGGCCCAGATGCTCCGTGCATCCTTGGCATAGACTACCTCAGGAGAGGGTATTTTAAGGACCCAAAAGGGTACTGATGGGCTTTTGGTATAGCTGCTGTGGAGACGGAGGAAATTAAACAGCTGTCCACCTTGCTCGGTCTCTTGGAGGACTCTTCTGTTGTGGGGTTGCTGAAGATCAAAGAACAGGTACCAATCGCTACCACAATGGTACACCGGTGGCAATATGGCACCAACCGAGACCCCCTGACCCCCACCCATAAGCTGATTCACCAACTGGAAAGCCAGGAAGTCATCAGCAAGACTTGTTCACCCTTTAATAGTCCTATATGGCCAGTGTGGAAATCTAACAGATAATGGAGACTAATAGTGGACTATCATGGCCTTAATGAAGTCACGCCACCACTGAGTGCTGCTGTGCCGGACATGCTACAACTTCAATACGAACTGGAGTCCAAGGCAGCCAAGTGGCATGCCACCATTGACATCGCTAATGTGTTTTTCTCAATCCCGTTGGCAGCAGAGTGCAGGCCAGAGTTTGCTTTCACTTGGAGGGGTGTCCAGTACACCTGGAATCGACTGCCCCAGGGGTGGAAACACAGCCCCACCCTTTGTCATGGACTGATCCAGACCGCACTGGAAAGGGGTGAAGCTCCGGAACACCTGCAATACATTGATGACATCATCGCATGGGGCAACACAGCAGAAGTTGTTTTTGAAAAAGGGAAGAAAATAATCCAAATCCTTCTGGGAACTGGTTTTGCCATAAAACAAACTAAGGTCAAGAGACCTGCACAGGAGATCCAGTTCCTAGGAATAAAATGGCAAGATGGATGTCATCAGATCCCAATGGATGTGATCAACAAAATAACAGTGATGTCTCCACCCAACTAACAAAAAGGAAACCCAAGCTTTCCTAGGTGCTGTGGGTTTCTGGAGAATGCATATTCCAAATTACAGTCTGACTGTAAGCCCTCTCTATTAAGCGACCCAGAAGAAGAACGATTTCAAATGGGGCCCTGAGCAATGACAAGCCTTTGAACAAATTAAATGGGAAATAGTTCATGCAGTAGCCCTTGGGCCAGTCCAGGCAGGACAAGATGTTACAAATGTGCTCTACACCGCAGCCGGGGAGAACGGCCCTACCTGGAGCCTCTGGCAGAGAGCACCAGGGGAGACTTGAGGTCAGCTCCTGGGGTTTTGGAGTCAGGGATACAGAGGATCCAAGGCCCGCTATACTCCAACTGAAAAAGAGATACTGGCAGCATATGAAGGGGTTCAAGCTGCTTCGGACGTGGTTGGTACTGAAGCACAGCTCCTCCTGGCACCCTGACTGCCAGTGCTGGGCTGGATGTTCAAAGGGAGAGTCCCCTCTACACATCATGCAACTGATGCTACATGGAGTAAGTGGGTTGCACTGATCACACAATGAGCTTGAAAAGAAAACCCCGGTCATCCAGGAGTCTTGGAAGGGATCACGGATTGGCCAGAAGGCAAAGACTTCAGAATGTCAACAGAGGAGGAGGTGACGCGTGCTGAAGAGGCCCCACCGTATAATAAACTGCCAGAAGATGAGAAGCGATATGCCCTGTTCACTGATGGGTCCTGTCGCATTGTGGGAAAACATCGAAGGTGGAAAGCTGCCGTGTGGAGTCCTACACGACAAGTCTCAGAAGCCGCTGAAGGACAAAGTGAATCAAGTCAGTTTGCAGAGGTGAAAGCCATCCAGCTGGTTGGAAGAGACCTCCAAGATCATCGGGTCCAACCATTAACCACTAAATCATATCCCTTAGCGCCACGTCTAAATGTCTTTTGAATACCTTCAGCGATGGTGACTCCACCACCTCCCTGGGCAGCCTGTTCCAGTGCCTGACAACCCTTTCGGTGAAGAAATTTTTATGAATATCCAATCTAAACCTCCCCTGGCGCAACTTGAGGCAATTTCCTCTTGTTCTTTCATCTGTTACTAGGGAGAAGAGACCGACCCCCATCTCTCTACAACCTCCTTTCAGGTAGTTGTAGAGAGCGAGAAGGTCTCCCCTCAGCCTCCTTTTCTCCAGACTAAACAACCCCAGTTCCCTCAGCCGCTCCTCATAGGACTTGTGCTCTAGACCCTTCACCAGCTTTGTTGCCCTTCTCTGGACACACTCCAGCACTTCAATGTCTTTCTTGTAGTGAGGGGCCCAAAACTAAACACAGTACTCGAGGTGCGGCCTCACCAGGGCTGAGTACAGGGGGACAATCACTTCCCTACTTTCCTGCTGGCCACACTATTTCTGATACAGGCCAGGATGCCATTGGCCTTCTTGGCCACCTGGGCACACTGCTGGCTCATATTCAGCCGGCTGTCAACCAACACCCCCAGGTCCTTTTCTGCCAGGCAGCTTTCCAGCCACTCCCCCCCAAGCCTGTAGCGTTGCCTGGGGTTGTTGTGACCCAAGTGCAGGACCCGGCACTTGGCCTTGTTGAACCTCATGCCATTGGCCTCAGCCCATCGATCCAGCCTGTCCAGATCCCTCTGTAGCACCTTCCTACCCTCAAGCAGATCAACACTCCCTCCCAACTTGGTGTCATCTGCAAACTTACTGAGGGTGCACTCGATCCCCTTGTCCAGATCATTGATAAAGATATTAAACAGGACTGGCCCCAATACTGAGCCCTGGGGAACACCACTTGTGACCGGCCACCGAATGGATTTAACTCCATTCACCACAACTCTTTGGGCCCGGCCATCCAGCCAGTTTCCTACCCAGCGCAGAGTATGCCTGTCCAAGCCATGGGTAGCCAGTTTCTCCAGGAAGATGCTGTGGGAAGCAGTGTCAAAGGCTTTACTAAAGTCTAGGTACACAATGTCCACAGCCTTTCCCTCATCCACTAAGCGGGTCACCATGTCGTAGAAGGAGATCAGGTTGGTCAGACAGGACCTGCCTTTCATAAACCCATGCTGACTGGGCCTGATCGCCCAGTTGTCCCGTATGTGCCGCGTGATGGCACTCAAGATGATCTGCTCCATAACCTTCCCGGCCACTGAGGTCAGGCTAATAATATACTGTATGTCATCATTTCTATAGTTGTTATATGTCATATCAAAGAGTATTACAGTAAGAATCACCCGGGTCAATGAAGAGCAAACTTTGTTGAAACTGAGCAAAGTGCAGCGGTGATGCAATCAGAACTGGCTTCAGCAACTGGTGCCCAGTCGAGACTCACATCTTCAACCTGCAGACGGTGAACAGGATACACCAACTGTGCCAGATACACTGGCTATAAGCTCCAGATGCAGCATGCAACAGTCCAACACCACACACAATCTCTCCTGGCCTGAAAGACTGTTAAGACAGATGGAACCCAAAATCACAGACTAAATGAACTCAACAGACATTTTGAAGGGATGGCCCATAGACCAAGGGAATAATATCTGTGTGTATGTATCAAAGACAGAAAAAGTGGCAGTGATTAATTGGAAAGTAATGGACCTGAGCATGACATAAATGGTATAGAATAAGGGGTGGATACTGTCCTGGTTTCGGCCAGGATGGAGCTAATTTTCTTCCCAGCAGCTATTGATGTTACTGCTTAGTTGCTGCTAAGAGATCAAGGATGTCTTCCAGCTTCCCAGGTTTTGCTAATGTGCAGCTGCAAAAACCTGTGAGGGGTATAGCCAGTATAGTTGACCCAAACTGGCCAAAGAAAGTATTCCGTACCATAAATGTCATGCTCAGTATAGGTGGGGGTCCACCGGTGGACCGACAGTCCTTTTTTTGTTGTTGTTCGTTTGGGTCTTTTTGTTCATCTGTGCTTTCATTTGTTTTTTTGGCTGTTCATTCCCTCTCTCTCTCTCTCTGGAAGTTGCTGTTCTGAGATCGCTGCTGGGGAAATTGCTGTTCATTCCGAGACTGCTCTCGGTTTTGCACTGTGATCACTGCTCAGGATGGGCTATATCAGTCATTGGGTGACGGGAAATTGTGCATCGTTCGTTTTAGATATTCTATTATCATTATCTTTTATTATTATTATTATTATCATTATTAATATATAATGTAATATAATTATTATTTTTCTTTGCTGTCCTGGTGAACTGTTTTTATCTCAACCCACAAATTTTCCTTTCTTTCCGATTCTCCTCCCCACCCCAGCGGGGAGGGGGAGGAGTGAGCGAGCGGCTGCGTGGTATTTGGTTACCAGCTGGGGTTAAACCCCAACAACAACCCTGTTGTGAATTGACATGAATTTATAATGAGAAGCAGGAGAATATTATGATGAAAAAGGAAAGACCTGTGGTCACAGTTATATATACCTACGTATCTGCATCTTTAGTCACTTAGATAGTTAAATGTTCCCTTAAGTTCAACAGAGTGAAGAGAATACCGATTAAAGTGGCCTGGAAAAAATGTAGAAGACATCTTATAGAATTTAAAGCAACTACAGAATACTGGGGAAGAACAGGAATCAAGCTTTTTGCTACTGAGAGCAAAACCACATATGAAAGGAGCGCTCTTTTCAGGTGCATCAAGTCCTCACAGCTTCCCTACTTTACACAGCTTCCTTACTTCACACAAAGGTATGATTTTATTCCTCCAGGTTAGGGATCTTGCTCCACTGAGGCAAAGCATGCTGCAGGGAAAGCATGCTGTGAAGGCTAGTGTTGAAAACCCTGCTGCTCCTGCACCTTCAAGCAAAAAGGAGCAGGGCACTGCCCATCCGGACATGGCTCAGATACAGGATTATGCCATGGTTGCAATGTAGGAGTCCCTAGTTCAAAGTCTGAAAGGCTTGTAAGAAGTCATCTTGCAAGTATGAAACTAACACTGTGCTTTGACACCACCAAGGAGGAGGAAATCAGTGACATCACTCTCCTGTCTGGGAAAAGGAAACTAGAAACCATTTTCAGAGTTCATCTTCTTTGCTCGCTTGGAAGCACAATTTTCATAAAACTATGAAGAAACAAACCCCATTTACCCATCAAGGAGACCTGGCAGCCCTGTCACGGTCCTCAGTCTGAGAGCTATATATACAGCCCATGGGTGATCTGTATATACATACCACTCCCCTGGGACTGCAGCAATGGGATATATGAAATCTATCAAAATCTGCTTCATCTGGGCATCCCCAGCCTTGTGAGAAAGTTGCTCTCTACTGAATTTGCTCATGGGCCCTGCTATAGGGGTTAGTAAGAACACCCCTCAGAAGGCAAGCGTTTTTATACACATTATGTTTTATACACATTAAATATATACGGTATAGAACTGGAAAAAGAAATCATTCTGACAGAGAGGGAAATGCAAAATACAAGCATATGTTATCAAAAGGCCTTATGAATAAGAGCGCAGGCAAGCAGGGGGCATGGGGCGGGGGGGGGGGTGGTGTGTTACTTTATTGCATTATCTGTAACGGGCAGGAGCACTCTATAAAATAGCAGTTGCGGAGGAGGAAGGCAGGAGCTCTCTGAACAGCCCCGGGGAGGGAAGCGCCTTACAAGCGCCCTGAGGAGAGGACAAACCGGACGGTTCCGGGAATTTCGTTAAACACCTCGAAGCACCCGGTGGGCGAGAAGAGACCCGCGAAAGGCCTGTCAGCGCACCCCGCTCCCCCCTGCCCGCCAGCCGTTAACGCCCGCTCCCCACCGCGGCGGGGCCGCGGCTCCCTCACAGCCGGGGCAGGCCCCCGCCCGGCCCCCCCGCCGCCAGGCCCCCACGGCGGGCACGGGGCAGCGCTCACCGGCTATGCTGTCGGTCTGCGTGCTCGCCGCGCTCACCCGCGGCCTCCCCGCCTCCTCTGCGCCGTGCATCGCTGCCGGTCCAGGTGCGGCGTCGGTGTCGGTGCTGGTGCCGGTGGCGGTTCCAGTGCCAGTGCCAGTGCCGCCCGGTGCCCCTCTACCTCTCCCGCCCCGCCCCGCCCCCATGGCCGCCTCGCTCCTCCCTCAGGGCGTCGCCGCGGCGGGGGCGTCTGCATGGCAACCTCCGCTGACGGGCGGGCGCCTCGACCAATAGAGAACGGGAGTGGAAGGGGAGGGTGGGGCTTGTCGTGAGCGGGCGGGCCGGCGGCTGAGGCGCGGCGGAGGCCGCCGGGAAGGGGCGGGCTCCGTCCTCCGTAGCGGGATTTTCACGTTGAAATACGCCCCGCTGCCCCGCTCTCCTTAGCGGGGTTTTCTCCCTGTGGGGGCTGGGAGGCCTCGGTGGTGGCCGTCGCGCTGGCCCCTGCCCGCCGGGGTGCGGCGTCAGGGGGAGCGTCGGCCCCTGCACCACGGCCCCGGCCCCGGCCCGGGCCCTCATCCTCGGCCTGGCCCTTGGCGGCCTCCCGGGGAAAATCCAAGCCTGCGGGCAAAAAAGGGATCCGAGGGGCGCCCTGGCCGGGACTCCGGGGCTGGGGGCTGGACTGGCATCCTCTCCCTGGCCCAGAAGTTGCTTCTGCAGCTGGGTTGCCAAGCAGGTGGCTTGTAGCATGAGGTTTTCTGTTCGTTGGTATCATCTCTTGTGCCCTGCTAAATGTTTTGCTAATTTAACTATGTTGGTTAAGTGTGTGAAAGATCGTGTTCCTCGCTGTCATTGCTGCAGCACAACTGTTCTTCAAGAGAGATGTTACACTGGCAAAACCCATCCTTTCACCCATGCTGCTCGCTTCCTCTGGGGAGCAAGAGCAGAGCTTCCTCAGGCGTTTTGTTGGTAGAAACTGTCTTTCCAGTGCAGATTTATTATATGGTGATTACACCTGTGTAGGAAAATGAGCAAGGCCTTGTCAGTGTAGAGCAAGCTATGAAAGCAGGTTTGTTTGTTTTTTTTTTTTTCTTGTAACATATGTGTTGTGGCTGCTGTGACTAGCTGATGGCAGCCAGTAGAGATACCAAAACTCTATATCACGTATGAATTGATGTTCAGACTCAGGAAGACTGGCTCTGGGATTGCTACTTTGACTATCCAAGGCCACAGTGAGAGAAAGGTTGGATGAGCGCAGAAAAGGGTTGGGGTTTTTTTTGCTGTTTTTTGTTTGTTTCTGTGGTTTTTGGGGGGTTTGTTGTTTTGTTTGGTTTTGTTTTTTTTAAAAAAAACAATCTTTGTCTTGATTTGAGTCAATAATCAGGGGTATATTTGCCTCTTGGATATCAAGGCTCCTGAAAGATGAGCTAGTTTGATGGGATTTGACTGCCTCTGTTCGTGGACTAACAGGTTAATGGAAGTTAAATTAGAATATACACAGACTTCATATTTAATATCTTTTCTTCAATGAAGAAAATGGCTTGTATTTAACTGGATAATTCTTACTGATTACAAAAGGGGCTGCAGTATGCAGTAGCTTCAAGATTTTGAAACTTAATACAAGGGAGTTACTTCATCCCAAAACTGCGTACGTTTATAAAGAAACAATGGTTTGTGGAAGAAATGTGATACATTCCTGAAAGTGGTTGAGGTATCAGTTGAAAGGACATGAAGTCTTACGGTCCCAGAAGGGCTGTGGACGGAGTCTGGAGTAAAGAAAAAGAGGAGGAGAATCAGCTGTGTGTTGCAGTCATTAAAAATAAATGCCCAGATGCTTTTCCAGGAAATAATTCTCCAAGAGCAGACTTTCAGAAGGAACCCAGTGCCTACAGAAGGACACTCCGACTTTTCGCCTTGTTTTTGTGGGTTGAATCTCTTGACAATGCTGTGGAGAGAGGAAGAACAGACATGGTACCGGCAGGCAAATCTGCTGCACAGCTGAGGTGATGTTAACATCCCCTAATTAGTTTGCTGCTTGGGTTTCCCCTTCTTTTTCTCTGGCAAGAGACTTTTCCTGATGTGGTGCATGTGGGATTCAAGGGCAGAAGGTTTTTTCCTTCCTGGGAACTCTGTTAAAAATAATGACTGTTCAGAGAAAGATCTGAAAATGCAGCTGAAGTTGCCCTTGTGATGTTTCCAGGAATGTTAAATTGGGATACATTCGATAGTGCTCCTGGAGTGGCTGGGCCTCAATGGAGAAGCAGTATCACCCCGTCTCAGAAGTGCTGGCCCCAAAGTTTGGACTCTTTGCCAGGGAAACAGTGCAGAAAAAATACGCTTGCGAAATTCATCTCCCCCTGAATGTTATGGTTGTGGGTGTTTGTGCAAGTGCCATGTTTAATATATTTTAATTTCTTCTTACTTAACTCAGATGTGGTTTAATTGTATGTGGTATTTTACCCTCTGAAGAGAATTCAATATTTGTGTACTGCTATGGAAATGTGAGAGACACAGGAAGAAGCCCAAGACTGACATACCACTTCACGCCTATGCAAAATTAACTATTTGTCTGCTGCCTCATCTCCCCACTCCTAGGAGTTGCTGTAAAACTGTGATGTTTGGGTGGTGTTGGCTCTCTGAACAACTGTGGTTAACTGGGAAACAATTTTGGCTGTCTCACATAGTGGCCAAGAATATAGTTTCAGAGTTCAGTGGTGTTTACCTTTGCAGGAGATTGCAGCTACCTGCCTGGACGTGTCAGCCAGACTGGAAGGGGGTCCCAGAAAGTTATTTTCTGCAACAGCTCCAAATGGTGCAGCTGGAGCAAGAACCAGAGCCTCTGCTACTGTGCTTTACTTTCTGGCGTTATGAGGGATTCGGGGTTTGCGCTCTGGCAGTTTATTCAGCTTTCACCATAGGTGTCTAGAGGGGTCAGCCTTCATTAATAAGCTTGTCTGGGCTTTGTGGTCTGTATAAACCAAGGCATCTACCTATGACCTATGGGCGTTTTGACCAGAGCCTCTCTGGTGGAGTGTTTAATGTCTCTGCCACTTTTTCTAAATATCAGGGTATGTAAAAGCTTCTCTGTGGCTAAATTTTTGGAGATAAATCAATAAACTGCTGTCATGTATAAAAAACCAAAATAATTATTCAGAGCCAGTGACTATGAAATCCCATCTTGAAGAGTTTCAGAAGTGAGTCCTAGACCATCTAGACTAGAAGGACTAACGACTAAAAGGACTAAAAATGATTCCTGAGGACGTGACCTAAAGCAATACAGAATCTTTTCTGTTTCTCTAATAAAGTCAATATATGTCTAGAAACTAGATGAGAGCATGAATTAAATTATGAATTGTTTGGTTTTGAGGATCCTTTTGTTTGCTGTATGGCCTAAAATAGATTCCTTTGCCGTGCAAGTTACGGCTTATTGTATGACTATCTAAATGATGAACTTTTTTCCCGTTCAGAAAAATTATTTTTTAGGCTCCGTCTTTCATAAAGACTACAAAATGACATGTGCATTTGCACTTACTGGTCTCCCACATGTGTCTGGACCATTGCTGAAAGTAGAGGAGAGACATTTTGTGTTAGAACAGACCTGCAGCAAGCTAAAGGGTATCACCTTTCAGTATAATCGTCTCCTGGTATCCCAAACCCAAACCAACACTTGCAAGAAGTCTCCCTGCTGTGTTAAATTTTGTGGTGTTTTTTTCCACTGTGTTGGAGAAACGGCTTCTCTCACCAGTAGCTTGTTGATTCAGAGCACAGTATTTGACTTAAGTGCCTAAGTGTTTCCATTCACAGCTGGGCATGGAGGTGGGGCTTTCAGGGGTCAGGAAGCCCAAAGTAAGTGAAAATCAAGTTCACAGCAACGGTCACCTGTAAGTTGCAGTTACCTCATCGTGCAGGAGTCATCTTCATAAGAGGGGAGGCAGCACGATTTATAGATATGTCCCATCCTACGCTGTTTTTTCATCTAATTCTGATCTTGAACTTGAAAGCTCTCAACGTAACGGGACTGAAGGATTTGCTGCTCCTGTTTGCTTCCCACCGAAAGCTGCAGCTAAAAGCTAGAGGGCAGCTGATGACAGCATCTCTGTGGAGTGTGAGGAGGGCGCTCACTTATTCCAGGACCAGGAGAAACTGTGTCATTCCTGAAAATCTGTTGAAAGAAGAATGGCACCAACTCTAATGCAGAAATCATCCCTGCCCAGGGACTAAGTGTGCTTCTTTTGGCAAGATAACAGTGGAGAAGAGGATGGTAGAGGAACATAATGAGGAAAAGGCGTTCTTAGCCTCACTGTCCCTTTTAAATACAATTCAAGGCAATTCAGCCTTTCCAGTTAACCAGCACGTTAACCTCTGAGCTGCCATTTTTAGTACATCACTTTACAGGTCAGCAAGAATTTCTGGATGGGTCTTTTCTGCTTGAATCGGACCTGCTGGAAAAACCTACTGCTTCTCTCAACAGCTGCAGTTTGTTCCTGCATCTGTGTCTTAAACACCCAATTCATTCAAGTGATTGATTGCTTAACACCCCTCTCCCCCCACCTTTTTCTTTTACTTAGCAGACCCATATGCTAGGATTTCTCATTCTAAAAGTGCCCCAAAAGGCTCTCATCTCTGATACATTATGTTTTGATCTGGTAGATGAGAGAAAGCCCATTCCTAAAGCTTACTCTGCCAAAATGTCCTTTGGAAGTTGTCAAATTGTCATGTCACTTGCATTCTCAGACCTCTGACCTGTCTCCATTTGTGAAGGTACCCTGTGATACCTTCAGTGCAACGAAGCTGTGTGATTGTCTTGGCTCACAACCTTAAGGTTTCTAGCCTTTTGAGTAATTTAATAGCCATTCAATGTAACAGTGTTTGCAGTGGTTACTCAGAATTTACTGAGCTGTTTTGCTGGGCTTTTCTGGTGCTTGTATGACTGTCAGTACACTTTTACACCCTCATCTTGATGGTATCTGTGGACTGAGAATCTCATTCCTTATCACCACCTGCTTACATATCTTTTGGGGTTGATTTACTGAGAAACTTATTCCTGCATCGCAGTTGCCTGGTTTGCAGTGTCTTTCTGTATCTGTGCACTACAGGTTTTAGATCCTGAAATGTAATTTCCTGCACTACCATTCACCTTCTTAATGCAGATGACTTTACACCTACCCCAAAGTCTTAGCTGGAGTATAATGATATAGAGTGAAGCTGATCATCTGTTTCAAAGCTAGTAAGAAGAGCTTACTGTGCTTAATTCCTGGGTGTTGTGGTTTAACCCCAGCCAGCAACTAAGCACCACACAGCTGTTCACTCACTCCCCTGAGGTGGGATGGGGGAGAGAATCAGAAGGGTAAAAGTGAGAAAACTCGTGGGTTAAGGTAAAGACAGTTTAATAAGTAAGGCAAAAGCCGTGCACACAAGCAAAGCAAAACAAGGGATTCATTCACTACTGCCCATTGGCAGGCAGGTGTGCAGCCGTCTCCAGGAAAGCAGGGCTCCATCACGTGTAACGGTTACTTGGGAAGACAAAATGCCAACACTCCGGACATCCTCCCCTTCCTCCTTCTTCCCCCAGCTTTATATGCTAAGCATGGTGTCATATGGTGTGGAATATCCCTGTGGTCAGTTGGGGTCAGCTGTCCCAGCTGTGTCTCCTCCCAACTCCTTGTGCCCCCCCCAGCCCACTCGCTGGTGGGGTGGGGTGAGAAGCAGAAAAGGCCTTGGCTCTGTGTAAGCACTGCTCAGCAGTAGCTAAAACATCCCTGTATTATCAACACTGTTTTCAGCACAAATCCAAAACACAGCCCCATACCAGCTACTGTGAAGAAAATTAACTCTGTCCCAGCCTAAACCAGCATACTTGGGTTTTGGACCTTCATTGATCTCTAGTAGTTCCACTCTGACCCTTGGTTTGCCTTCTGGATTTAAAAAAAAAAAAAAAAGCCCTCCTCTTTTAGAAAGTTTTGTCAGTGAGCTATTAAACATCACTGTAACAGCTGGGCTCATCAGTTCCTATAGGAGATATCTGCTGTTTGTTTGTACCATGCAAATGCAAGCAGCTTCTCTTTTTATCTCTGCAAGCCCTGCTTAAGGAGTTTCTGCTGGTGATATGTTTTTGACAACTCATTAGAAGAAAGCTCTTGCGCTGCTGTCAGGCAACACCAGATACATCCTTCAGCCTCATCAGTCTGTTAAGTATGAAAAAATATCTGTTAGTCTAATAATTGAAATGACATCAAGCAAGCAAACAACCAAAAATTAATTACATCATTAATTCAAACAATTAAGAGAGGAAAATAAACCAATTTATAAGCAAGATGGCAATTTCTTCCTTCCAGTGCATTGCATGAAGAAGGGGTTGCATGTACCGTCCCCCTGTTGGAGGATAGGCTCTCACCTAGGGACAGAGGCACCTGCTGCACATCAGCTCAGCCACAGCTCAGCGCTCCGATGGGACATAAACCTGGGAGCTCTGACACTCCAGGCTTACAGAGTCAAGTTTTTGCTGGTGCTGCATTTCACCTCTTGTGATAGATGCGCTCGACTCCTTGACCAAACTCATGGTAGTTTGGTTCAGTCTCCAGAGGAAGCAAAGGCCTCGGCCGTAACCAGGCCAAGAACTTCACTAGTTCCAACCCGTTCTCTGAAAACGCACACAGGAACAGGGTGACGTGGTGAGCATTGGTGCATATGGGCTTGGAAACTGGAACACTGATCATGCGATTAACGTAAATAGCAGGTGGTTCTTCCAAGACTGCTACCTCGGAAGACTTCCAAGACTCTGTTCCTATCAAGAAACAAAGAAAGTTGTGGGTACAAGGAGTCTCATGCTTACCTTTTCCATCGCATGTAATTTCACTATGAGCCAACCACTTTATTCCATAAATATACCAGCCTGAGTGAGCCGCCTTTGAGCTCTCCCTGCACAGCTGCTGGCTGCATGGCGGTGATCTCCCCTTGAGCTGGGACACCGCTCAAGGTGACTCCTGGAGGCTGAGAGACCCCCTACCAACTGCACATCTCTGGTAAGTGACCGGTATTGCACATAACCTTGTCTTAGAGTGCACTAATATTTTGTATTTGTTAAGTTTGAATCATTATCATATGCAGTAGGTAACAGAGTGAACTTTGCAATCAAACTTTCTTCAGTCCCACAACATCTTAGTTCAATAAAACCACTTTTGCTGATACCTTTGGCAGTGGTTCTTTAAGCAATCTAATCCCCCCCCACCCCGTGACAACCTCAGACATGTCTACTTTCCTGTGAAGCCGTCCCTGTGCATAGTTTGTGTCGCTGTTGGAAGCAGCAGAGGGTGGATGTTGCTATATAGTGAGGGTGTCTTTATTTAGACACAGTAAAGACATGGTATTGCTCTGGTATCAGAAAGGCAAATCGGTTTTGGGTCATGCCAAGGTTATGAAAGATCGGGAGGTGAGAGGCTAATCCCCCGTGTCCATGCCCATGCACTGCTCGTCTGGAGTAGCTGCCGATGTAGATACCCAGAATTTATATATTCAGCAGCTGAGTAATGAACCATTATTTTACTGAGCCATATTAACCAACTGCATTTTATACCCATATTATATATTTAATCTGCGGTGCTGTCTAAGGTTCCTTCAGATACTTGCATGTGCATACACACATCTTTGCAGATACGACAGTAACACAAGAATTTATTGAGACATTGCTACTGTGCTTTAAATCTACGATGTTAATTAACACAAATTAACTTTTTAATTGCCAACAAATGCTCAGTGGTGTCCTAGACATCAAAATGTCAAGACAGGATTTTATGTTACAAACTATGGCTCGGGAAAAGATAAAAATACACCTTTCAGAAGTGGTTGGGATAAATGGCAAACATTTTCCACGTGTTTAAATTCTTTTAAGAAACTGTTTGTATAACTCTGATACAGATAACAACCCAAATATCACACAAGCAAAACTGTACTGAAGTACGTGCAGTGGAAAGGGAAATATTTAGAGTGTGTGGTGGCAGGAGCGTGATTTGTGACAGCTGAGATGCTGTGCAGGGAAACCTGCCCTGAGCAGGAGCCTCTCCGAGAGCCCAGCCCTGGGGACATCACTGTGGGAAGGTGATGGGGTTTCAGCCGATCTCACAGGGTGCAAGCCAGGGCACATTGACTATCCCTAGATTGCCGTACAAGAGCAATCTTTCAGGTGGCTGTAAAAAGAGTGCTTCGCTCGTTTCTCAGTTTCCATCTATACAGCTGCTGTATGGTTTTTGCAGGTAGGCACAGTGAGGGTACTGGCATGGTAGCTGTTGCTGGACACATGGGATCCCAGGTCCTGTGCAGGCCATGCCTGCTACAGGCTTTTAATGTAGAGTCTGGAGTTGAGCGTGGCTGTCCGTAACGTGGCACAGAGCTTGGACTTCTTCCTGCCCACTCTCCTACCACAGGTCACCTTTCGCCCTGCTGCAAGTGGAGACGGAGGATGGTAGCATGGAGGTGGGAGATCCAGGTCTGAGGGCTCAGCTCCTGGGGGCACTTTTTGGCCCATGGTGTTTCAGAAGCGCCAAGAGAAGGTGAGGCACATCTCTGGCAGCTTGGCCTGCTGGGCAAGCTGCAGGGAGGGTAAAAAGGAGGGAGATGAACCAGGGACCTCATCCAAAAGCTTGGGCTTTAAGTCTCCATGTCAGACTCTGTCTTTAGCACTCACTGCCTTTTCCATTGCTTTGAAAAAGAGCAAGATTAGGAACCGTGCAAAAGTCAGTTTGATGGCAATGAAGACAGCATTTGTCAACTCCACAAAATGGGGGCAGCAAAAATGGCTGCACAAACCCTCCACCTCTCTCCTGCTGTAGAAATCGTAGGCCCTAGTCCTTCCCTTGTGAGGGGAGAGTTCAGCATCCTGCCATGCTGGTGGCACGTGGCACCACTGGTACCTGGGTTACGAACAGCTCTTTCCATGCTGGTCACCAAAAGCAGCTAGTGATGCCTCTTTCTTCCTCCTAACAGGGCCAGGTTCGTGCTGACAGCCTGGAAGCAATCACTTTTGCAGTTACCTACAGATACTTGGAGTCCAATGCTCACCTGGTTATACTTTCTAGTAAACAGCAACCACTAAGGCACAGCGGACGTGTTTTGCGAGGTGGTGAGCATCCCTTGGCTGCGTTAGGGCTCCTCCCGAATGGCGCTAAGTGCTAGCGAGGTCCTCTGGGTGCTCAGCAACTACTCCCAGTTTGCTCCACTGGCTTCAGCATGAGTGTAAGGTCTTGGGCACTCCACGCCACCCTGCCTTGTGGGTCTGTGACCCAAATTCGTTCACAGTCCAGCTCACCTGAGCTCAGGCATGGGATTTTGTTCCCTGTCATTCATAGGATAAAACTCGCAATTCCGTTGTGCAAATATCCCAGAGGCTGCCCAGCACAAAATCGGCACCCCGTCTGCTCTTCCAGTCTGCAAGCCAACAGAGACAATTTCTTCTAAGGTTGTCTTTTTGGACATTGGTTATAATGCAGTGATGCATGCTGTCAAACGGTGTGACTTGGATTTTTCTCCCATTCCGTAACAGAGATTACCTGTCAATTTTTCTTATTGTTATGTGTTTCCATTGACAGTTCTGTCCCATGTTTCAGTGACAAGGAGGCAAGAATTCAATATCTTGTCTCCCTATTTAGAAGTAAATGCAGTATTCCTAGAGCCCAGACTAAGATGAAATACATTTAACATTTCCCCATGGAAAGGTGTCCTGGAGACAGATTGCTGCTCGCACACACATGCACTTTACAAAGCAAGAAGTGTCTGAAAAGAAGGAAACAAAATAAAAATGAAGACTCTGGCTATTACAAGCTCCTGACAAGAGCTGTTGTTTCTCACCAACAGCTGCAAAATGGACTCCGGAGACCCAATCAGTTAGTGGAGAGAAAATACATAAGGAAGGAATAGAGCATACGAGGAAGAAGTGGGGCAGCCTGCCCTCCTGCCCTGGCCCGGCAGGGTCAGTCCCTTGCGCTGGGGTGGGCACACAGGCTCGCTCCAGAGGAGCAGGGTGCTGCGGAGATGTGGATGAGATGATACGCAGATACGGCTTGTCCAGGTCGGTCCAGCAGGCTCTGCTGAAGTCTGTTGGAATGAAGGACTGCGAAGAGATGCTGAATGCTTACAAGCCTCAAATAACTTCCAGGGCTGGGAATGCTGCCTGACTTGACGTCAGCAGATTTGAAACCCCGGATTAAGAAAATGTTCCCTGTTCTGTGCTCAGGTGCTGCAGGAGAGGGGGAAACAGCCTCTCTTCAGATTCCTCCTTTTGCATGGTTGTGGGCAGCCTCAGCTTTCACAGGGTCAGAACACAGCTTGCCTTTGGGGCATATTTGCACAGCACAGACAAAGAGCAGATCTAAATTCAAATTAGGGAACTGATTTCCTTGTTAAGATGGCACAATTTGTTACACAGTAGCTACACATTTGTAGGGCCTTATGCTTCCCTTCTTAATCAGTTTAGCTGCAGGCCGGTCCATGCTGGTATCCTTGATTTATAGCAGAAGCAGAAGCCAGGGCATTTTTTTGTTGCTTTCAAAGACTTCCTGGAATGGCTTTGCAACCTCTGCAGAGCTTCAGAGTGTGGAAACATTTCAGGGTCCTGCAGTGCACGGGTGCCCCTGATATAACAGCAGGCAGGTACTGAGTCTTGTGGAGCTGTCGTGGGCTTCACGACACTGAGCAGGAGCTTAAGCATTTGTAGTCGTCTGACATCATAGCTGAGTTTCTGAGGGCACAGATGTAGAGGTGACTCGTTTCCACTGTGGCTGGGTGCGAGGGCGCCTGGGATCCCACCATCTTTTGTGTTCTACCACGCTGTTCCTTGTCATGTAGGATACTTATTTAAGTTACGAAAAAAAGATAGTTACTTTTATCCTTTTGCTGCCTTTTATCTCCTGTTCTGGCCAGGGTAGCCGTCATCTCTGATACAGCGATTGCACCACCCTCCAGAGGGATCCGAGTGCCTCGTGTAGCATCCGTACACTGGTGGTGGTTCTCCTTCCATTCCGGGTAAATATACCCTCTTATCTTACTTGCATTTCTGCCTTTCTGCACTGGTTTCAGTGATTTCCAGCTGATGCCTCTCAGGCTGGTTCACTGTGCTGAATTTGGGCTCTTTGTTGCTAACTGCAGGGGTATTGGGTGAAGTCCCAGGTTTAGGACACCGTTGTAGTACATTATATCTGACTTGTACCCAGCTCTGGCTTTGGTCTGGAGACTTTTCAATAAGCACCACAAGAAAGGTGAGTTCTTAAGGAGACATTTGAAGGATGATGATGATTAGCTACGAGGGCATTTAGGGGGAGACCTCTTCCCAACCATGCAAGTGGGCTGGGGCACCAACACTATCGTCTAGGAGCTCCCTCCACCCACCCGCAGCAAATGTGGATATGGAGATGGGCTTCACGGGATGCTTGGCAGCAGCATCAGCCTCTGGATAGCAGAGAGAGATGACTGGCAAGGAGAGGTAAAGCCGTGAAGTGCCCGAAAGGTGAAGAACAACTTGGTTTAAAGCTGACATATTTATGTCATGTCTTGCGCTTTTGTTTATTTTTTATTTTTATTTTTGTTTACTTTTATTTAGTGTTTCTATTTGAAGTCCTCAGTCTCCACCAACTTTGCTGGGGATTGAGCACGACTTTCCCCTGCCTCCACATCTGCCAGGGTCACCAGATTTCTTGGTTTTAATCTATCATCTTTTTCACTGCACTTTTAGGGGGCTCAGTTCTTGCCCACTTAATTGAAGTGTATATATTACTTTTTGACTCCCTGACAATGGTATTATGAATGACCTATTGCATTTAAACACATCTGAGAAATTGGTCGAGGACTCCTCGCATTTTTGCTGTGTTTAGGGGACGTTTCATCGCCCTCAGAAGATTCCCCAGAGGGTTCATGGAGTCTCAGAACATCTTCCCTATAACTACATTCTGCCCTGTTACTTCTTGATGTATCTCAATGTAGGGCATTGAAGAAGTAACCCAGTGGTGTCCTATAGTCAGGACAACTTTTCCCATCAGGCCAGACAGCCCTTCTCTGAGGCAACGAGGAGAGACATGCTGGGGCTCGAGGGTGGCTGTGGGGTGGGCCAAGGAGACCCGCAGCTGGTTATCCACTGGGGAGCTGCAAGAGTGATGTCTATTTATTTTCCTTCATCTTCTTTTCAGAAAGAAAAATGGGTGCAATGAGTCAAAATGCGTGACGCTGAGAGTTAAACCCAGCAGGCTAGATCGAGGGAGGCAAATCTGCTCCCAGCAAAAGTCCTGAGTCTTTCTATGCCTCTTAGTGCTCCACGCTGAGACCCTCTGGTGGCAGCAAAAGTGGAAACCCTGGCCTGAGACCAACTGAGTAGAAGCGACTTTGCGTGCCGGCTCAGAGTTTGCCTTGAAGCGTCATGGGAAAAGGGAAGACACTTAGAATTTCATCTCCTGCCCTGCCTTTTTGCCTGAGCTACGCTCGGTCCTGTGGGCCCCGGGACAGTGTCCACGAGAGGCCGTGGGGAGGGATGGGACCCGTGCTAGTGCAATGG
This sequence comes from Phoenicopterus ruber ruber, assembly GCA_009819775.1. Classification (NCBI taxonomy): domain Eukaryota; kingdom Metazoa; phylum Chordata; class Aves; order Phoenicopteriformes; family Phoenicopteridae; genus Phoenicopterus; species Phoenicopterus ruber. Next base: position 189,474,818 of record CM020215.1, on the reverse strand, counting down.
CTGCTCTTCCAGGGTGAACTTTCTCACCTTTAACTGCTAATCCAGACTGAACTGAGATTTGTTGCGGCTGCCGGGAGTTTGAGGTTGGGTTTAGTGCCTGTATTGGGTTTGTGTGGCAAGGTTTTGGTAGCGGGGAGGCTGCAGGGGTGGCTTCTGTGAGAAGCTGCTAGAAGCTTCCGCTATGTCCGATAGAGCCAATGCCAGCTGGGTCCAAGACGGACCTGCTGCTGGTCAAGGCTGAGACAATCATCAGCAATGGTGGTAGCACCTCTGGGACAACATTTTTAAGAAGGGGAAAAAACTGTGCAATAGCCTGAAGAGGAGAGTGAGAATATGTGAGCACAACAACTCTGCAGACACCAAGGTCAGTGAAGAAGGAGGGGGAGGAGATGCTCCAGGTGCCAGAGCAGAGATTCCCCTGCAGCCCGTGGTGAAGACCATGGTGAGGCAGGCTGTCCCCCTGCAGCCCATGGAGGTCCATGGTGGAACAGATATCCACCTGCAGCCCCTGGAGGACCCCATGCCGGGGCAGGTGGATGTGCCCGAAGGAGGCTGTGACCCCATGGGAAGCCTGTGCTGGAGCAGGCTCCTGGCAGGACCTGTGGTCCTGTGGACAGAGGAGCCCACGCTGGAGCAGGTTTGCTGGCAGGACTTGTGACCCTGCGGAGAAGCTCTGCGGAGAGCTCTGCGGAGAAGGACCTGGGAGTCCTGGTAGACAACAAATTCACCATGAGCCAGCAACGTGCCCTTGTGGCCAGGAAGGCCAACGGCATCCTGGGGTGCATCAAGAAGAGTGTGGCCAGCAGGTCAAGGGAGGTTCTCCTCCCTCTCTACTCTGCCCTAGTGAGGCCCCATCCGGAGTCCTGTGTCCAGTTCTGGGCTCCCCAGTTCAAGAAAGACGAGGAACTACTGCAGAGAGTCCAGCGGAGGCTACAAAGATGATTAAGGGACTGGAGCATCTCTCCTACGGGGAAAGGCTGAGGGAGCTGGGGCTGTTCAGCCTGAGGAAGAGAAGACTGAGGGGACCTCATCAACGCTTATAAATACCTCAAGGGCAGGTGTCAAGGGCATGGGGCCAGACTCTTTTCAGTGGTGCCCAGAGACAGGACAAGGGGCAACGGGCACAAACTGGAACACGGGAAGTTCTGCCTGAACATGAGGAAAATCTTCTTCACTGTGAGGGTGCCAGAGCCCTGGCACAGGCTGCCCAGGGAGGTTGTGGAGTCTCCTTCTCTGGAGATATTCAAAACCTGCCTGGACGCAGTCCTGTGCAGCCTGCTCTGGGTGACCCTGCTCTGGCAGGGGGGTTGGACTAGATGATCTCCAGAGGTCCCTTCCAACCCCTGCCATTCTGTGATTCTGTGACTCACGTTGGAGAAGTTCATGGAGGACTGTCTCCCGTGGGAGGGACCCCACGCTGGAGCAGGGGAAGAGTGTGAGGAGTCCTCCCCCTGAGGAGGAAGGAGCAGCAGAAACAACATGTGATGAACTGACCTCAACCCCCATTCCCTGTTCCCCTGTGCTGCTCGTGGGGAGGAGGCAGAGGAACTGGGAGTGAAGTTGAGCCTGGGAAGAAGGGAGGGGTGGGGGGAAGATGTTTTTAAGATTTGGTTTTATTTTCTCATTATCCTACTCTGATTTGATTGGTAATAAATTAATTTTTCCCCAAGTTGAGTCTGTTTTGCCCGTGACGGTAATTGCTGAGTGATCTCTCCCTGTCCTTATCTCGACCCACGAGCCTTTTGTTGTATTTTCTCTCCCCTGTCCAGCTGAGGAGGGGGGTGACAGAGTGGCTTTGGTGGGCACCTGGTGTCCAGCCAGGGTCAACCCACCACAGTGCCCCAGACCTGAAGGCATGTAAAGCAAGGGCTTCCTCCCTCCATATCTTGGGAAAAAGATCTACCCAGCCCTTTTTAAGGGTTAATCTTTTTTAACACCAACTCACACAGGTTGGTGTTAAAAACTTTTAACAACATGAGCTCATACAGGCTCGTGGCTGATGGGGACAGGCTGTGGTCAGGGCGTCTGTCTCACCACCAGCCCCTGGCAGCCTGGATGAGACCCTTGGCGGAGATATTTGTCAGAGACAACTTCTGAAAGGGAAATAAATGCATCCTTCCGGTGAGTCCTGGCTGGAAGGAGGAAAGGGAAAAGGAGGGAAGGCAGATGGTTATCTGTGCTCCACAGCGAGGGGAGGAAGATGCCAGATGGAGTCCAAAGGTGGAGCTAGAAGTAGCGGCGGGGCTTACCTTGGAAAAGGGGTGGCATGCAGACAGGATGACCCAGGGGAAAGACGAAGCAAGTGAGGACAGAGCTGTCAGCCCCACCGATCTGTCTCCCCCGTGGCTATATGCCCCCCTCACCCCAGGTGTGTACCATTGGACTTCTGCTCTCCAAGGGGACCTGGGAGCCCCCAGCCACTCCGAAGGGGACTGAGGCGGAGTGTAGGGGAGCTCTGCCCCTGGCTGTGGGGGAGGACAGCAACTCTTGGATGTGCCCATCCCCAGGATGGACAGAGCAGTGGGTGTTGCTGCTCGGAGCTGCTGCAGGAGGAGGTTCGGAGCTCATCTCTGGTACTTCCCAACCTGGACAGCCATTTTCTGGTCCAAGGCTGGCTTTTCTAAACGCTCTGGAAGCCTCAGGCTTAGGTCGCGTGTTTGGAGATTTGTGTGGCCCATGGAAACACTGGGTGGCATCAGCCTTGACATTTGGTGTCACCAGAGGGTTCCCACAGTAGGGACACTGAGCAGAAGACAGCATTGCTTTTGCTCCCAGTGGTTTGAGGCTCATCGGGGTTCCATCAGTGACATCTGGGCAGGCTCCAGAGATCCTCGGTCACTTGATATTCACCCCGTTATTGCAAGCCTGTGCCTGCCTTGTCATCAGAGACATTGAGCCCGCATCAGCAATAAACAATATACCGCAACTGGACTTGAGCCTGCAGCATGGTGGAAATGTGCTTTGCTCCATGAGAAAATGTTTTAAGATCTGCTGGTACGAAGTGCCCGAGAGGTTTAATTTCCTCTCTGCCCCCTCAGCAACTCAAATGCAAACCTCACCCCCAGCCTCAGTGTTTTCCCCCAGTTTTCTTCTGAGCTCCAGGAAACCCTCACCAAAGCTCGCGGTCAGCATCACAGGTGCCCAGGAGCATATCGTAACAGTAAATCAGTTTGTAAATAGTTCCTTAAAGCAGTGGAAATACACCTTTGGATACTAATTTTAACATAAAAGTGGCTTATTTTGGTGAAGGTAAGCCTGTTCCTAAATCAAATGGGAGGTGGCGCCCCAGGGATGTTGGGACTTGTTCCCATCAGGGTCGACTGATCCAAAGCCAGTGCGATGTTCAGTGGGTTTAGCTAATTCAGAGCAGTTTGGGTCCCTCCTGCATCACTTTATACCCGGCTCTTTTCCCGCTTGCTTTGTATAATCTTTTTGTTTGAATTGCAGAGATGGCCTCAGGCTTTGTGTTTCCTGTGGGAGCGATGCAGCACGGTACCAAATGGGATCTTAAGGGGATGGCTGTAGGGAGAAAACGTGTCCCTGCACCTCTCTGTTTTGCCAGGCCAGCTGCAAAGTGCCTTTGGTGACAGAATCGTTTTAGCAAGTAAAAAGAGCAGCTTTGAACTTGGAAGGTCTTTGTTCACCAAAGGTCAGCTGCCGTGAGCGTGCCAAACCTCTGTATAAAACAGCGACGGTGCTTAGGCTCTGGTGCCCCTCTGGCTAGGTCTCTTTTTTGTTTTTGTTTTTGTTTTTAATTATTCTAAATGATACATTAAAGAGAGAAGCAGACAGCAAAAGCCTTTTTTATTTACAGACCCAGGCCAGCACCAGCCAAGAGGAGAGCCTGCCGTAGGAGAGGGCAGGTGACACATGGAGGCTCGGGAACCGGAGGTGACAGTCTCCTCGCCCTGCCCTGACACCAAAATTCCCCAGGCAGTGGCAAAGGGGGAAGGAGCTGCCCGTGGGACGCCCCAGCACCGCTCTGCGCAGCCCCGAGTGGGTCTTTGCTGCTGCCCTGGGCTCTTCGCAGCATGGTGCTTTTTTTCCCTGGAAGGATCTTGCAAAGCCGGTGCCGCTATCTGGTCTCTGGCAACGACTTTTTGGAATGGCAGCATTTGGACACTGATGTTTAAAGGTTTTAGTTCCTTGCAGGCGATGCCCTTGGAAGAAATCTCGTCTGCTTGGTTCACATGACTTCTGAAGACACGGGGGAAAAGAAAATAGGATTTGTTTGTCTTTTTGTAATAAAGCACTGTAAAATTCTTTGTAAATTGTAAAACAATTGGTAAAAAAAAACAAATGCAGATGCTCCACAAGGACTGGAAAAAACATTTGTTTCCAATCCAGCAAGAGCTTTAGTTAAAACTGAGTACCTCATACCCATGTATATATTTTGCTGAGTCGGAAATAAGCAATAAACCTTCAAGTGTCAATTTACTAGCACTAAAAGTGCTTTGACTCCCTTAGGAGCATCAACACATGCAGATCAGGCTATATCTGATTAAATAGAGGAGAGAAATACTGGTTGTTACAGTAAGAAACAACTAGTTTTACCTGTTTATTTTAGAACAGAAATTCAATTTTTAGAATAGATTTCTAATAGCTATTGTCTAATTTAGATAGTCTAATACGTATTTAATTTAGAGTCACGTTAAGTGCAATGGTGACATAGTGTTATCATCCTGCAAATGCGAGTGAAGTTACGGTAGAGCCAGGGAGTATCATGCCCCAAGTTATTGTGGAGTTATATGCACCACGTACAGCTGTTTAATGAATATGGAAACTAGATGGAAAATAGGACGATTGTCGGGGAATGACTTTGTGGCGCTTGCCCCGGCGTTGCCCGTTGCAGCGGCTGCGGCTTTGCCCGTTTCTGATGCACCGGGATCGTAAGTACGAGAGAACTTCACTATTGTTAGAAGGAACCTGGGGCTTATCAGCAGGAACTGAAGGTAACAGAATATGCAAACGTGTTTTCCCAATAACTTCAGCAGCTTTATTTATGCCTGCTTAAAGGGACAGCCTAACAGATGTGACAAACTGACGACTTAAAAGCAGGTACCAATACATTTACGAAGCAGTCACAGCGGCCCTCAGCGTGGGCTCGCAGGAGGCTGGATGCGCAAGCAGCCACGGATGGATCTCGTACTAATAATCCGTTCCTCAGAGAGCATCAATCTTCTTTCTCTGTCACAACTGTTTAGACTGTAAAGCTTTCACGAGCTTCATCTGTCTGCATCAAACTAGTAAGATTTTGCAGATGTAGCCTCCCTCCCAGAAAAGGGTTTCCACGGATTTTCCGGGTGTCTTTTCTCAACTTGCCCTTGAGCTACCAGCTCTTTTTCTTTCTTTTTCTTTTTAAATTTTATTGCAGTGCTTGGCGGTCAGTGGCGGGCGCCCGGCAGCTCTGCGAGCGTGGGGCAGGCGGTCAGCGAGCATTGCCCGAGGCCGCAGGCCCCCGAGCGAGCGGGAGAGGCCGACCCCGTGGCAGCGAAGCCCGCGGGAGCTGGCGAGCATCCCCCCGTGCCGCCCCACCGCCGGGGCCGAGCTGTCGCTTTCGGCTGCAGACCGTGGGAGGACTTGCTTTCTGCTCCATTCAGAAAATCCTGTTCACATGATTAAGGGGTTTAGATTCCTTTCAAACTTCAGGTGGTTAATTGTGGTTTAATGTCTTCCTAAGTACAATCACGCTCTAACAAGTCTCCAGGGTCAGTCGTGGGCTGTGTTAAATCACCGATTTTCCTTCCTGTGTGTTTCAACGTAACTAAGCGTTCTCTTCAGACACAGAGTACCTCGACATGCTGTCTTTCTATCATCCATTCTTTGTGCTTTTCTTTTACATCTCCCCATTTTTTCTCTCTATTAAAAATTATCATCATCATTTCTTTCTCTCTGCCTGGCAAAGTTGCTCTGCACCTCTAGTCCATTTTCCCTTATATTTTATAGCCTGTATGGGAACGACTTCTTTTAAAGGTAGCCTGGCTGCACCTGAACAAAGTTCCTGGGAATAAATAAGACAACACTATTTTTTTTATTTGCAACATCCCTCCTTACACAATCCAGGACCGACCGCCAGAGACAGCAGTGCCAGGCCTGGTCAATTCTGAAGAAGCTCCCCAAACTCCATTTATTTCCCAAGCATTTGTTCTGGTGGTGACAGAGCATTAACAAAAAGGCACTGCACGCTCACGAATGCAGCTTGCCGTGCGTGTTATTCTACTACGCATGCAAAAGGGATATTTATAACAGGGATACAAATGACTTTCCCAGAAAACCAGACCATTTCCACAGAGCCTGCCACCGGGAGCAGAAGCCTTCTGCTGCGGCATCTGAGGCTGAGCAGGAGCAGCCCAAGCCCGCAGCTCCCCTCAGGGACACGGTCACCCCCCGAGCAGCTTGCGAGCGGCGAGGGACCCGCACAGGGCCCTGCCCTGGTCACCCAGCGCGCTTAGAGAGCAGGGGGGTGCCAGGGCTCTCTGCGGGAAGGGGCGCACCCCAGAAAAGGGGGGTTTGGTTCAGCATCCTGCTAGGGCATTTCCCTGGCTCGTCCCACTCACACCTTGTGCTCGTGGTACTTACGGGATTGCTTCTGTGGAAATTTCTGCCGGGGAAGTGTTTACTTCCCACTGCAATTTAGTAGCTAGTGATAAAGGAAAAGCCTTTACCACCAGATCACAGGCACACGGAAGAGGCTCCACGGCCACATATTGATGTGACAAAGCTTTTTTTATCCCTCGGTCTACATACATTTACGAAGATTACTGTTAAAAATAACTTGTCCAAACAAACACAAAATATCAGCTGTTCTTTTATTATAATATAACATTTTAATGACCCTCCCCCCCCAGCAAAAGCAACCCACCCCAAGCCCTGCAGACAGCTGCTCTCCCCCAGTACGAAGCCGACAGAAGAAGAAAGCTTAACGTGTGTGCAGTGAGCTAGGGTTTTTTTTCCTGTCTTTAGATTTTTTTTTTTTTTAAATTCAGTGACTCAGAGCTATGGATTGTTAAATGGAGAATTGGTCATATTTTTAAAACCTGGAGAAGGCTTGAGTTCAATGCCACCATCTTGAGATCTCTGAGCTGGGTGTTGAATTCTGCCTTCGCGTGGCAGCAAACACCATTGCAGTAAATGCCAGCATACAGTAAACACCCCTGTTACTTTTTTGAACCACAGAGATGTTAATTATCAAGGGTTAACAGATAGCCAAGGGCAAGCGCGGATGTACCACCAGTGACGCTCCTATAAGCGCAGTCCCACTTCATCGATTCTGGTCCGGATTTATATTAGTGTAGCCAGGAAGGTAACGGGTAAAATGCGTAGGTGCGACAGCCCTCCGGAGAAACCAGTACTGCAACTCCTTCTAGCTCTTCCTAACAAGCAGCGCTTCTTCCTAAATAGTTTTAAGTTTGTATTTAAAATCTTTGGAGCAAAATTAGTGAGTTGGCTTTTGACTTGCAGTGCAGCATTACGTAGCAGTAAGTCCTGGGCGCAGTCCAGCACGTTCGGGGATGGGTCTCGTTTGTGGCGAGATGGATTAACTGGGTGTATTATTCGCAGGCGCAGTACATAACGTGACGCAGTGGAGACATACCGCTAATGTTAACCAAACACTGTGGGTCTATCATGAGGAAGTGATCAGGAATATCTAAACTCTTACAAATACAGAGGATTGGTTGCTAGTATATAAATAAGAGACCTTATTTGATTGCATGGGTCAGACCAAAAGGGTTAAGCCCAGAGGATGCTGCACAGAGGAGACGCTTTCCCAAGGGAAGAGTCAGTGAAAATGTCTGGGAAACTCCCCTTCATGGTTACAAGACCAGGTACTAAAAATATATGCCCCCTTCTTCCAAGGATGTTCAGGGCGGTAGGCGATTTCTTTTGCATCCCCTTCCTTGCAAGACTGTGTTTTGTAAAAGCTCATTTATAAGAAAACCATTTTAAAATGTCAAAGGCTGGCTGGGAGTTTTACCCATTACTGCACCCAAGCAGAGCTGCTGCCTCAAACTCCCTCCTCCTTTGCGGTCCTTGATGTTATGATTTTTAGAAAATACTAGAGATTGCACAGAACACACTCAATGAACAACATGTAATAAACCAAACCCACAGTTTTACTGGCAATTTACTCCAGCTTTTCCTATTGAGTTATCTTTCATGACTTGCACATCATTCTCACTACTTTATGGTCCCTGCTTGCTCTGTTAACAAAAATACAGGTATTTCAAAACACAAACGGTTACAAAATACCACACGCCGTGACAAATGTCCATCCTTTTGCGACTCTTCTGTGAAAAGGAAGTTCCCTTTCTTTGCAGAGAACGCCTGGAAAAGTGCGGGCTGCAGTCTCAGAAGCTGGTGGCATACTCATTTCTCGTGCTAGCACTGGTCTCCGTGTAGCCACCAGCGTCTTTTGTTACCGTGAAAGCCCTTTCTGCAGCTCGGTGTGGCAACAGCAGCTTGTAGGCTGCTGCCCTGTACTTCTTCGAAATGAGGTTGTAGAGGATAGGGTTGATGGATGCGCTCAGGTAGAAAAGCTGCAGAGCGAAAATATTAAAGTACTGGGAGAACAGCATCATCCTGGTGTCATGGGTGTTTATAAATATGATCCTGCCAATGTGGAAAGGCAACCAGCAAATTACAAAGGCCAGAACCACCACAGCTATAAGACAAAATAACACATGCGATAGTTAAGGAGCGAGTTAATTTTTCAACCATCCAGTAAACTACATTTTACGTGGCTGATTTTGCAGGTTCTTCTAACCAGTACAAATGATATATAGAAATAATGGCATTAAATTGTTGGAAAAACCAGGAATAGTATCAAGTGTGATTGTTAGTCTTTGGATTAAAAGGTAACTGGTAAAATCTTCAGCTAAACTGTGAGATGAGATTGCTGAGAAAAATCTAAACAACTAACAGTGGTGTAACATCCATATAATAACATCAGGCACAACAAAGATTCCCCTTGGCAACATCCATAATGCCATGTATGTGATATGAAAACGAAAGTCCGAGTAAGAAAAGGTGTTTTTGTGGAAGCGCGCAGCAGCTCCATTCGCTACAGAGCTGTTCTTTAATACGCCTGCATTACTGAAAAAGACCGTAGCGTAAGGGCTGAACCTCAGTCACCCAAGCTCCTGCTGAATTCGCACTGTTGTAACGGGGTGGTTGCTAACGTAAAGGCTTAGAGTGTAGTTGCTCTATTGATTTTTTTTTTCCACTGAAGCTCCTACATGTATCCCCAGATAATTACTGCTGGAGACGGATATTTGACTAGATGGATCTCTAGCTTGAGTCGCTCCAGCTGTTCTCGTGGTCCTGTGTCACGTTTTAGCACGATACAAACAAATACAAATACAAACACTCTTGCAATGGCAACATAGATGAGGAACAATTAAATAAGCGTATTATTGTATCCATATTTTTAAATTATTTTTGTTTATAAATGCACATAAGTAAAACAAATAATCATTTATGGACCACCCTTCATGTTTCTCAGAGCTTAAAAAAAGGCATATAGCCGAAGCAAGGTTACACCTGAAACACATCACGCGTGTAGTGCTACTGGCTCTTTGAGACAAGGGGGAATTGGTCTGGTTCGGTGGGTTCCGAGGAGATCGTGGACACGGGTTTTTCTGTTGGAAAACCTTGTGCCTACTCCAATGTAAATACCTTCCTCAAATAAGTTAGCAAAATGTACTCTCTTGGGTTTATTAGTTTCTTTCCTTTGTGCTACGCTATTTCCATCCAGCTGATTACATCCTTGGTAAAAGCAGTCTCCCATGTAGCATGTAAAACCTTCACTAAAGGTAGAAAAAAAAAAATAACCAGGGCATTTTGTTTTATGCTCATTAATCAATAGTTGGATTTCTTTTTGCTTTCCTTTTCTTTCCTTTTTTTTTTTTTTCTTCAGATCAGTCACTATTTACGAACTTTAAAGCCCCAGGGCAGACCGCGATCTCTAACTTTCCAGAGCCTGATGCTAGGTTAATGAACGTACGACTAAGAAAATGAACTAAAAATTGACAGCATCCTACATCAGCAGCAAGCACTTTGGTATTATGCCATTTGTCTGCCAACAGCTCATAAGCTGCTGTTTTTCAGCCTGCTCGGGCAACCAGTGGATTTACTCCTAGGAGAGCTACGAAAGACCGCTAAGAAAATCCAACTTATTTTTCAGAAGCAGCAATTTACTACGCAGAGGTGTTGCTGCCCACTGGAAGAGGCTACTGATGTTACCACGGTTTTTCTGAAGCTGCAGACTACCTTGTACTCGGTTCTGCCTGGTAAAATTCAGAAAAAGGGTATTTCTACAGCAGGCAGTCAGGCTGCTGGATGTGCAGCGCTACACCAGGTGAATCCTCAGCCCTGAGGGAGCGAAATCCCTGCCGCGGCGGTCCCCGGGAGCACTGGAGGGCTCGGCAGCATGGCTGGGATGTTCCCCTGCACTATCCCAACCCTGTGCGGGAGCTGCGGGTGCTTCAGCCCCGGTCCTAGCCCCAGCCATGGCCCCCCAGCCCCGGTCCTAGCCCCAGCCATAGCCCGATGGGGGACGGAGGAGGGACTCACCCAAGATCTTGACGGTCTGGCGGTGCCCCTTCTCCCGGAGGACCGTGTTGGGGCCCCGCAGGCGGGCGTTGCTGCGCCACAGCTCCCGGCCGATGAAGCCGTAGAGGACGTTGAGGCAGATGACAGGCAGGACGAAGTAGGAGGTGGTGACCCAGAACATGGTGGCCAGCAGGCCGGACTCCACGGCCTGCGGGGTGGGCTTGCACTCGCGGCTGAAGTCAGTGTGGTTGTCGGGCTGCTCCACATCGACCAGGAAGAAGAAGGGGCTGGCGGAGAGGAAGGCGAAGGCCCAGAGGACGCCGATGACGGCCTTCACCCGGCGCTTGGTGACGACCACCTTGGCCTTGAGGGGGAAGCAGATGGCGAGGTAGCGCTCCACGGTGAGGGCGGTGATGTGGAGGATGGTGCAGTAGGTGCAGCCCTCGCTGAGGTAGTGGGAGAGGCGGCACAGCAGCTGCCCGAAGATCCAGGGCCGGGAGCGCCAGAGGCGGTAGAGGTCGAAGGGCAGCCCCAGGAGGATGAGCAGGTCCGAGACGGCCATGCTGCCCAGGTAGAGGTTGGTGGTGGTCTTCATGTCGCGGTAGCCGCGGATGACCAGCACCGTCAGGACGTTGCCCACCACGCCGACCACGAAGAGCCCCAGGCAGACGGCCGTGACGGGGATCAGCGCCCGCACCGGCAGCGCCAAGCACAGCCGCTCGTCGCAGGGCGGCCACGGCCACGGCTCGCCCTCGCTGCCGTTCCCGCTGCCGCCCCACATGCCGCCGGGGGGACGCGGCCGCCTCAGCCCCGCCGCCGCCGCCGCCGCCGCCGCTGCGAGGCGGGACGCCCCTGCCCGGGCAGCGCCGCTCTCCGGCCTGGTCCCCGCCCCGCGGCGGGGGGCTCCGGGGGGGCCGCCCCGCCCCGCCCCGCGGCCCCGCCGCCGCCGCCGCCGCCCTGAGGGGAGAGGGGCGCGCGCGGCCCCGCCCCGCCCGACGGCGGCCCCGGCCTCGCCGCCGGGACGGACCGAGCGCGTCAGCAGGACGGACCGGCACCACCAACAAAGAAGGATACTTTTATTTTCCACAGATTTTTAAAGATACTTTGCTACATAGTTTATGCATTTTCTATCAGACTATACAGGTTCGTCTTCACGGAGCCCGACGTTGTACAATTGTAAAGTGATATGTTTGGTAGTGTATCTATAACGTTTTAAAAAGTTTAGAGCTTTTTTTGTGTTTTTTTTATTTTTTTTTTTAATTTATTTTTGGAATGTACAGTATATGAGGTAAAATTAAGATTACATTAAAAACTGTCTTCAATGCAGTAAGACGCACTGAGGCTCAAATGGCAAATACACTATTAAATGACTATCAAAAATAGGAGCTCATTTGAATTTTACTATGAAAAACATAAGTCACTGCAGATTAACTGTAGTGACAAATCTTACCGTTTTAGACATTCAACCGTAAGAAATCTCTGGGCTGTTACACGCAACCTCATTTGCACTGCCAAACATGGCACTTTTAAGAAGGTTCTAGAAAACATCAGTTATCGCGGTATCCTGCGGGAAGGTATCAGCCTATACGTACAAATGACAAATTCGAAATAAAATGTAAACATACAGTACATTTTAAAGACAGATCATTCTCGCCACGTGGAGGCCAAGTTCTTTGCCATTTCTTTTTTTTTTTTTTTAAAAAAAACCAAACGAAACTCAGCAACATTATTCTACAGCACAGATCATTGGACGTATAAACAATTACAATACATGCCCGTTCTAATATAAGAGAAATTCTTCAGAGATCTTCAAAGCACAAGACAGAGGTTCCTTTTTTTATTATTATTAAGACCGACAGAAGTGTTTAATACCATTAAAAATGCTAAACTGAACACAACTAGAAGGCATTAATGATCCACTATCTTGTAACTCAAATAAATTAAAAATAGCTAATTACAAAGTGTATAACAAATAACGTAAGTGTGATGAGACAAGGATTTTTTTTTTTTTTTTTTAAAGATAGTTTCACTACAAGCTTTGTGTCACTGGCAATCATTGACATCTAGCAAGATGTTCAATGGGATACTTGATAAAATTCAGTCTGGTCATTCAAGAACTCACAAATGCAAGCTCACAAAACATTGATGAGTTATGCAATTGCAAAGTGCTCTAATGCAACATTAACTACATGCAATCAACAATTTGGTACAGTATCCAAAGAGACATTACATTAAACATTAGGATCTCAAGAAAAAAGCAGCTTTAAGTTTTCTGGTGCAAATTACTACACTTCGTCTTCTGATTTGGTGCCCCAAAGAGAGAAAGAAAGACAGAAAGAAAACGAAAAAAAGGCAGTGCTTGATTCCGGTGGATATGGCAAGTGAATGTCGGGGGAAACAGCAAAAATTCAATAATGAATTTTATCTCAAAAATCTATTAACTAGCCAAAATCAGAGGGCACAGACATCTGTATAAACTGCATCCAATCAAAGGTCAACTTCAGAAATGTGTTTTTCAATTTAAATAATAGGTCTAAGAAGTTCTCTCACACTCTCCCTTCTATATTCGTAAGAAGTAAAAGAGGCATTTTTGTAAGTAAACATCAAATCCTGGGGGTAAGATAAACCACTTGTGCCATCCCCTTGTAGTCTTTCGAAAACATCTACTTGCAGTGAAGAACTCCACATTTATCAGATAAGAAGCTTCCTTCATGCATACTCTTCCATCCAGTTTATTATTTGCTGCCTGAGAAAAGCCCCTTCTGTTTTTCAGCATAAATCCTGCTTCCCAAATAATTAAGACAAATGAGGAGGTAGAAATACAGCGCTAAATTGCTTTCACAGCATCAGATTAATATTGTATACAGCACAAGTTTGTTAGTGTAAGTTTTAAATGCGATCTACACATTCTTCCCTGTTACGGTAGCAACCCTTAAAAGTGTGGGCCAGGAAACCATTTTTACACTCGCATTTACTGGTCAAACCCTTTTCATTAAACACTGCTTGCCTGCCCGATATAGAGTTTGTACTGCAAGAAGGCATATTAAAGAAAAGATTGTATTTCTGTGGCTTGCGTTCTAATAACACATGTCAGCCTATACCTACCAGTAAGCATTTTAAAGTGGCTGAAAAGGTTTGCATCAGTCCCAATGCCGGTGCTAAATGCCTGTTTTTGTAAAAGCAAGAAAACAGAATTACTTTTAGATTATGAGAAAGTAAAATGTAATGGGCAGCATTCTAAAATAAATCTCTTTTCTTCACTTTATTACAAAGTACTGAATGATAACAGCAATCAGAATGGAAAAGATAGCAAAAAGTGCAAGGATGACAGCAGCACACACTTGGTCGCTCTGTGACCATTGTGTCCTTGTGGTTTGCACAGTGTCCTTGTTGGTGCTTGCCGGTGGTTCAGTCCTCTGAGAGATGAATAGCACTGGTGCACTGTAGGGGCCTATCAGGTCCTGATGGCCGACTGTCTCTTGGCACTGTCGAATGGCACATGCGCGGAAACGGTATTCACAGTTCAGCTGGAGGCCTGTGTATCGGAATGACCAGTCCGGACCCTTATAAATCTGGCAATAAAGAAAAAAAATGATACCTCAAGTTAAAACATCCTACACACACATACATACCTCAGCATGGTTTTATTTATGCTGAAGGTAACTGTAAAAAGGATGACTCCTCACCAGTGTTTTCACCCATGCAAAGAAAAATGGACGAAACGCTCACAAACGCCATTTAAATGCCAGCTAAAGTCTTCAGTCCTTTTGGTGAAACATAGCAAGAGAACGACAAGTGCTCCTATGGCATGAGTACATGCCAAATAAACTCTGTCAGAAGCCCCAGTGTTAAGGTGTTTTAGTGACCACTTACGATGTAAATACTACACCATGGGATGTAATATATGATATTGTATCACAGGATTTTAGGTAGTTAACTGTATCACGCTACTTCATTAAGTCTAATCCAATCCAATGTATTTTGTTGTAGTTAAGATATCGCATGTTTAAAATATTATAATTTATCCCAATGAACATTGTATCAGGAAAGCCACAAGGAGTCCTCTGTGATTCTTAATTTCATCAGATCCCAAGACACAGGTGACTTATTAGGGTGTTCTCCAAGGTGCTCTCAGTTGGCTGGTTAACGTGAGTTCACAACTCTTCAGCATGGAGTGCCTAATTCAGTGAGATCTAAATGCTGGTTTCTCAAATGCATTAATTTGCAGCTACGTAAAGGTCCTGTAAAAGCCAACGAAATCCCATGTGGGTGCAATTTTCTGTTTATAGGTAGGTCAATAGGTACTGAGCTATTAGGTGTGTAGCACAGTACAATTTGCTTTCTCTCTTTAAACCCCTTCACCTCCCCCCTCCCCTTATGTGGATTTGCTTTGTTTAATTGGTAGGATACAGAAATACGTATCACACAGAAGTTTTCCCTACAGTTACATACTGTTAGACAGCATTTCACAAGTGCAAACTACCAACCATTCAATGAAAGAAGCAGAAAATCTCTTCTGAATTTGTTTGAAGAGCTGTCACTGTGGCTGTGGCTAGAAAGTCCTCTAACAGCCAGGCAGCTGAGCTTTACTGGAATCTACAACCTGGAGACTTTTCTCTCAAGAAATTGTTCCCACACTGAGACAGGGCAGGTCATCGGAAGTGCAGCTTCCTCAAAATTCTGCTAATTTGTACCATGCATTTGGTAGCGAGGGAACAGGCCACAGACACGCATCCTACTCTAGCTACATCTACACCAGCTGGCATGGGCTACTGTCCTCAGCTGCTTGTCCCCAGAAGTTGCCTTCCCCTCAAATTTGTTTGCTGAGGTATTTATATGGTTGCTTCCAAACTCCTTTAAGAGCTTGACTGATGTATATAGCTCAAATGGCGAATTACTAACTTATTATGTCTGAAGCATGTAGGGAGCAATGACATGAGCAACTCGGCTGACAGATCAGGGAGAAGGAGGAGAGGAGAGTGAAGTTTTGGCAGGGAAATGGTACTAAACAGCTTGCAGTGGACTTCCAGGCAGTTTATTTTTTTGTCCATGTCAAAGAAAATTGTCACCATCATGTCTAAGTATCTTAAAGGCTGTTTCCATGGTGTTTACTTCTTGACTGTTCCAATTTTTATTTTTGCAAACTAGTCTTCTCATGTTATTTGAATTTACTGTGCTAACCTGTTCTGGAGAGGCAAAAGGAATCACGCACCTCAGTCTACGTTTTTATTTCTAGGCTTAAAGCGTAACCTTTATTTTCTTGTCCAGCTCATTTGGCAATGCACATTGCTAAATCAAAGCGTGATTTGATTCTGTGTCTAGAAGCAACACTGACCACGCCTTACTTACATACTTAATGTTGCATTTACAATTTTAAAGTTACAATAAAGAATATTCACATGGCAAGGTAACAAACACCTTGGATTATGGTTCATCTTTTACTGAAAAATATAAGAAATGGACATAACAAACATAGCACTACACTGAAAGTTACGAATTATGAAAATATGAAGGCCTATAATCTACCAAAGCACAGGCAAAACTTATTTAATATTGAGCTATAATGGAATTATAATATACCAGAATTAATTGTGTTTCCTTGCTGGAAGGAAACCTGCTTGCTTAATAGTGTGAAACAGAGTTTCCAAGCCTAATTTCATGTCAATTATCAGGCAGTTTATAGGGAAGCAAAATTAGCACTGCACATCCTCTTTTAAATGCAGACTAATTTGTAGCTTGGTGTTTCAAACTGCATCTTTGGATAATCAAACCCGAAATTAAAACGCACTCTCAACTGCTCGAGCCTTGTAGTTACAGCATGCCCTACTACTGAAATGGTCCTATGGTAAAAACCTAATCACTGAATTATACAGAAGAAGTTTCCCTACACCTGAATGTCTACATTGCATAAGTAGGGGGTCTTTCCTACCTGCAGTTCTCTGTACAGAAGTATGACTCCGACAACATCAAAGCTTTTATAATAGTGTTTACTGCCTTCAAACAGCTCTTAGTGCAAAGAGAACCCTTTGTTCTTTTTCTCCTAAGACTCAATTCTGTACCATTGGGTGGATGTTTTCTTTTTGTCAGTTCTTCCCATTAGCGGACAATTTCCTCACCACTTGAGGTGTCAAGTTGTATTTAGTAAACATCACTGCAATCCAGAGAGGCTGCAACTTACTGCAGTATTTATATTACTTAAAACTCTTTTCTCTGAGACAACGGTTTTCGGAGATACTACCTTATATTATTTAGTAACAAAAAGTTAGCACGGTAACTGAAACCATACTGGAACACAGTAATCTTTAATCTAAACTAGTTATCACAAATACTAACGTAAGAAAAATACAATAACCTAAACACAACATACCTGTTTGAATTCCGAGTCTTTTCCCACCATGACCTGAAGACAGTAGATGACTGGATCGCCCTTCATGGGCTGCAGAACCTCCCAGGTGATCTCACAAGTGTGGTCGTTTATTCTCTCTATCCTTGGTGCTGAAGGAAGAAAACACAGAAGTGACAGCTCGCTCGGCTTTCCCCATCGCTCACCGTTACAGTCTAACGACTTGTAAAATTCTGCATTCTATCTGCTATTTTGTCTCAGAGAAACAAAAGATTCAGGTTCAAATGCATTATTCCTACAATGTTTGCTGGAACAACAACTAACAATCCACACAGGTCTCTATTGCTAGTTTAGGTATCATCCAAGAGAAAGCAAGCAGAATTTGGTGACTGCAAGTATGTATTGTATGCAAAAAAAAAAAAAAATAGCTGCTATGCTTAAAATTATTCTAAACATGCTAGGAAGAGTTTTCACCTCAAATTACTGTAACAGCCTGGTCACTCTCTCCTGGTAAGCAAGGATTCTAAGTATAAACCTTCTTATGTCAAAGAATGCATAAATGCCAAGTCTCTCATTTTTGGAGTGAATATTTTAGGCTTTAGGCCATTACATGAAAGGAGCATGCCCTTACTATGCCTACCTGCACTTGGAAACGGGCTTAGCATTCTAAATACCCCAAATACAACACAATACCAAAACCAACTTGCCATCCTCCCACCCTCCAAATGAAAAAAGAAGCACCTTTACCTTTCAAGGCAGCTGGAACAGATTTGGGAGTAGTGAAAACATATTCTTGAGAAAGGGGACCTTCACCAGCTTCATTACATGCCTGAATACAAAATTTGTATGATGTTGACTCACTGAGTCTTTGTACTTTGTATGTATGACATGGTCCTCTGTATAAGGATACAAACCTGAAAATGGAAAGAGTAGCTTATTTTAAAAACAGAAAAGGACTTCCGAAGTAGCTACAGTATTGTCTTGAAATCTATTCCCATTATTTCCCAGAATCTAATGAGAAGCCCAGAAATATTTATTTCAGAGTTAAACAGTGTTCTGGCATTACTATAAACCAATAAGCTTGTTTTCCAGGGTCAAGTTTTTATTTCTCATGTCTTTGAAATAAAATCTCTTTTACACAAAAAGTACAGCCCGTCTCTTGGCAAAAATGATCCTAAGCGTTTTCAGAAACCCTTCTGCACTTGAAACAATGGGAAAGGATAGGAGTTCTCTCTCACAATGAGCTGCATGCACTGCTTTTTTTTTGGCCATCTACTCCCCCAACATCTTTAGCTTTTCCAAATTAGGTAATTAAATTTTAGCTTTTTGCTCCTTTGCAATTCTCCCTTACTACACCTAAGAAAGGGTCACGGATCCAACTGCTCTTGTACATCATTGTCAGAGATGGGTGACTGATGAAGCTCACTCAGATCTGCACAGGAGGCCGGAGTCACACTTGTAGCGCACACGAAGTCCCATTCTGAGAGCTTTGTAGACTGGCCACTCTCCTTCATGTTATAATTCTTACATAGACTGATCTTGGCAGCTCTCATTTGATTTTCAATTTTGGTATCCCCAGGACACAGCACAAGTTTATCTCTTTCTGCAGGGGTTATCATCTACTTCGACTTTTTCTTTTCTTTTAAATTTAGAACAGATGGTACCTGCACATGACCTAGCCTTTGGTAATGGCAATGAATTTCTTTCCAGTTAAGAGTCTAATTTCTTTTCCTCCTTACAGCAGAGCAATTTCACCTAGCAGATCTATTTTGTCTCGCTGTCAAGCTAAAGCTACTCAGATTCAGACACGGTACACAGTGTAGCAATACTGTTCATTTTACCATTTAGGCAAGGGTACTTGCTGTACCATCCCAGCTTACATTCTGATTTAACATGAGAGAAGGGAACCCTTAAAATAATAATTTGTACTATATGAGTTTATTTCCCACTAAAAATAATTGCATATAAAGACAACAAAGAGTAAAGAATTCACCCCTTCCAATATCAAGTATATAAAATCCACAAGAGTGATTAGACTTGATACTTTGACAAAATACTTAACCAAACGCGAGAAAGATAAAAGTGTGCTGGTATGAAACATTTCATTAAACTCTTCATATTGAACTTCAATAAAAAACTGAGGTTTTTCATCTTGTACTTTCCAGCACAGAACACTAGAGCCCTTCTTGCCTTGCCAGATGAGATGACCTCCTACGTCTGTTGTAAATTCAGCAAAGCATACGGAATTTTGCCCTTTGCTGCCATCTCCCAAGCATCAGACCACAGCGATACAGGGCAGATTAAAGTGATGCCAAAACCAACCTTCCATTCTTATCCTCCATTTGAAGGTGGTACTGAATGGAGTCAGTTAATGCTTTTGCAGTTCCCTCCCCCCACTTCAGCTTGAGAGTCTGAGAACTGTATGCAGCACATTCCAGGCGAGGTGGGTCCGGGGGGAGAGGCTTTGTTTTCAGTTTTATGGTGTGGCTGAAAGGACCCGCTCCGAGACTGTTTAGGGCTTGAATTCGTACTCTAGTATTTGAAAAAAGAGAGAATAAATTAACTTGAAATTAGATTCTAAAAAATAACTGGTCATTTCCACTATTCACATTCAAGAGAGAATAATGGTACCAAATAGTACTTTCTACAATGAAGACTTCTATCAATATTATGCTTTGATAGACTGTCATGAATATGCAGGAGTGTCACTTTCCTTGCCACATTTTAAGGAGCTGGGTTGATGCAAAATAAAAATATGTTAGCATATTTGCATCATTCACATTAGTGAAAAGATGCAAAGTTCTATCAGCTACTTCAAGAGTTGTCCATCTTCCCGACCCCGCAGGCCTTGTACCAAAATTTTTGATAGCCACATTGAAGAGATGAGGGAAGGTAAAAAAAACCCACCCCCAAAAGAGGTGAAGCCATATCTTTGGCTATTTTATCAGGTGAGTTCAAGGATGACTACAGGAAAGTTTTACAGGCTTTTTGGAACAGATCGATGCATGTGAAAAGAAAGTGATAGTGCCCAGCCACCTCTCCTGCTGTTTTCACTGGTAACACATCTCTGGGTGCCTGCAAACACAAGCCATCTTGGGTCTGCTTGGAAAGGGAGAAGGGGAAAGTAGAAGAAATCAAAGGATACATGGCTGAGGGGTTTGTAGAACTCGAAATTCAGGGATAATTTTTTTTTTTTTTGGATACTCCATGGAAAACAATGCTGGCATTAGGTTTACAAGTAAGAATTAAAACAAGTAGCCAAGAAATTTATTTCTAAAAAGGAAAATGCAGAAAACAGAGAAATCTGAGGCTCTTTACATATCTCACAGCTAGCTATAGAGAGCAAAGTGTGTTTAATCTCATTTTGCAGACTAACATTTGCTTGTCAAAAGTAGTATCTAGGTAACTTGGAAACAAGTAATCACAATGATTAAATTCTGAAACAATCAACCACACAATTTCAAAATATTGAAACACAAATGTGTGTGCAGCCTTATGAAGAAATATTTCTCCTTCACTACAGTAATATTTAACATTATGCTAGTTTATTATAGCACAGAACTAAGGTTAATATATGCATTTTTTTATTTGCATGAAGAGTCGACAGTGTATTCTATAAAAGCACTTTTGGGGGTAGAAGTACAGAAGTATCTCTGCAATAGAAGCTTCTCTTTTTTCAGTTTGTTGACACAGAGAGCAACGGCTCTTCAAATTGCCAGCATTACTGTTAAATACTTGTAAGGCACACAGAAACATTGTAGTCTCACATACAGCATTAAAAAAGTAAAACCAAATCTTTTAAGGATTCAGAAAACTGCATAGCCAGATGCCTAACTATACTGAAATGAGCGTGGGCTTAAATTCTGACTTCAGTGGGACTGACATTCTCCTTGAAGTTTTAACACTGAGGACATGTTTTTGTAACAGGAATGTAGAGTGCCTTCAGGTAAAATCATTGATTTTTGCATTTATATTTTTCAGTAACCCTTAGGCCAAACATAAGGGATGATTTTAGCAACTAAAATTCTTCAAAAGACATTTTAAATCGATTGATAGATTTTCAAACCGATATTCTTCATTCTGACTGCCACCCAAATACTTGCTATTTCTGCAGAAAAGGCATTGAAAATTGTGATGAGCTGTCATTAGATCAGACAATCCAGTCAATAAAGACTGGGCATGGTCCTTCCTTGGATGGATTTTATCTTGTCAAACAGATTAGAGGCCATCCGTCTATGAAGCAACCAGTCCAAAAACCAGTTATGAATCTGAATCTGTAACCTGAATTCAGCTAAATGGATACATTAACCAGACAGATACAACAATACCACAGTAAACAAACTAACATAAATTGTTCTTGAAAGAAAATAAAAGCAGCATAGCTCATCTACTCATGATGATCATCATTACAAAGCTTCCTTTTGCTCCATGGCTACGTACTCATGCTTCTCTGAGAGTAATGCAGAGAATAAAAAAATGCAAGGAAACAAACAAAGAAAGAATCTGTTCTTGTGGAAGAAACAGTAGGCTGTCAAGTAGCTGTGCATGGCATACCTGTAGGTAGTATCTGGCTGTAAGCCATCTATAAAATAGGTCAGAACCTTCCCAACAGTTATTGGCTGCTTATCTCCAAAGTCTATGCTGTAGCCAAGGATTTCAGATCCATGGTCACAAGGTTTTTCCCAGCTTATAGCAAGGCATGTGGAAGGAGAATAGTGTGGACTTTCAACTTCATCTTCACTTAGTCCCCGAAGACAAGTCACAACTGCAGGTACCGAGGCTGGAGTCATACATGCCACTACTTCACTGAAAGGGCCTGCACCTGCAACATTCACTGCCTGCAAATGCAAAGTAGACCATGTTTTTACAGCAGGGTCAATTCCCATTTCCAGATTTCACTAACAATAGTTTTATGTCTTTACCTGAACCCTGCAGTAGTATATAGTGGCAGGCAAAAGCCCTTTCATTTCACAGCTGAGCCCAGGCCCACAATAGGAGGTCTGCATGCATCCTTCCACACCGCACCACTCCAGTCGATACTCCGTGACGTCAGCTCCATTACTCACTGGAACCTTTAAAATGGATATAAATAGTTAGAAGTTAAATTCACTTACTGAAAAAAAATCAATCCAACTCACCACATCTATATTTTTTATTTCACAGAATGTTACCCTCCCATTTCTTTGCTGATTTTTAATGTAGTACAATACAAATAAATCAGAATGCATTACTGGCCTTGGGTCACTTATACTTTAAAAATGCTATTTACTGTTGCAGAGACTACTCTATACAAAGTAATTGTGATTTCAGTTGCTTAAATACAGAGATCATTTAGCATACAGCGTTTGGCTTAGGAGTCCAAACAGTCAATCGCAAGAGATGGTCTTCTTGAGAGGGTGATTTGGGGTACTAGAGTTTTCACTGACTGGGTCTATAGTGCAGGGATGAGAATATGCAAAAGCATGCTGGTGCTAGTGTCTTCATCTTACAGATTAAAGGACTCCTCCTTGTGCATAGAACCTAGGCTGTGAGCACAGTGGGAAGCAGAAAATTGTGCACTCTGTCTTTTCCCAAGATAGAGTTGTGAAGCAACTGGGAGAGACACCTAAGCAACAACACAGACCTAGACTGAAATGCCTGCTCGAGTAGCCTGTTTTTCCTCACTACCTGCCCTAGGAATCCAAACTTAGCCTCTCAATTTTGGGAGTTGAATGGTTTCAATATTCTTTAGAAAGAATAATTTGAAGTACTATTAAAATCACATGTGCCAATGCTAGACTAAGAATTGAGACTATGGAAAGATATCAGTAGTCAATGAAGTAATAAATAAAAAGCCAACCAAAAAGCCACCACCTCCCCCCAGTCAACAAAAAATTTCTTAGATCATGAAGAAAACAGAAGAAAAATGCTGCTGCTGTTTTGGATTGAATATTCCAAGACAGCAATCACACCAAGGTGCAGATAATAATTACTCCAAAGCACGTTTTATTCTTTACCCTTCTCTTGAAAGAAAAGTATTTGCTACTTCCACCATTAGTCTATGGGAAGATAAGTGACTGAATACAAACAGCACTTCAAAGGATAACATTTGATGCTCCTGAGCTGTGACTGATAAGGACTCCCTTTCTGTTCTCTCATTTACAATGAGATGTGTTGGTGAGAGAACTAATGCAGCTGTGGATGGCTGTGCAACTGTCTGTGAAGATGGCGTAATTTCTCAGTGTTATCGCTGTTGCTGCTGTAGATCTAGTGGAGTTCACCTTAACAGAAGCAGGGGAATCCAAGCCAACAAGTGCAAGGATGACAACAAATTGGGGTGAAGCATTTGATATGCTGAAGTGTACGGCTACCAGAGGAATTTCAGCAAGCAAGATCTGATACAAACTTCAGGAAGTTCAACTAAGACAAAGGCAAACACAAAGTCCTGGACCTGCAATAGAACAGTACAGGCTAAGGAGCAACTTTACCAAAAAAGAACCTGTGTGTCCTGGTGAGAAAGCTGAATGTGAGTCAGCAATGTGTGTCTGATGAAGGTGAACTACATACTAGCTGTATTAGCAAAAGAGCAGCAAGAAGGCTAAAAGGAATAACGATTCCCCTCTACTCAGCACTTGTGAGGCTGCATCTCCAGTACTGTGTCCCACCTTGGGCTCCCCAATACAAGACAGACATTGACATACTGGAGTAAGTCCAGTGCAGGGCCACGAAGGGGGAGTGCAACACACAACAAAAAGGTAAGGCTTATTTGATATTAAGATGATAAGGCTAAGGGGAGATCTTACTGCTGCCTTAAATTACTTACTAGGAGGGTACAAGGAAGATGATGTCAAATTTTTCTTGGAGGAGGCACAGTGGGAAGACAAGAGGCAAGAGTGATGACTTGCACTAAAGGATATTTTGGCTAAACATAAAGGAAAAAAATTCTAAAGCATGACAGAGTTTGCCCAGAGACAGCTTTACCAGGCTGCAGAATCTTCATCCTTGGAGATAAGCAAAACTTGACTGGACAAGGCCCTGAGAAACCTGACCTAAATCTGAAGTTAGCTTCTGCTTTGAACAGAAGGTTGAACTAAATGACATCTAGAGGTCCACTCATACCTTAATTACTTTGTGATTCTATAAAGCAAACATCTAACATTGGTCAAATTAACCCTACCTGAACATTGTAAGAGATTTCTTCAAAAGGCTTTGCTTTGTAGACATTTAAGGAGAGCTCCTCTGATATACCCAGTAGGAAGCATGAACTCTGCCTTCCAGGTAAAATAGTTTAATCTTTTTTTTCTGTACAGTTCTGTAACTTAGATACTTCACTCCATCTCAAGCCACTGAAAAGCTGTGTTTAAACAGTATTCCCAGATAGAATCTTCCTTTTTACAAGCTTAATTTTTATCTATTGCATTTTTTAAAATCAGATATCTGAATACTATGGGTTTATAGGAAGTCTGTGAGGCTTTTGCTACATTATTACTGATATAATTATATAAAATTAAATCAGCTTATAAAAGCAGCAAATGCACAATAATCTATTGTATTATGTGGATATATTCGCTCTGAGGAAAGATAACTACATTAAAGAAAAATTTTAAGAAGAGTGTGCATCACTCAGAAATGTAGTGCAGCAGTTGTGGCAAAACTCTTAAACAAAAGAACAAAGTGAGATCTCACGTACCTGTAGGCTGCCAAATTAGAGCTGTCATATAATAATATGATGAATGACTTTAAGGTTTTACCTGCCAAGTATTGGATAATGAGTTAAGTATGTTTAAAAATGTGATTAAAATACCGTCCTAAGCTTTTAAAGTTGAACTTAAAAATGTAGAAGACAATCACAGGTGTAAGACAGGTGTAACACGGCATTCTTACCTCCCATGACACCTGAGCACAGGCAGCAGATCTGCATGCCACTTGAGGAGGCTTGCACTGATCTGGTGGTCCAGGTGCTGTAGTTACTTCACATTTTTCCGAGTAAGGTCCAAACTATTAAAAAGGGAGTTGATACAATTAAATTGTAAAAATAAAATTACTACTTTTTAAGTAACAGTTTACCATAGTAGGGACATATAATAGCGGCCTGAAACTTTGTATTACTTGCTTATAAAATAAATCTTTGTGGCCTGTGGCTTCAGGATTTATTTCAGTATCTGGCTATTCTGCAGAATAGCTGCAAGACTCCTCTTCTCTATAGCAAATGCAATCAGAATAAATTTTGACACTTCAAACTCTCAGGCAAAACAGGAAAGTGCTATCCAAATCCTTACTTTGAAGTTACATGATGGCTGCACTGTAACATAACACAATTTGTAGCTGCCTATTTGTATCTATCTAAAAGAAATAAAGGATTCAAAAAATGCTTGAGCTATAAACCACTCTCTCATAGAATCACAGAATGGTTTTGGGTTGGAAGGGTCCTTAAAGACCATCTAGTTCCAATCCCCCTGCCATGGGCAGAGACACCTTCCACTAGACCAGGTTGCTCAAAGCCCCATCCAACCTGGCCTTGAACACTTCCACGGATGGGGCAGCCACGACTTCTCTGGGCAACCTGTGCCAGTGCCTCACCCCCTCATTGTAAAAAATTTCTTCCTTGTATCTAATCTAAATCCACCCTCTCTCAGTTTGAACCCATTACGCCTTGCCCTAGCACTACATGCCCTTGTAAAAAGTCCCTCTCCAGCTTTCCTGGAGGCCCCCTTTAGGTACTGGAAGGCTGCTAGAAGGTCTTCCCGGAGTCTTCTCTTCTCCAGGCTGAACAAGCCCAACTCTCTCAGCCTGTCTTCATAGGAGAGGTGCTCCAGCCCTCTGATCGTCTTCATGGCCCTCCTCTGGACCCGCTCCAACAGGTCCATGTCTTTCTGGTGCTGAGGACTCCAAAGCTGAACGCAGTACTCCAGGTGGGGTCTCACCAGAGCAGCGTAGAGGGGGAGAATCACTTCCCTCGACCTGCTGGTCACGCTTCTTTTGATGCAGCCCAAGATACAGCTGGCCTCCTAGGCTGCAAGCGCACATTGCCGAGTCATGTTGAGCTTCTCATCAACCAACACCCCCAAGTCCTTCTACTCAGGGCTGCTCTCAATCCATTCTCTGCCCGGCCTGTATTTGTGCTTGGGATTGCCCCGACGCATATGCAGGACCTTGCACTTGGCCTTGTTGAACTTCATGAGGTTCACACAGGGCCACTTCTCAAGCCTGTCACGGTCCTCTGGATGGCATCCCTTCCTTTCAGTGTGTCAATCGCACCACAGAGCTTGGTGTCATCAGCAAACTTGCTGAGGGTGCACTCCATCCCACTGTCCATGTCACCAGCAAAGATGTTAAACAGCGCCGGTCCCAATACTGACCCCCGAGGAACACCACTCATCACTGGTCTCCACTTGGACATTGAGCCATTGACTGCAACTCTTTGAGTGTGACCATCCAGCCAATTCCTTATCCACCAAGTGGTCCATCCATCAAATCCATGTGTCTCCAATTTAGAGACATGGATGTCATGCGGGACAGTGTCAAATGCTTTACACAAGTCCAGGTAGATGACGTCAGTTGCTATTCCCTTATCCACCAAAGCTGTAACCCCATCATAGAAGGCCACCGAATTTGTCAGGCACGATTTGCCCTTAGTGAAGCCATGCTGGCTGTCACCAATCACCTCCTTATTTTCCATGTGCCCTAGCACAGTTTCCAGGAGGATCTGCTCCCTGATCTTGCCAGGCACAGAGACTGACTGGCCTGTAGTTCCCCGGGTCTTCCTTTTTTCCCTTTTTAAAAATGTGGGTTATGTTTCCCCTTTTCCAGTCAGTGGGAACTTCACTGGACTGCCATGACCTCTCAAATATGATGGATAGTGGCTTAGCATCTTCATCCGCCAGTTCCCTCAGAACCTGCGGATGCATCTCATCAGGTCCCATGGACTTGTGCACCTTCAGGTTCCTTAGATGGTCTCAAACCTGATCTTCTCCTACAGTGGGCGGGTCTCCATTCTCCCAGTCGCTGCCCTTGCCTTCTGTGACTTGGGTGGTGTGGCTAGAGCACTTGCCGGTGAAGACTGAGGCAAAAAAGTTGTTGAGTACCTCAGCCTTCTCCATATCCTGCGTAGCCAGGTCTCCCGTTTCCTTCCAGAGAGGGCCCACATTTCCCCTAGTCTTCTTTTTATCAGCAATGTACCTATAGAAGCTTTTCTTGTTGCCCTTGATGTCCCTGGCCAGATTTAATTCTATCAGGGCTTTAGCTTTCCTAACCTGATCCCTGGCTGCTCGGACAATTTCTCTGTATTCCTCCCAGGCTACCTGTCCTTGCTTCCACCCTCTGTAGGCTTCCTTTGTGGAAGGTGCATAAAAAGTTAGGTCAGTGCTTTAAAGCCTTAAGCTGCAGATCTCTCCACAAACAGTGTCAACTGGTCCTGATAGTTTTTATGAAGAGAACGTTATTGAAAAAATGCAAGCAGCCCTGCCTCTCTGTCTTTCAATCAGGACTTTGGATACATAGTTAAATAAAGCTTGTTCTACAGCAACAATTGATTTAAACACATTTAATACTCCAAATAGAGAAAAAATTCTTGTATCAGATAGAACATGTACTCAGAAGTTAAACTAAATATAAAAAAAAGAGAGTCAGGAAACTCTAATTATTATGTTCTAGAACACCAACTGCTGTAAAATAAAGGTCAATCAATTTACAAAGCTGTATACAGAAAATAATTTACTACCTTATTTCACATGAGAATATTAAAGTTGCAACAACGCTTTGATAAAGTACTTAGCATTTCCTAACCATTTCCCAATGCTATTATTCAGATATAAGACATAATTAGGTATTTTCTCTTCCCTTCAGCTAAAATGCCCTTTATTATAAACTGATGTTTATCAGTCTGTTCCCACACAACAATAAGCTATGTGAATCAAATGACTCTACATTAGGAAATCCTCATTTTAAAATTACTGTTAAATGCTTTTTTTTAAAAGAGAAGATCCTTAAGAGTGATTGCAGTCTCTGGAACTAATTTCATTTCAGACTGCCTCCTTACCCCAGCCTTGTTAGCTGCTCGCAGTCTGAAGTTGTACGTCCTCCCTGGAAGAAGGCTGCCTACTGTGCATTCAACATCAGAGCCTTGGTAAACCTCTCTGTGTTCATCGGTTTCCATCTGAAACATTTCCAGACCGTAACAGGTAATGGGTGAACCACCGTCTACCTGAGGTGGTCCTAAAAGTACGAGAGAAAGAAAAACTTATTTAATTTTAACACGTAACACATTTGGATCCCTTACACTCACTAACAGTTGTAATAGAATTACCCCAGCGCAGCTGAATTTCTCTTGCTCTTGGTCTACCCTGTAGCCTTGGAGGCTGGCATGGACCAGGGACCACTGCTGGTGTCTGCACCAGTAAAGAATCAGATGCCTACAAAGGAAAGATAGGTTAATGAAGTCACCTAGGCCAAACCAAGCACTATCAATTATGCCACAAGTAAAGGCACATACTTGAGTCAGAAACAGGATCTTCCATTTTTTGAACTACATCTTCAAATACATGAAGATGCTTACATGATCTGGTATGTATTTCTCATATTATCTATATAAAACATGCTACAGTAATCAGAAAATATGCAAAATTAACTTTTGCTTTTGTGTTTTGGTACACATGCAAGGGGTAGAACTAAAAACAGTGATTAATTATCAGTACAAACCTAGTATAGATGCTTGAAATATGACTTGTTCAACGTAAACTTATTCTCTTTTCCATCAAACTGCAGTTTAATGATTTCTAAAACCTTACTCTAAGGGTTGTATACTTTCTGTGCAAGAACTCTCCGAAAGCAAAAGTGGGCAGAAATGTCAATCAGAAGAGATTAAAAAAAAATTGAGATTTCAACTTTTTCATTGCTTAGTAATACTTAATGTGCAACTAACTTCCACCTCTGATTTGAAGTGCATGCAAAAATACATAGCATAACAACACGCAGCAGATGGCATTGACTATTCTGGATGCAGACAGAAATGAGTCAGAGAGAGTGCGGGGTTATTAGCTTCAGTGTGATACAGAACAAATACAAAGTTGGTAAGCCTTTTAGTTTACAGAAGAGATGCATCTTAGAGTCTCATTTCATAAGTTCCAGAAAGAGTGGATTGGAAACTCTGCTGCTTTTCAGTTCCTTTGAAATGTATTGTTGCACTGAACAACTGATGCTACTTAAAAAGCAGAATGTTTCTCAGGAGGCATGTGTCCATGACAAGCTACAGAAAAGTTTAATTACATCTTTCTTCACTAATCTTCTGTTGATTTCTGACACCTTCAGAAAGCATCAGGACTTTATGAAAGTTATTTTTAATTTGGTACTCAAATAATGTTTATTCTAAACTAATGGGGTTGGGCTGTGGGGCAGGAGGTTGGCAGAGCGAAAGTCTCCAAAGACGTACATGCACTTGTGGTTAGGTGACTGGGAAGTATACTGCCTTCCGCCTTCCCCGGTACAACAGCAAGCTGAGCTATGGCGAGAGGGAAAGCACTGCACCTGAGCCAGCACTAAAGGAGTCCAGATTTATTCTTAAGACCAGGTGGCTGTGGGCAAGGCTGTCTTTGCAGGAGACTTCTATGTGGAGGAAGAACACATGAATTTCATATAGTAAAGGGGGGCTGGGGAAGAAATGGCAAACAGCAAGAATGCAAGGCTTTCAGATTTTCAGGAGATCAGCTTGACATTGAAGCCCTGCTGGAAGTCTGTAGAGAGCCAGGGCTGGCTTTGTTACACTTGCTGCTGGGAAGAAGGGAGAAGAATACAGCATGACATTTTGGCACTGGAGGCTGAACTACACCACAGAAGTGACAGTGCAAGTATGTGTGTATGTAATACCTATATACAAGAGAGCATAGTACAGCATACCAAATTGTTTGGGAATACTGAGAAGTAGGGCAATGTAAACATTTCGATTGTGGCTGAGGCAGCATGGGAAGAGACTATGGAGCACAATCCTGTAAAGCCTGAGGAAACACTCTGTCCTCCCCTGCCTGCTGGGCTGACTTGGCTGCTCAGAGAGGGTACTCCGCTGACCACATGCAAAACATTACATTTACACTGCTGTCTTGGGTTAGGCCTTAAAAAATTACATTCTATCAACGTATCACACAGGAAAAGACATGGTATCTGTTTCTGTAAATAAGAAAAATCACTTTAAACAAAATACAGTACCAGAAAAGAATATTCACATTTATTTCTTTAAGAAATGGGCTGAAACTTGGAACACTGTGCATTGATACTGGAAGTCTTTTGAGGTACTAATTACAGCTATTTTGTTAGGCATTTCTGTACAATATTTGCTTATTAACTACTGGACCAGATTTTCTTAAAGAGAGAGAAATTTTATTTAATAAAAATATTAGCTCATATTACCATGCTTTGTCCTCCTTCCCCAACGCAATATACACGTAAGCGATAGGAACAGCCAGGATTTAGTCGGTCACACACATGTTCCCTAGCAGCTCCGCTGTATATTGTGTCCCATTTGTTTCCTGAAAGGTTAGGAACAAGTGTGCAATGAACCAAGGTGTAATCTGCCACGCTTCAATACCAGCCACAGCAGGTATCCTAGCTTCACTAAATAAGTGTGTGCCTGATGTTTATCAAAAAAATTTAAGGCTTGCTTTGAGTTTCCTGGAAAAAGATCCAATCATTTCATAAAGATAGTTTCCTAGGTAAATTTGTGTAGATCTGCTGAAGTGAAATATCTTCCTTATTTGGTATTCGTATTAACTAGGAGAGAATTTACTTTTAATGAAGTAGTTATTACTGGGCCAGCAAGCACATTCAAACATCATAACCAAATAAATGGGAAAGATACAAAAGGAAAATTTTCCATGGAAAAAAACCTTCTAATTACAACATTCATTTTGCAGACTGTAACTACAGTTTACAATTGATAAAGCTTGTTCCTGTATTCCTGAATGGCCCAGCACCATCTGAAATACTGATTTCATTCTTTGCTATTCAGCCAGATTCTTAAATCAGAAACTCTTTAGCATTCTCTCTCTCTTTTTAAGAGATTAAGCAGGGAACCTGGGGACTTTTAATTAAATCTCCAACAACTCAATACCTCACAGAATT
The DNA here is from genome assembly GCA_009819775.1 of Phoenicopterus ruber ruber. Lineage (NCBI taxonomy): Eukaryota > Metazoa > Chordata > Aves > Phoenicopteriformes > Phoenicopteridae > Phoenicopterus > Phoenicopterus ruber. Next base: position 189,443,836 of record CM020215.1, on the reverse strand, counting down.
TAGAGGACTGGGAATGAAACGTAATGCACAGCTTGCTTTCTGTATGAAAGGCTCAGGTAAATCATTCCAAAAGTGACTTAACGTGGACACATGATGGAGTAAGGAAAATGACAGACTAAGTATCAAAAGAACCACAGCTGAAATCCCTGACAGGGCTGCCATTACAATTTGGGGACAGTGAACTGTCTTAATCTGACACACCACTGGAGAAGTATAAACTTTCATTCTCAATGTGACTGTGTTTCTGAATTTATTAAGGTCACTTAAGAGTCTTGTCTAGATTTTTAAATAATTTAGCCAGATAGCTTTACGTCCAGTTTAGAAATATTGTTAATTTCCCTTCTGTATGAAAGGACAGAAAATAGCAGAAACAGTTATCCCAGCTGCATCACTGTTCTCTTTTAAAGGTGACAAATGGAGCACTAGCTTTTCTTTCATCTGTCACATATCCAACAAAGCTATGTGGCCCTGTCTTCTTGCCCTAAAATGTCTGAAATGTGTCATTTCATTTCCAAAACAGAATACACCTAAGTAATAAATTAAACAATGAGCATTTCTTTTGACACAGAGTTTTGTGGCATCTTCTTTCTAAGCCAGAGAAAAGGAACCTCTTGTATACAAGCATCAACATCCCTCTTTTTTAATGGCAGTCCCTTGCAATAACTTTCCCTACCATAATACACATTTTACTCTTCCCAGAGGCGCACACATGCAGAAAAAAACCACAGCTGAATGCCAACATATGCTCCTAATACTTACCATTTAAGCCTTCAGACATTTCCACAACATATGTATTTATTGCTGCTCCTCCATTGTCTTTTGGTGGATCTGTAAAAACAAGCAATATTTCAACTAAGCGAGGTAAATTAAATGGTTTTGTAGCTTTTGGGGAGAATTTACAAAAGGCAAAATCAACAGCCGACTGGAGGTGGGTGCTTATTTAGACAGATAGCATCCTAGCTAGCCATAGCATCCTAGTTCAGGACAGCTGCAAATCACTCAAATTCTCCACCATGCAAAGCTGCCAGCTCACAACCCTACTGTATACTCCACAGATGAAGAGTGACAAGTGAAATCAGGCACCTGGGAGATGCCACAGTAAACATTTCAGTTAGTCTGAAGTGCCATAGAAGGCTGCCTGATTACGGTTTCAGGGACATAGATCCTAATGGTCCCATAATTTGGACTGCAGATAGGAAAAGATTATCATACTGATTTGCCTATAAGAATATTTCAAAATGATTTAAGGACAGGATTTCAAAAACCTAAATATTTTGTGAGAATAGAAGTCAGGAGTTCTACACTGAAAATTTAATCTCTTACATTTTTAATACATCACTAGAAATCGAGTGCACTATCCTCCCAGGTACAATATTCATGGACAAGATATGAACCTACAGACCTATCTTTGACATATAATCCTACTACTCTTTCTCAGAGCTGACTTAGAGAACAGCAGAATTAAAATAATGTGGAAACCCAACATTTTGGACAAATATAAAGACAGCACGATACTTCGACACAGAAGGGTACTGCTGCCATAACACTACATTATGTATGTGCTGGATGAAATGGTGTTGGCTCTTAGGCAAGAGTTACATATCATATCACTCCTGCTAAATAAAATGAGACTCATTATATGGCACATCGCACTTTTTTGGTTGGAAGGTAACAAATTAGTCCAAATGAAAAATAAAATTATCACATTAATTATCACTTATTAAAAAAAGAGTATTACTGTTCAAAATAATGACTATTAAAGGTTTTATATATAAATAGATATTTTAGATAGTTTTTGATTTACAAATTAGGTATTTCTCATAAACTCATACATTATATATCATCCATAAAAGATGAAGTATCAGGCCCTGATGTAGCAAAGCACTCTGGAAAGATGCAAGATTGGACTTGCTGAGTGCTACTTATACTCTACAAGTAACTTCCTTATTATTAATGCAAAAGAATTAAACACACTATTAAACAGAAATAGAAGTTTAATTATCTGTGACAATAAATAAACCCTTTAACTGATTTTCTGCTAAAGTACTGCGTCACACAGTATTGTTTCACCTTCTCCTATTTCACAGCATAAGGCTAAAAAAAACCTGAGCCTAAGGAAAAGTTTCTCAAGATCCTTAGCAAATAAAAACATTTATCTATCAAAACAAAACACTTCGAAGAGATAGGTTGAACTTGGATCTTCTCTCTTGATAAAACCCCAGAATTTTGTGGCATCTACTTTTTGTGCCAGAGAAACAGAACTTCTTAGTATGCAAATTAACACTACTGTTTTTTTTTTTTAATTATTGTAGTCCCCTGCAATAACAGTCCCTATTACAATTTGTATATTATTTTTCCCACATAATTACACTATTATACTGCCAACGTAGGTATTTTGAACCAATATTTTTCTCTTAGTTCCACGGAAGTGGATCATAATGGCTCAGTTGACTGAAGTGTTACTGAAGTAAAACCTGGCCTCCTACATACAAATACATACAGAAAGTATTTTTTATATATATATATATATATAAAAAATGCAGAGGACATACTCTAAACAGAACTGGACAACAATCTTACCCCAGATTATTTTAAAACTCTGTGCGTGAATTTTTCCTTTCACTGCAGGTTTTGAAGGTACGCCAGGCTTGTCTGGACAAGTAATGTATTCTACTGTCTCACTTGGACTGCTTTTCCCTTCTGAGTTATAGGCAATGACCTGCAAATATATAAAAAATTATTATAAACAGAACAAATGCACTGGCTAGTGGTATGCTATTCACTGTTAACAGAAAGGTCAAATTAATTTATATGTATGCTTAGAGAGATAGCTACATAATAAATTATCACAAGAACTAAAGCTATTATATACTTTCATTTTAAATTTTCATTAGTCCCATAGTTAGACAACCACTATACTGAAATTAAAAATTCCTACAAATTGCCAGTAAAGAAAAAAAATCCTTAAAAAAATCCCAACTCTAGTAATTGTGAAGCTGAAAAAAAAAAAAATTCACAAATCAAATAACCTTCCATATCCCCCAAATGTCAAATGTTGGTGCATAAAGTCAGGCTTCTACTTAGGACACGTAAGAGTTGCCTGACTGTAAAAGGTAATCAGGACATGCAAATCTCAGTGACGTTAATGGAATCTGTGGGTGCTCAATATAGCACAAGCCACTTTATTTCAAGTCAAGGATCTAAAAACTTGGTTTTTTAAAATCATCTAAGATACTCAGATAGGTCTAAGAACAACTCTTTTTTATCAGAGTTGTACAATTTAATGATAACAAAATATACACATGAGAAAAAACCTTTATAAAAGCATGGAAACAAAAGATTATGAAAAAGACATAGGGCAAAGAGGTCACTTTTAAACTTTCACTGAAGGAACTTGGAAGTATTAAGATTTTAATTGCAATTCCCTTCCCATTGAGGTAAAAATATTTTCACGTAATTAAGTAAAGAGCAAAAAGTGATGCATTACTAACTGCTAAAGAAACCTGAATAATTGGGATGAATTAAGTAGAGCTCTCATGCTACTACAGTACCTTCTTTTAAGGAAATACATTCAGAGACAAAAAAATGTTTATATGGGTTAGTTGTATTAACAACAGGAAAGGTGATATAAACTCTTCAGTCCCAGTGGAAATTATGGCAAAGGTTGTCATGGAAGTTATTTACAGGCACACGAAGGACAAGAAGGTAATTAGATTTATCAGGGGTAAATCATGTTTGACCAACCTGAGTGCATTCTATGATGAAACAACTTGCTCAAGAGATGAGGGGAGAGCTGTGGACATCATCTACCCTGATTTTAGTTTGACATGGTCTCTCACAACACCCATGTAGACAAGCTGGTAAGATATAGACAGAACAGATGGACCACAAGATGGGGGTGGAAGACCTGACAGAATGCCAGGGTCAAAGGGTGGTGGTTAATGGTTTGAAGGCAAATGAGAAGCTCCTCATGAGTGGATTTCCTCAGCAGTCAATACAGTGTCAGATACTATTCAGTATCTTTAGAAGTGGTTTGGATGACAGGAGTGAATGCACCATCCCCAGGTTTGCATATGACACCAAACTAGGAGCAGAGAGATACACGCTGGAAGGAAGAGCCACTATACAGACTCCGACAGGCTGGAAGATTGCATCAATAAGAACTGTATGAGCTTTTACAAAGCTAAATATAAAGTCTTGCACCTGGGATGGAAATAATCCCAGCAGCAGTACAGTTTGGGGTCTGACTCGCTAGTCAGCTTGCCTTTTTTCAGCTCTGCTGAGGACGACCTTGGGATTCTGGTGAAGAGCAGCCCAAACTAATCAGCAAAGCATCCCGGCAGTAGCAAAGGCAAATTGTTTCATGGGCTGCATTAGCAAGAATTTAGCCAGCAGAACAAGGGATGTGATTACACCACTTTACTCAGCACTTTTTAAGCCATGTCTGGAATACTGTGTCCAATTTTGGTCCTCCTAGTTCAAGAGAGACACTGGGAAACTGGAGAGAGTCCAGAAGAGGGTAGGAATGATGATTAGAGAGGGCTGGAGAACCTGACACAGGAAGAAAGGTTGAAGAACTTGGGTTTATTCTGCCTAAGAAAAAAGAAGTTTCATTGGGGAAGATCTAATCACAACCTTCCAATACCTAAAAGGTAATTACAGAAGAGATGAAGATACTGTCTTCACAAGGATCTGTGATGACAGGACAAGAGACAGTATGCACAAAGTGTGTTAGGGAAAATTCTAGCTGGATATAAGGAAAGAAATTAATCACCATGTGAACAGGCTGCCTAGAGAAGTGTTTGAATCTCCTTTGCTGGAAATACTGAAGTCTCAGCTCAACAGGGCTAGGACAGGGTTGAATTGCCTAGCCTAAGGCCCTGCTTTCTACACAGGTTTGACCCAGATAATCCCCAAAAGTCCCTTCCAACCTTGATTTTTCTGTGATTCTAGGAAAACAAATTGATGCTATTCTTTACTTTCTAGTTGTGTCTGCAGTTAGTTTACTATGTATTCCCATTTGTTCCTAGCAAAAAGCTAAACAACCTAAAAAAAGGTTTTTTGGCTTTTATATTTGTTTTAAAAATGAGCAGAATCGGAACGACAGCAGTAATGTTAGTACAGATTAAGAAAAGGAAATGTGAGCTAACATGTCTCTCAGACATTAAGTCTCCCGATACAGTTTACAAGGTTAACAATCATCTGGTTGTCTTTGTACCCTTACAAATGAAGTTAAATGGGCACAGTTAGCATTTACGTATTATAATAAGGTTTCCAATGGTTATAAAGCTTCTTTCAAAAGCCTTAAGGAATGCTACTACTAATTAAGTCTTTCCCCTGTATAATAAAAATTAAAGATCTGATTAATACAACATTTGTTTCTCTATGCCCTGTCAATGAGTGAAAAGACTTCTGTTTACTATTTTGTTAAGAAAAACACAGTATAAACATTGATTTTTTTCTTTATTTTAATGAGAAACTTAGGATGTTTAAGTTAACTATATGTTTACTAGTAATGTGTATGATTAACACGTAGGATTACTTTCAAAGGAAGACTTTGATCAAGTCCTGCAAAAGCTAGTTTCAAGGTAATTAGCTATTCTTTAGCTCCTGTGTGGCCATAACAGTCCTAGCTTGGTACAGTCCTTGGAATACACTGTGTATTTTAAATTATTTAAATATTAAGTTATGTAAAAAACCCCAAGTATTGTAAGACTGGGTGGTGAGGCACTGGCACAGGTTGCCCAGAGAAGTTGTGGATGCCCCATCCCTGAAAGTGTTCAAGGCCAGGCTGGATGCAGCCTTGAGCAACCCGGTCCAGTAGAAGGTGTCCCTGCCTATGGCAGGGAGATTGGAACTAGATGATCTTTAAGGTCCCTTCCAACCCAAACCATTCTAATGATTCTATGATTAATCCCCATCATTAATCCGCATTGAACTGTGGGGAACAGAACTGGACACAGTACTCCTCCAGGTGCGGACTGACAAGAGCTGAATACAGTGGGATGATCACATCTCTTATCTCTGCTAGTAATGCCCCTGTGGATGCAGCCCAGGATCCAATTTGCCTTTGTTACTGCAGTGTTGCACTGCTCATAGTCAGCTTGTCCGCCAGGACCCCCAGGTTCCTTTCAGCAAGGCTGCTCCTAGCCTATACTGGGCTCCTTGGTTATTCTGACCCAGGTGCAGGACTTTGCACTTGTCTTTGTTAAACTTCATACTGTTTTTGCTAGCCCAGTCTTCTAGCCTATCCAGGTCTCTCTGTATGATGGCTCTCCCTTCTTATGTATTTACCTCACCACTCAGTTTGGTGTCACCAGCAAACATGGTGAGGGTGCTTTCAATCCCATCATCTAGATCATTTGTGAAGATGAACAGCGTGGGGCCCCATATCGATCCCTAGGGGATCCTACTTCTGACAGGCTGCCAGCCTGAGTAAAAACCATTGATCACCACCCTCTGAGTGTGGCCTGTTGGCCAGTTTTCTACTCATCTCGCAGACCACCCATCCAGTCTGTATCTTGCCAGTTTGTACAGGAGAAGGCTGTGGGAAACATTGTTGAATGCTTTGCTGAAGTCCAGGTAAACAACATCCACTGCTCTCCAAGGGTCAACTGGAAGTGTTACTTTAATGTAAAAGGTAATCAGGCTAGTCAGGCATGATTTGCCTTTGTTGTAGGTTTTTCCCAATCACCTGCTTCATTTGGCTTGTAATTGTTTCCAGAAAGACTCTTCCATTACTTTCCCAGGGACTGAAATATGACTAATGGGTCTGTAGCTCCCCACGTCCTCTTTTGGGCCTTTCAGGGATATCCCCTGATCTCCATCACTTTTCAAATACTATAGATAGTGGCCTTGCAACAATGTTGGCCACTGCTCTTAACATCCTGGAGTGGTTTCTGTCCTGGCCCATAGATTGATGTGGGTGAGCTTTTGCAAAAGGCCACAGCTCAGCCCTTCCTCCACCACTGGTGGGTCGACACATGCCTTGTCAGAGCTACTTGATCCTGTGATCTGGGGTCCAGCTATGCTGGTAAAGACAGAGGCAAAGAAGGTATTGAGAACCTCTGCCTTATTGGCATTATTAGTAACTTGCTTCCCTGCCCTGTTTAGCAATGGGCCTATGTATGCCTTCCCTGCACTTCTGCTTACCGCTCACGTATCTGAAAAACCCTTTCTTGTTGTTCTTGACATCTTAGGCCAATTTCAGTTCTAGCTGATCCTCAGCCTTCCTGACTGCGTCTCTGCATGTCCTAGCAAGGTTCTTGTAGTCCTCGATGGCTATTTGGCCACCTTTCCATAGGCAGTATGCTGCTTTTTCGCTTTTAAACACACCCAAATGCTCATTGTTAAGCCAGACTTCATCCGGAGCTAACAAGTTCAGCCCTCAAGGCTTATTAGAATGGGCTCAGCACCACGGTAATATGAATGATTTACTAACTTGGGCTCAGTGCTATGTAGCACTGACAAATGTTTTTTTGATCAAAGTTGCTTCTTACCCCAACACTTTCAGACACGTTTAGAGTCTATCAAAGAACCCCATAGCTACACTAAGTAATATTACCCATGTATATGCAACACAGAAGGCAAACAAAAAACCCCAACTGTTAATAACATTGACTTATGACCTGGAATTTCAGGATACCTGCAACTGTGTTATATGCCCTTGCAGAGGTTCTGATTCCTTCTGCAGAGACCATTAATGAAGCAGGTGTTCAGCCGATAGTTTTAAGAGATTGAAATTGTAAGAAACTGGCATCAAATTTGGTTTTCCTTAAAAAAGGCCCTTCCCACTTCTGAGTCAATCTCAAGCTACTCTGGTGCAAAAACCCCGCCCAAATATATGAAAAAAGTCTTACCCTAAATTTGTATTTTGTACTACGCCTCAAATTCTTCACCGTGTAGGTAAGATCGTCACCATCATATTTTGGCTTGAAACCATATCCCTGCAGAATTAAATAGGATTACTTGAAACATTGTATTTGCAGACCAGACCATGTAACATACTTCATACAAATACATTACTGGTTCAGACCATAACTGTTATGCTCCTCTGACAAAGTAGTAAGTGCACCTTCATTGTGTAAACACAAGATATTTTTTTGGAGAGGGGGAAATTAATTAACCATTCTCCAATCACAAGAGAAGAAAGGAACAGTAAAGAAAAACATACACACTGTCAATAGAAATTTTACCTAACGCTTTCAAAGGGTAGAACAGGACTCATTTTAAAACAAAGGTGGTTAGGCTGAAATGACATCTAGAGGGATCACACTTCATGATGCAATTACTTTGATCCAGCTCTTATAAGACTTAACTTTCACATGCAAATTCACCAAGTTAAAAGTAATTTAAAAGTCTTCGCAGGATTGGGGCTTAATAACAACTAATAACGATTACTGTTACAATAAAAAGGAGAAAGTTATGTGGCTTGGTCACAGCAACAACAAGTCATTAGCTTTATTTCAGAAAATACAGTTCCTTGTAGAATATTCTAGCAAAAGTAATAAATGTTACACTTAATGCAATAATGTATCAAACACACACATTATAGTCTCTCTTCTTATTAAGAATAAGTAATATAAACTTACTGAGTTCTCATCCTCCATCTCTAATATATACGAGATTCCTTCATCTGATGGTGTTCCTGAGGGTTTTGTCCACTGTAGGGATAACCAAGTAACTCCAGCATTAATCAGCAAAGGACTTGCTGGTGTGGTTGGGGCAGTGCCTGAGGTATGATACAGGACTTCTTCACTAAAACCACTGTTTAAAACAGACAATATGTAAACTAACTAGACACAATAAATAATATCTAGAAAAACATAATTCTCACTAAACACAGCTATGACAGTTTCTTGGACATGTGCACAACACGAAATTGCAAGCTGGTACATGCAGATGACTTAACTTGCCCATGAGTTTGTCAGTAACAAAACATCTGAACAAGGTTAACATGTTCATAGTTGAAAGATTCCTTTATATGATATAAGTACAATGTTTTGCTAACCAAAACATTTTGCTTTTTCACATTAAGTCATTATTCTAAACCAGTAGAGCTCTATATGCAATAATGTACTAATACCACAGTGTCCTTCCTATTCAAAATGAAAACATGAAGACATAAAAGCATATATGGGAAGACCTCAGAAAAAAATTTGCTTCCCAGGCAGCAATTATGTGCTTTAAGTATACTGTGAAGTACTAGTTTCTCTAGTGATTCAGAAAATAATAGAATAATAGCCTCATTCAATGTTAAGTTACTTTAAGAGCTGCCAATATGAAAGTCTTATTGCAGAACAAATGAAGTAGAGTGTACACCAGTGAATCTCCTAACACAACTGGTAACCTTATCTGATGACACTTAGATACGCCTTGAAGTGAAAATACAAATAAGTTACATAAAAAAGACCTATTGTGAAACAAAGGGATGCAGAAGTCAGTAAACAGGTACTATGCTTGCACAGATGGTCTGATATGTATCCAGCTAGACTAAAAAAAGCGCACTTGCTTTTACATCAGATCTGAAGAACTATTTACAGGCTTAAGAGCTAGTCTAGTTTTTTTAACCATATGAAACTAACATCAAAGGTGTAATTTTAATCTAAAAGCTAGGCATTACTTAAGTGAGCATCAGGAAGCCCTGAAAATAAAATTTTCTGCATGGGTTAAACAACAGTACCAGTTAAATACCTCGTATGTCGGAACCTGACTTTCCTGAAAAATCTCAATATAAAGATACTTCAACTTCACCTTCTCTCTTACCCAACCTATATTATAATAATGCACAAGTTGTAAATTTTGGTCTGCTCTGAAGTTTTTTTGGCATTAAAAATAATAATAATAATAAAAAAAAAAATCTTACAGACAACACATTATCAAGAGTGTCGATTGCACCCAAAGCAGACACACAGTCTGTGCAGACATGCAGACTGTGAAATAGATGGTGAAGGAAGAAGTGAAAAAGTGCAAAACTAGAGAAAACTTTTTAAATTTGGGGGGAACATTAATTTTTTTCTTGCAAAAAGTCACAAGCAAGAAAATCTTTGAAATGAAGATGATGTGATACATACAATGTATCTACTAAAAAAAATTTCAGCATTATATAGGTAGGCTAGAGAAAGCATGAAGAGAGGCTAGACAAATACTAAGCCTATCTCTCTTCATAACAAACTACTGAAGGAGTCACCTTACAAGCAGATATAAGGTAAAAAAACCCACACCTTAAAAAGATTTAATCTCTTTACTTGATTGAACTACTCCAAAATATGCTGAAATCAACTAAAAGAGTTCCAGTGATACCCACATTTGAATGACTCTTAAACAATTCACTTAGAAGTACAATAATGCTATCTATCTTTTAAATAGATTTTATTTTGCCAGTTTTCTTTAGCCACCGTTCCATGTATGGCTAGAATTAAATTTAAAAATACGAATGAGTAACTCAAAGATAAAATATTTGTTCTTGTTGGTAAAATCATTTAGACTAAATTCTGTCTCCAGATGCCTAAGGTTCCCAACATTCTTCATAAGGAATAATAAGGCACTCTACCCTAATAAATATTATTTCAAGAGACTTCTTAATTAAATAATACCATAAAGACAATAAAGTGCATCTTTACAAGGCTTGAAATATCGATTTAAAAATTTATTTGGCATGATTAGTTTAAGAAGGGTACTTAACTCATCAGTGTCTTCTACAAGCCTACGCTGCAGGAATCTGTAATATGTGCAGGTATTCCTAGAGGGCACATTTACACTCAGATGTGAAAGGGGAAGAGGAAGAGATCCTGAGCACTGGACCCTGCTTCACTGCCAGCTCACTCCCTGTCTTTATTTTTTGAACAGTTCCAACTAAATCTCATCAAGACAAAGTCCAGGAGCAACTCAGAGAATAATTCATTCCAGAAACATCATCCAGAAGGCAGTAACATAATAAAGACTGTATTGGAGCACACCAAAAGTCATTCTAGCCCACTATAGTGTCCTCTGACAGTGGCCCAAAGCAGGTGCCTAAGGAAAGACATAGGAACAGGCACTATATGCAACGCATTCCCCAAGTACTCTCCAAAGCCTCCCAACACGTGTCTCAGATCTCCTGAGCCAGCTGTAGTTTTCACATACTTAATAGTCTGCAGAAGATTTCTTCTGCTCAGCATGAATTACAACCCCAGGTCTGGCTCCCTGTTCTTTATGCTGTTCTTCAACACTGTCCTAGCAGGCATCGTTCCCTCAAGCATCTCCTTGTGCCAGCTGAAGGACACACAACACACATCCTCTATTTCATACTATAAAAACACCACTCTGGTGAGCTGCAGCACAATGCTTATAATATTTCAAATACTGAAGTGAAAAAACAAACGCAAAATAGCAATTTTAAGCTGACGGCTGGAGAAGCCCTGTTTTTATGCCACACAGGACCTCAAGGTCCAAGTGCTACTAGGTAGCATGGACACCAACAGTCTGATCTAGAGATGATGAGCCCTGGTAGTGTGACTGTTAGCCAGGTTTATTCGCTTTGCCTGAAGACCAAGCAGCATTCCACACACCCAGTAGTGCAAGCATAACTTGAGAAACCAGTAATTTTAGGGTTTTTTTCAAGTTCTTACTTATTTTCTCTGCTGAAGTCAGATGTCATGCATTCAAAAATTCAAAACAAAGTTTGGTGCCCTATAACTTCTGAAAAGTAGCAATTAAAAGAACGAACCACATATCCTAAGCATTCGTAATAACCTCTACAACTTCAAAAGAATTCAGTGATATGGTAATGTCATATTCTGTTCATTTCCCAGGGTAACAGGAGACTAACGGACATCTTAGATAAAGGGACATATCCGAGTAACGGGACATGGCAAAAAGCACAATACAGGCGGCAGTGGGGGTTCTACCAGACTTACTTCCTGCTCCAGCAGAGTTACTAACACCTCTTTATACTGCCATCACTAAAACTCTAAATTTAAGGAGGGCTGATAAACCCTGGAAAGTTGCTACACCAGCTTCAGGAACTACCTTAGATCTAGCACGTCAAACCTCCCTGGAACCAAGAGCAGCCAAGAGCATGGTAGGAGGTACCCTATGGTCAGCACAGCAGCAGCACAAGCACTGCAGCATTTAAACTATTCAATTCTGGCCCTTTGGCCGAGTTGCTTATCTTTTAGCATGATCCCCAGAATTTTAGTAGAAGTGTTTATTACATCGACACAAAAGCCACAATTGCACTGAATGTGTGAGTCTCTACAATGTAGTGCTTAGTCAAAAATTCTATTACAAGTACGTGCAGTAGGAGACATGGCCAAGGTAGCAACTTCAGCGGTCAGCAAAGGTCTACATAGACTGAAGCTAAAAACCAGCACAGCCTGAGCTGATTTCACATGAGAGCAGACAGGTTGTCCGTGCCATGCTTGTGCTCCCCATTCTAGGGGCATCGTGTACAAATAGCATTTATATGGTAAGTATGCGCATAACGTAGTGGTTGTAGTATGTAGCCATACCATGCCTGGACAAAACGCATTATGCTGGGAATCACAGAATAGCTGAGGTTGGAAGGGATCTCTGGAAGTCATCTTGTCCCACCTCCCCCGCTCAAGCAGGGTCAAGTGGTTCATAGTACACAGGTAATCTGCCAACTGAATAATCCAATTACATACTGTGAATTAACTATGCAGTTGGGACTAGATGATCATTGTAGGTCCCTTCCAACTGAACTATTCTATATCCTATTTCATCCCAGTTGGACAAAAGACTTGTTTCTTTAAATGCCATCATAAGTTTTTTCCTAAACAAGTACACACATGCATGCATATTTATGTATATAACAGTAATATTTACCTCATTCCCATGTCATTTTTGGCTGCTAGCCTAAAGGTGTACCCCATTGCTGGTGATAGTTTAGTAATCCTATACTGCTTCTGTTGGCCATAGTAACACTGGCAAAACTCTCCATTTCCTTTTCCCTAAAAAGGAGTAAGTTAATCACATTAGTCACCCTATTATCCATCCATCCATCAATTAAAGTAACACGCAAACGTGAAGTAAACTCATTTTTTGAAATGAAACATAACTCAAGAATCTCCCATATAGTGAGGCAGTAGTATATGAAACTTTGTATATATATTGAATTAGAGGCTTTTTTCCTTCCTTTTCATTTCCCAGCTCCATAGGGTTGGAAGGAAAAAGCCATGAAGCTTCTGCAGCTCTGCCATCTCAGGATAGCTGTCCAGGCAGGGACTGGAGGATGCTTGCGAGGGCATAGTAGATCCACCCCCTTTGTACAAAAGAAAGACTGTTACAGGAAAATGATCCTTCAGTGTCAGCTCTTGAAAAAAGTATTGGACTACAAGTGAAAAAGCCACCAGTAAGAGTGGCAGAATCATGCAATTACGATACTATTATTTTATATTCCTCAAGAAAAAATTTGGGCAATAACCATATTTTCATAATTGCTTCAGGAATTACGTATTTGTCACATGCCTCTAGACAGAAGTCATAATTTTCACACAATGTGATGTGCACAGTCCCATACAACTACTTTTTAAAAAACTACAAAATTAAAAGTAAAACAGAATAACTTGCTTACTTCATCCCATTCTAAAAGGTAACTGTGGATTTTAGAACCATTGTCACAAGACGCCTGCAACAGGAAAAGAAGAAAATTAGAGCTCTGACTGGATACAAGACTACTTAAAGAAAAAATGTTTGTATAGGTCAGATCAGTGTAGGGCAAATGATGCTCCCCTTATACGACTGTTTCACTTGCCAAGACAGTCCTAGTTCAGTCCCCATCCAATGAATGCTTGTGTCATGTTTCTGGTTTTGTTTTTTAATTTAGACCTTGAAAAAGTCTTCTGGCAGCAGTGTAAAATGCTACAGTATTTTTCTGAGCAGCTAGATTGCAGGTCTGCTCAAATCACAGTCTTTCCAGACCACTTCATTTGCTTTGCACAAACAAGCCTATGTTCAGTAACAGAGAAAGAAATTGGTTCCACAGTACAGTAGGGGACTGGAACTCAAACCACTATCTCTCATTTGAACTCAGGAACTTTATCTACAAAGGCTTCTTGCTTCTCTGGGAATCCTTCTCTTTTTATTGAAGTCCACATTTAACCCAGTACATGTATTTCCAGACACGGAACTGTGACTGAAATTAGTATGTTTGACAAAAATTTTCTGTTTCAAAGAACTGGCATTTTATTGACAAATCTGAAACAATTCTCAAGAGTTTAAAATATTTATTTTAAAGGTTTTTAAACCTTACCTTCCACTGCAGAGTAAGAGAATTTTTGGTCCGGTTAGTTATCCTGGGCAGATTTGGAGTATCAGGTTCACAACTTGTTGTGGTAAAACTCTCTGCTTCTGAAGGGCTCCCCTTTACACAGTTGCATTCTACTTGGACTCTAAAGTGGAAAAGAGCCAATAACATTTTGCTTCAAAATCTGTATATACAGTTTCCAAAGAAAACTTGAGTATTCAGAATTAAGTTACTGCCTCACTACCTCATTATTAAAATATCACTGTTATAAAGAAATAACTGGTGGAGGCACCCTGGTCAATAGAAGTAATGCAAAAGAGAAGAGTCCTTTACTTTGGATGTACATCATTACCATCAGTCAGCTTTAGTCTCGCAATTACATTTGAAACCTGTCTGTTATTTGCTGTACTTGGTTGGGAAATAACAGTAACATCTTGCAGGGTCATTATCTGTTGTAGACATATTAACTGATATTATGAATAATTCTTCTTCTGCAAGTGCTTTCGTCAGATGAGCACGATGAAGCTGTTGATGTATTTTCTGCACTCCTTCAAGACCTTGCCGAGTCTGTTCACCCTGTCTTTTCCTTTAGGAAGGCTATGAATTAACTCTCCATGTACTTCAGAAGAGTGAATTCTTGCTTCTGTCTCAAAGAGAAATGGTTTGTTTTTCTAATAGCTTTTCTCCAGAAGTAAATACAGGATTATTATCTGTCTTCCCCCTGTGCTCTCCCCCTCACCTCCCTCAGCTGTGTAGCTATGCCTTGTCTCCTCCTTGGGTGAACCTGCACAGTACTTTCTTCTGATTCACCTGTTCCTTTGAAAGAAAAAACAACCCCACAAAAAAAACCTTTCCTCTTATCACTGATATAAGGCAGAAGTCCTTTTATGTTCTTGTTGCATAAACAGCAAGTCACAGGAAATTTGGCTTTGTAGATTTCACAAACAGGGAGAGGGAGACATTTGAACAGTGACTAATGTTGCACACAAAGTTGTTTGTGCTTGCCTACAGTTGCAAATATGTAATTTGTCAGTTATCTTCATAGTTCAGTCCTTCCGGTCTTCACTGATTTTGGGCAGTGTTTGCACTGTCAACATTCTGTTTAACTCCTAGTTCAGGAAGAGCTCAGATGGCCAAGTCATCTATTCCCATGCATTCTCTACAATGACCAGAATTAAGCAAGAAAAAATCTGAATGTAGCCTGATAAAAAAGGACTTACGTAGGAAAAAAAATTCCTAGGCTCTGACCCTTATGCTCCGTGCATTTTCAACTTAAACATTGTTGGGTAAAGTGCGTAAACACTACTAGAAACAGGAACAAAATCACGGGGAAAACACTTGCATATGAAGAGCTTGAGTCAATTTATCATTCATCCTACTTCTGAACCTGTACTGCAAGCCATATAGTGGCCCAAATTAAATGAGATGTGTGATGAAGAACAGACCAACCCCCTTTTGCTCCCAGTTTGGCAACCAGGACAATACCCTGGAAAACAGTACTAGGAGGTACAGACCCCCTCACACTGAGGACCAGGAATGTAACTCTCCCATTTGAGCAAATGCTGATCAAAAGACTTGCACAAAAGAAATCCTCCTCCCTACTGCTGATGTTCTAAAGCTCATGTGGAAAGAGGCACAACGTTTCTGACTTGGATCCTTACTCAGACACACTTCTGGTTCCCTGTGTTTCCTACCAGCTGCCTCTATATTGGTTACCTGGTCCGTACACAGGATGCTTGGGGTTCTCCACACAGTCAAGAGAGGCAAATCCCTCACGTGCTGCACATTCTGCCACTTCTAAAGTTGCACTCTCCACTTGCAATTATTTCTGCCTTCACAATGTTATGTATTTATAAACTGCTGTATTCATACTGGGTTTTTTTAAACCAATAAATAAGACAACCCTCCAATATGTAAAGAAGGAGGGAAGAAGAACACCTAACTACATATTTCCAATCCTACGCTATTTCTTCAGTAGGACATAGCAAAGCAGCAAATTCTGCAATTACATTGAGCTAGGGGCATATTTAGTAATGCATACGGGATCAGATTCACTGGTCTGCTGAAGCAAAGTGAAAGCAGCATAACCTGACCTTCAGGTGGCCAGCAGTGAGCATGTTCCTGTGCAAGGTACCTCCCTCTGCTGCCTCTGGGAAACAGAGAAAGCAAGCAGCATCTGTGCCTGGCTCAAAGGACAGAAAAATGTCACTGTCCTGGCATGACATGAGAAGTAAAAAGCATGGATGTTGGATGAGGGTGCAACAATTTTCTGTTTTCCAAAGTGGACTGAGTGGTCAGCTAAGCCAAAAATGTTGATTTGTGACTCAAAGGAGGTTGAGATGTGGTAAAGAATCTCTGAGGACTTATGCAAATACACAGATCCAATGAAACTTTTAAAACATTTCCACTGAATTTAATGAATAGAGAAGGAGATACTCACTTTGCATGGTAATCAGTTGCTGGCCTGAGATCATTTACAGTAACTTTATTTTCTTCTCCACTGGAAAGAGATATGATTTGGTTTAAGACACTGTTTCATAATCCCATATGTTTATAAAAAGACACATATCATCTAACTCATCCACCTAACACTCCTTCTAAGAAATATATTTGCTAACAGATTGTTTCTGTTGCTAAATATAGTAAAGTGAAAATGCATTTATCTTTGAATTTTAGAGGCTTCTCACATTTGATTCCTGTTGTTTTGCCCTGGTGGTTTTGGGTTTTTTTTGTTGTTCTGTTTGTTTGGGGTTTTTTTAAGAATAATTATTTTCCTCTTTACTCAGTAAGATCAGCTGCATATGTATGCATGTATTTTATTACCAAAAAAACATCAAAGTACTGGGGCCTATAGAAGCTCAGTTCACCCTTGCAAAAATGATTATCTAAAACTGTAAATGACTACATACACCTACTTGTTAGAGCCCAGTAAACAGAAAAGGCACCTCAGTGACATCTATTAGTCTGCTTTTACTGATATCAGCTTATGTTAGCAAAGCTCTTTCTTTTCCTTTAAGCTTCTAGGACAGGGATATCCAACTTGCGATTCATGTACTGCTTCTAAGAAATCCATGGAAGGTGACTAAGATAAACTAGCTAAATACAAAGATTTATAATTATTAGAGAGCTCTACACCCTTAATGGCAAATTTTCTGTTATATTTCTCCAAGTTGCAAGAAAAGATTGAAAACCATTGTATTAGGAATGAAACAATTGAAGAGTTTTGTTTGTTTTGCTGCTGCTAGAGTTGTGTTCTGTGTGAATCTACTTACTTTATTTCATATCTTAAGACTGTCTCTTACCAAGAGCATTTTCAGGGAAGGGAGGGATAACCTTACTGGGAGCAGAAGCATGTGCTGAAGTAAATACCTATAAATACAATTTGTATTTCTCACTACTTGTATATCTCACTAATTGAGAACCCATAGTTTCTAGTGCAGCTGGTTGAAATACAGCTAACTGATATTAAAACATGCTTCCAACGTCTAAGAACAAAGCCTTTAAATTCTAAAGGACGGTAGAGACTTCAGTAATAAAATAGAACCAATTCTACTGAAAAAAAGTAGTTTGTTTCAAAAGAGAAGTTGCACAAAACTGCTAATTACTTAAATCTCTGGACAACAGGCAGATTTATAATGAGGTTTTAAGCCACATAATTCAATGCAACAGCAATTAAATAAAAATAATGAACACCTACACGTATACAGTTTTGTACTTTCCATCTTTTCCGGTATTTGAAATCATTACTTCGTAAGTATAAACATCTGGTATGTCATTCTTGTCAGTGTCTTCTCTGGTATCACTGGATGGAGGGGACCACATAAGCAGTGCTGTTCTTGCCTGAATGTCTGATACCTGTAGAAACACAACTTTGAGACCTGTGCCATTTAAATGCTACGGTATATATATGCTGCTTTGCCACGTAGGACCAAGTAAAAGAAAATAAAATCATATAGCATTATCATATCCGAGTATTTATACTGATCTAATAGCTACTAATTTGTTTTTACATATTAAATCAAGCTGGAAATCTACGAAATGTCATGAGAAAACTGCAATCCTAGGGCCCAGGGCTGAGTGCAAACAAACTTCTAAGTAACAAATGCCACCTAGTGGGCTACATAAAAATGACTGTATCATTCATGAAGCACAAGAGATGGTAAGCATATATTGTGAATCAGTTGTTTTATTAAATGACAATGTTTCAGCCTTTTTTTTTTTATGACCGATACTATGATTTTTTTTTAGTACCTTCTTGCTGACTTGGTTTTCATATGAAATGTACAGAAGCTCAAGAATTTCTCCAAAATGACTGGCATTACTGTAGCAGGTACATAAAGAAACTCTGCTTTGGGCATTTAATTACGACTGCGACAAGTAGGCTCTCCCATTAGATTAGAACCTATTTGGTTAACTACCCCAGCAAATTGGTTTTGATCAGGCTATTAATAGGGATACAACTACCTGAGGCTCTAATCTGGTACTCTGTTAGAGAACTGAATATTACAACATATAAAGTACTTTGAGCTCAGGCGCTTGTGATGAAGGCATGCTCACAAGGTCCATATACATATATATATATATGCACACACACACATATATATATCTGGGCAACATCCTAAAGAATTCCTGTGGTGGTGCTTGCCTGCACAGTCCACCCTTTGCAGAAAGGCCTGGATAACAACAGTTGGTGTGATAGAAATATGAGCATGAACAGTGTGTGTGAATGCAACACCTCCCACTGTCTGAGACGCGTTTGCCCAAACAGACTCATTGCGCTAAAGGCGGCGACCCTTGGGTGGATTACATGGTAACTGGGGAAGCACAAAGAGACTTCTGAAACGAAGGAGGAATCAGCTTCAGAAGTATAAAAGCAGCGTGAAAATTTGTACCCGGGATAAAAGATGCTGGAGTGGAACAGGGCCGTGATCAAAACCTGGCCTGGCAGTGTGAGAAAATTGCCCTACCACCACTGCTGCCTCCATCCAGGCCTGATGGATGCAGCGAGTAGCTGCACTCCAGCTGGTGCGACAGCAGTTTGGGGTGCAGCAGGCAGGGACCCACAGCTCAGGTGGGCGCATGTGACCTTGTGGAGAGCTTTCTCAATGGCCTGTGGATTAGCAGATTGTAGAGAACAACAGATTTTAGGCAATAACACAGTTACATGCAAAGCTAAAGCACCCACGTCTCCCAAAGGAGACGTGCAGTTAGGGGCACCCACACTCCCAGAAGAGTGGGTGCTGCTTGAAACCCACACGTACTGCAAGAGGCTGGGGATGCTCATATTTCTGTAGGTGAGTGCACGGGTGTGTGCATGTGATTACAAATTTTTAGGATCCATTATAGAAGGAAGTCTAGAAATTTGTGGGTGTTTATTAATGTTGCACGTCTGTTATTGTGGTTCATATGTTGCGTCCGCCTACTATTTCCAATCATTTCATCAGAGAATAGAAAACACATTATATGAAATTACTAGTTTTAGAATATGACTGTAATATATAGCTATTTTGGGAATAACTGCTTTGGAAATCTATTACCAGAGTATCTGAATCAAAATGCTATCTTCACAACTGGTGCTCCTAAATTGCTATAATCTACTGAACCAAAAACCTGAATGGGTCAACTTCAAGAATGAAGCAGAGGAAACAACTTATTGATAACAGACAAACAGAAAGTAGGAAAAACAAACAAGATGAACCTCAATGTCTTGGAAATAATGTCACTAAGCCCATATATGCTAACAGGACTGTACATCATGTACTGAAAGGGATCAAAGACTATTAAGATTACCCACTGAAGTTCCTGGAAACACAATTCAAAGTTTGGTAAGAGAAATTCCACTATAATCTTGGTGCGGACACAACCTACACTAACACTAAACTACAACCACCTCCGTACAATTCTAGCAGTTCTGGAAGTCTTTGGAGTTGTGAGAAGCATCTGGGGTGGTTAAAGCTCCCTCTCAGACAATCTGAATCCCTCCCTCCTGGGTTGCAGAAGGCGGCAGGGGTTACTGAAGGAAAAGAAGTGTAGGTTCCTGGAGGACCTACTATGCTCCAGGACTAGTAAGTCCACTGTAAGATGATGTATTCCTATGTATAGCTACCTTAACAGTTGAAATTTTTTTCCTAATGTACAGGTAGTATCTCTCTTACTACCAGCTAAGGCTACTTGTCCTAGCCACCATGGAGCTGAACATTAGATCTTCCTTTCCTTTCTGCAGTTGTTTCTTATGTATTTGAAGACTGTCAGCATTTGTGTCTCCCCTCACTTATCTAAATCTCTGATCATTCTCACTGTTCTCTTTATCTCCTACTGTTTCATTATCTTCAGTGCTTCGCCCAGAACAGCACATAACATCCCATCTAACACTCTACTAATGCCAAACTGCCTTATACACTTGACAGATTACATTTCTCTTCATACATCTTAGTCTGTCTATCTTCTTTTACACCAGAGAAATAATGCGGTTGGTATGAGTGAAAGGTGGCATTACATCTTATTGGAACATTAAAAGATCAGAGGTTTCAACTGTTCAGAACAGAGAGAGCAGGAAGAGTGGGAGGGAGATCAAAGACAACATTACAGACTATAGAATAACAGACAACTCACAGGACTTTGACGAGTAAAATTAAACCCACAGTATTAGTGGAAATCATTATATATCAACAAGTGTCAACAGAGAAGAGGGTGAAATGTTCTTTAAGTCTCTGACTGGATGAAAAATTGTTATCCCGAGTTACTCCCCCAGGGCAATGTTTGTTGGTGAACTCATGCAAACCTTCCATAAGACTTCTAAAATAATAAATGACAACTGTTAACATAATAACTATAACACAATGAAGCAGTATTATGTACCAAGCTAAAAATCAGTGACTATGTAGGTTGTTCTGGTTGTTTTACTTTGTGTAAACAGAGTTTGTGACTAAAGAATATTATGAAGAGCTGAATCTTTGCTGTGGCCAATTTGCCAAAGCTTAAAAGCACCACTCAGTGGAACTGAAGATGATCAGAAACGCAAACTGAGAAGTATTCACAGAAGCTGGGAATTAAGGACATCCTAATGGTGCATAAAAAGCTGCAATGTCTAAAACTGATATAAATTTTCTATACATACACATGCACACATATGCATATGGAGAAAAGGGAGAAATATGTTAGCCAATGAGCTATGATTTAACAGAATTTACAAGAGAAGTTAAAAGATCCAATGAAACAAAAACAGCTAACAGGATTAAAGACAAAATATATTAAAACAAAAAAAAGAAGAGAAAAGAAAATCTATTAAGAAAGGTCCAAGTCAGGCACTGCTCTGTTATTGGTGGATGTTGAAGTTAAAACCATAAAACGTTATTTCGATTCTGCATTTGCAATGAGGCCCAAATCCGTATCCATCTTATGTAGCCCTGTTGCTGGACTTGAAAATTTACAACCTACACCAAAGTCACTGGGCCCAGTAGATGGTGCCCAGTGAAACTGTAGGGTCTGCAATAAACCAGGTGGTCAGGTTAAACCACTGGTTCCCTGTCAGTGATGTACACTCACCCTAAACCAAGGAGTTCAGGAAGCCAAGCCTAAACTAGTAAGCCCTGCTGGGGAGCACTGGGGGGCGAAGTACTTACAGAACAAGTGTAAGAGGCAGATACCTGAGGGCCCAGGAGAACGGGCTCATGGGCAGAACAACAGAACAAGAGTTACAAAACTTAGCTCTTTGGCAGGGATAAATGTTGGAAATAATTTCCAACCCTGTCCTTCATACAACTGAATCCCACTGAAGTTGCTACCTCCTTCCTTTCTGCAACCCCAGAGAATGGGGGTTGGGGTACTGTGGGGTCCCCAGAAACACAGCTCATGCGTGAGGCGTCAGTAATCAGGCAAAAAGAAGAGACGCAGTACAAGTGGGACTGAGCAACATCAAGGTTTTTCTTCTGGACCTACACTCTGTATGATGTTACATATTTCATAAGTTCTGGAGCTTTTCTGTAAATTCACATATAGGTGCATGAGTATTTTCAATCACTCTCAGTTGCTAAAAAAAATAAAAAATCAAATCTGCAAGCACTGACAAGAGAGAATCAGAAAATGTAATTTAAGTCCTTTTCAACTCATTTATAAAACATTTGGTACTGCTTTTCAGATTCAACTTCCAGTTAAGAGAATAATTCTTAAAGACCAGTCTAGGTTCAGCTATATTTTTCCTCACAAGACTATTAACAAGGGACAAAAGCAAAGTATTGAAAGATTAAGAATTGCTAAAATGATTTCCTGTAAAAACCTTTTCTGTATTGTGTATATGCACTATGGCAGTCTTACATTACATCAGCGTATACTACTTTAACACAAAACTCCAGCTTCACATGATGCAAGCATACGAAATTACTAATTTCTTCACTAAGAAGCAATTATTCAATATTGTCCTTTATCCTTGATGTTCAATAATATCCCAATACTTGACTTCTTGAACACTGGCCAGAGTTCTATTATGGAAAAGAATTACGAAAGTTTCAGAAATTCCTGTCAGTTCTCAAGCACAAAACACTAGCATATTTGCAAAAAATCTCTGTGATCTAAGGAGGAAAGAAGTATTTTTGAAGAACAAAGATTAAGATCAGAAGAATCCACTATTCTTAGGTGCCCTGAGACACTCAGGAGTGGCTTTTTGAGAAAACTTGGCATTACTTATTACTTTGTGTGCTTGTTCAAGCAGCTGCAATTGATTTTGGTTGCAGCTCAGAGCACTGTGTGCTTCTGCAAAGCAGAGTACACTACTTGAGTCAGGTCCTAGCACTGAGGAAACTAAGCGGTGGGCACATCTTCATTAGCAGTCCAGCTCGCAAACATGAATCTTCTCATTAACTATACTACGCATGCCATTTGGGTCAAACAAAAGAGCAGTTTTAGCATGTGCAAACTGGATTGCATGCACAGTGACACAAGGTACTTAACTGGTGAGCGAGGTGCGCCACATTCTAAAAGCCCGCAGGCATACTCAGAACATGCATGAACCACAAAACAGGATGCCTTCCCAAGGGATTCATGTGCTATATAACCAGCCCTGAAATTCTGAGTTCCTACTGCCTGTCCTTATTAAATACTCAGCCTTCTGCTCCATTCTTCATTTTGCTTTTGCCTTTTCAGGTCCCCTGGTCTTCTCTTCTGCTTGCTTTGTTGTTTGGTTAATGCACATGACAGCTGGTGGAGACTCTGCTCAAACGCTGAGGACTCAGCATGGTGCAATCTGCAGAATCACTCCAACTTACACCTGAGTATAGAAAGTTCAAGACCTCCCTAAGTAGAAGGGTCATCTAGTGGCAGTACCACGTTACCAACTTGACTTAACACTGCCACGTATGAAAGGATGGGGGATCCATACAGGGAAAACTTTAAGAAAATGAGAACATGTTCATAAAAACACCTAATGGGAGTCTGGAGGCAGCAAAGCTGATGTGTCCCATAGCGCACAGAAAGGACAGAGATGTGCGAATGAACGCACAACCACGGAGCCCACCCCCTGGACTAGATGACCTTTAAAGGTCCCTTCCAACCCAAATGATTCTATGATTCTACATGCATGCCCTGGACCTGGGCATTAAGACAAGGGACAGCGCAGGACAGGTCACAGCCTTCAGCACTACTCTGGGCTTTCTGAAGCAGGGTATGATGCAATGGACACTGTACTGGACAGCACTCTCATGATCATCTGATCATACGACCACCACCATAGCCAGTATCCAGTACTGCCTGTGTCAGCACTGAAGTTCAACCAGGGAATAGGGTGTTGACGATGCATCAAGAAGAGCATCATGGCACAATCCCCACAGTGAGTGCTTCAAGCAAAACATTAATCAAAAACTTGTAGGAATATTTCTGATGAGACTACAAACAGAAAAACACAATCTCATGGTTCACTTGTGGGAAGGTGAGGAAAATGTTTCCTTGGAGAAACTGTGGGAGGGTTGCTTCTGATCCTGCAAGGCCTAAGAAGGTAACACAGCCTCCCTTTCTCTTATCGTGTCACACTCCTCCAAGCTGAAACATCAGCTAGTTTTCTACCCACCCACAGCCCTGACAGTCCCTTGCCTTCGCAAAGCATAAGCCTCTCCAAGTGCTGGAAGTTTGGCTTTTTGCCTTGTGTACACTGACTAGTCTGTAGCAGACTACTACTGCCTAAGCCTGTGATGTCTTCTGAGGTCTGCAAAGAGATCACTCGTAGGCACACAGCTACATGCAATGACGTTCAAGTAAGGACATGGTGGGGAGGGAAAATAGTGTATTTGCCTAAAGGCATGGATGGTTGAGTGTTGAGGGTGGAAGGAAGTGAAAGAAAACAAGACAGTACTGGCACTCCATTGCTTTTTCACATGTCATTAGCAACATAGCAGAAGATATCACCTGTTGATCATACTTCTCAGTCTCACTCTAACTACCCCAGGAAGCTCAGAGTTGTCATTCCCCTTGGCAATGCAGCCACTGACAACACCCCAGACTTGGATAGCATGGTGTATGCCCTGACCACTGGCAGAGGACTGTGCATACATCTAGAGAACTGATCCCCTTACTTCTAGTCAGGATAGAAAGGATCATCTACATTCTCACGAAGTTAAGAAGGGCATAGCAGGCACTCATGACTTGAGGGCCACCGAGAACGCTGCTGTCCAGCATGCCCCAGTGACTGCTCTATCTTGCAGTAAGCCAACCTTGCAGCAAAATTTGTTTCTGCATCCATTCTGACACAGTACATGGCTAAACCAGGCACGTGCTCCCTTGTTGGGACAGACTCTCATGACTCAGAATCAAAAGGGGTCAAAGACACCAGTCCCTTTAGCTGCACAGCCCTGATCCACTCCCAAAGCAGGTATGTTTTGTACAGTGAATGGCAGGGACCATACAGAAAGAACAGCATGTAACTGTGTTAAAAAAACCCCAAAACCAAAAGGCTATTGTAATCTTGAACATAATAGACCAGCATTAGTACCAAATCTTTCCTGCTTCACTTTGAGAAAGAATAGAATTCTTCTAACAGTATTTTGATGCATATTTTCCTAGAATATGTGTGTACATATTTATTATTTACATTTTTTAATATATTTTTTTAATAGCAAATGACTCCTTAAATTCTTTCTAGCATCATCCTACAGCAATCCTAGAGCCTTTAGATCCACTGCACAAGTCTCTACTACTTGATCTAACAGTGATAGCAATAGGTCTTCACTAACATCTGTGAGGACAAGATGCATAGCTGGGCAATGAAACAACAGGCAGCAGAACAAAACCTCTGCTGGTAGGACTTTGCAGGTACTTGCTGTCAGAAGAAAGATGAGATGTGGGAAAGCGGGATTACATTCCAGGTCCTGGATAAAAATCAGTGCTATCAGATGCAGACTTACACTCATTTCTTACAGCCATAACCCCTTATGACCCTTCTTCTCCAGCTTCTTGAATTCTGGTCCTAATCAACAGTTCTTCATTCCAGTCTGTACCCTTTGTTTACTCCGTCCCAGACTTCAGCCTTTTAGTCTCTCAATAAAGTTCTGGTATCCTTGTCTCGCCAATCTTCATCTTTCTCAGGCAGTTTCAGTCTCTTGCTACTACTGCCCACTATTCCCACCACTCTCAGTCTTACTAACAAGACATTCAGACTCCCATCACCCTTTCATTATCAGTCTGCTTGTAAAGCACTTGTGAAGTGTGTGTGCATGAGTGCGTGCACATGTGTGGTGTGGCAAACTGAGGACTGACAAAGGATGAAAAGCAGGGTGCCAATTATGGAGGAAGTAGCTGACTGACTCGACAAACCTATGGCAAGCTCCTCCTGGAGTTTCAGTGGCATGGACTTTTTGCAGTTTACAATAGGCAACACAGACTGTTTTTACTCAGGCGAGCTGGTGGACTGAGGATTGAGGTGCAGATTTTTGGAAAAGCTGTGTAAACCCTCACAGAAAGGTTAGGATCAGGGAAGGTCCAGATGATGAAAGAAAAGAACACAGGCCTGTTTGAACATGCAAGAAACTGCTGAATTTGGCAACAGTTCTTTAAAGAGTCTCTACACAAAGGTTATGAATTACAGTTTTACAAACTGAAAAGAAATTGGTAGATTTTCAAGCAGGTTAAGTCAGAAGCCCATGGCTGACAGTCATCTTCCTTGGTGCATTTTATGTCTCTCTTCCCTGGAGGTGCCAGAGGTTCTTCAAGAGAAATCTGCCATAGTTTTTCTTTACTTTTCAAGTAAGATTTTCCAAAACCTCACCAGGTATCTCTCATGCCTAGAGATACCTGGTGTGTAAAATTGTTTCCTGAACAGTTAAAACTAAACAATGTTACAGGAAATTGAGAACAGATTTTACAGTAAGAGATGATGTTAAGCATCATCATTATGTTACTGGCAATGCTACAAATTCTTTCTATATATATTTTGTTAATACTGAGATTTCACGGAGTGGCCAAGAAGAAGAATTCCACATAATAAGTATCAAGACAATTTTAGCTTCATAAATGTTAATATACTAAAAATTACTTTGGTCATTTACATTTAAGTGACTGGAAGTTAAGTGAGTTTTCTTTAGTGTGGGAAGTTAAAGATCCTTTAAACTCAGAGAGAGAAAAGGAGGTGTAACTGTATAAACTAGCAACAGATACATTCTGATTTTATGGAAAGCTTTATTTACTTACCACTGGCTTGGCTATATTAGAAAGAAGTGCTTCAAGTGCTTTTGTTTCTTCATTCTTTTCTTAAAAAACAAAATCAAAGCAAACAAAAAGTACCCATGAATATTGTTCAGTGACTTTACAGTGAAATAGCTCTTCAATGCGCATAGACTAAAACACATATAAAACAGAACACCTTGCCAACTTGCATTCATCTAGAGCAACATAAAGCCAAAAAAGCTCCCAAATGAGTTGTTCATATAAAACTATTTCTAAATCTGTTCAATGATTTAATGGAATACAGAAAGCCTGGTTATCTTTTATTAATGTATAACTTGAAACAAACTACTGCTCTGGAGAACTTAAGCTCTTGGATGAGATATTTCCTATAGATTTCTCTTTGGATGTAGATGCAGTCAAGCTACAGTACTTGAAATATTTTATTGCACACCATGTGGAGGACTACTGGTAACACTGCTGGCCTCCCTCAATTGCAAGGGAAAATCCTAGCTTAGCCTTCAGTTACATCTCAGGGAAAGAATCTAAGGTGTTTTGTTTCAGCTGAAGGTATAGCTGAGCTTTATAGAGGACTCAGTAAGTTTATAGAAAGTGTTTTATGTGCTTTCTCTCACATAATATTAAAATTTTATTATCTCAATAGTGTAAGTGAACAGGCTACTCAGTTTTGAAGGTGTGGCCAGGCATTTTTAATTCATTTAACTTGCCTTAAACTAAGAAGAAAAATAAAAGAAAAACAATGCCTGATGAAATTCTTTAAAAAACACATGTCAAATGTATTTACAACTGTATTTTTCTAAGTTTATAACTAATTAAATGCATTTCTGACTTCTGTTTGTTATCACAAGCCTAAGTCACAGTACAAAATTCTCCAAAATATCTCCTGAAATAAATAATTTTGAAAAGTGGACTTTTCCATTTTTCACATAAAATACTTCTAAGGAACCATTAACATAATTTTCGTAACATATGTAAGCAACAGTACATTTTATCACCTGTGCCTTGGTAAAGTTAGCTCACGGATAAACAGTAACTAACAGAAAGTAAACTGAAGCCAAGACAAACGCCACCCTGGAACTACAAGTATTCATAGAAGTTTGGAGCAACAGTTCCCAAATTCTAATTCAGGTTGTATCTCAAAGGTGTCCCTTGGTACTAAGCTTTCACAGGGTATCATCTCCCTCCTCTATTGGATGCGGAGGGAAACTTAGTGTCAAGGGATGAGGAAAAGGCTGAGGTGCTAAATACCTTCTTTGCCTCAGTCTTCAACAGCAAGGGAAGTTGCTCTCTGGGCACCCAGCCCCCTGAGCAGGAAGACAGGGATGGGGAACAGAATGTAGACCCCGAAGTCCAAGGGGAAATGGTCAGTGACCTGCTACGCCACCTAGACACACACAAGTCTATGGGGCCGGATGGGATCCACCCAAGGGTGCTGAAAGAGCTGGCAGAAGTGCTCATCAAGCCACTCTCCATCATTTACCAGCAGTCCTGGCTAACTGGGGAGGTCCCAGTTGACTGGAAGCTGGCAAATGTGACGCCCATCTACAAGAAGGGCCGGAAGGAGGATCCGGGCAACTACAGGCCTGTCAGCCTGACCTCGGTGCCCGGGAAGGTTATGGAGCAGATCATCTTGAGTGCCATCACACGGCACATACGGGACAACCAGCTGATCGGGCCCAGTCAGCATGGGTTTATGAAAGGCAGGTCCTGTCTGACCAACCTGATCTCCTTCTACGACATGGTGACCCGCTTAGTGGATGAGGGAAAGGCTGTGGACGTTGTGTACCTGGACTTTAGTAAAGCCTTTGACACCGTCTCCCACAGCATTCTCTTGGAGAAGCTGGCTACCCATGGCTTGGATGGGCGTACTCTGCGCTGGGTAGGAAACTGGCTGGATGGCCGGGCCCAAAGAGTTGTGGTGAATGGAGTTAAATCCGGTTGGAGGCCGGTCACAAGTGGTGTTCCCCAGGGCTCAGTATTGGGGCCAGTTCTGTTCAATATCTTTATCAATGATCTGGACAAGGGGATCGAGTGCACCCTCAGTAAGTTTGCAGATGACACCAAATTGGGAGGGAGTGTTGATCTGCTGGAGGGCAGGCAGGCGCTACAGCGGGACCTGGACAGGCTGGATCGATGGGCCGAGGCCAATTGTGTGAGAGTCAACAAGGCCAAGTGCCGGGTCCTGCACTTGGGTCACAACAACCCCAGGCAACGCTACAGGCTTGGGGGGGAGTGGCTGGAAAGCTGCCCGGCGGAAAAGGACCTGGGGGTGTTGGTTGACGGCCGGCTGAATATGAGCCAGCAGTGTGCCCAGGTGGCCAAGAAGGCCAACGGCATCCTGGCCTGTATCAGAAATAGTGTGGCCAGCAGGAGTAGGGAGGTGATTGTCCCCCTGTACTCGGCCCTGGTGAGGCCGCACCTCGAGTACTGTGTTCAGTTTTGGGCCCCTCACTACAAGAAAGACATTGAGGTGCTGGAGCGTGTCCAGAGACGGGCAACGAGGCTGGTGAAGGGTCTGGAACACAAGTCCTATGAGGAGCGGCTGAGGGAACTGGGGATGTTTAGCCTGGAGAAAAGGAGGCTGAGGGGAGACCTTATTGCTCTCTACAACTACCTGAAAGGAGGTTGTAGAGAGATGGGGGTCGGTCTCTTCTCCCTAGTAACAGACAACAAAACAAGAGGAAATGGCCTCAAGTTGCGCCAGGGGAGGTTTAGATTGGACATTCGTAAAAATTTCTTTACCGAAAGGGTTGTCAGGCATTGGAACAGGCTGCCCAGGGAGGTGGTGGAGTCCTCATCTCTGGGGGTATTCAAAAGGCGTTTAGATGAGGCCCTAAGGGATATGATTTAGTGGGGGACTTGGTAGTGATAGGTTAATGGTTGGACCCGATGATCTTGGAGGTCTCTTCCAACCAGAACAATTCTATGATTCTATGATCTACACATGTTTTTAAACAGATCTTTTAGGTCGAGATTTCCTGGTCTTAGTTAGACATACTTTCTTCACATTCCTTTTGGTCTACAGCAATCTAATATACATTGGCACAAAATCACAATCTCAAAGCAAACTTCAATGAGTTGAGAAAATCATGGTTTGTCTCCCTCAGCATCACTAGCTACAACTTCCTATTCTGGGAAAATTGACTCGGCTCATGACAAGTCTTTGACGTTGTGTTCTGAATCTGAAGTGCTATGCCAGTGACCTGGAAAGTTGCACAGTGACACATCATCAGATTCGACAATGACTGTATGACCAAGACTGAGTAAATTAAGACCATTTATGAGATCACAAGCTTTCTGGTGAAATAAAGGTATTAATAATAAACACGCTCCCTATGGTAGTGTCTTAGAAAACACAAACTCACACAGACTAGTGTGAGGACCAGTCTTTTTCTACAAAGGCCTGTCAATAGTCAGTTGGTAGGGACAGGCATTATGTGAATTTCATATAACAACAGTATCTCTTTGACAAAATACTCATCTTTAACAAGTTTAATGTAGGTTTCCTGTATCAGACACCTGGTTCTTTCCATGTTTTCTGCAGTATCAAGCAGGCCATCAATATTCAGTGATTCCTCAAAATGTAAGCACCAATAACTCTGGACAAAGCACAGATTCTTCTTTAAACAGTGTTACAAAGTATGACTAACAAGATTTGCTCAAATCTACATGGAGACTTGCATATCAGTAGTTTTGTTCTCTTAGGCCCATCGTTCCAATATGAGAAGCAGGTCGATTGCCCTTATCTCCATTCTATGTAAGTCAGGGCAGCTATGGGCTACTACTCAACTTCAAGATTGTCAAAGTGTGGTGTTCTATCTACAAATGCTATGCTCAGCCAGACACTGGACTTGCATTACATATATATATATATATAATTTTTGTTAACACTTACCTTCTACTTCTGTGTCTGTCTGAGAATTGCTTTTTCCTTTACCCAAAGACTTGCTTTTGGCAGAACCTGTGCTTATACCAGCTGCATCCTGTCCTTTTGTAAGTCCATTATGTTCACTTGTAGGGGAAGGACATTTCTGAGGGGACGATGGAGGACTGTTTAACTTATCCTTCTGAGTTCCATGTCGATCTTTTAATTTTTTTTGTAGCCTTTCGTATGTTTTACTAGACCTTTCATCTCTAAAGTTGGATCTTCCATGAGCGGGCAGAGTGTCTAAAGGAAAGTAAAGATGAAAAATATTAAAAATAATCACTAAGAACAGAATGTAATTAAAAATCTATTAAAAAATGCTATGTGCATTAAGTGCACGCTTGTGTGTAAAATTACATCTCTACTCCTATTGGAAAACTGAAGTGTCCAGCAGGTAATATACACTAATTGGACATTAACAACATGTTAGGGGAGAAAGTGTAATCTTTCCTTCCCACATCTTTTTTCTACTTAAAAATTATTCTTAAAATGTTTCTATAATCTTCCTTGAACTGTAAGGTAGAGGATAAAGTCAACACAGAAAAAACGTGCTACTTCATTACATGGGAGGAAGTTTGCTCTAATGCTGAATAAAAAATACAGACATTTTAAGTTTTGGAATGCAACTACAGCTCTCTAATGGTGCTTCAGCAGAAATCAACATGGAAAAACCCCACAAAAGCACAGAGCAACTGAAAGACACAAAGACTGAAGATAGTATGGCTACGTCTTGTAAGCACAATATACCTGTACACAGTAACCCGAGGCATTGCTGCAGTATCACTAAAGTCCCATCTCTAAGTCAGAACATCGCTTTGGAAAAAAGTCAGTAGCAGAAAAAAATTAAACTGCAGATTGGTGAACTTCTCTGTCCAAGTCTAACATTTTTATCCATTTCACCTTTATGCTTAGAAACAGCTTACTGACTCAAGACTTTAACACAGTGTACCACATGGCACCAACTCTTTCCTCAGTGTAACCCTACCTATGATAAATGATGAAAGCTTTCAAAAAAATATATCCTTCAAAACCAGCATAGAATTTGTCCATTTTGAGGTAAGTTGGACCACTCAGTCTGAAGAATGAAGTTTATTATTTGTCATTCCTTATGTGCTAGGAAGTATAGAAAACAAGATCAAATGAAAACTTTCTTGCAAGAAGGATAAAATCACAAAGCTAAAGAACTTTTCAGTTTCTGTTCTTTTAGGTCAGCTTAATTCCCAGAAAATTTGACAGAGGACTACTAGATCAGCTGTGACTATTTAGAAATTTGATTTTCACTACCAGAATTGCATATGAAATCTGTAGCAAATATGTAACAAATTAAAGCATCCCTAGTCCTCTAATTGCCTAAATCCAAGGGCATCTCACATACATATTTAAAACAAAGCAGAACCAAAGAATCCCATTTTATGCATTTTTTTTTACCTTAGCAGTTTAGCAAATTATAATTGAATTCATATTTAAAGGGATATAACCTAGCAGCAGAAATCTAAAAAATATTATTCCATTAAGAAGTATCCTTTATCTTTTATGCATTTAATTATCATACTCCAATCTCTTAATTTAGCAAACTAAAAGCAAACAACTGCCATCTACAGGAAACCAAGAAATTAATAAAACTATAAATAAGCACCCAAAGAGCATCGAATAATGTACTGTTATCAAAGCAGTGCAAAGAAGAAATAAAGTACAGCTTAGGAATACAGAAACCCTAAGAAGTGCAGCAAGATAAAGACCGGTATATTCTTATCTGACAGCTTTGTACATCATGACTATTTAAGCACAGTGACTATATGGAGGACATTTTTAGATGATTTTCGTAGTATCACAGAACACTGAGAATCTACGCATCTACAGCGACATGACAAAGCTGTGTTTAGTCTCCCCCTCCATAGCTTCTAGCTTCTTTCTCTAAAACCAGCAACCTGGCCCTGCTCTCTGAAAGTCTTTCAAGGTCAGCACCTGCTTTATAGCAGAAGTTTATCTAAAGAAAAGCAAGTCTACCATAAATGTAAATATTAATCTAAGAACCCAGCCCCTGAGTTAGTAGACACATGCACTTTGCCACTACACAGTATTAAAGGCAGATGTCAATAGCACTACCAAAGACAACTTCAACTACAGTATTAAGTTTAGGCTGGTGGCACCTGATTACTCAAGTTAGACTTCAATATGGACATTGGACTAAATGCATACAGTTTTACGAAAAATAGCAATCTTCTTTCCATAATCAATACTAAGAACTCCTGTTTCATGTTTCAAATAGGATACCTGCAAGACATGAGATCTCGTAACAGTGCTCAGGTATGGATTTAAACAATCTCAGGGGAAGGCATCAACTGAATCACTACAAGCACTTCCTGCATTGCTTTCTTGGGCAAATCTATAACTGATACACGTAAGAAATAATTTGTATGTTTAATGGATCACTGAACAGACAAATTAATGAAAAGAACTTCTTCTGGAATAATAAGCTTCAGTAAAAGCAAGACTGGTATCCTCGTAAAACTTTTGTGTATAGCTCCCATTCAAGCTATAAGTCTTCCTTGATAAAGCCCGTACATCAGCATAACAGATTCTGGAAATGAGTGGAGCATTATTTCCTTTGATAGAACTTGCAATATTCAATAAGCTACTTACCCAGATCCCCGTATACTTGTGAGGTGTGGTACTGTGGAATGTACTGCGTTGCCATGTCACCAGCTCCGGTCACGGGTGAGTATATATGACGTGGTGGAGGGGGTATCATGGCTGGAAGAGGAAGGAAGCCAGGCAGTGGGGGATGTGGAGGCCTGTGTATCACTGCATGACCACCAGGATGAAATTCTGGAGCCTGGGGAACCACCACAACCCTTCGAACACCATTGTCCTCAATAACCTGTACAGTGAGAGAGACCATGTACCCAAAGAGAAATGACAGTCTGAAAGGTATGTTTCTATAGATATTAAACAAAACTAGGAATAGTAAAACCCTTAAATTTGAAAAAAAGAAAAACAGAAGAGTATAAGTAAAAAAAGATAGGACCATTAAAGGGCTATCTATGTTAAGTGTATTAACTGCAAAAATGCCATCAATTTCTCAGTGTGATGGGAAAAACTACTGTTAAAAAAAAATCTGACTGTAACAACATCTTATAAACAAACAGCTATATTTATGGCATGAGCCTAGCTTCTCCCCAGGGTCCTGTTTCCACCCTCATTCACATTGCTTGTATGCTACACTGCTCCGAGAATTTGTTCTACAGTATAAAAACTAGATTGCTCCCTAGAAGTGATCTGGTGGGTGGACGGACCTCACTCCACATAAATGGTGAGAGAAAAGGCACAACAGTGTCTGGTCTTTGCTCTGTGCCCAACTTGGTCCACCAACACCAACCCAGGAGGCACCTGCCATACTGCACCTGTCGGCGTGCAGCAGCCATCGTCTGCATCAAGCTGTTAAAGCAAAAATCTAGCCGGATGGTAGTCAGCCCTCTCAAGACTCCTTCAAAACTCAAGAATCTTTTTCTCCCTCCCTCTGCCCCCCCATTAAAATGTCTTGCACCCTGAAGGAAGCCACATGCTACTCAGGAAATGGGAGCCTTTGTGGCGGCCTCTGCCAGACTCTAGTGTGCAAAGAGGTTTGTTGTGCAAAAATGGCAAATGGGAGACGTGACAGGACAACCTTCCACTGAGGGACTCGAGTGCAGCCCTTCGCAATGTTGCTAGAGGTTCAAAGAAACAAAAGCAGCATATACAATCCCATGATGAGGATAAGTGTGGTCACGTAAGATGCAGGGAGCTGGAGGGTGCTGTGCACGGTACATGTAGCACATCTGGGGTCTGTAGCATGTAGGGGTCTGTCTGGTGGAGAGCAGGCACAAAGGCACAAAGTACTGAAGCTACCCACTAAATGAGGGTTGGTCATCAACTGGACCAGAAACAGGGGTACCTCCCTGAAGCACATCACAGACAGGGAAGACTGCCATCATGATTCTCTCTAGATGTTTGTATCACTAGTGGTAAATTCACAAAAACACATAACTGTTGGTAGTATCTAGAGATGATCTTGGCATAACTTGACTTGTACGTATCATGGTGACAATAACTTAGTGTCTGGGATGCCAATGAATAAATTGTTCTCCACTTCCTAGTAAAATGCTATAAAATAATGCCACAGCAGGGACTGCAATATAAGTTTTAGGATGAAACATTTATCTAGAAAATGGGAAGAAGAAAGGAATCTGGAATATCATGACTACGTTCAAAAGCAGGGGACAAGGCAACCCTATGACCTAAGTTTTCACTGACATTTGAAATGAGGCAGGGACATGTACATGTACACCAATGAGTAATCTTGTGCAACAGGAGCAGATCAACAGATCAAAGCACTTCGTGCCAAGCTGCTTTCAGCTCCACTGTTTAAGCTTAAGGGTATTATGCTTGGCTAGATTTAGTCCCATGCCCTGGTGTGAACACTTCCACAAAGTCCATGATGGAAAGCTGCTTGGAGAATCAATCATTGGTTTTACCATGTCTCCATTAGGTGTTGGTGTGCATCTGGTACATCTGGAACAGAGCTTCTGCTTTTGTTTTCTCTGATAGCAATCTAATTTGTACAGGCCAAAATTATCCTGCTGGCTGAACCAATGCAAGGTAAGTGAGGTTGGTCTAGGAAATTGTTTCAAAACTTCACTACTGTACTGAGAAAGACAGTTACATCGACACAGCTGTAAGCTTCTGGTGTAATGGTAGAATGAAGATCTCTATACATATGCAATAACATTCAGAAGACATAAAAGTATGCACACAATGGAGCTGATCCCACCTTACTTATATAAACAGAGAGTTGGAAATTAATATAAATGATCTAAGTGAGCAAAGCTTTAAAACACATACATGCCGTGTGACTTTAAAAAACGGGCTGCCTATTCTCAGTATACAGAAATGGTCCCTTATTGGGAAAGAGTAATTTCACTAACGACAACACTCTTCATATCTGTGCAACCATAGCTGTGTGGTATCTAAAGGTAGGATGTATTAACAGCAGTAAATACAACTAGAACTTCTGCTGTCCAATGAAATTCTCTAAACACTGAAACATAGTTTTAATTATTTAAGTCCTTTTTGCTGACACAAAAAAAATTGCAATTTATCATGAATTTATGAGCAGATTCAGATTACATAGGAAGCAGCTTCCATAAAAAAACAGGTTACTTGGTTTATAATTTATTTGTTTTCTTGGGTGTGCTAATAGCCTAAGTAACTCAGAAACAGATACCCAATTCCTAGCAGCAGGGACTTTAAGTTTAATAGTGTAAAATGAAGAGTTTGACAAGGCTGTAACTGTGCCTCTAAATCAAACATCAACTCAACAGTAGGCCTCTACCAGGCAACTACACAGATTAAAAAACCTCCGTGTCAAGTATATCATCTTAAGTTAAAAAATAAACAAGTTATCTGTTATCCTAACTGTGCTAGCAAAACACATAGTTCTGGCATAGGCCTGCTCGGATGAGTGAACCAACCAAACATCACTGGAAAACTCATTACAGACAGTGACTACAAAGAGCTTGGAGAGGATGAATAAAGATGCGTTTTCTTTCAGAGTTTCAGAACTACAGTTCCAAAAGGAGAGGAAGGGACAAGTAAATCAACTTATGAATTGCTTTTTATTTATGTGATAAAAGAAAAAATAGATACGCTTTATTCTGTAGTTATCCCCAACTTCCAACAGAGGACAGTATGCTGTATCACTGCCAAACGGGAATTGAAGCAAGCAGAGGCATAACAGAACTAAATGAAAATGGATGGACAAAAGGTGGTTATGCTGAAGTTCTTCCAGGCTGATGGCTTTAGACATTTAGCTGGTTTCCAATTTCTCTCAAAATATATCTGCAGTTGCTGACATTTAAAAATATACTATGCCTGAAGAAACCATGTAAGTTACTTAGCTGGGACTGCATTAAGTCTGGGATAACTCTTAGCTCAATAGTGTTAGACTTTCCTGTTTGCAAGACTACCATCAAATCTTCTGGCTTCTAACAGGAACTTCCGTCATAAACCACAATGGCTAGTATGTTTTGTCAGCAGTAAATACTTCAGAAGCCTTATAAACTACAGGTTTTCCTGGACTATGATACTTCTACCCAGATGAAAACAGCAGACACGAGCTCATTGCACCTGTACTCTGAGCTGGATAGATGTGAGGCACCTTCAGTTCAAAAGTCAGAGAGCTGTGTTAGCACAACACTTGCTTGAACTAACAAGCTCCAATGAAAGGCTAACGAGTGTTCCCGAGCAAGGCCCAGTCCTTCAGCCTGTCTGCTGCAAGCTGTCCTCAAAGGAAGGATAAATTAATTTCATAAAGATTATTCAGATCGTCACAGGTTACACAACTTTTTAAACATTAAGTACTTCATCAACTGAAATTAAGTACTCAAGATATATGGTAAAACTTTGAATTTCAAGTATCTTAAAAATTCTTTCAGTTCTTTAAAAATGAATTCTAATAGGAATCAAGACTTTTTACTATGACCTAAATATAAATGAACTTTCATGATTATTTTTAATTCACGTTTCTTCTGCTTGTTTGGGAACTCAACTATGAAGGATACATGAATCAACTTATCAGACAACTTTCAACAGATGAAAGGTAAAACCACGAAGACCCCAAGTATTAGTCTGCCTAACCTAACAGTCTTTTCTTTTGCTAGAGGACACCTTTTTATGCAGTTCAGATATTTAATCCAACAACTGCTGGACACTGTGGAATTTCTGATCGCATTTTACGTGTTGTAGTCTCTTCTCAGTGTACACCATGGGGTAGACTGGTCACAACTACAGAACATCATGAGAAAGACATACATTATGGAGAGTGGTATTCACCTGCTCTAACTTCCAGGTCTGACCTACTGACCCCTGGGCTCATTTTATAGTTGAGGGAAAGAAAGAGACATCATCTAGAAGGCACCATCTCATTATAATACAGGTGTCCAAAATAGCCAAGAGAAATCATCCTTTTAATCGCTTTAAAGGATGTCCAGGTTATCTAGCTCACATTTAATTTTCAGGCATCTAAATTAGGAATTGTACAGCAGTGAGAAAATCAGAGCCCCATTTTAAGATAAGCTGTGGAAAGATGTATTATATGATAATTTATCCCCAACGGACAGCTGACATTTTTTCCACGTTGTTTGCCACACTTTTTCTAACTGATCTGTTTCACTCCTTACCTGCAGGGAACTTCCCAACATGAACTATGCACATATAAAATTATATTGGTGACAAGAGAAAACACCCACTAACCCAGAATTCAGTACAGGTCCTGCACAATGAGCTATTTGGGTCATGATTGTATTGTATGTTCAGATGGCATCAAGTACCTTAGGATCCTGAACTCAACAAGGAACTGTGTTTGTTATTGTCATGTAAGAAGTTAATATATAACTAAACAGGCACATATACAGCATGACAAGTCTCCCTCCCATCACAGAGATACTGCAAGACACCTCCCCTTATTTACTTGCTTGACCAGTCACTCTGAAACTTGACACATTAATTTAATTGAATTAGCTACTTCAGTTCTACTCCCACAGCTTGCATGAAAAGAAATAAAATCAGGATCAAATGAAGAGACATACCTGTGGGGCATATCCAGGAGGCACATAAATAGTAGGCACTGAACCATTTGGGGACATCATTGGAACCTGAGCAGGACCTAAATGGGTTACAGAAATATTCAGTACAGCACCATTGAACATTTGAAAAAGTTCAAAGAACATGAACTGCAAAGTCTCTGCAAAAAATATACAAGATAACATGGATAAACAAAGGCAACGAACCGTACAGATAAAATTATAGCAAAGGGCACTCTTAGAAACCTAAGAAACAGTTAGGAAAAAAACCACCCAGAAATAAAATAAAAAAAAATTCACCAGCAGATATTTCTCCCTTCTCTGTCAGTAAGCTTACAGAAGAGCTTATGTCAAAACTTCTTAACAAGTGAAAAGTCAAAAGAAGTGCCCCAAGATGAAAAGACAATAGAAGAGACTTTAAAACAGAAACAAAAAAAATGTATTTGAAACAAATTGCTGAAACCAGTTAGTATTCAGTTAAGAGTTGCAAAGAAAATTACTGCTCTGTTACTATGGTCTTACCACCTAAAGTGGTCTCCGTACCAGAGAAGTGGGAGGTGGCAAACAGGACACTAACTTAAGGTCCCAGGGGAAAGCCAATGTATTACAAACCAGTAAGTCTACTCCTACTAATGGGAAAAGTTGTGATACCATGATGATCCTTGTACCGTGCAAACCAGAAAGAACAGAGTTCGCAGACACTTAGATAAATATGACACAACAGGGATGTGTTAAGGTGGCATTTGTAGATAAAGTACTGCCTGGAAAATCTGATACCTTCAAAGAGCACAGGGACACTGTGACATACTTGGATTTTCAAAAAGCTTTTGACACTCTCTCTCAAAGACTCTCAAGGAAGTAATGCTGCCTTTGGTGAAACTGGGAAAAGGGCTTCTCATGAATAACTAACCGGCTTCAGAACAGGAAACAGAGAGAAGTAATTGATCAGCTTTCAGAGTGCCTCGAGTGACCAAAGGAGTCCCACAGGCACGCAAAGAAGAACCCGTTCAATGTATTAACAAAACTTCTGGAAAAGGAAATGAACAGCAAGGTGACAGATCTTTGGTATGCTCTCAGAGAGCTGCAAAGGATCTCATAGTCCACAATGACCAGATGATAAAAAAGCAGAAAGTGCCGATAAGTGCAAAGTAATGCACCTAGACAAAACAGAAGAATTTATTTACAGCGATAAGCCATAAATTAGCTGTAAATAAACAGACTATGGAGAAAGAATGAAGTACACTAAAAATCACTACTAACAGAACAGAGAACAAGCAGAAAACATTATGCTACGCTATAAATCCACGTGGTACCTCAATATCTTGAGCGCTATGTGCAAGGTCACACACCTTTCAAAAACAACTCACAGAACTAGAAAAGGACAAAAATACCTTGAGAAGTTTACAGTGACTTTCCACCTGTTTATCAGGAAAGATTAAAGAGACCGGGATTCTTCCACCTGAAGATGGTTAAAATGTAAAAGGGCTGGCAGCAGAGGAATAGTAAAAGACCTATTAAAAAAAAAACAACAAACCCACCCACAACCTGCCTAAAAATGGGAAGACAGATCATTTACAGTTTCTCATGTGCAAGAACCAGAGATATTAAATCACCAGCTAAAAGGTTTAAAATAGATAAAGGAATTTCTCATGAAATGCACAGCTAAATTGTGTAACTCCTTGCTTTAAGAACGTTGCGGAAACTAAAGGTTAGGTTCAGAAGAAATTAAAGAAATTGAGAGAGGTAATCCATTAAGAGCTGTAAAAAATACAAGTATTACTTTTGGTTCAGGAAGCTAGAAAGTTATTTCTGTGTGCCTGCCCTATCCTTATGCTCTCCCCTTTAGTATTCGATACCGGCCTCTATTAGAGCAAGCACATTGGCACGGGCTTCAAGAGGGACTGCCTACAGACGTCCTTACATTCTTGTGTTTAAAATGCACAAGGCAACAATTGCTGAAGTTTAATTATTAAAGAAAAACTGAAACACAATATAATCTGACCAGGCTCTGTGGTAAGTGCACAAGGTTGAGATTTAGACACTCCAGACTGCATTCTCCAAATTTCCAATTCAGTGTAGTGAAGCTACCAAAAGCACCAATCCAACTCTTAGTGAAGTTTCAATAATACTTCTGAAAGGGCATTCATAGTTCCACATTAATGTTTTATAAACTCAGTTAAGATCTGCAAATGGAAAGTACTAAGTAAATGCGAAGGATGGTATATAAGTTTAGCATACCTCATTCTGATAAGTATGAACTTGACAGAAAAATAAAGATAACTATGTCCGAATGCCAAGAGCGGGGAAAAGGAACAAAAAGCATTCTTTAAAAAAGCAGCATGTAATCCAACGTGATTACACATACTATAGGGACTTCTGTAGAACAAGATACAGTAGTTTTGAAATGTATTACCTAAAAAGAATGACAACTTCACTCTTGACAAAGTGTTAACCCACAACTGGGGGAGGGGGAGGAAAAGACTTTTTAAGAACAAGGTCTTAATTGAGAGATTAACTGAACTGTGTAACAGCACAGAATATAAGGATTACAGTAAACTATAAATTGAGAACTGAACCTTTTTTGGGTCTTTTTGCTCCACTGAAACTAAAAAATGTTTCAGTGGAAGTTTCTCCTGAGTACGAAGTGCTAAAAAGAAACGAAAGTGAAGTGAAAAGCAGCAAAAGAGAACCTAAAAAACTGCTTTAGAGCATTAGCTTGCAATACATTCCAAAAGGTCAAGAGTAATGGAAGCATATTTATTATAAATTGCCATTCAACCAAATAATGGTTTAAATTCTTAGATAAGAGAGCGGATTTTACACAGCTTGTACGTTGCATTGCTTACTTGTAGTTTTTCCATAATGAATACAAAACATTGACACTTGTATTAAACTCACAATTTTAAACTATGTAAGTTTCAAGTAAACTGAGAACTAAGACCACAGTTACTTGAACTTTTTACAGCAAACTCAATATCCTCGGGTGATGAAGTCTTCTCACTTTTACCCTTCCGATTCTCCCCCCTTATCGCACCGGGGGCGGGGGGGAAGTGAGCGAGTGGCTGTGTGGTGCTTAGTTGCCGGCTGGGGTTAAACCACAACAAACTAAGATGAACAGCCTGTTTCTTTGTGAACTGGCGGGTATTTCTGTGTTTCACTTTTTTTGTTTTGTTTTGCTTTAAACGTCTAAAGAATATTGTTTAACAATCTTTTTAAAGCTCACCTATTTAATGCTTTAATCTCTCTAACAAACACACACAAAAAAGCAATTATCTCCAATCCAGTACAAAGGTTGATCCACAAAGCCATTTTCAGTATACCCGTAATCTAGTGATCACAAAAATAAAGACATAAAGGCAAGGTACGAACCTCAAAAATTATTGCAGTGCTAAAATAGAGTCAAATTAGTAGTTTGAAAACTTGTACCCCATCTTTAGCACTTTAAAGTTCCAGAATTAATGAAAATATATTTTTAATATTCAAGATGTAAGGGTGAACTCTAATTTACTTCTGATTAGATTTCTAAGTGGCTGTGGAATGAAGTTAGATTGCAGAGGAACATTCAAGAAAATGGAAAGCATGGAAGAAAAGTTGGCAGACACTATATATTTTAATGACCATAGGGTCTTCACAGTGAAATTCCTGATTTCTTGACAGAAAGCATATTACTACCTGCAAAAACTAAAAAAGCTTTCCTGTGTCTAAAGATAAAATGCTAATATACTATAAAAACAGGGTGGGGTTTTTTCCTTTTAAAAGCAACTAATGTGAAGATACTGAAATACACTGCAAGAGGAATTTTCATGCCTTTAGGTATTGGCTAGACTGGTGCATGACAAAGCTAGTGGGTTTTACCATGACGTGAGACTGATTATAAAGTACCAGCAAACAGCAGCATCAGGAATATGTGTTAAGCAAACATCTAATTTTCTATATTGTGCATACATGGAATTGACTTCATCCAAATCACTATATTATGAATGCTGATGACTTGACT
Source organism: Phoenicopterus ruber ruber (assembly GCA_009819775.1). Taxonomy (NCBI): domain Eukaryota; kingdom Metazoa; phylum Chordata; class Aves; order Phoenicopteriformes; family Phoenicopteridae; genus Phoenicopterus; species Phoenicopterus ruber. The sequence goes on along the minus strand of CM020215.1, from coordinate 189,401,384 downwards.
GTTTTAAGAGGAGGTCTCGAATCTGCTACGTACTTTCAGGTATACAAGTTCTCTTCTATTAGAAGTGGAAAAGAAGCATTGTGCAAGACAAAACAAACACATAGCTGTGTTTTATACTTTATTCTTGAAAAATGACTCATCAAACACAGTAAAGGTTTATTTAACTCAATTGAACCCAAGAAACAGATGTTTCACCACACGTTCAGTTTATTATTGTCCTGAAATTTGCTATTTCACTACTACGAAAGGGAAAATTTGTAAAGTCTTTACGTAAGCATTTTGTCCTAAGTTTTCTAAAAAAGTAAAAATCAAGGTGCCTATCAAAGATCACATAAAACTTGGAATATGCGTCCTGAAACAGGAAATACCTAAAAAATCCCAACAGGCAGAATACCTCCCCCCCAAGCAGGAGCAGGTGAAGTTCTCCAACATGCCTATTTGAGCAGACTGTAAAAACCTCATTATGCTCATTACAGCTACCATAAACGTGCAGCAAAATCAACAGCGCTGCATAATCGCTAGGATCGTGACAAGCTGATCTAAACATAGTAACTCCTGAAAATTTGAGGACACCGCCCCCGCTTGCCTAACAGATACACGATCTCTTTTTATTTTAAGCATTAAGCATCGCTCCGTTTCCAGCCGCTCGTAAGAGCGCCCGGCAAAGGTGAGCACCGTGCACCTCCAGCCCCCAAGCCCTTCTTGCTCCCCGGCTGCGTGAGGGAATGCTCTTCCGGGGCAGTAACCGCCCATAGCCCTGCTCTTATAAAACCCGGGCTCGTCATGGCCTCCCAGCCTAGAGCCTTCTGCTCCCTTCACGGTTTCGGGGCCACCGCAGCCCCCCCGGGCCGGCCGGCCGGCCACCCCCCTCCGGAGCCCGCGCATCACCGAGAGGGGTTTAGCAGCGCTCGGACTCCCCACGCCTTTTTTCCAGCCACCACAGCTTTCCCCCATCCGCCACAGCCGCAGGGGCTGCCTGCAGCGCCGCGCCCTGCTTTCCTGTTTCACCGCGGCGGCCGAGCCGGGCAGCCGGGAGACCTTACCGCTCATTTCGGGGTGGGCAGCGGGCGGGCCGGGGCCGGGGCCGGGGCCGGGGCCGGGCGGGCGGCTGCTCCCCGGCGCGCCGCGGCAGGCGGGGCGGCGGCGGCGGCGGGCGGGGCGGCTCACTCAGGTGCGCGGCTGCCCGCTCCGCTCCGCCCCGCGGCCCGCTCCGCTCCGCGCCGCCGCGCTCCGCCCTGCCCGGGCCGCGGCCGGGACCCAGGCCAGCAACCGGTCGGCACAAGCGGCGAGGCGGGCCTGGGCTTCAAGGAGCGGGCGCGGCGGCTTTTTGGGGGGCTTCGTCCCCGCCGAGGAAGGCTTCCTTAGCCATCCCGCAGGACTGCCGCTCTGTTTGTACAGAAGTCTACTGATTGTCGCTGGCCGGTGTGATCCAAGTTCTTTAGCGGAAAGTTTTTACGTTAATTGGCGTAATTAAGTTATAAAGGATTACTTCGGCCCGATCCTTCCATAGGATTTACCTTTAGCTGAACTGCTAATCAGTTTACACCTAAGAAAGGAGGTGCGCAAACAGATCTGGTTGCAAACTTTGTGGCGTTGCGTTTAGAAAGCTGCGATGACTTTGATACTAATCTATGTGGATACTGCGGCTCATGAACACTGCTATACTTAGCATTAGTCTAATGTGAACGGCGATGAATCACTGTTATCCCCAGGAGGAAATAGCATTCAGGATTTACTGCAGCACATTAGGTTAACTATGGCTCTATAACCGAACACCCACACTTTGACATCACACAGGCGATGATATGCATCACTGACGCAAGCACTGACAGGATCAAACACAAAGGCCACAGCAGTTGAAACAATAGAGCGCACAGCTGACGTAGCAGCACACCCCTCTAACACTGATGGGCTGCAGTAAATCAATAGTCCCAGATGCCACAAATAGTTGCACCATTCTGTCTTTTACATAATGGCTAAGACTTCAAAGTTTTATTTTGGGCTCCCAGCAGCTACAATTAATTATAAAACCCAGTAACAACAACCACCACCAATTGGTCTACATTAGTCTTGTAAGCCGTGCCTGGAAAATACTTCCAAATTAGTACTTCAGGTTAACAGGCACTAAAAAATTGTCACAAAGCATCAGCAGCTTTACATTTACTACGTGCAATGTAATCAAGGCGAGTAGTAACAAAAAAGCAAAGCAAACACAGAACTTACTGTTAGGCCTGAGCTGGGGAAGAGGCACAAGAAGGAACTGTGAACACTGCAAGGACACAGGCGATCAGAAGACTTCAGTTCGCAATGCTGTCAATTTAACATATTCCGTATGCTCTAAATTCATCCTGACAAAACAATCCCTTCCCCCATCCATCTGTCTACTTTTGCCATCAAGGCTGGGGAATGGCAGCTGACAAAGCAGCAACATCAATTTAAATATATTAATTGGCTACAAAAATCTATCAGTAGACTGCAGGCTGGCAAACGCAAGGAAAAGCCGAAGGCAAAACATTCGCATAGTTCCTTTCAAAAGCAGGGAAAAAACCCTCAGTTTCATCCACAGAGACTTTGGAATGATGGACAAAAGAGCAGAAAGCTATGAAGCCTAACCACAGTATTTCTAAAGATTACACCCTAATGAGATCATGATCTTTTCATGAAACCATACATACATATTCAGAAAAAAAAAAAAAAAAAGACATGAAATCCCTTCTCATAGGCAAAGTGCAGAGACGACAGGTTCCTACAGCACTTTATCATTAATACAGCTATCGGTTTTCTTTTATAATGGCCTCACGTACTTTCAAAGGAAAAAGGTGACAATGGTTTCTATGTTCAAATGTTAAATGTACTTTCATTTCACCTGTTTCTAAACAATGACCATGGTGCAATTTTGTGACTAAAAATGACTGCAAGCCCATGCTTTTGAACAGTGCAAACTTCACAACACGAAGGTACACTTGGGAGCCTGCAGAAGGATGATTTTAGTCTTTTGAGATATTCCAACAATAAAAAGTTTTTATACATTCTTTCTGAAGCAACTGTGTGGCACAGTGATCAACTCTATCCTACTTCTTTAACAAAAAGTACCAATGAATCAAAGATGTTAATGTGGAAATACAACACAGACTTTGTACTGTGCAGCCTAGGTTGTTAAATTGCTCCATTTCATTTGCTGTTTTAGCTTCAGACTTAGGGTAATTATTTAGTAACTATGTGGAAGAGTTATGTCAAAAAATTGTTCTTTCTCCCTCGTAGTCTTCCAATTTAAATATCAGGTGAACCATAAATCATTGAATTTCAAAGTGAGTCAAATGTGATATACCATTCTTAACACAGAGAAGCTTTGATGAAAATGTTTTTATTCTTAGCAGGAAAAATAATCTGCACTCATTCTAATCTAACTGCATTGCATATTTGCTTAGCTTTTTCCTCAAGGAGAGACTAATTTCCTAGCACTTATGCTCAGCAGTACTGATCCGCCACTTTTTCAGACCAATATTTAATATTTGTGCATACTGCTTAATCATGTTCCATTTGATTCACAACATTCAGGGTAAACTACAATTTAATCATCTAACAGTTGTTACCACTAGAATTTGTGTTTTCCTAATCAGATTTTTTTTTCCATGTAGCACTGCAGACCGGAAAGTTAAGAAGTTAAGCACTACCACTGATAGTTGGTTGTGGTTATGATGTGAACAGCACAAGTGAGTCTCAACAGTTGGCAGTTCTTGGCGTGTAGACAGTGGCTTCTACAAAAGAGCATGTTGATTCAGAGAAGAGAGATCTTGGAAGGAACAAGCATTAACTTCAACTTCCCCACCCCTGGCCTGATTGTGCCAAAAATGAAATTATGTAGTATAATTACTTGTAAAGGCCTTTTCGGCATCATTATATTCCATTCATTACACTAATGAGTTATTTTTTCTGTGCATACTTACCTGGCTACATTGATTTGAAACTAGAGTGCAGAAATTATCTGGCACGTTCTGCTGTCTCAGAGCTGGCGTTCAGAGAACGCCATGCTCCCTCCTTTGTGCAAATCTCTTCATACTCTCCCCCCAAAATTATTATACACGTGCACGTATGTGTGTATATATCTTTACATACAGATTATGACTTGACTATGACTTATTGAATATTACTTATACAAATATGATGTATTGATTAAGAAAATCAATAGCATACATATAAATGCTGAAACAATTTTACCAAATTCTAAGGTAAGGTATTTTAAAACTATGGATGAAAATACACAGAACACTCTGTGGATTTAATAAAATTCTGTTTGGGCAAACTGTGATTGAGTATTACAACACATATAGTGTCAGAAACTTGAGCAAGAAATTAATACCAGCAAAGGCCGCCAAGAGAAAATTCGGTGCCCAACTCAAATTTTTATTTCTATCCAAGGCAGACACCTCTAAAGATGTACTACTCTGAGTCCGAGTTGTTTAGGCTTCAAGCTAATTACATAAACGAATACAATGCAGATTCAGATGGTCCATTTAAAATAAAAACAAAGCAGAACAGAAATTACTATGATTATAAGCAGCTGAAGTCATTCTAATATCTAAAATAAATACCACATGCATCTTTCTTTAAAGGGACCAATTTGGGAGTGGTCATTCCTAACCAGAAGACGTAAAACTAAGTTAGCAGGACGTGAGATGTCTCAGCTTTCCAGGAATCCCACAATCCAGGATTATACATGCTTTAGCAGAAAGAGGGAAAACTAGGTAAATCCAGAATGACATTGGCTCACGACTTGAGTTCTAGGGTGCAAAACCAGGGCTGAATCTTGTTCTTAGTAAAGGTAAAAGGTTCATGATAACCACTGATTTAAAAAACCCTCACATCCAACAGCTCTGTCCCACTGAAATTTTACTCTCTTACATGCAATTCTTGCATTAGGTGAGTTTGCTGTTCTGGTCAGATGAAAAAGTCTTCCATAACAATACAAAGAAATGGAAAGAGTTCAGTCCTACAAGAATTCCCCTCTTCACACTCATTGCATACAATTATTTTTATGCCTACATTAGAGACGTTCACTTGAATCCACCAACAAAGATTCTACCAACATTGCAGTTCCACAAATGAATGTTCAGATGTAGGTTTCTAAACTATGAAATAAATTTTGAAGTGACACTTTATTACACAGTTTTGTTTCAAATCATGAGTGAAGAAAATAGTCCCTGAAGCTGACAATTCAAAAGGTGACATTTGGTAATGTGAAATCCTTCTGTCATGACACAAACCGTAGGGAACAAGCCCCAAGCAAATTACACAATCATCACACAACAAAAATGAGACATAAGACCAAACTGAAAACATTTGATGTTACACACCTTACACCTCACAGCATCTAAAGCAAACACTTGGCTTCAGCAGGGTGATTCACTGGCTGCCTCGGGAGGACAACTCTGCGCTTCTGCGCATTCATCAGGGAGCCACCTCATACCAAATGACACAAATCATTAAGCACTGACAGTGTGTCCTCAAGTAGATATCTGTTTCAGGCTTGCTCTAGTCGCTCTTCTGTCCAATTTCAGTAGAGTACATCAAGTTTTCTGAGAGTAGATTCCTACTGTCAGGACAAGAAGGTCTTCCTGTTCAGTTAGTAGGTAGGCTAAATTCTGTGCTATGCTCAAGCAGATTAGCCCCACAGCTTGCTTCTGTCTAGGAGACTGCTATGAACACCAGACTATGGAATAACTTGGGTTACCTCTGCTGAAGATGGGCCACTGGAAACTGGAACGCAACACACTAAGCTCCTGTCCATGCTAGAGATGCTTAACTCCTTTAATCCAAGAGCTTCTAAATGGAAAATACAGAGCCAGTCTTTAAAACAGGAACCAGAACCCAGGACTTCACCTAAATCATACAGGGATCTTCATTGCATCAATAGAAAAAGGCAGATTGCCTTCCTGTGTAATTTCCCTCTAGAATCTTATCTTTTTTTAAGGTGAAGATGCCCATCCCTAAAAGATGACATGGAGAAAAGCCTAAACTCAGAATACCCCAGAGCCTCATGGCTAAGGGACTCGGCTGGAGTCAGAGAGCTACCGGTTCAGATTCTGTGGTACTTCATAGAGCTAAAAACCTCAGATCTCCTCGATTCTGGGCGAGTGCTTTAACCAATTTCCTGCTGTTGATGCTGTTTTATTTGGGGTTAAACTTTATATAACCCGAGTAAACAAATAGTCTTTCTTTTTGGAAAGACAGAAAGGCAGCATTTATATACTGTCTCTATATTGTCTCTGCTCCGGCGTGGCTTCTGGCTGTCCCCCTGCAACCTCATGTTTTGTACAATTACAGGCATGTAGGGAATTCCACGGTCAAAACAGGAGAAGCAATGGATTCAATGTGCTTGCTAAGATTAGGTCATGATTCAGTGGGTGACCTGGTCTGCGTCTGAGACTTCTGCAGATGGAAGTTGCTTAAGTTAGAACTAAGGTGGAATCCAAACACCTTGAACATGACCCCTTGTGATTATAGTTAATCGCACAGACATATTTTTCTCTGTCTTTTCACCAATAACAAGACAAGCCTATGAATGCAGCTACAATAGGGGATGCTCTGAAGACAGTAGAAATAAAAGGTTGACTGAAAAACTACTGATCTTGAAAATTCTTAATAACATTGCAGCTGACGTGATAAATTCTTAAACACTACATTAAGACTTCTGATTCTGCTAATGACTTAAGGTCAACACACAGGAATTTTCATGTTCAAAAAGCTTTGCAGAAATTTGGTCCCAAACTAATTAACCTAAAATCAAAGTACACATAAAAAAATAACTGATGTTCTCAGTCAGACTTAGCAACATAGAAAGGCACCATGCTTACTACCAGCACCTGCAGTCTCTTCTGTAGTGAAATGTTTCTACTATCATACAGATCACTAAACACCTTCAACCAATTCCTGCTGCAAACCTCACATTTTACTGTTGAAAGTGATTCGAAAGTGTTTTGCAGGGTCAGCGTTAGCTAAAAAAAACCCAAACCAAAACAAAAATCACAGGCTAACTAATAAAGGCTTTTTAAAATTTTATTTAAATCTTGTAAACTTGTTTTAGCATTTGAAATTTAAAATTTGGTCTTTTCGGTGGTTTATGTTGCAAAGGCTCCTTGATTCTCCACAATGAACTCTTTACAGATCCCTTCAACAAGGAATTATTTTCTCCAAATCTCAAGTGAGTTACCACACAGAGAAAGTATGTAAGCTGAAATATTAAGAGCATCTATGACAAAGGTTGTTGCTGATAAAAAGCTTTCAACAATGTTAATAAATATGTATTATCAGGAAGAAAGTATCTGGTAAAGCAGTAGGCAGGGACCAGACACAAAGATAAGTCTATGCCATTGCAGTCTTCTCTTCAAATTCAATTTGCTCTGTAACCAAATACGTTTTCGAAAGTAACATACCCACTGCTTTGGCAGCCAAAATGAACTCAGAGCCAGAGACAACTATGTAAGGAATCTACTTACCTGTGCCAAACAAGAGGTCAGGGATGAAAAAACTAACTTGGCTCAGACATACAAAAGTTGTCATTCCAAACCAGAAGGAAAGAGACACATGCATACGGTGGAGCTCCTTACCATACATTATGCATGGATCAATATATCCCTCTACTAAAGAGCTGATACAAGAAAATTGCTTAATAGCTGGAAAGTAAATGTGTCCTTTGTGCAGAAACCTTTTTATTGCTTCACTACTGTCTGGATGCAGGAGATCTAAATTTTCTGTTGCTGGACCGTCAGGGCTCAAGGACTGAAAAAGACCTCATGAATCAAGTCTATTCACCTGCAATTGCAGCTTCATTCCAATTCCTCATTATCATACATCACGATCCATCATAAATGGATTCTATGTAAAAGCATCAAGACCAACCTTAAAACAGTCAGTTCTTTTACCCATACATCTCCCACTGGAGTGCTGTTCTAGAGCACCACTCTCGTACGTGGCCAGGAGGTTTCTTGTAATTATTCACAGCCATTTGACATCCAACTGGGCTCTAAATCAGCTCTGGCATTAACTTTTTTTCTTTTTTTTTTTTAAAAATCCCTGGTGTTTAGATACCTATTTCTAACAAAACTCATTTTTAGCCAAACAAATCAAGCTCTTCTACTCTCCTTTTATAAAAGAGGTTCCTCGTTCTCCTGAATATCTACAGCTCTTTTCTACAACACCTGGAATCAGCTTCATTTCATCTTTTGTAAACATGAATTATCAAATTACAGTTGAAGTCTCAGCAGAATCCTGTAAAATGCTACTAAACATCCCAAGCTGTACTAGCAACAACTGTCCTGATGCATTTTATGATCAGAGTAACCTTTACGGGTACATTATACTGGAGATAATACTTACCTTGTGAGTCAAATAGCTTGCATGCTTCCTCCTCCTCCTTATCAAGTTTCAAGTGAGGAGATTCCCATTTATATTTTATTAATCTTATGCATGACTTTGCATTGTATATAACTGCATTTCACTCAGTTCAGGGGTATCAAACAACACTCCTTTACATAGTTAATGCATGTTCTTGTTGATCTTTTACCACTTCTGGAATACAGATTTCCTGTGCCATTGGAGTTGTTTGGATGATCAGCTTCGCTGAAATGCCAAGTATTTCTAGAATATCTTGGCAGCTGAAAGATACCTGAGTGCATTAAGCACTGAGTGATTAAGGGATATATTTACATTCTAGGCTAGTTGCGCATCATGCTTTCGCATTCAATCCTTTCCTATTTCAACCACAATTTAGAACCTTAAAAAAAAATGACGAGTAAGGTTATACTGACTCTGCTGAAGCTCTTTAGAGATAGAGATCAAAAAACATTCTGTACTATGCTTTGAATTTTGCAGCATGGAGACAGGCAACATGCAGGTATCTGGCCTCAGGACTCCACTGCATGCCTGCAATTCTTTACATCTGCATTCTCCAGTCCTTCTATTTACTTCCCACTGGCCTTCATACCCCCCAAAGCTATATCCTATATAGATATAACGTTACCTGACATTCAGCCTCTTTTTCTATGTGGCAAGTTCCCAGGCACTTCAGACCTCCGTCCAGCTCTCTGAAGCTGCACAGAAATGTTTACCTGCAAATGTACTACTTGTCCAGACCCAGCAGCACAACGCCACCATACAACAAGATGATCCAACAACATACATTTATGTGCTTCTGAAAAGAACCCCAAACCCAACACCCTTCTATTTAACTACCATCACCAAGATGAGACTAGATTCTTTCCCACCAAAAATAACGGATCTATTTTTCAGATGAGAGGACGAGGATCAGTAACTGAAAAAAACATGACAACACACTGAAATTGTACGAACATAAAGCACAGTTGGAAGGCTATTGTGGGCAAATCAGTGCTCTGGATGGTATTTTAAAGATCTGTCAGAGGATGAACTGGGAAAAGAACCTACAGATAAAGCTGTGTGGGCATATCAGTAAGATTCCTAGTCTAGTATGTGTCTTATCTTTGCTGGAAAGGAATGCAAGGAAACTTCAGAGTGTATATAAATGCAGTTACGAGAAAAGATAGGGTATTTCCAAGGCACATTTTCCTCCTTTTTATGCAGTCTTTCTTTAAGTAAGAATTAGAAGGGTGTAGCAAGCATAAAAACACACCTTTTATAAATATTTTATTGAAAAAAGGCTACGTACATATCATCTTAGATGTACAATCTGTGTAGAAAAGCACTGTTCTAACACACGTGGACCAGAAGTCCACAGTAAAAAGTGATCAAACCATCAACAATCGATCTCAAAACCTCATGCTTGCCAGTCCTCTTGTACACATTCACACTACAAGTCAGGGAAACGAGTGGAAGTTAGGCTCACACTAGCCAGCCCTCTGCATCTCTGTTTAGCATTTGCTGATATTCACTTTTATTTTTCAGCTCTCTTAGCAGGTGATTTTTAAAACTCATACATGCTAGAAGAACTTTAACTGGTTCCAGTTGCTCAGACTGCCCTTGTAACTTACTAAATATTTTTAATCATTGATGCATCGCTAAGTCACCAGATGCTCCCCAAAACTGCACTGCCAGTAGTGTCACACTAAATCAGAGGTAGTGACTCTGCTTTTGACCCCTTACTATCCAATTCAGAAAAAAAAATTCTCTTTAAGAAAAAAAAAATAGTTTAGCTTCTGAAATTCCCAAATTCATCCAGCAGGTCGAGGGAGGTTCTCCTCCCTCTCTACTCTGCCCTAGTGAGGCCCCATCCGGAGTCCTGTGTCCAGTTCTGGGCTCCCCAGTTCAAGAAAGACGAGGAACTACTGCAGAGAGTCCAGCGGAGGCTACAAAGATGATTAAGGGACTGGAGCATCTCTCCTACGGGGAAAGGCTGAGGGAGCTGGGGCTGTTCAGCCTGAGGAAGAGAAGACTGAGAGGGGACCTCATCAATGCTTATAAATACCTCAAGGGCGGGTGTCAAGGGCATGGGGCCAGACTCTTTTCAGTGGTGCCCAGCGACAGGACAAGGGGCAACGGGCACAAACTGGAACACAGGAAGTTCTGCCTGAACATGAGGAAAAACTTCTTCACTGTGAGGGTGCCAGAGCCCTGGCACAGGCTGCCCAGGGAGGGTGTGGAGTCTCCTTCTCTGGAGATATTCAAAACCTGCCTGGACGCAGTCCTGTGCAGCCTGATCTAGGTGACCCTGCTCTGGCAGGGAGGTTGGACTAGATAATCTCCAGAGGTCCCTTCCGACCCCTGTCATTCTGGGATTCTGTGTTCTTGGGCTTTAGGCACTCCAAGGTTCTGCCAGCAAAACAGCTTTATTTGTACATACTATCTTTTGAAAAATAAGAGTAAAAAGTCAGATGAGAGTTGAGATTTAACTGGATTTAAAAGCTAGGTAAGATTCAACTCACTTTTTTTTTTTTTTTAAATCAAACAAAACAATTCTACACCTGATCACAAAATGAGAAACAAAATATATGGAAAGCATAACAAAAAGTAAGAATAAATGCAAACTTAAGTATGTTTCATAAAATTTGCTAAATCTGCCTGCTACTTAAGAGTTCTACTGAGGCGTGCTTGGCTGCATAAACCATAACAGCTAACTCTGTCAAGAGAGTGGTGCCTTTCAGAGCACAACCTCTTCAAGGCTAAAGCAGCTGAGGATGTAACACAGTAGCACTTCACTTAAATGCTGTCTTTCAGGAGGCTATCTTAAACACACCTTGTGGGAAAAACAGAGAAGAAGAGAAAGGCTGACAACCCTCTGTAGACACATCTTTCTCCTTCTGTCATCTTCAGCTTTCATTCTGATTCTTAGAAGAGAAGGCTGCAGTACCATTAAGTTACAGCTCCTGGACCTAACAGTTCTTTCCCTGCCCTCTTCCTGGGAATTTGATTGTTTCCACCTGCTTTAGTCGTTTGGTTTGTTTTTTTGGTTTGTTTTTGGAACTGGCTTGCTAAAGCTGTGTTTTACAAGTAGGGCTTTCCATACTTTAGGACTTTGTCTCAGCCCACAGTCCTGTTGTGGTTCAGCACAGTCCTTCTACTTTACATGACCTGCCTGTATTTCATAAGATTTTTCTAGGGTCGTTGCAATACTTCAATATGAAGAGGTCATCATGAGGAATACTCACTATCCTACTCAGAGGAACTTACATCTTATTGAAACAACAATTCCATATTAATGCCTTTTAAGAATTATTAATTAAGCAATAATATAGACTATTGGTTTGGCATTTATAGTTCTTATTGCAGCTCTTTCTTTGGTTGCCTTGGAAGGCACATCCATTCTACCTTTGAATACAACTGTCAAGATCGTGCCAGGGAAACACAATATATACAGTATTTATGAAGATGGCCCATATGTAGAGCACCAAAGGGAAAGGATAAGTGAAAGTGCTGGAGAATGGGCTACTGGAAAAACAAATTGAGAACAGGCACAGGAGATAAACCATATGCTCACAGTATAGCTGATTAATCAAGAGGGAAGGAAGGTGTGGTCAGCTTCTCTAGTAGCTGTAATACCATTAACTTGAGACCCATCTACAAGTTATTGGGTGCTGTACAGTCACTTGAAAAAATGTGAGGCTCTTTGGACGGTGTCCTAAGGCATCTGCTCCAGACAACTGCATTTTCTAGAAGGACAACTGGAAAGCCCTTTGCAGCGTGAGAAAGAGCTTCTCTTTGGGAAAAAGAAAACAAGAACAGCACTGTGGATAGCTGTATTTACTACCAGTGAATTTGGCCCTTCCAACTTTCTTTGAAACCCCATGTAATTCACTGTTTCTTAATGGCTTTCAGTGGCTGAACTTACATGCTTGTAATTGGTCTTTAACTCACATTACACAGTAGCTGTTTATATTTGTGCACAGCTAGCCTGTATGTTTGTAATGACCTTGTTATCTTTCTCTTCTTCTTCCTTTCCCTCATTTGGATAATAAACTGCTTTAGATGTAAAACAGATTGCTGCATGTCTGCAAAAGGAAGAAGGGGAAGGGAAGTTATATTACCATGATTTTAATGAAGTTGAAGAGTGTCATGATCATGTAAGTCATGTAAACTGACAAAACCTCAGTCATTTAACAGTCAAAAAAAGACAACTATAATCATTTACTATTAATAACACAAGCACAGCCATATCTATCAAACCATGCGCTGCTGATTCATCCATTAGAAAAAAGCAAAACTAAGAACCGAGTAAAAAAAAAATCACTGGATTCAAAGTTGCAACATTCAGTGAGATATTACATTCTGGCAAGAAAAGTGTACCTCGACCCCTGCAGACAACATAGTAGCCTTGCACAGGTTAAAATGAAGGAAAGGGAGACTAACCTCCTGGTCTCTCTCTGTTGCTACCTCGGGCCTCTGTCTACCCAACAACTTTTAGCATCAAAGGAGAAAGCATGGAGGCAGAGCAACGTCAGGTTCTGTAAGCTGCTGTGGCAGCCTGGGCGCGCGTGGAGAGCTTGCTCTGTCTTGAGGAACTCTGGAAAAACAGCAGCCAGGAGAGCTGCTCCACAGCCACGAGGACTTTGGTTTCCTTCCCAGTCTGTCTGCCACCCTCCACAACTACCACGTGCCTGACAGTGGTCCACAAGATAAGACAGCCACGGCTACTTTTTAGAGTACAAACAGAACAAGAGTAAATCAAAATTAATTCAATGCTATTTCTTCGTTAACAGTAATTCTTTGATAGAAGTCTGAATACTTTCACAGCTAGCTATACATCAAGGATGTAGCAATGTAACTTGAATCTCACAGGGTGGAACTATAATGAAATTTCCTGGGGTCTCATCCAACAATCTGCAGCATTTTCCAACAGATTACACACCAGCATGTATTCATACTGTATATGTGGTGAAACAGGATCTAACACAAGAAGTCCTTTATGCACAAAGTTCTAGCCTTTTCATTTTTATGAAATCCAGTGCAAAGTCAACTTAAAAACATTAAGTTTGAGTTTCTATAAAAGCACCATTTGTTTTTAAAGAATTAATCAGATAATGAAATTGAGAAACATCTTTATTTAATAAAATAAGTTAACAATCTTCATCAAACTTTATTATTTCAATCAATCAGATTGCATCCAATTAAGATACAGAAAATGCTATCAGCATAAATTATTCTAAATGTTAGGTTATTAAGTGGAAAAACTAAGTAAAATCTTTTTCAAAGTCCTCTGCCTGCATCTCTGATCTTTGATTTAGTTCAAACTGCTAACATTAGACAAACTTTCTACTTTCGTTAGAAACCAAGAAGAGACCCTACATAAATTTTCCCCTCTTTTTCCCCTGTAAAGCAAGTAATACAGGGCTATTTCTTTCCCATCAACAGCATAGTCATGGAAAAAATCAGATAGATGAACTGACTGCAATGCCAGGGGACTATTATAATATTGCCAGATGCAGACCTGTCAAGCTAAACATACTTCATACAAGACTCATCCAACTGATTCCAGGCTCAGCCCACAGTAGCACCTGAATCTCAGCGGTCTGAGTTAATACTTCACAGCCTTGTGAGCTAGACATGACTGACTACAGTCATGGAAACTAAGTTTTAGGGGCTTTCTCTAGCTGCAACTTAGGGCTGGTAACTCCGTTCCCAACATGTACCTCTGACTACTGGTATCATCCTTGTAAAATGTGAAACGTTAGATGCTCACGGAAATGAATGAGTTCAAAGAGTTCAAATGCTTGAGGACAAAAGACATTCACTGTGGGTACAACTGTGAAACAACACACTCAAATGAGATGTTTTCAGGATGTAGCCTTACTTATTTCAGCTTATAATAGCCAGGCTTTAGCTCCAGAATGGACACAGCTCATTTAGGTATCTAAAATTATGTGTCTGCATGCAAGTTAGGGCCTTAAACGCCCATTATAGCAAGTGGAGATCTAGTCAGTACAGACAGTGGAGCCTGGAGAGCTATTCAGTGCAAACTGATGTCAGCTGAAAAGTACTGACTGTACTGTAGCTAGTGACTAAATCTTCACTAGTTATAATGGGAGCTTAGATCCAAGGCCACATATAGAAACACACATTTAGACACCTAAAATTAGATGTCTTCAGTATGCAGCTGAAGCACTGATATTTCAAATGAATGTCTCCAGAATCTCCCTGTAGTCAGGCTGGGTTTGCAGTGTGGAGCTTGCGGTGTAGTGAAGAGAGGGAATAAAGGATAAAATTAGAGAAGATACAGGGGAAGATCAACTGATCAGAATATACAGGAAAATGAGACATGAAAAGGAGAACCTGACTGAACACCTTATAATGAATATAGTAAATTACGAAGTCATTCACATCTCAAAATGTGTGAAATACGTCAAGATAGAATAAAAGTGAGAAAAATACCTAATAGAAGAATGACAAAATAACAAAGACAAAAACGTTATAGACCTGTTTTGTCCATATAAAGATATTAGATCTATTTAACACATTTTAAACAGAAATCAATGATAGAAAAATTAAATTTTCCCTAAAACACTCTATAACCAACATCGTGAAAGAGACCCGTATTAATGCATTTCTCTTTTAATCTGCTTTTTAATTTACTGCTGCAGAAGGTGATAAAACAGGTCTAGTTTGCTTTTTAATAAAACTTTTGCCAAGTTTAGTTTATTCTGGGAATAGCATGTTTTAGAAATCTAGTATTTATAATCCTAACAAAATGGGCACAACAGTAATGCGAGCTGCTCTGGCAGAAAAGCAGCACAATAAAGTAAGATTTTCCAGCAACAGCTTCTTGTAGTATCCCTGACTGCCTCTTTAATGGCTGGAGGAGACTAGGACAACCAACACCTGGTCAGTTATTCGACTTAACAGAGAAGGTCAGGCAGTTCCCAGAAAAGGCTGAGCGAGCTCCATTATGAGGCTAATTCTCATGGCCAGTCTCAGAGCAGAGCTGGATCTAAACAACAGACTTCTGCATTGCTATGGTTAATTCTGATCAAGTGAATGACCTTGTTTTGCACTACTTTAAGTTTTGTTGACTTAACAAAACAAATTTGAGAAATGGTCCTGAAAAGACTGAAGACTGTCTCTGCTCTATTGCAAAAGGGACTACAGAATCAAGTAGACGTAACCTGAGCTGGCTTTAATTCAGCACAGTACTAGTAGTAGTACTAGAAAAACTGCAGCAGCAGGGCTTACAGGCAAGTTTTCCCTGCCAATAGTACTTGAATTATCGACTACATTTCTCCTACGTATCAAAGCCAATACATGAGCATTCTACATGCACTACAGTGAGGGCTCAAATTCATCATTACTTCTTTACCTTCGCAGAAGGGTATTTGCCGTATCTCCATCCAACTTTTATGCTAATCTACCTGCAAAAGGCAAGAGGGTAAGTCTGTCCCACAAAATTTGCAAGGGCATTCATGCACTCTGTTTATCACTCTGTCCTGGTTTAGGCCAGGACGGAGCTAGTTTTGTTTTCAGCAGCTCCTGTGTTTTGGCTTTAGTGTGAGAAGAACAGTGATAGTACACTGACGTTGCTGGTTGCTGCTAAATGACCAAGGACATTTTGCTGTTTCCCAGATTTTGCTAACATGCAAGGGCAAAAACTTGGGAGGGGTATAGACAGGATAGTTGATCCAAACTGGCCAAAGAGAGTATTCCATACCATAGACGTCATGCCTGATATAAGTGAGGGTCGGTTGGTGGGCCACTAGGCTTTTTAGACCCTTGGTGCCTTAATCCTTAAGCTGTCCTTCAGGTTGCTTTTTGTTTCCCTATTTTTCCTTTTTGTTTTTCGTTCGTTTGGCTGTTTGTTCCCTCGCCTGCTCTCTCTGGAACTTGCTGTTCTGGGATAGCTGGGAGGGGAATACCCCTGGTCCCTGACTGCTGCTCAGGACGGGCTGTATTGGTCGTCGGGTGGTGAGAAATTGTGTATCGTTTATTTTAGATATTCTATTATCCTTATATATATTATTATCATTATTAATATATTGTTATATTTTTCCTTTGCTGTCCTGGTGAGCTGTTTTATCTCAACCCGAGTTTTCTTTCTCTCCAGTTCTCCTCCCCACCCCACCGGGAGGGGGGGAGTGAGCGAGCGGCTGCGTGGTATTGGGTTACAATTTGGGGTTAAACCACGACAACTCTAAGCTATAAAAAGAGTAGCTCCTACTAATTATTTTGGAATGAGATAGCTCCAAATCAAGCTGCTACAACCACGCTTCACGGTCACTTTCTCTCCTCATCATCTTGTTGCAACACAGAAGAGAATGAAGTCTCCTCTGCAGTCATACTCCTGCATAGCTGACCAACACCAATGTTCTTATTATTTTTAGTTTGACTGTGGATACCTGGAAATACAAACAACTATGAAACAACTTCTAAAATGTGTATATTGAAGTTGACTTCCAAACAGAGATGGTTTAAAGTTAAGCTATTCCTAGACTCAGCTCTGAAACTCTACATGGACATCCTCAACCAAGAGTTAAGTGGCTTTAAGTCACTAGAGCGTGCTGTGATCTCATACTTTCAGGTGACTTGTCTTAGCTTTCCTCAGTGCCTTTTATGAAGGCCCTCTAAATACTTGCAACAGAGATCCTAAAACTAATGTGTAGAAGAGGATGTTAATCTAAGTATCCATATCCAGTTTGAGCCTTGCTTATCATGTTTAGTCTTCTACAGCACTCACACAGAAGGTATTGATAAGACAACTGAAATGATTTACCATTTAGGGTGGGGTGGTTTGTTGTTTGGTTGGTTGGTTGTTTTTAAATGAATTGAGGTATAAAACCTTACATCTGTGTCTTCAGAAGGCTACATGGGAGAAAAGTTGTAAAGCATCTTTGAAGGCAAAAAGGAAAGCAAATTAACTTACCCATGTTATCATGTAACATTTCAGTATTTAGAAATGAGAAACAGGTAAATGGAAACAAGGATGAAGAATTATTCTCTTCTTGGGCTACAGAAAGATCACCCAGAGCAGCTTCCCTGGGTGGCTCCAGTAAGCTGTTCTTAATGGGAGCAGGAAAACTAGAGCACAAAAAAAACTTTGTAGTACACATCTGGGTTTACTTCTAAGGGTTCATTATCCAGGCTCTTAAGCCACCTAGAAGGCTAGAGATGCTCAAGAAGAGAATTCTTGTTAACAGTGTTTCATTGGTTTTTCTAGTTTGTTCCATTACTACAGATCTACGTATTTAAATAAATATTCTTTTATTCCTAAACTTTGCTCAGGCTAAAGTGGATACTGAGTAATTTAACAAACAAAATATGGCTTTTCTAGAGGTGGTCACTCTTAAAGCCAATACATGGGATCACTACTGCAGTACCAGGTATCCTAGTACATTCTAAAATCACCACAGAATGACAGTGCACACTTCCTCCACTTAACACAGTGGGTTTAGGATTTGATAATAAGCTGTGGTCTTCTTGTGAAAGCAGCATCTTCCAATGACCATTAGCAACTAGCAAAGTCCCTTTTGAAGGGTTTGCAGCAACTTGTAAAGAATTTATGACTGGTCTTTCACCACCTCCAATATTAATAACTTAGTTTTATTTAAAACTCAACACCAAAGCACCAGATGATACCGAGAACAAAATAAATCCAAGGGGTTTTTTGGTTTAAATGTACTTAAATAGCAGTTACATTTGGATTTTAATATGTTCATCTTGGTTGCTCTAACACTATCTTGAGACCCCACCTGGAGTCCTGCGTCCAGCTCTGGAGCCCCCAACACAAGGAGGACATGGACCTGCTGGAGCGGGTCCAGAGAAGGGCCACAAAAATGATGAGAGGGCTGGAGCACCTCTCCTATGAAGACAGGCTGAGAGAGTTGGGCTTGTTCAGCCTGGAGAAGAGAAGGCTCTGGGGAGACCTTATTGCAGCCTTTCAGTACTTAAAGGGGGCTTATAAGGAAGATGGGGAGAAACTTTTTAGCAGGGCCTGTTGTGATAGGACAAGGGGTAATGGCTTTAAACTAAAGGAGGGGAGATTTAGACTAGATATAAGGAAGAAGTTTTTCACAATGAGGGTGGTGAAACACTAACAGGTTGCCCAGAGAAGTTGTGGATGCCCCATCATTGGAAGTGTTCAAGGTCAGGTTGGATGGGGCTTTGAGCAACCTAATCTAGTAAAAGATGTCCCTGCCCATGGCAGGGGGTTGGACTAGATGACCTTTAAAGGTCCCTTCCAACCCATTACCATTCTATGATTCTGTAACAGTTTTATTCACACAGTATTCTGGGTAATGGGCAGGTTGGTGTTGCAAAGCTGAAGTTAATCTTAGAATGAACTAAAGTTTGCGTTTCACTACTGTAGTCTCAGAATTGATGTGATCTTCTTTTCCTCTTGACTTCCTTGAAAACACTTTTCAGAAGTATTTTATTCCTTATTTTAAAGAGAAAAAATGAGGTTAAGATTACTTAACTTTTATCCCTGAGACTAACCTTAATACTGATACTTCATTTCATTTCAAAGCATGAAGTATTTATGACTCATTCTAATTTACATAATTTTTCTTATTTTATTATGAAAATGGCAATTTTCCTTTGCAGAGACACATAGAACATGGTCTCTCTTATTATGTCAAGTAACATTTAATAGCCCTTAGCTGTAACTTGGGACTGTTATAAAATGTGCTCAAGATGAGTCATCTTCATTCATTTATTCTGCAATAGGAAGAATTCATGAATGAGTGATCTGCAGTAATTCACATCTACAAAGAGAGCCCATTCATACATTTCAAACCTGGTTTTCTGAATCACTGTAATGTAGCTGATTATTTCACTTTCTTCTTTAACAGAACTAAATTTTGGCTTAAGGAAAGTTTCCACAGAAGTCTGAGTATTTCTAGTATGTGATAACAGTTTCATAGATTTAAAAGAGCTCTTTTGAAAATAAACATTTTGGTCTAACACATGGATACACAGAGAGAGATCTTCCTATCTATCTAGCAAGAAAAGCACAGTGTCTTTGGAAAGTAAGGGACTGACAAAGGGTTTAAATTGAAGTTGTCTCAAGAGGGAGCAGAAGTCATCGCTATCAGACAAAGCGCTAGGCAGCCAAAGAAAATATTTTATGAAATCAGAAAAATGGTCATTGGCACACAGACGTGCTCATTTGAAGCTGTATTTAAGTCAAAATACATACAACAGAAAAGCAACTAAGATCCAAGATTGCTAACTACAGAAATATAAAGCAACCATGCTTCTTATTTTACAGAAATATAGATGTAAGACACTAAAAATAAAATACAAAAATTACTTTCAGTCATCAAAACTCCACCAAAATAAAGGAATAAGATTCACAAAGGAGGAAACGGTCCCTTAACTGCCACTGCTCTTTTGACAACTTTAAGAAATTTCAAGCCAGGAAATAATCTTAAGAGCCTTTTCACTCAATCTTAACTGCTATGGAAGAGGCCCACAGTAAGAAGCCACTTCTCACTTATCATAGTTCCAAAACAGTCAAAGCTTTACAGACCATCTGTGAGAGTTATACCAGCAAACAGATGGTAAGTTAGTATAGAGACCTGGGTATAAATGCAACATTTTCTTCAGAAGCTTAGCTCACAGAAAAAGCACCGTGTGCTTCTCCATTAATTGGTGCTTTAAGTTTTCATAACTTCATTGATTCAAGGACACCTCTAAAATAGTCACTTTGTTTACACCTCTCCTTTCTCCTGGAGAGACAGTGACTCTCCTTGTTTTCAGGTTGAAAAGTTTTACCCTATGTATAGAGTATCCAAAGCAAGGGTAGTTCTCTTTACAAATAAAATAACTGACAAGAGTAGCACAAAGATTGATGGAGCATCTCAATGTTTCCAACAGACAGAGATATGATGTAAGAAAATACAAAGAACATTATGGTTAGATTTATAAACAATCCACAACAACTTCAACAGGCAGCACAACTCAAGGTGAATTGACCAGCAATAAAGCACAAGAGAGATCTAGAATTATCCAAGGAACAGCTACTTAGCAAATCACCCAAACTAATATATCTGGGTATCTGCACTTCTACTGGGGATCCATCCAGAAGCAGGTCGCTACCTCTCAATTTCCATTCTTTTATTTTAGTACTATACTTACATAATTTCAATTTAAACATATGCCCATACAAATTGCCTTGCAAGAACCTGAATTTACATTTTATTGTTTTCATCTTTGGTCAATGTGTAACATTCCAAATTCTTACTATCCTTTGTAATCTCAAATTACTTCTTTTTTTCCTTGGATATTTTTAGTAAGACTTTACTCCAAAGAGACAACATATTTGTTAGCCACCATTTTGCTAAGTATAAATTAGCATATAGACTTAGAAAAAATAGTACTTGAAAATTTTCTGTTCCTTAAAAAAAATTGTACTATGTTCAACATTGAACTGAAGCCCTTGTTATTTGTAGAATATTGAACATCCCACAAAATATGAAGTAAATGAAGTTCTCGGAACCAGTTCATTCTAGAAAGCAAACATCAGAAACTAAGAGATAGTTGTTTGGTGGTCACTTACCATTCTATCACAAATAAGTAAGTGTTGTGAATTACACGTGTGAGCTTTACAAGCCTCGTTTTGAAAGGGATAAGAATGCTTGTAACAAAGTATTAAGTGCATTTCATGAAAAATCTTTGCTTGTACTAATGCTTTTCCTCCAGGTGGACTTTGAGTGTGATACAAGACAAAAACATATTAATTGCAATATGTAATATATTTGTTGTACATAATTACATTTTGCTGTGGTTTTGCAAAGTAGTATACAGGTATACATTTTTAACATATGTAATATTACCTCTTTTTACAGCGTACATCACAGAAAAAGCTGAATATGCATTCTTCGCAGAGACTTTTAAGTCAATACAGTCAGAAAAGAGTATAAACATGAGTAAATATTTACAGGAAAAACTGAGATTGGGAAAAAGTATTAAGAAACATTAGAACGACTAAATGAACTTCCCACTGATTGCATCTCCACTACATTTCAGCCATCTTTGCATTCTTCGCGCCTTTTTAAAAATAAGCATCTCTGTATGTTCATAAGGTTTCCTCCAAACCATACTCATTATGTACTTCCGCATCTTTAACTTTGATTTGACCTAATAACTGAGTGCATATAGTGAAGAAAAGAACAGGGAACTGATGTGA
Organism: Phoenicopterus ruber ruber; assembly: GCA_009819775.1. Lineage (NCBI taxonomy): Eukaryota > Metazoa > Chordata > Aves > Phoenicopteriformes > Phoenicopteridae > Phoenicopterus > Phoenicopterus ruber. Next base: position 189,379,804 of record CM020215.1, on the reverse strand, counting down.
GCTTGCTTTCTTTAGAGCCAATGCAATAGGCTCCTGTGGCTGTAACCCATTTTGCAGACTGGTCATCCATTTTGTAGCCAAGTCAAGGGCAAACTACATTTGAGAAATTGTGGCAGAGCAAAAAGGACCACCAATACCAAATTACTCTCTACAGTGTACATCATCTGAAATTGCTCACTTTATACAAATCTCTACACAGAAAACAGGAAAGCAGACATTCCTCGTTAGCTGCAATACATACAATGAAAAAAGTACAGCATCAATTACTAAGGGAATTTCTTCTTTAAGCCAGACAGACCCAACAAACCAAAAGGTAAGAAAGATCCATTGGCACAGCACTCATAAAACACAGAAACATTTCAGGATTGGCAAGAACAGACCAGAAAAGCAACATTCATAAGATCACATGGAACTCGGATTCTGTACTAAGATTAGTGATATGAAAAACCTCTACACCCCCTGTTTTACTACCAACTATAAGCTGTATTTTCATCTCCTGGAAGGGGGAAGGACAAGCAGAACGTCTATATGACAGGAGGTTTGCAAAAGCTGTGGAACTGATTCGGGATGTAGGTTCCTAGATTGCCAGTGCCACTTTTCAGGAAAGTTGTAAAGACTGAACCTGAGCTTACACTTATTGAGTCCCAGGAGCAGTTGTCTAATAACTGCTCACACTCGCTTTCATATTTAAAGCATGAAGAAATCAGCAGCTGAATCAAATCACAATAGCGAGCTGCCTACTCGTAAAGCAAGAGGGACCAGGCAAGGATAAAAGCTGTACCAAAGGTTAGAACCGTATCTATAAAGATAAGATCTCAATATTTTTGCAGTTCATCACACACTTCCTGCTTTGAAGATGATCGTGCAAGGAAAGCATCAATTCATTCTTCTCCCCCCCAAGCCCATCTGATAAATCAAAAATTAAAACCAAAAATGCAATGCATGCCACTCTCCTCAGTATTTTGTGCAATAGAAGTAAAATACATCTTATCTGTTATTTAACTTGAATTGCAAGACAAAAATCAGTACGTTCCCCTCAGATATTACCAAGTAATTATTACACAAGATGTTTCAAATAAGCCCTATAGAACTGTGAACTGCAACGCTGATCCATTTGCGACTCAAAGGAAGCAACAATACTATGCAGTCAGCACAAAGTTTTGAAAAATGGTGCTAACGGACATGTAAACTTTAAGAATTGTTGATATAAACTTAATTACAATCCAAGGCCTCCTTTTAATCAGTTATTTTGTAGCCAGAGGACCTGCCTACGACACTGGAAACCAGACCTTTTGTCTCTTCTCAGACTGGAGAGAGGGGGGAAAGGCACTGGAAAATACTTGCTTCAACTACCCAGAACAGTATCTGTTGAAGCTGGGCCAACATCCAGAAAAAAAGGTAGGATTCATTGGGCCAGAAGATTACAAGCAAAAAAGTAACCCCATAGCTGAATCTGTGGATACTCTCTTACAACACAGTAAAGTGGAATTATAAACAGCAGCAATAGCTGACTGCTCCTTTCTTGCAGCTGTAGATAGGCTTAGCTGGTAGCTATTTTCATTCAGAATAGAAAACAACATCCAAACTGACCATTGCATATGGGGATGCTACGCTTAGATGAAGCATTTGTATTTTGAAGCTGCACTTGCTAGAACTCAGAAAGGACACAATTTGGACCCTAGAGATAATGAAAAATTGGTAGTGGGAAAGCAGACAGCTACTGTTGGGACAGGCAAACAATGTCCACACGACAGCAAAGAATAAAAAAAAATAAACCAAATTAACAACTTTTGAGGTCTGTGTAATAAATGAGGTTAGTCAAAAGTTGCTACAACAGTACTTCCCTGTTTGCTTTGCAAACTGAAAGTATTCCCCCCTTCCCCTCCCCAAGAAATTTAATTTCATCTAATATAAGAAAAAGTACTTTATTTGTGGTAGTGAAATCTAAATCCAATGATCCTTAGCACATAATCTTTTAGGTCTTTAAACAGCTCTTATATTTAAAATAATTTCTGTCAGTCTTTTACTTGCAACACCACAAATTGCCTTTTATTAATCCTTATGCAGACTCAGGAAAGATTAAAATAAATATATCAGTTTTACCTGTAATGCACTGATACTGTCCATCTTCTCTTCTTATTGTAAATGCTTCCCCTGGATTAACTTGCACAAGAATAACCTTAAAAATAAAAGAGTGTTTACAACCATTACACAGGAATATGTTACAGAAGTCTGGTATGTGCAAAAAAAGAGTTTTACTGGGAAAAAACAACTTTTTTTCTGCTTAGTAAATACATTATTTTTCACTTCACACTGCTTGCTGCCTTCATTCGACAGAGAAAAAGAGATAAGAGCAAGAACAAGCACAGATGTTTTTAAACAAACATTTTTCAAAGAACCAAGGAGAGAATAACAACTGAGTAAAACAGTACCTGTACAAATTTTGTTTTCTCGACTGCTTAGCAGAATTAAAAAGCTATTTGTACAGCTTAAATTATTTCAGTAAATTACATTAACTTCAACATTAATCAAACCATTACATAAAGTTTCAGAAGGAAGCCTAGAATTCCCAGTGTTTTAATTTTCATCATAATCACTTGACAAACAGTTTTCAACATAAGGGAAATACTGTGTCATTTCCTTCTTTACATGATCCAAACACATTTGTACATTCATTAATGATAAAACATTATTAGAAGTCATGACAAAGTAAGTACACCAGACACACAGCATGAAACAATATGTATAGTTTTCTTTGTGGAAAGCTGTTTATCCTAATTTTGTAAACCCAAGCAATGCAGAATTGATAGCAAAGCACACTTATCAGCCAAAATAAACAGAGGAAGCCTGACGTACCAAACCAGAAGCCTGTTACCATTTTAGACTTCTGTATTCTCATTTGAACCCTGCCTTTCTGTGAGAGAAAAAGTTTGTAAACATGAAGAACCTAGCTAAAATTATGAACAAAGAAAAAAAAACCAGAAGAGCAGGTACATTTTGTAATTTCCTTACTGGACACATCTTTCTTCAGTCTCACTTGCGCATGTCTAAATAGAGTGTATGTCCTCCTCCTGGTGTGAATCAGAGAGAGACAAATCTTTACATACACAACTCTTCAACATTATGGCCAAAAATTTACTCTGTTAAATTGCTAAAAGAAAATAAAATTGGTCTTGTTTACAAAAAATGAAAACAGGAAACTTGAGTGTTACTCATTTTAGGAGTATCAGAAAGGAAAGGGTGAGGAAAACGCAGATATCATCCAAATTCCTCCTCCTCTGCTACAGCAACTTTACGAATTAATGAAAAGATGGCGAGTTCTACCCTAACACAGCTGCAACTTCAATGAGATATGATGGATATTCACATTTTCAAACTTTGGCCATGTGATTCAATACCGATTTAGCTCAGTTTTGAGCATACACTTTAAAAATACTACTTTAAGTTGTTTAATGTGGTACAGTGCTGTTACTGGAGAAAGATGTACCCAGAAGCTTTAGGCTCTTTGAGCCTAAACATTTTATCATGCTAATAAATTTTCCAGATCTTCTAAAGTGTGTCTGAATCTAAAATTCAGGAAGAGTTAGCATTCATAATATAATCTAAACTTAGAAACAAGAGGATTTTAGACATGAACTTCAAATAAGAGTTATAGTTCTTCAGAAAATATTGTATTGCCAGAGTTTATTGTAAAATGTTTGAAGGTAGCATTTTAACAACTGGCTAACGCTTTCAGAACGTGACAAAGGAGAGAAATATGAGTGGCTGAGTTCTTACAATTTCTTTTTCAGACTCCTCAAGCAGGCATAACTTTTTGAAGACTTTTCATTTATTTACTTTCTCTTCTCTGCTACAATTGAAAGTTTTAGCTTGAAATTTAGACTGGAATAAAAGTACCTAAAAGTTTCACAGGAGTACATGAGAACATCTTTCCATCTCTTACGTGTGGGTTGGACAACCACGTTTGTCCAAGTCTTTCGGCTGATTTAGTATGCCCTAGCTCCTGCGCGCAGCCATTCTGGCTGCAGCTAACGTCAATCTGTACAATCTTCAGCTGAATATTCTTGGTCTCCGCCGTATGAACTATGAGAAGCAGAAAAGTTGCAAAGCCCTCGAGTTTTAGGGCAATGGCTGGTATAATTCCCTCGATTCCTACTTTTAAAGTAACAGGGAATGGGGGATGACTGGTGTTCCTGCATTGTTCCCATTTTTTCTGTGTGAGTGCCTGAGGTTGGTAACCTAGGTAATCATGTTGCCTTGGGAACCTGCTGGTTTTCCTCCTCCAGACCTCTGCTGCAGGACATCCGAACTGGACGCTCCAGCTAGCAGAGTGGACCTGAGCATGGGAGTACATGTACTGGCCCAACTGCAGCAAGTGGGCCCTATGCCTCCTGATTTTATTTTATAGCAGTTTCTCCTGTGTGAGAATCTTTATTGTTCACTTCACAGCTAGTCTAAGAAGGTAAAGGCTCAGCACGCCAGCCATGGTGTAACACAGTGAGAGGGGGCACTGTTCAGCTGCGGCTGTGCCATGAGGCAGCAGGTCTCCTGATGGAGTCCAGCACCACTCTGACACTCAGGATGTCATAAGAATTTCACATCTCCGAGGACATCTGACTTCCACTCAAAAGGGTGGGGAAACTTGCCGAGTTAATGCAGTTTAATTAGATACTCGGTTCCCAAGAACAGGAAATAGAGCCTTTTTGTCAATGGACTATTAGTCTACTTGATGCCTGACTGTGTATTTATTTCACTGGCTCCCACTTTCAGCCTTGCTTTTATGTTGTACATTCACATTTGTATTTTACAACTGTTCCAAGATAGGCTGTATTTGTTGCCAAGCATGCCAACAGTCTGAATCAGGGCTGAAGTAATTTCAGAAGTTTCAAGAACTGCTGGCTTCAAAAGTCTTTGTGTTGGGGTAACGTGTGTCAACGTGACCAGCACTGGTTGCTGGACCAGCCTTATCACTGCTGAACCCCATGGAGTAATCACTGCTTTGAGAAGGACATTTTTGACACTTACCACCTCAGTAGATGCAATTTGAAATCAGAAAAATTAAAGCTATGCACACAGAGAGACTGGTACCTTTCTGGTCAGAAGAGATATTACCAAAGACAGACAATCACTCACAGGGATTCCCTCTTATCTAACAAAAGTCTGCTGCACATAATCAAAGATGCAAGAAAATTTCTCTAAAGAAAAAGGTAACATGGATCTTTCACAACATCATGTGTTAGTCAAATAAAATCTACACGTAGCTCTTTCATCTCATTCTAGGTGGCTTTCTGCAGGCTTGCATATCTCATTGTCCAACATGCTGCTTCATGAACCCTGACATCCATACTCAGGAAAACCAAGGCCCTCGTCTTTCACACTGAATATTCTAGACCTTGATCTCCTTCCTTTTCTGGGCAAAATATTCATATTGGCTCAAACTAAGTGAAAAGCTTTGGAAAAATCTGATGGTTTGGCCTCTCTTTCCATGCCTCAATCTCTTTGTGACAAATCCTGTTGATTTACTCACAGCATCTAAAGCTCTGCTATCCAAAGGCTAACATGCATTATTCTATCCAGATTTCCATTGCCTGCTTCTCTAAGATAACTATGATAATCTGAAAAAACTCATTTGTGATGTGTCAATCTCAGTGGGAGGCACCTTTGAACACAGCCACTTTTGAAATGCCATCTCTCTAAATCAACAAAACACTAATTAAGGACTTCACAAGCTTAACAAAATAATGCAAACTGAAGCCTTGATACAAGCTCTAGAATCCTACAAGCACTTTTAAAGCACAACCAACAATAACAGAACCTAATAAAATTTAAAAGTGTAATTTCTCAATGTTAACACAACTTTGACTCAACATGTTTTTGTCTCAAGTTCAAAACATGTTAAGGCATTGCTATTAAGAAATGGGAGTATTAGGTCAACAACTAGTTTTGTGTCATTTCCACTGGGACTATAAATTGTTTCCTTTAAACAGTTATTTAACGATGATCCACATGACCTCAATACAGTTCCTGATGAAAAACAGTACAGAATCTCTTTCCAGAGATTAGCATACAAGTTGACAATACAAGAGTGCAGCTACACACTTATGCTAAATATAGTTCTTGCATAAATAAAACAAAATGACCAGTCCAACAGCTGAAGTTTGAAATACCCGAAACATCAGTTGCCAAAGACTGTCAGAGTTTTAACAGTGAAATTCCACACTTTTCAATGGTACTTAATTTATTCTACAAAGGATATTTTAGAAGACAAATCCAGATCAAATGAATAACATACTAAGCCTTGTAGTAGTTTAATTAAATAGGTATGGATTATAGAGGTTTCTTCCAAGTGCAATATTAAAAGCAAAATCCATCCTAAAAACATTGGAAGGCTTTGCAAAAAGGAATAGTATTCATTAAATCCCCTTCTTCGCATGGAATACTTGACTTTTTTCCTGATTTCAAAACATTTACTTCTCTGCCCATCCACTGTCAGCTCAAGATGCATAGCCCAGATTGGCAAAGACCAGCTTCCTAACAAAACCGAATCATGCCACATATTAGAAAGCTCAATATTTTTTTCTGAAATTGCTGTTTAAACTCAGGCAGCTGCTCAAGCCAAACAAGAACATAAGAAATGTCCTCATGGTGTGGGTCAGCAGCCCAGGTCAGCAGTTTATCTAGCCCAGTACTTTGTCTCTAATATATCCATTGAGATGCTGTTTAAGGAGAGCAAGTGAGCCAGGCCACTTTTGACAGTCTGTCTCTGTTACTATCCATGAGTTTGCCTAAACTCTTTGAGTTCACTTACACTTTGAATTGCTTCCACAACATTGTATGGCAGCAAGTTCCTGAAGTTCACGTCTTAGCCATTTTAAAACCATCTCCTACTAGTTAAATGTTCCCTGGTTTCTGTGCTATGGGATTTGCTGAACAACAGTTCTGAGTAAATTTCATCCACCTCCTTCAATAATTTTTAAGCCTTGGCAATCTCCCCCTCCTTGTCCCCAGTCTCTGTAAACTGAGGGGTCCTAATGTTGCTAATCTCTCCGAGGAGAACTGCTTCATCCCCTTGACCACATCAGTGGTACCTAAACCCACATGTGTATTAGCAAAGCAAGCAGTGCTCAGGAACACTCCCAGGTGCTGGAAGAGTCACCTGCAATGATGAACTATGTTCTAGTAGTCCTGAGCACAACATGGGCCAATGCCAATGACCGATCTTCTCCCAGACAATACTGGAAACTATTCCTGAGACCATTCTTACCAGGCAGTTTGCACATAGACACTCTTTCTGGAAGAAAAGATGGTTTACTAGAACTGACTTGTTCCACGACACTTAGCCTCAGTCTCCGGGAACATTCTTGAGCACACTTAAATTACTAATATATAAACAATTCCTGACAGTAGCCTGAAGCAGCATTACAACGTTTTGCCTTTTTGAAGGACTAGTTAAAGGACCACCTCTTAATTAGCTTTGAAAATCTGTTCTTCACCTTAAATCACAATTTGAGATGGTCTTATGTGATAAATACACTCTTAGAATACAACAATTCTATATAAAACTATTTTATAATATTTCTCTCCTCAAAGAATTCCAAATTAAAATATAATTTTATTGTAGCTCAAGTAGTATGATCACATCCTACAGAGACATGCAACATTGACTTGGACATACTACTATCAACAGATATAATAATTTAACAATAATTTCATCTGAAGATCTCGTATATGATTTAGCTTTACTACATCAGTGTGAGCAGGATGAGAAAGTATTCTGATTTTCCATCTAAAAAATCAAAGGCAGTACGAACATTCAGAGAGGAGAATGCTCAATGTTTCTTATTTTTATTCAGTAAACTCTTCACTATCTGCAAGAGAAACTACAGGATGTTTCTGCAGACTGAACCAAGAGAGGAGTTGAATGTTTTTTCAAGTCTTTAGCTTATTTCTAATGCTGAAGAAATGAATTTGATAAAAATGGTTGGAGTCAGAAAAAAAATTGTAAGACTAAGAATACAAACAACAAAAGGTGGAAGGGAGATCTGTGCAAGGCAGAGCTGCAGCCACCTTGACTCAGAGGGCTGCTCCAAAAAACGGGAAAAGTTAAGGCCAAATGTTAACACTTATCTCCAGAAAGGTCTAAAAGTCTCTTTTATCAGCAAGAAGCAGAGGCTGCAGAAGCCAAAATAAGATTCTTAGAGGTGTTTTGCTCCACCAATATAGTCACAGCAATGTCTTTTAAAAGCAGAATGGCAACAACACAAAATGTAGCTGATTTATATCTTACTAATCCTTGTCTTTATGGGCACAGAATACTTTCATCAGCAGCCTATCATTTCGCTTGTGCCAGATGAATATTCCGGTTAACGTATTTCTTCACTGGAGCACAGTGAGGGACAGAATGGAATTTAAAATACAGAGCTAGCTAATCCTGCTTTGAATATGTTCGTTTGCACGCTAATTAAGCCCCAAAAGCCCATTAACTCCACTGAAATAACAATTAAAAATGACCCTTCATTCTGTCAGTAAGATACACACTTCTACAAGCATCTTTACTTGCACTTCCATCCTACTAACAGAAGTAGTCATGTATTAGCAGATTGCCAGGTTTCAAGATAATTTCAGCTAGCTGACGGGACAAAAAGGCAGCATCAGACTTGTGGCATCATCACAAATGCGTATTTACATTATGACAAGCAGGGAAAAGTTTTCCCAATGCTCTCAGTCACAAAAAAATGATAAACTATAAATAGCCTTGCACAATTAATGACTGTTCTCCATCAGGTGGTTAGTAAGCAAGACTGAAATAAAACCTAAGGACATTATTGTGAAGTACCAATACCAAAATTGCATTCATCCTGATAAGGGCCCTAGATGGGGTGAAAGACTTGCAGAGCAGGAAAATAAAAAAGCTTAGGACTAATCCACAAGCGTGTTACTTCACTGTTTTAAGGCAACATCTTTCCGTAGCAGAAACTGTAAATACAATTAGAAGTCCAAACTATATCTGTCCCTATGGAGGAAAAAAAAAGCCAATAAGTAAAACCTGAAATAAGTCAATGAGCTCTAAAAACTAACTTAATAAAGATGTCTCATAGCAAGTTTGACACATTTTTCTTCTTTTACTCACCATTATACATGTGCAAAAGCAGCTCTCTGCATAAAACTTAAAGGCTAAAGAACAAGGCTTCCTCCCCAAATACACACTCACAATATAGCCAGCCAAAAAACAGTGCCTCAAAAATATTTTGCCACTTCTATCAAATACATATATGCAGTGGATCTGTAAGGCAAAAGAGATTTTATTTGAAAAAACCTTACATATGCAAAATATTATTGCTAATATGTCATATATACAGAGATAATATTTTTAATTTATCATTTAGGTTCTAGAAGTTTAGTCTGAAGTAAAAAAAACCCCACCCAAACAACAAATGATTGTGTCTAGAAGAATACTAGATGATCTTTCACACAGGCACAAAACAAAACAAATCCTGAATTAAGACAGTTGCTAACCTTCTCCGCCACTATGCTCCATAAAGTTTTGAAGATCTACATAATCTGGGGAGATTTTTGCAGATCAGATTTGCATAAGGTTTATGGAAGAGAGTCTAGCTTATCCCTACCATATAAGGATGATCTTAAGTATTATACATTTTACAGCCACAGTTCAAATAATATCTGTATTTCTAAAAGGACAGGACCAACTAAAATACAGTTTCTAACTCTTCTAAGCCAATAGAAACATCAAGAGATTCAATTCAGATACAGTAAAATTTTGTTTATAAGTTTGGTATTCACAGCCACATTTTGAAATCTTTTGTAGCAGGTAACAAATCGTGTTGCCCAAATAAATGCTTTTATTATACCTAAATGCTGCTCTGTCTGTAGAAGTTATTAGCTACTGAATATACAACATCATTTAAAAATATTTAGTTTTCCTAATGCCTATGGGTTTATTTCTAACCAGCAAAGTCTTAGCTGAAAGACTGAAACTATCATTTTAGAGTTACTGGGATATGAGAGAAATATTTTTCTATTTGCACTAAAGAAAAATCTATAGACATCAAGCTTTCTCTGTCTCTCCAAAATATCTTAGCTCTCAAACACATCCTTCAGTATCAAGGACTACCAGCCTCCTGAAGGGGAAAAGAAAAAGTTTAAGTTTTCTAATCCTGACTGAGGATAAAGAAACCAAAATACATTAAATACTTTGTGTCATATGTGAAGTTGTGGGATAAACCCACGTAAGAACTGGCATTCTGTTCTCTCCACAGGCTAGCACTGTCTACCACCACAAAGTCAAGAAAACCAAAGAAACCGGATTGAATTTCAGTGTAAAGGGATATTTGGAATCCTTCCTCCTCCCCAGCCACACCCCACCTCCCACTGAAGGGGAGAGGAACTGAATGGGTTACTTGGTATCTTCCTCTAAAAGAAGTTAGCTACGCTTTGTGAATTTACATATTTTTCCAGCATGAGTGAAATCTGGGATAAGTTTTCCAACCAAGTTATAAGCTTCTGAATATACATAACAAGAATGCTAATAGATTTACCACTAAATATATCATAACAAAAAAAATGCAATCCTTTAGCAGCAAAGTCAATTCATAGTCTAGCATGCATATTAAAATACTGAAATATGCGGGGAAGTAAGAAGGCAAGGAGAAAGTGGGGGGAAAAAGCTATGATAGGTTACATTAATTTTATCCATTGCTAAAATCATATATAATATGAAGAAATAAGAGTATGTTATAGTACAACTGTGGTTAAAGCATACTTAAAAGAAATAACATAGTAAGATACTGTTCCTGTACAACAAGAAAGATTACAAATTGGAGCAAAACCGTACTACTGAAAAGCAGAGTTCTGCTTTTCTCTCATTCTGAAGTGGTTTTGGGGGATGTGTGTGTTTTTTGGGGTTGTAGGGTGTTTTGGTTTTTTCCTCCAAATAAACTTCCTAGAAACCAAGAGGGTAAAGTGTTCCAAAACATTTCCCTGGACCTCTGAAACCATAATTTAAAGAGAATCAAATCACAACCCATTTCTATACTAGCAGAAACAATGTTCTTTTCTGAGATGTTTTACTAGGAAAGAGACAAGAGCTTCAGGGTTGGGGTCTTTTTTTTATTTTGTTTCTTATTAATGTGAAAACATCTATATTTAGCATTATACGGTTATAGGTGCTGAGTCAGTAGCAAATGATTGTCAGCAAAAAATCACAAATAATGGAAAGACTTTCCCAAAATCATATTTCTAAATGCACTAGTAATATACATCAACATAAAAAAAGACAGCAGTGGTTTGTCTAAAAATACTGCAACTGAAATTAGCTCAGCAGTACTACTAATCAGAAGTATTTTTAGCCAAAAGGACAAAGGTAAATTCATTTTTGAACATTTTGCAAATTTAGGAAAACACTGTCGCTAATGCTTTCGGTCATTCTGACTTCAAAAATTTTTAAAACACTCAACTGAACCCGTTAAGAGGGTGGTTACAGCCAAGCCCTTCCTAAGATGTACACTGTATCTTTAACAGTCTGTCTGCAACAAGATTAAAAAAGGGTGTATTTCTGGAAAAGGGCGAATATAATACAACACAACTTCCAGGCAGAGCCACATTTATGCTCTGTCATTAGGGCACGTATTCAGAACAATTACATTTTTTCTCCACTAACAGCTCCAATCAAGATGTTAATTAGTGACATGCTTTATCTCGTAACCCATTTCAAAAGCCTTAGCACTTTGACTTACTGTTGCTCGCATCCTTTTATTTCTCTCATTCAACTGGTGCTACCACAGTGACAAAGGATGAAGGAAGATTCAACAGTCACCACTCCGGCTGCTCCAATCTGTTCCATTCACTTAATACTGAGGTAATCTTCAGTGATGTGTTGAGCACTGCCCCCCCTTCTTTTAACAGGGCACCTTAACCTAAACTCCACGCCGGAGTATCTCCCTTTACCTTCCTCTATAGCTGTGCATCCACAAAGCATGTGGAGGCAGGATGTGAAAGGTAGGATCAATTAACAATATAGTCAGCAATACCTACCTCAAGCCTTCCTTCCTATCAAATTAGCCAACGTACAGTGAGCTTCCTGCTGTACACGAATGTATCATGTCACCATAGCAACTAAATCAACAAATAGCTGCTGCAGCATCTGCTTCTGGATCATCTAACGTCAGTCAACAGAAGGTTCGGGTTTAAGAGAACAAAGCTTCCAAATATAAGCCATTTTTAAACTGCATTTTTAATTTAGCCTCCTGTTTCCCAGATAGGATATACTAGCTTGGAATGAACCAACTTCTGACTTTATAGTTGAATCTGTGATGCAGTTTGCAAATATGCCAGAAAGGGGGGCGGGGGGGGGGGGGGCACTTTATAAGAGAATAAAAAGATACAGCAAAGAAATAATCAGCTGGATTCTATTGCACTCTTTCTTAAATACTGTGTTACTCTACACTGTGCATTTATTAAGAGGCATGAAAAGAAAGAAATGTGTTTCCCAATTTGCTTTATAATTTACATATGTCTGCCCTAAATAATACTATAACCAGAAATACCTTTTATTAGATATTAATATTTAAGACATTTCAGATGGCTGACAAAGATGGTTTCCCTCTATTAGTCTCCATTTAAGAGCTGAACTGAAAACATTCAATATTAGTTTCTGGCAATCTCACATCTGTGGTCTTTAATCCCAACAATAGCAGGGGCCCTGCAGAAAGACATAGGGCAAAACACGCATCCCTCCCTTCTTGTGAGAAATTACTTCAAATACTGCAAATGCATCACTAGTTTAAGTCCTAACCCACAGGCAGACAAGATATATGAAACTGGTTTGTAACAACTTGGTATCTGGAATGTGACAACATGAGATTACTGATTAAATGTTGCCTGAAGTACAAAAAATTAAAAAATTACTTGGACAGTAATGTCTTCAAAGGTAATAAGCAAGTGTACATACACACACACTTTTATGTAAAAAGACTCAAATCTACAGCCTACTTAAAAAAAGCAACTTTCTGCTATTTTAACTTCACGTCATATTCCTAACATTTGATCAGCATGAAATTCTTTACCAAGTAAAAGCTTTCTAGGCTCAAGGTATCAGTTATTCACATCCAGTATCATTTTATTACTGAAAACATTTAGTTTTCAAAGCAGCTGTTTTTCCATCTATGTACAGTCTTTTGTTACACAGAAAATCATTACATCTAGGTTGGCTCCACAGAGCATGGTCCAGTGAACAGGGAAAACTGGACACAGACTCAAGATACTAACTCTGTTGCGGCTCCGATGTGGACTTACTGGGACTTGTGAGTTTGTCACCACCCCTATGCCAGAATTTCCCTGTTTGTAGGGCTACTGCAACACTATTTGTATGTCCCTAAAAGCTACTGATCAAAGAACACTGCAAGACTTGAGTGTTGTTATTCATTAGCAGCATAGGAATTGCCAGATGGAATCACATCTGTGGTCCAGCTAAGGTGATGTCAGTTACAAACGCGGCACAAGTTGTTTTTCCATTGATTGTGTGTTCAAAATCTGCTGTTCATATCATAATGATGCAAATGAGGCTACAAACTACTCTTTTCCACAGACAAATCCACTAACATTTAGAAAATGGATTAAATGGAAAAATTAAAAAAAAAACCCCTATGTAACAGGTATTACAGACAGCGCAAGATTATTAAATAGAAACAGCTGACATCACTAATAAAAGCTAAATTAAAACAGTGTCTTAAGCCTTTGGCAATTTAAAACAATTTAAGAATGTCATGGTTGTGAAAAGTGTTACTTACAACTAATTCTTTCATAAAGTCATCTTTCATAAGATTTTTCTATCTCCATCTTCTTTTAGACTTCCTAAAGACTTCCTCCCTCCCCATTTATGTTGGCTAGTTACCAATAAAGAGTTCTGCAAACTTTAGGTTGAGCTCTGTACTATACCATACCAATTCACAGCAGACTAAGCACACAGCATTTCTGTGGTATCTATAAGGAAAAGTAACATTAGAATTTTCTTTTTTGCCTTGAATTATCTTCTGGTTTTAGTATGAATGACAGAAGAAAATAGGCTTCCCATTGTTATTTATAAGTGTCCTATAGAGATTGATCTTTGTCCAAGTAACACGATGCAACACTCAACACTAAAATTCTAAAATCTTCTATTTTCCACCAAATTTATTTGAGCAAATTCCAATTTACAGGTTTCCCACAACGACACAATTTTTTGCCCTAGCATCTGCTAATACTGACTGATAATCTAGAGGGATCTAACTGTTCCATATATGGAGATTAACACTTTCCTAATGAAGAACAGAAAAGATCTGTGTAGTAAAGGCCATTAACAAATCTCGGTTTTCAGGACTAAGGAGGAAATCTATATAGAATTAAGTAAATGTTACATAATATGTTTCAGTAACAATTTACATGTTTGGGATTTTGAAAAACACTAACACAATCCAAACTACGTCAGTTTACACAGGTAGTAGCAGCATGTCCTGAAGAAAGCAAGAGAAAGAAGCCATCTTTTCAGTGACACGCTCCTAAGGCCTATGTATGTTTTCAGAGGAGAGAGCAAGCAACTCTGCGTCATTTTTCTAAAAGGCAGCTGACAGATAATAAAATCAACAAACATTTCACCTTTAACCACCACAACAAGATACCGTCAGCACCACTGAATGTACTAAGACAACAGAATATCCCTAGAAGCAACTGGAAACAGAGAGGTTGGAAAGATGACTAGACTGTTCAGTGGCACTGACATTCAAAAACTATGGATTTCAATAAGCTTTCACTGCTTTTTGTAGAAAGGCAGGTTGGAAAGATCTGAGAATTGGTGATTTTTTTTATTCTAGCAAATAAATTGAATTTATTTATGAAAAAGTTTTAAAAATTCTTACTGTACTACATTTCTGCCCCTTCTCTTCATGTGAAAGATGATCAGCACAAAGCTGATCATGGGGGGGATGGTTTGGAGCCTTGTTTTGTAAAAATATAAAATTTTCTGAGAAGAACTAGTAAAAGATAAACATGAAAATCTGCATCTAATGTCACTGATAAATGTTCAAGTCTTGTTAGTGTCCACATATAACAGTGTCAATCAGTGTATGTTCCATTAAATGGGTCTGTCTCATCCTTTATTATTGAGAAATACTTACAATTTTGATCTACTTGTTTCTGCTCTGTCTCTTCTTTTTTTGCATTCTCAGTTCCCACAGCTTGGCTAAACAAAAGTTATTTGTCTCATTTACAGCAAACCCAATCTGTTTCATTAGCATTGACACAGTCTGCGGTTAGCAGACAGTGCACAGAAAATTTGCTACTTAAAATAATCCCACTATTATATCTTTAAATCAGTAAAAGTATAAACATAAGGGTAACAGAAGTGTTTCAGAGAATCTGGATAATGCAACAGACAAACATTTGCGCTTCAAAGTTTTAAGCTAATCCTTGTTTACAGGGAACTAGAAGGAAGCAGTGTTAGGGCAGTCACTGAACTCTCGAACTTTCTGAGGCATCTGGTCCTGGCCAGTGGTTAGACACATCAACCTCTATAAATAAAAACTGGAAGACTTCAATCAGATTTCACAATGATTTGTTGCTTGAAGTCCACAGGACTTCAGCTTTACAATGCTAAGCAAAACTGGATGAGGGACAGAGCTTGTACTGCACAGCAAAGTGGTAGCAAGGGCTAAGCTTTCAGCTAATACTTTTCAGGGTCTAGTCCCCTCAGTAGGCACTTTCCCTGATCAATTTGCTTATTTCCAACAGTCCAAAACAGACTCAGGGAGTAAACTTTCATTTAAGTTGTATCTAGATGCATTGAAAGGTAGAAGACTGCCAATTTAACTTTGGAAAACTAAGCAATTTAACAAAGATTGTCTGAAGTGAAAATTACAAACTCCCAGTTGCTTAAGATACTACTAAATGTTCAGAGAATCAACAACCTCATTTCTGGGGAAAAAAAAAAACCAAAACCTAAAAGTGCTGTAAAGTGCTACATGTGGCATTGTTCAAAGAAAGCCAGGCACTTTGAAGATTTTTGATATGATTCACAGCAGTTTTTTTAGCTACTGTATTTAAAATAATTAAAAAAAAAAATGTTCTCTTCCTGTAATAATCCTGGTGTCTTTACGACACTTGTGGAATCAAAACACCCTTGCAATTATTTCAATTGAGCATCAAAACTGAAGCCACTTTTCAGCTGTACTTCAACTGTATGTACTTTGCAATTTCCCCGCTTTGACTGCAGGCTGTACCAGAAGTTGCCAAAGTACTCCATGTCGAACAGGTATTATTTGGTGTCTTCCTATGCAAAAAAACCCCCCAACTTCTGAAGACTGCATGCTTCCAGGCTCTCTGAATCTGTTGTGAAGATCTTAATGCTGAGAAGAGGGGAAGAATTAGTGTGCTGGTTAGCTCACACTTGAAACAAGCTGAACAGTTCTGCCATTGTTAGAGAGCTTTGCTAGTTATTTTCCTTCCATATAATACCTAGTGATAAATTAAAAAAAGAATCTTACAAACATTATGAAAGCTAGCCAAGATGAACAAAGCGAGGTGGACAGTTAGCAGATTTGCTAATGATGACGCAAGTCAATGGCACTTTACTTAAAAGAATTTCTTTGTCAGTAATATCTGGACATGTCTGAAAGTGCGTGCAACCAGTTAGGCATTCACTGAGAAACAATATCCAACATTATAAAGCGGTCATGATCAACCTTTGGCCTAACAGCTGAATACATTATTTCAGAAAGGTCATAAAGCTACAATTGATTTCCCCTCTGTAGGCTGAGGCAGAGCCCTCCCTTTCAGCCCTTGTCCTGACTTCCTTCATCCTTCTCAAGTGCGGAAAGAGGACCCAGCAAGCAGGACAGACACTCTGTTTCTCTCCCCTACAACCAGTAAGTGCCACGAACAGCAGGTTACTAGCAGAGATCTTCACCAAGCATGCAGCAGCTGAGCTCGCCCTAGCTGTGCAGCATTCTGTAATTTATATAGTTGTTTCAAGGGCTGAAGTGATAGGTGGGAGAAAAAAAGTACCACCTTCTCCTTTTTCTAAAGAACTCTGCTGAACAACTCAAATCAAAATTTATAACAACTATCCTTTAAAAACAATCCCCTTCCTGCAATGCATTTGTAATGATTAAGAGAAAAATATAAATAAGCAAGCTGAAACCGAATTTGGACATTCAGTTTCTGAAGAGATTAGAAAATTTAACATATGCACTGATGGTTTAGAAAGTATATGGACTAGAAGAAAATTTTTTATTTCCCAACATTGGTTCTGACAGATCAGACTCCTGTTTGGTGATACAGCAAGTTAAAAGCCCGTAATATTTAAGACTGATGGATGTGTCTTTAACATTTCTACCTTAAATAGAGCACAAAAGGAAGTGCCAAAGGAAGAACTGTATTCTCTAGTTATTCAAAATAGCATTTCATGTAAAAAAAATTTAGAACGCTAGGAGTTTCAATAGCATTTCTAAAGTAGCCTTTTTTCCCCTTGTTAAAGTTCCCTACACACCCAGCTTTGTGCAAATCTGGGTATCACTGTATATCAAAACACTGTGTGACAACATGAACCTGAGCTGCAAGAGAAATTAAAGGCTATGTCCTCAATTTGATCAGGCTCAGTCAGTACTGGACCAAGGGCTTGGTGGAACAAATCTTTATAACCCCAATCCTTTCCCATATATTTTCTCCTCTACTTCCAAAAAGAAAGGGAGAAAAAAAATAGAGCCAAGGCCCACTTTTGCTATGGTGTGTAAATCTGAGTGTCTCTCTTCCTGGAGAACATCATTCTGGCCACTCTATAAAGTGTGGAATTCTGTAATACGCAGAGGACTAGATGGACTTTGCCCAGTTATAAATAAACATACATCTCAATCACCAGGGAAAAAAAAACAAGCTTCAGCTAGGAAGGGATGTACTTCAGATTGCTTGTTTGCAAAGTGTGTAATTCACACATATTTTAAGAGTGGAGTTTCTGTAGTTAAAAATATGACTTTGCAAAGCAGTTACATTTTTATCACAACTCACAGAGAGATTGCAATAGCTGTCTTCTGAGGAAGTGTACATAAGCAATAACAGTGACTTCGTAGGTCTTGGTCTCTGGCATTCAGGTGCTGCCTTACTGGGCATTAAATGTCACACAGCACAGAGAAGGGGACCGAGGAACATGCCTGAGTCCAGGACACTGCTTGGACATTACTGTACCCTTCCAAACCTTACTGATAGAGGAGCACGCAGACTCAGGAACTGGGCCCACTTGCAACAGACTGTAGAGAGAAACCGGGCTAACTCAGTGCTTACAGCTCCAGGCAACTTGCACCTTCTCACCTCAAATAAAACAAGAAACCCAACCCAAACCAAACAAACAAAAAAAACCCTGTACAGATCTTTAGTCACCTTCCTAAAACATGAAAAATATCATCTTCCGGACATGCTTATTTCTCCCCATTGACTACATTAGCAACCTACAGTGACTAACTGACTTTAAATCTGATTTTCACATGTCATCCAGTTTTCCCAAATGTCAGTTTCTGAAGAGATTCATTCAACAGGGGAATTCTTGCCTCAAGTATCTTGGGAGGAATCTACTGTATCAGAGACCAAAATTAATCTAGGATTCATATCACACAAATGAAGAGATTTTTAGAGAGAAAGAGGAAGATTACTCAGGGAAGTTTTATGAGAATACTTCATTCCATGAATTTTCATACTGAATACAAGTAGTAAAGGCTATGAACTACACAGCCTTCACTCTTGTTCCTACATTTATTTTCAGACAGCAAATATTAAAATAAATACATTTGGATGCTAGTATAAATTGTGCAATAAATCTGATGCTGCTTTCTGCTAACCAAAAGCAGAACAGTATCTATACATAACTATACACCAAAGAATTTTGAATCCTCACTTTCTGCTGAGGATGACGGCTTCTTCTAGGAAATTTAAAGCAAGTTTTCAATGCATCTGCAATCAAGGATACAGTTTAAATACATAAGAGAAAATTCTGATCTCTAAGGCAAAAAAAAATTTTAACACTTAACTAAAACAAAACTTCGCTCTTCCTGACCAAAAAATATGATTAACTCAGATACAGAAAGGATCTAATAACCTTGAGGCATCAAAACTCACATCCTCATAGCTTTTTTTTTGGTGGTGGCGGTGTTTTTTAAAAATCATAGCCATCAACCAGTTAAAAACTTTTCTGGAAAAGATTTTTTATGTACGGAATGTCCCATGACAGTTTGATTATGTATTTTCCAGTGATGGTTGCTACACAAGAGTACTAATCAATCCTGGAAAAAATACAGCTTGATAACCAGCTTCTGTAAGCTGGTGCTGCAGCATTACATGCAGAAGAGTTCCAATGGTTCCAGTGAATATGGTTCTGGTGCGTTTCAATGCTATGAAGTCACTGAAGGATGGAAGAATAATTGTCAACTAAAGCTTTAATGAATCTCCGAAAAGTTAGACGTATCTGCTAATTCAGTAGAGACAAAAGGGAAGTACAAAAAAAAAGAAAAAACCCCAAACAACCAAAAAAAGACAGAAGCAGCCACGCACATACTCTGTACTCTATGAGATCAAAACACAGATAAAGGAAAGGAAAACAGCACAATATGGAAAGCAGTGAGAACAGTTATAAAAGTTGTTAAACAACATATACTGTTAACACAGTTGGTTTTTTTTCTTGTAGAGGAAAAGATCATGAAACATACACAGTTCTAGGCTTGATTTTCAGCAGCAAGGCAAAAATAAAGCAAGCTGCAACTTGATAATGTACCATATGCTTTTCAGAAACAGAACTATCAGAACTAAAACTGAGGAAAAGCATTTAGTAAGCTAGTTTACATCTTCACCATTATATTTCTGCTGTGACTCCACATATGTAAACAATCTGAAAGCCAAAAAAGGCGATTCTCAGAATTATTTCATTTGTTTTTATATCCACCTATCACTGCTGACTGAAGATTTCCTCCTATGATAACAGGTTAGTAACAACTTTAAGATCAGAGGTTTGAATATTTAAAGAAGAAATTGGTTTTCAAAATACTAACTTGTAGATGTCATGCTAAATATCTATTTTAGTTCAAAGAACTTGCACTTAAACTCACACGCTGTATATATATACACACACAACATATTACATGTATACACAGACACATACTACATATATATATATACACACACAGTGGGATTTTTGGAAAACTCACTAAGCATCTAAACTTGTGAATAAAGTTTGGAGGATAAGCAGCCAGCTTCCCAAGCTAGAAGTATTACTTTATCACTACACCTTGCTGTGAAATAAATCTAACAGAAGGTCAAACGCTATGTGTCCCATTCCCCAAAGAAAAGGAAACAGTTAACAGGTATCGAGCTACTTCGAGAGTGCTATCTACCTTTTTGGTAATAAGGGACACCAAGGTTATATAGGGACGTCTCACTTTGTAACTGTTAGCTTTAGCAGGAAGGTGCAGAGAGGGTCCAGAACTCCAGGGCTGCTGCAAACTTGTGTCAGCAATTTACTGATTTGTTTTGGAATAGCACTGGGTGCTGTAGAAACTTTCCAAAACAATTTAACATCAGTCTAATATCAGGAAAACAAAGTGTATTAAAGAAAGTAGTTTGAACTCTTGCCTCCTTATTTTCCTCTCAATCATGAATTTACCTCCCCTCACCAAATGAGGACTCGTGTAACCAAGCACATCCTTCCTGCCCAGCCTCAGCAATGATCAGTAAAGCCTCACTGCACTAGTTACCCTTACATGAAAAACCTTCAAGCACTTCTGTCCTCATACTGTGTCTTCTCAGTGTCATTTTGTTTCTATCAACTCCTATGGATCTTCTCCACACTTCATCCAGAATCTTACTCACCACCAAGATATATGGAGTAGGTTACGCACTCATGTTGAGCACAGTGATGAGAAGGTGCAAAAGCAGTACTTCTGTGCTTAATAGAGAGGGAGGAGCTAACGGGCTTGGTCTTTGCTTTTCCTTTTCCCTGGTTTTTGTTATGAAACTAACAGTAGTCCCTTGTTTTGTAGGACACACAACAAGGCAGTCTCCCACAGCAGCACTAGTAGCACATGAACATCCACACAGTTTAAGCTCCCCACGTTTTCTGCCGGAACACGCACATTCCTCTAACTTTGTCGATTGTTTTGTTTTAAAATATGGTGGAAAGTTACAGCTTTAACCTGATCAGACATTTCCACTATTTGAAGCATATGACCTTTCTTCTTAACGTGTTCAAATATTTGTACTGCTATTTCACATTTAAACTGCTAGCAGAACTTCAAGTATTTGAAATAGATTATCTTGAAGATACAAATTGTTCCAGAAAAATACTGTCTATATCCATTTGGTAACTCAGTTATTGTGACTTAAATTGTATAGACTGCATAATTATAATAGTTAATTCTGGTAAGATGCAAGGAGAGGGGAATTGATTAAAAAAAAAATCCTCAGATGTTTTACAGCTGAACAAAAACTTGCAAGTTTAGGATACAGTTAACCAGTTTAACATAGGAAATACCAACATATAAACAAAATATTTAAAGAAAAAATTTTCTACCAGGTTTGCAATACCTTTTTCAGTCAGGACTAACTAAAACTAATTAGAATAGCTACAGTCCAACCTACACACTATGAAGACAGAGGAACATACACATTTATTTACATGGACAAAACAGCTCTGAGTTTTGATTGCAGGAACACAATTAAATTGTGTCAGCACTACAGATTATATTCTAGATTATGCAATCCAACACCACAATGCTGTTATGAAACTGGAGAAGTAGTTCTCATATTTTAAGGAAGTAACCCTTACAGAATGCGTGTATTGCAACTGAGCAAATAGGAGACTTTCAGAAAAATGAGCAACTCCATCATGAAGGCAAAAGTCTTCACACTTCTTGTAGCTGAAGCTACAAGGAAAAAAAAAAAAAAAAAGAGGAATACCATGAACTAACATTCTGGTTAAAATATTTTTCAAAAAATATGGAAAAGGCTCAGAATTACAATGTGTTGTACTTGAATACATCACACTTCATTTGAAAGTATATACCCCTTTCATTAGCGTACCATATAAAACAAACATAACAAATGATTTTAAGACCCTTATAAATAAATAATGGCCTGCCTGATCTTTCTGTGGCCTAAGTCTTAATTGGGTAATTTTGACAGAGTGAACAGTACCTGCAATTCTGGATTTCCTATATTTCAGATATACAAAGTATTTTCTACTTAGTGATGGCTTTTAAATCACCAGATGCAAAAAGGGTTTCCAGTAAAGTTTCCTGCCACTGAACAAATGCATTTGCAGATTCTTCATGAGTCATGTATCAGATGCGAAGGAAAGACAGAAAATGAAAGTTCCAACTTTTACTAGACACTATGGAACACACAACAGTAGACAACGTTGCGATATAACTGCTAGTTATCCCAAAACGAAGAAAGAAACTGACTTTTTATTGATGACTGAAAATCTGCCCAATGCTTTCTGAAGATTCTCTTTTTTCTAAAATAAACACTACCACTATCAGTTCCACTTTAGACAGTATTCTTAATGAGCAGCTTTTTTTTTTTTAATAAAAAAGGACACTGCCAGCATATATGGTGTTTTTCCCTGAAGAAGATCAAGAAAACGAATTTGTGGGGTTCTGTTTAAGAAATACTTTGCTTGTTTTCCAGCTTTAATCTTGCTTAGCAGGAGAAAAAGAGACAACATTTTAATGAAAAAGTATCCCCCAAAGAACATTTAAGCTCATATCTGACTCAAAATTTTGCACCATTACAGAGGAAGTTTGACAGCATAGCTTGATAGTCTTATTTTTGGGGAAGGCAGAACAAGTAACTCAGTCTCAACTATCTTTGAAAGGTCATGGTGATTAGGGGAGGTTCCCAAGGACTGGAAGAAAGCAAATGTCACTGCAATTTTCAAAAAACAGCAAGGAGGAAGATCCAGGGAGCTACAGGCCAGTCAACATCACCTTCAGCTCTGGGAAGATGAGCAAGCAAGTCTTCCTAGAAGCCGTTTCCAAACACGTTAAAGGTAAAAAAGTGATTAAATCATGCCTGACAAACCTACATGGCCTTCTACAGTGAAATTACTAGCTTGGTGAATGAGGAGAGAGCAATAGATACTGTTTATCATGACTTTAGCAAGGCTTTTGACACTGTCTTGCATAACATCCTCACATAGAAACTGATGAAGTACAGACTGAACACAGGCACTGAGGTGGACTGAAAACTGGCTCAAAGGGTTGTGATTAGCAGTGCAAAGTCCAGGAGGCGGCCATTCACTAGTCATCTACCTCAGTGGTTGATACGGGGGTAGATAATGTTTACTATCTTCTTTAAAGACCTGGATGACAGGACAGAGTACACCATCAAGAAGTTTGCAAGTAATACAAAGTTGGGAGGAGTGGTTGATGCACTAGACGGCTGCACTGCCATCCAGAGGGACCTTGACAAGCAGAAGAAACAGGCCAACAGGAATCTCATGAAGTTCACCACAGGGAATTGCGAAGTCCTGTACCTGAAGAAGAATAATCCCATGCACCAGTACACACTGGGGGCTGACTGGCTGGAAAGCAGCTTTTCAGAAAAGGAATGGTGGGCGACAAGTTGAATGTGAGTCAGCAAGGCACCCTCAAGTCAAAAAAAGGCCAACAGCATTCTGGGTTGCATTAGGAAGAGCATTGCCAGCAGGTCAAGGGAGGTGATCCTTCCACCTACCCAGCACTGGTGAGACTTCTGGAGTTCTGGGTCCAGTCCTAGGCTCCCCAGTACAAGAAGGGCATGGACATACTGGAGAGAGTCCAGCAAAGGACCATGAAGATTATGAAGGGACTGGAGCATCTGACTTGTAAGGAGAGGCTGAGAGAGCTGGGACTGTTCAGCCTGGAGAAGAGATGTACCAGGGGAGATCTTATCAGTGTGCATGAACACCTGAAGGTGAGGGGAATAAACAAAACTAAGCCAGACTCTTCTCAGCAGTGCCTAGTGAAAGGACAAAAGGCCATGGGCACAAATTGAAATATAAAAATTCCACTAAAATGTAAGAAATAATTTCACTGTGAAGGTGGGTTGAATATTGGGGAACAGACTGCCAGAGAGTCCCTTATCCTTGGAGATACACAAAAGCCAACTGAACATGGTCCTGGGTGACCTGCTCTAGTTGACCCTGCTTTGAGTGGGGGAAAGCTGGACTGCATCATCTCCAGACGATGTATCTCAGGGTTTTGAGATACATCTATAAGAATTTTTAAACAACAACAGTAAAAAGAAAGAATATTCACAACTGGACAAAGAAAAGAAACGCTGGTGGTATGTTTAACTTTGCGTAGGTATGCTTTATTCTTTTTTGTTTGCAAGGCTTTAGAATTGAACTTTTCAAGGCAGAACATGTAAGAAAACAATAACAGCTCTGCTCTTGCATGTTACAGATTACTACTTCTAAATGTCAGTATTTGACAGAAGAATTGGAAGAGAAAGCAAGTTTGGATATTGGGGTTTTTCCCCCTTTTTTCTGGAATGTTCTGTCCATACATTTATTAAAAAAGATTTATCAGCTCTTTCTCTGTATTTAAGCTTCCCCTACACTGTGAAGATCTCACTGCAGCCCAAACCTTATCTGATGAACTGTTGCAATCCATTCTCCAGTCTCATTTTAGTATGTGTTTTTACCCTACAAATTAATTCCTCTTTATGATAAGTAATTATTTCCTCTGCATAAAGATCAAACATGGGAATGGCAGACTATAAGGGATTTCACCAGATCATCAACTTCAGTCTCTTGCTATCACAGGCAGCGATCTCTCAATCCATTCAGATACTTCAAACCACTTAACGTCCACTCCTTTTCTCCCATCGGAAGCTGTTCCAGAACTGTGCTTATCTGAGGGTTAAAATATTCTTCCTAGGTTAAAGACATGGAGAATGCGTACATTTTTGCCAACAATTCTTCCTTGCTGGAGCTGACCTTTCTCAAGTGTTCTGAAACCATAATCATAAGTTTTTCTATCACTTTGACTGGTTATGTCTAAAAAAAAAGTGTCCATCAGACACTAATATACAAAAGCAAGTCCCACCATTCAAGATACCCAGTTGTAAGCCAGTGTCAGTCTAGAGGCCATAGAGTCGTTAGCACATGTTGTGCCCGAGCTAGTAAGCTCTACGATAGGAGAAGGTTTATTAACCTTAACAAGGTCACGTGGTAATGTAAATACATAGCTTCCAAATTAAGACTCAAGCATAGCTAGACAACTTGGCAGCTGTTTGATCCCATCCTTCTATGAAGATGTTCTTTCACAAGACAGGTTTTCTGCTTCATACTCCTCACAAATCTCTTCTCTGCACCAGGTCTACCTTCACCTCAATCTCTAAAACACATGTATGACCACAGCTGCATAAAAATATTCCAGATGAGGGATTACTACCTTTTACAGTGTCAGTATGTCAATGATGCTGTTGGAAGAAGGAAAAAAAGATATTGAAGTTTCCTTACCTGTTGTGCTCCATCCCCACTAACAATAGGGGAAGTTAGAAGAGGGATTTCACTACTTATAATCGAAGTGGTATCCAGTAACGGTGGATGTTCTGCCATCATTGATGGTACACTAATTCACAAGATCACCTGCAAAGAAAAGTTACTCAAATGGTTAAACTATATAAATATTTCTGAATAATTATCCTTAAAAAACAGCCTCACTTAATAATATTTTCTTTTTTTTTTTTTAAATTAGACACCTTTAGAAAGTTTCCACAGCATTCCAACAATCATGTAAACTTGAAGATGTGTTTTGCCAGCTAGTATAAGCCTTATTTATACAGAGGGTGGTTTAGACCCCCTCTAGCGGCTGAACCTTAAAAGATACATCACAGCCTTGGGAGCTAACAAATCTAAATCTTTTAACTTTGATTATAAACCAAGATTCTGTCTAAGTTTGACCGGCACTGCTGACAATATGCCTACTGGGGGGGGGGGAAGAATCAGCTGTCTTAGAACTTACATATATAGTGTTCTTGTTTATATGAAACTGGTAAATACCCAAGATCTACAAACTGGGACACTTTCTTTTTTCTTTTTTTTTAATCACCAACCCACTTTTTCTACTATTATGAGACACTTATTTTAAGAACAACTAGTTACTAGGAAATGTCAAAGTGAGACACAAATGAATAAAAAAAATCTTCTGTACAATCTGACATTTCTTTACTTTTAAAATTTATTAGATCCAGAATTAAAGCTGTGTCATTTTTGATAACCAGTGGCCCTTTAATAGCTTTACCAGCAGCTAAAACTTGGGAAAAGGAAAGAAAAAAAAAGCCAATGCCTGCACACAAAATTATAATCCTTATAACTATACTACGAAAAATCCCTCACTAGCACACACTGTAAAGTTACATGAAATCTGATGACAAGAAAAAAAAAGCCACACAGGCAAGAGGCCCATGAAAGCAGTGATCCACTTCAACTCTGATGAGTGTCAAGTAACAGCATAACAGAAAGCAGGATTCAGCCAAGCGCTCCTTTCAATTACATTAACAAGTCATAAGTAATGTGTTTTATGATATTTTGTGTGTTAGTGCTATATGAAGACTGCATGGAAGAATTAAGACCAGAAAAGCTGAAGATTACCATTTTTCCATGCTGGAAATACGTATTGCAAGTCTAATAAGCTGCTTTTGAAGTTGTGTTTCATTTTGTTTAAAAAAAAAAAAAAAAAGAAATATCATTAGGTTACACTGGTTTAGTGTACTGGTCCTAACTCCATCCCAGCTAGACTCAGTACATTTAGCTTTTGAAATAAAAGAATTAGATCAACAAGAATTGAGAAATTGATATTTCCTAACAAAACAGAAAGACAGATGGAAAGAATTCACTAGAGGTGAATGGTACATTCAGAATTCCCACAAGTTAATCACATTTTGCATCTGAAAACAGTGCTTAACATCAAACACAGACATCAAGATTAAGCTGAGAATAAGTTTGTACAGTACTTCTAAAGCAGAACTGCCTCTCTTAGTCAATACTTACAGTAGCCTGGTGAAAATAAGTAGTTACAATTTTAACGTTACACAGCCCAACAGTCAGTAACGTTACAGGTTTTTAAAGTTTTGCCTTGATATCATCTGGCTAATGAAACTCTCCACAAACACTTCTAAACTTCTAACACAGATATACTGTCTGCTCATTAACAGAGATGCTTAATAGTTACAGCATGTAACTGACTTTAAATGAAGAGATACCCAATAAAACTCAGGGAGTGACAAAGTCAGCTTAATGACACTGACTTTGGTACCAAGTTCTACAGATGATATTTGGTTAACTTAAAGAACTGCTGTTACAGCTTATGACTCAGAAGTGTTCTCTAAAACTATCTCCATCCCACCCAATTGACTGCTTTTACTTCTTTGCCCCTCTAAGACAGATGTTGTTGTACATCTGCTGTGGGTTGAAATCTGTAGTACAGCGCTGTCAGTACAAGACGACTCACGCAGAACAAACCACATTTTCTAGAAAATGCATTAACAAAGCACTATAAGTCTCTCGTACAGCTACACATATGGAGTATGATTCAGCTATTCCCATGCTGAAGGTTGTCCTACTATAAAACTATGAACGTGGAAAAAAAAAAAAAAGCATTCTGAAATTGTTTTAGAGGTTTCATTTACTTTCCTGGTATACCCTGCAAAGATTAAAGTTGAGGGAAAAAATCCCTCTAGGTTAAAAGACTTTGAAACCTAACTGAGATTACTTAAGAATTCATCTCTGCTTATGCCAAGTCATTTATACCTGCTTAGCCAGACTAATTAGTCTCCCAAGCAATGAGGACAGTTTTATACTCCTACCTTACTTTAATAGCTTTCCCACTCATCAAAAAATCCTCTAGGCTACAGTCAGTCCCCACCACTTCTGCAGGTGGCAGAGGGCTGATGAAAGTTACTTGGATCATCTTTCAAGCTAGCAAGTTTGATGGTAAACTTCCCAGGATATTATCCAATGGCCACTTAATGTAAAATGAATGCAAAGCCTGAAAGCAGAGGTTAGAATCAAGACATCCCTCCTCCCATGATAGCTACAACCAGGCTTGCTCTTGTGCCATCTCTTGATCTTGCAGCTCCAAATACTTTGTGCTCCTACCTAAAGTGTCACAGACAGAAAGGTAATTCCAATCCTCCAAGCTATAACACAACACACTCCCAGACTAAGCTGGCTTGAATTTCCCCAGCTTTAAATTGAATCCAGTTCATTATTCGCAAGCCACTGTGCTAATGACTAGTCTCTTACGTAAGAAAGCAGTAACCTCCTTTATCACAATGACTTTTGACTGAATTCATAACTTACGATGCAGTCAGTGCTATCACCATTTATCAGGCATAAATCAAAACTTGTCTATCAAATTGGACACCGGTGAGGATTAAACATAACCCAAACTGACTCAAATACAACTGTCATGACAACTTGTTCAGCCCTTCCAAGACAGGAGCAGCTCTGGCCATACCTAACATTTGCTCTCAGCTTCATTCATTCATTCTCTTGCACAGGTGTTTAATGATTTGATTTGTACAAAAATTAGGTTCCCACAGGCACTTGAGTGCTTAGGTGGGCAGTCCACCTTTGGCACACGGCCTTCAGTGCCTTAACTGGGACACAGCTAAACTCCATGTCTGGATCCAAGTGTTTGATTTATTCTGGAGACGAAGCCCGCTGCCCATCGATAAACCCTGACAGGAGGTACTAGGTATAGTGTTATTCCTGACACCTTCTACAACAATAATAAAAGTGCTACCTGTCAGACTGTGTAATCAATCTAGCGAAAAAATAAATCAATGCTTTCTTGACAATACAATATTAGATTTCTCTGCAATGCCACTGAACTAGTCTTGAAGACTAAAGGTTTAAACTTCACACCAATATGGGTCTATGCTACACGTATCATCAAAAGCCTCTTCCCTAACAGTAGTCAAAAGGCAACAATATGTACAAGTCAGTACGCATAAACTGGTCAGACAGTAAGATGTGGTACATCCACCAGTTGCAATTGCCTTTTCTTTTTAGCTATGAGGACAAATAAAGACAGATAGGAATTTGAAAAGGGAGTACTGTGTGGCAGAAGGATGAGACGTCAGATAAAATGGACAAAAGGTTGGAATCAAAATAAGCAGAAATGCTCAATAAATGTATCTTTGAAATAAATGCCATTATATCGCATCCGATGCAAGGATATCAAATGGGGACAGACAGAGCTTTTAAATCAGCAAACCCAGACAGCTTGCATTCAAGACTTCTGGAAGAAGACATCTACCTCGATCTTTGAAAAAGACTTGCAAATAACTTGAGTCCTGGTAAAGTCTCAGAGATCTGGAAGAAAACTAGAAGTCTTGCATTAAATATTCCATTGTAAAAGGGGGAATGGGACAATCTAGGCCTGTTAGCAAACAGTGATCTGAGACCAAATAAAAGTGAATAGTTGACACTGGATGTTATTTGTAAAGAATTAAAAGACAAGTATGATAGATGGAAAAAAGGTTATCCAATTAACTTGATGAGAATCTTCTGGTGACAGATATTGCTGATAAAGGTACTAATAGAGAACTGGAAAAACAATCTTAAACCGTATTTGGCATTACACAACATTTCTCTTCAACAAAAACATAGAACAGATATTACATGGATTAAAACTGGACAGACAGCCCTTAAATATTAACAGTAAATACAGAGTTGTTGAGCATGTGTTTCCAATAGGAAGGGAAGGTATCAGTTCTTGGCTTCTCATTACAGAACATGTTTTTAACTCAGTTCTCCAGGGAGAAAAAAGAAAAAAAAAAAACGAAGTCAGAAGGAAGTCTGGAAATGACAAACCATGATAGTGATGAGAGACCGAGTCATTTTACTCCACTAAAATGGCACGAATAGCTTAAAAAGCTAGGCATAACAAAAGGTTTTAATACATAAAGGTAAAGCTATTCTTTCTAAAACAAACAAGAATGAACTCAATCCTGTGAAGGGCTGATTCTGAAAAGGACAGAATAATAGAAGTGGAGAGCCAAACACAAGCTGCCCAAAAGGCTGTATCAGTTATATCAACAGGTGTACCTCACTTAGCAACAAGGAGGATATTTTCCCTGCCTCTGGCTGCAAATAACTACAGTCTCTATTGGAATAACGTAACAAGCTTTGTCTCCAATTTGCTGTCTTAAAATTGCTGATACCTATTCAAAAGAGCGGTACAAGTGACTACAACTTCTTGAAAATATTGTTCCATATTGAAAATACTGAAAGCAAAGTATGTGCATACCATAATTTCAGCCTTACTCCACATAAAACTGCTCTGGATGATATAACTGTCTTCCAACTCCATCTAGTTTCCCAATATACTCAGGATTTAGTGATGTCTTGAAAAGAACACAAGAAAAGCAACTTGCATTTGGACAACAGGTAAGGCTCAGCCTGCTGAGCCACTACCAACAATTCACTAGCCTACTGTCAGATTTCCTGCACCACTGAAAACTAATGGATGCAGCAGCCTTCAAAAGGGGTAAAGTAACACGTGGGATAAACCTAAGGATTTATTGAAGGCCAACTCACTGCACCATTCCTGGGGCATATTAAAAGGGACCAGACAAGGAAGATGACACATTAGGTGAATAGACAGGTAATACACTGTTGCTAAGCACAGAAGCAGCTGAGAAGTAATTTTCTACTGGTGGCGCATTAAAGGCATGGTTATTTAGAAATCTGTACTGACTCATGCACAGCAACAACTGCTGCATGAACAGCTATCTCGTTTCTTGCCTTGCTACTGAATACGCTGAACTAGTACTAGACATTCAAAGTGTAATTCAGGATTGCTAACTCAGCTGACACTGTTCTTTCAGAATCTGCACTGAGTCTGCCCTAGGATGCAAGGAAAGTACAAGGTTTCCTGAGATTTCAACCAAGTTGGGTAGGTTAATGCTTTGTATGAGACTTAGGTAGCAAGCTACCTAATCCCGACTACCCAACTGAACTGCTATTCATTTTCCTTACCATCATATGAACTTGAAAAGACTTTGAAAGATTTTTCTGAAGGCTATCAAAGCTGAAGCAAAGTGAAGGCATCTAAATTTACAGGACATGATTTGCTTAGATACTCCAGGGCTTATGGCTGAGGAACCATTAAGGAATAGATTACACTAACAAGCCAAAGGCTAAATGACGTTAATGCTCGAAGACCGAGTTCCACTCAGTAATTCAGTAAGTTTGCCGTCCTGAACTGTAATGACAATTTAAGTCAATCCTTAAAAGCCTTCAGATCTGGTCCTTTTGATGTTTCTGTGGCATTACTCATGTTCTAAATACATATACAACTCTGCTTTTTACTCAGTTGCTTGTTCATTAAGGGTTAAGGAATATTGTAAGGCTGAGATCATTAGGCAGTGCATTTCCTCTGCACAGGCAAAGGATCAGCATTTCCATATCCAAGACACTAGCAGCTGATCTTAACTATAGTCTCTGAAAACACATCAACGTTAAATCAGCTGGATCACCAAGGTAAAACAATATGAGTCAGCAGCACACGTCCTCATAGCAAGGAAGGCTAACAGCATACTGGCCTGCATTAGCAGAGGAGCACAGCCGATGGACTGAGGGAGGTGATTATTCCCCACTACTCAGCATTTATAAGGTGGCATCTGGAATACCACATCCAGTTTTGCTCTTCCCAGCCACCACCTCCTCCCCAGTATAAGGGAGATGCCACAAAGACTGTTACTGGGCTTAAGCCCATGAAAGACAAGGAGAAGCTAAGAGCACCTGAGCAGCCAGGTGGTCACCTACTGGCTGGATCCCACTACCTGAAGGATGCTTATCAAGAGCCTTAAATCAAACTCTTCTTGGAGGCACACAGCAGAAGTACAAAAGTGACAGACACATGCTGCACCACTGGAAATTCTATCTGGTCATAAGGGAAAAAAGACATCTTCACAATGAGAGTGGTGTAGCACTGGCATAGGTTGCCCGGAGAGGCTACAAAATCTCAACCCCGTAGATCAGTGGTCTCCAAAGTGGGGTGTGAACATCCCAGGGGATGCATAAGACAATTCCTTGGGGTGTGGGAAGAAAATATTTTGTGTGTCACTGATAAATAAAAAAAAAATATTTTTACATAGTGTTTTTCATCTTTATCTCTCATCCTTTCTGGGTTTTTTGTGTACACTTTATAGTGTACATAATATAGATCAATACATTAGTACATACATGTAATTTAAAAATAAATATGCATAAACTGGAGGTACACACTCAAATTTTTACTGATGAGGCATATGATCAAAAAAGTTTGGAGATCACTGTCAAAACCTGACCACACAAGGTCCTGACGAGGGGCTGAAGAAGGCAATCTCCAAGGGCCCCTTTCTGAGCTGAATTCTTCACAGAATCATAGAATCATTTAGGTTGGAAGAGACCTTTAAGATCGAGTCCAACCATTAACCTAAACACTGCCAATTCCACCAGTTCTTCCATGAATTCCAGAGTATTAGTCAATCAAAATATGACATGTAATGCTGAAGTTACATGGTTTTCAGTAGATCAGAACCTAGCAAGGCAACTGTACTTTGTCTCCCGAGCTCTTAAAAGCTGTCATTAATTTTTGGATTCTCAATCCAGAATTTCAAAGTAACAGTGACAGTGCTAATTAAAACTCAAATTTGCAGACTTAAGGTTCAAACTTCGGAAGACATACCCATAGCACTGTCCATAACAGAATTACTTTATACTCTGGCCTTTCTCCTAAGAAAAGGAGGAAAGCTGCATTAGAAGATAATTACAAATTAAAAAATTATACTTTTGTATTAAGCACACTGCACAAACATGTCTTCCATTTTGGTGTGTTGTAGGCACTACTATGATAAATGTAATGACAGCTAGTAACATTGCTGTGTACCAAAAAACTCCACAACTAAAGAGGACTCCTTTCCTACAGATTCACTACTTCTGGTTATTGAGTTCGATATGAAGTAGAATTAATTGTTTTTTCTACAACTAGAGCACTTACAAAGCCACTCTTCACAGTGGTTTCTCTGGTGCTTACTGATGGAGAAATTTGCATCACTGCTTTTTCCCCAGTTTTTGTGATTTACAGAGTGCTTCTTCTCTACCTACCTACTTATTATCACAACACTCACAGTAACTTAATACTCTTTCACATCCTAATTCAGTCAAATCTGGTGACCAACAGATACATTTATTATTATGGAGAACTGCACACAAGGGCCTTGATTCTATACAACATGAGGACGGAAGTTTAAGCGAGGACAAGACAAAAGTGCCTAACACAGAAAGGTGCAGCATAAGGAACAGGCTCAATGAAAACAATACTAAATGTTTCCCAATCACATATTGCTATTACATGAGGAGTGACAAAACCAGGGCCATTTCACGATTTCTTTGTTAGTAGTGCAGTTTCATACATGCTTCAGCCTGTATCACGTTAGAGCTGCCAATTCAAGGTTGCCATAAGGTGTTTTCCCAGTGGGCTCGGTACAGCAGAGCAGGTGCGCACTCCTCCTTCACCCGCGTCCTCCTGCAGCAACGCTCCCTCCCCCAGCAACCACAGGCAAGGCTCATCCTCAGGCCCAGAAAACTTCCAGTAAGAAGGAAAAGCTTCTCTGAGCAGGAGACAGTACTTTCTAGACTTTGCCAAAGACCAAGGAATGAATTTACAGAACCAAAGAGACCATAAAACTATCACCCAATCCTAATGCATTAAATGCTTTGATTTTGCCTTCTCCAACATGAAACAGTAGGTGCACTTTAAAAATAAATATCTTTCAAACAGCTAAAGTAATAAAGCCCTCTTTTATTTAGATTAGGGCCTCACGTCTGAGTGACTCTTCTTTTCAAGAAGATGCAAGCTACTATTTAAACTTCTCCTGCGATTGAGGCATTTATAAGTACTCACCATGTCCATTCTTTAGTGCCTACTGTGAGATAAATTTACTCTTTATTATTTCCTACAGTCCTTAAAAGATATCTCCTGCCTGCCAATTTGAGACTTGTAAAAATTACTATCGCGATTCCTTCCAATCTGTCAAATCAGCCATCCAGTTCAGAAGTCATCAGATAAGAGCGGACAAATACAAGTGCCCAAGACGTATAAATATGCTAAAATGAGGAAGATTCTAGAAACAAAATACACCAATGCAGCCCTAGGGTGAAGAGGAAAGAACAAAGCATATGCAACAGATGTTAGTCATGTCACTTAATGCACTACTGAAAAAGCTCAGACACAGTGATGTAGCTGGTGTAGAAATGTATTAGAATATAATTACCCAGAGATCCATAAGGTTGTAGCTCAGCTATTAAAGTTATGAAGCATGCTGAAGAGTTTTGTGTTTGTTTTTAAGAATCAGAATTGAGCACAATGATTTTAATTTTTTTCCCCATACATTTACCGTATTTTCTAGTCACAGAGTTTCAGATGTGGCAATTACAGTATACTGGCTTTTTTTTTCAGTTCTGAACTAATTATTTCAATTAATATGCAATTTATTT
Source organism: Phoenicopterus ruber ruber (assembly GCA_009819775.1). Lineage (NCBI taxonomy): Eukaryota > Metazoa > Chordata > Aves > Phoenicopteriformes > Phoenicopteridae > Phoenicopterus > Phoenicopterus ruber. The sequence goes on along the minus strand of CM020215.1, from coordinate 189,345,240 downwards.
AAAAGATGTGCTTTGTTCCTCAAAGTATTTGTCCTGTTTTAGAAAAATGTTTTCTGGAAAACTTGATAAGACATTTTCCAATAGAACAGAGAAGTGTTATTCTTTGTTAGAAGAAGAAATGTTCCACAGAACACCTTATTTCACTAATCTGACAATCTCCTTTTAAGTAAAGTGAAACTGAAATGGCTATTCCCTTCAGTCCCGTTCATAATACTGAAGTTGCAGATAGGCAATATAGGAAAATTATAAAAAAACATATAGTTTCATAAAGTAAATCAACAAAGTCAAAGTCTGACATTCACTAGAAATTGTAAATCAAAATAGGTAAAAATGAAGATATACAAAATGTTTTAATAAGCACTGGAACTCCCTGTAAGAAAAAAGAATCTACAACCTCTACCATAAATATGGAAATACTTCAGCTGTAGCTCTCAAGTGGTGTTGCAGACACTCCCTAAACGCAATTCTCAAAGAAGTCTGAGAAACACAATACACATCTGTGTTCATGCTATGTTACCACTGGAAGGCAAACACTAGAAGTTGTAAAATGAATGCAATACCGTTATGAAGAAAATACCAATTGATGTGTAAATGCAAGTTGCACTTCAACAGCCAAAACAGTTACTGGATCTAACTCGCTCCCAATAGTTACTCCCTGTTCTTCCCAAAGCAAGAATGGCCAAGTCACACAACGGTAAACCTTAGCATTGCAGGAGTTAAGCGTATTATAGTAAATGAATACTTATTTCAGGTTGCCTTCATGCTCCGGGTTGTAAACTGCAACGATTTAGGAGTAGTTTCAAATGCAGTTCACGCATTCATGTCATGGGTACTATAACCTATACAAGAATACATAGTAGATAATTGGAAACACTCCAGCTGTTCAATTTGAATGCATTTGTATTTATGAGCCAATAGTTTTTGAACCTGTGCCAAACAGGCTAAGCTGTTACTAGTAGCTGATGTAGAAAACTAAACTTTTGAAGGTGAAGACTACATAGAGGAGAACTAGAAATTGATAAACCAGTCATCTGGAAAGGCACAATCTGTTCATGGACACTTACCACCTCATCTTGTCCAGCACGACTGTTAAATGCTTGACTGTACATAACAAGACCAGTGCAATGGAGACTACCTGAAAACACCACATTCTGGTTTTAAATGTTATTATTATTAGATTCTTAAAAAAACATTCACAGTCCTTATCTGGATGAAGTACATATAACTTGAAGTTGTTGCATAAGAAGAATTCGGTAGTTTCCAACTATTTGCCCCTCCTTCTTATACCTTCAAAGAAAAGAAGCCTAAACTGGTTCTGTAACTTTTAGGAAGCGATAAGTGCAACCATATCACAAATCAGAATGAATTTGTTCATTTACTCAGACTTAATTTGATAGTGCGCATTTTAAAGTCAATGAGTAGATTGTCAGCGTGCGAACTTATGCCTAGTCTTTAGCAGGTACATCAATCTGATGCACTGCCACACATTGTTTGGGAGTTATACTGCGGCCTCCTTTGTCTTACAGGAACAACTTCATTTTAGATACTCTTGGGAAGCATCCTCAAAAAGAAATGAGGAGAATGAACTGCACAGTGTATTTTTTGCACCACTTAAAGATCTCCAATGCAATTCCACTTTATTTATGCCATGTTGATTTAAACTATGGGGCTGTTTTGTTTTACGCTCTTGTTACTCAAGAACCTCCTTAAACTTTCCTAGTTTTACTTTTATACCAGCTAAATTAGGTTCTTCTAAGTTTCTGCCAGGACTGGATTTCCTTCAGTTTATTTTCTGAAAATCACATGGGTTCAAAAACAACTTGGCCTTTCCCAGTTAACCATTACTCTTGTCTTCATTTCTGTTTAAGAACATGCTTATTTTTTGAGAAAACAAGCAAATTCAATGCCAAGAATCAAGCTACTTCCTCATTTGTTATCAACTCTCCCTTTTCGGTAGCTATGAGTAGCGAGGACAAGTTTTCAAAACCATTTTTCATACGATTCCTTTAAGGCAAACTAAAAACATGGATATATTTTTATTAATGTGATGCAACTGGTCAGTGAGATAAATTTATTGCAGAGACAGCTGCCGGTGTTGGAGCTACAAAGAGGGAATGATTCAAGCAGAACGAGCAGCTTTTAAAGAACTCTTATGAAACAGCTTTTTCTTGCTCATTCTGAAAAATGAAAACTATGCTATCCAAATGCAAGATGACATAGGATCAATGAGGCTACAAGTTTAACAGATTTTAAAATTTCTCTCCAATGATTCTTTTCGGAAAACCTGTAGGTCTCTGCTTCCATAAGGAACAGGATAATAACACAGAACATGACAAGTCAAGACAGGCATATGGAAACTACTCCCCAAGAGTAAAAATCCAACAAAAAAGGAGGTGTTTTGAGGCCTAACAAACACATTTGAAAGATGTTCTTTTATCAAGACTTTAAACTGCTGTCAGTTCTGCTAAATTGTACTAGCAGCTCCCACTTGCACCACCGCAAGCAATTGGTCAACAACACAGTGAATTAAACTGTAGGACAGATGTAGTTTAAAACTAATCTTACAAAAATTGGTTGATTTTAACATAGAACAGTTGCCTGATCCATTTCACTTATGCAAATACACAAATGAGAGCCAAACATAGAAATAAGCAGAGAGGAACTGCTTCTTCCAGTGTCAATGCATAACATTCATGAAGCTACAGACCACGATAGCAAAGAAGGTCAAGAGGCAGTCACCCTGGCAGGTGCTTCACTTCCCTAATATTAAACTTAGTCACAATGGTACTGAAGCAGTTACTTGCATGCCATACAAAAAAAAAAAAAAAAAAAAAAAGCAGGGTAGTCATACAGCATCTCAAGCTGAATGCAACTCTTGAAAACTGAATATGCTACTCATGCAAGTGTTCTCCAATGGAGGAGTCTCTGCACCTACTGAAGGGGAACACCAGTAAAACAAGAGCAGGTTTCTCAGATGATACCAGCACTCCCTTCTCCCAAGTTCCATCCCATCCTCCAAGAAAAGTTTTAGTCAGTCAAAACACCATGGGACCAACTAGTTTGATTGCCCAATCAAGTCAAGAAGACAAAGCTGCTCTCAGCTTCCCATTTTACACATGAAGTTGCAACACTGAATAGTTATCAGTTCATTAACAAAAATAAAGCCACAAAATCAGAAACTAATCTGTTTGGAGCTGTATTGCCACGATGTACATAATTAAATGTACCAGAGTACTTTTAAGGTAAGTTACCATAATTCAAGTAATACATCCTCACCATTGAAATGCCATCGAGTGGAATGTGCATATCTACTAATATTGTTATATGTGGGCAGTCAAGTTATTAGCAAGTCTGAAGAAATTAAAACAAATGACATTTCAGCTGCATCTAAGACTAATCCTTGTCAACAGTCACTACTCACTTCCTCAGCTTCTTTTAGTCCTCATTTCTTAGTACTTTGTTTCAACATCTTCCATCTACTTTTATACTAGACTAAATTGGTAAAGAAATAGTTTTCTTAAAGTATGGTCTTCCCCATTTACATTTTTAATAGATTCTATAGGATTTGCAGAGGCATGGTAACTCTTGTGGCTTATATTTACTCTTACCATAGAAAGTCCCCATAATAGCCTATCAATAGATATTTTGAAATATTAGTGAATAGTTCCAGTCATGGTTCTTTCTCATTGCCAAGACACTGCAAGTCACTAAAGTTTGTGTGTTGGACCTTCTTATCCATTCAATTTTTCCTTACAGATTACTTTTCAGCTACATGCACACTTTTTGCAGATCATTACTACTTGATTTACTACCGTCATCTAAAAGGCGTTCCTCTGCCCCAAAGTAAAACTAACCCACTTGATATTCTGTTGCTTATGTCTCAGTTTCTTTCTGTCAAGTCATCTAGTAGATACAGTTTCTCCAGTTAAAAGAACAACAAACTGAACAACAAAACCTTGCAGTGTGAAAACTGGAAGTTAGAGAAGAAGGACCTATTCTGTAATCAAAGGAGTAAGATATGGTATTGAGTATACTACATTAGCAAGGGGGAATGAGACAGCAGCAGGGCAGTAGCCCATGCTTGTAGGGTCTTGTATAAGTAGAGCTTGAGCTTTGTTTACCGGACATTGGATTTGTACACTGGGGAAACTCAATAGCATTTAAAAGGAAGTATTTACACTTGTGAGCTACAGTTTGGGGGGTTAGTTTTGGTTGGGTTTTGGGGTTGTTTTTTTTGGTTTGGTTTTTTTTGTTTTTTTTTACTTTATGCTGCAGGTAAAGTTCTAGGTTTAAGTTCATTTTCATCTCAAGTTATTGAAGATCAAAAGACATTAAGAACTGAGCTTCACAGATTTAAATGCAACCAACACACAAAAAAACCTGAAGCAAATTCAAAAAGAACTGCCATGAAGAAGGTAAAGTTAACATTTGTGTGCCACATACTCCTTTTCACTCCCAGTTTGAATCAAGTTACTATCTATCCACATCTGTCACAGTATAAATCCTTTTGGACCCTGTCGCTTTCCCTGAGGACAATTTCCCAGACTTTGATAAATAGTTTTTTCAAATCATGGAGTGCATTGGTTCAATTTTGTAAATTTTCACAGTTGTGAAACAGTTTTTTTGACACTATATTATAGAATCCTGTATGTTGCCAGGAAGTAGAAGGACTTGTTTTAGTGCTTCTGGAAAGCAGAAGACATTTATCACATCTTAGAAAGTGCTGTGCTTCTCTCTTACTAATGGATTATAAAAGTGAGGTCTACTGTTTAAACTGGGATTGAAAACTTGGAGGTATTTTCATTTTTGACAACTCTTTATGCCCGAAGTAATTAAATATATAATAAGGTACAACATTTTTCCATTGCCTATAAATGAAGGGGTTTCGCAGCATATCTTTTCATCTTTCCTAAACACTCTGGAACAATTCTAGAAGCAAAGCTGGGGAGGAGATACACTATAGGGGTATTCAGCACTCCTATTTCACTTCTGCAAATTGCTGTTGGGATGGTGTTTGGCACCGAGAACACTAAACTGAAAGAGAGGGTACCAATGTTAACCTAAGTGATGTTTTGACTGCAGAACAGTATGACCAGAAGAGAGTCCACTCATCCTGAAAAAGCAAAAAACTTACAGGGAGACAAAAATATAAATTCAGTTAAGCAAACTGGTAGATACACAGGTAGGTCTGGTGAGACTGAGACCAGCAAATGTGCTTGCCTAGACATAAATGGTCAAAGTTTATTTGGAGCCATGAACACAGAGAGGGCAAAGTACGTCCAGTCTAACTCAATTTGAGAGGTGCTGTGAAGACACTGCCAATGAACGTGGTGTTAAAGTTTTAATAAAGGGTTTGGAAAACACAAGGATATTCCATTCCTGAGGTACTACAACTGTAAACAGAAAAGCACTCTAAATCAATACATCCAAGAAGAGTAGTAATACAGTCCTGTACACAGCTGTGCCACCAAAATGAAGACCAACAGTTTCCACAGCACATTTTCTAACCAAAACAGATTATTAATACAAGCAAAAAAGGGTGCATGACCTAGCAGGTGAGTATAAAAAGACTTCTCGTTATACAGGGTAGTCCAGCATGAAAACAACAGCTAAAAATTTATTTAATTATTGACAAAAGAGCGTAACAAATTCTATTTCCATTTCGTTAAAGTCATCTATGACAGCTTAGCAAAAGAGTCTGAAGATTTTCACTGGTTACAGACTCAAGAGTATGTGAGCAGCTGGAACAGGACTAGATCTCTGGAGGGCAGATGGAACAACAACAAGGACTTCAAAAATACTTGTTCCACCTGAAACTAAATGTAAATTAATTGGAACAATTAAAGATGACAACCTACAAGAAACATGTAATACTATTAAGTGTTACAGACACTTTCTAAACATCCTTCTACCCCATCAGCCCTACAAAATATAGACCCTGGGATGACAATCCAAAATATTACTGGACATAAACAAAACCACTAAACTTTATGGATACAAGTTTAAGAAAAAGGCTAATAGTGTTTTTCTACTGGCATCAAGTGAAGACCAGCATTAAGGAAGCTCAAAGTTTACTGTATATGGCAAAGAACGAGTGAAAAAATGGTCATTTCTGTAGCTCAGGAAACATTGGCCCCATGAGCAAAATAAACATTGTTTGTGTTTGCTGAACAGAAAAAGCAGCAATGTACTCATTCCGAACTATTATCGCTTTCCTGAGATACAGACAGTATCTTTTAGTTAAGCTAAAGAGTTGACAGTCCAAGTCAAATCTATTTTTACTACATGTGGTCCTACAGGAAAAGCAAGGCTCACAATTCAACTCGTGCACCATAAACTGCAGCCAAGTTGAATTTTGCTACAAATTGCCTAGGAATTTCCCCAAGCCAACAGTCTTAAAGAAATGGATGATAAAATATAGAAGTGTTATTGACAGTTCTAACAGAGAGAATCCAATTCATATTTTAGATCACAGAAACGCACTGATGAAACATGACATGTTACCTGTAGACATTTTAGCAGAGATGGAACTAGAAATCCCATAACCATTAGAAGCTGGAGGTCAAAAAACAGAGTTGCTGGATGCTGGAGGAAGAGAAGAATTCCTCAGGTTCCTGGAGGCACCGACAACAAACATCAATGGCTGCAGACAACAATGCTGTCTGGGAAGTGGGCCTGCAGCCTCACAAAAACTGTCTTCTCTAGTATCTCTCTGTCTGGGAATGAACAAGACTGTATCTTTGCCCATTCTCCCCATCCACCCAAAAAGGGGGACTGGGCTAGGTTATAGGATTTGCCACTTTGACAGAGGTATCAATAGAAAATCAGAACACAAGCAATTAACACCTTCCAAGCATTCAATATTTCTAAAGATCAACACATTTACAATAGCATACACTATTTCAGAAGTGACCTGCCAGCAAGGTAAATTAGCGTGTTGCCTAAAAGCATTTAGAAGTTAAAACCATTAAAGAGAAAGTATTGACAAAGATGAAAAATTGTACCTCTCCTGACGTCAGGCTTTAAGGGTTTTGCTTCCCAGTAAGTCCTAAGACAGAACACTGCAGAAGCACGTTCAGTTAAGTAGTTAAAGTTGCAATAACAATTACGAAGGATCTCTTTGAGATATCTTGAGCCAAAATGATCATCAGCATAACACTGAGTTAGCTGACGTAGGTCCAAATTCAAGTAAAATTAAATGGCCACAAGGCAAAGAATAACAAACAAAAGCATCCCAAGATCCACAGGACTCACAGCCCAAAGCAAATGAATTATTAGTCTGAATCATAATTCAAGTTTCTGCAATCCCATTACATTATTGCCTATAAAACTCAAAAGCTTTTGATTTTTGAGTTCACAAACTAATACACACTTCAACTTTAAAAAGGTAGAAATGCAACTAATGGATTGAAATCAGATAACTTAAGTGTTGTGTGTAATGACCTGAGCCTCACGTAACTCATACACCTAGAGCTTGGCATATGGCAAAAAGCCTCAGATCTCCATCCGCTCTGAAAAAACTGAGACACTCATCTAATTCTGTTTTAATATTATCATCTACAGTAGGCAGCCTGTGACTCTGCTCAAAGCAGATTGCTCTCATCCTGACCAAGTGACCTAAGCAACTGATCACCGAGTCCTGGCCTTTCTGAGGACAAGGATCTGCATCTCTCTTAACTAAGGCTTCATCTGCCAAAACCAGCATCTGATGCCCCGATGCAACTAATTCAGCACGTCAATTTTCCCCTCCCAAAGCCACCAGAAAAACCATTCTGGTGTAGTTTGCCAAAACAAGTACCAGATTCAATCCATATGCGTTAAGATGACCTGCATACACTCTGTATACACAGAGAGAATCTAGAACTAGATGCCGTGATTCCGAACTTGAGCAGCACCCCATGCTTAGTAGGAACACCAGCTACTCAGAACTCTGTCCCATTTTCAGCATTGAGTACTATAGACACTCAGCTGTTTCCAACTTTCACATGTGTGCACAGCCTTCTCCCTACCTGAAAGCTTGCTACTTCTCCATTCATCATGTGATTAAATGTCATAATTATTTGAGACAATTTCCTTAAAAAAGGGCAGAAAAAATTTACGTGATTGTACTTTCTGAATTTCAAGGACTGCTGAGTTGCTGTGATTCATACTATTTCACAACACAGAATATAAACACATCTATGGATGCAGATTCACATCATGGCTACAGTTAAATTTCTATGCTGCTTAAAGCAGAAAGTTACCCATTGCCATAACAACAAAATAGCTTCTTTTAAGCTCAAAGCTTAGCAGGACCGGGATCTATAGCTTCTAAGACAGAAGCTACCAAGTACTTAGCAGCAAAAAATTAAGAGATTTGAAGTCTTCATGATAATTTAAGACATTTATAACCAGATATGTATTTGATCAAACGCAGACTTAAATTCTAAAAACAAAGAACGTTTCACAGAAATTACTTCATGACGTGAGATGTTCTAGAATAACACCTGACATCCAAGGTAGCTAATAAATTGCCTTTGACAAGGTTAAACAAATTACTAACACGTCTTGAGATGCCACTCATAAAACATGATTTGCTCCTACCCAACATATTTTTCCTTGTTGCTACTGCTTATTTTCTTTACTCTGCACAACAAAAATCAGCTGAAAAGTTTCATTTTTGCTTTTAGCTGGTTTCACTTTCTAGTTGCCTAGAAGCAACAGAAAGTTTCTGTTTAGGTTAAAACCAATCTTGGGTAATACTCGGAAAGGAGGACTTGGGCATGAACCTAGCTGTAAGAATGCCTCTGCTAGCACTCGGCAAGATGATTACAGTGTTTTCGGGAAGATTTTTTTTTTAATCTACATACAGAAAGACACGTTCAATCCCTTTAGCTGGGAGTTCCGAGGGAACCTTTACGGCTTAGCAGGACAACAACAACAACAAAAAGAAAGAGGTGTTGAAAACCACCACTTCCTTCTCCTCCCCGCCTGTCACAGCCGGCTCAGCTGTTCTGGTCGCGCTTCGCATCTGCTTCTCCTCCCCGAACAACCGCCCTCCTCCCGCGGCAACCGCGCAGCAGCCCTGCCCCGGGGAGCCCCGCTGCTGACAGGAGGGGGATCCCCCCGCCCCGGCCGGGAGAGGCATCTCCGAGCGGCGGAGAAGCCCGGGAAGGAAGACAGAAAGTTTCTTCAGCGGGGCTCCGGCCGGAGGCGCCGGCTCTCCGGCCCCCCTCGGGCAGGCGGGGGGAGAGGCGCAGGCAACGCCGTCTCCTCAGGGGCCGGGCTGCCCCCGCCGCGCCCGGCACCGGGGACAGGTAAAGGCGCTGCTCCCGTCCCCTCGCACCCCTCTCTCCACCCTGCTGAGGGGAAGGGGGCGGTTTGCCAGCCGCCTGGGAGCGGCGAGCGCGCCTACTCACCGCCATGGCCCCGCCGGCTCTCCCGGCTAACGGTTCGGTCTCCGCCACCGGCGGGCAGCGGCACCAGGGCGGGGAGCAGAGGGGAGTTCCCGATGGCGCAGCTCGGGCAGGGGCGGCGCCGCGCCCGCCGCTTCCCCCACCCCCTTACCCGCCCACTCGAGGTACCTGCGCTTCGGCCGCCGCCGCTCCGCCGCCTTTTCCTCCCCTCCCCGCACCTGTCACTGTCTCCCGCGGCCGCCACCGCTGCTGCTACCGCTACCGCTGCCGCCACCTTCGCCGCGCCGCCTCAGCGCTCCCCTACGCCTCGCCCGCCGGCGCGCGGCCGCCATCTTTGTGGAGGGTTGGGAGGGGCCGCGAGGGGGCAGTTGACTCCGGCGCGCAGTGCGCCTGCGCGGAAAGCTCCCGTTCTTGGGGGCATCGGTCGGCCGTAGGGGCGGGGATAGATGGATGGGCGGGGCTGTGATGGGCGGGGCCTGCGGGGAGGGCGGGGCGGAAGCTGCAGGAGGGCGGAGCCTGCGGGGAGGGCAGGACGGTGTCTGTGGGGCAGAGGTGTGGGGCTGGGCCCTGGGCCTGGCCTTGACCCTGGGCTGGGCTTTGGCCTGGGGCTGGACCTTGACCTTGGCCCTGGGTCTGGCCCTGGGTCTGGGGTCTGGCCTTGGCCCTGGGCTGGGCCCTTGCTGGGTAGAGTGAAGGGTCGGAAGGGCTGCCCCTTCCCTGTACACTGAGGTGGCCATTAGCACAGCAGAAGTCCAAGGACTTTCAGCCCACCTGCCCTGAGGCTGAGCAGAGCCCCAGCAGCTTGTGCGTGACTGCGAGCACCTGAGGCGTCCCCTGCCCGCTGCCCACGCACGTAGTGTCCAACGTCCGAGGGGAAAGGGGAAGAAACGTGCTTTTCCAGGCGCTTATGCAGGGAGGAACTATCTTCCCTCAACACCTGCAATGTTCAGCTGATGTTCTGAATGCTAATTTGTGATTATCCTTCTCTTAATGTTTGTCCTTTCAACTGTTATGGATCAAAATGATTTTACTACAGTGTCTGGCTTAATGACCTTCTGCAGCAGTGGACTGAACAGAATGAGATGTTTTATAAAGTGGTTTTGTTAATTTGCCTTAAAGTTCTCTGTTATTAAGTTAATAAGTTGCTATTTCTCTTGCATTTCAGCAGTGCTCGTATCATTTTTATAGCTTAACAGCAGGCAGAAGGTAGCTCCCATTGACAAAGGATGCACCAAGCAACATTTTGCCATCCTGGTTGCTCACTATAGGCCCCCCTTCCAAAACTCATCATTTCACTGGTGAATAGCATCCTAGACTACGGTATGTCAGATCTCAAAAACTAGAGACTTGGGCCTGATCAGTATTTGGATGAGCTACCTCGTTAGGTACTGCGGAAAGTGCTGCTGGTGATTCATTCAGTGGCATTCATCTGTCTATGAGTCAGGGCTGAACAAATGCCACTGCACAGCATTTGTGGCTTGTACCATCCAGGGGCATAAAACTGGAGATCTTTGCCAATTGCAGCTGTTAGGAGATCACCGATTTTCCTACCTTACTCCAGTTTCAATACGGGTTTTCAGAATTAGCTGGCAGTTTTGGTGGAATACAGCAAAGGGTTTCCGCAGTTGCTTTTGTCAGGCACCACACATTGGTGGTGGTGGGGCCAGGAACAGCAGCGGTGGAGCGGTGGCCATGGGCATCGTTGTAGGCAGCCACAGATCCTGGCTTTGTGTCAGACCGTACGGTTTTGATTTAGTGCATGTAGCGCCAACTGTACATGCCCTGCTGCATGAGAGCCCTGGGAGAGAGCGTCCTTCGTGCCTTCTCCTGGCTTCCCAGGGGTGCTGCTCCCTCGCATCCCTTGCAGGTGAAATTAAGAAATCTGTGCAATGTTTTGGGTGTATGGGTGCAGACATACAGCTGGGACAGGGAAAAGATGAGAGTGTTTAGGGCTCTTCTCCTCAGCCAAACACTGGTCCCCGTGGTGTGTCAGTTTGCATTGTACGGCACAGTCCTTCAGCTACTTCCTTCCTTTTTAGGTAATAGATATATAAATAAGTGTATATAAAATTCCATTTTCTGCTGGAAAACCAATTAAAGTCACCAGGAAATCATTCTGAATAATATTAAAAGTGGGTGGAAGGCTTGGGGGAACAAATATAATGATCTCTTCTTAGGGACTCGTGAATAAATGGATTTTTCTAAAGCAAAACTAAACTAGATTGAAATTATTTACCAGTCTAAATCTCCTATACAGATCTCAGCTACTTCTAGATGACTGACCAAATGCTCTTGCTTTCATCGATTGCAGAACTTCCCAGAAGGACCTGTGGAGACAGAATTTCTTTACAGTGTCATACCAGATACACATCCAAGTGCTAATGATGAACATTTATGAAATTGATATTGTGGCTAAACCCAGTAGAGGAGAGGTGAAGAGAGAAATCCATCAGGGGAATGTTTTGCAGAGTACCATCTTAAGATAGTCTTGACTCTATAGTAATGCCCCCATTCTGTGGCTCACATTTCTTCAGTCAAACAAAGGTACTGTCTCCAGAGAACTGTGAAGAATCGGTGTTATAACAGTCATTGTTTCATGTTTGCATTAAGTTGTATTTACTCAGCAAAATATGTAGCAATGTAGTGCCTGGGATCAGAATTGGGCAACTCACGCTAGTTTTAAAATCTACATCACTTGACCCAATTCTCCAATTCTCTCCATCTTTGCAAGATGCCCCCTCCCTGGAAGTGTTCAAGGTCAGGCTGGACGGGGCTCTGAGCAACCTGATCTAGTTGAAGATGTCCCTGCTCATTGCAGGAGGGTTGGACTAGATGACCTTTAAAGGTCCCTTCTGACCCAAACCATTCTATGAACCATTCTATGATGAAATGGGGAAAACCTCCAGTTCTAAAGTTAAACTAACATGGCTTAAGTTGGAGAGTTCAGCAAGTCTCCTACACACAGCACCCCCCTCCATAGTGAGTGACCTGGTTTTACACCTCAGCCGAATTTGTAGTCACCTGTAGTACCTGTGCCAGAAGGGAGAACGGTGACCACTCTTAGCAGTGGCAGCTCTGCTGTTGTCACACGGAGCTCCCCGAGCCTGTAAGGGCAGCGGTTCCCAAATGCAGATCACCAGACCTGCAGTCAAACTTTACGGCGTCTTGTGTACCACCAGCAAACGGGTTTATCATCCAAACTTCATTTGAAAACACTACTGGAAACGTTTACCATGGTCTCACAGACCACAAGGACAGCAGTTTGGACTATGGGCTATGAAAGCCATGAGGTCAGTAGCACTGCTGTCTTCTGCCAGACAAGTAGCATCTGTGTAATACAAAACAATTAAAGAAATAGAGCCAGTGTTTATTTTCTAAAACAGGTAACTAACACATGAATATAGCTCCCCTAAAATAAACAAGCTATAAGATGATAGCAGCTTTATAAGGTGAATGAGGTTTAATTTTGATGTATTGGTAAAAAATTGCAGAAAACTATCACAAAATTGAGTTATTGATTCATCTATGTCATCTGAGGTATACTGTGTCTTCACCTGAGCTGCATAACACTCGCCGTATTTGTCTAGATCACTTTCAAACAGTCTGCCAATCAGTATAAATTATTTGCTGGTTTCTCTTTTGTATGAAAGGATTTGAACTGTAAAAATCCCACTTTAATATCAGAATGATGTATCAAAATCAAAGTTTGATGAGAACTGTTTAATGCTAGGTATGATTCATTTCAATGGTAAAATACGTGTTTGTGGGGAAAAAGGAGTCTGAGATTTAATTAATATGATCAGCTGTGTTTTTACATAATTTGGCAAACTAGTAGAACTCAAAACACATTGAGCAAAGGCATATAATAAAATGTTTATCATGCCTATAACTGTTTTTTTGACACTTGTTAAAGAATAAATATTGTATGATATATTTTACCATACTTTTCTCAAAATGCTGATGGACACCTTAAAAAGACACAAATCGACAACTCTTTGGCTTCTTTACCTGCTTTTCAGGACACGGATGATGAAGTAAATCATTCTCTGAAAGGATTAAACCAGCTGAAATTTTAGAATGACGGTACCAAAATGAATGGGAGGATTAAATGGATAAAAATGCTAATCCCGTAAGAGACAACAAAATTCAACCATTCAGCTTCTGCATTACAGAAGTAACTCTAACACAGTGTCAGGAATTTGAGGGAAATTGCAGTTTGTTAAATTCAGAGGGTTGCTGGAATCTGCCATTTCCCGCTGTCCTGGTTTTGGCTGGGATAGAGTTAATTTTCTTCCTAGTAGCTGGTATAGTGCTGTGTTTTGGATTTAGTATGAGAATAATGTTGATAACACACTGATGTTTTAGTTGTTGTTAAGTCATGCTTATACTAAGTCAAGGACTTTTCAGCTCCCCGTGCTCTGCCAGCGAGGAGGTGCACAAGGAGCTGGGAGGGGGCACAGCCAGGACAGCTGACCCAGCCCGGCCAAAGGGATATTCCATACCATATGACGTCATGCTCAGTATATAAACTGGAGTTGGCCAAGGGGCGGGAATCGCTGCTCGAGGATGGGCCATCGATCACCGGGTGGTGAGCAATTGTTGCATTGCGCATCACTTGTTTTTGTATATTCCTTTGCCAGTAATATTATTGTTATTATTCTCTGTCTTCCTTTGCTGTCTTCTTAAACTGTCTTTATCTCAACCCACGAGTTTTACTTTTTTCCGTTCTCCGCCCCATCCCACCTGTCGTTAAACCATGACACCCACTTACTGATTTGTCTCATTTTCTGGAAGAAATTCCACCAATTTCATTGGGATTACTTACAGAACAGAGTGTTGCTTAACAAGAACAGACATGGCAGATTGTTCGCTTAAGATGTTCAGGTGCTAAACCAAACCAAACTCTATGAGAAATATTAATTAGTCAAAAATTTTCAAACTTGGTGCCAAGATTTAGACTTCAAAAACATTAGCTGGAGCCCAGTTGACAGAGCAGTCTAATTGTGTGGCATTTAATTTCTGATATGTTTATTTGCCAACCGGAAAAGCAAAATAGAGTCATGGATTACATGCACAGGAAGAGGAACTACATGGTTTAGACCCCAAGTTCATTTATCTTACTTTATTAAAATGAAAAAAAAAATATATATGGCACAAAACTACTTGTTATAATATTACTTTTCAAACTCAAGTAAAAAAAAAAAATACAGGTGAAAAATGCCTGACAATGATGTTCACCTTGGCATTCTTGCAACTGATCATTTTGTACCTTGCAAACCTTTATTTGTTGAAATCAGCCACTAGTTGAACTGTGATTTTCCCATCATGAATTAAAGTCATGATTTCGTATTATCTACTGCCTTCAAACAATACTTAAAGCAGTGGTTGTACACACCAACAAAGCAATTGTTGAATTGGCCTCATCACTTTTAAAAAACACTGAAGTTTGTTTTGGCTTTGTGAGCTGAGATATTTCTGAACTGTCTTTAGTGATCTCCTACTTAACAGTTGGCTTGTGATAGATAAAGCTGAATAGTCACTCATCCCTGGTTGTAATCAAAATGTTTATGAGAAGCATACTCTGAATTTGTGCTTCTGCTTGGAGTTTGTTTGGAATAATTAAGTAGCCTTCCTTTTCAAACCATGGTGAAAAGTTAGACATTAAAAGATCAGTTGTATGGAAACAGAAAGACTTAGAAAATGAATATGTGGAATTGAAGTGGCTAGGTTACTGGTCCGTATTCATTTAGGAGCTTTTTCCTTCTTGAATATTCAGGAATTTCATACCCAAGTTTGGATTTTTCCAGGAGATTTGCTCTCAGGATAAACAGTAGCTTTCACCTGATGGACCACTGAGAGTCAAGTGTGAATTTTCTGGAAGATCGGCTTTCTTTTGGTGAAAGAGCTGTACCTGGCAGAGTTTAGGACGGACTGACTGTGCTTAGGACATTTTGACCTAGTTGAGTAGCAAGGAAGTTACCTGTCCCACTTGAGCAGCTCTGCTTCTAACTTGAGGAGTTTTGAGACACACAAGATTTCCATTATCTCATCCTGAAATGCTGGGTTTGGGGTTTCTGTGGTGACTCTTTTTTTTCTAGCCCTTTGAAATACCAGGCTCGTGTTATGCTTGCAAACAAAGAAGTTGAAGAAAGTTTTCATCAACCTCTTCACATAAGGGTGTATTTCAAGCTTGTTCGGTAAAAAGGCCTTGCAGTGCAAGTCCTTGTCTGGCAAGATAACAGCCTGAGTTCAATGTGCTCATGGAATGCTAATTAGTCTCTTCATTCAGATTTTCCTGTTTTCTTCTTCTTCTTCTTTTTTTTTTTTTTTTTCCCCCCAAGAAGACTGAATATTTAGTATGTCGCCAACATTCTCTGTGGTTTTCTGGAAGAATTTAACTGCTTCATGGTGGCTTGGAGAAAGCTGGTTCCTCTTATATTTATTTCAAGTCTTTTTCTTCCAAATGAAGTATCCAGACGATGTGAAAGCATCATCTGTGTGTTTAGACAAATACTGTTCGCACCTAAAAACTCCACGACAGTGGAAATCAAGTATACTTCACTAGCTTCAGAATAATGGAGCCATTGAAAAATCTTCAAACCAGGATGAGCACAAAGAACAGTCTTGTTTTCTGAAGTTCTGTGCAGGAAAAGCTCAAGTCATGGTTGATGAGGTGTCTCAGAAATGTTAACAGTGTCGAGCAACTGGCAATTGGTTCCTGTGGCAGGAAATAGCAAAGGCAGCTAAGTGCTACAAGCAGTAGAAGCTGTCCTTATTGTTGTTGGAATTGTAGTTTCCTCCTTCTTAATCATCGTGTGTTGTAAGTGAATTTGTTCTAGCCCCCGGAGAATACATATTTTGCTTTTGTGTGGTCTCTGCTCATTTGGTAAGAATGGTACTGGCTAATGTATACACAACTCTTGGGCAAACTGAATTATTTAGCTGGTCACTTGGTTTATGCAATTGCATTTGTTGCAGAAAATTTGGAACATGGCAGGATGAAGAAGGGGAATAGCCTATGCCGTGAAGGGCTATGAAAAACAAAAAGACACCACCTCTGGCTTAGGAGTCTCTGAGCCACAAACTGCTATGGGCTGGGAAAATATTGGGAAGGAGTATTACTGTGCAGTTGCCCATTGCATTGCTGTTGGCCATTGCTGGAGGCAGGATGCTGGGCTTTTACAAAGAACTGCTCTTTGGTCTGAGCCACTATGCCTGTTGTCAGCTACATCTGCTTTTATATTTTGTCTGTGCAAAAAAATCGTAACAAAGAATAGACTATAAAGAAATTAAATTATGTTGTGTTAGTCTGTAAGGAAAAACTACCCCTTTAAAATCAAAGGCCCCAGCCAAGATTTTTTCCAGTTCTGTATGTTGATATAGTTGGTGATGAACATTAGTATATGTGAGGCATGAGCAGAAAACATAAGTACCTGCTATGATCTTAGATTCTTGCCAGGAAAAATTGCTCAATGAAGTGAAATCCTTTTGTTTTCCTTGAAGCATCTCTTTGGTTCTAGCTGATTCTGTTTTAACACTGAAAACTATTTAATTCTGCTTTAATTTTCTCCCAAGTAACCCGTAATCTTTCCATGCACTTCAAGAAGAGACAGTTGGTAGTTAAACCTCGTGCGTAGCTGATTCTGCATGCTATTGCAGATACTTCTGTGCAACCCAGGAGGCTTCACTGACTGTAGAAGTGAGCAGCTTCTGTTTATTTTTGCATGTTCCTACAAATATACAACTGACAAGTGCTCCCTAATAAAGTATTAAAAATAAGAAACAAAAAGGAATAAAAATAAATAGTCTGAGCTTCTATTTGATATTTTTTAACTCGAGTGTTCTTTGAATCCAAGCAATGGGTTCAGTGGTCATAACTCAAGCAGATTTCTTGTACGCTGACTTTCCAAATGATAGCAGCCTTGCATTTCTTGGAAGGACCTATCTTTGGAAACAAGGGTCACACAGCTTGAAATGTTGCTGATGGCGTAAAAAGAGAAAATGGTATTTCTTCTGCATGGTCTTTGGTCTTCTAGGAATCACTCCCCATTTGTTCCAGAGTAGATAAGCACCACTCCAAACACCCTGGCAAGTGAGGAGTGTCCAGGGACACAATCTATGTAGTCAGCATGACCCTCTTGCCTCAGCAGACAGCCCTTAAGCTCTGTGTCACGGTGGGAAGTTCCACCACTGTCTCACCCTGGATTGTGCAAGAAATACCTGTCCGTGTTTGCAGATCAGGTTCTCTTTTAGAAGGATGAAACCCGGGATTGAGTGGAGCTCTCTGTGGGCAAAGCTGGGATTTGAAACTTTTATCTGAGAAATAGGCATCAAACCCACAAGAAACAGCAATTATCATTTACAAATTTTCTTCATGAGTGTTTTCTTTCTATGGTAAGTACTTCAATGTTCTGAGCACATATTAAAATATGGGCATAGGAACTTAAAAAATACAGGAACTTCAACAATATAGGAACTTCATCATTCTCCCCCCCTCCCTCTGGTTTTCATCATCTTTTAAGTTTAAGTTTTAAGTGTAAGTCTATGTTCTTCATACCAGTAACTGATGTGGAGCATCAATGTCACACTTAAAATGAAAACAAGATAGTTTTCTTCAGACCTCTTTTCATGTAGTCTTTCGGGTTTTCATCTTGCTGAGGGTATTAAAGCATGGTCCTTACTACAGCACCATTATTCTGGAGTGAGCAATTTGTTTCATGCAAAATTTGAGATGTCTGGGGAAATGTTAATTTTGGGTTTCCTGGTAGAAGGCATGAGATTTATGTGGTTTTTTCCTCATTTCAGATTCTAGTCACAGTGTGGCTTGTCATCGAAGACTTGGTTAACTCTTTCTGCTCTTTTCCTCCAGGATATTGAGTCTTCAGTCTTAGATCAGTCACTAATGCTTCCATTTTGGTCTCATTTTTTGTACCTTTGGTTTAGACATTATTCTTATGTTTTATTTTCAGTGTGGTGCAGCCCACCTCATTTTTTTTTCCTATTCCATGTTTTTTCATCCCTCTGACTTTAAATGAAAATGAGTAGAGACCAAGTCCGCCCAAGTTGGCTAGTGTCAGACATAAAAGTCTCTTACAATCTTTCTTTCCACTGGCACTTACTGACTGAAGATATAGAATGATGCAATGTATAAATCTTTTTTTATTGCCTTCTGTATATCTGTAGGGATTCAGCTCCTCTGGGACTTTCACTTGTTCCTCTCTTCAACTTAAGATTATTTTCTTTAATTTCTTTCTGCCGCTGGCACAATGGCATGTTCATTAATCACTCCAACCCAAGGTGCTTGAAAGAAATTGTCTTTATCATCTGGTGACATAGTTCCAACAGCTTTTGCCTAACAGAACATGTGCTTTTACAGAGCTCCTCCCCTGGATATTTTTGTGTGTCTGGACAGAGAGCCCACTGAAAGGTATAACTGACTGCTACAGGGAGAACAGTTTGGCTGCAAGATAAGGAAAGCAGTCTAGACAGATCTGTCTCAGCACACAGGATAAGATTATTTTGCCTATCTAAAGTTCTGTTCCAATCGTTTAGTGCCTGTTTATATTTTTAGTGATGACATCCTACTTCTTCAAGGATTTTTATGAGAAGCAATCAGACTCCTCTAGCCTCACAACCTCCTACAAATCGTAGTTTGTTTGGGATTTTAGGTCCTGTGCTCAGGGCCGCTAGACTCACTAAAGACATTTTCTTTTGGTGGAGGAAGCATTTCCATATTCCCGCTGAAGAATTTTAATGTGCAATAGCTGAAGAATTTATGTTTATTTTAGTATCAGGTGTTTTGACATTTCGGGCTGCGGGAGCATTTGATGCAAGGTGTGTGTCAAAAAGATGTGGGGCTATGTCGGGAATGCTAAAGGCTAATGTGGACCATGTTATGATACTACGTTGTTGCAGAATCCATCAGTGCCTCTCTTGGGATAGATTTGTGCATACCACGAGAGTAACCCCCAAATATCTGCAAGACTAGACTTGTGGGCTGTTAGACAGAGAACCTGTAATATAGTCTTACACACACCTCTTCGGCCACTTTTTCACTTTTCCAGGCACATTTTTGTTGCCTGCAGACAGTCTGCCAAGGAGTCTTATGTTAGTGGAAGGGGAGACTATGTCCAGCAGCATTTTAGAAAACCTTGTTGGAAAGTGATATAGCTGGAGTCACCGCGTTGAACTTCGATGCTCTCTGAAATTAGAATACAGCAGAAAAAGGTTTAGAGGAAGCAACAAAAATAGGCTGCTGTGTGAGGCAGAGGCAGAAAGGTCAGGCTATTCGATGCTGTGAAGAAACAAACAAGGGATAATACAGTAGGTATATGCAAAATTTTCCTTAGGTTCTGCAAAACCATGAGCTCAAGGGCGTTCCCAGTGAGGTTAAAATGGCAATACACCTCAAACTGATTAAATGTGTCTCTCCAAAAAGCACACAGACTTTCAGAACTCATTACTCAGGCAAAAGTTTTAGGAGGAGTCGAGTAAGAATTTCTGTTGCTCCCTTAAATAGAAAATAACATGCAAGAGGTTATAAAACTTCATGTTCCAGGATGAAAGTCAGCCACTTCCTATTTAGGGTCAGGAAGACACTTCCCCTGGAGGTACACTATTAAGGATTGTCCATTACAGGATTTTTTAGCTTTATATCTCAGACCAAATACTGTCAGTGACAGTGTTTCGCTAGATGAACTACTGTTTGGTAACTGCTGGTCTACTCTGTTCTAAATTTAAACCCCCTTTTCAAATGTCTCAGACCGTGCTGCCCTAAAACTATTATTTTTTTCTTTGTCATACATGAGCATAAGAAATAAGAGGAAATAATTTCCCTGCTGATCTGAATATATATCTACTAACTTGTTTAATTAGAGTTGTGTGTGTAGAGGAGACAGTTTTCTGATAGTTTCTTTTCCCTAAAATACTGTAAGCTAAATTCTATCCACCCTGGGTAACAAAAGCCAAACTGAAGCAATGGTCCCTAATTTAGTACCAGCGTATTTGTACAACACTTGAGAGCAATAAAACACTCCTACGTCTTTGCTATGGTACTTATCGTGAGTGAGCAAGCTGCCAGTTAATGGCGTTACTGACTCACCTTCCTGTCCGCCCTGACTTGGGGAGATAGATAGAAAGTGGATGGGACATTGTCAGAATGGACAACAGCGAGTGAATGCCTCCTGATAACCCACTAACGGGGCATCAAGCAGTCATCAGTGCAGAAAGCGGGGAAAACGCAATTAATCCTCTAAGTATGAGAAAATCTGCTGTCATTTTCCACAAAATAACCTCAATCGACTGAAAATTGCTTCAGCCAGTTTTGTAAGCGGTAAAATGTTAAGTAAGTGCAGTCTTTCAGAGATACTAATTTCTGATCTGCTTTAAAGGGTAAATATGAAGGCTATGTTGTGCACCCTCCCTGAAATACTTGGAAGGAAGAATCTTGTTCAGGAGGAAAGCATCCTCTTTTCCTTGATCCTCTACACCAGATGATGTCTATAGGCCATCACTATGTTAGCAATGGCACACTCATTTTGGGCTGTATGGCAAAGCTCGAGTCATGAAAGTTGAGGTATGTATGTGGTATAAAAAAAGGCTTTGGTACACCAATAAAGCTGTATCTCTGGGTGGTAAAAGTATATGGGATTTTATCTCTTATTTTATTAGGTAGATTAATTACAGGGTTGTAGCTATCACCCCACAGTTAAATCACAGGAGTCTTACTTATTTTTCACTCTCTTGCTCAGTCCTCTCCATACTTAAATCTCACTCTCAGAGTGAATTTATTTTCCACGTGGAACACATTAAAATGAACTCTCCTGAACCATTATGATACTCGGAGAAGTAGTGTCTATTTAAAAATATAGATATATTCCTATGGGTTTATGCAGTCAATAACTCAAAATAGCTTGTGTTTACCATAGCACAGCTATCGTGGACTTAGTTGTTCCCACAGAGGGTCTTTGTTATGTTTGAAAAATACTGATTTAGAAATCAAAGGATCTGCTTCTTATTTACACGACCGTGCAAGAAGCCTTGTAGTGGTTGCAAATGACATTGCACAGACCTCCTGGTCTCAAGTGCTGAGGCACGAGACTTTCACAGCGTCGCCTGCTCAGGCTTTGCACAGCGTATGACCCTTCCTCTGCCCAGGCACAGCAGAGCCCTGTGGTCCGTTGCCCGGGGTGCCGGGTGGAACTCGCCCATCGTCTATGGGCCCTTTTATGAAATATTTCAGCTAGTTTCTCCTGATAGTACCATGTGAATTTCTTTACATTCTTCATATTGTCTCACCTCCTTGTTACCATCTGATTGACTTTTTTTTGCAGTGTCTGGCTATGTCATTATTTCATATATGTATGTGCATTTGTATTACTTCATCACTCAAAATGCTGAATAAAGTTGCCTTTTTTCGCCCTCAGAGAAGAAGTTGCTTAGCCGCTTTGTGCGCGTTGAGTTCCCACTGATTTCCAAGCGTTGTCTCTGTAGTGTGGAGTAGCACTTCTCCAAAAAGTGTCGAGCCAGGTCGTTAGCTGTAACAGCAATTTTCATTTCTCAGTGGGGGTGTTCACTGCTCCAGCCATAACTTGTGAGTAGAGATGCCTCTCACCTGCAGACCCTTGGAGCAGTTTTCATCCTTTACCTCTGATACCTACTTAGGACTACTTGAGATCAGTATGTTCCGAGAAGAGCATAGATATCATTAATAAACTTTTTTAGGTCATTTGCCCACATGTTAACATGACATTTGTTGTG
This sequence comes from Phoenicopterus ruber ruber, assembly GCA_009819775.1. NCBI lineage: Eukaryota > Metazoa > Chordata > Aves > Phoenicopteriformes > Phoenicopteridae > Phoenicopterus > Phoenicopterus ruber. The sequence continues at coordinate 189,323,086 of CM020215.1, read as the reverse complement.
GAGTGCCACCTGCTTGTATCCCAGCATTTGCCACCTGACTGTTGGTATGTCAAGATACACCCCAAAAATGCCTGTTTTCTCACTGACTTTAAAGGGGACTTAGAACAACTGACTGATTTGTGGAACAGCAATCAGGTGATCTGCAGTCAGATGAATTGCAATTGAAATGGCAACAGGTACATAACTGGACCCTGTGAGGGGTCCACGCAGGGACCACAAGGCCTGCCTGTACTTGGTGGCCTTTTTCCTCTTCTTTGGAGGATGTAAGGGTGCTCAAATATTGCTGGAGACCAAAAGAAAACTTTTGGTTTCATGTATTAGGTATTCCTTGTTATAAAAAAAAAAAAAAAAAATACATTTCATAGGATAAATGACTTAATCTGGCTTTCAGCTTAATATCTGATTATATGGTGACAATTTCCATCTCCACTATATTGTCTTTCAGCTGTAATATTTTCTTCACTTTGCAGCAAACTTATTGAAGTCATTTGCCACAGAAGGTTTTGAAACATATCATTTATGGCTCCAGTCTGTCACCCTCAGACAATATTCTGAGATGATGTAATACAGCTGTACATAGCATTTCTATATTTTTTTAATACTTTGTTAGTTTTTTTTATACTTTACCCTTTAAAAAAATAGAAAAGATAATATTTATTTTATCTTGTGCTAGAATTCTGTAAGAAGATATATAAAAGCTAATAGAAATTATCATCTCCTCTGTTCCATTTTTGAAGTTTTCAGATTAATTCCTATAGTGCGAAAGGGCTAAATAAGTTCTGATCAATTCAGTTGAGTCTACAAGCAAACCCCATACTTCTTTGTCTTTGTTATATCTGGATTTGGGATTTCAAAGTGCTTTTGAGACTATTTTCATTGTTAGGAAGGGAAGTGACATTTTTTTAGAATTCTTCAATGAATGAGTTCACAGTTAGCATGACATATGAGACTCATTTCCTTATTTGTTACTATTTTAAACATGTACTTATCCTCCCACTGTTCCTGAAAAAGTTCTGTTTCTTGTAGATTCTCCGCCCAAAAAAAACCCTATAAAAACTAACGTAGCTCCTTAACCTGGCAAACAGTGGGCCATCCCTTTGCATAATGAATAGGAATGGTTGATGCCTGTGAAGGTCGTGTCTCCGTGGACATTTTGATAGGGGTCTCTTTAGCAATACTGTGCATGTTCTATGTACCAGCCAGGCACTCTAGGTTTCTCATAGTCAATGGAAAGGAACGGGCACTTCTTGGGTGCATTTCATCCGCAGTGAAGACAGAAGTGTCAAAAAGGTGGATGGGTTGCACTCTCACTGTAAAAGGAAAGTCAAGAGTCCTCTGCCTGGGAGTTTCTCTCATTCCCTGGTCCTGAAGTCAGTCCCTGCCCGGTTCCTGGCATAGCTCAAAACTTCTCAGAGCTACGGTGCCTACCTACAGCTTTGGTACAGCATCCAGAAGTGACTGGGGTGCAGTGTTCAGACATCCTACTCGGTGGGAAGAGATGTTCACTTTGCAAGGAATTGTTACAGGGCTGAATTCACTGGGTTCATGGCTTCCTCCTTCACCCCAAACTTTGCACCGCTGGTATGCTCAAATGTAGAGACGGTCTTGTGCTTAGACTGTTTGTAAATGCTTGCATGCATTACACTGGTTGGAAGTACAGTGTTTTTCATCCCACCTGCCTCTGCTTTTTCGTGTCAGTGCTATTGTGCGATCTCCTGGACTTTGGAGATTTGCATATGCAAAAACTCTTACCCTGGGTTTAGTCATTCTTATAAAACTGTGAGCAGTCGCAATATACAAAGAATAAGAAGTAATGAAGTAATGAAGATTAAGAATACAGATTTGCAGAGTGCTATTTAATGCAAACTTGCCAAGTGTATCTTCTTCTAGAGATTTAATGAAGACCAAAGTTGTTTGTGATGACCATATAATTAAAAGGAAAACATTTTCTTCTCTTGTGGTCACTGATATATTGATATGGTCGGTTGTGGCAAATTAAGTTGCATCTGAAATTTTGTTTCCTTCATCATGTTTGCTGGGAGACCAGCACAGAGTGTTTTAAATGTATTTCCTCGTTTTAACTTTAACTGAGTTCCTTTAATTTCTATTACTTGTGTTTTGCAAAATCGTTCTGGTTAGGTTTTTTATTTGCTTTGAATCTCTGATACACTCCCAACCTGAATTAAATCCACAACATTTTATTCATCTTACTTTGTATGTAAATCATTGTTTTCTCCAATTGTCCTTTTAGGAAAGTATCAGGAAAACAACACTTAACTGCTATAGAAAACTGTCGCCTAAACAGGTAACTATTTTCTGTCTTGCAGACAAAATAGCTACTCTCCAGTTGCTTTAGTGCAAATGTAGTTATACAGTCCTTCTAGCAATTTTTTTTCTGACAGAATCATAGGTAAAATAGTGGGTTTGGTTCCCAGGAATTTCTAAAATGGGACAGTGATAGTTTTCTTTCTCCTTCATAGCTCTTATGGAGAAAAATTTCTCCCAGCAGGAAAAAGAATCAAAATTTCGATGCCCCTTCTATACTTTTTCAAGCAATGCTTCTGCTCATAGTCTGCCATATTGATTTTACAGTCCAGACTCTCAGTGATAAATATACTTGATAGAGTTATTTGGCTGAATATAGCAATTAACAGGCAAGACGGTGTTCTTAAGATTTAGCAACCGGTTAATTAAATACAGTTGTCCACTAGCTAAGTCATACATGATTTTACTATAAACTCTGTTTTTTGTAATTTGTCTTTTCCTTGTTCTATCTGAATGTTTAATTAAAGCAGTCCATTTTGGGTATAAATGGGAGATGCAGACAAGTTCTGAGGAATGCACGAGTCCAAGCTAAGCTCAGCTGCACCGTGTTGATTGCATGGTGCATGGTCAAGGCTCCCCAATGACTCTCCTATTTTACCGCAGACATTTTTCAGACCTCGTGCTTTGCTGGTCTGCAGGAGAGCTGCTAAAGATGTGAATGGAAGCATCAATCCTGACAACAGTTTTGCCTTTAACTGTAAAATAGTCTTGCCTCTTTAAAATAATTTTTCAGCGTTGGTGATGTAGAGCAGTCAGGTTGTCAGGTTATTGGTGTTGCAGAGACTTCTTCTCCAGGTAAGAAATTAGAAGCAGAGGGGAGAGAGGTACAGAATGTAAGTGTGGGCATCTGAACAAAAGAGCTTCATCTTCCTGTACAATTAATGGAGGAGAACACGCCCAAGTACTATTTCCTTACTCTGAGCTGTCCTTGGGAGTGACTTTCCCCTTTCCATTGACTGCCAAAGGAGCTAGGGAGGCTGGTTTTCTAATTTAGGCACCTAAGTCAGGTACCAAAAATTGGTAAGACAGGAATGGTGACACGGTAATGGGTTTGTTCTTGTGAATTTGCCTGTGAGATGTGCTGGCCAGTAAATACTTACTGACGGTGGTGTTGATGAGGAATCATCAAGCTTTGAGCAGGAAATCGGAGCTGACATCTCGGTGCCACCAAACTCTTGGATACTGAATTCACTGGAATTCGTATTTCACCCCTATGGGTGAAATGCAGCAAGATATGCACCCATCCCATCCTAACCTTCCCGATTGGGTGCTCTCGGCCAGCACTTTGGGCTCTGTAGGGAGAAGATGCTCCGATCCACAATTTCAGTTTACCCAACTCGCACAGAAGGAATTCAATTATCTCCATTATTGCAGGGAAACACAGAGGTGGATGGAAGACATTACTAAGAAATAGACATGGAAAGCAATTTGTCGTTTTCATGTCCAAATCTGTATGACAGTGATACTCTCTTAATTGAAAGCTGTGTTTTCCTCCAAAAGAAAAAGAAAGTCTGTCTTTTTTTCTACCCTGCAAAGTTCATTGTAGTTGCTAGAGAAAACAGTCTTTGCGGAGACTTCAATGAATATTAAATTCTGCTTTTACTGAGAGTTTCCCCTGAATCTCTCACCATATAATAAAATGGCGGTCTGTGTAACTGATTGCTATTAGCTATTACTGGACGTATCCTGATATTTTCCTTAAGATCAGAGGTCACACACATGGATTTACCAGAATTTTCAGCTAAGAGAGCTTGCCAAGGGGTTTGAATGCATCTGAGGGCATGTCTGGGCTGTGCATGGTGTTAAAAATCCCTGCCTTAGGTCTGTGTAGCTGGATACATGCACAGGAACCAGTGTGATGCCAAGGGGAGACACTAGCTTGAGCCCCACAAGCAGAGCACCTGCAGTGCTGCCTCCAAGGTGTCTTGCCCATCTTTTGGAAGCAATGTTGCAGGTGCAGCTACCCTGTTCCTGGCTCCAGATCTGGTGTTTTCAGGGTTGGTTTGGTGATCCCAGCACCAGAATGCTCTGTGCACGTACCGCCAATGTGTAGAAATATTATCCCCAGGTTTTTAATGTAAAACAATTGGGTAGGAGCTAACAGAAAGCGGGTCATGCTCAAAGTGATGCCTTGTTCCTTAAGAGATGGAAACAAATTTTAGCAGTTATCCAGCAACTTAAATATTCACACTTGGCATAAGAGAACTTGCTCACAGATCTTGCCAGAATGGGTAAAGAAAGAATAAGACAGCTGGCATAAAAAGGTACACAGCAGATGGTCTACAAACTCCCCTGAATCTTTACTCTTGAGTCTCCCTCTAATCCTACTGCAGCCACTGAACCCTGGCTGCTGTGTTAAAACAAATACACCTGAGGAAGAGAGATCAGCTACTGAGAGAAGCTTTCTTTCCCTAATTCTGCATTTGTACCTGCCAGTGCTGTTTTGGCTGTCCTAGCAAGGTGAGATCAAAGAAGCACCTTCCCTATATCCAGGGGAGATTAGTTGCTGGGAGGGGGTGCTTTTTTAAAGTAATTTTTTCCCTGAAGTTGACTTGTATGAGTCAGCCAGACCCAGAAAAGGGAGAGCGCGTGGGTGTGAGAGGTTTGCACAAGATTATTACACTCTCTCAATATTCTGTGTTTCTTGTCATCTGTCTGTAGTTTCAGAGAATCCAGAAATTAACCTTGGATGGGAAGCAAAGCACAGCTCTCAAATGCTTATTTTTCTGGTGTTTTTTCTTTCATGTTCTGAGGTGCTTTTCTGGAAATATACTTAAGTGACTGGCTACAAAAAACATTGGATATGTGATTTATGTGGAGAGGATGGTTTGAGCCCCTCCCTCAAAGCACCGCGCACCAAAGTGCCGTGTTTGGCTTGTCCTGCAGGGAAACAGAGACGGGTGTTTTCATCTTCTGTCTGGGGAAAACCCACCTCAAGATGTTGTATTTTAGGGAGGGGGGACTGTGTGGTTTGCTGAGGAGTCTTTGGGAAGGCTTTAAATAATATTAATTATCATTTAAAGGTGGCCACTGGGAACATGGTCAGCAGCAGCTTCTAAAAGGAGGAGACGGATGGAGATACCGTCTTATTAGGTTATCTGGCAAGACCAATGTAGGTAGAAAGAGAGAAAGAAAGTTGGAGTAGAGACACAGCGGAGTTCCCTGAAGGGGAGGGATCTCTGCGATGTCTTAGCAACTTCACTCACAATTTGGAAGCATTTTGGGTGCAAAAGAATAATGTCATATGGCCAAATCCAACAGGTGGGACAAGGGACAGGTTCTTCTCTGCACCCTTTTCCGTGGAAGAGAAAAGAGGAAAAAGCTTCAAACTCTTGGCCAGTTATTCAGGGACACAGTGAATGGCAGGGAAAAGACAACTGGGAAGCGATAGCGGAGAAACAGCCTGGAGAATGGAGTGATGGGGAAGCCATGCGAAAGAAAAAAAGGTTTAGAGCACAAAAGGAGAGAGAAGACACAGGTAGAAAACATGAGAGGATGGGGAAGGTAGGAAAAGGGACTTAAGAGATGGTTATTTATTTTCAAAAAGGGAGAAGAGAAGAAAGAATAAGAGTGGAAACGGTAGCAGTGAAGAAAGAGGCTAAAATCAGAAACAGGGTTAGAAGTAAAGAGGTCTTGTAAGAAAAGTAGGGTTAAAGAAAGGTGCTTGGAGATCAAAGAATAAGTAAATTTAGCAAAGTATTAAAAAGAAAGATGGGAGAGTGAAAAAGAGTTGCAGAAGGAAGAATTAATAAGTAAAGGAGAGTAAAGGAGAAAAGGAGAACAAAGTCAAGGGAGATAATTTTTGTGCTCTAGAAAGCTTGATTCTGACCTATTTTGATATAAAATATATTTCATATATATTAGACAGACAGTACCAGGGGAACTTTGGGGGGATTGGGGAAACCAGTCTGCCTGACCCTAGAAGACAGTGGTGCTGGGTGAAGCTCTGCAATGGGAAGGGGAGATGGTGGCTCTGAATTGGCAGTCCCAGCATGTGAGCCTCCCTAGCCTTTTCAGATTTCTGCACGGCCTTTTACCAGGCCCACTCTGCCAATACAGGGGCCAGGTTTTAGTTTTTAAGGTACAAACCCACTGTTTCAAACCACACCTAGAAACCTGGTAAAGTCAAATCACTGCCTGGACTATACATCCTTATTTGCAAAAGTGGGATGAAGTCAATAGGCTTACCAGGATGGTATGTACTGGCCACAGAGAAGGAAAAAGAAGGGGAAAATGGTAGAATAATAAAATAATTTAAATGGAAAGGGACTTCTGCAGACCTCCAAAACACAACCAGTGCTCCAGCCCCAGGCACCTTGGTGGTGCTCTGCAAGACTCGCTCCAGTATATCAATGTCTTTCTTGTACTGGGAAGCCTGAAATCACACACAGTGCTCCACGTGAGGTTTTGCAGCAGAGGCACAAGCTTTCAGGCTTATGTGTGTAAGAGCAAAAAAACCCTGAAGGTTACGCAGACAGTGCAAAAATCTCCATAGCTCCACCGTTATTAAGCTTTCAAAATCTAGGCATTTCCATTTTAGCATAACTGCATACAGTGTTGTAACTCCAATCCAAGAAAAACACTCTTCTAACAGTCTAAAAGCATGCAGTTTAAAAATGATGCCCACTTAAGAAGTCATTTCTCTCATTTGATATTTAACTACTTCCTTTTTCTCAGATTCCAGAGGGCTGTTTGGAGGGAAAGGAAGTTTTGCTGTATCACATGGCTGATACGGTGGAGATTGAAAATAGCAAAGTACACCAGCCAAATTTAGCATTACCTTGCACTCAAATATGCTGCTTATCTACTCTTTTACTATGAAATAATACAGTTCAGTGTCACATATTTATGGCTCACCCGCTTTTGATCAAACGAAACCCTCTTACTCGAGGCAAGAGAAAGGTCTATTAAACACAGACACAGACACCAGATGGCTCAGGATATTTGTCTTTTTCGAGGATAATGTTAGAGCGTGGAGCCAAAACTTGGTTCAGAGGCTGCCCTGAGGCCCCTTGGGGTTACATTTTTTTAAAGAGCAGCCAATAACCCTCGCCTCCAGAACGACAAAACTCATTTCACTGACTCATCTTTCCAATAACAGTCACATCATCATTTTGAAAACAAGCAAACCCAAGGACCAAATCCAAACAATTTCCTTGAATGGAGTGGCAGCGAGAGGCTGAGCTTTTGTTTTACCTGCTAGCTCTATAATGACAGTCAAATGTGCTGGGGGGGGCACCTCAGGGGGTGGGGGAATGTGTGTGGAATAGAATTGTAGTAAGTGCTACCTTATGGAACGAGTATCCATATACCCTTAAGCAAACCCTGCTGTTATCACAGGGAACTTTTGCACTGCGTTACCCAACGCATACCATTTGCATTCCAAATACCCATTACATAAATATTTGTCATCCTCGCTTGTTTTGCTCCGAGCTGTGTAAGCTCTTTAGGGCTGTGCCTCGTGATCCAGACGCCGGGTTCATTTAGTCATGTTCGGTTCCACTTCCCTATGACTTCCTCTGTAACTTTTGACCGTTACCGAAGTTTCTCTGTACTTCAGCTCACAACTCATCAAATAGGAGCCAGGGCTCTTGCTGGCCAGAGAAAAAGCCATTAACCCTTATGAGGATCTTGCACACCCAGGTAATGAGGCTGTATCCGGAGGATTTAGGAGGACCATTAAATTAAAGGGATAATATATCGTGTAAGGTCAGACACAGCCCTCTCTGACTGGGGATGTCCCTTTCACCAGGCACATACGTACTCACCAAGCAAAGAGAAAAGGGTTCTTCAGTTGCTACTCATGAAAACACTTACATGCATTTATCAGGCTATCTCTCAAAAGGTTATAGAAATAGCCACTTTCTATGTCTCCAGTGATCCAGTCAACACATTTCTGAACACTATAAAATGCTCCCGATAGAGATATGGCAAGGTAGATACAGAGGAAGATAGGTGTGAAATTGCACGCAATGTTTTGCATAGTCCAGTGTACCTAAAAGATCATTTTTAACCAAAGAAAAAGATCAGATTTACTACAGGCAGACCGGTAGATGTGCTGCTGGGACGTACACCTAAGGATAAGCTGCTACATCACAGGAAAGATTTAAGACTCTTTGTAGTCTGGTCATGTTAGTATGATTTGCTCTTGGCCTTGTAGGAACTGAATAATAACCTGTCTTACAGAAAGGATGCTGTGAAGATACACTGTTTTTTAACCACATTCACTAACGCATATAACAGATAAGACGGTATCTCACACCATCAGTGTAGCAGAAACCAACGAGCTAATATTTTTTCACTGTGGTATCTGCTAGCGCCAAAACACAGGACACAATTGTTACCAGCTTCTTCTGAGTTGACATCAGTGTAGCCATTTTCATAGTGACGTTCCTTGAGGAGCAGAGCAATGATTCTCAGGGTATTGAGGTCTTTGTCATCATTTTTCTTTTCTTACAGATTTTTCTTTGAATTTGAAGTTCATAAAGTGAAGGACGAGAAGCACCAGCGGCACATGGAGAGAGCAAAGGCATTACTTTTTCAGTCTCGGGGTCTTTCTCAAGATATTTTAAGATCAAGATATTTTCAGTACATGGCAAAATAATTGGAGGTGACGTTTTTCCTTTTTAGAAATTTTCAACAGGGCCTGGCTATTTCCATAGCGCTTACTTTAGAACCGAGCCAGTTCCACAGAGAAGGAAATTTAAAAGAAAAGTTTGTCTCTTTTCTCAGTGCCTATTCTTTTCTAGGCTTCAGGAGGGATTGCTTGGACCAAAACGATTTTGCAGACAGCATGAACATTATGTCAGTGTTGGCAACAAGATATGATAACATTATTCCTTGGAAGGTGTTTTTTTTAGGCTGTTTGTGTTCTCTTGCAGTGCACCTTCAGTCCCTACCCACACCTGCTGCCGTGTCTGCTCTGAGGGATGGAAAGATTGATTTTGTCTAATTTTACCACCCACTCTGAAGTTGTTGGTTCATAACCTCTGCTGAGACTCTTCACTTCACGCCAGATTTTGTGAATGGCAAAGCTGCCTAAAAGCCAGCTTCTTAAATGTTGAGCCCCTTCTTTATAGAAAATGCCTTACAGAAAAGTAAACTGATCACCCTCTGAACTCACTATACGTATAGTGGTGGCCTATATGGTTTATTTCATTTTCCCCTCCTTTTCTATCCCTACACACACATTTGCATGCACACGCACACACACAAACACATTTTGAGGACTAGCAGAGCAATTCAATGTTATAATTCTTATTCGTTCTCTGAGCTGTGAAATTGTTAACAATGCTGACAATTAAATCAATATCACAGACATCTGACTGGGAACCCGCTGAAACTAAAACTCAAAAACTGTAGTTCCAGGTGCTTTGCAAACTCCAACTATTTCTGCATCAGGCATCCACATTTCATGTTTTGAGGTTGTTCCAAAGCCACCACAAAGAGAGACTTTGCTTTTTAGAAAATAAAATAATACAAGAGCTTTTTGAAAAAATAGTAAGTTTATTTGCTAATGAACTAAAAAGTCAGAGGCTAGAGAATGTTTATAGGATTTATCTGCATCCAGGTCCTGTTCTGTTTCCCTCAGGAAATAGAGGTCCTGTCGTATTTCCCTAGAGGCATGCTCCGCACCGAGCAAAATAACATTTCAGCCTGGTAGGAGCTGCCTGCGTGCGTGTGTGCCGCCTAGAGAGATTCACAACTACAGCAGCCCAGCTCCCTGTGCCCTGGCTTGTAGGACCCCAGGGTGGGCTGCCTCTGGCTCCCTGCTGCTATCCCACCGGCAGCACCGCAGGAATCCCCTCTCCGTCAGTCTTTGGGAGCTGCCAGACCTAAAGAACCCCAGAATTGAATGAGAAGGGAAGAGCTTTATGATGTCAGGGCTATTCAGGCTTGCCTTTCCCAAACTGAATTTGGTCAGTACCAGACAAGTTTGTTAGAAGTGTCACAGGATGTTTAAAGGGCAAGCATTAGTCACGCTGGTGCAGAGCAGTGCGGTGAGACTAATATGAGGCTTGATTCATAACCTGGATTAACAGAGGATACTTTTCAATGAGAAGGTAAAAGGGGCAGCTCTAACATGAAAGAGTAGGCAACACTTAACAACTGTTCCTCTCCTGCAAAGAAATCAATTTGTGGTGTATGAAACTGAATTAAGATGACAGTGCCCATCATCATGTGAAATAACATGTGACTCGGTGGTGGCAGTTATCTCCGTCATGGACAGAGTCTTCATACAGATGTTTTCTGCTTTATGGAAATCTTAAAGCATGGGAAGTTGGGAAGGATGAATAAAAGGCTCTACAGCTCGATTTGCTTTGTGGAGGAAGACTTCATGCTAAAACTGCTGGCCTGAATGAGAGATGAAAAATAAAAATGGCTTGTTTCAAAGCTCTAGTGTGAAAAATGCAGCAGCTTTGCCCTGTGCTTTGACCAGTTCCACAATGAATGGTGACATTTGAGTGGCTTCTCAGTGTGAAGGGAAATTTAACACAACTGTGCTGGCGTCTTAAAGGTCAACTGTCCCTCTCTGACATTCCCTTCTTTAGTAAGAGAGCTGGCATCACTGCATGTGGGAGCAGTCAGGGTCTTCTCAGGGTCTGCCCCTAAATAGCCTTCAGCATTGTGCACAGCTGCACAAGTCCATTAATGTGTCCCTCTCAAATGCCCATCATTTTCATTTAAAGATCATTTAAAGATCAAGTATACTTTCATCCCATGCAAATCTGCATGCCCTCTCATTTTCAGTGTGGAAAATTCTTTGCATCAGAAATATACTGAGGTTGCAGGAAGAGCTCACAGGATCATAGAAATGTTGGTTGCAAAGGGCTCTAGTCTGACCTCCCACTTGAAGTAGGAATATCATCAATGCGGGGTCACATCAGACATAGCTTTGTACAGCCAAGTATTGAAAACCTTCAAGGCTGGAGATGCCGCCGTGTCTCCGGGTCCTTGTTCTAGTGCTGCACTACGCTCCCAAGGAAGAAGCTCTTTATGCCAGAGGCAAGAAATCCCATGGCAATAGAAGTTTCCTGTGTTAATGGGATTTTTGTTTTGTCACATGTCTGGAGTCCTCCATTTGGGACACGCTCAGCTGACTGGTATGCGTTGGTGTTGCCTTTCAACAGTGTAAATTACAAACCTGGTATGAACTTAGATGGCAAATTTAAAGCCTGCAAGGATTTGTAGCAAACAAATTAGCTGTGCAATGACATCATTAAACCATAGCGAGAACTTCTGTTTGCTTTTCATTGCATAAACAGGTGGGAGTCCTTGAAAGGGAGCACTGAATGACTCATGAAGTCACTTTGTGCAGTGTGGAACGCTTAGGGCTGTTCCAGTTTCTGTTGCGGGGGAGACAGAGGCATCTAATTCCCTGCCTCTTTCTCAGACCTTTCACTGGGTCACTGTTTCCCTACAGAGCAGAAAGGTGGTTCTTCAAACAGGTATCTAACCAGGACCCTGAATCTAAGCTCCCTCGATGGCTTCATTAGTTACCACCTATCAGCTGAGCTGACACCATCTATATGCATGGCTATATGCATGATCTTGTCATCTTCAGCCGTGGGTAATGTGACCTATTTGTAGCTAATGCTGGGCGGCATTACTTGCCACGGAGGTGGGCTAGGAGCACGCTGCGGTCTCACAGCTCTCCTGCTGCACAGTGGTGTGGGGAGATGCTGGTAGCTCTACTGGAGATGCTGGTAGCTCTACAGGCGGATTTACAGAAGTGCATTTCATTTCTCGTCCGAGGTTGCGGTGAAATGTTACTTGCACTCTTAAGCAGCTGAAATGCAAGAGGGCTGCGTTTCAGTGGTAAGTGAAAGGATCTCTTTGTGCAGCTAATCTTGCAAAGCGCTGTGGAGTCTGTCACTATGCACGAACGCTACCTAATGCAGACCAGTCACTCAGCATAGTCCACGGGGGTTTAAATTCAAAAGTTCCATAAATACTTCACCTGGTCTGGGGAAAAAAACAAAAGAAAGTGCATGAAGCAATCTAATATCACTACATGAAATACAAATCTTCCCTGTTTGAAGCGCAAAAATCTCAGCAAGCTTTGTTTGTTGCTTGCTTGCATCTACATAGTTGCTTCTGCTTCTCCATTGGGGGAGGAAGTGCCAAACTGCTTCCTCCGCCTGGGCCTGCCGGTGGGGTGTCTGCTGCACCTCTCTACGTAGGAAATGGTGCAAAATTCCTCTTCTTCTGAGGTGTCAGACGTGGGGTTTTGCACACAAAAGATCTGCAAGTCTTACTGTTTGTAAAAAGCGGTGAGGCATGTGATTATTTAGCCATCGTAGAGTTCAAACCTTTCAGTTTTCCCCATAGCTTGTGCTTTAACGCTCTGTTGATGGGCTGTGCCTGCTCCTGGAACCGCGTGTGCAATTCCTATTGACTTTAATAAAAACCGTATGGGGTATCTGAGACAGAAGTAATTTCATAGTACCGTTATCCTTTCTGCCCCATATTGCTGTATTCTGTAGCATCTGTTTAATCAGCTTCTTTTTCCCACTGGAGATTCTTCTCAATCCACAGTGGACTGATGACTGCAAGCCAACTAACTTTTTTCATTCGAAATATTTTACCTGAATATTTGGGTCACAAAGAGTGAGATCCCAGCCATGACTTTGCTTTATAGATGTCCACCTGCCTCTGGTGAATTCTTCACAGGACCCAGCTTGCAGTGATCCCCTGGAAAGTTTGTACGGTCCTTTTTCTTTTAGTTTTTTAATGGCAGGAGACACAGTTAAATTCCACTTAAAGCTGAGCTTTAGACACCTCAGGAGCAAAAGGTGCTGATCAGATGAAATTCCTCTGTGGTCCACACCATGATTGTCAATCTGGGCTGCAAACATGGGCTGTGTGGAAACCATCAATTTGCTTCCCCCTGGGGCACGAGTTGGGATCACACCACTGCAGGAGTTGCTGTGATGCAGAGGCGCTCAGAGATAGAAACGACAGCCCCTGTGCCGTGATCTCTGTGTTAGGCAGGGAGCAACGGGGATGTTGAAATGGCAGGGGGCCCATGGTCGGGTGGACACGCTTGCTGGAGGTTAGTGCCTTGTCACACTGTGTGGCCCCTGCTCTGCCCCACTTTGGGTGGGGTTTGTGCCCGAGGTGTGTAAGGAGCAATTATTCTGTTGAGTGGACAGCTGGCAAATACTTCAGTCAAGACTTCATCTGGAACTTCTTGTTTTTTGTTTTTTGGTTTTTTTTTAAATTATTTCCTCCTTTTTTGAGCACAGTAGTGCAGATGTCCATTTTCAGTCATGCAGCAATCTGGCATCAAGGTTTAAGGGTGGTTTTTTTGTGTGTTCAGGCTCCTTGCTGTTTCCCTTCAGTCCTACCGTTCCTCCAAAAAGCCTGCTGTCCTTAGGAACCTCTATGGGTTTTGCTGAGCTTCCTCTAAAGGGAACCTGTGCATAAAATCGTGGGGATATAACCACTCCTTGGGACTGACCTCCGCTAGCTCAGCTGTTGCTTCCCTCAGATGGCAGCTCTTTCTGCGTTACTGTCAGGGAACCAGGCATTTCCTTCCCTTTCGTCTCTCCCGTGCAGACCCACTGGAAGCAGAAGATGACCGCAGGGTATCAGAAACCTTCTCAAAGACAGGTGCTTGCTGCCCTGGGCATGAAGCAGGCTGGTTTTCAGTGAAGGCTTCACTGATGCTCACAATGAACAAAAGTTCAGTTAGAAGGAGTCTTTCCTTCATATATAAAAAATCATTTGCTTTTTAAATTGAATTTATTTTGTATGGAAATGTCATTTCTAAGGGTGAGTGACTGACAAAGCCTTTTCATCCTATATGACTAATCCAAACTCTGCCCACATCTGTTGTGACTGCACATGTTACCAAGCCACGATTGCTCAGTGACTTATGCTAAAAGAGCGTAGGTGATTCAGTTGAAATGCTAGTGACCTCATGGTGAAAGGTAATGCCACGGCTGGCCTCAATGAAGTGAATTACAGTAGGGGTGGATGTACCTTCTGGAGTGAGACCTCCAATCAAGGGCTGCAGGTAGCCTGCCAGGGCAAGCCAAGGAAACTTCTGCTGCCAGTATTAACACCAGATCACCTGTGTAGTCCAGGAGATGGTGGTAATCCCGTGCCTTCTGTGTGTGTTGTGTTCAGGCAAAATGATGAGAAAAAAGAGCTGTTCCGGAATGGCTTATGTGGGGCAGCACAGGACCAGGGATTGCACAGGGATGAGTCTGTATCCTCCTTCAGCCCCATTCGAGCTCGAGGAGGCTGCTCATGCAGGCTGTTTGCACTCTTCCATCAGAAGAGTGGAGCTGTGGGAAACACAGATCTTTCTCAGCTTCTGCACCAACTATGTGCCAGATATAACTCAGAATACAGAAGGATTTATTTTGTTGTGTAAGTTTGAAGTTTGTCTTTGCTTAGAAAAATAACCAACTTAAAAATGATAGATTTTGCTTTAACCTGTGGTACAGCTGAGATCGTTATTGAATGCTCCATGGTTTGCTCTACTTTGTCATGGGTGCTTCTTCAGGTGCTTCACAGAGGCTCTGTCCACAGCAAGTAGTTTCCAGAGCTTCATCTAGGCGTGACTCATCACCTTAACTCTCACAGTGCTTCGATGCTGAGAAGTATTACGTAGTAGTTCTCCTGGACCTCTTTCTTAAAGGTATTTCAGCCCTAGGATAGATTACCCTGGACCGTTTATCTACTGTTATTCTGTGCGCATAACAAAGGTGTGATCATGCAGCTGAGCATGTGTGACTCTGTATGTGGGTATGGAGAGAAGGGAATTAGGGTCTCCTTTATTATACACCAGCTCCTAAGAATTTCAGGCACATCTACGCAGCAAGGAAAGGCAATCCCATGCATCAGGAGTGTCTGGCGTTGCTGGGATTGTACGTGGAGTCTCCTCTCCTCTATTGCAGCAGTTTTCTGCTGGTTTAAGTACTCTCACACGTACGCTTGTGCAGACGTGTCCCAGGAAGAGTCAAAGGAGGCAGTGGCTCCTGTTCTAAGATGTGTGACCTCCTCTCTCTATGCCCAGTATTTTCCTCCAGGTTTCGTACAGTACGAGGTGATTTTGACTCACAGTTTAAACTCATAGAGAATGGAGAAAACCTCTCATGAACAATATACGTAATCAATATGTACTGCGGAAGTAGAACAACTTCCTAGCACCGTTTAATCCCAAAGAGAGGGCAGGAGTCAGAGACAACCCACCAGGCTTCACTGTTGCTAGCAGTGTAGACAAAAATAAATGCTAGCAGGGTCCTACTACAGAGGAGAGAAGGGAAAGCTGTGTGGCAAATATGTTCTTGCGGTATATTGGCAGTTGAAATCAAACAAAGTGAGGACGACAGGAAGTACTGCTGTACTGCCACCACCATGCCATGACACCCCAAAAATCAAAGCATGGGAGTCCCTGACCTGGGAAACCTAAATTGCATGTGCTGCTCAAGGTCAATGTCTATGGGCAGGACTGAACTGTGCCTCAGCCTAAAAAATTATCAATGCCCACATTCAACTCTGTAGATGACTGTGAGCATTTTGGAAGTTAATGACATTGTTCTGTCAAGATCATCTGGCCTTAAGAGCTAGGTCAGTCCTAGCTACAGCCCTGTATTAGGGTGCTTATGGCAAGGGTGCATGGGGCTCTCTTACTGACGCAAGCGAAGTCCCCAACGTGCTTGGTTATAATATTTTAGTGATGAAATAATGACTATAGGACTTTGCCTAAGATTTGATGTTGCTGAGAAACATGTTTATCTGATTGCTGTCAGGCGAACTCTTGGTATGAAAGGGCAGTGGACTGAGACATCCCTCTGCTGGCATTCCAACTGTTTAGCTCCTACCCTGTTATTTTTAAATTTTTTTTGTAACCAAAGCAAAGCCATTGATTTTCTTAAATCATTTTCCTGACTAAGCAAGGGGCTCTCTTATCTCTGAGCCAGGGAAGCATTCAGTCGGTATTCATTCTGGACGGCGCAATGATTCATAGACATTACAAAAAAGAAAAAAGCTCAAAGTGAGCAAATTAAGTTAAATTCACAAGAATCAGGCTGAGCTAGCTGCTTCAGATCAATAAGATGTTGATGTGTTGCTCTGTGTTACTGAATTGATGGATCCCAGCTTTAAACCTTCCACACACTCCTAATTTTGTCGTTCCTCCAAACCAGAACCACAGGTGCCTTCTTCGTAATGGTTTCTGGTAGAGTTGCGAGGGAGGAGATGTTCAAAGTGCAGAACTGACTGTACGGCTCAATGCTGTGTTTAAGATCTTGCTTTTTAATAAGCTGAACAGAAAATGGAGTCTATTTATCTACAGACCCTAAAGGCTTGAAATCCACCTTAAGACAAATGTCTCAATTTTGTGGTTCAGGCTACTTCCTGACATGGTGATCTCAAGAATCGCTATTTAGTAACGATATTGCATGAGTAGCATAATGGGGTTTCTTTATTATCATGAACGTCTAGGACCAGATGTGTTCCTTGCATTACTTGATTTTAATTGACTTCACATTAGGAATAGGGCTCATGTGAGTTTGCCCCAGGCACTCGTAATCTAACTTGGGTGTCACTGCCGTGACACTTAAAGGATGTGGCAGGAGCATAACATCGATTTACACGAGACACTCCAGGGGAAAGAAGTGGAGGAGGTGAAGGGAGACCTTCACAGCGCCCGGCAGGGAAAGGCAGCGTCTTCACATTATCTCATGCTCCATGGGCAGTACAGAGTCCTCTCCTCAAGTCATCTCTGACCGGGTGCTGGCAGGACGTGCTCACCGGCTTTTGTGGCAGAAATTAACTCCCATGTTGCTTCTGATGAGCCAACTACAACTCCCCTCTCTCTCTTAAAGGTCACCAGGATGCTGAAAGCTGGCTACAGTTCTCAGAAAAGTGCATGGTAGCCTCACATCTTTGAATGCACCTGTGTTTTGTGCATATCCCTCGGCAGAGGCTGTATCCTGAGATCTGTATCCACTTAGGACGCCCACAGGCTAGGTGTCAAACCTCTGCCTGCCTCTGTGCCACCTCTACAGCTGAATCATTACAGAGCATGTAGACAGAAGTTTGTAATAGGTCACAGCAGTAACCAGAGATTTCTTCCACTTCTAACACGCTTGCAATAGGTAAAACAGGGATTTCAGCTTCCAGGGGAGCAGATATACAGTGATACCCAGACTTTTCCTCCCATTTTCCAGGAGCAGCTTCAGCCACAGGTAGTCCTAGGGCCGTTCTCAGGAGCCTACCTAGAATGAGGAGCCAGCCGGACCAGTAAAACAGGAAATCTTTGATTCAGCTGTGCTATCGTCCCCTTTCTTGTGATCATGGGTCAAATATGTCTCTGCTCGCCAGGCAGAGCCTTGTATTCCCATGCCCCTGGGCTCTGCCTAGTAATGGCAGAGAGGAGCGTCTTTGAGTCTCCCTACCCTCCACATGCAGCTCATCATAGAATCATAGAATCATTTGGTTGGAAGAGATCTTTAACATCATTGGGTCCAACTGTTAACCTAACACTGCCAAGTCCACCACTAAACCATGTCCCTAAGCGCCACATCTGCACATCTTTTAAATGCCTTCAGGGATGGTGCCTCAACCACTTCCCTGGGCAGCCTGTTCCAGTGCCCGACAACCCTTTCGGTGAAGAAATTTTTACGAATATCCAATCTAAACCTCCCCTGGCGCAACTTGAGGCCATTTCCTCTTGTCCTGTAGCCTGTTACTTGGGAGAAGAGATTGACCCCCACCTCGCTACAACCTCCTTTCAGGTAGTTGTAGAGAGCGATAAGGTCTCCCCTCAGCCTCCTTTTCTCCAGACTAAACAACCCCAGTTCCCTCAGCCGCTCCTCATAGGACTTGTGCGCTAGACCCCTCACCAGCTTTGTTGCCCTCCTTTGGACATGCTCCAGCACCTCAATGTCTTTCTTGTAGTGAGGGGCCCAAGACATGCCTTGCTTCGTATATAGTTCAGTGAATATCGCAGCTTATCTAGAGCTGAGCACATGCAGCACTTTTCAAGGTTAGTGGGCTTACAGTGTTCAGCATTGCTGAGATGGTTGTTTAATGCAGATTTAGAAGAACTAACTTCAAATCTGGCATATATTTTCTCACTGCGTCTATACATTGTTATTGTACTGTTGGACAATAATAATTTAATTCGCTATAGTTTGCTGAATAGCTTTTTACATGGGAAGAATCTCAGTAATGTAACTGAAAAATGTGGACAGAACTTGCCCAGGTTTGTGTAAGCCCTGTGGAGAATGAGTCCCTCCTGTTAGGGGGAAGAGTCGAGCTGGGATGGAGTCCCAGCAGGAGAGCCCTGGAGAGTGGGACTTGCTCTTCCTGCTGCCACCAGGCATATGGGAGATGAGGTAACAGTGATAGCTTTATATAAGTCCCATCTTGCCTAGCAATAGTCATACATCCACACATACATATATGTCTCAAACTTCAGCAGCGGTGAGCCTGGATTTCCAAAACTTTCCTAGTAAAAGCAAAATGGGCGGCAGGATCGTGACCCTTTGCTACTCCCTGCAGCCTGCTGCCCTGGACAAGTGCTTGTCTTGACTGCCAAAAGCTTGCTCTGACTACAGACCGCCTCTGACCAATGCAATGGGTATATTGATTAGCATGGACTTACTCCTGATGTTTTTGCACCTGGGACAGAAAAACCCATATGACTGTTCAAGCTGAGGGCTGACTGGCTAGATAGCAGCTCTTCAGAAGAGGGCCTGGGGTCCTAGTGGACCCCAAGTTGAATATGTCATCAGTGTGCCCTTGCAGACATGAATCCATATGGGACTACATAGCAAGGGAAGAGTATAGCCAACAGACCAAGGGAAGAGACTAGTCCCCTCCACTTGGCACTGGTGAGACTGCATATCGATTACTGTGTCCAGTTTAGGGACCCCAGTGCAAGAAAGATACTGAAAAGCTGGAGCAAATCCAGCTGAGGGCCACTAAGATAGCCAGGGGGCTGGGATTAGACTGGAGAAGACAAAGCTAAGGGCTATTTTCCTAGCCTAAAAGGGAATTACACAGAAGATGGAACCAGACGGTTCTCTGGGTACACAGAGAAAGATGAAAACCGAGTTGCAGCAAAGGAAGTTCTGATTAGACATAAGGAAAAAAATTTCAGCGCGGGTGGTCAAACACTAAAACAGGTTGCTCAAAAAGCCCACAAAATCTTTGTCTTTGAAGGTATTCAAAACTTGACTAGACAAGGCCCTGAGCCAGCTGATTTAACTTTGAAGATAGTCCTGGGGGGTGAGGAGAGAAGAGGTCAGCCTGGGTGACTTCCAGAGGCCACTTCAGCCTCTGTTCTTGCACAATTCTGTGGTTTTTTTTTTTCTTTCTGATGTCCTGGACACACTTGCGTGCTCTGTGTTATGGACCAGTGTGTATTTAGGCAAGCTGAGTGCAAACCCCTTGGAAAGTAGCATTCCCACAGTGTAAGAGAGAAAAGGCCCCATTCATTTCTACAAGAAGCTCCCCAGTGTGCTGAGGAAGGGGGAGCTTATGTCATCCTCTCCCCCATCCTCTTCACTGTAGCTCTCTAGCACAGTCTAACACTTATATGCTGAGTTTAAAGGCAACAGGCAAACTTGTACTTATTTATTCTAGAAAGGTCACTTCAGACGTCGTATCTGGATTCTGGGAGGTCCAGCCGTGACTCAATCTTCCAGCTTAGCTGATTTAGGTAGCAAGAAGCCAACTGCATTGCTCATGTTCACACATCCAGCGTGAGTCAGTAGCTTGGCTTAAAGTTGTAACTGCAAGCCTCTGGCTGCCAGAGCTTTAGTCTGTCACCTGATGCCTCCTTTTTGGTTTGACTTGACCCCAGTCCTAACTCGGTGCTTTCAGAAACCAGCCGTAGCAGTGTGACCTCCAATAACTTAAGTCTGCACAATCCCAGTGGCTGAAGAAACTACTGATCTGCAGGAGACTTCCCAGGCACACGGGTTTGACCCGGGAAGGGTGTCCGTCCAGCGTGCACTGAAAGCCCGTTCTCCATCGTGCCCTCGGCACTGGGCTAGCTTGCAGGGAGCGAGTGTGAGTCGGTGCCCCTCGCTGCCGGGATGCAAGGGGTGATCGCCGCACCATCTGGGAGCGGGTCCAGGCAGGTCTGGCAAGCTCAGGTCCAACTGCAAGTGCTGGCTTGAAGAGAGCAGTCGCATCCCGGATGTGACTCCACTGAAATTTCCAGATAAAGAGTTTATTTGTTTGTCATCTACAGGCCTTCCACTGTGCTTCGTAACGGACCAAGTACACCCTGAGCACAACCCTTCAAGATGTGCTACTTGCCTGCACAGCCCTGCAGAATGACTTGGGCATGTTGCTTTGGGCCATTATCTGAGGGCATTTGATTTGTCTGGTCAGGAACAGTTTCAGGATGAATTAATGTTTATATCTGTGAAACACAACCTGAAACCCTATGTTTTCATCAAGGCAATCTGCACTTCTCCTGAAGGAGAAGGTCGTTGTGATTTCATTTGTTCAACCTTGGAGCTTTTGAAAACAGGTTTTACATATTTAACATTTGTTAAAATGAACATTGTGTGGCCAAACTTTCCTATGACCCTTTCTGTTTCTGTTCGAGCACTCGGGAGGGAGGGATTGCCCTGCAGTGCTAACTAGGGATAAGTTCAGGGTTACGTTTCTGGGGAAGCTGCCTGGGGAAGCGTAGCTGCTACAAACCCGCACTGGCGTGGATGAGGTTGAGAAGTCATTTGACTGGAATCGTCCCTGTGTTTAGCCACTGGTATTGCTTTATCCACAATGGGCAAATAAGACGATACGTGGTTAGGAAAGCCTTGCTTTGAGTTTTGTTTTACAATCCAAACCCACAACAACGGTCACATGCAGTTTCTGTTTCTTCTAGATTAGCAAAGTTTTGGAAAATAAAAAGTTTGCAGGTTGGCACAATGAACATGAAATCAGCAGCTGTGTTCTTCCTTTACAATTTTTCTTTTAAAATAGAATACTGGAGGAGATGACCTTCCACTACTGCTTCCAAATCTTCCATTTACTAAGTTTAGTTGACTTTTAACCAGATCACGTTCTGCAACCGTCCCTTAAATCATCCTCTTTCTGCACAGGCTGCTGTCTCCTTCTCTTATGAATGGCTGGTCCTCCTGATGATTAAACAACAAATATAATTTTCTCATAGACTGTGTAATTGCTGTGCAGCAATGGAAAGAATAGAATAAAATGGAGCTATGACTCAGTGCTTGGCAGGCTGTGGAGAAGAGGGGTGTACGAGAAGTGATGAATATGTTGGGGATTTCTGCGCAGAAATTCAGTTTTTAAATACACACTTAGCTGATACAATTAATTAAAAGATAAAGTGCTTAAGTACTTGACTAATCTAACTGGGACAAGGGAATAAAGCAGTTTATATTTCTTTAAGAGTTTGCAAGTCAAAATAGCAGTATCTACCACTACAGATAAATGCCTTGGCAGAATTCCTGTGATAACCCTGATTCTGAAGGCTTTCTAAGTCAGCTCTTTTCCTTTCTATAGCACATAGTCAGCTGATCCCTCTGATATTTTTAATCCAAAATCCATTTTTAATTCATTCCTCTCTCATTTCTAAGAACTACCAGTCACATTTTTCCTCAGGTATATATGCATAATTCCTCTTGATTTTAATGGCAGCTGGCAGTTATGAAACTGAGAACAATTTGGTCCTATTTATTTAAAAAAAAATAATGAAGCTTTACTCTGAGAAGACTGTGTCTAGATGAGGCTTCCAAAAAAGTGCTTTGTTCATGGAATTTCATTCTCAAAACCCTTCTTTTCTGAAATAAGGAGACAGCTACTGGCAGAAGCACTTAACTTACTGGCTGACTTTATGACTAAAGAAATGAGTGCTTGTCTCAGAAATTTTTCCCAGCCTACATAAACCAAAAATGCCTCCAAGGAAGGAGCTGTCGGTCATTTTCCTTTCCATAGACTCATGACTAGAGTTGGTGCCTTTGTAGCACTAGATGAGAGCTAAGCCAGTGACAGAGTCCCAGGGCAACAATAACCGAGAAGATGAGGACAATGGGTTCAAACCAAGAAAAAACATGCTGATGACAAACTCAGAATGAATCAGGTTAAAGCAGAGATGCTGTGTGAGTCTGTGAGGAGACAGATTAAATACCAGTAAAGACTCACCTAGAAAAATACTAGAATGGTAGACTTCATTTGTTGTCTTAAAGTCATCCACCCATGAAAAGCTACTTGCTGTTTGGGTAGCTGGAGCTCTGGGAGATGTCATCCTCCTCTGTCATTCCATGGGATGCTGTGAGCTTGAGCTTGGAAACTTTGCTGGGAGTGTCTGCTTGGCTCATTCAAACGCCTTACATGTGCCCACACACAAGTCCTTGTGTACCGAGCCAATGGTTTGTGGTGTGGAGCTGAGCACATTGCCCTTCTGGCTGCACTGTGAATCCCAGGCTAAACTTTGTGCAGCCACAGAAGAGGAAGAAGATCATCAGTGAAGGGCATGGAGGACAGATCATTTCAAACAACTCCTCTGCTGGAATGAGGCACTTGTCTCTCCTGGTGACCTTGTGTGTTGGGTCTGCTCCTTCACACTGGGGGCCGGTGGGGCCACTGTGGTGGCGACTGCAGTCGTATTACTTGACATAATCTGTATGCACTGCTCCTGAAGTCCCCATACACTCAATATACTACTCTCATATCTCTTGGATTATATCACTTTCATATAGCATAGTGACTTTTGTGGGGACCCAATGCCCTGAATTACCCTTGGAGCATGTGATCTCCCCAGGCAGTTTGAGAAACATCTGCAACTCGTATTTTCTGTGAGACTAAGAAGACCTGTGCCAAGCGACTCCTGTTATTCCACTGCTATGGAGCTGGAATTAGAATGGGAAGCACAATAAGTGACATGAAATGTAAGTTGTCAGGAATGTAAGTAGAGAAATTTCAGCCATGTGTGGAAGTAGCAGAGATGAAGTTTTGCGTGAGATGTCGTGTGTTTGTGTAAGTTGCTACGTGACATGGAGAGCAAAGACAAGATTGTACTGGAGACCTCTCAGTTTCAGTCAGTCGAGCAAGATCATAGACTCATAGAATAGTTTGGGTTGGAAGGGACCTTTAAAGGTCATTTAGTCCAAACCCCCTGCAATGAGCAGGGACATCTTCAACTAGATCAGGTTGCTCAGAGCCCTGTCCAACCTGGCTTTGAATGTTTCCAGGGATGAGGCATCTACCACCTCTCTGGGCAACCTGTTCCAGTGTTTTACCACCCTCCTTGTAAAAAATTTCTTCGTTATATCTAGTCTAAATCTACCCTTTTTAATTTAAAACCATTACCCCTTGTGCTATTGCAACAGGCCCTGCTAAAAAGTCTCTTTTAAGATGAGGATGATCTTTCTTATAAGCCCCCTTGAAGTACTGAAAGGCTGCAATAAGGTCTACCTAGAGCCTTCTCTTCTCCAGGTTGAACAAGCCCAACTCTCTCAGCCTGTCTTCATAGGAGAGGTGCTCCAGCCCTCTGGTCATTTTTGTGGCCCTCCTCTGGACCCGCTCCAACAGGTCCTGTACTGAGGACTCTAGAGCTGGACGCAGTACTCCAGGTGGGGTCTCCCCAGAGCGGAGTAGAGGGGCAGAATCACCTCCCTCAACCTGCTGGCCACGCTTCTTTTGATGCAGCCCGGTTGGCCTTCTGGGCTGCAAGCGCACATTGCTGGCTCATGTCCAGCTTTCCATCCACCAGTACCCCCAAGTCCTTCTCGGCAGGGCTGCTCTCAATCCCATCATCCCCCAGCCTGTATTTATATGGGGGCTTGCCCCAACCCAGGTGCCAGACATTGCATTTGGCCTTGTTGAACCTCATGAGGTTCACATGGACTCACTTCTTGAGCTTGTCCAGGTCCCTCTGGATGGCATCCCATCCCTCAGGCGTGTCTACTGCAGCACTCAGCTTGGTGTCATCTGCAAACTTGCTGAGGGTGCGCTTGATCCCACTGTCTATGTCATTGATGAAGATATTAAAGAGTACTGGTCCCAATACAGACCCCCTGAGGGACTCCACGTGTCACTGATCTCCACCTGGACATTGAGCTGTTGACCACTACCCTCTGGATGAGACCAACCAACCAATTCCTCATCCACCGAACAGTCCACCCATCAAATCTGTATCTCTCCAATTTAGAGAGAAGGATGTTATGGAGGACTGTGTCAAAGGCCTTACAGAAATCCAGATAGATGACATCCGTAGCTCTTCCCTTGTCCACTGATGTAGTCATTCCATTGTAGAAGGCCACTAGGTTGGTCAGGCAGGACTTGCCCTTGGTGAAGCCATGCTGGCTGTCTCCAATCACCTCCCTGTCCTCCATGTGCCTCAGCATTGCTTCCAGGAGGATCTGTTCCATGATCTTCCCAAGCACAGAGGTGAGGCTGACAGGTCGGTAGTTCCCAGGGTCCTTCTTCCCACCCTTTTTAAAAATGGGTGCAGTGTTTCCCTTTTTCCAGTCCCCAGGGACTTCACCTGACTGCCATGACTTTTCAGATATCACGGAGAGTGGCTTGGCAACTACATCAGTCAATCCCTCAAGACTCTGGGATGCATCTCATCAGGTCTCTTAGATTTATGTATGTTCAGGTTCCTCAGGTAGTCACAAACCTGATCTTCTCTTATGGTGGGAAATCCCCTTGATCAGGCGGCCTGTAGTAGACCCCAACCACAAGGTTGCTTTTGTTGCCTCAATCTCTAATTCTCACCCATAAGCTTTCAACCTGCTTGTGGCTATACTTCAGAGACAGCTCTTCACACTCTATCCATTCCTTGATGTAGAGGGCAACCCCTCCGCCCCTCCTTCCTTGCCTGTCCCTTCTGAACAGCCAGTAGCCATCAATAGCTGCACACCAGTCATGGGATCTGTCCCACCAAGTTTCAGTAATGACAACTAGGTTGTAGCTTTCTAGCAGCACGGTGGCTTCCAACTCCTGTTTGTGCCCATGTTGCGTGCATTGGTGTAGAGGCCCTTCAGCTGGGCTGTCGGCTGTGTCACCTTCTTAGAGGAACACCCCTTAATTTCTTTGAGGTATTTCACTGATGTTTTCCTGTTGGCTCCTATTACCTCGGGAGCCCTTGGCTCATCTTCATAAGACTTCAAGTGTGCTCCAGCGTAGCCAGCACGTCTCAGAGCAACAGGCTGAGGGCCCTCGCTAGCTCCCTGTCCCTCTAACTTTGGCGTGTCGTCCCACAGCTTGTCACAGGCAAGCCTGATATTATGCCCCTCCCCTTCGAGTCTAGTTTAAAGCTCTGTCAATGAGCCCTGCTAGCTGGTGAGCAAAGATCCTTTTCCCCCTTTGAGAAAGATGAATGCCATCTGATGCCAGAAAGCCTGGTGCTGTGTAGGCCATTCCATTATCGAAAAACCCCCAAATGTTGCAGTGACACCAGCCATGGAGCCGTGTATTAATAGAGTGGGTCCGTCTGTTTCTTCCAGTGTCGCTGCCTGCAATTAGAAGGATAGAGGAAAAAATAACCTGTGCTCCAGATTCCATTACCAACCATCCCAAGGCCCTGAAGTCTCTTTTGATCGCCCTTGGACTACATGTTGCAGGTTCATTGCCACCCACATGAAAGAGCAGTAATGGATAATAGTCCAAGGGCCGTACCAGGCCAGGAAGTTTCTTAGTGATGTCTTTAACCCGGGCCCCAGGGAGGCAGCAGATGAATGTGTCTAGATCTTTTTTGCTGGGATGGGATGTCTATTTCAAACCCACTTGTGTAGTAGAAGATAGTGTGAAAATGTATTTTTCATTGTTTATACTGAGGTTTAGTGCTTGGAAAAGGCTTGGTATTGCGTTTGCCAAGCACTGAATCTATTTGAAAGAGGCAGCCTTTATTAATATTCCAGCTATGAGAACACTTCTGTAATCTTTTGGCATTGGGTTGGCATTGCTGTTGCTGTAGTATTTGCAAGCACTCTGAATAATATTGAAACACTGACGGGGCATATGCACTCCTTATATTCATATTGACTTCAATGAGACGTTCTGCATGCTGTATTTCTATTTGTTATGTGTCTTTCTTATATTGAGAACCAGGAGTGCGGCATGATGGAGGAAGGCGTTTAACTCTGATATTGAGAACAGCCTGCTACATGCCTTTGTCCTAGGAAACCAGCTAGAAGAAAAGAGTTCTGGTTTAGGGGAATTGTATGATTTCTAGTCGTAGCTGTTTACTTTATCTTTGCGTAGAGCCCTTGTGAGGTGCACTATAAAAAGCACAGGGAAAGTCAATTTTTACTGGAGAGTGTTTGGAACAGAACTGCATGTGTGGAAGGAGCGGTTACTAGCATCTGTATGAGCATTGCCAAAGTTTTCTAGGATGTTATGAATTGCCAGTTGTTTCCATCTGGAATAAAGGAATAGGAAGGGTGGGTGAGACTGAAATAGAATTGCTGCTCTTGACTACAAAGTCCCACCAAAACACATGCTTAAGGAAGTGGTCAAGGCGGCACAGACATCAAAGGGGCAGGAGTCTTTCCTTCTCTGTAGTTTTCAATGTTTCCACGCTGGCTCATAGAAACGTTGGCAGGACTGCAGCCTTTGACAGTGCTACAAGTGGCATCTTTTATTTTTTCATTACAAGCATGAACATTACCAGTAAACGTATAGTGACTGGAGAACTTCTCAATATAGAAAGAGGTTTATCTGTCTTCTTACTGAATGACGCACATTTATCTTTTAATTTCACTATAGTGTGTTACAAACTATGTTTTACTGGTAGTGATGTGCTGATCAATTCAGATTGGTCTCTATGGCAAGCTTTGTCTTCCTCATGACTTACCTGTTAGTCAGTGCTTGGCTTAGTCACAATTTTTGCCAACAGTGATTTTAGATACCTCCAAATCACTGATAAAGATTCTGCACCCACCCCCCTCACCCCCTTTGCACAGAAATGTGTATCTGTACTCTCTCTCCAAGATTGTTTCTTTCCCATCTTTCTAGGGGAAGATCCTAAGAAGCTTTAAAATGGAATAAGAACATACTTATTAATCCTGGCCCTAAATTAATTTTCCAGGATCTGATTCTGAAAACGTCAAAAGGAAATAGAGAAGCTTCATGTAGCCTAGAATTTTGCTCTAGGGACCTAGACAAATCAGCATGGACATCTTTAAGTTTGTACATTAGGAAAAAGGGAAAAGCCAAAAGCACTATTTTTCTTCCCCGTGAAACAGTTTGATCTCTGAGCTAATGTACAAGAAGGCCAGTTCCAGTCCAGTCCTCAGGAGGCTCTCACAGAACGTTTTCAAACCTCTGTGAGAAGGAAAAAAAAAAAAAGTGAGAAACATAGATATTAAAAATGAAAAGAAAATGATTTCCTAGGCTGATATCTTCTGAGATAATAGAGGGAATGATACTTACTGGTATTAACACCTACAATTTGGTAATTTCATTTGTTAATCTTGTTAACATGCTATTTTCCCTTTATTTCAGATAATTAAAAAAGACAGATCTGACCTGACAATGCTCTCCATGGTGCTTGTAATCACACTTTCCTAAACCCTGACACACTGCTGTTCGTTATCACATTTTCTTGGGTTTCCTGTTGTTTTTCAAGCCATTTTTCACAATTGAATACGAGCTGATAGGAGAGAACTTGCCAAACAAGGTTGTGTGAGTTTTTGCTTTGAAAGCAACAGTAGTGAGAAAGCCATCATTTGGTAAAATTGCTGGGCAAGGGTTTCAGATAAGCATTTAACTGACAACATACAGGCTGATGGAGAGCTAAGCTGCCTGCAAATGTATAGAGCAAGCCAGAGCTGTCATATCTTTCAAAAAGCAAGCAAAATTCTTCCACCGATCTTCAATTCCTTTAATCCAACATAGTAAGAAGTGGCTTTCCAGTTTGGGTCCTGATGTATTTGCTTGCGTCACTGTTTATAAAACAAATCAAGCAAAAAGTTAGGGAAAAGACCTCTCTGTTAACCCTCACAGCCTTGCAGTTTTTCCTTGACTGATTACGAAGTTCTTTCCAAACACTAATTAATCACGTTAAAAGGCCACATATACTGATATTCTGTCAACGTTCAATGCCAAATATCTTTGCTGCCAACAGGTAAGAAGAAGTTAATGCATAGAAGAGGTTATATACAGAAATAATTCAGTTGGTAAAATGATGAGCAAGGAAAAAATGAGACCCACTAAGTGGAGCTAAAAAGAAAGAAAGAAATGAGTATTTTTAAACGATGTCCAAAAGATGTCAGGTAGCATTATGGCTAAAGTACTTTCATTACACAACAAATAGGTCCCCATCTGAAACAAAATTAAACTTCAATGAACTAGTCAGAAGAGAGGAGAACTCATTATTAGTGGTGTGGAAATTACCAGTGCAAAATTTCTTAAACTACACAGTGAAAGGCAACTTAACAGGGTGGCTTTGGCTCTTGATCAATATCTGAGATGTCCTGCAAACCCACAGAACTATTGAGCCATAGGAAAATTTGGGTTGGAAAGGGCCTCTGGAGGTCCTCTTGTCCAATCCCCCACTCAAAGCACATCCAGTTACATGTTGTTCAGGGCCTTGTCTGCCTGAGTTTTGAATATCTCCAAAAATGGAGATGCCACTACCTCTCCAGTAGCTGCTCCAATATTTTGCCATGCTCACGGTGAAAAAAAAATTCCTAAAATCTGATTGGAATTTCTGTTTTTGCAGTTTGTGTCTGTTGCCTCTCGTCCGATTGCTGTACACCTCTGAGAAGAGTTTGTCTCTGTCTTCTCTGCGTCATACCATTATGTAGCTGGGATCAGCAGTGAGATCCTCCAACCTTTCCCTTCTTCAAGTTGAACTCCAAAAGTCCAACTCCCTCTCCTGCTCCTCACATATCCACATGCTGCTTCTGGATATCTGCTTTCTCAGTTGACTATAGCATAACTTGGACTCCTGAATTAGGTGTCTAAACACCAATGGAATGAATCTGGGTCAGCCAAGAAAGAGGACAAAGTCAACAGTCTTTGACCATAATTCGAGACTTGTGATCAAAAACTGTTTCAGAAGCCCCAGGGTAAAAGAAAGAATGACTGACCCAGAAGAATGCTGTGTTTTGTGGTGGCAAGGGAAGAGGCTCTAAACAAGCTGAAGGGACTCGTCTGAACTAAGTTTGTCTGGCAGTGAAACCTTCTGCCTAATTAGCAGAGTTCCCCACTTTTGGATCATTTTGTTGGCTCCAGATGATTAAGGTGGCCAGCAGTGAAATGGTTGACTCCGAAATAGAAATTCTAGCAAACAGACGTTGTGTTAACAGCATTAAGAGCTCATAACTCTTGGACAGCTGTTGCTTCTGTCTGTATAAAGATGTTGTATCCAGAAGACTGCACCTACAGCCCCGAGGACTGGAACCTTTCTTTTTCTATGACAGCACAAGCTCCTCAGACACTGGTGAAGTACGAAGCAGCTTTTGGTGGGAGGGATCACTAGGTATCTGCTTGATTGAAGATTAGCAGAATCAAAGAGAATTAAACTCAAGTAACTTCTGAAAAAGATGAATTAAAAATATTTAATGGGAAGAATAGCTTAGGGAAACATACGACAGTAATTCTTTCTGAACTTGGTAACTTGCTTATAAATAAGAAACAAACTGCAGAACTGAAACCAGTGCTCGCTTTACTGAGATCTACTCTAACAAATGACCTGTACACTTCTTTTCATTATGTGACCAGAGGGTCAGACTGGTCTTATGGCGGAAGGATTTTGAGAAGAGGAAGCAATCACCGTCCAAAATACCCCATGGTCATTGCAACACAGCTGCGATCCAGAGAACAAGAGGCTGGTGATCAGCCCAGGGGTGAGGTAATGGGGTTAGGCAATAGCCAGACTATGCAGCATGTTTTTTTCAAGTGACAACTAATATACAGACCAGCATGATTTCTCCCTCTCCATCTTTCAGTCCCTGGAAAATGACTCATGTGATGCATCAAGTGATGAGACAGTGGGAACGTGACACCAAAGACAGATTTGCCTGTGACTCTGAAGAGCTGCTCAGAGTTCTGCAGAGGGAACCTGGGTTCAGGCACTTGGCCAGCAATCACTGAAGATGGGGATGTGTGTGTTGTTCTGATGGAGATACGTAGTACAAATTAAAATGGATCCTCTCACCTGCAATTTATCCCGTTTAAACTAACCAGGGATTTCTAGTTTGTAAAACCATACGGGTCTCCAGGGACTGAGGTGTTTCAAGGTCCACAATGAACTGAATTCAAAACTTGCTCCCAAACAAATGATTGAGTAAAATTTCCAAGACCCCAGACTCTGAGCTTTGCTGCACAGGAGAATTCCATAGAGGACATTTGGGTCCAACATGATTAAAAGTACAGTGTCCTTGCTCTTCCAAGAACTTCAGAGGAGCTCAGCAAAGCAACTAGTTTATATGCATTTTCACTTCTTAAAAATGGTTAACTGAGTTCACTTTAATGCATCATATCCTGTACTTTTTCAATCACAATGAGCACTGACCATCCTTGTGCATGACGTTTTATCTGGGCTTGCATGGGGACGGCGGAAGGAAGTAATAGGGAAAGAGATTCTCCTTTTTTTGAAGTGGGTGAGATGCAGCAAGGGTGATTTAAAAGGAGAAAATCTGGCACAAAGAGAGAACTGCTTGTGCCTCCATTCTCAGTGGAGTTTTGAGTCATTCATGCAGCGCAGTAGCTAGGGAGCCCGAGTGACTCATACATTCTTAACTATGAAGAAAAAATATTTTTTCTGAAACATTCAAGCATTACTCACATTTTCAGTTAGTATCAGCTGATTCTAGTAGCCTTATTCCACCTTTTGGGGTTTAGTACAATGAGTTATATAAAAGACAGATTGGGCTCAAGCTCCCTTTAAACTGATGTGCTAAATATGGCATCAGGCACCTTGCCTACATTATGAAGTATTTTGAGTGCCCCTCAGTTCAGCATGGAAGTTACTATCTTTAACAGGGAGGAGCTGGGAAAATTGCAAAACTCACATTACAGCTGACTTCAAAAGCTCTTGATATAATTATCTTAACTTCTATGTTGTGACTTTCATCCCAAAGGCTTCTGAAATGTTTGACCAACTGGCAAACAGAGCATATCTGGGGATTTATTACCCACTGCTGAACTGGTACAATTTCTAGGGTCTTCAGTACTCAAAATCATGGAACCATAGGAAAAAAATCGAGTCTTTTCCAGGCTGAACAAGCCCAGTTCTCTCAGCCTCCCCTTGTACACCATGCAGTCTAGCCACCTGGCCAGCTTGGTGGCCCTCCACTGGGGTTGCTCCACTATGCCCATGCCTTTCAGTATGGGGGAGCCCAGTGCTGAGTATGGGAGTCCCACAAGTGCTGAGTATAGGGCAATGATCACTCCCCTTGACCTACGGGCTGCACTCTTGCTAACACAGCCCAGTGTTTGCTTGGTCTTTGCCACAAGGGCCCACGCTACTTAAGAGTACTCAGCAGTGACATGGCGTGGGTCAGTGCAGATGCATCGTACGGCTGCGCAGTACAAAGCTGGCCAGGACATCTACGTATGTTAGCAGATCTACATCTGGTCACACTGTCCATAATTTCATCCACTTTGTGGAAGACTGTGTAGACTATTTGGTACATCCCTGGAGTAAGACCAGAAGTATGACATCATTAAGTTCCTGATTTATTAGATAAAAATGAGTCATTTCAGTTTTAAAGAAAAGTAGACCCTTTTTGCAAATAGTTTTGAGGTCTATGGAAAAGTGCTGTATAAGTGCTAGACGTCATTTTGCATAGGCTTTTTGTGAATGTTTGCGTGAGGTAGGTCCCCGCTACAAAATTCTACCCCAAAGCAAATTTCAGCATTTGTGCTGCATTATTCTAGGAAATTTAATGTATCACTGTGGCCAGGAGTTTAGTATGAATCAAAAGAAAACTGGATATTTTTCTGGATAAATAATTTTTCCCACACCTCTCTAGTGGATGGACTGCAAGACAGGGACTGGGGGAGCAAAGTCCCTCCCACTGTAAGAGAAGATCAGGTTCATGACCACCTGAGGAACCTGAACATACGTTAGTCTATGGGACCTGATGAGATGCATCCCAGAGTCCTGAGGGATTGACTGATGTAGTTGCCAAGCCACCCTCCATGATATTTGAAAAGTCATGGCAGTCAGGTGAAGTCCCTGGGGACTGGAAAAAAGGAAACATTGCACCCATTTTTAAAAAGGGTGGGAAGAAGGACCCTGGGAACTACCGACCTGTCAGCCTCACCTCTGTGCCTGGGAAGATCATGGAACAGATCCTCCTGGAAACGATGCTGAGGCACATGGAGGACAGGGAGGTGATTGGAGACAGCCAGCATGGCTTCACCAAGGGCAAGTCCTGCCTGACCAACCTAGTGGCCTTCTACAATGGAGTGACTACATCAGTGGACAAGGGAAGAGCTACGGATGTCATCTATCTGGATTTCTGTAAGGCCTTTGACACAGTTCTCCATAACATCCTTCTCTCTAAATTGGAGAGATACAGATTTGATGGGTGGACTGTTTGGTAGATGAGGAATTGGTTGGATGGTCACATCCAGCGGGTAGTGGTCAATGGCTCAACGTCCAGATGGAGACCGGTGACAAGTGGTGTCCCTCAAGGGTCTGTATTGGGACCGGTCCTTTTTAACATCTTCATCGATGACATAGACAGCGGGATCGAGTGCACCCTCAGCAAGTTTGCAGTTTCCAGCACCTGGGGCGGAGCAACCCCCGATATCAATACAGGCTGGGGGATGATGGGATTGAGAGCAGCCCTGCTGAGACGGACTTGGGGGTACTGGTGGATGAAAAGCTGGACATGAGCCAGCAGTGTGCGCTCTCAGCCCAGAAGGCCAACCATATCCTGGGCTGCATCAAAAGAAGCGTGGCCAGCAGGTCTAGGGAAGTGATTCTGCCCCTCTACTCTGCTGTGGGGAGATCCCACCTGGAGTACTGCATCCTGCTCTGGAGCCCCCAACACAAGAAGGACATGGACCTGTTGGAGCGAGTCCAGAGGAGGGCCACAAAAATGATGAGAGGGCTGGAGCACCTCTCCTATGAAGACAGACTGAGAGAGTTGGGCTTGTTCAGCCTGGAGAAGAGAAGGCTCCGGGGAGACCTTATTGCAGCCTTTCAGTACCTAAAGGGGGCTTATAGGAAAGATGGGGAAAAACTTTTTAGCAGGGCCTGTTGTGATAGGACAAAGGGTAATGGCTTTAAACTAAAGGAGAGGAGATTTAGACTAGACATAAGGAAGAAATTTTTCACAATGAGGGTGGTGGGCACAGGTTGCCCAGAGAGGTGGTAGAAGCCCCATCCCTGGAAACTTTCAAGGTCAGGCTGGACGGGGCTCTGGGCAACCTGATCTAGTTGAGGATGTCCCTGCTCATTGCAGGGGGGTTGGACTAGATGACCTTTAAAGGTCACTTCCAACCCAAACTATGCTATGATTCTATGACTCTATGATTCTATGAATACCTAGTTTTATTAGCAAAGATTACAAAATAAGTAAGACGTCTGTGAGTTCTGGAAAGGTTAAGGATCCTCAGTACAAGGCACGTTTGTGCTCCAAATAAATAGGAGTAAAGAGCCATTTCTGTTGGAGAGAGTATTTCCATAACGGCCTGATGCGATTTCGTGCTTCCTCTGAAGTCCCTGACAGCCCTTCTCAGACACAGGACATGGACCTCAGACTGGGAAGGTCCAAGTTTTCCAGTGCTGAGAGACAAATATTTCACCAGAGACCACTGAGAGCCTTCCAGTGCCTCCCCATGACCCCCTCCTCTACCCAGGAAGGCAAAAGCATTTTCCTGCAGTTGGACGGGGAAGAACGAGAAGTGCTCAGCTGCTGAAGACCAGAAAAACATGGATTTATCTCTTCTGATGGCCTAGCAGAGCACACAAGGAAATACAGGCATAGATGTGGACACAGCAAGCTCAATCCGGCTCTGCAGTGTACTAGGATAAGTCAGATGTCAATCACCAAGGCTAACACTACAATTAAGCCTAATTCCAACTCGTGGTGCATTTGCTTAGATGTCATTCTTTTTCCTAATAAATACATAAATAATTTATTGAATTTAATTAATAATTTATAATGGATTGCACTCCTTTTAAAGTCTGGCTAATGTTTATTGAAGCCAACGGGTGTCTGTGGGGTAAAATAGTGCTCCATCCTCAGTGCGGCGATATCCAGTGTTCAGGAACATCACAGGGGAGACGTGGGCAACCCCAGGGCTTAGTCAGGCATATTCTGGAGCGTGCATATCTCAGATGGAGACAGATGGTTGTTTGCTCACTAGAAATACGTAGGTTAATTCCCTAGAGGAATGTATGTATCTTTATCTGATTGCACTTCAGGGGAAATTTGGGTAGAATAACTTCAATGGGAATTGTGGGAAGCACTGAAAAGTCGGGTCACAGTTTCCTGTGGACTGAGATGTTTAATATTGGGCAATGCGGTTGGAAACTGTTAGCCAAGAGGTAAGGCTATTGCAAAAGGGCTTGAAGATTTTGTAAGGTAATTGTTAGGAAAGGAATCAAGAATAGGGCAGAAAATGTCATTATGTTCCTAAGTAATGAGTAGTGTGAATGCAGGATGCAGTTCCGTTTCCCCCATCTCAGAGCTAGAAAACGTTCAGAGAAGGACAATCATGAGTATAAAATGGTTTCCTGACTAAAAGAAGCAAAGTGGACCAGGAATGTCCACCTTGGGATACAGGCAGCTGAGGGTCTATAGAGACCTATACATCCCATTGGGGTCCATCAAATTTGGGATACCATAGAGAAGGTGAAAGAAGCAGAAGTTCTTCACTATTTCTCACACTGTAAGAATTAGAGGGACTCCAGCCATCAGCAGGGTTGGCACAAACAAAAGAAAGTCCTTTTTCACAGCGTACCTATAAAATGATGGAAGTGATTACTGTGGTAATTGTGAAGGTGGAAACCGTACAGATATTGAAGCCAGACTGAACAAATTACCTTCAACTGTGATTATTAAGCATGATATTGCAGATACAATCTCCTGCTCAGGAAGTCCCCCAACCCCTCCTTTGGCAGAAGTCACCAAGAAGATGGGGCGCTTGTACATGTCACCATTTCTGCTGTTCTTCACTTATTTTCCACACTTCACACCATCATTCATGGGGGAGTTGCCTTTGAGGAAGGCAATTATGTGTTTTTTCTGGACATCCTTGTGTTTCTCCTCATCCTGATCCCTTTGTTGGGTATTTCTGTGCTCTCAGGACAGCTGTAGAGAGCTCCTTCTTCTGGCTGCACCAGTCTGCCTTTGTGCATGGGGCAGGTAACAGTGTCTTTTGTAGGAAATGAAAGAAATGACGGGTACAATGTTCCTTGGGTAGCTTGGACCAGGTGGCCACATGAAATCTTGATTTTGGTCAGTGAAAGGGGACATGCTGTCTAGGCCATCTCACCAGGATTGTTGTCTTAGTGAACCACATCCTTCTCTTCAGGAGAGGAGGTGGAGCCGTGTTTGGGATCCTTGCTGCCCATAGTGATGGACTCCTTTCACCCACAACATACACAACCTCTATGGTGTGTGCTTTTCTGCCTTGAATGGATGCTCGAAAGCCATAAGCAAAGGCAAAGCTGGGTGTCTCTGCTGGGGGTAGAATTGGGAGCGCTGGGATGTGAAAAGCTGGGGCAGTGTGGTGGTGTGCTGGAGCAGAGCAGAGCCTGCTGCCGGCTGGGTGACACCACAGGGCTACCTGAGAGGTGGCCATGCCCACCAGGGCTGCGGCTGCGCCCGAGGCAGACGTGGTATTGTGGGGAGTCCTGCAGGTGGTGGGACGTGCTAAAGGAAGGACCACAGGGAGCCAAGGCTCCTTAGGGCACCCTGCCAGCCTTGCAGGTGTGGGGGGAGACCCCAGCCACCCACCCAAACTGTCCCTTGTCTCCCACTGCCCATAAAGGGAGCTCGTATCTCTCTGCATGGCACGGGGGAAAATCAAGTTTTCTGCATCTGAGGACATTCAACATCTCATCCTGCTCAGGCGACCAGTGTTGGTGTAGTCAGTGGTGTCTCACCATGCAGGTCTCTGGCAGAGAAGACCAGTAGTGCCAGGACCCGCACTGTTCTCCCAGCCTCACCTCTTCTGCAAAACCCACTTGATGGCAGTGGCGCAGGGTGCACTCTGCTCATGACTGACCCTGTGGGCAGCTGTGCCCCATGGTGTGACCAGCCCTTGTGCCCCAGCCCCCCCAGCAATGGGACATTCCCCAGGCTCTCACAGCTGCGTCAGGCAGAGCTGCCACCTTCAAAATGGCTTGTCCCGCCTCTTTATCCATCTCTTCCACCTTCCTCCAGCCTCTGCCCTGCCTCATCCCACTGCTAAGCAGAGATGGACATAACCACAGGGGGGACCCAGGAAAGGAGCTGCGTCCAGGCTTTGCTCTGTCTAACATCACCAGGCATGCACTGTGCAGGGTCGTGCGATGGGGGAAGGAGGGCATCCCCTTGTTGCTCCCAGCCTCTCCATCGCATTAAGCCTCTGCTTTAGAGTGGAAACTCTGGAGCACACACACTGCCATTTCCTATTACTCTGTGCATGACTTGGCACAATAAGGCCCTCCGCGGCAGGTCTCCAGGAGCTACTGTAACTCTCTGTACGCACCCTATACATTCAGGAGGAATCACTGGGGAATTAACACTTCTGGTTTCAGCCTGCCACTGCACTGCCTGAATAATCACGGAAAAAATTTGCATTCATTCAACAGTCTGTGGGAATGTTTAAATTATAAAATCCACTTTCATTTAATTAAGGGGGAAAAAAACAACAAAAAAATTATCATTCATGTTAGATGGTCTGAGATCCTTAATTTGCTTTAAATGAAAAGGTTGCTGTCACTTTAGGTTCAGTCTAGAAAGATGAATAATTTGTTTGATCACTTGAGAAACAGGAGATCACGTTGCCCAGTAGTTTGTTATTATATTTCAGCAATAGTGTCTTTCTCATCTGAGGTTAACTAGAGTTACAGAACTGACAAAGCACCGTGCTGCTGTATCTCTGGCTTTATGTCCTTTGATAGCTACTGCTGAAGCAGAAGACATCCTCACAATGAGACACAAAAATATGCAGGAACCATTAAGAAAAAACTTTCTCTTGCACCTCTGTAAATCCAATTTACATCTAAGTGAATCAGCTGTATTTCTTATAAAAAAAAAAAAAAAAGGAGAAACTTAGGAACTCACAGTGGCTAATTGTTTTTCGGAATAACAGCATTTTGACCAAAGAAAGGCCTCCAGGGGGTTCACAGAAGAACAGAATCTTGCTAATATGGAGAGTGTTTCTTCCCCTTGCCTTACTAAACTGTACAGCGTAGGTCAGTCACATTCCCACCCCTCAACTGGGCAATGCCTTACTTAGAGGAAGATCCCAGGTGAAGGGTTTCTGGGTTCCTCAGACATAAGGGTCTGTGGCGAAATGACGGATGCGCAGGTCTGTGCCAGCCCACCCGCTCATGGAGGAAGATGTGTCGGAGCTGTGGGACATCAATGGGGATGGCGCTGCAGGGGTGGATGGTGGTGGTGGACACCTGCGGAGGAGACTCACCTCTCTCCTTGCACTTGCCCTGAGCAGGATTTACCCGTCAGCTCCCTTCACATTAGGCATAAATGCAATTGTAGCCTGTAGGTCCTCTTCCCCTAACGTAACCTTCCAAATATACATTTGGACCTGTTCCACCCCAGAAGCACTGCCTGACTCCCGGAAGAGCTGGAGGTGACCATCCCATGTCCTGTCTGCAAGCAAGGAGTCCAGGGAGGGTGCCCAGTCCTGCTCGGCAGGTTGTGTGCTGGAGGCAGACACAACATTTGCGTACCTGAACACATGATTTGAGGTGAAATGGCCTTTCCCTGCATATTGCCTGGCCAGCTTTACAGCTGGGGAGGGGCAATGATGACAATGGGCTACAAAACATGGGCAAACCCAGACATTGACCTGCCCTTGCTGGCAAAGCACGTTGTTGGCCTCTCTGAGGGCCCTTCACACCCAGGTGATAATAAACCGACATGTCACTGCAGCCTCTCCCCATCTCCTCTGTCTCGTCACGCAAACAGAAGTCAGTCTGGGAAAGGTCACAGGTTTCACATGTTTCTCCCCAGGATCTGTACTCAGCTGCTTCCTCCTCCACACCTCCTGCCGCTGGTGCTGCTGCTGCTCCCCATACATGTGCTGCTGGGACATCATTGAAACGAAAAAGTGGGTCTTTCATTTCTGATGGGAACCGACAGTTTCTAGGAAGCTCATGCAATGTCCTTCCTGATCACAAGTAGTCATCGTGGCTTGGGGAGGGACTGCTGCTTCAGTCCTGGGCACTTTATTAAACTAGAAGAGGATTTGTATGAAAACCTCAGACTCGGGGCAAATCAGGGTTTGTATCCACTGCCAGATATCCACCGTATCCACTGTAGCAGGTCCAGACCGGTGTTGCTGATGTGGATGGACACAAGCTCGAGAGGCCCCTTCAGGGCTTCCCCTACCATGTTCTCCTTAATGGCACATCCTCTTCAGTCTCCTCAGGTGGCGCTGCTCCACCCTGGGAAAAGTCCTCGACTAACACAGCACCTACTTGTCATACCTCAACACTGTACCAGGAATTTGTCATGGGACCATGAAATCCTTTGTTCATACTTTTTTTTTTTAAAAAAAAAATAATCCACCTCAAATCCACAAGGCTGAAACCACGATACCATGCCCTCAACTAAAACTTTTGACTTCTCAGGTGCAATTCATCACACCTAATTCAAGCAGATGTCTGGCATCCTGAGCTCCTTTTAGAGCTGGCTGGTATCAACAGGCCTGTCTAGACAGCGTTTCATGTGACATGTTGTACGTCATACTTTAGGACGTGAGGACTACTCTGGAGGTATCTATTTCTCCTCATCCAAATGCTTTAATTAGAATAAATTAATCCCTCTGCTCCTGCTCCTATACCGTCTCTTCACCATTTTGTTTTCCTTTTCATTGTATTTCATCCCTGTGTAGTGCCCTGACCTGTTAACTGGTGAGCTTTTCACAGCACAGACTTTATTTTTGTTTTCACAGCACCCGCTAGAGAAGCTCCTTCAACCTGACCCTTTCCAAAACAAACCGCTGCAGAGTATAAGGGGGAAAGCAAGGTCCAGCTGCTGCTGGATGTGGCCCAAAGGTGTCTTACTTGATCCACATCAAAATACAGGCTGGGGCAGCTTGTGCGTTCACTATGCAGCATGCATCTGACATGCAGTAATAGCTGATTTCTGCCGCCTGCAG
Organism: Phoenicopterus ruber ruber; assembly: GCA_009819775.1. Classification (NCBI taxonomy): domain Eukaryota; kingdom Metazoa; phylum Chordata; class Aves; order Phoenicopteriformes; family Phoenicopteridae; genus Phoenicopterus; species Phoenicopterus ruber. Next base: position 189,283,507 of record CM020215.1, on the reverse strand, counting down.
TCCGATCCTGGGGCTGTCTCCTCCAGGCAGCGATGTCAGGACTGTTACGCAGCGCTAACACATCAGCCCTGTTGTTGCTGCGGGTTTCAGGCGAGCTGGTGGCTGTTGCATGAAAAAAACTGCCTCTCCTCTCAAGGAGCCAAGCAAAGGCTGAGGAGAAAAATCATTGCACAAGCTAGTACTTCCTAGCATATACAAAAGGTTTTCTGGTTCTCTGCTCACTGCTATTTCACCATCAGCGTCACTTTTCATTTAAGGCATCTTGCAACAACCAAGGATTTTTGATCTGTGAAGAAGCCTTTCTCTTTTCCTAATCCCAGCACCATGCAGAACAGGACCTCGCTGCAGAGCAAGGGGTTTGTGAACTGTTACACTAGAAATAGCATCAGTACCAGGGATAATGAAAGGGTGCAAACCCCTGAACTAATGTTCATGAGACTGGGCTTCAGAAACATGGGTAGTAGTTCAACCTTGGCTTCCTGAGCACATTGTCTGAGAGGCGTTACACAAACACAAAGAAGCATCATTCACACGCATTCAGACCAACAGACCTTTTGCAGTCTGTGTTTCCCAAACATTAGTCTCAGCACTTCTATATCTGGCATCATTTTTTCTGACTTCATACTTTTCCTTTTAACTTAAAATTCACTGGGTGCAATTTAAGTTCTTGTTTCAATAAAGTTGTCCAAGAAAGTAACACAAATTCAGGCTGGAAGTTAGGAAGATGTGTTCAGTGACCAGATGAATAAAGGGTAACTCAAACTTTCCATTGAGTAGGTGGAGTGAAAGAGCAAACCATCCTTGAGGATGGTGTGTGAAAGGAGTAACACAATGCATTTGCCTGAGATAGCCCAGGCATGCTCTTAGGCCCTATGATTCACATGACATTTGTGCCTTATTCTCAGCTTCTCAAACGTCTGTCTCCTACTGTTATTATTTTTAGGTTGGTTTGCTAACGAAACAAGGCTGATGTGATGAGGCTGACCATCTGCCTGGCTGTCTATTGGTCCCATCTGTCCCTTCTCCCCAAACCTGCTGGCCTGTTTCAGTCCAGTCTGATGGCAGGATGGAGGTTGCCAGGTGAGTTATCCTACATGTGCCATGAAAATTGGCTGCTCCTCAGGGAAGGACCAACGCAGCTCTTGCTGGAGGGAAGGGCAGGGTGAATCCAGCTGTTGGTACCCTGTCCGTGGCAGCAGCCAGGCAGGTGGTGGACATGCACTTACTCATCAGGCAATTGGGACACAGGACACTTGAAACCTGAAACATGTGCTGTCTCTTGCCTGCGGGACGATGTCCTAAAGGACACAGGACAGCTGGGCTATTGCCATGCAAAGGCAAGGGGATGAAGGACACATTTCTCCAGATAAATCAGCCTTCCCCATGTGTGCAGCTCACCGAGCAACACCTGCATCCGTAACCCTGGGGAACTCTCCAGGTAAAGGATTCAGCTCTCAGTATGTGGCTGATTTTGCATGTTAACTACCTCCTGATGATGTGAGCTACTTCAGACATGGATTTGATGTGACTCCTGAAGCTGTGCATGCCTGTGTTTATACTGTGCACCTACCCGAGTGTGAGAGGAGAGCAAGGCCTCTTTGGGGAGCTTTGCTGTCCATACAGGAGCACAGAGTGATCAGTCCCAACCCCGGATTTCCAGAGATGCCGACTTGATCCGTTGTCCATCTTCCCACACTGCCAAGGCAGCATTTAAGCATGCAAACAGATGCTGTAGTCTGGCAGGGAATAAAAATGCGTGCTTAGGTTTGTCTGCTGGGGCTGCTCAACCTCTAACGTTAACTGCGTGTCTTTGCAGGAATGAGACCACTCTGCGCAACAGTCTCATGGCTCTGAAAGCTTTCAAGACTGTTTGTGTGTCCTCCCTCTACCAGACTCTCTTACTCTTCTTTTTCTATAAGCTGAATAATCAAGACAAAGCTACATTTCCATTCCTATAGGGCATTTCCTTCCTTCTCAGGTCTTTCCATAGTGTATCACGCACGCCTTGCCTTTTTGCAGGTACGAAGGATGTAATCCCACTCAGGTGCGCCCAGGATCCCCGTGTGACTGGCAGCCGATGAAAGATCCTGTCTTTTCATTTCAATGCTTCTTTTCTTCAAACGAAGTGACTCAACAGCCTCTGCAGATCCTCAGCTTCCCTCCCAAATGGAGTGCATCTCATTTCCTTGCCTTTTTAAGCTTACCAAAATAAAGTTCACGTGTTTACCAAGGTGCAGGGTTACATCCTGGCAAGGATGCTAATGGCAAAGGCAGGGCCTGGGCAGGGAGCTGCCAGAGGGGGACAGCTCGTGCCCTGCTCCTTTTTCACCACTTCTGTTAGGATCCCGCTCTGCAGATGTCACACTTAGTGTTTTGATGCCTAAATTCCAATTGCAACCACATGATCTGCTTGTCTATAAGCAAAAGACTTGCCCTGTTTCAGAATATGAATTACAGTCATGAATTCACTCTTGGCTAAATTGCATGTTTATTCCTAGTATGAAGCTATGAACACTGCTCCTGCAGAGAAGAAATCATTACCCACGTCAATGCCCTGAAAGGGGAGGGCCTGAGGAGGGAGAAGCATAAACATCACAGAAAAAGCCTAACGTGCTTGTTATGAATAAAATATCCAATCCAGCTTTAATCATGGAACAGAAGGGCTCCAAACAGCATTGGAGGCCTGGTTTACAAGGCATAGACCTGATACTTCCACCCCCCCTGCCACGAGAGTTTTATTTTAGCTGATAAAAATGAGGAGAAAACACTGAAAAGTCAGGGGAAAGTGGAAGGATCCTTTGCAGCACAAGTGCCAGTTTGCATCTGTGTGGTGTAGAGCAGAAAAGCAGTTTCGTCGTGGCCTGACCTCGCTAAAGCTTCACTTCCATTCCCAAACATGAGCTTCGCTGGTTGTCAGAAATGAGCTGCTCGGAGGGGCCCTGAGATCCTGCTGCGCCGAGGCAAGGGCAGGCGGAGGGCTGGCTGGGGACACTGCTGGTACCTCCCCCTCGGGTGCTCCCTGCGTGAAGGGGGGACAGGCGTCGGAAGGTGCCTGCCTGCCACAGAGTTCAGGATTCCCCTCTGCTGGGAAAGTCTTCAGCAGTTTTCTTCCTGGCACTGCTAGAAGACACATAGCTACCACGTGTGACATCCACGGGGACACTAAAGTCCCCTCCTTTACACGAAAGGCTGAAGGGGAATGCGTAAGCTGTTAGGGAGCAGCCCAATTGAGGTGAGGCTGCCACAGCTCCAACCCCCCAGGTCCAGCTAGTAACAATGTCAAGCACATATTCCCTATAGGCACACACACAAGCACACGTATACAACCCACACATACACATGGCTGGACACACTGACCTACAGAGACAGATGCGGCCAGAGCTCACATAAACACCAACAGCACCGGCAGCCTCATCCTGTTCCCCTCTCTGGCTGAGCAGGATGACAGTCCAGCAGTGGAAATTACACATATAGATGTGTAGGGTGTGAATCCCTGCAGCAGCTGCACTCAGATGCTCAGCCTGCCCAGTGGCCGCCCCTGGATCCCAGCCTGCCCAGTGGCCGGCACCCAGGCACGTGAGTCCCCAAGGCTGCAGCTCCAGTCTCTCCCGTGGTGGCACCCCGGGCACACGTCCCTCTGACCCTGCTCCCTCTCCAGCTGCTCCACTCAGACCCCACGCACCCACGGACACTGGGTGCACCCTCTCCCACCTTTGGTTCCTCCTTGCTTTCGGGCTCCCCCGGCTGCCGTGGTGCCTCCAGGCTCCCTGTGTGCCCACAGACGGCCCTTCGGTGGGCTGATGGCTCCGGTGGTGGGCTTGGGAGGAGCGGGGCAGGGGCTGAGTCACCAGAAGTCACCTCGAGTTACTGGGCTCTTGCAAGGAGCACGTGTCCTAGTGCAATGACACTGGATGTGAATTTTTTGTCCAATGTAAGATCCTTGGGTTAATAAAAACTGCTGTGGACGTTTTGGCTGACATAAGGGATACCGAGCCCTCCCTTCCCTTTCCAAGGGTCATTTTTATTTCTCTGGGAAAGGTTTTTAAAATACCCCAGAGCGCTCTCTGCAGCACACAAGTCTCTGTGCACCACTCCGAGCACTGTCCCACCACTAAGCAGCATTCGTGCTCTGCCTCAGAGTTTTTTTGTGTTGTTTGTGGTGTCTCTTCCCAAAAGCAACCGCATCTGGGTGATGGTGAAGGCGTGGGGCACCTCCAAACAGCCGATTCACCCCTGCCATTCCTCAAAGGACAAGCATGGGGGAACCATCCCTTTCTGGTTTCTCTTCCAAATTGGCATTTGTTCTATGATAATCTCCTTCATTGTATATGAAACAATAACAAGCTTTGGTAAATGACTTCAGTAATCAAGCACTTGTTTTATTTTATGGTTTAATGCAGCAACTATTAATTGCCTTATGTACAAAAAGAGATTTTCCCCTAATTGTTTAATAGCATGAAGGACAAACACTTTTACGTTTCCAGTGCATCATTTGGTAGGTTTCTGGTGAGCAGGATTTTCCTCAGAGTCACCACTGGGTTGTGGTGAGATAACAGAGAGCTGGAGCAGAGCCTTGGGTCAGCAGCGGCCAGATAACAATGATGTCCTTCAGTGTTCACTTGGCAGCACTGGCTAGCCCCGAGTCCTTTCTTATCAACAGAGAGAGCTGTAGCAACACTTTGAGAAGTGTCTGAAATCAAAACTTGGAGGCGAAATAAAAGCCAGCTCTACTGGCCTCTCTGAAGCACCGTTAACTTGCCTCGTTTCTGTCGGTAAAGCTCTGCCACAGCTTTCGCCCAAGCCCGAGGAAATCTATTGCTGTTTTGTTCTTTTTGCCGTCCTCAGGTCAAGACTAGTCAAATACAGCTTTTGCATGGAGTTGAAAGCCCATAAGGACTTTTGTAGCTGGAACACTCTTGCCTTGGGTATCTGATCCCGGTGCTGCCCGTGGGAAGACAGCTCTGTCTTTCTCCTGGACAGTCTCTGGGGGCTCTTGCTGAGCTCCGATTTCCAATACCTGCGTGATCCCACAGGTAGGTCAGTTTGGGAGCCAGGGGGAAGGCAGGAAAGCTTTCCTTGGAGCGTACCACACAGCTCGCTGGCCCTGTGCTCCCAGCTGTGTCCCTTGAGCAGCACGCTGTACTGGCTGGAGCAGCGTCCCCAGTCCCCATTAGTACATGAAGCCAGCAGCAGTGGCACGCTTCCCCCTACAGATCTAGGAGGAACCAAAGAACTTTTGCTCCCTCCATGCTTGCCTGGCCCCAGACATCACACACAGCTGCTGGCTGGAAGGACACAGTCTCAGCTGTTAGTTCAAACATGCCCAGTTATGCTAGCATCTTTCCTCGTGGATTTAGTATGTCCGCAAATGCTATGGCCTGTTTGGATGAACACGTCACCCATGCTGTAAGCAGGCTATAATTGCATCACTTCACTGGTTTAATATCCATCACTTGTGTTGGGAATAGCAATGATGGGACCTCATCAAAACCCCACTGAATTTCTCAATCATCAACTCTGGTAGACCTCAGGTCAAGGGGGCAGGGACCCAGTGATCCATAGCCAGCTTTGGCACTAAGGGAGATCATTTCACTGGCCCAACGGTGCCATTAAGCACCTTGAATCTGTACAAGGCCTTGGATTTATTAAAGGTGCTTAATACTGAGAGGCCCGACAGGGATTAGTGAGTAGTGAGCATCTCTGACAGTAAGAAAACTCTTAATCAGATATCTAAATCTGAATGTTGGCAACCAAAGAGATAGGGTCCTCTTTCACCGTGCCTCCCCTACCACGTGGGAAGGTAGAGCACCAGCTCTCTGCCACTGTGCAGTGACCACAAGGATGGTGCAGGCATCTCTGGCTCTCCCATAGGTGTTGCTGCAAAGAGCTCATCGGTACTCGCCTCACTGCCGGTACTGCTCCTCATCAGACTTCCTGCAGGTGCTACGCAGATCAGCAGTCCACCTGCATGCCAGCTCCCTGCCTTCCCTTCTCAGTATTGTGCCTTGCTGTCACAGACTAAAGCAGAGAGCTGGGTTTTTTACCTCTCAAATTAGCTGTGAAAATTCATATGAATATTAAGTTCTTTAAACATCGAGTACTAATATTCCCTTTGTTTACACTCAAATCCATTTCTGGCATTATTTCAGAAATTAATCATTGCATGTATAGCATCCTTCTCCTTCAGCTTAATATGCAGGGAAATCTTGTCCCATACCGCCAAGGTTTCCTGCATTTGTACTTTGTCTTTTTTATATGGCAAGTCTGTGCCTGGATTACTGAAATGATTTCGTACAATTTCCAGCACTGGGAGATGAAATAGGTGAGTAGGTCCAGGACTCCGCTTCCCACCTCCTGCCCTTGCGTAAGGCGACTTCCCTGCGTACATGCCCGAGTTACCAAAGCAACTCCTGGGGATGACGATTCCTGCCACTTGACACTGAGCATTTGTTGAAGCCTTTCTTAACAACACGTAAAGAAAACTCACTCCTGTCTGGCACGGTGTGAAAAGAGAAGTGCTGTCATGAGAGAGGGGGCTGCACGTTTGAGTGGAGGGTACTGGTACCCAGCAAAAGCAGCGTGCTCTGCCAGAGCGAGCAGGGGCAGGGATATGCCCTGCTGCTCTCCTGGCTCAGGGAGTACCTTGCCGTTTTCCCTTGAGGAACTGCTTTTCAAGTAACTGATCTGTAAAATGGGGATAATCCCGCCTCCCATGGCCATGCCCAAAAGATCCAGTAAAGTTTCCCCCAGTATTTTCAATCTCTGGAAGTCCATGGGGATACCCCAGGACCTTGCTCATGGTCTCAGCACCCAGCTCTCCCAGCAAGACCTTTGTTTCTGACTCGATGTGACCGTCTGTGACTCATCTCTGAAATACAGTGTTTTTCCACTGAAGCTCTGAAATACAGTGTTTTTCCACTGATAATTTTGATAAGTATAACCTTAAACTGGGCTACATTACAGATGAGAACCCAAGAACATTTTTAATCTCCTGTTATTTACTTGTAACATCATGAATCACAGTGTTGCACAGTGTACATGATATTCCCTGATGATATAATTACGGTGCTCTCTATATACTGTGCTTTCTTAATTCATTGTATTCAACATTCACCTTTTAGCAAGGCGTGCTTTAATTTTCACATGCACGTTACTCAGTTCGAGACTAAACATGGGAATTGAAAACAAGACTCCTGATATAACAGCCACATCGCGCTGGCCGTGTATCTATATCTGCTGTGTTTGCTGACCTCCCACTGTAGCCTTTGCTCCCATCCCACACGTGAGCAGCAATGGGTGGCTACAGGATGGGTGCTTCTTTGAGCTGGATTTATAATGTGTGACTGGAGCTTGTTCTCAGCCTTATCAACCGGGGCGTGTTTACACGATGAGAGATACCTCTGTGGTGTTGTGAGTTGCTTGCTCTCAATGAGGGAGGTCTCAAAGCTAAGTGCCAGCAGTGCTGGGTGAGGTGAGGAGTCTGGCCAGTCCAGCACCCTCACTGGTGCCCTTAGCTCCCTCCTCAAAGGCAGATTAAGCCAAAAATGGTGGAGAGTACTAAAAAAAAATATTTTCCCCCAGTGCCTCCACACAGCGTGTCCCCTAAGGGCAAGCATGGGAGGGGAGTGCAGGGGCTCCACAGACCCAGGAGGATGGAGCTGTGGGTGTCCAGGGCAAGGAGAAGCCTGTCACCCTGTCTCCAGGTATGGCATAGCCTCCAGCAGGATAAGCAGGGCTTGTGCCCACATGGATGAGCTCCTGTCCTTCCCCGAGGATTGCTGCTCTCAGGCCATTACAACTGGCCGGGACACTGCTACTGTGTGCACCCAGTGCTGACCCCAGGCACCTTCACCCTCTCCCCCACCATTACCTCCAGGTCAGTCCCAACTCACATTTCTACTGTGCAGCTTGCCAGGAAGGAGAAGGAAAGCAGCCTTTCCAGGTCCAGGCTGCGTGGTCCCTCATCTGCTGCTAGTTCAAGAAAGGCAGAAGCTGCTTGTTGAGGCTCAGCGTTAGATTCGAGAGGCGGCTGGCTACTGAGCTGCAGTGGATCTGCCTGGAGAAAAGCCCTTGAAATGGCAAGCAGCATCACCTCCAGAGCTTCCCCCGAGTGTGCAAACAGGGACATCGGAGTCTGGGTTGAGCGGGGAGCTGATCTGGAAAGCTTGCTGCAAATTCCAGGGAAATGACCTCTGCGGAGGTAACCTTTGCTGAATCGAGCATCACTGAATAAGCAGCACTCTAACACCCAAGATTTTTAGCCCAAGCTTTCTTAAAATTGTACATTCATTATCTGCTGGGTTCCCAGCCCTGCCTTAGCTCTCTCTTAGTATTTACCAATACAAAGATTTGTCCATAATCTATTTCTTTCTGTGCCACCAAACCTTGCAGGGAGGATGCCAGTAATTTTCCAGGCTTGCCCCCCCGTTCAGCTGACACCAGCTGCTGCTGCGTCACTGAGGGGGCCACAGACATGACAAAGGTGAGTAAACAAAGCGCAGGACGATCAGCAAACAGCCTTACAGGTGCCTTCCCGTCACGGAGCGCATCCTACAAAGCCTTGGATTTTCTTTTGTTTCCTTTCCTTCTCTCACATCTGATTTTCATACTTATGAACATGCAAATGCAACAGGGAAATTTAGGAAATCTGTTACTAAGGCAACTGATTAGGTGATGATGCAAGTTACCTTATTATTTGAAAGTCAGGGTGCCCTGCGTTGCCATAAGCTCCTACCAAAGGGGAGAATGAAAGTTTTCATAATACCTGCCCACTCAAAGGCAGAATGACCCTAAAAATGGCTTGCCTTGAGAATACACCAAGAGTGCCAGAAGCCAACAAAATCCGGCTGCCTTAGCTGTAAAGTGAGCGGAGGCAAAATCTCCTCCTCGCTCCCATGCCGGCAGGATCAGGGAGGGGGCAACTTGCTGTCAGCAGTACATGTCACGCAGTCCATGGGAAAAAGCCCTCATGTGACGTGAGTAATGAACCAGACATCCACCTATAATTACATTTAATTATAAAGAAGAGAAATTAGAGCAGCAAAGATGCAGGTCCTTGGACCCAAATGTTGTACCTAAATACAATGATACAGATGACATTGGACCGAGGACTGTGGTTCCCCAAAGCAGTTAACCTGGGTTAACTTTGTTTTCGAGAGATCATTTTCCCGCAGTTGAGCCTGGGCCAGTTCTGCTGTGGCATACCCTGCCTTTCCCCAGTTTGACCTCCCGCAGCTCTACCACAGGCTTTTCTCCTGCATTTTCCTTCCCCCTCCATGGTCTCTCTTCACACATGTTGCCCCCCGCCCTTCTATACCATCTTGAGCCCATGCAGCATTTCTTTCACTTGAATGGTGCCCAAAGACTAGGGCTCTGCATCAGAGCAGATGCCTTTGACCTCAGCACCCACCAAACTGGGGAAGGAAGGGGCAGGAGCCAGGGCAGATGATGGGGACCTGGTCAGCCCCCACTGAGGGTGGCACCTCCTGCCTCTTCCTCCATACCCATCCTCAGCACATTCAGTCTTTTCACAGCCTGCAGCCCCAGGATTTGCAGCCCAGGTACCTGCTGCCCACGCTTCATGCAGGCCTTCCTCACTGGAGGGGTCACCTCAGGTCTGCTGCTGGCTCTGTGACCCCACTCAACCCAATGACGCTTGCAACTCAGCTGCCTCTGCCAGCTCCCACTGTGAGTTTCCATGCTTCTCCGCACAGATTGGCTCCTTCCTACATGCCAGGAGACACATCCTGAGCTTTTTTTTTGACCTCGGTTTTCAATGTTTTTCTCAATAAGTCCTCACACTGCTCCTTTGCTCACAGACAAGTCACAATTATTATTTCTGGGGCCCCAGAAATGGTGCTGGAAGAATCAATAAAAGTCAGCAGATACGGATCTGGAGTGTCAGGTGTTGTCAGGAGATGCCAGCTGTGGCTGTTGGGGCTTCCTGAGGGCTGCTGGGGTAGGCAGAGGCAGGAAGCCTGCCCCATCGGAGAGTGCACGCTAAAGGAACAAAACATGGGGGAGAAAGCAATGCAGAAAGCAATGGCCTGCTGCTTTTGGTCCAAGGTACCAGGAGCCTTGTGAAGGAGCAGGAGATGTCGACCTGCTCTCCTGGATTTCACATTGCCTCTTTAGTCCCACGTTACTGCCCTTCTGCAGCTGCACAAGGTGGCATTTGAAGTGGTCGTTTTGAATAGCTTCAAAAGCAAAAGCCCACCTGAGTCAAGGCTTGCTCAGTGAGTCTGGTTTTGCAGAGCACCACGTAGGTCCTGAGTTGTGTGCATGGCATCAGTTAGGCTGGGAAACACGAGCATCGTTTCTGTGGAGAAATACCTTCTGAGGGACCATGCTGGAAGAGGACTGCTGAAGACCTGCTGATGGTGCTTGCACTGCCTTGCTGCCCAGTGGCTTCCCAGAGCCAGCCTGGTGTTCAGAGGATGCCACAGCAGTGGCTGTGCCATTGATCTCCACAGATGTCACCTTTACCATTCTGCAGACCTCTCTCTCTTTCTGCTCCTCACCCATGTAGTCCTGGTCACCTCTTGTCTTCCAGGTGTGGTGCTGAGAGGGTGACAGGGCTGCCACCGTGCATGGGCCAGGCAAAACTGGCACATTGCTTCTGCAGGATGGTTAATCTTGGAAGTGGTGCCACGGTCCAGGACGAGCTGCTTTTCCTGGGGACAGCAGCTGACCTGAGAAGCCAAAAGACACTGCTCCTCCTTCTCTGTTGGGAAGATGCTCCGCAAAACTCCCCCAAAAAGCACAGGGCAGAGGTCAAGAGGGCTGGATACAGCCTGAGACCTTAGCGATAGGCTGTGGCTTATACCAGCAGAGGAAAGCTACTGCATGATCTTCTTGAGGCCACTAGAAATGGGGCCTGTATTTGGCTAAATTCACCATCTCTGGAATTTAATTTGCCACTGAACCTTCTTCTTACAGGGGGAAGGCGAAGCCTCCGATGTGAATCCCCCTGCACGCAGTCTCCTTGCGGGATGCAGCGGGGGCCTGGCTCTGGGATGCTCCCACTCGCCGGCCCCGGGGCAGGGCTGCCATCGGCCGCCTGCCATGCACTGCGCTGGGGCGCGCGTGTGCGCAGCTGTGTGCTTTCTGCAGTGATTTCCCAGCGGGCCAGCGAGGAAAAATGAAAAGTAAAACGAAATTGCAAAACCGCGTCTAACTCTGTGGGAAATGCTCAGGTAATATGAATAGCAACGGAGATGAGGCAACCCCCTACCACTTTCTAAATAGAGCCAGCAAGCGTATGCAACACTAGTAAAACTAAAATGATCATCACCTTCCTCTTGAGGAATTCATACACTTCTGAATTTATTTTCCTGATTGTAATATACTCTGCTCTCCCCCCCCCCCCTTTTTTTTTATAGATACAGTATTTTGTAACACCCTTTACAGCAGGACTTAGGGACCACAGTTTTACAAGAGAGATGGCAGCTTGACCGCAGCAAGTCAGTACCTCGATGCTGAAATCTAGGGTGAAATCCAATACAGCAGGCAGGGCCACAGGAAGGTCCCGTGGTGAGAAGCAGAAGTGAAAAAGTCAGTGAAAAGTGAAAAGGCATTGAAAAAGTGGCTGGGGAAGGGACGAGGGCGGCTGGGGGAAGTGGTCCCATGTGGGCAGCATCCTTTATGTTTGTTTCTGCGCAGGCAGCCCCTGGGCTCACATAGGAGGCATTCAGACGTGATCCCCTTAGAGCCTCTGCTTCTCAAAGCCCCCGCACCTCTAACCCGCTGCCCAGGGTTTTCTTGGGCTGTGTTTCTGAAATGGCTTTCCTCTGGTGACATCCTTGTTGAATAATATGGACTCTGCAATACGCGAGGTGAGAGCGGCTGAGTCACGCTTTTCCTCGGCGCTCCCCGAAATGGGAAGCAGCCCAGGCCTAGAGGCAAAAGCAAGTTTTGCTTTTAGCTACCTGAAATGAATCTGTTGCCTTCGTGCATTGCCTGTGGTGTTTTACCGAGCGCTTTATGCCAGAGCAAAGAGGGTGCGAGGCCATGACCTTGCCACACTGATTCCCACCCACGCTGTGCTGGGAGGCAGAGCAGCGGGGGGAGGGGCCCACGGGAGCGCTCCAGATGTGCAGGGCTGCTGCCCACATCTGCCGCCGGCCTTATGGGGAGCTGGGACGGTCACCGAGACCCCCAGTGCCCAGCTGTGCTTCAGGCACCGTGTATTGCCGAGGAGGGGGACCACCCCACCATCACGAATCGCAGGCTCCCAGCACAGCTCGGAGGACCACCTCTACCCCATAGACCATGGGAACATCCAGACGCAAACCAGTTTAATTCAAGTCTTTCCAAAACCGTGGACGATGTCAGGAACTTCCTCTCCTTTTCTCAGTCCAGCTCGAAACTCCTGCCCTCGCGTAACCCTCCTTAGCAAGTTGTTCCCTTTAGCATTGGCTGCAGTGAAGCGTTCACTCCCAAAGCCACTGGTTTTTTCTTCCTAGAGGCAAACATGACTGGACTTTTTTCATGCTTTCTGGGAAATGTTGGCTTCGGTTCAGCTCAGAATGGCTCTGAGGTGCCTCGGCAGAGCATCCCAAGGAGATGGAGCTCCCCGTAGGGTCTAATTAGGTTTTCTGCCTTTACGTATTTATTTTCCTGATTGTAATATACTTTTATGGCCAAAAGGAATTGGAGGATGCTTTTAGATAGAAATCACTCTTTATTTTTATTGTAATATTTATTTATTCAAGGCAATAATTAGGGGTTAATTATGATGGTCTGTCTGCTTCCAACTTTTTGTGCTCCTGTAACAACTTCCTTATGTACATCAGTGTAGGGAAGGAGCAAACCCAAGCCAGGACCTGAGGTAGACACAGCCTGGCTGAGAGACCCCCTGCTACCTGCACACGGTGGTAACGCGCTCATCAATTGCCGGCAGCGGTGCCAAATCCTTCCTTATGGAGCTGTGTTGAAGCTCACTCTGAAGGGTACTGCAAAACTGTACAGTTAAAGGATTTTTGATGTGCATTTTTATATTGCTTGGGTGTCAGATCTGAACTGAGGGTGAGTAATAGAAATGCACTGTCATTGAAATATCTGCCAAAGCTGAGCCCTTTACAAACCCTCCTGCCCACCTCTGTCTCTTCTATCGTTTCATTTATTCCTCTGGTTTTTAATCCAGGACTTGATATTTGCACTGGGCTTTTGTAACAGAGCATTGTACAATATCATCAGTGCTTTCTGCAAGAAGGTGCTAAATAAATAATACAATCATGGAATCACACAATGGTTGAGGATGGAAGGGACCTCTGGAGGTCATCTGGTCTAGATGTAGTTGATGAAGCCTGGCTGATAGACCAAAAGTGTGATCCTGTTCCTGCTCTTGGCAATGTAAATCAGGAGTTAACATTTCCTGTCAACTCTAGGATGCAGACCCATGGTTAAGCCTGAGTTCATTTGTTTTAGCAATGTGCTTGGACTGGGAGGCAAACCCCAGAATTCCCCAGAGGATCTCAGAAGTAAAGCTTCACCTATTCCCTGGAGATCTGGACTTCCAATTAGGATAAGGGCTGATTTGCCTTGCAAAATATGAACTCTCATTTTGCACAGCAAGTGCAGTATTGCTGACTTACAGAGCTGGAGAAGTACTCAGGCTGGGCGGGACCTCCAAAGCGCATCCCCCCCTTCCAAGTTTCTTGCCATCCTCAAACTTGATGTGGGTGCAGTCCATCCCCTTCTCCAGGCCACTGAGAGGCATCCAACAGGATGCTTACAGAAAGTGGGAAAACACACAAGCATGGACAAGAGGTCAGTCTGAAGTCAGGAGGTACGTCAGTGTAGGGAAGGAGCAGACCCAAGCCGGGACCTGAGGTAGACACAGCCTGGCTGAGAGACCCCCTGTTACCTGCACACTCATCAATTGCCGGCAGCGGTGCCAAATCCTATTTTCCAGGTCATCAATCTTACCAGTCACTGTAAAACATTATATAACTCAGCTCTACTTGATATTCAGCCTGCATCACACCTCTGCAAGGCTTAAGCCAAAGATCTGGGCAGATTTTGCAAAATCAGATCCAGCCTGTTAATGGTTGCCTCATGGTTTTGTTGTTGTGGCTTAGTGTGTGCTGCTCCCCAGCCCTGCAACGCCATGCCTCATTCACATGTGCTGTGCAAGGACCGCCAAGCATCACCCCAAAGGCCTACTAAGGCATGCTGCCAAGCTTAACGTAGTGGGCTATCCAGTTAAATGTCTGAAAGAAGCACATATATCCAGGTGAAGGAACGAGTTACTCAGCTTTGGAGTAGCTTTCTGCAGCGCTGAGCCTGTAGCAGGACCAGCACCGGCCTGCAGTGCCCCAGCCCTCCCCTCCATCCTTTGCTGACAGAAGAAATACACAGACCAGGGTGAGGGATAAACAGGGAGGATAGGCTCGAAGGAGGAGCTCGTCGCTTTGAAACCTCGGTATGAGGCTGTGTGCTGTGACAGTGCATTTCCCAGCGCATCCCTTAGGGCTGCCGCACAGCCCATGAGGTCGCTTTTTTGCTCTCTGCATCAGCTTTGCCTAAAATATCAACTCACATCTGTTCCTGGTCCTTCATGCGACCCACAGTCCTCAGCCCGATGTCACCCAACCACTCAAAGCTCTACAATTCCCTGTATCTCTTCTCCAGAGTTTCCTATTGTAAATTTTGCAAGAGGCAGAGGACAGTTTCAAGATGGGACAGTCCAAGAAGTGAGAAAACGAGGACAGCCTTACTGGGCCAGACCAAAGGTCCATCTAAGCAGGAATTCTGATGGCTTCTGGATGGAGGAGGAAGTCAACACATAGGAAAGAGCGCAAAAACGGGGTAGGAGGACAGCGCGCCTGCCCCTCGTGCAGCTTCCCAAAGGCAGCAGATTTGCCCAGCTGGAGGCCACAGCGAGCCTACTGCAGCTAATAACCATCTAAGACCATAAAAGTAGGAAAAAATCACAAATCTTCATACCCCTGTGTGCAAACTGCATTGCTACCTTTTTTCTTCCAACGTGCCGTGTGGGTGTAACAACTAAAACCAACAAAAGTGCTGCAAGTAAACCCTCCACAAAAATCACCATGGGGCTGCTAATGCAATTCTCTCCTGCGGGACCAGCTGGGCGAGGGGACCAGCTACACCTGACAGATGCCAGTCGCTTTGCCAAGGCACCGAGAGACGGCACTGGGATCTGGCGGAGACGAGGGTCACGGCCGGCCCTGCCTGGAATTTAGATGTGGCTCCTGTTTGCAACATCTCTCCTGCCTGCTCTCTGCTAACATTTAATATCTGTGCAGTTCATGCTCACAAACACTCTAAAGCCCTAGCCAGTCACCACAGGCTAACTCTACATTTAAATATTTGGGGAGAACAAATATCATATTATGTGTTTGAGTTAAGAAAAATCACTCTTTGCCTTGAGTTGGTTAGACGGATGACTAGTCGGTATGAATCACAAATGTTACAGTCCAATCCATAATTCCAGATTGCGCGCGGTGTTACGGCACATGGTTATGTTCCCTGATTTGATGGCTTATTTAACTAATCAGCGCAGCAGGAGCAGTTCATTTCAACTATTCCGATAAATGAGTGCTCTGTAATTTGCACATGCAGCTGTAATAGTTGTAATGCTTCATTCCTGCTGCGCTGCTTAGTTACATAAACCATCTAGTCAGAATCAATACTTATTTACTGTACCTAATCAACACAGTTTGAATTACAAACATGCGGAATTTGCATATAAGTTGAGCTGCTGAGTTTTCCCTCAGGTACGGGTATCTGAGGGTTTCTTAATCCGTTCAAAAGGGCAGGAGAAAAGGATGTAAAAAGCAGCGGAATAACAAACAGCCCGCGTGAAGGCTTTGTTAGCTCTTTTCGTGGGAAACACAGGGATTTGACATTCATAACAAGAGGCTGCTGGAAACCACGGAGGAAATCCACAAGAGCAGCCTCTCCTCTGCTGCACAAACTTTGACTAGTAATTTCCAGGCAGCTTTCAATTACCTGATGTGCTGATGGGCTGGAGGCAGAAGGAGCAGACGAAGGTCCGGATCTCATCACGAAGCCCGGTGGCATTCGCCAGCCCCTGGGGCAGAGAGGGGCTGGTGAAAACCTCCGTGCTGCATCAGGGCTCGTATATCGCAGCCGGTGAGCAGCGCTCCCAGAGGAGGCCTGATTTAGAAACGATCGATCGTGTTCATTTCCTACCTGGTATCTAATATACAGCAGCAATACAACATCCCTACCTAAGGCACATGGGGCCTGCCGTGTGTAACATTGCTCCTCTTCATAACCCTCAATGCTGAGCTCTTGCTGATACTGGTATTAGCAGCGAAAGACAGCTTAGGGGATGGTTGACCACCCACTCCATAGCCTCTTTTAGCATCCTCCTTAAAATGCTGGCCACGGTGTACCCCGGGTGCCGATGGGGTGAGCTGTGCCGGAGGCAGGGAGGTCTCTGCCCTCGTGGGCAGAGGGGCTGCTGGACCAGCCAAGGTGGCAGCCAGGATCTGCCTGCCTTCCCCTCACAATGCACGCCTTGAAAGATTAAAATAGCACCGTACCCTGTGTCCATTTGAAAAGGAACTGAACAGTTTTGATTCCCAAGATAATTTCCCCCTTGTATAGAAAGTAGCAGAGGGGGAAGTTGGAAATGAAAAGGGCTTCATCCTCAAAAAGACGTGGTTTTGAACTCCCAGTTCTCAAACAGGTTTGCTTTGTCATTTTTGTTTTTATTTCAAGCCAAGATTTTTTTTAAAAAAAATATTTTCCTGGAGGAATGCACAGCCAGTTTGTCACAAACATTTAATCAGAGCAGATGGAAGGCAAAAGCTGGTGGTTGCTGTGAGCTCGTGTGCCTTCACATGGTACATCTGGAGTTGTCTTCCAGAGCTGGCTCCAGGCTTTGCAGGGGTCTACGCAAAACTGAGTTTTGCCACCCGGAGGAGGCAGATGAAATAAGCTTGCCTGGGGAGGCAAGTTTGCTGCCCTGGGTTGGGAGAAGAGGTTGTCGCTGCTGGGGTCCCAGCATAGCCCCTGCCCCCGTTGGGAACAGCAGGCTGGGGAGCTCTGCTTCTTAGGGTGCCCAACGCTTGGTGCCTCAGCTCTCGAGCTGAACACCCTGTGTAGCCCACCTGCACTAAGCACAGGCACTCGGTCCTGTTTTCAATGCCCCAGCATGTCTGAGATGTCTGCTGGGGATGGCAGCGGTGGCACAGGTCATGGGGCAGCAGCTAGGGGCAGGCCTGGTTTAAAAGCCACAGCTTTTAAAACAGGGATAAAAAGAAGACCTTTCCTGGCAGGGAAATTGCTGTGTGTTGTATTCCTATGTTTGGAAAGCAGTAAGATACGTGGAAGTAGCACGTGGACTCAAAATATTGGATTAAATTAATTCACTCCCCTGCTCTCCCTGAAGCAGAGTACCTGCTCCCTGCTCTTGCTGCACCCTAGAGCAAAATTTCCCAGTACCACGGCACCAAAACACCTTGCAAACCACAGCCCTTTGGGCATCAGCTTGCTTTATGAATCTCCCTCTTTGGTTTTTCCAGCAGTGCTAAAGGAAATTACAGCAACCGTGATGGCCTGCTCCCCTAGGCTTAGCAGGGTAACACGACAGAGTCCCGAAACCAGATTTATACAGCAAGTTCCTGTCAGGCACAAGGACTTTAAATGGGGGCTATCGCAGCAGACAAAGGGCAATGCCCCTGGTATTGGGGCGGGTTTTGTCCCCAAGCTACTGAAAGACTCAAGAAGGCAAAGGCATGGCCTCTGCACCATGTGCTTTCCCCAGTAAACCACGCTGAGACCTTTTTTCTGGCACAAAGTGAAGTATGTGAGGCTGTGAGCTCAGAAATCTGTGCTTGTAAGGCAAACGCAACGCCTCAGTGAGCAAACATGAGTGTCTTCTAGGAACAATTTTAAGATCAGCATGTAGAATACTATGTCCCAGGGTTAATTTTTGCTATTATTGGATTTTTTTTAAATAAAAGATGTCCTGTGAGGTATCTGGAGTGAGCCTTGCAGCCCCCCCTGCCCATGACTGCAGAGCATGCACAATGTTGGACATCTGCTCCAAAATCCAACAGAAACCCATTCAAAGCCCGCAGCGTTGTTAGCTATAATTGTACCATGGCACTTGGTTGCAGCATGCTTTTCACAGCATCCCGTAACCTGAACACGTCTCCTAGCTGGGCTTCATGGGATGCCGGGCAAAAAAGAATAATTCAAGCACTTCTCAGATCTTGGCTTGCTCTAGTACCTACAGTATTTAAACCCTGCGATCAAAAGAAACAGATTTAACATGAGCCCGGACAGATATTGCACCAGCAACTGCTTTTTTAACTTTCCAGGATCTTCCTTGATGGTCTTTGCCTGAGTTTGAGGAAAAACTCTTGGCGGGTTAAGAAAATTGAACCTCAGTATCACTTTGGGCCTCAAAGGATCCCCTCCCTTAGGATACAGGTGAACTGGTACGATCCGAGGCAGGCAGTTATCCTGGTGCAAAAATGCGTTCCCCAGCGTAAGTGCATCCCTACGAGTACATGTTTTCTCAGTACACGAGTATGGAGGTGACCTGCCCCAAACTGCCTGGTTGCGCGGGCACAAAGCCTTGAATGCAGACCAGAAGGCGAGTGCCCCTTCGTTCCTCCCCGTTTTCCTTATTTGCTGACTATCCACTTCTGCACTTGCCGGTTTTGCAGCATCACAGAGCCCCACAGGCTGGTACGACTTGCTTAAAACACATCGCAGCTGCTATTGCGTTTGCATTTTGAGTTTGGCCCGGCGCACTCAGGTTTTGGCTTTGCTACTTTGTCGGGGGGGGGTTCTGTTCACAAAATCTGTGCATTGGGATGCTCGTCGCCCTCTTCAGGTTGTGTGTGGATGCTGGCAGAATAACGCAGGCATTTACCCCATCATTTTTTATTTCACTCAAAAGGTGTTTTCAATCCTTATTTATTCTGTGTCCATGAGCATTTCAAATGACTGAGTGGAAGCGGATGCACTGGTATTAGCTCAGGCCTTGTTAACCGCCTTGGACTTTGCTGGGCACAGCCAAGACAGGGCTTTCACAACGCTTCCTCCAAGCCATGACAGAAAAATATAAAATAATAATATAAAATAAATATAATAATATAAATAACATAAATAATAACGATGATATAAATAAATACTATAACTAATATAAGTAAATAATATAAATATAAAATAATACCATATAAAAAATACCAAGGTCTGACCATTTCTCCGCTGCTTCTGATACATCTCTGCACACAAGCACTTACCATATGGGAACAGGGCTAGATAAAGCTGCAGTTTAAACTGAGGCCTATTCAATTAAGTCTTAGTTTTCTCAGTCTCCCTGATATTCTTGCTCTGTTTCTTCCTAGCGGGACAATCATCCCCCTCCCCCTGTGAATCCTCAAGCTGTTTTCCTGATGAGTAGGGCCGTGCTCATCACAACAGGGAATGGGAACAACACCCTTGACCAAACTTACCGGCGCAGCCCACATCCCCGTAGGGCATCAAGCGCTCGCCAGGAGCGGTCGGCTCCATCCCTTGAGGAGTCATCCCAGGCAGATTAAGTAAATGTGAACCATGAATAAATTAAAAAAGATGTCCTTTAGAATAAATAAGAAAATACAGAAAAAAATAAATGAATAAAATGCAGAGGGCGATGTTCTCCACAGAGTTCCTGGTGGCTGACGTGGCAGCTGCCCACACCTGACCTGCCTGGGTTTGCAGCAGACTGAGGCAGGGGGCTGGGAGCAAAGGGCGCTTTGTGGGTCCGTGGGTGTTCATCGGAGCAAGCCCCCCCCGACGGGGCCAGCACTAACCAGCAGAGGGCAATGCCAATATGTATTTTACACATGCTTAAAAGGATGGGGGATTTCTTGCTCCCTAGTGCAGTGGGTGGACGGTGAAGAGAGGACGGCTGCTGGGACACGACCTGACCAATCTTCTCAGCCCAGGCTCCCGTCTTCCCTCTCTCCATGGCCACAATGGTGCAGCAAAGCCCAGCTCTCAGCAAAGGCAGCTGCCTCCATCCCCTGCCCCTTTCCCCCTGACACAGTGCACTTATTAAATTGTGTGGATGATGGCTTCTTTGTGCAGCTGTCTGTCCTGCACGTTAGCTGGTTTGTTATCATTCGGTAAGAAAGGCACTCAGATTCCGTAAAGTATCATTTGAAATGCTATTTATTAGGCCTAATAGTATAAAGAAAGAGAGAATAGTATTGATAACCTACCATCCCTTTAGATGCTGGGAACCTCAAGTTGTGCAGTGTCAAACTGGCCTCCCATCAGGCGCAGCACGATGTGCATACCCTGTCCATAGAAAGGGTTACCCCATTTTGGTCATTCCAGCTATTACAGGATTTTCTTACACGAAAACATGTCTGTTCATCATTTCCCCCATCCGACAGACAGGCTGTTCACATGAGAACTTGTCGCTGCACTGTTAGATAAAGGCAAGCCCGCGCAGGTGGTGTAGTCGTGGCAGTGAGTGGGAGCTGCCCGCGGGATCCTCCACTGCAATGAGCTGGCGGAGCCTGTCCTGCACCGAGGGCGATGTGCAGCGCGGCGCAGCGCCGGAGCCAGCCGGTACGTGTGGATCACCGACTCTTCCCGTCAGGATCACTA
This sequence comes from Phoenicopterus ruber ruber, assembly GCA_009819775.1. Taxonomy (NCBI): domain Eukaryota; kingdom Metazoa; phylum Chordata; class Aves; order Phoenicopteriformes; family Phoenicopteridae; genus Phoenicopterus; species Phoenicopterus ruber. The sequence continues at coordinate 189,262,894 of CM020215.1, read as the reverse complement.
CAGGCTCTGTCTCCCCTCTCCCCGGTCTCCGGAGGATTAGTTGTCATGTTGGTGCTTGGGTTTTACCCCACAGTTTCAGATATAGACAGCTGAAAAATAAGCCTAGGAAAAATCAAAGCATTTAACAATGTTTTCATCAGGTTTTTTTGCACAACAAAGGGCATTATGTCTCCCTGGTATGCTGGTCCCAGTTTTTAAATAGCTGTTCTTCCTCCTGACAAAGCAGAGGTGCTATCAGTCTGAAAGATACTCCATTTTTATCTCACATTTCTGCCAATAATTGTATCTATACCTATATTTATTTCTACGTCTCTATCCATGACAGGCAAGAAAGCAATTCTGGCATGAATATACTTGTTCACATGCCGAATCTCCATTTGCTTGAATAAAATTCCTTCTCCAGACATCTGTCTACCCATCCATCCAACTACTTATCCATCAACACAAGCAGAAAACCTCAAAAAAATATTTGCAGAAAAACAACCAAAAAGGGGTACAGTTGCAGCTGTCATAAACTGTAGGTAATAGAGAATCCTATATTTAGATTTTTTTTGACAACCCATCCCTCTCTGATTTATGCTGTACTGCCAGTGTATTTATTATGGGAAAATTATATGAAGAAAACACCTAGTTATTGGCTGAGCAGTTTTAAAAAACTCGGTTTGTTTTAGTGCTGCTGTTTACCTTCTGAAATATTAGGAAACAATCAGAAAAGATAACTTGGCGAGAAATTCTGCTGAAATCTTTCATCTGGTGTGTTTTTTCAAGCAGGTGTATTAAATAACAGGAGTAGACTTCTGCTTTCTAACTGAGGTCATGTAGGTAAGAAACCTACATGTTTTAAGATGAAGTTTTGATCATGGATAAAAGAGTAATCTTTTCACTGCTCTTACAGCTCAGTGGCTGCAACCGAAAGAGGCTGAACTTTCCCCAGGAAGCCTTTTCCAGTTTTGCACTTGTATGGCTAGGACTCTAATTCAGTATATGGGGAAGACATATAGGCTGCCTTTCAAAGTCTTTCTCCTTTCCACGCAGCTAGTGGCCGTATCTTCCCTTCTTTAGTGCTGCTGGACTGCCTTGGAGAACCGTCCCCCAAAAGCATGACCAAAAAGTAATGGCATCACACTCCCTGCCCCTCACCAGGCCTTTGCCCCTTTAGCTCCTCCTTGGGCTCGATGGGTTTTGCCCAGCCACCTCCCTGCTCTACCAGCCGCCCTCCAGCTCCTTCATGCACTGTTGAAAGACTCTCCCTTTGGGTGGTCTCTACTCCTCCCTTGGGTCCAGCAGGAAGGGTGCAATAAACTGCAAGTGAGGGAGCTTGCTGGTGGGAATTTCCTCCTTCATCAGCTCCTCTGAAGCCTCTGCTGGGAAGGGTCTTGGCCAGGCCAAACACAGAAGCATTTGCAGGCATAAGCCCCCATGGAGAGGATCTTCCACCTTGTTTAGGCAGACCTGACATCATAGAGACCATCTTTACCAAAATCAGCATGGGACACGCCACAATACAATCCTGAGCTTGTGCTACTCCCTTGTCCTAACAGTGACCCGGGAGGTTTTCCATGATTTATTCCTGATAAACCAAAGCCATTGAGTTATTGATATCTCCATTACAAGGAAATGTTTAGATTCCCTCATGGCTCTGATACCATCATTAATTTAGAGGTTGCTTCGTGTGCTGCGTGACAGCTGTAAGCATCACTTCTGCTGGTCCCCAAGGGTTGTCCCCTGCCCTGGGCTGCTCTAGCTTGGGTCTCCTTATTACTTTCGGGAGGACAGCTCATCTGTTGAAGCTCTGGCACCACACAGATATACGTCAGAAGGAAAGCAGAAAAACCCATAGGTGATTAGACTTCAGCGTCTTTGTTTTTAACATTAAGACTGTAGCACATTTCAATACATGTACCTTATGTTACCGCCAGAATGATGTGTTAAAGACTGTGGACAAAATAATCTTACAGGGTACTGCAACTTATTCACTAAATTAGAGAAATGGGATAGTTAGGATATAAAAATGGAACACGGTGAGCTAACACAAGGAAAGTCAATTCCCTGGAAGTTCTCAGCATTTCCAGGGCAATTTAGGGCATGCACATTGCAGAGCCTGGGAGCGGGGAGAAAACAGACATCTTTCTTACATTTCGTTCCACGCCTTTCAGCTTCCAATAGCAATGATGAACTCTGGCCAAAGTGGTTGTTTGGGAATTTATGATCAATCAAGGTTATTGGGCCTTGGCCTTAGGTCAGCAGGTCTCTCGGGGGTCATTAATCTCTGTGAAACGCCCTGCATCTCTTTTATTGCTGTTTAAATGATGAGTAACTGTGAATTACAACAGTGTCATTGCCATATATCAAGTGGTTCAAGGTTGGTAAATCTGAAATAAATTAACAGAGGCAAACTGAGCTCTAATTAGAAGTTTGTTCCCATTCACCTGTACTTTGCTGTTTCTGTTGTAGAGCCGGTGGTTGGGCTGTACTGAAAGCTAATGTGAAATAAAGCTTGCAATGCTTTTCAGACAGAAGAAAAAAGAGATGCTGGAAAATACAATACACAATTATCTCCTGCAATGTAGTTTATTAAACAAGGTCTCTAGCCTCTTATATCTGAGATACACTTTATATTGGCAGCATGAGTCTTGGAGGACGAGTGAGGCATAAAGATAGGGGGAAACCAATGAAAGGGGGAGTATATTTTACATAGTTCTCATCTTCAGCAAAAGAGAAAAGAAAACATGAAGCAAAACAATTTTTAATAGATTAAGCACTCTCAGTAGCAAACAAAACTGTTCTGAGAATTCTTAACTTTATTTTAAATTGGCCACAATGGCCAAAGTGATATTTACAACACAATTTAAAGAGGAAAAAAGAACCAATGAGAAAGGGAAGCTGCTGTGAGCCACAGGTGTTACTTACTAAAATGAAAAGCCCAATACATCTCTCGGGGAAAAAGCAAAGGCAGTATTGTATACGCAAAGTGCTTATCGCCCTAAACTGAGAAATCAATACAAAATTGCCCAACGTTGTAAAATTCGCCTGAGCCACTCCTCTGCAGGGTACCTTTTCCCCACGCAGGGTTGTGTGTGCACGCTGGACTGGACGCATGGAGCAATTTTGGCAACTAAGATACCACTGACCTCTGCTGGGAGGAATCAGACACGTTTGGCTTTTGTCATGGGCCCTGTGCTGCTCAGATGTGATGGAGATTCCTCTGGCAGGGCCAGACACGTGTGTGTATATGTGTATGTATATAAATATGTAAAAAATACATATGCACACCTATGTGCAGCAGCATACACCGTCCATCCTTGCTGTCACTGCAATTTCCCAGGTGGCCAAGCTGTGCAAAACAGTAAAATCCATCCCAGTACTTACAAAAAGAAATTTTCTTTGCAGTGAGGAAGACCTCCTAAAGAGAAGCATCCCTACCAGTTTCCCGCAGGATGTAACATCATACACACATAAACGTACAAGATTCGGGGATCTTTGGGTTTCTAATTGTTGAAGGGTGAGGATGGGGTCCAAAAGACCTGGCTTGTAATCGATAAGGCTGAGAACCAAAGGTGTTTGTGATGACTGGCACATCTTCCAGGTGGCTCCTAACGAACACATTGCAAATGCACTGAGCATGAGCAATACAGTTTCAGGTACGAAATGGTTTAAACTGACAATGCACAAAATACGTGGAGAAGAGAGATAGATTGTGCAAATAAAAGAGATCAAATAAAGAAGTAGCATAGAGGAATCATCATCTTTCCCATTTGAGTAAGAGCTAGCACTGAATAATTTTGCAAGTGCAGAAAAAAGGCCTTTCTCTTCATGCCATCCAGTGTAGACATGTCCCGTCGGTGGCTCAGAGAAGAATGCAAGCTGGAAACAGTTCACTGGAGAAAGTATTTAAATGGGAAGAGTCTGAGCTTATAAGTTGAATTAATTTGTTCACTTATAATGAGTGGCATGAAATAATTACTGTAGAGCAGAAAACAGAACAGATGACTCTGTGATGGAGTAGCAAAGGAAATTAAAGATACCATACGAAGTTTCGTTAAATAATAGCTCAAGTTCAAAGTGACACTGGCCATACAATTAACAGCACGCAGAACAGGACTACATCTGAGGTGCGCTTTGTTCATGAAGCAAAGTCAGTTTATGACGGAGCAACAAATCATTCAGATTGAACAAAAAATGTAGATGAGCAGGATTTATTCCCGTACTGAAATATTCTAGCAGCATTCCAGCTATCTATCTATTACAGGAATTTATTGCCACAAGGACAGAAGATGAATCAGGTGTTAAGACTGGAGACAGCAATGAAAAGACCGATCTTGATTATATTAAAAAAGAAATGACAAGATTTAATGAGACAAGATTTGGTGTGATTGAAGGAGAGAAAAGAGTCCAGATTACAAGACAGAGAGAAGAAAATTGAGTTGTCCACAGTGACAGATGACGCAGAAAAGGCCAAACGGAAAAGATACGGGTTTCATCTTAAATAAGTTGTGTTGGGATGGTGGATAGACATGCAAAAGCAAATGTCAAAGGAATTAAATGCAAAGTTGAGAAGGAGAAGTTGAGCTGGGTTTGAGGCTCGGCCAGAGAAACAGTATCTGAAACTCTGGGAGAAGGTACAGTTGCCATTAGAGAATATACAAGAGAAGAAAACAGAGAAATGAGAGGAGAAATCAGGAGGGAGGAAAAATTTGTAAATACGCAGTGAGAAGGAAGGATACAACCGTTAAAGGAGGAGAGGAAGAAGCCCTGTGTTTTTTTCTGTTCTAGCCATTCAGATGATCTGGCAGTGTCTTCACCTAAGATGTTTCTTAAATATGGAGGGAAGCTGTTAGAAACAGACACCAACAAGAAAGGGCCAGAGTCAAAAGAAAAGCTGGTTAGACTGTACCTCAAAGTGCAGCAGGAGTTAGTCCTGGTTTTAGACAGTAAATAATGAAGGCACCAGTTGGGAAACATTACTAATCAGCCATGGAGATACATCCTGTGCTAACCGAAATTTCCGTGTGACCTTCAGCTGCACCCTCATGCAAGGCCGTTTGGCATCCTTCAACTGGGAGGTGGCAGAAAAGACAACTGTGGCAAGTCCCATGTAAAAAAGGAAAACCACATCCTTCGTGCTGTACAGTGAGAAAAGGCAGTGGGCTATTTCTGCTTCCTTTGGGCTATATGTTTTTTTTTAAAGCGGCTCAGCCTTTGACAAACAAGAGCCACTGTAGGCTGTCATCTTGTCCATCCCAGCTGCAATGGCCATCCAGCCGCTGTAAGCTTCCCACTTCCACCTCCTGGTGGATAACATGGGTCTATGCCCAGGTGGCAGGATAGGGTCTTTCTCTCAGTTGTCTCATCTAAAGTTAAACTACACTTCAACATCTTTGTATTTTTTCAGTTATATTTTACTTATCCAAGGGAAAATACACTCACTTTAATCCCCTCACTGCTTCAAATTCCTACATAAATACTTTGGCCCATCCTTTCTGACTTCAAAGGGCTTTTAAGCATGGTCACAGAGGCAGTTAAATGCAAGACTGTCCTTACCCAGGCCAGATTGTTGTACTTTTTTCCCACATCCGTTTTTGTCATCCCATATTAAAGACATCCCTAGAGAGCTTTGCATGACCACCGCGGCCTCTCCGAGTGCATGCTCCCATGAGCTTGTAAGTCCTTACGAGTGCCCCAAACATGCGTGTCCAGAGATGGGCAATGAAGCTGACAAATGGTCTAGAGCACAAGTCCTACAAGGAGCGGCTGAGGGAACTGGGGTTGTTTAGTCTGGAGAAAAGGAGGCTGAGGGGAGACCTTCTCGCTCTCTACAACTACCTGAAAGGAGGTTGTAGAGAGACGGGGGTTGGTCTCTTCTCCCTAGCAACAGGCGATAGGACAAGAAGAAATGGCCTCAAGTTGCGCCAGGGGAGGTTTAGATTGGACATTCGTAAAAATTTCTTCACCGAAAGGGTTGTCGGGCATTGGAACAGGCTGCCCAGGGAAGTGGTGGAGTCACCATCCCTGGAGGTATTTAAAAGGTGTGTAGATGTGGTGCTTAGGGACATGGTTTAGTGGTGGACTTGGCAGTGTTAGGTTAACAGTTGGACTCGATGATCTTGGAGGTCTCTTCCAGCCAAAATGATTCTATGATTCTATGAACAAGACAGGAATGGATTTGCTATGTGAGTTTGTCAGAGTCATAACTCAGCCATACAGAAAGTCACTGGAGGAAAGGTATTGTGCCAAAAATAGGTGCACATAAAGATCTCCCACTGAATTTTGACTGCGCTGAAGTACTGAACTAATCACTGCTGTTGGGTGGTAATTGTGGAGCAAGGTAACTAGCACAAAGTACTGTGACCAAAATTTCAGCACAAAGCCCAAGGCTCATAAGAGCATAAAACCTGATATTACTGTACAGTCAATATTATGCTTATTAATAACAGATACTGCAGATTTAACAGAGCAGGAAGATAGGACTAGTGTGGCAAAAGTTATTTTAGATTTGTTTATTTGATTGCCTGGAATAAAGTATGGGTAAAAGCAGTAAGAGCTTTGTACAGGCAGAGCAGGGTAGGTTGTACTCATCAATATTAAAGCAATTACCTATACAGAGGTAATATCAGTGATTTGTTGCAGTGACTGAAATATAAAGTGTGACTATATTGCTATTACATGCTCATCTTGTCAAATGACTAGGGAAGGATCCTGGATGGTCAAATGCCAAAACCCTCTGTTCAGTCTTTGTCTTAGGAGGTAATCACTGAATTTACCAATCTGATTTGGTGGATTTCAATTTGGGAAGGAGGCAAATAAAAAGTACTTGAACGAGTGTCTTCTGGGTTGACTTGAGGCCCTGCTGATATTGATTAAATTGTACCAAAAACTCAGAGGCAGAAGTCAGAGTTTGCAAATTTCTTTGTGATTTAATATTTGGGGTGGGATCCAGGTCGAGCTTAGATTCCTCTACCTAGGTGTCCATGCTACCAGCTCCAGCCATGTGCAGGAGTCACCTGTTTCCATCTGAGATGCCCTGTGGTCCCATGACAGATGTGACACAGTAATTACAGTAGACTCATGCCCTGGTAAGCCAGGCAGGACATCCTGCACCATTTAAAATGACACCAGGTTGACACCACAAATGGCTCCATAGGGATGTTTGGAAAACTGAAACCCAGTTCCATGTCAATACAGCTAGAGGGTCCTAATGAGTCACTGAGCTGACCGGTTGTGAGGGGAGTCTCTGTTTGCATCCATCATGCCTGGTGCTATTTGGGATGTCCTTGGGTACCCCAGGACTCATTGTCATCTCCATTAGCCCTATGAAAGGGGGTTGAAGGACCTCTAAGTGGCACTAGAGCCCTACGTGTGAGTGACTAAATTGAGCCTTGAATCACCACTGTTGGAAATTTAGACCTCTCACTGGCATGGAGACACCCTCGCCTGGTTGTGTTAATGATCTGCATCCTACCCAAGCTGTGTGTGAGAGTAGGAGAGCACTGAGCATGTGTGGACCTGCTGAGAAAAGGGTTTCTCTGCACCCTGAGATCTGGCAACCCCACACGACAGCTCCATGACCAGCAGGTGAGCACCATCAGGCTTGTTTGGGAATGGGATCACGCCTAGGAGACTTTTCTCCTGCCAGTGAAAAGCCTCTGGCAGACTGGGTTTGTCCCATGCCTATCCTAGATGTGGTAGGTCGGAGATGATGGCTGTGCAATAAGAAGTGAAATAAATGCTTGTGAGAAAACTTTTGCCCAACAGCTTTTTCCTAGGCTTCTCAGGCTTCCCTTAGCTCAGTCTGTGTGGGTGGTAGGTGCAGGTAGAGTGCCTGACCATGTCTGTGGCATGGCTTGCTGTGCTGGGCTCTTTCCATCCCCTGTGGCTGGCGATGCACTTTCCTGGTGTAAGGAGGTAGCGTGCACTCGTGTATGGACATTTGTATGAGTTCACTCAGCACCTAGAAAATCCCAATATATAAGCAAGGTTTGCAGCAGCTTTTCAACTCAGGTGTCACTTCATCTGTCAGGTGTGGTACGATCTGGAGCTGCGAGTTCCTTAGCATATAGCAATTTTTCAAGTTAATGATCAAGTAAATTATCAAGTACCCTGTTCATAATAGGTGAGGAACTTAGCTGGGTATAAGTATCTATAGCAAAAGCTTTGCTGAGCTCATTTGGATATTTTGTTTTTGTTAATGCCTGGTTTGCTTGTTTTATACAATTGAGGTGTTTCCTTGGGAGGTTAGTGCTTCTTAATCCTGCTTTATAAGTTGAATTTCGAAGTCTCCATTGCATGTACTTCCAGGGCATGTATATGTGTGTACATAGGTGTGGCAAAAGAAAAAGAGAGAGGAATAGCTGTGAGGCTAATATACAAACGTTTCTAAGAACTGGGAAATTCTTCTTTTAAGAAGATCTTCTCGATGACTCCCCTTTTTTCGACCACAAATTATTCTCTTGAATTCTTGAGTTTTGTTCCTTGGTAGGTGGGCAGGTGTCTGTAAACTGGAACATGCAGAGACATGCTGAATGGGTGAGGCATATGGAGATGTGTCTGACTCCAACCAGACACCACAAATGAAAAAAACATTTTGAACTGTCACTCATGAGACCTTAGTTCCATGTGTATATGTGTATGTATGAATGTGTATGTGTGCGTATATGCTGGGGAGCAAGGGGAAGATTTGAGACCTTACCACACTACCTCTATGGAGAAACCCTTCCAGGCTTCCTCCACCTACCAAATCCAGTGGCATCCCCAAATAAGCAGGAACATATCCTGACTTTCCACCCTTTAGTTCTTTACCGGGAAATCACTTTTCCTTACTGTGTGAAAACAAGATGTTTTATAATAGGAAGAAACGCTGAATCTCTGCTTCTTCCCATGTGTTGTGGTTTAACTCCAGCTGGCAACTAAGTACCAAGCAGCCTCTTGCTCACTCCCCCCCCTCCCCAGTGGGGTGGGGAGGAGAATTGGAAAGAAAGGAAAACTCGTGGGTTGAGATAAAGACAGTTTACTAGGACAGCAAAGGAAAAGATAACAATAGTAACATTATATAATGATAACAATAATAAAATATAATGATAATAGAATATACAAAATGTATGATGCACAATTTCTCACCACCTGATGACCTGATGACTAATACAGCCCATCATGAGCAGCGATCATGGAGCAAAACCGAGAGCGATCTCGGAACGATCCCGAGCAGCGATCTCGGACCAGTGATTTCCCAAGCAGCGATCTTGGAACCCCAAGTTCCTGAAAGCCAGAGAGGGAGAGGGAGAGAAAGGGAGGGACGGAGCCCGGCCCACCAGCCGACCTCCACTATATACTGGGCATGACGTCTATGGTATGGAATATTTCCTTTGGCCAGTTTGGGTCAACTGTACTGGCTATTCCCCTCCCAGCTTTTGCACCTGCACATTAGCAAAACCTGGGAAGCTGAAAGAAGTCCTTGATCTCTTAGCAACAACTAATAACATCAGTGTATATTATCAACATTCTTCACATACCAAATCCCATACCAAATCCAAAACGCGGTAGCTACTGGGAAGAAAATTAGCTCCATCCCAGCCGAAACCAGGACACCATGGCACCTACAGATTCCTGTACCTTGTTCCTGTTCCCAGTGCAAAAATCCCACACCCTTCTCTGTCCCTTACTATACCAGCATGTTGATGGTCTAGCTGGCAGGACAAGTGACTGCTCAGCCTGTGCTGGAGCCTTTTGCTCCATAGGGCAGTGAATCTGGGTGTCCCTCATCTCCCCAATGCCCTTATAAAACATACATGTCTTTAATATAAAGACCTATTTCTTAAAACCTTCATCCCTCATTGTCAAACGTGGTCAAAACTGTCTTGCACATTCAGAAGTTAGTGCAGGGAAATGACAGGCTGATGACATGGTCATTTGACTTTGTTTTTATAGTGAATCGGAGTAAAAATACACATGACAGCAAGCACTTACTGGGCTGAAACTCCTGGGGAGAAACAGAGGTGCTGGTGGTACGGTCAGGGCAGAAAAACCTATCCCCAAAGGGGCTGCTGGGGGATCCCATCGATAAATCTCCTGTCTCCTCTGCTTGGGGTGGCTCTGGAAGTTCATGGGATGTACTTACCAGCTGCAGCAGGTGCTCAGGTGCCTCCTTCATCCCTCTCCATTGTTTATTAAGCAGGTTCAAATACTGAATTATCTTTCACAAGAGGTTCCAGCCTGGGAGTGCCCATAAGTATCCTCAAAATCCTTTGACTACAAGCAGGTAACAGGAGTGACCTATGAGCAGCTGAGGATTTTTCATTCACCTCCATTTCCTAACATGCTCCTCCTGCTCGTCCCTCCTCCAGGGCTGTAGTCTGTGGGTAGCGGAATTTGTCTGTGATAACCAATAATTAATTGCCTTATACATTTAATCTGTATATCTTCCTTGCAGAGTTTCTTTGCATATGTCTGACAGCACCAGAACAAAATGACCCCCAAAGGGACAGTAACAGCCCATTTCTCCTCCCCATTCACTTAATTTTCTGATGAAAATTCTTTATTCACTTGGGTGCTTTCCCAGTTATTGGCCAATTTAAAATTCCATCACTAATAAGTTGAAAAATATGCCTTGTCCCTCCAGAAACACTTACATCAGCAGCTCTTACGTTGGTACCACCTGGCAATGGCTGATGCAGCTAACCCTAACTTTCCCACAGGCAAGGTCACAGACAGTAACGCCGTGGATTGCCTTTGATCCTGGCAATTGGGTCTCACTTGCCTGTGCAGCCCCTTTCCCTTGTACCTGACCCCCACATTCAGTCCAGTTCTGCTGCTGTTGTTTCGGGAGCTCTGAGACAGCAATGAATGGGGTTGTCATGCAAGTAGGAGGTCACATTACTCATGCCTCTGGCAGCCACTCCTGCTGAAGGACTGATTTTGCTCCATTTCCATGTAAGGCAAGGCTAAAGCCATACACAGTTGAACAGAGTTCCTTAGAAATGAAGCCTGAACTTAAAAATCCCCCGTCTCTCCGATGGTAGTTGCTGTGAAGGCTTCTTGCCCAAACAGATCAGCAAGGTCTCTGGTTTCACAGCTGTGATACTCATCCTTGACAGTCATCCTGAAAGACCCACCTTCTCAAAATGTGGCATGAGTTTTGAGTCCTTTCTGTGAATTTCAGCTCTCTCTGTCTTTCCGGGTACATTGACATTTTCAAGCCTTGTGCTGTGCAAGGACTCTGATTGACAGCAACCACCTCTCCTCTTGTCCTTTCTCTGGAGTGCTGGGGACTGGAAACGTAAGAGCTCAGACCTCCACTCTCATATGTCACTGTGCATCAGCATCATCCCATCACCATGGAATTGCTCTAACATAGCGGGAGCCGCAAGAGCCCAGCAGAACCTCTTGACAGGACTGGCAGATATTTTTAATTGTTTAAGAGCATCACTTTAACAGCCTTAAATCAGTCAGTGCTGCCACAGGACCATATTTGTCCTCAAATCCCAGAGGGCTCTCTCTGCATTTTAATGTGTAGTTTGAGTGTACGCAATTTGCTGGTACAGTGTATTTTCAGCAAGAAGAGGTTTCTTTTGTATTGGCTCAGGAAGGTGAAAGTTTATCATTTAAAGAGCTTGGTGATGTAATCTGTACCTAGGGATTTACTTTTATGAGCTTGTTCTGTCTGCTGCTATGTGATGGCTGCATTTTAAAAACTTGCATTGCTTTATTGAAAAATCATATTTAGAAACACCAGACTACATGCAGTGGTTAATAGTATGAAGTCTATCTAAATGTCTAAGTGATGGAGCAGGATTTGCTTCATTTTTATTCACAATTCTGCAAGGCTGCTCACATTTTGTATTCGGTTCCACTTGTAGAAATCTGAAGCAGTCATTGACCTCTGAGGAGCTACACTGAGTTTATACATTGGTGCGACAAGGCAAAATTATTCATACTCTCAGGGCCCTACTTCCAGCTGAAATCCTCCAAAACCTGATAAAAGTTTGCTCACCGCACTTGCAGATTAAGAGTGTGGCTATTACTGTTACAGCTGCTGTTTTAAGTAATGCAGTTGTTCATAGTACTTGTTGCATTTTATTTATGGAGGAGTTGAAATGCTACAAGTTTAAGTGAGTGGGTCAAGGTCACACAACGGAGAAGAGGCAGAGAGTTTGCTCGGTGCAGAATAGCAATGGGGATAGTCCAAAATAGGCTGCCAGTGCACCTGCACAGCTTCATCTCTCCTTACTTTAGACATCTCCATTGTAATAAGTACCTCAACCCAAACCTTCCCCAGATGTCACTGGCTATACATCTATACCAGTAAAGAGAACAGTCTTGGGTCTCTTATTTCATTCTGAGACCAAGTGGTGCAACGTGGGTTGTGTCCACAGGCTTGAACTCTCTTCCTTCCCCAGGTCCATGTAGCTGTGGCCAAACTGTCTCCTGGCCCATGCAGTACCCTCAACTGTCCAGGTGTTGCCTGAGATTGTTGACATGGGCCAAAAGTTGCCTGGGAGCAGTAGTCTGGCAGTATGAATGAATACGTGCTGGTGCTCAGCCTGTGCCCTCACCCTCTTTTGATAACAACAGACATGGCCAGGAAGTTTAAAGCCTATTTTCCTTTCTTCCTGCATTCCCCAAAGCTTTAGCCTTCAGCTCAAGGAAGAGAAAAGCAGCATTAATTGGGCTCAGGGAGTCCCTGCCCCCAAAGTGGGGGACTCCTCATATCTCGAACAGGGAAGTTTAGGTTAGGTTTTTGTCAAATCCCCAGCCATGAGGGTGGGACCCCCACTTATACCTGCATAACTCCAACTGTGAAAGGAGCTGCATCTTATCACCCTTTTCAGTCTTCTTTCCAGCTATTACTCATCTGTCTTATTGTGTCATATTCGCCCCACAGCCTTGGGAAAATACTCAGCCAGGCTCAGGGTTGCTGATTCTTCGAATTGTTAACAGCCTGCATGTCTAAATAAAGGATCTTCCCAAGAACTAATATTTGAGCAAAACCTTTTAGTCTAATGTCTCGGACTCTCTCATCCTCTCTACCTAACACGTAATACTTTCACATCATGTAAGTGCTGAGGTGTATTGGGTTTATGTAGCAGTCATAGTGAGACTGACATATGCTAAGCTTTTCGGTACAGCTGCTCTATCTGCAGCATGCATCTTCCTCTCTGCCACTGAATGGCTTTACTTCCTCGACTTCAGCAATAAGATTTTCTTTCTGTCTCCCCTTCTCTCTCTCTCCTCTGTCCCTTTTCTTTTCTTTTGCTCATACTTTTCTGTATCGCTCACTGTTTCTCCTTTTTTTCCTAGTTCTCATTTTCACGCCCGTGTATGCTTTCCTTCCCTTTGCTCACCTCTTCCTTTCCTTGGGTCTGTGCCCCCACTCCAATTTTCTGTGGCTGGAGAAGTGACAAGTTTAACTGATGCCAGAAGTTAGCACCAAAACACAATTATAACCATACCTCTAAAACCAGGGAGCATCTTTCAGCATCCATTCCAGTACGAAGATGTTACTCACCAAGGTAATAAGTTTATCAACACCACCTTTCCCTGATCCTCCTCGTCGAGGCCAGGTCCTGACCCTTGGATCTCCCATTCTCCCAGAGGTAGCAGTGAGGAACCAGGGTCTGCCTGGCTGACTCCTCGCCCTTCCTCTCCTGGGACAGGCCATTCGCAAGCCGTGGTACTTGGCCGCTGACACCCATGTCTCATCTGGCAGAAATGGGGAAAGCCAAAGAGAGCTGTCCCACGGGAAAAGTCCAGGTCTGGTGTCACAAGCTGACTCATGCTATGATAGGCTATCCCTCTAAAAGGTTTCTGTTTTCTTTCCTAGTTCCCCTTCTCCTCACTACTGTTTTTTCCTGCCGTGCACATTCTTTCCTTTTATTCCGTTCTGCTTCTCTCTCTCTCCACGTTGTTTCTTTTCTGCGCGTGCTGGTGCAACAGATGGGAAAGTCCCCCCTCAACCATGTTGATCACTCTGGTCTTCCTAGAAAACTGCTCCCTGCCAACCTATCCCTGCTTGAACCCATTTCAGGCTACTTAGGTTGCTGTGATGACAACCACATCCTCTGATGTCAATTGCAAGCAAAAAGTTTCAGTATCTCCCTCAAGCTGGGGAGCACTGACTGACCAGCTCTTGGTCAGTACTGCTACTTAAGAAGGGCACAAAGAGATATAGGTAGACGGGGCCAATAAAACCTTAACAATCAGTTATCCTTCTCTAAAGAAAGGTCACAGCAAGTAGTGCTGGAGGAAGGAGCTGGAGGGAGCTTTGTAGTGTGGGTCCTCCACAATCGGACCTGAAACTCACCCTTTTTTACCTTACTATTGACAATCCTATCACCAAAAGTGGGCATGTGATAGAAAATTTAAAGCAAAGAATTCCTGCATCACGTTGAAAAGCCTGTAGAAAATGGAAATCAGGAGCAACTTCAGTAGTGCAATCCATGAGACAGCATACTCTTTGAGTATCTCCACATTGCTAGATAAAAGAGAGCTGGGCCAAGCTCAGAAGCTGATCATATGCTTCTCTGCAAGCCTGTTATTTCAGTCCCAACTCAGTTTTGGAGGGCCCCAGCTGGTTCTCTCCAGGGCACTCCTACACAACAGCGCGGGTGTGAGCTGGTCCAGGCTGCTTGGCCTCACCTTTATCCAGCAGTGTAGGCATTGCCATAAAGACTCATGACAAAGAGCAGATGCATGACCCTCCTCTGTTGGAAAGAACAAAAGAGGGAGTGGATAGGAGTATACTAGCTGGCCATGGGGCAAATATGAGCCCTGGGTGCACCATGTAACTGTAAAAAAATCCAGTGTTGTTTGGAGATGTGTCAGTCCAGTAATTTATCCTTCATCCCAGTAAAGGCAGGAAAATGTGCTGTTGTTGATTTTTATTTCACTTGAGCTAAAACAGCATGTACGGTCCTGAACATGCATGTCTAGGAAGATGCATTCAGCCTCAAACGGGTGCAGAAAAGAATGACCAGGATGATCAGGTGACTGGAGACACCATGCCAAGAGTATGACATGCTTAACCTAGCAAAAATTAAAACAAAAATGTTTCTCCTTGATAACGTATCTGGCAGATAACCTCCAGATGGAGAAAAACGACTATGCAAAGCACAGGAGAGTGTCAATGCATGAACAAAGCATCCATGACTGCATGTAGAGTGGAAACTGGAAAATTGTTTCTTGCCATCAAAGCACCATCACCTAGAAAAGGAGTGTCAAAGAAATATTTTCCTATAGTAGTCTAACTGCTTTTCAGGTGCCTCTGATCGGTTTGTGTACAGGGACATATGGTGGTGTTGTTGCTAGCAACAGAACGGCATTTCCCAGAAGATCTCTTCCAGTGCTGTGTCCCTCCGGTATTCGTGAGCGAGAACTGAGAGATTTAAGATGGGATTTGTTTTGCCCAAGTGTAGCTACCTATAAGATAGAAAAAGGGACTGAGCTAATCACCCTGAGCTGCCATTAAAATCGACGGGGACAACTCACAGATCCCCTGCATTAGGGTGGAACAAGCTGGTGCTGGGAAATCTCCATCTTCTGCTGATTATGTGGGGAATCAAGAGGGACATGCCCACATTTATCCATCTGTCTTGCAGGCATCTGACACTCAGTGAATCCCATGGATGGTGTCTCTGACTGTCCCGCAGTGAGCCAGCACCCCCTTTGCAAGGAGTAGTCAGAGCAAAGAGCTGGGTTGCCTCTTACGGGCTGGTTTAGACAAGGGATCTGCAAAGAAAGTATCGTTAAAGTCACCCATCTTTGATCACCACTGCTCCGCGGCACGACAAGGCAGGGTCTGCCTGTGGGCTGACCTAAACAGAAATGGCAGAAAGAGACCATGTATTGCAGCGCTTCTGGAAGAAATTCTCTGAATTACAGCCGAACAGAGATAGCGCTGCTGGTTTTCTACTACTCAGCTTGTTAGGAAACCACCAGCAACCATAAGTGTCGGAAATACAGACAACTCTTGAACCTCCATCTTGCAGGATGACTCATGGAGCAGGTGGAGATGTCATATCTGTCCCTTGCAGCCGACGTTTGCGCAGGAAACCTGCGCCAGCCGATAGCGCCGGGGAGGCTCGGCTGGCAGAGCGGCCACAGCCGGGCTGCAGGCAGCGCTCGGCAGGCAGCAAACCTGCGAGACGGTGGGAGGAAGGAAGAGTTGACCTTCACAAGGACAGAGCAAAACCCACCTGGAGAGAGCGAGCTGATTGGAAGCAGTTCTTGCAACAGGGCGCATTGGGGAAATGTCAAGGAACTGAGCTGGTTTCTTATGTCTCAAATCTGGGGGGAGTTATTTCTGTTTTATTATGCACTGTATTTTATGGGAAGAAATGACACCATGTTTAATTTGCTGGAATGTTTTCATAAAATATACTGGGGCTTTCTTCACAGCCCTCCTGCTTGGGACACGTCTCCAGCTGAGGCTATCCGAGGTGAATCTCCTGCACCCGAGTTTTACACCTCACCATAGACAGATGTACTTGGGATGCTTCAAATGCACATCCTTACTATGTGACCTCTTTATATTTCTCTGCACCTTGCACTGTTTGGTTTCTATCCTAGTGTGGTTTATGAGATGGAGATCTCTGCTCTTTAAGTTAGTGTCTTACTGATCGCCGCACAGTCCTGTTTCAAACTTTGCCTCCACACCCATTCCATGCAGGTTTATTGTACACTACAGTACAGTACTGAAATATTGAGGTCTAAATAATCTGACTAATTCTAATTAATCTTCCTTGGGCCAGGAAAGCATCTGGCTGCACCAAGACACAGCTCCATGCACATGAATTTGACCTTCCTATAGTTATGGTCTTCATACTCGCTTCTCCTCCTACTCAGACTTACTTTTTTACCTGTCTCCTCCCATAGAAGTTAAGATAATTATTAACATCCTTTTCTGTGTTGCTTGTTTTTGGGCACTTACTAAACACCCTGCTTGGATTTTGAAAATATAGCATCAGCGCAGTTTGCATCTGTCCTGGTTTAGGCCAGGATGGAGCTAGTTTTGTTTTCAGCAGCTCCTGTGTTTTGGCTTTAGTGTGGGAAGAACAGTGATAGCACACTGATGTTGCTGGTTGCTGCTGAACCACCAAGGACATTTTGCTGTTTTCCAGGTTCTGCTAACGTGCAGATGCAAAACTTGGGAGGGGTAGAGACAGGATAGTTGATCCAAACTGACCAAAGAGAGTATTCCATACCATAGACGCCATGCCCGATATAAGCGAGGGTCGGTCGGTGGGCCACGAGTTTTTTCTGTATCTTTTAGGCTTTTGAGGCTTTTAGACCCTTAACTTGCCTTAATCCTTAAGCTTCCCTTCGGGTTGCTTTTTGTTTCCCTATTTTTACCTTTTTGTTTTTCACTCGTTTAGCTGTTTGTTCCCTCGCCTGCTTTCCCTGGAACTTGCTGTTCTGGGATAGCTGGGGGGGGGGATACCCCTGCTCCCTGCCTGCTGCTCGGGATGGGCTGCATCGGTCGTCGGGTGGTGAGAAATTGTGTATCATTTGTTTCATATATTCTATTATCCTTGTATATATTATCATTATTATCATTATTAATATATTTTCATATTTTTTACTTTGCTGTCCTGGTGAGCTGTTTTTATCTCAACCCGCGAGTTTTCCTTTCTCTCCAATTCTCCTCCCCAACCCAGCGGGGAGGGGGGGAGTGAGCGAGCGGCTGCGTGGTATTGGGTTACAATTTGGGGTTAAACCATGACAGCATCTTATTTTATATTTTTCCACATTTGCTAGAGGCAGCTGGGAAATCCCACAGTGTATGAGCAGAAGTCCCCAGAGCAGCAGAACAATCTGACTGTGTTCTGTTACCGCCTCCACTTATAGCACATCTTTTCTGAAACAGTAAAATTTCATTGCTTCTTACACATTTGTGTATGGGAAGAAGATATAATACTGTCTTCTACTGGAGGAAGATTATATTGGCCTTCAAATCAATTTCAACTTCTCACGAGTCTTCAATATAATTTTATTTCATCTTTATTTTGGGGTATTACATTTTCATCGCTTCATTCTACTTTAAAAATTGGAATTCTCCTGACGCCTTCCACAATGATAAATTAGTTGTAATTGGGAACATTGCTCTTGATGGGAGAGAGTGGGTTTTAGGTTACAAGTCCTAAATACTTTAATAGAATCGCTTTACTTTCTTCAATGTGGTGTCGAAGGGTTTGAATTTTGCTAGATCTCCTTCTTTTCCTCACATAAATGGAAGTGGTCGGAAACCCAGCCAGTGCGCAGCGCTCTCCAATGGAGCTTGTGCAGAATTTCTCTAAATCTAATGTCCAGCCTTGCTGCTTTTACGCTCTTGTTTACTCACACTGGTAATGCGTGCACGGAACACAGACGTTTGCATTTTGGAAAGCGGCATGTCCACATCTGGGAACGATGCTTCGTGACAGCTTTCTGCTGTCCTCTGGAGGTGTGAACCCCCCCAATAGCACATTTAATCTGATTGACAGCAGATTTGATTTTTTACATACTGTGGTCTCTTAGAATGGATCCCACTGGTCTGCACACCATAGAGCAAGCAACACTGTTTTACTATACTAGCATCAGGCCAAAAATCTGTTCTTAATTCCACAGCTGTCACTAGAGATTTCTGAAATCTTTTCCACATAGTTTTCATGTGTGTGAAAAATAGACAGCTTGTCAACTGTAAAAAGGCAGTAGGTACTGTGTCAAAGGTTTTGCCTATCACCTCAGGCCAAAGTGGGAGTCCCTATGGAACTGGAAGTAGAAATTCTCTCGTAATAAGGATGTTTTAAGCAAAATTTACAAAAATGTAGGACAAAAGGTTTTGGGGTTCATTTTTATATTTTCACCCAGTGAGGAACGGGTTTCACCAGAGCAGGTATGAACTTTGATACAACACTTAGGGACCAAAGTTTCACTTTCTTGTACTTCAGCTCTGCATTGCAATTTGGTGGTGGAGTAGGGATGCTTGGCTAGTCCTGAATGTGTTCTTTTTTAAAATTAATTACTGGGATATTAATGGAATAGGGTTATAGAAGACATTAATTTTGAGAAGTTTGGTGCTGACTACCAAATATTTATTCACTGACTTTGCAAATTAAGATCTATGGTCATGTATATAAATATATGAACATATAAAAATAAATTAATAAATAAATGTGAGAGTGTGTATGTGCCTGCATATGTATATATATACATATATACACATGCTTTTTCTTAATGCACTACATGACTGAAAATACTTGACCATCTTACTTATTATGGTCAAAGTATTTTAATTTTCTGCTGCTAACTTTAATTAGTGGATGCTAAATATAAAATCCAAGACTAATAAATGTGTATGGAGAAATGAGAGAAATGTTTACTCAGGAATCAGTCTGGGCACTCCGAAGGCAAGTATATTATAGCACCATGTGATGGCAATGATAATGCGTGTTACAAGCTAGAAATTAAACATCTTGAAACATACTGAGTATGAACATGAAGAAAGTCCTTGGTTGTGAGACACAGTCCAAGCAACTGGGGCATATTCCTCTGTGACTTCTGAGGCTCCTTCCTGGCAGACTAGTTCAAACTAGACGAATTTCTGAAATGGAGATGTTGCCGTGACTATCTGTTGCTGGTAGAAGTTTCGTAAGTTCCTAGCTTTTCGGTGTTTTCTGAGAAAGTCTCTGGCATTATTCCCCTGACTGTTGGTTTCTCTTTTCCCCATGACCCTAGTTCCCTATGAAACATGCAGCTGCATGCACCTTAAAGTCAGTATTAGTAACGCTTAGCTTAACATTTTCCATCTGGTTCCCCATCCGTTGGGTTGCCAAAGTAAGAAAGGTGTTGTGTGCCTGTTTGAGTGGGGAGGGGAGCAGGGAAGATGGGCAGATGTCAGGATGTCCTTGGCCCCCGAAGCTGCCCAGGAGGTGCAGGAATGACTGCCATCCTTGCCCCTTCTCTTCTGACCAAGAACAAAGCCTCTGCCAACACGTCTTGGACTTTCTCCAAAGCCATGTCATCCCACCGGCCCTGTCCTTAGATGGAGTATAAACTGTTGGGGTGGAAACAGCAAGGTGTACTGGTCCCAGAGAGGACATGGGAGAGGTGGTGTTTTGGTTTGGGAGCTCCCTTTTGTAGGTGGGTTTCTCTGCATTGATCTTACTGGTTTGGTTGAATGAGTAGCTGTGTGTGCAGTCTTGCTTTAGAAGATGACTTAAGAGGACACAATTGCCTAAGGGCTTTCATGAAGAGATCCTGTGGTTTTTAAAGGCTCTTACTGCTGGCTTATTCAGGGGAAAAGGTTTTACTTGGGGAGTGGTGTTTGGAAAGGCTCGCATAGATGCTGTCTGTCTTTGCCTCAGCATGCTGGTGGCCCTGATGTCAGCGCAGTTGATGATGGGTTAGGAGTAGCATCCACCCAGGGGCATTGTGGTGCTGCCTTGGCTTAAGGCCATGGGAGAGCTCTGTGGTGGGTGGTGGATTTGAGGGTCTGCTTTTTGCTCATGACTTTGGAGAAGCCCAAGATAATTTGGGGGGAGACAACAATAACACTTTTTGGCTCTTGCCAAGCTAAAGTGCATCACTGGAATTTATGTCTGAGGAAAGTCTAACATTTCCACATTTATCCCCTCCCATTGCACAACACAAAGAACACCTTCATCTCCCCATTGCCAGGCTGCCCGTGTCGTGTCCTCATGTGCCGCTGAGCTTTGCTGGTTTTGAGTCAGGTCTGCAGGATCCCTCCAGAAAGACAGGCCATGCAAACTTTAGATCAGATGGTCAGAAGATAGGAAGAGGCACCACAGACCATGTCGGTAGGGCTTGAGCTCATCTTGCTCCATGCAAGCATGTAGATAGATTCTCCCTGTAAAAGCATGGGCTGCTATTTGAGCTGTGATGGCCCTAAAAGTAAATGGTAAAATGAGAGACCCTGGAGAAGGGTCTGCACGTGGACATTGGCTTCTTTGTCTTTGAGCAGTGGCTTGAATGTCCCATTCCTCTGAGAATGGGGCAACATGTTCTCCTATGCCACCCCCAACTGGGCCATCCACCCATCCACTCTTACACTTCCCAGGGCAACTTTCACCTACATAGCCCAGCTAGCTCAAGTGTAAATCCCTACCTAAGTGCAATCGGAAATTTGAAGGAAAAGGAACTGGGAAGAAGTCACTCTTGAATTGTAGCTGGTACTAACAACTCCGTGAAGGTGGTATGGCCAGACACACCATGTGGGTGTGCTCCCTTTGTCGTGCAGGTTGGTGGCCTGCTGAAGCATGTCCTTCCCACCTGGTCTCTGCACCCAGTTTTCCTTTCCATGGTAACCAGGACACAAAGGTGTGGGAATGGCTGATGCACAGGCTGGGTTTGTGCTGGCATGGAGTCAGGCATAGCTGGGGTGTGCCCAGGGAATAGGAAGGTCCACAAACATGGATGACCAGAGTGTTTGCCCCTACCCAGGTCCACAGACTGCCCAAGTGACTGTGCACCTGTGAAAGGCTGGTGTAGCAGCACTAAGCTGTGTCTTCCACACACCACTTCCACTTCTGGAGGATCTAGGTGTGCCTGTGCTGCTAGGGAATTCTCCATGCTTCAATGTCTTCAATGGTGAGGTACAGTGAGATTCAAACTTAAGAAAAGAAAAAAAAAAAAAAAAGCCAATCTGCGCACGTTGTTTCTTAGAGTTTACTCACATTCCTGACCTGGGTTCATATTTTCTCTTTTAGTGGTAAGGGACCACCAGAAAAGACTGCTCCAGCTGCAGTAATAAAGACCTTTGGAAGCTGTATTTGATTTGTATATCTTCAGCTGGATTATTTTTCTCATTCTTTCTGGATTGTTTGTCCTTGTAGTCACCAAGGAAAAAAAGTGACTTGCAGCATGCAAGCAGTATCTCAGCAATGAGCAAAGCACCCTTAAACATCCTGAAACTCTAGTTTCAGTTGCAAGGAGAAACCAAGCACAAGCAGGGATTTCTCTGCCATGGAGGGCTTTTTGGGCTGGACCTCAGAAAGGGCCTGGAGCTGGCCTGCCAGAGGTGATCAGGCTCCTTGCCTCCAGAATTGAAAGCTGGCAATAATGTAAGAAAAATCTGCACACAGGGCAGATCCCCTCTTCAGGGATTTCCTTCCCCAAAATTTTGTATGTTATGAAACACAGCTCCATTCTGAGTGAATCATCCCCAGTTGCATCTACCACAGCTGCTCAGAAGACGACATAATATCATCCAACAGTTAACATGTTCAACATCTCAACATCTGGAAATGCAGACAGCAAACGTGACAAGCAAACCTGCTAGCCACCACTCTGAGCATTCAAGCCCTTCGTGAGGCGATACGGGTGGTGGACCAAGGTCCAGATCTTTATTTCCCAGCTTCAGAAATAAAGGCTCAAATTTTGCTCCTGTGAACAGGAATGTAACTTGAGCGACCGGGCTTTGGCCCCCGTGTTTGGCAGCTTTATCCTTTCAGCTGTAAAATCAAAAGGAGGGGAAGTGGTGGTGGAAATCAGGCCAGTTTTTCTGAAAGGTGAAAAGGGAATTTGGGACAAAGGAAGCTATTTAATTTCTTTGGCCTCCTTAAGTTGTTGACTGGTGGACAAACAGATGTAACTACATAACATCAGCTGCATGCAATTAAATGCATTGCTTGTCTTTGCAGATATCCGGAAAGATTGCTGTATATACACAGCACAACTGTGTGAGAGGTACAGGACCACATAGCCATGTAAGGACAGTCGTATCGCCTGGCAAGTCAGTGCTGGCTGGAAAGCTGAAGCACGTCAAATGATACTGGACTCTCTCAGGGAATCACAGAATCACAGAATGGCAGGGGTTGGAAGGGACCTCTGGAAATCATCTAGTCCAACCCCCCTGCTAGAGCAGGGGTCACCTAGACCAAGCTGCACAGGACTGCGTCCAGGCGGGTTTTGAATATGTCCAGAGAAGGAGACTCCACACCCTCCCTGGGCAGCCTGTGCCAGGGCTCTGTCACCCTCACAGTGAAGAAGTTTTTCCGCATATTTAGATGGAACTTCCTGTGTTCCAGTTTGTGCCCGTTGCCCCTTGTCCTGTCACTGGGCACCACTGAAAAGAGTCTGGCCCCGTCCCCTTGACACCTGCCCTTGAGATATTTATAAGCATTGATGAGGTCCCCTCTCAGTCTTCTCTTCCTCAGGCTGAACAGCCCCAGTTCCCTCAGCCTTTCCCCATAGGAGAGATGCTCCAGTCCCTTAATCATCTTTCTAGCCTCCGCTGGACTCTGCAGTAGTTCCTCATATTTCTTGAACTGGGGAGCCCAGAACTGGATGCAGTACTCCAGATGGGGCCTCACCAGGGCAGAGTAGAGAGGGAGGAGAACCTCCCTCGACCTGCTGGCCACACTCCTCTTAATGCACCCCAGGATGCCGTTGGCCTTCCTGGCTGCAAGGGTGCATTGCTGGCTCATGGTGAATTTGTTGTCTACCAGGACTCCCAGGTCCTTCTCCGCAGAGCTGCTTTCCAGGAGGTCAACCCCCAACCTGTACTCGTGCATGGGGTTGTTCCTCCCCAGGTGCAGGACCCTGCACTTGCCTGCGTTGGACCTCGTAAGGTTCCTCTCCGCCCAACACTGCAGCCTGTCCAGGTCTCGCTGAATGGCAGCACAGCCTTCTGGTGTATCAGCCAGTCCTCCCAGTTCCGTGTCATCAGCAAACTTGCTGAGGGTGCACTCTGTCCATTCATCCAGGTCATTGACGAATACATTGAACAAGACTGGCCCCAGCACCGACCCCTGGGGGACACCACTAGCCACAGGCCTCCAACTAGACTCTGTGCCACTGATCACCACCGTCTGGGCTCTGCCATTCAGCCAGTTCTCAATCCATCTCACCGTCCACTTGTCTAGCCCACGCTTCCTGAGCTTACCTATGAGGATATTGTGGGAGACAGTGTCAAAAGCCTTGCTGAAGTCCAGGTAGACAACATCCACTGCTCTCCCCTCATCCACCCAGCCAGTCATGCCATCATGGAAGGCTATCAGATTGGTCAAGCATGATTTCCCCTTGGTGAATCCATGCTGACTACTCCTGATCACCTTCTTTTCTTCTACATGCTTGGAGATGGCCTCCAGAATGAGTTGCTCCATCGCCTTTCCAGGGAGGGAGGTGAGGCTGACTGGCCTGTAATTTCCCAGGTCCTCCTTCTTGCCCTTCTTGAAGACTGGAGTGACATTGGCTTTCCTCCAGTCCTCAGGCACCTCTCCCGTTCTCCATGACCTTTCAAAGATGATGGAGAGTGGCTTGGCAATGACCTCTGCCAGCTCCCTCAGCACATGTGGGTACATCCCATGAGGGCCCATGGATTTGTGGGTGTCCAGTTTGCCCAACTGATCTCTAACCCAATCCTCCTCGACCAAAGGAAGGCCATCCTTTCTCCAGGCTTCCTCTCTTACCTCCAGGGTCTGGGATTCCTGGGGGCCAGCCTTGGCAGTAAAGACTGAAGCCAAGAAGGCATTCAGTAACTCTGCCTTCTCTGCATCCTTCGTGACCAGGGCACCCACGTCATTCAGCAGAGGGCCCATGTTTTCCCTAGTCTTCTGTTTGCTACTGATGTATTTGAAGAAGCCCTTCTTATTGCCCTTGACATCCCTTGCCAGATTAAATTCGTGGTGGACCTTAGCCTTCCTTGTAGCATCCCTGCATACCCTAACAGCATCCCTGTACTCCTCCTACATGGCCTGCCCCTTTTCCCACATTCCATGGACTTCCTTCTTCCATTTGAGTTTTGCCAATAGTTCCTTGCTCATCCATGCAGGTCTCCTGCCTCCCTTACCCGATTTCTTACTCCTGGGGATGCACCGCTCTTGAGCTTGGAGGAGGTGATGCTTGAATATTGCCCAGCTTTCTTGGGCCTCCCTACCTTCTAGAACCCTAACCCACAGGATTCCTCCAAGCAGGTCCTTGAAGAGGGCAAACTTAGCTCTTCTGAAGTCCAGGGTTGTAATCCTGCTTAGTGTCCTGCTTCCTCCATGCAGGATCCTGAACTCCACCATCTCGTGGTCACTGCAGCCAAGGCTATCCCCAACCTTCACATCCCCAACCAGACCTTCCTTGTTAGTTAGCATGAGGTCCAGCAGCACCCCTCTCCTCATCGGCTCCTCCACCACCTGCGTCAGAAAATTGTCATCAGTGTTCTGCAGGGACCTCCTGGACTGTGTGTGCCTAGCTGTGTTGTGCCTCCAACAGATATCGGGGTGGTTGAAGTCCCCCATGAGAACCAGGGCCTGCGATCATGAGGCTACTTTCAGCTGCCTGTAGAAGGCCTTATCGACTTCCTCTTCCTGATGAGGTGGCCTGTAGTACACACCCACAACAGCGTCCCCCATGTTAGCCTGTCCCTTAATCCTTACCTATAAGCTCTCAACCCGTTCTTCGTCCTCCCCTAGGCAGAGCTCGATACGCTCCAGTTGCGCTCTCACGTAGAGAGCCACTCCACCACCTCGCCTTGCTGGCCTGTCCTTCCTGAAAAGTACATACCCATCCATGACAGCACTCCAGTCATGCAAGCTGTCCCACCACGTCTCTGTGATTGCTGTGAGATCGTGGCCCTGCGAGCGCACACAGATCTCTAGTTCTTCCTGTTTATTCCCCCTGCTGCGAGCGTTGGTGTACAGGCATTTCAGAGAGGAAGTTGAGTTTGCAGGTCTCCCTGGAGGGGTGCAGGAGGATCCATCATAGCCATACACACCCTTAGGGTGGTCGGCCTTCTGGTTCTCATCTTGGGAGGCAGCTAAGGAAGATTTGTCTCTGCTCAGGTTGGCCTGGCTTACTCCCCAGTTGGGTACGCTGGCACGAGCATTGCCACTATGGACCCCCTCCCCCCGAGCCCTTCAGTTTAAAGCCCGCCTCACCAAGTTGGTCAGCCTGCCACCAAAGATTCCCCTGCCCCTCTTAGACAGGTGGATCCCATCCCTCCCCAATAGGTTGTAGTCACCAAAGAACATCCCATTGTTGTAAAAGCCAAAACCCTCACGTCAGCACCAGCCACGAAGCCAGGAGTTGATGTGTATTATGCGCCTATTTCTGGCCACCCACTCTCCTCCCACTGGTAAAATGGAGGTGAATATGACTTAGGCACCAACATTTTTCACTTGCTCCCCCAGGTCTTTAAAGTCTTCTTTGATTTTGCCCAGCTTCCAGCTTGCGGCGTCATTCGTGCCCACGTGGAAGAGTAGCAGCAGATAGTAGTCCGTGCTCCTGACAAGTCGCGGCACCCTCTCAGCAACATCTCAGACCTTGGCTCCCGGGAGGCGGCACACCTCTTGTGCCTCCCTGTCAGGAATCTACACTTGCACTTCATTCTGCCGTCTTTTAAAGGAGGCTGTCATTTAAACTGGCTCAAATATGATGCAAGAAATCAAACATTAGTCCAGGGATGGTGTCACTATTGAAACAGCATCTGACTCCTCCTGACTGTGATTACACTTGGTTATTTTGGATGGATCTTGTTTCCGCTCCTATCAGCTGGAGATGCAGCAGGTCATTTCTCTTTTGCCTATCCCAAAGGACCAAGAGAAGCACAAACAGCCCTAAAAAGGGGGAAGAAGTCTGATGTCTGCTCTGCTGCCAGCACAACATGCTGTTGTAGCATAGAGGAACGTGCACCTCAGAAGGAGATGCTGAGTCGCAAAATGTGCACCCCTTTCTCCAGACACTCTTAGGAGCTGAAGCAAAATGTAAGCTATGGCAACAGGACATATGTTGAGGAAGGCAGAGGATATATCATGAAAATGAATGCGATATGCATTGCCTCCGTGATGCTCCCCTGCCTGCTGCAACACCACTCCATCAGGCAAACATAGCCGCAGTTGGGCCTGAACCAGGGCTAAAAAGAAAATGTGAAGAGTGGGATTTCCTTGTGCTGAGGGTCAAGTGATTCAGGCTACAGTGAGATTACTTTGTCTCTGGTGTAGCTTTGGACTGAAAAATTACCTTTGTCTAGAAATACTAGGGCTTCCCTGAATGACAGGAAAACATGCATATGAAGCTAGAACCTTGCTGTCGCTTAGGGGTACCAGCCACTTAAAGACTTCCTTTCCTGCTCTATGTCTCCTTCAAGCTCAAAAGTTTACTGTTGCTTTAACTTTCTAGATGTGTAGCTATTCTTAGATTTTGTCTCCTGGAAAACTGAGGAAACATATCAAAATAGAATCATAGAATCATAGAATCATAGAATAGTTCGGGTTGGAAGGGACCTTTAAAGGCCATCTAGTCCAACCCCCCTGCCATGAGCAGGGACAACCTCACTAGATCAGGTTGCTCAGAGCCCTGTCCAGCCTGACCTTGAATGTTTCCAGGGATGGGGCTTCTACTGCCTCTCTGGGCAACCTGTTCCAGTGCTTCACCACCCTCATTGTGAAAAACTTCTTTCTGATTTCCAGCCTATATCTCCCCTCCTTTAGTTTAAAACCATTACCCCTTGTCCTGTCACAACAGGCCCTGCTAAAGAGGTTCTCCCCATTTTTCCTATAGGCCCCCTTCAAGTACTGAAAGGCTGCAATAAGGTCTCCCCAGAGCCTTCTCTTCTCCAGGCTGAACAGGCCCAACTCCCTCAGCCTGTCTTCGTAGGAGAGGTGCTCCATTCCTTTGATCATCTTTGTGGCCCTCCTCTGGACCCGCTCCAGCAGGTCCACGTCCTTCTTATGTTGAGGGGTCCAGAGCTGGACGCAGCACTCCAGATGGGGCCTCACCAGGGCAGAGTAGAGGGGCAGAATCACCTCTCTCGACCTGCTGGCCACGCTTCTTTTGATGCAGCCCAGGATACGGTTGGCCTTCTGGGCTGCCAACGCACATTGCTGGCTCATGTCCAGCCTTTCATCCACCAGCACCCCAAGTCTTCTCAGCAGTGCTGCTCTCCATCCCTGCATCCCCCAGCCTGTACTGATACCGGGGGTTGCTCTGACCCAGGTGCAGGACTCTGCATTTGTCCTTGTTGAACCTCATAAGGTTTGCCCGGGCCCACCTCTCAAGCCTGTCCAGGTCCCTCTGGATGGCATCCTGACCCTCAAGCGTATCCACCGCACCACTCAGCTTGGTGTCATCCGCGAACTTGCTGAGGGTGCACTCGATCCCGCTGTCTATGTCATCGATGAAGATGTTAAAAAGGACTGGTCCCAATACAGACCCTTGAGGGACACCACTTGTCACCAGTCTCCCTCTGGACGTTGAGCCATTGGACCACTACCCGCTGGATGTGACCATTCAACCAATTCCTCGTTCCACCGAGCAGTCCAACCCATCAAATCCATATCTCTCCAGTTTTGAAGAAGGATGTTGTGGGGGACTGTGTCAAAGGCCTTACAGAAATCCAGATAGATGACATCGGTTGCTTTGCCCTTGTCCACTGATGCAGTCACCCCATCGTAGAAGGGCCACTAGGTTGGTCAGGCAGGACTTGCCCTTGGTGAAGCCATGCTGGCTGTCTCCAATCACCTCCCTGTCCTCCATGTGCCTCAGCATCGTTTCCAGGAGGATCTGTTCCATGATCTTCCCAGGCACAGAGGTGAGGCTGACAGGTCGGTAGTTCCCAGGGTCCTCCTTCCTACCCTTTTTAAAGATGGGTACTACGTTTCCTTTTTTCCAGTCCCCAGGGACTTCGCCTGACTGCCATGACTTTTCAGATATCATGGAGGTGGCTTTGGCAACTACATCAGCCAATTCCTTCAGGACTCTGGGATGCATCTCGTCAGGTCCCATAGACTTATGTACATCCAGGTTCCTCAGGTAGTCACGAACCTGATCTCTCTTACCATGGGAGGGACTTTGCTCCCCCCAGTCCCCGTCTTGCAGCCCATCCACTCGAGAGGTGTGGGAGGAGAGTTTGCCAGTGAAGACTGAGGCAAAAAAGTCGTTGAGTACCTCAGCCTTCTCCTCATCCGTTGACACTAGTTTGCCGCTCCTGCTCTTCAGGGGGGTATGCTTTCTTTCACCTTCCTTTTCTGGTTGACATACCTGTAGAAGGCCTTCTTATTATTCTTTGTGTCCCTTGCCAAGTTCAGCTCTAGCCGCGCCTTGGCCTTCCTGACCCCGTCCCTACATAACCGGGCAGCGTCCCTATACTCTTCCCAGGATACCCGTCCCTGCTTCCACTGCTATGCATTCCTTTTTGCCTTTTAGTTTGACCAGCAGGTCTCGACTCAGCCATGCTGGTCTCTTGCCACCTTTGCTCGATTTCTTGCACCTGGGGATTGAGAGCTCTTGCGCTCTATGGAAAGCCTCCTTAAAGATCTGCCAGCTCTGTTCTGCCCCCTTGTCCCTGAGGGCAGTTTCCCAGGGGGTCCTATTGACTAACTCCTTGAAGAGCTGGAATTTTGCTTTCCTAAAATTCAGGGTCCTGACTTTGCTCTTCTTGTGACCCATATCCCTCAGGATTGTAAACTCCACCAGGGCATGATCACTGCAGCCCAGGCTGCCTCCAATCTTGATGTCACCTATTAGTTCACTCGCGTTTGGTGACCATTCAGGTCCAGTATAGCATCCCCTCTGGTGGGGCTGTCTATTACGTGGCTTAGGAAGTTGTCCTCCATGCATTCCAGGAGTCTCCTGGATTGCCTACAGCTCGCCGTGCTGCTATTCCAGCAGATGTCAGGGTGGCTGAAGTCCCCCAGCAGGACGAGAGCCTGCGAGCGCGATGCCTCCCGTAGCTGGAGCAAGAAGGCTTCGTCAGTAGGCTCCCCTTGGTCAGGCGGCCTGTAGTAGACCCCAACCACAAGGTTCCCATTGTTGCCTCGGTCTCTGATTCTTACCCATAAGCTTTCAACCTGCTCATGGTTATTCCTCAGAGACAGCTCCTCGCACTCAATCCCTTTCTTGATGTAGAGGGCAACACCTCCGCCCCTCTTTCCTCGCCTGTCCCTTCTGAACAGCCGATAGCCATCGATAGCCATGCTCCAGTCATGGGATTCGTCCCACCAACTTTCTGTAATGGCTACTAGGTCATAGCCTTCCAGCAGCACAGTGGCTTCTAACTCTTCCTGTTTGTTGCCCATGCTGCGGGCATTTGTGTAAAGGCCTTTCAGCTGGGCTGTCGGCCGTATCTCCTTCATGGAGGAACATCCCTTAAATCCCTTGAGATCTTTCACTGGTGCTTCCCTGTTGGTTCCAATCACCTCAGAATCCCCAGGCACATCTCCATGAGTCTTCAAGTGTGCTGCAGTGTAGCCAGCACATCTCGGAGCACTAGGCTGAGGGCCCTCACTGGTGTCCCGTCCCTCTAACCTTGGCGTGTGATCCCCCAGCTTGTCACAGGTAAGCCTGGTAACGTCCCCTTCCCCCTTCAACTCTAGTTTAAAGCCCTGTCTATGAGCCCTGCTAGTTCGTGGGCAAAGACCCTCTTCCCCCTTTGGGAAAGGTGTACCCATCTGACTCCAGCAGGCCTGGTGCCGTGTAGATCATCCCGTTGTCAAAAAAACCCAAAGTTGTGGCGGTGACACCAGTCACGGAGCCACGTATTAATGGAGCGGACCCGTCTGTTTCTGTCCATGTCACTGCCTGCAACTGGTAGAGGGAGGAAAAGATGACCTGTGCCCCAGATCCTGTTATTGACCGTCCCAGGGCCCTAAAGTCTCTTTTGATAGCCCTTGAACTACGCGTTGCTGCTTCATCACCACCCACATGGAAGAGTAGTAGTGGGTAATAGTCCGAGGGCCTTACTAGGCTAGGAAGTTTCCTAGTGACATCCTTAACCCTGGCGCCAGGAAGGCAGCAGACCTCCCTCAGAGGAGGGTCTGTCCGACATATGGGACCTTCTGTGCCCTTCAGAAGGGAGTCACCTATGACTATAACCCTTCTTTTCTTCCTCGTGCAGGTGGTTGTGACACGAGGGGTAGTCCTTTTTGGCCTGAGTAACACCTCTGGTGTATCAGGACCATCGTCTTCATCCTCTGATGACTGCCCTTCCACATCCAGGGCCTCATATCTGTTGTGCAGAGGCACCTGAAGAGGTGAGGTGGGCAAGAGAGAGGAACGCCTGCTGCCCCGAGCACAGACTTGCCTCCATTCCTCCTCTTCCCTTAAGCTACTGCCTTTACCCTGGCAGGGGGAGGGTACAGGACCTCTTCGATCTTGGGTGATTTCTGGTGGCTGTTCTTTTCTCAGGGAGGCCAGAGCATGGTTCCACCAGTTATAAAATACTTTATAAGGGGTAGGTGGTCCCTTGAGGGACCTGGAGGCATTGCTAGTAATTTAACTGTCAGGAGCTTTATTTTTCAGAATAAATATGGTGGCTTTTCTTACTACATTTTTTACTATGATACTTCCACAGTGAGGACCACTTACTCAGCTCCGTGAGTGGAGACATGCAAAGATACCAAATGGAGAAATGGCAGTAAGTGGGAGCGTGGCATGTTATGCAAGTGTTGTGAAAGCTGCATGTGAGGATCCCTAACAAGGATGGTCTTGAATCCTTTTGCAAATAAATCACAATTTTAAAAAATCTATTAATTTATCTGCACCGCAGATTTTGACTGATGTTCCCCACTATTTTGCTGGTGAAGTGAAGAAGGCAGCAGGATGATCTCACACCTCCAGAGACATTCCTTTCTTGTGAAACGATGGCGCACTTACAGGAACTCAGTGTCTGTTTCTTGGTCTTTCTCCCCCTGCACTGTGAGGAGATTCCTTGTTAGCTGTGCAATCAATAAAAAACACATCTTCAGCAGCTAGTAAATCTAGTTTATTAAAACACAGGTTTGACTGTTAATTCAATTGCTAACAAAGTTGTAGCATGGTCAATATGAAAAAAAGTGACCTCATAAGTAGATACATATATCTTCTAGATGCAAATTATCTAATAATAGGATGCGTTTGGATGGATACAGACAAAAACACATGTTAGTGGGATTAGACTGTAGCTAATTTTTTCCATTCTCTTGTAGTATTTGAGGTGTACCATATCTCATCAAAGGCTCACAGATTGTCACTTGTCCCTGCTCAGGTCTACTCCTGACAGGGGAAAACAACGGAAAAAAGAGTTTGCCCCCCTTCCTTCCAATTATTTGTCTGCTATCTCTCCGAGCAGGCTACCATCTCGATCCCATTCCCGTTGCAAACCAGTGGTAATATTCCCTTTTCCTTCAACAGCATGGGACCAAGCACTGCAGGGGTTCACATGGCATCATTAGGTTCAGCTCTCAGGTATGCCACTGGAATAAGGATTTGGAGCATGAACTTTAGTGAAAACTTATGATAAAACTCTGCACTTACATCAAAGGCAGCATAAAGTGACCCGAAATAGATTGACTCTGCAATTGAATATAACCCTTAGATAGCCAAGAAAAAATGTGACTTCCCAGTGATTTGCCAAGTACTTTTCCACCTGACCAGCAATGATTTGTTTTCTGCATATTTCAGAGCTGAAAATAGCTAGCTGCAGTTATTTTTGTTTGGGAGCAATAACATTCAGTTTATAGAGTGCTTTCTCCAGCAAAGTTCAGGGCACCGAGAAAGCATCTTCACTGACAGAAAGCTTCCTTTGGGTGGATTTCACAGGCAGCGAAGGCTTTAATCATTTTTGTTAGTTTTCATATGGGACAAGCTGCTTTCCTGGAAAATATGACAAAACTTCTTGTCTTTTTTTATTAAAAAATGAGGTAATTAAAAACAAAGTCTAAATATGGTCAGACTGAGTTTGGACTCTGTTTTCACTTAATTGCAAGCAGTCCTGATTTTAGGAAATGTATTTTAGAAAGTATTCAGGCACTTAAAATGCAGGCAACCGTTTGGTGAGATTTTTCCGAAGTACACATAGGTGTAGCTCCCCATTGCTTTCTAAAACAGCCCTCCTCTTCCTCCTCTTCCGTCCATCTTTCTTTCTGTCCCTGGCTTAGTGCTTCCCCGTTGCATTGGTGCGTGTTTGATGTTAGGGAGTTCAAAGCAACTGGAAGTTAATCCTATGAAAAAAGGGACTGTTTTCCTCCTCGGAGCAGGCAGGAGGTGAGGGATTAGGGATGCCTTTGGCAGCAATTCGCTGTCAGACCGGTTTACCTGTGAGGAGGAAACCACTCCCTAGCTACCCGTTTGGACCAAAATAGTTTTAAAAGTTTGCCTTTGGATCCCTGCATGGGAACTGAGCTGCCTAACCTCGGCTTTCAGGAAAGCACTGGCAACACTGAGCGTAAAAACAAGTGTTGCAATGACCTCGAAGGAATTGGCGGACATGCGAAGAGCTTCAGGGTGCAGCCTGGTGCTCTGCACGCCCACATCCTGCCCTCGCTGTCAGCAGTCATCTTACTCGTGTCGATGCCATTTGCTTAAAATCATTATCTCACTTGACAATCAGTGAAATGTTAAGCAAAATACCTCGTTGGCCTCCTCAGAGTGGAAAATTTAGAAATGTTAATGCCTTCTGAACAGCCTGCGCCGGTGCCAGGTCCTGTTTGGCTCTCTGCCTGCTTCATAAGTCAGCCTCAACAGAAAGTATCAGTGATGCTTTACATTTCTGTTATGTGCAACCCTTTGGCCGGTGTTTGCAAAGGGAACTGACAGGGCACCATGAATCTGTTGAGTATCACAGTGTCTGAACCGTGCACCTCTGCACACACAGGGAAACGGAGCACAGAGAGGTTCAGACGCAGACACTGAGGAGGTCAGGTGAGCAGTTTCCCTTCAAGTCACTGGTTGAGTATCGTGAAATGAAATAAATGGACTCTAGTAGCCAGGTAAATCCCTTTCAATCCCTTGTCCTGGGGAGGGTGAACACTCGAGGTATATCTACACTGCTAAATAGAAGAGGACCAGGGATCACACCCATGCACCTGACCTCTGATCATCCTGCCTCAGTTTTGGCCATCCCCAACAAGCTCTCTCCAGGACACTTTTGCTTCTGAGATGTCTGGCACTGAGCAGCATGGCTGCAGGCTGGCTCGCACCACACAGCCTCTGCCGCTGACAGTATGGACCCAGTCTAGGTGTCCCATCGGGACCGTATATATACCATTTTGCAATTCCGCATCAGCTACCTGCGATACAAACTTCTGATTCTCGCTTTGAAATTTTCAGCAGCGAAGTAATAGAGGATGGGATCGAGGCAGCTGTTCATGGCAGCAAGGCAGAGAGTGACCACCAGTGCTTTGTGCACGGGCACGCTGGCCTGGCTGCAGCTGCTGTGCATCAGGTGGACAGTTCGCAGTATGTGATACGGCAGGAAACAGAGGAGGAAGAGGATGAGAGTGATGATGATGGTTGACAGTGCCTTCTTGTGACAGGCCGCCTTCTTGCACTGCGGAGTCTTGGACTTGAGCAACACTCTGATTGCAAAGATGTAGCAGACAATAATTGTGCAAAAGGGCAGAATGAAGCCCACGACGAGGACAAAGCCGTTCATTATGAGGAGCCCGTCCATGCTGGAGGGGTGGGGGTCCAAGCACTTCTCTGGTTTGCTGTACGCAGCGACTGCTTGGCTTAACAGAGGGCTGGAGGCTGCCAGCACGAAGACCCATATGGCTGCGCATGTTATCCTGGCATACTTCATGTTGGTTACTCTCCAGTGTTTGAACGGGTAGACGATGGCTATGAAACGAACCACGCTGAGCACGGTGAGAAAATAAATGCTGCAGTACATGTTCACATACAAGGTGTAAGTCATGATCCTGCAGACGATATCACCAAATATCCAACGTGATCCCAACAGGAAATACGTGGCCCGAAAGGGCAAAGTGCTCACAAACATGAGATCCGAAACAGCCAAGTTCTGCATGTAAATGTTTGCCGAGGTCTTCCTCTGCGAAGGCTGGAAGAAAACGTAAATGGAGACTCCATTTCCAACAGCACCCAGGAAGAAGATAAAGAGGTGCATGATGGGGTAAATGACTTGCTTGAAGCCATCAATCGTACAGTTGAAGGAGCTGTTAGTGACGTTATTGCCTAGCGTCATCTCAGAAATATTCATAGTCCAGAGCCAGGCTCTCCGTCTTTCTGCCAAAGTGAAAAGAAGTGGTGTGAGTGCTGGGTTACAGGCTGGGCAGGGTGTTCAACTATTTGGGACTATTTTGCTAGGGGCAGAAATTGCAAGATGCAGAGGGCAGTAGAAAGTAAAGGTTCATTAATGAGTAGTTGCTTGTGATGTCCCAGTAAATACACCTCTCAAGGCGTCTCTAAACAGTTTCAGTATTACAGCAGCTGGTTGTTGTTTCAACCTATGGAAGTGCTGCCTTTTAAAGCTGAGTGGTATGTGTGTGTTTTAATGGCAATTCTCTGATCCTCTCTGTGCAAAACAAGCCAACTTGCTGTCAGCCATTTTGTAGGGGGGAGGTTTTGAGTTCCCAGTTACCTGCCATGGAAACATCAAAACCTGATCAGAAAAGAAATTGCTGTCCACTTGGTAAGTCTGTGTTTCAAATTAGGATGAAAAGACAAAAGAACTGAATTTACCCTTTGGAACTAGTGAAATTTTTCTGGTATGTTGTTGGCAGCATGTCACTGAACTTTCCCAAGCAATACCAGAGGTATATTGATATATGTCAGACTGTATAAATTAAGGACATTTTGACCTTAAGCGCTGCGGAAATACTGTGCTTAGTAATGCATAGTTCCTTCTTTAACTCCCGCCTCACACTGTATTTCTTCTTTCCTTCTTTCTGATGGCTTTTTATGCCTCTTTTTGTGGGGCCTTTGCTTCATTTACCACTTTCTCAACCTTTTTTGTCCTCAACTGCTCTGCATCAGACAGTCATCTACACGCACCGCAGCTTCCAGGGCAGCCCACGTTTGCAGCCCTAATGAAAATGGCCTGTGAGAAAATGGGCTGTGTTCACAGAGAGTGACATTTTTCCTCCTGTGAGGCTATAATTCAATCAAATCAAAACCACTCATGACTAAAGCACTCTAAATATTTTTTTTTTCTCATTAGAGTCTATTTCCTTGCTGAACTCCTGATTTCTTCTCTCACCTGACCTGCAGCTAGTAGCATTTTGAAAGGAAGGTTTCAGTATTGTTGCTTGTTTAATAGCAGGAGCAGTTCTGTCTCTGCATCTGCCAACATATTCTAGAGCTGGAGCATGGAAAAGTTTAGCCTAAAACCCAGAACTACATGGCATTTCTAGATGCATGAAAAAGAAGCTTTTAATTTGCCTCAGTGAGAGTGATAATGGGTTGATGGTACATGATTGCATCGGATCTCTTATTCTGGACCTCATTGGCTTCACAATTTGAAATTAATTTATTTGCACAGGTGGGGTTTCCCTGGGGGGAAAAGTGGGCTCTAGATTTGGGTGTTCTGGACTCCCAGTTACCCTGTGCGGTATTCCCAGCGTGCTGTAAATGGGAGCTAATTTGCAGGCTCAAGCCATGTTGTGGGAGCCTGAGCTATGTTCAGAGCAGCCCACGGTATCTTCAGGGTGGTGTCTCAGAGTCCATCTGGATCCCTTAATATAGCAACCAGATGTGCCCCAGCAGTCACCTTTTATCCAGCCCCACTGCGACGGGGAGCGTGGGAAGCACAACCTCCGGGCTGGGCTCCCAAGGAGCAGAACTTACCACACCTCATCACAAGATGGGAGCGTGGCAGCTCCAGGAAGGGGGACATTTGCTCACTCCAATGTCATACTCATCCCTGCAGTGCCTGAAATAATCCCTCCAGAAAATAAAGATAATAATATCTATTGAGCTTATAAGTGCTGAAGACTGGAAGTGGACAAACTGGATACTGGGGCTCAGCAAAGCCCCAGACTCAGTAAACATGTACTCCGAAAGGAAATGTCCTCCTCCTTTGAGATCCTCTTTCCTTATAGAGGGGAGAGACAAGGTACACTTCCTAAGAACAAATCTTTTGCAATGGCAAAAAAGGGCAATGTGAAATGGGAGTGTCTCGTAAGTGGCACTGCAAGACTTCTCTGATGGAAACTCACTAGCAGGAGATTTTTTTCTATATATGAGTTTCCCTGATGGAAGCTATCAAGTAGAAGCACCTAACTCGTGCCCCAAAGCTCTGACAACCACCCTGGTAGGAGAGAGAGAGCATGTCAGCTGAACAAGGAAAAAGGAGGCTTTTCTGAAATAATTGCTGTGTAAGTAGATTTGATGTAGAGTTTGGGTGTTTTTTTTTCTTTTCTTTACCTCTGTGAAGTCTTTTAGAAACGTTTACAGCTTGATTAGTATGGATTTCATAAATATTTACCTTTTATTATAAATTGCATATATTATAAATTACATCTATTTATCATGAATAAATATTTTGCATTTTATCTTAGCCTGGCTTGAGTGTGGTTTACGGTGAGGAGATAACAGAAAGACATTCCTTGCCTAAGGTGACTCTAACATCCTTAACAAACGGATGGGTGTGCAAGCCAGGTGGGGAACTGATAGAGCAAAAGTAAAAGGAGATTTGTTTAATTGGAGGAGATACTAAACTAATAAAAGTGCCCTAAAGCTATCAGATTTTAAGCTCGGGGTGCAGGTAGCAGTCTAGCAGCAGAGTGGGGGCTACCCCATAAACTGCCCAGTATGTGACATGTGTAGCCGCCTGCCTGGGGCAGGTTTCGTGCATTTGTGTGCAGGGCAAGGGGCTGGGGACACAGAGGGACAAGGCTGGCTTGCTCGAGGCAAGAGTGGCTCAGCAGGAGCAGAGCAGAGGCAGGTCTGCCCTGCAGACCTCATGAGCAGATCTCACGAGCAGACCTCACGAGATGTCTATGCAGATCTCTCGGGGTGCAGGAGAGGAGCTGGTGGTGGCTGTGGTCATTGTGGACACCGGGGATGAAGGTGGGATCTTTGGGGCTCAGCTATGAGGTAAGAGAGAAACTCAGGTCAGAGCCAGTGTTTCAGTGCATGGATGAGGCAGTAGAGAGGAGAAATTTAGGTATGTAAGGAATTGAGGGATCTGTTGGGATAAAGGCAAGCGATACAGAAATGAGAGACTGCATCGTACCCAGAGTGGAGCCAGGCTGACGGTGCTGCAGAATGAAAGGTTTGCAGAGGAGTATTTAATTAGAAGCAACAGGGGAGCTGACGGGCATGGGAGAGCAAGTGGGCTGGACTGATGAGACCTGCGAGGGCAGCGAACTGACATCCAGTGCACCTCTGACAAGGCCAGCAGGGAAATAAAGCCCGACTGCAATAACTAGGGAAGGCAAATCCAGCTGCCCACAAATCCAGTTGGCTGGCGTGTGCTATCTGGAGTGACTGAGCAAAAGCAAATCTTACATGTAATTCTGCACTGATGCTCAAAGCCCAGTATGAGGTGGGGGAGCTGGAAGGCTTGGCATGAGACAGCAACCCTGGTGCAAGGGGAACCTTGGAGACCTGCAGGAGTGAGGATAATCCACGGGAACCTGTGTTGCCATGCTACCAGCTTTATGGTAATGATAGTGTAGGTTGCACAGGTGGAGGAGTGGCACTGTGCATGAAAGACTATATAACTTGCAACAGCATAAAAATATTATGGCTAAAGAGAAGCACTACAGCGTCCTCGTAGGCAGGCATCCCATTCTCTAATAATAAAAATATAGTACTAGGAATGCACTACCAAACTCCTTGTCGTGATGATGATAGTCATCAGAAAATGCTAAGTGAGAGTAGGAAGCTGAAAGCAGGTAGCAATAGCAGGAGATTTTGGGTGCCTTTATAAAGATGCGATGCTGCAGCAGAACGAGATACAACGTCTATATGCAACAAATGCCCGATCCCTAGAATAATTAGTCCTGCAAACAAATCCACAACACAAGATGCTATTCTACATTTCTTCTTTAGCGCTGCACAGGTCCTAGGTCAATCAGGTTTTGGTGGAGGGAGCTCTGTACTGGCAATCACAGTAGAGGTAGGTTCAGCAGTGTTGTGGGACAGAGAAGCAGTCCCAGAGGAAGAAGCCTATATGATTTTGGGGACTGTTTAGGCAAACGAACAGAAAATTCAGCAAAACCTGTGTTAGAAGCCTACATTCCAAAAGAAATAGCTATTTTAATAAATATTGAGCCCTGTGTCTATCAGTAGAATAGTTAGCAGGACTATTATAGAGAAAAGATCACCATTTAGCAAGCAGAAGGCTTGTCCAAATGGGGAGAACAGGAAAGCCTGTATAATGGCAGGTCAAATATGGAGAGGAAAGTAAGAGCATTAAAAATAAAAAAAATGAAAAGCACCTGGTAAAGGATGCTCAAGCTGGTAGTAAGTTTTGTAAACCCACTGAAAGATGAAAGACTGCTAGGGAATTGGCAGGGCTGCCTGATGGCAAAAGATCTCTTAGGGACAGCAAGACCACAGCAGAGAAACTCAGTGAATTCACTCTTCCCCGCCAAAGATGTTGGGGTATTTTCACGCTTGATGCACGAAACAGGTCAGCGGAGCCAGCGCCACTCGATGGATGTGTGCAGGGAGTATTAAACCGACCAGGTAAGTGAGAGGCCAATAAGTAATCAGGAGCAGATGGCATTCATACAAGCATCCGGAAGGATCTCAACTGCGAGACTGCCGGCCAAGGCACATAACCCACCATTACAATCAGGCGCTGTGCCAGGGGACTGGCAAGTCACCAGTGCAGCTCTCATCTGCAAGAAGGGCTTGAGAGGCCACGAGTCGGTTGTCTCAGTGCTGGGAGCTACCAACCGCTGAGACTGATTTCCATCTCTGGTACATTGTGGGGGGGTCTGTAATGAAGAATGAAGGCGCTGAGCTCATTGAAACGCCAGTCTGCTGAGAAAGAGTCAGCACGTCTTCTGAAAAGGGAGATCCTGCCCCACTCATGTGCTGCAGGGCTGTGAGGATGATGGATAAAGGGGGCCCAGGGGTCATTTTATATGTATATATGGATATGTATGCATTTGTGTAGTTGCATTTGTCAAAGCCTTTGACAAAGCTCTGCACCAAG
Source organism: Phoenicopterus ruber ruber (assembly GCA_009819775.1). NCBI lineage: Eukaryota > Metazoa > Chordata > Aves > Phoenicopteriformes > Phoenicopteridae > Phoenicopterus > Phoenicopterus ruber. The sequence goes on along the minus strand of CM020215.1, from coordinate 189,223,092 downwards.
GGTTTCTTAAGGAACTAAGTTGCCAGAGACCTGGAAAGCATGTTCTTTTATGGACTGAAAGCTGGCTGAAAGGTAAGAAACAAAGTATGGGGCTTAATGAATCAGCAACGGGGTCCTTTAGGGTTTGGTGCTTGGACCAGGTTTATTCAATATCTTTATCACTAACCTGGAGAAGGCAGTTATCCAGGTTGGCAGATGCCATGCTGAAAGGGTGGCAGATGAGTGTTAGTGTATTTTAATGTAAGGTGATGCGTGCTGGGAAGAATAACCTAAACCATGCCTACATGATACAAACTTGAAATGGGCTGTTACATTCAGGAAAGGGCATTTGGCATCGGCATCATTGACCATTTACTGAACACATTTCTGCATCAGCTGCAGCAGCAGAAGCAACCAAAAACGTCAGCGAGGGGCATCATCAAGAAGGCTATGGAGAACAAAGTAGGGTATCACCTTGTATAAAACCTCCATGCATACCCATAGTGAACAGTTCTGGTCTCTACACCCAAAAAAGAGATTATGGAGTTAGAGAAGGTGCAGAGAAGGGCAAGTGAAATGATTAAGGAGACAGAGCAGGAACTAAAAAGCCTAAGACTCTTCAGTACGGACAGGAGGAGGCTGAAGAAGGATGTGGTCAGGGTTTACAGAGTCATAAAGGTGTTGAATGGTGTGAATGGTTCCCGGTAGTGTAACAACAACAGTTGACTCACTACTGGTGAAGTGAGACCAATGCCTGTAGTGATAGTAATACAAAGATTCAACCCTGTATGTCAAAAAGCCGTTACTGGGAAAGCGGCAATGACCAGCAGCCCTGGGCTGCCCCCAGTTCTAGTGAAGTGCTAAACCAAGAGCAGTCAATCAAGTCATCCAGCATCTCAGCAGACACTGGGATCGATATCTATGCCATGCCTGGACAGAAGGACGTGGTCCTTTTGGAGAGGTGTGGTGCAGGGGTGCTGCTGCTGAAGGCGTAAATATGAAACCTCTACTGTCACTAAAGGTGTAAACATGAAACTCTCCGTTTCCAAACTGCTGATCTTGGATCTGCTGCTCTGAAACACTCCATTCACTATAACATGAAGAACTACCAAAGAACCTATTTTTAATAAGGTGTTCTGCATATGTAAAGTTAAATAGGGAAATCAGGCTGTTCATTCAAAATATAGTTCTTTGCTATGTTAAAGTGATGATACACATACGGAGCCTCCTATGCCAGGAAAAAGAGATGCTCTGTGCATCCATCACAATAACCCTCTGTCTGAAGAGGATCCTGGACAGCACAGTCTCACATTCATTACCCAAATAGGAAGGCAGTTATGATATTGCTGCTATATAGGAGAGCACTTGCATTTGCCACTGCACTTCTGAGAAAAGCAGAAGTTCTCATGTTTTTTTAAAGTTCCCATTGGCTTTCTTTCTAGCGTTCATTTTGTGTTTCAGGAGTAGTGTTACCAAGAGTAAATGTAATAGAATGTAATATTTAGAATTAACACTGAACTCATCAAAACTTGGCATTTTATTAACCTTTCTATATGCGCAATAATAATTTTAAAAAATCACGAGTCTGACTTTTAACACCTTTTATTTTAAAAGTTTGCCATAAACCAAATATATACTTTTCATCTAGTTAAAAAACAAGACTCACTTAATCACATCCACAACCTGATTGCTATCTTCCATCTGGCAAACATTCCTAGTTACATAAATCCACCCTTTTTGCTGCCAAAAGAAATTCTCAAGACCGGCTTTGTCATAGAGAAGTTTAGTCAACGATCACAGCTTCTGGCAAATAAAAAGCTTACTGAGCGTAATAAGAAATAAAAGTAGATTGTATTTTAATTATTGCAACCATTTTTATCAACATCAGAAAAAGCAGACAAATCTTGTCCTACCTCAGGTCGTGTGCCTTCTGGTGTGCTCAGTATTTCCTTCTTCTGCTTGCTGTTGCTCAAAACTTTCAGTTTTGTTAGTGGAAAGGAAAAACACAATAACTTGAAGCAAAACCCAAGTGCTATTTATGCAGAAGCCACAGAAGAGCAATGAGTGGTAGGAAAGGGAAGTAAATCCTGATTAAAAGATCTTGCATGTTCTTAAAAGAGAAATGTTCTCAGCTCACGGAGTGGTGCTAGCAATCACATGGTGATCTTTCATAATTTTCACCCAATGAAAGAGGCGCTGCAGCTACGTGGCATGTTGGGAAGCTTTCTGGATTTCTGTATTTGGGCCCATACTTCTACATATGTGCTTTCAATAGTCAGGGTTGCTCAAAATATTAGAGGAGATCCCCGTATAAGCTTCACATGGCTTGTTACACATGCAGTTCTTGGAATTATGGAGAGGACATGGGCTGGGGTCACTTCCCAGTCTTTTCATGCAGAAATCACAGGAAGAACGAAACTGTAAGCAGGCTGCTAGGAATCAATGCGTAATCTCATTCAGCTCATAGTTCGAGGCTGAGTTTACAGAGCTGAGGGACTAATTTTCCTTGAATTTTTGATAGGAATGGAATACATAGCTCTGTTAGGCCATGAACAAGTGGCTGCAGTGAATGCCTTACTCCCCCTTAACATTTTACCACTTCTTGGTGGAGCAACACTGACTGCACAGAGGAGTGCTCCTAGTCCACTGCAGTGGTGAAATAGGTATCTATACATCCTATAGGTATAACAGCTTGATTATTCCTTGTCTGTGCTGTCAGCACATGCAGGTGGACCAGACACATTCAAGTGCTTTCTGGCTGCTGTGTTGCATTTCATATCGGCAGCAGGTTTGGATTCCACACACGGCTGCTTGCCACAGCTCAGTGGATGGGGAATGTCCCAAAAAAACTTCTCGCCACCCACATTTATTGTTGTCTATGTCCCAATGCGCTTCGGATAATCGCATTTGTAATCTCTCCTCCATTGGCCACTTGTGCCTGATTCTCATTTACCACAAGGGCTCTTCACTCTGGTTGTACACATGGACTTGAGAACGGGTAAGATAGTCCTCTGTGTGTGGTCCCCATGCAGGGTCATGGTGGCAACATGCAGTGGCTGCGAAGACTCGTGTCACCAGAGCTTGCAAACCCTTACCCCCAGGGAGGAGGTACGTACAGTTTGCAAGCAGCTCTGTGGGTGCTTTTGTAGCATGGGGCAAAAAAAGGACATAGAAAATCAGCTTAGCTAGGAACTAGTCTAACACTTTTGGTTTCCAGAGTGAGCACAAAATTCCACGAATGGTAGTTTTGAACATTTACCTACATTTCCACTGACAGTGGAAAAGCTTAAAAAGCTCCCTGATAGAGATCCATGTCAAGTGAATTTTCAAGGTGCAGCGTGATGGTGAATTAGGACCCTCCTGAGACCACTCCACCGGTGCTTAACTTAGATATTGCCAGCTCTCGTGGCACCTGAGCCTGTGGATAGGGGTCCCTTACAGCTGTGGTTGCGCTGGCCGCTTTGGTTACCATCCCAGCTGCTTCCCTATCTGCCAAGGTCTGCCTGCAGAGCCGCTCGTGTGCACGTCCCTAACCCCCTTCGGTCATCGTCATTGTAGAAACCTGACAGAGGAGGTCTCTGCTCAGCCAGCCCGTGGGAACTGAAGCAGGGTAGAAATGACCCCATGAGCTTGGTGGGCAGATGAGCCCGTTGGGAGGAAGCCGTGACGTGCAGCAGGGAGCAGCGTGGCGTGTGACCGCTTCAGCCAGCAAGGCCACGGCCAGAGGACAGCTATGGCCTTGACATACTCACTCGGGAGGTGCCCCAGTAACTCAGGCTGCATCTTATCTGCAACCGGCAGAGACTAATTTAGGCATTGCAGTAGCAGCCTGATGACATCTCCATCACATGGCATGCTGCGATAATCACTCTGGGACTGATAGGCAGGCTGTTCTCAGATACACAAGGTCAGAGACTGAAACATGCAGAAAAGTTAGACATAGATCACATTTTATTTTCCTGAATGTGTTTTGAGAACGTCTTTCACCGTATGATATGGTTATCTTCGTTGCCTGGATTATTTCCCACACTCACCTTCTTAAACACCCTGCTTTCTGGAGAGTACCGTTTCCTCCCTTTTATAAAGTAATTCTGTATTTTGCTTTTAGTTTGGCTTTGAATAAATGGGGTTGGCTGCCAACGCACCCTGCACCTGACGAGCTAGATCCGGAGTGACTGCTTGGGGTTTTTTAGAAACAGTCACTGTATGACTCAGCTTCCGAGAGGAGTTTATTATATTTCTTACTAATAAAAACTTCAGTAATTCTGGAGAAGACACCTCAGAATATCATGAACAATCTAAGACTTTCATCACAAGATGCTGTGCACATATCACACATTCAACAGTTAACAGCCTAGATTATTTCTGAATTTTGAGTCCTATAAAATGCGTAGATGGTCCAGGACGCGGCAGAGTGCAAACCACCCCTCTGGGCTGCAGCTACTCTCCATCCTGCCTCCGTTTCTCTTCCCTTTTGCATTTCTGTCTCCATGATAGCCCAGTTTCAAGACAGAAAAGCAAGAGGGGGTGACTCATCCTTTTCCTTCCCCTTCCTCACAAACCCACCTCCCCTCCAGCCCTGTGCAGGGGCACTGCCCACGAAGGAGAGCTCCGCTCCCTCCAGCCCACGGCAGAGAGCAAAGCCACCGCTGCAGGCTTTGAATCCCCATCGTGTGGAGAAGCCAAACTTTGGACCTGAAATAAGCGCTCCAGGCCAGGTAGAAGCAAAGATTTAGACTCTCCTTCCCCTGTTCAGCATTTCCTATAGGCTAGTTCAAGCATCCTCATGGGCTGAGCACTACCTGGTGGGAGTGCCAGTCAAGGAGCCTGTCTCCCACACTCCCTGTATAGGGCATCTTGGACATCCCAGACACACATCATGGTATCCCATGCTCCACAGGGCCAGGCCTCCCCCCGTAGCAGTACTGTGTCACCCTGAAGTCGGGTGAGCTGCTGCCTGAGGACGGTCCGTAGCCTGGTGCATCCCTCCGTTGTTGCAGTCTCACCGGGCAGGCTGTCGTCCGCTTTGCACCGCAGCAGAGGGAGATGAGAGCTGCCTGAAACCTGCCCGGGTCTTGACGCACGTACACAGCCCAACAGTCCCGTGCAAGCTCACCAGCCAGCACGCACGGGGCACGGGGGGAGGCATTTGCACGCCAGCGCGGGCAGCTTGGCAGCCCCACTGCCACAGGGGCCGTGCGTGGGAGATGTGGCAATCCCCAGCGCCAGGGGAGCTGGGGCGAGACACCAAGTGTCCTAGGCAACCCCGAAGAAGGAGTCTGCATATTTTTCCCATCACTCAGTCAATGTTTTGCTGTCTGTAGGCACGAACTTCCAGTGGCAGAGTTTCAGTTTTTCCACGCCAAGAGATTTGTGGTAAAAATGGATCTGTCAAACAAACAGAAGGGATTACCTCCATTCAAGATTTTAGCATCGCATGTCTTCAACACGGCAGCTTAGCCTACTAACACATACCTATTTCTAGAGACTGAAATTACAAAGCCTACATTCATTTTCTGTGCAACCCAGAAAAAAAACAGCCTCCAATGTTAGTAGCTCATCTGCTGTCGGCCATAAGGCTGGATAGATGGGAAGATGAAAGTGACGACTGCATGAAGAAGGGGGAAGAAGCAGGGGCAATTTTAAGAGGAATTATTCAGAAAGGAAAAGCACAGAAGGTTTTCAAGCTGTTTCTGTTGCAACATTAGTAATGACATCTTTTTTAATTGCTTGTGGTCCTTTCTTAACTGTTCCTCATTAATATACTGATGAGGGCAGAGGAACATTAATATATAGCTGGAATGGAAAAAGACATCTAATGTTGTCTCTATGTAGAATAAACTGTTCTTTTTTAAGCAGCCTCCAAAGGTGGCTGTGGGCCTTGGGAAGAATTGATTGTGTCCAAAAGCCGTGGAGCTGATGGCAGCTGGGAGCATTAATGCTCTTCCCGGAGAATAATTGATCCAGTCCTCGACTCTGAAAAGACTGAACTGGAGCAGGACAAAACACCAAACACATTTCTAAGGCCTTCATCTAAAGCCCATTGAAGTCATTGGAAAGAATAGTGCCTTTTTGGATTAAAACCTAAATAAGACAGCCTCAGAAACTGTGACTTGAAAAAAAGAATTCCTTTTTTTGTCTTTTCAACTAGCTCAAAGCATTTCAGATCTAACATGTGCAAGGTTGTCAGTGTGTCAGGTATATTCTACTTCTCTGTGTAGCCTACCTTTCTAAACCTTTCTCTCTCTCCTTCTGCAGCCATTTCTCTACCTAGCGGTAACCACCGTGATGCTGAAGTGCCTTTCTGCTTGCATAATGCATTTTGAATAATCGCACAGTCTGCAATTGTAACCTTTCTTATTTCTGGTTTGTGTGTAAGACATTACAGGATTGCAAACTGATGGGATAACGAAAGTGCGGAATTTTAAGGATTTGGCAATGAATCTAGATGGCTCTATCTTAAGATATGGTCTCCTAAAGACTTGTCATTTATATATGTTGGTAGGCAGTTCTACAGCTCCCCATGCACGCAGTGCTGTTTTGTTCTGTGTTTACCCCATATTAACTGTTCTGTGAATCCTGTGTTACTCTGCTGAACTCTGCCTTCATACAAATATAGAAACTCGAAGTAAAACAAGCTTCCCGTCTTCTCTTTTTGCTGACTCTTTGACAATAACTCTGACCCAACAGCTGGGTAAAAAACAACAACAAAGTTCTAAAACCAGAATGACCAGGTTAAGGTACTCTGCATCTTATATCCAATGGCTAAACACCCCTGTAAGATACAACCTGGAAGTCCTTCCACATAAACTCCAACTACCACCAAATCCACTTTTATATCAATGTAATCATTGCTAATACTTAGCAAAAACATTACCACAGACAACAACGTGCCTTGCTGCAGCTCTATTCCCCAACGCCAGCATCTTCACGCAATTCTCTGGTTTTTTACTTGTCTCTTTTCTTTCTCACCCAGTGCACTTCCAGTGCTATTTCACACTCTCTCTGTATGTGGGAGTGTTTGTGTATGTACACATACAACGGGTATATGTGCAGCTGCATGTATGCATTCATATGCATGCACTCACAGAATTGCACTCAGATGCACGCACTTACAGAGAACCCATTTGCGTGTTTGTATATTTGTAATATAATGCCCATGTACATACATATGCTCGATAAAAAGATTGAACTGGAGCGTCAAGGCTAAATTGTGTTGGCCAGAATTTAGGGAGCCATGGGAATAAGTGTGGGAAATAAGTCCCCTGCTCTTTTCATCCAAGGCTGATGGCTTTCATCTGCCGGAGGTCCCTCTCCCCAGAGCACGCGGAAGGTTCTTCCTCCAGGCACTGCACGCAGCTGACACAAAAAATAAGTTTAAATTTTTGTCCTCGGTCTGGATTGTAACGATGTTTCTTCAGATAAAATTCAGGTGGCATTAGATCTCAGTGGCCACATTTTCTATTCTATCGGCTTTGGGAAATGGTTTAGGGTATTGTGTGCTGTTTGATACTTTTTAAACTGTTTTTTAAAATACCATATGAAAATAGTCTATGTATGTGATTTTGAAGAAGATAATAACATGACCTTTTGTCCTAGTTTTTTAACTCAGAATTTTAGGAAAATACTTAAGTGTCTACGATGGGTCATAAATACATTGTTGTCGTGGTTTAACCCCAGCTGGTGCCCGAATACCACGCAGCTGCTCACTCACTTCCCCCCCACCCCGGTGGGGTGGGGAGGAGAACTGGAGAGAAAGGAAAACTCGTGGGTTGAGATAAAAGCAGTTCACCAGGACAGCAAAGGAAAAGATAATAATACATTAATAATAATAATAATAATATATAAGGATAATAGAATATCTAGAATGAACGATGCACAATTTCTCACCACCCAACGACCGATACAGCCCGTCCCCAGCAGCAGTCAGGGAGCAGGGGTATCCCCCCCCAGCTATCCCAGAACAGCAAGTTCCAGAGAGAGCAGGCGAGGGAACCAACAGCTGAAAGAATGAACGAAAAGGCTTGAACAAACAAAAAAAAAAAGGAAAAGCAGGGAACAAAAAGCAACCAGAAGGGAAGCTTAAGGGGAGTGGCCCACTGGCCAACCCTCACTTATACTGGGCATGACGTCTATGGTATGGAATACTCTCTTTGGCCAGTTTGGATCAACTGTTCTGGCTCTTCCCCTCCCAGCTTTTTGCACCTGCACATTAGTAAAACCTGGGAAACTGCAAAATGTCCTTGATCGTTTAGCAGCAACCAACATCAGTGTACTGTCACCATTCTTCACACACTAAATCCAAAACACAGGAGCTGCTGAAGACAAAACTAGCTCCATCCTGGCCTAAACCAGGACAATTGTGAAAAACGTCCATTTATAAATGACATTTCTAGCTTTGAAAATTGCTTGGATTATGTATTTCTTCTGTGATTAGTTTGCAGCCAGTGTCCCCCCAGATAAAAATGAGAACTAATTTAAGCTCATCTTTGTCACAGACTACATGCTTTTGTGACACGACTTAGTGAAATCCTGTTTACTGGCATATACTGAATACAAGACTGTTCGAGCGGGGCTGGACGTGGTGGTGACAAGGGTGGGACAGGGAGGGGGAAGTTCTGCAGCAGCGGGTTCCTCCACCGGTACAGGACGGGGATCGTTCGGTGCTAAGGGGAGTCCATCAGTCCATCACCCACACATCCCACCCTGTCGCGCACTGGGAAGCTGCTGTGGTGAGCCGATTAATGCAATATTTGCCCTCTACCTTAGTCTGAACTCTGGGTTTCTTTGCAGAAGACAAGGGAAGCCCAGGGTGTGCTGTCACCCCATACGTGCCTGAGCACCAAGCCCAGGGGCACCTCAGCACCCATCTTTGTGGTTGGTTGTCACCAGATGACCTTGTTCACCAGCACAACTAGTGCTTGGGACCATCTGGAAAGGTCTGAGCAGCCTGACGTGGGCTGGCTATGCAACCAGGTGACTGTCAGTCAAGCCTGCATGGAGTTTTAGAGCAAAACGGGGAGATAGCTCACTCCGTCTTGATTAAACTGCCTCACGTTTTGCTTTCAGAGTCCTCAGTGCAATGAGGACAAGCTGGAGAGAGGCTAACTGGTCTTTTTCTGCAGGAAGAAAGTAATGTGAAATGCACGGTTTAATTCAGTTTTGTTTGGCAGAGATGTTTCTTCCACTTTGTTGTTGTTGCTACAAGACCAAAGCTGTAATTCTCTTGAAATCCGGAGCACGCCACCAGAGAAGAATTAGCACAATGGTTTTAGTTTTATGTAACACTCCCAATACCCAGCAACCGAGCGCTTTAGAAGAGAATAAACAAAATGAAGTAAGCTGTTTGTTCAGCATGTTCCAACACTCGTCCATCTGCCTCTCTTTGTACTCATAGTCCCTCAGCCACAACTTTTCTTATCTGCTACTGTCAAAAATATGACTCATTTTTCACATAATAGACTGGGGGAAAAGTAGAGAAGTTTTTATACATAATAAAGCTTTCTCTTGCTCAGGATCTCCTGCATCAGCTCTTATTTTACTTCTCATTAAAAAGAATGACACAATGAAAATGTACTTTTTCTAGCCCTTGTTAGCTGCAGTAGGACTCACTGTCTATGCCACAATTAGCTCTGCTTGACTCTTCACAGAACCAGGCAAATGAAGCTTTGGTATAGCTAATTTCAGGACAAGGATTTTGTCAAATTCCCAGGCCATGAGGGGACTAAGTGTTAGCACAGTTTATACAATTAGCGAATTTGGTGAACGGAAGGAAGTCTCCTCCCCTCTACCCAGGCGTCTTATAAGCTCAGCTAACGCGCTTTCATGGCTGCAAAGCAGAAGCCACACCAAAGTGGGGACACTGGCCAAAATGTCTGCCCACGTGGCTCTGTCAGGTTTTGAATCTGTGTTGCATCACCATAAAAACCATATCCCCAAGCAGATGAAGTGGTTTCCATGGCAAGGGTCTGTGCAGTCTGCGCTACTGGTGACATCTTCAGTAACCATCCCTTTTCCATGGCGTCGTGCTGTGCCCTGCTAGCAACAAGGCTGATACTGAATTCCCAGGTTAAGGCTGTGTTTTCCTAGCACAGAGCTCCCCGCTCTTGCTTTCCACATGCTAGACTGATTTTAACAACGCCTCGCCTGGCTGACAGACAGGAGGCAAAACACACAGCAGGCCGTCAGCAGATTTCCAATTCAGATGAAATCTCACAGCTTTTTTCACACAAATCTCACGCTTTCCCAGAATGTGACCCTCAGATGCATCAGACAAGCATTGCTGCTGCAGGAATCTCTCATGTGGTAGACCAATTTCCTTACAATGAGAACACCACTTGCCAAGCAGATGGGGGAAGAGATCCAGCGAACCCAGAGGTCCCCTCCCAAGTCTGCTGGGACCCTTGACCCACACGTGTGGTGTGTGTGGCATCGTGCTGGGGTGAGGAAGGCTCTTACCAGTGTAAATGATCTCTAGTCAGCTGGATGATGCCTCTGACCAGCAAACTGATCTTTTGCATTTCTCAGTGCTGAGAAATGTAATTTTTCTTAGTTGCTACAATCACTAGTACCTATCCACGGGACAGGAGTAGGACTGCAGCCCATCACATCTGATGGAGATGCTCATAAATTTTGCCAGGTTATTTTGTGATGCTTAAGTTATTACAGAAAGTCACAGGCTTATGTAAAGAGGAAACAAGATACAGTTAATATGCTTTAAAATCAAGGCAGCTATTTACCTTTTGGATCTTAACGTGACTTGATAGAACTACATGACGCAGTCTCTAAAAAACATCACTCCGAGGAAAGCTCCAAAGAACAACACCTTTAATACATCTTTTGCACTTCATTTGCTCTATTCTACCCTTTAATTTCCTAGGCATCTCTTAAGTGCATTGAGTAGGATAGTAAGTATAATTCCTATGAGATAGCTAAATTACTTCTAGCAAATTTGTATCAGCACTTATATTGTATTAGCATCATTATGTTATAATTTAAACCTTTCATTTCACCACTAATCAAAGGCAATTCTAGAAAATAACCCAAATGTTCTAATTTAACAATAGTATCATGTCTTACTTTTTGTTTTTTAATAATCAAGCATGGTCATTATAACCTCTGTAGGTAACAGAGTAGTTTCTACATATCAGTATAGCAGCGTCGTTCCCTTTTGTCAAGTAAACTTCTTAGGTCTAAGTATCCTCTGCTTTCATCTCTGCAGAGCTTAAATACTTCTGTAGGGTCAGCAGCATTATGTATAATATCCTCCAGATACATCCCTAGAAAATTCTGCTTCCCTTTGACAGGCAATCCTGAAAACATCTGCCAGTATAAGCAAATAGGCTGTGGGAACTGCATGCTCCCACTTTAGGGATGTTTTCTGGTTTTCATTTTTCATCTCTCTCATGCACAGATCCATCACCTGTACTGCCGAAACATAGTAGAACCCGAATTGCGAGACTAAAATGCTAAAATTAGCCAAAAGCCGAAAGCACAATTTTACTATGTTAAGAGTTTGCAAACGGGCAATAGAAGCTCTCGTCTGTTTGATACGGCAAATTGTAGTAAAGCTAACCCAATATTTTAAAATGAAAGCTTCCTTTGCTTCAGTATAAGAAATCTTAGCCACATCTAGGATTCACATCTATAAAGATACCATCCAAATTATGTCTGACTGTTTCTTGAGATACAATACACAATATTTGCAGGCCATAGCCATAGAAACGTGAAAATTTTGCTTCCCTTTATGCAACTATTCAATGGAAGGAAAAAAAACGGAACTAGTGATGAAGAGCTGGCCAATACGTATCAACACACTGTTGGGTGATTGTCAGGTCATTGCTCGTGTTCACCAGCAACGTGACAGACGGTAGCCGGGAAGCAGTGACTGCCTTGGTAGTGCACAATGGTTGTCGTATTTAAATGATGCAGAATGATAAGCTATACAATAAGAATTAGACTTGCACCTCAGTCACTTGTGAGTGCCTGGGAAAAAGCTCTTTCTTCTGTCAGAGATGAAAATATAAGAGCTGATATAGCCAATATACTGCTATCAGTTGGTTGTTTTTTAAAAAAAAAAAAAAAAAGCTTTATCCTGAAGGCCAGGTTTTGGAAGATCAGACCTACAGATGTACACACACGTTCTGCACATCATTGCAAGAAAAAACCAGATGCCAAGAAAGGCCACACAAAATCAGTCAAAATGCTCACTTTGCCTGGCACCCTGCCTGTGACAGGGACCAATCAAGGACACCTGTGGAGCAGTTCAATAAAAAGTCAAGTATGTAGTGATGCTTCCCCAGAACAGTCTTTCAGTTGTCAACAATTCTTGCTTAAGGACTTGCTGCAGGAGAGCTGCCTGGAGATTTAATAACCCTTGATGAGTTTTTCTTCAATGAATTTGCCCATGTCATCCTTTGGCAACCACAACATCTTGCACAGAAGAGTTCCTTTGCAGAAGTCCGTGTCATGGAAAATATTTGCTGCAGAATTCAATCGTGTGCATTAGACATATGTACATACGTACATTAGAACTACCTGCATGAAAATCACGTCCTTTCATCTTTTTTGAGCCTGCCACCTGCTCAGTTTCTTTGATACTCCTTACTTCTTGTATTGAAAAAGGGCAGGAAAAAATTGTTTCTTCCTACATACGAAGAAAAGGTTGGCTGATTCAGAATGAGGATATACCGAGAGCAGCATCCTATCTCCAACAGAGGCTGACAGAGAAGCGTAGGAACAAGGCAAACTTACATGGTACTTCCCCTTAGTATTCTCCCACATTACAACTATTTTTAGCAGAGAGACCGTCCCCTTAGTATTCTCCCACATTACAACTATTTTTAGCAGAGAGACCATCATTTGTTTATTATGAATCTGGCTCCTGCTGACTTAATTTGATGGCCCCTCAATCCTGTACAGAAAAAAGTGGTGCATTTGGAAGACAACATACAGCTTTCTGGCGTTAGCATAGGTGAAACGTTTCTGTTTATTTCCAAACTCGATGTGAGTACAGTCGATCTGCATTCACCCTTTCCAGCCCACATGTGGTTTTGTAAACTTTTGCCATATCCCTGTGTCCTCTCTCTGCCAGGCTGAAGAGTCCCAGCCTACACACCATTCCTTGTGCAGAAGCTGGGTTGCACACCTTGGTCATTTTTAACGCTAAACCTTACCCAATTTAATATCCACTGAGCAGGGGAGCTCAATGCTGCACAGAATGTTAAAAACACTGGTGCATTACAAATTTACACAGTGGTACAGGAACATAGAATCATAGAATCATAGAATTGTTCTGGTTGGAAGAGACCTCCAAGATCATCGGGTCCAACCATTAACCTATCACTACCAAGTCCCCCACTAAATCATATCCCTTAGGGCCTCATCTAAACGCCTTTTGAATACCCCCAGAGATGGGGACTCCACCACCTCCCTGGGCAGCCTGTTCCAATGCCTGACAACCCTTTCGGTAAAGAAGTTTTTACGAATGTCCATGGGGGTATTTGTCTGCTCCTGAACATTAAGCTGAGGTCTTTGTACAATGAGCTCTCATTTTTGAGAGAGAGCAGTCAGCTCAGAGTCCTCCCATCTTATTTATAAAGGTATTTGCTGGACAAGGAGGCTTCTGACACATATCATTTTCCATCTGTCTCTACTAAATTTCATGTGTCATTTAATTGCTCTGTTATTCATACTCACGTGGTGCTTTTGCAGTTCTTCAAAATCAACCCTCATCGTTGCTATTCTGCAGAATAGCAAAGTATTCTGCATATCATCTTCAAATTTCGTCTCCTTGCTTTTTACCTTCTTTTCTAGATTATTTAATTATGTGGAATGACAAAGTCCCAGCAAAGACCTCTGAAACACACCGACAGCAACCTCTTTTCGCTCTAAAAATTGATCATTTGCTTCTACCCTCTCTCTCCTGATTATTCACACAAGGATCTTCCCTTCCATCCAATAGCTGCTCAGTTGCTTTAAAGGTCCCTTTAGATTTAGATTCTTTAATATCTTTTGAACATCGCCAGGTATGCTGAATCCAGATCTCTTTATTCTCATCATTTTTCATTCAGAGGCCTCCAATATATTTGTGTGACACCATTTCCCATTGTAAAATTTCTTCCTCACTATAAAAATGTTCTTTCTCACTATGAAAAAGTTCTTCCTCACTATGTCTGGTTTATGCCTCTATTCACTAATTTTCAATGGTTCTTTAATAGCATTACTAGTAATTTGCCTAGTACACATGCCAGGTTTCCAAATTACTGGTTCCATTTTTCACATTAACTATCTTCCATTCCTTTAGGGCTAAGACAGCTGCAAGTGCAAAGTTATACATTACAGTGAGAACTTCAGTGATTTCTACTTGGAGCTCCTTTGGTGCACTTTGGATAAAGACCATCAAGTAATGGGGACTCATTAATGTTAATTCCGTCTGTTTGTTTCAAGACTTTTTTAGTTAAAAATGAGACATATCCACTGATAAATCCTCTGCAAGAAGGACTATCCAGGCTCTTCCTGAGTGGACAGATCCAAAAAGTACAAATACATTTGATTTTTTCTGTTTGTGGCTTTTTCTTCCCTGCATCCTTCACGCTTCGATCATTGAGCTACCCAACAATCCCCTGACAGGCTTCCTGCTCCTGATGCTGGTTTAGGATTTATTAACAGTTTTTAATAACTTCCTAGACTATTTGAATTTGGGGGGGGTTCAGGAGGGGTTTTTTTGGCCTGCCTTGCTACATTTTTGCACTTAATTAGAGCTTACAGATGTTTCCATTTGCCCTATTTGGGCAGGATTTCAGCTGTTCAAAGGAAGCCTTCTTGTTTTTAATAGCATTCCTTTCAATGATGTTTATCTATGCTGCCTTCCTTCTATGCTTTCTCAAATCTTTTTTCAATTAGCAGAAAGCATTTGCTTTGTTTCTCCACTACGGCAGCTTTAACTGGTCCCGAAGTTGTGTGCAGAGATTCAGTGCCCTTGTAAACACCTTCTTAATAAACATCCTCACTTTTGTATAGTTCCTCTTTGTAAAATTGAACAGCTGTAAGGGGGTTTTACTTGTTTCTTTGGGCTTTCTTGCTTATTTTGATCCTGAAAATGTAAATCCAAGCACATCATGGTCATGACTACAAAATGGCTCTTCCACGGTAACGGTCATTATATGCTAATATTGTTCCTTCATGAAGACCTGGGCAACCTACTCCAGCTGACCCTGCCTTGAGCAGGGGGACTGGACTAGACAATATCCAGAGGTGCCTGCCAGCCACAACAGTTCTGGGATTTTATAATGTAATATTATGTAGTAACAATAATATACTAGAAAATAATGTAATATAAGTATAATCACACTCGTAATATGATCATGTAATGTTACATGCTAATACAATTTTTTTCCTTCATAAACCTGGGTTTCAATCCACAAAGACTCCATGTTCCTTTGTGGACACTTAGTTAACATGATTAAAGTTTTCTGTAACATAGAGAAGATCTCCATCAGCACAGGTCTCCTCATCTTTCAAGAACACTTTGCGTCCCATATCTTCATGAGTCCCATCAGGTTTCTGATATACCTATTATATCCTCACTGAAGTTTTCAATGAGGATCTCTCTGTCCCATTTTCCAGACTTCAGCTGTTCTTCCACATTTCCTATTTGAATATCGCAATATTCTGTGCTGCCCTTTACTCAGTAACACAGAGTTTCCATTACTTTTCCTCTACTGGATGCTACATCTCAAACCACGTGCACTTCCGTTATTTAAACACTGATCTGTGACCTTCTTAAGTTAAGAAGTACCAACAGCGTGATTACCTTATGGTTCAAATGAAGTTCATCTGTCTGGTATGTATGTGCTCCCTTTACTCTAGAAGTATCCTCTGTTCCCAAGGAATTTTTGTGCCTCCCCGTTATACCATTTTCTCACGCAATTATTGGAATTACATCTCCGCCTCTTTCTGGTCTTGCACAAGGTGCCAGGAGCATTTTGGGCAGTACAGCCAGAGAAATCCTGATACTCAGCTTCCTACCGAACACAGGTCGCAAGTACCAACACCTCACCAGTACTTCCTAGAAGCTGGTTCAGATGCATTTTGAGGTTCACTTGGCAAGCAAGTCACTGCTATGAGCTCACCTGTTTATATGGGTGGTGATCACACTGACCACTGCTACCGCTTTTCCTTCCTACAGCAGGTATCTCTGCCTCCAGAGGGTTAACCTTATGCAAGCAGCCTAATTCTGAGATATACGACTTGGGGGAGGGAAGGAAGGGAAGGCAGCTACTGATTAGGAAGGGAAATACAAGAGTATCAGGGCATCCCTGGAAAAAGATTCAACTTCTTGTGGTTTCCACCTTAAGGTAGAAATATTTCAGTATTAAGTTACTTCTGAGGACTTATTTAAGGACTTAATACAGGACTTAATTCCTTAACTTAAAGACCAGGGGATTAAATTTAACCTGAAAAATATACGTCTCATGCAGGAGAATCTGTTTTTATAGAAGCACTAATAGGCCACACCTGGTCCATGCTGGAAATGAAATGCCTTCCTAAGCGAGGCTAAAAAGGAAAAAAAGGAAGATAGCCACGAGGAAATTTTAAGAGAGAAGATTTCTGAAAGTCTGCAAAGTCTTCATGAAGTGCAGGAAGAGGCAAAAGGAATCAAGAGAAAAGGGTGGTTTGGTTTTTTGGTTTTTGTTTTTTGTTTTTTTTTTTTAAATAGCACAAAATGATTAATTCAGACATGTTTAGTGCTTGTCAGGCTGTAACTAGACAGGCACAGGAGGCAGGCAGAGATCTCTTCCAGTGGCATCACTAACCAATAGATAAAGACAGGCTGAACAGCAAAGCACACAGATCAACACTAAGACCTGAACTGACAGAGATGAGGAATTCTCTTGTAGGAATTATGGTTTATTCATAGCAATGATGCCCACTTATGTTTGGAAAAGTATTAATAAAATGTGGACAGCAATAGAAAGAGGTGGACTGCTGCTAACACAGCTATGAAATAATATTGAGATTTCAAATGTTTGTTTCTTCTCAAGGGCCTAGGCCAGTAAAGCTGGGCTTGGTGAAATCTTGGATACTATCATTCAAAATAGTCCTGGAGACAGGATGAGGCTTTTGGTGCCCAGATTAATTCAGAAGGAGGAAGAGTCAGGTCCTTTGAAGGTTGTCTTGGTTTTGAGCATCTGATTGCTGCCCCTGGGACGACAAGACCCAAGGCATGTAAATTGCTGTTGGTGAACTCTTAAATCAAGAAACAAAGGAAAGAGTGGTTTTGTTAACAGATTTCATTCAATTGTGGGAAGGGTATCAAAGGAAGTCCGCAATAGGTAGACAGAAGCAAGGAAATAGCAGCTAGGCAGAGACTAGCAGGGAAGGACAGCTGCTGTGCAGCAGGAGAAAGGAGATCTCGACAAAACATGACGCCCAGTGGGGAGAGAAGCGAAGACAGAGTCATTGGAGAGGTGACTCCACCACCGTGCGCTGGATGTTGTTGTTGGCTCCTGGCTGGCAGGGGCGGCACATGGAAACTGGGCAAGACTAGGTACACTGGGGGAATCCAGTGAGAGAAGAAATATCCTCAGCTTCTGAGACAGAGGAAGACTGGCAACAGGGTCATCAGAGTACTGTGCCCCCTGAACCATCCCTGGGATCTTCTCAAATACAGGGACGAGGAGGTTCTGACAGCAATTACCAATGGGTCTGTGTATTTAAGATTTGAGAAGAGTAATAAACACTAGTAGTATTTACATTAGAAAAAAATGTAAACCTCAGATGTTACTTACTGGAAAAATCTCCAGTGGGAAATCTGACAGAGATCCCTGGGAAGAGTCTGTGAAACAGCTATTTTAAGAAATACAGACTACAATTATGAGAGTGAAATAATGCATGCCCAGAGATGTTCTCAGACACCAGAAATGTTCCCAGACAGTCTACAGTGTTAAACAGTTAAAACAATGTGGTACTGGGAGTGCCAACCTGTGCTCTCCCAATTTCCATGTGTGATTTGGAAGTTACGAGGGTCATTGCAATAGGTCGTTTGGAAAAGACAGAGGGTCAGAAAGTTTGAAAGGGTCAAAGTTTTTCAATGTGGACCTGGGCTGTTCAGTTCAATGTGAGAGAATGGCTCAGCACACTTGTTACTAGTATAGCTGTAGCCATGGGAATTGCAATAGATCCAGAAAATGAGCTGAAGAATAGGAATGACTAAAACCTATTATAGCAGACTCATCTTCTCCTGTAATTCAAAGGTTCAGGACAAAAGTTGAAGCACGATTTGGTTGATAAACAGCATATTTCTGAGTAAATACAAAACGAGATTATGAGAAAACAGACAGATCTGAATTGAGGGAAAGGCTCCTTGGCCACAAAAACAATTTAGGGTGGCTCCTGAAGCAGGGAAAAGATACTGAAAAATATACTAACAATTGCCTGCCAAGCAAAGGCACCAACGCTAATTGTAAGGAACCGAGCATTCCTATTTTTAGTATAAATATCTTGTCCAAGGAATAGATTTCAAAGAAATTTTACAAAACCACTGCCACTTTAGTAGGGCATGCATATTGATTCAGCAGTAACAGGGGTTGAAACACCTAGACACGCACAAGTCTATGGGGCCGGATGGGATCCACCCAAGGGTGCTGAAAGAGCTGGCAGAAGTGCTCATCAAGCCACTCTCCATCATTTACCAGCAGTCCTGGCTAACTGGGGAGGTCCCAGTTGACTGGAAGCTGGCAAATGTGACGCCCATCTACAAGAAGGGCCGGAAGGAGGATCCGGGCAACTACAGGCCTGTCAGCCTGACCTCGGTGCCTGGGAAGGTTATGGAGCAGATCATCTCGAGTGCCATCACGCGGCACATACAGGACAACCGGGTGATCGGGCCCAGTCAGCATGGGTTTATGAAAGGCAGGTCCTGTCTGACCAACCTGATCTCCTTCTACGACATGGTGACCCGCTTAGTGGATGAGGGAAAGGCTGTGGACGTTGTGTACCTGGACTTTAGTAAAGCCTTTGACACCGTCTCCCACAGCATTCTCTTGGAGAAGTTGGCTACCCATGGCTTGGATGGGCGTACTCTGCGCTGGGTAGGAAACTGGCTGGATGGCCGGGCCCAAAGAGTTGTGGTGAATGGAGTTAAATCCGGTTGGAGGCCCGTCACAAGTGGTGTTCCCCAGGGCTCAGTACTGGGGCCAGTTCTGTTCAATATCTTTATCAATGATCTGGACGAGGGGATCGAGTGCACCCTCAGTAAGTTTGCAGATGACACCAAATTGGGAGGGAGTGTTGATCTGCTGGAGGGCAGGCAGGCGCTACAGCGGGACCTGGACAGGCTGGATCGATGGGCCGAGGCCAATTGTATGAGGTTCAACAAGGCCAAGTGCCGGGTCCTGCACCTGGGTCACAACAACCCCAGGCAACGCTACAGGCTTGGGGGGGAGTGGCTGGAAAGCTGCCCGGCGGAAAAGGACCTGGGGGTGTTGGTTGACAGCCGGCTGAATATGAGCCAGCAGTGTGCCCAGGTGGCCAAGAAGGCCAACGGCATCCTGGCCTGTATCAGAAATAGTGTGGCCAGCAGGAGTAGGGAGGTGATTGTCCCCCTGTACTCGGCCCTGGTGAGGCCGCACCTTGAGTACTGTGTTCAGTTTTGGGCCCCTCACTACAAGAAAGACATTGAGGTGCTGGAGCGTGTCCAGAGACGGGCAACGAGGCTGGTGAAGGGTCTGGAACACAAGTCCTATGAGGAGCGGCTGAGGGAACTGGGGATGTTTAGCCTGGAGAAAAGGAGGCTGAGGGGAGACCTTATTGCTCTCTACAACTACCTGAAAGGAGGTTGTAGAGAGATGGGGGTCGGTCTCTTCTCCCTAGTAACAGACAACAAAACAAGAGGAAATGGCCTCAAGTTGCGCCAGGGGAGGTTTAGATTGGACATTCGTAAAAATTTCTTTACCGAAAGGGTTGTCAGGCATTGGAACAGGCTGCCCAGGGAGGTGGTGGAGTCCCCATCTCTGGGGGTATTCAAAAGGCGTTTAGATGAGGCCCTAAGGGATATGATTTAGTGGGGGACTTGGTAGTGATAGGTTAATGGTTGGACCCGATGATCTTGGAGGTCTCTTCCAACCAGAACAATTCTATGATTCTATGATTCTATGATCTCCTATTAAAGGCAAAAGAGAGAAAAACTATGTGGACGTGTCCAGAAGAAGAGAGACTCTGCCAAAGGAGTCGCTTTTGTGGGAGACATTACTAAATTGTACCCCAAATCAATGGTGATGAATGAATTAGCCAGTGAGACCCTATTCCCTTTCAGCCTCAGTGCAACAAACGTGGGGAACACCATCAGGGCTATGACCTTGTTTGATTCCATTGCAGCAGAGCGAACAACAGTATCAGAATACCGATAGACAATATGTCAGTTAATATAAAGGGTGCCTGTTTATACTTCGTTTCTGGTGATGCACACGGACTTGTCTGTTGGCATAGGGCGGTGCTTGGAGTCTAGTTAAAGAATGATTTGCCTGAGCCAAGGCTAACTACGCTAAACCAAATCTTTATCTACTGAAATCCACCTGGATGCTCTTTGTTTGAAGGCTGGTTTTCCTTAGCAACTTATTAGCAAAAGCAACAAAAAGCCTTCAGGAAGCGGCTTAATGACTTTGATCTAAGCAATCAGAAAGCTCAAACTCTACAGATGTCTAGTGTATGCGTGGCCGAATAGGAAAGGTTCTCTTTTTAAGGCAAAATTACTTACCTATGCAGTAACAGAGGTTCTTTGAAGTGAATCAATATGCATTCATTTCTGGTACACACGAACATCATGGCCTCGCCAGTGAGAAAATCATGAAAGTCAATAAAAGGTAAGGTTATTAATTTTGAAATAAGTTTGGGCTGTTGTCTCCTTATGATTGTATGCCAGAAGAAAGTAATGTTTGAGGCACTTTGTAGAGCTTGCCTTTCCAGTGTACCAGTGGAAGGAACGTCTACTAAGCAGTCCTCTTCATAAAGGTATAGAAAACAAGTCTGGAAAATATCAAGAAATAGCTAAAATATATCTATTTAGGGAGGTATCTAGAAGAGTTTTCACTTAGAGCACCTCCTTCCCACACTCTGGCGTATTGGTAACAGCGCTGCCTACCTGAACTGTCCAGGGAGATGAAGACTGCAAAATACGAAAGTGTTAGTTAAAGCAAAGAAACACTGATTCTCAAATGCAGTCTGTTCTTTTTAAATGTATGTGTTTCTGGTTATTAACTACAGGTAAATTATATGGCACCTTAAATAGTCCCTCCAGTATCGTTGTATTGCAAGTAATTGTTACGCTGCGTCCAGCCTGTCAGCTCCCAAGCCATCGCAGCAAGACTTGCGGACAACGTCGCAAAGGTTCATTATGTGTTTGCTCTCTCTCCTTGCCAGGTGCTAATGAAGAGTGATGGGCTTTGCTGGCTTTATTGCGGGTGAAAGATTATATGTCAAGGATGATCTGAGAGGTGACAGGTCCCTGTCTGTCAGAAGGGACAGAGTCTTCAAGCCAGTAGTTTCTACCAGTGTCAGAAAGGAGCCCTGGAGTGCAGCAGCCCCCTGACCTGAACAGCCCAGCAGAGCTGGCGTGCTTCAAAGAAACTAGACTGTGGCAGTTCAATTTTAAAGGGCAAAAAATGTGGATGGTGGACTTCTTAATACAGTGCTCCTGAAGTTTCAGGTCTCCAGTTCAGTAATATCTCCATGTAGACAGAGGAAAAAATTCTGAAAAACAAGTCTCCATGTTGATTTGAACAAAGAACTGGAAGCAGGGTTATGATTTCAGGAGATGCATTTTAGTGTATCTGCAGTATTATGAACCAGCAAAATAAACATATGCAGAGACTGCATTAAGAAGTACTTCAACACCCTCTACAGGAAGCAAAAATGAAAAAGAAAATAACTTATACCTGCAGTTAATTCTGATGAATTGAACAGACAGACTAAAATGATTTTGGATTACTCAGGTAGTCCTGAGAACAAGTGTGTTATATCCTAGCAGCTATTACATGTTTTGGTTTTGTCTCAGAAAAGATGTTCACTTGAAGACTACAAGCCTTCCTCACCTTTCCACTTGTCATTGTATATTTCTTCTTTCTCGGTTTTAAGAGTGGATTGTTACCATCATGTAGTTTCTGAAGAACTTTATAATGTCAATGTTTGAAAGTAAACTTAGTCAACGCTGTCCATGCTCTATCTAACAGGCGTGTGCCTCTTGCCCAGCATCTACTAACACCATTGACAAAGAGTAGGTATAGCTTCTGAGTAAAATTCTAATCCCTAACTTATTTTGAAAGTGCTGGGAAGGACTTCATCCACATTAGCTCATATTGTGGCTCAGCATATGAGATCATTGTTTTCCTCGAGGTGGCTTCCTCCTGTCACAGAAGAGAGAACAAGAGCAGCTGTCCATGAGATAACGCAGACTTCACAGCCAAATCACCAGCACACTGAGGACTTCTTCTGGCATGGAGTAAAGCCCTGAACACCTTCTTCTGCAGAAGGAGCTTACGAGCCTCAGACAAAAGCAGCACAACTCAGGGGCACCCACAGGCACTACAGTTCACTCGCCTAGGCTATGGGAGAGGGGCAACGACTGTCCTCGGGGATTTATACTTGGGTGTGGGGAAGGAGCGAGGCGGGATTTGGGAGCTGTAATGCAAAGAGTCAGGATGCAAGGCACACGTAGTCAAGCAGCACACATTTTATTTCCACTTCTGCTGCTAGGCTTAACACCTCTGCTCTCCTTACTCTGCGGGTAAAGCTGGGGCTCTCAGGGGCAGTCTCCTGAGAAAGCCCTACGGAAGCCACACAAGCCTCTGCGTGCAGTCTGGCACCCTCAGATGCCGAGCACACAAGGGGAGCCGGCCCAGGGCAATTCGGCAGGAGACAGGTAGTATCAAGAGAAGCTTCGCTGGCTGTGGCCTCAGAGACCTCACTGTGCCCCTGGCCCGTGGCACAACGAGACTCCCCAAAGAGGGATGCACGCTTCCCCGTGTGCCCAGGTGGGACATGCCGGAGAAGATGGACACTCATACACCCAACCCACACTCCAGGGGAAATCACCAGGGCAAAATCAGGGCTTCTTGTTAAGATTGCTCTCATTTGGGTTTTCTATCTCCATGTATCCTCTAACTCTGATCGTGTGCCACAATACTCTGTGCCTCAAAGGCCGGTTCATCTGGGCTGTTTCTGCCAAGATGTGGGGAGGGAGATGACCCACGTTCAAGCCAGGACCGGCTGTGGCTGTGAACAGCAGCTGCTCAAGCATAAAATCTCTTCAGCGACATACCTGCTGTGAGGTAAATTTGGGTCCCCTGGCACTGAAGCAGCACTGAGGCAGGAGATGCCCTGGCAGGGTGGTGTGAGGTCTGAGCAAGGCCAGATGTGCCAGCTGTGTCCTGCCCGGGAAAGCCTGCCCTTGCCAGCAGCAGCGGGGAGCTCAGCCGCCCCTGTGTGTGGCAGCCCTGGGACAGCGGGGATGGCGCAGGGTTTGGTCTCGAGGTACTGCCAGCAGCGTGGTACCAGTGTAAATACAGCCCGAATGTCTGCACATGCAGCCACTGTGCCCACAAGCTTAAATACCTCACATAAAATTAGATAATTCGTTAGCCACAAACCTCCTCCCCATTCTTGTAGCTGGCTTTAATAGCTTTTCTTAACAGATTTCATGTAACATGAGCCACAGGATGGCAAAGCCTCTATTAGACAGACCTGTTCATAGTGAAGCTTCAGTTCATCTTTGAAAAGGTCAGACTTCTCCCTTGTGTGTTTGGAAAAATGAGCGATTGTGTTATAAAAATACTAAAAATACCTAAAACCTGACTTGGAATCACTTCTCCAAGAGACATCGATGCTGCTTGCAAAGTGAATTGGTCTTGTGTGAATAGGGAGAGTGGAATTTCAGGCATGTTGGCTCTTGCACTACCTCTTAATGAGTTCTTTGGATGCCTATTTGTCATATAATTTTGCCATTTGCTATTTGATTAAGGGGGTTTTAACCTTTCCAGTAATCTATTCAATTCTGTGCAAGCTGTGGGTGTGAGCGTTCTTTGATCTCCATTTATACGTACAGAGTTTGCTAAAGTCCCTGCCAGTTCCTGCCAAAGGAAGAAAGCAAGTTGTTACCTGTAGAGTGGTTCATACGACACTTTGCAGCCACCTGGATGAAACCAGTACCTTTTGTTTACTGAAGTGGCTTCAGGAATAAAATCCCTCAATGAAGCCGTTTTCAGTCTGAACTCAAAAATTCCTTTTATATACACATGTATTCTCTCTGTATCTAATATATATCAAAAGAGAGAAAAGGGAGTCTTGTTATGTCATACGATCCAAGTATATGGGCTATTTTTAGGGACACCGCAGTGTCACTAAAGGATGGCAGAAGACTGTCTTTTCCTCGTGTTGCACAAAGGACGTTCAGAGAGGTGCACGTGCAGTTTTATTTGCAGGGTCTGTAGCTGACCGCCTACAACCACTCTAACGCTGAGAGTTACTTTAGGAAGAAACAAAAAAAAACCCCACAGGAGAGAGAGGGGGAAAGTAAAATCTCTCCGAGTGATCGGCCAGGAAGAGCAGTGATGGGGACCCAGATGAGCATCCTCCTCTGGGTCTCCTACCCAGTGCGGCGGGTGGCAGCAATGATGGTTGTTTTACTTCTCTACAGCTACACATACTTCGGTGGGACCCACCTGAACACCCTACTACTTGTTCCCACTCATGGTGCTCTCAGCGCTGATGGGAATATGCCCATTAGGTGCAAGCATTGCACATTTACTGGTTGTTAAGCTTCCGTGCATGTGTATTATTGGACAATATTTATTGAGTATTTAAGTGACTTCTATCTCCTTTATTACAAACTATATTTCGTTTTTCTTTAATGTAAACTAAAAATCTATAAAGTGAGAGGTAAGAAAGAGGGGAAATAAGGTGTCGGTCTCATTCCAGTGGAAGTTGTTTCCTGTGAAAACCCTTCATAACTACAAAACCTGGGTTTGCAGGTGCAAACTCATGAAAAGAGCATGCAAAATGACAAGAGCATGAGGCCAGCAAGGGAAAACCACTGCTTTAGAAGCTCTGGAAAATGCTGCTACAGCAGCTTCAGCGAGAGATTGCAGAGCTGTGAGTAAAAGGCAGGCTGCAGGGCTGCAAATAGCAGGCCTGCAGCATTACCAAGGCTGCGGTATTGAGGTATTGAAGGTGCAGAACAACAGCCATCCTAGAAGCTGGGCAGAAAAGCGTCAGGTGCAGGGCACAGACAGCCGCTGCAGCGATGCCACCCCCTCCCTGAGCCACCCAGGCAGCTGCTTGCTGCTGAAACAAATCTCAGCACCAGAACAGTGAGTCACAGACAGATGTTTTCAGTTCAGCGTTGCCAACGTGGAATGAGATGCTGAAGGAAATCACAGTGATACAAACTGTGATTAACCTTCAGGTATGTTGCAAAATCCTCCTTCTTTCATCACTCCCACTTGAAAGGCCAGAAAATCCCAGTTCTACTGAGGGCACTTGGATTTTTGAATGACACATGCTGTAGAAAACGTTGTGAGAGACATGGATTTTAACTACCAGAGCAATATAATGAAAAATCTGCTAGCCAGGGTTGGTAGACCAATAGAAAAGTTGCTCCAGACTTTACAAAGCAACATCACCCTTGTAATAAAAAACGTTATTAAAAAAAATAGCTCTTTTCAGCTAACAGCTCCTTTTCTTGGGTCTTTGCATGATGCATCTGAAAGTAAAAGGCATTAGCTCCTTTTTAAACAGCTGGAGCATGGGAAAACTCATTTCTTCATAACCAGAGACATCCATCCTGCAGGAAGAACCAACTGACATTTGGCAGTAAAGAGTTCTAAAACTACAGTGACATATTAGAAGACAAACCGGACTGCACTAGCTACATGCGAAAGGGCACCACAAAACCTTTTTTGTAGGGAGGTGAACCAAGCAACATCCCTGATTTCTTCCTTAGACATGAACTGGGATGACTCGGTACACACAGGCTCCGTTCTGCTCTTTGAGAGTGTCTGTTACTACTGGGCTGCTCTCCCGAGCAGTCCAGGAGTACAGAAAAATTAGAGTAATATCATTAATCTTCTTTCATATTTCATGTAAACTGGCCTGTTCCATATAACAATAATAAAGCATGAAAGAGGTGTAAAAGAAATACTAAAAAAAGGAACATCTGTAGAAAGCATCCCGTACCATAAAGTCAAGACTGTGTGAAAAATGACAGCAGTTGGCAAAAATTAGCAGAAAGGAATGCAAAGCTGGGTCTTGACAAATACCCATTTCAGTGGTTTACACAAGCAGTCATTAAAATAAAATTGCGAAAATAAGATCCATGAAGAGACAGCCGTCGCCTCAGTAATGAGACACTGGCGCCATCTAGAAGAGGAATAAAATACACACCAAATGGAAGTCAAGTGGAGCACAAAAAGCACCTCAGCCTAGTTTACAAAGTGTAAAAAGGCATTTCTCATCCACAGGAATTTTATGCATTACAAGGACACATTTCAATGAGGAGCGTTCTCCACTTTTCCAAGCCTCGGTGATACTAAAAATACTTAAAAGTGTTTTTATCCTGGTTTTATTCATATTTTTCATATGATTTAGTCGCTGAATGAGGTCCCCACATGAAGTGGGGATTCTTAGGGCTGACAGGCAGCTGCTGCTCAGCCTTTCCCTGTCTGCGAGGGCCACAGAATGGCATTGCGTGTGGCTGACAGAAGTGCCCCAAATTACAGTGGGGTGCGTGACTGTGGCTTGCTGCTGGGCAGGCTTCGGAGGGGCAAAATGATGGGGATTTTCTTCCTTTGCCACATGCAATAGGGCAGATGAGGAACCATTTCCAGATGGAGAGCAAAGGTGGGAGAACTGCCGTCTTCTTGCTGGCATGTTGAGAAGTAACTCTTCATGACGCCTTTATCGCAGTCTGGGATTCATGAACATTTTGGACATTATGAAGCCTTGTATTTCGACACGAGAGCCACCACTCAGGTGCCTATTGGACACGTGGAGTCTCTCCCCGTTACTTAGGAGAGAGATGCTGCATGGCATTAGTGTAACAAGGAGCTGCAGCAGCTGTAGCTTGTCCTGTCTGCTAACAGAGCAGCGCAGGAGAAAGACTGCGCCAGGTGAGCCATAGCACAGCTCAAACCAGCCTGATCATCAGGAACCAGAGGATCAGCTATCCGGGATAACCTATTAGCTGGGAATTCCCATCTATGACTGCCATTCCTTGAAAGTATCTACCCAAGCTGTGCTTCTACACGCACATCCCTAGTTTTGCAGTCTTCTCTTCTCCTTCATGTGTTATTTTGTTCAAGACAGAAGAGCTGACTGCTTTTCATAGCTCCACCTTCAATAAATGAACTATCCTGTCCTTCCACTAAAAAGGACTACTCAAGGGCATGAGACTTCAGCAGATGCCCTCTCTCAGGAAACGATCTTTGCTAAGGTTTAAACTGCATCTGATATCAGCTTGGATTTAAATGACTTCTTCTTTTGTGTGCTTGAGTCAACAAATTTCATACCTTTGGTAGAAATTATCTAGCATGTTTCCATAGGACTAGACAGGCCATGATTTTTGAGCTCAAAACCTGCCTGCACATCCATGTTGCTCTGAGAGTATTTGCTCCACCAAAATTAACTCAAAAATGGAAAGAGAAAACGTAAGACATAAATGTTTTGTAACCTATGGTTCCAGTAGAGATCATCCAGACAAGATGGTCCTAAACAGGGAGAGCTTTCACATGCCTGTTTAACAGAGGGCTTATGCGTGATTTGTGTGTCTGATTCATTCATGGGGGGAGCCAGCAAAACTCACGGCAGAAGCCTTGAACAAAGTCATTTTACAGGTCATATCATAGAGTTAACTAGTAAAAGCACCGGGGGCAGTTTTACCAGCCATATGGGAGAAGCCGAGTGAAAGTATGAAAGATGCATCTGCCTCAGTGGTTGCCAAATTACTGGCTTGATAAGGCGGTGGGTTTGAGCTGCATGCTCAGTTGGTCATTGCCATGGCGCAAACAGCGCAGCTCGAGAGGCCGAGGTCGCTGGGAGCTTACTTCAGCTGTTGTAAGGGAAATAATGACCTGTCTTTGAAACAGAGGAAGGTGTCTGTCGGATAAAAGGCAAGAAAGTTTTGTGATGCATTGATTTCTCAGTGTGGATGGATTTAGAGAGAGATCGCAATGTTTGATGCTGAATGATACGGGGGCTGTGATAAGGCATTTGAGAGTTGGGGTGGCTGCTGCACCAGGAGCTCTGATGAGATATCTGTAAGGTCACTGGGAGCTTTCGAGATCTTGGTATAGCAATGCTATAATGACATAGATATAAATGAACTGATGTTTGACCAGTGGGACACAGAAACAAAACGTACTGTAAATTAGATGATTTGGGCTTTAAAAGGCAATGACTGAGGAATGCTTTTGGAAATGTCCTCCAAGCTCACTGCCTCTATGTCTGCTCTTTCTCTTCTTCTGGCCAGAAAAGCAGGCTGTGATCATGAAAAACATAATAAGCTAATACAAAGTTGTTCTTTGTGACTTTTTAAAATATTTTAGCAATTATAAACATTAGCTCTACCTCTTGATTTCTGTTTAACTAAGCTTATGACTTCAGTCTTACACTCTTAGGGAGAGTGATCCAAATCATTCCTAGCTAAAATAAAATAACCAGTGTCTATTGGGACTATGTCCAAACTCAGATTAATCAGATGGAAATCTATGTGTTTGATTCCAAGAGCAGTGGGATTAAATTAAAATCCAGAAGTGGACTCCAGACTTTCTGGCCTCTGAGTTTTCAAAACATTCAGACTTGAGTCAAGATGTTGATATGGAAAACCTGAAATGTAGGAAAATTGGCAGTCATGTTTGAGTCTACCTCTGAACTCTGAAGGCTGGCATGCTTTTTTCCCTATAGTAAGCATAAGTAATAGCACTCATGGCCCATAGGGCCAATATTTTAATGAGATCAGGCTTTTCTTTGGATGAGAAACCTACAAGCAAAGCCAAAACGCTACAAGAAAAACTACTGCAAGTGGAAGGTAATTTATCTGAACCAGAGTCGCACCACAGTGCTGGAGCTGACCTACACACTTGCTGGATGTGCTACCTTTTAGCTGTAGCTTCAAACTGGAGTCAAGATGGTCACTCACTGCCAAGACATCTTCCTTAAGGAGATTCCTGTAAAGAGCTATTCCTGGGAGACCCTTCCACTGGACTGAGGTAGCTGAGCCAGGGAAGGTCCCCGATGCAGCTCAGGGGAACGAAAGCCCAGACCGAGGTAGCTGGGCAAGTGAAGGGGGCCGAGAAGAAGGGAGATCTGGAGCAGGAGCACCTGGACTAATAGAAATTGCAAGCCAGACTGATGAGTGAGGCAAGGGAAGGAGAAGAAAGCTGTGCAGTTCAGCTGACCGAAGGCTGCTGTGGAGAAGGAAACTCTGCCCTTTCCAGGAGGGAGCATCCTGTGAGGTCCTGGGCTGGTCGCCTACACCGGACCCCTCACAGGGGCTCACAAAGCGCATTTGGCTGGGCTTGTCCTGAATACTGTGAGCTGATCTGGAGACCATGTATCTACACAGAGCTACAGACAAGGGCAATGAGAGCTCCCTCTTAATCCATATATAATGCAAAGTACACCGAAATCAAAATTAGCAGGTTGTTTGTTTTTTTTTTTTTCATGTTACTCAGGGTCTCAGCTTGCAACAGACCAATTGGAGTTGTGTTATCTCCTCATTTTAGAGGATCTTCAGAAAAAGTTATAATTTGCAAAGCATTCAGACACTGAGGTTACACATATCATGTCAAATCACACAGGGAAATCAGGCATTGTTTTGAGAAGATGAGCAGAACAAGGTGCTGTAAACAAGGCTTATAGACCAGCTTTATCTCACCTAAGTAAACACGCACTTAAAGTTCATGATACAGGCACTTACTCGCCTTAGGCTCCCTGCTGCAGAAAGGAGAAAAAGAAACACTTCCAGAAAGCAACTCAGATTTTACACTGAACTGAAAAACCCTGAGGAAGCGCTAATGTCTCTCCACTGACTCCAGAGGGAGCTTTGGGCAGCTGGCCTTTAATTTCAGTGCCACTAAACCAGGCCAAAGGCTGAAGACTAAAGCAGGATAAAACAAACTGCTGAGGAGCAGCTTTTGAACAATCAGCACTCTTCCTCTTTGTGCAGATTAAGGCAGAAATTCTTTGGAGCAAAAATAGGCGGGGAACTGATAGCTAAAGACTGTATTATAACATGTCTGTACAAAGGGGAAAAATTAAGGTTGTCCGTGTATTTTTTGTCTGGCATCTCCTAACTTTTAAGAGCTTAGATCCAAAGCCTTCGTGCTCTTTTAGCATAGCTTGGTGTGCAAGATGTGCAGATAGCTCTCATTTATTCAGGGTATCTCTGTTGCTAGATCTAAATACGTCGGTCTCAGCTGCTTGGCCAAAATGGTAATCAAAGACCAGTAATAGTACTTTGCCTTTTTTCTTTTTGTTACCTTTCCATTTTCAGTTTTGGCTGGATACAGGATTTCTTTAAACTTCAGAAATGCTCAGTGAACCCGTGAGTTAGGTTTTAGATCATGTAATCTCTTATTTTAAACACAGTATGCTTATATATATACACAAGTATATTATAATACACAGTATATTTAGGAGGAATAATTAAAACATACCTGAAGCGAACAGGATTTTTCAGGGGAAATAACAATATCTCTGCCATGTCTGGATTCTGGTTTTCCTTTAGGCTGTGTGAGAGGAAGGGATGTGGCTTTGACAGCCCCCTTCCCTCCTGTTCTACACCTGTGTGAAAGGCAACCCAGATACTCCCTGCGTACGGCTGAAAAAGAGGTTACAGACAAGCCCTCTAATTCAAGTACAGGCTGGAGAGGATGTAGAGTACATCTCTAAAAAGCGGTGTTGAGCAGCTTCAAAGGGAGCTTTGCCAGGAGCCACAGAAAAGTTCAGCCTGCAGCAGCACCTCACAGCGAAACGCCTTTGGCCAGAGCTGCCGATGAGGCACCACTTCTCATCTTCCCCTTTTCCTGCAGCGCTGGGTGGAAAAGCCACATCACAGCATATCCGGAACATACACAATTATATATGGAAACATTATTTATAGAGTATAATTATATAAGTAGCACTGTCTTTGGCATGAATCGCATACAGCATCATTCTTCCTATAGTCCTCTCTACTAAGGGAATTAGCTGATGCAATGATTTACACACTTGAGTATGAATATTTGAGTTAAACCTTTGAATTACTAATGTTATTTTAGGAAAACAGCCATGTTATACTAAGCTATGCTGGTGAAGTTTCACTGGAATAAAAGATACTTTAGGAAAGATGATTTTGCTCCCATTTCCAACATCTCCCATCATATATAAGTGAACAGAGTTACAAGTTACGGCTATTGACACCTGGTAACACCCAGAGATTGATATAGCAAGCAGTGCCGTGTTTCACAAAGCAAACACGACATGCACAGTGTCATGCAACCTACCTGTCTTACGGCCTCTCTTGTGCTCTTTCAGGAACACAATGGGAATGATCAAATTACAGTCTCCGCCGCCACTATTATGCCTCTTGTGCAAACTACAGGTAATTAATTACAGGCAATCTAGAATATGATCTAGAACGAATTATACACTTGAAGCTTTAGTAAAATTAAGACTGCCTTCTTCCTTTACTTATTTTCCAAAGCTACATCCATCCATGGTCTGTCAAAATTTGTCTCTGTAGTCTAATTACTAGCTAGTTTGTGGCCAGAAGTCAAACTTTGAAACCATTTTGCTCCAACTCAGCAATTTCTTCCTCTGCAGTAGCTCTAAGTGTGGGCACTGCTCTCTTGTTTTCAGTCATTTCAGGATGAATATCTTATTACACCCATGATCTGATTCCATTTATACAGCATTGGCTAAAGTCACAGGAAATGTTCAATGTACCTTTTAATTCTAAGTGGTAACTCCTACCTAAACAGTATCTTGCTGTGAATTCCAAGAAAACTGGAGGGCATTATTATAGTAATATTAAAAAATATAATTTGGTAGTAAGGTGGCACTATTACTGAAATAGAATTCCTGCTAGTGCCAAATTGTACATAACTTACGATCTGTGCAGTTTTACTTACATCGCATGCTTTCTTTCTAGTAAAAGGAGAGAAGCAGGCATGTCTAAGGCAGTGTATCTATCTATGTATCTGTATCTGACCTATTTCAGATTTAAAAAGGAATCATGCTCCAACACCGCTGTCCCTCTCTAGTGACTCTATATCACAGCTAGCTCAGACACAGACATTAACACGACACTGTCCAATTTGATCAGAAGGATCCTACCCAAAAGATTTAGCTTAAAAATTCAGTATATCAAAAGCTTATACCTAAATGAAAATAAGGGCTTGATTGTGCCTATACAACCTGCTGGGAGCAGAGGTGGAGCGTGGGTGCAGAGCCCAAGGGACAGGAACTGGTCGCTGTCGACAGGACTGCTCCTGACTGCAAGGACACGATGAGCTCCCTCTTTTCTCCTGGGTGCCACAGCTGCTTAGATGTGTGACCCCATGAGATGTGCCTTTCCAGTCCTCCCTGCCTGTTTGTTCAGCAGCACGAACAGCTTTATCACTCACACATCACGGCCTAAAATCCAGGAAAGCCAGAAAGGCTATTACAGCCATGGTCTTATTTTTCTTTATGTTGATTCACGGTGTTGCAGGAAGAAACCATTACCTCTCTTGGATTATCTGGAGGATTTTAACAGTAAAAAATTATCTCCATGTTCTTACACCTTATATTGCTAAATTGAAACCAGGTATTTTCTTCAGAGCTTCTGAGAATCATCACCAGTTCAAAACCTTTTCTTCACAAAGCAAATGTATCCAGTCTGATTTTTAGGACCAATTAAAAATTTAAAGAGGAAAGCTCTCGGCAGCAGCCAAAATAAATCTTTCCCCTGTGACCACTCTTGCTTACAACTAGTCAGCATTTGTTCCTAATCATATTTTCACACGTTGCAGTATCTCTTCCTTTGGAGAAACATATGGAAACAATGTCCAGTAATACTTGCCAACAATCCATATTTTTCCTGCATTATGGCACATACGGTTTAATAGATGTATCCCTGGCAGGCAAAGGGTCTGTCAGTGAAATTGCTCACAGTAATCGTGTGCCCTGCAAGCGTGGTTATAGCTGCTGCTGTTTGACTTGCAGGTGGGCGTTTGGAGCTGATGTGCGCTGATAAAGGAAGACAACAGAGGCAGAAGGTGGACAGCCACAGGGCAGGTTCCCAACACACCCCATCTGCTTTTCTACCTCCAGTCGTCCAACACAATCAGAAACCAATCCTAACTGCACCGTTAAACTGGCTTGACTACTGTTTGTCATTGGGATGAAAAAAAGCATAAAGAGTCCGTGGTGTTGTCAGCATATATCCATTATATTTGAAGTGACTGGGCCTACCATCTTGGGCATAACTGCCATCAAAACCAATCTCTATAATTATTTTTCACTGGCAGGGGGCCTGTGAGACCAGAGATGATGAAATACCATGTATCTGATGTACTTTGCTATGAACAGATAAATGAATAAATAACATGCGATTCTCTTGCCTACCAAACCTGACGTCCCTAAGAGAGAACAGGTTTGCAACAAAATTGAAAGCAACAACTTCCTAATTCTTTGGTTCACTCTCAACGCATCTAAAATTAATCTGCAGACTGCTTCAATTTGCAGTAACAAGCCAACATCAGCTGCACATTGCACAAATGGGACACAATTCTGCCGCTCCTGGAAACAAAACTGCCAGCACAAAGAGGTGTTGAATTAGGAAGTTTTCTCCAAAATCTTTCCACTGTTTTAAACAGACTAATCCACACTAATTCTTTTTTCTAATTTTGCCTTAGGCTCTCTTTTCTAATCCAGAAGATGTAAGTTTTGAGGTCTGAAACCCATTCAGCAATAGGGACACTGTTGCCTTTGGTTCACTGCAAGTTTGGGTGTCCATCAGTCCAAACACAACTATCTGCCTTACAATTTGTGGTTCAAAAAATAAAAGACTGTGATGGCTGAAGTAATTACAATATATGAAACTGTCTGGAAAAAATAGCTTATTTCCATTTACGGAAAAAATCCCAAGTTTTTGTGTTCAAAAATATTGTAAGTGCTCATAAAAAAAAGAAAAATATGAAAAAAGGTAGTTAACCTTTGAAGTTCAGCAGTACTTTATTGAAAGATTGTGTTGATGCTACTCAGCAAATAACTCAGTCCACCCCAATACCAGATTATGAATTTTTAAGAAATAAGTTTCATGGTTGTATATGTGATGAGGATTAACAAGCATTCTTTTTGAATATTATTTGTCTCTTCCAATTGCCTCAAGATGTAACAAAGTGGGAATTTCAAAATATCTAATTTTCACAGCCAAGATGGGGTAAAGAATGTTCTGTAATGGAGCGTTAATAACTTAGGTTGTACCTAAGCTCAGGGTTTACCCAGTGGTTAGCATAAAATCGTAAGAGTTCCAGGTGCGTCGTGATTTTCCCCTTACAAAGTGGGAAATCCCTCTCACAGTGAGATCCCAGTTTGAGTCAGAGCCCGAGCCCAGAGCGGAGGTGCCGGCGTGCCTGTTTGAGGGGCTGCAGGTAGCTCGCCCCACGCTTTGCCAAGGAGCAGCTCCCACAACCAGGACGTCCAGGCGAGGGGTCGTGATAAGGCTTTCGGGATTGACCGTAAGAGCTACAGTACCCAGTATTTGACTTTCCAGAGAGGTTTTTACCCTGTGTACAGATATGTGCCTGTGCCTGGTGCTTCTCCAGACAGCAACAGGTTTCTGCACAGGGCAGACCAAGCCCGGCACTTCTTCCTATCTCATACAAAAAAAATGTAGCTGAAATGAATTTATTTGTGCAAAAGGAGTTTTCATTTCAAATAATTGGCATTTTGTGATGACAGTTGCTTTGGTGAGAAGTTCTTGGCCATCTCTAATCTTCATAGAAAACTTTATGGAATGTTTTTTTTGCTTTTGGTTTGTGTTTCATTCTCTCTCTTGTGTATATACACACTTGTAAAACATCAAGTTCAAAGAGGCCACAATCCCACTTGAGGCTTCTCCATGTGAATAAATGTAACACTAATTGTGGTGCATACAAAGCGTGTGTCATTATCTGGCACAGAAATAGCAGCCCTGCTTCTGAGTTCAAGGAGTTCAGATTAAAACTCTTAAGACTGTAGATTGCTTTTCCTGGAATTTTACATACTTTTCTTAAAAACACCCCGAAAAGCTTATTCTGAGGCAGTGAACCAAGGTCAAATGGACTCTGTTTTCAGTCTGTTTGCATATTTGGACAAGTTTAGAAAGCTCTTATCAGTTCATTCAAGAAGGGCAAAGCAAAGAAGAATGAACCAAGGAGGGGGGGGGGGGGGCAGACAGACAAATTGCTTCATGAATGACACAATTAATATGTAAATCAGACTTCTTGGTTTGGGTCCCCTCCTTTCATCTGCACCCACGTACTCATCCTACAGTAACCCAAATCCCCCCCAAGTCCCCTTGGGCTCGTCCAAGAACCGCAAAAAAGTGCACGCTGGGGCAGAAGCAATGTGTGTCATGACCTAGGTCTGCTTCTTCGTCCATCAGCAGAGGCTTTTGTTCAGCTCTCTCCTCTATCTAGCTATCAGTCTCCACAAATCCGGTAGGAGCGTAATTATTTTGGAAACCTCTATCCCTCTGTTTCATTTGGTTGAAACAGGACAAGGAGTTTAAAAGTCACTTGCTGAGAGGATGGGAGGGGGAGAGGTCAGCAAATGACGCGATCATATGGATTTCATTTTTCTTAGAAAAGCTGGTTTAAAACCCCAGGAAAAGGTAGACAGTGAGGAACTCCCACAAAATAGGAACAGAGAGAAATAGCACTAGCATTATTATTAGCGTGACCAGAAAAGAGAGAGCTAGTCAGTAACAAGAATAGATACCAATAATTAGACCTTCAGGTTTAAGGATTCAGAAAGCAATCTGCATTTTAAGTAACCCAGTACATATTGAAACTAATAATATCCAATGTCTTTTCTTTTTTATTTTTGATGTCACTGTTCTAAAGAGAGATCAAGATTTTTTTTACTTACGTTGTTTAATATCTTAATTGTAATTTAAATGTCCAGAAAAGTTATTGATTAAATTTAAACCTAAGTGCTCAAAGATTGTGTTCAGCTTTTCCTGATGGAGCCAGAGAACAGACATTTCTAATTCTTTGTACAAATCAGAGTAAAAAAAGAATTAAGTGTGAATGAAAGCTATTTGCTCTGATGAAAATCAACTGAAAACATCAGATACCATATGTAGTTCACTACAGTATTATGGTATTTCTACACACACCTCCAAGTAGACAACCTCAAGTTATAATTATCAAAAAATCATCCAATAGCTCAGTACACTTCAGCAGGTTATCATGCTGTCGCTTTGTAAGCAGCCATGTGCCCATGAAGCCCAGTAGCCAGTGATGGATTTACTCCATCAAACAAGGATTTCTGTGCCAGGCACCACCCTAAATTCCTACTATAATCAGCAGAGAGAAAGAGACATCACCAGGATTTAATTCATCTGGTCCTACAGCAGACATCTAAAATAAAATAAATCACCCCTCAAAATGATGATTATTCTCCACTGCTTATAAAGGATACATGGGTGATTATATAGGTCTACCCTGTAGATACCTAAAGGTAGGAAAGATGCTCCTGCCCGTGATGCCTCCCTGTGTGGGGACTGGGTCTGGCCTCACTGAGGACCACAGACATTTCTCTCAGCTCACATCACTATAAACTCCAGTCCCTGTTTAAGAGGTCACGGCTTTTCACAGCATGAAAGAAGGAATATTTTAGATTCACTAAAAAGAGAAGATATCTGTACTTCTGTGAAGCCCCTTGCTTTTGGGGACTCAAGCCAGATTCCTCTTGATATCCCGCATTATGAAAAGACTCACTTTTACCCTGGCATTCTTCGCATAGGTTTACTTCTACCCATATTTATTTGCTCATGTAATTTTTGTCTGTCTCTGAAATGTTTTCCTGTAGAGTAGATGGCAAAGCATGCATGTGCTGGGAAGATTAAGGCACGATTTGAACAGTACTTTTTGTTTCATAATTTAATTCTGAATTATCTTGCTTCATAGAACTCCATCCTATCAAGGTTCCTGCTGCTCAAAAAGAGCAATGAGCAAACTGAAGCTTCAAATATAATTTAAAACTTCCTTAATTTAGGCTGTGATACTGAAGTTCAGCTGCATCCCTAATTTATTATCTCCAAGGGCAAACCAATATTAGTTTGGTTTTTTGCTTCACTGTAACTGATTTTTTTCAGTTAACTTACAGGTTTGATTAGCCATTTGGATTCAAAGAACCAGGAGGAAGAAGTAAAAAAAGGTTAAAGTTTTCTTTTCAGAGGCTGGGTAGAGGATAGAAGAGAACTGGGTTAGATAGGACTGTAACCATAGCTCCTCAGAAAGAAAGAAATTCCACTAAGAAGGAATGAAAGCCAAAGAAAGAGCTTCTGAAGAACGATTCTCTATAAACGAAGCCCCTGCAGGGGACAAAAACGCACAAAGGAAATACTTTTGGTAAACTGGAGCTGGGAGAAACTCCTCTTGAAATTTTGAATAGTTCCATCCCAGCATTCGCAATATGAAGCTTCCACCCAGAAGTCCAGATGGCTTCCAGATGAATAAATATCTATTTTGACCACACCCCATTTAGCCCCGTTTTGCTTGTTTTTCTGTTCACTGAACTGTGCTAATCAGTACCCTTATCCCCGCTGCACGTTCTGTCACTTGTCAGGCAATACGCTTAGAAGTCGCAAGCCTTGCTTCAGTCCCCTGGCAGCAAGTCAACCAGTCAGCTGGCAAAGCTGGATAATTGCTGCTTAGCCC
The DNA here is from genome assembly GCA_009819775.1 of Phoenicopterus ruber ruber. Classification (NCBI taxonomy): domain Eukaryota; kingdom Metazoa; phylum Chordata; class Aves; order Phoenicopteriformes; family Phoenicopteridae; genus Phoenicopterus; species Phoenicopterus ruber. Next base: position 189,185,170 of record CM020215.1, on the reverse strand, counting down.
TAAAGAGCTTAACATTTGTTTGCATAGGCTTGTGTCCTGGCAACATCAAGGCACTGAACCAGAGGACAACCCTTCTTTTCCCTGAACATTTTCTGTAAGGGAAAGGACATCAGGGATTTTAAGACAGACACAAAATGGTGGTTACCAAGAAAGATTACCAGGGACTGAGATATGTGGACTATCCTGTGTGGTTGACTTGCTGTCATGATAGTGTAGAAGAGACCGCTGGGCTTCATTCTTCCTTCTTTTATGCTTTTATTGAAAACTGTACATGGCTCCACTGGCCTAAAGGTTTTTTGGGAATTGCCTTTGCAGAGGTGCTTAGAAGGTGGCCTAACGAATAGGCTGTGGTAGAGACAAGAGAAAAAGCCGGCAAGGAAACATCAGGTTACATGTTCTAAGTAAAGCTGAAGTTTTCTTTGTTTATTCAGTGCAACTTGCTTACGACAAGTTCTGGCTTTTGGGTTTCTCTGGATTATTATTGTTTTTCATGGCTGACGCATCCTGACTGGCTCTCCATCTGGAAGAAATAACACTGGTCAGGATGATAAGGAAGGTGCTAAAAGAAGATTGAGCCACATTCAGCGCTGTTCCCTTACTGAGCTGGCTGCAGCCTTTCCATGACATCAGTGTTCAGCGTGTAGGAGCAACGAGGGCAGCTGCAGAACGGCCGCCCCCCCATGTCACACTCATGCATGAAGTAAGGTGACCCTATGACCACAGAACAGAAGTCTTGAAGGACTTCCTCAGTCACTAAATCATCTTGAAAATGCTGGCAATAGGTTATACAATCCTGTTCATGGTCTGAAAGCCAAAGTCTCAAAAGAAGCTTCGGTATTCAACATAAGCACCCTCATTCTTCACTGTTCTGTTGCTTATACCCCCATTTAACTCCAGTAGCACTTACGCAATTGCATTTGCATGCAACCTGATAAGCCCCAGGGGTGATTTAAAGCTGTGTTAAACATGATGGATGCAGACAGGCAGAAGTAGCAGGACACTTTAGAGTCCAGTGTAAGCATCCTCAAAATAGCAAGAGGAGCTGCATCCTACCCCATTAGTCAGCACTGCTCTGCAAGAGCAAACTTAAACTCAGCTTGGGGTTGAATTCACTGCCTGTTCAGGATTGCAGCAGAAACTTAAGAGATCTTTAGTGGTTTTTTAAGGCTTTGAGAGGCTGTGGTTTGCTGTGCACCCCTTAACCTTGAAACTTAGCTACATAAATACATTGTGCCTAACCCTCTTAATTCAACCTCATTCTTCAAGTATGTTCTACCTTTGTCCCCTAAAATGAGCGGGGCCACAACTGTGAGGTGATCAGAACTTGATATCTGACAACTGATGATACTCAGCATCTCATAGATTGGATTAATGACTTGGAAATACTTTTTACTTAGCATTTTTATGTGACTGTAATGTGCACAATACTTGTTATGTAAAATTCCAGTGCAAGCTTCCATTACAGCAACAATACGCATCGCAGCTTGCAATGTTACTGCATTTCTCCATTAACAGCATGTTCCTTTCTGCTATTTCAGATGGGGACTTTTTTTTGGAAAGGGGTGTGAGGGGCAGTTGTTGTGGTTTTATGGATAAGCAGCACAACATAAACACCCCATAAATCACTCTTCCAAAACATAAAAAAAAACTTTTAAAAATGTGCAAAGGGTTGTTCTATTCTCTAATTACTGATGTACTCCCTTAAATCTGTCTAGAAAAATAGATGGCATCTTAGTATTTTTTTTGTTCGCTAAGTAAATCCTGCAATGTTGATATAATCTGGTTTTATTTTCTTGGCTAGTTAAACTATCGCAGGAAGAAACATAAAACTATAGTGCTTCCATTAATGATGCATGGGAAGGAGTAACAAGCACTTAACTTTGAGAACTTCAGAGGACTTATGTACCGAAACTAGGACCTAGGTGGAATGTAGGTTCCTGACTCTGAGTTGTTATGAAAACTGCCACAAAGCCACTGCCTAGCCTCAGACATGAGTGTCCTGGGGGAATGAGCTCAGCTGGATACGTGCCCTGTTGAAAGGCCTGGGTTCTCATTTGTTTTTTCATCCTGACCAGCACTCACAAGGACACAGACAGACTGGTGTGCTGTGCGCACTTCCAGATGGTCATTTCGGGGGTTCTTTGGGTTTGCTTGATCCATCTCATCCCAAAAGGGAAGTAGCAACGGACATGAAAGATGGACAAAGTCTGGCTCCCTGACATCGGGAAAAAGATCTCCAGCCTGTGCTGCCCTACACTGTTCACCAGCAGACCTCCTTCTCAGGTGCTAGCACAAAGCTTAGGTCTGGGATCTGCTTTGGCCCAGGTGTCTGTGGACTAAGAACCATTGGACCCACAGGCATACTGGTGATCTGGAAATAGCATTTGGATACAGGTTGGGAAATACAGTCAAGCCCTTGAGAAACTAGACCTTTGTGCACACCGAGACGTTACTGAGATGCAAAAAGCATCCTTCCCTTGCCTGGGGACAGAGAAGGCTCCTCAGGGAGGAACCGCTGGTCTCATGAGAGAGTTTATCTAGCTGAATATGTAAAGAAGCCCCAGCATTTCCTGGCTAGTGGCCATTGTCCAAGCAAGCCTTTCTCCTCACACACTTTCCATCCCCTACAAGGATGGAGCCCAGAAGAATCTGGTGGCAGTGGCCAGGGCACAGCAGCTGGAGTGGGGCACAGCTCTGTTGCTTATTCCCTTTCCTCCAAATGAGAACTTTGCATTTCTTTTCCAGTTGATCCTGCTGCAACTCATCCACCCAGACCCTGGGACTTGGCAGGAAGGAGCAAATCAAGATGTGCTCCAGCTGTGTCCTGATGTTCCTGGAGGGGGTTGTTCCTATCTGATGGGGTTAAGTACCTTTAGGGCTAACACAAAGCCATGATGTTGCACCCAGTTGCCTAACAGCTGGAGTCCTACCATCTGTTTGCACATGCTAGCTTTTATACATATATATTTTTAGGGTACTTTTTTTTTAATCTGTCCCCCTTAAAAATTATTTAATGAGCTGTGGGCTAAAAGGTTGTTCTGTCATAAAAGTCCGCCTTTACATGAACAGAATACCTTTAGTGATGGTACACCTGATTTACAGATAAGAAGGGTTTGGGCATGGAGCAGTGACACAAGTTTGCCCTTTGAAAATGAAGTCAGTGGAATGCATATGTGTAAGGTGAACTTCTGAATCTTATATATGCAGGAGATCTTAAGGATTGCTGTGCTAAGCTGATTGGATCCATTACCCAAAACTGTACTACTTTGCTAGCCTTCTTTACAAATTAATATGTAGAAACAACATCCACATAACCAAGCAGTGTGCCAGATGTTGATAACTCTTTTCTGAAGTTAGAAAACAAAGGAAAGACTGAACAGTCTGTATTTAAGGCATTAAACTCTTCCTTAAGAGGCCTTTTTACATTCTTGGCTGTATCTGAAACCCTTTGTGATTTTGTCCAATGCATTTTGTAGTTTAGTCTCTGTGTCAGTTTTGAAAAAGAAGGGAGAGGAAACATTTCACAGTGAGGATGTCTAACATTGTAGAACCTAAATGTTTTAGGTAACAAGAACTACTAATCCACTGATGGAAAATAAGTTACTTAACTTAGGATGATTAGACTTCTTCCAGAGGATCCCAATTCAGACACATTTCTTGAACAGTCAGGACCAGTTGGGACCCTTCTGCCTTTACTTCAAAACCATTAAAGAGAGACCACCACCAACAGCCAGTAAAGCTGTGACGTACACAAAGCTGTGTGACCTCTGGTACTGAAAGAAGTGGAATTGATCACCATTTGGAAGTTACTTGTATTCCCTGAACATTGACTCAGGAGAGCTGTGTGCCCCAGACTTGAGGTTTCTACCATACAGCATGCTTACGCGTGGTGCTCAGACCAAGGAGAAGTCGCAAAGGGGAGCGACATCTGAAATAGTAACTCCGTCTTGGTGCTTTATTACAGGTCTAGGCTAGGCACTCTACTGAAGAATGTGATTTACATATCAAAAGTGCTTCCTGGACTTCTGCATCTACTGTTTTTAAGAAGTGTTTTCTGTATGATAGTGGAGTGGTCAGAGCCTTGCTTTGGGCGTTTAACGACTAGACCGCAGGCAAGATTGGATTGAAGCAATTTCACCCCATCTGTGAGATTTTCAAGGAAGACATACAACACTTGAGAGGAGGGGGGCTGGGGGAAAGAGAAGGAAAAGAATACTGTAGAACATGTGGTGTATAAAATGTGTAGCAGTAATGAAAGGGAAAAACCATAGCCCTGAGAGATAAACAAGTTAAAAGTGGAATAAAAAAAAAAAAGATGGAATTCATTTTCCATGCAAATCAAGAATTTCAGATGAACTATTCTGTCCCATTGCTAAGCTGTAAAGCACAATTTGTACCTACGACTCCAACAAATTAATTTTACTTAAATTAAAGGGTCTTGACATTAGAATTAGGACAAAATGAGGATTTTGGCAAGGCTTCTTTATTCCTCCAACTTCTCTCCCAATAGCAAATGCTCCCCTGAATGGCAGAGCTTCCATCATGCTTTTTAGAGTCATCTTCATTTTTCCATTGGAAGAGAAGCTGACAGCGTGATTGATGAACTGTCACACACCATGACTTGCAGTTATCGAAACACAGGAAAAAGCTGTGAAGCACAGTGTGAGCTATTCCCTAGTCTACAAAAAAGAACATTGAAAACCTTGTAGGGGTCCAGAGACTCTTGTCACTGGAAAAGATTGAGGGTTTCAGGAATATTTCAAATGAAGCTGAGAGCTCAAATTGTCTGTGGCTGGTCCGAGGAACTCCAGCTTCATAGTTCCAGCTTTTTCCCCTGAGCAACTTGTTTATTTTTCTTTCCCCATATATTGTGATAACTAATGGTTACACATCACTTTGGGGAAAACATAACATGAGTTTAAAAGCAAATAATAAATTCTATTTCTATATCACATTTCCTCCAAAGACTGCTAAATACTGTATAGAGACATTGACTCAACAGCCATCTGCTGACATTGGACTACTTGAATTAACTAAATATTTTAAAGTCATTGACGTAAAGGATGAAAACATATATCGCAAGTACACATTGGATATATTAAGATCCTGAAGCATAAACAGAAGGTGCATAACAAGGCACATGCTTAAGGTATACGAAATTAGAAAGGTAATAGGGCAGGTAAGTCTTCTTTGCCTGTTCACTTATTCTCAAAATGCATGTTAATAAGGCTATGAAGAAGCTGAAAAAACCCCAACTTTAAGGTTGATAATAAATACAAATACTTTAGGGATGTTCTCTTCCTCAAGTAGACCCAGACTTGTTGCTTAATTGATTCACCTTCATTTCAAATTCTTGCTCTACTTTTTGACATTGTTGTTTAATAAATATGACCATCTATTTCTCTTATGTATGGCACTCTGCAAGTCATCTTTAGAGCTGATATATCATGGATTAGTGTAGCATTTTAAGTGTACCAACATCTACAGATGGCGTACGTACTTTGTAATGTGTATATAATACTACAACATTTCTAATGGCCATATAATAATTTACATTTATACAGAATATATGATATGCTTCCTTTTTTACGCTATTCATTTCTATATGTTTTAGTATAGTATACATAAAACATGTTCAATGTTAGATTCAGTGTGGGTTTGGGCATGCCCGGCCGCCCAGCTAATCTTGCATCACATTTCCTAGACTAGTACAAAATCTTCAGTCCCTCTGACCTCAATAGAGAATAGTCCTCACATCAACAAACAGCACCGATGCTTCTGTTAAAAACAAAACACAAAAAAGCCCCAATCCCAGAAAGCACTGAGCATTTCCTCACAGGAAGTAAAAAGTGCGTATCAGTGTTATCTCAAAAGCTGGGCGCGTAATTAAACATCCTCTACATAAGGACACAGAATGAAAAAAGAGCCATAAGGGGTCAGGCCAAAGTTTTACCAAAGTGAGTGCTTTCTCTCCAGCACTAACAAAATCTGTTCCTTGGCAGAGAGTGTTAGAAAAGAACACGGTAAGTAAATATGAAACTTCCTTTAAATATTATGCTAGCCTTCGAACATTTGTAGCTCAGAGACTTCCTGAGCTGGAGACTCTGTTGAGCAATCTCGGTTGATTGCTCTCCCTTGACTTGTTCATGCAAATTTTTAGCACTCGCAGAATCTTGTAACAGGAAGCTCTGTGGGTTGAATGGCAAGAGGAAAACCTCTTTTTGCTTGAACTCTCAGGACTAATGCTGTGAATTAAAAATAAGTCTTCTGTTCTTCTGACAATTAGTTTCACAAACTCACTTTTTGATAGCAGTCATAAATAATCTAATATTGCTCTTGGCTTCTGATAAAATGGGATGCTCCTATCATCTCTATCACTCTTTTAAACACATATTAAAAAAGTAATTGCTTGATTTTATTTAGCTTTTCAGCAGTCCATAGAGTGACTTGCAAACTACTGCTAGTGAAAAAAAACGCATACTGTTTTTAAGGCATTTGTGTCAAGTAATATAAATCCCACAAAACCGGAGATATCAATGTCATTATCTATTATAAGGTTACTGTATATATTCCTTGCCAGAAAGCTATCCAAGACCAATGCTAAAGCATTTGTTTAAAAATAGCAATTACCTTGTCTTTTAAAAACACAGTTACAGAACTAAAGGCAATTTAGTGAAAATTTTACACCTCATCACATATATGCCACCATAATTTTTACATTTTTAATACCGACCCTTAAAACTGCTTTATTCATTAGGTCAAAGGAAATGCCTCTAAGACGTCTGCTCTACAGAAAGCAGATGATGATAATGGATATGACACACTATCCATATATAGCTTTCACACTGCCTTACTTATTATTTATTGCTAGAGTCCAATAATGGAAAATCAATCTACTTTATCCTGGCCATTACTGGATTCAGTGTAACCAATTGTGTTTTGGTTTGGAATTATAAATCAAGGGTGCGAGATCATTTTCCTGTTCTACAAACACTTCAAATTTTTACACACATCCTCAGTGGGAGACACAGATGATTGATTACATCAATGTCACCTTCTTTCAGATGCCTGAATAGCTTATGCAGTCAGCACTGCATTGCATGACTTGGATTAACTCTTTGCAAGAATAGTTTATTTGCTCTCTTCCAGCCTAACTTAAAAAAAAACAAACAACCTTTCACTCTGTTTCAGATTCTGTTTCCTTGGATATTTTTCTGAGGATACCTTCAGGATGCGCATGCAAAATATACTTACCTACAATACACCAATAATCATTTTTTTTTTTTTCAAATTCAGCTCTACGTGTGTACCTTTGCCTAAAGCCTTGACCTCCACATTCTCTTTCCTCAGGCCTTTCCAACAGAAATAAAACTTAAGGCAAAGCCTTAGTTAGACTCCGCAAACCCATCATAACCGGACGCACAGCCTGAACACTTGACCTCTGAACATCCAGACTGCTTGTTAGCTGACTTCCCGGCAGACTTGGCCTGTGCCAACTAGCACGGTTCAGGGATAGTGCACACCAAGCACTGTTTCCAATGGGCTCTACGGACAACACCGCTCCAAGTCTGCTCCCTACAGACTCCCTCAACGCTGTCTCAGCAGGCTTTGCACCCTCAAATACTACATGCTTTCGGTAACGTGCTTTAATTTTACTTTTCGTGAAAAACGGTGGGGAAGAAAACTGTGGAGTCAAAACTTTTTAACAAAAGGTAATAAACAGTCACTTTCAAACACAATGAACTGAACCCCCTCCACCCCCCCCCCGAGACATTTTAAGTATTATGCCTGAACGCCACAGGATGTTAAAACAGCGCAGAGGAGCTCCAGGGCCAGGAGCTATGTACTGCCTATAGGGCAGTCTGATCTTAAGGGAAATATAGCCCTAAATAATATGGACATGAGGTAGGCTATGCCTCTAGGCTTCAGGGCCAGAGGCTGCATCCTGGCCATCTACTATTTAGTAGAAGCATAATCAAATATGCCTACGATCTTTGTGTGAATGAGAACCAGAATCAACTGTATGTAAGTGATACTGCCTGTCTCTTATCACTAAAGTAGGTAGGTTATTCCAAAAATGACAAAAATGGTTCTGTTGACTGAAAACATGACATTTGGATAGAGTAAAATTCCTGAACATGGTCTCATTTTAATATTAGTTTGCAAGGACCATGCCTTAAAGCTCCTTTGAAAGTGCCAAATTTCCTCTGATACCCTTGCAGGACAATTGAAGTCCAAGTTTGCATTGAACAATCAGATCCCACCTGAAGTTCCACCTTCTTATCTAAAGCTATTTTAGAAGCTTACCGAAATCTCTGAGACCACAGCAGACAATACTCTGGTTGAAATATTGAGGAACCTCCACTCTTCTGGGAATCCCCAGTTCCCAGAACGCTGCACATGTATTGCTATTTCATTTATTGCTCCAGACAAAGTTTAAATGAAGGGAAATGGACAATATAAAATCTTGCATCCCATTATAACTAAATGTCTGACTTGCTGAAACCTTTGTCTGACAGGATGAGCACACTTAGCCAGATCACATATGTGTGTTAATTATAGCAAGACAGACAACAAAATGACAATAGTTAAAACAAAACCTAACAACAGGAAATGGTTATCAAGCTGTGATAAAATGTTTATCAGGAAATGTTGTTAGGCTACCCAAAACATTTCCTGTCTGTGACATTTTTTGTGGGAAAAAGAAGGTCTGTGGTGCTAGAAATAGCATCTTTGCAAGGAATTAAATAAGAGTACTTATAGAAAATGGTAATAGTCACAGTTCTAGTTTCTGTCCTTTTTTCTTCTTTGTACATAGTATGAAGTAACTTAAAAAGAAAACCACTTTCAGAAGTTACTCATTAAAGTTTGAACTTTAAACATTAAAAAGTCATTAAAAGCAAATTTTTCATATGTAGTATTTAAGCGATATAATCCTGCAGGTAGTGAAGCCCTGCTCCTTCTCTCACTGAGGCTGAAAGCAAAATGTTATTTCTGTTAGTATATCTTGAAAAGATCAAAAAGGATTAATTAGACTGAAAAACAGTACTATTGAAGATGTCAAAACAGCTATACTCAAGGGGAAGAGGAGCCAGGGCTTGTCTATTGAAATGTTTACTCAAAACAAGAATCATGAAGAATTCTCGTAACCATGACTTTTCAAAACTAGGAAAAACTTGATTTGTTGTAAACATACTGGGTAGTATCACAAAATCGCAACAAAACTGACATTTTGATATAAACAGAGATTTGCCAGGACCAACCTATAAGACATTACTGAATATGGAAGCAAAATATATGACACATCTTTCTAGATGTGTTGCTCTATCAGCTGTGTGAAGACTAACTTGCAGTCTGTTATTCCATTCTTAAAACATTCCATCCCCAAAAAAGAACAGTGAACGTCAATGGATTTTTGAAGGGAATTCAGCCACTAAAACTGCTTGAGTATTTTGAATAATTAGGTTATTGTGAAGTAATCTTTTTATTAATCAACATTTACATGAAAAACATTTTGCTTTGATTAAAAACTGCTATTTGTTCCTGTTTTAATGACAGGTTGTATCACGTCTATTGCAAATACTTTGTAATTTCCTGTACAGTAAATGGAACTAATGATAGAATCCTAAAAGTGGAAAGGACCTCAACAGGTCGTCTGAGCGACTTCCATGACCTGAATTAGGATCAACAAAAGTTATTTTATTTCTGATATACAATCTCAAATGATGGAAACTACAACCTCACTCTGTTCCCAATCTGTTCCCAGCTTCCTTATTATTAATGTGAGAGCAGTTTTCCTTATTGCCAAAGCTGAATCTCCTTTACTTCATTTTTTCTCCTGATCATGCAGGGGAAAAAAAATTCCCCTTCCTCTTTGCAATAGTATTTTACGTTATTAAAAATGTTCTTTTCCCTCAGTCCTTTCTTCTTCAGTCTAAGAAGCCCTATTCCTTCAGTCCTTCCCCAGCTCTGTTTTAATTGTTTATTAAGTTTAGATTTCCTTGAACTACTTAGTTGCTTTACAAATTTCTTGAAACACAACTTGAAACGCAACTGTTCCACAAATTTCTGGAGCTCCCATAACTGGGAATAATACTCCTTTGAAACTTCCTCAGAACCAAGAAAAGGGCAACGTTTCTTTTCTATCTTAAGATACTCTTTTTAAACATCCTAGTAAGATGTTTACCTGTTTCACAATGACAAGATGCTACCGTACTAGCTAAAATTAGACTGCCCTCCAGCGCACTGCCAGTCCTTCCCAGCTTTACACCAACCAAAAACGTAACGAGTATCATCCAGGCCATTAATGAAAATACTGGAAAGAACTGGACCCATGACAGACTTTACAGAGGTTACTTAAATACATTCAAGTAGATAGAGAACCATTGCTAACTCCTATGAACAAAGTTGTCATCTCACACAGCAATGAATTTTTCCCTTCTATTATTTGAGTGAGATCCACAGCTATGAGTGTCTATAATGAAAGACATTCTGATGTGAAATGTCCTACATATTATCAGAAGCTACGGAAATATCTCCTCTCCTCTGTATTTGGCTGGTGTAGCTGTCAAATCATATCCATCTGTCAGTTAGAAGGTTAGAAGCAAAAATAACTGAAGAAAGGCTAGCACTACTAATTTTGCACTACTAATATTTTTGCTAATTTTAATTTAGTTTACAATAGTAGGCTATTAATAAAGCATAGATTAACAAGGCAAGTAGCAAGGAACAAATCAGGGCAGCACTAAGATAATGTAATCAGAATTTTAAGGATTGCTTGGATCTTGGTCAACTTGAGAAGAAAAAACATATTAAAAGGCAAAACAGTCAAGATGGAGCTACTTAACCACAGTAAACCATTTTGTTACAGCACAATGACTTGATGTATTGATCCATAGTGACTATAAGGTATTTCATGCCCAGGTCTTCCCTTGAAATGAAGCAAGGATGTGGTGAGAACACAAAACCAGACTTCATGAGTTTGAATACTCATGGATCCAACAGCATAACTGAGGCTTCTTAGCCTTTATCTGCTCAGATGCTTTTTACTGTCAGGAATGTAACCAACCCCAAAGCACATTAAAATGTTTAATTGCTTTTGTGAACCTTTGCCCAACAGAAGACGACAACTCTTGTTAAGTATCTGCTTCTTGGCAACTTCCCCCTTCTTTAACTTGCTCTGTCTGCTTCAGTTCTAACAACTTTATATAAACCCAGCCCTCAATCTCTTAAACTTCTTCCCATCTCGCATCTCACAGAACTTATCAGCCTACAGTTGCCTTCCACTTACATTATCTTGCTTCCACAAAGGTTAAAATCATAGGATTGTAAAATCATAGAATGGTTTGGATTGGAAGGGACCTTAAAGATCATCTAGTTCCAACCCCCCTGCCATGGGCAGGGACACCTTCCACTAGACCAAGTTGCTCAAAGCCCCATCCAACCTGGCCTTGAACACTCCCAGGGATGGGGCAGCCATGACTTCTCTGGGCAACCTGTGCCAGTGCCTCACCACCCTCAGAGTGAAAAATTTCTTCCTTGTATCTAAGGAAGAAAATCTATCTAATCTACCTTCTTTCAGTTTAAAGCCATTACCCCTTGTCCTAGCACTATATGCCCTTGTCAAAAGTCCCTCTCCAGCTTTCTTGGAGGCCCCCTTTAGGTACCGGAAGGCTGCTAGAAGGTCTCCCCAGAGCCTTCTCTTCTCCAGGCTGAACAAGCCCAACTCTCTCAGCCTGTCTTCATAGGAGAGGTGCTCCAGCCCTCTGATCATCTTTGTGGCCCTCCTCTGGACTCGCTCCAGCAGGTCCATGTCCTTCTTGTGTTGGGGGCCCCAGAGCTGAATGCAGTACTCCAGGTGGGGTCTCACCAGAGCGGAATAGAGGGGGAGAATCACCTCCCTTGACCTGCTGGCCACGCTGATTTTGATGCAGCCCAGGATACGGTTGGCTTTCTGGGCTGTGAGCGCACATTGCCGGGTCATGTTGAGCTTCTCATCACCAACACCCCAAGTCCTTCTCAGCAGGGCTGCTCTCAATCCATTCTCCACCCAGCCTGTATTTGTGCTTGGGATTGCCCCAACCCATGTGCAGGACCTTGCACTGGGCCTTGTTGAACTTCATAAGGTTCATACAGGGCCACCTCTCAAGTCTGTCCAGGTCCCTCTGGATGGCAAGCAAACTTGCTGAGGGTGCACTCCATCCCACTGCCCATGTCACTGACAAAGATGTTAAACAGTGCCGGTCCCAGTACCGACCCCTGAGAAACACCACTCGTCACTGGTCTCTACTTGGACATCGAGCCATTGACAGCAACTCTTTGAGTCCTCTTGTGCTGTCTAATAACTCTGCAGACAACAGCAGTTTCCCCTGATGTTGATAACTGAAATGTCAACCCCCAAAACCACAACACAGGCAATGGGAACCCTGCTACTGGGGTCAGAAGTTGCTTTTATTCTGACCTGAAAGGACTCCTAGCTTTCTCACTTCCTCCCTGCTGGCAGACTAAGAAACAACACAACAAAAGGTTTGCTCAACACCTTTATTTTGCAAACGAGTTTAGCAAAGTAAGTCTGTACCTCTGCCACCTCTGCCCAGCACTGCAGCAGCTGGGCTCAAGTACAGAAATCGTAACTACTGAATAAGAATCATAGAATCATAGAATCATAGAACTGTTCTGGTTGGAAGAGACCTCCGAGATCATCGGGTCCAACCATTAACCTATCACTACCAAGTCCCCCACTAAATCATATCCCTTAGGGCCTCATCTAAACGTCTTTTGAATACCCCCAGAGATGGGGACTCCACCACCTCCCTGGGCAGCCTGTTCCAGTGCCTGACAACCCTTTCGGTGGAGAAATTTTTACAAATGTCCAGTCTAAACCTCCCCTGGTGCAACTTGAGGCCATTTCCTCTTGTTTTGTTGTCTGTTACTAGGGAGAAGAGACCGACCCCCATCTCTCTACAACCTCCTTTCAGGTAGTTGTAGAGAGCAATAAGGTCTCCCCTCAGCCTCCTTTTCTCCAGGCTAAACATCCCCAGTTCCCTCAGCCGCTCCTCATAGGACTTGTGTTCCAGAACTACAGAAGTCCATGTTTTTGTAGCAAGCCCCCAAATGATATGTCAGTCCAAAGCCTTCTTGTCATCTAGGAAGTACAGAAGCCCTTCCCACTGCTTCAAATACTGTCAATGAATGTGAGTTCGGCCTGTTTGTACCCACATTTGATGGAGCTGGGTGGATGGCAGGGGCAGCATTCAAGACAATGTTTTGACGTGCTCCGGCCAGAATTCCACAGTAGATTTTGAGCATCAGATTACTATGAGGTCAAGATGACAGGGGCAGGTGATGGCTCTGGATGCTACTGTGGGAGGACAGTTTGGATGTGAGATGAGCCTTCAAAAAATACAGAGCTACCGTTTAGATGCTGCAGATAATTTTATTAAATGTTTTTCAAAAAAAATATTACTACCTCCAAATATCTGCACTTTGACCAACTGGGTCTATACAAAAACCTGCTGTGCTCTCTGTTTCCTCTCTTTGGCTTCCTCTGGTCCTCCGTAGTAATCCCTCCACCCTTCTCCTTGTGGTATCATGATTATACCAAGGTGTAGCAGACTGACTACTGTAAGCCAAGTGTTTGGATGCAAAATCTCTCCCTGCCTGAACTACAAGGGCTAAGCCCTTCCTTTTCTTTGTAGTCCTGGGGAAGAACATGGCCATGCTCTATGCTGCTTCTAGTTTTGTACTCACAGAAGAGCAGGATCTCCAAAAGCACCTGGCGTGTATCTGTACCTCACAGATGGGAGGCTCCAGACCGCTGCACTGTGGTGCTCATTTGCTGCAGCTCTGGCCGGCCTACCGATCTGCCTGGTGACTGCTGGCGGGCCTGCAGGGTGCACGTTCTGTGAAGGCAAGCCGACCCTGCTTGGAGAACGTGCATCCTGAAACACCACTGGTGTGCTGAACTGGTGCTTAGATATGGAAAAAACAAACAACTTCATACTGAAGACATAGTACTGAAGAGAAGCAACTGAAACCCTGCACGGAGTACTTTGGTGCTTGCACTCGTAAGTCAGTTCACTGATTTACAACTGTTTATGATTCCTGCTACATTCCCATTTAATGTCTAATTGTATTTTTACAGTGTACAAAATAATCCTGCCAAATTAAAGTAAAATAAACATCAGTTAATCAGAAAAGAAAATTAGGTGGACTTCAGTCAAGTTATTCTGAAGACCAAGGGGAAATGCAGAAATTCAAATGAAGAGCAAATTAAGAAAGAGATACGAAGCTCAAACTGCAGCAGCCAACAATACATTGCTAGTGGAAAAAAAGGAAAATACAATCCTGGTACGTACTCACAAGAGTGTTTGTAAGACGAGAAAGGCACATACTCCCATTCAGTGCTGTTGAGTTCTAAATCTGGCATTACATTTAGGAAAGAAGCAGCACAAACTGGAGACAGCTAAAACGAAAGGAAGAAAATGAGACAGGCGTAGAACAACTGGCATGTCAGGAAAGGCAGAAATAACTGAGCCAGGTTTTTACTTGAAGGCATAGAAAATGGTGACCACTTTCTGCTGTCAGAAATTTGTGCTCCATTTCTGATTTGAATTCCTGTGGCTTTAATTTCTCTCCATTGCTTCTTGCTATGGCTTTTTCCATTAAATTAAAATGCTACTCAGTACCTAATATTTTCTCAGTGTAAGGAACCTATAAACTCTAATCACCTTTAAACTGTTTTTAATAAACTAAACAAATAATCTCTTTAAGTATCTCTTATTTTCAAACCATTGATCATCCTCATGCAGCCTATCCCATTTTCAACTTCTCTACCAAAATGTATAGTAGCATTATATGGAGTCTTCCACCAGTTGGCTTAAAATACTAATTCCTGGAGGCAAACTACCTTTTAACTACTGTTGATTCCTCTCTTTATACAGTCAGGGATGACATTAGCCTTTTTCACTTCTACATCCTCTGGCATTACACTTTCTGTTGTTGTTCACTGACCTCAATCCTTTAGCTAAATGTTCCAGAATGCAGCTTCTCTGCTTGTGGATCTACATCCGCTGCCTCTAGATTTAAGGACTTCACTGTATTAAACTGCACTTTGTTTCAGTGGGTCAAACACACCATCTGTTCCACTGATTCTAAGTGTGACCTTCAGCCTAACAGAGTGCACAGCCCTTCCTTGAGTTAAATAGAGCATAACTTTTGGAAAAATATCCAATACTGTTTTAAAATGTGCACCGAAGAATCAATAAACAGCTCACAGCCCAAGATGAAACTTGTTTTAGGGGACAATTACTCTTTGCTTTACTGCCAGTCTGAAAATGAATAGCTTCAGCTTCCACTGCATCTTGTTACCACTGTCTGCTTGACTGAAATTATCAGGTATATTATTATATTTACACATGCATCTGAGATCCAGCAAGTTTTTTCCCCCTGGACTGCATTCAAGAAAACAGAAAACTGAGAAGGGAACATGGTAACAGACAATAAGTTGCTTTGTGTTATAGAGTGATCATTTTATTCTACATAAAGAGAAAACAAAACTATTGGGCACCATATATAGTTGTTATTGAGCCCAGTGCCCCCAAAATTGTCTGCCATCCCACACTCTACACAAATCATTATGGATCTCTCTTTTGAATGAAGAAGCCACTCTTAGCAAAAAAACCTCGCAATTTTATCTTGGAAAAACCAAAGTGACTGAGCCAACAAAACCGAAAATATATAGGCTTTGCAGATTACAATGCATTCAGGATGCATGCATAGGAAGTTGAATGCATTCTGAAGCATAAAAAATAGCTGACAAACTAAAAGGAGATAGTGGCTCCACAGAACACCACAGTCAGTGGCAGAGAAGAGGCATGCATTAGGGGAGCACATTAGGAAAGAGCGTTGGCAGTCGGTACAGCGATACAGGCACTTCATGCATTATATATGTGAAGAACAGGATGTAAAGCATGTGTAGCGTATCACGAGACTGTCATACAACTCATCAAGTATGGAGAACATATCGTCTCTACTCCTTTGGTAACTATGAGGACAAGTTTTTGGTACTTTAGGTACTTACACAAACCTCATTTTTGGACATCCAAAGTCTTGTATCCAATTACATTGGTCTTTAAAATACCAAAACATCCTTATAAGGCTGTCATTCCCACAAGAAAAACTGAGACCTCTCCTAGGTGACGAGGGAATTTAATTTTCGATAGAAAGTTAGTTCCTTAGCCCCACAGCAAACTTTCTCCTTCTGAATAAGGTTTCCACAGCAATAACCTAACAGTATCATTGGATACCACAGCAAAGGTCTCTGAACATGTACCACAGCAAGATAGTAGGGCATTATCACACGCAAGGTAAGAGAGATAACAAAGCAAAACAGCCAGGTTGTTGCTTTTAGACTTTTCAAGTCTATCCTCTTTGGGAGCGCTTAATTTTAAACATAAATCTTAGGAGAAATAGAAAAATACTTATATCGTCTCACTTCCCTTGGGAAAAAATAAATGATTGCACATTGGACAGCATAGCAATATTTGACATTCCCATAACAGTCGCATTTGACCATGTGTCTCTATGTGTTGTCGTCACATGTATTTAGGCCCAGGCAACAGCTTGAGTCTTGGTGGAAAGTGGTGTTATCTCCCTCAACGCTGTGCTCGCTGAGCATCTAAGTATTCCCAAGGCAGCCATATCATCAAAAGAGACAGGCCTTGGCAGAGGAGATACAGAAGGGGTTCTCTTGGCCTCCCTTCGCCTCAGCTCAGCAGGAGAGCAGCACTCTCTGGTAGGAAGCAAGCCACTCTGCAGTGAGGGCCAACCCCCGTGGGGCAGCCTTCTCAACAGCCGTATCTACTCTAGGCTCGGAGGAAAGGCCTCCGCTTTCCAAGCTCCTGCTGCAGTAGGTGGGTCCCTGGGAGGCGCTAACTCCCTTCCCTCCTCCCCCCTCCCCCCCTCCCTTCGCGGCTGAGGAGGCGCCTGAGCGCGGCGGCATCTCCCCTTGTCTCACTGGAGGGAGGAGGAGCCGCCGCCGCCGCTTGCGGGGAAGGTAAGCTACGGAGGAAGGGGATCGCCGCCGCCACCTGCCTCCCCTTCCGCGGGCCGAGCCCTGCGCGCCTCCCCGCTGAGGAGAGCGGAGGCGCCGCGCGCGACGCCACCGCTGCTGGCCGAGCGGCGGGTGAGACCGTTACGCCGGGCTGTGGCGGACGTTCCCGCCCTGCCCCGCCCCGCCCCGCGCCGCGCCAGCCGCTGGCGGGGGGAGGGGCGGGAGGGGCGGGCGGCGCGCTCGAGCGCTTCCCGCCCAGCGGCCGCCGCCGTTGGCTGTGCCCGCGCGGCGGGGCGGGCCGGGCCCGCGGCCTGCGGCAGCCCCAGCTCGAAGCCCTCCTGTGTGGGGGCGAGGTGGCTTTCCTTCGGCGGGCTGCCGTTTGGTCACCCCGCTCCTGGCCGTAGGTGGGGAGGGAGGGAGGGTTGGGGAAGGGTGCTGTCGCCTGTTCTGCGGGTGCTGGGCCGGTGTGGTGGTGCATTTCCCTTGGGTTACGTTTCCCAGGCACCTGGTTTATAAATGGCTGATAACAGGGGCGGTTGCAACTTTTGTCATGAGTTGAATTTGTGTAGTGTTGGAGAGTTCTGTCCGCAAGTGTGCAGAGGAGGTGTTGACGCTCTCCGTACGTTAGACAAGCTTAGCTTGATGGCCTGTTACAGTTTTAAGGAAGAGAAACAATACTTGGGAAACCAAGGATTGTTAATATGTGGGAGATGGGAGGATTGCGTTGTATTTCCTTGTGGAGATGAAATTTCTAATATTGGTGGATAAAAAGAGAGGGCACGATTAGCAAAGAGATTTTACTCTAGGTTATGAACTGAGTAAGGTCTGTAGACAGTTGTGTTTGAGCACCATCAGAAACCATTTGGGCTGAACTAATGTTGAAGGATGTGAAAGCAGACATGACGTAAGTGAAACATGGAGAAATAATGATCCTGCTGATTGTGGGGTAGGAGAGCTAATACTGTCCAGATACGAGAAATAAATGTGACAGAATGGCACAGGATGTGACTGATGTGATGGACTGTAAAGTAACAGGAAGAGATTGTATGGATAAAAAAAAGTCAAGCGTGTCATTGCTTTGAGAAAAGAAAATTATAAGAGCTCTTGATGGTGTCTGCCATAGACCACAAGAATTGGATTCGGATAAGGGTATCACTTACTGAGAGATACAATCAGGAATTATGTCACAGGTGGATTTCTTTCTTAGATACAGATAATGGCATCATTTGGGAAGGACATAGAGCGATCCAGTTGTTCTTCCATACAACTGCTGTCAGCTTACCAAATAAACACTGAATTGCTTTAGACTTGCTCTTGGTAAGTAGTGTGAAAAATTCTGAGAAGAGCTGGTTTTATTAGTCAGCTTGTGATCTTGGATCACATTTTTAATTAGATTAGAAATAAAATAGAGGACTAAACAGAAACAGGACTGAAATTCTCAATTTTAGAAGGGCAAACTTTGAAAAATCAGGAGGATTAATTAGTGACATTAGTTGCACTGGGGTTCTGAGGGCCCTAGAAGCAAAGAAGGTATGAAGCTGGTTTATGCCAAAGGTAGAATCTATTTGGAATTTCTATCCAAAAAATGAGAGAAGGTCTATTGAAAACAACTTTCACCCATCTTGAAAAGGATTTTAGGAATAAAGACTAGAAAAAGGATGGATAAGCAAAGGAAAATATAAGAGATAAAGTGCAGTTCTAAAGTGAGAATTGACAAAAGTAATTCTGAATTAGTTATAGGCAATTGTTTATTAAAGCTTCTTTAATCATGTAAGTAAAAACAAGAATAGAAGTAAGACCACTGACTGATGAGGTAAAATAACCTTGGCATCATGATGCATATGATCTGTTGCCGCTCGGAGGAGGCTACTGCAGTGGGTAGATTTAATATTAGATGCTTAAACTTATACCACAAGGAATAACATTTTGTCTCTTAATTATTTTTTAAGAGTTGGGAAACCTCTGTGTGTTATGTCTAATTCAGTGCTCTTGCCACTTAATGTTGGTCAATTCCAGTAGCAGAAGACTGTTAAAGAAATACCCAAATGGACAGTTACATGCTGGAACCATGCTAGACATTGTCTTGAAAAAACTCTTCTCTTGGTGGCCCAGCATGTAGCCCTCTTAGCTGTAGGCAGGAGCCCTTATCATAGACCAAGGCTCCAATGTGCAGAAAGACTGTGCTAAACTGAAGTAAGCACGGAATGTAGAAAAGAAAGCCAGGTGTGGTTTAGTAATGCTTATGTTTAGGGTTTTTATTAAGGCTTAGAATGTTTTAGAAGACACATTTTCTAAATTAAAGCTTTTGGTCTAAATGAGGCTAGAATGACCTTCCTTGGACACCTAAGGAAGTGATTAAAGGTTAAAACTGTAGAAGCTGTGAATATTTCTTCTTTAACAGCTAGAACAGACTGTGAGGTCAAAGATCCAACAGCTAGACCTGGTATATCGCTCAACGTTTGGCTGGATCGGGTAACTGCAGGCTGCTAACAATTTAGGCTAGGTCACATCTACTTAGAGGGGGGATAACAAAATGCGTGCATTTGCGTACTGCTTTTCTGTTAATGCAATAGAGTATTTATGATTACGTCGTAACAGAAGGGTTCTTCCCAGACATGCTGTTCCTATGGCATTGACCTGATGTCCGGTCAGGCTTCCACATGCAGGTGCAATGCCATCTAACATCTGAAGCTTGTACATGGCTTATCCTGATCAACTTGATGACCTGTTAGTGTTTCTTAAATTCTTAAAGCTTTTCTATTTTCTGTACTAAGATTCTTTAGATTTAGAAAAATATAATAGCTGTTTCTTTCACGTATTTATTGCATCATTTTTAATTATTTTGCTCTGTTACATCGTTAATATTTTTAATAAAGTTCTTTTAAAACCAAATCTTTGGAATACTTTTGTTTCCCTAAAGCTAGTTCCTTGAACTCTCATGTCAGAAGGTCAAAATGAAGAATGAGTTTCAATTCTACCAAATCAATTATATGGTAAGTTAAATTTTATGTAGCATTTAAAATAGACAAGAGCTGACATTGCATCAGTTGTCACTTAGGGCAGAAATTTCGCACCAGGCCCTAGCACTTATTCTTAAACCATTGGAGAGTTGAAAAATCATGCCCTCTGTTTTCTTTCCTGTCTTCTCACTTCTTTCAAAACGTTTTTCCCTGATGTCTTTGCTCTCTATCACAGTGGTATTGAACATGTGTTAAAGGATGGTGCTAAGCATGGGTAACAGAACAGTATTGCCACTATCTTCCTTGCTTTTCGTGTGCCCGTGTTTTCTTTTGGGTGTTGTTTGCATCTTACCCTTCACTGCTTTCGTTCTTGGCAACCGATTTCTTTTTGAGGGTGGTGATGTTGCTGAAAAACAGGCCTTTGAGAATAGGTTTCAAGCATCTGGCTCCAATACAGCGTACCGCATGTAGATGAACCTCTGAAAACTTGTGCGGGGTCATGCTGGAGGTCCATCCCTGGAGCCAACAGGTGGAATTGGATGTCATGCCAAAAGAGACGTGGCGTCTGACAAGATGTTTTTCGCTAAAGTTTTGTCTCTGGAGATGGAGACAATAAAGCTATCTTATCTCAGACCATTTCAATTGGAAGTTTCTGTGGCAGTTACCTACCTTGCAAGGTCAAGGATGTCAGTCTTTCAGACTGTGAATACTCCAGTCTTTCAGAGTTTCTTGGATCTAGCCTCTAAACTGCATGTAGATTTGCTCTTGCAATTAGTAAGCAGCCAGTGGAGCTTGCATCAGGAGCCGAGAAGTCACAGTCTGGTGTCAAGAAGCAAGAAGGGAAGGAGAGAAGACTATGCTTTAGTTGGAGTTAGCAGTTTTTCAAACAACCACTTACTGTTTCTCAAGGTCTGCAATTTCTTGGTGATGGAAAATGCTGCATCAGTGAAGAATGAAGGACAAGCTGAGTTCTGTCAATTTATTGCCAGCACTAGACAGAGTAGTGACATTTCACTGTGCATGAAGAAGGAAGATAATTTTGAAAATAGTGTTCCTAGAAAGGGAATGTGACCTTTTCGATAGGAATTGCTGTTGACAATATTACTGGTCTGTCCTCTCCTGCAAGGTTGCTTGGACAAGTTAGCATCATTTCATGACTACTCCGGTAGGAAACTGCTGAGAAATCAAGAATATCGGAGAAGGTTAGGTTTCTTCCCTAAAGGTGTCAGCAAGTCCCTTTTTTCTGTGATTTTTTCCTCCTAATCTTTCCTAAGCGTGTGGTTAGAGTCCTTGGGGAAGAAGCTCCAGACAGACCTTTGATTCAGCAGATGAGATTCATAAATGCTCAAATTAAGTGGGAAGAAATACTAAGTGGAGTTCTGAAAATTTTTGTTTGCTTGCCAAGTTCCTAGAGAGAGAATCTACAAGAATGTTTACATTCGAATGAGTCAGTGAACCTGTTTAAATATTTAGGATTAAATGGTCTTAGACTGCTAATAGAACTTGGCTATTAGAACTAGTATTTCTGTTCCTTAACTCAATCTTATCTGTACCACAGAAGCATGTGTGCCTTACCCAAAGATCTATCATGGTTGGACCGAAACCAGGGTCAGAACTTTCAAATTCCAAGACCTGAACTCAGGCTGCTAGAGTATGCTGTCCAGATTCTTAATTGTACTTGGATTCCAGATAAGAGATTTGTGAAAGTTTAATATAAATATTTTTGTATTAAAATGCCGTGCACTTCCTCAAGAAATGGATGTTTACAACAATGAAGTTTTCTCCTTCAGATCTGCACTTTAGAATTTTTTTTTGGAAACACAGCTAGTGAAAATGTATTTAAAGTTTTAATACATGAGGAATATTTCTTGCTTACCTTTTTACCTTCTAAAGTAAGTGTTACATTTAAAAAAAAAATGTAGTGGCTAGCTGTTTTAAAGTAAGGTTTCTTAGCAATTATATGTGTATTATAAGATTTAGTAAATGAACAACCCCAACAACTTGTCTCAAATAGCTAGGGTATGTGTTTCTTCTGTACCTGAAGTACTCAAATATATAGTTTTTTATCTTTTAATTTTTGATTAAAATACTGTTTTTTCTTTGCTTCACTCAGTATATACAATGGTTATTTTTCTGGAAGGAAAAGTCCTACAAGTAGGCAAATATGAGTCCTCACTAGTATTTGAAAGGTATACAGATAAGAATGATTCTTAGACAGGCTTAATAACATTTTTTTTTGTCTGTCTTTATTTTCAAGATCCCAGGGTGAATATGTACTCTTAAATCAATTACAGGTTTTTAGAAAGAACACCTTTGCAGATGCAGACATGTGGCAATCAGTATGTACTTTTACTAGAATACATGAATTTGAATAAAAGAATAAACTGATGTAATTTGAGCCATCCCATGTCCTCCTGTAGGGCTGCTCAGAAATAAGGTTTGCAGAACAGCTTGAAGAATGGAGTTGCAGGGTAATTTTCGTTATATATAAGATAAAACGTGTTATAACTTTTGAGCTGTGAGGACATGTAAGTGATCTTTGTTCTTGAAAAGTTAGGGCAAAACTGTCAGTGTGTTTGTGGGACTTTGAAAAATAGTGGGCTGGAGAACCTTTTGTTAGGTAACCAAGATGGTTAGATCCTAATGTATCTTTCTTTATACTAACAAATAAACTGCTTTTAAAATCAAATTATGCTTTTATCTAAATAGAAGCAATTGAACTGAAATATTAGAACTTGAAGAATCATGGGTATATATGGTTATGCATCATATGGCTTGAGGAAGGAAATACAGAATTCTACATTTATTTAAATTAGAAAATTCATAGTTAATAGTTATTCTCTTGGGGGATATGTCAGCCCTGTGGGCTGAGCGTAGGCTAAGAATGGCCAAGAAGCAGCTAAGCATTGCTAGGGAGTGCTGGAAATTGATGCTGCAAAATACTGAGTAGCCTTGATAATCAGTTTCACAGTAGGACTACTGACATACTTGAAATTAAATGTTTCAGAACTGCAGTTCAGTAATAAAGTCCTGCTCAGGCTGTGGTCATGCCAAAGGCCTTAATTAGGCAAGTTGTTTCTAGTTTAAATAGAGATAATGTACACAAAATCAACTGGTTGCATTCTTGTTGTTTGAACAAGTAAGTGTGTTGAAGAAAATAAGAAAATAACAAATCACTTAACAGTAAGAGCTTAACAAGTTACCCCATATCCATTAAGTTGTAAAGCATGGTTAATGGCTGCCTGTGCTTATTCAGGGCTCTCGTCAGTTGCACATGCGTAACTGTCTAGTGCCATGTAGTTCTCAGCTGCTGCTCCAGCACAGCATGGATACCCTACAGGTCCTGTATTGTATCTGCCAGCACCGTTTGGTGTCGGGGATCCTCAAGCTCATCTCAAACAGCAGTAGGTGCTAATGTGTGGACAACTGAATCAACCCTTTAGTCTTTCCTAGTTGAAAGGGAATATAACTTAGCTTCAAGTTATTTCAGTTTGGTTGTGTGTTTGAGCCTTAAGCTCAAAGTCAACATGGACAAGAGAGTAGCTGGACTTTCACACATGAGCTGAATTTATCATTTAATGTCGCAAACTAAGTGTATAAAATACACTGTGTGTATGTACATTTGTGGATTTTGTTAAAGCGTAGGCTTAACAGTATGCATATTCAGTATAGTTGAGCTGCGGCAGTTGTTCAGTTTTCTATTCGTTTAAAGTAAATAAAATATTTTTTGTTAATGATTTAACAAATATAATTTAATTTACTGAATAAACATTTATAATATTTAAATCATATGAATTTCACATATTCTATGTCCTTGGCCTAGGTCTTATGGCATGAAGTCTTACATAAGAGGCATGTTTAGTAGTAAGTTAGGTAGTTTTATAAAGCTACATTTGATACTTCTTTTAGTGTGGTATTCCTCTGAAAAGTAACTAAGTAAAATGGTAGCTTCTTGTTTGTTATTCCGCCTGTAGTCAGAATTTTACAGACATTTAATTTTATGTGAAAAGTAAACAGATTTTTAGCATTGGCTGAAGCAGTGTACCTCAAAGAAAACGATGTGTACAACTTTCTCACTTGTTCAGTAGAAAAAGCTTGCACAGCTTCAGAGCTGCTTACTCCTTTTTGCAGTTTTACTGAAAATGGAATTGCATGGCTTTATGTTAGGAAATAATTTAAGGATAGCAGAGTTGTACATATTTATTTGTGAAGAAACCTCTGATCTGAAAATCTGTTTCTGTTGATAATGCATGTCATAGAAATTATACAAGTAATTTACAGGGTTAGCAATATTTTCTGAAGCAGAGTGAATATTTTAACAATTCTCAGTAAACCTGAAAAGACCCAAATGTTTTTGTAACATTGGTTTTCAGAATGGAACTGGAGTAAGAGCATTTGAAGGCTTAAGGTAGAAATGGACAGCTCTGACCAGTGTGCTGTTTCTTTGCTGAAAGAAATGTCTTGAAAAAGTATGTCAGCAAGGTTCTAAATTTATTTTTACTGCAGTAAAAATACATTGGAATATTGTGTTTAATAAAACTTCTTCCTTTCCAATCACAGTTTGATTAATTTTACTACTTGTTTTAAAAAAAATGTTTTGTCCAAGAATTATTATTTTAGGTCAGAACACAGAAGAGCAGAGTCTGTCTAACTCATCACTGTACAGTTGAGTTTAAAACCAAAATTGACTGAGCTTTGTGTTTCTGGTTTTCTCACCCCACAGAAGCAAATAGTTCTGGCTTAATATTAAGTGCGCATAGCTCCATAAAGTATTGTTGCAGCAATATGATATGGTGATTTTAATCACAGTTCTCTCTCTGCAGGGGGACACAAGGACAAATCCATATGGAGGATGAATCTCCTCCTTCTCAAGGAGTCAGTGTCAAGGTCAGAGTGTGAATTTGTATTGGGAATTCTGTACTGCTCTACTCAAAAGGAAGAAGCTTGGTTCCATTTAGCAGTAGCTTAGTACAGGCGAGTAGCTTTCAAGAGAAACAGAAAACCAAAGCTATAGGTAGAAAAATGATACTAGCAAAAGAAATCTTTCTTATGTGATCCACAAAATATTAGAAGAATAATATATTCATTTTAATTAGATTGAATTCCTCCTTTGGCTTACAAGGCTGGTTTAATTTAGTATTACGTTATAAAGCTGCATGTTCCAGCCTAATGTTTCAACAACATAAACTTGTTAGAATTAACTTTGTAGCATAATTTGAGGCAAAAACTTCCTCCCATTTTTCTCTTTTATTTTCTTTGAACAGTCTGCATGTAAAACTTAATGAAACATCATTCAGATTTTGAGCGTAATGATGATGCCTTTTAAGGTGATCTGTATGACAAATAAAACTGAATAACTGCTTTCAAACTGATTGTTGAGGTCAAATGAAATGTAGAAGTTTTAGGAATTCTTGAGGCATAACTGATACACCTTTGGGATAGGTAGCTGGACCATATGAAATCTCACATTCTGGTCTAACTCTGTCTTCCATGACTTTGTGCAACATAATGAGGGAACTGATCACTTATGGGGCATAAATATTGGCAGGCTGATAGTTCAAGCTGGTTTTCATGTTTCTGGGGCAAAATATAATGGAGAAATGTGGGAGGGAAGAAAATCTTGAAAGGTGAGAGAATATCTCTGACTGACTTGAATGCAACTAATAATTCCAGAGACAGGATTTAGATTATGGATATTTTTTAGTCTGATAAAATTTGTTGTTATTTCTTTTGTTAAAAAAAATCAGTATCATGACTGTTTCCTTGGGTGGTTTTTATAATAGTAGTTTGGGTTTTTTTCTTCAGTGTGTTATTTTAGTGTTCAGAAATGCTACACTTTGGGTTTTTTTAACCTGTTAATTATGAGGGTAGAACATGAGCGCTTTGTAGAAGGAGGTTACAGAAGAAACTTTTTTGTTTAAGATGAATGGGTTTTGACCCACTGTGCACTTGGAATTCAGAGCCCACGTTTTAAAGAAACCAGTATGTTATTCCAGTAAGGGAGTCTGTATGATTGAAGGACACTCTGACTGTCCTTTTGAACCTGAGGCTTCATCAGCCGTGAGCAAAAGTGGGTTGCAGTTTTGTTGATGCAATTGGAATAGTCTGTGCAATAGTCTGTGATGCTTTCAGTATTCATTATCATATTTTGAAAGTGCCTAAAATCCTCCATAGAATTAATGCTAACCTCTTGACATAAAACAAATTATTCTGTGAACAGCAGATGAATGAAGCCCGATTCCATATGGATTCGTGTCCTTCATCTCTTATAACCCTGCTATGTGTCATGGAGGACAGCATTTGCTAGGACTAGCTTTGACCTACTTGCTTACTAACTTATTTCATAACATACATGGCTGATTGTCCAGCTGCCTACTGCCAAATGGATTGGGTCAGCGGAATCTTACTTCCCTTTTAGTTGCAAATTTGGCTGAAATTGGTCAGTTCCTTGGTGTGAGGAGATGGGGAAAGAATTGGTGTGATCAAAACACAGCTTTTCTTTACTGAAGATGACCAACCCTCCTTTGCCTTCTTTAGAAGTATATTATAAAGAAATGTGTGATTAACTGCTAATTGTTTAAAGATTTTAATTCAGGATTAATTTAGAGTTTATTTCTGTAGTTTCAAATGTCATCTATGTTTATGTGTACATTTTTTCATAGTAAGTGATACTAATCAAAAAAGCAATATCCTTACAACTGACAGAACGTGCTTCAGACTCGAAACTAGAATTTATTCACATCTTTGTTTCAGTCAGAGGTAGACAAAGTTATATTCTGTAACAGATCATTTTGTGAGTCGGCTACTTGCTAGAAATAAATTAATGATGCAATCACAGAATCACAGAATCACAGAATGGCAGGGGTTGAAAGGGACCTCTGGAGATCATCTAGTCCAACCCCCCTGCCAGAGCAATCCTCACTGTTACGTGGTGAACTACATAACGCCTGTGATATGCAAAATCTATTCGTAATTTCCTTCTGATCTGGCAAGTAATGCTGCTTTTCTTTCATGTCCAGACCCTGTTTTAATTTCAGTAAAGAAAATCTGATGCATGTTCCATGCAAAATTTGCTATTGAATTTTGATACTGCAACATTTTTCTGATTTATGCTATACTAAAGCAGTAGAAATGTTGCGTGAGATGCAGACATTAGCTTGACTAGTTTTAATGTCTGGAGAGACCTCTTATTCTTTTCCTTTAACTATAGACTTGTCATTTGTCCTTGGATAAGCTGGAAAATGTTCAATTATCTTTATTCTTTTATTATATGTCTGCTTACATAAAATGCAAATATTCTTATGAAGTTCCCAAAGATTCAATAATTGTTGAAACACAGAAGTAAATTTCAGAAGTAAAGGAAAAAGGAAAAAGTTTCTCAAGTTTTCTCGAGTTTCCATTTTCAATGTGTGAAAATAAATAGGTATATTTTTCAAAGATAAATATATTCTTGGGCAGATTTTTTTATGGTTTCTTCTTTTAACAGTAATTTTAGCACCAGAGGAAAAGACACAAGTTATTTTCAAATTTTGAATGTACATTTTACGCTTTATGTTAGAATCTTGTACATTGAATTCTATAAGCTAGCAGCTACATAGTGAAAATATGACCTCTCCATTTAACTTCTTACATGGTACTTTTCTCCATGCCTATATATCCTTTCTTTCTGGATCACAATATATTTTATTTGTTTATTTTAATGGCTTCCCTCCAAGTATTGTTCTAGAATTAAAATACTGGTTTGTGGTTGAAAAAGGAGATGGTGGTGTTTCTCTAAATTTTTCCTTTTTACTATGCAAAGGTACACATTTCTCTCTGTCTAGGTATTTGATACCATTTTTTTATAATATCAGGTCTTGGAGGCAACATTATTGTCAGCCCTGAAGATGCTGGATGTTGGGAAATGGCCAATTTTTTCACTCTGTTCCCAAGAAGAGCTCAAGTTAATTCGTCAAGCCTGTGTATTTGGCAGTGCTGGTAATGAAGTGTTGTATGCAACTGAAAATGATGAGGTAATTGTCCAAGAGTGTGTATGAACATGACATATTTAGTCATTTATGTATCAAGTTATTCTGAAAGCCAGTACTGTGATAATATACCTAGAAAAAGTTGCATGCAAAAATGCCTGATCATTTTGATTGCTACTAAAACATTTTCAATTCAAATTAATGGCTTCCTACCACAATCAGAGGAGGTGATTGAAGGTGCATAGTGACAGGATGACAGACAATGGACACAAGCTGGAAGATAGAAAATTCTGATTCAGTATTAGGAAAAAAAAAATACCATGAGAGTTGTTAAATCCTGGAGGGTTTGTGAGATCTTTTTGTTGGCGGTATTCAAGACTTGACTGGACATGGCCTTGAGTCAACTGATCTATTTAGACGTTTGTTGAGCAGGGGGTTGGACTAGTTGACCTTTGCAGTTGGTCCTCCATTCCAACCTAAATTATGGTTCTGTGATTCTTTTATAACAGGTTTTTGTGCTTGGCATGAACTGCAGTGGGTGTTTGGGAACAGGTGACATGCAGAGCACTATTGAACCAAGGAGGTTAGATTCTCTATGTGGCAAAAAAATAGCCTGTCTGAGTTATGGAAGTGGCCCTCATGTTGTTCTTGCTACAGAAGGTAAAGTATGATCTGAATATTGCTTTTTCAGATAGTCCACTTTAATTAGTCCAGCAGGTGTGAAAGGTCTGTGCTGGTAACATAAGAGAGAGAACTGGGATAGACATTCCGGGCTATCAAGTCCAACATATTTTCATTGGTGAATCTGACATGTTGGCTAGCTCTGGTCATAGCTAGTTCTTTTCAAAAGTATTTCAAGCTCTGCTTTGATCTTGTTACTACTTTTGGAAATTTTTTTTTACTTTGCAGTTAAGTTTGGAACTTCTGATTGCTTTTGAAATGCATTAGTGGCTACATAATGTCCATATGTTCTTGTGCTAGCATTGTCCTTTAGCTAAAATGCGTCTTTTCCCTCCTGTACCTACTTTCGGATGTGCTTTAAAGACCTCTCAGCCTTTTGTTTTCTGTTGTCTCATTGATGGTCTATTATCCACATCATGCTAGTGGCCCTTCTGTTCATAATTAAGTACATTCTTCTTGAAGACAAATGACTAATACTGTGTTCCCCGTAAGGTTCTGTTAGAGCCTGACTCTCTTTGAGTAGTCTAGATTAGATGACTTAAGGTGGGTGAGGGGAATTGTGTTGTAAATGTTTGACTGTTGTTTATATTCAGTTACATTCCACCATTTTCTCCAGTCTTCAGAGCAGACCATTCTGAATGCTTTTTATACATGTATCTCTATTCTTCTGAGCTTTGTTGCTGGCGAATCTCACTGACATGCTTATATTCCTTACCCAGACCTGAACTGAAGTACTGCAAAAGAACAGGTCCAGAACTGATGCTTGATGATGTTTAGTCATAACTCCATTTGCATTAATAACTTCCATTCAGCACAGCCTCTTTTAACCTACCTTTCAGACAGCCATTACATATTTCACAATTATTTTGTTAATTTCTATCATTTCCAGTTTATGTTGTATGTTTCTATGTGACTGTTTCACCTGTTTACTGAAATTTGTATTCTCATGTTGGTGAAACTAAGAGAAGGTTGTTTGCTTTTAACAGGATAAAGTCATTAGATTTAACCTGTTGTTGTAGAGAAATACTGGTTTAATGTAGCACATTTTGCCTTTGTAGTTCTGAGGGAACCCTTCTTAGGGATAAGGAATTTGGTGATCTGATGGAGTTGTATGCCAAACCCAGCTCTCTTGCAATAACGGCATAATTTAAGTTTAGAAAATGATGATGATGATGGTAGACAAGATGAATGTAGGAGAGCTATTCATCAAGTCCTGCACTACTGTAACTAGAGGACACTTGATTTAAAACAGAGGAAGGAAAGTGAGTGCAAAAAGGTGTTAGCTTCATGGATAACAGGCCAATATATGTACATTAAAGAGAATCAGAAGTACCTGGTAATATCTGTACTCTAGTGATTGTAAATGCTTGGGAACTGCAAAAAGTGACCAGGCTCACGTTTCCCTTAAACAGCAGCTTGTTTCTATTGCCAGTTGGAGACAGAATTTTGCACTAGGTGGACCATCGGTCTAACCCAGTCAGACATTTCTTGCATTCTTAATTTTACTAGCATGTTTCTCAAAATACAGGACATCAATAGTATGTTTAAATAATAAGTAAACAATCGTATGTTTATTAATAAGTAATAATAAGTTTTTCTTACAAGCATCTTCACATATATTGTAAAGGAATGAAAGCTCGTTATTGGCATTTTCCAAAGTGGGAAACAGTGCCAGGGCATAGACAAGAAATTTTGATTGATTTGTCAGTAACGAAGAAATTGAAATGGGGACTCCTGACTGTCATGTCATCCTTTTCTCTTCTGTATTGCACTGTCTCCTTTCTTTTAGCTATATGATTTCCTTTACTAAGATTATGGTGATACTATCATTTTGGATATGTGATCAACACTATGTGAAGGTACCATTGGTATGTCCATGGGCTTAAAAGCTCCAAAGGGCACATATATATATACACACACTTAAATATGTATATTGTTATTGAATTTGACTTTTCAGTTTGTAATTTTATGTTGTGTACTTATTGGAAAAATAGAGATTTTAAACCAGCTTTTTACATTTTTATTATAGAAGGAGAAGTGTATACATGGGGTCATAATGCTTACAGTCAGTTGGGCAATGGTACAACAAATCATGGTTTCGTTCCCTGTCAAGTCTCTACTAACTTGGTGAACAAGAAAGTCATTGAAGTTGCCTGTGGCTCCCATCATTCTATGGTGTTAACATCTGATGGAGAGGTGAGAATAGCTGGAATTTCTCTTTTCTCTTAATGAAATTCACATATATGAGAAACAGGAAAACATTCTGCATGTAGAGCATTAAACCTTGCTTCTTGCTATCCTCACAGTGCTGATACAACACAAATGTTTTATAAAAACGGAAAACCCGTTAGAGTCTAGCTGCTTTGAAGTGCATGCAGAACATACTGTTTTTTGTGCCACATCTGCTTGTAATAACAAAATATTATTTCTTTGTAGAGGGCAGCCAGTTCCTTCCTATGCTATACTCTACTGTAAATGCTTAATGGTGTTAAAGCTGACGTTAATATAAATCATGTTCATGTAAGGAGTTCTACCCACCAAAGTAAAAAGTTTTCTGTCATTTACTTTGAGGTGCCATTTGTGACCAGTTAGCCATTCTACGTTAGGTTCTGGAAAACTGGCAATGGATTCTTCCAGCATTAATGCAGCTGTCATGTTGCCTCTCACCTTTGATCGGAGGAATGTAAAAGAATGGAATATATAAATATTATGAGTGGCATATTTTTGATAGAAACAATTAAATTGTAAACCTATATGTGTTCCTAGATCTTTAAAAGAATACATCCACTTGAACTCAAAATGTAATTTTTTATGCATATAGCTTTTCTCTCTTTTGAATATGTACTTTGAACTGTATGTTATATAGCCTTCTCTTACAACAATTCTCTTACAACAGGTATACACGTGGGGTTATAATAACTCAGGTCAAGTTGGATCTGGTTCAACAGCTAATCAGCCAATTCCTCGAAGAGTTACCAGCTGCCTACAAAATAAAATAGTAGTTAATATAGCTTGTGGACAGATGTGCTCTATGGCTGTGGTGGAAAATGGAGAGGTAAGAAATTTTAAGTGAGTTTTCTGACTGAATTTTATTTTATGTAATATCATGGGATGTAGATCATTTCGAACCTGTCAGTAATGAGCTACTACTCAGAACAGAAGTATACCTTTCCAGACTCCCTCAAATCTGCCTGCTTATACTGCTTGTAAAAACCTTTGTCATAAATTGTCCTGCACATTCTGACATACTTAAGCACATCTTCCTATCCGTGCCGATTATGATTTCTTCTTTAGAAAGAAAGTAGAGTGAAACAGGGAAAATTGTTCACTAACATTTGGTTTATGGCTTTTTGGTTTATGAGATTCTCATAAAATTTAGCAGCTGTTACTTTGTATCAAGTATTGAAGTTGGCTTTGAGTTGAAGGAATTCAAGTATCAAATTTCAAATTTACTTGAAAATACAGTTCTGAAGTAAAAGTAGCATTGTGAAGGGCAGGAGATTTTTATAAATTTTGGCGTTAAATCATATCGAATCTATGTATGTATACTTAGCATTTCATGCTAGCTTCATTTTCTCATATGTAAAAATAACTAAGTTTGTATCACTGATTTACTGATTTTTAGAGCTGGTATTACATGCTAGCAAAAATGAAAGTGCTGATTAATATGTTATCCCACTGCCGTCTTTAGCATTCATAGAAAAATAAATTATTGTCTATACTAGAATCTTAAGTATCAAGGGTGTGAGAATAATCAGTGAATGCTATTTTAATTTTCAGTGCTCATATATGCACACTTTATTGCAAGAGAAAACAGAGAAAATAAAAGTACATTGCACATATTTGTTCTACTGCGGTAGCCCTTGAATTCCTCTCCTGCTTTTTTATCCTCATTGCAAAGATAGGAAGAGGTTGTAGTGTTCTTGTTGTTTTAGTTCATATGAGCTGAAGATTTTGGACAGCCTCTCTAGCTCCATCGTTCCAAGCATTTCAGTTTAGACCTAAGTAGCTATTGACTGTTTGCAGTAGAACATATGTCACTGAAACGATCAGAGCTCGATATTTTCCCTTTTTCTTATGTTCAGCATAAAGCTGTTAACAGCCTACTCAAACTGTTGTGCATAGCTTCCAGTTTGTACTTGTTTTAGTGTGTTTTATTTTCTGTTAGAGGATTTTTGAATGAGAAATTAGCTCTTTGAAAAAGGGAAGTATTCATGCTGAATTTGCTCTGTGCTGGGAAACAGCCGTATGCATCACTTATTTTCTACTCTTCGTATTAAAATATTGTAGTCTTACATAATCTAACTCTTAAAGAGCAACATGAATATGGAAGTTTAGAATTTTAGATGAGCATACAGTTGGTATCTTAAACAGAAACAGCATCCAAAATTTACCGTGCAGAAAAACATATACATGTGTGTGTATATATACGTATGTTTATATAGTTATGTATATATGCATGTGTGTTTGGATGTATCTACATATAAAGTACAAATCCTAAGGTGTGGGGACAGGAGATACTGAAGAATATTATTATTGTAACTCCGAAGTAGTTATGTTGCTTTCACAAGAAGCAGATAGTAGCAAACAGTTAAAATCCCTGTCTCTGTTTTTAAGGTCTACGTCTGGGGTTACAACGGGAATGGCCAGCTTGGGCTGGGCAGCAGCGGCAATCAGCCAACACCATGCCGAATAGCAGCTTTGCAAGGCATTCGTGTACAGCGGGTACGTGTGTGATGCTCCATGCCAAACCGTTTATGAACAACTGAAAACACGCTAAGGCATATTTTACATTTAAAGGAGATAGTCCTTTATCTCTTTGTTTAAAGTACCATTTGTCAGAATAAAAACATGTATCTTAAAATGGACCTCTGTCAGTAGGGGAGAAACTGTGACCCTGTGGAGTTCAGTCGGAATTTTGCCATTGACTTCAGTGAAGACAGGCGTTCAAGTAAAAAGAGGACTAGGCCGTTAGAAATATTTGGTCTTTTTCTTCCCTGCAAAACTTAATTAAAAAAAATCCTGTTATTTTAGTAAATAAGAAAGTCTTCATAGGCTACCCCATTCTTCATTAACCCCTGTCTTCTTTTCTGGGAAAGTGCTGTAGTTCAGCATTTTGGCTTTCTGGCACACTGAATATCACTTTTAAAATTCCTCTCCAGCCACAGTGACTAACTGGTGTTTGGAGTCTGAACAAATTGTCTCCAACTGCTTTCAGACAACAGTTGGTATGATTCCATGGTTAGTCTTGATCTTGGGTGGTTATTACACTTTACCAAAT
Organism: Phoenicopterus ruber ruber; assembly: GCA_009819775.1. Taxonomy (NCBI): domain Eukaryota; kingdom Metazoa; phylum Chordata; class Aves; order Phoenicopteriformes; family Phoenicopteridae; genus Phoenicopterus; species Phoenicopterus ruber. The sequence continues at coordinate 189,151,228 of CM020215.1, read as the reverse complement.
TGCTGGGCTGCCATCAGTGTAACTAGCAAACTGATAACTTCTTTTGACTGGTAAGAAATATTTAAAGTAACTACAGAACTGATACTGAAAGTTTTTAATTGATTTATCCAAAATAGAGGATACTGTCAGGAAAACGACACATTCTGCTAGAAAGCATTGGTTTTGTAACCTAGTGAAAATTTAAAAGAGTGTGTTGAACTTTGGATCCTATTACATTTATTCAGGGAAGTTATGGGTTTTATAAATCTTTTAAAATAAACTCATTTAATTAGATAGTTTTACATTCAGTTCCTAGGATGTAGACAGTAGCTTTGCTGGTAACAATTGCTGTTGGAGAATAACGTAATAAAGTGAATATTATTTTCCCTTGTATTTATTCTCCTGTTTAGAGAGTGTGAGTGCTCCAGTAAGTTTGACTTAGATCCTATTTCCATCCACTTCATTTGCTTGATATCAATGAATACCAAGTTGTAGACCTCCAATCAGTAAATAGCTTAAGGATTTATTTCATTTAAAGCACATCACATGCTTCATGGATGTCAGTGGACTACGTGTACTTACGGTATATCTGCTTTGCAGATTATATAAAGATACACGAGCTAGTTCTGAACAATGTAAGTTGGTTATTGATAGCCATCTGGCTGTAACTGGTTATGTTAACTCATGCAGAGCAAGACTGTTGCTTGTAATTTTGCCACTGTGTATCTGTATGTGTGGCATGTGCTGCATATATAGATTGTAGAGTGGATATTCAAGCAACCTTACGTGAGGTACCTGAGAAGGCAGCTCAGCAGGACCGAATGGGTTTCCACAAGAGGGTATGAGCTGATACAGTTGTGTGCTGCCATCAAGATCGAGAGTTTCATCTCTTCCCTCGCTTTCCTGGCTGGCTGCTCTTGTTGCTTACCTTGTGTGGGCACTGGGGGTCCTCAGGCCCAGCTGTGGAGAGTTTCCTTCCAGTGATGTACTTTTTATCTCAGGAGAGGGTCTGGTGAGCACTAAAGCTGGCACAGGGAGGGGGCCGTTTTGTGTGGCTGGCAGTCAGGGAGGAGAGGAGCAGATAGGGAGACCTTCCCTGTTCTTGTAGTGGTAAACTATTCACGTTGGAGCAGTTGCCCATAGAGCAAGGTCAGTGCAAGACAGGCAATCTGCCTTTTTCTGCATTTTTTCTGTATACTGTTCATATTTGTCATATAGCTTTCCTTCTTTCTCAATTTCTAGCTATTCTTTTGCAGTACTCTTGAGGTTATCTGGCAGGGTTCCTCACTGATACAGTTTTTCCTCAAAGTCACCTCATCTGCTTTGCTTCCCTTTTTAATAAACTTATCTGTATTTGTAATTTTTGCAATTTTTACACTGATATAGAATCAATAATATTAACATATAGCATAACACGTATCTATCTGTATTAACCTACTGTTACATAAAAATGAGATTTTTCTTTTTATTATTCCTTATAGGTTGCCTGTGGCTATGCACATACATTAGTGCTGACTGATGAAGGTCAGATTTATGCCTGGGGAGCCAATTCGTATGGCCAGTTAGGTACTGGGAATAAAAGTAACCAGTCTTACCCTACAACAGTTATTGTGGATAAGGACAGGTAATACTTACAGTCTTGCAGTAAGACATTAGTTGGCATACTCTCAGAAGAGCTACAGAAAATTATGGCATTTTTAATCTGTTTTTTGGAAGAAATAGCCTATAATTTTTTGCAATGGTTCTTCTGCTAAATGTGAACAGAATTTTGACTGAAAGTGCTTGAATCTGCCCCATAACCATCCTTGTGAAAGAGAAACTGAATGTTCTGAGCCTGAGTGTGCTATTTTCTGCTTCGGCTCACACTGTACTTTACAGGCCTTAATTGCAGTTTCTCTTCAGTGGTGTAGTTTCATTGCTTGAAGTCAACAATAAAAGCTTTATTGTCTCTGAATACAAATTGTATTTTAATATGCTACTTTTGACAAGAAGTACACATAGAAAAAGTGAAGAGTGGACATCTGCAATTTGTGTTATTCCTGCTATTAAATCTGGCTCATAACCCAGGAGAGAGAGAAAGGAGGGAGTTCTTTCTTGGTATTGTTGCTTGAAAATTAAGCTTAGATTTTTACAAGTTAAATATTTTCCTGTAAGTCCTTGATGGGTAGTGGGGCAGTTATTTCTATTGCTAATGGAAAGCCATTTATATATGTGGCTAGAAATTTGAATCTATTCCTTACTACTGAGGTCTTGATTTTGGCCTCCTGTTGTGAATAAGAAAAGAGAGATGTCCGTCTTAAACTTGTGTCTGTGTGCATTATTGTAAGAAAGAAAGAGGCAACTCTGGTGATGAGACATGGCCTGTTTTTGAACGTAGCTATTTCTTTATGTGTTTGTGCTTTTGCTTAAAATGTAACTAAATTTTTCCAGATACTTTGGCTGCAGTTAAAATGTTACCACATTTTAATACAACTTTTAATGTTGTGTGCTGCCTTTCCCTTTTGTTGGCCAGAGTATGCATTCCTGGTGTCAGTGTGAATATTACCTCACTAAAGCCTGCAAGATTTGTACATACAGCTTTAAACAAGTTGTTTCCTAGCTATTTTCCCCAGGCAGCTGGGAAAACAAGTAAACAAGCAGTAGTTCAGACTGCAAAACAGTGGATTGTGTAATGTTGTACACAGTAGGAGTTTTGAAATCCTAAATCAACTTTAAGATTAATGAGATAGCCTAACATAGCTAAAATACACTTAGAAACAGCTTTTAGTGCTGTTTGGTTCTAATTTTTAGTTTTCAAAATGAAAGTCCATTAAATATGAGTAATAATAATTGTATGAGTAATGGCACTTCAGTATTTTAATTAAAAGAAGTATGTTTAAAGTGTTGGTTTATAACTGTTACCAGTAAGCAAGCAGGAAAAAGTTTTTCATTAACTTTCAATTATAAGCCAAAATGCAAATTCCTTTTCTTTTTTTTTTGAACTGCCTCCTCATTTCTTTCTTCATCTTTTCCAAGGACCCATTCTCTGCAGCTTAATGCAGCCACTCACCTCACTGCCCAGCACCACTGAGGACATTCAGAGACTTGAAACTCATCATAGTTTTGTTTGAGGGAGCTGAGGGCATCAGTAGAGCATGTGCTGCAGCAGATGATATACTGCTCTGCTGCAACAGTGTCTCCTCACTCCCAAGATGCTTTTTCACTGAGAAACTTTCTGAGTGAACGCTATTTGAAGAAACGTTGGTAGCCCTTTTAATTTTGCTGTGTATGATTGGAAAAGATTCTTGAAGTTGGAAGTGCATGCATGCTTACAAATATGTTTTGCACCAGAGAAAGACAAGAGGTAGCGAGCTGCTTCACTGCATTTTGTTCTTATGAGAGTGACTTGCTTTTTTTCTTTGTTTGCTTGTAAATTCAGAGTTATAGAGATTGCAGCCTGCCACTCTGCTCACACATCGGCTGCCAAGACCCAGAGCGGCCAGGTGTACATGTGGGGCCAATGCCGTGGGCAGTCAGTGATCCTTCCCCACCTCACTCACTTTGCCTGCACTGACGATGTGTTTGCTTGCTTTGCTACCCCTGCCGTTATGTGGCGTCTTCTATCAGTAGGTGAGCTTAAATATTTTTTGCTTTGACATCTTCTAAATAGAATCATTAGTGCATAAAACAGTTGCATGTATTTGAAGCCTAAACATAGTTTCTTACAAGAATTTATACTGGGAAGCATAATCATAATCATATATTACATATATGTAAATGGTAATATGGAATTGTAAAAACTGCTAAGGCCTGATGGCAGTGCTAAATGATTGTCTGTTTCGTTGACATGGTTTATTTCTGTAGGGAAATGCCTTGGGTTTGGGGAGGGTTTTTTTTTGTGTAACCGCTGAATGTAACTGTACAGTGGCCATGGGTGGAGAAGCTGAGTTTGAATTTGGAGACTTGAGAGAGCCACGCAGAACATTTAGGAACCCTGAAGCTTTCTTTGATGCCCTTAAGTAGACTACTAAGAATTGAGGGAGCCAAATTCCCGTGTTCGGAATTGGTCACAGGCACTTAGAGTCTCATCACAAGTGATCATGACCTGGGGTTCTGAAGAAACAAGTTGCTGGATCTCAGATATTTGATTAACATTAAGGTCTGTCTTGCTGGCCTTGACTAGAAAGAGTTAAGTATATAGATAGCACTGTCTAACAGAGAGCTCATTCTTCAGCTACAAATTCAATTCCATATTAGTTGCTAATAAATTTACTGGCTTTGCTGACCTAATCAAAGATGAGACTCTTGGGATTGTCTGTAGGTGTCAACTGGGAGCTTAAGCTAAAAGCTAGAATGCAGCAATTTGTTAATTTGTAATTTGAACTGTACTGAGTCCATCAGGCTTCCATCCCACTTCTGTACTGCTGTTGTAATTGCTTTTGTGTTGCTGTATGCTTTTGTCTGACAACTGTAGAACACTCTTTGCTCCCTTGGTGCCTTCTGGATGCCAAGGTAAGGAAATTCTGTTAATAGTAGTCGTATTTCAGCTTTGAGAGACTAGAGGATTAAATGCAGAATCCTGTTCTCAGGAAACTGCTTTGCCAAAATTCATGTTTTAGGTCACAGTCCAAAGACCCTCTTTTTGTCTAGGTTGAGGCAGTTGGACTTTCTAGGGTGGCTTGTTCAGAACTGTAAGATATATGCTTAATTACTGTGGAAATTCATAATATTCCTAATATTTGCCTGCTACTAATTAAATGTAAATTGTGTTACTGCACTAAAATAAATCCCAGGCAATGGGGTGGTTCATTCCATGTAAATACGTGTTTGTCAGTTCTAAGTTCTACATAAAAGTATCTGTAATATGTTAAGATTTTTCTGCCATAAGAATTGGTTATTTTATGAAGGGACATGGGACATTTTTAGTATATGTAGCTTAATCATAAATTCAGTTGTATGTATCTTCTTATGTACATTAGCAGGGTTCTGGGGCTCTTCAACTTCCATTTCTTCTTGCCCGGTTAAAATATTACTTCATGCTATCAGAATTTCCCCTCCACTTTTTTGTCTTGCCTTTTCTTCTCAGTTTAGTGCAGAGGACTGAGGAATTTTTCAAAGGAGAGTGGAGGAAGGCAAGAAGCAAAAACTGCATCTTTCCTTATTTCGTTCCTCACAGAGAAGACAACTGCTTGAGTGAGCCTGAAACTGTCTGTTACAGTTTTTCAGTGCTCCTTTCTGCAAATTCACCTTTTCTTATCTTCTTTTACAAATGCTGGTTTAGGTCAGCTAAAAGAGTCCTGAGTGGGATTATGTATGATCATTCATGTAGTTATCAGCTTTATAGAATCATAGAATCATGGAATCGTTTAGGTTGGAAAAGTCCTTTAAGATCATCGAGTCCAACCGTTAACCTAGCACTGCCAAGTCCACCACTAAACCATGTCCCTAAGTGCCACATCTACACGTCTTTTAAATACCTCCAGGGATGGTGCCTCAACCACTTCCCTGGGCAGCCTGTCCCAGTGCATGACAACCCTTTCAGTATGCTGAAGACTTCCACGTAACCCATTTATTAATAAGCATATTGCTCATTAGTACTCACAGATATTCACTCTCTTTAACACAGTGTGGCTAAGACTACATTCCTGGCTATTTCCCAACACATCTTTTATCCCCACCTTCACTGTCACCGTGACCAATACACCCAGCCTTCTTGCACTGCTTCACACCTTGGGAGTCATTTTTGACTGTAGCAGCTCCTTTTATTTTTGTTTTTTGACCTTGACTTCATGGTCCCTTTGGAAATAATGTTGCAACACTGTAGCAACATTGTACCAAAGTACAAGGTGAAACCTTACTGGAGGAAAAGGTTATTTTATTTTTAAACAAAACTAATTTCAAATGCACTTTCAAACTCACCTTCTCATATGTGCCAAGTGGTCTGTCCAGCATCCCGGCACTAAAACGTGTATTCAGGTGGCCTGAGGAGGGATCCTTGTGATGACAGAGGATAAAGGATGCTGGCTATCAGGCCTGCATCGTGTCTCTTCGATTCCTTTTGGTGAGGTGACTATGTGCTGGTTTCAGATGGGCGTTTTTGCACGCTTTAGGAGCTGAGAGTGACTAGTCTCTCTGTCCTGTCCTGCCTTGGCGACTTGTCAGGACTGAGTCACGGTTGTTTGTCTCCTGATCTAAGTGTGGGGAGAATCATCAGGCAGCTGCGTCCTAGGATCTTAACATCTGCTGAACCAGGTGCCAAGGATATCTGCCATGCTTACAGCCCCTTTCTCTCTGTTGTATTCTGGCGCTTCCACGCTCCGGCATTCCCATTCATTCCCCATTTGTGGCAGTTCTAACATTTCTATTGCAATTCTTAGCATTCACTGCTAAGGAATTTTCTTGGCTTTGTGCCTTGTCAGTGTGAACTGCCTCTTCATTTCCTTCCTCTGGTTGCCCATTCACTGCTGTAACAAATAAAAGCAATTATTTTCCCTCTAAGACTTTCATAACTGAACCCCACTATATTCAGCTTACCTCTGGCTGTAGACGTCATCTGGAGATGCATATTGGTGGACATCTGAATTGCCAGTAACTTTGAAGACAGGCTTCACAACAGAATAGTGCAGGATCCTCTGAACTATTACAGCAGAGCTTCAGCTTTGCATTGGTTGTTAAAATCACTATACTTATTCGGATAGCAGAGGTCTGATTAAATAAACCACATTGTACAAAACAAGAACTAACAAAGTATTTTACAGTATCATTATTCCAGAAGGATTTTTTATTATCATTACATTGGATCCCCCCCCCCCCCCCAATCCTTTTACTTATAATCCAACACACTTTGATAATTATTGCCCTAATTGGGTCTATCTGAACATAAGTGACATCCTCTAAATGAAATGGAAAATAATTGTGCTAAAAGCAAGGTGTAACAGTATCAAACTGTGTGTGTGTGTGTGTGTTTTCAGGTTTTTTTCTAGAGCTTGTGGTGAAAGTCTTTCCATTTCCAGCAGAATACTATTCTTATTTCTAGCATGGTAGGTTACAGGACCTAGCAGTTATGTAATTTTCTATAGAGAACAGCTTATTACTAACCCACAAAATTTGTATAAACCAATAATGTGTATTTATATGGTAAGAAGACAAAATGTTTTCTGGGTTAAGAATGAGGTTTTGGGAGTTCTCTGAGGCTACCAAATATGATGGAGATTTGGAAACAGTTCAGGAGATAAAAATTTGTATGTGGATAATGGATGACTTTTCAAGGCTGTCTGGTAACATTATAATGTGAGTGTCACATGCACAGTGGGATGCACATACATATGACACAAACAGGAATGCGCAGACACTCACACAAAGAGTGCTTCTAACACCACAAGTCTAGGGAAAACACTTTTTGAATAGACTTGTAACTGTTGGCATTTACCTTTAGGGATAGGGGGGTGTCCAGAGGAGGGCCACAAAAATGATCGGAGGGCTGGGGCACCTCTCCTATGAAGACAGGATGAGAGAGTTGGGCTTGTTGAGCCTGGAGGAGAGAAGGCTCTGGGGAGACCTTATTGCAGCCTTTCAATACTTAAAGGGGGCTTATAGGAAAGATGGGGAAAAACTTTTTAGCAGGGCCTGTTGTGACAGGACGAGGGGTAATGGTTTTAAACTAAAGGAGGGGAGATATAGGCTGGAAATCAGAAAGAAGTTTTTCACAATGAGGGTGGTGAAGCACTGGCACAGGTTGCCCAGAGAAGTGGTAGATGTCCCATCCCTGGAAACATTCAAGGTCAGGCTGGACGGGGCTCTGAGCAACCTGATCTAGTTGAGGATGTCCCTGCTCATTGCAGGGGGGTTGGACTAGATGACCTTTAAAGGTCCCTTCCAACCCAAACTAATGATTCTATGATTGTATGATACTGTACTGGGAGGTTTCACTGCAACCAATATGTTGGTTATGTAACAGCTTAAGATGTTGTAAGATAATGTCTCCTCATGGGAGTATTTTAGAAAATCTTACTGTGATTTTTATTGACCTTTTGGGTATCTTATAATAACTAACACTTTTCATTTAGAATAATTTACCCAGTAACAACTGATAGCATTTGCTATCAGATGCAGCATTAAACTTCTGAGACTGTGTTAAATTTTTTTTCTGGCCTTATATATATGAGTTAGAGGAGTGGCACTTATTTTTTTTTTAATAGGGATATTTGTTTGGAGTAGGAAACTAGTAAGGATTGAAGAAAGCTGCCCTTTATTTGCTTTTTGGGGGGGGGGTCATACTGAACATACAGTCTGCTGGGTTTTTTTACTAGCCTTAAAGAGTTGTCATATTTATTAAGAGTGTTAATTGCTGACAGATACCCAGGATGTTATCATGAGAGATACTTGTATTACTTACCACTTACTATTAATTCCTCTTTTCATTCTAGAGCCTGATGACCATCTAACAGTAGCCCAGTCACTAAAGAAGGAATTTGACAACCCTGAAACTGCAGACCTGAAGTTTCTAGTGGATGGAAAATACATTCATGTTCATAAAGTTCTTCTCAAAATTAGGTAAGGCACAAACTGTATAGTTTAATATAAACTAAACTGTATAGTGTAAGCCCACTGTGCTGAGTAATTACTGCTCAAAATTCTTGACTTATTCTTACAAACTCCCTTTTCCCTCATCCATGGGATTCACCTGCTATTCTTCACTTTTAGTCTCTTTTCCTCATTTCCACACTGCTTGGAATTACCAAACATGCTGCTTACTACCAGCGTTTTGGTCACTTTCCTCCATCTGACATATCTTCCTTTGTGCTACCTAAACGGCCTTGACCCTGATTTCTAATAACCTTTTCCTGCTGAGGAAAAGGCTCATTTCTTTCTGCTGCCTTCACAGTAGTTTGAATCAGTTTTTCCTCCTTTATATGCCTGGCTTCCTCCACTGGGATGATTTGGGGGGGTTTGTGTTTTTTCCTGCCTGCCTTTCCTTACACAGGACCCTTCACTTGTTTCAGCAACTTCTGTAGATGCTCTTCAGATTATCTTTTTTTTCCTTTTTTGTCAGATTTCTTATCCTACTTGTTTTAAACCTTCTTATCAGTGAATCTGAATTTTAAGTTGGCTTCTCTTTTTGTTTTTACAGCTTTTTGCAAGGTAACACCACTTTACAGTGAGATTTAACATATGCAGATCTACAGAGTAATCACATTGTTATTAACATGCAGAGATTAGTTCGTTATTGCTGACGCAGTTTCTGCTAGGATATTCCAGAGACGCTGCTTTAGATCTCTTCTATCTTGCTGACTGCTTCTGCTCCATCCTCCTCATTGTTACAATAGTTTTTTCTCTTTGCTATTTTCTTTCTCAAAATTCTTGTCTATCTCATCCTGCTTATCACCACTTTCATCTTCCTACTTTTGCTCCTGAGTCTCATTAGTGATTTCTTGTATATTACTGCATAAAATTAAAGTTCCTTGTTAATTCTTGCCTGCCCTTTTTTTTTGGTCTTTTCTGCTCTCCTCTTACTACTCCAATTACCTGTATTACTATTTTCTTCCGTTTACTGATTTCATTGCTTGTACATTACGCTTGTGGCTATAGTCTACCCTCTTTCTTTGGAATGCCACATGTCCTTCATCAGATACCACTTCAAATCTTGTGTATCCCCAAAATGTTTCTGAGGTTCTTTTTCCTGATAATCAGGCTATATGTAACTTTTCCTTATTTCTTTTTTCTTCCTCTGCTTTTCTCAGGTTGTATGGCATTCTGGGAAGGAAATATGTCTAATTCTAAAATGGATTTAAATGTATGGCATTATCAAAATAATATGCAGGAATAATAAAGCATCAGGCACAGTCTGTAGAATTAATATTTTCTTTAAGCCTTGTAGTCTCATGATGCAACTGGATCAGAGGATAATGTATTTAACATGGTATTTTGCAGCATTCAGCCTGTTCCAGAGCGTTGTCATGAATGCAGTGCTGGTAAAAGTTCCTTTTCATTATCCAGTCATTTCTTTACTTATGAAGACTTTTTTCCATCTTGTTCTATGCCTACTGTTGAACTAGATTATATTGTTGGTGGTTATTAGCTTGCGATGGTGGTGAAATGGCAGTGCAAGGCCCAGCTCAGTGAGAGGCTGGCCGAGCAACATACTGCCTGCAGAAACAGATACAGATGGGTATGTGGGTGGGATTCATCTGCTCTGCATTTAGCCAGCCAAAATTAGGTGTCTGGTCTGTCTCTAGAGAGAGAGAGAGGGAGAGAGGCACTCCAAAGGATGAGTCACTCCAAGGTACTTTGGAGACTGAAGGATGAGTGCCAACTGATTTTTATTTATTTACTTATTTATTTTTAAGGGAGCAATGTGCACCGCCTTCTCCCTGACTTTTTACTTTCATGTGGTGCCACTGGGGCAACAGACCATTCCCAAGGTCTGTTCCACAGCTGGATGAATGGCATGGTCACCACCACTTAATATGAGGCTCTGGGAAACAAAGCAATGGGGTTTGGTCAGCTTCTTCCAATGCCAGAATGCGGTACAAGATGTGGCAGAAGCTAGATAATGACTTTTTAATTCTTTAGGAATTTGACTTGATGCTTACTTATTTTATTAAAAAAATAAAATACTAGGAAAAAAATTCTTTAAATAACCAGTAAAATAAAATGTGAAAAAGGTAAATTAAGTAATAAAATAAATAATTATTTTTCATTTGTATCTAAGTTATGCTGTCTTTACAATGTAGAGTTGTCCCAGTGTCATTAAAAGGAAACCAGCCTACCCTTTACATAAAAGTTTTAGTAAAAGAAAAGCAAATTCTGACGTGGAAGAATTAGAAAGTAAGTAGTAGTGTAGTATAAAAGAGTCCAATTAAATTGTGGCTGTTAGAGGAGGTGTTGATGTTCATTTCCATCAGCAACAATTTTGAAAACAATTCAAATGTTACAGGATGTTTTTTAGGGAGCAGTAAGTTACAGTGAGTTGTAAGTTACTATGAACTGTAAGTTGCAGAGTACAGCTATCAAAGGCAGTGCTTTTTCCTTGTTTGTATCTTGTCTGTCACGAAAGTGTTCAGACTTATAAGAAGAAGGTGATGAAAGATCTGGATGGGAGTGTCTTCACTTTAAATATTTTAATCCTTGAGTATAATGATTAAATCTAATGCTAAATTATGTATGGACTCTGACACTGGAATAAATGTTATCTAAGATATTAATCATTTTCCTCCTCACTAGATCATGTTGGAGAAACCAGGTTGAAATGTGAGGATTGTCTAACTTAATTCTAAACTTTATCTGTTATGAGCCAAGTATTAAAATTCACAGTTAATGTATAACATATTTAAGAAAGTGACATCAAAACCACATGGACATCCTTAAAGATATTGTAAGTAGAAATGGAGCCTGCTATAAAATATTAATAACAGAAATAAAGGAAAATTCTGGATTATATATATATGAGGCATATAAGCCTTATAAGGCTAAAAGAAATTAATATGTTCAAACCAAGAAATCATGTAGGTAGAGTTTATGGTTGTGTACTTAGTCTGTTATAACTGATTATTTTTACCAACTTCTTGCTACAGCTTATCTTTCAAGCTTAACTCTTTACAGTATACAATCTTTGTTCATGTTTTGTAGGTGTGAACATTTTCGTTCCATACTGAATAATGATGATGAAATTATAGAAATGAGTGAATTTTCTTATCCTGTTTACCGAGCCTTCCTGGAATATCTGTATACAGACAACATTAGGCTCCCTCCTGAAGATGCAATAGGTATTTGCTGTAAATGGAAATAACTTTAGGTTACTGTTTCTGAAGAGTTCGATTTATGTGTCACAACAGGGTGAGGAAAGCAGGGCTAGTTAATTTTAGTTTTATTAGCACATAAATCTTGAGTTTGGCAGGTGTCAGGAAGAAGGGATGCAGTAGCAGGAAACATGCCCAAGGAGGATGAGTGGTGGGGATGCAATAAGATCAAAGATGCAAAATGTTCAAAAAGAACTCCTTATTTCTCATATTAAGAACTTTTTTTTCCTTAAAAGGGCACTAATGCCGTCCTAAAACTTTTCTGTTTGAGTAGCTGTGGCTATTTGATCATGAATGAAAAGGGAGCTGTTCCCCCCGTGAATTTAAGAGGATGCAAGTCATGACTGATGCCTTGAACGAGGTACAATACAGGGAACGAGAAGACAGAACACTTGTACAATAATAAAAGGGTCCCTTTTTGTTATGCCTTTTGAGGACATTTAAAAATGTAGGGGAAAAAAATAGAACAAGTCTTTGATTAATTCAGCCTAAAACAATAGGGCAATTGATTAATTTGAAAAGAAATATAGTATGTTTTGCACCAGGATAGTTAAAGCTGTATGAATTTTCACAGGACTGCTGGATTTGGCAACACTGTATAGAGAAAACAGACTGAAAAAGCTTTGCCAGCAAACGATCAAACAAGGCATTTGTGAAGAGAATGCCATTGCTCTTCTTTCCGCTGCTGTCAAATATGAAGCTCAGGTAAGGAGAACTTCTCTTCAGGCCAACAGTTGTTTTCTGAGAAATGAAGCTGTTTAACATAAACGTAACTGCATTTAACTGATGAGGCATGATAACTGCAATTTCCCTTTCTGGTTTCCCAGATGTTTGTTTTCCCCTTTTTAAGCTGTAAAAAAAATGCAGCTACTAGTGTTTTCTTCCTGGCCTTTTGGCTTGCACCTGTGAGTCAGGATTCTTAATCTGCTTCCTGCCTTGTCGTCTGGCACGGCACGGCATGGCATGCAAATTTCTAACTGCCGTTTACTTCTCCACCTTTGGATTTTGCATTGCCTGTTCCCATCATGAGTTCTCCACCTGATCATTTTGTCTGCCAGTGTCTGGCACAGTCATTCTGGTACCGCCTTTTACAGGCAGTGGGAGAATTTACCTGTAAAGTCCCTCCCTATTTACACTTGTGCTTCTATAAAAAAATCCACTTTTGCCATGTTGTTTATAATGAATCATGCTGACATACAACAAATTGCCTATTGTTATTCCTCTCCCCATATCCTGTCATCTGGTTGGCCCTTGGCTCTGGAATGTTTCACTAGCACTCGACCTGTTATCAGCAGTACTGCAAGCGCTTTTGTTGTAAACAGACAAATACTTTCAAAGATGTTTTCCTTTTCTCAACTTCTTAGTGCTATACTGATTGTGGAAATAATGATGTGGTGGGTTTTATTATTCAAGAAGTCTGTGTATGTATTTTAGACTTAGTAGCCGTTGTTATAACTGAGCATCTTAGTTGAGAAGTCCTCATCTTTCTGTTCAAGATTTCTTCTGCTTTACAAGAATAAAATCAATATAGCCACATAGAAGATTACCTGTTAGAAGAGCCAAAATGTGTAGCTGGTAACAATGTTTTTTAAAAATACTTGTTTTTTTTTTCTTTTGCCTGACTGTGAAATGTAAGATGAAGTTTTAAAGGAGGAGAGGCTAGAAGTGTAATACGATGGATGGATAAACAGTTCTAGGTATAGGAAGCAAGTAGAAAGAAGGGACTGAAACAAAAACTGAGTTAAAAATGTTGCAGTAGTCTGTGCTGTATGGAGCGTACTAGATGAGATGAATTTATGTAAGAAAGTTGCAAAGAGGAGGCTGGAAGGCAGTGAGTTTTGTAAATCGAAAGAGAGGATAATATCAGATTAGTAGATAATAAGATTATCAGCTGCCGGTTACAAGGCAGTTGTAACCAAGGTATCAGTAACAGAAGGCATGAAGAGCTGAGGCAAAGAGGAATTGTACTTTCAATGTGTTGTGGTGGCAGAAGCCCAGCGTGTCAGGGAAGACTGAACAGGAAGGGAGGACCCAATGGTTTGATTCTGCTAACAGCAGAAGTTTTCGTTAAAAGTTTGGTCTGGAGTTTCTCCTCTTACAAGCTTTTCAACAGGTTTGAACATCTACAAAGCAGAAGTACCTTTAGTTGGCGTGTGTCAGGTGAAGTAAAGAGTAGTTAAAGAGAACATTTAGGTGTACTGTGAAGTAGTAAAACTAGCCTGGACAAAGTACTAGATTTTATAACAACCGAAACACAATAAAAGGGATTGGCTAGATGACTATATTTTATCCTCCTCTTCCTTCTACGATTCAGTGTTTTATTCCGTATACCTCGTATTCTTTCAAAACATGTAATATTTTAACATGATCACAGCATTACAGAATCACAGAATGGTGGGGGTTGGAAGGGACCTCTGGAGATCACCTAGTCCAACCCCCCTGCCAGAGCAGGGTCACCTAGAGCAGGCTGCACAGGACTGCGTCCAGGCGGGTTTTGAATATCTCCAGAGAAGGAGACTCCACACCCTCCCTGGGCAGCCTGTGCCAGGGCTCTGTCACCCTCACAGGGAAGGAGTTTTTCCTCATGTTCAGGTGGAACTTCCTGTGTTCCAGTTTGTGCCCGTTGCCCCTTGTCCTGTCGCTGGGCACCACTGAAAAGAGTCTGGCCCCATCCTCTTGACACCCGCCCTTGAGATATTTATAAGCATTGATGAGGTCCCCTCTCAGTCTTCTCTTCCTCAGGCTGAACAGCCCCAGTTCCCTCAGCCTTTCCCCATAGGAGAGATGCTCCAGTCCCTTAATCATCTTCGTGGCCCTCCACTGGACTCTCTCCAGTAGTTCCTCATCTTTCTTAAACTGGGGAGCCCAGAACTGGACACAGGACTCCAGATGGGGCCTCACTAGGGCAGAGTAGAGGGGGAGGATAACCTCCCTCGACTTGCTGGCCACACTCCTCTTAATGCACCCCAGGATGCCATTGGCCTTCCTGGCCGCAAGGGCACATTGCTGGCTCGTGGCGAATTTGTTGTCTACCAGGACTCCCAGGTCCTTCTCCGCAGAGCTGCTTTCCAGGAGGTCAACCCCCAACCTGTACTGGTGCATGGGGTTGTTCCTCCCCAGGTGCAGGACCCTGCACTTGCCCACATTGAACCTCATGAGGTTCCTCTCCGCCCAACACTCCAGCCTGTCCAGGTCTCGCTGAATGGCAGCACAGCCTTCTGGTGTATCAGCCAGTCCTCCCAGTTCCGTGTCATCAGCAAACTTGCTGAGGGTGCACTCTGTCCATTCATCCAGGTCATTGACGAATACATTGAACAAGACTGGCCCCAGCACCGACCCCTGGGGGACACCACTAGCCACAGGCCTCCAACTAGACTCTGCGCCGCCGATCACCACCCTCTGGGCTCTGCCATTCAGCCAGTTCTCAATCCATCTCACCGTCCACTTGTCTAGCCCACGCTTCCTGAGCTTACCTATGAGGATATTGTGGGAGACAGTGTCAAAAGCCTTGCTGAAGTCCAGGTAGACAACATCCACTGCTCTCCCCTCATCCACCCAGCCAGTCATGCCATCATGGAAGGCTATCAGATTGGTCAAGCATGATTTCCCCTTGGTGAATCCATGCTGACTACTCCTGATCACCTTCTTTTCTTCTACATGCTTGGAGATGGCCTCCAGAATGAGTTGCTCCATCACCTTTCCAGGGAGGGAGGTGAGGCTGACTGGCCTGTAGTTTCCCAGGTCCTCCTTCTTGCCCTTCTTGAAGACTGGAGTGACACTGGCTTTCCTCCAGTCCTCAGGCACCTCTCCCATTCTCCATGATTTTTCAAAGATGATGGAGAGTGGCTTGGCAGTGACCTCTGCCAGCTCCCTCAGCACATGTGGGTGCATCCCATGAGGGCCCATGGATTTGTGGGTGTCCAGTTTGCCCAACTGATCTCATCAGATGATGAATTGGTTCACCTGCCCCAGGTGCAGCACATGCCAAACTCAGGAGTGCATTGTTGGCCTCCTCCCTCCATCCACAACTCAGAAAGGGATACAGCAGAACTGCTTCAGAGAAGCGCAGCAAAGACTTCTTTATCAAAGCCACGGGAGAGTCTCTGTCCAAGGAATCGTGAAGTCAGCCGGGATCTTTTAGTGTACTACACTAATACAGTAAAAATTGCTTTGAGAACCATGTGCAGTGTATCAGCACTTCAGTAGAAAACTGTCCAAAGAAGGCTTATGAAAGAGGCCTAATGTTTTGGACGTTTGAAAAGGTAGAATTAATTCTTTTTTTTTTGACATTAAATGTGAACGCTGCAAGTGAAAGATGATAGTGCTGTGTCATATGCCATTAACATATCAAATTAACTGAAGACTAACTAACTTGGGTACTGTATGTATCTGTTAGGATTAAAAATGCTTGAAAATATTTTGTCCTATCCTCAGAAAATACAAAGAGTTGGTGTTGCAAGTTATTTTAAAGTATATTTCTAATATAGACTGTAGAAAATTTTAGATTAATCATCTTCTATATAACAGAATTAAAATCCAGTATTTCTTGAAACTGCAAAATTGGTGACCGGGATTCTATGCTATCTGTGGTCCTCTTCATAGATCAGTACCAGAAAAGGCAGCTGCTGCTCATTTTACTTAGTGTAAAAGTTCGCACATGGACTGTAAAGCAACCCCGGTTCTGGCAGCAGCATTTCAGAGGTCTGCTGAGACTTAAGCTGTCAGTGTCTTTGATCTTCTACATTTTTTATTTCTTCTTCTATTCTTCTCGTCATTGCTTTTCCAGCACTTTTTGATGAGAGTAAAGGATATTTTGTGCTGCTTGGCCTCTGTTAAAGCTTTAGTTACATCTTGACAGGGGCAATAGACTTGAAACATTCAATCTAAGGAAAATGTTTCAAAGGGAAATGCACAGGTATTCTGCTAAATTTCTTTCTACTATTAATCCCAGGCTGCAATGTTTGTGTAGTTAACGTAGAATAAAACTGGCATGGATTTAGAGACCTCTTTTTGGTGTAACCCTTGAAGAGTTTACAGATCATGGATCATACTGCCAGTTTAGACTTGCCTTGCTGCTGGCTCCAGCTGTGCTTGCTGCAGAAGGGAATTGATTTTCCTTCAACAGCAGGTTGTTGCATAGGAACCAGGTAAAGGGGAGTGACCCGGTGCATGGAGAGAAGGATTGCCACGGTTGTGAGGAGCTTGAGTGGGCAAAATTTGCTGTGTGAAATCGTGGTTGTATGGCTTCATGGCTTGTACCTGTGCTGTGTGGAACATCTGAACGTCCTGTTACAGCAAGACCAGGACAAGACAGAACCATTTTTGCCGTCTAGGAATCCCAGTTCCTAGATAGGGGGGACTCAATTCCTAGGTTTACCTCAAAAGGCACACGTATCCTAACATCCAGTTTGTGTTCAGCGAGCATCCTCGAATGTTACATCGTATTTTGCTTTTATTTTCAGCAAGACTAGGATATCTGCTGTTTTTCACAGGACCACTGCTGAATTCAGTGCAGGGAGGAAAAGCAAGGAGTTACTGATGCTCTAGTAGTTGTACGTGGGGAAAGTTGATGGTTTCACTTATTAATAACTTTTCTAATGAGCTCAGTAAATGTGATGGAGTTCTAGAGCCGATTTAGGTGGCTACTCCTGTTGTCTCGGAGGGGGTTTATTGAATACTTTGTATGAACAAATTTCATCCGATCATTTGTGATCTAATCAAGCTGATCAGAAAAGGGATCGGTAATGTGAACAACCTGGTATATTCTCTGCTAATTAAATGACAGATTTGAAACAGAAAAATAATAATTTTGCTATCAGTCATTCATATTACAAATTACCTTAATTTGTTCCTAGGACTTGGAAGAATTTTGCTTCAGATTTTGCATAAACCATTTAACTGTTGTTACACAAACTCAAGGCTTTGCAGAAATGGACCACGACCTCCTGAAAAACTTCATTAGCAAAGCAAGCAGAGTGGGAGCATTCCGAAACTGAGGTCTGGCTACCACCAAGCTGAGGAGCACGTCCTCTTCCCTCCTGAAAATACTTCTCCTTCGGAGAAATTTTACTTATCCATGGCCAGAATGTGCAAAGGTTTGGAAAGAAAGACTCAGTGTCCATCAGCTTAGGAAATGTGTACAAGTCCGCTAACATAGAGGTTTTGTAAAGATGGCTGCAGCGTAGATGTATGGCAAGAGTTCGTTGCCAACAGTCAGAATTTAACAACAGAAATCTAATGCAGTAACTACCCTTTCCCACTTAAAGTCAAGCAAACTAAATGATTGTTACCTTGTCTGTTTTGAGGTTTTTTTCTTTTTTTTCTTCTTTCTTTTTAAAACAACCTGCATTTGGATTTTTATGGGACAGTGACCTGTTTGCTGCTAAAACTTTCATAGTATACTTTCATCACCAAACTAAGTTAATATGCCATGGTGGGCTGCTTTGTGCCTGCTTTATCGTCCGGTGAAGATAGATACAAACTTGTTTTTCTGAACATACGATAAAGTAATAAATTCTTTAGGATGAGAGGCCTTCTGATGGGTAGGAGGATATGTCTCACTTGGTCTTGATTTGGAGTGTAAATACGTAAGCCCTGAAGAGCTTCAGCTGGATATTACAGTTTTGAGTTCCTGGCACTTCTGTCTATTGTTCTAGACAGAATGAAAAAAAAATCTTCTTTTCCATTACACCAAGCACGTTCCCTGGCACGCCAGTGGGGCAGGAAGCGTTCACAGTATTTCTCTGGACGTGAATTATTGTGCTGTGGTACTCAGAAAACCATCTGGTTGCTTGTTACCAAGAAAAAGAAACCCAAACAAAATCTCAAGGCAAGGGAAGTTCTGTTTGAGGTTTGTTTTTTCCTGTCTTACCCAGATAGATCATCTTAAGAAAAACGGAGAAAAAGATAATTTTGAAGTGATAAAAATGTAAAGTCTTACAATTAAATCATAAGGGTGAAACTCACATTATTTTCTATGTGGCAATAAGGGCACCTTGTCCAAATACATTGTTTCCGATTCTCCTTCGGTCAGCGCTGCGAGGTGGCCGTACCACTTACCTTACCCGCCTGCTTCAGGCGAGAGGCGCTGCCCTCCGGACATGCCTCTCCCTCGTCACTGCCCATCCAGGGCCCGCACGGCTCAGGCAGAGCAGGTGCTTCACTCCGAACTGACGAGAGGGAGTTAAGATGACACCCCGCCCAGTCTTGCACAGAGGGAGGTTTGCCCCATTACAGAAGATGCTGAGCTCACGAAGCATATACTTGAATTTTCTAACAGGCAACTGTGAATTAACCGTGTGAAATTATTTCTCTTAAAATTTTGACTGGGTGAAGTGGCTTTAAGTGCCTTTTGTAGTATTTTATGAATGGAGAAGGCAAGAAGCTGGCTGACCAAGCTCAGCACACTGACATAGTCATGCGCCCTTCCTTCCGATCCTTGCTGTGCCACAGAATTCTTCAATGGCTTTTTCTAATCCTCAGATGTGGTTTCTAAGAACCTAATTCCCTTAAATGAATGCAGCCTCATTTCCTCATTTCTAAAGTAGAAATAACTGTTCTTTATTATACTGGAGGATCATTTCTCAAACAATCCTGTTGCTTGAGGAGGAGGAGGAGGAGAAAGAGGAGGAAGAAAAGGAGAGGCACATCTCAGAGAAGAAGACGATGAAGTAGTGAGCAGTGCCTCTCCACATCATCCCCATGGGTGTGAGTGGAAGGGCGAGGCATGCAGACAGTAGAATTTACTTAGGAAGAAGGCTGTAAGCAAATTATTTTGGAAAATGCTGTGGTAAAAAATGACATGTGTTTGAGGCACTTGGCTCAGACTCTCACTAGAAATAGATTGGCTCATCCACTGCTAACAAGCATGTTCTGCCACCCCCTCAGGTACAACTTCCTCCAGCAGCTTAAGTCCATACTTCAGCAGCTGTGTCAGTATTTTGTATTCAAACAGAACTGGTCAAAAACTTCCCAGTGCATAACGCAGTTTCACCAAAACCACAGCTTCCCTGGGGGAAAAAGATCAGTTTTGATAAGTTTGTGTTGAAAAGCACTTGACGCAGGCACACGGATCGAGGTTAATGCAGCCAGTACAACAGCATCGTGGTAGGGCACAGCTTTTCTGCAAGCCCTGTGTGAGACAGCCCAGCACTAGCCATACCAAAGCACAGTCCCGAGGCAATGCCACCTAAGCCAGGGCTGGGGAATTCCAGAGGTTTTGGTTAAGCCGGGATGGCTGGGGGGAAGTCTCTGCCCCTTCCAGTCCCGGGCGTGAGAACTGCCAGATTGGCCGGCCAGCATTTTCCTAGCCGTAGCAGCACAGAGAAGGAGGGCGCACGGCCACAGCCCAGCCTTTGGGGAGCAGCTCCTGCCCCCCCAGCACTGCGCTGGCACGCGCCAGCCTCACGGGGAAAGAGCAAGCAACCAGCTGGGCACCTGTGCCGCCTACAACGGCCTTTCCGTCCCTCTGGCCTTCCCGGGAAGCGCACTATAAAAGGTCTCTCCAAATGTTTGTGTTGTCTTACTTAAAGAACCAAACCAAAAGTGTGAAGGTGAAATGATCGTTTTTAACTCGACATCTGAGCGAAAACATTCTCTGCTCAACACAGAGCCCGGCTCCCTGGAGCCCCCACTCCGCAGGGCGATAGCACCGGAGAGCGATGCCACTCTCCTAAGCTGCCTCAAGTTATTCACGCAGTAGTTCAACAACTACCGTAGTCAAAATGGCGTGCTTTCGTAGCAAGGCGTTCTTGGCTTTATGTAACCAATAGTGCCATTTTTTTTTTCAATTTATTTCCTTCCTGCTCATAGTTTCCAACCTACTGTCCACATTAAAGCCTAGTTGCAATTTCAGAGTAATTGACGAAGCCTGTAATGTTGAGAAGCAGCATCTCTGGACTGAGTGAGGGAGATCTAACGATCCGATGTGTCAGCGTTGGCTTTTATTCGTGCAGTACGTATCGTCTGACCTGGATGTGATAGTATTACACTCATAGAGACATTTATTTATTTAATTTTTTAACTTTCATTGCATGCACTTTCCTTGGCACTTAAAGGTCAATGTTTAAAGAAACATACTGGCTTAGGTGGTTAAATGTGGATGCATGTATATAAATATGTGCTTGAAACCCAATCCTGGGACATTTTAGAAGAAATTAGGGATGCATTTACCATTGTGAGATGGTCTGCAACAAACTTATGTTTGTGAATCTTGCAGGTTAAATACTTAAAGTATTTAAGTGTGTAAGTATTGTTCTGTTTTAGGACGCCACAGACAAAAAGGTATTTGTTAAAAAGTGAAAATAAGGTGAAGCGTAAAGTGTATCTGGGGTTTAAATAAAGAGGGACGATGCGCTTTGCGGAAAGGTGGGTCACTTTCTGAATCAAACGGAATGTGAAAGAAAAAGAAATGACAGGGATAGGGTCATTTAAAGGTTCTCTTAAGTTACCGAAGCCAAGAGCCAGCATTGCATTGTCATCTCGTACCCACCTCTACTTTTGTTAGAATGCCTGGTAACTATGTAAACTGCTGTTTTTATATGATCTTGTAAAACAAAGCACCCCATAGAGGCAGGACTCATTGGCTACCACCTAATGATGTAGAAAGTTTACAGCCTCAACATAAAATTACGTTTTGAGTTCTTGTTTCTGTATAAACTTGCCTGGTTTTAATAGGCCATTAATAAAAATGCCATAATATTTAAACAGTGAGAGTGGGATTTTTTCCTTCCTTTTCAGTAAAAGTGAACAAAGTCTGACACTTGTAAACTGACTAGGTAGTTGTGTGGGAAAAAAAGAAATAAAACAGAGATAATTTTTCAGAGAGATATTTTAAAGACTATTCGTGTTCTTCAGGAAATAACTACCACCACCAGATAAAGTATTTGTAAGCAGAATGAAAACTGAATCTGAAAAAAAAAAAAAGAGCTGGAGAATTTGTGTAAGTATTTCCACCTTTCAAAGAAATTAATGCCCTGGTGACGTAATGATTAATAAAACTGTCCTCAAAACACCACGAATTGTTTCTGAAGCAAATGTACATTACGACCAGCTTAACTGTTACATTTTAAAATACGTCACCTTGTACTTTGCACCAGGATCACACAGCTGTAATCTTCTCCAGCTGTTTCACGTGACACAGGTGTCTTCCTGCAGCCGCTCCTGTACCCGCAAGCGTGCAGTTTACACATTCTGTGATTCCGTGTGAGAACAAAGAGCATTTGGAAACGGGACAGCAGCAAGAGATTGAGGCATAAAACTGGGAATAGAGAGGCTGGGAGACGGCCGCACAGCCAAGCCAGCAGGCTGAACTCCCCTTAGCGTCAACGGAGAGAAACGGGCCTCCCCGAGGCGCCACGCACCCGGCCTCATTTCACACGCGCAGCTTCGGTGGAGAGAAGTTTCATCCACAAACGCACGTTTCTCCACTGCGATTACAAGAGTTCGGTCAGTGGTGCAATCCTCACCTGAAACGCCCCTCCCGTTTTCTGTCCAGCTCTTCTGCTCTGAATTCTCATGTTCTTTTTTCCTGAAACAGTTTCAGTATTCCAGCCCATTTTGAACACGACAAGGCCTCGCTACAAGAAAGGTACTCTCAAACACAGCAAGATTTCCAAATCTGATAAAAAGCCGTTAGTTTCAATACACATTTATTTGCATACGTATCTGCTTAAAAATCAGACTCTGAAAATGTGTTTTCAGAGGGGGCAAGGACGGGCAAGTCAGCCAGTGCACTTTGTGCTCCAAGCATTGTCATGAACGCTGACGCTATAGATAGCGCTGCAAGTTCAGCAGTCGTGAGTCACAGGCACCTATAGACTCTCATAAAGCAACGTCAGGGGCCTGCGAGGCTGACGTGCCCACAGCCAGACACCCGGCCCAGAAAGCCGCGGCGGCTTACGCTGGAGTTCCGTCATCCTGGGCTGTTCTCAGCAGCTCCGAAAGCAAAAGAATCGATTGTGAAAAGCAGGGTGGTGGAATGACAGGGACGCTTCTGAACGCGGACACCAGCTTCTCCGAAGGGCTGCCTCAGGCACCTCTGCGAGGGCCGTGACAGCAACCCCGACCACGACACGGGCCTGCGTCTGCCAGAAGCGTCACCAAGGGTGACCCCGGAACAAAAGGTCTGGTGAGAACAACGTTTGCAGAACGTCCTGTGGAAACTTCTGAAGGCAACTACAAGCCCAACAGCGCAAGGAGGGAATCACTGGAGATGGAGTGACCTCTGCTTGAACCAACTGCGGGATCGCGGTGGGAGCGTGACACAGCAGGACATCACCACCATATGAAGTCGCCTTCTCATCTAATAAAATTACCAACTATAAATCTTTTAAAAGCTATTTTATTTATCTTGAAAGGAGAGAAACTGATTAGTTGTATAAAATATCATCATAAATTTGATGTAAAGCCTTCAGTCTGTTTGAACAAAAAAAATACATTGTCACAGTAAAGAAATAATAAATCTGCTTAAGTACTGGACTCTGTCATGTCACCCCTCTAGCCAAAGGATCACAGCAGAACTTCAACGGCTGTAACAGAGCTTACAGTCCGTGTACCCCAATGTTAACATGTATTCTGTCTGTAAAACTCTGCAAAAAGTGAGAAAATAAACATAAGATACTCTTAACACTTCTGTATATTTTTCAGGAAGAAAGTTGAAGCCATAATGAGACTAAAAAAATAACTCAATTTTATTTTAAAATTCATTGACAAATCAGTGTGCTGTTCGTAGAATTTTTAGTAGCTCTAGGATTAGCTTTCGTTCAACACAAGAACTGATCTTTAAAATGTACTAGTGTAAGTATTCTAGGTTCAGCTAAACAATTTCTAAATAAGCTACCCGGAGAGGATGTGGTTTTAAAATGTTTGTGTAATGAACAGCGTGCTTTTCTACTACAACTGTTTCAATTTAAATAGCTGCAAAAGCTAAATTTCATAAAAATGGGTAATTTTAAAGCAGGACTTCATTTATTTACTTATATTTTAATCCACTGGAAGTAAAACGTGTGCTTTCCTTAGCTGGCTATTCTGCAAACCCTTTATCGTTGCAAGAAGAATTCCAGTATCTGAATTAATAACTTACAAACACATAAGATGAAAAAAGTTTTCGGGTTTGGGGTTTTTTTGCTAGTTGTAACAGTTCACAAGTTGCCTGTTAAGCTCTGCCTTTCCAGTAAAATACGGCAGACCGATTTTCCCAGCGCAGGCTCCAGAAGTTTGGCTTTTGTGCCGACGCTGCAGTAAGGCCAGTGGGAGATGCCCTGTGCTTTTAGAGACCAGGCTGCTCTTACCTGGAACCCAACTGCAGACACGCAGCTCTCGGCTACGGGAAACAGGTTTGGTGCCTGTTCCTCGAGCTATTTGGCTTGGCTACAGTTAGGCGAAAATTTGAAGAAATCGAGAAAATTCTACATCATTAGAATTTTGAAAGCTTATGTGTACCAGGTGGGATTTAGGTTTGGGGTTGTGGGGGTTTTTTTGTTCTTTTTTTTTAATAATTGAGATTTTTCAAGATAAGAAAGTGCATGTCAAGTACTCTGCATATGGGAAGAAGCTTCAGCTACTGGGAAGATTCTCTGTGGGATTCTGGAAGGAATCTCTGTAGGATTCATATTCCGTGGAATGCAAACTGATGGACAGCGTAACTGCCTCAAATTACACTGGGTTGAGAGCTGGGGAAGGAAAACTACAAAACGCCAAGTATCGGTTTCAGTAGTACGGCTACACAACGAGTTCCCTTCGAACTCCGGTTGTATTTGTGGTGCGAGGCCCCGACTCTGCCAGGTCTACGACTGCTGTGCAGTTCAAGTTAACGGGAATTTGATGCGCTCATTATATACAGAGACAGAAATCTTTGCAGTATCTGGCCCCTCATTTTCAAAATTTGCAAGTAATGAAAATCTAAAAATGAGACCTAAGAAACAAAATTAGTGCATTTCAAATCATTCTAGCTAACATTTTGTCTTTAGACAGAAAAATTCAATCCAAGTAGACTGAATTGGCTTAAATCAGTAATGTTCCAATAGGAAACTAAGACACTTTCCAAGTCTGTTTTTAAAAGCCTCAAAAAAATATATAAATTAAATTCAGTGGCTTACATTGTATATATGCTACATCATAAGGCAAAGTATCATGAAAAACATTTAAAAATTTTAAAAGTCCAAGTTCAACTAGCAGTTCAGAATAAAAAGCAACTAAAAAAGCAACTGAATTAATGAAGGCTGTAAAACAAAAACAATCTGAGAGGGCCTGCAGTGCAGCCCCTGGTCCTGAGAAGAATCTCACTTTTCTTCACTGGCTGAGGTATCATTTCCATCATTCAGTTTCTGCTTTTGCATTCTGGTTCGAGTAGATGCTAAAAAAAGCCACAAAAGAAAAAAAAAATTAAATTAAGTACTTTTCTTCAGCATTACTTTGGATGTGATTACTTACTGTAAAAATTTGTAACGACACAAGGAATAGAAGCACGGTATTCTAAATAAAACAAATCCCTCCTTTTAAAATAACCGCGTAAATTCTGAGTTGCTCCAGCAATTCTTGCTCAATCTCGCACATCTTAGGAAATTCACTCCACCTGTTCACGCACGCTCTCATTGCTTCTGCACCCTCACTTTGTCCGTGTTCATCCTCGAGGCGGGCAGACGGACTGCATCATGTAGGGATCTCATCTTGTTGCCAGGCAGATGCTATGTGCCGAGCAGCCCCCACGTCCCGCTGCCAGCCTGCCCAGGAGATGCCTTTTCCCCCCACGACACACACGAACGCTACTGGACGTGAGACAGAACATCCCTCCTTAACCTCTGCCACAAGGAAACATTTCCCCGACTCTAAAACAAATGAGAGGTGCCTGGATCCGTACTCATACCTATCTTAATGACCAAACGTTTGCTAGGTAAGAATTTTTAATGGACAAATCCGCTCGGCTACAGAGCTCAGGCTGTCGACCAGAGAGTGACAATGCCTGGTCAGACCAAGCGTGGTCCTTCTCGGGAGCGGAAGATACAACTCAGATGTGGGGATGGGGCCGTTCTGCTTTTCATGAGCTAGATTTGAGTTTCATTTGAAAAACAGAAAAGTGATCTCATAAAATCGGAAAGAAATGCTGAGCCGCACTAGAAGAAAAAGCAGTCTCAGGCATTTTAGTATAAAAGACAGCAAAGCAACATACAAAATTACATACAATGTTCCTGTGTATATAATTTTTCCTTTGCTATACCATAATTGCCTAAAAAGGTGTTCTGGTGAACTAAACGCTGCTGCAATTACTACCGCTTTCTACCTGCAAGCTCTCAGCTAAGGGTCTGTCATTACAACAAATGGGAAAACCTTGGCAAGCGTTTAATTCCACTTCAAGAATTCTAGTGTTTAGGAAGAGTACGTGTCATGTTCATTTTCTTATTCACATGCATTATAGCATCTTCTATGCTGCCGTGCCATTTAACAGCCCCAAAAAGGCTTTTGAGGATTTCCATTTTATAATCTGCATTTTCAAGATTAAATGGAGCAAGCACAAAAAACTAAGCAAGTTACTGAAATGACATCAGGGTTGAGCAACATTTTTACCTGAGTGGGCACAAACTGTTATATCCAAGGCACTCACTGCTGTGCAGTTAATGAAAAAAATAATACTCACTCATTTCTGCAAGCTTTTGCTGGAACTTGGACTCCTGGGGTAGGTGTTTGCTGCAAACAGAAAGCATATGATTAAGTAGAAGTTAAAAAAAAAAACAACAAACCAACAACTTATCCTCATAACCTAACTTTAAATCAAGGTTAGTTCATTTCAGCGCTATTGCCTTCTCTTACAAAGATGCAAACTCTTTTTTCGTCCACACTAAACTCGAGTTGCTTGATTTCTCATGTCTAAAAAATTTGCGTTTTGTTTTTTAAAAGTCTGCCTAAGGACAACAGCATGGTTTAGCACTCAGCAGTAACACTGGGATGCTGGATGTAGAGGCACTGAATAAATCCTTGCTTCTGACATCAAAGTGTCTAATTGACAAGCATTATGCTACCATCTCTCATTTAATGTATTTACTAAAGTTCACCAATTAACAGAAGTTAGGATGTCAGGAAGAAGTTAGGATGGAAGGCCCTGAGAACCAAATATATGTAAGATTACCGAAAAGCCAGAATCAATCTCTCACCTTCCATCTGCTTCGTCTTGCCCTTCTATATCAAAGCGCAGCCTCTTCAGTGGCTTAGGAGCAGCGCTTACTTCTGCGCTGCGTTTTAGCTGGCAGTCACTGTTGCACACCATCTGGTTTATTTTTTGAAACTTTTCAGAAGTCTGAAATGACAAGAAAACACGGAAAGAATTGCCAATAAATCCTGAAACTACTCAAACTTTCCAGATTATCCGCTAAAAAAATTAGGAGTTATAAAACTCTGCAGTTTAAAAATTCTATCTTCTGTCAAAGCAACTAAAATACAATGCAAAAACATTTTCCAAGTGAAGTCTGGACATTTGAAAGGAGTTAACAGAACACCTCTGTAACCTTTGTGCTTACAGCTTCCATGAAACACTATGTTAAATTACAGACACCCACTGGTCAGTTCTACAGGTGTCAGCAGGCTACCCCATTCCTCCAAAAGTTACATGCATTGAAGACCAGACATTAAAAATGTTAAAACTCACCCCAAATGATTCACCAATTGACACCAGAATTCTGCCAAATAAAGAAGAGAAATGTTTAAGATTAAGCTACATTTAACAATGATAGAAGCATCCACTAATTTGCACATCTTAGCTTAAGACGTTAACAAAGTCTCCTCCTCTCTCTCTGCGTTAACCGTGCAAACCCATACTGCGCTTCACTGCGTTGAGACCGTTCACGTTTCTGTTCAGGCCAGTGGATGCCAAATTGCCAAATCAACCGTATCACACAGATAGAAAAGGAACTGTGGCGTGAAAGAATGAGAGGCCCGCCCAGTCCGTCCCTTAGCAGCAGGAAGACACTTCAGTGCTGGGTACCCAGATAATCCTCCTTTCACCGTTACCTTTAGGTGTTTGTTAATCAAAACCATGCAGGACTTCAACCTAAAATATACAATAATATTTTAACTTTTGTACACCATGGGTCAGGTGCAATGGGACTCACTTGATCCTAGTTTGAAAAACCCACTGGAGACTTGCACATTTGCTGTCCTCCTCGTCTGCTAAGAAGTAGTGACCAACAGTTTGAAATGTCTGCTCAGTCAACTAAATACTCTGAACCATTTTGTTCCAAAAAAGTATTTTCTCTTTAAACAAGTGTACAAAGCTCATCTATGTTTTTCAGGAGTGTGATCCAGAGTCAAAGCCAATCACATTTAAGCAACTACGTCGGAAAACCCCTCTTGGATGTGACTATTCAAAAAAAAAACAACAAAAAAAACCCCAAACAAACAAACCAAAAAACACCCCGAACTCCTTGAGCACACTGACTCAACTGAAACAAAAAAGTACTCAAAGATGAATAAAGACTCCAAATACAGGACACAAACTTTTAACCAGAAAAGATGTAATAACCGCAGGCTATTGACAAGCTAGACTCTGCAGTTTTCTAATGTGCTTCCACTAAAATCCCCCAAATACCTTTAATGTAGTCAAAGAAATGCTTGTCAACAACCTACCTAGACCTTGGAGTCATCTTTGTGGGCGACTGAAACCCGTCGGAGAATTTGTATGGGCTCTTCAAGGGTGAAATGTAGATGTTATTGCCAGCAGGGACACGTCGAGGAGAGTTGGAAAACTGGTAAGGGCTGCGAGGAATGTGTGGGATAGGTGACAGAGTGGGAGGCTATAAAAATAATAAAATAATCATAAGGTTTTATTGTCTATATATTCCTATTCTATTAAATAATTAATACTGAACACAACTAACAGCTTACCCTGTTGGAGGCATACTGCAAAATGTTTGTTTTCAGCTTCTGCATAAACACTAAGTTGTAGAAGACTATAATGGAGTCATACTGTTCCTCCCTGATAAGAACACGTTTGAAAGTCTACATAGGGTGAGAAAATCATACACAGAAAAAAAAAAAAAAAAAAAGACAATTTTACATTTGACAAACTCAAAGCCATTCAAAAAAATCTGCATTAGATAAGAGCTAAGATGGCACATGAGTATTGCATACAAGCCATTGTAACTACTATTTAGAACTGTTCTAAATTGGGGTTTTGTTGTTGTTGTTTGTGTTTTTGTTTTTTCCAAACACGTATGAACACCAGTAGTGGCACCTACTTAATTAACTAGCACAGCCCCCTAGTGCAAAAGCAGTTCATCAGTACTATAACAACATTTTCCGAATTTAAGCTCCATTTACTTTCACATATGCAATTGTCAAAAAAAAGGCTTTACTACTGTGCATGCCTTGCAAGGCTAAAAAAAAAAATCATTACTGACCTGATGTGGATAAAATAGTTCTTTAGGCTTGGAAACAAAAGTCTGGAGTTTAGCCAAGATGC
Organism: Phoenicopterus ruber ruber; assembly: GCA_009819775.1. Classification (NCBI taxonomy): domain Eukaryota; kingdom Metazoa; phylum Chordata; class Aves; order Phoenicopteriformes; family Phoenicopteridae; genus Phoenicopterus; species Phoenicopterus ruber. The sequence goes on along the minus strand of CM020215.1, from coordinate 189,122,023 downwards.
ACAAATACACTATGAGAAATTCTGCTAATAAAAAGATGCCTACAGGTCAATTAACTGATTGTTTGTTTGATTTTCTACTGATTTAATTATCACTTTGTGCAAAAATTTATGTACAGTAAGGCCCTTACAAAGAAAGGAACTTCTTAATCTTAGAATTAAGCCTGCAACTTTCATACATGCATCCTGTTTGATGTATAACCATACATCTTTATTTGATATCTAACTGTATTTCTATGAAAGCTTCTGAAGAAAGTCATCTGCTCCTCTCAACGCTCAATGGAAGTTAGGGAACTTTTAGAAGAACTTGGGTTGCTTTTGAAAATCCTGTTAGCAGTACATCTGAATCTTTCATGAAGTCTCCAAATAGAATAATCACTCATTATTTAGTATCTTTAAGTACAAGAGTGGAATGAAGCTTGCTTTCTGAGGAGAGTTACCAAACTATTTGTGTGAGATGTTTAAAGAGACATTTAGTATTAGAGCCAGTTTTCTCCTCCACAAAATGGAGATGCAGTAAAGCAGAAGCTGTCTTTTGTATGTTCAAGTGTAGTTTGCTTTTGTTGTTTTAGACAAACAGAGAGAAACAATTAGTTTATAACATTTTTATGAAGGAATAACATTAAAGAATTTCCATACCTCTTGATTTGTGTTGGGAAGCTCCTTGTATGCCGAAACTATTGTTTTAAATCTAAGATCTACATTCTTTACTTTGCATATGCCATACATGCAACACATCATGATCTATTAAAGAAACAAGACAAGACAACTGGAAATGCAGAAAATGAATTCAGCTTCTTCAAGTTAAGAAATCAATTGATGAGATTTCTATTACTGATTGCGCTCTGTAAACTAGCATGCAGCTCAACTTCATAAGAACTTCCAGAATATAAGTCAACTACTGTTCCCTCCATTTCTGTATGAAAATCAACTAATTGGAGCTGATAATATCTTCTCAAACTCATTTCACATGCTGCAATTTTAGGGTAGAATAACAAAACATTTATTAGCCACACATGTCTTCCCAAAGAAAATCAGTATTTTCTTATGCAAATGATGAGAAAATTTGGTGTGTCTTGATTATTTTTAAAATAGCTGTAAATGGTATTTGAAGATCCCATAGTAAGTAACAGCCAGTAATCAAAAAACCTGAGATGTCAGACTTCACGCTAAACTAATTTCTCCTTTGAGTGATCAATAGAGAAATAAAAACTCAGATTATGATTTATAATGGCTAAAGAATGTGTAAGGAACATTTTGTTCAGGAGAGTCTTTTTAAACTTTTAAAAACTTTTTAGTTAATGTTACCTGGTCCAAGTGCCTGTCTCTCATAAGTTCATACTCATTTTGCAGTGTGTGCTGGAAGAGGGTCCAGATCAAGGGTTCCAGGTCAGGATGTTCAGAGAGAAGCCGAAAGAACAGGGTACGTAGTCGAAGATAGGCCAGTAGATACACTTCAGAAACAGAGAAGAAAAAAATAAACCGAAATTGTAATAGGAGTATACAAAATAAAAGGAACACGATGGAGGATGGACAGCAACTGAACGTTCACCATCTCCCACTACAAAAACTACGAGCCATCTAAGGAAGGTAGTAAAAGCCACGTTCAAAATAAAGGCAAGAGATTCTTCATACAACGTGCAGCGGACACACAGAAGTCCACACCAAACAATGCTACCCGCGTATGTCTATGTTGATTCAAAAAGAGTCTGAACAAGCATTTGGAACATGAATCTACTGGGAGTTACTAAGCCGACACATCGCAAAAGGCTCAGGAAAACCCCCGAGCTGAAGAAACTCAAAGCTTGGGAAAGCATTCAGGGGAAGCACCATATATGCTTACCCAGTTCTTAAGCTTCCCATGACACCTATTTACGGTCACTGCTGGAAGAAGGATGCTATGCTAGAAGAACCCTCCATCTGAGCCCATATGGCCATTCTCACAACCAGTAGGTAAGTTTTCAGTTTGAACTTGCAGTGTGTAGAGTGCCTGCATTAACCTGCTGGCACCGTTTTACTGTTTCTTCCAGAGGCAGCTGAGGGTTTGCACGGTGTTTACTACAGATTCTATTATAATCTTTTAAGAAATATTGAGCTCCAAAACCCAAAAAGGATAAATAACAAGAGACAACTTTGCAATTTCAGCACATACAGAAAGCAACAAACCTTTTTTGTAGAACAGAGAGAGGGAGGTAGATTTCTGTGGTTTCTGTGTTTGGGGGGTCACAGCTGGCTGAGCATCTGGAGTGGAAGTAGCACTTGGAGGAGGTCCAGATGCTTTCTTCTTAGGAGATCTCATGGGAGAAAGATAGCTGGAGATTCAACATATATTAAGCACTTAACATCACAGGATAAAGGAACAATTTTATATGAATAATACTTGCAGTAACTCTTCCCTCTTCCCCCATTAGAAGAAATTAATTGCTACTGTAACTTGTTATTCCCACATCAGGAATTAAAAATTCAAGTTATTGACTACATACCTGATAAAGGGATTTATTTACTCCTAGGCAAGTAAGATAACAGTTTGCAATTACAAGTTTGATAAGGCTTGGAAAAAAATATTTCAGAATTTGATTTAGCTAAATTTACATGTATAATAATAAGCAGCAGCAAATACAACAGTTCAACATAACCTAAGTACCAAGCCTAACAAGCAGGAAAACAGAATACAACTGGATTGAAATATTAAGGGCAACATTAATGTCACATTTTACTAGACCTCAAGCACACGTCACTTACAGGTCTGCTGCAGTGTGATTATGTTGGAGAGGCAGATTGAGTGTGGAAGTGGGCTCAGGCTGATCAGTTTGGCCTTCTCGTTCTTTTGACTGCTTGATAAGATCGAACAGAGGTGACCCCTAGAAAAATGAGAGTAACAGTACATTACACTGAGAACAGACAACCACACTGTATGGATTTTATTCCTTCTTCTCTAAAAAACAAACAAAACAAAAAACCAAAATATGATCCTAAACAGAAGATTAATGCTTTGAAATACTTCAGAACACTCATTTTGCCAGATCAATTTTAACTGACAAATTTTCATAGAATGGTTTGGGTCCAAAGAGACCTTAAAGATCATCTAGTTCCAACCTCCCTGCCATGGGCAGGGACACCTTCCACTAGACCAGGTTGCTCAAAGCTCCATCCAGCCTGGCCTTGAACACTCCCAGGGATGGGGCAGCCACGACTTCTCTGGGCAACCTGTGCCAGTGCCTCACCACCCTCACAGCGAAGAATTTCTTCCTTATACCTAATCTAGATCTACCCTCTTTCAGTTTAAAGCCATTACCCTTTGTCCTATCACTACATGCCCTTGTCAAAAGCCCCTCTCCAGCTTTCTTGGAGGCCCCCTTTAGGTACTGGAAGGCTGCTAGAAGGTCTCCCCGGAGCCTTCTCTTCTCCAGGCTGAACAAGCCCAACTCTCTCAGCCTGTCTTCACAGGAGAGGTGTTTCAGCCCTCTGGTCATCTTCATGGCCCTCCTCTGGACTTGCTCCAACAGGTCCATGTCCTTCTTGTGTTGGGGGCCCCAGAGCTGAATGCAGAACTCCAGGTGGGGTCTCACCAGAGTGGAGTAGAGGGGGAGAATCACCTCCCTCGGCCTACTGGCCACGCTGCTTTTGATGTGGCCCAGGATAAGGTTGGCTTTCTGGGCTGTGAGTGCACGTTGCTGGTTCATGTCCAGCTTTTCATCCACCAGTACCCCCAAGTCCTTCTTGGCAGGGCTGCTCTCAATCCATTCTCCACCCAGCCTGTATTTGTGCTTGGGACTGCCCCGACCCATGTGCAGGACGACCTTGCACTTGGCCTTGTTGAACTTCATGAGGTTCGCACGGGCCCATCTCTCAAGTCTGTCAAGGTTCCTCTGGATGGCATCCCTTCCGTCCAAGTGTGTTGACCGCACCACACAGCTTGGTGTCGTCAGCAAACTTGCTGAGGGTGCACTCCATCCCACTGTCCATGTTGCTGGCAAAGATGTTGAACAGCACCGGTCCCAATACCGACCCCTGAGGAACGCCACTCGTCATGGGTCTCCAATTTTAACTATTAAATACACCAAACACTTTCTGTTTCAATAGCAGTCCATTAGATATAGGGTAACTGCAGAGTTGAGACTGTTGTATTCTAGAGTCTCTTATTACTTCCTGTTTGTGGTGGGTTGATGCTGGCTGGATGCCAGGTGCCCACCAAAGCCGCTCTGTCACCCCCCTCCTCAGCTGGACAGGGGAGAGAAAATGTAACAAAAGGCTTCTGGGTCAAGATAAGGACAGGGATATCACTCACCAATTACCACCACAGGCAAAACAGACTCGACTTGGGAAAATTAGTTTAGTTTATTGCCAATCAAATCAGAGTAGGATAATGAGAAATAAAAACCAAATGTTATAAACACCTTCCCCCCACCCCTCCCTTCTTCCTGGGCTTAACCTTATTCCCAGTCTTCTCTCCCTCCTCCCCCCCCATGCAGCACAGGGGGAGGACTCCTCACACTCTTCCCCTGCTCCAGCCTGGGGTCCCTCCCACAGAAAATAGTCCTCCATGAACTTCTCCAACGTGAGTCCTTCACAAACTGCTCCAGTGTGGATCCCTTCCACGGGGTTCAGTCCTTCAGGGACAGACTGCTCCAGCGTGGGTCCCCTGCAGGCTCACAAGTCCTGCCAGCAAACCTGCTCCAGCATGGGCTTCCCACGGGGTCACAGCCTCCTTCGGGCATCCACCTGCTCCAGTGTGGGGTCCTCCATGGGCTGCAGGTGGATATCTGCTCCACCGTGGACCTCCATGGGCTGCAGGGGGACAGCCTGCCTCACCATGGTCTTCACCAGGAGCTGCAGTGGAATCTCTGCTCTGGCACCTGGAGCACCTCCTCCCCCTCCTTCTCCACTGACCTTGGTGACTGCAGAGTTGTTGCTCTCACATATTCTCAATGCTTTCTCCAGCTGCAATTGCACAGTTTTTTTTCCCTTCTTAAATACGTTATCCCAGAGGTGCAACCACCATCGCTGATGGGCTCGGCCTTGGCCAGCAGCAGGTCCGTCTTGGAGCCGGCTGGCATTGGCTCTATGGGACATAGGGGAAGCTTCTAGCAGATTCTCACAGAAGCCACCCTTGAAGCCCTCCCCACCACCAAAACCTTGCCATGCAAACCCAGTACACTATTAAATAGCCATTCCTGAAAATAAGAGTAAACAATACAAGAAAATACATAAAAGGTCACATTTCCAGAAAAAAACCCCCACATTGGTGACAAAACGTTACTGCTGTATTTAGTGCCACTCCATTTCTGCTATGACATCTACCCAATATTTTACATGTGGTAATATACAAAACACAGTCATAACTCGTCTAACTGCACTGGGGACTATTCAGATCTCTACAGTATCATGTTCCAGAGCCACCTCTTGCAAGAGTTATAGCCACTCACATTAAGTCTCTACCCTCACGCCCAAAAACAAAACCCATTTTGATTTTAGGTCAATTATCAGTACTTTAGGCAAGGCAGCTGGAATTCATCTGAACCTACTAAGAGCTTGAGGTAGGAGGTGATGCAGAGAGGATGCAAGTGGAATGGAGAAGGTTCTGGTTAAAGCAACATTAGTACTACTGCTGACATTAGTAATAAACAGCAGTCTTGCAGAAACAAAATCTCAGGCTTTTGCTGCCTGTGTGTCATGTACAGTGTAGAATTATGCTGAAACAGCAAGACTGGATGGGGAAATATTTTGGTACTGTATTTATAATTAATTTTGAAAATACAGGGTTGCTGGTTTCTGTTTTTTTAGATTTTCTTTAAACAGGAGACTCATCCTTGAGCACAATGTTGCCTTGCAACAGTGCAGCACCACAACTCCAGAAGCAACAGAACAACATCTGATTAGCAAATATCTGCCTTCTCGGGGGGGGAAAGCAGTGTTCGTAAGACTGGGAAGGAAGTGGGCAAAACCAGACATTCAGCATTTTCCTCCAAATGATCCCCCAAAAGACAGCAGTAAAATCAATCAGCTCAACACTCTGTACATAATGCATCGTCTGATTGTCCAAGGTCTATTTCATCCTACAAATGCATGTTACTAATACTAAAATATGATGGCACAGATGTCAAATCTGTAGCTACAATAACAAACAGGAGCACAGCATGCATGTAAAGCAAGCTGCATCACCTGGCTAAGGCAATAAGAAAAGGCCTAGTAAAACTAGACTAGATTGACTAGAATTAAAACTAGCATTAAGACTTTCCTCATTTAGCCTTATTTCTAAAAAAATAACAGAACACTTTTCTTCTGAAGTGTATTAACTAAAAATTCAGAGCAACAAGACGAGAGTGACTTGAGATTTACAATTTTTCACATTGTGTAATTTTTAAATTATGATTTTGCCAATACTGGAGCTGTTTCATCCATAACAGAAAAACATCAGTTACTGACTCATAACCACATAGTTATTTCTCCATCATTTCTCAACTAGATCAGCTCTTAGGCTGGTTTGCATCATCCTTCCCTGGACTTAGGAGTGCATACACTTCTCACTTGTTTCTTCCAGCGCTTGCTGGAAATGCAGAGACATGACCTTCTCCATTTCTCATTCTTCCGGCCACTTGGCCTCTTTCCTTTTTATTATTCCCATCAGTGTTTCACTATGCTCTGAAGAATCCAAGTTTCTTTCCCAGAGCAATCACTAAGTCATTGCTGAAACATCTCTTGATTCCTTGACTAAGAGCGAATCCTGCTTCTTTCATTTCACATTTTAGCTATTAATGACCGACAAAGTATTGTTTTCAATGAAGCATCAGTAGGAGGAAAAGGGGTTGAGATAAAGGGGAATGAGGCCAAGAAACAGAAGCAAAAGTTACTATTTTTGAAGCTAGCACTTGAGACCAGCAGTTCCAGGTCCTCTCTCAAGCCTGCTCCAATTTTGACTACACAGTGTGATTTCACAAGGTAAGGTGAGAGGACACAGCAGCTTGATACCTATGGAAGGGACCTGCGTACTTTTGCATCATTTCCACTCCTCTTCTACTTGCCAGCCTTGACAATCAGTCAACCTCCACATAAGTCAATTCAATGCACTAAATCAGCAGAAAGTTAACAGAAAAAGCAAAACCAGATTTAAGCCAGCTCCGTGGAGAATCACAAGCAAAGCCAGAACAGGTATTAAGAAAAGACAGGGCAGCGACATCACGAAGGCTGGGAGCAAAGCAGGAAAGAGCAGAAAACAGCGATTTCAAGATGTCCTGCATTTACTAACAACAATCTGTTCAATCAGCTGATTGGCATGTGAAACTTTACCCTACAGGAATTTATGCAACCTATTGCTGCTTTCCATCGCTCAGATGAACTACAGTTAGCAAGAGGATATTCTTTGCGTATAAACATCTACTTATAGAGACCGAGTAGCAACATGCAGCGAGTCCAATACGCCTTTTTTGCCTCTCACAAATACTAATTGACACTGTGGTTAAAAATGTGTCAAGATAAACGGGATGTTGTCACCCAGCTGGCCCCCAACAGCACAGACCAGCCAGCATCAGCAATGCTGGGATGTGAGAAACCACTGACTCAACACATGCCCTTGGGCAAACCATGGTCAGGTCACCTACTCTGACTGCAGAAACTTTGTTAGTGCTGCAGTTGCATGAGCAGGAAAAGTTTATTTAGTTTTCGGAACTGGTGAAATTTAAGGTGGGCGTTCTGCCGATCACAATTTCCACCTTACAGCTGAGAGGACTTTAGATGAAGCCCTCTGTGCTCTTTCCCCAGGGACCCCTGCCACTCTCGCTGGTAGCTTTCCAAATGCAGACCTCCACAGACCTCCATATAGTTGGAGAAGAGAAGTAGGTGTTCCATTGATGAGACTGGTGCCTTACCAAAAAAAAAAAAAAAAAAAAAAAAAAAAAGAGAGTATGCCATAATGTAGAAATACACAGAGGCAAGTTTTCTCAAATGTGTCTACCCCTCACACTGCAAAACTGATGGGCTTAATTAAAACCTTGCCTCCTTTCTTCATATTTAAACATGAAAGAGACTTATATTTAGTGAATCTGAAGCACATTCTGCAGCTTGCAGGGAGTTTTCAAGCTTACCAGGGCAAACTCTGTTCAGCTTCAGTCCCACTACTTAGTATTCAACAATCTACCTCTCCCTCAAATGAGCAAAATACAATGTCATTAACCAGACAACTATCATTTCTCTAAGTATCAGTCACCAAAGAACTTTAACCCTCGGGCCCAGCTTTATCGAACAGGAATGTTTATCAATAACTTGATTCTAAAGTGACATTATTCACACTATCTTTTACAAATTTTATATTGCTTTTTAAAGCTTTTAAGCAGCATTTCAGGTCAACAGGTCACCTCCAATGCATTCCTTTCACATGAAAGGAGTTTTGCATAGCTTTTACTTTAATTTAATGCTCAGTAAGTGATTAACGTTACTAGATGCAGCAACGGAATAAATTTTACTAATTAAGTGAAATGCTGCTTTTCATTTGAGACTTCCTTGCGATGGCTAGAGAAGCCCCATTTTATTAGTGCGAAAAGGGAGAAAGCAACCAAGGCCTAAAATTTCTCAGGGTCAAACAGCCACCGGCATCAGAATGAAGAATAAGACCGAAATCTGAGTCAGTCCCCTCTCACACTACCCGGAGCTAACTATAACTCTGCAACGCTAAACTCTGAATTAAGCGGGACTTGGTTAAGTGAGCCTCTGCAGGATGCTTCCCTGCAGCAACACCTGCATTGCAAGCATCTGCGGTGATCTGAAAGCTCCTTTTGTAGACAAAACAGGCAAAACTTCTCGTTGGCTAATCTTTATTTGGCTATGGTGAAACTACAGGACACACAGGTGCTTCCCAGCTTCCTGATCTTTACATCAGCTCTGTCCCAACATCATGTTTAACTGGACTTTGGTTTCCATGAAAAGATTAAACAAAAGACCTAAATCCTTAAATATGGAGAACAGCTACCCTGGGGTTTGGGTGTAGTCCGCTGACTACAGAGGAAGTCCCTGAGCAGCTTTACTCTCAGCACTGCTAATCAGCAGTTCGCAGTATTTTAAAAACTGCTTTTGTCTTTGTTTTCTATTGCTTTATGTTTTTATTCTTTATAATAATTTCCTAATCGATTTTCAGGTTTTACTTATTTGTCCACAATAAATTTTAATGCAGTGTTTATCACTAAACTATGCGTATATCTCAATGCCGAGCTCCCTTGGGGTTTTTTTGGGGTTTTTTTGTTGGGTTTTTGGTTTTTGTTTTTTTGGGGTTTTTTTATAACCAACACCACCTCAAATTATTGAATCAGTCAATACAATAACGTTAAGAAATTATGTTGTTCATAATATCCTAAAAGGTGGCTGTGATTTTGCAAGGCAAAATAAAGCCGATTTAAAATTGACAGCTTTGGAATGGAAGTGCAAGGACTAGATCAGCATGAGCTATTTCCACGCCTCTTTCCCATGACAGAATTGCACACCCAGACAGTCGACTTTTGCTTGCAATTGTATTTTCAGAAGTTTCACATTAAAATTAGTATTCAGATTTCTGAAATAATTTAGGCCTGCCAAAATAAAATATACTTCACAGTCTAAATTTAAATAGTATTTACCATGAAAAAAACAGTAAGATTAAGGACCATGTTTTAATTTCATACATATGAATTGTGTTATATAAATTATGATCCTATTAGGGCTTGTTCTTACAAAATTTATAAAGAAAAACATTAACAACAGCAGTGTTAAGGGTTTAATTCATATAAGAATACTGTCAGATCTGCTTTTAACTCCTTAGCACAAATGTATGTTTAATACAAGTCCTACTCCTACCTTACTCATCTCCAGCATTTAAAATCAAGTAATACTGTCATCAAGCTTTGTGAGGATCTCCTTTTATCTAAACGCATAGTATGCGGAGAAAAAAAAAAGGAGAAAAGAAACAATGACTGTTAATTAGTTCTGGTCATTTGAGAGCGGTATTTTGACAGGTTTGTCCTCCTCACACAAGAGGCTTAGAAAGTCATAAACTACAGAGGAAGTGACAAGCACATACTGATACACATACAAATCATGAAAACTGATTATTTGAAGTCCTTGACACAAAGCACGTGAGCAACTGACCTGAAAATGAGTATCCTAGCCTCAAGCCTGTTAGGAGTTTAAAGTTCAGTTCTCTCATGTTCCAGTTTCTCATAAAATAGTTATTGCACCAAAAATAGAATAACTGCTCTCTGCTCTGGCACATAGGACCCATCGTGGAAATGTGGAACTGATTTAGGCAGTCTCTAGTGTATATACATACACATTAATATGAAATCAAGCATCTCTGATAGGATAAATGAAGATTTACTATTAAAAATTATTTGAAGGACTAGTAAAAAAGGAGTTTAAATCTCTTCAGTCAGAGAAAGCAAGCCAGGCCACCACAGCATGGATATGCATCTTAAACTTGTGTTGCTCTAAATAATGCTGCAAATCCATTTTCTTTGCAGTTTTGCAATAATCTAGTGTTCCTCAAAAGCCTCTGAAGAGACCTGGCAAATCTTGGTAGAATTCAGAAATTATTTCAGAACAATCAATACCACAATTTTCAGCCCCTCTACTCCCAAAACTGAATATAAAACCATCTGGTGAAAAGCAATTATCTATGTTTTGCAGGGTCTCTCAGCAAAGGTCCATGAGGCCACCTCACTGCAGGATACAAGAGCATCATCAAGATACGCTTCCTAGCAATGGCGAAGGGTGCATGTGAAAACAGCCATTAAACTTCTGAGAAGCCCACCACACACACTTCTTCCCCGGAAATTACGGGAAGGTGTGCAGACAGATGAAAAAAACCCTCGAGAAGTATATCACAGCGAGATAAACAGTTGACAGGCATGATGAGGTATCTGGGGTGATAGCTGCTTTTAAAAATAGCTGCAGCAAAGTCAAGCTAAATTAACAAGTGAAACAAATTTAAAGATGACCCAGGGCTTCCAGCAACTTCAATTTTTTTTCTCCAGGTTTCGGATTTTAACCATAAAGATGACAAACCTTCTGTGTGAAGATAGTGACTAATACTATTGGTATGTTCAAAAGTATTACACAGACTGATGATAATGCTCTGCAAATAGGGAAACTACTGACACAGCTATTGCTTTGTAGCTCTGCAAACCAATCACCAGTAGAATATTGAAGAGAAAAATGAACCATGGTCACCAAGACTGGTGTATTTGCCAACGCTGTGAAACTAACTTTTAAAAAAGCACTTTAAAAGGAGTTTTGAAAGGCAGTCTACAAGCAGAACCACATCTTTATTCAACTGTTTTGTTTAAACTACTCAGGATGACCCCGGGGAGACTGCTACTACATGGCTTGCAGTAGGCTCTAGCACCGTTTTCTTCAGCAGTTTTTCTGCTCAAGATTCACACAATGTACAGTGCTTTTTATAAAGAAAGGCTTGCTGAGTAACTAAGGAGTTAATATTCAGCACATCCAAGCCTTAACTACACAAATACTTGAAGTCAGCACAAGCCAGTATTCCCCCAAAAGACACAGTTCCCAACTACCCCAAACTGCTCCTTCCTCTCCACCATCCCCAACCCCTCTTGCATCCCTCTTGCATCTGCAGAGTTGGAGAACTGGTCCAGGAAACTGTGGTTTTGTTGTTTTTATTTAGTTGGGGTTTTTTTGTTATTTTATTTAAACGCATTTGGCAGGGGAGGCCTTAGTTTTACATTCAGAGCAGCTCCCCTATCCAGTTCACCTTATGGCAAGGCAAGTGTTTGCATTTGGTCAAACGAAGAGACAGAAACAAGCAGCTGGAGGATGACATGAGATGCCATCTTTCCGTGGCAGTACCAGGGCAGAGAAAGGGAAGTCATGCCTCACAAATTCCCAGGTTTCTCCTCTAAAGTAGTCAACACATCTGTGGACAGGGTGATCCTGCAGAAGATCTTCAGATCAGAGGCTCTGACAGGCTCCTTCAGGAAAGGCTCTCTTTAAAGAAAGTGCTGCCATGGTGCAGATGGGAACTGCAGCTACTGGCTAGATGACAGGTATTGAAAGTATGAATAAATGGTCAATTTTCACAGTAGGGACAGGTGATCAGTGAAGTCTCATGCTCTCTGCTGGGACTGCTGCTGTTTAACATTCACAAATGACAGGGAAATGTGGCAGGGGCAGGGAAGAGAAGGCTGCTAGAAGCAAAAAATTATTCCATTTTAGGAAAAATAAACTCACTGCAAAAAGCTTTCAACTTCCAATGACGGGATGATAAAATAGCTATAATAGTCAATGATGATAAAAGCAAACACAATGAACAGGGGGAAATGACCTTAACTTTACATTTTTTAAAAAAAGGGCTCTAATGTGTAACCAGTGTAACCAGGCTTCAATATGACTAATTCTTGGACAAATCTTACTTCCCAAGATTTTTAGGCAAAACCCAAAGGTCTCAAAGACAAACTGAACTGATACCAGTTTTCCCCCCTCTCAGCATAAGAAATCGCAGACAATACATAAACTAAAACCCACCTGATGTGAACCATTTGACTGTCGGAAATTATAATATATCAGTCAGCAACAAAACGTCCTGCCAAAAGTCTTGAGGTTGAGAATTGCATCAACCACCTTAAACTCTGAAAACACTAAGAGTGTGGAGAACTTTTTCAGTACAGGAAGTAGAAAAGAGATGCTTTAAAGGACCATTATATTAACTGACATCACACAGTATTAAGAACAATACTTCTACAGTTACTATGGTAACAATCAAACAGATTGTCACAGTACCACATCACGCTTTCTAGCCGTTTCATTTCTAATTGATTTACGCAGTCCTGGTTCCCAGAACAACAATTAAGAGCAGTTCCAGGAATTACTTTTCCAAGTACAAGTGGAGACACAACAACAAAGTGCCTCTGAGACTTTCGGTTAAAGCCAGTAATTCAGTTTCAAGTCTCGTGTTCTTTCCAGTTTCTCATTAGCTGGACTAATTTAGGTACAACATACCACCATCAATTCTCTTAATCCAGCTAAAAGTGGTTAAGTGTGCCGGGAAACTTTGTAGACAACAGTTTTTGAAAGAGCAGGACAGTATCTTTTACTAATACAACCAATGAGTCAATGAATTTTGAACTGAACAAAAAAGGATACAACAGATAATGTGCAGAGGATGTGGATGAGCTGCATGTACAAAAAGATCAATTCTCTAGAAAAAGTACTATTAGCTAGGTGGTGGTACATATCCTTAAACCATTAAGACCAGATTGCTCTATGATATTTAAAAGCAAAAAGGACTATAAATATCTTGCAATGTTCTTCATATAGTTTAAAAGAGAAAAATAGGGCAACGAAATTGGAGTTCCAAAACCAATACACCATGTTTCATAACAAACTATGGCAACACAAGCACGAAAACTGTCTTGTGCAACGGATTTATCAACCACTTCTAGAAAATATTTCAATCTGAAAAAAAATGACACATGAAAAAGAGAAGAAAGAAAAAACTGAAGTTGTAACAAAACTATCAGTGTAACAACATTTTGGGCATAAACCCATCCCTTAAGAAGGGTTCTGATCTTAATTTGAGCCAATACTTCTGTGACTATCTCAAGCTCAGTTACCTCGGTCTATACCTAGTATTTGCTCAAGGCAGACAAAACCTGGCTGTCATCGTGTTGTTCTTAGCTTTCAAAGCAGAAGCATATGCAGAGCTTCCGAGCACTCAGCTGGCAGAGTTTAACAAGATGTCTCCAATTAAACATTTCTGCCTTACAAGCAGTTCTTTAACAACCAGAAAAAATACAGTATAATAGAGGTAAGGAGTAGTGCACTGGAAATCAGATTAACAAGAGAAGATTAAAAAAGTCTTGGGCTATTGGTTAGCCATCATTAAAAATACATCCCTCCCAATCTGAAAACAAGTAATTGAGTTTTGACAGTATGATACAGAGCAGTGTTTAAAAAAAAAAAAAAACACCACTCAAAACACCCTGAAATTTTCAATAACTTCTCTGAACAGATCTGAAACAAAAACTTGGAAGACATTGGTATCTATATTTTTTGATGTTACACCCATTTCATACTTACTTTTTAGCAATTTTACAAATCTAGTATTTTAACATTTACTAGGGTTTTTTCCTACTGTTTTCTCTCAAAGTTTTGCAGCTAGTTCCGAGGCACATATTACAGCACTTTCTACTAAAACCAGCACTGATCTTCTTTACCGCCCTGGCTTTTTTCTGGCTACCACTTCACTCCCTGCCCTCCTCTTCAGAGGAATTTCACTGATCTACAGCATTAGCTGACTTCCTTAACTACAAACTGTAAATCTGTACATCTATACCAGAAACAATTCTAAAATTAGTATGTCAGCATTAGCTTTTCATGTATCTGAGACAGAAAAAACTGTAACTAATTGTCAAACATATGAGTATTCCTTAGTAAATGAGTCGGAAGTGTCTCACACTAAGACACATGGAGTATCCATGGAGTTACCCTAGGATCCTCAAAAAGACTAAATAAACCTTAATACAACACAATATATCTGCTTTAATTTTTTGTAACACAGATGTAGCTGAGCTAGCAAAGAAGGGCAAAAATCCTAAAAAGGGACCAAAAAATCTACACAATGTATGTAAGATCCAAGTCAGTGCGCCTGTGTGGTAAACTATGGATACAGCTCTGGTCACTTGGACCTCCATAACATCTGCAAGAAGCTCAAGTTAACATTTCCCCAAATTTGGCCAGTATTATTTTTCAGAAAATAATGTAAGACACTATATTCAGCACCTTTCCTCATGGCCACATACAAAAATCTATTTTTGAAGACTGATCCGTGAAGGCTAGCTCAGACTCTGGAAAAACACGCTGGAAGGCAGAACATTTAGATATTTAGAGCAAAATGATGCAGAAAATTACTGATTTATAGTGCTTTAAAACACTTTATTTCCAGTTTACACCATAAGGTCAAGCATAAATGCTGTTCTATGTAAATACAACAGCCTAATACACAATGTTTGATTACTTGATGTCGTAGAGGGTAACCGCTGGTCACTACTTCACATAAAATGAGCTACTTGAATTCACCTCACCAGTTTGGGGGATAGCACAAAGAACGGATGGAAATAACGGCACACTGTCATTCTGAATTACTTGACTAACAAATAACAGATGATATGTACAGAGCTGCAGTATAGCCAGGTGACAGCACCATAAAATTTTTGTTGCCAACTCAACCTGCTCATTTTTAGTTTCCTTCAAGCTTGTTAAAAATTGGATTGAGCTATTTTTTTTTCTTAGCTGTCTGAATTACATAAACTACCAGAGTAGAGCTTAAAGGTAAGCGACTTTAGAGAAAACATGTTTGTGAACAAAAATGCCTGAGTGCTGAAGAACAAAAGCAAGTTAGATCTTGCTCATGCCCATGGAAATGACACAAATTTCCGCTTAAAACTCAGCGCACTTCTATTTGGATGACTTCATAAGGATCTAGGAAAGAAATGTTAATCATCTTCCACTTTTAAAATCAACAGTTATAAAAAGACAAAGATCATGGTTTTTTCTTCCTGAAATACCACATACCAGATCCCCCACTTCATATCTGAATAGCACTGATGCAAAAACTTCCCTCCCTATGGGAAGGCCTTGTGCTACACACATATGCAGTGAAAGATCCATACTCAGCAGCCCCTTTGCCTACCCATTCTGGAACCTGAAGCCAGAAGTGGGTTTGGAGGCTCCTTGCAAGACCCATGAAGGTGACCAGCTGCCTCAGAAGAAGGGCCTTACAAAAGCCGTGCTGGCCAAGAAGCAAGCACCCAATTGAGGACTTAAAAGCAAGGTTGCCCAGCTGAGACATGGGTGTGTGGGTCTTGGGTCTTCATAAAGATAAATAAGGAAGCCAATCCTCCTTTTAAAATGACAAAATTAAAAAAGTAACATATCCTAAAAGAATGTCAAAGTCTTGGGAACACTTTTGATGCCTTCTTTTTTTTTTTTGTGCTCAGATACTCCTGAGTGTAGGGAGCAGATGTGTTTACGAAAAACTAAGAAATTTGCATGGCCTCTGCCGTCTCCTTCCTCTGTGCAACACTTGCTCCGTGACCACTTATCTTTCAGTTGTATTTCTATTGGCATGTAATTAAAAACTGCAACATGTACAGAAGGGAATGTACGTGACTCTCCCTGAAGTAATAAATCAGGGACATTAGGCAATACATGAAGAGCACCTATAAAGCAATAAAACTGACTTAGCTGACAAGGTACATTAAATTACCAAATGATTAAAACCTATGTTTCCCTTGATCTCATTAAATTACAAATATCTTGCTGTTTCCACAAGAAAAATGTGAAATCCTTCAGTAACAAAGTGTTTTTCTATTGAAGCTCTCTGAATTTTTGTTGTGAGAAACTCTCAGTTGTAAACAGAGCAAAACCAAAGTTTCAATATTTCTAATAAAACCACTATGTTTTACATCCTATTTCAAGAAAATTGAAGTCTTTTGCTCCTAGTTTTACTTCCTGAAATTTAAGAAAAATGAAATCAGCTTCTAAAGATTTTTTTTTTTTTTTTTTTTTTAAATTCAGTTGGCCTTTTTGGAAGAAATTTCACTGAAACATATTCCCACAGAAACCTTACATTTTGCCAGTATGTTTTCCAACAAAAAGCATTTCAAACTCTTTCTGCTAGTCCTACAATCAAGCTGTGGTACCTCTTTTAGTAATTTCAAAATAGGAGTTCACTGATCAGTGTTTTAAAAGGCATCGTACTGATTTTAAAACTTGATTGTGCCATGAACTAACATTGCGCATGATTTAATTGAAATATTTGAACACTGTTTTACTGAAGTTGCATACAACCATGTCAAACTTGGTACTGTTTACTTTCTATGGCTTAAGCAAATGCAGGAAGTTTGGGATGACTTGGAAGCTTTTCCCTCCCTCCAAGGAATTTTAAATCGCCAGGCTTATAGACGACCCCCAAAATGTTTCCCTTTAGCTCTTAAACTCCAGAGTGTATAAAAGTTGCACATTGCATAGAGGATAATATAGTTTGAAGTCTGTTGAATTTTACAGCTTCTCCTATTATTTGCACTAGAAAAACAAACCTGAACTGCAGCTTAGCCATTTCTCCTCAGCCTACCTTTCACATACTTTCTACTTGATCATTTCCCGCCATCAAGCAACGGTGCCATACTGAAGCTTAGCGTGCTTGAGCTGCATAGGTGTGGAGTAAAACCTACCTCTCCCAGGCACGAAGACTTTAGCTACACCTACAGCCTTGAGCACAGCTAGCACAGCTATGGCAAAAGCAACTGAAAGTGCATTTTGATTGACAGGTCTGTGCAGGAAGAACAGTGCAGATGCACAGCATGGTCAGATGGATTAAATAAACAGCTTCCAACCCCAGTTATACAGATCTCCTGACACTTTTCTCCCTCCTACCAGAAACTGAAAACCATTTTTAAGAAAGGCTGAGGGACAGAAACAAAGAGTTCACCCAAAAAAACAAAACAAAACAAAAACACAAACCAAAAAACCCCACCCCAAAAACCAAAACCAACCAAACAAAAAACTACAAAAAAAAACCCAAACATTTTTATCAACTCTACTATAGAGGTGAGCTCTGAAAGGATTATCTTAAAAGAAGTAAAATTCCTATGAAATTAAAACTCATAGCTACCATAGATTTCTGTTGTATTTTAATAAGGAAAACCCGCCTGCCTCAGAAACTTTAGAGAATAAAAAGAGGACTTAAAAACACAAGCTGACCTTGAAATTTCAACACATTGCTTCTGGTAAGGAAACAGGCCATTTTCACCCTGACTTAGGTATATACATTTAAGTTGTTCTGTGCACCTATACATTCCAGTGTTTTGCTATCTCAGAGGAAGATAGACAAAGAACTCATGGAAATAGCTGTCAAATTTAAGAGAGTTACTTTGTTTCGGATGCTATTTTACTCTGCTGTCTTCACTTTCACTGTAGAGAAAATGCCCATTTCTGCTTTTGGGTAGCTGTTATGGGCAGCTCCACTGACTTCACTACACATATACTGATATAAAACTCGCACAGAAACCAAAGCAAATAGGTAAAGTATTACAGTCCAACGTGCGCCCACAAGTACAGCAAAACAGCAAACAGAAGCCTTACATATAAACATCCCTGTTTAAGAAAAGCTCATACAAGGCACCTCAACTCAGATGAAAAAATCCATCAGTAGGAGTTCTGCTATGTAGACTTCTCTTTTTTTTTTTTAAACTTAAGTATCTAGAAGTTCCTCATTTGGCATTCAGTGGGCATTTTCTATAGCTATTCTGAAGCATATAAACCAATGACTAAGACATAGCAAAAACAAGACAGGTTTTACCATTCACTTCTAATGAAAGAAGAGGCTGCAAATTAAGGCATTTCTGAAGTTAGACCCACAAATGACAATCTCAAAGAACCTGAATTTATCTCTCTGTTACCTGACTCTTTATTCTGTTTGTTTTAACTGCAGGTGACATGAGGTACCTGTAGCATATTTGTCTGTGATTTTCTGACTCTCTAGATTGGTTGATGTGAGCCTTTAGACTGTAACATGACAAGGAAAATGGAAACCAATACCAATACTGAAGACAGGCGACCCAAAGCATCCACCATCCTGAAGTCAGTAAGAAAACTTACAGCGTCTTCAGTGGAATATGGATCAGATATTTGCCTTACAAAGCTGTCATCCTGTATCACCCCTATTCATCTCAAATAGAGAGGCACAGTATGTCTGTATTACTGCTCATTTTTATCCTCTTTTGTGGAAAAATTAATCAGGCATACATAGCTCTATTATTATGTTGTAAATATCACTATTTCAAACCATTTACATGAAAATAAATTATAGAGTAGCAGACCAGAAGCACAGATCTTGCTCTAGAGCCTAGCAGAAGCTTTTAAACCTCACACAGCCAACACTAAGTTAATGTCTGGCCGAAAGTAAAACCAATAAAGATCTGAAAGCCTCAGAGTTGAACACTCTGCCACAACACTTACAGCACAGTTTCACAATTGGCTTAAATCAGTTTGAGTGCACTGGTGCTTCCCTAAGTCACACATCTGCATTTTCTGCTTCGTCTCTTACTTTAGCATTAGCACAGCTATGACTGTGGAAATTATATATTTTATATAAAACTAGGATTAGTTTTAAACCAAATAGTTCTCCTCATTCAGCTGAGTGCATACATACACCCAGCACAAGGGAGGAAGCAGGAAGAGAGGCCTGAAGGGACGGCAGTAGGACGACTTTGAGCACCAGCCCGCATTTAAAGTTAATCATAAAAAACATATCAGAACCCCATGAACTGAAGAATTACAGAGCGAGTTAAGGTAGTATTTGTAAGCAGAAGCAGGACCTTTGTGGTCTTTCCTAAATAACGAGTACCTAATCCGCTCACTCGTATCCCCTGCCTCCATATCAACCAACATTTTCTTTTTTTCTTTCAAAGATGATGTAACTGGTAACTACCGAAACTTTGAGCTAATGACTTTCAATACCACTGCTTCTGCCTCAGATCTGAAGGATTTGCATAGCCAGAAATTAACTTTTTCCACCTATACCAGTAAGCCACTAAACCACCACAGAGAGCAGCTGAGAAAGTTTGACAAAACCCAGAAACTTAAGCAAGGGGCGTGCAGGACAGTGTCCGCTGCACGCCGCTCCCCGGATCTCACTACCACCACCACTGGAAGTACCTGGAGGAAGCCAAACCCTATTGCACGGACAGCTCAGTGGGAATCGCTGGGGAAAGCTTCTGCTCTCAACGTTGTGCCTTCTTCTGAGGCTAAACACCTTGTTTCAAAGGACTCACTCTGTTACAGCACAGGATGAGAAATCCCTCGTAACAAGAGTGCTTGCTCAGAGCGCGAGACATGGGTTACAGCCTCCCCTCTCCTGTCAGGGTCAAACCGCCGTCTCTCAGATGAACGCCTTGCCTCTTCCAGGAAGATAGTATTAACACAGATTCAAGTCAAAATGGTTCATTTGTGACAAAATGTTCTTTCATCAACTGTCAGGCCTCTGTAGAAGCTTAGCTGATGGAAAAATGGCTTTTCCTTTTCTAATGTACACTACTACCATTGCATTTGAGAGCCTCACTCCATCCTTTCCAAGATTGCAGCAGAAAATTTTTAAAAATCCCATAAGTATGTCCTTTGTCCTTCCTCCAAAGTTGTGACAGTTCCTTTCTTACCTTCTAGGTATTAGCCAATTACCACACTGAAAATACAACTGCTAAACGTGGTCAAAAATGTAATAAAAAAGTCCATAAAGTACTGAATTTGTTTCACAAAACTTCAGGATATGGGCTGGAAGGAAAAAGCAGTTGTGGGGGTAAAGTCAGCTGAAGTACTTGTAATAGATGTTTACCACTACTAATGATATGCTAAATAATCATTTAAGTGATCTTATGATGCAGAATTTAAAGAGGTTATTTGCTGACTTACACATTTAGAACATTAATCAAGTCCAAGTTCTGTTTTTTGGCAGCAGTTCTCCCCAGACAAGCATTTTCATGTCAGTATTTATCTATACTAATTAGCTTACCAGCTTGAACAACTCTTACGAAACTTTTTTTTTTCCCCTAACTTCTTACATTCCAGTTTTGTGAAGGAAACCAAATTAATACCATATTTTTTTTTAACTATACGAGTTCGCATAAATCTTACTGAATGACTAAAGTAAATTCTTTCAATAGCTTCATAATGTTATCCTTTATAAAAAAAAGAATAGGAACGTGACTGTGGGATTTGTGTTGTCTCTGACAAGTAGAGGTTAAAATCCTCTCATACAAAATCAGAGGCCTCCATTCGGCCAAAACTGCAAGAAGCTGTAAGCACTTGATGCAGTGGTTGCAAGTAATTTGGCATGAAAGTGAAATATATCCTCAAGAACTACACGGATAAACACCAGTAATCCAGACATGGAACCAGCCTACCTCAATCCTGGCCACAGAATACATGTTGGGCAAAAACCTACACTAAAGATCTGAAAAATAAAAAGTAATTGCCTTAGAACTAAACAAATTACAAATGTCTTTCTACAAGTTGTGTTCCCCTGATCCATTTCATCCATGTTTTGCGCTTGCAAAGTATTTTGAATAAGAATTTTTAGTCATGGAACATTTGGCAAATTTCTGCCAACTCCAATTAAACTTTGAATTTCTGATCCTATGATTTAGAAAGTATAAGCTTGAGTAAAGCCAGAATTTGCCACAGTGAATAGCCATTTAAGGTATTTCCTGCATATAAGGTGGAGAGAAATTTCAAATAATGACTTTATTTCAATCATGTTTGCAGAGTGATTGAATAAACCTATTTTTTTTTTTGAAGTTCAAAAAAACGCAAATGAGAGTTCAGGAACTCAAGTATTTTGTTCTAATTAAGGCATCTCTCTTCCTACCTGACATTTTAGAAATTCCTTTCATCCTACTCCTATCCATTGAAAATCATGTTGCTAAGATTGTTTACTAATCCTTTTTCCATTTTCCTTCATTCTGAACAATGTCAACGTCCATTTTTTCAAGCTTTTCATCTTTATGATCCTTTACTTTGCTTTTTAGCCCATCCCCTTTAAACCACTCAATCCATAGATTAAAGCCTGAAAAGACTTCATGTTATCTAACCTCCACTAGCCTACCGTAAGATCAACTAGACTTACTTATATGCCATAATCATCTGATGTCTAACATACACTTCTAATGCACGACGCCAGGCTGCCTCTTCTCCAGGAAATACACTGCAGTATATATGAAGAAGTTTTGCTGAATTAGTCTATAAAGTGCAACTCTGAACATCACCTCAGGATGTATCTGGATACCTGTTATAAACTGCCAGCTCTCCATGTCACTGTCCCTAACGAACATCTGCACAATGCCTACCACATATATGGTAGTGCCTCTGAGAAATACTGTACCACACAGCAGCAGAACCATTTTCCATTGTCTTTCAAGAGTTTCCTATCTTGCCAAGTGGGCTCATTAAATTACTCCAAAGATGCAATGGAAATGGTGATTTTATTCTTTGTGCAAATTAACTTCTCCCTTAAAGTGAGACTATATAAAGGGTCAGAGGCTTAAATCAGCAACCCCTAACACACAGAAGGGTGTAACTACAGAAAACGAAGAAATGAAAGTTGAGGCTGCAGGGAAGGGTGAGTAGGTGTGGCATTTCTTACCTGCTATTACTACATATATTGGAGGGAGGTGGGGGCCACCATTTTAAATGTATCAGATAACAAATGGACATGTTGATAATATCTTATCCAATTATTGCTTGCTTCCTCTGGATATCTTTATAATCGCGTTCTCAGAAAAATTTACTTTGCACATCAAAACATTTGAGAATGTAAGCAAAAACTGCTGCTGGGACTTTCCACGAGTTCACAAAAAATGCAATTCAAGAACCTTCATGCAAGTATTCATCAGTCATCTGTTAGTGGCCTAAAACACTGCTGTAACTGCTCATATGTATTTACAATGCAAATAACCAATCTGCATATTCCATGATACTGTTTACATAATTCCAGGTAAGCCTAACATGTTCATTAGCATTAACTGGACCTTTGAGATAACAAAGCTTCTTTTACTGTTAGACACTGCACATTTCTATTAGTGCTATCACAAAAATTACTTTCAAACTTGCAGTATCGTGCTTTAAAACATTAATCACGTATTTTCAATCTCTGTCTCAACTACTGTGGTCAACAAACCAAATAATGCCAAGAACAAGCTCTAAAATGTAAGCAGAGGGTACATATAATATTTTCTGAAATGCAATATTCTAAAAATATCTTCAGAACTTCTATGACAAAATCCAGGACACAGTTCTGCACTTTTCTCCATCACTGTGCATGGCAAGCTTTTCCCAAAACCCTGCTCCAAAAAACTTCCATGCAAAATCAAAATGAAACAAGAAAAAGAATGTCATATTAGTAGTATTTTTAAAGATTCTCCCATGTTCTCATTCTCTTAGGAAGTTCCCCCCTAAATTAGATTATTTAGAAAGCCTCAGGGAGACTTGTAAGTATTCTGAAGGATTATATTACACTAAGGGATACTGCAATGATTGAACACACTCCCAATAGCAGCACTTAGATCTGAAATCCCATTTCAAAGGAGAGGGTTCTAGCTACGAAAGCAACAGAATATACTTATTTGCCTCTTAGTTGCTTAAAAATTATTATCACATGTTGGTTTTCCTTTCCACCTATATCAGCTTTTACATAGTATTCCTTAAGTAAAAACATGTTCTCTGTGGTCCACTTTTCTTTATAATACCAGATATACAAAGGACAATATAAGAAACAGCAAGGAAGGGACTTCATATAACTAACTGAAGTGGTTCAAAGAAACTGCTTACTCACACACAGACATACAACAAATACTGCGAAGAAGCATTTCAGAACTAGAATTTGACTACAAGTGGCATTTCTTAAAGTATTATTCTCATATTCATTGCAAATACTTTTAAGAACAAGGAATCCAAGTGATCCGTTCAGCTCAAGTTATTTAGAGAGATTGCAACAACAAAATACCTTTGCTATACATGTATTTGGGCTTAAAAAGCCCTCCTCTGCATGCATCCAAGAGTAGAGGAAAAAAAAGGACTCTAACAGCCTAAATTCACACAAAAGGAGAGAAATTGTTCCTCTTTCTGCAAGCAGGAGAGGAGCAGTTGTGTTTCCTATAAAGGAAATTCAAGTAATGCTAAAGAAAAAAGAGAAGTATTTCAAATGCACAGGAATGAAGAACCCTCGTTTTATTCTGAGCTACCCTTTTAAGCAATTACACACATAGAGCAATTATTTTAACTTAGAGAACCGAAGAGACTCACAGCCCAAATACTTTAGCTTCTCTTACCCTTTTTAAATTCTTCTTTTTTTTGAATATTTGAAGATTTTGGCAGCTATGTATTAGAACATAGCTAATAAAACAAAAACTAATCTGGAAAACTGGTTCTAGAAGGTCAGTCAAACTTTCAGCAGAAAATATTTAGAGTTTTCTTTTAACTTTTACTTGCAATTTGTATGTGTAGTTTCATTTGCATTAAGCTAACAAGTTTCCTGATATGGAGGAGTCTTTAACTGGCTAGGCAATACTCACGCAAGATTAGTCTGGCTACATAAAAATATTCTGTTCACTGTAAGTCTTATAATGCTCATTTAAAGACTTGCCTACCACACGGAAAATTTTTAAGGGGAAAAAATGGAATTTTTGGTGCATTAACTACTTCACACTGTCTCTGCAGGTGGACACCATCACTGCATTTTAGGAAGACAGTAAGCCACTTAGCAGAAGCAGCCTTACAGCAACTTATGAGTGTCTGAGCAGGCAGCTCCTGAAAGGTAGCCGAGAAGGTCGAAGTTCCCAGCTCTGCTTTCTCTGTACCTACTTCCCCACAGACTTATAGAGTTGAATCAAGTGAAGACTTTTAATAGATCCTTTTGCTTGGCAGGAATCTACTCTAAAAATACAGAATTTTAATCTTCCTACATTTTTATCACATTCACTAGCCACTGTAATTATCTCCATATCATATTTAATGAAGGGTTCTCCATCTAAGGACTTCAAACGATATTTAACAATTAAGATGGCCTCACATCCCAGTGAAGAAGCGAACAAGCTCTTACATGGACGGAAGCTAAAGCACAAAGTCACAGAAAACTTTGTCAGGACTGGGACAGAAAATCCGTGGCACTGCCAGAAACAGACTTCCTGGCTCCTAGCCCTAGATCTCAACCATAATAAATTCCTTCCTGTACATATACACACTCAAAGAGAAATTCCAGTAAATAGACTAGAAATGCTAAAACCCATGAAAATGATTGGATGAATAACAACACTTAGGGCAAAGAAAATACTGTCCTGCCAGGGTTTATCTTCACTGCATCAGATAGCACAAGTTCTTTTGCATAAGCTTGCTTAACCAAAGTGAGAACAAATGCCTGTACCATGATACAGTTGTGCCTCTAAAAGCAGTAACATTAGTTATGGAATAATGCAGTTACATACAGCATTTTGTGCGTCTCTGACAACCTTCATTTAACAGTGCATACTCCGGCTTTGGAAGCACTGTAAGAATTTATTACAGCATTATTAATGTTGAAGCTGTTTTTCATCTAAAGTGAGAGCTTTTAGTAGTAGCATGAGCACCAGACTAAATGTGGTACACAAAACAAGTTCAAAATTAATTTCACCTTTGACCACAACTTCTGTTTGATTCCAGCACTGAAAACTGGAGTAACACCAGAGGAACACGCAACACTGGCCAAAACAACTCGGAAGGCTTGGAAAGCCTTCCAATACCTGTTTTATTTCAGTGAAATATTTCTTTACCACTCAGCTTGTACTGCTGAATTTTAAGGGATCCTGCCCCTGTGTCCTAAACTCCAACTCTAAGACGTCTGGGTGTAGGAGGAAGCGGCAGTTGTCAGTGGCAGTGTCCTACAACCTCTCTACTAGCACACTGCTAGGGTTATAAGGATGACTTCTGCCCCCCCTGTTCAACACTGGAATAGGTTTGCCACACAAATCCAGGATCACTCAAGGGTGTAAAGGGTCCTAGATATCCAATTCACCCACAGAAGCAGAGCTAAGTGGTAACCAACTGAAGGAGTATACAAAATCTATTCACTGCTGAAGTGAGAGACCATTTCAATCATCTCATCAGCTCTTAGCTTTAAGGAGCCCACACTCACACTTCCTTAGATGCCTCTTCAAGAACCACAGGAAGCCTGTTGATGGAAATGCAGTCTTTGCTCATCTCGCACTAGGGATAAATGACAGGTCCTAACTCATTCCCATCTCTCGTGCAGACAGACTTACATGTGCACCTCCCTTCAGTGGCAGCATCATTTCCTTTGGAGAAAAAAAAACCCTCAGCGTGCAGGGCCCTCCCTGCAGCTGCTTCCTCCTGCCTACCCCTCCTCCCCATCCCAAAGGAAAATTTGCCTATGGTGAAGGAGCATAAGCAAGGTCATTACCATGTCAGTTCTTCCTCCATAACTGATAAACTTTTTTTTATTTTTTAAAGCATTGGGGTTTACGGAAGGCTTTTCCAAATCTGACAGCTCAGACCCCATATATCTTGAAATGTGATCCAACGAATCGAAAGCGTGCGATGAAGTTTCCTTCCTGCTCGTGCTGGAGCCCGGCCAGAAGGGAGGCTGCTCTCAACGCTCGCAGTGCACTAACACAGGTTCTTCAGCTCGGAGAAGCTCACACAAATTAAAACACTGCTTGATAACAATCAGCTACATCTAATTTAAGAAAAGGGGTATGCAATTCACCTTTGCCATTCACACTTTTACGCTAAAATGTGTCAGACTGCCCACTCAGTCATACACCTCACCACTGAAATGTGATATGAAGTAAAAACCTGTCAACTTGAGGTTTTCAGATTTTCTTCTGCAGGTGGAGAAACACTGCAGCTGAATGCTATTTCTAGAAGCATACAAATATCACTTACTTCTTCAATTAGTGTAAGGTGCATGTACTGTTCTGCACCAAAAAGCTGCAGGGGCAAGAAAGTCCCAAAGACAGCAAAAGCATACATCTAAGCCCCTACAATACAACTCTGAGTAGCTCCCACGTTTGTAACAGGAGCAATAACACGAGTCACAGTTGCAGGGGCTCTGACGGACGAACTGAAGGCTGAGGATGCACCTTCATGTTTGCTCTGAAACACATTTACCATGGTAAAATGGACAATGCCCCTGGTCAGACATGCCCACTCTTTCTCTGTGCACCCACACCTTTGCCCAAACAGAAAATCAAGTAGTGATGAGTAAAAGAAACCTACTCATTTCCATTCATTTCTCTCTCTAAACATGAAATATTGCTTGAGGTTTTGACACGTGACGTCAAATTTCTGTACTTCAGGGATTTTCATTCCAGTAACTGAGCCTGCCCCACAGAGTTTTCCTGTGCAAACAAAGCCCGAGCAGGAAAACTGAGCTCAGAGCTCCCAAGGCCCGATGCAGAACTCATGGACTCTTGCAGGAAAACTCCCCTTTCACCATGCAAGGCTGCTGGAAATAGAAACAAAATTTAACCACGTGACGACTGCTTTTGTGAGGAAAGCCAGGTAAGGCAACTTTATGCTAAGGTACAAGTTAAGGTGGACACACAAGAGACTCTGGAAGCTCACATTTCCACTTCTTGCTGACTTAGAAGTGGAAAATGCACTATGCTTTACGGTTAAGTATGAATTTCAAAAACAGTCAAAAAGGTTTCTTGTGGTTATAGCCTATTGAAGTGAAACTGCTTAATTTCCCCTAAAAATCAAGGTGAAATACTTTCCCAGAACAAACTTATCAAGAAAACTTGAAATAAAATAAGCAAGACCCATTTTTGCATGTTTCTGAATTTTGTCTGACATACCTTACAGTAAGAAGCTATGCCAAAACCCTGTGAAGTGCTATTATTTACTCTCCTTTACAGCAGACTAGAAAGTTTTTGCCCAGAGCCTTGCTTCGGTACAACTGATTAAAATCCAGTTCAAAAGAACCATGCCACCCAGCCAGATATGAAGAGATTTGTTATTCTAAGACTTAGAAATAGACAGGTTTTGATGCCAGAAGTGAGTCTGTCCAAGCTGTTGTTAAATAAATGAGTCTGTCTAAACTGAGATTTATCTCATATCTGCCCCTAAAGGCAATAAGAACTTTTTTTTTTTATATTTACTTAACAATTTAATTAGTTACAACATGTTTTCGTTTCACTAATCAGTGACTAATGAGAGTATTTTGTGCATGTGCAGTAACTGGCCCCTTTTAAATTATCAGAAACAACTGCATAGCACAGTATCTATTTTGGTATATTAATTCTGTGCTTACATATTGAAGAAAATGCTTTCTGTACCACAAAATTTTTAAAAAATTGAAGCGTATTTTTTTGTAAAAAGAAGCATCTTTCTGATTAGAAATAGAGCTTGGGATACGCTTTCTAATACAAGTTAAAAACTTCTCCTCCCACTGCAACACATCTCAGTCCTGGGAATATCCAAGAGCAACCCACAGGTTCATAATCTTTATCCCTCTCTCTTTCAGTAATTATATGGTGAAATTATTTAATTACCTGTCAATGTTACTTTGTCCCTCCTGAGGACCGTACTGGTATATCGAGGGAATCAAGATAGAACTACTCAACTGATTTCTGGTCATTAACATGTTACCTATCACAAGCAAAGGTATCTATCAAAACATGTAACATGAGTTCAATCCTACATAAAATATAAAATCCTACAATTACTACTATCTCCAAAGAAAAACAGGAATTTTAAGGTGCGAGCGTTATTCAGACACTGAAAAGTCTCCTCATAACCGAAGAAAGATTTTGCAATGAAGCTTTCAGACTCCAACAACATTGACAAAGGACCTTTCAGGGAGCATGGAAAGAGTTAACAGGAGGCTGCAGCAGCAGCACTCTGCTGGTGACCATTTGCACGCCTGCAAGGTACAGTCCCAGCAGACACATTATCAGATTAAGGGAAGGCAAACAAACTGAATTGAAACCATTCTTCAGCCAGCCCGACCTCTTCTTCCTGTGATGTCACGCTACAAACTGCCTGAGCTCTTTTCTCTCCTCTCCAGAAGGAGCTGGGCTGGAGAGAGGCTGCCGGGGTGCAGGACTCAGAGGGCTGTGCTCTGCAGGAACAAACACGCCCTGGAATTTCATTTCTGCCCTTGCAAGCAGCTTGCTTCCCGCCCCGTGGGGCGTACAAGCGAGTGCTCTGAGGAGTCGAAAAGCTCGTTTTACAGAAAGCAAGCTGGGAGAGAAATGCAAGTGCCGACACTTCGCGGCGTCCAGGAAATAGTTTTCTAAAGCATAGATTCCCAGTAAATTTGGATGGACAAGACTTTGCCATCATGATCTGCAGCCACGAATAAGGCAGAAAGTTCTACAACGGGTTCATCGAATCGAGGGGAAATGGAACTCAGCAAGCATCGGGATGACCTCATCTGCCACAAATGACATGTTTTTTGCCTTTCGAAGACTGGCTATGTGATTACAAATAGCACTTGGAAGAGAAGAGTGACCTCCTGGTGATTACTGCTGGAGATGTACTCCCCTACTACAGAGCTTGTGTTTCTTCTCTGAAGCTTTACAGTGGAACAAACTTACCAAAGCACCCACTTCGAATACTTCTGCAAGTCTTTCTGAAATTTAAAAAGTTGCAATGAAAAATACCAGAGAAACCGCCAAATCACAGGAGTTTTAAATATACCATTATAATGGTAAGCTCTAATTGCTCCACCGAGGACTCCTTTAAATATACTTTATACGGGTGTATCTTTAGTATGGTGTTTGTTCTTGGCTTCATAGCAAACTGTGTTGCTATCTACATTTTTACTTGTACATTAAAAGTGCAGAACGAGACTACAACTTACATGCTTAATTTAGCAATATCGGATCTGCTTTTTGTGTTTACATTACCCTTCAGGATTTATTACTTTGTAGCAAGAAACTGGCCATTTGGAGACACTCTTTGCAAGATTTCCGTCACCCTCTTTTATACAAATATGTATGGGAGCATTTTATTTCTGACTTGCATAAGCATAGATCGCTTTTTAGCTATAGTACACCCGTTTCGATCTAAGACTCTCCGAACCAAAAGGAACGCAAAAATTGTCTGCGCTGCAGTATGGATAACTGTGTTAGCAGGCAGCACACCAGCAAGCTTTTTCCAGTCTACAAACAGCCATAATAATACTCAAAGTACGTGTTTTGAAAACTTTTCGGAGGACACATGGAAAACCTACCTATCCCGGATTGTTATCTTCATTGAAATAGTTGGGTTCTTTATTCCACTCATCTTGAACGTGACCTGCTCTACTATGGTCTTACGGACTTTGAATAAACCGCTTACCTTAAGTCGGAATAAATTAAGCAAGAAAAAGGTACTCAAAATGATTTTTGTCCATTTGGTGATATTCTGCTTCTGCTTTGTGCCTTATAACATTACCTTAATACTTTACTCCCTTATGAGAACACAGACCTGGATTAATTGTTCAGTGGTAACTGCAGTCAGGACTATGTACCCCATCACGCTGTGCATCGCTGTTTCAAACTGCTGTTTTGACCCTATAGTCTATTACTTTACATCAGATACAATTCAAAATTCGATAAAAAAGAACCGGTCCACTAGACCACGGGACTTCTCCGAAAGGCCAGTTTCGGAAAACTTCATTCAACACAGCCTTCAGACCATAAAAATGAAAATATTTGACAGTGACTCTACAATATAAACTGTATTAAAAGACTACCGGAACTAAACTGGAATTAGAAGCCTGCACATTTCTTCAGCTGTGGAAATATATTCTGATATGTAAATATTATGCTTCCTTCACATCAGAAAAGTTTATGATAATACTGTAAAAGTGTTAAGCATAATTGTACACAAAGTATTTTAAGAATTCATGTCAAATGTCTGTTCTGACAGGTTGTTGTTAGAAATGATCTTTTGGTTTCAGATTATGTTAACCAAAGTCCAAAGACTGTCTGTCAAGTCAAAAGCAAATGAAAAAGCAGGTGGATTTTTTTTTTTCCTGAAGTTAAAACCATTGCTCATTTTTAATAATGATATCGGTTTCCAAGTTACTGAGGATGGGGGTGAAACTACCTGGTTTACACTGCAGGATCCAGCTGCTGAGGCAAACAGCACCATATTGACTGTATCACTTCAGCTACTGTGCCTGCTCCAGAGTTTCCCCTTCTCTCTCTCTTACTCCTCCCTCCTGTCCTTCTTCCTGCACCTTCCTTCTTAGGGACCATTAGGTTCATAGGGGGCTTCGATCAATGTTGCTACAAGAACTTTGTTTCTCCCAGGTTTGTCTGATAAAATACATGCTCTCTCCACAAGGCTGGCCCCCATAAAGCAATTAAATCTTTTAGTAGTTTAGGGTATCTGGAAACAACTCAGACAAACAGGTTTTTCTTCTCACCTCTCACATGTCTGTGTAATTATAAGAAAATAACCTCTAATGACTGAAGTTAGTGCTTTAGGTACCACTTTATTAAACTCTTTTCTGAGAAGTTCTTCAACTCAACACAACTTTTGAGCAAAATAACATCCTCCAAATAAGGTAATTCAATCTCAAAGTAGTAGTTTCTTAGCAAAACATGACCTTTGCTAATGAGAAATGCGCACGTGCATCAATTCAAATATTTCTTCTAGGAAACTATTTGGTCTCCCATAAAGAAATTCAAGACACAGTAATTTTCAGAGTGAAACTTCCTCTCGATCTTTGTCTCCTAGAAATATTTTGATTTTTAACATTAGCATTTAAAATTTCAAATGTTATTTTCTTGCAAACTTTTTATAAAGTATATATTACTTGGGGCTATGTGCTAGCAAAATTAACCAAGACACTTTGAAAAGTCAAAGCCATGTGAAAGCAGAAATCTACGTATATTACTGTTACAAACAAATATATAGACAAGAGTGCTTTAAAACATCCTGCTGTGTATGTTTCCCAGCTATTAGAACATTGTGTACATTTTCCTCAAAGTTAATTTAACACTGCTGCAAAATTAAATAAATATTTAAAAGGTAAAAGTAAATAGTAAGCGTTGGTTTGTCCTCCCCAAAGACAATGGAGTTCAAGAATAAGAATTGAGTTAAAATGAATTTGCATTTTAGATTTAGGGCAGTCAGTTGCAACACAGATACATCACTAGCTGAGGCATTTTTACTTCAGGGCAGTATACAGAAGCACGTATGTTGGAGAAAATGCATATTCAGCTGTCAGAGTATATGATATGTTATCTGATTGAGTTTACTTCCCTTTGCGAAGCTGTTGCTTAATTGTTATAAATCAATTGTACATTGACTACCACTACTGGAAAACTGAGTTACTCAAAGACTACTAGAAATTAATGCTGACTGAATTTTAAATTTAACATCATTTTAAATCTTTATCCACACAACTTATGAAAGGAAAATTCAAATAGTATGAGCTTAAGCTACAAAGATAGCATAGATATAAACGTCTGCAAAATATCTGAAAACAGGCAGCTGTCTTAGTTGGGAATCCTGAACTCTTCTGATTCATATCCAACTTCAGACAAATTCACAAAACCCCCAGCACGAGTAGAAATTCTGTATGTTTTCCATATGTCACTGACAAATCCAAAGTCAGTGACAAATCCAAAGTTCAAAAGTCAGATATGCATCTCTAATGTCTCAATGCATCTCTCTCTAAAGAGCCTGTTTAATATTAGACTCCCTCCAAAGACTTTGAGACTAAAGCCATTAATGTCACTGCCGGGCTATGTTTCTAGGCTACTACTCTCCCTGAGCTTGGCAAAGCTGTTACTTGGTTGAGTGACAACTTGTTCAGCAGTGCCTCTGCATTACAGCAGCAAGCACCCCAGAGCCTCACCCTGGTAAAGAGAAGCTGCTCTTTCTGACATTACGAAACTGCAGGAAAAAAAAAAAAAATGAATCACTGACTTAAAAGCAGAACAAGCAGATAAAGTTGCATGTATGAGTACTCCCCTTTAAACCAGACTTTCCTTAGTGTATTAGCTCAGAGAGCCTGGAGAAGCACAAAGAGTAGTTCCTTCTGCCTTGCACTCACTCTCCAGGGCAGTAGCTTCTGCTTTTTGCGGCAGTGTAGTGCAACACAGTACAATAGCCTTCCGACCAGTTAACAGTTTGATATCTCAAAACCGTTTGAGGAAACTTTATATTTTTTATTATTAAACATACTTCACTCTTTCCTCAGAAGGAAAAAAAAAACCCAAACCAACAAACCAAAAAACCCCACAAAACAAAACATAGTCCAAAAAGCAACATCTGTAATTTACAGAATCTGACCATTACTTGAGAAATTCCTGATCTGACTCATTCAAAGGAGGGGGAGCAAACCTGTACCTCCCACAACTAGCTGATATAAAGCCAAGCTACCAGCTATTCAGGACTGGACAAGGTTTTCTCCACCTTTTCTGGTTCTGCAACGAGATTATCCTGGTGAGCTGTGGATGGAGCAATGTTTTCACCGGTACATTCCTGAATAGCCGCACTCCTTTCCTCTGCTCCTGCCTTTGATATCAACTCTTCTGTCTCTCTGGTAAGAACTT
This sequence comes from Phoenicopterus ruber ruber, assembly GCA_009819775.1. NCBI lineage: Eukaryota > Metazoa > Chordata > Aves > Phoenicopteriformes > Phoenicopteridae > Phoenicopterus > Phoenicopterus ruber. The sequence continues at coordinate 189,088,937 of CM020215.1, read as the reverse complement.
ATGCCAAAATTTAAACCTAGATGAGTAGTTATGCTCCTAAGTCATGCCTAGGCGTCTCAAATAAAAATGGCTTCTATTGTCAGAGGTCCTGAGCATCTGAGCTTGTTGCATCCAGTACTTCCTAGAAGTACGTTACTTTTATTCAGATGCCTATGCGGGGGGAGGATGGGGCGATCGGAGCGGGGGGAGTACAGTTGTAGGATCAAAACTTACACATTTGTTCTTCGTAGTGTGGTTTCTTTATCTAAAGAGTGCAGATACTGCATACTTATGATAAAAATAGAAGCAGTGAAAATTTAGTTGAAGCCAAGGTTTTTTTTGATCTAAACCAAGGTAGGCAGCCATTGATAACTAGATAATTAACCAGCAATTTCAGAAGACAAACTTTCTATCAACAACTGATTTAACTCAACATCTCATTACTTTAAAAGCAAAAGATTTCCCATTTTATATTCAGCCTGAAATTTTAATTTCTGGCTTTCTTGGAAACAGAATGCAAGTCAAAATTTGTTTCACTCAATATACACATCTTTGACATTTAAAGAAATACCAAGTCAAATATTTCTTTATCTTTTTCATCTAAAAGCGCTTAAAAAACCATAGAGGATACTTCATGCAGGTAAGAAATCCTTAACTGGAATCAATCTCCAAACTTTTATTTCTTAAGAAAGTAACCTCAGTCATAGAAATGCAAAGATTGAAAAAGAGCTCACGAGATCAGGTAGAAGATAGGAATGGCTATACTGGATCAGACCCCAAACATTCAGCTAATCTACAATCCTGCCTCCAACAGTGGCCAAGACTGGATGCCTGGGGAAGAAGATAACAGTAGGAGAGGCATACAAGGCTTTTTCTCCTCCAAGCGCTGTCCTACTTCACCAGTTTTATCTCAGGACCTTCTGGGTCAGATGTGTTTGTGTGTTCAGCAACACTAAATTTTTTTCTTCTGTGAGCTTGTCCTGTCTCCCTTTGAACTCGTGTAAACCTTTTAACATCCACAGCATTCTGCAGTAAAAAGTTTACAGTGTGTGTATGTGCGTGTGTGTGTAGGGGGAACAAAACTAAAAAAAAAAAACCTCCTTTTGTTTCAAATCCACTAGTTTCATTACTGCCTCCTCATTTGTTCTGGAAGAGGCAAGGAGCACTTGATTGCCATTCAGCCTTTCCGTATCACTCCTGATTATACAGTCTTCCGTCATCTCTAGCAAATGAGAAAGTGATTTTCATTTGTAATTTCAACCAGCATCATCGCCAAAGATGAGATTTTCAGAATTACATAAAGAACTCAGTTAAAATTACAGTGAACCAAATGAGGTTCACCGATACTGATAATTTTGAAAATCCCATTTGAACATAGCATGCTCTAGCATTATTTATTCTTCCAAGTTATTTTCTAGGAGTTTTATCAATGAAGAGCAATTTGTTCATACTTTTCTGGCAGTAAATGTAGTATTATAAGGTTCTTGCACCTGGGCAGACTTGTAAATCCTGACAAGTTCCCTTTTTTGCTAGACTTTTATCATTTATACCTCAGGGTTACTGGCATTTGAGCATCACTGACAAAATGAAAGAGGACACATTTCAAAAGCTAAAGCAAAATGTAAATCAGAACGATTCTAAATCTAGAAGTTGTAAATGCCTGGACCGCATTTGTTATCGCATTATCAGAATGCTGAAAAAATTGTATAAATACAACTGACGATCACTGAATTAGCACGTTTTCAGAACATACTCAAAAGAGCTCATTTCAGATGAATGCAAATTCAGAAAGCAATGCTTGCAGTCTCATACTTCTGCAAGAAGTTAGATGGAGAAGTTTGTTCTAATCCTCTAATTCTGCTTTGACACTGAAGCAATCTGTAGTCTCTCACATTTATCACCTCCCCCCATCCAGTTCCTGTTATACAACTGCTTATAAAGCAAGCCCAGTTTTTCCCCATAAGAAAACTAAACTTACCACAAAATTAGAACAAACAAAAAGAACCCTGCACATATCATCTAGTCTTCTATAAAACCTAGCATTTTGTTGGAAAACTAAAAATTCCAGAACGGAGAATTTACATTTAAAATTATTTTTTCTATTTAACAAGCACTCTGTCCACTCTAGTTATAACAAAACTAAAAGCTGTTCTGCGCTAAGAACGGGTAAGTTTTCTACAGCTTAAACATGAGAATCAAACCACAAGCAACAACAAAGGCAGGCCTCTAACGAGAAGTTCCTATCTTTTTACGAAGAGATAAAAGAATATTTTTCCACACACATAGCTTTAAGATTTGCCCTAACTCCACCTTTTTTAAATAGGCAGTTGCTGCCTTAAAGAAAAAAAATTCTTAAACAACAACGCTAGTAACAGGAGGCACCCGAAATTAATGCCATTATCTTGGGAATAATATTAAGTCTATTTCACATGAAAATGCTACGTTAACTCTTCTGCTTTTCAGAAGAACTCTGCAAAAGTTCTGCTGCTTTATGAAAGGAAGTCAATTGTACACATTAGTTGCAAGTCTTCACCCTTCCGTAAAATTATGCAACATTAGATCTACTAATTTTTTGAAGTTTGTCCTAAGCACTTTCTAAAAGCAACTATTAATGTAATAAAAACTGAAAACACTCCTGGCCACTAAGGAGTGATACTGGATTACAAAAAATTTACCATTCATCACAGCATCAAGAACTACACTTGACTAAAGTTGGAAGCATCTATAATAAAACTTTGATGCTTTTATAAAGTAATGAAGAAAGTACCCACAACATTGCAGATATTTCTTAATGGAGAAATTTGTTAAGTATATAGCAAAACATGACAAAAACCTGAGAATACAGATGGTGAAGCAAGTACCAAAATAACTGCCTTTTCAGCCCAAACAAAAATATCTTTCATTAATGAAATCAAGTCCGAAAACTCTTGGTCTACTTACTTACTTAACACACTTTTACGTGCGAAAAAAACTTTACCATATATACCGCATGCTCATGTTGTGTTTCACATGCTCCTGTGGGTGGGTAAGTGCAAAAAAAAAACCAAACCCAAAACAACAAAAAACCAAACAGCAGCTATTTCTGTCCAGATAAGATCTGTGAGTTCCTCTGAGCTGCTGGAAGGTGCAACAGGCACAGAGAGAGCATGCCAAGCACAGGCTCTGTTCTGGGCAGGCCACCTCCTGAACGGGAAGGACAGGGTGATGGCAGTTCAGGTACTTACCCAAGCCAAGTTCAGACTAGGTACAGTGTAACGGGGTAAGCCAGAAGGCTCTGCTCAGGGGTTCAGGAAAACACCACGCACGCAGGTCCAGACGTTAGTGTGGCACAGCGCTCAGCTGTACCATAGGCACTCACCAGCCTGTGCCTAACCCATTCCGACAAGCAAACCCAACCCAAATGCAAAGCTTCAATAAAACCTAGAGAGATTACCCTTCTGGAGGATAGTGAACGCTATGCCTACCCAATAGTTGTAAACAGAGGGATCCTCATCCCTGACAAGGGCTTTTTATTACTGGAAAGTTACTGTAAGACATACACTCAGTGATACAAACATATAACTGAAATACCATGCATTTATACATTATAAAAGCAGGCACAAAAGCACTTGTTTGACCTACCAAAACAAACCCAAACCCAAACCAAAACACGCAAACCAAAACCCATGCATTTATGCATACAATAACTTAAAGAAAATGCAGCAAGCAGAGAGACAAAAACCCACTTCCAGTGACATATTATTCGTCAGTTTGACAAGATACTGTTAGCCCCTTAAGAGCTCGAAAATTGAGCATGTAGCTGAAAAAAAAAAAAACCAAACCACATTAGGATGTTTGGCACCTACTTTGCTTCCTAACAGAAGCTAATTCTATCTTCCACAGAAAAGTTAACTATGGAATGGCTCAAGTAACACAACAATAAGGACAGAAAGAGCAACAAAAGCTTATGACAGTTATTCAGGACTATGGCTCAGATAAAAATAAGCAAGACCAAACAAAACTCAAACCAAAACTTCATTCTATCCGTTTCATCAGTTTTGTTTCACTACAAAGATTTACAAAACTACAAAATTAGAGAGCATAATCTCATCCAAGGAAGAAGCAGCAGGGACAGGGCCACAGAATTTAACCCAAGCATTATTTACTTTTGTATTTAAGGAGACAGCCACATCAAATTTGCCCCAATTCAGTAAGATTTTACAAAATTAAAGAACTGCAAGTATATCTCCCTGAATTCTAATATATTTTTTCCTCATGGGCAACCTTTAAAAATTCCTACAAAGTATTTGCAATGCAGATATTACAATGCTGCAGGATGAAAAGCTGAAGTTCAAACTATCTAGAAACAGAGTAGGACTAAAATGAAAGTCCTACAGCTGTGGTATGACCATGAAAACATTGGACAATATAAAAAACCCTTGAAAAACAAGGTTTCCCAGAAAACGATTTCACTATTTTTGTTAAAATGTTACTAATAATCAGGGCAACCTTAAGGAAAAAAAGACCAAAAGTATATCATGTTAACTAAGTCTTATTTCTGTGGCTAAGTCACTAAGTGAGAGCTATAGTACAAGTAGTCACCTAAAGCAAAACTAGGCATAATTAACTACCTACCTCTTGTTAATGTCCCCTTAATACTGAAAGGAAGGGGGAAACGCAGTTATGAAGATTAACATTAAGCATAGGATTCACTTCTACTAACCTTAACAGACAAACATTATACATCTAGTTTAGGTTTGTCATTGAGACAGATGCTCTCTACAGTCAGTGGAGAGAGGTACCTTCAGGAAGCGAATAATCTCTTCGTAAAATACTTGTTTAAGATAAATAGAATTAATTGCTTTCTGGAAGCACAGCTCTGTCTCAACTCTAGCGGAGGCCTAAGTACCTAAGTTATAGAAGTCTAACAATGTAGGACTCATATTCCCCTAATAAAAGAGTCTCTATATTTTAAAGCAGTAGGTGAAGTAGAGAAAAACTTAAATCCTTAATCAAGAATGGCACCCAAATTTCACAGAATGAAAACTCCCCACAGTTGCTGTATCTTAGGTAATCCCTCTGGTCATGCTTGTACTTGAATCAAAATAGCATCTTAAGGGTTGGGCTGACTTGGTATACCTGCAACAGATAAACCCGTTAATACTGTCCTAACATAACCAGTGTTTTATAACCCTAGTGAGTGTTTCGTACACTTAGTCAGTGCCTACCAAGAAGCGAACACATTGCCAACACAGACAAAAGCAGGAAACGCAGGACCTCGGCTTGAAGTGTTCTGGTTTCTCTTGCAGTAGCCTAGAGGATTTACTCGGATGGTAACACCCAAGCATGAATAACAGCTTGAGTCATCCTCACAATAAACAGGAGTGGCAGGGAAGATTTTCAAAGTGATGGTGCAGACAGTAAAGAGAAGACTATCATTCAGTATTCTTCCTGGTTTTTCAATTTGCCTTCAGCTCTTAAGGCAGGTAAAAGTTTCAAGCCTCAAAAAACACAGCACGATTTCTACAAAAGGAAACTTTTCAGGAGTACTAGAAAGGCATGGGAGAAACACTCCTACATATTTTATTTTTGCATTTATTAAAAAGTATGTGTGTGTAGATATATATATGCTCAAACTAAAAAAGCATATAAACATATATATATATTTATATGATACTATATGGTATATTCACAAATACTCCAAAAGCAACCATCTTACAGACTTCTAAGAATGTGCCCTGAATGATAAAGGCAAAATCACAGAAGGCTTTCTGGCCACAGCTCTGACAACTGAAGTCCCAGAGCTAATTCATGACCTTAAAAAGAAAAGTAAGCACATGCAGCAGAACCAGTATGATCCGTTAGCACTATCATGCCAAGCAGCAGTGGTGGCAGTGACCTCTCTCTCACCACACTCGCTTCTGGAACACGCTCATGATGTAAGCAGAAATATATTTAGTATGTACAGACAGAAAACCTCCAATCAATTCTCAGTTCCTTTTTTAAGGTTAAAGCTGCGCTCTCCTAACATAACTTTTTTGAAAGGAGCATGGCGAGCACGTGAAATGGCATAGTTTGGTGACCCTTAGCACGCTTTTTCCCCTGTAAGAAAACCCCTAGAAAACTCCGTATTAGAAATCATTGTCCACAGCAACCTCCACACTGAGGCAGGATACTAGGTGCCTAAAATCCAGAAGACCACGGGAGATGGGTGATGCCTGCAAGAGCAAATCTGATGCCTGCAATTCCTGAGGTGCCTGTCTTTACACCAGTGAAGTTCCCTAGGTGGTTCATACCCCGCCAGTGAGCGCGCTTGCAAATGCTGTCATTCTGGATAAGCCAAGCATTTTTTTGTGCCTAAGGCTGTCCCTCATTCACAAATTAGATATTCCTGTATCTAAGGAAAGGCAAAATTCAGTAGGCATGAAAGGAGTATGTCTGACATACACTAGTTTTTCCAAGAGAAAACGGCTGCTCTGCAGAAACACACGTGACTCCTGGAGCCTAGAGGAGAGACAGTAAGAGAACGTGTGACTCATTTGCTAGTGCTGAAGTCACTCGTGGTTGAACCCACGACTGCGTCTGCAGTCAGTAACGCAACGAGCCACAACCTGTCCTAAGGCCTTGAGGGCAAGTGGCAAAGCACAGCTTGCACCCACACAGCTAAACTTTCTCCACTTCTAACCCGTACCAGCAGCTGAAAATAGTCTCTGAGCTGCATCATGCCCCAAATCTTGCCCAGGCATTGTCCAGAGGAGTGCTGACAAATGCCAGAACATGCCAGGGAACACGTTACCAATGAAACACCGCCGATGAATGTGGGGCAATACTCAAGCCCGAACTACTGTCCCTTTGAGGCTAGTAGTACAGACGCAGCCTCAATGCCTGGTCCTTGCCACCCAGCCTTACTTGGCTGCCTATCAACAAGGTTTTAGAGTCATTCTGCTAATACAGAAGTAAACAACGTCTCTAGTAACCTATCGTATAAAATTATGACAGTACAACCATTCCTACTTCAAGTTTTAAAAGGAATGACTTAAGCTGTTGAAATCAAAGAGGGGACTTCAAACTGCATGTAGACATCTACCTCCAGAAGAGGTGTAGGACTTCAGACATTAAGCTAATAGAAAACACTACTGAGAAGGATACAGACCACAAGAAAATACACTAACTCTCATTCCTAGATGCTCAATTCCTCCTTACAAGGAGCACAAAAATCTAATTTGAAATTGTACGCTGCATCCAAGGAAACAGGCACTAAGTACTCAAGTACAGTGAGCTCCACAATAACTGTGTCCGTGTACAAAGACTATGAGGTTGCATAGTTAAGCTTGTACTATACCAAATAGTAAGGAGTACTTGCTTACCTGTAACTTCTTACAGCTTTATCCTGACCTGGATTTGTCTAACACTTTTTAAGCAAATCCTAAACATACCTATTTAATATTTTTCTCCTTACTGCATGATCAAAGCAGGTCTGCTGTTATTCCAGCTCAGTGAGTTTGTCATATTAATGCAGTAAAATATATTCTTTGGGAATACATGGTTTTCCTCAGGAAGGCATTTCTGCCACAATGAGTTGCATAATTTAAAACCAACAGAAGTCTTTGGTGTGGGATGAGGTATCTGAGTATAAATATTAACTACATAGTTAGTTCACAAATACTTATTGCAGACATTGAGTTACATTAAATCAATGATACATGATAAAACAGTACTGTAGATTTCAATGCAAATGTTTCATTGACAACAGAAACCACAGAGAAGGAGAAGCTGATAAAGGAGAAGTATTATGGAGCACAGTTTAGGCAATGCTACATGGAAGGAGTTATAGATACAGCAAAATACACTTGCCTATTTCTGATCATATTTTAACCATTAAGAGAAGTAATCTTGGAGAGCTGTCTTTATCTTTCATCAGTCATTAAAACTCTAAACCACATTAAAACTCTAAATAACAACACGTATCAATACTGGCGTTCCTTCTTCCTTTGAAAAATACAAAGACCAATTAGGATAGCAAATGTTAAAGAACACCACAGCCAAAGGAGCCTACAGTGTCAACAGCTGTAGTGCAATGCACTGCTTCAGTTTAACATCTGTTTGTCCCTCACAGATAAACAAACACCAAAAAACCAGTTGAAGCTAGCAGACCAAATCAGACTGCGAATGAACTCCCTTTTAGCCCGCCACAGTGCACCTTCCCATTCCGTTCCGGGCTGTTGTGGAGTTTAGAAGGCGATGCAGCTGCCTCATCCCTGTTAACAGCAAAAGCGACCAGGTAACCTTTTAAAACTGCAGTCCTACAAGGAATACCCTTTTGTACTCCTAGTGCTCATGTGAATGAGTTAACAACAGAACATTTTACCATCTGTAGAGCTAACCAGGAAAGTGTGGCCGTGCTTCTTTCTCTAGCCCGCCTTACTGGTCCGGCATGAATTACCTTGTCTTTGGACAAGGTTGCGGTTGGTCTGTAACTCCAGCACAGAAGAACAAGACCCTTTCACTACCCCAGTACTGGGCAGCTGAAGGTTCACGGAGCAGAAGGGCTTCACGCATCTCATATCTGGCCCACCAAAGGCTGGCTTGCAGAAAAAGTATTTTGTAGCGTGGCCCAAATTATTTTAAGTATGCCAAATGTGATGATTTACAACGTGTATGCTCCACACTCTCCACCTACTGTACATGTGAAAAGGCATTTGCAGGAAGCACATTCCCTAAGCAGCAGTATGAAAGAAATCTAATACCTTGCTTGTTCCTCCCCATTCACAGCTTAAAGAGCAGAGTGCAAGCTGAGAGGCAGGGAAATACAACTGGATTGCTTTGCAGATACAGATAAAGATGGATACTCCATAGGTGTTTACTTTCTTGAATGACACAGCAAAAAACACCCCAAACCTAAATCACACTGTTTGCAGAAACAAATGCATTTCAGATATTATAGATATTTCACTCTTAAAATAGACTGTGAAAATTGATAGACTTTGTATTTGATTTGCTTGCACTGAAAACCTGGCCTTCCTTGTTTCTTCCTAATGCACTGCAGCAAGCAGCGACACCTTAGTCAAATATGCAACATAGCAGCTGACAGGGCTTTCTCTAAGGGAAATTCAGAGATTCTGGAATTTGTTCACACAACCTTCATCTGAGATATTCGAAACAATTACTTTTTTGGGTGGCCACAAGAGAGATCAATTTGACAGAATTATGGAAAAGGCTGAGCATGAACTCCCAAGGCTGGCAGATAACAACCTATCACTTTCATAGGAAACAGATTTTAACTATGACAGGATTTAAATCATATTTATATAAATATGATAAAAATGAAGCAAAGGCTATAGGCACCTTTATTTTTGAGTCTAAAGTAATCTCAGTTCCCTCTATTTAAAGTTATGAAATTGAAATAGTGCCCAAAATACTGTAGTGAGATGAAGCACAAATGTTCTACAGTAAAGAAATAATATTGTATGGTATGTTTCTATTCTGCTAATAAAAACTATGCAGCATTATTAACATATTCTAAACTTATCTCCACATAATCTGCATCTGGAAGCATCATAACCTCACTGGCAAATAATATTTGAGTTGATAAATGGGGCTTCTCCCTTCAGAGTTCAATAAAGATTTAAGGAAAAGGAAGTACTTTCCACATGATTTAGTCAGTATGGACACTTGCCCCCTTTCAAAATGAAGAATTATTGAGTAGAACCTCCAAATTTTTTCCACCCTTTATTTTGTCTGTCTGTGCTTTTTTGGTTTAAAAAAGGGCGACCTAGAAAAGTTTCATCTCCTTCCTAAAGTACAGATGACTAAACCAGCTAGCTATGCAAAAGCAATAAACATATTCACAATGACTAGCAAAGGAGTGATATATTATCTTCAGATACCAGTAAGAAACAGAATCCTTCACATTCATTTGATACAGCTTCCAAAGTCAGATAAGTCAGACGCACTTAAGATTTTTTCTTCAGAGAAATTGTGCAAGGCGTTTTTCCTCACAAAAGCTCTGTGACAAGTAAAACTACAATAAATTCAAGCTATTCTGTATTCAATTGCTCAGTCCCTTTAAATCTCATATTGAAGTCCTGCTTCCTAAAGCAGTCAGGAGAATGAGGAAAGACTGGATAAATATAGACCTGACTTTCCAAAGAGCAGACAAGCCTTGTAATGAAATGTAATACCTGTGGGAGAAGGTAAGAACTAAACAAAAATACATGGCAAATAATTGGGGGAATCAGAGTTGCATTATGCAAATATTTGTAAATAAGTATTTTGCAAATGTTTCTATTCTTATTTGCCAAGCTAGAATTTTTTGCATAAGCTTTACTCATTCCATGCTTTTCTTCATTTTAACATTTTTCAGGGAAAAAAACAAACTAAAACATTCTCTAACCATATTAGGAAACCTGAATCTTCTTGAGATGCCATCTTTTTTTTGGATTATCAGCTAATTTGTTTAAAATTAACCCAAAGCTATCACTTATGGTGAGATAATCTTTATGACTAAGCAATAATCATCTGGCTTTTCTCTCCTCCTTTGTAGAGTGTTTGGAGGTAAGAGACATTTACTGGTATGAACTACATTTCTCCAATTACCTATCCTTTCTTGAGGGAATTGCTAATTAAGCAGCCACTTTGTAAATCTTGTACACCATTACGTGCTGACAATACCCAGGTAGCGAGACAACATCCAGGCAAGGAACTGCAGAAGAATATGGTAAACTGCTCCTTCGTTCACTAGCTGAACCTTTCTGGGACACCTGACCTCAACAGCCTTGTGAGTCAGCCACAGAAGCATTTTATCCTGTTGCTAATAAGTTACACTTTTCGGACTAAACCAGCCAATATTTAGATGCGAGGCACGGGTGGATTTTCTGCGCTAGCAGACTCACGGCTTTACGTTTCTATGCGCAGCCTTACAACGTACAGGCCTCGGGTCCTTCACTGCAGTGAAGACCCAGAGACTCGGCCAGACATTTCAGCACAGGTACCGTTTTGCTGCTTCTCGTCTCCTGAGATGCCCCTACGCAGTTTGCTGCTTACAGCCCGCCGCCTTTCCCTCACGGGCGCGGAGGAGGCAACGGGGGCCAGCGCGGAATCGCAGGGTGCCTGCACACAGGCTCCAACGGCCGCAGCTGCCTCCCCCGGCCTCCCCCAGCTCCTGAGGGAACCCTGCTGTGCCCTCTAGCGACAAACGGCCGGCAGCAGGAGACCGCGGCCGTCCCGCGCTTGGGGAGACCCAGTTGAGGCGTGACACACAGGTACACGAAGCAGAGGGGCCCCGGATACGCGTACGGCACATTTATATTTATCCCCTCTGCGTATCTTACTGGCACGGGATGATCCGTGTCGGTCCCTTCCAAGGGAACTGTTCCATTAACGCTCAGATCAGCTAGATCAGCCACCCCACAACAGTACCAAACATATACCTCGGGCAACTCGAGAAGATAAATTCAATACATTAAAATACATACAAACAGAGCACTCTGAAAACTTGAAATAATCCTGTGCTTGTTGTTGACGTTATAATTTGTTTCACAAAAGCCTGCAGCTGTATCCGTAATTTTTGAAAACACAATGCTTTGGATTTTCCAGTCTGAAAGCCCAAGTCCAAATCAGATTATTTGCATATGGTGCTTGAATTACTATGTAGAAACTGGTGGGATGGATTCTTAAACAGTTGCTTTATGTCTCTCTGGTCAAAATTAGCAGTCTTTATAGTCTCCTGTTTTGTGGCATCAATAGCATATTTTTGGTTTAATAAATAACACACAATATAAAGAAACAATGTTTGATTTACTGAGATACAGCCTAAAAAAACCCAACCTAACCTCCCAGCATTTTATTTTAATGGCATCCAAACATACCAAAGTGACTGAAGTGCAAAGGACAAAGTGGATCAATATTTTAAGTACTATTAACAAACATATAAGATGCACAGAACTAAGGCCCTATTTCCAAGCGGGAAGAGCAACTAGATAAAAATTAACTTACAAATAAAAGCACAGAATTTATTGCCTCGTCTTTGGCACCAAAATACCATTTAAGGGTATTATCGTTAAGATTCATGCCAGACTAGTGAGATGATGTTGGCTTACAATCACGTAAATCAGCAGAGAGATGTCGACTTCTTCCTCTGATACATCTCTTTTTTTCAAACTCTGAAGACATGCCAAAACTACTCTTGTTTTGCTCTTGTAATTTATTTTGCTAGAAATAAACCTCAGCAAGACCACAACTTATTTTAGAGAGCTGAGTGTGATTTCCTTTTTCTAGATATACATGCTATACACAGACAAATACTACTTTAAAATATTACTTACAGATTGCCAAGCAAGAGACTCCATAATTCGATGTTCACAGCGTTCTAGATGCTTTATCATTTCCCTTGTTAGGCTTGGCTCCGCTTTAATAAAGCTTTCAATCACCTTGTAGAAGTCAAAAGCTTGTAAATCAAAAACATTGAGAATCCATGGGAAAGACAAGTCTGTTTCAGCACTGGTACCATCACTTTGAGAAGCATTTCCTGCAAGGAAGATGGACTAATGTTATCAAGGGTACTACCTCCTTTCACTCCTGACATCTTTTCCTTTTTGTATTTATTAAATCATTGCTAGTTCAGAAACTTCTGCGAGCACTTTTTTTTTTTTCTATTTACTGCATTTTATGTATTAGAACACATGGCAATAATTCTCAATAAATAACAATGCTATTTAGCACTTTAGATTCAACTTACTGCCGTATGTAGCCATGACAACCTCAACAGCACATGCCAGAAGAGATGTGTGGAAGATGTTATCATTCAGAAGTTTGCTAAGGAGAAAGAAAGTTATTAATACTTGTCCTAACACTAAAATAGCAGACTTCGATAACAAGTTAGGGGCACATACCTGAAATTCTGCACTGAAAGGCGCTCTTCTTCCTGAAATATATAAATCAAAACAAACTTGTGAATATTATTAGTATTTGTAAATGCAATGCCAGTACGAAGCTACCAGTACTAAACTTACCGACTTTAGCATAGACTCCATTACTCTGTAATATAGACGTACTCCAAGCTTGTATCTCTGTTAAAAAAGAAGAAATTCAAGAATATTACAAGAAGTTTTAACGGACTACAACAGGCAGACTCTCATGTTTTAACAATTCAGAACACTTGCATTTTTTGGAAGAGCCACTATAAAGATGCCATTGTCCCCAGCTCCATTTGCCAATAGTACTGGAGAGGCCTCAAAGCCTACTAAGGTTTGTGACTACCCCAACCACATGAAGACTCATTAATCAAGTGTTTCTGTTGATTCACAGCTAACAGGATAAAAAGCAGGGCTGACAGACAGGAGACTGTTGAGTACCAACTTGGTTGGATTTGTTTTCCAAAATCCCTGTTGAAAGCACAGCTGGCCTACTGATTTTGTAAGGAAGTGAGTCACCTTTTGCAGCTTTAGGCGAAATTACCTTAATGAATGCAAATATACGTTTCACTAAATGTATTTTGCCCAGCAATTTGCCCATCCTTCATTAAAGTATTTCCAACATTATTCCACCCAGTTCCTATTGCTTCTTATATATTAAGAATAATTTGTTGAATACTAACTTTACAGCACTTTAGAAAAAAATACCTGGCTATTCCTCAAGTTGAAAAGAATATTGTTACTTTCTACCATTACTGATCTTCAGTGAAGGAGGACAGTCAGTAAGTCAGGTCTCACACTAGCTAGTACCAACAGAGTTCAAATGAGTAATACTTATCCAAAATACCAGTTACCTGTGAGCCAATTTCAGCACATCCCTGTCCAACTGCTTCAGCAAATTTCTTTTTGAAGATGTGTTCAAGACTTTCCACTCTTTTCAGGATACTATCCTTAGGGTTCACTGTGCAATTCTAAAAGTACAGGAAGGAGGGGAAGGGAAAGAAAGGCAAGGAAAGGACATTTTACTTCAAAAATATTTTAATGACTTAATCACATTAGTCCTGCTTCACTTTGCAACATCTCTCAGTCAGCTCATCAGCATAAATAAAAGTGGAGTACTTACAAAAAATAGAATCATTGTATACATTCAACAGTTTCCAGTAACTACAACTTCATGTCTCACATGCAACTAGTTGCAACTAACACAACTAATACGTGAGTAGTACCATTGATGTTAATGTCTTTAAACTTAGAAATATGCTTAAGTTGCTGAATGTGAACACGAGAGATCCTCTGTGAGTACATCCTCCTTCTCTTCGTCTCCCCTTTATATCCCTTTCTTTTTCCATCTGATACATACATAAATAAATCTTAATATTTAGTGCAATAACAAAAAGATTTAAGAACTTAAGGTTCCAATACACATCAGTTACATAGAAGTGTTTTCTAAAATTATTAATTACATTTAAACCATCCCAATTAAAATACACTTCTTCAAAAATGGTTGTTAATAAAGGAGTTCCCAAAACATGTGCATCTGATATACATGTGTACATTTTACTTGAGTGATAATTCCAAGAATCTTTCACAAATCTTCCTTCTAGTCACTTACATTGAAATATTTGATGAGAGTATCTGATGGTTTATCAGTTGCTGAGTTTAAAATCATGCTCAATTGCTGAATATTATTCATTGCAGCTCTAGAAAAATACAATAAAATGCATAACAAACATTAAGGTTGGCTTGACAATTTCCAGAAACTGAACGGCAATTCTACAAACAAACAAACAAAACATTATTATTTTAGTTCGCAACTTAGCTATCAAACCACCTGCTGGGAAAACCTGTTGTACCGTGTTAACCACTGTGAGTTTTAATAATCTAATTCATCTAATCATTTAATTATTAGAATGATTACAATCCATAAGTAAACAACCAAAAGAACATAAATTAAGTAATAAACACTAACAAGCACTTTTAAAAGCAATAGAATGGTGGAACTGCAATCTTTGTGTGTGAAAATATTCAGTTAAATCAAGCAACTCCCTAAAAAAAAAACCCCACACTTTGGCTTTTGAACAAAAATAATACAAAAGACTGGAAACATAAAAGCTGTCTTCATTCACAAGTCATCTGTTCACAAATGTAGTAAGATGTATTAAAATATGGCAGTCATAAGAAAATACAGCCTTTTTAACACGGATGCCTTGCAAAACCCACATTTTTCAGAGGCAGAACTGTCAACATTCCTATTGGCAACAGCATGAGAATAGAGAATCTTCTTCCTCCCTGGATCCGAACCCAAAAGTCACATTAAAACTTAAATTCTTACTTTAACTCCAATTCCTTGTATTTCCAATAGAAAGGCTACAATTTCTGTAATTCTTATTCTACCTGCTGTATCCGTAGCTAGCTTAGAGGATCTTAAATATAAAATCTTCTTAACTTTTAAAGTATTATGGGTGGGGAAAAGGATGTGGACATTAAAGATGTTTTTCAGTGTTCCCAAGAAACACAAACAGCATCTTCTTAAAAAGTAGAATAAAAATTCTTTATTGTCTAGATGAAAAGTAGATAAAAAATATGAGTAACATTTTATTAATTTGGATATACTGAAGTATTAAAGTATGCCTCCATGTATGATCTTATTGGCATTATTTTACAGGTACAGAGTAAAGAAAAAACCAAAACACACTGACATCAAAACTATTTGTATCTCTACTTAATGCTTAGAATTTTCTTGCTAAAAACAGATCCAAAACCACAAGTAATATCCATTGATTCATATCCAATGCCTTAACATAGAAAACTGCTAAAGCTAACACAAGTAACAGCAGTATTTCAGAAATTCAGAATTAAGAATACTTTGAAGACAAGTGCGTAGAATCCTGTTTATTCCACAGGACAAAGTTAAATGCCTTGTTAGGGTGAGTGTGTATCTCTCTGAAGAAAGCATTTTTCAGTTTCTCTTCTAGAACTGAAATCCTGATGACAAACATTTTTCATGACTTTCAGAAAGATCATTATTTTAAAATAACAGAACATAGCCTCTTCTCAAATAGCATGCATTATCCAGGTGACTGAAATATCTATAGGTGGGAAAATAAGAACAATAATGATCTTGTCATACAGGACAAGAAGATATGTGCATAAGCTCGCATCTAAGCAGCCTACATTTCCAGCTTTTGGGGATCTCATTTATTGTTCTGCTTATTATTTGCACATACATACAAAACTAATAATATATCCAGTACATCTGTAAGTACTAATGGGGCCTGGCTTTTTTTAAACATATTTCAAGTTACGTATTAAGCAATATCATTAAGTTTCTATTCTTTTCGAAAGGTTAGTGTATTAATTTCTCTCCTAACATCTAAGAAATAGTTTGATTCTTCTAGCAGTATCATCATTTTCTGAATTTTTCATTGTGTTTTTTGGTGGGGTTTTTGTTTGTTTTAAATTTCTGTGCTATTTAACCTCAATTTGGCTCATATCACTCAGAAAGTAAGTGGAAAAAGAAGAAAAATATGTTCAATCATTACAACTGTAGTAGAACAAAGATGCATTTTTCTTTAATCTACTTTTTAGAAGGCTTTGGTAAAATCACTTCTACCAAAACTCTACTAGTGATAAGGAAAAGCATAAGGACATGGGAGAAAAATAAAATGAAAACACAATCCATTCTCATTATGCTCTGAACTAGTACTTGCACTCATTTTATCTACTGCTTTCCACATAAACAACCAGATACAAATCCACTGATGAAACTTATTAGATTTGCACCAATTTCAGGGGGCTTTAGAGCAGATCCTAAGTGTCTAGGTCCAGAAAGAAGACATTATAAGAAGATTCAAAGTAATAAGTATGGTGCTTTCAACATAACCTGTAAGGGGTTCTACTTAATGCAGGGAGAGTCAACGATACACCTTCCACTTCATGCTGGTGATCAAAGGTTTACTGCCATCTAGTGACAGTTCTGGGGCTTTATGAAAAACTGTTACTACAGCCCAAATCACTGCTGGTGAATAAGCCTTCACTTCAACTGTCTTAAATGGCATGTCTTGGAAAACTCACAGAAAAGCCTCAGTGTGGATGGAGAGAATCTAACTATTTCACTAGACCTCCTCTCAAGACCAAAGTTGGTTTAGCACATTTCAAATTTTTAGCAATGCAGAAACTTGGTACTCCTGGACTTTCTTAATAAGACTTGCATGTCAAGAACTTTAATGAAGCATCTTTCAGAGCATTAGAGGGCTTTTTAAATGCTAGTATAACTGAAAACGGTCAATAACAAGCAATCTATATTTGCCAAAAATGGGATTTGTCGTCAATGACCTTCTTGTTAAATGCACTGCATGCTATAGATGGTCAAGTTCCTGATACCCCACGTTCAGTCTGGGAACTGATAGGCAAGCTGATGCCTTTATGGCTAAAAAAGCATCACTGGCAGTCAAAGATTAGAAGCATAAGACTAAAAGGGACCACTAAGACAATCAAATAAAGCCTTTCACAGTCACAGGCAAGTAAAAGTTCTTCCATATACTGATCAATATGTCTCTCAGCTGCATGTCTCTATTATTTTTATGAAGAAGCTTTTCAGAACCTTGCTGTTCTGTTTAGCTTCTGCAGATGGCATTTAGTAGATTTATAGTGGATGCACAAGCCCAGAGTCTAATTCATTATTCCACAACTATATAAACACTGTAGAAGTATTTTTAATAAAAACAAAAATAATTTCACTCATTTGAGAAAACCAAAGTAATAATTAAGTGTACAATATTTTAACTTCTCTCATCTCTACAGCATGCTAAAATGAAAGGCATTTATACAGCAAGCATGGAACAAGAACTTTACTTTCCGATTTTATTAAACCTGACACCTTAAGAATGACTGCATGTGCAAACACTTCTCTGTCTGTCCACATAGCACATGGCATTGCAGTGACGCAGCTGAATGGTTCTTGAGTGTCCAGGAATTTCCAAGCACCACCAGGCAAAACCACACTGATTTTGTCAAAAAAGGGTACATGCAAATCTCCTTTCCTTTGGCTAATTGAATTCAAGCTTACATTTTTTTCTGCATTTGATTGTATATCAAACAATCTCCAATTAATACCACATGTCTACCATATCTGTCCATTTTCCTGATAGACCAAAATATGTTGGCACTCTGAAATGTTCATCTTCCCAATACAGAAAAAAAAGAAAAAGTTGGCACTCTGAAATGTTAACCTTCTCGTACAGAAAGAAAACAATACTAAGAAAAAAAAGATTGTGGGAGAAGAAACATGTCTGCATACACAATTTGGTATCAGGAAAGGAAGCCAGAAAATACAGAACTAGAGTAAAGACAGGAAAGGAAGATGGAAGTATAGCAGACAAAAGTACTACCATGGAAGGGTAAATTTGCATTCTCACAAGAACAAATACAGTAATCTATTTTACAGACATCTTGTACTACTTAGACAACTCAGTAAAAAGCTCTCCCTGTTTTCCAATAACTTCACTAGGAAATGAGCACACTCGGCACCCCTCAGTACATGCTCACTGCTTATTAGTGGCCAGAACTACATCTGATTTATGAAAAACAAAACAGTTGCTTTAAAATTAAAACAACTACTCTAAAGATGAATATTTCTAGTTAGGATATCAAACAAAAAAAACACAGCTTAAAAGAAAAACTCATACCGAACAGGAGTCTGTGGAAGTATAAGATTAAGTTCCTCATCTGGATTGTTTTTTAGTGGTGTCCTCTCCAACTGTGAGCTACAGAAATGGAAAAGAAACTTATGAAGTACTAATCTAATTCCAAAAAGAATGTTTTCTATAAAGATTTATTAATCTGCAGAAAAAACTGTGTAAGAGATTTTTAGAAGATCTAGATGTCCAACCACTCCAGTTGTTAGAACAATGTAATTTAAATCCCAAGTAGATCTGCTTTGAGCAGGATGTTGGACTAGATGACCTCCAAAGTTCCCTTCCAACTTCATTTTTTTTTCTAGAATGCTATTTATAACAACTTAATTTATATGTGCAGCTAGTATTAGCTCCATTTTAATCCAATTTTAAGTGAATGTATTTTTCTACCATAGATAAAGTCACAGACCTGCATCGTGAGCTCACATCAGGTTACAGAAATGTTGAATTGTCAGTAACCACTGGAATTTTAGAGTATGACTAAAAAAATTCAAATACATCTGTATTACTGAACAGCACCAGGGGATGTACCTGGGCACTGGTATTCTACTGTTTAGTCTGTTAAACCATCCGTGGTGTATTTCTGTCCCATGCAAACTACCATTCCCCAAACAATTTCTGGGTACAGGTCAGAAGTCAGAATGGGCTGAGGACCACTCCCAACAGGCAGCTTCCAAATGCCACCAGCTGGTATTAGGAAGAAGCTGGACATTGAGGACCCAGATCATTCCATGCCAGCTGGCCCCAGAGCTGTAATACTGCCTCGGGCATATCTAATCAACTAGCATGACGTCGCCTCCTCCTCACAATTCCTCATCTTCCCCTGGATAACAGGGGCTTGCACAGAGTAAGAATTACAGTAGAGCTTCCAAATCATTTTAGGTAGAGTCACAGTCATATGTTTTCTAATTATTTAAGCGATAATGTAAAGTAAGGCTGGTGATGCTAGAAATATCTTAGCTGAACTACAAACCGAAGACATCAACAGGATAGAGAGATCTCAATTTATAACACGAGGGGGGGAATCAACGCAAGTTCACATTTTCTATTATAAAATGAAAGCAGTAAATGGAAATATTACCATGCAATGACATCAGGCTGCAGAGTTTCATCGTGATCCAGAAATAATCTTGCGTCTATATCTTTATTTTTGAGATAGAGCTCGTCATACTGTTTCGAGAGAACCTCAACCTCAAAAAACATTGAAAACAACCTTTATTTTATAGGAACAAGTTTGACAATTTACTGAATAATATAAGCCTGTCCTACCTCATGAATACAGTGCTGAAATGCTAAGGAAATGACCTTGGAGCTCACAAAGTCACTTCTTACACAAACAGCTGAAACATACCCAGAGGAAAATTAACTTTCCCACATGTAAACAAAGATAATAATTTGTAAGAGAAAACAACTCAAGATCATGAGACTTTTTTTAAGAAGTGTAGGTCTTGACACTGTAAAAGAGCTAAAAATAGCTAGAGTGGAAGACACAGACCTGCAAATCAAACTAATGTTTCCAAGCTTTTAAATCTTTCCTTCCAGAAAAAAAAGGTGTCTCCAGGAGCAGGAAATGTAAAACGATTGTCCTTAGAACAGCTGCCGAACAATCCGTTCAGTCCCTGTCTCTGCTGGTTTGGAGATGAAGGCCAAGACCCACACTCAAACCTTCTTGTTCTGAGTGCAAGAAGAGTTTACACCCATTCCATATTAATATATCTGTACTGGTGTAGTTTTTAAGAGACATGCCTATTTCTACAAAAACATAGACCATTATTTCATATCCAAATTGTTATTTTTTAAATTACTGTTAAAAGTTTCTTAGTTGATCAGATCCCATATTGATATGACTTCATTTTGCATGGAAAAGTTTGCTGTGGTTTTTTTTGTTTTTAATTTGGAGTGACTAACATTAACTGGAAGCCTGGAATTTTTTTTTTTATCAGGGCCAGATACTAGCCTCCACTTCAGATCCGATGCTGGTAGTCACCTCGATTATCTGTTCCCTGAGCCCTTAAACATACTAAATGATGTTGTGCTCTGGCAAATTCCTGCTAGAAAAACATGCAACAGTGCATATGAACCCAAATTAGTCCCCTCCCAGTCCCAAGAAAAAAGCAAGCTGCAAATACCTCCTACACAGCTTTGCTCCTCATCCTTTCCATTTACCTTTGCCAAATTAATTTGCTCCAAACTGATCTCATGGTTAAAACTTTGAGATTAGGACTATTAAATCAAAGATTATCTTTCAATTCCTATTATCGCTAATTTTTTCATTGAAAAAGTTCATTATCTTTTCATTTTTCATTATCTTCCTAATAGCTTATGTGTTCTTTTTGTCTAAAATATTTCAGTATTTCATAAACTTCTAGAAAATTCAGATTCTTACTGCAAAAACCAGCAGCTCCTAGACAAAATGGCTGCACTTGGCTAACTGGGAAGAAACCTTCAGCCAAAAACAAGAGTTCTGAATCAATCTGTTAATCAGTTTATAAAGCTTTGACCATCAAACACACAGTGAAGACAAAGGAAATACCAATATTAAGCCTCAAAAGCTTTTCTTGTTTTGGAAAAAACATTAAAATTTATCAAAAGCTCAGTGATTTTTTTAATGAAAACGTAAGTCAGTTTAAATGTCCCATATCACTAGCTATCGTACTGATGATCTCAGCTATGATTGACGGTTAGTTGGATTACATATATGAACTGACTACCTCTGAAATATAGCTGCAACTTTCTCCTTTGTTTTAGAACACTCCCTCAGGCACTCAAGTTTCAGGAGCAAGGATCATGTGACTGGATTTTTTCTTCAAGTGTATCATTTTATACAGTTTTCACCAGCAGAGTCTTAGACTGGTAGTTTTGATGCTATGCTTAAGTTGAGCAGCCTTGGATGAGAACCCTCATTGATTTGAGAATAAGCTGTATAATGACTTCTGCCTGGAAGTTCATACAGGGCTTCCCAACTACATATACCCATAAATTAAAAAGTCTAAACAGACTGCTGATACCCTGAAATTCATTTTGGAAGAGATTAACATCTTTAGTGGCCCTTGTGTTTTGTCCCTCACTCAACACACTAGGAAACTGAACAGAACATATACTTGGCTGAATCTTGCAGATCTTCAGTCTGATAAGCTTCAGAGCTGCTTATTTTCAGGTTACCACATCTATTGGTGACACGCAGCTAAACCTACTCTTTTAAGAACGATGAATGTAAATAGTTTGCAAGAAATTACCTACTAAGGTGCGCTCTTGCATGCGATTGCATAGAGGTAGCCTGCTGCATCCAGGCTACAACTCAGTAAGATAAAAGTAATTCTGCACAGACACAGCAGTCCAAACTCTGCCACTTATGAAACTGAGCCTAATCTTTTGGATATCTCTCCAACATGACTACACTAACATGTCTCAATTATATTTAAATCAAGGTGTGTAATTTAAGACTGTATGCATTTATAGGCTGACTTCAGAGACCTGATATTGTAATAGTTGTATTTTAGATTAATGGCCTCACCTAGATCACGGATATGCAACTCATGTCATGTTTTGCTTTAAGCAAAACCAGTGGTTCAGCCTCAGGAAATTAATTTACTAAATTCAAATGTAAAAGCTAAATATACTCCATGAATACTGGAATTCCTGCTAAGCCACATTCCTGAAAAATAATGCATTTTGCTAGATGATTTTAGAAGAATCTATTAGAACTTCATCAATGTGTAAAGGGAATCTTAAGCAATTTGGCATGATGTAAAAGCACTGTTGTCGAACTGTTAAATTCCTCCAGTTACCTCTGGTAGTCCATTTGAAGCTACAATACCACTAGAATTCAAGAAAGGAATAAAGCTTGTGAAATACACATTTTTGACCTAAAAAAAAGAAAAAACATAACATTAGCAATGTACAGAGGCAGCCATGCATACACTGCTTTCACGTCTTTAAATCAAGAAACTGAGACACTTCTGTAACACACCGTGTTTTGTTTTCAATAAAGCAAAAATGAAATTGCCTACATATCCAAAATGTAGTGATACGTAAGCATGCAGCATATAATCCATGGCTGGAACATTAAATGACTAAACTGGGAAAGAACTGCACTCCTCCCAGCCCTCTTGTATGTCTACTTCCAACATCTGCTTGGATATTAAAAAAAAAAAAAAAAAAAATAAATCAGTCCGTTTTACACAGGACTAGATTTGTCAGCGAAGGAAAAGGGGAACGGGGTCTTTAAGATCCCTCACAGAAGCAATATGCTTGGTGTGCATTTTCTCATCGTGGGATGCAGCTGCGAAACCCCATGAGAACAGCCCTGTGTCCACACGTTACACGCTGTGATCAGCGTGTAACTTCATACTGCATTCTTCACGGTTCAGTTTCCCTGGTGAAGTTATCATCCATACCAAAGGGCTTGGGGTTTGTTGTGGTGGGTTGGTTGGTTTGTTTTCAACTACCTACTAGAGAAACTATAGAATGGTAGAATACCTTCATTACTGAACTTGAGGGAATAGTTAAGCAAGCACAACTACTAAGATTTAAAAAGATCATTTAAATAAATGCATCTTCCAGAGGGGGTTTAGTAGCAAGATCTAACAGACTTTAAAACACAGGCATTACCTCATCTAAATTACAATCATGCTCTTTACAAAGGACTTCAATAACTTTTGTATCGGTATCAATTTGCTTTGAAGTACGTGTACTCCTGTTCTGACCTCTTCTTGGAGTTCGAGCTGAACCATTAACAGTCACTGCAGTCACAGCAGACTCTGGAAAAGACAGTCAGAACCATCACCAGGTTAGAATAATCTTAAGAAAGAAGAGATTTAAATTTTTAAATGCAAGAGATTTAAATTTTTATATGATTTTTCAGGTCCTCCTCTTAAATATTTCCCTTTTCATCTGTGCAGCTGGGTAAGAAACCTTCATTACAGAAAACCCATACAAAAAGAAAACTAATTTTTAAATTCTTGTATCAGTATTTGGACATTTTGTTTTTAAAAAGCTATTCAACACAATGTAATAGCACTTTTTGTAAGTAGCTTTGAATAAGCATCTGTTTTGCAAAGCTCAGAAAGTCTTATCTTTTCACAGATGAATAACTATTTTTTCTATTTTTACAGAAGTGTAAAACAAGGAGCTGAAAGAGTAACTTCACTCTACGTGTCTGAAGGTTAATAAAGTCAACACAGGACTTAAGTGCCGGTGGGAACCTAGAATATAGTTCTGCAGGGAATTCCTCCTTTCCCCAAATAGCCCCAGGCAACCAAGCAGGAACAAACAAGTTCACCTTGAAGAAGATATCAAAAAAACTTAATTCAGTGAGGTAAAAATATTTTATTTTGTTAAGCTCAAAGTAGATGGCTTCAATATTGTCAACTTGAAATATGTGAATTATATTAATAACATATGTTAATATCATTAAATATTGTTGGTTTAAAACTGATGCTAATCAGCATGCTGTTCTCATCTGTAACTTCACTTGTATTTGATAACTGTTCTGAGAAAATCTGACAAACTACACTGCTCAGGTGGCTGCACGTTAATCCCTTCAGCCTTAGTCAGATCATAAAGCTTGACATCATTTAGCACAACGTGAAGCCTCTTGGTCACGAGGATTGGAACAATACAGTGTTATTTGCTAAAAGAATGAAGCGCTGTTTGACAGTTTACACAGCACCTGCACACATCACACAGCTCAAGTTAGAAATCTAATGCTTTACACTTATGACAGTGATACCCATATTTGCAATTTAGTCTGAAGTGGCAGCGTTTCTTTTCAAGATACAATGCACAGAGCCAAACTGTGTCTAATAATGAGCTCCTAGTCTTCGTAGTTTCACTAAAAAAAAAATTAATTCGTGTGAACAAAGAGTTCAAAACCAAGTAGCTTCAATTCAGCGCTCTTTTTCAAAGATCTGCTTTATAAGATCTGAAATAAGCAGTAGCATTTGTCTGTCCTACTATAAAGGACAAATTTTAATTCAAAATAGTACTAGAGGAGGGCAGGGATTTGCTTGCCACAAGCCCACCCTTTATTTGTACTGGCATTAGAATAAAAGACAATCAGCTTTGGTATTAAAAAACCAACAGGTTATTTGTTCTTACCTGCAACAAATAATTACAAGGTCAGATAAATATCCTCCAAAACATAGAATTTCAAGAATATAGGAGTGAATACATCATCTATTCTATGCCATTATAACCCAAGTGAATATTTAGTTGTGAAACAGTAATAGAAGCACATAGATTTAGGTTGTAAATACTAGTGTCATATCCAAATCCAGCAGAGGATAAACCTAATTAGCATCAAAAAATTGTTTTCTGCATACTGTGGCTCCAAATATTTCAGTATATCAATTCCATAGCTTGCAGAAGAAAATATTAAAAAAAACCAGAATTCTATCTTTGAAATTTACTGTAAATGCTTACTTTCTCTGCCTTTTTAGTGAGGTTTTCCAGGTTTTAGCTATAAAAACTGAATGTACAAAAAGTTACTCCTGAACAGAAGTTTCTATAGTGAAGACCCATTATATTTTTACTTAAAATAGAGACACTTGCTAATAACAAAGGGGATGTAATCAAAGCAAAGTTACCTACATTTTACCTCTACCGTTTTACTTTGAGCTACCACTGCAATTAGGTTTTCTGTCCACCATAAATTTCTTTTAAATGTCTGTATAGTCCAGTATCTTGTACATTTCTGTTGTCATCATACTGTTACATGTCAATAGGATAACAGAGTCACAGTACCACCTTTTCCTTTCATAACTCACACCAATCTTAAATAATAGTTCTCAGTCATCAGCTACCCAGAACCTGAATTCTTTTACCAAAGTAAAACTGCTGTTTTAACAAACCACTGAACAACTTGTATGGGCAGAGGACACAGCAAATGGATGGTAGGAATAAAAAAAAAAAAAAAAAAATTAAATTGCATTAAATACACTGCCACATTCAGATAATTTAATTCAAGTTCACTATCATCTAAATTGAACTAAAACATCAGAAAAATTATTATAATAAGCTTAAGAAGTTTTATTATATTAGTTATGAACATTAGCATGACTCTAATAGAAATTTAACCAATTTACTTTCAACTTTAGTGAACAAAAACCTAAAATGCTTACTGTATGGTTCCTTGAGCATAGCAGGAGGTGACAGTTTGATAAAATAATCTAAGACACACAGCAACAACTGGAAAGAAATCACCAGGTCATCTTCCACTTGCAACACTTTACCTGCAAACGTTTAAAAAGGTAAAGAAAACCTTTGAGATGTTTGACTTAATTTTAGATGTAATTTTGAAAAAATAAAGATTTGGAAGTTAATTTAATAAAACACACTACAATTTCAATTCAGAAAGCATCATACAGAATGCCAGTGTTCTTTAAGGGCTATTGATTTTAAAACTCATGGTTCTTAAGTGGTTTGTTGCTTTACAGATAGCATACATATAAATAAATTTACTGTGCACAAAATTCCTCTCTCTCGGTGCTCCTTCCTGATTTCTTTTTCATTTTACTATAGTGGAGTAACTGTGTAGACTATTTTACCTACAAGTACCTCTTACCTCTGTGCAATTCTTCCTCACTTTATTTTTTGTGGTCTTACAAAAACTTCGTGAAAGCTGCTAAGTATTCAGAAAGCAGGAGTTGCTAGTATACAGTGAAGAGAAATTCAAAACAAGCTATCACACTGCATGCTCAGCCTGTCAAATTTATGTGAAGTGATTTAAATGTTACACAAATACTAGCATAAAGAGCACTTTTAAAACTACATTATTCCAGCTGGTCCCAAATTGATTCACATGCCAGAGAAGATCTACAGGGCCAGTCCAAGACTGCATGCATCTCCATGAAAAATTTGGAGAGCTGATAGTGATTCAGAACAGCTACAGACCTCTACTTGTGCTCTATTTACGTGTACAGTTTTTATATTAATTTTCTATCAGAATTAGCAAGCATTAGCCAGGCTCTCCTATGACTTCAATTATTTGCTGGTAAATTTTAGCTTTGCTTATTCTCAATGAAAAGGCAGGCTAGAAAAACTTGGTGGGTTTTGCTTTATGCTTATGGCTTGGAGAATTCTAGCGAAAAAGTTCCACAAAGCTCAGCTGATCCAAGACCTATTTTGATGGCAGAGATGTGTACACTCTGCTGATAACACAGACCTGGAGTAAGCAGCAATTAAGATACATGATTTATTCCTTTTTGTAGGAGTAGTACAATGAGATGAGACTCCATGGACTACTATAATTGTTTCATCACTCAGCTTTAACTGGAACTTCAGCCTTTTCAAGGAAGAATCGTAGCATTCAAAGGACATAATATCAGGGACTTATTATCTTGTAACAATATATTATTATTAAATTTATTTTATTTATGTATTTTATATATAGTTATAATATATATAAGCCTATTAAAAAAATTCTGCCAGTCTTTTCAGGTAATCACCCATTATTAAAATACTGGCAGACTATAAATCACCTCAGAATAGACTCAAATACAGAATACCAACCTTTAAAGTAAAAAAATCTTAAAAAGCCTAAAAAACCCCATATATATTTATATACAGGAAGTAACACCAGTGAAAATAATAGCCAAATTGCACAAAAAGAAATATTGCTGAGTAGTTACAAAAGCCATGCAATCAAAATATTCTGGGCCTATACTATGCATATTTGTATTAAGGATGCTAGTCTCATACTGGACATGTAAAACAAACCCATAAACTCATTTCAACAATATTCATTAAAATAACTGTCTATTAATCAAAACTCACCTTTTGCCAGCAAAAAAGTAATCCAGTAATTTTTTAGGACTAATACAGAACTGAGTTCAGCAGAAATCCTGTAGAGACACAAAAATAAAGACTCTGCATTACCAGCTCTGTAATAATTTAAACTATCATTTCTGAAAACATGCTTCAGTCTACGGAATAATCTAAGACAACATGCAACATTTCCCATATAGTTAAGTTTATTAATTATCTCATTCCATTCCCTATGTAATGATGACTACACATTTGAAAAAAAATAGGTCTCTCTAAAGCCATTCAAGAATCAGGAAATACCTGTATCATCCTTGGAAAAGAAAGTGAATGGAGATAATTCACTTAACTGTTACAAGCTGTTTTCTCTCTTGTGCCTTTGACTAATGCCCTATTCTCCAGTCACAGCATGACCTCAAGCTCATTTGGGAGTTGCTAAGGCATCTTTTCATCCATTCATTTGTTGCTATGCTTAGGAAGCTCACTCTCCAAATGTTCCTTTCCACCATGCTGAGACACCTGCCATTGGGTGGTGATCCTTCATGGAGGAAGTGATCAAATATACATATCACTACTGCTGCTTTCATCATCTCTCACTGAAATTCAAAGTCCCCACTAAAACTGAATTAAACACATGACGTACTATAACTTAGGTCAATCTTAATGGGTTAAAAGATAAAATGCTGACACGTTTTACATCTTATCTTAGCAAACACAATTTAGGAAAGTCAAACTTACTCACTACTAGGTTGTTCCAGATAAATAAGGCCACAAGTCCTAGAAAATAAAAATAAATTCTTATTTTTAAACACTTTTCTGAAAGCAAACTGTGTAATATCTTTGACTCTAACGTAGTAAAAGATACGCCAGTTCACAAAACATTATTCTAACTTAAAAAAAAATGCTGACTCTTGAAGAACAGATTAACAACAGACCAACTAAAGCCCTGCCAGAGCTGAAATAATGCTGTTGCTTGCATGCTTATGTCAAAGCTTGCATAGCAAAACAATTTTAATTTGGTATAATAAAATTTGTTATTGTTTTCTTCCAGAAAGACAGGATTTGTATGTACACTGTTAGTTAGTGGCTTGTAAAACACAGCAAAGTATGTGCTACAGATGCACAGAACACTCTATAAAAGGGCATTTTAAAACTTTTACTCTTTCTGCAGTGTCACTGCAAGCCTTGTGGTATAATATTTCTTCCTAATTATTCTAGGTACATGTCATTTCAAGAAATAAATTCAGTTTATTCAAAAAGAAAACAGGGGAAACCCACAAATTTCAAATCCTTCTGTTTGAAAAAATTGTTATTGTAATTCAAGTTTTGAAAAAGTAAGCAAGTAAAGATGAGTTAGAGGAGGGACAAAAACCAAAACATGCCTGTGTAAATCTGCAATGACACTTTTATAGCCCAGAAAAGACTCGCAATGGGTAAAAACAAATTATTTACAACTTTCATAGAACTTTATAGCTTTAAGGCAACTATAAACTTTACAAAAATGTTGTGATATACACATTACCCAATCTAATGGTAAGTGTGATTGATTGGGCTTTGAAAAGACAAATAAAACTTGTATCACATTTGTGCACTGATTCTATAAACTACCAAGGGGTGGTCTGCTACCCCTTTCAAAGGTCATTTAAGGGATATTTGAGAGCCTTTTGTGGTTTGGGAGGCAAAATGTTAGTGACTCAAACTCCTGTAAGTGAAAATTACGACAGCACTCTGAAGGCATGGGATCAAGTAATACGAGCATCATGGAATGATGCTTCAATGTTTAATAACATGAAACAGTTTTCTACTGGTACATGCTATAGAGAATTTCACAGACTGATTAAAAATTGCCTCAGAGGATATCAGATCTTGTCAATCTATGCACGCACACATTAGTCTGTGAAAGGATCTAAAGCCTTTATTATCTCTGTCTTCACATTAAAGCACAGAGTGTGGCAACTTACCACCTTGGAGTAACAGCAACTCAAAAAAGCATCCATTTGAGACTCTCCTGATTTTCAGGTTACACACAGAAAGCTGTTAGCACTCTGCCCTAAGCACATTCAATTTATTCTGTACAAAGAGAATGCCCCTTGATTTTCGTTGTATGGTCAGCTAAACTACTTGGGAAGGTCTACCTTGATTACGAGTGAGAACTGCTAATAGAGCAGGCTCTGCAACGCCCCTAGACGCTGAAACAAACAGCCTTCAGTTCCAGATCTGGGAGAGATCTTATTTGTGCTTTTTTTCTTTCCAGAACTCCTTAGAAAGAAACTCTTGGATCAGGATTTGGGGAGGAGTGGGCGGGTAGAAATGGAAAGTCCATTAAATAAAAAAATATTAGATAGTAAAACAATCCTCTTTCTATCTGCAAAAAGCTTAATGAAGGGACTAGCAACCACTTGTCATGCTACTCTTACCAGTGTTTGTACTGCAACAAGGGGATTGTTTAACAAAGCATTGTAATAGTTATGCAGTAAAATGTAAGATGTGTTTATTCAATGAATGTAAACAGTTTCATTTCACTGTTCTGTAAATATTAGCGCACAGAATTTAAATGGACTCTTCTAATATACAGTTTGAAAAATCTAAATACTTAAATGTTGACAGCCATGAAGAATTCATAATTTCAAAATGAAAAACATATACTACCTTTCAAACTTGTGGTATAGTGCAAGTAATACATCGTATTTCTTTTTCAGCCTTGATACAGTGCTATCAACTTTAGTGCTTACAGTATCCATGTTAACATCCACCTCTTTCAGAAACTGAAAAAATGTGCATACACTGAAAAAAAGGAAAAACATGACAGATTATCATAACTCTGAGAATGAGTATTCTGAAATAGCTCTGAAAAAACGCCCCACCAAACCCCATTGCCTTACTTCACTAGACTCCAGCATATTCTTACTGCAACTGGCAGTGACTGAGAACCTTGCCTTGGGAAACACTGCTTGTTTACCTCGAGCCCCACTTTTACATTTTCCAGATGTAGGAATACTGTTCATCTAGGTAGCAAAGGCATCTCACAACATGGGCTCTACTACAGAAAGATCATTTTCTTGACTAGCACAGATATTACCTTTGGAAGTCAGAATTTGCTAACTGGACATACCTTTCTTCCTTGCTCTGCCAGTAAAACCACAAATATCCAACACAGACATCTTGACTCTTCTGTTCTACCTAAAAGTTCTAGTTTAGAAATGATCTTACTACTCTAAGAAGATGAACCTTGGCTCCATCTATGCTAGAAAGAGACCTAGGAATGAAAACTGAGATGAATGTATTGGATTATATGGAATTTCAAGGCTTGCAACAGGTATTGGGGGCAAAGACATCCCCACCCTTTGGAAATACTATTACACAAGGGACCAAAGTTTTCCCTACTCATCCATGTAATATTATGGCCATCAAGAAAGCATCTTGTTATGTTCATAACCAAAATGAGCAGATTGCTAGAAATTAATGAGGAGGAAGCCATCAAATATATTCAACTATTGCAACTATGTCAAATATATTTTGGTCCTTTATCAGAATATAGTATTCTGAGAGATTATTTTGATCTTTGGCAGATTGAAAAACAGAATATAAAACCAGTCAGAAGTTCATTTAGGAATTCTTTTGCCATGGAATGAAAAATCTTTCCAACATATCTGCATGGCTCTAGAGGATAAGATGGCTGGTAGAAATCTCTGCCAGTTTGACCTTATAGCTGACAAAAAGCCCAGGGCTAACAAGCAATTGAGTATTACTAAAATCAAAATCAACAGAGTAATAGCTTATTCTTTGAAACCCTAAGGGAATAAGTCTCTTTCAGTTTGCAGCACAAGTTGGTCTGTACTCAGGTGGAACACGCTGAACGTCACTGCACAAATGCAATTAGATCTCATCCACACGGTTCCAACTCAGTCAAGACTGAAGAGATTAAGTCGAAACATAGGACCTGACCGCAGCTCTGGAAGAAGATGCAAGGTAGAAGAGGGATGGAGAAGTCTAATCATAACAGATGACTTCCAGGAAAAGGATATTCTGGCCCAAGTCTGGGGCTACTGCCACGACGTGCCCAGCGTTCTGCCTTAGCCTCCTTTACTGGACTTTAGTAAAGCCTTTGACACCGTCTCCCACAGCATTCTCTTGGAGAAGTTGGCTACCCATGGCTTGGATGGGCATACTCTGCGCTGGGTAGGAAACTGGCTGGATGGCCGGGCCCAAAGAGTTGTGGTGAATGGAGTTAAATCCGGTTGGAGGCCGGTCACAAGTGGTGTTCCCCAGGGCTCAGTACTGGGGCCAGTTCTGTTCAATATCTTTATCAATGATCTGGACGAGGGGATCGAGTGCACCCTCAGTAAGTTTGCAGATGACACCAAGTTGGGCGGGAGTGTTGATCTGCTGGAGGGCAGGCAGGCGCTACAGCGGGACCTGGACAGGCTGGATCGATGGGCCGAGGCCAATTGTATGAGGTTCAACAAGGCCAAGTGCCGGGTCCTGCACTTGGGTCCCAACAACCCCAGGCAACGCTACAGGCTTGGGGGGGAGTGGCTGGAAAGCTGCCTGGCGGAAAAGGACCTGGGGGTGTTGGTTGACGGCCGGCTGAACATGAGCCAGCAGTGTGCCCAGGTGGCCAAGAAGGCCAACGGCATCCTGGCCTGTATCAGAAATAGTGTGGCCAGCAGGAATAGGGAGGTGATTGTCCCCCTGTACTCGGCCCTGGTGAGGCCGCACCTCGAGTACTGTGTTCAGTTTTGGGCCCCTCACTACAAGAAAGACATTGAGGTGCTGGAGCGTGTCCAGAGACGGGCAACGAGGCTGGTGAAGGGTCTGGAGCACAAGTCCTATGAGGAGCGGCTGAGGGAACTGGGGCTGTTTAGCCTGGAGAAAAGGAGGCTGAGGGGAGACCTTATTGCTCTCTACAACTACCTGAAAGGAGGTTGTAGAGAGATGGGGGTTGGTCTCTTCTCCCTAGTAACAGACAACAAAACAAGAGGAAATGGCCTCAAGTTGCGCCAGGGGAGGTTTAGATTGGACATTCGTAAAAACTTCTTTACCGAAAGGGTTGTCAGGCATTGGAACAGGCTGCCCAGGGAGGTGGTGGAGTCCCCATCTCTGGGGGTATTCAAAAGGCGTTTAGATGAGGCCCTAAGGGATATGATTTAGTGGGGGACTTGGTAGTGATAGGTTAATGGTTGGACCCGATGATCTTGGAGGTCTCTTCCAACCAGAACAATTCTATGATTCTATGATTCTATAAGGCTCTGGCTCCTGCACATGCTTTCGACACACAGCACAGTTATTAGGCAGACAGCAGTAATTCTTTCCTTAGATGAATCTAACACAAGGTATGCCTATACTGCTGTTGCCACCTAAATTTACCTTAGAAGCAAATATTGTCCTATAATCTTAATTTCTGTATTACGAACTTAGTGAATATACAACATAACAGTAACAATCCCCTAGCAAAAAGCATGTACAGAAGTACAAAATTTAGACTGGCATTAAAACGTTTGAAAAAGAGCAGCATGCTGGCAAACCATTTGAAGAGTAACATTTTTTTCCACTTCTTGATTTAGCCTAAGCCTAATGTTGGAAAAAAAGGTTTTATAGAAAATCTTGATACAGGGAAAGAAAGGAAAATATTTTAAGTATAATTTACACCAAGTTAAACTGATGAAGACTTTAAGTTGAGCAAGAACAAGAATCAATTGTGTGATACAATCAAAGCCAATCACAGTTGAATCAAACAAGTATCATTACTCCCTCAACTAAAATATGATAGCAGGACTCGTAGTTTACCAGAATATTCAGAAATCCCATAAGTAACCTTCGCTTTAAAATCAACTAGCCTGGTATGCTCAAAGATTCACAACGCTTTAAAACCATTCTCTTTATAAAAATGTTGACTAGTTAATTGTTGAAATCTAAATTCACACACTTAAATTCACTTACCTTATGCTTATACTTTTCAGAAGCTCTGTGAAAGTGAATGTCATTTCATCCAGATCAATTGCTACAATAAAGATACAGACTCCCCATGTTTCCTTTTTCTTTTTGTTATAAACCTTTTAGAAAAAGAGAAAACAGTTTTTATTTTTATTATGCAATAAAAGTGGGTAATATATGGAAAGCAATAATTTGTCCAAACTAGATTAGAAAAGGTACAACAAAACACCCTCAAGCAAACATTTGACTATGATAGCCAATTATTTGATAACTGAAAACTATTACAAGTTTTACATTACAGATGAAAGACCAAGCACTTCAACTCTTATTCCTAGAGTACAAGATCAATTTTACCCATACAATTCAGCAAAGCTTTGAAATAGAAGCTTTGGTTCCACAGAACGTTTATGCAAAGCAGAAGCTGTGATTTTTTTTTTTAAAGTTACTATATTTGACCATAACAAAACACTGAAGGTTAAGGAACCAGGAGAGAACCCATAAGAAAGAAATATAAAATCATTACAGGGACAGGCAATAAATACTCATGAAGTTTATTCTCCAGCTAGATCTCAACCACTTATCACAGCTGAACTACAAACTCATCTCCTTGTTTAGTAAACTGTGACAGTAACAACCACCTTCAGGCATTTTCCTACCATGCATCTACACTTAAGATCTGTCTTCTGCTGCTTAGAAGTGGCAAGGTACAAGCTATAACCAATCATCCTTCACCAAAGAAAAGCCATCCCGCAATGACAGACGCACCATCCACATGGAGTTCACTCTTGACGGTTCACAAGCTAGTCACTTGGAGCCGGCCAGGCATCACTTACAATTCCAGTACCCTTCCACCAAAACAGCATCTCAATGGAAAACCTCTAAAGAGCGATGTTTTGTAGAAGCATGGGAAAAAAAACTTAAGCAGGTGTACCACAGGTTTTGGAAACAAAGTTATTTTGAAGACAGAACTAGGTGTGGGTGCAGCCCTACAAGACTCCTAAAACAGCCAATTCATAAAATACTCTCCGGACATTTGGCATCCTTGTAAATAAATCTCCAATGCCACCCAGGCCCACAGCCGCTTCAGCAAAGGAGCAGCATTTGAGCACATCTCTCAGCAGCTCTAGGTCGGCTGTGACATCAGTTAGAGGACAGAGGTGAAACAGACCCCCAGGAGTGAGTGACCTGAAATATGGAACTCTTGCTCTTCTACACTCCTTAGTTTTAGCCCACTCCCTGGCCTACTTTTTTATCCTTTCCCCGATCAGTCCACCTAGCTGCCTCCCAGACAACACCAATGCAAGCCACAGGGGCCAGTTCACTCTAGAAAATATCCCCAAAAGGCAATACGAATAACACTGCACCAAACCTGGCTCCCTCCATCTTACATGGTCCTCCAAAACTACCCTGAAAGGCCCTGCATCCTCAGCACCCGCTCCTGTCCTTGCTTACTCAGCGGTGTAACCATGACAAATAGCTTGCTGTGCCCATAAATGATAACTTCACTAACACTGCCAACATTTTTTTTTTTTTTTTTTTTTTTTGCAATTGCTCTGCTTCTTTCGTGAGACCAGTGTTTATAAATCCGTGAAGACTGGCTGGGGTCTCCTCCAACGAAGGAAAAGCTTCGTAGGTTTGTGCAATTGGTAAGAGTTATAGTACAGGCTTGAATGCTAAAGTAACCAGCCACCTTCAACAATGTGGTAATTGTCCTTTATTTACATTACTACTTTCTTCCTGCATTCCTATTTGAGCATTTCTATGAATCATGACACCTTGTACAACAGAAAATCTGAGAGAAGCTATTAACAGACTGAGATGCATTTGATGACACATAAAGGAATGGATATTAATATCAAATAGTCACTGTCTCTTTGTTTATTGGAAACTCTCACTTTTTAGGTATTTTATGTACCATCATATATCACCAGCAACCTAAAGATGAGGCAAAAAAATTGTTCTTGAGGGTGTTTTACACAGAAGAAAGGCTTTGCTAAGAGACGTGCTCCCATCATCTCAGCCAGTCTCAACAATCCTTTGCTGGTAGGTACAACAAGCTACTAGGCACATAAGAACAAAAAATGTCCTGTAGGATGGGGATCTTTATTTTCCTGCATTAATACGTCCGCGATGCATTGTAAAAAAATTTGAAGGTTAAGGCTAGCTAGTGACCTACCAAAAAGAAGGATGACTACTCACTTACTGAGGACAACACTGCCACTGGAGTCAGCTGACCTTGTTTAATAAGTAAGTTCCCTTCACTTCATGCTCCTGCAAACTCGGACCATGACATTGCTCTGCAAATACAACACCTCGTAGGGCAGGAGGACTGAGTGCTAGGAAGTGGTGAAGTTGTTCCTAGTTTCCTGCCTATCCAAACAAGCCTAGCTCTCCTAAACGGCTTCGTTCTGCCCTGGCAGGATGAATGCTTGACGGCTATAGCAATGTTTTATTTGGCAAGAGTGAGGTCTGATTTTGCAACAACAATCTTTAAACTCCTTATCCAGTATGGTTTGGGACAATAACTCATTTATTTCTACCATTAAACAAGACAGCAGCCTCAGACGCAACCTGTCAATCCACTAGATTCAAACCATTATGGTGATATTACTAGTATCAGGACTACCCTCTTATCCACTCCTGGTGTTACAGGATGCTTTGGGCACCTTCTCCTCAAGCAGACAGATGTTTGGATGACTACTGGCCTAACAAAAAACATTACACAGAACCCCGGATAAACTAATAGATAATAATTGTTTTCTAGTAGCAAAGAAAAGGTGAGCAGCTCTTGAGTGTGCCTGCTTCTTAGCGTCAGCCGCATGAGGGAGGAGAGGAAAACACCCAGGTACACCAGACTGGGCCTATCCCACCAGCTACTGCTGGTTAAAACACCCAAAGATGCAGGTTAACTGCAGCTTCCTCAGAAAATATGAATATCAGTCCATACCCATGCATGAAGATTGTAGTGATTTTAATACCTAAAATATAAACATCATGGGGTAGGAGAAGGGGAGAAGAGATAAAGAGAGGTCTTCCTGGCAAGTCAGACTCCTGAGTATTCTCCTCCTCCTCATACCCCTTTCCTCCCAAAGCTCACAGACATTTTTCAAGTGCTTTCCTATACAAATGAGTTAAAGCTGACTGCAAAACAGCATCACTCCCTTCAAGTATTTCGCCAGTGTCGTAACTCCAGGAGAGCCAATCCTATGACACAAATTAAGGGTTTGTTTACAGCCAAAGCTAGACGATTCATCCCAGATGGACTTGAGGGCATGGGAATGGACACAAGACAAATTCACAGCCAGAAATTCATTTCTGAGGCTTTTCTTCTTGGCTACAGTCTGACTCAGGATCTTTGTTGATACAGCACCACTACAGAAAAAGACAGGACAACGGCTCAGCATTTGTCCTGGGCTGCTCAGTTCCAATAAGGTGACTTCCAGTGACCTTATTTCAACTCCTCATGAAGCAAAGCCTATCAATCACTAACTCAAAAGATTATTTAGCATCTAGTAGTCTACATAGATTTCTTTCTTTTTTTTATTTAGGATTCTGGGGAACCAATGCTATAACTTTGGGCAATATAGGTCAGTTCTGTTAAATCAACATAGTTTTCTGCAGGAAGAGATCTAAAACTCTTACAAACTCTTTCAAAATACTTATTTCTCATTCTGGACTTACTATTACTACTATTTAATCTATTTTTAGCAGATCATCAGTTTGCCTAAATCTAGTGAAAACAACCTGGAGGAATCACAGGCTTAAAACGCTCATGAAACTGAACTATTGTGAAATGGGATTCTTGCCTCTCTTCTTTCCAGATGTTGTTGCAACGTGTTAAAGGCACTAACAGAAATAGCTTCTGTTCTCTGCCTCAAGAGGTTCTCCAGTGCTAAACCAGTCACACGGAGGAGATGGTCACAGGAAGTCTCAGTTCTAGTTTGCAGTTAGACATGTTTATCATTCTGCCAACACTGGTAACGTTTTTGATGACAGCCTACAAAAGTGATCCAGGAATAGAAACTTCAAATGATGTTGTATAAAAGAAGGTCAAGAGAAACGTACATGAGAAAGACGCAAACACGGATGGGTATTTGAATCAAATGGGATATAGGATGTCACTGTAAACACCAAAACCCTAATTTTTGAAGGGGAATATGTGTAATTTGTTGGCTTACTAAAACCTTGGCCACCACATCCTAATCAATATAGAGACTAGCTAGACGTTACAAGAAATGTTCATAGATATGTTTATGATTACAGGGCGGAAAGATGGCAGGGAAAAAGAATCAAGAAGCATTCACAATAGAAAACTGATCAGAATTAAAACTTGTAGGAAAAATTTCCTAGAAAAAAGATCTTGAAAGTGAATACCGTACCCACTGTCTACATATAAGAATTTCTGTGTAAAGACAGTTAGATCCTCCATTTTTCAGCAATAACAGTTTTAAATTTCATAGAATCATAGAATTGTTCTGGTTGGAAGAGACCTCCAAGATCATCGGGTCCAACCATTAACCTATCACTACCAAGTCCCCCACTAAATCATATCCCTTAGGGCCTCATCTAAACGTCTTTTGAATACCTCCAGGGATGGGGACTCCACCACCTCCCGGGACAGCCTGTTCCAATGCCCGACAACCCTTTCGGTGAAGAAATTTTTACCTATTGAACATTGTCTGGAATGGAAGATTACTATTAGTTCTCAACAGATTAAATCAAATTCAAATATAATACTAGCTAAAAGTAATGAAAGTCAATGGAAAATAGTTCTTCTGATATGAAAACTTCCCATTACACTTTTCTTGCATGTAGCGAGACTGGAGGGGACATCAATCGTTCCCCAGGATGGGCAGAAGATGAGTAAAAAAAAGAAACTCTATGCCAGTTAGCTCTGCTTTTAAAGTGCAAGAGCACAACACATACATGCAATGCATCTGCTACCAAGATACTGAATATCACCAGCAAGAGGCCATGGTGATGATTTATGTTTTCTTTGGGACTTTCAGTAGCTCTTTATTTTTTGTTTAATAACAGAGGATCCTAAAGTATCTGTAATTTTGCTCATCAATCCAAAGCTTCAGTGGATTCAGGTTCAGTTTAGCTGCAGTTCTATAAATAAGAGACAAAGCTCTAGACAGAAAAGACTTCATTAGCTTGTCTGTGTTTCATGCTTTTCCCAAAAGCAAGAAGCCTCTGTGTGCCTTTTAACAAGAGGATGAGGTGGTTTACCAACGACAATGTTTTCTTTTTCATAAGAAACTACAACTAAAAGGAACTGTCTTAATTTAAATGTGAAATTTTATGGATTGGGAACATTTGACCTGCTGATCACTAACTTTTTGGTCTATATAGAGCAACCTTACTATGTTTAGGAACTCATTGTTTCAATCCTCCACTTAAGCTACAGTTCATCTTTTAAGTTTTCTTCACTAAGAACAGAGTTCAACTCTTGTGCGAATCAAGTGCTCTGCAGTATCTGCATACCAGCGTAAGTCAGCAGTTGGAGGGAATTTCAGAACATAAGATGAGCAATTAGAAACAAGGAAAGACGACAGAAGTGTCTTTGGATGCTAGGGACCTTCGGGGGCGAGGGGAGGAAGGCAGCAAAAATACATTCTCACATCCATGGGGTACAGAATAATCACCACTGCCTTGAATTATAACACGGAAACAGATTAGTGTAGTACTTGGGGACAAAAATCACGGGCAAAGAAGGTTAAACTAGGAAGGACTAAATATGCAGACTGCAGGTCTTTCATCACCAGAATTTTTTAATAGCGGGTTAGACAGACACTTGATAAAAATGACTCAGGAATTCATGAGTCCAAACAGCTGAGCAGCAGGAGAACAGTGGGCCACATTTCCCAAACAGTGCTATGAAAAGCAAACAAAAAATGAAGTTCCTACCCACACACCACATAATATGGCAAGTTGGGCTGATGAGGTTGAAGCACACCAAACCCTATGCCTCAAGGTCTTTGGCAGACTCCAATTTCTATCAATTTCCTGAACCACTTCAATTTTCTTTCCAGAAGTTTGCTTCCAATTTACTCACCATGTCATCTGTTCCTCCCATTGGTTCTTTCCAATATATGAAGCAACAATTCACTCAAGTTTCTTTTTCCTGCTTACAACACCCAATATTCTACTTCAGATTCTCATTTTGTTGTTCTTTACCAAAACAAACAGTAGCAGAACACAACAAATGCCCTGAACTTTTTCCTAGCAGTATTAGTATGGCTTCCTGGACCTCCCCTAGTCTTTCTTATACCAACAATCACATCCTGCTCACCAAAGTACAACAGTAATTCCACTAACTCTATTTACTCCATCTAGAGTTTACAGGCACTATTGATTCACAATACAGATTTCAGGACAGTTACAGAAAATTAAAAGTACAAGAGAAACAAGCATCATAGCCAATTTTTAAGCCAACTGTTGGTGTGTAAGAGTTTTGAAATTAAGACAGTAAAAACTACAACTCTAAAACAAACATTTTGTTTACCTAGGTAGCTTGGTTTGGTAAACAAGAGAAATGATAGAAAGAACAAAAGTCTTTAAGTGACACTAATGCAAAAGCTCTTATTTATATATACACTTCCATGTTTACAATAAACTTGTGCGGGAGTTCACCAGATATAAAAAGAATTTAAAAATAAAACATCTTTCTGGTCATGCATCAGATACCTTCCTTCACACCATACACAAACAGCGCTGATTCAGTACGACATTTCTGGAACCAGTGTTTGGGGTTTTGTCTAAGAGATTTCCAGTTATAATTTTATTGTAGAAATGTGTAACTAAACTCTGTCTGTCACAGAGGAATGCTTTAATGTTCTTCAACTACAAAGGAAACCACCACCATATTTAACAGACAGTTGTAGTGCTTTGAACAATCTCTCTCTGCAGGTCTAGTTTTTCCAACTACAAGTCAGCCTCATTTTCCAGAAAGACTGTGTAACCATCTCTCTCCTGTCACCTTTCTCCTCCTCCACACCTCTCACAGGGGTTCAGCTCTTTCAAGGATTCAAGGCCCAGCTGTGACAGGGTGCAGCTGTATATCCTTGACTCAAATTGCTGCAGAAACAGATAAGTTGAGAGCACTGTAAGAAAAGCTCCAGTGCAGAGCTATGCAAGATAAGAAAGGTGAAATTTCAGAGAGAAGTAGGATCATTAGTAGCTCAAAGATTCAAAAGAAAAAAATATCAGTGTGGAAAGGTGTGACATCCTGAAGGAAAAAAGCAGCGAGTCAGCCAGTTTTGGTGGTGCCAGTGGCTTCAGCGGGTGTTGGCACGGAGTATTTATTCCAGGGAGCAGCAAATACCAACCTTTCTCCTCCTGACTGACGCCTGCCTGGCCAACAAAGACTCTTCAGGTGTCTCACTGAAGTGCAGGCACACTTAGGCTGATAGGTCACTATATTCTAGCAATCTTGTGTGTGTGTGCGCGCGCCAAAAATAATTGCTTTATACTTTTAAACTGCATATACCTTGTTTGCAGAGTCTCTTTGCACATGATTACATGTACCCTAAGTGACCCAAAAAGGACAGTACTAATAGAGGTTTTCACTTTAAGTCACTAAATATTCATTGAGCAAGGATATAGCAGGTGTTCAGACTAGGTCCAAGCCCACATTTGCACCCTGAACCTCTGCCAGTTACCACAGTACCTTATGTCTGGGCTACACCGCTTCCTAGTTAGCGCTACAAGTCCCCTCCACATCCTCAGAGGCTTGGCAGGCGCAGTTCCGAGATCAACCACAAAGAACAAGGCCAGTGTACCAGGGAAAGTAAGGTTTCAGGTCTTTATGCTCTGTAAATGGCTTGAGAGTGGGATCATTAGATGCTACCTCTATTTCCATCAGTGATCCGATGATTTAAGCTTCCTCAAGTCAAACCTGGGTTAAACAGAAGTGTTCTGGTAGGTGTTTGTCTTAAGTGGTGTCTGCTATTTCCCTTTTTGCTTGAGAACAGAAAACGGCTGCATAAGCAGCTTCTGTTCCAGTTCAGAATTGAACAGGTCAGCACTGAACCATGTTGATTAAAACATACACAGCTGGTGCTTGCAGGACAAACCCTGGGACAGCCCCTCCAACACATTACCTTTCCCACAGGGGAGAAAGGAGTGGGCATTTAAATACAGCCTACTCCTGAGTCGCTGCATCCTGAACCAGAGAGTCACCCTGAGAAGCCCTGCTCCTCACAGTAACAGCTTGATTTGGAAAGAGAAGCAGCAATTAACCAGGCTGTTAATTTGCTTGACTTCACACTCAAACGAAGCCTGCACTGGTGCAATTCCAGTGCCTGCCAGGTCCCCGTGGAGGCACATGCTTGCCAGCTTCCTCATTTCAACAACTTGCTGATACATCAGAAAGTTTGAGGAAGACGCTTTGGATTGAACCACGATGTAATGTAGACTTTTTCCTATACATTGAAAGGCTCTTAGCATAGGCCTTCATTGCACTTTAATTGCCAGTCAATAAATATTACCTATATATCATAACAAAGGTCTAGTCATTGACCTCTTCTGAATAGGTAAAAGAGGTCATCTTCAGATGCTGGAAAGAAGGGCTGCAAATGCTCTCTGCCTTGTCTGGCCACTGCTAGCTAATGATCAGTGAAAAGAAAGTTTCACCGCTAAGTGAAATTTGCAGAATTATACTGAAACCTGCCTTGTTTTTTTCACTCCACAGAACTCACTACTCCTGTTTCAGTTCATACAGAGGAGCTCGACTATGCTTGTAAGTAAATGTTCCCTGGGAACATCCATGGCCAGAAATTGTATCTGTTACAATTGTACACAGTCTCTCTCTCCCACACTGTTACTGTGTTGTGCTGCAAAACTCAAATGCTGCAAAACTCAAATGCATCAAGAGCTGGCATACTCATACTGTGGTTTAAAAACCACAGACAACAAGGTATTACTAGTGACAGCGTAGCTGTGGCAGATCAGCTCAAGTTGCAGAAGAATAAGCAGAAGTCACAACCAATACACAGATGCTAGCTCACACAGTGGGAATATTACTCCAGTTAGGTATTTTAAATCTAATTCTGGTCTGCATAGCAAAGCTTCGTTCATGCTTTAATTGTATTGTAGCTGTTCTCTGAGTCAGCTTGTTGAGACAGCAGTAATACACTGAGAAGAAGCGGGGGGGGAAATCAGGAAAGGGCATAACACTTTAATGTGTTTACACATGCCCAATGACTAACTTTGAAAAGAAATACCTCAATGATAAGTACATACAGATTAACATCATACAGTAGGAAAAAAGTTTAACATACAAACATCCCTTTCTCTGCAATAGCCTTCTCCAGACCCTTTCTGCAGCCTCATAAAGAAGGATGCAGCAGGAAGAAATACACAGGAACACACGACGAGATGACCCGTATAAAGCTGACTCAGGCATATTTGAAATAACTTGTGGTTTGAAGAATTAGCTGATGACGTGGTGTTGTTTTCTACTGTCATTTATTAGTAATCTAAAATAATTCTTGAGTCCATACCTTTATTGGAAAACATTAACGAAAAAGGGAGATATATAGAAACCAGTTTATATAGACACGCACATGGCAACATCCAACTTCAGTCTAACCGCACTTGGAAAAAACAAAGTCGTACCACCACAAGCCTTGACTGCAAGACAGAGCCCCCAGTCCGGCAAAGTGACAGTTTAATATTTCAACTCGGGCACAGGACAGGCACCACAACAGAGGGACGAGTTACGAGCAGCAGGTACTCACTAGAGCTCCATCCACAGCCGATAAGCTCTCGTACGTCTTCCACGCTTTCTCCCTCACGCTGTCCGAGACTTTCAGAGCATCACAGAGCACAACGAAGTCAGCTTCGCCAATTTCGAGCCTAGGAAAAAAGCAAAAGACATCGCTAGCGGGGACTCCGCGCAGCGCACCGGCTGCACACCGGAGCGCAGAGCCACGGCGGAACACCAGGTGCTGAAGGGCGCCCCGGGGTGACGGCGCCCCACCCCGCACAACAGCCGGGGAAGTGGCACAACCCGGACCCCCGGGCGCAGAGAGCGCCGGCAGCCCGCGCCCGCCACCTCCAGCCGCGGGGCAGCCCCGACCGCTCCCCCAGCCCCTCCTGCCCCCCTCGCCGCGGCGGCTCCCGGCCCGCGCAGGACGTTCCCGGCCCGGGGCGGGGCGGTGCTTACCGGGGGACTGCGGGCGGCGGCGCGGAGCCGCTGTCGGGGCTGGCGCGCTGGCTCCGGGCGGCGGCGCCCGCCCTGCGGGGGAGCTTGGGCGGCATGGCGGCCCGCGCGCGGGCGGCCGTTGGACCCCACCGTTCAAGCGCCCGCGGCGGGCGGCAGCAACGACGGGCGGCAGCAACGACGGGCTGCCGCTCCCCTCCCCGCCGCCCAAACCGCGGGAAAACTGCGTCACCGCCAGCCGCTGTCTGCCGTCACTTCCGGGCCGGCTGCCGCTCCCTCACCCCACCCACCGGCGAGGAGCGGCGACCGCGCCCCCAAAACACAGACCGGCTCGGGGCGTCTCGGAACCCGGAAGGAGAAGCTGCCCGCGCCAGCCGCTCAGCCAATGAACGCGCTTCTTTCTCCGCGCTAGCCAATAGGAGCCGGCTCCGCTTCGTGAGTCCCGGCAACTGGAGCGAGGGCGCGTCCCGCGGCGCGAGGGTGGTGGTTCGAGGGCGGGGCTCCCTGAGGTAGTGGGCGGGATGGCGGCCGGGCCTCGCCGCCGGCAGGTACCGGGGCAGCCGCCCCGTGCCCGGCGGCCTCTCTCGCCCTCCCAGACTCGGTTTTACCGCTGAAGTGAGTCAAAGCTCAGGACGCAGCAAGGGAAGGAGCGGTGGCATCCGACCGTCTCGGCCGTCGATGGCAGGTGACTGAGGGAGGAAGGACGTCTTGGCGAGGTGGTCAGCGGCACTTCCTCGCAAAATGAGCACTTGCAGCCCGGGCGTTAGAGATCCTTCAGGGTCCTTCAGTCACTCCAGAGACTATCGCCCAGCTATTTCTGATATTTCAGGTACTCAGCAACCTAGAGACAGTTGATACATCTTCTCTATGACATGGGAAGAACCGTAGACCTATATATAAAAATAAATAAGTATACAGACGTAGAGTAGGACAGAAGTTACAAGTCCTTTGTGGCTGTCTCCCAATCTGATGTTCATCCAAGTCCTAACTAAAATACTACTTTTAACACTGTGCATTACAATTATGTTTAATGTAAGAAATTCTCCAGTCTTCAGGGATCTTCTGGATTTTAAACCCAAGAGATTCAAACTCCCAGTGTCCCAATTCACAGATCTTAAAAATCTCCTCTGTTGTCTGCAATCATATTTCCACATTTAGAAGGCAGATCACTGCTGCAAATTAGCACATTTCCTTTCAGATTTTTATGAAGATAACTTGTTAGGAAAAGCAAAATGTTTGTTTGTAAGGACTCTTTTAACACGTGCACGTACTTATCATTTGTCTGTAAAGCAACTAGTTTTAGTGAGATTGCTGTCAAACTTCTGGATTTAAAGAA
The DNA here is from genome assembly GCA_009819775.1 of Phoenicopterus ruber ruber. NCBI lineage: Eukaryota > Metazoa > Chordata > Aves > Phoenicopteriformes > Phoenicopteridae > Phoenicopterus > Phoenicopterus ruber. The sequence continues at coordinate 189,044,171 of CM020215.1, read as the reverse complement.
AAAAACCATGAGTACAACTATGGTATACGATAAAAATTCACCAGTATTTTTAAGATTCACATTATTAATTTGTTCAAGCTTTTTTTTTATATTCACTAACTTCTTTAAAAACAGGAGAACTGTGTATTTTTCTGGTTCATAATTAGAATTAAACCAATTACAGTAAAGTGAATACAGAACAAATGGGATTTCTGAGGCAAAGCAAGGTACATCATAAACGCCAAATCAAATGTTTGAGTTGTAGACTGTAGTGGGATTTAGACATTCCTTATTATGATTCTAGTAAAACTGTGACAGTAACTTTACCCTGCTTCGAAGCACGTTTAAAATACTTCTTCTAATCAGATGATACCAGATGCTGTGGAAGGTTCAGAGTCTAGGACTGCATGTCATCTACAGTTGAACCACAGACAACTAGGCAGATCTACCAGCTTGGAAAAGTAAGCTAAAACCCTAAACCACAGATGAGTCTGTCGCCCTTCCCTCACAACTGGCTTTAAGAGCTTTAAGAAGAATTTAAAATGAGAGCAAAGCATCTCAGGAAACTTGGTCAGAGCCAGTGGACACCCTCCCAGCTGTCAGCAAGAAGGAAACACACCCTCCTGGGTAGCTTCCCTCACAGCTGCTTTAACATGCTTTTAGAGCCAGGCCCTAGATCATCCAAATGATAGGCAAAGAATTTGTGTTGCTCTCATAAACCCCCGTGCATTAGTGCTCAGGGAACATCATATCCTTTTAAAGAGTTTACAACCAGCCTCAGTGTGAATACTAATTTTCTGAAATTGTTAGTGTGCCAAGCACCTTCTCAAGTCAAATTTTATGCACATTTTCATCAAGCAAGGCACTTAGGACTCCCCTCCATAAGCAGATGCAACCAAAAAATAATCTCAGAATGCTTCAAGTTACAACTCAAGGGAGAAGAAGGGAGGCAGCAGATGAATTGAACTACAATAACCTTTAATCCTCCATCCCGGAGCCTCAGATGTAGCGACTACATCTAAGCTGCAGTGAGAAGACTTAACGTGTTTGTATGTACTTCCAAAGAAAGGCACGTGCATGTGCAACACTGTGTAAATTGCTGCGCCTTTTTTTCCCCATTGTTAGATATACTGATTTGAATGTTGTAATCTTGTATATTAAAATCTTTTCTTCTAAATGGACTTGGGCTTTTGGAATAAAATAACAAAGGAAAGAAGAAAAGCAGTTCTTACTGGGAAGAAAAAAAAAAGAAAAAAAAAGGAAACACTGCAAGATCAAATGAAGTATTAATGATAATTTCTCATCTGGCCTGACAATATCTTTATTCTAAACATCTTGCTACAACAGCTTTTAAAGTGTAGGTCATAGACAGATGGCAGTCTGTGAAACATTGCCCAGTCAGGCAGTCCTGACTCATTGTTTCCAGCTGCTAAACAATCAAGTAATTTTATTATCTTAAATTTTTCACTTAAAACTGTTGCTATAGTTTCATGGTAATTGCTGGTTGGAATAGAAGTCATGCTTTCATCGTAAATGAAACCAAGCCTTTTTATTTTGACTCTTACTGCTCAGATATGATAGAAGCTTCCTACCTTTCTAGTTTTCATAAAAATGAAATAGTTGTGATGGGGAAACTTGATTTAAGTGCACCTCATGGTCTACCAAGACTAGGTGCTTATTTCTGCATTATCACAGACCTCTACCACTTAAGTTACAATTGTAATAAAATCAGTTCTGGAGCTGCATGGCGGACATGTATGTACTAAAACCACTAAATTGAGAGCTTCTGGATATTAGTCCAAGTACTAAATATTTTCAGAATTTTTGCTTGAATAAAGCCCATGGGCTGTAAACTTCACAGATTCTAAAAATGTCTGCCCAAATCACCCCCCATTTCCCTGCCTGTAACAGGCAGAATTTACCAGGGCAAGTGACGAGAGGGCATAACCTCCCCCGGCCAGCCTTTTCTGTGCGTGGACATGCCTTGCCTGGCGCAGGAGCCACCGGCCCCCCGCCATCAGTGCCACCTGGAGCTCAGCTGTCCCTCTCAAAGCCCCAGCACGAGTGCTAACAGGAGCGAGGAGGTGAAGGACCTGCCGCAGCTCCCTGCGGGCCAGCTCTTCTCCAGCTGCTGCCCTACGGGCCCCAGGCCTTAAGAAGGACTTCTCTGGAGCACCACCTGGAGCAAGAGATGGACTTAAGTGATGGTCTTGCTTCTGGAGTGCCTCAGGGACACTGAGGCCGTGGTTTGAAGCAGGCCTTTTCCACTCCCCAGCGCGACCTCCCCTGGTAGCGCTGCCTTGTGATTGCACTGGCATCGGCTCTGCCTTTCAAGCTGGAAATGGTTGACGGGCGTGATGGGGTGAAACTGGCTGGTCGTATCCCTTGTTGGTGAGCCTGGCCCCTAATATCATTGTGTCCTACGTAAAGACTCCGTTCAAAATATGAAGCATAAAAAACATTTCTAAAAGTTAATATTTCTACAGTGATGTAAAATCCATAGGGACCATGACAAACCTCAACCCATTTCTCTCTAAACAGAGAGGTATTTGTTGGATGTTGCCTCCTTTAACAGTTCAAAGCCTCTCTCTATATATACACATTATTAATAAAAAGAATATTTTCACTCCACATTTATACACATCTGTGACTTGCTCTTCTCAGAGCATGACGTAGTGCACTGCTGGAGCCTCAGATACTGCAGTGACGAGTTTAAGGCAGGAATCTCTATCAATCAAGTGTTTGACCACATTGCTAGTGGGATCTGAAAGGACGCTATGACTATTGTTGCTGGATGGAGAAACGTCTGCACGTATATGACACCTATATGCAAAACCTCAACCCAGGCTGTTGCATGGATACTCCTAGTTCTCTCCCTTTGAGATTAGTTTAGAGAGGTTTTGTATTGATCAAAGTTTTTAGACTTCAGTGTCACTTTTTTTCTCTTTTTACTCAGATAATTGTATTTATCTATTTATGGAAAAATCATAACTACTTGTAACTGTGTAAGGACCTTATACATTGCACATTCTCTGTAAGTGAAAATGGCTGTTGGAGTCATGTCTATTTTACAGATTTGTGCTCGTATTGAGGACCAGAGTACTAAAAAATAAAATCCCTGACGGATGCAATTTATCAAACGAAGCCTTAGTGCAAGAGCAATTACATCAGAAAAAACTAATCATTCCCGGTACAGCTTTCCTCGCCTGTGGAAGGTTTCCAGACATTAGTATAAAACCTGCCTTGGCATGCACAGCTGCATCACAGCACATGCTTTGTCACGCAGGTACCGTCCTGCGTGTCCCCAGCAGGCAAAGCGCCTCTAACCCCAGGCGCATTCTGTCCCCAGGGTGCGTGGGGTGTTCTGCACCCCCTCTGCGGGGCAGTTCATTTTGGTTGGTACCGCCAACTGATAAGGAAATAAAGGTCAGCAAACAAACCAACCACAACCCTCTTGTTGCTTGCAATTACACGGCCACATTAATGACCTCGTTGCGATCCCTCCCTTCCCATCCTGCTCAGTCCCAGGTTCTGCTTCCTCTCTCCACTTGAGAAAGCGTGCTCCAGCACGGGCAACACCCTGTCCTGCTGCTGGCGGTCTCCCCAGCGAGGATGTTTCCCATGCCTCCTCTTCCAAGATTTCCTAAGCCCACAAGAATACGCTCTACTGGAAGTAGTTCTCAGGAATCAAATTAATTTTAACTGATCACTTGAAAACCAATTCAGAATTAGCAACCGTAGCCTACAGTGAACAGACATAGGCATTTCTCGGATTTAAACCGGCCCATGATCTTGGTTTTTTCTTTTTGTTAAGACTGAGCCTGAGATGCTGATATCCTTTACCAAGGCACGGCAGTGAAATACCCTAATTAGGTGAAAGCATTTGTTTATAGTCCTCCAGCAAAACTCATAGCATGACAACAGCGCTACAGGCTCTTCTATGTTGCTTCCCCCGTAACAGTAAAATATCCTCCTACAACTAGAACAAACAATGCCAGTAAGAGCACAGCTCTGCTAATACTTCTAAACCACAGAGGCTTCTGCCACCGCAGCTGTGTCAGACTTTCACCCCCCACCCAACTCCTACCAACAAAAGCGTGTACCCACCTTTCCAGAGGACAACACTACTCTCAGTCGATGGCTTTGATAAACCTCTGTTGGCTTCCACAGTGCTGATTCAGCTGGAAACAATCTTCTTCAAACAAATGAATCCAGCCCCTAGTTTTTGTCTCTGCAAGCGCAACACATCTGTGCTCGTTGCTTCAGGTAACCCCGCAGCTTCTCCTTGTGCTAGATAACCAAACTCTTGCATTTTCTGTCTTGCAGGCCTTCAGTATTTTCTTCGTGCCAAAGCTTGCCCCGTGGCTCTTTACTAAAGCTGCAAGACTTCAACTAGAGAAGGAGGGAAGACTGGGAGCTTTTATCATGCTTTGCAAGCCCAGATCATGCACATCAACCGGTGACAATGGCCTTACACGTGCAAAGACCTACTGAACATCAGAGGCTGTTGGGGACCCATGAGAGAGCCACACAGCCCCCTCTACCCAGTAAACACGGAGGCAGAGGATACTGGCACTTTGTTGATTTTGCTACTTCAGTGAAAAAGCGCGTCTCAGCAGTAGGATTCATTTTCTTTCTTAGAATGAGTTTTAGAAATATTTGCAAAGATAATTGTCCAGTGAGGTCATTTTTATACTAACCCTTTTCTGGAATTCATTGGGCTAGAAATGTGGTTTTCTTCAGTATAGCACAGCTGTGTTTGTTTATTACACTCCTTTTTTATTTAATAAAAAAAAGGAAAAAAGCCCAGGCAGCTCCTAGAGCTAGTTTTTTCCATGGATTTGTGCTTCAAACAGCTTCCAAGGATTGCATGCTTCATTGACTTTGTCTAAGAGGGCAGAAGTTCCAACGGGAGCTTTTCCTGCACTCAGGGTGTTTTAGGTCTTCTTCCCATACAAACTGCCTGGCATTTAACAAGACGGGAGCACACGCTGGGAGCTTTCCCTCAGTGCATGCAAGTTTCTCCCTCCTTCCCCACGCTTATTTTCACACTACTGAAAATAAATTTCCCTCCGGTATCCAACAGGCTCAAAAGTTATTAGGGACACAGGCATGTGGCATGATCATATAAACCCCCTGTCTGTAAGGACAGATTTATTTCTGCCCCCTCTGCCACCTCTTCAGCAGCCTCATTTGCTGGTGTCTCCGTTAAAGGACACACCACAGATCACAATGTTTCTTACTGAATTTTATTTTGAAAACAAGTTAAAGACGAGGCAAGGCTTACTTAAAAATTAACAAGTTTCATGTTTAACTTACAGAAGATAGGAACGGTACGCTCGTGAAAAGGTAGGAAATGTGCTTAAAAGTACTTCAGCGTGAGTCTCGGGTCATACAGGGCTCTAAAGAACGCAAGAGGAACCCTGTCCTGACATATATTTGACCTTTATTGCAAGCACACAATTGCAACATCCTGACTGACTGTAGCTGAAGTTGTCCCAGCGGGTTTTCCAGCTTGCTTACATCGATACTGAAGTGTAGCTATGTAAATATAATTTATACATGAGCATCTAACCTATATCTACGCGAGGCTTTGTTTGATGTTCATGATTGCCATGCACCATCAAGAACGGATTAAAAAAGTCCAGCTTTGGGAAACTACCAATTACACTTTTCATTTTATATATAATGCACCTACACTAAGACTAAACTGTAAATTAAGCCAAATGCAGATGAAGGAAAAAAAAAAACGTATTGTGTTTTTGAGAAACTTCCTTTAAAACAAATTATTTTATCTTGATCCAAACATTCACAATAGCAGGAAGCTGGATGATAGCATGTTTACAACCATATAATAGCTCCCAAACCAGTAAAGCATCCTTCCACTATATTAAGAAAAGATCCTTTAAAAGATAAAAAATAAGATTAGTCCAAAGCCTCTTGACTGAATTAACCTAAGACAAAAGATTTGGACACCTATGGTGCATTTTATTTAAAAATTGGTTTAAACGTGGTTTATTTTTTTGCAAACAAATATGCAAACATTCTATTAAACATTCCTACTTTCCTGATAAATCAACGCTTAAAATTTGGTCAGAAAGACAAGTCAGTTCCCATATCATGGGAACTTAGAAGTGGATTTTGAGGGAGATTTTCCAGCCTGGTTTTTGAGTGTTACTCCCTTTTTTTCTCTCCCGTAATTTTTCTTGCAACCAGCTTCAAAACAGCAGATACTATGATACACCTTATCCTGCACTCTCCCCTACAAAAGCTGCCGTTACAAAGATCCTGATCATATAAAAACAATTCAAACTTGCTTTAAGAACAGCAGTTTTAAGTGTAAACGGCACGATACAGAATGGTATTAGGCACGTTTGAGCTAGCTCCAGATTAACTGGCAAGGCTGAACGGCACAGGCTGAGAGGGATGCCGTGACGCTGAACAAAGGGACATGCAGAGTCCTGCAGGTCGCGAATGCTCCTGGCTCTCAGCTGGGTCAGCCCGACTCACGGCACGCTCTGGGTTACGTACAGCATTTGACAAACACTCGGGACAGGGATTTCTGACATTAACAACGTGTTAAGTCAGCTTTGGATCTCCACTCTGATTGTACGTATCGTGGAAATACCAACCCGGAATTTAAGCAAGCAGCACAATATTGCCTTTAAATGAGAAAGGAACAGAAAAATATGCTTCTCTGTTCATATTTCGTTTCTCAGCCATCACCTATTCTGTTTGTCTCGCTTTTAAAAATAGCACTGCAGGTAAAAAGCATTAATTTTAACTTTAAATTTAACTGTAGTCCCTTCCTCCTCTTAAAAAAAACCTCCACAGTAATAGCAAAAGAAAAGACAAGACTTTTAGACAAACAGGTTTATAAGATTTATTTTCCATTGCACATACATGGATTATATACAAGTTAGTAACATAAGTTACTTCTTAATTTTCTAAAAGATTGTTACAGCAAACACTTGCCATTTTAAAACATCAAGTCAGAAATCAATCTAAAAAGGTAAATATGACAATATTTTAAAAACGAAACAAATTGCACTTTGTTAGGGAGAGTCAAATACAGGTTTGTCTATATGCTGTAACAAACTATATAGCAGGTAATATTACAGTTAGAAGTAGCTCTTGCAGTCCATTTGTACATTAATAGTTCTTTTCAATTTTACTTAATTAAAAACTGGTGGATATTTCAAAGACTTTCTCTTCTTTCTAGTATTCATCACATGAAATGCACTAGCAACTAAGTCTTTATACAATTGCTATTCAAATATAAGAAGAACACCACACCTGAAAATAAGGAAAAAACCTAAAACATACTGATTTTACATGTATCATGAGATGAAAATTATGGAAGGTGTTCAGCGATAAAGCCCTGTCCGCTACTTACATAAAAGAAGATTTTAGAAAATAATCACTGCACACAATACAAAGGGTGGGGTCATACTGTAGTTTTTAAGTCTCCTGTAACAGTAATATTCCTCATTACTGTTCACAGATGAGCGTTTCCATAGCAAACCTGTTCTCGAAGTGTCGAATCTTTCGGCAATTGACGGCTTCACGCTTCTGAATTCCTGTTTGTATGAGTAAAGAACAACGGAGGGTAAACAGGAGAGGGGATGAGGTGCATTAGAGACGTAAGAGTTTTACATTTGCTATAATAAGATGTCACCAGAAATCAGAACTACCCCTCCTCGACCCCTCTCTCGGAGGAAACACACATAGGCACACATTCATACACAGAAAATCACTAAGCAGGCAATGATCCTGAAAGGGGCGGCGACCCAAATCGCAGTATGGGTTTAGTTAAAACCAACCTGCCAAACCCCTCCACTGGCTAGTTTTAACCCAGATTAGTTCCCAATCTCCCTCTCTGTGCATCTGTAAAAAAGCTTGTGGGGACATGAGAGAGGGAACAGCAAAGGAATAAACCACTATAGGCAAAGAAGAGTGGACTAGTAGTATTTAAGCAACAACATCTTGGAATTGGAGAAAGACAGAATTTAATCAAATTTTAGCCAAACTAATGCTCACTGCCAACCTATGCTCATCATTTATTACCACAGGATCAACAGACTGAATTTTGAATCGGATTTTGCTACCAAGACCTTTTCATTTTTAAACATTGTTCTAAATTATTTTTATAAAATGTATTTCCTCTCCTTGTTTTCCCAAGCAGTCAGGTGCAACAATATGACTAAAGCAATTAAACTGCTTCAGTGTGCACTCGCACATTACATACAGTTAAAAAAAAAAAAAAGGCAGCAAATCTGAGTAAAATCTGAGCGAAAATTTTAAGGCAGCATTTAATAGCTTGTCAAGACTCTTCCAAATGGTGTTTTTCAAACACTTTCCATGAAGGAGTAGCAAGCGCTACAATTCTCCTGTGAAGACAACTCTTACTCACATTTCACTGATGCAACTAGGAAGACGTGGACTAATTTATAGATGGCTTTAATGACAAGAACAACCTGCAATTCTGTACTTGGACTACAAGGCTACGGCTTCTCATATATTAAAGGGGTTTTGGTTTTGGGGGGTGTGGGTCGAGAAACAAAGTTAAAGAAAAGCATCAATGAAAGCCTGAACCCCAGAAAACATACCCGTGCATACACACACACACACTTTAGCAGCTCCTGGCTCACCGGGGCCTTGAGTGCTTTTGCACAATAAAGTGACTTATTTCCGTACCTACACAGAAAATATCAGACGTACTTAAGCCCACAGAGCCGGTGACTGCAATAAGCAACCCTTGCTTTAATAAGAGTCATTCCTTTCAACACAATCAAGCCTATTTATTGAACTCAAGCGGCATTGAACTTTCTGCCAACACAAAAGATCGCAGGAGGAACGTTTACCTTTCATGGCTTCTTTGCGCTGTAGTTTATAGGTTTCCTTGCCACGGCAGAGGCGGTAAATAAAGAATCCCAGCTGATCCACATTTTCAATGCGATCAGTAACAATCATCTGTTCATGAATCAAATAGGACTGAGGCAAATATGTTCCAGCCTGTTGAACAAAAATACAACAGCTCTGTCAAAAGCCATCTCTCCGTGGTCTAAGTACACAAAAACCACTTTGCATTGTGTTTCTTTAACACGGCTGTGACATATCTTTTTTGAGTTCTTTCAAAATATGTATTAGCCACAGAATTTTATTCTAAATGTGCAAACACGACTGCAGCGCACTACAGAAAAACGTTAACGATTATATTCAAAAAGGTCACAAAACTTCCACTGATGCGTACGTCCACCGCTCTCCTGCTGTAGTAACATCAGTCTTCAGCAGAGAAGGAACGTTTCCTTCCAGGAGCACCCACTGTCACGATCAGTCCTGTGCTTCTCATCCAAAGTTTTCACTTAATTAACAGCAGCCCAACAGACCTCAGTGGGAACCACTCCCAAACGGGAGTTGGCAGAAGGATGCTCTACGTGGAGCACACTCTACATACTCTTGCCCGATGAAGCACGCCAGCTGCGGGGCACTCCAGCTTCAGTCCACGGGGTTTGGGACGCCTCGAACATATTCACAGCGTGGGCCACAACTCTCGAGCCAAATGCCAGACGAGACCATCTAGCCCCGTAAGTTTTTATGGTGACTCCCACAATTGTTTATACAGAAAAGTATTAGAAAGCCATGGTGGTGTATCAGGTGTTTTAAGGCAATACACTGAAAAAGGAAGAGCCATGACAACACGCAAAGGCCTCCCAAGCGTTTTCTAGTCCCTTCCGTGTTATTTTGCCACAGCTGAAACGACGGAGGAATCTGGCTCCGTGCACACCTCACTGCACACAGCTGAAGATGCACGTACTTAGCACCAGCCAGGTTCCTAATACTGCCACTGGTAAGTAATCATCAACTTTTTTGAAATATTACTTCATTTGAGAAATCCTGTTAGTGTGATTCTAATTTATGGCAGTAGAGAAGGTGTTGCTTGCTTTCTAAAAATAAAATGGTCACTTATTATGGAAACAAATTCAGCTTCTGTGGCGAAAGATCACTATATTTTTTATTGACAATAAACAACTTGAAATTTCCATTACAAAACAAGACTGTCTTTTCAGCCCAAGTGACATATTGAGAAGAAGCTGATAAAATGCTATTCCTTTCAGGAAAGAAAGCAAGGACTGTATAAAATTCACTTTAAATTATGAGAATTTTCTTCAGCACGTACTATGAGGAAAACAATAGCAATTTTTTTTTCTTTAAATAAGAGCTTGGAAGACTTCACTCTCCCAAATTATCCCACTCATTATTTGGTAATTAAATCACTGTAAATTACTGTATCTTAACCCCTGGTCTCTTGAATTTCAGGAGAGAGCCCCGAGGAAGCCCCAGACCAGAGCAGCAGTGCAGGGCACCGGCAGGGTGGGCAGTGGTGCTGAGGACTTGGGGCAGCTTGCGAGGACACTCTTGGGCCCACGCTCTCCAAACCGCAGGACCTCCTGGGATCCCCCAGACCACCCCCTGGACCCGGCCTTCTCAGCCCTCCCGGGGGGCGCAGGAGGAGGGGGAGGTCAGCGCAGGAATCTCCTCCGCTCAGCTGCTGCTGGAGCAATTACCCAGCGCTGGGACGCAGCACAGCCACAAATGTCATCATCATCATCATCATCATCTTTGCGATGTCCTGTGCATTGCATATGGTTAAAATTGGCCAGTTGGCTCAACAATGGGAACGAGGTGGATGAACAAATATACCTGGGTTTCAGCCTTGTTTCCCAAGGAAAGGAGGCCTTTCACTATCTGCATATTTCAGCAAATTGTATCAATATATACATAGATGGTTCTTTAGGCTAAAATTATGGCTTTTTTAAAAAAAAAAACCAGAACAGCCCAGAGCACCTCCATTTTCATAAAATACCCTCTGCATGTATTCAGAGCTCATTTTAATGCAACGAGCACTTTAATTTCATACTTTTTTTTTCCTTGTGCAACCAATGTGACTGCAGGACAGTGAACAGAAATTTACTCACTTTGTGCATCTGCAGAATAGTTTCCCAAATTTCAGTTACAAAACATTTAGCCTGATTTTCTGAGACATCAAATGCCCACAGCTTTTTGTTAATACAAAGAGAATTAAACAGATGTCTCATAAAATTAGGGCACTCACTGTTGGGGACAATGATCAAAACAGTTTGCTTTTGCACAGATTTTCAATTAAATGCATGATGCCTGGTTATCCTCTTACTTGTAAACCAAGCATATTTGATTTAGTACCAATGACAAACTAGGAAATTAGCAGATTTTAATAGTGGAATTTGTGTGAACTAAAACCAGAAACAAAACAGCATATACAAAAGAAAAAAAATATGGGGTCACTGAGTTTTACAGACACCACCTCATCTTTATGTACAGGAAATGAAAGTGTGGTTAAATAGCCAGTCTCAAAATAGGCAGCAAAAAAGCAGCAGAGGACTTACTTGTGAAATCATTTTTCACATGAAATTTATTTATATACACGAACCACTCAGAAATGGCTAAAATGGTTCCTGGAGTCCTAGTTCCAAAGCCTTGTTTGAAAGATGCAAACCCAAAGATGATATTAACAATTCTAAAGTTACAAAAGCCCACTAAAATAAAATTTAAAACACCTTCCCCAAATCTAGGACACCAGTTAGCTTATCAGCTCTCTTCCCCACCCTGAGTGTTTTGCTGTTCTGTAAGGAAATCAGAAGGCTGAAAACCAGGGTAAATACTATTTAAATCTGCATTAAAAGCATACATATTTAAGAGTTCAAAAGAAAAAAGATAAAGATGATTCATATTAAATTAGTAAGAGATCCCCATTAGATTATCTACTTTGGCCTCCTCAATTTCACAGGCCGTTACGTTTCACCCAGTTACTACTACTAACAGAACAGCGTGTCCCCGTGGTGGCAACAAGCCAGCCAGCACCAGCACCACAGGCCCGGCAGCAGCGTTCACTTATCAAACCCTGCTGGGAAGCGATGAGGAGTTGCCACAACATTATACTGAAAACTCGTGTTCTGTTCTCCAGCGATTGTGGTACCTCAGTCCTTTCCATGGTCCTTGTTTTTAAGGACACCGAATCTTGTTCTGAAGGCCCGGTGCTCATTTCTTCTTCCCAAGATGCAGAACCAGGAATCTGGCTATACTAAAACCCCTCTCACTTAAATGGGCTTTGCTAATCACACAATCCAAATCCTGATCACTCCTACAAAACCTCCCTGAAAACAGGAAGATTCACCTTAAGGCTGCTGGAAAGCTCACGAACTCGCGCCCAGCGCTAGTCCATCACACCTAGTGCCACGTCTCGCTTCCCTGAGCACGCACAGCGGATCTAACACACCTCACGTACATCACCCTCAAGCCACCGACCGGACCAGTTCAAAGCAGGGGCCAACCCTAGGGACCTATGCTTCAAACAACGCCCACGTTAAAAGGATTTCCCAGCGTATCTACTTTAAGCCTCTCAGCTAACCAGCCTTAGTCCAGCGCAGACAGGCTTTATGGAAACTTTAGTCACAATGGATTATAAATTAAAAACCACATAGATTACTATCAAAGAGTCTAGATACACCACATCTACACAATTTTGTCAGCCAAATTTGTAGCATTGAAGAATAAGATCAGGTTTGTTTGCCTTCCTCTGAATTAATAATTCCTTCATGATTGTAGTTAATTAACTAAGAAAGTTACAGACTTTTCTTTCTCTTTGCAAAGATCTCTAGTGATCAGTTAACTTTCTAACACATGTGCCTTGGGTGAACGTCAGAGTTTGGGGAGGGGCAAGAAAAACATTCTCCTTTTTCCTTGTCTTAAGAACAAATTAGTTATGATTTAACCGTACCTTGATGTTGATGAGCAGCTCCAGGAAATTTTTTGGCGGCATAACAACTGAAGTGTTCAGAGGAATCACATAGCACTTATCCAGGCTAAGGTCAAGATAGGCAGTGAGTCTCTGTTGAGGAAATATTTAATCAAAATAACAAGAACATCAGAAAATTCACATACAGACTTTGCTAAACACTGCTATTGCCTCATGTTGTTCTTCAAATTATTGTTTTGTTCACTACAAAGTCTGTCCAACAAACTCCAATTTGAGGGTAGGTAAACGCAGAAATAAAAGGCAGTCTTGATGCGAGTTTAAATCTATGACAGGGATTTGTGCAAGGCAGCAAGGTGGTAAGTAGCTCAAATGCAGTAATGAAACTGCAAAGGTGTATTTGAGCTGTTAGGGAATCAAGCATAGTATTCATTTATTCCTAGTGCTTGCGTTTTGAAACAACAGGGCAAAAACCTTGCTCTCATATCCACGCTTTTATATTTTGTTATACTGTAAAGGGGAAAAGCTGCTGGTAAGAACAAAATATAGAAGGAAAAAAATACTGTTACCGATAACGCAATAAAAATCCTTTTATTTTCAAAAATACTACTGACTTGAAGTGTTAATGATTATTCATAGCTGAATTATTATCTTTATAGTACCTGAACTGCAGTATTTGCCATTATTTGATAAATACAGAGACATAAAAGCCCAGGGAATTATCCTGATGAATCCTATGGCTCTGTTCACTGAGCTGTTTTACTGCATCTGTTCTTGCTAAAGATAACATTAGCTCAAGCTGCTGAAAGCTCTAAGGCTGCAGACGTATATAAAATACTGAGCACCAAGAGCCCAACAGTCAAAATAGTACCAGGACAGCAATCATCAATGCAACTAATCTCATTACATGGGAGTAAGCGCTGTGCCTATGGCAAATGATCCTTGCACTGACCTTTAGAGCAAAGCTTTTAACCCATTAAATCAAAAAGTAAATTTCTAATATTGTATTGTTCCTATTCACTTCTTACATACTGCTTTTTTTTGGTGGTTTTCCCTCTTTAGAGGCTTTGCTCTAACTCTTAACAGAAGTTCCCTAAATATATTCAGGAATATTTTTAAATGACATAGCTCAAGCAAGCAATGTTTTCCGCCAAATCTGGTTATGAATATTTGATAGATAGCACTCATTTTGCCTGGAAAACTTTAAACTCTGAAGTTTGCATAAAAAAATAGGACACTACCCTATTCTTCTTTTTCAGCCTTGCTTAAAAAAAGCTGTTCAGCAAAGTATTCAAATGTTCACAGAAATTTAACTTCCTGAAAACCAGCTGTAGAACATTTCATCGCTATCAGACAGCTTCCATCAGGCTGATACAGAAAAGAAGGGCTTCTAATTGTTTTACAGCTGTCGTTAATACCAAGAGCTGTAGGCCTGTCAACTGCCTTAGCAAAAATCTATTACCATGATTCCCACCAATCAAAGTTCTTTCTACAAAAAAGGAAGAAACGGCTAAAAGTGCTTTGATACCCTAGTTCAGTGCCTTTAGGAATCACAGTAGCCTGCGGCGCACAATGAAAATTTAGCTTCTGCTAGGCTTCCTACGACATCTGGAAAACGAGCTCTCTTCCACGGTCGGTCAGCTGGTCGCTTCCTTCCCTTTCTGCCGCTGCTTTGGGGTTTTTGAGCCATGCTAGGAGAGCACTTCTGGGGGTGCCTGAACATACATAGTGACGTCAGATGCAATCAGCCCCTGCAAGTTGAGGTCACAGCTATGACAGCCCTTTCCAAACCTCCCTCAGCGCCACAGCAGTTGGTCAAATTCTGGCTCGGTGGACTTAGCACAGCAAGAACCATATTCTCTTTACTTCCTCATACTAAGGAAAGGAAATAGCTCTAAGACTTTTCCCTTTCTAAAAACACAATTGTATTTGCAAATGGTGGTTTACATACTACCTCATGATGACTACCTAGTGCTGTACTTTTATGCCCGGTTAATAATTGCCTGCAGCCTGCTGCTGATCAAAACGTTTCTGCTGCCTCCTCCACCCTCTGCTTTCCCCCACCACAATAATTAGGGAGTACATTTACCAGGATGACTGAGGGGGAACATTTTTCAAGTTTTAAATGCTTTCCACTTCTTCAAAATATTTCTTACCCGGTGGAAGTCATGGACGATATCAGCAGGATCGCTATCAGCAAACTCAGGGACTGGCACACTGATAAACTCAACATCTTCCTCCTCCAGGATCTGAATATTTTGCTCAATCGTGTGGTAGCGAGCAGTCTGAGCCTCTGCCCCAGGCTCAGGTAAACTTAAGCCGTCTTCAATGTACTTTATTCCACAGAAATACACACCACCCTGCTAAAAATAGTAAACAACCCAGCAACAAAAACATCAGTAGCCTTTTTAGAAGTTTAAAATTCTCAAAGCACTCCAGAGAAGAAAAACTTGTCAGACTAGATGAAATGGTTTCCCTTTAGTTTGATTCATAGACCAAAGTAGGAGCCAGTTGCTATCTACAACAGGACCATGGGTAAAACCTTGATTGTATTGAACCCAGAGGGAGTCCTTCCCTTGAATTCAAGGAAAACAGGATCCCAAAAGCAGGTTCTTAAAATCTAGTCTTCTATTTTGCATCCATTATCTGTGGCACATTGTATCTTATTTTTAGAAAGACAATGAAGCTCCTACACCTATATGCATGCATATTATTATTATTAAATTACGATTTAACTGCAGTCAGTAATTACAACAATTTAAGACATTGAAACTGATCATCCAAATCACTTATAAAAAGCAAGTCTAACTCTAAATTGGGTCCTGCTTGCAGCAGGGGGTTGGGCCAGATGACTTCAAGAGTTTCCTTCCAACCTCAATTATTCTGTGAAGATGCTTAGTTTGGAAAGTCAGTTTCTAAAATAAATTATTTTTTGTTTTGAACAGTTTTAAAAGACAAAAAGGTAATAAAAAGAATTTAAAGCAATCAATTTGTGTCCTTCTGTCACAGTACACACGGCAGGTTACCTAACTGAAGTGTAAAATGAACTCCTGAGTCAGAGGAAGTCATATACCAAATTTATAGGCCAGATAGTTTTAGAAACATACAACTTACACATATGCACATGCCGTCAATTTTAAGTTTTACACTGAAAACATGTCTTCAGTGCAATGTTAGCTCAATTCCTGAATGTTTCCTTCAACCCAGATCTGACTCATAAACAAGCACCACAGTTGAATTAAACAGCACTTTCAATTTCAGCCAGCTGGCCGGTGAAAGGTGGAGCACCGCGGTGCTAAGCACGGATGAAACGTGCATTAGTAATACAGCAGGCCTTCTGCTACTCTCAGCTTGTTAATCCACAAAGATACGCTATGCTGTTTAAGCATCCTTTGCAACACTACCGCTCCTCTGTAAATTAGGTTAACGTGGTAGCTGAAGAGACTATAAACTGCAAGTTCAGCTAGAATTTCTCATGTTTAATCACCCTGCCTTCTACATTAGAAGCTACTAAAATGGGGGAAAAAAAATAATCCTGGTAGCCGGGACAAGAACACAGAATTTCTACCTTATAATTATGTGCACTAACCAGTGGGCTAGAGGGATTCATGTTTTGCTTATACTCTCCTTTTCTGACCCTGTGAATCTTGCAACCCCGGCAGTTTCTGAAGGAGGGAGGGTGTGCTCGCACCACTTGGGCAACAGCCCAGCACATCCAGCGCTGCCCAGTGACAATTCCCCCCGAGGAAGCCAATATTTAACTCGTGTCTCCCATGTTTCAGGTAAATGCTCCACTTCCCCGGCACCACGGCCTTCACAGGGCTCCTCTTGCAGCAGCGTCATTTGTTAAAAACTGAAAATACATTTTGTCTGAGGTCTAATCTTGTTAGCGTGGATTAGACTTGACAGAGCATGTTTAACCACATTGACTGTGCTTCTCCCAAGTCCCCTGCAGGGCCTGTTTTTCTTATCCCTGTAGAGGCTAGGAAGGAGGAGAGTCACTGCCCTGTTTTGACAAGCAGTTCCTTTCCTGTGCATGAGCAGTACTGCATGTTTCTAGGAAACTTGGGGTTAAACAAGGAGGCTTTCAAGGGGGTAATCCACCTCCAGTATTCGGCACTGCAAAACAGGAGAGAGAGCAGGTGAAAATCTGGGACACCACTGGGGTTCCTAAACTGAAGTCCTATTTAGATAGAATCCTGTCTCTGCAAAGTAAGGTTTCCAAAAGTGCTGCTCGCTTTTATCTGCCAGCTTCGCTCCTGCCCTCCTCTGCTGATAGGTAACTTCAGATCAGGCCATTAGAAAAGCTGAAGTTTTGGAAAGATAAAAAAGTAGAAAGGCTATTTGGTTTAGTCTGTTGCTCCTCTTCCCTCTTCTAAATGTAAGGCCTAACAGAGAAAAATGCAACCCTCCCGTAACAAAATGTATTTGACTTACCTGGAATGCAAAATATTTGTACAGATAGGCACCACCCAGGATCACACCAGCCAGCATAAAGGCCAACCCGAAGCACATGCACCAGCACCAGGCCCTCCTCTGCCCAACAGGCACAGCATCCTCAGGGTCCTGCAACGCATCAGAGAGAGACCTTCAACACACTGTTCCCAAGACACGTGTAACAGCAGATACTTCAGGCCCAGCAAGTACAAACATTGCATCCGTCAGAAAAGGCTATACGCACTTTATCACAATTGTTTGGAAACATATTTATTTGGCAAAGCTTAAAACAGATCTATTTAAGCTGAGGTTTAGGAAAAGTTGTACTAACAGTCACTTTTAATGCCATCATCACTGACTAAATCAGCAGACTTAAGTCTTAAGGAAGATAAAAATATAACAAAATCTCCCGAGATACCTAGTAACACACAGTGAGCCACTTTACAGACTGCAGACAGAAAAATATCCACTCTCAGGCAACCTCCATGCAACAACAGCAGAGCGAGGAAGTCAATTCAGAAAGGTCAGATTCTTTTTTATCTTGGTATATGCAATTTAAGTGAACCCGAAGAACCAACAAAAGATCAAAGGCAATAAGAACAGGAAAATACATCCTTTACTATGTTGTTCCATCAGGAAGAAAGAGACTTTACCACCTCTTTGCTGGCAGAATAGTAAGAGTGGGAATGAAAAAAAGATGCTTTTTAAGTTGTAGTTAAGGAAGTTTTCTGCTCTAAGAAAGCGTTGGCCATGCCTCGCTCTAGCTGCTGTGCATGTTATGCTAAAGGAATGACAGGATGTTTCCCCTTTGGGGCACTAGTTTGCATAACCATGCAGTCCCCACAGGCATCCTAAGCAATAAACTGCTGCTTGCAAAATCTTTCCTCTATCAGTCACATCACAATGCTCTTTCCTCCCCCCAAGTGTTTGCATAACTCACATTCAAAAAAAAGAGAAAAAAAAAAATCCAACAACAACAAAATCTTTGAGTCACTCTCTTCCAAGCCATGATAACCCTGGGAAGATACCAGAATTCAAATAAATACAAAGCAATTAATTACCCCTTTGCAACCAAAAAACGAATAGGGCAGCACGATGACCAAAACAAAATCTTTACAGTCAAATAAACAAAAAAACCCAAACCAGGAAATGGAGGAAGAGCATGAGAGAAGCACTTGAGAAGGCATCAATAGCTACGGTTGTCAGTCGATGTTCTGCCTCGTGGGTTTTTTTGCAGTATTTGCTCATTACAATGATTTCCCACTTGAACAAAGTTGTGGGTGTAGTCCCCACGCTGCCGTGGTCCAGTGGGAAAGGAATGCCCCTCATCTGGCAGAAGCATCTAAGCAAGTCTGACATGAAATGGAAACGGGACCCTCCCTGTAAATGGTGGGGAAAAGGAGGCGCCTCCTGAGAATGACTCATCCCAACCATCCCTGAGAGGGAGAAGTAGTCTTTTGGAAGGACTTCTTTACACTGATTATAGAGGGAGATTCCTTGGTTAACAAACTAGGTACCTAATTCATATGTAGCTAAAATTAGGTGATGTGAAACCCACCTTTACAGTACACTGCAATTATCTTTCATACAGAAGTGGCAATGCAGCATCTTTGCCAGGCAACGGCTGCCAAAATCTGATTCAGAAATACTTAGAATTGAACTCTGAAGATATGTCACAGATTTTGTTTCACGTTACCTTGCAAACTACCGCAGTAAATCAGGTTGCGAAATCTCCATCTTTGGAGGTTTTCAAGACTCAACTAGACAAAGCCATGGCTGATCTTGCTTTGGCAACCATGCTGTTTCTAAAGGGAAGCTGGACTAGATGACTTCCAGAGGCCCCTTCCAACCAACATTTCTGGGATACATTACGAGGCAAAGTGAGAGTAGCTAGAAAACAGTTGCCATGGACTGAAAAAGCAGAATGAAAAGACAAGTAACAACTTTTGAAAGTTTTTACATCACTAATTATTTAAGGAATTCAGTGTAAAGAATTACAGGATTACTACCTGCATGGTTTTTAACCTGGCTGTTTGCAAAGACTGAGAATAGAACATAATACCCATGGTAATCTAATTAACTTTCAGGTCAGGTTAAGATTCACTGTGGATTCTTCTATAAATCATCTCAATTATAAATCTAAACCAGGTAAAACAAGGATTGTTATTTTTATGTTGCCCCGTATCATTAGGTAACCATTTCCCTAGATATTTTAATGCATAAAGGACACCCAATTGAAACTTTTTAAAATAGCTGTCATTTAAACTGTTGTAAGTTAATGTCAGAAAAACGGATAGCAAACTGTCTCTGGGATACAATGCCAAAATACTCCCTAGTGAAGAATATAAAGAGTATCTTTATTCCTTCCCAGTGCTGCTTTTATCTCCTCTTTTTTTTTTTTTTAACTCCAAGCAGATTTATCCATTAGTGGAATAACTGCCTCTTCCATTTTTACATCAGAAAGACTTACAAAATATGCATCTGGGAAATGGTGCAGAAGGCATACACAGTGTGAACACCTACCTGGAAATGTGGATTAATGTCAAATTAATTTTGCATAGGCCACAAAAATAACCAGAAAAACAAAAGTAACTTTTACACTTCTACCATGCTAGGAGAAACCTGAAGGACAAGTTTATCAGTATTCTACCCTAAATAATTTTGCTTTGATATATGAGACGACAGATGTAAACAATACATTTAATACAACTCTTTAATCCTCTACCAGCAGATAAATTTTATCATTATTATTTCAGAAGGCATCCCTAATGGTGGCACAGTGACATATTTTGTATTTGTATATGCCTACTGCATTGATTTGTCCACAGCCTACTGAAAACACCAGGCCAAATTTAGAGCAAGAGTTCAAGCCCAGTTTAGCCTCTCGCTTAGGACAGTGCATGGAAGTATTGCATCTCAGTAAAGAGCAACCACAAGCATTAGGTAACACTGAAAACATTTTATGCTGTTGAAGGAGAACACAGAATTGATTTCCTCTTCTGAATCTGAAAATGAAGTACACCATCAAGCAGTTTAAAACCACCTTAAATCAAAATATTATAAATAACCTACTTGTGCTAGTTTTCACTGGGACAGAGTTAATTTTCTTCACAGTAGCTGGTATGGGGCTGTGTTTTGGATTTGTGCTGGAAACAGTGTTGATAATACAGGGATGTTTTAGCTACTGCTGAGCAGCGCTTACACACAGCCAAGGCCTTTTCTGCTTCTCACCCCACCCCACCAGTGAGTGGGCTGGGGGGGCACAAGGAGTTGGGAGGGGACACAGCCGGGACAGCTGACCCCAACTGACCACAGGGATATTCCATGCCATATGATGTCATGCTCAGCCTATAAAGCTGGGGGAGGAAGAAGGAAGGGGAGGATGTTTGGAGTGATGGCATTTTGTCGTCCCAAGTAACTGTTACGGGTGATGGAGCCCTGCTTTCCTGGAGACGGCTGCACACCTGCCTGCCGATGAGAAGTTGCGAATGAATCCCTTGTTTTGCTTTGCTTGCGCACGCAGCTTTTGCTTTACCTATTAAACTGTCTTTACCTCAACCCATGAGTTTTCTCACTTTTACCCTTCCGATTCTCTCCCCCATCCCACAAGGGGGGAGTAAGCGAGCGGCTGCGTGGGGCTTAGTTGCCAGCTGGGGTGAAACCACAACACTACTGAAGCTGTATTATACTCAGTAGCTGTCCCACGGCTAAGCTGGCTAAGCTTTTGTATTGTTGCTGTGACAGCTTAGTTTGGGCTGAATTGGCCCAAAAGAGTAATTCATCCCTCACTATATAAATCTGACCCTCCGCACTGCAAGAGAAGAAAGTGCAACAGGTGTTCACCCTCCTTCCAGGTGACTCATGTTCTGAAAGAAAAAAACATTAAGTGAAAGCGGATCCCCACTAAGAGGGACAGTGCTGAATTAGCGCCTCTCCCCACATAGTTACAACCGCACTTTGTTCCCAGATAGCAGCGCTGGCTTCTGAAGCCAGAGCACAACGTGAGATTGCAGCCTCACTGACTATTTTTTCTCTAGGTCAGCTTTCTACTGCCAGAGGTATCTGACAAAAGAAAGCATCGTGTACTTGAGGTGAAGACTGACCTCTAAAAATATGCCTCTCTACTTTTGTGAGCAGCAATAATTAAGCATTGCTGTTCCGGTCCTTTTCTTTCCCCTCTTCTGCTTCATCCCTGCCCCGTGTACTTCCAACTCCCTGGTGAATCCTCAACCTTAAGATGATGCCACAGAACTAATCTCCTCTGATGCAAAATGCCTTAGGAGGAACTGGACGCAAGCCCAATACTGGCTTGTTTCCCTTGATGAGATGATTGTTCTAATTGGAAAACATTTGATTAGCCTATTTCCCATGGACAAGACATGAAACAGAAGCATCTCTCTGCCACTTGTACACTAAATCCTACAGTGTTAAAATTAAAATGGCTCAGAACTTCCCAACCTGAATAGCTCCAAGGTCTGCAGGAAAAATTTTCCTGTAGATAGAAAATAAGGATTAAATTCTCTCTTATATGAGATTTAAAGGTGTTGGGAAGATTCTCTCAGATCACTCGTCTTCTCACAAAGAAGTTGCAAGATGGCAGCAGTTCTGAGTAAAGATCCCTTCGTCAGTGACCACAGCAGCTAATGTGAAGCTGCACTCTGTCTTGTTACTGGAACCATGAAACACTTTGGAGGTGGGCAAATGATAAGACAAACTATTTACCAAAGCACCTCTCAATTACAGAGAGATCTTCACAAGAACGTATTTACAAAAATTAGCATTAACTGTTCTGGAGTGGACTGAAAGGAAAAAAGTTAATAACCTCAAAATCTGCAAACATTAGCAGTTATTAACGGCTACTGGCCATATATTCTCTTGCTCTTTTCCGTTCCATTTTAATGTTACTTTTTTTTCCCCTTTAAATAAATGCTGAATTTCAGAAGCACCAAATTCATGTTTGGGATAACATCACAAAATTCTTCTGAGAAACTTCAATACTGAGCTACAAATGTGTATAATTAGACTTGGTAATTACTTAGATTTTCCCCTTGTGGCTTTTTGTACATAGTGGAATGTAATTGCTTTAACATTATGAAAGTAAAGCAGTCTAAAAACTTACAAGGCATATGTCTAGTTCATATTAAAATGGGTGAGAAGATTATCAGACCTTATTCCTTTGCAGAAATTAAGGACATATCAATTATATGATTAAAAAAAAATCATATGAATCAATTAGGTAAGAATCCATCTAAATCAGATACGATGGATGTGCTTGGATATGCTGTGGAGAGTCCAGACTATTGTATGACCGTTGTGCACCTATGCAAAACATAATGATCCAAATTTAAAAATAGATACGGTAGCAATAACAATAATTTTGGGAGGGTGAAATGTCTTTCACAAGTCTTTGATCCACAGAAAAACCAGATGCAGAGTATTACTGAGTATTACAAATATGACTAAAAATGTCTGTAGCATAATACACAAACCATCCGTAATTATGCATCTGAGAATAACATCTAATATATATATATATATATACACAGACATATATACACACACATAAAAGCTGACAATGTGGGTAGAACTGGCTGGAAGCTGTTCAGAACAGTTTTCTTCTAAGGTCGTTTGTGTGCCAGTTAGCTCACACGGATGGACAGAATGCAGTGGGGCAGACTGAGCTTCCTAAAGGCAAGTATTGACCAACTGCAGCTTTAATTAGTGGAATGGGGAGAAGTTAATGATGACTCCCTAAAAGTGTTTTTTAATGAGGGAGGCTAAAAAGTCTTGAAATAAAATACTGACCAACGGCTGTATAAACTGAATTCTGTTGGTCAGGCTCGCCTGCTCTGACTTGTAAATCTGACATCTGTAGAAAATCCTCCCAAAAGACAGTCAATTTAAAATGAACTTAATTTAGAAAGAGCTCTGCATTCCTCCCATGGTATTCCTGCCTGAAGACCGCTCCAAGCCTGGTATTCTATTTATTACTTGTTGCAGATGGGAAATTAAGGCAGGCTTTTGCAAGACTCCTCACTTGGCAGATGCTGCAAATCTGGAAGGCCATCATACTGATCTGCCTCTCAAGCAGCAATTTTATGCTTCCTAATAAAATTAAATTTAAATTTTAAGTACAATGATCTTTTAACTTGCTAGTTGGAAAAACAGACTATATACAATAGATGCTTCAGAGATCTCTCGCTTATCACAAGGAGTGACGTATTCTTTCTACTCAGATGATGAAGCCTGAAAACAAGCTATGGTTGTTTATGTGCAGTAGATATCCGAACACTGCAATCCTTCTCTGGCAGCACTGCCAGTTCTTCTTCTGTCAAGATGGACAGGGACTTGTCCATCTGGCCAAAGGCTCTCTGCCTAAAGAATAGCATGAAAACCAGACCTTAGCTCTGGTGTCGCTTGCTGCAGTCACGTAGCTTGGATAACCAAGGAGATTAATTAACTAGAATTATCTATGAGGCAGTTGGTACTATTAACCTCTTCCTGTATTTCTAATATCTGTATATGTTCCATAAAATAATATTGTAAATACAAAATCTGTTCTACAGCAGTAGGAAATCCAGCAGTGAGAAGAAAATACATTCCAAGAGATTTCCAAAGTTCAAAGTCCAAGGTCATTTTTATATTAGTTGAATGCTACCTTTCACCAAACAATGGGGGTGTTTTATTAAAAAAATGAGGTGTCTGTCAAATGACTCATTTCATGGTTCAAACTTCATAACCATCATGGAACAAAAACATTAATATAAGCAGCCAGCTCAAGATCATCTTGAAAAGGGAATCGGTACTGATGGATAGGAAGGAAGCTGCAGGTGAAAAAAGATGGAGGTGAAGGGAGAACAAAAACAAATCAGAAAACAGGCAAGAAAAGGGGAGCAGGAAATAAAACTAGAGAGAAATATAGTGGAACACGAAGAGTTCAATTTCTCTGCAGGAAGTCTAGGAAAATTACAACTGTAAAGTGAATGTAAAGGATGTGAATCAGCAGTTCACCCACAGCTACGCGATAGAGGCACAATAAAAGAAGCTGCCTTGGAAGAGTAATCCTGCGACTTTTAACTGATGTGAGTAATCCTGATTTACCTAAACACTGCCTTCAACTTCTGAGAAAAGAGATTACAATACTTGATAGCAGCCAACAATTAAAGAGGACGGGTAAAGAAGACAAAGCCTGTAACTATTTAGTCTGCTGTGTTGATTAAATTTGGGAGCAATATTGTTAAGAGTGGTTATTTTTATTGTTAGCGTTGGCCTTACATGGACTAGAAAGTGCAAAAAAAACCCCCAACCACACTTATTTAAATGGTCTGAAAGTTCTGTCTCTGTAGACCACACAAGGACTTTCTTCAGGTGATTCACACGCACACCTTTTGGCTATATCCTCATCCCAGGCCATCTACAGCAATTGTACAACTAACCACACACTATATTTTACTCTGTTTTCTTCAAACTGTCTTCCTCAAATTGTTCCTCTTTTTTCTGTCCAGTTTCAATATCCCCCAACTCCTTTTTGTCACCACCAAACCCTGTGGATTCAAGCCTTCCTTTTATTTCCTTCTTATCCTGTGTCTATGCCCTCCAAATCTTTCCCCATCCCCAAAGCAGAGTTCTCCGGTCTCTGCCACAAGCAGAGTACTGGGCACACCTTATTTCCATCTCCTCCCTTCATGCACCACATCAGCGCGCTACACTCTGGGGAAGAGGGGCTGGGCTACGGCCACAGAAGTGCTCTATACCATCAGCCTGCCCCACCAACCAACACCCCTGTGCCTCTCGTCCTGCATTTTCGCTGTCAACGCTCAGGGCCAAGGATTGCCCTCCTTTCTTTTTCTGTATAGCAATTAGCACAACAGGATCTTAATACCATCTATATATTCCTTCTGAGCATCAGGAGATTTTTACTGCGAGGGTGACTGAGCACTGGCATAGGTTACCAGGGAAGTTGTGGAGTCTCCATCCTTGGAGATACTCAAAAGCCGTCTGGACATGGTCCTGGACAACGGGCTTTAGGTGACCCTGCTTGAGCTGGGGGGTTGGGCCAGATGACCTCCAGAGGTCCCTTCCAACTTCAACCATTCTGTGATACATATCTACTGTTTTTAAGTAACACTAACACTATGCAGGAGAGGATTAATGAATCATTTTTTAAAAAATTAAAAATCCAGGCGTGCTGGGTCTGTGCTAGACAAATAACAAAGCTCCACACATCCTTTATTTCCTTTGCTTTGGGGCTTTATGTTTCTTCTGCCTTCTCCCCCCTCCCTTGCCCATAACATGAAACTTCAACAAAACCTACAACACTTGGAAAATGTGTTGTCTTTAAATGTCTGGACACTGAATTCAAAAGTTCTTGTGCCACTGACAGCCACAAAGATCCACAATTGCCACTGTACTGTACTGAATACAAAAAGTTTTCATAAGCTTGGCTAGTGAAGAGGTGGTGGAAGCAATTTTTTTTTAATATACTATATAAACGTTGATGAATTTACCTATACCTTTTCATAAATTGGAATGATGGAAATTTGTTCTGCATTCCAAACCTATTTTTCTCAAGTATTTTAAGAAAAGAGAGGTGTTCTGGTGCAACAGTTTGCAAGTCATAGACCAAAACACACAGATGAAAGCTTGCACAGGTATCTGGCAAGGGGTGCCTGAGGGATGTTTATTTTTTTAAAACAAGAAATCCCAAACCTACGAGGTTATATGGGACATTTTTCAGAATACATTTTGCTTTCAGAAAACAAAATCACTGCATTTTGGTTACAGCATGTCAAACATGGCATTTCATTAAACTGTCCAATTTTGAAAAATGCTTCATTTTTACACATTGCCAAAATAAAACCTTTTCCCCACCTGCATTCTTTGGCTTATAATTGACTTGCGTTCTACCATACTTATAAAAACTATACTAAATAAATCTATAACTTTAAATGCAATATTCCTCTTGACTTTATCCTGAATTAGATCAATGTCTGAAAAGAAGAACTTAGAAGGTTCCTATTCCACTTAAAATAGATCAATACTAAATTATCTTTTTGACCTTGATTGTTCCAGTTCCTGTCTCTTCCTTATCCTGCTCACTTCTTATGTCTGAAATTTCTCTGTTTTTTTCCTACAACTGCCTGACTCTCAGACATCAGCATGATGGAACGCTATGTGGATTTAACCTAGATTTCTCTCAAGGCTATTTTCCCAAGCGGTGATGGCTCTTTCACCCAAGAGATCTCATTAGCATGCACACATGCACCACTGAGCCTCAGAATTTAATAACTCTATTCCCAGTTCAGCCACAGATGGTATGTCATCTCAAGCAACTTACAAACACTGTGTCTCAGTTTCTCTCAAAAGTAGAATCTAGGATCACAGAAACCACTTGGGAGGTCTCTAGTCCAGCCTCTTGCTCAAAAGGACTCTGAAGCCTGTCCAGGTTGCTCAGGGCTCTTGTCCAGTCAGGTTTTGAAAACCTCCAAGGACTGTGACTTCAAAGCTTCTCTGGGCAACTTGCTCAGCAATTCAGTTCTCCTTAGATTGAAAAACATTTTGCTTATACACAGTTGGAAGCTCTCCTTTTTCAATTTATGGGCACTGTCTTTTCAGTCACCTCCCCAGGTGCTGGGAGGCTGCTGTGAAGTCCCCCCTGCAGCCGTCTCATCTCCAGGCTGAACAAGCCCTGCTCCCTTGGCCACTACTCACAGGGCACATGCTCCAGCCCACAACCATCGTGGTGGCCCCTGTTGGACTCACACCGGTTTGTAGAGTCTTTTTTTGGATCGGAATGCTCTTAGCCTTCAGCGATGCCAGTGACTCGTGCCCAGCCGACTGTCCACCAGGACCCTTAGGTCCTTCTCAAGCAGATCAGCTTCCCAGCCAGGTGGCCCCCAGCCTGTCCTGATGGAGGAGTGAGTCTGCTCCAGGTACAGGACTTTGAATTTGTTATTTCTGGAACTCATGAGGTTTTGTTCAGCCCATTACTGTAGCCTTTTGGGGTCCCTCTGAATGGCAGCCCTGTCCTCAAAAAAACATACCTTGCCAATACATGTATTAGTGAATTACGATGCGTAGTACCTGTACAGCAAGCAGAGTTCTCTGTGTGGAAGCCATTCTACATGCAAATACAGAATAGCATTTAATTGCAGCACTTATGAGTGTCAGCACGGAAGAGCTGACCTTGAAAGGCTTACATTTAATTACTCCCTCTTTCTAGAAGAAACTGTTGTAACAATCTGAAGGTCTTCACTGCAATTAGACTATTCAAAGCCTGAAGTGGAACACACAGTCCAGTACCCAGCACCTGGCTGCATCACACCCTGCAGAAACACAGACGCTGGCCGGTGTTCAAACACCTCACCAGGCAGCAAGAGAACTTCCCCAAAATGCAAACCTTAGGCAAGACAACTCACCACGCTGTGCAGGAACCTCAAAAAGTCACGTTCAGCCTTCCACCCCGCAAAGGGTACTGCATTTTCAAGTGTGTAAATGCAAGGGTTTTCTACATAGACTGTATCTTTTAAAATAAATATCTAGACCTTCGTGATTCAGCAACCGTGTAAGATCCACCCTAGAGATCACTGCCCCCTCCCAGTTATGATCTCCCCAGCGAACTCTTTTTCCACAGTCATTCCACTGTCTCATTCTACCCTCAAAACAGCAGAAAGCTGCCATCAAAAGCAGGAGTTTGCTGAACCCCAGGAGGAAGACAACCACAAATTATCCAAGGATTTGCATTCATAGAATCATAGAATGGTTTGGGTTGGAAGGGACTTTAAAGATCATCTAGGAACTCTACTCTTAAAATGCCTGTGGGTTTTATTTTTATGTGTATATATATACATATGTATATAAAAAAATATATATTATATACTTAATGATATATAAACTTTATAAAAATATTTGTATACACACACAGAGAGACTATTTGGAAAGGGCAAACAAAATATCAACTTATTTTTTCCACAACCTCTATAGTAACTGTTGGGCAAATACTACTTTGCCATTTTTTTCTTGGTAAATTTGATAAGGCTGTTGCACAAAGCACCCTGGCTTGTAGAGGCTGCATGGATCCCTCAGATAGGAGCTAGAGTCTCTCTATATGTCTGTTGTGGTCCA
This sequence comes from Phoenicopterus ruber ruber, assembly GCA_009819775.1. Lineage (NCBI taxonomy): Eukaryota > Metazoa > Chordata > Aves > Phoenicopteriformes > Phoenicopteridae > Phoenicopterus > Phoenicopterus ruber. The sequence goes on along the minus strand of CM020215.1, from coordinate 189,015,838 downwards.
AACCCTAGGCCACGTGACGTCTGCTGCAAAACCATTTCCGACTTCATTGCAGAGCTCAATCTTATTAATTATCTCATTCCTTTGGTTTACCACGTTCATAAAATTAGGACAGATATCTGAGTTTTATAAATTAGCACACTTTTCATCTGTATATTCCAAGTAATTTCCACTGAGGATAAAAAGCAGTACATAAATAGTAAGAAAATGAATGTTGTATTATTCATATGGATCAGGAGACTAAAAACAGATAATGCTAACCTTTGTCAATCATAGCATAAATGGGAGGGAAAAAAAAGAAAAAAAAAGAAAAAAAAAAGGAATTTATGCAATAGCTAACAGAACACACCATTACTTATCCCAGCTGTAGTTCTTATGTTTGAAATATGTCATGTTTTTGGAAGCACAGAATAAAGCACATTTAAAATTATTAGGACTTAAAAATGCAGCATTTGCTTTCGAAGATATTTCCTGAGAGTCTCAGAGAGTCACAGAGAGAACTATTTTCTTTGTATGTAAGCTATTTGGTGCCTGTAGCTCGCGGCTACTGGATAGAAAATACGTATAATGCTGACAAATATTCCAAAAATCGCAACTGCAGAACAGTTAACTGAAAACATTATTGGAGGTAAGTATGCTTACCATTCTTGTAACCCGCCCTCAAATGACCATCAATATCAAAATTTGCTAAATTGCTGATAAGAAAAAATGGAAAAACCCACGCAAATAACAAAGAAAATTTATTTATTTGAGTCTATAAAAATACAACCATTAGGTAACATTTGCAACTGTAAACATTTCATTAAAATACTTAATGGGAAAAAAACCCCATATATACACATTATATTTCGAAATTAAACTTTTCTTGAAATAGACATTCATATGTGGGATTAAATATTCATTATAATGGAAGGAGTCTAAACCATTTCCCTTGAAAATATTGTTGATTCCAAGAACATTTTCTTTCAAATGTCTGTTTTTACGGAAAGTTCAGCATTTCATCTTGACCCACAACTTCAGAAATGAACTCATTTAACTTTAGCTTTTCCCACTGAATAGAACTTTTGGTTCCAACAGCCTCTGTTTAAGTGGTATTTTTCATACCACTATGCAATGTTAATATCCAAACTAGTTTCTTGAAGCTTATCAGAAAGAAAAGAGTATTGCAGCACAGAAAGACAGCAGTGAACTAAGAGAAGTATTTATGGCATTAACTATAACAATACATTACAGTGCAGGATAGTTTTTCTAGATATTGCACTATATAAATCTTCACCTAATTACGGACTTTGCCACATAACAACGTTAAGCAAAAAAAAAAAGTTCTCCAAATACATTTTTAGGGCAAGGGGCCTCAGCCAAGTATACATTTGTTAATCTGAAAAGAGAAACTATTTAGAACTGTGTAAAGCATTTGCGTTGTCTCTATGCTTATCCCTGCACTGAACTCATACAAGCTGTAATGATACGTACGGACATCACCTCTTGCTCAGGCAGCCAAAAACGTAAACGATACAAACAGCTGACGAAGCAGTTATCACAAAGGTCTGGTAGAATACATCCTGTTTGAAATATTAAATATCATTCTTCTGGGAAATGGTCGTATTTCCAAACCAAAGCTTTGTGTTTGTTATTCAGGTCAGGAAGTGATGAGAAACAGAAAAGGAAGTGAGATATGGACCACTGACAGGACTCCTCTGTCCCACAGGTTCATTTCCATCACTGGGGGGATGGAGATGACCCAAGCTCTTCCAGATCACTTTTTGAACTTTCTAACCTCTAACTCCAAATACCTAAACTCACTTCAAAATAGAGAGAGATTTTCAGAGGAGCACCACAAACTTTTAAAGATCTTGGGTTTTTAGTATTGTTCTCTCAATTGCTGGCAGCCTCTACGGAATAGCTTTAGGAGCCAAATGCCTCAAGACCACAGTGATCTTATTTTCAGGAAGCTGCACTACTTAGCCAGTAGCACAGACTCACTATGTAAAAGGATGCAGGGGATGACATCAGCCACAAGACTTCTTTTCTTAGGAAGTGCTCCTCATGAACAACCCCTGCCACAAATTTTGTTTACATAAACTCAATTTCCCTGAATTTATGTTTGCAGGTACCCATAAAGCCAAATAAGTAACGGAATCCTGGGTATCCTTTGTGCCTGAAACTAGAGGGTTTTCATCTGAGGTTTGGTGGCATTTCATTAAAATCTTAGCAAAGTCAGGGAGGAGAAGGGGGAAAGAATTCAGTTTGCTAGGATTTTTTACTTCTGGTCCTCTTTCAAATATTCATGCCTTAATCCAGAATGCTCTGACAGACAGCAGAAGCTAGTTGGTTTAATGACCTAGTTGTATCACGGAAAATACAGGAAAATACAAAGACTGGTCTTTCCCCAACAGTGACTGCTGAAGGGCCTATAGAAAATTGGGCTGGAGGAAGGCTATAAAGGGAACAAGGAATCTCCTCCAAGAAAAAAGAAACCAAACCCAAACAAAACAATCCCAAAACACCCATCTACAGACATGTCCCATAAAGTGGGAAAACCTGCTTTCCTGACAGCAAAACAATAAGTAAATGACTTTATTAATGTGTATGCTAACAATATGCAACATATAAATATGTTATATAGTATTTAAATATATTTACACACATAGAGTATAGCAACTGTAAAGCTAACACCTTTATTTCAGAAACAGCTAACACCAATTACACAAAATCTAAGGGGTTTTCTACATGGAAAAATATGCTCATTAGTTGCTCAACAGTATTTCCCAGGCAGATCCTGTTACTCTGTGCTAAAAGTGCCTATCTTAGTATGCTTTAGAAAAGATTAAGCTAAACTGAAAAAAAAAAAAAGATTAATTTTAGAGTGCTAAGTACTAGTGTTCTCATAAGGAATAAATCAGAAAGCTGCTGCTTTTAAAATTCTTAACGTTTACACTTTCACACTGAAATCTCTCTGCAGGTCCAGCTATCCAAAGGTCAGCTATGATACATATGTGTGAATCCATAGCTTCCACACACAAAGCTGTATTTGGTAAAGATGTGCTGAGTTGAGCACCCCAAGGGAAAAGAAAATAAAAAAAAAAAAAAAAAAAAAAAAAATAAAAAAAAAAGGTTGCCACCTACCCCAGCAGAAGGGAGCAACTTCCTGAGAGTCACTGAGGGCCCAAAGAGCTTTGGGAGGACTTAATCTATTGAACGGACTCTGCAAAATGTCTGAAGACTTCAACTATGCTCAGAACTGTCTTTGGCTCTCCAAAGATCTATTGTAGGGAGACATGCTAAAATACCACACATTGTTTGTTTGTTGGGAAACCGGGTCATAAAATACTCCATTGTACTGACAACAAGCAAAGTGGAAAATTAAATGTGGCCTGAGAACCTTCACTAAGAGTATTCTGTATTTTGGCCAAGAATCATGGCATAGAAGTATCATCCCAACAGCAGTAGCAGAGTTGTAGCGGTTGCCTACAGTAAGTATGGAGCCACTTTCACAACACACAATAATACTGACAGGTGATTTACGCAGAGACAGGATTAGCACTCTTGATTTTTAAACTCCTTTTTGAGTAGCGTACTCCAATGCATAAGAACTGCCTTCTGCAAAAGCTTTTTTTAACCTGTTGTTCCCGTGATACATCCCCTACTCTTCTCGCGTCTTCTCGTCCCTTCCCCAATTAATTTCCTATTAGTGTCTGCATCAGAGGTTACTGGGCAAACTTTGGTGAGATGAGAGTATTTCTGTGCCACATCATCAGCATATTTTGGCCGCAAACGCTCGTTAATAAGCCCTAGGAAGATTATCGACTTGAGAGTAATCCTGCAATGGCAGACAGAGCGGCAGTCTTCATGACACCATGCCGGGAAAAGCAGCAGAACGAGATCGTCAAAGAATAAGCCCAAAAGTTCATTCCACGGATCTTTATTTTCTGGACCTTTCAGAGTATTTGGCTTTATTCATTAACATCAACTGGTTTACGAGTATCTCTTGCTCAAATCTTTGGAAGTTCTTGATAATAAAATTCGGAATGTGCACTTCTGCTGATCCTCTTCCATTCTTAAGTGTTTCCATTTACTTCAGGTCCAGAACACCTCCCAGGACTTTCTTCATAAAAGAAAGTTTCATAAAATGTTGTAATATTTTTCATGTTCACACTTGTGATCCAGATCTATTTATTGCCCTACAGAAACAATGTCTGTAAAGATACCGGAGAGAGGAAAACAAATGTCCCATATATGCTGGTTTGGAGATGTCACCTTTTTTCAATCTACAAGAATTCACTCTTCTATACACATTTTCATATTGCTTTCAAACCTCACTTGAAGCTAAGGGATTTCCAGCAATGAAGTGGTATGAACAATAAATTTGTCAGACGTGGTTTATTTTCCCCCTTCCCTCAAAAGAACTGCACAGGCAGTAGAAGTTCCTTGTGGAGGGGGTACAAAGATTTGTTTCTAATGCATTTATATTAGAGAAGGCAAAGTTCAAAGAACGTATCTTTCACTTACCTCAAAGGTATCGAGTTCTACAATGGCCCTCAGTTCCTTTTTTTGTCTGAGATCTGAGAATAAACTCCCAGACTCAAAGATCCAAAAACCTCTACAGCTACATGACATAATTTGTTTCAATATTGTTAATCCTGCATGGATTGCATAGCCTTTTCTACTAAAACTACGGATGACGCTACTGTATTCAGATCTGCTTTTATTTAAGCTCTAAAACACGCAAGCTCAAAAAAAGCTTATTCAAGAGAATTTTGCACACTGGTAGGTGTAGGTCTGCAGTTCTACTGAGAAAAGATGGAAATGTGTCAAGGAGAGTGTCAAAGGCTCGATGTCCCTTAAGAGCGCTCATCTGCTTTTGGAATTTTCATCTGTACAGAGCATCCGCTCCTAGCATGCTATTTCAGGACTGTTTTAAGCCGTGGTCAGGCATGTTCATCCCCTGATAACAATGCAAGAACTCCTAAGTAGCTACTGTGAGACCAGACCACCTTTTGACCTGGTTAATAAATGTTTGCAAGTCTCCTTTCTGGGCAAGGAAAGCAGTACTAAGACCTGAGCGAACTTAAGGCAGATCCTCTATCTCATCCTCAGCTGCAAGAATTTACAGCTCTGCGTTAAGGAAATCGTAGTGAAATAACACGCTTCCGTCAGTATCTGGACAGGGTCAGGAGGATTTGCTCCCCAGCGTACAATTAGCCAGATGTATTTTGTTTGTTTAGCAGTAAGAACGACAAGCCCAAATTGGTAAACTATCTGGAAACAAGCATCATCCAGGGCAGACCTGGATTCCAAGGTAGTATGAAAAACCCATTTTCTGGAACTTGTAGCTTGTGTCTTGCTTACATGCTCGGTGTCAAACCGATCACCAAACCTGGGGTCAGGAAGGAACTCCACAGCTCAAAATGGGCTCGGGGAATCCATTACCTTCTAGAGAACGGCACTCCCGCTAGGAACAACTAGGCACACAGATCACCTAACAGGCTTCCCATAATTGCAGGCAATTTGAGTAATGATACTGTCTCATTTGTTGTGGCACACTGTTCTAAGCACTTAAATACTTTGGTTCGAGTTTTATAAATGCAGTATGTTCCGCAGAAGTGTAAAATTTCACCACTTGCTGTACCAGGAAGATGTCACTAGAAAACATCTTGTGGTTCCCCCTTGGCTTTGAAATGACAGCAGATTCTGCTGGTGAAGAACCTGGCCCCATCAAAATCACAGCAAAACCTACACCAGAGCATAACTACACGCTAAAAATTCAACATATACTGTCTTCCCAGGCAGAATTTCATCACAAAGATTTAGGAAATTAATAAACACTATCTCTTTTGCAGATCCAATCTGGTAATTCAGAGGCCTGATGCACAAAAGATTGTGAAAGCAAATGAAAACAGCAGGGCATGCTGTTTATGTGCAGCTGGCCATTTTTCAAGTTTTCATTCTCTTTTCAAAGAGCTTAGAGCAAATTACGCTACTCCTAATTAAAAACTGGTTTTGATTACGGGAGCACAGAAATTGCAACCAAAACCCTTTATATTCTGGGCAGCTCTGCACTTCAAAAACTTTAAAAGCCGTTGCTGTTTTGTTCTTTGTTGCTGTTTGGAGACGCGGAGGGAAGGCGACAGCGACTGGAGTTTGGGTGCTGTTTTGGGGCGGGGGGAGGCTGCTCTTTGTTCCTTTATTTAAACCAGCCCAAGTTTCCAGGCGAAGTTCGCTGTAACACACCATCACCAGGCTGTGCAAACACGCTGCGGCGCAAGCACGGCCAAACCTCCGACTTCACCCTCGCCAAGCGCTCCCTGCCTTGAAGCATTTCAGGTTTGCGAGCTCGCTAGCGGCTCGCCGGACTTATCCGTGCGGCTGGAGGGGATTAAGCGCGGTGTGGAGACCAGACGCGATCCAAGCCTTCTCCACGCAAGCCAACTTCCGCGACCGATCCAAACACCCCGCAGGGACACCCCGACCTCCCCAGCGCCCCGGCTGCCGCGCAGGCAGCAGTGGGGGACAGGCTGCGGGAGCCGGCGGGCAGCCGGGCTCGGCGCCGCCGGCCCGTCCCCGCGCCCCCGCCTAGGCGCGGTGGGCCGGCGAGGGCAGCCCCTTGCCGGGCCGGCCCCTCAGCTCGCCGCCACTCGCGGGTCCAGACGGGACGCCGCAACGGAGACGAAAGCGCCTTAAAAGCCGAGTTGGACGCGGTCCAAGCGCTGTCGGGCTAGGAAAAAAAAAAAAAAAACAAACCACCACAAAAATCCCCAAAGTAGGGAGAAGAGGAGCTTGAAAGCTCCTTCTCCTGTCAGCCATTTTAGAAGCGTGAGCTGAGAGGGGCGGCGGGGCACACCGCTGCGCAGCTTTCCCTGCTGGCCCGCCCGCGGTTTATCGCCGGGGAGGCGGGGGGGAGCTTAGAAAGAATAAAATTGTCTCCAGCGCGTTTCCCTCCCCGCGGCAGCACCGCGCCGCCGAGCCGAGCGCCCACCGCCGCGCAGCCGAGCCGGCTCCCAGCGGCTCGGTCTCCCGTCGCGCTCACCTTGGCGTCCGGCGGCAGGATCAGCACCTGGCTGTTCTCCTCCTCCTTCTTCGCCGCCTCTTTCTGCGCCAACGCGGAGTTGAACGACACCTTCACCATGGCCGCTACTCAACGCCCCGCACGCAGGAGAAAGAAGACGAGAAGGAGCCCGGGCCAGCGGAGCTTCGAGGGGTACCTCCTGCCTTGTCTCCCCCCCGCCCCTCGCTGCCGCTTCGCCGCGACTACCGCCCCCGTCCCCTCGTCAGGCGGCAGAGGAGGAGGAGGAGAAGCGGGCCGCGGCCTGCGGCGGGGCGGGGAGAGAAGGAGGCGGTGCTTGGCAGGGCGGGCGAGAAGGGGGGAGGTGGGGGCGGTGGGGCCTCGCCCTCCGTGCGCCCGGCTCAGCCCGGCCCGGTGTGGTGAGGAGGCCGCGGGGCTGAGTGAGTGGCTCACACAGCTCCCTTCTAGGCGGCTGAGGGCTGCGTGCCCCGTGGGCCCACCTCTCTGCCGGTGCCTGGCTGTGCCCCCGGGCGCCTTCGCCTGCAGCGGCCTGGTGCCTCCACCCTGGCCTCTGCGGGGAGTCCCGCGGGGGTCCGTCCCCCTCAGCCCCGGGCCTGGCTCCTCTGCGAGGCCTTCGGGGCAGGCCCGCGCCTCGCCCCGGGCTCGGCGGCAGCCTGGCGGGGCCTGGCAAGCTGCTGGCCCCACTGCTGGGTTGTGGCCTCGCACGGGGGTGGCACCTTCCTCGGGGGGGCAGGGGTGGCACAAGCGGTTTGGTTCAGCCGGTGCAGTGTCTGCATTTCTCAGGTTGCCATTTTAATTAGATTTTTAGTAAAAGAAAATCTATGGATGTTACAGTCGGGAAGAAAATCCCCAAACACCTATATAGGCAGCGTGAAGGTGAAGTCCACCAGTTGTTAAAACCCTCGGGAAGGACAGGAGGAGTACAGGGATGTGGGGGTGTGACCTTCCCCCTTCCTCTCTGACGCAGTGGGTGTAAGAAGCTCAAGTGAACCCAACACACCATCCTGAGTAGGGTGCTCTTCAGTAGAACTATGCGATGCATGCAGTCCTGTTGTGGATATGGTTATAGTCTGCTCCGAGAAGGATTTCATTTTGGTGACTCACCTGGGTAGAGTTCATTTCCTGGCAAGAGCTTGGCAGAATAATGTTTCTGTCGCTCTCGGTAAGACACCTGGCAAGCAAAATGCAGTTCTTGAGCTCAGCGGGCGCTCTGCTGCTGACTTCGGCAAAATCTGATCTTTCTCCCTAGGGCCTCAGATGGCACCACAACTGTATTGTCCTTATGCTATGTGCCTGGTCATCTGTGTCCTTTAAAATTGTTGACCTAAAATGGCTGACAGAAAAGCTAACTTAACCTGGTTCATTCTATCATCCTAAAGTATTTTCAGCTAAAGGTCTATGGATAACTTAAGGATCTTTTTTTTTTTTGATAAAGATATAAAATCCACAAGGCAAACTATGATAATTGTACGTGATCTCAAGACAAAACAGCTGATCATACACCTTGCACCCAAGACTGCAAATTGCCCCAGGTATTCCAAGAATTCTCTCTCACTACCTTAAAATTCAACAGAGGTTAACTGAATCATTTGCAGATACTTCACTGAAGTATAAAAAGCCATGGGTGCCAAGGAAGATGGAATACAGAGATTTCTCTAGGCACTTTCCGACCATATTTGGTATGATCCTGGAGGTTTTGCTTTAGTAGGAACTTTCATAAAAAGTATTTGAGCATTCTACATGAAAACCATAAAGTACTTTAATAAGGCTATCATAAGCTACAGTTTCCCAGGCCACTACTGTGGATTTTTAATTTTTTTTTATAAGTGGGACTTTGTTGTCCCACTCCCAGATTGAGAAATGCAACATTGCAGAAATGCAGTTGAGATGTGACACCTCTGCTCCCATTTCAATGGGAATCCGTGCAGGCGCATTGTATATTCAGGACAATATTTAGCATGCAAAGGCTGCAGTTCTGAGTTTTGCTTTGCTTTGTTCTCCTTAATGACCTCTTCGGATATTCCTCACAGAAAGATGGGTATGCAAAAGACAGTCAAGGCTAAGGCATGGCATTTTATTATCTATGTCAAAGTATACCTAACTCTTTCCCCAGGCAGCATACACTCTTATCTTTCCAGATCAAATATACTCTGTCTGCTTCTTGAATCATGTTTACAAATCATGGCGTCTTACCACAGCTAGATTAGAGCAGCACCCTTACAGTGTCGCCACCTCTGACCTTTTGATTTAGCGAGAATTTAGGATATTTGGGGTTCTTTCTACTAGGTAACAGAGCACCAGAAGAACCTCTCAGCTTACTTCCAAACTGTGCTTTGCTTCTATGGGCTTGCTTTCAGGCTGTGGTTTTGCAGGCAGCTGAGCCGATCGGATGGCTTTGTTCCTCCGAAAGGAAATCTTGCCTCATCTTCACCCATCATCCTCCCCTCCTTCCATGAGCAGTCCCACTCGGTGCCTGTGCTACACGCGTGACCCATGCGTGAGCCAATTCAATTCATAAATCCAGCAGAAAATTATCCAAGTTTTTCTGGGTTAGTTTTCTGCTGGGTTGGTGAGTTATGTCAGTTCAGAGAGATATAAGGACCAGCACCAGCGTAAACAGTAGGCCTGGGAGGCCAAGAACGGGGGGGGGTGTGGGAGGGGGGAGATACATAGATACCGATATGACATCTCTCAAAACCACAGCCTCATTTTTTCTCACGCAAGTGGGTTCATCTCAGTTTATATCTGGACGACTTTCTTGTTCTGTCTCATGTTTCTGCCCCTTCTCTCCCACGTACAAAGCTTCAGTTCCTTCAGTCCTCTGCCCCACTGTTTATCAGATCTCAGGACCCCCCCTAGGAACAGATGACCTATGCTGTTTAGATCTGTGTGTTTGTGTCCTTGGGCAGAGGTTTTCCATTATTTCAGCTGACACTAAAAAGGGGGGATCTCATTGATTCCTTGTTTACCATGAGTGGAAAATGGCTGTTACATCCATCAGGACTGGGAGTCGCTTTCTCTTTCCAATGCCTCTCTTAAAATGCCATGATGCTCCAAGCCGTACCTCTGCCTGCCCATCTACAATTCAAAATCAGCCTACGTGCTCTCTCTTACACCAGGATCATAAGTTTCTAATGCCTGTACTAGACAATCTGTGGATTCAAACATGTAAAACTGCGGGGGTTTTAAGTAACGATATTGTCTTCCAACAAAGGATGCTATTTTGAGGTCAGGAAGATGTAGTTGTTTTTAAACTTTCTTTTATAAAGCTTTTAAATGCAACTGAATGTGGAATGTTCCATATGGTGTCACGGTATTTTTTAATTGTTTCTTCCACTCCTCGTTTCTCGTTAACTGCATGACATTTTGATATGGTGTGTCTTACTTTTTCCTCAACCACTGTTCCCAGTTTTATGTCTATATATATCTATCTATCTATCTCTGTCAAACTATGTATATCATTCTCATTTCTTGGGGCAGAGGAAGGGAGGAGACAAGCAAAAGTTGTTTCTGTGACAGACATTTTTCAGCTTGCTTTCTTAGCCAGAAGTTGAAATCCATTTACACTGTTTCAAGGCTTTTCACACCACGGCTCTTCCTCTCTGCCCTGTTCTGCCTACCCCCCTTCTTCTCCACACAGCCCCCTCAGCTCCACCTGAGAGAAGTCTCGTCTGCTAGATTCTTACCCAAATGGCCCACAAAAAACGTGCTGTTACACGGTCCCTTTTGCACAGTCCCTGAATTAATTTGCAAGGACTTGTACTAAGAGTAGACTTAATCTTAGATACGCTAGTACACAGGTAAGACTAGTAGTTTTACTTGTATAATTCCAGTGACAAACCCTGTACTGGAAATACCACTTTATCAGCAAAAGGAGTTTTTTTTACCATTGTTTGATGTGTTGATCTGGGAATTTTTCTCCAGATTGTTTTGGTTAGATGGGGGAATATGGCCATGGCAGCATTTTTTTAGTTTTGTCCTAAGTTAAATCTGCTACCACCTCCAAATCTACCTTTCCTGTAACAACTCAAAACAAAAAGACCAATATGTAAATTTCTTATGGCTAAAGCAGGGAGGAAAAGATGGCACTTACTATTGTAAATAGGATAGCATAGGAAAGAAAACATATCAAAAGGCATATGAGTCTGTTTATCAGCCTCTATATTCTTCTTAATATCCCAGAGCCCGCTGAAGTTGGCAAACCAAATGGTACATAAATCTTCTTTAACTTGCAGATGGTTGGGATTGCAGAGTGTCGGTGCTCTCACATATTTTGGGACCCAACCATTACAGCAGAATCCCCAATTTTTATTAGTCTGTAGGCAGTATTGTAATCTAAGTCTTAAGAATAACATAATTTTCACAATCTGTCTAAAATGTAGCCACCACGACAAAGCATGAAATAAGCTTAACAAATCTATTTCAACTTGGCTTGTGCCTCCCGGCACCTCAGTCATCCCTGCTGTGAATAAAGCCCATTAGAGTGTGTAAGTGGCACCACAGCAATGAATTACGCCATAATCCAGCAAGCTGCTTTGCATGGCCGGCTTCTGCACCCACGTGGAACCCCGGGGTCCACCAAGACACAGCAGCTTGCCTGACTGGGTCTGTAGTTTGTCTGGTGGGAAATTACCATATGCAATATGGAGAAACGTACCTGCATGTGCAGTACCCAGTTGCACGCTCTTAATTTCAAAGAATTGTTTGCAACATGAGCCAGATCTTCCCTCGTTTGAAGGCAGTAGAAGAACTCTCATGCTCTTCTCTTAGAGCTGATCCTGTGCTCAGGTTCAATACAAATGTTTTTACTTCAATTCTAACTGGGTGTCATCTATTAAGTGCCAGACTACAAAAAGGCAACCTTTATATTAACTTATCAACATTTTATTTGCTCATTAAGCATCACTGATTTGGCCAGTACTGAAGAAGACTCAAATTAAAGACTATTGCTGCCCCAGGGACTTTATAATCTAAATCAGATACAGAAGGAAAAAATTCTCAGGGAAGCTAACGACATAGAATAACTTTGAAGGCTCACTCTCTTTCCCCTTAAGCTCTTTTCCTTCTCTCATTTCCGTTCACAGAAGTAAAAATTGTGTGCAAGCCCTTGTCCTCTAGTATCCTAGCAGGTGCTACCTTCTCCTTACCGGCCCAACATATGCCATTTTCCCCCTTTTTATACATTAAATACACACTGCAAATATCTTTTGTCTTTTAGGCTTTATTGAGCTTTATCACTCCTTTTTGCTTTGTCCATTAGCACCCAAGACTGTCGGGTGCAGGTGGTTAATTTGCCCCAGGACACCTGCTTTAGGAGGTTAAAGACAAATTCAGCTTGCTCCATTACAATATATCCTAGCATAGAGTGTCATAGTCTCAATTTTCTGTTTGGGCCTCAGGAGTTTTTTGTACCTGTCCTTTTGTCTCCTTTTCTGCTGCATCAAACACGAACTTCCTCACTTGGCCTTCCAGGCCTTCCCTGGCTGGCGCGTGTCCCTGTCCATATTGGTCATTAGATCTAATGGCTGGTCCTACAGATCATTACTGGTGCAAACTTTCTTTTCTTTGGCCCTGGGTCACCCACACGTGGAAGAAACTGTACTGTCCATCAAAAGCCATAATATTGCTAAAGTTATGTGTGTTCATAGCCCAACAAAAGAATCACATCTGTGGCAGCTGGGTCACCACAGATTTGTAAAGTCGCCCTTATCTCACACTTCCCAGCCAGATCACTAAGACCTCGCACATTTGCACTTAACGCTATAGTTTCTCTCTTCCTTGGGGCAAACAGTGCCTATACAGAGGAGAAGATGAAGCCACGCCAGAAGCACTGAGTCTGCTGGGTGGCCCCACACTCTGTGAGGCCCTACTACCACTGTTCTTCTGCAGTCCTGGGACTCAGGATACAGCCTCCCGTGCACCGATGTGCAGATAAGATGAGAGCTCTGCTGAAGTGAAGTGATAGGCTGCTCACCTCACTGGTCCAAATCATCTTACCATTGCTCTGCACCCTTGTTTTCACCTCCTTTCTCTCCATTTGTTGTATATCGCTATGTTCCCATGGCTCTTCTGGACCTGCAAGTGTCTTTTCATCAACCCTGTGTAAGTGGGAGCATGCACACAGTGCTTTCTGCAACTAGCTAACTAGCCCAGTGCTCCTAGGCACTCGTGATACATACCATTCAGATAGCATCCTCTCTGTGCATCTGGGGGTTTGAAGTAAGCAGGGGGGTAGAATGTCAGGGGAGTGGGATTGGAGAAAAATTCTCATTTACCAAATCTGTGAAAATTTCTATTAGTCAAATTCTTATTCTTTTTTTTTTCCTTACCTAAAGCTTCTGTTGGTTTTGTTGATGTTTAGATCTCTTCTATGCTTACCAGCATTTGGCAAAAAAAGTAAGGAACTGACCTTTCCAGCCTGATGGTCTAAGATTAACTCTACCTAGCAACTGTTGGTTTTTAGGATAAACTTCTGCAAAGCTGAATTATACAACAGAAAGCATGCAAAGCTCTATCCTGTTTAAACAGGTTTCGATGTGGTTGGCTCACAACACTGCTCAGAGAACTTGATGTCTTGTGTTGAAGGGTTAATTTCCCTGCTAGCTGCTCTGCCACACCTAAGACAAACCTTCTTCCCAAACAGCAGGAGTCAGAGGCTGCACCCAGACGTGCCTGTTTAAAGCATCACCTGATATCTTCAGGAGAATTTTCATTTTACACCAAATATTGGACAACTGCATGTATCTGCTACAGTGACACCCCCATTGCTTCCTATGAGTCAGGCCTTGGTGTGGTCATAGATAAACTGGATCCAAGAGTAAAATTTCTTCTTTTTTTTTATTACCACACTTGCTTGGTGGATGAGCTTGCACTGGATCAGCTCTGAGCCGCTCACGTGCCGCTCACCGTTCAGCTGCATGATCCTTAGAGTTGCCTCCAGGGAAGCAGCCAGAGCTCGCTGGTGGGGGAGAAAGGGGAAGGAGCAGAGAAAGGGCTCCTTGTAGGCAGCAGCTCACAGTCGCTTTGCTTTCGATGTAATACAAAATCTTACTCTTAATGTTGGAACAACTGACATCATTGTCATCCTAGTAATGACGATGTTGGGGGGGGGGGGGGGCTGGAGGTGTAAAATGACCCAGATGCTGAGATCTCTGTATTTATCAGTTCTTTTCCTTCCTTCTTTTTCTGACAGGCAGGGCATCCTGGAAAGACAGAAGGAGCAGCAACAGAAATTAAGAGGGGCTGCAGGAGAATATTAGTAACAGAGGATAGGATCCACCAGTTGTCCCATGGCAGTAGTCAGAGGTATCCCTACTTTTGCATTTGAGATAAGATATGTTTTTAAGATGTTTGGACATGTAGTTACCTTTCTACTCAATTTACAGACGTGTAAAATAGCCCACCCCATTTTATATGTTTTTAAAAACATCTGTAAGTTCAATAAGATCACCTGGCTTAATAAGAACAAGGAAAGATTTCCCCAAGAATGCTTGGCATGAGGGAGATTTCCTTCATGATATGGTAATTTTAGTAAAGCAGAGCAATAAGCATGCATCACCAGCCTATAACTTGTTTGCATCATGCAGCCCAGGACTTCCAGTATTGCTTACAATTTCAAGAAAAAAGAGAGGAGAGGAGAGGAGAGGAGAGGAGAGGAGAGGAGAGGAGAGGAGAGGAGAGGGAAGAGAAGAGAAGAGAAGAGAAGAGAAGAGAAGAGAAGAGAAGAGACGAGAAGAGAAGAGAAGAGAAGAGAAGAGGAGAGAAGAGAAGAGGAGAAGAGGAGAAGAGGAGAAGAGGAGAAGAGGAGAAGAGAGGAAAAAAAAAAGTTAACACCATGGGTTATAATGACAGCAGAATTTAGAGTGGGCTGCAGCATACTGCTTGTTAAGTATTGTCCCTGGGCCAAAGAGAGTTAGGTATCTGGCAATAATTTAAACCTGTTTTAAGACTTCCTTCAGGAAAATTTACTAAAAGACGACCTTCTCAAATCCTGAGTGGATTTGTGGAAAGATGTTTACTCCCCAGAAAGCCTCATCTTTTGCCTGATTATAGAGAGAAAAAATCAATAACATGCAATCTCTCCCCAACATTTTTCTCTTCAGGATTATTTAAAGCTATAGAGCTAACAAATCGAGTTTCCTTTATATTTTTGAGGCTGGTTAGTGGGGTAGTGATAGGATTACAAGGATGAAACACTGAAGAAGCTGAAAGAAATATAAGAAATATTTCCTAGTTTCTCAGGAAATCCCTGTGGTCTGTTGTTATGAACTTCTCTGTATCCAACATAATACAGTATTGACTGCACCAGCACAGGGTAAAAGAAGCTGTGGCAAGGTGACTACCTACTTGTTCAGGATGGCTCAGACTCTGCACTAGGGAGATAAATTATGCAGGGAAAAAAATGGTAATTTATAAGGAAATGCCGAGACTCAGAGAGAACAATGTAGTCTCAATCTAAGAAAAATTCTCAGCTATCTGCCCTGGTGGAGGATTCAACAAAAAAAAAATCTCTCTTCCTGCCTGTGACTTTGTTCTGTAGTTACTGAAGTCAAGAGCAATATTTCCATTGACTGAAGATGTGCAATTATGAGTGCTGACTGCCTTAGAGATAAATCATCCATCTTCACTCTGCTAAAAAAGGAGCTTGCAATCCCCTTTCAAGATTAATAAAATTTATGTACCAAGGAACACCTGGCCATTTCTGGAAGCAACAGAGAAGAATACAAAAGTTTTTGCACAAATTGCACCACTCAAATGATTTGACAAGAAGCCATCTCAGTCAAAGGCATGGGTCAATGTTTTTACATATGTACCTTGCCAGCAGACCAGTTAGTTTTCCTTCAGTCTTCAATAATTCATAGCATGAGAATTAGATTCCTAAATAATACTGCCCCTTCTGAGTGGAAACCATTTTAAAAATAGGTTAAAAATAGAAAACTTTATGAACAATAAATTCCTTACATAGATTGTAAATGGAAACATAGTATTTCACTGGTCACCTACGATCAAATCTGAGGCTACTTGTATATTGGTGAATATCTCTACCAGCATGCAGCTTGCCACAGAAGCAAGATCCTAATATGAAAACCATGGATCATTTCTGTTGCCTTTTCTCCAGTAAGACTGCCATTTGCTTTCAATAAAGAATCATCTGAGTAAAGACAATAGAAGCAGGTCCCATATTTGAAAAACAAGAACAAACACAAATAAATATGAACCAGGAATGACAGAGAAGGAGCCAAAAATAAATAAACCAGAGGAAAAAGAGCAAGAGAAATAGACAGTTTAATGAGACTGGGAGTGTGGAGATTAAAACAATTTTCATGCTGGTTTTAAACCCAAATTAAGAAGAAGTGGTAAGTATTTTATAAAAAAAAAAAAAGAGTAGACATGTTTTGGCATATCATGCTTTTTTCAGTATGCATGGGGGCTATTGCCTTGTTTTGGTTTAGGAGGCCTAAAGAGATGTTCTTTAGTGTGAAAACATCTTTGAATAAATCACATTATCATATTTGCTAGACTGTGGTTTTTCTCTGTTTTGTACAAGTTATGGGCTGAGTTTGTGAGCCCTACGCTCAGCCTCCTGGTACCCCGTCTTCTCTAAAGCAGTAACTTCTGATCACAGTTTCCATTTATTTCTTGAGTTTCAGGGAGTATTCTTGGCATGAGTGGGCAGAACTCTCTTGATTTTGGTAAATATTTAATAATGAAGAAGGAAGAAAATATGAAGAGGGTACAGAGCTTTTTCCCTATGTTTATCAGAACTACAGTCTCAGGCACTTTTCTAAGTGTACACTGAACCAAAAATCCATTAAGGACACACATTAACACCTTCCAAGATAACAGTGCCCATCCATCCTCTCTGTTTGTCCTTTCAGTACAGCTGGGACACACCCACACTCTGCATAATTCCTCTCCCAGACAGAAAAAGAAATCTATAACAATAGTGGGGGAATGGGTATGAACCCAGCCCTGGAGGTAGGGAGGGAAGGTGGTGAGAGGAGCCTGAACTGAAAAGAAAAAAAGAGCATAAAGTCCTTAGCACAGAAAGAAATAGCATGAAGTCCTTAGTGTAAGAAAATTAGGGTCAACTGAGCCATGAGTAGGAAAAATGAGAGGAAGGCAAAATCCTTGCACTGGGTAGGAGGGTAGATGGCAAGGGAAAGTGGTATGGCCAGAGAGCTTTTGGCGTGGGAAGAGAACTGAGATCCTAGCAGAAAAATTGGGGTACACTGGTGTGTGTGTCTCTGTGGAGGATGGGAGGTGGGAGTGATTATGGTGCTTTTTAAGTAGGGAGCAGGTAAAGAGGGACACTAAGCCACCAGCAAGGTAGTAAAATAATGACTGTGTGATGTCTTAGCTATGAAACATGGGCCTGAGGGAACCCTGAAATGGAAATGGGAGGTGTCACGTTGGGGGGGGGGGGCGTGTTGTACAGTATGAAAGGTGGCTTTAAAAATAACAAATCTTACAGATTCCTAGAGTGAGGCAAGACAAATGGGGATTCCAGTGGAGCTGTGTGTTTCCAGGAACCAGCTCCGCTGAGGCCCCTTTGCACTGTGGTAAATTCCCCCCCATTGCCTAAATGTGCGTGGGGACAGGAACCTGCTGTCCTCAAAGGGCTCTTCAGTCACTGGGGTGGGAACTGTGTTCAGGCAGACCCTCATGGAAGACGATTAACCCTAGGCACTCCCACAGCCACCACAAACATCAACTTGCCTCCTGGCTGTCCATCTCCTCCGAGGAGCCTTGTGTCACTTTGGAGAAGGGTGGGTGAGAATGTGCTCTGCTAGGGCAGCACATCCTCGTGGCCTGAACAGCAGTTTTTTACCAGTGATGGCAAGTCGTGTTCAGTCTGTCCAGCACTTTGGGAGTGCATTCACGCAACAACAGAATGCTGTCAAACGGATGCTGAAAAGACAGTTTACAGGGAGCAATTTTTCAGTACTCTACCAAACCAGTAACCCTGCACATATGGCCTGTCCATCCATATGCCAGTATGCCCCATTTTTATCTCTCTGGCAATGTAGGTACTCATATCTTGAGACACTCATATCTTTTCAAATTTCTTTTGCAATGTTACATTATTTTCACACAACGGTTTGTATGTTTTTCTAATCTAACACATTCAGTTTGGGTATATACTTGCATTGTTACTAAAACATGTCCTGAACTGCACAGCTTCAGACAGCTTTCTCTCCACCACAGAGCAACCACCAAATACTCAGTGACGCAGGATCTTTTTTTAACACTGTGGTTATAACCCCTGACTTTATCTAACAGGTTCATATCTGCCTGAGGAAGCACCAGCACAGGAGCCAGACTGTGCTCTCAGTACCATCTCAAGCTGGCTGTTCTGTGCTTGGGGAGAGATACAGGAAAGGCAGATCTGGCTAGGAACTTTTACTACCTGTATGTGCTACAGGCAGAGGCTGCCCGTTTGGGGGTGAAGCAGTAGAAATCTCTAGGGGTGGTAGGTTTGAGAGGCCTGTTACTGTTTGGCTATGGCACTTTCATAGCCCTACAGCACAAAAGTCCTGTGTAGGAGCCCTTGAGAAGGAGACACACTATAGTCCCAAAAATTAATGAGAAGGAAAAGAAATAGTTTTTGTTCCCCATCCCTGCAGATGTTGCTGCTCTGAGTATAATTTCATACTCATTTAGGCAGGGGGAGTAGGATTACACAAAATGTGATTAAACACTAGAAATGGAGAAGAGCAATTAGGATCAATCAGATTGCATGCATTTTTAGAAACCTGAAGCGATGGACACAGGACACCATAGTGATATGTGCTGTACGAACACAAGACAGAAGATCCCTGCCTTTCAGAACAGAGCAGTTAAGCTTAAAACTGGAGACAACAGACCAGAACAGAAAAACCAGACAGGACAACAACTCAGGCATCATGACAGACCTGCATGACAGTCTAAGCACTGTTGGCAGCTCTTCTCAAAAAGGATAGTTTTGAGGAATGTAATGAAGTACTTGAGGGACCGTGTAAGATCACAAGCTTACTGATGTTTCTGGAGGCTGGTATGAGACTACCAAGCCTCATACAGTCCACTATTATCCACCGCTGTTGTTTCATGTGGGCACCAGTGATACAGCCAGGAGCAGTCTGAGGGATATCAAGAAGGTTCACAGAGACCCAGGAGCGTCGGGAAGGTACTCTGGAGTGCAGGTAGTTTTTTTTATTAGTCCTCCTGGTCAAAGGGAAGGGGTTTGAAAGGGCAAGTTGAATCTGGTGAATCAACAAATGGTTACAGGACTGGTGCCTCAGCCAGGGGTTCGGCTACTTAGACCATGGGACTCACTTTGAGAAACCTGGTCTACTGGGGGCTGATGGGGTCTATCTGTTAGAGAAGGCAAAGAGCATCTTCGGACATAGTCTTGCCAAGCTGGTGAAGGGGCTTTAAACTAAAGTTGCCAGGGGAGGGGAACCTCAGTCCATCCCACTCCTATCAGTCTGATGCCAGTGCTAGCAATAGATGCCAGCAACACAGCAGGGCATAATCAATCCGGGAGTTTCCTGGAATGATAACTTCCGATGATAACTTCCTTCTCCAAATGACAGAGGAGCCAACAAGGAGAGGTGCTATGCTGGACCTTGTTCTCACCAACAAGGAGGGGCTGGTGGGGAATGTGAAGCTCAAGGGCAGCCTTGGCTGCAGTGACCATGAAATGGTGGAGTACAAGATCCTTAGGGCAGCAAGGAGGGTGCACAGCAAGCTCATGACCCTGGACTTCAGGAGAGCAGACTTTGGCCTTTTCAGGGATCTGCTTGGTAGAAAACCGTGGGATAAAGCCCTGGAGGGAAGAGGGGCCCAAGAAACCTGGTTAATATTCAAGAATCACCTCCTCCAAGCTCAGGAGCGATGCATCCCAACAAAGAGGAAGTCAGGCAAAAATGCCAGGAGGACTGCATGGATGAACAAGGAGCTCCTGGACAAACTCAAGCACAAAAAGGAAGCCTACAGAGGGTGGAAGCAAGGACAGGTAGCCTGGGAGGAATACAGAGAAATTGTCCGAGCAGCCAGGTATCAGGTTAGGAAAGCTAAAGCCCTGGTAGAATTAAATCTGGCCAGGGACGTCAAGGGCAACAAGAAAAGCTCCTATAGGTACATTGCTGATAAAAAGAAGACTAGGGGAAATGTGGGCCCTCTCTGGAAGGAAACGGGAGACATGGCTACTCAGGATATGAAGAAGGCTGAGGTACTCAATGACTTTTTTGCCTCAGTCTTCACCGACAAATGCTTTAGCCACACCACCCAAGTCACAGAAGGCAAGGGCAGGGACTGGGAGAATGAAGAACCACCCACTATAGGAGAAGATCAGGTTCAAGACCATCTAAGGAACCTGAAGGTGCACAAGTCCATGGGACCTGATGAGATGCATCCGCAGGTCCTGAGGGAACTGGCAGATGAAGATGCTAAGCCACTATCCATCATATTTGAGTAATCACGGCAGTCCAGTGAAGTTCCCACTGACTGGAAAAGGGGAAACATAACCCACATTTTTAAAAAGGGAAAAAAGGAAGACCCGGGGAACTAGAGGCCAGTCAGTCTCACCTCTGTGCCTGGCAAGATCATGGAGCAGATCCTCCTGGAAACTATGCTAGGGCACATGTTAAATAAGGAGGTGATTGGTAACAGCCAACATGGCTTCACTAAGGGCAAATCATGCCTGACAAATTTGTTGGCTGCCTATGACGAGTTTACAGTGTTGGTGGATAAGGGAAGAACAACTGACACCATCTACCTGGACTTGTGCAAAGCATTTGACACTGTCCCCCCCTAACATCCTTGTCTCTACATTGGAGATGGACCACTTGGTGGATAAGGAATTGGCAGGATGGTTGTGGTCAATGGCTTGATGTCCAAGTGGAAACTGGTGACGAGTGGCGTTCCTCAGGGACTTGGCACTGGCACTGTTTAACATCTTTGTCGTTGACAAGGACAGTGGGATTGAGTGCACCCTCAGCAAGTCTGCTGATGACACCAAGCTGTGTGGTGTGGTCGACACGCTGGAGGGAAGGGACGCCATCCAGAGGGACCTTGACAAGCTTGAGAAGTGGGCCTGTGCGAACCTCATGAAGTTCAACAAGGCCAAGTGCAAGGTCCTGCACATGGGTCAGGGCAATCCTGGGCACAAATACAGGCTGGGTGGAGAATGGATTGAGAGCAGCCCTGCTGAGAAGGACTTGGGGGTGTTGGTGATGAGAAGCTCAACATGACCTGGCAATGTGCACTCGCAGCCCAGAAAGCTGACCATATCCTGGGCCACATCAAAAGAAGCATGACCAGCAGGCTGAGGGAGGTGATTCTCCCCCTCTACTCCGCTCTTGTGAGACCCCACCTGGAGTACTGCATTCAGCTCTGGGGCCCCCAACACAAGAAGGACATGGAACTGTTGGAGCGAGTCCAGAGGAGGGCCACAAAGATGATCAGAGGGCTGGAGCACCTCTCCTGTGAAGACAGACTGAGAGAGTTGGGCTTGTTCAGCCTGGAGAAGAGAAGGCTCCGGGGAGACCTTCTAGCAGCCTTCCAGTACCTAAAGGGGGCCTCCAAGAAAGCTGGAGAGGGGCTTTTGACAAGGGCATGCAGTGGTAGGACAAGGAGTAATGGCTTTAAACTGAAAGAGGGTAGATTTAGATTAGCTATAAGGAAGAAATTTTTCACTCTGAGGGTGGTGAGGCACTGGCACAGGTTGCCCAGAGAAGTCGTGGCTGCCCCATCCCTGGGAGTGTTCAAGGCCAGATTGGATGGGGCTTTGAGCAACCTGGTGTAGTGGAAGGTGTCCCTGCCCATGGCAGGGAGGTTGGAACTAGACGATCTTTAAGGTCCCTTCCACCCCAAACCATTCTATGATTCTATGATTCTATGATTCTATGGATAAAGGCTTCCCAGGAGAAAGATGTGAAGGGCAGAAAGCATGGAGATCTCCATCTAACTGAGCCATGGCATTAGGAGATTCAATGCATACGTTTGTTATCGCTGTGTAGCCTCTTTGAAGGACACCTGAACTAGCTTTTTCTTGGCCTAATCAGTTCAACTGATAAAAAAAAAAAGTGGTTGGATGGTGGGGGGAGAGGGAGGAAAGAGAAAGAAGAAAAGCCACATCTACTGTGTAATGAGAGCCATGCCATGGGCTGGTTGGAAATGTGGCAGCATATTGCAAGTACGCGCTACTCCCCACTTTGAAGCAATCCAATTTTTTTCCACTCTGGCTGAGATCAAGGCTGGACGGGGAAAGGGAAATGGACCTTTGCAGAAATGCAATGTTTTGCCTGTCTTGTGACCAGGCACATATGTAGCTCTGAATATGAGTAGTGTCAGTCAACAAAGTAGGATATGTCAGTAAATTCCCCCCTGTAATTGCTTTTATTCAGTCCTGTTCAAGTTCTTGCATGGCCCCCATTGACTTGATGCTGACTGGCTCAGTGGTAAATGAAGTATTTTGCATTTCCAACTCGGGACATGGCAGAAAATAAACAGGTTTTCTACTTAGAAAAAAAATTAACCTTGTGCAGGAAGGAAGGACATTCTGAGCAGTCCTTTCACAATATCTCCAGGCAAAGAAGGGACCCGTTTTTGTCCCTTAGTACTTTTCCCCTCAGAGTTGGAAGCCAGCCTTGACCCATGGGAGCCCCTTTTAGTCTCCAGCTGTTGTTTAAGCTTGGATGGACTCTTCCCTCCCAGTTTTCTTGGGATGTCACGATTGGCAACCACATGTTTATTGCCCACTTATTATGAAAAGGGCAAAGACTGGTTATGGTGGGGAGATGCTTGTGAGACAGAGGTGATGTGTGAAGTGCAAAAGAAATAACAAAATATGTCTACACAGCACATACAGAGTATGCAAACTTTTTCACTGTCCCAGATGGATCACCTTGAAGCAATTTCCTGATGTAAATTAGCTCCCCTTGAAACATCCCAGAAAAAATGCCAGTCTGCTGCTGGGAAACTGAAATACTTCTCATAGATGAAGAGTAATAACGCAGATGATACAAACTGAAAAAAACTGTGATCTATAGGTGAGAATCAGGGACAGGAAAAATGTGGCTGTAGAGAGAGTTTATAGATGAAGTGATCACAGGAAGGAAATTTGTTGGTTTCTCAGATTTACTATCACAGGTTGCTTTCTAAAAGGGAGAGTTTAAACTGCACAGAGTATTATTTTGCACCTGTGATATGAATATGTAATATCATAGTATCCAGAGTGGTTCTGTAGCAGCAGACAAACAGAAATGAGGGAAAGAATTATCCTGGAATAAGATCAAAACCCTGAGTCAAAAAACCATGCCCTAGTCCTGTATTGGCCAGGAAGATCCTTTATTTGGACCCCAACATTAATGAAAGTTTTTCACCCTACATATCTACTATCATTGGTAACAGGCAATGTGGGGGGTACTATGGGTTTCAGGGTGTGTCCCTCCTCGGTCCTTCCCCTTCCCTGTCCTCACCCCTGTTGTGATCCTGTGCCTGTCCAGATGGAGACCAGCTGGAGCACACAGTAGTTCCTTCTTTTCCCGTACACCTGAATTTCCCTCTAGTGGAAACCAGAGTGCAGGAAGGGGGGAAAAACTGTACATCAGAACCTTATCCCCTCATGCAGTTACAATGTGGCCAGGGTACATTCTGGGAACTGAAAAGTTGCTGGTCCCACAATTTTAGACACACCCAGAGGGTACAAGTTGCCTGATAACAGCTTTCAAAAATTATGGATTAAACTGTGTTTCTTACTGCCCTCCTCTGTAAAACAGGAATAATACTTTACAGCAAAGCAAGGAATGCTGACAACGTCAGCCCTTTTCATGACCAGACGAGTGCACTGAGAGAACAATTATTTCTCTGTAAGCACTTGATTCGCAGGTGGCTTCAAAATTATCAATGAAAGGTTGTGTTAATATAGATATTCTGCACACCTAAATGTGAAATGGCTGCTGTTAGAATTAAAAGGGCAAAGGAAGCCTATGGAAAATCGATAGGTAAATGTCTGGCTGAGATTTCTGTTAATTAAAGCATGTAATTTATTAAAACAATGAAACACAGTGAACTGATTCAAGACCATCTATCCATGGTAATCATAAGTATATATTCATAGTATTGCATCATTTGAGTAATAACCATAGTTGAACAAACATTTTGAAAGAAAGATAAACCCATCAAATGTAAGTTCTTTGTGTGAGCAAAATGTGGACCCTAGTCCTCAGTCAGGACTGGGCCTCTAGATGCTTTGACAATATAAAAAAATAGCAATAAGGAAAGGGAATGAAAAGTAATGGAGGACTAACCAGCAGGTTTTAACATGTTTAAACTGTTGACTAATATACATCTAAGACTAATAAAAAGCATATATTGACTTTTCAATTACTCAAGTTTTGCCCTGTTTAAACAGCATTTTATTATTTTGACTCTTCCTCCACAGACTTTTATCAGAAGCAGAATAAACAATGATCAAAATATGCTCTGGAATGTTTTCCTTTGGGGAAAAAAAAGAAAGAAGAAAAGCATCTTTCTCCTATGACAGTGTTTGAATTTTAATGTAGAATGCACTCTGAGCTAATCTGCTCTTACACAGACTTGTTCTTGCATTGAGAGATGACAGGCTTTTAAATCTGCCAAAGATGAGTTCAGGCCTTTCTTTCCAGCTCTGCATTGCTTCTGCAATACTTGCTGACATCACTGCTACTCAGGGGAGCATAAGGAGTCTACCTTAGTTTAAGGGTGAGCTGTGGAAACAGGAAATGCTGACAGCTGGGCCTCAAAGGTAAAGGAGGAACTGCTGTTAAAATCATCTTTAAAAGAACAAAATGGATAAGCAAGAGCAGCAAATAATTAGCCAGACTTTAAAGGAGATTCTTCCTATACTCATAAATTCACATTAGCTGCATCCATGTTAGCAATTGCAAGATAGCAAGGCTATGCCTATGCTAGGAAATTAAATGTGCTTATGATCCCACTGAGGCCCACTGCAACTACCCATTATCTCCCAAAGCAGGGTGGCTGCTTCCAAATTGCTTATGGCGAATGGTCCCTGACTGATTACCACACAGCATCTAGGAACTGTGTGGGGAAGGGCTGCATACCCTAGGTCAAGTGTCAGAAGATCCTTCTGACAGGATCCCTTGCCAGGGATCCTTCTTCCAGTTTAATAGTCTGGATGCTCAAATTCTAGTTTCAGGGGACATTCACTGTTTACTTCACCAGTATATGGAACACAGTGCATTTGTCTACTAACATGAATAAATGTGCTGAAGTCAACAGAATAACTCATAATAATGGAGGTATAGCACTAGTACGTTGTACTATATATGTAAAACGACAATATGATTAGTAATTATTACAACATCAGTCTCTGCATACTCATATGTATTTGTTCTGTGAAGCCACAGACCTCCAAATACTTGAGAAGATCTGGTGGCTATTTATACGTGTAGAGCTACTTGCATACTTAAGGATTTGACATACTGTGGCCGAGACAAAAAGAGAGACAGCAAAAGCCACCAGGAATGCACATTAAAACATTTAGTTTATTTGTTTTGGCAATTGAAATTTATATTATGTTTCTGTTAGTACTTCACTATGTCCCGATTCAGAAAATTGGTAGTATGAATCATTCAGTTTTGGGAAGGTAAGGCCCTCACCACAAGATAGGAGATGTGTGGATTGTTGAAAGTAGCTAGAAGCCCACCAGAATTTTAAAGCTAGCACAGTTTCATTATGTTATTCTCCAATACGCCTTTTAACTCACCTATGGGGATAGTATATTTTATAGTTTCAGCGATGGACATACCAAATATGCAGTGACCTGCTAAGACCTAATCAATGTGGGGTTAAGGAAAAGACGTGCAAGACTATGGGAAGTAAAATGTTCCTTGTTCAAATTCAAAGGATAAGTTTCATGAACATCCTCTTAAAATTAAGCCCTCTATCCATAGTTATCAACCCTCGCTTCCTGGTCACACAGGATCTGGTTCTATACTACAAGCCTGCAGCAAAGGAAGCAAAGCAAGGGAGCAGACAAGACTGGGAGACAAAATTAGTATTTATTTTTTACTCTTCTGAGAAATCAAGTATTTCCATATGCCACACAGCAAATGAAACCCGTTTTCCAACTCATTTTCATCTCATGGTGGGATCCTCTGGTGGTGCTACCTCTGATTAAAACTTTTCATGAGGTTGGGACATATAATATTGTTCTCCTGTGTAGATTCTTTTATGCCTAACATGGCTTGGGTTGATGGTATACATTTTCTTCCATATAAGGCTGTAGGCTTTCCCTCTGCTATATTCAACTGTTTGTTTTCATGAAATATGTAGGGACCCAGTATGTTTGAAACCACTAGCTTTAAGTGAAACTGGGCTAAAAATGGCCAGGAGTTATTTGCAAAGGGAGGACAGACAGACACACAAGAGCACACATACACTCAGAGCATGACTGCCTCACTGTAATTTCCATAGAAGCTAAAAATAAATAAACACAAAAGTCTGATTTCACTGCACAATGTCTTCCTTAATTGTAAAAGTTCAGCTGGGCTAGAAACCGAGTTAACCACATTTTAATGCTAAGCATATCTGAAGACTCATGCTGCAAGCCTAAGGCAAGCATGTTCTCAGAAGCAGGCTCCACACCAGGCACTGAATGCAGCCACAACAAATGTCTTCCTTTGCACAACTAGATCCTGAGATGGGGTGCAAAGACCATACACACTGTGGCATAAGTGTGGAAAAGCAGAAAATGTGACCACCATCCCAAATGAAAATGTGGAAGCTCTGCTGCACCACCGGTGACTCAGACCTGCTTCTTTCACCCCTGCCAAGAAACTGAGGACACCTCCTCTTCAGAAATCCCTGGCCATGTTACTGAAACACATGCACTTCCCAAATTCTGTCAGAAAGTGCACACATCCTCTTTCCCAATCTTGGCAGCATAAAAACACTGAAGTTGAATAATTCTGTGAGGAATAATCTGGAGCCTGGGGTTCCTATGGCTCTGTCACATACTCAACAATAGCTGAGCAACAGATGCTGTTGGTAGGAACTCGGCGTATATACTGCACAGAGGAATTTTCACTGAAGCAAATCGACTTCAGTGTGAAGGATGTTGGAAAGGTCATGTTGTTCATGTGTGGGAGGGGAAGAAAGGTTCCCATGTCTCCACCACAGCTTCTACCAAATCACGGTGGGTCTCAACTGCTCTGAGTGGATTCTATTGCCTAGGTGTCTGGGGTTCAGGGACAGAGTTAATTGTTTTTCTGTCCAAGGAATGTGGATGACTTTGTAGATTGTAATCACTCAAACTGGATCATGCTGCTCCTCAGGGGCGAAAGAGCTCTCCTTTCTGCTTGACTGTTGGCCAACTCAAATCACTTTTGTTTGGGGAACAGGGAAGGGCCAGAGCTGTGACCTATGAAACAGACCTGTGAATCTCTTGGCTTATAAACTCCAGCAGAGAGAGGCTGGGCCCATTATGACAGCTGCCTGTAAAAACTGTGACCTGACAGCAGACAAAACGTCAACTCCTCTTAACAAAGGAATCGCTAGACTGTTGCTCAAAGAGAGGAAGTTCTCAAGTAGGTATTTTGTCATTTAAGTGACATTTTTCCCTACTGAATGCAGGCTTCATCACAGCATTTCCTACTATTGTTGCCTAGCATCTGGATTACTGCAGCTCCCCTCCAGGGGGCTGGCGTTACAGATTCTCCAAAAGCTTCAAGCACGTAATTAGATCGCTCCCTTAACAAGCAGAATTTCTCAGCAGGGAAGCACATTGCACCACTGTTCCACAACTTGCCCAAGCTGCCAGCAAGAGCCAAGAACAAAGCTGGTTCTTGAAGCTACAAGGATCTGCAAATTCATTTGGCCCATCATGCGTAGCAGTAAAAGTCTGGCAGGGCTCTGACGCAGGAGTTGCATGCATTTAATAATGTGCTTTGGATAGCAAAGTCCAAGAAGAGCTGTGCTGCAATTTGGCAGGAAACTGAGCCAACCTAGCAGCTCGGTGTTTCCAACAGGCTGTGATCCTGCTCCCGCCTCCCTCCCACCCCCCGCACCCTCCCGCTCCCAGCTGGGCCTCCTGCCCCTTCCCTGGAACCACTCCACGTGATGCTCATCCGACCAAGCCAGGTGACCAAGAAAGCTGACTCAGCTCCAAAGCCCAGTAGGCCACTCACTTTTTTGCTGGCTTTGTTTTCTGATGTGGTTAGCAAGACAGACTGACCCACTCGCAAACCGAGTGCAAGATGAATGCTGGAGTTGGTGCAAGGCAAGCATTGACGGCATGTGCCTGTGGGGGAGGAAAGGCAGGGGAAAAAAAGATAAGCAGCCCCCTTTCAGCAGCAGCAAGCTGTTAAATTGCATTCAGCATCGCATGAAACCCCACCCTTGGGCCTTGCTCATTGCCAAGTCTTTTTTTTTTTTTAATCACAAAACCCTACAGTGGGTGATATCTAATCTATTTTGGGACTTGGTATGCAGTTCAAACAGATTTATTTTATAGGAGGTATGGATGATGGCAACCCACTGGGCAGATAACAGCCCAAACCGTACCTTGGAGTATGATTCCAACACAGCATAAGCTGCTCTAAATTTGGGCTACTGCTGCCTGATTCCCCTCCCTCTTCACTCACACATTTCTTCCTTTCCCGCACGTTTTGGCCTCGTGTCTTGCATGGCATTGGTGCCAGTGGAACTAGAAGATGAACCAAGCTCAGGGAGCTGATCTAGCTAGAATCTAACCTGTCAGAAAGTGGTTTGTTTCTCAGGAATCTGTTTGGTGAGTTGGACCGCTGCACAAGTCCATCTCATGCAAGGAAAGGGGTACAAACATTTAGCTGATGGCATAAACAAAGGAGAGAAAGATCCTTTGCCTTTTTAATAACCTTTTAGTTTTTTAATATGCACGGTAGGCATGTTTTCAAGCTTAGACACTAGGAACAAAAGGGGAAGACTCACAAGGGACTCAGGCTGAGTATTTTATCTCTAGGCAGGTACTCAAGGACTGTAATTCATGAGCTTGGTTTAGGCATCTCTCTCCACTTCCAGGATCAGGAGTTAGACAGCGATGCATCCTTTTCCTAGCAACAAAACCTCTGAATAAGGGAGAGCAGCATCTGTTGAAACCAGCCAGTGGGAAATGAGAAGGCAAAGAGGAGAGCTGAGGTTCTTCCTTTTCCCAGATTTAGACTTCTGCGTGTGTGAGACTGGAACATATTTTGAGCCCTCCTTCCTTTCATTCGCTTCTAGATTTAGGTAACTAGTGCTTGCCCTGGGGAACAAATGTGCGTGTTGCTGAAACATGGCCTCCAAGGAGAAATACTTAATGGTTTGAATATCTACCCAAGGAAAAAAAGAGATTGGGGTTCTATCCAGGTCCTCCTCAGAGGGATGGTGTTCAAACCTGCAGCTTCCTTCTTCTCAAAGGAGAGCTCCTTACGCTGGAGCTAGGAGGCTAAGCTGCATGAACCTTCCCTCCCACAGTAGAGACCACTGGAAAAAAAGCACTGAAGAATCACAAAGCCAGGAAAAGCACAAGCAATAATAGGAAGCCCAACTCTGTACCTTAATTATAGAGGTGCTCCCCTGAGAGATGGAGGTCTTGGGCGCCAGTCCTTGATTCCAGCACAGATTACATTTTTTTATCCAGTGACTCCTTAAAGCAAAATGCATAAGCAAATCCAGAGAAGGTATTAATTCTCCTTACTCACTAATTCCTTTGATTTTTCAAAACACAAGACATTTGTACAGTTGCTAATAACACGCTGTAAATGCCCAACAGCTCCAAGCAGGACAGAGAATGAACGCTTTGTTATTCTAGGAAAATAGATGTGTATTTTTACTGTAGTCATAACAAAGGAGGCTTCAAGCATTCCTCTACATGCCAGTTGGGTTGTTTTCCTCATCACAGATATTCATCTCCCTGCAGTCTGTAATGTCTTTCTGTGTTCATATGTGATGGATTCTGACAGCTTTTTTACAGCTAAAATTTGGTATTTCAAGAAATCCATTCACAGTCTGGCTTTGAATATAGCACGTGAAGTTACTTTAGCTTCCGCATCACTTTCCATTTTATTTTCAGCAAACTTTGGTTAGCATATTCCCGTAAATGTGTGAAACTTCAAATTGGAAAGGACTTGCTTCAATTCTCCTTCTGTTAATAGAAGTTTGTTATCTCTCCAAAAGACAGAGGCAGTGGGGTTTGACTGAGGGTTAGATTCCCTTCCTAGATACTGTTACTTCTGGAAAATTAGTGCATGTCAGGTGTTTGGAAGTGAACACATGATGTTGTTATTCCACCAGGGGGTAGGATTGCCAGAGGTCAGTCTGAAACTAGGGACATTGCATGGCTTCTCCAGCTAACCTACCTCTAATGTTCAGATGTTGCAACAAACCACAGCATTTTGTTTTGATAAAAACAAGCCTTGAGGTAATCGGGCACATGGGATTAGCAGCAAATATTTGCATGAGGACTGCAACAAATAGACACTAAAATCATGTAAAAAAGCAAAACTAAAGTCTCTCTGCAAAAGTTGTAAGGTTTAAACATTTTTAAGGGCAGAATTTATTAAAGTCTGAAACCTTTTTCTAACTGCTTATGTCAGAACAGAATTTCTGTATTACTTCCTTGCATAAATAATCTTAAAAACCTGTATTGAATCTTCCTCTTGTTTACAAAACCCTGTAGCATTAGGCTAATATTTATAAAAGCACTATTCCCTCCTTCAAATTCTGCATTTCTTGTTTTCTTGGCACCTATGTTCAGGCCAGGAAGAGGAGCTGGGTGAGAAGGAGAGTTACGGATTTAGGATTTTATCTCTGCAGAGTCTGGCATGGTCCTGTCTTGTGAGGCTGCACCTTGGTACCTGGGACTGTGTGTTTTGGTGAGAGAGAGGCAACTGTTTGTCTAGGAAGATGGCAGAACCAAGTGTGAATTCACAAGACAGGAGTTTTATGTGAGTCCCTAATGAGCAAGGGACACCTTTGCAAGGCATCTGATAGCCTGAGAGAAGTAGAAATCCCATACTGTAAATGTGCCAGAGGGATAGGATAGCCTTTTCACAGAGAGAAAAGCAAGGTTGTTTATGCAATACCTATGTTTCATGACAAGTAATTTTTAAAAACTGTATTCCAAGATAGGTGGTGTGAGTTAACAGAAAAAGAAGGCCTTAAGTCTTCAGGGCACATGGCTACATGCAGAATGCAGGTCTGGAATACTCGTCAGTATGTTCCTTGCTTGGGGGTATGGAAGAATGTGTCATGGTTGTCTTTTGGCCTGAGTTTATTTCCCATGAAACGAAGGTGTGAAGAAGTGGGTGAGGCAAAAGGATAGGCTGTTGCACACCCAAGGCTCACCCTGACGTACCAGAGACATGTGTCTGGACTTGGGACTACCGTGGAGGCACTCCTGGGTTTTGGAGTTTAGACATACTTCATGAAATTCTTTGATTTTGCTTGCAGCCGCATGTAACAGAAAGGTATAGTCAGTGCTGGCAGGGAGAGTACAGTACAGTGCCATCTCCAGCACTAACATCTAATCTATACTGGTCGTGTAGGGAGTTTGAGCTGTTGGGTGAATGTGGAAGGATACTCTCCTGTGACAGCGGAGTGGTCATATCAGAAGCAACCCAGATAGTCCATACAACTGCCCACAATTCTGTAAGTATCCTGCCTGCATCCATACTGGATGCAATTCCAGCTTGTGGAAATGCTCCAGGAACAGTAGAACTATACTGTGTTTTACAGAACAAAATGTCACGGCTTGGAAGGCAGGGTCTATAGAAGCACTTGGCAGAGTTATCAGCATCTAGAATAAATGTACTTGTGCAGCCCTCGCACAAATGTGTCCCCAAGTACTCTGTCCTGCAAGACTGGAACCTGCCAGGTACTGTATACTCAGGCCACAATCTACCAAACAGCTTAAATATGTGCTTGATTGCAAGCAACGAGTCCAAAGCTTAAAGCTAAACACAGGGAGAGGCATGCTATTGAACTGAGGGCAAGAAAGCGCAGCACTTCACAAGGTCAACCCTTGGCAAAATTGAGCCTTAATTTCTTGAAGTACCATAATTGTTCATGTGTCTTTGAGGCTTGAATTTGGAAATGGGGGTGACTGTTATTTCAAGGTGTATGACTCAGGCATTGAGTAACCAGAACAAAATCAGAGAGAAGGGAGAAGTAGAAGCACAAGGGATACCACGGGGGAAGAAGCAGACGACTGAGTAAGAGGGTTCCCTGGGGTGAGCTCCTTGCCACACTACCTGCAAATGCCTATAACTCACTGCGACAGCATCCTTTTCATTGCCAACTGTATTACCAGATAATCTAAGTGTGATTTATGAAGTACCTGGGGACAAGAATTACATGCGATCCCAGCCTGGCCACCTTCCCTCCTACTGTAATGACTATATTTCTTACTGGGGTGGGGGCAGAGCAGGTGAGGGATTATGAAAGGAATTTGGTGAGGTTAAGAGAAACAACAACATGTAAATTGTTCTCCTCTCATGACACTTTTCAGGGTTTGTAAAAACATGACAGATTGTGCTGGTTGCTTTTCAAATTTTGTATTCCACAGCGCATTTTGCATATATGCTTTATGTGCCCAAGTTCATGCCAACAAAGCAGCTCTTAACGAAGCATTTTCCAATGCTACCATTGCCATAAAACATATGAAATTCTGAGAAGCAGCTTGGATCTGAGCAAGATTCTGTGTCCTTACAAGGCACAAGAGGCAATTCCTGGCACAAGAAGCTCAGATTAAACAGGCTAAACACCCAAGATCGTTTCAAAATGCCCTGGATATCCGTGATACGATTATTTTAATTATGTATGAACTCTTGGCAGATTATTTTCATTGACTGCCACCTATCTAGCACAAGGTGGCATGGTAAGACTGCATGGATTTTAATGACCTCATGTCAATACTATGTTGCAGTTTGAGCTAAAAAGGAGAAGTGACACGAGTGAACATGAACTGTAGTTAGGATTTGTCTACTGGAGGGAGGTTTGGCATGAATTTGAGACGTGCTCCCCGATTCTGCATTGAGAATGCTGCTGAATGGCTTCATCCCTTTTGGAAGCAGATGAGGTGACTCTCTGAAGGCCTCTCTTGGCCACCTAAAAGCATCCACATAAGTCACTAATGAAGAATGACCATTCAATGTGCTTTCAGTATCTGTATTTGTGGGTGATCAAAACTATGGAAATAACCCCTCACCTAGCCCTACCACTGACCCTTGAACAACGCATCTACAGACATAATAAATCTGCCAGCACTTAAATGAAGAGTGGGGTTTCTTTCTGCATAATATGTTAATGTGCAAATAAATGGCACAGTCCTGAAGTAGAGATCCATGCATGTAATTGTAAGGCCTGCTTCACACAGGACAGACTACTACTGATGGTAATAGTTTTTCCCAGGCTTAATAGCTATGAACTCTCCCCTCAATTCACATGGAACCAGCACTGTTAGTAGTTTGTTAGATTTCAGAATCTCCCATGGGATCCTACTTGGCTGCTGAGTACAAGTCATTCTGTAATTGCTTTTGGAATAGTTTATCATACTGTTTTCTCAGCTGCCAATAAAAGCTTGCCGCACTTCTCCCAAGACTCATCTTTCACAAGGAGTTTTACCTCTACGTATCTCCAACTGCTAGGAGAGAAACCACTTTTTTAATTTTTGCTCTTGTAGGTTTCTACATAAATCTTCCTTCTTATCTTCACCCTAGAACTCAGTCCTCACAGGTAATTTAAGCCAGTGACCTCTATTTCTGGCTGGTGTTCTGCTCTTTCTGAATCTCACGGGCAGAAGCTGGTGTCAGTTGCAGGCATTTGAAAACCTGTCTGGAAGTTGCATTACTGTGAAGCAGGTGAAAATCTGAGTAGCTTCTTGGCGATCAGAAGATGAACTCACCTAGTTAAAAGACAGGTGACCTAGTCTAAACGGAAAGAGATGACAGCTTTATCTTTAGCAGGCAATGGGGCACAATAAAAGGATGAGGGAGGTGTGGGAAGAGATTCATCATAAGTAAATTACAGCTTCTATCAGCCTAGCTGGAATTCAGCATGTGGGAGAGCAGGGACTGCTGCTGTCATCGCTGCCCTTGGATTTTTTTGTGAGGGGAAGTAAACAACTCTAAATTTCAGCCTGGCTTCTATAGACGCTTGTGTGGGTGTCCCAGTAGTGTTTGGTAAACAGGTTACAGCAGGAGCCGCAAGGAAAATAAGATTTTTTTTCCAAATAAACAAGTTTAACTTAATGAAGACTCAAAATTAATATGTGTAGGGGGGCTACCCCAGGAGTCTCATTATCCCTAATTGGATGTTTTATTTCATAAAGTAGTCAGCGTTAACTTTTAGCTTGGTGAGGGAAAAGATCTCATATTTAATTGCCCCCAAATTTTCCTTTATTCCTGGGAACACTTGGCAGGATTGTGAATATCTCTCGTGGCCAAGCTGCCAAACAAGCTTTCCCTTTTCAAAGGACGGGTTTTTTTTTTCCCTCCCCTCACTATCCAGGGCCAGTTTTGATTCTCTCTCCCACTCCACACCTCCTGCTTCACAGGCAGCACTGGTCCCAACAAGCCCTCCAGCAGACTGAAAGCCACGACTGCTTTCTGCCTGGCTGACTTCCTGTCTTGAGGGCTCTGTGCCCAAATTTACACGAGCAGAAATCCGTGTAACTCAGGTTTAATACAGCTCAAAGCAGAGCTAATTTTGTGCTGGAACAGTCTGCAATGGCATACCAACTCCAGTTTTGGCCATATGTGCTAGTGTTTCACACTCCTTCCACAAAAAAATAAGCTTTGGCTCATAGTATTATCTATTTTTACCTCATCTTTAACCTGTTCTAGAATTACACTGGCTTAGCAAAACCACTTTTTTTTTCTTTCTCATCTCATCGGTCTAAAATCGCTATCCAACATAAGTGAGCAGGGAAATAAAGTTTTCTTTTTAAATAGCAATAAGAAATGGATGATTTATCAGCAGCATTTAAAAATATTAATGGTATAAAGACAGCTTGACAAATAAGGGATGATTATTCTCATCTCCACAGGCCAAAGTACAGCTGTGGCATCCTTCCAAGCAGTGCTCAAGATGTTTGATTTCTATTTTAGTTGGTATTTGACAGAAAGGATTTTATTTTTGCATTATCTAGGGGAAGCGGATATGACTATTTGTTCTGTCCTTTTTCCTACTTGCTCTCCTTGCTTATCCTCCTGCCTTTTTATTTGTACTGTTCGCAATGTTTTATTACACATGATCAGACACCTGAGAGCCTTCAGGAGTTACGTATCTTCTGTAGTCAATATTTTCCATTATTATTTTAAGGTGTGGTATACCGAACACTTACTAACTGAACACTTGATGTTTAGTGTCTAGAACGTATAAATAAGAAGACAGCTGAAAAGCACTGTAGCCTGGAAAAGACACAGACTGACACTGAAACACCTATCTGCTTTGGGCTTCTTCTATGAGGTTCACTACAGCTCAACTTCGAAGTTCCAAAGTGATCCTTTAGTTCATGAAAAGTAAGGTAGTAACACCAGGAGTTAAGAAATCACAATAGTATGTTGGAAGAAAAGGCTTTGCACCAGAGGAATCCTAGGCCTGAATTTCACTTAAGTAGGAATAAGAGTAACATCCCTCGTTCCCTCCCCTGGCCACATATTCCCTTGTGTGTAGTGATGTAGCAATGGCCAGCCCTGAAGTCAACTGCTTCAACGAGCTCATCTGGCAGAAAACAAATCCACCAGAAAAACGACGGTTTTCCATTGAACTCGTTTGCTCACCTGATTCATTCTGCAGTCGCACAGGCACTGGACCTCACGTAAGGGAGAATGAGACGGAATACATGGCTGGAGAGAGATGGAGAAAACTGCGCTTTTCAGCATTAGCCCACAGTCATACTAAATTAGTTGTAACATAAAACCGCATTCTGAAGGCATAGTTCCATACGATGAGGTTAGGTTTCACTCACTAACCCAGAAGAAAATGAACAGCTCCTCCCAAATTAAATATTCCTCAGTCTGTTTATTGAGTTGAAGCAGCTCATGGAAGCATATGGCAAACACCAAGGAGGAGCTAAGGGATGGTGAAAATCTGCGGTCGGGAGATGAGGAGTCACCAACATCTCAGCTTCCCAGCGTTGGTGAACTATTAGATCAGCTCAGCTGCTCATGGATCTGTCTACAGAAATCAGTTTGCTCTGCAGATCATCACTTAAAGGCCCATTCTGGAAGGGCCAAGACTCAACTGAACAGGATAAAATAAGCTATTTTTGCTTGTGCTAACAGGTTCTTAATAATACATTCAGTATGCCATTGAAAAGACAACCTGAAATGAAACAGCTCTGAAATGTCTAATAGTCTCACTGTGGGCAGAAAGATATGTTCATGGCCACACAACCTAAAATGTTCTCAGAGTACTGAAAAAAATTGGGAACAATGCTTAGTTATTCAGGAGGGGCATGAGCTTTAAAGAAGCAGATCTGGCTCAAAACCAACACAACTATGAAAAAAGTTTACTCAGGGGAAAGAAGGCCAAAAGCACTGAAGAATGGAGGAAACAGAGGAACCACCACTGGGGAAACAGAGGCTCTGTTGTTTTGTACGGGCAAGTGTTTCAGAAGTCTATTCAGCAAATTATCCACTCAGTCTTAAAGCAATGGGCCCACAGGGCAAGTCTGGGGTGCAACCCCATTTCACCCAGCCCTTCCCTTTGTCCTGAAGGAGACGACCCTTCTGACATAGCCTGAATGACTTTTTGTGTCCTGGCACAGGCAGGCATTCCCTTATGCCTCTGGTCTCACCCTGTCCTCCCACATAGAGGCAGGAGCACAAGTAAGTCTCTGCCTGTGAACCCGCACCTCCCAGCCACTGCTGCATCACCAGGGCAAGGAGAGGGTTACAGCTGGGCAGTAGAAAGCAGCTAGATGTCCACATCACCTGGAAGAACGGCAGTGGTTTGGGAAGGGGGGAGAGAAGGGAGGCTGCTCCAGTGCAAGACTGGTGGTGTTGGCCTGGTTGGGTGGGAGAAGTGCTGCTGTCAAAAGGAAGAGGGGTAAAGGCTCCTGGGGAAAGGTCAGCCTACGGGAACCTCCTGCCACTGATATTCACTCCTTGGCCTGTCAAGTTTGGGTGTCCTATTAACGCCACAGGCTTTTAGCTCTAGTGAAACTAGTATTATGGTCCTGAAATATATCAGAAGTACTTCAGGTCTAAATAACTCAGCTGTCAAAATGAATGTGAGGAAGAAAATGATTTAGCGGAAGGATTGCTTTGTTTTCAAAGTTGCTATTTCTTTCTGTTTAGGTACCCATCAGACACTCTAACAAACCAGTGAACTGGATGCACAACTAGACAGCATCACTGATTACATCTTTCCCTGAACAAAACCAGGGAAATACTGAGGGAAAAAAAAAAGCAAGCAGAAGTTATTTAAAGGGCAGAACTATTTGATGAGATTTTATCTGCTATGTAGTTTAAAGAGAATTCCCAACTATCTACAATCAGAACGTTGAGTGTTGTTGTATATTGTAAATGAATTTTAAATAACTTCTGTTGGCAGAGTTACCTTCTTCTCAGGGTTGCCAAATCTCATTGCTTTATCACAAATCTCATAATGCTGAATTGCTTATTTAAACCACAATTCAAAGAATCACCGACTAATGAGTTTCTTGCCTTTTTTTTTTTTTTAATAAATGTAAATTTCTCAGGGACATACTTATTGTGGAAGGTAAAAAGATAATCAGAGTAAATACCAGAACAGCCAGGGATGTTATCATTCATCTAGTGCTTTCTCTAATCAAGAGAGAAGAGAATTGCTGTTTGCTGGCAGGTTTTGCTGACAGCAGGACGTGGGGTCTAGGGACTCCCTGCTCTTCTGTGGAAGTGCTTGCCGCGGTTATAAACCCTGGTCCCAGATTAGCTTTCATTCCGTGCTCCCTCATGTGCCCTCCACCCCAGCTTCTCTCTCAGTCTCTTCACATTACTGAAAGTTTCACGAATAGGAAAAATTCCACTGGAATTCACTGTGACCCCACCCAGAGCTAGAGGCCTGTTTACAGCACCAGCCCATATACAGCAACATTAAAAAAAAAACCCCAACAGTATTTTTTAATTATAGCTCGACTGCTGGTAGGATCGGGGACAGAATTTGCATCTGTTACCTGCCTGGATCATCCTGTGCAGACCTCTGTAATGTATGCAAAGCTGGATGCAAAGCTGCCTTTAGTCTCTATAGATCAGCATGTCAGGCAGGTCGCTGCTAGCTCCTGTCACTTACTCCTCTCAGGTAAAAGGAGCTCTTGGCTCTGTCCGATTTAAAGCTCAGGTTTTTGTTACATCTTCAGTATCAGCCATTTAACTTTCTTCTGCCATTAGTAAAAAACCATTTCATTCTCCATCTGATAAAAAGCAACTAAAGCATTTTTGGACATCAGGATCCTCAAAAATTGAGTTAAAAAACTTAAGACATATTTCAGTTACAAGCTCTTTCTCTGCAGTTTGCTTTCTGTGTCATTAGCGTACACTTGAAGCTCATTTAGAGGCTCTTCTGTGGAAATCCGGAGACTGGAAATGCATTCAAAAGAGCAACAAGCACAGATCCTTGTGTAACGACCCAGCTCCAGGAGAGGGCCTTTACAAACACGCATCTGGCCTCGCCGAGGCAGATGTGACCTCCTTTCCCCTCACACCCACGGCTCTCCGCGACGAGCACCGCTCATCTCCCCCCGCCGCCCGGCCCGGCGCCGCCCGGCCCTGCCCTGCCCCTGCGCCCCTCACGGGAGCCGTTACCCCCTCAGCCCCTTCCTGCCCGCCGCGCGAGGCGCACGGGGGGAGGGGGAGGAGCCGCCCTCCCGGCTGCCGGGCCGCCCTGCGCATGCGCCCGCCGCCGGGCGGCTGTAGCTCGCACCTCCGCCGCCGGGGGCGCTGCCGGCCGCCCGCGCGGGCCTGGCGCCGCCGCCGGGAGGTGGTTCTCGCTCGGGTCCGCGCCTGGGATCATGATGGCGGCGGCGGCGGCGGCGGCGACCGGGGGAGGTGGGGAGCGGAGCAGCACCCGGGACCGGCTCCTGGCGGCGCTGGAGGATCTCGAGCTCTTGGCCAGGTAACGCGCTCTGCCCCCCGCGCCTGGTGCCCGGATGGGACGGCCCCAGGTGGCGGCGGCGGGTCGCCGGGGGTGGGGTGAGGGTGCTCGGCGCTGTACGTGCGCGGAGCCTCCGACGGAGGCGGTGAGAGGAGCGGGTGCCGCTGGGGTTGGGCCGGGAAGGGGATCGGCCTGGCCCGACCCCTCGCTGGGCTGCGGGGCGGGAGGAGGGCCCGCGTTTTCCTGCTCTCCTGCCGTCCCCGGGCCGGCTCCTGCGGGAGAGGGGCTGGTGCCGCGCCGGGGGGCTCGGGCCGGCCCTGCGCTCTGCCCGGCAGCGCTCACCCGGGTCGGACAGCATCCGCGGTGCTTTATTTCCTATTTTCAGAGCAGAAGAAGAGCTTCCTTATTATTCCACTTGCCTTTCTTTCTTGGTTGGCACCTGCATTTCCTGTGAAATGCACACACCCCCTCCCATTTTAGACTTTTTATCATTCACTGAAAATCATGCTTAAGTCAGAAATTTGTAGGTGGTATTGCATGACTTAAGCTGTTCTGGTCATTGCCTGTATTAGTGTTAAACTCACTCAAAGTAGGCTGCAGAGCTCGTCTTTGGAGCGATATAAACGGTCAGCTGCTTAGTCCATGCTCTGGAGGCTGGACTGATAACCTTCGTCCAAGTTGTCCACCATGTTGTGGAGGCACAGCTGGCAGTGCAGTTAAACTGGTTCCTAATTGTTTTCCTCCTCTTGAGGAGAACAGGAGCTTAGGAAAACTTTTTCAGAGGGAATAACCCATAGTATCTATGTGGCTGGCTCACTCTGGATGGTTACTACTGGTAGGACAAGGAAAATATATTGGTCAATTGCTTTTGTTGTTT
This sequence comes from Phoenicopterus ruber ruber, assembly GCA_009819775.1. Taxonomy (NCBI): domain Eukaryota; kingdom Metazoa; phylum Chordata; class Aves; order Phoenicopteriformes; family Phoenicopteridae; genus Phoenicopterus; species Phoenicopterus ruber. The sequence goes on along the minus strand of CM020215.1, from coordinate 188,975,855 downwards.
ATGGTTAGGTTTTATTTTTGTTTTTAGATTTTATTGTGACATATGGATTGCTGGAGAACATGGGGTTTTAGGGGAAAAAAAAAAAGGCTTGCTCTTTAGATAAACTTTTTTTTTTTTTAATCCTGGGACTAATATTCTACCATAATGAATCCAGAGCAACCCTCAGCAGCGTTTAGTGAATCTTGTTGATCAGCAAAGTGTTGCAGCGCCGGCAGCTAGGCTTTTCACAGTCATGATACTGGTTTGGTGGTAGGGGCAAAAATTAAGCAACATGTCTAATCTGCAGCCCTTGTATAGTTTTGAATCTGTGTCTGTGCATTATCCAGCTAACACAGGACAGAATTACAACCCTCCATGACGTCAGCCTTGATGGCAGTAGTTGACCTACTTACAACAGATTTTATTTGCTACTGCTCAGTGTTGGTCAGGTAGAATAAAGCTTTAGTGATAATGACAAGTTTCTTTATTTATTGTTTTAAATTATTTTAGTGTTCAGGAGTGACCAAGAGACATAGACCAAGAAGCTATTTAGAGCTTTACTGGTGAGGGGCTTTTTCAGACATTTTGAAAAGTACCTGTTTTCATTCTAAGGTTCTGGCCCCACTGCTGTACTAGTTGTACATCCCACTTGCGCTGCTTGCACTGGGCCAAGCAAAGAATCAGTGCTATTCCAAGGACAGTATCTTCAGATAGCTGGTTACTCACGTATAGCATTGAACTGCCATCCATAGCCTTAGAAGCCAAATAAGTTTGCTGAATTTACAGAGAATGCCTTTTTGCATTGTGGTCTTGTTTAGCGAGGCCCCTTTGAGGTTCTTGATAGCTTTTCAGAATGGTGGCAAAGTAAATGGGTACCTGGAAGTGTGATCAAGAGGTTTGTTTGAGAAGCACTTCTAACCTAGCACCAGGATATAGTTTTTTGGTATGTGTGTGTTTGATATAGCACTAATATACCATTGTGGAAATACTTGTTATAAAAGTAGTTTCACAACAAACTCTTTAGGTGATTGAAAGTGTAGACTTAATTGATCTAAACCCAAGTGTGAAACTTCCTCTGTTGGGAAAAATGGAGAAAAAGTAGAGAAGTAAAACAGTGAAGACAACTTTCATGCCCTCTTGCAACAAACAAAGGCAGTAGAAGTAGGATATGAATGCATTTCATTGTGCTGTTTCTTCTCTCAGCTTCTGCTTGTGTCTTATGTAGTTTGGCAGGAACTTAGCACATTTCATGAGTACAAATACACACGAGCACTTCATGAGCTCAAATAACAAAGAAGAAAATGTGCTCCAATCATAAGACTATTCACAGAATTACTCTTAGTTGAGAAATCCCTGCCAACACTGTACTATAAAACTATAAAATACTCAAATCCGTGAATACTTTTGTAATGATATCAGTACTCTGACAATTTTGGGATGACTTGATGTGATTTACAAATAATGCCCTAGAAAATTGTGCAAACACTGCATTTTCCTTTCAGGGAACTCATTGAAATTTTGGCAATTTCAAGAAACCAGAAGCTTCCACAACCGGGAGAGGAGAGCCAGGTAGGCTGACTTTCTAAACTGTATTTCTTTGGGTAAGCACAATGCTTTACTTCTAATTTTTTTTTCCTTTTTTTCTTTCTTTTTCTCTTTGTCTTTGCCTATACTCAGGCTAATGGTGACGATGAGGTTTTGGCCCCACTACAAAGGCGTTCTTGGTCCTCATGTTGCTTGCTTGTTTGTTCATTTGTTGCGTGCTTCATAGGCTATTTCTGCAAACAGAGGAATAAATTTTGTTTCATTTTTCATGCAAACAGAAATACTCCTATGAATGTCGTTTGCTCTTCTTTTCAGCACAATTGAGGGTGTGTTGTTACTCTAGCTAAATTAAAAGTTCTACAAAACTCTTGTTCAATAGATCCTGGAACTGCTGATTCAGAGAGATGGAGAGTTTCAAGAGCTAATGAAGTTGGCAGTTGATCAGGGGAAAATCCATCATGAAATGCAGCTTTTAGAAAAGGTAGTAGAAAAGAGGGATAATGATATTCAGCAGCTGCAGAAACAACTAAAAGAAGCAGAGCACATACTGGTAAGTTCATAATGATGTGTTTGCTTTTGAGCATCTACTGGTGAAAAAGGTGGTTCTGCAGAAAGTGGTGTTGTGTTAGTTTGAGAAGATTTAAATATTTAAAACTTCATAAGAGCTTAGTGGTTTGGGTTTTTTTTTCAGTAGTCAAATACTGTTTAGTTATCATGGTATTCAGTTTTGTTTTATAATGCTAATTTTCTTCCAAACCTACTTTTTTTCTGTACATTTTGAAAATGTTCACTGAATAGTTTCTCTCTTAAAATGCAATTAAATGCAAGGGTTTATTCACAGAGCCGACTTTACGTAGAAGTTTACAAATTAATGATGCATTGAAGGTTTGGTTTAGTTTGTTTGTTGTTTTTTTACGACTAGGCAACAGCTGTTTATCAAGCAAAGGAAAAGCTGAAATCAATTGAAAAGGCAAGAAAAGGTGAGTATCCATGATTGTACGTACTACATAAATACAGTTGTAAAGAAAGTTGCTAGTGAGCTCAAGTTAGGGTTATTTTATTTTTTTAATTCTGCCATCACAGATTTTGGATGTTTCATGTGTAAACAAAGTTCCATTTCATTATGAACCTATAACCATTTCCTCAGAATAAAGGCAGGAATGAATTATTTTTTTTGTGGCAAACATATCTTAATATTAAACTTGAATTCAAGTGTCTCAACACTCTTCTTGGACTGATAGTAGTATATCTGATTACCTAAGTGTCTCACCAATTTGCCTCAGTAGGTCTGCTGAGGAAAGGGAGAAAATGTTTGTGTGCATGTGCATTGTATTTGAAAGACTGATTAGCTCGTGATATTGGTTTGTATTTGTAGCAATTCCTGCTACTCTGTGGCACTTACCAAGCTAAACTGACCTTTTTTTTTTTAATGGGAGACATTTTCTTGGTGTTTTTTTACAATGTCTTTTATCATTTTGTTACACCTCTTTCATCTATAGAATCAAGGATTTTCATAAAGTTTATATTACTGTAATGCAGGCACATATTTAGAAGGACTGCTACATGTGTCCTCTACAATTAATAAACAAACAAAAAACCCTTTTTACTACAGAAACTTCCGTAATACCAAGTTGGGAGGGAGTGTTGATCTGCTTGAGGGCAGGCAGGCACTACAGCGGGACCTGGACAGGCTGGATCGATGGGCTGAGGCCAATTGTGTGAGATTCAACAAGGCCAAGTGCCGGGTCCTGCACTTGGGACACAACAACCCCAGGCAATGCTACAGGCTTGGGGGGGAGTGGCTGGAAAGCTGCCTGGCGGAAAAGGACCTGGGGGTGTTGGTCAACAGCCGGCTGAATATGAGCCAGCAGTGTGCCCAGGTGGCCAAGAAGGCCAACGGCATCCTGGCTTGTATCAGAAATAGTGTGGCCAGCAGGAGTAGGGAGGTGATCATCCCCCTGTACTCGGCCCTGGTGAGGCCGCACCTCGAGTACTGTGTTCAGTTTTGGGCCCCTCACTACAAGAAAGACCAATATTGAAGTGCTGGAGCGTGTCCAGAGAAGGGCAATGAAGCTGGTGAAGGGTCTAGAGCACAAGTCCTATGAGGAGCGGCTGAGGGAACTGGGGATGTTTATCCTGGAGAAAAGGAGGCTGAGGGGAGACCTTATTGCTCTCTACAACTACCTGAAAGGAGGTTGTAGAGAGATGGGGGTCGGTCTCTTCTCCCTAGTAACAGAGGACAGAACAAGCGGAAATGGCCTCAAGTTGCGCCAGGGGAAGTTTAGATTGGATATTCGTAAAAATTTCTTCACCGAAAGGGTTGTCGGGCATTGGAACAGGCTGCCCAGGGAGGTGGTGGAGTCCCCATCCCTGGAGGTATTTAAAAGACGTTTAGATGAGGCCCTAAGGGATACGATTTAGTGGGGGAACTGGTAATGCTAGGTTAATGGTTGGACCCGATGATCTTGGAGGTCTCTTCCAACCAGAACAATTCTATGATTCTATGAAAGCAGGTGCATAAGTTTTCTTACAAATTGTGCTTGTCAAGTACACTGCTCAGATTGATTTGTGTTTTTCACGAGGTTGAAGAACTGTTGACGTTGAAGGTGCACTGAACTCATGGCTGTAAAATCGGTTCACTGCGAAGCTTGTCCTTGCATAGTCTAAGAATCCTCTAAGCAGTCCTTGCATTTGAAGCATGCTCTTAATGTTTGACAAAATGACATTCCCAGTCTTTTCAATATTAGTGTCCAATATTCTGAAATAATTGAATGATGCAATCTCTTGAGAATATAGTAACTTTCTTTCCCTTCTTCCAGGTGCCATTTCCTCTGAAGAAATAATTAAATATGCCCATAGGATCAGCGCTAGCAATGCTGTTTGTGCCCCTCTGACATGGGTACCAGGTAACTTTTATGTTTATGACAACAGATTTTTTTATAATAAAGCATGGTCAGTATCTGGTCTTACAATGCTTGTATATAGTGAAAAACACTGGTTTATCAGAGTAACATTGTTTTCAGCTGTTATATCTAGTATTTTCAACAAAAATGGATATCCGAAGTCCTGTAGACTTTACATACATCTTCAAAAGGCTGTGAAACTGCATGCTTCCATTACTGATTGGCTGCCTCTGCTCTCCTTTGTTTGCTTTTTTCCCCTGAATATTGGCCTCAATTATAAGTTAGAACAAAGCATGTTAAAGATTTTTCCATGTGCTTGGTTGTGTTCCCTCCTGCCCCTTATAATATACTTTACAGGGGATGTTAGTAATCAGTGGAGTCAGAAGCAGGGATTTGATTATGTCAGCTTTCAATTTTGGGAACTGTCCTCCTTGTCCAAAATAAGAACATGTTTTTTCCAATTTCTGTCCTTACTGTTCAGCTGTGAAGTAGCAGGGAGAGCAAAGATATCTTCTAAACATGTTTTTTTTGAGGGTTTTTTTAAATGTACTTTTTCTGCCAAGTTTGAATGAACAAAGAAAGTCTAAGTGAAAGACACAGACTTGGATTTTAACAAAACAGGTGTGATGCTCATTGCTGATCCAAACAATCATAGTATGGGGTGTTTTTGTCAGGAAACTAGGCGCTGAAGAAAAAGTTAATGTCTGCAAGACAATTGTTCAATATTTAAAAACATTTCTTTGTTGTTTTTTTTTTAAAGGAGACCCACGTAGGCCATATCCTACAGATCTGGAAATGAGGAGTGGTCTCTTGGGTCAGATGAACAACCCGTCCACCAATGGAGTTAATGGACACTTACCAGGGGATGCACTTGCAGCAGGGAGACTGCCAGGTAAGAGCAACTCAGTTTTGTTTTGCTTTTCTTTATTCCTTGTACAGTCATAGTAATTATACGTTTCCCTTAGCAAAGACAAATCAGAGTTAATATAATGAAAATTATAGCTAACGTTGTTCCCTAGCAGTGAAGATCTGGTAAATAAAGTTAACAATTAGAAATTGCATCATTTTATTTCATGCTAAGTCATACTGCAGACACTACAACTAAGTCAATATAAACAAAACTGACTTAGTTACCCTTCAAATCACTTACTTTAAATTGCTGTAAATTAATCAGATTAAAAAGAATTTTCAAAGCAAACTTTTCTTAGCAGTGATAACAGAAAGTATGGAACTGTGAAAGCTGTGTTCAGAGAAAAAGAGGTTTATTGTCATCCCCTACCTTCTTTTATATAGCAAGACTGTTTGGTTAGTAGTTCTGGATTGAAAAGATACTGCAAAGGACAGCTGGTGAGGTAGTACCTTGAGTGTAGGAATTGAGTTTTAATCCCTTAACTGCTTAGTGAAATGGGCACTTGCACTGACTTTAGTGGGATTCATTCATTCATGCTAAAATAGAATTTAGCAGTAAATTACAGTAACTGAATCAAGAATTCAGTGGTATTGGTCTTCCTAAAGCAGGCACAGAAACTGGCATAAAGGCTGCATTACATCCTCACATCTGCTGGCAGGTTGGATTTGTACAGCTAGGTAATGCATCTGGTGTTAGGGGACTGTGGCTGTAGTTCCTATGTGGCATCTCAGGTGTAGCTTCTGATCTTTAAATCTGCAGAAAATGTGTGTGGAGTCTGTGTGCTTCAGAGTTAGGCAGCACCTGAGTGAGACTAAGTCTACCATACATGACCCCCTGCTTAGACAGTGCCCTCTCTTTCTGTACTCAGGGTCCTACGTGAGTGGGCTTTTGTCCACTTTGACTCTGCCTAACTATTTTTAATTCTTGCTGTAAGCGGGAGAGAGGTGGTTTCTTCCATGGGATAGACTTAGGTACAGTGCCTGGTAATAAGTGGAGAACTGAAGCACAGCAGTAGGAGCATAAATTAAAAGGAAGGGAGCAGAAATGGCATATAGATGTGTACTGCAGCTTTGAAATGGGAGCCATTTTGGGGGCAAGGAAGCAAGAGACTAGGAAGTGTTGTGGGGGGAGGGTAGGTTGGTAAGGGAGTACGGGATGGGATGGCTTTGCAAGTCGGAGGAGAAGAGAAGAAACAGTGAGAGCTGAGAGAAGTCAGAGGCAACTGAGGCTGGCCTGGCTGGGGCACAGTGGGGCATTCCCACCTCTCAAGTATCTCTGACTGTGGCCCTGGTTTTGTAGTAGGACATTCTTCTCCTTTGCACTTGGTGCACCATATTTGCTGTTGGAAAAATGAAAACCAAGGTGTTTCAGCCAAATTTGGATAAAACATTTTACTCTGAATTTCTATGGTCTACCTTAAGTACTTTTTTGATCTAATGTTTTAATCTATTTTTGCGTACTGACAGAGGGTGACCATTTTCATTACTGCCAGTGGTTGTGAATGTTAAGTCAGTTCAAACTGTGCTTTGAAGATGAAAAGCTCTGTATGAATATGTACTGTTTTGAAGCGGAGTGATGAGAGATCAAGAGCCACCTACGTAAACGGGCTTCTCTGGCAGAGTAGGCTTTTACAGTGATAGAATGGCTCCATCATGAGATCTTTTCCAACTGTTACTGGAGGGTTTCATCTGTCCAAAATTCAGGAAGGATTTTAAGATTTGTTTTAATTTTAAATTGGAGTTCTGCTTGAGTTGTCTTGTTGAATTTGTTGATACACAAAGCTGATAGTTTGATTGATTATGCCCCTTTTTTCCAGATGTGCTCGCTCCTCAGTATCCTTGGCAGTCAAGTGATATGTCAATGAACATGCTACCTCCTAATCATAGTAATGACTTCATGTTGGAGCCTCCAGGACACAATAAAGAGAATGAAGATGATGTAGAAGTTATGTCAACAGACTCCTCAAGCAGCAGCAGTGACTCAGACTAGGTACAAGAGGGACAGTATCCCTAGTAGACCTTTCCTGTGGTGAAGGTAGGTTGGATGCTGTTCATCACAAACTGCAATACCCTTTTGTTACGCTGGCATCTCTGTGTTGGGAGAAGGTAACAGCTGGCTCAGAAATAGGGTGACTAATTTAAAACCATGGACTTCAGATTTTTTTTTTTTTTTCCCATTAGATGTTCAAGTAAAATGACTGGGAGCTTTCTGCTGGAGGAGAGATGTCAAATTTCCAGTGATTATGTAAATGTGTGAATGTGTATGTTTGCAAGAGACGTGTGTGTATATATATATTTACTATATGTTAGATGACAAAAGTTCCTGGGAAAAAAGGTGTAAGGGGAATCCCCTTTTATGTTTGTTAGTAACTTTACTCTTTTGATGATAGCCTTTTCTATGGCACAGAAATGAGGCATGAAATTTGTAATTTTAGTATCTTTGTTACTGCCTAAATCCATGTTCTTGATCATTTTGTGTGTGCCGAGAACAAAAATATGGCAATAAGGTGTAAAAAAAAAAAAGTTTGTAATTATTGTAATATATAATGAATGATTTGTCATAAATAAACTCAGCTTTGATGTAACTTTATGTTTCATTTTGCAAACTTAAATCTTAGATGAGTTATTGTGTCACTTCAATACTCAGAATGTTTTATTCCAGTATGTGGTTGAATTCTGATTGAGTTTCAGAAGTTTGTACTCCATTTTCCCCTTTGCAAAATGCCAAGTCAGTATTAGAAGCAGCTGAGCAGTCAGGAACTGAAAGCCTGTCCTTTCCAGCTGAGCTTTATCAGGTACACACACAACTGGGCAGACCCTGAGGCAGTGATGTAGGGTGCCCATTCGCAAGGCTTCACCAATACTTTGGTTGAGCGTCCTGGGACCCTGGAGATGACACGCTTTGGGGCATGCTGCAGGTTCAGCTCCTTTCAGTTCAAAGTGCTCACAGCCTCTTTATTCTTGTCATCTGTAATTTTTTCAGTTCTTTGAACCTGCGAATTTGTTTACTTCAGCAGTTGCATTTCCTGCCTCAGCTACAATGTTCTTTCGTCTTTCCAAAGGCACTTCCCTTGGCTTTCCTTTCCTTGTTCTGTTTTGCTTAAGGAGTCACTTTATGACAGCTACTTTTCTCTTTAGTTTTCTGATTTGATCAGAGGGTTACTTATGTGAACTGTTGCTCGTGACAGTTACAGGTTTCTGCCCTGCAACGAGGCTTCCTGAAGCACAGACCACAATTCTCTCCACTTTCCCATTTTGTAGATTCCTCGCAGGAAGTATCTGATAAATCAAGTACTTCCTTATTTGCTCAGACAATCTTTCAAATATTGCTGTCAGTAATGCTGCCACATGTGACCAACGTATGTACAAATCCCGTAAGGATGTAGAAATGAAAAGGACCTCTTCAGTCAGGCTCAATCACATAATACGGGGCAGTGTTTTTGGTTTTAAAAGAGAAATGGGGAATTTGGTTTTGTCTCAGCTGTTCCTTTTGGAAGTATTTTCAGAGTTACTAAAATTTCACCTCTATTTTGCAGTCTAAAGTTATTCATATCCATATATATTTTAACCTTTATTCAGTATCATCTTTTCCTCTTTGGTGTTTACCCCCAGTGTCTTTCTGAAGAACTGCATTTCCTCTTTAATTCATGTTAATCCCAATACACCTGGCCTCTCTCAATCATCCTAGTTAACCTTGCCTACCTCTGTTCTAGTTCATGTTATTTTTTCTTAAACATGTGTGATCAGAATCATACACAATATTGCAAAATGCAGTTTCTTAATGCTTTGTACCATGGGATTAGTATTTTCCCTAAATGCCCCTCTCTTAACACATCTTATGACACAGCCACAGCTCACTAGTCTCTTTCATCTTCTCATTTATAAGGACATTCTTTTCTTGGAATGAAATACAAACAGAGATAATTAATAGTCATGGAAAGTGTAATGTACACTCGTATATGGCTGTATCATGTGATTCACTGTCTGAAATATTGTGGAGGTGGGTGATTGTTTACGGACATAAGTAAGAGTGAAGAGAAGCAATTACCACTTCTTTTTCTGGGTTGTTTGCTAGTCTATCCAAGGATTAAATGGGACCAATGTGTTACATCTAAGAAACAGTTAAGATGACAGCTCTGCCAACTGTTCACTTAGCATAAAATCAGACTCTGGGTATAAGATGCATCCTAATCAGTTTCTTTACATCAGTGCTCCAAACTATATACTGTTCAGGAGCATTTTTCTTAATGCTGGATAACTATAATGCCATTTTGGGTGAATCCTGTCTATTACAAGCAATTGAGCAAGCCACAGAGTTTTAACAGAGTGTTCTGTTATTGAGTGGCTTAGATGTGTACGTAATAGATTTTCCTATTTAGCAAAAGTACCAAAATTAAAAGTAAATGTAACATTTAGTTGAAAGGACCGAGTCTTAGCAGCTAAAAACTACTGAGAATCAGATTTTCTAGGGGGAGAAAAAGTACAAATGCACGATACATACAAAACAAGTTATTTAAGTTAGGGATTGCTGACAGCTGATTGCAGTAATGCAGTGTAGTCATTTAATCAGTCCACTGAGAAAGGATACAGAAACCTTTACATATGGAGATACTGTTTGTGTCCTCATTTCAGTAACTACTTGTATATTTACAACAGATAGAATGAATATAACCATTAACGGTAACAAAATGTTTATTGCATGACAAACCATTTTACAGTGACCCCTGTTTTCCCATCAGGAGCTAGATGCCTTCTAAAATTTAAAATTGCGCTAAACTGTTTTAATAATTTTTTTTTTTCATTATTCTTTAGGACAGATGGGCAGGACATCTGTCAACTCTTCCTACAGCCTCTTTGTTGACAGCTGAATGGAATAATTTTCAGTGTACATAAAGTTGCTTTCAGGAAGAAAATCTCCACTTTTGAATAGGAAAAATAAGCTTTCTACAAAGATACAGTAGTAAAGGAATTTTCAGTGCTATTTCCCATTTCGAAACTGCTTTCTAACATTATCTTCTTTCTTCACTTCAGAGAAAGAATATCTGTCCTAAGGGAAGTTGTGCGTAGTTAATACTTAAAATTCTAAGCAGGAGGCTTGCAATCCTCAGTAGCATCCTTATACCTTGGATCACTGTCTGCTTCTCGGCCAAAAGAGCCATCTCCGTTTAAGAAAATGTATGTGCAAAGTAAGGAAGAGCTTTAAACCCTTCAAGCTCATTTATTTTAAGAACTGACAAGTCAATTCATATTTTCAGACAATTTTAATCTTTCAATATTGTGCTTATGTTTTATTTAAAAGAAATTAAAGGTATCTCAGAACATTTTGTACAATGGGTATATCTAAAGGAAACAGACAAAAACTGTGTTTTAAAAGAACCCTGAAGAGAAAAGAAATGAGCCAATTAGTGATTTTTTTTTTTAGAAGTCATATCCTAAAGTTAATTGCTGATGTCCTAATGACTACAGCTGGAAGAAAATCAAATTTGGTTACAGATTCTAGAAAAATGAAAGCATGAAAGATATGAACTCATTGTTTTTGTATTTTTGTGTACTGTGATTTCATTCACTACCAGTTCAATCATTTAGTCACATCAAACTGAAAATTAACAATTCCATCAAATCCCAGTAGCCATACAGAATTACACCCATTTGTGCCGTTTCATACTGACAACCCTCTGTAGCCAAAAAGTATGACTGTCTGCCGTAGAGCTACACCTAGAAGTGAGATTAGTTTGTACAATGTTATTTTTGTCAGCCTAGTAGAACGCTGTAGGCACCTCTCCAGTAAACTACTAAGAGTTTAATAACATGATCAGAAATCAAGATCAACTGCAGAGATCTGAAACACTTCTGCAGATGAATTCTAATGTAACTGAGGCTGCAAACAGAACTCTCTAATGAAAGTGGGTGCCAAGAAGGGCTGGACAATTTTCATTCCCTACAACAAGCCACCGCAACCCTTTCATGTTTATAATACTCTGATTTTCAAGTATGTACTACTGTCTGCAGGAGAACGCGGTATTTGTAAAATGTGACTTTTGTTCACAACAGTATTTTAACTGAAGCTATGAGACAAGGCTAAGTTTAAAAATTGGTCCAAGATTTATAATTACAGGAGAGCAGCATGATATACAAAGAGGTTTTACATAGAAATCAGGACAGTGGTTTAAACAAATCAGTTTCCCTTGGGCCTGATGCTACAACTGTTTCCAAGTGAGTAAGCGTCTCTGACTAGTTCTGACTTCCAAAGGGCTATTCATCTGTACAAGGAGTAACCAGATAAAACACCGCGACTTTTCTATAAAAGAAAACATGAATTGTTAACAACTAGAAAATACGTTTGTTGTTGCATAGCAATAAAGGAAGCCCAGTCTAGCTCTGGAATGAGAGACAACCGTTGTGTGAAATACAGTAAAAGCACGGAAACATTTGGCATCTGTTTGGCTTTGGGAAGGGTAATATTTTCACATGGGCAGAGCGAGCGTGATATATCCTTTCCTCTTTTACACCGAAAAAAGCAGTTCTGTCCTTCAGTTTGTTACATAACGTACAATTAGTTTTTACGCTAGCTGGTGACTTCCCGTGTACCCCTTTAGATGATCCAGCTCTTCCGTAAAAGGATTGTAACCTTGCTCTCTCAAACAGCGTAAGGCCCAGAACAGCTGATCTGCTGGAGGAAATTCATCCCATTTAACCCATTCCCAACCTGTAAGGGAAAAAAAAACCGAAAAAACCAGAGTATAAAATTAATCATGTAACAATTCTGCCTCTGCAAGCCTGGATGGACTGTGCAGAAACTACCAACACGAATAACTTGAATTGCACACAGAGTTATTTTAAATTTATTACGTTCCTCCCCCTACGTCTTGACCCTACGAGCAATGACCGGTTTCTCCGAGCTGCAGAATGACGTCACCCGGTGCGCCCCCCCCCCTGACACCCCCACAGCCGCGCGCGCCCCTCACCCTCGTTCTTCTCGGGCTCGCTGTTGCGCGGCTCCGCCCCCGGCTCCGCCTCGCCCTTCATGAGGACGGTGACGTAGTGGTAGCGCGCGGCGGCGCACACCGCGTTGACGGCGGAGGCGAAGCGCACGTTGTGCAGCTGCAGCGCCGCCTCCTCCAGCGTCTCCCGCGCGGCGCACTCCGCCAGGCTCTCCCTGCGGGCGGGGAAGGGAAGGGAAGGGAAGGGAAGGCACGGCCGCATCAGGAGCGGGGAGGGCCGGCGCGGGGGGGGGCAGCCGGCTCTCCGCGCCGCCGGCGTGCACGGCCCCGGGGGCCGCGGGGAAGGGGGGGGTGGTCTCGGGGCTCCTACCCGAACTCCAGGTGGCCTCCGGGGAGCTGGTAGGTGCCAGCCCCCACCGGGCCTTTCCTCTTGCCCAGGAGGACGCAGTTGGGGTGCGCGGGGCTGGTGACCACCACCCCCACGCCGATCCCGGGGCGCGGGGGCTGCGCCGCCTCTCCCATGACAGCCGTGGGCGCTCGGGGAGGCCCCGCCCCCCTCGGGCCCGCAGCGCGGCAACGGGCTGGGGCGGCTCCTCCAATCAGGCCGCGACCTGAGTTTGGGAGGCCGTTGCCCGGGGGGAGGGAAGGGTGTTGGGAGTGCGCGAGATGCGCGTGCGCGTCGCGGCGGGCGGTGACGTCGCTTCGGGGCGAGGCCTGCGGCTGAGGAGGGCAAAGGCGGCTCTGCCGGGGCGCTTCGGCGTCCGCCTCGCCGCCTCGCCGCCCCCGCGGAGCCGCTGGGGGGAAGCAGCGCGCCTCGCCTGCGCCGTGTAAGTGAGCGCGGGCGGAGCGTTGAGGGACGCTGGAGCCGCTATTTGACGGCTCTGCTCGGCGTGGCTGCCAGCAGTACGAGGGCAGCAGCCGTCACTGGCGAGGAAAGCGCTTGAGTTTCTCAGGCTCGCAAGAGGGAGAAATACTGCCTAGAGGGCGAAGTGGCTTTCCATTTTGTGCTTCTCTTGGGGTTTTTTTTTTGGCTCTGAACACAAAGGGATTAGTGAGGTCACTGAGAACTGGAAAAGCGTTTGTGCAAATGAGGGGCACCTAAAAATGAACAAAGTAAGTACTACGCAATTTCTTGGAGGTCAAGGTGCCAGTTGGTCTCTGACTGCAGACTTGCTCAGAATTAAAGAGTGGCCCCTATTAGGTTAGCCCGCCGTTCCTGCTGGGTGAAGAGTTTGACTGAAGCGTCATGAAGAAATCATTAAAAAAGAAGCCACAACCTTAGCCAAGCAGAGATCCAGAGCAGAAAAACAGTTCCTGACTGATACAATTAAGAAATAAAAAATTCTGCTAGCAAACGTTTACCTTCATTTTCACAAATTTTTATTATAGAAAGATAATTATGCAGAATAAAAGATAAAAACTTTAATATTCCTTATAAAGGACTGTAATATTTGTCAGATTTTCCCCTTCATCCATCAGCCTGTTGATCACAACAGGGATATGAAGTATTATTCCTTTGCAGGACTTTCAAATACCTTTTTGGTCAGGTTTTGAAATACTTGTATAGAGATGTTTTTATTTACTTAGGAAGGTCATAGGGCCAAACTGGCTGAAGATTAGTCACTACTTTTTGTGGGATTCGTTTTCTGAGGTTTAATTGCCTGAACTGACTCAATATGGCATTAAATGAGTCCCAGTGTTGGCGTGAAGGAAATGTCAAAAGAGTGTGTGGCTGGGTGTGCTAGAAGCAAGGCTGCCCTTTGACAGTAGTTGGCTGTTTTGTTTAGCTGTAATGTCAGCCCACACCCTGAATTACTGACATTAGTAAATAAATAAAAAATAATCTTGGGCAAATTGCCAAGCTAACTGACTTTTTGTAAACTAAGATCATTCATTTATATCTATCCTCCAGTACATCTGAAGTATCTTAATCTCCAGATTAAACATCAGTCAGTAATGTCACTTCTGTATTTACAAATTAAGATGACAATGATCTTACAAAAGTCTTACCAAAGGCTTTTCCTCACGCCCTAAGCTCATTCTGGTCCAATATATTAAAACACCACAAGGCTGTTTGCCTGAACAATGAAAACGTTCTACTTTCTGTGTACACCATTTTCCTGTACCTTATACCAAACAGCATTTACAAACAAGTTTGAGGGTGGCCCACTGTGATTCTACTCATACCTTTTTAAATACAAAAAAATATTCATACAGTCATTATGCTTGTCAGAATGGTAGCAGGATACCATTCTTACAAATATTGTGTAAAGATAGTTATGTAGAATATAAAAACTTCCATATTTTTTATAAACAACTGTAATATTTGTTAGTAGGCTAAGATTTTCCCTTTCTTTCTAGCAGCTTATTGATCACAACAAGGACATGAAGTAGTATTCCTCTACAGGACTTTAAAATAGCTTTTTTTGGTAATGTTTTGAAATCACAGATGTTTGTATTTAATCATTTCCATTTCTTCATCTTATGTTTGTGGTCATTAACATAAAGAATACTGTGTGAAAATAAAACACATCTTGTTGCCTGAATCTGTTCTAACTGGTTTCTCTTCAGGATTTGTTTCGGATGTGGACATGCGCTCAGAGGTTTTGCACAGATCATGAAGTAAATATAGGCCAGTATTTCTGAGTGTGATGGTGAACAGACATCCGCTGAAGAGATGAGAACAAGCAAAGAATGAGGAAGTAAACATCCCTCTTCTACTATAGTAGTATGTTGAAAAGCTTGCAAGGTTATGATTTATGTGCTCTTGTAAACTTGTTTATTAGTATTTCATCTGACAAAGTACTTCCGTGAGATAAACAGCTAAAACTGTGTTTAAACCAGCATGCGTCCAGGCTGCTATTGAAAGAGAGGCACCTACTTTTCCGGCCCAAGCACTTGTTGCTCATGCTAGTGCCGTTATTGAAGTGGCTGTGCAGTGAACTGGATGAGTGAACTGATCTGGCTCCAAAAAAAAATACTTTTTTTAATGAATTTGTTTTCTAGTGTGCTATGGGCAGCACAGGGAGGGGATGGGACGGAATTAGATCAGATTAAACATAGCATGAAGCCAAACCTAACTCAGCAAGCTAGGAAAAAGATTTTTGGTTTTGGCAGGATGGATTCCCTGGTATGATTTGCAGTTCAGGTACATGAGTGATTGAATTGGCACAAGGGAGATGGTGAGTATGAGCAGCTGGGAACAACAATGATGGGACTAACTATGTTAGTGACAGGCCGGATTTATGTCAGATTAAAATGACTACACAGCCGTTCCTTAGGAAGAACACACATAGAGAAACCAGGTCAGAAAAGCACACAGTGTACAAAGGCTGCTTGGAAAACAGCTACACAACCAGAAAACATCCGTCTTTCCGAGAACTTCATGCACGTGATTCCCTGGCTGGGGAATTTACTACATATTCACATTCGCTTAGCAGAAGTATGAACTGGGAGATGTAAGGATTATGTTTAAGTGTTTTGCATTGCAAAGCTGGTATTCAGAAGCTGGGTGGAATGTGGCAGCAGTGCATGGCATCAAAGTCTTGCCAGCAGGCTGGCTGAAATGTGAGCTTGGAAGACATATGGATTTTCCCTCACTTGCATTCAAGCAGATGGTTGTTACCCTCAACCCTAATACTGAAAATTTAAAATTTAACATTGTTAACTGTTTCCTCACTTGCATTTTAGCAGAAATGTTTCCGTGACACCCCGTGCTTCCACTAATTGCCAAGTCCCTTACCATAAATCATCCCTTGGTGTAATGTTACAGCTTGATAGAAATTAGTAACAGAAGTTAGGAAATGTATGATACATTGGTTTTGTGTTGAAACATAAATAAACTCTGATCACATACATAATAAAATGAAAGAAAGCCGAAAGATGAGCCGGCGGGGAAGAAGACCGGCCTGGCTGAGCAGAGAGCTCCGGCTGGAACTTAGGAAAAAAAAGAGAGTCTACCACCTTTGGAGGAAGGGGCAGGCAACTCAGGAGGACTACAAGGATGTTGTGAGGTCAAGCAGGGAGAAAATTAGAAGGGCCAAAGCCCAATTAGAACTTAATCTGGCTACTGCCGTAAAAGACAACAAAAAGTCCTTCTACAAATACATTAACAATAAAAAGGGGGCTAAGGAGAATCTCCCTCCTCTATTGGATGCGGAGGGAAACTTAGTGTCAAGGGATGAGGAAAAGGCTGAGGTGCTAAATACCTTCTTTGCCTCAGTCTTCAACAGCAAGGGAAGTTGCTCTCTGGGCACCCAGCCCCCTGAGCAGGAAGACAGGGATGGGGAGCAGAATGTAAACCCTGAAGTCCAAGGGGAAATGGTCAGTGACCTGCTACGCCACCTAGACACGCACAAGTCTATGGGGCCGGATGGGATCCACCCAAGGGTGCTGAAAGAGCTGGCGGAAGTGCTCATCAAGCCACTCTCCATCATTTACCAGCAGTCCTGGCTAACTGGGGAGGTCCCAGTTGACTGGAAGCTGGCAAATGTGACGCCCATCTACAAGAAGGGCCGGAAGGAGGATCCGGGGAACTACAGGCCTGTCAGCCTGACCTCGGTGCCCGGGAAGGTTATGGAGCAGATCATCTTGAGTGCCATCACGCGGCACATACGGGACAACCGGGTGATCGGGCCCAGTCAGCATGGGTTTATGAAAGGCAGGTCCTGCCTGACCAACCTGATCTCCTTCTACGACATGGTGACCCGCTTAGTGGATGAGGGAAAGGCTGTGGACGTTGTGTACCTGGACTTTAGTAAAGCCTTTGACACCGTCTCCCACAGCATTCTCTTGGAGAAGTTGGCTACCAATGGCTTGGATGGGCGTACTCTGCGCTGGGTAGGAAACTGGCTGGATGGCCGGGCCCAAAGAGTTGTGGTGAATGGAGTTAAATCCGGTTGGCGGCCGGTCACAAGTGGTGTTCCCCAGGGCTCAGTATTGGGGCCAGTTCTGTTCAATATCTTTATCAATGATCTGGACGAGGGGATCGAGTGCACCCTCAGTAAGTTTGCAGATGACACCAAATTGGGAGGGAGTGTTGATCTGCTGGAGGGCAGGCAGGCGCTACAGCGGGACCTGGACAGGCTGGATCGATGGGCCGAGGCCAATTGTATGAGGTTCAACAAGGCCAAGTGCCGGGTCCTGCACTTGGGTCCCAACAACCCCAGGCAACGCTACAGGCTTGGGGGGGAGTGGCTGGAAAGCTGCCCGGCGGAAAAGGACCTGGGGGTGTTGGTTGACGGCCGGCTGAATATGAGCCAGCAGTGTGCCCAGGTGGCCAAGAAGGCCAACGGCATCCTGGCCTGTATCAGAAATAGTGTGGCCAGCAGGAGTAGGGAAGTGATCGTCCCCCTGTACTCGGCCCTGGTGAGGCTGCACCTCGAGTACTGTGTTCAGTTTTGGGCCCCTCACTACAGGAAAGACATTGAGGTGCTGGAGCGTGTCCAGAGAAGGGCAACGAGGCTGGTGAAGGGTCTGGAACACAAGTCCTATGAGGAGCGGCTGAGGGAACTGGGGATGTTTAGCCTGGAGAAAAGGAGGCTGAGGGGAGACCTTATTGCTCTCTACAACTACCTGAAAGGAGGTTGTAGAGAGACGGGGGTCGGACTCTTCTCCCTAGTAACAGACAACAAAACAAGAGGAAATGGCCTCAAGTTGCGCCAGGGGAGGTTTAGATTGGACATTCGTAAAAACTTCTTTACCGAAAGGGTTGTCAGTCATTGGAACAGGCTGCCCAGGGAGGTGGTGGAGTCCCCATCTCTGGGGGTATTCAAAAGGCGTTTAGATGAGGCCCTAAGGGATATGATTTAGTGGGGGACTTGGTAGTGATAGGTTAATGGTTGGACCCGATGATCTTGGAGGTCTCTTCCAACCAGAACAATTCTATGATTCTATGAAAATCCTGTAATAGTTTTTTAAAAATTAAATCAGTAATACTCTGCTGCAATTTAAGTTGGATAGAAAGTGCATTTCTACCATTATATATTGCTGTGCAGAGAGCTGAGCCTCACCTAATAAAGCAGTGCTGGAACTCCTTGGATTTGGGAGCTGAAGTGAGTCTCCTGGAGACTGACTTGTCTCCGCTAGAGCACAGTGTTAGGGCGAAAGTGGCAGAGCACTAGAGGAGGTTGCTTGGAGAGGCTGTGCAATCTCCATCCCTGGAGAGGCTGAAAACCCAACTGGACACAGCCCTGAGTGACCTGCTGGAAGCTGGCCCTGCTTTGAGCAACGGGTGGCATGAGGGGAAGAGGAGGGGTTGGAGCAGGTGGTCTTCAGAGACCTCTTCCAGCCTAAACTGTTCCATGATTCTGCTCTGGCAGCGGATTAAGATTTCTGCTTACAAACTTGCGTACTCTGTTTGCAAAAATACAGAAATTCATTAAAATGTCTGCACCTTTTGATTTAAATAATGATTTTACTTTTTAATTTGATGGAAGCAAGTAGCTCCTAACTCTGATATGAGCAGCTACACTAATTTGAAGACCGTTCATCTCCTTAAAGCCAAGAAAGGATGACAAAGTTTTTAAGATCACAGAGGCCTGGATCTGTTAAGTCCTTTGGGATCTCCTGGGATGTAGAGTGCTGCAGAAATATGAACATGTGTGGATGGTTTTTATTTCTTGTGGAGAACAAGGTCTAGCTGAAGTTGCTTAGTAGTTTCTAATTCCTTG
Source organism: Phoenicopterus ruber ruber (assembly GCA_009819775.1). Classification (NCBI taxonomy): domain Eukaryota; kingdom Metazoa; phylum Chordata; class Aves; order Phoenicopteriformes; family Phoenicopteridae; genus Phoenicopterus; species Phoenicopterus ruber. The sequence goes on along the minus strand of CM020215.1, from coordinate 188,956,907 downwards.
GGTTTAGTTGTTGTAAGTTTACTAAACTACACCATAAATATTAATCCCATAAATTTCTAGCATATCATATTTGTGCATCAACTTTTGAGGGTAATTTCAGCAAAGCCAAATCAATTATTTCTAGGACATACATTGGGGAAATATAATTTGGGTTTGAGAACAAAAAAGCCTTTCAGGAGGAAAAAGACGCTCAGTGGTCAAAGGATGAAAATCTATTTAAGTTAGTGTCAGTAAATCCCCATGCCATTTGTGCACAGAGTTTTTTAAAGGCTTGCTGTTACTACCCGAGTATTTCACCTCACATGGCATATTCCAGTCCCTTCAGCTTAAATTTACCCGCTTACTTTTCCTTGAGATGCTGTCAGTTAGAACTGGGGGGTAGTTTTGGCTCACAGCTGAGAAATCAGGACTATCTGCCCTTGTCATGTTCAGCATCAGCAAGTGAGTTAAGTCACCAGAAGTGAACGTTCAGTCAAAAACTGCTCACATAGTCAAAAAAGCCAAGACATGATCTAATGAGCTGTCATCTGCTGCCTCTGAGATGTGGTGATGGCAAGAGAGTATTTAGTCTCTGTGGTTTTGGGTTTTTTCCCACAGTAGGATGCTGCATGCTCACCTCTAAAGCAGGAGCTCTTGTCCCCTTTCTCTGCTGGGCTGTTTTATTGATACTCAGCTTTAGTCGTGTGCCAGAGTCTTTTTCATGAGGATGGCCAGCCTGCTTTATGCAACTGTGGTTCTGTATTGACCAGGTAAATATAGCTAGAGCACCACTCTAGCTATGCCACTTTTAGCATTAGGAAAGGTGGTAATTAGGAGAGGTTGATAATCTACAGCCTTCTCCTTCAATGGGAATAATACAATTCCATGACTGATAGTTTTCCTTTTTTTCTGCTCAAGCTTGTCATCTTAAAAACATATGAAGTTGCACTAAAGATACACATGATACTACTAAGGGTAGAAAGCTTTACACTTGAAAGTGCCAATGCAAATTTTACCTACACATTTAATTTGTTGGGTTTTTTTATATAGCAGTCCAAATGTAAAGACTAGCTGCTTTAGACAAAACAAGGAGACAGTCCAAATGCAATTTTTTGTTGGTTGCCTTTTCCATTTAGATTCATTCACTAAATTGTCCTGATGCAACAGGAATAAATGCTGCCATGCTTATAAGCAGAGTCTTGCCTGAAGTTGGTTGCTATATCTTCTACTAGGATATTGTGCAATAAGTGCTTTCAAGATTTTAGATAAAACAGGATTCTCCAGTAGAGTCTGGTTCTACAACAGTAAAACAGACTTTGCTCTTTGCTCTCATATAACTTAAGAGAACTCAGATCCTTGCAAGATATGTCTGAATATTTTATATATTCCTATCATTACTTGCATAAAACATCACAGAGTAGCTGACAGGAGTTACTTCCTATTTAATAGCTTGTCATGCAATTTGTTAAGCCATGATGCACTACCCTGTGTAAAAATGTGTTGTCTTTTGATCCTTAGATCCACTCTTTTTTCCCCCCTTCTACACATGTGACAAACAACTCTTGTGATCTTTAGATTTTTGACAATACATCTATTCTGCTTTAGTTTGCCTTCTTATAATTTGAGATTTTTTCACTTCATTTCCTTGATATTAATCCTTTGCAATTGCAAATATGCTTTCATACTGATAATTAATATTAATTGCTTGTCAAATCATGTTTCTTTTCCCTTCAGTTTATAACAGATTTGAAATTTTGTATGTCTCCATCTAGAATTTCCTGAATTCCACAAAATGCATTTTAATAGTAATAAAGAAAAATGAAAGAAGATGGGTGAGAAAACAGCTTTTGCTCCAACTCTTTAAAAAAAAAACCCAAAACGCTTAAGAAGTAATAACTTTCATTTTCAGTACTTGTGCAGGTCCTCTGTGATAATGTCTTGCACTGATTTTTACCTGCAAATAGACAGTTTACTTCAGCATGAACAAGAAGCTGTTGAATGTTTACGCTGAGCTATGTACCTCTGGTCTGATTTCCAAAGCTTAGATAGGATTCAGAGCTAAAGAGGCAGTCAGTGCATTACGATGATAAAGACCAGCTTCATGGTTCAGTGCTGCAATGTTTATCCAAATTTCACTGCAGGACTAGACATGAACTTGATCTGCCTGCCTGAACCTATTGGGAAGTGGAGGAAAAGAAAGACAGGTTGACGTGGCAGGGTCAGTGGTTAGATCCCATGTGGCCTGACTTCCTTTCCAAGCTTTGCCTCTAAGCTTGGTCTCTTCCTTTTCCACGGCTGTCAAATAGTATACTGCTAGAGGACGTCTTTGTTAGGAAATCCACGGATAAAAGTAGGCAAGGGTTCACGGTATGCTCAGTGTGCCTCTGGCCTGTCTGTCAGGGAAACTAGTGATTTGATGGAGTGACCAACAATGAAGCTAGGGAGAAGACTGAGTAAAGAAAAGAAATGAAGACTGCTCACCTCCAGCTGAAATACTGGAATTTCCACAAATGATACTTCTACTTAAGAAAGAGTTTCTATATAACTGATGGGAAATTTTTAAGAAGTTAGCCTACTTTACCTTTGCCTATGCCATGACCTTACCTTTATGATAAATTTATGACCTTCATCATTCTCCACAATCCTGACTTCACATTAAACGCCAAACAATGTTTTTTCATTACCTTTTAATATCGGAATTTATGAGACCTGTAAGATTTTCTACATTATGTAGTTCTTTATCACAAAACAGAAAATCCTTGCTTTTAATATCGTACTTTGGAAAGGGCCTAGCTGAGCAAAAAAAAGGTTGATTACTATAACCTTCACTGACTATCATGAACTCCTGTACTTTTTTAATACCAGCATATTCTTTTTTATATCAGTGATGGAATTATCATTCATACCTGGTTCCATTAAGAGTACTCTTTGTCATCAAGATATGCTGTCAGCCCAGAAGTGGTCACTATCTTCACAATGATTCATAGAGAATCACGGTGTGTGCATGGAAGAGCAATAGGACAAATTAAAGCTGTACAGTGATGAGTGAGTTTCACTGTTATCATTGCTTGTTAATTATTTCTTTGCTCGCTGTGTACAGACAAGACTGAGTCATCAGAATGAGTGTAGGTGGTGAGACAATTCTGTTTTATTTGTAGCTCTGCCATTAACATTTTAAGTGACCTTGGGCAACTCATAGGCTGGCAAAGATAGATTGTGCTCCAGCTTCTATGAAACTTCTAGGCGTATTCAATCCCAGGGCAGCCTGAGACAGAAGAATATAAAAGTGTCCATTAGCTTAGGACGAATATCCATCTAGGTGATCCAGAGTGGATGTCTGGAACGTAATAGGCAAGAAATCACGACAGGGCTTTTGACCAGTCTTCTACAGCCATCTGTGGCTCAGTGATTTCTCAAGGCAAAGCTGGCTTCTGTGTATTTACTAACTCTCTTCTCATTTCTCTTCTTTAAACTTACCAAGACTCCTCTTGAGCCCGTGTAAACTTCTGTCATTTGCAGCATCCATGGCAAGGTGCTCCACAGCTTAACTACACACTACATGAAGAATCGCTTTTCCAAGCAAAATCCTTTTGCTTACATTGAACCTTTCACCTACCAGCCTTCCCTGGTGTTCCCCAGTTCTTGTATTGGGAGAGACAGTGAGCTGGTGCTTAATGTTCATACTGACGCCTGTAGGAAACTGCACCCATCCAGACCTGAGACTGTGTACAAATGCCTGTTGCAAGGACAGGTGAAAATGTCACAATCCTTGCAGGAGAGACACTGGAGCACCTTCAGGGAAGGACCCTGGGTTGCCTTTTCTGTAGGACCATCATCGGAAGCACAGATGGAATAATCTCCTCATACTGCAGGTGGGTGCAGTGAATGGTTTCATGTTATTAGGTGTTCCTGAGGTTCCCCTTAGCAACCTGCAGTTTGTCCAGAGTCAACCCTGATGGTACTCCTGCAGACAAGCAATGCAGAGAGAATTCACTGGCTGCGAGACGTGCTATGTAAAGCAATGTAGACACCACTGAAGAATTATTCTCACTTTGCTTCAAGTCAGGTTTTTTTTCCTCTGACCTTGGCTGGTCTGGCAGCTAAACCGGTTTACTCACCTACCATACCGAAAAAGTGGGCTTCTGTCTGTATTCAATTAAAAGTGTTCTGGAAAACTCAGTGAGGTCCTGAGGTGCTTTTTAAGCCCCTGCTAAATCTCTTATTTTATTTTTGGAAATTTTCTGCCCTCTAAACTTATGGCCTTAGCAGAGGCTTTGGCTTTCTCACTGAGATGTCCTTCCTGGCAAGACCCTCTGTTGTAATGTTTTCCGATTTAAATGGCAACCAGTGGAGCTTACAAGGTCTGGGAAGCAAATCAGATTGTACCATTGTCACTAGGTAGATGTGATAAATCCATAATAAAGCAAATTCCTATCTATTTCACAATGCCTGAGCCTTCTGGGATGCTTTATTTGGCCTCAAACAGCTGTATGTCTGTTAAAACATCTTTGCTCCTTCTACCTCATTTGCAATGTACCTTTTCCCTCCTTCTTTATAGCTTTAAATACAGCTTCACAGAGGGCCTCGATCCTGTGTTAAAAAGCTTGTTCTGACTTAAGCAAGAAATCTCACCATTTTAAACTTCAAAAAGGAAGGAATCTATATCTATAATTTTCTGGACATTTAGCAAAACACCTATATATCTATCAGAATCCTACAGTGCATTCCCCTTTCTTTGCACAGTCTGTGTGAGTGTAGGTCAGGTATTGAACTAGGCTGAGCCTATGCAAACCTGAGTTACTTTACCTGGACTCACTAGGAATTTGCCTGGTTGTAGCCAAGATCGTTATCTTTTCCTCTTTCTCTAAGAAAGCAAAGAAAAGGTGAACGTGTCATTTCCAAGAACTGATGTTTTTACGGTTTGAGTTGCGTTAACTCCCGACCACCTTGTACCGACAGTCTGAGCCGGACGGTGGCACTGCTCGTCAGACAGAAAGCAGACAGAAAGTCATGCATTTTTACAATGAATCTCAGTTAGACCAGTTCTCAGCTGACAAGGAAATCAGACAATACAACATGCAAATAATTAAAGCTCACCATACAGCTGTTTATTGGACTACTGACAATGGCAGCAGCTGCCACAATCTTGCTAGAAGCCCTTCAATATTGCAAGACCATGTAACATTTCTTGTTTTGATGTATAAGATAAAAATCTTCATCTTAAAACTGGAAGAAGTCACCTGTAGTGAGAAGAAGAATATAGAATAGTAATTGTGCTCTGAATGTCTTACAGCTCTTTGCAAAGGCAAGAATGAAGAACCCAGAGAGATTTGTCCAACTTCAGTAGCAAGCAACTGAGTGAGGATATAAGTCTAGTTTCCTGACTTGCAGCCAGTACTGGTCTCTGAACAGTAGCTTTGGGCTTTTAAGCGTAAGGTTTTAAGTTTTGCCAAGCTTTATTACATCATCTTTTTAAACTTTGTTGCATACCCTTTCTTCCCCTTTCCGGGGGGATGTCATTTTGGGGAGTCGCCCGGAGTTGTGAGATGACCTGAAGTTTGTATGTGGAAATGACATACACGTACTGTCCTGAGACGGAGCCACAGGCAGGCCTGGTGACTAGCAAAGAGCCACTGTGTGTAGAGAGGAGAGGTAATTTGGTGGAGAAAGAGCACAGAGTTTAAGTGCATTTTTTTTTTTCCTTTTCCCCCTTGGCAGAGGGAAGTCTTTTATCAGCTGTGATGGAAAATTTTGGACGGTCAAAAATCAAAATTTTGCAGCTGCTGACAGGTTCAGTGACACGTACTCCTACCTTCCATGTCTGAACATCAGAGGTGCAGATCTAAGCACTCTGCTGAGCTCGCTGCAGTGCTGACAGGTGACAATGACACTATACGCAGACAGCAGAGGACCAGAAGCAAAATAACTGAACTATGGTTACTCTGTCTTTTGCAGTACTCGCCCAAGGAGAAGCTATGATAGTGCACTTTCAGAACAAAAAAATGCAACTTGTCTGGTTATTGCGTAATTCCAGTTACAAAACTTAGGAGAATCACAGCTCCAGCATAGCTTTCCTTCAATTCAGATCTAGCTTTGACATTCACGATGTCTGGAAATAACTGCACTTTTCCTTATTATTGGTAGAGGACATTTCTCGTTCCGGTTTCCCAGGCCACTACTCTTTTCCTAATTATTGTTTTCTTTTAAAGGAAAAAGCTTCTCCTCCTTGTGACTCACGAGGTCTGCTCACTGGTTTCTGCAGAGACCTCTGTCCCCCACTTAGGTTCGTTAGTGACGTGACTCAAGGCGGCCACAGTACATGTACAGGTACTGAACTGCGAAGGCGGAGGCGCAGCTTCCAGCTGCGAGAGGCAGAAATGGTTTTGTGTCACGATGGAGGAGCCTGGTACAGGGGGGAGTGAAGATGGGCTGCAAAATACCTAGAAATATTGGGTCTTCAGTTCAGTTTGGTAATTGATGTCCTTGAGTTATTGCACGAATACACCCTGAAATATGGAAAAAAAAAATTCCTCAGAGTGAAAATATTGACAAATTTTCCACTTTGAACCAGAACCAGGGCAGGGATGGCAGAAGGGAGCTGGGGCCCTCTCCTCCTGTCTGACACACACGGTGCCAGCCGGGGCCGACGTGGGTGGGACGGTTGTGGGGGATTACAACCCTTTTGGGGTTCCCTGTCAGAAAATAACCTTTTTTTAAAACACAGTCGTTGGAAAACGAGAGGCTGGGAAGGCGGTTAGCTGCCCGCCCCCCCTCAGTCCGCCCTGCCAGGGGGCAGCACGGCCGATCCGGGCACGGGCGAGGCCTTCGGAGACCATAGAGTCGCCCCTCCCCCCGCACTGCGGGCGGTTGTCATTGAGGGAGAGGAGTCGCGCGAGCGTTTCCTGCTCCGCCTCATTCCCTCTGCCCCCCCGCCCCGTCTCTGTGGTAGCGCATGCGCGCTGAGAGGGGCACCTGAGGGCGAAGGGGCTCAGCCATGGCGGCCTCCATGATCTGCAGCCGGGTGTCGGCCGGGCTGAGGGCCAACGGCCTCCGCGCCACGCTGGGCACCTCCACGGCGAAGGTAGCGGCCGCGCGGGAGCGGGGGCGGGACGGAGCGGGCAGGGCTGGGCCGGTCTAGGCCTGGGTCGGCTGGGGTCGGGGTCGCTCCCCGCGAAGCGACCGCCGGCGGGAGGAGAGGCCGTCTCATGCCGCTCCTGCCACCGTCCTGCCCGGCCCTTCTCTGCCCTGCCCTGCCCTGTCGCGGCGGCGGGGCTGGCAGCCGTGTGCCCGCCTTTGGCGTACGTCTCCCCGCAGCTGCTGTTCTTGCTTGCGGCAGGTTTTCCCGGCGTGGTTCCCTTTTCCTTCCTTTCCAAAGCTCCCTCCCCTAACTTGCTTGGAAATCCCAATGTTTCCATGTCTGCCGTCACCTTGCTCACACGAGGGGTCGGGCTGTGCCAGTAAACTCTTCTTCCAGCTCGCATCTCCCCGGTGTCCGCTCTTGTTGCCTGTGAATGCCTTTTCGGGGTAGGGTCTTGTTTTTGTCCGCAGAGCCCCTGGAAAGCAATGCAAACAAAAGAACTAGGCAGTCTGAAGTGTCTAACTCTCCGTGCGACTTTCTTCTCCTTCCACGTATGGAGGAAGGTCGCTTTGAGTTCCCCTCTCGTGTTACGCACAGCCTCCCAGGGCCCGGCTGGTCAGTCAGTGCCAGAAACAGCAGCTACAGCAGTCAGCACCTCTCACTTGAGTTTCGTGCCAAGGAAGGGGCCTGCTGGGTGCAGAAGGAATCCTTTGGAGGTTAAATAGGTTCTGTCGATTCGCTAGCTTGAAATGCCGTTGTAAAGCTGTCGTGTTGTTTGTGTGCTTACTTTATTTAAAATGAAACAAAATCTTAAAAATCCAGTCTGTTAGAAATTTCCTAATACAGATTGAATTTTATAGTACTTGTACCAATGGTACCTACTAAAAAATGAAAAATAAATGCAAAGTTTTGTTTGTGTTGAAGTTTGTTTTGTAGTCTTTTTAGCTTGAATCTTTCAGTGCTGATTTATGTACGTGGGTTAGCTGAATTCCGTGGGTTTGCTTTTTTGTATGTATATAAAGTTAAGGTCTTGTTCCTATATAGTGAAATATGAAAAATGCTGCAAATGTTTTTGACTTCATGGTTGATAACTTTCTTGTTATGAAGTACAGTTACTTTACAAGGTACCCTTTTGAAATCGATGTTGTCTTAAAGTCCATGAGTAGCTGTTCTCTTTTAAAAGGCATTGCTCACGTAGTACCACTTCTGATGTTTTGTAATCAAAATTTCTCTCTGGATTGCTTTATACAAATATCTATCAGAAATTGTTGGAGTTCTGTACATCACTTTTGCAGATGAAATTAAGACTCATTCCACACTGGAGTTTCCTGGATTGAACATTAGGCATGTTTTATTTTACTTGGCATTTGTTAAAGTTATCTTGCACTTTTGGCAACCCTCTGATTCAGTGTAGGTGCTTGAAACAGATCATAGCTGCTTTTTTCATAATAGTCATGTGGAGGCTGAATAGTCTGTTCTGTAGCAAATGTAATTTGCCATGTACAACCACTGAAGGTGGTGTAACTTAGTTTCTGCTGCCACTCATCTCCGGGGCTTAGTTCTTAGATTGACGGACGGAGGCAATCTACCAAAACCTTTGAATGAACCTATTCTGCGTGCTTTTTTCTGTTCTCTTATGCTTCCAAACTTCCTCGAGGTTCTTTTCCCTACAGATATATTCCTTAAAGTACTTAAATGCTAACTAAATACTCAAGAGTGTTTTAACCCTGCTGACCCTTGTCACTGCTAGCAACCTCCCCAGCTCTTTCCCAGTGCCCCAGTAAAACCTCCCAAAACCCAATACCAGACCTGACATGAATGACTAATGTGGAAGGGTAATGTAGAACAAGTGTAGGATTAAGTGTTCAGATATTTGCGTTGGTACACTGAACTGTACTTGTTTAATATGTAGACATTTAAAAAAATCTAAACAAACAGCAGTTTTATGAAACAGAGACATATTTTTTGTTGTTTGTTTTCTTTTTTTTTTTTTTTTTCTTTCCCTTCAGGTACTTGGTGGAAGTCCAGGAATACTCAATAATCATGGGTTTCAGGTGCAACAACAGCAACAGAGGAAGCTGTCACTACATGAATACTTGAGCATGGGACTGTTGCAGGAGGCTGGCATTTCTGTTCCACATGGACTAGTTGCCAGGACACCAGACGAAGCTTACAAAATAGCAAAAGAAATAGGTATAATATTAAAGAGAACATATACAATATAGGCATGGGATTGATACAAGGTGTAACTACTTTTTCTGTCTTTCCTGGTAAGACATTTCTTGGAGTTCTGAATATACCTTCTCTTTAAGAGAGCCTTTCCTGTGAAGCAACTTTCTTGCAGATTTAAGTACTTTAGAGCTGACATTTTCCTAGTAGGAAGTTGGCCAGTTCTTAAGATTGCTTGGTGCACAAGCACACTGTGAAATCGGTTAAGTGACCTAGCTTTAAAGACATTCTGTTGCGTATTGAGACTGCCTTATGAAGCTAAACTGTGTCCCTTAAATTCCAATGGGGAAGGACTTGATCCTGCTTCCATTGAAGGCTGGGAACATATGTTTCAGGCACCATCATTCCCATATCCCAGATGCTGCAGATACTTTTTTGTGCAGCAGATATTTGTGAGTCTTGTTTAAAAGGAATGGAGCAGGTATGAATTGTATTAGCCTAGACTAATACAACTAGCTGAAGTACTGTGAGATGAGTAATACACTTTGTGCAAATCCTGGATTCTTTTTGCTTCCAAGCAAGGTTAGAGGAAATCTTGTGTGAAGAGCTTCAGTGGTGGTGACAGGTAAGGCTTCTGTAGTCCAAGATCTCCTACAGAGCAGAAGATGCAAAGCTTAGTTACCTTTAGGCTGCAGAGGAAGGGTTAAATCCTATTCCTTTGTGAACATGCTGTTCTGGCAGAACGCAACTACTTCGTGCAGGAGGGGAGGACTTTGATGGCTTGTAGTTCTATGTTAAATTCCTGGCTTGCTGCTGAAAAAGCATCCCATCTCCTTTGCCTGGTGCTTAAATACTTATTTAGAGTGGAGCTTTAATTTAGGAATTGACTGCCTATTGATTTGCCACTTTACCTACTATGTGTCTTAGTAAAATTTTTGGGTTTAATTTGGATATAATATAGAAGTCAGCTTCTATCATTTGTGGCATTAATACTATTTTTTTTTTTTTTAGTTTAGAGCCCCCCCCCCCCCCCCCCCCCCCCCGAAAAAAAAAATGTAGTAGGCTAGTCACACAGTTTTAATGGAGGACATTGCTTGTCATATTCCACTCCCATATGCAAATGCCTAAATCTTTTCACCTCCAAATGAATACATTTGTAATCATTCCTGAGGTTATAGGTTTTGTTAGATTCATTTCAGTTTCATGTGTAGATGTAATGCAAGAAATGAGATCTGAAAAAGAAGATACTTTTTTTCCTAGAGCACATTATGCTGCTTTGTAATGTAGAAAGGAATTGAAAAGCTGCTTTTCCTTCAGATCCGATGTCCCAGAAATTCAGGTATTGTCTGCCTGCCGCCTTTGTCTTGTTCCCATTAGAGAGTAAATAGTACAAAAATATAACTTCATTAGTGTGAAAGAAAGGTGTTAAAATACTTCTGTTCTGAGAATGGTTTAAAATTCAGGCCCTCGCCCTTTGTTAAGGGTGAGCTTGTAGCATGATCTAAACTTCACAAGTAGGGCATACCTCTTTGCTTACATTAATATCTGCACAGACCTCCTGCCGGCGGCAAATGAGACACCCTTTGGCTATGGCTTTTTAACAGACAGCAGGGAAACTCACAGGTCAGGATTTCTTTTTGTTCCTTGTTCAGAGAGGAGTCCTATAGCAAAGTAGGTATGTCTGACTGCTGGTTTATACTCTGTCTCATCCACGTGACATCATAGGTATGCCTTTTATCTGGAGTATGTGCCCCTGTGCAATTTCTTGGGAGTCAGAAAAATGAAGTTGTGAAGTGTATTAGCTAGCATTCTTTAGTAAGCTAGAATTAAGGAATTCAGGGCTTCTGGTTGTCAGCCATATAATTTGTTTAAGTTGGTGTGTATTTGACACTATGGGTTCGGTACTGGAGATGAGGAAGGGAAGAGTACCCAAAAGTAGAACACACTGAGGGAGCTTGAGTTTTTGAGGCGTTGCTCAAACATTCTCCAGAACTCATTTTGGATGGTGACAGATTGTCCTTTGCTCCAGTGTTTGGGATTTCTTTGTTACTGTAGCCATTTCCCCACTAGTTTTCATTTAGTATGTACTTAAAAAACCCCAGCAAACCAAACCCAAACGGAATCTCTAGCAGAATGAAAAAAAAATCGCTTTTTTTGGTCCACCTGCTCGTTGTTTATTTTTGTTGCATAAGAGTTGTTGCTGGTAGATATGAGATAATCTTTTGCTTCTTTTTTTATGTGTTAAACTGGTTTTTCAAATGTTTGTCTAAAGCGTTACAAAGATAGTCAGTAATACTGTTTGCTCTGTTTCCCTAGTGCTGATCCACATGCTCCTGATAACCTTTAGTCAGAAACCTGCTCTCTGTAAACTTGAGTTTGGCATTGGTTTTCTTTCCTTTTGTAGATACCTCACTCCAGTTAGAAATGGGTAACTTTTTATCCTAGTGTATAACAAATACAGCCTTCTCATTAACAGAGATTATCGTAGTTTAGCTGTGACTGTAGCTAAATCAGTGTAACCCTGTTGTATAGATGAAGCCAAAGCTTAGCCATACCGAGGATGATGATTACTGCAAGGTAGCTAGCGTGTGGTAGAATCAAGCTGAGGTGTATGAATGTTGCAGGTTGTCTTAAAGCCTAGTTAGAATAGTGCACTAAACATTCTTTAAATAACAAAAATAATGAAATTTGTTAGAATTTCATTCTCTAAGTTATGCTTATCTTGAGGTCTGAAGTTAGATGAAATAGTCTGGAAGCCAGAAAGGTTGCTTCCTCTCCACCTCCCTAGTTTTTCTTGTACTAAGTATTTTTTCTGCTAAAGACCAAAGTGTCCTAAAGAGGGCAAATTGTTTACCTGTATGTGAAGTAAAATACAGTATTTGAGCTTGCATTGTTTTCTTCCCTGTAACATTTTTCTATTATTTTTAAGGGAAAGTGAGATGAAATTAGATGCTGTGAGCAACTTTTGAGCAATGATGACAGATCACTTATGGTTTGAGTCTTAAGGGGAAAAAACCTTGATTTTTTTTTTTTTCCTATTTTTTAAAAATTAGATTTCTGCTGTAGCGATCAGATTTCTTAAAGTGCTGTTTTCAACTCAGATTTATGTTCTGGCTGGATTCTGCAAATGATTATTGTTTTGCTTTTGTTTTTTTTAAATCTTTTCTGTTGTGTCATGGGAAGGTTAGCCATTGTAATTATTACAACATTGGTTTGCATATAAGTTTTTCTTTTCGTATTTGTCTGGCTGAGAGTCATCATTGGAATTTGTTACTTATCACAAGCAGCTTTTCCCTATAAAGAGCCCTCCATCTCATTTCAAGTAAATTGTTATTACATATTGGTTCATGAAACTATTATTCTTTTAAAATAACTACTACTGAGTAATTCAGTCCCTGGGAGTAGGTTTGGACCTCCTGTAAATGTCAATGCTCACTTAATTTTCCTCCAGTAGTTCATTGTCGCCATTCAAGACCTCCAGATCTCAGTTGTATCACTGAAAGAATGCATTCTACTCAGAGCTGAGAAGACTTGTATCTGATGAAGTCTTTAAAGACTTTATTGATTTTTTTTTTTTAAAAAAAGTATTTTTAGTTATTTTTGGGCTTTGCAATATGTGGCTCTTCATATGTTACATAAGCGTCTCACTTAAATTTTGAAAAAGTGAGTTGAATAAATTCTGTTCTGGAGTGTTGATAAGAGGCTGCAGTGTCTTGATGATTGCCTCTAAGCTTATGGTTTACTCTCAGCCTATGTGCGTTCCAGCTTGCACTGTGACCGGTGCTGATTTAGAAGCTGATACATGTTTGTAATCAAGAACGTGACTAATGAACCTAATGACTATTTCTTGAAGAACAGATGCTTCATCAGTGCGATAGCAGATAGGTCAGCAGAACACAGTCTTTGAAATGTATAGTATTGCTGTTGGTTAAGACAGCACCTATGAAAAGTGTATGTTTTGCTGTAACTGAAGTTTTCATGCTGCCTGACACCTTCTGTTAACTGTTGTGTAGAAGGGAGTGACATATTGTATGCGTGTAGAAAAGCCTGCTTTTCTTTACGTAAAGTGTATATTTCTATTCATGATGATTTGAGAGGTAGGACTTCTGAAGTGATTAATATCTTGAAGCAGCTTTTGAGTTCCAGTAGTTTTGTAGGATTTTAAGATAGTGAATCTCACGCGTTTATACTTATGACAGACTGTCAAATTTTAGTAAAAGCTATACAGAATAGTAGGTATTGAGAAACTGAGTACATAACGTTTCACCTTTCTACACCAGAGTTCTTGAAAGGAGACTGAAAGCAATGGATTCTTCTCTGCTGCTACTTCTGCTATTGCAGTTTGAGATCTAGTCCATCTCCTTATCAGTGCAGTTTATAAGGAATGCTTTTTTTAGTATGCTTTCTACAGAATGACTCAAATGACTCAAATGATTGGCTTGACTGTATTCCTGCAGACAGTTCTGTGATTAATAGATATTTCTTTTGAGACTTTTTAAGTTCTTTTCAATGTTGTTATTTTATTTTTCTGTCTGTTGCTTAAACTTACAAGCTGTATCTGTTTAAAAAAACCAGTAGTGCATAAACCTGGGAAGATTTATAAATAGATCGGTTGATCTCAGGCTTGATTTAGTCAGAAACCAAAGTTTAGTACAATGTGTGCAATGATTTTCTTAGGTAAAGTACTATCTTTTTCTTTATTAGCTCTTCAAAAGAATAGGTATTCCAGGCACAGTGGCACAAAAGCTGAGGTGTTTTTTTCCTTAGTGTACGCCACACCTTCCTTGGTAGTCCGTGATTAAGTTTTTTCCTTTGTTCTGTGTCACACTGAAATCTCACATCTAGTTTTTTGTTCCTGATACTTCTTGGTTGTTTTGTCATTATCAGTTTTCCCTGTTTCAGCCCAACTGAAGTGCATCTACACCAATGCACACAGCATGGGCAACAAACAGGAGGAGCTGGAAGCCGTTGTGCAGCGGGAAAACTATGATACAGTTGCAGTCACTACATGGTGGGATGACTTGCATAACTGGAGTGCTGCAATGGATGGCTATAAACTCTTCAGAAGGGATAGGCAAGGAAGGAGAGGTGGTGGGGCAGCCCTCTATGTTAGGGAGTGTTTTGACTGTCTAGAGCTTGAGGATGGTGATGATCGGGTCAAGTATTTATGGGTAAGAATCAGGGGTAAGGCCAACAAGGCAGATATTATGGTGGGAGTCTGCTATAGACTACCCAACCAGGATGAAGAGGCAGATGGAATATTCTATAAGCAGCTGGGAGAACTCTCACAATTGCTAGCCCTTGTTCTTGTGGGGGACTTCAACTTGCCAGGTGTCTACTGGAAATACAATACAGCAGAAAGGAACCAGTCTAGGAGGTTCCTGGGGTGTGTGGAAGATAACTTCCTAACACAGCTGGTGAGGGAGCCAACTGGGGAAGGCGCCCTGCTGGACCTGTTGATTGTGAACAGAGAAGGACTTGTGGGTGATGTGATGGTTGGAGGCCATCTTGGGCATAGCAGTCACAAAATGATAGTGTTTTCGATTCTTGGATAAGTAAGGAGGGAGGTCAGCAGAACTGCCACCTTGGGCTTCCGGAGAGCAGACTTTGGCCTATTTAGGAGCCTGGTTGACAGAGTCCCTTGGGAGGCAGTCCTAAAGGGTAAAGGAGTCCAGGAAGGCTGGACATTCTTCAGGAAGGAAGTCTTAAAGGCACAGGAGCAGGCTGTCCCCATGTGCTGAAGGACAAGCTGGTGGGGAAGAAGATCAGCCTGGCTGAACAAAAAATTTTGGCTGGAACTCAGGGAAGAAAAGAGAGTTGATGACCTTTGGAAGAAGGGGCAGGCCATTCAGGACTACAAGGATGTCGTGAGGTTATGTAGGGAGAAAATTAGAAGGGCCAAAGCCCAACTAGAACTTAATCTGGCTACTGCCATAAAAGACAATAAAAAATGTTTCTATAAATACATTAGCAACGAAAGGAGGGCTAAGGAGACTCTCCATCCTTTATTCGATACGGGGGGAAACATAGTGACAAAGGATGAGGAAAAGGCTGAGGTGCTAAATGCCTTCTTTGCCTCAGTCTTCAATAGTAAGACTAGTTGTCCTCCAGGTACCCAGCCCCCTGAGCTGGAAGACAGGGACAGGGAGCAGAATGAAGCCCCCATAATCCAAGGGGAAATGGTCAGTGACCTGCTACACCACTTAGACACAAACCAGTCTCTGGGGCTGGATGGGATCCACCCCAGGGTACTGAGGGAGCTGGCGGAAGTGCTCACCAAGCCACTTTTCATCATATACCAGCAGTCCTGGCTAACCAGGGAGGTCCCAGTTGACTGGAGGTCAGCAAATGTGACACCCATCTACAAGAAGAGCCAGAAGGAGGATCCGGGCAACTACAGGCCTGTCAGTCTGACGTCGGTGCTGGGGAAGGTTATGGAGCAGATCATCTTGAATGCCATCATGCAGCACGTACAGGACAACCAGGTGATCAGGCCCAGTCAGCATGGGTTTATGAAAGGCAGGTCCTGCCTGACTAACCTGATCTCCTTCTACGACATGGTGACCTGCTTAGTGGATGAGGGAAAGGCTGTGGATCTTGTCTACCTAGACTTTAGTAAAGCCTTTGACACTGCTTCCCACAGCATCCTCCTGGAGAAACTGGCTGCTTATGACTTGGATGGATGTACTCTTCGCTGGGTAAAAAACTGTCTGGATGGCCGGGCCCAAACAGTTGTGAATGGAGTTAAATCTGGTTGGCGGCCCGTCACAAGTGGTGTTCCCCAGGGCTCAGTATTGGGGCCAGTTCTGTTTAACATCGTTATCCATGATCTGGATGAGGAGATCGAGTGCACCCTCAGTTTGCAGATGAAACCAAGTTGGGAGGGAGTGTTGATCTGCTTGAGGGTAGGAAGGCGCTACAGCGGGACCTGGACAGGCTGGATCGATGGGCCGAGGCCAATGGTATGAGATTCAACAAGGCCAAGTGCCGGGTCCTGCACTTGGGTCCCAACAACCCCAGGCAACGCTACAGGCTTGGGGGGGAGTGGCTGGAAAGCTGCCTGGTGGAAAAGGACCTGGGGGTGTTTGTCAGCAGCCAGCTGAATATGAGCCAGCAGTGTGCCCAGGTGGCCAAGAAGGCCAACGGCATCCTGGCTTGTATCAGAAATAGTGTGGCCAGCAGGAGTAGGGAGGTGATCGTCCCCCTGTACTCGGCCCTGGTGAGGCCGCACCTTGAGTACTGTGTTCAGTTTTGGGCCCCTCACTACAAGAAAGACCAATATTGAAGTGCTGGAGCGTGTCCAGAGAAGGGCAACAAAGCTGGTGAAGGGTGTAGAGCACAAGTCCTATGAGGAGCGGCTGAGGGAACTGGGGATGTTTAGTCTGGAGAAAAGGAGGCTGAGGGGAGACTTTATCGCTCTCTACAACTACCTGAAAGGAGGTTGTAGAGACATGGGGGTCGGTCTCTTCTCCCAAGTAACAAGCGATAGGACAAGAGGAAATGGCTTCAAGTTGTGCCAGGGGAGGTTTAGATTGGATATTCAGAAAAATTTCTTCACTGAAAGGGTTGTCAGGCATTGGAACAGGCTGCCCAGGGAGGTGGTGGAGTCCCCATCCCTGGAGGTATTTAAAAGACGTTTAGATGAGGCCCTAAGGGATATGAGTTAGTGGTGGACTTGGTAGTGATAGGTTAACGGTTGGACTCGATGATCTTAAAGGTCCTTTCCAACCTAAATGATTCTATGATTTATCTGCTTGAGTATGTTAACTGATGTCTTTTAGGTTGCCTGTAGAGTCTGAAGCTCCAGAGCATTTATTCAGATGCTGTAGGACATGGATGATGATCTAAGGTGGCAAACTTGTGCAGAAATCCCCCAGGTGTTAAAAAAACCCCAGCTGTAGTGGTCAGTGCTAAGTAATTTTTTTCCAATTGTGTTCCTGCTTTCCTGGTCAAAATTTCTAGATAACCAGCATTAGTAGTCTAGAAACCAAACATTTACTTGAATTGTGGCAAATGCTACTTTTTTGGCATCTGAATCTTACATTTTGCTTCAGCCTTTGCTTTCTTCTATAGCACGTCACTCCTTTAAAGTTGTAATGTCAAAGCATGTTGTTGATATTAATTCAGTAATTCAAATAACCCATCTAACCAGCAGATTCCAATTTTGACTGCTGTATTTTAATTGCTTAACTTAGGTTTGGTTTTGGCAATAGCTTGTCTTGTGAGTTAATGATAAACTTGATGCAGTTGATTAACATCAGGAATTATTTGTGTAGAAAATAATATTTTGTAATAGGTGTAAAACATCTTGTTTGCTCTCCTGACTAGTGTGGTCCTTTCGGTAAACGTATGAAGATTCCTGGCACATAATTATTTCAGTAGTCGTACTTTTGATTTGCGTGCAGTGATTCTTCTAACACTAAAAAGTTTCAAATGCTGAAAAAAGGTAATTTTGAAGTTGAATTCTAAATAACTATACATACTAACAAAAGGCAGACAGTATACTGTGAAAAAATTCTTTGCCAGGGTTGGCATACTTTTTATGTTGAGATTTCTGTTGATAATACGTTGTTAGTTACAAGCCCATCTTTTCCCTCCTTAATTCCAGTAAATACAACTATATTGTTTAAACTTAGTTTTTATTATATCTGTGCAACAAGGAAAAAATTGGTTTGTGTTATAAATGGAGAGATAGTCTTCCCGGAACTAAAAACTTTTAAATACAGAGTAACTGAGGCAAAAGTTACAGGTCTCTGTCTCTCTCCCAGGGTAAGTTTGCAGTTGAATGGTTGTTGAGAGCTTGATTGGCACTTGTGTTATTAAGCTGTCACTGCCTTTTACTGTTGTCTGTTTTGTCAGAACACAGTAAGCTTGCATAGTTATCATGAAGGTATTATAATATGTGGAAAGCAGTACTGCTGCTGCAGTCAATATTGGGCGGAGAAGTGGCAATTAAAGTGATTTGACAAAAGTCAGAATGGAAACTTGTAAAGCAGAACATTTTAATGAAGTTTGTCTGCCCTAATTATCAGACTTTCTACTTGCACAGAAAACTTCAGAGATACAACAGAACAACAAGCCTTCTTGCCTCCTAATAAGCTTATCATAAGATTATATTTTACATAGATCAATGCATGCATGCAAGGAGAAAGAGACCTTTCTCCCAGTTTGAAAGCTTAGGTTACGGAATCAGAAATTATTCCTTCCAATAAATAAATATCAGTATTGCTAGAATTGCTATTGGGCTGTTTCCTAGCTGTATTATTCTTTCACTGTCTATTTAATAAACCATCGTTGAAGGTGAAACCTGTAGTGTTAGTACTGTGTAGATTTTTGTTGTACTAAACAGATAGATGCTAACTCAGTGTTCTGCTGATTTCAGGCACCTGTTCTCATTCGTATCTACTCTTAATTTTCTAAACATTTCCTAATTCTTTTCAGGCTGTTTTACTTACATATGCTTTTAGTGCTAGCTGCCATTAATATGGAAATGCAGCTCTTAACAAATGCTTGTTCTGAGTTTTGTGCATTGATCTGTAGCTTGCTTGCCTGAGACATTAGCTGTACTAAAGGTTTGTTGTTTTGTTCTGGTGCCCCATGTTAAGGCTTTACAGTTTGTCACTGTTGCTGAAAGCAGATGTCCTGCTTTCTGTCCTGCTCACTTCAATGTCCCTGTGCATGTGCTTGTCACACGACGCAAAGGCTTGCAAAAGTACTGTCCGCTGGATTAGCTTTTGCCTTCAGCGGAGTCACTCTTCCGATACGCTTCAAGGCATGATTGCGCAAATGCTTACGCTGGCACGAGACTGGAGTGAAAAGCTGAGGACGACAGGAGTCAGGATAGGACTGGTGCTGTGGTGTGGTGTTGGCTGGCATAAACTGTCCCGACTTTGTATGTGGATATCCACTCTAGGGCAGAAACTGCTATTTTTCATTGAAACAAAAGCCTAGCAGTATTTCAAAGCAGTGTAAGCAAAACAGAAGGGCGCAACTGTTGATACTGAGTAGAAAACTATGTTAGCTGCTGGTTTCCAAATTTTTTCTTGGGTTACTGTGTATCAGCAGTTCTCTGCTGTGTCAGCCAGATGGTGTGATAGTGCTGCAGCTGTAACACTGGAGATGAGGTGTGTAACCAAACATTTTTGTCCTCTAGTTTTAGGGTCACTTTAAATAGGCGCTGTAGGAAAAAAATGTTTAGTGAACAATAAACTTCCTGACTGGGTTAAGTTAAGGTTTTCTTGTGACTTGCTATCTTAAATTTTGTTTCAGGTACATCTATGCAGCTTAATTCCTTGTAAACATAGCTAGTCAAATAACCCTTGAAGTGTTACGGGTTTATGCAGTCAAGCAGCTAGTTTGCTTGCGGTGCTGTAGGAGAACAAATTACAAATCATTAATATCCTGCTCGTTTAATGCCACAATTGTTGCATAAGGGATAGCCCAATGACAACTTTGTTACGGCCAAAACTGATTGTGAAAAGTTTAAATTTGTTTCTCATACACTTTTTTCCAAATGTCTTTATATGTTGCCAAAGTGTAGTCGTGCATAAGAATTACATTCTTAAGAAATGTCCTATGGGATCGGGGCAGTGGTGCATCTAGCCCAATACTCTGCCTCTCATGGTGGCAAAAGAACATGCTATTTAGGGAGATCGTTAGCCTGGCTATTTTCTGCAGTCCATACCCCTCGTTTCCCCCCAGCATTCATAATTGTTTTCTTAGGAATATTAGGGGGAACATCTCTGCCCAGTTCCTTTTGAATCTCCTATTCTTCTTTCATGTCTCTTGGCAGGCTTCACTATCTTCTGTGTAAAGAAGTGTCTTTTTTTCTTGCACCTTTTTAAAACTGACTCCCCTTGGTAGGTGGCTTTTGGTTTTGGCTGGTGTAGGGCAGGAAATGGAGTGTATGATGTACATGTAGTTGTGTGTTCTTGCTCTGTCCTTCACCAGGTATGGCTAAAGACCTTAATCATGTTCTTGCTTTGTTCTCCTTTGATGGATTTAAAGAAATGCCAAGCTCTTTTAGTCTCCTCTTGTAAGAGAAGCTCTTTGTTTCAGTGATCATCCTAGTAACCAGTCTTTCCCACTGAAAATTACTTTTATGATCACACCCAGAACTAAACGTAATGTTCCAGCCGAGATCTTAGCAGAGCTTTAGTTGGCATCTGGTTTTGACTTGTTCAGATTCTGGTCTTTATTGCTAGGAGGAGTAATCGCTACAAAGAAGGTGCCTGTGGGTGAACTTCATGGCTTTTCTGAAAACTTCTCTGTAGAAGCAGCTTTTACCTTCTGGACTTAGTGTAGGAGATGAAAAGTAGGGTGGAGAAATAGGACCCTCTCTTCTGAACTTCCTAGTGGACTGTTAAGTTAAATCTCTTAGTCTTGATTACTAAGTATATCAATTCTGATTCTTTGTCAGACATAAAACTTCTGTAGAAAGCTCAAAACAGTAAAATAATGCTTTGACCATTGTAAATCTTAAATATTTGAGTCACTTCAGACCCTTGTGAAGGACCCCAGGGGGATCCTCTGTGAGCAACGGAGCAAGTGTGGGGTTTGGTGTTTTGGTTTTTTTGTTGTTGGTTTTTTGTTTGTTTGTTTTTTTAATCTCTTCACAGAAAAGAAAGTATTTTCCTCTCTCTTTTATACTAACACTAAGAAGTCATGCTCCTCCAGATTTTGTGTTTGTGTGTATGTACAATGTAAATTTTTTCAAATGGATGGAACTTTATTTTTAAGCTTGCATGTTGGAGTATATGGCTTCATCTATCCATGAAGCTACTATTTATGACCTTACTCATACATGAGGCTTAGTGTTTCCTAAAGCAAGCTTTGTACTTAACGTAATTCCATAAAAGTTGGTGTCATGAATAAAAAAGGTCCAAGTCTTGTTTTGCGTGGCTTCTATAAAGCATGTTAACTTACTTGATTGCCAGTACTTAGTAGCTATAAAAATAGTTATCTTCAGGAACTGCATTAAATATTAGATAATAGACTGTAGTAAATCAACATATTTGTGTGTTTGTAACCTTTGTGCTTCTTGTGCCAAAGAACTTCATGTCGGTTGTGAATTCAGAGATCTGTGGTTAGCTAGACAGTCAAGAAATAAAATCTACAAGTAGCTAGTAGTAGTAACTTAAGCATTACATTTGCTTATAGCCACCCTAGCTTGTGATATTACGCAAGTTTAATTTCATCTGGCCAGGCAGGTCAAAATAGGAATCAGCACAACTTTTTGTCTGATGTAATATTTTTCAGTATGCATACTGGCTAGTTTTGCTTAAGTACTGTAGTTTTTCTTAGGCTTTTCCATGGTTGCCTTTTCGCATCCAAGAGAACAGGAAGTTCTTTCTTTGCTTGGAAAGACCAGAGTGGCTCAGCTAATGGTGGCATGAGAAAACAGTGTATTCAGTGTAATTGAACTTTAATAATAACTCAGGGCTTTGTTTTTCTTCCTTTATCACCTTAAATGACTTGATGAACGTTTTTCTTTGCTTTTGTCTTTCAATGACACTTCAGAATATCCTAGTTGATTTTGATTATATTCTTATACTTTACTTTTTAAACCCAAATGCACAGTCTCCCCTACCTAGAAGAATATTTTGGAAAGGAATTTTAAAACAGTTAAAGGCAACTAAAGGTCTTACTCTGCGTACTCTGGGAAAAATAGTGGATTGGCTTAGGCCTCTGACTTCTGCAAAGCACTCAAGCTTATGCATCAGTGCTCTGCTGAATGGAACCCATAGTGGACCTGCAAGTTGACTTGGGTAAGTGCTATAGTTACATATCACTGCTGAGAAGATAGTGGTTGCAGATATAGGGTATTTGTACTTGATTGAGGAAAATCTTGGACCATGGTGTGGCGGATATTCGATTTCATCTTGTTAATAGTCTGTGAGATACTAGCCTCTTAATCATTTGTGATTCGAACACGTGTTAAAGATGTATCAGAACACTCAAAGTATCAACACTTTTGGATACTAACTCACCAAGGTTTGTTCACAGAACAGCCTAAAGCTGAAATTTGTGATGGTTTGAGAATTTTGGAATAACCTATGTGAGTTACAATACAGTCTTTGATTCACGTATTTGTGTTTTGAATTGGGGGCGGTGGTGGTGGAGAAGGGGGGATAAATGATAACAGCCTTTATTATTCTACCTGGGGCAATTCGTTTTAGTTGTCATAGATGACAAATTTTGGGTTTTCTTTCATTCTAGGTTCAAAGGATCTTGTGGTAAAAGCACAGGTTTTAGCTGGTGGTAGAGGAAAAGGAACATTTGAAGGTGGCCTCAAAGGAGGAGTGAAAATAGTTTTTTCGTAAGTTCTTTCTAAATTATCCGACCAAGTGGAAAAACTTCTAAGTTTCACATTATGAATTGAACCTGTTGCTTAGTTTAAAATCAATATTTTAATAATTAACCTTAAAATAACAAACATTAGATTTTTTTTTTAAATGCTACTTATGTTTTTCCAGCAGTTTCTTTGTCACATTCTGAGCTTCTTTTATTCTAGTCCAGAAGAAGCAAAAGATATCTCCTCCAAAATGATTGGAAAGAAGTTGTTTACCAAGCAGACAGGAGAAAAGGGCAGGATATGCAATCAAGTATTTATCTGTGAGCGCAGATATCCCAGGAGAGAATACTATTTTGCAATAACAATGGAAAGGTCGTTTCAAGTGAGTAATATTAGAAATAGAAGTAAACTAATTAACTTGTTATAGCTGAATTTAAAGAAAAAAAAAAGAAAAATCAAAAACCAAAACTGTTTACTGTACTGGTCACTTGCTTTTGAAAATCAGGAATATACATGAGCTGAATTTTGTTTCCTAGTACCTCTGACTGTGTGATTGCCGTAGTGTTTAAATGCTTTAAAAATGTCATGCTATAATTCAAATTTAAGGAATAATAAATGAGTATCAGTAGCCCCAACTGAAGTTGAGTCATATGGCTGAAGGAGAGATGAGTGGAATAACGGGGTTATTTTCATTTTGGTTTTAATTTGCACTTATCTACCAGATATGCGTACTAGAGTTTAGTTTAAAAATACAGCTATGTGTGTGCATGTACATGTACACATCATTGAAGAGTGTCAGGAACAAGATAAGTAAAAGTATTTCGGAAGAGCCAGTGGTTCTGCATAAATCAAATATCCTTTTTCTCCAACGTGTGGAGGTCCCTAGCGGTGCACAGGTGTGTCCCTCAGTTTTGAGAGTGCTGGTAGCTTTCTTGTGACACTACTCTTCAGGAACTGGTAAGAAGATTTGGGCCTAGAGGTCTGTCTGCAGAGCTTTCAGGAAGGTGAAATCCGTAGTCTCTCATGCTTGTACATTCTGTATGTGTGGGTATGTAGTTTTTTAGGCTACAATTCAAACCCAGTTACTGAAATGTGTCAGTGTATTTTCTGACAGACTAGTGTTCCATTGTGGAGCATAGAGCAGGAATTGCTAAATAACTTCAGCAAAGCCAGGGTAAAGCAGATCTTGGAACTTTATTTTCTGAAGCTCAACAAAAACTGAGTTTGGTCTATCCAGACGCTTAAGAGTTTGCAGAGGCTCTTGGTAATTAGAGGAGTATCTCTGTCATGAGCATGAAATAATTTTCTGTGGAGGAATGAGGAAGCTAGTCTTACTCTTTTTTTTTTGTTGTTGCAAAACTAGGAGTTAAATATTGTGTTTGTTCCTTCCTCCTCCTCTGTAGTGTTCTTTCCGATAGGAAAGTAGCAGTTGTGTTGGATTTTAGTACAATTACGTGATTTGGGCACCTACATTCTGTTGTACTCTATAATAAAGCTGGAAAGATCCAAATGTTACAGTACACACCCCAGATTTACCACAAGGTGGCATTAAAATACTGTAAATGGCTGAATTTTATAATCCTAAAATTGTGTACTCTTCAAGCAAGCATCCTTATGAAAATAAAATTTACTGTAACCAATTTAAGCAAATTAGATAAAGAAAGGAAACATTTTTTCTAATTCATTCTTGCTTTTGTATAAAAAATAAATCCTATTAGTGTATATTGAGCATAACTGTGTGTATTATTGTCTTGATAGCGATGTACTTTGTTTTTACTGCTGACTTTATATAAGTCATGTTTTTAGATGTACTTGTCATTGCTGTAACTTTTCTAGGATGCCTATGATGAGGAAATGCCTTTCAAAAGAAGGAAGTGTGAAGGTTGAATAGCATGCTGTGTATTCCTGATGTTATTGCAAAGCTCTTCCTTTAAGGGGGGGAAGTTTGTAAAATAGTCAGTTGAAAGTGGAACTTGATGTCTCAGGTGTTATTTGCCAATAGGAGCCAGACTTCTTATATTTTAAGCAAAACTGTTCACTTTTGGTCAATTCTGTGGAACAATGAGTTATTTTTATAATGTGTTTGTAGCTTCCTGACTCTGTTCAGGATACGAATATCCAGAAATGTTCATTGTGTTGAAGCTTGCTATTACATGTAGGATAATTCACCATCTATATGTTTCCATTTGGAAGGATGGTGATGGGAGGGGAGTGGTGTGGTTATTGTTCTCTGAACCAGTGTCATGCTTTCTGTAGTTAATTGTCAACAGTTATAAGGCTTAAACAGCCTGTTTAAGACCTGTGCTGCTATGAAATGCTGCCTTAGTACACCAGCTGTCATAATCCATGCACGGGTGGTGATAAGGGAAGGTAGGTTGAGATGATATGAGTGAGTATGTCTTCACTGTAAACTGGAGGACTCTTCCCATGGGGAGAGATTTTTAGGTTCCATGGTAGTGAGTCCTTGCTGCTTTTGTTGAGATTTAGATAGCTTTTTAAAAAAAATCTGTGCTGCAAGTGTTATCAATTCTGGTTTCTTAAGTTCTTTTATTATTGAATACTTGAGTTGTTTTGTCAGAACTCAGTGACTCCATTCAGTGATGGCTATAGTTATTGAGCTTTGTGATCCTACTGAACAGAAATAGTTTGCAGTAATTTGTCACTAGGTTCTGCAGACCTAGATTTGTCCATGGAGTTGGAGCATGGCAGAGTGAATAAATGAGTGCCTGGCATTCGATGTGTGTTTGTGTAGGGGTGAGTGGAGAAGGGGGAGATGAGAAGGCTGTTCTTTTTCTGGTGACAACCTAGAACATAAAATGCATATGATTACTAAGTTGAATCTTTCTATCAAAATTTAAAACTAGTCTGTCTGTGTTAATTGCTCTGTTGCTACAGTGTATACAGAGGAAAGTTTTCCTTGTTAAAAGAAATTGGACCCAACATACACCTTAAAATTTGGAGATTATTATTAAAAGATTTTATATAGATGTATTGAGTAGATAATAACGTTCTCCTCAGTAAGAACATACAAGCAAAATGCCCAAATAAAAAAATTTCCAACTAACAACAAGGTTTTATTGCTGTGTTGTATCTTACGGGAAGAACTAAGTTTCAATTATGTGGTATAAAATTACTTATGCTTTTTTTTTTTTCCTTTTTGTTCTAGGGTCCTGTGCTGATAGGCAGTTCTCAGGGTGGTGTTAATATTGAAGATGTTGCTGCAGAGAATCCTGATGCGATAATTAAGGAACCCATTGATATAGTAGAAGGCATAAAAAAGGAGCAAGCTGTTAGGGTAATTGTTAACGTGGAAAAGTACACATTAGTGAGGATGGGAGGGTTGCTTCTAAATTTTGTAAAGTGTGCATGCATTCAACCTGCTGAGTTGTCTTAAACCCTTTTGACGTTTTGAAACAGGTTTGAATTAGATATTTGAGTATTTTTAGGTGATAGTCAATGTAAATCCAACTCTGCATGCCAGTGCTTTATCTAGCTTTTATATAGCTTTGTAAAGGCATATGATGATGACTTTTTACTAGTTCTTTTTTATGATAAGTGCAGTGTTTTGTATTGAAAACAATCTTTGCAAACCTAAGAGTTACTTTTTTTCCAGGAAGAGAGGAGAAGTTCTACATCTACAAATTCAATTGACACTGAAATAAAAGCTAAACTGGGACATTCCTAACTTGTAACTAAATCAAACCCCGAACATCAGTTAACTGATAACCAATCTTTTACTTTCAGCTTGCCCAAAAAATGGGATTTCCTCCTAATCTGGTGGACGAAGCAGCTGAAAATATGATCAAATTATATAATCTCTTTCTGAAATACGATGCTACCATGATAGAAATAAATCCTATGGTGGAAGATGCATCAGGAGTTGGTAATGTTTTTTCTACATATTCTTCATGTAACAGCTTGACATTTTTGTAAATCTAAGTTAGTTGCTTTGCACTGCTAAAACTTGAGCTGGATATTAATGGACATTAATAGGGTATGTTGAAAAACGGATTTAATAAAGCATATAAATTTGAGAATCAAAGCATAGTAGATATCTGCTGTTAATTGCTAAGTAGGATCTTAAGTTTAAATTGCTTCCCTTTTTTTATGTATTTCAAAAGAACACGTCTTCCACTCTTGAGTGCTTGGCTACCCAGCGTAAAGCATTTCTGGAAATTGGGTCTTTTGAAAATTCATGAATTGAAACTTGAGCCATGTTGTGTATTCAAAGCTGGTACTGAAAAGGTAACCAGAATAGTAGCACCTTCTAGAAATCTCCTGACTTTACTACTCAGGCATCAGAATGACTTGATTGAGTTTGATGTTTGATATATTGAAAGACTGTAGGTGTTTAAGTGATATCTTGATATTTATCAGGTTTTTAGCATATCTAGTTGCAGAATAGTTAGTTAATATTCAATCACAGACAATTCTCCTCTCACAAAAAAATAAATCTGTGGAGCATATTTGTACTTGAACTCAGGTACAACGGTTTTGAATTTAAACACGAATGTAGCTCCTTCATCAAAGCTTACAATTACTCTACTGTTACTATTTTTTTTTTTTAAATAATACTGCTTAAATGAACAGTATGGAGCAGTCTCTCCCATCTGTTTCTCATGCCTTGTCATTTTTATATCATCTGTAGTGAGGGGTAGAAATGAAGTCTCACTTTTGTACAGATAGAAACTTAGTTCTCATGTAAAGAATACTCTAGGTTTTCCATGTCACCTGCTATATCTAAGTGAAACTTAGTTTTGTGTGTATTCTTCTGACACACTTTCTTCCAACTCAGGTGTTTTTTCATTGTGTTTGTGTGCTTACATGCATGCACACACACACTATATATTTAATCTAAAAGCAGAAAACTAAGAGGGATTAAAAAAAAAACAAAATGGAGACCTTCTGTAGGGATTAATTTTATGCTAATTACTGAATCATAATTTGCCCAGATTTATCAAACAGCTTGTTGTAAGATGCTTCGGTTTTAGAGTGTCTCAAGAAATACAGTTATCTTCCCTTTTTGTGCATTTAAAGGGGCTTAACTGATTTTTTGGGTAAACTGGAGAGAATCTTGTATTTACATGCAGTGCTAAGTATGTCTTTTCAGCAAACTTTGTTTGGACTGCGTGAGCTAGCTGCCAAGTTTGACTTAACATACTTTAACATATTCATGTAGCAGGTGAGATATTATTCTAGTATTAAATGATGGTTTGGTTTTTTTCCTTTTCAGTAATGTGTATGGATGCAAAGATAAACTTCGACAGTAATTCAGCCTATCGTCAGAAGAAGATCTTTGATATGCAGGATTGGACACAGGAAGATCAAAGAGACAGGGATGCTGCAAAAGCAGATCTCAACTATATAGGATTGGATGGAAACATAGGCTGCTTAGGTATGTTCTATTTAATGAATTCTAAATTTTAAATGGATTTATAAACTGAATTCCTAAATGTTATCTTTATTCTCATATAGTCAATGGTGCTGGTTTAGCTATGGCCACAATGGATATAATTAAACTTCACGGCGGAACTCCAGCAAACTTCCTTGATGTTGGTGGTGGTGCTACAGTGCAGCAAGTGACAGAAGCCTTTAAGCTTATTACCTCTGATAAAAAGGTGAGGGAAGAGTTGGCATATCAAGGTCCTACACAGTGGTAAAACAGGCTATGATTTGAAAGAAATGCTTAGTGCAAGTTCTCCAGAAAACATGTTTTTATAAGCATAGAATTAAGAAGGGAAGAAAATGAAGATGTTAGCTTAATCTTGGTGCATATGAAGAAGGCCTGAAAACCTGTTGACTTTTTTTCCCTTTTTTAAAAATAGGTTCTTTGGCTGTGTATTGAGTAGGCAGTTTTGTGTCCTCTGGTTGAAGTTACAGGTGTATTTGAATCTTTCCAGAAATCTGAGTCAGAAACTCCCACTGCCTGCTGTTTAAACAGAAAGCACTATTCAGATGGGTTTCTTTTTTCCTTTTTTTTTTTTTTTTTTTTTTTGTTTTGGGCCTGTTTTGCAGCTGAATCTGTTTTGTGCATAGAGTTGTAGAGATGAATATTCATTGTGCTGTGCTCAAACAAGTTTCTAAGGTACTGATTATATGTAATCTAAGATAAAATAACTTTGTAATGGGCTTGGAAGGGCATTAATGTTTTAACCTATCGAAAGTTTGTCAGAAGTGTTTGAATATTATTAAAGTAACAAATTGGTTGAAACTAGAGGAAGAGCTTTACTGTTCCAGAAAGACAATGCAAGGACTCGATTGATGGTCTACATAGAGGTGATTATCCCAGTGGGAACTAGATGGCAGTTTGGGACTTTTTAAAAAGAAAGAAAAATATGAAAAAGGGGTAACGAAAAAAGGTGGGAGTGACTTGCAGGACCTGGTAATGATATGCTACTTTTTGCACCAGAATTTCATGCACCACTTGCTCATCTTTGGAAAGGGCCAGAAACAAGTTGTGAGTGATGTTACAGAGGAGCTTAATCTCTTCCCCATTGGAAAGATTTTTGTTAACAAATTCAGTCTGACACGATCTCCAAGAGTGTTATAGAATCATAGAATCATTTAAGTTGGAAGAGACCTTTAAGATCATTGAGTCCAACTATAAACCTAACACTGCCAAGTCCACCACTAAACCATGTCCCTAAGCACCACATCTACACATCTTTTAAATACCTTCAGGGATGGTACCTCAACCACTTCCCTGGGCAGCCTGTTCCAATGCTTGACAACCCTTTCAGGGAAAAAAAATTTCCGAATATCCAATCCGAACCTCCCCTGGTGCAACTTGAGGCCATTTCCTTTTGTCCTATTGCTTGTTACTTGGGAGAAGAGGCAGACCCCCACCTTGCTACAGCCTCCTTTCAGGTAGTTGTAGAGAGCCATAAGGTCTCCCCTCAGCCTCCTCCAGGCTAAACAACCCCAGGTGCCTCAGCCGCTCCTCATAAGACTTGTTGTTTCTTCATGTTTTTTCAGCAAACTGAGGGAAAAGTGAGGGACACAGGCAGAGAACACCTAAATTAAAGAGAGAAGAGGAGAAGAAACAAGGAAGAATCTGGGGATTGTTGATTTGGGACAAGTTCTTTCAATGGCAGTTCTCTGCTGATGCATGGATAGAGGGTGTCCAAACAGACTTCTTAATGTATCTTTCCCTTCTGCCTTCCTTCAGCTGCTCACTATTTTACCAAAAACGAAGACTGTAGCTGGGATTCCTGGTGCTGAAAGTCAAACAGCAGTACAGTCCACTGGTGTCATGGACTGCACTCTGGCTGGCACTCTGGGTTCAGTTCAGGGTTTGTCTGGAACAGCCTTCTGGGGTGCCAGTCTAAGTTGCTTCTACCCATTGCAGGAGCAAGAACAATGTCACACAGATGAGCTAGTCTAATTGCAAGATAATGAGAATCAAGCTACTGTTTATTAACCAGTCGCACATAATGTTTTGTCTTGTTAAGTTTATTCTGTTCTCCAAGGCTGTCTACCCATTTTTGCTTCTACTTTATTCCATCTTTCACCATCGACCGCGATCTTTTTACCCCTCCTTTCCACCACTTGAATAGGAAAAGACTTTCCCTTAACCTCAGGCTTAGTCCTCCTGAATAAAACATATTTCAGATAGCTTGCCTCTAAGCATGCTAGCTTTTAAGTAAACTGTATAAGCAGTGTCTTGTGTATGAGTGTTGTAAGTTTTCTGTGTTCTTTAGCATGGCTTCTTCAATATGTGGAGGTACTAGTGTGGGAGGTACCTCTGCTGGAGTAATGTTAGAAATGGAGAGATATAAACAGTTGACAAGTTAAATGACTTTACTGAAGTTTCATCTGTTTGATTTGCTTGAAGAAAATCAAACAGCTCTCTTTATTAATCATGCTTAGAATATTCTGAAGTAATGTACAGTGGCTTTGTACAGAAAATGGGTGTAGTGCTTTTCAAGGAGCTACGCGGAATACGCACTGTAAGAGAAATGGCTATTGCCTGCAACTCATGCTGGATTGAAGGACAATGTGGAAGTTTCGTGGGACAGGTGTTTTTGCAATAGGGTTTTCCTGAAGTGACTGTTCTGCTGTATGTGACTTTGTTGCTGATGTTTTCTAGAACAGAAATGTTCCCTGTCTTTCGCAGAGTCCCTTATTACACTTACGGAGCTTGGATTTTCCTTAGGCTGAAAGGCTGAGTTGTGCTTTTATCTGACGTGCCTCAGTCCATTTTTAACGTGAATGTTGTCATTGATTCTGTAGGTACTGGCTATTCTGGTAAATATTTTTGGTGGCATTATGCGATGTGATGTGATAGCACAAGGTATCGTTATGGCAGTAAAGGATTTGGACCTAAAAATACCTATTGTGGTACGGTTGCAAGGTGAGTGTGCTTCAGTACCTGTTAAATATATTTCTGTTCATATTGACAAATGTTCTTGAGCTTGTATATTGCGTAGCAAGTTGCCTGTAAGCTGAAGACTATGCAAAAATAAGGCAAACCTCGAAGTTAGGTGGTGAGGATTGGCAAGTTAAGAAAAAGATTTCCTGCTTTTATAACTACTAAAGTTGTTGTCTTCTAGATTTATTTACTAACTTAAATTTGGAACAGACTTCCTAGAAAATATAAGAATCCTTTGGAAGTAGTAGTCCCCTGTTCAATAAGAGTGGCATTTTATCTGTTTCTTAAGGTACACGAGTTGACGATGCCAAAGCTTTAATAACAGCTAGTGGCCTCAAAATCCTTGCGTGTGATGACTTGGATGAAGCTGCAAAAATGGTAAGATAGCTGGTTACAAATATTCTTTTCAGAACATAGCATCTGTTGCAGAATATTGAAAAGTTGAAACTCCATTGAATCAACTAAAGGTAGCTTAGGATAAATCACAGTGCCAGTTATTATCAGGGCCTGAAGCAAATGTTTTATACATTAGTAAGTACATATTTTGTGAGGAGAACCACCATGCAGTCAGAAGCTATTATACCTCAGAAATTTCTGTATTTGGGACTTTTATTTTTCTTTTTTTCCCCCTCTGAGAAGCAAGTTAAAGAATAGGTTTAAAAAAAATAATAAAACACGTAAATGACCAAATCGGTCACTCTTCTTGGTAGGGAAATGGCTAAGATCTTAGCTTTGTTAATTGGAAGAAAATACTTAAATTGAGGTAGATGAAAAATGCGATGTAACACTTCCTTTGATAGAGCACTGTATTTCAGTGTGCATGATTAAAACCAGACATAGTTGATCATCCTGTTGCCTTATAAGGTAATTGTATATTCAGATGTTCAGACAGGTGGTTTGTGATTTTTTTTTTTTTTTTTTTTTTTTTTTTTTTTTTTTTTTTTAGTTTGGGTGTGTGTATGTTTTGTTTTGCTTTGTTTCCTGGGGTAGAAGCTCTAGAAGCAGCTGTGGATTGCTTGGAGGAAGAACTTGCTTAGCCTGACAGTATGGCCCTCTGTTTTAAGGAATAATATTAAAGTCTTGCTAGGCTGATCAAGCTTTGGTTAGATCAATGGGAATCTTCCCTAGCAGTGTGTATGGGTGTTTAAGCTATATTGCATCTACATAATGCATCTTCTAAAGCTGCTGCTGAATCTAAAGTTCTTAGCTGAATCATGGAGCCATGCAAATGGAGTTAAAATTAGTTTTGTAATCTTAAATTATCTGTATCTGTAGAAGTATTTTTGAAAGGGTTACAGTTGGTTTTGTATGTTGCCCATGGGTAATTCCTTAAACAGGTTTGTGTAAGATGATGCCATGACTAGAATAAACAAATGGATGAGGATAGATCAGAGTAATAAGCTGAGCATTTGAGGCAGTGATTATAACCAGGAATGTTAAAAGTATTTTTTTCTACCTAAATATTCAACAGATGTCTGTAAATTATTCTATCTAACTAGTATTTTAGGTACTTTTGAAATTAGGTAATGTGGGCAGGAAAAACTTAATACAAATGTGTAGCAACAGTGAAGATGAAAATTTTTGATCTGCAAAAAATGAGAGGGCATCTGGTGGATTTTGTATCACAGGGATACTTATAGTACTGAATCTTTTTTTTTCCTAAAAAACCACTTACTCAGTTATAATATTTTGTTCTAAGCAGGGAATAATTCATAGAGGTTTTGAGTTATTATGCAAGAGAAGTTGAGGCTCCATAAGGTATCAAAATAAGATCCAGAAATGCTTTCAACAAAAACTCAGAGGAGAAATAGCTTCTAGATATATAGAATCTCTTGTGAGTGGGTACCCTAACACCTCCCAAGAAAACAAGGTGGCACATGCAGTTTAAAACTTGTAGCATTTTATCAAGATACTTGGTTGTAAATGAGAACCAGACATGGTATACCTGCGTGAGATGTTTTCTAAAAGACTTGACTGATCTTTCATTTGAAGGTGATTAAGAAGCACTGGACTAAGTAATAATCCCCCACCCCCCCTTACGATCTTGCTGATGATTCTCTGGCATTACTTTGTTTAAAAAGATTGGTCCAGCTCACTCAAGTTAGGATTGTTTTGAAATTAAGTCTTTATTTTCTGTTTTTCAGGTGGTGAAACTCTCTGAAATAGTAAACTTAGCAAAACAAGCTCAGGTGGATGTTAAATTTCAGTTGCCAATTTGATCTGAGAAATGTCATGCCAGTGTCTAACATATTCTCTGAAATACTGTGTTCTGTGGGATATTTTTCATTTTTTTCTGTGGAGGTTTTGATTCTTTGACAGGCGCACAAACTGAAGTACCTGGTCTTTAACGTTAACATTCAGAATGGTCAGAGTTCTTGTAAAAGCGTGTATTGCTGATATTTAGTCCTTCTTAGTTGTTGTTCTCAAGCCTCCAGCTTCTGCTGCAGAATGTCACTTGCAATATAATTCTGCGTTGTCCAAAGTAAAGCTTCTGGTTGAAAAATAATTATTCTGAATAAATTCTGAAGTTACTTTACTTGTAAATTTGTATTAGCCTTGGTTAAAAGTAAATATGACTAGATTATCTAGTTGTCCATGTGGAGAAATGTATTAAAACGGTATTTTATATTGGAGACAGTTGTTCTTAGCAGTATAATGGACATGAGCAAACGAATCACTATTTATGAACAGGTACATTTGAACTTGATCAGAAACATTTTTAGAAGTGCTTCACTGAAGTGGCTGGTAACTCTTCTGGACAACGTGTTTAATCACTACAAAATATACTGTAGCACTTAGATTTTCACAATTTCCGGTCCTTACAAAAAAAGCATCATGTAGTTTTATATATGAACAAGCATTTACCAAACTTCAAGGAGACAGAATACATAGAGAATTAAAATGTCTATTGTACATCGCTAATAAAATTGTACATTAATAAAATGTCTCCCAAAACTTCTACTGTCTTTTTCTTTGTGTCACCATTTTGATCAATTGCATACACTCATGCATTAAACCATAATTTAAGTTAGCAAGCTAAAAGCTTTTTAGGAGTAAATTTACAGTAGCACGTGTTATTTTTTTCCTCCTTGAATTGCATTGTGTGATTAAAAACATGTGAACTCACACTGTTTTGAAAAGCTTGGAGAGATATACATACAACATTTTACTAAAGTGGCCATAGCTGATCTCTGCACAAACAATTATGGAGGAAAATTGCTTTTTGGGGAAATGTTGCTTCTACTAACAAACCTAGTATTAACCACGCGTTTTTGTCACCTTACAGTGCTGTTGATTTTGGCATTACATTGGACTTGGAACTTGGCCGATGATACATTTACCACTTAGTTTCCAAATGATGTTAAATTAATATTACTAACTTTTTGTTTGTATTCTGTAGGTGTTTTTGCTTTGCTATTTTCTTGGCTAATGATAGCGTAGTTTTATCAGGAAATAATGAAGACTTGTCCACGGTGGGATTTAAAAATGGGAAATCCTATAATCATGAGCTAAGGACTCAAAAGGATTATATGAAATGTAGGGAAACTTAGTCAATCATACGCAGTTTTGAGGTAGGGTGATAAATGAAGAAACTTTAAACTAGCGTGGTGTATTTCAGTAGTGTTTTGGCAGTACTAAAGACAACCAGCAGGAATGAAACTCGCTCTGAATTTAAACTGGATTATTTTCAATCCTAGTTGGTGTCTCTCAACTGACTACTGTGTGCTGTCGATCCAGCATGCTAAATTGGGCTTGTGGGTATGCTTGGAATTGCTTTTAGTCAATGAGCTTGAATGGATTTGCAGAGGTAACTAGTTTGAATAGATTTGTTAAGCTTTGAATAATTTAGAGAATATAATTCATTTCTAGCTTGTGGGTTTGCTTCTAGCCTTTTTTACTTTTGAAATCTGTATGGAATGATAATGTTCTAGGTTCATAAGGAGGTAATTTTTTTTTTAAACATACCTAAACATACCAGCCTAATTATTTCTTAATCAGAGGGAGGAACAATAAGAAAAAAAAGTGACTTGATGTTGCCAAAAAATGAATGGAACTGTGAAATGCAGTTGAATAGGGGAGAGGGAGCCAAGGCAAAGTCATTTCCATCTTTGAGAGGAAATGTGAAATACTGACGTTCTCAGTAATGTATTCACAGGTAATACACTTGACAGAAAGTAGTGTTTTGCCATTAGGGTAGTTCTAAAGCTCGTAGTATTCCTTTAACAAAGGATGAAGAACAGGTGTGGGATAGGAAGGTGGCTGTGTACAATTTGCTGACCAGAGTGTTCCAAATATACCTTTGGGAACAGCAGTATGTAAGGGGTTGAATATGGTGTCACAGATAGGGTGGGAGGCACAGGAGGAGTGTGAACAGTAATAGTAAGGACTGTGACCAGGATGGTGTATAAAGGTGGCAGGCATGCCCCTTTCCCAAGAGAGAGGCCTGGAAACATTATTTCTTGTTATTTCACTCGAAGAAACAGAATTAGTGATTGATTTGTGTTAAGTATCTTGAAACTAAGTAGGTGTACGGAGATTGCTTTAATTAACAAGGTGCTAGAGTGCTACTGGACCTTTTCATTATGCGTATGTTTTAATTGTTCTTCAGACTGTTTCACCTAAGTCAAAGTATGTTGCAACCAAGGAATGTTAATCCATTTGATGTGTAGTTGATAATTTAAAGGCCCAAAGCCGTCATAGGAACTATCTGAATCTTCTTAAAGCCTTATAAACAACTTCCTTACCCATACTGTGTTGCAATATTAATAATCAAGGATGTGCAAGAATGGAAACTTACTAAAACTAGTGTGTACAGCGAAAAGCAAAATTTATAATGAAGTAAACAAAACATGAAAAATGTGTAAACAACTTCTTACAGATAAGAGCTTCAAAGGAGCAGGAATCGTAATGACAGTAAAAGGAGTTTGTTTTGCATGACTTGCTGCCTTTTGATGCAATTGTTATCAATGCAGAGTTTTGTAACTGTTTTGAGATACCATAAAAGCAAATGCCTTTTTGTAGGAATAATGTAACCACTACCAGCCTTGGAATTCAGAAATTAGCTGTCCTCATGTTCCACAGCTACCTCAGCGTTAGACTGGTGGCACGCTGTGGCCAACGTGCTTGAAGATAGCTCTGTTGGAAATTAAGGGTAAATCTTATTCCATAAGTATTCAAAAAGATTGACTCTCATTTTTTTTTTTCAATGTGTTATCTACTGAACCAGTTTCTGTTTAATGTGTTAAACTGCTTTCTGTTGTGATACTTTAGTGAAATAATTGACTTTCATAGAAAAACAGACAGTAGGATTCTAAGTAGTATTAATATAGATACTGTTGGTGGACATACTGAGGTTTGGTGAAAACAATTCTTATGCTAGAATTCCAATGTTGAACAGTTTGAAAGAAAAGTAAAAAATGAAGCTCTGAAGGAGCTGGGAATAAAGCTGTATTTCAAATTACTAATAGGTCTAATGCATTTAATGTGGAGAAGGCCTGTAACCCCTTGAAGAACTCCCTGCAGCAAGGAGGAAAACTGGTTTCACAAAGGTGAAACTGCTAAACTTCAAGTAGCTAGCTAGTTTCTTACCTTGTGCAGGTGAAAGAGTAGCCCTGGTTTTAATGGAGGCTTGCTTGCAATCTAATAGTACTATTTTAAAACATATTTAAATTCATATATCAAGCTGATATGAACAAAAGAGAAGGTGTATGTAGGATGTGCATGAAGCAATAGCTCACCTTTGAGCTGTGCAGGGACTGCAGGCAGAAGGTAGTGAATTGCTGCTATTTTGTAGTGGGGACCTTGTGCCTCGGCATACCAAGCCTTGCTTCTAAATCATGATGTCAGTCTGCCTGATTAACCTCTTTGCCTGACAAAAACTATCACCGCAGGCGATATATTTAACATCTGCTGTATCCCAATCATGGGAAGCTGCAGTGTAAGAAAACTTCTGTACTGACCAGTGTTTTGTGAAAGATTTGTTGTCAGGTTTTCATCTTGTGAGGGGAGGTAGGGAAGAGAAAAAAGTGTACTTTGACCTCCCTAGTGAACAGCAACGGGGGCCAAGGGGAAAGGAGGAGACATCAACTACCTGTTCTTCCCAAGTTACCTGGCAGCCAGTTGAAGTACCAAACACCTGAGGAAGAAAGAGGAGAAGAGTTTATTCCTAGATTTCATTCAAAGCCTTGCTGTTCCAGCCAGACTGGATAGACATTGGCAACCTTGCTGTGTACTTGCTGCAAAACTTTTAATAGGAACTGTAAATGCCACTGATTTTCTGTGGTATTTCTACATAACAGGGACTGGCGGTACGGGCCAGGTATAATGTTCACCTAGTAGGGGATGCCTGGGAAAGATATTAGATCTGGATAAGCAATAGTGGTGCCTCGCAAATATACTCTCCCAGTCAGCAGCGATTTGGCGTTCGGAGTACTGTGAGTCAGGTAGATACAACTGAGGCAAAACTATTCAAAACCGGCAGTGGCTGCGCCCTGGAGCTCCTATTCTGCAGGTGAGCTTTAGCATGTCA
Organism: Phoenicopterus ruber ruber; assembly: GCA_009819775.1. Taxonomy (NCBI): domain Eukaryota; kingdom Metazoa; phylum Chordata; class Aves; order Phoenicopteriformes; family Phoenicopteridae; genus Phoenicopterus; species Phoenicopterus ruber. The sequence goes on along the minus strand of CM020215.1, from coordinate 188,919,487 downwards.
AGTGTGTTTATCTTCATTTGAGGTGAATAGCTGAGACATCTTGCAAACTAAACTACCTTTTTTTTTTTTTAGTCAATTAAAATAGTTGTGTAAGATGGTATGTCATCATTAAGCAATCCTTAAAATGTAATGAAAGATTTTCTTCAAGTGTGTGTTAAAGTGCAAGAAACCTAATGAAAGGCTTATTACACACAGGTGTTCAACTGCTTGGTTTGTGGGGTTTTTTTTTTCCCCCTCTCCCATTTACAACCAGTGGCAACATGCTCCCATACGCAGGGAATGATGAGGCAGTCAAGTGTTTTTTCCCATGAAGAACAGGGAAAAGAGGATTAAAGTCACTCAGGTGAGGTAGATGATATGAAGCCAGTAAACATTTTTGCTTACAAAAATAAAACCTAAAAGACAGGCCTTACTGAGAATTGATTTCCTGACAAAGTGTTTTGTTTTGTTTTTCACCCGAATCCACGTTTCATGTGTTAAATTACGAGAAACTCTACAGGTGTCTACAGAGACAGAGGGAATGGTGTGTGAGCAATAGATACACAGTGGTGGGGATAGTTTATTCCTAATTCAAAGTTGTGGTCTTTTGTGACTGTACGGCAGATAATTTCTGGAATGCTGTCTTTGGTTTCGCAGGCAGTAATTGTCTCCTTGGCTCTAGGAAATCAGAAATTCAAAGTGCAGGAAGAGAGCCCAAGGTGCTGTGTATTAGACTCTCCTCCACCATTTCTAGTAATTCACTTTCCTTAAGGGAAATTCAGTAAGTTCCCCCCCTGCCCCCCCTTCTGAACTTGTATCATGCTCCAGACTAAAATGATCTTGTTTCATCTCCATTTGCACCAAAGTTCAAAAACACTGTGAGGAGCCTTATCTGTGTTCCTGTTTCCTACAGTTTCTGTCTCCTGGCGTAGCTTCTGCTTGAAATCTTCACCAGTCTGTCCTTTCCTTCACAATGATGGCTGATTTCTGCAAATGTCGAAGGGCAACACGTGGAGGGGAATGAGAGGGGATCTGAATCAGTACAGCCTGAATAAGAGACTTCACTGCAAATAACATGAAACTACTATTTGTGTTGTTTTTATAGTTCGCCCAGATTCTAAGAGAGAGAGCATGCCAGTAGTTTTATATGTGTATATATATGTCCGTGTGTATATATGTGCGTGTGTGTCTATGCATGTGTATGTATAAACATATTGAGGCAGACTAATACACGTGAATTTGGGAACAGTGTTTATCAGTTTACTGCGGCACAAAGTACAGTGTATTAATGGTAAGTGTTCTCATTATTGATGGCCCATTTAAACAGAAAAGACGTATTGGTTGGGGGAAAGCCCGTATTGCCTCTTAGGTGATGCTCAAAACGAGAGAGAGAGGGGTGATGTACAGTTGTTGTACATCTCTCTGCTACTGCTAACTTTGTTACCCGTTTAAGTGCTGCTCGCAGGAGGTCTGGTTCGGCAGAGCTGTCAGTAGCTTTGGGAGCGACTGTGTGCTCAGCGCTTGAGGTTCAGGTGGCAGAGAGAATGGAGTGGTGTTCATTGAAAAATAACACCATACCTGAGGGACAAAACCAGGACTTGGAGGGTCCTCAGTTCTATGAGCTAGCAGTAAGAAAGCTCTTTCCTTTTCTTTTTCCACGCTTTTGACCTTTCCTGCACTAGGCAACGTCAAATCTTTTTGCTGAAAAGAGCCGTACCAGGTATTGGATGTGACCTGATCCTGTGGCTCAGCGGGGTCTACTCACTGTGGCCAAGCAGGTGAGCAGCGTTTGTGGTCCTCACAAAGCTGGCTGATGGTGGAGGGCCCACAGCTGCTTCCCGGCTGGCAATCTTCAGCAGCAGTTTTCAGTCTTTGCTAGCTGCTTTCGCCTTTTCTCTGAACTAATCATCGAACTTGTTCAGGGGAATAGCAAGCACGCTTCTAATGTTTTCCTTATATTCGCTTTTAATTTACCATGATCCCAAAGGTAAGCAAGCTGCGGTGTTCTTATTTATGATCCCAAACAGCTTGCAGTGTTGTCTGCATACTAGAAAGGACAAGAAAAGATGAAAAGTAGTTAAATTGCTAAATCTAGTGAAAAATTGCACCTGTGGGATACTGGATGGTGCCCTCATTGCTGTCACAAGACTAATGCACCCTTCCTTCACCCTCCTGGTCTCCACAGCAGGTCCTCAACCTGTCGTTGCCGTGGCGGGTCTGTTGCAGTTTGGCACAGCCCCATGACCGGTGTCTGCAGTGATCAGACGTGGTCACTCCAGTGATAAGAGGTTGGGAGGGGACACAGTCGGCACAGCTGACGCCAGCTGACCAAAGGGGTATTCTGTGCCATATAATGTCATGCTTGACAATAAAAATGGGGATTTTTGTCTTCCAAACTGGCCATTGCTCTGAGATTGGCTGGGCATCGGTCTGCTTGTGGGAGGTGGTGAGTGACTGTTTGCGTCACTTGTTTTCTTTTCCCTCTTTGCACCACTTATTAAACTGTCTCTATCCTGGCCCATAAGTTTTCTTGCTTTTACTTTTCCTGTTTTCTGCTGCATGCTGCTGGAGGAGGAAAGGGAGATAGCTAAGGTGTATTATTGCAGAAAAGGAATATATTTTAAAGGGATGAATAAAAGGAAGGATTGCTCTACTCGATTTCTACAGTGGAGTAACACAGGCAATTTTCAGCATATCTGGAAAGATGTAGCTCAGTTGGAGGGAGTGAAAAGGAGGCCAGCACGAGTGATCCAAGGTCTGGAAAACCTGACCTTGGAGGAGAGAGAAAAACACTGGAGCTGTTTAGGTTAGAGAAGAGATGGCTGAGGGCAGACAAAGTTTACAAAAGGCTGTTAGAAAAAGGGTTAAGGAATAACCTGTTCCCCATGTTTGTGGCAGATAGATGAGGAGCATCAGGCTTAAACAGCAACCTTTCTGGTTGTGGCTAGATGCTAGGAAGAGCTTTACGTGGTAAGGACGGCAAAGCACTGGGACGGCTTAACTGGGACACTGCTGAGTCTTTCCTGAAGAGGGTAGAGGGGAGGTGGGTTAGACCTCACCAGATTCCCTTCAGCCCTGTTTTTCTGTGTTTAACTGCAGTGAGGAACTGTTTCCATACTGGTGGCGGTGAGGCAATCCCCCACTGTTCCTTCGCTCCCTTCTTTATGGGACGTGGGGAATGTTCCTAGCTGTGGGGTGGATTTGTCCCCATCCTCCAGCCAAAGCCTGTAGAGGCTCCTGAGAAGCCTCCTGATGAAACTGCATTTATTGCATCCTGGACTAGCTTTGTTTTCCAGGACTGGTGTTGCTGAAGACAGCTTGGCCTCCATGGTTATGTCTATGCTCATAATTAAAAGTCAGGGATAGGTTCCCATTGACCCTTCTTTGGGCTACCTTCCTCCAGGGCAGATATGTCTTGGAGAAAGCTGGTTAGAGCAGTCCTAAACAGAAAGGTAGTGATCTAAAAAGTAATCAGGGTGGGCAACAAGGGGTCCTCAGCTTGATTTGGTTTAGCAGAGCAGATGTACATTAGATCTCGCTTCTCCCCTGAAGCACATCCCTCCTTGTTTGAAAATGCTTCCTTGTTCCTAGCTGGCAGGGAAGCCCATTGCCTTGCTCAAATTTTCAGCCCCTTTGACAGCAGAAATAAAATTCCTTCAAGTCCCCTGAGACTGCTGCTCTAAAAACCCCCAGTCTGCACTCCCTAAATACAGAGGATTTAAAGGGAGAGAGAACCATTGTGATGTAAAAAGAAAATAATGCAGAAAAAATGGAGGAGAGCGGGCTGGGACTACAGCTGGATGACCCTTGGGTTTAGCTGCATCGTATTTGGGTTGCATTATCCAAATGTTTTGGTGAAGTCTTTCCTGCTTTCCCAGCACGCGTTGCTCTGCTGTCCTTCACTGCGGGAAGCTGTGACCTTGTCAGAGGGCTGCTGGCTCTGCCCTAGCGCTCTGCCTCTGCCGCCAGCTCTCTCTGGCCACGTACTCCTCCGGACAGCACGGCTGCTGGGCTCGGGTTTCCCTCGTTCAAGTAGTGCGTCTGGCCGCAGAGTGTGGGCATGTTGCACGCAAGCAGGGGCAGAGAGAACACGGTATCATTTCCTATCAGCTAATGGTCCAAAAGCTGAGGTTTGCCTCCCCTTTTGTACAGTCTATATTGCATTGCCCTGTATTATCCATTTGCTGTCTCGTTGATTCGCATACTTCACGCAGGCTAATGTGTCTTCCTACATGTCTACCCATTTACATTGCTCCGAAAAGTGCAAGTCGGGTAGAAGTATCTTGGTTGTCCTAGTCCCTGCCTGTAATTACACAGGCTCATCGGTATTATCAGTGTTAGCACAACTTCTCATACCAGATCTGTAGTTTTCTGCATTTAGGGGTTCTCACCAGTTTACATGCATGCTCAGAGGGAGTTAAATCAGCCCAAACCTGCCGGAGTGGTTTGACTTTGTGTGTAATGTTCAGAGGTACCTTATAATTACCTCACCCATTAGATTAATACACAGACACAACTTTATTTGAGGCTCTTATCTATTTTCAGAGTTTGTTTTCCTCCGCCTTCGCCACCTTTTCATGTCCTCTTTTAATTTGGACAAGTCCATATTTGACCATTCTGAGGAATTTCGCCAATTTGAAGGGGGGCAGGGGATGCAGGACTTGGTGGTGGCTGCTTAGTAGGGAGTTGGCCAAGCCTGGAGCTTACCTCCTGCCCCAAGCATGACCTAACACCAAGTGTATGACAAGGGTTTCTTGGAATAAGTAGAGCTGCCTTACTTTTCATCTAGATGCAGCCTGGAAAGTTAACGAAGTATTTGGCGGATGGAAACCAGGCTGAGGAGAACAGTTTTGACAGTCCCAGCCCGCACCTTGTAGGAGGTCTGTGCCACCGAACCACTTCTGTTTGAAGGCGGCCGTCCTGCGGGTCCTGCATGCCGGGGTCCCACACCTCCTGCGCACGAAGGTCCCGCGCACCCTGCACGCCAGGGTGAAGTGGCCGAGCAGCATTGTGGCTGTGTGCCGCTCTCCTGGGCACCTTCCGGAACTAGAAGTTCACCTTGAAGGGATGGAGTAGGCTGCGAAGGGAGAGTCTGTGGCCCCAAGACTAGAGTTGAGATGAGATGATGCCAAGTGACTCAAAACACAGTGCTGCCCAGATGAATTTTTAATTTGTTAGCAAATATAAGTACTCAAACTGATTAAGGCCAAAATCAGTAAAGTTTTGATGCTGCCTTCTTTGCATCCTTTTGTCTTGTTCGAATATCTGAAACCCTGACTGAACTCAAGACTGAGCTTCTGGTCACATTTCAAAGTCAGATTTTTCTCAGCAACTGCCTTTTCTTGGTATTATGTATTTGTCTCATGCATAGACACATTCACATGCACATGCTGAGCAAATAGACTGTCTTTGGGAGGGATAATGAAAATAAGCCAAATGCCTCAAGTTCATGCAGCTGCTAGGCAGCAGTTGAACAAGCAGAGACATATCTTGTCCCCTTATTTGCGGTATCTGAGGGGACATGGTTGAGAAATCACGCCTGACCAAACGTTGCCTTCTGCAATGAAATGAAATAGCTCAGGGAACAAGGGGAGAGCAGTGTGTATTGTTTATCTCTATTTCAGCAAGGCTTCTGACCCTGTCTCCCATAACATCCTCATAGAGAAAGGGATGACGTGTAGGCTAGGTAAGTGGATAGTGAGGTGGATTCAAAACTGGCTGAACAGCCGGGCACAAGGGATTGTGGTTAGTGGCACCAAGTCCAGCTGGAGGCCAGTCACTAGCGGTGTACCCAAGGGGCCCATACTGAGGCCAATACTGTTTAACATCTTTGTTAATGACCTGGATGGCAGAGCGCACCCTTAGCAAGTTTGCTGATGATGCAAAACTGGGAGGAGCAGTTGATACATGAGATAGTTTTGCTGCCATCCAGAGGGATCTCTACAGGCTGGAGAAGTGGGCTGATGGGAACCTCGTAAGTACAGCAATGCGAAACGTGAAGTCCTGCACCTGGGGAGGAACATCCCCATTCACCAACACGCGCTGGGGGAAGACTGACTGGAAAGCAGGTCTGCAATAAAGGCTCTGGGGCTCCTGTTGGACAACAAACTGGCCATGAGCTAGCAACGTGCCCTTGCAGCAAAGACCAACAGCCTCCTGGGCTGCGCTAGGCAGAGGGTCACCAGCACGTCGAGGGAGCGGATCCTTCCCCTCTACTCAGCACTGGTGAGGCACATCTGGAGTGCTGGGTCCAGTGCTGGGCTCCCCAGTGCAAGAGAGACGTGGGCTTACTATAGAGAGTCCAGTACAGAGCCATGAAGATGATGAAGAAACTGGAGCATCTCTCGTTTAAGGAGAGGCTTAGAGAGCTGGGACTGTTCATCCTGGAGAAGAGAAGACTCAGGGGATCTTATCCATGTGGATGAATGCCTGATGGGAGGAGTAAAGAAAATGGAGCCAAGCTTTTGTCATCGGTGCCTAGGGACAGGACAAGAGGCAACGGGCACAAACTGAAACACAGCAAGTTCTGTTTAAACATAAGACTTTTTTACTGAGAGCATGGTCAAACACTGGCGCAGGTTGCCCAGAGAGGTTGTAGAGTCTCCAGCCTTGGAGGTACTCAAAACCTGCTGGGACATGGCCTGGAGTAACCTCTAGGGTTGCTGGGTGAAAGGAGTCTTTGTGAAAAAGAGTTATTGACTTGCTGGTAAATTCAGCTTAAAATGAAGAAAACTTTTACAATGAGACAAATGGCTTTTTTTTTTTTTTTTTTTTTTTTTAGCAGTATTTATTATTTGTCATATCTATTTTACCAGTATTTCCTACCAGACCAAGAAGAGTTAGCTTGAAGCATGGGATTCTCACACCATTGATGTCTGTAATGTCACTCTTCACAGGATGAAAGCTTCCAAAATGAGACGCAGAAAAATTACTTGCAATGAAACAATTATTTTAAACATATTCTTAGGGGTTTTTTTTGCCTACTTAGAAACTTCTCCAAACTTCCATATTTTTGGATGATCATTTTCCCCATTTCTATAGCACTTAAACAGAAGGGAGGGAAAGCTTGGATGGTAATTGCTCTCCTGGGATATATTTTGATTCGTATTCCAGCTGCTGGGTCATAAGGAGTAGTTTGAATTGCAGAACAGACAGAGGGATTCCCGAGGGAGGTGTGAGCTTTATTTTTCCATCAGATGGTGGACTGAATGAAGCACTTGAGGGAGCTATTCACCTTCCCATGGAAGTGGAGAGGAGAAGGAATATCCACCAGCCTCTAGAAAAAGGAACTAAATGAAAAGAATAAATTTTTTAAAAAGTTACAATCATTTGTTTTAAGGGAAACCGATGCTGTTATAACTCTGCAAATAGAATCGTTTGAAATACATAAAGCAAAGCCATGCGATGGGTAGATTTTCTCTTGCTTATGCTGGAGTTAGTACTGGAGTGAGCTGAAATGTTGTTGAGTTAAAATATATTCATTATAGATTTTGAAAGTCTGCTTTCAAGATGCGAGGGCTTTTTGCACAGAACTGTAGTGCATATAGCTGCAAGTAGATGCTGTACTGGGAGGAGGAAGGGATAAAAAGCTAATTTTAGTGGCAGCAGGCCAGTGTCTGGTTCTCTTGATAATCAGAGGGGAAAATTGAGCTTGATCAAAGGGAGCAGCAGCCTCACTCCAGATTTTCCAAAGGTGCCTGAGACCTCCCAAGTCAGGCCCTTGTCCTAAGTCTGTGCTTAAGAAGAGTCTGTCTCTATTGATATGAGAGGCTGTCAGCATTAGGCTTAGCAAATGCCTCTGATTTCAGAAGCTACCAGTGCCTGGCAGCTTATTTGGGTACGTAAGTATCTTTAACAGGCAGGTCTTTTGCTCGCTCTCGATTTTGCTGTGAATGCCACCCAATTACTGAAGAAACGGCTGGTACTTACTGGGAACAGGCAACACCAAATATCAGGAGCAGAGATATGCCCTGCAGATCGTCTTTCCGGGTGGAGATGTAACGTGGTGCCCTTGGATGCCTGGGAGAGGCCTCAGGGGCTTTGCATGAACACCCTCAAAATGCCAAGCATCTTTGTTGTGATGCTGGAAGGATGAAGGCTGGGAATCAAAACCCACTGAGAGAGATGTGCATGAGGATGCTGGAAATGTGCTCCACTGGCCTGGAAAACCAGGGCAGAAAGGTTGGTTCCTCAAAGAGTCAAATGTGCTGTTTTCTAGACAAAAGTAATTTCTTGGCTGTCAGTGACAGCTCCTATTTAGGAGGACCCTGTTTTGCAGCTGCAAATGAAAAGAGCTTCTTGGCAGCCGGCCAGCAGCACAGCTACTTAATTTACCAGTGAAAACTTTGAGGAAATGGGGAAAGTTTGCTAGAAAGCAGGTCTGCAATATAGCAGACTGTGTTTTCTCCTTCATGCAACAGAAAATCCAAGAAAGATTTGAAGGATCACAGAAATATAATTTGTGTACCTGGATAAAAGATCTAGCTGCTAGAGTAACTAGAGTGCGCAGAGTAACTCTGCATTTACCTTGGTCCCTCCTCTCCTGGGTGCCTTTGCCTATGACTGACAGCCCTTGGACCACCTTGGACCTCCTTGGCTTTACGGCAGTCAGGCTCTTGCCCGTTGTGTAAGGGTAGACTGGTTCTATCCCGCTATACCTGGAGCTCTGCCAAATAAATATATAGATAAAAGGTAATTTTCTGAATGTCTCCTCCCGGGATGCATCTCACTGCCTGGAGAACGAGTGAAAAATCTTCCCTACAGCAGATCTTTAGTGGCTGGATGTAAGTACACAGAGACACCAGTGCCAGCTGCAGGATGATGATTGCAGCCCTGTGGGCAAATCATCTGGGAGATAAAACCTGTCAGGTCACGGCATTGCTGAGAGCTCAGAGGCTACATCAGCAGGATACTCACATCCAAGCAACCGGGAAGAGACCATTTTATTAATGATGGTCCTTGCTGCTAGAGCATGCTTTCTTTTGAAGATTTTCCTCATAAAAAACGCCCTTCATGCTGCCTACTGACATCTGTCAGCTTTATGGACTTTGCGATGAGTCAGCCACCGAACTGGGCTCAGAAATGTAAATTTTCATTGAAACAATAATCATTATGGGACTCCAATGACACACATCTTGGTCAGCAACCTTCCTTAAGCAAGGGCTCGTGGGACACTGCATATCCTCACAATCTACCTCAGTTTACCCTAGCTGGTGGAGGAAAGAAATTCTGGGTGGTTTTGTTCGGTTTTTGTCCCCCTCCAGCATTAGCCTTGCACGTTGTTTAATCACCGGTGATTTTGGAAGACCCAGGTACCCAAGTTTGCACTCCACTTTCCTGCACAGTCGCCCATGCCTTACATCCCCAACAACTCCAGCTGTCTCCTCTTCACCCACAGCAATACCCGGTGATGTCTCTAAAACTTCCGTAATGCCCTTTGGCATTTCTCGCCTGAGATTCCACAGCAGAAGGAAAATTAAAATTTAGGGCAGCATTAAGTTAATTAAACTTACCATCAAATTAATAACACAAGGAATACTGTGCACACTGCATTATTCATTTTCATGTTTTATTCAGTAAAAAACTCCATTTTTAATGCGCTTAGTGTTACTGGAGGATTTCTACCCTGCTCTGCTAGAGTTTCATGGAAACCTTTGGCACACAGGGTTTCTGGGGTCCTGTATAAAAAGTCAATGTAATTTTCACTCAAGTGGTAAAAAAAAATCACAACTAATAAAAGAAATGAGAAATCTCTAGTTTCTGGGAAAGAAAAAAATAGTCAAACACGGGGCATCAAATTCCTATATGGTTAAATGAATTAATTTTAATTCATCACCTTTCCTGTTATCTCATTTCCTAGAACTCCTACTGTTCTCCCCATCACCGCTTTTCTTCCACCGACAAAGTACCAGTTCACTTCTTAAAGGTTTTTCTAAAGATCTTGGTGCTGAAGCCTTGCTGCACCATCGTGGCACGTCCCAGCGTTACCTGTACAGCTCTGCTCCTGACCACACTGCAGGCGGTCGTTATTTATGAATAATGCAATGAAATACTGCACGGTATGAGCTTAGGACTGCGAGGCTGTGTGATCCTTCAGGTTGGTATTTTCTTTAAGTGCAGCCAAGCAAGAACTGAATAACACGGTTCAAAGAGCTACGGCTCTTCCATTCCAAGGGGACTGTGGATTACGGTCCGAAAGCTGTAGCGCAAAATGAAATTATGGGCACAATAACGCAATGCATGCTTTGGAGAGAGGCAGGGGGAATGTAACTTCCCTTGGAGAAAGGAAGGAAATTAATGAAAACTGAAACCATGGCACAGAGACAGCCTTATTAAGAAGGAAGGCGTAAGGAAGGAATCATTAGGAAATGTGCAGCTGTTGCTGCAACACAGCACAAGGGAGAAAGAGAGACCAAATTGAGCATATTAGGTGCTTCCTTGCTTATTTGTTACTTTTACTAAAGATTATTGTTGATACAAGAAATGGTAGACCTTCATAGAAAAGCTGCTGCTGGATGACAGTGTTGAGGTTCAAACTTAGTGCCTCACCTGGTGCAATGTGCAGAGATTCAATCAAACTAGCAAAACCTTCTTCTTTCTAGATCCCCCTGCTCAGAGGAAGAAGAAACCAGGTAGCTTGGTCTCCGTGGGAAAGCACCGATCCGAACTCCTCAGGATTGCTGTATCTCCCTACGAGCCTTGAGAATTTCTTGTATGTGAACCTTCATCCATTCCGCTGAGTTCTTCCAGATGCCATCTAGGTTTGACAGCAGGAGAAAAAAAAAAATCGCTCATTTAATAGTGCACGAAATATTCCGATGCTTTACTATTAAAAGAGAAGTATTTTGAAAGAGCCGCACATCCAGCATGCTGAGTCTCTGGGTCAGTGCTGAACCTGCTCACGAAGAGGTGGCTGTGGGGAAAGATCCCCAGCATCTGCGGTGGGTGAAGCTGGAAAAAGAGGAGAAACGCTGCAGTTGCTGGGGTTGGCTTCCCCCCACCCAGCTGCTGTGCATTTGGGAAGCTGCTGCTGGTATCAGTGCCGCCGAGGAGCTGTGATGGCACCCAAAGAGCCTTGGGCACAGTGGAGACCCTTCCCTACACCCTGTTCAAGCTGCAAGGCGAAGAGGGACTTTTGCAATACTGTTCTTCTGCCTTCAATCTACTCTCTCCACTGGGGCTGTGAATCTGCCCCCAGATTATGGGCCATTTGAGTCTGTGGAGACGTGCAAAGGTGCTGTGAACAGTCCATCAGGGTTGGATGGTTTTAGGGGTGAGACTGCATCAGATGTTGGGTTTGCCAGAGCTGGAGAAAGGTTTTTTTGCTGCAATACATGTCCATGTGAGTGCTTATGCATGGAGTCTTCTGCATCCAGGACAAGAAGACGTCATGTTCACCTTCACTCTTCATCTTTTTCTCCCTTTCTTCCCTCCTCTACCTCCTTGGGCCACCTGCCCCATTCACGTTCAGCAAAGTCTTATCATTTACAGTATTATTTTCCTGACAGCTGGAAATAATGTCTAAAATCTCATTTTAAAAAAAATCGCTCACCCAGGAGAGCTAAGGGTATTCTTCTAGACCAGCTTCTTTATTTCCTTTTAAAGCAAAGTCTTTTCTAGTTCTCAGCCACTTAATGAATTTTTATCTTCTATACTGGCATCTCTGTAGCATGAAGGTTGACCTTACCAACATGCTTCAAGCCAGAAGCCTGAGGAGCATCTTTAGCATCAAAAATAAAACTCTGTTCCTGTGGCTGTTTGAAGAAAGGTGTGAAAAGCAGACTTTCATAGTGTGATATGCAAGTGCTGCAGTGCCCAGAACAGAGCTGCTGTCTTCGGGAGGGGAATTCACAAGGCTGAGTGACACCCAACCAGTGAAGGAGGGAGAGCTGGGTGCCTCAAAGCGGGATTAGCATCCTTCATCAGTCTGAGTGGGGAAATGAGAAAGAACTGAAGATATTCCTGAAATAACTGTCTACCTGCTACTGTGGTATTTGTACCTGCTCTTTGATATGCATAACTTGGGGTCTTCTCCTCCTCTTTTTAGAAGAGAGGGTGTGAGAAAAGGTTGAACACTTTTAAATAACTTCTTTGGGTTCTTGCTCAGGAAATGAGACATGGTTTCTAAGTCCTCTTTAACCTGAAAAGGCTTGAACCTATGTTGCTCCTTTCTCATTTTTGCTAAAACTTGCAGATAACAATTACTAAAAAAAATCCACTCGAGGCTAGCCATTTACCCCATGGAAAAGGCTGGCTCCAAAGGCTGCATTATAATAATGTTGCAACTATAAAGAGATTTCAGGAGATAGAGACAGAGGGTGCCTTCAGGAGATCTCCTCTGTCCTGTGTTCTCAACCAAGTCCAGACCTTCCTCAACATCTACATCCATCAGGATGTTTAACCCCAAACCTGAGGTCTCTCAGTCCTAGGAGGATAGGACAGGACAACTAAGCCACAGGATACGTTGCAGGGTACCGTGCTGGAATGAGGGTTTGGCTCAGGAGCTGCCGTGGGTCTGAGCAGGAGCAGTTGCCTCACATGACTGCAAGCTGGACCCTTGCACAGAAGGAAGATACTACTGACAGCTGCTTGGCAGCATTGACCCTGGTACCTGCTGGGGTCAGGAAGGAGCAGGAGCTGGGAGGTTCTCCCGCATTTGCAGCTCCTGTGCCCTTTGCCGGTTGCTCAGGCTTGCAAGGCTCCCATGTACAGGGCATGTACTCTTGTCTGCCCCGAGTACCGAGCTCCCTCTGAGCAGAGAGCACCAGCCACATCCCATGGCAAGAATATTTGCCTGAAAAGCAGCAACCTGGCTGCAGGTAATAGAAGGAAGTGGTGGTACAGCGTGTGGCCATACACTGGCCTGCTTTGAGCACTTACACAGACAGAAAATTTGCTGTTGAAAGGTAAGATGAATGTAGCTAATGACACACTGATGCAGCTCCCAGGGCTTCTCAGCATCTTGTACTTGAAAGCATTTGCATGACCATGCCTTCAAAACAGAGAGATATTACACAATGACAACTCAAAAGGGTTATAAAACTGTGTTTAGCTTACAACATGCTGTGTGGGCTCACTGACCCAGAGTGATATTTTTCATTTACTGGCCATGTAGCATGGCTTGATTTACAACGTTCAGCTTCAGATACCAACCCTGCCAAAGAACGCAATCAGTGTGGAGTGGTCAGCAAAGCCACATCGCACGGCTGGAACGTGGGTCTTTTTCTTTGGACAAAAGGCCCGTGGTGCAGGTGGCTCACTGAAGGACCTGAGCATTCTCATCTTCTGCGTGTTCATTCCTCAGCATGGCTTTGTTTGGGAGCGAGGGAGATCTGCACCTTCTGCATCCAGCCTGGAGATGAGGCTCTTGCAACAGCAACTGCTTTGCCTTTTGCATTGTTGTCTGTGGTGTCCTCGGGAGAAAATTCCAAATGGAGACAGTTCATGGTCATGAATTATACAATTCCCTGCTTTCACATTAGGGCTCTACGGCAGCCATGGAAATCCAAGGCTGACAGTTCTAAGTAACTCTCCTGTGTCTCTTTTGTTGCAAACACGGGAAGAGAGGCGATGTTATGTACTCGAGTGGGCTGTTGGACTGAATAAATAGATGCTTTTAGATGCAAAGTTCACACAATCGCATTTGAGGATGCTATTTAGTAATTAATTCTGTGAATAATAAGGCATCGCTGAAAGCATTCAAAAGTCTACATAGTAACTCGGGATGAGGGCTTTGAGAGAGACTTGCAGCAATAATCATGAATGTCAGCACTGTTTCGGGGAGGCGGGCGGTGGAGGAGTGCCAATCGATAAGCTCTGGTTTTGTTTTTGCAATGTTTACCTTGTTTGTTTGGGTTGCCAGGCTGAAATTCAAGAACCAATCAGCAGGCTATAATGGACGTATTTTCATTATGGCACAAGGAGCCTCAAGTGTCTTTCACTCATGTATTATTCACACAAATGGATGAACAAATAAGTGATCTACTACAGCATACAAATCCCAGGATATCTGCACAACTTAAAACTACACCGAGGTCCAGGCAAAGCCTCCACTGTCCCGCAGTTGCCAAGGCAAGACTAAAATTTTGCGTTATTGGAGAAGTATAACCACTTGCCACGTTCCTTTTAACTCAAGCACTGGGAAACTGCTGGACACGGAGGTACCAAATGTCTGTGTGCTGAGAGGCCTTTGAAGTGTCTTCAGGATGGACATTAAGATCCTTTCCATCTCTAAACACTCCAGGGGACATGGTCTCACTGTAAGAACTGAGCAGTCACCACTGAAAGACAGAGGATGCTCATATTTGTCTGCCAAAGAAAAGAAATACAGGTGTTATGCCAAAACCACCTGTTTGTGTAACAGTGGTTGAGGCTAATGCTATATGAGGAACCCAGGTAGAATTATTCCCAATTATTCCCATGTTTTCTAAATATTAGGAGGAGTGTTTCCCCATTTTTGTTTTATCTGTGCATTAAATGTTTATTCTATCAGGGAACTCTGTACTTACATTAATTGAAAGTCAGCTGGGAATGGTTTATACGTATTTTTCAGGACTTTACATATAAAACCTTGAAGACGAATTCTCTGCAATGCTTTCTGAAAAGCCCATAAAGAGAGGACTATAAACTGCATTTTGGGGGAGACGTTGGCTGGTGTGCAATGGGCAAAGCAGGGAGCACTCAGGAACAGCCCCAGTGCTTCCTCGGGGAGCTGGATCCTGACCCTGCCTCTGCCATAGATGCAACACATGAATGTTTTTCAGTCAAGCATTTCCCTGCTCACATGCTCCTTATTTTCTGGATAGCTGAACTGTGACTCAGAGCTGGCATGCTAAGAGCTGAAACTTTGGTTGGCAGGAGAGGCATTTTTTCGGACTATGCATGTAAAGTGCTGTTTAATACCAACTACTCAAAGATCCGACTCTGGGTCTCCCAACCTGAGGACTTGGAATTTGCAAATGTCCCTCAGCGTCTTGTCTTGTCGCTTCTCCTCCCACCTGTGAAATGGGAAAATGCTCCCTTGACACAAAGGGGCTTCATGTGAAGAAATCGATGTGATAATGATGGGTCCATACAAACATCTTGGTGGTCAGAGCAGGGCTTAAATACCGCACTATGCTTCAAGGGGTGAACTCGGAGCAACAAGAAGAGAACAATATATTGACTTGCTGTTCATAAGCGGAGCGCCATCCAGGGTGCTCAGTGAGTGAGGTGAGTGTTGTAAGGCAAAAAAACCCCATAAAATGTTGTGATTAAATACTAGCACGACACAGGTAAACAGGAGGGGTAAAGTGTTATCTGCCACAACTTCCCCAGCATGCTGCTGCATGCTCATGGTTGCCACCTGTTGTAAAACTTCTCACTAAAATTGCTGCCCTATAAAGCTGCAAAGTGCTACAACTTGCTCTGAAATGCTGCTTAAGAGAGGAGGAGGAAATGGACTGCTTTTACAGAGCGTCTTTAAGGAAAAAGGAAAAAAAAGAGACAGATATTATTGCAGCCAGATGTAAAGATTTGACCCTGATTAAGGATGGGGTGGAAGAAGAGTCCACAAGGTCCTATGCCCCAGCCCTTACCGGCTGCTCTCATTTTGAAATGTTGCTCTGCAGTACACGCTGACATAGTTTGACTACTTCAGAAATTACAAGTTTTCTTTCTATTTTTAATGATTTTTTTAAGGTTGCCAGAGTAGCATAGTGAATACTAATAAAAGAAAAAGAGACACTTTAAGAATATGTTTCATTTTGCTCAAGGAAACAAACAACCTGGCTTTAAGCCATCATGCTCCATGGACAAGTGGAAGGATGAAAACTGGAGTCATCCCTTGACGTCACCAGCAAACTGGGACATGTCACTCCCATTGCCTGACCAGTCAGACCCTCACTGGAATCCCAGGTACCATTCTGGAATCAACACCTTTTCAAAAAGATGCTGGAAAAAGATGTCAGAAAAGAGTCTTCTCATGGGGTGTCCACTTCATTAGCAACCAGTGAACTCTGGTTGCTACCAGACCAATTCGAGGGCAGATTGGACTGTCGAGGCAACCCACACTTAAAATGGATTTTCCTAACATAAAACTAATACTGGTCCACAATAAGAACAGCAAGCAAGGCAGCTAAGAAAATACAAGACCTAAGTCCTTTTCCAGCTTTCTGTCTGTTGCCTGTGGTGACAAAGCATATTGGTTGATGCAACCATTGCTACTTCTAAGTATTCATCCAAACGAGTTTGATGGTCTAAACTAGTATTCCTCAAACTTTTTGCAAGCCTAACGCCCTTTCCACTGCAGCTGTCTTCTTGAGGTAACCCTGCTACACCCTTTACGTTTTTAGTTGCTGGCAGCAGCTCAATTCCTCAAGATTGGAGAGACAGTTTCAGAGATGCACACTTGTTTCCCTGCTCTGGAGCCATACAGCTGCTACTGGTAATCACTCAGCATGGTTTGATTTCCCTGGTTTTCTTCTCAAGGTTTTAATGACACAAAGAAAAATAATACTTTAATAACAAACAGACATGCATACATTTTTATGACATCTCAGAAGTTTTTCTTAAGATTTTTTTAGTCTTCCATGATTCACTTTTTGAACATTTTTTTTGTGGAGGCCTTCAGGATTGCAAATTCGTGCTTTACTTTGCACACACAGGGCACCTGTATGACTTGGTGGGTCCCAGCCTCAGATGTTTGTTTCCATCTTTCCTGAAACCTGCTCGTGTGTCCTTCCTGCATTCTCTGGCATAGCAGAGTACGGTGCATCCATTTCTTATAGCCCAGGCACAAAGACAGATTTACTAAAATAAGAGAAGTCATTCAAAGTTTGATTTTTTAACAACTATTCTGGCTGCTCCGAAAGATCTCTATAGAAGTATTTCCAAGAAAAGAACTACAACTGTTTTCCTCAGGCCACCTGTGGCATATGTGAGCCAGACCATCTAGTTTGTTTTCAGTTATTTAATTTTGAAAGGTTTCTCGCCAGCAGTATTCACAGTTGTTCATCTTTCTCAGATTGCCTGAAACCAAATCAGAAGCTACTTTGTTATTTAAGAATAATTACTTTAATTTCCATCTCACTTAAAACACGTTTACTCTTCAATGGATCAAACTTAAACAAGTACAATGGAGCTTGAAGTGGAAGAGCAGCATGAAGCCCACAGTAAAGCCATACCAATTTTTGTGGAATCAACTTTTTTGTTTAGGGAGATGGTTTATGTTCAAATAAAGGCATCTTTATTATTGTCTCTTTTAAAAGCTGGTTGTTACTGAAATGCAATTCAGTCTTCCTTTCAGGAAGGTCAGTACTGCAGATCACTAAGCAGTGCCATATTAAGTCAAAGCACCTCCCCTTCACAAGGAAACCTAGAAGTAGGTGTCAACCAGTGTCAGAGTTTGAAGCACTGTCTAGGGCAGTCTTCCTTCTTTCCCGTCTCTCCCTTGACCCTTTTGTCAGACAGGGGACTCATGCTGCAAGTTGACCTAACCCTCGGAGGTATGTTCCAAGTGCCAAGAGCTCCACGTCCTTTCCCTTAGCCTGACTTAATTAGCCTCATCCATTTCCTTCCAGTTCTCCATTTGCACAGGAGAAGTGCACTGGGAAGTGCTGTGCCTAGCAAGAGTTGGTGCTCTGAGCTGATTTGAGGTGAATTTCCTTCATCTTGTGCCTCGTAGCCTTGCGAGTTGAGCAGAGGTATCACTAGGAACTATGCACAAGATCATAGATGATGCAGGCTGGAAGGGACTTCAGAAGGTCTTCAGTCCAACCTCCTTCTCAAAGCATGGTCAACACTTCATATCAGACACGATTTAGCTTAGTCTTAATCTTTTCCTTCACTGATGATTCTTCGAAAAGAATTCTTTGTTACTGTTGAGGCTGGTCATCTCCTTTGCATAAGCGTGGACAAGCATGCAGGACAGCAACAATTGCCATTCAGCAGCTATTTCCATTGCATGGGTCAGGTTTCCTACCTATGACCTGCTGGAGGGGCTGACTTTGAAAGCAAAATGTTCATATCAGAGCTGTAAGAAATGTCTCAAGTTGGCCACAAAGAACCGAGACAGCTGTGATAATTACTTGCTCTTGAAAATTTTGCACATCTCTACAATACAATAACTATACAATTCCTTGCATTGAATCATCGCCAAGAGAGATGTTTCCAAAGGATGTTGCTTTTAGAACAAAAAAGAATGCAAGAGGCTCCATGTAAGACAATTCCACACTTTTTTGATCTATCAACTTTGAAAAACAAAACCTTCCAACACGCAAGGAAGTGACCTTTTCTCACCACATCTGCCAAGGTTCAATGGTTAAAGTGATTCAAATGAAGATGCTTTATCTTTTTTGATTCAGAGCTGGCTCCATGTCAAGTCCTCACATGCCCCTTCTCGTGGTGTCTTGTTGGGTTATCACTGACATTGATCACCTACCAAATTATATCAGAGGACAAATACAATGATTTTGTGAGGAAATCCTTTCTGAAGCTGATTGCAGTTGTTGGTGCTGAATATCACCCTATGAGTTCACCTTGCTGTGCAGTACAGATCTTCTGGGTTTGCATTTAACTGATGTCCTGTCATGTTGGCCGGGTCCTTTCTGCTTCTGGAAAGATGACGTGTCAAAACAGCACTCTTGTAGCACAGCCATGGTAGTCTTATGGCACTTTTTGAAACACTGGAGATGGCAATTGATGTGTTTTGGGCAAAGCCACGTAGGTATGAGTTCCCACTGTGGTTCCAGGTAGGAGCAATATCTTGTAACTCTAGTGAATTATTGCATCTACATGCTTGTATGCTACTGAGAGATTTTAGAAAACAACTCTTCAGGATGTATACATAAATATTAATTGATCTTTTTTCACATCTGCACTTTGTACCTGTTTTTATGCTAGTGGGTGGCCATGTTTTGCCTCCCAGCCATCTGTCCCAGGCACCATACAGCAGCTCAAATATCCCTTGTTCTGCCATCTTTGACTGTTTGAGAACTCTCCTCATTTTCTGCTTGTCGCACAACCACCTCACCCTTTCCCACAAAAGCCCTTCACCAATTTTCCCTGAGGAGCTTTGCAGGTCCTTTTATTGCTTCCTAACCTTTTCTGCTTTGGAATACCCCTGGTGCCACTGCCCACCTGTGCATCCTCCCTGGCTTGCTGCCTGAAGGACAGGTCACTAGCCCTCCTCTCTCAGGTGCCCCCGAGGAAGTCCCCATGCTCCATTGAGGGACCCTCCAGCACGATTCAAACCTTCCCTGAGAAAACTCCAGCCTGTCCCTGCCTCGACAGAGCTCAACGAGTTGTCCTACATGTGCACTACTCTCAGTTGTTCTCCTTCATTTAACTGAAGATGTAAGCAATGCTATTGAGGTCTCATTGCATTATTCTTCATTAGTGATGCTTTGGGGTATTTAGTTGAGAGAATAAAGGCGAAGAATAGCAGAAGGGTCTTGCTGTCAGACCAGTTAGTCCTGGAGTCAGAGAGATGAGAGCGGTGCTGAGGGGATGAGGTTGATTTCTTGCTTACCAATCTGGGAAGCCAGAAGGCCAGAGAAAGTGGAGAAAGCCAGAAGTGAGAAGGAATAGGGACAGCCCTCATTAACTGCTAGCTAGGCGCAGAGTGGGTTCCTGTGCTCTACCCCAATGGAGCTGGGCATAATTAACAGCAGAGGTGTGACCTTGCACCATTGTATGCATCGAACACACATATAATGTCTTTATACAATAAATTCATGACAGAAAAGTCATCGCTTGCTTTTCTCTTTGCACAATAGCATATGGTTAGCACTATTGAGAACAAGCATTTTTATATATATGAAATTCTTTAGGAGGAAACTTCCTGCACAAATTCACGATATTGCAATGGCTGGAGAAAGAGATGGAGTGTTTCAGAGCTCATCTGCATTGCTAACGGGTGACCTTCTTTGTTAGCTGGCTTAATAAGACTGACAAACAACAAGATTTTGTGCAACTTCCCTACTGATAAATGCATGGGAAAAATGTCAGTGGTTGATGTGTTGTAGCAAAATGTATTCATCTTCTTCATAAGCCTTGAGCTGCCAGTCTTTTTCACACACAGCTTGCAAGAACAGATTTGATTAAGTGATCCAAAAGGCTGAAGCCACTATACTAGTTTCTTTTTCATGAACTTTATTGAAGTCCCCTTGCTCAGGAATAAACACAAATAATCAAATTACCTTTTGAAAGGCATGAATGGCTAGGGCCAAACGAGTGATGTCAGACTACAAGAATAAAAGCAAAGTGTGAAAAGACGCAATTTATCACACACATTGTAACCAGCCTCCTTGGATAGACCCTCTTCAGCTTTCATTGTGAAGAGTTTTATTCTAACCAGTGACTGTCATTTTTCCATATTTAGTCTCATTTTTTTCTTCCCAGCCCCCCCTTTTTCCCTGAGAACAGAACACCCAGAAAGTACATTTATTTTCTATTTAAATTTTTTGCATGTTCCTTCCAGTGAGAATCTGTTAAAAGTGAACTGAAGACTTCTGTGAAAGTTCAGGTTCAGGACTTCATCACTTACCTCATGTGGATGTCCCCGTAGTGTTCCTGGCTCCATTACACACAGTGCTATGTCACATCGAAGGAGGACAAAGTAGTCTTCCTAGTTTACAAAATAAAAACCTATGAGCAACTCTTGAAGCGGTCTGGCTTTTGGGTACCTTGTGCACATATTGCCTTAGTTGTAATTATGTTCCTCTAAACAGGCGCCTTCCTCTCCCCACCCCACAGGTAACTTCTGGATGTTCAACAGCATCTCAAGGTAGATAGAGCAACGGAGGAAGGAACAGCCTTTTCAGGCAGGTGGCTTGTGCAGAGACACTCTGCTCTCTGTGTGCCAAACAGAGGTTACACCAAAGTACGCTTGCGAAGGGATTGGAAAATCCCCAAAGGTCAAGCAATATTTTAATTTGAGGATCTCCAGAGGGATGTTACCTCTGCCTGATGTCAGTGCTGGGTAAGACAGACGTGGACAGGCAGACTCCTCTTCCTCTGAAGACCTTTGAGGACACCTGCCTCATTCTCTGTGCTCTAGGTGGGGACCTCTGGCACTTATTTTAGGGAGCTAGTTCAAGCACCTATGATCTGGATGTGAAATGGATCCCTCCACTGCTTTTGTATTTATAGCCAAGGGCAGTAGGAACGAACCAGCTGAGTCATATCCTGGCAATCTGAACTCTGCTTCTACCTGGCAGGCTGTCTCATTGCTGTTTTGAAGCAGGTCAGATCCTCCTGGAAGCATTTATACGGCACCAATCATTACGCAATTCTGCAAGTGAAGGCTCACAGAAAGCACTGTGATATTTCAAATACTGTGGGGGTTTTCGTCTCATGTCAAATATAAAATATACAGCTATTTAAACAAGCTGATAGTTTCTCAATCTAATATGTGACTAATTTTTGTAAACCATGTATTACACAAGTCTGTGCTTTAATTTAATTTCCGTGCCTCATTAAGGCTTTCAGACTTCAGTCCGAATAAGAACTGTTTGTTATTCTTTGAAATGATGTAAGAAAATATTCAGCTCTTGCTGAGGAATTAGGAAAGAAAATAAACCATTTTCCTGTTTTCCTAGTTTGAATAGATATTTAATTAAAGTGACATGCCTTGGGCAAAACGTAATTAATACATCATGTCTCTATTACTAAAATTAATGGAAGGTTTATGACTGCTGAGCTGCAGAATGGACTGCAAATTTCTTTCCTGTCTTCTTACTTATTTTTCATCTGACCATCCGTCATTATTTTCTCATTGGAAGAGGGAAGCTTTTTTTCTGATCATTCAATTTTAATGTGTACTGATGGATAATTCCCTGCTAGCTCCGCTGCTCCGCCAACTTTTCCATTTTGATCATTTCCGTTATGCCTTGTAGCCTGAGCAAATGCTCTGGTAAGGCTTTGCGGTGGAGGTACTAAAGGCCCAGTTCAGCCAATGCTTCCTTAGACAAATAGTTTTCCTTGTGGAAGGCTCACGCGTGGGTGTGCTGACCAGTGTGTGGGATGCGCTACCTCCTGCCCTCTTCCAAGATGGGATACAGTTGCTTTGTGCTGGTGTGGCTCCTCGGGTTAGGGAGTTTCCTGAGGACTGCAGGGCATAAAGCTACTGGGAACTGCGGGATCTCTCGATGAGTTCATGGACATCATCAGGAGCAGTGTTGTGCCCTCTCCCCGGAACGGGCTTGTAATAAGCTGGGAGGGCAGGGAGAAGTGTATCTTCTGGCAAACACAGTGGCTATCTCATGGTGAGGCAAATGAACATGGACGTCTTTACCCCCTCAATCACAAGCCCTTGTCTCTCCCCTCTGCGGCACTGGAACCAGGAGCACCTGGTTAGTAATTAAGACGACAGAAGGTGTCACACCATCATCACTTTGTGTGAGGTAACGCAGTAACTATTAACACTTACAGCCGTACAGGACACTGTGACGTTGTGGACAAACCCTTTTTCCTGTGGGATAAACCTAGTCTAGACTTTC
This sequence comes from Phoenicopterus ruber ruber, assembly GCA_009819775.1. Lineage (NCBI taxonomy): Eukaryota > Metazoa > Chordata > Aves > Phoenicopteriformes > Phoenicopteridae > Phoenicopterus > Phoenicopterus ruber. The sequence goes on along the minus strand of CM020215.1, from coordinate 188,897,030 downwards.
CCTTCCTTGCACGCCTTCTTGAAAGCAACAGTTTTGAGACCTTCACCACCAACATGCCTGTCTCTATCTTCTCCATCCTCTTCCTGTTCCTCCTAAGTCCTGTCCATTGTTACCGTTGATATGACCAGCCTTTCTGATGTTCTTCCCTTGTTTCTGTGTGGAGTAAGCTCATCTGTTTACAATGGTGAGAGCACTTTCTTGTCTCAGCTCCTTTGGGGAAATCTACTGCTGTCAGGATGCCTGTGTATATCAAAACCCACTTATTTATTGAACTGACATGTGTTGTCTTCTGCAGCACTGCTGCTCTGTCCCTCAGATGCTTTGTTTCACCTTCTGCTCCTTGAAGTGGTCTGTAAACTCCTCAGGCTGATGGTCTTTGCTGTCTGATTTATTTTTTATGGGCTGTAGAGAAACAGGAGCTGATGGTATTGACACAAGCCCAAGACCTGCCAGGATGAGACTGTCTCCACAAAGTGGCCAGTTGTTGATTATGGATAGTTGAACTAGGTTCGTTGTGTGTTGGTGCTCTGTGAGGATTCTGCATAAATGCATGTCTGTAATGCCATGGCAGGAAGTCTTTGCGTGAGATGGACGGGGTAGGAAGATGAGAAAAGCAGGGCATAACTGAGAAAAAAAAGGAGAATCGGACTTGTCTTGCAGTATGAAGAGGTCATGCTTGAGGGTGAATGACAGTGACTGGAGAGGACACCAGCCCCTGTTGCTGTGCATGAGGAGAGCTGTTGGTTTCAACAGGGTGGCAGGAATGTGGGGGAAAATCCTAAGAGGCTTGTCCCCTGCCTTGGACCTCATGGGATGACAGAAAAAGCTGAATTTCTCTGAACTTCTGATAGTCCTCATGTAGGTGCCTTCTTCTTTTTGTGTATGAAAAAAACTGTTGTGGAGATCAGTTCTGAGATTTCTGGGCATTAGGGGTAATGGCTATGGAGAAACTTTGCTCACCTCTCAGCATTGCATCCTGCACCTCTACCTGTAACTCCTGTTCCTTCTCCACATGTGGGCTTTATGAAAGGGGGATGTGTATTCCCTAGTGCACATGCCCATAAATTGCTCCAAAGACCCTTGTTCACAGCAAAGAGAGATGTTCAGGCTGAGACCCTCAGCTTTCACAGCAAAAGGAAGGAGGAGGGGAGGAGAGAGGCAAGTCTGAGAACATAGGAAATTGGAGAGGCATCTGGTGACAGAAATAAATGAGTGTCAGAAAGGAAGGGGGGGAAAGAGGGGGAGGAAAAGAAGGGAGAAGGACTTACAATAAAAAACTAAATCAGAAACAGAAGGTAGGGATGTAAGAAATATTAAACATAAATATGCTGAGGGCTATTGTAGCTTTTCTTATTATCACATTTCTATTTCATCCTGACAACAATACTTTGTAGTGAATTTGTTGGATCATTTCCAGACGATAGCTCCTAATCTGTCACCAGAGTTTTTATGAAAGCTTGTGCTATTTCTGCCCCTCTGGAGACTGCAATTCACTTCAGTGAAGATCTGGAATGTCCTCGAAAGAACCTCATGCCTTTGCATTAACCTCCTAATTAAGGAGATATAATCTAGCTGGAATGAATTTGCACTTTAGTGATGCTTCTCATTAAAGAAGGAAAATGAGGTTGAAGTTCATAAATCCCGTGATTTAGGATGTTTTGTAACTGGAATGAAGCGTCACTGATGGGTTGCTCTGCAAGCATCAGGTTGCGTGTTTCAGGCAGTTTTATTCACTGGATGCTGTAAACTATCATTACATTCTCCTCCTGGAAGTGGAGTGATTTGCAGTTAAATTTAGCTTTGCTGCTCCGTAGGGCAATTGGAGTACCTTCTGCAACGTGGGACTTTGGAAAGTTTAATACTAGTTTCACATTTCCTTCCTGGCTCCTACGGCAGTCAAAGCAGGGCACTCCTGTGGCATGCCAACTTTTTTTTTGGTAAAATTGTATATATGTGTAACATTTCTTAGTTTCTGGATCCCAGAATGGGTGTGAAACATTCAGCATATGGAGAAGCAGAATTATTAGCACAGCAAAAGTGAGAGAAAGGTTTGTTACTCTTCGAAGCTTGCAGGATTAGGCAATGCGTGAAGTGAATACTGATCAACTCCAGGGCTGGGTTTCTGCAATCCAGAAGGCTTATAGACATATGGATGGGGCTGCGGGCATAGCAATTGTCTTTGCTGCTACTCTCATCCTTCTTCCAGGATCACAGCTGTGCTATCCTAACCCATCACAGAGCGGCATGAGGTGCTTCACACCCACGGTAATACATAGATCTAGCTTCAGAAAGTGCTAATGAAGAGCCTAACTATTTCTTCCTACAGGTGTGACCAGGCACCAAACTAGAAATGGTCTGAGAAAAGCCAGCGGCAGTGAGACGGAGAAGAGACGGTGAGCGCGGTGTGAGAAATGTGAGTGGGAGCATGTGGAGAGCCAGAGCAGGGACAGGAGGAAAACGGTGTCTCCAGCATCCCAGGGAGGAGGGATTTCCCTGGCCCTGCAAGCTGCGTGCAGGCAGGCGAGGGGGAATTTGGCATCCCACAGACAGAGCTGTACTGCACTGTACTGCGGCACTGAGCTCCTTGTGCGTATGGCTTTGTGGATCTGCCTTCAACACAGCCCTCGGGTTTATTTAGCAGCCTTTGGCAGGAGCAGTAGGTTAGGACACTGAAAAAGACCTTTTTTTCCAAAGATAATGTTCGAGTTGCATTTATCAATGTTCATAACTGTATTTCCACTCCAGCATCAAACCTGACCCACCGCACAGCATGAACACATATTTCTCAGTTTGCAGCAGTTAGAGCTGTGTTCCTCAGTGTACAGCTAGCAATATATAGCATGCTAGGAAGAGGGAAACATGCAACTACTCTAAAGACAAGATGCTGCCATTCACAGCAGACTTGGGCCGGGATGCTGTGTTGTGCGTTGTAGCCACCTGCCTTGGGATATGAGATGAGGAATTCCTGTCTACATAAATGTAGATGATTGGTGTAGACTGAATATCTAATTTCTAGATGGATAAAGATATGGGGAAATGATCTCCCCCTGACTTCATTTTCTTGTTTGCAGGTTGTGCATAGCTGGACTGATCTTTATAAATGCCTTGTTCAGGTTTTTTTTTCCATCTTCCCTGAAAAGATTCCAAACTGTAGCTGTTACCAAAACCTTGCTTCTTTGGAGGACACTTTTGAGGCTTTATCCTTAAAGCATGTTTTGGCTTGCCGAATCAGTTAATACATAAACAAGTCGAGCAACGTAATAACAAGCATTGCTTCAGATGTATCAGCTGAAATGAACCACGTTTAATGAGCAAGCAAGTTTGTGCCAGTCACTGTGTGACTTTCTTATCCAGTACAAACGCAGCTCTCTGCACGGCTATATGACCTGGGACTGTCCCGCACGTGAGTGCATCCCTCAGGGCAACGGGGTCTGGGTGTGAGGGCTGTTAATACCTGGATGAGTGCCGCTGACGCTGCAGCTAGGAGAATGAACACTGCTGTGGTGCTGTGCTCTGTCTTTACGGGATTCAGACGTCACCGGGTCTGGGATGGCTCTTCTTTGACAGGCAGGAGGAAACCTGAGCCAATGGCACCTTTTCTCCTCTGAATCCTGCTGACTGCAGTCAGTGTGGTGGAAACCTTTCCAGTGTCTCAATCATTCAAGGTGCTGCCTGATCCCAAGGGGCTGGGGCAGGTGATCCCTAAGATTCAAATGCATCAACATGAACTCCCCAATGAAATTAAACAAATAAAGGTGAGCTTGGCTGAGTTTTGGTGATCTTGTTCCCCACTTCCCAGCCTTGTCTGTGCTGCAGAGACAGCCACAGTGCTAGGTCTGAATTCTGTGAAACCAGTTGGTTCCCAGTCTCAGCTATCCAGGCACCAGGAATGTATTTCCACAAGCAATTAAAAAATAAAAAAAAAGATTTCTAGAATGGGCTTTCTGTGAGGCTCTGGCACTCGAAGCACACATCCTTGCTCAGGACTTCCAACCAGGAAAGGATTTCTCAGTTTTTCATGGCAATTGCAGAGGGAAGGACTCCTTTTTGCCTAGCTGCTCTATATTGTAGAAAACAAGCCATTTGGCTTTATATTTTCTATCAATCAGAGGGATTTGACTTTATTCCTAATATTGAGTCAATAACAAATCTTTGTATTTCATGATCACAGCATAGAAAGAATGCAAAGTGCAGCAGGCTTCAGCCACATAGGCTTTAAGCTCTGCATGGCTGAAAGCTCCAGCAGTTCAGGAGTCCAGCATTCATGCACGGGGTGAAGCCGTCTGACAGACTTCACACAGGAGAGAACCTTTTCCATCCCCATTTTCTCAGTGCTCACAGGATTTTTTTGATCATCAAGCTGTGCCCTTCGGTACTAGCAGAGAAATGAGCACTTGGATAACAGCAGAGGGGTTGCTGCACATCCGCACAAAAAGGAAGCTTTCAAGATCCTTTTGGCATATGAATCATCCAGTGCCTTTTCTGTTCAGATTGTCGCCAGTCACAGTTTAGCAGGTGTACCACAGCCTGTGCTATGAAGAGCAACAGGCACCGATGCTTCCTTGTGCTTATAGATGTGCAAAGATGTCCCCTTCCTCCCCCTCCCTGACTTCCAGCTTCTCTGGAAAATCAGTGACACGAAAAGACAAAAAATCACTTATGAAGGCATGAGACAAACACAACTGAAGACACTCCAAGCAGTTTTTAAGGCATTTGGTTTAGATTCCATCCCTGTACATTAATAACCAGTGCTGGAGCATTGGCTCAGCCAGCGCTCTGACGGAAAAGGAAAGGTCTGGCATCAGTGCCCTGAAACACTAGGAAAAAAACAAACTATCCCAAACAGGCAACGCAGAGGTCTATAACAGAGGAGGCACTCTGTTTACGATGTTATATTATTTCATAGACAACCTAATCTCATTTGTTTATGGCAGTGGTACCGCCCATCAGCCAGGCTTCAGCTTTTTCCCCACCCTGGGCCTGAGCTACCTGTGGAAATGACTACTGGATGGTAGGTAACAGGGTATTTTGGCAGCATCTCTGCTACCCCGTACTAGATTAATATTCTGGAGGAACACATCAGAGTCTGGAACATCTCCTCTGCAAACTGATATTTAGCAGAATTATTATGTTCTGTACCCACACACAGCAACCCCTCCACTCGTGTTATGAGAGACGTCGTGTTCAAGGCTGAGCCACAACAGAGTGGGCTGTGTTTCCATGGGCTGAAATGTCTAGAAGAGGCTCTTATTCTGCTTTTGTACGGTTGAGAAGAAGGATGAAAGTGATACAAAGCCGCCTTCCTTTCAGACGCAGGCTTGGTACTTGCTGCTGCACAAATACTGACTCCTAGGTTTGCCCAGGGAAAGCACCGGGTGATTGCACCTCCGGGGTGGTGGTTTCATACCTTTCCAGAGAAACTTGCAGCCGGTGAAGCGTGGCTGATGTAACACCTGGCTGGAAGTCACGCACCTGAGCACCCGGCATTTGTCTCTGTTTTCACTTGGACCCAAAGCAGGGTGTGATCCCGAGAGCCACATTTCCCAGCCGGGGAGCTGCGTACGGCTGGAAGCAGTGGCGTGGCTGTACACGGTCACCAAGCACGGGGTATGTTCCCATGTGCCTCTCCACAATTGTTTGCAGCCTGATGCTGGTTTTCGTTGATGACAGTTTACTTTTTTCATGAAAAACACCTTTTGCTGATGACCCCTCGTTCCTGAAATTGTGTCTGTATTCCTGCAGAACTCCTAATAGAGAAATGCTTTCCTGGCTAAGTGTAGTGAATGTCAGTAATTACTTTCTTTCAGCTTACCACAGTTCTCAGGATTAAGATTAATAAAACACTGACTCTCAGCAAAGAAGCTTAAATAAAGGATGGGTACTTCAAGTTCAGCCTGCTATATTGATTAGATAGCTCCATTTATTTCCCCCTGTTCACCAAAATAGTTTGAGGCTGTTGCATAGCATAGGCAACTAATGTCAGCTGTGCTTGAGATGAAGGGTTTTTGACTCAAATGCCATTGAGAATAAATTTAGAGTGTTGTTATCTAGACATCACAGAAGGAAATAAAATCTAGAGTGTAAGCCCTAAAGTAATACAGACAGATAGCTGCCAGACATGGAGCAAAGAACAAGGATCTGGCTCTCTAATAAAGCACACCTGACTTGTGTTTAGTCTAGCCCCGTGCCACCATGGGCTGGAGCGAGGCAGTTTGAAAGCAGGAGGAAAATGCAGGTGACAGGATTGCTAAAACCATGTGCAGACGTGCAGAGCCTCTGACTGGATGAAAGAAATGGGATCTGCCATGCAATAGGAGCTCATAAGGGGCAAAGGAGGAGGACAGGACAGCGGAGAAGATCACAGAATCACAGAATGGCAGGGGTTGGAAGGGACCTCTGGAGATCATCTAGTCCAACCCCCCTGCCAGAGCAGGGTCACCCAGAGTAGGCTGCACAGGACTGCGTCCAGGCAGGTTTTGAACATCTCCAGAGAAGGAGACTCCACAACCTCCCTGGGCAGCCTGTGCCAGGGCTCTGTCACCCTCACAGTGAAGTTTTTCCTCATGTTCAGGCAGAACTTCCCGTGTTCCAGTTTGTGCCCATTCCCCTTGTCCCGTCACTGGGCACCACTGAGAAGAGTCTGGCCCCATCCTCTTGACACCCGCCCTTGAGATATTGATAAGCATTGGTGAGGTCCCCTCTCAGTCTTCTCTTCCTGAGGCTGAACAGCCCCAGCTCCCTCAGCCTTTCCCCATAGGAGAGATGCTCCAGTCCCCTCCTCATCTTTGTAGCCTCCACTGGACTCTCTCCAGTAGTTCCTTGTCTTTCTTGAACTGGGGAGCCCAGAACTGGACACAGGACTCCAGATGGGGCCTCACTAGGGCAGAGTAGAGGGGGAGGAGAACCTCCCTCGAACCTGCTGGCCACACTCCTCTTAATGCACCCCAGGATGCCGGGTGATGACCCAGCAATATACAGTGTTGGAAATAGCACAAGGATCTGACCTCCCATGAAGTGACACTTTTTATTGGCACAAACTGAGACCCTTCTTGGTTGTTTCTCCTGCTGTATAATTTTCAGCAGTAACTGTAAATGCGTTTTCACCACCTTACCCACTTCTATCTCAGGGACTAGGGAGCAGCTGAAGTTGTTCCTCTGCTTCTCTGACCTTTTTTGACTTTCACCCTTTTATTTAAAGAGGTTGTCTATTTTCCACATCTCAGTAGCATCCACATTCAGAAGACATCAAGTGCACACCATGCAAGATTTATACACACGCTCTCTGTTATGTCATCAACTCACGAGTAAAATGGCTTAAGCTAAAGTGTGCAGATACAAAGCATGACTTTACTCAGAATAACTGTTAAAATGTCCCTTTCTCTGTGGTGTAGTTCAAAGCGATTGTTAAAAACCTGGCATGAAAAGGTTTGCTGACATTTCTGTAAAAGACCGTTCTGCGGACTGTGGGGTAGATAACATTTTATTCCAAGTTTACTCACCCAATAAATAGTATAAATTGCTCTGTTCTGCCAAGGGTTCACCTTTGAACACTTCATTTAATAAACAATCCTGATCTGATGCCATCTTTTTTTTGCCATCTCCAAAACTGTTTTTCAGGTTTACTAAGATTGTAGGTTATTCCTTGGGGACTTGCAAGGGAAAAGCCGAAACACCATGGCATGGTATATGCCATACAGAAACCATGTAGAATAGTCCACAAGCTTCCTCAGGGATGAGTAGAAGAGTGAAGGAAATGTTTTAACACAACTGGATACCCATAATGAGGGTATTTGATGTTTTCACCCGAAGTTTATCATGATTTTTTGGTGTGAAAAGCTGTATTTGTCTATAAGCATGTAAATATGTGTGTGGGAAAAGTTTTCAGATGTAAAATTTTGTTTTTTTCAAGTATCTACATCCTTGTAGGAGAGGATAATTCGGCTTATTCTCTCTTCATTTGAAAGTGAGGTTTGAGAAGAGAGAACATAATGTCTGTGAAGCTTTAAGACCTCTCACAGCTCTGTGCCCTCTCCAGGGGTGCGGCAGGAGCTCCCTGGCTTTGGTGAACCTCAGCTTCTTAGCACTGGGGCAGCGCAGAGCATGTGGGTGCTGCCGGAGATGACACCCAGAGGAACGAGGGAAAGGTTTTGGTTACCCTGGAGTCATTAATTACCATCAGCCTGTATCAATCCACTGAACTGCTTTTGCATCACAAAATTGTGAATCTCCTAATCAGAAGAAATTCTGAACCGTCAGGGTTAGGAGCAGGTGTGAAACCTGTGTCTCGTGGAGAGTTTGTTTGATGACACAAATGGAGGTGGTTGCTGTCAATCTGCTCCCCCCTCTTCCTTATACCTCCAGTGGGAAGGCAATTTACTGGCTCGCTTCCCATTCGATATTTTGACAGAGTTGCAGGATAAAAAAAGAAGCAGAATTGCATTTGAAACTTTTTGCTTTTGAAATCCTGGGTGTCTCTGCAAGCATTTGCAGCCAAAGGTACAGCTGAAGGCAGAGAGGGGAGAGGGGCCGATGAACTTTCCCTTTCTCAGTGTCATATCTGGGGTTTCCCACACCACAGCATTTTTAGTTTAAGGTTTTAAGTGACAGATTACAAGAATTCAGGCACATTAAGAAAGAAACCTCATGCACAAAATACTTTTCAAAAGCTGCCGGTCCACTGTTTTAAGGGTCCACAGAAATGGGAAACTTCCTAAGCTGAGAAAGGGCTGGATGCAGGAGCCATCAGGTGCACGCTCTTGCTAACACGTGCAGCCCGTCAGCTCGCTCTCTGCCTCCCAGCTACTGCTGGTGCTTTTCCTAGCTGAGTGACAGATGATGTCTGAAAGGAGGGGGATGAGCTGTGTCACATTTCGCTCAGTGCTGCCTGCACACATAACTAAACACCTCTCCCTTTGCCATTTGACGGTTGTGCCAAAGCATGCTGGGCATTGCACTGTCTGAAGATGTAGTGTAGGGATAAAAGTGGAGAGACAGAGAAGATGAGGAAGATGAGGGAATAGTGTTAGTTTATTTAGTTTAACGGGAGAGTCTGGGCCTGGGAACTGGGTGCAAATCACCAGCTGGCAGGATGGTGCTTTCTACCATAACCCATGCATCCCAGCAAGGAGTTATTAAAAATGACTGAGAGTTATTAAAAATGACTAAGAGTTATTAAAAATGACTGAGACCAGACATAGGGGACACATATCATGTTATTTCCTATCTCATTAAATGCTGCAGCATCTGTATTGTTATATTATTGTGAAAAATTTGAGCATAAAGTACTTTCTGACTTCTTCAGAAAGTTTATGTCTGAGCTTGGTCTCTAATTTTTCCTGAAGACAAAAGAGCACAGCGGGAAAGAACCACGGATGACATGTAACTGTGTTATACCAAAAAGAATTTAAACCAGAGGCTAACTGATTTGGAAAAGATTTCATAACAGTCCCACTTTGGACATTGCATGCTATCCTTCTTGAGAGTGGTCTAGCACAAATAATCGCAAGTTGCTGCAGTTGTTCAACGTTGTCTTTGTCCCAGCTCTTCACAGTGCAGACCCGCTTAGAATAAGCACCTCTTTTCATCTCTCTGATCCACCAAAGAGGTATATTTGAAATGCAGGTGCAATCCTGTCAGTGGCTTCAGCAAGACCAGCGCTGACCCAAAGCTCTGATATAGCCAGTCCGTAGGCAGGACAGACGTTTGCTCCCCAGCTCTGTACAATGTCCCACCGCTTGTCCGTCCTTATTGCGTTACTGAGCAAGTACTTGTTCTGGTTTGGCTTTCAACAGTGCCGTTGAACTGTTTTCTTGTGCTCCAGAATATATACCTTGACTATAATGATCAAACCAGAAATTAACCTTCACCTATTATCCTGTTCCAATTTGCTTTCTCTTATATTGAAACCTCATAGAAAACATTTAGGAGCGCCCCTTACCTATGGCTTTGGAGAGAAGAAGGGACTGCCTCTATTAGTAGACACAGAAAAGCCTGAAGCATCACAGCATCCCGCCTGTCAGACAAAACCTGGGAAGCGTGCATAATGAACAAGCAGGCTGACATTGTCAAGGCCTGTGTTGAGCTGAATGAAGAAAAGCTGATTTTGACTGAATTTTACTCCTTTAAGGAGTCAAAATAACATAAAGGCACTTTCTGTACAAGTTGCGGGAATGACATCTGTGGGTTTCCTGTGTGTGTGGATGGAGAAATAGTGAGCAGAAAACAGCAGACCAAAGAGAGGTAGCGCATGTGCAGAGAGGTAGCGCATGAAAGTCTCCCAAGGATCAATAAGCTTTGGAGACTTGTGGTCCTGTGGGATCTGTGGGAACTGACAAACTCAGGACAGCAAGAGTTGGCCAAACGTGTACAAGGCCACCAGTGCAATTCCAGTTGGTAGCTTGGACCACATCCAAGAAGGCAGTGGCTGCTATATGCAGAATACAGGATTACATATACATACCTGAGGAAGGAAAGGGCCCCTGGGGATTTCTGAACACCTACCCAGAAGCCGCTGGCATATCAATACGGCCACAGCGTCTGAGTGAACCGCTCAGGTGGTCCTCCCAAATGGTGCTCCAAATGAGGTACTATGAGTGATTGTGTGTGTGTGTATTTATGAAGGAGTGAACTGTGTGAAGAAATAAGAGAATGTACTGAATTAACAGGCAGTTGCTACTAATAACAGCTTGACTAATGACAGGGTGTTAGTAAATATCGATTGTGGCCTGCGTCTCCTCCTGACTTGATCTCCTATAAGAGAAAAGATAATTTACAGCAAATAGACAACCTTCTTGGTTGCACTGTGACAGCAGGAATGCTCCCCTCTTCCCAAGACTAGATGTGCACTTTGGCTCTGTCCTGGCTCCATATCACGATGGGAGCCAAGTGCTCATGAGTCCATGCTGTTGTTTGAATGGCCTGAGATGGTATGAGGGGATGAGAAAACATCATTGTGTAAGTCAAAAGTCCACAGGAAGCCTTACTTTTTACATATTGTATAAACTGCAGCAACTTTCCTTCTGCAGTTGGAGTGGGCAGTGAGATCTCTTCCTAACACAGCCCAGTGTATACTGGTGCATGGGCTTATTGCTCCCCAGGGGCAGGACTTCCCTCTGCTGAGCTTCATGAGATTTCTGGTGGTCCCCCTCTTCGCTGTTGAGGTTCCTCTGAATGGCAGCACACCCATCTGGTGTGCCAATGACTCATTCCAATTTGGTATCACCCATAAACTTGCTGAGGATGCGCTCTGTCATCCAGATCATTAATGAAGTTATTACATAATATTAATGAAGTTATTACATAATATTAGTCCCGGTATTGACCCCTGGAGTACACCACTAGTGACTGGGTGCCAGGTGGACTTCATGCCACTGATCACAACTCTCTGGGCCTGGCCATTCAGTCAGTTTTCAGTCCCCCTCACTATCTGCTTATCTAACCCATACTTTATCAGCTTGTCTATGATGATATTATGGGAGACAGCGTCAAAGTCTTTGAAGTCAAGATAAACAATATCTGCTCTTCCCTCAAGACCAACGCTTGTCTGAAAAGCCTGGACTGTCTGATTTTCTCTTTTAGATTCCCTGGCACAGAACAAAAACATCTTTTAACCATCTCTGCCTTTTCTGCACTATTATTGACAGTGTTATCACTTCATCTATCAACATGTCAACAGTATTATTGGGGCTTTTAAAATGCCAGACATTTCACTCTTCCCTTCCATTGCCAGTATTATGGAGTAGGTCACATTTATGCCCATAAAGAGGCAAAACCAATTTCTCAAAATTATGATCCATAACATCGGTGTTCAAACTTTCAACTTTTCCTTAATACCTTGTGTCTTCATGAATGGTTTCAACATCTCAGCTTTGTACTCGGTGAGTGCTTTTTGGACCCACTCTTCCTGCTGTTTGTAAGAATTCAGTGTCTACAGGATGACTCCAGCCAGCTCACCCCGCAGAAGACTCATTCCCCTTTTAACAAGAGTCTCAGAGTGGGTTGGTAACTGTGTAGCTTGTGCACCATTACTTCTTCTGCAAATCACTACATCCAGAGCTGCACATTAATGGGAGAATTCAAACAAATAGAGCTGGAGAATAATTCAGGTTGGAAGGCGCCTTGGGAGAGATCTAGTCCAACCTCCTGCCTAAAGGAGGGCTAGCGTCGAAGCTATATCAGAAACAAAGTGCTAGTTACATTAAAAATAACACATTGCAGGTTTCAGTTAGGCAGCAATGAATGTCATTCTTAGTGGAGGCTGTGTTCATAAGTTTTCAAAGGAAAAAAAAGGAGGAGGAAGCACTTTAGAAAATAACAGTTGTATTTGTCTCTTTCTTCATTTGAATTTATCTTCCTAAGGCTGAAAAAGCACCTGGCTTTTCCTCACCTAGTGATCTGGAGGCAGCTTAGGTTTGAAGAATGGAAAGATCAGGATAAACCAGATGAACAGCCTGAAAGACAGGATAAGTGACTTGTTTCTTTATAGACAGAAAGAAAACAATGGAAAAGGAGCTGGGGGAAGGGTATTAAGAAACCCATCTCAATGTAATGACATAATTTCAGACAGATTCTATGATTCTATGATTCTACACGTGAGTAGAGCTGCCTCCTCTCTCCAGTGAAAGGGTTCAGCAGAAATCTTAAGCAACCTTGCAGAGAGAGGAAAGCAACGGGAATAACACAACCATGTTTTTTCTTTATGTGTGGGTAGGATGTGTATGTCTTCTAAGGTCCTTGATAGTTTTCTTCCATGAGAGGCTTCTTCAAAGTGTGCTTTGAGGGAAGCATCTTCTTTAAGGAGAAGTGTGATTCACCAAGCCCTCCATTAGCAGATAAAGCGCTATAATGATTTATAACTTTATAAAGGTGGGGTAATTTGATATAGATTACAAGCAGTGTGAGGTAGCCAACAGGGCTGACTTTGACAAACTCTGCTGTATGTGACGGAAGCTGGGTTTTTTGTTGCTGCAACATAGACCACAACATGGAGAGTCATGAGTACTAGGGCCTTTGTCTGAGCTCAGATCACGGCTGATGTGAGACGAACAACAGTTCTCACTAGTTGCTGAAAAATTGCAGTTTGTATAAAAGACTGAAAAAATGTAATCTGGACAAAAGAGGCCAAATTCACAGGCTTTTAGTTTTGGACTCTATTGATTTTTATTTTTAATACTCTGAAGGTTAAACAGATATTTACTTTATTCCTTCTTAATGTTCAACAAAATATTAATCATCCTTTTTATAACGCTTCAGGCTACGATAAAATGCAGTCTCTTCACCCACTGAAATATATAAATTTCTATATATGTATATTTTTTATATATATATAACTTTAAAAAATATATCCTATTTTAAAAGATACTTAGAAAAACATACATCAGCATTTTCTATACCTTTAGTGGGATAGCTCTGGTTCTTAAATGCACATCCAGCAGCCACTTCCACACTCCTTGTCCAAGTAAACTAGTTGCTAGCCTGTGGAGATCAGTGTGTGTGTCACAATTCAGCAGTTCGCTGCCGGAGCCCAGACAATCTATCACTATGGTGGCAGCAGTGCAAAAGATGGCTGTGGCAAGACTTCAGGTGTAGGTTAAATTTCAAGTACGTTCCTGAACAGTATTGAATTCAGCTCCTGGTCACGTACATGACTGAATCAAAACTTCAGCATATGCTCAAGTGCTTTCCTGAACTGCAGTCTCTAGAATCCTCAACGTGAAGTTAACAGAGATCCTTCTAGACCCCTTAATATATATACGTATTTTTGGAAAGCTCTGTGTATTCATAGTTAGCATATGTCATTATATATACATCATCATAGGTTTTCTTCCTAAAATGGAGTTTGGAGATGCTCAAGTCTCTCGATGGGAACACACCTGAATCTCAAAACTCCAGCTGTGACTGATTCGTCAGTGTAGATTGAAATACCAACTCTTTCCTGGCATTTTAAATTTACCTAATTATTTTCTAGTAAAAAAAAGGATTATTTTTTATTGCAACAATTAGGAAAGTTAAATGATACAGTGAGAAATTACTATGAGTTTATTATACCTTCTAAAGAAGAAACGTAGTAGTTTTATATGCTTCAGGAATACAATTAAAGCAGAACATTTTCTCTTCCCTTGCTCCCCTAGATTTTAATTACTGCTAAAACCTGATTACTCAAATACAAGAAGGTATAGAGCAATAAAGGATGTTAAAGGAAGAAACAAACTATTGGAGAGGCATGCGAGTTGTTAATTCACTTGCCTTTCACATTGCTGACAGGCGCTAGAGCTAAATTTTAGTAAGAGTCTGGGCATTTTCTGAACGATTTGTAGCAATTCCCAGTTGCTGCTCCACTTTGGGTAATGGAGCATTTTTACGTGCAGCTGTCTGGGTGAATTGTTTTAACATCTTACTGGAATTACTCTCTTTCACTTCACTGAACCAAGGGATATAATTACACAGTTTATAACTAGCTGCACAGCAAGTGAAAATTACAGTAAAGATTTGAATATTTTAAGTGATGTAGACAAGAGTTAGGCCAGTTGCAGGTCCGTTGCCTACACTTAGTGCCTAGGAGATGCTGTAACTTTATCCAAGGCAAACAAGAAAGCTGACAAGGGTGCTGATTGCTATTTTTGATGTGCCCTTTGGTTGCGATTCCAGACAGAGAATTTCCAGGTGAAAACATTTCCGAAGTAGGTCACTTAGATTGGACATTCGTAAAAACTTCTTTACCGAAAGGGTTGTCAGGCATTGGAACAGGCTGCCCAGGGAGGTGGTGGAGTCCCCATCTCTGGGGGTATTCAAAAGGCGTTTAGATGAGGCCCTAAGGGATATGATTTAGTGGGGGACTTGGTAGTGATAGGTTAATGGTTGGACCCGATGATCTTGGAGGTCTCTTCCAACCAGAACAATTCTATGATTCTATGATTCTATTCTCCAGCCATAGCTACGCTGACAGCATTCACTGCCCTATAACACAGCAAGCACCACCCGACATTGATATTATATATCATGACTCCAGTTTAAACTCCCAGGACCTGGTCAGCTTGCTGAAGACTATTTCCCAGCCCACTTTTTTTCCTATGAATTTTAAAACACCTCTAAAGTAAAAAGTTTACCTTTCATAGGTTCGGTAATTGCGAATGTTGTTCATGCTCTGTAGTGGGTCTGCGTGTTGCAACCGCTAATCAAATCCTATTGTGTACCAAAAAGGTGTCAACCACATTTGAAATTTGCACACCTCAAGGGTTTTTTAATGTTTCTTTGTCTTAAATGTCTAATTACTTTAATGAGGGAAATGTTCAGGGGGGTGTTAATGCAGTAAGGCAATTTTCTGTCTCTCTAATTTCCCCAGCCTGCTTTTTGGCAATGTATGTTTTTTCAAGTGCCTTGCAAGGTAAACAACTTTTCCTAGTAAAATACTGCTAGGTACTGTAGAGGGTTTGTGAGCTGGGAATGCAAGATCTTCTATGAAGTGCCACAGTTACAATAAAAGGCCTCCTTACCTACATCTTCTTGTTATTGATTAAATAAAATTACACCATTGTCGGCAGCGTCTGCGTGCTTTATGGATTTCTTTTGACCCAGCTAAGCCATGGTTGCTTCTCCTATTTAATCGTAAATATCAGTTTTAATCGCTTCCTGTCATTTCTTGTTCGAAAGGGCTGATATTAATAACTCCACGTGGCGGAGAATGACAGGTATATATTAATGACACCATGATTATTTCTATCTGCCCTTTCTCTTTGTTAAAAACAAGCAGGACCGTGTGTGTCCGCACCTCGGCGCGGGCAGTGTTGCTAAGCTACTGCTGTGCTGGCTGGCACACATGGGCAGCATCATTCAGCTGCGAGGATCAACAGTGCCCGAGCCGCCGGCACACGTGGCCATTTCCTTCGTGTACGTGGATGAGGTGACATGACACCTGGGGCTCAGAACGACGTAAAAGGGATGGAAGGATCTGAATGGTAAAAGCCAAAATTAGGTACTGCTGTTAGCAAAGAAGCAGGCTCTGTGCATTGCCCTGTCCTATGTTCCCAAAGACGAAGTGCTCAGACTACAATAATCTTGCACGGTTAGCGAATGGTCCCCCTTCGCAGCACTGGGACAAGCTGATCGAACAGCAGGTGAAAGACCATGCCTCTTCACCCCATCACCGAACCTCCCAAGCACAAAAGCCACTGAAGATCTTAGACACCACAAGTGGGACTTGGGCAACATTTTTGTGCCTGAATCCAAACCCACGTGTCCCTGCTGCCCAGATGGCAGCAGCCCTTTGCTGATGGTGTCTGTGGGTGCTGCTGAGGGTCCCTGGTGGCCCCCAAGTCCATGGGATTGGGCCATGTGTGGTACTGGCTGGCACCCAGGCCAGCCACAACCTGGCACGGAGCTGCTCATCCGCTGTGGGAAATCCAGAGAAATCTCCCTCCTGCCCAGCTAAGCAGCTCCAGCTTCTGTCCTGGAGCTGTAGGTACAACAAACACCCCCTCAAAACCACAGCAGACCTTGCACAGAGCTACTCTCGCTGAATGCATCATTTAAAAAGTACTTCAGTGCTGGAAACTGCTTTGGTGGCTGTAGTCCCACATGGTTTTTGGGGCAGTGTTGTTACCAGTTTCAGTGAAGGGTGAGCTAAGCTTGGAGTAGCCTAATGTGACCCTTCTGAAACAGAAGCAGAATGACTGCTGTTGACCATATTGTAAATGGTCCTAATTAAGCAGATTTCAAGCCATGAAATCTACTTGCAGCATATTTGGTGTTGGCTGACAGCGCATGTTTGAGACTACAAACTAATTAACCCAGTACTTAAGGATTCACCAGGCCCGGTCATTTGAATGCAACTTTTCTTTAATTGTTGAGAGGTCTCATTAGCAAGTTTAAATCCTCAAGGAAGGCATTCCAGACACATTTGTGCATCTTAGTCACTAATAATGACAACTAAAGATAGCAGCAACAGCAAGTAATTTCATTACAAAGGGCAGAGAATCCTCTCTATTTAATGTGCTTTTAATCTGATCTACAGGAGAACACAGAGACATCCACAGCTGTCCTAGGCTCAGCCCCCAGGTGCAAGATCTCACCAGTGAGTGTCCTGGCATGTCAGGCACTTGGGATCCTTCTGCTCCAGACCCATGTGCACATTCAGCTGCTCTTTGTGGCAAGGGTTCACAGATTTTTGTCCATCATTTACAGTGCTTCCAGTTCCTTGAGGTTTGTTGGAGTTGCATTGCCTTCCCAACCTGTCACATTTCTTGCTTTATCTTTCCACATATGCTTTCTTCAACATTTTTTGTTCCCTGCTGTGCCCTAAGTTACACAGGGGGAGCTCCTTTTCCTGTTGCTAATTTCGGGTGGATGTTCAGTGGTAGATCACTTATGCTAAGTGTTGCTGGTACCTGCGACAGGCTGATTGCCTACTCGAGAAAGACTTGAACTTTCTTCCACCTTGTCCCATGCATGGAAACAGAGTTATCAGCCTCATGTGCACATTTCCAAAGCTGTTATTTAGTCTTCTACAGTAGCTGGGGCAGCTTAAATTAATGAGAGAGAATGCCAGTGCTCCAGTAGATAAGGACCTCATCGGAGACATGGCTTGAACCACAGCTCTCTATCCAGGTGTCTTCTTGGGATTAGGTGCATCTTCCTTTTTTTTGGTGCTGAGGGGAATGAAGGCACCCTGCTCTGAGCAGGTGACTTCAGCTGATGGTTTGCACCTGGTCACTTAGCACTGTTTTGGGGCACATGTGAGTGCTCCTAAAATGTTTGCCATCCAACTGCTCCTATCAAACCCCTTCCCAACAACTTTCTAAGATTCCTGAGAGCCAACACTATTGGTTTGTCAGATCACGAGGAAATTATCTGTTTCCTTCGTCAGCTTCCCAAAATCCTTGCTGGACTGAGGCTAATACTTATTTCCACGCACCTGACTGAGATACACATGGCACTTTATAACCAATAAAGCTTCTTCCCTGTGTGCCCAAAATACAGGTGCATCAAGCCAACTGACTCTGCAGTCTGAAGAGAAGGTTTGATGCTTTTGGTATATAATCAGACAGGACACTTAGGGAAACCACGGCAAAAACAGGAACAGCCTCTTTTATTCCCTTTTCTGTCTCCAGTTCTACAATGAAGAATGTGTTTTAAAAAATGTATCCGACAATATAAGAGCACAGCTTGCATGTGTAGGTTATAAATACTTAACCTACATCTGAAAATACCCTGAAGTGGGAGATTTAAACAGAGAAAAACATGCAACTTTGGCTCTCAGTAGATGCTTTGAATATCTGATTAACTGCCTAGGTTACTTCCTTACCCTTTAGACATGATATTTCAGCTTCATCAGTCATTTTGGAAAGGGATCTGAGGATAAAGCCCCAGGATCTGCCATTTTAACACCATTTTTTCTCTGCTGCAAAAGAGGAATTTGTCAGCGAAAGAGAAGACACTGTTGTGATTAAGCTGGTAAGCTATGGCTTAAGACCTTGGACTCTATTTCAGTTCTGCTGGAGGCTTTATTTATGACATGGGGAATATCACCACATTTTTGGGTCCCTGTCCTCTATTCATACATGAGACGTCCTTTCACCGTTGCTCTGCTTCATCTGTCTGAACTTTCCCTAATGTTTGTACTTCAGTGTTTCACAGGGGTCTCTCCTCTTGGCAGGGACTTTTAAACATCCCTATATAGACCAACTATAAAACAGAAGCAAACCATGAACAACCTGGGACGGGCTGAAGTTACAAAGCTGAAGCATTCGTAAAAATTTCTTTACCGAAAGGGTTGTCGGGCATTGGAACAGGCTGCCCAGGGAGGTGGTGGAGTCCCCATCTCTGGGGGTATTCAGAAGGCGTTTAGATGAGACCCTAAGGGATATGATTTAGTGGGGGACTTGGTAGTGATAGGTTAATGGTTGGACCCGATGATCTTGGAGGTCTCTTCCAACCAGAACAATTCTATGATTCTATGATTCTATGTCTTCTACTCACTGGGCAAAAGCGTACTATGTATCATAAAAGCCTCTCTATTTCTGTTGTCTGTCTACCTCTGTCTCAAATTTACATCCCTGTGGGTAACTTCTTACTCCTAAAAAGCACCTGATTGACGAAAAAGAAATTAGTTAATTTGTATGCTTCTCTGCACATGTCTTTTGGAAGGGAGTTTCAGGAACAGCTCCATGGCTGAGTGCATACTCCAGAATAAGAATAAACCTGGCTATGTCAGGGAAAAGCGTGCAGAGTTTTATCTCAGAATTGCCCTGTTCTCTCGGAGGCTTCATGAGCAAAACCTGTGGCTGTGTCTGCTTTAGATGATAACTTGTTGCAGCCTTAAACTAGCCAGCTCACATCCCAGTGATTGCAGCACAGGGCTCGTGGGGACTCCGAAAAATCATGTGGGTGCACCGGCTGCCACAGGCACCCCGCTCCCAGAGGCTCTGCTGCTGTTTGTACCCGTGCTGGCTGGTTTCAAAATAAGGTGGCTGCTTTCGTAAGACTGCATTTCATCCTGCAGAAATACCCAAATCCTGGTGTAAAATGGCTCACTGATGGCTGCAAGGAGGCTTCATGGTTTTACTGGTGACCAGTGCTTCGAGGGCAGCTCCTGCTCTCTGCCTATAAAACACACCATATTTGGCCAAACGTCCTAAAGATCTCAGTAAGTACCATTTGAACAGCCTTCCATGTATTTAAAAAAAAGTATAAGGTGGAGACCCATCCTCACTGGACCTTTGTAGCAGCCCCGTAGAGCTGCCTTTGAAGGGCATCACTCTTAGAGTAAAACTCTGTCCACTAATGATCTTCCTAGGTAGCTTCAAGAGCAGCTGATAAATAGCTCAATAAAAGGTTGGAGTGTAAAGCACTGGACTGAACATGTCTATTTGGTTTTCATTAACTTTAGCCCTGTGGATTTCCACCATCCTCCAGCAGCTGAACAAAGTAACAACGATCAGTACAGGACTGAGGTAGTCTCTTCACAACAGGCTACCAGTAAACTCAGATGATTGATTATTTATAGTACAGCTGGAAAAAAAGAGATTGTTTATGTGTTTTTTTTTTTCCCTGCAGTTGCAATAAACAAAAGAACAAGCACTCAGATTTTTTTTGCAAATGTAAAAAAATAAACACTAAAAAAAATTTCAAATGTAAGCTTAAGCAAGTAAAGCTGGTGTAGATTTCAAACCACAACAACAATTCAACTAAAATATTCCTGCTAACATGAGATATTGTGAAGACTCATTTTGCATTAATTCACAGTTATGCATTGAAGTCAAAATTGCATTAAGCGCAAGGGCTCATTGTACAGGATTGGCAGAATCAGCTGGCTGAACCCAGCATCACCTGGAGCCTTTCTAGATGTATCCATTGTGAAGGGAATGTCTTTTGGGTGGAGCACTAGCATCTCCAAAGTATTC
Source organism: Phoenicopterus ruber ruber (assembly GCA_009819775.1). Lineage (NCBI taxonomy): Eukaryota > Metazoa > Chordata > Aves > Phoenicopteriformes > Phoenicopteridae > Phoenicopterus > Phoenicopterus ruber. The sequence continues at coordinate 188,876,634 of CM020215.1, read as the reverse complement.
CTCTCTTCCAAATTACTTTAAGAAAGATGGCTGTATGGTTACTGATAGTGGTATTTTCTGTATTTCCTTTTCCTGCAGCCCAAATACTTCTGCAAGCGTATACTGCAGTGACTTGGAGAAGCTGGCTACCCATGGCTTGGATGGGCATACTCTGCGCTGGGTAGGAAACTGGCTGGATGGCCGGGCCCAAAGAGTTGTGGTGAATGGAGTTCAATCCGGTTGGAGGCCGGTCACAAGTGGTGTTCCCCAGGGCTCAGTACTGGGGCCAGTTCTGTTCAATATCTTTATCAATGATCTGGACGAGGGGATCGAGTGCACCCTCAGTAAGTTTGCAGATGACACCAAATTGGGAGGGAGTGTTGATCTGCTGGAGGGCAGGCAGGCGCTACAGCGGGACCTGGACAGGCTGGATCGATGGGCCGAGGCCAATTGTATGAGGTTCAACAAGGCCAAGTGCCGGGTCCTGCACTTGGGTCCCAACAACCCCAGGCAACGCTACAGGCTTGGGGGGGAGTGGCTGGAAAGCTGCCCGGCGGAAAAGGACCTGGGGGTGTTGGTTGACGGCCGGCTGAATATGAGCCAGCAGTGTGCCCAGGTGGCCAAGAAGGCCAACGGCATCCTGGCCTGTATCAGAAATAGTGTGGCCAGCAGGAGTAGGGAGGTGATTGTCCCCCTGTACTCGGCCCTGGTGAGGCCGCACCTCGAGTACTGTGTTCAGTTTTGGGCCCCTCACTCCAAGAAAGACATTGAGGTGCTGGAGCATGTCCAGAGAAGGGCAACGAGGCTGGTGAAGGGTCCGGAACACAAGTCCTATGAGGAGCGGCTGAGGGAACTGGGGATGTTTAGCCTGGAGAAAAGGAGGCTGAGGGGAGACCTTATTGCTCTCTACAACTACCTGAAAGGAGGTTGTAGAGAGACGGGGGTTGGTCTCTTCTCCCTAGTAACAGACGACAGAACAAGAGGAAATGGCCTCAAGTTGCGCCAGGGGAGGTTTAGATTGGACATTCGTAAAAACTTCTTTACCGAAAGGGTTGTCAGGCATTGGAACAGGCTGCCCAGGGAGGTGGTGGAGTCCCCATCTCTGGGGGTATTCAAAAGGCATTTAGATGAGGCCCTAAGGGATATGATTTAGTGGGGGACTTGGTAGTGATAGGTTAATGGTTGGACCCGATGATCTTGGAGGTCTCTTCCAACCAGAACAATTCTATGATTCTATGATTCTATGATTCTATGACTTTAAAAGTCAGACATCAGCTTGAACCAAATCCAAGATGCATGCAAAGACTAAATTCTGACTTAGAGACAGATTTTATTACAAATAGTTGGGGAAGTCTGCATGTGAGCAGGTAGTGGAGGACAGCATGTTGTTGCCATCCCTGGACAGAGCACTAGGTGAGCAAATCTTGCATGAACCTGGTCCATCCTGGACCACTGCTTGCTTGGGTTTTCATACCTGTCTAAAGACCTTTCATGCTTGGCTGATCAGCTGATTAACTGAATTACCACTTTTCCTTCTCAGTTTGCAGGAATAAGCTGTATTTCCCTTTAAAGATGAGTTCTGGATAAATGGATGTTTTAGGTCCAGCAGAGAAGATAATCTTGTGTGAAGTGATTAACTCTTCAAGTGAATTGCATAGTTAGTTCCATTAGAAAACTGTCTTTGCTGTTCACTCCTCTTAACTGCCTCTGCTTACATGAGACACTTGTAAAGCTGCGGGTTTAGATTAGTGGATTTATCTAAGTTTATGACTGTGCTGCTGTTAATTATGTTAATGGTAATGTAGTCCTACATTTCTTAGTTTTCATATGCGATGGCCATTATCCTGCATCTGTTCTTCCTGCTTCATGTTTTTCTCCCCTGTTTGCATCTCATTTTTAGGCCAGCATAATGACATGCCATTGAAATCAGAGCCAGGACTCATCAGCTCTAGTAATTATCACCTTCCTCTGCCCTGGAGGCTTAGAGCGTCACTCCTCTTCCTACTCTCAGCCAAGCCTTTCATTAGTACGGCCATCCACAGCGTTACCAGACTCACTTGGAGCAATGGGCTGCTGCTATGTCCACCTAGAGTGTAGAGATACTCTTCTCTCAGTCAGGGGATCTCCTCCCTCTCCCATCACTGACATAACAGCCAATGCAAGCTGCCAGTGTACATTTGAAAATCTCCCTTGTTATGATTACTTACGACTTCTTTCTACATCCAATGAGAAAATATTTTCTCTCCAATACCACTCAGATTTCTGCCCTTTGCTTCTCTTTCTCCACAGTTTTCACTACTCTTTTCCCCATGGTAACCTTCTATTGCCTCCTTCTTTCTCCCTGCTTTCTGGGTATCCCTCCTTGCACCAAATCATAATCGTGCTTGATTTGTCTCACATCTGCATCCCACCTCTTGAAAGGATCAAAAATAAAATGAACAAAAAGGATACATGACTGTTTAGAAGCTGGGGATTCAATGTCCCAGAGAACTCCTGCTTGTGCCATCATTTCAATCTGGATTAAAATGCAGGCTGGAGAGGCAGATCTGGGGACCCTGTTTCTTGTCATGCTGTAGATTTACTGAAAATCATTGCATAAGTGTGATGCCCCGTTATTATCTGTGCTTTGCTCGTGCTACTAAATATCTGTTTTATTTTGATGGAAGTTTATTTAACACATTTTTGTTGAAAGGGGTTTTTACCACTCAGTTATGACAAAGAAATGACAGTTGGGTTTATTTTCTTGTTGAAACATGTCATGGCTAAGATTATCTTTAGCATTAGCAACAGCTGACTACTACTTCCTTGTCTTTAAAATCAGGGGGAATGGGAGGGCTGTTATTTTTGGACACTGAAGATGTTCCCTTCCCTTTGGGTTGCTGGGGTTAAATGTCAGAGTTGGGTTTTGATTTCTGACTGTTGTGTATCATTGCTCTTCTCCCACCACTGCTCGCTTTTCTCCTGATAGACATTACCCTCTCTCGGGGTGTCAGAGAAGCACAGAGTGTGAAGAAGAAATAGAAATTGATTTGCTTTGTGGACCAAAACAGCCAGAGCTCATACATCATGGGGAAGGAGGCACAGAAGCAGTTATGCAAGATTTAGTCGAGGTAGAAACATGGGGTCTAGCTCCACTCAAGCCAAAGCTAGAAGAACATGGAGTCTGAGCTCAAGTCAGACCTGCTCCTACTCTTAGCTACATGACAACGAATAGCTTGGTCTTGTTTCCTGAAACCTCAGTGAGCCATGGAAACAACTTTGCTATAATCTGTGGATGATGTAACATTTCAAGACCCAAACTGAATTTCTGCACTGACAGAAGCTTTGCCCTGCATGGTATGTCATTGTGCTGGATCAAGGGTAAGGCCTTCCAGGGTTGATCAGCACTGCAAAACAGCTTCTGATCTCTTCTGCTAGGAAAGTGACATCTAAAGTCTTATGCCATTAACTAGAAGATAAAATGGACCTAAACGACCTTTTTTTTTGAGACAATTAGATGCAGTTATAGCATTTACATGTATTTCTGTCATACAAGCAAATGCATTTACATAAAAATAAAGCAATTTGTTAAAGATCATCATTCTCAGCTAGGAGCCCAAGTAGAGAGATTGCTTGTGGCAAAGCATGTGTGTCACTTGCTTGGCTAGCCCTGCTTGGTAGTATTCTTGGAGAGTAGAGGTCAGACCATGAAGAGCAACAAATTGGCTTGTTTCCACCAATGCCAATGGATCTGTGTTGGTTTTTTTTCCCCCTCACACTGGCCACAGGTCTAAATCTTCTTTACTACAGCAGGTTTTTCAGAGGCAGAATTTGATAATTTTTGCCCCCAGCGAGATAAGAGGCATTTCAAACCTCAGAGTGGATGCTGCCTCTAAACCTAGCTAAGCTTGGAGAGAAGGTGTGTATTTACACAAGCCTGCTTCCCTTTGCCTCCTCTCCTCAGGCCACTCGCTCCACCATAGTGGGAGGCAATTGTCTGTCTCCTGTACCTACGAGCATTGCCCACAACTGTCACATGCTTTGTGGCATGAGAGTTTTAGAAGTTCAAATAATGTTTAAGATGGCGCAAGAAATGCTGAATCTGAATCAGTTTCTCGGGGCTCCCTGGATCTTGGAGGAGCAGCTTGTTTCCATAGGGGTGGTGGTTTCAGATCTGGGAGCTTCAAAAATATGCTGGAGTAGGTTAGTCTGGAGCTAACCTGTGCTTAAGTCTACTGCTGTAGGTGGAATTACCCTAGAGGCACATCTGGTCTGCCATGGCCCTCATCCAGTAAGGTATGTAATCATATGCCTAACTTTAGGCCAATGAATAACTTTCTTCAATCAGGTTGCTTCTTTGAAGCTAATAGGGCTATTCATATCTCCAGATTAGGCACACATGTTCAAATATCTTGCTTAACTGAAGTCCATGATTCCTTATATTGGGCAAGATCTAGGTGAAAGGATTTTATTAACAATGAAGTCAAAATTACGTATTTCAAGTTCCTTTAATTATCTCACCAGGGACCATTTGTATCATTAATTAATGAAATGATTACCTCAAATCAGCTTTAACAGTGCTTGAGAATTTTGCAAGTATCACAGTGTAAGTATAACTAACAAAAGGAAGAGATCAACTCTGTTAGTATAGCTAAACCTTCAGCATTTATATGTTAGGTCAGAGGGAATTTAATTTAACATTTTCTAAAGAGTTTTGTGGAGCTTTTTCTGCAAGATATTTTTTCCTATCCATCTATTTTAGAGCTGTGGTTTTGCACTTCTATTCTAGCTAGTTCGTTTTTATCCTTAAAGGCACACCGTATTTTTTAATTTCTGAATCTTCCCCACACTTTCTCCTCCAAAATTAGTAAAAACCTCTTTTGGAGAAATATGTTATTTATTTTGTATTTGTCAGAATGAGTTAATAATGCATCACAGTGCATCACTGATGCCTGCAAGTATGTCAACCCCTGTACTGGAGAACCAGCCTGGTTTTTCACACACTGTAAAAGGTAGGAGGACACCTAAACTCTCGATTTTCCTTCTCAGGCCTTGAAAACTCATGTGCCTCTGCATACACAGGGACTGATGTTGTATTATTCAGCCAGCCCTGTGCAAAGTGAAGCTGCTGGTGTGGGAAGCCGTTTGCAAGTCTCTCTTCATTTAAGGTTTAGGCTATCTATCTGATCAAGCTGTGCTGACTGTCCAGGTCACACAGGGGCAGACTCAGAGGCCCTGATTTGTAGGTTATGTGCTCTAAACTGTAGATTATGATTCTTAATGATGAGGGTGGATTTGAAAAAGGAGAAGCAGCCAACAGGGCAAATGTAAGATTTTTTTTTCCGTATGTCTTTTTGTTGGCTATCTCAACATGGCCTTCCTAGCCCCAAAGTGTTAGTTTAGACCAGTTCACATTTGGACTAGAAAAAGAATATGCAGTGTGCACGTTGGCTTTGGTGAGCAATGAGCCTTGTTCTTCACGTCTGCAGGTGTCCCACTTTTTCTCTGTCTACACCATTTCACTTGGTGTCTGTTCAGATACCAGTCTGATGTCTCCTCCCACCTGACAGTGCCTCAAGCTTCCCTTGGTACATCCCCTTTCTTGGCTTCTCCCAGTGTGTGCCCCAGCGGTTTTGATATTCAGCCCTTACATCCTTTGTGAGACTACTCAAGCATTCCCCAGGAGCTGTTCTCATAAACCCTTGGCCCGTGAACAGGGCTTTCAAGCTCTCTTTGTGTGCCCTGAAATGTTGCCCAATACTTGGTTTCAACAAGCTGGTATGGAGCATGCTGGTAGCCACCACTTTCTTCTGGAAGTCTGTGGGTTTCTGACCAAGTCCCTTTCTCTGCATGTCCGTGGAACTCCAGATGGGTGAAACAAACCCTGCTCCCAGCATTGCTTCCCTTAAAAAAATCCACTGTAGTTTAAAGCCCTTGGGTTATAAATTGTTGCATCTCTGAAGTACATTTGTAGCATAGATGTACTGCACAAAAGTCACAGGCTAAGAAGATATCCCTATTTTCAACTTATTGGGAGGTGAGATAAATGTAGCACATCACATGTCAGATTCTTGATCAGCTATACGGAAAAAAAAAATCCCAGGCAGTACTGGCTGGCTGAATGATGTCTTCCCAGAACAGAATTAATTCTTGCTGTGCAGCTGAATTGACTGATGATGGGATGGCCGGTATATGATGGGATGGTGCTGTCAGCAGCATGGTAATAAAACACAGCAATAAGGGACAGGGCCAGCACTCAGACAGCTGAGCAACATTTGTAAAGGTAATTCTACAGCTTTGCTGTTGCTGAAACCACATGCTCTGATATGCTAAATTAGCATGTAACCTCAAAGCTGAAGGTTTAAAACACTCCGCATTACAAAACAGTCTTACGGTATTTAGTAAATGGAAATGACCTCCAAAGGAATAACATGAGCATAAATGGAACAGAACAGACCTTTTTTTGAGGAGAAAATGTACCTAATGATGGCATTTTTCAGGGCCTGTGTCACATAGACAAATCCAATGAGGGTAAATGCTCTCTGTTAACCCGGGATAAGACGGCAGATCCTGGAGAAAGACTCATCTCACCTTGCAGCAGCTCACTCAAGCAGTCACAGCACTGCAGCTGGGGCCAGGCTGCCTGTGACCTTGGGCAAGTGCTCGGCAGCTTGTGTGTGCTGGGCAGGCAGCTGCTGCTGGGCCATTGCCCGTGGAAGTAGCTGGTTATTTAGGTCTAGCTTTTAAGCGATTTTTGTGAGCTGCAGACTTTCCCCTACCTGTGGCTCTAGACATCCCTGGAGGAGTGGAAAAAAGGGTGTGCATGGACAAGCAAAAGCGAATTGTGAGCTTATCGCTGGGCCCCTGGCTTGCCTATTGGATTTTTAATGGCCAGTTTTCGATGAAACAGTTCAACAAACTTATTGTTGATGCTTTCTGATAAAGTGGTTCTCACAGGCCTCAGTTCAGGCAGGCGTTTCAAGACATGTTGAAACCCAGTGCCCTTTAGAAAGGCACTGCAACATTGAAGTCAGCAGCTGTAAACATGTACTTAAATCTTAAATACCCAAATAACCAAATCTTGTGACGTGGCGCTGCACATATTGTAGAAAATCCACATGCAAGACAAGTTCCTCAGGTGCCCTGACATGGGTATCTAATGCTTTTTTTTGATGCCTCTGAGCGCTGAAGACACATGGCAAAAAACCTATAGAAGACTTGCATCTATCTGCAGCTGGAGGCCCAGGGGTGCATGCTCAAAATGCATGTATGAGTTCTCACCTCCTTGCACATTCACAGTGGTGTAAACTTAACTGAATGGTAAAGTGGGTTGAAAGTGGTTTGTAATGTGAGAAGCACTCTTGTGAGGATATATTTTCATTGCCAGCTCTTAAGATTCTTCTTGGATATATTTGTCAGTGTAGATCTTGACATATTTCTAAGCAGCCACCTAACCCCCTAAAAACTTCACCAACTTCCATTGTGATGCCACTGTGGCATACAATAAGCTAGTAGGAGAATTTGCTACCATCTTACAATCATAGAATCATAAAATCACAGAATCATTTAGGTTGGAAAAGACCTTTAAGATCATTGAGTCCAACTGTAAACCTAACATTGCCAATTCGCACTAAACCATGTCTCTGAGTGCCACATCTACACTTTTAAATACCTCCAGGGATGGTGATTCTACCACTTCCCTGGGCAGCCTTTTCCAGTGCTTGATAATCCTTTCAGTGAAGAAATTTTTCCTAATGTCCAATCTAAACCTCCCCTGGTGCAACTTGAGGCCATTTCCTCTCATCCTATCACTTGTTACTTGGGAATCTTCTGACAATTTTGCTCTGTTTTATAACATCAGAGAATGTCTGCACCTGCCTATTCTGCCAAGGAGCCTGTAAAAGGCTCAGGAAACTCAAGAGGGGAACGGCGTTGATAATTGACGTGACAAGGACAATCCTTGCAGAGACAGAGGGAAGAAAGGCTTCTTCAGTTCTGAAGTAGCTTATAGAGACTTGTAATTCTGCTCTATTTTGGGAGAGAAGTGATGGAGGGAGATTAACAATTTACTAGTGAATAGAGGCAGTCACACAAGCCAATAAACACTGAAGGACTTAAATGACTTAAGAGTCTACCTCTTTGATTTTAATCAGTAGTGATTATGCCACAGCAGTCAAGAGAGAGCCAGCATGACAAAATGAATAGTTGTCCACGCTTTCCTACAGTTCAAGGTTTCTGGAATTTACAATGTTTGAAGCACCTCCAGGTAAATTACATAAAAACCAGACAATGTTTGCAAGATTGTATAAGATGCTTGTTATCAAAGCAAGGGAAGAGGACAAAGACTCATCACTCAATTGCAGCAGTTTGTGTTGTTCAGTGATACCCTCTAGGTCCATGCTATACCCATCAATCCCACATAAAACACAAGCAATGAATGGATGATGATATCTCTGCTGAGCAATAGTAATGACATGAAATGAGAAATGTCAAATCAGCAGGCTGAAGCACTCTTTTGTTTAAACGAATTTCAGGAATGGGCACTTGTCTGTATAGCATTTGCTTCTAATAATGCTTCCACTCATTAAATACGTCAAAGCAGCTTATATGGACAATTCATTCCAAGCACATGTGCAGTCAACTCACTGAACCCTCAAGGCACCTGAGCCTTCTTGCAACACTGGCATACTAACTGAATTCTCTTTTCAGGTACTTTATTTAAGCAGAGAAAGATTATTATCTTCACAAAGTTATTTGGGTACTGGCAAAGCAGCAGAATGGGTGGGGCAGAAAGGTGCTTGAGCAAGTGTGTGGGCGAAGGAGTGGACATTTCCTAGAGCAGTAAGCTCTCAAAAGTTTCCAGAGGGCCCTGAATGCCATCAGTAAAATTTCGGTTCACTTGGAGTCTCAAGTATACTAGTCTTGTTTTCTTTATCTGCTTTGTTACATTTTGTTTGGTTGGTTTAAATGAGAAGAAATTTTGTACTCTTCCACAATATGAATATAAAAGCTACAAGAAGATCCTGGGTGTGGTGTTGCTAACTGAAGAAGTTGAACTTCAGTGAAAACTGTTATCTTTCATGTTCAGCTTCTTCATGTTTATAGAGAGGATATAAGAGCACTTACAAAATTCATCAGATATTTGCTCTTCCAGCCATATGTTCTTCATTCTTTAGTCTGGTTACCTGTGCAAATTTATTGCTCTAGTCTCATTTGACTGCATCTTCTGCTTTAGAAACACATTTCACCAGTCTCCATTTCCACTGTCTTCATTGCTGGTAAGTTGCAATAAATATAGTTTTCCCTGTCAGGCCCGATGAAAGAGTTAGCTGTGGATGTAAATTAAGCACACAGCAATGAATGCATTGTGTGTGCTAATTCTTAAAAAACAGGTCAAGATTGTAGTGCTGTGCTGCACAATCCACAGAGAAACAGCTATTGCACCAAATGTGGCATGACATAACTTCTGAGAGGTGTGTAGGAGTAGGTTTATAGACAGCTTGGAAAGTATCTGTTCTGTAAAATTGCTTGTGAATTGTCATTTCACCATAAATTAATGCAGGTCTTCCAAAAGAGAAATAAACCAAAAGCATCTGAGAAACTTCATATTAACCCTGCAGTTGAGCTTTAAATACTAGGAACTAAAGGGGGTTGAAGTTCAGGGTAAACGGTATTAAAAATGCCTAATGGTGCAAAACCGGAATTACAGAAATGTAAAAGAATCATGAAGTCCCAAATGGAGAAACATCTGAAAGGACTTGGTTGTAGAGCCTTACGCAGGCTCGCACCTGCTTTTGTACTGACTCAGTGACACAAACATGTGGAGACCACCTCTCGCTGAGGAGCATCGGGGCACCCGTATTGCCCTTTGCGCACGCCTTCCTGGTTCAGAGCCGTAGGAACGTGTAAGGGAGGCAATGCTTGCTCTGGCCCTTACTCCTCATAAACACATAAAGCTAGGAGAGGCACGGTGCAAGCCTCTGGCTGCCCCACATCCATGTTATTGGCCGCAGCTTTATATGCTGGGTCCTGCGTAGACACAGAACATTCCGTAATCCTTACAAGTAAGGATTAGAGGCAGGACAACATTGGGTGAAGCTCAGCGGCCACGGACTGTTAAGGAGACCTTCTCAGGGATTTCATCTAGCTGGCACCATGAAACTTTCATCACTCAAGCTTCCTTACACCTCGGCTCTGCTGGACCTCAACTGGTAGAAACTAGAGTAGCGCCTTAACTCTGACTTGTAACTAGGATAACTTAAGAAATTAAAAACTTTCTAATTGGTCCTTCCCCTTCTCCATGAAGAAGAGGAGGAAGTCTGTCCTGGTCTCCACAGAAGGCAACGACATCAGCAGGAGAGGGATTGTGCCCCTTCCATACCGGTTTTGGCTGGGATAGAGTGAATTTTCTTCATAGTAGCTCTTATGGTGTTGTGGTTTGGATCTGTGACCAAAACAGTGTTGGTAACAGACAGATGTTTTAGTCAGTGCTGAACAGTGCTAGCGCAGAGCCAAGGACTTTTTTCTGTTTCTCACGCTGCCCCACCAGCGAGTGGGCTGGGGTGCACGCAACGTTGGGAGAGGACACGGCCAGGACAGCCGACCTTAAATGACTGAAGGGATATCCCACACCATATGATGTTGTGCTCAGCAATAAAAGCTATGGGGAAGAAAGAGGAAGGGGGGATGTTCGCAGTTATGGCATTTGTCTTCCCAACTGTTAGGCATGACGAAGCCCTGCTTTCCTAGATATGGCTAAACAGCTGCCTGCCAATGTTTAGCCATATCCAGGAAAGCCGCTTTGCTTCATCTATTAAACTGTCTTTATCTCAACCCACGAGTTTTTGCACTTTTATCCTTCTGATTCTCTCCCCCATCCTGCCAGGGGGGAGTGAGCAAGTGGCTGTGTGGGGCTGAGCTGCCTACTGGGGTTAACCCACAAGGGTAACCCTCTTCTGAAAGACCTTCAGCAAAATATAAACCATGAAAATGGCCATATTTTCCACCCATTTTATCCAGTACAATATATTTCAAAGGACTTATGGAAAAATGTGGAATAGTTGTTAGCAAAGGGAGCCTTGAAAGACTTGCCTCTGTGCTGGAAACCTTGTGTGCTGTCTGCTTTCTTCAAGAACTATAGAATAGTGCAAATTGGAACGGGCCTTTAAAGATCATCTAGTCCAAGAAGTCCAAGATCATCTAGTCCAAGAAGCATGTTTCAGTCTTACTATGCACTTTGGTGGAGCCCCTTCTGTTGAGGGCATGTGTGTTATGAACAACTCGGGCAAACTGCTTGACCGGGAAAGTCTGAACTTCTGAACCCAGCGCGAGAGATTCACTAACCTCTGGCAGCCAGCCCCATAATTGCATTGGAGTAGGAATGAAAAAAACCCGGTACTCAGCAAAGGCTGTTTAAGCAGTCATTAGAATCACAAATAAAAATGGTGAAATATTTTCGTGCTAAAATATTATTTGCAGTAATTGCGTATTTTATCTTTAACAGCTCAGTGTGTTTGTTACCTGCCTGATTTTTTATGCAGACTTAAACTGTAACAGCTTATTTAAAACTGCATTTATTGTTTTTCCTATGCAGGCTGCATAAATGAGTGTCAGTAGTAGCAGCATGGAAATGAATCAATTTATGATTGCAATAGCATTAAATATATTTTGCTAGTGTCTGAATGGAAAACATTTCAGATGAAAAATTAATTCCACCCACTCGAAACAGGAAATCAAAAGTTGTGCTTCAGTCTTTGCCCTTTAAAAAGAGCTGCCAGTCAGCATTTTTTATTTTCTTTTTTTGTATTTCAGCTTTTCTGTGAAAATGAAAGCCACTGTTCTTTCTTTAAAATGGAATTATTTAAAAAAAACAAGAATGAGATCTGTGTTGGAAATATTTAATACCATACTTCAGGAAAACGTAGCTTAAACTGCAAACCACTGGTAAATAATTTTATTTGGTGAATACACTTAAAAAGAATGTCTCAAAAAAACCAAATGGCAAATGAAGTACTCACAAGGTATTTCGTGCTGTTATCCAAGCCTCACGACTTGTGCACGTCTTCCTGCTTCATGTGAAAGACAGGTAATTGCAGATGCAAGTTGTCATTTGAGTGCCTAAGGGTCCAGCTATCCATGCAAGTGTGAGGGAACAAGAACATGCGTACGTTCATACGTTCATACACAGCTTGTTCAGCTGCCAGTCAGAACAACTGCCTGCTGAAAAACCCCGTGTTAAGAATATGGATTTGGAAAAATGTAATAGCAGAGCCCCTAAAAATAATGGGGGAAATGACTTAATAAAAGCATTCTTAATGCCAGATCCGTCCTAACTTAATTAGCAAGTCATGCATAGGCTGTCTGTAGTATTCATTGGGAGATAAATGTTTTGGATATAACAACTTATATGCACCATAGTTTCTTAAGCATATTAAGAACAGAAAGAAAAAAAGTCTTGAAAGTAAAAGTCATGACAAGAATACAAATGAAAAATGCTAGAAAGAAAGAGAACAGCCCAAGAACAAGGTGATGGGGCAGATGGGGTCGTGCCTTGTTTCTTAGTTTGCATATGGCATCTCGAAGCCTTGCTGTGGACAACCAAATTCCATGAGGGTGAAAAGCAGCTGAGAGAGACTAGTCAGGGCCACTTTGACACATGGGAGAGCGAGAATAAATCCATTCCTTTGGCTCCATGCTGGTCCTGGCATCCATTTAACAACAGCAAAAAGAGACGTGATGCTGGAATGACTCTGCAGGAACCTGGCTATGAGGTGGACTGGGGAATAGGGCCTGCATTATTTGTTTTGTAAATTACTTAAGATGCTGAAATAATTAAAGAAATACATAATTGTTAAATGAAGTCTAGAGAACCACTTTCTATTTTAGGCACGCACTTACACTTGGAATTCCATTTCCTAACATGCAATTGTGGGTTTAACTGTTACCTTACTACAATAAATTAATATTTTTCCTTTGTCTACAAATCTTGACTTGGTTTCATGGCAAACATAGGATATTCCACTCCTTCATGTGGTGCAAACCCAGCATAAATCCATCCCTGTGTAATGTTCTGCAGAGCTCTTCTCTTCATTGGTGGCTGATAACCCTGTCCTATTTGCAAGAAGCAAAAGGTGTTTGAAGATGGAATCTAGCTCAAAGGACAAGGAATAATTAGCATAATATTAACAACTGCATAAAATTAAAATAATTAAATATTTTTTATTTGGGAACTAAAATACCTTTAACAATTAATTGTCCTAGGTGAGTGAAGGTGGAGCCTGGCTTAGCACAAATGAAGGAAAACTGGTTTTGTTTCCTGAGATTCCCAGCTGAAAACGAAGATCCTCTGAGAGCTGACAAAATTGCAAGCAGTGCAATAACACGATGAGCGTGTCAGAAATGAGAGGCCACTGTTCAGCTGAGGACACCGAAACTCTGGAGTTCGTTAATGTCTTTTTAATGTATTTCCATTGAAACGCTATCTGAGGCAGTCTCACTGAAAACTAGGGGAGAACCAGACTGTCCTTTTTGCAGGAGTTTTCGAAATGTTAATATTTGTTTTAAATTAAAACTGTCAGGTTTTGACACTTCCCACAAAAATAATTAAGAATTATTTGGAAATCTGCTTGAGTGTTTCAGTTTAGTGATAACACTAACATGCTTTGAGTAACTTTTGCTTTTTAATACCATGACATTGCAAAATCAAATGTCATTTCAAGCTGAAAACTCAAACCTTGTGTTTTGAAAAGGATTGAAACAACTGGGTTGGCAGAATGTCCTGAGAGGACTGAATTTTTTTCTTTTTTTTTTTTTTTTAAAAAATGAAATTTCACTGCAAGTAATATGTTCCTACAGAAAGGTTCCATTTCGTCAAAGCAGCTTTTCAGTGGAAAAAATGTTCTGTAGGAAAATGTTTGACTGGTGCTAGTCCTCAAGACTTGTTGATCAGCAAAACTTTAGGTGCTTAAGTCTTATATAACCACTGCATAATGCATGATTTAAAGAAGATAAGATTTTACAGTTTTTTAAGACTGACAGAATGAACTGCAGAGATAATAGGCTTAGCCTGAAAATGATAATTCTATTAACACACTGTATGCCAGTAATGTCTTTCCTTTGCTATCTTAGATGTGTATTTCTGGCCAGCCAGAAAGAATGGCTCTATTGCTTTCACTTCTGCTAGCTTATGGTATGGGTTAATTTTTCAAAAAGGAGCCTTAGCGGCTCCGTTTGTGCTCATATGAATTTACATGGAAAGCTTCATTTTGGGCATTTTTTTGTGCTTTAGCTGTGCTTTGACAGCTATCTACCACAGCTTCGGTTGCAGCAGGCTGTATCCAGATAACTGCTGGAAGGAGCAATGGATGCAGAATGCAGGCAAAAGTACTTGAAAACAATAGATATTGATGAAAAGCAGGTATTTACACAAATGCTCGTTTGAGATGAAGTTCTCAAATACGTCCATTTTCTTACCCGGATATGGATTGCTATTCCCTGCTTAGTTATTGGACTCGGGTAAAGTACACAGGGGGAAGGACAGAAAGGCAGTTGCACAAAATGTTTTCAGACTGGTGAGGCTTGTGAAAGGCATTGAGAAAAGGCTGTAAGAAGGCAGGAGAAGGAAAAACAGAAGCTTAGCAGGTGACACAGGGCAGGGTAATGCCTTCAGTTCCTTTCGCTTTCGTTTCTCCCAAAAGGTTAACTGTGAGCGGATACTTAATGTAATGAGTTGCAACACAGGGATACAAGTTTACACCAGAAAACGAAAAGGTCGTGATAAAGAATATTTATATTCAAGTAAATTGGAGGCATTTTAGCTGGCCGGTCCCAAAGGAGCGGTCCCAAAGTCCATGGGTACTTAGGGAGGAACTGCAGCAGTCCCTGACCCACTCGCAAGAACCTCCCAGAGATTTTGGCAAAGGGGGGCCCAGAGAGCAGGTGAAGGACATTGCACAGATCTCCAAGGAGAAAAAGGAGGACCTAGTGAATAAAGCTGTTTAAAGGCCCATACAGAGAATAATTTGGTGATATATGCCAGCTACTAGGGATTAGTCAAGAATAAGTCATGTTAAACCACCTGTTTGGCTGATTAAGGGGAAGGAAAAGGTGTGATATATCTTGACCTGAGCGTGACTTTTGGCACTGTCTTGCATAAGCAAGTTAGGGCAATATGATCCAGATGAAACGATGAGGAGTCGGGTGAATAATTACATTAAAATTGCTCTAGAAACTCTTAAGAATGATTCCATCTTAAATTAGTGGCACATTTTAAGTGGAGTCCTGCAGAGGTCGGTCTGTTTTACTCAGTATAGATATTAATGACTTAGGGGATGGGATATGACAAATGCTTATAATCTAGTCAAATGAAAGAAAATTGGTAAGAATTGAAAGCATTTTGAAGGGCACCATTTTAATTCAAAATAATCTAGATATTTTGGAGAAGTGATCCAAAACCAACAAGATGGAGTTCAACCAAGGCAAGAGCAAAGAACTGTGGCTAGGAAAGAAAAATGTAAAAGACAGCCATAAAATGAGAAATATCTGCCAGTGCAGCTGTACTGTGAAAAAGCATTTGAGAGTTGGAGTGGAGTACAAGCTGGATCCTTTCTGGGGATGTATTAACAAAAGCGTAATGTGCAAAGCACATGGAAATAAATGTATGTTTCTCCACAGAGCTGGTGAGACCTCAGTTGGAGTACTGGTACCAATCTCTAAAGTGGAATGAGAATACGTAGGAGACATACAGAAAATAGGAACAAGAACGATGAAAACTTTGGATTGTATAATAAAGCCTGAAGGAATTGTCTTTTTTCTAGACAAGAAGGTCAGTGAGCAGATGTGACAATCGTTTCCAGTGTTTAAACTGATTGACACAACTAAAGTGGTGATCATTCTCCTCTGTAACTGGGTGGTAGGATGGGAACTAATCAGCTTAACTAGCAAAAAAGAGGTTCAAATGTGAACTGGAAGAGACCACTTTGGGAATTTGTTGGATCATTGTCTTTGGACAGTATTACAGATAGTTCAGGCCAGTGCCTATTAGAGAGGTTTTCCTGGTGATTAGTTATACCTATGCGGGATCAGAGGAAGGTGCTGAGTAACATGACTTACAGAGCATCACCTAGCCTCGCTTTTGAATGATTTTCTTGATTAGCATTGCCTCATGGGGATACTCTGTTGAAAAGAAGATTTTTAGAGATATGTCAACAGCCGCCTTAGCACGCAAAGACTGATGGACTGAGCAGGAGAAGGTGCCTGCAGGTGAAGACCTTGGTGCATAACGTCGCATGGTACTTGCTGTTTGGAACGGATCGCTGCACAAAGGCATCAGTGTGCACTGTTCTTGTCTGTCCCTCTCAAGACTGGCACAATCTCTGAGAAGAGAGCAATTGCTTTGACTATGCAAATTCTATGCTTTAACTGGGACAGTTTTCTTGCTTGGGTTTTAAATTAAGTGACTAGAATTGGGCTGTGTGGATAGAAACAATTTTTTATCAGAGAAAGTAATCCTTGTGAATCACCTCAGCTAAAGATAATCAGAAATAAAATAAAAAGTTCAGTCAGTAAACTGGCATTGTCAGTTGCTAGCAGGAATGCATGCAAGGAGAAATATGTTCCTTACCCGGTATGCTTTTACAGCTTGTGCTGAACTGCATCACCTCCTACCTCTCGCCCCTGTGAAAATGTAGAACAATTTTCATTTCCTTTGGGGAGGCTTACAGACAGGTAGTGACAGATATGTAGGGATACCCCAGATACCTAATAATCAGGATAGAAAGTAGTAATTCACAGGTAATAGTGGCAAACAGTTGGTTTTAAAATTGTCAAAGCCTGAGGCTAGTATTTGATGATAATGACTTACCCGAAACTGCAGTCCTGCCTTGCATTAAGCCTGATGCAGTGGTCTTTTCTGCCACCTGGGAGTGTGACAAACTCTTGTCCAAAATGCTGCCACAACGTGGGCTTGTTAACCTTGAGATCACGCCAAAGTTCAGTACCCTGTGGTATAACTACCTTACGTGTTGGGTCAGAGATGACTTGTGAATGTTGTTGGCAGGCAGCAGAGGAAATCAGTTTTGGGGCTGAAGAGTTGCAAGTTTATGAATCTGAGATGCCTTAACATCATTATCTGCGAGGTAAAAGTGAATAGAATCGAGTTCCCTTACAATTCCTTTCCTTTGAGGTAGTCTGTGAATAGCCATAAAATGTCTTAGCGTGTGTCCTGGATTTATGTGCAGAGAATATGAACTTGTCTTGTTCCAGTTTGTACTGTATTTTGTTTGAGGGTAGGGGGAGATTTAGCCAGCCAAGTCAACGGGCATTCCCTTTGATGCTTATCATTGTAGAGTGCTTTTTATACGAAGGTTGTAAACCTGTGATCTGCTGGTGAAAACTTTGTGCCCTGTTATGCTATACAGGACTAGAATTGAGCAGCTGACTGTTGGCTTGGTACATTTTAATCAATACACCATTTCTGCAGGAAAAGTTTGTGTAAATATTCTATGTGAACATGTCTTAAAGTCGCTTGCAGGGCTAGACCCGTACCTTTTGACACTGGTTATAGGTCTCTCTCCAGACCAATAAACTAAGAGTTCAGTTTAATGTCCACTGGTAAAAGTAGAAAGACTCCCTTTATTAATAGTGAGACTTCGGCTTGGGTCCTTGACAGCGTATTTTTTAAGCATAAAAAATTATCACTTGATTGCTTACTCTTTTCTGTATCATGAATCAATTTGATGGACAAGCTGCTGTGTGAATACATATTACGCATATATTGAATACAAGTGAGCTCAGAGAGTACAGCAAAACAAAGTAAGACCTGAAAGCATACTGAAAAAAGGTTGCTTCTTACTTTAACGTAGCTTTTTAGGGATTTGTGCTGAACAGCAATAGTTAGATTCTGTTTCCAACTTCTGGAACAGGTAGAGAATCCATCTGTAACTGAACTCCAGCAAATGCTTGGTTTGGACAGTGTCAAAATCACTGGGTAAAGCAACAGATAAAAATGCTTTTCCAAGGAGCAGCTTAAAATTATCTATACTATCTGTACTCCTTGATGCTTTCATTTCAGAGAAATCTTTTATGTGCAGATGTGCCTTTAGGTTGTGAGGACACGCAAGTATATTATAAATTTTCCAGCTTCTGCCGAACGGGAAATCCTGTGATCTCATAGAAAACCATATAATTTGTGCAGCAGGCTCTGACAGACAGTCTTGAAGTTCTTGCTTGCACTTGCACTACGGTCAAAGAGATTTTTTTGAAATGAGAAGATCCCATCCAGGAAAACTCTTCAGCATGTGCGGAAACATACCTCACTCAGGAGAGTACTGACATGTACACTTTAAGTTAAGTAGATGTATTGTCAGTACCTGCTTCAGTGGGACATCAGGTTATGCTTGATGTTAAGGAAATGACATAAGCGTGTGTTCAATAGGTATGTTTTGATGGGGGACTTAGGGAAGGACTTCAGGATTTGGTTTCATGTGAAGCCTGTCTATTTTGGGAGAGCTGGGAAGAGCCTCTCCTCTTTTTAAACACATTTGTAAACATGGAAGCCCAGACCCATCCTGCTGAGCCTAAGATACCTTACTGAGGGCTAACGCAGGAGGCTGGTCTCCCTGGGCTACCTTCCTAGTCAGCGGTGGTGGTATCCATTCAAAATCTGACACTCCCTTCAGAGGGTCTAACCGCCACAAAGTTGGGTGGCAGGATCTCACCCTTTGTAGCAGAAGTCAAATGACACCTAGTGAACTGATCAACCTCTGTGCTGGTATAAAGGGTAGAACAACATGGCAGATCTTCACAGAAGAACCTCCGATAAAGAAAATAAAATATCTACCACCTCTTACAGTGTGCTGTATTGCCACGTCCTGGGTCTGAGATGTTAAGAAGCAACTGCAATAAAGTCCTGGGAGGAGGTTTACAATCATATGAATGTGCTCAATAACAAAGCCTGGGAGTTAATGAAAACTCTGGAAAGCAGAGGTTTGTTATTTTTTGGAAAATCTCATGCTTGTCAAACCAAACTCCCAACTTCAGAGGAAATAGCTCATGAATTTGACTTCCTCAAGGCTGGTATTACTGGCTGATTGTTTTTTCAGTGCTAGTGACCTAAATACAAGCTTTTAGCAATAGGCCAGAAGATGGCACTAAACACGATGAGCCTGCAATGCTTCTAGGCTACGTTAGGTTTGCACGGTCCCTTGTCTACTCATGTTGCTTGGCCAACATGCCCACAAGCCATGTTGCTGTATTAGCGTGGTACCAAGCCCAATATGAAAGGCATATTCTCTCAGTAGGTCTTACTAGTCTGGGCTCTGTGCCTATGCTAAAAGTAGCTGTACGGCTTCTGGACAGCTTGGAGTGCAAGCAGCATTCATCCGAGTTTGGGCATAGCCTGCCAAGACCATAACAACTGAGAAGTCCATAGGGCTGGATCCTACTGCTCTGTAGTAGGGGTGGACCGGTCAGCTGCTGTACCTACAGAGCATGATGTAGAGCATGAGAGCATGAGAATCCCTTTTAACTCTCCTCCCACTGTAAATCCACACTTGTGGACCTCTGTGAGATAATAGCAGGACTGTCACAAAGTCCTGGAGACGTAATGAGGATCTCTCAGGTTGCAATTTTTTAGGATAAAGCACTTCTGAATTTCTGACATGGTTTGCTTCATTCTAGGAACAGAAATCTGGTATTTCTCACAGTCCTGTACAGGAATATGGAGAATAAAGCATCTACAAAATGGTTAAGCAAGGAAATAGGAAAGGTATCAACAGTAGACAGAGGAAACAAGGAACACCTCCATGAGAACTGACAGGAGTTTCTCACTCGTACTAACTGTATAAACCCCGAGTCTGCATGAAAATTACTGGGCAGGCGACAAAGGGATTTGTCCTGGCAGCCTGCAAAGTTGATGGCTGGTGTTTGAACCCTGCTGAAGAGTGAGTTGCTGAGTGGAAGGAGTGAAATTGCAGTCATTAGAAGGAAATTAACAGATTTAGGTGAAACAAACGGGTGCTGACAAACATTGCCACATCTCATTTTGGTTTGCACACTGATGCTTTGAGGTGTCTACTACTGAGTCACAAAGTAGAATCATTTTCCTAGATAAACTTCCTCAGTTTTGGTGTTTAGGCTGTTTCATTAACGGTGCAACAGATACTGACACTGTTGTCTGAGCTGTCGGGATTTGGGCATTAGAGAAACTGGAGAAAGCATTCTGTAAATTATTTTTCCTATTTCCCCCCTCTTAGTTGAAATATTAGTAATTTCCAATAACCTTTAGCAAACACTTACTCAGCATCTCTTGACTGTTTATTTGTAGGGTTGTAAATGCCTACATTTCCATTTGCAGTGTTTCAGCTCTCTTGCTTTACCTCATCTTCGAAAAATCTGCTAAGGCAACTTTGAAATATACCCTTCAAAATATATTTGGAATGTATTTTACTTTCCATTTCACCTTCATTCTCTTTTCTATGTCTTTTCTATCCTTTTAAAAAATAATAATTTCCTTACTCTTCCAGCTTGCTGATTGATTTGTTTTTCTTCAGAAACTGTCTGAGGGTTGTATAATGAAGCTAAAATGAATTCATTCAAACCCTTCCATCATTCTCGCTTCCCTTTGGAGTCTTACAACTGTTGTATTCACTTCTAAAGGACCTGAATCTAAGATGGAGGAAGGTTTCCAAACAGTAGTTCGTCTAAATGTGTCCTGCTCCATAATTTCTGTGTTTGTGCTTGTCTCTGCCTCATACAGTTTACACAAGGGACAACTGGGTAATGTATCTGGAAGCAGAAGACAGATTTTTTCTTCACAAAAATTTAATATTGTACTCAGTACCTTCTGTACTTTCTGTAATACCTAAATTAACATTTAATTTAAATTATGCAGAAGCCAGTGAAATCTAGGAGTAAGCCCCCTGCACTTGGTAGAACAATAACAATGAAAGTTATTTCTTACTACCGTTGAGGCAATAAAAGTAATAATGATGGATTATTTTGCAGTGCTTTGCAGATATACAGCACGCATAAAGTATTATAACTATTGTTTTAACTGTTTGGAATACAGATAACAAGTTGTCACTCGTCTTAGCATCCTCCTTACTTTAAAAAAGTGTTTCTGGAAGACTGTAAGCATTCTGAAACGCACATGGGAAAAGTTCACCCTCCCCCCACTTTTCAACTATGAATCTATAGATCAAGGAAAAATGCCGAGTTTTGAAATGTAGCAGGAAATAAAAAGTATGAAGGTGAAAAATTCACCTTTTACTGATGCACTCTTTTTTTCTTTGTCTTCTAATTTCAGAAATAGCTCTGGAAGGCTGAAGACTTTATTTTTAATCAGCAGTTCAACATCTTCTCAACAATGAGCATAAGTGACATAGTTTCCTAGCAGGGATTTTCATTGTTCGGAAGAGGCTCTTCAGCAGCCACCAAGCCTGAGCTGGCACCTCTCTGCCGAAGCTAAACTTTCAAGCCTGGTGTAGCTCCCTGTGGAAAGGAAAGGGACAGGATGAAGTTATCAGGCCAGTCATGGGATTTGCAAAGACAGACCTTTAAAGTGATTTAGCTTATTAGGCAGGCAGTGGACAATATGAAATGCATCTTTAATTTATTACTTTGATATTATCTTTTGCCGAGCAGGAATGTATGTCTATGTCATATGTATTTCAGCAAGATCTTCATCACGCATCCACTGGGAGCCTTCCAATATTTTAATCTGAAGGCAGTTTGCTTGATCCTTGCCTATTATTAATGTTCTGGTTTATCGGAAGTGTCAGAGTTTTGTTGTTGTGTTGTTCCTGGCAGTTCGGGAGCTTAGAAGATAGCAGAATGATTGCCCCATATCCCATAATGCTTCCTCTTTATAGGAAAGCAGCATCTTTGATGTTTGTTGTTCAGATGTGATATCTACATAAGCTGGAGTGGATCTGAGTGTCTGTGGTTTTATATGTGCTCTTCGTTTGCTCAGCCAGGGATCTATATGGGATAAGACATGGTATACTGAGTGCAAGAGATGGAGCTTGGGGTCTTCACCATACAGATCTTCGTCATAAGCCCCTTGCCCAGCAGCTGCCCACATATGTTAGGTATGAACAATGATAGCCCTGAGCTCTATGGGATAGCCCCAAATCCCTCCATGCTTACGGGATACGAATCATTATCTGCTTGCTTCCCTTTGAGATCACTTGGAATGGAAGAGCAGGATTGGCTGAATGAAATCTGGCCTTCTCCTTCCAGGCAGTTCAGTCAGCTTAGTAGACAGTGATGTAGGCTGCTGCCAGCTCTGATGGTGTTCACCATGGCAAGTTCAAGTATAGCTGAAACCTGGAAAGTAGCTTGTTCAAAGAAGTTTCCTCTTGCTAAAGAGAACACTGTCTGCCAGAATGTACAGCTAATATACATCAAAATTTTACATCTGTTTTTTTCCAAAATACCCTGTTCTGCATCTACCTTCCATTCTTTCCACAAGAAAAAATCACAGAGGAATCTTCCCGATAATTTGGGAAAACATACATCAATCCATCTGTCAGCGACTCTGACCAACACGACAGAATGGAAAGAACAGCATGAAGTAGAAGAAGCATAGCCAAAATAAGTGTTAGCCTAACGGTCATGAGTGGTACATCCCCATAGAAACATTTTTACATCACTTGCCATCTGAAGCAAAGAAGTGTGTTTCTTCTAAAAGCCAGCTGCTATTTTGCAAAACAGAGCAGTCTTGATGTGAATTCCCATACCCATTTTAGGTCTGTCCAGTTGCCAAAATAGGATGATACACAAGGCATTCTGCACTGGCCCCTTTTTTACGTATTTTGTAGTAAATAGGATGAAGAGTTTCCAAAGTTGGATACCTGGCTCAGTCAGGTCTGAAAAATATTCAGCAGAATATCAGTAGCCATGGAAATGGACTAAAGGGAAGATGGCAAGTCTTGTGGAAAAGCATTCGGAGAACAGAATAGCAGGCAGGAGGTCTGCAGTCTTTCAAAGGACTAACAAAAGCCTATCCAAGCTTTTGTGCTTTGCACGTTGCTATTGTGCAGCAAGAAAACACACTGGGAAATGTCCGAATATGACGTTCAAAGATGTTTTGCATGAACTGGGACGTATGCTGAGATTGCTGATGCCTAGACACATGACAGAAAGTAATAACCCATAGGAAAATGCATGATAGCTGTACCCTATGGGTTATGAGGTTCTGTCTGAGCAGCTTATTAGAGAACTCACAAAGGGAAGCTGTGGCTTGGGCTTTTTGGATTCAGGCAGCTGGATCCTGCTGAGACTTTTTTGTCACCAATATGCGGCGGCACGCTGTGACGTGCTTTTTGGTCTTGACACCCTGTTGGAACAGAAGACTGTACATGACAGAGCCTGTTTTGAAGGAACACTTTGACTGAAAATACTGGATTGAGCTGGAGTGGTGGGAGAGGCAGAGTCTGGAACAGCCACTACGAATATTCATCCTCGGATAGAGGAGGACTTGGCGGTGATGCCTGTAGAGCAAGTAGTGTCCTCTGAAAGATGCATGCACTGGAAAGAGAAAGCAGCCAGCAGCTAGTTTAAGTCATTGAGTCCTGGAGCTTCCCCGGCGGAAGGATGCTGGACAGCAGGGTATCTTCCCCTAGTTTCACAATATTGATAAACTGTCAAAGCCAACGCCGAGCAGAGTCCACAGCACGGTGCTGATAACAATTCAACATGAACAGATCTGCTACAATCTGGGAATCCCCAGGACCTCTAGGAACTCAAATGTAGGGACTCCATCTGTGAATTTCAAAATACAGATAATTACACAGAAAATAAATGGTAACAGCTTTATGACTGTAAATAAACTGCTTCCCTGTTTTGTCTTATCAGGTAGCTATGGCTGTGATCCAAAGCAACACCGGTAAATCAACACTAAGGCAAGTCTGCGACTTCCAAGGCTTCCATTACTTTCTTTAAACTTTTGCTCCTAACCTGGATCAGATTCTGCAAAGCACCATCCTGACAGAAGAGTTTTGCTGGAGCAGTGCCATACAGGGGACAAGGGAGGAAGCTGGGGTAGCTCCAAAGATGATGCAAAGCTCTGGGAAACCAGGCTTTATTAACTCTGCTGGGCATGAAACTGCTGTATTTCTTAAACTTTCTATTGGCTACATTGGAGGAGAAAATCTCAAGTTGTTTTCTGGCTCAAAAGTGATAGGGCCTTCCTCTGGTTAGAAAAAAAAGATTGGAGAGTTTTCAGAGAAAGATGTGAGAGCTTCTGAGGATGCACAGCCAGCTCTGGTTTCCTCCCGGATGCAAAAGCAAATGACATTTGTCCCTTAACATCAACGTGGCTGTACAGAGGGAGGAGTCAAATATGTTGGAGATACCACATTTCCCTTTGTCAGTGAAAAATATGGATATCGTCTCATCTGCCCCTTAACGTGGAACCAAACTGTGTTCTCTTCCTCTGAAGAGATGGGGCCGGTTCCTGTTGCCTTTTAGAGGCACACGCTCTCCTTGTGAAGCCTGAATGTGCTGTGGGGATGGATGGTGCATGCTCTGAGCCTCTCAGAGTCCTTTGTGAAGAAATGGTTGCAGTTAACTCGGGTTTGGATTAATTGGAGGTTTCGGCACAGCCGTTGCTCTCCCAGGCTGGCTGCATTCAGTCCACAGGGATTTCGGAGAAGTTGTGAAGGGGAAGAACTTTTCATGAAACTAATTGTCCAGAAAATTTCCAGGTCCTCTCTGGAAATATTTAGTCTCCTTTGACAATAGAAATACCATGTCCTTTTCCTCCTCGGTGGCTCTGTTTGTACAGACAGCTCGCCCAAGAAGTAGTTATTTACACTGCATTGCTGCACAATTTACAACTCGCACCCAGGATTAGCTCTGACAGTGGTCATGCTCAGCACTTGTTTGAAAACTAAGAGACGTCAGATTTGGTCTGCCACTTTTCCACCGTGTGGGAGAAATGCCAAAGGGTGTCTTTCAGAGTGGTGTTAACGGGTTTAGAGCAACCTGTGACTGGGGAGGTAATGGCCATGGGAGGTGCTGCAAAGGAAGGACACAAACGGAGATCCAGTGTGAGGCCAGGTCCTGCCAGTAGACACAGACACGTAGCCTCCATTGGTTCAGGTGAGAGCAGGATAATAATTTTTTCCTGGGCAGAAGGGGTGAGAAAGGGGGAGGAAGAGCCAATGGATGCGGTTACTGACGCTTGGTGGATATAGAGTCTGAGATGAGCTTTAATTGCATTCAGTTTATTACCTTTCTTGAAATTTCCCAACTTTTCTCCTAGCTACTTGCCTTTATTGCTCCATTCTCTTTCTCGCTTTGCATGTGTGTGTGTGTGTGTGTGTTAGATGTGTGTTAAACTACGTGCATCAACTGTAGACAGCTCAAGTGGAACGAGAAGAATCCCGCTCATGTATGTGTGGCTTAAATAAATAAAAAACCCCATCTAAAATCCTTCATTGATAACTTGCACCATCAAACCCCCTATTCAGTTGTTGTGTAACTCTTTAAATGCTCCTTTTATGCAGCTGTAACTTTCTCTAGGTACCGGCTTGTCTTCTTCAGACCAGATCTACGTATGTCAAGACTGCACAAAGGAGCAGGTTCTCAAGCTCATGCCTTGTTCTCAACAGCTCTCACAAGCAAGGCCACCTGCTGCCAGTATTTTTGCATGCCTTCGTGTGGTAGGTGAGTTTAGGACAAGCTGACTGAACTGACACTCAAAAGAAATACAGGAAAAGAAGAAAGCAGTGTCCCTTTCTTCTCCACTTAACTCTACAGCTCAGAGGTTACAACACTCGATGCGGGGGGGTGGTCTCCCCCTCTGCCCAAGGAGTCCTGAGCACTCTCTGCTCCGTGCCCCAGCCTCATGCCAAGCAGCAAGCAGAGGGGTGGTGGGACACCTGAGAGCCATTGGGATTTGCACAGCCGAGAAGACAGTGAGAAGGGGTCAGGTTCCTTTGCTCTGCCTGGGGAGGATGGATCCTTGGTGTGCTCGACCCTCTTTCACAGGTAACTCAGGCCAAAAATACTAAAACAACTTACTGTCAAAGGGAGTGCAATCCAGATTTCACCTCGTCAAGTGCAAGTCAAGCCAGTGAATCTCTCCTCCCTGGTTCAGTGGAAATTTAAATGATTGGGTTTGCCAAGGCTGAGCCCATCAGTGATGGTGGTAGCGCCTCTGGGATAACATAGTTAAGAAGGGGAAAAAAAACCTGCTGCGGGATTATAGCAGCAGAGAGAGGAGTGAGATGTGAGAGCAACAACTCTGCAGACACCAAAGTCAGTGGAGAAGGAGGGGGAGGAGGTGCTCCAGGTGCCAGAGCAGAGATTCCACTGCAGCTCCTGGTGAAGACCATGGTGAGGCAGGCTGTCCCCCTGCAGCCCATGGAGGTCCATGGTGGAGCAGATATCCACCTGCAGCCTGTGGAGGACCCCACACTGGAGCAGGTGGATGCCCGAAGGAGGCTGTGACCCCATGGGAAGCCCATGCTGGAGCAGGTTTGCTGGCAGGACTTGTGAGCCCACAGAAGGGACCCACGCTGCAGCAGTCTGTTCCTGAAGGACTGCACCCCGTGGAAGGGATCCACACTGGAGCAGTTTGTGAAGAACTGCAGCCCGTGGGAAGGACTCACATTGGAGAAGTCCATGGAGGACTGTCTCCCGTGGGAGGGACCCCATGCTGGAGCAGAGGAAGAGTGTGAGGAGTCCTCCCCCTGAGGAGGAAGGAGTGGCAGAGACAACGTGTGATGAACTGACCGAAACCCCCATTCCCCATCCCCCTGTGCTGCTGGGAGGGAGGAGGGAGAGAAATGGGGAGTGAAGTTGAGCCTGGGAAGAAGGGAGGGGTGGGGGGAAGGTGTTTTAAGATTTGTTTTTATTTCTCATTATCCTACTCTGATTTGATTGTCAATAAATTAAATTAATTTTTCCCCAAGTCAAGTCTGTTTTGCCCATGACGGTAATTGGTGAGTGATCTCTCCCTGTCCATATCTTGACCCAGAAGCCTTTTGTTATATTTCCCGGCCCCTGTCCAGCTGAGGAGGGGAGTGACAGAGCAGCTTTGGTGGGCACCTGGTGTCCAGCCAGGGTCAACCCACCATGTAGTCAAAGTGCTTCATAATTTAATTACAGTAAGTGAGTAAACCCACAAACAGCTGGGTTGAACAAGGCCACTTACCTCATCCTCTGGGTTTAATGTGGGAAGAGCAGGTTGTCATGGTTTAACCCCAGCTGGCAACTAAGCACCACGCAGCTGTTCACTCACTCCCCCAAGGTGGGATGGGGGAGAGAATCAGAAGGGTAAAAGGGAGAAAACTTGTGGGTTGAGATAAAGACAGTTTAATAAGTAAAGCAAAAGCCGCGCATGCAAGCAAAGCAAAACAAGGGATTCATTCACTACTTCCCATGGGAAGGCAGGTGCTCAGCCATCCCCAGGAAAGCAGGGCTCCATCACGTGTAACGGTTACTTGGGAAGACAAAATGCCAACACTCCGGACATCCTCCCCTTCCTTCTTCTTCCCCCAGCTTTATATGCTGAGCCTGATGTCATATGGTGTGGAATATCCCTGTGGTCAGTTGGGGTCAGCTGTCCCAGCTGTGTCCCCTCACAACTCCTTGTGCCCCCCAGCCCACTCGCTGGTGGGGTGGGGTGAGAAGCAGAAGAGGCCTTGGCTCTGTGTAAGCACTGCTCAGCAGTAGCTAAAACATCCCTGTATTATCAATCAACACTGTTTTCAGCACAAATCCAAAACACAGCCCCATACCAGCTACTGTGAAGAAAATTAACTCTGTCCCAGCCAAAACCAGCACACAGGTGTAGAGAAACATGGGTGTGAATATGATATGAATCCTGAATTGTGAAAATTGCACCTGATGAAAGCTGCCCCCCCCAAAAACTTGAACAGATGGTTGCCTGAATCATGCTTGAAATAGGAGGGAAAATCCACATCTACCCCGGGATAAGCAGGAAACATCCATCTCTTTTCCCCAGACTTCTGTGATTATGCAGATTCTCAGAAGACTTCTATGACTTTTGTAGGTCGGATCACAAAGTCAATGTTTTTTCCTCCTTTAAATATAACCCTGGCATTCATAGAGAAAAGCAATATTTAGTTCAGCCGATGTCTTTTCCTTGCTGGCAAGAGCTGTCAAACATTATGAAAACAGGTGTGGATTTACATTTTGGGGGACAAAGTATAAGACAAGTCTGTCCTGAGCCTTCAATGCAATAAAAAACCAGGAAAAAAAGCACAGGTGGGAAAACCATGATCACCATCTCTTTTGATGGTGATTAGAAGTAGCTGTTGGTAATCCTAGAGAAAAGAGCATTTTTTTTTTCTGGTTTACAGTCAGATTGTTTTGCTGAGTATTGGTGAAAATTTGAAACTGTGAAGACTCACAACAGCGTTCAAGTACATCTGATGTTTACAGACTGTTTAGCAGTGCCTGTGGTGAGACTGGCACCTCGGTAAATCTGAAGATATATAAAATTAATAGACATTGAGGTCTCCAGCATAACACAAGCATTCAGTTTCATGGAGCAATTCTGTAATTTCTAGATGAACTGCAGCAAACCTTTCAGAGTAGTAAGTACAAAAATTGCTGCATAATGTTTATATCTAATTTTATGTATTCCTGGGACTGCATTTTTAAAAAAATCAAATGTCAAAGAGATCTTTTTCCTTTCACAGAGAAATTTTCAGGACTGATGTTGCATTTACCAGGTTAAATCCTTTTGGTAACTGTGTTTTGTTTTAAGAATTTTTCTCCATGCATTGCCAATTTCCATAATCCTGTTTCCTTCAGTACCAAAACCCACAATTAAAATGAATTAAATGAAAGAGTTTCTACATTCAGGTCAATGGTATTTTGCATCTTTTTTAAAGATAGTTGTTAATACTGAAATAATTTAAATTTAGCCAAACATATTCAAATGGGCTGGTGCTTGTGAACTTTTCATTCTTTGTGTTGGTTTAAATATCACCCTTATCATTTTACATATAATAGTTACAAAAGAGATAATGCTGTATATTAATATTTGAACATCCTTTTCAATATTTCCATCTGCTTCATTTTACTGACCCTGAAATTTCAGAGGACACTCAGTACCTCGTACCTCTGCTGTCTGCTGCTTATCTCTACATTTGCACATTTTCTGCTTCAGTGTTACAGATGAGGGAGTCAGCCTGAAAAGCCCGTCTCCTGAAGACACACTCTTGCATTGAATTCCTAACCTCCACAAACCACCAGGAAAATCATTGCCAGCTATGAATAAATAAAATGCTAAAATCCATACTGGAATTTTTCTAAGATAAGTGATTGCAGTTAGGATCCAAACTGCACATTTAAATACCCAAATAACTCATCCAGATTTCAGAAGCAGGTATGGGCATCTATCGACATTGCCGACCGAAGCTAGTGGAAGTAACCAGGGTCCTTCTCCAGGGTATGTCGATGCTGTCAGCAGAAAGCAGGACATTATCCAGTTGTACCCCAGAAGACTGCACAACTGCAGTGCAAGGACATGTGTGCCTGCCTCCTCCTTGCTGGCTTTTTGGTGCTCTCTGTAGTTGTTCTTTGGCAGCAGGTACAGAGTCAGGGTCTTGCCCACACCTGTTATCTTTGTGCAAGTGCTTCGGAAATGGCGACTCTGAAATCGGAACTGCACTTCCTTTATTTTTGGGGAGTATCCTAAAACAATCATCTGACTCAGATGATCATAGAATCATAGAATTGTTCTGGTTGGAAGAGACCTCCAAGATCATCGGGTCCAACCATTAACCTATCACTACCAAGTCCCCCACTAAATCATATCCCTTAGGGCCTCATCTAAACGCCTTTTGAATACCCCCAGAGATGGGGACTCCACTACCTCCCTGGGCAGCCTGTTCCAATGCCCAACAACCCTTTCGGTGAAGAAATTTGTACGAATGTCCAATCTAAACCTCCCCTGGCGCAACTTGAGGCCATTTCCTCTTGTTCTGTTGTCTGTTACTAGGGAGAAGAGACCGACCCCCATCTCTCTACAACCTCCTTTCAGGTAGTTGTAGAGAGCGATAAGGTCTCCCCTCAGCCTCCTTTTCTCCAGGCTAAACATCCCCAGTTCCCTCAGCCGCTCCTCATAGGACTTGTGCTCTAGACACCCCCCAGGGTGAGCCATCTTATCCTAAGGTTCGTATGTGAGAGAAGCTGTTTGGCTTGGGATATAACCTACCCATACATACTTTGGGATGAGGTGGCTCATTCTTGTCGAGATGCCTGTTTTTCTCTGTCAGTTCCAGGGAGCCAAGGGTGACTAGCTGAGATTTAGACATCTCATTTTTAGCCACCAAAAGCTAGATGGTAAGTATTTTAATGTCTGTTTGTTTCTTTCTCACTGATAAAAGGGAGCCTTACAATAAAATTCTCTTCTTTGCTGCATCTTCCTTTTTTGCACATTCAGATCAAATGTGTAGGCACTATATGCCATGCAGTCCTTTTATTAAAATTATCAGAACTGATATTATATTTTCAGCATGAAAAAACATTCCCCTCATAAGAAGTCTTTGAGTGAAACGCTGAATGCTGTAGAGCTCAGTGATAAGTTTTGTTTACCATTCTCCTTGAAATGATGTTGATGAAAACTTGGGTAAAAATACCTCAGAACAGGAAATGCCACAGCAAAGTAATAAATGCTGCAGAATGGGAAATGAATCTGCCTTGAATCGAGTGACAGAAACAGCTCTGAGCAAGGCATAGATGCAATTGTTTTGCACACCATTTCCCATCCCACCTCTTCTGTCACGGTCCTAGAAATACCTACACCTCTGTGCATAGTGACGGTGTTTTCCTCCCTAGTTTCTGCTCTCCCCTCCTCATTCGTTCATGTCATCAAGGTGTGTGGTATACATGCACACATTTGGACCCCCAGCTAGTTATTTAAGTACAGCCCTCATCATAATTACAGTAGGAAAAATAGCTATAGGAACACTTCCCTTCACATAAGCGTTGAGGATGTAAAACATCTTTGTTGTAAGAATTTTGGGTGCATCCCTGCCCTACAGCGTCAAAGCTGACTGGCAGAGAGGTGACAGTTCAGTGAATTGTTTAATTGCACACTTGGCTTTAAGCGCCTGAAAGTCCCATCAGAAACACTGGCACTATATAGGCCTAATAACCCAAATCTGTGCATCAGTGCGCTGAGGGATGGGGTCCTCTGCTGCTGTAACTACAGAGCAACTCCACCGAGTTACTGAGTTATGTTGAGTATCACCAGTGGGACAGAGAACAGTCACAGGGAGTTTGGATATCACGGTCAGTGGGAACATCAAAAGAAGCAAACTGCTTTGGAAAGAAAGGGCTTGACTTGCACTTCCACATGCGGACAAAGTGAGCTGTGGTTGGGAGGCCCCATAAATCGCTTTGCCCTTGCATCCTATTCACTATGTTGTGCAACTTTAATCTTATCTTTATGGCCCGAAGGTGTTTATTCCTATTGATTATCTCAGAAACCTGAAGGCTCTTTCCAAGTCAGCTTTCTGTGCTCAGTCTCTCTCTAGTCAAAGCCTCCTGGTATTGATCAGTGAGAGTTTGCTAAAGCAAATGAAAATCATGGTTGGAGTGAGCAGAGGATGGACCGTACCCCACGGAGGCCCAAGGAGGGGACCTCCTTTTCTGCAACTCCCCATTTTTTGCAAACAAGGATCACAAAGATCTCAGCATCTCCTGTGGGCTCTTGGAAAATGCAGGCTGGTTTGGGGACAGAGGCGAAGGGGGGATGTTTGTTGCATGGAACTTCTCTCTGCAACGTGTCAGGAGAAGCTGCGTGGGCTGGAACAAAGGTGTCCGCTGTGGCTTGCTTTCTGTAACAAAGCTCCTGTTGACAGAGGGTTTCCAGGAAGCCCTGGGCAGCGGGAAGGGGTCCTCCGGCATGCAGAGAGCAGGGGGGTGGGATGACTTTGGGTCTGAAAGGAGTATGCAGACAAACCCATCCTGCCGCAGCACCGCAAGCTTTTTGGAGGGGTGTGTTAATTGTAACGTACCTCAATCATAGAGTTTAGGTGTCTAAGAATTGGAGGTTCCTATATGTAAATCTGAGGGGTTTCTTTTCCAAATCTTCAGGACAGAATTTCCTCACAAAACATTAGTTTTTCGTTTGTTTCTTTTTCAGTGTTCAGCCTTGTGTGCTCTTGACTATGTTCGACCTATTTTCTCACACTAAAATTAGCAGGAGAAACAATTGGCAGAGAACAATTCTTTTGTTGCATTTTTGTCTTTCTTCTGCTTGAGAATTGTCTTTGCACAAATTATAATACTAATAGATCTGTTCCTTGTAAGTCTGGATGAAGGTGTGTGCAAATACATTTTACCCTTTAGCTGCTTCTGGACTAATTGTGACTACTAAATCAAGACTTTTCCATTAGGTTTCGGGGAAACCTGTCCTCTGTGGAGTGACTATTATCAGAAAGAATATACTTATAATATATTTAAAATATTTTTATGATTGAGTTTAGGAATATCTCTTATATTTGAAAAAGAGCATTTCTGGAGGATCACGGCAATTCATACAAACTGTCTTGAAGATCAGTTGCATAGGTATGCGAATAACATCACAACCAACACATTTTTTTGTTTAACAAACACACTTGCTTTGATTTGGAGTGACTCCTTATCTCTTCTTCCTACAACAAATACATGATTTGCTTTACAATTAATATAGGCATTTTTTCCAGAAATTAAACATTAGCCTTACAATCATAGGAATAGCAAAATCATAAAATACACATTTAAGAGACATGGGGGTTTACAGTAAAATAGACTTAGCAAAACTAACCCCCCCATCTTCTTGAAAAGACATGTCTTCTCTTATTCACCCACTAAAATGAACTTACTAGGTGAATTGCTATTTTCTCCCTGAAAAGTGTATTTCTTTTGATTCACTGAAGTGCCTGGTACTGAACTATAGGTATAAAATTTTGGTGACTGGCCAGATTCTCAGCCACTGTAAGGTAGCACAGATCTTGCTAGAAGTCAGCAGGGAAGAGATGTTTCTGAGGTGACAAATTGTGCTTTTAAGAAAAGGAGGACAAGGAACTTTATGGATAATATTTATTTAAAATTGGCAGGGAAAATGTGGGCAGACACCTCTGACAAAATGCATATTAGCTGTGCCTCGTTTTCATCCGTTCATTTTATAGAATAAGCAGTCACTTCTGCAGGCTAAGATTGATCAGCTGAAATGGCAAATGTGGTGAAAGTACTCAGTAACATGCCTGGGATGAAAAAAAGAAACACGGTGGATAATTTTGTTTGCTTGCTCTCTTTCTTCTAACAGAAGGGAGTTAAGGATCAAGTCAAGTTCAGGATCTTGAACATAGCAGGTCCTTTAAAAACAAAATAAAACAGAGAATACGCAGAGTGATTTGGATCATGAACTTTCAAAATCAACTTTGAAATGATAGCCTCCGATTCAAGGCATTTTTTGTCAGACATGTCAAAAGTTGAGAGCCTGAGGGAACAAGAGATTTTAATGCCATTTGCATGGTGAAAGGGGCAGCAATGACGGTACCAGGAGTGGAATAACCAGCCCAGGGTGTCACATTGTTCAGAGTTCATTCAGAACTCCTGCAACACGAGTGGTCAAGCTGAGTCAGAGCCAAGGTCCACCTAGCTCAGTATCCCATTTCTGACAGCAGACAAAAGCAGATGCCTAGAGGAGACCATACGGACAGTGCAACATATATGGCCTCCTCTGAGTGCTGTCCCAACCTTCAACCATTTGTGACTCTAAATATGATCCTAAATCATCTCTGCTCTCCATGAAGTGGTCCCATGAGCAGGACTAAGAATGTGGCTTGGCTGTGTGTGTCTGAAGTCTACAAGCATAAATATTGCAAGATACTTGGGAAGAAATCCTGCATTTCTTGCTGTTCACGGCAAGATTTCCCCTTACTCTGCTAGGCTCAGAAATTCTGTTGGCAGTCATCTGCCTGTGCGTATGAGACGATAAGTGGAGGATATACAATAAATAGTTGAACGTGATGAGACAGTGATCCAGCAAGTTTTTCTTTTTCAGTTGAGGAGTCTCAGCTCTAGTCTGCTTCTACAGCCTGGCCATCCTGTAGAGAGTGACTTGTATCTCATTAGGTGCCACTGGCTTCATCTCATCCGTAAGGAATCTAGTTCACACACCCCACGATTGCTATGTGATGTAGATCAGCATGAAATTCGCTTAGAAGTGCATTCCTGCCCCCAAATGCTAAAGCAGATGCACACTGCTTTTGCTTGTGTTCCACAGAAGTTATATCATCCATAATATTAGAAAAATTGCCTGGCATCCAGTAGAGCGTTTGCATACACTAACCATATCCAAGCAGTATGTTATCATAAGTAATAATTCTTGCTTTCGGTGTTTTGAAGGATTCATAAAAAAATCAAATGCAGTTTTGGCTCTTCCCTTCTACTCTTCTTTCTTTGGGTCATTACATTTCTTGAAAATTATAGATGCTAGATATTCTGAGGCAGAATGCATGAAATTCTTAATGGACATATCCAAGCTGAAGCTCAGAAATTTCAGTTTTGGCAATGACAGTCATGTATTTAGAAACATTGCCACTATTCAGTGAAAATCTTTTACTTAAGGAGAAATCAATTCATCTAGGAAAAGAGGGGATCTGAGAAAATCTGCTGACCTCATCTGAAATGAAAGGATAATCTCGCTTTTTTCTCTTGTAATTCTTAAAGACTTTTAGATAGAAACTCTTTAGCCTCAGTCTTGACTGGGCTTCTTACATTGATTTAAATTTCTTCCCTCTGTCCTGAAAAGTTTCTCTGCTTCCACTGTCCTGGCTTTTAGCATCCATTCATCCTGGACTGGAAGATTTCAGGACAGATAGGTTTGAATTTGCAAGATTTTAAAACCACAACCAGCAACAGACTGAGAACCCACAAAATCAGGTCAGGGTTGGTTCAAGTCTCCTCTGACATGTGGGCAACCCCAAATTTCATCATTCTCAGGATAAAAGTATCCTTGGTTGGCAACTACTCCTTCCTTACAATTCTATCTCCACAACCAGCAGCAAAAACCCAGCCTGTTTTTTCAGGACTTGGCAGCATCACTCCAAGGCTTTTGCTACTCCTAGCAGGCTGTGAGCCTCAGCTGTCCACACCTGTAGTATGAAACTTATCAAAGCTCACATAGTTTCTTTCAGGACAGAAAGATAGTTTTGGAAAGAAAAATAATTTTATGAGATACAAGGCAGGAGGGAAAGTGCCAACTCAGCATTAGGGGTGGTTCCCAGCTCTTGTGCATGGCTCTGAGGCCATATGGGGATTGATGAGAAAAGGTGATTTTATTGACTGTTCCAAGGGACCAGGCTAGCAGGAGAGAATTATGGCTGTGCTTTTGTGTGCATCCGTTCTCACTTGGCTCAGTCGTAAACATCTTCTTGTTAAAAAGCAAATTCTAATTAAAAAAAAAAAGTCAAATAGCACAGCAAGAACATTAATCTACTGCTTCCAAACTGCTGCTGTGTATCTACCAGCATTAAATTTTATCCACAATGGCTGTTTGAAGGGCTGTCCATTAACGTTATAAAAGATTGCTTAAGAAAAACTCAGCTGTTCTAGATGATACTGGATTTGATTTTTTTAGAAGGAGCAGCATTTGGGACAGGTGAGTGAACAGTGTTCTTGGTTCTAATTCAGAATCTAATCCTCTTCCTACTACTGAAGCTGTTACAAGCTTTTGCTGTTGACTTCAATGGAAAGAGAATCAGACCTGTTGGTTTTATGTGGGGGTTGGCAAGAAGATTAAACAAAATCAGCATCACTGGTTTGAAGGATTTATTTCATTACAAACATTTATTTCATCTCAACAAAGTAAAATCATTAAATGCATTTCTCTTTATAGTAATGGCAAGATATCTTCAAAAGACAAGCCAAGATAATAACATTCAAAAACTTGCTGGATACTAAAAAGATTTGGGATCTATGTCACATTATTGTTTTCCTCCTCCCTTGCCCTACAATATCTCAGTATCCTTCAGGTGATAATTACTTGGCTTTCACTCCGTTAACCTTACTATCTTTTGCTAACACTCCTCCTTGGCTCTGCAGATACCAGCCACCTTTACTCTGAAGTTGTCATCTGCCTGATTAACATTAGCATGCTAAACTTAGAGCAGTTGGTTCCAGCCTGTGCTTTGCTTGAAGCTTGTGGCTCCCATCTGGAACAG
Source organism: Phoenicopterus ruber ruber (assembly GCA_009819775.1). Lineage (NCBI taxonomy): Eukaryota > Metazoa > Chordata > Aves > Phoenicopteriformes > Phoenicopteridae > Phoenicopterus > Phoenicopterus ruber. Next base: position 188,840,476 of record CM020215.1, on the reverse strand, counting down.
GAAAGGCAGCCTGTGTGCCTGAAAGCTTCGTTGTGTTTTCCAGCTGCCTAATAAGAGAGCTGTTACCTCTCTCTACAAATCCTATTTTGCTTCTAATGTATGGTGGTCAGAAGTGTTCAACAGAGGCTGAAAGGAAGCTCCTTTCCAACTGAGGTCTTGCAGGGACACCAGACAAGTCTGATTCTCCAGAGCCTTGTGGAATGCATTTTGCTCAAAGTCAGCGTGCTTCAGGTAGATGTGAGAAACCCAGCATTTGATCTTCTCCAGATAACAGACCTAATACCACCCACAGCTCCCATGCCATGTGCATCCTCCTGCGCACGTGGTGCATTCCTGGAACAGGGATGTTTCTGTGTGGTCCTCGATGCAAGGGACCACCACCCCTGAGTCGGGGGGAGCAGGCAGTGCACGCAAAGGAAGCCTTGACCAACCTTTCTTGTTAGGCCGTGTCTTACATGTAAGATCTACTGCGAAGTCTATTCTATTGAGATTTTTATAGATATTATCACTTAGTATCTGAGTGTCTTCCAACAGCACTTTATGCAATATGAATAACATCTGTCATGTGTTGTTTGTTCTCTCTTCCTTTCCGCACTTGGGGAATGGAAATGAATGCAGTGACATGCCTTGTCCCAGAAGGGATTTTAAAGAAAAATAAACATATATTTACATGTATTTATATGTATAGAGATGACAGAGTCAAAGCAACCTGCTTTGTCTGGAAGAACTATGTGCTAGGGTTGCAACGGTCCCTACCTACTGGGGTACTTCACTTCATTACCTGACTCAGGCCCCACAGACACTGTTTTTCCTGCACGGACAAGCTGGACCCCTTTTCTAGATAGTTGCATTGCCCCCTTGAATATAATCGCCAGCCACAGCCTTCATCCTGAGAATTTTGGAAAGCATTTTTTAAGACCATTGAAGCCTCAACGGAGAAATCGAAAGCGCTACTCTGAGTGAACAGAAATTAATTTGCTGATCAGTGTTGCTGAAGTGTAATGTGCAGTTGGTCTTGATGTATTATTACCTCAATTAAGTCTCCCTTTTGGTGAAAAAATAGGTTATTTTTACTTTAGGCAACAGGATATAGGAACCTTGTAGCATGGGGTGACACGGTCTGCCAGCTGACTTACCACCTCCTCTGCTTCTCAGCCAGCCAAAACAGGATCTAGGAACACAGACAATTTAAGGTAACACTGGACTCAATCTGTCAGGAAAGAAGGATTTTTTGCCTTTCTCTCTTTCCTGTGTTGGTTGGCCCACTTTTGCCTAAGCATAATAGAGGAAGATGATGCTTGGGAAGACTGGCCTTCACATGGAAATCCCAGGGTTGTTTTGTTTGTTTATTTTAGTCCCATTCTGGTTTAACGCACTTTCCAGCCAGCCTGGAGGAAGGTGGATAAGGAAAATCTGGAGGGATCTGCTGGAGCTCCTGTAGCTTTCCACACCAAGCTGGAAGGGCTCAGCATCAGTGAGGATGACCCAAGGTCTCCTAATCTGCAGGATGAACGGATCACTGGGTGGGCACCTATCACAGAAATAACACTGCTCTCCGGTGTTAGACTCTTCACTGTCTTTCCTCTGCCCACCACTGGCACAGAGACAATGCTCGGGTTTTTATTCATCTTATCTGACCTTGCCACAGCTTTTGGTCAATTTGGTGACATGAAATGTCTGTCTCTCATGGTGGGTAAGGCTGTATCTCCCCTGCTTATTGCTGGTGTTGGGCTCACTTGGTCTAACCAGTTTACTCAGGGGCTGCATGTGGCTGCTAAGAAGGATCACAGAGTCAGCCAGCCCTTCACATTTCTGCAAGGGAGGTGCAGGTTCAGTCTTCTGTGAGCACCTATTAGATGACTCTCCATCAGAAGAGGTACTCAGTCTATTATACCATATTACATTAGATTCCCATCACTTCTCCTGAGACCTTACCCATGTCAAATGGCCCAGGAGAATGAGAATAGATACCAGCCTTCTTTTCTTCATGGAGGAAGTTCCTCTGTCAGTGACTATGAGCTGATTTAATCTCCCAGTGCTGGCTTGAATCCAGATTATGTTGGGACTGGAAGACTAGCTTTGGTTAGGTTCAAGTGTCAGCTACCTTTGGTTGGTTTCTCTTCTGCTGTGCTCAGGAACAGGAGGCATTTAGTGAGAACATGATACCCATGTGGCTTTCTTCAGTGCTGATCTTTGTACGATGCACTGTTCCTTGAAAACAGATGATAAAATATGAGAAATCACTGTTGAATTGTAAGTGTAGATAGATGTAAACCAGATGCTCCTAGAAAGTGTGTGACCATCTTTTGCTTCTGGTTTAGGCAGTCTGTCTAGTCGTTGCTTGTGCATCATGCGTTCTTACTGGAGTGAGCCTCAGTGAGGCATGAGGCTCAGGTGGGCAGTAGGTGAGGGGAGAACTTGGGTCTTGGGCATTCATTAGTTACAGAGGGGTCATCAAAAAAGGCTTGTGTCTGGAGCAACCATATGGAAAATGAACTTAAAGTAAATGCAGCAATTCACCCTTGCCTCTCTTGTAGTGAAAGGAGAAAGTGCTTACAACTTCTTAGCTGGATTTAAAATTACTGCAGTTACATGGTTTCCTGTAAGGAAATGAAAACGAATGTTCAACGTGTTTTATTATTACAGTAAAGAAAGCTTATTGTCCTGAATACTAATTCAAGTCTTTTTAAAAAGGCATACCGTATCCACATATGTTTTGGCACTGAAAAGCATTAGCACATTTTTTTCCAAAGAGCACATACCTTACAGTCATTTTACAAATTGGGTCTTCGAGGGTGGATTCATTACAAACTGGAAAAAAGCAAGTGCAAAATTCAAAGAGTTGTCAACATGCAATCATCTACATTTGCATCAATTGCTATCACAAGAAGGATGTAAAGGTCAGACGAGAAAAATCAGCATCCCTTTGTTAAAGGACTACTTTGTGTCATAGAGATCACTCCTCCTACAAATTTGACCGTATGCTCATGGCCCAATTATACTGCTAAAAAGGTGCTCTTTTGTGAAAGAATGATAGCATTTACTTTCCTTTTTCCTACTGGCAAAACAGGCCTGCAGTTTGAAAAGTAGAGCACCGAAACTATTTTAATGACCAGCTGTGTTTAGCTCCCTTGTCAGAGACATGTTTGGAAGAAGACACGTAACTTTCCTGCCCAGCCATGAAGCTCAACCACGAAAGAAAGAGTGATTATTTTCCACCAGTTTTTGTGAACATTAGAAAACAACAAAAAAGGACTGAATGTGATTTGCACTCTGAAAAACCGTTAAAGTTTTTAAAAAGTTACCATAAAAAAGTAAGTCTCTGATCATAATGCTGATACCTGGACACTCTCATAAATGCAATGAAATCACGGCATAGTGAGAGACTGCTGATCTTGAGGGATAACGATGACATGACACACTGTAATGCAGAGCTATAGTTTCTCTTAATATAACCTGATTGCTAGGAATGGGAAGAAGCCTCATGGGAGCAATGATTCGGTTTTGAAATCTCAAGCTATGGTCTGTAAACACCAGGAACTCAATTCAGTTATCTAAATGTCATTTGAGGCATCCAGGAATAGCCTGGCAGGGAGGGGGCTGGTGAATAGGATGGGAGACCTGTGACCTTCTGGGCTAGCAGCTGGTGACAAGACAAAATATCCTTGGGCGCATCAAATAACTTGTGTGTCTGTGTATGGGCAATTGTATCTTTCTGTATCTAGGGGATGGGCTGGACCTCCACTGTATTCACCAAGAGTCATCTTGGTGGGGATCATGTAATGGCTGTCTTTTAGGGGCAAATTCATTCTTCCAGCACTGTCCAGATCACAGATACCTCTAAGCTGTATCTGGCAGGCCGTAGCCTCAAGGCTGTGTGCCATATAGGAAACATAAGAGAAATATATAGGACATTTCTGAGATCTGCCCCTCGATAGTAGCTTAAGATAGATTACCTTGCATTTTTGCACAGGTCAAGAGAACTGGTGATGTCCCAGGTGGTGCTACTGGCACAGACGGGCTGGGATTCATCTCCACTGTGTGGGCATGTCAGTTCAGGTGTCTAAATGTAGAGGTGTCCTGTTATAGTCAGTGGAGGTTCAATTCCCTACATACAGTCACCTGGTGCTCTTTGAAATGCCCTTGGATATCTGGGACTTCTTCAAGGATCTAGCAGATATGACATGGGAACTGCTGGAAGTGTGTGCCTTTCTGGAACGACAGCTCCAGAAAGTGGCAGCCAGGTGGGATCCCCAAGGACATCTCAAACGGTGCTACACCCCTAAGTGTGGGGAACTGGTCTGAGCTTACAGGACAGCTTACAGGACAATTCAGCTCAATCTAAAGTAGATACATGTGTGGCCATTGGCTCACCAAACTCCACTGACCACATTGCTCTTACATGACAAGGTCAGTACGGAAGTTAAACAGCACTTCATCCATGGCTCTTCCCACTTCTGCAGGAAATGCCTGCAGGTTTTGGGACTGGAAAGAATAAGGGGCTCCTGAAAAAAGATAGGATGGATTGGGCTCAGAAAACAATACTGAACTCCATGAACTGAAGAAAGTTTAGTCTTCTTCCTCACCTGGGGCAGCAGACGCCTGTTCAGCTGCTTGCTGAGCCTGCGCTGCTACAGCTTGGAGACACAGGCGCAAACTGACATCTGAGGCTGTTCTGCAGCACGCATGAGGGTTGCATGTGAGGGTTATGGTTCACATGTGAAGAACTACACTAAAGAAACCAAGACACTCAAAGTGTCCAGAAGGAAGCTGAGTGAGCTCTTTCCCTTCAAGCAGTTATGCCTCGAGTTACCTTCCTGTTGAGAGGTTAGCAGCACAGACATCTATACAACTGCCCAGAGATGAAGGAGATTTCTTCCCTTCAATGTCTTTTCCCATGGGTTTATTTTCTTCCCAACATGTAAAGTCAGAAAGGGCTTGAATGCCTCACCAGCTGGCCCATTGAACAGAGACGGCTTTTGCCCTTGAGTTTGGGTCGTCATCAAAATGATACGATTTAAAGACCAAATCAGTTCAAAGGCTTCTGAGTTGAGAGTTTGAGTTTCCTAGATAGAGGTTAAAAGTGTCTTCTGTTAGGAAAATTGACTGTGGTCTTTCTTTTTTTGGCTTGAAAGCTAGCCTATGATCCTTGAAGAGCCTTCCACAATTTTTTAGGGAAAATTAATGTGGCCTATTGTCCTGGTTTAGGCCAGGACGGAGCTAGTTTTGTCTCCAGCAGCTACTGTAATTTGGATTTAGTGTGTGAAGAATGGTGATAGTACTCTGATGTTGTTGGCTGCTGCTACATGACCAAGGACATTTTGCAGTTTCCCAGGTTTTGCTAATGTGCAGGTGCAAAAGCTTGGGAGGGGTAGAGACAGAATAGTTGATCCAAACTGGCCAAAGAGAGTATTCCATACCAGAGACGTCATGCCCAGTATAAGTGAGGGTTAGCCAGTGGACCCCTAGCTTTTTAGACCCTTAACTTGCCTTAATCCTTAGGCTTCCCTTTGGGTTGCTTTTTGTTTCCCTGTTTTTCCTTTTTATTTTTCGTTCGTTCGGCTGTTTGTTCCCTCGCCTGCTCTCTCTGGAACTTGCTGTTCTGGGATAGCTGGGGGGGGATACCCCTGCTCCCTGACTGCTGCTCGGGATGGGTTGTATCGGTCATCGGGTGGTGAGAAATTGTGCATCGTTTGTTTTATATATTCTATTATCCTTATATATATTATAATTATTACCATTATTAATATATTTTTATATTTTTCCTTTGCTGTCCTGGTGAACTGCTTTTATCTCAACCCGCGAGTTTTCTTTTCTCTCTGATTCTCCTCCCCACCCCACTGGGGAGGGGGGGAGTGAGCGAGCAGCTGCGTGGTATTTTGGTTACCATTTGGGGTTAAACCATGACACCTATTTTTAGTTTCAAAGCTCATATCTATTCCACTTAGGAATCATATAGATATTGTCTCATTCTGTGTTTCTACCATAAAAAACACCACCATAAAACCAATGTATCATTAAGTCCAATTTTTGAGAAAAGCTTTTTCCACTGGTAAAGGACAATGCCACTCACAATGTTAAATATTTTGCTTTATTTATCTGCTCCTTTCCTTCAATTTGGAATGTGTATTTCCAAGGCACATCATAATGCAGGATGACTCGGTATCATGTAGGGGACAGACAATGGCAAATGGATCTCCAATTACATCCAATATTGCTCTTCAAGGGCTGCTGCCCTAGTTGGAACAGAGTGCATGGGTGAGTTTGAAGTACTGCAAATGCATGTTTTTAGAACTGTGATTAATCTCAGTTAAAAGTTTTGACTCCTCTGCCCCTACCTCCCTCCCCTACCGTGTCTCCGTGGGGTTTGGAGAGCTTCCCATGTTCTGCGTGCCACAGAGGAATGTGTCTCTGGCTGGCTTGGAGCTGCCAATGGTAAGTGAAAGAGAGAGTGCAGAGCCCACCAGCGACAGCAGCGAAATTCAGAGTGGCAGTGGTTCAGTGGGAGGGTGCTGCCATGTGTCAGGAGGGTTTCAGAGGGTCAGGAGGTGATACAGGGAGGATTAGTGGAGCTCTGGGAGGTGTGAGAGGAAAAAGATGGAAGGCGCTTTGGGCAGGGCAGCTGAATCTCTCACTATATTGCCTCCTTGACCTTCAAGCCATCTCCTTCCCACCTTGGCCCTCAGCTGATTTGGTAATGCTGGAGGGCTAGGACCTCATGGGTAACTTCACCCCAGAAGGGCTCATTCTGATATATTTGCTCCTTCAGTTCCCACGTCCCTCTGAGATGTGAGGTGCCCTATGCCTCAGGCTCACACCTACCCTGTGCATGCATTTGACCTAGCCACGCTCTACCACGCTCTGCCCGCCTCCTCTGCTGCCTCCCTGCCTGTGCTGGATGCCTAAATTGGCTGGGGAGGACCTGCAAGGTCTTAGTACAGCTCCAGGTCAAAATCAGGGACAACAGAGCCAGGGTGACTGGCAATGGCTCATCACAGCGCAAGGCAGCCATATCCCCTGCCCCAGCCTTGGGAGGGCCCTGCTTAGAGACTTGTCTATACGCTTTGCACGTTACTCCCTGCACAGGGTATCATAAAGCAAATAGAATGAGAGTGCCACAGTTTCAGAAAAGCATGTTTTGTTTCCACGCTGATTGAATGCGATGGATACTTCCCTCCTATGCACGTCATGATAACTCTCAGGTCCACAAATGATGTTTCTAGTCCATGGCTATGAATGCTCATATGGTTCATTGGAAAGCATTAACTGGAGGGCTAGCTGTCAGTCCATTACTACGCTGCTGTAGCAGAAATCAAAGTCTCTCCAAAATGTCAGCCCCTTTCAAAGCGATGCAAAGGAATAACAAAGCTTTGCAGAATTTCCACTGCCTAATGCTAATACCATTAATTCTAAAAAATAAGCCATGTCAAGCAAAATCTAACTTAATGTAAAAAATGATTGTTCCAAACTGAAAAAGTGATTGTGTAAAATAAAATACAATCAAAATGCAGTTTACAAGGTGGGAAGTCATTCTGGCCTACTCCAGCAAATGTTTTTATTCTCAGCCCTCCATATGATTGTCACCTTAAAGTCAATAAAGTGCATAGAATGACAGACGCTTCTGGTGAGCCCTCTCTCAGCAGCACTATTGAAATGTTCCACCCATGAAATATTTTAATGAAAGGCAAATGGCTTTTGTCAGATTAGGCTAAGTATCCATGAGAAATAATGTTTCAGGAGCCAGGGGAGACAAATTTGAGATCAAAGGAAATACCTAACGAAGCAAGATGGCTGAAAAGTGACGAGAATCAATCAAACATCTGAATGTTTTGTTAACTCCATGCTGCAGAAACTGCACGCTGGAAGATATATTTTCTGGTTCTCAAAAGGTGGCAACCTGTCACCAAACAGCAAAGATAAAGTGGGCAAACAACTTAGAGGAGCACACAAGTGTCCGATTGTTCTAATTGTGGACGCTACTTTTAGCCCAATCTTTATTGCAGGAAACCCTGAGAAAATGTCTTTCGTTCTTTTCAGAATCAAAACTTAGTACAACTCCAGAGCTCAGAAAGATGAGCCAAAGTTTTGTGGTTGTTTAAGAGAACTGGGAAGGCTACGGGAGGAATCCAGGCAGGTTTAGCTCAGGCTTTTCTCCACATGGAGTAAGGACAAGGAGGATGTTTTAGTAGTCACAGGTATGACTCCTCTATTTCTCATTGCATAGCATGAATGGCATATGCTGGGATAATACTGTGTGGCTTATTTGCAAACTTCTGTGCATAACCTCACTAAAAATTGCATAGTGATGTCAGAAATTAGTGGGAGGTCATGGAAAAGCTCCTTTCCTGGATTTTAGCTTATATCTTGCCTTCCAGTATTCCCCGCCTCCTCCTTGTCAGATTTGGCTCACCTCATTGTACATTATGAGGTTTCCAGAAAGGATGTCAAAATACCTGTAAAAACCTAAAAAACTAGAAATCTCAGTTTATAAGAAAGAAATGAGATTTCACAGCTTGTGAGATCGTAGAGAGAGGATGAGGCAAAACTTTTGTACTGAATGTTGCTCATATTTTTCCACCTTATTCTCAGTAATATTTTTTCTTCGTTATTTTAAGATAGTGGTATTGTTCAGCTAGGAGAGCTGGGATATAAATGTGAATTGGGATTAAGTTACCTGCCATACATGTTGTTCATAACTCACAGAGATGAGCAAATTGTATAGAGGTTATCCATCTCTAGACTGGTTGGAGATTAGTCCTGGTTAGCCAGAGCTGAGGATCTCTATCATCTTGGTGAATGTAGTTGGAGTATGGAACCAGCTCACCAGCTGTGTAATTCTGGCCAGCCCTCTTGGCTGGAGACAGGACATGCATTGCCAGTTCCATAATTTCTGCAATTGCTTGAGTGCAACCTGCTCTGTCCTGACAATTGTTTTTGCGTCCCTTCTTCATTTTGGGTACATCTCATCAGTAGAGGTTCAGCAATGAGGCCAGAGGAATAGATTGGGATCAGTTATTGCTTTCACAAAAACAGAATGACATGTGCAATTACTTTTAGCGCATTTCCAGCACCTCTCATCTGTCTTACTTGGCTCTTCTTTAAAGCCTTTCATGTGTAGGAGATGAAGCATGTCACATATCCAGCTCTGTATTCTGCATCGATGGTGGCAGTGTTTACGAGTTGTACTTTTTCATAAATTATTTCCAAGATGCATTCTAACTTCTTCAAGTCTTTCATACCGAGTTTGTTGCGGAGCAGCACGTCAGATTTTTCATCTCACATTTTAGTAAAAAAGCAATCCATCAGTCATCATTAGACACACTGAACCAGATTTTGCGATGTGGCAGAGGAGTGCTCAACGCAAGAGGAAAGTTCATGAATCCATGCAGGCTGCTGACAATAGTTGCTTGACTTCACTGGCACGACTCCTGTGAGACCTACGGTGGAGAGAGAGATGGATGAGCAAACTCTGCAGGTCTGCTGGAGGGGAGGGAGAGTCTTTTACAGAGGCTACCTGAAGGCAGATAGCAGTGAGCTACTTACTTAAGGGCTCTGAATTGTGCTGTATGTAAGGGCCTAAAATCAGACAATGTGAATACCCTGGCATGGGAGTAAGGAGGAGACACCAGAGTGGCTCCACAGCACCAGCAAAGCCTCAGTGTAAGGAAGACCTTGCAGAGGCTGGGTTGGGGGTTGGCTTTAGGTCAAATGTGCCTCTCTAAAGCCTTCAGGAGCAACCCATGATTATATCCCCTGTCTGTAAAAACACGGCCATCCCACCTAAAATGTTTTAAGAAAAAAATCCCACATGCTAGCACCTTTTATGTGTTTCTTCACGGTATCATAGAACAGCCCAGGCTGGAAGGGACCTTGAAAGATCATCTGGTCCAACCTTTCATGGGAAAGGGAGCCTAGATGAGGTCATCTAGCACTCTGTCCAATTAGATCTTGAAAACTTCCAGTGATAGGGGCTCTACCATGTTCCTGGGGAGGTTGTTCTGGTGATTGATTGTTCTCACTGTAAAAAATTTCTTTCTTATATCAAGAGGAAACCTCTCCCTGTGCAACTTGTACCCGTTGCCCCTTGTCTTCTCCATGTGGCTCCTTGTGAAGAGAGAGACTCCCTCCTCATTGTAGCCACCCTTTAAGAACTGGAAAATGGTGATGAGGTCCCCCTGAACCTTCTCTTCTCCAGGGAGAAAAGACCTAACTCCTTCAGTCTTTCCTTATAGGGCAGGTTCTCCAGCCCTTTGATCATCTTTGTGGCCCTTCTTTAGACCCCTTCCAGTCTGTCTGTGTCTTTCTTGAATTGTGGGGACCAGAACTGGACATGGTACTCCAGGTGCAGCCTGACAAGTGCTGAGTAGAGTGGGATGATCACGTCTCTATCTCTACTAGTAAAGTCCCTGTATTCCTTGCTTCTTCCTGACTGGAACTTCTATATTTTGGAGTGAATGTGTCCCAGATAGATATGAAGCATCAGGGAAAATTGCAAAAGTTGATGAAAGAAATCTCCGAGCCTTGTGTTGTAACCTTTCACATGACACATTACTTTTAATTTCGTGTCCCTGAGGGATCTCAGTAATTTATCTTAATAAACGTATAATTTGCCAGTGAGATTTCTTTTTTCTTTTTAGGTTAACCTAAAGTGACTTGAAAAATTCATTTGCTGAAACTAAACCTCAACACTGAGCTAGATTTTTTGGAATCGATAATCAGACAGTGCCTGAATAATGAGGATAATGGATAATTAGAAAAAGCATATGGCTTCCATATGGCTTCCTGCAACTTCATTATTCATGCCAGAAAATCACTGGGCAAACAGTGTTAGTACAATATATTCCCTGACCACTGAGTAAGTGAAACATAGCTAAATCCTGTGCAGTGCTCAGACTGGATAAAGTGTGGGAGTAGTAAAGAAAACCCCCACAAATGGCACCGATTCTACTTCTTAGGAAACAGCAGTGAACTTTTCTTATTATTGTCTACCACACCCACACTCCAGCAAAAACCCAAGATCTGTCTAGCGATGCAAAACTCTTCATCATGACACTGATCCCTTGTATGCTAAACACGCGTTTTAATGGAGTTGTTCCCTCTGTGAGAGTGGGCGTCTCAAGCAGATGACTAGATGCACAATAAATAACATTCGGGCTGTGAAGGACCAACACATTACTTGGTCTTAAAGTGACTAAAACCGGGAAGAATGGATGGAAGAACTAGCAGTTTCGCAGTTGATCTGAAATCTTCATTGTTACAACATGTCAACAGGTTCAGAAATAGGAATTCTGCCTTCCTGTAAGGGAGTGGAGATAACATCTCTGAGTTCACCTTATTTATCCTATTTAGGTCCGTGGACTGCTTTAATGTTAAAGGAGTGCTGAAATCATGCACTATATTTGTCCTTATCTTCTCTTGGCCTTCTTAGCTCACCAGGTGACACGTGTGCGTGCTTCACAGCTAAGCAGATGTATAACATTTGCTATAAATCTTACTAGAATGATCTGATTTTAGAAATGCTTATCAGTGGGGTCCCCATTTCTCCACTGTTATTAATCTATTTACCATTTTCTCTAAAGCATTTTATTAACTGAAGCTGTTAGTCAGTGTGATAGTAATTGAGAAGGTTTCTGAGAAGTTACTGTCAGCATTTGCTGTTTTGTAGTCCTCCTTTCTCTTTGTGATGTTCGGTGTCAGCCTCTAATCACCTACAACACATAGCTGATTGCATTGGACTTTTCAAACACATATCGGTTTCTGCGAATTTTGACCTCCAAGGTCAAAGAGAAGAGATTACAAATGAACCTATCAGTGTCATGCCCATACTATTTCTAATGGGAGTCAGCTGCTCATTTTAGTAATGATGTACTGAGATACAGGCTACACTATGACTAATTTCACTGTGATTGACTCTCCAAGGTAAATTAGAATTTAGGGCCTGAGACTTGTTAATGGAACATTTTCCAAGACCATTTCTCCACCATGTAGTCTCCTCAACTTGTGAGAAAGGCTTGGCAATATTTGACAGCTGTCTTTTATTCCGCATGAGCACAGTGTTATGTGGTATGTTTGTGGTCCAGTTCTGTGCAAAGCAACACAGAGTTAACCAAAGCAGCGTTTCAAGAATGAGGCTTAACAACATTTGCGTTTCTGCCTTTCCCTTTTAACTTTTTGAATAGGAAGATCCAGTAGTGAAGGACACCCTGCAGTTTTTGAGTCACATAAGTGGACTTTAATGAAGCCTGTTATCCCTGATCTCACAAAGTTTTTCACAAAATAAACTTAAACCTGAGTGATTCTTTTCCTTTTGGAATAAATACGCAACTTTAGGAGCCATGAAAAAAAGCCATTGGGGAGAACAAATAGTAATGATTGGGATCTAGGTATTCATACATAGCATCCAGCTCTATTTAGTGGATACTGGAAAACAACTTAAAAAAAATAATACTTTGGGATGAGTGCAAATTTCTGGTGGTGGAAAGGGCACAAGGGAAGTTTAGCAAATCTACACACTATATATCCATTTCTGTCAAAAACAGATAACAAATTATATGTAGGAATGACAGAGGAAGGCCTCTCCAGCTTGGTGGAAAACCTCACACTTTTCAGCATGAATGTAATTTTTGTCTTCCTCTTTTGTGCTTTTTAAAAAAATTCTACTGATTTTCAAGAACACCTGCTATCTAAGGAAAATGAAAAACTGCAAAGAAATATAAAAAATCACATCTTAAAAAAAGGAGAAAGAAATAGTTTATGGATGCATGAACTAAGTGTGTTAAATAGCACATGTTGCTGAGAAATTTGGAAAAAAGTTAACACCCTTTGAGTATAAGCCGAATGCAATTCACAACCCACAACTGTGACTCAGAAGGAAAGTTCTCTATTAAAATGTCAGCTTTGTCATTTATTCCTTTTGCCATTTACTTAATTTGTTGAGGAAAACTTTGTTCATTAATGCTGTTCTTTATTCTTGGTAGCAGTTGTGCTACGTGAACACTTGTGAACGCTTCTATTTGCATTCAGTCCTGAAATCTGGACTGTTATGAGAAGTTTATATATAGAATCATAGAATGATTTGGGTTGGAAGGGACCTTAAAGATCATATAGTTCCAACCTCCCTGCCATGGGCAGGGACACCTTCCACTACACCAGGTTGCTCAAAGCCCCATCCAGCCTGGCCTTGAACACTCCCAGGGATGGGGCAGCCACAACTTCTCTGGGCAACCTGTGCCAGTGCTTCACCACCCTCAGAGTGAAAAATTTCTTCCTTATATCTAATCTCAATCTACCTTCTTTCAGTTTAAAGCCACTACCCTTTGTCCTAGCACTACATGCCCTTGTCAAAAGTCCCTCTCCAGCTTTCTTGGAGGCCCCCTTTAGGTACTGGAAGGCTGCTAGAAGGTCTCCCCGGAGCCTTCTCTTCTCCAGGCTGAACAAGCCCAACTCTCTCAGTCTGTCTTCACAGGAGAGGTGTTCCAGCCCTCTGATCATCTTCATGGCCCTCCTCTGGACTCGCTCCAACAGTTCCATGTCCTTCTTGTGTTGGAGGGCTCCAGAGCTGAACACAATACTCCAGGTGGGGTCTTATGAGAGTGGAGTAGAGGGGGAGAATCACCTCCCTCGACCTGCTGGCCACGCTTCTTTTGATGCAGCCCAGGATACAGTTGGTCTTCTGGGCTGTGAGCGCACATTGCTGGCTCATGTTGAGCTTCTCATCACCAACACCCCCAAGTCCTTCTCAGCAGGGCTGCTCTCAATCCATTCTCCACCCAGCCTGTATTTGTGCTTGGGATTGCCCTGACTCATGTGCAGGACCTTGCACTTGGCCTTGTTGAACTTCATGAGGCTCACACAGGCCTGCCTCTCAAGCCTGTCAAGGTCCATCCGGATGGCATCCCTTCTCTTCAGTGTGTTGACCGCACCACACAGCTTGGTGTCATTGGCAAACTTGCTGAGGGTGCACTCCATCCCACTCTCCCATATGATCTTGCGCTGCGTGTAGTGTTTGACTCTATGCAGTTTTGTGTTTATAAATAACTACAGCAACACACAGCAAATAATTAAGTTTTAAAAATAAATACCCGGTCAAGTTCTTACCACAATCAGGAAGAGGAAGAGAGCAAAAGACAATGAAATGCGCTTGGAACTTACTTTCCTTCTAAGGGAGTCATTAGGAACACATGCATTCAGGACTTGAACACTAAATATATGACAAGACTGAAGAGGATCATATATTAACAATGGAGTACACACTATTTTCAAATTGACCGGGAAACTGGCAATGATGACAGATAAATCCAGGGAGAGAAAGTTACCAAGAATTGCCCTTTCATCCTTCCAAAACATGCCTCTGATTGCACTGTGTCCTTCTAAAATGCTGTATAGGGACTATTGAATGCTTATTATGACTATTCATAGCAGAGGGGGGCCCTCAGATCATTTTGCCATCTTCTCGGAGAGCCAGAGCAGAGGATGGTGCTCCTGTGGTAGGCACAGATCCATGGAGATCAGAGAAGCAAATTCGAACTGTTCCCTGCAGTAGCAAATTGCAGTAGAAAAGATGTGGCGATTCTCACAGTATTATTTATTCCCAAACTTCCTTACAAAGATATTTCCATGGGCCTGGGTGGTATGAACTACTGTACTTGGACATCTTTTGCATCTAAATAATTATATTGGAGGCTTGGAGGAATCCCATGGGTTAGGGTTCTAGAAGGTAGGGGGGTCCAAGAAAGCTGGGCAATATTCAAGCATCACTTCCTCCAAGCTCAAGAGCGGTGCATCCCCAGGAGTAAGAAATCAGGTAAGGGAGGCAGGAGACCTGCACAGATGAGGAAGAAACTACTGGCTAAACTTAAATGGAAGAAGGAAGTCCATGGAATGCGGAAAAAGGGACGGGCCACATGAGAGGAGTACAGGGATGCTGTCAGGGTATGCAAGGATGCAACGAGGAAGGCTAAGGTCCACCACGAATTTAATCTGGCAAGGGATGTCAAGGGCAATAAGAAGGGCTTCTTCAAATACATCAGTAGCAAACAGAAGACTAGGGAAAACATGGGCCCTCTGCTGAATGAGGTGGGTGCCCTGGTCACGAAGGATACAGAGAAGGCAGAGTTACCGAATGCCTTCTTGGCTTCAGTCTTTACTGCCAAGGCTGGCCCCCAGGAATCCCAGACCCTGGAGGTAAGAGAGGAAGCCTGGAGAAAGGATGGCCTTCCTTTGGTCGAGGAGGATTGGGTTAGAGATCAGTTGGGCAAACTGGACACCCACAAATCCATGGGCCCTGATGGGATGCACCCACGTGTGCTGAGGGAGCTGGCAGAGGTCATTGCCAAGCCACTCTCCATCATCTTTGAATAATCATGGAGAATGGGAGAGGTGCCTGAGGACTGGAGGAAAGCCAATGTCACTCCAGTCTTCAAGAAGGGCAAGAAGGAGGACCTGGGAAACTACAGGCCAGTCAGCCTCACCTCCATCCCTGGAAAGGTGATGGAGCAACTCATTCTGGAGGCCATCTCCAAGCATGTAGAAGAAAAGAAGGTGATCAGGAGTAGTCAGCATGGCTTCACCAAGGGGAAATCATGCTTGACCAATCTGATAGCCTTCTACAATGGCATGAGTGGCTGGGTGGATGAGGGGAGAGCGGTGGATGTTGTCTACCTGGACTTCAGCAAGGCTTTTGACCACTGTCTCCCATAACATCCTAGTAGGTAAGCTCAGGATTTGTGGGTTAGACGAGTGGACGGTGAGATGGATTGAGAACTGGCTGAATGGCAGAGCCCAGATCAGCAGCGTAGAGTCTAGTTGGAGGCCTGTAGTGAGTGTTGTTCCCCAGGTGTTGCTACTGGGCCCAGTCTTGTTCAATGTATTCATCAATGACCTGGATGAAGGGACAGAGAGTATGCTCAGCAAGTTTGATGATGATTCGAAACTGGGAGGACTGGCTGATATACCGGAAGGCTGTGCTGCCATTCAGCGAGACCTGGACAGGCTGGAGCGTTGGGCGGAGAGGAACCTCATGAGGTTCAACAAGGGCAAGTGCAGGGTCCTGCACCTGGGGAGGAACAACCCCATGCACCAGTACAGGTTGGGGGTTGATCTCCTGGAAAGCAGCTCTGTGGAGAAGGACCTGGGAGTCCTGGTAGACAACAAATTCACCATGAGCCAGCAATGTGCCCTTGCGGCCAGGAAGGCCAACGGCATCCTGGGGTGCATCAAGAAGAGTGTGGCCAGCAAGTAGAGGGAGGTTATCCTCCCCCTCTACTCTGCCCTAGTGAGGCTCCATATGGAGTACTGCATACAGTTCTGGGCTCCCCAGTTCAAGAAAGATGAGGAACTACTGGAGAGAGTCCAGTGGAGGCTACGAAGATGATTAAGGGACTGGAGCATCTCTCCTATGGGGAAAGGCTGAGGGAACTGGGGCTGTTCAGCCTCAGGAAGAGACGACTGAGAGGGGACCTCACCAATGCTTATAAATATCTCAAGGGCAGGTGTCAAAAGGATGGGGCCAGACTCTTCTCAGTGGTGCCCAGTGACAGGACAAGGGGCAACGGGCACAAACTGGAACATGGGAAGTTCTGCCTGAACATGAGGAAAAACTCCTTCACTGTGAGGGTGACAGAGCCCTGGCACAGGCTGCCCAGGGAGGGTGTGGAGTCTCCTTCTCTGGAGCTATTCAAAACCCGCCTGGACGCAGTCCTGTGCAGCCTGCTCTAGGTGAGCCTGCTCTGGCAGGGGGGTTGGACTAGATGATCTCCAGAGGTCCCTTCCAACCCCTGCCATTCTGTGATTCTGTGATAAGAGTATGCTTCCTGGGAGGAATGAAGCTATGATTTTATGCTTCTGTTACCTGAATTTGACAAGAAATGTCATGCTCAAAGCTGCAGTGCATTGTTTCTATAAGGCTGATTGTGAGTGACACCCACTAGTCACCTTTTAGATGAGCACATAATTGGAAATGTGCTCTTCTATCATCTCTGACTGGGTCTTTCAGAAAATCTCTATTATCTCTCTATTATGTCCTTCAGGGAGAATGGAGCTGCTTCTTTAATATGCCCTCTCCAGCTTCCAGCCACTGTGATGAGCTACTTACTCCATGTTGCTTTACTGTGTGGATGACCTCTGCTTCAGTCCTTGGAGCTACTGGCAGAGTCAGGGGCTGCTCTGTGTGAGCAGCAGCTTCATAGTCCATCCCATAATATTTTCCTGGGACACACGACAGCTCTTGTAAATTAACGTCACCCCACTGACTCCACTGTAAAATGGGCTTGCAGTGGTCGGCATCAGTCTGTCCTAACCTCCATGTATGTCCTCCGCCATGCCCCATACCACTGGCTCCCCTGGGGCTCCTTTATTTCCTTTCATCCACTACAGATCCCCTCCTCCTTTGCTGTTGTCTTTCCCAGAGGTTGCCATCCCCTCTTCTCCATATTCCCCCATCGTGGACCACTGCCTTTTTACCTGCACCCTGGCCAGCTCTTAGCTCTGGTCGTGCCTGTGAAAAGCCCGTAGTAACCAGCATAGCCCGACCCAGCTGACTGTGCTGGGACATTGCAGCAGTTACCAGCCTGCGCCTCGCTCCCTGTCTCATCCGTGTATGAAAAGCGTCAGTGGTTGGGAGCAGGGAGCTCACAACACCTGGGAAGCTGTCGAGAGCAGCTTCTTGGAGGGCAGGCCAGAGAGCAGAGCTGACTCTGCTCCCGGTTCCTGCGAGGTTTCCGCCGCTGCCGCCTGACAGCTGGGCTGTACGCTGCTTTCCTGCGGACAGAGCTGCTCCTGGGACACCTGACTTGCCCCTGCTTTGGTCCTGATTTACACCAAGTTGAAGGCAGTGATTGTGTGCGGATGAAAATGATACTCGGATGCCTTAAAGTGAGGGCTGCTCGGCCTGCACAGAACAGAAGTGAAACTGTATTAATCTCTATTCCCTTACGGCCAACCTCTGTGCTGAGCTGGGTGTATTCATTTTGCAATTATAACTCACTGATTTCGCAAGGTACATGTAAGCTGTGCCGTGCCAGCACGTACTGACAGCATTACAAGGTTACCCTCCGTATTGGACAAACTCTAGGAGAGCAAACGTGCTTAATATGTTTGCAGGATTTCAGTAAGCAGGTCACTTAGGACATTACTTCACACCTCAGTAGCATTTTATAATCTGAACCAGGTATTCGCCTGCTTATACGTGCAAAATAATCTCTCATTTTGACTCCAAGAAATATCCCTGTGCTAATACCTTTTTAATAGATGTATCCTGCTCGTTTTAACAGAAAGGACTGGTGAGAAGAAACACAGACTGACTTTCATCTAACTGACTTCCAAAAACCTTCCTGTAGACTAATCTATATTTCATTAGATGAAGTACATAAGAGGCTGTATCCCTCTTGATTTATGAGCAAAAGTTTTATGAGAAATATGAACTGTATAATGTAGCCAATCCATCATTCAGAGAGAAGTATTAGTAACCCTAGCCAAAATCAAAATTCTCCCGGGCTGCTCTCCAGTGATTATATGAGATAATTTTCCAGAGGTCCATGAACACTACAACATGGGTAAATTGGCCTTCAGACCAAGTGCTACGCTAGAATGTGTAATTTCTTGAAAAAGGATCATTAATCTCAATTTTGACCTGAATTAGTGTACTCCAAGGATGACAACACACTTTGGCTTGAGATTTGTGTACAACAACAGAGAAGAAGAGAGGGACTAAAAAAAGACTTTATGAAGGTCTTGTGTTCCTGCATGCAGTAATTGGTCTAATAGATGATGACACTTCTCTCTAACACCGTAAGATATTTAGACCACTATGGTTACAGCAACACACTTGCTATTTCCAGATATGTACAGATTGCAAGGGAACGCATCCCATTGCTGAGGGCTGGGTTATAGCCCTAGGTATGGATTCAGGCTGAGACCGTCTCTGTCTGCTGGGCAGTGGCTGTGTGAGGCTGCTCGTGCTCAAACAGAGCATGTGTCACTGGTTTTGGGTAGGCCTGTGAGGAGGATCATGTTTGGGATGGACAGATCTGTGCTGTGGGTCACGGCTACAGTGACAATTTTAGTTTGGAGGGGACATTTAATATTCTAACCTCCAGTTCCACGGGGAATTCGTGCGGATAAGACAAAGGTACGACTCACCTCAGGAGCATTCCTGGTTTCAGTCCTTGTGTCTCACTCAGTCTACAATTTTGCCCAGGGATACTTTCACACAGAGTGCACAGCTGGAGCTGGAGCCCCAGACACCCCCCCTGCACAAGGACACTGAAATTGCTGGGCCACAGGGTGAGAATCTGATGTGCTCTCACCTTCCAGCACCACAGATCTCATGTTTCTATATCACAGGCAAAAATGAAGGATGCCATCTTCCTCCCCTGCTTAATTCCAGCTCTGTGCCTACAGAGAAATACAAGAATGTGCACTGTTTCATGGTGGTACCATGGCCCGTTGCTTCCCAGGCAAGGGGGAATTAACTCCCAGCCTTTATGGAAATGGCAAGGACTCTCTCTCCAGCCTCTCCTAAAAGATGGAGGCAGTTGTCAGCCCCTGCCCCAAAGGGATCCCTTTGTGCAGATGCCTGATGGGGATCCTGGCCTGTGTCTGAAGGAGGATGCTCCCTCCCCTTTGGAGTTTCCTACTAAGTGATTCTGCACCCTGCCCCAAAACTTGGTGTGCTGAGTGCTGTGAATCCTATTTTTGAGGCACAGCGTTCTAGCTCTCCCTGGGCATGGTTTTTAGGTGCCAAAATAGCTTTCATGGGTTTCGCCCAAGGTGACTGTGCAGACTCACATGATGCACACAAGGTGGGGAAGCACTGGTCCCGACACATGGCCACTGCTCTAACTCATGGACTGCAGGCTTCCTCTTCTCATGCACTGTGTTCTGTACTTGGCTGTTCTGCTTAGGTTTTTGTCACCCTTCCTGTCACCACAGGGTCACCCACATCCCCTGGAAAGCCTAGAGGGCTGCTCATCCTCTCCAGTGGCTCCAGGACTGCAGCTATTCTCAATGAGAAGGATAACAAGGACTTTTGTCAGAGTCTGTTGGTGCTATGCTGAAGCTGATGATGCAGAGCAGGTCAGCCTCATGCAGATATCTCAGAAATCCTAGGGCATCCCAAATGGTGCTAGGCACCCAGGTTTGTTGAGCTGCTTTCTGCAACTGGTGACTACAACCTACTGCTGAATCTCAGTTCTAAAACTAGGTGAGATGATAAACCTCACCCAGCCCAAGGGCCACATGGCAGCTCTTCCATTTTCTATGTGTAGCACCATCCTTATCTCCTCATACATTTACAGTTCTTACATTGTTAGTGAATTAGTCCTCGATGCTGACTATGGTTTTGATTTCTTTTCCTCATGCTTGATTTTCAAACAGGAAAGGAAAACCTGTGATCATCATCCTGGAACAAGAGTGAGAGACACTCCTGCACTTCAGTCCTACCTATGATGTTGCTTTCTCTTGTAGCATTGAGCAGGTCACTTAATCTCTATCTATGTCAGAGATTGGTGGTGGCATGTGTGAAATGGTGATGACAATGCTCTCAAGGGTTTTGCCAGGAAAAAGTGATTAAAGAAAGTTTGTAAGAGCACTTAAAAACTGTAAAGCAGGATCTGTCTGGTAAATTGCTATTTAATGATGATGCTAATTGCACAGAGCTTCAAGAATGAGGAGAAAAAGCAGAGTATGGGCAGATAGGATTGACTGGCAGAATGAGGAAAAGGTGAACTTATGGCTTTTGCATGGATTCATTGTGAAAAAAGAGAGGACTGAGATGCTTTGACTCATGAGAGCTCTGTGAGGACCTGGATTTGCTCAGCTCAAAATCTCCCACCACAGCCAGATGGTCCAAACCTAATGAACTGAAAATGCACCGTTCTTCCAGCTTCTGATCTCTCTTGCATAGAGGACATGGACCTCTCATACCATCTGTTCTGAATACATTTTTAAAAATCCTGCTGGATCTTCATAATACTGCTTCTCGACAGACTTCCACATTGCATTGTATCTGCTTTCTCGTTCCACCCATGGTTCAATTTTATCATGTCTTTATATATAATGAATTTCATCCATTTGCAGCAAGACTCCTGAGAAGGTAATTTAACTACTGGACAATATATATAGCTATATATTTAGCAGAGATCTACTATGAAAGCTTTTCTTGTAACTGTAAAAGAATATCAAGGTACTCTTCCAACCAAAATGATTCTATGATTCTATGATTCTAAAAATAGTAGAAAGTTTTAAGAAATGAATAATTTTTCCATGTTGCCAAGTATCATGGAATCATAGAATCGTTTAAGTTGGAAGAGACCTTTAAGATCATCAAGTCCAACCATTAACCTAGCACTGCCAAGTCCACCACTAAACCATGTCCCTAAAAGTGCCACATCTACATGTCTTTTAAATACCTCCAGGGACAGTGCCTCAAACACTTCCCTGGGCAGCCTGTTCCAGTGCCTGACAATCCTTTCAGTGAAGAAATGTTTCCTATGATCCAATCTAAACCTCCCCTGCCACAACTTGAGGCCATTTCCTCTTGTCCTATTGCCTGTTACTTGGGAGAAGAGACCGACCCCCACCTCCCTACAACCTCCTTTCAGGTAGTTGTAGCGAGTGATAAGGTCTCCCCTCAGCCTCCTTTTCTCCAGGCTAAACAATCCCAGTTCCCTCATGATGGTCACCAAAGCCATTATTTCTCGTGCCATCTCTGGTGAGTTAGTATTGTCATTTTTATTATTCGTCCAGGTCACCATATTCACAGAATATGCAGAAGTATTGCTTTTTACACATAATATTTCCTTTTTGGAAGAATAAAAGCAAAGGCATCAGAGCAAGGCTGGGCTACATGTAGTTTGTCCAATTCAGTAACATGGACTGCTGAAGTCACAGCTGATTCCTGAACCACCTTGACGTTTGTTCTAGAAAGCTTATCTTTCTGCAGCAGCTATTTCTTCTTCCAGAAACTCTACCTTCCAAATTTATCCTTATTTCCCTGAATGTCTGCTCAGATTTGCCTTGGCAGTCCTTGCTGTTGGCTCTGCCCCCCCCAAGCAGTTACCACCTCAATCTTAAACTCAAAGTAAAGAAAAAAAAAGGGAGGGTGGGGTGGGAGGGGGGTTGTGAGTTTTATAGTGTTTCTCCAAGTATCCTGAACTCTTTTTCCTCCCATGATTTGGCACTTAGAGAGCTGCTCCCACCTGCAAAGCATGAATTTGTACAGAAAAGGGAATGTTACGATGGCAAGAAACATGAAGGTGAGAAGTGCAGAAAAATGTGGGCATCACATAAAGTGTAAATAGTGACCAGAAAAGCATACACTTTGCTATCTTGCAGACACTTTAATTTTGCTACAGTTTTCTTCTCTTTGTTAAAATAAAAAAATTAAATCAACCCAGCAAATTCTGGTGTGTTGCACACAGCATCTAGTGTCTGTGTACATCAAGTGGCCTTCATCTGACAGAAATAAAGACATTTACAATAAAGCTGTTCACATTCAAACTACTTGTCTAGGCTCCCTTTATAGCCAGGATATGATTATAATTTTAGGATGTGATTCATCTCATTTTAAAATAAATGTCTGTCATTGATCATATGATTTGTGTCCTAAAAGTACCTGTTTCCCTTTGCTGTGTGTAAAAGGAGCCGGGGAGAGTAGTTGAGGTGCAGACATCTCTGTGTTGCAGACTTCAGAGAGTTTGGTTCCTACCAACACAGCTTTTGAAGGGATAAACCCAAACTGCCTTCCTAATCAAACCTGAGCCCAGGCTGAGCGACCTGTTTACCAGATGCTTCAGATAGTTTTGGTATCATTTTATACTTCCAGACTTAAGCAATTTTGTACTATTGCTGTTGTGCTGTTAATAGTTGTTGTTATCAACCAGATACTTACACAAGAGGCAGCTCCATTTCAATACTGGGTAAAGTGACCTCTCTTAATTAGTTTCCTTATTATGCTGCAAAATGTTGTAGGCTCCTTTGGGCTCAGAGTCATTAGATACATACAAGCTATTATTGTTTCATTACCATTTTTTTCTGATCATTCTCAGTTTTTCCACAAGTTTCCTCATTTTGGTATTTGTCCTGGTCACTTCTGAGCAGCTGTTTTCAGTGCAGCTTCCAGCCTTGATTACCCCTGCCTATTACCATTCAGAATGGGTTAATTAGAGCATATCTCTCCAGTCTTAGATGCTGATTTAATCAGAACTATATTCTGTCCCACTGTGTTTCACAGCGATACTATAGACAATAGGTCAGGACAGACGTGTTCTCTCCCAGTGGAGTGGCCAGGTCCATTTCTGCACTTCTGCTGCTCTTTGATGTCTGCTCATTAGGATCTTTGGGTTTTTTTAGTTTTGGTTTGGTTTGGTTTGGTTATTTTAAGTATTTGAATCCCTTTTCTTAGAGGGCTCTTCTCATCCTTTGCTCTTTTTTTATGGTGGATTACCAAGTATCCCAGGATAACGTGGGAGCAATCAGATCTCATCTGAGCCTGACATTCATACACATGACCTACCGACCATCCAGAGGGAAAGAGAAATGGTGACTTTGCATTTAAAAGGTTTGTTTGAGATAATCTTTCACTTGTTTTCTCAAGAGTCTGGTGATTTCCCAGTACTTGAACTTGAACAATGCTTCATTTCATCCTATTACTTTGCATTACTGACTGATTATGTTCATTTAATACATCCAAGAGCACTGATAGAGACTGGGGCCCGGCTTTGCTAGCTCCTGCCAGGGGCATGGCAAGAGAAAGTCCTCCTTTCTGAAAGCTTCCTGCCTTTGTCCTCCAGCTGTGGATGAAATTTCAGTGAAAGCTTGTGCTTTCTGCACTGGGCAGTGCTACCCACGTCTGCGGCTGTCAGTGCCTGTGTTGTGGGAGGTGGGTGCTGCCCACTTGGCAGGCTTGCTCCAGTTCATCCCTTCCAGCTTGGGGTGCCCAATTGGGAGATGTCTCCTTCCCTCCACTGAGGCAGCCTGTGCAGATCGCGCTCCCAGCCTGGCCACCTCCATTAAGTGCCCATAGTGGAGGTGGGGGTGAATAGGGACCGATGCCTCCAGGTAGAAAGTTTGAAGCCCCTGTGTCCCCCTGGTGAAAGATCCAGTTGTACAACAGCCCTTCTTATTTCCTTGTCTTGGCTGGATCCAAGTGCCTCAGCTCACCCCAAGGGACCAATATCCCTGGCAGGCAGGGATTAGGGAATTTTTCACTGCCTGCTGTCCTCAGCCCCTGCTTCCTTCCTCACTCTTCCTTTGTCCCCACTCATTCTCTGGACATCTGGGGGCTCCTTTTCTCTTCCTTTGACTTTGTTATTACTGTCTTCTTTGTTATTTAGGTAGCACTGCTAATGGCCACAAAGATTGGTGGCAAGTGGGGTGTGACAGATAATAGCTGTGTACTCCGAGAGCCTTAAAGTGTAAAGGTAATGCATTTAAACCCAAGGAAACAAATAGAGGGGGAAGCAGCAAGATCAGACTAGAGAGGAGTGCATTGCAGTCAATATGCTTTTTGGAATACGGGCCTTTGAAAGACTTTACTGAGGCAGTAAGAAACTTGAAGAACATTAAGTAAAGGATATTTCAGACACTTGGGGAAGGTTAAATATGGTTTTCCTTCCTTTTCTTTATTCCTCCTTTCACAGCTACATTAGCAGAAGGTAGGTAGTCAAGGATGGAGAGCTCATTGTTGGAGCAGATGTTGATGTGAACATTCGTCCCTTCTGGAGAAGTCCACTCTGCAGGGATAGGCTGGTCTAGGGAGAGCCCAGTCTCCTGTGTGTGGAAGCATCACTCTATTACCAGATTGCTTCTAGGTCTAGGTGAGGTTTAAGCATTCCAGGGCCCGGCCATGTGTCGCTGGTGGAGAAATACATCTGTTCATTCACCATTAGCAGATCAGTTAATTTCTAATCAGAGCTTGTCAACAATTGTAAATGTAACAGCTTTCTGTCAGCAAATGCCATTTGAAAGAAATGAAATGAATTTGTGGTTGTGTACCATGGCTGTGTCAAAATATTTGTGGAAAATTATCAAAATATTTGTTAGATAAAAGGTTGTAAAATTTCAGTTTGACTTTATGATCGCACTCATTTGTTTCAGTGACAGCTGAAACAAAATATGTAAGAACAGTCAAAGTGAAGTATTTTTTTGTTTTTCTTTTGTGATGTAGGATGAAACCAAATGCCAGTGCCTTGAAGTTCCCTGCAGGAAAAGAGATCTGAATTTCACCAGCTTGAATTATAATACTAATATCCCTTCCTACATAAGCAGCTTGGCTTTCTCATCTGTGCTGGAAAGCAAATGAGAGCCAGACTTCCTAACACTGCATCTGCATATGGAGAAGAAAGACGGGCCATTTCTAAGTAGGTACCATATACTTTTTCTCCTGCTCCAGGGTACACTTGATTAGCCCAATATTGTGACTAAAATCCATCTTGTCTGCACCTTTAAATACAGCTCCACTCTAGGAATAGCAGGAAGAAAGCTGTCTTTGTCTAGGACATGTCTTCCCCTGCCAAATAAATTATCCAAACAAAATGTAGCAATTTGTCTTTCATTTAATGATGAACATTTGCTCTGATATTTGTTCACTTTTCCAGAACTGTCTTAATTAAACTGGTGTAATCTATGTTTTCATACCAAACATGGTGATTTCATTATTCAAAAGACACAGAGTTGGCACACATTCTCATGCTTCTAAGGTGATGGTGTTTTAAGGAAATGAAAACTTATCTCATCATTTCTGGAGGCACATAGAAAAAATTCACCTTCACCATCCAGAGGGACCTTGACAGGCTTGAGAGGTGGGCCTGTGCAAACCTCATGAACTTTAACAAGGCCAAGTGCAAGGTCCTGCACATGAGTCAGGGCAATCCCAAGCACAAATACAGGCTGGACAGAGAATAGATTGAGAGCAGCCCTGCTGAGAAGGACTTGGGGGTGTTGGTTAATGAGAAGCTCAGCATGAGCCAGCAATGTGCGCTTGCAGACCAGAAAGCCAACTGTATCCTGGGCTGCATCAAAAGCAGTGTGGCCAGCAGGTCGAGGGAGGTGATTCTGGCCCTCTACTCCACTTTCATAAGACCCCACCTGGAGTACTGCATTCAGCTCTGGGACCCCCAACACAAGAAGGACATGGCCCTGTTGGAGCGAGTCCAGAGGAGGGCCACGAAGATGATCAGAGGGCTGGAACACCTCTCCTGTGAAGACAGACTGAGAGAGTTGGGGTTGTTCAGCCTGGAGAAGAGAAGGCTCTGGGGAGACCTTCTAGCAGCCTTCCAGTAC
Source organism: Phoenicopterus ruber ruber (assembly GCA_009819775.1). NCBI lineage: Eukaryota > Metazoa > Chordata > Aves > Phoenicopteriformes > Phoenicopteridae > Phoenicopterus > Phoenicopterus ruber. The sequence goes on along the minus strand of CM020215.1, from coordinate 188,814,196 downwards.
CTAAAGGGGGCCTCCAAGAAAGCTGGAGAGGGACTTTTGACAAGGGCATGTAGTGCTAGGACAAGGGGTAATGGCTTTAAACTGAAAGAGGGTAGATTGAGATTAGACATAAGGAAGAAGTTTTTCACTCTGAGGGTGGTGAGGCACTGGCACAGGTTGCCCAGAGAAGTTGTGGCTGCCCCAGGTTGGATGGGGCTTTGAGCAACCTGGTGTAGTGGAAGGTGTCCCTGCCCATGGCAGGGGGGTTGGAACTAGATGATTTTTAAGGTCCCTTCCAACCCAAACCATTCTATGATTCTATGAATTAATTGTGTTTAATGTAGAATTAACTCCATCTGAAAATGCTGCTGTTTTGTCTCTAGTTGAAAAAAAATCATGATAGTATGTGAACCACAGTAATGTGCTTCTCTGTTGTTTGACAGTCACTGACTAAAAAATTTCAATCCAAATGCAAAGTAAAGACATGCAACAAAGTCCATTGCACTGACAGGAAAATTCCTTTTTTTTTTTTAGCTTTTTGAGGGTTGTCTGGATCAAGCCTTTCGTATCAAGGCAGCAGTGATGGTAAAGAAAACGTCGTCTTCATTTCTCTGTTACTTAAAAGAAGACATTAATCTCTAGGAATAATAACAGCCTAAAATCCACCTGAGCCTGCCTATGTCAGACTCTTCTTCTTCCTGCCCAGCAGTCCTGCCTGGTGCCTGGATCCAGGAAAACATTCTAGCACAAGTCTGATTTAAACCATAACCCTTTGAAATGGGATTCCTTGTGTGTTTGTCATTTAGCACCCCTTGCTATTAGGGCCCTTGTTTCTCCCCCGGCCATTATGAAGATCCTGTGTTTCTCTGTGACAGATACTACGCTAATGACATCATTGCCAAGGTGGATAGCACTTGGGCATGCGTCGTCTTGTGGAGTAAAAGGGGCCTGATTCAGCTGCTAGCGCTCACTCCTGCCTTCCCCATCTTTGACTTTCGCATCCCCGTAGAGACTGTACTCTCATAAATCATAGCTCCTTGTAGATACACCTGTCTGCAAGGCGTACCACAGCTCTACATCAGCCCCAGCACAACAGTGTGGCCCTTAAGTATGACCCATATGCTGTGGTGGGGCTGCTACCTTCACAGTCACTGAGCTGACCAAATGCATTTTATTGGTGTGTGCTTTGAAGACTGATTGCATCAAAGATTGTATAAGGAAAACACTTCTCATTTAAACTCTTGCAAAATTACCATCAACTTTGAGAAGTAGGGCCTCTACATTGCAAATATGCATTTACTTTTGAGCCCTAGATACCTAAATAATTAACCCATAGCCATGTTGGGGTGGGTTTGGAGCCCAAAGCCAAAACATTAACCCAGAGCTGTGTTCGAGCTCAGTTTGGACTCCAGAATGCCTGGGAGCAGAGCGCAGAAGCGCAGGAAGGCAGACCCATTGGCTAGCACTGGTGCAGAGCTCATTAGTCCTGCCGGATCCAGGCTGATGCCGTGCAAAGCCATCCAGACGTCTCTGCTCTCCTCTGCCCCGGAGGCCAGCAGCCCAGGCTGCTCAGGCCCAGAGCGATGACAGCACGGCATCCTGCTCCCAGGGCCTGTGGCAGGGGCCCCGTTCTTGTCCCGTCATTTCTCTGTAAATGGGTTTTCATCAGGTTAACTCTGAACAGTCGATATTGATTGTACTTTACAGTCTAGCAGAGACGAGCTCTTCCTGTCGGAATCTCAGAGCTGGAACAGGCTTCTGTTCTGCAACAGCTTGTGTATTGCCCTGACAGAGCATCTCTCCTTGTCTGTCTGTCTGCCTGCCTGCTACCAAACCAAGGGGAAATGCTTCCGTGAGTTTGCATGCACAAACCACCCCCCACTTCCTAACACCTAACAGTTGGCTCACAGGACAAAAATCTGAACAGATCCTTTTCTTTTATGACTCCATACACAGTCAGCTAAGGGACAGCATATTTTTCTTCAGAAGGATAGGGATAAATGGATGGATAAGTCTAAGAAGCTGAGGGCTAAGCTCAGGGCCCAGCCCTGCTTTAATATGCAAAGGGTATCTCGGTGAGTGCACCGGATCAGATTAAGTCACCACATGTGCTTCTGGGAGTTTTGCAAATGAAGTTGCGGTGTTGTCTTGACATGAGATGCTACCCACATATTGATAAGCCACTTGCAAAAAATAATGAGATTTCAGCGTGGATGGCTCGAAATCTGTTTGACACTATCCCGGAGAGCTAAATGGTTTGTGCTGATGCAACAAGGTGTCTTTGGCACTTCTGTCTCCTTGGGGAAGCAGTGTATGGAGGTGCCCTTCTGAGCGTAGCAGCGAATATGCTTGCCCCACAGTGGGTGTTGTCTGTGTGGACCACGTAGCTGGTACGGGTTGTTTGAGGCTAGTGAATCAAAGCCCTTGGCCACTACTCATGGGGAACAACTGCTATACAACTGTTTGTCCAGCGCTACCCCATTTGCCATGTTTCTCTTGTCAAACTACCTCGTAGGCCTGATCTTTATGTGATCTGCTCACTTTGTCCTCATCAGCCAGGCATCCATCATCTTGCACCTCCCTTGGGGTAACAGCTTCCAGCAGTACTCCTGTTTTGCTTGCAATGTTCCTGAGTCTCAACTCCAGCATCTGGGTGTCTTGTTTCAGAGTTGCCTTTTAGCCAGCGTAGTAGGTGGCGATTTGCAAATCTATCCCCTTTGAAGTCTTTGCTGCCCATGCCCAAATTTCACATATCTGCACAGCCATCAAAATCACACATCTAAGTCGGCAAGCTTGAAAATCATACGCAAATTGACATCGCTAATTAGTGACTCCTGCCTCACCCAAAGATAGCTGTGATGATGTGTGTGCCTGGAATGTACAGCTATTGTTTACTGGTATGTTGATATTGATGTACCTACAGAAGTTTTTCTTATGCCATACAGCTTTATTATTTTAGAAATATCATCCTCCATGTTTCTATCCTTAAGGTGAATAGGTGAACTTTTTTTTTGTTTTTGGACAGAACCTAAAATAGCTTCTCCATGAAAAAAATCAAGCATTCTAGATATATATCTATGACACAGTATATATATATATATATTTACAAGAAAAGCTTTCATCGCTATTTCTCCATTTTCTGTGGTGTGGTCTATGTTTAATGACTGGTTTGATGGTATAAGAAGAGCAGCTAGCAGTGTATCTACCCTGAGGGAAAACTGCAGGAGTCTGCAGAGACTTATGTTGCCCTTTGCAAGGCAGATGACGTTTTGAGTTCTCCCAGGCCATGTATATGAAGCTGTAAAAGCTTTCTTTTTATTTTTAAAGTGCTCTTTGAGCATAAAGGATTTCCCCAGAGAAACCGTGAAGGGCAGTGTGAAGGTCTCCATCTATCCCACATGGTCACAGACTAGGGTGCAGCTCCCTCCTTACTGTCTCTGGGAAGTGATGCTGTGCTCCCTTTACCCAAGGCCTGTGAAGAGCTGTGACACCTCACAGAAATGAGGGGTTGTGTCTGTTCCTTGCGTCCTCTCTGCTTAGGGAACCTGCCTTTTTTAAACTGATCTCGGTATCCTTTGCATGTCATTGCTTTGGGCTTGACCCTGCTTTCTTGGTAGCCCCTTGGTGTGGCTGATTAGCCCTGCAGCCAGAGCAAAAGCCAGCATAGGTGTGCGAAGTGCTGTACGGTCCCTCTCTGCTGAAGACCAGGCACACAAGCAGTCTATTTGTTTGAGGAGATGAAAAATACTCTTCCCTCTTCTCCTAAGGGACAGTATGGTCTAGACTTTTTCCTAGGCCAATGAAGCTTTGCAATAACCCTACTCGGGCTGCTGGTAAAGCTGCTGCAATGAAGCCCATCAGTACCACTATAGCCTCGAAAGGTGGGTAGGCCTGATCGCCCTATTTCACCTATGTGTGACTATTGAACTTAAAAGATTTGCTCCAAGTCCATAGAAGGAACTGGAGGAGGAAAACAGCTCTATTGTAGATATGGCACATCCCAAGAAAGTTTTGAGTGTGCACGTACAGCTACAGTAGAGCGTGGTGTTACTCCTGTCCTAAAAAGCAGGTAACCATTCTACATCAGTGCCGCACTATTAATCTGATCCCTGACCCACAGCAGAGCTAACCAGCTTGGATTTGGTGCCTCACACTGTCCCAAAGCCAGTTCTAGCTAACGGGTCTTTCTCCTGCAGTCCCCTGCATGCAGATGTGCTCCAGCAGTGCTTCCGCTACCACCCTCCTCTGCACCCAAAGTGACAGTCCAGCCTCACCATCACCTGCATTCCTGCTAAGCAAGCTTGTATTGCTTTGCACTCACAACTTGAAAGAGTGCGTTTATGAGAATAACTGGCTTCCCAGATTTAATGGGTCAGTGAGCGTCCTCATTTACGCACTCTTGATCTATCCATTACGTTTCTTATTAGAGCCTCTCTGCTGAGACAACTGGAGAAATATGAAGCCCCTTGTAACCTCTTTAATCGAGTTCTGGTGCAGTATCAGTAAGGTCCAGCAGATCCCTATGAAGCTTTTCATTTTCATTGCTCTTTCATCTGCTTTCTGGTTATGGGCTTGTGGGAAGGATTTCTCATCTCTCCACAGAGGTAGGCTGGAATTAGACTGTCAATGACAGGCTTGCGTGTGCTCTGGCAATGTAATTTAGCAGGTCATCAGTCTATAATGAAGGCTTAGGTCCCTTCTGGCATTTTCTTTCATTTGAGATGGCTGAGTGCTTTGCCTCCTTTCTTTATTGCATGATTTTCACATAATTGTTCCAACTTACACATAATTACATTAGATCTGCTATTTAAATGCCATATAGTGCTCTTCTTTATTCAAAAGCCTGCTGCTGTTATCAAACTTAAAAGAACCTAGAAATGTGAGACACTTTCACAGCAATAGTAGACTTCCAGTCTAAGTTACCCTTTTATGCTTTACTCACTCCATAACCTGAAGCACCAAGTGTACAATCATGTGCCACTCACAGCTCTGCAATCCCGCTGCAGTGAGGCAAGGCTTAGCAAGGGAGAGAGAAGCAGGAGGGTAAACACTTGCCCTCTCTTTTCTTAGCTCTTATTATTTATATTCAGGTAACTACCAGCTTCAAGCTGAAGATGTGAGTGTCAGTGTAGTAACTTTTAGAAAAGTAACCACTTTCAGGCTTGAAGGATGTTGCCTTCTCTTTTGAAAGCACTTCATCTCACAAACGATTTTGGATTGTGCTCTGCTCTTGGATCTTTATGGCAAAGATGATGCTTTTAAGCCACTGGAACAATGCTTATGTTCTCTTGAACTTGCAGGCACTCCTGGCTCTTTTATTGCTCCAGTCTTATTTCAAGCACCACACTATTAATTTGCAGAAATAGTTTTTCCCCTGAGCTTGGTTTCTGTTAATTATTTATTGTTCTATCTCCTCCTATTTTTTTAAAAGATATTATGAATTATGTGGCTCTGAGTATATGTAATTTCCTTAAACAGGTAATTTCCTCTAAGGGCAATTTCACTCTTTAGATTTCCTTGCGTGCTGCTGGGCATCAACGCAAGCCAGGAAGCCAGCAAGCTAAGCAGGGTCCTGGTGAGAGTTTGCTAAGTTTTAACATTCGGCACTCTGTAAATTGCTTATCAAGGACTGTGGTCCCAGCCTACGTGGGATTAGATAAAAAGGTATTAAAAAACATTCAGAATGAGCTATGGATGAAACGCATAAGTACTTTATAATTTGTCTATTGGAGGGAGAAGTGATGGTTCTTCTGTATGTTTTGAATGGTTGCAGTCAAATTGGGCATTCACCAAATGCATAATTTTAGACAGGGCTGATTGCTGTGCAGGTTAATAAAAGTGTCTGATGTGTCTCATGCTTAGACCCCATTTTCAGTTGTTTCTTATGTTGCCAGCAATTAGCCATCTAAAGTGAAACTTTGCCTGTCATAGCACCTTTTCCACTCAGGTGGAATTACAAAGAAGTTTTGTTTCTCCTTTTGGTTGGCTTACAATTTGTGTTGAGAATATGCCATTTATTCTTCTGGTGAAAATCCGTTCAAGTCTTCCCACTTACAACTTGTTGAAAAACAAGCTTGTATGTGCTCAAGAGGCACTTGCTATAGCTTGATTTTCCCTGTCTTGCTGTTTTCAAGAGTAGACACTTAGAGTCTCTAAGGCAGACTCTGTGCCATCAGTGCTTTTAAATGGACTTAAATGACATGTAAAGCAATCAAGGACCTCTAGCACAGTGTAGATGGGACCAGAGCTTTTGTCTTGATTGCTTCTTCTGAACCACTGAAGCGATCTTAGCCAAATCTGCTGATCTTCCCACCCTATGCTTCATGCAAGACTAAAGGATGGGGCAGCAATATAGTCTCAAGTTCCAAGGCTTCAATGAGCTCAGTTCTTATTGCAAATCTATGGGCTGTTCTAACTAATATGGTCCTTTAGAATCTCTTTGATGTCTTTCTGATGGTCAGAGTAGTTGGGTGGAAGAAGCTCTTAGGCATGTGGCCAATTTCTTTTCTTCTAAGAAAAGATGGGAAAAGGATCTGTGGGAGGACCTCTACTGCCAAAATCCTTCAAAAGGCAATGCAAGAGGCTTTAGGATTACTCTCTGTCTCTACATCACTATTAAGCTATCTGCATAGCACTGCAATCTATCGTCATAAAGAGAATAAATCCCCAACATATCTATTCATTTTCCATCAAATATTACAAAACTTTATTTGAAATCCTCTACTTCCACAAAATTAACAAAATTATAAATGTCTCCTTGTCTCCCCTCTCTGCCTCTGACATGTTCATCTTGCCGGTCTCTAACTGAAGCTCACACTGTAGCCACCATTACATTTTCCTCAGTAGAATCAATAATGTTTTATACATCTGCATTTGCAGCCAGATGACTCTCTGGTGCAAGGGAGCAGTTTGCTTCAAAATCCCTTAAGAAGCATGTTACAGAAATTGCACATGAGATGCAAGGAGAATGTTGTGTGAGACAGAGAAGGAAGATCTCAGGGTTCAAGCGCTTGGAGGATAATGCAGTCTCTCAAAATTAGACTCTTTGTTTGGTATTGAAATAGCTCTCATGTGTGACAAGAGAGAATTAGTCATCTTTCTTTAAAATGAATCGATCGCCGGCCACCTGCTGTTCTAGCTGTCACGAACTGTCCTCTATTTCTGTTTAAAAAACCCAAACCAAAACAGATGTGGTTTTAGACTGTTGGAGCCTAAAAAAATAATAATCAAGATGAATAACCTCTTGGTTTTCCACTGCCATGGAAGTGACATCAGTCACTCACTGGTGCCAGATGTTATTGTTAGCCGCATGCTTTCTGCATGCTAGTCATTGCAGAGGGCTTCACGGCTCCTCTGGGGAACACGGGCTGTAAACAAAAACAATTTTCTGCCATACTTAGGCTCATATTTAGGTAAAATCTTGAGCTCAGAGAGGTGTGAAGCAGGTAGAAGTTTGAGTGCCAGAATCCCAGGTCTGTCAATGAACGGGATGGGGACTCCCTCCTCTTTGCAGACCTGGTCTTGCTGTGACCAACTCAAGGCATCCTCCTTATAGGTGCTGCTAATACTTTCCACTGCCTGGGAGTGTTTAATAATATTTTCCACTGTCTGAGTCTTTAAATAGTAAGAATGGCAACATAATGCTTGAATGTTAAATAGTGCTGTGCTAGTCAGACAAAACTAGCTATCTTCTATGGTGCTGCCGGAGAGAAGCAAAAAACCACAGTTATATATAAAGGAGGTAAAAACGAGAGGGACTTATTAGAGAGCATGTAAGAATCAACCGCTAGCCCGTGAAGCACACAGTAAGTATCCTTTGTTCCCCTTCCTCACAAATAACCCTGATACCGTAGTATTAAGAAAAACGAGTTAATCTGGTAACTATAGAAGATTTAAATAATTGAATGTCACTTGGAAGTGGTAAAAAATAACAGCTATGCTGTGCTCCAGAGTTGGGGCTGTGTATGCCAGAACTTACAGGAAAGAGTATGAAGCAAACGTACTCCTTATTTGCAGTTGGTCAGGCACAGCAATTGATCTTTCAACCACTCCAAGCGCTGGCAAGCTCCTCCAAGCATCGGGCTGTTTATGGCATTGGTGGGAGGTGCCTCTTTGGTCAGAGCCTCAGAGCATGTGCTGACACTCGCCCAGTTCTCTAATGCAGATTCTTCGTAAACAGACAGCAAAACAAAAATGCAAACCGAGAGGATGCAGAAAGAAAATCACCCATGATGGAAAGAAGAAATAAAGTCTCGTATCCAGGTGTTCTTCAGTATGTAGGTGAAGCTGATGGCTTTAGCTATATAATGGGTTTCCTCTCTGTGCTATAAGTGAGAAATAGCTGCGGAGGAGGGCCCCAGGAGACTATGGGCTAGCAGCCATGAGGATAGTATAAATCATTGCTTCAGTCCCTCTGTGATTCGTCTTGATTTTCCCTTGCCTGATCTATTTTTAAGGCCCCCCAAAAAGGAGGGGGATGACATTAGACTATTCCCTCATTGTCTTGCTCACTATCTAGGTCTAGTTTCTGCCACAGCTGTTTTGGTTCATTAGTTTTCAGTTTACTGCTCCTCTTGTTTGCCAGACATTATTTCAGCATGTTTCCTTGTACTGTGTTTGGGAAAATTTGTCTTAAACCTGAGCTTCCCTCAGAACAGCAGGAGTAGCTGCGGCAGAGCTCAGCAGCAGCCGGCTGCTGGAATATTTACCCATCTTCCCAGCAAGATTTTGAAGCTGTTCCTGAGTTCTCAGCTGCGACAGAGATGCTGTTATCAGTATCCCACCTAGCAAACAGAAGGCCACTTGGGTCTGCAGGGTGGTCATTGGAGAGTGTTTGCATGTAGATACACTATAAGGGCAAATGCCTCAGGCAACAGGGGTCCTTGCAGCCAAATTCTTTGATGCTAGTGGCAGTCACTGGCACTGTGGGCAGTAACACAGGATGGCTTCTGCAGGGCTGAGCCCTTATTTCCTCAGCATTGAAGATGCTACTAGCAATGTAGGGGGGTATTTTATCGAGTCCAAGCTCCTCCCCTTGAGCCCATGCACTTTGTCAAGTTCTGTGCATCAGCAAAGAGGGAAATTGACTCTGGAACTATGAAAGACAGAAAAAAAAATCAATGCCATGTAATTATCAGTAGTTCCAGCCCAATAGCCAGCATCCTGCACTGCATCAAAGCAAAATCATGGAGTCCAATATTGGAACATTAGTGCCCGCTGAGTATCGCACCTTTGAACCTATGTTGTCTTCAGTTTTCTATGTTATTATTTCCTATATTGTTTGTTTTAGTAAGGAGACAAGAAGAAAGATGTCCAGTTTGCCCTGCTTTTCAGCAGCTTTTAATAAGCAGCACTGCCCTTCTGAGCATGGCATTGCAATAGCTGGAGCAGACAACGGGCAGGAAGGGCCCTCCGGAGCCTCAGAGCCACTCTCTCTTCCTGCAGCCATAACGTACCAACTGGTCTAGCTCTGTCTTAGCTCTCGTTAGGTTTTGTGCCCCTACTTTGACCAAAACGTTGTTCCGTAACCTCCCTCCTCTAAAGGCAAGAGACCTTCCCATTTCCATGATAAATGTATGCACAGCCAGTCTTTTGAATGTATTGTTTAACCTACTTGCTCTTTAACAAATCCCTTTTCTCCATCATGTCTGGGTTTATCCTACTTCTCATTCTTGTCTCTGAAAAGATACAAAAATCAAGTTGTTTTCCTTTTTTCCCACAAGATAAACTACCTATTGCTTTGGCCACCTGAAAACCGCTGCTCTGCACCTGTCTAAATCTCAGCTCAAATTCTTGAATATTGATGACCAGAATTTTGCCCAGTTCTCCAGTCTTTTGTACAATACTCCTAGCATCTTTTTATGTCTTTCTCCATTAAGAAGTAGTTGGCTCCAAGCAAACAGCAGAAATATTTGCAATTAGTCGCTATATAGATCTTTTCAGCATCAGGTGATTGCATTAGTTTCCTTCATTTCTAATAATGCTCTGTCTTCAGTGAAGAACTTGCAGACCTACTTTCACATGCTCTCCCATTTAATATAAATTCAGCTTCTTAGTCTTTGGGATTTTATTTTTAATGATCAAATCTTCTAAAATGGTTTCAGCAATTACAAGACCAATAAAAATAGCATGCAGTCTATTGGGTTTTTGGCCATTTGGTGAAGAAATCTGCCACCCATCCCATCTAGAAGTAACTTACTCTGCTATTACTCATCACACTTATTCTATATTCTTTATTTAGGACATTGAAGTGTGCTTTAATGATGCAATTATTAATAAAGTTCTCTTTCTAATAACATTACCTAAATATCTATCATCATGAAAATATATTTCATGATTTCCCTTGGCAGGTTTGCAGATGAAACCAAGCTGAGTGCTGCAATTGATACACCTGAGGGACAGGATGCCATCCAGAGGGACCTGGACAAGCTCGAGAAGTGGGCCCATGTGAACATCATGAGGTTCAACAAGGCCAAGTGCAAGGTCCTGCACATGGGTCGGGGCAATCCCAAGCACAAATACAGGCTGGACAGAGAATGGATTGAGAGCAGCCCTGCTGAGAAGGACTTGGGGGTGTTGGTTAATGAGAAGCTCAGCATGAGCCAGCAATGTGCGCTTGCAGACCAGAAAGCCAACTGTATCCTGGGCTGCATCAAAAGCAGCGTGACCAGCAGGTCGAGGGAGGTGATTCTGGCCCTCTACTCTGCACTAGTGAGACCCCACCTGGAGTACTGCGTTCAGCTCTGGGGCCCTCAGCACAAGAAAAACATGGACCTGTTGGAGAGGGTCCAGAGGAGGGCCACAAAAATGATCAGAGGGCTGGAGCACCTCTCCCATGAAGACAGACTGAGAGAGTGGGGGTTGTTCAGCCTGGAGAAGAGAAGGCTCCAGGGAGACCTTCTAGCAGCCTTCCAGTACCTAAAGGGGGCCTCCAAGAAAGCTGGAGAGGGACTTTTGACAAGGGCATGTAGTGCTAGGACAAGGGGTGATGGCTTTAAACTGAAAGAGGGTGGATTTAGATTAGACATGAAGAAAAAAAATTTTATGATGAGGTTGGTGAAACACCGGAACAGTTCACCCAGAGAGGTGGTAGATGCCCCATCCCTGGAAGTGTTCAAGGCCAGGCTGGATGGGGTTCTGAGCAATCTGATCTAGTTGAAGATGTCCCTACTCATTGCAGGGGATTTGGACTAGATGACATTTAAATATCCCTTCCGACCCACATTATTCTATGATTCTATGATTCTATTCTATATAGTGGTTTCTCAGTCCAGCAAAACCTCTTTTTTCTTTTTTTTTCCCCAGTCAGATTGACAGATACTGTTTTGCCCATGCCATTGTTTCTACCTTCACATCTTTACGCTCAGTTCCCTGTCGATGCACCCCACTGCCTTTATCTTCATCTCTGTCTTTCGGCAGACTGCTTTTCCTCGATACATCTGCTCTAAATGTGGCTGCTATTTTACCACATGCTGTCATCACTTATAGTGTCTGATTTCACATCCTGTTCCAATAGTTTGACCTTGCCCGGTCTGTTTGCCCGGCCTCCTGCATTAGTGCGCGATGGGGAATCAGTTTCTTACCAGCCGTGCTCAGTAACCCAGCCGGGAGAAAAACAGTCCCTTAGAAGTGCTATCAGCTACTTGACTTGGTTCCTATCAGTATGAGCTTCCTTCCTCATGCGCCATCAGCTGTTGCCATATTTTTGGTTACCTCATTTGTTATTCCTGAGAACTAAAACCATGCCCAGTTTCCCCCTTCATTTTTTCTAGTCTGAAGTCCTTTCTATGAGCCATGCCAGCCCTGTTTTGCAGGAAATCAGGATTTCATTCAGCAAGCTGCATCCTCTTTCCAGGACTGCCTCCCTGCAGCTCTTTTCTCCCAAACATTCTCAGATCTTTGCTTTGCAACAAAAGCATGAAACCTGGCAGACTGAACCTGAAGGTGTCCTACTTTGCTGGTAATGCAATAACATTTTGGAGTTCAGTACGGAAGTATTAACAAAAAGAGATACAATTGTCTCAAACACCATGTGATAAACTATAGCAAAACCTCTTTTGTGTAACAGCCACATCCGTGGAAGTTAGTTTTTCCAGAAATGTCTTTAATCCGTATTATTTATTTCAGCCCCCAACCTACTAACATTCAACACAAATTCAGCTTCTCTTTATACTGTTGAAAATTGTTGCTTATAAAATGTCAATCATATATATTAAGGACATGTCTTCTCTGAAGAGCGAGCACACACGAAGTTCTAGTTGTGCTGTTTTGTTCACTTCAGTGCCGCATAAACCTGTGTCTTAGGCTGAGCTCTTGGCTCTGCTCACAAGCTGTGCCAATCCAAGATTATACTGGTATTATGGGAAAACCTGTTTGGAAGTGCCTTTACTCTTCCAGCTTAGTAAACTAAGCCAACAACTGGAAGGGATACGCTATTGTGACAGTGAATGAAAGTCATGTTCCAGGAAAAAAGGATGCTGATGGCATTTTGCATTGATGCAGAAGCATGTCATGTTATGGAAATAAAGGCAGTGAAGACAATCAACAAAATCCCCCTGAGCTGGTTCGTTGTTATTTTGCAAGGCAACCTTGAGTCCAGATTGGCAGTACCACACAGTAAATTGAGAATAATCAATCATCAGTAATTCAAGAGAAGCAGTATCAAACAGACACTACTGATCTGCCAAGTGCCAAGCTGCTTTCTTTGGTCATCCTGAACACAGTCTTCAGTATTTTATTTATTTCCTATGCTGAGACTTCTCTTTTGGGAGTCCTTTTGTTGTTGTCTGCTTAGAAATTTCAGAGTTTCTGATTTCTGGCGTCTTCCCAAACAATTAGTCTTACTGACCTCCTACCAAAAGAGTAGTACAGGCAAGGTCAGGTCCAGGCATGCAGTTCCAGCTCAAATGTGGCACAAGGATGGCAGAAACACAACACAGCAATGGGAAGGAATTGGTCTTTAAATCCTGCAATGATCTAGGCAACTTCGTGTGCGGAAAGGAGGAGTTAAGGGGGCAAGAAAACAAGGCCATTCTATGAATCTGCAGGACAGGGTGGCAGAAGTAACAGGTTTTGAGTTCATTTGCAAGGTAGATATCTGCCAGTCCAGGTCAAATACAAAGAAACTCTTGAGTCCTCAGCTGTTTTAGCTGCAGCCACCTGATACAGGACTTTCCTATGTGCATGGCAGAGGAAACCAGTCTTTGAGCAAGAACCCAGACTAACCCTGCAGCGATGACCCATCCTAAAGCAACGATTACCAGAGAGGGGATGGGGAGAGGTCATGAGCAGAAGACACGAAGGTGAGTTTGCAGACCTGGGGCTGGAATCAGGAACAAAAAACTCCGAAATAACTCCCTTAAGATAGCACTCCCACAGAATATGACAGTGATGTATTGACATTTTGTTCCCCATTTTAGGCATTATTACCCACTGTAGCTGCGTGAGAGGTGTTATTTAGGTGCACCGGTAACATTTTGTGTTTGGGAAGCCAGTGGAGGTGCACTGGACTGATGCCAGATGTCTAAAATTTAGATATCAAAGTTTGAACTAGTCCCATAGACATCCTTTATGTCTGATGCAGAGAGGGGGCACAGCTGGATGTGGTTTGTCTTACGGCTGGAGATGCTGGTCTTCTGATGAGACTGAGGCAGACAGCTCTTTTCTGGGGAATGCTGGGGTCCATACCCACTAGAAACTTATTAACCTCCCTAAAATCTTTGTCATTCTTTCTTAATAAAGGCATTTAGCAGTGGCATAATGCAAGGGGAGTAACTACCAACCTTGTACAAGCTTGCTACAACACATACAAACCTGTTACAGTAACATGTAACAACAGGTAACAAGTTTCCATATATTTTTTTTTTTAATTAGTTTTTAAGTATATATACTAGTGTTTAAATCTATTACAGAGTACTTAGGAATTTGTGCCTCACTAGGGTAGCCTTTGGTGGGGATTTCAGTGCTTACTCCCCAAGCTTGCAGAGATGGGCATGTGGCAACTCAGGCCAAACATGAAAATGAGAGTCTAGGAGAGCGTTACAAGGTGAAGGTGATTTTTTTTGTGTGTTCCAATGTATAACAACTAGCTGTTGTTATCTTCTTAATTGCCTTGATAATTAATAAAGCATACTATTTTTTTTTGTACAATATCATTCTCTTAAAACTCCAGTGTTGTATGTGTGTGTGTACATGTAAACACATGCACACAAAGAGCTATTCAAAAAATGTCTGTAGAGATAGCCACCAGTTAAAAGACATTAGAGCCACTAGCATGGTGAAACTTTACCAGCTGTGAGGGGAGCCAAGGGCAATCAGCTCATAATTAAATATAACTTTTAAGTGACGAAGATGCAGCAAAAAAATTACACCTTAAATGTCCCTGATTTACAAGCAAGCAGTTTAACTTCATTGATTTTGAATTAGTGCAGTACCTTTTCTATATGGGAGTGTGTGGTGATGGGGTCTTTTATTCCTCCACCTCTACTCCACCGTCTCCTTGATCATGAGAGTTTCTGCAGTTAAACCTCGTGCATGTCTGTGTAAGATGGCTAGCCTTTCCTTGCCATGTGAGGAGTGCACTGAATTCCTTCTTCAGTTTGTTAGTTCAGCCTTTTGGCCATTTATGGTTAAATCCTGATTCCCTCTACTTATGTCAACCTGTCATTGAGTTTCTTTTCCAACTGGTTTAAGGAGTGAAGAAAGCTTTATTTACAGCTCTTGCTTCACTGTTAAGTGGGGAGATTTCCAAGCATCTTAGAGCCTATCACTCTATATTCAACAATAACAGTATATTGGATGGTAACAAGGTGTTACCTGGAGCTGTGAAGGGGAAAATTCTAACACAGATACATGACTAAATTATGTGACAGTACATAAACTGCATCCCAAATTAATTATTATGTGCACCTCTAAAATATTATGATACATGTAGGTATCTTAGGTTTTCCTAAGCACTTAGACTTGAATCTCAGTTTACAGCAGGGATTAGTTGATGGTACTCAAGCTTTTCCCAGCAGGGCAGGAGCAGTCTGGTGCCCTGCTGCAAAACAGTCCCACGGGTCCCTTCCCCAGTCTTTGCATTGGCAGCGTAATTTCATCATTTTATGCTCTTTCAGTGACTCAGATAGATACACTCACTGGGTTTGACAATGTCCACAGAGATTTCCTATTGGCACCATGGTCACTGCAAAGAGAGGCAGCACCTGACAGATTTCAGGGTAGCAAGCCCTGGTTTCAGAGCAAGGAACTCCTGATTACTGCCATGGGTATATCCTGTGGCTGGTGTGTTGGATTATTTTCATGGACCTGGTTCTCAGAAATGCAACAGAACAATAAATGCATAATTAGTGCATGAAATTACCTGGAATTCAATCACAGTTACTTGTGAGTACTAATATCTAATCAGACATTGCTCCGGGGACATGTGTGCGCTGGTACTTCCAATTAGGAAGTCATCACAAAACGTGCACGCACATTTCTGAAAAACTCAGTTCTGTAGTAAGTGGAGTTGGCGTTGCTTGCTGGCATTGCGCACAAAGCTGTTCTAAAAAGAGCTAATTGCATTGTGCTTTGAATATGTGAACTGATGATGTTGATTAATGAAAGTGCCTAAGCTTATCACTTTACTGATATTAGTATTTTCTATTAATGACACTGTTTACAGCTGTTTGTGCAATACAGCTCTGGTTTTCACAATATATACTTAACTGCAATTTGGTTTCGGTGAGGCTTAAGCAGATACTTAGATGCAAACTGTTCCAAAAGTGTGGGGCCTCACTGTGAACAAAATGAATATGCAAGGACATTTCAGGGCATTCAAACCATTCTGAAGCAAAGCACAGGGAAGGTGACTCTTTGCTGGAGCAATACAAGACTTTGTGTAAGGAAGGTTTTTAATCACAATGCCACACTCAGTGTTTTGAGAGGTTACAGACACCAGTTGTGTGTGTGTTTATTGTCTGTGGAGTTCAGCAGCTCTTCTCTACATTCACAGCCCTGGAAACCACTGGGGCCTTGATTTTCTGCAGGCTGAGCCAGGCAGACAGACCTCAAAGTGAGGAAAGCAGAGCCCTTATTAGTCAAAGCTTTGTGGGAAAGCATATTTTTGACAATTTTTGCCTCCACAAAAGGAGTTAGCATAACTAAGAAATCACTCTAGAGAGTTGAGGGATTAATGTTAGACTCCCCTGATGTTTGCAGAATAGATTGATGAGCAGGCAGATGAGGAAGATGAACTGCAGTGTTCAAGTCTAGTACTCTGTGAAAGAACTGGATACTTTCCAATACAGTTTTCAAACCATCCAAGATAAAGAGACAGTTGATGCTATCATTTTGTCCTCATAGCTTCAGCCTGAAGCTCAGCCATTTATGTAATATTGTCTTTGTCTCTTTTTTCTGTAGCCTGCTGATTTTGAACTCTTATTGAAAGTTCTCTATTTGGGATTGATCTCTACTAGCATTTGCCTCCCTGAATATTTGATTGTGATGCTAGATTAAAAAAATCCTAATTGATGCTTACCTGTACCTGGAATGCTGTTAACTCAGTGCAGCGTGCAGGGTTTCGTGTGCCAGTAGATTTGATACATAAGAAGCATTTGTCCATGTAGCTTTCTGTGTTTCATAAGGCTATGGATTTCTTCGTTACACATAGGAGCTGTCATGCTGGATCAGAGCTGTGGTGATTCATTGGCTTAATGCTACCAGAACCAGAAGCAACATTCACATGAGAGTTTCGATTAAAAATCAGAAGAGATGTAAGATATATACTTTTAACAGGGAGGGTGATTCATCATTGGGAAAGAACTAGCCTTGGAAGCAGCTAATTTTTCATTTGTGTTTGCAAATTAGCACTGGAGGTCTTTCTGGAAGATATGCTGTAGCCAAAAACAAGTTATTGGGTTCAGTACAAGGGTAACTGAGTGAAATTAGATGGCATACGATAGAAGAATGGGCTACATGAAGACACAGTCTTTTTAGTTCATGTGTCCTACAAGCAGAAGAATAAAGTCCCTAGGAACAGAAAAGCCTGGCTTTCTCAGGAGGACAGGGGCTACCTCTGACTTCTCCTCCTCCCCCAGTCATCTGAAGCTGAGAAGGTTTCACGCTGCTGGCTTGGTGCCTGCCTTTGACAGAGACCATTGGCACAGCACTGGTTCAGCGCTGAAGCTGTGCATTTTCACTGTGGGGCTGGCTTTAGAAAATATGAGGCCTTCTGCAAAATCAGCATATGTTTTGCATGGGAGAAAAACGATGTGGCAGAGTGTGTGTGTGAGGAGGAAGGCAGCTAGGAAGATCAAATTCATCATTTTCTATGCCTAGCAACTGGGAAGTGTAATCACCTGGGTTTTTTTGTGGCTTTGAAATGTTCGGTAAATTTGAAATAAATTGTGAATAAGCCTTAGTACATGGTTGTGTGTAAGGGCTACAAGTAGCACGCATTTGGTTTCATTGGCGTGGATTGTTTATGTCTCTGAATTCGTTATTCATGCAGACCAGATCCCAGTAGGTGTTTTTGTTTACAATCTCTTTTTTGGGACCATTGTGATCTCCTGTTTTTTTCTACCCTGGAAAGGGTCATATTTCATTTGTGGCAGTAAAATAAATTCATATGTTAATCAGACCTCATTGAACTGCAGAGAGACAACAGCTACAAGGTGATGTTCCTTTACGTCCTTATTTTGTTGCTGGGATGGTATAGACACTTTCATTTTAGTATAATTTTTGTTTTACATTTCCTGGTCTTTCCTCTAATTTATCCTTTAAGATTTACACTCCTGGATGGCCACCAGTAGACATCACACTGAAAAGAGAAATCCCACAGTACTCCACATGCTCTAGAGTTCCTGTCTCCTATAATTAGCAGATTTATGGGAACTGAAGAAAAGTTGAGGTGTTTGCAGCAGCTTGAAGCGCATACAGTTGCAAAAGTAATAGCTCTTGTCTCAACTATTTATAGGCTTTGGCCAAAGTGGTAAAAGCTAGTTGCCAAAACCTCAGTTGTAAAATCAGCCTATAAAAGTACACTACTGAAAGTGTCGTGTTTCTCAAAGTTAGTGAGTATTCTCCCGCTAGGATTCAGAGTGGTTGTAGGGCTGTAAAGAATGTGAAAGATTGCTTTGGCTGAAAGCGAGTGCTGTGTCTTCTAACTTTACTATGTCAGATCCTAGGAGTGAAATCCAGCAATGTGTATTCACTGGTTATGTGCTATGTATGAAGAGGCTGGGGGCACATCCATATTACGTTACTCCATGGCTCTGTTTTGGACAATGCCCGTGAGTCCTCTTTAAGACAATGGTGGGACATTGCTGCTGGGGATGATTCACTCCAAGCATCCCTTTCCGCATGCAGCACGTATGAGATATAGCCCTTCCAAGTATCTCCAACAGCTTTACTCCCCCAGCAACCACAGCTACCTTTGTGCCACACTCTATGACCTGCTACACACACTTTTAGCTTCACGCTATAGCAACACCACTCAGCTGGGCTGCATTTTCAACATTTCAGATACTTTGCACTGCCAAAATACAAATGAAGAAGAATAATTTTGTCTGAGTGTCACTGGGATGGGACATGAAGACCAACTGAGTGCTGTTTTGGGTGGTTGTGGTCATTCTGCTCTACAGAAGGCTACATGGAGCAAGGATCCTTCTCTGGTCCTTCTTAATGAGTTTTATAGACATAGACTAAAACACATCAGAAGAGCCAAAATAGCAGCATGTTCAGCAGAAGCTCCCTCATTGCAGAATGCCTGGGATGGAGTTAGAGGACATGTCAGGAAATACTCAGACAGGAGCTGGCCTGAAATCATACACCTGTTTGGAGCCTGGACATCTGACCTAAAGCTTCAAGGAAGCACTTCTGCCAAACCGATGGCCGCAAGTCTGATAGGTGACAATATCCTTCTTTAAAAGATGATGTGATACTCATGTTCTTCCCTCAAGATGATGAGACAAGCTGGTGCTGCTTCTTTTGACTAACATGGTGAGATATCAAGCTACTAGGCTACAGCTAAAGTCTCAGGTTCACTTCCCACCTTGGCCTTGTAGGGTTCAAAGAGAGCCCTGGGAAGAGAAGGACTGTCCTCTACCTCTCCCCCTGAAGCTATGCCACAGTGCAACAAAGACGTGCTTGATGCTTAGAACTTTTCCTTAGACCAATCCTAAGATGAGGTGGTCACTAACAGGACAGGGGAGAGTTCTATGCTATATGTCAAATGAAGTCTGAAAGCAAACTGGAAAGCTGGGACCATGAACTTCAATCTGCAGGTGAGCCATCCCAGCCTAGTATTGCCTGCACTGCACACGCATGGGCTCTTTCTGCCTTTGGCCTCATGGAGGGAGGATGTGAGAGTTGCACGCTGTCCCTGCCACGTTAGCCTATAATCTTGTATTCAGGCGGTGACCTCCAAGATATGGCTTTGAACCACCTCAGGTTTTCAACGCTGGCCCAATGCTCTAATGCTAAATGATGGGCAGGTAACAGGTAGAAATTACCCAAACCACTCCTACTACCTTCTGGCTTTTGATAGAGGGAAAGCAGCAGCTAATTCATTTCGTAAGAAACCTGATGCTGGCTGTCCAGTAGGTTTTGAGAGTGGTAGCCTTGTGGGACACATGACACCTGAAGAGGTCTTGATTTGGCTCAGTTCCTGGGCTGTGTAGGCCTGGGCTCACTCTAAACATGAATTGAAGCTGTAGGTGCTATGAACTTTATTAAAAATAAGATGCAGTTGGAAGTTAGGTGGCAGACAACCTTCAGTCTGGCAGTGGGATACTCCATCTCCATGTAAGTACTTTAAGCACAGAAGTCCTCTCTTGGGTCCTGGCCTTAAGTAGCCACTTGTCTGTACTGATTTTCCGTAGAGAGACAAGTGTTTGACCTATGGGCTTTCATTGGGTTGTTGTCCTGAGCACATCTCTACTTGCCTGCGCTGAAAAACTGGTGCTTAATAACTGGTCACTTTGAGTGAGGGTTAAGTCTGTTCAGCAGTAAGGGTGTTAAAACGTGAGAGATCCGACCAATATCTAGCTAGGTTGACAGAATGGCACTTTCAGGATGAAATCTGAATATTTCTGTGATCATGAGAAGGAAGACTACAAAAAAAAGCCTTGCTGCTAATCCCTCTGTCTCACTGTTTTCCAGCAGGACTGAACAGGAGCATGCAGCAGTTCTCTCCGCTGCGTTTCTTTCACACCAGCATTGGCTGCTGTATGATTTTGCCAGTATACAATGCTGGTATTGTATGTATGATTTTTGAAGACAGTGGCTCTTATTGAGTTACCGAGCTAGTCTATCAATCAGACAATATCCTGACTTCATTGGAACTCCACATCCTGAATTTGATGGTTGTGTTATCTCCTGCCTAATATTTTTCATAAGGCTGTTATGGCAACAAAGGGACAACGAAATTTTCTTTCAAGTCCTGCCTGTGTGTTGTCCAGATGAACCGATCCAGGTTATTAAATGTAACTGCCCCTATTAAACAGCTTCCAAATGGGCATGTATAACCAGGTATTTGCTCAGCTTAATTTCTTCTCCTACCTTCTTACTTTTATGTCCTGTGTGGCTGAAGTAATGCCTTTTCCTCTTTGATAGCCAAACCCAAGGTATTTGAGTTGACATTAGCTACGCAAAACAGAGCTTCAAAAGTCGTTCGTTGTACTAGGAAAGTTGATCAGGAGTTTCTCTGTGAGTTATTTAAAACTGATCACAACCTTCATTTCCTCTCCCAGACAGCCTTTTTCTAGGATATGAACTTTAAATCCTAGTTCTTAATGACTTGGTATAACCATGAGACAAGGATCTGGCCATTGTGGCATTCAATTTATTTTAAGATTTCACATTACTAGTCAGGAAACATAGGTGCAGATCATGAACTAGAAATTCCATCTTGCATGCTGATGCTCCCAAGAGATTGCTTTTTTTTGTTGTATGTTTTGTTGTATTTGAAAGGTATTTTGAAAATTCACGTGTAGAAAAATTTTCTGTTATCCTGGGGTAATTCGGATCCAGCAGAGGATGTAAAATATGTCGATAACACATGAAAATTGCACTGAATTAATTGATGCTAAAGCTAACTGTAATTCCCAAGTTATTGCTAGACAAACATCATTACAGTAATGTGAACTGAATTCATTAAGAATGTCATCACCATGGATTTCTCTGTTAAGAAAGGATGCGCTTGCAAAGACTGAGTTTCTTGTTGTTACTTTTGCACATGCAAAAGCAAATATGCAATGCTTGAAAAGTCACACTGCCCTTTTAAATAAACTTCAGGAGCTTCTCTATAAGTAGTAATTTTTTATTTTGTGGTAAATTGGTAATGCCCTAGGGCCCTTCCAGAATGTTTATGCAAAACAGATAATCAGCCTAACAGGAATTTTGTTCTCTTTAACAATTACTTGCAGTCATTTCAAGAACAAATGTGCATCCTTTGCCTATAGACGCTGTTTTTTAATAACTTCCATTTTCCTTTGTTTTCTTGAGCTTCTGATATTCAGGGCTAAATATTGCTTCGTATTTGGAATTTTCTTTTACTTTAATTCCACTGAACAAATACTGAGCAGTGATTCTCCCTCACTGATTTGGATTTCCTTTCACAGGTCATTTAATTTGTACCGGCTCTTCAACAATTGACAACTGATTTCTCTGAAAATACCCTGGAATAATGTCTAGTATCAGCTCAATCGAATATCAAGTTGTAATATTCCTGTTATCACCTTCCTCTGCCACTGTTTTGCAGAGTTTCTGTGCCACCTCTGTCTCAGAGCCATGACTTGTCTCTCGCTCCATGTCCCTGAGTACCAAACGTATCAGGGTGGAGGAAAGCTGTGAGTCAGAGCTGGGAAGATGAATGCTGTATGGGACGCCAACTTGAATGTGTTTCAGCCTGCCTCCTACTCTCACCATGTCTTAAGGCCACAGGGGAACTCAATCTGCTCCTCTCGTTTACATCGTGGCATCCACTCATGCATGTGCATGTTGGAGTGAAATTCAGAAATCCACGTCCAGAGGAACAAGAACAGCGGTCCAATTTACTCCTCTTAAACTAGAGGATTCTGGTGCTCTGGCCATGAATTGATACCATGAATTGATGCCAATTTGTCTACAAGTCCCAAATTAAATGAAAGTCACCCAGCCACCTTGGGTGTGCAAATTACAAGCGTGCTCACACTGACACCACTCCACAGTGCAAGTGATGTCCTTTGCTACGCCCTAAAGGATAATCAAGGCTTTAAAACAGTAGTAGGGGTTTTGTACCGTGGACAGCCAGCCATGACCATCACAGGCTGGGCACTCCAAAGTGGAAATGTTGAAAGTCCTTAAGCACTTCTGAACTTTTTATCCCACATGATTCTGGACTTATGCTCTGCCTTTCTTGCTTCCACCATAATCTGACGTAGCCAATGGTACTTGGTGCTTCACGTGCCCTGCTTGACAGGATCATGTCCCAGCGGAGCAGGGAGAGATGGAAATGACATAAAGCTAAAATGGAAAGGAGGGGTAAATTATGGCACATCGGGAAAGTCAAGGCACAATATTGATTAAAGGCATGGGACTTAAGTACTGATGAAGAAGAAGCAGAGGAAAGAAACACCTACCTCTGAAAACAACAGCGACAAAATAATCCCATAGGATTTTGTCTTTCCAGACAATAAGGTCAGCAGCAGCCCAGTTTGCTGTCTGCGGAAAAGGCATGTTGGCAGAGGGAAAGCACGACAAGTGAGTTGTCATATTCCCCTCTGAGCAGAGCTACAAATGTGCTTCTGAAATCTTATCGATGCAAAGCAGTGCGAGAGTATGAAAAGGTGGGAGAGTGGCATTCCCGGTCTCCTGACAATATGTGCTGCGAATGAGCAACAGATGGAGCCTCCAGCATCCCCAGCCTTTTCAGGCAGGCTTGCTCACATCTCAGGCTTGTTAGGTATTTGAAACTGTGGGAAAGGCGCTGATGATGAGGTTCCTAGCACCCATATGTAGCCTCTATCCTCTTAAATTGAAAGCGATGCTTAAGTACCACTAACAATTTCCCCAGAGCATTGAATGTTTGTCCTTTCGTGGCCTCTCCTAACACTGCATACGTCCCTCATCTTGCTACATACAAGGGATTTTTGGGTGAAAGGATGGATGAAACGCCTGAATACATGGAGCTACTCACTAAGTTTTGATACACCAGGTTTCAGCTGGAGCAGCATCTCTGGAATCTGTGCCCTGGGGCCAAATGGGACCTGTGAGTTGATTGTCTGGCTAATATTTAAAATCCAGCAGCTAGTATCCATCATCCTTGCTGCAATTGTTTCTGCAGTGCAACAGAGAGTAACCAGGTGAGAGTACAGAAGCTGAATCTGTCCAGAAAATTCCAGATGCTCCCAAATTACAGATGACAGGTAGGT
Organism: Phoenicopterus ruber ruber; assembly: GCA_009819775.1. Classification (NCBI taxonomy): domain Eukaryota; kingdom Metazoa; phylum Chordata; class Aves; order Phoenicopteriformes; family Phoenicopteridae; genus Phoenicopterus; species Phoenicopterus ruber. The sequence continues at coordinate 188,790,824 of CM020215.1, read as the reverse complement.
GGAAGGCAGAGACACTAAGCTCCTCTGGGCTCTCTAGCAGAGCTGCGTCTCCTACACGTGATGATTTCTCCCCTTTCCAAATAAGAATGAGTGGTAAGGCTTACCCTTTGCATGGCCTCATCTTGAGCCTGAGGAAGGGATAATTTTGGCTAATGTGTCACTCTTATTTTTTTTTCTTTCTTGTTTGTTTTATGGGTTTAAAGGTTTAGAACTTTGCTTGATTTATTGGCTGGCTTAAAATTTATACTCCCTTTATTTTCCAGATGGAATGTCATAGCTGATGGCTAGGATGCTATTTAATGAGCTATCAGTTCTGAAATACCCCAAATATACACCGTAATTAAACATAAACATGATGCAGGGTGGGGAACTTGTTCTGTGAAGGAAGAGCACTGCCTCTGATGCAATTATCTTTTCCCCCAGTACAGTATAGCAGAAAGCTGTTCCACAGGAATATTAAGGAGACAGCTACTGCCCACAAGACATCTGCTGAAGTCAAAAGTAACAATAAAAATCAAGCACATTTGTGCTTTTACAGTTTAAATGAGTTGTGAGACGAATAACCAGAGCACCCTCTGACTTGCAGCGTGCTACTTGGTGGCCGCTGAACGGGGCTGGTGGGACTTGGCCGTGCTGCTGCCAGCGGGACCTGCTCACCCAAATGCTCGGGGGTTCACCGTCAGCATATTGCTGTGCCATGGCTGTCACCAGGCCGGGTGTTTCTACAGCTATTCTCTTGCCTTTTTTTCCTCTGAAAATGAGCGCTCCCGTGCCAAACAAAACAGAAGGAACAATGACTTTGAAGTGTATACTGAAACTCAAATATTCTTGTGGGGAGCGGAGTGTCAGGACGAGCAGCAGGTTGTCATTCAGAGTGGTGATTTTCATCGCATGCTTGTGATTGCCCTGGAGACTCGTGCTAGCCTGTAGGAATTTACAGTCTTCAAAATATTTTGTAGATCATTCTGGTTCAGAGATGTTCTTCATGTGCTGTGTTAGTCTTTACACAGCATGGAATTTATTTGAGAAGGGCTGAGAGTCCTTCGTAGGGAGTAGAAAAGGAGGTGGTCTCAGGAGAGGAAGCAGCAGGATATAAGAATTGAAGGCTTCACCTCTGTGTGCTGAAATCAAATGGCGATTGGAAGGGAGGGGATTTGCGCATGGGGTGCAGCTGCCTTGTCTACTCTGTAAGCCCATCCTGTCCCTGCGGCAACTCTCCTTCATGTCAGCTCCGCTATTCTTCAGGAGATTAGATCATGGAGAAGGGAAGGGTGAGAGTGTGAAGGTGGCAACATGAAAGTAACACCCCCTGAAGTCTCATTTTGGTCAATATGAAAAAAAAAATCATACTTTGATAACATGTGTACATGCTCTTGCTGTGGTACATTTACTGAACCAGTCACCCTGGCATCCCCCTATGGTCAGTAGAAAGGAGAAGGTACCTCCAGAGGAATATTCTTCTTGTCCAAGGACAGATGCTGAAGACATGTCACAGGAGTAGCACTCACTGGAAGTTAAACTAGAGGAATTGCATTCTTCACTCCTCAGCGATACAAATCCGGGGAACTTTTGTTCCTCCTTTCCACACCATGTGGTCAAAGAGCTGGGAGGTTTCCCATCAAATACCCTAGATGTTTGGAACATGTCTTTGGATTCAGTCAATGAACATTATTTTGAGGTTGTTGTTCAAGTTCCCAGACGGTGTCTCCCTGGGCCATTTGGAGTGATAAAGTGTGCCAGAGGAGCAGCTCACCCTTGCCAGACTTGCAGCCTTTCCAGGTGAGGTTCTGTATTGCCCAAGCTGCAACCGTGGGGATTGTAGTTATTGCAGCAGCTCTAGTTCAACTTATTTAACTTGTAGACTCATTGCTTCTGGGAGTTCTGGGCTTGAATGGATTGGAAAAGAAGTAATGTTTTCAGAAGAATTTAATTTAAGTAAGAAAAAAAGCAAGGAAACCCCATTTTTTCATTGTCTGTATAGTTCTGTACTGGCAAAACTATATTCTGGAATGGGGACAATAAATGTCTTAGAAAAAGAGAGAGAGAGAGAGAGAGGAAGGAAGGAAGGAAGGAAGGAAGGAAGGAAGGAAGGAAGGAAGGAAGGTGATTCCTTGTACCTTCACAGAGGATTGTATTTTTATAATTTCTCTACAACAAAGGTCTTCAAAGGCAGTGTGAATATCTGTGAAGAACTGAAAAGTCAATGCAAAAAAAAAAAAGAAGGCACAGCCTCTCGTATTTCGAACATGCTGCTGTCTCTGTTGTGGTGGGGTGTGCTGGGCACTGCCGCGGTAGGACTCCGGCTCCCATGGGGTTTTGCTTTGCAGCCCTGGAGCAATTTGAACACACCCATGTACCTCCCTTGGACAGTCCAGGCTCTCTGGTCCCAGTTCGTAAGCCCACATGCAAAGTGGTTCAGCTCATGGTAGTCAGGACAAAAAGGTGGCAGCCTGGAGGCTTGCCCAGGCCATCTTTCTGATATTTTGCGTGCAATAATGTCATTCTTCAAATGGCACCTTGACTATGTGACCTGTGGCTCTGAGCCCAATAAGATAGCAGATGTGTTTAGGTGTGCTTCCCCACTCTGAAGACGGTGTCCTTCCATAGACTAAAGACTATATGTAAACTACCATAAATATTCATATTAATATCCAGGGCCTTTCTATTATATAGTTTTTTTCCTTAGTGGTCCTCAGCAGTGAGTGTGCTGGGCACCACACTCCCTTTGCTCTCTGTTCTGATCATGGGGATTACGTGGTGGAGTTGCCTAGGGAAAAGGCACAAAGGGAGACATATCTTCATCTCCTGGTTGCCATTGCCTGCTACAGTGTGTCCCACCTGCACGTCACTTTAACGCAGCCCCATCCAGCCGTGTGTGACATCAGTTTCTGCACCGTTATGCCAGAACTGCCTCAGCTATTCCCTGGTCTCACATAACGGTTGGACTCGATGATCTTGGAGGTCTCTTCCAACGAAAACGATTCTATGATTCTTTAAGAGAAACACTGGGTCCTTATGGCTAGATCCTGCCTTTTGCAGGCAGAGGCACGAACACGAAGGGAGGAGGAAGCGTTCTCTGCAGCCCGCCAGCTGCCTCCTGTGCAGTATCTCTTTGCTGAATAGGAATAAATAGAACAGGGCCCAGATGGGCTACTTGTGATTGACAGGTGTCAGGATGTGCGTACAGCTTTGTCAGTCAAGTTGCTCCATGTCAATTGAACAACTAAGTGGTTTGGGGTTCCACTTGTTTTCCCAATCTGAAATGCTTACAAAAATCAAGCTAGAAAATACAAATTTCAGTATTTAGTGTTTTTAACCAGAGCTGTTTTCTGTGTCATAGAAATTCAACCAGATTCTCAGTAAATGCTCTGGTGTACAGTCTGGGTTCATCTGTGTGAACAAGGACATCAGCGCGAAGTCTATTCACTAATTAGAATAGAATCATAGAATTGTTCTCGTTGGAAGAGACCTCCAAGATCATCGGGTCCAACCATTAACCTATCACTACCAAGTCCACCACTAAATCATATCCCTTAGGGCCTCATCTAAACGCCTTTTGAATACCCCCAGAGATGGGGACTCCACCACCTCCCTGGGCAGACTGTTCCAATGCCTGACAACCCTTTCGGTAAAGAAGTTTTTACGAATGTCCAATCTAAACCTCCCCTGGCGCAACTTGAGGCCATTTCCTCTTGTTTTGTTGTCTGTTACTAGGGAGAAGAGACCAACCCCCATCTCTCTACAACCTCCTTTCAGGTAGTTGTAGAGAGCAATAAGGTCTCCCCTCAGCCTCCTTTTCTCCAGGCTAAACATCCCCAGTTCCCTCAGCCGCTCCTCATAGGACTTGTGTTCCAGACCCTTCACCAGCCTCGTTGCCCGTCTCTGGACACGCTCCAGCACCTCAATGTCTTTCTTGTAGTGAGGGGCCCAAAACTGAACACAGTACTCGAGGTGCGGCCTCACCAGGGCCGAGTACAGGGGGACAATCACCTCCCTACTCCTGCTGGCCACACTATTTCTGATACAGGCCAGGATGCCGTTGGCCTTCTTGGCCACCTGGGCACACTGCTGGCTCATATTCAGCCGGCCGTCAACCAACACCCCCAGGTCCTTTTCCGCCGGGCAGCTTTCCAGCCACTCCCCCCCAAACCTGTAGCGTTGCCTGGGGTTGTTGTGACCCAAGTGCAGGACCCGGCACTTGGCCTTGTTGAACCTCATACAATTGGCCTCGGCCCATCGATCCAGCCTGTCCAGGTCCCGCTGTAGCGCCTGCCTGCCCTCCAGCAGATCAACACTCCCTCCCAACTTGGTGTCATCTGCAAACTTACTGAGGGTGCACTCGATCCCCTCGTCCAGATCATTGATAAAGATATTGAACAGAACTGGCCCCAACACTGAGCCCTGGGGAACAGCACTTGTGACCGGCCTCCAACCGGATTTAACTCCATTCACCACAACTCTTTGGGCCCGGCCATCCAGCCAGTTTCCTACCCAGCGCAGAGTATGCCCATCCAAGCCATGGGTAGCCAACTTCTCCAAGAGAATGCTGTGGGAGACGGTGTCAAAGGCTTTACTAAAGTCCAGGTACACAACGTCCACAGCCTTTCCCTCATCCACCAAGCGGGTCACCATGTCGTAGAAGGAGATCAGGTTGGTCAGACAGGACCTGCCTTTCATAAACCCGTGCTGACTGGGCCCGATCACCCGGTTGTCCCGTATGTGCCGCGTGATGGCACTCAAGATGATCTGCTCCATAACCTTCCCGGGCACCGAGGTCAGGCGTGGGTATCATGCAGCATTTTTATTGCTGCTGCAGGTGATGCAAGAAAAAGAAAAGCATTTTCAGATTGCACACGTCTTTCCAAAATCTGCATAAACAAATATACCAACACAGCCCCCACTGCGGATTTGTTATGATTGCCGCTTTGAGAGGAACAACCAGCGTAACTTTTCACTTAGACAAAGACGTGAATTTTGGAAGTGCTACCCAATCCTTGTTTGAAACTCTGTTTATCCCTAACTGTACCAACAAACACTTTTTGTTAGCTATATGTGCTTTTCGGGGATTTCTAAAAAATTGTGATTCATTATTTCTTTCTTTTAGAAAATGTATTTTTCCATGTAGGTAACAGAAACAATGTTGTCATATGTATGTGATAAAACACATTAGAAAGAGTGATCAGTGAATTCAGGAAAATATTTGTAAAGTCTACATAGACTCTATATAACTTCGGTAAACTTGTTAGGACGTACTGACAAGTAATTGCCCACAAACAGCCAATGACTCCCCCTGTGTACTGTGTTCACAAGGACCAGGTTTTTTCCACCCTAGATGTCTGTGTTGTATTTTTGCGCATTGCTTTTTTGTTAATTCCTTCCATGAAGTGAACGAAACACTGTAGTTGCAAACTTGAGTCAAAGCGATTTTCTAGAAAGGAAGCACAGGGGTTCTCTCTGTAGTCTCGGAAGGTCTCTTGCTGTCCATATTGCCTGGTTTTGTGAGGTTATGCGTGGTTTTGGTAGATTTTGCTTGGGCTCAGCAAGGTAAATAAAATGCTGGCAAAGTATCACATCTGTTGTATTACGAACTTGTTTTTTCATTCAAGTCTCAAGGCATAAAACCAAGCAAACATTATTTTTCTTGTATGCAGCCAGTTCACAGGAACTCCCCTGTGAAAACATGTGCCTATACTTAAGGCTAGAGGATAAATGTTCTGATTCGGAGTCCTAAGAAATAAGCGGTTGTTATTCCCACAGCAGGCAGCTGCTGCCTTACAGCTGAGACAGGCTCTGGTGCCTCCATCGGTTCCCTGCCAGACACGCGTACAAACCATCTTCTGTCTCATGTCCTAGGTTTTGTTTTTCTCTAACAGTTTGCTTTCGCTAGTTATGTGTTTATTCTATGACTAGGAGAAAGCCATGGTTCCTTCACCAGGGGAGATACAGCTTGCACAATTATCAGCATATCTCATTTTACTCTCAGTGTCTTCTCCTTTCAATTCTATGCAGAAAGGTAACAGCTTAATACACATGCTTTTTTTTTTTTGCAAAGAAAGAGAAGGATTCAGTGAACATGAATGTGACTGAATTGTTTCACTTGATAGTACAAATCAGGCTTTATAATGTCTTCAGCTAAATTTGGGTAGCATTTTCCTCTGGTATTTCTTGATAATTTTCTTCTGGCTCTGGTGTTTCTTGGCGTTCCATCATTCTCCAAAGCATTTTAGTTTTATGTTGATGATCACTCATTCATTTCAGGAACAGAGACAACACAATAGCCATAGTTCTCATATGCAAAACTGAGTCAGTTATTGAAAAGACATGTATAAGGCTTAAAAGCTGTTCCTAATTGCAGTGCAGTTCAAGAAAAGCATCATCCAAAAGCCTTCCTCCTCCCCCCCCCCAAAATACATAAAGTAACAACCAGCAGAGACTTCTTTGTTCCTCATAATTACCATCGTACTCAGCTCCGAGTTGACAGGGTCTAATAATAAAGGTTAATGTCATCTTGCAGTTGGGAAGCCCTTTTGCTATAATAAAAGAATAATTACGTCAGCTCATCCTCAATATTAAATTTCACCATCTGTGCTGGTTTTGGCTGGGACAGAGTTAATTTTCTTCACAGTAGCTGGTATGGGGCTGTGGTTTGGATTTGTGCTGGAAACAGTGTTGATGATACAGGGATGTTTTAGCTACTGCTGAGCAGCGCTTACACAGATCCAAGGCCTTTTCTGTCTCTCACCCCACCCCACCAGCGAGTGGGCGGGGGGGGCACAAGGAGTTGCGAGGGGACACAGCTAGGACAGCTGACCCCAACTGACCACAGGGATGTTCCACACCATATGATGTCATGCTCAGCATATAAAGCTGGGGGAAAGAGAAGGAAAGGGAGGGGGACATTTGGAGTGTTGGCATTTTGTCTTCCCAAGTAACTGTTACGCACGATGGAGCCCTGCTTTCCTGGAGATGGCTGCACACCTGCCTGCCGATGGGAAGTAGTGAATCAATTCTTTGGTTTGCCTCGCTTGTGTGTGCGGCTTTTGCTTTACCTATTGAACTGTCTTTATCTCAACCCACGAGTTGTCTCACTTTTACCCTGCCAACTCTCTCCCCCATCCCACAAGGGGGGAGTGAGCGAGCAGCTGTGTGGTGCTTAGTTGCTGGCTGGGGTTAAACCATGACAGCAACTCTTACAAGTTTTTGGAAAGATAGGGTAAGGAGCATGCAAGATCTGTTTGAACTATAAGAAAAATAATTTTAAACCAAAGTTTACCTTTCTTTCAGTGACATAAGTGATATGCTTCCAAAAAGCCACTTGTCTATGCAGCATTTGCCTCTGGCTGTTCTTCTTTTTGAGTTATTTCCATAAGCATGTGCAATTTCATCTTTTTTCTTACATAAAAGAATAGTGATATTCAGAAGTTTCCCAACTATTTTATTTCATGGAAAGTGGTTTTTTTCAACATAGACATTGTTATACCAAAATTTAACTGTTGTTGGTTAGGTTTACATTTTATGTGGGAAATTAAAAAAACCAAAACCCCTAAACCCCAGGATTTTTCTTTTGAAAGACCAACCCAAATCCACACATTTCAGCTTTCTGAGTTGATCAGCTCATTCCATTTTGGTCAATCGAGTGTTTATGTGTTTTTGCATGAGATCCTGCAGTGCCTCACAAAACTAATAGACCAGATACTTCCATGTTCTCTGAGTCCCTTAGTGATTTTTCTTCTTGGCTGAGCTATTCCTCCAGGACAAAGCATTTTGTACGCATTATTTGACCACCCATAGTACAACCTCATTGGTGATCTAGTTTAAAGATGACTTGAACCCTTTAGGAAGAATAGGAGACGAAGATGCCTGAATTACAGTGTGCGTGGAGTCTGCTATAGTTTAAAATGGACATATAGCTGATACTGACTGAAAACAAGCTATTTTCACACAGAAAACTATATGGAAATAGCGCACTCTGAGAAAAATAAATGCTGTGGAATTCAGTGTAATGCTTCAGTATTAAAAGCAACTGCCTAAATATCTGAATTTCCCGCAGGATGAAAATTTTGATGTTTCTATTGACCCTACAAAAATGCAGGAGTTTGAAGCTCACTCGGGAGAAAAAATTGCAGGCAAAGTATATTAAAAATATAAGCTATCTTTTCTGAAACTATATAACTTTCATCAGCTCCATAGGGTTTTAGGTACATTTGAAAGTGAAAACACTTTTATAGGTACCAAATCTATGCTCAGAGGCCTAGAAGGAAATATCCAGTTTTGAAAGTCTTGCTGATTACACTTTATAATGTTCCAATCTCATGCAAAGCCATGAAGCTTTTGTAATAAAAAGAACCACCTTGTTACTCTGAAGATGGTGAAGTTTGTTTCTGAGTTACGCACTACATGGAACTGCTCTAAGCTACCACACATCAGCCAGCTGGGATATTTGGGCTGTCTGAATCCTGCCCCAGGACATCCCAAAAATCTTCAGCTGCATCCTTATTCCTTATTAATGTATTTTAGGATGGGCTAGGTATCGGATATCTGAAATGAGGATGGCAGCAGCACAGCCTGATAAGTCTTATCTGTGTGTCCAGTAGTATCACAAAAGACTTGTCAATAGATACTGTATAATGCTAAGCTTCAATTTTGCCCTAGTTCAGCAAAATATAGGAAAAATGTGCAGACAGAAGAGCATGCTGAAGATCAGGCAGGTATTTGAAAAGTTTTGCAGAAATGGGGCTTGCAATGTTGCCTCCAGTCACAGTCATGTTTAACAGCGAGAAGAGCTTTGCAGTAAATGAGTGAGTGTAGTTGTTGTAGTGCATTTAAAAGGCAAGTTTTCCCATTAAGCTGGCAGTGATGATTAACAAACCAAAATATTTTATGGCTCGTTAACTGCAGGTAGACAAGTTCCTTATACAAATAACAACCCTTTAATCCTTTGCCCCAAACAAACCTCCTCTGAGATGATAAAATACTTCAAATAACTGAGTTGTTACTTTTCATCTCTGTGCGCTAGTGGGGGTCTAGAGCAAACTTAGCAAGCGTATGGTGTTTTCCAGAAGACCAACAGTCAATTTTATGTGCAAGTTCACTTTCCTGAGGTTCCCAACCAGTTTTGCAGGCTTGGGGTGCAGGTATATGCTGCAGAAGTTCTGGCTGTGCAGCTCCATGAAAGCTGTGTCATTCTCTCTAATGCTGATGGTACTTGGGAAAATGTAGTCCAGGCTGGTGAATCATAAATTTCCAAAGTGAGCTATAACATAGTAAAAACAATAGCTTTTTCTCTCAGATTCTTAAAAAAAAAAAAATAGATCTTATTTTCTAATATTTTATTCACAAAGATTTAACATTTATCTGGTGCTGGTATGTCATTAATTAAATTCAAGAGAGAAAGATTATTAACCTTTCTCACCTGTAGTCAGGAACTTTCTACAGGCAGTTTGATAGAGTTTTTGGACAGGCATGCAAAATCTGTTCACTTGCCAGAACACATACAAAATGACTCACCTTCCAGTAACATGGAAGTCTGTTTTATCTCTTGTAAGCAAAGGTGACTGCGAAATAGTTTCCGTGCCTTGTTCAAGAAGTCTCTTTGGTCAATACACTTGAATTGTTCTTTAAAGACGTCATCCCTCAGCGGGATATGAGATTGCCTAGCACGTAGCAGGGCAGGCAATAATTCCTCCTGCGTCAGCCACAGGGTAAACTGGAACAGGGTTCTGAAGGGAAAAAGAGACCTGACTAAACTTCGTAACTTAACGCTGACCTTTGAAACAGACCTTTCTTCCACTTCTGATGGCAGGCAACAAGAGTGGGATATCAGCCAAACGTGTTTTGTCCCTGGTTAGCCTCTATTTAACCAGCACATTAAAATACATCATATTCCCACCCCTGTCCCATTCATAGATGCAAAGGGAATCAATATCTTGTGGTCTTCTTCAACCGAGAGTCTCTTTGCCCGCCTTTGGAGTTATTTTGTGCCATCACAAAAGTCTTAAATTAGTGTGACGAGCTGGAAACATGTAGCACTGTAATTGTGATTCACCTCACGCTAGCAGCAAACTTCCATCTAGCACAGCAAAAAGAGGACTTTCGGTGGCTAGAAGAGCAAGGGCTCGTTAGATTTGAACTAGAAATCTATTTAAGGAAAACAAGCCATTAGGACACAAAGGCAATACATCAGGTAGATCATTCCAAACTAGGAGCAGATATGAAGACTGCACTGGATACTGCTAAGCAGTTGCTTTCTTCAAGCAGCCCGTGCTCAGCACTAGCTTGAACCAGAAGCACAGGACTGCAGCAGGATGAGCATCAGTACTGCAATGCGTTGCCCTAACTCTTGCCTCCTGGCCCATCCCTAGCAGGGTGAGGGAAAGCCCAAAGAGGCAGTTGAGCAGCACGAGTGGGATGTAAATGAAAACTTTGTGAAGAGATATGTTAGACCAGTACCAAGTGTAGCACAGAAACAAGGCCCTTGCTGCACGTTAAAGACACATATGCACCAGCTGAAGCTTAGGATTTCTGTCTTTGCAGCAAGAGTCATCAACCAGAAATCAGAAAACAGAGGTATGCAAGGGAGCTAAACACCTCAGACTCATCGAAATTTGAATTTGGACTACATTAAAAATCCAGAGCCATTACTGTCCACAGCTCCAAATGCCTCATTGGGAGCCTACAAATATAGCCAAGGATAAAAGACAGCTGAACACCCAACATGCAGCGGAGTCAAGGGTTGATCTTTATTTGTTTGCAACCAAGTGCTTTTGCAGAGGCAATGCAGGGGACATGCAGGAGCGCTGCAGGTCCAGTGTGATGTGAAGTTGAGCAAACGTGGACCTGGCGCACGTTACGTGTCTCCAAGGCAAGCGCTGAACTGATGCCTTGAGCCGTACGGGGGCAGCACAGCCGTACAGTCATGAAGCAGCTCATGCTTCTCGTGTACACGAACAGCAAGCCAGCACTCTGGAAGCGGCAGAAGGTGCCTTATCACTACGTGATCCATGGCAGATGTGTTTCAGCCCATGTGGAGACAAAAATGTTGTCTGAGAAGAAAGTTGCATCTTTCAACACAGCAGGAGATAAAATAAGATGTTAACAGGCTCCTTACCTCAGCTACCCAGCAACTATAGAGGATTAGATCTTTTCTGAAAATCTTCCTGATAACAGCACCTGCTGAGATTTGGAAATTCCTGGCTTTTAGCTCATTCAAATGCAGACACAGCCTGTTTCTGCGTCCTGATTTACAGTTGCAGTACAAAGCGGCCACTCTCACAGCCTTTAATCATGCACGCAATCCTTTTGCTGAAACTGAGTTTGAATAACAACTTCATAACCAATCCACAGGGGCTGAAATTTAACCTGAAATGATTGCTCAGGATAGAGAGCCCTTGAAGCTTCTTTGCCTGCTAGACAGAAATGAAGGAGTCTCCACAAATGAGTAGAAAATTGTGGAAGTGGAGCATAGTTGCAGGATTTCAGCTAAAACTGTCCTTTGTGATTGACAATATAAAGCTTGCTTCCACAAGTGATCTCAGAGTCTCACAGCAGTGAGCTGCTAGATATATGGGTGCCTGAACAATGCTTTCCAGCCTCTCTGAAGACAACTTTCCAGCTGCTGTTACTCAGGAGCTTGGACTACATGATCACAGCTGTCCCTCTGGTCTTAAAAATCTAGGAAATCTGCTTCAACTAGAAAGTTAATATTCTTCTGACTGTTTCTTTGATTGTAAATGAGACTATATGGTTTGTATCACATGAATTGCGAGTGAGAATTGTTTCTATTGTGAGCATCACTTCATATCATCACTTAGGGATGTGAGCATCACTTCATAAGCATCACTTAGGGATACGATTTAGTGGGGGAACTGGTAATGCTAGGTTAATGGTTGGACCCGATGATCCTGGAGGTCTCTTCCAACCAGAACAATTCTATGATTCTATGATATTAACAATCTGATACAGGAGCCGCATGAATCGTATTATAGCATTGCCATCCTCAGGGATACTGAAAAATTGACAGGAGAAGGTCCTGAGTAACCTGATGTAACTTCAGAGTTGATCTTGCTATGAGCAATGACCTCCAGGGCTCCCTCCCAACCTAAGTTATTTAGGATTTTATGATTCTCTGGTCTAGACTATTAGGACTTTTGGTGTTGGATTATTCTGGAGGATATATAGTCTGTTAAAAACAAAAATAATTATTTCCTGGAACCAGGTTGCCTAGTGTATGCCTCGTGTATCTACATCATTGGACTTGACTTGCCTCACATTCTGGAAGGAGAGCGCATCTGAAATAACAGCTGAACTGTTGCAGAATGAGAAAGGAAAAACTGAAATTCAATTCCAGGAGAAGACTAGAGTGTCTAATATTGCTAAGCAAACAAAATCACCACAGCATTCAAGAATTTGCCTAGTAATTCTTCTGTACACAGAAAAGCTAGACTTTCTGCTCATTATTCTGACAGGAGGGGTTTCAGTTTTGTTTGTATAAACTTCTGAGCCTGAATTAAGCCATTTTTATTATGGAAGGTGAACACTCTCCGTCACACCTTCCCCCAAAGAACCAATGTGCCTGAGTTTAATTTTGTGGATTGAAATTTTAAAGATCTTAATTCTTAGAGTCTTCAATCCTCTCTCGTGGGATTAGGACTTACTGCCACCACCCATTGAACCAGTTGAACTATTAGCGCTTGCTCTCAGCTGTGTATGAATTTCATCTCTATCCAGGGGATCAGCGAAAATTCCATGTATTCCAAGTGACTACCTGTGCTCCCAATACACACTGCAGAAATATTGAAACAAACCTGTGAATGTCTAAGGCAGATATTCTTACAGGGATACTGAGTGAGAGCTAAAAGATCTGGTTAGGGAAGACAGATGTGTGGAGTAAAACTCACATAGTTATCCAAGGATGACTACAAAGTAGTCATATTAATGAACTTTATCTCACTATTCAGGGAAAGTAAGATTTTTCCGGACATGAATTTTGGTAGTGATCCTGTTAAAGTCAATTAAGCCTGTGCCCATTTTTTTTGGTGGTTATATCTATGAGTTACCAAAATGTGCTCTAAAGCTAGACTTGCTAATCATTTCAACAATTGCTTTGTAATTTAAATGTCAATTCAAAACAAATCACTGTAATGTTTTACTGCCTACGTACACTGATTTAGGCTGGATGCATTCCAGTGCCCAAACAAGTACTCTGAATGTATTTAATCTGCTTTCTAATTTCACCTGATATTTTACCAGTCCTGGAAAGCTTCTGGCAAATTACGAGTCAGCATTCTTCTTCTGTATTATACTGCAGAAAATTTAACCCAAGTCAGATATAAACAGTCGTGCTTTAGGATCTGCATTGCTACGGGCTATATATCACTTGCACACAACATGAGCAGCCTGATGGCTGGATGGAGCAGCAGTGTGCTCCAGCAAACACATTAGAAACAAATTTTCTTCTGGAGATTTTGAGGGGGTTATAGCACGCTGAAATTGCTGCTGCTCTGTAAGGGATGATGTGATCCCTCTACAAGCAGTTCCTCCCAGTCGTTTTGGGCACTGCAGGGGACAGAGCGAAAAATCTTACCCAGCCTTTCCCAACTTCTTGGTGCTAGAGAAAGAAAATGCTGTTTGGGCAAGCTCTTGGACAGTGCAGCTCAAATGCACAAGGATTTTCATGCCCAATCATCTCCCATATTTCGGAGTGCTTGATTTCCCTGTGAATTCTCTCTCTGCACACCTGCAGAAGTGACCAAAATCTAGGAGCGAATGGGCCGGGGATATTGCTGCTTTGGTTTTTTGCTTAGATGGTAACAGCATCACCTGGTGCCGGATCATTGACAATCCTTGTTACAACTCTGAGCTACCCATGACCTTCCATACCTTACCCTCCCAGGGAAGCTGCCACCTTCCCGTTTGAGCAGCCCTAACCTGTGCTCATCCATACACTGAGCTGTGATTGTTTAATGTTATTTCTTATTGTTAGGAAAACATAAGGTGAACTTTGACAATATGTAGCTTATGAGTTGCAGCTTGATCTCTCTTTTGAAAGGAATCCAAAATCTCCGGGAAATCACAGTCTGATCCCATTCCCAAGTCCATCAGGCTTTTGTGTTAATCAGAAACTGCCTCCAGTCTACCTCTAAGTTGCTCATGAATTGCTGCCAATGCTTTGAGAATGTATTGAGCGCTTGTTTGGACTGTGAGGCATGCCAGGTCTCAAGCATGGTCTGAAAGAAAAAAACGGGTGTTATTGCTCCTCACTAAGCCAAGCAGTGTCGTGTGCTACACTCCAGTTTCCAGGCTCACATTTTCCTGGGGTGCAACTGATAAATGCTGGTTTCCCTCTTTTGCTGCAGATCCCGGGTGTGGTGGGTTGGAAAAGCTGAGCCGAGAGGGCCAGAAGATTCTCTTTTTCTACAGAAATTTCAGACAGGGTTAGGGCAGGAACCGAGTATGTGGGAGAGAGGAAGGACACAGAGCTGCCTTTTTTTTTTTTTTTTTTTTTTTTGGTGAGAGCAAAGGGGAAATTCATAAAGGCAGAAGGAACAACCTATGGAAATCTAGTCTTGGTTTAGAAGGGCTTAGTATTTTCTTTTTCTTTCTGTATATATTTCTTAGGGGAAACTAAGTTTTTTTAACCTACATTACTACAGTTACTGAACAACAGTCCTGGACAGGTTAACTCCTTTAAGTAGGTTGTTTCAGGAGACAGTGCAGATGAGAGGAACTGTCAACCCAGGGATATGCGAGTGCACACACGCACGCATGCATACAAACATGCATGCATATATAGTGTGGTTGCGATAACCTCCGTAATGAGGTTATCACACTTTTTCTTTCACTGTGTTGTAATTCAATTTTTGTTAAGGTCTTTATCCATTGTGCCCATTTCTAGAGTTGAATGAATAGTACCGCGCTGAAGAAGGACTGTTAGAGAGCCTGTACCTCACATCAGGCAGGACTGGCTGAGCTAAAAAAATCATTATCATTTCACATCTCTCCATCACAACATGTACCAGACATTTCTTTTTTTTTTTTTTTCAGGAGCAGTCATTAGAACTATTTAATAAAGAGGTAGAAGGAAACTGAGGCCACTCAAAGTGCACAGCTAAAAAACTCTACCATAATCATTACTTATTCCCTATAGGGAAAGGATGGGAGAAACATGCTTTGGGGAAAGCAACTCATATAGCTGGGAAGATAATTCATTCCAAATTAATCCAGACATACCACAGAAATATCTCTGTTGGTGATCATTCTGCATAGATGCCATTCTTGATTTGTCAATACCCAGCACCAGGGACTGGGGAAGTGTCTCATATTGACTCATACATTCCTTCATGGGTTATTCATAAATAAGCGGTGCCATCTAATTCTGCCTAACAGAAATGCCTTATGTAAAATTAATAGAAGCAAACCCCAGAAGGATCTTTCTGCATTAAGAATCTGTCCCTCAAAAGCAATTGTCTGATAAAGCTTGAAAAGACATATTCCTGACTACTCAGGGTGCCGGCTAAGGGAAAGTGCTGGGCACCCACAAGTATGAACTACTAACCTTTCATTCTTTGCTACTGAGGATGGAGGAAAAAATGCTCCAAGCAGCGAGATTCAGAACATTTTTTTCCACTGTCTGTATACAATATATCAGCTACTGAGACATTACAACGTTTGCTTCTCTTTACTTTTATGTGATTTACAAGGAACATTAAAGCACCCAGAATCCCAACGAGCTTTGTCTTATATTAATAATGCGGATATTCAGTGCACCTCTGAGCAAAGCTGAGGGAAAGCAGTCAGGGTGAATCAGACTTTGTGTAATACTAAAACCAGCACATTTCTAAGTCAAAGGGAATGGATTTCAAAAGCGCAGACCTCGTGTGGGGATCATCTTGACAGCATGTCTCACTTTTGAAAATGAACTCAAATCAAAACAAGATATCTGCTCCAGATACAGGTAGTCCACTGATTATAAAGTGGACTTTATGAGAGCAACCTCTGTGACTGAAGTTAGCCTTCAAGACTACTTCTGTGACTGGTTAAGACTTGTTTACAAAGAAAAGAGCCCTGAAACTAGAGATTGGAAAAGGCCCCTTAGAACATGCTGAGGGCAGGGAGCAGACACCTCTCTGGGGTGCGGGAGCTCTCGGTTGCTGTCAAAGTGTGCATCAAACAGAGAAAGGACACAAACTTAGGTCCTTCATACTCTGAAGAGGTGCCCTCAGCACTAGATGAGGGGGGGATCCTCTATTCTGTAGTTTTGTGGTCTCAACTCACGTCCCATCTCTAGCCTGGTACACTACTTTTACTAAAATGCTCAGGAAGATGAATACAACACACAACTTACAACTCTTTTTCTTTTCGGTTTCACTTAAAACTCAAGGAAGGTTTGGTTGTGAGCTAATGCATGCACGTGCACACGCACAGAGATAACGTTTTTGATTCTGCAGTTGCAATGAAAAACAAATGATTAAGACAGCTATTGTACAGATCATTTCCATAGTTGATCAAGCTGTGGTTTCTGCAGAGCATGTGGACTAATTGCAGCTGAGGCAACTAAAGGCCTTGAATGGCCAACACCTGAAGATGCTCCAGGTACCATTGTCATGAATTCTTTACCAGGCTGAACCTGAGTGACGTTCGTAACCTGAGAGGGTTCCTCCTGGTCTCCATTGGCCTTATGTTACTAATAAACTGGGCGAACTACATGAACATGAGTGGTATTCATACATTAGTTAATCCCTTGATGGGCCAAGGCAAAGGGAGAGCCTTACCAGGGTATCTTTCTGAAAGTCCCACCTTCCCTTCACAAAGACCTCACAGTGACAAGTACAAATTCCCTTGCGATTGCCATGACTGGAACAAAACAGCCAGCCTTCCCTGCCCAGCCCCTGACCCAGCACTGGATGAACCAGGCCCAGCAGCCCACTGGGGCACCTGCAATCTGTGATGGACAGCCATAAATTCTTGATCTGTCTCATAAAAACCCAACAACGCTGCCCCACTGAGTGATTGCTGAAGTCAGTCAATGCCACCAGCATTAGTGTCTGCAGCAGCACATTTTTGGGGAACTGCCGCAGTTGCTAGCACAGGTCTCTCCTCAACTCCAGACAAGCGCTTGAAGATAAAACCCTGTTCAGTGCCAGGGTGCTGAGCATCCCTGCTCCTGTAGATTTGGCTGCTGGTGCTCAGGGCCAGCCCAGAGACAGCACAGAGCAGGGCTCCCTGCTTCTTACAGGTGGCCATGGGGAAGGTCTTCCAAGTGTGCCATAGGGGGACCATGGCCAGGGCTGACAACCATCCTGCGGGAGCTGCTTTCAGCTGAGCTTCTTCCATTTGATCCCTGCCTGGTCCTGCTATGTCAGGCTGTGGAGCGCTTCATGTGCTCCCAGTTGGTATGGGGAGCAGAGACCAGTGAGCGCGCAGCCCACAGAACTGCCTGGTGCTACCCCACACACCCTGCTCGTACTGTTGTACGGCTTTCCTGTCCTGGTTCCAGCAGCCATGGTGTTTGGATCACCTTCTGCACCTTGTGTTTCCTCAGTGATGACTCCAAGTGCACCATAAAGCAGATCCAGAGATCCCTGAGGGTTACCCCATAACACCCCTTGCTTTGCTTTGTCACATATTTGGCATTGGTACACTCCTAAGTTTTGACCACACCATACTCTGTGTCTCCTTCAAGCTAAGCTGCAAACCACCTAGGGCACCAAATGCTAACCCTGTTTTGTAACGTCCTCCAATGGTAGAAAAGGCCAGCCCAAGCCTGCCCCAAGTTTTTTTGGCCCCTGTGAGAATAGTAAACTCATCTGCATCCTGTTCTGGGTACCTGGGATCCAAATTTAAATATGAGTCCTACCTGACCCTGTTCAGCAGTGCAATGGCTCATACCCATCAGTCAAAAAACAGTATTCTCAGTTAAAAAAAGGAAACACTCATGCTTCAATGAAAAAAAAAAGGTCCTACCTAATATCCACACTAATATATTGGTTTAGCACAAGCCTTTCAGAATAGAGTGCACAAAAGAGCTGTAGAAATGGGAGCTTATTTTTTGGGAAGGTGGGGAAAGTCAAGGGGAAAGTTGCATGATGTCATACATTTGAATAAAAGCATATTTACGGGGAATAGAATTTAAAATAGTGCTGTCTTAGCAGCAATGGCAGAACACACCAATCACTCCTCTTGATGAGTTACATGTTGTTTCTATTTTTTCAGTGTATGTATATCTATCCATGGACCATACTCTGGGTGACAAAAAAAGAAGTCTAAAGCAAAAAGTTTCTTAATTAATTCCATTCACTAATGATATATTACCAGAAAAAAAAAAAATTAAACTCATTGACCTTTTCACTCATCACTTGAATAATCTCTCCTTATTGTCAAGGTCTGAAGAAAGCAACAACCCATTTTCTGAGCCCCGATGGACAAACTCAGAACTGCTGTGACTCTGAGGAAGAGTTGAATTCCCTATGAAAGACCACTACATCCTGGTGTCCATGCATGCAAATAAGGTGAACGAGGGTAAAAGCAGCTCACCTTTCCCAGCAGCATAGTTGCACAACAATACATCTTAGAGATCTCATCTACAACAAGAAAACTACCTATCATTTGATGCTGTCAACAGGAAGAGCACTAGAGGTGACTATACTTAGCAGTGCCAGATGAAAAGGCATAGGGAAGGCCAAGCCATATTCATTACTGCTTCAGAAACTGCTTTTAGGCCCATTTCAAAACACAGCTCTGATGGCATCTTCCAAAATGATCTAAAACTCAGTCTGCTCTGATTTAAACTTCCATGATGGTGTTCTGCACCATAACTCCCATATTTATTGTCTCTAGAGGGTAATTTTCCAAGGCTCCAGGACAGGAGCTGTGCAAACAATTGATTTTTCCAGCTTTTCAGGTAACCTGAAAAATTGAGATTGAAATGAGTTGCAGTCTCTGTCAAATGGCAACTTTTTTTTCTTTTCTCATTTAAACAATAGACAAAATAATTGCAGAGTAAAATCCATTTCAGGATTCAAATCTTGCAATGTTTTGCTTTGGTTTTGGGATTTTAATTTGTTGAAAAAGCTTTAAGATTAAATTTGTAAAGTTTTCATCTGTCTCTTTCCCTTCTGGGAATGAAACTACTTGCTGAATTTTACTCCTGTGTGCAAGTAGCTATGCCCCCTCTTATCTCTTTGTCCTAGTTGCATTTTCAGGGTAGAGAAATACTTCCCTCTTCTCTCCCTGCCAAGATCGTAGAATCATAGAATGGTTTTGGTTGGAAGAGACCTCTGAGATGCCTGTCCTCTTCAGGGTGGCCAGAAGCCCATCACACAAGGCTGTGGTTCTCTCTGTAGTATGAGCCTAATCTGGATCTCCTTGTTTTGTCCTCTCAGCATGTCTCTCCTAACCACTTTTTGGGAGAGGGAGCATGCCTTCCAGCCATAGCTGCCAAGAGCATGTGGCGAGCACAGTTAGCAACGTGACGTCTTCATAGCAGCCTTCACCTGAGAAAGGCACGGTCTTGGGTACAGCTGGCTGAGAAAGATGTTTTCTGGTGAGCTAGGTCTGATGGACCTTGTCTCTGGGTTAGCTTAGCAAACAGGCTGAAGCAGTGCCTGAATGACTCCATTATCAGCGACAGCTCCTGGAGAGTGGGTGAGGGACTAGAAGACTGGAAAAGGACATATGTGGGGCCTATCTTGGAAAAGAAGGGCAAAGGAACTGAAGAATTAAAAAAAAAAAAAAAAAAAAAAAAAAAAAATAGTTAGCTTAATTCGAGTCTTGGAAAAAATCTGGAACAAACAAGCAAAAATGAAACTGTAAGCCTCTAAGGAGAGACTGAGTAACTGTCAATGTAGATTAGTCAGAAGCAAACTATTTGAAACCAGTGTATTTAATGATCTGAGGAAACATTGGTATAATGCTGGGTGTACAACCTTTCTAAAAAAAATAAACTATTGATGGTTTGTTGTCAAAAAGGAAGAGATTCCTTGAAGAATTTTATGAAGTCTGAGATAACCTCAGTGCTTTTTCTGTTATGTGTTTTTGCCTGTTACTTGGATAGTAGAGGAGAGAATACAGATATTAAGCTGGCCTATAAAACAAGTTGTGAGAGACTGTGAGACAGGCTCAGACTCCAAAATAAACTTGTCAAATTGGAAAAGTAGTCTGAAAAAAAAAAGGATGTAATTTAATAAGGACAGGTGCAAGATAACATACAGGCAGAAACGCTTAAGTAAATACAGAATGGGGGACAACTGGGTGGGTCAATGGAGCTATGATGTTTTACATCATCTCCAGATGTGACCTTTTAATGACACTGAACCCATGGAAAAATCACATACACGGATGTGAGTATGCAAGGGGTGAGCAGGAGGAGTTCATATTAGTCATTATGTTTCCGTTGGATTCAAAGTCTGTAATTCCAACAACAGTAAGATGCTGACACTTCAGCTGGGTAGCAGACGGACCCACTTTCAGTGCTTATGCCGCAATATAGCAGGAAGTGCTGCAACTGTTGGACTGACAGAGGTAGCGGTTATTTTGATGCCTGCAGATTTCCATGGGGAATGAAATGTCCCCACATTAATATTGTGGATTTTTGCTCTCCGCTCTATTCAAGCCAAGTGAAAAGGAAGCTTGCCAGCTGCCAGCATGCAAGGGAACTTGCAGTCTGGGCTGCTGTAAAGTTCATTCCCCTGCCCCATGGCTATGAAAGAGATGAGGCAACGCAGCAGTGACTCCATCCTCACCGGCGGCTGCGGGAGCGTGGAGATTCGGACGTGCACCACTCCCTCTGCCCCTGCAGCTGGCAGGAAATGCCTGTCAGCGGAGGAGCAGGGTGACAACTGTATTTGTAACATCTTGAACGAGAAGAGTTTAGCTACAGCTGCCGTAATATACTATTACACAGCTTCCATGAGAGGGAGACCCCTTCGCTGTGGTAGTAGACAGTACTACACCTTCCAAAATACGGCTCAATATACCGGCTTTTCTCCCCACTTCACTCCGCAGTAACCTTCACCTTGCACAGCCCTGCTGCCTCCTGTGTGGCTGCCGTGGCAGAATGGATGCCACCCTTTGTCCCCAGGTGTCCGCCACCCCAAGCAACTGGCCACATTGCCTAGACACAAAGCCAGATCCGTTGGCTACTCTGAGTTGCTCTCTGAATTTCTTGGTGTCCAGTGCTAACATAGCTTATCCCTATGCAGAAATGCTGCCTGAATACTTTACTGAGACATATATATCCAACATGGGGAATACTGCAATCAAAACTGATGACATGAAACAAGTAGAAACTCCTGAGAGCAACAGACTTCATTTACTGACAATAGACTACATAATAAAATATAGCAGCAGTAATGAAAAGTAAGGAATGCAAAGAAGGAGATAATAGCTAGTTAAAGGTATCGGTGAGAAAATGGCAAAGGGAGTTGTGCTGCATAGTACCCGTGGCAAGAGATTCCAGAGGTATCTAGGGGTTTTAGGAAAAGGTGGCACATGTTAAATAATGTGCAATAGGTCGATGAAATGGACAAACCCCATAACTTTTAGATATCTGCCAGACTTCCATGAACTTGCCATCTGTGAAGGAATCATGTTTTTACAGAATGTTTTTACATATCGTAAATTAGACAGGAGATGGAAAATCCACATTAGAATAGATGAGGTCTTTGATTTGAAGAATTGTTGGTACCATACTAAACTTGCCCCAAATTTCTGTTTCTAAGGGTAGGATCCACTTGGAGTAGGCACTCTAAAGTTCCATTGCAATTAGTGGGAAAGAAATAGGTCGATTTAGGCTGCCAATCACATCATCCTATTAAAGACATCTACGATGTATTGGAGAAATCCCACCTTTAAAATGCTGATGATGGCTATGAAGGCAATTTTTGGTGACTAGCTCAGACACAGACATCACAGATTATGAGACCAGAGTTACCCTCTGACTGACACTCAAAGGAAAAAACTCAACAGGTCTGTGGACTTCACATCAAAGAATCCTTCCAGTTTTTCCCAGCATTCGAGACCAGAGGTATCTGACAAGCTGGAAATTAACCATCAAAAATAAAATAAGGTTTAGGCTCAGGATTGGAATACTGTATAGATTCAGCACCAGAGGATAAGAAGCACCTGGAGAGAGACATCTTCTGAGACATAGATGGAATGAGGAGAAAATGGTGGATGAGGATAGCAATGAGAGAGAAAAGGGTTGAGGGGAGAAGTTAAACGTGGTCTTGACTGCCTCCTTACTGTGGAAGTCAGCAGTGGGACTTCAAATTTAGTAAACAAGTGACCTTGAGAGACTTTTGGGATGGGACCCAGTGAAACAGCAAGAAACAGAATCATAGGTTGAAATATGGTGCCTAGTTTACAAAACAGGGCCCCAATTTGAAAGGGTGATGACACCCTGTTGGAGGCTGTGGAGCCTCAGCACTGGAGCAAACTGGGGGCAGAGGGGATGGAGCAGAAGAAGGAAAGATCAGCAAACCCAGTGAACAGGCAAACTGTAAATGTTTGGCAGTAAGGGCAAAACTGATGAGGATCAAACCAGAGTCTATGTTTTGGACTTTGCAGCATGGCTCAGTGAGTTCAATAAACAAAAGGAACAGCATTATTCCCAATAGGCAAAAGGAATGGGATTATTCCCAGATCTGAAGTTGTATCTCCAAACTGCCTTTAAAGCTCAGGATATAAAGCTGCAGTTTTTTCAAACTTCAGGGAGATCATCTCTGAATTAACATGATAAGGGATTCTCAGCTCCTCCAGCAGCACCCAATCTCCTGACCCAGGGATAAACAGAATAAATAAGCCTTTGCAATAGCCACATCACGTACGGTTTGAATTGTCATTCTTCAGTCCCTTTGCTACTCCAGCAAATTAAAAGTCTCACAGTTTCTCCAGAAAGATTGCATTCCCACTCAGCACGCTTGTCACGGAGGCAGGAAGGCAGCCCTGCATGCCAAGGAGCAAACTAGTTCTATTAAATAAATGCATTTATAATTTTGTATTATCCTGGCTGTGCCAGGTGCCCCTATGCATGACTTCATACAGTGTCCTGAGTCTCTCATCTCAGTATAGAATCATAGAATCACAGAATGGTTTGGGTTGGAAGGGACCTTTAAAGATCATCTAGTTCCAACCTCCCTGCCATGGGCAGGGACACCTTCCACTACACCAGGTTGCTCAAAGCTCCATCCAGCCTGGCCTTGAACACTCCCAGGGATGGGGCAGCCACAACTTCTCTGGGCAACCTGTGCCAGTGCCTCACCACCCTCAGAGTGAAGAATCTCTTCCTTATGTCTAATCTAAATCTACCCTTTTTCAGTTTAAAGCCATTACCCCTTGTCCTATCACTACATGCCCTTGTCAAAAGTCCCTCTCCAGCTTTCTTATAGTCTCCTTTAGGTACTGGAAGGCTGCTATAAGGTATCTCTTGTTTGTAATTTTTTTTTTCCACACCCTAAGCATTATTAAAGATTTTCATGATGCATAAATCTCACATCTGTCCCTACAAGCACCAAAGAATTGTTTGACTCATTAGATGAATGCGACATACCAGATAACACCCTAGAATATAGTCTTGTATAATTTGTTGAGGGTGTTCAGGTCAATACTGAAGAACAGCTCGAAACTTGCTGAAGCATATTTTTAAGTCTTTCCTGAATCAGGGCCACATTTCTCAATCTCCAAGTAATTATTTTAAATCATAAATAACTAAAGCCAGCAGAAATCAAATGTTCCTGGGGAGGAAGAGTCCCATAAAGCAGAGAATGTGCTAGAAGTTGACTTATCTCTAAACTGTTGTCTTTTCAAATCTACCTGTGCCTTTTAATACATATAATCGTACTACTGGTTTTGGAAGTTACAGACACTTTTGTTTTAGAAGCTTTCAATGCACCTTTGACCTGTAAAAAATTAGAACAACAATACAGTTGTGTTCAGGGAGGCATTTTCTAGCTCTGAGTTTCAGGCTTTGCTTGCATAACATTGCTTTCTTGATTTGTTCCCCTCGTCGTCTGTATGGATGTTTTCATTCATCTTGTTCTGTAAGACGTAAGATGCGTAATGCGTGTCCCTGTTGAACTGGCTCCCCTGTCTTTAACCAGTCACATCACTTTTGTTTACTGTCACTGCACTAGCAAATGAGAGCTCCCAGTGATCTCCGAAATTTTTCTTCTGTGCTTTGCAGGCATGAAGAGACAGTGGGAATAGCAGAGACATTAGTGTTGCAGCCAAAGGACCGCTTTCTACCTTTCTGAGTTTCTGCTCCCAGCAATGGCCTACCGAGAACCACCATGCTTGTTCCTGTTACACTCAAGTGGCTCACAAAGTCAATAACAGGCAGCATAATATTCTGGTTTATACTGGGTAAGTAGCGTGTGGAATATAGACAATGAAATTTAGGAGAGACAAACAAGGACAGCCAAAGAACTGAAAGAACAGACATCTGCACAAGGAAAAATACAACTACTGCTATTCAGTCAGAAAAGAAATGTTGGTAGAAAAGCAAGATTATGCCCCATCAAGGTCCCAGAAGAAGCTCAAAGAAGTTCCTTCTGTTTCTTAAGACCTGTGAATACTGCCTGGGGGCACAGAGAGAAGTGCTAAGCTATGAGGCAGGCAGGATCAGTCCGATGTGACGGACCTTTTTTCTGTGGCCTTCAACAAGAGTCTCTCATCAGCTCTGTGAACTGTACCAATAATAAAAGTGAGCCTGTCATGAGCAGCAAGCATGGTGGCACTGCTCAGGCTGCTGTGTTCAAACCCCACCAAGTGAATCTGAGGATTTTAAAGCTTTTTTTTTTTTTTGGAGGGGGGGGTGGTGTGTACTTCAGCTCCAGTGCACTCTCTTCAATTTCTCTGACATGTTTGCAATCTGCCTTAGAGAGCCTTTAACTCCATTCTTGGGTCCCACTGGCTTACCAGAGGGACAAAGCACAAAGCACTAAAAGGTTTTCTGCTCTATCATTCTGTATTTTTGGTGGTAAAAGATATCTGCAGATGGGGATTTGGGGATTGTTTGGCTGCTAGGCTGTTTGCTGAGAGGACCCTGCAGGTTGGTTCACTAAATGTGAATTAATTGGAAGGATACAAACTAGTACCATGCTTTGAAATCAAAGCAGTCAGATCCTGTTGTGGCTTACTGATAAAAGACAGCTGAAGGAGGACAGGGAAAAGGTCAAGACAGAGAAAAGGGCAATCATTCTTTAGGCTTCAAGAAAGCGTGTGGGGGCAGTGCTTGGGTTACTGTGGCTTGGAGAAACTGAAGCAGCAAGGGGGCTAATCAGCTGAGCTCATTAATGGAGGAAAACAGAGGGACAGAAAGTGTGCCTGCTGCTGGGAAAGACTTCAGAGAGAAGAGTCTAGAGAGCCTGGAAAATGTCATGGTGCTACCGCTGCCGTTAGCTCCCTCCCTACCTGCCTGCAGCTATGGGGAACCCATCCAGAGGAGCATCCCTGGGCTGGGAGCATCTGCTAAAGCTCTGGTCTTGGTTTGTGAGGCTACGGCCAGCGCAGCCCCATTGGAGGAAGGCGTGCAGGGTGAGCATCATGGTGCAAAAGGCTGGGATGCTCCTCTGTCCAGTGACAGGGGAAGCTGGTCCAGGTGCAGATCAACCAAGGACACTGGGACTGAATTCAGAGGGAGCTTACTGAGCTGCTGCATGGTGAGTTAGAGGTAAAAGGGCTGCCAGCAGCACTGGGTGTCAATGTCGCCTATCTGGTTAGGTCAAGAGCAGCCATAGGAGTATAGAATCATAGAATCATAGAATTGTTCTGGTTGAAAGAGACCTCCAAGATCGTTGGGTCCAACCATTAACCTAGCATTACCAAGTCCCCCACTAAATCGTATCCCTTAGGGCCTCATCTAAACGTCTTTTGAATACCTCCAGGGATGGGGACTCCACCACCTCCCTGGGCAGCCTGTTCCAATGCCTGACAACCCTTTCAGTGAAGAAATTTTTACGAATGTCCAATCTAAACCTCCCCTGGTGCAACTTGAGGCCATTTTCTCTTGTTCCGTCATCGAGTAGAACCATATGACCTGACAACTAAAAAAGAGGAAGCAAAGATTATTCGGCAAAGTTTCCTTCTGACCTGAGTGATGGCTCTGGGAGGCAGTAAGAGGATTGCCAAAGCTCAGTGTGGGGTGCTGCTCAATAAATAATTTTTCATCAGGGTACAGCCAAGGTGAATGAAAAGGTTCTTGCAAAAGAGCAGAATATGGCCACAAAAAAGTCTTCAAGTTAGGTCTGAAGTTAGGTCTGGAATTGGGTAGACACACAAGCAAGGCCAGAACCTTAAAAAAATAGTAGTCCACCACCATGGTTAGATCTAAAATTGGTGAAGTACTAAACATTGTGCATATTTGGCTAAGATCATGAGGAATGAACAGGATCAATGTATGTTTTAGTATATAGTAATGCACTTGACTGGTGGATAAGACCCTGGATGTGCCAGCAGGGTACAGCCATAAAGACTAGCCGGAATAAATCCTAAGCCTGGAGCACTGGTGTGGAAAGGTATTGCTTATTCAGGAAGGACTTGCAGGTGAAATGGAGGGAGAAATTGTCACACTGACCATCATGAGTGAAACCCAGGCGAGAAGAGCAGGCTTGTTGAAGAGTTCAGAATGACAAGAGAGGGAAAGTCCCAGCTGCAGTGGGGTGCAGGCTGGTTGCAGTTTGGCAGAAGGATTTCCTTCTTCTCTCCCTGTCTGTCTCCTCTGGCCCTCAACATCCTCCTCTGCCAGCACATCTCTTAGTCGTTCTCCTTGCTCTCTGCCTATGCTAGGGAGTGTGGTACCAAGGGTATGGATGAACATAGGGCTGGGGCAAAAAATGGTGGCATGTCAGTGTGTGCAGATCACTACGGGTCAGAGAGACGGAGGAAAGTGTTTGAGGAATAGAAAGACCTGGGAAGAGGACAAAAAAAGAGATTGAAGTGATAAGCACAAGAGAAAACAGCACATAGAAGAGTGTGAGGAGGGAAAGATAATGAGAGAGCCCAAGGGAGGGGAAATAGCTTGGAGGGGATTGAGTGGAAATGGGAAAGTACAGAAGGGGAGAAGCCAAGAAAGGAGGTGACAGAGGGAAGGAACAATACTGCTGTTTGGAAAGCAGGTTTGAAAGAAGTGAGGAAGAGGGAAAACATGAAACCCAGATACAAAATCAATGAAATAGTACGAAAGCTGAGGAACGAAATGAACACAGGCAGCTTTTCAGGCATTTATTAACTTTTGTCCCCCAGAAGAGACCGTATAAAACTCAGTGCACAGAAAAGTACATGTGCAAGCAGGGTGGCATCACCCTACTTTTACTTCTCATTCCCATTCCCAGTTTTACCATCTGTGGTATCATACTCCTTATGTCATGCTCACATGGTAACAGGTAACAAAATCTAGTTAGAAGATTTTGTATTTCATATTTTGCCAACATAACTTTCTGCTTGTAAGTTCTTGTTTCACTCAGTTGGTAAAAGAAGTCTGGGTGACTAATACTGTAGAAATCAATGATGAGGTGAGGCACGATGAATCCCATCCACCTCAGAAAGTCAAGAAAAGAAGCCTTATGGTGTGGGGAACCAAGAAAGCAATAGACTTGCATGGCAGAGTGGTGGGGCCTTTCGTTTTGCACTGCGCAGAAGTGCAGAGAAGGCACTGTCAGTATCACGGTATGCAAAGTCGGGGAGTGCATATCCACAAAAATTGCGTGGGCTCACATGATAGTCGGTGTCACAAGGGCCAAAGCATTTTCTAGTGAGCAGAGAAAATCTCTGTGGCATATATAAGGGTGGTGGGCAGAACATGTGGGTCCCAAAAGCCCTGAAGAAGTTTGTAACAGTTAAATTTCAGCAATCCAAGCAAAATCATGGAATAAAAGAGGAAAAAAAAATGCAAAAACAAGGGCCTCTTTGTTGAACTTTGCCTGAGAGGAAAAATTGCCAAGAGTTGACTTGCAAAGGGAACCTTTTGTGTGGGCTAAGTTTGGAAAAGAAAGGGAAGCCAGCAGGAGTTTGGTGGGAGGAAGGCATGTTTTCCACATCTAATTCCACTTGACAGCTCTGTAGAGAGGGCTTGATGGACAAGTCTGCTCAAACTTGGGGAAGGGCTTCAGTTACCAGCTCAGAAGTAGATTCTCAGCTGGTAGAACCAGAAGCATTTATATTGGTGGAGGACTTAAGCTCCTACTTCTCTCAAGAACACTCCTTTTTCACTGAGCTCTTGCCTTCATTTCATACCTTTTATAAATGTCTCATCAAGTAGCTCATCCTCATACGGCACAAGCGACACTTAGTGAGGTGTTTGGCAGTATCTGCTGGATTAGAAAACATATCGTTATTTGAACTATAATAGGAAGTGACAAGAAAATAGGCAAGATTTCATTTACATTGTTTTTAAAGACATAAAACATTTTTTATTAAGTTGGTGAAAAAATCAACAGAAGAGGATGATCAGCCTGACTTGAAGTTCTGTGCAATATTTTATAAATCAAAACACACCATTAATTCATGTTATAAACCACAGGAACTGATGACAAGCCTCACGAGGGAATCAATACAGATAGCGTTTTTAATAAGGTCTTGAGAATAAAATAATGATTCTTCAATGAAAAAGAAGGTGTGTGGGGCGTAGAAGAATGTGTCGTGAAGAACAATAGAAAAGCAAAAGTAGAAGACACTGTACTGGACTCAGAGAGTGAATAGCCCTGAACATATTGTTCCTTAATTTATATTACTGGGTAATGGATGGTTGGGTCAAAAATATCTTTCCTATTTCTTTACCTCCTCTCAGCCCCCTCCCCTGAGCTGGATGAATCAGAATATCGGTGGATATGCTACAAGGCCATTTGTTCCCTTATGGGCGCGTGCAGAGAAGCAGAGGGTCTCACTGAGTAGAGCCTTCCGTGCAGAAACTCCTCTGGTGGATGCCCTTGCCTTGTGGAGTCCCATGGCACATGGCAGTCAGCCAAAGGAAGAAGATGAAAAATGGGATCCTTTTATTCCTGTTACAACCACTATTGACAGGTTGCAGATGTTCATATCAAGACTGTAACTGACCATCTGGTGGAAGCTATCTGTATTAGGACCCAGGACAGTAATTTCTAATTTTCTTGACTGTTTTCTGAGAAGATAACTATAGTTCGAAGCATGTGGGGAGAGGGTCTGTTTCTCCAGGCTTCCTTCTCCTATGCTCCTCAGAAGAATGTGAGAATGAGAAACATGAGGAACGATGGACGTGTTGTCTGGTTGTGACTTACGGTGATACTGCTGACACAGAGCACATATTTCTCTTCTCTGTGGCCCCTGCAGTAACATCTGCTCTAGAGGTTGAACCCTGTTGAAGTCCGGTCAAAGTTTATGACGACCCTTACAAGATCTACTTTAAGATTTTTGTGAGCTTTTAGGTGACCGCATAGGTCTTCAACTCAAAGTGTAGCTTACTCCATCACCCCCTGAAGCTACAGGCCATGTACACTTCTTTTGTTCCCAACATACTGTTGGAGATCACTCTTCTCCAGTACAGGCTCCCAGTGGCAGTCCTTTGTGCCCAAATTTGACTTGGTTTCTAATAAAATCATGATACTGGAACAATGTTTCAGCTGCAGAAGACAGAAAAGATGTTGTAGTCCAGCTGATTAGTTTTATCTACAAAATAATAGTGCTAATACTTGGGACAGGCTTTTAATTAAAGATTTAATTAAAAATCCTAGACGTTCAGGAGCTCTTAGCATACTTGGAATTCTGGATCTTTAAGAATTTATCTTACATTAAGGGAACTTCTTAGGTTTAAATATGTGGAAAAATATTGCAGTTTTAGTATGTGTCAAATATCAATATTCCCTTGCATTCTTTAGTCATGAGAAACAGACACAACTATTTTGAGATCCTATGAAAATGAATAAAAAATTAACCAGGTTTGGAAATATTAATGATCACTTGCAGTTTCTGTGAAATTTATTTGCTTGTTCAGTTTCATTTTTCAGCTACGGCATGTCCAGAATGTAAATGTTTACCCTTGTGTGGAAAATACAAATAAAAACATAAAGGAAAACCAATAGATTTTAATATATAGGGTAGGAGAAGCTGAGCAGAAGGGTAGTATTGGGAAAGAGAATAAGACCCATTCAGACCTTTTGCTGTATATTAGCCAGACACAAAAAGGACCCAATGTCTATTGAAGATACTGATTTCAGTAGATATTGGTTCAGGCCTAGAAACACTTGGTTTGATACTAAAGAAATTTAGCATGAAAGCTCACTAGAAGTCTTTGGCTTTCTCAAGAGCAAACACCTGAAAGGTGATTTTTGGATTGGCTGGCAATATTATATGTCATATTTTTTAAAGACCTGTCTTTGGGCCCCACAAAGATACAGCTCTTCTTGTCTCGGGTTCATGAATGTGCACAGCTGTCCTGGGCACAGCTGGCTTTCCTATTCCATATGCACATTCAAGAGGTTAAAGATGCTCCCTTTCTGCAGTAGGAGAAAATTAACATCTTTCACAAGGCAAAGAGAGAGAGAGGGAACAGGCCATGCTAAACAGATAATAACCTAGTGGTTATGGCATCTCCAAGGCTGTGCTTTCATAAGCAGCAAATGAAGCTGTACTCCATTTTTCAAGTGAGTGCTGACCCACAGGTTTATTGGTTCTTCTCAGGAGGAAGCAAATTTGTCCATTCTGCCCATCTTATTAGCTGTTCCTCTCTGCACAAAAAAATAATTAAAAAAAGGCCAACAGTACTCCCCCTTTCCCATGTTGCTAAGAGAGAAGGACTGCTTAGATAGCTCTATAATCCAGCAGGCAGGGGACTTGCCCAGCCTGCGAGAAATACAGATTCATTTTTCTCCCTCATCTGCTACGGAATTGGTTATACAAACTGTTACAGACATTCCGCCTGGGACAGCAGTGGGTTTTTATTCTCAGAAACAATGGAACAAAACAGAGTTAAGCTTTTGTTGAAATGTCATTTCTGAATCCGGATGCCCCTCAGCTCCCTTTTTTCCCATGCAATCCCCTTTCTTCTTCACCAGATGTAACCAAATAATCAATATTTTGTCAGACTAACCCGAGGCAAAGGCATAGACCAAACTCAGCAAAACTACAGCACAGTCAAACTGAAATATTTTGTCTTCTTTGTACATGTGTTCTTGCTGTTTGTTTGCTTGCTTTTACATTAGTACAACAAATGTGTATAGTTTCAGGGCAAAAAAAGGTTTTAGTGGAAAGGTTAGGTCTTACACCATTGCCCAAATTCAAAGATACAGTTAAAAATATTGTTTGCTGCTTTCAGAAACATAAATGTCTCAAAAGAAATCAGAATTTAAAATAAAGTGGAGGGTTCAAACAGTGTACTTTGTAAAAAAGTTGTAAAATGGGCTTGTTCTGAGTTTTTCACCAGCTCTTTATTCTTCATACCTGACTCACAGGGACCTTATTGCTGTCTTGAGAAGAACATCTTGAATTTCGGGAGTTGAAATATCCACGCCTTAAAATAGCACAGAGCATTTTTTCCTCCAGACTCCCCAGAATTGGTACTAGGTAGCTATTTTTATGCCACCAGATTTGCCAGCTCATCCTCCACTTCCTCAGTCAGTTTGTTGGTATTCTCAGAAACCCCTGATGTCAACTGAATCATAATAAGGAGGTCTGAATTACCCAAACCCTCCAGTGCCCTTCTGGTAGGCTGTCACTTCCCCAGCGTGAGTGTCTAGGGTTTCTGTGCCGCAGAAATCGGCTGTTTCTGCCGGCCAGGGGAGAGCTCTGACCACCCCCTCTTCGCAGAACTTCATGCTTTATTTAGAAGACAGCATTTTAACTGGTACATTTGTTTGAGGACTCGGTTCGATGAGCTTAGGCTCCAAACACACTTCCCTCAGCTGCTCATATCTGCTTCTGCTTTGCCCAGTGAATCTGAAATCACATGGTGGGAGCGACTCTTCTTGTTATTTTGGGAGATCAGTCATAGGTTACCAGCATTTGCCAACTACTTGGCAACTATGAGCTGTTTGGCCTAGCGCACAGACTGGATTGCCACTGGAAATGGGATTAACCATGTAAAGATTCAGAGCAATCATCTAGCAGTGTGTGGCTTGAGAGCTTCACAGTGAGACTTCCCTGTGAAGAATGACTGAGTATGTGAAAAGCAGATGGAAAAGCTCATTATTCTTCAAGAAGACGGGATCCCACACAGTTTATGCTATGCAAGGATGAGGAGCTTGATGGAGCAGCCAGCTGTGAATACGGAGCTGGAATACGTCATTCAGAAAAGTAAGGACTGGATGAAATGAAAAGAACTGATAAAGGCATCATCTTTCTCATCTCCTTCCAACTTCCAGAACCTCTTACAGTGGAGATGACTCACTATGTCTATTTTCAAGAAAA
Organism: Phoenicopterus ruber ruber; assembly: GCA_009819775.1. Lineage (NCBI taxonomy): Eukaryota > Metazoa > Chordata > Aves > Phoenicopteriformes > Phoenicopteridae > Phoenicopterus > Phoenicopterus ruber. The sequence goes on along the minus strand of CM020215.1, from coordinate 188,758,454 downwards.
CCTAAGAGGGAATTATCTTGCTCAGGCTGCAATGAAAGAGAGAGCTTCTGGAAAATCTGCCAGCGCAGAAGGGTATTTTCATGTAACTACCTCTTCAGCTTCCAAAAACTATGCAGTGCAAATCCATAGCGTGTGGCCTTCAGTGGGCAGCACACATGAAAAACAGAACACTTAAAAGTGTATAATCTATGAGTATGTTTCTGCCAATCAGTTGAGCTGCCTCTAATATCAACAGTAGCTGAAGGTTCTCAGAGTTCTTAAAGGTCGGCAGGCACTTGGCAGAAAGTGCTCCCGACACTGATTTAGAAAGGACCGGTCTCCAGTCTTGGGCCTTTGTATATTTTTGTAACGGTATTTGATATTCTTCCACTGATTCAAAAACTAGGATAATAAGGTGAAGTGTTCTCTGCTCTTTTAAGTTACCCCTCCCATGTTACCCCCATTTCTAGGCTGACTGTGTAGCATATCCTGAAGGGATGTGCCACATGCAAAGCTCTTGTTTATTTGGTGTGAAGTTTCCTAGGCTGCTGTGAAATCTTTTCCAAAAGTCTTTTATTCAAACAACACTACTTTTCCCTCCCTTCCTAATGTGTAAGTGACCCATTTCTGCTTTATCTTCTCTTTTCTCATGCCTGCAATGGTACCTTAACTGGAGGAAATTTCTCTATACTACTTGGCTCTGTGAAAGCAGTTGATATACCAACATATACCATATTGAATATTGTCAACTGGGAGGCAAGAGAGTTCAAGAAACCAGTTACCCAAACCTCCCAAATACTCGAAAAACCTAAATTTAAAAGAACTTTGCTGAACGCTTTAATTGTTGAAAACAGTGGGCAAATAAAAAAAAAAAAAAGGCAAATCTTGCATCAAAGAACGCACATGCAGTGTAATTTCACAGAAAAAAACAGTCTTAGTAGTAAAATTCATATACATTTTAAGTTCTTAAAACACAGGCCAGCATATCAGGGATAAATCTTGCCCAAGCATTAGATTTTAAGCACCAAGTAGCAAGGTTTCATTTTACCCTCAGGTAAGAACTTCAGACTGAGCTTGAGTGCAAGGCCAAAAGAGCACTGCTCAGGGGCAAAGACCTTCTTTTATCTAATCACCAATATAACTGTGGTAGTATACTAACTGCTTTATAAAATTACCTTGTAAATATAGAAACTAGAAATGCTTAACCTTGTCTCCAGACAGGCTAGATCTAACTTTTAACCTCCATTTTGTACCCAGTGGTGCTGATATTCAGTAGTGAGTCCTTGCTGAGAAGGTGAAAAGCTCTTCTCCTCCACAGCCCCTTGTCTGTGGCCTCTGCCTTACCTTATAAAACCATAACTTACACATTCTCTGAACCACTTAGAGTCTGCAAAAGTTTACCAGTGCTACCATACCACCTCTTTAAAACGGCCTTTTCTAAACACATTTGTTACTTGCTCTTTAGGTCAGGACCTGCCTTCTTTTGTGCGCGTACAGCTCCCAATGCCACAGGGCTCCTGGGTACCATTGATGATTTACAATTGCTAACACAGCTAAAAATAACCTGATAAGGATGGAACGCTGCTTCATTGCACCCACCTGCACGCAGCTCAGGTGCCCAACCTGGGACCACAGGATTATTCAGGTTGCCTCACAGTCAAAGGAGAGAGAGAGGGGCATCACTGGGGAGGAGCCCAAATCACCCTGCAGAGGAGATGTCTTGCTCTTATAACACTGTAGGACGGAGAACATCTGGCTTCCTGGCTTAGGCACCTCAGTCAGCTGCTTAGCAGTAAGGAAGGAGCCTGATCCTACAGCTCCCACGGCGTAACACCTACACCTCCCATGTGTCAGGACTTCAGCTGCACTGGGAGTTTTTTCCCTGCAAGGTGGTGGTTCATTCCAGGAAATAAGAAGGAAATTCAGTCATGGATTGGATCATATTTCAGAGTATTTTAACACAGTGATGTTCACTATTTGTACAGGCTTTTGATGTGAATACTGAGCGCATGAAGCATTTATCATAGCACCTAAGGATCTATCCTAAGAACAGACTGCAGAGTGAGTCCAAAAGCAAAGGACAGTTGAACAGTATCTGTTTGTCATGTCTGTGAACAGACAACTAATACAACACAGTTTGCTAAGCTGCAGTAATATGTTTGTGTGACTGAGAACGAGTTTTAAGATTGCTGTGAAAACTAACAAGCAATTTGTGATGGTCATCCAAATGCAGCATTGCGTGCTGCTGAACCAAAAGCAACGTCCTAAGTTAGCGTGAGGACAGGGCAAATGTATGGAGTATGAGTTATTTCCCATGTACAGCAGTATAATGATCCTCTTTACCTGTGTTTAGGTTGAAATTAGTATTGTTAAGACTCCTTCGGCCCAGCAAGAAACTCAATACACATCACTGAACTCGTGGGCTCCCGGCATGCTGGTGTACCAGCATCTGTGATCTCTGTGCGCCCTGCGGTTGTAAGGGCTTTGTAACATTAGGCTTCTTCGGAGGAGAAAATTCACCACTATAGACAGTTGCTTATAATTAAACTTTGCAGACCAAAAGTTTAAACAATAAAGAGAACAAATGATCCACCCAAATGCAACGTTTTTTTTTCTTTTTCTGGAATGGCTGTTACCCTCACAAACGCACTTAGCCATAACAGGAAAATTATCTTGCAAATGTCTAATAAGTTTACATATATTTAAATTTATGCTGTGTTTAATTTAGCTCTGCTCAGAACTATTGTGAGTCATTGAAAAGGTACTTACACGTGGGAAATATTTTGTATAATTAAAAGAGCCAACAATGCAAAACCCACAAGTCCTGAACTCCCTTGCAGCTTAAAGCCAAGTCCTTGTCTCATGGTGAATATTTCCATGCTAGTAAACCATGACATCACCCTCAGAGAGCTGCAAATTAGCAAATTTCTCCCAAATGCTTCCTCCATAGAAGCTTGAACAGTAAGCCAATCAGTTGTACTGCAGCTGGCAGTGGCAGTAGCTAATGCCACTACCCGCGGGTACAGTTTTACAACAAACTTTCCATTTTGATCCTGCAGGGTACTAGCTTAATCTGCAATGATACATATTTCCCAGTAACAATCAAGTGCTAATTAGACAGTGGCATCACTGATAAAGAGTTTAAATGAGCTGGTCTTGCTCTGCTGTCCATTTACCCGTCCTTGTAGCCTGAAAGGTATTCTTGTTACAGACAAGGGAATTCTTGTTGTGCAGTGCAGAATGCTGACTCCAAGGCAACAGCACAGATTTGTTTCAGCATTTTCTATTAAAAAGTGCTATTTATGTTTTACTTCTGCCATTTTCCAAGAAAATTCACCAGGTAGATTTCTTTTCATGTTCGGCATAATTCTCCTTCCAGACTTTCATTATACAGTCCTACACACTCTTCTATGCAGCAAGAAAAGGGGGTTTGATACCTAAACTCAAACCAAAGATCTGACTGGTTCTGGTAAGGACTTTCACAGAATCCGGTACCAGATGCTTCAGAAGAACAGAGAAAAAATATTGGATAATACAGTCATAAGAAAACTGTCCTCTTCAAGTCTGTGTGTGTCATACATATGCACTATGTATATAAATAGATCAGTGTTATTCTGTCACATAAATAATGGATATACATAAACCCTCATTTATATAATTGCAATCATTATTATCTTGTAAACTGATAATTCTATTTTCAATTTCATGCAAGTCTTGGCCTGCGGAATAATTTATGGGAATGTGTTACCCTTTTAAATTATGCTTTGTATTTGAAAGTATTTAATCTAGCTGATTTAAAAATGTGTCACCTTTTAGTTCCAAAACACAGTGACACAGAGATGTGGATTTTAACCTTTGCAGGCTTTGAACTTGGATCTTTGTCTTGCTGGTGAGCATTTTCACCATGAGGATGCTATGTAGAAGTATATACACCACCAAATACCACCACCTCTGTGACCCATCGTAGTTTGCTGAAAGGGCTGCTCCTGTTGGAGTGTGAAACAGGAGACTCAAAGTCTCACCACGCCTCTGGATTATGAGAAGAAAGGTAGGGGAGCCCAGTGTACTTTTCCTCGGTCACTAAATTGTGTTTGCACCCATGGTGCTCAGGTCGCGGCTTCCCCATGGGAAGGGAGCTGGGTGAAATGTGCCGAGATCCGGCCTTTGCACAGATGGTGATGCCCGACCTCTCCTGAATTTGCAGCTGACTGGAGAGAGGGGTTAGCCACTGCCTCCTGATCACCCAGAGCTCATGTCTGACGAGGAAATGCTCACAGATGAATTCACACTCCTTCTGAAGCTGGAGCTGGCTCTCCGTAGAGGTACTCACAGTGTCACGCGAGACAGCCCAGGGCAAACCCAGAGTAAGCCCTTTCTCAATTCTAGGCTATTACACTTTTCTGTTTGTCAATTAAAAACATTAAAACAAGATAACGAAGGGCACTTGGGAGCAACTGTGGCTCGCATGATTCACAAAGTGTTTGCTAATTAATGCCATCTTATTCACAAGGTGGCATGTGCCACTTCAGACAGGAGTTCTGATGCCTCTGAGGTACAACCCAACAGGCACCACAGCCCAGGCTGGCTATTCAACGGCAGATTAAAAGGTACATCTTCAGAGCAAAATATGTGTACATCTTAGAACAGCTGTGAACCCTGCTTACTAATAAATGACCCTGTTTTACATAGGAAAAAAAGGGGAAAGGTAGATTTTATTAGAATAAATTGCACTCGTTCATATATTTGTAGAAAGATGTTTCTCTGCAGGTGAATCAGCTTTAGAGAGGGAAGTTTCCTTCTGATCAGTTATCTATCTGCCAAAGTCCAGTGAGCTGTATTTTCTCTGGGTGTTTTATTAAATGATTTTTGTGTACACAGAGAAGATTCTCTTAAGTGCTGCTGATACCTTGAAAGATAATCCTGCTGGAAGCTCCTCTTGTACAGAGTGTAAAACCTCATTGAGCCTGAAAAAGCTTCCAGAAAACCCACAACCCAATTTCAGCTACATCTGTGCTACCCTACTGATTGTTACTATCCTTTATTTTAAAATGTTTTAAAGATATCTTCCAATCATTTGTTCCCAGAAAGAAAAATGTGTTGCGATGCTGTGACCTAATTTTCTGAAAATGTCCTTTTCACTCTTCTTCCAAGCTCTCCTTATCTGCAGAGGTGCCCAAAATCCAAAATGTTCGTGTCCAGATCACTGAGAAGTGTAATGAGGATTAAACTGCTATTTGGTTTTTTGTACCACTGATGGCCTTTTAGGAAACCAGAGAGTTGTTGCACAGTATTTTTCAACCCCTTTCCTCAGAAATGCAAGCAGAGTCATAATCCTTAAATTTTGTTTAGCACCAATCAGTCCTTTAAGCCTATAAAAATAAATGCTTTTCATGTTCTACACTATATTTTAAGAGATCTATTCTTAAGAGAGTTTCTGCCTCTTCTCCTGTTACCCCTTAATTTCTTCTGCTACTTACATAAAAGAAAGCAACAGTCCTTCATTACCCTTTCCCACCCCTACGTAGAGCATGAAATTCCCTTAGTAAAAAAAAAAACCAAACCAAAGCATGATTAATTCTGTAATAGAAATAAAACAAGACTAAGTGCTAATCTGCCAAACTGTGTTAGCTTTTGCCTTCTCCCTGTGTGCCTTTTCTGCTATAAGATCTTTGAAAGCAGAGCAAAGTCTTCCAGTGTGTTCGTTCAGCATGTAATACAATGAGATATCGATCGTCAAGAGTAATTCAGGTAGCTGCTAATGAAGGTCTTTCCTGAGGATCATTGCTCATAATGGCTCTAGGGTCTGACCAGGATTTTTTAATCTTCCAGTGCCCTCACACAGTTCACGAGTTGCACTACAAGTCCTTCGTGTTGGGGTAAACTGGCCTGTTTCTTCTCCATACTCTTTTTCCCTCATTCATTGTTCAAAATCTTTTAATAAACTGGTTTTGACCTGATGACCCAGTTATTCATTAATAACTATTCATAATCCCAGGTGGTACAACTGTCCTAGAATAATCAAATCATATAGTGTAGAGCTTCACACTCCATGAATATTTCAAGATACTGGACAAGAGCTATGTCATTGAACACAAACATATTTTCATCAGTGTCTCTCCCACAATTGCAGGAACTTGGTCTTCTAGAAACTTTACCTACTGCAACCAAATCAGCAAGCAGCAATAGTAAAGAACAGGATTTTTTCATATTTTAGTTGGACATCTGCAGTTGCAGAAATGCCGCACTTCACGTTCGGTAAATGAGTGAAACCTAATGCTTCATTGCATTTAGTGAGCTTAAAAGAAAAATTCATCAGTTTCTTATGTTTAAATAGGTTTGCCATTTGGTGTTACATGGGGACAGATGACTGACTGCTATGGCACCCTGAAAACATCTACTAATTATCATTACGGCAGGAAAGGTGGGTGATGGATTAAATTCTCTGCAATTAAGACTCAGTGTACCTCCAGCTATTGTACAGTAAAAAGTGAGAAAAGTTTGTGTGAGGTTTAGCTCTAAGCGACAGTGGAGAGCACTTGCCAACCTCTGACAGTGTCTTTGTCAGGAGTTGCTGTGATAACGATACGCAGTTTGTGAATGAGCCTTGTCCACAGCTCTGTCTTCCCAGATCATCTGATGTTAATACCAGCTTTCACAATGACAGGCAGGCAGACGTGGAATTAAAGCTTTAAAGAAGTTTAAACAAGCTCACCTTCACCATCCTTGTGCCATGATTCAACAGAATGAAGGAAACTATCAGAGTCCCCGTGGCAGGGAACTGTGTGAAGGGATGTGTCATGGCTGCAACTCAGCCCCAGTTCTACCCTCCACCATGCCACAGTCTCCAGAGGGATGTGCCTCAACGTGTCAAAGAGCCATTTCTGAGGAATATGGACTGAATGGCAGCCAATATCTTACATTTGGGAAGACTCTTTCTAAAGGCCTTTAGAGAACCTGTGCAAGGGTAAAAGCCAATAAAAATAATTGGCTCAAGATCTAGAAAAGAGCAGATGACAGGCACCAGACTTCAAAGGATCTGAGCAAGAGAAGCTGCTTGGATTCCTTACAAAGGCAATGACAGATGGGGTGGTTAAAGAGAGGGGTGGGTTCTTCTGGAAAGGCAAAATTATGAAGTATTTTTTTAAAAAAAGAAAACATAAAAAGTGAGGAAGAGGGGAAAGCAATTATTTCCAAAGTCTGGATGGCTCAGATAACCTCATGCTGAGCACAAATCTTTCGAAGCTCAGTATTCTCTTCACTTTCTCCAGGTCTTCACAGTGGTGGCATGGCAATGGTGACCTGGGGGGGGCTACACAGATCTTGTCTTTCTCCTCCCTTATGTGAGACATCCCCAGACTGCATTTAGATACAACATTTTGGCTCAGAATCTCTTTCATGCACCCCTGAAAATAAAGGGCAAGGCTGGTATCTGTTCCTACACTGATTATCTGCCTTGGTGAGACTAACTTACACTGAGTAGCGTTTATTTGCTTATGCCCATAGCCTTGAAAACCTCAAAGCTAACCCACTACTGAACAAGGCTCACATTGCAGAATCAGACTCTCATCCTTAAGGACCTATTTTTGTTTAGGACATTAGGGAAACAGTCATATCTTCCTTTCCTAAAGATTTGAGAATTTCCAATCTGTTTTTTCTAGCAACACAAGTATGAAATAGCTCCTCCAGCTATGCAGACATGTCATTCTGCTGCTGTCAAACTGTGTATCTGAAATTTAACTAGACATAGAGTGATGTGATCACAGTCCTGCTGACTTGTGTAATTCTATCGTAAGCCTCTCTGATATTTGATGTTTTTATTAGGTCTCTAAACTATTTTTAGAGAGATATTTTTCTTAATACCCATCCTGCAATTTTTGAGTGCAGTTTATGCCTTTCAGATAATCAATATCATGACCACTATGTTGATGAGAAAGCATCCAGAAGGCATAAATTAGAAGCAAAATAGGATTTTGATGATGACACAGAGATTGTGCTAGTCCTCATGAGGCAGTTAATTCCCTGTTGACTTGTACTGATCAAAAAGCCCAAGGTAAATGCCATGTTATCTAGACTGAACTGTGGGTACAGTATGATGTGAAATCATTACAAACCTACACACTTCAGCTGGTGCAGGTGAGCATGTGGGTTCACTTCTTCAGATATGATCTTTCCATAACACAAAAAGCCAAGAAAACTTCTAAGCAGTTTTCCCTCCTTCAGTACACTGTCTGAAATTATTGTAGGAAGGAAAAGAGTTTGAAGCTGGAACAGGACTTTGGTTCTCCAATGTTGTAGCTGGAACACTGAAAAAGTTGCCTGATTAAAAGAGGTCCTGAAAAGCAGAGGTGTCAGAGGCCCTGATTGTCTATTAAATGCATACTATACAAGCCCAGGAAAAAAAAAATTAAAGATGAATCCAAACTGAAGTTCTTTGTCTTGTATCCTGTTCCCTGGCTTGTTTCAGTAAAACAGAATTACCACCTTTGATGTTTTGGTTGGAATTTTGCAAGACCTCATCTTGACTTTGTAGGTCTGTTTTGATAAGTAGCCATCCATAGGATTTTGCTGGATAAAAATTGCAGTGGCTGCCAGTAAAACTGTCTGCCAGTTAGCAGGTCAATATCCCATGAAAATGGTAGGGTAACTGCAATACTGTGGGGAAATGCTGATGTTCTAGTGTGGGGTATTGGCTCTCATTCTCAACTACCAGAACAGAAAGTAGTTGCCTTCCAGAATTCACAAGGAAAGGATAGAGGAATTCGGCTCCTCAGCAAAGCAGAGTTGTTTGCTACAAAACGCATATGCGTTAGAATTTCCAGGACAACAAAACAAAAAATGCAGAATGCTTGTACTGTGATTGATAGAAAACACTTCAGCAAAATATCTTCTGAAAGCAGTTGTCCTGATGATCACCACATTTCTGCGGCAAAGGGAAAGGTAAATGCATATACAGAGCAGAATAGGTGAGTGAAAGCTACAAGACATTCCTTTTCTCCTGCTGTTTCACACCCCTCTGTACTTACCCCAGCACAGAGAAATTAAAATAGTTGTGAAAAGGTGGTTAGAGGAAAGGAGTTAAAAGCAGCTGTTGTCTGCAATATGTTGTTTGTAACCGTCACTCACAAATTAACTGGCAACTTCATGATATTTTCATGCTGCTCTTTGCAATATGAAGTTCCGCTCTAGCTTTTGTTTCCCTTGGTGATGTAGCAAATGTTCAACCTTAGGACAGTTGTCAATCAAAGCACGTCTTCAGGGTTGAGGGAGAAGATGCTGCTGAGGTCCTGACCTGTCACACAGATGCCCTGAGATCTGGGCCAGGATTCCCAGTGTATTCTCAGGCTCTGCTGGACTGTAGAAGCCAGTCCCATGCTTTTGCTCTGCTACTATTTAATCCTCCTTCCAACTTGGAACAGAAACTGCTGCTTGAGTCACTAGAGCTGTCCATCCTCTGCCTCTCTCAGCTGAAACAGCAAAGAAATAGGGTGAGAATTTCCAGCTGTGAGGAAATGCAGAAGACAATGCTGAGAAGTTTTCACTTCTAAAACATGAACACTAAAAGTTCAGATTCTTTAATTAAAATCTGAATGTAGACGAGGATATCCTTTGAAGCAAAACAGTAGATTTCTGAGTCAGCAAAGATGAGGAAGATCCCTGCACTTAAGGAGACTGATGAAAACTGCTTCAGCCTCAGCTGATGGGGAGGAGCCCTTTCACACCAGATCCTCTTCAGCCTCTAAAGGAGAGTGCTTTTAAATGCCTGACCATGCTGCCCGTGGTGTCTGGAGTGGGACTTTGCAAACCTCCCTTTTTGACAAGATCTTAGATTGCAACCGTGTTGCATACCGGGCTGAAGAAACTGGGAGCCTGTCTGCACTGAGTTTTCCTCCAGGAATCTGTCAGCATAAATGGCATTGGGCTTACTCAAAACCAAGCACAGTTTATTTGTCAAGAGGAACATGGAGAGATGAACCTGTAATAGGAAATCAGTGCAAGTTCTGTCTAATGTCACATTTTGACTTTCTGCAAGCTTCTTGGTGAACGTGTGCTGAGTCTGGGCGTTCTCTCACCCCCCGAGGGGCCAATTTGTGCCTTCTTTACCTACAAATCTTGATGCCTTCAGCCTTGAGCAGCTGTCAGCTTCCAGCTTCTTTTGTGCAAGGAGTACTGTAGCTGAACAGTTTCTTTGGTCCCTACAGTCTCCCTTCAATAATGGTTTCATAACTATTGTCCTGTCTATCCTATTTCTTAGTTCTGCTCTATGGATTGTCTTTGATACAACTCCATTGCACTTTGAGGAATGTGGTGGGTGTGGATGTGGAACCACATTATAACATCATTCCTGGTCTGGTAGGAAATGGTAGAAAATGACGTTAAAACAATACCAAGCCACTACAAAGACTGCAGAGGCAGTGTCTGATCCACACCAATGTTAAGCTGAAAAAGGACCACATAGGTTATAAGGAGGTGACTTGTTCAGCAGAAAACTAAACCAAAATATGACTGGCCTGGAAGGGACAGAACCGCAGTGCCTTGAAAGCTGGCAGGCCTCAGATAAAGCAAACCTAAAAAACTCTGCGTGGTCTGGTCTTATGAAAATGATGTTGTGCCTATGTCTGATGACAAATAATGGTTGCAAATAGCATGGCACAGGAGGTCTACCCGGGGTCACACGACAAATTCCAGGGACGCACACATTACAGAACATGTAGGTGGCTCCCATCATCAAATTTTATAGTAAATGGAGATAAAAATCAACAATGTATTGGTTTGTTTGAGAGTCTCAGACAAACAATATGCACAGAAGGGCTGAGGCAGCTGAGCCCTAGTACATGGCACAGCCGGGGACATTTCCAGTGCTGCCTCTAACAGTGGCAGTGGTACCCCCAGAGGGAAGTGTGCTGGTTTTCCCAATCATAAAGGGAGGCTTACAGAGTAATTAACCGTTGCTTTCTTTAGTATGGCGTGTTTAAATTCCCTATTATGATTATTATTCAAAGATGAGGCTTGGGAAAGCAAATGTGGGGAAGTGCTCTTGGAAAAGCTCATGCACAGTGCCCTCAGCACTGACTGTTCTGTGCTGCAAATGGTCTTTGTCAGAAGCGCCTGTGGATCTACAGAATCCACGCATGGTCCCCACCCTCATACTGCATGCCAGACAGGTCTCCTGGCTATTTTCCTCGACTGTTTCATCAGTTCAGCTAGCTTTTTCTTTCAGGCTATGCTGGATGCCACATAATGGTGTGACTAATTGAAGTTGTTTCTTTCCCTCCTCCTCCTCCAGATCTCTTGATTAATATTTTGTTGTATACCTTAATTAGCACATTTCTAGCTTCTGGCTGCTTGTATCTCTTAGAGCTTTCTGAAGAGACACTAGTAAAACTTTACACATTGTATTATGACAAATATTGCAGACACAAACCCCTTACTAGATTTGTAATTATATCATGCCCACAGAATTCTATTAAAAACCCAGCATGACACTGCAGATGGTGAAATGGGGAATGGGCTGCTTCCTGTATACATGGCATTAATTCTGGTAAATCCCATCATAATCATGTTACAAAGTTAGACCATTATAATGAAAATAGCAATTGCTAGCCTTTCTAATACAGTTTGTATTTTCCAGGGGTTTTATTTTAGTGGCTCAGTTTCCTGCCTACCAAATCATGCTCTCAAATGGGGTTTATATACAAAGACACAGAGGAAACCAACTCTGACATTAGTTTTTCCATGAAAAACATTCATATTAGCTGTAAGAAACAGCCTTTACAATTTCTCTTAAAGAAGTTTAAGACGTCTTCAACTTCTGCTTTTGACCTTACATGCATGTAAATTTATCCCCACTGAGACCCAAGACATTTTCACAATGGATGGGAAAGTTGCAAGTTTTACATTGTTTTAAAGAAAGTTAGGAGGAAGATGCGGTCCCAGACTTGGCAATCTAGAGTCTTCTCTTTAGAGGCAATAAAGCCTGCTGCAATTTTGTGCCTATCGATGTGAATCAGAAGAAAAGTTGCTCCTTCGAGACTCTGTGAACATGGCTACATAAAAGAGTGCCTACTTTAAGCTCTTTGCATACATTTTGCTTTCTGTTGGGGGGGACAGAACACCACTACTACAAATTTATTTGATACAACCACTTTTCTTGACTTAAAACTATTGCTTTCACACTTTAGGTTGCTAGTAAAAATTCACATTTTCTGGGAAAGGGTAAATTTCCTGTGTTTTCTGTGGGGATCTAGCTGTACAACTTCTATTAATACTGGGAGGAACCCACGTAGCTAAATACCTGTGAGCAAATATGCCTCCTTCATATGCCAAGACTTGGCAAATCAATTTCATTTCCACAAAATGGAGAAGGCAATGACGCAGAAAGACAATAAGCTAAGTCCACTGCTCTGGGCATGTGATCCTTGAATGAATACTTATTTATGTTTTTTATTTATTTTTAATAGAGTTGCAGGCTTCAAGCATTGCATCACTTGCTTGTAACAGGGATTATGGGAACTGAGATTTTACCAACATCAACCACAATAATATGAACCATCCACATTTATAAAAGAAGGAAGATATCAGTAAGTGAAACAAGCATGCATGTGCTCTTCCTGCTGAATGAAGCCTGTTTTTGAGAAAAGATGTTTGGACAGCGCACAATAATCATCTGTCTTTCTATAAAGACTGTCACTCTGTGTCATATAAAAATTAAATAAAGCAGACATGTAGAGCCAGATGGTTATTTCCTGTTATTAAAGCTTTAAGGGACAAATTAATCTTTTGTTGTAACTCCTTTGACTTCAACAGGGTCTCTATTGACTTGAGTGAAATTACATTGCAGATGATTTGGATGTGGGTTCTGGAGGATGGGAACCATTTAGGGAGCCATCTGTGTACAACTTCTGCATTACACCTAACTGTTGTGAGTTATCTGTATATTTGGATACGATGTCATCACGTAGTTCCTTGTACTACTAATGCAGCAGATTTGCACAATACCATGGAGCACAGTGCCTGGGTTTTGGAAATAGCATAGCAGACATAACTGGAATAAACAGCTTCAGTGTTGAACCAGCATTCAAGCGTTGCTGGGTTTGGAGCAAGTTCAAATGTCTTTGTGGAATTATATAGTGCAGATGTACCCCAAATCTCATAGTTGTCTTTTACTCTGTTCTTACCTCCTTTTTTCACTCGTGCATTCATTTAATAAAAAGTCATCTGTTAAGTGCTATGAACACCTGAGTCAATCCTGCAACAGCAGATCAAAGGAGGAAGCAGTTTCATCTTACCACTGAAGCAGGTTGCTGTGCTACCACATCCTAGCCCCACTCACCTACGCTGTCATGTGGACTGGGAAGACTGGAAGGACTGGAAAGAAGAACAGATGGAGGCTTTGGAGGAAGCAGGTACTCTCTGAGTGGTTAACAGATACTTAAGGACAAAAGTCGTGAAGCACTGGCACAGGTTGCCCAGAAAGGTGGTAGATGCCCCATCCCTGGAAACATTCAAAGTCAGGCTGGATGGGGCTCAGGGCAACCTGATCTAGTTGAGGATGTCCCTGCTCACTGCAGGGGGGTTGGACTAGATGATCTTTAAAGGTCCCTTGCAACCCAAACTATTCTATGATTCTATGAAAAGTACTTCCTTTTTCGGGAAGAAGAATCTGTCTCACTGCTAACACTAAGGGTGGGATTATGTTAAATTCAAGTGTGTAAAAATTGCACATCTTGTCTAAAACAACCATAATCTCTTCAGACAGTGGAGGCAGGTACCTCCTGTGCCTAGTATATTCCATCCTAAAGCTTGTGTCCAAGGAAAATGGGATGAATTGCTCTCTGGAGATAGCTCTTTATGTCCATGGACTGTAGAGGGAACCTGCCTTTCCAGCACTGGCTGTAAAGCAAGTGGGACGAATCGAGGTCAATCTGGGCAAGATCATTCCAGGCAGAATGTTACAATTTAGTACAAACCTCTTCAATAACCTCTTGAAATGATACCGCTTGTTCAAAAACAGTGAGAAAATGGATGTAGAGGTTTCCTGTAGTTCATGCGTCTTTATGTCTACCCTCCTGCCTGTATTTTAATAACATTAAAAAGGATATTTACAAAATTAGCCAGCTGTGTGCTCTTCTGATTATTTTAGGTAAACCTACCCACTACTTCAAAGCACTCAAATAAATCTAGCAGTTTTCCTCCAAGCATGCTTAAATCACAAGGGTGGTTTTGGGCTCCTAGGCTTGCTCAAGACATAGCAGGAAGGAGCAGTGCTGATCTGGATTGAAATTTAGCAATGCCTTAGGCATTAAATACACAATAAATGTGAGACTTGGTCTCACACATAGAGGTGTAGCCTCTAGGGTTCATTATTGAAACTGTGCCCTTGTGTGGAAAAAAATGTACAGTTGTTGGGCCATGAAAAATCCATGGATGGGAGAATATCTTTGCAGTCCAGTGATTAGAGCACAAGTGAGAGCTGTGTATTTGAGTCCTTTCACAGTAGAAGAGGGGGTTTAACTGTTTTTTACTGTTCCCTTGATGGCTGCTTGACACATCCATCATCATATAAAATGTGAGTAGCTCCTTCAAATACACCTTAAAGAAAACAGTGAGTCCTGATTAAGTTGTTAGAAGAAAGACTACAGTCAACTATTTTTGGTCCTCTGAGTCCCAGATGTGTAGAGGGTATTATCCAACTCCTTGAAAGTTAGATCTGAAGCATTGTCCCTGCTCTCAGCATCTTTATTTTTTTTTTGTCTGTACCTTTGGGTTGTGCTGTGCTCTACTTGCTTGTCTCCATAGACATCCCCAGAATAACTGGGCTGGGTATTATTTAAGGACCCTTCTTCTCTTTGTACCTTGTAGTAGGGAATTTGGACTTGTGAATGTCAGCACCAGAAAGAGGTGCCTACAAAAGACTCAATTTCTCCCCCCAATACCATCACTCTCACTCAAACTTTTGTTCCCAAATATGAGCATGGTTTCTGTCAAGTGGTTTCAAACAGTCAGGGCTGCAAACAACCAAGCCAATGTCAATAAGATGACTCAGCAGTGCTGAACCGAACATGGCACAGGGTTTCCTGAGCAAAGAAATACTGCCTGGGATATTCAGCTGTCATTTGGCGTGGAAAAAGCACAGCCATTCTGCAGAGACAAAGAGTGTCTCTGAACCAGGTGCTTCAGGCTGGGTCCATGAGGGAACCTTTGGCATCACACTGAGCATTTCCTACCCAACAACAGGCTGCCCTGCTGCTTGCGGTTCATCATAGGCTAAGATACCTATGCAAAGAATTGTACACCCTTGACTAGGACTCCTAAAATCAGCACAGATGAGTCAGAAGCCTTCAAGATAACCTGGGAAACATGCCAACTACAAAGACCCTGCTTCATTCCCAGCTCTCGCAGTCAACTGGTCACTTGTATCTGTTGTAGAGACAGGAGCTTGTTACCTTTTGGGCTTCTCAGCTGTGAACTACCTCTTCAAGTCTGCAGGTAAATGCAGTCCACCTTGTCTTGCAGAAGCTAGGGGCAAGTGCATTGTAGCTGGAAATCTGGTGGCAACAGCACACCCAGGGCACGTTCAGAAATCCTGCTCTGGGTGGTAGTTTAAAAGAAGGTCCCAAATCCAGCTGACATCCCATCAGAGGGTACTAATCACAAAGGTCTAGGGTCTTGCAGGCTTAGCCTTTCTCAAGCTCTTCTTCTGAAGCTGTGCCATCTTTTGTCCAATCATTAAATATTAAGAGAATAAGGGCATGAGGTTTATTTTCCTGTGAGCTGGGGAACTGATGTAAAGATTTTGTGGGTTTTACATATGTCAACCAACCAGAATTTAAACTACTTCATCACTGGTAGCTGCTGAGCGGGGGTTTTGAAGAACCACAGGGTTCGAAGAGCTAATGCGCACCCAGTGCAACCTTATGCTCTACTAATCCCACTCTGTTGATGTTACAAGAAATGCTAATGAAGGATGAGCTGTACAGCTTTGACCAGCAGGCAACAACTAAATCCCAGCACTACAGGCTGAGGATGTACAACTACTTCACTGTAGTTGTCAAACTCTGTGGCTTTTTCCTCATGAAATTCAAATATCAGGGATGTTAAAATAAATCAGATGGTGAAAGGATTCCGGAGAAAAAGGATCCCAGGGTAAGAAATTATTTTCAGTATTTCAGAGTGTTCTTAAGTGTTTTGGTTTTAAATCAAGCTTATTGTGCTATTTATTAAACATTCTAGGATATTAGGGTGATTTATTTGGGAACATCAGGTGCCAGCTGATTACTTCTGAATGAGGCAGGGAGGAGATTAAGGATAAAATGACAATGCCTGTTACCCCAGGGCTTTGAAGGGCCATCTGCCATCAGAGATGAGACCCTGCCCCTACCACTGCACTGGCGTGCTCTGGCATGGTCCACGCTGCACTCCAGGGTCTGACCAGACTCCACATCTGCCTCTCAGCACAAGCAACCAAGCCATGATCCACCTGGGATGCCTCTAACTACTATGGTCTCTAATGCTATAGCCCAATGGAGGGAATAAACTTCAATGTAATGTGGGTATAAATCTACATTAGTTGAAGATCTGTCCAGATGGGAGACCAAAAAATCTCACAACTATATTTTTGTACAAGACAACACAGTGCTGCCCTCCATCAATAATATAGGCCATCCTGTATTATCCAGGAATGCCAACGTCAGAGCATGTGTGACAATTTGAAAGGAAGTTGCTGATAGAAGAGCATGTTTTTAACCTGTTTGCCCTTCTCTATAACCAGAGGGTGTTTCTCTGGTTATAATGAAGATGGACAACTTCAGGTCTGAGGTTTGCTCTACTCTAGAGATACTGAGAAATGGGGAACATTACGATTCCTCTTTCATTTCAAAAATTGTTTGCAATATGCTTAATTAGTCCTGGTAGAAACAAAAGTGACAGGAACATAAACCACAGAAGTAGTTCAATCCATCTTGAATTTGCTTGGTTTGGAAATAGTGCAAACTGTGGCCAAATATAGTCATGTGCAAGCAAAAATATCCTTACCTTCCTTAGTTTGCCTGAACAAGTTATTTGAGTGGAGAAAAAAAGTAAGAAACTTACTTTCCCTTTACCACTTGGAAACAGCACTGGGAATCAGAATAGATTATGCTTATCCACTTATTTACAGCAAATTAGTGCTTTGCTGAAGCCCTTATTACGGTTGAACAGAAATGTTGGAGGCAAAGGCATTAGCCATTGCCTGAACGTGCTGTACATAATGCGCACTGGTTACAAATAGCTTGGGGAAAATTGAGAACTCATTAAGTAGCTGTCTTTTAAAAACAAAAAAAATATAAAAAGTTCTTTATTGAGCCTGAACAGCTGCAGTTATATATGTTTTTCCAGAATCAGTAAGATAATGAATTTTGTTATTGTTTGTGTCTGGATGTTTTTTATTTCATTCTAAGATATGACCTGAATGTAATGCACTTTGCCAATGCGATCAGACTGCCAACAGTCAAAGTGAATGCAAACAATAGAAATAAAAGATGTTGGAATCTGACACTTACTTGGACTAAGATTTTCAACTCAAGAGTTCAGGGTTTGCAAAAAAAACATGTCTTGAGCCAAATTTCAGGATTGTAGGTGTACCACTGGTTAAAATATGAAGTTGCAAAACTGAAGAATTGACATTATGTTGGCCATTTAACTCAGCAAGGGATTCAGTGTGTTTGAGTGTGGCACAAGGAGGCCGTTGCAATGTAGGTATTTGCCGTACAAAGCCATGTGGGGAGGAAGGAAGGAATATTAGAACAGGTAGAAAACAAGTTGTTCTTGGCTTGCTCAGGCCATTAATGTGACTAATGCCATGAGGTGACTAACCTCGGGCCCCTTAGAAGATGCTTGTTTTCAAAAGTATTGGAGTGCGCAGATTTTGAAACTCATGCCGTTAGAGGTATATTTCCATTGCTGGCGAAGCACAAGTCAAAACTTAACTGCAAACTCTCAGAATCATACCTAAAAGTCACCTAAGCCTGACTTCTAGCGTGGAACAGCTCAGGCTCTCATCCATGCCACCTGGATGCCATGTGAGGAGTCAGAGCCCAGGCCACAGTATGTGGCTAAGCATAAAGTAATTGTCCAAGGCTTCATTAGAAGGGGGAAATGGACCAGGAGGATTGTCGTTGTGAAGAACAGCCTTTTGCCTGTGCTGCCCCTTGCAGTGGGGGCTTTTCCGCCAGCTCTCATGAAGTCACCCCAAAATGCAGAAACCGAAAATCACTGGTCATTTTGGGACACTTTGACTTCATTCACATCTCCCAGAGA
This sequence comes from Phoenicopterus ruber ruber, assembly GCA_009819775.1. NCBI lineage: Eukaryota > Metazoa > Chordata > Aves > Phoenicopteriformes > Phoenicopteridae > Phoenicopterus > Phoenicopterus ruber. The sequence continues at coordinate 188,740,181 of CM020215.1, read as the reverse complement.
AAACATGAGTTGGAGAGTTGCAGACTACTGAGAGGATAGAAATTCATGTCATGCTTCTGTTGTTAAGTCCCGTGTGATTTTTACTCTCTTCCTCAGGACAATTTTGCTGCTGCAAATGATGGGATATGACAAATAGACTGAACTGCATTGTTTGCCATTCTGAGATATAAGGATTAACATAAATCATGATGGCTTCTCTATGATCCTGTAAAGTCAAGCCTTGGCATCGTAATCATGGGATGAACATCAACTTCCACTGCAAAGATTTTCCCTGCATACCTTTAAAATGCACCACCATAGCACTACAATAAAGGAAATACAGATTGCTTGCAGAGCTGTTTCCTAATAACTCTCACAAGTATAGTTCATTGAAATAATGCACTAATAATGCCATAAGACTGCCTCCTTTCCAAGAACTACTCAGGAGTTAAGAAATGGAAGCTAAGACTACTCGTGTTTAAAATATCAATTCTTGCATTTGATCTGTTTTGATTATGATATCTGACAGACCAAAATATCTTTTGAGAAAAGTTATTTGAAAGCTATTTCCAGAAAGATAGATGACAATCTTTATCCACCTCTTTTCTAGCACCTTGATACTGTTTGCAGAGCATTTTCCATTCAGATCTACATAATGATTGTTAAAATTGCCCATAACATCTTTCTTTTCTGAGATGTTTTAATCTAATTTTAGTTTTTCTTAGAACATGCACTGAAACAATGCCTGATGCTATGCCACATGCATTTTCTCTTCAAGTCAACATTGCTTTACTTAGGTGCAGTTCAGAGACTGAATTAGTAATCTGTGGTTAACTTAACACCTCTCTGGTAAAGCCTACACTGTTTTCCTTACTGTGAAATGTTTATTTTAGCTGATGATGAAGCACTGGAAGAGGGACCCAAGGAAGCTGTGGAAATCTACATCCTTGGTAGTTTTCAAAATTTTACTGGACAAGGTCCTGAGCAGCCTGATTTAACTTTGCAGTTTGTCTTGCTTTGATCCAGGGAGCAAACTAGATGACTTTAAAGGCTCCTTCCAGTCTCCCTTATTCTATGAGTCTATATTACATACACAAGTTTTTTTGTGACCTCTTTCTGACTTCTCTGGGAAAAAAAAAAAGGCAAATACATTATGCATAAACATCAGTGATTATACCAAAGTTAACATACATATTCACAGTAAGATCATTACCAGCGTGTACTGATTCCTGACAGGCATTATGAAAAGCTGTTTAAAATTCAGCCTGGACATCCAGCCCCAACACAAGAACCTTCTGCATGCACTCTACTGGTTGGACCAATGGAGTAGCTGCTTTTGCAATGGTGCCTCTGATAACAAGTTTCTTTGTGGGTCTATAATATGACCTTTGGGTAAAACCCAGCTTGAACTCTGTCCTGTAATGAGTTTTTCGGGTATTCACAAAGTAAGAACTTCTGACTTAAAAGTCAACCAATATTCTTAAACATCTTCTTAGAATTGCCTAACTCCTGATGGAATACCATTTTAGATTTTTTTCCCAGAATATCTTCAAAAACATAATACCCTCTGCCGATATCTTTGAGCTGGTCTCTGCAGATGTCATGACAGGTCTGTTGCACGGTAACTGAGTCTCATTTTTCCCTTAACAAGGCAAAGTCCTGTAAAAACCTGACCAAGATATCCCTTTTGCCACTGGTGCAACTTTATACGGAGTCAAGACTTCACCTCAAAAGGGAGTGGGCTCCACTTTGATTCTGCTTTCCTTCGTCCACCCTGCAGGCTTTCTGGGAAGGGCTGGGTAGGAGCTGGGGGTGGAGATGAGGCTCTGTCCTTGGCCCTGATGGGTTACCAGCTTCAGGAGTTGTTTGAACTCTCTTCAGACCTCCAGCACCTTTCCAAGGTGCCTATGCAGGGATCCTAGTAGGACAGCCGAAGTCAGAGGGAATTACTCTTTTTTCTAATTTCTTGGGATGAAGGCCAAGCTGAGAAGGTTTCTTTGATTTCTGTCTATGCCAGATAACTTTATTTGTTGGTAGACAAGAGCTACCAATTTCAGGGGCTCGTTTGCTCTTCTGCTGAGTCATTACACTACAAAGAACTGCCCATGGATGTTCACTTACAATGAACTCCCACCAGACTAGAGTATATCCACATTTAGACAATAACCCAAAATCATAGGTATGCACCCTTTTTCTTACATGAGCACTTACATCCCAGAGCCTTTCCCTAGCTGGTTCCCCCCAGCACCAGTTGTCATCCTGTATTGGGTTCAGGGTGGCACTGGTCAGCATTGCATAGGAACACCCTGGACTCTCTGATGAGTTTTACTTTCCTTCTCTGTTTTATAGGATACTAAACCAAATTCCCCAGGAATCCTCACACTTCGGGAGATAAAATGGTGTTATTTTGCTCTCAGCAAAGCCTCAGATTGCTTCTCCTTCAAGTCTTTCATGAGAACACAGAACAATGTGTGAAAACATCAATTCTCTTTAAGTTGGGGAATAGCGTCTCAACAGTGAAGGAAAATGTGTGCTTTGGCTAAAGTAGCATCATATTGTTCACCTGAAACCCTCCAGTGCCAAGGCAGTAGGAGAGAGGCAGCACCAGTCAAATCATAATTCTCTCCCTACTCAATGTTTTGAGCCCAAACTGAACCTTCTCCCGTAAATGTAACAATTACCATATAAAATGCTCCATGATATCCAGTTCGACATTTGTTCATTACAGCAAATAAAATGTGCAGAGGTGCTTTATTCTTTGATTTTTTTTTAATGCTAAATTTCATCATCTATGTGTACCAGAAATCCATTGACAACTCATCGAGAGAATTCACCCAGAAAGACTTTGAGCTCTAGACATGACAAGAAGAATCATGGTTACTTCAGTCTTCCCAGTTTCACACTCTGGACATGTTCATCACTGTAGACTTTTTTTGTAAGAAAGGGTAACAGGAGCTTGAATGAGAAAAGGGCAGTTTGGTCCCAGTTCCACAAAGTGCTTAGTTATATCCATGGTTGTAGACCTGCTAACTGTGATGGGATCAGAGTCCTTAGCTTAAATTAAGCTTTGGAGCAAGGCTCTGTGAGAGCTTGTCCTATGCGTTCCATGCATCCAAAGCCTTAAGATTTAAACACATGGCCTTATGAATTGTCTGGATCATAATTTTCCAAGGTGAGTGTTAAGTAGAATTAGTTGGCAATATGCCAAATTAATTTACAAGGCTACATAAACACTAGTCTAGACATAGCTGCAGAAAATATTTCTCCTTTTTACACACAGACATCTTGTGTTCTCTATAGGAACTTTCTATCCCTCCTACTCAATCCTTGTTATGAAAACCATACTTGAAATAACATTAAGGCTTGCATTTCCTAATGCCTCCTACTCCTCTTCACAGCCTAGAGATAATGAAGAGGAAGTTTTGTTCTGGGCTCTTTCTCAGCTTCTAGAGCACCCACATAACAGACACATGTGAAAATGACTCAAAAAGTGATGAAAAAATCTCACTACATCTGCATCTTGCTCCTAATCTCACATTTTTATTCATTGGTCAAGTTGCAATAACCATCTCAGTCCCGAGATCGTTACGGCCCTTTAAATATCCTAAACAAGAGTTATTTTGTGATATTCATGTTGTTCATTCAACCACAAGTCATTTTAAAATGGTTTTAACTTATGACAAGATGCTGGCAGAGAAAGAACGATCAAATTAGAGTATTTTAAGAAAAAAGAATTAGCAAGCACCAACCATAGGCCAAATTATCAAGACAAGGGAAACAGTCCAGTTTTCCCAGTATAATGAACAAGTGCTAACGGTTTTGGAGGATGAATTGTATATCCATCCGATGTGTGCACACCCGTGCAGGGTTGGTACAGGAGAGGGCACTAGTAGCCCCCAGGGCTCCATTGCAAAGCTTGTGCGAGAACCGAGTTTGGCTTCTGTTGTAAATGTCTCTTGATGGTTTGGCCATGTTTAAGTCACCTGGGATGCAAAATTATCTGTGTTTTGATGATCAGCTGCTCAGCTTGACTGCAAGGACAGGAACAATGAGTATTGTCCTTTGACTTTGCTTCTGTTTTCTCAGCCCAAAATCATGGATTCTGCCCAGGTTCTGCCCTTGCGGGAGGTACTTAAATGACACCAAGGTACAGTCTTCATATTCTCCCATTCTTCTAGCCTCTCCATTTGTTCTCTTACTATTTCTCTGCCTCTTACTTTTTTTTCAATTTGGTTTTATGAAATGTCTTCCTGCTTCCCCCGTATCTCATTGCTCCCTTTGCTTTGCCTCTGCATGTCCTTTTTCTTTTCCTCTCCATGCTGTTCTTTTGCCCTCTGCCCCTCACTTACCCATCCAGCACAGCACTTGCCCTTTTACCTCTCCTTAGGATGTTTTTCCTGTTTGTCCTATCTTTAACTCATTCTTCCCAGAAGATCTGGCAGAATTATTCAAGTAAAAGATCTGCACAAAGCAGAGGCAAGTAGTTTTTCTGCTGCTCCTTTTGAGAAGACAACAACAACGTATGTCTTAATGTGAAGAAAAGTGGGAATCCCAAAGGTTCCCATATTAGACACTAACTCCACATGCTGTTCTCGTCTCATCAGTGAATCGTCCATTTGCCAAACAGGTAGGAAGAGCGAGGGCTTTGGGGGTTATTTTTTGGAACATTTCCTTGATGGTGGGTTACACTAAGGTCTGTTAACTCACAAGGCCTGTGGACTATGAGCATGCACCATCATAAATGACATCTCAGGCTGGGGAAGGGGTCTTCTTCAAAGAAGAAGGTGAAAGAGTTCTCTTCAAAAGGATTAACTCAATTGTTTGCAGTCTTCTGTTCACATCTCTAGTATCTGGTTGGGGATTACTTTTGGAACATTATTGTCATCCAGATGAACTGGAAAATTGGTAAGTCATGATGACCAAGCCCTGAAGATTTTGCATTAAATACTCCCATATTAGAGTGTATGTGTGTTCACTGAGACCTTTAAGGGTTGCTGAAACTGCAGTGAATTTAGCTGCTTTTATCCTTGTGGTGGTGAAAACACGAACTCTATAGTGCAAGAAACTCCAGTGTCAGGAAGTTCACTGTAGCTCTAACTTTTTTACTTTTTTTTTCTTTTCTTTTTAATCAATAATCTCACCACAGTCACTCAGGGGTTTCAGATTTGTTGAGCTGTGAGCGTGCTGTGCTTTCTAGACGAAGAGTCCAGAGGCCCATTAGAAAATGACAACTTGATCATTAAGTTAGATGATTGAATTCAAATTGTCCATACAAAAGAATAACCTTGCTAAGAACTAGGTCGCTTTCTAAAACTGTTTGGACCAATAGCTCCCCATGGCTTGGCTAAACAAGCAAGGCAGAATTTTTCCCAGTGTTTTCCCAGTGTCAATAGGCTAGGAAGTAAAAGTGCTTTTTTTTATTTCGTATTGGTACTTACACTTGTACTGAGTGCCGAACCACATCTGATCTTGTCCAATACACCGCTACTGTGATGCATTCCACCCAGAACTCATTGAAGATTGAGATCTTCCTTCCTTCCTTGATCTGAAAAATACAAGACCATTAAAATTTTTGTTTTGCAACCTGGAAATTCAGATAAAACACCAACTCATAGGGGTTTCTAAGGGAAAACTTCCTTCCTGACCATGTGACTGCTGAGAATTCTTGTTTAAAAATCAACTTAATGGTGAACACATTGAAGCTGTGAGGTTGGTGGTGGTTGAGGTGGTTGGAGAGGAGAGCTTGGGGGGGTTGCTCTCTTCACAATAGGCAACTTCAAAGCTCCTGGATGCTTGGGTGGTGCAGAATCACAGATGCTGAAATTTTACGTCTCTCTTCCAAAGTCCATCTAACCTGACATGTTTTGAATAAATTTTAGACTCTACCAAATGGTATTTTCTGATGGATATGTGGGAAGGTATTGACAAAATCTAATTGAAACCTGTAAGTTTCAATAAACTCCTTGAAAAGGTAGTGCAAAGTGCCTGGTACTTCTAGAAAGTGCTTCAGAGCAGAACAGACTCTGTGTTGTCCTCCTCAGATTTCTATATCTCTCTAATGATCCCTCAGGGAAACCAGGGATGCTGCATTCCTAAATCAGGTGCCCGAACTTGGTGCCCCACTGCCAGGGACAGCTTCTCCTTCATTTTCTGTGTGAAGTTGACAGCTTGGGAGCAGTGCACAAGGAAGCAAACTGTTTAAAGAGCAAGAGGGCAGAATATCACTGTATTTAGATAGCATAGAGAAAAAGACAGGGATGCTTTCTGTACCTTAAATGCTGGAGATATCTCAGACATAGTGAAGGGATGAAGTTAGATGTGACATTTTCAGCTTTCTAGTAGTTTCAGAGTAAAATGACTGACATTAAGGTGTTGCATTGCTAATATCTAGGTCCATTAATCGAATTAACTTGGATCCTGAGTGTGAACGTAACCTAAGGGTGATGGTAAGAACATGCAAATAGCTGCCACCTCCCTACAAGGCACTGGATTTAGGAACTGGGGAAATCTGAACTTCCAACAAAGGGCTCAGATTATAGGTCTGGGCCTATGTGTGACCACAGCTAGATATAGAGACTATATCTAGCTGGCTTGGAAACATGCATAATATTATAGTTAGATTTATCTGCAAAACCCTAGGTAGCATTAGCATAGGCTTATCCAAGAGAACACAGTGTAGGGAGCACCTTATACCCACAAAGTTATCAGCTAATAATATTAGACAGTCTGAAAGAATAAGGTCACACAGAGCTCCTGGGAACTGACCAACCTTTGCCTTATCATGAAGGATAACTCTTCTTTCTTTAGTTGCTTCTTCTTAGCCTTTCCTACTATCCTGCCTTTAAAACCCACTGCCTTCTCAGTTTTGTCCTCCCTGTGAAAAAAATCCTAAAATCATAGAATGGTTTGGGTCGGAATGGACCTTAAAAATCATCTAGTTCCACCCACCCTGCCATGGGCAAGGACACCTTCCACTAGACCAGCTTGCTCAAGGCCCCATCCAACCTGGCCTTGAACACTTCCAGGGATGGGACAGCCACAACTTCTCTGGGCAACCTGTGCCAGTGCCTCACCACCCTCAGAGTGAAAAACTTCTTTCTTGTGTCTAATCTAAATCTACCCTCTTTCAGTTTCAAGCCATTACCCCTTGATCTACCACTGCATGCCCTTGTCAAAAGTCTCTCTCCAGCTTTCTTGGAGGCCCCCTTTTGGTACTGGAAGGCTGCTAGAAGGTCTCCCTGGAGCCTTCTCTTCTCCAGGCTGAACAAGCCCCACTCTCTCAGCCTGTCTTCATAGGAGAGGTGTTCCAGCCCTCTGATCATCTTCGTGGCCCTCCTCTGGACTCGCTCCAACAGGGCCATGTCCTTCTTGTGTTGGGGGTCCCAAAGCTGAACACAGTACTCCAGGTGGGGTCTCACCAGAGCGGCGTAGAGGGGGAGAATCACTTCCCTCGACCTGCTGGTCATGCTTCTTTTGATGCAGCCCAAGATAGAGTTGGCCTCCTAGGCTGCAAGCGCACATTGCCGAGTCATGTTGAGCTTCTCATCAACCAACACCCCCAAGTCCTTCTCAGCAGGGCTGCTCTCAATCCATTCTCTGTCCAGCCTGTATTTGTGCTTGGGATTGCCCTGACCCATATGCAGGACCTTGCACTTGGCCTTGTTGAACTTCATGATGTTTGTACAGGCTCACCTCTCGAGCCTGTCCAGGTCCCTCTGGATGGCATCCCTTCCCTCCAGCGTGTCAACCACACCACACAGCTTGATGTCATCAGCAAACTTGCTGAGGGTGCACTCCATCCCACTGTCCATGTCACCAGCAAAGATGTTAAACAGTGCCGGTCCCAATACGGACCCCTGAGGAATGCCACTCGCCACTGGTCTCTACTTGGAAAATGAGCCATTGACTGCAACTCTTTGAGTGCAACCATCCACCCGATGGTCCATCCATCAAATCCACATCTTTCCAATTTAGAGACAAGGATGTTGTGGGGGACATATTGTCAAATGCTTTGCCAAAGTCCAGGTAGATGACATCAGTTGTTCTTCCCTTATCCACCAATGCTGTAACCCTGTCACAGGCGGCCACCAAACTTGTCAGGCACAATTTGCCCTTAGTGAAGCCATGTTGGCTGTTACCAATCACCTCCTTATTTTCCATGTGCCCTAGCATAGTTTCCAGGAGGATCTGCTCCATGATCTTGCCAGGCACAGGGGTGAGACTGACTGGCCTCTAGTTCCCCAGGTCTTCCTTTTTTCCCTTTTTAAAAATAGGGGTTATGTTTCCCCTTTTCCAGTCAGTGGGAACTTCACTGGACTGCCACGACTTCTCAAATATGATGGATAGTGGCTTAGCATCTTCATCCGCCAGTTCCCTCAGGACCTGCAGATGCATCTCATCAGGTCCCATGGACTTGTGCACCTTCAGGTTCCTTAGATGGTCTCAAACCTGATCTTCTCCTACAGTGGGCGGGTCTTCATTCTCCCAGTCCCTGCCCTTGCCTTCTGTGACTTGGGTGGTGTGGCTAGAGCACTTGTCGGTGAAGACTGAGGCAAAAAAGTGATTATTGATTTGCAGCAAGTGTGAATTTTTTTTGTTTGGATTTTTTTTGGCTTTCATAATGCTTTACGTGAAGAGGTTTATGTTCCAAAAATTAGGAGTGGCACAAGGGAGGGGAAATTTCACCTGGACAGCAACATCAGAAAAGAACGTCACAAAAAATACTGGGAATAAAAGGTTGTTCAGACAACTGGAAGAAGCCTGAACCAAATTTGTAGTTAATATAGATGAGTCTGAGGTTGCTGGAGATAACAGAAGTGCACGTTTCCACCAGAGGAGGATCTATTACTTTTGTAGATGAGTTTGGATAGACAGCTATTTAGTTTTGTTACTGTGTAGTCTCCAGTGCTCCAAATCTAGAACCTCTTGCCAGAATTCTTTTGCTGACTTGCCAAAAATGACCTGTTCCCTTAAAAAAAAACCAACCAACCTGTGAGTTTTTTCTTGCTTTTGGAAGCAAGTCTATATTGAACAGTAGGCACTGCCAACAATTCAGTGTTTGGTTCCCACAATAAAAGACATCAGAAGCACAGCAGAAAGAGGAGTGGGTCCACGGAGGCCATCCTTTCCAGAAAGGGGGGTAGATGTGGAGCATGGATTCTGCCAAGAACAGAGCAAATGTTGCATGCAGCATTCTACTAGATTCTTCTAAATGAGATTGAAAGTAGTGTACTGTTTGACAAAATGTCAGAGGAAATGTACCAGGACTGGAATATGTGGTATTTAGATATTTCTTCCAGAGCTGCAATTTCCAAGTTAATTTCTTACAGAATTCATTGGAAATACAGGGCAGAAAAACAAATTTCATCATGCAAGGCAGAACTTGAAACTCTAAGAAATCCTTTAAACCTAGAGATGCTGAAGATGTTTGAATCCTTTATTGAATATAGAGGCTTCAATAACAGCCAAGAAATACATGGCTTCCCTTGTAAAAAGGAGCGTGGAAATAAAAATGGGGATGTCTTTGCTTTGAAAACCTCTAAAACAGACTTCAATTTTAATGTACATCTTAACGTGTCACATACCTGTAAACCAAGACCAAAATTTTCTTTAAAAAAGGAAAAAGAGGTTAAAATCAACAATATCCCAAGGGCTCCAGGTGGATCCTGAGTGTATATCACGTCGTTGAAAAAGTATATTGTAAGCTAAACATGATGCAAAAAGTAAAATAGAGAGGATTTAAAAAGAAGAAGAGGTTTGACCAAGTGAAAGCTTTTTTGAGGTGCTTCTAAAGTGTTCTGCTATTCTTTACACTATCGTCTATTATGTTCAGCAGGGGAGAGCATAGTTCTCAGGCAACACAAAGGAACTGGGTTAATAACAGCAATTATACAGAACGTTGGAAATAGCAGAGCAGAGAATGCTCATCTCGTTGTTTCCAAAGTGTGCTGTATGTGACTTACTTGTGGTAAAGCTCAGATGAAACAGGCAGGAGCTGAGGCAAAGAGCTCTGTGAGGAGTCAGCCAGAGTGTGCGAAGGAAGTAGCACTCAGCTACAACTTTCTTCAAAACAATAAATTCCAGTCGGTCTTTTTTGTTTGCTTACACAGGAAGGATGCTGCGAAGACGGGAGCCTTATTCAGCCAGGTCCTGGGAAATGGAGCAGTGGGAAGAATTACTCTGTGTTCTTAGAAGTGTTGCTGAAGTCAAACAGTACGGTCTGGTCCAGAGTTGACATTTTATATTATTTGTTAACTGGACAAACTGCCTTTACTAAATTAGAAGCTCTTTTCATTAGATGTCTCTCTCCTGCCATACAGACAAGTGCTGTTTCTGATTTCTTAATCTTTTCTTTTTCCTTCCAAGTTTTTTTTTTTTTTTTAATTCGTGGTACAACACAGACACCCTAAATCTCATGGGGCCAAAATGAAATTTGCTCTGACACGTGTAGAGCAGCAAAAAATTTCCCAGTGGGACAGTTTTCTGCTGTTTTTTCCCCAGTATTTCTGTTGAGCAACAGGGAGGCTGGCACGCTGCCCTCCGGGCTGTCTCCTGCCTGCTCTCCTGCCTCCCTGCTCCAGACCATACTAGTGTGTGAGCTGCCAGATCACCTGCAAGCAGCCTCCTCAGTCTCCTCTTCAGCTCCTGATTTGGCAATGTGGGCTCCCAGGGCTCCCTAGATGATCTGAGGTCTCCATATTCTGAGTCCTCTGTGCTACACTGAGGCGAGATCTCTCCTGTGCGGTCCCCATCAAGCCACTGGAAGTCCAGATCCAGAATGAAGAAAACATGTTTTTCTGGAAATTTTCTGTAACTGGGGTTCAAAACCCCTCATGGTGTAAGTTTTAGGGGCTGCTTTTGCTTTCCAGTTCACCACGTGTTAGGTGCTGGTTAAAACCCCACAGCTGAATACAAGTGTTCTCCAACTTTTAAACTGAGAAAGAGACCAGATCAACATTATCTCCTGTTCAGTTGCCCTAATAATAAAAAAAATACACTAAAAAAAATGAAAAAAAAAATTACTGCTGTCTTCCAAACTTCAGAATATCTAGAAATGAAAGACTCTTGTCTGGAAGTAAGGATCTCCATAGGTAAATGGATCTAATAGAGGACTATGCTAGTTGCACTAATGTAAAGAGTTTGATCAATTTGGGGCTGTAGATCTTTCATTAACAATACACCCATATTTATACTTGTGTCAATCATCTCCTATATAAGCCCAAAGCTCGCAAAAAGTAGCAGAACCTGGAAAAAGCAAATTGTAGTCACAAACATGTGGGATCATTGTATTCGGTGCCCTGTACAGTCAGATGCCTTTATGGATCTGTTGTGTCCAAATACAGTAATACGTTTCCTCAGTGTTCAAGCTATATTCCAATTGGGTTGACAAACTGTGCATGCAAAATCATTTAGGTACATAAATGACAATAATTACAGTTAATGTTACTGTGCTGTGGATCTAATTTTTGACTGTTGCAGATCAGCAAAGCTCTAGTGATGACAAATCAGGGGAATTATGCTGATTTATTCCTAAAGCACCAGGCTGTATTTAAAATTATGACAAACTCTGACACACATTAGCCATTTCCCTGTGGTATATACCTCAAAGTACTATGCTCTTGATGCAATAATTATTTCTGAGCTATATCATTGCTCATCCTTCAGTGGATTTTATCCACAACTGTGGTACTACAACATAAGAGAATGAATTTTATTCAGAATCTTCTCTACGTTAGCCATTCTGCCGTGTTCACCATGAAACATTGCCTACGTAGGAACTTTACAGGAAAATGGCAGTCATCCTCGATACATTTGCAAAGCCTACAAAAATATTTATTTGTGAGACTGACACAGGCTAATGGAATGTATTTGGCCAAAACTCCAGAAACCAGTCCAAATCTATCCCTAAAGAATTAGTTTGTCTCCATATTTTAAAATGACAATGCTCCAATAGCTTTTCCAACCCAGTTTAGATCTTGGGATGATTTTATTGTATGAAGAATATTGGCCAAAACTCCAGCATTAACCCTTTCTCACCTACACTGTCTTTGAGTTGAGCAGCAATGTTCAGGGATATATTTATTGAAGGCAGTAGGCCAATTTCAATCCGAAAATAAGGGTCTGCGTGTGAGCAGAGGCAAAAGAGGTCTTTGGATTCTCATCTGCAGAATGGACTGAGGATACATGACAAAACTAGTTGAGACTGTGTGCCTCAACCTCTGGGTATGCAGGAGAGTGTAAATTTAGATGAGGGGACACTTCAGATTTCCAAAGAAATTAAGCTATTGCAACTAATTGAATTAGTTGCATAACCATGACATGTACACAGGAACAGTAGAGCTCTCATCTTGGATCAGCTTTGGATCTATCCTGGAAAAAGCCTTTCATATCATTTTCTCTCTTTTTGAAAAGTGTTTTGTGTCAGGACCCAAACCCAAGGAAATCAATCAACAACCAGGTGCTTGCAGGGAAAGAATAATTATTGTAATCAGTTATCCAACGTGTTTGTTAAATTTTCAAGGAAAGAAAGATGAAGAAAGGTGTGTGCAGAGATAATGCTGCTGCTGAGGCTATATTATTTCAGGGTGTTGGAAGAATGTCCAGTCTGCCTAGCTAAGTACAGAACTACTATCTAAATTTTATTGAAGGAATACTTCTCAGTTTAGCAACTTCACTTCACTGGGACAGAATCTCCATCTGGATATTTCCAAAGGCACCTCCTTCCCTACATTGCCTGTGGATATAATACAGTCGCTTTTTTTTAGGCAGATTGTTTTATTAGCCACCTGACACTTACATGCAAGTTAGATGATGGGACCCATCATCTGTCCTCTTTGGTAAAGGTGCAAATATTTCTTATATTTAGACCTGATTAAACATCCTCACTGAAACAGGGACATAAAAGAAGAGCTGGATCATCTCAGGCTTTATTAGGGGACTTGCCTTACTGGGAAGCTGACAAGGAGATCTTTGTCTGAAGTACGCACTTTGGCTTCAACCCAAGGCTGTTGCAGAGGCTTGCTGGATGCTGCAGGTGTCCAGACCCTTTTGGGTGTAAGCAACAATATGGAGTCCTTGGTCTTCTGTTACTGAGAACAAGCTGCTGCTCTTTCTTCCCAGCCTGCTTCCTCCAAACCGAGATCAATCTATAAAAGGGGAAACTGGGACAGAGTGACATCTCCAACCCCAACTGCCTTGAGTCTAAAGAACTCTGGTGATAACACAAGGTACTGTTGGCAGATTATACTACTGCACTAGACTGGTTTGGTTTTTTTGTAATAGGATATAATTGTATTAGCATTGAGTACCTTAAATGTAATCTACAAGGCAGGACAAAAATAGTAAAAGTGACCTGTCATGAAATTAAGTTAGTCTAAATGTTCTCTGGCAGTGCGTAAAATTTTTTGTTACTAGAGCACTCAACATCAATACAGAGACAAATAATAATCTAACAGACATTTAAGCATTTAAGAATCCATGGGCTAGTTTCATCTTTAGTAGGATGAGTAAAATGCCTTGTACTGCATTCGGCTTCCTCTGCGCAGCAATTCACGTGAAGTACTCAGCAGTGGGGAGATTCTCCAGTGTGTCTTGTTTTAAATGTTTCCATTCCTCTTGCCTGCCCAGGCAAAGTAGGAAAACTGTGTAAGATAATTGAACAACAGTAACAGTAATGACACGGTCATTTTGAGTAGTTAACAGGTAGTAGAAAAGATGGCAATAAAAAAAATTATTGAATACATACTCATCTGTACCGGTTTGTAATGAAAAGCACTGCTGTGGTAGGGTGTGAAATGATGTTGCTATTGTCCTGAGCTCTCCAGTAAAGCATGAGATGAAATCCTACTTGGAGCTGAGTGAGGTTCCTCTGCCTTATTTTAGTATTCTTGTCCTGTCCAGAAAAGTACTGTGCAAAAAAAAGGATAATTGTATTATCCTATGGTCTTCCCCTGATGTCTCGAAAACTCACTGTGCCTTGTCTATGCTATTTCCATTATCAACTATCTGATAGCTGATAGGTAAATGTAAGTCTATCCCTTGCAGTAAAAAGGAAAGTAAAAGCTTGTTACTAGCAAAAACTATCTCTTTAAAAGACATTTAGTGTTATAACTCTCAGATTTCCCTTGGCGACTGTTAAAGTGGGCTGCCTAGTGGCATCCACGCTCCTGAATTAGGGGTGTTGGATGCCCGTACAGTGCACAGGAGCCATGCAGAGAGGATATCTAAGCTGGCGAGAAATGCTATGGGAGGAATGTCACTATTGCCTCTCAGGATCTGAAGTGCTAATGTTCCTGCTGGAAAGAGGTGCTTGTCTCTTTTGGGTTTTTTAATACTGAATTCATAGCTTCACAAAGCACAAGACTGAGTTTCTAAATACCGTTATTTAATGTACTGAAATTCCCGACTGAACTCCCCACCAAATCAGCCATCTTGCACCGTGGCCCTAGAAACAAGGCTAAAGAGGACTTTCTTCCCTTTCCTCCTCCTCCTCAGCCCAGAAATAAGGGATGATCATCCTGAGCACACGCAGGAGAGCCGAGCAGCATCCATCAAATAATACAGTCTCATCTTTTAAGCAGGTTCAGATATTTTCAGCTGGAGGGGAGCAATGAACCCAAGACCAGCACAGTCTTGGAAGGTGTCTTGACCAGGGGATTATCAGATAGAATAGCAGCAAGTGGGAAGGAGAAAGCCTCGCTTCCATTAGAGCAAAGGTCCTCATAGCTGCACTCTGAAGACACCAACTGATTTAAGTCCTGAAGGTGGAATAAGTGTAGGAATATGTGTGTGTCCTCATCAGGGACATAATCATGTAGCTGCTTAGCACTAGTATGGTGGGGAGTATTCTGGTCATGCCCAAGGAGAGATGTCTAAATGTCATAGGACCTTTACAAATGACTGAGAAAGTCTGGGCAGTAACTAAGGAAATGGGAATGTTAGGAGTCTAATTAGCATCTAGATTAGGCATATTCCATGTTCCTTTTGTGACTCTGATATCCTAAATATGACAGTTGACATTTCTCCATTTTAAACTTTTAAAAAATATGTCTATATATATAGCATGAAAAAAAAAAAAAAAAATTCTTGGCACCCTGAAAGTTTCATCCTCCCATTTCAAATCCTTCCCCAAGTCTCCCTGCTTCTGGGTACCACAAATCTAGTAACTGTGACCCATGAAATCTTATCTCTTTCTCTACATCTTCGGTTGCTCTGTACATGCAGGAGATGCAAAGATAGCTGTTATTTTGTTCCCAAAACATTGGAGACTGTTGTGGAGAGAGGTACTGCACAGATTTCTCTCATTGCTACTTTCATGCTGTTCTTTCTACTTGATTCTTTTCTTGCCTTAATCTTCCTTGTACAACAGCTTAAAATTAGAAATACTGTTTTTTCTCCTTATATAAAAGAAATCTTATAAATTCCACTACTGCATGATGAATCCTTCTTTATAGACTACATATATTTTTAGCACAGTGTAACATAATGATACCACAAGTTATTTAGTTAAAACAGTGAATGTAGGGAAAACAATGTAGGCTCAGTTCTATTGCATCAAACTCTAGGATCTTCTTACCTGAAGCATATTTCTCCTCAACTCTGTCTGTAGGCATTGGAACATGGTAGGTACCTTCCCAGAGTGATTGATCTCCTCCTAAAATCTGAATTACTCTTGGAGATGCCTACAATTCATCATGGGCAGCATCAAAGTCTAGGATCTACTGCCCTCCGTTAGGTGTCTTACTTTAGAGGAGGGAATTTAGATTTTAGGTGCCCATGCTGCTAGCTGCTCCAAACAGCGTCCTGTGTCAGCGTGGTATCTCACTAAAAGAGATGACCAGAGGTTTGCATGCAGACCTAGAGCCTTTGCATATTTTGCTGGTAAAGTTATACTACTGTAGACATAACAATAAATGAGAATAAATGAGAATAAACAAATAACTGCAGAAACACAGTAGGTTTTCTCCCTGTTGGACAGCTAGCCAAATTTTGTTTTCACTGGTGTTAGTACCAATAACTCCTTTCTATTCACAGAAATTGCTCTTGATTCAGTTTGATATAATTGTAAAAGAATCTATCCTGTTCTCCAGGGTGTCTTCAGATTCAGAGATTTCAAAGAAATCAGGACTTGCCATTATCATTTTCATACAATTTTCAACATGATACGCTATGCTTAATCTGATGAAACACTGCATCATTACAGTAGCAGGGAACAACATGACAAAATTATTTCTTACATAGCCCTGCAAATGATTGATTACTCTTATTATTGGTATTTGAAATGATAAAAAAGAAAAGTATCCAAAATTTTACAAGTAAATCAAATAGAAACTGACAGGTATAATTATTTTATATACTTGAAAGGAATTCAAAATCTCCAAAGTGAAGAGTTCTATAAACAGAACAGATGTTCTAAAAAGAAAAAAAAATGAAGAAATCTGCTTCTTAACATAGTAGCAGCTGGTGTCCTGCAATTACCCTCTACACATCGGAGTCTGTGAATGTTACAGCCTGCTTACAGATAGTTTTATCGTTGTGCAATTTGCATGTAATATTCTAGCATATTTTTATTTTTATATAGCAAAAGGAAGACGTGAGCTCAGACTCCAAAGCTGAGTGTTTGTGCTGGTGCGTGCAGGCATAAGAGCATCAGAAAAAAGCATTCCTGGTTCTTCTAACAGACATCCAGACTGTTTGAAGATACAGCGCTAAGATCAAGAAAAGCTGGATGCAATTCCTTTGGACGCCTGCGTACTGTCGGGACACTTTGCCCAAAACAGAGATAGATCCTGAGGATGGTTTGACCTACCTCTGCTTTTGGTTAAAGCTAGTCAATGGTAGCTGTTTGCCGATTTCTGTTTTCACAAATGAGAATCAGCTTGCCTTGACTAAGCTACTGACAACTCAAATGTGTGTTTCAACCCAGGGTCCTCATTTCCTCTCTGTAAAACCAAAACATTACTTCTTTAATGAAATGTGCATTGCACTTTTTTAGGTTCCAGTGTTACCCAGGACTGTTTGCAGGCATATTTTTAAGCATCACTGCAAAATTCAGGAACTTAACCTGTCTCTAAGATTCAGCTACACCGTGGAGCACATTTAAAGCAACAGCCAGTGTTGTCTGCATAAACAAAAGACAGACGTAGCCCTTTGTGGCCCTCCAAATGTATATGTCTAAAATGGATACATAAGCCTTCCCTCTCAAGGCCTTCAGAGTCACCTGCCATGGAGGCAATTGATAAAGTAGGTATTTACTGCAAGGAAAAAAAGCTTCCTTGTATTTTAGGTACATGCTAAGGTCCTAAGTCAGGAGCGAATGGCAGCCCCTAAGTCAGGAGCGAATTGCACCCCCTAACACAGGTGTGCTCAGTGGCCGGGGGACTAGTCACGGGCAGCGTGGAACAGAGTCTCTTCTTACAGAAAGTTGTCCCAGTTCTGGTGTTGAGGCTGTCAAATTCAGCAGGGGTCTGAGCTTGGTTTGGGGCTCCTGAGGTACAGCAATACCAACACAAAATAATTGTTCATTTCAGTTTTGCTCTTCAACAGGGAGAGTTAAAAATGAGTATAGGAAAGCTTTCGATAACTTTGAAATATTAATTTTATCCATTGCAACACAGAGGCCAACGAAGAGTGTGGTGACAGCCTGGAAGGCTGAAAATTTGGCCTACAATGTACAACTACCAGTATTGCATGTGGTGTTCCTTCTTTTTCTTTCTAGAGTGGGTGGAAGAGAGAGGTTAGGCTGGCCTGTGATACTCTCATGAGTGCTGTGAGCAGTGGTTCCTATGTGCTCCATCACTATTTGTTTATCTTAGGACCTAAAAGAAGAGCAGAGCAGACTTTTGGAATAATTTTTCCTGGACAAGGAAGGGAAGATGTAGCAATACTGCAGCCTTCTGCAAATTTATGTTTACATTGTCATGCATTGTATTTCATATACAAGAAGGGGGAAAAAAACCTCTTTTAAGGCAAACTTCTGTTTAGTCATTTCAACCCAAAGGAAGCACTGAGGTTCCCTAAACCCAGAGGAGCTGTCATTTGAGATACTCCAGGGTGTGCAAGACACTCAGATGGGTCTGGCATGTATGACAAATGCCATCGCAGACCTGTGCCATTCTGCAGGAGCAGCTGGAGCCGATACCAAAGAGCGTGCCAAAAGGCACCAAAAAGGTACTCTCTCCTTTCCTGGTCACTATCATCCAGCAATTTCTTCCCGTCAGTGAAAATCAAACCTGGAATGTCCTGCCTGGGCTCTATGAACTGCAGAGGGCTCCTCAGAGAAAAGGATCCAAAATGTGGCAGTGCTGGGGGCCGGTGGGGAGCCAGGAGCTGGGGACTCACAGCATTCAAGGGTATCCTTAGGAAGGTTTGCTGTAATTTCTGAAAAGGAGGAATTCTGCTGTTCAGAAATAGTATAAATGCTATGTCAGTGATGTTTATGTGTTAGTTAGACCTTTCCATGTCTTGCTCATTACGTTGCAGAGCTGGAGGATGCTTTAATTATATAGTGCTATCTCAGATCCTTGCTCGAATAGTAATATTGAATTCATATTGAGCTTCTGAAGCCTTTGCATTTCCCACTGCTTTGACACTACCCCACTTCAAGAGTACTAATTAGAGGGAAAATATAGCTCACACCAGTCATTTATTTTTATATAGCACCCCTCGGCACAAATTTCCTAATGTCCTTTTCTCTCATTAAAATCCAATCAACTAAAAGTATTCTTTATTAAGTGGTCCATGAAATAACTTTTTAATTTTAGAACAAAAGGATATGAAGGCTATTGCCTATTTGAAATACTTCCTAGCAATGTACTCCGGAGAAAGAAGAGGTACGTGTATCTTCAACTGACTGGGGAGATCTTGAGAAAACAGCCCCCAGAAAGGATGGCTGGTGTTCCACTGCCTCAGTACCTGCTGTTCATTTCCACCATGCCTTCTCCACATTTGTGATTGCAGCTTTGGAAGAAGAAAGTGAAAATAAAAGACCAAAGCAACAACAAGGAGGAGAGGTATATTTAAAAAGAGAGACCAAGGAAATGAGAACATAAATGAGTCTTTGCTGATACCAGGTGCAGTGACAAAGTAATTGTTTCAGAAAATGCTCCTGTCAGAAAACCTCTTTGCCACAAAGGAAAGTGGGAAGACAACCACAGTACCAGCTGGAATATTTGCAATTGTACTTGTCAAATAGTCTTACTTGTTTTCACCTCTGTAATGCATTCATTTAAAGTTAAATCCTGTTGTGGAAATGTGCAACACGTTACCAGGTGGAAGCAGTGGTGGGGCTCGGCTTACCGTTGGTGACACAGCATGCCAGCACTTCAAAGAGGTGCCTTGTCACTTCTGTGGTCACACAGAGAATAGGACAGTGGCACGGAGACACGTTTCCTCTGCCTCCCCCCAAACCGAGCCCTGTAAACGCCAGTCTGTTTCCTTAAATCCCCTTCGAAATACTGATTGTAATCGGAAGAGGGGTCCTGTTCTGTGAAAATGAGGGTTTTCATGTGCACGCTTGTGGGATCAAAGCCACCCTTGTTCTGAACTGGGCGAATTTACCTTGCTTTCCCTTCATGTACATTCCTCTTTGGAGCATTAAAGGCTTCTCTCTGGCCTAGCTATCCCCTGGTGGCGTTGATGGAGAGGTGATGTCACTTGGATTTCCAGTTTTTCAGCTGCGTTTCAATAAACAGCACATAACCCTGATGCTGGCTCAGCTGCAGGAAGGAGAATACAGCTGGGCTGAAATGCCTGTCTGTGTGGCCACACACGCCAGGCAGCCTGACAAACAAGGTCAATTATTAAAACCAGAAAAGTCCATGTAGACAAGGCATGCTGTCACAGAGTGCAGCAATGGTGTTACAAATGCTGAGCGGTAATGCTGATTTCTACCCTGCTTAAGAAGTTTAAGGCAGATTAAGAAGAAAAATATTCCGGGAGACATTTCTTGTTGGGATCTTCAACAACAGGACCCATACAGCTGTTACCACTGCAATAGTCCTGCATCTTTCTTGTTTACCGAAGCAGCATCCTGGCTAAACTGTTATCTGGGAGAGGCAGGAGGAGTTCAGTTGTCACCGTGCTTGCAACCTATTACATTTTTAAAGAAGAAAGCTCTGTGGGACAATACTCGTGTGACTGCAAGGAGCACGTTGAGATATGGACCTCCTTGGATCCTTCCTGTTTAGATATGTTTTTATTTTACTATCTTTTATCCTTTATTTCAGATAAATATATATTCTTCATTGTTTAACTAGCTTTTGTCAACCCAGTCCTGTGTAACTTTCAGCTAGCTCAGGAAAATCTCACATATCGGAAAAGAAAAAGAAAAATAATAGTAATTAGAAAGTGACCAAGTGAGACTCCAAAACAGTGAAATACTGCTTTTGTTTACATACATTGTGTCATGAGGGTTGATGGTGCTACATGAGGCCAGATGAGAGCACAGTTTTACCCTGGGTTTGATTCCAAGTTAAGAACATAATTTCTGATGCCTTTGTCTTAGACTGGTGAAAGAACATTCACGCAGGGAAGTGAAAGATATTTGCAGTAGGAATATAGGACTCCAACAAATATGTTACTTCATTTGCACATTCTGCATCATATCCAACAAAAATTTTTGTCCCAGTGGAACAAATACCATGTGAGAGCTACCAGTTAGCTAGCACCTGGGGCAATGAGGGAATCTACGGGGAAACTGAGTGAAAAAAAGCTACTACTGGCATTACAGCTGACAGTGGTTGTAATCCAAGCTGTACGCTGGTATGTGAACTGACATGCACCTTGGATGCTAAGTGGGATCAAATACGCAAGGATCTGCTGTGGCTGCTGCAGACAGGTCTCAAGAGAAGGGACTGCTTTTTGTCAACTCAGTCTTTTTGATCTTATGACATGGATCAAGTGAAACTATCCAAACTATTTTTCCTGCCACATATTTCACATGTTTTGGAGCCTCTAGTCACCATTTAGAAGTTAGGCAGCCTTGACTTTCCTTACCACTTCAGTTCATACTCTCTCAGCAGACAAATCTTCACCAATTCAAACCATCAATTAAGCACATCCACCCCTTCTTACAGCCACTCGCCCAAACCAGCAATAGCAGCTGCTTCTGCTGGAAGAATAAAATGTTTCTGACAGAAGAAATGAAGGAAAGCTCCAGCTCTGTCATATCTTGTGTCTGATGAGGAAGGGTAGAGGTGTCTTAGAGGAGAGGCCAGGGCATTGCCTAGCCACACACAGGAGTACGACTGGAAGTACAAGTGAAGGTCGTGTCTGCCCAGCAACCTTCCTCCAGGGTAAATAGTGCATGGAGTGCTGGGTCCAGTCACAGGCTCCCAAGTGCAAGAAGGACATGCACATACTGGAGCAAGTCCAGCAAAGGGCCACAAAGATGGTGAAGGGACTGTAGCATCCCTCATAAAAGAAGAGGCTAGGACTGTCTAGAGTGGAGGAGGGAAGGCTTATGTGTATAAATACCTGATGGGGGAGTAAAGATGATGGAGCCAAACTTTTCTCAGTGGTATCCTGTGAAAGGTCAATGGTCACAAATTAAAATACAGGAAATTCCATTTAAACACAGGAGAAAAATTTTTACTGTGAGGGTGGTCAAGTACAGGATTAGGCTGCCCAGACAGGCTCTGGAGTTCCCAACCTTGGAGATATTCAAATCCCGACTGGACACAGTCGTGGGCAACCTTCTCTAGCTGGCCCGTCTCTGAGCAGGGAGTTGGACTAGACGGTCTCCAGAGGTGCCTGCCAGCCTCAACCTTTCTTTGATTCTGTGAAATAGAGCACATTAAATACGTTCAATTAATCCTACATGTGGACCCGCTTGTTCCAGAATACAAATATTTCTCCATTAACTATATGGATCTAAATGAGACAGCCTAGAGTAACTCCCTCCTCCAGATGAGTCCTACATCCGAGACATCTGAGCCCCTGGAGCTGAGCTGATCAGAGTTCTGCACAGTGGCAGCAGCACACGAGCAGTGAGATTTTCCTCTGCAAAAATTTCAAAGGGGCAAGTGGGCTAGAATGAAAAGGACTAATATCACGGTCATGGCCCTGGCACTGGCCTCTGCACCCCACTCGGCTGCTCTGCATCCCCAGGAAGGCTGCAGACTGTCTGCAATTTGACGTCCTGAGGTGGGCAATGGACTCCTTCACTGTGCCATGGGTGTGGGCTGGTCACCTCTGCCAGGGAAAAGGGAGAGCAAAGCATGGCTCCTCGGTGCTCCCACACCATTCCTGCTCACAGGGCACTCGTGTCTGACTAGCCATCCTCCCAGAGAAATGCCCCTAAGGACGAACAATTTCTCGGAGATACCTGGGCATCCCTGTCCCAGAAAAGTTGCTGGGCATCAGCTACTTCAATAGGAGCGGAGGGTTAAATGCCTCTAAGAACCTGCTCTCACCCCAGGATTACGAGTATGGAGAAAAAGAAAGAAGGAGAGACACAGTTCAATTTTGCTTTTATTAGATCCTTACCTTTTTTTAACCAGGTTTTTAAAAGCAAGAGCCTTAGAGCAAAAGAGGGAATGAGTCACTGCAATAGCTCCTCATTAAACTAATGACAAGACATATAAACAGAGGGAGCTCACTTGGCTAATGTTCCTACCATGCGCAATGTTAAGCCATGGGAAATTAAACCAGAAAAAAAGTCATGTAGCGTGCCTTGGACTGGGTGTTCAGTTAACCTTAAACTGGAAATGTTAACATTTGATTTGAAAACTACGGTTAGGCATTTGCACCAGGCACCGTGTAGCTGGATAGGGTAAAAAAGAAGTAAAATTAAATACCAAGCTCTGTTGTTTGCACTTTTGAGTGAATATGCACTGAGTAGTAGCACCTCTGTTGAACCACATTTCCAAAGGCGGGGAGTTCCTTGCTGTTCTCATTTCTCTCTTTTTAATACCAAGTCAATCAACCAGACACCTGCTTGGGTTATGGTAGGTGCTGAACACTTCTGAAAAATACCCTCTCAGTAGAAGCCATTATTTGCCGGTCTGACTCCATAAAAATCAACCTGCCAGAAAAAATAAATTCTGAAGGAGCCCACGCTAAAACCTCTCTTCAGAGAATACTCCATTTTCAGTAGAGAAGTAGATATGAATGATCCTCACCCAATTCAAAGAGATTAAAAAGGCAATAAAATGTTAATCTGCAGAAAACATCTTACAGAAAAACTCTTCTGGGTCTACAGCGTCAGCCACAGATTGCAGGAAGAATAAGATATTTTGGTACTGAGAAAATAATACTGGAATTGTTTTTAAAATTGCAAACACTCGGCAGTGTTCTAAACAGACCCATTTTCAGCAGTGTTTCCCAACTAATACTTACTAACTTTTTAAATTGAGAATTTTAATTGAAATGAATGAAAAATGCAATCATTATTTTGAAACATTTTGATAACGTGTTATTTTAAATAGGGATTGGCAGTTCCCGATACGCTTGACAAAAATGTGGACATAGCAGTATTAATGCCAACTAGTTTTTATGTAAAAAATCGAAGATCAAGTTTTTCTAGCAACAACTCTATGTAATTGTGTAAGATCTCAGTAGTCTCTGCCTGATAATTTGAAGTTTTGGAGCAATTCATGTTGAAGCACCTGTTAGAGCTTTGGCAAAAAATCCCAGCAACAACATACCTTTTTGTCTCATAAATACCTTAAAAAAATAGCTGAAGCTTCTTCAGCTCCGTGGCTAATGTAAAAGAAATGAGGAAATATGTTCCTTTCATTTCCTCTCCTTTGTGTAAAGGCCAAGGCTTAACAGAGAAAGAGGAATAATTTAGAATTTTAACTATGTGTGTAACAGGCAATCAGGAGAACTCTATATACAAAAATCCTTAACAACAGAAAACAAAGAGCGGAATGTTAAAACCACTAAAAACTGTATAGAAATGTAAGCCTGACACAAAAGCAGCCCAACAAATTAAATTACACAAAAATTGTATGTGATCAGTCCATTAAATTTATCCATTACAAATAACACAACATTTCTATATGATCAAACATGAGAGCTGACCAATTATCTACTCCTGGCATTGCTCAGAATGCAGTAGAAGTACAAGTAGAAAATGACTTTTACACTGAGTAACCCTCACTAATAAACAAGGCCATTATCCTGGCAATGCAAAAAATAATTACAAATAGTTGAAATGGGGTGGGTGGCTGGGTGGGGGGTTGCCGATAGGCTGTAATGGAGATATTTTTGAGCCTGGAGGTACAAGCAACTTTCTCTACTGGTTTCTAGAGAGAGCTGTTTCAAAAGTGGTAGCTAAAAATAAAAGGATAACATTATTATTAAACACCATCAAGCTGACAGACACTTCGCTATTAAGATGCAAATAAACTCCTCATGTCACAGATGATGATTCCTGCTATTTTCAGTTCTTTGCCAAACTTGAATGTTTTGGGCAAACAGTTTTCACAAGAAGCAAGTGTCTTAGTTTGCCCATGTTTGTTTAAGCTCTGTCTAATGCCATTCAGCCTTTTCTGAGAGAGGGATTAAGGAGAAACATGTTTTCATTTGCTCATCACAAGTCTTAAAATGCTTTTTAATGAAGAAGTTCTAGCACCTCCATGTGACACAGCCAAGATGACATTCATCTATGTAGACTTGGTGTCAAAGCTGTTCTTTGTGCGATCCCTGTGCAACTTTATTGCCATCTCAGCTTCAGTTTCAGCTAAGGCTGATGTGTTCAATGCCTTCTTTGCCTCAGTCTTCACTATATATGTCTCCCAGACCTTTGTGCTTAGTGAAAGGGTTAAAGGAGGAGAAGGAACAGCGGTGCAGATGAGTCAGGGACTACTTGAAAGAACATGAGCAGTAGAAGTCCTTATGGCTGATAAGCTGCATCCAAGGATGACGAGAGAGCTGTCTAATGTCCTTGCGAGGCTTTTCTCGATCATATTTGAAAGATTGTGCAAACTGGGAGAGGTCTCTGACACCTGAAGAACGGCACCCTTCTTCAAAAACAGCCAAAAGGAAATACAAGTTGATCAGGCTCACTGCAGTCCAGGGGAAAATCATGGAGCAAATCCTCTTGGAGCACATTTCTGGTCACAAGAGTGAGAAAAATATGATAGAGAATATAGTCAGCATGGATTTACCATGCATAAATCATGCATAATCACTCCTGACCCACCCGATAGCTTTCTGTGATAAAATGTCTGGATTTGTGGATTAGAGGAGAGGAATGGATATAATTTACGTTGATTTTGGCAAGGCTTTTGACAAGTCTCCCACAATATTTTTTTTATCCAGTTGAGACAAATGTGTTGGACGAGTGGGCAGCTAGATGGCTATAAAAATGGTTGGATGATCAGGATCAGAGGGCCCCAGTTAATGGGTTGTACTCCATTTGGATGCCTGTGACAAGTGAGATACTACAGGGGTCCTCTCTTCTTGGGATCTGCCCTATCTAACATCTTTATCAGTGACCTGGAGGAGGCAACCGAGTGCACTCTCACCAAGTTTGCAGCAAGACGACAGCAAGCTGGGGAGACCAATCGATATGCTCAAAAGCAGGGCTGCCATCCAGAGGGGCCTAGGCAGGCTGGAGGAGTGGGTCAACAGGAAACTTATGAAATGCAATGAAGACAAATGCAAAGTCCTGAACCTGTGAAGGAGGAAGCTCCTGGAGTGACGCAGGCTGGGGGCTGCCTGGGGAGCGGGGCTGCCTGGGGAGCAGGTCTGCAGAAGGGACCTGGGTCCAGGCTGGACAGTGAGTTGCATAGGAGCCAAGTGTGCCCTGGCAGCAAAGATGGGCAACAGTCTCCTGGGCTGTATTAGCAGGAGCAGAGATGGTAGGTTGAGGGAATAGATCATCCCCCTTTAATCGTCTCTTGGACCACATCAGGATACTGCATTCAGTTTAGTCCACTCAGGACAAGAAAGGAAACAACAAACTAGAGTGAGTTCAGAGGAGGCCACCAAACTGGTCAGGGGCTGGAGCACTTGCCCTATGAGGAGACGTTGAGGGAGCAGGACTTTTAAGCCTGCAGAAAAGATGGCTTCAGGTGGACCTCACAGCAGCTTCCCAGTTCCTGTGGGGTGGTTACTGAGAAGACACAGCCAGGCTCTTCACTGAGGTACATGGCAGGAGGATAAGAAATGATGTGCATAAGTTGAAACAAGAGATGTTCAGATTGGATATAAAGAAATTTTTTTTCCTGATGAGGACAATCCAGCTGGGGCACAGATATCCCAGATGGTATCGTCTCCAGCTTTGGAGGTTTTAAAGACCTGACTGGATAAAGCCCTGAGCAACCTGCTCTGACACCAGAGTTGGACCTGCTGTGAACAGGAGATTGAACTTGAGACCTCCTAAGGTCTTTCCCAACCTGAGTTATCCTGTGATCCTGCTCTGTGACCACCCTAAAGTAGACACTGGTGAATGCTTAGTCACCCTAAGACTCCACCATATAACGGGAACTTAGAAGGCTCCTAGCAGCCATGTGGACATCTACCTGAGACACTTAAATATTGGTGTGTTAATCTTGAGCTGAATCCTACCTTTACTGACACAAATTGAGCCTGACCACATGAGGATCAAATGTGAATGTTGCACCCTAGGATTTTCACTGCAACAGTCCAAAAGGACTGTTTGTGTTTGTGCATCAAACACAGTATAACCAGCCGGTTAAACGAGGTGATTATCCTGCTGTATACAACGTTGGTGTGGCCTCACCTTGAATATTGTGTGCAGTTCTGGGCCCCACCATTTAAGAAGGATGTGAAGGTCCTTCATTGTGTCCAGAGGAGGGCAACAAAGCTGGTGAAAGGGCTGGAAGGAATGTCCTGTGAGGAGCGGCTCAGGACTTCAGGCTTGTCTAGTTTGGAGAAAAGGAGGCTGAGGGGAGACCTCATTGCTCTCTGCAGCTTCCTGAGGAGGGGAAGGGGAGAGGGAGGTGCTGATCGCTTCTCCCTGGTATCCAGTGGCAGGACACGTGGGAATGGTTCAAAGCTGCACCAGGGGAGGTTTAGACTGGACATTAGGAAGCATTTCTTTACCGAGAGGGTGGTCAAACACTGGAACAGGCCTCCTAGAGAGGTGGTTGATGCCCTAAGCCTGTCAGTGTTTAAGAGGCATTTTGACAATGCCCTTAACAACATGCTTTAACTTTTGATCAGCCCTGAATTGGTCAGGCAGTTGGACTAGATGATCATTGTAGGTCCCTTCCAACTGAAATAGTCTATTCTATTCTATTCTATTCTATTCTATTCTATTCTATTCTATTCTATTCTATTCTATTCTATTCTATTCTATTCTATCTTACTGGTATGCTGTAGGTCAGCCACAGTCAGAGGAGTAAGGTCATCAGCTTTGGCTTTTTTGGAACATGGCAGACAAAGGTGAAGATGATTTACAGAAGAAAAGGAGAGTGGCAAAATGCAGGATGAAAAGGAAACAAAGGAAGGGGCTGAACTAAATATGGAGGGTAAGGCAGGGAGAAAGGAAGGAGATGGCAGAAGCAGAGACAATATCTGGGGACGTATGGTTGTGGTTGGAGTCAGGAGAGGTTGGACAGGATCTGTAACTACCAGATAACCCTAAAATAGACAATGCTGACCTTAATTTCTGGCACTGTTGTGCTGATATACAATAGCCATGGAGTGCAAAAATAACCTTAATTCAACAATTTGTGTGTTTGCATTACAGTACAGTAGGGGAGTAGTCACCAGAGAGTTAAAGTCTGCATCACAATACATACATGCAAGGTTGCATAGGCAGTCGTAAGTCTAGTATTTTCTAAATGCAGTGTGCTTGCCATTACACTCTTCACCATTTTATGATATTGTGTTTGTAGTTTGGCCTCATGAAGTCTTGCAGCAAGAGTTATGCCTTACCTAAGTCTCAGAAAGGCATCCAAGTGAATAGCGGATCTGCGTGGAAAATAGTTTAATATGCTCATCGGCAGAAGTTTTAACAGTAATGAAGTTCAAATATTGGTATTAAGAAGATAAAATCCCTTCTAAACGAATTTTAGTTCTACCTGGTTTAATATGAAAGAAATTATGCTGCTATTGCTAAAAGCCCACAACTTTGCTCTCTTAAATACTAGGGAAAAAAAGAATGTTTACCTCCACTCACCAAGCTCAGACTCTCCACAGTAGTACAGACTCTCTTCCCCAAAGGGAAAGGAGATTATTGACTATATCTGGCCTCATTCCAAAGGACACGAGACTGGCTAATGCTGAAGATAACTCACTCCTCAAAAAACACCGCATTCCATTATGCAGTGGGGAAGAACAGAAAATTGCAGTTGGATAAAATAAATATGGAAGATTGAATTGAAGGTCCAAATGTGGTAAGTCCCAAATCCACAATCTTCTGAATTCTGAGTCCAAGCATTTGCACACTTGCTAAATCTGGACTTTGTCAGCCAAAAGGTCCGATCTATGCAAGTAGTTCATTACCAAGAGGTAAAAAGAACTGATGCTATACACTGAGTAACGCAGTTGCTCAACTACAGTTCTCATTATCCAGTGCCCCAAACAGGAGAAAGTGTGAAATTAATTGATAAAAATCAAACTCTGTTGTATGCAAATATCAAGGCAATTGTTGAACAAGAAATTTATGGTCAATAACCTCAAATAGAGCAGGTAGCTGAAGAAGAATCACTTCTTACAATTCTGAATTGTAGCAACAATGAAAATGTCAAAGAGGCTGAAAAAAGCTTTCTTCTACCAGAAAACTGACTTGAAAATAAATGACTGATAGAGGTTGAATTGAATAATAATTGCAGTTAAGTAGTTTAATATGACTAAAGACAGTATATTCTTCAACTTTATAATTATCTACTTAGGCACTATTGTGAAAAGACAAATTGGATCCAAAAAGCTGTTTTTCAACATGGGTAATATTTACCTGAAATGAAAAATTCCCTAAGGTCGAAGTGGCATTAATAATTATATGTGGGTTAAGCTTCTGTAGGGGAATTCCACACAAGATTAACATTTAAAGTACACCAACCTTTTAAATTCTGGACATGTTATTTAAGGTGAATTGGTAGATGAACTGAAAAAACACATATTAAACCTGTTCTTGATTATTCATTAAATTCTCTTAGTGCTTTTAATAAATGTGATCACCTGGTTTGAGACAATTTGTTCATGCACATTATATCTAATCTCCTGTTATTTATGAACAATATTTCCCTGAAGTTTTTCAGGAAATTAAATGCTGGGATTGGAAATCTCCAGAAATGAATTGACAAAAAATAATAATCTGAGCTATAAAACATACCAGTTTCATGTGTGTCTATGCTGAATCCTTACATTGACTCTTCAATCAAAATTTATCTAGTGGACTTGCAAGCCTGAGATGGTTGAAATTTGATACCATTTTACAGATGGATTTTAAGAAGAAAAAGTACAATCAAGCTAATTAATCAGACATTTGTGAGGTAGTGGGTAAGGAAAAAAGGGCAGTAACGTAACTGGATTTCACATGAAGCTGTCCAAATGTAAATCCCAACAGTATAGTTACAGAGAGGCCAGGAGGTCACCAAGTGAGGCAGCTCATCACACAACACTCACTTGTCACCATATTTGAATGCAGACGTGGACTTCGTGTTAGAGTAGGGCAAGAAGCTATTTTCTCATTTTCTTGTTTTTGGAATATTTTAAATTCCTCTCCCATACTGAGACAAAAACCAAGAGCCTCAAAGAGACCAAAATGAAACAAACAAACTATTCCCCTCCCCAACAAATACAGCTTTAGAGCAGTGGAAATGCTTACTTTTAGATGTTGATCTTTTTCATTAAAAATCTTACTTTTCACTGTAGCTATATTTCAGAAGGAAAGTATTTCTGAAATGAAAAAGCAGAGTATTTCATTTTGAAGATACTGGAACAAGATATTAAACAAATGTCAAATCTTTTTGACTTGGCAAAAAATACTGAAAGCAATCCTTTGTCATAAAAAAGTCTAGTTTTGACAAATTGGCATTTTCAAACTAAAAATAAAGATTTTTCTTGTAAATCACATTCAGCTCTACACATCTCCAGGATGCATTGCAATGAACTGATTCTTGTGTGATTAGGTATGTGCATCAGGAAAGAAACCAGCCACCGGCTGACAGCCAGATGGCCTCCTATGACCTTTGGACTTCTGAATGTGGAAAGTAAACAAAATGAAGACCAGAAAAAGGAGGTCTCACATTGTAATATCCCTTTCAGGGAGTTTTGAAAATGTTTTTCTTCTTGATTCTGGCTGCAATACAACAGAGATGACTACCAGAAAATGTTCTCTATTAAATAAATTGCCCGAGTTATCCCTATTACTTTTTCAATATATATTCAATTACACATCTATTAGTAGGTGCATTTCATTTGTGGAAGATGGTACCATGACTTGAAGAATTATGAACTGAGAGCTTAATCAGCCGTCTAAGTAATTGTGAATATAATTTGTAAGTATAATGAGTTAATTTTCTCTCCTTACTTACACCTTTATGCCCCCAATAATTGCAGCGCTCAAGTGGAAATGGGAGCCGCATGTGGCCCTGTATCCCAACAGCAGTCAGCAAGTCACATCAGATTGCACAAGTGCCTGGGTTAGCTCTCTGAGAGCGAGCTGGCCTCTGCCTCGTGCTGTTTGGTAAAACATCGAACATCTTAGCGAAATAGTGGCTGGATTGTTCTTGAAAAGGAAACCTGGGGCCAAAAACTCGGCCAATTTTCCATCTTCCTGACCTTGGATCTCCAAGAAAGAGGTCAAAATACCCCAAACACAAATTTTAGATCAGCCTAAATATAACGTTGATGAGATGGCTTCACAATTACTTCTTTGTTGAAGCTCAGCAACGCTCTGCGCTCCAGTCCTGCTGAACTCTGGTGCATCCCAAGGTAGACCCTCTTCCTCGGCAGGGATGGGAAGGAGCTGGCGTAAGGCAAGCTGTGCCCAGGGCACCCCTTCCTTCCTTGAGCTACAGAGTACTTGGCTCTTTGCCTTTCTCTTTCTATACCTGCAGTTTACAAAATTTGACTGCCCAGGAAAATTGGATGTCAGTGGCTACTGCACTCCATATTTTCCTCTTTCTGCAGATGGAAATTTCTTATCAGTCCGATGCACAAAATGGCAGGCAGGGCAGTGTGCTATTGGAGCTGGCAGGCTGCAGGAGCTGAGGATGTCCCATCATATGCCACTTTGGACAAGAGAGAAATGGCACACGATGGAGTGCTTAAGAGGTAATTTTCACGTAAAGAACTCGGGAAAGGAAATCTGACCGACAACAAATGGATTGGAAGTAGGAGGGAACACCAGTAGTCACCACAGATGCGTATTATCTGCCAGGAAAATATAGCTGAAGAGGAGGAGGGGATGGAGGACCAGAGCTTGCTGAGAGCAGAGCAGATGGCTCAGGCCGTGTGAGGGCAATGCCATCCAGTCATCAAGTGTGTCACAGGAGGAGAATTTACAAGGTATTTTTAAAGTATGCCTTCACATTTATTTGTCCCAGTCATGTAATAAAATAACAATAATCCTTCTTTACCAGTGATGCTTTGTTGTCATTTATCTATGTGCTTATACAGCACAGCTGACACGGCTCCATAAACAATGTTCTGTGGCCAACTACGGCAGTGATGAAGCTGTAAAATGTGTGCCAAAGCACCAGGTGAATGATGTTTTTAAAGCCACTAAATCTTGTCTGTTGAGTTTGAATTCAGAACAGATTTCTTCTCATTATCATTGTTATTATTACCATTATCTTTATGACTGTGACATATAGAGGCTGTCAGAGAATAAAAGATATCCCTTGCCCCACAGAAGGTCACAATTTAAATTTAAGACAAGAGACTATTAATAACACCAGAGAGGTGAAGAGGGATCGTCAAGGAAATATGTGTTAATTGGCAAGATGGGAGAGGATATCAGGTTGCCAAAAAGGACAAGCTTTTCCAAATTTTTTTCTAGATATTATGTAAAAGAAAGTTAGAAGGAGTATTATGAATGACAGCAAGGTAGAGTAGAAGATGTTTATGGCATTATCTCCCCAGCATGGGTGAGAATGGAAGAGAGTCATCACAAATGTGTTTGGAAATTAGCAAGCAGGAAATTGGAAACTGTAGAGCAATCAAAGATAGCAGTGGTCTTGGAAGAACTGAATGACAGGTGACAGGCAGAGTAGGGACTGGCCATGAAAGGCTTTGAAAATAGTGACGTCGCTTAAATTTAGTGAGATGGAGAAGCAGAATGCAAAGACATGGAAAATAATAGGTAAGTGGTAGCACTCTGAACAGATAAGGGGGAAAACGTGTTTATCAAAGCCAGAGGAAAATATGTTGCAACAACTAAGACGAGCTGATGATGAGAGCTGTAAAAGAGATTTAGCTGTGTGGATGGACTGCAAGCATGATATTTATGCAATGCTGTTCAGGGTGAACTTCAGGATATCAAGAGACACAGAGCAGCTACAGATGAAGTTGATGACCAGGCTAAGGACCCAGTGGTGTTCCCCAAGGGTCAGTACTGTGTCCAGTCTTGTTCAACTTACTCATCAATGACCTGGATGAAGGGACAGAGTGCACCCTCAGCAAGTTTGCTGATGATACAAAACTAGGAGGACTGGCTGATACACCAGAAGGCTGTGCTGCCATTCAGCGAGACCTGGACAGGCTGGAGCATTGGGCAGAGAGGAACCTCATGAGGTTCAACACGGGCAAATGCAGGGTCCTGCACCTGGGGAGGAACAACCCCATGCACCAGTACAGGTTAGGGGTTGACCTCCTGGAAAGCAGCTCTGAGGAGAAGGACCTGGGAGTCCTGGTGGATGACAAATTTACCATGAGCCAGCAATGTGCCCTTGCGGCCAGGAAGGCCAACGATATCCTGGGGTTCATTAAGAGTGTGGCCAGCAGGTCGAGGGAGGTTCTCCTCCCCCTCTACTCTGCCCTAGTGAGGCCCCATCTGGAGTACTGCGTACAGTTCTGGGCTCCCCAGTTCAAGAAAGACGAGGAACTACTGGAGAGAGTCCAGCGGAGGCTATGAAGATGATGAGGGGGCTGGAGCATCACTACTACGGGGAAAGGCTGAGGGAGCTGGGGCTGTTCAGCCTGAGGAAGAGAAGACTGAGAGGGGACCTCATCAATGCTTATAAATATCTCAAGGGTGGGTGTCAAGAGGATGGGGCCAGACTCTTTTCAGTGGTGCCCAGCGACAGGACAAGGGGCAAGGGGCACAAACTGGAACACAGGAAGTTCTGTCTGAATATGAGGAAAAACTCCTTCACTGTGAGGGTGACAGAGCCCTGGCACAGGCTGCCCAGGGAGGGTGTGGAGTCTCCTTCTCTGGAGATGTTCAAAACCCACCTGGACGCAGTCCTGTGCAGCCTGGTCTAGGTGACCCTGCTCTGACAGGGGGGTTGGACTAGATGATCTCCAGAGGCGCCTTCCAACCCCCACCATTCTGTGATTCTGTGATTCTGTGATTCTGTGATTCTGTGAATGGGTGCTACCCAAAGGAAATAATACCAAAAGCAGAAGGGAGTGATAAAGCACTCTGGTAAGTATAGGTGATAGCTGGACATCCACAAGGAGGTGTCAGAGAAAAATCTGAGCTGCTCTGTGGTCAGAGCATTGTCTTAGGTACTCTGTTGTCTCTCAGTAACTTATTACTTATGGGTTTGTGAGCTGATTGATTAACTTGACTGTTACCCAGTTTTTCCCCTGCAGAGAAAAAATCATAGAAGTTTAAAACAAAAGTGTATGGAGAGTTTTGCTAACTCTTCGTTCTGATTCAAAGAGAAGGAGCGGTGACAGAAGAAGATTGTAGAGGATGGTAGAATCAGTAGATTTGCTTGGTTGTCACAAATTAAAGGTCATCCATGATGCTGGATTGCGAGAAGATTAGATCCTACACTGGAAGAACTGAAATGTTGAAGTGACACTTTTAACAGCACATGGAGGAAATAACAACGTCTTCTGTGATCAGAGTACCATCACTCTGCTGTTGGCTTTGTAAAAATAAAACATTTGGAGAAAGAAATTATGAGGGCTTGGATCAATGACTATGGCTCCCAAATTATATAAGGTCATAGCTCTTTTGCTCTTGAAGACCTAGTGGTGCTATAATAAAGTCAGTGGGTGATTTACTGTTGATTTCCAAAAAAATTTCTCCTCCATGACCTAAGGTAATGTCTGCATTTTACCACATGAGCTGGTAGATAGAGAGTTCCAAACAATACTGATCAATCTCTTTCAAGGTGGGGTGAGCTTCTACTCCATGCTGACGTCTGTATTACCAGCTCTGGGTCCTTGGCTAAATGGGAGGCTGCCAAAGTAGTCCCTCACATCTTTTTAACTGGTCTGTAGCCAAGAAATCTCTCTAGTGTGCTACAACAACCATCAGATATAAGAAAATTGGAAATACCAGATGTAATTGCAAAAAGGTTCTGGAGGTGTTTGCTTCCGTTACTGTTACTGATTGTGAAGCACTGTCCATAGACTCAGGTCTGGAAAAGACACCCAGTAAGTCACAGCATCATAGGATCATGCCGTAATTCAGGTTTGAAGGGACCTCTAAGTCCCTCTAAGAGGTTAAAGAGCTGGAAACTGCAAATGCTCTGGGTTTCCAGGGGAAAGTTCTTTTCTATGGCAATGAAGTTTTTCCATTTAGCTTTCTCTGATTATTTCTTCATGGGAGAGAAATCACAGTGTCATCCTAATGTTTGTAATAAACTATAGGGAACTAGGAAAAGTGAGAGGCAAATGACCTAAGCAATGTAAGTGTTGATGCAGGATTTGAAAGAAAAGGTGGTTTCTTGGCTGAATTGGAGGGAAAGAAATCCAAGCCCAGAGGGAGGGATGAGTAGAATAATGAGACAAACACAAAATGGAGGCATATTTTGTTTGCTAAGTGGTAGGTAGAGAAAGCAGAGTATATCTCAGAGTATATCTCTCTATAAGGATTCATTGGAGCTGTTTTGTAAATGCGACTGTGAGGACTTTGAGAGAGAAGCAACTAGTGTCTGAAAGAAAGTGAGACTGTGGGAATGGGGTGGGTGTAGTCAAATTGCAAGATGCAAGAGCAAAGCCAGACAAGGCAGGACAGACAAGGAGCTGGAACCAGGCAGCTAACAGAACATATTAATTTTGGGGGGTGGGATTTCTCTTGCCAAGCTCTAGAGCATCTAAAATACACATCCGTATCTAAACCTAAACCTGCCACTCTGACTCTAAATTTAAACCTGCCACCCTGACTCTTCCTTTATAGTCAATGGAGAGAAAAAGGCATTTCCAAAGGGGAATTGCAAGACAATACTGGACAAGGTCCAACTTTCAGATGTCTGAATTAAAGCAGATACGTCCTACATTGTGGGTGTGAGTCCCTTATCTAAACATGGATATGTGTTGCCATTTGAGATGCTCTAAAGTATCACTCTGTCACTTAGCTACTGGTAGTGAGGGCATGGGGCTCCCTTAGGTTTTCTGTCACATCCGCCAGCCCTGATGGAGGTCTCTGATACTCTGTGATGCCTCAAAAGTCTCTAGGGCCTATGTGCGGGCAACCGAGCAGAGCCCTTTCTGTCTGCAACAGGAGGGGAATCCGGATCTTTCATTTTGGAAAAAAAATCCACATTTTGCAATTATCATTTTTTTCTCTATTCATTTTCTCCATCCTTGCTAGAAAGGAATTGGAGATTTCTCCTTTCGCAGACTGTGCTGGTTTACCCTGAAATAAAATGGTCATCAGGCTACAGAGCTAAGGGCTAAACCAGAATACGATGCTGCTTGTCATTTCAGCACGGGATTCTTCTTCTCAAAGGTTAGACAGTTAATTGGCACTTCTGGAGAGTGAGTTACCTCATCCTCAGACAGGCCTGTTCACTAGGTAGCTCTCTGGTAGTGCCTATTGCTGTCATTTGATCGTAAGAGGAGCATACGTAGACACACATCTTATAGATGCTTATGTTGGAGCAGAAGAATTAAACATGGGTGGGATTCCTTTTTCCCATCCATAGATAACTATGGCAGAGATCCTTATTTCTGAATTAATTACATTAGACTCCCTTTGCGCTCACTGGGGAGAAATAAGGACACAACTAATTTGACCTATTTTGGTCTAATCTCATTTGAATAAGATAAATTGTGTCCTAGAGGCGCCTATTAAGGGAGCTTATGGTGACAAGCTCACATGTAAATGCCCGTGTTGTGGACATCTTAAAGTGCCACCCTTTAAATGTGTAAATAAATCTACCCTGTAGCAAGATTTCAGAGATTCATTAGGTCATTGGCAAGATCTGCTTTACTCCCACAGCCTGGGTGTTCTAAAGGGCATAATGATCACATATATGTCCCTCACCGTGGGCTGGCGCTGGGTGTAGCTAACTTCTCAAGCTTCCCTCCGTGCCCCCCTACAGCAAGCCTGGCTCGGAAGAGGGGAGATGGGTGGGCAGAGGATACAGTGTCCGTAGCCAGGGACAGCTGCTGCAGGAAGGTAAATGGTGACCACGTCCCTGATCACAAAGAGTTTGATTAACATTTGCAGGATGCTCACTGTTCACTCCCACAGCCCCACCAGTAGTTGTTACTAGCTGAATGGGAAGTGCTGTCCCCCCATGGGTGGCATTTAGTGTGCCTGGGACAGGGGGGTAATGGAAGGTCTCTGGCTTGGGAGAGAGGAGAAAGGAAACAGGTGTTTTCTAAAGCAGATCTGCCGGCTGTCACAGACCCGCTCCAGGAGACTCTTGGTCTGTCCCCAGTTCCTTCCCCTCCCACCGACTGTGCTGGAGATGCCACCTTTTCAGCCACCCTGGCTCTGTTGTGTGTGTAGCTGCTGAGGGGCAGAAACCTCCAGCATGGCAGCAGCAGTGATCATCCTTCGCTTTTTTTTTTAATCAATTACCATTTGTGCCTACAAGGCAAAATTAACAACTCCAGCTGCCAGTGGACGTAAGCTGGAGAAAGTGATGAACTCATTAAACTTTTAAGACCTAAGCCTGAAACAGAGAATTTAAGCCAGACTTAAGAGATCTCTGCCTCACATGGGACACGGGTATTGATCTGTGTCTCCTGTCTCTGTCTTTGCTCCTTATTTAATTATAGTTGGTCCCTTCCAACCCAAATAGGTCTTCTCGCAGTCAGAAAACAAGAGCAGCCTTGTATGAAAGGACTTGTCTGGAGCATAAGGAAGCACTTTGGGAAAAGCAGAGATTTTAGAGAGCTGAACGGTAACATTTGTCATGAAAATGTCCAGGGAACAGCTCATTAATTGAAGTAAATTGAAGTAAAGTGCACACTCTTAGTGTATATCTGTATAGTTAAATTATAGTAAGTGACTCCTACTTAATTACTTTATAATTTTTGCTGCTGGATTTAGTGGAAATGTGTTTAAAAGGAAGTCATGAACTATGAGAAAAAACCCCTACCATCGAGCTCTTTCCACTTGGAGATAAGCCAAGGCAATAGGGAAAAGCTTTTGGTGCTTCTCACTATTTCTATGTAAATGCCATTACCTATATCTAGCAATCAGAGATTTCAGATTAATCTCCTCAAATTCACACTTAGCAGAAAGCCTGCTTTGTTTCCAGCTGGATCAGTCCTCTACACCGGATCACTGTCCATGCTTGGGAGCAGGGCAAGAACAAGTGCTAGGTTTCAGCTGAGAAGGGGAGCCGATTTCTTTTTGGCAACTGCTAATTGACAGTGTTAATTAAACCGCACCCTCATGGGGTGATCTCGTGGTAGATTAGGCCAACCTAAATGTGGGCTGCCCTCCACAGCCCCTGCCACCCCTCTGTAAGCATGCCTCCCTGAAACTACACTAGGAGGAGTACCAGTCCTGGTGCGTGGGAGATGATGGGGACAGGGAGCAAAGGCAGAGGCTGCCAAATCATTTAGTTGGAAAAGACCCTTAAGATCATTGAGTCCAACCATTAAACATGGTGTTTCCTCCCGCTTTTGAATTGGTGACCTTTCATGTGTTAGGTGAATGTGATAATCACTACACAGCGGAAGCTCCAGCTAAAAGGGGTAAATTGCAGTGGAAGCATGCTTCTGGGTAAGCTGAGGGTTGTGCTCTCATTTGGAGACATGCATGATGGCAAGTGGAAGAACTTTATTCTGAGATTTTTGCTTTGTTTTGTTTTATTTGTCTCCAGCTCTGAGGTTTTGGGTGGGAAGCTTTCTCTCTGAGGACATTTCTGTGTGGAAAAATGACCAAGTTTGCTTTCATCATAATTAGAGTTATTATTAGAGCTTATGCAACATCTGAAATTCCAAATGCAGTTAGTGTTGCTATTCCCATTTTTCATTTTCCATTTTTCTCATTATTTTAAAAATAATGGTCCAAGTGTTAACAAAGTAAGCTGCAGTTTGTTTTGCCTCCCCTTCCCAAACCTGTTGTTGGCTCCTAGCCCTATTCCTCTAACCTTCTCTCTTTCTCTCCTACATTAAACATTTAAGCAGCAAAACGGGCAGACTTCACTGTGAGTCTTTCCCAGGCCACCCAGGGGGTTTATGCGCCCAGGGGGTTTATGTGCCCAGGGGGTTTACGTGCACTGCAGACTGTCATGCTGTATCAGGGCAGCCTCGCTGACCTGGACTACTTAGCTCAGGTACCGGAGATGGTGGGACTGCACTGCAGAGGAAAACTGTTCTCACCAGTCACATAACATCCACATTGTTGCAGCCTGTTATTAATAATTGTAATTAATGATAGTAACTTTTATTTATCCTTCAAAGAGTTTTGGGAGTGAGGGAGAGGAAGGTGGCAGGAAGGGTCCATAGGTACAGCTAGGAAAACTTTCGGAAACTGCCTGAGAGGAGAAGCTCAGCGGATTTTGCAGCTGGCTTCCCTGAGCCCTTGGTTCATTACATTAGAAGGAAACTTGGAGAGAAAGGGGCTTTTTCAGTTCAGTGGCTGCCTTGGAGAAGATAAACATGACTTTCGGCTCTCATTTTCATTCATAGAAGAGAGAAAGAAGAGCCCAAGGGTTACCATGGGAAAAGAAGGGATGACAGATAACTCCCTTGTCACCAGGGCAGGTACGAGATTGAAGGAAAAAAACCCAAAACAACCTGCATAAGTTATCCCTATACACTTGTCCCTCAGCAACATCATTCCATTTTAGTTGAATTTTATTTTTTTTTTAGCTTTCAATACCCATGAAATTAAGGATCTAAGCAGACCTTTTTTTAAATAAGCTCATCCGAAAGTGGTTATTGGTACACAACCAGTTGGTGGGGCTTCTGGGGACACGTAAGTGACCTAAGAGGAAAAGCTCCGTGCTAGAAAAATGAATGGCACGATGAGCAGGATTAAGAGTACTTCCCAGGCAGGTATACATAAGCCTTCCTGCCCTCTTTTACTTACAAGGAGCATTTCCACTCTCCCTCATGGAAGAATATTTGCAGACATTTCACTAAAATGTTCTTGTAGGCTGCTTTCATTGCTTTCATGAGTGAAGTTGTAAGTAAACGAAGCAGTGGGTACCTTTAGCACAATGGTGGTACATTCCTCCAGAGCACAGAGTGCTTGGCTAAAGCTACAATGTAGACCAAGACCTTTAAATATACCCCTTTCTTTGTAACGACCATATCCTAATGTGCATTCATTGCAAATCTAACCTCTTTCCTACATCAATATTGAATCACTGGACTATATAAGCCAAAAAGCTCCTGAGTTTGTATACTTGAACTAAAGAAAGAGTTTGGTTGCTTAGTTTATCTTTGCTGTCTCGGATCCTGAAGGAAAATTGCCAGGTAAACAGCTTCTCATCACAGGTTTTTTAAGGGTATATAATATCTGCTTCACTTAACTATTCGTGATTTAGTAAAGTGAAGTCAGCTAAAGAAGAGAGGCTCCACTTTGCAGGACAGCACCAGATGGTACATAAGATACAGGTTACTGACACCACAAGAACAAGGTAATTGCCCATTTATTAAACTCTACCCATATTTTGGGGGGTCTTCAAGAAAAGCAGAACCTAATTCATTCAGATCACCAGTGTTTGCCAGTGATTTAGGTTATTTATATGCATTTACATTTAAAAATTACAGAGATTGCAGCACTGTAGCCATCATGGCTTCCAAATACAAGAGGAAAAAATTTTAAGGAGAGGCAATGCCTTATATTACACCAGCTAAGCAGGCTGGAAAGGACAGTCTCTCAGGTGTATAGGCTTTTATTCAAGTAAGCTGTGCAAAACTCATATGCCCAAAAGCCTTTCTGGTTTTTGCAGCTGGTATTGATCCATCTGAGATATTATCACACCTTACTAACCAAGGAATAAAAGAAGAACCAGCAGAATTTCTGGAAGGCATACAGGTGTACAAGTACTTAATGTCATTTCCTTCAGGAACAGAGCTGATACCTTGGCCAGGGAACCGATAAACCATAACCTTCAAATAGTCCCATTTAAAAACTTTCTTATCGAGGTGGGAAGGTTAATATGAGCACCAGGGAGAGGTCTTGAGAGTACCAGAAATAGTTTTGAGGAGGTAGAGCTCCTCTTCGCCTCCACCTTGCCCTTGCAAGCTTTCAGGTTTGATGGATAACCAACATCCCACAAGAGCCAAAGGCACGTGGTGCCTTGTGGCATCTGCAGGACAAGCCAAATTCATTTTTTCTCCTCCGAGCGGGAAGAGCAGGAGTTCCTCCTCTGAGAATGAGAAGCCTGCAGAGGGGATGGCAGCAAAAGTTAAGGGGAAACGGATAAGTTCAGGAGAGGCTGGAGTTCAGGCTGAAGTTCAGGCTGAAGTTCAGGCGAGCCACAGGAGATTCACTGTAGAGTACTAATGAAAAGAAGAGTACAAATAACTGGATGCTTGGAAAGCTGCAGACAAAACAAGCTGTAATACTTGCTTTTTTTTTCAAGTTGATCATTTCTGTGAGCTCGTAGTTGAGGGTGCTCAAAGCAATAGGGGCCCGTGGCCAGGTATTATCTGTCTTTGAAACTCAGCAGGTAAAACTCTGGTACAACAAATTTGGTACAACTATGTTTTCTGTGACTGATGAATATGTAAATAAAACATATTATAAGGTCATAAAAAATAATGAATTACAAACTTTGAAATTGTTCCTTCATACTTTTCTAACCTTTGGAGAAAACAGCAACTTTTAAAGAATATTGGAAGAAAAAGGCCTAGAAAATGAACTCCTACAGTATGTTAATCTCTTCTGACTCCCCAGCAGGTACAGCAATTTAAATACAGGTCTAGTCATTGTGATCACTGAAACCGTGGGTGGGAAAAGGGACTGCTATGAACTGATTGAAATGTCGTTCTTATCCGTGCAGTTATGCCTTCCTTAGGTTTGTTCAACAAATAAGTCATTGCACATTGGTCTTTTGCAATGCTGGTATTTATTCAAAGCCATATGAGTACTGCTGCAGCTGCAGAGCGCCAGCCCCTTGGCCTTGCCGAGCTGCTTTCCTAAATGCTCACGTCTGCTCTCTGGGCTTACACACACTCTGCTACTTTGGGTCAATACTGGCGAAGTACCGTTTGCTTCATGCTACACCTGGACCACTTTGCTACTTCCAGATTGTCCCCAAGCACATGCCATGGTATATCAATACCACTTGCCTTTGCTCCCTGCTGCTGCTTGTCCATGTCTGGAGATATCCACATCCCATCTCGTGAGGTCTGTCACTATGAAGTTCCCAAACTTAAAGCTTTCTAGCAGCTCCTGACACTCTCCCTCATCACTGTCTTGCCCCAGG
Organism: Phoenicopterus ruber ruber; assembly: GCA_009819775.1. Lineage (NCBI taxonomy): Eukaryota > Metazoa > Chordata > Aves > Phoenicopteriformes > Phoenicopteridae > Phoenicopterus > Phoenicopterus ruber. Next base: position 188,698,530 of record CM020215.1, on the reverse strand, counting down.
GTGTGTGTGGTTCCTATTCACATGCCATATTTCCGATTTGGAGCCTGAGCAAAATAAAGAGCAGGACTCCAGCCCCTTGCAGAGGAAGGGCAGATAGGTAAAGAAAGGAAGAAGCTGAGGGAAGTGAGATAAGGCTTGCACAACTAGAGCAAAACACACAGTCCTGTGAGTAGCAGAACAAATTAAAACTGAGTTTATTGAGGATTTACATTTTGAGGAAAATATTCCTGTGTGGATGCTCCGGTTTCTAATCAGAGCTGAACTCACCCAGCAGTCCTTCTCTTTCTGAAATCCTTAAAAGTACCCTTTCACTTAGCTGCCTATTTTCATGAGATATGGGGAAATTTAATACCCTTAGGAACTCCACTCCCCTTTCCCATGTGGCTGAAATTAGCCAATTCCTTCAAAACATATTACCCAGGGAAAGGCAGACATATGTTGAGAACGCTATTATGTATGCCACGCTTTCCAAGGAAATTGGGCTAAATAATATAAAGTGATCTTTGCTGCATTCAGATATTTTCCTATAGGAAAGCTGGCCCGTGACGTTTCAATGTTCTCCTCTTGCCCAAAGACAAGGGTGTTCAAAGGGGTGTGAAAGTTTTTCAAAAGCTTGATACAACGGCTTTGGAGCGCGTGTGTGTGTCCCACCAGAGGCAGTGCTCATGGAGGGACTACACCACGTCTCTAAGCCCCTTATCCACCTCACAGATCTGTGCCACTGCTCACGCCTACTCTCTTTGTATCACCCATGGAGAATACGCTCTTGCTCTTATCCTACACAGCAGGTGTGAAACCTGAACACTGACCTTCCCCACACTTGATTGTGGTTAGTATGACTCATCTGATCTTTACAGCACCCTGCATGGTTTTATGCTCCCATGTAGCTTATGAATGGCCCATATCTTTCCCGATTCGATTCAGAACTGGGCTAGTGATATAGAAATGGAAGAACTGGCATACGCTTGCTTTTCAGCAGTGGCAGCAATTCTTTCCGTGTGGAAGATTTCTGATAGTAAAAAGCCCCACAACATACCAAGAGGTCTGGCTGGAGCATACTTAGTTTCATAAATCTCCGGCAGCTATAAATAATATTGGGGTATTTTTGAGAAATTCTTTATTCTAAGAACTGGCTGTGAATTTATTCCAAGAATAAAGACTTCCAAGAGTTTATTCCAGGAATAAACTTCTCAATCATAGCCAGTAATAAGAAGCTAACTCCTCCCCTTAGAAACCATTATTACTATATAGGGCAGACAAAAACAGTAAGACTCTCATGTCCACCCTAAAGACCTGTCTGGCTTTAAGCAACAGTATTTTGGTTCCTGTATTTTAAGAAGTTTCATCTTTTGGGACTTCTCCTTTGTCTTTGAACACACAAATGGGAGTCTCCACAAAAGTTCAATGAATGTTCGGAGTAAAGTTCAAATCTGTTTTATCATGTTTCAGTGAGGATGCCACTTCCTACTAGTAATGCGGTTCATACTGTGTGCGCAGTAGTATGCATAACCTAGACTATGTTCTTGCTGATATACATATTAGGCCAACATGTGGCAAGAAGAGCTGGTGAGAGACAGCGAGCATGACTCAATGAGTTGTAATTCGTCCAGTGGTAAATACAATCTCAGAAAGTTACTGGCAAGAGACAAAATTAATGGGAGAGGGAGAATATGTGGGCAGTAAGCAGGGTGGGGAAGGGAGTGAGAAAGATCTTTGAGCATGTTTCCCCTCATTCTTCATCTGGGAAATATCCCATTTCCATATCCCATCTGCTTTTTCCAGGAATACATAAACTATGTTTGATAGCAACAAGTACAGAGTAATTGTGTTTTCATTTCAGCAAGTCAATAATAAGCATTTCTAAACATTACACTGTACAAAGCTGGCATTGTATAAAATGATTACTAACATCAGTCAAGCACATTTACATTCATCCGCATGTCATAGGAAATCACAGTGGATGTGTCTGCCACGCAGGCAACTGCTGTGCACCATGGAGGTACTTGAGCTGGAGTCATACGTTCCAGTTGAGGTAGCAGTCCAGCACCACTGCAAAGAGCTCCGTGCAAACAAGAAGTCATTAATAACCCAGCTTCCCTCTCTGAAAAGTGAGTTAAGTTCAAAGCAGCGGAAACAAGACCCTAGTGGTAGTATAAAGCCCCTGTGGTCTGTCTACAAGGCATTGCAGCAGAATCAACATGGGTTCTTGGTAGATATAAACCTCCTTGAAACATTGGCCAACCAACCTGAGCTGGAAAGGACAAAACTCCCAAGGTTAAGGCAGGGGAATTTTAGGGTTGGCTTTACCTTGTTTAACTTTAAGCAATAAACAGTGCAGTGTTTAGGCTTAGGTAATCATCTGTGGCATGATTCATTTGCCTACATATAGACATAAATGCTATGTTAGACACCCTAAGGTATCCTACCTGACCTCCTGCAGCCACTTCTAGGGAATGTGAATCATCTGTAGCATCAGACCTGCCAGCCCTGTGCTGATACAGTGCATCCTGTCCCCACGGTCCCTCCAGTCAATGAAGGCAGAAAGACATCTCTGATGTGGGAGTAATCCCTTGGCAGAATGAGTGTCTGAGGCATGAGTCAGGTGTATGAACACAGACATCCAGTGCTACTTGAGATGCCCCAGAGTAAGCCTACATCTTCACAGGGCTGGCAGATACCACATAAGACCTGTATCCTACTGGAGTGTCAACTGGATACTGAGGTACTCTAGGAAATCTGGAATTGCACCAGACCCATGTTGTCTAAAGAACTGAATTGTTCCCAGAGAGGAATGAGATGAGCTGCTGCCAGCAGGTGCCTATTCTCTCACCAGCCAGAGAGCGAGACTAAATGACTGGCTTAGATGGGTTTTGGATGTCTGAAGTTGGGTGAGATGAATGCCTATGCATATGGTAATGCAGAGTTTAGGGCAGTCGTGTGAATGCCAGAAACTGCGCACAGCATGTGTGCAACCATGGCAAACTACATCCTCAGCTCCACAACTGCCTTTAGCCTTTGAGTTCCTTCATTTAGCACAAGCTACTGGCCAAAGAAGGCACCTCATCAATGAGTTACATAGAAGGGACAACACTCTTGCCTTCAGTTGCACACGCAAACATGGAGACAATGCACAAAGATCAAAGTGTAAAGAAAGGGAGAATTGGGTTGGAAAAGATCAAGTCATTTCACTAATGAGGCCATTCGTCCATTAATTACATTAAGTGCTCTGAGGATTCAGTTGTCAGGAGCAGAACTGGAGCTGATGGACTATGTGTGACAGAGATGCTGACAGCAAGTCAGTGAAATTACAGTTGGACTTATTTGGGCTTTGAAACCCTTTCTTCCCCCATCAGACCATGCCACCAGCCAACCTAGGGGGGACAACTTCACACCCAAATAGAAGATAGTAATGAGTCGTATAGTTCCTCTGCTACAATTTTCAGGAGTGCATGCACTATAATCCTTCATTTTTTGTAATAATTCTGTTTGTATTACTACTGCTGTACTACTCTGAGCTGTTATCTCACCATCACCCTGAACTAAGCAAGAGCAGCCCTGCTGGTCTCCATTTGGAAGGGAGCCACTGAGACCTGACTGATCTAGTAAAAACAGTCTCTAATCCACTCACTGAACTGATGCCCTAATGTGACCCAGTCCAGCCAAAACTCCTCTCTGCGGTGTCTGCGGACCATCTTTGGGAATTTGCTGTCTTTAACATGCACCTACCTGCCAGTTTACTTAATGTCTACAACATGCTCCTTCCTCTTGAAATGAGGGCATTAGTGCAGACCTGAGGGCAGTTCAAGGGTGAGATCCCAGCATTGTACAACACAAAACCGCTTTTTTGTTCCTCTGACCATGCATTTTGGAGAGAGTTGAGGGTGGAGGGACCAGTATCTGGCCTGATGGAAGAAAATGCCAGCAACTCAGATTTCCCACGTCACCAGCAGAGTCAAAATGAGTAAAGGAAATAAAGGAGAGGCAAGGATGCTTGGCAAAAACAAGACGCATGTTTCCCTCTGAACCTGGATTGGACTGGTTGGCATGTTGGAAATCAGGAAATCACTGAGTGCTAAAGGTATATTTGTTCAAGTGAAGCAGGAAGCTCCCATCCTGAGAGTTTGGTGTCATTTCCACTCCTTGGAGGCTGTCTGCCAAAGTCAACTCCAGTGCTCTAGGTAAATTTTTGTCACAGCGATGACACTCTGCCCAGTGTCAAGTCATTCTGCAGTTTCAAGTAGATGCGGTAATTGCATTCATTCCTAGCCTAAGTAGACTTTTTGTATTGCAGTGTGCCACTCACCGCTTTAACACTCCTCATTCAGAAGCAGGGATGAGACACCTGCATTTGTCTCTACATGCCTACAGCACATCAAGGCTCCTTTGGGATAGAGATCCTGCTGAAAACCACTATGTTTTCACTATTTCATTATATATTGATCATGCCTAGTTATCCACAGTGCTCTGATGTATGTCATGAGGCTGCATGGTATGTCCCTGTGATGGTACCTGTCAGAAACATCCAGTTCACAGCTGTCATATGGTATATGCCATCTGCTTAGAGAGCTGGGCACTGAGCTGTACAAGAGCAAAGAAAAGGACAAGAAAAAGTTAGCGAGCTCCAGGGGAGAGACTGAGCTGGAAAGAATTTTCCCTTCTGTATGTATGTATGATACAGGAATACCAAAAATCATTTTAGTCTCTCCACTAAAGCTGCAGGTTATCCTTTCATGCTTTAAAATACTTCATGTGTGCCTGTATCCACCTCTCTTCAGCATCTTGAAGTTTACTGTGAGCAGTTTATTTACTCTTCCTATTTGTTTACCTTTTCTAAGCAGATCCAATCAAAGGACTACTTCAATCTGCCCTTCAGTGCTATCACTGAAGCAGTGGCACCAAAAACCATCTCAGAGAGAAGCTACCTGCTATTACCGGCTGAAAACGAGTAAATTCTGAGAAGAGTTAACCATAACATGCAGATTTCTTATGGCTTTGGTTGCAAAATGGCCCTTGGGAGGGGCTCAGCAGGTGTCAGGCGTATATAGAAATGACAGGTCACAACATCCAGGCCACTTTCCGTGACAGCCTACAATAGCAGACTGCATTAGTATCAGCAGCAAGGCAGCACTGAGGCAGTGCAGGATCCACACAGGGTATTGCGTGTTGCCTGTCCAAAGTGCTTCTGACTCCTTGTACGAGCTTGAGCAGAGGGAAATTGGGGAGGTTTTTGCATGAATATGAAGATTTTTTTTTTAGGAAATAGGATTGGGTTGGAAATGTTTTCTCTCTTCTGTCAGAAACTGACATTAAAAAATAAGTCAAAATAAAGAAGAAAAGCCCTGACAAAAATTTGAGAATTCATGACACTAATTTTCACATAAAATTGACTTTATAATTATTACTTATATCATTACTGTAATTAGTTGAACTTCTGACAAAAATAAGTCTTATGGATTTTTTTTCCTTTTTACGTCAGAAATATCTAACATTGGGACTGTGTAAAACCTTCTTTCAAAGCGGAAATTAACAGATCTTGACCTCTTTCCTGAACAATGTTGCTTTTGCCAAATCAGAATTTTCTGACAAAAATTGGTCATTGAAAATTTTTCCAACTAGCTTTTCAAGGAACTTTTAAAGGAATAGTAACTCTATAAGGAAAAGAGGACTCCAGTTTAACCGGACATGGTGGGTTGATGCTGGCTGGATGCCAGGTGCCCACCAAAGCTGCTCTATCACCCCCCTCCTCAGCTGGACAGGGGAGAGACAATAGAGTGAAAGGCTCGTGGGTCGAGATAAGGACAGGGAGGTCACTCACTAATTACCGTCACGGGCAAAATAGACTTGACTTGGAGAAAATTAGTTTAATTTATTACCAATTAAATCAGAGTAGGATAATGAGAAACAAAACCAAATCTTAAAAACACCTTCCCTCCATCCCTCCCTTCTTCCCGGGCTCAACTTCACTCCCCATTTCTCTCCCTCCTCCCCACCAGCAGTGCAGGGGGATGGGGAATGGGGGTTGCAGTCAGTTCATCACACATTTTCTCTGCTGCTCCTTCCTCCTCAAGGGGAGGACTCCTCACACTCTTCCTCTGCCCCAGCGTGAGGTCCCTCCCACGGGAGACAGTCCTCCATGGACTTCTCCAATGTGAGTCCTTCCCACGGGCTGCAGTTCTTCACGGACTGTTCCAGCATGAATCCTTTCCATGGGGTTCAGCCCTTCAGGAACAGACTGCTCCAGCGTGGGTCCCCCGTGGGGTCACAAGTCCTGCCAGCAAACCTGCTCCAGCGTGGGCTCCTCTCTCCACAGGGCCACAGGTCTTGCTGGGAGCCTGCTCCAGCATGGGCTTCCTATGGGGTCACAGCCTCCTTCGGGCACATCCACCTGCTCCAGTGTGGGGTCCTCCAGGGGCTGCAGGTGGGTATCTGCTCCACCATGGACCTCCATGGGCTGCAGGGGCACAGCCTGCCTCGCCATGGTCGTCACCACAGGCTGCAGGGGAATCTGCTCCGGCGCCTGGAACACCTTCTCGCCCTCCTCTTCACTGACCTTGGCATCTGCAGAGTTGTTGCTCTCACATATTCGCACTCCTCTCTCTGGCTGCAATTGCCCTTGTGCGGTTTCTTTTTTCCCCTTCTTAACTAAGTTACCCCAGAGACACTACCACCGTCGCTGATGGGCTCAGCTTTGGCCAGCGGCGGGTCTGTCTTGGAGCCAGCTGGCATCGGCTCTATTGGACATAGGGGAAGCTTCTAGCAGCTTCTCACAGAAGCCACCCCTGTAGCCACCCCGTTAGCAATACCTTGCCACGCAAACCCACTACACCGTATCAGACACAACATCTGGCACCAAAAACTGTCAAAATGTAGTTCACCTTAGGGGGAAAGTGTCCAGATGCAGAGATACTTTTGACTGTATGATGACATCTGTTACGCAAACCAATATTACAAACTTAGATCTGTATCTGTTAATGGGTAAGACAAAAATTAAGCTGAACTAAATATAAAGAACAATTTAAGATTACAGACTTAATTAAATGGAAGATAATGGGTTTTCCTCCTGAATAGTTGATTAAAAACTGGGATCTGATTAGAACAAAAACGCAAACACATCAACATAGAGGATTTAGGAGAAATGTTAGGCAAATCAAGAAACAGACATCACTGGTCTATTGCAAGGTAGACCAGTACGGATGCACCCTGATAGATCTCAATGACACTATGATATTTGCCTAAAGATTTGTGGACTAGGTCATACAAATGGAGGACATAAGTTCTACATGAAAATTTTGCTAGAGTCTAAGATAAATATCTATATTTTTATGGCTACAAATCTAAAATTGTAGCAATAAAAATCTACTGCTAGATCAGCCTATGGAAAAAGGAAAAGACTAAAGCTGGGAGGATCCATATAGAAAACACATACTTGAGATAGAAGATAACTAGGCTCATTTATATGGCTTATTTACCCTTGTCTTTAATAATGGGAAAGATGAGAGGAGGCTTAATAGGGATGAATATTCAAAAAGGAAAATTTCAACAGACAAAGATGAAAAAAAAATCTAAGTGCAGTGTGCTGAAGCTTCTGGAGCAGGTTAATCTTCAGCCAGGAAGTACCAGCATGTGAAATCGCAAGTCCTGCAGCAAAGCTTTTCTAAATGAACCTATTCATCTGTGGCTAGTGCATTACCATTTGAAATTAGCAAACACAGCACTCGTATTTTAAAAAGAGAAAAATGACCCATGCAGTTACAGGACTATTAGCCTGGCTTCCAGTATATGCAAGGTGTTGGAACAAATTTCAAAAGAAAGACTACCTAACAAAATGGAGATAAGCAGAAAATGGGATACAATGCAACCTGAATTTACAGCAATAGATTTTGACAGATAAACTCGGTATCTTTCTGTGATATATTGGTCTATGTTTAGATGAAAGAACGTGATAAACACAACCCACCTGACCTTCTGCTAAGCCTCACATACATTCCAAGAACAAACTATTAATGCTTAAGGCAAAGACAAGGGGGATTATTACAATTAGTTTTAGGAAAACATCTGGCTCCAGGGTAGGTAACAACAGCTAACACTGAAGGAAGATGAAGCCAGCAAAAGGCAGGTTCTAAGTGGAATATGTCCAGGATCAGCCACTATGTCAGTTGTTCACAACACCGGGGCACAAAAATAGCTAATAAAAATAGTTAATCACACAAATTTGGGAGAAAGTGTTAATAGAGAGGAAGTTTAGAATATTGTATAGGAGGAACCTGATAATCTTGAGCAATGAAGCAGTAAAAATCAGATTAAATTTAACAGCCTGAAGTATCAAGTCAGGCACATAGAGACTAATAAAAAGATTTGCTGTAAGCTGGGGGCTGTACTGTGATAATGCGAGGAGAGGAGCAAGCCCAGACTGGAAATAATCATTCACAGTATGGCCATGAGTCATCAACATGATTCAGCCACACAGAGGTTGATGCAATTGCAGGATGTATCAGGAATGATATTTCCAGTAGACAGGGACAGATGAGAATGGTAAATCAAAGAGGATTATACCTGGAGTATGACACAAACCCAGCCACTTATACACTATATGGTCACTCACTATAAATATCGATGGGATAAGAGGATCTAAACAGAAAGACCTTGTTAGCCAAAGAAGAAAGAGGTAAAAAGGGGACATGGAAATTCAGGCTGGAGATGAGTAAGGTGCAAAGACGATAAGATGCTGAAGAGACTTGCAAAACATCTCTGTTGCTGCCCTTGGCAAAAAAGGCTATAAGGCCCTCGCTGCAAGGGAAACTCCTAGGGGCAGAGCACCAGGTAACACAGGCACAGGCAACGCAACCCCTTCATGAAGAAGCATGATGTGCATGTCCAGGGGATCTTGTAATGTGGCTACTTGGTGTAGCAGGAGACCTCAAGGACCTTTCAGTCTCTTCTAGTAAATTATCGGCCTTTATCCAGCTAAATCCACAGGTATCTGGAAGGAAATGTTGTCAGAGTAAGATCTGCAGGTGTCTAGGATCTGGAATTTGGAGCTCTAATTCTCGTCTCAGATACTCTTCTGTGAGCTTCCTCAGGGAGGGAGCATTAACCATTCATTCAATCTTTTTATCTCCACTAGAAGTGTGGGGATCGAGAATCATAGCTCAAATTGGCTTTATCACATATGAAGGAGTTTTAAAGTTTTTAGTTCTTACTCCAAGAAAGCCAGGTATCTCCCTTCTTGCTTATGCTTTGAGAGGAAGAGGAAGGAAGTGTCAGGAAGGAAATGAGATATACCACAGAGGATTCAGAATTGGCCAACAGACCCTCCTCCCTCTACCACGCAGAGCGGCCGATGGGAGGGAAGAACCATAAAGCTGCATATCCCGGTCAGAGATGGAGACGCGGTGAGACCTGCACGCACGTCCGTGCCAGGTTCTGGCTGGCAGCAGCGGCCCCGCGCGCTCAGCAGTCCCCTGCCCATGTAAAACACGCACAGCGCCGCGGTGCGCACCGGGCAAGGAATAAACACTTCTCTTCTATTACCTGGTTCAACCTAAACAAATATTCTTCCACCAGCCAGAGGCAGGGACAAACTGGGTTTTGGGGCTGTCAGAGCAGCTTCTCCCAGCTCAAGGAAGGTTTGTGCTCCCAAACTTTTCCCACGGGTGCCATGCCCCTCCTCTGAGCTTCTCAGCAGAAAGTTTGACACGAAGTTGCCATCAAATTGCCAATAATTAATTTTATGTTGTGTTTCCTGGACTCATTTTTACTAATTTTACTATTGCAAGGAGTACATTTTGAGGCTCATGAGTGACAATTCTTGTCACAGGGAGCAGATCTCTGATTAATTCTTTCTGCTCTAGATTAATTTGTATGACAATCATTTGTGACAAAGATTAATCTTTCAAACAATTACCGTGACAATCTTCTCCACAGAGACAAGCCACCACACTTCTGCTGCTTTACTCTGACCTTATTTTGTGTCTTTGGGAAAGTTACTGTTTCCTTAAGACTCATTTCACCCATCTGTGAAATCTATATGTCATCTGCATGGAGTATTTACTACATGTCTCAGGACATGGGAACTTAATAAACTGTGAAACGATCGAAGGGAAAAAGGTGATTGGAAAACAATCTGGGATCTTCAATAAAAAAAGATAATAGCCATAACTTCACAAATATTAAAGTGAAGAGCCAACCAAAACATTTAAAGAAAAATTGCATGTATTTTTCTAGATGTTTTTTGTTTGTTTGTTTGCTTTTCTAAGAACTGAGCGTGTTTTCATAAGTAATTTAAAGATTTTTGATGAAATTGGTATTCAAAATTTCATAAAAAGAGTTAGTGAAGTGATCAAAGCTCTATCTTTAGCAGGTAAACAATATTAATAACACTGAACAAAGTTAATCTGCTTTTTTTGGCTGGACTGCAACACTGACTATGCAAACAATATTTTGCAATAATATTTTTTTTATTGAAATTTTTTGGCAACCTCTCATGAACATTGGTCCACATAGTGACTTTTGACGCATGCAGAATCTTTTCTCTACATGAAAAATTCATAATGTAGAGACAGGGTTATTCTTAGAAAGACACAGAGAGTGTGAGCAGTGTGATGGAGAAGGCAACTTTTTCTGTTAACAGACTCCTGCTCTCTCCCTTATTTTTCATATTTGAATAAAAATGTACTGTGCAGCTACCATTCCTGTTCACACCTTTGGTGTCTAGAGGGGTACCCAACTGCCTACAACAGGTGTCGGCTCTGCAATATGCTACACAGCACAGCAAAGCGTATGGGATTCTTCTTTAAAAATGACGTCCACAGTGTTAAGGACTCTCCACTGAGGGCTGTCACTTGCCAGCAAGGGACACTTCGCAGCTCGCAAGTCTGGACCTAAAATGATTTTTTGAGTTTCCAAAGTATTTTCTGTTTTACAAAAGGCAGATTTCATTAGACTGCAGGGTAGAGGCAGCAAGATCAAAGCTCAGATTAAAAACAAACTGAGAAGAACCTAAAGGAATTTAGGTGCCCAATCCCAAGAACGTGATCTTTGCCTTTCCCCTTGAAAAGTTGTGCCCAGGGTGGGGGCTTGTGGGGGCCTCCGCAAGCCCTGGCCATCAGAAGGCCCCCACTGGTGTTGCGTACCCTGAGGGTGCAGGACTCAGCCGTGCTTTTTGGGGGGAACAAGCTGAGCAGGAAGGAACGTGCTGCCTCCTGCTTCCATGCAGGAGCCTCATGGTCAGGGCTGTCTTTAACCCTGAGGAGGACTCAGGTCCAGCCCTCCTGCGTGACACACCAACCGGGCAGGGCTGATGACGCCTCCCCTGCAGACCCTGCTGCTGGAAGCTTTGAGCTGCTCCGCTTGTAGGTGGCTGCAGGTCCAGTCCCAAAGAGCTCACCTCTCCCAGCCCTGGATAGGGAGCGGAGGATCCTAGATCAAACCCGCAGCCATCCCACTGGCAGAGAGGCACCTGAATGCAGATGTTGCACATGTCTCTGTGAACCCAAATCTCAGTAACTTCACAGGGTCTCACTTGAAACCTTCCATGGAGATGAGAGTCTTCTTGGGATCCTGGCGTTACGGGTAAGTGCTCCTTCCCTACTGGCACTTGTTGCACTGCATTCCTGCAGTTTTTTACTGGCATAAGGCTATTAATCCCCTGTAGTACAGTGTCATAGAGCTGGATGGGTACAGCGGTGGATCACACTCTGAAGAGCTACAAAATACACTGGCGGTTTTGTGTTAGTTGGTTGCGCAGTCTCTTCCTGGGTTACATATGCTCATGCAGCTAATGGGACTGGGATGAAGTCAGAAATATCATGCCTGATTACAAACCATGCAAATGGTATACTAATAACAGAAAATCATGTGATTTGTATGATAGAGCTGACACAAAAAAAAAAAAAGTTTTCCACAAACCAGAGGCTATGCTCAGAGGAAAGCAATTTCTATATTTGGGCTGAAAGTTAATGAACCTGATGCAAAGAGTGAGCAAAGAAGCATGGTGGAAATTAAAATCTTTCAAGAATCATTAAGTGTAGACATCTGGGTTTTCTAAAATTAATTTACACTAAAACTAATTTTCCAATGTAAAGCTTTAGCAACTGCTGTTTAGCTGTAAATTTAAGCAGTGAAACATTTGATGCTGATGTAACAAAGGCACTCTAAATGAAGACTTTTCCTGTGAAATGCTGTATTAATCCCTAATTCAGTTTACAAAGGACAAGCAATACATCTCATGCATCTGAACTTCTGCAAAGCATTGGATACTGTAGTTAAACTGGAGACTGCAGATTAATTCACAGGTTGACAGGAAAGAGCTACGTGCGACATGGTGGGAGGGATACTGTAAGAGGAAGTTTTGGCTGGATGGGTTTACTGACAGAGCTCCTCAAGAACCAGCCAGAAATAACAGAGTGATCAGAGCACGGTGCCCAGCCCCAGGGTGACTCAGGCCCTTTGTGAGACAGCTGTTGAAAGACAGCTTCAAACCTAAGCTGTATTCAAGTGAGATGTCTCCAGAAAAGGATATGGGAGTATCACTTCCACAGTTTTAGGCAACAGTGACACTCATCTTAAATCTTGTGTGTAATTGGAGTATCCATACTTAAGACAACAAAAGCAGAGCAGATGCTGAAAATTTTCTTCTTACAGACTTTTCAGGGGAAGTGGCAGGCTGGGACAGCACTAAAGTTAGTAGTGGACTTGCTAGTGATAGTTTAACGGTTGGACTCGATAATCTTGGAGGTCTCTTCCAACCAAAATGATTCTATGATTCTAAAGGTACTTTACAATTAAAGCATCTGTATGATCACATCCATACAAATGCAGGGTTTATATGAGCTATAGTTCATGTGGGATGATTGCTGGACTTAGACTTTGGTCTCACTGTACTGCTTAACATAGACCTCAGTGTGTCCTAACCTGCAGAAGAGACTGGTCACTCATGCCATGGCTGGCATCAGGTACTTAAGTCAATGGGCTCCTTCCCAGAAGGTGGTGATCTTACCTGCCACAAAGTGCTACAGGTTTCGTACAAAGCTGAGCTACATCCTACATTGTCACAGTGAGTGTGCAAAGCTTAGGGCAAGGAACACACCTCGTGTTAGCTGTACTTCAAGCAGTGTTTCTAAGTCTGAAAAAGTCTGACATGCTTAGTTTGACAAAACAAGGGCTATTTTCCTTTATACAAAGGTGAATACTTGAATATAAAGAGAGAGCTGAGATTGGCCAGACCTTTTAGCCTACCAATAAATCTTAGAGGATCTTCAGTGACTAGAAAAGAGAAATTTGACTTAACTGTCATCTAGAAAATGGTCAGAGCAAAAGTCATGCCTTTGTCATGCCATGCGGTCCTTCTCGCAGCCTGTCTGCTTTCACTTTGCAGCTGTTAAAATGTCCTTGTGTAGTTGTCAGTGACTGTACAGAGAAATAATTCCAGTCCTGTTAAAGTCCCTTGACACTAGGCTATCATTTAAACAATCAATTACTCCAAGGAAAAAGCTGTGGCTGTCCTAAAAAACACAGAATGAAGAGCACACCATGTTAGCCAGACAGAATTTGCACAGCCTGGTTTCCCTTGCTCTCGCCCAGCGGCTGGGTGTCCAGTTTCTTAGGCTGCTCTTTGATTCTTTGCCATTCTGAGGATTTTCAAAGATATATGCCAAATTCAGAAAGAATATGGTACTTGCTACCTTTTCATCAAAGTCTATGAGAATAAGTCAAGATCACTGATTATTGGGCCTTCTAATGTCCCTGTGAAGAAGGTCCACCGTGGGAGATCGTACCTCCAGTAGATCTGTAATTTGCCATGTGGCAAACACAGCTCCATGGTGGCAGTACTTATGCAAGCTTTAAGGTTCCCCGTGAGCCAGTGTCTAACCATTTGGTCTCCAAAGCAGTTCAACCGTGCTTGATTCCTGCCTGCAGTGTCTGGAGCTTACCTGTGGCTGGTAGACCACGGGCAGCAAATCCACCAGCGTCATGCCCCAAATTATCTGTTCCTGGCCCTCTGACCTCTCCTTTTTTCCTCTAGTACTCCTAAATAAAGACAAGCCCAAGGGAAAAGAGAAGCAAGGCACAAACTGCTGTGCCGGATGGCTCTGCTACAAAGGCTGCAAGGGAAAGTGGGGTAGTTCTCAGTGCCCTCCGAAGACCCCATCATTCTTCCTCGCGCTCCTCTCTCCTGTCTCCTCCATTGCCCACACTGATTCTCTGATGGCCCAGGTGCTCTAAATCAAACCAAGGAAATGTTCTGGCAAATAAAAATATTAAAAAAGAAGAAGGTGGGTTTTTTTGCTAGTTGCTATTTTAACCCCAGCTCATTTTGCTGATCTGGTTTATGGCACAGCCCTCACACAATACTGCTGTGAAGGGATTGGGGTCGGACATACATCAAATAAATTCACCAGTGGGCAAATATTCATGTAACTGTACCTTGAAGTTGTTTAAGCAATTAACATAATTAAGATAAATTCAGAGCAGTAGTTCCCTACCTGCGAAGAGCTTAACTTCTTTCTTTTTTCCTTTTCTGATCCCAAGAAAAGACGTACTCTGCAGAAAACCTTGTATATTTTTTTCCCTATTATACTGCTTAGTCTAATAAAAGATTCTCCTGCTCAGTAGAAAAGTGATAGAATTGTGAAAACATCCCAGGAATTCTAATCTTCAGAAAATCTTTAAACTTGTTTCAGACCTTTGTACTCATATTACTCTATGGACTTCATAAGAAATTACTGTATCAGAACTCTGCAAGAGATCTTATGGAAAGAAAAGTGATTTTGCAATACAAAAATCTCTAAGCAAGTCACTTTTACCCACTCCTTCTCAGTCTCCCATAGGTTTCATTCACGCACTTTCCTCTGACCTATATACTCATGAGTACCAAGACACATGTACCCAAGCAGTCTTGGACCGCTTGTATGCAACGTGGAGGACAAAGGACATCAGCAGCTGAGGCCTTATCATGTATCTTGGGATTTGGACTTGCCTTTTATACCTTTTAGGGGTGGACGCTGTTTTGGATCATTTGCCTTGTGATTTTGACTCACGCCTTGTAACTGTTAGGCAAAATTCCTGAATTTCACAACTTTTATTTTCCTTGCCTGATAAGCTCTAGTCCTGTTCTTCATCCACTTGACAACTTTAACTTTAGCTCAGTTTGTTCCTCATTTTCATTAGAATGAAATCACAGATACTGAGCTCTGTGGTGACTAAGAAATGCCTCTCCTTTTAACCTTTGTTCTGCTGCTTCCTCCGGTGCTTTTGCACACACATTTCCATTCTTCATTCATACCGATCTTCATATTTCTATTACAAATATCTGCAGTGCTAGGGGAGTGACTCCTAACTTGAGACATTAGAATGGACAACTCATTGCAGTCCCCCCAGGAATACCAAATTCAGGTGGTGACAATGGGGCAGAAAGCCACTGCTTTTTTGTTCAAGATTTATGAAAATATTGAACATGAGCAAAATACAAAGAAGAATCCCATGCCTTTGATCTCACATAACACATTATTTGATTTTAACGTGGGTACAGATATTCAGATAATTTGCCCTTGGTTAACACTCTGAGTGCCATTGTAGTCACTTGTAAATGCAGCCACACCTTCTGCGTGGGATCTTCCATGTCAGCCACATCGCAGCCCTGCTCAGCTCCAGCGGAGGAAGATCGCTGCTGATGCACTTCTCCTGCACTCACTGATTCAACCCTCTTCTGCATGACGTGCAAGCAGGAGTCTCAAACAGCTCTCCTTGATCTCTGACAAAAATGCTTTCTCCTAACAGCAGGCTCATCAGCAAACAACAAAATGTCATTGACAAAATGATTATAGTGGGATGACAGAATAGATCTCCATAGTAACAAGTAAGTAGGGCTAATGCCACCCTTCGCAGCACCACAGGCAGACACCCAAAGTTTCTTTTACTTTCTTGGAGCAGAATGCACAGAGGATCTCGGTTGCTGCTTGGCCCTAGGAGGTGGAAAGCCAGCAAATGCCTCTCTCATGGCTCCTTATTACCTGCCTGGAATGGGTAGTCAGATATTGTCACAGCTATGAGCAGCACCTGATGTTCCTTAAAATTGTTTTAAAGGAAGTAGCAGGACATAATAGTCCCCTCCAAGAGGCCTCTCCTATTCATCCTCAATAGAGCAAGCAGACTCAGGTCCTCTGCAAAGTACACTTTGTGTTTGCATCCAGTTAATTTTAAATAATTCTGTGTTTCATTTTGGAAGTGAAACATATTGAGTGGTGAGGAGGTGGCCAGGGAGCTTTTCCTATCTTCCTAACCACATATTTTATTACCATCAACATTTTGACAATTGCAGATATACTATGCTTCAGTAGCATTTAATGCTACTAACTTTTTATTAATTCCTTGAAATTTGTGCAACATGAACAGGCCAAAGTTCCAGTCCTTAGTTTAGCTGAGGTTAGAATTTTGCTCTTGTGGTGCTGTTTAAATGTGTTGTTCATCTCCAAGTAAGGCCTTCAGCTAGTACAGACCAGACTAGTTTTAATGATTTCAGTGCATCTACGCCATTTCCCCCCCTCAGCGTCTTGTCCTGCTGTCTCTCTTGTTAGCTTTCTCTCAAGGCTCCTTGAGAAATGAAGGAAAAAGAAATGTTTCTTGCAATTCCTATGACAAAGGTGAGAAATACATGCAGGAGGAAACATATCCCTGGCATGCGCAATTCTCCACTCTGAGCAGCACAACCAACCTCCAGGTGGATATTCTGATCTTAACAAATACAAACAATTTCCATAAATGTCACTGCTAGGTGCTTGACTCATCCCTCACGCACAAAGCAGCCCTTTCAAAGTAAAGCCAGGATGACACTGAAGACTAGCACAAATTTTCTACTAAGTACTTTTCCTTGTGCTTTTCTGTCATTACACATGAAATAAAGTTGCTGCCTTGAGACTTGATGCTCCATCACTTTGGTAGATACCTGCTGGGGCTAATTCATGTGAAGTCATGGCATTATATATCTTGAAAGGAGGGTATGCTCAGGTCTCCTTATGCCCCTAGCTTTAATGGAGAATATGTGATGTAAAATGATTAACAGTAGTCTATGAGCTCTTAATATAACTCACATCCACAGTTTATGGCTTCTCCCCTGCAATACATTACTTCCTCCATTTCCATGCAGTTTTTCAGGCAGAGAAGCCATGTGACAAAAAGTTACTTACTTCCCTTTCAACATGAACTTTGCACAACTAAAAGCAAATCTGCTGCTCTGCATTTGCAGAAATGTTTTCTGATACACAGCAGATGATAGCCATAAGAAATAACAGAATCAATCTGAACAGTAAAAGTTACAAGCGACCACGCAGAGCCACTGAACTCAGTGATGATACTCCTAACAAATGTCTGATATTCCTAATCTGTATTTAAAACAACGATGTTCTAAAGGACCAAGAAGATAGTAAACAAATATATATATATATATTGATGTGGTGCTTCTACATTAATAACAGTCAGATTTATTTTGTAGGCCGTGATTTTCACTTTAATAGTTGTCTGATTTAGTTTATGGCCATTTTATGACTGTAAATTTTGTGACTGGTATTAGGGTACTGCTTCTGGACTTTAGACTACCTGATGTCCACTCCTTCACACTACTGTGGGCACAGCTGGCCATTTTCATAAGGAAAGCAGTGCTCTTAGAGATGGACTCTTTTACATCTCTTTTACCCCAATTCCCTGATGATAAAAGTGTGTATGCTTACCTTGTTTCTCTGCTTCTATTTCTGCCGATATACACTTAGTGAACCCGCAGCCAATTTCTACCTAATTTGACAGCAAGTTTGACATGTCAAAGCTATGAAGATTTTTAGACCTTCATGGACATTGGTGGCTAGATAAGTGAGGATCACCATTTAGTAATGTCCACTCTCAGGGTACCAGATAAAGAATTCACATGTGACCCCTTCTGCCTGGAGTCAACCAGCCCTCCAGTGCATGGTACCTCCAGCACCACCACGGCAGTTGTTGACTCTTTACTCACCTCTACATAAATCCAGGAACAGGTAAAATTGAAGAAGTGTATGGGGTGAATGAAGTGGGGACCAGAAGAAATAGAGGCGAGTTTAGGAGTGCTGACGCATGAAGAGAAAGAAAAAATGGAAAGGAGATGAAAGTGCAGTAAGAGGGGTGAGAATACGGAATTATCGTAGGGGCTGGCTGGAAGTTGGAAAGATGAAAGCAATGAGATGTATTGTGCTGGGTCTGATAAAGGATTTGGGGGAGATTGAGGTTATTGTTGAGGAAGGGCACTTACAAAATGCAGCTGAAAGCCTTATGCCAGCCTTATTCACGCAGCTAATCTGATTCTTCCCCCAAGTCTGCCTTTCCAGGAGGCAAACTTGGAGGATGTGTGGAACAGATCCTGAAATCTTCCTTTCTCAAACAACCAACCTCCCTGAAGCATTGCCTTTCCTTTTTAAAGACGTGATTCAACTCCTATGGATGTCTAGCGTACTCAGGTTAGCTCCCATGGCTGGTCCAAGAATGCTGACTTTCACACCGTCTTAGTCTTGTAGTGCTTTGTTGGATTATGTGCTTGCCAATCAATAAAGCAGTAATTTATCAGCTGTTGTTGTTAATGCATATCAATATACCAAGAAGCAAGAGTGGAAATATTTTCAAGAGAAAGGAGAAAGCATGTTGTGGAAGTATAATGCAAAATTACAGCCAGGCTAATCCTTGCTTGTGAGTTCTCCAAGGAATCTCTCTGCATAAAACTAGCAATTTATGCAAGCATGAAGTGTTCCCAGTGTAACACATCAGAAGCTTTTGAGGTATTCTGAATGATGGGGCTACAGTGCCATTTTAAAAAACAGATGCATGTCAGATTTTTTAGATATTGTTGACTTAGAAAATAAAAAACTTCCCAGAAAAGGTTCTGAACCAGAAAGGCTCAGAAGATTATTAGAAAGATTTAGTAGGAATAGACAGTGTGTGGAAAAACATAATGGGTAAACATGGAAACAGAAATAATAATTTAGACTAACTATAATCTGTCACACCAATTGTTAGATGTCTATACTGCCCTTTTAGTAATATGATGTCCAGAGAAGGGCAATGAAGCTGGTGAAGGGTCTGGAACACAAGTCCTATGAGGAGCGGCTGAGGGAACCGGGGTTGTTTATCCTGGAGAAAAGGAGGCTGAGGGGAGACCTTATTGCTCTCTACAACTACCTGAAAGGAGGTTGTAGAGAGGTGCGGGTCGGTCTCTTCTCCCAAGTAACAGGTGATAAGACAAGAGGAAACGGGATCACGTTGCACCAGGGGAGGTTTAGATTGAATATTCGGAAACATTTCTTCACCAAAAGGGTTGTCAGGCACTGGAACAGGCTGCCCAGGGAAGTGGTGGAGTCACCATCCCTGGAGGTATTTAAAAGACGTGTAGATGTGGCACTTAGGGACATGGTTTAGTGGTGGACTTGGCAGTGCTAGGTTAATGGTTGGACTCGATGATCTTAAAGGTCTTGTCCAACCTAAACGATTCTATGATTCTATGATCACTATTCCTGAACAAGTTTGTTTCTCCCAGACAAACACTTTACATGGATCCACATAATTCTGTCATCTAATTATAAGTTTAGTTTCTCCAGGATCTTGTATTTGGGAATCTGTTCATTGGTAGTAGCGAGAATAAAAATACAGCTTATAGAAACACACTGAAAGAGGAGGAGTAAAGGATAGGCACAGAAAGTAATTCCTCACCACAGTGGTATAAAAAGCGGACTAGCTGAACCTGCCAGCAGGCACCAACCTAGAGCTGGTTTCTCATAACTACACCTTTAAATTACTCTCATCCAGAGTTGCTTCAAATAAATAAAATTTGAAGGAAAGACGCTCACAAGAAATATACCCTTTACTTCTCAGACGTCTCTGTGGGATGTTTATTTTCTAGTGCCCTTGGGAAGCTTTGAGGCATGGCTGGAATGATCCCAGCTCATTCCCTTCAGCCTGGGAAAAAACTACTCCAGAGCTGCCTTCTTAGAACTGTCTCCCCCAATTCTGAAAGAAGGATTTGGTATCTCTGATCTTACCCCAATTTTCTTGACAGGCTGAGAAAACAGAGGGGGCTCTCAGCCATACATTCCTGCACTTTGGACCAGGCTAAAGAAAACCACACTTTTGGGTTTTGTCCAGGCTTCAGCTGTTTTCTGTGTGCTTCTCCACTCTCCCGTGGTCTGCCCTTGCCATTCCCCAGAGCTCTGTCTACCTCAGAGCCCCTGGATCTGGCCCCATCTGACCTTAGAGGGGCTGTGAGCCTGTCATCAGCTAAAATTTTAGTCTAGTGTACCTCGCTGAGACTGCTAGCTCTTGCTTCTGTGGGAGTCGTGGCACTCATTTTCTACCTTTTTTGTTAAAGCTTTTGTCTTTATTCTCAATTAAAAAGAGAAGAGCTGGATACACCAGTTGGTACTGAAACAGAGGAGAGGAAAAAAAGTGTTAATTGCAGATAGCTCTTGAGCACTGTGCAAATCCTATTTTGCATGTTAAAGTGGGACTCTGGTGGAATAAAAGCTTTGTGCTGTTCCTCAGCACCAGGGAAGTTCACCTAGAGTGCTCCACTTCTCTGTCACCTGCACGCACAGCTCCAAGTGTCTTCAGAGTGGTCAGAAACATCTTCTGGATGAAGGAAAAAAATATTTTTTGCATGACATTAGGAAAATAATCTCTCCATCCATACAGTCTCTGTTTTTACATAAGTCAAAATGACCCGTGCTGTGCCAAAGCTGGAACAGAAAGTTAAAGCTGTCCACTGTTGCTGCTGGGCCTTATTTCGCTCCAGATTTTGCACAGGTGGAAAGCTGGCCTCAGCTCTGTTCAGCCTGAGGTTCATGGACTGCTGAGCTTCCTCGCCCACTTCTCTTTTCTCAGCCCCGTCTGACTTATTTTTGCTCCATCAAGAAAAAGCTTTCCTTGTTACACCAGGGATATTCTGAGTAACAATCTCCAAATATTCACCTTATATATGGGCTGCAGTAAGTGCTTAGGAAGCTGTGCTTAAACCCCTTCAATGGCATGTAGTATTAAGCCTGCATTTTTTAAGAGTTTCTATATGCAGTTTTTCCCTCTTCACTGCTTCCTGCTTTGCCTCTGCGTATGATCCACAAAGGCTCAGGAACAGCTGAGCCACTTGGCTTCAGCATTTCCTATTTATCATGGGACCCCTTAGAGCAGGCAAAGAGAGGATTTATCACCAATCTACGTTGTAAGTTTTTCAGCACCCTGAAAACCAAACATTTTCGAGGCTTGGTTTCCTCACTTAGACAGGAAAAGAAAATTTGGATGTTCTTCTAAACCAGAATTCACATTCAATGTGACAAATACATTTCGTGCTGGCGTTATGCCATTTTAACAGGTGGGATGCAAGTACTTCGCTGCTCAGGCAGACCATTGTGAAGAGTGTGATTCCCAGCCAGGGACGCAGGAAAGCTGGTCTTAAAGGCTGCATGCCTATACTTAGTGATGAATAGGAAACGAGAGTCTGTAATAATCCATCTCTGATTTGGGTTACTTTTCATATTTCTAGTCACCTCAGGCATGGCTGAAGAGCGTTCATTACAATGGAATATCCCACTTATATTGACCTGCATTACTTTGCAATAAAATTGCAACAGTTAAGGGCAGCTGGTTGTGTGCCTTAGCAAGTCTGCTCAGCCCACCCGAATTTCTGCGAGCTGGCCAACTGGTCTGCAGTTCATGTACGGCAGTCTGTGACACAGCTCGTAAAAGAACAGCAATGGGATCTGGGCAGATATTGAATATTAAAGAAGTTTGTGGAGCATTAGGGGAATTTGTGTCTCAAACAAGGAGGGAAAAACAGCTATAAAGCTCCTGTTTCTATGTATTGTGGCTCTGGTATTCAGTATTGAAACAAGTCAGAGACCTTCAGTAAGTGCATCATGTGAGTAAGTGAAATCAGGCTTCCTCCTGGCCCCATCTCCCGCTCAAAGACACACTTGCAAAAATTGAGCTACAGAGCTGCTGGAAGAGAAGAAAGGGACCAAGTATCTCTAACATGAAAGTCTTTCAATTTAGTAAACACTCTTTGTTAGGAAAAAACTTTGAGCCCTGTATTATTTTTCTCCTGAAGATTCATGAGCAGAGCTTTCATATATAAAAAATACGAATCTTTTCACTAAAAGATATTGTAAATATTAAATATATTTGCACAGTAAAATAAATAATGGCAAGCCACCAGCACACATCGTCTATCAATCTTGATTGCTCACATATCTGAAGCTCTTCCTTTTACTTCTCCTGCCTTTGGTGCTAACATATCTTTCTGGGTGAGCATTATTTCAAGTGACAGGGAACTACTATAATTCTAAAAATAATTTATTATCTTCCAGGAGCAAAGGTCATTTTCATTTTGAACAAATAAATGTCAAATAGTGGATGATATACAGGATAATAATGCACGGGCAACCAGCCAGAGGAGATAGCTGTAATTAAATTCAAGTTCAGGATGACACAGAGAGCCAAGAGACAAAAATCTGAATGTTTTTAGGCAAGTTATCAGAGTCCATTTAACTGCAGGATGTTCTGTTACCTGATCCCCTAATCCCACCTATGCCCTGAGCTAATCTCATAAAACACAGAAAACCTACGGGAAGAGGGGTCCTATAGAAGTCCCTCTTGTCTGAGAGGCCAGGCAACCAACAGGCCAGCTTTACGTAAGGCACATGCTGGTGCTAGCGATTCACGCTCAAAGGACCTGCAACAGTTTCCACCCGCTGAGAAGCTGCTCAGTGTCTGTGGAAGTAAATACGATAGGGAGAGAAGCATGAAATGCTCAAGAGGACAAAAGCTCTTCACAGGACAAAACTTACCGGATGCTGTAGGACACAT
Organism: Phoenicopterus ruber ruber; assembly: GCA_009819775.1. Lineage (NCBI taxonomy): Eukaryota > Metazoa > Chordata > Aves > Phoenicopteriformes > Phoenicopteridae > Phoenicopterus > Phoenicopterus ruber. The sequence continues at coordinate 188,675,664 of CM020215.1, read as the reverse complement.
AGGCAGCTGTTTGTCTCTCCTGTTCTGCTCAGTTTTTAATTTGCAATTACTTCACTTGGGACTCATTTCAAGACTAAGATATCCAACTATAGTTTTGATAGGTAGGTATCCAAGAGCCAGTGGAGAGCAAGGCTTCCATGCAGTTGGCCTACTTTTATCAAATCATTTTCTCGAATTCATTGACTACGGGCTCAATTCACTAGCCTAAACCTAGGCATTTTCAGTGCCACTTGGGATGCCCTCAGGTATCTCAGACACCTAGCTGGACCTGCCTCCCTGTGGCAGATATAGCAGAAGACCTTCAGATGACCCAAAGCCTTCAAAACAGGCAGCTGGAGGCCAGGCAGGGTACCCTAGAGCATGTCAAAGTACTACAGACTCCTGGGTTTTAGGCAACTAAATTGTTACCTAGATCTCCATTGACTCTAACGGGAGCGTAAACACCTAGCTCACACAGTTACAGAGTCACAGCACTGCTGAGGCTGGCAGGCACCTCTGGAGATCGTCCAGTCCAACCTCCTGCTCGGAGTAGGGTCAGCTACAGCAGGTTGCTCAGGGTTGTGGACAGTCAGACTCTGAGTATCTCCAAAGGCGAAGATGGGACAACCTCTCTGGGCAACCCGTGCCAGTGTTCAACCATCCTCTGTTTGGGCAACTGCACACCACCTCCATTCAGCACCATCAGCAGGGCCAAGGGAAAGACCAAGCTCACACAGCAGGAGAACCCTCCCGGAGGGACTGTTTTCCTAACACAAGGGTCTAGTGCCATTCGAAATGTCCTTGAGTGTCCTGCCAGACATCCATCCGCCAGTCCCAAAGGCCTCTTGTAGGTCCCATGTGATAATCTATCAGCCCCCTGGGAATACCTCAGATATCTGAAATACCCCCTAGGGCATCTCAAATGGTTGTGGATATCTCAGCTATCTGAGATACCACTTAGGTGCCCACATTTAAACAGCAGAATTGCACTCACATCTTCACAGGGTGGAAGGGAGCTTAGACACAGAGCTGGCCACACGTGTAGGCACCTCCATGGAGGTGTCATTCTCACACTCAGTCCCCGTCGCTGCACCTGGGAGCTTAGGCACCTGCAGGCGTATTCTGGGAGTTCAATTTGAATTTACTTTTATAAAGCACAATTAAAGCTGGGAAATAGACTCTCAGTATCCAGGGCATAAAAAGCATTTAATGAAGAATGAATTATCTCTGATGTACAGTTCTTTTTGCTCAAGCATCTAATATTTGTCAGTGTCACAGACAGAATCCAGAGTGAGACAGCTGATTTGCCTAATTCAAAATGGCAAATGTTGTGTGGTATAGCCCTATTACTATAGCTGTAATAGATGTCTACATCCTATTATTACAGCTGCAAAGGGTCATGAACTGGAAAATGCAGGTTCAGACAGGGCTTGCTCAGGCATTTGGAGGCTTTTGGAGCTAGGAGAAAATGAGCAGTTCTTTACTGCATTACCTTACTACACAGAGAAAGGCTGTTTGTGAGGCTCACGTGTGCCTCCAAGATTTCTTGCCATTCAAGGATGTTCTGATCTAGGTTTTGATTCAGGCCCATTCATAGCCACAACTTGAGTAACAGCTGTCAACCAATTAACTTCAATGAGTAATTAACAGAAAAGAAACAGAAAAAAAATTGATCTGTACTCATGCAATAACAGGAGATAATTCTTTAGACACACAAGAATCTTTTCAGTAAATCTGACATGACAAACTCACTACCTTATTGTGGAGGAAAATTAAGAATGCTTAGCTTAAGTGAAGCAAAAAATAACTTTCTGAGAACACAATAAAACCAGATTTTTTCCTTTCATTAGAAGTCTACATATTATATGATTGAACTATTCCCAGGACAACAGAACTCTGCACATGAATAAGTAGAAAACTGCAAATTGCAAAGCAGATGTTCTGCTGACCTCCTCCCACTGGAATCTGCTAGCTGAACTGGTTGGGTTATTCTCTCTTTCATCCATCAATAAATCAGCATGTCAACTAGGCGGCAACAAGGAAACTTTTAACTAAGCGGGCACAAATATAATTACACAATTCCCAACAGTGTTGCTGACAACTGGTGGTTACAATGGAACCACATGCATGGCAGACATATTGCAACTTAATCCTTATTAATTTTTATATGGTGTTCATTATTATTTTGTTGGCGTTCAGCACTTAGTACTATGAAACTAGAAAAAAAAGAATTTGGGATAAGTGGGGAAAAAATGTTTTAATGGTGAAGTTCATTAGGCTGAGGAATAATATCCTAGAGAAAGTAGTGTAAGTTTTATTGTTTAGTAATATAGAAATTGCCTAGACAGAACACCGGAAAAATGCAGATAATAATTGTGAGTTCCTTACCCTGGCACTCCAAAAGAAAAGGGAACTGTGTGAACATGATAATCTAGTAAATCCTTTCAATCCCTAAATCCTATGATACTCTTGTCCAGTAAAATACTTGTAAATTAAGCATATGGCTAAAAGTTGTGTTGGATATGTGTCTATCTGATTCCATGAATATTCAATACTGAGCCCAAGAAACTACCACAATCTATCCCGCTTCTCTTCACTAATACTAAATAACCCTTGCAATACTGTATGTGCGGGGTTTTTTTACTACTTTGAGATTCACGCTAATTTGTGCTACAGTATTGATTCAGACCATATTGGCAATAAATCTTTTAAATGTAACCTGAGATAAGTAATCTGCTTTTGCACTGTATGTTAGTCATAAAGATCCAAAGGCATTAAAACCACAAAGCCACCATATTAAGATTCAGTGTTGCATAAGAAAGAGATTTTGTAGTCTGAAGCAATGCTGGCAAGGGCTTCTAATCACGAAGGCAGTCCTGAGGATTTATCACCTTCCATACAAGTGATCCTAAAGGGGTATATTTAACAGCTATCATATCTGCATGCTTGCCAACTGTTGCCCTTTCGCTTTGCGCATTGAGCTTTAGCTGCCTTGGCACATCTGCTTTCCTCTTGCTGTAGGCATTTTATCCAACAAGGTGTCAAAGCTTGTGTTGCTGTGAGGAAGACTCAGTGGGAATATTTTTGAGCTGCTGGGACTTAATAAAACATTTTTGAGAGCAACATCTGGCAGATGTTAATTTAGGAAGTTTTGATTCTGAATAAACAGGTTACAAATCTGTTGCCCCAGGAAATCAAAACAGTTTGCTCTTTCAGGGATACACATTCCAGATTGAGATTATGTGTTGGAGGGGTATCACACAGCCATATTCACAAGGGTTTTCTTTCTCGGAGGAAGGATATCTTTATTTGTTTCAAGAGGGCAAACTATGCCTACGACTCATCTGTGCTTCCTCTCCTTCTGCCCAAGGAATTCAGGCACCCCACTCAGTGGAAAGGAAGAACTCTTATGCTGAGCAGAAGGGGATTTCAGGGCTATGAAAGTTACTCTAAAAGTTGCTTTCTTGTCAACCTTGTATCTTCTTTAACACTTACAGGGCACAAAATAGCCCAAGACAGCACAAATAATGGATTTTAAAGCCTAGTGTTGCTATAACTGCATGGAAGCTATCACATTATGCAAATATTCCCTTTCATTTGGTTGAACTATGTACAGAGGAAAGCAAACTGAATGTTGGTAAAAATGTCAGAACCTGACCTAGAATTAATTCCTCTGTTATTGGTCATGAGCTAATATAAAGACCTCTGGAATTCTCTTGCGATGAAGTGCTAGATAACTGTCACAACACAATTAACATGTTCATTTTGTTAATGCCAATTTTTCAAATCTACATTTTTATATTCCTTACTTCGAACTTGTAAAACCTTTGTCCTGGAGTATAGGGAAATGAACAGACTGTTTCTAAATAGGCAATAAACCCTCCTTCCTGGGCGAAGAGTGCCTGTCTGTATGTCCCTGAGTTGCAGCAGCTCTCAGACAGTCTTCCTCTTCCCTTTTGTACTGAGCTCCGTATTTACAGGAACCTGCTACAGGCCTTTCTGTGGTGTGACTGTTGCACCGGTGAGCACTGAAAAGTGGTCAGACCTTTGTCACGTCACGTCCTGTCTACTTGCTCTCCTGTTTCCCCAGGAGGAATGCCTAGGTTAATTGTTCCTCCGTCTTTTCTTCTGCATCACCTCTCTGCTGTTCACCTAGTGGGGTGTGTTAACCCCAGATATCTGCTAACAGTACTAGAATGAACCTCACCGTGGTTTCTAGAGGAAATCATAGAAAAATTAAGAGTAGGGTTGGACTTGGTACTGGAAGATGTACCCCCGAAATTCACAGTGATGAAGGTTGGAAGAGACCATCTGATCATCTACCATGATTTGTTTCCTGAGCCAGTAGCATTAACACCGTTACCTCCATACTAAGCTGGATCACTTGGGTCTGATTAAACATACATTTTGAGAAGGGCATTTATCCCTGAGTGCAAAAAATGAGGTGACAGAGAATTATTCAGCTCCTTTGTACCCAGTGGTTAATTACCCTCCCTGTTAGAATATTGTGTCTAATTTCTTATTGGAATTTGGCTTCACTTCTAGCCACTAGTTCTTGATGTGCCTTTCTCTGCTAGATTAAAGAGCCATTCAGTAACTGGTATTTACTCCCCATGAAGGTTCTTACACGCTATAATCAAGCTGTCTTTTGATCTATCTGATAAGATAAACAGATTGAGCTCTCACTGCTCTCTCTTTTTTTTCCCCTTCCAGCCATCAAAACATATCTGTGGCTTATTTCTATATCCTCTGTAGTATTCCAACATCCCTTTTAAAATGTTGACATCAGGACTGTATATATTATTCTACATCAGTCCCAATAATGTCACACAGAAAGAAAAGTCAATTTCCTCCTCCTACTCACTATTCCGTTGTTTATAGTCACAAGAATTGAATTAGCACTTTTTGCCTCTGTATCATACAGGAGCTCATGTTCGTTTTCCCTTAGAAGCCAATGCTGTTTTCAGTCAGTGCTTTCCAGGGTACAGAACCCCTTTCTGTAAGAACAGCCTGCGCAGCTTGCTTCTAAATGGATAATTTGGTTTGGCTAGGTTTTAGCCTACCATACTATGAGGTTAACCTCTCTCTGGTGTTGGCAGTCCTGTTATTCTTGGCCGTATTTAGTATTGTATCACTAGTGATTTTGTACTAGCTTCCTAAACAGATGAGACTGTTGAACATCATGAACTTTCTTGCCAAACTCTACAGAAGCTCCTAGAAGTAACACTGTCTGGTAAAGACCCCTGATGACAATGATTTTGGGGGGATCTTTGAGACCGCCGGGTATTAAGCTACTCAATATGTACTTTATTGGTACCCTAGAGAGATCCTTTGTTAATCACCGTGTTGTGTGATACTAAACGAAACACTTTGTGGAGGTCTGAATAATACCACATCTTTGCAATTACCATTGCCAACAGAACTTGTAATCTCATAAAAAAATGAAATCAGAGCTGTCTGATAACAGCCAGATCCTTAACACATATTCACTGTCATTAATTACATTCCTATAACTTAATTCTGTATGTATGCATTCCTAGGTCAGCTGATCTGCTGCTTTGCCTGTAGTAGAAGTACTTAAATGTACTTAGATGTACAACTTTCAGGCCAGCCCACTGCACTTTTGAACATTGGCACAGAAGAAGCACTTTCAGGATCTTGCACATTCCAACTGATATTGCGAGCTTTATTGGGAAATTACACTGCGGATGACTGTGAAGTACAGTTACTACCTCTTGATTGCAAGCAGTGGAGGACTGACAGTTATAGAAATATTTGTCATCTATCATCCATTAAATAAGGGAATGTGACATACTTCAGCAACATACCCCATAATTCAAAGACCTCACTCTGTTCCTTCTGAACAGAGTCTGTAAAATTTTTTTTAGCATCTTTGCATTTTCAGCACCACTATTAAAATTCCCATCTAGTACGTAATCTATACCAGTGCCAGGGCTTATTTTGTTCCAAAAATATTAGTTCCTTGATACTGTCCTCTAATTCAGGCAGATATAGATTTTCTCCAATGCCTACCACTTCCTACTGATTGCCTGTTCTTGCCACATATTGCGTAGTTTATCAATAGCACACATGAAAGCAAGTTTTAGGAGCCCATAGAACCTCATGATTGGACCTGTTCTTTCAACAAGGTGATAAGTGATGGAACATCAGCTTCAAATACATAATAAAGTTATCAGACAAGCACTAAAAAGTGCTACCTGTGTATGTTTTGTGCAAGGAACCACAGCAAATGCTGAGTATTTAACTTAGTTTACCACCTTGTGACAGAGTCTTTAGCTAACCTGCAACACATGGCCACACAGAATTTTTAGCTTACGTATTACACCATGATAATTTGATCAAGGGCCTGAACTGACCTCACAGCTAGGGAGGGATTCAGCTGGCAAGCATGACACTCCAATGCACGCATCCACGTGGAAGTGCCTGAATGTCAGCGAGGCATCAAAGCTCCCAGCACAACGGGGGCTGCCCATGCGTTAACATCCAGTGCCATTTCCCGTGCACTAGCTGAGACATCTCCACAGACATGACACAGGGACCTCGGGGAGACTCAGCCCTCCCAGACGAGTGGCCAGAGGCTGCCAGTTCACCCTGGCCATCCCAAAAGGCACCGGGTGCCTCTGTTCAGCTAACTGCATGTGGGCCACCTCTGTTTAGTACTGCCAGCAGAGATGAGGATGAGACCCAGCTCCCAAGGCAGGACATCTCTCCTGGACAGACTTAGGTGTCTCAACAGGGGTGTCTAGTGCCATTTGAAATGTTCTTGTGTGTCCTGCCTGGTATCCATCTACCAGTCCCAAAAGTCTCCCATAGGTCCCGTGTGATATCTGCCAGCCCCATAGGGTTATCTTGGATACCCTGGGGCATCTCAAATGGCAGCAGTTCAGGCAGTTGAATCCTCCCAGGTAGTTGGTCAGAGGAGTCACTCTCTAGGCTTTACCAACTGTAAAGCTTTTCACTGACTATAACAGGAGCTTAGACAACTGTCCTATGTGTAGACATCTGAATTAAGGTGTTCTGGACATGGACTGCTAAATTAAAGTGTCTTGATTTTGAACTGAATCCCACCCTTCTAGTTCCTTCACGATGGCATGGAATTGAGGCTTTTTATTTTCTTATATTTATTTTAGAATCTTGTCCTCTCATACTGAGTTAATTGCCAAGATGGGCTAGTCCTCTGAGGCAGAAGTTAGGCTTTTTAACTGTGTAGGCAGGACTTAGAAACTTTGGTTGACAGATCTCTGTAGTCCCTTGAAACTCTTCCATCTCATGGTGATGGTATGTTTTTTGCTTTCACTAGAACTTCTCAAACTCCCAATATGCTTTGAAGCATTTTAGCTACTTACTTTTTTACCTCCAAGATTAAAGCAGTGTTAATTTTACCCGTCTCCAGCTCTACTCAGTCATGCAGTGGCACTTAAGAGATTGAGGCAAAGTCCCGTGACTTTAAAAATTCAATTCCATCTTTGTACCATGGCAGCAGATATAGCTCAAAAAGACAACTGTCATTAAATGAGAAGTTTGATCTTCCATCCATAAGGCCACTGATGTAATGAAGCTTTCTCCAACACAGTCCTTGACAATTCTTCAATTGTCAAACCATAATTTTCAAATTATCTCCTATAACAACATAATGCATTGGAAGAAGGTTAAATCTAAGTCCATTTGATCTTCTTGATGCTGAAAATACCTTTTCAGTTTCTTATACCAGGCATCAATATCTCATGTGTGATGGTCTACTAATAGCACATTAGACAGTGCACTTTCTCTTTTGCTCTTGGTAGTCCTCCTTTTTGTGTGTTGTTTGTTCCCATTAGTAAGACAAGAACAAAGAATTGAGCTTTGCACTTGAAATGGAGGGAGATGTCCCGTGCAGTTGCTCTTATTTCCTGCAGACTTTGATCTCAGTGCCTTGAGACTGCTTTTACCCACTCCCTCACAAGTTACGTCTTCAGTATGACAGAATATCTTGCTCTAGACACCTCCACTGAGCCATGATAGTGAAGATACCAATCATATAATATCCGTTTTGGAGCATTTACTGTTCAGGTATCCCCCAGCTCAGGGGACTGAGCTAGTGGAAGGTCAGGATGTGAGAATTCAAATACAGTGGGACAGAGAATAAGTTTGGTGGGAATGTGATAGCCCATGTTGTGGGCAAGACGTGTTTTTGCATTTAGTATAATTGTTGCCATCGAGGGCTGAAGGTTTTGTGATCAACCAAAATATGCTGCTATACTGGATTCACAGTAATACAGTCGCTGTCACCACTCAGATGAAATGTGGAACCTGTTATCTTACTGCATTTTCATAAAACAAAGTGTACCACTAACTTTTCATTCACAGGCAGATTGCTTGGTCATTTACATTGAATTTGTCATGTGCACATGAAAGAAATTTCAGCATAAGACCCTGTGACTGCAAGATGGCACCAGTTTCTAGTTCTTTCTCCCAAACTCTCTGCCTCTGGAAAATATGCTTTGGCAATATAACTTCTATTTTGGTCTTGAACAAAAAATGAAGCTATTGGAATTGTCTAACCCTGCATCCCTCAGAATCAATAAGACTAGTGATTGGCAGTTTAGTCCGTAATTTTGTGTTCAGATTTCAGTTGCGCAGCTCTGAGATTATATTTTAATTCCATGCCAGATCCATTGAGTAACTCTGTAGGTAAACCACAGTACTGGTATATGTTACTCTCCAACAAAGTGCTCTTCTCCATGATGTATGACTCTAGAGAAGAATTCCATATAATATATAAAAGGGAAAATAATTATGTCTGTTATTGATTTACAAATATAACACCTTCACCTACATCTGTACTCCAGACAGGAGAAATACGTGAAACAGAAAAAGCCCAGTATGATCAATTTTAATGTGCACAAGACAGAGCTCTCTAGTGATACACTGAATATATGAAATAAAAGCTGGTAAATCTCTGTTGAGGACTATTTCTAGTGAACCTGACTAACCCTAATATTTATTCAGCAGGTTGGTCTTCTGGAGTCCCATGGAGAAGTACCTGTTTCTCTGTCCCTAGGACGCAGAGTCAGAGTACAAGTCAGAAAATGTATTTCAGGTAATCACCTTCAATCACGCATTTTATCAGCATTCTAGCTGGCTCTTCCAGGAGTGACTGCATTTTCACCTTTTTTCCCCTACATTTTAGGGCAAGTGATTTGATTTTAAGGGTTTCTCTAATGACTTTGTATGGCAACTAAAACCACACCAGGAAAAACTTTGATCACAATCATTAAATGGTTTGTTAAATAGAAACATTTGACCGCTCCTTCTTCTTTTCCATTTTACTATCTCCATAGTCATAAACCAAAAGTTTATAAAATGTAGCCATCTAACCTTCCCTTTTACATTGACAAAAATGGTGATTCTGAGGCTTCATTTGGCTCCACGCTTGAATTTTGCTTCAAATGGCAAATTTACTTCATAATTAGCAGCACTTCAAAAACCCTCACCTTTATGATTGCAAACTAGGCGCTTCATTCCCCATAGAAGTGGATGCTAATTAGGAGAACTTTTAACCTCCCAATTACACAAAATCAAAGTTTACAGGCTTGCTGGAGGAAACATGCCCACATGAGAAGACACTGATTAACACAAACCCTCTGCCAAGCACTTTTTAATCTTTTATTCATTATTTGCAGGACGCTGGTAAATCTGACCTTAGAGTTTTCCCTTTGCTTTCCAGGGGAAAAAGCAGACTTTTTCTCCTCTCAAGCTCTCACAGAGCTTGAGAATAATACTGAATTTTTCTCACTTGAGTCATAGCATTCTTTGAGGATGTTAAAAAATGAAGGAAATTCTGATTGCTAGTGTTGATGCATGTCTACAAGTGATCCTCATCACAAGTATTTTCCACAGATCTAAGGTTAATAATGAATGGTTCAAGTGTAACAATCATGATTTCTTACACCCTGGCCATGCGGCCTGGGAGGAGGAAGGGACACATCCTTGTGTCCTGCCTGTTCTTCACCTTTCCTTCTTTCCTTCTGTGCTGCAAAACTGTTGGCAGTTGTTTCTCTTTAGGTCACCCCTTGCTCGTTTTTTGCTGTTTGCACTTACTTCTCTCTTTCCACCCTTCATCCAGACCTGCTGCTGCAACGCTTCTCAGGCAACATGAAATTGTGAAAAATGGATTCATGCTGTTTCACACCTTTCAGCACAGTTTTTAAGCAACAGAAAATCAAAACAAAAGCTCTTTTTCAGGTGAAAAAGAGCTAAGTAAACTAATTACATGTCTTCTTTTCTTATCTTTTTATTGCTCATGCAGGTTCTTTCTTCTCTCTTCAGCTCCCTCTCTTGAATTTCTCCTTTCTATCTATACTACCTTATATGTAAAACTTGGGAAGACAAATTACCCAAACTGTTGGGCTTGTTCATGGGGACGACTTTGCCAAAATAAACTTTTTTCAGTCCTTCCAAAATATAAATGATTCAAGCTGTATTTCAAGGCCTGGCCAAGAGCCAGCAGGATGTTTATAAGAAAGTAGTCAGATAGATCCTCTCTTTTAAGTAAACTCCAGTAAAAGAGAAATTTGGAAAAAGGTACCTCCAGCAGCATCTCTATCATCCTGCCTGAGATGATTTCCTTATGGCATTCCCTCCCCAGAGACCCACAGACAGAAGACCGTCCCTCTCCAAACCCTTGCAGGTGAAAATACTGAAAAAGCATCTCTTACCCCATGATGATGTTAATCATTGTACAGTGATAAACTATGACAGACATAAGCAGTTTGTCATAGTCCATTGCTGTGTTGCAATATTTTCGACCTATTCTTAGGCTTCCTCACGCTACTGATGCATTTTACTATAAACTCTTTCTTTTTTAAAATTTATACTGCAGTTCTGGCCTGTATCATAATCAGGGACACATGGTGCCAGGCTTAACCTGAAAGAGTTTATAGTCTATGTATGAAAGAATTTATAGTGTAAGTTAAATATTTCAGTTGTAAATCCTGCCCCAGCACCTTCAGACACCACACCAACATACGGCTGTGTTCTCACCAGCGCTGTTCTCTGACTTCTCTGTAATGCAACCCTTTGAACAGAGCGGAGAGATGTGACAAGTCACAGCTGCTTATAAACAAACAGCTGATCCTGTTGGATGGGATGAAACCTGTACACTGTGCTCTCATTATTTTGGGTTTTCTCACGCACAATTACAATCTATTATAAATTGTATAAAGTGTAAATTTGGCATCAAGAAAAAAATCTAAAAATTTGGCTTTCCTACTGCTTCGCTGAACTGCTAGGCGATTAGCTTTTCCTGTGGTGGTGAAAATAACGTGTGAAAACCTGCTAAACTTCCTCAGGGAAATCCCTGAGCTGTTGAAAGAATCAGAGGGACCCTCCACAATCAAAAGAGCAAGCCATGAGCTCTCCAAGCAAGGAGAGATCTTTCCAAAGGTAAAAGGAAAGCACCGCAGTGCTTACCAGAGAGAGGAAAGTGCTGTGAGGATCCTCACAGTAATATTGATCAATCTACACTGCAGTCAGTGAATAAATCACACTGAAACCTTCTGCTGTGGCTGACGGCAACGAAAAGGCCTGAGGAATCAGTATCCAGGACCTCTCCTGAAAACAGCACAGCCATCCCAGAGGGTCCCTGTCCCGTCTCTCAGGATCTGAGAAAATGAAATGCGTTATCTCTGGGCACCCTTAGCAGGCAGAGTCCCTCCACTCACAAGCACTGGAAGCTTTCTGCAAAACAAGTGAAAGACGGCACAGCCGGAAAGCAAGGAACACGCAACAGAACATGCTGTGTAAACAGCAATTATATCCTGATCCTCTGAGAAGGCTTAGCAGAAGTCCGTCTCACTCCTTTCTCCTCTATCCTAAGGATGTCTATGAGATAACGGCCCATGAGCCATTTTGGGTTATCCCTTCACTCGTGGCTTGGATCAATAGTACCAGCTGCCCACATCCCTCTGAAGAGCTGAGCTAGGCTCTAAGGATCCTTTTCCCTGATCCGGCATGGAAACATCACCTTTAAAACACTTCAGTGATTCACATTTTTTAATTTAAAGTTTATCTAGCTCTTCTCCAGCGAGCTGCATCCTCCCCAACACCTCTCAGAGCACAGAGAAGGTCTGAAACCACTCATCTTTGCCACAGAATAAAAAAATCTCTCAGTCCTTCTGGGCATTTGCTATGCCTCTGAAATACAACGGTGACTAGACAGATTGTGAGTACAGAGCCTAAGCTGAAAAAACTCTGTATAGCAGTTCTCTTCCCTTTTGATCATGTGGGGAATCACAGTGCTTGTAAAGCAAACATTCAATTTGCATTGTCATCCCCAATGCCAGTAATTAACTCACTGGGTAATTGGTTATAAGCTTAGCTGCAATTAACGGATGCAAGATGAAACTTGTCCTTGTTAAATAATCAGCCGGTCTTTGATATACTTCCTTCTCGCACAGAATCTGAATCATTTTACACAAATGTCTATGTCTATAAATTCCTTGAAGGACAAAAATGAACTGTTGCACACACAGGTATTCTCACTTTTCATAAGCTGCAATGTGTTTCTGCTACATCTCAATTTTCAAGTTATATCTATTATTGAATGTTATGGATCCTCTTTTCCTATTCCAGTGGAAGATAGCTTTGAAACACAGAAGACACAGAAAGGCAATTCAGTCACCGTGAACAACCCGGAATTTGGCTCCTCTTATTAAACAGCACAAATGGGTAGAAATATGATTTTTAGAGGTGCAACTAGGTCAGTAATACTCAGGGACAGGAAGGGGCAAGACTTTCTTAACTTACTGGAAGAGGCTCTTGATGCCACTTTTCACAGTATGACATTTCTTGGAGTATTTCCTTCCTCCTTTTTCCTATCCCTCCCCCCACCAGATGATAAATTTTACAATCGGCTAAATAATCTGAGCCATAGCAGCAATCTCCCTTCTGCCCGAGGCCAGTGGGGATCCAAGGGAGGGCTGAGTGGGTTCTACCAGCATTATTCCCGACAGCGTATGGAGCCAGTGGTTGTTTCAGATGAGCTCAGGAAACTCAAAGAGCAATTACAGTGGTCGTCAGAGTCTTGCATCTCATTGCAACAGCCAGCCGTAAGAAGTTTCCTCGTTAAATGCCGCTCGCATGCCTTACAAATTAATTAACAGAGGAGCTTGCTTGCACTTCATTCGTTCACTTCTTTATGTAAGTGACCTTAGAGGGTTGCGTAACCCAATACAAGACTGTGATTCACTGCAACGCTCTACCATATTTAGTCTTATTAGCAGCTATTTGAGAAACGCTGCTGCTCACTCTGGAGAGACATCATTTATAGTGCTATATAAAGGTCTCTGTATTTTTCCCCCATGAAAAGGATTACTGCAGCATTCTTATCTGTAATGCAATCCAGAATAGGAAACACTCATTGATTTTTGAGGAGGTGTTTTCAATATGGTGACCTGTTCCATGCTTTCATTTGAAGTGTAATTATAGCACAAAATACTAGGATGGGGGGGTGTGTGTTTTAGGGGAAAAATCAAATACATGTTTTTTCTTGGCATTTACTGAGAAAAAACCTTGCCCATTTTCTAAATGTTAACGAACAGCATACACAAGAAGAACCAGTGCATTTTTTTCACAGAGTTTAAATACCCATCACACTTACTTACACTAATTGCAATGACAGTATTCTGAAAAACAGGGTGAGGGCTGAATTTTCACTCCTAATGTTAGCTCTTTTAGTGGAGAGGAACAACCAGAAGACAGATCTGCATTGCATGAGCATTTTAAAATTAAAATCAAGGAATAGATCCCTTCTCTCCTTGTCCTCCCGCACTATAGTATGACTGTCATTTTCTGGATTTTGACAGAGCTCCCTCCAGTCTTGTCAGTGCAAGTGGCAGAGGAAAAGCAAGCTTGGTGCTAGTGTTAGCCTATTTGCCAGAAAAGCCATAATTTTTGCTGCTTTAACCTGTGCATTTTATAATTCCTTCTGCCTCCCAAAATATGAGAGAATTAAATTCATCACTCTTGACATGTTACCAATTCTAATAGGAAATTATTTTTGTTGGAAAAAGTAAACCTTTCATTCTGGTCTATCTGGATTTTTTACCCCCACGTTCTCTCCACGGCTGGGGAATGCCCGTTTCCTACCCACTCAAAGCAAGCCTTAACCAGACTTTACAGACTTCATCAGAAACGTCATTTTTAATCTGGAAAACATTAGGAAAATCCTGAGAAGTGACCAGAAAATTTCATATAAGGCACAAAGCTCCCATGAATACCTACTGCCAAAAGTCATATTTGAGGGCATTACACACTTCCCGAGAAGCCAGCACCTTTGAATATTTGGGCCTATTTTCTTTATAACTTTTTCCTTCTCTTGGAGAAAATGAAAAAAGGAGATATCTATATTGCATACGTATCAATATTGGATGCTTTGAAAATGAATTTTTTTTATTCTGTATGATCAAGTTATACCTTCTCTTCTGCTATATAAGATGTACATAAAACCTAAAAGCCACAGGAATTGCTTGGTATTTTTATGAAACTTTTAAATGCCATGGTTATATCTTACAATTGTACCTTTGGAGTGAATTATTCATATTATTTCCAGTGTCACTGTTGTTTTTCTCAGCCTTGTGGAAGAAAACTAAAGTTAAATGAAAGGGGTTGATTTTTTTCGTGTGCGTGTGTGACAAAAGAGACTGATCAATTGCTAACTATTTAATCTCAGGATGAATTTGCAGTAAAAGATTATGGGAATTCTAGAGCAAAGACCTCAACAGTACCGTCAATACCATGAAGACCAACGATGCCACTGTATGATATGATAGAGAAATGTCAAATACTGCTGGAGGGCACGTATACAAATATATCTTTGTTTTTAAGCTCCTCTGTCTTTAAGGAGAATTTTGCTTCTGGAAAACAGATATGCTTAAATCAGCAGGGCAACAGGGTTGTCACTGTCCTGAGCACAACATTACAGCCACCTTAGAATCATAGAATCATAGAAAAGTTTGGGTTGGAAGGGACCTTTAAAGGCCATCTAGTCCAACCCCCCTGCCATGAGCAGGGACAACCTCACTAGATCAGGTTGCTCAGAGCCCCGTCCAGCCTGACCTTGAATGTTTCCAGGGATGGGGCTTCTACTACCTCTCTGGGCAACCTGTGCCAGTGCTTCACAACCCTCATTGTGAAAAACTTCTTTCTGATTTCCAACCTATATCTCCCCTCCTTTAGTTTAAAGCCATTACCCCTTGTCCTATCACAACAGGCCCTGCTAAAAAGGTTCTCCCCATTTTTCCTATAGGCCCCCTTCAAGTACTGAAAGGCTGCAATAAGGTCTCCCCGGAGCCTTCTCTTCTCCAGGCTGAACAGGCCCAACTCCCTCAGCCTGTCTTTGTAGGAGAGGTGCTCCATTCCTCTGATCATCCTTGTGGCCCTCCTCTGGACCCGCTCCAGCAGGTCCACGTCCTTCTTATGTTGAGGGGCCCAGAGCTGGACGCAGTACTCCAGATGGGGCCTCACCAGGGCAGAGTAGAGGGGCAGAATCACCTCTCTCGACCTGCTGGCCACACTTCTTTTGATGCAGCCCAGGATACGGTTGGCCTTCTGGGCTGCCAGCGCACATTGTTGGCTCGTGTCCAGCCTTTCATCCACCAGCACCCCCAAGTCCTTCTCGGCAGGGCTGCTCTCCATCCCTGCATCCCCCAGCCTGTATTGATACCGGGGATTGCTCCGACCCAGGTGCAGGACTCTGCATTTGTCCGTGTTGAACCTCATAAGGTTCGCCCGGGCCCACCTCTCAAGCCTGTCCAGGTCCCTCTGGATGGCATCCCGACCCTCAAGCGTATCCACCGCACCACTCAGCTTGGTGTCATCCATGAACTTGCTGAGGGTGCACTCAATCCCGCTGTCTATGTCATTGATGAAGATGTTAAAAAGGACCGGTCCCAATACAGACCCTTGAGGGACACCACTTGTCACCGGTCTCCATCTGGACGTTGAGCCATTGACCACTACCCACTGGATGTGACCATTCAACCAATTCCTCGTCCACCGAGCAGTCCACCCATCAAATCCATATCTCTCCAGTTTCGAGAGAAGGATGTTGTGGGGGACCGTGTCAAAGGCCTTGCAGAAATCCAGATAGATGACATCGGTTGCTTTGCCCTTGTCCACTGATGCAGTCACCCCATCGTAGAAGGCCACTAGGTTGGTCAGGCAGGACTTGCCCTTGGTGAAGCCATGCTGGCTGTCTCCAATCACCTCCCTGTCCTCCATGTGCCTTAGCATTGCTTCCAGGAGGATCTGTTCCATGATCTTCCCAGGCACAGAGGTGAGGCTGACAGGTCGGTAGTTCCCAGGGTCCTCCTTCCTACCCTTTTTAAAGATGGGTACTACATTTCCTTTTTTCCAGTCCCCAGGGACTTCGCCTGACTGCCATGACTTTTCAGATATCGTGGAGAGTGGCTTGGCAACTACATCAGCCAATTCCTTCAGGACTCTGGGATGCATCTCATCAGGTCCCATAGACTTATGTACCTTCACTGCAGCTATCACTTATAAGATGTCGCCATATGTTTCCACCCATCAGACAACTACCAGATCTCATCTTCATAGTGTCGTGAGCTTCCTGCAGTCAAAGATAACAGTGTGATAGCAAGTCTAGATGAGTTGACTCAGGGGTTACAGAGATGATAGATAGCATGGAGCAGTGCTCCATTGCCACCTTTCATCACAGCGTCCTATGAAGCATCTTGCCTTTGTTTTAACAGCTGCTGTTACATCTTTGACCCTACAAGCTTTTACCATCTGTGAATACGCATTTTTGTTCAGAGAGACGAACACTCACCTCCATCATGGTTTCCTTGTGCTGTCTATCTGAAGTGGAGAGATCAACATCATGGGACCAAGCAAAAGGGACTGGACATTAGGAAGTACTCTGTTACTAGGAAGATGTCACAGTGCTGGAACGGATCCCTGAAACAATTGTGCAATCTCCACCCTTGGAGGTTTTTGGGATTTGGCTGGATGAAGCCAGAAGTGCTAATTCTGCATTGATGTAGGTCCTGTTTTGGGTGGGAGACAGGGCTATATGACCTCCTGAGGTCCCTTCCAATATTTCTATGATTCTGTGAAATGTACCTTAAAAGTGTCCTGTCAGTAGCCAACACCTCCTTTTTCCACTCTCTTCTTTGTAATTGAATTGGAGCTACTCAAGTACTGATCACACGTTGCCCATCCAAACCTCACAACGCTGGGCTAAAGCTTTCCCGTGACCTCATCGGACTGCTGTGTCCTTTTAGATTTCAGTGACGACTTTTTCTTTGGCCAGTGCTATGGTGACTTTACTTCAGCGAGGATGTACAACTGCTTTCGTCTTGCTGCAGATCTGCTTGTTTAGCAAAAACATCTCTTGAACTTCACTGTTAATTCAGTCCCCTTCCCACTGCCCCTTAGACCTGCATATGAGACACAGCGATCTATAACAAGAATGGAAAATAAAACAACAGCGAGGGTTGTAAAAAGAAGGTAGGTGCAACAGCAAGGTAGAAGAATACACATTTAAACTGAGTCAAAAAAGTAGTTATCGGTGTCTTTTTGTCACACTGAAAAGGATGGAGTACTGCAGAAACCTGCCCTGACCCCACTGATTATGTAGTTTTTATGGACTGCTAATGAACTGAAAGTACATATAAATTTGCAGATGACATGAAGCAGAAAAGTGTGTAAGCACTCTGGAGGACAGGTTCAAAATTGAAATTAATCTTGATAAACTGAAAAAAAATAGTCTGAAATCTGAAAGGTAGAATTCTGTGAAGAGGAGAGCAAAGTGGTCCATTAAGGGAGACGTTAAATGAATGAGTCCAAAATGGGAAATGATGTAGCAGGTAGCAGTTCTACAGGGTATAATGGATCAGTAAGAAAATAAGAGCCAACTATGTGAAACCTGCAGGGTAAAAAAGACAACTCTACATCTTTGTTAACAGGGGAGTTACACATAAGACACAGGAAGTAATTATTCTGCTCTATTTGGTATGGAGGAAGCTTGGCTACCCATGGCTTGGATGGGCATGTTCTGTGCTGGGTAGGAAACTGGCTGGATGGCCAGGCCCAAAGAGTTGTAGTGAATGGAGTTAAATCTGGTTGGCGGCCGGTCACAAGTGGTGTTCCCCAGGGCTCAGTATTGGCGCCAGTCTTGTTTAATATCTTTATCAATGATCTGGACGAGGGGATCGAGTGCACCCTCAGTAAGTTTCCAGATGACACCAAGTTGGGCAGGAGTGTTGATCTGCTGGAGGGCAGGCAGGCGCTACAGCGGGATCTGGACAGGCTGGATCGATGGGCCGAGGCCCATTGTGTGAGAGTCAACAAGGCCAAGTGCCGGGTCCTGCACTTGGGTCACAACAACCCCAGGCAACGCTACAGGCTTGGGGGGGAGTGGCTGGAAAGCTGCCTGGTGGAAAAGGACCTGGGGGTGTTGGTCGACAGCCGGCTGAATATGAGCCAGCAGTGTGCCCAGGTGGCCAAGAAGGCCAACGGCATCCTGGCTTGTATCAGAAATAGTGTGGCCAGCAGGAGTAGGGAGGTGATCGTCCCCCTGTACTCGGCCCTGGTGAGGCCACACCTCGAGTACTGTGTTCAGTTTTGGGCCCCTCACTACAAGAAAGACATTGAGGTGCTGGAGCGTGTCCAGAGAAGGGCAATGAAGCTGGTGAAAGGTCTAGAGAACAAGTCCTATGAGGAGCAGCTGAGGGAACTGGGGATGTTTAGTCTGGAGAAAAGGAGGCTGAGGGGAGACCTTATTGCTCTCTACAACTACCTGAAAGGAGGTTGTAGAGAGATGGGGGTCGGTCTCTTCTTCCTAGTAACAGATGACAGAACAAGAGGAAATGGCCTCAAGTTGCGCCAGGGAAGGTTTAGATTGGATATTCGTAAAAATTTCTTCCCCGAAAGGGTTGTCGGGCATTGGAACAGGCTGCCCAGGGAGGTGGTGGAGTCCCCATCCCTGGAGGTATTCAGAAGATGTTTAGATGTGGCCTTAAGGGATATGATTTAGTGGTGGACTTAGTAGTGCTAGGTTAACGGTTGGACCCGATGACCTTGGAGGTCTCTTCCAACTAGAACAATTCTATGATTCTATGATTCTATGATTCTAAGCCACAGCCGGAATAGTGGGTCCGGTTGTGATCCTTATACACTGAAGAAATGTAAAATTATTGGAGCTTACAAGAGGGATAAGAGACTTACTTAGAAAACATGATTTAGGAGGAAAGAATTGGGTTTGTTGTAGGAGTCTTTGGTTATGCAAAAGATTGCTGGAGGGATGGTGATGATTCACTGTACTGTTTGCTATGTCTCCACCAAACAGCTACTGAAGAAGATTTAAGAAGATCTGATTCCCCCCCCAACGCAGATGGATGGATTGCATGATATCTTTAGAGATCCCTCCTCTGCCCTTTTAGAGTACGATGAGTCGAACACGGTCGCAGCATGTTCTAAGGAGTTATCTTGCTAATCCTCTCTGAAATCCCTTAGCCAGTTTTGTCGATAATTGCGTGAGAGCAGTGTGAATGAAGCAATTAAAACTGAGGGCCAGAGGGCAAAGAAATGTTGCCAGAAAGCTCTGCTCAGATCGATTCTATTTGCTCTCTTTAAACCCTTCTGCATTTGACACCTCGCACCAACATCCTGCATCAGCCCCAGGACACATTATGTATTTCTGGGAACTGCTTAATTCAGACTGTCTAACTCCCTTCCCCTCACACAAGCAGCACATACTTGCCACACGCTCTCTGATACCCTTCCCGCAGAATTCTTTTGCAGATCCTAAAGTCGCTTCAGAAGAAGGACATGTTCTTGTCAAAAGTTTTCCACTCTGTTGAATCAGAGTTCATCGCCGAGTAGCCTTGGGAACATGGCTTCCATCAATGCTGAGACTGTATAAATGTGCATCTCATTGTTCTAGTCCATCAGCAATGAGTTATGATTTTGGAGGTAGCACAGGGAGTGAGAAACCTTGGGGGAAAAAAGCTCTTTACAGTAAAGATGTAATCTAAATACTTGGACAGACCTCATTGCTGTGGTATTTCAGCAACTCAGAGCTTTTACTGTATTTTACACTTTCAGCACCTGTCCTTAAATTGCCCCACCTCATAAGGGAGGAAAGCACTATATCTTTTTGCAGATTGGAATTTGGGGTGGAAAATTGAGCAATGTACATGACTCAGAAAATAACTGCGAGTCCCCGCAGCTGCAATGCTCTGCTAGGGTGCACTACCCTGCCAGTGCCTACTGGTGATGAATATTCCTTCCATTGTGTTGTGTAATCCTGACCCTGTGTAAAGTGTCTTTCTTCACCTATTCTGTACTTACATGGGGCATTCTCTGGTGGCGTTGATGGCTGCACATAGTATCTGAATGATGTTATTATGCACCAGATAATGAAGCCAAAAATGTTCTCAAGTTTTTTCTTTTTTTTTTTTTTTTGATCGATATGACTATGTTATAAGTACCAAGAGGCAACAGTCCAATTCCAGAATCCTTCTGCTCACTGTTTATATGCTAATTTTCTCACTGCAAAGCCAGTATTCCTCAATGCGAGCTGAAGATTCCCAGCAACACGCTCTCAGCAGAAAAAGACAAACCCAAATACACTTCCTTCTTTTCAGGTGAGTTTTAGGGATCACAGCTTTACTGATTCCCTGGCAAGTTTGCACCCTGGTGATTAGTGTTGTTCTTTATTTTGGCCACTTCTCCTGGATTGCCCATTAGTTCACAGTTGTTCCAAAAGCAGCATGACTAGGATCCTTGGCACTTACTTTTGCTTGTGGTAATGGCTGATCTTGTCTGGCACATGAAGGGAGGCAAACTTTAGGACATCTTTTCTACCTCTTCTTCAGGCACCCCAGAAAATTCTCATTCTACCTCATTAAGGCACCCCAGAAAATTAATGCTCTTGCCTTTCTAGATCAGAGAGCCTGGATGGCTGATGGGAGCAGCCATAAAGGCGACCTGGTTATAAGGGGGAAAATACCGACAGAGAAAATGCTTGTCAGCCTGGGAACAGCTAGTCTGGGAACTAGGCCTGTGCAAGCATACTTGAGAAGCTCAGCTGGCACCTTTGAAATGCAGCTGGGTACCTAAAAAACAGAGCTATCCTGAGATACTATTGATAAGTGCAAAACCAAGAAACTGTAACAGCAACTTGTTATCTGGAAAGGTGAAAAATAGGCTGGAAAAGAGGGAAAAGATCCTGAGGAAGTAGGAATTGGCAACTACTATTGGCTATTCTAGCTGAAGTAACAGGAAAACGGTCTGCAAAAATAAAAATTGATCTGCAAGAATAGAAAACATCATTGTCTATAGGCTGTCCCAGGTGAAAAACAGAAATTAGCAGCGTCTATTGGCTGCTCCAGGTGGTGGTGTCCTACACCCCCTTATATCCCTGTGATATAGATTTGACTTGCTTTCTACCCAAAACGGAGCCTTTTTTCTCCGAGAACTCCCCCTGAATGAACATTTCTACGAGATCTCCTGGACAAGTTGGACCATCGCTGGGGACACCCGGCTGACTCCAGACTCTGTGATGTGTATCATTTTTGAAGTTAGTCTTTGTCCATCATTGATTTTGAGGTCCTACTCCTCAGAGCAGTTTGATGAGTGCCATACTGGTACTATTTTGAATAATATATATAGGTGTGAATATAAATAATTAATCATAACTGTATTTGCTGCTTTACTAGTGATAATTTCCTAGTAACCTGTAATATTTAAATACATACTAGCTGCTACTGTTGATTACTGTTGCTATTGAAATATGTATATATATACTTGCTTTTCTGGTACTAATTTTCTAACAACTTTATATATATATTTGCCTTATTAATCATAAGTATACTTGCTTTACTAATAATAATTTGCAATAATCTGTCATAAAGATATTTAGAAAATAAAGCTTCCATGTCCTTGGATATTATGAAATCGTGCAAACCCAGTGTCACGGTAACCCTTTAAGTGGTGACAGTTGCCTACAGCACCTACCACCAATACCAGCAGACTTATAATTTTGACCTTTCTTACTTTATCGTCTAACGTGCATCAGAAAACTAAGACTGCTAGCAGTGGAAGAAGAAAAACATCATGAGATTACAGAGTATGGCTTGGCTACTGTACCTCTCAGTGGCTGCACCTCTCCTGATGAATGGGATCATTTGATGCAGTATAGCCATTACAAGAGAACTGGCTCCCAAGGTGGGATTTGAGGGGAAAAAAGTAGAAGAAATGTAAATTGAGGGAAGGAGGGAATTTGTGTGAAAAGGCAAGCAGCTCTGGAAAAAAGCAGCCAAATAGCATAGCTTCAAAACAGGCATTGGCAGCAGAGGAGAGGAAACTGAGGCAAACATGAGAGACAGGAGAAGGTAGGTATGAAGTAAGAGCCGTTCAAAGGCACATGAGTGGGAAGAACAAGGAGCTTCAGACTGAAGTACCAGAAAGTAGGGTGGGCTGTTGTGGCCAAAGGCAGGAGGGGCATCGCTGAGAGGGGGACTGGGAAAAGTCTCCTTCAGTTGTGCCCTTGTTCCATCCTCATTCTAGCCTGGGAACACAGTGGAAAAGCCTGATCCACTAGACCAGTGACTCATTTCATCGCACACAGCAATGCTGTTCAGTTGTTGGAAAGACCTGTCCTTCTGCATCTCCACATCTAGCTGAAGCAGAGATTTGCATCAGCATTGCAGGTCATGACACACTGAGAACTTGTACATCTCTAGAGCTGATGTCAAATAGCTGATTTCATTACTGCTAAGTACGCGCTGTAACTAGCTGTTCCATCAACAGAGAGCAGCTTTTCTTCCTGCCCACTCTGGCTTCTTTCCCTCACTGTAGTGACATAGAATCATAGAATGGTTTGGGTTGGAACGGACCTTTAAAGGTCATTTAGTCCAACCCCCCTGCAATGAGCAGGGACATCCTCAACTAGATCAGGTTGCCCAGAGCCCCGTCCAGCCTGACCTTGAATGTTTCCAGGGATGGGGCATCTACCACCTCTCTGGGCACCCTGTGCCAGTGCCTCACCACCCTCAGAGTGAAAAACTTCTTCCTTATGTCTACCCTATATCTCCCCTCTTTTAGTTTAAAACCACTACCCCTTGTCCTATCACATATCTGCACACGCTGTAGTTCATTATACTGTATGGGGGTTTTGATATCGTTGGGCAAATAGACTACTACAATTGAGTATTTGTGCCTGTTTGTTCAGAATCACTGTCTCACCAATAATGCAAAGTAAGGGCTTGTAAAAACAGAGGAGATGATTGTTAAAACAGACTTTGATTCCAAAGTTCTTCTGTCTGGATGTGTTGTGGTTTAACCCCAGATGGCAACCAAATAACATGCAGCTGCTCACTCACTCCCCCCCTCCCCAGTGGGCTGGGGAGGAGAGCTGGAGAGAAAGGAAAACTCGTGGGTTGAGATAAAGACAGCTCACCAAGACAGCAAAGAAAAAGATAATAATAATTATAATATATATTAATAATAATAATTTAAAAATGCAATGATAATAGAATATATAAAACAAATTATGCACAATTTCTCACCACCCAACGACTGATACAGCCCGTCCCGAGCAGCAGTCAGGGAACAGGAATATTCCCCCCCAGCTATCCCAGAACAGCAAGTTCCAGAGAGAGGAGGCGAGGGAATGAACAACAAAATGAACGAAAAGGCCCAAACGAAAGGAAAAAGGGAAAAAGAAGGGAACCAGCCCACTGGCCAACCCCCACTTATACTGGGCATGTCGTCTATGGTATGGAATACTCTCTTTGGCCAGTTTGAATCAACTGTACTAGCTATACCCTTTCCAATTTTTTGCACCTGCACATTAGCAAAACCTGGGAAGCTGGAAGGTGTCCTTGATTGCTTAACAGCAACTAATAACATCAGTGTATTATCAACATTCTTCACATACTAAATCCAAACCACAGTAGCTGCTGGAGTGAAAATTAGCTCTGTCCTGGCCAAAACCAGGACAGGATGAGAGGATCCTAGGTATACACGACTCTTTAGTATGGGCACAGCTTTTCATTTACTCATTCCTGCATTCTGGTCTTAGATTTGGGAGTAGGTAGCTATGTTTGGTATCGTCACTACAGCCATGGTTCTCAATGTAGTCACAAAAAGGTTGTTTCTAAAAGGCAAGCACAAATGTTCCCAGGTAAATCTTTTAATATGAAATTGTCTGATCACGTTTTTGGACTAGATGGCCTTTCAAGGTCCCTTCCAACCCAAACTATTCTATGATTCTATGATTCTATGATTCTCTATGCGCAGGGGAAACCGATGGGGCAGACCAGCAGAAAATTGTTTTAAGGAACCCATATTGAAACGCTAGCAGCATATGTGTTTGCAAAAACTTCAAGTGCATAACTTGATTTTGTGGACAAATTATGCAACTGTCTGCATTCTTGCTCAGACAGAGATTTCAATCATATACCTAAGCCCTGCTTTAAAGTATTTACGCATGTGTTTGTATTTAGAGGTAGCCATACCACTGTGATAGGGAATATAAATGATGTTTTCAATTCTTACAGCTTCTAGTTTCATTCAAATTGGACTTATCTGCCTGCTCACATCTCAACAGATATAAATTTTGCTGGCAGGAATACACGCAGCTTAAAATTGTGTGATCCGAATTTGGCTTCTGCTTCTTTTTACTCCTTGATTTTAAAACAACAACAACCCACAGAGTGATTATTAGGCATATATCTACGCTGATTACTAGGGTCAGCTTTGAAGTTATATCTGCAAGGACTCTCAGGTACATATCAAACCTTCTACCCACATTACAGCTATCTACACAATACTCCTTATCAATGCAGAGCTGTAATAGGGCTTTATCTGCAGATGCCTTTTCTCTCCTTCTGAACAGGAGAGGAACCAAGAGAGGGTTGGAAAGGTGATGCCGGCAGTTTCCTTGTGATAAATCTTACCACAGGGAGGCAAGTTCAACACACCTGCCAGAGGATGGCATGAGAGCCAAGGATGGCCTACAGTCTGGCCATCAGTACGTGGACTGTCTGAGACCAGTCTGGATGGCCGATGATGATTACCATGAGCCCACCTACAGGTCTCTGAGCCCGATCCTATTCTAACCCTATGAAGAGAGAGGGGGTCTCCTTCCTTGGTCAGAATAGGATCACTGGTCTGGGGAGGACGTCTAAACCCACCTTGAGGGCACACGGGAGAAAGTACCTTCTGTCAAACAAGGAGTTTCCCTTTCAGCCCTTGTGGAGGCTGAATGCCTACTAATAGGGGAAAATAAATGATGAGACAAGAGTAGGGGGAAGATCCAATCCTTAATGTGACTCTTGGTTTTCCTTCCCTGGATGGCTCAGGCAGCTCCTACAGCTGGGACGTTAGGCATATACTGCACTACTGTTTACACTGTAGTGACTCTTCTAAGGATGCTTTGCATCACTAATGTTCAGTAATGGAGCCTTGATCCCTACGTCAAACCCAGGCTCATGGGTTTCTGGCTTATAAGCCAGATTTCTACAAACTGAAGAACTGACGCTCGTTAAGATGGCTAGTCCCTAAAATAGGGTTGTGAAAATAGGCTTAGCCCTCAGCTCTGGCTATATTAGCTCAAGGAACTATTAAGATTTATTTACTACTGCTGAATCTTTCTGAGAAAATTAGGTTACCACTTCATACAGATTAATTGATTACTTTGCTTCAACCTACACATGTCAGATTGTATTACATTCTCATATATTTCACATCAGTGAATATTTGAAGGAGGAAAGTGCCAAAGATAGATAACACAGAAGGAAGTATATGTTCAACCCGACATACCTCAGTACAACTGTGCACCATAAACAGGCTGTTGATTAAAACTGATCACTCAGCCAAGCTGAGCAGGACTTGGGCTGCAGTGCCAGTGTGATAGTTACTCACCTTAATATTAGATCCAAATTCCTTGTACTTGTCTTATTAGGTAAAATAAATTTGAAACCATTTGTAATTTGACAGCAAGAATAACAAATCAAATTATATATATTTTTTTAATTCAACCATCCGTTCTTGCATTTTGAAAACATAGGAAGTACCACAATGCTGAATCACACCAGTTTGGGGCATGATCACAGAAATTAAACTGCAGTTTGGTAAAAGATCTTCCCATATTTGTCTTCATAACATTTTAATTCTGAACAAGTGTTTTATACAGCCAGTAGTGTCAGTCTCAAGGTGGAGAAGCCATGTCACAGACAAGTGAGATTTGGGTTTTCAATGGGTAATTTTACTAGAGATGCCAAGGGAGCCAGGACCTAACTTTTTCTAAAGGTATAGATGGGACACCAGCTTATGGAGCCAGCACAGACACAGGGCTGGACCAATGGTACTCTTTGGAGCTTAGACCACTTGCTGTCTTTGGGACAGCTAGCAAATATGTCTGGCCCTTGAACAGGATGTGCAAGCGTGTGTATGGGAAATCCTCTGAGATTCCCTAGAGCCTCCTAGAAATTTTGCACAGGCGTCAGATAGGATCAGGTGCAAACCCTTAGTTATCAAGCTGTGTGTGCCTTTTGGGTACCTCTGCAACTACACATCAACATATGGAATGGAAAGCCTCAACCATGCACACAGACTACTGAGCATGGCCGAGTTTACCAAAGACTATCACAGCTCCAAAAATGAGATTACTTGGAAAATGCTCTCCCAGATTCTCTCCAAATAATTAAAAAAAGGAATTGACATTTTTCAGAGAGCTTGTTCTGTTAATTTCTTTCCAAGGGTGATAAACAATATTAGTATGATTGGATAAAACTTAAGAAATAGATAAATTTAAGTATCGCAGAATCACAGAGCAGCTGAGGTTGGAAGGCACCTCTGGAGATTGATGGGTGCAAGCCTTTGGTCCCAGCAGGGTGAGCTAGAGCAGGTTGCTCACGACTGTGTCCAGTTACGTTTTGAATATCTCCAAGGCTGGACACTTCACAGCCTCTCTAGGCAGCCTGTGCCAGTGTTCAACCCCTCTCATGATTGAGAAGTTTTTTCCTATGTTTAAGTTGAATTTTCCCTATTTCAGTTTGTGTCCATTGCCTCATCTTCAATGGTTACCACTGAGAAGAGACTCGCTCCGTCTTCTTCATTCCCTCACATCAGGTATTTATCCACATGGATAAGATTCCCTTAATCAAATTTGTGGCCCTGCACTGGACTCATTCCGGTATGTTCAAGCCTGTCTTGCACTGGGGAGCCCAGACCAGACCCAGCACTCCAGATGTGTCTCACCAGCACTGAGTAGAGGGGATCACATAGCAGTAACCAGCAGAACCATCTTAAAAATCAGGTTCATCAGAACATCTCTGCAGTTCACAAAAATAGGAGACATTTTAATAAACATCTAAACCCCATATTTATAATTATATGTGATTAAATTTATTTTTGCAACACTATATGTTTGGAATAAATACTTGGAGGTTATTTATGTCAGAAGGAAATCTTATACTGAATATCATGATATTATTATCAAGAAACTGAAAGGTCAGTTTTGCATTGCCTTCCTTTTTGTATAAACAGGAATTTAAATATAAATCCACTTAAAATTTAGTGCAAAACGTGACCACTGGGAAAGAAAAGCACAGAAAAAAAAGCAAAACTTCTACATGATTTCCTAAATGTTTCTAAATCTCTAAATGATATTTGTCTGAATCATGGTCAATCAATTTCACAGCAGATGGTCCCTGACAATTTACATCCTGTTACCAACAGTATCTCCAAAAACATTCAACCTTCTGTAATCTACAAAATCTAGCACACAGAGGTAGTTGCTCCCAAATCCTTAGGTATCGTCTCTCTTTTGGCATGTATAGTATTTTTGAGACCACAGAGCAAGAATTTACGATGGAAGTTCATGATCTTTCTGTACTATGGAACGAACTAATTCCAGTAAGTGTTCGTCGACAGTAAAGGACCATGATGTACTGAAAGTAACATCATAAATAACAGAAAGCTGGGAAACTAGTGTCAGGAGGGTTTCGCTTTAGCCAGGAACAGATCAATGTACTTAGCACTTTAATCTTGATCAAAAGAGAAGAAGAGACATTAGGTTTCACTGGTTTTCACCAGGTCAGAAGAGCAGAGGGTTCAGATTATTGGCCAGACAAAGGAGGTACACTTTGTAGCGCTGTAAATCACAGCAAGGTAGATACTGATCTCCACGTTAGCACTGAAGGCAGTTTTCCCGAGCCACTATATAGTAGCAGGCAGCTCACATCTTCAAGCAATACAGTCTACTGCTGTAGCTGCGGAAGACTCAGGCATGTTCCTAGTTAGCTTCCTGCTAACGAGAGGTTAAAGAGATCCCTCCAACATTATATGTCATTGTGGAGCTTAAAACAGAAGGTAGATAGGTAGGTAGGGGCTGATCGCTTAACTGAGAGATTCCTGAGCAATGCCTGGAATTTCTCTAGGAGGGAGCCTCAGCTTACAGGTATAAAATCCTGTCACTCATTTTTATCCCAAGATAAAAGAGCGACCAGATGAAATAACTGTGTGGAATGGGCATAATGGTGCTGACTTAAGTAACTGCAGTGTCCCAGAAAGAAGCTACTGACCGTATCTTTGAAATATTATGAGACATGAGACATTATAGCACACTCTTAATACTGAAAATCCTTTCATACACACTTGTTCAGAAAAAGGCATTCAAAGGTAAATAAAGGCTATCTTAGAGAAGCCTATTCATTGTTGGAGATCTAGTGTCATTAACATCCTCTAAGCAAACAAAATGAGAAATTATTAAACCTTCAATTAAGCACTGTCAGATATATTATAATTATGTGGAAGAAATACCATGCAAGATGAATTGTTAAACTGCTAATAGAAACAGGGGATAAAGAAAAAATATTTAATAGAGAGTATTATGAAATTACAGATGGTTCAGTCAATAATAATATGTAATGTAAAAGAAAGCAGAGATGGTC
Source organism: Phoenicopterus ruber ruber (assembly GCA_009819775.1). Lineage (NCBI taxonomy): Eukaryota > Metazoa > Chordata > Aves > Phoenicopteriformes > Phoenicopteridae > Phoenicopterus > Phoenicopterus ruber. The sequence goes on along the minus strand of CM020215.1, from coordinate 188,646,697 downwards.
TGATGCTTCCTAAAAGGACAAGCTGCTCTTGTCCTCCCCAATAAAGGAAAGAGATCGGGCATAGGGCACAAATGTCTACATGCATTTTGAATTATTATTTTCCAACATCTGTCTATGTGTGGCATTTTTAATTAATTGTACAAGAATTTTAGAAGTTCTATAAAAATAAGACACGAATATAAATTGCCAACTCTATACTCTGAAATCAAACTGCTCCGCCTTGCAGTGATAGCGATATAATTTTGCCAATATTTCTTTGTCAGAGAGACATAGACAGGTGTGCATTCAGCAAACAGCTGTGTCAGTGGCATGTAAGACTGCTCAGGATCTTTCCTCCAGCTGTTCACAACCGTCCTCCTGCTGCATCACATCTGCCAGCAGAGCTGCTCCCAGCCCATTCCACCGGATTTAACAAAGGTCTGTAATTTTATTCTTTGCACTTGAGACTCTTTTGGCATATCCATGCCAGCAATTCTCCTGCCACATATAAGGTAGCAACGGAACAGGGAAGAGGTGTGAGGCAGATGAGGCAGGTACTTCAGACTTTGGTAGACGCAACTGCAACATAAGGAGATGCCCTACCTGCCCTTTGTTGACAAACCCCGAGCATCATCCTTGTACAAGCATGACAGCCCTTTGCCTGAGAGCAAGGAAAGACAATGAAATGGGTCACTTTATTGAGAATTGTGACCAATAATCAGGGTAGTTACCAAGCCTTCTCTTCTCCATGAAAATAATACATTTAACAGAGATGGCCAACAGCTAGGATTTCTGTTCTGCAGAATACCCTGGGACTTTAGACGAGTCTCTGGAAGAAAAGTCACATAACTGAAATTTTTAAATATCCTCAAGAAACACACACCCCGAAATGTTTAAGTTTTGTCAGGGTTTCTATCTTTTCAAAATATTTCCTAGGCCCCCAGTCAGCCTTGCAGGTAGCAGATGGGCAGTCCAAAGAAGCCCTGAAGCAGTTCCAGCAGGAAAGGGGGAAGATGGGTCCCAGGCCTTCATGTTGCCAAGGAGCTGGGGCAACTGGAAGCCCTCAGGTTCCCCATCTCCATGGGGGTCAGAGGCATTTGCCACCTCCAGGCCCTAGGCATCGTAAACTGTCTTGCCTAAAGCGGAGGGACATCCCCAGCAACCTCCTCACCTTAATTCATGGCAGTTCACACCCTGGGGGAAGTTCTCTGACCTAGTATTGGTGTTTAATTTGCAGATGACCACTTCAAAATAACTTCCTTCTTCACAATTAAAGAGAGAAACAGCATTCCTGTGGTGTGATTCATCTCATCGTAGCGTATGCATATGCATTGTATGATGTACTGTGCCTTAAAAGTGCCTATATCTCTCCATTGACTGGAAGGGGAACCTAGAGTGTTTAGACGTACTAATCATGTGAGATGACTCACCCTACACATCTAGCAGAAGCTAAAAGGTAGATGGGACAAATCTATTGTGGTATGAACACTTGATGAAGTAAAGATGATTTTTTTTTTCTAAAATGAGGCAAAAAGCCCTCCTCACCTCTTTCCCCAGCCACCAGGCTCCAGAACAACATCTCCTTGCTTTCTTTGTGGCCCATACAGCTGATATCCTTTTCTAGTGTGTGACACAACTTCTGGGAGGTGACTACAGAGCCTGGGAACATAGGTTTTCCTGCCACTGGTAAGCGCTCTTTTTACTTGGTATTCCATATCTGAGGTTGCATAGCAATGCCCATAAACTACAGCAGGCCCTTAAAATGACCATAGGTCCCTTTCCAAGGGAGCTGGTAGTGACCCCTATAAGAGAGGCTAACACATCCCGTTGTAGCTAGACTCTTGTTGCTTTTTAAAGCTGCTCTAATTTATCCCTGCAGTTTGCAGAAAAACCTTCAAAATTCAGCAGGGAGAAAGCCCTCAGGCTAAAGAAATATTTTGTCCCACAAAATTCCATTTAACTTTGGCTGAGTTATAAACTGTTAAAAACCATGAACTCCTCACTAAAGCTTGAAATCCTCAAGAAAAAATATTGCTGGCAAAGTGCCAAAACAAGATAAAAAAGAGGGAAGAGGATTTATGCATTGGTTTATTGCACTGCCAAGCAGCACCAGTGAGCTCTGGAAGACCCTAGAGAATGGGAGACTGAGCCAGGTCTGGTTCATCTGGCCATACTTCTCCTCACACCTATACGTAGTGCCATCAGATCCTGTCACATAAAGCAAAATCTACTCAGTCCAACAGGGTCAGGCACCGTTAACCAGCCTCTAAAGATATGGCATCGGACACCAGCCATCCATCTCTGGACTGCCTGAGATGACAGTCTTCTCCGGCCAACAGCTAATACAGCAACTGGAGCACTGGGCCACTGGGCCAGCAAGGCTGTAAGTCCCACACGATAACCTGCTCCTGAGGAGGAGATTATTAAGGTTATAGAGACAAAGATTTCTTTCAAGCTTTTTCTTTAAAAGAAAAAAGTTAAATTTATAACTGCCTGAATAATCTTGGTTCTCTGATTAATTCTCCATATCCATCATGATACAGTCTACTTCTATTCCTCTGTGCTATTTTTTCCCCTGTTGTGATCCGATTCATCCCACACAGTGTAATGATATTCCTTGCAGAGGGGAGAGAATAGTGATTGCATATGCAACCATGATATGATTTTTCCTTCATTTTTGTGGCCTTGTAATGCTGATCAGGTTTTTTTCCCACATACAACATACATGAAACATTGGTAAACTGATTTGGATTTGATAAACATTCTTTTTTACTTTCTGACCTTTTTTCCTAACTTCCTGTTTGTGATGGTGCCACAGCGTTATTCTGTTTAATTTAATTTTGTCTACAAACTTCATTACAGTCAGAAAACCTGCTATGTCATTTAATCAATGCCCCTATCACCGTAAAAATGCTATTATTACTACATTTTTCTCTCTACTAGCAGATGTAGAATTGTTGCAGCTATCTTAAGTGATGAGCTAACAGAATTTATATTGTGAGATTACTCCCCTCTCTCAGATTTTACTGATGGAAATTTTTGCCTGACAAAAATAATTTATTTAAAAAAAAAAAAATTACCCTTCACATTTCTGGCTTATAGTTCCATGCCTTTGTTACTAGGTATGTCTTTTTTAAAGACCTTCACCAGCTTCACTGCTTATAATATTTAAATATTTGCAGGCAGTAAAGTTTTCAGTTAATCAGCACATACACAAGTTAAAAACATTTAGTTCCCCTAATATTTTCTCCCAAGTATCAGGCATCCTGACAGTGATGTTGCAGGGTCTCAGACACTGCAGAGTTCTAATGAACAATTAGGCTGAGCTGTATAATGTAGCTTCAGAGCATACAAAAATCTGAATTCTTCTACCGCTGAGTACCACTGCAACCTGCTACAGCTGTTAAAACTGTAAAGGCAGATAGAAGATTCTTACAGGCAATTGTAAGATGGCTAGTGAGCCCTTATTTCAAGAGAATTTTTTTCTCTTTCCTTTCTTGTATGAGTGAAAGGAAGATTGAATCAATCATCAATGAAACCTGGCCAGACCAACACAGAGTCATGTAACTGTTGATTAAATACTGGTTTCAGAATAGAATTTAGCATCATAAAATGCATTTTTTTCATGAAAATAACCACAGAGCCTCAAAAATGGAAGTCTATGTTGTTCTAATACTGCTCTGAATTGCACACTTGAAATGAAAAAATCGTAGACAAGACTTCATGTTTCAGAACCTTTAGAACATTGTATGGTATTTATATATATAACATCCCTTCACTTACAGCTCAGGTAAATTGCACGCAAGCGAGAAACTTCTAGAAAGGCCAACGAATGCTTATATAAAGATTAATAGTTACCCTACATAGATTCTTGCATATTTTGTTGCAAAGATTTAGTACGTAGTGTGTGCAAGGAAGAGCTTTGAACCTGTGACTAAACCCTCTTACTTGCGTAGAAGCTAGAAGCCCTTGGCAGATGTCTTACCAGAAATCTCCGGATATTTTCATCCAACTTCTTCAGTTTATGAGGAGAGAAGTACTCCAGCCCCGTTGGGCTCTGTACGCTGAGTGTCAGTCTGTCCTTGGCTGATGAGGAGCCTGGAGGTAGGAAAAGAGATGGGCTCCCTTCACATTCAACCTCAAAGCAAAGCATTTCAGAGAGAACTGGGGTGGAAGATGCCATGAAGAACAAAAAAGTTGGAAACTGCCTCAGAATCTTGCTAGCAAACCAAGAAACTCATCAAAGAGTTAGGAAGAGCTGAGGGAAGTATTGCACCACAGGGACTTTGTACAACTGGAGTGGAACTATTTTTTCTGAAGGTGGCTCTCATTCCCCCAAGCCACACGGGTGCCTGAGGAGAGGGCCTGTGGACAGGATCTCAGGCATCAGTTTATATCTACAGAGCACACTTAAAACCAAAGCATGTAAAATTTCCTTATAAATTGTTTACAAAAATTATTCCACCTGCCACAGCAATGCAAAAAGCAAAGAACTGCAGCTGGGATTATACTACACGTGGAACATTTTCATATCTGAAGAGGACTTTATCCAAAATATTTATCAAAAGCAGAGCTAACTACTGGCTGTATCGCAAAAAGTGTTTATTAGCCCAACACTTTGTGGGCTGGAGTGACTGATCATATCCAAGCGGGAAGCTGCCTATTATTGATTTAGAAGTAGTTGATGACAATACTTCTTCATGTGGCTGATGATATAGCAGACATCATGATAACAGCATTTTATCAACAAGTCAAGACACGGTCCTTAAGATGAAACAGGGGAATGAGCATTCCTGGAATGAGTACAGAAATTACTTTTCATGGTTCAGTAGAGAAAGCAATAGTTCCCATAAGACTTACTGTACTTCAGAGAGACATATTTTCTCAATTGCTTGTAAGCATGTAAATGATCATAATAATTCCTAACATGAGACAAAAAAACCCCTTTGAAACGTTTCTTCCTAAGAAAAGAAAATGGCTGCTACAGCACTCTACCATGTATTACACACAAATTTTGAATGCAGATCACTCTAATTTGACAGCAAAATTAATAATGTTATTCCAAGATTTCCAACAGCTAAAATGTTTTATCTTCTTAAGACAACAGCTTCAGGCATCATTCACAAAATATTAACTTGCCTTTCAGTTGAGGAAGACTTTAAAGCCAATGGAGAAAATGACAAACTTTTTTCTGTGGCCACTGGTGATGCAAACCTTGGAGATACAAAAATGTTTTTGATAAACTGTTTATTACTGCATGATCAAAAGGGGAATGATCCATTATTTTCAAGACACCAATAAAACTGTAAGAAATGCTTGCAAATGTAAAGTGTGTATTGCAGTCAACTAGCTTTAATTTGGCAATGCATCATTTGTGACAACATATCACTGCAATGCTAATGATGACTTTGGGATACACCTTTCTGCCCACAGATAAACGGAGAAGGATGATGAATAGCTGCTTCTTGCTAATTGTCTTAGTCTGTACAACACAGCAAAGCATTCAACAGATAAATCAACAGATAAACTTGGGGGCTGGATAGCAATAATTTTGGCAATTTTTCTGTATCTTCCAGGTTTCAAAACTACTGAAGATCCTAAATTCTGTCTGAATCTCAAGCAGTAGGGTAGCGTAGCCTGCACCACGGCTCTTTCCGTATCTTGTGATTGAAAGAATCTTAAAATGGTTTTCTGTTATGACAAGTTCCTACAGAATGGTTGAGAATTCGCCACTGAAACTTTAAAGTTCTTTAAAAATGATAAATTTGGGGAAGATGGAGACATACTTTCGGTGACTTTTATTTCTCTCAAAAGCTCAAGACTTCTTACAACCCTCTCAAAATTAGAATCGTCAGTATGTGCTGAAGTTTATGACCTCACTGCAAAGTAAAATACAATAGAAAAAACAACAGATTTGTTGGTCAGGAATGCCATTCTTATTTAAAAGTATGACATGACAAAGCAGGTAAAAGTGGAAGTGAGACATTATTCAGAGATATAAAGTTCACATGAATTTCTGTTTGAATTGAGGAACAACAATATCTTAACTTGATCGAGCTCCCTTTTTCAAAAAAAATACATTTACTTTTTTAGGAAATCATAAGCATTACTAGAAGGTTGAAACCTGACAAAAGGCTAGATCATAAAAAATATATATGTATAAAAATTTTGTTTACTGAGCAATTCAATAAGCTATTTATACATATTTCAGAAGTTTTATATTAGGAAATAGGTAATATTCTACCTTAAAATCTTGGTTATTTCAGCTTATGAAACCATATGGATTAAGAACCACTTTATTATGTCCAGTCTTAAGTCACATGTAACCCCGCAAATAGTATTTTCTTTATGAAAAAAGACTGGGCAGATTGCAGAATCCTGCTAAATATTGATAATCTTCTGACAGAGCTTCAAATTAAAGTTAATTTCTATTGTTCATATGAAGACCTTAATAAGCTTATCTCAGAACACAAAGAAATATTGAAACATATTAAACCTATTAATAAGCACCATTTTAATAATAAATTAAGTCTTTAACAATTTATTTGGATATTTAAAAATAGTAGAAATATGCACTTGAGTGAAAAATACCTGACTTGCTGAAGGAAAATGGTATTTCTGTAAAGTTTCTTTAAATAATAAATTACCCTTGTATTTCATGCCATTTCTACTTATTTCCCTCAAAGATGGTAGCTGGCATATACTGGTGGCCTACATAATTGTTATTGAAAGGTCAGAGAGTAGAGAAATGGTGTTTATCTATCGCACCTGCCCTCAAATCCCCAGGGCTAGGTAGATAATACCCAAGAACAGTCTAGCTGAGCTGAAGCTTTCTACAAGAGCAGCAAGGCCAAAGATGGTGACCAAATAAAAGTGTTCTGCTCTGTGCCCGTCTGTGCCATCCTGTATAATTCCCTAACCTCCAAAAACCATTACTCAGGTTTGTTTGTACCCGAACTTGTTTACTGAGACCCTCAAGTTCCATTTCATTTGTTTAGCCCTCTGATAACATTTCATAGAATCACAGAATGGTTTGGGTTGGAAGGGACCTTAAAAATCATCTAGTTCCAACCTCCCTGCCATAGGCAGGGACACCTTCCACTACACCAGGTTGCTCAAAGCCCCATCCAGCCTGGCCTTGAACACTTCCAGGGATGGGGCAGCCATGACTTCTCTGGGCAACCTGTGCCAGTGCCTCACCACCCTCAGAGTGAAGAATTTCTTCCTTATAGCTAATCTAAATCTACCCTCTTTCAGTTTAAAGCCATTACCCCTTGTCCTAGCACTGCATGCCCTTGTCAAAAGTCCCTCTTCAGCCTTCTTGTAGGCCCCTTTAAGTACTGGAAGGCTGCTAGAAAGTCTCCCTGGAGCCTTCTCTTCTCCAGGCTGAACAACCCCAACTCTCTCAGCCTGTCTTCATAGGTGTTGCAGCCCTCTGATCATCTTCGCAGCCCTCCTCTGGACTCGCTCCAACAGGTCCATGCCCTTCTTGTGTTGGGGCCCCCAGAGCTGGATGCACTACTCCAGGTGGGGTCTCACCAGAGCGGAGTAGAGGGGCAGAATCACCTCCCTCGACCTGCTGGCCACGCTTCTTTTGATGCAGCCCAGGATAGGGTTGGCTTTCTGGGCTGCGAGCGTACATTGCCAGGCCATGTTGAGCTTTTCGTCAACCAACACCTCCAAGTCCTTCTCCACAGGGCTGCTCTCAATTTCTGCATTCATAATATCAAACGCAACTTGAATCTATTGCTTCTTTTTTCCTTAAAGATTCATGAACCACTCACTCTCCTATTATCCAGGTTTCTCTGTATCCCTACCAGTTCTACTTATTTTTTTCTCTGTTTTCCAAAGCTCAAGTGTAAATCTAAGTTTTGCAAGCAACAGCAATTTCCTTGCTTGATTTAAGGATTTAAATATATGCAGTCAAATTGAGTAGAGTTATCTACCAAAGATACATTCCTGGTAAGTACAACAGATAGTGACATGTGTGCAGGGTCCTAAATATGCATAATTTAAGTAGACAGGGACAGTGTATATGATATGGAGGATGGAGATGAAGGAGCAGGATCATCAAGATCATCAAGTGGTGGAGACGTTGGCTTTTTGGAACAGATCACTGTACTGAAACATCTCAACCACTGCCTCCATGAGACCAAACTATCAATGTGAACCTCCCAATGTGCCTCTTCCTGTATGGCTTTCACAGTCCTGATCAGATGAATCAGATTCAAACAAATTAATCAAGGGTGAAAGACAGAAAAACAAAGCAAAGACAATGGTTAGCAGAGCAGGGTACCAAACTGGTGATGGGACTCCGAAGTGATGGACAGCGATGTGACAGATCTGTGTTGCTGTATATACAATCGGCTTTATTTGTTGTAGAGAGAATATTTTTGTTGTATGAGACTAGTCATGCACATAATATTCCCTTTCTCTCCAGTGTGTTCTGAGGGAACCTTTGTTTGCAGACAATTACTGCTGCCTTTTTATTAGATCTGCTAAAAAAGGAGGTAGGCCTAACCGCGGTGATATGGCAGTAGTGGTGCCTGCTATTTAATACTACGTAGTACCATAAGGTCTTGATAAATATGCAGTGGAGGACCTGCCACCCTAGTGCCTGGCACTCCTGTTCCTGAGGCAGAAATGAAGGAACTGCTGGTGTATCCACGTGTGAACTGCACAACTTTGCTCTCTAGATCAGCACTTCGCAGCAGTTCGCAAGGCTGAAGATTCACTACACTTCCAGAGCCAATTCAAAAGAAGAGTAGGTTTTTCTGCCTTCCTTGTGGAAACATCCAGTAGGTGGGATGGAAGTAGGAACAGATGCAGTCCTTAAATCTCAATCTGACAGCATAGTCGTGTCAAAGCCTTTAGCGCTGACCATAAGCCTCTCTCAGCTGGCAAGTGCTCTGACCACTAGGTCTATACATCTGCTTTCTTCTCAAAAGAATGCCAGTCTGTGGATGTGTGTCCAAAGAAACACCTGTCAGGCCGAGCACTTTCCAAATCAGGCAGGGTTTTAGGGAATCAAACTTGAATTTGAAAGTTTAAACGTAACTATCTTCAGACCCATTCCTCTTTTTGGTGAAGCTTGCTGTTTCCTTGCTCCCATTCCCCAGTTCCTGACCCAATGCAAAGGAAACAGGACAAGTGATCTAGATGCAATTCAGCTAGGGGACCGTCATCGTGCAGTGCCAGTATAGTCCAACAGGGTCGTTCTAGATGCAGTTTCCACATCTTAAGAGCTGGTGAACTGAGCACAGAAGACTTTCCTTGTCTCAAAAGAATCTGAAAATATTTATGTTAAAGTTCCTGAGGCACTAAAAAAATAGGACAACATGAAAATCTTGTATGGGCAGAAGTAATTGACACAGAATGGCCCCTGTCACTAGGACTTCAATTAATTGCCTCAATGCAACCATTTATTGTCACTTAAAATAATCTGGTATATCCAAGGTCTCCACATAGTACTGGCAGATACCACACCAGGTCTGCAGCTGGAGATAAGCCAAGATATCATGGGGCATCCTTCCTGGCAGTTGACCTATGTGTGAGCTATTTCTTCAAGTCCCTGGTCACTATAGTCAATGGAGCCTACAGGGAAATTCAGCCGACCAAACATAGGTGTCTCTCTAGGGAGAGATGACTAGCTTTCCAGACCACATCAACTACAAGGATTGAACACAAAGGTATCTTAGGACCAGGCTTATGTTAGACACCCAAATGTAGGTACCTATGTTCTTGAGCTGCATGCCACACCAGGAGGTCGAGCCAAGCATCTCATTGCTTGCACAGCTGCTGTCATATTTCTTGTGGTCTGACAGATCCTGTTCTTGAGAAACCATGAGTTTTGCACCTCCTGACCACCTACCTGCTCACTCATGATCACACGCAGCGTGTGAGAGGGTTGTTTCAGTGAGTAGTCTCTTTCTGGTCCTTAGATCTCCATTTCGTAAAGCTGCCTATCCTACTCTGGTTTTCATTATTACCATCAGTAACTTTTTCACTAAGATGCCAGTGTCTCAATTGGAAATACTGTCTATAGAGTTAACAATTTTTTTAAGAGAAGCTATTTATTTATTTCTCCCTGTAACGTATGCTAGTTAGCTTTTCATTGCATACAGCGAAAAAGAGGAGCTTTTATGTTGACAAATTTCATACAAGGTACTGACAGTTAATGGAGCGTGAAATGCGCAGGCATAAAAGCAAACCAATGTTAATTGAAAATGGCTCCTAAACATGTGTGCTTATTTTCCTAGCACATGGCTGGGAAAAATGTACGTTCATTTCAACTAGCTGTGCACAAAATTACCTGTGTCTGTGCAGCAATCTTTTAATCATTGTTTACAGCAATTGAGCTTTACATTTGCCAGTAACGCTATCGTATTATTACCGTAGACACTGCAATGCCCACACAGCTGCAGCAAGGAGAGGGGAAAGGAGCAGCTTCTGTTGTACGAAGTAGAGTAAAAACAACAAACAGGATAATTTTCGTTCTCTCCCTCCTCCTTCTTCCTCTCACACACATTAGCATGCTCCTTGTATATAGACATAAACATACATGTATGGATTTCTCAGGAATAAAAATAAATAAAAGAAAGGACCTGACCTTGGACTTCAAATTTTAGTTCCTCTGAAGATGTTAGCAAATGTCTTTCATCTAACAGCAATACTCCAGTGCCGACTGCTCAGGACAGAGCCCGGTGCTGTGTGTTGGGCCCTGGGAGCATGTCCAAAGCAGTGTGGGGAGGCTTTTCTGCCTGGCTCTCTGCAGATGCCACAGGATTCTAGCAAAAGTGGCAAGAAAAGCAAGTGACGCCCTGTAATCGTCTTTTATGAGAGGCTTAACTTGATGACAGTTTTCCATCATGCCTTTTCCCTAGCAGAACAACTCTGGCACTACTCCCCTTCTTTTACCTGGGCTTTAGTTTGTGAGATCCCTGACAGCCAGCAGCAGCATCCTCCAAGTCCTTGACCGAGCAAGTTCCCCGAGGAGAACTTGGGTGCATGCATGGAGGAAAGTCATAAGAACTGAGATTTCAAAGCTCTCTTACTTCATATAAGCAGTGAAGAATTTTCTATTTGCAGTTGAGGTTTTTTCCCCACAGAAAAAGTAGAAGGAAAATGAGAAATTCATTCCCCAAAACTGACAGTAACCATATCTTGGACTTACCTGGGTACCCAGAGAAGCAGGCAGCAGGTCTGTGACTTCAAGTTAAGGCCAGGTTGTGTTTAACACACATGTTGCTGTGTAGCCATGGTTTGGAAAAACAATACCTCCCAAGCCTTGGGATCTATGTCGTTGTTCTCTGCGTATGCTTACTGAGATTCATTTGAACTGAAACTGTTGTTTTCTTTTAAAAATCCTAGCTAGTTGTACCCCTAAACTTACTTTGTGATAACCTAGGAAATGCTGCTCAGGTGAAGAGCAATTAAGAGGTAAGACAAACAGGGACAACAGTCAAGAGAAGGATGGTGTAGACCAACAGCCTGTAGCTGGTGAGAGAAACGCCGTTGTTATCCAACAACAACAGATATATTACTATTCTCAACCTCACCCTCCAAAGGAAAACAGAGAGAAGAGTACCTGCCATAGCGTGATTTACCATTCCTTAAACAAGACAGAAGAAGAGAAAAAAAGGAACATAAAAGTTGGCAGAGGAAAAGTAGCTGCCGAGGTAAGCACTACCAGCCTCAAAGGAAGAACTGGAAAAACTGTAAAAGTGATCAGGATGAAGAACCTGCGACACCTGGAATAGAGAGCTGGACGCATGCACAGCCTGCGGCTCAGTACCCGTGTACCCCCTGGCACCCTGTGTACCCCAAGTATCCCCTGCTCCCTGGAAAACAGACTGGTCAGGTGGTAGTAAAAAGGACTACATACCCCTGCTTAGTTTTGTACAATTTTCTTTGTTCCCACTGAGTTTCTCCATTAGACTCGTACCATCTATACCTTCACTGTCAACTGTTTGATTGCTTGCTGTCTGGGTTTATCCCTTCAGCTACATTCACGGCAGCGAAGCAGAGAAAAAATGGTGAGGGACCAGGGGAGGAACAGCTTAGGTGAGGGTAGAGTTTCTTTCTAGAAGGAAAAGTTGTAGATGAGAAAAGAGTAATAGCAAGACAGTGTTCAGTCAGTGGAGTGTAGTTTTAAGTGCAAATTAAAGCTCAGGAAAATGTAACTCTGAAAGTGGGCTTGATGCTAGGCTTGATGCCAATTAAATAGAAACGCAGCCTGAAACTCTCTGCAGAAGAAACAACAGTTGCACAGCTCTGTCACAAAAGTCTGTTTCCTTCACTGGAAGATGCCTTTCTCATTAAAAAAGCCACATTGTCTTGTTCTCGTCTCAAAATAACTCAAAATTTTCTTCCTTTGGTTATGACTGTTCAGTTCCTCGTCATGGCAGGAAACCAAGTTAAACTGATGAGTCGCAATTGCAATTTTCTCGAGTCAATTTGAGGTTCATGCAAGATCATCAGGGAGAAATATATAGAACTCCATATGGGAGATGGGGTATTAACGTTGACTCTGTGTGTGATATCCCCTTTTCCCCACGCATATCCCAAAATAGTGCAGAAACGAGCCAAGAACACTGCCAGTACCTACTACTATTGAACTGATGACTTTGATTTCTCAAGTAATTTACAGATGATTGAAATGTTGCTAACAGCTCCAAAATCCAGTCTCCAAAATCATCGTTGCCACTTTTGACCGTACGTGTCCTAAATATAACTTGTTTTCTTCTATGAGAAGTATGATTAAGGAGACTCGGTGAGCCTTGTATTTTAAAAATTGACTCCAGAATTATTTCGCTCTATTTGCTGCTTTGCAGCTTTTGGAGTTTCCTGGTGCATGAATCCCCATTCCCAGTCTAGGGACTTCGTTATAGCTTTGCCTTTTAAGATCCTGACTGGAGATTACACCAGGATAGACAGCCATGTAGACTCAGGAGCAGCTTGTAAACAGACCACTCCTTGGCACCTCTAGGCTGTACCTCCGCTAGCTGTCACGGTCTCTGGTAACAAAGGAACGACATTACAGAAAAAGTAAAAAAATATCTGGAGGTTATAGTAGATTAGAAGATGGCTATGAGTCAAGAACATGCTGCTGCAAGAAACTTCAGTGGAATTGTGGGATGTACAAACAGAGGTTTCATAAGTGGCAAAGAATGTAATTTTTCTTCCCCGCACAGCACTGCTGTGCACCTATCTTGAGTACAAAAGTGTAAAAATAATGGGAAAATCCCAAAAGAGAGTAACACTCTTTCTGAGAGCTTTAGGAAACAGACTGATGAGAAATGGTTGTCAAGAATATTGCTTCTTCCATCTAGAATAGAGAGACTTGAAGAAGGACGTGACAACAGACCTCTCATTAACGAAAATACTATTAAAAGAGAAACAGAGGTCAAATGTTTTCCATGTCCACCAGGTGTCTTCTAATATAAACAGAATTTTCATAAAGAGGACTGTAATCAATGGTTTCATCTTGCATCAGGTGTGAAACAAAGTTCTTTGCCACAAGAGATAAATAAACCAAATATAAGAAAAAAAAACTTCTAAAGGTAGTGATATGCAGAAATATGGATCTTAGGAATATTTGGCACTTTTGACAAGGCTACAAGCACTGACAAGGACATACACTTATCCTTCCCCAGAGGAGGAAGATGGCTAAAAGAACTTCTTCAAATCTCTTCCAGGATAAATCATTTCTGTAATTCATAAACTCATACATGTGCACAATAGAAACCCTACACAGTCAACCTTCACAGTCTCCCACCAAACTGCCCCAACATGGAAACAGCATGCCAAATGCAAAATAATGTTACTGTCATCACCGGAGGCTCCTAGAGAGATTTCATTCATCAAGTATCTGTTGGTATTAGCTGCCAAGTAGACAGCTGTCCTAGTAGCGAAGTCCTCCCTTTCATGGTTTCTCTCCTTTTACTGGTAATGCTTCCTGCTAGTCTAGTACAGATTATATATAATCACTGTTCTCTCTCCATTTCTGCTCATAGCAATTCGCTGTCTTCATAGAATTCAAGCACCTTTTGTTTTATTTTATACTGTATATAATATAAATACATCATCACTATAAACCATATGTTAAGCTGACTTTTACAATGGAACAGCTGTCTTGGATTTAGTGGGATGGCTCAAAGAGCTCTCAAGAGCACTTACTCTAAAATCACTGCAGCAGGTTTGCATTCCTCTGACAGAGTCCCCAGTGAACGCTCAGCACGCACACGCCTACTCGTGATGTGATATGATCCAGGTGTTAAGAGGAAAGCAGGATGGACATCTGAATGGGGAGGTGCTGTTTCAGCGCCTGAGACTTTACTGAAAAGAAATGCTTTTGAAGCGGCTGTTGATTGCTGCTTCAGTCCCAGCCTAGATTTCAACAAAAGGTGGGCCACAAAATTGTGTCACATGCACAGTATTTTCCCTGCCTTAGCCTTCTGACTGGAAACAAGATGAAATGGAAGAATAATGTGTAACGTACTCCTAATGCTTTATCCTGTCAAACTGTGGTGCCCGAGCTCAGCTGCGATCTATAGTCATCATATGAACCCCCTTATCACCTATAGTGTTGGCATACAAATTATATTCCCTCCAAAGTCTCATAAATCCCAATTAGCTTTAACCCTGATGCCTTAGAGTCTCTGATTAAGATGATCATAGTATTTCACTTTGCTGCAAGATCCCTCAAGAAGTAAAGTACAGCATTTGAAGAATAGTCTGATATAAAGTTAATAACCTACGAGTATCATGTTCAGACCTGATATCTTTAATAAAGAAAATGCCAGTTGTCCCATTTGGAAGTTCATAAGAAAAAATAGGACAGATAAAAGGAAAACATTTACAAGAAGAGAGTAGCAATTTAGCAATGCAGTTCTTGTGACTGCCTCTAAGAAATATTCATATCACAAATGTATTTTATACTGGTGTCATTTACCGTAGAGCAATTTGGGAGCTTGCATCTGAACTATACCCTTACTGGTTTGTCACTGGAAGAGTGCTGAAGGGCTTACTGCGTTGCTGGTACGAAATGTTGCCTGCAACCTGGGGGCCCACTTTCCCTTGGGATATTGTTTTGTCTTCCTATATCTAATGCTTCCTTTAAAAACACAAAAGCCAGTTGCTTCTCACACTCTGCAATTCTTGCCTTTAAAGATAATGGTTTCACATACTCTGTGCTTTCTTATACTCTGTGCTTTCTTCCCTTCTGTTCTAGGCTTGTCCTTTATACCCTCAGCCTTTACGGCATGGCTATCAATTTGCTTTTTATTTCCTGCCTGCAAACCCACACTCCTTGTTCCTTTTTTCACATATGCAGACTTACTCTGTTCCTCAGATATGCTTTTTGAGTGCTACCTTGGAAATTCAATTTGAGCTTCCCTGAGTTAACCTCAGTTTCACTTCACCCGTTGACTGTATATTCCCAAATAGTTTTTGCAGCATTACAGTGCTCTGCCTATCTTCTTACCTCAGAGAGACCTATCTGATGTCAACAAGAATCGCATCCATTTCCACTAACGTATCTTAAAGCTAGACTTCTTGCCACATCTGTCCGCACTGAGGTAAACACTTCAGAAGGATTTTGTCTTCTTGCAGACATGTCAAGTGCCGTATACACAAATAATGATGCGTAACAAGCAGAGCTGCTTTTAAAAGTATTCTTCCCACAGGAAATGTTGACCAAAAATTTAAGAGCAAATATAGTTGCCTTATTAAAAGCAAAACCTGTAATGTTTGGATTCCGCCATCACCTTCCTCACTTAGTTGTTTACCTTCCCTCCCTCTCTCTTTCCTTCTGCTGGAAAGAAGTAGGGAAGAAGAGTGAATGGGAAGAATGGGAGAATTCTTCAAATTTTCCTCCTTCTAAAGAGTCTCATTCTCTGTTTTCTTCCTCTCCCTTCCTCTCTCTTTCACAAGCACACTTTTAAAATAGAAAGCAAGAAAGTAAAAGAAACTCTCAAAACTCCTGGAGCTTTTCCTTTTCTTTTTAATCTTCCCTCTCCCTTCCCACAGGGAAGGGGAATAAACCACCAAGATGCATGTATAAAACGAAGGTGTTTTCCATGTGTTCAAGGCAATCTACCCCAAAGCCTTCCTAAAATGAAGCAATTTATTCAATTCTGATCATGGATGTCTGTAAGGTGACAAGGTAAATAAAATGGTCTTCTCTTAGGTCACAGTGAGCAACTTGAGATCTTAGATTATATCTAAAGTTTTTCTTTGACTTTGCTGCTGGTTAAAGCATCTTCCACTTCCAAAGGTGACAGAGAAACAGCAGCCGTGGGCAGTTTAATTACAGCTGAGTCTGCAGTAATGTCTTCTGCAGAAATCCCCTTGCCTTACATATTCATGCAACTTTTACCCTCTGCTTTTACCCTCTGCCTGTCTCTCTTCTCAAATTCAGTTTGCCCTCGGCTCTTTGCAGCATGACATATCTCCCCAAGGAGTTTGCCTCTGTATTTCAGGATATTTGGCTTCCCTACATGCACAGAAATTGCATCTGCTCTGCTGAATCAGAAGATACTCTCACATTTGTGTGTGAGACTGGATTTGCTGTGCATTCAGTGGTCGCACTACAAAAGATTTGGAAGCCATGGAAGAGCAAGGGTCAACAAACAGTCCATCTTCAGGAGAGCCGGGCAGAAATTTAACCCCAGTGATCTCAGGATGGGTGGCTAATGCAGCCGCCCACTTGTGGCCACATCACAAAGCAGAGAATGGCCTGTCAATGGGGCCACGTGCAGCCTCTGCTGTCCTTTTCCCCACAAAACCTGTGTCTCTGCCAGGCACTCACAATACTGAATGAGTATACGATGAAGACCGGGAGCACAAAACCACTGAACGATGAACTCTGGCTATTTACGTTCCCCATTGACTGCCACCGGCACAAGTACAGTTTGAGGTCACATCTTCACTTTTCCCCTGGGCTTCCCACAGGATGACATCTGCCATCTCCCAGCCAAAGCGGAGCATATGTTCTGTTAGCCAGTGTCAGCAAACCATGTGGTGATGGCTACATTTCTCCTTACACAAGCAGAGGACGTTGTCACAGTAAATGTCTACAGTGCTAAACCTAAAAAGTGTCATGAATTGGTTCAAATCCTCTGAAGAGTTAGATCTCAGTTTCTATCTGTCTGCTTACTTGGAGAAAAAAAAATTAGAAAACTAATGTTATTTCTTTAGTTGCAACAGAAAACAGAACTGAAAAAAATATTTTGGAAGCTGAGAGGTTTTCCTTTTTTATAATATTGCACCAAATCTTCTCAAACTAAATATTTTACAGTGAAAATGTAAGGTACGTGCTTCTGCTTACCATGCAATAAAGAACAGTAATTCCTCCCAGGAGAAGACAACAGCATTCCAAGAACTTTTACCATGCTAGATACAACAGCATTTCAGCTGTCTATCTCCTGGCACCAGAGATACATTCAGAAATGTATTCCTTCCTGTATTCAGAAATCTTTGCTGGCAGGGAAAGAAAAGAGCAAACACCTACATCTCCCAGGAGCTGCTGTTAGCGCTCGTCGGGATGAGTTAATAAGAAGCGATTTGATCCCACAGCTTTTATGCTCCGGTCGAGTTGTCTGTGGTTTCGAAGAGCCGGTGGCACTGCACATCTTGAGGGTCAGCTTTTGATTCACTTTTATTTTCAACTCTATCAGTCTCTTAGGCATTTTTCCAACAACCTGCCTTAGACCGCTGCCAACAGGAGTATCTTCTGCCCAATAACTACTGCCTGGTTCCAGATGCTAGGATGCAAGATTACAGCCAGGATTAGGGATTTGGGGTCTGAGGCTGCGCAGGTCAGAGGGGAACGGCCACCCATTGAACCAGACACTAGCGTTGCATTTCTTGGGAGCGGGGCAGCAGCAGCAGCAGGGAGGCCTGAGGTCCTCTTGGACCTGGTGACAGTCAGTCTGAGAACTGACTGCAATTAACAGCCAGCTCTTCCAAACTGCCTCTAGCGCAGCTTTGATTCGCACCTGGGCCTGTGACCTGGTGATTCAGTGGGTGGCTTTTCTTTATGAGTCAGAACTGATCAACAGCCTTCCAGAAGCAGGTACAGAAGCTGGTATGGTCATCTTTCAGCTGAGCTCTAAAATAAAGACTTCAATCATAGAAACAGAGATTTCATAGCATCTTCCTAAGTGTCCTGGTATTGACCAATGTCTGCATACTGCATCTCTGGAAGTTTTCTTTTGTCTGCATGAATTCCTAAATTAAGTTTCTCACAGAATGTATGTTGGGGTCTCATATTTTTAAGGTACTATCTCTTAAGACAGATTATCTCAATTCCAGAGAAAAAAGAAGAAATCCTTTACAAAGGTAGGGTAAAAACTCCCCAGAGCCACTAATTCCAAAATTAGCCACTGAGAAATATTTTATATATATATAAGGTATGCACATATATGCTATATGTAATAGATATATAGTACCATACATTGGATGTAGTAATAATATAAAAGTAGGGCACTAATTTGATATGCAACTAGGAAATGTCAAATTAAATTTGCGATAATTCATAAAATCCAATGTTTGAAGAGATTTGATTTATTTATGAATTAAATTCTAGTCCAGCCTTTTTGTTAGACTTTAGTTATCTTTTTTTTTCTCTAAGCAAAACGTACATAGTGACTAGATAAGGAAGCATTTCTTTTGTTGTCACTGCAATTTCCAAACTTTACCAAACCCTCAGCTCTCAGATACTATTCTCAGTCATATTCTATATACGTATGCAGGCTATTTTGTAAAACTTATTTGATAAGGAGGGGTTGGGGGTTTTTTTTGGGGGGGGCGGGGTGTCAAAACCTCAAAACCAAGTCAACCCCAAACCCCCTATATTCTTTGATTTCACTGATAAAACATCAATACCTTGGTTATGACCTTTGCTCTGACTCTGTGTATGATTCAGAGAGTACCCAGAACAGCCCAATTGGTGTGTGAACAACTGTTAAAAGTTAATGTTGCAAAAAGCGTGGAAGGATTAGACGCACAGTAAGTGTGCTCTTTACTTTAAGGGGTACTGCAATTGCCCAGTATTATGCAAAGTGTGAATCAGCATAAAGTAGGTAAGAATTATTTTTGTTTTCACCAACACTTGAAGCTCTAAATTGTGTTGAGTGCAGCTAATTATAATATACTTCTTTGAACAGGGAACAACATATCGGTGCACAGGAGTGCCTCTATTAATTATCAACTCTTGACAGAGGTTTCAAAAGTCTGCTTATAAAATGTTCGCTAGTTTCTAGTAGAAGAATATTAAAACTGTAAGAGAGCATCTCTTTTATCCCGGTGTGAAATTCTTGTCGTACCTTCTTGTTGGTAGCCTTCACAGGATGCCTTATACCTGGGAGGAGGGACTGCCATCAGCAAACCCAGAACTCTTCATCATCTCTGAAGAGAGATCCAAAATTGGAGTGTCCCCAGTCTCATGAGACTGTGCGTGGGGAAGGAAGTATCTTCTGTGAGCGAGGAAAATGTGATACCAACCTAACTTTGGCTTTGACCATCAAGCTGGGAAGGCATCTAATGAACTTTGCCCAATGTGAAGTCAGGAATATTGCTAGAATAATTGCTGGAATTGCAGGTTTTCACTGAGTTTTTGTACAGAGTGTCCATGCCCTGGTTTTGGCAGGGGGAGGCTGCAGGGCGGCCTCCGTAAGGAGAGGCCAGGTCTACCCTGAGCTGGACATAGCCAGCTCCTGCCAGCTCCACTGGGCCCACCGTAGGGCATGGCTGAGCCCAGCAGCCAAGATGGTGACAACTCTGGGAAAATGTACTTAAGAAAGGGCAGAAAATGCCAGACCGAGAGAGGAGGAGAGAAAAAAAAAAAAAAGTGAGCAACAACAGTGCGAACACCAAAGTCAGAAGAAGGAGGGGAAGAGGTACTCCAGGCACTGGAGAGGACCAAACTGGAGCAGATATCCACCCTGCAGCCCATGGAGGACCCCATGACAGAGGAGACATCCAACCTGCAGTCCATGGAGGACCCCACGCCAGAGCAGGTGGATGTGCCCTAAAGGAAGTTGCAGCCTGTGGAGAGCCCATGCGGGAGCAGGTTTATCCTGAAGGACTGCAGCCTGCGGGAAGGATCCACACTGGAGCATTGGAAAAGTGTGAGGAGGAAGGAGCCACAGAGAGAAGCTGTTACGGACCAACCATAACCCCCCGCTCCCCATTTCCCCTGCACTGCTTGGGGGGGCAGGAGGTAGAGGAGGTAGGAATGAAGGAGCAACTTTGAGCCTGGGAAGAAGGAGACAGTGCAGGGAAGGTGGTTTAGTTTTTGTCTTTGTTTCTTACCATCCTATTCCATTTTTAACTGGCAATAAATTACATTAATTTTCCCCAAGTCGTGTCTGTTTTCCCCATGATGGTAACTGGTAAGCAATTTCCCTGTTTTTATCCCAACCCATAAGCTTTTTCACACGATTTTATCTCCCTGTCCTGTTCAGGAGGGGGAGTAAGCGAACAGTTGGGTGGGTGTTTGGCCCTTAACCAAGATCAACCCACCACAGATTGCACAGCTGGACTTTGGGAACTTGACATGTGGCCAACAGAAAGTCTGCTGGAAAGAGACTGTCTCCTCTCAAATGTATACAAGGTGATTATCAACGTACATCTTCTCAGAAGCAATTCATCCTTGTAGGTGATGACTAAGGTAATCATGCAAGTATTTGCAAGTACAGATGAACCCATCAAGGAACTACATGGAAATAGTCAAGTTTAAAATTTAATCTGAGTTGAGCACTAAATTTCCAGTTTACCTCAAAGGCAGAAATTCTGTTTCAGTCCACTCTTTATTCAATAAAAGTTATTTTGCTTTTCTATCAAATGCAGCAAGCAATTTAAGCCTCAACTTTAGTGGAAGGGCAATTTAATTAATTCACAGGATTATTATTTTAATTGGATATGAGTGACTCAACTTTTCTTCAAGTCAAGAAAGGGGGTTTATTGGCTTGGCTTCACAGATGTTATTCCTGCTTGCATTTCAGCTAGCACTAGAAGCAAGGTTATTTCTCTCTGAGGATGTCAGTCTGAGACAGTGACATCCACTGCAGTTTTATTATTTCTTAACATAAAAAATGCAAGAAAATGGAACACTACAATCAAACTTTCCCCTTCTTCACACATTTTTAGATGATGGAAATGTTAATTAGACACAGTCTTGGTCATCAAGCTGTATCTTCAACTGTCAAGCAGTTGAAGGGGAAAATATTCACATTTTGGTGAGGAAAGATTTTTGTTATCTTTATCATGCAACTGTGGCACTTGATCTACCTGAGCACAGGCTGGTAGATGAGACAGAAGTGATGGTCACAGAAGTGTTGTCAGTTCCCTTTGCTGTGCTAAGTAAAGCAAATTCAGTAAAACACTGAAGAACAACCAGACTAGTCTACACTAAAATAACAGGAGGCTCCTCCTGTATTCTGGCAGGACTAGCTAGTTGAGGAGACATTATAAAACCAGGACTAAAACAAATCAAAACCTCTCAATAACAACTTTTTTACCTAAAAAAACATGTCTTGAGATAGAATCAGCACTCTGTCAACAAGATATGTCAAGGGAAGGATTTTTCTTTATCTTTTTTAGTTGCAGTGAATTCTTGGGTCATTGGGAAGCGCATAGCTATCACGATCTCAGCTCCAATCAGTAGGAGCTTCTAGATTGTGCCTTAATGCAAACAACGCTCCTGCTTCCTCCCCCCTTTTCTTCCCAATGCATGGGCAGACAGGAGTGGACAGTGTGTATTATCAGTGTTCATGTTTATGTGCTGTGTATAAGCCTCAGCTGAGTCTGAGGCCGGGCACGTGGTGCCCTGATGGCACCAGGCACAGTCTAAAAGCAGAACAGGACACAGTTCTTGCCTCCAGGAGTTTCTAAGTCCAATGAGACAAGAAATACTGTAAAAGGAAATAGAATGCAAAGAGGTGAAATGACTGAGCCCAGGCTACCCACTGCCAGAGCTGGGAACCTCCATCGACTCTCACATGCTTGAGACCCTGTCTTGGACACTGTGCTTCTCTTAAAACCATGAAAGTTGTTTTTGCACCTGCTTCTGCAGGACCAGCAGCAAACTGTGTCAGAGAAAGTCCCTCACAAGAGGGACATTCAGTGCTACCAAAAAGATTATGCATCTGAAGTCATTTAAAAAAAAAAAAAAAAAAAAAGTCCCTCTAACAGCAATATTTACAAAATTGGAATTCAGGTAAGGCAATGAATTCACGTTCTACGGCTGTACTTGTAAACACCAAGGTAGATGTTGACATTTAATTTTCTCACATTTATATTCCTAAGAGGAATTATACACTCAGTTTACACAGATTTATTGCCTTAATTGCTTAGCAGCATTTGGTATAATATTAAAAAGGTCAAAAAAATGTTTTTAATACCTATTGTGAGGTCCTGAGCCCCTGTGGATTACAATTATAAAGCCTTCCCTATAAACCAAAAAAGAAGTCTAGATGTGAATGTGCACACATGAAATGGCTTCAAAGCTGGGAAAAAGGAAAAAGAAAAAAGAGGTAGATGCTGGTTTAAGCCACATGCACAAAAGAACAATTATGGAGGTAAATACTATCTTCTCCGATGGGTGGAAATATGCATGTGCTGTTGCATCTGAAGTCCTCAGCTGTGATATTCTCATTGCCTGTTCCTGAGCAAAGACCTTGGAGGGAAGAGAGCTCATGGTTCTACTTGTACAGAAGTCTGATAAGATCATCCATTCCCAAGCACTGGGACTCATCTAGTGTTTTCCATTCACACTTTGCAGTAATGGGAAAATCAGGGCGTTTATTAAACAAAACCATTCTGGAGAAAGCTTTGCTCTCTTTTAAACACTTTCAGATTCTGCAAAAAAACTTTCTTTGTCTTAATCAAATACGAATTCCTTTTTTTCCAACCAAATTTCAATATTTTTCCAAAGAATGTTTTCTTTTCCAAACAGCTCTAGTAGACATCTTATGTCAATGACCAGTTACACAATTCTTACCATTTAAGGTCAAGATATGATCTTGTGTAATTCAGGTTAATTCTGCTGAAGTCTGAAGAGCTATGGCCAGGCAGCAAATTTTCCAAGATACTGTGAAGTCTGTACCTCTCACTGCACCACACCGTCCTCTGTCCATGCCAGCAAGTGAACCTGCAATGACTAACGCGTTGAGTCATACACATCTCCTTCCCCATTCAGATCAGGCCTGAATTCTCCACTGGCAATGCCATTATAGACTGGATGAGGGTATATCATCAGTGTATTCCTTTTTCAATCCTAAATTCCTTTGCATGTTTCCCACGTGCAAAGCCCTGAACAGCTTATGAGCTGCCCACTGTGGGTAAATAGGAAATTGTTTCAATCAAACGGTTTTCCCCTCTGTGATGATGATATGTGCTGTAACTTCAGCGCACGACTCCTACTGCTAATTTAGCTTAATATGAACATGTAACATCACAAAATCACTTAGTAACAGCAGTGTTAGGATGCCAACCAGAGCTGTTGCCATGAGATGAAGATTAGTTTAATCTTCTAAACCAGGGGATGATATTTTAGCTGGAAATGCTACAAACTGGGAAGAACTTAATCTGATATGGATTTGTACAAAATTTAGGCATGTACATTGCCAAACCACTATGACATCACACTGACTGTACTGTAGTTTTTATAAATCATACCTTAACACTGTAATTGGTACCTTTATTTTGAATTCAGCATTTCATCTGATTTTGATGGAAGAAGAAATGTCAGAAATTGGTATTTGCTGTGCTTCCTCAGACCAACATTGTTCTGAACAAGTTTCACTGTGACTGTACAAGTAAAAATTGCAGCAGGGTTTAGGGGTTTGTTGCCATCTTCTAGACTGTCACAGTTAGAGCTGGTCGCTAGAGATGACAAAAAACCCCTCTCTGGACATTGAGTCTAATTCAATGCAAAACATTTGCTGTCATTTATGTATTTTCTAAAACCCCTATTCACAAGGTTCCCTGGGGGGGATTTCTCCAGAAAAGGAAGGAGGTAAGAAGGTGGAAGAAAAATTGCCTCTTAGCTTCAACCTTTTTCTGTTTCATCCTTTTCCTTGCTTAGACTTTGCTACTTCCATTTCTTCTGTGTAGAACTCTGCAGATACTTCCTGCTTTATTGTCCCTTCTTGGATACCTACACTAATAATCAACTAAATGGAACCTCTCCTGTTGAGTTAAGCCCCTACACTTGTTTTTCGGACTCCTTATATGTTCTGTTTTCATTGTACAGTAACACCAATGTAGTCTATGTCTGCAGAGGGATACTCCGTCTTCACTCTACACCGCTTCACTGGGTAGGAATGGAAATAAAACACAGAACCCCCAACTATTTCAACCAAACCAGGGTGAAGAAACTCTACCAGCCTTCAAATCTGTATACAATTCCCACCCTGCTTTCACTTTCAGTAACAAGAGGCTTCGGTGGGCCTGCCTTTTACACAGACAAAAATTAAAGCAGCCACGGAATCATAGAATCGTTTAGGTTAGAAGAGACCTTTAAGACCATCAAGTCCAACCGTTAACCTAGCACTGCCAAGTCCACCGCTAAACCATGTACCTAAGCACCACATCTACACGTCTTTTAAATACCTCCAGGGACAGTGACTCAACCACTTCCCTGGGCAGCCTGTTCCAGTCCTGTCTAAGTGCTTCATTCCCAACCACTCGATGCTGGATCTGCTTCGCGAAAAATGCCTCACTGTGCCTTTGCAGCAAATATCCAGCAAGGATAAGCCAGTCAACACCTCTCCTCTCACAGTAAGTCCTCCTCAGATTGCATCCACCCAACACGTCCTCCCTCAGGGCATGTTTGGTGCTTTATCACTGCTGTTTCTCAATGCCTTGTGTCCTTCTCAGTGCTTCTTCAACAGCAGCACTGTCATCCCTACGTGGCTTCAGGGGTGAGCCACTGCTTGGCTGCTACCACTATAGGGAGAGGAGGAGGTGGTACCTCTCTTTCCAACAGCGCTACAGCCAAAACAGGTCACAGCTGAAGGTCTTGCCTCCTGCTAGCCTGGCTTCTGTCTCTGCTGATTGCAGCAAGCCACTGTCTGCCATCCTTCAGATCAGGTTATTCTAGAATGAAGAGACTGTGAATTTTAAATCCTTAAGCTGACACCAGTTAAAGTGATTACCTCCCAAATAAAACTTTATCAGAGAATCATAGAATAGCTGAAGTTGGAAGGGACCCATAAGGCTCATCGAGTCCAACTCCCTGCTCCTCGCAGGACTAGAAAGGACTTCAGGCAGAAAAACATCCTCTGTTACTATCGGAGCTCTGTAGCTTGACCAGTTTCCACTGCAGACAGAAGAATTACTCCTCACCTGAAGTGAGAAATGAGATTTTTTTTCCAAACCAAAAGTGAATTTTTTTATTTAAGACAAAGCTTAAACTATTGAGCTGTTCCAGTGTGGCTTATAAAATATAGCACCAGATCCAATATAATATTTTGTAAAGAAATCTGGAAAGCAGAGATGTGGGACTCCTCACAATTTCAGATCAGTTTTCAGAAGCAATTTCTCAAGATTCTTCTGTGGCAAGGAGTACATGCGGTCAGAAAACCAGCATGGTGATTGAATGAACAAAGGAGTCAAAGTTAGGGTGGCCAAATGCAGAGACTTCTGCAAGAAAAACACATTCAGTAACTTATAAAACATACTGATAGGGCCGAGATCAGCAGGTGCATCAAATATAGATAGGAACACGCTACTGGCCAGGCACCCCTTGGGCAAAATCTGCCCTGTAAGTCTGCCCAAGCATAGGTTCATTTTTCTTCCCACAAGTCAAGAACAGTTCAACATGTCTTGAGGTGCTGGGGTACAAGTAAGCTGACAGAATTATATTCAGGGGCAGTCCTGCTTTGGTTTGCTCATTTATTTGTGTGTCTAGGACAGGGTAAGCACCTACAAACATTTTCCTGCCCCAAACAGGAAAGGGGATATTTGCTGGTTCACAGCAATCACTCACACACCCTCAACTTTGCTTAATTGCTTCACATGGAGGAACTGCCCAATGCCTTGCTCCTGTGCTCAAGCAGGCATGCAGTTAACCCATATGAAAATGCCTGTCCATATACCATGGAGCCTCCAATTGGACTGTGAACACAAAGCATCTTGCAAAATGAGATTGCTTGCACCATCCGAAACCCTGCCCAAGCACATGCAGCTGGAACAAAGGATGTGACACCACTATGACTAATGAATGCGGGCCATTATGCAACCAAAAAAGGAGCTTCCCACCTCAAACTCTCTTACTGTTTGGGAAATTCTATCATTATGTTTTGGGAAAGTATATTAACTTTTTGCCCTGGATGCTTATGGGTGTGGCAGTGCCAAAGACTTAAAATCGGAAGGGTCAAGCTTGCTTAACACTTAAATACTTGTTTGCTGGAGGCTATTTCCAGCAGGAAAATCTGGATTGCACATTTAAAGAAGAAAAAAGCAGAAATGTGGTAAAATCCTATGAATAAGAGCGCAGCTGACGAAATGTGTAAAAATTGCTCAGAAACAAACCAAAACAAAACAACCATTATTTTTACATGCTCATCTGTTCCAGTGGGTTGCTTGCAAACCCCAGTAGGTTGCTTGATGCTTCTCTGGCTGTCACCCCCTGGGAAATTCCTGTGAACATTAAGTGTCACGGAGTTAAAACTAAACCAGCTGATATACAGGTCTTCCTTATGCTAATTGCAACGGTGAATATTTTTCAGAATACCTGTCATCCTGGAGGAACAGGCAGGATCCATGAAGATGAGGGTGTTTTCGCAACTTTATCCAAATATTGTAGCTCCTACTGCAGTAGATATATACCCCTGGGCTTCTCCTCTGGAGGGATGTTTCTGTAAGAGCAGAATATTCCCCTTCTAGTGCTATAAACTAAAAGGAATCCTTGACTAGAGATGCCGCTTAGAGTTTGGGGTCCTCTTGCTCCCTTGAGGGGAGTTTTATCATTAAAGCTCTTACCTCTGCCAGTCTTCCTTGTTACAGTGCCCTGCTATGTCAAGCACATGGTGGTGGAAGACTTCTCTGTCTTAACACGTATTCACTCTGCTCCATCTTACCATGCCACCTCATCCTATATCAAGACCTACTCCCAGCTCAGAAGGTTTTCCCAGAGCATTAGCTCTTTTTCGAGGTTACAAATCCAGCTTTCCCATCTTCTCTGCCACACCATGAAGTCTGCTTTTCTCACCCTACACATCCAGCAGGCGATAAATTTAGCTGTCAGCGGTACTGCACCACTTCCCTCTTCCCCCACTATCCCTCTATCCCATCAGCTGCCACCGCCGTATCTCTTCCTCCTGCTACCTCGTGCCTGCTTGGCCTGCCTCGTTCAACCTCCCAATGTAATCCTCGCTATACCCTCTGCAGCTGTCCTCCTCAAAAGTGCCCTTCTCCCACTGATGCTCACCAGTTCTCCAAAGCATTTGTCTTGCTTTATCCCCTTCGCCTGTCACCAGCCTCCCCCCACGCCTGACTTTTTTCCCAAACCCTTTTAGCACTGACAGGGTTAACGATGGAACGAAACAGCAAAAGCTCCTAATTCACTTCCTCTTTTTTTCCTTCTCCCCGCCCCTGTTTTTAAGGGGAAAAGCTGCAAACACAATTTCAAGGACTGAATGTGGCTGAAATTGCACTGGAGGGGACAATCTGTTCCAGCCCAGAAGGCGGTGGGAAGAGAGTCCAAGCAACAGCAAATTGTCTATCTTCAATTGTAAAATGGAAGAACAATAGGATTAATTATCTTCCACTTCGGATGCAAGGGTCTGGCAAACCTGTCCTGACTGCTGTATTACCATCAATGCTGAAATGTTAAGACTTATGCACAGGGAGAAATCGTAAAAGCAGAGCAGCAAAAAGGATGCGGGGGCTGCAGGAAGAAAGATTTAAGAGGCTAAATATGCATAGAGCTGGCCTTAAACACATCTGCAAAAGAAAAGGGACACAGCGATTTTCTTATCAATATTTGAAGGGTCTGAACACCAAGGGGAGTTACCTCCTTCAGCAGAAGGGATGCAATTAGGAACGGTGGATGAAATCACAAGGTGAATTTGAACTGCTCGTTGTGGAGGGGGAAAAAACAAAAAGTCTTTCCATAGGAAGATATTCTAGGAGGTGGGTGTCCCATTGCTTGGGGTGTGGAGGACTAGACTGATTCAAGAGAAATGCACTGCTAGAGGCTGTCCTGCACTGTCAGGGACACGCAATAGTAACCTAATGGTTTTTTTCCATCTGTTAACTCCATATTCTGGATTAAATGACCACAAACTCAAGATTCGTATGTGTTTATTAAAACAGTTTAAGATTGCTTCTTTGCACTGTGTCCCACAGGCTGGCATCATTTTGCTTTCCTCTGTTGCCGGCACAAGTGTTGCTTCAATTATTAATGAAGGAGTGCGTTTTTAAAAGCTTTTCCTATCCCAATATGGTAAATCTGTCTTGGAGTTGTACCACTGTGTAATTAAGTTTAATGCATTTGAGTTGGAGGCACAAATAGGGTAGATGCTGTCGTAGCAGTGTAATGATGGGATTTTTCTCCAGTTGATGACACACCCCGGAGCGTTTCAAATTTTCAAATTTTGGATCTAATGGCTCATACCTGTTCTTTACCAGAGAGCATGCGTGAGACAGAGACACAGGGTGCAAGCACTGAGCTGCTTATCTTGTAAAACTCAGCGGCTACACAGTGGATGTGAACCTAGACCAGTAGCGCATCCCAGAAGCCGTGGGAGACACACAGAAAGCAGACTTCAGGCAGTAATTTGCTAGTTGGTTTGGACGTTATAGAACTAACTGCCCTCACTTGCCAGCACACATGGATGACCTTACGGGAACTTGGAACAACATATCTAAATGTCTAAACAGCAGCAGCACGACGGGGAAATGGGGAGCCCCGTCCCAGACAGCTGCAGACAGGAGGGATGCACCATTCTCTGGCTTCACGTTTGCTTTTTCCTGGAGCTCAGTGCCTCCTGGGATGGCCTTCCTAAAACACCAGGCTCATTTCTAGCTTCTATGGCTCTCTATAATAATTAACTTTCCATAGTCCGGACAGTGAGGTGGGTAGCACTGATTTGTTTACTTTGGAGAACCACCTACAAGTCCCAGTAAGTACTGTGTGCCCATGCCAGAAACTACTTTGCAGAGTGCAGCCCATAAAACAGGCCTGCATCACTTCTTTCTAGTATTTAGAGTCACTGAGATGATAGTTCATGCATTTTGATGCAGGCACTTCTGCCCCACGTTCTCCAGCTTATATTTTGTGGGAGCCTGATTCTCCACTCATGTTACGTTAGTGGAAACACTTGGTTTCAGGGAATTCGCTGTTAGGAAAAGGAACTTCTTCCTTTTACAAAGCCTTCCTTTATTTGTCTTGGATCGTGCTATTTTCTTTGTTCACCTATCACCAGCACAGGATAATTCAAGCCGGATGCACCAGTTCAGCAGCCTGGTATTTAAGCACATATTTACAGGAAAAAGGCATTCCATGAGCAGCCCTGGACTCAGGAGTAGGACTCTGCCAGGCTGGCAGGGCCCAGGGGTTTCGGCCATTAGAAAACAATACAAGGCTCATCTCCTGTCAAGCATTTGGGTGGATGCCAGATTTACTTTCAGAGGCAAACTTCTGGCTTGAATCTTGCATTTTAATGCCACGCGTTACATTAAACACTAACACAGAGCATCAAAGCAGCAATTCGGTGCAACGCTTGCAGCTCTCCTGTCTGATTTATCAATTCCATCTAGAGTGTGCCAAGTACCTCTCATAGCTTTGAAATGTTCCAGCACCACAGAACAGTTTGATTTCTGGTCCCCTCTCGGTGTGTTTCTTGGGGACAAGGTGTAAGGCACAAATGGTAGAAGCGACCTCTTTATAGCAGAAGTGTCTCCAAAGCAAACATGCTATAGGCACTTCTGTCCTTTTCACACCCAAACTGCCCTACACACAACTCCTGACTGTAACAAACAACACGTTGCTGATAAATAAGTTGTGCTCATAATAACTCTTCCTACAAGGCAACCAGGAAAGGAGATGCACTTTTCCCATTGCCTTTTCTCCTGTGGATTGTGCAATCCAAAATCTCCCTGTAAATAAAACCAGACACATACAAACACGCAGCCTCTAACCGCTGCCGAGCAGTCCGCGGTGGGACTTCCAGTAGCACCAGGAGCCTGCCTCCGCAAACAAAAGCTCACGAATCCCTATTCTGAATTTGCTCCCTGTTATAATCTGTGCAACGAATTATGACTTCGTGCCCACACATAGTTTCTACCGAAAGCTCACCTGTCCGTTCCAAACCTTCCTGTACAAAGGCAGGTTCTCCACTATTTTCTCAGACTGTCACTGGCTTTCCAGTGTCAGAGGTATTAAGAGTAGAAGTCCCAGACAGGAAATCGTACCGGCACACCACCTTGGGAAATCGCAGTAAGAAGGTTTCGATGGACCGGATTCTGCCCCACTGCAGAACCTGGCTCAGATAAGCTGTTTCCCTCCCACACCTGGAAACATACTGGGGTGAAACCAGGAGATTTTCCATTTACATATTGATTTACCAGTGATTTGAAAGATACTGTACTCCCCTGCCAAGCTCTCCTTTTCTTAGTCCAAACAGGGACATGGGTAAAAGTTACTTGGAGAAGTTTTTCTTTCTACCGCATGCCTGAAAAACACATGGAGATAAAGTAGTCTAAGAAACACTGAAGGATAAAAAAGGCATTAAAATAAGGACTTGACAGTGTATGAAAGCCAAGAAAGGATTAAAACTTTAAAAAAGAGCCCTCCAGGACCCTAAAGACTCTTTTGGACCGAGATATAATCTTGGGTTTTTTTACTTTGCGAGTTTTTGCATTTGAAGTAACAAACTTCAAACCATGGATGTTGGAAAGGGTCATTCCTGGGCTTACAAAGGAATCCAGCTGGCCACAGGAGATGGAAGGGAGTTTTTGTCAAAGACTCATCTGACTCTGCATACCTGATACCTGACTCTTTTCCATCTGCATACCATAACTGATAGATAGATCTTCCTCCCCTCTCCTTTTTTCCCTTCACCCATCAAACATCAAATCCTTCTCCATCCTCCTATACACCCCTCACTTCCTGCTCTGCAGGTCCTGCCACTTTGCAGCAGCCCCTGCTCCTGGTATCTCTCCTCCTTATCACCCTGAACATCTACTTTCACATCTGCATGAGAAGTGCCTTCCTTTTTGCCCGTGCCTCTGCTCACCATGTGAGAGCTGTGGTACAGGTCCCAGTTAGCCCCTGGAGTGCTGGGGCTATCACCACCCTGTGTCTGCCAGCACATCCCAGGGAATGCTGTCAGCCCGGAAGGCTCTCCTGGGTGCCTCCCGTCCGTCCCGGGGGCAGCCCAAGGGTGCTCATGCATCCTCCCTGCCCTTGCTGCAGTAGCACTGGCAATCTTCATGAAGTCTTTTCTTGATGGTATCTCACAAGGGCATGTACAGGATAGCTGCCAAGGCTAGATATTATGTCAGTATCCATCCTCATGAGGGATACGTATGCTGTGGGAAGTACTGTGATCTGCCAAAGTCCTGGGACTCCT
The DNA here is from genome assembly GCA_009819775.1 of Phoenicopterus ruber ruber. Lineage (NCBI taxonomy): Eukaryota > Metazoa > Chordata > Aves > Phoenicopteriformes > Phoenicopteridae > Phoenicopterus > Phoenicopterus ruber. Next base: position 188,615,132 of record CM020215.1, on the reverse strand, counting down.
TTACACCCACATACATCTTCCTGGCAGTGGGTCGTGCCAGCCTGTCTCTCTGGACTTTCTCACAGATGACCAGAGCAGACCAGCAGCTAACTGGGATTTATTTGTGTGCAACGGGGTGATCTATGCATTAGTTCAGTGACTCTGCGTGTACCACAGAAAGCTGCAGTGCCCTATATTGTATTAATAGACATTATAAAAACTTGCAGTTGGAAGAAAGGCAATGACTTTTACCATTCAACACTTTAATACTCTTAATGGTAATGACTGTTCCCTCATTCCTGCCTCTCGCCAATGGCTTTCAAGGAAGCATCATTAAGAAGGCATATTCCAGTAGAAGAGAGACATCAGGCTCAATTCATTTAAAAGAGATATTTCAGTAAAGCTAATTTAACATTCAGATCAGAGGCGCCCTCAGGGATTCCCATGCCTGCCCCGCACGGCTCTGACGCTCAGCTGTAGCCCATATTTGTACAATACCAGTGTGTAAGATACGGAGATGCCCAGTGAGTGTGGATTTTCCTAAAAGACTATAACATAAGAAGTCAGTCTTTTATTGGACTCCACAAGACAGTGGTGTTCAGCCATATGTTAGAGTGTGCGAGGGTATAAATTGCACTACATAAAGTGCTCGGGTTCTCCACTTGTGCTCCAACTTGCAGTACTTGCACCCCTGGTGGAAACTGATAGAAAACTTGATATTTGGATCTTGGTGGACTCAAAAATGAGTAGGAAGAAAATGAAAGCCAAAATGTTTACAGAGATATCAAACTCTGCTGGAAAAATATTTTAGCTTTCAGTAGTATTCCACTTGTTTCCTTAAGTGATTCAGTGCTTCAAATAAATAGTTTTGATTGCCTTAAGTGTTCTAAAGAAAAACATTTGGATTCCAGTGATATTGAGGAACTAGAGTACAGATAAAGCAGTGTCTATTAAGCTGGGTAAATAATAACAGCTTCTTTTACAAATCAAGTCATAAGTTTTTGTGATCTCCCCAGGACCTTCACAGAAGAATTTTACAGGCTCTGTAGAGAGTACCCATTCACAAACTGAGTCTAAAAAAGAAGGTGCAAACTAATTGTACCGCTAAGCCAAAAGGATGCTACACTTCCTCTGGAACACCTTAAATTATAATAAAATTATTCTGCAAGAAATACAGCATTTAAAACATTGGAAGCAAGCAGCAAAGTCTCTGAACAGTCAGTTGAGCTGAGACAACTAGTTCAGACAGTGCTGCATCTAGATGTAAAAAACTATTTACATACCCAGAGGTAACACGGTTCTTTTAATATATTTTGCAGATCTGTCTTGGCTTTCACTCTTTTAAGAACCAGACGCTATGAAGATACAATTTGTAGCTTGATATGTGAATCGCCATCTTACATGTAATGATTACAGGGTAGGATCCAGCCCGGCAGTCCAGTGAATGAGTGCCCCTAAATTTTCTGACACAGAATCAATGGAAGCTTTTCCATTGACTCTCAACGGAGAGACTCAATTGCCTTTCCATTAAGGCGACTCTTTTTCTATGCACCTACAATTCAGGTAGATATCTGTCATCTTAAACAGGCAGACTGGATCCTAGCCTATAACGCCGACTAACACTGTTCACAAGCCACAGTCACAGTATCATGACTAATATTTAAGGACTCGATCAGCCAGTGTGTCTCTGTTACAAGTTTGCACCTTCTTGCCAGTCCACATTGCTCAAACAACCTCGATTTAATGCCGGAATACATTTGCAAAAAGACCACAACTTTGCCTAATTTCACACAAAATTAGACCTATTGGGGACTGTCCTTTACAGAACTCTTGCATGCATCCATTAAAGCTGTTCTAATCAGTCGAATATAATTAAACAAAACCTGATAGCAAAAGTCTTCGGTTCGCCAAGGAGGAATAATTGCATACTTCTAGAAATATAGCACACATTCAATAACAGACATTCCTACTGATGCTAATTCATGCGCTGCATAATGTTTTCCACTTTGATGGTTATAAATTACATACTGTAACTTAACAAGTTAGAAAATGTGCTATCCCAGGAATAAGAGAGGGAAAACATAACAGCAGTCACCTGCCAGTTTTAATAGAGAGCTGTAACAAATAGCAGCTATATTTATTTTTTTAAGATCATCACTTCAGGGCTGCAGCTGTTTGGTTCTGCCATATTTAAAGAGCCAGAATGGTACGCAGAGAAAAAATATTTGCAATCTTAACTCCTGCTGATCTGGCAGGTCCCCATCTATTTCACAGGTCTCTGGTACTGTCTGCCATACGCTGGTGAACCCATGAGCTTCTGGGGAGACGGGAAGTACAAACATATTTGGGTTACTCCCTGCCACCACATAATGCTGCTAAATCAGCAGAGGTGACCCACCTCTTCGGATTCAATATTGATTTTTTTTTTTTTTCTTTTAAATGCCTCTCCATCCATCAATGTCCAAGTAGAAATGTAGCAAGGTCCTCATGGATTCAGCTTACTCTTGCTTTTCTGCTTATGTGCTACTAGAGAAACAAGAAGAAAAAAAAGCCCAGAGAAATACTGACAAATCAGTGCCTGGAACACAAAAAAATTGAAACAGCTTTTGTTTTCCTTTTGCAGTATTGTACTGACCTTGAGGGGGAAAAAATCCAATCTGAATACTGCAGGATCTAAAATTACAAGTAAGCATCAGCAGTGAGTAGAGGAAAAAAATTGAAACTTTGTCATCTTTTACAAAGTGATGGAAGTTATTGGAGGAGGGGAAAGGAAGGAAGGATGAAGTCCACCCACCTTCTTCTGCAGCGTCTAGCACATGACGAAAGGATAAACCAGCTTTTAATAGGCATGTAAGACTCCCCACAGATGATATTGGCTTGGCAGAAAGTTCCCACAATGCCACCTTTGCAATATGGTGTATGGTTTTGATCACCCCATTAAAAAGACCTTATTTCACTGGGTAACAGCTGAGGTGACACAGGCTTTGGATGACGACCAGTGTTAATTGTGGGCAGCGAAAGGAGACAGTGCATCTTTAAGCAGTAGACTGAAGCAAATCAAGTGGAAAATGCTCACTACTGCTTGGCAGTTTAAATCGAGGAAAAAATTAGTGGAAAAGATTCTGGTACTAATACTGGAATATAGAGCTTTATGCCATGGGACTTGCACTGATGTGTGTCTGGATGAAATAAAATTTTACCTACAGAGGAACTGGCCAATTTGTAAAATTCAGATGATCAGAACACAGCATAATATTGTCTCAGAACAAGCCAACCTGCCAGCTTCTTCCTAGTGAAGCCAAAATGAAAATATCCAAAGCCAAATGTGTTTTAGTAAATCAAATGTCTGCAGAGGCCTCTGGTGATATAAAAGCTATTGTCAGATATATAAATAGTTAATATTTACAGTTGAGAGAAAGACATGAAGGAGAACGTGTCCCTTCAGGTTTCACTAAAATAAAGCATGGATTTTTAGAGAGGTTTCCCTAAATAAGGCTGCAGAGTTCCTCCTTTAAGCATCACAGGCCATTCATTGCTTCAGCACAAAAGCTTAATGGACACTTCCCAGCAATGTGGCCTCTAGTGGGAAATTAAGTTTCCACAGAATCAACTTTTTATGGAAGAAAAAATTAATTTTGCCTGAAGCATTCAGGTTTCCTTTGGGAAAATCAAAACAAAATATTTCCTTTACTACATTGCCTTGACCTAAATCAAATGTTTCAGTTTATTTTTTAACTGAACTAGAATATTTTATTTCAACTCAGTTCAACTTGAAACTGCCTCTGGGCTTGCTGTTATGGTGGATATAAATTGTCTAGGAGAATAAGGGAATAAGTCAATTTGCATCTCAGCCAGTTAGCTGGCTCACAAGAAAACATTTTTAATTCAACAATATTAAAATGTTACATTTAGATGAACAAGACTGAAGCAAAATGCTTGGATACTTCCAAACTGAAGTTCTTCAGAACTTTTCCTCCCATGAAAAATTTCTTATATGGGAAAATAACTGTTTAAATAGTCAAAATTGCACAAGAGAAAAAAAAAAAAAAAATCCAACTCTAATTTCCAGCCAGCTAATAATTACATCAGTTTTATGCCACAGCAATTCCATTGAGCTCCACTGAAATCACCCTCAAATCACTAAAATCACGTCAACCTAACCGTGGCTGTAGGTGCAATGATACTGATAGTGCACAGGTATAGGCAGGTAAAAGATGTGCCTTAAGGTGCTCCAGCTTCTCTCTAACATTTACCCCCTTGTTGGGACTGTAAGTATGCGGAGGAACTTGCAGATCCTGCAAGAATAACATGTGCTTAGAAAGGAGGACGCCCTACAAATCACCAAGAATACTGCACATCTTTCCAAAACTCGTGGATGAATGAGACAATCAGGCTTTTAAAAGTAAGAGATAAACCACAGCTTCACCTGGGATTGAACAGAGACTGAAACTAGAATTTGTGTGTGGGATAGACATGAAAGGCTAGAGAGTTTAAGTTTTTTTTTTTTTAATATATATATGTATTTGCTTATTACAGATTGCTTAGTATATATTACACTTAGAAATTATAGTTAAAAAGTGAGTTATTCCAGCTTCCCCTTCAGCCTCAACTTCTAATATTCAGTTCTCATTCAAAAGCAGTCCAGACCAAACCAATACAGCCAGGCAGTTTCACATCAGAGACCCCCACAACAGCACACCAGCTAGTTACTTACCACGGGTTTTCAGCCATCAGGACCCATGGCCCACGGGAGGACACAGGGTGCTGGTGCCACAACACCCAGCTTGCTCAACAGGGATCATCACCTGTGGACAGCAAGGGTGAGGGACGCTGCTCCTGCGTGGATTTTGGAAAGGTCACGTCAACCTCTTCTCACCTCACTGCAACAGCATGGGTCGAGAAGGTCGAGAGATCCAGAATGCGCTCGACTGCGGAGCGTGTGTCAAAAGGAGAGCAGCGCTGTTTAGTTATTTGGTCTGGTTTGTAATAACTGGGTTCTGATTCACGTCTCGAGGTGCCACAGTATTAACTGCTCCAACAGCTCCTGATAAATGTAAACAGAGATACCAAATAGTTGTCTCAACCACAACACAAATTATTCACATTCCCCTTGCCTCACTTGTAGATGTCAGAGTGAACGATTAACCTCTGCAGTTTATACATTTACTGCTTACATAATCCACTCAAAACATCAAGGAGGGCAATGGCAAACTCAGAAACTGGGGATTTTTATACCTGAAATAATCCTGAGAACGCTAAGTTTGAGTTATGTAAACTGTTTTTTTTTTTTTACTTTTCCTCTTTCAGATGAAATCGTTGAAAGGCAGCATTTCTAGGAAGCAGTTATGTGCACCATGCCAAGCATAGAAACCCTGCCCAAAAGGACAGATTAATATCTTACAACATTTCCAAGCAGAGCTAGGGAACAGAGGAGGGGCTCTCATGAATCTGGTACATTCGTGCCTTCCAGAAATTAAAAAGCAATATGTAGACTGTTCCAGTGCCAGCTGTGTTTCTAAAGAATGCTTTATGTCTAATGCAGACCACATTATCGCCATTTTAAGCTAAGATTTCACTTAATTTACACAGACCGGGACAGACTGCAGCTGTCTTTGTTTTTAGTGCAGACATGCTGCCTGGGATTGCAGGTCACAGCGTGTGAGGCTCTGCTGCTATCAGAGTGCAAGCTTTGTTTAAAAATGGAAGATCGTGGGACCTACAGTTTTCCAGAGCTACTCACCTTTAGGAAAATCAATGGTCAAGGTTGGCTTTAGACATGACAAATCATCTAGGAGTTGTCTCTTGCTGTTCTTTCAAGGCTGAGTGCATGCTCAGTTCTGCAAGGAGATGAGAGCACCTGTGGAAGCCCCAGTACCTTCCTTTCACTGGGTTCAGCACAGGAAGGTTGGGTACTTTTTTGTTACTTGACCCCTGCAATGATACTGTATGGAAAGGAAGTCATTTTCAGGTTCTTAGGAGGAGCAGAAGGGGTGGTTGTTGCAGTCAAAATAATCTTGAGATAAATAATACAATATACTTGTGCTCAGTAGCACATCTAAGATACTTTGCTAGAAGACATCATAAGATCACAGCATTGTTTCTGACATACTGGACTTCACAAAAGTGGTTTCTGACTCATCCATGTTTCATGTGCAAACCTAAAAAAGACATTTTGTCTACCTGTGCCTCAGTTTCACATATGTCAAATAGTTTTCTGGGGGGACAGAGTAGCGCTCAGAAGGCACTCAGACCTTACAGTGATGTGTCTACAGCTAGACCAAAGGAAATGGTGCAGTGCCTATCTAAAGAGCTTATGACTGCACCCGCCAAGGTCTTAGGCAAGGCAACATTCAGCCTGTTTGCACTTACCTTTTATGTTCCTGATGTCCAGAGTAATGCCGCAGTCTGAAATGAGTCATTGGAGCAGAGGAAGGATGAAGTACCTGAGTGAAAGTCACACCACTGCAGTGAAGGGGAGATGAAGCTCCTCCGTGAAGAACAGGAAGGTGACAGACAACGTTCTGCCTCTCTCCACCCTTTAGGCATCTGCTTCAGGCCTACAGGGAGCTGCAGATGTGAAATCAGGATTCACAAGCCTTTTACACACAGTCTATTTCTTAGTGTATTTATTCAGGAAAGAAAGTAGAAGACCAGATCCTAAACCTGCATCCCATCCTTGGAGTGGGAGAAAGGTGCACAGCTCTGCTTGGTGAAACTGGGCTTTGCTGGTAGCTACAGCCTCTGACCCACAGTTTGGGTATTGACCTGCAAAAAAGTACCTCCCACCCACGACTGTTACACTTGAGTCATTAGAGCCCAGAGGGAGCCATCTAAGAAAATAACAGGACACCTGGGTTCCTCACAAAGAATTATATATAGCCCTAGACAAAGGGTCTTGTGCCCTGTTTTGCACAGTACCTGTATTCAACAGAAGTGGAGCCCAACCTCTGCAGCAGATCTGCGCTCTCACATCGAGGGCATCTTCATGGGGATGGCTGCCAAACCTTCTGGAGCATGGATGCCGAATTCACTTGATGAACACAGTAACCCATTTGGTTATTGTATTAAAGGAAAGAGGGAAAGGGTCTCTTCTGGCTCCTGGACGGGACCGCCAGGGCTGAAACATTTCTTACTAAACTCAACATTATCAGCCTTTTTTACCAGCTTTGTTGCCTGGTAGTCTTCTGGCCTCTCCTATGGGATTGGGAAACTTAAGTACCGGGGTGACTCATTTCCAACTCCCACGTGGACATCAGTAGGAGCTACGGCGTGGCTGCTCCGTCCTACCGTGACGGCTGTTGGTCTGGGCTCAGCTGGGAGCAAAATGGACTCCAAAGGAACTTTACTGTGACAGGCTTTCTGTAAGTGCCTCAGTGATCCGGATGGGCTTTGGCAGGTGCTCTGAGACTCACTTTGATAAGATTTTGACCCTTGAAGAGATTAGCACATGTCAGCTGAGCTGTAATAACTCTCCACGTGTTTGCAGCCCCCCGGGATCTGCAGCGAGGTTAGTGATGCTGCGTGTAGAGCTGAGCTATGGGAGCACAGTGCAGCTCCCGTGGGCACGCCGGGACCCACCGGTGCTCAGTGCCACTCACACCTCTCTGAGCTCTCACTGCAAACTGCCTAAGCCTGCCTGTATAAAGCCGTTGCCCTCTACATGAGGGAAATCTGCAATATATTTCAGTATGGGCAGGGGAGCAGTGGACCCACTCAGGTGAAATTTTGACAATCCTAAGTCTCACAAAATCTGGGAGTAAGTTTTGTGTTAGGCGGCAAATTGAAGAGTTGGCTGCTTCTTCGTCTGTGTCCTGGCAGCAGAGGTGCAAGGCACGAACGGTGGGAGGCTGTTTTGTTTCCCCCTCTGCTGTATACCATTTTGCTTTACCGAACTGCTTCATTTGGGACACTTGCTTGGGACAGGCTGCTGGGATTAATTGTTACGTCCACCTCCTGGCAAATGAGCGTGACATCAGAGTGACTTCAATTTTTTATAAATATCTATTGCCAGTTTGATTAACATGTCAGCACAGACCCGGAGTTAAAACTGAAGGAGACTGAATATTACCCCTTCCTTTTAAGGCTGGCATAATTTCTCCTCTACATGGAAAAAGCTTCACGCTTTTACATTTTTCACTACTATCTACCATCGCGAGCCTTACATTTTGTCTCTTTTAAGCCCGCATCCTGTAAAACACTGTAATTGCACGCAGCTGTGTTTGCAAGCCATCCCCTGCAAAGGGAAAGCGTGCCTTGAAAAAGCACCCAAGCAGAGGACCTCCGAAATACACGCTGCAAAAGCTGCTAGTTTACCAAAAAGACCCTCTTTGGTCTGCCCTCCCCTGCCCTCCTCTGCTGTTGCTACCTTGCAGTTTATGACATCCAGATAGTGGGAGGTCTGACGAACCGAACAAGGCAGCGAGCAAGAAATTCCATTCCTGTTGAAATCAGTAATTCCTCCGTGCAGGCTGCTTTTTCATGTGTGTGTGTGTGTGTGTGCGCTTTCTTTTGTGTCACTTCGAGAAGGGCTCTGATATTATTATTACTTTAAATATAGCTTGCCCTGGGGCGGGGAAATGCACAAGGAAAGAGTCGGCAAGCAGCCTATCTCTCAGAAGAAAAGAGCAAGCCTCGCAGCGCAGGAACTGGCTTCACTCAAGTGTGCAGTTTAGAAGTCAAAAAACTATTCCAAATACCACCATTTTGGAGGAGGCTGAAGAAAAAGGACACAAAACTGGCTAAACACAGTGAAGAATGTGGTAAATCAGGGTACAATGTGCACCTGATTGCAGTTTGAGAGCGGGCTCTGAAGTACAATGTAAGTCTTCCTTAAATTGTATTTTTTTTTATCATAGTATCTAGTTGTTTAATTTCCATTCTGAAGCCAGGCTGGGCCAAAAGGTACAATTAGCTATAAAAATCAGCATGGAGCAGAATGTGTAATCTCTGATATGAGGCTGAAAATGATACTGAAATACAACAGAAGTCAGAAACTATCAGCCATATTATGGAAGATGAACTATAAATAAGAGCATATCTAATTATTTCAAGAGAAAGATGCTGGATGGAATCTTTAATCAACTTTCTTAATAGGGAAGCGAGAGCTCTGCTGTTTTGTATGGCAAGTTATTTTAATACTGCTGTGTTTAAAATTGTGTGATTACAGTTACCAATAGCAATAAGATGTAGCTCCAGAGGGGAGTCCTAGTGGTTGCAAAAGTTTTTTCTCTTTTATTTCTCCAACATTTTTGCTCTCTGAAGCCTCAAGTCCACATTCTCTATCCTACAGCCTGGTTTTGCTTTTCAGCTGGATTTTCAATGTATGCCAACACTGGACTTCCTATGGAACTGCAAACAAAACATTTCAGCTTTCGGAGTAATTCTGGTATGTTTTTCTACATCACGCTAGTGGCAAAAATACAGTCGACAAAAGATTGTGCTTCCTCAACTTCTGGCATGGACAGCTGAGGAATATAAAGCCTGATGGTGACAAAGGGTGATAATTTCCTATTTTTCACTATTTATCTCACCGGTTTCAGACTTAGCAATGGATATTCTTTGTGATGAGGAGAGCTCTGTGAACCCAACTGCAAACTCCTTAATACAAATAAATCACGAGAGAAGACTCTACAGAAATGTTTACGGAGCTCGAGAGATTAACATATCACATCTCTTCAACTTGACTGTGAACTCTGAAAACCTAACCAATCTTTCGTGTGAAAGTAACATGAGTCCACCGTGCTACTCTTCCCTGTTTCAGCTTTCACAGAAAAACTGGCCAGCTTTGCTGACAGTGATAGTGATTGTTTTAACCATTGCTGGAAATATTCTTGTCATCATGGCTGTGTCACTGGAGAAAAAAACTACAGAATGCCACTAACTATTTCTAATGTCACTTGCAATAGCTGACATGCTGCTGGGTTTCCTTGTCATGCCTGTGTCAATGTTAACCATACTGTACGGTGAGTATTAGCTGTGTAACCTACTGCATGTATTGGGAAGCTTGAAACATTGCATGCATATGTTGTTGTTGTTATTATTTCATTCTCTGACCACGAGAAATTGTAATCACTCCATACAAGTTGAAATATATGTAATTGGTTAATGGATGTAAGAACAGGTGAAGTACTTGAATCTTTTCCTACTTTATATTTCTAGTTACAGGCATTTTAAACACTGTCCAGAGCATTAGTTTATTACTCAGATGCTGGATAAATTGTCTCAAACTGTATATGAAGATGCTTTGTTCTCTCTATTCTTTCAGTTTTTTCCCCTGGCTCATAATTTTCAATATTCCTAATGAGAATGTAAGGTCCTGCCAGTTACTTTGCTCTGCAAATATGCACAGAAGCACTAATGACTACTTTTAGATTCAAAGTAGGCAACCCCTTCAATTTTTTTAATGAAGTAATACAAATGTAAATAATTTTCTTAACACTAATATCCTGCTTAGACATCTACTTACAAGCAAATGCTGGAATAAATATTGTGGGAGTTAAAAAACGGATGGGAATTAATTCTGTCTAATTTTTAGTAACATTTACAAATGCAAAGCTATGATTTCTTAAGAGAAGTTATTTAAGAATTAAGTGAATAATGACTCACAGTTCATACCCTTGTAGGTGATTAATAGCAGATCTTTCTTCTCATTTCCACCAAAATCACTTGCAGCACAGCTCACGTAGAAAAAAGCAGCAGCCTATATGTTCAGTACCAATATTGTCAGGCTGTTAAAATCCCTAAACTTTGAGAAATGAGTATTTCAGTGCCACAACTGAATTGCTACAGTTCAAGGAGAAGACAGACAATGTCAGGAAGAAAGTGAGGTTGTTTGCAAAGATGCCTATTGCTTCATTAGTTTGGGACTAAAGGTCCAAGCATTAGCCTGTGACTTAAGAGAGATTTCATCTAGAAAACTGGAAGTTTATTTCCCAGTTTCAGTATTTCTACACAGATTGCCTTCAGTAGCATTTGCAAACTGTATTTGTCATCAGTGATGGTGTAACGTTGTGATTTACTGTGTTCGTGGTGCAATTACCTTTGGTGGGAGAAACCGCGTAAAAGAGAGCCGTGGGAGCAGAAATCGTCTGACGCGTGAGATTAGCAAAACCCTTTTAAATCCTGTGTGATTCCCTGAGATATGCAACAGGGACTCCTGCTGGCCGGGCTCCGCTGCCAAGGAAAGAGGCGCCCGAAATCCGCGGCTCAGAAGTGATGTGGAGATCGAGACGCGGGATTTGCTGCACGCAGCAAAGCCAAAACCCTCGTCACGGGGGCAAGGCTGCGTCGCCCTCCTTTGCGATCGCTGGCGCGGAGGAGCAGCAGGGCACCTAAAGCCATAGGGGAGGGAGCGTGCAGGCTTTGCCTCCTCTTCTCTGCTTTCTCCCTTGTAAGGTCAAGAAGGGGAGGCCTTTGCAGGGTAACTTGGGGTGAAAAAACATCTGGTGGTACATGCAGGTACCAGAAGAGCCGTCTTGGCATGGTGCACCGTCAACCTCCAGGACGACCAGTGACGATGCAGAGGGAAACCTCCCCTTACGCAGGAGCATTTGCTCAGCCTCAGCCATCCAGAGAAAAGCCAGGATACAGCCAGCATCAGCCCCATCACCTATGTCGACAGTCCTGAGCCCAAACTGGGGGCCTTTGCATCCACCTCGCTCTGCCAGGGTACCTCCAAGGCTGTGGAACAAGGGTGCTCTACCACCCGCTCCGCAGCCCCTTGAAGGGGGGGCTACTGTGGACAATTCCCGTTCGAGTGCCCTGGCCACACCAGCCACATGTCTGCCCAGCCTGCACCCTTTGGGCCAGGCAGGCTTTTCCATCCACCCAACAGCACGAGGCTCTGCTGGAAAAAAAGACACTGACCAAAACGGATGTGCCCACAGAGCAGAAAATTCACAGAGTTGAACAGCACTGGTTCCCACCCAAAGGCGCATCAGGTGCCAGACGCCTGTTGCTTCTGCCTCAGAGACTTGCCTCGTGCCAGCGTGGAGAAGCTGTTGGGATTATTGGCAGATGCTGTGTAACTCCCTGCTGCAGTGGAAGGACCAGGCATTTCAGAGGGCTCCTGACCAGCCCAGTGCTAACCTTACATATGGCCTTGACTGATGTGCTTCTGACAAGGCAGGATGGTGCACAGGGCCTCCTCAGCAACCACCCATGCCTATGGACCTCCCTCTCCTCTCCTCTCCTCTCCTCTCCTCTCCTCTCCTCTCCTCTCCTCTCCTCTCCTCTCCTCTCCTCTCCTCTCCTCTCCTCTCCTCTCCTCTCCTCTCCTCTCCTCTCCTCTCCTCTCCTCTCCTCTCCTCTCCTCTCCTCCTCTCCTCTCCTCTCCTCTCCCCTCCTTCTCCTTCTCCTCTCCTCTCCCCTCCCCTCCCCTCCTTCTCCTTCTCCTCTCCTCTCCTCTCCCCCTCCCTCCTCCCCTCCTTCTCCTCTCCTCTCCTCTCCTCTCCTCTCCTCTCCTCTCCTCTCCTCTCCTCTCCTCTCCTCTCCCCTCCTTCTCCTCTCCTCTCCCCTCCCCCTCCCCTCCCCTCCTTCTCCTTCTCCTCTCCTCTCCCCTCCCCTCCCCTCCCTTCTTCTCCTCTCCTCTCCTCTCCTCTCTCCTCTCCTCTCTCCCTCCCCTCCTCTCCTCTCCTCTCCTCTCTCCTCTCCTCTCCCCTCCCCTCCTTCTCCTCTCCTCTCCTCTCCTCTCCTCTCCCCTCCTCTCCTCTCCTCTCCCCTCCTCTCCTCTCCTCTCCTCTCCTCTCCTCTCCTCTCCTCTCCTCTCTCTCCTCTCCTCTCCTCTCCTCTCCTCTCCTCTCCTCTCCTCTCCTCTCCTCACAGCATTTCCTTAGCCTTTCACTCAAAACAGTTTCCCCGTACCTCCTTGTTACCAACAAGCAGCAGCCCAGCCATCCTGGTCAGCTTCACTTATTTGCCTCCTCGCCTGAAAGGCCTTGTGAGAAAGCATTTCTCCTCTTGTGGATGCTACAAACCGGCTACATCAGGAAGAAAAGCTTATCTTGTTTACCTGACCTCCCTCTCAGCCTCTCAACCTGAAAATGCACAGATACACAAGCATCCCTTGCCTGTCCCTTGGATGGGACTCCCTGATATGAGCTCCTGGACCTCATGAACTCTACATGAAATCCTGAACCTTGTAAAACTTTCCCTGACTACCCAATCTTTAAATCGCAGCCATGTTTTGTTTTGTTTTGTTTTATTTTATTTCCCCTTGGATATGTGGAGGAGTGAATTGGACAGCGGCCAGAGCAGAGCACAAGGCAAAGCTGACCTGCACCATGTGCCACATAAAACGTCCCAAGGCCGGCCTGGAAGATGTTATCTACACCATTCCTAACTCTTATTGCATCTACAGTTGGCTCCTCTCACATACTTTCCCCTTTCTTGGCCCTGTAGTCTCCAAGGTAGCTTATCTGATGGTTGCTGTTTTATCCCTGCCCCGTTCAGGTTTAGAGCAAGGACAAGAGGTCTAGAAGGATATGACAAATGTGTTCCCAAAGGCCACTAAAGCAAGAGAACAGATGCATGTTGTCAAGTGTAAAAATACTTTATCGCTTTTCCCTGCGTAAACTGGCCTGGCCTGACAGAGATGCTGCTGGGAAGACATGCCCCTGGAAGCCAGTCCTCACGTAACACACTCCAGAGACTGGATTCCCCACTGGAAGACCAGAAAACAAGATAAAACATATCCATAAATGCTGTATGACTTGTCAGGGTCAGCTCATACTACAGCAGTCCAAGAGCACCAAGAAATAGGTCTCCTCAGTGCTTACTGAGACTAAATTTAATTAGGCACAGACCTAGCTCCTCTGCCTCTCCCTCTGTTCCTGCTGTTGCAAATCTTGTACTGTATCTATCTCCAAAGGAGACAGACACCCCCCGAAACACCAGCGTGTTCTCACAATACCAGCTTTGGCATTGCCCCATGCCGCACTGTCATGGGCAGCTCGGGTAATATGCTCTAAATTAAATTACCACAAGATAAGGACGTAGATGATAACTGCAAAACTTGCTCCAAGGAGAGTTATTAATGGTTCCCTGCAGGACTAGAAGGGCCTTTGAATGGAGGTCCTGCAGGGCTCTGCTTAGCCTCGGTCTGCTCAGTACTGCTCCTAACAACCCGGATAGTGTATAGAGTGTGAGCTTACACAGCTTTCCAAAAGCACCAAGCTGGGAGAGGTTACAAGCACTCAGAAGGACGGGATCATCATCTGGACCCCTGAAGAGAAAGTCTGAAATGAACAAATAACATTCAGTGAGGATAAATGCAAAGATATCAACTTAGGAAAAAGATAGCAAACCAACTCCTGCTGGGGAAATTTGTCCAGGCTTCAGGAATGCTGAGCAAGATCTGGCTGCCAAAATGGATCATAAGCTAAGCACGCATCAATAGTATGACATTTTTATACAAAAGGCACTCATCATTCCAGGTTGTGTAAGTAAGGACATTCCCTGCAAGACCCGTGAAGCAATCTTGTATTTCACTTAGCAGTTGGGAGGCCTGTGCAAGAGTACAGAGTCCTGTTTTGGTCACTGAATGATAAGCAAGATGCGGATAAATTAAATAGATTCCAAGGCAGAGAAACAAGAAGCACAAAAATTTTAAAAGCATCATCTGTAAGCAAAAGATAAAAGAATTGGTTTTGCTTAGTCTGGAAGAGAAAAGGAAAAAACTAGGCAAGACACGATAGCCATCTTCCAATAGCTTCCAGAAAGGACAGTAATCAATTATTCTTCACGGCTAGTGGAAAGAAAAAGGAAAAACGGAAGGCTTAATTTGCAGCAAAGATGTAGGTTGGATATTGGTAAACACTAATGCGTTTGCTTTGGATTGCTCTCTCTGGAGGAGCCTATCAATATTCATTGATGATACAGGGAATATCCTTATTTAAGTATGTGGTCGGTGCCTAAAGACAGGCAAGATAAATATCACTGGTGTGCAACAAAATGCACTTCTTCAGCTGCCACTAAATCTAAAGTTTCAGTTTCAGAATTTAGGCGTCTTTGCATATCAGCAGGTGTTAATAATGCAGTAATTATGTGGATAAAAAGTCCTAAAACAAAATTGAGAACTTGCAGGTTTACAATGACAGAATTGCTTCTCTTTCCATAGATTTGCTGCCAGAAATGGTTAATTATACCATCAAGCATTGGCATTATGCATATAGAATTAGAAAGAAAAAAACATACGCTGCCTGTAGCCTGGGAAAGAAGCAGAGTTAATCCCAAAAGCTACAGAGTTAGAAGGTTGCAATCAAATTAAAAAAAAAAAAAAAAAAGGTTTCTTAAAACAGGTTGCTTCTATTGAATGCATCACTTACTACCAGCTCCTCCTAGAAGGATATATGCACTAAGCCATATGTGTCACAACAAAAGATGTGAGTGTGTCAGGTTCTTAGCTGATGTCAACTTTCTCTTGTGCAGGATATACATGGCCTCTCCCTACAAAGCTCTGTGCCGTTTGGATCTACTTGGACGTGCTTTTCTCCACTGCCTCCATCATGCACCTCTGTGCCATCTCTCTGGATCGCTACATTGCCATTCGAAACCCCATCCATCACAGCCGGTTTAACTCAAGAACTAAGGCTTTTGCAAAAATAATTGCTGTTTGGACCATATCAGTTGGTAAGTGAAGCAATATTTCAGCATGTAATTGCAGATTTCTAGCCTTTGAGAGGATTTGACATATATACTGCAGTCTAAAACTGTATTCTCTGCCTGCAATATTTTGCTTGCCACAGTCTAAGAAGTGCTGTAATGTAGTAATTATGCAATGGAAATCAACAATGACAACGGGAAATGGAGGAGAACTGAGCAGCACTGTCACTGAAAGAACATAAATCAGTGATAGGACTACTGGGTTCAAGTTTGTTTTAAAGATGTGTTTATTTCCCATATTGATTATCCCCCATTACCTTAACATTTGAAAAGAAAAAATTGTCTCGACTGAAAAAAAGGTCTCCCTGTTTTATGTAAGTCAATTGTTCCCAACTTCTTATTAGGGTATTTTGCTTACAGATGTTTCTTACGGGCAGATCTCTTCTGCCTTTCGCGGCGCGTAGGGTAGGGTATTTATGCATCCTCTTTAGGAGGCACTAGATACTCTGTGTACGCTGTAAATGAGGGAAGTTTCTCCACAGGACAGTTCAGAGTTGCAGCCTCAAATAGGTGCCCTGAATGACTCCCTAAAAATGAATCTTTCTTTGCACTGGCAAAACCCAGAGGCTCGAAACTAGGCATGGGAGTGTCGCTCTTGCATTCCCGTGGTGGCAGCACCCTTAGTCCAGAGCAGTCTCACGACGCAGGAGTTGGGAAGAATTTGGTGTCTGATGACATCAGAGGTTTCCTCCCACATCTGGAGCGGCGGTTCTCAAACATGTTGAAAGCATGGTTCACTTCAGCTCATCTGGTTTTGTAGATCCCCTGAGCATCGGCAACTCACTTATTCAGAAGCAGGAAAAAAATCACTCTTTTGCCTTGGAAGAGATGAGTGTTGCCGGCAATCAAAGGTAATAAGCCACTTCCCTGGCTAATACAAATTATTGCAAGTGGTAACTGTAATCCATTACCATTCTTCTGAGGGGAAGGAAAGGACACGATGCCTAACACTGCTGCCTGCCTGCCGCTCTGAATTGTCTGCTGGCCTCCCTCTTGATCCTGGCCCGCAGTCTGAAAAAAGGTAGTCTAGGATTTTTATGACGTAAAATAGCTGTATCTTCTGCTGTGCAGCAAGAAATAGTGGGAGCCCTCTCTCAACAAGAGGACAGTTCTGCATCCTCCAAGACCCGGTGAGGTTCAACAGCATCACATGTGGCTCTGGGGTGCATTCAGCTGATCAGATGTAGATGTCCAGCACAGGCCAGGTGAACACCCCCCTAAAAACACCTAGGTCTCAACTATAAAGGAAGCCTAGAGCAACTTAGATGTAGATGTCTTCATTTAGATTAGATGATTCATACCTTATACCTCTACAGTCACTTTTTTTATCAATACAGTAGAAAACATACTACTTTTTGTCTAGTTTTTACCATCTTGGACACTGCTAAATGCAAGGCTTTTTAGTGCATTCTCCATATAACATAAAAGAGTCAAGCATTCCTTAAATTTCTGTATGTACTGTGTTTGCATTTGTGTGCAGTGTCTGTGCTTAGTGTGTGTGAAATTACTGTCCTTTTTAAACACAAATAAATCCATAGAATGATCAGAACAACCATTCCAGGGGCAAACCAGTGGTGCACGCTGCTCAGCATCTTTCCTCAGACAGGGGCTCACTGCCAGAGTATCTGAATTAGCTCACTATTAAAATGAATCCAGAAAAATTTATTATATAAGCTCTATTAGCGAGAACATGGTTTATGTCCTGTAGCAGGACGGTTTAGTTCTTTGATATCTTGGTATTTAATTTCAAAAGTTAGGACTATTCTTTGCAGTAGTAATTGATAACAACCTACCCATTGCAAAAACACCTTTTCTGCTCTCTAGAGAATTTTCTTCTAACAGTGACCAGATGAGCCACAGATATTATTTGTTATTACTATGGCAAGTGATAGCAACATGGTCCCTATTTATATAACTCTGAAAAATACAATTCCTTATTTTATTGGAAAGTACTTGTGTGGCATGAGTGAAGAGGACAGAGTCCCGCTTTACTGCAGCTGGATAAGGACACATGGAAGGGAATGGTGGAAGTCAGGAAAATAGGTGGGCTGACAGGGTAAACTCCATCTCATCCACACATCACGTGTCATCAAAACAGTGGGAAGGTTAAATAGATATAAATGAATGCAGGCAAGCACACCGAGGTGTGCAGGAATGAAGTGGTGCTGAGCTGGTTTGCTAGTCCCATGGAAGCAAAGGGCACGGAGAGACGAGTTAAAGGAAGATGGGCCAGTTCCCAGCCTGGCAACTGTGTCATGAATGAGCTCTGGCAAATGTGATGTGCTCCAGAGGACAGACAGGGAAGGAAACACACAGCAAGCTGCTGAGATAGTCACTGCCAGGCTGGTCTGAGATTGCACCGTGGCATATTGCTATACTATATAGAATAAAGAAAAATGCCAGTATTATAAGGAACCTTGATAGATCCCAGATCACCCATGCAATTGCTGTCAGTCAATTGTTGACCCTGTCCTCCTGATCTGCCACGATCCGACTCAGAATAGATAGGAAACGGTCTCTGAAGAACAAGGTGTTTTCTATATCATTTACTAACAGGAAATGGTTTCTGAACAAAGAGGGGTTCTATGTATCATTTATCAGTCTCCAGGCTCTCAGTGCTACTTAGAGTGGCAGGGCTATAAATTATTTAACATTTTGCATTTTCACATAGCTATAGCTAGCACAGGCAGAGCTGGTGTCAGGCACAGCGCGCTCTCCGCAGTGCACGGTGCGGCTGCCATCTCACTGACAAATTCAGAGAAGTGAGAGTTTCTCAAGGTTTTGCTCTCCAGCCTCAGTTACATATCCTTTGGCTTCCCCTTGCTCCTGCAGTTCGCAGCTGAGCTGGTGCCCTGTGAACTTTCATGATGTATGAGATGGAGGATAAAAAGTAAGAGAAAGAAATGAAAGATGTCACATTCCCCTGCATAGAGGCTCATTTTACCTGGGGAAGGGGGGGGATCCTGCCGATCAGAGACCCTCAATAGCTCCTTCACTGCCAAAATCCTTAGTCCATCCTCTTGCATATCCCCCTTCAATGATTGCTTTACCAGGCTGAGTCCCAATCTTTCTAGGCTCTGTTTGTGTGGCAGTATCCCATGCCCAGGTCATCTTTGTACCCTTCTGTGAATCTTTTCTAGTGCTTCTACATCCTCTTGGGGACATAGGTGGCCAGGCCACAATATTCAAGACGTGGACACATCATGAATTCATGTGGTGTAGTAATGTTTTCTGCCATGTTCTCAATTCCTACCTTAATAAGTCATCAGGACCATCCCTGCATGCTGAGCTCAGTGACTCCAAAATCATGGAACTGGAGAATGATTTGGGTTGGAAAGGACTTTAAAGATCATCTAGTCCAACCCCCCTGCCATGGGCAGGGACATCTTTCACTAGATCAGGCTGCTCAAAGCCCCATCCAACCTGACCTTGAACACTTCCAATGACAGGGCATCCACAGCTTCTCTGGGCAACCTGTGCCAGTGTCTCTCCACTCTCATCATAAAAAATGTTCTTCCTTATGTCCAACCTAAATCTACTCTTTTTTCAGTTTAAAACTATTGCCTCTTGTCCTATCACTACAGGACTTGATAAAAAGTCTCTCTCCATCTTTCTTTTAAGTTCCCTTCATACATTAAAAGGCCGCAATAAGGTCTCCCTGGAACCTTCTCTTCTCCAGGCTGAACAACCCCAGCTCTCTCAGTCTTTCTTCATTGGAGAGGTGTTCCAGCCCTCTGACCATTTTCATGGCACTCCTCTCTTTCCTGAGTAATGACATAGTTTTGCACATTTAGATAGGGTTCACCCCCCCAATGTACAACTCTTCGCTTCTTAGCACTGAATTTTGTCTACTACTTTGCTGTCCATTAGCTGAGATTTATGACGACCTTCTGCAATTCTCTACAGTCAACAGCTGCGTGTTGACAGCACATTTACTCAGTCCCAGTATCCACGCAGACAGGTCACGGATGGGCTGAACAGCACTGATGAACACAGAGGGCTGTTGGACGCTACCTTCTACTGCCCTCACTATGGAAACAAACCATTTAATCTTATCCCTTGTTTTCTGTCTTTCAACCCTTCCTTTTTCTACAAGAGGATCTTTCTTCTTCTGCCATTACAGCTTAATTTCTTTAACAGCCTTTGACAAAATGGTGTTGTCAGAGCTCTCTGGAAATCCAGGAACATTATGTCAGCTGGATCACCCTTATACACCTGCTCACTGACTCCTGCAAATACTTCCAGCTGATTTGTGAGGCATGGCTCCTAGCTGATTTGTGGGGCATGCAGAAGTTCTCCTAGTGCTTCCCAATCTACCCACATCTTTTTCATTATGACTTCTAATTTACCTAAGTAATAACCCTTTAATTCACTAAATTTGTAATTTTCCCTTTATTCACTAAATTCACAAATTTATTCAGTGAATTTGATCCAAAGACCAGTCAAACAGCGGTCTTCATTCCATTGGCTTCAGTAACATATGAAGTATTTAAAAAACAGCATAAAAAAGCACAGATAATTTGATTTACTTGAATTCTGAAATCTTGACTTTCTTAGTTAAAAAAAAATTTGTACTAACATTTGTTTTTGCGTTTAGTGGAAGAAGAGCATTTAGCCAGCAGCCTTTCTTTCACTACCATGTAATGCCACAGGCAATTGGTTTAAAATGGATTCTAATTACTGTAACAGATTCTAATCGTGTCTTTAATTCTTAAATCATCCAGTACCCAGAGTGTCTAGATAATTAGATTATTTGTAGCTGTTGAAGGCAAAAGCCCATTAAACCCTGAAAATTATTCCATTTGTTTTAAAGCACAGAGGTCACTACTGAGAACAGGTGTAAAAAGCCCAAGCATTTCCCCTTCCTAGAAAAATTAGAGTTGAATTTTGAATAGCATTTAACTGGAATCTATAGAATTGTAAATAGAGCCTATGCTGAAAAATATAGGTAAAAAACCTTTGAGTCCTAAATGGGCCTAAGAAACATATTGCTCTGCAAGAGGCCAACAATGCATCATTCTCTCCTTTAAAAATCCTTGAAAGGGCCACATAAAAGAATTACAGTCATGAATGACCTCGGTGCCGGGGAAGGTTATGCAGCAGATCATCTTGAGTGCGATCACACAGCACGTGCAGGACAACCAGATGATCGGGCCCAGATAACATGGGTTAGGACAATCCATGATAGAATGTCCTATCCAGGCTGTAGGACAAGAGGAAACAGCCTCAAGTTGCGCCAGGGGAGGTTTAGATTGGATATTCGGAAAAATTTCTTCACCGAAAGGATTGTCAAGCACTGGAACAGGCTGCCCAGGGAAGTGGTGGAGTCACCATCCCTGGAGGTATTTAAAAGACATGTAGATGTGGCACTTAGGGACATGGTTTAGTGGTGGACTTGGCAGTGCTAGTTTAACGGTTGGACTTGATGATCCTAAAGGTCTTTTCCAACTTAAACGATTCTATCATTCTATGTTAAGCCATTATATATATCATTCGTCAGGCCTTATTTGTCTCTATTCCTCTATTAATGGGCTAAGTAATGTGAAGTTTGATGAAGCCCAAATCCTCTTAGCTGAGTTTTCTCTTATCATTTCTCACTCAGCCTACACATCTGTTCACTGCCTTCAGCAGTCTCTGCTCTCCCCAGTCACTAGCAACTTAGATTTATTCAGTACCTTTCAAGCAGAAAAAAAGTCCAAAGTGGGTCTGGTGAAATATCTCCCACTACATAACTCTCTTAAAATTTTGCCATTTCTTTTGAGGCTTCAAAAATACAGAAATACTGTAGCATGTGAAGCAACATCCTCCAAAGTGCAGCGTGCAAAAAGTTACCTCCAGGTATATGAAACAAGCCCGGTGCAACCGAGCCCTCTGATAATTTGGCAGTGTGAAGCTTTATGCTGACACAGAGCCTTACACCTCCCTCCCAGGCAGCCTGCAATTTCTCTGCGTGACTTCTTGCTGTCCTACAGGATACGAAGGGCCAGGGAAGCAGCTGGGATTTGGAAAGTACAACTACCAGTGTCTCTGGATTGTGGTTTGTTGACAGCTTTGGCCTCCTTCAGCTCACCCCACCTTCTGCCAACGACAGCCTTCATTTAATAGTCCCTTTACCGTTTTCAAAAGGCACAAATAGCCAAGGGGCTGCAGGTTGGGAATCCCTGTTCCGGATCCACCACATCCTCCATTTCTTCCAGATGACATACTTCCCATTTGCCAGTTCATTCAAGTCTAGTTTAGGGATGGCTTGGCATAGGAAAAGACCACTTGTTATAACATGGAATATACTGCCAAAATACATAAAATTGCAAGAAATAACACACAGCACTGTACTCCGACAATATAGATTTAAAGTTGAGCACCTACATTTGGAAGTGCTGGAGCTAAACTTGAAATATCTGCTACACTACTCTCTTTACCATGTAGTCATTCACTTTGCTTCCATTTCTTCTTTTGAAAACTCAGCTTTGCACTCTTAGCAGTATTTATAACCATTTCCTTAGTTAACATTTCCTTTTTTTTTATCATACTTATGAAATCATCTCTCAGAGAATGAACATACTGTTTGCTCTTTCTGGCTGGAGGATCTCAAGGGCAAACATTATAGTTTTTGTGTTTGGGCAATCCCCTGGGACCTTTCTCATTTATGGATGTTAATGCCACCATAAAAATAAAATGCCATAAAGATGCTGTCACAAATCACGACACAACATGTAGACAAATTTGCATTAACTACAATGAAGGGCCATGGCACAAAATTTCATAAATGAAGGATTAGAGTTTCATCACCATCACCAGAAATAGGCTCTCTTCATTGTATTATTTTGGAGAGACACAACGTATGAGGCTCTGTAGTCAGCAACAGTTACGCCGGTAGAAAGTTCCTTGCCATACTAATGACCCCACCAGCAGTGAGACCTAATGAGTAAACGAGCACTTCATGTGTAGGCTGTCTGAGGGAAGTTAACGTTCAATACTGTCACGCACATTTCCGAGTGGGCTAGCATGTACATTCTGGTTATGAGACGTTACTTCAGATGGTTCTGAGAAAGAGACATAAATATCATATTTACTTTCCTAATTGATGTAAATTATTCCCGTATTTCCCATGTAACAGAATCCTTTTCTTGATTTGTTCTTCCCAGAAGAGTGAGCACATCTCACCCACCAGACCAACAGCTTACCACACATACCTCCCTCTCATAACTGTGAAGGTTAAAAAAGCTTGCATTTTGAACTTGTATATGGGTTTTTTCATTATCTGACAAGGAGCTGTTACTAATCTTATACTTCTTTTAATGAAAAAATGCTCAAACGAATAGTAATGATTGAATTGCTTTCTAAATTCTCCAAATTTGGAAACACAGAGATAAAGAAACAACATAAAAATCCAAGGGCCACATTTCCAAACCAGAGACATTGAGCAACCTGGCATACATCTGGATGGGGAAGAATACATTATACATACGTATTGTCAAATGAAGAATAATTTTTATGTATACGTTTACCATTTTTGTTGTGTAATTACCTGATTATCAGGAGGAGATGAAAGGTTTTGCCTATGAAAAAGGCACACACACATTCTGTGAGCTCCTCTTTTGCAAGAAACATTCTGCTTTACAAGTGAAAAAAGGAATGAGGAGTGGTAACAATATTAATGTGTGGCTTTTTGTTGTGGTTTAACCCCAGATGGTACCCGAATACCATGCAGCCGCTCACTCACTCCTCCCCTCCCCAGTGAGGTGGGGAGGAGAATCGGAGAGAAAGGAAAACTCGTGGGTTGAGACAAAAACAGATCACCAGGACAGCAAAGGAAAAAATATTAAAATATATTAATATTAATAATAATAAAATATAAGGATAATAGAATATATGAAACGAACGATGCACAATTTCTCACCACCCGACGACCAATACAGCCCGTCCCCAGCAGCAGTCAGGGAGCAGGGGTATCCCCCCCAGCTGTCCCAGAACAGCAAGTTCCAGAGAGAGCAGGCGAGGGAATGAACAACCAAACGAATGAACGAAAAAGCCTGAACGAACAAAAAAAGGGAAAAAGAAGGGAAAAAGAAGGGAAAAAGAAGGGAAGTGGCCCACCGGCCGACCCCCACTTATACTGGGCATGACGTCTATGGTACGGAATACTCTCTTTGGCCAGTTTGGATCAATTATTCTGGCTCTACCTCTCCCAAGTTTTTGCACCTGCACATTAGCAAAACCTGGGAAATTGCAAAATGTCCTTGATCATTTAACAGCAACCAACAACATCAGTGTATTATCAACATTTTTCACATACTAAATCCAAAACACAGTAGCTGCTGAAGACAAAACTAGCTCTGTCCTGGCCAAAACCAGGACACTTTTTTTTCTGCTTTGGTTTTATTTTTAAGACCAAGTTTTAAACGATAGAGCTGTATTTTTAATAGCGGAGCTATGTGGAAACAACCTGATTAGTCAAGGTACTAATGACAGAATTTGTTCATTGTCTTTTTTTTGTTTGTTTTTCCCCAACTCATCTTTGCTCTGAAGACCATAAGGACCGTGTTCTTCTTCCCCTTGAAGCTACCGGTAAAAAAGCATTAAGTTCAATTGGACCAGGCTGGTCCTATTATCAGGTTTCTTTGAATGAATAAGTAACTGTTCCTGGTTGGCAATATGACCTATAATCAGCCAGTCTCTCTTTGTAGGATACTTCAAAGTAAATGGAATGTTTTTTAAAAAAAAGCAGTAACGGTACAGTGCCTATTGTAAGTTATTCCTCCTTCTCTGAAAGGCTGTATTTTTTAGCCAGTCATGTACCCAGCACAGCATCCAATACATACAAGAATCCAGAATGGATTCCCTGTCCAGAACAGGAAGGATGAGTCTAGGTCCCAGCACAGGACACTTTTGCCGCAGAAAGTGCTACGTGAGATGTTGCAAAACGCAGAAAGGACAAGTTCACGGGCCTGCTCTGATCTTTTTCTGATAGATCTCTACAACAGCATATGCTCAAAAGGGGATCCTATATTGACCAAGAAATGACTTGAGCATCACTAATCAGAGGAACTGGGATTTCTGCATAGCAGAAGCCACGTGCAATATAAATGAGCAGAAATGAAGTGCACAAGGAATCATGTTGGGATTTATAAACTGTCATCTGTAGACTATAATCGCATTTAATCACCTTATAAATTAAAAATAGTGTTGTTAAAGTAGCACTGTATTGCATAAAAGAAAATGTCAAGAACAAAGAAATTTTTAGTCATTTTAAAATTATACACAGCAATTTCACAGCTTCTTTTATGTATTTTAAATAATTAAATTTTATTTAAGTCAGAATTTGCATTTTATAATGTTAAGAAAGAGAAACATATCACAGAATTCTGCTTTAAAATGAAATCCTTACATTTACCCCAATTAGCAGGAACATTGCAAACTATCGCGCGCTCAGGCTGCAATTAACTTTCCTCATACATTTCCTGGCCCACACCATTGGCACCATTTCTAAGCAGAAGCCCAGCTAATAAAAGTCGTGGGTTTTGTCAGAGCTGAGACAACATATTCCTAATTACCTACAACAAATTTAGAAATACCTGTCAGCTGATTTTTCCTATGATGTCCTCCAGAGTCATTGATGGAAAACAGCCCATCACACTCCTATGACACCCTGAAAGCAGGCTGAGGCATCACGATAAAGGCTCTCTTTTCTGGTTGATCAAAATTGGAGCTGTGTATTTCACGGTATTCAGCCCTGCATTTATGTTGCAAGTAAATCACACCCACTGGGACGACTTGTTTCCTTTCGGTAGAACATAACCCTCGTTATGATTTTGTATTTCATCTGAGTTTTGAAATGTCAAATTGACCGCTACTGCTAGGATCATAGGCTGAGCTGAACTGTGAGTATCCCGAGATAAATACCGTGTGGTTTTAGGTCTCGGGTACACTGAGTGAGCAGTGTAATTTTCTCCTCACAAGCGTAAAAGTGCCCAAAAGTTTTAGGTTGAATGTTCCCAGGGTGAAACAAGCCCTGCCTTGCATACCCCTGCAGGACATGAGGACATCCCTCCAGCACACAGGCAGCCATTTCTTATTGCAAGGGTAGTTCACGTATTTATTTTTCATTTTCAAGGTGGTTTGTGACATTTAGCAGAAAAATAAACCTAGGGATTATGCTATAGCACCTATGTAGGCATCTGTAGATGGGAAATACAGGCAGATGTGATCTATCGTATCTTCTCTTCTTCAACCCTGCCATCTTCTAGATGTGACCAGGGCACTGCCTGATGTGACAAAAGCGCCGGTCAGTCAGGGTGCAGGGCATTACCCACCGGGTGGGCAGGGAAGCATAAAAAGCAGGATCCCCAATCACGCTGTTCAGACCAGCGCAGGTCTCTAAGCTGCTTCTCATCCTGTTTTTCCTTCCAAATTATCCATCATGCCGGGACATCTATCCCAATAACTGTCCAGCCATCGGTGCAGTCTCCTTGTATAACTAGTAAGAAGCTGACCATTTGCTTAATCAGCAGCCTCTGCAAGCAACCACAAAAGGAGGCACGGAGAGACAAGACAAAGATCTGGATTAAAGTGGGACCTGGTCTGAGGTCTAGAAAATCCAGAAGAATTACAGTTTTGGTTGTCCGTGCCCTTCAGACTCAGTGTAAAATTGTTGCTAAAAAAATTATAATAATTAAACAATTTATCTGATACTTACATTCAGTCTCCTGTTAAACTACACAACGAGGTGAAGCAGCACTGCTAGAGAAATCTCAGAGACATCCCAACAGAAATCTCAGTGGGGGATTAAGCTAAGTAAATTATCAGCATTCAACAAATCATACCAAGTAATAATTAAAAGCCCAGATGTATAAAACTGCATGTAGTAGAGGATCTTGTCACTTAGACTGCTCCAGGAGCCATCACATTGGTTGCTTATGATAGTGGAATATCTAAGATCTTTCCATAATTTCTAGCTTGTTGCTACTATATATATATTTTTAAGCATTACTGTGTAGATAGCATGTATAGCATGTAATAAGTTAGCCCTGAGGAGCCTTCAGGAGCTTCATAGCTAAAAAGGCAGATGATTGATAACGTGTGATTTGGGAAGATTCTGTTACAAACGTATGGTATTTCTTTCTGTCTCAAAGCACAATTCTCCCCAAATCTATTCTCCTAGGAGCCTGAACAGTGAACACTGCGAAGCCGTCTGACACGGAATACAAAAAGGTCCTGTGCTAAACAGGAGAGAGATCACAAGTGGCTGGAGTTGATCCCACTTAGAGGCTCTTTTCCTTTTCAAATTAACATATTTACCTAAGCCAGCGACAACTGTAAATTCGTAACTTCTTTGGAGCAGAAATTAAACCATTGCTACAGGGAACTTAAAAACACCAATGCAATTTAAACAACACTAACTGAGTACACAAAAAGGAAAAAGGGTGTTTGACCTGCTCTGCTGCATTGTGTTGAGCCATAGAAGTAGCAGGTTTGTCCATCCAGGCGCTTTAAATAAGAATGAGTAGCACCTCGTCCCTCTGTGCAGAGCTAGGCTGGAGACCTGTGGCACCTCTTGCCATTTTTCAAACTAAATATTCAGCTCTTTATCATAAGGTCAGTAATTTCTAATCACTTCTAATCACCGTGGATGAAGTGCTTACGCAGCCGTCATGAGCCTACATCCCCTGGAGGAGAGCATTAAGCCCAGCTCCCTCCCGACTCCCAGCCGACAGCAGGACTGTAGCTGCTCTCTGGCTACCTCGGACTTCGGCTCTGCTCTGCCAGCATCCCTCGGGCAAGCCGCTTCCCTGGCCTCCTGGCCATGCTTAGCCAGACACTGCCTTACTCTCTACTCCTTCCAGCCTCAGGGATAGTGGCCAGGCTCAGTCTCACCGAGATGGTGACCAATCTCAATCTCAAAGACCAGACTGTAAATAAATTGGTGTTGAGAATAATAATGCAATTAAATTACAGAGTGGGAGGTCTTAAAAGCCTGTTATTGTTACATTAGAAACCTCCCCCCGCCTACATTTTTGCAGCTGTGGTTTGATTTCCTCTAGGCGCTGTGCATGCGACACACCATCCTCTCTCCCTCTTGGCCCGCCTTCCTTGGTGGGACGCAGGGATTAACGTGCAGGCAGACGCGCAGAGCAAGCTGGAGTCCATGTAGAAGGGCTGGCACGTGGGGCCACGTGTGCCGTCAACCTCACTGAAATACAACGCCACCATCCCAGTCGGGAGTGCTGGGATAGAGACCAGGCGATGTGCAGGCAGAGGAATCCTTCCAGGAGACTTCACCAGACCCATATGAAAATATAAATGCTATTGACAAACTACAAGGCTACAAAACTTGCAGAAATCTCCGCTGGTACCCTATACCCTTTCACCTATGCACTTGAGAGCTGGCAGGACATCTCCTTTGAGCTAACAGAGACAGCAGCACTGATGCATTGCCAAACTGCAGACTAAAGGTTTCACAGCACTGGCCTTGCTGATCTTCAGGGGATTGCCAATGTTTGTAACGACCTACACACACTGTTATCAAAACAAGGCTGATGTAAGTAGTGATAACTTCAGATCATGAAAACACAGCTTGTAACTTGGTTATTTAGAAAAGCTGGCAATCTTAGATGAGCAGGTATGTGGGCACGTGCAGATGCGTGTGTGTCCATGTGAAATTAGTGCTTATTTTCAGCCCTGCTTCTTTTAATGTGACATGTTGTGGTATCCACGCGCCTCTGAGCCAAGCAGGATGTGGAGTACCCGTGCCTTTCCACTCCTTGTCATATTCCATACTCTCAGATTTTAAAATGCACCTGAGATTGCAGGCAGGTCTCCCAGACCTTCCCTTCTTCAAACACTTCCCCATGAGAACATAGCAGGAATAGCTGGCCTGAGGGAGGGCTCATGAGAAAGAGAAGCCTCTTGCCAGATGCAAATCTAACCTAGTCCAGCTCCCAGCAGAAGAAAGTTATGTCATCCATACAGATCGGTGGTATAGTGTGGGGTTTGCCCTTCTCTCAGTGCTCCTTCAGCATTGCCACTCTGATGCTAGTTGTCCATGTGCTCTCAGCATCATCTGGGAACCGCGGGACCCAGCAGGGCAAAAGAGGAGCAATTTCATCTCAGATGTGATGTGGCAAGACATGGACCTGCTGAAGTAGGTCCAGAGGAGGGCCACAAAAATGATCAGAGGGATGGTGCTTTCTCAGGTGGACAAGTTTGCTCTGCATGGCACAATCATAGAATCATAGAATCATAGAAATGTTCTGGTTGGAAGAGACCTCCGAGATCATCGGGTCCAACCATTAACCTATCACTACCAAGTCCCCCACTAAATCATATCCCTTAGGGCCTCATCTAAATGTCTTTTGAATACCCCCAGAGATGGGGACTCCACCACCTCCCTGGGCAGCCTGTTCCAATGCCCGACAACCCTTTCGGTGAAGAAATTTTTACGAATGTCCAATCTAAACCTTCCCTGGCGCAACTTGAGGCCATTTCCTCTTGTTCTGTTGTCTGTTACTAGGGAGAAGAGTCCGACCCCCATCTCTCTACAACCTCCTTTCAGGTAGTTGTAGAGAGCAATAAGGTCTCCCCTCAGCCTCCTTTTCTCCAGGCTAAACAACCCCAGTTCCCTCAGCCGCTCCTCATAGGACTTCCAGACCCTTCACCAGCCTCGTTGCCCGTCTCTGGACACGCTCCAGCACTTCAATGTCTTTCTTGTAGTGAGGCATGCTCCTTACTGGAGATCAGGCTGAGTGGGTTCCTCTGGATCAGTAAAGAGGAAAAGGATTTTTAGGCTCTCTCTATTATTGGCTTTTAACCTCCTGGACATCCTGGAGCTAAACACCTCTGTCCAGCCTTCTGCTGCAAAAGCAAACCCAGATGCCTTCTTGCCTCCCTCTTCTTCCCTGTAGATGCATTTATAATGACTTGTATTTGCACAGTAATCTATACAAGGCAAAGGGATTTACTGTTTATCTAAAAGTTGACAGACTTATCAAGTCTAGGGCTGGGGTCTTCTGACATCTTTCACCAGGCTTAACATCACTAAAATATTCAGAATCAGATAATGAGGTCTAACCAAGCACAGTAAAAGGGAGATTCATTGAATCCATGGGAGACCTGTGGAAGAAATCTGGCACATGGTACACATTATTTTGTTCTTTAGCCATATTGCGCAAAAATTTATTTACTGGGCAGTTTGGTATTTCTTACTTATTTAGGAAAAGTTCTGTGCCTCAGTAAATATCAATGCTATAGTAAACAAGCAGATGGAATGCAAGTATGTGTCATCTAAAAGAAAATTTCTGTATAAATTGATAAAGTCTTTCAACTTTCTGAGGTTTCCACCGATCAAGAACATACTCTTTCTATTTGCTGTCCCTGGAGGTCCTACCTGCGAGCGTCCTGTACAGCAAGTCACCAGTGTGCAAACCCCAAGCAGAAAGACTTTTACTCTACAAAGACAGAAGCACTGCAGAGCTTCAGCTAAAATGAGGCAACGTGCAGCCAAGGGCCAAGGAGGTCATTACCTGGGAATAAGTACAAGCGCATTAGGAAATAACTAAAAAAATTAATATTCAAATGAGATATCAAGACTAGCTTTGGGAAGTGCGACTGCCTCCCCGCTTATGAAAGACCAGACGAGGCAGCACAGCTTTGTCCAGCAATTTCTTACCCCTTGGAGGCCTCCCCTCTACCCACTGCGGTCGGCAGAAGGTGAAGGCAGCCTCTGCAAACCTGTGCTGGCACTAAACTAAGAGGGTTTGCTTGCAACAGCAAGACTCTCTATTTCAGCTTGTTCAGTTGAAACCACCAGGGTCTGTTTGCCGTTGCTCCTTGCTGCATCCATGAATGGCATAATCTGAAATCCCCAGTCCCTAAATCCTTTTTCAAAATAAATTTCTTCAGGACATTTATAAATCTTTCTTTCTTTCTTTCCAGCTATTTGATAAGTGTAGACTTCTATATGCACCTGTTAGTCCCTTTTGTGACTGCGTAATCATATTACACAGAGGGATAACAACCCCTCTTGATTTGAGGTAGCTGTGAGAAGCCAATAAGCACCTTGGCAGAAGCCTCTGCCCAAACCAAAGATAATGTCACCAGCTGAAGAGCAAAGACTGTATTGGAGGAGAGGCTCCACTGACAATTGCTATGCAAAAGGTTGTGCCTTCCTCAGATACTCAGAAGGATTAGAAAATCCAGCAAGGAAATAAGAAGGACCGGACACGAAGGACACAGAACTGCTGTAAACAAGGCCTGCAGCGCAGCTAAGAAAGGGGATTTGAGGTGTGTATAGGCAGGAATAGCACTTAAAGCCGAGAGCAAAGAAACTGCTTCCTGCTGATGGATTCTTGCTGCCTCTAGGAAATAGGGCTGCATGCACATTTCGTAAGGGAACAGGATTATACCAAACCAGTAAGCAACTCCGTCAGCGGTTTCCTCTCATAACTCAGCCCACCCTGGAGCCCCGGGTTTCTAATCAGTTGGGTCAAAAAGCGGCATGTCCTTCATTTCTTGCTCTGTCCTCCCTGTAATGCTCCTCTAATCCTGTTTCTATTTAATTTATTATCACAGTCCTACAAATTAATTTGGACAGACACATCTCTGTACGTGTAAGAAATAGGCTTCGGGACTGAGAATACAAATGAGAAATATATCAGGAAGACAGTGAGACTTTTCTGATTTTGTTTTTCTAAAGTGAAATAGACCATTTATGGCGTTATATTATTACAAATGATCATTTACAATAATTTTATCACATAAAAAGCATTTAACGTATTTCCTACTAGGCTAAATAATATGTTTCCTTAGAGATTTTCTGAGCTGCCAAGAACAAAGCCATTTCAAAACTGATAGAATGATGCAAATATTACCTGGCACCCCTTACGTGAAGTTAAATATAAAGTAGTTTTCCTTTTAGTTTTCCTTTCAGTTGTATTAAATAGAACATGTGTGACCAAATAAAATGTTCCAAGGGAAAGCTACAGAGAACTATCTCTGTGTGTGCCCTCGAATAAAAAACTCTATTTGGCCTATAGAAAGTGATAAGGAAAATGCCTGGACCCGCTCTGACTCCAGTCCTGTGAGGATGGCGCCTCTGGGATGCAGAAAGGAGACGATGCTCCACCAGCACTGTGATTCGCTTGGCTCTCAAGGAAATCCATCTGAAAGCAAATATTACATAGGGATTTGCAAGAGAAAGCTCCTCACCCACTCCCACCCCCACCAACACGCTTACCTGCCACTAAGGAGTAGGTCCGTGCTTGTCTCATGTGCGAGAAATTCTAGCCCAGGACTTTGGGGACGCTGCCATGCTGACTAGGAAAGGCAGAAGTTTTTTAACGTTCATGCTAACTAGATGCAGATTCAGATGGTGATTCCCAAACCACCCGGAGCTTTTCAACATCCCCTCTCCCCAGGTGGAAATTTCTGCTTCTGCACTGCCACCCATCAGCAAACTGCACAACCTTGCTATCGGCAATGTGGCTGGCGCTATTTGGGTAGCAACAAAATTATAACATGAAAGGTTTGTCATGACTGGAAATGAGTCAGTTGGGAAATAACATTCTCAAGTGCATGTAGAAATCAGCTAAGTGTTTGCAGGTCCGGGGAAACGATGACTCCTGTAACGGTGAGTGCCACACGCCAAGCAGAGACATGGAGCCAGACTGAGCGGCTCTTCTGTGGATGTTGAAGTGAAAGCACATAAGTAGCTGTTGCTAAACTCTGGCTCCCGATGTAAGTCCCAGACACATTCGCATCCTTGATACTCAGAGGAGGACACGGTCCACAGTCCTCCCACAAGTGGCTCACTGTGGTTTGTGTTCCTAGAGCAAGCAAACATCCACAGAGGGCACCACAGTAGCTTAAAGGAGTAAATACTATTATGTGTGGTTATTTCAGTCCAAAATATTGAAAATAATGTAATGGCTGTGTTGCACCAAGGCAATTTTTATAAAAGATGAAACTGAGGGTATGTGTTGTATGCCTTGGGTTGTAGCATGCGAGTATACACGGATGGGTGTTTGTTGTTGGATTTTGTAGATGTACCAAAGGAGGACATTCCTGGAGTACGGAAAGGATTAGATACCAGGCATGGGCTTTTCTAAAGAAGTTAGACAATATTGCCACAATGAGATGCTTTAAGGAGAGACTGGCCTTCTCCGAGCAGCAATCCCTTCAGAGGTCCCCAGTGTCACAGCGCACCTCTGTGCAGTGGCCCGTGATCTGGCCCATAACCTGAGCACGTCCGCATCAATGCGACTGCTAGAACTTGAGCTGGGCAGGCTTTTTTCTTTTTCATGCGAAGGTGAACAAAGGTGCCGAATTTTGTTGAGAAACCGTAATGACATTTCTAAAAGATATTTCCTATCCCTTGGACATTTATTAAGGCACATAGTAATGCTGATTTGTATTCAAACCAATTGAAATGGATATATGTGAGGTGAAAGCCTGTGACTGACAGTTTCTGCTTGGAGGATACTGCACAGAAGGATCCTTGACTTTATCAGTTCACTCCCCCCTCCTTCTCTTCATCCTAAGACGCCCAAGTGTGCCACTCTGCAGGGCATATTGTAAATTCTGGCTTTGATTCATTGACAGTCTCAGCAGCTCAAGGCAGCTGCAAACCCAGTTTACCTGTCCAGTTAAAGTGGTTTTATGGCTGCCGTGTATCTCTGAAGATTTGCAAGCCGGCAATGTGTACCACTAAATCAACCTTTGTCAGTTTTACCAGGCTTTTTGAGAGAACAAGAAGGATGCTATTGCTTTACTTCTTAACCTTTGGTGTTTCCAAGAGCCTTTTGTCATTCTGAAGTTGCGCCCAAATGCCTGAGGTTTAATGCAGGATTTATTACTCATCTTTATTGTTTGGGTTCTGTTTTGTGGTTTATTAAAGTCCATAGAGTTTGAAACAGCCACCTGTGTATAAATCAAGCTATATAAATAAACCACCTTCTACCAGAGGAACACAGTATTTAGGGTTTGTCCACAAGGAAAAATGTTACAATGGGGTTACAGCGTTGGTGCATAAGGGAAGAGCAACCGATGTCATCTACCTGGACTTGTGCAAAGCATTTGACGCTGTCCCGTGTGACATCCTTGTCTCTAAATTGGAGACACGTGGATTTGACGGATGGACCACTTGGTGGATAAGGAATTGGCTGGATGGTCACACTCAAAGAGTTGCAGTAAACAACTTAATGTCCAAGTGGAGACCAGTGACGAGTGGCATTCCTCAGGGGTCCATATTGGGACCAGTGCTGTTTAACACCTTTGTTGGCAACATGGACGCAGGGATGGAGCGCACCCTCAGCAAGTCTGCCAATGACACCAAGCTGCGTGCTGTGGTCAACATGCTGGAGGGAAGGGATGCCATCCAGAGGGACCTTGACAGGCTTGAGAGGTGGACCTGTGCAAACCTCATGAACTTTAACAAGGCCAAGTGCCAGGTCCTGCACATGGGTCGGGGCAATCCCAAGCACAAATACAGGCTGGGCAGAGAATGGATTGAGAGCAGCCCTGCCGAGAAGGACTTGGGGGCATTGGTTGATGAGAAGCTCAGCATGATCCAGCAATGTGCGCTCGCAGCCCAGAAAGCCAACTGTATCCTGGGCTGCATCAAAAGAGTGGCCAGCAGGTCAAGGGAGGTGATTCTCCCCCTCTACTCTGCTCTGGTGAGACCCCACCTGGAGTACTGCATCCAGCTCTGGGACCCCCAACACAAGAAGGACATGGCCCTGTTGGAGCGAGTCCAGAGGAGGGCCGCGAAGATGATCAGAGGGCTGGAACACCTCTCCTATGAAGACAGGCTGAGGGTGTTGGGCTTGTTCAGCCTGGAGAACAGAAGGCTCCAGGAAGACCTTCTAGCAGCCTTCTAGTACCTAAAGGGGGCCTCCAAGAAAGCTCGAGAGGGACTTTTGATAAGGGCGTGTAGTGCTAGGACTGGGGGTAATGGCTTTAAACTGAAAGAGGGTAGATTTAGATTAGACATAAGGAAGAAATTTTCACTCTGAGGGTGGTGAGGCACTGGCACAGGTTGCCCAGAGAAGTTGTGGCTGCCCCATCCCTGGGAGTGTTCAAGGTCAGGTTGGATGGAGCTTTGAGCAACCTGGTCTGGTGGAAGGTGTCCCTGCCCATGGCAGGGGGGTTGGAACTATATGATCTTTAAAGGTCCCTTCCAACCCAAACCATTCTATGATTATATGATTCTATGATTCTATAAGTGGGAATGTCAACTGGAAACGCAGTGGCTAATGTACCTCCAGTGCTTGAATGGATGCTCCCATTCTGTGCTGAGTGCTTCCTTTGTCTCAGCTTAGTTTGATTTGGAAGCAGAGTAAGATAAACCATAAAAAAGCACTCAAGGGATATCAAGACTTTTTCCAGACTGACCTTGAGCTAGTGGGAGCCAGGGAGGTGCAATGGGCAGGGTGTGGAATAGCTGTTCTGTTACAGCCCTGCCGGGCTGTTTCCTCCAGATCTGCTGTTTGCACATGGTCCATTTCCCAAATACCTGCTCATCCCTACCTGGTAGCACTGCGTGATCCTTTCTTGTGAAGCTTATTTTCTTCTCTTGACGTTTCAATACACAGGCACAACCTATGTCTTCTTAAACATCCACAGTCACCAAGAGCAGGGAGCTAGAAAGCAAGGACAATAAAACCAGCAAGAAATTATACCTCTGAATCATCAAGGAGAAATAGATCGGTCAGCTTTGATCTTTAAAGAATGAACTCAGACAGCTGCAATAATGCTAATACAGCTTAGACCTTTGTTATGCATCTACAGTACAAGCTTGATCTTGACCAAACCTGAGTGACGTGTGAGTGACATTCTTGGCCATGTGTGATGCTTGCTAAAAATTTCACCAAAATAGTGGACATGGATTGCACATGGAAGTTCCTTTATTTACAGTTTAAACATGACCTCCTTTGAATTTGGTCCATGTGTCCTTACTGGGATTTGCTATCCTCATGCTACAGAAGCCAGAAGCTACCTGTTGAAGAGGGACAAACTCTGTTCCTTTGGGGAGGGGAGCAATAAGTGTAGTCCCTGTAGAGATATGAAAAGAGAGACTTGGGCTGGAAGTTAATTCATTCCATGCAGGAATGCCACAACATCATTTGTGGGATCCCCTACATCAGCTGAACTGGGGTGTACACAAAAAGGAGGTTACAGCTGTCAATGTTCTCTGCTACCAAACCGTGGTGCCTCTGGTATTTTCAAACTGTATAGAGGCCAGGTACCCGTGGCTGTAGGGGAAGGATGTCTTGAACTGTCATTCGGAAAAACTTACACGACTAGCAGTGCCTGCTACAGCTCTGCTGTGAACAGCACTTCTGCACTTGCTAAAGGAATGACAAGGAAATGTGGAAACTCCAGCTATAAAGCTGAAGCTCGTTTCCATTTTCGAAAGCCAGAAATCTGGATTTAGATGCCCGTCCTCCAGAAGCTGCTAACAACAAAACAAAGCGGGTGGGGAATTGCTGCCCTTGTGTTTTGGGTGAGGAGCTTTAACAAGCATTGGCCTTTTACTTGAAAAAGCTTGCAATTACACTAAAATTTTCCTCTTTCTAGTGCTGCTGCCTTTGCTCCCATGCCTCCTGATGCAGCTGAACCATAAAGTCTGTAGTAATGAAAGGCATCTTTTTACACTGTCAATACCATTGTTTATTTTATCTCTGTAGCTCACACGAGGTCCTTGAATGAAATGGAAAAACAGCCCTGCTGTTATCTGTACAGGGCAGAACCAGACGGGAAACTCGCGGTATTGCTCTGACTAGCGCTGTGTCTTCACGCAGCTGAAGTGTAATGCTGGCAGGCGCTGGGTGCCTTCAGTGTCCCTTCAACTCATCTGAAAAAGAAAAGGAACTTCAAAGCATTCCCCAGTTCCCTGGAGGTGTTCGGCACCTCAGATTACTCAGCCGTGGCTGGGCAATGCGGCTTCTGCAGGTGACCTCTCCCTCTGCGCCGTCAGTCGGACTGACTCGGATCTTTCTAGGCAGCAGCTTTCCTGGAGGCACTGGAGGTTTCCATCAGCTCGACCCAGGAGCTGCAACACACTGCATGAGTTTGCATCTCACCCGTTGGCTTCTCATAGCCCAAGTTCACGCATTTAGGGCTTGTGCAGTCTTGGAACAGAAAGAGAAAGGGCAATACCGCAGGCTCTCCACCAGCTTCTGCCTTGGGCAGATAAGAACAGTACTTTTGTAAATTGGCCCAAGGCATTGCCATGACTCAGTTCAAAGCTGTGCAGATAAAATAAGCTACAGTGTTGTTAGAAAAATAAAGAGTAATGGTCTTATTAAAATAAAGAGCTTTGTAGAAGCTCCACAAGCACCAAAAGAATGGACATTTGAAGAGAGTAACAGTTTAATACTATTATTACTGTTAGTATTATTGTTTTCTACTGTGCCTGGACTCCAGAGCCCCCGTCTAGGACTGGAGCTGTTATGCTGGGCACTGGAAATGTATGAAATTAAGAGATAGCCTGTGCTTTTAAAGGGCTCCCAGTCTAAGCACCAGAGTGGGAAGAAGGGAAAGGAAGGGAGGTAGAGGTACCACTGAAGTGCTGATGTTGAGAGGATGAGTTTCAGGACCCATTTGTGAACCAGTAAGGACATTTTTGGGCACACGGGGGACAAGGTAGGGCAGAGCATCATCCTCACATCATAAGAAATTCTTTTCTAAGTCTTTTTTTTTTTTTTTTTTTTCACAAAAGCCAAATACAGTGCCTGGGATGTAAAGATGCAAAGGGGACTGAAGCTTCCAGGTTATGCTAACTTTCCACGGGAGTCAGATTCCTAGCTGCTTTTATCCAAATAGGGCTGCATTATCGCTCCTGGCTTCACAACTCTACTTTTGCTGTCTTCTCACAGCACATCATCCCTTTTGCTGTCTGAACATTGCCTCTCTTGGAGAGACAGAATCCGTTTGGGGGGAGGGGAGGAGACAAATATTGGGAAAAAAAACAAAACCAACAATCAAAGAATCAGCAGCTGTTTGATTTTGCTCAGGAACTAGCAGCATTTGCAGAAGTCCCTGAGGAAACGGCTGAGTGGGCTTGACTCAGACAGAGCAGTCCAAGGAGAACGGACTTCATCACCTGGCCTTGCCGTTCATGACAGGGCAAGGACGTAGCACATGATCCAGGGAAAGACAAGGTTTGCATGGCTGCCGTTGCCTGCAGGGCTGTGCTTTGAGAGGGCAGCCTGTAGCGGTTGGCAATACCGTAAAGGGACCTTCACAGTCCTGCAGGGTGAACCACATCTCAGGCTGTCTCATATTGGTGTCTCTCAGTGCTTAATTTGTCCCCATCGTTCCTCCAGCCGTTGCTATGGAAAGTTTTTTTAGCATTTAGACTGTGTCAACTGTATGGAGATTACAGGGAGAAAAGAAAAAGACCCAATGAAAAATTACTCGCAGTTCTACAACAAAAATTTATCTTTCCTCCTAAAATCAGTATTTCACAACCTAGTCAGAAACCAGTACCCAGAACACTTTTAATCCTCTCACAAAAACAGCCCAAGATCACTCTTAAGTCACCCCAGAAAAGAAAGACACGCTATCATCTTGATTATAGATGACAAAAGCCTTTGCCAAGGTGGCAAGAACCAAGGAGCAAGTCTGGAGGTCATTACACAGGGCCAAAGATCAAAAAATATAAGGAATTATGCTTTTGTTGCTGCGAGGTGTCATGGGACAGTTGGATGGAAGCACATGTGTTCTACCTGTGGCTGAGGTTTTTTTGAAGGAGAGAGGGAATTCAGATTAGACCAACTGCAAAATCCCATGTAGCACCACTGCTGCTCTTCCCCTGCCCTTCTTTGCTGGGACCCTGTAAAGGTGGTGGCAGCACAAACGCCAGAGCCTGGCAGACCACAGCTTCGTTCAGGAAACTCGACATCTGCAAGACCAATGCTTCACACAGCATCCTTTCTTAGAGTGGCCCCAGTAAAATGTCACAAGAACAAGACCAGCATCGTGCTGCTGCTGAAACATCAGACGCAGTATTTTCCTTCCCCTGTGTAAATTCCGTTTGCTTTGGGACGTCTATCTAATTGTGGCTCTACCTGTTAGTGTTCATTTGTGTCCTATAACCATTAATTATTTGAGAAATGATCTGTGTATAGCTAAGAGTGTTTTGTTTATTTTTTCTTGGAGATTGGAAATGGTGTTTTTTATTATTGTGTTTAACATCTTCTTTCTCTAATCCACCTTCAGGTATTTCCATGCCTATACCTGTCTTTGGACTACAAGATGACTCCAAAGTGTTTAAGAAAGACAGCTGCTTACTTGCGGATGACAATTTTGTCCTAGTGGGCTCTTTTGTGTCATTCTTCATCCCTCTCACCATCATGGTGGTCACCTACTTTTTAACTATCAAGTCGCTGCAGAAGGAAGCTATGCTATGCGTGAATGACATTGGCCCAAAGACCAAGTTTGCTTCATTTAGCTTCCTCCCTCAGAGTTCCCTGTCCTCAGAGAAACTCTTTCAGCGCTCTCTGAACAGAGACGTGGCAACTTCTGGGAGGAGAACCATGCAATCCATCAGCAACGAGCAGAAGGCTTCCAAGGTTCTTGGCATTGTCTTCTTTCTGTTCGTTGTGATGTGGTGCCCGTTTTTCATCACCAATGTGATGGCCGTAATTTGCAAGGAGTCATGCAATCAAGAAGTCATTGGAGGACTACTTAATGTATTTGTTTGGATTGGCTACCTTTCTTCGGCTGTCAACCCACTCGTATATACGTTGTTCAACAAAACCTACCGCTCAGCTTTCTCTCGTTACATTCAGTGTCGCTACAAGGAGGAGAAGAAACCTTTCCAGCTGATTTTAGTGAACACTATCCCAGCGCTTGCGTATAATTCCAGCCAGCTTCAGCTAGCACAAATGAAGAATTTGAAAAAAGAAGCAAAAATGATGGCTAAGGATTATTCGATGGTCACGATAGGAATCCATCATTTGGATGGTACCTCCAAGGGAAGTATCAGCCCAGCGAACGAAAAGGTTAGCGGCGTGTGACGGTTGGCAGCTGCCATGACAACCACCGCGCGTACGCTGAAAATTTCACCTGGCTGTGAGAAGCTCTGATAGCTTAGGAAAATCAGCCCTGTTCAAGAGACCCTCCAATAACATCACATACGCCTCATATTATCCTGTGGATGAGAAGCAGGGTTGAAACGGTATCAAACGTGCAATTTTTTTTTCATACAGTACTTTGGCTGTTTTAAGCACAGGCTTTATTAAACTTATTTTTTTAATATTCTAAAGGATATATTTCTTAAAGAAAAAAAAAGCAATTTCTGGTATTATAACATGGGCTATGAAGAAACCTACGCATTTCTTTTCTCTTTGCAAATGAAAGCTAAGCTGTCCTTTGATGTCCTCGCAGAGTAGGCTCCAGCTAGTTTGTCTTGTTACAATGGAATTTTCTTATCATTAACTGAACGAGCACTTTATGGAATTTTAAATAAAAGGATGGTTAATTTACTAATATATATTTAAAGTAAATTTTAAAGCATTAAAGAAAAATCTATTAAAACCTGTATAGATGAATTATATAGAAATTTTGGTAACAGTGTTTTTATGGCTATTTTTTTCTTCTGGATGACCATTCTGAAATGTTACTGGGCTTTTCTGCCATTTGTTCTATAGTTCAAATTAGCAATCTTCAAAGGTAAATTATACTTGAACGATCCTTTGTTTCTGCAACCATTCTTAATCTTTATTTCACGTCTTGTACTTTATTTCCATTCCAAAAGTTTCATCTGTTCTGCTTAAAACTTGAAAGTATTTTTTTCAAAAGTAATTATTGTGCTTGATTCCCTGCTCCTTCCCACTGGTGTTGACAGGGAAGTGAAATGAGAGAAGAGTGGAAAATCAGGCACAACATTGCTAAATAATTTCAGGAATGATTCCACATCCATGCCTCCGTTCGATTCCAACAGAGTCTGATTTAAGTAATGTCAGTGGAAGTTGTGCATGAGTAAATCCTTCAGTAGAAGGTTGCAGCAGATCTTCTCTCACCATTTCTCTTTGGTTAAAAAGGCCATTATGAAGGTGTCCTTCTGGTTTTGTTTTAGGGCTGGTAGAGCCATAATTATTAGAAGCCTGTTCCTTGTTCAAAATTGTTTTCCCTGGTTTCCCTGTTCTGCTGTCATGGTAGATTGCTCAGGAATGGTAGGTAGCTTGCACTATTAGGACTCAGCCTTAATGAAATATGTACAGGCAAATGGGGCCCACTTGAAAAATAACAGGACACATAAGCGGCACTGTAGTTCACCTGCATAGCTCCAAGGGCAGAATACATTACATAAAGAACATCAAATACATTGCTTGGCAGAAACGCCTAGTCATGAAACTGTTCCCTTTCGGGCATCATAGCCAATTTCGCTGAAGTCAGTAGGACTCTGCTGGAGAGCAGAAATATAAATGTTGCATCCATCTGCAAAACCTAAATCCAAGCATTTGATTTGTTCCATGAATTTTGCAGCCATAATCACCAGAAGCAGGATGTATTCCAGTTTCAGATCCTGTCCACTCTGAAAAAAACACTGCCTACCCAGAAGCCAAACTCCGACACCTTCATCAGTCCTTCTCTTGAAGTTGTTCAGTTTTCAAACACCAATTAAATTTCCACTAAGGCAAAGAAAGAGAGAGACAGAGAGAAACTGAATCTGATTCTAGCCTGCCAGCTGTGGGTCTTTGGAAGAGGAAGACTTCTAGCTTAAAATACTGATCTGTGGTAGAAGAGGACTTAAAACTTGGCTGGGTATTATTTGGCTGATTTCCAAGAAACTGCTTTTATCATTCTCTTGCCAGTATGATAACTAAACCTACCAGTTTTATGAGCCATTTCCTCCAACATGCCATAGGTCAGAGCCACCGTGCACAGGTCACACAGGAGCTCTGCGTGCACTTGGTGACACTGATTCACTCCACAGCCCTCAGCCTCCACGCCTGGGCCAAAGTGTCGTGCTGTAGCCCCGTTGCAGTGATGCCATGCATGTCATCCATCGGCTTGTGGCCATTCATGGTTTTCCTCCCCAAACTGGGAGTTTAGGATCACCTGAGAAATCAAGTGGTATAAATGCTGTGCTCACCGAGGTGAGCACATATGGTCTCTCTGGCTCTGGGTACACTTGATCACCACAACCAAACTGAACAGCTTCAGCAGAAGGAAAAATGAACTCGCTGCTCCTGCCTCCCTGTGCACACCCTGCTCCCGCACAGCGCCGTGGGAGGGGTGCCACACAGGCACAGAAGGGATTTCAGGGGGAATCTGCTAAACGCAGCTGAGCATGAGGACCACCGTGGTAGTAGGTGGGAGCAGTAACTTTCCACTGTTTCCTGATGAATTTCATACAGACCCTAAGTCAGGGAGTTTGAGCTAAGGACAATGGCCAGCTCGTATCATACAGGCCAGCCAGGCAAGGGATGGAGCACTGATGGAGCACAAGTGGTCCAGGGCATCCCACGAAACAGGGTATTCAGGTACCTCCTGGTGTCCAGATGTCCCCACTCCACAACTGGAGCGATGGTTTTGAGGATTCACCCTTGGGAATGGGCACCCCAGGGAAGAAGTAGGCAGTAATAAAACCAAAGGTCTTTTTGAGTAGAGGTCTGAGGCTCAGGATCTGCCACCAAACCAGATTGCCTGCATATGATGAATACTGACACAGGATCAAAGGTCTCTAACCCTGCGTGTGAGGGGAAAGGAAACACAGATGCTTCCACCAGTGGAAGGAATG
The DNA here is from genome assembly GCA_009819775.1 of Phoenicopterus ruber ruber. Classification (NCBI taxonomy): domain Eukaryota; kingdom Metazoa; phylum Chordata; class Aves; order Phoenicopteriformes; family Phoenicopteridae; genus Phoenicopterus; species Phoenicopterus ruber. The sequence continues at coordinate 188,572,747 of CM020215.1, read as the reverse complement.
GCCACGTTTTATGCAATTTGTGCCCATCTTGATGCAAGTGTCTCTGGCCTTGCAAGAGAAAGAAGCAGATGGGACAGACAGCTCGGGTCCTATTGCCCATTTGTGCCAGGGAGCAGAGCCTGCCTGCATACTGTACGATGTACATGGCACCCTGCACTTCTCCGAAGCTCAATTCCTCCCAAAGCTCCTGAGGGTCCAGTTGCTGGTCTACGCAGTCTCCTTCACCAGCTCGCGCTTGATGAACTGTTACTGAGCATTTAACGTTTACTGCTTATGCTCTCCGCTTACCGTCTGCATTTCGCCCACTTCGCAGAGCAAAGCAGCCCCCCCATTTCTCTTTCATTTCACCTTCTGTTCCTCTTTCACAATGTCAAATTGCTCAGGTTGCAAATACTGACGGGGAATGTTTCACTACAAACAGAGAGGGTTTCAATTACTTGCTTGATGTTTCATTAGAAGATGACTCTGAACAATAATTTTTTTCCAGCTTATTAAAATAAAACCTATGTTTTGGACCTAAGAGACTTGACAGCATTTCTTTAATTGACAGCTGGAGGTAACGTAACACTTATTTTTTGCTTAGAAGCAGGGATATCTGATGCCTGACATTTTAATCCTGCGAGCACTCAGATAGGTGGTTTTATTGAGTGATCAGCAGCTTTAGCCTAAGAAGCCTCTCAAAGCCAAGAATGCACAGCAGATAAAGATCAATATCTCCAGCTGTTTATGGACATCTTTGACAGTTTAGCGAGGCCTGATTCTGCCACCTTGCACCAAAATGTTAATAGATTTTTGTGTGGTTTGCCTTAGTGAGGATGACAGAGTCAGCATCTGAATTTGTTCTACCCACCATGCCAGATCTGCGGGAGGTTGTTCATCAGTAGCTAGTAATTAATAGAGTCATTATACTGCTGACAGATGACAAAGTTCAGCTGTTTTAAATCAGAATTTATAGCACTGGGCCCATGCTTGGGATGAACACTACAGTTTAGTATGACCAGCTTCAGAGCGACACTTCCATCTTGCAAAAAAATATGAGTGTTTTCATTATGCATCAGACTGGAATGGAAACTTTTGTAATTTTCCAGGCTAAAAAAAAGAAGACATTCACACAGACTAGCTCAGAGGTTAGGGCCTTCCCCTACCTTACAGGAAAAGCACGTTGAGTCAGTCTGTCATATCTGCATCCAAAAAACTCACGTTGTCTGAAAAAATGTTTTGATCAACAATTTTTCAAGTAGATCAACGTTTTATTACTGTTAAGACTGCATCTGAAAAATGTCCAAAGACATAAAGCTCACCATGTATCCCCTAAGCTGGTGTGCATACTTTATACACTTCAGGGTAAAAAATCCTATGTATCTATCCCATCCAGCCAGCCATGCACTGTACTTATGTAATTATTGCCAAATGGTGAGATGCATTCTATTTTGAATACCTGTATGTTTGCTTATGTAAATACATACAGAAAAACATTTGCTGTATTTTGTAAATGTTAATGTAAAATGGTGTTCCAATGCTTTATTGTTTTGTCAGATTCCACTGCTAGTAAAGCAGATTAAAATATTTAAATGCCATCAGTTGTTTTATAACTGGAGGTTATAAGTAGTTAAGTAGTTATTTTGGTTTGATTTAATTTCTCCCATACATATCCACAGTACAATGTCTGCTGAAGGCTAAAGTCATTTTAAATGTCTTGCTGGACAAAGAGAAAGAGCATGTTGCAGAATTTAACTGTCTCAGTAAACTGCGGGCCAAAATGAGCCATTGCAATCATTCTCTTTTTCTAAGGACAGCCGTTCTTCTACTGAAAAGGTATACTCTTTGGATAAGTACATATAGCTTAAAACATTTCAGTCTCAGAAACACTTTACTTGCAACAGTAATAAGCCAATTAAATTAATTTCACTAAGAAGTCACACTATAAGATTAAAATTAATAAGCAGCATAAATAAATAGCACTGCACTGTTGCACAGACATAAATAACATCTGAGTCGCAGAACCACAGTGCCATCTATTGGTACTATTTCCTTTCACAAAGAGTGTTATAATAAGAAACCAAAATGGATTTTGTTACTTTTTTGTTTTCTCCATCTTAAAACCAAACTAAATTTATTCCTCCAACTGACCTTACGGCACGCACACTCTTGTTTACAATTGCAATGCATACCAAAGTAGTATGGTTGTTAATAAGAAGTCCCCTCAAAACCTTGCTGTAATCTTAAGGTTTCATCGAGCTTTAGAATGTGTAGAGAAAAGCATACAAAGGCGTATTTTTCAGAAGTTATCAAACGAAGGGAAACAGATTGCTTTAGCTACAAACCTGTGAGGCACCATTGCGTGAAATGTGCCAGATAAGATCCCTGAATTGAAAATCCACTCAGTTTTAACTCTGTAGTACTAGACTACTGTACGTAGGCTCCAGGGTATCATAATTTCTTGTGTTCTTTGGAAAACTCCTTGCCAGATTTACCTGTTTTGACATACTTTGCACTGACCATTTGAAAGAGAATACATTTAGCCTATCCATCTGGCACTTCAAGCCATAAAAGCAAAGATATTTGGAAAAGAAGATATTTGGTCTTCAGATTTATAGTATAATCTTCTGAGGACACTCCTGGAAATATGACAAAAGGGTCTTTGGAAATTTTATATAACGCAGTGAAGTTCTCTGATATACCCACAGCTTTGACATGCGAGACCAGGCAAATAGGCACAGCAATTAGAAAGCCTCTTTGATTGAATCTTATTATGTTTGATGTAATTTAATCACAGACATACCATGTTATCTGACCCCCAAAATAATTCTAACAATGGTTCTGCAAATCATAATTAATTACGTCCGAAGTCATTTGACTACACAAAAACTTAACATTTTTCAGACAGATTGAAATTTTCATTTTAGGATAAAGAAAAGCTGACAAACTCAATAGTTTTATTCAAATTCAGTGTGCCAGTTTACATCTGTAAAGTTACTCATATTCTTAGTGTTTGCAGGACATCAGTTGGGAGTAACTGCATCTAAATTGCTTGGGTTATATCACCGTGTAACCAGTACAAAGCCACGCAAAATAGGTGATGGTTATAGTTGTGTTTTACTATTTTAACTAACCACCAAATTCCTATCAGAATGGAAAATTAAAAACTAATGCAAACAAAGAATTTTAGGTGGTTGTGGAGAAAAATTAGAGTTCATTATGGCCAGGCACTGTAATTTTTCAAGTGGTGGGCTTGTTTGGGTTTCATCTAAAGTGTGCAAGGTAATACATTTTGACTACTTTTCCACCCTGGGTGTGAACACAGGGTGCACAGAATCAGACCTGGGATCTTTTCTTGGGAGATCTTAATATATAAGCAGAAAAACTTTCTTTAAAAAAAAAAAAAAAAAGTCTGTGTTCACACTGGGGACCCTTGGGAATGATCCTATGTCAGCAGACTTCCTTATGGTCATGTGTCAGAAGATTTGCCTCAAATCAAATTGCCAGTAAAAAGACAAGGAAACAAAAGAGAAAACCATACAGAGATTATGTAAAGGACATAGAACAACATATGGATGTATTCTCTGAAGGGAGTCAGCGTGTATGTGCATCAACACGGTCCCTCATCAAAGGCTCAAGAGAAACTAACCACAAGTTAAGAAAGAAGGTTCTTGCATGGTGAAAGAAACCCTGGGAGATAGGAAACAGGCAAGACAGAATAATCAGTCTTCACCATGGAGGCAGGACACCAGTGAGTCCTACACGGGCCTCTAGAAAAAAAATATACCAAAAGCGACAGCGTGTATAGTGGAGAACTGATTGCAAAGACCAGACGATACTCTGCAATGGCTCTGGAAATGGCAGGTGAAATTCAAAGTAAAAAAAGTAAGGTGATGCATTTTTGGGGGAAAAAAATCAACTCTAGCTTTACATACAGAATAATATGGTCTAAACTGACCATTACTACATGAGAATGAGATCTTTGTGTTATGGTACTGTGAAAAAAATGATCAGCAGTAGTTAAAAAAGTATTTCAGGAAAAGTATTTGAGGGCACAGAGAAGGGCAACAAGGACAATCAAAATTATAGGATGGCTTCCATACAGGCAAATATCTAAATAGATTAGGACTGAAAAGCTGGACATGAGCCAGCAATGTGCGCTTGCAGACCAGAAGGTCAACTGTATCCTGGGCTGCATCAAAAGCAGTGTGGCCAGCAGGTCGAGGGAAATAATTCTGACCCTCTACTCCGCTCTGGTGAGACCCCACCTGGAGTACTGCGTCCAGCTCTGGAGCCCTCAACACAAGAAGGACATGGATCTGTTGGCGCGGGTCCAGAGGAGGGCCACAGAAATGATCAGAGGGCTGGGGCACCTCTCCTATGAAGACACGCTGAGAGAGTTGGGGTTGTTCAGCCTGGAGAAGAGAGGCTCTGGGAAGACCTTATTGCAGCCTTTCAGTACTTAAAGGGGGCTTATAAGAAAGATGGGGAAAGACTTTTTAGCAGGGCCTCTTATGATAGGACAAGGGGTAATGGTTTTAAACTAGAAGAGGAGAGACTTAGACTAGATATAAGGAAGAAGTTTTTCACTCTGAGGGTGGTGAAGCACTGGCACAGGTTGCCCAGAGAGGTGGTAGATGCCCCATCCCTGGAAACATTCAAGGTCAGGCTGGACGGGGCTCTGGGCAACCTGATCTAGAGAGGTTGTCCCTGCTCATGGCAGGGGGGTTGGACTAGATGACCTTTAAAGGTCCCTTCCAACCCAAACTATTCTATGATTCTATGAATCTTAAAAGATTGGGCAAATTCATGAAGCCAAAGAGAGCTCTTTAACATAGAGATGATAGACATTTCTAGCCAGAGAACTGCAGGGACCTCAGACTGCTAGGTGTTAGTGGGTGCTCTCTGGAGCTGCTCGCCAAATGCTTGTGCTCTTTCTTCTACCAGTTTGTGCTACAGCTCATCTTCAAAACGGGGTATTGGGCTGAATGGACCTTTGGTCTGCACAACTACAGCTGCTCTTGTTAGATTTCAGACTGAAAAAGTGATCTGTATATGAATTTAATTAAGCAATTCCTCATTTTTCTGTTCCTGCTCTTCCATGAATATCTCTGCAAGTGTATTTGCAATCGACCTAAAAAATCTCAAGGAGTTAATTTGTAAATTCTTAGATCACAATTCACGGACAATACAAATATTAGTATTTTGTGAGTTTGCTGTTATTCTTCCTATATTGTGATAAGTGTTCTGTAGCAATAGAAAAGATTACTAGTCTGAAAATCCTTAAACACTTCTTCAGTGCTCTCAGGAACCCAGTAACAAAACTTATGTTCATGCAACCACACAACTGCCGCAGGAAATGGAAGCAAAGAAAACAGTAGTTAAAATGATGGATGCAGAGTTTCCAAGCAAATTTAAAAACACTTGTTTTGTAAAGTCTCTGCTGCTCAATAGTGTTAAATGACAAAGATGTTTGTGTGATCCTTGTGTCTTTGCAGAAAAAGCAAAAGGGGCGTGAGTTGAAAAACTCATTTTTCATTGAGTCAGTAGGCTGGGAACTGCTAGGGGTCTGCTAGTTAAGCGTCCAGGTCTAAGCCAGCTGACCCAGCTCCTAAAGGCAATGAAGAAAGAGAAACAGCCTAAAGTAAGTATTTAAGGCAAGTGGAAAGAATCACCCCTGGAACTGTCCACTGGAGAAAATCCCAACCTTCAGATCCCCGGGTATACAATAGCTTCATTCACAACTGACAGCAGCTACAATGTAGCCACAAAACATTGCTTTTCAAAACTAAATACTTGGGGCAAACGGGGCTAAGGCTAGGCCTGGAGATGTGGTATAGGGGATACATTTCCCACTGTAAGAGGACTACTAACACTCACATTCGGGGTCCCTGAGGGAGAACACAGCCTGGTTGCTGAATGGGTCTTTAGAGCAACAATCACCCAGGGGAAGGTGAAAAGATTGAACTGTGCCATCTTCTGATCTGCCCCAGAAGCAGGTGGCTAATCAAAGAAGAGCGCACTGTGCCATTTTAAGTGAAGTTTCACCTTACAGACGTACATATAAGGAAAAAAAGAGGGAAAGAGAAACATGTTAAACAGATTACTGCAGTCACTGTCAGACTACATTCATATTTATTTATCCTTACAATTCTTTTGAGGAAAAGGCAACTATTGCTGGGACCTTTTGCTGAGGGGCAGCTGAGGTACAGTGAGATAAAATCACCAAAAGCAGCCACCCAACAAGCCAGGAGCAGAACCCAGAACTTACAAGGGGTCCCCGCCCTGTAAGCCTCTACTTCCCAATGCTGAGGGAACAGAGGTTTCCAGAGGACATCTGGGAATATGCAGTTCTTACTGACACATGAAAAAAAGTTCCCAGAAATGCCGCCGAGGTTTGCACGTTTGAAACGGATCAAGTCTACTTAATTTAAGTTTCAGGAATGAGTAAAAGTAGGAAGCAAAAGCAGTTTATAAAGGCACTTTCTGAGCTGAGTTACAGCAGTCACGAGACCCTGAATGACCCAAAGAAAGACAGATTATCCCAAAGTTCCTCTTCGATATCTCCCATGAGAAAGAAATGGTAGTAATTTGGGAAGCAGCACACAGGGGTCTGAAAATGAATCCAGGGCAGGACATCTGCTTCAGAAATCTGCTTGTGAAAGAGAGGGAACTACGCAGGGTCAAACGAAGGTGTAAAATCTCAGGGTTTAGAAGCAGAGTGGTCCAGCGGATACTCCACTAGAGTATTTTGAATTGCTGCATATAACTATGCATCAAGTCACTGATGAAGTTTCCACATGAGCAATACTCATCATGGCTTGACTCAGGAAATCTGTATCTCCATTCTCCACAAGTGTAGAAAATACTTTTTTTCTCCTTTTTGTCTTGTAGACAGTGAACTCTTCAAGTCAGAAGGTTTGCTTCACTAGGTTTTTGTACAGTGCTCTGCACTGTGGACCTCGTCACTGTCAATGATAATAAGCTCTTTCCTTTTTTTTTTTTTGATGACCTATATTACCCATAGTACAGAAGAGCATCTCCCTTCCTTACTGCAAGTTAGATTTTTTCCTAAGCTCCAAAATATGTTTCTGAACTGAAGCCTCTTCTTTTCACAAAGATCTATTATCCTTATCTCTTTTTCTCTGTTACTGCAGGGAATACAATAATCTGTTTTTTTCTTAGCTATATATCTCAAATTGCACTCCATCTCATCATCCGGGTTATTAACAAAGACACTAAACAGTCTTGTCCCTTGTATTGATCCCTGAGGGGCTTCACTCTGCCAGCTGGACTCTGTACTGCTGATCAATACCTTCTGAGTCCAGCAATCCAGCTAATTTTCCACCCACCTTACTGCCCACTAATTAAGCCCGTATTTTGCCAATCTGGCTAAACAGAGACTAAGAGAAGTTGTTGCAAAGCCCTTGCTAAAGCCAACTTGCACTGCTCTCGCTTTGTGCATTGAGGCAGACTTCTCATCAGAAAGCAATTAGACTGGTCAGCCATGCCATGCGCTTGGTAAACCCATGCTGGCTATTACCAGTCACCTTCTTGTTCTTCGTGCACCTCGAAATGGCTTCCAGGAGGATGTGTTCCATAACATTCCCAGGGATGGTGGTAGGACTGACCAGCCTTTAGTTTGCTTGGTCCTCCTTCATGCCCTTCTTGAAGGTGGGTGTCACATTTACCTTTTCCCAAACATCAGTAAGACTTTCTGGATTGTGCTGACCTTTTCAACATGACAGAAAAAGGGCTTGCAATGACATCGGCCAGTTCTCTCAGCACCATCTAATGCATCCCATCTGGTCCCAAAGACTTGTGCATATCCAAATGAGTTTACTGCTCCCAAACACTGTCCTCTGTTCTGGTTGATGCTCACCTGACAGGTCAACTTTATCGGTAAAAACTGGGGCAAAAAAAAAGCCACTGAGTACTTTGTTCTTTTCCATATTCCTTGTAGGTAGCTCCCCTGCCCCACTGAGCAGTGGGCCCACGTTGCCCTTAGCCTTCCTTTTGCTGCCAATGTACATAAAGAAACCTTTCTTGTTGCCCTTCACATCACTTCTAGTTTCAGTCCCAGCTGAGCTTTGGCTTTCCTAACTCCATCCTTGCATGCTTGAGAGATGTTTCTATACTCTTCCCAGGTAGCCCATCCCCACTTCCACTTTCTCTAGGCTTCCTTTTTGCATTTGGTGCAGCCAGGAGTCCTTTCTTCATCCATGCTGGCCAGTGCTCAATTTTCTACAAAGTGAATGAACTCTTCTTGTGCTTTGAGGAGGTTGTCCTTGAAGACCAACCAGCTCTCCTGGGCTCTCCTTTGCCCGCCAGGGCAGTCTCGCATTGCCAATAACCACTATTTGCTCTCCTGAAGTTCACAGTTGTGACTCCATTTGTTTTGTTCACTTTTAGACACTAACTATAACTAAATAATCCCACATATTAGTGAGTGAAAACTTGTTCCCTTCAAGGTTTATTCTTTTCTGTGATTTCAGTTACTCAGCCTGAATCAAATTAAATGAGGACGTTCAGAAGACGACTATCTTTTGTTAAAATCCCGATCAATCAAGTTTTTTGCTATTTCTCTTGGGGCAATGTGAGCATCTAGTTTTACTTTTCCATCTTAAATGATGTTTGGAATCTTCTGGGTCTTTCATTACCTGTACTTCCCCTAGGAACCATACATATTATTGAAATAAATGTTCTTCCTGCTGGGGATGTTACCAGTTGTTCCAAAAGCCATCTAGGCATGTTACCATACTCAGTCTTTGACAGCAATAAAATACTGCCTTTTCCTCAGCATTTTTAAAAGCCATGCTCTTTAAAATAATATTTTAAATAAGAGCAGAAGCAACCTCATGTATTATAATTTTGCATGACTCTCTGTCTTACATCGTTATAGATAGCACATTTAAATAGTCCTCACAAGAAGAGTCTATGATACACCACTTAAAGCTCCTTTCTACTATTTTGCTCCTAAATTTGACAAATGACTTCAAGTCTGTGGCCTAATTGCACCCCAAGACCAAGAAAGTCCACTGTACTTGTATTACTTCAAGGCTCATGTAGAGATAAAGAAATCCTAGGAATGCCAGCTGGTGTTGCTGATCTTAACATATTCCCTCAGACCTAAAGAAAAGCCTGTCTCCTGGGGAAAGACAACCATAAGCCTAAACAAATAGCATTTATGTCTTCACCTCTCCTTGGGGCTCCCATTAATAAGGCAAGCCCTGATGTTATGCTAAATTATTTATTGGATGAAATGGAATTTAAATTTGTGCTTTGGTGTTCTCTAAGTCAGATCTTAATTATTATATTCTTGTCAGCCAATATTTTTCTTTAGCTGCAATTATACCTCAAATTTTACTTGGATATCTGGATTCAATATATCAGCTTCAAAGGCTCAGTAAATCTAACATGAGGAATTTAAAACTGTATGTGGAAAAATTTCTCAAACAACCAGACTCTTCATAAGTTCAAAATTAATCTGTACTAGAAAGAAATAGAAAACAAAATACATAATACAAATACGTGCAGTCAATTTACTATAAAAAAGCAGGACTGCGTCATTTTTAATTGTAAAGCATTAAGAAGAAAATGCTTTCTGTCAGAATTATCAGACACATACACCTCACTGGATTTAGTATCAGTTGTAACGTGTGCTTAATTTTGCATTTTTCTGAAATGATAAGATTACTAATATTTCTTACTCACATTACTGCAATAAAAGAAGCATGCTTGTTTTTTTCCCTGGAAAAGTTTTCAGTGCTTTAACTGCTCCAGAGACAAAGATTTTTTTCAAAAAACTCTAACTTTTTCTAATTTCCTGTCATGAATGGCTTATTTCTGCAACTGCAAATCTTCTGTGTATATATTTCCCAGAGTCTCTCTGCAAAGAGGATTCATGAACATGCCCAAACTCACAGCAGCTCAGAGGTATTGAGGCCATTCCAGATCACCAGTGCAGTGCTGCAGAAACACCAATACAAGATATGCCCAAATTAACGAGAAGCCAGGGGAGCTATACTGATAATCAGAATGATGAAAGACAACTGCTGATCTAGAAATCATCTCTGGCCACAGAAGAGGTTGTGTAACTTGACCAAAGACAAATTCACAAAGCTGCTGAGGGAAAAACATCGCCATTTGCTAATCTGTTTAATCAAACCAGGTTCTTATTACAGACTGGATATTTTTTCCTATAGAATTAGAAAACTTGTAAAGGACACAAAAAGAGGAGACAGCTAACATCGACACCACTGTAACTTGCATTACATTGCAAGCAAGACCAAAGGACAATGCTGTTTCCCAAAAAGACCTACAGACTCAAATGACACAGTAAGTCTCTAACAAACAAAAAGGAAATAACGAAAGCAAGAAATGAAGCAAAGAAGAAAAAACCTCAATGTAGGCAGAAAAAATAAGTGAGAGTGTGTAGTCTCTAGCCTCTGCCATGGGTTTTGTTGGCTAACAAGTACCTTGGGGAAGTTGCAGAAAAAGCAAAGAACTGCCTTGAAGGGACAGTAGTTAATGATGCGACAAGTTGCACCCAGGTGAAATCTTGACAGAAGGGAAGGAAACAAAAGGAAAGAAACTTTGGAAGATCTAACTTCCACCTAAGACAAAAGATAAGATAGATGATGTGGTAAGGAAGGGGAAATAGAAAAATAAATCAATAACAATGAAGTGGCAGAAAATTCTGCTCCCTGTGTAAAGCTTCTCCCTTGAAAAGCTAAAGACTTAAAGCAGATTGTGTGAGCCCTGAGATTTTCCAAAATGAGTACCTGCCATTCTTTTCTTTTTAACATCCTCCTTTCTACTGTTTGCTGCGCTGCACCATATTAGGAGAAGCCATTTAATGATGACGGACAGGAAGCCCATTTCACATCTGTTTTCTTATAGATAATCTGAAATGATATGCAGAATGATACCAAAATGAATTCACTGGTGACAGCTGCAGACACTGCCTTAAAGGATTTAGAAATAGCATTAAAGTTAAACAAATATACATAACCAGAGATACTAAAAATATCTATACCATAGCACACAAGAAACTGCACCAGCTTCGCTCCCTCTACCTTACACTGTCCTGGACACCATCCCAGCATGTTTTCCACTTCACATATTCTTACACACAACACACATTCAGCTGTGTGCCATGAGAACAGCCCTCTGGAGGGCTGTGACACAGTTCTCATTATTTACCTATGCATTTACTTCAGTCATTTTTGACTGAAAAGACATACAAAATAATGCTTATATCTTGATGTTGCTGGAGACGTGGGGAGGCCAGGTAAACTCATCAGCAGGCTGCCAGTTGGATCCTTCTGAATATGTCACTCTGAAATGGGAGCAAATTGGATGGAGGTTATCTAAGGACTTGGTCAACAAGCCCAGGAACACCTCAAAATCTCACCAGCATCAGTGCTGAGGTAAGCAGGCTTTATACTGACAAGAGAGAAATAGCTGAAAACAATTGCAGATACCATGGAAAACGAGATGTGTGTAATGATAGCTGACTATATACACATGAGAGAAAACAGATTGGCTAAAGTTTAGATCAAATAACAAACTAACTGGGCAATATTTTGCTAGTGAGAGTAGGGCATTAAGAGAGTTACAAAATGCACACAGATAGAAATGGAAGGAACAACCTGAAGAATGTTTGAGAAATACTAGTGAGGAATCACATTTTAATTTGATTAATGGCAAATTAAACCTTGCAAAAGAAAAACTGAAAGAAGAAAGTTGAAACAGCTCAGAGACAGACTATTTGTACCAGCTACATCCAAGTAGAGAGACAGGACAGGAAAACTGCTCTGGAACGCAGGATGGGTGGCCCAGGTCCAGGGTCCAGCAGCCGCAGCCCAAATGAATCTGCTGGGGAAGAGTAGAAAGTAACGGGGGGACAAAGTTGTTGGTACTGCGCCTTGCTAGAATTAGGGATTAAAAATAGAAACGAATTATTGTCACGTCGGCAAAGTAACAGATGATCAGACTGCAAAATGTTACAGGCAAAACAGTTACTGCTAATGCAGTACATGGTACAAGACTAAGAAGAGGGAGAGCACTTTGCTGGGGACACTTTTTTGGTGACCGATGGGCATGTTTAACTGCATTTTTTTTTAAAAAAAAGACCCTTTAACAGCAGGAAGTGGGAAGAATTTGGGTTATGAGTACGATGAAAGTACTGACAAGTATCTTCTTTCCTTTGTGGTCTTGCAGTGAGGTGTCATGACAAAAACTACCTGAACTAGAACTTGGTTTTATTATAAGATCAGGAGTCCATCAGGTGGCAGATGCGATGAAGAACGCTGAAATACCGACGAGAGGTAAAACATTCAAAACTTAATGATGCTGTGGCCCGAGGTCAGGCTGCTTCAAGCAACTATTTTTCCCCCTTGAGGTCTTGGTGGTCGAGCGAAAATAATGCTCACAGAAATACCTGATGCTTTGCATAGTGCACTATTATCAGATTCTCTGGATTAACTTTTTATTTCTTTCTTCATTTCACAGTTCAAGGTTTTCTCCTTCACCGCTGGCAAGGCCACCGCCGCAGCACCGGGGCACGAAGGTGCCAAGGCCGCGCAGCCGCTCACCGGGCGGAGGAGCCGGAGAAGCGCCTGCGGAGGAGGAGAGCAGCCCCCGCGGCCACGCAGGCACGGCACAGCCCCCACCTCTCCCCAGGGCACGCGTGTTTCAGCTCGGCGGAACCCGCGGCCCAGCGGGCGCTATGGCAGCGGTACGCCGGCCCCCTGAGGGCCCCGCCGCGGCCCGGGGGCGGGCCGGGGCCGGGGGAGCGGCGGGAGGCAGCGCCCGCCCAGGAGCCGCCCCCTCGCCCGCGCCGTCCGCCGCTCGGCCCCGCCGCTTCTCCGCGGTAAGGGAGCAGGGGAGGGGGTCGCCGAGCCGGCGCGGCGGCGGGCGGCTCAGGGCGGCGAGCGCGGCGGTCCGCGGCCTCGCTGCGGGGAGAGCGGGGCGGCGGCGGCAGGGCCGTGCGAGCCCTCGGGCTCAGCCAGCGGGCGGCCGAGGGGGAGGGATCGCTGCCTGTGGGTATAGCCGAGGGCGGGACGGTGAAAATGGAGGCGCAGGAGAGCGCTTTGGTGCAGAGGCTGTTTGTGTGCAAATTTGGCCCAGGGACGGAAATGGGCGTCCCGAGCCGAGCCGAGGGGGGGCCGGGGCCGGGGCCGGGGGCGGGCGGCGGGGGGCCCTGCGTGCTGCTGCGGCAGCCCCTGGCTCGATGCTACCGCCGGGCTGGGTGTAACGCGCTTCTGCGTGGGCGCTCCTCGACTCCAGCCCCACGGGGGTGGTAGAAGGCAATGAACAGGCCGTGAGGGCTGCCCGTGGCTTTTCTTGCCCGGTGCACCGTAGGAGTGCACAGGTATGAGGGAGGGAACGCCTTCATTTTGACATTTGTTACCTGCTCTGACGTTACCTGGTTTCTCGTCAGGATTTTCTTGTGTGCCGACCCTTCAGGCCCCGTCCCCTTTCAGCTGCCTGGTTGGCCTTACTGTCCATGCAAACTGACAGCCTCTCCATTTGCATCAGCCTTCCCAAGTGTCCTTAGCGAGTTTGCTACGAGAACTGCCATGACTCTTTACTTGTATTTTTTTCTACTGTTTCTTTCCCCATGGAAGTAAGCCGTCTGCTTTTTTGTGAGGCCTGTGTTTCTGCTGTCCCCCAGACTTTTAGAACAAGGTAATTAATTTCCATCAAAGATGATTACGGTCCTCAGTACTGTGGTAATTAGTGGCTGGATACTGGCACACCTGGTGAAGGAAAGGCGGGACAGGTTTATCTCCTGCACGTTCACCGTGGAGGTTGCAGGCCGGCCACTCGGCACACGCAGCTCCAGGCTAACCACAGCGCGTCAGGTTTCTTGTCCGGTAGCAGCGCTGGGAGACAAAGAGCGAGCTGCGGTTACTGCGGAGGTAAAGGTGGTTGGAGATGTGGGTCTGTAGGAAAGCAGGAAGGCTTTGTCAGCTCTGCTCTCTGGGGTTCAGCTCCCCCTCCCCTCCATTTCTATGGGGAAACAGAAAGTTAATGAAAGATCAGAAAGTGTTTGCAGGAGATTCTTTCTTCTGAAAAACTGCAATGTTAAACAAAGATGCTTTAAGTTGTATTCAACTTTTCTGTTCCCATAACTCACTAACTTAAGTCCAGAAATGTTTTATTTTCAAATTTAACTTGCTCCTTTTTTTTACAGTTAAAGCCATGGCACTGAAACAGATTTCCAGCAACAAATGCTTTGAGGGTTTCCAGAAGGTGTTTGAACATGACAGGTAACACTACAAAAGCAATCTATGTGTTTAGCATGCGGCAGTGAATCCATACTGTCATTGCTGCCAGTGTTCTCTAGCAGTCTGCAGGAAAACAGTGTGTTCTCACCAATATCCATATTTCAGTAAGGAATGCTGTCAACTACTGTTTTGCCTGTGTTCTTCTATTTCTGGGTTAATGTTTAGCATGTCTAGTAGTAACATAGTGCTGCAGACTTGAGACAGAAAGCCAGTATTTTTACCTTTTAAGGTGAAGTGCCATTACTTTGGGTTGTCCTGTTTGCAGCACAGAGAACTGCTGTGTGTACAAAGTTCTATTCACTCTACTGTATATTTCACTTTTATGCACTCTTAAAAAATGCTGTCAGCAGACAGATGCAATAGATAGATTCTTGTCATTTGACGAAGGTGAACAAAAAAACATCTCAAAGGAAAAAATCATTAGTTATACTTAGATAAGCTTTTCTTGACAATTTTAGGCTTTACTATAAATTGAGCAATCGGTTAGTCTGTAGATTTAGCAGACTGAAAACACCCCTCTCTTGGAGGGGTACACTGTGAAGTGTATGTTCTGTGAGTCATGTGGATGTGTTTTTCAGTAAAAATTACTTTCCAATTTAACAGGCACGGCTCAAGTTAAATATTGCTGGAGTTCAAAATTCAATTTTCAGACTATTGCTTGTTAGCAACACTGCAAAAATGTGGCTTATTTGTAAGTCTCGGTTTTAAATATATTCACAATAAGGTAGGAAGGTTAGCTCTTGTAAATTCAAGAGGCTAAGGCTGAGTTTTTAAATAGCTTTTCACTTTATTTAACTTCTTAGTTGTTGTAATTCTCTGACCAGATCTCTCTTTGAGCGAAATGCACTGATTCAGCTTTTTTTTTTTAATGTTAGTGACCTTGTTAATTAAGTAGTGGTGATAACAAGGAGTATTTTATTAATACAGTGCAGAGCTAAAATGCAAAATGAAATTTGGAATCTACTTGCCTCCAAAAGCAGAAACCGGAAAGTGTCCTGTGCTGTATTGGCTCTCAGGTAAGAAACATGAATTTTAGTAACTTAAAAAAGATAATCTTAAGCATGTTTAAGCTACTGTGCTACAGTTACTGAAAACCTCATGTAGTGGTACTTCAGTGGCAGCTCTTGCATTCTACAAAAGATCATCTTCTGGAACACGCAGTTACTTTGATTGTATTGTGATAAAGTTGGATGCAGCGGACCTGAGCGGGTAGCCTACCAGATTGTGTTCTAAAATGCGCAGTGTTCAAAATGTTCTACCCTTTTGTTCTAAAATGTACATGCTTTTTGTTCTAAAACATACATGTTTAAAGGTTCTCCTGAAAGGCCTTCCTGTTGGGACACCTCCTGCTTCCCTTTCGCAATGACAGACTGCTTCAGCTAACAGGATAGGGGGCAAAATCTAGCCCATGGGAGCCACCCAATTTGTCCTCTGGGCCCCACCTTATTTTGAGTGCTATTTTGCAGGGAGCAACTGGTGAACTTGGTAAGGGAGGTGCTGTTAGCGGCCTTGGCGCAAGCACACCTGGAGTGAGGTAACCCTGTGGGATCAGAAAGGGCCGGGGGCTGAAGACGGTTGTGTGGCAGGAGTGAAGTTGTCTCATCCACAGCATTGTTTCTTCATCTCTCCAGCTGCCGCGGTGTCCTATCCAGCTGCTGTCTTGCTGAACCTAAGGCAAGCTGGGATGAGACTGTATGGACAAACGTGTTCACAGTTATTCTGGCTTTGTTCCTCTGCCCTATTCCTGTCATCTCCCACAGAGCCGGGTCTTGCACCAAAAGTGTGTAAATAATGTTAAGGCATTGCTTTCAAAATGGTCAGATTTGTGGTGGTGGTGGCTCCAGGAGTAATTAATTACATCTTTTTTTTTTTTTTCCTATTATTCAAAATGAAAAGCAGAAGCTCTGTCTGTTCTGTAATCTTAGGAGTTGCTTTATTGACACTTGTGTTTAGAAAGTTGGAGAATTGACTGGTAGCGTGGAGACTATATTCCTTGTATGTATTCATTTCACAAAATAGCTAGTAGGTCTGCTTTGTAGAATGACAGTGGGCTGGGTAAAAATGTTTACCCTTGAGGTTGGAAGCATCAAAATTGTCTGAAGAGCTCCGAGTCATGCAGCACATTTATTTTTTGAATCTAAACCATGCTGTCTTGGCTAGTGTATCAGTCAAATCAGGTTATTTGCAACTTGTCCTCAGAGAAGACTAGAATGATTAACCCCTCTTAAATGGCACAGTAAAGGAAAATTGAAATACTGGTGTGCAGTATTATTTATTTGTAATTGGACTTCAGTTGGGCCTGCTGCAGTACAGAAGACACAGATTGCTGTGGGTTTTGGAGCCAGAGTGCTTACGGGCCTTTACGCTGTCTAAAGGATGTGGGATTTGGAGACCACATGTATAATTGTGCAATGCAAACAGCTGAAACGGCGGTAGCGAGAAAAATGTAGTTGCAGGGTTAGATGTCAGAAGTTAACAATGTTCACCTTAGCAACAGTGTCTGTAGTCAATGGATTTAAATACACAGCACTTGAGGAAACTGTATATGCTACATGAGTAGGCGCTCAAGGGGGTACAGAGTATGCATTGACCTGGTTTAGATCAAATGTTAGTGTGACTAGATGTGAAAGTGCAACTGTGTCTGTTTCTGTGGATTATTAGGTATGGTTGAACCTAGTGAAAAGACTTTTCTATGTTTATGGAGATGATAGAAATCCCTCTTATTTTTCAAAACCTCTTCTGTCAAAAAGGTTTTTGAAACTAGTATGCTGTGAGTGATGTGTAACCAATGATGTTTTTTTTTTCTCTAGGGTTAACTTGCACAGAACAGAATTTTATAACGAAAGCTGGTTTTCATCAAGCTGCAGCTGAACACGGCCTTATTGTAGTCGCGCCAGACACAAGCCCACGTAAGTTTTAACAAGAGATATGATAACAGTCGTTACACTGAAGTACACTGTCTTTGTCCTCAAAGAATGGAGTGCTGCAGTTCGCTACAAAGTGTGTTGCCCGCCCGAGGCAGCATATGACCTCACCTCTATATCTTGCATTGTTTGCTAGATTATATTATATTGTCTATATTCTTGATGACATGGTAGTGAAGGTTTGACATTTGAAACTCTTTTATTGTTGTGGCACTAAAACTAGAACAAAGGGGCCATTGAGTTCAGATGAAGAAGGAGAGGGAAGAAAAGGGAAACAAGGGGCATGTGTTATCAGAGACGCTTGCCTGCACTTTGTGGCTTGCTGAGACTTTAAAAAATCTGCAGAACTGTGTTGTCACACAAAGATGTAATGTTTACTCTTTATTATATTCTGTCTTCTAAAGCCTATTAGATACATGTCTCTGGAGGATTCCAATACTTGGAAAAGCAAACCAGACACGCTTCCCCCTTGCAGCTGCAATAGACTGCTGATGAATGGCTTTTTTAAATGGTGTGCTGTTATTTGTGTAAGGCTGATCTTATGTGTAGTACGGGAAACCTGAAAATGGTGGATCTGCAGTTACTGGAAATACAGTCTTTTGGGGATTCAGTGTATTATGTTTAGTATTTCCTGGATTCTGCGAAAGTCTCATGAGTGCTGTATACAAAGGTGGCAGTCTTCTAGTATTTCCCAAGCTTTAGTGGGTCAGATCTGAACACAGGTAATATGGGAATGAAGCGATGTTCTTTCCAGAAAATATTTTTCACATCTAGGTTTTGAAGTTGTGTCAGGTCAAAGAACAGAAATGCATGTTTCTAAGGAAGAAGAGGGACAGAAGAGCAAGACTTGTGTATTAATGAACTTTACACTACATTGTTGCTCTCTGCTGCAGACTAGAGATGGGCAACTAGCCTTTGCATTATTCAGATTGGGAAATTATACTGGGACTTGTTTTTAGTGTTGTCTGTGTAAGTTGTCTCTATTGATGTGTAACTGCATTTGCATAGTTCATTGCTTTGTCCATTTTCTTTTAAAAACCTCTTTGCAGCTTCTGTCTTGCCTTTTAGTCTAATAACTGGTCAGGATTGCTCCACTATTTAGATGAATTTCAATATGTGTTTCATATTATACTCTTAGATTTTTTAGCTCAGAGACCCCAAATATTCTTAAATCTCTTTGAGCTGTCTGGTGAAGAGTGAAGAGCAGTTGAAACGTAATCACAAGTTAAGAGATCTGAGCATATGTAGAGAAAACACTAATATGTGCTTTTTAACTGTGTAGTTATGACTACATGAGAATTATCTTCCAGGAGCTAGGAGATGTATCTGGATGGGGAAAAAGACTGCATGAAAACATGACATACTGGTCATTACAGACCCTCTGTCAGGCCCTAATCGATTTTACTTTTCCTTTTTCTTAGGGGTTTGCTTTTCGAGACAAATGTGCTGAGCAGTATTTTGCAGGTTCCTTTTCAAAATTCTTTTTTTAGCATTTTTCTTAAGTTTCTTTTAGCAGAATCAATGTTGCCTTCATTGCCTGGCAGAACTTTCTGAGTTTTTGTCTATGTCCAAGGGACAGAAGATAGACTTTGTATATCCAACGTGTTGTGTAAGCATCCCCAGTCCCTGTGACTGCTGGACTGTTAGGTTACAAAATCACTCAGTGTTCAAGGGCATGTCACTGGAGCAAACTCAACTTTGATCCATGTGAAAATCAGATTTAACACTGTGACAGGGTGGCAGGTATCTCTGCACAAATTGTCAAGGACTGTCAAATTACACATGGGTTTGCGGTGTAATCTGACAGCGGTGAAAACTCATGTAATTTTGGATTGCAGAAACTAGGAACATTTTGGAGAAAGGGGGGCCATCATTTCCTGTCACACGTACCTTGAAATATTACATTCTGTTCTGCAAACCAGGCTGATAAATCACAGACTAATCAAAGGGAGAGTAAGAGACGACTGGATAGGAGACAACTGCAAATTTAGTTTGAAAGTCTAGCCTTGGAAAAGAGGATACGACCCTGCAGTTGTTCAAAGAAGAAACTACTTAAGTTTCATGGGGAGTTACAAGTGGGAGCAATGAAACAAATTGCAGAAAAGGTAGAGTTATATACTTAAAAATTGATAGGAACTGTAGGTGTAGCTGTTGAATCTTGAAAGAGGAGATGTAGCAGACATTATTTGAAACACATAAACTGGTCTGGACACGCCATTTGGTGATAGATGGTTCTGTCCTTCTGGGGGAAAGAAAATTTTCTACAGTTTCTGGTGCTCACATAGTTTCTTGTACTTGATAGTTTGAGGTCTAATCACTGAAATAAGCTGATAGCACCAATTAACAAGTGCCAACTTTTGAATAAGTCCCTGGGTAAATTGGACGAAGCTTTACAGAATGAGTTTAGGAGAGATCTGTATGTTACGTTTATTTATGAAGGGATACTGAAACAAGTTTGAAGTTGGATACATCTGTAGGTAAATACGTAAGTGGCATTTTGACAGCATTGTTGAAATAACACTTTAGAACACTGTACTAATGAATGAAAAGCTGAATTGTCTTACAGTTGGAGGGGTAGAGATGAGTTGATTGAGAAACTCGTGTCCCGAGTCTCTGACTTGTACGGCACGTTCTCCAATTCTGAACATCCAGTAAAGGAAAGACAGTAACTACAGAAACTATTTTCATGATAGGTGGCTGCAATATTGAAGGAGAAGATGAAAGCTGGGATTTTGGCACCGGTGCTGGTTTTTATGTGGATGCCACTGAAGATCCTTGGAAGACAAACTATAGGATGTATTCCTACATAAAGGATGAGGTAACTTTGCTGCTGGGTTCTCCTAATGTTGTTGGGTAAGATAAAGAAGGGGTGCTGTTCAGGCATGCTCTTTGTTCCTAGCACCAAAGCTTGCTTAAGGTGATCTTGACAGCCTATGGATGGTTTGTTGTTTTCTTGCTTTTCTCTTTTTTAAAAATAATTTATTATTTCTCTTTTAATCCTTGATTATTTCAGTGGTTGGATTTATCTAGTTGTTAGGCTCTTCCTCGCTGAACAGATACCGTTGTAGAACTGAGGAGGGAGAGAACTGCAGCACAGAGATGGTAACACCTGGCAGGGCTTGAGGAGGAACTCCTTCAGTCTGCTTTCCTGCTGGAGATGCCACAGGGTTGGCCTGCGCTTCTAATCTTGATTCATTAGTTGTGCAATCTCTGTTCTTGTAAAATCTCTGCTCTGCTGCTGAAACGACCCACCGCATTTCACTGCACCAGTACTTTAGTTGTATTGCTTATTTAGACTGTTTTCACTATCTGTCTTGGGAGGGTGGGTGGTGGTTTTATTTTGTTTTTTTTCTTCAACTGGATGTAAAAGGAGATCCTTGAGATAAATATTAGAAAGGTGAGTGTCCAGTTTACTCTGCATGTGGTTTGTGTGGTCTGGATTAAAACTAAAGCTGATGGGAATATGGGGAGCAAATAATCGCCCAAGAACATTTTGCCATTCTGGTCACTTACAGGACCACATACATATTTATGTATCTATTAAAATAAGACAGTTTATTAGGAAATTCCCACATCTTGTGATACAGGGTTATGATAGATTTCTATAGAGATACTTCGAGTTACTTATGATCAGATGAATTGTTTCCTTTTGATTTTACAGTCCTATTCAAATTGCTTTCAGGTCATGATCACAAATGTCAGGCTGGAACCAAAGATGTGCCTTTGGTTTCAGTGGCTTCCTGGCATTAAAATATATTAGTTATTTGTGTGCTTTTTTTCCTAAACACACTCAAATTGCTTTAACGTTTTTGTTCCACTGTTGTTCCTTTACAGCTGCCTAAACTAATAAATGCCAATTTTCCAACTGACCCTGAACGGATGTCTATTTTTGGGCATTCCATGGGAGGTCATGGAGCTCTTATTCTTGCTCTGAAGAATCCTGGAAAGTACAAAGTAAGATATAATACAGCGTGTATGAGGTATACTAAGACTTACACAGATTTCTGTAGAAGTGAAGAAAGAAAACATACTATCAAGTTCTGTTATAGCATTAAATATATAAATAGTTTTAGTTGAAGCAGTTCATTGATACCCAGTATTAGAATATGGAAAATTGCCAGAAACACCACTGTGGAATGTATCAGCAAAATTTAAAAAAATCTGCATATTTTAAAAGTTAAGAAAAGTTCTGTTTCTTTGGATGATGCTACAGCTCTTCCAAACCAATTGTTATATTTAAATGTAAACAGGGTCCTTCTAGCTCTGGAGTTGAGTGATTTGCTGTATCCTTTCAAATCTTACCTTGTTCGTTTTGGAGCTTTTATTACCAGCAAACCTTTTCATCACTTTTATATGTATGTTTGCTTAGATTTTACCACAGAGTCTGTTAACTCCAACTGATAGCAAGTGTAACTGTAAGAACCTGAACTTCACATGGAATAGTGTCTGCAGGACATTCCCCCCTCTTTTCTTCCCCCCCCTGAGATTTGCTATGTCATCTTTCCTAAAGATTGATTTTTGGAGTATTTGAGGTATCTGAAGTTGTGTTCATTTGTATTTGACTTGAACCTAAATCAAACATGCTGAAACCAATTTGCCTTTCCTTTATACTCATGAGGGTTGAGAGAAATTTTGTTGTTCTCTTTGGAGATACGCTTGTGTGAAATGCATTTCTGAGGGAGAACCAGACACTGGTGTTTGAGAGATGAGGGGCTCTGCCTTTGTGGGTCAGTCCTTTCATGGGCTGTCCTGGCCCTGCACTGTGTGGTCAGCTGCTGCAAAAACGCAACTGCATTTTTGAAAATAGCATAACATTTGCTCAGTGTCATTAGCTTGGCGTTACAAGACAGTTGAGTGTAAGATAAAGCTTTATTTTTCTCTCTCCTTTTTATCTTTTGGACCCAGTAGTTCAGAAGTTTCCATTTTCACTGTTGGCACTTAACTGTTAATGGTATTATCTAAAAGAATTAAACATTAAATTGAAAATAGCAAAATCTAGGAGAACTGGCAGTGGCTCAGATGGTTTGTTGCTATTTCTTGCAAGACACGAGAGTGGAAATATTGATGTCCCAGGGCCAAATCCAAAAGAAAAATGTAAGAATAGGGCTTGGACTGCTGATAAAAGTACCTGGACTTGTGATCTGAAATGCGCTTTTCTTGACACCTAACCCTGGAGGTACCTAAATTCGTGAGACACTGTTGCATGCTTAGACTGACTGAGCAGCCCTGTGCCTCAGGCTTTTGTTATGCTCTGCCAAAATCCAGTTGGAGGTGAAATGGTCCCACACTCTGACCATGCTGACCCAACAGTAGATTTGAGATCCCTCTCTGCTGCTTAAGGGAGTTCAAGCCAACATCTCCCAGCAGGGAAAAGGGACAAGGCATCTAGCCCTGCCTTCTGTAGCTTGGCTGATGGGCAAAAAGGAAAGCAAAACTGTGGGGCTAGAAAGAGCAAATAAGAGGGAAGTAGGATAATGGTTAGGGCACCTAGCTCAGAGGGTTCGTGGGGGAGTCCTGGGCTCCGGCAGCAGCTTCAAAACAATTTTTGAAAAGGCTTTTTGTTTGCTTGTTAGTTAGCCGAAATCACTTTCCTTAATTCATACTTTTTTTCATGCTTTCTTTCTGAACAGTCTGTATCGGCGTTTGCTCCTATCTGCAACCCTATTCAGTGTCAGTGGGGGAAGAAAGCCCTTGGTGGATATCTGGGATCAGATGTGAGCAAATGGGAGGTATGTGTTGCAACTTGCAGTCCTTTAGGAACGCATGAATGAGTGGTCTGTAGATACATCGCAGCAGGAGTCTGGAACAAAACTGGGGTGCCCCTGAGCTGGTGCTGCTGTTTTACTACACCCTTAAGCATGGATAAGCGTTGTATGTTTCTGGTGGGTATGACTTGCTGTTGCCTGATGGTGCTTATAGCAAATGTAATGAGATAAAAGGCTCTCATCAAATTGACTAAATTCCTCCCTGTTTTATGAAGATCTTAAAATCTGGGCTAAGGAGAACTATGAGCAGTCTGAGACTTTCTCTAACACATGAAAGCAGCGAGCAGTTTAAAAGCGAGTTAGGCTATGGCCTGTCTCTCAAAAACTCAGTTCTCAGTATACAAAACAGCTGGGTTTTGTAGTAGCCTGAAAAGAGAGACCGCTACAAACTGTTTAGGGACTGATGAGCCTCGTGGCATCTGCAGGGGCAGCCTGGTGGAGGCAGCTAGCAGAGGAGGCCATCGGATACTTGGAAATTGGTATCCTATAGAACAGGATTAAACCAGACGAAGTTAGGTTTTAGCTCCAGGGCCCTAATTTTGAAATATAAATCGTTGTATATAAATTGCTAAGATACAAAAATGATTGTGTGCATATTGCTGCATTGTTTGGGCAGCCCTTCAGTATTTTTAATCTCAGCATAAACATTGCACTGTATTTCTAGAATTAAGTTAGAAGGGATCATTGTGACCACGTACTCTGTTTTCCTTTAAATAAACGCAAGCTGCAGTTAAATCCCTTGTAAATTGGATTAAATCATCTCTTAGGAAGACATCCAGGTCTGATTAAGACATTACAGGAATAGAGAGCACTAGATGCTTTCACAATTGTTGATAGAGTAGTTTGTGTATTTAAAAATCACCAGTTAAACTTGCTTACGCTTAACGTAATGAATTTATTTTGCAAAAAAAAATCTGTTTTCTGGCCCCTTCACTTGCTTTGGAGCTCTTCTGCAAACCCAGTCCAGTAGATCAACAGCAGGCATCAGGAATAGACTTAGACCTGCCTTTGGCACAGATACACAACCTCTGATCTCCGTATTTCTCCTTAAAATTGCCATGTGTTACACCGGTGTTTTGACCTTTAGCTGCCAAAATTGTTGCATCAGGATACCAAGTTATTTTGGCAGGATCTATTTTCTGTACAAGCATGTGAATCGGTACTGGATTATATCGCTGTTCTTTGATTTCTGTATGATTTTAGCCCTGGACTGGATGTTCTCTTTGGTCAAACTGCCAACTTGGTAATTACTTAGATCATACTATTTGCTCATTTTAAAACATGGTTATTACTTTTCAGTTGGCTGGAATTTCCCCAGTTTTTTGCTCTTCCGAAGTGTAATTTGGTGTCCTGGCCAGTATCACCCAGTGCTCTATATGTGCCATTCTTTTCTTGCAGTCAGCAAATTAGACCTAGTCTAACATATGTCACCGCATGTTGTTTCTCTTTTATTCCTGCAGGCGTATGATGCTACACAGCTTGTGAAGTCCTATCCAGACTCTCACCTGGACATCTTGATTGATCAAGGCAAAGATGACCAGTTTCTATCAGCAGGCCAGTTACTGCCTGATAACTTCATCGCTGCCTGCACAGAGCGGAAAATCCCAGTCGTCTTTAGACTGCAGCAGGCAAGTTGCTTCCGCAGTCCATGATTGCTGGGTTGTTGCTTTGTGATTTGGGGGTTTATGTAACAGGTAGCAAAGAGGGCGTCTCTTTGCTAGGCAGGCTTTTACTTACCTGTGGGTCTGTCCCTGGCCAAGCGAGGAAGAGGATGAGAAGTGATATTTTCCCTGAACATCAGCCATCAAGGAGTGCAATATCCATCAGTCAGCTGCGTGTCACCACTAGGTGGGGTCACGATTTTAGTTTCAACAAACTGATAACTCAAGCTGCCAGTGGTCGGCTGAAGAAGCAGCGTTAATGATTTTTGATAAGTATCACAGTCACTGTACAAGCAAAGTGACAGATGTACTTTTGCTGGATTCCTTACCTGTGCTGTGGGTATTGTGTTTAGCATAAAACTTTGATTTAGTTTGCATGTGTTTGTGTGGATCAGGAAAGGTGTGGAACTGCTTGGGAACTTAGATTCATTTAAAGACCGAGGTGGAAGGATTGCTCTTTCCTATAGTGCAGTGACGCAGAACAGCACTGTCCTGAGAGCACTCGAGGCTTCGTAAGCACCTGACACCTTCAGGCCAGACCCAGTGAGGGGCCCAGCTGTGGGGAATGAGGGATTGTCCGCTCTCAACTTATCGTAAGGGCTTTTACACAGCCTTGCGCCAAAAGATACAGTTAGTGCTGACAGAATGGAGCAGTTCAGAGGTTTCCTTGTTGTTTTAGCATAGTGCTATATATATTTCCTCAGCAAGTTTGCTGATGACACAAAACTGGGAGGACTGGCTGGTACACCGGAAGGCTGTGCTGCCATTCAGCAAGACCTGGACGGGCTGGAGTGTTGGGTGGAGAGGAACCTCACGAGGTTCAACAAGGGCAAGTGCAGGGTCCTGCACCTGGGGAGGAACAACCCCATGCACCGGTACAGGTTGGGGGTTGACCTCCTGGAAAGCAGCTCTGAGAAGAAGGACCTGGGAGTCCTGGTAGACAACAAATTCACCATGAGCCAGCAATGTGCTCTTGCAGCCAGGAAAGCCAATGGCATCCTGGGGTGCATTAAGAAGAGTGTGGCCAGCAGGTCGAGGGAGGTTCTCCCCCTCTACTCTGCCCTAGTGAGGCCCCATCTGGAGTCCTGTGTCCAGTTCTGGGCTCCCCAGTTCAAGAAAGACGAGGAACTACTGGAGAGAGTCCAGCGGAGGCTACAAAGATGATGAGGGGACTGGAGCATCTCTCCTACGGGGAAAGGCTGAGGGAGCTGGGGCTGTTCAGCCTGAGGAAGAGAAAACTGAGAGGGGACCTCATCAATGCTTATAAATATCTCAAGGGCGGGTGTCAAGAGGATGGGACCAGACTCTTTTCAGTGGTGCCCAGTGACAGAACAAGGGACAACAGGCACAAACTGGAACACAGGAAGTTCTGCCTGAACATGAGGAAAAACTCCTTCACTGTGAGGGTGACAGAGCCCTGGCACAGGCTGCCCAGGGAGGGTGTGGAGTCTCCTTCTCTGGAGATATTCAAAACCTGCCTGGACGCAGTCCTGTGGAGCCTGCTCTAGGTGACCCTGCTCTGGCAGGGGGGTTGGACTAGATGATCTCCAGAGGTGCCTTCCAACCCCTGCCGTTCCGTGACTCTGATTCTGGAGCAATAACGCAGACCTGGGCTGTGTTCTCCTTATACCCTGGGTTTTACCAGTGGGGCAATGCCAGGGAGGGGAACTGTTCTCTCAAATTGCATCCTGCTCTGCAGCTGGCACTTGCTGTTCTTCATCTCTAACTTCCATGCCCAGGTTAGGGCAGGTTTAGGTACTTTCTGTTTGGTTAGCTTCCCAGTGTTCCTATATATATACTTAACCTGTTAGGTGTCCTTTATGGTTTTTATATATAATATAGGGTTTTTTTGATTTCTTAAAACAGATCAAAACAGAAGAGTCACTAACTTTCCTAGAAGAGAGCTTAGCATGATTGCTTTATCATGAACTATATGTATTTGCTGATTTCTTTGTTGTTTTTCTTTTCTAGGGTTACGATCACAGCTATTTTTTCATTGCTACATTTATTAATGACCACATCAAACACCATGCAAAATACCTCAACGCTTGAACCATTTGGATGTGAGCATCATCTGTCCAATATGAATCAAGGGATAGAGCCGAACTAAAGAAAAATCATTTGCTCAAGTAGTGTCTGTAAAATGGAGCTCTTCTGATTGTACTGCTAAGAAAAATAAAAGTCCCATTTAATTTGATGTGTGTGCTTTAGAGTAAGTATTTTGAATGTTCTTACACGCTTTGTAAACTCTCTCAGTGCCACGAAGGTGCGTGCTGCATTCTAGGTCAAAATGAAAATTGGCAGATGAGTTAGTTTCAGACTATGAATGTGGGTAAGTACGTGGGACCTCAAGACAATTCCTAGCGCAGCTATGCAGAGACTATGAATAACAACAGCGTGCCTCTTCAGCTAATTAAATACCAGGGGTCACTTCATCACTCAGTGCTGAAGGAAGTTGTTAGTGGCACAACCGATCAAGCTACTTAATTGATCTGAAGCATTTGGTGTATTTTTCCTTGGCCTCTCTAAATACATTCCAAGGACAAAGTCTGGTAGAGAATACGGACAGAAGCTTGCTATGCAGAGGGGTTTACTGTCCTGTGCGTTATTAACATCAAACAAACAGTCTGACGAGTATTTCATGGGTGATAGTTAGAGAAAAGACTTCTTAAAAACCATGTGGAGGAAGCAGTCTGTAGTAAAGGAGGTGGTTTTGTCCTCCACTTGCCTTTGGTCGTTGCTGAGTGTGAAAGGCTTATGCTGTGTTTATGGGTTTCTTACACTTTACAGGCCTGAGAGGAAACTGATTGATAAATAGATCTGAGAAAAGCATTCTCTGTCTGTTGATGATCTGATACCTCATTGCTGAATAAGAGTGTGCTTGTTTTATGGAAGATGGCAGAATTTAGGCCTGACAGTTGTAAATCTGAAACAGCTCCTGGTGGTGTAATTCTCCCAGCTGCCTTGTGTGGGACGAGAACGCAGATGGCTCCAGGGAGCTGTGTATCTTACATCAGGCAGTGGCTTGTAACCTCTGCTCTCCCGTGGTTCAGCTGAACCTGCATCGTTGCTCAAACCTTGACTCACTCTTGCCAGAGGAAATACCAGGGTAGGCGTAGGAGCGGGGTGCTTTTGTAAGCAGTGCTGAATGCTCTCCTGTTTCCCTGGGCCCTGCCAGATTCTAGGTTGCAGGGAGGCCCGTGCTGGGAGGTTACGTTTCTGTTGGTGGAGACAGGCTTAAATTATGTATTAACTTTTATCAATCCTGCATCTACCTGTCTCTGAAGTAAGCTTAGGAGGCTGGGAAGATAGGCCTGAGCGCGTTGCAAGAGTTCTCTGAAATGCTGAACGTAAGTTTTCCACGCTGTGTAGATTTACAACAGGCGCTAACTCCTCCTTTCTTGTGAAGCAGGGCACTGACATAAAAACGTTAAGCCTCAAGTGCTGAACATTTAGATTTTTCTACTTCCACAACAGCACAATTGGCTCAAAGGCTTGTTTAATGCGTGGCAGCTTCTTCTAGTTGTTCCTCCTGCCCAGCAACCAGGCACCTGCTCTGCCAGGGCCAGCAACTGAATAGCTGGGCTGTATGTGAGAGCGGCCTGGAGCAGACGCGTCCTGCGCCCGGACTGCAGCCCAGTGCCCGGTACTACGGACACAGCAGCGGTGGAGTCGGGATGTTCGACTTGGTGCAGGTACTTCAACGATAAACGTTTCCATTTGTTACCTGTCAAAGCTAGTACTGTTTCGCCTAATGCATTCTGATAATGGTATTTAAGGGACATGGGCATGCCATTCTTTTTTTTTTCATTCCCTAACAAACAGGAGTGTGTGCACCTGCATGTTACATTGGAGGAGATTAAAAAGCAGGTTTAACCCTGTAATTTACCGTAAGTGCTTTTAAACCACCATTTTAAAGCTGCTGGGTTAATGGTCAGAAACAGCTTGCCCTGGGGGGGGGCAAAAAGCCCTTTCACACTTGATAAATTTATATAGCATAGTTCTAAGTTTCCCATTATACCGTGGATGGTTGTGGGGAGCTTTATTTCCTGCATCCTTAATTTACAGTCCAGCAGGAGATCAAATTACCACATCAGCTTCCCCAAACAACTGCCCCGCTACAATTTGGGAGCTGGAAATACCTGTCATATTTTCCACTTGGCGCCCCTAATAATTGACTGCCTTCTCGCACTGGCGGCTTTCTTGATAAAACATAGCGTTGACATGCGCTGCTGCCTTCCTCCTCGAGAGGGACGCCCGTTCGCCTCGCTTAGGAGCGGGAGCGGATTCAGGTAGGCATCTGACGGGCTCTTGGGAGTCCACGAGAACTTGCTTTGGAATTCTGTAACCTCAGGGCTTTATGGAAGCTGCCCTGAGTTCTTACAAAACTGGTGCTAGAGGGTTGACAAGGAAGGGGCCCTCGAGCTGCCCTTGGCCGCAGGCTGCGATTCCAGGACCGGGCAGGCCCGTGAGAAGACTTGGGGCGCTTGAATGGGTTGCGCAGGTGGCTACAGACACCACGTGTCTCTGCACCTTCTCGAGGAGAACTGCGTGGGGCTCTCAGATCCCCGATGTTGGCAACGCTCAGACCTCGGCTCGGACCTCAGCTGGCCGGGCCCTTGGCTGCCGGCCTTTAACCAGGCTCTGCTCTTGGCCGGGAGCAGCACCGGGGACTGCTGCAGGACTCATCCTGCCTCCTAAATTATGCCGATTCTACCGCAGCAATCAGTCTGTCCTGGCTGTGTGTCGCAACAACCACAAAGGCACTCGAGCTTCCTTGGCAATCAAAAGCAGGATCTCCCCAGGAGATTATTGCAGAAAGATCCTTTCCTTTCAAAATCCACTACCAAAAGTGAACAAATACAGCCATAAAACCTCCCGGTTAAGGTAAAGGGGCTTCATTAGAGAAATAAGAAAGTAGCAGAGTCTGTTCTTAGATGATGACTTCAGAAAGCTGCGCAGGAAAGAGAAGGCTGTATACTGTGACCTACAAGCAGTAGTCCCTACTACCCGTTTCTGCAGAGACGGGGAAGCGCAAAGCAGCTTGGCGCAGCCGCGTCGCATTGGGTTATCCCCAGGCCAGAAAGGGTTGCTTGGATTCACTAGAATGAAGAAATCCTCAGCGCAGTGGGAAGCAGTAAAAAGCGCAACTCATGACAGGAGCAAAGCGGAGGTGGAGCCTCCGTTCTCCCCAAGCGGAGCCCACGGGTCACCAGCCCCAGAAGCAGAGGGCAGTTGACTCCGCTGCGGGTGTTCGCTGTACGACTGGCGGATCTTCAGCAACAGGAGCAGCAAAGCTGCCGGAAGCTCAGTTGCAGGAACCGACACCGAACCCGCGACCCAACAGCTACTCGCTGGCTCCTGTTCGGAGCGTAGCTGCAAAACTCCTGTATTTGGGTCACATCCTCCTCCTCTCCATCCCCAAACCCTCATCCATCAATCCCAGAGCTAAGCTCTCCAAACGCCACCTCTTCTACAAGAAACTGTCAGTCACAGGGGTAGTCATTAAAGGGTTTCTACAAATAATATAGTTTAATTGTAACTACAGTAAAGATTTTCTATATACATTGTGTTCACTGCTTAGGGTATTATAGATTTGCCATGCATGATTTATTGCACATATAAATAGTGTACAAAGACTCATGAAGGTTCTCTTTTTAGCCGTACAGGTTAAGACTGCATAAAAAAGCTGTTATTACAAAATATTTAGAGCTATTTATTTACAGCCAACTTCAAGCAAATACTGAAAGACACTATCAGGAGAAAAACAAAATTTTAATTATGAAAAACCAAGATTTGTCAAAATAATAATTACAAAGCTTCATGTTGCCATATATACATTGTAAAAAAATACTCAGGAAACCTGCATTTTATCCCTCAAGATGCAGAAATCAATATTCCTATTTTTATACTCGATTCTTTGAATGCTTTTAAAATTTGATAAACTCTGACTTGAAAACTTATTTTCTTTACATTGCTCGTGCTTTTTGACAAAACAGGTATTTGTGCAGCTCTGTAAAATACTAAAATACATTTTAATTTAGTGTTAAAGTGCACAGTACATTTTATAGGAAACAATACGCTAGCTGCCAATCAAAATTACAATTTAAATCAATGTTCCCTCTATAAAATAAATGCTTTTGCTTTGGTTGAAGTAACTGGATATTCCACGCATACTGTATATCTCATTGTCTGTGAGTCCACTTTCCTCCTCCTAACACGTTGCTGTCAGTACGTACCAGCACACTGGCAATCTGTGGTATTAAAATGCGTCGTCTGCATTCAACTACTGTATTAACGATGAAAAAATCTGCTGTTGGAATACTGGTAGTTTTAAATGCGGTGTCTGTGAACGTGCGTGTAACTTTGCCTAGGTACGTAGTAGTGACAAGTACGCATCATTCTTCCACACAGTCTTTATACAACAGTTCTCTCCGCATTCTCTTGCTTAAACGTTTAGTCCTCCCACCACGTGGCCTCTTTTTTGTCCCATTACGCCTTTCGAAGGACCTGCTTGTGCGCCCCACGGACCCCTAACAGCTAAGCCTTGTCACCACATGCAGCTTTCCTGCCCTGCTTCCCGAAGCTACCTCGCTCGCTTCTCGTCTCAAAGAAAAATGGACCTTCCAGATACTGTAAGAATCGCTGCGCTGGAATTTTTTGATCTAAAACATGTGATGTTTAAATAATAAATTACGCTTTTAAAAATATCTTCCAAAAATTTAAAGTAGTGATAAGAAAAAAGAACCTTATTTCCTATTGCTGACGTGGGGTTAGAGGTCTGACGCTGCAAGCGTTCACTACAGAACATTGTGCTTAATTCTGCAGGGAAACGGCGGAGGCTGCAAGGAGAAGCACTGTACCCAGCAGGTTGCATCAGGAAGATCAGGTCTTTGACTGCCTTTGGCAATTTTAACAATTTTATCTCTCCTCTCGAAGGAATCACTGAGGAAAACAATTAAAATTTTTTGGCTACCTGGTAAATCTTCTCGCTAATGTTCTTGTGCTATTTTTTTATTCTTTGTTCTGTAGTGCTGTAGTCTTCAAAAGAAATCAAGTTACAGTGCAAAATTCTATTTCAAGACACATGATCCTAATGCACATCATTCGTTTTGTTGTGGCAAAAGTTAAATGTCTTGTGCATAGTAAAATAAGCAATCAAAAATATTTGTTCACATTTATTTTTCAAGTTTACATCTTTTTTTTTTTTTTTTTTTTAAACATCTATATACAGATAAAATGGGTGTGCTCTCAGTTTCAGCCAATTTAGTCTAGTGGGGGGAAAAGTGCTACTGGAATGTTGGAAACTCAATGGAATGCAGACAAATTTTTACCAATGTTCCACAAATTCAAGAAATAAAGAATGCCATTCCAGCTAGCTGTTCTTTTAATAAAAGCACCTATTTTGTTTGCTTCTTATCTTACATATTAGAAAATACAATTTACGGAGATCTAGAACTACTGCACACCAAGTAGAATAAAAAATAACTAAATATTTATATTAAAATAAAATGTTTAACCACAAAAAAGCAGTAATAAAATACAGTTTCCTAATTTACATTTTGCATCCAAAGGATGAATAACAACTCACTAATAAATAATATTTATATAAATATTTTATGTCTGGATATTTTTAAAAGGCAATAGCCTGAAGCAACTGCAGAAAAACCTAACGTGGCAGAAGTCTGATTTAACTCTCCCCTCCTCCCCCCCCAAATGATTACAATGATTCTTAGTTTAATAATACGAAGGTATCTTGCTGCAAGACAGCTGTGTACTCCACACATTTTTAAGTGGCAGAGGTGGCTGTTTTAGTAAGTACTGTACAAAGTGAGCTATAAAAGCAGTGAAGCGCCAATTTGCTCTAGAAAATGTTTCTGTTTCCTTTCTGGTTTGTAGTTCGACGCGCGTGTACGGTCTGAAAGACGATTTTAAAATCAGAAGTACAAGAATACTCTTGGAGCACTGTTTTTTTCAATGCAGTTTGAAAAGACGGGCAGTATTTTGACTCTTTGATGGCACAGTGGAGCTGGTAACAGCAGAGAGAGTAGTTTCATGTGAATAAAGCTTGTTTCACTGTGGTTACATCTAGCAATGCTTGAACTGTTATGCTCACTTTTACCAAGCCCTTTTCTTCTAGGATGTGATGTGGTAGGCAGAGCTTCTCCTAGAAAAAGACAAACAGAGGAGTAAAGATTAGGATATTCAATACTCGCTGCAAAACTTTGCTTTACGTGCACACAGCTGGAACACCAAGCCCAACAAGAAGGAACCGTTTCCTATTTTTAATTAAACAACTTCCTGCGATTTTGACAGAAAGTCTCCGATTTTGCTCTCATTATACGTATGAATTAGTGAGAGATCTGTTCATATTCTGGGCCTCAGAAACCAACCTGTTCTGTGGTCATTACCGTATACAAGCACCTTAACTAAGAGTGAGGGCCAGCAAGTACACATGGAACTTTCACCTACCAAGTGAGATAACGTGGCATTTGCCCGTTACTACACATGAGTGAGTTTGGGGACAGAAGGCTGGTTTTAGTCGGTCAAAAAAAGTTCTACCACTGAGCTCTGGGCAGGTAGGTCTTAGTCCCAGGATACGCACCTTGAAAGCCACCTATTAGCATTCACAGAAAAGCGTGTGTCATGTTGTGCATTCAATGGGCGAAGCGTTTCGGTCCGAGTAATTAGCAGCTTATTTTGGAATACCCAGGAATCAACTTAATTCCCCATAAGGACACAGCAGCCGTGGCCAGGATGAAGCCTACTAGGTGTCCATGGAGGCCCTTACACCAGAAGACAGTCAAACAGTAGCTACTGTATCTCCTACAGGTGACAAGAAACCCCTCAGGGAGCAATTCCAGAAAGCCTTGCTTAGAGAGGTCACGACTGGCTCTCTCTTTAAAAAGAAGTTTTTCTAAATGTAACTGGGTATTCCCGTTAATGAAATCCATGAAATTATGAAATCAGGCAGCAGGTTTATAACAGCTAAATGGGAAGGCTACGCTACATCACATAAACCATAATTACAACTGTGAGACTCATTGCCACAACACGGAAGCCAAAAGTGTAAGTGGGATGACAAAAATATACAGATAGAAAAAACCCAAACAATGCTATTAAACACAAACATGTGGATACCGTGTCTGGCTCATGAAGTCCTTAATCTGTGCGTGTCAGATTGCTTCAAGTTTGAAAAGGCACCATCTATGTGATCTAACCTTCTGTTCCTTCCCTGAGCATCCGTACGTGACCGTCAGCAGACGCGGCGTACTGATTTTTTAGAAAGGAGAGGGTTGTTTTGATATTCTCAGTATTGAATCTCTTAGCTGTTCAATAAACTTTTAGCTTCTAAAACTACTGATGCATTTGAGATTGTATTTTAATTAATTGCCTGTTTTCTATTGAATGTTCTTCTTGCTTCAGTAATGTCAACTATGGGTCTCTTATTTTAACTTTATGCAATCCGTGGTCCTTTGTCACATTTCCTCATTGATTATATCTCCAATTTAAACATCCCTGATCTCTTCAATCTCTCTCCTCATGATACATTTTGTTCAGCTCTAGTCCCTTCCCTGACCCCTATGAACCCTTAAAACTCAGTATAATATTCAGGATGATGGAACTGGAACATACAAGCACAATTAATACAGCTTTTATCATGTTATGCACCCGTGTTTAATCGCTTTCATCCGCTTCCACAGTTGTCCAGTCTTTGCTCAGGGCATCTCCTCCAGTGGGCCACAGCTCCATCAGAGCAGTACCAGTATTAAACAGCTGCTCTGCTGCTTCTGATGTTTATGACTTTTGTTAACGAGTATTTCCTTTATGCACAACCAACAGTCAGCTCGCTTAAATTTTTTGTGAAGTTCCTCGCACCCCACTCCAGCCTCAATATGACAAAAACTGCAAAACTTAACTACTGAACCTACAAAGTGAGAGCCAAACCTTATTCACAATTATGGCATCTGATACTGATAACTGTAATTTATATATATTTTACGTTTACATTTTATATTTACTATTTGAGCTGGTTTAATATTTATTATTCTATGTTTAAAAGATTTTTTTAAACTTAATTTCTGACTTTTTTTTTTTTTAAGGTTTGTGGTTATAGCTCAGAACACCAAACAAATACTGCGGATTCCTTCTGCACACACAGACCCAAGAAACAATTTCAGACAGATAATTTTCAAGGAGCTTGGCTGAGTAGGTCTGCAAGAGACGGACAACATACATTTCTCCACAGGGAAGACGCTGCAACACTCTGGCAATCTGCTGACGCTGGGTTTGCACTTACACTGAGTTTGTGGATTCTGATTCACACTGACAAAACAGCTGCGGCAACTGCCTCCCATTCCGGCCTGCTACTGGGCCCCTCTCTGCTGGAGCGATTGGCCCGGTCAGCACGGAGGAATATCCCCATCCTACAGCCACGCCGGTTCACCACCCGGATATCCATTCCAAACCTACCCCAAACTGGTCATTTCAGTTACGACACTGGGTTCTGCAGTTCGTTCTTGTTTGTTCTTCTGACAGGGATATTGACCTGCAAGCTATCAGAGAAGGCTCTCCCCAACTTGTATTCCTCTGGAAAAAAGTGTCTTTTCCAGAGAAATATATAAATATATTTTAGGGTGCAAACTCCTCAACTGATACCTGATTAGCAGTGGAGTAGCTACAAAGAAGGTAGCGATAGTGTTGTCAAATAAAAGGAAAAAAAACCTCCCCAAACATTTCTACTTCAAATGTAAGATTTTACTAAAAATATTTTGCCCATCTAATGCCTTGAGATACAGTTCATATAAAAATCAACAATACTCTGATTCCGATAATTTTTTAAAAAATTATATTCATCTTATTTATTGAGAATGCAAATCAGACATCTGAAGTGAAATGTTATTCTCCCCACTCTCTTCTACTTCTTTCCAGTGCCCTTGCACAGTAGGCTCGTTTCACAGATTTGGTGGCCCACAACATGCCAATGTTTCATTAGTCTTCCACGCTAGACAAAAGGCATTAAATAATAATGCCCACTGAATCCAATATCTGGAAACTAAGTGATTAGTGTTACAAGGCTGCAGGGTAGGGATTGAATCCAAAACACCAGCCCCAAAACAACCTACCTTGCTAGATATTTATGTTTGAGAATATTCTATATTTTTCTATCGAAGCCAAATTTGCTGAAAAAGCCACATTTAAGGATGTGGGCAGGAGTGTTGATCTGCTTGAGGGCAGGCAGGCGCTACAGCGGGATCTGGACAGGCTGGATCGATGGGCCAAGGCCAATTGTATGAGGTTCAACAAGGCCAAGTGCCGGGTCCTGCACTTGGGTCACAACAACCCCAGGCAACGCTACAGGCTTGGGAAGGAGTGGCTGGAAAGCTGCCCGGCGGAAAAGGACCTGGGGGTGCTGGTTGACAGCCGGCTGAATGTGAGCCAGCAGTGTGCCCAGGTGGCCAAGAAGGCCAACGGCATCCTGGCCTGTATCAGAAATAGTGTGGCCAGCAGGAGTAGGGAAGGGATCGTCCCCCTGTACTCGGCCCTGGTGAGGCCGCACCTCGAGTACTATGTTCAGTTTTGGGTCCCTCACTCCAAGAAAGACATTGAGGTGCTGGAGTGTGTCCAAAGGAGGGCAACGAAGCTGGTGAGGGGTCTAGAGCACAAGTCCTATGAGGAGCAGCTGAGGGAACTGGGGATGTTTAGCCTGGAGAAAAGGAGGCTGAGGGGAGACCTTATTGCTCTCTACAACT
Organism: Phoenicopterus ruber ruber; assembly: GCA_009819775.1. Classification (NCBI taxonomy): domain Eukaryota; kingdom Metazoa; phylum Chordata; class Aves; order Phoenicopteriformes; family Phoenicopteridae; genus Phoenicopterus; species Phoenicopterus ruber. Next base: position 188,536,368 of record CM020215.1, on the reverse strand, counting down.
ACCTGAAAGGAGGTTGTAGAGAGATGGGAGTCGGACTCTTCTCCCAAGTAACAGGCGATAGGACAAGAGGAAACAGCCTCAAGTTACACCAGGGGAGGTTTAGATTGGACATTCGGAAAAATTTCTTCACCGAAAGGGTTGTCGGGCATTGGAACAGGCTGCCCAGGGAAGTGGTTGAGGCACCATCCCTGGAGGTGTTTAAAAGACATGTAGATGTGGCACTTAGGGACATGGTTTAGTGGTGGACTGGGCAGCGTTAGGTTAACGGTTGGACTTGATGATCTTAAAGGTCTCTTCCAACCTAAACGATTCTATGATTCTATGTCTCCTTTAGAAAAACTTAAATTCTAAACTTACCATTTTTGTGGCATCTTATAGCACTCAAGAGAACTATTCTGTCATGCTTTCTCGCTAGGAATTTTGCAATTTTTTATAAGCACATTTTCACTAAAAGCATACAGGAGTACATGCTCCATTTCATATAAAAACCCCATACAATATAATTTTTCTGCTTTTAAAGACAATTATCTAATTCTTTTAAATACAGTATATAGTAATCCAGTTTGTATAAAGCAACCTCTCTTCCCCTGCTGTATTTACAAGATGCATACTCAAATAAGGAAAGCTATTTAAGGTGGTCTATAAAAAAATAGGACTGTACAACTGTGTTCTAGGAGTGAGAAGTTTCACAGCATGTTACTTTTTTATATTATATGTCATTCTTCATTAGTGCTTGAAACATATACAATTGACAGCCTTCTCTTATTAAGCAGAGGGTGGAACTTGGTTAATATTTTATAATTCTGCAGTTAAACACGTGGCTATGATGAACTTTCCAAAACTGCCAATGCGACCTACGCCATCTCCTAAAAACGACAAACTTCATCTTAATGTGTCACGAATCAATTCTCTTATCTAAGCCATAATCACTATCTTCAAAGCTTTGGAAATGGCTTTCGTCAACCCTGCCTCACATACTTTTCAAATCACAGCTTTAGAGTAATATATTTACCTCTTCTCAGAATAAGAAAAATCAAATCCTGCCAAGGATGGAATCCAGAGCGCACCGATAATCAGCTTTCCGCATAACAGCGGTTACCTTGGGCCAAGATCCCGGGTGTCTCAGTCCTTACGTTCAGCCGTTGTCCCTGCGGCACAGTCCATTTTCCGTGCTCTGCCTCACACTCTAACCCACTACAACTGCTATCTGGAAACCACTGACAGTAGAGCTGTGAAAGCTGCAAACCATGAAGATTTCAAAAATTTTCTTAAATCCTGGTATTTTGAGACAATATGCCTGACCACCCAAGAGAAGAACTCACCCATGACCCTGAGGAGACTCAACCTCACCCACTTCTCCCCACCTTTGATAAGATTTCTGTCCCTTTTACACTCGCATCAAACCTGTAACACTTCAAAACAGTAGTAGGAATCGCCTCCCTAAAATTACCCCTGTTGAAACATCAGTGAACAAACCCCAGAAAGACAGACAGAAGAACTGTCTACTAATTCTCAAGACCAGTCTAAAAATCTTTAAACACAATTGTGGAAGGAAGGGCTACCACTCCACTCATAGCAGCATGAGTGTCTCTTCACTATCTACTACAAAAATGAAGATCTACATTTTTTTTTCTTCCTAAGAACACAGAGGAACTTAATTACTTGTTACGAGCAAACCACTTTCTACAGACACATAGCCATTTAGAATGGATAAAGATGTTTTCAAACTCATCATGAAGCAAAAAAACAAACTCCTTTTGACCGGGGGGAGGAAGGCACAAAAAGGAGGCAGCAGCCAGGAGGCTGAGTCACAAAGCAACACAAAAAGACAGTACAACAGGCGTACCCACAAACGTACAGGCGTGCATGTGCTTGCCAGAGCAAGTTTCTAATCCTGAAACAAAATGTCTGATTTAGCTGGTGTAAAAGAAAACAGGAATACACAAGGACACTAATCCCACATGGATACATGACCCGCTACACATACACATCTATTTTCTTTGACAACAAATGCCTTCAAAGTCAAGATAACTGTTTCAATTGGTTTATGCTAGAGCAAACAGCTTGACAGTTCAGATACTGTAATTCATTATCAAAAAGTAATTGTTGCCATTATATCATATGGGCAAGTAGCAAAATGACCACATCATGACAACATCAGGGGCCAACTACATTTGTTAGCAAAAATACAGAGAAACGGAATTCTACAATTTGGCAAGAGCCCTTCTCTTTCTTCCTTGTATTTGTAGAATATGAGATTTCAGGTCTACAGGGAGAAAAAAATATTCAGAAAACAATGAAATGCTGGAATGTGTAGTTTCTCCAAGTACAAATTAAAAAAAATAAGTCCATGTAATGCCCATCATTTAATTTTTGGAGCCAACTACTCTGAAATGGAAAGTCACTAAAAGAAAAATCAGGGCCTTACGTTTAAGCAAACTTATGTCAAATATATAAAACCTTGACATTTTGTTAGGTTAGGGCCAAGTTTTCTTTTTAAAGAGCTGAAAAAACTATAGCAAACATTTGCTTTTTCATATATCTAAGGCAATTCAAAGTTATGTCTTTTTATATATATTTTCCTTATCCACTATTACTGATGATGTCTGCATGTGCCCAAATGCCCTGAGGTTACCATTAGAAGTACAAAAGAAAAGAGCAGAAGATCAAAAAGCACAGTAATTCAGGCTATAGGTATATTTTGTCATTTTTTTCTTTTACTTTACAAAGGAAAGATTGTTATGTTTTGTGAAGACCAGATTTGTTATGACCAGATTTGACAAAGCAAAAAACCTGCCAGTTCTTCAATACTGCAGCTGCAATTCTGTATTTGGAGTTGTAGCCAGTTAGATATCTAAATATGTGCATCTTCTGAACATGTAATAAATTGCAAATATTCACAAAACATTTGCAGATGGTGGGCTTTGGACCCCTTTACAGATTCTAGCCTTAAGCCATAAAATTTTAGAAGCAGACTATATATTTCGCCAAAACACCTCACAGTTTCATTCTAACATGCTATAGAAAATAGTGACCTGAAACTGGAGGGAACAGACAACTTAATGAAGACAGACACACATTGAACAGTAAGAGAAAAATGTGTACTTACACTTGAAATATCAACTGTACCATAACCTTATAGATTAAATTATGAGAGATAAAGTGAAGGAACGAGAGTGTTTTGTATCAAAGTACAATGGGTCAGTACCTTAAAGTATTTTTATACTGCTCTTTCCACATAATGCAGCTTATGTGCTAGAAATGAAGGAAATGGCAATGGTCCACAAAACCCGCTCTGTCGGTTTTTTCTAAACCTGTATATATGACTGCTTTCATTTTTTTGTAACAGGAGTAAAATGCCAAGAATACTACTTTTTGTGAAAAACAATTATGTGGCAACAATTTGGAAACTTATTAATGTCTATGGAGTAGAAAACTGGGCTGAGTATTTGCTCAGGTCTAATTCAATCCCCATTCACAATAAGCGTAGCCTTTCAGAAAACTTATGAGGAACACAATGGGATCCATATACAGCTTTCAGTTGTAGGAGTTTGTTAATATACATTTGAAGAAAGGGGCATTTGAAGGACTACTACACTGTGTTACTCTGCCCTTGAAAACATTTATCTGTTTTCTGGCTCAAGGAAAAAGAAAACCAAATCCTCACATCAAAATACCCCTTGTAATCCAGTGCAAACACATTTTACCTGCATGTGTATTAAATAAATTCATTACAATTTGTATTTATTACTTTACTGTGGTAGGGATGACAGGACCTTCACATTACAGACTGGAGTAGACCAATTTATGAAGAAATCACAGTTTGAAAATCTCTGATGACCACTGCAATGGAAAAAACTGAATGGGGAAACAAAGGGGGGAGCAAATATAATTCATGTTATCAATGAATATGTGGGTGAACTACAGTGTACATTGGTTTTAAACCCAAAGTCATCAACTTAATCACGTGACTGGCTGTGAGCAGTAACTTCCGACTGTATATAACTGAATGTCTCAACACTGGGATCTCCTCAGAGGTGAAGAACCACCAGTCAGGTGAACTGTTGGTTTCCCAAGTACTAAAGCCACAGGAAGAGCAGCACAGAAACAGGACTCCGAATTTAGCAAAGAGCCCATTAGAGTAATGAGGTACGTACACGTTTTAGTTTCCACCTCCCCATTTAGTGGAAGAATTATTGGCTTTAGGGATGGGAAACAAGTATTTTTCACATTTGCATTATGTTTGAAATATATTTTGAGAACAATTATTATATTCACACTTAGAGAAATGTACGGCTACATTTTACTATTCCTTTCCCTGCAAGATTTATGTACACTTGAAGTGTTATCAATAACAACCAGGAAAAAATACAAAAATGGGTAAGCTTCATGTATGTTAGTAAGGTTGTGCTTGTCATGAAGCGAGTATTGTCATCTTTCACAGTCTGGTTCAAGATGGCTTCAACTCCATAACTACAAGAAAGTGCTTGTAATGTTACACTTTAATTACTGTATATTGCCATAGTTGAGAACAGTGAGAAAATGTACTCTAAGTAACTAAAAGACAACTCTGTTTGCATGGTAAGCATACGGAAAGTAAAAACTTTGGACAAGTTTGAGAATTACGTATCATTATCACTGGGATATGTTCAGTTCTACATTGGCACAACTCAACAACTGAACAATAGTTCTGTTTCTAACCCAGTGTCTACTCTGGTAAATCACTCAAAAACACTGAAGCCACGAACTTCCGTTTCTGCACACCTGAAATGCAAAACACACTGACCCACTACTTCTCTTACTTCCCTCCCAAAGCTACTGGATACAGTGGATAATCAGACATAATATGAGACAGCGAGACAGATGGTAGCAACAACTTTCTGATTTTCTAATTTGAAAAAATGTTAAAATATACTCATACATGTAGATCAATACTATATAAGGAGCACACAACAGAAAGCATTGACAGGAGACCTGTTTACCACTTATGGCAGCAGGAATAAAATTCCAGCCCTAGAGAAGACATCACTTTTGTCTCAAATACCAACACAGGATTATAAAGAATCATACAATTAATAGATTCTGAACTGATTCAAGCTCATCCAAGCTTTATGTCACTTTCTCAGTTTCACTAGAAAAGCAACATCGTTAAGACAACCAAAATCAAGACAAAGATCTGCTGAAAATGGAAGCTTAAATGTCAAGCTCCAACTCTGAGCAAGCAAGTGTCCAGTGTTGGGATCACTGAAACTAGGCACACAGTTAAAAGACAGGCCTGTGCAGGATGAGAGCTCAAATCTATAGCGACACACCTAAATAACTAGTACCTTTTCCTCAAGTATAAAGAACCTAGAAACTCATGGCTGGTCACAGAAGACACTCTTTACAATAGAGTTGTTATATGTATGCATTGGAAGTTGCTAGACACTAAACCCTTTAAAAAAATTGGATTTATCCATCATCTGAAATTAATTTTTCCATCTTAAAATATGTATCTAATTATATGTTTCATCCTTTTTATATAGGTATGTATATATTTGAGCCATGGAAACCAGGAATAAAACTGCATTTAGAAGTTTTTTAATAAAATTTTACAAGCATCTATGGAATGGGGATATTTATAGTGTAGCACTAAAACATAACCGTATGGCCAGAATAATCAGTAACATACAAGTTCTTATGCTAGTTATCCTCTAAAAGTTTATAGGTAATTTTTTTTATATACTAGGCAGTGAGAAATGAATGTATTTATTTCACAGCCATGGAACGGAGGTCGTTTGCCTAACTAGCCTGAGACTGAATTACAAATTTAGTCAACAGCATCTAGGCCAATATTGCAACGTCAATATAGGTTTATATTCGAGATTTTATATTTTTCAGACAATTTTCATTTGTATATTTCACATTGATAAGTAGTAAAACAAAAAAAAATTGTCTTATTCAAGTTTTACAATAGATGAACAGAACACAGAACTGGAAGGGAAATGGAGGTCATCAGTCCAGCACCCTAGGCAGAGTTCAAACATACCAAAATGCCTCCTGGCTAATGTTTGTCTAACCTGTTCTTTAAAACCTCCTAGGATGGAAAATCTAGAGTCCTCCTAGATGATCTGTTTTCCTAGCTACATTGTCTTTGGTACATTGATTACACAAACAAACAAACAAACATTACCTGCATTTTCACAGGTGATGAAACAGAGACAAGATAGCGATGTGACTTGCTTGACATCACACAAAAGAATGGCAGACACAGGAATCTAACAGCTTATTCTCAAACTATCTTATTGTATCACACTGTACTCCACGATTTTCATCCTGAAACATTCTAAAGTCCCTGGCATATTATGAGCTGCTCATACCCACTACTAATTTACAGTCGTCTTTGAGGTGTAACATAGCAAGTGTTTAAAAGCAGTTCAACGCTGCTTTGTGCCACAGAAGAAAAAGATTATTCTATGGAATCTGGAGGGAAACAAAATATAAGTAGGAAAACATAACTACTCCAGTATGGAATTTAATTGGAACAGTAGAGATGACCAACAATCTTTAAAGTTACAGTAGTCTTGTTTATCTAAAGGATTAAAAAATAACAATAATTTGAAAGATAGTTTTCTAAGTGCTTTTAACACAATGGCACCAACTCAGAAAATACTAGCATCTGTTGAAGTGCCACCGCAGTTGCTTCAATATCTGCAGCATTCTTGGATTTTCACAAAAAGTAAAAGGCTCACTGTTTAGCTTGTGATACACATCTATCGGGATAAGAGGGCCTTCTCTGCTTTAACACATTTAGTGTGTAGTCTAGGCAACATAAAAGAAAAACTATAAATAAAGAGGTACATAACTTCTTAAACTAGAGCTGGAGGGAGGAGAAGAGATGGGACTTGCCTTCAAGATGCTACTCCCTCTGTCCCCTATTTCAAGAGATTAATAAAGATATTACAAGGAAGGGAAGCAAGGGAAAGGGAGAAGTTTGTAAGACAAAGGAAGGAAATTAAGTACCTGTAATTTGTCAGAGACAAAGCAGAAAGTTTGTGTGCACATGCGAACAGGTTATGCTGTTAGCACATTCCAGTGATAAGTTATATACATCAAGACTATAAAAAGTATGTGGAAAAGACAAAAGCCTATTAGATCCCAGGAGCGAAAGGTAGAAGTTGATTGTGGGGGTTTCTCCCCGAGGGCGAGCAGAGTGTCAACAGTCTTTCGAATGTGACGAATATCCGACTGCAGGATGTCATACGGAGAGCAGAGGTCAGCCTATCCCGAAGGGCAGCCATTAGAACAGAAAAAAACAGTGCATAAAATTAAAAATACAAAAATAGAAAGATAATGATAAATAAATTATCACAATATTCTAGCATAAACATGTAGGAATAGTTTCTTCCTAGTATTGCCTTAGTCACTAGACACCCCAGCTTTCTTTTATTTCCTGTAAATACTGAAGCTATCGTATTAATACCAGAATGTTAAGATAGAAGAGCTCAGGCCTTCAAATCCTTCCAAAATTATGCCCAGATTCACAAGGGTGAGGAGGTGCGCATATGATCCACTTAATCCAAGGAGATCCGCACACCTTTGTCCATCTGGGCCTTATTCCAATGCTTAAATGGAACCAGTTGTAAAATCTAACATACAATAGCAAACAGTGGGTTAGAAAGCTGTTAAAAGCACAAGCAGCAGCAATATGAAGTTTCAAGAAAAAGTACTTAAAGAAATTGTTAGAAGTATACAAAATTCTCTAACATAATAAATAATCTAAAACTTGGTATTCAAATATCTTAAATGATACCCTGGGATGGAAACTGAAAAAGTCAATGTAGCACTAACTATACTTTATTTTAATAGTTTCTAAACCAAAGAATTTGACACTAAATTCCTTAGGTAGCATTTTAAAAGTTGTTAGCAGGTTAGATTCCCATACTTTTTTTGGAAAGTATCAATGACTTCATGTAGCTATTTACTCTAGACTAGCTATACAAAATGAAATGTAATGTGTAGTAATAATAATATCAATATGCACACACAATATTTAACATTAAAATCAAATCAAGCAACAACTAGTACTTTCAAAATGCAATCTAAGATATACCATTTCACATTGCAAATGAGGCCTTACTATCAATAAAAATGGTGAATATTTACAGAATAAAATTATACGAAGCAGGAGAGAGATCCCCTGTTTCAGAGGCATGCTGTGTTTCTTTAGTAGCTTTTCAGTTTCACGTGCTTAACGAACTGACAGTGCACCCAATAAATGAAGACATGGAAGTTCAGAAGTCTGTCTTCTGTTAGTGCAAAGTTTCCAGGTCTAGTTGACAATAAATTAAACTTTAAAATATTTAAAAGGCCTTTCTATCCTGAAAAGTGACTAGTGAAACTGAAAGTCAGAACTGTCATTCATACACAAAGAAAAAAGTGACGCTTTTTCTTTTCTTTTTCTTTTTTGCTTAACATGCCTTGTTCTAGCTTTAACAGGAGTTAAAAGCTGCAAAATTTTAATTTTGTTACTTAGGCCAGCAGATACACAGAGGGGGAAAAACACCCTGCCTAGCAACAACACTGCCATTTTTACAGTAATTTTTCAGAATTTTTTCAACTCAAAATTCTAGCGTGATAATAAACTTCAATGCAATTGTATTTGGCTTTTTCTAAAGGATGAAAACTCACAGACAGAACAAAACATGCTGATCTTGTCTAGAAATGGCATAGGACTAGTACTGCATTCAAGAACATCTACATCCACGAGCTGCTTCCCAGAGAAACGAATTTTAGGGCAAACAAACTACTCACTCACGACTATCAACTATGTAATATATATTGCACTTTTACAAAAGACACCAGTAAGCCCAGCAAATGCTGGATTAATTTTAGAATAGCATACAAGACTCGATTCCTACTTGTTGCAAATATATCCCAAAAATAAATTTCTAAGATACATTGAACTTAAACTTATATAAAAAAATTGACAGAACTTTAAAACAAGGACTTTTTTAAAATTTTAGGCCAAAAAACCCCCCCAACAGTCTCTACTGCAGTCAAATGGAGAAGGAACTAATTTCAGAGTTAGAGAATGAGAGCTGGTAATAGGTTGAATTTTTACAGAGACTGAAGAATTTGCTAAACAGAGATTAACATACTAAGCAGTATACAGGAGAAGCCAAAGCATACAAAAACAGCCAACACATGCGGAAGAAACTTTCTACGGGAACCACCATGCTGTGCTTTAGTGAAATTCAGTGAAACCTGGGGAAGCCTGAGAAATGTCTGATCATTTTTGCTTATTTTTCTGTGCTCTGTGAGAATGGATAATTTGGTGTTACATTCACACCTTATCAAGTAAAATGTTTATATTGTATGTATTTTAAACATCTGTAATGTAACTCTAGATAAAAAAAATATAGCTTTTCAGTAATGGTGAATGTATTTCCACTTAAATTACTAGAATTTTACAGATGCTGTGAAATGAAAATACCAAACCATTCACTATCTTTCATGAAGTAGTGAAAAAGTACAGGACCCCCACCCAAAGCCTCAAAGACACCCAACCAACCACCCATCCATTGCAAGCACTGCCCTTCTCATTTAGAAAACTGAAATTATTACTAGCAAGACCTAAAAAGATACATACACTTAATCATTACATTTATGGACTGACTTGTTATATCTATGAAGCTACATTATTAAGTCATACAGCTGCCAATATCATGCACGCAGAATAAACACAGTAAGACAGAAGTGGAATGACAAAAGCATAACCAGCTGTTTGTGTGCACAAACCACCCTCATTCTACATGCGCCTGCAGTGACTGTGAAAACAGCATTTCAAAACCAACCTCCTCAAATTTTGACTCTGGTAAAAAAAAAAGTCAAGAGTAAGTTTGCAGAAGTGCATTAAAGAATGAAGTCTGCAGTGCATATGCACTATGCTGAAAACACAAATGAAAGGAACCTCAGGATTACGCTTTCAGTACTCTAACTGACAGCACACTGAACCACTTAACTCCATACTGTAGGCCAAATAGTGTACATTACTGAGCACAGAACGAAAGGGCGGAGAAAGCAGTCATACCTGATAAAACTTACTGCAACTTCATGGATGTCTCATGATGAAACTATGGAGAAGTAACTGATTATGTGAATTGATCAGAAAACAAGTGTAAGTGGCAATGAAAATAGCATTAAAATGAGAAACATGATTACCAGCTGAACAACTAATAGGTGAACAGAAGATAAAGCACTTGACACTCTCTGCTTGGTTGCTTCTTTTACTTTGTTCTGCCAGGTTTAGCACACAAAAGCTTCCGCTTTTTTTCTGTTTGTTTTACTTAATTAGCAATTCCTACACTAACACAAATCATACTAATTTTTAGAATAATTCTGGCTGATGTTGGAACATAGTGGAATTAGTTTTCAGAGGAGGAGTTGAGATGCAGTAATAGCTCCCATTTGCAGGACTCGAAAGTCACAGGAAGGGGCACAGCTTGTGTAATCTGAATCTTCCTATGATGGTATGAGATCAAAAAAGCCATTTCTTACCATCACTCCTTTCTGTTCATTATGTGTAAATGAAGCAGCTGACTGAAAATTTGCGAGACACAGCAGAATTCTCTCATTCCCACCAGAGAAATAACTTGTCCCACTAAACCTTGCTGCACCACTACTGACATGCTGGAACGCAGAAGCTTAATAAACCTGCTGTAACAACTGGCTGTGAAAGATTTCATTTTACCACTATCTTTTATCAACAGAAGTTACCATTCTAGTATTAATCATGGTAACTTAAGTCTATCTTTTTTTCAAGCTATATGAAGATTGACAAGGTTTATCTGTGTATGTGGGGAAATTTTCTTTCCTTTTTTTTTAAAAATAACTCTACCTAATTTCTCTGACCTGAAGAGGCCCCATAAAGGGCCAAAAGATGCTTATGTGTCTAAATTGTTAAGATATTATATTAGTGTAAGTTGCAGATCATAAAAACTAATTTGTGTCTTTGTAAAAAGGTAACTTCTGCATTTTGGCTCACAAACATTAAAAATATTTCGTTGAATTTCTTTTTTGACAAAATGCTTAGAAGGTCCTACTTCTGATATGTCATATTTGTTCATAATTGAGAACCAGAAGAAATGTAGACCAAAACTTGAACTTTTGCCTTTCAAATAACACATTTCATTTACAGCTTTGTTTTGGTCTAAATCTCACTTACGATGAAGTATCATTCAGCCCACCACAAATCAGTTATTTTTTTTCCTTTTGACAGGAATATTTGTTAACATTACTGAAAGTGCATAAGAAAAACACGCTCTGTAATATGGACTACCAAGAATGAAAGCTAAAGCTTAATTAAGTTATTGATTTGCAGGTTAAAATGGGAAAGTCTACTTCTTTGCTACTAGTATGAGTACTGATTCTAATGTGGCAACTGAGAAGTTGAAGAAATGTACATGAATATTTTTGTCTTTATTTACATATATTGTTACTTATTTTATGAAAGAGCAGTTGAAACCAAAATACTTCCATAACTTCACATGCATATGCGTGTGACAATAAATCAGAGTCTCCTGATCATTTTTAATACCTCTGGGATGAGATATCACTAAGACGAGAACTGGTACATTTGACACTTTGAAGGCCACACTTAAACACAAAGAGAAATAGATCTAAAAAAATAGCTTTATTTTTTAAACCCAGAAAGTGTGAAAGGGTGGGTGTGATATAGGTGGACAAGCATTATAGGTGGTGTCAGTAGTGGCTTCATATGACATTAACAATCTACTCCAGTGAATGGCACCAACGAAGTACTGCATGTCATTCTGAAAAATGCAGTAGGACAGGCACCCCTACTTATCACGCATGTACTGCTACTTGCTTATTCAATCTGTATCAGCCAAAAATTAGGAGTGTTTGTCATTCTATAGCTATTACAGTGGAGATTAGGCAATTTGACAGTTTTTAGTTAACAGTATAAAATAAAGCCTTCTTTTGTACTTTTCTAAGTGACAAAGATTGTACCTTTTCTGTCATATACCTCCTGAAGGGCACAGCAAAGACTTTTTCTGAATCTTCAGGCTTTCAGATGCTTACCTGTCACCATACCTTTCCCACATCAAACAAAAATTTTGTTTTGTCTCAAAAAATTATCATTTACAAAGATCTCTGATACCCTGGAATAAAAAAAGGCTCTACAGAAAAAGTTAGTGGCAAAACTGGACATAAGTTGCTTGTCCGACAATCCTCACACTTTTGATAGCCACCCGGTGCAATAAGAGCTCACTATTTAGTTTCTTATTTAAGGGTCAGAACCGTACGCTTAAAACATCCCTTTTGCTTATGGTCCAACACATCCCTTCCGCATATGATCAGGAACATCATATGGCCTTTAACAAAGTGATTTCAACACGGCACCCATTGTAGTGAAATTCTCATCTGGCAGGTAATGGCTTTCTGACACCAGTTGGCACACAATTCCAGAATCATCTACATACCAGGTCATTATAAAGAGATGCTCATGTTCCTGAATCTTGTATTTGCGATTGTTTGGTCAAGACACCAACTCCTGATGCTTATTATAATACATTTGGATATGGATATCAACTCTATTTTTCTATGCTTGGATGAAGTTTCCCAGGATCACTCCGGGGAAAGCAATTTTGACCCAAGAATTGAATGCTGAAAGCCACAGAAGTAAGAGTCTGCACATCAGCACAACACAGTAATTACTTAGCTATTTTCTTATTTTCATTTTACATGATTTGACAGGATATTATTCTAAACCTATGGAGTTCAGGAAATAGCATGTACTCTATTCCATTCCATAAATAACTGAAAACAAACCAACGGGAACTATGACAATTTTAAATCCTTAAAAAAACCTCATGCAGTAGAATTTCAAATTAATTCTCTGGAACTAAACATGGATGTAAGTATCACAGAAAAGCCTAATACCTATGGGTATTAGCATCCGTAAGTGGAACATATCAGCTTCCCATAAGATGCTTGTTTTAAAAAAAGGAAATAATTCACTGCATTCCTTTTACTGGGTTGTCCAGGGGTAGTTAGGCAATGCACAACTCATCAACCCAAAGCAGCATTAAACACACTATCTATAGTTCTTTAAAAACTTTGACAGTTAACTGTCATACCTGCTATCATACAACTTTCTATTCTTAACGCATGTCCCTTCAACATGCAGCAAAGTTCTATCATCTACCACCTAGTTCCACAACACAATGGATTTTCACAATATATAGTAAACATATACATTTGCAAATTACCAACAGCTAATCAAAAAGAATATCCTCAGAGTGCTTAAAATCTATGGTAAAGTTACAATTGCAAGTCGTTCATTTAATGTTTAAGTGAATGAGTTTTTCCCCCTCAAGAGAAGTTAATGCTTATTTAGATTCATAAGGATGGTTAGTTTATAAATCAGATTGATAAGATCTGGCTTGTGCTTAATGCTCTGTGCAACTCTGCAACAAATATACTTTAATTAAAAAAAAAAAAATCCTAAAAAATTCTACACTAATTTCAATGGAAGCACTAAAGAGGAGGGGTAATAAATATATAAAAACATCTATTCATGGAAAACAAAAAGGTATTTTTCCAGAAAGCTTACTTATAGAAATCCAAAATAAAAAAAAACTCAGAGCAAAGGGTTAGTTTACCCGTCTGTAATATGGCACTGCAAGGATCTTTGTAAATTTTTCTGGTTTATTTCTATTTCTGAAAAATCTCTTGACAACAATGAAAAGAGCTCTTGGCCTTTTCTTTCCCAACAGGCTATATCCAGAAAAAATGACTTGTATTCTAATTCACTGAATAATTTATGATGCATCAGAGGACAATGAATTTTGGGGCAGCTTAAGAAACACTCCATGTCTACAAGCCACAGCACTGACATTTTGATCTTCTCTGAAGTGAAATTTTACCTTTCATATGAAATCATTCTAACATAATAAATTACATAATTACAAGAACTAAATCAGCCATTACAACTTAGAGGCCCAGCCCATAACACTGAATTCTCAAATTACATTTATGATGAACCATTCATTGGAGTTGTACGATAAAAGTCTCCCACTCGAAATTCCTACAAATAGCAAAAACGAACTGTTAACTTTTGCTGTCCTCCAAATCAAGTGCTAATATATAGATAAAATATAAAGAATTCAAACTGGAATTCTTTCCCAGTGTGAAGTCTTTGCATTACCATCTGCTCCCCAAGGGGGTGGTGGGGGAGATACACAAAAGATCCTTTTGTTTCAGCATTCTTGAAACACGTACTAAAAAGAACTCAGTCTTAATTATATTGTCATGTGTAGGCAACAACACAGGGAAAATACATCATGCAATTTTCATGTTTTCGGATTAAAAAGACCTTATATAACACTTTTACCTCCTTTGCAGGTCATGTATTTGAAATTAACTTTCTCTTAATAGGTACTTCTAGACCATAAGGGAGTCTTTGAAATATTCCCAATGAAAATCCAGAATTCATTACATTAGTTATAAAGGTATTTTTCCTTATTAATATGAGAATAAATTACATGATGAATGCTACCATTCTTAAATGAAAAACAGAAAACACCAAGCACTGCAATTTCCCTATTTCCAACTTCTGAAATGCTTATATCTACATTATAGAACGACCTTACTCATACGTACATTCCAAACTCAACACACAATGGTTTTCTTCACATCACTGCAGAAGTGTTTCAGATAAGTGTGTTATTAGTCACTTTTACAATGCATACTACATAGTACTTAATATTGTAAAAAAAAGGAAATCAGTACTTAAAAAGAATGAAGCTCATATTCCAAAAGGACTCGGTAAAAATGCAGTTATGTTGTATAATGAAAAAAATAGCAAACTTTTGCTTTATTACATATTACCTAATTACCATATTTGTCATTTATTTTCCATAGCAAAGATGAGGTATTTGGGATAATACTGAATTACTAATTTAAGACAAAAGTTGCAATTCTTAAGTGTTATGACATGTGCCACTTAAATGCACTATAGTATTAAATCACATTATTTAAATCAATTTTTTTAATTGTATGTCTTTGTGGCTGAAAAACTGTAGTTCATAAAGTTACCCTTCAGCTTTAAAGTAATTCATGTGTGTTACATTTTTAGTCATCTAGAAATGACAGACTTAATTAAATTACCTCTGGTATTCCCAGTTTTCTACATGCATCCAGAAAGTTTTCCACGTTTCTCCTGCATTTGGCCATGCTAAGTTTAGGCTGTAAAAACAAGAAAAAATAGTTTATGGCAAAAGAAGTCAATAACATTCATTCAGTCAATAAATTTGCCTATTGCATTATTCTTGTACTGATGCACCATTTCCACAGTTCTCCTGAAAAGAATGCATAAAATTCTGCTCAACTTTTTTTTCTACCACTCTAAAAACATCATGCCTACAAATACAATCTGAGTACGTAAGTTGTGGAAGTCATGTGCTTTTACTTAGTTATTAAAGTCACCAGCACATTTAGATCTCTACTTGTTCACATTCAGCTTCTGAGGCTCTAAAACCTGCCTCTTACGATGATTTGTGATAGACGACATTGATTTTCTGGACAGCAAGTAAACTGATGAAGAATTTCAACATACATCATGGGGAACAGACTTAACTGTAAGTAACAGGCTCTAATTTTTAAAATATTTTATGTACTTACAAATATATAGGAACTATACACAATTTTAATGTCTGTGAAGAAGAAACTTCCTATTACTGTAGAATTTCAAATAGTTCCATAATTTCTCATTCAGGACTATTCACCAAATAGTTACAGAAATATCATGTTACAAGAAAAAACCCAACTCACTATTTTACTTTTTCAATGCAAGATGTGAAACAATGGTAATTCCTGAATATCCACTTAAACCAAGAATTCATTATAGTAGCAGGGACTTTAAAGAACTAATTTTCTAGGCTAAAGTAATTTGAAGGCTGTTTCAAGCAAGAAAACATCATCAATATAAAGTTGAAACAAAATGAAAACAGATTTCAAATATTTGCTTTTTGTTACAGAAAACACCACAAGAAAAAAAAATCAGCAACAAAACTTAAGTTTTTGCCCCAGAAATTAAAGTTTGCATATTTTGGCAATGTCATATTTTTACCATAGACAGAAGTAATTTAAAACCAAGCAACAGCAAAAGAAACTCCACTAGACCATCTGAGAAAATGTCTTTTTCTTAACATCTGTCTTCTTGGAAGTTCTTAGAGATTGGCTCCAGAATAGAGTATCAGGCTGTACATGGCAAATATTTACCAATATGTACATTCAACAACAACAACAACAACAAAGGACAGATAGTCTAAAAACATACAAAACCTTTTCAGAACCAGACTGGTATCAGAAATCTGGAGCAAAGATTTGACCAAGAAAAAGACATCAATAAACAGAGAAAATACTAAGAAAACTAAGTTTCAAGAAATGCACATACACAGATTACATAGATTTTATGTCTTGAAATCTTCAGGTCCTTAGGTCTGGCAAGCCAATATTAAACCACTACAGTGCATGTTTCTATTCCATTCTGTCTGCAGGTAAAAGGAATATTTCTACATTTAACCCAATAGGAAGAATATGCTAATAAGTGTTGTAAGGGCTTTAGTTACATGACATCTGCAAAGCCAGACAATGCTAAAGTTAACCTCATATTTCTTCAATCAATAAACAAGGGGCTAATTCTCTTTTAAAAAGGGTCTCCTATAATAAAATCCTGTTATCTTAGAATTTCATAGTGTGTTGAACAAAAAGGCCATTATGAAAAAAATCTGATCTGTTGCTAGATCAGAGAGAGGCAGGATAATCACTTATAGATGTGTGTGTGCGTATATATATACACACACACCATATATATTAAAAATATATAAAAATTAGTGAACATTTTAATTTGTAATAATGTAAATCTTGCCCCTAACAGCAAAGAACATTCATTGAACAGCAACCTGTTTTATGCAACCAAGTATCATTTGGCAATAAACCAGTAATTTTTTAAACATTCATCACTCCCCGCCCCCCTCAATGTAACAAGAAACGCCCAACTTACTACTGCTGGTGAAGGTACATGAATACTTCCTACAGACCGAGGCCGAACGTGATTTACTAAATGGCAGAGAACTACACCATCCATCAGAGCAGACCCCAAGTCTTCAGGCAAACAAATCTTTAGTCTTGTTTCAATGTTCTGCAAATGAAGAATACATACATACTTTAACACAGAAATGGATGAAGGGGGAAAAAAAAGGAATATATATATCCTCATCTTCTCCCCTGCTGCAGACACATAGACAGTTTTGGAGTTTTGTTTTACCAAGAAACACACTACCTTTATATAACTAATTCTTTAAAAACTAAAAACCAACCCCCACTACCCTATGTTGGTCACTGAATTATGTAAACCTGTCTTTTAAAGAACTCAACACTTCAAATGCTGCTGTCATAATATGCATTTCTTTTTATACACACATATAAAAACACACATGGATGCAATTAGCTGTGTTATTGCATGACATGTAGCTCCTTCCTTTCACTATTCTCTCAAGTCTTCCACTGATGCATCTCAAATTTTCTTTATCATCAGCACTTTGAACCCGAACTACATTGTGTTAATCACTGTACAAGCAGAGAGTAAAAGGCAATCTTTCCCTCATAGCCTAAAAATTACTCAGGAAGCATTAGAGTGACCAGAAACACAGGTGAGGCACGGCAAAACATTCATATTTAAAAGAGAATTTCTGGATACTTGTTAAGTAAAACTGAAGTCTCATTGAAAAGAATTTGATATTGCAAAATAAAATACTTTGAAAATATTTGAGAATTTTCCAGAGGAAAAAAAAATATAGTAAGATTGTTACATATAATGAGTTTCCTAAATTGTGCTCAAATCTTGAAAACATTCCAACACTATACTTAGAGATAACTCTTAGATTAACTCTCAGAGATAATGACTTCCATTATCTTAAAATAGGTATTTCTTACTCCTAGTTAAACTTCCTTAATGTCATTATTCTCTATTAATACATTATCTCAATCTATGCTGTGTGTTTTAGCTGAAAACATTCTCTTTAGAATCAAAGGAGAGTGTAGGTCAGAAGGGATTTCTGAAGGTCACGTGGTCTAACAAATTTGACATGAGATCAGAGCCTTGGTTAGTTAAGCTCTAGATATCTGCAAGGAAGGAGATTCCACAACATCGCCAGGCAGTCTTATTCAGTGTTTCACCACCCGTACTGCAAAGAATTTTCTCCTTATAGTTACTTGAAATTTCTTTCTCTGCAATTTGTGCCACTGCCCCTCATTCTGTGCATCTTTGAAAAGCCTGGCTTTATCTTCTCTACTACTACCCTTCAGGCAGTTGAGGACAGTCAGATGATATTCTCAGCACTCTTTTCTCCAAGCAAAAGTAATCCAGCTCTTAGCTTCTTGCTCATACATCCTTTGTTTGGGTGCCCTCACCATGAAGTAGCCTCCACTGAACTTACTCAGGGGTTTCATTATATTTACTAGACACACTACTCAAGTACTCACACGTATGGTCTCACAAGTGCCAAACAAGGGCGTGCAACACGTGTAGTAGTATGTTTTGCTTTCACTTTGGATTAATTCATACATTAGAAAACATTTTTGGTATATGAGATATGTACAGAAAGTTATACATTAAGAATACATTTTGAGACTTTTTTCCAAATCTGTTACAAACAGGTTTATATAAGTTAATGAATTAAAAATTCCTTCTCTGAAAAAACTGATTTGCCTGTTGGGACACTACTCAGTTCAGATCAGGGTGCTTTTTATTTTTTTGATGAGCACAGTGCACCCACAACACTATTTCAATGCCAGTTCATGGTTTGAGACTAGATTTAATTAAAATTGAAGACTTCAAGAAGTGGATCAATTCTCTTTCAATTTTGTCACTATTGAAGAATTGCTCTCTTTTTCAAAATCATCCATACTACAGCAGCAGACAATTTGTTTCTCTTAGCATGTCAACACTATTGAAAGTTTACCCTTTGAGTGACGACAATCAACCAGTTTTTATTGCTAGACTCTATTGCTCAAGAGTAAGTGGTGAATCACTCTTGAAATGACAACTGTCTGAAGTGACCATGGATGTATACAAAATCAAATGGTTCAAATGGAGGAAAAATAAGTATGCCTCTGAAGAAGTAGTTTTACGAAATGGAACAATTTCTGTAAAAACACACCAAGAAGGGGGGGGGGGGGAAGTATGGAAGAAACACCAATGTTCTCACAATATATGGCTCAGGTGAAGTGGTTGAGCTAAAGGTAACTGCGCATTTAGATTTCTAAATAAAGAACCTGAGTATTGTAAGAGTTGTTCCTTCTTGTTTAGTGCCCAACTTAGCTAAGGCTGCAGGTTCTGTGGAGTCTCACTAAATTCTAACATACCATGAAACAATTCAAAAGCAAAATATACTAACAGATATGTTTATTCAATAAGTATGAGCTTAATGACTTACATATTCTGGGCTACTTTCTTGTACAGTACATAAGGAGATGGTCTGGAGGTTGCTTCTCTCACTAAAGAACCTAGTATACCAGTGTAAACTTTATTAATTTGAAAAATCTCACTATGTGCTTCCAAATAGAACCAGTCTTCTAGCATCTGTCACCACTCCTTGACTTGTAATCAAACTTCTCACAAGAGACAACAGAACTGTAATTTCAGGACACAATGCTTCATGGTGAGGGCAAAAAAGGATAATGCATGGAGCTGAAGGTCAATAACACATTAAACCAGTATTACTGGTAATACCTAATACTAATACAGTGTAGAGAGATCCTTATTAATTCTCCATGATCAAGCCTGATATGGTGAATAACCTTGTTCTACTTTTCACTGTGAGGATTAGCTGAACTCATGCACAAGGCAGGAACCTTGAGGACACTATTTTTAGGAACAATTACGTGGGGACTTGTTACATACTTGTGGTAACTCTTAAAAGAAACAAAAAGCTGCATTGACGCTGCTGACTAGACTATGCTCAGAAGAACTACATCCTACTGCAGTTTACTATTGCTACTTCCATTTTCTTGTCCATTACCAGTAAGTCTGTCTCATCTAATTCCTGCATCTTGTCCTTTTGGCATCATCCAAGTTTAGAATCAGTAATACACTGCATTCAATCAACTATGCTGAATCTTCAGCAAGATCTGTTCTGTTCAAAAATTCAGCAAAACAAAGTAAGATCAATCCAGACTTAAAGCAGGTGAGAGCCTGAGGTAAGATAACGAAGATCTAAAAGTCCTCATAGTTCTACGTTAAACAACCCACCTTTCAAACCCTATTTGGTAAGAAGGAAAAAAAATGAACCCTCTTGCTTTAAAATTAAACAAGACATGTTATTTAAAATAAATGAATAATTTTGGAATTAGTCATTCCATGAAGCTAATGACATAAGAACAAATAATCTTGTAATTCATTGCGATATCAAAGTCGCCTACCACACTTTCAGGATTTGCACTGCGTCTAGGAGTGTAACGATACCATCTCTTTTGTTGGTAACACGACATAACTGGAAACTTTGACAGGTTCAGGCTCACAACATTGTGGCAAAGGTTGTCTTTTTTTTTTTTTTTTTTGACACAAATAGGTGTCACACAAACAGGGCTACCTAGGTATTAGCTGTCTAACACAGACCCTATGCAACCACATGCAGCAATTTGTGCATCAGGCTCTAGCTTCTATATTCAAGACAATATATCAGGAAACCACCTGGTATATTCAGATCTTCAAGTGATGAAATATTAATTTCATTTCTAAAAAAATTGTTTCAAGCATTAATTATCTGCTTTAAAAAAAAAGTTTCTAACTTCAGCTTTAGCTAATAGATTTCATTATGCCTTTTACTTGCTAGACTGAAGTCTTCTCCAGCTGTTAGGAAATAGTTTCTAGACCTCTCTGCCTCTTAAGTGATCACTTCATCCTTTCTGATGAAATTAAATAAATTCTTAATTCCACTAGTGCAAGGCATGCTGTTTAACTGTATGTCATTCAGCTATCATTATTTCCCATTTTTACAAAACATTTTGTGAAGAACAGACATCTGACCGTGATAAAGCACTTCAGGAACAGTCTCATCAATGTGATCTGCAGAAGTAATATTGCCTCATTTAACCTTTTTAATATTCTCCTACTTACACAACTTGGCCAAAGAAAAATTAAAAAATACATTCCATTAGCACAAATTAATTGTACCAACACATACCTCACGTAGCTGTTCCACAAGCTCTCTCTCTTCTCTCATCTGCTCCATTTTCCTTCGAATTGTAAATTGTGGGTCTATTGATTCCAAATTTCTTTGTGGTCTTAAGAACACTATGATTTTAAAAGAGACAAATTTTAGTTTAAAAATGAACACCTTGATTTATTAATTTCTAAATGAAGCAAAATCTTTAGGCACTGCCTCCATCAAAAATTGTTAGAAAATTTCCTTGTCCTCTGGAGGGCAGAAAAATCTGATCTTGGATTACAATCATAAATGGATATTTTCTGGATATTGCTCTGAACGGCATCATGTGCCATCAACAGAGCAAACAATTTTTCAACCAAATCCTAATCTCAACAGGCAAGTTTTGTCAGATGATTAAGCACCAGCACTGTCCCTTAGAGATTCTGATCTGTACAAAACTTTGTATTTAAGATGGCAGGAAACACTTCTTACTCTTTTAAGTAGAACCCTCTCCTACAAGATGCTGAATTGTGTAACAAGCTGTGACAAGCATCTTCCTACACAGGACAAACTGCTTACTAGATAAGGTTATGCTAAAAAAAAAACCCACCCACCAAACAAAGACTAATGTAGGCAAACTTAGCCATTCATAGTCTGCCTACATTAAAAAGTCGTATTGCAAATGTAGCATTGCACAAACTCTTCACAGTACTCCCTCCCACCAATCCTAGTTCTGTCGACTCCATCACTTTGCCCACATATAGTTCCTTGAATTAATTACATGAAATCTCTGCATATATGCACCTCTACGCTGTGATCAATGACTGTTTTAATGGTTCTGAAGAACAAGAAGATGTAAGTTCAAAATGCAACTGTCACCTGTTTGCCAATTTTTTTGCCATTTTGTTTCACAAAATGCAACTGTCACCTGGTTGCCCCTCAAATTAGAGGCCAACTTGATTATTATGAAAAATGATACTGCTTGAAAGAAAGAAGTGTTTTGTATTATTACCTTCCCGCCTCTCTCCTGAGTGCAACACGAAACCTTAAGTACCAATTAATGGGATGGAAAGTACAAAGCCTGGAAATCTCTGTTTTTACATACAGTCACTGCTCAGTCTCAATTTTGTTAATTTAAGGCCATTAAATAAAGAGAGGATAATTTCTGGGTCAATAAGTAACAGGATAGAAGAGAGGAGCCTTTTGTTTCCTAAAAGGCACATCAGAAAATTGGAAGTGTATGAATTGCCAATAACACCTACTAGAGGAGTAAAAAAAGATTCATTACTCTTGACTGTAAGAAAAGTACACATGGGTGTAATCACAGTAATTATGATGCTCCATTAAAAGTTGTGGCACATCAGTCATTTTATTTAGGTTGTGATTTGGGTAATAGGCTGAATTTTAAAAATCAGTCCTCAAAATGTCTAACAAAATAAAACATTGAACGCTTGGTAGAAGGAAATTTCATCTACATTCTGACCAAAAGTAAACTGTTAATGCAGCCCCCAAATCAGTTCACGGTCACCATACAAAACTGTACCCTCTGACATCTAGGGCTCAGATAAACAACACAAAGTTTCTGCACCAGAAATACTCTGAAATCTCAGAGAAGTCTAGTCACCAGGAATCTCACCTAACTGTATGCAGGTTGGTTAAGTAACAAAATTAATATTCTAAGCTACTTCTCTAGCCAAAGGGACAGACAGACACAACCTATGGCAGTTCAGCCAACAGGCAGTAGTTTTTCCCATACTTACTAAAAAAGGAGCTTAAGGCAACAAACTCCTTAGGCTCCTTATCTGAGGCATCACGACAGAATAAACTATGGCCAGTTACCAAACTTACTTCCACTACTTGACTCTCATAGTTTTAACTTTTCACAGGCAACTCAAACTTGCTACACTGCTGTTAAATCAGTAATTTCAGGAAATGCCATAGTAAAGGCTATTTGTTAAAACTGCTTTTAAATAGAACAGCTAAATATTACAGTTTTATGTTAGTAAACTCTGTCCTTTTTAATGTCATCAGAAATCCCACTGGCAGAGTGGGAGAGTGTCCTGTAGAGAACGTGCAGGACTGAGAACTACAGATACTGACTGCAGCTCAGTTCCCTTCTCCAGGTGGACTACATAGCTTCACCAGTGTCACCATTCAGAAGGATCTACACACAGGTGCACACATCATAAATAAAAATATTAACATTAAAAACATTCATTATGCTGACCTCCCACACATAACATGAGAAAAGCAGAGCCATGCCTTCAGATGCAATAGGTCCACAGTTGTATTGACATTTAATCTTTGCCTACTGAATTAGATAATTTTAAACTAATTAATACATTGGTAAATTTCTGATGAAAGCACTTATATATGGTGAAAATTAAACAATCAGAAATATCTAAAATGTTATTTAATAAATCATATTAATCTGTTCAATATCTTTATATAATATATATTATATAATATAAAATATATATAATATATACATATATATAATATATATATCATAATAATCTGTTCAATATCTTTATCAATGATCTGGACAAGGGGATCAAGTGCACCCTCAGTAAGTTTTCAGATGACACCAAATTGGGAGGGAGTGTTGATCTGCTGGAGGGCAGGCAGGCGCTACAGCGGGATCTGGACAGGCTGGATCGATGGGCTGAGGCCAATTGTATGAGGTTCAACAAGGCCAAGTGCCAGGTCCTGCACTTGGGTCACAACAACCCCAGGCAACACTACAGGCTTGGGGGGGAGTGGCTGGAAAGCTGCCTGGCGGAAAAGGACCTGGGGGTGTTGGTCGACAGCCGGCTGAATGTGAGCCAGCAGTGTGCCCAGGTGGCCAAGAAGGCCAACGGCATCCTGGCCTGTATCAGAAATAGTGTGGCCAGCAGGAGTAGGGAAGGGATCGTCCCCCTGTACTCGGCCCTGGTGAGGCCGCACCTCGAGTTCTGTGTTCAGTTTTGGGTCCCTCACTCCAAGAAAGACATTGAGGTGCTGGAGCGTGTCCAGAGAAGGGCAACGAAGCTGGTGAAGGGTCTAGAGCACAAGTCCTATGAGGAGCAGCTGAGGGAACTGGGGTTGTTTAGCCTGGAGAAAAGGAGGCTGAGGGGAGACCTTATTGCTCTCTACAACTACCTGAAAGGAGGTTGTAGAGAGGTGGGGGTCAGTCTCTTCTCCCTAGTAACAGGCAATAGGACAAGAGGAAATGGCCTCAAGTTGTGCCAGGGGAGGTTTAGATTGGATATTCGGAAAAATTTCTTCACCGAAAGGGTTGTCGGGCATTGGAACAGGCTGCCCAGGGAGGTGGTGGAGTCCCCATCCCTGGAGGTATTCAAAAGGCCTTTAGATGAGGCCCTAAGGACTATGATTTAGTGGGGGACTTGGTAGTGGTATGTTAATGGTTGGACCCGATGATCTTGGAGGTCTCTTCCAACCAGAACAATTCTATGATTCTAAATAGTACATGATATAGGTTAGGATGGCTACAACAACAAAAAAAATCAACTCCCAAGTTTTCAAAGTGCAGAAACTCTTACCCAGAACTTCTATTAAACTCCAGAATTGTACCGACTTGAAATTTCTGCATTAGTAACTCTGTAACAATTTATTGGAGACTGCTCCTAGATTTTTAAGAGGTGAAATAAAAATCTCTTATCACATTAATTAAAAACTGTAGTTGCAATTTCTAAGATTTTCATTTTAGAAATAGTTCACATTGTACAGCTCTAATAATTGAGCTTTGCTGCCTGTCACAGATAAAATACCTAGATAAAACCAGGCTGGAAGAATAATACCATATTTAAGTGGTATTTAAATGCCACTGTAGCTTTATTAGCAGCAGCAACATTTCAAAAGATTATTTACAAACACATTATTTCACATTTATGTTCAAGTTTGCAAGTATCAGGGTATTATCATGGACTTCATTCAGTTTGGCCACAGCTATCTTTGTTTAGGCCTTTGCTAAGTCAATATGAATGTCCCAGGATCTACTTCCTTCTGATTTCAGACTACAAACATGTGTTAATGAAAAGTAAATATCAACATTATTTATTCAATTCTATTTATGAACAAGACATACATTCCACCACAAGGAAAAAGGCAGGCTAATCTCAAGGCAGTGGGAAACTACAATTAAAAGTTTCTAAATAAAATAAGTTTAATTGATTAAAAAAACCCCAAAACAAAAAACCCTCCACACTCAAAAGCATTAGTTATAAAAGTTGCTGTTATATACTGAACTTAAAGAAAAATGTTCTAATACAGGAAGTTTTGGCAGTCCTGAATATTGCTTGCTTCTCTGCATTACACACGTTTTCCAGCAAGTGGAGCCCATACCTCACACACACCTGAAGGTCTATTTTTCACTCTTTCCAAGAGTGAGTTTCTGCTTTTTGAACCCATGGTCAACCAAGGTTATTATGTAATGATTGTTCCAATAATTTTTTTAAAAAAGTATTTTGTACAAGTCTCAACAAGTTAAATGGGTAATAGTTAATAAGCCAATATGTATTCGACATACCACAGTCAAGGACAAACTTCCTTGTGAAAATTTTCATTTTTGTACTGAGTTACAATGCACATCGGTGCACTACTTACAGCACCTCAAGGAATTTAGTGTCCCGAGTACTTGGTGTGACAGCATTATCCTTCAGGTAAACAACAAAATGATTTAACCTGACTCTAAAAATAATAGACAAAAAGAAGGCTGGACTAAATGACAGGCAGAGATGAAGTCAGGCTAAAAGTTTATAGTTAGATTTCTCTTTGATTAATTTATTCAGTCCAAGTTTAAGCAACAGTGAAGTTATTATACAGAGTCATTTGCTAAACCAAAGTCTCCACAATGCTATGGACATTGGTCTTGGGAGACCTGTCTGTTCCAAGCTTTATTAACCTCCCAGAAATTCTGGACTTAGCCTCCTCTATTACAGAGCTGTTGCCAGATAGTTACATTAAAGATGATATGAAGTATTAAGATGCTACACTGATGCATGGCATTTCTATATCAAAGGCTACATCTATACTAGCAAGCTACACGGGGCTAGCGCGTGGATCTCGGCACTGGCCTGCACACATCGATACTGTTAAGATTATTGCTTCCTAGTACAGTTTTAGTCGGTGCAAACCCACCTCTCTTCTACGCAATGTCTAAGTATAGCTTGAGGAACAGCACAGGCAAAGGACATACCCCAGCTTAAATGCAGCCATCCTGTTCTGGAAATAAGAGTGCTTAGGCATGGATTTGAATCATGCTGTGCCAGAGGATGGTCTCTGGTCCATTTTACTTCCAACCATAGAAAGATACACCCTAGATAACAAACTTAGCCCCAGATAACAAACTCTAAACAGAAAAGCAACAGTTGTGATTAAAAAAAAAAATAGTAAAAGCAGTTTTCTGTTGTACCAGTCCAAGGTAATATATGCTAATATTTGCATTTGGCTTAAGATTTGAATGACATGAGACATCTATCCATTCCAAATGCACAAGCACACGCTAGTCTATACTGCTCATTTCATTTAGAAGAGTAAAACAGTAACAAATCTAGATTAACACAGATAAAATTCTGCACTGCTAGAAGTACCTCTAGCTTTCTCTGTTAGAATATTCATCAGCAAAATGTCGTTAACTTCATACCATCACGAACTAAATTCAGTTTTTCAACTTACCATTATCACAATTCTTATATTCCATACTCATTTCCTTTACAGAGCTGATTCCTTACATATGCTGTCTTTTATGGTTTTGTAATAAAGACCACTGTGGCAATAGCAAGTATTGTCAAGTAGTGAACTGAACTAAGAATGTAGCCATTCTAAACTAAATGTTGGCATTTATAATTCAAGATTGGTGGTCTTGGTTTCAATCTGATGCTTCTGACAGTTCCACTGCCTTCTAATACCTAAACACCCTCCTAATTTAGGGCAACTGGAAGAACAACAGTCCTACTTTAAAAAAATACATCTGCCTATCACACACTTATAAACAGTTTAATTGTCTAGATTCTGTTTCTTCCATCTGACATTTAACTATTAATGCAGTATAAGACCCTGATAGCCATGGCCAACTTTGCATATTAGTGCCATGTCTCAATGTACTATGACAGCAACACCCTGGAGAAAAACAAAATAAGAGCAGCAGTAACGAAGTCCACTAATGTACCTGGCCTTCACTATGGACAGAGAAGTTTGCACAGAGAAGTCTGACAGCTTACTAACAGTTTCTGTTGGACAGAAATCACTATTTTTGTTTAGCTGATTCTTTCAGCTTTGTTTCTTCATAGATTCCTCTTCTAATTAAGTTAGTCATGTGCCTGCATCCATAACTGCAGATGGGAGCAGGATATTTTTATTAACAGTCAGTATCTATCAAAAAAATCATAAATAAAAAAATGCAAAAAAGACAGTAGCAAAATTAATTGCTGTTTGAGCACAACTTTTATAAACCTTTGAAAGTAAAGCAAGTAAATAAACCTGTACTGGAAATAGTTCTTGGATTGGATATCATGGGAAAAGTTGTTTTGCCAGGCTTGAAAACAGTGACACTCTTCACTCATTTACTTTTGATACAACATATTCTACAGTAAATTAATGTGCATCCTCCAAGGCATTTAATCTTACAAACATTCCCTCAAGAGTACAGTCTTTCATCCTTAGCCACATGGCGCATTTGCCATACATTCAGGTTTCTGAAAACACAAAATTAAGTAAATTATATATGGAACACCTACCATTGTCACTGTCTCCTTCAGATGGGATACTGTAGCTAAAGTTGTCCCATGTTTGTGCCTGTGTAAGTGTGTTGAAGGAGATAGGAGGAAGACTGTGGGATGGGTCTGCTGGAGGGGAGTGATAGCCAGTCCAACCATGGTGGTACAAGGACCGGAGGGGGGATAAAAGGGGGCAGCAGCATTTCATATATGGCATTAGGATTGTATGGTAATGACGAAGATGTAATTCAAAGGTGATTAATACAAAATGCGCAATTTTTGAGAAAAGAATGAAAGATGGTGCAGAATAAAAAGAATGAGAAGTTATATATTAGCACTTGCAAATCATACATTATATGCGCAGTTAAGGCTGTTAAGCTTAGCAAGATCATTGTAACCATAGCACTTGACACAACTTGTTCACTACCAAGTTTTAAGAAAAAGTACCCATAGATTTTCACATTATAGCCTGATGAAGACCTTGACTCTGTGAATCAGAAGGTAAATATATCAGCTGTGAAGTTTTAGCAATAAAAAGTTAAAAGAATAAGAATTTAGGTATGTTTTGCGACTACGTCATAAGACGTAAGACACTTCCTCTCCTAAAGACAAAGAAAATTTACACACCTATATGAAAATATTATTACATTACAGGTTCCTAGCTGATTTTGATAAGTAGCAACTACACTATCCCTTGGATTCTCTTTCTGTTGAAGTATGTCCTGTAAGTACATGTACTACAGATGTTTTCCTTTTGTTTTAATTCACTTACTAGTATATGCAGCACTACTTTTATTTCTTGCCGACTCCCCCAGCAAGAAGTCCAACCCTACAATGGGCCCAACACCCTAGGGAAGTTCTGGTCCTCAGCAACCTTTGCAGACTTTCCAAGGACAAGAATAGACATACAATACCTCCAAAGGGTGATCCCGAGTTTGCACCACAAGCCTTGGCAAACCTGCGCTGTAGACAAGTCTTCTAACAAGCACAAATTCAGTGATGATCCAACTGGGCTCCCTAGAACGTGCAAAATTGCACATTTCCACTGAGGCTGCAACAGAGCCTGTGGAACAGACTCTGTGAATAGTCTGGAGACTATTCACCAGGTGACTGTAAAAGCATGCCATGCGTACATCAACTCATTATGGGGCTAAACTTGTACAGCAATACAGTCTCTATTCTCCATCCGTTCTGCCTTCTCACCTTCATCTAATCATGACAACACCTCTTTTTGTTCGTCAAATCCTTCAGCGGGTATTTTTATTCCTTCCCCACCACATCTACTCTGCACCTGTCTCCTGTCTTGATTGTGGCAAGGCTTTCCTCCCAAGCTTTCCTCAAACCTCCATTCTACAGTGTTTCAGAACTGGACACTGACATCCTTAAAACATCTCCTCCCTGCTTAACTTCAGCATGTCATCCATCGTTTCAAAGCTTCATGCTGGTTCGCTATTTTCTGACACAGAATTTAAATCTCTCCTCTGCTCTTCACAATGTCACTTCTTAATGTGTTTTTCCTGTATCTGATCACAACTGTTCCTGACCACTTCTGCCACAAAAATTATGAACTCCCTCAGTTTCTTGGTTTCCCACATATATTTCCATGTTTTATCTACTGAATCCCCCACACAAGCAACATTCATGTTCCTCAAACTAAAATGGAGATTATAAACTACCTTTACTCTAAATGCGAAACCATAATCCTCAATCAATTTAAAATTACTATCTAGATCAAGAAGCAGTTAAAACCATTGAATATTAGAAGAAAGTCCAAGGTAAAGTTTCAGTAAGCAGAAAAAGTCCCTGTTTTATACATTCCAAATTAACAATCATGAGTAACTTAATCCCATAGACTTTCTCCTTCTCCACAATTCTGGAATCTGTATTAACAAAATGATAATTCAGTCAGCGTCATGTAAAACATCACCTTAAACTTCCCTCCACACTCAACTGTTCAAGAGCGCTCTCTCTTTAGCCATACCCTTTTCCACAGCCAGTTTACTGCTTCTGTCTATTGGGACAACAGGTCAGCTGAACCCGAGAGTTGGCACAACTTAAACTCTCAACAGAATCAACACTGGGTAACAGAACACAGATTTATGGCAAATGATAAACAGTTTTTAACTATGCTGCCAATTAGGATTCTCAAGATTTTCCAAAATACACAGATAATCCAATTAGGGAAGAAAACAAAAGTAGAAGGAACAAATATTCAGAGATTAGAAAAACAGTAACTAACACTCAAAAGAGGGGAAAAACACAGTCAAGTTCTAATGATCATATGTGACAGCGAGGCAAGTGTGTCCACAGATACCAGCATTGTGCTTCAAATCCTCTACAAGTTACCAAAATGAAGACACTGGATTCACAAGTAAGATTATGCTAAGTAAACAGCTGCATGGGAACAACTTTTCACTTCCCAACAAAAACTGCTTCATGATTTTGAGTTTTGACAGTGCTTCTTTTAGCCTCTCAAGGTACAATTTTTCTTTGTCTGCTTGTCTGGGTTGCTGTCACCTTGTTCAGCAGAAACTATGAAACACAATGGCCTCAAAATGGCACAGAACAAAAGCAAAAATATTCTTGAGTACCACAAGATGTATTTGATGATGTTCAGGCTTCAAGGTTTGGCATTTTAAAGATATCATGGCAAGAACTTTGCAACACTTAGTTTCAACAATTGGCACCACTCTGAACATTTTAATCAGTTCATGAATCAAGCACAAAGAGTTTAAATTTATTAACTATTTTGAGTGATTCCTTTTCAGAGCGCAAAAGCACTTCCCAAGAGCAAAACTATGGTTCTAAGAAAACTTGTAATTATTGATTCTTTTCAATAGTAATTTCTAAAGTTTTTCAAAATTAATGCGAATTTAAGAAGCCCCTACTCTATTAAAGTATTTAAAATACAGGAGGAAATATTCTGAAAAATTAAAAAATCCTCTCTCTTTTACCTTCTACGTAAACATCTGACCCTTGAAAAGAATCGGTCAAAAAGTCAAAACACATTCATTATCTTTCAAAACATTTTGTTTGGGTACCATGTCAGCCATCAGATATGGATTTTCCCAATGTTTTGCCTAGCTTTAAAATGAAAGAATAAAAGGACCTTCAGTCCTGAACACATATCAGTATGTACTAACACAGAAGTTTAAGCCACTGTGGTTTATCCTCTGGAAGCACTTCCATTTGTGTGTGTACTTCAAAAAACTGGAAACCTTACCAGAAATCTAGAACAGTTTACTTTCACCTTTCCAAGAGACATAAATCATTATGAAATGACAAGGGGGGGGGGGGGGGGGGGGGGTGTAAAGTCAAATAGAAAACAACATTAATTTAAAAGAGATGAAAATAAACACAGTGAAAATAAACTCTCAAATTTCAGAAAGGTACGGTTGCATATATTTTCATTGACAATTTGCCACTATTTTTTTCACAGAGCACGATGTACACATTTTAGTTAGAACATTTTAATGTTCTTTTAATCTTGCACTCAGATTGAAAAGATTTATAGAAGAATGTGATTCAAATGTAAGCTCTAATGAAGTTAAATAGCTAAAACTCATTTCCAATGAGTTTTAAGGTTTCCCCTAAGGCCACGAAGAACTTAAATGAATAAAGCTATTAAAATAAACTACAAACTGAGCTGAAAAACTTTCCTGGATCACAGAATTGCTGGACCCCTAGACTAGCTCAGCTCTAGGGCAATAAAGCAGTATATAATTAACAAGGACAAATTCAGACAGTGATAGAATGGTTCAAACTCACACAAAACTTGCACAAAGTTTAAAAGGAAATACAGTGAAGAAACTAGAGACATGGCAAGCTAACCAGCTTTAACGGTAAAAACATGCAGGATTCACAAACATGCCAGTATTTTCAGTCATGTACTACTTCTATCTGTAAAGTATTCTTATGTGTTAGCAAAACAAATTTTAATACTACTTTTAGAGTAATTCCAAGGTGGGAGCAGAAGAGGAAACAATATGTAGCTTCACTACTCCTTTGTGAGGTTTCGTTTTGTTACATTGTGCTACATAGCCAATATACTGTCTTTTTATCTGAAGTTGGACCTAAAGTTTTACTATTGACAAATTCCCCTTGTCTTACCATGGTATAAATTTAAGGTAACATGCCTGAAACTGGATGTGATGAGGTGAAAGATTGTGCAATAATGGCTCTAGGTTGGTGACTCTGTAGTGTATGATATGGAAAGGAAAATAAATTCACATTATCAAGTCTTCTTCAACCCATAGCTGTGACCAAAAGACACTACAGTATTGGCATACTCGAAGTGATTCATATATATGAATGTGAATGGGTACAGTGCAGAAAATCAACAGATTATAACCACCTGACTTTGGTATTTAACAAGGCTGTACACAGCTGCAATATACACAGGGGAAGAACTGTAGGAGCTGTGCACATCTGGTCTTCCATCATGTGACTTGGAGGATTTGTTGTAAAGGACTGCAACCATTGCAATCCAGTCTTTCTAGAAATCCTCTAAAAAAAAGATTCACTGGGCTATTTTGCCCTGACTTATTACAGTCATTAAGTATAAGACATCTTGGAGCACTGATATACCAGGATTAGGAAGTGCACATTAAACTAACACTTGAACAAGAAGTCATAGTCTTGCATTCTCTCCCACATCGCTCCTTCCAGCGCCCGGCAGCAGATTTCACCGGCAGCTCAGCAGAACACAGGCTACATCCCATGAAAGCAGCAACATGGCATGGGCCCGTTTGCCTTCACATGTCTTCCACCTAACAGTGTTATCGCAACGTTGCCGCTGGACTGTGCAATATTACTCAATGTTTTATTTTTTCCAAATCCTGAAAGGACCCATTTGCTCATCATTTAACCCATACTTTAAATATATAGAGAAATAACAACATCTCTAAAGCATCAGGAACATACAAAAATAGAGCCAGAGTTTAACAGTCCAACAAACTAAGAAATGCAACTGAACAGATCTGTCAAACTAGGTATCATAACTACATGAGAAATCTAAAATATCCTCTTCATGAAACAGGGTTGGTTCAAACAGTTTTCTTTGCTTTTTGGAACTTTTTTTAAAAAAACCAAAACAACAACAAATCTATGGGTACAGTTTCTTAAACATTCAAATGTGAAACTGCTGCCATTATTGCCAAGATATTTTGTTATGGAAACTACAAAGCTTGTAGTGGTTTACCAGCATTTGATTAAAAGCATTTGCGGTGAATGCGAGAAATCAGAATTACAGTTTTAGGAGGCTGAAACATACTGAAAAACCTATGGTTATTCTTTAGAGGTGATGTGAGATGACTTAACAATATTGACTACCTCAGCACAGAGAAGATAAAAACTGAGTTTAATCCTGTAGCTAATCCTGTTTTTAAAGGAAGCTGTTATCCAAGCCCTCAAATACATCAATAGGGTTTTTGTTTTGTTTTGTTTTTGTTTGTTTATTTATTTAAAAAAAAAAAACACAAAACAAACTGCTGCGTGTTACAAGATTGATGGTTATGCAGATTTAGTGCATTGCAAATTCATTAAACTCAGCTGCTGGCTGAAGTAAACATCTAATCTTCCTATAATGCAAGCATGACTACTGAAAGACTCATTGCAATGAGCAATTTTCAGAGCAATGCATAAGCGTTTTCCAAACAAGCCTAATTATACGCATATATTATTCAACAAAATCTAAACTGTAGCACTACATACCAATTAAGCAAAACCCATATTTAAATTAGTATGTCAGCAAAAATTATATGTATGTATATATGTGTAAAATATGTGTATTTATATACCTATCCACATATTTTTAAAACATACATACATATAATTTTATAAAACACCTAATTTATTAGTAAGGGATGAAAACTGATCCATATATAATGTGCCAAATACATACTTGTTATAAATTCAATCTTGATTCAAACCTATACCCTTAAAATGTTCTAATCTTGTTCTAACTGTTGTACAGAAAATGTTTCATCACTGCCTTCTTAAGGGAGAAAAATAGACAGCTATTAATAACACAGATGTTAAAAAAAAAAAAGGTACACAGAAATTGGTTAATTTTCTTTCCCACATTACCTGATCGTGGCTTCAGGCCAAAAGGGATTGTGGTGTTTGTAGTAGGAGACATTGTCGGACTTTTATCCTTGTTCTGTGTAATTCAAGAACATAAATCTAAGTAAGAGTAACATCCAGAATATCTCAGCACAACTGACCGTATAAAATGAAAAAGTTAACAATACTGCACACTACAACTATTCCACCATAATCTGATAACAATACAGTCTCAAACCTATGATAATCTCCCTTTTTCATTCTGTCCTATTCCTTTGCTGGAAAAGACGAGTTTCTGACCAAAGACTGCAACATATTCCCCCTAGCTATAAATAAGCTCAGTTACTTCTCATTTTTTTCCCATGTAATCGCTTGGTTCCATCAAACATACATTTTTATGGCATAGTACATTTAGAAAAACAAAGCAAAGACACAGTTTTTCCTTAGATACATTTGTTTCTTTCACAGAATTCATTATCATTCTGCATGGTATTTTCCATGCAACACTGAATTTCTGCCTAAAAAGCAGAAAAGAGGAAGTTACGCATACACCTCAGAGCAGGATCGCCCTTGACCCTGAACTAGGCTAACAGCTGCAGCAGGAAGAATGGAGTAGCAACATACAGGAGAAGGTGAGGTGTAATCATCATACCACCAATGGTAACACAGAAAGAGTCCTACAACCAAACTCCATAATGGGAATCCTATTTAAAAAGTGATTCCTCAGGGAGCCAGGAACTATAGAAATCCCATCACCAAGACTGGTGGAAGGTGCCTGGGTGCTCATGAATTTGCAAGTTGCTCCAAGAGGGAGAGGCCCTATTTCTGCACAGAAAATATGAAGGGAAAACGTCTCCATAAGGAGCTCCCTACAGTTTCCCTTTTTGACCTTCTGCTGAGATTTGCACTGTGAAAGTGATTGGACTGCTCTCTGAAAACTAATCAAGGACATGGCATAACCGTGCAAAACAGAAATTGCACTGAAATCAACAGAAACTCTTGTGGAACAAGGAAGAACCAAAAAAAAGAAAATGTGGCAGAACAAACAAAATGTAAAACAATTAAATGTTTTACACTAAACTACATAACTCGGAAACAAGCTTATCAGAAAGTTTATTTTTATACCCTAGTACATCCTTAAGATGACAAGAATAAACCACAGGTCAAATAAACCACATAGCCATTACTGATGAGCTCAGTCATGTTTTCTGTGATATTCAATTACATGTTTCATTTAATATATGAACCATTCTTATAAAACATGCAAGAGACAGACAAATGGCACTAGCATCGTACCTCATTGTGAGAGGCTTGCCCACTTGTATTCCAAACAATTAGATCATTCTGCGTGTTTGGAAAAGGAAAAAAAAAAAAGAGAGACCATTTCAGCAACTATATTAATGATACACTACAACAGGATATTTTAGTCATGATACTCATATACACATTAATACTTAATTCCTTTTTTCACTGAAACAACTAATTTTCATTAATAATAAATACTTTTATAGCTAGTTGAACAGCATTTAAAAAACCTTGTGGAAATGATTCACACATACTCGTCATTCATTTTTTAGTTTCAATCCTAAGTGATTATAACTGCATTTATAAGATTTTAATGTTTGTTGGTTCAAATGCAGTATCCAGTTTTGTTTCACAGATTTTGTAATTAAACTATCACCAAGATTTTAATATGCAAATACAGATTTTTAATATAGATTTGAAGAGAGAAGTATTCTGTAAGCAATTCATTTTATAATTGCAATATAACATACCTTTTGTTACCAGTTCTGCCATAGTTAAATTGGAAACATGTAAATCACATTAATAAATATGAAACACAATCATTAATTTTGCATCAATCATAACTCAGCAGAAACACAGCTGGTGTAAGTAAAAACAAATTACAATTCAATTCAAAATCATTTCCTTAGGACTAAATTTTCTTTAAATTGATAAAAAATGGAAACAAAAGACAGCACTCAGAACATTTGGTCCCACAGTCACAGAGCTTTCCAAAAGTTCGCAAGATGGGAAGGAAGATTACACACCCATTTTGCTTCGTGACCTTTCTTGGCTACTTTTCAAGCTTAAAAATAAATCCTTCAGCTTTAGACATCTTTCATAATATTACCTCAATCACTGTATTACCTAGAATAAACAGAAAGAAATCTTACTCATCTGATCCTAGCCAGTTCTACCTGGGGACTCGCATGCTTGAGCACTCCTGTGCTCAAGGACTACGTTCTTGTGACAGACTTGCTAGTTATGTCTACATCACAGGTCTAATCTCTCTCACAGCGTGCAGGTCACTAGTCAGAATTTTGAATTCATGCTAAATTGAATTTATTTAGTAACACAAGTGCGTACTGTACTACACAGAATGTAGCATGGTTAAAAACTTGCTCTTGCAAGATGTGTTTCCATTTCATGGAATGTGCCTAGTGCTTTCACCTGCATAACACAGCCCAGATCAGGCCCCCTACAAGTGTTTAGGAAGATTTATTTCTTTTTTTTAAAAGCTTCTTAAAAGTGAACCAGCAGTGTCCTTGTTAAACAGTTCATCAAAATACAGAGACAACACACATTTTGACACTGCATTAGCCTTATCTGTTAATCTCAGCAATGTAGTAAGAACTGTTCCAAATAAAGTGTGGTAACCCCAACATACAACAATACACCAAAAGAGATGACCCAACTCAATTCTTTTGAATTTGATATTTTAAAGAAAAAAAAGACAAAATTAAGACTAATAAAGTCACATAGGAATATTTGACAGTAATGATGATTATACATAAGAATATTTGAAAAGCATCAAGATAAACCAGATTCAATCTACGTCTGGATACGGTAGACCATATGAAGGTACTACCAATATAGACAGAACGTTATGTAATTTTATTCTCAGAATGTTCTTGCAAGAGCGATCACAAAAATCCCTATACAAACAAGTTCTGAAGTAATAACATATGCACTAAATATTTAAATTAGATTTTTTTCACTGTTCTTTATTTCTGCATCAATGCAATGTACACAACTTAAAATACTTTTTTAAACTTTAAAACAATCATCTCAACCTATATACAGTCTGTTTGTAATACTAAACACATTAAAAACACTGCTGTTAACAAAAACTTATCATCTTATATAACTAAAAGAGTATTTGGGGTGAGAGGGAAGAGGAATCAGGTGTTTCATTTTATTGAAGATCTAGCTTCAAGGTGACTTATTTTTTCCAGGGGAATGCAACCACTGCAACTACTATAGTTTTCATTGGAAGAAAAGACTTGTATTCATTTCATTAAATCAGTTTTTTCCTGAGAGACAGGTCTTAATCAACTTCCCCCAAAAAAGAAAAACCCCAATGAGCCTAAACCGACTACTGTCTCCGCACACAAATTGACAGAACGCAATGATCCATTCCAAATGTTTCCACATGTATTGCATCTAGACAACTCCATACCTGACTCAATGACCATTTTTCACCCTGTTCACAAGTTCTCACTTCAGTGTTTGCTTTCTCCATAATGAACTCCCTCCTCCTCTGAAATTCTAGTTCCTCTTCAGCATTTTCTCTCTGTAAGATAAATAACTCTTTGGACTGTGTATCACTGGAAACAGAACTATAATTTTTTGCGTAACATTACCTCAGAAGTATTTCTTACAAATACTGTGATGAAAAGTGAACAAAGAAGTAAGCAGATACTACATACTTGCAGTACCAGTGCTAACAGGTAGATAACATAAATCTAAACAAAGTACTTCATAAAGAATACCAGTTCACCAGTCAGGATACAGATCAAACAATAAGCTGCATCTCTCACACTGTAAAACTCCAAATCATGCTTTATATACTCTCTGTAACTACAGTGACAGTGCTCTGGAAAAACATTAATTTTTAGTTTACAAAATACTTTGGGGTTATCCTTAATGAATGTACTGTTTTCCTACATCAGAACAGGGAGATAGGGGGGTGGGGTGGCAGATGAGTATGCATAGCTGAGTTGTGAACTGGCATACATGAAAGCTGCATACGGGGCGGGGTGGGAGATGAAAAAGTAACTGATAAACCCAGAAAAATTTTATATATACACATATTAAAAAATAGAAACAATTCCATAAAAATGTTAAAGAAGAATTAGATTTGTCCTCTAGCTTACTAAATTTTTCCTTTCCCTACTTGGTAGATTAATAATTAATGAAATTGTTGGCTCATTTCCTGTCTTCCCCCCCCAAATATTTTGTAATAATACACTCATTAACGTACCTGACCAAGGGAAGACATCTCCATCTGCATTTGATCTCTAATATAAAGATAAACAAATACAAATATGTAATTCATTGTGTAGAAACTTGAATATGATGAATCTAACAAATGCATTATTTTTTTTCTAAAAAAGGTAGATAAACACACTTTACTGTAGACTCCTGAAATTCTAAAGCTGTTGCAGGTCCCATGGGATACAGATTCACACCACTGCTCTCTGAAATATCCATGCTTAATCTGCAAGGTTTGAAATAAAAACATTGCACTGGGGTATAGCTTTGGCAACCATTCTGTTCAGTATTTAATTTTAAACAAATGGATATATGAAATACTTTTACAGTCATGGTTTTAACCTGCTCAGTGTTCTCTCTTAACAACTTTTTGAAATGCCTCCTGATCCTTCACTATGACCAGTTCAGTCAAAGCAACGTTAATGCTTTCATCTGCAAAATGTCAACCTGAGCAATGGCTTGTATCAAAACAAAACAACCTGTTTACTACCAACAACCATGCCATTATCTAGAAGACTGTAGATTTCTATATCCGACCTCTAGCACCCTGTGTTCAAATAGAAGCCACAGCCCTGGTTAGATATTCAAATTTAATTTACAGTGGATGAAAATAAAGCAGTGCAACAATAAATTCACAGCAGACAACAATCTGAAAGAAAGCAGCGAATATAGGAAAGGGAATATAGGAATCTGAAGCAAACATATGAAAATACTGTATAAGGTTGAGTCTGAAATCTTTTTCCTTTTCAGAACTGAAATGCTGCTTACGTGCCCATAGGGTATGCAGATTTGAAACTGCAGAACACTAGGACAACAGTAACTGGACAAGCATTTTACAAGTTTAATAGTCATATCTGTTAGCAAAAATAGCTCCAACTGATATGCTCTACACTGAACTCTAGGCACTGCACGTTACGTGCGCCAGCATTATCTACTGTTTCAGCTCCTACAGTGGTTTCTCTTCTTAACTCCTAAATGGCCTTCAGTGTGAGATAAGGATAACTCTGGCTAGAGTTAGTTATTTCAACTAGGTTATCCTGACTAGGTGATTAGTGTTATACTGATGCACAAAAGAAACCTCTATGGGGAAGATGTAATTTTTGACATGCTCTACGTTTAAGTTAAAAGCACATGAAAGCTTTTGTGCATCTTGAACTAAGGAGCAATGGAAGCATTTAAATTCCTTTGTGGATCTGGATAAAGACACAAGAACTATTCAGTATGAAAAACAAAATTTTCTTACACTGCTTTATATAATGCAAGTATGTAACAAACGGCCATGTAATCCAGTAATTATAAAAGAAAATATGAGGAACCCGTGGCCCAGAGGACTGAAAGTCTACAGCATCATTTGGCAAATATTAGGCACCCAGGTGTATCTTACTGGGTAAGTCTGAGTGTTAACATACAGGAGACATATATTGAAAAGCTTACATAGCACTCAGTAAATTGAAAACAAATACTTATATTTTAAGGTTAGAAAAAGAAAGTGCAGCCACAAAAAAACCCACTTCACTATGTAAAAACACAGTAGAAAAATACAGACATGGATGACATGCTTACCATTTTTAAAAGCCACATTTCAAATTTACTGTAGTGTTACTAATGAAAGCACATCTGAATATGCATGGAGAAATAGATTAATTTTCTGGATTTTATTGCCCTTTTTAATTTAATATGAAAAACTAAATATGTAGGAAATATTGGGGCAATATTTGACAAAAAAAAAAAGGGACAAAATTTATAAGGCTAACAACTGAAATTTTTTTAATGTCGCTTTTTTCCAAACCAGACTTTTTCCTTTTTTAATTGCAACACTTCTCCCATAAAGTAATGTCTCATATGAGGTGCAGAAGCAATGGTATACTATCTCACAGAAACCATAGGAACCAAAAAGCTTTCCTAATTTTTATGACGTTTTATTAAGCAAAAATACTTGCAAATCAAGTATTTAGTATATAATTCAAGAATTCAAGTATTCTCTACATGATTCAAAATAAAGCCAGATAATTGTCTCTCTAGAAATACTAACAGGAGTGAATTTCTGTCCCAAAAAGTAGAAAGGTCTGCTAGGTGAAAAAGCAGTATCAAAATAGGCGTTTAAACTAAAGAACAGCGTAGTCACAAGAACAAATGGCTATGGTGAACTGGCCAAGGGAGGAAGGAGAAACAAGGATACTTCAGGCTGGAAGTGACAAGGAGGTTTCTAGCCTTCAGAGAAATTAAGCTCTAAACCAGCTACCTCATAAGAAGAAATGAAGAAAAATTAGTTACCTAGTTTTGAAATGAACTTAATCAATTTCTGAAAGTGGTTACACAAAGAAAAGCAATAGCAAGCATCTGGACAGAACTACCTACACCACTCTTGTCAGTCCTTTTCAGCAGGACAAGCGTTTATTTTCTTTTAAATACTTATTCCTTTGTTTATTCACAGATCCAGAGTCATTCCACCTGACTTTAGCCACTTAAAACAGGCACCTGAATTATAAAACCTTGCCTTCTGTATTCAGGGGAAATCTAAATAACTTTCTCTAGCTGCCTCTTCCTCTTTCTCCTTTTAAAGTTTTCAAACTCCACCACTAATTCAGGCACCTCCTTTCTGTGCTCCACTGAGGTGGGATAAAGCTGGGTCAGAAGACCTCCTCCAGTCCCCACAGAATACGCCGAGCATGAGTAAGTACAGGAGAGTTTATAGTCCCTAGAAGAAATGTGACTATCCTAGACAAAACTTCAGAGTATCACCAAAGTGTACATGAGATGAATGGTTAAGAGGTGTCTCCACCTCTAAATTTAGGTTTCTTTTATACCTGAAATCCTTCTTAATTTACTGGGAATCTTGTCTAGATACTCAGAGAGAAAATGCAGTTTTCCTTCTTAACAATCTAAGCGCCTCCTGAAAAACATCAGTAGGCTAACAAAGCACTTCATAACTCCAGAGAACTTTCAATTATCAGTTAAAAAAGAACTCTAAAGTAATTCACAAAAATGTTAAATACATTACATTAACACATCAGCTATTGTAAGCATACCTGTTGGGATCTTGTAAGAAATCTACTGCTTCTCTTAGTTGTTCTATCATTGCTATATCAATAGTTTGTTCTTCTGATAAATTTATTCTATAACAGAAAACAAAAGCATTCAAAAAAAAAAAAAAGAGGTACATCAGCAATTATTAAGGGTAGTCTGAATTTCAATTTGTGAGCTCTATCTTCCAACTGGCATGCAAACTCTATAGAGGGGAAAAAACAGCCTCTGTGCACACTAGTATGTGCTGAATTTATGGAAAAGTTTCTTCTGAAAAAATTCTCCAGCACTTTGCCCTTAACAAAGCCCCCCAACCTAATACATACATAAACAAATGTGACGAACTAAAACTTTTAGCATTCAATTAAACAGACTGACTTCTAATATTGGAAAATTTATTTACCAATATTTGACTCTTATTAACTGCATTTATCACATGTGTTGTTTTAACATAAGTACTAAATACAACGATTCTTTTAATGGACCAGCATGCTTTCTTTTGCTTTTCAACATTTATAATTCTTTTCGGGGTTTAGAAACACAATCACCTGTTAGTTCTGCCAACAAGACTCTTTCAGGAAGTACTTATTCTTTCCTTCCTTCAATTTTTGTTTTTAAATCATACAGGACGCCACTGTTCTGATGACTGACAACTTCACAGTACACTATCATGCTAAATCCCCTTTTCTTATGCACTCTCCTCAGCAACTGATGTTCACTTCCTCTGCTCTTGAATTTATGTCTATGAATTAATGATTGCTTCAGGGTTAAAATTATAACAAAAGAAGAAAAAAGACTGAGGGATTTTTTCCAATAAAATTACGTTTTTTAAATGTACATTAAATTTAGATCTTATAAGTTTTGATAAAATCCCTTTTTACCAATGCCATTAACAGACTAAATATCAAAATACCTAATTAAAAAGCTTGTACTCTACATAGGTAAAAACTATTACAGCATTATTGGTGCATACTAATTAATTAGTAGTAATATAACATCCACTTTATTTCGCAATAATGTGTAAAGCATTGAGCACACACAAAGTGCAAGGCTGTGCTTCTGTCATGCCTCCAAGTCTACAAAATTATTAACTGATAAGAAAATGTCAGTTCTGGTCAATCTAATGAAATGGCACAGCTAATTACTTATAGACACATAAAAAATACTTACATTTCGTCTGTTTGCCATTGTGTGTCCTCTTCTATTCTCAATAATTCATCACACCCTGCTGCTCTGCTCTGTAAGCAGACAAAGCAATATTGAGAACTGAACTTTGTAATTAAGTAGGCAGATAAATTTTGTTTTCAGACTCAGCTCTGACCTAATTTATGTAACAGTTTAGGGTGGCTAGTTGAAGCAATCCAACACTGCTGCTCCACTCCTCACTCTACCCTCTTTTAAGATACTGATTACAAGATCTTCTATTCACTGCTCAGATTTTATTGAGGTCAACAGCCCTTACCCTCCTTTAACGGTAAAAACAAAGTCAAGCAGCAAGAGAATTCTTTATTCTATGTCCCAGATTTCATTTGTGCCTTTCTTATAGGCAAACAATGTTTCAATTAAGCACAATCCAACTCTCGTCTTACTTGCTCTCCTACCACAGCCAGATTTGTTTACAGAGCAAGGAAATTCCAAATATGCAAACAGTAGCAATTATGTACTTCATCCATAACTATTAAAATTGTGAAGTAGGAATCCTGTTAACAGCCCTGAATAAATTTTTTTGAAACAAATCAGAACCAAAACTGCATGCAAGAATTCCTATCAGTCAGCTAGTTATTTTGGGTTCAATGTAGGCATAAATTAGAGCCCCCACTGTCCCACCTATAACTGTGAAGTTCTACTTATTAGAAAACTTGACTCTCTCTTTTATGCTTCCATTTGGTGCTTTGCAGTTTTCTTTTCTCTTTCATCTCAGATAGGCAGGAACACTGAAGTAGTTCAGCTGCCAGTAAAGACAGAAGCCCTCTGAATGGACGTGCATTTGTACTACTAGAGAATGGACAGCAGAAAACAGAGAGGCTTATCCTCTTCTGTGTCATGTGTTTGGCACATCAGTCGCATCACCCTGTAGCAATGAATGCTATGCGACTCTGCCAGATGTGTCACTGAAGAGTGTACCAACTTCTCTAACATTCCCTAAAGATGGCCCATTTCCCACTGCCAATACCCAGTAGAATGACTAAAGCCATTCTGTTTGCTTTTTCTTCTTACAGGAATGAAGTATGTGATTTTTCCTGTAAAAAGGGCACATATCATAAGGTGACAAAAATGCAACACTTATTCTGTGAGGTGATCCTCAGTCTCTGGGCATAACTATATAAGATAAAGTCATACAAATTAGGACTAACATTTGAAAAAATACAAAATTCTCCAAGTCTAAGCTCCCCTTTTGCACTGTAAGTTGTATTGATTTTTTTGCATGGTTTGCTTAAGCAGAATTTCAATTTTAGAAGTCTCCCGCTGTCCCAAAAGGCATTCTGGTACATGACTAAATATAAACCAAAGAACACAACAGACTCACAGACTCAGAAATCCACAGAAGGTAAATGCCCCGAGTTCAAAATCCTCAGAGTAAAATGGATGTACTACCTATTCAAGTCACCAACTGCTGATCTCAACTGCCATAATGTTAAGAAAATATCAAAATAAAAATTAAAGAAACTGCTCACTCTGGCAATATTCTTATACTGAAATTCAATACAGTAACCTATATTTTATTGAACCACTGTCTGCAACACATTATTTCAGATAATATTGTCTTATTATGACAGTGGACACTACGGTGTTAAATGGTACACTACTGAAAATCAAGATGATTAAGTGAAAAGAACAAGGAAAGGAAATACGAAGAATATAATGTACGGTCAACTTCAGATGTGCATACTACCATCTTTGTCAGGAATGGATGAAATTATTCTATCCCCTTTTACCTAGTTCATTCACCTCAAATGTGCACACTTACTGAAAATCTGTACGCAGGAAACCTACAGTGACGTGTTAACATTCTAACCATCTAAAAGTAAGAATTTTTTAGTATAAAAGGCACAAAAGAAGAAACCAATATAAGATAACCCAAGTGTCCTAAACATTCACCAACTATAAATAACTCTTCCTAATAATCAATGAAGTTTTAGACAATATGCAATTGCCATTTTAAACACTACTGAATTCACATTTGTATTTGTAAATAACGAGATAATAAGCAACATGTATTTACTATGTAAATAAAGTTTTCTGATAACTACATGTCTTCAGTAACTATGAAAGGGAAAAGGTGGGGTTTTTCCTTTGTTTTTAAATGCTAGTCCTCTGGGGCTGCCACCTCAGAGACTCTGCAACTAGCTGAAGAACTGCAAGAGTTTTGT
The DNA here is from genome assembly GCA_009819775.1 of Phoenicopterus ruber ruber. NCBI lineage: Eukaryota > Metazoa > Chordata > Aves > Phoenicopteriformes > Phoenicopteridae > Phoenicopterus > Phoenicopterus ruber. Next base: position 188,491,698 of record CM020215.1, on the reverse strand, counting down.
CGCTAGAAAAAACAAAAAGGTTGCTCAAATAACAAGATCTTTTGCAGAACCAGAAGTTTGTTTCCAAGAAGCTGAAAGGCCACATCCTTTCTCTTTCCACTATTACTTCCCAGCACATCTTTTCCTATAAGTGATGGAAGATGGAAGTGATACAATGCCTCTTTGCAACCCTTAAGAATCTCCACAGAAAGAGAAAATTAGTCCCAAAATAACCATACTAGATAATCCCTTCCGGCCTATAAATCAAGAGGAGACATATCACGTCCACAGGACTGCTACTATTTCTCAAATGTCTTTGCATTACAAAGGATCTAGGAAAAGTATCCAGCAAATAAGTTTTCACAGAAAAAAAACCCCACACTTGCTCAAAATTTCTCTAGAATCTTCCAAAATCTCTTCAGTCTACCTTTAAACCTACCAGCTTATTTTTGCCTTCTGTAACTTTTATGACAATGAATATCAATTGCAGTCTCTTGTTCATTAAAATGCCTGCAGTTTGTCATTCCTGCTTGCTCTATACTTATGAAAGCAGTGAAGATATTTGCCCCCATTTAAAATTATCACAAACTTGCCTTAATGTAACTTATAAATTCAGTAGTAAGCGTATCCGATTCATCAAACTGGTTTCCTGTTTCTCTTGACTTATCATTGACAATCAAGTGGGAAGATCCCTGATGGAATTCCACTAGTAACAACAATAAAAAAAAAAATAGAAGAATGATTTCTGGTTCAGCTCAACATTTGTTACTCAACATAAGTGTATTAAGTTATAGAGCTCAAAACCAAGCAAGGTTTAAATTCAAAGCATATTAAAAACTTCAAACGAATTAGAGACTTTTGCATTCTAAGGAGTGATGCCAATTTATTTCAAAGTTGTAATAAATCAATACCCTGGTCTCATACAGTTGTAGATCAGAAGCACCACAACAGGTATTGATGGAGTCAGTTTTGAACTACACCAAGTATGTCTTGCCAGTACTGGTACAAGAACACATTTAGACAGCTGCAGAGTATTTTGAGATATTCAGATGTCTCCGTCAGCAACTTGCAGCTTAATGCAACTTCAGAGTTATTACGCTGTAACAAACACTCAAACTCATAGCAGAACTCAAACAAAATGATTCAGAGTCTTCAGAGTCTACGCCAATCTCTTGCTTACATACACTACTTCCAGGAATATGAGGCAATAATAATTTCCTCCTATGTTTGAAGTGTTTTGATCCTATAACTTACCCTCTCCAGTGTGCTAATAAACACTGTAGGATATAATGCTCTTACTATCTCACTTCATATTCTACTACATTCTGATGAGTATCTCAACTGAAGTTCATTTACTCCAGCATGTAACACTGGGGAAAGGCTGATCATCTCCTATTTACGTGCTTTCCGTATGCAACTCACTGAGTTCATCCTGCCATTTATCATTAGTATGTGTAGACCTTGGAGAAACATTGTTTATCAGTATGTAGATATAATCTAGAAAAATGTAAGTTACTTCAATAAAATTTAGAGAAAATTACACCTTCTCTCAAAATCTGAAGAGATTTCTTTCTTTCCAGAGGTAATGCTGACTTTGATTACTAAAGCTTTATATCCACATAAAGTCCAACTACAGAATGGACTCTGCTTTTGCACATTACTAATTCAGAATCTGAGTTAGCATTTGATAAAACTTATTACACATTGGTATTACTGTTTGGGAAGCACGGTTTAAACCAACTCTCACTTTTCTTCCCCCAGTCAGAACCAGAAGTTACTAACTCTTGAGACAAGGTGTATCAAGTTTGTTGGAATTGCTATGGAAAATGACTATAAGGACCTCAGTTCTGTATAGTTAATAATACTCACACTTTTTTTTCTTTTTTTACATGACTGCATATGCCTGCTCAAAGCATGGTAGGTAGGCATTTATCATAAAAAAAATTAAAACGCATAGGGTAATGAAAATACCTGTTGATCAACTAGAATATCAGCAAGAAAAATCAATTTAATAAGGCATTTATCCAGTGCAAAATTAAACAGTGAAAATTCCAAGGAAAAATAGCAGTAAATAAAATGGATCTGATTTAAAGGTGATGTTTGTAAACTCCTGAAAGACTGATGCTTGTTGGGCTGTGATTTTTGCAAACTGAATTTACATAGAATTATCAACAGAATTTCCCTGTATTTAACTTCTGTGTTTTTTACATTCCAACCTTTTCGTGAGTTAGCATGGTGACCTGAATCTTCCTTTACAACCTGATCTTCTTCCACGATGTCTGACATTGGAACATTAAAGCTGATTGTATCTTCATCAGATGGCTAAGAAGAAATAAGAGAAACATTGGTTTCAGCTCAAACCAAGACGGATAAAAACATACATATTAAGAAGAGTGCTCACTAAAGGGTGGCAAACTAATATGGGAGAGAAGATACCAGAGCATCTAACATGGCCTAATCCTGCTGTAGGAAGCTCTAGTAGTGCTGCATACATCCTCACAGTAGGCTTGCTAAGCAGCACAGTTCATCTACTGTCTTTTCCTATCCTCCTCACTGCACTAGTCCTCTCCTTGCAGTGACACCGTTGCACTGTGCTGCTCTCTGCGTCCCTTCCTGGGACAGCTGGGAACAGGGGGTCCTTGTAGCCATCAAAGTCTGTAGAAAAACTGAGCCTTGCATCACAGTCCTTTTTTCTTTCCCTCCAAGACTCTTCTCCCCTGCATTACCGTGCAGCTTGTTAGTTTAATGCCTAAAGCAAGCAAGATGAGCTTTGTAGGCTGAGGCAGTATCTTTTATTAGATTAACTGGTAGAGGTGAAAAAAAGCATAAACTCTCAAGTACACTAGCTTTCCTTCATTGACTTAAAAGCTCATCCATTTTTTTCCGCTGTATTAGTTGGTACACTAAAACAATTACCTTTATCTACAAGATTATCCTGTCTATGACTTTACAGATAGTGGCTACACAAAGAAGTGCTGACACACGAGCCTTCAATTCTGTTCCGTGCCACTAGGGCTCTGCTGTTCTGTAGGACTGGCAGCAACCTTGAGGTGAACTACAGCAAAAACACAGTTTCCAGAAGAGGCCAAGTTTTTATTCTTGCTCTCCTGACATAGAGAGCTTACCACTAAAACAGTCTCTTCAGAGCTTTCCAAATGTATTTCCCAAAAAACCCACTGGTGTTGCTCATTCTTTAAATGCTCTGTGTTTCTGTAACTTGCTACTCTGCATATACATATTCCATACAAGTATTCTGTAATTATAACTGCTATAATATATATCGTAGTTTGCTCTGTATCTTTTAACAATATATTTAAGAAAATGGTATTTCTCTGTTTATCAGTTCAGCCCACTGTAACACAAGATCTGCAATGTAATAGGAGATTATTATATATAACGAGTTATTCAATTCCAGTCGCTAATTTCCAGTAGAATTATGCCATTCTTGTTACCTTTAGATGTTCATATTCCATGCAGACAATATTTTTTTTAAATCCTGAAGCTAAGGCTTGTGATAAGGAATGGAGCAAATCTGCTTTGCTCTTAAAAAACTGTATCAAAGATATATGTGGTTATTCCTATTTGCCAAGAATACCCTGGACTTAACACAGTCTGTACATATGGACCATCATAAATGTGTTTTTTTATGAATAAACTGTATGTTATTAACTCTATGAATTCACTGGCTGTATTCTTCTGCTGAAAGAGAAAAAATTCAAAAGGATCCTTAGGGACTTGATAAAGCCTTATCAAAATGATGAAGCTTTATAATGAAGTGAACTAACATTGCGGTACTATTCCTATTTGTCAATTTTAAAAATAAATTTTAAATTTTAAAATCAATTTTTTTTTAAAAAGAAATTAGTATCTCAAACAGAAAATAAACAAAGCACACACCAAGTATTCTAAGCACAAAATTCACTTGTTCTTTTAGACCTGAAACAATGACAATCCAACAGCTCAAAAAAAAAAAAAAGACATGCACAATATAAATTCATTCAGACAACCAAGGTTACAGTGAAGTTCATTCTCTTTCTTTCCGGTTGTATCTCATGTGACATTTAAGCACTAAATTTAGTTATTCTAGTTCAAAGATTCATGTTTTGTTAATTTCACAACTATCACTTGAAAGTACTACAGTAAAATGTTCTTATATGCATTATTACAACTTCTGAATACTAAAACAGGCAAGATTTTTTTCTCAGCAGCGTAGCACACACAGCTTTTAGGAAAATATTTTGGAGTGTTGGTGTAAAAAAAGCCACGGGCCATTCAATTTGGAAACAGAAAATCATTCCTTTAACAGGCTATGTCTCACTTTCAGGGCCTACAGAATTCTGCAATTGATTTTCCAGGTGTTTCCTGACAGTATACTATGAAATAGAAACTATCCAAAGTAGCTTGCAGTAATACAAAAGTATTGCTCCTTCATAGGTGAAATACTGTATCTCACTTCCTTCATCCACAGCTTCATTTTTATTCCGCTGGCAATAGAAGACAACAATAGACATATAAGAATCAAAAATACCTAACATTATTCCAACACTGAATTCAGATGATGCATTTTGAAAGAATCTTCATATACATTCTTGCTGGTACTCATGTGTCACATTTATGGGTAACAAAGCAGGGACACCATTTGGATCTTAACAAGTACCTGTTGTTCTAATGAATTTTAACCGAGGAAAATGTAAGGCCAAAGAGAAGTGGAAAATGAATGAAAATGCTACACTGTTCCTAAACGATGAGGTACACGAGTGTGCTACCTTAAAGCAGAATTTGCCTTCAAGTTGCCACGATCAATCTTACAGCAACACTACAAGGTATCTTTCACTTGAAATGCCCAAGATGACTATAGCTCTGAAGAATTGACCCTGTAATGACCCTACCAACAAGCCAGACAGAAGTATGTAAATTGTTCATTTAATCAAGTACTACCTCCTGTGTGTATGGACCCAAACCTAATTAGCAAGCTGCCTAAAAAACACATTGGTATTCAAACAAGTGATTCATTCAAGTTACTGTTTTTAAGTTACACAAATGCAAAATGACCTTGTAGCACCTTCTGTAAAAGAGCTGAAACTCAACAGCCACTAGCCTTCAGACTAAACTGTAGTTTGTTTTAATATGTCTGATGTATTTATAAAAACCCTCCAAAAATGTGTTTTAATGATGACTTTATGACTGATCATTTAATGTTTATCTAATATTTGGTATGTAGATTTCTGATTGTAGTTACCAATGTACGTGGAATCTGTATTTGCAACAGGCTAGTATTTCTTGCACAATTCTCATGTGTAACACAAGTATTAAAGGTTGCCTCAGAAGGAAAAGTGACTGGTGAATTTACTACTGAACACATTTGGGATTACTGATCTCAGTATCTCTTTTCTCCTTAATAGTAGAGCAGTAGTCAGGCGGGGATGGAATGAGTAAATAGTTCTCATATAAAAAGTCTTTGTGCTAATAAAAATGTATTGGTTCACTGTTGGTTGTCTTGAAAACAAATTTTTTGCAGCATTCCTATTGCTATGTTTTGATTACAGGAAAGATGATCTATTTTCTAAAGGTGTTATTTATAGCTAAAGAGGAAATTCCAGAATAACAGTTTCATTAACAAGCTAACTCAGCTTCAGGAAGCGTAAGAATGGCAAAACAGTTTGTAAGCCTCTCTGAATGGACTGCATGCTCTAAGAACTAGAGAGAAACCATTAGAAGTCTGGCCAGAAATCACAATAATGCCGCTTCATTTCCATCTAGCAAGAAACTTGCCCAAATACTTGGAAACCATTGTGGATTTTTTTTTAGTGCTTTTGTATTTAACAGACCCATCAGTACATAAGTGGACTCATTTTCAATTTGCTTTTGTAGTAACTACAAATTCAGTATCTAAGTTTGATTCTTTATACATTTGTTTCAAAAGCAGCAGAATCTTTTCCTCAAAGGAGGAGAGAAACACTAAAGAATCAGTGTAAAACTATTTTAAGTAGCAAGAAGCCCATTCTTTTATTGTGACCTGAGTATTTCCCATTAGGTCAGATCACAAATCCCATTATTTGTACAGTTCAGAAAGATCATCACTGAGTTATATTGCAAATTATTTACTCATTGATCATTATGTATTCAGTTCAACTCCAACTAGATTTAGTGCCCTGTTCAGCTGAGCAGTGCTTCAGAAAAAAGGTCTAAGAAAGTCAGCTATAACTGCTTAGGACAACACTAGTCTCAGAAAGCCATCCTTTCTCTTTGCTCAGTCGGACAACGTAGTTCAGAAAAAATTCTGAAGGCTTATTTCCAGCACTGCCTAACTGCCAGAGCATGTAAATGCATTAAGATCTGCAAAGTTTCTGAAGTTCCTACACTACAGCAAACTGCCATAACCACAACAGCACAGAACATACCCAGACTGGGCACACTGAACTCCTGTTAGTTCCCAACAGGAAAGAGTCATCAGTCAGAGAGCAAACACATGAGAAGCCAGGCGTGTAACCTGTTAGGACATTTACTTTGTTGGAAAAAGTAGATGTGGATCCTGGTTTGGTCCTCATTCTCTAGATTATGTAAACTGCCTGAAAACTGTAGTGAATTTTCACTATTGGTAGGCTGTTGACCATTTGTAAGCAAGTCTCTCACTGCCCTCTCCAGAAAGCGTACAGACAAAAAAACCAACCAAACAAAACCCAGTCTCCTTTTATCTTTGTTTTAGCCATTTCTTAGCAAGAAAATCACACCAAGGATGTGGCTGCACAGTTTTGATGGCTAAAAACATATTCACATCGTTACTCAAAATATAGTCAAAATATGGATGTGGAGGGAAGGGGAGCTGGACACAAAATTCCGGCAACTTACCTCTGTTGCTGACAAACGTTTATCGCCATTATCACTACCAACACCTGAATCTGAATCCTTTTTACTTGGGTAGATGTCATCAATGCTAGATGTGAACATAAATCAACAGACAGCTATCATAGCATGCAGTTAGAATTCTGTCTTGTTTTCACTTAAAGCAAAATTCCAGTCAGTCTTAACGATAGCTTAGTATGGGTTACAAACTACACATCTGCAGTCTGGTTGATAGCAAAATAGATCAGATGGAATGGCTGGTTAGCCTAAGGATTAATGAAAACAACAGAAATAATCTGCTATAAAGCTTGCTTTTGCCTATATACCAGGTAAAAATACTTAGTTATTAGCTAAGTAGCACAGGAGTCCGACTGAAGTAATTTAGCCATGGGACAAGCAATTAAACTAGTTGAACTCAAACTGGAGTCAACTGATTTAATTGTAACCATTGATGCATTAAAAATGAACTGATATCTCCCTGCGGCTTGAAGTAATTATTAACACAGAAACCTGCTTTTGGTGCTTTAAAATAGACTTTGAAATTTAGGTTTTTAAGAAAACGACTATAATAATGGCAACTACTCTCTCTTTTGATTTCATTACCTAGTATGACCTCTACTCATTTTAAAGTACACCATTAGATGCAATACACTTATCATCTAATTTTTTTTAATATGCTTTATTATCCTTTCATTTGCAATCCTGAAAGCTGTAACCTTGCATTCAGATTGACATAGCAATTTAAAAAATAATTTTATCAGTCTTCACATGAATAAGGTATCTGATTAATCCTAATCTTAAATTATCTCTTATCAGTAAACACTAGGGATTTTGTGTAGAAACTGCTTATGGAAATCCTAACCAGGTTATGTTTTTTCTTTAGAAGCGTGAAGTTATTCTCTAAAATAAAAATCTGATAATTACTATGTGATAGATTATTAGGCTGTTAGTTACCAACTGCTACCTACTCTGTACTAGGCTGTTAGTTATCAACTGGTACCTACTCTGTGCTATCCCTTTACCCTAAACTGTATACTCCTATATGACCAAAATGTCCTACAGGACATGATATTCCTGTCAATCTTCTTGTGTACTAAAAGAACAAAACAGAAAACCAGTTGGTGTTTCCCAAATGGAAAACTTATTCTTCATCCTGCATTCTTCTCACCTTTGGCATTTATCTGATAGAAATCCACCGAGGTGTCTCCAAACATAGATGGAGGAAAACAATTTGCTTGAAACCTTATCAGGGTGACTGACAGGGAGATTCCGTAACAGTTCTTTTTTTTCCCCAGGGTGTTAGCAGCAACATCCCTATTTTTATTTACATCAACATTTTGTTTTTATTCAGTACTCCTCTCCAAAAATAAGGCATTATTGTACTTTCTCTGATTGGTTATATTATACTTATTCTGTCTTTCATTTTTCTAACAAATTAGCACATTTTGCTCTAAAAGGGTCTCAGCATTCATGCAATTCTCTTTGCTGGATGGATAAGTCTCTGGATGAATTAAAAAAAGCTTAAAACAACTATGCGTCTCTAATGTATAAAAACATATAAATCACAAAATGCCACAAGAAATTATTTAATGTGTTAATAGATTTACAAGAAAGTTCCAACACCTAATGATACTATCATCTCAATTATTTTCAATATATTCCAGTAGTCTACTAGTAAGAGGTTAGATTTAAACTAAGGTTCACTTATAAGCTCTTTCCTAACATGCTGCTAACTTTAATCAGAACTGACTGTTAAAAACATTCTGTTCTGAACTCTTACAGGGATTTCACTAGAATAAAATATATTAAAACAAAACAAATCTCTGTTAAAAAAGTACACTCTAAATAGCACCTAAACAAACAACTCTGGAAGCTAAAGATATAAACATATTAATTGAACTTTGTTCATAGGTGTTACATGAAAAAAATGAGATTTTCATACATACCTCTCTTCCACGGGTTGTGGCAAATGCTGTTGTTCTATGGCATTAAGATATAGCGAGTCTGCTGTTTTAATCTGACAGGCCTGTACAGTCAGATATTTGAATATATGCACCTTACCCTTTGTACAAATCTGTTAACACAAGAAAAAAGTTACGTTTATAACTAGAATGAAAGAAATAATTTATTCCAAATGTCACTTAGCATAAAACTCCCTGAAAACCAACTCATATCATCACAACAGGTATCACAAAAAAAGAATAAAATCCATTCTCCTTTACAAAAAAAAAAAACCTAACTGCTTCAATTACCCAATCAATTATCTGTATGTACGAGAATAAATACCCTCAGAGAGTGACACAGAAAACAAGAAAAGAAGGTATTCTACTTAAAAAAAATCCAAATGAGCTTTTCAATCAAAAAGAATTATTATAAAATATATCGTGTAGCTTATTACTAACCATAAATTGAATAATCATTTTCCAAAATTAGTCAATAAGGTCATTTAATTAATCAGCATGTCCTTTATACTCAAAGTCACATTGGTTTTACTAGTGTCCAAGCATCTTTATGATGCATTTCACCTGCATTTTAGAATTTTTTTTCTTTAACACACTTCTAGCTCAAGTGCTTGGCAAAACTTGCTCTGTATTTTTTGAGTGTAGTAACAGCATAACCATTGGTTATGAAAAGCATTTCTGCAATGTAATAAAATCTCTCAAGTATTTCAACAGCTGTTGATCTAGAACAATTGTAGCTTTCAGAGATGTAGTTTGAACCTACTGACCAGTAAGTCAACAACAATGAAGTTGTCCTTAAGCAGCAAGCACAGGTTCCATTCATTTATTACCATCATTTCTCCACATGGCCTACAGTTCAGAACAGGAGTTTGATTTCTTTGTGTATCACAATCTATAAACTTACACTACAAAGTAAAATAAATTTCACATGGATTACAGTCTAGACCATCTGCACTGTAGAACCTTCTACAACTGGGCTGTTATTAACAGAGAGAAAATTTATACAGCATGTTTCTCAATTCTCTTTTCCAGAATTATATACATATTCCAACATTAAATTTCATATGCAGATAGGAATGACAACAATAAACAGGCAGCTAACAGAATGGAAATCTTCTAGACTCATGGTGGTTCAAGTGGCGCACAGACTCATACACAGAACACAGCAATATTTTTTTTTCAGTCTGTGATGACTGAAGTTCAGAAGCCTGCAATTGCAGAAGGTGACATTTTATAGGCTATAATTTGTTATCGTCCATCCAATATTACAGCACAATTTAAATTACAGATGTTACTTACTTGTGCTGGTGGAGACTGCAAAGGATTATTCTCAAGCAGTAATACTTGTAACTGCACCATCTTTCTAAAACAAATTGGAATCACAAGCACTTTATTGCAGGAAAAGTCGAACTTTACCAAGGGAAGCTGTACTAGTTCTAAAAGTAACAAAAAAGAGAGAAGATGTTATATCTGTATTTATTTTTGCAATACAAACTCCAGCAGGAATACAATCAACATTTACTCCATTCTGTACTGGGAAATGAACAGAATGTTATTGTTATACAAGTGACAATAAATTTTAAAAATAAATACTTCAAATTTTTTTTTCCTGAAACCTAGCTGACAGTTCCTACACTGCATTCACAGGAAAGTATTTGTGCAACTTAAAAGATGCCTAGAATAATGAAGATAATTCATTAAGAAAACCTTGCACTGTTATTTAGTGAGTACCACTGAATGTTATACTCTGGCAAGCTCAAATGGAATAAAATCATATTTACTTACATGATAAAAAAACACTTTCAAAATGTTAATAAAAAGAGCTACCATAAAGGTATTAGGAATTTTTTTTTTTTTATTTATTTATTTTTTTTTTTACCTTGGGGTAAAACTTCGAGGTAATTTCTTCTGACATTCAGTTCTTTTAAAGATTTCAGCTGGCCTATCTGCTGTGGCAATGCTGTGATTTCATTACAGCTGACATCCTACAGCAAAAGTAACAGAAATAATGAACTTTTGACTCCTAAATATTCAATAATACAGATTAAATAATTTGCTATTACTGTTGTAACATTTTATTAACCTGAAAACATGCAACCATCTATGTTTGTCTACACAGTGCAAAACTAGATACATGAGAAAATGTTTACGCATTACTTAAAACCCAGAACAAATACTTACCTGGAGAACAAGTTAATTTTGAAAGTTAATTTCATTTCTACAGAAACATTCAAAACCATTTGCTTAAGATGTTCTACCTTGTTGTTCTTAGCTTTTGTTCATATGAAGAACTCAGTACCATGATTATACAACCAAATATGTTTGGATGAACAGCAAAACTGCTACTGCGTGGATGTGATTTTTTAAAAAGGTTCCTGTTGTTCTAGAGGGAATATTTAAGCAAGAGAGAAGGAAGAAAAAAAAAAGATAGAACAGCAATAGCATTCTGGAATGATGCTCAAGAAAGGCACATGTTCGATTATCACATCAAATAGAAGGACATCATGAAGACAGGTCTTGCTTAGTATTTTACAGATATTCAACATATTGTTGTAAAAGTGACTCCTTAAGAGCCTAGACTGGTTCTAAACAAGTCTGATTTTGATGGCTAAATTCAACTGGTTTTATAATCTGGATGAAATTGGAACCTATCCTTATTTCAGCATTCCTAAACAGTAACTGCTGTAAAGCTGAGTTGAAAGTATAGGGTCTGCCTATACTGAGCATAATTTCAAGCAACAGGTTTATATACAGTAGCATTACTGTAATAAACATTATACTTTAACACTATTGCTAACATGAAACTGCTATGAATGTGTACTAAAGATCAACTTCTTGGATTAAGTCAGTCTAAAACAAAATAGTTTTCAGACACTACCATTTTTACTGCCAAACCATCTATATTCAATGTGAAATCAAAAGGACATTGAAACTTTTGCTTACATCCCAGGTAACCTGTAAATTTGAGTAACATCCCAATTATGCTCCCATTTCTGCATTAAAAAAAGGAAACAGCGCCTCATTGTACGAGAGCTAAGTGGGGAATTTTCCCGAAGAGCCAAAGGAATACTTTTAGGATGTTCACTCCTGCTCTCTTGACTGTTTCAAATGATGGATTTACACAGTATATGGAAGCTCTTAGACTACAAAATTCCTAAAAGTCAGTCAGATTTCCAAGTCATCTCTTTGAAGACTGTTGCTTTAATACTAGTCAAAAGTGTTACATTAACACTATCTTCAAAGTCTAAAAACTAGTTAACAAAAAATTATAGTAAAAGCAAAATGTGATCTGGCAATACTGCTTACTGTATCACACAAGTTTCTTCTCATAACAGAATCTCACTGCTGCCAAAGCTTCCTTCCCCTTGTCAAAACAGAGTCAGGAAATCATTTTAGCTTTTAGATGAGGAAATTAAAAGTCCCAGTTAATGAGTGCATCTTTTGCCCAAGTTGCCACAAAGTATGGTTAATTGCAGTGTTCCCAGATCATTTCTTCTTACAGCTTTACTGTCCTAATTTTAATTTACGGACTTTAAACAACTTCATAATTAGACACTCAATTTTTAGAGCACAGCATTTAAATTTAAAGTCACCTTGTGGCAGAGAAAGTCTAGACCAAGTGTACTTATGCACACACATCAGAACAAGTCAGGGAAAGAGAGAATTTTAAAGGAATTGGAAAAAAAAAAAGTCGTCTGGCAGTGGCAGCCTCAAAAACAAAGTCCACTTACAACCTTTCAAAACATCCTCAATAAGACTGATCTGTTGTGACAGCATGTCAGCATTCACAAGATCTCTAGCGACAGTAGCATCCTTTATCCTACTAAACACTGCAATCCAACTTTTTTTTATTACTTTGTTTGACTAGCTGCAGAAAACAAAGACCTCTAACATTATTTCTAGTTATACTTATGCTCTTGACTATTATTAGACTTCAGAAGTGTGTATGTGACAGAGAGAGTGCTTAGCATTCCCATTACTTTGGTAGTAATGGAAGAAAATACTATCAAAGTCAAATGCCTATGGTTTTCAGGCTAATAAATTTTTAAAGGAACTAGATAACCAGCAGTTTGGAACTTCGTTTCACAGACATCTGCAGACAACTGAAGTGAAGTCTAAACACCTACTCAAGTTCCAGGGGCTAGTGTTTGCTGAAGGTCAGACTTCTTGCAGTAATTCTATTTTGTCCTGCCATGACAACACAGACACAATTTCTCAAGATCAGAGAAATGTAGGGTGTATTTAAATTTAACATTAATTTCTGTGGCATGAAGCTCAATGGCATGAAAACAAATAAAAATCATCAACATCTGTCTTTTGTTTATGGTAAAGTTTAAATGGTCTTAAACCAATAAAATTCAGCATAACATAAACAGAAAAACAAATAAAGCACTCTGGCTCCATATTAACATATTTACTGACACACAGGAGTTTATCCAAACCATCCAAATTGAGGTAAACTTCCTGCTTACATCCATTTTAAAACTTGAGACTCCTGACTGAGCTATTATTCCTAATAAGCACATGGATTCTGTCAGAGCTTGTGACACACAAGGCATACTGAATGCTAGAAAGAAGTTACACGATGCATAAGCACATGGATCCTTTTAGGTAACAGAAGGCAGCAGCACCCACTTGGTCAGGCTGCTGGCCCAGACTAGATGAATGAGGTGAAGAACCTAAATCCCTACTCAGTTTCCAACGCGAGACAGGAGCGTCCCAGGGATGGAGAAGGCTGTTCCCTGAAGAAGGCAGAAGTGCAATACTGACCGATAGGATGGAGAACAGATTTTACTGTACATGTGGTAGTTTTGGGTACAATTACTGAGCCACCTCTGCCCAATTACTTTTCTTTGATGGAAAGCAAATTTCAGATTATCTTCACACCAGTTTTGCACTCATCCTTCCAGCTGACAGTAGAGGTATGATTGAGTTACGCAGCTGCAAATAAAAGTAAGTTTCCCAACCAAATTTTGCAAATAAATGTAATATATGCTGCGGGAATAATAATTTATATGGTTTTTTGATGCTTTTAAGAGAGCTGTCAGATCTATATAACCCAGAACCCTAAAATTTAAAAGGATATCTGAAAATTGACTGCACGTAATGTCTAAGTCATTCTATGCCACAAGTATGAAAGTTATATAAATACACACATGTAATAGAAAAAGAACTGCCCACCCCATTTTGGATGAGAGAGGGGGAAAAAAGCAGAGTTAGTTGGAAAGATCTGACCTAATTTGCATCAAACTATGCTTATATCATTCTACAGTGACTACAGAGGTAAAATTTGTTTCAAAAAGTTAGATGATAGAAAAAACCCATCCATTTGCTATGTATACACAGATTTTACTGCATGCAGCTTGTGAAACACTGTGAGAACCTGAGGGTGCTTGGCAAAGGCCTGGGGCCAGTTGTGATAGGACACGGGGTAATGGTTTTAAACTAGAAGAGGGGAGATTTAGACTAGATATAAGGAAGAAGTTTTTCACAATGAGAGTGGTGAAGCACTGGCACAGGTTGCCCAGAGAGGTGGTAGATGCCCCATGCCCTGGAAACATTCAAGGTCAGGCTGGATGGGGCTCTGGGCAACCTGATCTAGTTGAGGATGTCCCTGCTCATTGCAGGGGGGTGGGAGAGATGACCTTTATAAGGTCCCTTCCAACCCAAACTATTCTATGATTCTAATACAAGAACTGCATGCGGCCAGGTGGCATCTGTCACCTCTCAGGATCGATCCCCTGGGGCAGCTCAGCACCAGCACTGCGTATGCACCAAAACAAGAGCGTGCCCTGCCAGAGGGCTGAGTGATGGTGTGGCTTGGAGGCCACGCGCAATTCAGGCTGGCATTGCTCTCACACAGCTGAATGTTTTGTGCAACAACTGCAGTATGACTTAATCTTTTTTTTTTTCTTTTTACTCATTTTAGAACAATGATCACCTTATTATCTAAACTGCCTTATATTCTATATGCCAATACAGATCCTGGCTCCCAATCCTACCACTATTTGCTGCTCCCAACACATCACAGTTTAGTCATTTCCAGCTAAGTAATGCAACTCATTTCACTGAAAATGTACCAAACACTCATGGTGACATCAAACTAAGTAATCAGGTCATCTGAACAGAACCATGCCCAATTTAACAAAACCTTGTTATTCACTCCTCCCCCACCCCGCCTTCTAATCACAAAGAACTAGCATCAGACCTTCTTCAGCTTTCATAATTCTTCTAGGCTACCAAAGTGACATGTTTCTATAGCCTCTCATTTGAAATATTTTTAGAGCAGAAATTGTTGTATTCCTCATGACAAAGACTAACGCTGACATTATACTGTAACTGGAAAGCAATATGAAAATCCAGTATTCCAGAAGTTAATTTAAACATACGATTTGTTTAAAAAAATGAAACAAACCCTATCTCCTTTGAGTATAATCTACACTGATTTTCAAGCTTTTAGTTTTTAACTTTTCAAAATTCTAAAATAAGGATAAGGGCTACTATTAAGCTATGTACAAACTCTTACTAACAAATGAAACACTTTCAGCATCAGCAATACTAGTTCACCTTACTGGGAGGGTTCAAACTTGAAATTGGAGGGGAAATTAGATATGAAATCACTTCAGCATCTCTTTATTGAAAATATTATCACAAACCTCAGTTAATACAAATAAAATGGGTGAATTTGACCAGACAGAATCAGGACAAGTCTTTCAATTATTTCAATTGAGCCCACCACCACGAGGCTTCTTAAACTAGAAGCAATCAAGAGCTAACAGGTTCCAATCCTTGTTTATTATTATTATTCAGTCATCCTATCCCCTAAATTAGGATGTGTTTAATACTGTTCAACTTTAATGACATTATATATAAAACTGGAACCATAATCTTTTATTGAATCTATTTTAAACACAAGAGAAACAATGCTATAGCCTAACACTTTTTTTGAAGGTTAATTAAATCAAAACCATTTCAATAATCTAATTAAACCCATCATGCACACAAAAAATTAGAATATTTGATAAGATAAATTAATAATACTCACCAAACAAAAGAAAACAAATTTGGTAGTTTTTAGCTCAGCTATAACCCAGAAAAGAAAAGGTAACTACCCTCCCATCCCAACAGCCAGATCAGTTGTAATAAATAATAGAAGCCTGATACCACAGGATGCTGTACAAAAAGAATACTAGAAGGAAAAAAGCCCCACAGTTGCCACTTCACTCCACATATGAAGAATCAGTAACAGGACTGGGGCCTAAAGCAAGGTCAGCTCAATTTCTGTAACATAATTTAGTAGGGAAAATACTGCTATCAAAATAATAATGTGATAAGCAGGCACTTTCAGATACCAAAAAGATGTGCAAGATAAATGCTGCCAATGGAGATATCAGCAGTTGGAAGAAAGTTCAAATACCATCGTTTAACTATGCATAAATTAGCAGTGTCAAAATGTAGTTTATTTGTCAATTTATATCTTAAGAGGTCAAGGTGAATAGAAATAACCAGAAGACATAACGCATATGCCATAGAGAATTCAGAGTCTCAGCCTACAACATACAAAAGAGGAAGATAAAGGGAGAGAAAGGGAAGCATTCTCTTATATACATTTTCCACATACAAACTTCAAAAAAAAATGTGCAATTAAAAAAGTTTAAGTTAATTTACCAAATAATTTTTGCCTTTTCAGATTCTCATTTACTAGACAATATATTATAGATGATCTACTGCTGGCAGAAACAGTAGTCGCGTGGACAGCTTTGAAAACAACAGGAATAGAATCATTTTGTAAATCTGTTTAGATGGGTGTTCCAGGAAAGGAAGGTTGCATGACAAAAACAGTGAAATGAAATGAAAATAAACTGATAAGATCAGTACCACTAGTGAAAAGCAATGTGGTAAGCAGGCAGTGATAGAGAGAAATGAAGCAGAAGGGGAGGGTGCTACAGAGGGGGATACAGCTTTGCAGAGCCTGATGGCAGAACTGTGAACTTGATACAGCAAAACGGGGAGCCAGTGCAGGCGGTGAGTAAAACTGGTAAAGATGATGAACTTAGAAGCTGAGTTTTGAATGAACCAAGGGCAGTGGTGTTTAGAAGGGTCCTGAAGAACATAAAGGAAACTATTACTGTGTTACTACCCAACACACTTGAGAAGTTCAAAAGTTAATTTTTTAACTTGCATTATAATATTAGGCATTTATTCAAATATATTTGCAAAGTGAATTTTACTGTTTCTAGCTAAGGATAAACAAAGTCAAAATAAAAAATAAAAGATCAGTAACATACCAGTTCCATTAACTGTTTTAGCTGACCTATCTCCTCTGGAAGGGAACCTAGCTTATTGTTACTTGCAATTAAGACTTTTAGAGGAAGACCACACAGGCAAGCTGGCAAAGAAGAAAGCTGATTTCGACTGCAACGAAACAAAAAAACCCACCGTTAAAAACACCAGTGACGTTTTACTGTATACTCACGTAAAGTCTGAGAGTTGTAAAATTCCTTCATTTTGACGGGTTAGATTTTATGTAGATAAAATTTAAATTTTCAAATGGCAATCATTAAGAAAACACTTGCACATCAAAAATATCTGCATTACTGACTAAACAGTATTGTGGAACTTACCACTCTGGAAAAAATGCATTATATCAGTTTAATAATATTGGAACAAGTCTGGTTGTCACCTAAAACAGCTGGTTCCCTTCCTAATGAATACAGGAAAGTCAATTGAGACAGTATTTTGCAAGTATTTAAACATTCCTATAGTTTTATGTGGCAGTATAGTGGATGTCTTTTGTTCCAACTGAAAGACAAATAAATAAATTACAGATAAAATGGTTATTTTCTCAATTCCTTTAAAGTGCACTCATAGTTGAAGATTACTTGGTACTTGTTGTTCTATGATTCTGATATTAACCCAGGTAAATACAGCAAAAAATTCTGGGATCATCAATGGTTCATTTCTTTCCAAGACTCATACTGAGCCATTTTATCTCTGTCTCTTACTTTTTCCTAAAAGTGATAAAACAATTTTTAAGTGACTGACATGTGCCATTTTATTCTTCATATCATATTTCGGGGGGGCGGGGAGGGGGGGGGCAGGATGGTGGGGGACTGAGCAGAAGATTTTCATGAAGAGGAGTTGCAAGGAAAGGCAAAATTTGGTAGAAAACTTTCAAGAGAGAGGTTCTCGTTCTAGCAACAGTTATTCAAAAAGCTAGAACTCAAAGATGACAGATGCTATGACCCTTTGTGACCTCCAGATGATTAAAAATGTTAATTTCTTGTGATTTGTGGATCAATCCTCAGAATAAACTTTGAGGTCAACAGAATAACATATTAACTACTGTCTTTCCTAGAATATTTGTAGGTTTTCTTAAAATATAACTTTTTCTTTTTTATGAGTATTAACCTGTAGGAAAACAATGAACAGTAACTTAAAGTTGCACCCCAGTAAGAACCATTTTAGTTAGCTTCTGCATGACCATTAAGGCTCCAGAGAACAAATATGCATGACTGAACTCTGACAACAGATGGCAAAAATTGTCCTGTGTAATTTCAGTAAGAGTTGCAACATTGAATTGAAACAAAAGGAAACAAAAATCAAAATTCCACAAGCCTCAAAACATTTCTTCAACTGCCAATCCAGTGGTCTGCTACAAAATTGCATATGAAGACGTATATTCATGCTCCACACAACAGTCTCAAAAAGTTTTACAAAGCAAACTATCACCGTATCTCTGTTACACAGACTGGGAGACAGACAGGTATCAAATAACAAACCCAAGGATATTAAAAATGAGAAATCCAACCACTAACCAGCAGTAGTTGAAAAAAAGAATCAATGCTTATCATGGAATCAGGATTCTCAATTCTAGTGTCTTTACAGAAGACCAAGACATAACTTATTCTAAAAAAATAAGTAGAAATAATTTTTTAAGTTCTAAAGAACTCAAATCGAGGAAGCCTAGAGTCTAAAAAAGTTACACTACACAGCAGATCAGACACTAAAAAAAAAGAAGTAAAAATAATTTTCAAGTTCTACAGAACTCAGAAGCAACCCACTAAGAGATAAGGAACAGCACATAGTCAGGATGAGTGAGTAATAAATCATCATTAGTTTAAAAGGAATTTTTTTAAATAAAACATGAACAGTAGCCACACCAAGGCTCAAAGACCATGTATATCTCTTGGCATCACTTTCTAATTCTATTTAACATATGGGCTCTGCTGGCAATAGGCAGAAAAATATGCATTTTAAATCTACAATATTCTTCTTAGAAATGGTTAGAAAGTCAAGGATATATTTCCTTCTTCTACAGACTGCTTACTGTGTTCAACTAACATGGGGGAAGAGCATATCCAAGTGAAGAGAAGATTTTAAACTGAGGGAAATGACCTCACTTAGTAAAACTTGAAATAATTCCTTTTGTTTTGTCTAATTTACTGTGATATATGATATTAACTCTGTAACTATTCTAGTTTTGTGATGATTCACACAAATTCCATCACTACATCAGGTTCTAATTCACTGATTCACTACATGAGTTCTAATTGAGTTCATTCTAATTCCTAAATTTACTAAGATTTTTTTATGTAAACTTAATAATTTAATCCAGTCTTAATTTCTTTATGTATATCTAATGAACGCTATTTCAAAATTTCAAGTCCTATTCCTTACATGTGTGCAAATACTCGGGACACATTATTCTGTTTCAATTTTTAGAGCCAGAATTAGTGTTCCACAGTGGCCAAAACTGCAGTACAGTAACAATACAGCAAGGCTTGAGAAACATCCTCAGTGTTTACTAAACTGATGATCAAGTCTTCATACCTTGCATTTAAAAGCCTAAGAGCCACTTTGCCCCCCACCCAAACTTCATTCTCGCAAAGATCAGATTATTATATCTTCACTACTACAGTTTTTACATATTCAACTGCAAATAAGCCTCCACACCTTGTCCCAACTGAAAAAGTGCTGACATCCCCTCTCTCAAAAGCAAATATGCATTCACCTGCACTTTAACCAGTAACAATTCTCTATACCAATTAGTATTCACGCACATTTTTCATGGAAAAGAGACAAAGGTGCCTAATTCTTTGCCCCTGCCTCCTAAACAAGGCAGTAACTATACTTCTTGCACAACAAGAGGATACTAGTGATAAAGTATCATGCTTTTCCTCTCCATTCCCCATGAAAAAAAAAATAATGCTCTCTGTCCTTACAGCTTTTTAACTACAAAAAGTATGTCAAGTTTCACAAAATTTATCATCAGAAGGTAATTAAAAGAATCTGTGCTGATGTGATTAGCATTCTGAATTTGCTAGAAGAATAAGGGAAAGGAAGGGATTAATATTACTTGGTCTTTCTTTAAATAATTAGTTTTACATTTTGGCCTTTACAATGCCTTCATACAGAGCTGTATCTACAGGCAAGGAGTTTTTGCACTACCACTTCCAATAAAATGAAAAGTGTAGCCAGTTGTTCCAGAAACACATGAAGTGCAGACAAAAAAGCTTTACACATTTGCAAATAAACAGAAAATGTGGCAAAGTTAAACTTACCTCAAATTTAAGTAAGTTAGCATTTGCAAGTTTACTATGGCATCTGGTATAATTTTAATACAATTGTGGTATAGATTTAGTGTTTCCAGTGACACAAAGTGGCACAACTCCGTAGGAACCTCAGTTAATCTATTCTTGGATAAATCTGAGAAGAGAAAAAGAGAAGGTATGTTTTTTTGAATCATCAGAAATACATACTTTGAAGAGCTACATGTCTCTATAAAAATAAATTAATAAATGTAATCCTACAGTGAGATAGCAAATTAAGCCAATGTTTTTATTATGCAAAATAGAACTAGTGCTAACCTTTACAATCTTAATATGGAACAGACTGCATATAAAAGAGCAAACATTCAATTAAAATTTATTCGGTCTAAGAAAAAGTAATTATTTGCAGGACTCAATATGCTGAGGAAATACTTGCAAACAGAACCAAGTATAGATTCCAAAGCTCATATAATACATCCAAAGATCTAGCAATACACAGCTAGACATCTGTAAATAATGATAGTGCTTAGAGAAAACAAACAACAAGGATTGTATCTTTAATTTCTTTAAATAAAACAAACAAAAAGAGTTCTTCAGGTAACTCTTCAAACAGACCTGTATTTCCTAGATCTCAATCAATTATAAAAGAATGTTACTTATAAAAATGGTGAAGCCCTTCAGGAATGGATTTGATAATACGGTATAAGTACATACAAGACAACAATGACGTATTCCAATCCCCCAAGTGAGAGCTTGTACTCACAGAACAAAAGCTTTTGATTTTTGACCAGTTAATCATTCTTTACTTCTCATTTTAAGCACACAGACACAAAGGAAAATCAGTAGGAAGAAATGTTACTGAGCTTTGTTCCTTAACTACCACAGTATGAAAAACGAGGTATCATAATACCGATGTGAGCTCGAGTCATAAAATAATAATGCATGCCAGCATTCAACTGAATTAACTGGGTTCAAAGAAATGTTTAAACAGTGTTGCAGAATAAATATCTCTCACCATCAGAAACCTCACAAATGCCACCTACCCATACTACCAGACGTATAACCTGACCTGAAGAATGGTCATCTGCTTTAAGTGGAAGGAATAAGAATGTACCTAGGCAAAAAGTGAAATGTCTGATGGGTAGGACACAAGGATAAAATGGAACTTAATGATATCCTCACTTCTTCACTGCTGCTATTTTAAGGCTCCTCCCTGATCCTTTAAAGCTTATTTTGAAGCTTAGTTTCTTAAACTACATAAACGGAAAAGCAGCCAAAGTATAGCAGATACCTTTCCAGAGGGCCAATGATCTGACTCCTCTCTTTAGGGCCATAAAGCAATTTTTTGCTTTTGTGAACAAACAGGCAGAAGCCTGAAGATCTTTTTAACTTCCTTTGCAGTTCCAGACTCGTCAGTTTGCCGCACAGAGGCACAGCCTGAGTTCAAAACTATCGTCAGTAGGAAGGTTTTATCATTTTTATTTTTGTTCCTGTCTCCTGCAATGCGAGCTGAAACTCAGCGCACTCTATTCCCCATCAGCTTCCACTTTGCTTCACTTCATTGCTTCTGACAAAAAGTTGTTTTCATTGAATAATGAAACCTCTACCAAGACAACAGCAATGGCCTACGAGTGCAGTAACTGAGAGCAGCCCTGCTGACCCAAATGGCAGTATGGCTGAATTGAGCAACTCAACCAAAATTATTAACTTCTAAGTTACTATACAACAGCAATGCCTGAACTCCTCTGCTTTCTCTTACCAGGCTTTGATGGCAGTGAGATGCAGCATTACCACAGCTTCTCCTTTCCTTCACTTCTGCCATCAAACTAAAGCATTCCCTATTTGAGTGAATGCTATTACTGTTTCAAAGGGGAAGAAAGCTCTTCAATGTTTCTCTGTTTTAGTGCTCTAATCCTCTACTGTTTTCTATTTATCATGAGAGCACTTGTTTACTAACATGTCATTCCAAAAAAATTACCACTGTTTCCCTCTCCTGCTGCCTTCCTAGCTATGTTTATTATCAGATATTAACAGAGGACTGCTATGCTATAACTTTTTGAATCATGAAGGGGATCTTCATAATTCGATTTCAAAGAAAACCTTCCCCTTTTTTAAACCATGCTTTTCTGCAGTGACATCGCCACGTACATACTGCTCTCATTTGCTCCTTTTTAAAGGAGAGGGAGCAGCGAGATCCAGAAGAGTGAACTGAGCTTTAGGCCTAGGCTGAAGACCACCTGCATGGCACTGGATGGTACACGGAGAGAGACCTCTCATCCTTCATCTGATCCTTCTCAGGTAATACAAATCAAAAACTGTGGACACAAAAATGTTACTTTTTCTCAAGCTACTAAAACTGCAGCCAACCACCTAAACTCCATCTTCATGCCTGTTCTCATTTACCTTCACATCGAACAAAAGAGACTGTTGCCACAACATTTGAAAAATTTTCACCCCTGAAAAATTCTAGTACCTCAAAAAAGTGGAACAGCAACTAGATTGACCTTGCTCCTATAACAGACATTACTATGACAGTAAATGCCTTTTTTTTAAAAAAAAAAAAAAAAATTTTATTACTGTCCTTTGTTCCTTTGTTACTCTGTTAATCTGAAGAAGGACAAAACAAAAAACCCGCAGATGATAACAGACAAAATCCTTCCTGTCATCCTCAGGACTACGGGTTATAGGACACACTATGTACACAACAAAGGAATTAAAGAATTAACTTACAATAAAGGAATTCAATAATTTGTTATTGTCTAGTTATCACAGTTTACGATTAAGGTCTTTTCAACACTTCTAATCTGTTGTTGCTTCCTAAATAATAAAAACCCAATTCTATTCACAGCATAAGGGAGAGGAATGAAAACTATACATTTTATTTAATACCATTGTAACATAACTTAATAGAAAAAGCAGAAGTTTGCTACCATAATTTACTGATAAGAGGTACCATTAATAATGGATCTGAATGTCTTTGAGAAACAGAGTACTGGAATGGAATCTGACATACAGAATGCTCGTCACATTTTTTAACTAGTGGCAGTAATTTTTGCCAAAAAACAGACTTCCCTGATCAAATGGAAGGAAAAGAAAGAAGAGATTGTTTTTATTCAATCGTAGAATGAATGTGAGCCTCTGAACACAATGCAGCTGTGAAGAACGCCTAGCAGCTTGCAAATGTCTCTGAAAATTCCATACAGAAAAGCGCGTGCCTTCAGAAATGAAAAGTAAGGAAAACAGCCTGCATAACAATTTTATACTATACCTTAAAAGCATATGTAAGTATGTACAGAAACCTCTGAAATGTACATAATTATTTTGATATTACTTTATATGAAGGTACTTTTGCCTCAAATTACTGCACTTTCCAATTAGTCTGTATCTATTTCAGGTTTACTCTGATATTTAAGTTCTAGAATAAAATACAAGGGTTAGGCCTTACGAAAGTGCAGAACCTTTCGAACATACTGAGAAAAACAGTATGCATGTATCTTGTTTCTGTCACAATTAATAAATTTTCTGAAAAATATTTTGCAAAGGCTTTCTTGGGTTCTTTATTTAGGGAAAAAGAAGAACGCAGAAACTAAAATTTTAAACAATTTCTGAAAATATTTTTAAAATACAGAAATAATTAGTTGACAAATCTTTACTTTCTTGCTGTAATTTTTTAACGCTACACTTCCCAAATCACTAAGCTATGCATCCCCTTTGCTGCATTAATTTGAAGAATAACGTTTCAGGGTAATTAATAATAATGAAGTTACTGTACAGACTAGCTTTTGCTACAGAAATGGAAATGAACAGAGGGATGGAATTTGCTGGTGTTTAAAGGAATTTTGATTAATTTGCTTATACTATCCAACACAAAGGAGATCTAACAAACTAATGAATCTATGATGGCAGAAGTACATTTCATGGTTGCCAAGACAGTACAGGTAGGTTTCACCTGAGGTGACTGTTTCTTGTAATTTCCATTATGAAATAGGTGACACAAATATAAACAAATGGCGGGGGGGGGGGGCCACCATGCACTGGAGTGAGCTTTTTGTTTTAAATGAAATGCACTATTCATTCATTATTTGTGACATCAAGACGTTTTCAAACTACATCTGGCTTCACTTCATCTTTTCCTGCCAAGAACAAGTTTGTTAAAACTCCAAAATAAAGTAACAGAACACGAAAAAATAAGCAAGCCAGTTTAGAAAAATATTACATGGAATCTTGATCTTTAAAAGAGTCAGCACAATTCTGGCACAATGACATGGCTTTTGTATGAGAAATGTTACTAAGTTGGAAGCTAGACAGGAACTACACAAAATAACCACTTCCTTAGCTGGGAGCGAACAATAAAAAGCAAGCAGTTCAGACTGGTAAATAAGGATTTAACAGAAGACTCCAAGCCTTGTTCGGTGACTGGCACACAGCACGGTCAGGGTCCACACTGCCATCACACCAGTGATAACTGACCCCATACTTGGGGCAAAACCTTTCAATTCCTAAAGCTCTTGAATATGTCTACCACAATGGAGTACCACCGCTGACTAGGACCTTTCTGACTTCATGCTTCGCAGGCAGATTACCAACTGCCGCTATACATATATACATGGTATAAAACACTGCCCACTGCAGAAACCAAAATGGCATTGCCAAAATAACCAGAATAATAGTAGAAGTCATATAGCTACATTTCTCTCAGTAAGGTTACCAAAGTGCTCCAATTTTCCTACCTTCCAGTTATTAATACATTATTAAATACTGGTTATTAATACATTATTAAATAAAAATTGCAGACTATTCACTGGAGAGCTAAACAGTTTCAGCCTTTAAGTTAGAACAATAATTCATTAAATAAATATGCATATGCACTACTACATCACAAATCTTAGGCAAGAACTTTAATGAAAGCAGTTTATTAAAAAGAAGTGATTTACAATTTTCAGATTATAGAAAAATTCACTATAAATTTATACTTCTAACACACAAACCTACAATAGACAAAACTTGGAATTATGCAAGTAAGCATCTATCCACCACTGAGCAGGATGTTTTTTTATTTTTCTCTCTCTCTGAAGCAGAAGAAACATCTGTATTCAATATGGAGTTCTGAAATCAAGAAATTGCAACGTAAAAAAGTCACCCAAACAACCTTAACTCCAGCCCACCAGGTTCCTATTTTTGTACTCTTCAGCACTTACTGAATAAAAGACAGGAATTATTCTGAAGAAGCTATTTGCATTTGTACTAAGATACCATTCAAGGTATTCAAATGGGATGTCTGAATTGGATTTGACAAAGAATTCAAGCAAGAGCTCTTCACTGGGAGAGCCTAAAAAAAATAGTACATTCAATCCTAATTTCATGGGAAAATTATGCAAATAAGAATGCTAGGAAACACAAAAAGAAATCTATATATGACATGACACAACTGTATGGAGCTTTACCTTTTATACTGTCAGTTACCTATATTTTTATTAGGCTTTTCAGAAGCCTGTATTTGCATATTAGCTAGCTATATCTTCATTGATAATTGAAGCCACAAACTGATGGCACTGCATCTCAGACAACTTTTGAAATATCTACTTAAGTGCCCTTCAGACCTTCAGCAGCACTGTATCCCACCCATATTTGCCTTGGCAAAGAAGGCAGGTGATCTATTATCACTGTAATTGCACCTATCAAAATCAAATAGTTAATGCTCTTGAATGAAGCAATTACTTCATTCTAGCCTTTACCCAATTTTTCCCCCTAAATGGTAGGAAAATGCATCATCCCATAGATAAATGCTATGTATTAGCCATGAAAACACTGTAATGCAACTATAAAATGCTATATACTGCCTGACAACTTGTCATTACCTAGTGTAGCAGCATATCTTGTCTTAACTACTTGCCCTCTCTATCTGCCTGTATCAATGAATAATGTTCTGGACATACAGCCAGCTTTCACTGTAGTTAGCAACTTCTACTGACAGTGATGCTACACGAACAAAAAAAAGAGGCAGCAAAGACCTCCACTGACTCTGGCATCAAATGCATTCTGGTTTGTTCATGACAATTATGCCACAAAGAATGCATGCCATTTCTCCACTACGAGACATTTCTATTTAAGCTATTTAGCAGACAGAAGAACAAGTAACAGAAGACAAAGAATGCCGAATAAAGTAAAAACAATTCTGCTTCCATATAAGAAAAAATTATATAACATAGTAGGGCATGGACTCAAGGTTTTTCATTCTGAAACTACAACTTGTAACAGATTGAGAAAAAAATAGCTCCAATGCTGATTCCCCAGAACGTCATCATTACTGATGCAAAAACATGTAACAGTAACATTTAGACACTAATAAACACCACTGAGTCTAGATGTACGACTGCTGACTCAAAACATGTAGAAAGTGCATCTATCCCAGGCAGCTGGACATAAAAATGTACAGACGTTGCAAGAAAAATATTTTGAACAGATTATGAAGTGACTCTGCTGATTCACACAGTTGCTAAGCGCTACATTTTGGAGCACTGTCAGCATATTTTCCTTTTCCATCTGTCTCCCATTGTTAATTTAAGAATTAACATTAAAAATCTCCACCTCAAAGCCACAGAGAAATTAAGATTACACTACAGGTGTAGCAAATTTCAAAGCGATCATACACATACTTTTGTATCCACTTTTCTTATCATGACTATGATTTAACACATGGAAAGTTTCTCCTTTGCCACTGTGTATGTTGTGAGTTCTCTGATTCTTCCCTATTCCAGATCTTGACATAGCATGATAATACGTGGGCAAGTTAAAGAGCTCAACAACACTGTCTTCTCTGTGTCACTAATGGTCAGAATGAATTTATTACTTGTCAAAATAACAGCTGCAATAGTAATCATACATATTCACCACAGTTACCAGAGGGGACCTAAACGGGGGTTTTAGAGGAAGAAAAAAAATCCACGACTGAAGGAAACCAACACTCGGAGAGGATCTTTTGGAGTCTGGCGGAGGTGTCACCACTAGAGGGGGTCCTGATCTCACAGACTTGGCCAAAACCCTGTAACGGTGTTTCTCAACTGTTTCCTTCTTTTAGAGACCATCCGCAGCATGTGGAAAGGACAGAAATAGGAAGGCACACCTTACAATCCCCCCGGCACTCCTGTGAACCTATTGTCCACCACAGTTTTCAAAATATGACAGATGAGGCTACTCACTTGCAACCATTACTGCAGGAAACAAATATATAAACTGATACCTACTGAGGTCAAGCCCTTACGAAAAAAAGTCTGTTCTGAAACAGTCACATTGAAGTGCTTTTCCCTAGCCTTCCTTCAGATGATGTAAGGATCTGAGGTACCTTTGAGCTCTCTGCAGTTACAGCAATACAACATTTGGTCTATTTCAGACAAAAGCAGCAATAAAAGTTAGATGATATATTTGACAAAGACCCTGCTTACAAATGCATTCCACCCCAACAGCTCTCATCTACCATTCTACTTCATCCACCACTCCATTATGGAATACATAGCTTGCCTTTCCACAGTGCCCTGTAACCTCCCAACAAAGCATAGCCAAGGCAAGCGTAAGAAACGTGTATCCTACATTTCTTCTCAGTTAGCGTGCTAACTAGCCTGAAGCAATCGCATAGTATAAGCTACCTCTCCCAGACACCAAAGCTTTGAGCAAACGTCACTTCAGGGTCTTGTGCTTTCTCCGTGTGAAACAATGGTGGGGGAAGGAGGGAGCAAAAGGGTAGCATATTCTCCAGATTAGCTCCACGGCACACTCCAATTCCAAGGAGATAAAGGAAAATTCTCTGCAAGAAACATGCTCAAAACAGTACCACAAGCCTGGAAGAATAAAGAGCAGGTTAATACAGCAATCTGCCTCATTATTGCATCTGCCTTTAGGTGGCAAAACCAAAACATTTAAATTTCTCCTTTATCTCCTATTTCTTCCTCTTTAGGACAACTGTTCAGGGTTAAGATTGGCAGAAAAAGTGGTTCCTGAGGGCACTCTGTTTACACACTGAAGATGAACCTGCTCATTGCAGGGGGGTTGGACCAGATGGCCTTTCAAGGTCCCTTCCAACCCAAACTATTCTATGATTCTATGAACCTGGTGTGGAAGTACAAAGGACTGCCTAAAAACATACTGCAAAATGACTGGATTCTTCTTGTAGATCTCTATGTAGGAACGAACAGATTTGGGACTGCGGTGGGTTGACCTTGGCTGCCCACCAGGTGCCCACCCAGACGCTCTATCACTCCCCCTCCTCAGCAGGACAGGGGGAGACAATACAATGAAAAAGCTCATGGGTAGAGGTAAGAACTACCACTTACTGTCACAAGCAACACAGACTAAACTTGGGGAAATTAACTTATTGCCAATTAATAACAGAGCAGGATAGTGAGAAATAAAAACAAAACTAAAACCACCTTCCCCCCACCCTCCTCCTTCCCAGGCTCAACTGATGACTGTCCTACTTCCTTCCCCCTCCCTCCACCCCCAGTGGTGCAGGAGGACAGGGAACGGGAGTTGTGGTCAGTCTATAAACACTTCGTCTCTGCCACTCCTTCTTCCTCATGCTCTTCCCCTGCTCCAGCATGGATCCCTCCCATGGGATACAGTCCTTCATAAACTTCTCCAACATGAGTCCTTCCTTCCCACTGGCTGCAGTTCTTCAAGAACTGCTCCAGCATGGGTCCCCCACAGGCCACAGGTCCTGCCAGAAAACCTGCATGAGCTCCTCTCCAGGGGCTGCAATTCCTGCCAGGAGCCTACCCCAACACAGGCCCTCCACAGGCTGCAGCTTCCTTCGGAGCACACCCTCCTGCTCCGGTGTGGGGTCCTCCATGGGTTGCAGGGTGAATATCTGCTCCACCATAGACCTCCGTGAGCTGCAGGGGGACAACCTGCATTACCATGGTCTTGACCACTGGCTGCAGGGGAATCTCTGCTATGGCACATGGAGCACCTCCTCCCCCTCCTTCTTCACTGACTCTGGTATCCTCAGGACTGTTTCTCACATTCTTCTCACTCCTTTCTCACACAGCTGCCGCGCAGCATTTTTTACCTTTTCTTAAATATGTTATCTGAGAGGCATGACCAGCGTTGCTGATGGGCTCAGCTTTAGCCAGTGGCACGTCCATTTTAGAGTCGGCTGGAACTGGCTCTGTCTGACATGGGGGCAGCTTCTGGTGTCTTCTCACAGAAAGCCACCCCTTCAGCCCCCCCGGTACCAAAATCTTGCCACATAAACCCAATACAGGCACCTGAACACCTGTATCACAACATGGAAAAAATATCAGACAGCAAATACCTTTTACCAACAGAATGACCTTTAATAACACGTGGTATAAAACGCAGTTCATGGGCCATGAAGCATTCCTCCTCCTCCCACGCCTTCCGCACAAGAGGGAGGACACAAGTCATTAATTTTCACACTCCTTGATAAGCAACCAACCCTAAGAAGGATCCATGGATTGTATCATTCCAGTATTGCACTAGTCAGCCTCAGCAGGACTTAAATAGTTCAGGTGTTTTCTCAGACACAGTAGCAGTAAGAAGAAATGTTCGCCCAACTCTAAAAACTTTAAAAACTGTTCATCATTTTCAGCCTTTACAGTGCACTGGAGGAAAAGAAACTGAAGTGTTCACATCATACACTATCCAGCTAAACAACTTTACTGTATCAAACTGTATTTCAGTCATCTGCCTGAACTGTCATACTAGCACATGAAAGAAAATTTGATGAACACCCACCCATACAAAAGCAGGACCTTCGCTGCCTCCTCTGTGGAAACAAAAACTACAAGTATACCTTGGTACTAAAAGTCCTCATGATCAGCTTCAGCCATCACAGCTACAGTTTAATTATTAGCACGGAATGCTGTGAGATCAGGTAAACTGTGGGCTATATAAGGGGACTTCCAGGTATATTAGAGACTTCTCCCAGGACTAAGACTTGGATTATGAAATCCTTTTCCAAAATTAGAATAGTGACCACAGCTTTCA
The DNA here is from genome assembly GCA_009819775.1 of Phoenicopterus ruber ruber. Lineage (NCBI taxonomy): Eukaryota > Metazoa > Chordata > Aves > Phoenicopteriformes > Phoenicopteridae > Phoenicopterus > Phoenicopterus ruber. Next base: position 188,461,361 of record CM020215.1, on the reverse strand, counting down.
CCAAATTCAAAACAAAAGTTCAAAAAGGTGTAAATTGTGTATGTGTGTATATAAACACACATGCGCACAACCTCATTTCAGTCAAGCAACTTACTCCCACTTACTGGAGAAGAGGGAAAGATGTGAAACAAAAATGTGAATCACATTCTATCCTAAAGATGGTGGTGGATCCATGCAAAAATGTGCTCTAGTGTCTTCTACTACAAATCTCTTGTTTCAGCCACAGATACCTCCTTTCTTACAGCTGTCTACTTTGGAAACCAACACCTTCCACTTGCACGGGGGAATTCCACATGATGCACTCAAAACCAGTGGGATGTAATCTAGCTGTCTACAACCTTTTTCAGCCCACAGACAACACTACTAGAAGGAACAAGCTGAATGCAATGTCAAGGTCTGGTTTTCACTTCATTCTCTATTTTAATGGCTATTATTGTTATTTTTCCTCAGGCTGTGAAGAGAGGACACTATTTATGCTATGCATTATCTGCCTCAGTGACCTGCTCAAAGAGGAGTTACCTCACATTTACCATCTGGTAGAAGTAGCACATAAACCACTTTCTGTGAAGTAGCTCACTTGCCTGCACTCTGAAGATGATTATTTTTTCACACCTGACAGACTAAAATACTAGATTTGTTTATTTTTAATTCATTTTTATACATGAACTGTCTCACGTTATGTAAGAAAAATTGCTATGAAGAGGGAAATGAAGAAAATTTACTTGATCTTTGGGTATATCAAAGGCATGTGGGCAAAGACATGAAAAAGCTAACTGATGCTAATCTACAGTGACATGGAAAGCAGAGTATTACTCATCTAATCACTTCCCTTTCTGCCTGCCCATCTCCCACAGATGCCAGGGTTAATCTACCTTATCTACATTATTCATGTACTTCTCCCGCAATGGTTCTTGAAGTCAGCACAACATAATTGTAACTGTTTATCAACACAAATCTGTTTTGTACCATAAAAGCTGACTTGCTACTGAGCACATCTTTAAACAATGAACTAATTGTATGGCTATTACACAGGAGGTACAATATTTGAAAGAAATGGCTAAGAAATACTTCAGACTTCTAAACAAAACATGAATCCGTGAAAACATTACCAGAGACTGAGGTACCAAGAAAGAAAATCCTGGAATAAACAAATAAATTAAATTGTAATAAATAACCCAAAATCAGATGGCTACTCCTAGATATAGGAGGAAAAAAAAATACTAGAAAGACTTCCTTGAACTGAAAGCAAAACAAGTACAGTACATACTGTCTCTATCCTTAAAAAACCCAAACAAACTAAAAACCACCTAGCTGGAACCACTAGAACTATAGACCTGCAAATTTTGTACCAAGGTCTCTATCCTACATAACTGTTGCCATGGCCCTTTTTTAAGTATAAGACAATGTTTCTCAACCTTCTTATTTTTCTTTCCTTCAGAATCAAAGAACCTTGCCTTCCTTGGGGAAAACAAAACCAAAACAGGTTATCTCATCCAGTATGCTGCCTGTCAGTCAGGGGAGGGGCTGGGTTTGATGGATAACACATGCAATTTTAATTTTTTTTAACTTGTTTTAACAAGTCGTAGTTTACAGCAGCATTTTAATCTAACATCTTTATAAAGATGAGAGACATCAGATACATAGACTGCAAAAAGACTGTGGTGGGGAAGTAAAACACACACCCACCTTCTATTTATAAACAATCCAGTGCCTGTGACTGGGCAGGCAGAAACCACCTTACGCTTGCCATAATACTTCCTGGGGGACACAGGTGGGAATAAGCCAGCAGGCATCAATGGCACTTGTGGGTCAGTCTGCAACCACAGGTAAACATCAGTGCTGTTGGTATGTAACAACTGCATGGCAATGTGCGTGTTGAAGGGACAAAAGAATGCTTCCTTTTGGTTTATTTCCTTCATATTGGTTTGGGGTTTTTGGGGGAGAGGGGGATCACTTCACAATCTTTTGAAATGCACGATATTACTAATCAATGCTTATCTATATAGCCTACTGAGCCTGGCCTACAATTCCTGCTTCTAGTGCAGATTCATTTCTACTTCCTTATTTATTTTCTTTTCAAACTACCTTTCAGGAGGTCTAATTTCCATCTTACATACTAAGTCGTACAGTGATATTTTTCTATAAGAATCATTTTGGACTGAGTTCTCTTTCTGAAGGAATTCTGTTCTGCTTTTAAGTGTATCTTACCTTGCATCTTCCTCTTTGCTTGATGGCTAACGTGTTCTCAATGTGGTTACAATGGATTAGCACATATAACAGGTTGTATATAAAGCAGGAAAGGGGCAGGAAAGTGTTAATTCATTATGCCCTCCCCATCAATAATTAAAACAAAACGTAAAGAACTACCTACTCCGAGGTCTAATCCTGAAGAGGCTACAACGGCTAGTTTATTCAGACCCAAATGAGACACCTACAGGTAGATAATAAGGAGCCCTATGAAGAGCAGACAGACAGTATTTTTTCCCTTTAGTTAGCGTGGCCTGATGGTAGAAGGAAAGAGTAAGCCAGATCTATTAGATCTCAGATTTAAGAAGTCCAGTAACTGCAGTGTACGCTGTTGTTATATTTTAAATTTTTGTTTTACTCAATCTACTTTCTTCCTGCTGATAAAATCCAATAATGCTTTAATGAAGCAGTTGGGGTTAAATTACCCTTGTCAGAAGAAAAAAAAGTCTTTGCTGCACAAGCTGTGAACCTGCTCAAATCAGTGACAAAATGACAGTTTGATACACATGCTGCTGCAATCCAGGTCAGGTTTTGTGAGAAGAATCATCAAGCTAAAAGCTTCAAGACTAGAACTTTGAGATTTGGGGAGTTTCACCTTCAACTGTGGCAGCAGAAAGTGCAAAAGATTTTATAAAGTACTTATCTTCTTGGCTTGGTTTGTTTATCCAGTGTATACATTTTAAAATCTTTACTATGAGATGAACTGTTGATTTTCAACAGTTTTCCACCAGTGAGGGTGCTGAACCTGGTTGTTCAGGATGCTGGACCTGCTAACCTTATACTACCACTGCTGTTACTCAGTGGCTAAACTTCCACGGATATCGTGAACTCCAAGTGAGCAATTTTGGGTTAATTCAATTTTGAAGTCATTAACGCACTGCAAAACTCACTGATTCATTAACTGATACTTTTAACTGTACCCCCTAAACATTCTGACTCAATAACTGATATTTTTTTAACTATACCCTCAACAAGTTCATTAATATACAGGTAGTTAAAGTAATCCACTGGTGATTTAGCCAATTTTGTCACCTTTCAGACAATATTAAAACTACTGCTGTCAGGACTTTGACTCTTACCAAATGCATTCTCATGACTCGGTATTTGAGTGTGAAGTACTTTAGTCATGCCCATTAAGAAGAGGTTATCCCTAATGAGAGAACTGTGGTTTTAATGAAAAAATTGCACGGCATCCTGCTCCGATTACAATTTCTTTTCTGCATAAGAAAAGCAGCAGTCTTGCATTCTTATCTAACTCACTCCCAATTCAGCCTCTTTTTACTCCCTCCACCCCCCAAAAAATGCCCAAGAGTTCACAAGATCCTCTAAGATTTTCATTTGGACTTCTTACAAAACTGGGTACTCTTTGTGACTGATGCATATACTTCTCAGCTCTCGTCCCTTCTCTCTCTCCCCCGCCTCTTCAAAAATTTGGATAGGAAATTCATTCTTTTGGGAAGAACTCTAAAGAGATACACTAGCAAACATACAATTATAAATACATTTTACTTTGGGGGGAAAAAAAAAAGGCTCTGATTATCCAGAAATGATGAATCATTTCAACCAGCAATTCTGTCTCTGAGGAGATGGCATTACCACATATCCCCATGTGTTTCCTATGCTTACTTAATGAAAGTCTTATCTCTGAAGTTTGTTTATTCAAGATTGACAGTGAGCAGAAAATCAACTCTAACACAAGAAAGCTTCTAATGTGGCTCGTGCTGAGCCCTCTGCCAGCACACCTGCACATATACTGAAGGTGTTATTCAAAAGACTACATTATCACAAAGTTACGTACACTGTGCAAGATACTACACAACTGTTGTGCTATAAATTATCAGTTGATCTGTTTTCTGTATACAACAGTATTTGATTTCACAGAAAGCTAATTATAACTGTTGACTGAGAACAGAAATACCTATTATATACCATGCTCTTCTAACAAATGGAAAAGGTTAAAAGGTTGGTAAAACTTTGTTAAAAGGTTAGTTTATGCTTTTAAATCAAGCATCTCAAGATTTTTAAATGCCAGAAAGCTTAAAATATATTCTATCAAGGTCTGCTATATCATCTTTAACAGCAAGGGAAGTTGCTCTCTGGGCACCCAGCCCCCTGAGCAGGAAGACAGGGATGGGGAGCAGAATGTAAACCCCAAAGGCCAAGGGGAAATGGTCAGTGACCTGCTACGCCACCTAGACACGCACAAGTCTATGGGGCCAGATGGGATCCACCCAAGGGTGCTGAAAGAGCTGGCGGAAGTGCTCATCAAGCCACTCTCCATCATTTACCAGCAGTCCTGGCTAACTGGGGAGGTCCCAGTTGACTGGAAGCTGGCAAATGTGACACCCATCTACAAGAAGGGCCGGAAGGAGGATCCGGGAAACTACAGGCCTGTCAGCCTGACCTCGGTGCCCGGGAAGGTTATGGAGCAGATCATCTTGAGTGCCATCACGCGGCACATACGGGACAACCGGGTGATCGGGCCCAGTCAGCACGGGTTTATGAAAGGCAGGTCCTGTCTGACCAACCTGATCTCCTTCTACGACATGGTGACCCGCTTAGTGGATGAGGGAAAGGCTGTGGACGTTGTGTACCTGGACTTTAGTAAAGCCTTTGACACCGTCTCCCACAGCATTCTCTTGGAGAAGTTGGCTACCCATGGCTTGGATGGGCATACTCTGCGCTGGGTAGGAAACTGGCTGGATGGCCGGGCCCAAAGAGTTGTGGTGAATGGAGTTCAATCCGGTTGGAGGCCGGTCACAAGTGGTGTTCCCCAGGGCTCAGTATTGGGGCCAGTTCTGTTCAATATCTTTATCAATGATCTGGACGAGGGGATCGAGTGCACCCTCAGTAAGTTTGCAGATGACACCAAGTTGTGAGGGAGTGTTGATCTGCGGGAGGGCAGGCAGGCGCTACAGCGGGACCCGGACAGGCTGGATCGATGGGCCGAGGCCAATTGTATGAGGTTCAACAAGGCCAAGTGCCAGGTCCTGCACTTGGGTCACAACAACCCCAGGCAATGCTACAGGCTTGGGGGAGAGTGGCTGGAAAGCTGCCCAGCAGAAAAGGACCTGGGGGTGTTGGTTGACGGCCGGCTGAATATGAGCCAGCAGCGTGCCCAGGTGGCCAAGAAGGCCAACGGCATCCTGGCCTGTATCAGAAATAGTGTGGCCAGCAGGAGTAGGGAGGTGATTGTCCCCCTGTACTCGGCCCTGGTGAGGCCGCACCTCGAGTACTGTGTTCAGTTTTGGGCCCCTCACTCCAAGAAAGACATTGAGGTGCTGGAGCGTGTCCAGAGATGGGCAACGAGGCTGGTGAAGGGTCTGGAACACAAGTCCTATGAGGAGCGGCTGAGGGAACTGGGGATGTTTAGTCTGGAGAAAAGGAGGCTGAGGGGAGACCTTATTGCTCTCTACAACTACCTGAAAGGAGGTTGTAGAGAGATGGGGGTCGGTCTCTTCTCCCTAGTAACAGACAACAAAACAAGAGGAAATGGCCTCAAGTTGCGCCAGGGGAGGTTTAGATTGGACATTCGTAAAAACTTCTTTACCGAAAGGGTTGTCAGGCATTGGAACAGGCTGCCCAGGGGGGTGGTGGAGTCCCCATCTCTGGGGGTATTCAAAAGGCGTTTAGATGAGGCCCTAAGGGATATGATTTAGTGGGGGACTTGGTAGTGATAGGTTAATGGTTGGACCCGATGATCTTGGAGGTCTCTTCCAACCAGAACAATTCTATGATTCTATGATTCTATGATCTGAAGTCTTTTGCCAGACACATTTGTAGATAACGAATTCTCCTATAGCTCTCTCCAACACCTTACAAGCAAGAGGATTTTTCTTACTCTGCAGCCCGCTTTCGATACAACCGTTCACATGAATATATAAGGCTAAGGACCAAAAACTGTTCTTTTAATAGTTCCTCCCCCCATCTTTTTTCCTATGATATATTTGTGAGAACAGTATCTTCTCCCAGTCATTCTTCTGCAAGACTAATAAACAAGCTAGATTCTTCTAGTTTCCTCTTGTTACAGGTTTCCTGACCATCTAAGTAAACCTTTTCTGCACCTGTTTCAGTCTCCAGTCATCTTCCTTCAACACAAATGGGACATAATTCTCCATTGGAGGATTACGTTACACCATTGCCATGTGTAACATCATTAAGAATTTCTAGTCCCTATTGAAATACATCTTCTGATACAGCCTCAGGACAAAAATCAGATGTTTAAGATTTGTCATACTGGCAGCTTGTGACCATCTTTGCAAGTGTCATATCCAGGTTTTCTTCCTTTACTAATTACAACTGATGAACTCACAACTTACAGCAGACACTTCGCTTATTGACTCTAAATTTTCAGCTGTCTTTCTTCTGGACCATTGTTCATAGAGCAATGAATGCTTCCAACACTAAATACACCCTGACTGTTGTCGTATGTCTGTGTTCTCACCACAAAGAAATAAAGAGTGCTTAAGAAACACAACATTGGGTGAAAAAAACTGACACTAGAAAATACTTTGTTTCTGTAACAAAGTTTCCTGTCTCAGAAATCAGTTACATACTTCAGTTGAAATTAAAGAAGAAATTAGAAAAACAATAACCACCAAAAAAATTCAAGTTCTTGCTCACAAACAAAACTGAAAGCAACAGCAATGTCTATTATAGGTTCATAATAGTAAAATGTTATGCAAGCTGAAGCGTATCTGACATTACAATTCTCAGTTGTAATTTCAAAGATAAAAGCTATGACGCTTTAGTAAATTAAGTCAATAACCAGACCACCTCTACCAATCGATTATTTGGAAACACATGCTTATTGTCATTTGTTACCAAGTTTTCCCAGGTCTGCTTATGTCAAGCATCTGAAGAGAATCTCGCCCACACCCTTCCTTCCCGCTAATACATCAGCCATATCTTAATCATGAACACAAAAAGCAGTTCTTTACATTTTCCACTAGCAAAGCTCTTTTTAGAGGTTTAGTAAAACTCTGAAAAGAGGTTATTTATGCTTATTTTAAGGTTTATTTTAGAGGTTAAAAAAACCTCTAAAAAGATGTTTATTTAAACAAACTTCTTTTACACCATAAAAACTCTTGAACCAAGTATGGACAGATTCAACTTTATTAAAGTATGTGGGCACTACACTTGTGGGACATTCTTCTGATGTGAAATGACATCAGTCATTTGTCAACAACTCCCAGTCAACGTCAACAACTCACGAGTATGCACTAGTTATTTCCATTTCAAGTTGTGTCTTCCCCAATGCAATAAAATCCACGCAACCTCAACAACTTCCATGAGAGAAGCCTCATTTATTATCCCACTGTTCATTTTTTACTGAGAAACAAGAAAAAACGCTGCAAGGATGCAAGGTAAGTTATGAGTCTGGACATTGTAGCCAAGTTCCAAGGACATTATTTATTAACAAAATATATACTGGATTTATATGCAAACATTTTTCAAAGAGGGGAACAAACACTAGCATGCACAGAGGAAAGAGGGAACTTAGCCTCTCCCTCAGGTACGACGAGCGTAGCCTCCTCAGAGGCTGGAGCTTAGAAACTAGGCAACGTGGGCAAGCTAGCGATTCACTGAACATACTGGCTGTCAAAAAGGACATTTGTAGGAGCAGAGAAAGGTTGACACAGACCTGGACCAGCACCCCCTTCATCATGCAACTGCAGGACTTGTTGCAGGACACTGCACATTATAACCAAAAATACAGCGAAGTCCTGCTGCAGTTCACGTTTGCATATGTTAAAGACAAAGTAGGAACAGGGAGTAACAGCACTCAATATGAGGTGGAAAACCTCTATTTGTTTAGCTTCAATCAACAAGTGATCTTCAGCAGCACGTAGGACACAACACTTCAAAAGATTTCAGGGCCATGGATCAAGGAATGACTCAACTGGAGTCATCAACAGATCTGCAAGATCACTGCCTTTGACAGAAACAAAGGGAAGGCAGAGACAGGGTTCTGCTGCTTTTCCTTCAGCAGGAAGATGTTCAACGCGGTCAGCACTCACCAACTCACTTGTCTTTATTCTTCCAAGGGCATAAAAACATAGCTTCACTTCTCATTTTCCACCAAAAAAGATAGCCTCTGAGAAGGTAACAGAGCAGGAGTATTTTTCTCCACTGAATTCAGTTCTACTTCAGGTGTGTAATGCATACAGACTACTTTCTTCCTTTATTATTTCATACTACTGACAGTGAAGGGGAAAACCCCAAAGTCACCTCCATCAATTTTTCAGCTTTGAATACTGGAAAACAATGTTTAAGACATTCTTAAAGCCAAAAGTAGTGTTTTCTTCTCAAGGATTAGCAATATGGTGGCCTAGGATCACAGTGTAAACTGCATCTGTTTTAGAGAAACCTGAACAAATTACGTTTACAACATAAAGATATGTTTTAGAAAAAACAGCACTCCTTCTACAAATATGACGGTATTACTTTAAACAGCTACAAAAAGGTTGGTCTAAGGTGGCTTTTTAAAAATCATTTTAATTATTATACTTTTTCCACAGTAGTCATTACCATAGCCTAAATGCACCCAAACTGCTTTGGTTTTCTTTAGAAAAAAAGAAATTTCAATTTGGATATTAGATGAAACTTAAAAGAACAGCATTTCACTGATTGGAACATGAAAATGGCGGGGGGGGGGGGCAGGAAGAAGGAATCTGAATGCTTGCACATGCTATACTTATCAACAAACATAGGCAAAAAAAAATTCTCAAAAGCACCAATGTCACTAACATACTAGCTCTTTAGACTATAATATTCTAAATATTATTATTACACATATAATATTAAATGTATGTAAGTGATCACATGAAAAAGATCTCCTTAAGCACAGAAATAATTACTAAAGTCTCTGTTAATATGTATTTAATTTCTTTTCTTTTGGCATATGAACATAAAGCAACTGATAGAAAGCATATCACTGAGTTGCCTCAAGCTGCTTCTAGTTGTAGACAAGGGAATTTATTGCCAGCAAGAGCAGTCTACATTTTTTAAATTGTTTCTGCATTCTCTGTATACAGATTGTCAAATTATTTGCATGTGGTAGACTCATGCCATTTCCAGCTGCTCTTTGGTCCTTACTGTTTTGCACCAACATGTAACAACTTTCAGTACAGCTTACTGAAACTTGGCCACTGAGCAACAGTATCTTCCAACACCACAACTGAACACACAAAACCCGTCTCCTAGTCATTAAAAGGGGTATGAAATAAGAAGTATAGCCTTTCTTTGGCAGCCAACAAAGCAAACTCAGTAGCTTTCATTCACTGATCCTCAGCGGCTTTTAGCCCAACTCTTGACAGGCTGAAAGTCTATTTTAAGCCTTTAAGTTCACTTTAACTAATTAAGCAGTACTGTAATGTGCCTTTGAAGATTTCCTTCATACATTCTAAGCAAATCATATACTGATTTTAAAAAGTATTATAAGCAAAAACTTGTAACTGATAAATGAACTCCAATGCCTACAGTTTCTATGCATAAGGCTCTGCACTACACCGGCAGCTGGTAGAGGTTTGTCAGATCCATTCAAAATTTACTTCCAGACCTTAATATAAACTTTTTAGGTGTTCCTAGAAGCTCTCTAGTCTTAAGTACTTCCAAGAAAATCCAGCTGACCAAAGTACTATACCCTTCGCTTTCACATGGGTTTCCAACATTCACTTTTCAACGTGACTAATCTTGCACCGAATTGTGAAAATGGTGTTCAAGTAACTTACATACAGCTTATAAATCATAATTTTTCAGTGTCCTAAGTTTAGTGAACTATAAAGTTCCCTAACCCCACTGTAATGCTTAGTGAACTGTAAAGCTCACTAAAAAGTTAACCGAATCACTATCTGGGTAATACAAACATGAAAAGGATCACACAGATTGACAGGTAACCCACACACTACTCAGATTAAGAGTTCAATCAAAAACTCGTGAAACAAGGGGAAAAATACTCCCGATTTTAGACTGGGCTCTAAATTATCATCCGTTTTGCAAGATATGGATAAGGCAGTGGTTACCCTCTTTGCAGAACATGGATGAGGTAAAAAATACTCTAATTAAGAATCTAGAACACTTTTCACAAGTCAGAAAGTGCTGTGACCTGGCAATGTCTTTCAGAATTAAAAAAGGTTTCTTCTCAGTTATACTGCCCACAGCATCTGCTCATCCAAATTTTTTACACAAATCCTCTCCAGTTTGCTTTGGCTAGATTCCTTGGCTGCACCCTCTTGACTGAGGTTATGTGACCCCTAGTACTATCCCCGCCATAGCAACTTCCCAAATATGCCAAGCCAGAGACTTTTGTTCCCTAGCTTTTCCTACCAGCCACCCTAACTGTTATTAATACAATGAATTAATTCAGTTTGAATTCCTATACAACTTTTGACCTATTCTGTACTGAGAGAGAATTATCCATCTTATTAGTAATGAAAATAGTATTTTAAAATTTTACTTCACTGCATCCAAGAGTTAGAAGATTTATTTAATTTCTTAATGGGAGTTTTAGGCATGTGTATTAACTAAAAAAAAAAAAAAGACTGAAGGAATTTGGAAAGGCCAAGGAATTGTAAACATGAACATATCCTCTTCAAGTCCAATGTGTAGGGCTCTCAGGATTTATTTTTCATACTTACTTTGTAATTTGGTCTGGAACTCTAATATCCCCCCCCGCTACGCAGGGACACACATGCCAGGGCAAGAGGTCAAGGGACTTTCGTTCCACTCTTGGTCTAAGGAAAATCTGCATTTTGATACATACGTGACTGCAGATGACAGCACTCCATTTTCTATTTCATGCCAGCACTGTAGTACAACCAGTACAGTGACTGATTCATCTACAGGACAGTTTTCTAACTCACCAGCAACAACTCAAACATTTTCAGTACAGCAACATAGTCCATTAATATTTTTCTAGAACACTGCAAACTAATCAAAGACCAGGGAAGTTGCCTAAAATATAAAATAAAAATTAAAAAAAATAAAAATACATTATTTCAGCCTCTTTTCTTCCAACTTTTATCAGTAAAAACAAAACTTCACAAATGTGCTATTTTATGACTCCAGAAACAGCAAAATCCTAGGCAGATGAAAGTGGCTGCCCATATGAACACAATGTACAAAGTTCAGCAGTTTAAATGCCTTCACTTTAGATCACGATCAGTAGCTGATATACAAGAATGAAAAAAAGACTGTTGTGATATAGTTTTCAACTATAAAACTTCTGAACTTCTTGTGCAAGTCTATTCAAAGTAGTAAGTTTATGAGGGGAAAAATGTTAACTGTGCTATTATTAGTAATACTGTAAATACATTTATTCACAGACAATTGAACTGTCTCAGCTGTTGCTCTGAATGCTTAAGCATATAATCTATGGCAAACACAACAAATCAACAACTCAAGAAAAGTAAAGAAGACAGAAGTTCCAGACACTGCTTAAATTCAGCACAGGCAAAGCAGTAACAAAAAATATGACACCTGGAACTCAATAATATGTTAGATGCAACAGAAGTTTAGCTTTATTTTTACACCACTGTTTCCACAGTACTGCAAGTTCATTTAGTAAAGTGTACTGTGTATATCCAAAATATACTGCTTTTTACCCTACACCGAACAAGCAACTTCATAAATAAAAACTGCAATGTACTATTTATTCCCTATAGAAAACAAACTTTAATGTCCCTATCCTCACTGGCAGGAGGCGTGAAGTTGTTTAGACATAGTACCTATTACAACTGAACCCAGAAGAACAAATTCAAAATATATTGGCATCAAATGTGCCAAACCATCTAAACTGCTTTAATTGGAAGTCCCCAAAAGAATGTCTGAGTTACTGTATTGTCTATGAAAACTGAAACTTTACTTATATGGTACTGAAATTAAAAATACCAGAGAAATCTAATATAAATTGTTCTGCAGAGGTTTAAGAATCTAAACTAGGAAATAAAACAAACTTAAAACACGTTATGAGAAGCAACTGCACATAATATTGTTGTTTTCTTATTGTTCCAGCTCAGTCTAATCTTACAATTGAAAAGTTCCCACCTACATTCCAGCAACGACTTTTACCACTATATTAAAAAGAGTTTGGTTATCCACCATGAATTTAGTTCCAAAACAGTGAAAAGTTAGGACTGCATCAACATTCCCCTTATTTGAAATTGTTCAAATTGGTAAGAGGATTTTGTGCGTGCATGCATGCAAGTCAATAAAAGAGCAGATCACTAGGCCTTCAGCTTCATTCCTCTGGAACTACGAGATGAAAAAAGGGCACTAGTAGAATGAGAAGAAGGTATGATAAAGTTATCAGGGTCAGATCGAAGAGCTTTTAGAAGCTTTTATCTTTCTAAATGAGCTCAGCTTTTAACGTTTATTTTGCAAGCTGTAAAGTAATTCTACCCTGATCAAAGGGGGAACTTAACAGCAGCTGTTCAACTGTACATCTATACATCTATATTCTTGGTAAGTCAATAATGCTGTTTGCATTCTTTAAGTCAAATAGTGGCCTGCTAGATCGTGACCTAGTTAAGCATTACAACTACATAGTTGATAATACTACACTTCTTATGGCTGTAAAGACAAAGGTCATTTTAAGTGTTGTCAAACGACACTGTGACACTGAGCAGCCAGTGCTACACTGGACAATGAACGAAGGTAAAAATAATGCATATGGTGGGTGCGAATCTAATTTAACATATCAAATAATAGGTTTTAAGGCATGGGAATATAAAACCCTCACCCAACAATGCAGGACACATGAGTGGAATATAAAGTTCCCAGAAAAATGTTAAGTATTGCTAGAGCATTTGCACTGTTTGCAGTATGCTTAATGCTTTTCCGTACCCTAGAAAGAGGCATTCAGCAAGCGAAGTTGGAAGATACTTCCCCCCCTACCCCCTTTTCTGAACTGTAGGTTATTTCAGAGGATAGAGATTTTGAGTTGTAATAGGTTTATGAAAGAGTAGCACAGTGCTCAATGTCAACTGTAAAATTGAAAGATTCAGAAAAGCAAGCAAGGAAGTAAGCACAAACTAAATAGCAAACAACTATGTCACCATGCAAAGCCATGGAGAATCCTATTTTGAAGGCTACATGTGGTTTGAGTGGCCCCTTTACAAAAAGCATACGGCCAGAACTAAAAAAAAATGAAGAGTAAAAAAATAGTAATAAAGGCTTTGGAACAATTTCCATAAAAAGCAATATTGAGTAGTTCAAGATTCCTCAGGCTGGAGATAACCTGGTGGAAGAGAGTCTAAGCCAGGACTGGAACCAATATACAGAATGATAACTCAACTATCTCTGTAATACAAGGAAAAGAAACCAAAAGAAAACATGGAACTCCTTACAAGAGTTTACTGGGATTCAAATAGGAACTACACAAACTTTCTGAAAGAAATACCCACTGAAGACCCTAAAAACAAAGGTGACACTTCTGCCCCATGAAGTCCCTCAGCTGCAAAATTTTGCAAATTCGTCACGTGTTCTGAGGAGGTAAGAACACACATGAGACCAACCTTTACTCTTCCCTAGGCACACACTACGGGCTACTGAGACAGGCTACTGGCTAAGCAACAGTTACTGCTACGAGCTCTTCTCTTTCATCAGGATATAAAAAGCTCACATGAAGTTAAAGCCTGTGAAACTTCAAGGTAATGGCTTCGTTAAAACTGCCAATTGACAGTAGATTTTGATTACTGTCTGAAGTTCATTGACTTACCATACTCCCTTAGCTGCACAACAATGGAAAGCAAAGCTACTACTTGCCATTTCATTGCACAAATTGTATTTCACTGTGCCATCTGCACAGAAAACCTGGTATACAGCACTTCTTAATTCAATGTCAAAATTATTTTAAGGTTAAAGTAGACATTTAATATGCCTCGATATACTTCAAGACTTTTAACACAGTAAGTTTTGCATGCATGACAGATTGATATTTTAAGATGACAGATAAATGAAAAGAAATAGGACTTCTAATGGAAAATGGTTGCAGCCACTCTGTCAATGTAATGATAGCTTTTGGTTTGAATGGAATATATATGCAGTCTTCTAAAAATAGATTGGAAAAAGGGCTTCTTCATATTCCAGCAATATGCTCATCTAATAAGATAATAAACAGTATTTTTAGGGGCACATAAGTTTAAAAAAAGCTATATCCACATATAGAATTGTTAACTTTATATGAATAACTAACATGCATTACACAAAGAACAAAATCATCTCATGTCTGAAAAGTTCTTAAATCTAAAGGTAGACAACTATACATAGCAGATGTGTAACATGCAGAAGTTCACAGGCACAGTTCTCTAGCAGGCCTTACTAAATTATACATGAATGATGCCTTCCAATAATAAATAATCATCATCATCACCATCATCCAGTGTTCCATTCAGAATGTCACTAAGTTACACAATACTGGATTTATGAGCAGATAACTAGAACCATACCAAAAGAAGGAAATGTGACCCACCTGCCTTTCCTCACAAAGCTAGCAGATCCCAGTTAGAATTGTTTTTTCCACCAGATAACAAAGGGCAGGCAACAAGAAGTGCTAAATAAGGCACCTTTCTGACAGGATTTCTGTTCAGAACGTCTGACAATATGTGAAGTCATATGCCGTAATTCCCACCTTTGTGGGATTCCAGCATAGGACTGCAGTTGAGACAAAAAAGCACTTACATTGCTTGAATCTCTGGCTGAGCGATTGAGGTGCTTTCTCCAAAATGCTCCTTAAATCGTATGTGCTAAAGCAAAACACATTTTATTTTATTCAATTAATCCAGCAATTGCACCTGTGAAGATGATGTGTCTGCATCTAACACTTCAGAGGGCACTGGTTTTCAAGCACAATGCTGACAGTGAATTTAACAGATGAAATCTGAGCCCCTGTGAAGAAGGAAAGGGTGCATGGATTTCATTATGTCTGAGATTTGGCTCTCAATGACTATATTTCACTGCGATCACTTTAGTAGATATATTCACCATTGTGCAAACATGAGAGCGCTCAAGTGTAACTATTGCCATTTGCTTCCTCCTTTGGCTCAAACGTTATGATAATTTAGTCACACAATGCTCTTCTGTCTGGGGGAATCATGACCTAGATAGAAGAAATTGGTTTGACAGAAGACTACTTGCTTGGTGATTTTGGGCAAAGTCGATCAATCCCCTGCATCAATTTTTTCAGCAAAAAGTGACAAAAATGTAAACCTCACAATAGCCCTATGAAGGCTCATGAATTTTTATAAAGCTTTTCAAGAGAAAAGGGTTGGTAAAAATTTAAAACATTAAAATCGGAAACAGTTTTCAGCAAGGTCACTTACCGACAAAGTCTGAAATAATTTAAATGCAGTTATTGCCAAATCTATTTTTAGGTAAAATGTTGCCTACCATGTATCTATAATATTTATTTTTATACATGACAACTTTATTGCAGATTGACAAAAGAAAACGCTTAACAGAGTAGAACTAAGTCTACCTGGCATGCAACTTGATCTATCTGGAAAAAATAACTCCAAACCAGATGTCAATTGTCTTTTTACTCACAAAACACATGGTGTTGCCTAAGAGATGTAAAAAGAAAGTGTATCACATATAAAAACAGTATGAATAAAATGTTTTATAGAAATAAGTAAGTTATGGGTTTAGGTGAAATACCACCTTTTCAAACCCACTTACTAATGTGGCATAATATTAAACAAAAACAGGATTTCGTATCTATCACACCCATGTGTTGCATAAAATCAGTGACTAATTTAGATTGGAAAGGACCTCTGGAGTCACCTGGTCCAACCTCCAGCTTAAAGCGAGGCCAACTAGATCATGTTGTACAGGGTCCCGAGCTACAGCATTCTGAGTATATCCAAGGATGGAGGTATCGCAGGATCACTGGTCTACCTGCTCCAGTGACTGACTGCCCTCACAGCCACTGAAATTTCTCATTACAACTTGTGTTCATGCACCTTTTGCCCCCTCACTGTACACCTCTGAGAAGAGGGTGGCTCTGTCTCTTTGTATCCCACCATTAAGTAGATGTGGACAGCAATAAGATCCCCCACCCCAGCCTTCTCTTGTGAAGTCTGTAGAAACCCCATTCTCTCACCTTCTCCTCATACATCAAGGACTTGAGCTCACCAGCCATCCTGGTAGCCCTCAAGACTCACCCCAGCGTGTCAGTATTTCTCTTACACTGATCAAAATCACCACAGTAGTCAAGAAGCAACCTAAGTGCCAAATATAAACACTTCCCTCAACCAACCCCAAACGCCCTTATCTTTGGGCACAGAGACAAGGCCCTAAACTAGTGGAACAACAGCATGAAACAATACATACAGTGGTCAAATCCAAGTAAACTTACAGGCTACAAACGTTGCCTCTGAAGGATGGAAAAATCTATTTAAAAATATAGAATTGATTGACTTCTTTTAAAAAAAAGTTTTATCTATTCAATTATCTTGACAACGTAAGAGGTTCGAAAGTTTCTGAACATTTTTTAAGTCCTGAAAATTTGTTAAACAGGTAGGCACTGAGCTTACTGATTTTAATCAATGCCAAAACATTTGAAGATCTGAGCCTAGGTACTTTAGAAGACCAAGTTCCACCTTCAGTGATTAATTTAAAGCCTAAGATTACTGAAAAAGGATATACGGTGCTTTGAAAAAGTCTACCTACACGTATAAGCAATTACAATATAAATAACAGTCCAAAAGGCTTTCAAATCACGGCAATCTGTATTTAACTCAGCATGTACAAACACTTTGCATATTAAGGCACAGGGGAAGAGAAACCCCAGTAGATTACTTCAGTAATTCATTCCCAAACTACAACGTCGAAAGGAGGACACAAAAGCTGTGTGCTTAGTTAAGAGCTCTTCAAATCAGTTTGCTATAAAAGCATTTCTGGAGGAGCAAAGTGGACTAAACCATTTTAACAGAGCCAGAACCATGCCCCAGATTTTACATTATTGAAAAACTCAGGTATAAAAACAACCACAGGAAGAGAGACCTACACTATCTACTAACAACTTGGAATATAGTACCTTAGAAGCCAACACGCTTAACACGCTAACAAATAGGGTCTCACAACCAAACTGCAAATGAAGATGTTACTCCTAACTGCAGCTGGAAAACTATGAGTATGGTTCATACCGCAGCTATAACTGGCCTCAGACAGGTAAAATTACAAAATAACCTTCTTCCCCTGTACATAATGCTTTAGACAAAGTTAAATTGTAAGATATACTCAAGGAAGTATTAAGGACGCACAACAAATTTACAATTTAGTGTATTTAAAACAAAATAATCACTTCAGCACAGAAGGCTAAACAAGAAAAGACATAGTATCAATAATCTAACTGCTAAATTGATAATATAACAACTTAACATTCCATGAAGACAAAATTATGCTAAGATTCATATCAATGAGAGGGCACCATATGGCCCATCCTTAGCAAACAGCCTGGATGACAACACTTGGAAAGCCAGAAGCGTAAACTGCGTGTGACTGGAACACCCAAAACTATCTGACAGTGTGTCAAAAAACTGGTAATGCTAAAAAGACAACCCTGAAAAGGACTGAACAGTAACTGGGGAATTACAAAGAGACTTTTGAAACAAAGGAAGAGTCAGCTTGAAAAGAAGGACAAATATTCATGCTTTGTTTGTAACGCAGGAGAGGAACCTCATAATGGCAACAGAGCAACGACCAACGCCTGACCGGACAATGGAGAAACCACCCCACCAGCATTGCGACCTCTTCCATGCCTCGGGGAGCAGTCTCCCCACCAGGTGACGGGGGCAGCCGCACTCCAGCCAGCACAGTGGCACTTTGGGGTGCAGCAGGCGGGGGGGGATCTATGGCTCGGTTGGGCTATGTGACTTGGGGGAGTCCTTTACTGCTGGCCTATAGATTAGCAGATTGTAGCGAGTGTCCCTGGTATAAAGCTGGAATATCCACAACTCCAGGAAGAGGTGTGTGCAATTAGGTGAACTCGCAGTCATGGAAGAGCAGGTGCTGCTTGTAACCACACTGCCCACGGAGCTTGTGTGCCAACAACTGGGGGGGGGAAGAGGGGGATTAGAACTTTCCATGATTAGTTATGAAAAGTGTTTAGATATTAGTAGGCTTTTAATAAAGTTTTTAGTTGTCTGACACTCTGGTTTATCTGTTGTATTGCTGGTATTGATCGTAAGCATACAGTTCCCTGATTGCTGCTTAATTACATCACATTAATAAATCAATAAATTGCTTTTTGTGCTTTAAGCTACATGATCTGAGCAGTTTTTCCCTGCAACAGTCAACAATATGGTCTTTGACTATATCAATCTATACATTCATTTCTAATGTTCCTTAGCAGTTGTGCATAGATAAAACAGAACAAACATGCTGGGGGGGGGGGGGGGGGGGAACACGACAAAAAAAAACCCAAAACACCCAAATAAACAAACAACATTTACTTGGAGACGATTCATTATTCAGCTGCATCCATTTAACTCAAAAGATACATCTTTTAACAAGACTCGGACTGAGCAATACGATGCTAAGGAGGCATTCAGTACCTGCATGAACTCTCCAAATTCCTTCACCTCTGATCAAATTCAAAGTGGGCCTGTCCATCAGTTAAGTCTTAAAATCTTACGCTAGCCCGCTTTCACAGGATGACATTATAACCAGCATAATCAGAAATCCCACACGTATGCACATTAATTAAAAACAGATCTAAAAGAAAAGAAAAAATATATTGAAAATAACTAGACAACAGTTGTATAACTTTGCTTCACACTGCAGAATAACAGCTCATAGATACAAACGAAGAAACAAGCAAGGTTAAAAACACTGGCATTTTAACAAGTTAGTTCCAAGCTGGTTCTACAACTGCAGGTTTTTAGGTTTGTTCTGCACTGCTGAGTAAGGTAAAAAAATTTCTACCTCTAGGGAAACTAAACACAAGGTCAGTCTCAGAGATACAGGTCTTGCCTCAGCAAGTTTACCTCAGCAAACCAGAAATACCTTATCCTCACTGTTTTGCCAGCACTGCCCACACACAGTTACCATGGTTAAAAAAAATCCAAACCCATGCCACTCCCACTACTATTTTTCTCTTTTAATTGTGAAAACAAAGCCTCAGTCTGGCCAGATGACTTCAGGTCTCCTGGATCAAAATGTCTCTCCCCTGAAGAACTACTTCATTATACACATAATATCAGAAGAGAATTAAGTATGAAAAAATTTCAATTATGTAGAAAAATGATATACGATCCCTCACATCACCTTTACCCAATTAGCACCTTCAGAAATGGGAACTTGGCAATGCAAGCAAGACAGACTGTTGCACAATCCCCACCTCCCAGATTACACAAGGCTTTGTTTCCCCCAGTCACCTACCTCAGAAGTGTCTGGCAGGAACAGAGAGAGTTCAAAATTATACCAAAATTATATGCAAAAAAAGTCGTGACTCACATACAGGAACAAATCCTCATCTAAAGAAAGAGAAGCAGGTGACCACTTTATTACAGAAGTCATCAATAGTCTCAGAACTTTGTACTGTATGACCATCTTACAAACAAAACTAAAGCAGCAAAAGAATAAGTAAGACCAGGTTTACTATTTCCTTTGTATCTTCTGGTTCAAGTACAGTGCTCAACCCTGCCTCATACCCTACCAGGGCAGTTTCTTTGATACAGACAATTTTTTCTAATCTCTGAGTCAAAAGCCATACTCCATTAACAAGAAGCTCTCTAATAATTTAGCTGATGCAAAAATTTTAAATGCATGAGACTTGAATAACAGCCCAACTCCCTTCTGAATTCCTTCTTAGTCATTCTAACATTACAATCCTACAGGCTCAGCTGTTTCAAAATCCTTTCAGAAAAGGCAATACCTGAATTTCTAACATGAAGACTGAAGAGTAGGGGGATGAAATCATTCAAGGCAGAAGTAAGGAGGTATTTCCAAGTTTTACATTAGACTGGTTAAACTAAAGAAACAAAAGAAAGTGAGCAGCCACTGTAAGCTATTAACAGTTCACAAATTTGGATTTAAAAGTAATTACTGGAGTAAGCAATTAGTTGAGAGAAAACACAGAAAGTAGCTTATACTGCACAAAAAGTGCCATATTGAATTTGACAACATAAAACCACTTTGCAAATCTGTAAGAAGCACACAAAATCTAGGTGTATAATCCATTAAAATATATATGCAGTACTTTATGTTTTACAATTAGGGTACAACTTGCACACCTAAAAATCTTGACTTTTTCCTTCAGCTCTTTCAAACTAGTGCAACTGGCTCCCTGCAAACTTCGTCTAAACTTAAACTAAACAGCCTCAGTGACAGTGCTAGTTAAAAAAAACCAACCAAACAAAACCCATTCCTTCATGCTTAAATATACTTGTACAACAAACATACTTAAGACATTGGAATTCTAGGATTTGTGCGAGGTAAAAGAAGGAGAAGTTGATGAAAGTCATGATTTAGTTCTTTTGCATTTGACCTCATTACAAGTATAAGATTCTCATTTCCTGAGGAACATAATTAAGTTGTGGAATTCTTGTACCACAGCAGAATAAACTTGAGTTAACAGGACTATAAACAAAACTGAACAAATGATTTAAAGAAAAAATATAGTACTCCAAAGATTCACAAGCATTTTTGAATCTATGTTAAAAATAGCTGCATGCTAAATATTAAACAGGAATCAAATTCAGTAGTGATTTCCATTTTCAGCCCTGGAAGTTAGAGACAAATTGCTCTTGCCAGTTGCAGAAGATACAGTATCCTGGAGTTTCCATAGGGAAAAAATAAACACTGAAAAGCAGAAACAAAACCCCTAAGATTTACTGTACAAGGAGCTCTTAACAGTAATTATACAGTGCAAAACAGTCCTGCAGACTGAGACTTCTCTTACTGTTATGAACAAACTAATTTAAAAGTAATTTCTTAAAAATCTGAGATGATTTGTAGTTATTCTGAAAACAATTTTTTGCAATTCCTTAGAAATTCCCTGTTTAATCTCCCCATTAGAGAGAAAAGTCACAAAGAATCCGTAGTATGCCATAGAAATGTACTATTTACATAGCACAAAAAGATCAAGCCAGTAGTTTCTAGGGTGTCCTATGGGCTGTGGATGATTTTTTTTTTTTAATTGCTAATGAAAAAGCAGTTATGGGCTTTGTTTTAATCAAAATAAAATATACTTTTAAAATTGAGGCATACAAAAGTAAAATGAACTATATTCTAGCAAAATAAAATTTAGGTTTTTGTGCCAGTAAATTCTGACTGTGAAATTCCAACTGAGTCAACAGACTTGTATTTTGCTAAGTAAAAAAGGTAACATGATAACAATATGACTATTCCAAAAACATGCGGAATATTACGCATGGATCACTCTGGCAGGAAAACTAGACTCACTCATTCATCAGAATTACCTAATATCTGGAAAAGGATGACCAAATATAACACCTTAGTCTCAAGCATCTACCATTCTGAAACCACCAGAGAAGGTGCAGTTGAGTGTAAAAGTATTATGAAAAAGTAATTTCATTATGAACCACTATAATTGATTTCCTTTAAGCAAAGTCATTTAGTTGCATTCTCAACCTAAGAGGAAGAGGGGAGAAAAAAAAAAAAGAAACACAGCTAACTTTCATCAAGTAACACAAAGGAAGAACTAGACAAATATTATTACTGGAAGTGCAGAGGCAAGATGAGGAAAAATATTTTGCATATTTCCTTGTTTACCCTAAATCCACAAATGCCCCACAACTGCAGCTCAGAAAAACTGGGATACCATAGGGAGAAGCTAAGAACAAACACACATGCAGCACAACAATAGGCAGAACGGAACTAATGGTGGTCTTTGAACTGGATCCAGAAAAGACCCTTCCAGAGCTCCTGCAAGGGATTGTGGCATTAAGTTAAGAGACACAATCTGTGGACCAGCCTAGGAAGTAAAATCCTTCCCTCTAAAAAGTCCAGGATCAGAAAAAAACAAATAGAATTAAAAGAGCAAGTCACCACAGATTTTCTTATTGACTGCAGATTTAGCGATCTCTGGTCTGTTTGCCCCTTCAAAAACTTATCTACTCAAAGCATCCATCCGAAAGCTATATTTAGGTTTCTTTGACAAGAAATGCTATTATTAGACATGCAACAGTCCTATAGTAAATAATGGTTTAAAGCAAATGATCAAGTACAAGTTTGTGTAGCATACTTAACATTGCTTTTTTTTATACTCGTTTTTTAATAGTTCTGTTGTTATTAACAATAAATTCGGTTACTAATAAAACAGGATTTTAATACTTTAGTAACAGCCTCTTCATTCAAGGTGTACCATATTCAAGATCGCTTAGGTAGATGTAATTATCACAAACCAAGGGTTGGACTTATGTTCCCATATGATTTCCCTTCTATGAATCTCCCATTCTTTTTAGCAAAAATAGTTTAGATAAAATTGCACAGTCACTATTTCAACCCTTCTAAAAGCTTGTCCTCTGGCATTATTAAAAAAGTCAGTAACTACTATAGGCTTGAATACTACATGACCTTTACTTTTCTTCACTAAATAGAAGATACATCAATCCATAAAACATTTATGCACTTGTCAAAACAGCATGCATATGTGCAGTAAAATCTAAAAGATGATTTCCTAATCTTTTTCTAATTTTCCTAAAAACAATTTCTATTTTAAACTTATCAAAAAGGAAGAGAGTCCCAGAAATATGTTCCTTCAGCTGACATGGATTCACCTCACCTGGCTGAACTGAAAACTTAACATTGTCTTTGGAATAACCAGCAGCACCTTACCATTACGGAATGAAGTCTAAGAACTGCTTTATTCCTAGCGAATGCTACAAAAAGGGTGGCCAGTACTAGTCAGAAATGAGATCAAACTTTAGGCTTACATACCTGCTAGATGATGAGATATTCCAGAGGGAAAATCCTATGGCGAGGTTGAAACTTATGAACTACATGCTCATGAAGTGGAGTTCACAAATTGCAGTGTAACTGCAGGAACTACAGGAAAGCTAAATTGCAGTCTCAGGTAAAAGCATGCTCTGGTAAGTGCATCCTTTAGGAAGAGAAAAAAAACAGCTAGAATTGTCCACTGCTGCCAGGGCCAACAACTAAGACAGCTGTGTGAGAACCCAGTCAAAAGTAAAGTTCATTTTTGTTAAGAGGTTTTTTCTAAATATGGCAACAAGTGTCAGCTGGACTTAAATTTTCTTTTTTCTCATTGTCTTTTTGGGCCCTCTTTTTTTCAGCCAGCTGGCCGGACAGCAGTCACTTCCAGGGTAAATGAACCACCACAGTTTATCTTCCATTGTCCATTTCCTAACATACGGATTATGTTTTGAGTGCCTAAAAAACCCTGTATCTACTGCTTTATTGCTGATCCTATGGTCCTATGATTGACCTTCTCAATCTAACAACTTCAAATGGTCCAGTTGTCACACAACAGAAATATTTTAACAACTGTAGAAGTGGTAGGCTACACAATCACCCCAGCTTTTTTTTTTTTTTTTTTTCTCCTTTTAACCTGCAGGCACACATTGAGCCTTTAAACTCATTACTAGCACAGGGTAATACATCCTTTTCTTCATCATGCAGGAATCAGGACAATATGCAGTATAAGCCTAGGTAAATGATCGTGCTAATTGCTGCTAAAATGTATCCAAACAATGAAGTTAGGTCTCAAACAGAACTGCAGGAACACTGATAATGTCAACCTACTTGACACTAACACCAAGATTTTTATTACTCTTTTTTTCTTCTTTCTTTCCACAAACCCCTTAAAATTGCTTCAAGACTACGGAAGGATCCTCACATAGATATGAAATAGAACACAACCATCCATCAAAAGTGGTTCCAAACAAGTTTTTTGAAAATCTTTGCCTTGAGCTGCAAGCAGCAAATTACTGTAAAATACGCCATTGCTGTTACAGGGAGTTGCCTTGCATCAGTAAGGTGCAAGGAAGAGGCTATGTATCTTGGCAGTCAGATACTCCTACAATGTTTATAGATCACGTTTACTCTCTCTGTCAAATCTATAACAAACAATGTTTTATGTCTTAACCAGAGCTGGTAAAACTCATATGTCTTGCAACAGTACTTGGCAAAGTTCTATCACTTTGTTTATTAAGGAGCGTCTAAAACCAGAGGAAGCAACCTGGTGCCACACATACTATCCAGTCACAGTACACAACAAAAATGTTACTTAATAAACCTGGAGATGACAAATGAGTTAATCTCTCTTCATTACTGCATGATAACCGAACACTCAGTCAACAAAGAGAAAGTAAACAGTAAAATGGAGCAAGAGAGCATTACATTTTAAGCTAGAGAAGGAGCAGATGACTAAGTATTCTAAGAATTCAGAACCAGCTTTCTAAGAATACTGGTTTGCATAAAGCTGGTATAAAACAAACTGTCCAGGCTTCTGAAATAAAGATCATGCTATAGAAGCTCTCTGCTTCAGCCATTGTGTTTAATAACAAAACTAATCAGGACCTTAAATCTACTTTTGTTAAAATAAAACCATAACATAATAAGCAGCAAAGCCTTCTGAAATTGATACTATACTACTCCTAATCCTATCTTGTAGTGTGGAGGCAAGCTTTTCTCACACAAAAAAGTCTCCTATTTTCAGAAATGTTTAAAATGAAATAAATGTAAGAATATGAAATGATCACTGCTATTTTCTCTTCAGAGAAAACTGTTTTTCAGAGTTCCCCCTGAAGAAACCAACTATAAAACCATGAAAACCATAAAACACTCCTCATATCCAATTACATCTTGCAGATTTTCTTTCTCCTGACATACGTGGTGCTTCATAAATCAGCTGTATAGCAGGTTAGTCCCTTTGGATGGCTGAGTTCATCAGTTGGCCTCCTACGGTGAAAGGACAACTGAACTGGGATTGCAAGGAAGACACACATACCCATCAGAAAAATTATTTCCTGCAGTTTTCATCAGAAAATAAGTTTTATATTAACAGCAATTCTGGAAATAGTTGGTAAATAAGGGCTAGCAATGGGAGTAATCCGAAGACACACTTATCTACTCATGTTTCCACATTTGCTAGTGTTCGTGTTAAAGCAGTTTTGCAATAATTTCTCATATACTCTTGCCTAAAAATCACTCAACCTCTCTCCCCCTCATTATCACTATTTGTTTCTATTAAGTAATTTTATGACAATAACAGAGGACAACTAAAAAAACCCCTCAGAACACTTAGCTATTGTGCTAAAAGATATAGTGTGCACTTAAATCAGTAACAGTGTTTATTCACTGTTACGGAGAAAAAGTTGTTAAGACTGCAGACATTAAAATCCAAAAGTGAAAGTACCCTAACCTTCAGAGGTGATAATCACCCAAAGGGCACATCAAATTCCAACAGAGTTTAGGGTGGTGTAACCATTTTTTGAATACCAGGCCTCCAACATGAAAAATTTTGTTCTGCGCCGTTGGGTACAATCCTGATACAGAAAACTTGCCTTGAGGGCAGCATCAAACACTGCAAAGGATCCCTCACAGAACTAACAACTGAAGAGGCAAAAAGCTTACTTCTTAGGGGTAGTCAAATATGGTATACTGAGGGACACACAGATTTGCTCCTCTCCAGGCCTGCTCAATAAGACCTGCTGCTCCCTAACACCCTTCCCAGTCCCACAAGAAGCAAGGTGGAGCAGTAATTCCAAAGGGACAGAGACACACATTGCAGATAATATGGCTCACCACAAACACATAGATGAATAGAAGGGGACACTACTGCATTGAACACACACACAAACAGAGACAGCACAGATAGGTCCAATCCTGTTCTTAAGGATCAATGCTCAGACAGAAAAAAGCCCTTCACTAGTGTTTCTAATAGCTACTTCCCAGAACTAGAGACAGACGGTCCCTCTACCCTTTGTCTCTCAGACCCTCATCGTGCTTGCTGACTAGTCCAGCTTGAAGTCAGCTAGCAGATCACACACACCCCCTAGAAAGACATTCACAGGAGGAGGGGAAAAAAAAAAAAAAAGAAAAAGAAAAAAGGAAAACAAAGAGTTCAATAGGCTAGGATAAGCCATGGTGATCAGGCAACAGGGCTTCGCCAGGCAAATGTACTAACCAGCTGCCTGCTTAAATGCACACTGGCCCCTTTTATCCCTCCCTTCTCTCCTTTTTCCCACACTTGTTTCTCCCCACTTCACTTTGATCCTTCTCTTCTCCACCTCTGGTCCTTGCCTTAAACATCCCATAACAGATCTGTACAATCCCCAAATTCTTTTGCTCAGTCCCCAATTCCACCCCTTCAGCACTCCTTAACACATCCTATGAGGCTTTATTCAACAGCTCCCCCTCCCCAGTTTGCCTAGCATTCCAGAGAGTTTATTCCAGTGAATCACCTCAGCAGGTTTTGCAACAGGGATAATGGCTTCATCCGTCACCTTTCCTGGTTTTTAGGAGCAGCTGATTCAGACAGATCAAGCTGGCTCAGCTCTCCACCTTGTCACTGCTCCTCTGTTCATTGTCTGCCTATCTGAATAGCCATTAGCCAGATAGCCTTACACATACATATGATCTCAAAAAGCAACAAGCTTTTGAGGCAGCTTAGTTATTATTACACCGACATTTAGCATTTTTATTGCATTATTTAGTTCTATTTTTTATTTAAAAGCATTTAAGCATGATTAAATAAATACTTTTTCAGTATACTGTAGTCATTAAAAAATCAAAAATAAGAGGTGAGAAGAAAAACTTAATGACAGCTTAATATAGCTGCAAATTACACCAAACTTAAAACAGCTGGTGGTAAGGGGTAGTGCTACTCTTTCCTACTGTAATACAATCCATCTTTCCCCCACTCCTAGTTCCAACCTTTCTTCCATCTTTCCCTATTCATTCCAGCACTTGTTCTTGTATCTTGCTGACACATTTTCATGAGTCCTGAGACAGTGGTGTATCCCCCTTTATCACACTTGCTCTTACCATACTTCTACCAGGTAAAAATTACTGTTACGTCATTTTTACAAGACAGATTGGAGACACAGCAACTATGCGACTGACTTGAAATTAGTTTTTCAAAGATACCACACATTATTTGCTCCAAGTGCAGGGGGAGTTGTATTATCCATATTTAATAAGTAACGCAAGCCAGCAAAGCCAGACTAATAAGGGAACGTCAGATTTGTCTGTCTTACCCCAGATGTATGTTAGAATCACAGAACAGTTTGGGTTGGAAGGGACCTTTCAAGGTCATCTAGTCCAACCCCCTGAGCACAGACATCCTCAACTAGATCAGGTTGCCCAGAGCCCCATCCAACCTGACCTCGAATGTTTCCAGGGATGGGGCATCTACCACCTCTCTGGGCAACCTGTGCCAGTGCTTCACCACTCTCATTGTGAAAAACTTCTTCCTTATATCTAGTCTAAATCTACCCTCTTTTAGTTTAAAGCCATTACCCCTTGTCCTATCATAAGAGGCCCTGCTAAAAAGTTTGTCTCCATCTTTCTTATAAGCCCCCTTTAAGTACTGAAAGGCTGCTAGAAGGTCTCCCCAGAGCCTTCTCTTCTCCACGCTGAACAACCCCAACTCTCTCAGCCTTTCCTCCAGGAGAGGTGCTCCAGCCCTTTTGTGGCCCTCCTCTGGACCCGCTCAACAGGACCATGTCCCTCTTGTGTTGGGGACGCCAGAGCTGGACGCAGTACTCCAGGTGGGGTCTCACCAGAGTGGAGCAGAGGGGCAGAATCACCTCCCTTGACCTGCTGGCCACGCTGCTTTTGATGCAGACCAGGATACAGTCGGCCTTCCGGGCTGCAAGCGCACATTGTGGGCTCATGTCCAGCTTTCCATCCACCAGTACCCCCAGGTCCTTCTTGGCAGGGCTGCTCTCAATCCCTTCATCCACAAGCCTGTATTGATACCAGAGGTTGCCCCAACCCTGGTGCCAGACCTTGCACTTGGCCTTGTTGAACCTCATGAGGTTCACATGGGCCCAGTTCTTGAGCTTGTCCAGGTCCCTCTGCATGGCATCCTGTCCCCCAGGTGTGTCCACCACACCACTCAGCTTGATGTCATCCACAAACTTGCTGAGGGTGCACTCGATCCCGCTGTCTATGTCACTGATGAAGATATTAAACAGTACTGGTCCCAATACAGACCCCTGAGGGACACCACTTGTCACCGATCTCCATCTGGACTTCGAGCCATTGACCACTACCCTCTGGATGTGACCATCCAACCAATTCCTCATCCACCGAACAGTCCACCCATCAAATCCATATGTCTCCAATTTAGAGAGAAGGATGTGGTGGGGGACCGTGTCAGAGGCCTTACAGAAGTCCAGATAGATGACATCCGTAGCTCTTCCCTTGTCCACTGATGTAGTCACTCCATCGTAGAAGGCCACTAGGTTGGTCAGGCAGGACTTGCTCTTGATGAAGCCATGCTGGCTGGCTCCAATCACCTCCCTGTCCTCCATGTGCCTCAGCATTGCTTCTAGGAGGATCTGTTCCATGATCTTCCCAGGCACAGTGGTGAGGCTGACAGGTCAGTAGTTCCCAGGGTCCTCCTTTCTACCTTGTTAAAAACGGGTGCAATGTTTCACTTTTTCCAGTCCCCAGGGACTTCACCTGTCTGCCATGACTTTTCAAATGTCATAGAGAGTGGCTTGGCAACTACATCAGTCAATCCCTCAGGACTCTGGGATGCATCTCGTCAGGTCCCACAGACTGATGTACGTTCAGGTTCCTCAGGTGGTCACGAACCTGATCTTTTCTTACAGTGGGAGGGACTTTGCTCCCCCAGTCCCCATCTTGCAGTCCATCCGCTCAAGAGGTGTGGGAAGAGAGGTTGCCAGTGAAGACCAAGGCAAAAAATTTGTTGAGTACCTCAGCCTTCTCCTTGTCTGTTGCTACCAGTTTGCCAGTCTTGTTCATCAGAGGGGGTACGCTTTCTTTGATCTTCCGTTTCTGGCTGACGTACCTGGAGAAGCCCTTCTTACTATTCTTTGCATCCCTTGTCAAGTTCAGCTCCAGCCATGCCTTGGCCTTCCTGACCCCATCCCTACACAACTGGGCCGCGTCCCTGTACTCTTCCCAGGACACCTGTCCCTGCTTCCACTGCCTGTGCATTTCCTTCTTGCCCTTTAGTTTGACCATCAGGTCTTGACTCAGCCATGCCGGCCTTTTGCCTTCCTTTCCTTATTTCTTACACCTGGAGATCAAGAGCTCTTGCACTCTATGGAAACTGTCCTTAAAGATCTGCCAGCTCTGTTCTGCTCCCTTGTCCCTGAGGGCAGTTTCCCAGGGGGTCCTATTGACTAACTCCTTGAAAAGCTGGAAGTTTGCTTTCCTAACATTCAGGGCCCTGACTTTACTCTTAGCCTGACCCATATCCCTCAGGACTGCAACCTCCACCAGTGCGTGATCACTGCAGCCCAGGCTACCTCCAGTCTTGACGTCACCAATTAACTTACTTGAGTTGGTGACCATCAGGTCCAGTATAGCATTCCCTCTGGTGGGGCTGTCTATTACCTGGCTTAAGAGGTTATCCTCAGTGCATTCCAAGAGTCTCCTGGACTGCCTACAGCTTGCCATACTACTTTTCCAGCAGATGGCGGGGTGGTTGAAGTCCCCCAGCAGGACGAGAGCCTGCGAGCGCAATGCCTCCTGTAGCTGGAGCAAGAAGGTTTTGTCAATAGGCTCCCCTTGATCGGGTGGCCTGTAGTAGACACCAACCACAACGTTCCTTTTGTTGCCTCAGTCTCCAATTCTCACCCATAAGTTTTCAACCTGCTCGTGGCTATTTTTCAGAGACAGCTCTTCACACTCTATCCATTTCTTGATGTAGAGTGCAACCCCTCCGCCCCTCCTTCCTTGCCTGTCCCTTCTGAACAGCCTGTAGCCGTCAATAGCTGCACTCCAGTCATAGCAGTCATCCCACCAAGTTCAGTAATGGCAACTATTTTCTAAGATGACATCTTATTTTCCTAAGGGAAAATTATGAGGTAGAGAGGCTGTAAAAGGATTCAGAGGAGGAAAAAAGTGCACAGTAATACTGCTGAAAGTGGCAGGGAAGGGGTGAAAAGGAGAGAAAGAGAATCTCCCTGTCTTTACCATACACAAACACTGTTCTAAACACCAGGAGAGGAAGCCAGCTTTTGCCTGAAGAATCCAAGACACTGTCAGTTTATTTTTGTTTTTGCTGCAGACTGAAGAGTTACATTGCCCAGCATTTACTAAATGTAAACGTTAAGATTCAGAAAATATGCCTATATCGGCAAAGTTCAGATTTCTAGTTTGTACTGGTACAGGTCCATTAACAATAGTACCAATGTAGACCGTAAACTAGTGCCAATATACTTTTGCTACCTCTAATGAGATACAAAGTTAGGGAATAAACAACAACATCCTTGCTTAGCTTTCACTATTAGTAGCTTCAACAGAGAATTTTCACCCCATTTTTAAAGAAGGCCAACAAGTTTTAAGCTAATTACATTTTAGTCACTATTTCTTTCAGAATTAAAAAGTGATTTGCATTGCTTTATATATAAGCAAAAGCTAGGCATTCATTTAATTAGTCAAAATGCATTTTTTCTCTGCTTTTGTGGTGTGCTCTTAAATAGTAACTATATTCAATAATAAAAAAGGCTCAGTTCTACTGAGAATTTAAGATAGCACACAGAATAACTGCATGTCCAAAAAATGGGTTTATTTTATCCTTGGCTACCAACATCATCCAGAAACGGTTTCTATGCTGTGGTTAGTCTGTGCATTATGGCTAGCCACAGGATACTAATTTTCTATGTTATTTGAAGGTTTTGTTGTCTTTTTTAATGTACGCCTTTATTTGTTTTTTCCTCTTTCCCCAGTGGTCTCATCTTCATTCACATTCATTTCAGACAATTCTGCAAGGAAACCATAAGCACTGCCAGTCAGGGACCTTAGCATAACCCTTAAGAACCTACCTTCTTTCCTACCTTCCTTTTGTTCAAAACCTTGCAAACTAAGCATCTCAACTGTCAGGGCACAGAATAAGTCCTGAGAAGCCACGATCAAAAGAAAAAAATAAAAGGCAAGAAAAGGGTTTTAAACTTGTGTCCTGGTTTCAGCCAGGATGGAGTTAATTTTCTTCCCAGTAGCTACTCAGTAGCTACTGTGTTTTGGATTTAGTATGGGATTTGGTATGTGAAGAATGTTGATAATACACTGATGTTATTAGTTGTTGCTAAGAGATCAAGGACTTTTTTCAGGTTCCCATGTTCTGTCAATGTGCAGGTGCAAAAAGCTGGGAGGGGAATAGCCAGTACAGTTGACCCAAACTGGCCAAAGGAAATATTCCATGCCACAGATGTCATGCCCAGTATATAAGTGGGGGTCAGCTGGTGGGCCGAGCTCCCTCCCTCTCCCTCTCTGGCTCTTGGGAACTTGGGGTTCCAAGATCTCTGCTTGGGAAATCACTGTTCCAAGATCACTCTCAGGACGGGCTGTATTGGTCATCAGGTGGTGAGAAATTGTGCATCATTTGTTTTCTATATTCTATTTATTACCATTATTAATATATTATTTATTATTATTATCTTTTCCTTTGCTGTCCTAGTAAATTGTCTTTATCTCAACCCACAAGTTTTCCTTTCTTTCCAATTCTCCTCCCCAACCCACTGAAGGGAGGAGTGGGGGAGGAGTGAGCGAGCAGCTGCATGGTACTCAGCTGCTGACTGGGGTTAAACCACAACAACTTGTTCCCAGTTCATCTGAAATATTTCCAAACATATTGTAAAAATATACTCTACTTCTAAATTAACACAGAGTAATTCTGAACTTGAATATAAACCAGATATTTAAATAAAGTATGTTTTTGGAGAGTCTAGAATATTCATATAAAAAGTAAAAAAAAATTACCCAGATAAAGCTGTTACATTAACAATACTGTGGTACCAAGACACTCCTCTCTTTGTACAGTCAAATGAAATCACTTTCACTATAAATAAAATACCTCTAGGAAAACAAACTAAACCATTTAGGCGAATATTTACTCTGCTCAATATGCTTCAATTATTATCACCAGCCATAAAATGTCTTACACAGTTTTGAAATTGAGCATATTTATCTAAGCTTCGCCACGTCAAAAACAGATTTTTTTAAAAAAAAATACCACAGTTCACTAGTAAATTTATGGAATATTAATGATAAATTTCCTGGTGACAACAAGATGAATGGATTGTTAATACCACTTCAAAACTTAAATTAACTGAGGAGATGCCAGGGAGGTTTTAATATGCTTAGACCACAGAAAGTCAAGCCAATAGTAAAATCACTCACCATCCTGTTTAACCATGAGAAGATCCTGTAGGATATTACTCCAGACAAACATCCTAACAAATATTCTGAGTTTTGTCCAAAGTGATAAAATAAACTGAAATTAATGATCTGAAAACACATTTAAACAGTGTAAGATTTACAACGATTGGTTGCTTTTACACATGTGCAGAGAATTTGAGTGGACAAGACTCCATGACAGGAAAAAACCCAAATGTGTAACATTTAATCACACTAATAAAAATGCTTGAGCTGTGAAAAGAAAATATTCAGAATTACAAAAGAAAAGTATGTTACTCTTTTCTTAAAAAAACAATAGTGCCTCATGGTGTAAGATAAAACTGCTTCCAATGTGTATAAATACACATATGTAAAAGATCACTTATACAATTCAAAAGCTAGTTACAATTCAGGACTCCATCTCACAGTCCTGGATAGCAAGTTTCCTGAAGTTCCTTCCAACACAGAAGAGCTGGACCAATCTGTTTCATTTGCTTATCTCCACTTCAAAAACATCATGCACTTACCCCTATTTAAAAACCATCCTTGGTTAAATTAATCTGGTTACATTATGCCTCCCAAGTTCCTCCTGCTTCTCTCTCAAAAGCCATGTGCCTTCCTCAATTTTCTTTGTTCCCTCAAGCTTGCTTGCTGCTATATAAACAATTCTGAGAAAATTACTGTTGAAATTATCCTCTTCTGTTACTAAGGATAATAATAATAAACAGGGCACATGAGTTCTGAGGTTAATGAAAAGTTCTGTCAACTCTCCGGTCCAGCTACGATACAACTGTAATCTTCAAACTCTCAACATACACAAAAGGCAGCTATATTTACTGTTTCTTAGCTATTAGTTAGGAACTTAAAAGGAAGCAATAACATTCTAGCAGCGACAAACACTATCACTGGAATTCCAGGCAAAATTCATGTAACTTGATCATTTACATACAAATTACATTGTTATTGGTAGGGTAACAGACCGCAAAGACAGTCACTGCAGCAAAAGATGATCCAGATTTTTTTAAAGCTGACACTACCAGGGGCTTGAGGCATTTTTAGGAAGGTTCAACCGCCACTGCAGAGACAGTCATTCTCAGAACCAGTTCTTCATAGGAATTCACTTTTTGTGAGAGAGATTACTTTCATCAGTTGTGAAAAATAGGCAGTTTTGTGTCACGTTCCTCATCCGTGGACCACAGTGAGCCCATATTACCACCTCTCACCCTTAAATTGATAGATGTCTTTCACTTCTTCCAGAAATGATTTGCTTGCTTACTACCCTTCTCTTGTACATGCTTTCTACAAGCTTATCTTGTTGGAAGTTCAGCTGCAATTCTGCAATAAGCAAGCTTTGCAACAATAATCAGCTTTGTACAGTAAGAAGGGAAAACTGCAATTCTAGATGAGTACAGAGAAGTACTCCTACTCAGCTGGTTTAAACCAAATGTAAGAAGGAATAAAGGCGTATACAGTCAAGGCACTCAAAGTTTTTCAGCCCCTCCAAAAAGAGCACAAATTTTCTGAACAAAGTTTACACTTTAAGTAGCAGTCTGCAGAGCTCCTATCAAGTCTAACTTTTCTTTAAAAAATGGAGAGTTGACATCTTTACTATTTGCTTATGTAACTTTCATAAAAAATTAATTCTTCTACATCTCTTCAATTCTACCTGGATAAACTTAATCCTCCTGTACCCAGGGTTCATCTACTCCTTTTACATTCATCTGCGAAGATCATCTGAAATAGGCAAGACTGAGAAAAGGAAAAGTCCTGTTCTTAAACAAAAATTTTCATTCTAGAATCTCTGTATCAGGCAGTCTAGCTCTCCTTTGGAAAACTGCTTGAGTTTGGTTTTGTTTCTGGCTATTGCTTGTATTTTTAGTAGTCATAAAAGAAAGAGGATGTTCTTTCAGGAAATCCTCAGGTTTCATGTCAAAGATCTGTGAACAGTTTGAGTGGAATAGCACCTTCAAGCTTTTATGCAATTAATATTTTTCACTTTGGAAACTACTGTTATAGAGAAACTGTCCCAAGTGAAATTCAGTGCAAGATCTCTTCTGCCTCCCATTCCAACAGATCCAAAACACTTACAAAGAATCTCTCTGACATGGAAAGTTCAGGAACACAAGTTCAGAGGGAAAGGTTTCCCATACCTTTGTTTCAGTAAGAATTTATAAGGAATACCTGAGTGAACTTTTACACACACTTGAATGTTACGTATCCGGTAAGACCGTTTAATGTTTTGCATACCTTACACTACACTGAAGGTTCTTCTTTGAAGTTGCGTAGTCTATATACATCTTGATCTTACAAAGCCATAGGGATACCTTGGCTATTGCAGTGGTCCCCATTCCTGCACCTCCAAAACATCAGCACTGTCTAAAGAGACTTTAAGCGTATAGAGCCACCACAGCTAGGGACACACCTGTATTGACATTATATTACCCTGATTTTCAGTAACCCTTGTTACACTTTGTTAAATGATATTTAAAAAACAGAGACTGAAAGTTACATAACTAAAGACCAGGCCTGGAAAGGCAGAATTTTTCTCTGATGTTTTCTGTTGCAAATATACAATCCAGTTTTAAAGCACTGTAGTGATGGCAGAAAGGATGTCACATACTCAGTGACATTGTTTTTCTCCTGCTTTAAAACACAACAGTGAATTCATGCTCACGCTTCCTGCTTACTGAAATGAAAACAGTGCTATACTACTGAAGACTCAACGTCACTTTTTTTTAATAAAATGAATCACTTCAAAGTGAATGGGTAACAGATGTTAGCAAAATCAAAGTCTCTTCATACTGAGTAATTTCCCATGTCAAGACATTCACCTATTCCTGAACTTTTATATTACAAGTGTGTTTGGTATCTATGCAAGACACTGTTTTCACTCAACAATTCCTGCAGAAGACTTGCTTTTTTAAGTAAACACTAGTATAGAAGAGGATCCATCAAATACTTGGTATCTGTTATAACAAATATTCTCCAATTTCTGTATTAAGATACCTTAAAAAGCAGCAATATCGAAACACCAAAATCAGTATACCACAACAAAAAGGTATTAGGGGAAAATATCAGGTCAGATCAGACAATGTGAGAGAAGAGAAGCTACTGCAGCTCCATGCCCCCAGGTCCAACCAGTAGCCATGTGGAAAATGTATTGCCAGTAGGCACACGTATGCACCACATATGCATATACACAGAACTAGCCACACAGATAACAATGACATACACACAGTGCGCTCACACAAACGCAGGCAGCAC
Source organism: Phoenicopterus ruber ruber (assembly GCA_009819775.1). Lineage (NCBI taxonomy): Eukaryota > Metazoa > Chordata > Aves > Phoenicopteriformes > Phoenicopteridae > Phoenicopterus > Phoenicopterus ruber. Next base: position 188,425,544 of record CM020215.1, on the reverse strand, counting down.
CAATAGAATATGTATACACACATATGCATGATGTGGATCCCTCCAGCAGCAGGGTTCAGACACTCAGTCTCCCCAGTTGCTGGCATCTGGACGTAAGAGCCCCCAAGGCTGCGCACGTGCGCACACACACATGGCTGGCCAGGACTCCCCTGGTCCTCCAACAGCCGACCCCACTGTGGTCTCACCCTTAGAGGGCCACACACATACACAGGTCTCATCCCTAGAGACCCCCAGACTCTATAGTCTCTTTGGCAGCTGCCTGGGACTTCCTTGATCCTTCCAACCGCCAGCTGCTCTAGTGGTCTTGCCCTTAGAGACACACACACACGGCTCCCTCACCACTTCACCTAGTCACTGGCTAGTTGGGGTTGATCTTTGCCAGCACTTGCATACCCCACAATCGCTCCAGGTACTGGCACCACAGACACATGGGCCTCTGAACCCTGGTCCCACTCCAGTTGCCAGCACTTGGATTCACTCACCCCAGTCTCTCCAGTCACTGGCACCATAGACCCTGTAACCTGCAATCCCACTCTGGTTGCTGGCACTTAACTCCATTCAGTCCAGTCTCTCCATTTGCTGGCACCACAGACAGATGGTCCCTCCGACTCATGGTACAACTCCAGTTGCTGGCACTCAGGCCCACACCCATGTGCACAGAACAGGGAGTCCCTCACCCAGGAAATGAGTTAAAAAGGAATTTAATAAGATAATACAGACTGGACTGATGAGGTGCAAGGCACGGTCAGACAAGCGTACTGACCAGCAAATTACTTAGAAGTGACTGGTCTTTTTTATCCCTTAAATACCCCAATTTTCCCATACATGTTTCTCCTCAAAACATTTAAATCACCCCCTTTCTCCATGTTCGGTTCACCTCCAAAGCATGCCATAATAAATCCTGTGCAATCCCAAAACTCTCTTCCCCTGCAGCCCACAGTGTGCCCCATACCCCAAGGCAGGACCTCTCTCAGTCTAAAAGGTGCTCCAGCCTTGACTCATCCTGATGGGTCTCACACCTGGATAATGGGTCTGAGGCTTCCTGGGAGAGCATCTTTTCCTCAATGTCCTTAATCTGTGTTCCTCGCCTGCCTTTGTGCCTCTGTGCTCCTCTGGGCTTGTGGAGATGGGCCTTTGATGCGTTGATGGCTCCTGTGATGGACCTGTAGTAGCTGGGGCAGGGTATTATTTGGGCTCCCCCTCTTGCACTGTCTCCCTGTGCTCCTCTGTGGGGCTGCAGCTGAGCTTTCATTACATCATCTAAAAAAGGAGGCACAGCTACGCTAAAAGGAGATGTTAATTAAAACGTTCTTTCAACATATCAACGAACTCATAACATAGATTTCCACATAGCATCAGACCAAAAATTCATCCCTCCAAAATTACAGGAATTGGAAATATGTCTGTCTTTTTAAAGCAACAGCTGTGCTCCAAATATTACCTTTAAAAAAGGTGATTATGATACAGTTTAATTTTGCATGATGGTTTCATTAACCAATGAAAAGCTAATGTAAATTAGCTTTTTGCCTGTGTCCAATTTATTTAAAAAATAAATAAAAATTTAAGTCTCTGTTCTAGCTAATACAGTATTTTGGGAATCGTATTAAATAATGAAATGTTAATTTATCTTATCCTGTCAACTTAACTTTCAAAACAAGGTCAGCCTTGTTTAAAGTGTTCTGAAGTGGAAAAATCTGATTTTATTACCTCTTTATGAATTCACGTACAACAAGGAGAGAAAGTCACCCCAAACAGTACTAGTTATTAAAACAAAATTTGGACAATGGCCAAACGTAAGCGACTTAAGTGCAGCTCTAAAAGCATTAGATGCAGTCGTCTTTCAAAGTACAATATATGATCAGAATTACTCTAGGCATTCTGTCCCTCAAAGCAGCCACAGAGATACTAATTCCTTGTTTCAGCAGAATAGGAAGTGATTGGGGGTTTTTTTGTATGCATGACACGACACTTCGAATGTAGCATCTTTTATAGGCATCCTCCTGGTATTCCAAATAGAGTGCCAGAAAAAAAAAAATCAGATTGTTGAAAAAACAGTGTGTCTACAGGAGCATTTTAGTTCAGATCAGGAATCCAAAAGATCAAGTCTCCTTACCATCACCATTTACTATGCTATAATGCACGGCAGAGAGCACATCAACTTTGAGAGGCAACAAAACTTGAAAATACACTCCTAAAAGGGCAGTCAGTCTACGAGATCAGAACATGTCAAAAATAAAATCCCTTTAAATTTGTAACAATAAGGTAACTGGGGCCCCAGCACCAACTACTTTGCTTTTGAAATCCACTCTTACAAACTGTACTAATTGCTAATGTATACATAGACAAATCTCTAACTGATACAGTTCTATCCAAATGAAAAATCAGTAATTGTATAACTAACTCAACTTTCACTGGTAATTTCACCCATTACACCTGCCTCAGGGTTTAATGCTTAAAAAATAACCCCAAAAACTCACCAAAAAACCCAGTAAAAACTGCCACTGTTAGACCTGAAATTTAACAGATGACAAAATTGCTTCAGCTTCAAAGCATTTTTTCTACAGGATTCACAGATTTAAACGTTGAATAAGGGATTAACACATCTTGCTTCAAGTAACATAGTGACACTAATCCACTGACATCTAAGAGGAAGAGTTAGTGGCTGAAGACTGATTTTTAAGGAACGCAATTATGATACAAAAACAGCCCAGAGAAGGCACAAAATTTTTTCATTAATGTTTATATGCATTAAAAACACTCAACTGTATTAAATCCACTTAAAATACTGTCTTTTAGTATTCCCCGATCACACAGAGGAACAGAAGCAATCAAGTATCTGAAATACAAAGATATTTCCTTTGCCTAAGAAAGGCAAAACTCTATGATAATATCAAAAAGGAATCAGAAAACAGATAACAAGACAGTCATAAATACCTCAGCACATATGTTTAAGATGGGTAACTCCTCTCAGACTCTAAGCAATCTTGGAAACAATGATACACTGAACATTAAAACTTACATGGAAATATCTACAGAAATCATAAAATCATAAGTGAAAAGGAAAATATTTTTTTTCTTGCTAAACTGTAGCCAGACCTACTTAGAAAAACAATTGCACAAGGATGCAAACAAAATAAAAAAGATTAGGTTAGAATTTTGAGGTGCTCATACTCTGCTGGTATTTACTTTTTCTGTAAAAACAGAGAATAGAGATACTGTAAAAATAACGTACTGCCATAAGTATGTACTCTGAGTAGCAACCAAGTTCAGAGTGAAAGATATACACAACTTCTTTGAATAAATTCTGAATAAATCACAACCTTTGTACTTAAAACTGAAACGCTCCCAGGACTACACTAGAAAGACCTCTAATTTTCAAATTATGGACATAAAAACATGTCTTTTTTTCTCCCAGCTACAAGAAAATGAAAATCCAAATTTTACGCCCATATGCCTGAAGTATGTATATGTGCATACATAATTCTCTCACATGTCTGTGGACATGTGCTTGCACACCCCTGCAAATGAGAATACAATGCACAATGACCGAGGCAGCTCTTTTTCAAGTACATCCTTGTTTGAGAAACTGCTTTATACAAAACTCTGGTAAGCAGTAATTTCAATAGCCAGTATAATTTGAAATATTTTGCCTGCATATAATTATGAAACTAAGAACAAATGTGTTTTTATGTGAATAGTTACCCCAGGGAATAGTCTCTTAAGGAAACACATTCTCATGGCTTAACTGTGGCTTTATCTGGCGAGTAAGTACCCTACCTCCCCTACAAAGGCTTAGAGAGGCCTATAATTGAGTAAGATACATATATACACACAAATCAAAGGATAAAAAGTAACAGTGATCTATAAATTAAATTTTCCTCGAAGTCTTACAAGCAAATATGAAGCACATACATTGGTCAGATAGTCTCACCAAAACAGGGAAGACTGACCTGGTAACCTTCAGAAATTTTGACTCAACTAGCCCTCACAGAGTAAGCTTTCGCTATAACAAAAAAACCCCAAGCACAAACAGGCCAATTAATTTATTCTGAAATGAAAATTAGCATTCTGGGAAATATGATTACACAACAACTCTTGCCATTTGCTAAAAGGAGTTACACCTCAGAATTTGCTCTTCTGCAAAAAGAGAAGGTGGGCTCAATCTTCTTTTCCCCTCATTCTTCCTCAGTGTGAGAGGGAGGCCATTAGGTATTTGCACCAAGACTCAACTCTTCTGAGAATTAACTAGTTTCATTACTGTAAAATGGACATTAAAGCAAAAGAGGGGAAGAGCAAGTTTCCAACAGGTGTCTTTAGATTTAGCCTTGCTATCTTACTCTCCTTTCACATACAGTACAGATGTATTCATTGTGCTGTTCCAAGTTAACCACTAAAACGCTGTGCAAAACAACAGATTCATGCTACGTAACTTACAAATTTTGCTCCAAATTAGTAAACTGCAGTAAACATGGCTAACTAAGGGTGTATCTGTAGCTCAGTGTTTACATAGCAGTTTTATGAAAGACCAAGAGCCAAAGCTTCTTTTTTTTAAAACAAAACAAAACAAAAACGCTGTCTAAAAAACTACCTATTACCGCAGTGGAAATCCAGTGGAAAGTCCCTAAAAACATTTCAGATGATGCAGTCAAATGATATTATTTAAACACTGACTTCCTTGTTAATTTAATGACAGGTACACTGACTGGCAAACATTTTAAATGAAAATTAAGGAACACAGAGCAATCCCCTAAGGAAAATACCTACATGCTACCGAACTGTATAAATGCAGTACAGTAGGATATAAACTAAATTACTGTCCTCACTGGACTTCCTTTTTCTTTAAAACTTACAGCTTACTACATTTATGAGGACAATACAAGAGACAGTTAAAGGAGATTTGGTCATACCCATGTTCAAAACAGTTCAGTGCAGCTAAGACAGTAAAACCGTAACTCTGCTACTACTTTGCCAGTGGCCTAACATACCACAGTTATTCCTTGTTTCTAATCCTTTAGTCATAAAGGCTAACAGAAAGCACAAAAAATTTTGCATTCTGAGGGCTAGTATTATTGAAACATTATTTAGAAATCTGTCACGTCCCAACATACCTGTTGCCTGTTCTGTTCCTCATCAGCTTCTCCGCTTATAACATGAAGGTTCTCACTAGTTCAAACCTACCATTCAGAAAGTTTATAGCCTTTGATCGGTAAGTATGGGAATAAATAAAAAAATTAGAAATACTGTTAAATGTTGCATTAATATTTTATGAGGTAGAAAACATATTGGCAATCACATTTCAGAATGGAAAATTCAATTAATGGAAGAGAGTTTTGTGAGAATTACATTCTAAGACCTTACTTGATTAAATGTTACTGCTCTTCAAGTTAATAATATCATACAAAAAAAGAAACAAAATCCCACATAACAATAGTGATACTGAATAGAACAGCCCTCAGTGTATTTCATTTTACACTAATATATGACTAGATCGTAAAAGTAGTCTGGTATTATCTTGCCACAGATGAGTTCTCCTGCAGATTTTAATCTGATTAAATTCAGAAAACAAGTTTTAACTGTCTTGCTTTTAACAGCTACAGTTTCTGGTGATTTGCTAAAGAAACTAAAGAGAAGAAACCTAAGGAAAACAAGTATTTGTCCTCTATCATATGCTCTGTTCCTCTAATTAGGGGGAGAACTTTCACATATTAAAACCACATATAATGAAGTTATACAGTAGTGACACTGCATACAATGAAAATATACTGCAGTTAAAATAAATATCAGAAGACAATTTTCTTAACATTCAGATACTGGAATATAAGAACAAATTCTTCTAATATTTTATTATTTACATTACTGCTGATATGGCACTACAGTTTTCCCAAGATAGTCTGAAAGTAAGAATTAAAACCAAGGCATAACAACCAAGACCATACATACTATCTAGTGAGCACAAATAACTATCTTTCAACAGCTGTAACTGCAAAGTCACATTGTATACAGACATCTATACTACTACACTCACAGTGACACAGACATACTGAAACTCATTTTGAACTAACCAAACTCAGATGGTGACAGCAGGCTAAATACAGCAGCAGCAACAGGAGAGTTTGCCAAGAAAATAGGTTGAATAAACCTGTGCTGAGGTTTATGCAGCTAAAAGGCAACAGTAAGCTGTCTTCCACTGCTGTAACTACAGTACACTCCTCATTAAAAGGAAGTTTGAGGCAGTGTGTCCGTATTACACGTTTCATAGAATCATAGAATAGTTTGGGTTGGAAGGGACCTTCAAAGGTCGTCTAGTCCAACCCCCCTACAATGAGCAGTGACATCCTCAACTAGATCAGGTTGCCCAGAGCCCCATCCAGCCTGACCTTGAATTTTTCCAGGGATGGGGCATCTACCACCTCTCTGGACAACCTGTGCCAGTGCTTCACCACCCTCATTGTGAAAACCTTCCTCCTTATGTCTAGTCTAAATCTCCCCTCTTTTAGTTTAAAACCATTACCCCTTGTGCTATCACAGCAGGCCCTGCTAAAACGTTTGTCCCCATCTTTCTTATAAGCCCCCTTTAAGTACTGAAAGGCTGCAATAAGGTCTCTCTGGAGCCTTCTCTTCTCCAGGCTGAACAAGCCCAACTCTCTCAGCCTGTCTTCATAGCAGAGATGCTTCATCCCTCTGACCATTTTTGTGGCCCTCCTCTGGACCCGCTCCAACAGATCCATGTCCTTCCTGTGCTGAGGGCTCCAGAGCTGGACGCAGGACTCCAGGTGGGGTCTCACCAGAGCGGAGTAGAGGGGCAGAATCACCTCCCTCAACCTGCTGGCCAAAGCAAACTTCTGCATGCATTAGGAGACATATTTTTGCTCTAAAAGTCACCAAGAGTTAAGTCCCACAAAGTATCATTTGTTTTAGAAATCGGGAAAATCCTACATACATCAGTCAGAAGGGATTTTGCCAATAACTTCAGTTATGCCTGCCTTTCACCCTACCTGCATTTGTGCACCAAATTGGCAAAAAAAAAAAAAAAACCACCAATGTATTTTGCTTTGCTTGTGCATGCAGCTTTTGCTTTACCTATTAAATTATCTTTAACTCAACTCACAAGTTTTCACACTTTTACCCTTCCAATTCTCTTCTCCATCCCACTAGGGAGGAGTGAGTGAGCAGCTGTGTGGGGCTTAGCTGCCTACCCGGGTTAACCCAGAACAAGCAAAATTTACAGCCATACCCCTTAAACAGTTTAGTATTTTTAAACACAGGCATTCCACAGCTGCCATCAGAACTTAATGAAAAAAATATACTAATCTCAACCCAAACAAATCTGTGTCTCCTAATATTCTTACTAAGCATTTCAGTCTTGAGTGTTACAAGTTCCTCATAAACATCTTTCAAATGGAGAACCACCAATGTATTGAGAACAGGGTTTAAAACGATAACCAAGACCACCACATTCTCTTTTAAAGGGTTTTAAAAGCACTTTCAAAATGCTTTAATCTAAGTCCTTCCTTCAGTATTCCCTAGACAGACTAACAATGAGAGTCTGCATTTGGTAATAGATGCAAAGTACGTCAGAATTTATGTCAATACACAACTGGAGCAAAACTCTACAAGTAGGTTTATGGGTAAATATGTCAGCAGACAAAAGGTGTCCGAGTAGTAAATTTTGCATAGATGCAAAGCAAGGTTGTAAACAGAATTTAATCACCTCAGGTATTCTTTCACCAAGAAAATGTTGGGAATTCACAACAGCAGGAACACCTCACACTTGTTCCACACAAACAATGGTCTAGCAAAGTTCAGCTACCCTGTTCAAAATCTCATCTTGAAGCTACAGAAAGAGGGCTTTGAAAGACATAAAAAAGAAAAACTTGGATTTAAAGAGGAAAAAAGATGCTGAAAAGGAGGCCTCCAGATGACCTGCTACGTTACGGTTGCAAAACAAAATCTTGGGCATTCAAGATACTTGGGAATGCCTCAGCTAAATGAAATATGCTTCAGCTGGCAAGAACAGGTTAAACAGGTTCATATGTGACCCTGCTTTGCACAGGTGGTTGGGCCAGATGACCTCCAGGGGTCCCTTCCAACCCCAGTTATCCAATGATCCCATAAAACTTAGATACAAAGTCAGAATAAGCCTGTAGGCTTTTATTAAATTAACTGCGTGTTTTAACTGATACTTGCCTTCTGATTTGCAAACAAATACCCTGTTTAAAGAAGCTGGTTTTGTGATGTCTTAATTAGATCTTAACCAAAAGTTTCCAAACAGAAAGGCTACCTCTAAAATCAAATGCCAGTTGAACCAAAATTATCACAAGTGAGAGAAAAACACAGATAAGAGATCCAAAAGAAGTGAACACCACAGCTTTGCCATCCAAGAAAGGCAATTGAAGGGGTATGTTTTAGAAAGATCACAAAGTGATCTAAAGTGGAACCTACACTGCAATCATTTAGAATATTGAAAATGGTATAGGTAAAAATCCAAATCACTTACTGTACTGAGCAATGTTTCTTGGTTAATTCCAAGATCGGTTAAAGTAGCTTTTAATCAAGAGATTTGAAAAGTGCAAAGTCAATTAAGCACATTTTAGTATAAAAATTTAATATAAAGTGACCATCAGCATCTCTCACTCATTTTTTAATTTCAGTATGTTCTGAAACTTGCTATTAAAAACTTGCCTAATTTATGAACAGTAATCAACACCTCTTTCACAAGTTCTTTAAAACTGTTTTGTAAAAGCTGACATCAGCTCATTATCTATGTCCCTTTCCCAAGTCATCACTGCCTGAAACAGAAGCTTAGACAAGACTACCAAGGAGACACCCCTTATGAGGGGAAAAGGCCAACATAAGACTGTTGGAAAAACAAAGGAGTACAAAGGTTGCAGTACAAACATACACTACTTAGAAGTTCTTTCAAAATAAAACCCAAGCAGAGTCCAGCATAAAGCTGGAGAAGGAAGGGAAGGCAAAATATGGAAAAAAAGAGGGAGGAAAAAGCAGGAAAGGTAATTCTCTTGAGTTCTAGGCAGGGGCCACCTGTTAGCATGGTTTCTCTGTGAAACAGAGAATAGTCTTGTATGAATCTTTGGAGCACAGTTGCTGAGGCACTGCCAGAGCTAAAATTTGGAACAAAGACATGAAAGTGTGGAAGGAGTAAATGAGTCCTTTCTCCCTTTTTATCTACACGTTCCTTTTCTCCAGTTCACTCAACCTTTTTTTGCATCCATTAAAAAAATACTTCAGTTAAAATATCTGAAAAATGCTTAGGTGCAGCTGTCACATTCCACTAAATACTGGCATCTGCATTTAACCCAAAGTTTGTGCTTTAATAAGCCAAGCCATCTTTCATCATCAATATGCTTTTCTGACATAGATGCTTGGATCCTTTTCTGTTTATACCCAAGCCTTCCTGAACTAATCCCCCAACTCTGTTTTTATTGCCTTAGATATGGTCACCTGGACATCAATAACACCAATTCACCTTAAATAGTATGACTGCTTAGCATGTAACTCCTTTTATGTCACTGACACTTCTAAAGCTGGTCTTTATGTACTGGCTGTAGCACGCACCAGTACATAAAAAAATCTGATGTCATCTGCATTCCACCAAGGGTGGAGGCAGACAAACACTTTCTCAAAATGAGTTCCCAAGAAATCCACATTTCATAAAACCAAAACATCCTGTTTCTATAAACAGAATTGTCAAGCAGTCCATTCTAGAACGGATACTCAAGGAGGAATTCTTAATTAAAAAGCTACTTTTCCTCTATTTGATTTAAGATCGTCTACAACATTAGAAATAACCTTCATTTTTATGTCCCTAATTCATATAGCAAAACACCAAAGGAGACATAAAATTATTGCAAGGAAAAAAAAAATACTTTGATATCTTTAAAAAACACCATCAGAAGCTGAAACTTCTACACTACTGAAACAAATTATATTCTATAATCTCATTTGAATATGTCTACTAGAAGAGCCTTTTTGATTTGTTCATACCAGAACATCAGTCATTTTGATTTGGTTGTAGAGTGTTAATCCGACATCTACTCAGAGAAACTGAACAATATCCTCAAGAAAGTTATTAAGCATATCGTATCAGAAAATTTTTAGATGTATTTCTTCACAACCCAACATCAGTGAAGATTTTCTAGACTTTCCGCCCCTAGAATACAAAGCCACTGCTGATAAAATCTGCAAGTGATTGATGTTAATGGTGCTGTAAGTAACAGCAAGGCCAAGTTGTAGATACAGGAGGGCCTGGAGCACATGGTATGTTAGACACAATCAAGCTTGTACTTTAACCCTGAACATGGAAGAATGCAATCATAGTCTTGGGAAATGATGGCGTAAGCTTGGAGTGATGACAATCACGAGCTCCCACCAAAGAGCAAATGACTATCATGAAAGCTGGGTGCATTAACAGCAATTATTGATAAATAAGCTGGACACACATTACTCCGTTGACACCTCACAAATTGCTGTGCCCAGTTGTTGAGTTAATAATTAAGTGAAAGACAATAAAAAGGTTAAAGCACCCCAAAACCTATGAGGTTTCACAAAATTACAAGATTTGGGATCTGAAATCATATTTCACAGCAGAACACCAAAGGTTTGTCTGTTTAGGACTGACTCAAGCCCTTGCAACATTCACTACAGCAATGTAAGATATTAGCAGCCCCAACTCTGCCCCGCGCTCCTCTGTGGTTTCCTTCCCTAGAACAGGAGCAGCAGGTGGAATCATGTGCCAGCTCCTCAACACCACAATTCAGAACCTGTCCTGTTAGTTTAAATCCACCTTCATCACCATTTAGTCTTGTCACGCTAGCTAGATAGGCAGTACCTTTCAGTAGGAAGCTAGATGGCCAACTGCAGTAGCATATTTAATTAGAGTAATAGGAACTACCTCTCATTAATCAAAGCTCTTAGTTTATTAAAGACAAAGGTAAAAATTAATTTATAAACAACTGCAGAAGAGTGAATGTCTGATACAGTGGATTAATGTCTGATCTAGTAGTTAAAGAAAAAAGAACAAATGACCAGAAGTTGAAGCTAAAATACAAAATAGTGTGTGTAATTTCTTTTATTTATTTCCAAAGGAAATATATAATTAATCATACTATTATCACTGACGTACTTTAAAATCGAGACAGTACATATGAGACATAAATTTCTGATCTAGATACAAAGACTCAGTCAGGGAAATTTATAGTCAGTATGAGGCAGAGGGTCAAACTGTATCAACATAAGAGTCTCTTTTACTATTAAGACATATCAATTATTCCATGCTTCAGTAAGTATAGTCCACTAGCCCCAAAATGAAAACAGCAGCATGAAATAAGGTGAGATATATCTGGTAAAGAATGACAGAAGTGACTAAATATTCTTGAAGTATTAAGAGAAATTCGTCTAAAAGAAAGTAGCTTCTGTTAAAGGAAAAAACCTTAACAGTTTATTGCTCTCTACCATTTTCTTTTTTGTAACACTGTTTCCCATGGATTTAATTACACTGTTCCACAGGAAAGACATACAGTGTTTATGCTCACATAATCTTAATTTATTAATTTAATCATAATAATTACCAATAAAGTAACATATTTCTCCCTATGTCCCAAGTTCTTTCACACATCTTGACTGGCCTCTCCTCAGACTATACTTATCTTATGCATCAAGGAAGGATTTAGAAACATATGGAAAAGCAGAATTGTAACATGCATAAAGTAGAGCAGGTGAAACATTTTTTTATAATGCATTTAATATATTTAACACACACACAATGGCATAATGTAAATGCACTAAGACTGAGAACAAAGGATACCTGGTTTTCTTCCAAGCTGAATCAATTACAAGCAGAAGAATAATACCTCCTAATTGCAAATATTGTTATTTTTCTAAGATGAGAACATTGAAAAATAAGATGGTTTTGTTAGAGACAAGGAAGAAAAATGTTTAGAGACAGTCTAATTCCTTCAAATACTGTTAACTGAGAAGGTGATTTATCTTCAATAAGTACCATATCAAAAATAATTTTTAAAAATAGTAAGCATTCTATAAAACTATTTGGCTAAAGGTTGTAAGCAAGAAATGTAAGCCTGTAATGTACAAACGTAGGCTACTTAGCCATCAAAACATGAAACAAAAGATTCTGATTTAGAGGAACAGTTGTATTTGGGACAACTGGCAAAGTTTCTGATTAGTCCAGGTAAGCAAAATGCAACCTTTCTGCAGATAGAGCATAGGTATCCTACAGAAGCTGATCTGGAATGATTCTTTTTCATAAACGGTTTAGAACAAAAGCATTTGTATTTTAGAAACAGTAATTCTGGAGGCAGATAGGTCTCAAACATTAGCACTGATACAGAATTAATAGCCTTTTCAGAGTCATCCACTAGTCTGGCCATCTCAAATTTGCGTGATCACAAAGTTTATCAGAACTCATTTTATTTTGGCCGTATTTCCAGACTACTGTGTTAACAAAGCCTTACACTGCAAATTTAAAACACAAAAAACCCAATACTGATTTTTCAGGAAATTTTAGAATGAGCGTTTTATGGATGTTTATGAGCTATGTCTAGAGCAACACTGATGCTCATGCAGAATTCGTCCATGCTGACTTCACTCACAAAAAAAATGAATATAATTGTACTTTTATACAAATTTAGTTGGAAAAGCTTTACTTCCCTGCAGCACCACGCGTTATTCCCACTTGTTCCAATAAAAAAATTTGGGGAAAAAGCTGACAGATTTGGGAGGGATATAGAGGGAAGCCACATCCAGCCTCTTCCTAAGTCTCTTTTTCCAGCCTTTCACTGGTGTAAGATCTTTCAGATTTAAATAGTTAGCCTCTCATTATTCTCCTGACTATTCCAAACTCCTGGTTATGTAATCATCCCAACTATTCAGAAATCATTCAGAAGCCTACATTCACATACAGTGAATACATTCACATATAGCGAATAGCCTACAGAAGCGCACATTCACATATAGTAACTGGTGTACTTGTTTCTTGGGGAGGGGGGTGGTGTTTGGGGTTTGGTGGTTTTTTTCACTTTTAAAGGTAAATCCTACTATACTGGATAGAAGCATAAGGAAACTTCACAGACTCATTCTATTCCCCACATGTATAGTCTCAACTACAACGCTCGTGCTTCCCTATTCCCATAGCAATACTATGATTTATTTCTTCATTTTAGAGCCCTTCCCTGTAAAGGCTAAACCTTGCACTCATTCTTACTCCCCTTTAATGAGTACTTGTAGAAAAGCCTCCTTTTTTTCAGGCTACCATTGCTTCATAGATAAACATGGCTTAAATTTTTTTGATAAACTGGATGTTGGAAGGATCACATGGCCACATCTCCCACAGCTTAACATTTAAGTGCATAACTAAAATGCTTCAGTGAGACTACCAATTACTGCAGTTATGTTACTACCGCACAGAACTGTTCAACACCAAACTGAGCTATAAGATTCCAGAAGCCATTTTTAGCCTTGGGCGCTAGGCCAAAAATAACCTTTTCAGTTCTCTAGGAAGCCAAATGTACAAAGATATGAAAACTGACAGAGGGAGCACAGCACTTCTTGCCAAAATAATGATTTTTTTTTTTTTTCCTAAAGTTAATACTCTCTCATATCACCTGATTCTTAACTGATTGCAAGTCTATAGTGATATTCTATTAGACACTGACTATTTCTGAATTGTACTACTATGCTTCTGTGCCAGATGCTACTATAAAGTGAGCTCTTCATTTCTGCGTGAGGCCACACCTCGAGTACTGTGTTCAGTTTTGGGCCCCTCACTCCAAGAAAGACATTGAGGTGCTGGAGTGTGTCCAGAGAAGGGCAACGAAGCTGGTGAAGGGTCTGGAACACAAGTCCTACGAGGAGCGGCTGAGGGAACTGGGGTTGTTTAGCCTGGAGAAAAGAAGGCTGAGGGGAGACCTTATCGCTCTCTACAACTACCTGAAAGGAGGTTGTAGAGAGATGGGGGTCGGTCTCTTCTCCCAAGTAACAGGCAAAGGGACAAGAGGAAACGGCCTCAAGTTGCGCCAGGGGAGGTTTAGATTGGATATTCAAAAGAATTTCTTCACCGAAAGGGTTGTCAGGCATTGGAACAGGTTGCCCAGGGAAGTGGTTGGGTCACCATCCCTGAAGGTATTTAAAAGATGTGTACATATGGTGCTTAGGGACGTGGTTTAGTGGTGGACTTGGCAGTGACAGGTTAATGGTTGGACTCGATGATCTTAAAGGTCTTTTCTAACCTAAACGATTCTATGATTTAAAATCACTTGCAGGACTTAAAACCATAATGAAAGCTTTGAGGTTTACATCTTTACTACTATCCCAACATCATCTAGAACAAAGCTTCAACTCAAATGCCTCAACATCCATTCTTCCAGATATCTTACACTGTCTTGACTGAGATGTCAAAATAAACGCCAGAAAACCATAGCTGGATTCCTTTCACAGTTTTGTCCTTGATTTGTTCCGAGATCTGGATTAAGCCATTCAAAATTTCTGTTCCTCAGTTTTTCCAATCTGTAAAACCAGGGATAACCTGCATCATTACAGAATAACGAAATAGCTCACTGAGAAGAGCAAGGCTTGCAAGGTAATTTTTAACAGAAATCTAGAACAAGGTCTATGCTAGGACCAACTAAAACTAGAAATCAGCTTTTGAAGTCATTATATTAACACTCAATATCATTACATAAAAGGCTTTTAAATTAATGAAAATATAAGAAATTCAAAACACTACTTCCTCCACCCTCAGAAGTTCCTGATTGGTTGGCTGAATGTCAAAGTTACACACAGCACACTTCAGTATAGCAGTAATAGCTGCAAAACCATGATACAAAACAATATACCAAGAGAGTGGCTGTCTTACCTCCAAATTCCCCTACAAAAATTTTAGCAAATTGAAGTTATTGTATATTTTGTATTAGTTCATCTTTTTATTCCAATCATAAGATCCATACCACTTGCATCAAAGGTTTTCTATGAAGAGCTTGCCATAGATCACCTTCACTTTTCATGTTGAATTTCAATAAGCACATGGGAAAAAAAGAGGGCAATTCCAAACATGGGGAAGAAACATGCCAATTTTTTAAAGAAAAACAAGCAATTTTAGACTCAGCAGCCTCTTTCACCACCTCAAAAGACTTCAGAAAAAAAATGAACGAAACTACATGATAGTTTCCCATCAAACTTGAAAGCTCAGATGATGAATGGAAACATCCATTATAATACGGCTATAATTTGGTAAAGACCTCTATTAGTTTCTGCACATTTTGACTATGAAACTACATCATCTGCTCATGAGAGATAAAAAAAAAATCAAGAACTACACACAATGACAACGTATGTTGATGTTGTATACAAACCAGGTACCAGTATGGATAGGTCTTAAGATAAGACAAAACATGGAAACATAAAACATTTCAGATGGACCCCACAAACAAATTCTTGGTCATACATCTTTCTTCAAAAACACTACTAAGGAGGGAAAAATACCACCTCTGGTAAAACTCGCAAGTGGAAGGACATGTGTGAGTGAGAAAAAAAAAAAAAGTCACTAACACAAAGCAATCTGAACTGGCTGGTAAATGAAACACAGGCAATGAGTAGGCATTCAGCCAGACTGAAATTCAAATCTTGGAATAGGGATTGCAGGCAAAACTTAACGAGCAGAGAAACGACATTGTACATAGTGGAAGGCAAAAAGACAGTTTTCTTGAACTGGTATGAACTCAAAAAAAATTAAAAATAAACCCTAGCAACACAACATACAACAAGCATTGGAAACCTCGGTTTAAGTTTCTCCCCTTAACCAACCACAGCTGCTGTTTAATAACCAGGGCATCTTCCCCTCGCTCCCCCGACTGCTGAGAAGGCTCCTTCCATCTTTGACCAGAAATCCCATCCCAGAAATCTTCATCACTGTCTGTATTTTTTAATTATATAACATATGAATGACACTACGTTCTTCCTCCTTCCCCACGGAATAAACAGACAGCTTTGTTGTTACTACACTTGCCGTGCCTTAAAAAGACTGAATTGAATAAATTCAGCTAGGCCTCACTATTCTCAAAATACAGTAATATAACAATGGCAACGGTACAACCTGTGAAGTATTCAGTAGTTTTACCACCTATTTCTCCTGTCACTAAATTTATAAACAGTTAAAAGTTCAAACAGTAAAAAAAAAAAAAAAAAAAAAAAAAGGTCATTTTAATAACACTTTCACTTACCACAGTAGCAATTTCACTATTTTTAAATTCTGGCACAAGGGTCTTACAAATACAACAGTTCATGTATAGTATTTTGGGTATCTTGCCTTACTTCCTGTAAGCCTCATCCAAGGGTGTATTCTGCTCCACTTCTTTCCTTGGATTAATCTCTGATTCAGTTTTTCTTTTCCTACCCCATTTCTTGCCCATTTCCCAAAACTGCTCCATCAGTTTCAGTGATCACCAATTTATCCTTGTGCACACATTTTATGAACCTGTTTCTTTCTGTTCACCAAACAACAGATCCAACTTGTCATTCATGCTTTTCTCTTCCTAAACATGGAGGTTTTTTTATTTCTCATCTGATGTTTTTCATTTTTTCTTTTTGCCTGTCTAATGTAGTGCTACAAAGGAGTGATGCCACTGTAAATAACGCAACTAAAGATGTAGACTTCAGATGTTAAAAAAACCTGACATGTCTGTATACAAATGATAAAGTGAAATTGTCATTTGTAGTTACTTTGCTACTTTTGAAACATACTACTTTATAATATAATCTACTGTATAAAGAAATCAAGGTACATGCCATGTTTAAATATACTTCCAAGATTTTTTTTGCTGAATTTAGTTTCATTCAAAAAAATTATTTACCTTAAATCCTCCACCCACTTATTAATGCCAGCTGTCCCATCAGTGTCGTCTTCTACCAGAAAGTAGTATTTATAGGGCTGCATTAGTAGAAAACATCTAACTAATCTATATAGTTAAATCTAAAAAATAGAAATTAAATCTGTTACCAATCTTGCATTTTACAGCACTACAGTTTTCAAAGGAAATAAAAGTTGTTTTTAAAGCAGGTGTTTCAAGTCTACCTTAATATTAGCAACATCCACTTCAGAAAGGAAGGATTACCAAGAAAAGCGCAGAAACAATCGTAGGGAGACAGAAAACATTTATAATCTTTACAACATTTGCAATTTATATATGCAAGCAGCTGGTGTATTTCAATAAATTAATCTATTGAAAAACAGAAAAGGTAACAGACAAGTATCTTCCAACATATTCTCCTGTCTGTTCAGCACAAATAATTCCCTCCATTCCACAAAGAATATTTCCAAACCGAGAAAAAGAAAACCACCTGTACAAGTTTGCATCCTCCAGACTCAACATTACAATTACTGCAACTCACAACAAGGAATAATATCACCCAGCTACAGAAAACCAACATAAAAACCTTATCCATTCAGCAGCACACATCACTTAACATGATGCTCAGCTGTTTTGCTCTCGGTCTCTTTCACATAAAGATCAATTCAAGAACTCTATCCTGATACTCAAAACCTCCAGCTACTTCCAGTGACTTCTCTAACGATACCTAGAAGAGCTACCTCACATTGGCATCATGAAATTATCAGCTAGCTTTTAACTAAAGGAGTCAGAATTCCCACAAGCTCAGCTGAACATGAAACATTTCATGCAGCTTCAAAAGTGAGTGCAAACCTCAGGCTCCAAATTAAATGCAAAACTAACCCTCATTTGGCTCTGCCAAGATCATCGTCTCACTCACAAGTTTTGACTTTTTTTTTTTCTTTAAAAATATTTCTCCTACAGACTGGGATAGAAGGACAAAAGACTGTTACTGTTATTTCTATTTTTAAATAGTTAGGAGGTTTACAGATATTATGGTGTTCTGCACCATACAAGGAAAGAAAGGGATAAAAAGGCAAGCTGGGCAGCAAGACACCCTTAGGGGAAAGAGACTGGGGAGAAGCATTAGAATTTTAGAACTGAACTCCTCCCACAAGGACGCATCTACCCACAAATTTAGCCGAAAGTAATTATTCCTCCAGAAGCTTAACTCCTCAGTACCTTTCCAAAGAACTACTCTGATGTGTGTACTATACCTTGAAAAATATGGTCAGCAGAGAGCAGTCAGAAGTCAGGAGACATAACACCCATTTCCACTTTCGACAGTGATCTGCGCGCTGAATACGGTGATAACATTTCTGACTCCTTCAGTTTTACACATGGGAGAACAATAAACGGGCATGCCATTTTCATAATTCTGGTCTCAATAGAACACGTTAAGGATAACTCTCTGGTTTCAGAAGTGCCATTTAAATTATTTAAATCATATTGATTTTAACTGTGAATTAGGAATCTAACCAGCTTGGGAATGTTCACAAATCTAGTAGATGCTCATTAACCGAGCCAGCAAGACCACAGCAGGCAGAATGAACAGTCGGTGGCCTGGGGAAGTTACTCATCCTTCCTAGAAGGGTCACTCTGATATGCAAAACATCGGTCCCTCCATCCTGGTCGCTCCTGCAACTCTGTAAGCAGCAAAAATGTCACTGGCTTTTCCTTCTGCAGGGAAATGGATGCTAAGCTCCCCAAACTTAAATTCAACAGTTAATCTTTTAAAGTATGAATTTTAAACTATTATTTGTAGCATAAAGCCTGTAAATGTCATGTATATTAGAGTCAAATAATTTTCTCCATGTTTATCTAATTCTTTGTTCACAAAATTCTAATCGTCATTAATAATGTAACTGCTCAAGAAATCCATTTTTCCTCAGTTTTATAGACATCAGAAAAGTACCTCAAGCCACTACACTCAACCAAGAATACACAGCTCAACCCTCTGCTTATAATCCTTTCCCTTCTTTCACTTCCACCACTTCATATATTTTCACTCAGTACTTCATAAACTTTCACTCACTTTATGAGATACATCTGCCTTTAAATAGTATCTTCTTTCTATCCATTTTCTTGTTCAAACCTATATTACATTGGCATTTGTCCCCTTCCACTTCCAAGTCACAGTTCTACTGGGCAAATATTCATTCTACTTTGTCATAGCCGGTTCTACCCTGGTCTCTTGCCTTCACAAAAGTATTTCGTGTTTTCAAAACTCTACATATAGTAATTGTATTAAGATTCACACCGTCTCTCCTGTTTTACAGATGTGTAAACCAAGATGTCTTTTGTGCCGAGGACACAACAGAAACAGACCAAGGGAAGGAAGAAAAGGAGGCTCACAAACCACATAGGGATATTTGACTTCAACCTCTCACAAGGCCTGTGATCACATGGGGGTGGATCTTCAAAAACAAAGTTGTTCAGCTAGAAGCATTTGAAGAGGAACCTGTAGCACCTTTACTACCATAATAGCACTTTTGGAGCTCTGAGTCAGTCTTTTCCAAGGCAAATGGGCCAAAGGCACACCAAGTGACAACATTTCTACAAAAGCAATCAGTTTTCATCCATTTACATGCACAGCATGGCCAAACATGGCTTTGGCAATGCTAGGTAGAGCTGTTTAAAAAAAAGCCACCCTAAATTGGAAGTAAACTTTAAGGGTAAAGGTTCAATAAACAGCTGAGCTTACTCCTGCTGAAATTGAGAGGTTTCACTCTCCCTCATATCATGTGATTTCTAGGCTGTCATCTCTCCTACCTCTTAGCCCTTGCACTAGTTTTGAAGCTTCTCTACAAACAAAGCAAGCTAGCCAAAGAAACAAACAAACAAAAAAAAAACAACAACCCCCACACTGGGGAAGTAGATGGACACACAGAGTCAATGGTAGAAAGCCATTAATCTGCTCAAGCCACATTCTGAAACAGTAACCAGGCAATTGAGTACTCCTAATTTGTTTCATGCAACAAAAGGCACTCCGAGCTAATTCACTTTATTGGGTGCTGAGAAGAGCCTAACAGCACCTGCAAAGTCACTGACTGTATTTCAGCTATGGGGGCATAAATCTCCAGACAAAAGAGGCAACTTTCAAAAGCACAACTGACTAGACTCTATATAGCAAAAGAACTAATAGACTCTTTTCAACAGGAGTCAATAGCCTTGATGTTTGTATGACCCACAAGCAAGGACACACCCAGACTTGGGGAAGAAAAAGAAAAAAAGGACCAAAGGGCTTTAAGGGTATTCTGCAGTTATAAGTTGCTAAGCACGTCTATGCTTCTAAAAAATTCATTTAGTTTGATAAAGCTCTTTCACAAAGTACTGCTTATCAGAAAAAAAAGAAACTAGAATGTGTTAATACAGAGATGTCCAGACACACCACATTATGAAGTTACAGTCTGAAATTGCAATTATACTGTTGGATACATAATAATGAGCACAAAATAGATTTATCTTCTTTTTTTTTTTAGCCTTGATATAAAAACACATTATATAGTAATCTCAAAAAAGAGTTACATCCCATAAGTTTTGGCTGCAGGGTAATATTCAATTCATTTGTGAGAATAAACAAACATACTTCCTCCTCTCTCCCTGTCCTAAAACACTTAAGATATTATTTGTGTAAGAGACAGAATAAGTAAGGTTAGAAATCTTCAGATAAACACAGGAAGGTTGTAGGAAGGGACTGACTATTGAACATAAAGAAGAAACAGAATTTAATTCTTTTTTTTCAGCTTTATAATTAAAGATGTTATTTTTATTGAGATGAGTTTGGATAAAATGAGCCAAGTGAAAGGTTCTCAAGAAGCTTCATCCAAAAAAAACGCAGTGTAATCAAAATATGAATTCAAGAGCATGAATTACAACCTATTCAAAGCAGTAATTACCAAAGAGAATTCTTAAAAGGAGAGGGGCATATCAAATCCCTTTTTTTCCCTAGTGACCAAATAATAACCAATTTCTAAAGAAGAATCTGTTTGATGGTCATTTTTTGTTCATAAAAGTGTGCAGTAGCACAAACAAACCGGTGTGTATCTGTGACATCCTTCCCAGTACAACCTGCATTTATAATAAGTGGAACCAACTGCACATCTACTGCTACAATTAGGAGAATTCTCAGAAGTGAAGGAAGAATTACATTAATAAAGGAGCTGGAGAAAATCAGTGAGAATAAATTATGGCAATCTAATACACATAGTTGTTTATTTAAAAAAAAAAAAGGTAAAGAATAATTTTTTTTTATTATTACTAGCAAAGAGGACTGAAAGGAATATATTTCACCTGAACCAGTATCAATCCCCAAAACAAGAAATAAATGTTTCAGAAAGACAAGCAGAAAGAACTTCGAACTGTTGGGTACAAAACAAATGCATTCCTAGACCTAACTGTGATGGAAGACAACTTGTAACTTTGTTATTTATTTTTTTCCTGTACATGATCCCACAGGAAGCACTTAGATGTCAAAACTCAAGCTAAAGTGCTCCAAAAACTAAAATTAAAACTCTACAGGTTTTCAGATATTTCTTCAGGCGATACTGTGATTTTTGGACCATCCTGAAAACAAACCCATAGTTATACAGTCCAAAAAACTATTTCAAAGATGCTGCCAGGCTGAGGTGTCTTCAACACAGCATTGTCTGGAAAGCACACTCCATTTATAAACATTTTAAAAAACAGCAGGTAGGAGTTCTTTTGCCTAGTGAGCATCCTAAAGTACAAAAAATAAATATATATTCCTTCCAGAATTTCATACTGTCCAAACTAGCAATCCAATACTTCAATTTGTATTTCTTTTCAAACAATCCAACACCTGATTAAAAAAATATTTGCTCCTCTCCCATGTCATCACAAGCAGCAGCAGGTAATCCTTCCTCGTCATATGCCTAACCTACACAATAGAAATGGATGAAACAGGTATTCACCAGAAAAGGTTCAAAGGATTCGTCTTCAGAAATACGGCCAAAGCCTACAGAAAGAGGCTGAAGTGATAGAGGCCGCCATGGTTACACATTTAAGTAACAGCTTTGAGGCTTTTTCTTCCTCTTTTATAAACTAACGTGCTTCCAGCATTCCCAGTGGTTTTGAGGAATATAATTGCATATTATTACTTAAGAACTGTGTGATTACTGTGCCACTGTCTTCTGCATAACCCAGCCTGTAATAAAAGTGATAAGAATAGCATTTATTATTTTTGAAATGGTTTTTGCAATGCATCCACACTGATGTGGTTTAAAACATCTGACTAAACTCAAGATACTTTACATAGAGGTTTTATTTTCTTCTAACAGTACTGCATCCCATGCAAACTCCCTTCTGTGTGAAAAGATGCTGCCCGAAAGTTCATCTAACCAGGTCACTCAGCTCTTGAGCAAAACTTTCAAAGACTGAGGAAGAAACGTCCTATCATGTCTCTACAAGCAAGATGTATTCAATGTAAAGAAAAGTCACAAAAGAAAAAGCATACCGAGAAGCTGCACAAATATAAAGTGACAAGTATAGTTAAGCCTCTATAGTTACTATGGAATGTAACTGCAATAAGAACTAGAAAGTCAAGTAATTCCGTCCCAGCGATTAAAGGCAACTAAGCTACATCCCTTTTGTAAGTGTATCAATTGCTACATAAATTTGTATATAGATTTCTAACTTCAGGAAAAAAATAAATGAATGAACAGAGAATCTAAAGTTTAATGCTTCTGTCTTCCTCAGACCTACCTAAAGCACTCAGAACTTTTCTAGAAAACAAGCTTGATAATATTTTATTTGAGAGCATCTGTAGATCATCATTTTCTCAATCCAAAAATACTGCCAGTATCTAACGTTAAAACACTGTCAAGATGCAGACATGGTTTCAGTTTTCTGGAAATCCCCTGCTCCTCACATCTCTAAACTCAATCCCCCAGACTAGTCTTCTCTAAATCAACGACTGCCCTTATTTTTCAGCGAGATTGGCCCTCTTTAGCAAAAAAACTTTAACAGTGAAAGGCTACCCCTACCCCAAACACCAAAGTTTCAGGGCTTCAGAGACACGTCAGCACATCAAATCCAAAAGTAAAAGTCACTCATTGCAAGGACATATTCCAAGTAGTACAAGAAAGTACTGGTTTTATACTATGCACATTTATGGAGAGGAAGCGAGAGAGAAAATTCCCACCAAGAGTTTGCCCCGAGAGCTTCAGAAATCTGGGCTTAAGCCAAGCGTCTCTTCTGTTTATATATTCTACTTACGTAATGCAACAAGTGAAAAGGAACACAGATTTTTCGGAAATATATCAACATACAACTTAACTCACAAGGCAAACAATTCCCATTAAACACTTACAACATGTTGTTACAAACAAAAAGATAAAGTAGCTATAGATCAACGCATGGTTCTCCTAAAAGGGGAGAATGAAAAAAGGGCTGCTGCTGTTACAAGGTTGAGACATGGGCTGCTCTACACTGCTGTTTACACCAAAGAAAAAGAGAATGAAAATCCCTTTCTACATTTAATTTCATATTGAGTGTCTTTCTATGTAAACTCCAACAAAAACACATTAATGCTTGAAGGCAAAGACTACTTTTTTCCAGAGGTCTCCTCCAAATAGAAAACTTACTAGAATAAGTAAGCATGTAATACCTATACATACAACACACAGCTCATTCTTGTACAGAACATACTTACACAATATACAAATAGTAACATGTAATCACTGCCAATCAAAGAATTTTTTTCCAGTACATGATTTTGTTTTCCAACAGTTTGGATCAGTATTAGGTCAAACCAAATAAGCTAACTTTCTGGATTTCCAAACTACTTATCTCATATCACAGCATGTCTTCATTAGACTACAACTTTAAAAAAGAAAAGAGATAAAACATCTTGCTTGGGAACACAAGCTGACAGTCATTCTTCTAACTGCATAAAGTTCTACTATCATGCCTTATCCCTTTCACTATCACATCTGTTACGGAGTTAGTTAATGGTTAGCATGGCAATTCATGCTACCAATTCAGGGTTGTTTCATTCATCAAGTTTCCTTCATATTTCTCTTTTATTGATATGATGATATAGGTGTTCATACAGACCACTGTGAAATCCATTCAGCAAGACCAAACAAGTGACAGAGTCAAATACAATTACATATGATGTCTACTACACATCTGAGACATTACTCTGTTCCGTATAGCTGGGATAGATACAAGTATGCAGTAAGCACATATGTCTCCACATACAGGAAGGCATAAATACCCTCATGTGCAGGAGTAGTTGAGAATTTAAGTTCATGTTATCACATGTTTGCATGTAGGTATAGCACCTGCTGTTTTGTGGGACAAGCACAAGTGACTACTTGTCTGCTCCTTTGCTGTTACAACACAATTATCTTCAGCAGGCAAATGGGGACACAAAAGGGCATGCGGAGGTGGTACACTAAAGATCTTAGGACTACACTAATATATTCTTCTAGTGCAGGTTTGTACTGTTCTACCTAGTGACGCTGTGTAAAAAATGGATTAGGTTCCAACCCCCGGCACAAATAGGGGCAGGAAAACAGATATGACCCTTTGTGGGGGTCTACCCCCTTAAGCGAGAAACAAGTGCACCTTTTTTCATGTTGGAAGAAGGCCGTGATGGCAAGATAAACACTGACTGGATACACCTCCCCTCACCACTCTGCCTGCAGGGTTGTCAGGCCTGTCCCCTCTGCAGGTTTATGTAATGATGGTGTCCCCCGCTGCAAAATACGTACAGTGCCTGTGAAGACAGAGATTTCTCTCCACATTTGCCTTGGAAGACTGCATTGCATACAGAGCTAGAACTATGGCTACATGACTGTAAGGACACAAGGGTGGATATCAACCCCAGTGTCAGACAAGTGGCATTTGTGAAAGACAGCATGCTTTCTGGAATAGCTACAGAGCAGAAATCTTCCTATGGACATGTCTCCACCTGTGGCGTGCAAATAGGTGAGACATTCAAGAGGCACATGAGTGTCCTAATGTGGTTACAAACAGACATGCATCCCCTCTGTGCCAGGTGGATCCACGTACAAGCATCGGGATGGAAGAAGCAGGTATCCAACCTGGCACACGTATGCATTCCTCATGCAACTGATTCAAAGGTGGGCTGGCTGCCACCTCAAACCTCAGCAGTCAGGGAAGGGTGGCACAGAAATACACATTCCCCAGAGGGGGAAGAAGACAGGTGCGAGCAAGAATTTCCCCCCACACACACACACACTCCCCCAGTGTGCCACGGGAGAGCCAGCTCTGCCTCACCAAATGCGGGGGGGGGTGGGGGTGGTGGAGGGGGGTGTGCAGCTATCCAGCCATATGGGAGCAAACACCTACCTCATATAGCAAGGTGGAGGGGGAGGATGAAAAAATAAAGAAAGGACAGGGTCCAAGCAGAGCTGGGAGCAGGCTCGGTTTCCATGTGGGGACGGGCCCAAGGGAGAGCGAACGCCTCATGTCACGGAGGTTGAGTGAAAGGGTAGGGAGTGGGTGTTCTACTCACAGGGAGGTTGGGGGGCACTAGGATGCCTGAGGGGGAGGAAGGATTAAATCGCCGGGGGACCCACCTCCCCCCCCCCCCGCCCCCTCAGGCAGATACCGGCGCCGGCCGCCCCCTCCTCTCCGCGCCCCCGGTTCCTCGCCTGGCCTCACCTGCCCGCACCGTATCGGAGAGGTCGTGGCTGAGGGCGGCGGCGCTGCGCGGGAACTCCTTCAGCTTCCTGCCGCTCAGGTTGAGCCCCCCGGAGTGCGCTGCCTCCTCCAACGCCCGCTCCAGACCGCGGTTCAGCGGCGCCTGCAAACCCAGCGACCCACCACCACCACCACCGCCGCCGCCGCCGCCGCCCACCCCGGCCGTTGCCGCCGCCAGAGCAGCGGCGGGGAAGGGCTGCGACACGCCTCCCAGCGTCGCCATCTTTCCCCTCGCCCGCCTCGCCGCTGGGGGTACCCGAGAGGGCCGCCGGACCTGCCTCCCTCTCTCCCTTCCTCCTCCTCCTCCCGCTCGCTGTGGTGGCGGCGCCGCCGCCGTGAGGGGGAGGGGGAGCGGCAGCGCAGGCAGGAGGCGGAGGCGAACGGCCCGGGCGAGGCGCGCCCACTGCGCATGCCCGGCCTCACCACCGCCCCCTCCCCCCTCCCCGACACCGCTCCTGCGGGCGGTGCGCGGGGCGGGGCACTGCGGCGCCACCTAGCGGCGGCGCGCGGCGCGCCCCCGGCCTCGCGCTCCGGCTACTGCAGCTGCTGCTGCAACTGCAACTGCAACCGCATGCAAGTGCAAAAGGAGGGGTGAGCTCTCCCTGGCTTTTTTGTCACAACATCCCCACCGCCTTCCCTTTTGAAGGCTAGCCCGGAAGGTCTGCCCACCGCCTGGCTTGGCCCCTTCTCCCAGCGTCCGACGCTAACTGCGCCGGCAGGCTCTGGGGCTGTGTGTGCAGCAATTTGTGGTTGGGTGGCGTGAAACCACCACGCACGCGTGCAGGCAAGCATGCATGTGCTCCGGCAACAGGCCTCATTTGAAAATTAAAAGCTGCAGTGGCTGTTGCCGCTAAACTAGGCCCTGGGGAGCATCTGCCCTGAAGAAGGCTTTTCTGTGACTTGCTTCTCCCGCAGGAGCTGGTTCACACATGTGCGTGGCCCCCAGGGCCCAGCCTGCCAAAGAGAGACCCTCGAAGGTGTGATTTGTAGTGACAAACTGAGCACAGGAACCATGATCAGTTCAGTTTCCAACGGAATAACCTTTCTGAGAGGGTGAGGGTGCTGGTTTTGGTTTATTTCCCCCACCTTCCTGCAGCTTTGCAAAGCTGAGCCCAGGAGTGGTAAAGGAGCGAGGCCTCATGTTTCCACAGGGTTTACAGAGTTCAGAGCTAAAAAAGGACTTGCACGTCATCACCCATGACCTGTATTTTACAGGCCGTTACATTTCATTCAGTTACCCTGTGTTGTGATCAATGGCTGACGTTAAACCACAGCCTTCCCCGCTCCAGAAAGTTCAACCACTGAGCGCTACAGGGATAAGAAAGACAGAATTGCCACAAGGAAATAACTCTCAGTTTCTGAAAAACAGGAGAGATCATAGGTTAGCAGTCACAACAAGAAACAGCACTGGCTAAAGGGAGAAAAGGTCTTAGGGCTAGATCTTTTAACATAACAGCATCATAATATCCATTAAAAACTTGTTCTTTATAATTAAGATACACTCTCAGTATCAACATTCTTCATTTAAGTTTTATATACATTGCATCACTGCAGAAGTGTTGCAGGCAGCACAGCAGCATTTTTAAAGAGGCTGTAAGGTTAGATGGGTAGGAGAGGGGTTATTTTACTGTCCGTACATTTATACTGCACCTGAAGTGGTGGATGAAAAGCTGGACATGAGCCAGCAATGTGCGCTCGCAGCCCAGAAAGCCAACTGTATCCTGGGCTGCATCAAAAGCAGCGTGGCCAGCAGGTCGAGGGAGGGGATTCTGGCCCTCCACTCTGCTCTGGTGAGACCCCACCTGGAGTCCTGCGTCCAGCTCTGGGGTCCCCAACACAAGAAGGACATGGACTTGCTGGAGTGGGTCCAGAGGAGGGCCACAAAAAGTGATCAGAGGGCTGGAGCACCTCTCCTGTGAAGACAGGCTGAGAGAGTTGGGGTTGTCCAGCCTGGAGAAGAGAAGGCTCTGGGGAGACCTTATTGCGGCCTTTCAGTACTTAAAGGGGGCTTATAGGAAAGATGGGGACAAACTTTTTAGCAGGGCCTGCTGTGATAGCACAAGGGGTAATGGTTTTAAACTAAAAGAGGGGAGATTTAGACTAGACATAAGGAAGAAGTTTTTCACAATGAGGGTGGTGAAGCACTGGCACAGGGTGCCCAGAGAGGTGGTAAGATGCCCCATCCCTGGAAACATTCAAGGTCAGGCTGGACGGGGCTCTGAGCAACCTGATCTAGTTGAGGATGTCCCTGCTCATTGTAGGGGGGTTGGACTAGATGACCTTTGAAGGTCCCTTCCAACCCAAACCATTCTATGTTTCTGTGATTCTAAAGTACAGGCCCTGAGCTAAACTCCAGTCCAAACTCCCCTCCCACCTACAGTTGCCAGTTCTTCATGTTTGATGTGGAGATCTTGGGTTTCAGCATGACAAAGTCAGTGTCCTACCATTTTGAGAAAATTTTGGGTTCACCAGAGAGCAATTCTTGACACCATTCCTTCGAACAGCCCCTAGGTGAAGAGGAAATCAACAGTTACCACATCAACAGTTGTGCCCACATATCACACTACTTTTGACAAAGCTTGTTGGTGGGTTATTAAGGTAGTATTTCCCACAAATTTCCACTAGTCACAGCATGGTTTGGATTTGTTAAAAGGCTTAATTCCAGCTTGCATGCAATCTTTGTGTTGCTGCTGGAAAACATAAAGAAACAGATGAATAGCTACATCTTATCAGCAATATAAAGAAAAGTGTTGATGAACAGTAGTTCAAGTTGAGTAAACTGTGAATAAGAGCAACTGTTAGGCTTCCCCTATAATGGAATTCTTTTTAAATGCAAGTTTAATAAACTAGGTACTATATTCTTTTACAATTAGAGAAGTCTGAAATATCATAGGTTTTATGACTCAGTAAATTACTTTGCACGGAAGATTTCCTGTGTATTAAATTATGCAACATCATGGAACTTTATTTTGAAACTAGTAATACAGAACTAAACATTCAGACAGCATATCTGCAGAAATCATCTTCCAGCATCAGCTCTTTACAGTCAGGTAACAGGCCTGTCTTTTGGTGAGGTTTGATAAGTTTTCTCACCAGTGGGACACCATGCTACTTCCTCCCCCACTTCTGGCAAAACAAAATTATTTCTAGTACTGATTTTTATAAAAACAAAAAGGTTTTTTTGCTCTTTGTTGTTTTCACACCACACTGCTAATCCTGGGATTTGATACACAGCATCTCGCATAAGGGAGGCTAGCAGCAATACCTTTCTCAGCCCCATTTGAAGGACAGCTCGTCCTCCTTTGCGGGAGGCACCCAAGGTGCCGAGGAGCCGTCAGGCTCCCCTCCACGCAGGCAGGCACAGCGTGCCCACCTCGGCTGCCCCACTGGGCTCGCACGAAGGGCCCGTGGCTGGCAGAGGCAGACAAGTCAGCACGGCATTCCCCCTTAAGACACCCAGCATCAGGACAGCTAGGATATAGGGAGGCTGGGGCTACTCTGGTACACAGTCTAGCAGGGGTTAAAGATGTAGGTTCCCCCTTATAGCAATGCAAGGGCACACACCAATTACCAGGGAGCAAGTCTGTTTTAAACCGCTTTTTGATCTGAGCGGCTGAGGTGCAACGCGGGCATGACCTGTGCTTATCAGATACTGCGTAGAAACTCCTGGAAGTAGCACTTTGAAGGCTGCTAACGTTATCAAGATTGTGGAGGGGAAAAAAAATATAGCACTGAAGCTGTATTGCCTTGACTTTCTCTCTTCTCTGCCTGAGTGCTGTGCCAGATCTAATTCCGTTCCTATAGATACAAAGGATCAGAAATGAAAACACTACAGAAAAAGAAAAGATCAATCACAGCAGCACCTGTTTGCTGTCCATGCAGATGTACATAAAAGGTCACGCTCCATATATTGACTTTGGTTGGATCACAAAGTGTGTACAGCCTGGCACGGCAGCTAAGCTGAGCTAGCGGCAAGCTGTCATTGAAAGCAGCCCTTCCATTCCTTGCTCCCAGCTATGTGATCTTGCCAGTTCCTATGTGACAGTATTTTCACTTGTCTGACTCTTCAGTGAGCAGCTTAAAAATTAACTCTAGAAGGAAAAGAAAACAGTGGATGCTTTTCAGCGAGCAGACACAAGTGTAGCAGAGGAAAGAAGGGAGGCAGAAGGCAGACTCATGGGTGTAGCAGAAGGAAAAGACTGCAGAGGTGACCATTCTGCAAATTGGGTCACACGTAATGGCTGTGACAAAAAAAATCCTGTCAGAGATGTACCATAGCTGAGGGAGACTGCGAGCCTTAGAGTCTCAGAGTGAATTTCTATGACTTTCAATTGCCAGAAGAGAGGCAAACAACAAGGCCCACGTGGTTTGTGAGGATCAGAGTTGGGTGAGGGCTAGGTGCAGGGAGCTGGTGCCTCACGACGTAGCGCGTGACCTCAGCGTGGAGTACCTGTCCTGTACTAGACATGGGATTTTTGCGGCATGGAATGGGAGAACCTCACTTTACTTCAACGTGCAGAGATTTACCTCATACTCCATGTGCTCTAAGACAATCCTGAAGAGGCGTTATCATGGAGTAGCTCATACACAGGATACACCAAGGCTTTCTTCACATGAATATCCCAGGTGGACAAGGTGCAGAAACAGAAACAACACACAAAGTCAAATGCCAAACAGAAAGTGGGCATCACTCAACCTGCAAGGCTCCCTCCATTTGGTGCAACACAAAACAGCGGTCACAAATCAGAAAAGCCACATTATACATCCTTGGTAGCATGACTCTAACGGCACCAGGACAAGGAAAATTGTTAGATGAATCCCAAGAGAAAAAGCATGCAGACTGAAGCTTCAGGTGGCACAGATTAAAAGATGTTCCTTTCAGTTAAAGCACAGACTCCTGGACCTGCTTACACTGTGCCTAAGACAAGTGGTTCGTAGCACACACCAGCAGAATGAGTAGCCTACGCAGAGCAGACAATGCGCTGCAGCTTCCTTGCAGCAAAGCTGGTGAGGAGAGTTTGAAGGGCGGGGAAGCTGTATCAGGAAATAGCTCAGAAAAATCCATCTATATAGCACCTGCCTCACAGAATACTCAGGGCAAAAAAGGGAAAGAAGAGAGCAATTAATTGATAGGAGGCAGGAGATGAGGGGAAGCTTAGATGTAAAGCAGGAGCTCAGAAGGTAGGTAAGCAGCATGGTCACTGCTCAGAAGACACACAAGGTTCATCCTCGCATAGATCTAAGCAAGTTCACCACAGAAGCAGCGCAGAATTATTTGGTACAGACAAAGAAGCTCTTCTTGGTCCCAGTGACTGACCGTGGCAAGCTCCCGTGACTGGGAGCTCAGGAAAGCAGCTCTCTCACTGTATCCTGAAACCCAATGGGTGGGCAGGCTCAAAACACACACGGGGTGATTGTTGGTGGGGCTCAACTGCAGCAAGATCGATCCTGAACGGCACCACATATACTAGACGTGTCGGCAAGGCTCACTGTCATGGTAGCGATGCTGCTGTACAGACATGGATGCAGCAGGACAGAAGATGTGAGAGAACACGACCAAAAGCTCAGCTCTCAGCTCAGAGGTTGTGAAAAGAGACCTAAGGGTAAACTAAAACCAAAATGAAACTGTCTTAGTATCCCTGAAACACTTGACCTGACTAAACGTTTAAAGGCAACATAGTAACATGCCCATACCTGAAATACTAATTTAGTTCAAAGACTATTAGCAGCTGTAAACTGGCAAAGTTTCTTCCAAGTTTCTCGGATGACCTTGACGCATGCAGTGTGATAGAGCGGTAACTATATCCACGCTTACCTTGAATCCACTGCTGAAATACAACTTCAACAGAGATTCAGTGGAAATTCAGGGGACTTTAACCAGGGTGAGAGCCTTGCTCTTGAAACTGGAAGAGCTGGTAGGTTTTTGCATGATGGGTCAGTAGAACAAAGACTTACCTAAGCTGGGAAAGGAATGTCTTACAGGAGTTTGCCTTTGTGAAAATTTGAAACAGCATCTGATAGGGGATGAAGCCATCAGAGTAAGAAATAACCTGTCTTCTAATAAAAAGAGAGAAGACAATTGGCTATTGTCACTAGCAATGAGACAGCATTTACAGAGAGTCACGGTTGGCAGTCCCACAATGCCTCCAGTGTATGCTGTTGAAACACTACAGTTTATATGTCTGTTGCAAAAAAACTGCAAACCTGATTTTCTACCCACAGCAGACTATTAGCACAGACACGTGGAATTGAAACAGAAATACAGAGTCCTATTGCAAAATCCAGAAAATGCAAAATAGAAGACATCAGCCAAGCAGTTGAACTCTGGTTTCTAGGTGGAGCACGCAAGGCAAAGATTTTGTAAGACCCATGTTCATGATCATGGGAAAGACAGCAGATAAAATGCTTCATATCACTGTTGTGAACAGCAAAACCCTGGGACCAATGAAAACTACTGTCTGGTAAGTCATTGTGATATATACAGAGAAAGTGAAGGCCTAAAAGCCAAAAGCAGCAGTGGAAATGGAAGAACAGCTCTACCTGAATGCAAGCCCAAATATTTTCCCTGCAAACCACACAAACCACCTCTCTGGTATAAACAAGTTCTTGAGACGCTTGGGAACTCAGTTAGAGCTGTGAACCAGCACCAGCCTGGCGGTTGCAAACCACTCACCTGACTTGAGTCAGGTAACTAATTTTAGTTGACCAGCACCGTGTTTATGCCTTTTCCCCACTCAGTCCAACCATGTTGCTGATACTAGTCGACTGGCAGCAGTAAGTGTGAAGGTAAAATTGCAAAGAGGGTGTTTAGATACCTGCCACTGGGGAAAAAAGAAGCATGCATGTGATTCCTGAATGCAGAATTGTATCCAAGAACATGTTAATAGCCAGCTGTGATGCTTTGATAATGCAGACAAATACAGATCCCTGCAACCACCAGCACCTCTTTACCCAGAAGGTATTTCACCCCGACAGGGTATCTTTGCTTCCCAACGTGCATCCAGGCCCATGGAAGCAAGGGTTATTTGCAATAACAGCACCAGCAGAATAAGGCTTTTACTAGCAAAGAGTAACCTCCTCCTTGGATGTCCTGACAACCCCCAAACATCGGCAAGGATGCCAATATACAGCATTTTGTTGAAAAGCAAGTCACGTGGACCCTCAGTTTTAATCACTTAGTTTCAACCACTTTTCATGGAAGTGAAGCTGTATGTGTTACGGATAGACAAGTTTTGGCCCATGGGGGAACGCTGCCTTGGTACACAGCCAAGGGAAGTGCTGGACTAGGAAAGGGATACCTGGTATACTCCGTATTTCAAGAACTGGGGGCTGTATGACATACAAAGAAAATGCGTGTCTTAGTGCAGCCTTCAATTCTTTTCTAGTTCATATATGATGCTAGAGCAGCTGATAGTGTCTTGCAGATCCTGAGGTGCTCAAAAATAACTTAAATCCACATTTTTCCTTTGTCTGCTATGCTGCAAGTACTATGGGACAGCTCTTGAAAAAGAGCAGCAAAGAATCAAGATCAAAGTTTACAATTTAACTGCAATTTACGTCCTCACCCCTTCCATAAAGATCAAGGCATTCAGCAATTCATACTAAACATCCCAACAACAATAATTTTGACATAACTACCAAGAAATATAGCATTCGCTGGTTTATTTGAGAGAAAAACAAAGACTCGGCTTGTTTCATCATAAGGCACTAACACATCTAAAATAACTGTAATAACTCTATACCAATTAAGTTTATAAGCAATATTCTAATGGCATTTTACTCCCAGTTAGCTACAGAATACAACACTTTGTTTAGAGAAGTCTTATCTTCTTCTTCCAGCACGTAACAAAGCCTCCATCCTGTAAACAGTCACTTAACATTAGTTCCCAGCTTGTGAACTGGATCACTGGAGACCAGCACGGGGTGGGCTGGGGTGCAGAGGGTATGCTGAGGGGGGGACCTGAGAAGAGGAGGTGAGAACTGCTCTTCCAGGTGTGGCTTTGCTACTCCCCTTGCAGCAGAAAGCACTTCCCAGCAGCGCATCGCAGGCTTGCAGCATCTGGGAGGTGAGCAGGATCCTCACACAGCAGACTCCTGCTACCTTCCACTGAGATCTAGGTCCTGCAATCGCAATATGGGGCTGTGAACTTTCCGCCACTCCAAAACCTCATGTGCTAGGTACCACTGACCAGACACAACTGGAGCTGGGTGGGAGCCGCAGGCAGGGCCAGTGCTCAGATGAACCCTGATAGAAAGGGAGCACTCTTCTCTGCAGCCTCCCTCCAAATCGCATCACGTTACTTGTCACCGTCCCCTTCCAAACCACACCAGCATCTCAGTCTTTGCCAAAGAAGATACTTGTAAGAACAGAAGTAACTGATTGTTGTTTAGTGCAAGTCCCTCTTATTTTTATTAAGGCAAAGAATGCTGGAGATCCCCGTCAAAGGAAGACCTAACTGCACTACACTGTGCAAGAAGACAGCTGCTGGCCAGAATCTCTTGCATTATAAGTATCAAATCATTTTTCATACACACAGGCCTGCATGTTTGGTGACTGAGCGCATACGGTGAAGTAAGAGGCATAATACCAAGGAGCACAATGGAAATAATATATTCCCCTTGGGAAGAAATAGTAACAGTGTTTCTAGTAAGACTGACTGCAAAAGACAGCTCAAAATTTGTTTACATAGGGTAAGTCCAGGTTCTTGCAGTGCTGGGCAGGCACTTTATCTCCTCCTTCACCTCCTCCTCTTCCTCCAGATAAACACCGTCGGACCGGGCAACGCACACCCAGCAGGATAGCTTTCCCTCTCGCTGGCAGATGGAGTTACAGCCTGCTCTTGGGCATGGCAAAATAAAGGCGATCCAGTTAGCTGCGGAGTTTCATATCCTGCGTGTAGTGGAGGCCAGGGAGGTGCTGAGGGACAGGTAATGCTCTGACCGATTTCTCACGGCAGCTTGGCTCCTGGGAGATGCCGGGAGGTCCTCGCTTGCTGCAGAAGCCGATGGGAGTGGAGGGTGCTCACCTTTACACAGAATCCATCCGTAAGGGCAGATGTCCTTATATTCTCCACGTGCATCCATTTAAGGACAGCTACCTGAATGTCCTTTTCTGTTCTCCCCCAGTTTTGTTTGAGCCACCTCTCTCGCCTTATGCCTTCAAGTGCTTTCTTAGAATTAAAGCCTCACACTCTATTTTTAACAATAAGAGCTGAACACTGAGCGAAGTGTACGTGGAGAGAAGGGGAAGGAAAAGCAATTTTCCACCCATCCCCCCCCATCTGTGATCTGTACATCTCTGTTAAGATGTAAAACACAGAGCAGCCTGTACAGCCTACATTGCATGCAGCAGTTAGAATAGGGATGTTTTTTCCATGTGTTCCCTATAGCACTGAAAACACTGCTATTACTAAAACACCCAAGCACTAATGCAGATTACTAGTCCTCAGTGGTTCTAATAAATGAAAGAGAAACAGCAGAAGTCCCTGAGAAAAACCTTTCAGGGATCTTGCTACCTTTCCCTGAATTCATTTGAGCATATATATGGCAAGGGTATATCCTTTATCTGTTTCATGGGAGCCTAGAGAGCTGTTTAGAAAGGACAAGAACAGCTAGAAAACAAAGTGGAACAAATGTTCTTAGTACTCTGAAGAAAAAGTAAGAAGGAAAGTGCGGGTCAGGGAAAGCATTCAAGCCCTTGCATGACAGACAGGCAGGGGATAGAGATTATTTTTACAGTAAAAATGGAAATAGAAATTAGAGATTGCGACCAGTGATTCATTACTGATTTTTTTTTCCCAAAAAACATTCTTCATTCTCCGTGCTTGTGAAGAAGCAATTGATTTTTCCAACATATTAAGCAAGGAAATTGTTAGAGTGATTGCAACTGTAATGCAAATACCTTCTGCTCTGATGAGATTCCCCTCTCTGTAATTACAGTCCACATTAACGAGGCATGTTTCATAAACCATTTCAGATGTTTTGTTCTGAAGTCATAAATCACTTTTCTGTGTGTATATACAACACAGCTCAAGCTTACAGAAACCAGCAGCAAGCTCCTCACCCCTTTCATCTATGGCCACTTCAGGCCAGCAAGTCCTACTGCAGCAGCATCCCTTGCGTGACCGGTGTCGTGGCTCCACGCCTCTCTCAGCAAGCGCTGCCCATCAGCGCTGGGGCACGGGGAGCTTTTCGTCCGGTCCCCCAGCGGGTTTGGCTTGTACGGGGCAAACTTCTACACGCCTGTAGGACCTCCTCGGTCTGCCTTTGCATGGATGATTACGCCAAGTGCGCCTGATGTCGGTCATCGCAGTTCGTTAAAATCGGGATTCAGGGAGGGAAAAAAATACACAGAAAACTTATAAAATGCCTTTCCCGAGCTTTGTTGGAGGTACTTATTCACATATGCTAGGCACTTATTCACAGCAACACTTCATCTTTCATTCACAGCATCTCCAGATCACCCCTCACCTACATACTGACTTTGGCCACAGATATTTAACCAGATAAGTGAAGAAGATGATTGACTTCAAGACAAGCATATATTTAAAGGCTAATTACCAGGAGTGCCTCACATTTGCAACATCTCTGCAATAAAAAATCTGAAAATTGGCTAGCGCTCATGTTTTTAACAGAACACCATGCAGGATTAAGTCAAAAGTCTTAATAAATCTAAATATATTACAGTACTTTTATCAGCCAACTATATAAATTCCTCAAGCGTGGAATCAGGCTTACTTTACAATAACTAATTTTCATTCATCTATATTGATGGGTAATAATTATATTTGTAGATGTCAGTTCCTTTGAAGTCCCATGTCATTTTTCTGTCGTTTTGCCTACAACTGGTATCAGGCTAACAAGCCTATAATTAGTGGCTCGTCACACCCTCTGAATTCTGGCATGGACTCGGTATTTTCCCAGTCTTCTGTAATTTATTTCCGATTCCAAGGTGTTTTCTGAACATCTTCAATTGCTGATGTGTTGAAAGTTGTGTATGACTCTGCTAGGATGCAAGCACAAATCCTGCTCTATTCTGAATAAAAAAAAATATTGTTTTTAATATGTCTGCCTGTTCCGCATCACTGATAATCAGTTTTGCCTGCTGTTTCTAGTGATGGGCCTAAAACATCATCATTGTTCCTAATAATTGAATGCTTTCATATTATCCTTGGCTGACATTTGCAGATTTTTTCCTGAAATCTTTACTTACCTATTTTCAACACTTACGTAGATTTCAGCTTACTTATATGGATTGTTCTTTTTTGTTCACTATAGAAATTATGTCTTTTCAACAGCTGATTTCCTTCTGCCACTGAATTATGACTGATGTTTAGTCCCTCCTTGACAAAGGGGGAAATTTGACATTTTTCCATCTAAATAAACATCTCTGAAATAAATTCCCGTATTTATTTTCATTTTCCTGCCTATATTTTACCTCCCATACATTTTTCTCATAATTTACCCCTGCTTCAGGAATTTAATTTTCAGGATAACCAGCACATACATTATTGGTGGCCAGTGTGCAGTGCTTGCCCATATTGAACGTAATCAGATCACGATCATTGGCCCTGAGGCAACTGAAGCTTTCCAGTGTAGCCATTAATTCTTTTTTTTTTTGAACAGACTGCAATATCAAGCCTGAGCCAACAGCTAAATTAAAGTCACAGGGATTATATTAACTCCAGAAGTTCCTACCTTTTGAATATCTGATTTTGCAACAAAAAAACATGTTCTTCTAAAATAATGCTTAGGGGAGGAGGTAGGAGAGCAGAGAAATTGTTTCTCTATTTTTCCTTTTCTAAAAACCCTGAAAATGCAGATTCCCTGCCCCCTGATTTTGCCTTCACCAGGAAGGGTCAGCACCAGGCTGGAGGTGACTGGCTCTCCGAGAGGCAGAGGTCTGCAGGACATCGCAGAGCGTTTGGCAGCTGGTTGTCTTCTCAGTGGCCATGTCCTGTAGAGGACAGGTGAGAGCCAAAGCTATCCGTGGACTGTACAAAGTCTATGGCCCCTCTCGTGGATTTCCCCTGGGCTTTGCGGGGGATCGCACGTGAGCAGCCACGTGTTTTCCTCACCAGCCCTTCTCAAATTTGACCTCTTCTGCTCCCAGCCCTCCCAGCCTCACCTCTTCCCATTCCTGGCTCCTTGTCCAGTCCCAGCCTCCTACCTTTTCTCACCCAGCCCAAATCTCCTCTCACTTCCCTCTTCTCCCCTTCCTCTATTCCTTGTCCAAAATTGCTCACACATCTCCAAGCTCTAGCTCCTATCTCTCCTATCAAAACAATTTCTCCCTCTTTCCTACCACCAGCCAGAAACAGAGGGATATTGAGAGGCCAGGAAAAACAGGACCCAAGGCCATGGTAGCCCGGAGTTGCAATTACACAGTCCAGGAGGAATGGTGTCCAGCTCAGACAGGCTCTCCAAGGTATTTAGCTCACAGCTGCGGCAGAGATCTACAAAGCATGTGCTAACTGCATTTTTTTCCCCTAAAAGGTCTATAACTTGGCCATATTTGGGTTCATTTTTCTGGGGATACAAAATATACAAAAGTCATCTACGGTTAAGTTTCGTGTCCCTCTATAGAAGCATGGGGGCCAACTAGAGTTCCCAAATGAAAGACAGAAATTAATATCATCAAAACAATACATATTTTCTAGCCACATTCTTGGAAGTGACTGAACTGTTTTATTTATGCACTTAAATTTCAACTAAATGAGCAGATGCCCAGCAGGAAAATTTTTATTCCCAATTGTTACAATTTGGCAAACTTATAAGCAGCAGAGAACAGGAGCTCATCAGGGAAAGCATTGGACAAACAACAATAGACAGTGCCACTATTAATACAAATATTTTTATTTTTAGATTTCCTATAAAATCTTTATTAAATATGCAAAGGATTTGTTTTACTTCTATTTTCCACTGCATTTACATGGGACTTTTGACTGAATGCTCCAGGGAATCAATGAGAGCTAATAGCACCAACAAAGTGCAAACCAACTGCTAAGATGAATACAAGCTGAGGAGCTTTTGGAGGCAGCTCTATAATAATGGAGAAGATGTTATGAAATGGGACTTAATGATTAAAAAATATTTAAAGAAAAGATAAAATGCACCAGAAAGTTAAGGGAAGTAAAGCTTCACTACCTTTAAGTTGAGTTTATGTATCACTCCCAACTGTGGTAACCGAGAATCTATTTTTAATGCATATGAGAAAATGACTAACAATGAGAATACTATAAGGATATGAACAAAAAGAGTAAACAGGGAACAGGAAATAAGAGAAACCTGTAGAAATGATCAACCTGGGACAAAGCATTGTACCCTAAGATTTATATTAAAGTAATTACACAGATGGACAGAAACCCAGCAATGAGAAGAAAAGAAGGGATGGGAAGTTCACTTGCTAGGTTCCAGTAATCACTAAATAATAAAAGAGCATTAAGTTGCAGCAGAGGTGCACCAATACAGTTCTCTTACGTGCTCAAGTGCATCGCAGCTGGGCTCCTTCAGCCAACTGAGAATTGCACCAGTCATGGCCAAGTGCAGCCCTGGCCCCGTTTTGTGCAAGCTGAGCACAAGTGGCTTTTTTTTTTCCAGTTGTAGATCCCCTCTTTCCCAAATCCTAAACAACAGCAGTAACAAAAAACTCACACAATGTCACTGGTTCTTCTGTCTGTCTCTTTGGAAACACTTTCTACTTCTTTTACAGCTTTTCTTCTCTTAGAAGCTCAGTTACTCTTCCAGAAGAGCAAAGGTACTTTTAGCAGATTCTTTCAGTATGAAAAGCTCAAAGTGGGCTATTGATCAAGCTCTCTGTTGTATTTTTATCGGAAAATGGCTGGATAAACTCATGGAAGAGAAATGCACCACTAGTTAGGAATTATATATTTATTAAAAAAGGTTATTATGCATGTAATATATAAAACCTTCCATCTCAGGAAGTCTCTGAGTTGGAAATAGTCAGAAGATTATAGACAAGAAATACAATTTATGCTTGCCATGTTCTGATGTTCTCTCCTAGGCATCTGCTGATAGACACTGGTGGAGATGGGACAGTGACCTAGATGGACCTGAGGTCTAACCTAGTAAGGCCAGTCTTATGTTCTGATAAGAGCTGGAAATGAAGAATCTCTCGCTAAACAGCAACCTTGCAGCAAGGGTCTCTCT
Source organism: Phoenicopterus ruber ruber (assembly GCA_009819775.1). Lineage (NCBI taxonomy): Eukaryota > Metazoa > Chordata > Aves > Phoenicopteriformes > Phoenicopteridae > Phoenicopterus > Phoenicopterus ruber. Next base: position 188,385,762 of record CM020215.1, on the reverse strand, counting down.
GCTCATCAGAAATCGGTGGTAAGCAGAGAGCCACCTGAGTGAGCCTTGTCATTGTGTGTCCAAAGCATCTTGATCTCCTAAGCCAGGAGACCAAGGGATATTTGCCAGTGTCTACAGTACTATTTCCACTATGTTTTACTGGAGATTGGAGCAAAGGCTGCTTCTGTTGTTTGCGTTGGGTTTCTTTTGGTTGTTGTTGTTTTCCAACACCTTATCAATCAGGGCTCCCTCTTTCCTCCTGTGGTCTGAACCACCATGAATATAGATCTAGACTGGCTATTCAAAAGTACCAGATTCTGTGCATGTTATTGTGCCTCCCTTGTAAAATTGCTTCCTAAATTAAATACAAATCCAGGGTAGGGCTGAAGCATCTTCTCAGGCAGCCACAATCTCAGGAATATTTACTAGGTTACTCTTCTCCTGAGTTTACTTGCTATATTTATCTACCTTGGGAATTCAGCTATCTTTTTTCCTTTACCCCACACCATAACATCTGAGTTCTTGACAGCAACCCAGTGAGGATGGGAAGTCTCATTTTACAGACAGGAATCTGGAAGAGCAAGACCAAAATACTGTAATAGGAGGCCTTAAGCAGGAATTAGGCAATCATTTCTGTATTTTGTTCCATCTGCCCTGAAATGACTTGCCCAAAGACACAGAATAAGTGGTAGAACCCAGCTCTGGGCTGTCCCACCCTAATGTTGTAGTGACCGTCTTCCCTTAAAGCATATGCAGTTGACAGTGTCCTGACACTGCATTTCCCCGTAGACCGACAGCGTTTGAAAGTGCTCAGCTGCAGGAATGTTTGGGAAGAAACCTCTTGTGAGAGAGTGTTGATATGTCAAAACCAAAAACTTTTCCTCAGGAAAGAAAAAAAGGAGTGTGGCAAGAAGAAAATTTGCAATTCGGACTGCTTCAGAATAGCCGGACCAAAGTGGTTGAATAACTCAGCTTGGAACAACAGTTGGGACTCTACTGTGCTTGAGTCTGAAGCAAGAGATTGAACCCTATCATCTCCCTCATCACCGGTGAGAAGATTCCCAGTGTTGATGAGCATCTTACATTGATGTAGGTATGTTTGAAAGTAAATTCTCTCCTTCGTGGAAGGAGAAAGCTCTTCCTGGCCCAACTCTACTGCGGCTGCTCAGTAGAATCTGCAAATCCCACTCAAGGATCAAAGTCATTTGGCTTGGGCTGGCTGCTGCCGTAGCCGGGTGACTGCAGGCACCTACACTATTCTTAGCACTTCAGCACTTCTATTCAAGGTCAACTCGGTGCATGTGCATTGCACTTATGGCTCTGAATGCAGTGTAGGCATATGCTCCAAAAGTGGGTCACAGCAAGCTGATGAAAGCTAAATCATACAGCAATTACGCTCAGGATCTAATCTGTTGTGCTAAGACTCTCAGTGCCCTTTGACACTTAAAATGAGAATCTTTAAGCACGAATAAGAAGTATTCAAGTATAATAGCAAAGACCATGCAATACTAGTTCAAAGAGATTTGTGCTTGATTTAGTCCCAGAGCAATAATTTTTAGGTAAAACTTTGGGAAACTATTCAATCTGCAGCTATTAGCAAAGGGCCAGTGTCTAATTTGAAAATAATAATAATAATTAGGGACGCGTCTGTAGCGATGCCCTGTTTTGCTGAACATGTCTGTACGGATCAGCCCCCTCGCAGAGCCGCTGCTTACCAGGACTGCAAGACATGCCCTGGTGTCAGGCAGTGCTCTTCCACTACTTGGCTACCCCAGCGACACAAGGACGTGATCGTCCATAACATCCCTCCCTGCAATAACAACTCCTTTCTCATTACACTTCCACCCTCGGAGCTCCCGAGGCGGGTGGCATCCCACCCTTTCCCAGCAGCGTGGACGTCCATGAGCTGAAGGGTGTCTGCAGAAGACAGACGTCGGAGAGCAGGACTTTTAACAGGGCAGAACTGCAGGGCGCAGTTTATAGCGTACAAGCACGGAGACATCTAGAGATAGCAGTTTAGCTCTGAGTCATTACTGACAAAACACATGGAAACAACGTTTAACATTTGTATTTCCATAATATTTAGTTCCACTGTCTGGGCCTTTTATCAGTAATATAGATTATGAACACAGATAGAGTGAGAACAATAGAAATAAGAGCCTGGGTACTGATAATCTCTTGTTAATTTTTAACAGAGACAGCAACATAGCATTTAATTCCTCAATGAAAATGACTCAGAACCCATTTGTTTCCAACAAGGCAGTTTAAAAGATCTAATAGAAATAGATGTTCCAACGTTCAGCATCTTGCAAAAGCTGGATTGTGTGCATGCTTGGTTATAGCTGAATGCATTAGAATTTGAAAATGCTGGCAGAAATTTGGCAATTTAAAAGCAGTCATCTTCTATCATCCTTTGGATGCTTGGATCTGTATATTTTTAGTAAGTGCTGTTATTGCGAAGTTATGAGGTGGAAGTGATTAGGCTCTTCTTTATATGTTACTATTGATAAAAATTTCCTTCGAGTACTAGGTGTCAGGTGCTTTAAGGAAAATACCCAATTTTTGTTTGCCTCCAGTGGCAATGTGGTGTAGACATAAGAAATAGAGAAAACAATGGCGATGCCATTGCTGGCCAGAATCAACAATATTGCTTCCAGCTCAGAGCCCGAGAACATAATTTCCATATTCCTGTCTATACAAAAGATAACAGTGGTTCAAGAACCCTCACTAATAAAGAATGTAATTCCTTTATCTTTTGTACAGCAGCCTGTAGGATGGGGAAAGGCCATAAAATGGTTATTTTTATTATGGCTCAGCACATTTTTCAAGGTCCAAGATAGCCATAAACTTGCTTTTTGTGATGATCTCCATATTGCACAAAAAGATTAGCTTGAAACTTAAGCTATAAGGCATCCAGGAAGAAATCGTTTCAGTAGTTCATGGATCTTCGAAACCATAAGTGTAGCAAACATGCAAGGCACATAAAATACTTCCCTGCTAGAATCAGATGCAAGTAGTAAAGAGCTTTAAGGAAGGAAATCATAAATTTAAAGAGAACTAAAGGGCTTAGTCATGAAGTAGAAATTTTGATGAGATTCCACTGCAATACAATGCGTCTGTGGAAAATTTGCCACACACCACATGAATAAAATATTACCAAAAAGGAGCAGAGCAGCTTCAGGTTCTTCTGCCTCCTTACATCTTGCAGTTGCAAGCAGCTCTCTAAATCTTTATCTTTCTTACACCAGTACCGTATGCCAGCCTCACATGTCTCCAATATGTGGCAACAGATCGGTGTTTTACTACCTTTTGAGCATCGTAACGCAAGTCAGACGTAAGGAAAGCAGGATGCTTCGCCCTCTGCGGAGCTGCGCCTGAGCCATGGTGCACCTCCTTTCCCCTGGGGATTAGGGTGCTCAGGGCAGCTCTCAAGACAGGAGCCACAGGTTTGAGAAGCAAATAAAATGTTCTTGTGAGGAACGGTCCAGTCCACCTTCAGCTTTACAGCAACTATTGTAGGGCTCTAGCAATACTAGGGGTGGCTGGAGTTTAAATTACGTTTTCCCAAATCATTCCCCCAGGTATTCCTCATCTACAGCCTCTCAGGGCTCATTTGATAGCTCATGAGGAGGAAGGGCAGCACGGTTCAACCTTCAGGTAGACATACAGCAAGGCTGCAGCCACGCGATGTGATCTGCTCCTGTATTTGATGCAAGGCACAGCAAGCATCACCAAGGGACAGGAATTCCAGTTACTTTCCAGCCTTAAAAGCCTGTAATGGTTGCTTTTAGCTGCAGTGAAAAGAACCATTACAGTGACAGAGTGACTTGAAGAGCAGCTCCTTCCAGCGTGAGCGACAGCTTACTCAGTCCTATTTATTCTGCCTTCCCCCCAGAGTTATCTGTGCAGCCACGCAGTGAGCCACACAAGGAAATGGATTGAAGTTTATAGTAATCTTTTTTTTTTATCTTTCATTTTTGAGGCGAGGAAGTCAGACTGGGTGTTTGGACTGGAGGAGAAGATAGAAAAAATGGCTTAGGGAAGAATGAAGAGCTAGCAGGCTGGGTGAGGAAGCTGCTGCTGGCTTAGCACCTCCACACACGCCGATGCCATGCGAGAGAGCAACGTTGCTGGCTGGAATACCTTGTAGCCCCCCTAACAGATTCATTTCATCAGCAGAGTTTGGGATTTTTTTTAATCTGGATTTTTACAACACATTAAAATCTCCACATGAGTAGTTCAAACTGCCTTAGCTTAGCATTATATATACAGAACACAAAGAAAGAGAGGAACAGTTTGTTTTGATTAACAACTAGTTTAATATTTCTTGGACCAAAGGCATTGATCTGTAGTAAACATTGCTGCATTTATAATTCATAAGCACAGGGAGTGCCAAGTCCCACTATGAGGACAAAGGTAAGACTGATTATGTGCCTTAGCTGTAAGTTTCCATATGGTCCCATGTTTTGTTTAGGTTGTTTTCTGGTAAGTTGATTCTTTACTTTGAATTTTCTTGGTTTGCTGTGTACACTTGTGCCATAAGGAAATTATTTCTATGTTTCATTTTAACCCCTGGTAACCGATTTGTATTCCCAGCCATCGCCTCCAATGTATCTAACCCTTAGTTTTCTGTTTGGCTTCAGTTTTCCAAGCAATTTTCAGCTTTTATGTTCAAATAAAAATGTCTCCGCTTAGAATAGCTTCAGCTGGCTGAATTTTGGCTAAGGACTGCCTCTGGCTGAGCGCTGCCCTGTAAACATTTGCTAGCAGACAGGAGAAAGTGTCACCTCCCCTGCGGTAAGGATGCCCAGACGAGCCATGAAAGGCTTTCTGAGCCTTGTTCACCCTGCTTTTTAAAAAAAAAAAAAAAAAATTGCAGAAAGTAACAAAAGAGAACCAGTTGCTTTGTTTTATTGAAGCATTTCTGAACTGCTGGAGGTTTACAATTACACGTGGGAGCTACTGCCAGCCGGCGGCTCCAGCTTTTCCCCAGGGCCTCGTGCCTGCGGCAGGAGCGACCCTGCGAGAGCTCCTGCAGCGCTCAGTGGGGCTGGAGGGGACACATGGAGGCAGGGATATACTTCAGCCTCAGGGATCTCCCACCAGGACATTTCTTGCCAGGCTCTAGGATGTTTCCAGCTCCGAGCACCGAGACCACTTCCAGCAGCAAATTGTCCCTCAGAGGCAATGCGTTAGCCGGGAAATCAAAGATGGTTCTTTGTAATGTGTTGGCGCTGCCAAAAAGAGGGTCCTTCTTGCACCGTGTGTTTGGCATATGTAAAAATAAATTATTTAAGCTTATATATTTTCAACAGCAATAAAATCTTAGAACTGAGAAACTTGATCTGTCAATCAAAAAATAGCTTGAACTTTTCTCAAGCTGCATTTGAACCTGATTTAGTCTTTTTTTTATTAAGTCTATTTTGAACTGGGACTGAAACCAGGACTAAAAACTCATATCTAAGTATTGGTTCAGAGCAGGGGTTCAGTGAAGAATGATGTGGCATGCCAGATAATTTTGCCTTTCCCTTGCCCTTTGCCCCGCCTCTCTGAAGCCAACCGCAAGTTAATTCAACAAGATGTACTGATCTGCTTATTAAATCATTATATGCCGATGTCGAAACAACTTCAGTCGCAGCTGAAGCTGAATCAAGGGTTCATACCTAAATTTTGCAGGCTGCTATGGGAACGTATTATCATCTGCTCAACAAACAGATAAAAAGTGAGAATGTGCTATATTATTATGCCTCTGTGAGATAAAAGGACTATCTAGATCTAGGATACTTAAAGGGCTCAGTTCTCCCTTCACTTCCACTAATTGAACTCCACTGACCTCCATGAATTTACATTACTATGGATGTAAACTAAACTGGATCTATAATCATTTTAGCAGAGGTGTCGATTGGTTACAACAGGTCGCGTCCTAGCTCATCCACTGAAAGCCACCCTTCTGATCGCCTGCACCGCTCATCGTTATTTCTTCACCCTCAAAAGCTCCACCACTGAAGCGTCCAAGTTTAGAGGCCACCAAAACCACTCCGGTCTATGAGATACAGTGAAAAATGGTATAAAGAAATGCCAGATCATAAATGATAAAGCTAATTATTGTCCAACCCTTTCTTTTAAATCTCAGTGCCTTTGGCTGTTTTGCTTAGAGACTGGCTTATTTTGTACTAAAACGGTCCTGAAGCTCACTCATCAAGAGCTCCCTTTTTTTTTCTCCTACTGTTATCTGCATATGGGCTAAAGCTCAAGAATTTGGGTCTTTATTTATATTCGATAAGTGGCAAAACAGCACAGATCTAATCTTATCTAATCTTAGCTCAGTACAAATTAAGATTTGCTTGTTGAAAAACCCTAAATTTTGCAAGCTACTGCAGAAATATATTCTTATCTGCTTGGCAAACCCACAAAAAGTGAAAATTGGGCCATTGCTGGAGAATAGGAGCAGAACGCAAAGGTTGGGCTCCCTCATATTGCATCATTACTTATCCACCAAGTGACAGATCCAGAGGAGACACAGATGTCAAAACTGGCCTTTGGCAGAATTTGTCACCCAAACCCGGAGCGGCAATGCTGGAAACAACTGGTCAGTCCCCACTCATCCTGGGAGGATCCCAGCCTACAGAGGCTGTCCGCAATTTAAAAACTCCCTTGGCTGACTGAAGTGTTCTATCTACGAGAGCAGCAGCAGTGCATTTTGGCCGTGCTGAACATGTACTGGAGAGCACCCACCATCCTGGAGCAGGGACTTCCCTCGAGCCTCATGAGCATCTGGGGCTGGAAGTCCTCCTTGCACTGTTGCGGGTAAGAGCTTGTGGGGTGGCCTTCCATGCTAAACACGCTTTCTTTAAAACCTGGCCAAGTATTTCAGGTCCCTTATTGAACCGGACCTCGAGTAACCACCCTCCTCATTGCAATCGCTCCCTACGTCCTCTGCCTGGTGCATACTCCAGATGGATGAATTGCCCATGAGATTGTTCCCTAACACAATTCAGCCAAAATTAGCTGCATTTGCTTAAAAAATATCATAAATTGTCCTTTCCTTGAAGCCTGACACAGTGCACCTGAAAGGGGATTGGGAGTGAATGCACAAGCAACCAAACCACGTGTCCAGCGACGGCAGGGCCATGGCAGGGACACAACAGCAGCCAGAAGTCTCTGTCTTTGCCGAAAGCAAGGCAGAAGCTTTTGGTGGGTCTTTGTTGCAAGAGCAGGGCCACATATACCTCTGTGCCTCGGAGTGTGTGAGAGACTGGGGACAAATCAATGTCACCTGATTGGACATCTTCATGGAGAGATGTCTATATCTGAAGTGGCACCTCTATAAGCAAAAGAGAAAATAAGGCACCTACAAGACACAGACGATCTCATTTTATATGCTGCCATCTGCTTCGTCCCAACTCTCTCTCTCTCTCTCTCTCCCCCTTTCACCATCCCTTTAGCTCTGCCTAGCAGGATAACCAGAGCTTTAAGGTTTCCCTGCTTGCATATAGGGCCCAATATTGATCATGGTAAGAACATGAAATACATCCTGAAACAACCTCCTTATATTGCTGCCCATTAGAAAGGTCCAAGTATTCATTGATAGCTTCCAGTGCCACCTATCCCACCCCACCATTCTTGTTGTCCTACATCCCTTCACCCTTTGCAGTTTTTTATTGTGCTGGGTTTTGTCCCTTCTACAGTTGCCAATGCCTAGTGAGAGCCAGTTGTGTTTTGAGCAGTTGCTGACAGCCTGTTTCTCATCTTGCAAGGGTGTCTTTTGTCACTCCCTTCCCTGATTATCCCTCCCCACCTTACATTTATATTGCCTATCTTGAGCAGTGACTTGGATGAAATTGCAAGAAAACCTCTTGCCTGTTAAACCCACCACATCTATTGAGGGTCACTTGTAAATGAGAAATCAGAGATGAGAGGGGTTTGGTGCTCTCTGAAGACCAAGGTACTGCCAGGCTGTTCCTAAAGTTGCTTGGAAGAATGCATGTGTGCACATGTATGAAGGGCTTGGCATGTTGCTGTCCTCATGTTGGCTCACTCTTCCACCTGGTAATTAATTAATTTTAAGAGCGCAGTAAGGAATTGACACAAAGCCCAAATGGAGCCTGTTTTCCCAGTCACCTATTACGCTTGCTCCGATATCTGCTCTGCTCTATGAACCCTCCCCAATCCACCCTCCCATCGCCCTGAGCTGTGCACCCATCTCCTCTGCCCCAGCCTCAGCGGCGGCTCTTGCACAGCCAGCAACCTTGTGCAATGTTTTTGCCCCCACGTGAACTCTAAGTCTCATTGAGTCCATGTCCCTGCCTCATCCCCGTGGCTCCTGGGGCTCTGCACCCTCTTGCCCCAGGGCTGGTGAAGGGAGAAGAGGACAACCACAGTGTCAGAGCCAGCTGCTCTCCCTTCCAAGCTGAAGAAAGCATCTAAGAGGGGTTTTCAGCTCCTCTCCTTCTTCCCAAACCAGGTCATGAAGGGGAGCAGCGAGGACCACCTATGACAGGATAGGGAGGAAGGTTGCTTTGGGCTTCTGGAGGGGATCCTCTGCTCTCCCTCCTCGGGGGAGCCTGTGCTTTCTGGAAGGCAAGGATAGGGAGATGGGTGGGTCAGGAGGAGATCAGGGTGGCAGAAAGCTGAGGGAAGAGTCTTTCCTCCAACAGGGCCAAAAATGTATTGACACTAAGTGATCCCCAGAGCTATTTAACATTTTATCTTCCCCTCTATTGAGCACTGGCACCGTGTGGTCTTGGATCAGGTAGAAAAGGTGTCTTTTACAGACACAGCTGTGAATCAATGGGAACAGCTGTGGTCTTCACCAAGGCAATGGTGTGGGGCTTGTATGTACTCGGACACCACAGACATCCCATGGCAAAGGGTGGGGGATGTGGCCCTTCCCAGGGACCTTTCAGAGCCAGCCCTAAGGCCATGCCCCATCCCATACTGGCAGGGCACTGACTTCAGTGGGGTGATGCCAGGGGCTAGAGCACCCCGTTGGTCCTTCACCACAACAAACACCTCTACGCGCCCCTCCTGAGCTGGTGCAGCTTGGAGCTGACATATCGAGCATCACAGAGGCCAGGTTTGCCCTGAGGGTAGGCACTGAAATCAGGGCACTTCCCCGCTCCCCCTGCCCTTATCCTCCATCGGCTGGGCACTCCCTCCCGAGCTGCTTCTCCCTGTGCTGCACGCTCCCAGAGGCTCACGGCTCCCTGGTGCTGGCTGATTTTGATCCGGCTCTTCCAGTTTTGTTACATTCCCACCAGAAGCACAATAATCGCAGCAGGCATTTTAGCATGATCTGTCACATACGCTGGCAAACGGTGGGTCTTTGCGTCCTGCTGGGCAGCTCCTGCGTCTGCAAGCAGGGTAGGAGAAAGCCACGATGGGTCTCACGGCTGCTATGCCGTTCGTTTGCATACAGCTTTCATCTTCTTTGGACCATATCCTGGTGTTTACATTTAAGCAAAACTCCGTCTGAAGCCGATGGGAGTTCTCCCTGTAGAAAATGGGATTTTTCCGTAGCTTTCCAACCCATTTCAAAGCAAACCTTTATCTAGCCTAGGCTGAACCAGACTGGTCTGGTTAGGGAAATACTGGCTCTGTGTATCCCACTGGAGAACATTCCTGTCTACCTTCTCATCCCAGAAAAAAAGGTGCTTCCTTCACCCCTGAGGGCATGGGAGCAATCTTATGAAGCTAATATAGCAAAAAAAAAGTTGGCTTTTTCTCCCTCCTTTTTTGTCCCAAATAAAGGAGGATGGACTCATTAGCAATCATGGGGTTTCCCGGACAAAACCACAAGCACTCCAAGCATGTCCTCACTGCCCCACAGTTGCAAAACCTGCTTCCCTGATCAGGTTAGGGCTGTGCTGGCTGCCGGGATGGAGGGCAGGATTAGGAGATACTGGAAGGCTTCCAGGCAATTTTCTTTTCTTGGAGACAGGCCACCGTGACTGCGGCACTGCTCGTTTGTCAGAAAGCATCAGCTCTGCAGGTGTCATCCCACAGCAGTCACGGTGGAGGTCCTCCACCAAAAGGGATGAAGGTAAAATGGCCTACTTAATCACCCACGGTGAAACATGCATTGCAAATGGCTGTAGCTGCATTACCATGACTCCTCCATCTCAGGGAAGGATTTGGCATCTCAGAAATAGCTCAGGTATACCCAGGCTGCATCTGAACCGTGGGGTGGTTGTTCTCTGTGGTGTAGCCTTCAGACCTGCCGTGGTTCAGCCTGGGAGCCCAGTTGGAGCCCATCTTCCCCTGCACGCATGCCCAGCAGAAAGCACCGTGTGGGAGAGACGGGGCGACAGGGACAGCAGATGCCCACCCTCACTGCGGCTCACCGCGCAGTCAGCAGGCAGGCAGGGGCCCACCGGGAAGGGCTGCTGGATTTCAAGGGCGAAGTCGGAGAGATGGTGATGCACAGAGAGAGAAAATGACCCTGTGGCAATCTGCTACAAGAATAAACATCATTCTTTCTCCCCCTACACAGCACACACTCTGACAAGGGCTCAGGAATAACAGCCTTGCTCCTTCCAGCTCAGGGTGAGAGAGGAGGCCAGAATTGCCATTTAAGGGAGGGTTTTTGGTGCTCCCCGCTAATGCACCTACCAGAACACCTCTTATCATCTTTTGCTAAGACTGACACAGAGCCTGTCCGCATTTCGCACAGAAGAGTTTGCTTCGACATGTCAGAGGCGTTTGACAGCCGGCGACTGCAGAGCTGCCTCCAGGAACCCCTCGGTGCCTCGAAGGTGCTCCTCCTGTGCAGCTCAGGGGTCCCCAAAGCAGTCCCTACACGGCACGCCGGCACGGCCACTTCCCCACCTCCCTCGCACACAGCTCCTGATTCACTTGCTCACAAGCAGATTCATGTTTTCCTGCTATTTTTACACACAACAGTCATCCCGGTTGTGTGCGGGGGTGCATGAGGCACACTATCATGACCTGACATCTTTCCCCATATATGTGCATACTTGATTGGACTGCGAGTCAACGCAAGCAAAATCACACGGGATGCTCTTTTGAGCGTCAGGTGTGCATTCAAAACTCTCGTCTATTGGGACCTTTTATTAGGATAAGCTTATGTGTGTATTCACAAGCCATTATATGATGCTCTATTATATCTGCATGAATCAGACATTCAAATCAATTTAAATGAATTTATCCATATGGTACTGCAAACTCTAGTCACAGAAAGAAAACAATGCATACAAAGAACAAAGATCGCATCCAAAGTTTTCAGTGGTGACCTCTGGTCTTGGGTGCCTACCATGCAAGGTTTTCCTCTTGTGTTTGATATTTCTTTGTTTCCCTCTTCTGCTTGCATTGAGGACTCTGCTATTTACTGTATTTTGCATATAAAGATCCAATTAATGTCAGTAGAAGTTCTGCTTGCAGATAAGGGAGGAATATTAAATAGAACTGCAGTGCAGAGAGGGATGATATTTTTGTTCCTTTCATGCATTTTAGTTAGAAAATAAAACTGTATTTAGTTGGTGCCTTTAACTTCCAGAGATTTCAAAGTGCTCTGCTCAATACCCAGGCAGAAAACTTCCCACCACTGAAGTCAGGCTCCTCCCGGTGTGTCGATCGGCAGCTAAACGACAACCTGCCTTTCAGGAAAAGACACTGTAAAGAAAAATTAGCACAATACAGATGAGCTAGAGCCTTGCCCAAATATACAAGATCTTCCACGTCTGGATGAAACTGGGAGGGTTGCTTGGAGCCGGCACCCCCAAGCAGAGCGAGAGCGGGGGGCTGAGCTGAGGGCACAGGAGCAGAGGGTAAGAGCTCATTTCAGGTGGAGGTTTGTAGAGATGACTGAATGTTTTTTGCCATTATAGGCAATGAGCACAGAAGCATTTATCAAATGTCTTTTTCTAATCTCCAGTGTCCTGCACTGAATATAGCAGGGAGTAATTCCGATGTTTTTCAAGTGCTGAAATGGAAACAGCAGTGGACTTGCATTCAAATAGAAGATGAACGTGCATTTCCAACCTCCGTTACTGCCAACTGCTGCATTAGTGCAATTTATTTGAACCGGACATTGTCTGGAGCAGTGGGGATGTGCTTTTAAACAGTATCGCCTTGATACCACCTTCACCTTGGCCTTAGAAAGCGTACTTTGTATGCCTAGTTGTGGAAATCTTGTGCTAAGAAGACGGCTCCACCGCAATGAGTAGTCAGATCTGGTTTTGTCTTCAAACGTCATTTCAGGAAGTAATCTGGGGCTTTTCATGCCTGCTCCCACTCACAGCAGGACATTCTTGCCCTCCTTTGAAAAGCAGAAAATCAGAGGAAAGCAGCATTTTGGTGATAAGCATATGCTGACAGGAACACTGCTGTAAAACGTGCACTAAAGGCTTTGAGAAGCCAGTGCAGTGCCATAGCAATTAGACTCACAGCATCTATCAAATTATAATTCTGGCAGCACTGAGGGTGAGAGAGCTTGTCAGGCAGGGCCAGCACCTCTTCCCACCTCCCTGAACATTTTTTTTGCCGGTGCAGTTTGATTGGTTACAGAAAGGGACCTTGAAATGGCCAAAGCTACTCCCTTAGAAAGCTAAGACAAATATTTACAAGTGTGTTGCGTTCGTTGCCTGCATCTGTCCTTCTGTCCATCTAAATCTTTGCTTTTAGTACTGTCATTGAACAAGAACAGGACACAAAAGCTTGGGATGCAGGGAGAGGCGAGATGGCACTGCCTGCTGGAGGGGCGAGGCGATGGGCAGCGGGAAGGCAACCGTGGCTGTGCAGGAGGAGCCGTGATGTACTCTATAACCAGCATGGATGCAGAAATGGCAACACAAGAAGGACAGCTGCCGCAGCACTGCTTCCCGGGGGGTCTTCAATGCCCTAGCTCTTCTCCCTGACACGCCGACCCCTCCAGCAGCCTGATGGGGGCTGTCCACCTTGTCCCTGAGACCCAGAGGGGCAGGTCATAGTGCAAAGAGATGAAGAAGAAGAGGAGGAGGCAGCAGCTGTGGAAGGGCAGGAGAAGCTGGTAAGGGCACTGGAGATTGCCCGCAATGCCACAGCAGCTCCCCAGGTTCTCTGGGCTGGTGGCATCTCTTCCCCTTTTAGGCTCTCTTAGCATAATTCTGCAACTCGTTGTTTCTTTGCAGCTACGTCCTAGGGAGAATTCCGAGCAAACAACAGTGGAAACGAAAAAGCAAGTGTAAAGCAAACGGGAAGGAGTTAGGAGCAGCGCGAGCGCTCAGCACCTCACGCCGCCGCGAAAGAGAAGGGAGCAAAGAGGAGAGGAACTGAGAAGAGCATGATGCAGTCACAGGGCGTTGTGACACTTTTGGAAAAAATATGTTGCCCAGCATGGAGCAGGCAGGGGCTCGATGAAGGAGTACGTCAGAAGGTTTCTACTTCTGAGGAGTTTTTTGAGTTTAGCAACATTGTCAGGCTCAGGATTTTAAACCATGTATATCAGATCCTTGAGTAGTAGGAAACCGGCTTGAAAACCATGAAAGGTTTTTCTTTGTTTGGTTTTGTTTTGGTTTTTTTTTTTTTTAAATAAATGGTAGGTTCTTTCAATTTGACTTCTGGTTTCTGAGCCTTTAGAGCCCATTTAATTTGCATTTTCAAGTCTTCTTGCATAATGGTTCAAGCCTTTTAAAATGGTCTTTTTAAATAAAACCTCTGATTTTCTCAGAATCAAATCATTCCAGTAGTGGCAAAATGCCAAATATTGTGATAATAGTGATAAATTAGGAAGCTGAGAAAAAATAGATTTAATAAGAGTTTTCTGATAAAAACAAGTAATTAACAGAGTGATTACATCATTCATTTTTATATGCTTTTGACCAAGACGCTACTGTATGTGCTGTATATGTGCTCTAAGTGTGGTCTGGTAATGTTGCAGATGTGGCAATATGCTATCAAGAAAATTGACTGTATTAATGTATGTATAGCTCCCTAGTATTCTGAAATTTGGGAGTTAAACACATGCTGAAGAACGGATATACTGATCTGATGAACTTCTCATATGGCCTTCTTTTTAATTCATTTGTTTCAATTTGAGACTCCCCATAAGAAGATATCAGGCAGAGGTTGGAGGGTTTATATAGGGAACGGTTGTGTGAAGTCAGTCTACGGGTCTTACAGACCTCTGGGAAATATTGTCTAATAAGCAAGCAACCGTTCTTGAGTGGTTTGGGGTTTTTTTCATTTTTCAGATTAAACATTTTCTTCTTTTTTTTTTCCAAGCAAAGCAAACTCCTTTGTTCAACTACAGGACAAGTCTCTGCCCTGGTGCAAGTTATCTGAGGATGCTGAAGAAGTCAATCAATTCCAGAATTATGTGGTGTCTTACAGGCAACCATGGGGACAGCCCATTGATTTAGGGGGGAATCAGAGAGCTAGAAAGGAGCAGGGGACAAATGCCATGTGACATGATATCCGCTGACCCTAACTATCAGCTTTGAGCAGCTCATCGGGGGTGGGGTTATTGCCTCCCAGCAGACGGACACTTCTGCCTTAACGCAGCTCTGGCCACAGCCCCAGGTGCTGTCAGCATCATTTTTACTGACTGCAAGTGAATAAAAAAATAATGCCAGGAAGGCAGGGAAGGAAAGAGAGAGTAGGGGGAAAGACAGTGGAGCCACCAGCGTTAGCGGGAGGATGGCAGAGCAGGAGGGCAAACGGGGTGCACTGAAATCCTTTGGGTAAGGGAGGGCGAGCTCCCTCCTACACTGCCCTGGGGACGAGGGTGGGCTGGTAACACCCAAAAGAAAGGAGGCACTGGGAGAACGGGACTGTGACGCACGTTTTTAGAGGGATGCCTGGCGGGGAGCAGTGAACAGGACCGAATGTCACACCTGGAAGTGTGACAGTCTGCCTGCCCTTCTTCAAAGCTCGGCTGGCAGTAAAGGAGGTAGCTGAGTTATGCGGCCTGTGTGCAAAAGGAGCGAGATGAATGAGCCTGAGCTGGAGTGGAAAAGGAGATTTAAATCATTGGTGGTAGGTTGGAAGTTTCTCCTCCCAGAAGTTCCAAGACATAAAGGTAAACCAAGGCCTAGTGCTAAGAGGCACTGGGAAAGCTGGCTGTCCATCCAAGCTGCAGCCCAACAGGGACTCTTCAATGGCAGTGGGAAGAACCTTTCTCTGCTGGTTTTGTGGTTGTTGTTGTTTGTTTGTTTGTTTGTTTGTTTGTTTAAAAATAGGGAAATTTTAATGGACTTCATTCTTCACTGATGTCTTCCAGTATCACATGGGAACATATGCAGAATCTAATTCAGGGATATTGTAGATCAAAGTGCTGCCTCAGCTGCTGCATCGTATTGGATATGGCTTCTGTAGTGGGTCTCCACTTGGTTTTCCCTTTTTAGATAATTCCGCTAAAATAAAAAACAGATCGAGAAAAACAAAAAAAGTGGAGAAAAGTGCTGTTTTTAAAATGAAAACTTCCTCTGTGAGCTCACATACCCAGCAATCAGCATGGCAGAGTGCAGCATCTCTTTACCTTCAGCAAAATAGGAACGGTGCCATCTCTCCCTGTTAGCTACCCACATGCCCTCCCTCTGACTTTGAGAGCTACCTGTGTAACCATGTTACAGTGTCTCTACCAATCAGCGTAACATCAAAGGGGATTTTAGGGATCTGAAAACGTGACTGTAAGAAATGGTCTATACCTCGTTTGATCATGCCGCTGTTAGGATGCCTCTTTGGGCCACTGAGCTGTTTGAAACTTCGCTGAGAGCAGCTGTATCAAACAGATGATGGCGAATGTCCAATATCTTGGACATTCCTGCAGCTTCCCTGTTTCACTGCAGTTAGTTTAATTCTGGTGTTGCTAGGAAACATCATCTTTGAGAACATAAACCCCACAAAGCCCTTGCTGACAAGAGGATTAGAAGAGCCTGTCTACTAGTGGATTATGTACACGAATGAAGAATAAAATTAAACATAAAATGCCTCATTTCTGGTTAAAATGATGTAATTCTGTGGATGCAGAGATGAAACAATCAGACTTGCTTTATCTGTTGCGTACCCCAAACCATAACACTCTGCTCCAGCTGTTCTTCCAAGACACATCTCTGCAGAAAGCCAGTGGTTGTTTAGGGAATACCATAGACTTCTCTGCCATCTGATTAAACACAGGCAAATCCAAAGTAAAGGTAAGTAGTCACCGCTTGAGCTAGTCACCCTCACTTCCCATTTATTCAGTGGCGAGAACCACATGCTTTCAGAGAGCGAGTCATCTTACCCTAAGATAGGTCAGAAATTGTGCCGATGGAGCGCCCATTGCTCTCCACCGGCTGGAAAGGATGCCTGGAAGGCCTAACTCCAATGGAGACATCTGTGGTTTGCCCCACGAGCTTCCTAGAAGCAGAGATCACGAGGCCCTTCAGATGCTGCAGCTCAGGGCACGCCTCAGAGGCCGAATCAAACAGACGGGGCTTGACCCGCTTGCGCTCGCAGCTGCCTGGCTGCAGGCTGGAGCCACCACGCCAGAGCGGTCCAGCCTCCTCAGCGGGGCACCTCGCCAACCCCTCCCCGTCCCGCAGGGGGGGATGCCGCGGAACCTGCGCTCGCTCACCAGCCCCTACCTAACGCATACATAGACACTCCCCCATACATATACACATACACATATATAGACATACACACGGACATATATATATATATAAACCAACAATATAGGACCTGTATGTATTTGTGTGCAGACATATGCATGAATGTGTATAAAGTGGTCCTATATTGTTTTATTCATCAGATTCAGGTATCTCCAATTTTATGATAATTTCCTCTCTAAGCATTAGATACGCTATCAGAGGAAACCTATCTATATCCATTGGGCCTTTTATCTGTTTCCTAATACCACCTAACTGCTCAAACATTAAAATGTTGGATTCCAGCAACCAGTCCTAGACTTGGGATCTGTATATGGACCGATGTCACTCAAGCAACCACGGTCCAGCAGGAGTTGAAGCCGCTACTTGGTGAAGTGTAAATGCCATGCTCATACCAAAATGGATAGGATTACATTAATGGATTGCCACACATACTGGTCAAAACCATCATATTTAATCCATGAAAGAGTCAAGTAAATTGCTTGTAAACCTAGCAAGAATACTGTGCATATCCAGGTCATGTGTTCAGCCTGGGCTTAACTCCAAGTTTTCCTTCCCAGCAAAACTCTCCCATCTGTGGCACCCTTAACATTCCGGGGCAAAGGCAGAAAGCGATGTAAACCTTAGTGACAGAAACCTGATAATACGCTACAGATCGTTGTGCCTAAATGCTACACATCCTTGTGTCCAAAACACCACTCACTGGTACTGAGCAAACATTACACACTGGGAGCAAAGAACTGGAAACCCATTGGATTTGGTGACTGAGCACTAACTGCAAATCTCCAGTTGTTTCTCTGCTGTGCACTGCAGTATCTATGCATCGAAATGATGTGGTGTTTGACTTTGGCCTTTGACCTGGAGTTTGACCTAGATCTTTTCTTTTCTATTTACCATCTTGACCGTGATCTGTTTGGGAACTACAGGAATGATGGGATCTGCATGATATTCTCCTCTTTATGTGACCTCTGTGCACTACTAATTTGCTGCCACACTGATGGCCACGTGCCTGTGCATGGGCACTCTTCCATAAGACCACGCATTTGTTCCCTGTGAATGTTCAGGATATATCAGTCTCTAAGATCCCAGAGGGCAATTTTTTTTAGCCTGTGCACCAAAAAAACCCAAATGATAGACACAGAATTCTACTTCTTGTTTTCTTCTGAGCTTCAGTTTTATTTCCTAATTCAGATTCTCAAACTCATTAATGTTGCAAGTTTGGGAACTCACCAGCCATGCAAGCCTCCACCCCTCTGCTCTTGCCCTACACAGATACACCAGAAGTCTGCTTATTATTTACAGAATTAAATAGCGTGAAAATCTCACGTGATTTGGGGTCTTTCCTTCACCCAGTCATTTCTGCAGAGTAACCCTCTTCTCTTTGACAAGTCCCCAGTTCAGTTCTTCCTGAGGACCATGTACTCTTCAGGCCATCACAGGGAGATACTGGGGTGGTGACAGGTTGCAGCAAAGCCCAGTAGTTTTTGATAAACCTAAACCCAAGTTGGTCTGGCCAAGCCAGAAAAACCTGGTGTGCTTCCTCACACCTAGTCCATGCACGCTCATAGTGTACATCGGGCTTAGCAGCAAGGACCCACATGCAAAAGAGAGCTCAGATTATGGTATCTACAAATCCTAGTTATCCCTGGAAGGCAATGTCAGGTTGCTTCCTAGAAAGACCGTGTCTTTCCCATCACCATGTGACAGGCTACCAGGACAGTAATAGGAGTAGCTAAGACAGAGCATTCCCAGAGCATCCTTACGTGCAGGGGTACAGCCTGGTCCATGTTAAAGGTTTGCCAAAGCCCAAGCTTTCTCCATCAGACCAAGCTGCAGATTAGCAGAAATCTGTGTCTGAGTACTACTGAGGTCTCTCTCGGAAAAAAGGGAGGTGAGTCTGGCCCTAATGAAGACGGTTTTCCAAGATTGGTGGGACAGAGAGCCGTTTCCTATCACAGTAACTGGAGTTTTCAGTTGCTGTGGCAGTAACTGAAAGGCAGCTGATGAAATCCTGGGACAAATGGTCCACAGAATCACAGGTTCTCTTTCAGATAGGCCAGGTTGGAGACAAGATGTCTTGCAACACCTGAAAGCCCTTGCTGTGGTTAAGGCAAATGAAAAACTGTCCAGCATGCTACTGCACAAACTGGCTTGAGGGTTGCTTGTTCTCGTCCATCTAGCTCTGCTCAGCACAGCGAAGGGCAGACTCATTTCAGGCTCATTAGCAGATGTCCTTGAGGTGTTTGAGGCTGGTGCCTCAAGACAAAGGAAGGGGTTTGCAGATCAAAGTAGAGCTTTGATCATCCAGGACATTATTTTTATGAGCTAGGCTAAAAAAACATGAATTCCACAGATTCAAGCATAATGAATGGGGCATGGAGCAATAAGTGGCATAGCTCAAGACTCAATTTCTAAATTCAGAGGTGGCTTTCTCAACTTGGTGGCTGCTGGGCAGCATGATTTATGGCTTTGCCTGTAGGAGGTAACCCTACTGTTCATAGGAAGTGACCTACTGGTTAAGCAGAAGAGCAGGGTGACTGTGTCCCATGGTCCTGCTTCCCACATCCTGGCTTTTGCTGCCAGCATTATGTTTCAGATCATGACTTCAAAGGTTAATAGGAAGCTCTGTGCCTGTCTGAAGAGCTACGAACCCAATACTGGCACAAGAGCAATGTGTTGTATTGGGGAGCAACGGGAATCTGCCTTTCCCCTGTGGATGAAGCCAATGGTGCACACACACAGGATAAGGGACTGGTCCTCTGCAGGGGAGCCCATGTGGGCTACCAGAGCTGGGAAAAGGTCATGGGGGAGGTTGTAAAAAAGTAAGTATTTTTGTCTTTCCAGGGCTGTTTCATGCTACAGAAGATATAATATGGACGCATGGTCTTATTTGGGTGACATCGTTGAATGAGCCACAACAGAAGGCACATGGGGGAATGCCATATCACTGATGGAAGAACTGATCCAAGTGCTGGCATGGAACTACATTTTCCCAAACTGCTTTCTTTTTGCCCTAAAATGATACTGGTTTTTGTTAGGGCAAATGCTGACAAAGTTCAGATGTATAGGCTGTGATATACCTGCTGTTATTCTCCAATGCTGTTACCAGTTATAGAGATCTCTTCATTAGACAGATACATACATACACATAGACACGTCTTCATGACTTGTTTCTGCGACAATGTTGTTACTGGGCTGGCTTTGCCCTTTGGCAAGTGCTTTGTCGTGTGAATGTTGCCCACCTTTCCTGGGGTGTAATGAGCCCAAAGAATTTTAACAGGCATGATCACAACCTCAGCTGGCAACAAGTATGACCAGTGTTGGGTAGAAAAACTATTCTTTATGTTCAGGGAAATATTAGCAAGATGTCCCTGAACCACAGTGGAGTGTATTGCTGTAGAAGCCTCAAAATATTTCATCCATGCATAACAAGGTCATTGAGTGACAAGATCTGTCAGCATAAAGAGACTTCAACATTTTGTTCTGACCGTTTGCTGGGTTCTGTAAGTACCCACCATTCAGCATTCATAGCTTTGACTATATATATTTTTAAATCACCTTGACAGACGCGAAGACCCGCGGCCAAGCTTTCAGCCATGTCTCAGCAACTGTAGATCAGTAAAAACTATCTAAATAGTTGCCGAGACAGTTGTGTTTGCAGCGTGACTGCTGCTGGGAGTGACAGGGCTATACAGGTCTGATTTGCCACAGTTCTTCCACTTGAAGGCAATGAGGGATGTTGAAAAGTTTGGCAGAAATCCAGTAGCTGCAAACATGGCTTGGAAAGGGTGGGAACCACTGACCCAGTTTTATGTATGTCCAGATAATTACCCACAGGAAAAATTCACACTGAGAACAAGCTCCTTTTTTTTAAAGCTTGAGTTACTCTGGAAAACAATTAAAAAAAAAAAAAAAAAGTTGAGCGGAGTGGGATTTCTTTTCCTGACACTCTCAAAAACAATCATTGTTTTCCCCCTTCCTGCACTGCTAAATCACGTTGCGAGTCTTATCACGCTTTGACTTGGTCGGACAAGTCACATGTCAACATCAAGACAAAGTCATACTGAAAACAGCACAGCCCTTGCCTGTAGACAGACCTGTGCTTGCGGCAATGCCAACAACCCACAGCCCCTGCTAAAATATTTGCAGTAGTTGCTTCCTGCCCCTGCAGCCCAAAGTGTATTTCCTAAGTCAGGAAAATCATGTAAATATTCTCCTATGAATCACAGAATTGTCTTTCGAGTTGTAAAATAGAAGTAATCTGTGTTGCAAACCCCCCTTCTTGTCCCCAAATAAAGAAAAAGGAAGGATGTTTTGGTTGTTCCTACAGAGCCACTAAATGTGCTTCAGGGGTCATTAACTTGAAATCCATTCTTTGGAAAAAAGATTAAGAGCGGCACTCTACCTTATCCTGAATCCCCTGCCAAGCTTTGTTTAGAAATAGCATTTTACTGCTATCTCCCCCCGCCCCCCCCCATGAGAAAAATCTGCTCGCGCCGGGCGGAAGCTGACTACGCGCAGCGGAGAACCCGGCTGCATACCAAGTGCCACCCTACACTTGCATAAGCACACTAAAAAAGCCTCCCTTCTCTTTTTATTTTAGGATCAGCTCCAGCAGCGGCAAGCAGTTGAACCACTGCAGCTCAGCAAGGAGCACGGCATAGGAAGCGAGCCGGCGCTCCCGCCAGCCACTTCGAGGTCCCACATCAGCGACCGGTGGCTTTGGGCCACCCGCATCCTGCCAGCGCAGTTCACCCAACCCTCGCTGCAACCCTTCTCCTCCTTTAACTCTTTCTGATGGAAAAAGTGGCTTTGCAGGAGGTTTCGGGGTCGGATGGGCTTGGCGGGAGGCAGGCGATGGGAATGGGGCCACGGTGGGGCAGGACATCTGGGGCCCCATTTGGGACGGGGCTCACCAGGAGGCTGGATGAGTGCAGGTCTCTCATGGCACAGGTGGTCACCTCTTGTGAGCGAACCGTGCCCAAAATGGGATACTTTAGGGAGGTGATATTTTCCCTTTTATCACAGATGTGTCCTCAAGCGTTCATTTCAAATACCCTCCAATACCCAACTAAATTACCATGAGATTCAGGGCATCATTTACTTTATCATAATTGACAACAACCTCTTTTGAGACATTTCAACTTATCCTCTGTGTCTTGAAATCAGTTAATGCAATTCTTCACGGAAAAACTGAAATTACTTTAGTTTGAAGCATTATGCTAATACAGTTTTTAACAGGTTCACATGTGAAAAATATTCAGCATGGCTCTGCATCTGAAGTAGGAATAGCATCACGAGTTCTGAGAGCTTTAAGATCATGAGAGGAGCAGGATTCAGCCTATTTCCTAATACAAGACTCCCGAAACATGTTCAAGTAGCTGTGCTGAGCCTCTCAGTATACAATAAGCCTTATGCAAATATGCCATATCCAGCTTTCTGTCAGATTGAAGCCACTCAGGAGAACTTACAGTGTCCTGAAAGTCAGTGGTTTTGTCAGAGAGAGCGTCTTAGTCAGACCAAGGACTGAAATTAAAATGTGAAGTCAAGTATTTGGGTATGTGACAATTTTTTTTTTCTTCACTAAGAAGCGTTTTAGATAAAAGCTATACTTATGACTGAGGAACTACCAATTCTATCTTATAACTTACTTCTCAATGAAGGCATGATATAATTAATTTCAGCACATGCATCATAAGCTCATTTAATTTTAAGGTTATCATAAAAAAAAATCTTGTGGCACATTGTGAAAGAAATGTTAAATTTTTGATGATACTGATAATCTGTCAACCACATTTAAGTGATCCTTCAAGAATTTAAAAGTGCAACTTGGAAATCTTTATCTAACATTCAAAGAGATAAAGAATTTCTTTATTTGTTTAAAGAGCTAGAAAATATTTTAAAAATTCTTTTAATGCAACTGTATGGAGATAACTGTCATCTGGAGATATACCTTGATATTTCCATGTGTCTAAAGTTAGTAAAAATGAAATCTCTCCTGCAGTTCTAAAACTGTTGGGAAGTAAGAAAAGGTCTTTGTAAATGTTGTTAAACTGCTTTTACAATCAAATTACTTTGCTGTATAATATTATATGAGAGGTGGGATCAGTTAGAAGAAAATACTATTTTCTTTTCTGCTAATCTGTCATTAGACAGGCATCTTCCAAAGTTAACATCTGCATTATCAGAACTTATTGATGGCACATTGTCAAAGTTCAAATAATTTGTTCACTTTTTGCATTTTCAGATATTCCTTGTGCAGTTTTATCACTACCTTGAAAATAATAAAAACCACAATGGGTTACTCCCCTTTCATATCTGTGCAATAATGGATAACTATGGGAAACTATTTGACATTTTTTAGTTGAAAGCATAGAGAAAAATAAGCTGCGTTCAACCACATCTCCACTGTTTTCCCAGTTGAAAAGGAAGCTCAAATTTGTGGACAAGACAGAAAACTTTCATCCTACCAAAATGTATCATATTGGCTCCTGGCCCACCTTGGAACCAGTGTTATTTAAGTTGCAGTCATGACAGCCCGATCTGCCTGGTTAGCTACAGCTAATGCTGCTGTAGTAGCAGCAGCAGCTACTGCACTGTTAGCAACAAAAAGATTTCAAGAATTTTGCCCATTAATAATTCCTCTTCTGATCAGCCCTCCTTGCTCTCAGTCTTCTTTCTGTCTGTGGCCAGTTATAACCACTATCTGCTCCATACCCTATGCATATCGGACCAATACCACGTACTGGGCCTTATGCAGCCCAGTATTTATCCCCTAATAATTGCACAGGATAAATTAACTTTAGATACTAAAAGGCAGGGTATGGAGGGTAATCTTAGCTGTTCTGTCAAGCTAGCCAAACCTCTCCTTGAAATGGCATTTCAAACTGATCTTTTGACATTTGTACTGTGCTTGAAATTGTTTCTGTCTGAAGAAAATAGGGATAGCTTCCTGATCTAGTGGAAGGTGTCCCTGCCCATGGCAGGGGGGTTGGAACTAGATGATCTTTAAGGTCCCTTCCAACCCAAACCATTCTGTGATTCCATGTCTCTATGAAGACTGGAAAAAAACATAGAACCCTTTGGTTTTACAGGTACTGCTTAAACATGAACGTATGTTTGAGTTAAAATGCAGAGAGCTACAACAGGAGAGTTTGGGGGAAATGAGGTGGCCTCCAGCAAAGATAAGATCTTCAGTTCATTTTTCCCAGGGGGTTACCTATCCAGGCCAGGTTTTTCCATCTGCAAACTGTAGGAACTGTGGGCATCCCCACTTCAGTTTTTCAGAAGGGCTTTTCCCTCTAAGTTCTCCTGTAAAATCCTTACCCAAGCCTTGCCCTAAACTCAGAGGGAAACACTTGCTTTCCCATGCTGGAATCATCTGGAAGCTTTATTCTTCCACCAGCCACCTTAGCACCGCAGAGCCCCTGGCACAGAGCGCTCAGTCCCCTGCCTGCTGAAGCTGGATGAGCATTCCCAGGACCTCTGCTGAGACCCCAGCTTTGACATCTCCAGGCCATGCTAGAAAAAAGTATCTTGACACCATGGTTTAAAGCCCTACCCTGCACACTGCACTCACAGGAGAAGCATGTGCTGCTTATACAGCTCATAGTGACCCATCCAAAGCCCTCCCCCTCACAGGCCACTTCTTTTCTGGGTTATAGATGAAAAAAGAGGAGCATTGCATCTTACCAGGCAATGTCTCGAGCAGGCAGCCTCATCCCCGGTTTCCGTTTCACGTTTCATCCCGTATTGCCTCAGGGTAACCTGACAGAAGGAACTTTTGCAGTTATTTTGATATGACTAGTTTTCATCAAACAGGATCCCACCCTGTAATATAGCTCCAACAGCAAAGCCACTGAGATATAAACATATATTTATATATTTACAAATGATATAACTGAGTGTTAAGCCCTGTCAAGGCTCGGTGCTTGCAGGCAGCAGAGGAATGATACCTGGTGTGGTCTCTTGGTGGATGGATGCTCACCTGGGATGTCCACAGCTGCTCAGCCTCCCCGAGAGGTGCCAGGGTGTGCTCTGCTGGCTACAAACACAGCTGCGAAGAAGTGCCAGATGCGTGGGCTCCAGCCAGATGTGCACCTCCAGCCAGATGTGTGCCCCCTCTGGAGAGGGGGCTTGGCAGACCCCAGGGTGGAGATTTGAGACCCTTAGCAGCCACAGGTGATAGAACTGAAAGGGGCAGGAGCACTGGGTCCATTCTGCGAGCAAACTAGGTACCTGCCTGGGACAGACAAATTAGAGGAAAGCATTCCCAGAGCTGCAACATAGCTTGGCTATCTACCAACCACACGGATTCCCCCCCAAAAATCAGCAGGGACATTTTCGGCTCATCACTAACACAGACTTGCATGCAAGGCTTGCTGACCAAGCAGTGTGCTGCCTTCCCAGGACTGTAGCCGAGGGACTAGCCCCATGAAGGAGCTAGGGCCAGCCCTGGCTTTGGGCTAGATCTGTTGTGCTCGGAGCCAAAGCAGCAGTAGCAGGAAAATGTTGGATTATACATAACCAGACCATAGGAGAGAAGCCACAAACCTGTGGTGCCAGAAGGAAAAAGAAAGTGGCAGTAAGAATGGAAAGCAATTTCTTATTGCAGGGACTCTCTCATTAGAGTGATGGTCCTCTCTTAAAGGCTGTGAGAAAGAGGAATCTGTGTCTGCTTTCAGCTGCCCTGAATGGCTCTGCAGACCAGGTGATCTCACCAGGTCATTTTTATGAGATGATGATCTGTGGTCTGTCCTCAAGGTACGCTTAGGCATTCGCGTTTCCCTCAGCAGACCTGTGACTCTACAAAGCGAGGGCTGAAATCAGCACATCTGAAGTGAGTCAAAGCAGAAGAAACTAGTTCCCCCTTTGGGCATGATGTTAAATAGATCTGTCATCCTGATGTTTATGCTGGTGCTGTACAAGAAAAATACTCCTCCACCTCGTGGCTAATGCCTGCCTATATATTTATAAATGACCTTTGCCTTGGGCAGGTTAAATGCTCAGAGTGCAAACTTGATAAAAGCCCACATCTCACTGATACAATAAAACAAGCCCCCACGTCTCATTCCATTTATAATCATGCTCTTTCTTGCTGTAACTCTGTTATATCAGAATGTGGTTTTCCACGTATTTTTTCTCAGATCTGCTTATATGGCATGATCTATACATAACCAGGGCGCTATGAAAATGAAAGGAGATACAAATCATGCTAATGCCAGTATGTCTGCTACCAGTAAAAGCTACCAGTAAAATACCTGAGAATCAATGAGAAATTAAAGTGCCTGGGAAATTCAGTTTCTATGAGAATCTTAAATCAATCAGGATGCTGCTGACACCTTTCACAGCCTTTTCTGTGGTTGTGGATGTTGATGTGGACCTAGAACATCTACCGTCTTACTTGCTTCTGACTGTGCATTAATGCTGGTATAATTAGCGACATATATATAGCACTGGCACAAAACATACATAAGTCGAAAGATATGCACCTCTTATAAATTATAAACACCCATAGCTAAAATGATTTTACAGTCAGTCAGGTTACTCAGTTTTATATTTCAGTGCAGTGAAAGGGCTGGAGAAGCTTCAATGAAAGCTATTTGAATAGATTATTCTACTATATAATAGATTATTACACTACTATAAATACAGAAATACTGGATTCTGTGCACAGAAGTGACTGGAGCTCCAGAAACTGCCGCAATTGTAAAATACAGTGGGAAAATGTGGAGAGCACTTGAGAGGTGTCCTTGCTTAGTTAAGCTAGCCTGGTCTTTGGTTATACGCTAGGCTAAGATATAAAACACGGATACTGATTTGGTTTCAGGGTTGTCCTGCCCTCAGTGCAGTCCCTTGCAGCATTCCACAGTGGGAGCATTACTGGGAGTGGTGGGAGATGCTCTGCTCCTTCTGGCAGAGGCACCTTCACCATGGGAGAGTCTCCACCAGCCAGCTGGGCTCACCAGTGCCAGAAAGGCTGGTCCTACTCTTCCTCCCCATTCACCTCGCACACCCACGCACCTACACGCACCAACATGTGCCTACACACACCGCGCACACGATACCTATACAGACCACACGCAATGCACACTCCTGTCCCATCCCTGCATTAGTTCTGCCTCTCACCTCACCCCAAGTACAGACAGTTCAGCTCCCCAGTGCAGCAGAAATCTGACCCAGAAGAAATCAGGAAAACCCAGCAGAAAGCAGGAATTGCTTTGGAAACAGCTTTTCTCAAGCTCAAGTTGCACCAGGGGAGGTTTAGATTGGACATTCGTAAAAATTTCTTCACCGAAAGGGTTGTCGGGCATTGGAACAGGCTGCCCAGGGAGGTGGTGGAGTCCCCATCTCTGGGGGTATTCAAAAGGCGTTTAGATGAGGCCCTAAGGGATATGATTTAGTGGGGGACTTGGTAGTGATAGGTTAATGGTTGGACCCGATGATCTTGGAGGTCTCTTCCAACCAGAGCAATTCTATGATTCTATGATTCTGCCTTCCACCATCCCAGGTATCTAGGACATTTAAGTATGTGCAGCATCCTGTCAGGCTCTGGCTCAGGGAAGGCATTTTCAAGAGCACTGCCAGGAACCAGAATAAAATGTTGATGGAGGAGCCAAGTGCTTCATATTCTTCACCTGGCTCCAACCTGCAGCATCATCCTCCCATCTGAGAGAAACCCGAAAGAGCTTTTTAAGTTCATTAAAGTGCAAAGATGTGCTGAATATTCTCAGAAAAAGATTTAACCCAGACCCTCTTCCTTTCGTTAGCAAAATGAGAGGACTGTTTTCTTTTAGTTGTTTTCAGAACGAAGGAGAGACCTGTGGAGGGGTTGCCTGGGGAGATCTTCCTGATTATAGATAAACTCTATCAACGTGTCCGCCAGAAAGGCTGCTCTGCACTACGCAGCCCACCAAACATGATTTATATCTAAGATTTATAACTGTCAAGCCACATATTACACATATTATGTGTGTGTTGTCTCCCCTTAGCCAGGGAGGGCAAATATAATACGCTTCTGACATCATCCTCATCGTGTTTCTCCACTTGCTAAAATCATTTGAAGTGATTTAAGCAGAACTGGTATGATTTACAATTTCCTTTTGCTTTTTATTTTATTTATAGCCCTCATAATTTGTAACCTGCTGTTATGCTTCTTAGTACTGCGTGCACAGAAACGTGCTTTGGCCTTTACTTAGCTGTGCAGTCTTACCTGGCTCCACCACAGTGGTGAGGGTGGGATCTTGGTTTTGGAAGATGCCTGTACAGGGTAGGGTTGTGCTGCAGCACCATCTTTTCCCAAAGAAACACCACAGGTGCGCGAGGAGGCATTACGGTAACACCCACAGAAAAGATAGGTTATCAACACCCGGCAGTAATGACATTTAAGACGACTGTGACCATTTCTTCCAAATGATATGGTGTTCCCTGGACCAGTTCTTGTTTCATATCCCCAGACTTGTGACGGTGCATCTGGAGCTGCCCTGCTCCAAACACTCTTGGCTCGAAATGCACCACACAGGCACTTAAAATACAAACCCTCCTTGTCACCACAGTAAGTCAGGATAGCCCAAAAGCTGTCTTCAGTTAGACTGACATTTACTAGCTATTAAAATCAGCTAGGGACTTGTTGCTTCTCAAAACAGGAACTTTTTTTACAGTTTAGTGCCAACTTACCTGCTGGGCCAAACCAAGCATGGTTACGATCATAGCAGGATCAGTTCAAGGGAAAACAACCTCCCTGCTCCTACATAAGGAGCCCTAAGTGTATGTACTACAGACATATATCAGGTTTTTTATTCACAGTATCACACTTCAGTTCAGCTGCTTATTCCCCATGGTTCCTAGTGTATTTTTAGTTGGACATTTTCCTATGGACTCCTTGCTCTGTGATCGCTGGAGCTTGGCCTCTGCGTGACTGCAGAGGTCAGTGGCTGGTGGGAATCCTTTTCTATCTCTGCAGACAAGCTGTAGAGCAGGGCTGATCAGTTGGGTCCTGTGGGAAATGGCCTGTCTGTGAAACCACAACAAGCTGATGGATTACTGCAATTTGAGTTGTCTCCCAGCTGTACAGTTTGTGTAGCTTTGTCAGTGCAGCTGCCAAAAAGCAATGTTCCTCTTGTAGGCATTGCTCGATACCTCTTCCAATAAAATTAATCACCTTTCTGCTCCTTAACATCCTCCTTCCATACTGTCTTTCTGAGCAGCATTTTTTTTGTAACTCAGAAAGGTAATAAAAATACTGCATATTCTTCCTGCTTCAAATTCTGCACAAAGGAAAGCAGGGAACTTCAGCTGATGTTCCACATCTGTGCTCTGGAGAATTAGCTGGAACTTCAAATTTACATCAAGCAAGTTAGAAAAGTCAAGCTGTTGAATATAACCCAATGTGATACATCAAGATGTCATTTAATACACAAATAATAGTTTATGGTAGTGGAAAAACACACAAAACATAAATTATGATAAAATCTGCGTCGTTGTGCTTCTTGACTGAAAATCCAAGATGCTGAGATAGGATTATTTTATTAGAGCTGGTTGGGAACATTTCAATGAAGGTTTTGGTTTTGTTTTGTTTTTAAATCAAAAAATGTCAATTTGTCTAACATTTTCATAAAAACTTTCTGTTTCAATGAAACTGCAGTCAGGAAGACCCTTATTTCTGGAAAGATCTTTATGACCAAAACAAGAAAGAGCTTCCACTGTAAAATACATCACAGATCTGTGGGTTAGTGCATGTAACACACTAAAACACAAAACACAACAGACCCCTTGTTTGAATCCATTTAAAACTTTATGTTTGAAATCCTGGAAAGTATTTTAGGTGTCATAAAAGACAAACAATTCCCACTTTGGACTTCACTTCAAGGCCCCAGCAAAGAGGCATCCATCTCTCTCCTTTCTGTCTTGTTGCAATGGTGAGAGACCCTCACATAAAAATCCCTGCCTCATTTTTAAACTTTACTTGTTGGTTTAAATGAGTTAAATTACAGCCATTTGTTTCTGTTAAGCCTTGCCCTCCTAAAAGAGTCCTGCATTTTCTCTTAATCAAGGTACTTATGCAGTGCAATGCTCTCATCTCTTAATTTTATTTTTGAGATGCTAAAAAAAGAAGTCTTCTGTTTGCCTTATTTCAGGGGGGTTTTTTTCAGTTCCAAATTTCTCTGGCTCTTCTCTCTGCAGTTTTTAACAGTCTTTTTCAAATGGGCCACACAGATCAGATGCCAGACTGGCTTACTGTGGCCCTCAGCTCTTGGCCCCAGATGCTTCTAACTAGCTGACTCTGTCCCTGGCCATGGTCTATACTCTTTGTTCTTACTTGGATGTCCTTTCATGTGGCTGGGCCAAAGCAAATCAAAGACTACAATAAGACCTTTCAACAAAAGTGTTATTAATATGTATTACAGCAGTGCCCAGAGTTGCCAGTTGAGATGGAGACTCTATGTGCTGTCTAGCTAGACACTGTCTCTGTCCTGAAGCAGAGAAAATCCCTGGGTAAAGTCTGCCACATTCCCCTGGAGTATCTTGTTGCTCAAAGTCACTAGCTCCATTGAATTCAGTGGCACCATCCATGCATCAAAGTACTATTTTTCATGAAAGACAGCAGCAGCAAACAGCCAAAGCTATCTGGTTAAGTTTAGAATTACCCGGTTCCCTGGATGTGTGATATTTCTTGAATTCATTGTGAAAGACAAGGTGAAGGAGAAATAACCCAAAAATCTGTCGAGCTGCTTGCAAATCCTTTGTGAGAATCCTATTTCTTCTATGAGGGAAGCAAGAGACATTTTAAAACTAGGATTTCGGAATGACAATTCATTAAACTGGTAGACGAGGACATATTGTATGTCTGTATGCGTTTGTGTCTAGTGAGACTTCAAAGGATTCAACTGATAATGTATAAATTAACTGATTAAAAACGTTACTGGAAGACTAGTAAATGAGAATGAGACTTGGCTATTCCATTTCTGCATTACTAAACTCCATTATTAACAAGTTCTGGTTATTACTGGGGTCGTATCACTGCGGAGGGGCTTGCTGACCTATCAAAGCCTTTAGAGTTTAATTAATGACCATAAACTGCTGCATAGAAGTCTTTCAGATCAGGTGACAAATTGCATTTGAAACTATAGCCTGTGTTTAAGCATGAATAAATTATGGATTTTTTCTCATCAATGATACATCCTCCTCAACAGGGCAAGCCCTTGGTCCATGGTCCTAGGCTGGGCCTTCCAAGCACTTCTATTCTGCTTCAGAAACATGGATGGAGGCACATGGGCCTGGGAGCTAACGTGGAAGATGAAAGAAAGATCATGGAGCGTCCTGTGTAACCGTTTACAGTTCCATTGTCTCCGCATTAAGTCTCATTCAAAATGGGTAGATAATTCTGAGGATGAATGAACTGTTAAGTTTAATTTACTCTCATTTTCAGAAGGGGTGGAGGGCCTCTGTGAACATTGCAGAATTCCAAACTTCTTACTAACCCAGAGCTTTATAAAATTAATTTATACATGAATGTTAAATATAGAAGAACATTGTTTGTCTGTTTTAAGACAGTGGCACATGAAATCTTCCTCTTACAGACTTGCTCAGCTGCAGGTAAGGTTGGAACATCCAGATTTCTTAGCCTAAAAAATTTCAGTTGCTTTGTGCTTCGTCTTTTTTTATTTGTAGAAAGGCTCAATTATGACACAGATTTTTTGGAACTACAGCTTCAAGTAGAAATCAGCTCGATTCTTTATCAGATAAAACGGACCCCTGTGTTGCTGTGTGCTTTGGGGATTAATTCAGAGAAGACAGAAGATGAGGATGCCAAAGCCCCTACTAACCTGGAGCAAGAACCACAATGGCCCTCGGGCGCTCTGATCTTCAGTGCTTCAACGGCCATTATAGTCTATAGGAGCCTGGGCCTCAGAGGAGAAAGCACAATCCTGAATTTGGAGCCCAATCGCCTTCCAACAGGAGCAGAGCCAGAGGGTTCAGACCCACATCTCCCCACCACACCTGCCGGGAAGACCTTGCTTTGCCCTGGGAAGCTGTCCTACTTTGCAGCAAAGACTAAAAGCTTGAAGGGGACAGCAACAGAGGGCATATAAGAATGAGCGTAGCTGTAGTCCAAGGATTAAGGGACTCACCCAGGAGAGAAGAAAACTGGTTTAATCCCTACTTCAAGGGGGGTTTATGCAAATGGATGCAAAACAGGTAAGCTGCCTGTGGAACAAGGACTGGCATGCAAGTACCACTCTTCATTCAGGCTGAGCTCTGATGGGGCTGGGAGAGGAGAGCGAGGATCCCTGAAGGGAGGTCCCCTCAGCAATGCTGGGCACCATGAGGTCTCTCTGCAAGGCTGATGGACAGTCAGTCGTAATTTCAGCACTGACTGCAACAGCAACAAGCCTGAGCCTAGGGATTTTGAAGTGTTTTAGGATGAAAGCTGCTGTGCACAGTCAAGCCGCTGTGCAATAAGGCATCGCTTTAATCCATTAATTCTCCATTATGGGCTAAGTATGTTTCTTAATTACTGAGGGTGACTTTAGAGAGTGGCTTAACCACATGATTGTCACTAACATGAAAGAAAAGTTTATTGTTGCATCCTAGACTTTGCCTAATATCTTAATTCCACCCTCAGAGCTGTGCCTGCAGGCAGCAAAGTCAGATGAGATCCATTTAAGGAAAAATGTGTTTAGCATCAGCATTCAGGATTTAGTGCACATAGCCTGATCCTCGCTTTATTTGTAATTCCCTGTTCAGTCATTTCCCTTCTACGCTGTGAGAGTATCTTGTACTGCTCTGAAAAGGCCAGGCTGAGAGACAACATTTGGTGCAATTACAGCAGAGTTGCTTTTCCTGAAGTTAAGGAATGTGAACACAAGGCTTCCTGGGCCTGTCCGTTTTTTAAAATCAGATTGTGGTCAAGCATGGAACAGGAGGCAGGGAACAGACAGGGCTTTAGGGCCTTGTTCTCCTCCCCTGGGCTGCCTCCAGTGTCACCAATGCACAAGCTAAAATTTCAGCTCTCCATTAACTTGTGTTCAGCTGCGGGGAGCTGCCACATCCCTGCCCCCCTGCAGCCCCCATCAAGGGCACTGCAACAGCTGAGAATAACAGGAATGCAGTGGCTCGGGTCACCTTTCTCTCGCCCCCCTCCTTCAAAATACTCCTCTTTTAGAAAGAAAAGCAATGGCTTGTTCTGGTAGCACTGCACCATTCAGCAAGTCTCCTCAAATTCACAATAATCAAGGTTGTGGGGGAAGAGTTGTAAATTAGAGGCATCAGTGCAGAGCAGATGGTTGACCCCTTAGAAGTTGAGGGGCTTGGTCTGGAAAACCATCTCTGCCAGTGGGAAACTGGTCAAAAAAGTTTCCACCCCTTCCTTCCCACCCACATGCTGCAGCTCACGCTCCCCTCAGTTGTGCCAAGGCAGCTGCTTTGGGGACTGTGCTGCAAACAGGATCAGTTCAATTATCTCGGTTTAAAAATAAACCTTTTTTTTATTTTATTCTTCAGCTTAAATCATTTCAGTAATCCACTTTGTAGCCCAGCCGCACAAGCTGTTGCATTGCTCTACAGAGAGACGTGGTGTTGGGAAGGAAAATTGTGGCTGAGGAACCGTTTCACTGAAGTACAGCCCCGTTCCCCCGTCAGGTTCCTGTAGAACGAC
Organism: Phoenicopterus ruber ruber; assembly: GCA_009819775.1. NCBI lineage: Eukaryota > Metazoa > Chordata > Aves > Phoenicopteriformes > Phoenicopteridae > Phoenicopterus > Phoenicopterus ruber. Next base: position 188,352,540 of record CM020215.1, on the reverse strand, counting down.
CTGGATATTCCAGTGCCCCTTGGTCATTAATACTGAGCTGTACACCGCTTGGTCAGGCAGCAGTGTGAATTTATGCCCAGTGAAACATGGACACACCATTGCACGTTTGCTGAATTTGCAAGATAATGCACCATGGCCTGTGTCATCTTTAAATATTTATGCTGGCCTTATCTTACGGGAAGCAAAGCAACACGTTTCCCCATGTAAAGACTGCAAGGACGAAGTTACCTCATCAACATTCCCACATGTCTGGAATTAAGTTCAATAAGCAGAATTAAGCACCTAAATCAAGCTCATATTGTGAAAAAGACTCCTAGCATTTTTGAAGGAGACCCTACCGGAAGACCCATGGCTATTCGGCACCAGTGGCTTCTATTTTGGTGCATCTATAAGGGGGGGGACCCCATGCTTGATTATGCCAGTCTTAGTTAGGCTCAAGTGCCTAAGAGTCAGGCCTAGAGGTGCTAGGAAGACTTTTTGCTCTATCTGAAGCAGCCTATGGAAATGGCAAGGAGAAAGGGAAGGAGAAGGAGAAAGAGAAGGAGAAGGAGATGGAGAAAGGAGGAGAAGCAGCAGCTCTCACCCAGACCTCCTCTATGTAATACTATGCTCAGAAGTACTAAAACAGGATTGATCTCAGATGTTGGGACATAGACAGGAAGAGCAGGGGGAGGCAGGAGCTGCTTGACACACTACTGAAAGAGGAGAACAGTTCATTTAGGTCACAGCTGGAAGGAAATGGCCTGGGGCCCACTGAATGTGCTGGTTGAATAGTGTGTGGTGCAGAAGGCGCTGGTGGAGATGAAAGCTTGCATATAAAACCAAGCTTGAACTAAAGAAGTGCATATCTAGATGGCAGTCTTAATACTAGAAGTTCTCAGCTGCTGTGCACCCCTGGGTGATTTATCTGGTTCACGGATTAACTGCGCTCGATTGCATGCAGCAACAGCTCAGGTACGGTCAGTTTTACTGGTTTAGATGCACACCGTCTGCAAATGTAGCTGTTCTTGGATCTGGAAGACGTACAGCTGCTCTAGTGTAAAGCAGAGCTGATAAACCATATTGCAGCCAGGCTAGCTCTGTGAGAAATGAGCTTAGGCATCTTGGTACAACACTATGGAGAGCGTGCTCGGTCAAGCTCATAAACCCCAGTGCACTGCGTGGACCCACCGCTCCTGCTTTGCCCAGCTCCCATACGATCAGAGACTTCTCACTGCTCAGTTCCAGCTGGAATGAATGAGATCTACGATAATGCAAAGCCTGTGAAAACTAGGCTAAATGTATCTCAATTTAGGTATCTCACACAACTTGGCATTTCTGCAGATGTCAGCTGAAGCATCCAAAGGTTAGTCACTAGAAGGGCACATGAACATGTAAATAAATGTACTATATGCCCACATACACCATCCCATGGAAGCACAGGATGGTTTGGGATTTCACAGTGGTGGAAACAAGTATAACTCAAGGCAATGAAGTGAAACTAAACAATGGAAAATTTACATTAAATAAGAACAGTAAAATGTGCTGGATTATGCACTATCTTGCATGAGAAAGAGCCTGCATTTCTTGTATTCAACAAAGATTGGATTAAATAATCAAAATGCAGCACAGGGAATAATTTGTCATACAAGGTGAGACAAACACAGAGATAAACACACTGGTCTTTCTCCCTGTCTACTTTCCATGAATCTGAGAATGAATAATGGATTTATTTTCTACAGAATCTGTAAAAAAGTGCCTTTTTTACCAGTCAAAACATAATGGAGTTTGTTAAATACTTTACTGAGCTCAGCTAACTCTGTTCATACGAACGAGGCAACAGATTAATCAAAGGATGGCCATTTTCTGATTTGCCTGAAAATGTCATTGTAGCCACTGCCTTTCCATCTGAGTCTGAGCCAAGGCAAATTTATAAGCTGGATCTACAGCATGGCCTGCTCCACGCATAGTTTTTATATTGATTTTAACTATTTTGACTCAAGGTGTGTCTTACCCTGAGGAAGATAAGGGACACTGCCCTGGGGCAGATGCTTAAACTGTGTTTCTACTGGAACTTGAGGCTGCCTTAAGGAGGGTGGGCTGTTTTAACCACAGTCCCATCCAACCCAAGCAAGGGGCTGAGACATTGTGTGTAAACAGTCATTATTACTGGCCTGAAGCCAAACTTTTTCTGCCTTTTTTCAGCTGAAGACCCTGAGCTTGGTTGCTTTACCCTGGGCGCTGCTTTTAAGCAGGAAGGGAACTTGTTAAAATGCATGTTTGCTCTTGAACTAGTCAGACAACATCCTCAGCCACCACCTGCATCTCTCTCTTTTTTTTTTTTTTTGGTGGGGAAACCTTCCTCAAAGGGACCCTGAGACTTAGATTCTTACATTGCAGAAGGGGGATGTGATAAGCGTTTCCTACCAGCTATTTTTTTCCTTCGGGTTCCCCTGCACATGGGCCTTCTAGATACTGCTTCAGAGGTACCTGTTATTCTCCATTAACAGTAAAAGGGAGCCTAAAGTCTATTAAGTCTAAATAAGGAGTTCTGGATCTCCCTGCTGAGGCCAGGTGCATTATTTTTAAGCCTTGAGCTTAATGCAGGCACCAGATCTGGAAGATCTGAATGCTGCTTGTAGAGTTTGTCCTTAAAACTCCCCATGAGACAGGGAAATACTCTCCTTATTTGACAAGGAGAGTTTTATTACATTTTATTTGACAAGGAGGGTTTTATTACACCATTGTCAGCTCCGAAAAGTATTTATCTGCTGTTTACCTACGGATATTCTCCTTTACTGTATCTGAATTCTGCCCGATCTTTGTTTTCCCTGAAATTCAGTATTGATAAGGCTGACATCATGAGGCAGTTTAACATTTCTGTGACTGAAACAAAATTTCCTGCACATTTTGGTAAGTTACACAGTCTAAATTTGGAGGGAGTAACATTTTCTGCAAACGCCCCGGTTTTAAATGTGAACAGCAGCTTTAACTGAGAACAGGCAATGATGCCAGCAAGCTGTGCCAGGGCAGGTGAGGTAAGAGAAACAGGTGACCTCATTTCTTTCCTACCTGCCAGTAGTATCAGCACAATGGCTCATTATTCCTGTGCTTACTTATGGGCTTCTGTATATTCACCCTTGCAGTATCAGACCATATTAGTACTGAATCTCGATCCTCATACCTCCTCCTTTTCTCTGAAGTGGAAACAGGCTATTAGCCGGCCTTTTAAAAGCACAGGTATTACGAGTCTCCCTTTTCTTATCTTGCAGATGGCAGCACCCGGATTCTGAACTTCTGAAGACGAGTGGCTTCGTGCAGATCTTTGCGTATGATGAAATAAGACAAGCTGGCACGAGACGACGTGGTCCAAGTAGGGTACAGCCTGGCAAAACGGAGGTTGGGCAAACATATCCCTCTTTCTCACCGACCAGAAAAGGCCTCCGCGACGGTTTGAACGGACCTGAGGGCCTTGGCCGACCGCAGGAGGAGGCTGAGGCAAAGCCCTACGTTTCGAGGACAGGCCTGGTGCGCAGGACGCCACGGACCGTCCCCCTGGCCCTTCGTCGCGCTTCCCTCGCCCGGGTCACCTGTGAGAGGGAAGGACCCGCCTCAAAGCGCTGGAGCTGATGAGGAGAGACACTCACTGGGCGAGCTCTGAGGGACGGACGCTCTGAGGGACGGAAGCTCTTCACCGGGCCGCGTTCCGGCGGCCTCACGCCCGGCGGGCGCGGGAGAGGGCCCCGCCGCGGCGCCACGGGCGGCCTTTGCCTCCCTCTGCTGGGCGCTCTGTCCCGGCCGCCGGCCCAACCGGCTGCCGCCGGCGCGGCCTGTCGCTTCGTGGCGCAGTAACTACGTCATGGTGTTGAGGGCGAGAACCCGCCGGCAGCCTGCGTCTTCAGGCACTTGCTAAAGCGGTCAGGTTTCTTCCTCCAGCCGTCCCGTGCGGGGGAGGCAGTGGTTACGCACCGGTTGTGCGTACTTCAGGGTGTTTTCACAGGATGTAAGGAAAACACAATGCAAACCTATTCATTTCCAACACGTGTAGGGATGCCGTAAGCACCCGAGAGCAACAGGGGCTGTTTTGGTTTTTTTTTTTTTCAACGGCACAGGTCACTGCACCGCCTCTGATTCTTCTGTCACTGACTGAGGCTGAAACCTGACGCAGAGCTGCAGACACCAGCATCCCACCCAGGTCGCGTTCACCCGTGTTCTCGCCAGCCACGGGCGGCTACGTAATCCCGACACAAGTACAATCAGGATCGTAATTACAGTAGCCGCTCCGGGGAAAATGAACAGCCAATGTCCGTTTTGTGAAAAAGCAGAGACCAATGTTTTTGATCAAAACAAAAGTTGTCCTCCTAAAATCATAGAATCGTAGAATTGTTCCGGTTGGAAGAGACCTCCAAGATCATCGGGTCCAACCATTAACCTAGCATTACCAAGTCCCCCACGAAACCATGTCCCTTAGGGCCTCATCTAAATGTCTTTTGAATACCTCCAGGGGACTCCACCACCTCCCTGGGCAGCCTGTTCCAATGCCCGACAACCCTTTCAGTGAAGAAATTTTTCCGAATATCCAATCTAAACCTCCCCTGGTGCAACTTGAGGCCATTTCCTTTTGTCCTATCGCTTGTTACTAGGGAGAAGAGACCGACCCCCATCTCTCTACAACCTCCTTTCAGGTAGTTGTAGAGAGCGATAAGGTCTCCCCTCAGCCTCCTTTTCTCCAGACTAAACATCCCCAGGTCCCTCAGCCGCTCCTCATAGGACTTGTGCTCTAGACCCTTCACCAGCCTCGTTGCCCATCTCTGGACACGCTCCAGCACCTCAATGTCTTTCTTGGAGTGAGGGACCCAAAACTGAACACAGTACTCGAGGTGCGGCCTCACCAGGGCCCAGTACAGGGGGACGATCACCTCCCTACTCCTGCTGGCCACACTGTAAGGTATGTAACGTAGGTAACGTAGGTAAATGTAAGGTATGAAACGTAGTGCAACAAACAAAATACTGTGAAGTACCAGAGAGCAGTATTACAGACTCTGCGTGTGCTGCTGGAATTGAAAGCATTTGCTGTTATTTAATAACCTATAAACAAAGATGTCTGTATGAGGATTCCTCCATAGACGTTTCCCCTTTCTCAGCCTCGAAACTCCCGTTTTGGGAAGTCCGTGCACAGACATGACATGGGGCCAGATCCCGCAGCCGTGCGCTGCCAGCCATGCACCCACCAAAGCAAGAGGACACAGTGTGAAATAAAAAGCAGCCGTTCTGTAATGGCTTAAATCTGTCTCATCTGAGGCTACCATGGTCATCTCCCTCTTTTCCTTCCCTCCTGTCCCAGAAGCTGACATCTGTCCCCCAGCTGAGTCGGAGGAGGGTACCAGTTTAGTTTAGAGATGGCCCTGGAACAGCTTTTGGGCATACTGAATATTATACTACGACTGCATCCCCTGCCTTCCAACAACAGGCTGAAGTTATTCCAGCCAGCCTGTTAAATTGGGGGACTGTAGCAAAAGCAGAGGCATTCTATGACGTACAGCAATTGTACTTTTAGCATGAATTACCTGTTTTTTTCAGGAGCTAGAAATTGTTTTTCTTGCTAACACTGAAAGGAAACAGTTTGCACTGAGAGCTACCCACTGGGTCTCCAAAAATAAACTCCATCCCCTCCTCAAGACCACCCAAAAACCCTAAGGAAAAGCTCTGTGATATTTTGACAGTGCTTTTGTACAATTTGGGTTTATGCTTTTTTACATGCATGGTCTAATGATCTCGCACTAATCCCATGGACATCAGGTATCTGCACCTACAGCCGATTTACCTGCAACTATGAGTAAAGCATTGCACAACGCCATCTTTATGTGTTTCCTGATTAAATTAGTACTTTTCCTAAATAAAATCAGAAACACTGGCATATCTTCTATTCTCAGGATCCCAGTGCATTTTATTGCACAGATTGATTAGACCACCTAAGTCAATTGACCTGTACAAAGTGGGTCTTGTCAAAAATAGAACAGAGAGCCTTTTGAGAACTCATTACCCTTTTTTTTTCTGGGAAAGCAGTAATTGGAAATCCTATTTTAAATAGCTATCTAGTTCATTGTAATATTCAAAGATTAATTCCTGCTTTCACTGCTATAAATGCTTAAAACACCTTAATTATCAACTCCTTAAATCTAGCACATTCTTTCTCAGCTATTAACACATATCTCACTGCTGCTAAGCAATGCTAAGAACTGATGGGGGGACTTTGCACTCACTCACCTCCACAGCTATTAATTATTCCCAGTGATTTCCTTCATTCAGGGTCTCAGCTGATAACACAAACCATTTGATATTGCACGATGGCTTTTGCTCCCATGGGGCCTATGAGCCTTTCTGTCTTTGGCCATCAGTGACAACTGATGGGGGTGCAGAGGGGATCAGAGAAGCCAGCAGGTCTCGAGGTGGCCTGAGGTAGCTGTCATGGAGCCACAAAGCGGGGTTTTTCCACAGGGTATGAGGTAGGAGCGAGGGGTGACATTTGCACAGGCAGGGCAGCCACAAGGTTGGTCTCTTTTATCTCGATGTACGTCAGCTTAATCCCCTGAGATATTGGTCTGCTGTGGCTGGTTCACCACTGCAGAAGTACCAAAATAGCAGGAAGCCTCGGCCAAGAGCGGGGTTACCAAACCGCCCCACAACGCCGGCCTCGGCAGCGTTCTGCAGAATAGTCATTTCATTCAGCACAGCAAGATTCGTAACCCAGGGGCTTAGATCCCATAAAGTCAGAGCGACTCTTTTGTATGCTCCCGTGTGTCATTAGCTTTTACAAAAAGGAATCAAAATGTCAAGCAAAGGGAAGCAAGAACACAAATATAAATCGTTTAAATAGAGAATAGAAAGTGAATAGAAAGAAATAGGCAAAAGAGGATGTAACAAACACTGTATGCCTGAAGCAAAAGAACAAACCCTGCGTTTACTTGTGGTATTCAAATACAGAAAAAAATTCCACTGCTTTCATTAAGAGCGTAATTGCACCTTGGCTTGATGCCTGTGAGATTGTAAGAAAGGATATCCATCTGAAATAACCCCTCCATACGGAAGTCACTGAAGTCATAACAAAACCCAGGAGCTCCTCTCTTCACAGCTAAGTCAAGTCTTTAGGCTCATTTATGAATAACAAGATCTCTGTATTCAAACAAGATCACTAATTTTCTTTGAGGAGTCTGTGGACTGTTTTAGCCTTGAAAGGTAACCAAGAAAACCAAGGGTATGGACAGCAGACTTCCACCCACCACATAACTTTACTCCTCCTTTGAAAAAAGTGTAGGATGCCTGCACGTCAGAACAGTTCAAAAGCACTGCAGACATAATCAGGAAGAAAAACACAACACAAAACAAAACAAAACAAAACAAAACAAAACAAAACAAAACTGGAATGAGACAGAGAGGGAAATATGTATGAGGAGAGGCAGCCATCCTAACAGGTCAGCATTATGTAGAAGACAGAATAGTAGGATATGCCCAAACAGGTCCTATCACTGGATTTCATCAAATCCATTGTTGAATGTTGGATCCTTCATTGTCAGATGAATACCCCCTCAGGTAACCGAGGATGTCTGTTGTCTCTCCTCTGTTCAGCCATTAATACAGCAGAGGCCAATGCATCCTGTCCCCTGACAGAGGATTTCTTGGCAAAAGTACTTTGCACTGCATATGGTTCAAAGCACGGGCTGGCTCCCAATATCCCCTCCCTTGTGTGAATGCCCCGACAGCTAAGCTACAGACTCAACTTGTCGTGTTTTGGGGTTTACAGTGAATTTTTGTTCCACTTCCATCTTCATTTAGAAGGAGACCAAGCACACGCAGGTCAGAGCAACCCAAACCCTGGTGCTGAAGGCCCTCCGCTCCAAGCTAAGCGCCGTGTGTGAGACCTCGACAAGAAGGAAGGAACTGCACCCACTAAGCCCACAGCCTTCTCAGCAGGAACCGCACCTGAGAACACGGCGTCTTTCAGGGACCCTAGCTCTTTGCTTCCCTGCAACTGAAAGGCAGCATTTTCTCTAATTCCCATGGGGGGCGGGGGGGGGGGGAGCAAAGCAAAACCAAACTATTAACATTTACGATTTTGACAAAAAAAGGTACGACTGTTGCTCTTGTTTTTTCAGCTGTTCGGATGGGCAGCCAAATGAAAATACAACTTTTTCAAATAGTCCTACCCAGGTGTCAATTAGCAGTGAATTTGCAGATTCAAAGGTTTCAGTTATTGACACAAACGCACTTGCGGTTAATGTATTTAATATGTGTTGCAGTATATTTCTAAGAACTGATAAAAGGCTGCAAATGAAAAGGTTGCCTGTTTTCTCTCCAGCTAATGCTAGTTGTCCTAATGGTCCAGGAAACTTGCCCCTCCCTTCAACCTTGCCTCTTCCAAAATTTGGAGCTTCTTAGTAGCTACTAACAACTCATTTTAGAGAATACACTGTTTCAAATATAACCACACCCTGCACAGAGAGGTGGTGTCCCCTTTCTCCCCAGTAAATAGTTTCCGTTATCTAGTGTAGTAATTTAGCTTCATTATGAACTGATTTTTAAGAATTATGTGAAAACTTCACTAATCTTGATGGAAGACAAAGGTTGGGGCAAGGAGTGAGCCCGTGTGAACCTCATGAGGTTCAACAAGGCTAAGTCCAAGGTCTTGCATCTCGGCTGGGGCAACCCCCAGTATCAAGACAGGCTGGGGGATGGATGGATTGAGAGCAGCCCTGTGGAGAAAGACTTGGAGGTGTTGGTGGATGAAAAATTGGACATGAGCCATCAATGTGCACTTGCAGCCCAGAAGGCCAACTGTATCCTGGGCTGCATCAAAAGCAGCGTGGCCAGCAGGTCGAGGGAGGGGATTCTGACCCTCTACTCTGCTCTGGTGAGTCCCCACCTGGAGTCCTGCGTCCAGCTCTGGGGTCCCCAACACAAGAAGGACATGGACCTGTTGGAGCGGGTCCAGAGGAGGGCCACAAAAATGATCAGAGGGCTGGAGCACCTCTCCTGTGAAGACAGGCTGAGAGTTGGGGTTGTTCAGCGTGGAGAAGAGAAGGCTCTGGGGACACCTTTCAGTACTTAAAGGGGGCTTATAAGGAACAGAGAGAGAGAGACTTTTCACCAGGGTCTGTAGTGACAGGACAAGGGGCAACGGCTTTAAACTGAAAGAGGGTAGGTTTAGATTGGACATAAGGAAGAAGCTTTTTATATTGAGTGTGGTGAGACACTGGCACAGGTTGCCCAGAGAGGTGGTAGATGACCCATCCCTGGAAACCTTCAAGGCCAGGTTGGATGGGGCTTTGAGCAACCTGGTCTAGTGAAAGATGTTCCTGCCCATGGCAGGGTGGTTGAACTAGATGATCTTTAATGGTCGCTTCTGACCCCAAACATTCTGTGATTCTACGAAATCCTACCAGTAGCCCAAGCTCCAACATAATTCACACACTCTAAATGTTAAATGCTCTGAAAATAACACAACCTCAAGCCCTCCTTCACAAAGCTTTCTTCCGTATTTAGTGGTGTTGCTTTGCAGTACTACAACCCCACAGGTCTAGCTTTCTCAGAGAACCCATACATCCATCAAGCTAGTGTAACTAAGGAGAGAACCAGGCTGCAAGACATATTTTGAAGGAAGTTTCCCCCGGAAGAGCTATCAGCTGCTTCTTGTCCATTTTTATTTGCACGTGTTCCCCAGCCCCCCTAAGATGAAACTCATCGCAAGCCTGAGTGCTGGTTGACGCTGTGAAATGAAGAGCTGATTTGGTTTTGCTGTTGGCCATTTGAATAGATCTTATTAATGAGAGTCTGGATCTATTTAAATTCTGTTTCCAGCAGACACCAGGATAAACTCTGTACTTGTGGGCTCACAGTGAAGCTCGGTGACAAGCCTGTACTTGAAAACAACTTCAAACCCAAACTCATCTGGCAACCTGGGCACACCCGGTATTTTACTCTTCCAGCTTCTGCCACCCACTGCCCACTGTGGATTTACAAATTGGTGTCTAATTGACAAATAACTAAGTAGACACCTGGATTCTCTTTTCTGTGTTGTGAAAGAAACTGCCTTTCTCATAACCGGTTGCCCTACATCTTACAGGCACTTTAGATTTTATCTGGACTAAAGGATTATGCCAGCTGAAGTCCTGCTAGCACAGGTTTCTGCTGGTGGTTTTGAAAAGCTGCCCAGAAAGGTACCTTGAAGCAGCCATGGAGAGTGGTGAGAGATATTGCAGTGATATCTAACAAGACTCACGCCGTTTAACACACAGAGTGAAAATACACCCTAGGGTGGGCTAGTCTGAAATCTTATTTCTTAAATTCTTACATTTAGTTTGTTCCAGGTCAGTATGTAAACGGTTCTGTCATTTTTTAGGGTCTGAAATAGGTGGTGTGTGCTAGGATTTGGTTTCACTGGTATAAGCTGCACGCACAATAGGAAATTTTTTTCAGTTTAATCGTACCCATCTAATATTTCAGCAAAATTTTTCAGCTACAGACCTGGCCTGAAAACCATCTGGTTTTAATATCTTGGAAAAGTAATGTAGCCTCATGCAATGATATTAGAAACAGCTGATATTCCCATTTGTGCAGTAAAAGAAAAATAAAATAATTTGATATGGTACTATGTACAGTAGTACCTAATATGCTATCTCAATACTATTAAATTGAAATTTTGACATTCCTTGCTATTCTTTTTCCTTCAACAAAAAAAGGCAACTCATTTGTTAGCAAAATTGCCATGATTTGATGGAAATGTTTTTATTTCGACAGAGGGCATTTTTGAAAGAAAATAATACATATGGAAAATCACTCTGACCTCCTCAAATTAGCAACGAAATGGTATCGATATTTAAGGGAGAATGATACACATATTTAAGGGAGGAAAGCAGAAGGCTGCTGCTGCTAAATATTTATCCACTGACATTTAGCTCTGAATTTAAGAGAAAGTGTCAGTGATACATAAAAAAATAGTGATCTACCTTTTACAGGGCATGTGATGATTCTGAGTTACAGCTCAGCTCTCCAATGGATTTAATGGGGTTAAACAAGAGTAAATACCAAGACAACAGTTATAAACTATGTCTTAGAAGAAGCCATGGAAAAAATAAAGGCTCAGGCACTAGGTTGCTTACGCAAGCGTGTGGCTGCTGCAAAGGTTGTTTGCTGTAGACCACTACATCCCTTTTTTGTGAGCACATGAAGCGAGTTTGCAGCACTCTACTCGGTGGCTGTGTGCTCCCAGGATTTGGTTTAGCATCTGATCCCTGAGAAGACAGGCACCATCCACCAAGTACCGCAAAATCTCAGCTCCTCCTGAAAGCAGCGGGACTGAGCAGCTCAAGAGCCGTGCAGGGCCAGACCTCTCCAGTGGCCCTTCCAAATGTTCGGGCGTTGGAAAAATACTGTGCAATTCATCCTGCAGGCATGGCTGGAGCTTCAACAACAGGTATGCAGCACCTGAGAGATCTCCCAAGGAAGTTTTTCTCATTCATTTAGGTTAATTTATGGCCTAGGAGGACATGGTTACGCAGACATATTGTTTTGAATGGCAGTAGTGCCTTACGGAGCTCCCATTCCCCTTGCAAATTCTCACGCCTGTGTTATCCCTTTATTGAGGCAAATCAGGTGTGCGTGTGCAGCTGCGTGGTAAACTGATCTGGCTGGAAAGCAACCTTTTTTTTTCTGAATCGTTCCAGACTGTCCCCGTTCCACCACTTGGTTCACCACCTGGTTCACCACCTAGGTGTGCAAGCTGCTGCAAGGATGGTTCAGGGAGGCGATGGGAACAAGTAGTCACGAACGAGGAGGCAAGAGTCCAGCTTGTAAAGCAGCTTAGGCAGCACTACCACCAAATGTGAAACTAGGGTCTGACGCTGTATGTCTTGCAAGGAAACAAAGGGAGCCACAATAGCGTGCGAACAAGCGCTGGCTTACAAATCCTTGGCACAGACTCAACCATGTGCAGGACACTTTAAGGCCAAACCCCAAATCCCTCACATAGCTGTTACAGACGTCCTTGGGCCACACAAAGCAAAGTGGGAGGAAATCAGAGCTGCAATGAAATTCGGTGAAGATAGGTACCATATAAGCGACTTCAGGAAGGGAAGTTCTCATGATGTATCTTGGTAAGGGAGAGACAGCATAAAGCGTGCAGCTCACAAGCTTCTTGCAATTAGCTTTATCCATGCATGACAAACCAGGCCAGCTTCATTTCTACTTTCCCATTCAGTAAAATGTTTTAAAGAAAGTATTCATACTTTAAAGGCTGGAGCTGAGACCCTAATTTAGATATCAACGGTGTAGGTTTCTGATCTCTTTTAGCTGTTTCCTCTTAGGAGGAACTGAATCGCATCCTAGATGTACACGAGCGCCAGCTTGGCTGAGGACAACTGGCTCAGAAGTGGGGATGGAGGGGTTGGACAAAACGTATGGTTCCTCATCTGGGAGATGGGGGCAATGTCCATGGCTCCCATCTCGGTGCCTTGCAGTGGGTAACAGCCACTGATGTGACAGGATGCGAGTGGGAAAAGTGTGAGTGAACAGACTCCCCAAAACCACCTGCGAGGGCGTTTGCCCCAAAGCAGGTCACACTAAAGAGGAAAATAACAATCATGAAGTTTGCTTAAGAGATGACCATCAACTGGATTAAATAGTAACCAGGAAATTACCAAGAGACTTCTGGGGAAAAAAAAAAAGGAGTCAGCTTCAAAAGAAGTCTAAACAAAGCATACAAGGTCACGATGAGGGAAGAGAAACCTGGCCTGACAATGCGAGACATCACCCCATCGGCACGGGGTACGTGAGCTATGGGAGCCTGTAGCTCTGTGCATGTGGGAGGGTTGAAATTTGGGGGATTATTCATAGAAGGGTGTTCAGGCACTTGTAGGTGTTTGTTAACATTCTGGGTTATCTGTTGTATTGCTGGTACTGATCCCAAATGTGTAGCACGCTGATAACTAGGTGACATTAATAAATCAATGACTAGTTTTTAATGAATCCCTCTGATTGAAACCATGTGGGTGGAGCAGTTTTTCCCTGTGACGGGAACTAGCAAATTCTGCCCTTCTCCCACTGGCAAAAATACAGACTGGAGTGGAAGTAAGGCTGAAAAAACGTTAAATGCAGGTATATTCATACAGTTCCTCCCTGACACAACCTTTCTGGAATTCTGAATTCCTTGATAATTCTGGATTTTTCTTCTTCTCCTCCTCCAGCAGCATTTCATTGTCATTCAAGGCAGACAGGAGCACATTCATTAGCCTAGATCATATAAATGTGTCTATGTGGGAGGAGTTTAGCTCCATAACAATACTGATAATACTTTTCTACTGCATTTCCCCCCCTATATTTGTAGAAATATAGTTAGGCTTGTTTGGATCTGATGAATTTCCCCATGTAGGAAAGTATCAATATCAGATGTGAACTTCACTAAATGTGTTTCTTTTGTTTCACACCAAAAACTGGCTTTCTCCATCATTACTGAATTCAGTGATGGTCACAAAGCTGTTTTTCCATCCCTAGTTAGAACTACAAAGTTTCAGCATATTACTGGCAGGGTTTTTTTTTTTAAACCAGCACTTCACTGAGAAGTATCACAGGATTTCAGTGTGTGTGTGTGTGCACATTTCATCTATATAGAATGGAAAACTTTTCATAAATACCAGGTAATTTAAAACAAGCACTTTTGGTTTAGACTGTGTTTTCTCATTTATTGGTACCAGATTTGTGCTACAGCATCACCTAAGAGTATAAATTTCATCCATATGAAGTGCAAGCACACAATAGCACTTCTGTCATGTTAGAGCATAGGAGATGGTGTTTACACCAGTGCTATGGTCCCTGGGTTGCTGGCAGATGATATCTGATCCACCATAAAATCTGCTTGGACAAAATTGTCTCTGCAAAATATGTCTTACACTTCAGCTGGCATTACGAGTTTGTACCACTTTGTGTCAAGTAACTGCAATGTTTTTGATCTGGTGCTTTGTGTTCTAGGACCCAGTTTTTCATCTCGTGGAACCGCCGCCCTGGATGGAACTCAGGCTCCACGAGCTGGGCCACCACCTCAATAAGATGAAGGGCTGCTTGTGTTCAGGAAAGCCAGCTTGTTCTTCACCACTGCATCATCTGGTCTAATAAAAGATATTACCTCTCACGGAAGGCATTGCCTCTCTTTTAAGAACTTGACAGTATAAAAGTTTCCCTCTCTGAAAGAGCATCTTGACGTTTCTATGTTCTCTCTATCACCAGAAGAGTGTGTGAGCAGAATATGTCCATTATATGACTGAGACTGTTCTATCACAACAAGAAAACGTCTCTGGAAAGGAGCCTTCGAGTAGGTTGCTCCCACCGGGTTTGCCTGGGTGGACAGCCGTGCCTCCATACAGTCCTCACGATTTCCCGGGTACTCTGTGTGCGTGAATGCTGTTTCAAAAGTGAGACTTCTGGCTCTGCCTGCAATACAAACAGCACACCAGTTCGTAAATCAGTCTAATTAACAAATGCACGACTGTCCTGGAGATAAAGTTCAACTCCTTTTTGCAAGATTTGTTTAGTGTTAAACACTTTCGTGTTGCACATACTGAAAAGCAGAAGTTAGTGAAATAACCTTGGCACACGGATTGGTTCATGTTACAGTTGAAAGGACGGGGGATGGCTAAATAGCAGAACTCTTGTTTAAAAATGGAAGGCAGAAGTAAGCAAATGACTAGTCATCTGTTTCAAAGATGCTGAACTGCGAACATCTGCATTTCCATCAACATTGTTAACCGCGATGAAATGTAACGACTGTAATTACTTTACCATCTACTGTGAAGACAAAATGCTTGGAGGAAAAAAAGAACTTTTTTGTTGAACTGGTACACGTTTGGTGTACTTTTCCATGTAGATAACGAGCTAGAAGCTTGATGACAGAAGCAACAGCAAGTATCTTGAAGCAACTGAAAATACTTTGTAATCTGATGTCACTTTGCAGTGATTTTTTTTTTCATGATGCTTTTATAGGTTTTTTTTTATTTTCATAACAAACAGCAGATGTCACCAGGACTTATTTTAGAAATTGATCTTTTAAGCAGCAGCCCTGCAGGCTTAGGAAACGGCATGAGAAGACACTACAGAATGCTCTCCAGCATTAGGACACGGAAGCTTTCAAGGGTCTGCCTCCACCAACTGGACCTCTCTCATCAGCTGCTCTAACGTTTTGCAGGGTAAGACATCCTGTGAAAATGCTCAGTTCTTCCAGCATGTTGCCTGGGAACTGCTTCTTCCCAGACCAGACGAAGCGTCACTTCCTCATCGTGCAGCTCTCCAATGCAGTAGTTACACCGTTCAGACGTCAGAAGTCAAACTTGTGATTCTGAGAATAAAACATTTATCACTTACCTGTTGAGTGCTGAACATTTGAATCAGAAAGAGCTATGCCCGCCCTTTTGTTCTGTTTAAATGAAGGAGAGATCTTAAAGTAAATTTGGTGCACTGACTTCACATTTTCATTTGATTCACGTAGTTTTCCCAGCAAAGACTGGAGGAAAAGAAGCTGTGTCTATCAATCAGGCTTGCCTACTTGTCCTGGTTTAGGCCAGGACGGAGCTAGTTTTGTCTTCAGCAGCTCCTGTGTTTTGGATTTAGTGTGAGAAGAAGGGTGACAGCACACTGATGTTGTTGGTTGCTGCTAAACGACCAAGGGCATTTTGCAGTTTCCCAGGTTTTGCTAATGTGCAGGTGCAAAAACCTGGGAGGGGTAGAGCCAGAACAGTTGATCCAAGCTGGCCAAAGAGAGTATTCCGTAGCATAGATGTCATGCCCAGTATAAGTGGGGGTCGGCTGATGGGCTGCTTCCCTTAACTTGCCTTAATCCTTAAGCTTCCCTTCGGGTTGCTTTTTGTTTCCCTACTTTTTATTTTTGTTTTTTGTTTGTTTGGCTGTTTGTTCCCTCACGTGCTCTCTCTGGAACTTGCTGTTCTGGGATAGCTGAGGGGGGGATACCCCTGCTCCCTGCCTGCTGCTTGGGATGGGCTGTATCGGTCGTTGGGTGGTGAGAAATTGTGTATCGTTTGGTTTACATGTTCTATTATCCTTATATATATTATAATTATTATCATTATTAATATATTTTTATATTTTTCTTTTGCTGTCCTGGTGAACTGTTTTTATCTCAACCCGCGAGTTTTCCTTTCTCTCCGATTCTCCTCCCCACCCCACCGGGGAGAGGGGGAGTGAGTGAGCGGCTGCGTGGCATTGGGTTACACTTTGGGGTTAAACCACGACACTACTTTAATGACTTGCAGTGACTAATCCTGCTTGATCTTTTAACTTTCTCCACTTGCAAATAGAGTTCTCTGCATTTTTATTTTGGGTGCCTTCCTGCATTATTTAATGCAGGTGAAATAATTTGATTTGCTACAGAAGCTTTGTCAGAAGAATGATTTGTTTCCTGATAGTAAGTTATTCGGCGTTTGTGATGGGCAAAACGAAAAAGCAAACCCCATCTTTCTATAAGTGACTAGCCTAGTGATAGCTGTAGCTCCTTGATCCATTTTCTTTTGTGACAAGGCTGGTTTAACAAGCAACCAGCCCCATTCTTTGCCCCTATCTGTTTTTTCTTCTCTCTCACACACACTTCCTCATCTGTATCACTCTCATGGAGCTGCGCTGTACATTGGATTGCCAAATAATGAAGTTTAATAATAAGCTATAATACCGCTTTATTTTTTTTTCCCTTTAATGTATAGTCCGAATTACAGTGGCACTGGCAACTGAAGGAGCAATAAACTGCAGACTAGAGGTGGGAACACATAGCTATGAGACAAGATAGTTGGCAGCAAGGACAAGAACTTCTTAAGCCAGTTTTGCCATCGGAGAAAATATATGATGTATCTACCCAGATGGGATATGGAGAAGTATGGTCCATGTTAAGAGTATCTGTTCTCTCTCTCACACACATTGATGCCAAGAAACTCCACCGTCATCGGCAAGCAGCGTGAGCTCAACTCTTTACGTCACATAAAGAGGACTTAACGCTGTTGAGAGTGAGTTCTTAAACGTCTCCATTTCCTGTGCCTTTAACCTCCCGTGTGATTCACCCTTCTCCCTTTTTCTACTTAATCCACCCTTCCGCACACGCTTCACTTCAGAAATTGCTATGCAAATCATGTTTCTAAATTATTGGGGGTTTTTTAGTTGTACTCATAAGGAATAGTTTGCATCCTGAGCTACGCAACAGGTTAAAAACAGAAGTTGCTTAAATATGCGTGTGCATATGGTATTTTACTGACTTTAAAGACACAGTATAATCCTTGCATCAGCAGTTGTATGGGTACAGCGTTTACTATTAAAAACATCCAAAACTGATGTTTTTTCAACTGTTTCTGATGTTCAGTTCATAGCTGTAAGGATTAGCCTTTTCCCAAGATGCCAACTTTTCCCGTGTGCCTTGAAATGAACAATACTGGAAAGCCTTTACAGCCTGTTTTTAATGGAAAACGGCAAGGTTTTTTCATTTTTCTATGCTTGACCTCCTGAATCTAGTTCTATTCCTCCCAAGATCAGCTCCACCCTGTCCTTTTCTTTCCACTGGTTAAAAGGATGTGTGGACATCTAATGACGATCATTTTACACAAGGGTCTTTCAAAAGGGCTTAATCTCATCTAAAACATGACTGTGTGCTAATTATGGCAGTTGCATAGTACCAGTAACGCACACAGTCAGAGCTCCTGAACAGGAATGGCTAAGGTGCCTTCAGACTCCTTGCCCTTCCAACTTGGGTGGCTGAGCCACTCGTAAAACAGCTGTCAAACTACTAGGATTAAATGATGTTGCCACAGAAATTATGGTCTTTGGCTGTATGAGCACTGACTACATATTTGAAAAGAAATATCCACCAGAACAAAGCAGGATGTGCACAGCTCTGATGGAGACGTGCCACAGCACCGTATGGTCTACCAGCAAACCAGGGCTATGGTAGCTCGCTCAGGAGCGGCGTGGCCAGCAGCTGGGTGGAAAGCTGAGGACACTGTCGGAAGCCGTCGTCCTCTGCCAGGGCACCAGCATCCTCAGACATGTTTTGTATTTTGACTGGATGCCTGTAAATCAGCATGTCTGGAATTCTTTAGAGGGTCAGCTGACCACCAATTTCCTGGATGTATGTTTGGCTTGGGATAGTTATCCTACCCTTGTCATTATTTTGATTTTACATGCAATTATTTATATACTTCCTTCTTTTAGCATATTGCTGATATTTTTAACTTTAAGCATATTCCAGGTAGCTCTTTCCTGGAAAATTAGGAATAACGATTCTTTACAAAAGGTAGAATTCAGTCATTGGACTCAATGATCTTAAAGGTCTCTTCCAACCCAAACAATTCTATGATTAGCCTTAAAACTTAAAAAAAAAAAAAAAAAAAAAAGCGCCTTTGAGTCTTCTCTGTAGAAGTCTTCCAAATAATTGCCACGGTTGAGCTATTTTGTTGTGTGATTTGTTCCCTGATTTAAAAAGTTGGCCTGTTTCTGTAACACAATTTGATGCAAACATTACAGTCAGCACTGTCTTGGGCCCCTGTCAGGAACAATGCCTTGAACATGTTTAAATAAACCGTATTAGAGACACCAGGGATATCTGCTTTCAGTTCTCCCCAGTGTACCCTTCTGTAGCTCAAAGATCTCACTATATCTTGGCTACTGGTGAAGTTTACAATCCATTTACTTCCATGCCCAAGATGTGGAAGGTAGGAAGATTCCTCTACAGAAGCCCATTGATGTGAGCTCTTAATCCACCATCTCTGCTCCCAACGTCATTCTTCTGGTTTTTGACATTCTGCTGGAAGGTTTTGGGCAGGTTTTTGCTGATGCTTTTCATTTTGGCGTATATACTAGACAAAACAGCTTGTTTGTTTCCTCTTCCTAAACCAATGCGGGTCACTCTGGTGTTAGGGCAAGATGCCAGTTTGGTGCGCCCTGGTCTTGTTGAGTTTCCACCTTGTCAACTTCATAAACAAGTGGGCATTTCCTTCCTCTTTTTCCTTGTGACTCTGCATCTGTCCAGTTTTCTAAAATTTGTTGGTGACATCTGCAAAAAGTAGAGAGGCACATCCCAAGCAAAGGGTCTGACACAATACAAGGGTTCCTGACAATACACATACACATAAAGAGAGCAGCATAGAGAGGAAAAAAAAGCACCAAATGGCTATGAAAATCTTTGAAATGCTACCACTCTTCTTGCGCAGTATTGCTTTCAGACATATTTAGTATTTTGCATTTGTATAATGCTTTTCATGGAGGAATTCTGGAAAACTTTATGGGAATGAAGCACAAATTCCCTAGCTGATTTTTGCCAGGCTTCAGAAGGAAATCCAGCAGAACTATGAATAAATCTATAGCCTTTTCATAGAATCATAGAATCGTTTGGTTGGAAGAGACCTCCAAGATCATCGAGTCCAACCATTAACATAACACTGCCAAGTCCACCACTAAACCATGTCCCTAAGTGCCACATCTACACGTCTTTCAAATACCTCCAGGGATGGTGACTCCACCACTTCCCTGGGCAGCCTGTTCCAGTTCCTGATAACCCTTTCAGTGAAGACATTTTTCCGAATATCCAATCTAAACCTCCCCTGGCACAACTTGAGGCCATTTCCTCCCGTCTTGTCATCTGTTACTTGGGAGAAGAGACCAACACCCATCTCTCTACAACCTCCTTTCAGGTAGTTTTCCACCTTACTACCTGTTCTTCCCCACCTGAATGTGTAAGTTTCTCAAAAGTAGAATTTATTTTTACACATAACCATGTGAAATTACCATTTTATAGCTGGGAATTTGAAAGACACACCATAGGATAACATCCAGACCGAGTTCAGACAACAACTGTGCAGCTTGGCCAGTGGCTACCCTAAGTTTCCACAGCCCAAATCCAATGCCCTATTTACTGGCCAAGTCATCATTTGTGCTTAAAAAGGAAGGCAATTACTCCAGAGCATCTGAAAGCCGCATTTTCCGCTGCAGCTCTGTTTTGCATTCTGTTACTGTGTCTACTTATTTCTGCATGGTACCATCTGGACTCTACCGCCTTTCTACTTCCTCATGGTTTGCAATTTCCTAAGTTCCTGCACATTTTTTTTTTTTTTGCATTTTATGGACAATCAGCAAATTTTTTAGCTCCGTGAATACAGCTCAGCATTCCTTCACTTTATTTTTAGCCCAAACTGGCTACTAGGAACTGCAGTTTGCCAGCTTTGAGCCCGCTAAGGCAGCTGACTCAGAGACCAGCCTGGCAGATGGCTCAATCCCTTTCTAAAGCTAAGCGAGAATGGATCTTTGTCATTTCTAATACACCAGCTGGTTGCAAATCCTCGAATACAGCTGATCCTTGAGGTGTGTCCGCACGTGCTGCCTGCGGGCCTCAGCATCCCCCACCCCACCCCAACTGAGAAAACACCCTCCATTCACTCCCAATTAATTTATCTTGGGTTTGTTTGGTTTTAGAATAGGGTAGAATAGAATAGTTCAGTTGGAAGGGACCTACGATGATCATCTAGTCCAACTGCCTGACCAATTCAGGGCTGGTCAGAAGTTAAAGCATGTTGTTAAAGGCATTGTCCAAACACTGACAGGCTTGGGGCACCCACCACCTCTCTAGGAGGCCTGTTCCAGTGTTTGACCACCCTCTCGGTAAAGAAATGCTTCCTAATGTCCAGTCTAAACCTCCCCTGGCGCAGCTTTGAACCATTCCCACATGTCTCCCTCTCCAGGTCCCCTCCTCAGGAAGCTGTAGAGAGCAACGAGGTCGCCCCTCAGCCCTCTTTTCTCCAAGCTAGGCAAGCCCGAGTCCTGAGCCGCTGCTCACAGGTGGTTTTTGGCGTTGTTTGGATTTGGTTGGGCTGGGCTGGGTTTGTTTTCTCCACGTCGCGCTGCAGCGCCGAGGGCTGCCCCTCAGTCACCAGAGAGCCGGGTCGCCGCACGCCGGCTGAGGGACGCGCTCCCGCCCCGGGGCCGGGCCGTGCCGCCCCTCGCCCCGGCCGGGGCTGCGGGCGGGGCCCCGCGCCGCCGTGCGGCCCCGCCCTCCCGCGGGCGGCCGCGGCCCCGCCCCGGGGCGGTGCTCCGCTCCCCCGCACCGGCACGGCCGGCGCCGCTGCCGCTGCAGCGCGGGAGGTGCTGGGACCCGCGCTGTGCCCCGGAGGGCGGGAGCGCTGCTCGCCGACCGCGAGGAGCCGGGCGCCGCGGCCACAGGTGGGGCCGGGGAGCCGGGGCCGGGCGGGCAGGAGGGAGACCGGCCGGCCGACCGACCGACCGACCGGCCGGCGGGGGGTCGGTGGGTGTCTTGCGGGGCGCATGGTGCGTGTTGCTGGGGCGGGAGGCGTTCGGCCGGCGGGATGTTTCGGTGACTCTCTCCGGATTAAGCGCTTTACAAAGCTGCCGGGCAGGCTGAGCGCTTCCGTGGGAAGGGCTGCGCGGCTTTGCCAGCGCCGTGCCGGGACGGCAGCGCCGGGTTTTATGCATCGCCGGTGCCTTCTCCTGCTCGGCACCGCGGGCAGAGCAGCCTCTCTGCTGCAGAGCCGGAGGAGCGCGGGGGCTTCGTTGCCGCCAACTCTGCTCCGTCTCTTCTTCGTTTTACAACGAACTGCGGGGTGCAGCAGATCAGTGCGTTACTCTTACTCCTGTGGTAGGCATGCCCGTTGCGGTGTTTTTAATAAATTCTTTAAACGAGGCTCTTCCTAACGCAGATTTCCATTATTGCTGCGCTGTGCTCTTCAGTAAGCTCACAAGCATGCAAGGTCAAGACCGAAACCGGTTCAGAACATTAAATGCAGAGTCTGCAAAACACACGGAGAATCGTGGTTAACGTGGTGGTGACTGTAAGTCTTTCTTTATCGCTTTCAGGTACTTCCCAACAACAAAACATGAATGCTTTCCCACCATGTCTCTCCATGCAGTAGCTCTAGCCAGCTACAGCGGAACAGAAGTCTTCGAGCACCCCCGCGCTAAAAAGGTGAGGCAAGGACGGCATCTAAACCTTGGCTCAGCCTTTTCCTTAGCTGGGGGGGGGGCTCTTCTCAAAAAAATAGCTTTTAGTTGTCAGTGGTTGTGGTAAATACTTCATTCTTAAATGCTGCCGGTTTCATTACGGAGTTAATTTTGGAAATGTAGTCCCAATATTGCGGGGAGGAAGGCTGACTCATTTATGCTATGAAAGATGTCAAACTGTCAGTGGTTTTTATTGGTTATGGCAGCACGTTGTGGTACGTTTCATGCACCTCTGTTCTCGTATTTCCTTGTAAGTGCTCTTTAAATGCTTGGTTTGGTGTTGTTTTTTTGGGGAGCAGGGGGGATGTTGGTTTTTTTTGTTTGTTTGATAGTTAAATACTGAAGGAGCTCTTCCCCAATCTGCGATAGAGTTGAAATCATAACATCTTGAAAGTAAGCGGAAATCTTTTATCCAAATTCTCAGAACACCGGTTGCTTCTGATAAAATCTAAGAGATGGGAGAGTTGTTAAAAAAAAAAAAAGAAAAGAAAAGATAAAATCGTAAAACTTAGCACTCTTAATATTTACACATACCAACAAAGTACTTGCATTCACCCTGGTGTCAGGCAGTTATAATACTTGCATCCTAAGAGGCAGAGTCAGTTAATTGCTGAAACTAAAAAAGAAAAAACACACACCCCCAACCAACAAAACCCCAAAAAACACCAGACCAAAACCATTTTTTTAACTCAACATAATTAATAAAAATGAGTTCCTGTAAGAACTGCTTTATCCAGTACTATTGACAGTATGAGAGTTCTATGTATAAAGCCTGCCTACACAATTGTTTCTCTAAATTAGTGCAGAGGGGAAGAAAAAAAAAAAAAGCACTATTAGATACTGAAAAGAGTATTTTTCTAAGCACTGGCATAATCAAACACTAAGTATTTGATATTCAGCATACTATTTTTGGCCTGAAGTGTTATTCTTCAGTTAAAAGGGAAATTCTTTGTTGGTTTTAATTTCTTCTGCTTTCCGTGAGTCTGAAGGGTATCTGGGCCAGATCTGTTCTCTGAGTCGCCTTGCTCTGCCACGGGACCGTATGGGGAATGTAGAGGTCAACACAGGGTGGCAGAGGACAGCACACCTTTTAACTGCCTTCTCTGTGCAGGGGAGGGCGAGAGGCATCCTGGGGATGCTTCTGTGTGGGGACATCTCGCTGATGCCTGTGAGTGGGGAGAAGGCACGAGGTACGCCTTAGTTAAGTGCCTTTTAATGATGCCTCCATCGGAGCAGGGCACCCCTTTGATTTCCCTGGTTTCTGTGATGTGCTCTGCAGGTCCATGACATACTTGAGGCAGTGGAGAGGGAGTGGGAGACGAATGTGTGACCTTCACAAGGAATTTGTGAGCTTGGGGAGGAGACCTGTTGCTTTACTGTCCTCAGTGTATCTTACTCCCTTGTTGGAATTAGCCCCTTGGTATTTGCGCTAAACCGCTTGCCCTGGTTCAGCTTACGCTGGTTTGACAATATAGTCAATCCGTCTTTGGGGTTTGAAATACCAAATCAGAAGCGTCATGACTGCACAAAGCGAAATGCTGATCTGGTATGAACCTGCTCAGTCAGTTCAAATGCATTCAAAATTTTTGTCAGCTTATACTGGCAGGCTGTATGCCAGGTCAAGTATTATCTATTTGCGTCGCTTCTTGCTTTACGCTGGGTCAACCACGTTGCTGACGTGAGCCACGTGTACTATGTTCTATCAAATTAGGCAGATGTGACTATGTCACCACGCTTGCTTCCCAGTCGATACAGCTGGGAGATCAAGCAGCACACGCATCAGGTGCTGGTGGAGTCGGGCCCTCATGGATTTAGCTCATAGCTTGTATACATCTAAACAGGCCCGTGCTTCCAGCAACAGATTGATGGTTCCTTGAATTCTTTTCCACTTCATTGCTGTTGTTTTGACAGATATATAGACATCTGATTCAGCATTTTATCTCACGTATGCCTTATGCACGTCTCCTGCCGTGTGGAGTTTCTTTTGGTCACCTGCCTTCTGGAGTGAAATGCAAGATGCAGAGTTGAGATGCCGGTGCTCTTCAGACGGTGCATGCTTCTGGGGAGATTTTCAGGCAATCAGAAACATAGGCAGTGGTTTGGTGACTGTCGGCAGGCCTTAGCGTGGTGTTCTTCCTGCTGGGATGACTGTGAGACTGGGGGTATCATTACCAGAGTACTGTTGTCTTATAACCAAATTGTCTGCCTGTGTGTTCTTGTTCTAGTCAAACCACGAAAGCCTAAAGGTGGCTTTCGCCGAGTCAGCGTATTCTTCAAATCCCTCAGCGAGGATTAGCTGCCTTGCGCCGACACCTCAAATCTCCGTTCTCTCAGGTATGCCAATTTGTTCTAAAATGCCTCCCTCTGGGGAGCCTTGCTGGTGCTTGTAGTGCTAGCAAAAGCTATCAATGTTTGTGTGTACTAAACAAGTGTAATCTGGTTGGAGAGGGAACCTTGCTTGCTGGCTTTGAAGATGGGACGACATCAAAGTATATGATACAGTTTGAAAGTACGGGGGGGGGTTGCCTTTTATGTGGTAGTTTGGCCATTTTAGTTACGCTGGCATTTTGAGTGCTCAAGAGTAAAATACTTGAACTGTTCAGATGATTCTTGGCAGGTTAACTCCTTGTTCATTCAAGAAATAGTTTCTCAGATTTTAACAGATTACTATAATTACTCACATGAGTATCAGTTGCAAAACTGAACTTGAGATTTTTTTTTTTTAATTGGAACTAACCTATTTCTGGTAGTTGCTTAAAATGTGGAGTTTGGTTTGTTTGGGGTTTTTGTTATTGTTTGGATGTTTTTTTAAGCTTGGCAGAGCAGAAGCACGAATTAAATTTTTTAAACTTATTCTTTTTTTCTTACAATCCATTAAGAGCAAGTATTTAGCAGAGTAAGTCAGCATGATTGTATGATTAGTGCTAGAGATGCTCCATGATGCTGGAGTAGTGGAGATGACAAAGGATGAGAGGGGACGGAAAGGCTGTCAGGATGGGCTTTGCAATAGGAGAGCAGAACAGAAGAGTTGAAGACAGTGAGACTAAAAGTTTTCGTCTTGCACAGAAAAGATGCTGTTTTCAGGCCAGGTTAAGGTATTCCTGTGCAATTGAGATGTCAATAGTTACCAAAATTTTGCTTTCTTCTCAGGAAAAGATTGAAATGTGGTTGTTTGGAAGTTAGCTAGATTTCATTTTCCCATTCCTGCTCTTACACTACCACGGCTGGCTATGTTGGCAAGGTGTTTCTTTGCACGTGCAGCCAGTGAAAAGGGCAGTTTTGCTGCTATTTCTGCAAGAGCTTTGTCCTGATCAGTGGCAGGTGTCTGGTCCCAATCACTAGTGAACTCTTCAGCTGATTTTGATCTGGCTTTACTAGGACAGCACTGCTAGCAGCTCTTGCAGTATAGCTTATACGTGATGTTCTTAATAACTATTTTTTTCAGCTTTCTCTTGGTGAGGACTGCTCTTTGTAGACTTGCTTTTCCAAAGTGTGGGGGGGGTTGATCCCTTCATTAGTAAACTTTCTTATCATGCAGTTTGAGTGCATGCTGGCTTCCAGGTGAGTGACGCGTGGAGAGGTTTACTGTTTTCCGTTGAGGTGTGTCCAAGGAGGGCAACCTCTGGGCAAAGTCTGCAGTCTGCAAGACCTGCAGTGTTTAACATTCCTTGTGATCCTAACTAAGAGTTCTTTGCCCTGGAAATGAATCTTCTTGATTGTATCTATTCTTAGAATTTTACAACCGACTTATCTTCCCTGAAGGGGACAGTTGTTAACTTCGTTGCTGTGATGTGGTCGATAGTTTCTTCTTGAACATAGACTTTGTGTCTAATCTCTCCATTGCTTGGATGATGGCAGTTCCTGTGAGGCTTTCTGTTCAAGGTATAGGACTTTTTATTCTTGAGTAGCTACTGGTTGCAGTGCGCACTTCTACGTCAGGCTAATGTTGCCACATTTGCCACTAAAAGCAGTTTTTCCATTGTCTATTGAACTACAGTTTTGCAGTAGATCACGTAGGACTTTGGCAGGCAGTAATTTTGATTCCTTCAGAGGCATTATAATGAACTCACTGTGACACAGATAATTTTCTTTATGGGTTCATGTAAATGTTGCCACCCCTATGAATAATGGACTGAAGGTTACTTTAGCCTTTTCCATATGAGGAGGAGTGCCTGACTGAACTGAAGCATGCTTTTATTACTAGGTGTGTATTTTTTTTCTTCCTGCTGTATTGATCCTCCATATGTCTTGCTATAACGTGCCCTTCTCTTTTACCGGCAACTGAACTAGTACCTGTACTGGTAACTGTACCTCATCCAGTTTTGTAGAACAATGATGTTTTTGAGCACACTGACAATCAGTCACCATTAAAGACTTAACTAACTGTGTTTGGCTAGCAGCAGCATGCTTGACTGTTGGTTTATTATCTAGCCTTATCAATGACAGAATTGCTTCCTGACTGCAGAAAGCAAGAGCTTTCTTGCAGGAAGAGGCAGCAGAGAGTGGTGTGTGAATTCAGCTCTTTCCCGTCTTCTCACCTGTGTCAAATAACGTGCATTTTATTCACGTTGTAAATTAACCTTTTCTTAGGATTGTTTCCTAACCTCTCGGTTTCTTCCCTTCTCTGAACAGATGAATACTCAAGGCCAGCAGTGATTGGACATGCTAGAAGTTTTGGATCATACCCAGACAGTGCTGAAGCTATCAAAGACATTCTCGTGTCTGTTTTAAACGCATCTGGTTTGAAGACCTCTTTGGTGCCAGAACAGACCACAATGCAGGGAGCTGAGCATCCAGACAGTGACGTGGAACGGTGGGAAGAAAGCAGCGATGGGGATAGCCGTGACGACAGTGACAGCGATTCTGCACATCACAACGCTGCCTGTACACAAACGGACATTCGGTTTACAAGGCACCGAGCATGTTGGGACAACACACGCTGCGATTCCTCTAAACCTTCGCTGGATACTTTCTTTTGTTCCCGTTACTCTGATGGGGATCCTGCTGCTTCATCCTTGAATGGCTTCACTCTTTCGGACGTGTCCCCTCTGAAGCGGGACTGCTTTACCGAAGTGACGTTAACAGGAGGCACTGTCACATCGGCTGTTGTGCATTCTGGAAAACGTCTTCCCTCCCCCGAACCAGACGTGACTTTCACAAGGTTTCTTTCCGCTTCAACTGTTGGTAAGCCAGCAGATCTGTTGAAATACCCTGATGCTTTGGAGCCTGCGCCTGTCAGCAACAGTGACAGCAATTCTCCCAGTGGACTTTCCCAGCCAGAGCCAGTCAATCGAACAGGTAACTTTACGGGTCCGTTCTTGTTTTAAGATTTCTGTGCTAGGAAAGACAACTGTAATTGAAATGGGACTTGTTTATGGTGATTGCGAATTTGACACATGCTGTTGTTCAAAATAGGAGGGGAGAAAAAGAAAGCTTAAAAACAGAGGAGAACCAGAGGGTTGGACTCGGTGAAACGGGAGACAGTCGTGCTTGCAGTAGTCGTCTGTCTCATGATGCAGAAATGCTTCTGTAATATGCAACCTTTGGTAAAATATAAAAATCGCTGAGCTGTGAGCAATGTAGAACATCCATTGGATAAGGCTTCACCACCTTCGTCTTGCCTTCACGGTTACCCTTCTCCCGAAAGCAGATAGTGTGGACCTGGATGTTTGGTAGTGATTCATTGGTGTGTGCGGGCTCCCTGGGCCATCTCCTCATGTTTGACATGGGCTGGAGGAAAGGGAGGCCTTTGGTTCTGGGACTTTGGGGGCAGGGCATTAACATCCATTCTCGTTATGACTAAATTAGCTTGTGCCAGTGCAGGACTATTTTTCCTCTTCCCCTTTCCAAGTGCACCCGCCATCTCGGAGACACGTAGACCCATCCGATACAGATCAGGATGTTTTTACCCCTCACCAGTTTCTGACCGTATGGATATCCCGTGTGTTGTCTGTGAAGAGACGCAGAGGGCTGCTAGTGAAGGCGGCCGCCTCCGCTCCTGCAGCGGCAGGGGGCTCAGGGCAGCACAGGCCCGTAGGCGAGGACCTGTCCAGGGGGGAGGTCCAAGCGCAGTGCCCCCAAGATGGCTGGCGGAGCGGCTGGCCTGGCCTCGGGGCTGTGCGTGCCTCCATGAGGCGTGCTGGGCTGCAGGCCAGGGCCCCTGCCCCTTGGCTGGGACAGCACAATAATCTCCTCGCGTTTGATACCGATATGAGCAGCCTTTGCTACAGTGAGATGAAGCATTTTTATTTTATTTATAAAAGGTGTTATAAAAGGTGTTATTGGTATCTAAGGGCTTATTCTTACTAGATACTAAGCCCCAGAAAGGTAGAATCATAGAATCGTTTAGGTTGGAAGAGACCTCCAAGATCATTGAGTCCAACCGTTAACCTAGCACTGCCAAGTCCACCACTAAACTAAAGATGGTGCAACTAAGGCCTGATTTCCTACTGGGAAGGAGGAGGACGGCAGGGAGCACTCAGCCTGCCTTTGTATTATAAGTAAAAATGACAAAGGCTGGTTTGTTTTTTGTTTTTTGTTTTGTTTTGTTTTCCTTCTCCCTTTGGTCAATAGTAGTCCTAGAGGGACTTCAGGGAGGTTGTGGAGCCTCCTTCTCTGGAGATACTCAAAAACCCGCCTGGACGCAGTCCTGTGCAGCCTGCTCTAGGTGACCCTGCTCTGGCAGGGGGGTTGGACTAGATGATCTCCAGAGGTCCCTTCCAACCCCTGCCATTCTGTGATTCTGTAGAGGTGGCGCTCTGAGCTCCACTTCCAAGCTCTGGTCCTTCCTGGATACTCATCTAGAGATCCTTCAAGGCCTCAAGCTGGCACCAAGATCTCAGATAGGCATGTGCCGTTGCAGAACTGGGAGCTCTTAATAACAGCAACTTTGTCATCTGGGATAGGCTGTTGTCAACAGGTAACATGGCGACGATTGTGGTTTCCTTCTGCTGGGTGTTTTGTTGGGCCGGCGTGTTTGAGCCCTGCCCGACGGGAAGGAGGAAACCGCACCCGGCGGTTGGAGCCGGCTGGGGCCGGTCGCGCAGGTTTGGGTAGCCGGGCCTGGAGAACACAGCCCAGGCGCTCCGTGTCAGCAGGGACCGCGAGGCACATGTGTAAAGAACAAATAAATCGTGCGTGACTCGATCTCCTGGCACGAGTAGGACATGTCACAAGCTCTCGCGTTGGGTCAGTAATGCTGCTGGCTCTCCAGAAAGCAAACGGAGGAATACATCAGCCAGGTGACCTAAGAAGTAGCGTCCTTCACTTTACTAACAAATACTTCTCACGGGAGCTGGGATCCTGTTAGACGCCGCGCCACGTGGTGGGCTCTGTCTGCATTAGACTTTGGTCTGTTCTGTACAACGTGAAAATGTCTGCATTTCATCGTTCCTTGTTGCTTCCAGCCGTTTAACTCGCCAATGGGTAGCCTGGGGTGGGAGGAACGAGATCTCATTCTCCCCTGCATTGTGCAGGACTGTGAGGAGCAAAATGGCAAATGGCAAACTGAAAAAGAAGAAATAGAATGCCTAATTTGAAGGCAGGAATTACATAAAAGCATCTCCTGACTTACCATCCTTTCCATTGCTATCTCAATGATTTCTCGCTTTAGTTTCTCGAAGGAGAATTGGTGAGGGATGCACAAGACATAAGAAAATGACATGAGATGACTTAAATCAGAACAAATAACTTTTTTCAGTGGGATTTTCTGCTGGTCTCTTGTAAGGACCGGTTCATACTTTTAAGGGTTATTCTCTGGTGGCCTCACGTAACCTTCTGAAAAGGCTTCGTCATTTGTTAATGAAGAGTCTGTGACTGAATTTGGTGTTTTCTGGGGGCTTTGTTGTGGCTGGTGTGTCACTGGCAGTTCACAGGGCTTCTTCTTGGTTTTGACCTCTGTATGCATCAAGGTGACTTCCTTCTGCGGCTCTTGAGGGCTCTTTCCCCAGCCCCAGCAGCCTCCGGGCAACAGTGCTCAGGAGCAAAAGGGCAACCAGATTATTTGTTGTGTCCCATTGCTGGATGTGCTGGGCTCCTTCCTCATGCTCCTTCTCACTCTACATTATTTTCACTTAAAGATGCAAGAGGTAAGCAAGAGAGAAAGCTCCCATTAGATTTTAAAATGATATTTAAGATGAATTGCATCTTATATTTTAAAGAGAAAGGAATAATTTTTCCATTTCCTTATTTCTTCTTATTTTTAGTTCAGAGAGTAATGTTTGTTATCTTAACTGATGAGAATGTAGGTTTTCATCGAGCTGTAGAGGCCTTAGCACTTACCTATACTCCCCACACACTGCTTATCCAGTAAGATGAATTATCAAATAGGGGATGAAAATAACCTAATTAGGTGATTAAATCTGTTTTGAAAAGTCAGATTGTCAGCCTTTCCATTTTTCCTCCATGGTATACACAATGGAGGTATTAATAATTCTGTACAAAAGCACTACGTCTGTGTGTCTGCGCTTGAGCACAGTATTGACTTTCCAGCCTGATGTCACTGACGCTCAGGGAAGCGTAACATGGTTTCTATAAATAAGGCAATATAAAGAATCTAAAGTAAACCTGAGAGTCGGTGCCCTTTAGCTGGAGAAAAAGTTTTCATAAACTTTCTCTTTATCCTTTCTGTGACTTTTAAACAAATTTAGGAGTGGCTTTTTTTTTTTTTTTTTTTTTTTTTTTTTTTTACAAAGAGCCTTTGATTAAGCTGTGTTATCTGCAATGGCTTTAAATGGCATGTGTGGTAGTAGCATTTAGATATGGTCTATTTTATCCTGTAAACATTACCACAGTGAAACAGAGGAATTGCTTGATTATAAGGTCAAAGAAGAGGTAGTAAACAAACACCAGTTAGTTTAAAAAACAGGAGTCATTTCCTTTCGTATCTCATTAGTGTGTACATCCACGGACATTATATTTAATCTTTGTCATCCTTCCAGCAAATTTCTTGTAGCAGTGGTTGTAAGTGCTTTGAAAACAAACCATGAGGGCATGATCTCACACCTTCAATTCTCCGGGGAAGAAGATTGTGACTATATATATTTATATATAAAAAGCAATCCATGGTACATCTATAGAAAACCAGATACGTGCTTTGCTGCATAGTGAAAAGTTCTTAATGGGAAGGAGAGATGAATTTTGTTTCACACGCTCATCATACTCAGAAGCAAATGCCAGGAAAACAAAACTGTTGTTTGGGAAGCAGCTAATGCATCCGCCCCAGTTACACGTATGACCATGCAGTATGGGTTGCATTTGAAAACAGGAGGGAGATTTCCTTGAGTTATGGAAACATAACGGCAAAGATTTTTCCAAACTTGCTGTAGTCACACAATACCAGAGTGATGCAGGAAATCTTTTAAGGCTGATGCATCTCTCTGCATGCCCAGACAGCAGTGAGATTTCTTTTTCTTCCAGGTACTGTGAAGGAGCAGAGAGCAGTGTTAGCTGGCTGTGGTGCAAACTGCAGAGCATCGCTGTAATCCCAGCCCGAGGTTCTGGCTGTGGTTGTCCCCAGCAGCTCAGGCCGTAGCTGGGAGGGGGCCGGTGGTGGGACCGCAGTGGTCCTGTCACCGCACGGCGCTTAAACTGTGTTTCCCTGGTAGTTGATACTCATGCTTCAGGTTGCCGGCGTAGTTCAAATGCCAACATGTTCCTCGCATTTCTCTCTCCTTCATCTTAACTTCCACCACAGCCTCCAGCCCCAACAGTGTTCAGTTTTGGGAAAGTAAGTTTACTTACCTTTCTGGAAATCACCCTGCGCACACCCTGGGAGCTGCAGAGAAAGAAACAACTAATAAAAGTTCTTGTTATACCCACAGGTTCTAATTCTCCTTTGAATATAAGTGCTATATCCTTGAATCGTTCGTTGCAGGACATCTGCATGCTTCCAGAAGATGTGGAGAAGGTGAGAACAACAAAGACTATTGTCACAGTGTTTTTTCCATTTTATAGTGGCAAAACCAAATGACAGGAGGTGTTTCTCAATAACAGCACTTTCTGATAGATGGTCTAATCTTTACAAATACTGTATTTTCCCTCTTCTGTCCCTCTGTGGGTGAACCTACGCACTTAAAATGCCTATTTCTTAATTTATTTTTATTCTTAATCCATTAATTATTTTAATTATTTTAAAATAATGGAAATACTTTAGAACACTATACATTTCTGCTTTTTGTTCCATCATTTTCCTACACATTCCTTGAGACCAAACTTTAAGATTATTGTAGTCACTTTAAAGTGACTACAAATGTTACATAGAATTTGTTGCAGCTACATGCATATGGATGGGATTTACCTCATGATTTTACTATCAGGAGATAGGGAGAGGTTGGGTTTTTTTGTGTGTGCTTATGAGCGTGTGAGATTGCTGTAAAAGAATTAGAGTATGAATAACACGCACAGTAACTGTAACATCTGCAGTAATTTAAGCAATTTTTCATGGTTTCTAATTTGAATAAGGGGCCCAAACGGTCCTAGGTGTGTTGCCGGATAGCAGTCCATTTGAGCTTATAAACAGAGATAAAGAGGAGAAGATAATGCTGTCACACATAACTCTGTGTGCTAAATGTTAATCTTTTCCAACAATTGGAAAAGAGGGGTTAGTGTTATAATTAGTTATTGCAATGAGTAGGATTTAATACAAAAGAGCTTTGAAAGTGTGCCTAGAAAAGGAGTTTTTTTGCTGGACTGTGGATGTGCATGTGGTCCCATGTCCTGGGCCCAAGAGGTAATCATCTTTGTGCACAGCACTGGTTTTACTGGAGTGGCAAGTTCTGCATTTGATTTGAAGCTCTCAGCATCCCTAAGGTGCATTTTAAAAAAACAAAACCAAAAAACACATAATAAGTCACACACCAAAAACCAACAAACTTGTGAACTAGCTTTTCACCTTGCTTTTTGTGAAAGGTGTTTCAGAAAGGAGATGGTGTTTCTCCGTCTGTAACGTGGGAACCAAAACCAAAGCAATTTTTTTAGTCACCAGCAGATCAGTGAGTAGATACCTGGATTAGAAACCACAGTCTGAGAACTATTGAGCGAGGCAAGATTGCATCAGCTTCTTCTCCTGTGCAGATGGTTGGGGGCTGGTGTGATTACAAGTTTAAAGATACCAAGAGCTCAGTCCATTATGACTGAGGCTGCCTCAAAAAAACCTAAACTAAACTCAAACCAAAACCCAAAACATTTTTAGGTTATGAAATAATCTCTTTGAAACTTAGGAGTCTGAAAGCTAAAGTACTTGTAGTGTCAGCAAGTCTTGAGAGTTGTAGTTGTGTGCCAGGAAGGAGATGGGCCAGATGATCAAGAGGGACTTTCCACTGATGCGAGTAGGAGGGAAGAGAAACGAGAAGGTTGGTGTGTCACAGCTGAGTTGGGACTGCTCCCTAGGGTGATGGACCTAGCAGGAGGCAGAGCTGAAAGCCGATAGTCATGCTGAGTACAGGAGTGCCTGTATCCTGTTCCATCTTTTTGTAACTCTTGGATACGCTCATAATTGTTTTTATCAGCAGGGCATGCTGATGTGCTGTGCTCCGCCACTAACTTGGGGTTAACCATTGCCACACGGGCTTTTTGCATCTTCAAAGTGGGAGATGTCCTCTTTATCTCCCAAAAGCAAAAAGGCTGTTTAATTCTTTCCTTTGCTAATAGTGAGTCCTGAAGTTCACTGAAAGTTGTCTCTGGAGAAACTGTGCACCAAGCAAGTGATGTTAATCAGTGTTAGGGAAAAGATAAAAGTCTGTTCAAACGCCCGCAGGGACTTGTGGGCTTTTTCTAACTTTGAGATTAATCTTTTAAATGCGTTTGGCTGTGGACAGTAAGAAAGCAGTGATGTCTGTTGTACTCCTTAAGATTTAGCTATTTCTAAACACTGATGTCCTTCTTCATGCTTCCCATACAGGTTGTAGGGGATGTCATGAGTTCTGATGTGACTGGTACAATTTTCTGAGCATAAGCTGCTTTTTAGAAAGCTTTAATTACTGTGCGCTCAGGGTCTCTAGCCTTAGGTACTGCCATGGTAATTTAGACAGAGGTTTAGCCTTGCACAGTGCAAACACGTGCAGTTGAGGGGAGACGGGGAGAGTATCCTGGGCATCTCCGATTGTCCACCCACACACCTGAGAGCACCTAACCCTTCACGGTGCATCCACTTTTGAGCTGAGCCTGGGCTAGGAGGCTGTGCCCAGGCCAGCAGCAGTAGCCCAGGTGGGGCTGGTGGGATGCTCCGTTACACCACAGGAAGCACGGGATACAGCAGTGACATTGGAGCAGGGAGCCCCAGGTTTGTCTGGATGCCTCAGTGGTGCCAGAGGTGGCTTTACAAATTCCCTTTTCCCAGAGGATGGGTGACCTGGGCAGCAAGATGGTAAGGGACACCATGGGGAGGGGTTGTCTGGTGGGGAAATGCCACAGCGAAGCTTTGAAATGAATTTAGTTAAGGCAGTGTGAACACCAGGGGAGCTAAATTCCCACTTACCCTTATCACAGACTTTCTGTGCAGCCTTGAGTTGACCACGTAAGCTATCTCACTGCACATTGCCTACTTCACTGCCATAACTCTTACCACATGAAAGCATTTTACTAGCTTCTGTACTACCTGCCACCTGACGATCTACAGTCCCTTCAAAACCTGCCTCTTCTGGCCCCATCCAGGTTAGCATGCATGCAAAACTGTTTGTACAGACTGACTTGAAATTAAATCCTGTTAAATAGGTTACGTGGATTCACACTTGCATACTAAATAATGTAGTGTAACTGGAAGACTGTGTCCCTAAAATGCATACATATTCATCAATTAGGCATGTAATCAAGTTTGGTTTTAATCTAATAGATGGGTAAGATAAAAGTAAATTGTATGTTTTAATCAAGGGTGAGACAATTATCTGGGCAGTTGCCTTTTGCATGTTGTCTCTGAATTGCCCTTGGGGTGTTTCTTTTGGTGTTTAAATGAAAGGTGAGATAGCCTTACGTTTTCATTTCTTGAGTTGAAAAAGTACGGGGAAAAGTTACATATTTCACTTAATCTTAAGTAGATATCAAATATGCTGTGTACTAACGAGTGTTCCAATCTTGCGTCCAGGAAAACGCGCACTTTTTTGTTGCAGATATGATTATAGCATCGCTAGAAAAAATGAAATGTAATATCCTAAGCCAACAAGCAGAGTCCTGGGGTATGGAGGAAACAAGTGGATCGGATGGCAGCTATCACACTGATTCAGAGCTATCTTCTTACCCGGGAGTGAAGAAGTCCGATTCTTCTGTCGCCTCTTCGGACAGTGGTTATGAAGGCAAGTTACTTAGTCTATAATGCAACCTTGTCTGACAGCCTTTGCCATTTATTTTTGCGCAAGAAAATACTAAATCAATTTGAGCATTGCTTGGAACCAAATCCTCTGTTACCTTCTTTGAGTCTCTCAACAGAGCTGTGTTCCCTGAGAATCATTATGCTACAAGTGTTTTCCCTGTGGGTCACATTCTTCCTTTTGAATGCTCACATCTGTGTTTTATTATAATTTTTTTTTCCTCTTTTACATGAAAAAGAAAATGTAAGGTTGAAGTGCCACGTGCCAAGCACGACTCTCCATAGAGCGTGCCTGTAGTTGGCTGGTTTTCTCTCTGCTTAAATCCTTTTTTGCAGGATTTGAAGCCTGGCTCTTGCCTTCTGTGCTTCTGCAGTATGCAGATCAGGCCACGCAATTGATTTGAGTGAAACTGCCCAGAGTATTCATTCGCATACAGTTTTGAGGCAAGATAATAAAGGTTCCTGGCACTACAATGCTTGAGTCAACACATGCATTTTTAAGTAGATTTTAGTCTCTTGAGTAATACGGATCTTAGGGATGGAACTTAAGTCTAAAATTTAAATGGCATAACTTGTGGGGAAAAATGAATGGTGTGTTGCATGTGAGAAGGGGAGCGACCACTGATAATATAAAACCTTTTGCTTTAGTCTCTAGCAGCATCTTCCTAAGAAACTGAGGGACATGCTGTATGACAGACTCCCAAGCATTGGCTTTCTGTGTGTGTGTATAAAAATAAATAAAATTGCTCTGTAAATACAGTGTGTGTGTTAAAGTTTTGGTAAGCAAAGAAAAATATAAATATAATTGCAGCTACTCTATAAATGCTGGCAAAGTTTAACTTGTGTTGTCTTTGTTCCGGACAGGCTGTGCTCTGCTGCCTGTCAGCTCCCCCATGCATCTACCATCACATCATGAGGTTACAAGATTTTGTTGCCACAGTGACTCAGAGGATGAATATGTAATTATTGGTAAGACTTAAAATGATAACTGCAGAAACAGCTCTATTGTTCAGCTGAATCTATTGCATCGTTTGGAAAAATCTATTGGCTTAGTAGATGTTATCGCAGGAGAAATAACATGAGAAAATGGAAAGAGCGATGTATGCATGACTCTTATTAGAACACAGGCAGCAATACCAGAGTGGTGCAGGATTTTCTTTCTACAAAATAATACATTTTCTAGTTTGATGGACTGAAATTATGCGTAAGGATTGAACCCAACGAACATGGGTGAGCAAAGTG
The DNA here is from genome assembly GCA_009819775.1 of Phoenicopterus ruber ruber. Taxonomy (NCBI): domain Eukaryota; kingdom Metazoa; phylum Chordata; class Aves; order Phoenicopteriformes; family Phoenicopteridae; genus Phoenicopterus; species Phoenicopterus ruber. The sequence continues at coordinate 188,315,978 of CM020215.1, read as the reverse complement.
GGAAACTGGCACAGCCTCAGCCAACTATAGCAGCATTGTTTGAGAGAATTTAGGACGTGATCATTTCCTAATTAAAGAGGTTGCTTAGGTTTTAGGCAGCCCTCTCTCTGCTTCAGGACTAGAGCAGACTGTCCGCTTATAGTCACCAGTGCTCTGCTTCTCTTCAGGACATTCTGAGTTTCTTTGGTTACCTTCTGGTTTTTACATATACAGAAATAGAAACCCTTAAAAGTAGCCTGAGCAACATTTAACCTCCTATCTTATTTTTTTCATGTTAACAAATACTTTTTGCTTGCTCCTTTTGGTTTTAGAGATCTGCTTATTTTTTCACCTCCTCTTTCCCTAATCTAAGAGTGAAGAGCTAGCTCCCCAAACTGCATTTCTAGTAGCAAGAGTTATTTTGACATGTATGAATGGGGAAGCATTTGTCTTCACAACAATATGCGTGGCCAAACTAATGCTACCAATGTGAACACCTTGTCTGCATAAGCATATTTTGTCTATATAAACATAATGAAGTGTGTGCTTTAATTCCATCCATCTCACCTGTTACTAACTTGTTTATAGGATTAGCTGGCATGTTTGTGATCGGTGTCTCCAAATATCTGTCAGTGTCCGAAAAAATTCATGTGCACTCTATTGGTTCTGTTTATTATTATTTATGTCTAGTGCTTTCTGGCTGGACCTGGACTAGCAGGCACTTCGTGTCTCCTTACTGATTCCCCTGCTCTTGAAGGGAGGCTGATGGCAATCATATGATGCATAGCTGTTAGGGAGTACTCTTCATTAGCGGATGTCAGAAATCTGCAGAGGAGATAAGACGCCTTATGCCTGTTTTACAACCATGGCTGAGGTTATTTCCCACATCTGACAAGGTGGTGTAAAGATGAATATATTTGAAACTGACACTGTGCTAATCCAGAAGGTAGATTTAAAACAGTGCTGAGTAACAGAAGCTTTGTTTCTTAGATGACTTGATAAAATTTTCTCCTTTACCACAGAACTTGAAGACCTTGAAAATCTGTCTGTCGCCCCAGATGAAAGGTAATACTGTATATCTTACTATATTAGCCCGGTGGCACTACCTTTTCTGCTGGACCAGCTTTCTGATGACTCTTACAGCCGGGGAAAGGTGTGGGAGTGGTAAATTTGGTCCTCCCAAGGAAGGGGGAGGAATGCTGCTTGACAGCAAATGTCTGTGGCGTTTGGCTTAGCAGAGCATTTCTCTGGTCCCGGAGTCTTGCTGGAGGGTGGTGGCTGTGGCTCTGCAAGGGCCTGGGTGTATCAAAGCAAAGGGGATAGGAATAAAGGGATGGGAGAAAACTTTTCAGGGATGCAGAAGAGGCAGTGGAGCTGCTGATGACATGCTGCTTTTTTTCACTATCTTGTATTGCTTAACTTTCAGGTCATCTTTTGAACCAGGCAGCAATTCTGCTGAAACAACAGCCCAGGAGTTGTGCAGAGCTTTCAGAAAACGCTGGTTGCAGACAGACTCTGCAGCTCAACTGTCTGGTTGCCTGAGCTCATCTAAGCAGAGAGTGAGTCTGAGCTGAACACAGCAGGCTCTTTATTCAGTTCCCCAAATAATCATTGTCTCACTGCAGCTGCTTCACTGTGAGGGGAAATTGCATTTAAAAAAAAAAAAAATACAGATGATTACTTACCGTTTATTAGTTCATTTCAGATAAATTTTTAGAAAATTTATTCTCTCTAGCAGTTTTCAGCACATTTAAGATGTGCAGTTGCGAACAATCAGGATGTACTTTCTTCTGGGACTGATATGAGGGAGTTTAACTGAGGGAGGGCTACATGCAGGTGAAAACTGAACTTTAGAATCCTGGAGTATAACGGGGGATGTTTCATAGCATTTAACGTGTGTCCAGCTGATGGGCTGTTCGTCTTCACGAGTTTGTCTTTCCCAATAGTCTGTGCTGAAAGAAGAGATTCCAAGAGAGCTTGAGTCCAGTTTGAATCTGGCTGAAGAAATAAAGATCATATCCAAATTAAGAGGATCTTCTGGCTGGGCCCCTCCGAGATCACAGATTATATTTAATATTCACCCTTCAGTCAAGTAAGTCTAAGGAGTCTGAGCATTGTCGTTTAGCACAGCATGGGGACTTGTCTAAAACCTTTGAAGTTGATGGAAGGAGCCTGGGTGATTAAACAGAACCTAAGGTTAGAGCTAGTGCATGGTGCAGCCTTCTGCAGCGTCTGTCACCAGCTTCGCTAGAAAGCCAGTAGCATCTTTTTCCTCTCTGTTGGCATGTCCTGATAAATGTGGCACATGCGCTTTTACACGTGATAATACACACACAGTTTGGTGTTATGGTGGCAGAGTGCTTAGCTGGACTTCTAAAAATTCCATTTTGTGAGATTACTTGGACAATATTCTTAAGAGTTTCCCCATATCCCTGCTGATATTTTATGGGTAGTAGGCTTTCAGAAAGGGAGGAGAGAACAGGTTGTGTTTGGGGAAACTACGATCTGTCTCTGCATAAAGTGCTGTTAAGTGCACAAAGTAGGCATACTGTCTAATTCCCAGTGGTGTGGCAGGTCCAGTTGCTTTCTCAGTTGCAGATGTGGATTTTTTTTCTTCTTTCTTTTTTCATTGATGCCAACTTAAGAAATGGGAAAAAATTTAAATTCTTGCAACAAGCCCTCTTTAAAAGCAGTGGTTGATGTTACATCCTCCACAGAATAGCTTAGAGACTCCTGCTAAAATAATAACCCACATTGCCTTCCAGAACCCCCTTCTTCATGTGGAGGAGTAGAAGTCAGCTCCCAATTTGGAAGTATTCACTGGTGCCAGTGTAGCTCTCTTGCACTTTGGGAGAATGTTAACTAAAATGTGGTTTGGATGCTGAAAGGTGTAACTATTTGCCTCTGTATGCAGGAGAGATGCAGTGGTGGCTGCCCAAAACTTTACATGTGTTGGTTGTGGAACCCCAATAGAAAGCAGTAAGTATTAACAAAAACGGGGGGGAAGTCCATAACTGGTAATCAGGCTATAGTCTTCACCAACATAATTTTACAATTGTGGTACATCTATCTGAGCTAGAAGGAAAAATCTCATTGTTGGATTTGCCTGCCATAATAGAACAGGCAGTGGGATCCTACCACTGCCTGGAATTTCTCATTGCAGACAGAATACAATACTTAATAAATGTCCTTCTCATATGCAGTAAAAATTAATAATGGTCAACAATAAAACAGGAAAAGCTATTAAAAATCATTCCTCTAGGCTGGAAAGTGCTGGTTTTACATTTTCCAATGGTTTCTTTCAATAATTCTTTCTCTGTGCCAGTTCACACATTTTCAAAAGTCTCTGAAAGTAAGCTTATGGAATGTCTGGTTTTGCTTTTTTGGGTTATTTTTTTTTCCTTTAAATCTTGATCACAAAATCCTGCTTGCGTTTGAAGAGTATTTGTGATACTTAGTGAGAACTGCTTGAAAGCGTGATGATTTACAACCAGACCTTACCTAAGAAATCTTGGAAGTGGCTTTCAAGACTCGTTCTGGGTCTGTTCACAAAAGAGCAGCATTTGTGATGGCCTGTAAAGTGTCAACAATCTGTGATGGCGCATTAACTGGAGCAAACCTGAGATGCTGAGATAACTGGGAAAAAAAACCACAAATCTTTTTATATGAAAAAGTATTATACAAATATGACTCCAAGATCAGCTTGTCTTTCCATTTGGTGGAAGTATTTTGTTGTGTGTGGTTTTGGGGCGTTGTTTTTTTTCTTGTGTCTTTTTTTGAGGGTAAAGCAACAATGGTTTCTCTAAGATCTCATGGTGATAAATATAATCAGTTCAGTTTAACAAATGTGGCAATGAGGAAAGCTTTTTCTAATGCAAAGTACAGAGCTTGTGCATGTGTTTACCACAATAATAAACCCCCCTACCTAAAATAAAATTAAAAAAAATAAATCCCTTGCCCCTCACTCCCATAGTTCTGAGTTATTTAGACAGAATAGGCATGCAGACGAGATACATCCCATAAATGTTCACAATTTCATTGCGATCTACCTGCAGAATATATCAGGAGGCTCCGCTATTGTGACTACCTGGGGAAATACTTTTGTGACTGCTGCCACAGCTATGCCCAGTCTTCCATTCCTGCCCGAATGCTGATGAAGTGGGACTTCAAAAAATACTACGTGTGCAACTTCTCCAAACACCTGCTGGACAGTATATGGCAGCACCCAATTTTCAATGTGTCGTGTATTAATAAAGCCCTCTATACAAAAAGTAAAGAAATGGACAGGGTGAGGGTAAGTGTGGCTTTTTTTTTTTTTAATTGGGAATTTGTGGGTCTGCGGCTTTTGGGAAGAACTCCTCAGGGCAGGTTGTCCTTTGCGTGTGTGTGTGGGCGAAGGAGGCAGAGGTTGTTTCTCTGCACTTAGACTTGTCCCATCGCTGCTTCTGGGACTTGCCCTCTCTCCCCTCAGATGAAGGGGGAGGAGGGAGAAGTTTCCAACCTATGCCAGAGGTCTCGTCTTCCTCCTTGTCTTTGGGAGGTGTTTCCTTATTGGTTTCCAGTTTTAGTTCATGGGTGAGCTGGTCTCCTGCAGTAAATATTTATCTCTGCCTGGCAACTGGCTTTCGGAAAGCTCCGGAAGTTTTGAATGACTCCTTGATTTTGTGAGCCATTAGAGAAGACACCCTTGGCTTATCTAAGGGCCGCACCTCCTGCAGCTTGAGGAAGGATGCTCTGCAGAAGATTACAAGTTGCCATGCGCTTGCTTCTTGGCTGAGGAGACACTTATCTGGTCTTACACAGGTTTGGGTCTGGCATCTTGGGGTGCTGACGGAGCCGTTGGTAGCATTAGGAATTGCTTCCCTTGTCAATGAATAAAAGTAGCCTTTGCCTTCCTTGGCCTTTCGTGCATTAGAAAACCCATTTGTTTAATTTTGTGATGAGTGTGAAGTTTCTATTTTTAGGTGTGGCTTGATGTGCTGACAAGGGTTGCTGACTCAAATAGTGCTGTCCCTCACTTATGAATATATAAATGCAATTGCTTTTCATTTAAAAATTGTTTTGTTTTTCCCTTTCATCTTTTAGGAGGCGCAAGAACAGCTTTTTCATTTAAAAAAGCTTCTGAAAACCTGCAGGTTTGGTGAAAGGTATGGGCCATGATCATGCATGAAAAATAGCTTATTAAAATGTATGTAAGGTGCTTGTAGAGCCTTTCTCTCTAGAGACATTTGAGTGCTTTTTTAAATGAGTTAATACGATATTTAGAGAAAATTCTATTAAGAGAACTTCCTTCTATTACACTGCAAATGTTGAGTGAAGAACAGCTTTTACATGGTAGCTTTCTGTTTCTCATAACATCCTTAGACATTTGGTTTTAAATGTTGAATGATTTTTGTTAGGTGTATATTTTTTCCTACTTTCTCCCTCTTAGGTTGTCACTAGTTCTTAAAAGGTCAAAGATATTTACGTACATCTCTGAGATGATTAGTCTTAAAATTAAAAAAAAAATAACAAATGTGTTCCTTGAGAGTTTAAAGATTTCTTCCGGAAATCTGTCATAATGCCCAATTCAGTTTATTTTATAAACATATTAAAGTGAAGGTAGTAACTAGAAGTGGTAAATACCCGAACATAAGAAAGTATAAAGCTGACCTTGTTTGTTGCTGTAAATTAAAGTTTTTTTTGGTATTTACCTCACCAAACTATGGGCGTAACTAGTGGTTAGACATGTGAATGATATAACCTTCACCACAGAATCGCTGACACTTTAAAAAAAGTTGTAAGCAAAATAAGCTTTAAAAGTAGGTTCTGTTCTTTCTTTAACATGGATGTTTTTAAGAAAAGCATCCATTTGTGCTGTTCGCCAAAACTAAAAGATACATATTTTAATGTCTCTCTTCTGCACAACCACTTGTGATTCTGTTATAGAAATAAGCATTAGGATCCTCACTATACCTTCTACACAGGCAGCATGTGAAAAGTTTTAAACGTAATAGCTATGTTTTCAGTGTTTACCTGCCTAGTACAAGCATAGTTTCACCCCATAGTGACCTATGCAGGATAAAAACCCTCAAAGATCTCTTTACAAAAAAAGTGAGTAATTCTAGCTTATTAGCATTAGATAATGTATGAGATTTTACCTGCTGTTCCTGAGGCAGGAGAAAGCCCTTTACATATTATTTGAGAATTTCTGGGGTAACTGCACGTGGTAACTCCAATGCTGGAGGAATGCACATCTAAAACAGACGTTTTATTCTAAATCCCAAACCCTCCAGTTTTTCTTAATGTGATCTCAAATTGGGAGAGGAGGTAGGACTTAGGATGAACCCAGGGTGACTAGAGAACTGAAACAGCCTTATTTTTCAAATATACTTGATAGACATTTTTTTTGTAACTCGATCTGTTTTTTCTTTCACTTTGCAGTGTACTGAAAGAATTTGAACAGGTCCCCAGCCATCTTACAGAGGAGCTGCATCTCTTCTCACTGGATGATCTGGTGAAGATCAAACGAGGGCAGTTACTGCCTCTTCTTAAAGATATTCTGAAGACCTCCATCTCCCATGTGGATGGTTGCGAGGTAAGGAAGAGCCAGGCTCTTAGTGTCCTCACAGCTGCTAGTGTGAGGAATATCTCTGCTGACATTCCCAAATATTTTTTTTCTTAGATTAAAAGTAAATCAACTCTCTTTCTGTCCTTGTAGCTCTGTCAAGCAAAGGGGTTTATCTGTGAATTCTGTCAGAGCGCAGATCTGGTCTTTCCATATCAGATTGCCAAATGCAAAAGGTGCACAGGTACGTTCCAGACCAAACATTTTTCTGTCTTCACCGAACTTGCTTCACTGAAAGCGTTTGAAAACCTGCATGTGTATGTGAAAGCCATGAATAGCATGTACCTTTGAAAACTAGCCTGTGGCAGCTGTCTTGCGTCAGTGAATTCAGAGAGCAAAACCAGGGACTTGTGTGAACATAATTATGGCTGCAGGGGGAGGCTATTTTTTGGGTCTGCGCATGGGAGAGAGCCTGGGACGGTGCTATACTGCTGCTATATCAGATCTTGCCGACATCCATTGTAAATACTGGGAATCTTACCAAAATGTTTAGTCATAGTTATTAGTGGTGGTTCTTGTCTCGGCCTTGCACTGTTTCTGTTTGCTTTTATACTTGGGTGAACTAGGTAGAACATCCTTCAAGGAACACAGCTATTGATTCATTTTCTAATTTGTTTTTTTCCCCCTGAATGTTAAACTGCTTGTATGTGTAAACAGAGTGCAAAACATGCTTTCACAAAGCATGCTTCAAGTCTGGAGGCTGCCCCAAATGTCTGCGGATCACAGCTCGGAGGACACTTGCAGAAACTCCGTCACTGGTGCCTCTGTGAAACTGGATTCCTCTGACTGCTGATTTCAGAAGATGCTCAAAGGCAAATCTTCAGGTGCCTGACTAAGAATTAAATAATGTTGTTTTAGACATTACTATTTTTAATGTGTCTCTCCTTTATGGGGGGTTAAAAAAAAAAGAAGAAAAAAGGAAAAAAAAGAAAAAAAAAAAAAGAAAAAAAGACTTTAATATCCTCCTTGAAAACTCGCCCTGAAGGAGTTTCATCTTAACTGGTGACAGAAAGACTGGATGTTAATTCTGTGAGCAGCCTTTTGTTGCTATCTTTTGTCCTTGTATGTAAGATTTTTAATATTATATTTTTCCATATAAAAATTATTCTTCTCTGTAATTCTGCAAATATTGTACAGATAGTAAATGAGTGTTGGAAATCCTTACCTGTGTCAGATTTTGGAAATTGGAAAAAGTGGTAAAGTACAAAATCATTCTCTCAAAAGCTCTTCAATAGAAAAAGCTTGTCTACATGCTTCAGGCAGATGCTGATCCGAAATTCTGTTCTGGCAAATGCTTAATGTGAACCAGGGGATTTTAAGTTTCTTTTAAAAAGATGTATGCAACAGCTTGTGGTGGGTTGACCTTGGCCTGCTGCTAGATGTCCACCCAGCCGCTCTCTCACTCCCCCTCCTCAACAGGACAGGGGGAGAGAGTAAGATGGAAAAGCTCAGCTCGTGGGTTGAGATAAAGACAGGGAGATCACTTACTAACTACTGTCATGGGCAAAACAGACTTGACTTGGGGAAAATTAAATTAGTTTATTGCCAATTAGAAACAAAGACAAAAACTAAAACACAACTTCCGCCTACCTCGCCCGCCCTTTTTCCCAGGCTCAACTTCACTTCTTCATTCCCAGCTCTTCTACCTTCTCCCCTGCCCCAAGCAGCATAGGGGAAATGGGGGTTGTGGTCAGTCCATTAACGGTTCCTCTCTGCTGCTCCTTCTTCCTCATGCTGTTTCCCTGCTCCAGTGTGAGCCCTTCCTATGGGCTGCAGTACTTCAGGACAAACCTGTTCCTGCATGAGCTCTCCAGGAGACAGTTCCTTCAGCAAATATCCATGTGCTCCAGTGGCATCCTTTCCACGGGCTGCAGGGGAATCTCTGCTCTGGTGCCTGGAGCACCTCCTCCCCCTCCTTCTTTACTGACCTTGGTGTTCGTACTGCTGTTTCTCACATTCTGCTCCCCCCTGCCATGTGGTGTTTTACCCTTTCTTAAATGCATTTTCTCAGAGGTGCCACCAGCTTGGCTGAGGGGCTCAGCTGTGTCCTGCAGTGGGTCAGCAGCTTTGTCTGGCACGGGGCAGCCCTAGCCTCTTGCCACAGAGGCTGCCCCTGCAGCCCCCTGCTGCCCATACCTTGCCACCTACACCCGGTACGCTGCTCTAGAAGTTTCTTTCCAGAGCACTTAGAAATGTGAGGAGAGGCAGTGAGCGAGCAGGAGAGATGCTCGTGTTTAAATCCACCCTAATGCTTGCAGACGGAGTCCTTGCCTAAAGGTGAAGTGCTGGAAGTTGGAAGCGGCTTGCTTTCCCAGCCTGGTTGGTTACTTCTGATGAAAGTGGCTGAGGAAGCAGCCCTTGCCTCCAGAAACCCAGAGCAGCTGCTTGAACCTCTAAAACTATTTTCCTGTTTGTGCCACACATGAAGTACCAATGAACAGAGAAACCCCGGAACTTGAAAGCACGTACCAAAGTTGTGCTCTTTCCAACGGGATGCTCTTAATGTTTGGAATTTGTTGTTCTCATTTTGTGCTTTGTTCCTCCTCTCGCTGCCTGCTAGCTCCAGCTTTCAGCAGGGAAAAGATCAGCCGTCTGTACCTGAGGTCTGTGTAAGTTCACCTCCACGCTAATGCTCGTGGTACTAGTAAGCTCGCTAACTCTTCCACTTAGCTATTTTGTCTGTGGCTGGAAACAGCTTACCTACTTACTGCTCAGAAGCAAGATGATCATCTCTCTCTCTCTCAACGTCACCAAATGGCTACTGATGTAGGGTGAGACGTGGTGAGAAAGAGCCTGCTTATGCAGCTGACTGTATTTAATGTTACGCAAGAGTAAATTCTCATTGAAGTTGGGTGCACGACTAACTGAATCACGTGAAAGGCCTTGCTGTAGGGATTTTTGGATAATCCTTCTGTGGGATAACCTGCAGGGCAACTGAATACATCTTTTTTCATTATTCATGAATTTAGAAAAGCTGGTCTGGTTTTCTAGCTGTGCATTTTACAAATGTTCAAGTGTCACTAAACAGTAGTAGTAGGCAGGAGGGGGGGTGTCAGAGAGCGAGTTTCATGCAGCAAGCGTTGATACTTTACATCCACTGAGTTCAGTCTAGGTCTCCACAGAGCCTGCATAGCTAATTATTGCGATGTACCACAACTTGTATCACAGCAAGAGAAGATCCTTGATGAGTTTGAGTAGCTGGAGGAAAGCGGAAGACCCAAGAGGATCAGCACGCCTACAATCCAAGTAAAAACTAGTTAAAATGTTCTGCTGCCGAAGCTAAAGTAAGAAGGACCGAGTTGTGAGGAGCCAACAGATTGGGTGCAAGTTGTAAGGAATAATCGGAGGCCGCTATTTGCTGCTTTTGAGGGGGCGGTGCTCTTGACTGTTAGGCCTGGAGGAGGGTCACACCAAACTCTTACTCTTGTGTGCTGGTGTCAGCACAAGATGCCACAGGAACATGCTGAGGCCATTCACTGAACCTCTTCTCTGGTGAGAAGCAAGGTATGGGTGACTAGACCTGCAGCCACAAGGTGTTCTCAGTGTTGCTGAGGTGGGAGTTTCCTCTCACCAGCTGCTATCCTGGGATAGCATAAAGCAACCACGATAAAACTGAAAGCGTGCACTGTATCTTTCTGTATTTGGTCATAAAGTGGCTTGGATGGGAAGGGGTGACTTCCGTGTTACGAACTCTCTAGGTGTCTTTAGGGTGTAGCTGTGTTCTTTGAATCAAATTGTGAGATTTAGTATTGATCTAAGAAGCTTAATGCGCTCTTCCTGAGCGTGTACCTATGGATAAGTACAGAGTTTGATCATTTCTGAGGTTAAACCAGATGATAAGGCAGATCCAAGGAAAGAACTTTTTAAGAAACAAAAGTTTTATGGCTCCAGTGAACTTCTTTGCAGGAAGTAAAATCCTGCATGTGCAAATCTCTGAATTCTTTGAGCAAAGAAGGGTTAGGCTGTCTTACCAAGGAGCCCAGCAAGTTCAAAATAAGCTGCCTGCTAGCTGGAAAGCTGAACGTGTTTCACAGAGGGCGGTGACACAAGAGACATGACTCTTCAGCTAGGGAACGAAAGAATTGTCGCACCTTTCTGTTTGCCTGAGCGATGAAGACCGATGCTCGTTCTTAACGGTGGGTTTCCGTGATGCCGTGTACCTGCAGCAGGAGTGCTTCCGAGGACCCTGACGGAGGAGCGCTCTCAGGGACATGAAAGTCAGAGAAACCTGTTCCTAGTTAACTGCCTGCCTCACTCCACAGGCGGAATTCACGTCAAGACAGTTTTACTAGTAATTTCCATAGGAGCAGGTTTTCAAAGGAACACAATACCAAAATCCCCCTCTTGCTGCTAACAATTTTACTTGCTTTTCCACCAGTTATTTCTTCATACTGATTTGTTGCATTTTTCCTCTTAGTTTCAGTTGTGAGTTATCTGGAGGTGGAAGTGCTTTGCTAAGACTTTGTATGGCGCGTTGCAGCCAGGATCTTTCATGATACATCATACAGCTGTTCCTGTAAATAATAGAATAATAGTAATTGCCAGCTGTAGTATGGACTCACAAATACAGGTCTTGTTGCAACTGTAAGCAAGTATGTCAAGTAATTAAGTAGTTTTATGGGCCATATAATTCCAGGGATGTCTGTCACACCCATTCACTTCAAGAGAAAAAAGTATCTATGTGTTTTGTGAGAAATGATATTTTGTCTGGTTTTGCACACAGGGTATGAAAACTCCTTCAGCAGAAGTCTTTCACTTCTTGATGTGCCTGTTTTTGATGTTTTTAAAGGAAATTTACCAGTATTTCCCCACATTTGTTCTGTGACTGCTGGTTGGTACAGTTTTCTTTTAGACCAGCGATCTGAATGCTCTGAAAAACAGCTGAAGTCGTGTCTCTAAGGTATCAGTTGTACTTAGGTGGTTCAGCATTGACGTAATCATTGGTATCCTTTGGTCTAGAGTAGTTGCCCTCCCTCGTGCTTCTGAACAAAGCTACGTGACCTTTTCATTTTGTACGTGTAAGCGCCATGTTTGATCACATATTGTGTATCTGTCTGACCACAGGCTGATAAGTCTTCTGATACTGCAAAACCAGGAGGTCATTAAAGGAAATCTAATCGGTAAAGGAGGGAAAGAGGAGGTAGGGAATAGATTTACAAGACAGACTTGGGTAGCATACACTTTAGTGGAGTGTGGAGAGAGCTGAGCAAGACTGGCAGCAGTAAAAGAAGCTCTGCACCAAATAATCATCCATCCTGTCTACAAAGGATGATGATATTTTACATTTGACTAGTAAATTAAACTTGCCCAGGACTCGTCTCTGGTACTGAGGGCAGATGGTGCAAGATGGGCCAAGTTCAAATACACCACACTTTTGTTCACCGTGGGGTTGCCAAATCCACCGTGCCTGTTGTGAATGGCCCCTGGTCCACACGAACTCCTGATCTGTATTTGCTAGCATGGGCCAGAATTGTGCCACATTTAGTCTAACAGTTTGCCACTGTAAATGTCCGTGATTTAATTAGGAAAAAAGCCTTCTATGGCTGTCATCGGTCAGTATGTCATTGAGCACTTGTATGCTCAGGAAAGTTTACAGCTTGGTAGCCGCCCTTTGCTTATCTCCAATAAAATGATGGCATCTCCCTAAATATATTCCCTCCCCCCAAATTGCTGAAGGTTTGTTATTTGGGGCTTTTGACAGAGTATGTCTTAAGGCAAAAAAAACCCCAAAAGAAAAAAATTTTTTTCTTTTCCTCCCTACCATGCAGATTTCCCCTCAGTGTATCATGTAAGGTTCATTTATTTGCAATCAAATCAAACCAAATACCAGCCTAACAACAACTGCTCCAAGGGTGAGGTTGGACGGCAGGGGGAATTTGAGGGCCAAATACGTTCTCTGAGCGTGCTGGATAGATATACAGGGGAAAGAGTACCAAAGCACCTTCTGCCTGAAAAACCAACTGGTTTATACAGAAGAATCAGCAGCAGCAGAGAAACTGCCCAACAGGTTCTGGTGAACAAGAGTCAGATTCTCTCTGATCTTTGTGGGCCTAAGGGTGAGTCTCTGTGGGAATATCATGAGGTACCTGTGTAGGTGCAGGCACAGATGCTCTCATGGTCTGAGCCGATCACGTAGACGGGGAAATCTGACACAAGAAGGCAGCAAGAGTTAGAGACCAGAGTAACACAGTGTCCAGCTGTAGGGGCTGTGTCTGTGGCACGGAGTTGTGTGGTGACAGTGTCCGTTTCATGGACCCGGGGTGAGCACCTGCCTCCTGGCGCAGTGCAAAGCAAGCCAGACACCAGCGGTCTGGATCCGATAAAAAGTGGTGAAATCAGGATTAAGGAGAAACGGAGTAAAAAAATGCTATCTTATGGAGGCCTTAATTCCCATGGTCCTTTCCAGTAAAGGCTTTTCCATTGCCTGGAGGTCTCCACCTCCTCAGGCCCAGAATTGCCCCAGTCTGAGCGGCTTGATTCCGGTTTCCCGCCTGCGCCTGCCTGGGAAATGGGGAATTCTGCCTGAATGATGGACTGGTGCTCGCTATAAGAGATTGCTCAGGGAACAGGATGAAATGCTTGTGGAGCATCTTTCAATGTCAGCTCTTAGCTGCAAACACAATTTTATTCAAGTGCCTGTCTTGTGCCTCAGCGCTGTGTTGCTGATGCTGTGAATGGTGCGGGATCTGGACGCACCCAGAGCTGTTTGGATAACGCACATTTGTAGGAGCTGAGCTTGACTGATTTTTGACAGCTGCTCCCACTGTCCCTGTGTCACTTACCTGCAATGATCTGACTTGCCTTAATTCCCCAAGCAGCAGCAGCAGTTCCTCTTGGATTCCTTTCTCTGCTATTTCAGTCAAGGCCTTTCCAGAAAGGCAAACTTGAACTGAGAGGCAAACCTCCAATGCTACCAGCAACTCTTCTCCTAGGCCTGTTTTATTCACTTTCCGCACTATTTTTACCTCTTTGCAGCCCAGATGAATTCCTTTCTGAGATATGCTCCTTATGATAAAACAAGTAATACAATAAAATACTTTGCACGGGGACTGGTGTCTATATGTGAGAATGCTATTCCATACCCCAAAGATGGCACTGAGGAGGATGTTAGCAAAGAAAAGGGAAGCAAATTCGTTGAGGTGGTGTCAGCCTGAAGAAAAGAGAAAGTGCTGTAGAGTAGCACAGACCGGTCCTTGGAAAGACCTGCCTGCTGCCTTAGGAGACAACACCAAGAAGCATTCCCTGGAAGAAATCACGGTGCCTCACATAAAGCAGAAGGAATGCGGTGTTGTGGTCACTTCAAAGCAAGTCAGTCACTGCTGAAATGCCGCTGTTGTGCATCAAGGAGCTTTGTGTGGGAAAGGAGAATTTATTTGCCTCACCTGGAACTGGGAGCTATTTTACTCTGCTCTCATCTCGGTCCAACAGTTACTGTAAATCAAGTTCCCCCTCCCTGGGTTCTCAGAAGGTGAAACTAAATCAAAGCGGGAATGGTTTTACTGGAATAGGGTATGTTTTCAGGCCTCCTACACGTTTCCTGGATGAGACAAAATAATGTGAGTAGTTTATGTGCTAACACAGCACAGAGGATAAATCCACGCTCCTGTAACAGAGGATTTCCTAAGCTAACTCAGACCCTAGTAACATCTGGCTGCAATAGCGATGTTCCTCTCACAGGAAAACGCCTTGGCACAGCATTTTCCTGTGCCAGCACAGCGCTAACGTGGCCAGCATGTTGTGCTGTCTCATGCGAGAAAAAAGTTTGTGGGTCTATGACTGAAGCAGAACCCCAGGGCTACTCAGAAGTGCAACAAAAGATTGAGAAGTCACTGAGGTAGGAAAATGCGACGAGATGGCATGATGAGCAATTGGAGAAAAGGGTTTGCATCGTTTTGTGGATAGCAAAAGGCAGTCGAGCTGAGGCTGAAACAGCCCCGAGGAAGTTGATGGTACAGATGGAAGCACACCCCGGATTAGACCAGCATCCTGAGCAGAGGAGCATCTTTCTTCTCTGACCTTGAGAGACACAACAGGGACGGAGACAGACTTTCTTGGGGATGATGAAATGCACAGAGAAGGGTGAAGAGGCCCTGTCTGTTCTCCATAGTGAAGAAAAATTTGATTCTCTTATGTTTCATCATTTTATTAGTCAACATGTTAGCAGCACCACTCATCAACCTTCCCTCTCAGAGTCTGCTTAACACGGAGGATCTGGTTGCCCCAGACTCCCCTCTAAATGCCTTCGAAGACACCTAGCTCTCTCCTTGTTGTCTATCACTGCGTTTGCTGTGGTAGGGCTTCTTCGGTAGGTCCCAGCGGTCAGGCACAAGGCCTGTACCAGAGTTAGACAGGCTGACCCCAATCCCCAGGATTTCTGTATTTGACAGACTGATGGGAAAGCAGAAATAACTACCAGCATATCCTACACACTTCCTATTTCAAAACTGCTTTCTGGCTAGTTAACACATGCACTTCCTCTTTTACAGAGCAAATGTGCACAACTGCTGCTCCAGCAGGTGCTGGCTGGAGATGGCCGTGACACCTCCCCATGCCCCCTGCAGCTCCAAGTCACCTTCCAGCTGCTCCTGCCAGGAGATGGGGAAATCCCCAAACAGCTTATCTACTGGTTCTCGATCTGGACTCCGATGCTGGGTCCAGGGCCTGTCTCCATGATGGTCTTGTCCCAGCACTGTGCTGAGTGCTCACCAAAGGAAAATGATGACCTTACTCTTACATTTTCCCAGCAATTTTCCTCACATTTTTGTCTTCCCGGGTCTCCTTTCCACAGGGCAACTCTTCAGGCCATCCTACGTTATCCTTTCCTCTCTGAGTTCCTGCGGACACATTGTTCGTTCCTACCTTCCCAAGGGTTCCTACCTTCCACAGCCACACCTTTTCCCTCCAGCATTTCCTTGCCTCTTCCTCTAGCATCTGCCACCAGTGGTTGTCTGGAGCCTTCAGCATTCCTTCCTTCACACCTTACCTGCCAAGAAGGTGCACCTTGGTGCCTGCAGCTTATTGCCTCCAGCCACTGTCTCTCCTGGGCACTCATCTCAGGCCCAGGTACTCCCCTGCTCAACCCTATCGTCACCATCATTAAGCTCTAGACAATCAAAACACTCCCTAACATACAGGGCTGCCCCACCGCCTCTCCTTCCTTGCCTATCCCTTCTGAAGAGTTTGTAGCCATCCATGGCAGCACTCCAGTTGTGCGAGTCATCCCACCATGTTTCCATGATGGCGACTATATCACAGTTTTCCTGCTGCACAACGGCTTCCAGCTCCCCCTGTTTGCTGCCCATGCTGTGTGCATTGGTGTAGATGCACTTCAGTTGGGCTGTTGATCCTGCCACCTTTTTTGGGGGGAGAAGCCCTAATTCCTACGTGACCATTCTCAGGCATTTCCGTGGTTTCTAACACATCAGTAACCCTTGCATCTTTGCTGCCGCATGGATCTTCATCCCCTACCTCCACTGAGACGGCAGACTGAAGGACCTTGCTAGCACACCGTCCCTCAAACATTGATGTGCTGCCCCCGGGGTTATCTCTAGCCTGGTTTTACCCCCTTCCCCCTTCAAATCTAGTTTAAAGCTCTTTCAATGAGCCCTGCTAACTCCTGTGCAAAGATCCTTTTCCCCCTTTGAGACAGGTGTACCCCATCTGTTGCCAGCAGGCCTGGTGTCATGTAAACTGACCCATGATCAAAAAACCCAAAATTCTGACACCAGGCTCGGAGCCAGGTATTGATCTGCTGACTCCTCCTGTTTCTTCCCTCATCATTCCCTGAAACTGGAAGGATAGAGGAGAACACTACTTGTGCTCCTGATCCCTTAACCTGTCGTCCCAAGGCCCTGAAGTCTCTCTTGGTTGGCCTCAGGCTCTCATAATCACTAGCCCTTTTTCTCATGGGGGACTTCAACTTGTTTGCTGCAAATACAACACAGAAGAGAGGAACCAGTCTAGGAGGTTCCTGGAGTGTGTGGAAGATAAATTCCTGACACGGCTGGTGAGGGAGCCAACTGGGGAAGGCGCCCCGCTGGACCTGTTGATTGTGAACAGAGAAGGACTTGTGGGTGATGTGATGGTTGGAGGCCGTCTTGGGCATAGCAATCACAAAATGATAGAGTTTTTGATTCTTGGATAAGTAAGGAGGGAGGTCAGCAGAACTGCCACCTTGGGCTTCCGGAGGGCAGACTTTGGCCTGTTTAGGAGGCTGGTTGGCAGAGTCCCTTGGGAGGCAGTCCTAAAGGGCAAAGGAGTCCAGGAAGGCTGGACATTCTTCAAGAAGGAAATCTTAAAGGCGCAGGAGCAGGCTGTCCCCATGTGCTGAAAGATGAGCTGGTGGGGAAGATGGCCGGCCTGGCTGAACAGAGAGTTTTGGCTGTAACTCAGGAAAAAAAGGAGAGGTTATGACCTTTGGAGGAAGGGGCAGGCAACTCAGGAGGACTACAAGGATGTCGTGAGGTTATGCAGGGAGAAAATTATTAGAAGGGCCAAAGCCCAACTAGAACTTAATCTGGCTACTGCCATAAAAGGCAATAAAAAATGTTTCTATAAATACATTAGCAACGAAAGGAGGGTTAAGGAGACTCTCCATCCTTTATTCGATGCGGGGGGAAACATAGTGACAAAGGGTGAGGAAAAGGCTGAGGTGCTAAATGCCTTCTTTGCCTCAGTCTTCAATAGTAAGATTAGTTGTCCTCCAGGTACCCAGCCCCCTGAGCTGGAAGACAGGGATGGGAAGCAGAATGAAGCCCCCATAATCCAAGGGGAAATGGTCACTGACCTGCTACACCACTTAGACACACACCAGTCTCTGGGGCTGGATGTGATCCACCCCAGGGTACTGAGGGAGCTGGCAGATGTGCTCACCAAGCCACTTTTCATCATATACCAGCAGTCCTGGCTAACCAGGGAGGTCCCAGTTGACTGGAGGTCAGCAAATGTGACACCCATCTACAAGACGGGCCAGAAGGAGGATCCAGGGAACTACAGGCCTGTCAGTCTGACCTTGGTGCCTGGGAAGGTTATGGAGCAGGTCTTCTTGAGGGCCATCACATGGCACGTACAGGACAACCAGGTGATCAGGCCTAGTCAGCATGGGTTTATGAAAGGCAGGTCCTGCCTGACTAACCTGATCTCCTTCTATGACAAGGTGACCTGCTTAGTGGATGAGGGAAAGGCTGTGAACGTTGTGTACCTGGACTTTAGCAAAGCCTTTGACACTGCTTCCCACAGCATCCTCCTGGAGAAACTGGCTACCCATGGCTTGGATGGATGTACTCTTCGCTGGGTAAAAAACTGGCTGGATGGCCGGGCCCAAAGAGTTGTGGTGAATGGAGTTAAATCCAGTTGGCGGCCAGTCACAAGTGGTGTTCCCCAGGGCTCAGTACTGGGGCCAGTTCTCTTTAATATCTTTATCAATGATCTGGACGAGGGGATCGAGTGCACCCTCAGTAAGTTTGCAGATGACACCAAGTTGGGCGGGAGTGTTGATCTGCTGGAGGGCAGGCAGGCGCTCCAGCGGGACCTGGACAGGCTGGATCGATGGGCTGAGGCCAATTGTGTGAGGTTCAACAAGGCCAAGTGCCGGGTCCTGCACTTGGGTCACAACAACCCCAGGCAACACTACAGGCTTGGGGGGGAGTGGCTGGAAAGCTGCCCGGTGGAAAAGGACCTGGGGGTGTTGGTTGACAGCCGGCTGAATATGAGCCAGCAGTGTGCCCAGGTGGCCAAGAAGGCCAACGGCATCCTGGCCTGTATCAGAAATAGTGTGGCCAGCAGGAGTAGGGAAGTGATCGTCCCACTGTACTCAGCACTGGTGAGGCCGCACCTCGAGTACTGTGTTCAGTTTTGGGTCCCTCACTCCAAGACAGACATTGAGGTGCTGGAGTGTGTCCAGAGAAGGGCAACAAAGCTGGTGAAGGGTCTAGAGCACAAATCATATGAGGAGCGGCTGAGGGAACTGGGGATGTTTAGCCTGGAGAAAAGGAGGCTGAGGGGAGACCTTATTGCTCTCTACAACTACCTGAAAGGATGTTGTAGAGAGGTGGGTGTCAGTCTCTTCTCCCAAGTAACAAGCAATAAGACAAGAGGAAATGGCCTCAAGTTGCGCCAGGGGAGGTTTAGATTGGATATTCGTAAAAATTTCTTCACTGAAAGGGTTGTCAGGCATTGGAACAGGCTGCCCAGGGAACTGGTGGAGTCCCCATCCCTGGAGGTATTTAAAAGACATGTAGATGCGGAGCTTAGGGACGTGGTTTAGTGGTGGTCTTGGCAGTGTTAGGTTAATGGTTGGATCTTAAAGGTCTCTTCCAACCTAAACTATTCCATGATTCTATGATTCTCTATCCCTGTTTCTCCTCCAGAACCTGCTCTAGATCTAGAAATGCCATTTACCATTCATCATGACAAAATGACACTTTGTGTTCAAAGGTGGGATGTGACCCTATGTGCTGTAGTATCTGACTGTCCTTTGAACGCTATTTGCCAAGTCTGTAAGTGCTTCCAGTCTTTTATGTGCACTGGGTCTTACCAGGAAAACAAATGCTGAAATCATGCCAGTGCCTAAGGGCAGATTTCTCAAACAAAACCTGTCGTCCAGATTTGACAGCAGATGGCATAAAACTTACCCACCGGCCCTGCCACTTTGCTTTGTCATAGATCGTTTCAAGCACTGCTCATGCAGGGACAGGGGGCAGCTGGTATTTACTGTTTGCCGTTAACTCTTCCTGACTGACCAAGGATGTTGTACAAAATACTGTCTAATGAATAGAGGACTTGCGTCTATACAGGACCTCTCTCTGGAGTTCTGCTTGAGTCAGGGGAAGGAGGAACAAGAGGAAAGCTGCTGACACTGAATCATTTCTCTTCGTACCCCAGTGAAATAAAAGCTGATCTTGGGATTTCCTGCTTTTTGCAAAAAAAAGCTTTGTCCTCTCCCTCGTCTCTGCTAAGCAGGCATCAGAAGGGGGGATTGATCCCTGCATTGGCACTATGACATGCAGTGCTACAGCATTTGGCACCTAGGAGCCACAGAGTGAGACAGAGGTCCCAGGGTTGCGCTGAGGCTGAGCGGTGAGGGTGCCAGGGTGTCACTCAAGCAAGAGGCCCTGGCACGGCATATGACCCACCATGTGGCGGTTCATGCACCGGGGCTGCAGGAAATTGTGAAATTTATACATAAGCTTGAGCTTCTAGTTATGTGTGATCGTTGTAACCTGCTCGTAGAAACGCCAAGTGGCCAGTCTGGTGTCTAATGTTCAGCCATGTGCTTGCACAAGCAGGTGTGTCGTCATGCCTGGTCCTGGGCTTCTCAGCCACAGGCAACTGGACACTGAAAAATGAGACATCCCTTAAATTTTGCCCTGTACACTGCCCGAGGACTTTGCCATAAGCCAAGATGAGGGGCAAGAAAGGAACGACGAGGGGTGTGTTTCACATGTTGATCAGAAAGATGTGCCTTGACCTTCAAGGAGATGTGGCACAGTCCACGGGCAGGAAGCTGGGCAGCAGAAGAGATGGAGGGGAGCAGTGATTTGTATCTGTTCACCACATCCCTTCCCCCCGGCCTAATCAATAAAGCAGAAACCTCAGTTTTCCTCTCATTGTTAGCGGTGCAAGATGCTTGCTCAGCTGGACTCCAAGAGACGGCTCAGTGTAGATGGCATAGGAGATGGGGCTGTTGCAGGCGACGGGAATAGCCAAGAAAGTATCTAAAAGTGTGCTGAGATCAGTGAGAGAGGACAAAACAGGGAGCTGGTAAAGTGAAAAGCAAGAGCTCAGAACAGCAGAAGCAAGTCTGTTGGGAGTTTTGTAAATCTGATGGGGCAACAGTACAGTGCTGTTAAGCACAGATGGTTGCAGTTTTTCCTGTTGTAAGCATCACTTCAGCCCCCCTGCACATACATCTTTCCTGTGCTTGCGTAACGCACAACAGGGCTGCGGCAAGCGGTTGCTTCCTGGGAGGAAGACGCACTCCAGAATGGACCAGGCGACCGCACTGTGTGCTCCAGCTGGTCCAACGCCCAGCCCTGTGTGTTGGCCTAGAAACCTGTCTGTATTTTACAGGTGCAGGTACAAAATGCCACGGGTGTAGCCACACAACCAAGGAATGCAGTACACTAGTCCTCAGTCATCAGCTTTTCCTCTGTAAGCAATGCAAGAGGACATGCCTGTCAGCCATAATCTGTGGCCCAAATCCTCCCCACTGGCTGTGCAAAATCAGTGCATGGGTGTATGTCGCTCACAGCTACATTATCCTCTGCACGCAAAGGGAAGAGCTCTTGGAGTGTCTTGCTACACCATCCATATTACCTGCACCCTTAAGCTGCCTTCCAGCTGACTGGAGCAGTGAATTGAGAAAGGTCTTGCAATAAAAAGGTTCCTTCCCCTCTAACCCTGCTTGCGTGTACAGCTATGTCCATACACGTCTCCTTATATACGTGCACATGTGAATGTGTGCGTGCACAGACATGCACATATACACACACACACGCATGTTTAAGGGAGCAGGGCCCAATGCAAAACCACCAAGAAATGCCAAGTTGAACTTTTGCTTAATTACTTTGGAGACTCTTGTCTCCAAATCGGGCCACATCTGAGAAGCAGGAATGCCGTGTGTTGGTCAGCCAGTAATAAGCCACTGCTGCGCTATCTAAACATAACATGAAAGTCAGAGTTATATTTTTAATGACCTTTTGCTAAAACAAGTTCATGATTTTTCTTCTGACCTCACCAAAGCTTTGTCCTCTGCCTCCAGGGTAGACAATTTCAAAATCCCAAGTTAGTGGGAAGATCCAGCTGAGGCCCCCAGCAGAAGCTGGCTGTCATTTCAAGCTTTTCCAGTCCTCTCTTTGAAGAACTGCATAAGCGTGAGCTCTGTATGTACGCTGTCATGTGTGAAATATGATGCCTATGGTCCAGCATGTGGGTCAGATGCCTTAAGTTACACTGCAACAAATACTGCTAGTAAAATGCTCAAGTATAGTTTTAGGGGGTAGATCGCCCCTAACACTAGCTTTACATTTAAAGGTGTGTTTGGAAGTGCCCTGGGCGAAGAGGAAGGTAAATGAGGCTTGAAGACTTTCACAGAGGAGATGAGAGAAGGGTTAGTGTTGAACCGAAAAGCTGTATATTCCCAAGCAGCAGTTTTGTTCAGGGTTGCATGGTTTAATCGTGATTTTCATTTCACTCTGTCACAGAAACTTCAGAAGGTGACTTGCTCCGTGTGCCTGGCTCTGCAGGGTAAGAAAGGCTATAGTGATTCAAACAGTTTAAACCTTGATGGTGTCACAAACTCCTTACACTATGCTACACGTACAAAATAAAAAAACCCCCAAACCCCCAGTTTCACAAGGCATTAAAACTTCACGGGAAAAGTACCACTAGAGGGGGCTGGTTGTACATAGCTCAATTTAG
Source organism: Phoenicopterus ruber ruber (assembly GCA_009819775.1). NCBI lineage: Eukaryota > Metazoa > Chordata > Aves > Phoenicopteriformes > Phoenicopteridae > Phoenicopterus > Phoenicopterus ruber. The sequence goes on along the minus strand of CM020215.1, from coordinate 188,293,972 downwards.
GTTCTGCACTGCAGGATAAGGTACGGCGATGGCTGGCTTGGTGCCTCCGTACCACAGTGGGCACCTGGCCGGCGCAGCCCTAATGGACACCAGCAGCCTGTGCAAACATGCCTCAGTGTAGCTGCAGCCACACAAACTGCAAAGCCTGCCCAGAGCCAGCGGCAGGACGCAGAGCGCTAACCTCAGCAATGTTGCATTGCTGTGTTCATGCTGCTCTCTACTCCAAAGGTACGTCTGCAGAGCCGCCCCAAGCTGGAGACCAGCAAATGTTCATCCCAGGGAAGCAATGCCCACATGGACCAGCCGTTCTAGTGTCTGCAGAACACAACTGCACCAGGTGTTCACTTCAAGCTCTGACTCCTCATTCTCACATCGCCAAGCTCGCCCACCTCTATTTCTGTATTCCCTTAACTCCTTTTACTATTCACGTTTTGTGAAAGACACACCGAGCGCCAACTCTCTCTGCTGCTGCCAAGTTAGCAATGCAGAGCATGCAGCCTCCTGCCCCCGGAGCCTGGCAGAGAGGCTGTGAGTCTGGTCCAGAAAGCCTGAACGCATTTGGAGCTCTCTCCGTCTGGAGACACTTTCTATTAATTAGTCTTGGGAAGCTTTACAAGCATTCCTAAAATAATGGAAGAAATTGCTTAAAGATATCCCTAGAGCAGCTCAATGTTAGCAAACATTTTTTCTTTGGAAGATACAGGACTACTGTTCCCTAAAGGCATATCTATTCAGGCAGGTACTGACACCACCTTCTCCAAGCTAGCCTGGCACAGCCCAGCTCTCACTTGGAAGCCAGAGTGAAGCAGTGCTGCACTTGAGAGAATAATAATAGTAATAATAATAATGATGATGATGATGATGATGATAGTAGTATCCGTTTGCATGGAAGGCAATGTAACTGCAGCTCAAAGCATGTTCTCTGCCAGCCATCTCCAAGCCCAGAGCACAGGAGGCCACGTGTGTCCGTGTTTGTCTATGCCCCCTTGCAGAAGCACCTACGGCACTCTGCAGCACCAGAGTTAACTTTCCTTGCTGTGAGCAGCCAGGAACAGGTGAGGGAAAGCCAAAGGCTGCTGGAAAGTTTACTGGAGATCTTGCTAGTTCCTGAATTTGGTGATGCTTTGAAATTATTTTGAATTTCAGCCATGGGGCTCTTCAGCGTGCACAAATCCTCTGGACTACATCAGTCCCAGACAACTTTAAAGAAAAATAAAAATCTCCCTTACTGCTGTACCATGGAGCTTTTCCCTTCCTGCTCCTCTCAAAATCATGGGGTGGTTGTTCAGACCACCCGCTCTATGGTAGGCATTGAAACTGCTGTGGTGTCTAAATCAATTTTCTACTCTGTATGTGAAGGTTTAACACTTAGTAAATGGCAATCTTCATGCAAGTGACACATTTCCCTGTTTTCTGTGTTTGAATAATGCTTATTATCATTTGCATAAAGTCCTTCAGTTCTTCTCTCTTCACTGTAATGACCATGAGTTCTATTAAACCTCTGAATTCCCTCTTTCAGTTCTCTTCTGCTACATCCATTTCTGCTTCTGCATTTAAATTTCTCTAACTTCGCTCCCGGTCCACGCTGCTGCCTACCCCCATCTCTGGCAGCCTGTAGCTGGGTACTTGCACTGAGAGAACATTCAGCTGAATTAACCGACTGCACTGAAAATCCCAGCAGAGACAAAGCGGTTGGAGTTCTTTTACTATAATTAGTATAGCAAGTGGAGAAAGAGTCACAAAGTTACTTTCATCCTCCAGCTCCACAGAAACCAGATTTCAGGTGCGTTGAGCTAAGAGAGTGAAGCCTACCTGCACCCTTGGTTTGGCCGTCATCCACAGGCACCCAACTTCTCCTTGCAGCTCCCCAAGGCACTTGAAGACTCGTGGCTGCACGCACTCTGATGGGTTACCGTTCTGTGGGAACCACACAAAGACAACACCGATTTCACTTGAAGTTGCTGAGGAGGAGGGGAGAAGGGAAGCTGCGTCTGCACAACCACGCAGAGGTTGGAGCACTTACCAGGAGGCGAAAAGCACTCCTTCTTTGGCTGAGGTGATGTCAGCTCCTTGTAACCATATCACAGCAGCGCTCACCAGCCACAAGGCAATGGGAATAAAGTGACGTGCGGTGGAAAGCAGAAGGGGTGATGGGGAGGGAAAGGGGGACAACTACAGCTACACAGCTGCCATCAGGCATGCAAGATTCATGGGGCCAGAGGGAGAAGTCAGCAGATGGCGCCTGCCTTTGTCGCCCAATGCTCATAGGAGCCGGAGGCCTGTGTGTTGGGCCCTGCCCTTGATGTTACTGATGCAATTTATTCAACAATTATTTTGGGACAAATTCTGTGTTCTCATCACTGGAGCAGAGGTGTCCATCTGTCCACAGGAGTGCTTGGGTACAAAGAAGGCCTGTGTCATCAGTTTTTTATCTCTGCCTTAGCTCTTCCCTCTTCTGTCTCTGCATCCCAACTGCCTTTATAGCGCTGCATATGCAACTTCTATGAAGAGACATTGCCAGTCTTTCCAACCTCAAGTCACATAATATCAAATGGCTCTTAAGACACCCAACAAATCCGAGGCATTTCCAGCTGAAGGCTGTGAAAACACCAAGTTTTGGGCAAGTTCTGTGGGGCCATACCAGGAAGATAAGGCAACAGTCCCTTTCCCCTGCTCAGTCCAGGTCGTAGCTGTGGGTGTTCCAAAGTCAAGGAAGTCTCAGGCACTGACTTCAGTGCATCAGGGTCCAAAGTCTGTTACAGACCCATGATAAAAATCCTTAAACATAAAAAATGTTTGCCTTGGAACAGGCACAAGTACAATGGTTGTTACAGAGATCAGAATAAAACCCTTGAAGTATAGCTGTGAAAGAGTGCTGGAATTTTGACATTTAACCAAAAGATATGAAAAGCTGTTGCACCTAATAATTCTGCATCTGTCTTGTTAAGTGTATGATAATAAGATCAGGTGGTTGGGCTTTTGAGTTTTTTTTTTTAAAATGGTAGTTGAGTTTCACTATTTCTTTATATTGTACCACTTGCACTGATACAATGTGGGAAATGACACAAAGCATCAACTAAGCTGTTACTGAACAGTACTGTGGTTAAGGGGTATCAAATCAGAAGAAGCTGGAGCTCTGATCCCGGTTCTGCTGCACACTGTCTTCATCATCAAGTCACTTAGGCAAGGGTTTTTGTTTGGGTTTTTTTTTGTTTGTTTGGAAAAACGTCAGGCATTTCAGATTTTGGGACTGGAACTCATTAAAAAATATGATTTTTTCCTATAGTAAACAAAATGTATTTACTAGAAATACCATGTATTTACAAGACTTTCTATAGCTTGCAAAAATGTTGCAGTTTCGACAAATCAGTCCTAGATGTAATTTGTAGTCCAGGAATAAAGTTATCAATTTTTTTAAAGCAATGACAAGCATTATGATGTAAAATGACATATTGCTAGCAGTGGGGAAGAATCTGATCCCCCGCCAGGTATCACTGGAGGAAACACAGGGTCAGCATATAACTTCATTGATTTTACATAGGGCTGAGTCTGCCTGTCATTTTGATTCAACTATATACTCATAGATATGAAACAGACCATTCAGAGCTGAAAGCACTTTAAGAAAGATATGGCAATAGTACACAGTAAGTGATCCCATCACTCCAGCTGAGTCCCAGGCTGTCTGACAGAATAACGTAACATGAGATCTTGTATTTCTTAACTATTTTATCCCATTTGCAGTTCCTCTTCTGTAATCCAGATCACTTTCCACAAAGTACTGGACTCAAGCCTCAGTCTGAGACATGAAGTTTCTATGGCATGATGATGAGCAGCCATGAAAGTAAAGCCTTCCAAATCTAAATATGCTCCTGTAAAGTCGGACAAGACCAAGTCCTTTACCATACCAAGGTGCACTGCAGGAATCACAGACAGTAAAACTACAATGGGGAAGAAACTGGATCAAAAACTTTGTGTCATCCTTCTCAGACTATATACACACCCACAGCAGTTCAATCTCCTCACTCACAAATGCAAATTAAAGAAATTATCTGGCCTCCAAATGACTATGGTTCATCGCTGGAGGAGGTGCTTAAACTTCCTCAGCTCCATTTTAGCCAAGGACCACACTATTGCAAAGAAGTAATTACTCTAGCCTTAATGCACAGTCTGCGTGGCTCCCATGGGGAAGAAGGAGACAGACACGTCAAAAATAGAAAGATGTACGGTACAGTGGAGTGGGGTGGAGAGGGAGGGAAGAAAATGATTCTGCAGTTCCCAGAAATGGAGCTGACTTAATTTTTGTCTCAGCTGTAAGCTTCAGATCCACCTCCCTTCTGAACAGACTGGCTTGATACAAAGCCACAATATATCCTACCTTGACCATGGTTATATAATGTCCTAATTCCCATTTCATTAATTAGTAAACCAAAATAGCATGTATGCATAAAATGCTATGTATTTCTTAGAGTGCACTTTACGTACTAGACACAATTGTACATACAATACTTTTCTAATTATAATTTAAATACTTGGGTTTTCTTGAAAGACAGGAATAGGTGTATCTGAATGCATTAGACATGTACACAGAGAACATCAACATTAAGGGCAACAAAGAGCAAGACAGTCTCATGTATGAATAATTCCTTTTCTACAGTTTCTACTGGGTGGGTTCCACATAGCTACATTTTAATTATTATCTCACCAACACTTCACACTGCTTGAAAACAACTACACATGGTTTAGAAATACATTTTCTCTTTCCTTATCATACAAATCAAGTGTATGTGCACATACATGGTCCAAATGAGAGAATGATCATATTTTGCATGGGGATATTTGACTTACAGCTGTCATCAAGACGCTTGCAAATAGTGTCTGGCTCTACCCAAGCTATTTCAGGTATGCAATTGTCATTTACTGGTTTTGTTTAAATGAGCCTCTCACATAGGACAGGATTAAGAAGGGAGAGAGAAGGTGCAGTGAATCTCTGCGCTGGGTAGGAAACTGGCTGGATGGCCGGGCCCAAAGAGTTGTGGTAAATGGAGTTAAATCCGGTTGGCAGCCGGTCACAAGTGGTGTTCCCCAGGGCTCAGTACTGGGGCCAGTTCTGTTCAATATCTTTATCAATGATCTGGACGAGGGGATCGAGTGCACCCTCAGTAAGTTTGCAGATGACACCAAATTGGGAGGGAGTGTTGATCTGCTGGAGGGCAGGCAGGCGCTACAGCGGGACCTGGAGAGGCTGGATCGATGGGCCGAGGCCCATTGTGTGAGGTTCAACAAGGCCAAGTGCTGGGTCCTGCACTTGGGACACAACAACCCCAGGCAATGCTACAGGCTTGGGGAGGAGTGGCTGGAAAGCTGCCCGGCGGAAAAGGACCTGGGGGTGTTGGTTGACGGCCGGCTGAATATGAGCCAGCAGTGTGCCCAGGTGGGCAAGAAGGCCAACGGCATCCTGGCCTGTGTCAGAAATAGTGTGGCCAGCAGGAGTAGCGAAGAAGTGATCGTCCCCCTGTACTCAGCCCTGGTGAGGCCGCACCTCGAGTACTGTGTTCAGTTTTGGGCCCCTCACTCCAAGAAAGACATTGAGTTGCTGGAGCATGTTCAGAGAAGGGCAACGAGGCTGGTGAAGGGTCTGGAACACAAGTCCTATGAGGAGCGGCTGAGGGAACTGGGGATGTTTAGTCTGGAGAAAAGGAGGCTGAGGGGAGACCTTATTGCTCTCTACAACTACCTGAAAGGAGGTTGTAGAGAGATGGGGGTCGGTCTCTTCTCCCTAGTAACAGACAACAGGACGAGAGGAAATGGCCTCAAGTTGCGCCAGGGGAGGTTTAGATTGGACATTCGCAAAAATTTCTTCACTGAAAGGGTTGTCGGGCACTGGAACAGGCTGCCCAGGGGGGTGGTGGAGTCCCCATCTCTGGAGGTATTCAAAGGACGTTTAGATGAGGCCCTAAGGGATACGACTTAGTGGGGGACTTGGCAGTGCTAGGTTAATGGTTGGACCCGATGATCTTGGAGGTCTCTTCCGACCAGAACAATTCTATGATTCTATGATTCTATGATTCCTGATGTATTCACTGACACAATTAATATCCAAGTATGGTCCACAGCATTATGATGTACAGGTCTGGTTTCGGTTTATGTTGCTTATATACCTGAGGTTCTTGATGTCATTAGGAATAAAGCTAATATCATTATAGGCTATGTCCAGATACTGGAGATCTTCTAATAAAAACAACCTACAATGAAAGAAAACAGAATGATGAATTAGAAACACAAATGACAGAAAACCATGGAGTAAGAACAACTTTGGCTGAAGGGAACCTCTGGAGGTTACCTGGTCCAACCCTGCAGCTCAGACCATTCCTAACTGCTACACAGTGCATAGGCCTCTTTTTTTTTTTTTTACCTAGTATGAAAAAGTATGATTGCTTAGCCTCTTTTCAGCATCCAAAACCATGTTTCAGCTCTTACATGAGCTGAGATGACCTCTAGAGGTATTCTCTCCACTCACTGTGGATGTTAAGATAGGTGCCTCAATTAAATATCTAAAGCCAGGGGGGTGAAGCTGGGTGTCAGCATTCCAAAATACTCTCAAAAGGGACTTTTGCTTCTGTACTCCAGAACCTCCACAGGAAAGTCATATTTTAATGTATTGACTAAGTTTTAAAATGCTACTTTTTTTTACTGCTACACAAAGGCAGACAGTAGATTTAAGAATGGAAACCACAAGACCATTCTTTCACAAAATATTTTCAGCTAGAATGTCTACTTACTGAAAATGAGCCAGAGGTGACTAATACATTTATGTAGTGAAGACTAAATATGACAAGGTATTTTAGCAAGCATCACAATTAACTTACAGTACCTCTGTCTTCTACTACTATGAGAAAGTCTTTTTTGTTTGGGTTAATTGCATGGCTAGAATGGAAATTAGTGAATGATTATAATGTAGGTCAAGATAGAAATCCTTGTTTGTGCTTATAAATGCTGCAGTCCTCTCAGTTAATAAAAAATACCTTACCCAGATGGAAGATGTGATGATAGCAAATTGAAGGAAATTGTAAATTTCTTCAGTGACTTCAGTCTGTGAATGTCATTAGGGATTTCTCTGACGGAGTTGTTCCAGAGCACCAGGACTTGTAAAGTTTTAATATTAAACACCTGAGGAGGAAAAGGGATAGTGAGTGGAAGAAACAACGGCTGTCCATCATGAAGCATGTCACAGTTCTAAGTATTCTGTATTTCTAGTATCAGTAAACTATACCAGAAGAGCTGGGAAATAAATATCGTAAGATTAGCTAGTACAAGTACTGTATACATAGATACAGCTAACTACTGTAAGCATTACTGCAGATACAGTGTGAGATACAATTGCCAAACACTTACTGTATCACTTACAACACTGCAATTGGGAATTGCAAAGCGCAGAGCTGCTAGTGCTGCTGGGTATAAAGACTGTCCAGCATTTCCATTTATGAGCCTTGGTTTTGTTCCTGGTGTCGCATCCTAACTTTTTGAGATTAAATTCTCCATTTCTATAATGTCTGCTTGAAGAATGTTTTTGCTAAAACCATATGAAAGGAAATCATAGAAATATTTTGTTTGGTCTGCATTCAAAAAGACCCTAAAAAACCCACCTCATAAATATTCCTGCTTTTGAAAGGGCAGCGTTTTTCAAATCATGGTTCAAAACCACAATAGGAGTAGTGAAAGTTTTCAAAAGAGATGTTTGAGTATTAGAAGCACCTTCATTTAAGTTATCCGACTTTTTAAAAAAGTCATCTGACTTTTTAAGGTCTTATATGGTAGGCTGCATACAGATGGTGAGTCAGAAAGGCAGGGAGGGGGAGGATCACATTTTAGAAAAATTTGAAAAATACTGTTTTAGCTCCTTAACTCAAGAGCCCTGTGCTCTTGAGGCAGACATTTTAAGGTCTAAACTGGTGCTGAGCGGGGATTTGGACTAGACGACCTCCAGAGCTCCCTTCCAGCCTGCATCTACAACTGCAAGCTGTCGAAGGAGAGCCCTTGCCAAGGCACACGCAGCCCTGGGCCTGAACAGCGGCCAGACCATGTAACCATGTAGCCACCACTGTATCAGGTAGCATGACAGGGTGTGTGCTGCCGCAGGCAGTGCTTGTGAAAACAGGGAGCAGGGAAATGTCCACAGTGCCCTAAGATGGACACATCTGTTGGAATTTGCTCAAAGTGCAAGTGTTTGCAATATATATATATATAGTCTACACGTGTTCACTAAAGCTTTTCTAGATTTTAGTAGCTACTCATTCCTAGTCATTCTGTTCACACTAAGCCTGCTCTAATTTAGATTTTCCCAGTAACTGCAGGTTTTTAGCTGCTGTAGATCATGTCTGGATACTTTAAGTGAGCTGGGCAGACTGAGACCACTGGGAATTGTAGCTACAGGTTGCTCAGTCCTGGGGGAAGATGGTGGGTAGGGGACGGGAAGACCTGTGCGAGCAGACAGGAGCCTGGGAGGACAGCCATGAAGACTTCTGTGATTCTTCCCATGTTTCTTACTAAATTCCAAATAACCAAAAGCTATAGAAGTTGAATATTGTAAATTATTATTTTTCATTTGTTTTAAGTATCTGTGCTATGCCATTTGCCTCACTGATTAAATCATGGGTCTTTGAAAGTTACTTTTTATATCTAAACTGTAAAATTTCATCCTTATGTCATTTTAGTGAAGTCATGGAAAATAAGCAGCACATACCTTTGTAGGAAAGAAGAGTAAATTACTGAAGACAAATTAAGGTAGACCAAAGTATCCATTAAAGGGGTCAGGTCTGGAAGGTGAAATAAAAAGTAGGCCTAAAAGATACATTAAAAAATGGGTCAGCTGCATAAAGAAACCTCTCAGCCTTTTCATTTAAATGCAAAAGAAGTATAATCCTTAAGAACAATTCCTCAAGGCTCACAGATTTATCATGAAACAAAGCCAGAAATACCACAGTTTGATTCCCCTGTGGATGGAATCAGTTTAAACAGTATCAAAGATATGCCTGAAGGCCATATTAGCATCTCAAAGCCCAGCCCACCTTGCCCCTTGCCACAAAATCCTTCACTGTCATTCCTACTCCCTTCCATCAAATCCAAATAACCTGTTCTCTTTTTCAAAGCGGAACACAGTCCAGAATTGGACTGTCTGCTAAATTTATCCACTCAAGGAGCAATCCCTTGGTCACAGCTCATGTGATACAGAGTGGCGTATGTGCACAGTGCCTGCTTACCTGCTTGAGAGCAGACTGCACCTATACTGTATAGCACTGGGCCATGAGTATCCTCTCTGCTTTCACGCATAATTATTATTTTGCAAAGTTTGTTTTCCAGATTGCAAAGTCTGAAATAAAGTGAGGACAATTCCTGAAGCTTACCATACTGGTGTCTTCATAGTGTGTACAATAGCATACAGGTGCGTAGAGGGTGACAAGCCCTACAGCATTCCATTAGTATGGACAAGGGGGACAAGTCATGTGCAGTCTTGTCCATACTGCTTACTAGTCTGGGCCCCTGCAATGAACCACCCACAGCACTACAGTAGGGTTTTGTTGTAGAGGAAGCTGTTTGCTCACACTGAGAAAAACTGGAGATGAATGAATATTTTTGCAATGTAGATGATGAGGGAACCAACATGTAATAAAGCACAGACGCTGACACACATGATCTACACCTGCAATCATTGAGAGCAGCAAGGTCTCTCTTACCAGTGCCCTGGTTCAGGCTGCTTTCCTAATTGCGCGATGAAATAAGTGGCCCAGTTCCGCGGCTGCCTCTAAGCTCTGTCATTTTTGGCTTGCATTTTCTTTTTATCCTGCTCTCCCATGTTGTTCAAACTGTATTAGGCTTCCTTTTGTGACCTTCCTAATAGTAGTTATACTAGCTCAGGCAGCCTAGTCAAGTTCTGGAATATACACATTCTCTAGAGAGGATCTCAAATACCCAAACATGCAATCCAAAACATCACCAGAACCCAGGTGGTGAAACTCTTTTTTATTTTGTTGCTCCTTTATTAAACTCTTTCTTTCATTTCTAACCTTGGAAATTTTATACAACTCTGCTAGGAGAACACTGCTTCTGCATTATTATGACTCCTCAGGAGAGTGTACAGTTATTGTTACACACAACGCCTCAAACTACATAGATGCTGAGATAATATTTAACTAGTGCCACATATAATCTCAAATACACATTAATATATATAATCTAGCATCTAGTTCCTTGTAAGCCAAACTTGGCTTATGACAAACACACAGTAAAGTATATCTACATAACATACACTACCTATTAAATTGCCTGTAGTCATATAAAATCTAAATCTAAGGGTTACAATACAATACGATAAAATCTAAGTTATAATAAATAGGTACATGAATATAAATAATGAAGATTATTATAATGAAACAGGATTTATATACTGCATTGGAGTTCAGAATTTTCTTAGATTCCCAGAATCTGTTTTGCAAGAAAAACAATGCTTCAGTGCTGAGTATTTCCCAGGGTAGTAGTAGATGACTGTAGTCAAAGACCATCATCTATATTTCATTAAAATTAAAAACCAAAATGAAAATTCTTCTGGATGTAAACAAAAATCTACAAAAAGTGCAGTTATAAAGATGAAAAATATTTCCAGCAAAAATGAAATTCCATTGCAGATGTTCTCATTAGTAGTTGTGAAACATTCAAGAGATGTAGTATGAACAAGACAGTTTGAGATACTGAAAGGATTTTGTCATGGAGTTCAAATTTGTTATGCTGATGAATTGTTTCAAACTGTGTAACTCATGAACAACAGAAAAGAGCTCTCAAGTATCTGTTCCTCGTATGGAACAAAGTTCACTAATTTGGCAAACAGCTGCAACAATTGCTTCTGATTTTAAATAACTACCTTTTAGGATGTAGAAGCAAAACCAGAAGCCCCTTGTCTTCTAAGCAATATGATAACCCTGAGAAAAAATATGTTAAGAAGACATTTACTGATCTGTGTGAATTGTAGTGACTCTGCTTCATGTGCAAGCCCTTCCCTTTTTCAATTCACAGCACTTCGGTATCTAGGAGTATTTGAAACAGCAGCTGAACTGTGGAAATTTGTCCTGTTTTGGCTTAAATCAGATGATGGCATTGGGATTCCTTGGTGGGCCTAGGCGGGAGGGCTAGCAGGCAGTGCCTCTGGAGAAGTGATGCCTCTGGCCTTCCTCCCCTCTCCAGAGTGCTGTGGAGGCAGCAGACCCTGGGACCTTTGTACAAGGGGGAGTTTGGCTATTCGGTCACATTCCCTATTCAGACAGATACCTTCCTTCACTCCTTCAAGGACAAGATGGCGGGCTGGATGCTTTGGTCCTAGTCTGCTGATTGGATCATAAAAGCTTAAAAGCAGGGCAAATTCAGGGTGGTGTTTCTCTAACAACAAACTATGGCTGCTCATGATTTGGATGGGTGTACTCCTCACTGGGTAAAAAACTGGCTGGATGGCCGGGCCCAAAGAGTTGTGGTGAATGGAGTTAAATCCAGTTGGTGGCCAGTCACAAGCTGTGTTCCCCAGGGCTCAATACTGGGGCCAGTTCTCTTTAATATCTTTATCAACAATCTGGACAAGGGGGTCGAGTGCACCCTCAGTAAGTTTCCAAATGACACCAAGTTGTGTGGGAGTGTTGATCTGCTTGAGGGTAGGAAGGCGCTACAGAGGGATCTAGACAGGCTGGATCGATGGTCCAAGGCCAATTGTATGAGATTCAACGAGGCCAAGTGCCGGGTCCTGCACTTGGGTCACAACAACCCCAGGCAATGCTACAGGCTTGGGGGGGAGTGGCTGGAAAGCTGCCTGGCGGAAAAGGACCTGGGGGTGTTGGTCAACAGTCAGCTGAATGTGAGCCAGCAGTGTGCCCAGGTGGCCAAGAAGGCCAACGGCATCCTGGCCTGTATCAGAAATAGTGTGGCCAGCAGGAGTAGGGAGGTGATGGTCCCACTGTACTTGGCCGCACCTTGAGTACTGTGTTCAGTTCTGGGTCCCTCACTCCAAGAAAGACATTGAGGTGCTGGAGCATGTCCAGAGAAGGGCAATGAAGCTGGTGAAGGGTCTAGAGCACAAGTCCTACAAGGAGTGGCAGAGGGAACTGGGGATTTAGCCTGGAGAAAAGGAGGCTGAGGGGAGACCTTCTCGCTCTCTACAACTACCTGAAAGGGGGTTGTAGAGAGGTGGGGGTCGGTCTCTTCTCCCAAGTAACAGGCAATAGGACAAGAGGAAATGGCCTCAAGTTGTGCCAGGGGAGGTTAAGATTGGATATTAGAAAACATTTCTTCACCAAAAGGGTTGTCAGGCATTGGAACAGGCTGCCCAGGGAAGTGGCTGAGGCACCATCCCTTGAGGTATTCGAAAGACGTTTAGATGTGGCACCTAGGTACATGGTTTAATGGTGGACTTGGCAGTGTTAGGTTAATGGTTGGACTCAATGATCTTAAAGGTCTTGTCCAACCTAAATGATTCTATGATTCTATATATCACTCAGTTAAAGTACAGCTTTTGCTGGAGTTTGTAATTATATCTTTAAGCACAAAAACAAGACTTTTACTGTAGAGTTGCATGAAAACCTGTTTTCATATTTAACACAGTTGTAAGATGCTGAAAAATATTTCCTGTTCCCAAAAGAAAGCAATGTTAATAATATTTAGATTTGTTTTATATTGAGCAAATGGAAATGTCTTGATGACTTAGGAAGATATTATTATTATTTAATTCTTCTATGAATCTGCTTTAATAAATAAGATGACATTTCAAAGGAAATGTGCCTTAGACAAATTAAAAATGTTTTGCAAAATAGAAATGAAGACATTTAAAAGAAAATTGAAGGTGTTGCCCACTTTTGTAATTCAATTTCATTGGAAAATTTTAGACTAATTTTTAAGGGTGGCCAAGAAGTACCTGGAACACCAGAATACTTACTCTGAAGTGAGGCCCCTTCCCAGTTTTCATTTTGCTATTAATTTTTGGCATGACTCTGCATATTGAATTTGCAATTTCTTTACACACAGATCTTTGCTGCTGTGCAGCAGACCAGCAGAAAGTGACCCAGACTTCTGGAGTTTATGGACATGGTGGATTTTCAGGAACAGAACCCCAACCTCAGCAAAGCATCAGGTCTCTCAGTTCTCCCATACACAAAAAAAAAAATGCAATATGACAAACCTTTCTTTTCCTTATTGGAAGCCTCAGCAAAGCTGCAGAGATCATTGCGTTTAGATGCTGCATAAAGTTATAAGACATATATACTGTGCAATAAGGTGTTTCAGACCTCAGGCAGCAGTGAGGAGACTCTAGGAATAACTGAAGTCAGCCTGCTCCAGAAAAGAAGCAGCACAACCACAGCAGCGTATTGTTGTGCATGAGCTGAGAGGCAGAGCTGCACTGACTTGGCTAACCCTGCAGGCCCGGCCTGTGTCCCTGCGTGTAACTGCAGCTTACTGTGCGGATGTGTCAGCCCACTCAAGGCTAGCCTCGAGCTCTCTGCAACATGCAAAAGGTGAATAGGCCCTCATAAGGTTGGGACAATGCTGTGGTATTTAGGTACTTTTAAGCAATTTAAAATAATTTAAGTAGCCCGCCTCAAAAGAAGAACAGATGCAGCACAGCAAAGAAGATTTCACCAGTGATGACCATGAACCAAGAATCTTTTTAGTAGGTGGCAAAGCCTGATTGTCTACTAAAAATAACACGACAAGACTAGTCTTTCCCCTCTCAAAAAGTCAGCACAATGATAGTAGTGTTAGCTAATATTTCTCTTAATAAACCCTAGGCAGAGTGTAGATAAGTTGAATAAAATAAGAAGGGGGAGAGGTCATTTGAAGATCTCAGCTCTCAGCCGTTAAAGTGGGGAGTAGCTCCATTGATTTGGATACTTTGGAGATGATTTATACAGCTGGGGAATTTCTATACTGTACACTTTTCAGCAAAGAGAATAAAGATCTATAAATCATTTTCTCTACACCCACATAAGAGTATTGCTGGCAAGAATGCGAAAAATCAATAATTGTTTTTTATAGTACCAAGAAAGAGAACTCCCAGCACTGTTTACTTGTGATGACGGTTCTTGTCATTGACAGTTTCCATTTTGGTCACACTTGCAGAAATGGATAATAAAGTGACATAATCTGTTTGATTTGATAATTAAACTTCTTACACATATGGCACCAAGGAACCTCAAAATAGATAGGTATCAGAATTTGTAAATTTGTACCATATTGCTACAACAACATGGGATACTTCTTCTCACATCTTCTAAACACAGCCATACCACAGCATAACATTTTCAGGTACCAAGCAAGTTCACTGTGAATACTGACATTTCAACAGGTTTTCTAGATGATAGAACAGGAAAGAGAACAATAATATCAATTCTTTCAAGATACGGAAAAAGGAATGGAATATTTACGGTTAATTTACACAGAGCATTTACTTAAGATTCAGGTTCATTTAAAGTAGAATGTATCCAGCTAGAATTATTCCCAAAATCTCTAATCAATTATTCCTGCTCCACCCTCTCAATAGATATATTTATTCTGAGATATTAAAGTCCATACCTGAAAGCCATTATCTACCTCCAAGGAGGAGCTTGCTTATCCAGATAGCAACTTCTATTCCAATGGAAGCCTGCAGCCTACAAAACATTTATATAAACGTGGCTTAGAAAACCATTTCCTCATGCCAATTGCCAGGGATTTGTGTCCTCCATGAAGGCACAAACATAAATTCTGGCAGAGGATCCCACATGGGAGTTTGGATGAAGCTTCCTCTGGCTTGTTCTTCTAGGAGACTAAACTGCTGGTTCAGACCCACCAATGGACAAAGTTTAGATCAGCAGGCAAATTCCCAGAAACCATGAAATATTAAATCTCTGGTTCCTTACCAAAAGCAAGAGGCACCTTCTCTCATTTTCCGCATCTAACAACTACTTTGTATGGTGCTGACATAACTTGAGTTGAATTACACTTTGGCAATAGGTACAGTGCTGAGCCAGAGCCATGAAAATTATGCAGGATGCATCAGAAAGAAAATGAGACACAGTAAAAGCGCAGAGGAAATGGCAAAAGAAGGTGAGACAAAAGAAAAGAAGAAATAAACAATGGAGAATTTAAGGCAAAGGAAATACAAGAAAAGCATGTAAATCAGTTATCCCTACAGCTACTCTAATGTTAACAAAAGAGTTTTAAATCATTCTAAGCACTTCTTTTTCATGCAGTGGTACAGTAAGAAATGTAAGATCATTTTTCTGTGGATGAGGTTACAAAGCCAAAAGATACTTTGAATGAAAGCTGCTATTGACTATTAAACACAGCAACATGAGTAATGCATCTTTAAAGGATACACCTGAAGGCTAAGAGCAATCTTCTGGTACAAGAAGCAACATAATACTTCCACTTGGGACTTAGACATCAGTTTTTCCTCTTCATCTTGCTTGCTTGCTATAAAATAGAAATTAGTTTCCCAAACATCCTCCACACTGTTGCCATCAGGGGCATCATTAGAATCTATGATATAAAAAAAGGATGTCAGGCATTACAGAACTTCTTAGGAGAAAGCAAACATTAGAAAATAAAGACAGAATGAGAAGTGTTCTGCAAACCTCCTACATCTAATCATTGAGATCCTCTGTTGCCATACTCAGACAAAGCTCTCACACAGTAATCAATTAACTCGTGAATATCTTCATAAAGATATAAAGATTGCAGGTTCTTTACAAACACTTCCTTTCTTTTTCCTTTGATGGGAGAAGAATAAGTCTTCATGTACAGAAAAGAGGGGCCTGTGAGTAGAACTGGGTTATGGCCTATAGTAATGGCATAGCTGCTTAGAGCTTCCTCCATAGCTACCATTTCCAGTTACAGGGACTACAGGCTTCCCATTGTGCTGGAATGTACGTAACCCAAACCAGTTAGAAGTGGCATCCTTCTCCTGAGTGCTTTAGGTCTTATACCTTCAACCTCACTGTCACTTCAGTGCCAAAATCAAGACTGCAGATGAATTTGTTACATTATAATTCCACTATTTTGCTAATGCAACAGGATGTAGTGGTTGTAGCCCTCCAGAGTCTACAAGTGGCACGCTGTATTTCTGAGAATCTTGTTTCCCGTAATGCCATTTTATGACTGTCAACCCCTGTCCTCCATCTAGTTTCTCTCTCAAAAGTGACATATACTTCTTGATCCTACCTGTAAAGAGTCCTTCTTCTCTTTCAGGTTCAGGTAGCTTTAAGTAATGTATAGTATAGGCTTTTTCTTTCTTTTCCTCTTGCAAAAGTTGTTCCAGTGAACTAGATTTTATAATTTTTTTTCCAAGGCCATTTCTAAAGAGAAGTGCAAAATAATAGTGAAAGACATGTTGCATGTACAATAAATAGATTCCTTTATACATATGGCTCAGAATCTTATTGCACAAGTCCTATATGTTACTTAAATTCAGTAAGAAAGACCTTAAACATAAGAGATTAATTTTAAAGCTTCCATAGCTTCAAGAAAGACATAGAATCATAAAATAATTCATATTGGCAGGGACCTCTGGGAGATCATCTGATCCAACTCCCTGCTCAAAGCAGGTCTAGATCAGGTTGCTCAGGGCTTTTTCCTTCTGAGTTCCAAGTATCTCCAAGGATGGAAACCCACAACTTCTCTCAGCAACCTGTGCCATTGTTTGACCTACCTCATGGGGAAAAAGTTTTTCCTCGTATGTAACCGGAATTTCATGTTTTCCAGCTTGTGTCAGTTGCCTCTTCTACTGTTCTGAGAAGAGTTTGACTCTAGCTGAAGACAGTAGTAGGATCTCCCTTTAAGCATCTCCTCTTAAGGCTGAAGAAACCCAGCTCTCTCAGTCTCTCCTTACATGTCATGTGCTCCAGCCCCCTGACCATCTTGGTGGGCCTCTGCTGGAGTGTTTCAATATCTGTCTCATACCGGGGAGCCCCAAACTGGACACAGTACTCCAGATACGGTTCTACAAGGTCTGACTACTGGGTTATAATCACTTCCATCGACCTGCTGGCTATGCTGTTGTTAATGCAGGAGCATGCGGTTGGCTTTCTTTACCACAAGGGCATGAGGCTGGCTCATGTTCAACTTGTCATCCACCAGGACCTCTGGTCCTTTTCTACAAAGCCACTTTCCAGCCAGTTGGCCCCAGCCTGTACAGGTGCATGAGGGGTAGTTATGTCCCAGGAAATCTGGGCCTAAGATTTTGTAGTTTATCATTGTATTGGGTGTACGTGGCAAGGTTTTGGTAGTGGGGGGCTGCAGGGGAGGCCTCTGTGAGAAGAGGCCTGGGGCTGCTCCCATGTCAGACACAGTCGGTTCCAGCTGGCTCCGACAGACCCACCGCAGGACACAGCTGAGACTGTCAGCCAAGGTGGTGGCACCTCAGGGAAAATGTATGTAAAAAAGGGCAAAACACTGCACAGCAGCTGTGACGGAGAGGAACGAGAAAAATCTGAGAGCAACAACTCTGCAGACACCAGGGTAAGCGAAGAAGGAGGGGGAGGAGGTGCTCCAGGCGCTAGAGCAGAGATTGCCCTGCAGCCCCTGGTGAAGACCATGGTGAGGCAGGCTGTCCCCCTGCAGCCCATGGTGAAGACCATGGTGAGGCAGGCTGTCCCCCTGCAGCCCATGGAGGACCACATCGAAGCAGATATCCATCCTGCAGCCCGTGGAGAGCCAACACAGAAGCAGGTTTTCTGGCGGGACCTGTGGCCCGTAGGGGACCCATGCTGGAGCAGTCTGTTCCTGAAGACTGTACCCTGTGGAAAGGACCCATGCTGGGGAAGTTCTTCAAGAACTGTATCCTATGGGAGGGACCCCGTGCTGGAGCAGGGGAAAGCGTGAGGAAGGAGTACCAGAGACAAAGTGTTAGGGACTGACCCTAACCACCATTCCCCATCCTCTGGGGTGGCGGGAGGCCATTTGTGGTTAAGGTGTTTGTCTTCCGAAGCAACTGCTATGTGTACTGAGGCTCTGCTTCCCATGAAGTGGTTGGGCATTGCCTGTTGATGGGAAGCAGTGAATAAATCTTCTCCTTTTGCTTTGTTTCCATGCGTGGCCTTTGCTTTTCTCATTAAACTGCTTTTATCTCAACCTATGAGGAAGTCCATCTTATTTGCTCCCCCTGTTCTGTTGAGCAGCTGGGTGGGTGGTCTGGCAGCCAGCCAAGGTCAACTTACTACAATCATAAAATGGTTTATGCTGTAATGGAGATATTATGAAATAGTATCACAAAAATGCATTCTCAGCATCAAAAATTGAGATTAAATAATAATATGCCTGGCCACTACCAGGCGGTGAACAAATATATAACATAACAGCTGCGTACACTCAACTTGCTGGTTCTCACAATCAATCTCAAGTACGTCCCTTCTCTCAGCCACAATCACCATACCTGCATCCGCGGTGTACGCAACCAGTACAGAGCCTCAGCAGCGCCTACAGCAGACAGCCATCTGTTTCTTGCTTAAAATACAACTACTATGGTTTGCTGCTTTTTATGCAGTTTTGCAGCTGACCATGGGTATATAGCATCAAGTGTCAGTCAGCAAGCGACACTGCAAAATTATATTTGCTATAAATGGTCAAAAAGCAGATATCTATTTTGTGCTTGATTTATTTCACCCATCTTAGATGTTTATTGTGGGGTAGTAAAATTGCCTTCTGGAAATTTCTGTCCCTCACTCTGTGGGTTAAGGAAGAAGCATGCATTAGTAGTTGTGATTAAGTGATTAACTTTAGGTAAAGTTAGGTGAGACGAACTCTCCTCCTTGAGGTTTTGGTTAGATTTGATGGAGTCTGCCTCACTGTCATGGAAGGAACCAGTGGTTTGCTAAGTTCACAGAATTTTTAAAAACCAGTTTGGGCAACACCCAGAGTTGGGAATAAGAAAGGACACACCTGCCTGAGAAAGAGAGGGAGAAGGGGACACTACAGCATCAGCTATTTCCAACTCTGATGGCCTCCCAGAAAGGGACAGGAGAGGCTGAGCCAAGGCCTTAGAAAATGCTTGGGATCTATTGTATTTTTCTTCTTTCAATGCTGCTGAAAAGAAACACATCAGAATACGCCTCTAACAAAACACCTTTTCAGTCGGATGAAACCTTCATGTGTTATCATCCACTTCCTCAAAAACACTCTTCAGGTCCCTGATGACACAGCAACTGTATTCCTACCCATGCAAAGAGTTTGGATGAGTGGTGTGGTCAAACTACAGTCAGCAGAAAAGACTGTGGCAACCATACAATGCTGCTTGTAGCCTTTCACAGGTTTGGGTAGACCAGATACAAGAAGGAACATGAACCTTATGGCAAAGTGTCCGTCAGAAAAACTCCGAGTGCTGCTTTTTTCTTCCAAGATGCAGCACATCTCTCAAACTCTAAGCACAGCAGAGTTCCTGACAGTGGAATGCCTGCCCTCTTGAAGCTGCATCCATGCAACCTGTGCTACAGAACCGCACTTCAGCCCTGATAGCTACCACAGACTCACATCGTCTGTGACAAAGCACATGCAAAGCCAGAGTGCGATAACTAGTTGAGAATCTGAATTTTCACCTTTCATATCATTACCACACATCAAAATGTCATTTCTACCATGTGAATAATTTATAGTGGAAGTACAGAAATAGCTGTACACCTGCTTCTAGAATACCACAGTAGAAGGATGAGGCAAACACTTCTCTCCATGAGTTTAATAAATACAGCTTTTTTTTTTTTTTTTAAGCTGAATAAATTTCTTGATCTGGTCTGCAGGATAGCCACACAAACACTTGTTTCAGCACAGCTGAAGAGGTAGATGGTATAGTGTTGTTCAGGGGAAGGAACAAGATGTCAGTAGTATTTTTAAACCGTCACCACATGAGACCATGACTGGAGAAGCAGCAGCCACGCTTGGTGCAGTTTGCGTCGGAAGCCCAGGCTTACGGAAACTTGACTCGAGCTCATTCTCTCTGAACATATTTTTTTGCCATGAAAACAAAGTGCAAGCAAGTTTGCCTTGGCACTAAAAGCCTTTTGCTACTGAAGAGCTACATTACTCTATAGAGCAAATATAGAGCAGTCTAGGAATCTTGTTAGGATCCTGGTGTGGCCAAAAGACTGGTCTCAGCCTGTTCTAATTTCTTACAAACAGGGAAAAAGATACACAATGATCTAGCGAGGGGGCAAGACAAAAAGGGCACGTTTTTTTCATTGGTTGTTTTGTTGTTTGTTTTTTGTTTGGTTTCTTTTTTAAAGGACCATCATTATTTTATCTGTATGGATACATTTTTTTATAGAACATTACCAAAAATTAAGTAATAGCTCAACCTTATATTCTATGTTTAAACTTTTGCCATTTCATTTAATTTTTTAGTAAACAGAAGTTCCTATCAAAATTGAAATACAGAACACAGTCCCATCTGCTGGGTCACATTTCTAACAACACACATTAACATACCTAAGTAAACAAAAAGGGGAAAATATGATTCAGTGGTGTCTGTGTGCCTGACACCTCAGGAATTTGACTGCAGGGCACCTGCCTTGAAGGAAAAAAGAAATACCCAGGATCACTTACAATACTGGGCTGGGACACATAAAGCATTACCTTCATGGTAATAGTCTGTATGATCACTTATCTGCATAAGTGTCAGTGAAGCAAGGACTTTGTAGGACCTAAAGTAGTTGCAAAGATCTGAAAAAAAATCAATATAATCACATCTGTTCCTCATTTTGCATTCAATTAGTTGGCTATACCTGATACAGGGAGACCAGATCAAAGACCCATGAAGGTGTTAGGATTGCCTTCCTAAATTCTGGTGATAGACAGGCCCACAATTTTCAAAGTCTTATGGAATGGGACTTTTTACAGATCCCTTATACAATCAGTTATAATAAAGTTACACTCATTTAAATCATCATTTTCTGTTATCTTAAAACACAACATTTCATTTGGTAATCATAAGCTATAATTTTGCATTGTGTATTTCTCAAGTGATGAGGGCAAATTCTAATACCCACACAAACATAAATGCAGGTATTTTTTTTTTCTCCCTGTAAGATACACTTAGGAAAAGCTTTCAGTAAAATACTGCACCAATGAAAAGGTACTAAGATATTTAATATTAATCACCTAGGATCTTCTGTTGCTTAGGCTTTCTTGTTTCAAACAGTGGTAAATTAATATCGGACAAAATCATTGTGTTAACTTTAGTCTGCAAGCTCCTCTTTTCAGTCATTAACCGGCTACTGAGGACTTCACAGTTGTAGTGGGAAACAAGTGGCTTTTTGAGTGTTGTCTTCAGAGGCAGAGGGTGAGAAGATGAAACTACAGCTAGACTTTCCAGTGTAAATATAGGAGTGAAACAGGCAGGGCCAGTGCTCTCTAACTCTTGGTGCTTTATACGAGAGAATCTATGATTTTTTGTAAGATGGGAAGCTATCAGGCCCACTAGGATTTTTACTACTAATAAAATCTCTCCTAGGAGTTTGGACAGAAAAAATGTTTTTCTCTTTGCTTTGGCTTGGCAATTGGCTGCTTGAGTAGACAGGAATAATTTCATATTGATCAACTCTGCTTTCAGTAATGCCTGCAGGGTCGTTATTCTTATGAACTAGACCTGAAGAATATTTATCAACTTTTTGCTCCACTCCCTCTGTTGGGAAACTTGCTTCAGAGAGAATCAAACCTCTCCTTAGGTCATGGAAACATGTAGTTTTGGGCTGCAACTGTATTTGCCCATGGTTACTATCTGATTAAGGAGATCATAGAATCATAGAATCATAGAATTGTTCTGGTTGGAAGAGACCACCAAGATCATCGAGTTCAACCATTAACCTGTCACTACCAAGTCCACCACTGAATCGTATCCCTTAGCGCCACATCTAAACGTCTTTCGAATACCTCCAGGGATGGGGACTCCACCACCTCCCTGGGCAGCCTGTTCCAATGCCCGACAACCCTTTCGGTGAAGAAATTTTTACGAATATCCAATCTAAACCTCCCCTGACACAACTTGAGGCCATTTCCGCTTGTTCTGTTGTCCGTTACTAGGGAGAAGAGACCGACCCCCCACTCCTTTCAGGTAGTTGTAGAGAGCGAGAAGGTCTCCCCTCAGCCTCCTTTTCTCCAGGCTAAACATCCCCAGTTCCCTCAGCCGCTCCTCATAGGACTTGTGCTCTAGACCCTTCACCAGCTTCATTGCCCTTCTCTGGACATGCTCCAGCACCTCAATGTCTTTCTTGGAGTGAGGGGCCCAAAACTGAACACAGTACTTGAGGTGCGGCCTAATATGATGAGATATGCATGTCTGTGTTGGAAACATATTGGGCAAAAAGAAATGTCGTCAAACTGGGAGCTGTGTACTGCCAGGCTGGAACTGAGTCTGAAGAAGGGGGTCTTCCAGTTGGATTTGTGTTTGACCGTGACAAATCTGATGATCAGATTGGCATGTATCTTTGGGTTCAACTTGCACTGGACTGCGGAATATATGATTGTTGCTGAGGGAAGTATCTCCCTGCTTGACTTGCCCTTGAGCACTGACACAACTGCCAGACATTGCTTTTCCATTGTCATCATTCATACTCTTTATCACTCGAGTTAGGTATTGTCCGAAAATCCTGCTTGCTGAAGAAAAGAGAAAAAAAGACATTTATAATGAGGCACACTCTGGCATCCTTTTTGAGGAAAAGTTAGTGTGACAAATTCTCTATGCCCCATACGGATTTCTCTTGTTCAGAAGAAATGAACAATTAAGACTAAGCATTTCAGCACTGCCACTCACAAAGTATGTTAAACTTTTTTTTCCCAACACAAATGGAATTCACCTACACACTATATTGAATGATGTGTAGCATGCAGTAGAAGAGTTGGATAACAAGCAAGATGGAAAGGGCAAGTTTTCCGAGGTAACTTATGGGTCACATAGTTTAAAGAAGAATGTATGAACAATGTTCCGCTGCATATGAAATATGGCCATTTGTATCACTGACAAGTCCCTATTTAGGGAACCTGTATCCTTTCTGCTAGGTGCCACGTGACAGTGCAATGAGATCTTTCACCTGAGAAGTAGATGGGGCTCCTTCAGTGCGTGTTCCTCTGTATGCTCCATAGTGTTCCCTATGCCACCTAAACCTCAGGCTAACCCTACTGAACAGGAAAAGGACAAACACTCAGGGAACTTCCATATCAAAAAAGCACCATGGAGTGGACTTGTTTTAAGTTTGATTATACAAGTGAGATTAGTTGTGGTCAAGCTGTGAAAAGAACAGGTGAATCAGCTTCTGGAAACTGTCTCAAAAGTGACTGCAGGATCTTTTCCAAGTAGGCAGCTTCACAGAACTGATCATGCCTGTGCAGAAGCACTGCTATCAGCCCCTGAGCTCTGGGTTCATCCTTCTGCTGTTAGGCACCCAACTGAAGCACCACAGTCAGAAGTCTGGCTGCTCCTGTCCTGGATCCTTTTAGTAATGCAATAGGATATACGATTCCTCTCCTCAGAAGAGGGGAAAGACTTTTCAGAGGGTGAACCAGATCTTCAGCCAGCCAAACAACTCACTGAAATTGCTTACCTCTCCTCACAGATTACTGAGAGGCTTAGAAGTTCTATTTTCTTAGTTTATTCACCTCCGTTCAATGACTAGTGTGTTCAGTCAGGATGGCACTGACCCCTAGTGTCCCACACCACTGAGTCAGAGGTTCATTTCATACACCTCACACAACAGATGGACTTTGCTGCCAGGACTATCCCCAAAGACCTCGTTCTGGAGGTCCATTGGTTCCTTAGCTAGTCCCCAATTTGCAAACAGTATGGCATCCAGCAGACATTTAGTCCTGAACATTTTTATCAACAAAGAAATACTTAGTAAATTATCCTTCATTCAGCCTGTGTAGTTCCACAAGCTTAGTGCTCTGTTCCCTTTGCTAGGGAGACTCATTTCCACAGACCTGCTGAGGGAGAAGTTACTCTTTATAGCTCTCTGCTACAACTCAGCTCTCAAAGAAAGCTGGGACCATTGTCTTACCTCCCTGGCTTTCTTGCCCTCCACCACAGCGGCTAACAGCTTCCAGCCCTCTGCTAGGCACTGTCCACCCCCTGGCATTTCTGCTGCCTTTTCAGTCAACTGCTTCATTGTGCTACATCCTCACTTTCTATACTCCCCTGCAGAGGAAAAGACATGCCACACCACACTATCTCTTTTTCCTAGCCCAGGGCTCCCGCTCTCAGGTCTCAGTCTCACACTTCATGAAGCACAAAATGATTCCATCCACCAAGATGATTGAATTACCATTGCTGAAGAGTTGCTTGCTGATCAATGGGCATGCTGCTGTATAAATATCTTTCAGGTGTAATGGTTACATTTGGAGAAATGATCCTTGAACAAACTTTACTGCGCAGCTCTTAGATTCTTGTCAGGTTTACTATATAAATACATAATCTATAAATAGCATCCATCACTAATATGTACTACTACAAGGAGAGCCATCACAACAGAACTTTGTTTCAGGATAAAAGGTTCATCTATCACTTTTAAAATGGCTTAAATCATTGAAGCACAGCTCCGGTAGTGAGCCAGAAATATTTACATCTGTTTGGACAGCGCCAGACTGGAAATGCATTGTACAGAAATAGATTTTACCAGCCTTTCAAAATAATATTTGGAAGGGCTTAATAATATCAAGGGGGCAATAATTATACCATCTGACGTTTCAACCTTACTTCTCTAACTGAATTTTCTTTACTATTTTTAATGCTGTTATAAAGGTATTACTTTTAATATATTGTTGTTGTTCCTTTTAAATTAATATTACATAATGATAATAAAAAATATAGTATGACAGTATTCTAACAAAACAAACGTCAAATTACTCACCATTTATTTCAAACATCATAAAAATTATTTTATTTTCTTTTGTTCGCCTGCTTTATTGACTATGTGAAGATTGAGGAGTTTTAGCTATTTAGATACTCCTACAGAATTACAGAAGCTAGATGAAAAAAAAAAAAAGCTTGCTTTGGTCTCTTTAACCCAGTTTGTAGGGACAGCATTGTTTGTTCATGCTACCACTTTATTCTACTGTGCTGATTTGTGAAAAAAAACCTTGTAAAATTTCTGTATGCTATACTTCTACAGCAGATCCTGGGGCCTGACATTTTTGACAGAAGTCAGTGAACCTGTTCAGATGCCAGGGTCCTTCTCTACAGATCTGTTTTCAGGATTGGTGCCTAGTTTCCATCTTATTTTTTTTTTATTACTTAGGTTAAAAATGTTTTGATTATAGATGATGTTATTGTTTTTCACCTTTTAAGGTTTGTCCTTAAATATTTAATCAATAGCTACTTTATATAAATTGGAAATAACTTTTCATTCACATATACAGGCACATAAAATGCCCAGGTATTTCTGAACCATACTGCACTGCAAGTTGTTTGTTTTAATTAGAAATCCCTGATACCTTTAAAAGTATATAAGCCAAGATATGTCTTTTTACATGGATGCATATTCTGAGAAGGACTATCCCCCATAACCTCATCTTTTTCATTTTGTCTGAATCAAAGTTGTATCTCACTTCCCCTGTGGTCTGACTCCATGTGATCTAATTTAATTTTTCTTGATGCCAGCAGTTTTACATGTTCTCTCTCACGTTTTTGGATGAGTGAGGGGGAACGCCTCTATTATCCGGTGGGTAGTGTTCCAGTCTGATAGGTGGAAGACCCAAGTTCCAGGACCCGCTCTGATGACTCTTCCACTATTTACATGAAGAACCTCCCAAAGAGATGCAGGTCATAGGGGTCATACTGCAGTCTTATTCACGCTGCCTTGCACTAGTAGCTTAACTTCCAGTCTACCTTCTTCTATGTTAATTGTAGAGAGCACATGGAATTTGAAACTATGGACTACAGGAACTGTCTTTGTACAATTTACCTTTACCAACATTCTCCCTTGGAGTAGACAGTTTAGATGACAGCTTAGGAGGTAGAGGTCTATGAAGCAGTTTTGGCTGCTCAACCATTTTCTGCTTTGCCTTTGTTCCTGGTGGATCACTGAAGATATTTCAAAAAATCTGAAAAATCTGACAAGGAAAACAAAAAGAAATAGTCATCTCTAGTTTAAGGTGCTGAACTATAAATGTCCGGTCAGATAAACCAGGTGATAAAAGAATCATACAACAGGAGAAGTGGCCAAAAAGGGCATCTGTTCTCTTAGTTTTTCTAGTTATCGGTAGTGTTTCAGGAAATAAATCAGTGATATTATAGAAAAACAAGTAAAAGAGCTATTCTATTAACTTTGGAATGCTTGCATTAAAGAATGTTTTTCAGCATCTCTGTCACAAAAGGTGAGGCAATTGGAGTTTTTAATCTCTGAGCCAAAGGAGAAACAGTAAAATAGAGAAACGCCCCCTGTCAAGCATTCTGAAAGCTCCCGGAAACAGTTTTCTGCTGGATACACAGATTTAATAAGAGCAACAGTTAACCCTGGTAAAAGGCCAAGTCTGCAAGTAGCAATTTTATGTTTCTTTCAGGTTTCCTATTAGTTTATGAATGCATACAATGATACTGATTTCAATCAAAGAACCCCTGATTTGGTTTCAGAAATCCTCTTATTAGTAGCCAAGTTTAGCAAATCTCTGATTCGCGGTAATTTCCAAGATTATCTACATCCTAAATTGCAGAGTTTGGGACTTTTTTTTGGTGTAGGGCTAAAAGCATATAAGACCGCACAGTATAAAGACTCGGTCCTGAAGAACTGGAAATCACAGGAGAACACAGAAGGGAAAGCATTGATGAAGGTGACTTTGAAGGTGAAGAGAAAAGGAAAGTGCCATCAGGAAACGAATGGCTCACAGGAAGATTTATGAAGATTAAGAAAATTGTCACATACAGCTAGAAGCAAGGACATCTCTAGGCAAAAAATATTTCAATAATTTAATTTGAAAGTAGATAAACTTGAGGCTTCAGTGCAATTTTGCATGTGGACAAGATTAATTTAAATGGAGCGTAACATTATACAAAACCGTGATGAAAAGAAAAAAATACTGTGATGAAAAGAACGAACACAATCCTGAAGCATATAAGCAGGACTGAATTCAGATTTGACACTTAGCTAACGGACTTGAATGACAGTTAAACGAGGGGACGGAGAAAGGAAGAAGCAGGGGAAGCTTGAAAAGGAAGCCTGGAGTTCAATTGTAGCCATGCTGAGTTTGAATAAATGGTCAGACATTGCAACAAGATGAGCTACCACTACACTAAAACAACTGGAATCTGGCATGGTTCATGACATTAACCAGAGGCTGGGGACAGCATCCTTGCAATAAACTGGAGGCACAGGAGGAAGAATATAATATTAAAAAAACCAACCAAACAAACAATCCAACAACAACAACAAAAAACCCCCACAATGCAGGACTTCTTAAAAAGCCAAAGAAGTTGAGTTTCAAGAACAGGAACAAAACACTCTGTAGCTATGTATGGACTTCCCTGGTGATACACTGCACCTTATCATGCCAGTCTTTCACTCTTCAGGATAAAGGTTCCGGCACCTGCCACACGGATCACAGCACAGGGAATAATTCAGCTTGGAAGATACCTCAGGAGGTCTCTAGTCCAACCTCCTGCTCCAAGCAGATTACTCAGGGCTTTACCCAAGGACAGAGACCCCACAACTCCTCTGTGCAACCTCTGGGCCTCCTTGCAACACTGATAAAAATCAAGACATTGAGTGCACACCCGGTTAGGGCACACATCTAAGGATAGGTAAACATTCTTGTTTTCTCTCATTTCTAGGTAACCTGTGTTGAAACTGGCTGACAGATCAAGGATGGTGAGAAATGTTCACAAATTTGGTTAAGAAGAAATCATGCGCCTTGAGGAGCACTGCCTGCAAATTACCCAGGGGCAGAACAGACTGGAAAGAAATGAAGGCCTAGGATTAAAGTGGAGTGAAAGAACTCCTGACAGCGAGTGTACACAGCACATTCAGTTGGCTCAGAGTCAGGGAAGGAGGTGAGAGCACCACAGGAAAGCTGGAGTTACAGAGATGAGCAGGGTGGATAAGAAGGAAAGCAGGAGACTGGGTGGGGGCAAAGGAGCAAATGCAGCACAGACAAGAAACCCTAGTGTTTCTGGCAGGGAAGAAAGAGAGAGTTGTTCAAGCTGCTAGAGACAGGAAGGATAAAAGCAAGCCAAAGGGAGAGGGAACATGATTTTCTCATGAGATAAAATTGACCATTATAGTTGGTGAGATTCTGGGTAAAAATCAAAATGAAAGCAGAACCGAGAAGTATAAAGGCTGTGGCCACAAAAACATGGCTGTGGTCACTACTGTAGGTGTAATTTAGTTCAAGACACCAGATAGTTGAGCCAACAAGACTCATCAATGCTGAAGAAGGGAAGAAGCAAACTAGTAGTGGGGAAATTCATCCTGGTGAATATACAGGAGCAGAGCGAAGGATACAGGAGCAAAGGAAGGAGGAGTCTGTGATGAACCCTGCCAGGCTGAGACTTTGCTATGGGAGAAGAGCAAAGTCAGGGGCAGAAGAGAGGGGAGGAAACAATTTACAACAAACATATCACAAAGAGGGAGAGTGGCACAGAGCGACTTCAGATGTGGATCAAAAGAAACCTTGATACAGTTGTATTCTGCTCTAACCATGGCCAAATATCAGGAACTTTCTGCCGCACAGTATCAAAACCAGGTTAACGTCGATCAGGAAAAAGCATCTGTTCTGTGTATCAGCTTAAAGCAAAACTCTTTACAGAGGTACCCTTTTAAAAATGTATTTTCTTGAGCAATATAGCAACTGTGTAATACACAATACTAGTAAGATCCAACATTGTGCTTGGCTTTGTTCTTCACCCTGAATCTTTCCCGCCTTTAAGTTGAATTTTCCCTTCTCCTTAGTTTTTACATCTGGTTTAAAAGGTGCCTTGCACAGCGCTGCCCGACCCAAGCAGACAGACGAACCTTTGCCCAGACCTAGCTCCCGCCTCCGATCTCAGAAGGGGTAGCTGGGTCACACCATGCAAACATCTCCAAACACTGTACACACGCTCGGGACTTCTCGCTTTGATTCATCCGTTGCTGCCCGTCCCTGACAGGCCGCTCCGGGCACCCCGCTGCCGGCCCTCAGGCTGGGAGCCGAGGCGCTCTCTGGGCCAAGTCTCCCAGGAAATTCACCCTCCTCCTTCCACAGGGGCGGCGCGGGCCCTCTCAGTCACAGACCTCTGGGAGCCGGGGCTTGCCGGTGGTGGCCAGGCGCCCCCCACCCTGCTATCAGGCACCACAGCCCGAGGAGGACTCGGGGCAGCCAGGGGTGCCGGCTCCCTCTCCCCCCCAGCCAACCCGGAGCTTCCCGCCGCACCGGCAGCCGTTGGACACGACGCCTCACAGCCGGCCGCTGCCGCGGCGAGCGGGGCCAGACGAAAGGGGCGTGCCCGGGCGGGCGTGGCCACACGGGGGTGGGCGGGGCACACGCGGCGGCGCCCGGCGCGGCACGGCCGGCGCGGCGCCGGTGGGAGCAGGCGGAGGGGGTGCGGCGGCCCGCCCGCCCCGGCTGCCCGGCGTCGCCTGTTGCAGCGCCGCTCCTCGCTGGTAACTATTCTCCAATGATTATAATTACTACATGCTTTTAAAATTATTATTATTATTATTGTTATTATTATTATTATTTCCCCCTCGGTGCTCAGGGGAAAAAATTAAAATCGAATTGAGCCCCCGCCGCTCGCCAGGGAGGGGCCGGGGAGAGCGGGCGCCGGGCGGGCGGTGAGCCTGAGCGCTGCGGGGCGCGGTGCGGGAGTCCCGGCGGCGGCCGGGCAGGGCTCGCACGGGGCGCCGGGGCCGGCGTGCGGGGGTGCGGAGCCGCGCACGGGTAACGTACGGCGCCAGAGGGGCTGGGAACGGGGCTCCGCCGCTCTTGGTTTCACGCCCTGCCCTACCACGGCAGCACCCGCTGACTGGGGGTGCGCTGCCCGGGCGGGATAGCAGGGGTAAGTGGGGTAGCAGGGGTCAGTCCGGAGCTTCTTGATGCAAACTGGGTCGAGCTGAGCCAAACCGCTTCAAATTAACCTCGGAAATATAATTAATTTCAGAAATAGACCTGGCACTGCAGTCCTGAGTCAAGCAAGCCCCGTTTGATCAAGCGCGATGGAAATCTTGCCTGGGTATAAAGTCTGTTGTGAGTGACTGGGAAATGTGGAATAGGGCAGAGTGGGGGACTGGACAGGACAGGGAGGGGTGGGGTACCGAAGAAGTGGAGGCAGTGTTAGCATCTCTGTTAGCTGGAAATGATCTCATTAGGTTGCATTTATGGCCTGATGAGTAGTCTGCATCTGTGTTACGTGAACGCTGACCACCCAGCATCGTTTTCTGTGTCAAAAACTGCTTAGCCGATACATTTAACCTTAGTATTTATTTTTTAAATTCCTTTTTGTCCACAGGGTCCCGCTAAAGACAACTTCTTTATAGCGGTAATAGTTTTGAGAATTTCTGAAGGGCATTTCCTTTGCCTCACTATGGAAATGAAGAAGCTGGTTTGCATGTTGCAGATGACTCTGCTGTTTGTCCCCTGCCTGCAAGGTTAACGTTTCCCTACCAGGCTGGCAGCAATCAATTTCCCTCTCTTGCCTCTGCTTCTGCTCTTCCTTTGCACATACTCCACTGCGTAAAGCGAGTGGAATAGGCTGAGGGAAAAATTTGGATGGTCTTCCCTCAAAGAAACTGCGTAAATGAAATTAAAGGTATGGCTGTGACGTGCATAATAGATGCCAGAGGGGAATTATTTATGTAACACCACGAAAGCATTTACATTTTTTTATGTTATCGTCGTTCAAGAATCAATACTGTGCCCGAGTGATTTATTTTATCATTGGCTTTTGTGCTAGCGGTGTGAGATTCAAAGCAAAACGTCACAACGAAGAAACACACGTACACGCGCACTTGCGCGAAATCGCAAGCTCTCCCCCGTTAGGCTGTAAGCTCGTTTGGGCAGGACCTCTGGCATCACCGTCTTTGCGCAGTAGCGACGGTTGCATCTCCACCGTGGTGCGGCCACCCGCTGCGTGGTGCTCGGGGCTGGCAGGACACCTCACTTCCCGCCCCGGCACCCCTTTCTGTGGGAGGCAGAATGGGGGTGTTCATGCCTGCCTTTAGGTTTGGAGTTAGGGTACGACCAGGGTGAGCATCCAGACCTGGGAGCCCAGACACATTCCCGAGTCCCCTGGTCAGATGTAGGCACATGCACTGAAGATGACACCCAGAGGAAGGCTAGAAGGATACCCGAAGGATACCAGAATCCTCCTCCTGAAACATTTTCTATGCGTTCCTGCTGTTGACACTGAGATACTGGGTTGCAGTCTTTCCTTGGAGGCAAATGTGGAATTTTATGACTGGCAATAGGGATAATCCAACAAACCCTTGCCAAAATATTTAAATTTTCTTCACCAGAGCACTGACTTCAGCAGGGTCAGCAGTCTCGCCAACGTGCATGAGGCCAAGCGTTGGGCAGGTGGGACGTCGGGTCGGCCCAGGTACAGCAGATGCTGGTACAGCGCTTGGGCTTGGCCAGGTCCCTTCTGCCAGGAACCGCTGCCGGGGGCGGCAGGGGAAGCCTTTCCTGCGGTGCCGTCTCCTGGCTCTGCAGCGGTGTCTGTACGGGCCAGTGCTAGGTAGTATGCGGACTCCAGACTGAAAACGCTACTTGTTGAATGCTAGAGTGTGATTTAGGCTTCCTCTCCCGAGGAAGTTTCGCATCCTGTATTCTGCGAGCGGGATGAAATTTTGCTCTCATAGGGGCTCCTGGCAAAACTTCTCCAGGCTTCAGTGGGATTGGGTTTTTCCTCCTTTCAGATCAGAGGAATAAGGTGGCCTTTGTGTTTGGAAGATGAAGGCCTATCTTTTTTTGTTTCAGCATAAAAGGCAGTTACAAGAGCTGTGCTTGAAACACCAGCTCACTCAAAGGCTTGTGTGAGTTTTCCCTGGTGGGGAAAGAGGCTTTTTCCACTTTCTGTTCCAGACCTTTCCCGTGGCGATGGCAGGGGCCGTGACAGCAGCTGGGTGGTGGCACAGCCACCTGATGCGGGTTGTCTGGTTGTGACAAGACACATGGGAGGGACTGTCGCCCAGATCCCCAGCAGTGTCTGGCACTGATCTCCATTGGTGATCTGTCTTTGGTCACTGGCTGGACGGTGCTTCCATCAGCTGCTTCCAAAATTATCCCCTCTATTCCTTTAACAATTGTTAAGACGTACTAATTGTGAGTGAGAAGGTCAGCAACAGTGGCAGTCCAGTAACAGAGTATGCTATACGTGTTATTCCTGAGTTAGAAAACAAGATGAAACTCAGATGAAACTCCCTTTCCCACACCACGTGGTGCTTCCTCACCATTAACGCTTTCTCTCTCGCATCCCATCACCGTCTCTGTGGCAGACCTGCAAATCCTGAATTTTCCCATGTGCAACGCACACTTTCAGGTAGCCCTTGCTAAAAAATAAGCCCTCAGAAACTCATACCCTCCAATCATCCATGCAAAATCAGAGGAAGGAGCAGTGAGGAACCATAGGCAGAGTTGTGTTGGGAGCACATGCCGGGAGATCAAGAGGAGAAACTCAGAGACAAACATCTGCTCCTCTGCGTGCACATGTGTAACCTGTACTATTGCTAAGTAACCAGACTTATTTATTTGTATATTTATGTATTTATTTATTTTACAGATAACCTGCAGGTTTTTCTCATGAAAATACGATCATTCATCAGAAGTTATAGTCTCTTCCTTGGTATTAGAGAATCCACATTTCAGTTTTGAGGGCTGGATGAAATAAGTACCAATTGTAACAGTGTAGGTTGCCAAAATGGAAAGATTTGCATCGAGGAGAAGCTAGGACCGTGCTGCTAGTCCTCCTACTGACCTTTAGTATGGCGAATAGGGAGCACACAACTGGAAAATTCACAAATTGGTAATAGCATTACAAGGTGGCCTGAGCGGATGGATTTCTAAATTGATGGTAGACTCTGCAAAGAAAACATCTGCTCTTTTCTCTCAGTATTTTGCATTTTTCAGGCCTCCTTGTGCTGCCTGTGGGCAGAGACCCTCTGGAGCGTGCCCCAGCAGAGCCCCTGACCCAGCCAGCTCTTGGAGCCTGAAGTTGGTCCCGCCTGCGTGCAGTGTGGGAGCCCCGAGTCGGATGCTCAGTGTTAAGGGAGGGGAATACTCCCCCTGGAACGTCTGTCAGCTTCCTCTTTTCCTTCCTACCCTACCTAGTGACCTGGTGACTCTTAGTACTTACAGTGCATTCGTTTCCTTCTCACTTACGGGAAGGCACCTAGTCCAATTTCCTTCTCTCTTATGGGAAGATAGCTAGTCCACTTAATCAGCATTTAGAATAAACCTCATTTATTTTTTGATCTGCTTTAGTCATATTTAATCTGTTTCTGCTGTGATCATCCTTATACTTTTTTTTTTTTTTAGGGTTTTATGTGAATCAATATTCAACATATTTCCCTAGTTAACGTTTCCCTAGTTTAAAATTTATTTATCTTGTTATTTATCTGGTTTATCTTGTCATTCTCGCTTTCAACGAACCTTCAGTATTTACTCTTCCTTTCCTATTGTGATATTTAGCGCTAGTAGACCTTTATTAGATTGTGAATATACACCCTTGACTACTAGTGTTTCAGGAAGCCACTGAAGTTGTTTTGTAGAGTTTTTTCTTTAAAGAAAATCTCAGAAGAAGGTCCACACATTTCATTTTGCTCTTGCAAGCCCATATCCTGCAGAAAGTGGACTGTCTTAGCTGGGAACACTCGTTCATATGAGCTAAGTAAGCATGTGTGCTTTTACACCAGAAAAGTTTCCTTCCTTTAGCATTGCATTTTAGTGTAACCCACCGAGCAGGAGATTTGGGTAGATGAACTCCAGAGGTCCCTTAGAACCAACATATACAGGGTTTTTTCTTCTCAGCCTGTTTAAACTGGGTACCACAGGATGGAAGAGCACGGTTAAAACTCTAGTGTCGAAGTATTTGGGACAGCAGAGTGGCAGCACAAGCCTTTCACATCACACTTAAATCAGCAAGTCCAAAAGTTTTTGGAAAAGGAGGTCAGCATCATTCTGGAATTGATTTCCCCAATGATAAAGCACTGTAAAACTGCAGTAAAAAATATTTGTTTCAGAGATCTGAGAATTTTACAAAATGTTTTTGTTCCTGTAAGCAGAAATAGCCGTATTTCTTATCAAAGTAGAATTTCTTTCCTCATTACAGTTCCTGTCACCAGGCTGTTATGTTGCCTAACCTTGAAATGAAAGCAGTTTTGTTAACTTTTTGCAAATGCTTGCTGCCATGTTGAGATTGAATTGCCTATCCCGCTCGGGGCAGAAAAAAAATACAAAAAAGTTTAATTTTCTTGTGTACTGGTAAAAGGGAGACAGTGTGCTGGGTAAGAGTGGAATTGAGTGAAAAAAAAATCTGAAAAAAAGCCAGACTTACTGCTGCTTTTTTTTTCATAGTAGTTTTATATGGTCATCATGTTAAATAACAAGGAGAAATGCAACCCCAGTGTGTGCTTTTAAGCAGAAGTCTCATGTTGAATCACTGAGCACATACCTAAAAATAGTATCTTTAGAAACAACTTATTTGTTTCATGATTATGTAAAGATACACGAGAACATTCTCTAATTTTTATATAAACAAGTTTCTGAATGATTTACTCTAGGAAGTTGTCAATATGATTTTTCTTCTATTGCTTACGGGAAGAACTCAAAAGATGAGATTTCAGTGTATCTTACAGACAAATGCGTCTTTGCATTTACAAGAAAATAAATAATTTATGCCATATATCGAAATCTCTTTACAAACTATACAACTTTTACCCTACTTTTAAATTTGAAAGCATCTGTACTCCTAAGTGTCAGCAAACCTTTCTAGCATTATCATGGTTTAACCCCAGGTGGTACCCGAATACCATGCAGCCGCTCACTCACACACTGCCCCCCCCCGCCCCCAGTGGGGTGGGGAGGAGAATCAGAGAGAAAGGAAAACTCGCGAGTTGAGATAAAAACAGTTCATCAGCACAGTAAAGAAAAAGATAATAATATATTAATATATAAGATAATAGAATATATAAATGAACAATGCACAATTTCTCACCACCTGATGACCGATACAGCCCATCCCGAGCAGCAGGCAGGGAGCAGGGGTATCCCCCCCCCAGCTATCCCAGAACAGCAAGTTCCAGAGAGCAGGCGAGGGAACAAACAGCCGAATGAACGAACAAAAAGGCCTGAACGAACGAAAAAAGGAAAAGCAGGGAACAAAAAGCAACCAGAAGGGAAGCTTAAGGGAAGGGGCCCACTGACCAACCCCTACTTATACCAGGCATGACGTCTATGGTATGGAATACTCTCTTTAGCCAGTTTGGATCAACTATTCTGGCTCTACCCCTCCCAAGTTTTTGCCCCTGCACATTAGCAAAACCTGGGAAACTGCAAAATGTCATTGATCGTTTAGCAGCAACCAACAACATCAGTGTGCTATCACCGTTCTTCTCACACTAAATCCAAAGCACAGGAGCTGCTGAAGACAAAACTAGCTCTGTCCTGGCCTAAAGCAGGACAAGCCTTTATGCCCTGTTGTTTTGTATACAGTCGTTGCTTGCCTGACATTCTGTAAAGAGAAATATGAAATTCAGTTTGTGAGATTTTTATCATGAAATATTGGTAATAAACTCTTGAAAATGTATCTGGCTCCTACTAGTTAGCTTTCGCAGACTATTTTTCTCTTCTTCCCCTCCCCATATGTTTGCTGTCTTTATGTACAGGCAAGCGTCATGACTTTGCTCCTCAGTTTTTTCACCTGTGTATCCAGGCCAGGGTTTTCAAAATAAAACTTAGATTTGAGATTACCCAGTTTAAGACATGAAAAAAAAGAGCAGTCTCTGGAAGGTGCTGAGCAGCTACTGTCAGAAAGCTGTACTGTGCTTCTTCAGGTCCGGGAGAGGATGCATCCAGGCTTTCTGGAAGACCTGCAGACTAGAAATTCGTGGAAGTCCTTGGGTTCTGGATCTCAGAGTTCACCCAGTTCCACTCGGGGCTAGAGAAAACAGCAAAGACCGCACAACATAAGCAGAAATAGCTTGAATTATGTTTTGCAGGCACAGTGAGGTCATTTGCATGTCAGTGACTCCATCAGCTTGGCTTTAATGAGCAAAGTTAATCAGAACTGTGATTAACACAGGGAGTGTGAGCAGGGACACACAATGAGCAACAATGTCAGAACATTTATTTTTGCCTATGAGTTAAAATGAAGTCGTTTATGCATTCTTAAAAAAAAACCCCTTAGTTTCTCCTAACAGTTCCATTTTAAAATACCCACCTTGCCATTTCTCCAGGAGCATGCTTTCTTGTTGGCTTGGACCCTGCTCCTCAGGGGGGTCCTCACCGACTGCTCTGTTGTAAGGCTAGGCAGAGGAACTCCTAGCTTGGACGAGCTCCCCTTGCTAAAGAGACCGTGAATCAGAGGAAAGCATCCTCTCACTGGGTACCCAAAGCCAAATGCCTTGCCAAGCTGGCTGGTGGGGTCGCCCCAGTAGAGAAGCCATCTGAGTGTGGGAACAGGCTCCCCTGTACCTGGTGGGAGAGACCTGTGGTGCCATCAAGGGCTAAGCCTGGGGGCATCTGCTGCCTGTGAAGTGGTACGGTAATAACATAGACATCACATGGATAGATGGCGCGAGGGAGCACTAGGGCAGAGGAAGTAACACTGTGCTACTCCCTTCCTGATGAGGTGGGGTCGTCAGCTGCTGAAGGTCTCCCATACTCATGCGAGAGTGTTTCTCGGAACTAATACCAAACATAAACTCTTTAAAAAGAAACCATCTTCGAATATGCATGTCAGTAGGAAGCCTGATATTTGCAAAAGTTGGGGTTTAGGTAGTACCAGAGGTGTCAGTACACACATGGCATTTGGGACAAATAATTAAAAAAAAAAAAAAAAGTCCTGCAAAGAGAAAATAATGTTTTGCACATTTTGCTTCTTGACGGTGGTAAAACATAGAATCTTTTAGGTTGGAAGAGACCTTTAAGATCATCAAATCCCACCGTTAACCTAACACTGCCAAGTCCACCACTAAACCATGTCCCTAAGTGCCACATCTACACACCTTTTAAATACCTCCAGGGATGGTGACTCAACCACTTCCCTGGGCAGCCTGTTCCAGTGCTTCACCCTTTCGGTGAAGAAATCTTTCCTGATAGCCAATTTAAACCTCCCCTGGTGCAGCTTGAGGCCATTTCCTCTTGTCCTATCGCTTGTTACTTGGGAGAAGAGATTGACACCCACCTCGCTACAACCTCCTTTCAGGTAGTTGTGGAGAGCAATCATGTTTTACAGGATGAGGCAATAATCAGTTTCTTTATTCTTATATTGCAAACACAGTTCTTATATCGTCTGTTTGCCTCAGAGAGATTGCTAAGTCAAAAAAGAGATACCAAAAGAGACATACTTCCCAGAAAATGAGAAAGGGCTTTAGAGTCAATTGGAGAAGGAAAATGTCCTTACTAAAGATCCTTCAGACCCACCTTCAATCTCCTGTAAGTAATAGGTTAACTGACACATTTTACATCTGATTTCTAGTATCAGAAGGAATCAAAATATTTGTTTATATTAATCACATTTTTTTTTAAGAAATACCACCCTTCCCCTGCTGCCTTTTCATTTTGGGTGTTCATTCCGTTAAAAAGACAGCGCAGTCTTAATGCTGCGATATACCACTGAGTCCCAGTATTTTTGTGTGGATGCTGCACACATAGATGAGAAAACAATTTTTCAAGCCAACTCAAAAGCAGCCCTCAGGTGAGGACTGGCATTTTACACTGATTTTCCGATAACCCCTGCTGGCTGCCCTTGCTGTAAAGCTGCGAGTGCCAAGCAGTCACCTTTGTGTGCAGTTCTCATTTGCATCCCAGTGTCCAGACTTCATCAACATCTACTTTCACAATTACATGCCCCCCATAGACAAGCAGAAATTTGGAAGAGGAAGGACTGTCCAATGGTTAGACCACTATTTCAAACCACGGGAGATCTCTCTCAGATATATATATTAAAACTATGTCTTTTTTTAAATAAGAGAAGTAGAATACATTAGTCAGCAGCAGCTCGGTTGCTACCAGCGTTTGAGCTAGCTTCTTTAAGCAAGCTTAGGTATTTCTGCACTACTCTGCCTTCAGTGTCTATGTGCCCTTAGTTAAATGTGCAACCAATGGTAATCAGAAATCCTAGTAGCTGCAAGAGAGGTATCCCCTTAGGCTGTGACCACCATGTATCTGCTGCGTATTTATCCTCTCATCCTTCCTCTCAGACCCTTTCTTGTGGTGGGATTTGAGGCCTCTCCTGTGTTGGCCTAGGTGCACAGAACCCATGCAGTGGCGTATCCCAGAAATTTTGGACAGAAGCACACAGCCTTTGCTTAAATGCTGACTTATTTTGCAAGGGCCGGTAGGAAGACCTGCTGGAAAGATGGCCTTTAGTAAAAGCTGGGCTTTGTGGCTGCAGATACCTGTGTGCTAGGAAGGAAGGGAGACCACAAAGCTTTGTGGGGAGGCTGCAGAGCAGCTGGTGCATGGGATCTTAGTAAATGCACAGTAATTTCTCTCTCATTCATGAGTCAATATCGCTTGCATTCATTGCTGGAACATACCCTTGGGCATAGAGTAGCTGGAGCATCATAGTTCACATGCCAGCTGTCCTCACGGTGCCTCATTCACGTGGCCATGGCCAGAAATGCACCTGCCAAAGGTGTCCCTGAGCTTTAAGTAGAGAAAGCCCACAGTACTGAAATCTCACTGGGAAGTGGAAATACGCTTATTTTTAAAATGAAAGGTAACAGCTCTTCAGCCATGGAGGAAACAGAGTTTACAACATACAGCTGAAACTACTGAGGAAATGTAAACAGGCTGAACTAAATCTAGTCTTTGCAAAGGCACCTGCGAGCCCTCTTGTTTAAACATGATTTGCAAGTCAGAGCCTGCAGCATGCAGGCGAGGATGTACTTACAGCATCAGTGTGCTGTACAGAAGCACGGTGGGTCTTCCTTCTCTATGAAATGAGTCAGGAGATTGGTTTGTAGGGGATCATTGCAGGCAATCAGAGCCACCCCCCAGTTTTTCTTCCTCTTCCTATTGCAGTTGGAGGAACAGCTCACGTGCAGAGGAGGGAGAGGGACCAGGCAAACTAGTGGGATTTTCTTCAGTGCGAGATCTTTGCCTGGCTCTGCTATAGTTTGGTTGTCCAGCGTTTCTGACAGCTAAAATGGATATTTCATTACACAGTACTCAGTCATGTAATATGTAATGCTGTGAAGGGCTGAAGAACATATTTTGTTATACCTAAAACTTACTTTCCACACTAACGCTTAGAAAAGGATTTAGAGTTACTGTCATGTAGGAAACTCGTTGCTGCTCATGTGAAGCTCATAACTCATCAGGTGTGAAAAGGCGAAGAAATGCCTGAAGGAGCATTAAACCAGCCAAAGCAAGTTTAACCAGCAGGCAGACTGCTCCTGCCACTCTTGACACTGAATCCTCTTTTCCTTGAGCTATTTGATGGTTTGTGCTAATCGTTTGTCTCAAGTCTCATTCCACCTCTCCTGTGTGCCTGTCCTTCAGCCCTGGCTAACAAAGGGGATTGAAATAAAAACTGAAGATGCTTCTGCTTTCTTCTCCCCCCACCCTTTGCAGCTCTCTGAATGATGGTGGTAGAGCAAACCATCCTTTTGTCTGTCTGTTATATCTGGTTTCTCTTGCCTCCCTTGCTGTCTTATCTGGGAGAGTGCAAGTCCTTTGGGGACGCTTGCTTTCTTATCCTCTGTCTGTCTTCATTCCTGGAACCACAGTGCTTGAAGGCTCCAGGAGCTCTTGTAGAAACCAGGCCTAGGAACAAAGAAGACACAAAGATGTGAGGGGAAGAAAAGCTGAGCACTCAGGAACATTCTGGAAGAAAAATTTCCCACCGCATTACCCATTCCTCTATGCAAACTTGAGGTGCCAGGGAGGATGGTTTCTGGCCAGCACTTCACAGTGACTGCGACTGTTTTCATCCCTGAGCAGTAACGTGGCTCATTGTACCTGGTCCTGAGTTCTGGAGTGGACTCCATGGCCAGTCTGTACGTACTGCCCATGGCAGAGCTTGCCAGGTGTGTCTTTGCCACTGGCTGCAGAGGGAACATGCCTGGCAGAACGGGACTGGCAACCCCGCGGTGGATGTGGAGGTACTTCTGCCTTTGGAGATCTGCAGAGGACTTACATTGCAGTCTCTTTGGCTTGGTCCTCCCACCCATGGAGCCTGCAAAACACCACCAGCATGGCTGGGCATTGGAGCTGCAGGAGAAAATCATCTCATACTGACCATGCACCAAGAAATCCTACTGCTTAAGGGGTATTCCCAATGCCCATCCCTCCTCCGTATGCCTTCAGTTAACCCGCATGGGGTGTGCAGAGGAGACCGAGGCAGAGAATAAGCTTCCACGAATGGCTCTCAGCTATTTGGGAAGCTGGTCTGACTCCATCCTTCCCCTGTCCATAGACTGCAGGCTTTCCCTCTTCCCTCCTGCTGCCATAGGGCAGGCACCAGCTCACCGGGGCGATCCCAGCCTCAGTGACCCTGTGCGCCCGTGTCTTGTCCTTGGCATGGGTTCAGCTGCCTGGCCAGGGGGAATGATCGTGGGGCTGCTGGCTGCCTCCTCGGTTGTCCATACCGGCCAGTTGTGCGCTTCCAGGTCATGACATAAGCTGGCCAGTGGTATCATCTGCAGAGGTTTCGTTCATCCTGAATGTGTTCAGGGGTCTATATCCCTGCTGTTTGGGAACAGCTGAGCTCAGAGGTGAGGAGTTGGCCATTCATTGCATGCGACACTGATAAATATCCAAGAAGGGGCTAAACTGATCTTCCTGAGAGCATCTCCAAAGCCATCGCGCTCATCAGCTCAGCTGTACAATGAGGGATGGAAACTGGGCAGCAAAGCCGACAGGAGCAGGACTAGTGACACTGTCCCTTTTGGGGTTTCGTTTAGGGGATGGGTTGTGTGCTCTTGCACCCTACAGGTCAGCGAGTGCCTGGGAAAACGGACCTCACTGTTGACTTGTGGGTGACCTGCAAGGATGCCACGGTCTGTGCATTTATTTACTGGGATGCAGAGCTGAATGTGGCCGAACACTATTGCTCCTTGGGCTGTTTATGCGGGGGATTTCTGGGCAGCTGCCTGGAAGAGTTTGTTCTTTTACCGTGATCTGTGAGAGCAAAGAGGGCGCTTGCTGGGATTACCGGTGTGTGTCACCTGGATAGCACAGGGCTTGTCTCCTGGCTCTGCCCTGCGGAAGGCCTTGTTTCTAAATTCCTGACACCACCAACACAAACACACACACACACACACAAGATCAAGATGGTTGTGGCGTTTTCATGTGTTACCGATTTGTTTAACATTTCAGTTTCCCCTATGCCTCTCAATGCTGTGTCAAAAGAGCAATTAATGTTTGTTTCAAGTTTATCTGCCTTTTAGGTAACACTTGAGCTAATGTTTCATGCTGCTTTTCAAGAACAGTTGTTTAGGGGCTCTTTTGAGTCTTCTGACATTTGAAAACACACCTGATGACTTTGCCTCGTTAGTTTTTGATGTGCATTGGCCACAGCAGCACAGAAAATGGAGCAGCTAAGTGAGGATGAGGAGATAAGAAACTCCTCTGCTTGTCTGACGATGTGCTCTGCTCGTTTTCTAGCAGTGCAGGCAGCTCCTGTACGGTACCCACTGGTAGCAACATAAGCAGCATCTGTGCAAGCAAACTCATGCCATCTGGTACACATCTGACACTTCACTCTTGGCACTTGCTTTTGAGTGACAGATCTTCCATCTCTCTGTGTTCCTTCGAAGGTCTTTCACTTCAAGCAGTCAGCAAAATTAAAGTCTAGTTTTCTCTTTTACAACATGTGCCTTCTGTATTATTGCTAACTTAACTACTATCCTAATATAGAGGGTCTTCCTGACCATATTTTAGTCAGGTGCTAATACTTTGCTAAAACTTGTCCAGGCTGCCTCAAACTTTTGCTCAGGTGTGCAAAGCCTCGCAGTCTTGGCCACCGTTACTGTCAAAGCCCAGCTACTGCTCTGTGTAGACTTCTGGAATAGGAACATGTCTTTGGATGAATACCCTTATCTCAGCTGAGCTTCCAACCTTATCTCAGCTGAGCTTCCAAGAGATAGCAATGCCAACCAGTAGGACAGGAAGTTTTTGACCAGCAAGATGAAAAAAACGCAAGGAAAAGCTTGGTTTTGCGTATCTGAGGTAAGCAAAGCTGATGATAGTGAAAACATGAAGGAATCGTAACTGGGGTTTTGGGCTGAAGCTAAATTACAGCTAAAACCAGCTGTAATTGGTATTTGTTAGCTTACCTATGTCCCTATCCCCACGGAAGGGATTCATCCCAAATACAAGCTCTGACTCAGAGGTTTTCTTAATCACCATGTTAAAAAATTACTGAGATTAGGTTTGTCAGGAAAGAGGGTGGCCTTTTACGCATTTCTTTTCCAAAAATAGAGATGCATCAGGTAAGAGTTTGTTAAAGGATTCAGGACCTTCACATTACAGCCTTTGCAGAAAGCCTGGCCTCAGGTACCTCCCGTATTTAATTTCCATACTAATGCCTCCACCAAAAAAAACCAAAGTGCCGATCTTTTTTTGTGTTCCTGCAGCTTCAGTCAGTGCAGGACGTGTTCCTTCTGAGCGAAAGGCTGTCACCCAGCACAGCACACGGTCAGCCTCGCGCTGGCTTTCATCCTTCACCCGTGGAGGGCGGCGAGTCCCCCCCGAGGCAGAGCCAGAAGCGGAGCCGGCTCTGCAAACACAACCACGGCACGGCTGGAAACGAAACCCCCTCGGTTCGGGCGTTTGCTCTCCAGATTCTGTACTGAGATTGTTTTTTTGGATGTGCTGTAGAAACACAGCCAGTTCCTCCTGGGGGAGGCAAACTTCCCCTCCCAACAGGGAACTAATAACTGCTTGTACGGGTTTCTGAGTGGCAGTTTCTGTGCAGAATTTCGGGCCATTGACCCCCCAGGCTTTGGAAATGCAGGCAAGGGGCTGCAAGAAGTAGTGAGGCTTCTGAGCTGGATAGCCTTAGAAAAATGACGAAGAACGCTGGCAGAAGAGCACCACGTGAGTGCAAGTGAGCAGAAACTGCTAGGGTAGGAGTCAGGGAGTGAGGAACTGGCAAGAGGTAGCGGGAGAAGGGAAAAAATGTAGAAAATGTGCAGAGAAAATGAGAGAATAAAGGGAAACATGCAAAAAAAAAAGAGGAAGAGGTACAGGAATATAGCTTTTAAAGAAACTGAGTGAAAAAAAAAGAAAAATAAGCTAAAAGCAAAGCAAACAGCCTAGGAGGTTAAAATTTCCAACATTTAAAAACATATAAAATCAAAACATAACGGTAGAGTATACAAGAAAGTACGTATGTGAGTGTGCCTGCATCGACACAAGATTTTGTTCAGTTGTACGGGTGTTTGTGTGCAGACTTCCTTCTGGATCCAAAGCAAATTGAATTATTCTTTTCTTGGCAAAAAGCCACCTGTGGAGAATTTGTTTGGGAGAGCAGCTTCATTTATAATCGTGGTTCTTTTCCTGCTGTCACACCAGTTTGCAGCAGAAGACAGGTACTGAAATTCTGGTGGTGGAGTGGTGGCGCCTGGGTTCCCAGCAGAAGTGCTTTATCTTGCCGTGACATAGTGGGCAGGGAGGGGGCCTGGGGAAGTCCATTTTGCTACCGTGACAAAGCCACCTACGGTTCACTCACCAAAAATTGAGTGAGATGGAAGCTGTAAGTGTAACAGATAAATGAGAAGGTTGGTTAACCATAAGATAGCTTTTGCCAGATCCAGATTCTCAAAAATGATGACTTTGTTTCCTCACAGCTTTGCAAAAGCAACTGTCATAATAATTATAATTAAAAATAAAATATATTTTCCATCTGTTTCTCCATGCGTTTTACTCCTAGAATCATAGACTCATAGAATAGTTTGGGTTGGAAGGGACCTTTAAAGGTCATCTAGTCCAAACCCCCTGCAATGAGCAGGGACATCCTCAACTAGATCAGGTTGCCCAGAGCCCCATCCAGCGTGACCTTGAATGTTTCCAGGGATGGGGCATCTACCACCTCTCTGGGCAACCTGTGCCAGTGTTTCACCACCCTCATTGTAAAAAACTTCTTCCTTATATCGAGTCTAATCTCCCCTCTTTTAGTTTAAAACCATTACCTCTTGTCCTATTGCAGCAAGCCTTGCTAAAAAGTTTGTCCCCATCTTTCTTATAAGCCCCCTTTAAGTACTGAAAGGCTGCAATAAGGTCTTCCTAGAGCCTTCTCTTCTCCAGGCTGAACAACCCCAACTCCTCAGCCTGTCCTCATAGGAGAGGTGCTCCAGCCCTCTGATCATTTTTGCGGCCCTCCTCTGGACCCGCTCCAGCAAGTCCATGTCCTTCTTGTGTTGGGAGGCCCCAGAGCTGGACACAGTACTCCAGGTGGGGTCTCACCAGGGTGGAGTAGAGGGCCAGAATCACCTCCCTTGAC
The DNA here is from genome assembly GCA_009819775.1 of Phoenicopterus ruber ruber. Taxonomy (NCBI): domain Eukaryota; kingdom Metazoa; phylum Chordata; class Aves; order Phoenicopteriformes; family Phoenicopteridae; genus Phoenicopterus; species Phoenicopterus ruber. The sequence goes on along the minus strand of CM020215.1, from coordinate 188,249,352 downwards.
CTGCTGGCCACGCTGCTTTTGATGCAGCCCAGGATATGGTTGGCCTTCTGGGCTGCGAGCACACATTGCTGGCTCATGTTCAGCTTTTCATCCAGCAGTACCCCCAAGTCCTTCTGTGCCAGGCTGCTCTCAATCCCTTCATCCTCCGGCCTATATTGATACTGGAGGTTGCCCCAACCCATGGGCCGGACCTTGCACTTGGCCTTGTTGAACCTCATGAGGTTCACGTGGACCCACTTCTTGAGCTTGTGCAGGTCCCTCTGGATGGCATCCTGTCCCTCAGGCGTGCCAACTGCACCACTCAGCTTGGCATCGTCTGCAAACTTGCTGAGGGTGCACTCGATCTCACCGTCTGTGTCACTGATGAAGATATTAAAGAGTACTGGTCCCAATACGACCCCTGAGGGACACCACTCATCACCGATCTCCATTTGGACATTGAGCCATTGACCACTACCCTCTGGATGTGACCATCCAACCAATTTCTTATCCACCAAACAGTCCACCCATTAAATCCATATCTCCAATTTAGAGAGAAGGATGTGGTGGGGGACCGTGTCAGAGGCCTTACAGAAGTCCAGATAGATGACATCCGTAGCTCTTCCCTTGTCCACTGATGGAGGCACTCCATCGTAGAAGGCCACTAGGTTGGTCAGGTAAGACTTGCCCTTGGTGAAGCCATGCTGGCTGTCTCCAATCACCTCCCTGTCCTCCCTGTGCCTCAACATCGCTTCTAGGAGGATCTCTACCATGATCTTCCCAAGCACAGGGGTGAGGCTGACAGGTCGGTAGTTCCCAGGGTCCTTCTTTCTACCTTGTTAAAAATGGGTGCAATGTTTCCCTTTGTCCAGTCCCCAGGGACTTCACCTGACTGCCAGAACTTTTCAAATATCATGGAGAGTGGCTTGGCCACATGAGCCAATTCCCTCAAGACTCTGGGATGCATCTTGTCAGGTCCCACAGACTTATGTACATTCAGGTTCTTCAGGTGGTCACGAACCTGATCTTCTTGTACAGTGGGAGGGACTTTGCTCCCCCAGTCCCCATCTTGCAGTCCATTCACTCGAGAGGTGTGGGAAGAGAGTTGAGTACCTCAGCCTTCTTCTTGTCCGTTGCTACCAGTTTGCCCGTCATGCTCATCAGGGGGGGTACGCTTTCTTTGATCTTCCTTTTCCGGCTGACATACCTGTAGAAGCCGCCTTATTATTCTTTGCATCCCTTGCCAAGTTCAGCTCCAGCTGAGCCTTGGCCTTCCTGACCCCATCCCTACACAACTGGGCAGCCTCCCTGTACTCTTCCCAGGATACCTGTCCCTGCTTCCACTGCCTATATATTTTCTTCTTGCACTTTACTTGACCAGCAGGTCTCAACTCAGCCATGCTGGTCTTTTTCCTTCCTTTCTGATTTCTTACACCTGGGGACCAAGAGCTCTTGCGATCTGTGGGAAGCATCCTTAAAGATCTGCCAGCTCTGTTCTGCGCCCTCGTCCCTGAGGGCAGTTTCCCAGGGAGTCCTATTGACTAACTCCTTGAAGAGCTGGGTTTGCTTTCCTAAAATTCAGGGTCCTGACTTTACTCTTAGCCTGACCCATATCCCTCAGGACTGCAACCTCCACCAGTGCGTGATCACTGCAGCCTCTGGACAGCTGAGCCACCGAAGTCACGTTTTCATACTTATCCCCCCATCACAAAGATGAAATATTTTCTGAAAGACGACCAGAACACCTAGGAAACACATTTTGGGCCCAGTCAGGGTCTAACCAAGACTCTGGTTTTCATAGGAGTGCAAAAAAAAAACCCCACAAGAGCCAGTATTGTTGCAACAGCCTCTGCGAATGACACTTCTAGACCCATATTCTTCTGGATACGGGTTTATCAGCTGGAGAGTCACTGCCGGTCTCTGTTGAGATGTGGGATTCGGATGCTTTCCCGGGAGAGCCAGGGGTGCGTGCCCTCCTCCCGCTGCAGTCAGACCTGGGGGCTGGCCGTGGGCCGTGGCTGCTTGGTCAGTTAGCAGTGGCCAGGCTTCTCCAACCTCTTCTTCTCTCTCCCCCACCAAGTGAAATCTAAGATTAGCTGATGCACCGTCATTAATATTTCACTAGTACTCGCTGTTGCAGCAAATGGATGGTTCTGCTCAATAATTCATGGCTAGGCGTAGCCTATTAAATTTGTAGTGGGGTGTACACTTTCCTGTTTTATTTATCATTGCTTTCATTTTACAGGTTTTTTATTTTCCCTGCTATTTCATTTTTCGCTTGCTTAAATGCCTCTCCTCCAAAGTTCAGACTGCTTGCAGGAAATTAATGTTGTTTCTTATACCTTTTAAGTAAGGCTAAGCTCTTACTGCAAGGGCCTGGGACTGGGCCATAAGGACGACTTTCCGACACACTCAGTCACTTCAGTGCAGGAGATCTCCTTGAAGCAAATGACTTCGGGAATTTGGTACCAAGACTGACAGCCCAAAGTTCATCCGTGGCTGCGGAGCTATCTGCTTTTTGTTTCACAGGGATGTTTAGCTGCTTCTGCTGAGGGAACAACCTGCTCCAAGATGAGCAATTGGTCGTTGCCCCATCTCCTCCTGTGCCAGCAGGCACTGTTCTTTTCTAGGCCCCTGCACATATGTTTTGGGGAGTGTAAATCTTTCTAGGTTGGTTGTAGGTTGTACCCCCTGCTTAGGAGTGATCTTTTGCTTTGCTTTGTGGAAACAGTCTCCTCATAGCTTATTTGATCTTTGTGGCTCATCTTGGTTCCTAAATAAGACAGCTTGGCAGTGAAACTGAAATAAAGGTTTCCTTAGAAGACTCTAAGACGGGTTTTCAGAGTTAAGGGTTTGGAAACCGAAAGCTGCACAAATGTGTAAAATCATAAACCAGCCTAGGTTTAACAGGACATTATCCTCCTGGCCGTTCCTGTGCCCAGCTCCAGGGGAAGAGGTGAGGTTTGGAGAGCCACTGCTTCTCAGAATGACCCCACCAAACCCACGCTTTTCAGTATGGGAGAACTACTTTTTACATGGGTCTGTCTCCAGACATGCCAGTATACAAGCCTAGATGTCCCTCCCAGCCCAAGTGTAAGTGCCTTCTGGTTGATTTGCGCTGGAGGTTGCCAGCTCTGCTACGTGGCAGAGGTTTCCCTTCATTTTCTTCACACCTGTGTAGGCATGAGCCATCACCCTCCACGCTACCTTCTCCCTCTTCCTCTGGCTCCACACAGCAGCTGTGCAGGGCGATGCTGGGAATGCCGATACAAGAGGTCCATGGGGGTCGGTGGGTCCAGCTGTGGAGGGCAGTGGTTGCGTGGGGGTTGGAGCTCCCATGTCTCAGGGAGGGAGAGCATGGTGGCAGACTCCAGCTGGAGCTGAAGTGCTGCAGCGGTGCGTCTGCCCCACTCCTTCCTGCATGAACAGATGATTGAGACAAAGAGTGAGATGCTCTTGTTGCACCAACAGTTATTTCATGATATCATGATTCCACCCCCAAAAGACCCTAGCATCCATGTTGTGACAGGTTCAATGGGATCACCCACCATTGCTTTGCATTCTCAAGGCTTTTTCTGGCAGATAAAAAGCGGGAAGAATACAGTGTAAAAGGTATTATTTTCACATGCCTTCTGCAAAGCCCCCAGTCTTTAGTATTCTCTCTCCTGCAGAGATCACACACGGCATTTCAGGATACATTGCTAACATAGACAGTCCTGGCAGTGGGTCAAATTACCTCCCCCCATCTGAGCATATGCCATCAGAGTAATAACCCCTGCTTCACAAGGACTCATTTACCTTTCAACAACATTTCAGTTCTCAGGGTCCATTTTCAGAAACGAGGCAGGCATTTCAGTGCCTAAATCACTAGTGGCTACAGGAAGTGTCACTGACTTTAATAGGAACAAGAACAGGGTCAAACGGAATAAAAGTGTGATTCAGATCACATCAAACTGTAGTGGGAATTAGATCGGGTCCTCTGTACTTATATAAGAGCAAAATATTATTTGTTTAAATGAGATTACTTTTAAATAATTCCCATTAATTTTGATTTGCCCTAGTTTTTCATGGACCAGGAGGTTCCCCTCAAAGGGTTCATTTAAAGTTGTGCTGTCATTAAAACAAAGATACTTTGCAAGGTCTGTAGAAAGCTTCCACTGTCAGCTTGGAAGATCTGTGCTGCTGTCCCAGCTCTGCTCCCCACCATGCCCTTCCCATCCTGGGTATGTTCTTGGATGGAGGACATGTCCACAGCCCATGACTGTATCAGCAGTGGCAAGGAAGGCGTTGCGTTATACGAATGTGATTTTGCAAAATAATGGCTTTTGGAGAAACTCATCCCCTGAAGCAGAAGCAGCCTGCAGGAAGGCAAAGGTCTTGGGAGACTGCAGTGGGCAGTTACAAACGCAAGAGCCACTGCAGGAATACCCTTCCCTAGTTCCCAAGGATATGTTCACCTATAGCAGACCCCAACTCCCTCCTCGGCTGGGGATCCCTGCAAACCCCCTCCGGGCTGCCAGAACACAATGCTGCCAAGTAAGATGAAGCTGCTGTACCTCTTCTTAGGCAGACGCCTCAGTTCCTCTGAACACAATTCCCATTCATGGGTGGAAACGGGATCAATGGCTCCTGCAGGCTTTTTGAGTTGCTGCTTACCTTGCTAAGAAATATCCGAGCTTCATGACGGGAGAAAGCAGGCAGTCACTGCCCTTCCTAAGGCTCCCCAAGGGACTTGGGGGTGAAGGGGAGGAAGGTGAGACCCCATCGGCAGGCGAGGAGGCGGGAGCGAACGCGCGCTGCTGCGGGGCTGACGCAGAGGCAGAGGAGAGCGGAGGCTGTGGGAGAGGAGGAGAAAAGCCGTGGAAGGGTTTGAAGCCTGCGGTGACACGGTCTGGCTGACCTGCAGCGAAGCGTGGCTGCGTTGCACGGGCAGCAGGATGAGAGTGTCAGCGTTGCAAAAGGTGCGTGGAAATAAAGGTCCTTCAGGCACAGGGACGATAAGGGACAAGGCTTTTGAAGTGTTTTAGTGGTGACAACAGAGGGGAAAGGATCGGTTTTGACCTGTTTAGCTGTGGCTCAGGGGCATAGTCTGTTTATAATTATAGTCCTCCCTCTGTGAGTGATTGAACACAGTGCATGTTAATTTATGGTACTTAATTTATAGACAATCATCTTAGCTGTTTCCTAAGGTCTTTGCCTGTAGCTGGAGAACACCCCTCTCTAACTCTTCTGCCTTTCATGCAAGTAAATCTCAAAGTAGCTGCACTGGATTTTGGCCCTAAGACTGGAGCTGTAGGTCATGTGTATTATTTTTCTAATGTGGGACAGTAATGGACATTTAACTTGGTATCACAGTACATCCTATTATAACACCACCTAGCCTGTTGCTAACTGCAAGCATACTTTATTGCAAAATGCAAGCTATTTATGTTGAAGAGTTACAGTTCAACACACTTCTAGGAAATCAATACTATAATGATTGCCTGCAGTGTCCTGCCCCATGTAAGAAATTACATTAGAGAGATCATCGTCATATAATCATACATTGTCAGCAACACCACAAGCAAACAGCACACAGGGACAAGTTAACCAGGTACAGGTAGGAGTTTCAACCACTGTACTGTACCAGTTAAATGTATTTCAATGCTGCCCGATAAAACTGTTATTTGTGTGATGCTTCAAGGATGCACAGTGCAGAATTTAAATAGTGCATTGTCATGACAGGACTTCAGCTGGGGTTATGTGTAAAGACTACTTAAAAGTTTAATAATGTTTGGTGAGACAGTATTATTAGGTGTACGCTGTGACATTCCAGTAGGTCTTGAAATAAGGCAGAAAAAGGGAAAGGGATCCATGATCCACATGGCAAATATGTCAAACCCCTTTATTTATACTTGCCTTATAAACCCATCATACTTTAAATCTCATCCCCGCTGCCCTTGTATTTCTAAGCTTGTCCAAGCACTGTTTTAGCACAGCTGGTGCCTATTGGTATGTACTGGTATGAATCAGTGCTGTGTACAGATGACACAGTAGTGAGCTCAGTCTAAGTGAGATGAATGTAAAATATAATACACTAGGGTGGAAAATCTGAGTCCCTCACCTTCTGCATAAGCTATAATAACTCAAGAGAGGACGTTAAGAGTGCTTAGCAAAAACATCTCTGATGAGGAAACACCCACCCCTCATTTTCCTGTGCAAGTAAGATGTTAGATTTAAGGCATGCATCCATTTGGTGACTTCTTCCCTATCTCAGAAAAGGTATTGCAGCATTCAAGGAGATGTTGTGGAGAGCAACAGAAATAATTAAGGATTTGAAAAAGGTGTGTAAGAAAAAAGTTGGGGCAAACCATCAGGCTAGTGTTAAATATCCTAGAAAACAAAGAAGAGGAGCCGTGGCACAGTCTATCAAATAATGAAATACCATAGGGAGGTATTTTTCTAATAGAAGGAAGTAATCAAAAACGCCTGGAACATGTTTCAGTGTAATTCTGAATACAGCGAATGTACGTGTGCTTCAAAGATGGATCTTAACTATGGGGATTTGTTCATGAGAAGGTTTTCCTGAAGGTTTCTACATCAGCATGTAGTTGATGGTCCAGCTGGTCTGATGAATTGTGAATGACAGCTTTTTCATTAAAGCCATTCAGTTTGGTTATTTTTTTCAGCTGCTTGTTTTCAGAGGTAAAAGACCAGAAGTTGTTAGAAAAGGTGAAGGATGATTCTTCATTCTGTGGAAAGTGGTGGGAATTTTGCTGTTAAGGCAGGACATTTCTTAAAATCCCCATGGGGCTGATGAATCACTTTTGCCTATTGATGTTGTGTTTTCAGTTCTGTTAAGGCTCCTGCAACGCTGTGTCATCAGGGTTGAAAGACAGCTAATATTTGCATCCATCAAGCGCTTTTACACTTGATCCTCAGTGTAGCTGGGAAACGTGTCCTTGAAATCAGTGTCAGTTGTGAGGCGACGTGAGGAACACTGTGTCTTTCGAGCCTCTCCTGTACAAGAAAGGCTTTGACAAACTGTAGAGAGCCACCAGGATGGTCATGGGCTGGAGCACATGAGATCCGAGAAGAGGCGAAGAGGGCTGGACTTGTTCAGCCTGGAGAGGAGAGAGCTGAGAGGGATCTTCTTGGTGTCTACACCTACGTAACTGGAGCTTATAGAGAAGATGGAGCCAGCCTTTTGTCAGAAGTGCGCACTGAGAATAAAAAGGTCACAAGTTGCATGAAGGGAAATTCCAGCCACACACAAGGAAAAAAGTTTTCACAGTGAAGACAGTCAAACGTTGGCAGAGGTTGCCCAGAGATGCTGAGGAGTCTTCATCCCTGGAGCCACCGCCCCGAGCGCCCCAGCCTGACTTTGCAGCCAGCCCTGCGTTGAGCGCGGGGTAGGACTGCAGACCTGGTTGTTCTGCGAGTCTAAAATGAGGCTGCTTTTAATCGCCAAAAAGAGAGGTGTTTTGTGCATGTGTGCGTGCATGTGCTTAGCGAGAGAGAACGGAACTGAAGGGGGTAAAACAGAGGAAGTGGTACACGCCAGTGGACCTATTGTAGGAGTAACGAAGTGAAGAGGGAGACCAGAGAAGGGTGCATTTCCTTATAAAGACAAAATCTATTTCACTATGACGTTTTGTCACCAGTCACTTCCCTCTCTGGGCTCAGTCTTGGGCTCGCAGTCTTGGGCTTGACTAGTTGCTCTGCAGAAAAGGAAGATTCTCCTAGTCACGCAGCAACCTGTTTCGACATACTCCTTCCAGTTTCCCAACCTACGAAAAAGGTTGGGTTTTTTTTAAGAAGTTCTCCCCTTTCTGTTGGATTTGCAGCTGTCGAGCAGTTGCTCCGGCAGTTTGGACCCACCGCTTGAGCCCGGGAGGTAAGATCACAGCACCTGCTTGTTTTTTCAGCAAGCTGCCCTCATTGCGCGTACGAGCAGTTTACTGCACAGGAAATTGTGGTCGCCATGAAAAAGCAGTGCAGGTTCTGTATTAGCGTGAAGCGTTTTCCAGTTGTCTGTGCACGGCATTCTACTGACCTTCAGGAAAGTGTTTGATGGATTTAATTGGGCAGAGTGGTCTTTGACTGAGTAGAGTGGTAGGCTTTGAATTGCATTTGCTGGCATATCATTAGTTTGGCAGGTGTGATAAAGTAAGAAGCCATTATTTAGATTACACAGTGGAAGTTAATTATAATGCCCCTGATTTATAAAGCTAATGTTTACAATATACGTGCTGACTGTTAGGACATTTATACTAGGCTTTTATAAATGTAATTTTACTCTCCAGAGAATAAATAAAACTGATTCATGATGGAGCCTGATTGTAGTAGGGAATTCTACTTTAAAAAACAGCGATATGAAGTGGTCCTAACAACATATTTGCCTTTTAAGATCTTGACTGTTGAAGCTGGTCAGGCTTGTCCCTTGTCTTCTTGGGATTTCAGCTCAGGCTGTAGATGAACTGTGACTTGCAAATGCCTACAGACATTTCAGGTGGTAGTATTGTGAACAGGAGCCTTTGGGCTTAACTTTTGCTCTGTAAGAGCAGTAGACTTGCTGGTTCTGTCAGACAGCGACTTTCCTCAGCACATGGATTTGGTTTGAACACTGTCTGTACAACCGACCTTAAGCCCGTGGGCAACTTGACTTTCAAGGAAATGGGACCTCAGGGCTTTGTCAGCATAGCCAAAGTGACAGATAACGTTGGCCGGCTGCCCCCTCGCTGCTGCAGATGTCAAGTGAAGATAATCTCTAGCAAATGGCAGGCGAGATTGTGCCATCAGAAGCGCAGATGGGTGCTCAGCAGATGGCTGTTTGATTGTCTTGATAAAAGCAGATCATGCAATGAAACCTCTCATGTGGACGCACTCCAGCATGTAATCACCTTCCTCCCCTCTTGCTTTGTCACACAGGAGTGGTTTGCCGTCCCGAGATGGGGCCAGAGGGTCCGCGGGGGCTCAGGGATGGGGCTGGGGAAAGCTCTCCTGAGCAGATAGAGGACGTGGAACCCCCTCTGTAGTGGGGGAAACTCCATCGAGGAGGGATGCTAGAGCCAGGAGGGACTGGGAAGTACCTGCCTGCCTGCTGGTAGCCAGAGTGGGGATTTCTGCTTCCATCCTGACCATGAGGTCCAGATTTACGTAGCTCAGAAGCTGAAGACAGTGCTCACACAATAGGTCAAAAAGAGATTGTATTATATTACTGGTTTTGGAATCTGCTTCCTCAATTGAAACCAAGTAAGGGTTTGCACTGAATACTGTTACAGTTATAAATGTTTGAGAATCTATATGAAACTCATTGCACTTAAAACCAGTCTAGTGGTGTTGCTTCTCTCTCCTTGCTCACAGAACTACTACACACTCCATCATGTTGTATTACGCTACCAATTTATTTTGTCCCCTTTCCTTCTGAATTCAGTCATGAGCAGCTTAAAATGCAGCTGTGTAGCATGGAGCAGAGCTGTCTTAATAGAAATCCTACAGTAAAAGTCATCACCGTATGTTTTTCTAAAGTATGAAAGAACTTTAGAAAGAGGTTGAGTAAAGCAGAAGAAAGGAGACGGGGGAGATCAGGACAGTACAGTGCATTCAGAAATGTAGCTGATTTTCATACTTTTGGCCCATTTATGCAAAACAGCAGATTCCAGTGAAATGCTGATACAAAATGTGAAATATTTACCAAAATGAGAAGTATTTATGAAAAAACCCAAAATGGTAGTTAGGATACTGAAACCAGCTGTGGTGCAAGATTGAGTAGGGGGCTCTGCATTGGTCGCTCTGTGCATCTTCGCAGTTATCAAAGGGGAAGGCTGTAGGACAAGAAATAAATCGCTGCCCCGGGGTGAGACAAGCGGGGTGTCCCAGACACGAAGGCAGCGCCCATGGGGAGGAGAGCGGCATGCAAGCCACGAGGAGTGTCTGGCGGTGGGGGCTCAGGGACCACACCGTAAAGCCAAATTATTCTTCAGAGGAAAGGGGCACAGGAGGACTGTGCCTCCTGCTGCTCCAGTTCCTGCTTTGGTTCCCCATTGCACGCTCAGAGACCCTACAGCTCCCAGCATGGCACCACTGCAGGAGGGCGTCCCAAGCAGCAGGACAGCCGGTGAGGAGGGCTCTGTTCGGATGTGCTCTCCACTTTCTGGTCTGGTTTGGTGGGAGGAAGGGCCTGATCACTCAGGGGCTTGCTAAGCCCCTATGAATCCCTGCTGAAATCAGTGAGGAGTCCTGCAAAACTGAGGACAGAATACGACTGCTGGCATGGGAGCAACAGCAACAGATTCATAAATCCACGTGGAACCAGTCAAACGCAAATATACATTTGTATCTAAAAATAATATATCCACCTCCTTTTTACAGCTGGAACATGTTTTTAATATTTTCCAGGCACAGACGAACTGTTTTCCTGCTAATGAGCTGGAAGCACAGGCCATGTTCTCCTTTTCTTGTATCAGATACCAGGCTTTCACAGGACACTTGGGACTGAGTCAGTACTTGGTGACCTGACCTTGTGCCATTGGGCTGCAGTATGATGACTACCTCACAGGAGTAGGAGAGAGGCTTTGATCTGTCAGCCCTGGGGTTTTGTGTGCCATCCGCCACCCCGGTCATGATGGGGCAGAGGGGGGATAACTCCTCATACCCGTACCCAAAGCAGCCCCTGTAGATGCTCTCCTCTTCCACCACCTTAGTTAGCAAAGGTGGAACTGGGTGGGGCAGGGCTTTCCTTGCCAAACAGGACATCTGCTGAATGACTGAAGATGCTTGTCAATTTGACTTGGTTTGAAAACCAGCTTTGGCTCAAAAACAAAAACAAAAGAAGAAAACAATCACTGGAAAGCATTTGAGAATCAAACGTTCCTTTCCTATCGAAAAATGTTTTCACTTAAAAGCTAGCTAGCTTGTGTTGGTAAAGGGACAGAAAACATAAGTGACCCACAAAAAATGTAGTGTACTGGATTAATTTTTTCTTTTTTAAAAAAAATTCTACAGACTTTGGTTGAAAAATAATATGCACATATATGCTGTCTCCCTGGTAGGATGTATCTGACAGATGAAAGACACATAAGGAGAGTATTTATGGGTTCACAGCTCTGCTTTTTCAATATCTTAATTTCCTTGAAGGATTAGCACTCCCTGCCACTGAGTGGTATATTAGAAAGAGATCTCCAGCTCTCTACAAGCTCTGTGGATTTTTCCCTTCCTAAGCCCTGTGACTCGTATTTGATTTAGGACTCAGGCATCGCATTGACAAATAAGGTCCTTTATAAAACAGAACATTAAGAAAATAACTCATGGGCATCACCATGTCGCTTTCTGAACAGCAATAAATGTGTTTTCTCTGTGTTTGTTCCAATTGTATACAAAATAAAATATGTGAAGCACAACAGCTTAACAATTCCAGTGCCGGCATACACGGTGAGGTTTTGCTGTTGCAGGCACCAGTCCTTTTAAAATGCCTTTGAGGTAAAGAGTGTCATTTATTGTGGGCTAAAACTGTGAATCTTTATCACGTACTAGGGAGGAAATATTTGCCATAACTCCAGAACGACTACTCTGTATTTTGCATGCTGATTTAAACAGCAAGATCCCACCCAGATTGAAGGTACTGTAATATCCAAGTTACACATTGCTAATAGAGCCAAGTATGTTTCTGTCTACTTTATGATTTAAAATTTAACTCAGCATCTTTGAGGAAATCCGAAAAAGCTTTCATCCATGTGTGTATCTATAGCTATTTAAACAGGGAAATAGTCATACCACTAACTGCATGGCTTGAAAAATGAACCTTTTTTTTATGAACCTCCTCACCTGTTCAAAGATGCCGCAATTCTTCATGCTTCTTCAATGATTTCAAAAAGTTGTTGTGCAAGAAATGCATCTAATTGACACGTGGTTCAAAACCTGATGGTATTTGCTGACTCTGTCAATCATGGTGAGTAGCTGGCTAGCTGAATAACTCACCAGTGAGGAAGAGACATATGGATTCTAGTTTTTATCTACATCGTTAGCAGAAAATACCTATCACAAAAAAATGTCCACGCAATCTGCCTAGAAGCTGTGACGCCAAACAAGAATAAAGGACATGGATGGGATTGTTTGTTTGTCTGAGATGGCTGGATACCCTAGAGCCATCGCTGCAAATTATCGCTGCTCCAAACTGGCTGTAAGGCTGGGGAAATGTAGCGTCAATGCTACTGCCCTGCTTTGTTGTGGGGTGCACTATGGATCACCCTGCTAGTGCGGGATACAAGCACATTATTTTGATCAGATCTGTAAGAATAACAACGGATAATAATGAATATATGAGAGAGAAGCATGATAATAGCAAGCATACTGAGAATATAAAGTTTAATTGGGAGGTAAACTATTCTGGATTATGCAAAAGAATATGTTGGGCTGACTGCCAAGAAGATGGCTTTGCCTGCTGCATTTTAGTTGAAGTTTTTTGCCGATGAGCATAAGATGAAACTTTAAAATTGAGGAACCTCTAGGTCACACTGTTGTGGTTATAGCTTTGATTCTTCTTTTAACATGAGATCCACTGAATAATTTCTCCTTTTCTCACCCCTTAGTGAGAACAAAAATGACAAAAACTTGTCTCCAGAAGGACAATATTTATCAGAGCTAAACTCATAAATCTTGTCTTTTCTTGTCTCCTCCTCAGCCCTTCCATACTGTAGAAAATTAGTTGACTGAGACACATAATTTGAACAGAAATGCATATGGATATATGGACTTATATGTGGGACCTTATGAAAGAAAAGTAGATGGAAATATTTCCGGGGAGGAATATCTTATCAGTGATATTCTGATGAGTGACCCGGAATGAGAAGGGTCCTAAAGGTGCAAGAAGTATGGGACAAAGATCGAATATACTCAAGATGTTCCCTTTTCCCTTATATTTTTCTGGCCTGCAAGATGCTTCAGATCTAGCACAAGAGTTTCTGCACAATTCTGAGGCCACTTCTCTTATTCCTGCCTGCTGGTGGCATTGTCCGGGGCAGGCTGTGCGTTGGGGAAGGATTGCTGGTGGTGCCCCTCTGATATCAGCTGGGAAGGAAAGGCTAATGCAGAAAAGAGCTGGGGAAGTATTCCCCAACCCTTACTGAAAGCCGGACATTTGGAAATTGAATTTGTGGATGAGAGAGACCAGAAAGAGAAAAGAAGAAGAACTGGAGCTGTGAGCTCTGATAAAGTAAAAGGCAGAGCTCTGTGTGCGGAGGGGGACATAGTCTTATGCTGCCCCGTGCAACTCTAACAGCTACGTTTTGCAACAGCGAGTGCCTCTTGTTTCATCACTTTCAGAAAAAATAAGGAAGTTTGAAGAGAAGACAGCAGAAGAAACAGGGACATTTATATATGACAGGGAACACACGTGCAATTCTTTTTCTGATCACTCTCCAACAGCTAGAGGGGTTATCGTATTATTAACAAGTACTAGTGCCTTAACAAAACAAAGCCCTGATGGTACAAAGTGAGTAAATATTAGTAATTTATTCAACTTTCTTGGCACCAAATTCACAGTTAAGTCGTTCCTGATGACTTAGATATGTGTTTGTGAAACATAATGTTGCCCCATGAAATTTGCTTTTTTGCTTTGGGGAAAGGTATGACTTCATGTCTAGCTGTAAAGTGCGGTTTCACAGTTTCAAGGTTTTCATTGCCTTCTTGCAATAAAGCTTAAACACCAGAGAAGTGGAGGAAAATATGAAACAAGGTACCATTTAATACAAGTCTTGGAAACCTTTAGGTTTTAATGGCTTTGACATTTATTATTTATATAGCACGGTGGGTGCCCACTTTGCCAAGTAACACATAACCAGGCAGCTTCTCAGACTATGGCTTCAAAATCGAAAGAGATGAAAGAACATCAATATCGCTGTGTTTGAATTAGCAGTAACGTTCAGGTTTGAGATTGTTTTAGTTCTTCCTTTATATTCTAGACTGAAAATAGTTTGTTATTAGATCTCTTAAAACATCAGTGTGATAGTAGGTTCTTCTGAGGACAAGGTCAAATAAAAGGAGGCTTCGTGGCACGGCCGTAAGGTATTGGTTTGGAAATGACAGCAGGAAAGGGAGTGCTTCATAGAGGCTCTTTGATATCAGTTTGTTACGATTCTCAGCAGCTGAGGTGAGACCATCTTCCCTTTTTTCATTAACCTGTAACTCAACAGTCTTCTGGGGAGGAAGGAGTGTATTTGCACAACTTTATTTTTGCTTTTGCAATAGCGGGTTTATGCTGTTTGGCAAAGAAGAATGAAGGTCACTTCCAGGCAATGTGAAATCCGGATGTCCTGATGCCATCTGAAGCTCAGTCTGTCTCAAGGAGTGCTTTATTTTCCTTCTGAATTTTTATTACCTTCCATTTCTTTCTTGTTGGCAGTTCCACTGCCTTTCTTGCTCTGACCCGTGGAGCTGTCTTCCCCTCCTCAGCGTCCTGCCTCTACATCTGAGCACGTGCTGACTTTCATCTTGTTCTCTCTAAGGAACTTCAGTTCTTTCACTGATCATCGATCATGCCAAGTTCAAGATCCTTCCTCCCAGCTGCTGCTGACCTTCAAAATCTCATTTGTGCTAAACTGTTTGCATTCGTTCCTTCTCAAACTCCCCTCCCTCTTGCCATGCCGCCCCCTGCCCAGCTTTTCTCTTTGCTTCTTGCCATAAATCTCTGTGCTCAAAGCCATCGCCTGGTTCTCATCAGCTGATTTTCCCTTTGGTCCTCCCTCAGCTCCTCAACAGTTATTCCCTTCAAAGAAGCTGTTTCAACTTGTTCATACTGCCCGTCATCTCCACATATTCTCCTTTGCTGTTATACCATCCTCTGCATTTTTTTTCTCTGCATCTGTCTTACACTGATTTTGCAACGGTTTGGAGCAGAGCAGTGCACCATATGCTCACAATGCCTTGTGGATTATCAGTAATTGGACTATTGACCTAGAGTTGTTGGATGCTCTCTTGATGGGAAGCCCAAGGTATTTTCAGTTTGCATTGAGGACAGTAAAGTGCTGAAAGTGTTTGACCCCTAGAAGCAAATGACTCTGCTCTCAGCTGATGAAATCAGAAGGAAAATATTGGGCCTGACCTTCCCCCCATTATCCAGAAGCATTTTGCACTTCTGTGTGCCTAAATATCATCATTTACTTTTAATGATCTAAGCAAAATAAGCAGTTTATATACTGAAAAGTATAGCTTTTTGAAAGTGGATTTGCTCCTTTTTGCTGTGTGTTGCTAAAGCTTTGGACTTTACTGTCCTGATTTCCCTATGTTTTGTTTTTACAATGTGAAAAATTTAA
This sequence comes from Phoenicopterus ruber ruber, assembly GCA_009819775.1. Lineage (NCBI taxonomy): Eukaryota > Metazoa > Chordata > Aves > Phoenicopteriformes > Phoenicopteridae > Phoenicopterus > Phoenicopterus ruber. The sequence goes on along the minus strand of CM020215.1, from coordinate 188,234,083 downwards.
AAAATGACGTCGATTTTTAATTGTGAAAAACTCTGAAACCTTTAATCTGAAAATTCCGATTTTGATTAATTGAGTGTAATTTTAAGGGCTTTCACGCACTTTGCAGAGATCTTCTGGCTGCAGGTGAGCCTAGAAGACCCGCAGCGAAGACTTTCAACTCTGTGTGTGCCTTTATTGCAGTCCCTTGCCAAAACTGGGACTAGAGGTAACCCTGAAACTGTGTAGAGGTGGTGGCTATAACGGGATTTTCTTGCCGGTATGGATTTTACGTGGCAGATGTACTGCGATGGGCACCGGTGTCAAACCCTCAGAGGGACGGTGGGTTATGATGCACCTGACCCTCCAAAAGAGCTGTGCAGATGGCAGCATAGGGCTGGCTGACAGAGGGTGCCTGGCGAATCTCACCGCTGCATAAACAGAGAGCAGGCTTTAGTCAGCGATACCAGGTGACGTTAGATGCTGGAGCTGAGTCAGATGCTGGAGCTGACAGGCTGAAATCAAGAGAAACTAAGGGGGTGAAAATGCAGAATAAACTCAGTTGTGCGTTGGAGCGGGCAGTGATGATACCTCCATCGCCCCAGTACAACTACTCCTCGGGTGATTGAGGACCGGTTCTTGCGCTCCATGCAGAGATTCACCTGATTTCTCGGCTAAGCGTAGACACCTTTACAACAGAGTGGTTAATATTGACCTAAAAAAGATGTCAGAAGGATGCATTACAGCAAAGCCCTTCATCCTATTATGTGTTATTAGTATAAATGCCCACATGTGTAAACATATGCTCTATTAATAGGATTCTCTGTATTTAACAGATCATTTAGTTACTGATCAGAGGCCACAACTTCTTATGCCATCAAGAAAAGTCCATTTTATGTTGGTAATAATTTTTTCTCAAGGTTAGAAAACCCTTTGCAAAAGTAACGTTGTAGGCAACAACCTGTGGTGTTTCTTATCTGTTACGCTCTAGAACAGTCTTAATGCTATTAAAAGTTGTGTCACAAACTGTATCGCTTGATCAAGTGACTGGACTGGAAGGGATGACCTTGCAGTGGAATATGGATTTTCTTGCTCATAGTGTAAAATTTTCATGTGTCCAGGTGCATTTTAGGTAATCCATATGTTGCAAAAAGACACAGCATGCAACAGAAAAAGATTGGTAGTGAGAAATCAGAGGCAGAAAAGGTATCAGGATGAAGGAGGAAGACTATGGATCTAATTTTACCCTAGTATACATAACCTACATTGCTAGTGGATCACAGGGATTTTTACAGGTAATCCTTGAAAGTATGGTGGTTAGAATCACTTTTAATATTGTATTAGTATTTCAGTAGCAATCACCAGCTCCGTTGTGCTGAAAACTGCACATGGGCTCTCGTGCCCCAAGAGCGACTGTATTATGGATTATGCTGCATTTCTCTACTTATGAAGGCTGGAGTGAATGAACAGATTTTTCTCTGGAAGCTGTCCTCACCCTAAAATCACAGTGACGAGGCAGATAAAGAGTGCATGATACTAAAGGGAGATAGCAGACAAAAAGCCAATCACATGAGATTGCCTTTGGCCTATTTCAAAGCCATGTCTATAGCCGTTCTCACAGATGCAAGGAATCAATGCACGAGCTCAGGAGAGCATTAAATCTGAAGCCCAGATAGGCTGTACACAACTCTGTGTCTTTGTAGAGGGCTATAGCAAATCTGTAATTTTTTAAATTATTCCTGTATTATCTTCCTATAAAGTTTGGAATCCAAGCCTCCAGGATGCAATGTTGGTTTTAGTTTGGGAATGAGGTATTTCTGATTTTTTTTTTGCCTCATTTGAACACTGTAGCTACAGCAACCACTTTCCAGGATCAACTCAGGTTTCCATTCTATTCTATTTAAATAGTTGCTTGGTTAATTAATACTTAAAGAGACATAGGACACTAGAGTCATTCTCACAAATATAGAATAATAGATAGTCTGTCTCCTGAACAGTTTCCTCATGAATAGATGCAAGGGACAGTAGGTGCACGAAAAAGCAAAGGGGTATAATGTGCATCTTCTGGCAGTATATTAAATGATGTGACAAAAGGAAGTAAACGTTCCCTTTCTGATTATTAAGAAGGGTGCCTAAAACGGGAAAGTCTAATCCTTCCTTCTGCTTTATACCTTTGATGAGGCGAAAGGTAGGAAAACTCCTTCCAGCCGCCCATTTCCGAAGTGCCACCCAACCTCAGGCACTAACTGAGGCACCTTGGGGGGCAAGTCCCTAAACTCTCCCCATGGCCAGGAAGAGAAGTAGCCCTCTGGGAAGCCTGACCTGGTGCTCTGAACACCTTGTGAAGGAGCTTCTCACCATCCATCCACCCAGTAAGGGTGACCGGCCTCCTCATTAGATACCCAAAGGTATCCAACCCAGAGCCCCGGGAGCAGACAGGGCTGCTGCTTCTCTGCCAGCACTGCTGAAGAAGCATGTGATGAATTGTGTTTCCAAAGGGGGAATAACAAGAAGCAGCACAATTTTGTCCGCTTTCTCCATGAGAAACAAAAGTTAGCAGAGGTAGGATTTAATTCCAATTCAATTAGTATAAATAAACCTGTTGGGATTTTGAGCAGGGCCTGACAAATCAACAAGAGGGACATGGATTTCCATCTCATGTACGCAGGATTTTACCCCTTCATTTGGTTTCGGGATGCAGAGAGGAACTGGGTTTTCAGCTATGGGGAACTGCTCCGAGACTTTGAAAATCCAAGTGAAAACCCCTCTGTTTCATCACGATTACCAACCCAAAAAGGCACCAAATAAAAACAAGCGCTTTCTTCTTGCAGACCTGCCACTTGGAGAAATAAGAAATGGCGTCAACAGCGCACTTCTCGGAGGAGGAGATGGCAGAGCTACGAGAGGCTTTCAGCAAAGTCGGTGAGTACGGCAAACAGGAAAGACACCGCAGAAGTGTGAAGCCGTATCAAGCTCTTTTTTCATGTACTGATCAGCCATGAGGAAATGGGGCTTACTCCAGCGCTGATCTGCTGTGTCACAGCAACCACAGAAAGTCCTTTTCCTGCCTCTGCAGGCCTCCTAGATGAAACCGCATCAGCATGCTGCAGAGCAATGGCCTCTTACCAGAGGGAGATGGCAGGGCAATGAGCAGCGGGGTTTATGAAATAACCTCAAAAGCTGTACAGAAAACCATGTGGGAAATATTCTCAAGTGTTCTCCTAAGAATATTGTTTATTCCCGACAAATTATTTGGAAAGAAAAAGTTTTTATTTTAACGTAAATTGAGTACTCCCTCTGGGGAGGAAGAGTCTGGAGAGGACAAATGTGCAAATGGCTACAAAATTTGTAATCCCTTTACCTTTCAAGTCCCATATATTTTTAAAGTGTGCGTTTCCTTTCCAAGCCTTTAAAGGTCTCATCTGATTTGTTTCCTTTAAAGTCAGGTGGACCCATCACTGTCTACCCAAATTCTAAGAAAAGGTCCTTGTGCTTCTCGCAGCTCACTTAACTTTTACTAGCAGATCTGTCAGCCTCGCTGGATTACACGTTAATCAGTTGTCCTTGCTGCTCCAGGTGATGGTTCTTTGATTTCTGAGCACACAGCTGGCAATCTTAAACATCTGGTCACTGTGTGTGCCCCGTACACCCGATGCACTGACAAGGCAAATGCTGGAAGGAAGCTGTCGTTCTTCTCCCAAACATTTCCCTCTCCAAGTCCAGATCCTTTTGTTGCATGGCTTCAGAAATGGATCGGATGCTCTTTGCAATCTGTATTAATCCATGCTACTGATGCTGAGCGCCGAGTGCCTTTTTGCAGCATGCAACGAGTGACTCACATTGCAACTTACCACGCAGGAAATCGGCACACGCTTCTTTGAAATCACCTCGGCCTCTGGGCTGGGAAAAAAGAGCCTGCAGAACAAGAAACACACAGATATATAAAAATCAAATATAAATATATATAACCATATATAAACATATAGTACAGAACCACAGTGTTTTAATAGAAACTCTCCACGCGATAGATTCAGTTTCCTTTTTTATCTGCGGAGATTTTCACAAACTGGTGGAGAAGAAAGGACTATTTAACCTGTGTTGGTGATCTCATAAAATCCTACCCCAGGTCTTGCAACAGGCTCAGCAGGACTGTCCGTGTTAGCACCAGCACAGAGAAACACCCAAGTTTTTATTTTAAGGATGATCATATGCAGTTCCAAGCCTCTAAACTCATGACTTCTGATGATACTAGATGCAGAAAACAGGCCCAAATCACAAATTATATCTATGAATATACGCACGTGTAAGGTGTAACTCCATATTGCGTCAACTCCATTTTGTTTAGCTGTTCCATAGACAGGGTAGTCCCTCTATAAATCACATTTGTCTATATGTAAACCTTGGAAAGTCAATTATATCCCTCTAAACCTAGCTTTGTTAAGATATTGCTGTATGTCTAAAACATATAAATTCATCACTGTGAGTTTTTGTTTGTTAAATAGTGATTGTAATTTTTTCTTGGGTGCGAATGACACCACAGTGGTTGAAAATATTGGATTTCAGGATAACAAATCTTTATATGTAATGTACCCTTTCCCAGGTAAAATAAAAACAACAGCCTTTGTGTGCATAAAACTTCATTGGGCTGATGTAAAATCTAAATGTTTGCTTTAATCTTTGCAGATATCAGTGGGAACGGCTTCATCCACGCCAATGATTTAACAGACGTGTTGAAGGCAGCCAATCTCCCTCTCCCAGGATATAAAGCCAGAGAACTCATTCAGAATTTGACAACCACAGGGGGTGGCAGGATCAGTTTTGATGAATTTATTTCAGTAAGTAAGATGTTATTTATTTCAGTCAGTAAGATGCCAGGCGGGATACTCAGGCTGCTCCCCAGGGCACAGCAGAGGCACAAGCACGGGGTCTCATGGGCACCTAGTTAATCCAAGGAGTCCCCTCGCTGCAAAAGATGGGAGCAGGAGGTAACCGAACTAGAAATCCTGCAGTTAACTGGGAGAACTTACATGAACACAGCTGCATATTGAATAGACTTAGTATCTTTCAGTTTGGTTGATGCAGTGGGATAAAGCTTTTCGGTTATGAGTTGCAAAAAGATTATGTTCTGGCTAGATGGTTACGAAAAATTTCAGCAGATTGAAACTGAAAACTTTATGGGGCATGTTTTCAATTAAAAAAAGCTGCTTCTTTTTTCTGGTCTGAACTGGGACAAAAGCAAATGCTAAAATAGTGCAATTTCCCTTGGGATTGAGAAAGAGATTTTCACTTGTCCTTTCTTCAAACCAAAACTGTTAAAGGCCCTCCTCCTGCACATTTTAGCTCCATGGTTTCATACCATATACATTTCTGTTACTTAGCTGATCTTTGTTCACTGCTTTGAAAACATAAAATCTGCGTATGATCCTGTTCTACCACGGCAGATACACAGATTTTACACAGAAACCCACTGAATAACACGCAAGCTGTTCTTCCCTATACATGAAGCAGAGAGGACACGTCTCCTGGCCCAGGAGCTCTCTGTTTTAGCTTGTTTTAATTCTCCAAAATTTTAAAATTGTCTCTCATGCTTGAAAGATTTTCCAAAACCTGAAGAGTGACGATGTTGCTAAGTCGTTCCGAAAACAAATCAACAAAAAGGAGGGGATCTGTGCTATCGGTGGGACGTCCGAGCAGTCCAGTGCTGGCACACAACACTCTTACTCAGGTAGGTGTACTCAGCTGTCCTACGCCGATAGCAGCTAGGAACAAGTGTGCCCTTGGGGACCATCTGATGGAGATCATCGCCTTATCTCAGTGCAAGCCCAGGTGCTCTGGCCTCGGTGAGCTTCGGCAGCTGTTCGGGCGAGGCTGGTGCAAGGCAAAGAGTTGTGAAGGTGACAAAGCACCGGAGCAGGGTCTTTGTCAAAAATAGTGTGAGACGGTTTACTGGGGTGGACAGAGCTGTGGCTACGGGAGGAAGCTCCAGCCGGCTTACCTTCCCTTACCTTAAATGCATTGCAGCTCTGCTGGAGAACAGCCTCCTGGCACGGCTCCAGCAGCACAAAGCCTGGCCCGCTGCTGTCCCTGCTCGCCAGTGAGGCAAGGCACAGGTTCCCCGCTCTTGCTAACCCATTTCCTTGTACATTTTACCAGTAGTCTGGTAAACTCACCTGTAACCAAATGGTTCCTGAGCTTTTTCTAAAGAGGGCACAGCCCCTTCAGGACTCTTCTCCCAACCTGTTTCTCCAAGCTAAAAGTTTGGGGCAGCCATGGTTGCTTCTGCTGCCTCCTGGGCACAGCCCACTCTGAAGCAGCTCCACAGGGAGGAGGTCCCACCCTTGGCTCTCTTCTCAGGGGCAAGGGTGGGGAACTGACTCTCGCCGGGGAAGGGAGAGTGGAGGATGCTTCCAAGGTCTCCACCCACCTGAGCACAGAGGACACCTTCTTTGAGCTACTGGGGGCGGTGTGAGCTGCTGCTGGTACAGGATAGCTACGTTACAGCCCTGTTGGACTATAGGGAACATTTGCCCATTACCTTCTGAATGCTCCTTGTCAGAGTGCAACCCTGGCCAGGCTTTTCTAGATATTCCGCACGTGGAGGGTGTAATGTACAATACAGAATTCACTTACTTGAACTTATTTGAAGTTACGTGGGATTTCGATTTAGCAGAGTGATACAACAATGCATTCAAATTATGGTGCGAGTACAAATTATGCTTAGCAGAGCATAGCAACTGCAGCATACAGTTGAATCACGTGAACTTCATTACCAGTCTCTATAATACGCCTGCCCTCATGACACCGGGCAACCCCAGTCAGGGGGAAGGAGTACAGAAGGAATATTAACCAGCGCAAGCCCATTGCTGTCTTCAGCTCATTTGCTCGTCTCCTCAGAGCCTTTTTCCCTTGTAGGGGTTTGTTGATCAGTCACACTGGTGGGAGAGTTTTCTCCTCCAGGAGCTCTGTCTTTGTAAGTAAAACGATGGTAGAGGTATTGCATAGCAAACTGATGGATTTGACGTTGTGTCCACAGAGGAAGAGAAGTATGCCTTCGTCAACTGGATTAATAAAGCCCTTGAGAAGGACCCTGACTGTAAGCACGTGGTCCCAATGAATCCAGAAACAGATGACCTCTTCCAGGCGGTCGGTGATGGCATCGTGCTTTGGTAAATAATACCTATTTTTCTCACAAAAGGGAACCGTGAGTCTGCAGAAACTCACGTCTCTGCTTAAATGGAAGCTGCTGACTTTACATTAAGCTCATAAATCTTGGCAGATTCAGGGCCTTAATAATGCTGGGTTTTTTACTTCTTTTATCTTCAAAGATATAAAGCTTCTTTCATGTTAAATGAGAGTTTTTCCTTGCCTCTGGACTCTTGCAATAAGATGAAGTCAGTGAAATTTGAGGAGTTACTTGGTTTTATTTTTGTCCAAGGACTTTTGGGGGTTCACACAAAGCAGCACGAGATAGTGAGTGCTTTCACAGAAATTTTCTGCACAATCAACTTCTCGCACAACTTCACCTTGTGGCATTCTTGGCCTCACACCTATAGTACAATCTGCATGTGACCCAAAAGAATTGTTCGAGTATTGTGTGTGTGCCTGTGTGTGTACGTGTGAAAACAGAGGCTGACTATATTTGTTCAGTAACTCTCTCACTCTTTGACTTGTCCTACAGCGTAGTGACAAAAGCTCTATCTGTATTTCGTATGCACATAGCTTCTAGTGTATTTCTTGTTGTTTTTTCTTTTATTTCCAGTAAGATGATCAACTTTTCAGTGCCAGATACCATTGATGAGAGAACAATCAACAAAAAGAAACTCACGCCCTTCACAATACAGGTACTAAAATACAAGATTATTTGCTTTTCCCCTTAGGATGCTTTGATATAATCACTTAGAGCAAAGGCTGGAGATACCATGGTCCTGCCCAACACCATCAGGCAAAGTTGTTTGTGGCAAAGTGAGATGCTCAGGTCCACGTCATTAAAAAAAAAAAAAGACTTTTATTTCTGTTTCTTTCCAAACATGTCAGCAATCTGACTAAACAAACTGTGTTTGTATTTGCACTTAACCCAATGTATAATGTTTACCAGTTCAAAGTGTTAGATACCTTTGTGGTATATGCCATATGAATGCAAGAGCTAGATAATATGGTGACCAGTTCCAGTCGGAGTAGCTCTCAGAAGGCTGAACCCCACATCCAAGGTCACACAGGCATGGCCATGGACTTGAATTCGCAACTGCTGTGTTGCGGTCTGATGTCCTCACCAAAACATGAACTGTGATCTACGAAGTACCGTGGTGTGCAACATGCCTGAGACGGGACCGCAGCCTTTGCCTGCCTTTTACAATCCATGCTATTTCTCCTTGAATACTGAATCCCTTCTTTATCTCTATTACGTGCACACGTATATGATTTAAAAATTGGACAAAAAAGCTAATTTTCACCTATTTAAAGTTTATTGTGTTTCTCACGCAGCAGTATGTAGAGAGATATTTTTATATGAACGGCTTCTATGTATCTGGGTACAGAATATAAATAGATATATGTAAAAGATATGAACCTAACCCAGTTTAGCCCTCAGCTACTCTGATTTGATGGAACATTAGCCAGGCTCAAGTAAGCTCAGAAGCCATTAAATTGGATTTTTATGCTGTATACCACATTTTTCAGTTCTAATCGTTTTGGTCAGCAGCATAGCTTAGTGATGCAGCTCAGATCAATCCCTGTCACACGTAGACACGATTTCATCAATATAGCTTCCACTTTAACTTAACCCTTTTACAGCTGTCTGGTGGAGAAAAGGTAATTAATTTGAAATGCTCCAATTTTTCTAGCTTATGAGAATTTACACTATGTCTCTCTCTGCATTTTGTATCTAATCAAATCTCTCTGTCATGCCAGTAGTGATGAAATTCCTGTGAAAAATTGCGAATCTGTGTGATAAATTATATTTTCCAGGCTTCTTTGCCTGCTTTACTAGCCCTCTGTTTAACACGCCACCTTTTTGAATAGCGCAGATCTGTGGGTCAGATTTTTTTATACCCTTTGTTTTAAATGGGAAGGAAATGGCGAAGGAACATAACGTTCCTGAAACATCACTTTCTTTCTGCCCCTCACTGTGAATCACAGAATCCCTCTGCTTCCACTGAACCCTCCCAAACCAGGACTCCATGCTCCGAAGTTCAAAAAGAAAATATCCAGGCTTGACCAGTTCTGACCTCAGCTGAACTGCAAGGTTAAAAACTCAACAGGTTTATTCATACTGATTCGTATGACCATGTGCTTTTTGTATACATTGCCAACTACCCACTTATTTGTATATCTTGGGTGTTAGGGTGTCCTGGTTTCGGCTCCGTCCTGGCTGAAACCAGGACATAGGGCTTTTGCACAGAGCTTAGGGAGAGCCAAGCCTGGAATATCCGCTGGTCGACTGGGTTGTAGCTCCTTCATTCCTCCATGTGTGCAAGACTGAGCAGAGGAGAGCGTGCCTGAAGCTAAGTCTGCACTTGAACATCTGCTTGTGCATTAGCTATAGGGAGAGCCTGGCTTTGATAACCAGAACTGAGCCAGGACATCACTGCGAATGCAAATGTATGCTCTCAGCTCCAATGCCTTGTGACATGGTGTCTTTCACCTTTGCCAAAGAGGTCCTTTCCATCTTCATGCTGGGACCCAGAACTTACTTACCTGTAATCCCAGGAGATTCTGCATTCCCCTCTCCCTGTGGTCAGACATGTAACCTGGGCTGCATCAAAAGCAGCATGGCCAGCAGGTCGAGGGAGCTGATTCTGCCCCTCTACTCCGCTCTGGTGAGACCCCACTTGCAGTACTGCATCCAGCTCTGGGGTCCCCAACACGAGAAGGACATGGACCTGTTGGAGCAGGTCCAGAGGAGGGCCACAAAAATGACCACAGGGCTGGAGCACCTCTCCTATGAAGACAGGCTGAGAGAGTTGGGCTTGTTCAGCCTGGAGAAGAGAAGGCTCCGGGGAGACCTTACTGCAGCCTTTCAGTACTTAAAGGGGGCCTATAGGAAAGACGGGGACAATCTTTTTAGCAGGGCCTGTTGTGATAGGACAAGAGGTAATAATTTTAAATGAAAAGAGGGTAGATTTAGATGAGATATAAGGAAGAAATTTTTTATAATGAGGGTGGTGAGACACTGGCACAGGTTGCCCAGAGAGGTGGTAGATGCCCCATCCCTGGAAACATTCAAGGTCAGGCTGGATGGGGCTCTGGGCAACCTGATCTAGTTGAGGATGTCCCTGCTCATTGCGGAGGGTTTGGACTAGATGACCTTTAAATGTCCCTTCCAGCCCAAACTATTCTATGATTCTATGTACGTAAATGCAGTTACAGTGAAGCTGCATACAGATTTCACGAATTTTGGCTGTGCTCCCTTCCTGTATCCTCAGCTCTCCAGTTACTGCATCATTCAGAAGTTCTCTTCTTTCCCTAGGAAAATCTGAACCTGGCCCTGAACTCTGCTTCAGCCATTGGGTGCCATGTTGTTAATATTGGAGCTGAAGACTTAAAAGAAGGGAAACCTTACCTCGTTTTGGGTCTTTTATGGCAAGTCATCAAAATTGGACTGTTTGCTGATATAGAGATCAGCAGGAACGAAGGTATGTATGGCTCTTTTTTTCAGTGCTCTACTGTAATCACTGAACAGTCTTTAGGATAAAGCTCTTTTTAAAAAAATCCTAATTCAATTTTTTCTTCAAGTATTTGTTGCTTGTCTTCTTGACTGCTCTAATTTTCCTTGCTCTTTGTAAGTTCCAGTGCTCCAAAGTCCGAGGCTGTGTGTAGACTTGTATGTGCAGAGCTAATTTCATGCTCGTTGGGTCAGGAATGATGGTCTACATCCAGGTATATTGGTGTTTTGGCACTAAATCAGGGATAAGGAAATGCTACACTGCATTCAGGAAGCTTTGCTCTTTTCTTGCTCTTGATTGCCAAACATCTCCTCTTTCTTTGTGAAATCAGAATTATAGAATCACAGAATAATTTAGGTTGGAAGAAACCTCTGGAGGTCCACTCTGGAGGTCCTCTGGTTCAGCCATCCAACTACCCACTTACAGCAGTAGCAATCTCAAGGTTAGATGAGGTTGCTCTGGGCCTTTTCCAGTGCTCTCTGGGCAGCCTGTTCCAGATTCCAACCACTCCTGCTGGGAATTTTTTTTCTTATATCTAGTTGGAATTTCCCCTCCTGCACCTCGTGACTGTAACTTCTCATCCTTTTGCTGCACATACTGGGAAAACACAGCTCTAGCCCCTCTATAATTGTTGAAGACAATACTTGTTCCCCTCTCAGACCTCTTTCCAGGCTAAACAAATGTAATTTTCTCATCCTCTTCTCCTATATCACACATTCCAGCCCAACCATCGTGGTCTCCCTCCACTAAACTGGCTGCAGTTTGTCAATGTCTCTCTTGTACTGGGGAGCCCCAAACTGGACACAGCACTCCAGATGTGTCTCACCAATGCCAAAATTCTCCATGAAGTAGCTTCAGTGTGAGGCTGTGGGTGTGTACATGCAGTCCACACGGCACCTCAGCTTGCTGCTTTGTTCCCTGCGCCTCCGGATAGCCCGCTCAACCAACAGTGACACTTCTTTCCTCCAGTTACCACGCAGGCGTCACCTTCATTGCTTCGCCCCTTGCACATTTCTGTCCCTTTCACAGCCAGAGCCACCAGTTTCCAGAGTTCCCAGCTCCCATTCCTTTGTAGGTAGCCTTACTCTGCTTAATAGCTATTTTTCCCTGTCTGCTATTTTCTCCTTCCCTTCTCATCTCAGACTTCAGTCTGTCAGGGTAGACAAGCCAAGATAATTTTGATTTCTTTTCAGGTTCTCTCTTTCCCTGATAGCCCTTCTCTGCAGCTGTTCCAGGTGAAATTCTCCTTTCTTGAACATGGGACACTGTATTTCCAATGAGCTCTCACAAGCCCATGGTATCAAGGCAGTAATACATCCCAACCTCTATGGGAAATACCTGGAATACATTAATATCATGTTTGGTTTTCCACTGGTCATATCACATGGTGACTCAGAGTAGCCCAGAAGACACCTAATACACTCAAGTTGTTTTCATCCTCTGTTTGTATAAGCTTTTAGCTAATAGCAGTTATTCATATTAATTCCCTAGTGAATGTCTTTGAACATGGCACTATTAAATTACATTCCATTTTTATTACTGTCATCTAGTTCTTTCTGTCTGATTGCCTGATCGTCCTCTGTATTGACTATGCCACCTAGTGAATATCATCATCAAATTTTTAGCACGTTGCTAGTATTTGTGCCAAGATAATTGATGCAAAAAAAAAGAAAACATTAATCCAAAAATCAATCCATGATCAGCTCCACAAGAATCCTTCTTCCAGCCTACTTCTCTCAGTGTTAACATTGTTCTCTTCATAAAATCCACTGTCTACTTTCAAATGCTTCTGTTATCCACTTCTGGTTCAGTTTAACCCCATAGCACCCTATATCAAATTATCCATGGAACTCTAGATATAGTAGGTCTATATAGACCTATATAGTAGGTCTCCACTGTTTCCTTTATGTAGCAAATCCGTATTTACTTCAAGGAATGACAAAGGATTATCGGAAGGAGATCAGAGTAGCGTGATACAATCTCCTTTTTTATCACATTAACAGTTAGTTTCAATGTTATTAGTTGTTCTTTTCAAAACCTGTTCTAAAGCCTTTCATGCTCCAGAGACCAGCTGAACATCCTGCAGTTGCAAGGGTCGATCTTTCCCTCCTGCGTCTTCCTCCTTTTATGAACATAACTACTATGTTAATTTTTCTACATAAATAGAGTATCTTCTCCAATTGACAGATGAGTTAATCCTACTGGCCCATGAGCCCATGAAATCATGTGCAAGTTCTTCAGAATACCTGTGTGGATCCAGTTTCAGTGTGAAGGTCACTGAGATTTCTTTCATCTAAGCTGCAGAAAGTCTGTGTTCATTTTTCTTTCCCGTCTTGCCCCTGTGCTCAACATCACTGCGTCCAACTCTGGGGCCCTCAGCACAGGAAAAACATGGACCTGCTGGAGCGGGTCCAGAGGAGGGCCACAAAAATGATCAGACGGCTGGAGCACCTCTCCTATGAAGACAGGCTGAGAGAGTTGGGCTTGTTCAGCCTGGAGAAGAGAAGGCTCCGGGGAGACCTTACTGCAGCCTTGCAGTACCTAAAGGGGGCCTGTATGAAAGATGGGGTTAAACTTTTTAGCAGGACCTGTTGCAATAGGATGAGAGGTAATGGCTTTAAATGAAAAGAGGGGAGATTTAGACTAGATACAAGGAAGAAGTTTTTCACAATGAGGGTGGTGAAGCACTGGCACAGGTTGCCCAGAGAGGTGGTAGATGCCCCATCCCTGAAGACATTCAAGGTCAGGCTGGATGGGGCTCTGGGCAACCTGATCTAGTTGAGGATGTCCCTGCTCATTGCAGGGGGGTTGGACTAGATGGCCTTTAAAGGTCCCTTCCAACCCAAACTATTCTATGATTCTATGACTCTATGATCATCTTTTCATTAAGATCTGAGGCAAGGAAATCGAGTAGTTCTTAGACCACAATGAAATTGTCTTGCATTTCTATATGATCCACTACTAGATCCATGAGTAACAACAGCCTTGTCCACATCTTATTGATGAGACCCTTTTTCTGTTTATGTCCTCTGTCATGCTAACCCAGCTTGAATTTTGGCAACACTTTGTTCGCTCACTTTTAGAAACTAGGGTAGCAAAATGTGTAAGAGAGAAAATAGTTATACATTCTCCTCTACAAGTATTCACAGCATCATTATTTTTTTCTTTTTTCCCTGCTTAGCCTTGATCGCTCTTCTGAGAGAAGGGGAGAGCCTGGAGGACCTGATGAAGTTGTCTCCAGAGGAACTGCTGCTGAGGTGGGCAAACTATCACCTGGAGAATGCAGGATGCAACAAGGTCAACAACTTCAGCTCAGACATCAAGGTATGAAAAACATTGACCAACAATAGCAAAACAGCAGCTCCACACCCAAATCCCTGTCCTCCAAACAGGGATTGTGCACTGAAACAAGCCAAGCAGCTGAGACTGCTCTGCTGAACACATGTAGTTGGGTACATAAAATCATTTCAGTGGGGTTTACCGTTCTGCTCAGTAGTATTCCTTCCCTTCCAACCTCCCAGTCATCACTGCCAGCCCCAGCACACCAAATACCTGGGAAAGGAATGGCTGCTGGCTCTGGACAGGGCATACAGTCTCGACCGCTGTATTTTCAGTTCCCTGCCTCTATTGCTCTCCTCCTTCCTAAATATCCTTAGTTGTTTCTTGACCTGGCTTTGGTTTGGAAAAGGCTGGACCTTGCCCAGACATGTAACTAGGTGTAGGGGAAGGGGATGGGGCTCTTCCAATTCCCCCACTCGATCTTTCCTTCAGTGCAGCACCTGGGTTATGTGCTCCTCTGTCCCAACCTTTGTTGCAACCCTGCATTCACTTACCTGCAAGTTTTAATTCAGTGGGACTATTCAAAATAATATAGCTAGATGGGGAGGCACTTGCAAGGATGCGTCTCTAGTCCATGCAGCCTATTTCACGTACTTGGGACTTCATGGGCTTATGGGTGCAGATTTCAGCAGAGCTTTCTCTGTAGGACCTTCATTCTTCCTAGACAGATGTATTTGAACCTCAGTGGTGCACACTGAGGAGTTTCAGATGCCAAAGCTACAGCGTGAGGCCCAGCCAGCACCCCAGGGCTGTAGAGGGTATATGAGGGAGGGTGTCTGAGCTGGCTTCCAGGCAAGCCAGGGCCGGGCCAGCACACTGGCCTCACCAGCCACGACCCGACCTGCTTGATCCTAGCATAGCATGGGAAAAGCCCCGCTCCAGAGATGCCTGGTTGCAGGCTTCACCAGGGACTGAAGCATGAGAAGTCATTTACCATGACTTCCTTGACATACAGAAAAAAAAACACCTGGGAAGGCAACAGGAGAGTCTGAGAGTCACATTTGACAATACAATTTTTATTGTAACAGATTTTTGGTTCACTGGGTGGAGGTGACTGGAGAATATCCATGGAAAAGGAAGGGAATGGAGTCTTTCCCATCTTTCTGTAGGCTGGCCAAGAGGACTATAATGCGACTGATTAAATCCTATCTGCAACTGAAAGATAAATTGCACTTACCATATTTACAGTTGGAAAATAAGGTGCATGTTTACCTCTCAGAGGCCAAGACTTCAGCCTTTACAGCCATTCTCTAATTAAGTGTGTCTCCCCACCTCACTTCTGTTATAAATAACCACTTTCTAGATATGGTGGGTAGCAATGCAGATGCATAAGATTTAAAATAATTCAGGTAATCTCCTTTATATTTTGAAGAGTACTATTTGGGTTAGTTAGTGAAGTCCCTAGACACTAACACGTAGCTTTATTTTCAGTTCTTTGAGTTATTTCTGAAGTGAGTCCACACATGGAAGCAACATTACATTTCACAAAAGATTAAAGACACAACATGTTAAATCCTTGTCTCGTTCCTGCCCTTTTGCCTGAAAAATGCTGATACTGTTGTCGGTTTTAACTTTTGTCCTTGAAAACTATGCTTTCTCTTCCATAACTGTTCCAGCGTTGCTTTGAAATCCGCTTTAAACATCTGCTTTCTCCTTCTGCATTTTCTTTTATTAAATGCTCAGCAGCCTGACTTCTACAGCATTATAAAGGTATGCATTTTCTTATCTCTAATTTAATGTTCAGATTAAGTCAATTCTAATATCTCTTTGTTGTTGCTGTCCTTTCTGTAAGTGCAACACACAGCATTTTGTCTCGTGCATTGAGTGTTCTGCAGCGCGTATTATTGGCTTAGGGAAGAAATAGATCTGGCAAATACAGCATAAAGTAGGAATTGCTAAGTGCTTCCAGCTTAATTAATTTAATTATGTAGCCCAATGATTGATGTAATAAAAATGAAGCATGCAGGCACATTGTTCAGGGGAGCACTGGCATGCAAAACCTGAGCTTTAGATGTAATTTTTCCTCCCTTTAATTTCTCTGTCTGTCACAGGACTCAAGAGCTTATTACCATTTGCTGGACCAAGTTGCCCCCAAGGGAGATGAAGAAGGCATCCCGGCTATTACTATTGACATGTCAGGATTAAGGGTAAGATGAGATAAGTTTAGAGTAAATGCCGATATTTTCTGTCTGTTACTTGCATTGCTGGCCAACGCCGGGTTGCACTGGGCTGCCAGAACAAGCAAACTCTTTTTAGTATTGCAACATGATCTTGTATTTCAGAAATCAAAGCTTTCAAAGAATTAAATGATGTGGGTTTTGTGATATTATCACTGAAGCTTTAACAACCATTGGACCACACTGATAAACTACTAACACATAACGAGTATATTTAAATACATTTTTGGGGGAATTTCATCAAACCATCCCCTTTTACATGGAATATAACTGTAAAAGCAATACGGTGAGATGGCTGGATTGTAGGTAAAGCCCATTTGAAAACACAGCCCTACCGTTAGTAAAAGTGGGAAAGGAAATAGCTATAAATCCGACCAGGACCTGCTTTAACAGCCCCACAACCTGAGTGGGTCTTGTGTGGAGGGCCAGGCGGCGGGTGAGGCTGACGGCTCCGTTTTCTGCCGGCGCAGGAGAAGGATGACGTCCAGCGAGCGGAGTGCATGCTGCAGCAGGCGGAGCGGCTGGGCTGCCGGCAGTTCGTCACGGCCACCGACGTCGTCCGGGGGAACCCAAAGCTAAACTTGGCCTTCATCGCCAATTTGTTCAACAAATACCCTGCCCTGCATAAGCCAGAGAACCAGGACATCGACTGGAGCTCTATTGAAGGTAAAGAAAATGCAAATAAAGGATGTTTCTGGCCACCCGTGCCACAGTCCCCCCAGCTCTGAGCTGATGACACATTAACCTAACCTTATGTCCTTCAGACATATATTCACTGCACAGGCAGCCTTGAGAAAGGGAGGCTGCTCTTTCCTTGCATGTAGCTTCTGGTATTTTGAGGGTCTGGTCTGTGGATAGCACATGTTAAAAGACAAAAATGTTTGTGCGATGTCTGAACCAGTACGGACTACTGAGTGTGCTTGTTAGTTGAAATTAGAGTCGATCTGGCATTCCCTTAATAGACGATATAATTTAAAAATCAGATCTCGCATAAACCTGCTACCTGCTTGCTCTGGGTTGGGGTCAGGACCACCGTTGTATGGATCAGTTGCTGAGCTTCAAGTCCTTCTTTCTCAGCCTCATAGCGAAACTGTTCCTGCTAGGGTACAGGCTGTTCTTGAATTCTTGAAGGCATTTCAAGGCCAATCTGCCTAAATACCATAATGTATAGGGCATGAAGAAATATTACATGCTGCACCGTGCTCTCTTATTTCACATGTCAAGCAGTGTCTCCTTCTGTTTATGGTTCAGTGCGCTGTAAATTCTGAGTTATGGTTTCATCACAAGACACTTATTTTACTGGAGTGTTGTGTTTTGCAGGCCTGTTGATTGATGTATCTGTTGTTTTAGGTGAGACAAGGGAAGAGAGGACGTTCAGGAACTGGATGAACTCCCTGGGTGTTAATCCACGTGTAAATCACTTATATAGGTAAGAGGACGCATTACACTTCCTTCAGATGATAAATACAGCCAGCAAATTGTTTACAAAAACATAAAAACTTTGGGACCCTGTAAGAATATATGCTGCTTTATTTTTTTAAGGAAATTAAGTTTACCTCTACTAATAGTTTAGTTGGCTTCCTTTCCTCTGTTCTTCGGACAATGATATATCCTTTTTATTGTTTTCAGTGACCTATCGGATGCCTTGGTTATCTTCCAGCTCTATGAAAAGATCAAAGTGCCAGTAGACTGGAACAGAGTGAACAAACCACCATATCCTAAACTGGGTGGCAACATGAAGAAGGTACAAAAAGCTGGAATAGCTCCAGTAGCGATGCCTTGTCCTCAAAGGATGTCTGTATCATTTCATACAGCAACACGGGCACTCGTGTTGCTCTCAAGTTCCAAGTACAGCACATGGAATGATTTTTTGTCTAGTCAGTGAATAATTTTTCATCCTGAAAAAGAAACATACATTTGACTCACTGGCTCTGTTGACAGGTGAACAATATTTGTAAAGTAAAAAGACTTGACGCCTTTTGTGTCAATATTTAAAAAATGTATTTGCAGACCACTTTCGCTACTACCTTAGTCACCAATTACAATGCATCTTCACTGTGAGTCATATGGCACCAGCTTAATTGCGGCTGTCTGGATCACTGCCCTCCACATCAAATGAAGACAGTGATGCTAAGCATTCTTGACCAGATGCCTCAAGAACCGATCACAGAGTTGCTGCTAAATACAAAGCTTTCTCCCAGCTATCTGGATGAGTAATTCCATCTAGTTAGGCCAGAGTGATTAACTGACCTAAAATATTGACTGGGACACTAATCCTTTGTCTCCGTGCAATGCCATGATGCTGGAGATACCCATGAGCCATAGATTTCTATTTTCCA
The DNA here is from genome assembly GCA_009819775.1 of Phoenicopterus ruber ruber. Taxonomy (NCBI): domain Eukaryota; kingdom Metazoa; phylum Chordata; class Aves; order Phoenicopteriformes; family Phoenicopteridae; genus Phoenicopterus; species Phoenicopterus ruber. The sequence goes on along the minus strand of CM020215.1, from coordinate 188,215,591 downwards.
GGGTAATCTGTTTTTCAGGCCCTGATGATGAAGTATAACATTTCCTTCTATGTTAACTGTTTACCATGGTATTTTTGGGATGGAACTGGCTGCTGGTAGTCAAACAGCTGTATTATCACAGAGCCCCAAAGCTCCTGTTTGTCCAGGAGGATCTGGGCTAAGCAATCCAAAGAATTTAAAGTAACAGTGTCTTGTATTCTTTTTTTCTATATTTTTGAACCCCACTAATTGACCCTGTCATTAACAGCTTGAAAACTGCAACTATGCAGTGGAACTGGGAAAGAATCAAGCCAAATTTTCCCTTGTTGGCATCGCTGGGCAAGACCTGAATGAAGGAAACCGTACGCTCACGCTGGCCTTAATCTGGCAGTTGATGAGAAGGTATGGGAGTCAGACACAAACTTCAGAGTGTTTTGGCATACTCAGTTTGCGTTGTAACATTTTCCTGACGCTGTCACTGAGAAGGCTCTGCAGGCTACAGCTTTCTCACTCCTCTGTTCGCACTGACAGACGAAGACAGAGTAACCTTTTGCTCGCTCCTAGTTAGGGATGCGATCAGGAAGCACGTTATCTTGTGGGCAAGGCCATTACAGTCAGCTCATGCAGAAGATTATTATTGTCACTGTCTGTATAGCATGAATAAATGTTCATTGCATGGAAGAGAGAAAAAGAAGTTGAAAGATCTCTGCATCGGGGAATGGGGAGAATGTACTGGAAACAAGGAATTGATGCAGAAGTTTTGTAATCTGCTACCTGAAGCAAACGCAACTGAGTAGCTCTCCCCACTTTATTGTAATTCTGTGTGTGTGTGTATGTTTGTGTGTGTAAGAGCTCCGTAATTGGGTGTAAAGAGACTCAGTGATTAGGAACTGAATACAGACTAAATTCAGTCTATAAAGCAAGGTATAGGTTTATCAGGCAGGTAATTAATCTAGGGATGTGGTGATTACGTGCCATCAGTTTGGAATGTCTTTCCAAGGTGTATGCTGACATATAAGCACAATATTCCAGGCTTGTGTTTATGCAGAAGGTCAATCGTAGATGAGCATAACAATTCCCTTCTGGCCTTAAAGTCAGTGATTATTTTTTTAAGCACTATGAGAATGAGTCATTTACACTAAGGGGAACCTTTTAGGAATTTTGAGTATCAAAAACTTTTGACACTCCCAAAACAGTGATTAGGGAATTGGGGATGAATTAGACCCATTAGATAAATTATCATGTTATAATATAATTCATATACACTGTGAGTGTGTGGGAAGCAGGGGAATATCAGGTCTAAGAGGACTGTTGGGGTGCTCCCAGTCAAGCTGCGCACGTACAGGATGGTTCTGAGGTTACGGCGGACTTTGAGCAAATGCAGGTATCCTGGCTTCCCTCTTCAGGTACACCCTGAACATCCTTGAAGACATTGGTGGTGGAGAGAAAGTCAATGATGAAATCATTGTCAGCTGGGTCAATGAAACACTGACTGCAGCCGGGAAGGATTCAACCATCTCCAGTTTCAAGGTATTTGTTAGAAGTCTCTGCTTAGGAATCTCTTATTCAGTGTGTTTGTGTGTATGTTATATACATTGTCTGTATACAGATGTATATATGCATATACATGCACACACTACATTATTTTTTATTCCCTTTTAAAGGCATGTTCAGATATACAGATTTTATTCAAGGGGCTTTATTATGAAAATGTAATAGAAACATGATGTGAACATAACAGGAAACACCTTGAATGCCAGTTTGACGTAGGAAATCAAAGTATGGAGCCAGGAATGACGATGGGAATTAAGCAAGAGCTGCTGTGCTATTGATTATTAAACAACAGCAATTAGAAATGACAGTATTAAAAAGAACAATAGCAGTACGCTTATAATCTGGTAGTACCATGCAGGGGTACCTTGCCCTATTTTGCAAGGTACCATATAGACACAGAGACGGACCAATTCCAGAGAGCTTCCAATTTTGCTAACGCATCCGCGACACTTCCCAAGCTGGGGAAGACTCAGTGGGTGTAAGTCCGCAGTTTGCACCAGGCGAGGACAGATCCATCAGACTTCACGTAATGAGCTCAGGAGTCACGCAGCTGGTCCCCCTCGCACCTCCCATCAGTAGATGTGTATCAGTGTCATCTCCCCACAGGAAGCAAATTCACTAGCCCAGCACCCCATCTTTTGCTTTAATGATGTCTCATCCATTCTTAGTCTGCTTTAGGTGAAAAATGATGCTAAGCAGCCCTTTGTGAAGATCTAAATGGTATTTGACTGAGCTGTTCATTGCTCTTGAGCCTAGAGTCTGTCTTTGTGGGAGATCTGTCATCCTGTTCTTGCATCTAACTGTATTTTTCATCTATGCAGGATAGCAAAATCAGCACCAGCATGCCAGTCCTGGATCTCATTGATGCCATTCAACCAGGATCAATCAAATATGACCTCTTGAAAACAGAGGACCTGAATGATGAGGAGAAACTAAATAATGCTAAGTACGTTCATGCCAAGTGACACTTAACAGGAGTTACCTGCTGAGGCTTGCCTGACTCTGTCTTTGAAAACTGCTCTGCTATCATTCTCATCTGGCACAACCTCAGCTGAAATACCTGCCGAGTTAGAAGCATGAAGGCTAGGAGTTAGGCAGTAAAAAAGACTATCAATGGAAATGAAGTGTGTAATGTTATAATTCCTGCTTTATAATTCCCTTGAAGGGATCAAAATCACTTGACTTCACAAGCTCCCATTTTCTCTTATTAAATTTGAAATTCTTTCAGAGATCAGGGAACAATGCCAACAATAGTGAGCCATGGAAACCAGTGATTAGAGGTCATGATACCTCTTTAGTCACATACAGGTGGAACAAGGGCATATTTAAGAGAGAAGGGGGAGGACAGAATTCATGCCTGAAAAACTGGTTTTATGGATGTGGATATTGATTTTTTTATTTTCCTGAGTACAAACTATTTCCTAGCAGAGAGCCAATCCTGGGGGCATCTCCCCTTCCTTTCAGAGTTACACAGATCACCTCCCGGTCTGATTGTCAGTTTAGCTTCTCCTTTGCTACGTGGCAACTACAAAAGAGAAAAGGATGACTGTAAGGCAGTCAGAGCTGCCATCATTTTTATAAAGACTTTTCCCACTGTTCCACCAACATCAGCCTTCTGCTTTCCATCCTTGTGAATTTGTTTATGTGCAAAGACTAAGTCGCAGAGATTGAGGGGGAGCAAGACCAGAATGGCTGGTTGTGAGGATAATCTTTCAGGGGATGGGAGACTAAATGTTTCATACCAGAGTTTGACCTGCAGTCTCCCGTGCTGCAGATAATCAGTGCTCTAACAATCAGGGAACACACTCTACCTTTTACTAGAAATGTAGTTCTCTATGAATCTGTCTCGTGCCTTCTATAGAAAAGTTTAATTCTGATGAATCAGTAAGAAAGTTCCCAACTCACTCTGGTATTGATCATGTAAAAAACTCCTTAATAGAGGGGAAATTAATGCTACTGCACTAATTTATTTCTTTCTTTGTTTTTTTTTTTCACCCCTGCAATGCAGATATGCCATCTCTATGGCGAGAAAAATTGGAGCAAGAGTCTATGCCCTTCCAGAAGACCTGGTTGAAGTAAAACCCAAAATGGTCATGACAGTGTTTGCTTGCCTTATGGGAAAAGGCATGAAGAAGGTTTAAAGCACAAAAGACTTGTACTGATGCCTGGTATTCAGTCTTTTGATTCCCTCAAACTGGATGCTCTTCTCTGTATCAAGGAAATACGCAGGGTGCTCATGCTTTTAAGGCATGAATGTTATACATGGTTCCAGATTGTACACAAGTTGTGTATCCACATGTATCCAGGAAATGTTTTGTTTTGAACAGTAATACATGCTTGATTTCTTTGCCTTATTTTCCACTTTGCTAGATATAACCATTTCATATTCCTGAATAAGTTTTCAATAGCAAGGCCTATACATATCCTTTTATTAACGGATACCAGGGTTTTCTGTCAGAGGTCACCCGAGGATCTTTGTCTTGAGAGGTACAGACAACTTTTAGGATTATGAAATGTTATATACTGCTTCTGCTTGAAAATGTCTTCATGCTTTTGGTAGCATTTCTGCCATACTTTCCTTCGGTTTGCACCTGGGATAACAAAAGAGGTTTCCCCAAGCCAATGCTTGTAGTAGTGACTATATCTTTGGAATGGTAGGATCCTCTTAGGAAATTCTTGTGAAAAAAGAGAATTGTTTGGGGTCTGTGATGTGTTGCTGGTATGTGAACTGAGCAGTACTTTTCCCTGCAAGTTATGCCTCTGCTGTCAGTGGCATTACTCACAGAGTACATTACTACTCACTGAAAAAAACATTCCATAACCTGGTCCTCCAAGAACACCCAAACTCTGGAACCTTTGCAAGAAATGCTCTCCAAAGGTTAATTCATTTTTTATGTCATAATACACTTAAAACATAAGCAGATTGCAAAGTATGATAGAAATGAAAACCACGTTAAAGAAACTAAGGGGGTATACTCCGTTAGTAGCAATACGATAAGAAGTGAACCAAAGGGACGCAGAGTGACATATTTATGTAGTGAATAAAAATTAAACTCTGTTAACTCCACAGACTTGCACTCAAAGGGCTGTGGCCCTGATTCAGGAGAGGATTTAAATCTGTGCTTGCATATGAAACACATACTAAAATGCTTCCCTGAACCCAGGCTGGGATCCTCAACGGAGCTACATCAGCATAGCTTTGCGGCAAACAAGGCGCTGTCAATTTGCCTCAGTCAAGGACCTAGCCCCGTCTACGGATAGTCAGTGGGATATATTTGCACTGAATCTCTTCCTTGGCACGAGTCATTTACTGTTCTGGCCTTTACATGGATTTTACTGGGGTGAAATGCAGAAGGAGGGAATTTTGCCTTAATGCAATCCTGTTGACACAGTCTCAGTTCCCTCCCTCTCCCCCTCCCTCCCCTCCAGCCCCTTCAGAATTGCCTTAACAAAGAACTAGTATTCAACAATGTGAGAAGTCTCTCCAAATAAAATGTTCTATAAAGCCAAATGTGTAGTCTTTGCTTTTCGTAATGCATGTGCTAATGGGGAAGTATGCATCATATAGCTGAAATAGGGACAGATTTTAAAAACAACAAATGTGGGCTTGCTAAGGACGTGTCTTCCATATTGTTATCGAAACCAGAGATTGCAGAAAGCAGAAAGAATTATTTCCTAGGTCATTTCTGAACATGCCACTCTGAGACACTGCCAAAGATGGGACATTGTGCTGACTGGACCTGCAGCCTGACCCAGTACGATTTTCCCCATTCGGTGCAATACCCGTCACCCTTTTTCTTTGCTCATATACCCATAAACTTTGCTTCTTTAAGCATTCTGCAATGCAAACATGCTACTTGGTTTCTGTACTAATGGTCAAATCCTGTTCCTGATCAGATCTGCCTGCCCTGTCCCTCTCATGAACCTATGTATTTAATACAGGGTGGGAAAGGTACAGCATCCTAAGACCCATTCGGTCTGGTCACAATATTTCCCAGTGCTGGCAGAGGAGGAGAACATCTCGAGTGTTATACGACGGAGACATCACCCCAGCTTATTGCCCAGCAAGGAGGAGTCCCCAGAGCATGGCTCCTACGCTGCTCCTCCTCTTTTCAGGCGTGGGACCCGCTGCTGCCATGCAAGAGGGGTGGCACTGAAAAGGCGGCTGCTCTTCCCTTACGTTGTTTGACTTGGGAGTCCTGCAGAGGTAAACCAGAGAGAGGAAACTGCAGGCAGAAACTGTGACCACAGACAGCGTTTCTCTCGGGTGGGATGACCATGTGTTTTGTGCGTGTTGCATGCATGTGTCTATGTTCGCAAACTGCAGAGGCCATTTTCGGCTGGATAGACAGTGTAGATCTGAAAGGGCCAGGTAACTCTGCCTGAAGACAGCCCTGCTCCAGGTTCGCCATCTCAGGGAGATGCCCTCACTCAGGGGCAGACGTGAGGGATGAAGTAGATGATGATGGATGGGAGACGGTAGCAGCACCAGGGTGAGGGGGAGGGGGGCTTTTCCCTTGGTCCCAAATGAATGCAGGCTCTTGCTATCCCCAGAGAGAAGAAGGGATTTTCAGGCATTTCCCATTCACCAGCCCTTAGCAGCTCAGTTTTTTGCACTGGGGTAGGATTTTTAGAGGAGCCCGCTGAGGGAGGCAGGGAGAGGAGGCTTTCACACATCATACCTTTCCCGTAGGCAAGATATAGGACCTCAGGGGCCCTGGAGCTGAAAACCTGCCTCTATCTCAGGCTCTAGAGAGGGGCCAGGTGATGTACACTGTTTTTCAAAGCACATTTTGTGAAGAGGGCTGCTTTTCCTCCTCCTCAGCATCCCAGCACTGGAGCCAGGCACCCTGCCATACAGCCCTCCCCATTACTAGTCGCCTGCCCTCCGTCTGCGTTTTGGGGCACCACCTCTGAACCCCAACCTGCAGCTCTGCACCAGCGGTGAGCCCTGGCACCAGCCCTGGCACCAGCGCAGCAGGGAGAGCTAACCACGAGATGGCAGTCACTCTATCTGGAGTTTCAGAGACCGGCATGCGGGAGCGCCGAAAATGCTCTCCTCTGGGAAATGGAGAAAAATTGGGATATTTAACCCTAGGCAAAATACTAGCACCTGTCAGCGTGCAAAAGGGAATAAGCAGGGATACTATAGTAAATGCCTTACCAGATCTTCATCCCTGTCTCTATAATCTCTGTGAAAAATAAAGCTGTCATGGACCTGAAGGTGTGGGAAGAGCCACATTCTGGTACAGGAGTATAAACATTTTCACTTTTCAATGCACCTCTGTTTAATTGGATATTCTTGTTTATTTGATGGACTTGAGGTTTTGCTTTCATGAACTGGTAACAGGAGCCTCTAATAAAGCCCCCAGCAGATGCGAAGGGGTTAAATCTATGACAAACATTACAAAAAAACAGGATCTGGAATTTTTTGCTGTTGCTTTTCTCCAACTTTTTCCATCACTCTTAGAGAAAGCAGCTGTCTTTGGGATTCACTCCCAAATCAAGCTGGCTTTGTAAGCACTTCCATTATTGATTTTCATTGCACAATTAATCATAATTTTCAATGCTTCAAAAAGGCTTAGACACTCATATGAATAAAAATAAAGCATCAGCAGTTAGACTAACTAGGAGAAAAAACCCTGAGGGCAATCAATCCACATGCTTCAGGATACAGTCTGATCACCAGATGGACTCAGAAGGAAATATCCCCCCATAGTGTAGTAAAGCATAATTAGGTGCATGATGAGGATTTTACACCTTCTTGTAAATCATCTATCCTGACTAGAAATCATGTATTCTGGCCTTAGAAAGGGGATAGCAAGCAGTACAGCTGGCTGCTACGCTCTTGTACAGATAAAGTCATGTTCCTGCTTCCTCCAGAGATGGAACTGAACCAAAACTCCAGCCTGACATCACTCCTCCTTCCAAGTGCAGCTTAATTCTGCTGTGAGCCTGATCACAAACTTCAGGCCTTGGTGTGCGTTGCTGCCTAACCGAGCAGCAGCTTGCATCTGGCTCCTGCTTGGAAAACGGGACCCGTCTCTGGCAGATGGCTGCAAAAAGCACACGAGCAGCACTGGTCCTACAGCAAGTACTCAGCTACCGCTGCTTTCAGCTTGATGGAGAAATGGATCCCGGTGCCTCTGATCTTGCAAAAACTCATGTGTTGAGTTGCTACTATGACCCTCCACCTTTCCATCTTCTGCTGCTTCTGGCAGCCTCCTCCACCATCTTGGAGGCTCCACGGACTTGTCAAGAATTTGGGAGCGTTTTCCTCCAAGCTGCTCAGTCACTTCAGCCCAGTACTTTTCAGGCAAGCGGACAAGGCGAGCAGCAGAGAGTAGCACCACTGAACGCCCAAGCCTCATTGTCTGCTGTGTGGTGAGCAACTGCAGAGTTAAAATTTATCCACAAACCTAAGAAGCTGTTCGTTAAGCAAGACAGTAAATAGAGGAGCTCTGTGCAGCGGTAAGGTGATATCCGTGGACTTAATATAGCTTAGTGTGGCAAACTCTGAATTAGGACCAACATCACTTGATAATGTTCTCATTTTGTTCATATTTTTTGACATCAATCAGTGCTTGGTGGAGTTCTCTTCGGCCACTAGGAAAACCGTGTCATTCCCCTGACAGTTCGTTTGCTGCTCAGGAGGTAACACACAGCTCTGAGTCTTAGGTCTCCGTAAGTAAAATGATTATATTTTTAAAGCGTTGTTTTTCATTGCACCTTATTTACTTTTTGTGCCCTGATCACTTTTTAAAGGCAACAGTGTCTTACAGAAAACCTAATTTGCTCCCAGGGTGCAAGCTACCATTGCTATTACAGATCCATGATAAATTGTCCAAAGCTGAGAAGGGCCAGAATTCCCACAGGCCATGTGCTCCCAGGTGATGACATGTCTGAAATTTGTGAAAAGAGCAGAAAGCTACATAACTGATCATGCGTAGAAGCACTGAACTCCTTCAGGGCACATACTCATTTAGTGTACGTGATAAGGATCTAAAGGAATACAGCAATGGACACCCGTAAACACGCAAACCATGGAGAGGAACCCCGCACATCCACTCAGGAAATCTCAGGTGATGATTGACATGCATGGTGCTGCTTTGATTCCCACAGGCAGAAAAGCAATGTCCCACTGCCAGGCACCTCTGGCAGCCTATGAAGTTGTCCTGGCTCTTCACTGCCATTAAGCAAACCGGACACCTCAGAGCACGTGTTGGTTTGTCAGTGAGGTGGGGAGATGTCTTCTGACCAGCCCCTCGGTCCCTTGATTTTGCAGCCCTGGAGCAGAACACCCTGCATTTCTGAGAGGTAGTGGATAAGCCGTAGGTGCATCAATCTCTCCACGCCTTCTCCTCAAGACCTGTGTCTGCTTGGGTGCTAGTGAAACAGTCCCCGTGGCTAAGTGACATGCCAGTGAAACGCTCAATCAGCCACATCAGTGAAAAGTAATAGAGATCTCTGAGGAGGGATGCAGGCCCTCACCACCAGCCCCACCTCCACTGCTTGCTGCACTGCCAAATTACATTTCACGTTAGGGAAATACAGCTGCAGTGCCCCTTAATGCTTCAGTCACAATCCTTCTCAGACCAACATGGGGCAATGCTGCCCACATGGTGATCAGACCTTGCAAAACAGTCAAATGCCTCTAGAAACTTCCCAAATTCACTGCTGGAGCCAAATCCTAGGGATACAGGTTCTACTAATTTTAGAGGTTGTGAACTGTGCTTAATGGGACCTGTCAGAAACCTCCTTGGCTTGCCAAGCTTCACAACATGTGGGAACAACCTACTAATACAGGTTCAGCCTCTGCTGACCTGGTGGCATCCATTTGGGAGCACCCAGAGGCTTTGAGCTCAGTAGAGGAACACATTCTCATAAGGTCGTTTCACTCCACACTTCTCATACAAGCTCCGGGCAGGGGGATACCCAGCACCAAGACAGAAATCTCTCTCTAGCCTACAGTGGTCTTCTAAAGGTTTGGAAATGACACCCCAAGCAGGAATCATGGGGCTTCCAGCGCTTGGTCCCTGGATGCAGATTGCCGAAGCTTTCAGCACAGACGCCGTTGGCTGCCAGAGCAGTCGCACCGTGCTGGGCCGGAGCAGCCGTACAACCCTGTCGCTGCTTTGCTGGGGGTCTGCAACTGCAATACTGACAGTGCACTGTCGCAAAACTCACCTCTCCCCTTTCCCATCCCTGGACGGACAGAAGAAAAGTCAAGTGCCTATTTGGATGCATTTGTACAAGAGCTGTTCCTCTGGGACAGTGATGAGTCTCTCTGCAGTGTGGATCTGCTTGCGTGGACTGATGGTCAGCATGGGCAGAGAGTGAGATGTGCCTCTCCGAGGTGGGGACCACACCAGCCAAGAGGGGTGAATGAAAGGTGGCAGGAGCTTTGCTCCATGTAGCTTCTCTTCACCAGCATCCTCAAACAGGTCCCAGCATCCTCCAAAAGCCCAAAGGAACATCCCATTCTTCTAACCTCTGCCAGGTGCCACGCAAGCAAGGTGAGGAAGTGCAAGCAGTGCAGAGAAGAGCAGCAAATCCTGTTGATGCACTCAGAGACAGGCAGAATGCATCACTGCTCCAGGGCTACTTGCATTCCTGGTATGTGCATACGTACCTATGTACATAGAGAGGGGGCCAGGTGTGCATCCATTCGCTTGCACCTCAGCTGAAGTGTGCTCTCTGTAGGTGGTACCTGAAGCACCTTTCTCAAGCGTTCAGAAGCTCTGCCTGGAACGCTCCTGTGGCTCCCTTTGATGTCCTTTGTTTAACAAAATTAAACTTGCTTTGCAAGTGCCCCTTGTTAAGATACTGGTAAATAAATCAACATCTACTGGCAGTAAGAGAACATGAGTCACTTGGACAACATGTTTGGGTGGGAGTTGATAATAGACCTTCAGGAAACAGAGCTCATAAGGAAAGTGTTTAACCAGTACAGACACCTCCTCACCTCCCCCAAACAGCACATACACTGCAGCATCTTTCTCTCTGCTGACTCTGGAAAGCTAAACAGCAAGGAGAGTAGAATAAAAAATGAACCAAGTGCGTTGGCAGAACTGACTACTCAAAACCACAAAGTGAACATGTATTTTCAGCCTCTGCTCATACCTATCAGCCACGATTGAAACATGCTGCCTGCACAGCACTCACCTGGGGATGAGAGGTCTGCTTCCTCTCAGGTTAACCCATCATTTTCTAGCACAGGTACCACCTGATTTTTATATTTGGGAATGACGTGAGGGATAAATGCCAGAACCACAGAAACTTAGACATAGTCCAGATTTTCCCCTCTTGGTGGTTTCATGGGCTGCAAAATTGTTTCCAGAATGAAATGACAGAGGTTGGTGACATTGGTCATGTATGTAAATGATCACAGTGTCCTACGGAGATTAATTGGTTCATGAATAAAGATGAGGAGCTGAGGTGTGCAGGGAGAAACCATTTATCAATTATATGCCTTGGAAAACTGAAAGATGATGCGGCCTTAACGGCTGAATGGGTTTGAAAGGGAGACTTATAAATTGAGTTCTAATTCTGTTCTGACGCATTCATAATAAAGAGCTGTTAAACTAATTGCTTTCTTGTGTGGTTCATGAGCAACGGCACTCAGCTGTATTGCACAGCAAGGAACAGAGATCAGAGTTTAGTTAGATTTTAGTCTCCTTTGCCTCTTGTAGGAAGGATGCTAACCGGTTACCTTTGGCTTTTTTTATCAGTAGTGATAACGCGCAAAAAAAAAGGCAAGAGCCTGTAAATATTTTTCAGGAGATTAATTTTGCATTTGACTCTGAATTTAAAGAACCAAGAAGGACAGCACAGACTCACTTGGCTTTTGTGTTCTGCTTCAGTCACATGGATCCATCGTGTGATTACCTATCCCTGGAGGGAGTCGTTACTGATTAACTGGAAACAAGAGGATTCTGGAGGATCCAAACAATTGCAGAATATGCTAATCCCAAACAGGGAAAAGGATCTGAGGGATGTGGCCGCTGATAACAGCTGACCTCCGCTCCTCCTGCCCCTTCTATGTGCTTGTTAACAGGTTTACTGTTACAAACAGACAGTACCAACCTAGCGTGGGCTCTGGCACATGCTGAAATACAGACTCAGATCTGAGAATCAAAATGCAGGATGAGGCTTGTTATTTAAAATCTTGCTGCTGGATACTGTGCAAGCCCCAGGATCAAAGAGGATAGCCACACTTGGGTCCTGGTTGAGCTCAGAGGCAATCCTGTGACACTCGGTTGCTGAAAGCCCAGGGTGCCACTGCTGGGAGTCACTGGAGAGTCCTCAGTGGCACTGCTGCAACTGTTCGAGACCGTCTGGCTGCAGCGGTTCAAGCAGTTCCTCCTTTGACTTGTTTTACCTGACCCCTTTCTGAGGTCTGGCTCTCCTTCACCAGCAAGAGCAGCTGCAAGAGCCCAGCACGATGGCCAGGCACAGCCCAGCATCTCAGCGTACGCTGGTGCAGAGGGTGCTTGAGCAACGACGGATACCCTGACTTAGCTGGGACACGGATGCCTGGCCTCTTCTGCTGCCACCTTTTTGGGCACTGAATTCTTAAACCACCGCACAAAGATGTGCCAGAGCCTGGTCCGGTTGAGGTACAACATCTATACAGCGTCCAGAGGACATTGGTGTTACTACATGTGAATGTGGAGAGGGAGGGGAGAGGCAGCAGGTTGAGCCAAAAGAAAGGAAATGTCTTTTTAGAATTGCCTTTAAAGTGTGATTATACTTAAAAAAGCAATATAGTAATGGCACCAGGAGGCTTTACATACTGCCAGTCCTAATTCCCACATGGGTAGTTTTCAACAAAGAAATCAAGAGACTACTTTGTTAATTACCTGCTTTGAAAACTAGGACTGATCATCCCTTTTTAAATAAAAGCCTGTGCGTGTCCCAAAGCTACTCTAAAAGTTAAAAGAAACCAACACAGATTGAACTATCCCCCCTTACTGCAAGGCTTCTGGTCACATCTGCTACGGTAAAACTTGCAGGCACCAGTTCAGCGTAGCCCACGGTCTACCCAGTGTAGAAGTAATAATTAATCCAGGTGCAGCAAAACCTTTGAACTCAGCCAGAATTTTCAACCGAGCAGCTCTTCATCAGGGAATGCTGATTCATCAGAAGCAAAAAGGGTTGCTGGAAAGGATCAGTTTTGATGAATTTCCCAATTAGAGAAAAATATATTTGTTCAAGAAAGGAAGTTTTCAAACGGCTGAAATCTCCCCTTGCAACAGTTCTTAAATTCAATCTTATTTTCTCCAGTTCTTAAAAAAGTAGAGCATAGAAATGTGAGTTAATTTTCAATAAAATAATGAAAAAGCCCTGAAACTGAGTAAAAATCAAATAATGATTGAAATTATCAAAATGAAATGTTTTGATTAACTCAGTTGTTTTTATAGTTGCCCTTCACAGTGTTTTTCAAGACTGCATTTTTCTTCCCAGCTTATCTGGGAAATAATTCCCGGGTTCTCAGAAATTCTTGAAGGTTAATAAAACAATTTACTGTTGTAGGTAGAGCAAGTATATCTTAATTTATGACCTGTAGCCCGGAATACCGCATATTGCTTCAGACCATAACAAGGACCTGAAGTGTCCAAGCTGAGGGAGGGAAATGATAGACAGAGTCCATGGGATTCACTGGACCAAACACAGCCTCCTACCTCCAAGTGAGTCACCCCAGCTTCGGTGGCCACGACTAGGACCAGGCGTTTCATTACCCTCTGAGATGTCTACGGGAGGTCACAGATGAATTGCTCCCCAAAAGTGCCCACTTCTCTGCAGTGCCTGCGCAAGCGGCACGAGATGGCTCGCTCAGATATAGCGGTCTGTGCTGGGAAGGGCTAATGGTAGAGGAGATGATTCTGTCTTCCTAAGTGGATGAGACAAGCGGAGAGGGGGAATGTCAACATAAGTCAAAGGACAAACGATAACCCCTAACAGCTGGGTGGAAGCAGGGAAGTTAATGCTTAAGTTTGGTGTCTAAATACATTCCCATCCCTTTCTATTACGTCGGGAGGGTTTTTTTACTGATGTTCTGCCTGGGCACGGCTAGAGCACTCCTCAGCAACTCGCAAGGGTTTGGGGGCAATCAATGTACAGCTGGTTGCTCATTAGAGCAAACCGCAGCAACACAGTATAAACAGATCACATCGGGAAAGGAAATCTGACCCGCTCGGAGACTGAACTGTCACAGAAATTGTCTTTGTGTGTGACGTGTGTCACGTACAAATACCCTTGCAATGGGAACCTCCGTGCTTTTAAAAATCAGCCCACTTTAAGGAGGTGCTTACTGACCAGGAACCTCATTTTAGGCACCCAGATTCAAACAGTTTGGCTGGTGCTGGTGGGGTGGTGGTGCTGGGATGGAGCTAGGGGCTGTAGTGGGTGTGGAGCTGCCATTCAGTCATCCAAGGACGGTGACCAAAGAGGTTGTCTGCGTTGTTTAAATACTAATGGAAGGGAAAAAAAGCAGGAAGATGATTGATCCAAATAAGCAATGTCCAGCACACGCTTGAGAGGCAATGGGTTTGTGTCCTACCTTGAGTCATGAGTCTTCTGAGGCTTTCAGACAAGCAAGAGGCATGGGGATATACATTTTTTCCTCCTGGTCAGTCACATCTTCCATTTTATTTTTTGTTTATTTTTTGATCTTTCATCCTACATTTGCTTTTCCATTTATTGTGTCTTAACCTGTGCAGTGCCTTAACCACCACAAGACTCTGGTTTGTCCTTCCCTCAGAATTTCCTCTAGTGCCCTTCATTTCCTCAAACACTCATTTTTTTGCACTTTTTTTGTGTGAAATATTTCCGATGCATACTAGAAACCAAAAAGCAAGTAGGAAACCAGCAGCTTTCAAACAGCGTGTGAACTATCTCTTTGCAACAAGCCGGAGAACCCACAGGAAAAGCAACCGACATACAAAAATGTCTGACACCTACCATTTGTCCAAAACTTTCTTCCCAGGTAGATAGCAGAAAGTGTTCCCTTTTCCCACTTAATTAACACTTTAAGACATAGAGAAATATGATCCTTTTCTTTCCTTTGTTACCAGCAACCCCACTCCCGTCGGCTTTTCAGTCTCCTCTGTTACACCTATCTCAGTGGATCCAAGCTCCCTTTTGCCTACGTGAGGGAAGAGCATCTGAACCATCGGTTTAAAAATCAACCCCTGCGGCAGAGCGCTGCCCGCTGTCCTCGCCGGGAACGGCCTCTGTACCTTACCAGAACTTCCTATTTGTTTGAACAACATCTAGAAAAGATAAAACAGGAACTACAAAATCTAGGTGAGGTGTCAGTGGTTGAGCTTCCCGTGAACCTTTTTTTTTTTTTTTTCCTTTCCCTTTGGTGTCTGGTTTGTGCTCAACTCTAGTTCGGGGATTTTCAGTGTTGGTGTATTTTCACAGGGACATTAACCCCAGGGTACTCACTGGGGAGCACGATTCACCTCTGCTGACTTCAGCCATCTAAAACTTAGCTGCCTGACTTCTTAGGGCAAGTCTGCCCTCCTAAATAAAGAGAGCCAGGACTGAATTTGAGCTCCAAAGCCCTGATTGCCTGCCTAACTGGAGCACGGGCTCTGATCCGGGCCGCTCCAGAGCTGTTTTAGAGGAGGCTGGTGGATGCAGTCTAGTCCATGTTACCTAACCTTAGCTTCAGGGCTTGCTCCCAGGCATTTTTCACCCAGTTGTATAGCTATAACCCTAAGCTACACCTACAGCATCAAATAACTTAGTTCCCCCATTCACGCCCAGGTCTTGGCTCCCTGATGTCCCCAGTGCATGTATGTTGATTTGCTCCTCGGTCCTCTTCTGGAATTCCCTCTGGAAGAAAACCATGTTGTGTTTCTGGGGACCACTCACCTGAAAAACCTTTTATATCAGACAGCAGGTTTGGTTCTCTCATTCTGCACCTATACGATATGCTCAGCCAAGTGCTAACATTAGGGCGGATCGGATGCCGGAGATGTCAATGAGCAGTTCTCCTCCGCCTAAGGCTGCAATGGCAGAACACGGGGGTGTTCTCTAACCAATGCCATGCCTGGAACTGTTATGTTGGTGCATGGAAGAAGAGGACTTGGACCATGATAATAAGCTGTGTCCTAGCCAAGTTGGATTTACTGTTCAATGGAGATCATCTATTCTGGACATGTCAAATTCATTCAGCTTTTTGGCATGTCCTGTTTGGACAACTGTGGATAGAAATATGGGAGGCAAATCTTGGGCCATGCAAAAATTAATAATAGTGAGATGAAGGGTCACTGGTAGTTTTTCTTGAAAAGCTAATCCAGTATGACATGTGGAAAATAAATGGATGTCAGAACATCACAGAAAAGAGGACATGGAGCAGCACAAGCAATCTGAAATCCTTGGATGGATCGGGTGTTAACCAAAGAGGTAGAGGCCAGCTGTGGAAGACGGAGACCCAGTTGATGTGCTCTATCCTGAAATAGAGGAAGAGCCCTCAGTAGCAAGTAGGTATCATGTCCCACTTGCTTCTTGCTTTCTCTGCCAGCAAAAGAAGCTTTCCTGCTCAGAATTTTTCCATTTGGACTTAATAACCTCTCTCCCACTCCTCTCACCCAGCTTCATGCTTGGCTGTCATGTGCTATAGGAGTGCTGAATGCAGAGCATGCTGCTGGACCTCCACAAATATTAGAGGACCACAAAAACTTTGTGCTTGGTGTTCTTTCTTACGTCTGTGGTTCGTAGTCGCAATGAAATGACACAAAGGCTGAGATGACAAAGCGATTTGTCAATATGAAAATGTCCAAAATATACTTTATCCTTTCATAGATGGATGACATCAATATGAGCAGGACCTCCCCAGGGAGCTCTGTCATATTGACTTAGCCACCAGGAGCTTGGGGTTGAGGTGAGAGACAGTATTAAATTTTAACCACTCTTTAAATAATATTTTTGAAATCAATAATGCGGGTCCTGAACCCTCGGCTTTCCAATTGCATTTGGTTTCATTGTGGATGCCGTGAAGATGAAGTCTTACCTGCTCCTTTTTACCCTATTTATCTGGATTCAAGAGAAGCATGTCTTCACCCTTCCAAGGTAAATATCTGCTGGTGCTACTGGGCTTTTAGTGTGTGGTGAGTGGGACAGGGAGAGTATTGAGGCAAAATCACTCCAAGTTGCATAAGAAAACATTTGGCAAAGGTTGACATTTATTTATTGCTCTTGTAATTGGATATGTGGTTCAATTTAACATATAGATGGTGGAGGAAATGAAATTATTCTAAGTCTTCTTTGCATCCATAAATCCTATGTTTTTAATCATATTAGAACTATTCTTTTCAGTCTAAGTGCAAATCAATTCTGTTCATTCAGTGCTTTTGAATGCCAATAAAGGGCATTCTGAAACTTAATGGGAAAAAATAATTTGCTTCATTTGCCTTAAAACAAGATCTTAAATGAATTACTTCTTGAGGTAGAAAGAGAAACCATTTCAGAAAGTGCTAACAATCTGTTTTCTTTCTAAAGCAGCTTTTATGATTGCTTTGCCAGTCATAAATCATTTTTGAATAACCATTTGGTATTTGTAAAATGTTTCAGAAGCAGCTTTATTGTTACCTATCGATAAACTTCAGAAATGCCCTGAAACCAAATGCTTTCTTAAAACATGAGAACATATGTCAGAGATGAAGACAGGCAAAGTGCTTTTATCTTCTACATGTACAGCTGGTTTAAAAGCATGAAATCTTTTAATAGGTAGAACTAAAAGGATAAGCCCCTCATGTGGTGATATTAAGCAAGCTGAACAACATACCGGAATCACGATTAAGCACAACCTGCTCCCAGGACTGAAATACCTACACAAATAATAGTGAATTAAGTCTCAGCCCTTCTGCGACTCCGCACCCCACGCCAGTGGCAGACCTGTGACAGGCGAACACCATTGAGTTCGTGCCTTAAAAAGAGGATCTCTCATCTCCGTTTGTGTTGCAATCATATTTTGTTGTGGCTTGCTACAGAGGTGTGAGATTTGAAGTAGGGGGACAGTTAAACAAGTTTTTTAGGTGAATTCATTGGGGCAATATTGCTCTGTGCTACTTGAAGGTTCATTTATTTCATGTTTAAATAAAACACTGAATATCTGACCCTTACAGAACAATATGGCATTTCCCACTGGAAAGCATGAGTCTAATCCTCCCAGCCCCGGTTATGAAAATGGCTAAAATAATGAGATTTTAAAGGTGATATATTATATCTGACTTTTTACTTTTATTTGAGCGCTGGTGTTGGAGGATTTAACAGCCATGTATTAAAGCTTCCCTTTGCACGGTTGTAGTGTGATTACTGCACCTGGACTTCTAAAAAAAATACCGAACATTGTGAGGCTTGTGAAAGAGCTGACGGCACTGGAAAGACACCTGGCTCACTTGCAGGGAAAGGGCAAGGCTGGAGGCTGTTGGAGAGCCAGCAAGGTGGGAGAAAAGAAAGCCCACAGGCAGACATCTGTGCTCCAGGCAGACGAACAGTTTACATGGTCCAGGAGGACAGGAGAAGATGCTGGCAGTGCTCTTCCAGTGACACTACCTGCTGAGAGCCAGGGTAAGATGTTCAGCTGGAGATAACTAGGGAGGCCTCTCTTCCAGAGATGTTAGTCAGAAAGAATACGCAAGGTTTAAATGAGGCCAGGCTATGAGGATGGGGAGACACATCCACGCTGATGCCTTGTTTTTGTGGGCCTGTATGATATGTGATGCTGATGGCCTTCCTAGTGACTGAGAAATGCAATGGAGAGGAGAGGTGAGGAGGCTGAGATGCCTGCAGAGAACTGGCACTGATTTATGTCTATTTGTGAGATGGTGGCCAGGGCCCCTGGATGGGATTCATCTGACTGTTCAGGCTTTCCGCACAGCTCTGCACAGGAACAAGTCCCCTTCATCTTCCTGTACAGCTAGTGGAGAAAAATATGTGTATTTAGGTTATCATTCATTCCAGTTTAGCACACACATCTAAATTAGCTCAGGTTAACCAGACCCTGAAAGTGCCCATTTCTTTATTAAGAGAGTGACTAGCTCAGATGCAGATATCAAAACCATCTAAAATGAACTGTAATGCATCCCACTCACTCTGTCACAGCTACGGGATAAGACCTGAGCATTGTAGTGTGGGGATGGCCGCTGGACTTCTATTTACCCAGAAATAAAAGGGAGAGGAAAAAGAAATGGAGAACAGCGATAAAGCCTAGTGGGACCCTGGCAGAAAGTTGGAGGAGGGGAATGAGAGGGATCCTCCTAAGGACAAACTCGAAGAGCACCCAGGGAAGCAAGGCATGAGGACAGAAAGTGAAAGACAAGAGGTGTGTTCCAGATGAACGTGTCCAGCCGTACCAGGGCAGCAGGCAGGGCAAGGAAGCCGGGGGTGGAGGGCTGTTTCTGGGATTGCTATAAAGGCAATAATTAGAGCCTTTGTCTAGGTGTTTTCTAACAGGAGTGGGGCAGAAGACAGAGGAAAGAGGGTACAATGCCAAATCGAAGCAGAGGAACTGAGAAGTCCGATGACTATAATTTCACCTGTTAATACTTCCCATGCTAAACATGACTACAAAAGCAAGGGCAGAACTTGGATCAGCTTGTTCCATGTATTCAGATCCTACCAATGAGAGCTATAGAGGAATCGTTGCTAGCTACCACCTGTCCAGTACTTACCACGCTCAGCTGAAATATTTGTGCAACAAACGGTGGAGTACAAGTACACACCAGCTTCCTCATTATGGTGATCTCAGGCTCTGGGAGTCATAGGATGAAACCAGATGCAGCCGCCCTTTTCAGGTCTCCCCTCTGAAAAGACTCCCCCAGATAAGAGAAGACAAATTCGCTTTTAAAGTAGCCCCAAACACAAGCTTTGGAATACACTTGCCTAAAGAAATAGGCAAATTGCCAATCCTGCCTACCCCTGATTGCTTTGTGATGCTCCGTCAAATGGTGGTGGGGGCAACAATAGGGCTGGTATATTGTTGGCTCTGCATGAGAAACAACAGCGATTGCTTGGAGCCTGGCTAAAAGTACAAAAGATGAATCACCTGGTTGCCAGATGCTGTCAGGTCTCTGCTCGAAATCAGTCACAACAAGAAGTTGTGACAATCGTGTTACGCAGCTTGAAAACACCAGTTTTGAGAGCCCTGCCTGTTTTCTTTTCAGGACAGTCTTTGCAGACAGGGCTGGCAGGGACTTCCACAGTAGCTGGTTTATGCATTGCCACCAACACCACACGATTAGAGGGCCGAGAGCCACCCCAGCCCAGAAAATGGAAATAGGGCTCTGACATTTCCCCTGAGTCTCCTCCTTCTACACACACAAATTATTTTAGTTATCTATCCAATGCAATGTTGAACTACACGGCTTGCAGGGCACTGAAGATCAGGGATGGATTTACAATGCAAAGCGGTATTTTTCCTGTCCAGAAAGTGAATTTCACTTCTGTCACCAATGGTGAAGTCAGACATGGAGTAGCTGGGAAGTGCCATCTCATGTACAGCATGTCTGGACCATGGGTTTCAAGTAGAAGTGGAATATAAGTTACCGGGCAAAGAGCAGGAGGACAGTGGTATAGGCCAACTGAAACCATACCTGGCAGAGGGACGGAAATGAGGACATCAGAAAAACTGGACTGGAGTAGGAATGATGATGGTAGTAGCCTCTGCACATCTACAAAACATCATGTTTGGCTTTTGCAGGAGGCTGGGAGGGCTCATGTCTCCGCTGAACAGTGACTGAGACCGAGAAATTCATGGGAGAAGAGGAGCACTGTCTTCCTGGTCCAGGCTAGTTCTCCACCGGTGCTGCTGCACACTGGATTAGCTGGGGCTGGCAGCTGTTGTGCTGGTGCCAGCTCCCAGGAGCAATCTCAGAGTCCAGCAGTAGATATTGGCTACCAAAGCCCTGTGCCACCTCTTTCATGGATTTTACTGATTGGCAGAAGCGTAGGCTGGAATGGGGCTCAGCATCTTCACTACTGAATCTTCTTTGAGTTCATGGCAGCCAAGCCAGGGAAGACAAGAAATACCAAGCCTGCTTCTCTACTTTTGTATAACCTAGAGTAGTTCCAATGCTTTACCTAAATACCCTTGTTTTTCAGGGACGAAGTTTTGTGGGCTCTCCCACAAACAGACAAACAGGTTGAAGCCCTTCAGGATTTACTGAACACCGCCGAGGTAAACAGATCCCTCCATCTCTCTGGTCTCTAGGCCAAATTTTTCCCCTAAGTGCATTAATACTGCTTCTCCCCCCAGAGGAAGATTTAGTCCACTTTCATTCATTCGTTCTAATACAGCAACTCAGCAAACGCTTGGTTTTCATTGCTCCACTACCTTCTGATTTACATGAGGAGACCCTTCCTTCATAATGTTATAGTAGTGCATTATATCAGAGGTCAGACTTCTGCAATTGATTTTGTGTACTAAGACACTGCAAAACTGGCAAGGCACCAACATGCAGTAAGGGGGCCTATAGGAAAAATGGGGAGAACCTTTTTAGCAGGGCCTGTTGTGACAGGACAAGGGGTAATGGTTTTAAACTAAAGGAGGGGAGATATAGGCTGGAAATCAGAAAGTTTTTCACAATGAGGGTGGTGAAGCACTGGCACAGGTTGCCCAGAGAGGTAGTAGAAGCCCCATCCCTGGAAACATTCAAGGTCAGGCTGGACGGGGCTCTGAGCAACCGGATCTAGTGAGGTTGTCCCTGCTCATGGCAGGGGGGTTGGACTAGATGGCCTTTAAAGGTCCCTTCCAACCCAAAGTATTCTATGATTCTATGATTCTAAGTAGAAACACTTTTGCTATGGAACCTCAGCACTTTAGACCAATACAATCTTGACCTGTATGACTTGCACAGCTTTGAAGACTAGGACTGGACTTTTGTGGTATTTTTCTTAAAGTAGCATTTAGAATACAAAAATCTCTTAAGCAATGCTTTTTTTTTATTACTTCTATCATCTGTCATTAGAGAGTATTTAATTAAAATGAGGCATCTCTTCCTCTTCAAAAGCATTTTCCCAATCACACACTCACAGTCTGAAGCCAACACTCGGCAACAAAGGTGTAACCATTCCCTCAACCAACATAATTTACAGGATGATTGAGGATGTGTCTCAGATGACTGAGAGCTTTTACCATTACCTATTCCCAGCCTTTCTCTGTCTTTCTTGGCTCCTATTCATTTTATGCCCACCCCAAACCCCTACTGTTCTTCTGCTGTCCTTCCTAGCACCTTCTGATCCTTCCCTTCAGTTCACACAAACCTTGACAACCTTCCTTGCTCTTTTCCACCTCCACATACCAACTCACATGTCCACCTCCTTTGCTGCACCAAAATAAATCTCTTCTCCTCCATCTTTTCCTCATCACTGTCATTCTTCCCTTTCTTGTGCACAGGAGCCCCAAGAAGCCACGAAGAACAACTGCAGTACGTGCAGTGCAGAGAGAGCACGCGGTGGTCTCTACCAAGTCACTTATGTCAATATGCAACCTGAACATTTTTCAAGGGTTATAAACTGGCCTTTTTTTTCCATGGCTACAAATTGAGCAAGTTATAAGAAGAAAAGGGAAAGGGAATGGGAGAAGGAAAGCAAAAGGAAAGGGAATGGGAATGGAAAAGGGAAGACACAAACGGTACCTCCCAACAAATTTTAATGGCTACAATCTAGCAAAAAAAAAGAAGCGACTGAAAATTAGCATCTTAGAACAAGAATTATCAGGCTAATTATAGGTGCTACTCCTGCAAAAGCTGGAAAGCAAAAACCTAAAACAAAGGAAACGCTTTGTTCTTACAGCACACACATTGCACGTAGCATCCATCAGAAGACCCAGATGCAGGAACACCTACAACAGTCTTTTGTAGCTGCTCCTGGGGCAGTACTGACCATTGCTGATGATGGGTAAAGAGACCAAGAATCATACACATTATTAAAGTTTCACATCTACCCCCATTCACTGCTCTTCTGCCACCTCAGCTGCGTCAATCCAGAGTTCCTTACTTTTTCTTATTCTCAATTAAAAGAATGCCTGTACCAAAGAGAAACTAAATCTAAACTGGTGCCCGGGCACCAGGGAAATCAGTGCTGGGGAGCTAAGCATCCAGCACGCTTCTCTGGGTTTCCCCAAAAATGCTGAGCCGTGTGATGCTGTCGCTACCCTCTCAACAATGTCTGAGATGGTTACACTGAGACTAGCTCAGCTATTTGTGTAGCACATTGCAGTGATACATCCAGGGCTCATGTGTTCGACCATTTATTGTTCCAAAGTCTTGATTAAAAGCATGGAAGAGTTTTCTGTGTGACTTTGCAGACACATTCTCTCTGAGAAATGAGCGAGGTAAACAGTTGACAGCTGACACACGCCTGCAAAAGTGGTGCCCTAAGTTGAATATAATATTCCTGGCGCAACGGCACCAGAAAGGAAAAAAAACCCAATCCTATTGTCTGGCGACTCCATGCTGAACCTCTTCAAAAATGCATCCAAGAATTATGTTGACCTTTTTCACATTGTAAATTCATGCCTAATTTTCTGCTCCCTGCCACCTCTAGATCTTTTGGTGTTATTGCTTTTAAAGTTTCCATCTTTTATTGAATAAGTTGGCTTCTGATTTTATTATTGTAAAAGATTTAATTTTACCAAGAAGAATCTCATTTTCTTATTTTCCTCCCATTTCTAATCTGCTGCTTCAACTTGACTTATATTCAAACCCCTTCTGGCATTTATTCCCTCCCTGATCAAAGTAATCAGCGAATACAATAACTACAAAGACCGGTCTGATCTTCATTAATTCTCCAAATACCCTCAGGGAAAATAACTCTCAACAGACTTGAAAACATGTAACATAATAACCAGCTAAACACATCTATTATACTAGAAATACTATCTCAGAAAAGGTTATGTTCCTGTCTTTGTTCTTGATTTATGAATTTATGTGCAGAAGTCATTACAAACATTTCTTAAACACAAACGTTTCATTTCCAGCAGTAGCAGAATGCTATGGCACAACACAGGGAACATTAAACTGCTTGTTACAATCGGTGTCTTAAATTGAAAACATGCTTTGATTATTTTCAAAATACTTATTAAATGTTAATTTTTTTTCCTTTCCTTGGTAAAAAAAAAATAAATATTTTTTTGAAACTTTGCAGGTCATTCTCTGGCAACCTGTTGTGGTTGAAAACATCAAGAAGAACAGCGAAGTCCACGTCTATGTCAGGGCATCCAGCATAAATAGCATAAAAGCTCAGTTAAGGCAACTGGCCATCCCGCACAAGTATGTATTTTTTATTTCTTGTCATGAATGTTTCTGTAAAGTTGTTTGCCATTTATTTAACAGGAGGTTGTGTTCTTTGTTTGTTATTCAGGGTCTTGATGGGAGATGTTCAAGGACTTATTGAAAAACAGACTATCAATGACACAGTCAACCCACGCAGATCTTCATCGTATTATGAAAACTACCATTCGATGAAAGAAGTAAGATATTTTTGTTGTCATCCTCTGTAGATTCAAGGGGTGAAATCTGTCTCATGGAGACAAACGAGAATGGAGATAGGGAAAGAAATCATCAACAGGTAAATAATT
Organism: Phoenicopterus ruber ruber; assembly: GCA_009819775.1. Lineage (NCBI taxonomy): Eukaryota > Metazoa > Chordata > Aves > Phoenicopteriformes > Phoenicopteridae > Phoenicopterus > Phoenicopterus ruber. Next base: position 188,191,464 of record CM020215.1, on the reverse strand, counting down.
ACCATTGTATTGCTCAGCCACTGAGAGTTGTATTTACTGTAATGCCTTCATAGAGAAAGAACGAAGCACCGGACAAAGTCTATCATATACGTGCTGCCTCAAACCGCCATTCAAATGCAGCCAACGCAGAAGTGAAATGAAGTTGCAAACCTACATTTAAATATTTAAAACATGAAATTAATAATAATTTCACCAAATAGAACTAAAGAGGAATTTCAGGGCTACAATGGGACTATGTTGTGATTGTATCTTACTGTTTGTTTTAAGACAAATTAGAGTCAGGCAAGTGGTAAGTGGTCTGAATTGCTCGTTTTTCTTTCTCACCAGCTAAAGAGGCAGGATTTAGGGAGGAAGAATGAATTTAGGTCTAGACAACTTTCAGGGATGAAGGAAAACAATAGGGAGAAGATCTATTTACTAACTTCATCCTTGCAGATATATCATTGGATGGAAGAAATAGTGAAAGTCCATTCTGACCTCCTCCAGAAAATATATATTGGATCATCATATGAAAAAAGACCACTTTATGTTCTGAAGGTATAGCTGTAACTTACTGCAAAATCTTTCCAAGTACTAATGTAAGCAAGTGATGGGGTTTGGACAGAACGCTTTCTTAAATCTATACTTATATGCATATTTTCATGTTTTTTAGAAGTTTCCTAAGCTCTTCTAGCAAGGTGCATTACCTTTGCAAAGGCATTTGACCACATTAGGTTCCTTGTTGGGTCGCAAAGAAGTTACCGCATCTAGGCCATCACCCAAAGGCATGAAATACTGGCATGGTGGATACTCTCCTCTGTTGGCTATGAAGCCAATCTAGTTTGTTGCCCTGCATAGCTGGTGATCTACTCTCTTGACCTCAGGTCTTGCTGCAGTCCTGATGTCTATGTTAGGAGCTTGCTGCAAGCACTCTGAATATGGCTCTCTGACTGTATGCGAACGTAACCGGGAGAAGTATCCTGGCTCAGGATCAGTCTAAGCTCTCCCTACAAGACAGATGCTGCTTCTTCTGTCTTGGTTACCCTTTTCACTTCCACTTTTATGTGGTGCACTTTACAACGGTGACATTTTAATACAACTTCTCTTTTGTCAGCTTTCTAAAAGCCAGGAAAAATCCAAAAGTGCCATATGGATTGACTGTGGTATCCACGCTAGAGAATGGATTTCTCCTGCTTTTTGCCTGTGGTTCATAGGCCATGTGAGTAGATAATCACATCTGATTATCGTTTTCAAAGCAAAGCAAAAAATCTTGATGCCATTTACCCTCTCTGTCCAATTGTGCTCTAAGGTTCACAAAGTCTTCATCCATTTACTTTCACAACAGCAACACGTGAGATTTGTGTCTAAGCTGCATACGTAGCAATGAGTGTGTGTGCATGTATGTGTGTGGCAGTGGATGGAGGTGTGTGCCAGTGGATGGAGGTATGGGCACGTGAGAGAGACAGAAAGTCATATGGATCAAATGCAAAAGAGCTCAGATGTATTCTCAAGTATGAAAGAAATTTCAAACTATGCGCAGAAAATTCAACAGAGACGTTTACAATTATGAATGGTCGGTGATAGAGAGGGCATGCCAGGAAAAGCAAGTATCTGGTAATTTGCTAGAGCTATGTCTATATGCCGCATGGACCCAAGGAATGATCTTGGCTGTGGGTCATGCAGCACATGATGGCTCATGCCCACATTACTCCAGCTGGCACTGCCTGGAGTAGTTCAGAGGACACTTAGAGTCAGTTCAAGCTGTTCTACAACCCTTGTTTCTTCCCTATGTGCCTTCCTAGGGCAATAGGTACCCCAAACTTGCCTGCTCCAGGCATGGCACAGCTCCACACCAGCATGCACACCAGCAATCTCTACTTCGCACTTGCTATGATGTGTCACCTGCTGCTGTGCCTGCTGCTACTGCTCCTCCGCCTCCTGCCTCTGCGTTCTCTATTTGTGCTCCTGCTTTTTTCTGGATCTGCCTCATTCAGAGAATGAGGCCACACAAGCCGCCTTCTTCTGAAGGTACCATCCCTGCTAGAGACACCCTCATTTCAGACCTCCAGAATGTGACCAACAACTGCCAGCCACACACATAGGACCAGTCCATGGAAACTAGTAAATCACTGATGGGATGAGACTGTAGTATGGGCTTAGCCCAGCCAGCCTTGATGTGCAGCCACAGACCGATGGTCACATCTGATCTTTAATATCTTTAGTATCTACACTGCTCAGGATAGTGAACAAAGGTACGCCAAAAGATACAACATCCATGGTTTGCACCTGGATCTTAACATATGTTGCCTTTCTCTTTTTGAATTTAAGGCATCTCTGCTCAACTCATCACGCTGAGCTGCTGGCCCAGTTCCTAGTATGGACCAGGAAAAGGCTCCTAAGGCCCTTCTGGCCCAGACAAGCTTGCCCAGCTTGCTCAGCTAATGTCCTGAGATATTATTTATTGTTACTTTTTCACAAAAGCAAAGTTCACAGTAAAAACAAGCTAGATGAGATTGAGACTTCACAACCACCAGTACTGTAGCCAGAGAAACAACATAGATGAGTCCTTGAAACATGAATTATGGTTTGGCTGTGATGAAACTAAATAATGATGATGATAATAATATTAAGAAGTAAAGTGTTTATTTCTATCCTCAGCCACAACTATAAAAACTCAATGACTATAACATTTGAAAGGAGATTGCAGGAGTTAGGGACAAATACAGCTGAATGTACCTTGTACATGGATAATCCCAGACTTCAAGGTTCCCTTGGAGAGAACTGCCTTTGCCCTTTTCATGCTGCTCCAAATAATCACCAGCTGTGCTGTCACTTTGCTGGTGACATGTCCCTGCAGCATTTTTCAGAAGTAACAAGCTGAACACTTAGGTTCTCCATCCCCTTGGTCTAATTTATGTGTTTTAAATTCAAATTTTATTTCCACATCACTTCATGAAGTAACATTTTAAAATCTGACATTAATACACACCTGCACACACACATTAAAACCACTAGCTCTCTCTAGCAAATCCCAGGCATTCTTTATAATGGGTCCACTCTTTATCATTTAATTTTGTTATTAAGATTGTAGAAAGATTGACATTTCTCATTTAGTCAGAGAAAGTCCATTGCCTGAGGAAAACTAGGAAGGATTTAAAATGAAAGAAGGTGGTTTAAGTACAGCATAAAGAAAAAAAAAATATGATTAAGGACTTAGTCTATTCTAAATGTAACTAAACCACTTATCTTGGTTAAAATTTATCCCTGTGTTGTGGACCAACAACTAGGTTAGGTATCACTAAAGCCTTCAAAATAGGCGATGAGGCAAAATTAGCAATGTAGATCTTACTGGCTCTTGGCATACAAGTGCATTGAACTCACAACGCAACCAGAAGAAATAATGTTATGTACCGCAACCATTTGAAATGTTACTCGTTATTTTGGGGCTTGCTTTATTTTATGCTACTTTTGCGGTATTTTGGGTGGGAGGGAGGGATCTTATCATTTATACAAGCAGCAAAACCTCAAACCTTCCTGTTAATAGGCTCCAACTCCATCTCATGACCACTTAACATTAAAGGACTGCAGTGTATCCGATTGACTGTATCAGTTCAATTCCTACCTCTCCCTGGCACTTCTAACCAAAGAGCTACTTTGCTATTTAGCAATTTCTATGATGTGATGCGCCTCTATCAGGAGGCAGACTGGTCTGATAATTGCACAATTATTTTCCATACGCCATCAGGTGCCTTTCTAGGAAGGTGAGAAAACCCCTATTACAAATGCTTTTAATAAGTTTCCCCTGTGCTTTATAGGCAATCCATGTGCGTGAGAGAGATCAAACCATGACAACACTTCTGGAGCACTTTGATTTCTACGTCATGCCTGTGATGAATGTGGATGGCTATGACTACACGTGGAGCCATCCCTCTGTACGTAGAGCTTTTTTGACAGGCTGTGCAATGTACTGATGAGCTATTTATGGGAACTATCAGTGTGCATGCTTAGGGCATAATTTCCACCCTGGAACTACACGCCCCAAACTCTTAATCTGTGCTTGGAATTTCTGCATCTCTGCCCTATTTAAACCGCAACAAATATTGCAACTAATTGGCATTTGACCCACAGTACCTTTGTGTCTTCCAAGCTGCTGGAAATGCATTTGGAAATGACAGAATCTCATTCCGGGTTTTTAAAACTTCCAGATGTCAGGGAACGCCCACGTCAGCCATCAGCAGCAAGGTCACAAATACTGGCACAATCCAGCACAGGCTGAATAGCGTGCTGCATCAGATGACAGAGCACAGCCAATAATTCACTCCTTCCTCCTGCAAGGTAGCCCCATTCTCTGAGTGCTTTTTGTTTGAGATAAATGAAGGTACATCAGGTATCTTTTGTTCAAGATATTATTTACTGATTGGAAATTCTGAGTCATTGAGACGCTTCTTTGATTTTTAGATCCTTCCCTCAAGTTTTTTAAAAAAAAAAATCTTCTCCACTCTTTTACTCATTTGATCTCCAGCCCGGGTTGGCTCACACTGGGATTGTTGCACATACACATCTCTGCAGCTGCACACCAAATTTCCAACTTTCCACATGCTGTCGACAATGCCTACAGAAGGGTTGGACTTAAACTCCCAAAACTCACATACCTGGCCAAACAGTATGTCTTCTCCTCTCCTTCCACAGTCCAAATCCATTGAAATCAAACCAGATGTAACCACCTCTCATCCTACTCAACATTTCCTTTCATCATCCAGCCTTGCTGGCAATCAGATCGTGGTTTTATAATCTTTCTCGGTCTTTTGCCTCTTCATTGGCACGTGACCTGTAGAGGCAAAAGTTGGAAGTCACATTTAACTAACAAGTGAAATAGTGCCTTCATTTTTCTCAGCTTTTTCCCTGAATGTGGCTTGTGTGTCTCTTTCCGTAGAATCGGCTGTGGAGAAAGAGCCGCTCATCGCACGGCAACAGCAAGTGCATCGGTACTGACATGAACAGAAATTTCGACGCACGCTGGTGTGGTATGACACAATTTCCTTCTTATTGTATCCCTGCCCCAATTTTAGCCTTGAAAACTGTTAATTTTGAAAACATTTTCATTTACAATTTCACAAAGTTGATATAAAGACAAATGCAGCTGAATAACTTTTATAAGCCGGTGAACAGTTCCCCAATTTGAGACACTTTTTGTTGGGACCCAGGATTTTTCCTCCCCAGATGCCACACCAGGCACTAACCTCTTCCAAGCGTGATGACAAGAGAGAGGGGGACCAGGACCCTGGATCCTTTCCCTTGCATCACACCATGACACACTGGGCGCAGGCTGGGGCGGGGAGGAAGGAGGGAAGAGGGAAGAGGTGGCCCTTGCCATGTTGCCCAATGCCTGTTGCACCACCCAGTTGAGTAGATGCTTTACTGTGTTGTATGAACTGATCACCTCAGTCGTCCTTCAGCAATGCCTGGCTGACCAAGATTTCTTGGCTCTCAGTGTTTGTTGTCAAGGCTGTATCACGTTTACTTACCCACAGGCACTTTAGTACTTGACAGGTTTTTAATAGCCTGCAGAACAGCTATCTTAAAATGTTACCCTATAGATCAGATCTGGCTTCACTCAGTACTGACACTAATGTCTGGTATGACTCTCGGTCATTTTAGTCCATTGCTAAACTGGGAATAAAGATGTTTGTTTACCATCCATGGCTATTCTATGGAGAAAAATGTACATTTTTTCAGGCACAAAATTATGAAGATGGGGACCAAATACATAGATTTAAAAGTGATGTTCAGTATAAGTATGTCATAAAAACAGAACTTGGAGAAGTCTGAAGAAATAGCAGCAAATAAACTATGTGATACATATATTAGTTTCAGGGAAAGGTTATGTAATGTAATGCATTTAAGTTGTCAAGCACTTTTGGTGTTGAGCAACTTCTGAAGCGGAGAAATGATTCTACTTTACAAAGAGCAGAAGAATACAGGTAGATTAGAAAGTGCTTCTTCTCTAAAGAAGTCTTTGGACAAAACGTATACCTTTCTTACAGGGCAAAACCAGAATATCTTACTTTAGTAACTAGGGAAATACTCATACTTTTTTCAGCCATGCTATGCTTCTCTCTTAGACATGGCTGAAAACATAGAAGAGTGAAGCCTCAGCACCTTGCAGCATCATTGGAGTGAAAAAAATGTTTGTACAGATGAATCTAAGCACCGAAGTCAGGTGCTTCCAATAAGTTAAGCAGATGACTGTAAGGATCTCCCTAGGTTTCTACTTCTTTTAGTTATACAGCTGGTAAAATGCTGAAAAACAAAATTCTGTTCTCAATTAGCACAAAAATATTGCTCATACTGAATGAGATACATCTTTGCTTAGCAACCGACAGCAATGATTGAATAGCTTTGATGCAGAACACAGTAACTGTAGAATCTCCATTACTGCTGTAGTTGTGCAAAACACCAGGAGTTCACCAGGATCCTCAGGAGATCCAAGCTGGACTTCTATCACTTTATAATAACGCTGTAATTATTATTAGTTGTGTCAATTGAATACAGTAACACAATGGTGTCCATGGGAAATGAACACAAATTCATGGGAACCTGCAGTTTAATCTTTACTCACATACTTTTAATCAGAGAAGAGTTCTTGTCAGGGGTGCCAAATGCTCAGACTTCTACTGGCTTCAGATTTGCTTGTGAATACATTTTGCGCCACCGCAAAATTCCAGGGTTTATATCTCTGCATTTAATCAGAGCTGTACTGCCCCGTTTGTCTGTTCTCCCTCTTCAGCTGCTCAGATAACAACTTTATGAACAGGTACAAAGCCCTCACGGTTTTCATGAAGAGCAAAATACACTAAATGCACTGATACATTACATCTTTTATACTAATAAAAAGCAAAATTACTCCACTAAGACCAATGCACTCACTCTGTGGAACTAAATTGGACTGGAACCCCGTTCTACCCACGCTTGCCGTATCATTTCCTTAGCTGGCTGTTCTCAGTATGACCAAGGATTTAGGAAAGCAGACAGAACATTAATCCAAGAGTACCAGCCAACAGATTCTTCATTGCCTTTTTCCTTGGACAGCAGTCACTCCTGTGCGAAACAGAACAGTGTAAAACTTAACATTCTCATTTTGCCGCTTTTGCATGATTTCGCATAGATGCCAGGAGTTGCTTGTACTTCCATGTGTATGAATTTTCATGGACTGTGAAATCCTCCTCGATTCAGCAACATTAAGGATTATACATATATCCCAGAACATAAAACATACCACATCCCTCTGCCCCAGCACCCTTGTTTCTGACTTCCCAGTCTGCATCTTCCAGACCGTGTGTCTCTGTTGGCACTTCTCACCCATAGTCTGCTCTCTTCACTATGTATTTCTGCTTCTTCTGCCATGTCATACAAGGGTTTTGGTCACCTGAGGATTTATTTTCAGACATTGATATTATAAAGGGGCTTGCAGTAGCTGTGGAACAGTTGAATGCATGAAAATACAGGTTTATTCCTAACATCGTCAGCCAGAAACCACCATATCACCTAGTCCTGTCTATCACAGTTAAATCTCACCCAAATACACCTGTACAGAGCCTTGCAATTTTTACTTAACTAAAGCATAAATATATCAAAATTGTTAAAGTGTTTTTGGGGTCCAGATATGCTCCTCGCTACTTTGTGGCATGCTATAGATCATCCATAGATATCACTGGCATCAGAAGACGTTTCTTTCTCTCCTATATCATATGACAACAACTTGCGTTGCTTCTACAGGGCTGCTACTCTGCAGATGTACTGGCATTATTGATTTCTGGAAGATGGACATCTGTTAAAGTGTCCCAGTGCCTAGGCATGAAGAAAGTCTTGTGGGTGTTAAAGCACTCAGTGAGCTTTATTCCTGCGTAAGATTTAAGGATAAAATGTCCATTTAAAACACAGATAGTAGCAAAGGGGAAAATTTACAAAATTTATCAAAACATGAAGAGCTGACATTTAACACTAAAGATCCTGGCTCGGTCCAGAAAGTTATTTGGCCTTATTCTGAAGACAGCAAAAATGGTGAATCTCCTTGGTAACTAGTTCCAGTGCCTAGTCTTCCTCATTCTTAAAAACTTGGTACATGATTTTCAATTTGATTTGTGTTTCTTCAATTTCCAATTGGCAATTACTTAGAACTGCCTTTTTCCTGTCGCACTTCTAGATTTTAAGAAGGGATCTCACACTTCTAGATTTTAAGAAGGGATCTCACAATCTTGCTCTTGATGAATTTAAATGGAGCATTTTCACCCTCTCCTCTAAGACTTTTTATCCAGTCTTTGAATCTTCTAATTTTTCTTCAACTTCTCTTTTTTTTTCAAGAGTATAGTAGGTGAGAAATCCTAGCAGGCTCACACTGATTTCCCCACATGGCTGAGTCCACGGTTTCTTGTGTTTTAGCATCACACTCTGCTCTTTCATTAGACGAACGGAAATGCAGAAGGGAAGAAGTTAAGGAGTAATACTGTGCGCTCTTTCGTTACAGGGCAAGGAGCATCTCCCTATGAATGTCAGGAGACATACTGTGGACCCTACCCAGAGTCTGAACCTGAAGTGAAAGCAGTGGCTCGCTTTGTCAGAGATCACAAAGACATCATTAAAGCATACATAACCATGCACTCTTACTCCCAGTTGGTATTGTTTCCATATTCTTACACTATGGACAAAAGCAAAGACCATGATGAGCTGGTAAGTCTTCCCATCTCTTTGTTTCACATTTATTTCAGAACTTCTTACCCTGCTTGGTTAGGCTTGTAATGATGGAGTCACAGTGCTCTGAAGATCACGAATTAGGAAACGAGATTTCTCCTGATGTTCTTAAGAACTTAAAGAAGTCTGGGCTGGTCCAGCATAGCAAGCATCTTCTGAAGACTATGGAAAAATGAAAATAGTTATTCCAGATTGATAGCACATCATCAACCTCTGATACTTTGAAGCTGCTGCTAAAAGAGCAGAGTCTTGTTTTTTCTGGACACTTTGAAAAGATATTTGTGCAAATTCCTGATTATGTTGTATGGTTTACACAAACTCTGAAATTACCTGGGTGTGTAACTGAAAAATACCCTCCACATACCTAAGCAATGAGTTATTCTCGTGGACACTTGCTGTTTCTACCAAAGTGTTTTGCTGGGGTTACTTACTTAAAATGGTCCTAATAGTAGGATGGAAAACATATCCTGCTTATGTAGAATCTTACATTCTCAAGCCACCAAATCACACAGTAAAAGCTCTCCTAGAAGACAGACAGAGTTCAAAACAGAAGAAGTAGCCGCTGCTTTTTCCCACTGACCAGAAAACTTTGGGTTTGTTTGGATCTGTAAAGAATATCCAGGCTAAAATGGGATTTGCTAACACAGAGTAATTAAGCCATAAGACTAGGTGGACAACTTAGTAATATTTTTCTTATGTAAAGACATCAAATCCCTTAGAGCAAGGAATTCCCTCTCCTGCACTTCTTAGCCCACTTTTGGTGTTTTCTAAGCTCCAAGTGCTGAGGCAAGGAATTCTTTTATTTGCAGCAAAGGCTCCTGCCTAGCAGTAAGAAAGGAGCAGATACCATGTAAAGGGGACCAGAAAGCAGGTTTGCAGACTTTAGGATTTGCCATATGGGAAGACAGCATGTCTGAGGTGTATGGGTCATGTCACATGTTACAAGACATAAGGACAGACAGTAACAGAGTTTATAAAGATACAAGTTTGACATCGGCACACACTGCTGGCATTTTTACTGCTTTTCAACCTCATGCATCTCCCATGTCACTTAACATATTTTATTTTTAAAAATCCTATTTTTAAAAAGTAAATGTTGTATAGTTAAGAGGACTGTAAAAAGTACACAATTAATGCATTGGAAGCATCCTACTTCGTTAGACAAAACCCCAGACAGTCCAATATAGCATTTCCATTGGTAACTAGTGCCAGTGTGTTCAGAAGAAGAAATGAAAAAAAATCCAGTAATGTAAATACAGAACAAACTAACCCCAAACAGTATATATTCTTATGCTGTCTTGCTTACTGTTTAATTTCTTGAAACAGACTATTTTATATACTGCATTAAAAAAAATGCAGTTGTAAGGGAAGAGTAATAATGCATTTGTGACTCCTTCCCTGTAAAGCAGAAATTCTGGGTATTTATTTAAGTCTTCTAAGAGTAGAATTTCCACAATGAAAATCTTTTTCTGCTGTTTTTGTCAATACTACATAAATCAACAGTGACTTAAATACTGTGGTGGAAAAGGAAAAATATGAGACAAGTGGGAACAAATGGTTTGACGACAGTTCGTCGACTGAAGTGGGTGGTAAGGTCCCATCTGTATTTTTTATCTAGCTACAGCAGAAATGCTGTTTGTAGCATAATCATATGCTGAAAATTTTAACCACATTCTGTGGGTTTTCTAGAGCCTTTTCTATGTGTATTTAACTAATACAAGATCCAGAGCACAGTGTAAATAAATCCTAACTTGAATACCTATTAACTGTTATCACAAGGCTATAAAGCTAATAATGTTTTGTTTAATTTCAGGAAAGTCTGGCAAAGAAAGCAGCTAAAGCTATAAAGAGGACAACAAAGAAAACTTATAAACTTGGTACTGGTGCACAAACAATTTGTAAGTATGATTTTTACTACAACAGGCATGATAGCATATCCTTGCTAGCATCAGAAGACAGCTTTTGAACAGAAAACTGAAGTTCTGGTTTCGGGTAACTGTTATCTGTTTTCCCTTCCTCACATAGATTTAGCTCCTGGAGGGTCAGACGACTGGGCTTACGATCTTGGCATTAAATACTCTTTTACCATCGAGCTCCGGGACACCGGAACTTATGGATTTTTGCTTCCTCCTCGAGAAATTAAACCAACTTGCTTAGAAGCACTTTCTGCTGTCAAAGAGATAGCTCAACACGTTCTTCAAAATTTGTGATGTTGAATATAATTTATTTCAGCATGACTGCATTTAGTTAGCTCAAATAATAATAATCAAAAAGCATGCTGCTTTATTAAAATTATTTTTACATAGGGAAAAAAAAGGAGGAATGCACCCTCTATACTTCATTTTAGAATACACCAAGTTTTTTCAACCGTATTTATATACCTATACCTACAACGGTAGTTCAGTGTTGCTTCCTAGGAGGACAGCAACACAGATGGCAACAGTGCTGCAAATACCATTTTGCAGCACTTAATACTGAAATACACACTTAAAAACTGCATGGAAAAAGTTATCTTGCACCAGGAGGTGTTGGTCCATTACAATCCCTGTAAGAAAGGCACTCAGACTCTGTAAGGTATCATTTAAAATGTTATTTATTAGAGGTAACACTATAAGGGGAAAATAGCATAGATAATCTTATGTCCCTCTAGCTGGTGGGAACCTCAGGTGATGATGTAGCATCGAATGGGCTTCCGATTGACATGTGACATGCTGGGCAGACCCCATCCATAGAAGAAATTCCCCTATTTCAGTTATTCGAGCTATTATAGGATTTTCTTACAAGAAAACAACCCTATTCATAGTTTCTGCTGTCAAACAAAAAGGATGTTCACATGAGAACTTCTTGCTGCATGTTCAGATAAAGGCAAGGACACAGAGGCGGCCAAATCACTGATACGAAGTGGGAGCTGCCAACAGGCTCCTCTGCTACAATTAGCTAAGTTTATTTATGCTGCGGCCAAGGGTTTGTGCAGCACAACACAGGCCTGAAGCCAGGCTGCACATGCGGCACAGCGCAGGACCAGCCTAGGTCTACTCAGGTTCACCTGGATCACCAACTCCTCCACGTACAGTTGTCTCCTGGTCAGGACCAATACAAGTCTAAAGACAAGCTGTCAACATGCTGGCACGCTCATTAAATGCAAGAATGGCGCTGAAGATGAGACCCAGACAGAGACCCTCACTAGAGGGAAGGGATGCCATCCAGAGGGACCTTGACAGGCTTCTGGAGTGGGCCCTTGAGAAACTCATGAAGCTCAACAAGGCCTAGTGCAGGGTCCTGCACCTGGGTTGGGGCAACCCCCAGTATCCATACAGGCTGGGGCATGAAGGGATTGAGAGCAGCCCTGCCGAGAAGGACTTGGGGGTACCGGTGGATGAAAAGCTGGACACGCACCAGCAATGTGTGCTCGCAGCCCAGAAAGCCAACGCTATCCTGGGCTGCATCAAAAGCAGCGTGGCCAGCAGGTCGAGGGAGCTGATTCTGCCCCTCTACTCCGCTCTGGTGAGACCCCACCTGGAGTCCTGCATCCAGCTCTGGGGTCCCCAACACGAGAAGGACATGGACCTGTTGGAGCAGGTCCAGAGGAGGGCCACAAAAATGATCAGAGGGCTGGAGCACCTTTCCTATGAAGACAGGCTGAGAGAGTTGGGGTTGTTCAGCCTGGAGAAGAGAAGGCTCTGGGGAGACCTTATTGCAGCCTTTCAGTACTTAAAGGGGGCTTATAAGAAAGATGGGGACAAACTTTTTAGCAGGGCCTGCTGTGATAGGACAAGGGGTAATGGTTTTAAACTAAGAGGGGAGATCCAGACTCGATATAAGGAAGAAGTTTTTCACAATGAGGGTGGTGAAGCACTGGCACAGGTTGCCCAGAGAGGTGGTAGATGCCCCATCCCTGGAAACATTCAAGGTCAGGCTGGATGGGGCTCTGGGCAACCTGATCTAGTTGAGGATGTCCCTGCTCATGGCAGGGGGGTTGGACTAGATGGCCTTTAAAGGTCCATTCCGACCCAAACGATTCTGTGATTCTTTGCTGCCAACCAGCCACACTGTTCATCATCCCCACAATCCTGATCGGCCCAGGCCGACAAACTGGACTGGCAAACCCACGGAGTCCGGGCAAAGGCCTGGGGCACGCCCAAAGCTGCCAGGGAACGCCAACGTATCGACCTGCCGGCCTGCCCGAAGCTCCGTGAAGAGACGCGGGGGGGGGGGCTGGCTTCCGCCCGCAGGAGGGCCCCGCGGGGGGCGGCCTTCCCACCGCCCCCGCCCTCCTCCAGCATGGCGGCGCTACCGCTTCCGCCCGGCCCGCCGCCGCTGCCCCCCCTCGCCGACGTCATCACGAGCGGCGGCGCGGCGGACGGCGCGGGGGCTGCCGGGAAGGGTGCGCGCGGCGGTGGCGGCGGCGGTTACCCAGCGGCCCTGGCGCGCGGGGGCAGGGCGGGAGCGGCGGGCGCCGTTGGGCTGCGGGAGCGGGTGGCGCTCCTCGTCTTCCTCTCCGTGTCGCTCCGCGCTCAGGCCCGGGAGGACGGACTCCCCCCTCGCCCCCTCCCACCCTCTCCGCCCCGGGCGGCGGCGGAGGAGGCGGCGGGGAGCGGCGCGGCAGCGGAAGGAGCAGGTGAGTGCGGCGCAGCGGCCGGGGGCGCGGAGGGTGGGGGAGGGGAGGGTCGCGAGGGGAGGAGAGGCGGGAGGGGGCGGGGCGGGCCCCTGCGCCCCTTTCCCCCCGCCCCGGGGGACCGGGGGCGACGGGGCTCGGGAGCGGAGCTGCGGGGGAGGGCCGCGCTCGCGCCGGCAGCCCAGCACAGTGCGCGGCTGGGGGGCGCCCGGGGGGCTCCCCGGGGGTCCTCCGAGGAGGGGGAGCGGCCGGGAGGGGTGGGGGCGGCCCGGCGGCGGCCGGGGGGCCGCGGGTGAGTGCCTAGTAGTGCCGGCCATCCAGCGGTTTGCTCGGGGTGCTGTTCCATCAGTCCGTGGCCATGCTGGAGCCTGCCTCCCACATACTTGGATCTTCCCTGTTCGTGTTTTTTTTTCCCCACTTCAATGAGGCTCTTCTCCCACTTTCTGGCAGTAAAATAGTTTCTGCTTTATGCGCTTAGAGGAACTACTAATTTCACTCGTATAAATCCACTCATCACCATTTCTTTAGATAGTGGCTACAGCTAACTCCCATCCCTTCCAGAACTTGTAGGCTGGGCATGTTGGGTTAGTGTTACGGATGGTCTTCTTACGTCCTCACCTTTGATTTCTCTGCTGGATTCTCACTCCACCATTGATTTCTTGTCAGCCTTCTGCAAGATTGTAGAACAGGTTTTGACAGATAGTGGGTTAGCAACCAGGACCTTATGGCGTCTTGCTCTGGTGGTGAAACGCTTACCATGCCTCTCTGCAGACGGGAGTGGACACACTCAGCCCATCAACTGACTGCATCTGAAAGCTATAGAAGTGTGGCTACACGTGGCTGTGCCCAAGATAATATGCCTCGCTTCTCAACACGTTTGCTCGAGTGTGACAATGTGCTAATGTAGTGATCCAGTTTACAGATTGGAGATAACATGTATCCGACAAACTTGATATGAAGGCTGAGTGAGCTTGGATCTGTCCACACCAGTCTACATAGACTATCCCTTAGTCTGGTAAAACATCTTCTTTGAGTATGAGGACAAGTTATGGAATACCATACACTTTCTTTTGTGGTACTAGAGCCTGATTTTTTCATTTATTTATTTACCTGTAGAAAGCCAACCATGATTTTATACTTGTGAAAACATAATTAGCAGTTGCTTATCACTATGAATGGAGAAATACCATATGTTAAATTAGATGGATAGGTTCAAGTTAATATGGTGATGGGTTAACAGCATGGAATGATTTCTAGTTTTTTGTCGAACAGGCTTCTTTGTGTGAGTTGAAGAGTGCTAGACTGACATCGCGTAAATGTGCAACCAGTATTTGACTTTTTTTTTGAAAGTTGGTTAACAACACGTTTTACTATTTTTAGCATTATTTTTAGGTAGTAAACCTGTGGAGCTCCTTCAAATATCACTATTTATTAGTATTGTGACATGGAAATGTTAACACTGTAATCAGAAACAAACCTTTTCAGGTAAAAGCTCTTCATTTGGAAAAGTGAAGGGGAGCACTCACATTTTCCTCTTTCCAAGCTGTTATTTAGTTGTCAACAGGTATTTGGTTTATCCTAGAGTGTTACAATCAGTTTGTGTCTGAACTTCTGCAGGATTTTAAAACTAAAATTTTGCTTGTTATTTCAAAGGGCAGATTATTTATTACTTCACAGGTAGGATTTTCTTAAGTGACGTAATGTCGGGCCTGTATGTGGTGTGCACGTATGCATGCACGGATATTGACATGCTTACTAGTGATGTCTTGGACTTTTTAAAGAGATTTTATCTCCTTATAGTTTTTCGTGAACTTTGCTTTTGTTCTGTTACATCTCAGTTTCTAGTTTTCCCGTAGAAGCAGGATTAATTTTTGCAGAGGACTGGATTAGGTTTTTCTAACAGAAAAGTCGGTGTTTCAAATGTGTTTCTCTTGATCGTGGCTTATGCAATATCATACTTCTACTGAAGAAAAATGTTAAGCATGCTTGACACCAAAATGCAGGAGTACTGATAATAAAAATACAGAATTTCACTGAATATTGTGTCAGTCATATTATGCTTCACTGATTTCAGTTACTTGCTTAGTGCCCACTAGGTATACTCAGTTCTCTCAAGTCTATCTACATTTTAGATTTATTCATGAAGTAACACTCTGAGGTACATTTTACTTCAATTGGTAGTATAATTAATGCCATTAACAGGTTGTCTCTCACCCTGGAAAAGTTACTCCATTTAAAGAATAACATAGATGCATCTGTGAGTAAGTTATCGTAGTGTTAAAATACTTCTGATTTAGTATTAAAGATTTCCATGGATCTTATTTATGTATGGAAAATTGATACTTTGCAGTTAAAACCTTAGCTATAGAATTTATTTTAGGAGTATAAAGTTAATTTCACTTAGTGGTAGTAAGCTATTTCAGAAGTTGCAGACACTTCAATGCCCCTAAGTAGATTTAGCAATGCAATGTCATGTACCTGAATTAGAGAAGTACATAATTTTCTACTTAGAAATGTTTTTTTTTAAAAAAATCATGGTAGTAATTATTTGAAATGTTGAAATATGAGTGCTCAAGGCTCAGTCCACACTGATACTCAGTGCTGTCTAATCCACATGAGTCCTTTGATAAGGAAATGGTAGTTCAGAGGCACAGGCGTTTGATGGAAAGGAAAATCATTGCACTGGCCATCAGTGTGGGATTGATAGCAGGACTGTGATCATCAAGGGTAAAGCAACGTAAGGTGAAAATGTGGGAGAATTGAGCAGGTTATGGGAATTTTTATGGGATATTCCATTTAAATTGTTCCTGATTATCCATTAATGTGCAGTCTGAAAAATTTGGAAATGAAACACTTCACTTAAATTTTTTTCCCCTCACAGTACTTGTTTATAAGCAAGGAAGCTTGTCAGGAATATAAAACTGCTGTTACGCATCTGAGATTTCAACTACAATATTGTTTTAATAGTCTCTTTATTTTCCAACTTGCTTGGTCTTTGAAGAATGAAAATGGGAGTGACTGCATTTTCAGATACAGTCTCTCAAATGTAATGTTTGACATAGTGAAAGTTCCTCAGTTTGCCTCTGAATAATATGTCTGGACTCTAATCCTGCAGCCTGTATGACAGCTATATTCACTTAACAGTGAAATCTCATGCAGTTCTGCTTGCAGGAGTGAGACCCTCATGTGATAATATGTGCATACAGGAAGTAATATGCTGTGCAGTCACAGCATGCTGGTTTTGTTTGCTTAGAATAATTTCTCATGAAATATCTCTTCTGTTAATAAAATATCTCTTTTTCATTGCAAACCGGTGGGTATGGGTCAGATTGAAAGGATAGAATTGACAGAATGCTACCTGAAATAGTATGGTTTTTCTTTTCATGTTCCAAGTTTTTATTTTATTTAAGATAGGGGGTTTTACAAACCTTAGAAGATTCAAGGTTGGATGGTGTTCTCTTAATTTCCTTATAGGAAATTATCAGCCAAAATATAGGGAAGTAGGTAGTTGGACTGAAATTACCTGTTCAGTTATGATGATGTTATCCCCTTCATCCTCTCCATGTTTATAACTATCCTTTTAAGACTAGTCATCATCATAATTTCCTGTGGAAGTTAATTCCAAGAAGGTACTATTTGCTGGGTAAAAAATAACATTTAAAAAAAGATGTTTTGCCTCCATTTCTTTGAAAATAAAAGGCCATTCAAATTAGGAGGCAAAACGAATGTAAATTTTTTGTATTTGTATACTGCTATCATGCCAGTGTGTACTGTACTTACGTATTATATGCACTCATTTTATCTGTCCTTCATGTGTTGAACCCTCTCCCTATGCCATTGCCAGTGCCGTTCTTCTAACCCTTTTTATTTCAGATATGGCTCTTTTTACTGTAATATTTAAACCAAATCAGTATTTGGTATATGATCATCTTATTAAAAATGCTTTTGCATATGTCGGTCGATTTTTGTATCCTCTATTAAAGGGTGTAGCTGCATGAAACCTTACAAATGCAGTGGGTTTTTTTCTGAAATACAGTGGGAAACAATCCTGAAATGGAAGGGTGCTCAGCTAGGTGAGATGTGGTATTGTTTTGCTTTCTAACTTTAATGGTTTATCCTGTCAGACTTTATAACTACTGCTGCACATTGAGCTGTCCACAATGACTCCTAATTATTTTTCTCAGAAGACTGGACTAATTTAAACTCATCAAGTATTTAGATAAAATCATTTCTCCTTGTGTGCATTACATTATATTTATTTGCATTTCATCTGCTGTTGTATTACTCAATTTTCTAACTCAATTAGATCTTTCTGGAAATCTCTATTCTCCACAGTTTTTACTAACCCAAATAATTTCCTACTACTGGCAAATTCTACTGTTTTACTGTCTGCTTCCACTAATTGATGTTAACCATTGTTTTTAATGTCTGGTATATACCACGTGGTTAACTTCTGCCCTCTCTGAGCATCTTGGTTAACGTCTTGGTTATCTGAACCTTACTTGGGAGATAAAATTCTTCAGATAATCAAAGGCTTGGAGAAGTAGTCACTAGAGCTGAGCTGAGAAATCTCTCAAGTACGTAGTGTAAGCTTGCTTTCTTCTGTTGTTTATAAAGAGCTGAAGTGCTTAGCAAGAGCTTCAGCAGAGAGTTTTGTTTGTAGAAAGTGCACAGGTGTCAGACTTCTAGGGAGATCTTGTCATTGAAGTAACCATAGGATTCAGATAATGAAGTTTCACCAAGGTACAAGGGAGAAAACCAAGTATTATCAAAGTGTCAAGCATAAAATATAAGTTACAGCAGTATTATGTTTTATGTACATTTGTCCACATTTACACATTGTAATTTTTTTTTTTCTGTAGAATGGTGCCTTACAATCTGAATGCTATGGGAACATATTGCTGATCAGATCAGTGAAAATTTGTATTAATCCAATCTGGTGGGGGTTAGTTTAAATTTGTATTATTCTGACTCTATGGATGAGCTTTTCGTCATTTTTAAGTTGTTTGTGTATGAGAAATTAGCTTAAGTGTGTGTGTTCTAAATGCAGTGACATGTGGATAGGAGCAGAAGAGACAACAGAAGGGTAGGAGATTAGTGTTTGGCTAATCATGTTATACTGACTAATGAGCTCTAGAATGATGGCACTTTGCAATACAGCAAAGAGGTATTTTTTTGAGCTGTATATAAATTGTCCAGCATCTGGCAGATTTTCCCAAATTGATTTTATTTCTGTGTAGCTCAAGTAGCAATTAAAGAATGGACAGTAGTTTTTGGAGCTCATTTTGCCCTTTTTCTACAACCTGTCTCAGTGTCCAATATATATCTTCCTTTTTTTTTTTATATGGTTTTCTTTCTATATTCAATAACTCCTTCCTTTCTCAGGTAAGATATATTGTGACTTCTTATTTATCAACTTATGCTATATTTGCTTCAAAATCTGTTTCTCTTAATGAAAAGGAGTTACTTCTTGAGAAGCTTAAGAAGCGTATCACTGTTGTGCGGTTTTTTGTTCTTTGGGTTTTTTTCTAAACTCAGGTGGTTCCAAATAGTTGTAGAACACAAACCAGTAACAAACACAGACTGTGGATGGTATCAAGGTGGTTTTCAGTAGGTTGTCACACACAGCAAAGGGGGGAAAAAAATGGACCTCTCATTCTGGAGATTTGTTTCTGAAAATGGGAGCCATTTGTAGTGGTCAGAACCTGTTTCTGAGAGGTTGGTGAAGTAACATTAAAGGTTCTTTTCGCTTGAGTTGATGCACAAAAAAATACATGACAAAGGAAAGCATATGTTCTGTGTGGTGTTTGCTACCTAAATGAATAACGTATCATATGATCTTTCCCAAAAGGAAGCTGAAGAATCCAAAGCAAGTCATAAATAAAATGAAAAATTATCATTACTGGTGTTCAGCTGACTAGTTCAAATCAGAGGCATTCCTTGTTATTAGATACATTTCACTCATTTATGACTTCTTTTTCTTTCTTCATCACCTCTGCAGCAACTCTTACAGCGTATATCATACTATTTTATTCATGTGAGTTCAGTGGCAATAGCCCCAAACTGAAGGATTTTACAGTTTTGCTTTTTTTTTTTGGTTGAAGTAGTACAAAATGTCAAAAATTAGAAGGAAGGTCACAGTGGAAAATACCAAGACCATATCCGATAGCACATCCCGAAGACCCAGTGTGTTTGAAAGGCTTGGACCCAGCACTGGAAGTACTGCAGAGGTGAGTTGTAAAAGTGTTCTTCTTTTCCTCCCCACCCCAGCATCTTCTTTTCCAGGATTTAGGTGGTGGGAAAGAGTAGCTCACACGTACCAAATACTCAGATGTCACTGATGTTAGTAAAGGTGAAAAGAACTCCTTAACGTATGGATGTTCAACATACTAATACTAGAATTTTCAAATAACGTGTGTTGTCCCAGCTTCTGGAGAGGAGCAGTAGTACTGTACATATTAATAGTATTTCCACCACCCTAAATTTTTCTCTGCCAGACCTGATGCTCATTGTTGATTATTTTTTTTTAATTAGTTATATTACTGGTGGACAGAAATTACAGATAAATGGGAGTTAATGTGGAATCATTTGTTTGTTCTGCCACACTCACACCAATGGTATTTCCAGAAATGAGTGTGAAATTCACCCAGTAATGTCTGTCTCTTAGACACAGTGCCGTAACTGGCTGAAGACTGGCAACTGCCTCTATGGGAACACATGTAGATTCGTACATGGCCCTTCACCACGAGGTAAAGGCTATAGCAGCAGTTATAGAAGGTAAATCAAGAACTCACTTTGAATTCTTCACGTGCTGTAGGAAAATAGCTTTTGCAAACTGTCTTCTGTTTTTTTTTTTAAAGAAAGTGAAATGCTGTGGTGTGCCTAATGGTATGTTTTATTGATAACCAATTGCATTGTGAAGCTGCTCAAAACAATTAATTTGGCAACTTTCAGTGGGTTTTCCCAGGATTTTGTGTGTACGTAGCTTTAAAAAAATTAATGGAGTCCGCTGGGTGCAGATTAACTGCTTGTATTACTTGAAATGGGAAGTTCAAGTACCTTAATACATTTTTTTTGACATAGTGTCACTGCAGCTTCTGATATGCCTTTCTGTCCTTACTAAAATGCTATTTTGCAACTACTTACAGCAGCACTCACATACTTGCAGCCTTTCTGCCTTTGCTATATTGTTTGATGAATAAGGTGTCTATCCTTTCTCTCCTGTTGTAAGAAAACACTTCTCTTCAAAACATAGTTTTGTGACTTTATCTGTCAGATATAGAACAAATATCCTGTATCATAGGAAGAGATCCAAAAAGTTACCTCACTTTTCAGAAGAGAATATTTTTTGTCTACCTCTTCATATGTTACTGTAATTTTAAATGTTTTTTCCACTGTCCTTTGTGTGGCATAACACCTTACTTAACTGAAACTAAATGTGGCATTCTTGCTATAAAGGACAAAAAGATAGCACAGTTTTAGCATAGTACCTCTTTATATGAAGGCTTCACATTGCTACAGTAATATCAATGTTACCTCTAGATTATGGATGGGCACACTGAAGCATCAAAGTGTAAAGCAGCAACAGGAAGGTTGGCATGAGGTTAGGGTTCTGTCTCTGGTTCTTTTTCCTATTCCTGTGGCATACTCTCGGGATGATCTTGACTTTGCTTGTTTGTTCTTCCATTGCTTCTAAGGTGGTGGCAGCTGGGATACAAATATATCACCAAGTTTAATGTTTCTTTTGGTGTGTAAAAGATTTTACTCTGTTCTGTACTGAATGTTCCAAATGGGAAAAAGGAGTGACTTGCTGGTAGAGGTGAAGTTTAAAAACAGTTAGAATGTCACTTTCTCCTTGATTTCAGTGTTTGGAACACTCAGTGCGTAGTTCTGTTTGGTCATTGAAGAAAAGTCACATTTCTTTTAATGATTAAGCTTTGTTTCTGCTTCACTGTCACCACTGACATTTAAGAATAATGTTGATTTGCTTCTTTTTATTGCTAACTTTTTTTTACTAGGACTGTATGAAAAAGTCAAAGGACAGATCTTGCTGCTTATTTATCTGATTACCTAACATCTAATAAAGGTGTTCTTAAAATAAAAATCAGGAGGAGGCCCCTACCTACTCACCCTCACACACACACTAAACAGACAAATGAAAAAAGCATGCTTATCTTCAGAAGTTTCTACTGAGAGCTCTTGGCCAGGCACAGAAAAAGCTGTTTTATGTACATAGTAAAATGTTGGCATTTTCGTACCATTTAACATTACAGAGATTTTTACAAATGTTATCCAAGTATTTGAATGTAATTTTATTGGCTTCTTGCAAGCCGAGCTAATGCTGCTTCCACATCAGTTCAGTTCAAGTAGTATTATTGTTAAAGTATTGGGACAACATAATGGCGGCGTGTTCTACACGTGTTCAGCCAGGCCTGCTGCTGAAGTCTTTTGTCTGCTTTGCAAGCAGTTTGGTCGGACAAAGCGCATCTTACTGCCTTTCTGTCTTGCCCCTCCAATTTCATACCTGTCTTAATTCAATCTCATTGTTAATGGTTTTATCTGACCATAATGCCTCCCATAGTCAGAATGTCACCAAACAGTAGGAAAATGTGACTCTAAAGTGTGAAAAAGACTCTTAAATCTAGTTCGTTATAACTCTATTTCAGCATTAATGCTGCCTCTCACAGCATGAATTTTAATCTTGCCTTTATAAAATAAAACCTAGCATGTTTTTACATATAAAGCTTTCCTGATGAGGATTTTACAGATTTAGTAATAGACCTGCAAGTCTTCCAGGCATCTGAAGTAAGGAGAAGCTAACAAGGAAAGAGCTGTGTGTAAACATGCTATCCCACAAGGGATTTTGCTTTCTTGCTCCACTCATAGATTGTTGGTTAGTTGCTTGGCAGCTTCATGCTGGTTCTCTTATACTGTTGTCAGGATCTATGCCATTGTAGTGTCCCTCTGTTAGCCTGTCTGATCCTCTTCATTCTGGATCATTACACTGGATTTAAAAACCAAACCAGACCAGCAGTAATATTAGGTAAGAACATACGGATTTTGCAAGGGTTCAATATTGTTGTATGGGAATTTGAAAAACTGGACAATGTTTTGTAAGCATTCAGTTATAATTTGTACATTATACACTAATAATTGTCATCTGCCTGTGCACACACATGTGCATGCCCGTGCACACACACACACAGATATTCTGAGATTGGGGTGTTGTAATGTGTGCTGAAGATGCAGAACTGAACTGTTGCAGGAAGTAATGCTGTTTAAAATCACTTAACTGCACTGCTTAAAATTTGAAATGATGAAATTCTGCATTTTAGGCCTTATTAAAGGATGGCCCCAGCACAAAACATTAAGTTATTAAAGAGAAATTTTTTGTTGAGTAGTTTTTCTTCTTTCAGTGTACAGGGATAATGCTGTGGAGCCTTTTGTGTGAAAGGTTCTACCAGTTGCAGTCTAGCCCCATCATATTAAACTGTAGAGGTACAATTGTAGTTATCTGTTGAAATTCAGCAGTGTGCATTATCTGGAATAACCAAAGGTCCCTTTTGGGGGAGGTGGGGCGGGAAGTTATGTAGAAAAGGAACCATTGTGTAAAAATTAAAATTGTGGTACACCTGAAAGCAAAAGCAGCTAGTAGGGCAGCTTGTTTTTCTGTGCATTAAGCCAAAGTATCTGAAAACAGTCACAGCTTCCTGAGTAATTTCTTAAAAATTGACGGATTTTTTCAATCTTATTTTATTAGCCTTTTGGGGGGTTATGATGTTATGATGTTTTTTGGCGAGGGGTAGGATGGTTACCATGACTTTGCTCCCGTGTTCTAAAGCTGAAAAAAGAACCCCAAAACCAAACAAAAAACCACCAACAAACCCCAACCCTGAAGCTATAGCTTTTTTCATTTCTGTGATTTCTTGATAACTTTTGTAATCTTTAAGTAGATTTGAATAATGTTTTAACAAAATAAATTTCTTCTTCCCTCCCATACTGAAAAAGGTACCAATTGAGGGTGAAATGATTTGGATGTTTTTTCACCCCAGCATATAACTTAAAAAAAAAAGTATTAAAGTATCAAATGTCTCTCTAGAAAGTACATGAGCTGTGTTCAGTGTAAGTTCTCTTGCTCTCTCCTTCAGCTACCTTTTTTTTCTGAAATTACTCTTCTTGAGAAACAATGTTACTAGCACATTATCTATAACCTCTTTGCCTTTTAAATTAATTATCAGTGTTACAAATCCAAATCCATTGTGCCATAGCTGAAGTAGTATTAAAAATGAAGGCATTGAATTGCCACTTCAATGTCTAAAGTTTATTTGTTGAGGTAGCTGATGGTTGGAATGCTTCAGAGTATTTTGGTAATGCAAAGGAATTATCTTTCTAAGATGGGGGGAGGGGAAAAAAAACCTTGTATCATAACCTTTGCTTAAGCCAGACACTTTAAAGATGATACGGTAATGCATGCAAAGAAGATAACTTGTTTATATTTGTGTGCTAGATATTATTTGGTCCTCCTTAGTGCTGAAAGAAGCAGCATGCTACTGTTTTGTACCTTTCCTCTGATCTAGAGTGACCTGTATTTACAACTTCATGAAGAATTAAATGCATTTAAAAATGAGAGCAGTCACTGGTCTTTTCTTCTTAGATCCTAAGACACTTAACCTTATGATGCAGTTTAAAGAATTAAATATAGATAATGTTGCCAACGAAGAAGTGGAAACCATTACTGTTTTTTCAAGTTTGCACAGGTTGAAGATGAAATCATATTAATTTAGATTTTTGTACGCATAATTTGTGAAAGACAGTTTATCCTTTGTGTATTATGTGACAGAAGAAGGATGGGAGGAAAAAATACTTTCTAAATGGAAACACTAATTCAGTCTGAAAAAACAAAATAAATGCAAATTTCATTATTCAAATATTATATATAACTCTTCTAATCAACTAAGGCAGCATCAGTATCTCTATGATTCTTTAGGGTAAACTGATAGGTACAGATCCAGTACTTTCATACAACCATTTCACAGAAGAATCTGTAACAGATAACAGGCATCACAGAAGTACCAACTCAATATCAAGCCAGATTTACATGAAGAGGAAAATTTGTTTTCTTGAACTGAAAGATCATTTGAAGCAGCTCCTATGTGCCTTTTGCTTAAGAACTTGTTTAAATGGAAGGTGTTCTCTTTTAACCCATAAGGGATAAATGAACTTGTGAATCCATACTAAGAGGTGACAAAATTATATAGTTGCCTTGTAGTAGTGTAGGATGTTCCATCTCCCTTCCCACACCACAGTAATACCTTTTACAGAAAATATACCTTAAAGTTGCATGACTAGTAGAGTTCATCCAATATTTTGTAATTAAATAATGAAATAATTATGTTACTGCAAGATGGAAATGGAGGAGCCCTCCAAGAGTGAATTTCTGGTGCATGGTCTTGCAACTAGCGTTTTTTTGTGTGGCAGTCTCACCAAGTCATGGGAGGATGGCACCTAGGTCAGGTTATCTCCACTTGCAGTCTTCATCTGTATTCAGAGTTGTGCTTCTGTGTGACTATCATTGCTAGTCTACAGTAGTTTGACTATGCATTTATTTTATTTTATATATATATATTAAAAAAAATATATTAAAACAGGTGCAGTTTAGATATGGAGAAGGCTAAAGATATCTGAAAGACTTGGTAGCAGGGATTGTGAAACATATTTGCATGATGGTCAGGAAAAGATGATTTGTTCTGGATAGGATCACCTGAAGCTGATCTAGAGTAGTAACTGAGTCATGCCATATATAAAAGTAATTTTTTTCTTAGAGTCAAGTCTTCCTTGATGTTCTGAAAGAGTTTTATTTTTAGAATGCTTAAGCCTATTAGAACTGAATATTTTTTTATTCATCCACTTCACTTCTGGGTGGGAGGTTTAGATCTTTCTGTATATGCTAATAAAAAAAATAACTAAAGACAGATTGTATTCCTTTAAAAATAGTCCCATAGAACTGGTTATATTATGTTTCTGTATTATACAGGTCACCAGAAAGACCCACTGGAGATCTTCGGGAAAGAATGAAGAACAAACGTCAAGACGTTGAGGCAGAGCCACAGAAACGAAGTACAGAGGAATCATCCTCTCCTGTTAGGGTAAGAATGGAGTTTGCAGAACTCCAGAATCCCTCAGTAGCAATTGGGCAGTGTGTCCTAGAAACCTGATCGTGGTGACTTGTAATATTTAAAATGTTTTAATGACTTGATCATTTTGTACATAGCATGTGGTATATTTTATTATGAAGCATCTTAACAATTGTATTATTTTGCGATTTTGTAGCATTCTCTGATATTTTGATTCCCAAAGATTTTATAAATTCCACAGACTAGATTATGTTATGAATACTATAAACAGGTATTTAATAATAGTGCAGACTCTTTGATTATTACCAAGAAAGTGTATTAACCGTGGTTCCAATCATCCACTATTTTTCCCCCAACACTTATTCATATCCATTGTTTACGTGCATCCTGACTCCAGTTGTTCATCCCAAATTTGCTTTTGATGAGACCATGCAGTTACTGTTGTGCTGGTTCATTTCACCTTCCTCTTCACATACTCACCAGCCATCCCAACTGCTCACTTTTGGATTTTGCAAAAAATTAATTCATTTTTGTTCTCATTTTCTGAGCATCTTTCTGCAACTCTATACCCCTCAAATATCAGAAGTTACTCATTTTAAAATTGTGTTATCTGTTCCTGCACTGATGTTGCAAACAAATAGGGCCAGAGTTGGTAGTGTGATCCTGCACCTCTGTAACAATAGCACCAGTCTGTATTCCTGCGTCATGTTTTTTAAGACCATCTTCGTATGAATAATGATTAAAAGTTTTTATTTGTGAAAAATCAGTTTTGCTTCTGCAGGTATTAACAGCATTCTCTTTTTTTTCCCTCTCGGTCTGTTCCTATTTGCTGTGTAAAATGAATTTTATGTCAAGTGTAAAGAATCAACAGCAGCTGCTATCATTAAATTAACAGAATGACTTACCTTCCAATCACGTTTTCAGTTGCTGTTAATTTGTATAAATTTTCAATCTTTTTTACTTAAATGTGTTTCTTTATTTTCTATAGTTTGAATAAACTGTTCAGTTATTGAGTATATGGTTGGTGGGAAAAGTGTTTTTCCAACCGTATTAAAAATTTACTGTAACTTCTCTCCTGGTACAACTCTAATTTTGATGTAATTCTTAATTTTGATTAGTTAACCCTGCTTTTTGTAGTGTTCTATTATGTAATAATAAATACTCTCAAACAACTAAACCCCAAGTAAAGGTAAACTGGAAGCAGGAATCAAAAGGGATCGGAGAATTAGTG
Source organism: Phoenicopterus ruber ruber (assembly GCA_009819775.1). Classification (NCBI taxonomy): domain Eukaryota; kingdom Metazoa; phylum Chordata; class Aves; order Phoenicopteriformes; family Phoenicopteridae; genus Phoenicopterus; species Phoenicopterus ruber. Next base: position 188,164,757 of record CM020215.1, on the reverse strand, counting down.
GGTCTGTTAAAGTACCAAAGAATTATTTACAGATAGCACACTGCAGAGAAAAAATTACTCTGCTTCGATCTCATGAAACAGAAGGCTGAGGAAACCACTGAGCTTTTGTATTAGTTGCGTGGAGGCAACTCTCAAAATGTGCAATATCGAAAGAAAATATTCTGGAACAAATAGACGAAGAGGGACAATCGTCAAGAGTTGCATTGCAAAGAACCAGGATATCTAACAGAAGACTGAAGTGACTGAACTGCTAACAAAATCTTGCTCCATTGTTAGAGCTACTGTTATGGTGGAGATCTAATATCTGACATTTCCATTCTTATTAAACTTTTGGGATAACAGAGGATCTGGACAAGAAATCTTAACTTTGTTTTTAAATAACGAAAGGTAGCTTGTTCCATAAAAGTTTCATAATTGTGTGGGGTTTTTTTTTTAAAAAAAAAGAGCAGCACTGTTCCTGCAGACAAATTTGTGCTCACCAGTCTACTAGCCTGAAACTTCAACGGAGAGTAGTGGCTAAGACAGAACCGTCTGATAGAGGTGAAACCTTAAAAAGCTTCTTTTGAAACAAGACTTTTGAGGCATATAGATAGTCAAAGAATAGCAGGTATGATATTGTCAGGTTTAGAAGCCAGCTAAGGGGAAAATTTTAGATTAATTTCAAATGATGAAGTTATAGAGGTGCTTCATCTGAATAGCTACAACTTTTTAAGAATGTGGAAAAAATTTTGGACATCCCAAATCTCAAAGTTTACAGAAGATATGAAAACAGTAGTTGAGATTACTAAAGTCTGAGGAACGCCATAGGGATTGGGGAAAGTTTTTGGCAGTTACAATGGCAGATGAAACTTGGTGTTGGCAAGTGCAAGGTAATGCACAGTGAAGAAAAGTATTTGAAACAAAAAACCGTGAATGAATATTTTAAAAGTAACTGAAACCATCCAGTAGAAAAAGAAGTTATTGTGGACAGCTCAATGAAACCATCTGTTCAAAGTGCAGTCACAGTTGCAGAAGCAAACACTCAGTTATATAAAAATGGAATAGAAAATGATCAATATTATACTGTAGAAATTCATGGTCCAGTTTTATTTGAAATGCTGTTTGGTTGTGATTATCTGTATGCAAGAAAATACAGTCAAAGGTGTGTTTGAAGTGGGCAAGGAGTGAGAAAGAGACTGCAGAAAAGAAAGGACATGTGGCGAATGTATATAATGTATGGTTGAGAGAAGTAAATTAGATGCGTCATATTCATACTTTATCCCAGTAGACAGAGTGGCAAATTTGAAAATGACAAGGGAAATGCTATTTACATTATATATGATAATTCTACCTGATTGCTAGGAGATACAGTCAAAAACCTGAATAGGTTCCACAAAAAGTTGAGACAGTATAACTAGTATAAAATCTTTTTAGAAGAGATTTCTTCTTCTTTGGAGACATAACTGGTACAATCTGTATGTATTTAGGGAGAAAATTCCTATTGGATAGCTTATAGAATATATCCCTTATTATATCTTCATGTCTTGTACTATTATTTTTGGGTACAATATGCTGCGTTACGTGGACAACTACATTGAACTCAGTTGTTTCTGTGTTTCTCAGATTTGTGTTTGGAATTATTTCAGCACCGTATGTTAGTGTATCAGTTGTTATACAAATAATTAGATAAGGTTCCTGCCATTATTGTATTTAGTTGGAAATTTTATGTTGAATTTTTCGTCGTATTATGAGAAGACAGTATATTGGAGTATTTGAAGTATTACCTAAAGTATTACTGGGAGGTGTGTGTGATTTGGGAGAAACAGTGGGAAGAACTTAATACACATTTAGGAAAGGTTTTTGTAAGGAATGTGTATCACTTGTTTTGTATCCGTGCTTTTTGTCACTGTGGCTTTTGAATATCTCCACTGGAAATGGAAGTCAGCATTGTCTTCCATCTCTGAAATGGAAAGAATACCTGTTCATTTCAGGGAAACTTCAGATTAATTTTCTTGTATGTTTGTGTAGTGTGGTAGTAGGTGACACTATAAAGGTGTTATATGTAGAGCAAAATAGTACTGTACTTGCCCAAAGATTCTAGCTGTAATACGTGATAGCTTTTTCTAGATACAAAGAATCTTCACTTTTGAATTAGTTTATATTGCTGCTGCATGTACATGTGCTAATAAGGCTGAAATTGAAGCTTCCGCCTTGCAAGAATTGTAGATTGTAAGAGTCATAAATATTCTCTCCATCGGTGTTGGCAAAATAACATTTCTTGGCTAGAAGCACGTTCGTGGACTGGGTGAGTCCTTTTGTGCTTAGCCAAACTCTTCTGGCTGTAGCGGGAAATTCATTCAAGTAGACATCAAGTCTTGTGCTGTAGTGTGCTGATCATATCTTATAGGCTGTGGAACTTCAACTTAAGTAGACATTAAATTAAATAAAATCTCACAGAATTCAGCCATAATGTTGTATTTTTTTGCCTTTCTTAAGTAGCATTTCTCCTGAACATCAACGTTAAGCTGTAATCATCTATCCAACACATGTAAATAGTTTAACTCTGAGCACATACTTGAAAACAGCATAGACAAAGTCTACGAAGTTGTTGTTTACTTTTAGGATAATGTATACTTTTTTTTTTAGTAAATAATTATGTTATTATGAAAGTTTATTGTTCCTCATCCAGTAAATAGCATTTTTAAGAATCTGCAGAGAAATAGTTTACAAGTGCGGCTGAAGTGGATATAGCATCTTCAAGTACAATTGAAAGACATGCTATTGGCCTTTAGGAGCTTGACTTACTTTATTCTTGGCTTATTAAGGGAGAGACAAAAAAACCTGTGTAAAGTACAAGAAGGTTTATAAGGATACAAAGGAAATATTTACTCCCCATAGTATGAGGGAATTAAATGCATTGTAAGTGGAACAAGTACAATAAAAGGAATACGTTGAAGACTTTTCGATGAGGAAAATTCAAATACGTGTTCTAAACCATCATAACTTAAATTCTTGATTTGTGTACCCCAGGAAAATATACTCACTTTCTAAAATGAGATTTGTTTTTCAAGATGCAGTGTTACCAGAATCTTTTTTCGTGACAACTAAACTGAAGTCATTTAGTGTATGAACAGGCTCGGATCAAGTTGTCCTGACTGTAAAATAGCATGCTTGCATAAAAATTGTCTATTTCCTTCCCCTATATTCAATAATTCAATAAAATTCCTTTCATAGATGTCTTTGTTCTCAGTTGTTCTGTACAAGTATGATTGTGCCACTACTGAGTCTCTTCACTGAAAGGAGAAAATACAGGCTGTTTCAAGATGCTTGTGTTTGGTTGTAAGTTTGGAGATGTAGGCAAGATACATACAAGTTGTGTAGTATTAAATTGGTAATACATTATGGGTTATTAAATTGGCCTTGAAGCATTCTGACTTACCCGCACATTCTCTCCTGACAAGTTATTTGGGGAATTGGTTTTGAGACGTTTTGTGAAATCAGTATATTGAGGATGTCCTAAGATGCCTGTTTCAGTTTGCTAGTAACACACAGTGTTGAATTAATAGAAACTAGTATTTGTATTTAAGAAATAATGTTTATTGTTTGTTTCTATTGTAGGAATTAGTTGGAGCATATAGCCGAAGTACACAGTTTAATAGAACAGATGCAGCCTTCAAGGAGGGCGGTGTAGAAAAATTAAGATACTCTAAGAAAAAAAAGAACGGTTGCAGGAGAGGCTTGTTGATAAAGTTACAGATTTTCAAATCTTATTAGAATAATTTTCTTTTAAAGTAACTTGCTTTGGAGCTTGGCACAATTCTTGTTCTTAGACTGAAAGGTCTTTAGTACGTGTTGTGATGATGGCTTAGTTGATGTCGGCTTGTCTGCAGTTGATGTCAGCAACCAACGTGACTTGATAGGTTAGGATCTTGTGCATCATTTTAGAGATCCTGTCATGAAATGGAGAAAAAATAACTTCTTTTTTCCGTATTCTACAAGCTGCTTTAATTAAACATGACACAAATTAGTTTCTTTAATGTGAAGTTCCTTCGTGTTATGTAGCAACCGGTCATTTTTTTCCTAACCTTCTAAGGCTTTGAATATGATATACTGAATGCATCAAGATGGAAGGCTTGAAGATAACTGTGTGTTGAAGCATCTGTTTTAGTTCACTAGGTAAAATAAATGCAGTACTTGTTCTGTCATCACTTATGTCATTAAACTAGAGATAAGATTTTTAACATTGTTAGTGAATAAAAAGGCATAGTTGAATTTTACTCACTTGGGAGTGACTATCCGCAGTTTTATGTTGTTGCCTTACTGTGTTTCTAAGGTGATGTTAAGGATTTAAATTAAGTCAAGATCTAAGTCCCAATAAGGAATAGCTAGTGAAATTCTCAGGCATCTCCTTTTCTTGGTGTAAAAACAAAGGTTCCTACATAGCAACACTGAAGAATCCCCAAAAGACGAAAGACGGCACTATAGGAGGTGAAAACAAAAGGGATATGGGACAGACTTTCATTATTTGCTCTTTCTGGTTTCCGACTTAAGAAATTAACCTGACATACTTCTAAACTTGAATGTTCTTTTTTTGCAAATAGTGAAAAAACCTTGTCCTGTACTCTACTTGAGCCCAGGTAGATTATTTAGAGAATGTCAATTCAGCAGAGGCAATGATGCAACTATGCAGCTTTACTACTGGAATTTAGCAGGGGGAGAAGAGCAGCACAGATTCAGTTGCCTTTTGAAATTACCTTCTTTCCTGTAAGAATAGTCTCTGGCTTCCTTAGGTATCCACAGGACCATCTGCCACATGCAAAATGGGTGCAGTAGTTAGACTTGTCTAATAACTCGGGCCAGTGAAAGTTCAAATATAAAGCTATGAACAAAGCTTGATTCCAGCGTGTTGCTTTAGACTTTTTCCCCCCCTCTTTCTGCCAGCCAAGGGTCTCTGGTTTTTTTTATTTTATTATCCCACCTCATTCTTTATCCTCTGGAGAGTTGAATGGTTCAGCTTCTGAGGCTCATCTGCCTTGCATATAAATATTCTTATTTACAGCTGGGAACTCTTACTCAAGCTGTTAAAATTATACTCTTTAAATGTTCATTAAACTTCTGGTCTTAAGAACCTGGTCTGTTCTTTGGTTCCTGTTTTAAACTTTATTCGCTGGTACGTGCTCGATTCTTGCCCTGCCTTTAAAGCTTCTTATTTTATGAATCCTTTCTTCTCTTTTTCCCCATCTGCTATTTGCATACTGATTATATGAAATTACATTAGAACATGTTGCCTGTGGGGGTCTCTGCTTATTTAAGAAGGTATTTGTTCAACAGGCTAAAGGGGAAAATGCTTTTTGTACTATAAAAAAGAAACAGCCAAAATACCATGTAAAATATACCTGCTTCTTCAGGCTTCTTTAAAAATAAAGTTGTGTACTCTAATGCAGCATTTTTCCCTTTATAGAAAGAGTCTTCACGAGGAAGACATAGAGAAAAGGAGGATATCAAAATTACAAAGGAGAGAACACCAGAAAGTGAAGAGGAAAATGGGGATTGGGAAACAAATAGAGAAGGTAAGTATAGTTAAACTAATGGTCCCCCTACAGCTCAAAGAATTGCAAGGTTACTGGGCTGTATGTAAAGCAAAATGCTTAAAGATTTGGTCTCTAAGCAGAATACTTTTATGTGGTAGCCATTAATGTTTATTTTAGGAGGAAAGCAAAGAAGCAATCTGAGTTGGACTGCTACAATGGTAAAACCAACTTACTGTAAAAACACATGCTTTTTTTTTTTTTTTCTTTTTAAACTCCTCAGTCAGCAAGGAGCTTGGCCATAAGCTGCTCCATGGCTGAAACTTTCACATTTAGATCATGAGTTGAATCCAATTTACATCCAAAGTAATTTTGAAACTGGTCAGTCTGAGGAGAGAGCATAACTCCTTTGAATTCAAAAGTCAGCAGGTGTTTGTTGCGTAATTTGTAATGGTGTGGACTGTCTCATTAACAAAGGCTCCATTAGAATGAGTATCACAACAGCGGAGGGTAGCAATCGATGAACTATTCTGAAAACACTGCAAGAGTGGTAAGAGTTTCGCGTTACCTTCTGTAGTCTTTTTTTTTAAATTTATTTTTGTGGTTAAAAGGTGATTTTGTTGTCCTTGTTCATAATACTTGTCCGTTTAATATATGGACAGTTGAGGAAAAGACTGCCTTTGTTTTCTTCTCTCTCTCCTGGGTCTTTCCACTTCACTTTTGATAGAGACGGAGTTCACCTGACAGTGCAATTATGGCACCTTCTAATGAACTGTGGTGTTTACATAGTTTTGTTAAGTATCAGTGTTTCAGAAGTAGTTACAATATTGCAAGATAAGAAAACAGATGGACTGGGAAAGAACCTGTGCTGTTAGGAACTGCACCTCTCTATAAGTTGTTCCCATGCAGGGAATTTGTAGACTGAGTTTAGTTATGGCAAAACCTTATGTATAGTTCCTGTGTGTAGGAAGGGGGGGTGAAAGCTAATGACTTTTTAATGAAGTCGTCCTTTCTCTGACAGTTATTTTCCTAAAGTGCTTTTTGAGCATTAGCCTTAAATAGCCATAAACAAAATAAGAAATGTAGACACAGTGAGTAAAACTGCTTTAATTTTCAATAAGATTTCAGTTGCAAGGCTTGAAGCATATGATATTAACCAGCCATGACTTAATGAAAATGAGAGAAATAGCATCTTTTCTGATGTGAAGATGAACCAGTAATGTTTTAAAAATGGAAGTAAACTCTTGAAGTATGCATTTATCCAGTGAAAGAGGTCATATAGAGCTCTTGTTTTAAAATCAATTTGTAGATGTCATTAAATAAGTGTATCAGTTGATTTGTGGGATACTCTATTAAACAGAAACCTCTAGTATCGCGCATCACTATTTAAATCCATTTCATGTGAGATTTCCGAATTAAGTAGTGCTCTACATATTTTTGGCCTTTGTGAAAACACGCTCTTTTTTTTTTTGTTGTTATTTAAATATAAATAAATGGTTTACTGAGTTGCCCTTGCTACCTCAGCTTAATAATTGATGCTAGTCTCTGAAAGAAGTTAAGGTGGGTTTTTTTTAATGACGTTTAAGAATTTAACTGCAGGTTGTATGGAACTAACTGGAATTATTTCAGGTTTACACACATAATTGGAGAAGAGATTTGGCTTAGCTTCATTGATCCATTCATGCAGTGCTTAAAAATCACGGAAATATTTATGCTTGGCATCCAGTGTGCTAAATGTTATTATTTATTTCATATGTGATAGTTTACTAATCTGTATACTTTTTTTTTTAATAAAGACTCTGATAATGGAGATGTTAATTATGATTATGATCATGAGCTGTCTTTGGAAATGAAGCGCCAAAAGATTCAGAGAGAACTCATGAAGTTGGAACAGGAAAACATGGAGAAACGAGAGGAAATAGTCATTAAAAAAGAGGTTTGTATTACGTAAATGTGAAATTAAAAAGATAAGTCATCAGCCACTTCATAGGCTTCTAATTGTTTCCTGGAAGACTTGAGCTTCCTGGGCTACAAATGCACTATTGTGTTACATAGCAGTAAATAACTGGCACATGTATAACTTAGTACGTGACTTAGATATTGGTTGAGAGTATCTGATCAATCATCCAGCACCATAACCAAGTTTTCTGCTTTTTGAAGTCAGATATTAAATGAGTAGGATTTAATGCATTTTAATGATATAAAACTAATAAGACCTTTAACAGAGGAGACATGTAGAAGAAAACACAAGGCATAATGTTTGCCAAGCTTCTTTTCCAACATGTCTTGTAGTAACAGAGTAAAGTAGAGTGATAGACGCAAAGCTGTAAGTGTTAGAAACCGTAGACTTTTGGGGAAGCTTTAAAAAAAAAAAAAAGCCTGAAAGGAGGTCTTTCTTTTTCAGACAAACTTGAGTCCTAACTAGGAACATACTGATTTTAAACTTTTAGTTACAGTTTTTGTCATGTATTAAGAGTGCATCATTTTCTCTTCCCCCACCCTTTTCCTGTCATCTTCCTTTTATGGTCTTCTTTGAAAACAATGGGGTTTATTTGAGGTAGATGGGTACACGGTTAAGATCTCAGATGTTGACTGTTACTGAGTTTACATACTTGACACATATATCAGTATACAGGTAAGCTTTTGAGCATCGATATCTTATCGGTTCATATATTCTTTTCCTCAAGATTTCTCCGGAGGTGGTTAGATCTAAATTATCACCATCGCCATCACCAAGAAAGTCTAGCAAATCTCCAAAACGAAGATCCAGTCCCAAATCATCTTCTTCGGCTAGTAAGAAAGAGAAGAAAGCATCTATTGTATCTTCCCCGCTTTTGGATCAGCAGAGGTCAGTATGTAGATGCATCTTGTAAGAAAGTGAGAACAGAGAACCACACTGATTTTTGTTACTGGGGTTTTCGTAATTAATATGGTTTTTCATTTTCCTTGCTTTCAGGACTTTTGATTATATAACTTTAGGGGAAGGTCTCTAAATTGTGCACTGTGAATCATCTTCTGCAGAAAACTGTTGTATGCATGTAGTTGTCAGTTGATTAATTTCATGGTTTACAAGCAGTTCTTTTCTCTTTGAATGTCCAGAGTCTCTGGGAGGTGATGAGGAAATATAAACCATTAAAAAGTGGGAAGCTGTTTTATTTGAGATGCTGCAGCCTGTGAAGTAGCTCCTCTAGGCTGAAGTTTAATGTTTAAAATTTGACCAACTGCACATTCTGTTGGTATTGCATGTTGCTGTTCAGGAAATAATGTTTGACTTTCAAGGCAGGGAATTTCTCAGAATTCAGGAGGGGAAAAGAAGTAGGGGATGTGGTGGGGAGGGAAAAAACAAGGACAAGGTATATGAAAATCACAGGAAGTTCAAACTGGGCACCTTGCCACAAAAAGTCAGTCTCCAAAACCGGTTTCCAAGGTCTTGCTGGCTGCAGGACTTTTTGAATCACTGTTTGCAGCTTTTAGATAGGAAAGAAATTACTGCAGCAGTGTAAGCAAGCACATCAGTATTTGCTAAGCAAAAATACCCTTTAAAATACGGACAAAACAATGTTGTTTCTGCCACGAGAATGTACAGCGTGGGCTGGTATGCCACTGACATTCAGTATGCAGTGATATCTAGTTTATAGCATTTATGTCAGTGGTAGTTTACATGGAGAAATATATAATATTTCATATTATGAGATGCATATTCAAAAATATTTGGATGCTTTATCCTGCGTCAGGTAGTTAACATTAAATTGAAGACATGAGTTGTTCAAGTCATTTTGTGTATGTGATTGGGGTGTTGCATTGCAGAAATTAGTCTAAACAGACAAGAAACTCTATATAGAGTTCTGGTCCTCTGATGCATGCAGTTCATGCAAGGGCATTTTAACTTGGAAAACTGGTTCTGTCTGAACGGGAGCAATTCCTATTTTTGTTCACTTGCTTCAGAAATAAAGGTTATAAATGGAAGAGCTCAATGTGAATTTTTACCGTCTGCATTCACCCTTCAGTCAAGTACAGTTAGTGAACGCTGCTTGCTAATGGAGTGGCGGATCCTATCCTAAAAGCTTCAAGGCCTTTTACGTTATGACTTTCCTGCCAACATCTGAGAAATCATTATTTGAAGTAGTTAGCAGTCCTTCATTTTTTCCCCCTCCTGTTAATTTATCTCTAGGAGTTCTAAAAGTAACCAGAGTAAAAAGAAAGGTCCTCGTACCCCTAGTCCTCCTCCTCCGGTACAAGAGGAAACTCCCCTGGGGAAAAAACACAAAGAAAAACATAAAGCAAAAGAACGTTCAGAAGAAAAGGCAAGGGAGGTGAAAGAGAGAGGGCGTGACTTTGAAAGGCACAAGGAGAAAAAAGAGAAGCAGAGGTAAGTTATGTTGCATTATTAGCTTTTAACATTAATGTAACCTTTCTTTTAAAGTTATCTTTTATAGAACACTGAATAATAAGGGATTTATACCTGCTTTGCCAACAACCTTTTCAGTACTCATTAAATATTTTAAGTGCATTATATAGATGGATTGATAGACTATAACTAAAAGATTGGTAGGTTTTAATTACATAACTTACTAAGTTTGTAATGCCCTTTTGAAAGATTCATTACTTTTCAGGAAGTTGGACCTTCACCAATGGAGCAATTTCATTTGCCAAATCTTTGTCAAAGTCATTCACTTGTCCGCTTGCCTGCTCTTCTGAAATCTTAGAGGACTAATATCTTTCTAAATTGGCAGTGGCGCATTTAAACTCTCCCTAGTCTTCAGTAGGTTAAAATTATTTCTGAAGTAATCAAAGACTACTGCGATTTTAAAATTACTTCACTTTTGCATCTCTCTCTCTCTGTCTTCAAGTGGTGGACTAATATGACTGTTCCCATTATTTTCTGAAGCATTTAAGTTGAAAAATAAAATATCTGCAATTTAAGTTCTGTATTCCCTTGATGAAAATAGAGTACACGTTTGTAAGTGTTTACTTTGTAACTGGTATAGCAAAGACTTAAGGAGTGGAAGACCAGTGAATCGTGTATTTTTAATTGATTAAATAAATTACACCATTCTTACTTTAAAATATATTATTTCCCTCACGCTTGCACACTCCATTCCTGGAAGAAGGTCGTAAGCAGTAGAAAAGAACATTCTAGGTAGTGCTGAAAGGATGAAGAGAGTACTTGGCTTATTGTCGTACTATAATCGGTATTGCTGTGGTGACTACAGCCTTTTACTTCAGTGTTGGATTTTTGTCTTTTTTTTTTTTTTCCTAAATAAAAATTAAGAAATAATGTCAAATCTTCGTGATGTACAGTAACTTAAATAGTTGAAGGTTCTGACAGATCTCTTTCATTCGTTTGCAACTGTGATTAGTGTTTGAAAATGTCTGCGAGCTTGAGGCTTCTTAAATAAAGTTCTGACACTACAGACCTTTTTAAATAGAGTAGCAAGATAGTTCTCCATTGATAGAAATTCTGTTTCACCATCACATGACATATTAGGTAAAATTACAAGAATTTATTTTTGGTTTTACTGTATTCTAGTTTTGTATTTTACGATCCAGTGATTAGCAAGAAATTTAGTGTGTATCTTGCATTCTTGAGTTTTGCTACCTTAAGGTAATTTCATATATGAAATTGTAGATGGAACAAGTGATTCTATAAGATAGTTCTTGATCTTGTAAGCACAGGTTCTGTCTTGGAGTTGTTTGCAATTTCTTAGAAATGTGCTAATGCCATGTTACACCTGTTAAACAAGCTGCTGTTTATGCTTCCCAGGGATCCCTCTGAAAGCTCCCATAGACAGAAGCGTTCTCCTAGTCCTGCAGATCATTCTGGCAGTAATTCTTCCCCTTCCAGGGAGTATTCACCACCTGCTGCAAGGCGAAGACAAACCTCCCGAGCTCCAGCCAAGTCAACCACTCACAAACACAACTTCTCACCCTCTCGCAGGTGGGAGGTCAATTGCATGGATTTTATTTCCATGAATAGTTCTGGTTTAGAAACTTCCTCTGTTGGTTTGACTACTTGTTCATATGTGTCTGTTCTGAGTATGTGTGTGCCTCAAACACGAGCTCTGAGACTTTTTTTTTTCCCAAATTACTACATTGAGAGTACCTGTCATGTCAAGAACACAAGTCATGGTGCAGGCTTCCATTTATCAGTTCCTCTCAAATGTTTTGACTTCAGGTGGAACTTCAGAAGTCTGATATGAGACATAGTCTGTGATCCTTCAGGAACTGTTTTTTTTTTCCCTTCCTCACCTTCCCCCATCTAAAAAGTAGAAAATGTGAGAAGTCTTCTATCTTGGAGATTGGGAAGGAGCAGAGTGTCTCTGTTCTAAAATGGATAAAGTGATGCACAGATCCTGGCTCTGCACATCTTTCCTGAAAAGCAAGCACAACTGGCTAAACAGTACAATACGAAGACAATTTCAGAGACTCTTCTTGCAGAAAGCTTCAGGGAAGAAGATATCATCCTGCTAGTGCTAGGGGCCTTAGAAAAAAATCTTTTACCACCCATTAAAAAGAAAGGAGGAGACTTCTTATTTTGGTCTCAAGGAGTCTATAAGCTTAGGTTTAGAATGGCAGTGCTAAATACTACTGCAGTCCTATGTTTGTATAATTGAGAGGGAGGCATACTTATTTTCTACACTTCTGTTGAAGGGTGGGGGAAAGACACCCAATGTCATATATGTCTGCATGCTGATAAAACAAGCAAAATAAAACCCATCCATTGAGCAATCCTGAGAGTCGTAAGCAAGCTCTTTTGCTGCTGTGGTGACTCAGTTCAGCTGGAACAGCATTGTATTGTATTAAGCTAGATGTCACTGGTGGACATTTTGTCTAAATGGTATTGTTTATAGGGAAGGGAGTAGAGCAACCAGTTCCCCCTGCAGTTGGCAGTAGTAAGGAGACTGAAAAATACCTTTGCAGTACTCTCTTTTTTCCCCATTTTTTCTAACCTGCTCCAGTATTTTGCTTGTCACTACCTGCTTGGGGGTTCTGTGCAGACATATCAAGTGCTGTGCAAGGGAATGTTAAGCAGGGAAGATAAATGGGCCTTCTGCTAGAAGCAGGGAAGGATATTTGAAATGTTTTGTTTGTCTCTAAACCATTGGTAGCCTTCCATACAAGCCAATTTTGGTAAGCCTGTCTTTCATAATAATGGTTTAATGGTGGAAAGTAAATGTAGTCTTAGTTTAAAGACAGTAAGTAATGAAATTATTTTAGATTGTGTCAGTCATTTCTGACCCTGACTGAATTTTACTTTGAGTGCTTTGGAAATTTTACTACTAACTCCAGGCCATCTGTTTCATTTGTATGTGACAATGTGTACAAATTGTTGTCTTAGAGGCATGCAGGCTACTTGTTTCTTCAGGAATAGTCATTGGTCAGACCTTCCCTCTTGTGATGGAAAGCTGTGGCCAGCATGAGTATATATCCATGGAGACAGAGAAACTGAGTTTCCTCTTTCCTGCCATCCATGAGGAATCTTTACCAGTAGCATGCACAAGGGGACCTTGAGGCTTTTTAATTTTCCATACAAAAGAAGCTACGCATACACATCCTGGAGGTCAGACTGTGTGTAGAAGTTACAGGCATCCCTAAGCCACATCAGGAGCGCATCAGCTGGATCCCATGCACTTTTAGGCCTTCAGACAAGGAGATACAGAATCTTAGTCTGTTGCTGAGGTGTCCAAATATTCTCTGGCATTGACCATCGTAAACACATCTCAGTGGGATGGTCTTCAGGCCTGGCAATATCTGAGTGTACAAGCATAGAGTATGAATTAAATTAAAAAAAACAGATGTAGTCTATTGTTCAGAGTGTCCTAGTTAAGCATGTTCCAAAGGCTATTTTTATTCATTTTTCTGGCTCACCCCTTTCTTTCTGCCACTTTTCTCAGTATATTTTCTAGTAGAGATGAAATGACTCAGTTCAAGTATCGTTTCAGCCTGTCCTGCAAAAATTTTGTTTGACATCTCTCAATTGACAAGTCTGAAGTGCCTCAACAATCAAGTCAAGATGCTTCCTTTAGTGAACATATCTGGTTCTGTAGTGGAATCTGGCTGTATAACCACCATCTTCATGAGATTGGTCCTATGGTAATCAGCATGCTACTCCATGGGGCTCTGAAGGCAGCTTTCTTGCGTCACTGACATTGACTAGAAGGAAGGATGAAATGCTGATATTAATAGAAGATTTCCACCATGTTGTCTTTTACCCAAAAAGGACTTCCTTACAGACTTGAGTTCCTACCTCAGGTTGCCAGAGATTTCACTTAGCATTCCGTTCTGAAAGCTTTGCTCCTTGGAAGCTGAATCATTGCTCTGTGTTCTTGTCATGAGAAGAATCTTTTTACCTGCAGAGTCTGGGTCTTTAAGAATCCTTAGCCAGGAGATCCACTGCTGAGTAGCATTGCCTGAGCAACTGTCCATTTGGCTCTTGGAGAGTGTAATGACCTGCTGTATACAAGCCTGCTAACCCAAATTATTCCAGAGCTCATTCTCTTCAGAGCCCAACTAACATCAGCTATCTCACTTGTGACGTTTGCCAGATACTCAGCAAAAGCTGTGTTACATACATATCTTTACCAACTGCTGGGCTACTGCAGAAGATTGCAAGGAGGTACTACTGCCTTTGGTAAAGTAGTCCCTCATTTGTGAGTCACCTGAAACTGAGATCTTTGTCTGTACGATCTCAATGTTTGTTTGAAGTCACCAACACCGTATATAGACATTCAAAAATGGGAACTAATTACTTAAAATTAAGTGGGATTTTTTAAGATTTATTGTCTGTGTGTGGTTTTTCTGACTCCTGCTGTTCTCTTTGGAGTGTCTGGAATATTGAGAAAAGATACTTGCAAGTTGCTTTGATGCTGATAAGGGGAAAAAAAACCCACTACAGAGCTCAAAGGTTTGAAGTGTGTGTTTGTCCATGTTAGACTGTGCACAAGGTAACATTATGGGGAAATTTGTTTATTGTTGTGTAAATGATCTTTAGTTAAGTGATGGAATTTCCAAGATGAGAGACAGTTTGTATACTTTTTTTCCTATTCTGTTAGATATGAGTTTTCCCTGTTTGTGTAAACATTAATGTTTGCTAAACTTTCAAGTAGATAGGCATATGGGTTTTCAGGATCCAGGCCTAAATTGTTTAAATATCAATGCTTATAATAAAAGAAAGAAGTTAAAAATGAAAAGAAGGACACACTGTTGCTTTCTAAAAAATTGAATGCTGTTAGAAACAAAAGAAAAAAATTCCCCTTAGGTAACACTGTATAAAAGTTATCTGCCTAATTTTACCATGAACTCCAAAAAGCATCTTATGTTGAAGAAAACAATTGTTCTTGGTTTGGGTGTGGGGGAGAAGATCATGTTTTTTTCTGACTCCTCCCTCCCTTCCCCTTGGAAAGCATTCTGTTAGCTGTATAATATCATTTTGATTGAACAACTTGTTCTTGGATATTAAATAAACTATAACTATTTAAAGATAAGTATACTTTGAAAGGATATCCTTGGTATCCTTGAGGGAAAATTAGTTTGATGTTTTATAGAAACAGCACTTATTTTCAGCAGGCAAAGTGTGGAGAATGCACAAATTATTTTAATATTTTTTTTGTAGGATATGGTAACAACCTTTCAAATAAAGTTATTACATGTGTGCCTATTCTAACTCTTCCTTGCAGGTCTGCTTCCCCATCAGGTCAGCATCATTCTCCCATATCCTCCAGACATCACTCCTCTTCATCACAGTCAGGCTCCTCTGTTCAAAGACATTCTCCTTCCCCACACCGCAAAAGAACTCCTTCTCCATCCTATCAAAGGACAGCTTCCCCACCTGCAAGGCGATCATCTTCTCCCTATCCCCCACACTCTTCCTCTTCTCCTCAGAGGAAGCGAAGCCCTTCAAGACACCGATCTCCTGCAAGAGAAAAGGGCAGGCATGATCGTGATCGAACTTCACAGTCTCATGATAGGCGCCACGAGAGGCGGGATGGTATGAATAAAAACAACACTTAAGATTAATTTTTATTTGTTTGCAAATCACATTTTGAAACTTGATTTTCAAATTGTGGCATTGTCTGCACCTATCCCAATGGCTATGGGGTGAAGAAAATACTGGCAGACGTCTGTATTATCATTCCTGTGTCGGTGGAGCTGTTTTCGGGGACTGTGCAATGGTGTATTCCTGATAGGGCTGCTTATGTAGGCTCAACTGATTATAGAGATCCTGTAGGCATCTGTCAGGTGTTTCTTGTGTAATGCAATGGTGGTGTCAGTAGGTAAGTGATCTTCTCTTGGTATCAGGCATATATTGGTGGATCAGCTGAGTGAGGGCAGGATACTTGTAAGTAACTATTACTCTTATCTGCAAGGTGCCCAAATGCTAATCCAGTCCTCACTGATTGCTCTGTCCATTGTCTTTTTAATTGACATTAAGTAGGTGCGTTCAAAGACCCAGTCATTCCTTCTGGAAATCTATAAAGCTGGTTGAGCAATTTGTGATGGGCAAACATGCTGTTTTTCTCAAGAGACTTACCTTGGAAAAAAAAAAAAAAAAAAAAAAAAAGAAAAATACTTTAGTAGGGCATTGAGGTCTTAAAAGCGAGTGGTCTAAATGTAGCACAAATTTCCTGAAAATACATGTGTGGAGAAAAAAAGGAATCTGATTGGAGTAGAAGTGATCCTACCTTAAAGTAATTGTAGTGTGCTTGCTCTCTAATAGGTTTGAAATTTATTTTTATTATACTTACTCGTTTTGGAACAGGTAAATATTTGTAAAGTACAGATTCAAATTCATAAAAAGATCTTTAAAACTTACTGAATGTATAGGTAGATACCCAACATGATCTTCTACTTACATATTAATATGTGATTTTCTGTGTGTATGTCAGAAGTATATTTGCACTGTATTATTTTAATGTTACTTGTCTTGTGAATTTTTACTTGCTCCGATTAAGCTAGGTATATAACATTCTTTCAAACGTTTTACAGAAACTAGAGGGAAAAGGGAAAAAGAAAGAGAAACAAGAGATGATCGTGATTATGACCAGGAGCAGAGTACCTCCAGGGATCATAGAGATGACAGAGAATCTCGTGATGGAAGAGATCGGAGGGAGACAAGAGACAACAGAGATCGGAGGGAGCCGAGGGAATCCAGAGACACTCGAGACTCCAGAGATACGAGGGATTATAGCAGAGATACCAAAGATAGTCGTGATCAGAGAGACTCGCGTTCCACACGAGATTCCCATGACTACAGAGACAGAGAGAGCCGTGATGCCCATAAAAAGGATGACCAGTACCAGGAGGACTCGCGCAGCTATGGAAGATCCCATGGCAGAGAGGAGAGCTCTCGTGCTGAAACAAGGAATGACTCCAGAAGTGACTCCAGAAATGAGAGCAGAAGTGATAGAACTGGCAGAAGTCGAGGCAGAGGTCCAGAATTGTCTGACAAGGGTATTGCATTATTTAAAAAATTAATAAGTGTCCCTATCATTGGAGATTGAATATTGACATTCATATTATCTTGATATTTGATATGGAAGTGCTGCCAAATAGTTCATGCTATTTTAAAGCTATGTTCAATTCTATTGTCGTTAAGTTAGAACAGTTGCTTGAATTTATAGCACTTCTGTGTTCTCCATTCATTAAAGTGGCATAACACTGGTATTCTGCCATACCATTTTAAAACAAACCCTAACCTTTGCACCACTCTATTTAATGTTTCCACAACCCTAGGTTTTCCCATGGGCTACAAACACAAGAAAGAGGCTGATGTGTAGTGGAAGATTTGTAGGGGGCGGTGTGTCTTAAAGTACTGGGCAGCAGGTTTTTTTGTTTTCTCTCAAAAGCAACTGCATGTCTTAGGTACCGGAAAACTATCTTTCACCTCCCCGCCCTTCTTGATTGACCAAAAAAGTGAGATTTTAACCTTTGGCAATATTTTTGAAAGTCTGGTGCACTTTGTAGAACAACTTCATTTATGACCTTTTAATCATCTATAGTAAATATATTTTGGCTTTCTCAGGCTTATTGTGACGTTTTCATTAGGAAAATACCATACAATTTTTACAGCAAAAATGACCTCTGCTTTCTGTACTTATTCCTGCTGCACTGTCTATAAGTTCACATCCTACTCAGAACAAATGTGAACTGGCATTTGGACTGTTATATTCCTAGTCAGGAGACCTCATGCTATGACCAGAGGATGGTGATTTAGAAAGTCTTGAGTTTGCAGTTTGAAAATAATAACTCTACAATTAAAGTGTGAAATTTGAGAGTTGTTGGTTAAGTAGAGTTTGATGCCACAATTTCTATTTCCATGAACAGTTAATTCAAGTTTATTAAAAGTTACTACTTTAGTGGTAACTAAAATATCAGTGGACTTTCTTACATGTGGAAACTCAGCTTTATATTGATAAATCTCTATTAGGAAGTCGGGGGACTAGAGGATCCCAGGTTGATGGTCACAGCAGTAGTGGAAACTACCATGACAGCTGGGAATCAAGGAGTAGCTACCCTGATCGGGATCGCTATGACAGTCGAGAACAAGCAAGGGATTCTTCCTTTGAAAGAAGACATGGTGAACGGGACAGGCGTGACAACAGAGAACGAGGTATTTTAATGTATATTTTTACACATACATGTGTAGTCAAACGTGTATGTATGTATGTTTCTCTCCCCCTCTTTTTTTTTCCTTGTTCCGCCCCCATAACACTAATTCATAAATAACTCATTTGACATGGCACACTGACACTAGTCCTATCCTTCATGTAAGTTAACTTCTGTAGTAAGATCTCTCATTGGCAGTGTATGCACGAGTGCTATGCCCTTTCTCCCTTCCTATGGCTAAATTTTGGCACCTTCTGTTTTTATTCAACCAAGTAGTCTTTAAACGAACTAAACTTCTTCAAGAAATTTCATTGTACAACTTCAATGTAAAATGTTTTTTCCTCCTCTTTGCCACCTCCTCCACTTCATGTACATAGAAACGTAAGCTTGGAGTCGTGACTGCGTTTCATTACGGGTTGTGTTTGTCTGTATAGAAACGTAGTATTTTGCACTGTAAATTATTTGAGTGTCTTTTTGGGGAAGGCCTGACTACTAGACTGACTGACTGACTTACTGACTACTTACTACTAAAGCAAGTGACAGTTTAAATTTATGATTAATTCAAAAATGTATTGGCTGGGGAATTTAGTATTGATGAACGCTTTGTTGTGGTCAATAATAATTGGCTAGTAAGTGTTGGTACAGATATCAGTGATCATAAAAAGAGTACGCAAGACTGCTCTTTTAGACATAGTATGCAAGATGTTACACTTCTGATCCTGAAAGAGCACTGTGTTGTCTCTGAGGAACTTAGTACCAACTTTCACTCTGGAAAATCATAGAATCATAGAATAGTTTGGGTTGGAAGGGACCTTTAAAGGTCATCTAGTCCAGCCCCCCTGCCATGAGCAGGGACATCCTCAACTAGATCAGGTTGCTCAGAGCCCCATCCAACCTGACCTTGAATGTTTCCAGGGATGGGGCATCTACCACTGGACAACCTGTGCCAGTGTCTCACCACCCTCATTATAAAAAATTTTTTCCTTATATCTAGTCTAAATCTACCCTCTTTTAGTTTAAAGCCATTACCTCTTGTCCTATCATAAGAGGCCCTGCTAAAAAGTTTGACCCCATCTTTCTTATAGGCCCCCTTTAAGTACTGAAAGGCTGCAATAAGGTCTCCCCGGAGCCTTCTCTTCTCCAGGCTGAACAACCCCAATTCTCTCAGCCTGTCTTCACAGGAGAGGTGCTCCATCCCTCTGATCATTTTTGTGGCCCTCCTCTGGACCCGCTCCAACAGGTCCATGTCCTTCCTGTGCTGAGGGCTCCAGAGCTGGACGCAGGACTCCAGGTGGGGTCTCACGAGAGCGGAGTAGAGGGGCAGAATCACCTCCCTCGACCTGCTGACCATGCTGCTTTTGATGCAGCCCAGGATATTGTTGGCCTTCTGGGCTGCCAGTGCACATTGATGGCTCATGTCGAGCTTGCCAATTAAGACAAGAGGAGGAGTCAAGCAAATGAAAATAGCATGGAAATGAAATGAGGAGCTATGAAGAATAAATATAAAATTACAGTTGGTTTGGGGTTTTTTTTTCTATCTTGAGTTTTGATTTGGAAGTGACAGGTGTGTTCTAGCTGTTTTTTAACTTCAGTTTTTCAAAGAGGTGGTTCCTATGTTGCTTTGTGAGGTGCTTTTGGTCTATTGAAATGTATCTGTTATTGCTTGTTCTTGTGACAGGTTCTGCTTTAGATTCTGTCTCATCTTCAAGCCAGGATTTCAACAAACCTAATCTCTAGGTTTCCTTTTACTTGTCAGGTGAAAATCCTGCAGTCTGAATGTGTCCTGGGGGTTGGCTTTTGCAGACTAGCTTTCATCTCTTCCACCTCCCCACCACCAATAAATCCTACATATAATATAATGTAATTTGTGCTTTTCATGTCATACAGAGTTCTTAATTTATTAAGAAAAACTTTAAAAAAGGGGGGGGGGAAACCTTAGAAGTAAAAATATCTCATCACAACGAAATAAATTTCTAGAAAGGAAATTGCTTTGAATCGGTTGTGTTTCCCTTTGGGGGGAAAATGTAAGGAGCTTGAATGGAGATAAGATTTGTTGTTTTCTTCCTTAGAAATCTAGATCGCTTTTTGTAGTAGTAAATCCTCCTCAGAGTTGCAATTCAAGACATAGTTTCCGTAATTAGACCACAGTTTTAACATTTGTCATTCAGAGAAAAATGGAGATGGATTTTGGTTGGTACTTAGTTCTATGATATGTAAGGAATCTTTTTAGTATGTTTTTAAAATGTAAGCTTGCAAATTTGGGCTATCTTTGTTCAACTAAGGCAAATATATAGGTGTTCCAAACAACCACTGGAACAGCGCTTCAAATAATGAAATCACGTAAGAAGTGCTGATTATCCACTTCTAATTGTCTAATACGCTTCCAGTATCTTGATTCATGTAAGAGTTTCATGTAGGTGTTTTGTCACCAAAACTGACATAACAAACAGGAGTTACAGAACTTCTGTATAAAATCTAATACTTGGTATGCACAATAAATCGTATTATAATGTTATAGGCACTGTTAAAAGAATGTGTAACCTGTTCATGGAACCAATTGCATGAACTGGTGATTTGTCCTTTTAAAAAAGAAGTGTTACATCCATGGCAGAAATGTCACTCAAGTTTGCTTTTAATTTTACCTAGTAACAGGGGAGCATTAAGTCATTGTTAATTCACTCAGAGATTAAAATTGATTAAACTGATGGAAATGCATGTTTTATTGATTTAGTCCTATTCAAACTCTGCCTGCTCACCCCTGGTGGACATTGTCTCAATTTACAGTGAAGTGCACTCTCAGCCCCAGAGTAATGGACCGAAAAATACCAACCTCTGTTCGTGCCATTTTTTGCTCTTTTGTATAATGCTTTTAATATATATTGTGGAAAAATAGTTTTATTGATTTGTTGTGCTTCAAATACTACTAACATCAGCATAGAAATTGTTATAAAGTGGGCAAAATTTATAGAAATATTTTAAAAAATATCCAAACTATAACTAACAAAATGCAGCTAAGTCTGTGGAGAGTGAATACCATTAGATAAATCAGGTTTCACTGTCCTTCTGGATCAGTCATTTTCTATATAAATTTAGTTTTCTGCATGACTCTGATCCACTGTCTGAACTATGAAAAACTCAGCTTCTAAAACTGTAAGGCTCTGCAGAATACATATGGAAACTTCCAGCAGTTCTGCTTCCTGTATTGCATCCTTACCTCTTCCTTTCTCATGGATTTGCTCGTGTGTTTCTGTGCAGAGATCTCTTCTTCTGTGATGAGACAGGCCAATATTTCTTATTTTACAGTAACTTTTACTATGTATTATAAATAGTGTGAGTTCTTGTAGAGCCCATGACTCTTTAGGAAGTAAAATTTTCGTACAGAAGTCTTAACATTTCATTTCCATATGTATGTCATTCAGAGCTTTTCAAGACCTTGTACCAGATTTTGAATCATTGAGTAATACAATCGTAATAGCTGGGCTGTGAGGCATATAGTTCTCTCTTCAGAAAAATCTGGTAGGAAATAAATTTTTTGCAGTAACTTTTGGCTAAAATAAGGAAAGCCCACTCCCTAAATATCGAAAAAGTCGTTCAAAATGAGTATTGCTTTTTGTCTTTTTCCCTCTCCAAAGAGAATTTCCAAGTTTCTGCAGGGAGTCACTTTTCATTTAATGCAAACCAATATCTAGATTGTCAAAACAAAAGCTCTTGGGTTTTTATTAGTGTAGTGGGAGAGGTGTTATGTCCCTTTAGCACTTGGTAATCAAACTTGCTTCTCTTCACAGATCAGAGAGCAAGCTCACCGGTACGGCATCAAGGACGAAGTGATGACCTTGAGCGGGATGAAAGAAGAGAAGAGCGGAGGGTAGATCGGTCTGATGATAGGAGAGATGAAAGGGCTCGGGAGAGAGAGAGAGAAAGGGAAAGAGATCGAGAGAGGGAAAGAGAAAGAGACCGAGAAAGAGAAAGGGAGAAGGAAAGAGAGCTGGAACGAGATCGTGCTCGGGAACGGGAGAGGGAGAGAGAGCGGGACAAAGACAGGGACCGCGAGCGTGACCGAGATAGGGACCATGACAGGGAAAGGGAACGAGAAAGGGAGAGGGAGAAGGAACGGGAGCGAGAGCGGGAGGAACGAGAAAGGGAGCGAGAGCGTGAAAGAGATCGAGAGCGGGAACGAGAAAGGGAGAGAGGTCGAGACAGGGATAAAGAAAGAGACCGCCAGAGAGACTGGGACGATAAAGAAAAAGGAAGGGAAGACCGCAGGGATAAGAGAGAAGATATCCGAGAAGAAAGAAGTTCAAGAGATGTCCATGAGGAAAGAAAATCCAAGTGAGTGGATTTGAATGCTACTTCAGTCAAAAAAAAAAGGGGGGGGGGGGCAATCTTTTACTGTTGATTTCAGTAAGTTAGTAAGCAGGGCATTATAATAAGGAGGAAGATACCCTGTTTATGCAGAGGCCCAGTCTGGAGCCATATCTCCTGCATCTGTGTGGCACATACTGGCCGCTCCAAAATCAGTACTATGCTGGTGAAGTTAATCCGATGCTTTGTTAGTGCAGAATTGTGGAACTACTCAGGAACTAACAATTGAGTCAGACCATGTCATTTTCCCTTCTAAGGATACTGGCGTGGCCATGCCTTTAACGCAGGCATTCTTGGAAACGTAATAGCAGACTGTGGTACCTTTTGAAGCCTGGAAAGTCAGATAGCAGCTAACTAGGGCAGGGTTCATGCCTTTGTTCGTTAAATTTCTGTGGAACTTACGTTACCCTTTACACTACTAATTTTTCAATACCAGAAGGCTACCAGTGAAGACGTGAACAATATCCTGAGTAGATGTGTGGTGCTTCCTTTTTTTAAGTGTGTAGCACTGATTCACTTTTCTCTTTTTTCATTTAATACAGTAAAATTCTCATTGTTCCATCAATAATAAGCAAAGCTATGTTGCCCTGAATGGCTACTTTACTTGGAAATAATTACTAGCTTTTGTGTGAGAGAATTGTGGATTCCTATAAATCACCTAGTACAGACTCTCCCCCATCCCACTGCAGAGAGAAGTGAGCAAGTGTCTAGGTGGGGACTTAGCTGCCAACTGGGGTCAACTCACTGCAAGGATCATTGCCACAAGGAAAAATTGATCTTAATAGTCTTTCATAACTTTTTGCTAAAAAGATAGTTGCCTTAAGTGTTTGAGTTTTAGTTTAAGGTATCTTACAGTATGATCAGAATTTTGGAATAACAACTTAGAAAACCGCGAAACTTCTTGGCATCCTTAGATGTGTTGATTCTGTATGAGGTGCTTAGACTTCAGGGATTGTATTGATGATAAACTTAATTAATGCATGTTTTCTTTGAAGAATCCTGAAGAAATTTGACTGTACATGTTTGTTCTGCAGGAAGCGTCACAGAAATGAAAGCAGTCCAAGTCCTCGTCAGTCACCCAAACGTCGCCGTGAGCACTCTCCTGATAGTGATGCTTACAACAGTGGAGATGATAAAAGTAAGTAGGAGTGGGCTGTCTTTGCAGCTGGGTCCAGCTTACCTTCTGCCTATGGAAAATAACTTGCAATCTTAAATAGAAAAAACTTGGGGAAAGCTTTTGTAAGTGTCCTCCTCCCCTTATTTTTATGAACAACCCCGTTTTTCTTAATTTATAAGCTTGTCTTTTATCTTCATTTTGTCACTATGTGTTACATCTGCCAGGTGATAGTGACTTCCTCATCTGTTGTTTAAGGTGCATGTTTACCAAAATGGAAATAGAATCATAGAATGGTTTAGGTTGGAAGGGAGCTTAAAGATCATCTAGTTCCAGCCCCCCTGCCATGGGCAGGGACACCTTCCACTAGACCAGGTTGCTCAAAGCCCCATTCAGCCTGGCCTTGAACACTTCCAGGGATGGGGCAGCCACAGCTTCTCTGGGCAACCTGTGCCAGTGCCTCAGCCACCCTCCTAATGAAGAATTTCTTCCTTATATCTAATCTTCATCTACCCTCTTTTGGTTTAAAATCATTACCCCTTGTCCTATCGCTACGTGCCCTTGTAAAAAGGCCCAGAATAGAAAAAAATAATCTGTTGCTGCTGCAGCAGTAGAAAAACCTGAAGAAATGTAACTGAAATAATGGATTATATGTTTTAATTGACACTTTTTGGCATACGCAAGTTGCCAAATGTTCACATATTCTCCTTTCTAAACAATACAAGTACGTCCTTTTTCCCATTTTGTAGATGAAAAGCACAGACTTCTGAGCCAGGTTGTGCGGCCACAGGAATCCCGGTCACTGAGCCCCTCTCATGTTACAGAGGAGCGGCAGAGTCGCTGGAAAGAAGAGGAGCGAAAATCAGACAGAAAGGAAAGTTCCCGGCGTTATGAAGAACCAGAGTTTAAAGAGAGGGTTTCTTCAGCAGATAAGCAAAGAGAGCAACCAGATGTTTCAGAAAGCTCCCGGTCCAGGGTTCAGGAACATCTTGGACACCGCCCCTCTGAAGAAAGAGATGCTTCTGATAGAATGCATGATGACAGCAAGAAGAAGTCTAAAGTACAGAAAAAGGCCACAAAGAAGAAGAAAGATGATGACAGTGGGGTGGAAAGGTATGCTAATGAATCAACGACTGAGGAAAGCCAGGTCTTTTCACCCAAGAAAGGTCAAAAAAAGAAAAACATAGAGAAAAAGCGGAAGAGATCGAAGGGTGATTCTGAAGTTTCTGATGAAGAAATTGTTCCACATCATAAAAAGAAGAAAGGCCCAAGAACCCCTCCTGTAACAAAAGAAGAATTGGTTGAAGCACCACCTGAGAAAGCAGTGGCAGAAGTCCCCCAAAAAAGAGAAGATACAACATTTAGTGACTGGTCAGACGAAGATGTTCCTGAACGCGGTGACATTGTTGTTCCGGAAAGAAGAGCTGAGGAATCTCATAGAAAAAGTCACAGGATGAGGGGCGAAAAGGTGGAAGCTCCTCATGTTACTATAGACGATGGACCACACCGTAAACCTGTGGATCAGAAGCGCAGCAGCAGCCTTGGTAGCAATCGGAGCCATGCCTCAAGCAGACTTAGATCCCCTTCCAATGAGTCAGCTCATCGCAGTGGAGATGACCAGACTGGACGGAAGAGGATCCTGCACAGTAGCTCTAGAGACAGAGATAGGGACAGGGACAGAGAGAAGAAAAGCTTAGAAATCACTGGGGAACGGAAGTCCAGAATTGATCAGTTGAAACGAGGGGAACCCAGTCGCAGCACATCTTCAGGTAATAAAATACATTTTAGTGAGACTGACCTATCATTCTGTATATAAGTGCAAAGGTACAAATCCCAAATCATTCTTGCATGGCTGTATACTCTTTTCATTTGTAATTAGTGTGAAGGGAGGGGAAGGTGCTCTCTGCCATTCACTTTAAAACTAGAGTGAATTAAGGTTCCTGCAAGTGTTACCATATTTAAAAAGCTGACCCTCAGCATGCGGGATTACCACTTTGTTTACACCAAAACATTCAGTTACATTCAGTTCATGCTGTCTGGGAAATAAAGTAATTTGTAGGACAAAAAAAGAACTCATAGAAAGAGAAAATTCTTGTGCTAACAGAATATTGAGCTAGTTTTATCATCTAAATGATGTTCTTAAGTTCATTATTAAGATTAATTTTGATATGGAAATTCTGAAACCTCTGCAAAATGAAAATGTCTCTTCTCTCTGGGAGAGAGATCCATTATCATCTCAGGATCTATTTTCACTGAGGTAAATCTGTCATGGTTCCTGTTAGGCATACTTTTAATGCATATGGAAATCATCTTTGTTGCAAATCAAAATAATCACAATTGACGTGTTTTATTTGTGTAGTTCCTATTAAAAAAAAAAAAATCAGTAAAATGTTTTAAAATTTAAACAGCATCAATAGGAAAATATCGTCCTCCTAAATCACTTTGGCTCTCTGTTCTCCTCAGGGTTACCTGCCTGAAATTATTTTTCTGAATTTATCATTTGCTAGCCAGGGCATTCCTAGCTTTTAGAAGACATGTTTTGAAAATTTTGAATTTTGAGGTGATTCCCCCCTCCTGCCTATATTTCTGAGTTGAAATCAGACAGAATCACAGAATGGGAGAGGTTGGAAGGGACCTCTGGAGATCATCTAGTCCAACCGCCCTGTCAGAGCAGGGTCACCTAGAGCAGGCTGCACAGGACTGCGTCCAGGCGGATTTTGAATATCTCCAGAGAAGGAGACTCCACACCCTCCCTGGGCAGCCTGTGCCAGGGCTCTGTCACCCTCACAGGGAAGAAGTTTTTCCTCATGTTCAGGCAGAACTTCCTGTGTTCCAATTTGTGCCCGTTGCCCCTTGTCCTGTCGCTGGGCACCACTGAGAAGAGTCTGGCCCCATCCTCTTGACACCCACCCTTGAGTCCCCTCTCAGTCTTCTCTTCCTCAGGCTGAACAGCCCCAGCTCCCTCAGCCTTTCCCCATAGGAGAGATACTCCAGTCCCCTCATCATCTTTGTAGCCTCCGCTGGACTCTCTCCAGTAGTTCCTCGTCTTTCTTGAACTGGGGAGCCCAGAACTGGACACAGTTGATGATGTACCTTCAGTTTGGCTTCTATAATAGTAGGAAGTAGCCGCTGAAAATCTTTTGGGAGTGGGAGCAATACCTTATGTTTTTAAGTAAGGTTAAATCTATAGGCAATCTGAAGCATTTTTAATTCGAAGATGATGCTTTTGAGAAGTCCAGTGTCATACCTGAATCTTTAAAATGCTTTGGTCTAGTAAAATGGTATTACATTTACGTGCTGTAGTCATGCATATATTTAAAATATTTTATTCAGATCGTCAAGATTCAAGAAGCCACAGTTCAAGAAGAAGTTCTCCTGAATCAGATCGTCAGGTCCATTCCAGATCTGGGTCCTTTGATAGCAGGGAAAGGCTTCAGGAGCGAGATCGACATGAACATGATCGAGAACGAGAGAGAGAAAGAAGAGAGGGAAGACAGAGAGACTGGGACCGAGATGTTGATAAAGACTGGCCGAGGAGCAGGGAACGAGAGAGACTCAGAGAACGGGAGAGAGAGAGGGAGAGGGAGAAAAGACGGGAGCTGGACAGAGAGAGAGAGAGACAACTACCCGATACTGCTGAAAGAGAGAGAGACAGAACTCTTGACATCTCCTCTCAAAAAGAATCAACAAAACACAGTGAAACAAAGCTGGACAGAGATCACGAAAAGGAGTTTGATGGTGTTTGTCGGGATTCAGCAGCTTCAGAGAAGGAAAGAACAGACAAAGATTTAGGACCTTTACAAGGTTTTGAAGACGGAAATGAGGCCGAAAAGGTAGAGAGTTTAGAAGGTGAGATATTCTGGGAAAGAACCTGGACTGTCAATTATTTTATTCTTTCCTTTTTAGCATAGTGCTGAACTAAGCTATATTAGAGTAATTTTCTACTGAAAGGTGTATTGGCTCCACCTTCTCTATTGTGGAAGCAGGCACAGTAAGGGAGAATTCTGATGAGCATCTTCTTACTGTTATTTGTGTTTATGTTAGTGTTATTTCTTAATTTCTAAAGAAGTCTTGAGGCAAAGACACATAAAATGATCTGATGTATAATTTCACCAAGGTGCAACGTTTCTGAATAGGCAGTTCGCTAAAGAATCACAGCAACATTTGATTGCCTTGTTATGTCCTTATAAGATCTATTTCTTAGTTTGGAAGTGACAGGAAATGAGTGGAAAAAAAAAAGTGTGTTGACTTGGAAATGTTCTTGGAAATGTTTTTTCTGCAGAGTCCAATTGTCATAGAAATGACTGTCTGATTAGTAGGTGAAACATGTATGGCTTGGCACAACAGTCCAAAAATGGCTTTCCTGAGGTAATCTTACTAAATGCGGCTTCAGTTTGCTGGCCCTAATGGTACTGGGGAAAATGTGCTTAGGATTAATAAATAAATGAAGTAAGGGGCAAACACTGACAAACTCTTATGAGTTTGTCACATGGATTAGACAGCTTGAGCTTTGCATGGATAGGGAGTTTGGGAAATACCTTTAACCTATATCAACAACATAAAAGAAGCAAGAGTCTAAATCCAGAATAACTGGTGTACGTTATGGTTATGTTCAGTAAGTTGGGGGGTTTTTTGGTGACTGCAGGAGTTGTCTTCTCTAAAATCTGTTGAGAGGAAAAAAAGACATTGTAGGATTTGGAATTTTTGGATGTTTGGAATGGTAAGGCCTGAAGTCCACAGTCTTCAGAAACAGAGAAGCAAATGGATTAAGCTTTTGTAGTTTTACATAAGATAACAGGACATTGTCTCATCATATTTGCATGCTTAATAAGAATTGTCAGTAGATGTTCATTGTTAATTTAGGCAGTTAAATCGAATGTTGTCTGGAGGGGATGATGAGGAATATTTATTACTTATTATATCTCCTACTTGATTACTTGCAAAGTGGTCATTAGGGTTGACTGGTACAATTGAGAAAATTCCATTTAAGGAGATTATCTGTGGAGTGGAAGCACTTGTCAAAGATAGTACTTGGAGTGAGTATGGGGAAGTCTGCTCTGTCTTGCTGTAATGGACAGAATTCAGTGATTTTTAAGCTAGAGGAAGGAATGGTGCAGGAAATCTGAGAGTACAATGTGGTAACTTCAGAAAATAGTTGTGAAAGGCTTCTCCTAGGCACATTATCTGTTTCAGAGAAGGTACCTGTAACTGAACCAGCTTTGGATGTTAAATGTGTTCTTAGGTCTAGCCTTTCAGCATACTTCTTGTAAGTGTCTTAATGTATATACTTTTGTGTATTTTTCAAAGGTTGTGGTCTAAATTCTCTGAAAATTACTATCTGTAGGAAGTTATAGTATATTAGTTTAGGATTATTTTTAGACAAAGACGTATTAGATGGCATTCCATTTTATTAAAGCATACTATATATAACTTGTTTGATTTTTAAGGTTTAGTGAATTTGTGAATTAATGAAATTGTCTTTCATTACTTTATTACTCCTGTTTACACTGCTCCTTTTAGCTGACTAGTGTGTCATGTTTTTAATGCAGAATTAATATAAAAGTACATTTCTGCAAAAAAGCAGTAAATGTAGTGATAGGATTATAATCTAGAAATTACCAAACTTTGATTTGAAATTCAAAGTTGAGAAAGTAATCTTTTTTAATCATGTATTGAGAATTTTGGATTATTATTTTTAATTGCTTCATACAGTAATTTTTTTAATGGTTCATCTGTGCTGTCCAAGCACATAGTTATGGTGAGGTAGTGTATCTGTTAGATCAGTGAGGAGGCAGAAGATGGATCATACAGGAAGTGAATATTTAAAATCGTAAGACACAAAATGAAATCTAGTACAGATGACCTTATTTTCCTTTTAAAAAAGAAAAACTTTTTAGAAAACTAAATACAGTTTCCAAATCTGATGATGATAAGGAGGTATCTGGTGTTTGCTTGGACAAATTATTGTAGTATCTTGTCTAACAAAATGTATGAGGATATAATTACTAAATTATTGTAGTGTCTTGAACCTTAATGTTTGCTCTAGGAGTGGACTTAAATAATGCCCAAGATGCTATATGTTTCCTCCAGAGCACTGCCAGGTGGTCTGAGTAGTTAATTTACTCTCTGGTAGCATGTCTTTTCCTTGCTTTTTCCATGTTGATTTTTAGGTTAGTTGAGGTGATTTTTTTTTTTTCCCTTCCCCCTCTGTAGCTTTTACAAAAACAAGCAAAAAAAAAAAAAAAAATTGGGGGCAACTGAAAACGGAGGCAGTTTCCCTTCTGGATAAGGGAGCTGGCAGATACTAGAATTGTCATCCACAGGGGAAGGACCCCTGTAAGTTCTGCATGGCACAACTCATTGCAAGTACTCTGGCAGAGAACCCCAAGAAAGCCTGAGTTTAGAGCAATAGGGTTTCTGAATGCTTGAATCAGGTCTTTCAGTCTTGGAGGTGAGAGAATACCTTCAGATGTTCCTTTCATGAACTGCAAAATTCAACATGTGCCTTCTGTTTACTGGTTTTAAGGAACATGTTGACACATACAGCACAGGTATTTGTATATGCATATAGTATGTGGATGGATAGGAGTGTAACAACAACTCAAGAAGTTTGGCTTTCCTAAAGCTCTTCTTGTGACTTCCACAAAGAGTCTAAAACTCTGTGAATAATTGCTTCATTCAGAGTATCTTGCACATTCTTGTATTTGGGGGTTTTGTTACTTCTTTCTCTTGTAGAGCCTTTGGACTGAATCCTGAGTTTGGATTCATGTGCAAAAGCATCTAAAAGACTTTGTGGCACTAACTTAGATTTGTATTGTTAACTACATATCTGATATCAGATAATCAGCATATATTTCTTCTGAATATGGCCGCCTGCGTGCAGTTTGACTCATACTGCACAAAAAAAATTGACTGAGGTGTGTAAAATTCAAACTGCCACATTGTGTATGGGAGAAATAACTTTTCTGCCTCCATGAGTTAATACCTGTTTTCATTTTGAATATACTTGTCCCAAAAAACTAACAGGCTCGTTTGCTGAACCTCCTTGTTTTCACCCTGCTTAAAGCATGCTTAGAAAACACGAATGATTGCTTTAAAGCTACAGTGTGAATCTGTCTCTG
Source organism: Phoenicopterus ruber ruber (assembly GCA_009819775.1). Taxonomy (NCBI): domain Eukaryota; kingdom Metazoa; phylum Chordata; class Aves; order Phoenicopteriformes; family Phoenicopteridae; genus Phoenicopterus; species Phoenicopterus ruber. The sequence goes on along the minus strand of CM020215.1, from coordinate 188,134,047 downwards.
TAGGAGGAGAAGATGAAGCAAAGATTGATGATGTACAGTCACTGGGGTCTGGTGCTGGAGAATACGAGCCAATCAGTGATGATGAACTGGATGAAATTCTGGCAGGTGATGCTGAAAAGCGGGAGGATCAACAGGAGGATGAGAAGATGCCTGGTAAAAGTATAGCAAAACCCCTTTATGATTATTTGAATATAAAGATTAGATTGGTTTGCATGTAATGCTATTGTGATATAGACAGTATTTCTGAATTAGAAATGCAGTTTGTATGTTCTTCGGTATTTCTCATTTGTTCTGTAATGGTCGGGTAAGCCTGAGAAGTAAAGAGTACCGGGAGCTGTATTGTGAAGTAATGTTTATCTTGTATGTAGCTAGAAGTGTAAGTTTTGTTTTTATAAACATGTTTTCATTTATCCCTTTTGGCGTTGATCGTTATGGGGAACGGATATTTTTATGAACAGATTTTATCTGTATTTGAATGCTTCCCAATCTTCTACTTGTCCTAAGTTCAGGTGGGTCATCTGGGCTATATTATCAGTGTTGTATTTTCTGTAATAAATGTACTGGATAAACACAGTTTGTCAATAAATAATATACATGTCCTTCGAAAAGAGCAGCATCCAGAGTTGACATACTAGCTTTTTAAGCTTGGATCTATCATAGCATGTTTAGTTGTACTGTGGCTTTTGTGAATACGTAAGTGATGTGTCCAAATCTGCTGGCTAAGCAGGATCCGAGCAGCCTTTCACAAAGGGGCTGCGATAAAAATGAAGCAGAATAGTAGGGTTGTTTGTTTTGTGGGTTTTTGTTTGTTTGGTTGGTTTTTTTAATCCAAGAAGCTTTCTATTTGTATGATCCTTTTTTCTACCAATCTAAGTGAGTTTTGACGTTCTTACCCAAAGTGTCTAAAGATCCGGCTTTGGTGAGAACTGCAGAACAATGTTCATCTAATATATATTGCTTTTAGGACATGGGGATGTACACAGCACGTGAAATTAATCAACTGTGGTAAGGGATGATGATGTGATAACTCGTTCTCTGTCAATGTTTTTGCAGATCCTGTGGATGTTATAGATGTAGATTGGTCCAGTCTTATGCCAAAGCAGCCAAAAGAACCACGGGAGCCTGGAGCTGCGCTCTTAAAATTCACACCAGGTGCTGTTATGTTGAGAGTTGGCATTTCCAAGCGATTGGCAGGACCAGAACTCTTCACCAAAATTAAAGAGACTTGCCAGAGAGTGTTAGAAAAACCTAAAGGTAATTGTTTCTGCAGTGATTAAACTGTCTTTTGTACTTAGTGAAAATCCTTATGAAATGTGCATTAGTTCATTATTTTAGGTTTCAAGACCATGGAAAGTGTATAATGAGTATTGTGTGAAAATTACAGGAATGTAATACACCTGCATGTCAATCAAATTAGTGTTTTAATTCCAGCAGTGGTGAGGAGGTCTTGAATAATAGTCTAAACAAAAATTTTCATCCTAGTGGAATATTCTTTTTGTGAGACCATTCATGCTTTCCTGGCCTAAGGTGTGTCAGCAGTTATTTGGAGAGCTAAATATCTTCTGCAGTGAATTAGTAGTAATATTGCAAGAAAGAAATAAGATTTCTTATTTTCTCTGAAGGTCCTCTCTGTGTGTCCTCTTATTTTCCTTCTGAGGATCCTCTCCAGAATGCATAGATAGGAGTTTTGGGGCCAGAATGAAGGAGTTCAGTGAAATTTGCATGTTATATCTTTGCTAGAAGTGGGAAATTAAATAAAATAATACACAGGTCTGGCATTTGGACAGTGTGTGGCATAAGACATGCATGATAGATGGGATGGATATGAACTATATCAGTGCTCTCTACTACAGTTCTGTAGTGTCAGCAGGGCTTTTGCATATGAGACGATACTGATTTTTCTCTTTGGCATCTCAAGAACCAGTTGAACTGCTTGCAACAACTTACATGGTAAGATTGTGGTTTTAGGACTATGAAACATTTGCTTTCTATAAGATCTCTACGCAAATTACTTCAGGATCTAAATGTGAGAAAATTATGGCTTATAAATAATAGTATCTGTGGAACCCCTGTTTTTAGGGAATAGCAGATTTTTCTGATTTTTTTTTTTTTTTTTTTTTTTTTTTACTCTGTAAATTCTAGTTCTTAATTTGAAACAATACTTTTTAATTCTTTGCAACATTATTCTTCATGCAGTTGTCTTGTTAACCTTGTGGTCTCAGATAAGTGGAGAGGAAAAAAAAAATGAACTTGCTTCTCCCTGCCCTGTTAATCTCCATGAATGTCACTGCTTGCTTGAGCCATTTGAATTGTGCAACTATTAATCATGGGCTGTTGCTACTGCTTCTCCTTGTTTTTTTAAAGTCAAATTAAATGCAAACATTTTTAATGCAGCATAGATAGTATAATTTGAGGTGTGTAGCTGGTGTTAGTAAGTACTATCAGTGTCCCACTGCAATATTTGCAGCTCTTTCTATGCAGTATTAGCTTGCTTCTAGTTTAAAAAAAAAAAAATCTCAGCTCTTATGCTTAAGAATTCACATAACCGATGTAATTGATACACTATTGTGTCTTCCTGAGTTTGCAAACTGCCTGATATAGTAAAGGTATGAACTATATCTCTCTCTGTAAGTTTTAATTTTGCTGTATACTTCAACGCTTCTTGTCAGGGATTCCTTGCAACAGCAACTACAGTGCAGAATCGCTCCACCTGGCTATTTAAAATGATACCCGAAATAACCTCAGCAGTCCTTGCATGCTTCTCTAGAAATAAACAGAAAGTCCAGAAGAGTGGTGATAGTAGGAGACTCTCCAGCACTGCCTCTGGGCTCTCTTAAGTGTACTCAGATTCAGCAGAACTTTGCTCTGAAGAGGAAAGGGGATTGAAGTGCCTCCGTTGATTCCTCTTTGGTGTGTGCAGTCTCTCACACATCAAAGTTACTACGTGTGGAACTGCCAGTAGGCTTTCAGGTGTGTTTTCTCTGTAATCTCCTGCAAGGTGAATGTTCCTCGTATAGTGATTACACAGCCACAGCTCGTATATTCTAAACTAAGGCACAAACATGTTGCCCTGAAAAGTGAATGAATTTGAGCTAGGTATTCGGTGTGCGTTACAGTTGAAGTGTAGTGTTTTCACTTTGGACTACTTCATGGTGGTATAATTTCTTTCCCTGTTTTATTCCTGAGTTTGGTGTTGCCTTCTTTGTTGTTATTTGTGGATTAAAAGTTTCTGGTAATGCACTGAAATGCAGGAAAAAAAGGAGAAGGTAGCTTGTTTCTGGGATTTTTGTTTGTATTCATTTTCTGTGGAAACAAAAATCTGTAGTATGTGATGGAATTGAGATTTGTACCTGACTTACTCTCTATTTTATGCAATTATTTCCTCTAAGGATATGGACATGCTTAGTTGCCAGATATGCTCAGCATCTGGCACATAGGCAGACTCTACAAAGCTGTTAGTGTTACCTTTGAAGTGGCTTTTTTGTGTCCTCACTTATTTGTGTTGTTGATTGTCTTGATGACTTTAGTGCAGTTCTCTTTAACCTGCCCTTGATTTCATGTAACCTTTAGTTTTTAGACAAGGTTAAAAGAAACAAAGTCTTACTCAGCTTCATCCAAATTCTGAGTGGTTTAAAAAAATGCATCTTTGTTCTCTTCTGTGTGCATGCTGCCAAACTGCTGTAGCAGTTTTTGCTATTAGCTGCTAAATTTTCCCCAGGTGCTGGTGTCTGTAGCTAGGTGTTGGATTCTCTGCTAAGCATATAGAGGTGGCTGGATTGGATTTAGCTGCATACCTTACATTTTTTTTTTTCAGTTATATCATAATCTTCCTATTTATTGTAAAAGTGTTATAAATCAATGAGCTGCAGTCCAGCCATGTCCACTCTTCTTGTCGTTGTCTACATTTTGTAGGAAAAAGATGTCACAGAACAAGTCTCACCTCAGGAGCCGTCTTTAGTTAAAGTGATTAAAGTCTTCTAGCTGCGTGCTGTTTCTTCTGATAAGTGTATTAAAGGACTAGTCCTGCCACTTTGAGTGCTATTAACAAATGCTTTAGATGAGCTGGTAGGAGGGGGTAGTTCATTAGCATCTGTTGACTTGTTCTCTAGGTTCATCCACCATGGATAAAAGAATTATTCTACATAGTTGTATTTCACTTCTGCATAGCCATACAAACCCTGTTTTGACACTGGTACAGTTATCCTGTGTCTTGCAGAGAAGTGCGATTTAGGCCACTTTCTGATCAACACTAGTAGTAAACAGCTTTTGTCACACATGTCTGATCATAAATTATATCCCCTCTTCTATCCCAGAGCTGTCACTTGGTTTTTAGGCCTCGGTGATTGCTGTCTCAATATTGCTTTCCAGTGCTGAAGCTACGTACAAGGATACCCGTCCTTCCCTTTAAATGGTGAAGGATTTATTTGTGTTTTTCTATAAACTGCAATATTGTTTTTTTCCAAACCTTGGTATTGTTTAGAAGGCAGAAATATTAATAGTAAAACTTTAAGGGATTTCATATTACTGTATATTGCTGTTCCAAAATAACATGTATATGTTGTTCTCTGCACATATCAATTCTTTCTAGATGCAGAAAACCTTTTTGAACATGAACTGGGGGCCTTGAACATGGCTGCACTTCTACGAAAAGAAGAGAGAGCAGGTCTTCTCAGTAATCTGGGTCCTTGCTGTAAAGCACTGTGCTTTCGAAGGGATTCTGCAATTCGTAAGCAGCTAATGAAGAATGAAAAGGCAAGCAGTTTGTTTACAGTGCTTGGTCAAAATGTGGAAACACAGATTCCGCTATGCAAAACATTTCTCTGGAGAGATAATTTTTGTATTTGTTGTTCTGGAGCAAACCTAGTCCTTTAAATAACAGAGAACAGACTTTTATTGAAAGAGGTTGCAGGGTGTTTATTTTTTATTTAGGATGAGAGATTAATTTAAGATTGAGACTAGAGGTAGGTGCTGTTTCTTATTTTGGGGTTTAAATTCTGGAGATACACTTTCTACATTTAAAGAATACATGATAAAAAGAGTTGGTTAAAATACAATTTCAAAGACAATTGTTGAATAATTCTCCTGCTTAAGGTTCCATGTACTTTTATAAGTGTGGCCAGCAGGAGTAAGGAAGTGATCGTCCCCCTCTACTCAGCACTGGTGAGGCCGCGCCTCGAATACTGTGTTCAGTTCTGGGCCCCTCACTACAAGAAAGACACTGAGGTGCTGGAGCGTGTCCAGAGACGGGCAATGAAGCTGGTGAAGGGTCTAGAACACAAGTCCTATGAGGAGCGGCTGAGGGAACTGGGGATGTTTAGTCTGGAGAAAAGGAGGCTGAGGGGAGACCTTATTGCTCTCTACAACTACCTGAAAGGAGGTTGTAGCGAGGTGGGGGTCGGTCTCTTCTCCCAAGTAACAGGCAATAAGACAAGAGGAAATGGCCTCAAGTTGCGCCAGGGGAGGTTTAGATTGGATATTAGAAAAAATTTCTTCACTGAAGGCGTTGTCGGGCATTGGAACAGGCTGCCCAGGGAAGTGGTTGAGGCGCCATCCCTGGAGGTATTTAAAAGACGTGTAGATGTGGCACTTAGGTACATGGTTTAGTGGTGGACTTGGCAGTGCTAGGTTAATGGTTGGACTCGATGATCTTAAAGGTCTCTTCCAACCTAAACAATTCTATGATTCTATAAGCATTATAAGATTCTATTCTTCCAAGTTAAATGTACCTAGATAATTTTCTTTTCAAAATTAAAAGCAAAAATACTTTTGCCATTTCTTGCACTACAGTAGGTTTTACGATCTTGCATGTTAATAGAAAGATATTTAATTCTCAAAGTCTTTTCTAGTGAATATGTATGATTAAACCTCTAATTACTGAGAGTACTTGAGGTTATTTTCTCAGCTTGCATGTTAAAAGCCACTGTTTTCTGTCTTTTTTCTTTTTTTTAATTTCAACAGGGTGCAACAAAACAAACTTACACAAATTCTGCAGCAATGGACAGCGACTTGTTACGGTTGAGTCTACGGTTATTCAAACGAAAGACTGTGTGCCAAGTTCCTGGGCAGGAAAAGACAGAGGATAGTAAAATTCCACAACCGGCTATCCAGCAAGAAGTGTGTGTGTCTTGAGTGAATGATCACGGTGGCACTTTCTAGGTGATTTCTCCCTACCAGTGTTGGTATTGATGTTTAGAACTGGTTGGTTGGAAAGCAGCTGTAGAAGATGGAAGAAAATACTCCGTTTATACACAGATAAGAATTATTTGGTTTGGATGTGAATAAAAGGGGTAAAAAATAAAGACTTCTATGTGAAGTTCTCTGCAAGTTTTATAATGTTGAATCTTACATTGTAACATAAACCTGTTTTATGGTGCATCAAGTGTAATAATGTGAAGATGTTTGGTTTTAGCAGTTTATAACACCACCTGATATTAAACTGAAGAAAACTGTCTGCGTATCTTTTTCTTCATTATGACTGTTTTTTTCCACCACCACCTTGGTCCCTCAGTACACATCTGGAATTTCTTAAATAGCTTGCTTCCTGAGAGTCTGTCTACCTCCACTTTCCGAAACCCTTTCTTATCACAGCAGCCTCTGGGGTGGATCTGGATTTGGACAAAACTCTTAACTCTTTTCCATCTTTACCGTAGGTTTCCTCTGATAATTCCTGGACACACAAATCTAGTCTGGTCATTTAAGGCTCCCCTTCTTGTTGATGGAAAAAAAAAAAACCTTCCAGGAAGTGATTTATGGCCAGTTTTAGATGCCTGTATTTATGACACTAACAGCAGTTTCGGAATGCCTGCTGCCTACAAAGCAGGATTAGTGCATATATTTTACATTCTGTTAAGTATCAGAGCAGATGAATCCCATGGAGCAACCTGAGGGTATTTCACACTTGAGTTTCAGGAGTTTTTGGATGTCAGCAGTAAAGGCAGCGAGCAATGATGTTTTGCTGGGTGTTACAGATTTCAGGGGCCTGATTAGAGACAAGCTTGGACTCACTTTTGTAAGAATTGTTTTCAGTTTGAGAAGTTAATGTCTTGTGTGGCATCTTTGGATTATACCAGTCAGGTATAGAAATGAAGAGAGTTCTAAAGCTTCAGACCAAGTCCCTGTATGCACCTCTGTACTTTTCCTGGGTTTAAACCCAAACTGTGCTTTGAATTCTGCTCATAGAGGGTGGGAAATAAATCCGTAGTTTAACCTTGATACCGGATTGCTGCAAAGCAACTTGTTTTCATGGTTCTCATTCAGGTTGAAAATGAGTTATGAACCACTAAATTTTTTTGACAGTTGGTTTATATTAGTTTCTTATCCTTTTTCTCCACTTGGAACCAGCATTCTGAGGTGGGATGTTGACTGTGCAGTTTAACAGCAGGCCTGTCTCGCATCTCTTGTGATTGCTCACAGTTGTATTGGCTTCAAGCAAAGGCCTAAATATGAATTGCAATTCAGTTCAAATTTGCTTTTTAAAACTCTAATATAAAGCTTTCTTACTATAATGCTTTCCTATAATGCCTAGTACATAAGCATTCAGTAAATGTTCTTATACTATGTTTAAAGAATTGTTGTTAAAGAAAATGTGAGGGAGTTTTATTTATATTTTTGTAAGTGCCCACACACTAGTGTATATGTACTTGTATCAAATGTAAACGACGTGAGAAATTTCTACCATTTGTTTTGATTCTTATTAAACTATGTGATCCAGGCAAATCTTCTTCCTAAGTTTTTCACTTGTTGAACATTTTTAAGAGACTTAAAAAAGACTGGTGGCTATTATTTTTAATGTCATTAGTGATTTCATATACGCTTATAAAAAAAAAAGTGTCTTTTAAACACACTAGTACCTTAACCTGAGCAAGAGTTAACAAACCTGTTCTATTGAGCATTTAAATGCATTCTTGCCTATTTTATAGCTGCAATAATGCTGCCTTTAAGCTGAAAGTATTAGATCATTGATTCCAATTATGTTAAAGCCTGTTTTAATCTCCCTCTCTAAAAGACATAAAAATGTTTGATAGCTAGAAACAGCCTTGTCTAAGACTGTGCGGCATTTAATTACACTGTGCTTACTTTAAACACTCTTCCTGTAAAACAGTCAAGGTGTATATATGCACTTAGTTTGCAGAAGAGTATTTCACATTACCCTAGAAAATGCAGAATGAAGTAGGCTTGATGGGCTACTATGAGCATCTCATGAAGTGGTAGTGTCCCATTGAAGGTCAAATCCAGTGCTGACCTGTACCATTATCTGTTGGAATTACACAAAAAAGGTGCTGAAATTGCCTCTGACACACCTTTGGTTTGATCTGATTTGCAGTGCTCATGAGTGCAGAAGTACATTATGGTACTGGCAGGAAACGTGCCTGTTCCTGTGGGAAGCACTAAGATTTTCCAACCAATTCCCTTCTCGCCTGGCAGGAGTTACTGCACAGGTAGACCCCAGCAAGTGTGAAGTTGCTGTGCATGTGTATTTTTGGTTTCCATCATTTTAACACAAAACAGCGTTTAGTCTGCAGGTATTTTCTCCAACAGGGAATGTAAGTTACAAAGCTGTTTTCAGGTAATTTTAAAATAACTTGGGGAAAAGGAGATTTGCCCACGTGCTAATTTCAGAAAAAGGTGTGAAACTTTTCTGAATCGGAGAACTTGCTTTAGGACCTTCCATCCCCTTCCCTGTGTTGGTCATCGCTTTTCTGATGTGGTCTGCCAGCCCTTTTAACCTGTCTCTTCCTTTCTCCCCATTTCTCTCCTAGCTTGATTCTGTGTGAAAAAGAGTAGATGGAAGAATTTTAGTCCCATTCTCATCTTGCAAGGCTGCAGCAGTGATACACGGGAGCCTGTAACGTTTCAGGCAGCAGTGTGAGGACAGGGCTGAACGTGTGCCTCGGATGCCCTTGTCTGCTCCAGCTCCAAGTCTGAAAATGTGGAGAAGCATCTATCCCTACTCGGTTTGTCCTTTTAAGCTGTGGCAGCAACTTTAAAGCAGTCCCTGTACCAAAGTAGAGATGTCAGCCCTTTCTGCTGCTAAGCCCATGCTGTGCTTAGTTGGATGATAAATTAGTTTTATGCATCCCCGAGGTGCAGTCTGGAACGTGGAGCTGCAGAAGAACAAGCTGCCAAGTGCGCTGGTAGGCTGAGGCAGGCTCTCACCCAGGTAAAACACTGTGCCCGGCTCTTGCAGCCGTAACGATTTCACAGACAGAGCAGATTTTTAGAGCCTCAAGACACAAATGGGGCTACGGCCTGTATCTTGGGATGTTGTCACGTTCATTATCTCAAATAGTACTTTCAGGCTATTGCCGCTTCAGCTAGTGGAGTGAGATACAGATTTTGACAGTGGGCCATCTGCACAGTGTACTCGAAAGACAGAATTTAGACAATTTTACTAAATTAAGGTTTTTGTTTGGATTGCCTTGATGCAGTTGTGTTCTCTCCTTTCCGCTGTAGGGATGTCCTTCAGCAGAGAGCAGGCTGGCTGGAGCTGCTCTGCCTGTACGAGGCAGGGCACGGGATGTGTGTTCAATTCGAACAGTTGCTATCATCTTAAAGAGTTCAGGAACCTCCTTTGTTTTAGCAGTAACAGCCACAGTCTGCTTTTCAAAGGGTCTTTGTACAAAACAGTTGTTTCTACTGTACAGGTCTTCGCCTTAATGCTAAGGGGAAGCCCAAGGAGATGGTACCAAATGCGTGGTCTTGGTATGTATGTTGTGTAGTAGGCAAGGTTTTGTGGGCAGTGTGGGCATCCAAGGTTTTTTGGATGCAAGTTCAGGACACAGCTTGAGAATGGCAAAGGTACTGTTATAATAATAATAAAAAGCTCTAAACTAAGCCCTAAACTTGGAAATAAAGCAATGTGGCCAAGCATAGAGTTGCAACGGTTTCTTAAACCAAACTGGCCTCCTAAGAATTTGGAAATTTGTCCCATCAAAATCAATAAAGGAGTCCAAATGTGTGGGGAGAGAAGTGCTAAAATAGCATTCAAAAACCAATAGCTAAAGTTTTTTGGAAGAAGACAGTGTTTTTATAACGAACAGCCAGTTTCATTGCCTCTGCCCTATCCGTAAGGATCAATAGATGAAAGAGGGAAGATAAGTGCATTCTGGGGAAGTTTAATTTCTTGATATCGGCTTTCACTGTCAGGGATGCACCTACCACAGGCTTGCTTTTTCCTTAGTAATGAAGTTGAGGTAGTATCTTTAAAGACTGAAGTGTCAGAAGATGGGCTAGAACAAACTGCTGAGTTACAAAGCAATGGGCTGCCAGATTTTAAGTATATGTTCACGTGTGAAAGGATTGTGTTGGTTGCAAACACATAGTTCCTAAACAAGAGGGATGATAGAAGTAACAGCTAGTGGATGGGGATTTTAAGAAAGCTTGCAGCTTTGGGGGCAATGGAAAATGCTCTTTTCCATCTACTTCATGATTAAATTTGCTGTTTGAATATATTATGCATATGAGGGGTGCTTGGGGCACTGTGTGGAAAGTACTTGAGGAAGGGAATAGTAGAAACGGGACAGAATTGAGTAGTGTAAGTTGTAATTGTCAACCTGGGAGTGAGACTTCACACTTCTGCTACAAGCCAGGAGCTCGCTTGTCAGAATGATGGAGACAGAAAGATCTAGGTGTCCTAACTGAGCACACGATGCACTGGTGAAAGAGCTCTGGAAACAGGCAGTGTAGCCCTGATGTGGCTCCAGACGGGTGTTTCCAGCAGGGAGAGGAGCAGTTTTACTACTCTCTGTAGTAACTGCGAATTCTCACGTGGTCTACCCTGGTCTGCTCCCCTATGCTTGCAGAAGTTGGATTCAACCTACAGACACAGGGAGCCCTGAAAGTGAAGAGAAGCACGGAGTATGACTGCTGTCTCCTGAAAAACTGGGAAAGTGAGAAAAGGGGAGGAGAAAACTGCAGGTCAGCAAAAGAACGGGTGAGCTTAAGCTGCCCATATGTACCTTTAATATGGATACTGGACCCTCCCTCGGGACCTAAACAGGCACACACAAAATTTACCTTGTCTCCGAGTTGCAAAGGTGCTTTGTGTCCGCGTGAAACCTGCAGTTGCCTCTCTTAGACATCATTCCTCTCCGTCTTGCATGCTCACAGAAAATGTGTTAGCAAGAGGTTTCAGAGGACTTTTGAAATGTCTCGCACAAGGTTGCTAGAAAAAATTAAGCTGTAGCAAGTGAAGGATAAAGAAATGACATGAATTAAAAATTAACTGGGAAACAGAAGGTAAAACAGAGGATTAAATGATCACGTCTCATCACAAACAGCTCACAGTGGGTGACCTCCCTGTACATTTGTGATTTGGGAAGGAGTTGACTGAGAAGGAAGATGGGAAAATTTGCAAATCACAGTTAAAACTGGAGAAAAAAACACGGAGATGCATTTGCTGCCATGTGGCCCATTCATTTAGCTCATTTCAAGTCCTTCTGCTAGTCAGCATCAAGAAGTGCAAATTGACACATCACCGAAGGGGAAAATTTAATCAACTTCTATACCTTACAGTGCCATAAGTTAGCAATATCAGTGCCAGAAGTTCACGGAAAACTTCAATCTGATGTAGAGAGACATGTGTAAATCCAAAAATAGAATACATAGAAAAGATGATGTATGCAAAGATAGAAACTGCACTATCAGTAGGCTCCTAATGCAAGAAAGCCTATTGCAAAGTAGGTAAGAACTCGGGGAAGGCACACAAGATCTCATATCAAAGTTATTAAAATTCTTGGTACCATGTCCTTAGAAAGGAAAGGAGTAATAGTAGATAGGATTAAAGTATATGAAACAGTGTTCCAGGAAAAAGAGGGCAGAAGATACTTTTTTCCTGCTCCTTATGACAGAACTGTATTCAATAAAATTAAAGGGTGGCAGAGTTGAATAATAAAATGGAAATTCTTGATTCCTTACAGTGTCTAATCAGGCTTAGATTTTACACTGAGGGATGTTGCAGAAGCTAAAACTTAGCAAGATTTCCAAAAGGATTGAGCATGCTGTGAGTATATACAGTTGTTGCTGGGAGGTAAACCGAGACTGTGTCTATAACATATTATATGAATTTATACACGATACGGAAGGCTCCTGGGCATTGCGAATGCCTGGTACCCAGCAGTTTGCTTCTGTGTGAGCAAGCTGACCTAGCTCCTGAAATGGGATGGCTGCCTGTTGGGAAAAGCCCCTGACCCAGCTGCCAAATCACACGGGGGATTTGCGTAGGGAGGATTCAAGTTGGGACGGGCCAGGTTCAGTCACGCAGTTGTTCAGACTCGGAGAATCTCGTTCCTGTGCTCGGGAACCGTCCTGGGCATGTTTGAATCTTGCAGGATGTCATATGAGCAGTTTAAGCCCACACATCTCTTGGAGACAATAAGACCTCCTGAGAAGGCTATGTCAGCCTGTGTATAACTCTGGTAGAAATTAGGAGACCCTGTTTGATGGCTCTTGAATTTTCCTTTGAGGTTTCTGGTTAGGACCACTGTAAGAGAGAGAGATAAATTGACAGATAACATGCCTGACTGCGACATTTTTCCTGCACAATCTGCATTTTTAATTCTTTTTTTTCCTTTATGCAAAAGGCTTTCTTGCCAACTTATCAAAAAGCAAGTTGCTCAAATAATAAATGCGCTGTTAAATTCACACTTAGCAGCAACTATTCTGTTCTCCACTTTCCTAAGCAGTGGTACCCCTCTTTGCAAATCTCATCTGATGCATGAACTGTCAAAACATAAATGGGCAACTGTGACTTCTCTGCTGTCTGCTCTGGAATGATAGCATAATCTATTTGCTGTATTCATCCCTTTAATTTCCATTTTTATTGCTATAATCTAACCCACTTTTTTTTTTCTTTCTTGGTGCACAAATTATAAAGATGGCCTTGCCTATTCATCAGTGGACTCTGAAGCGTGTGCAGTGTGCGATGCACGATTCTATCTTGTTGTTTGATCTAGTTAACGCCGCATTCATAACTATACGTGAAAAATGGGGAGTGCTGTCTGATGACAGCTTAGTGTAAATCACGGCTTCCTCTGAACCAGGTGGAAGCAAGGAATCTTAGCAGATCTGAAGCTTGGGGGAAAAAAAAAAAAAAAAAAGACTGATAAACACCTCTTTTAAAGCGTTTCCAAACCTGTGAAAAACACAACTCTTCTATTCATTGTACATGTTCGGATGGGCACATGAGCGGTTTCCTCTAACGCAGGACCAATGGCATCACCATCTGTGTGGAAATGTCATCATAAGAGTGCTGCAAAACCACAAGGTTCGTTCATAAGGAAACACCCAAATTAGGGTCCCACTGCAGCACCATTTTAGGAAAAGCAATTTAACACTGCTCAAATATCATAGGAGCATAAAATGGCCCGATTTTGCATTAAATTGCTGGAGCCTATAATAAAATATACTGGACAGTTAATAAATAAGGCAACTAGATAGAGAATTTCAGAGTCAGACGGGGTTTTTTTCTGGCAGCAGGTATATATCAGTTCCAGCCTCAGCTCAGCCATGCACATCTGGATAGAAAGGAATGATCGCGTTTATGTATGGGAGATTCAACTCTAATTTTCACCTGTATAAACCAATGTGAACTGTGAAGAGAATGACATGATTAAATTGATATACTACCGAAGTGATAAATCCAATATCTGGAAAGATGTTTTCCTTCCCTGCTTGCTTCTGAACCGTAGAAATTGGTTTTCAGCTCTTCACCTGAGAACAGCAGAGGAGGATTTATCAGGTGGGTTGGTTTTTACCTTAGAAATATTTTGTGTTGCTTTAAAAGTACCTAATCACTGTAGCATTGATTTGTGTATCTGAAGAAAAGGAATATTAGGTGAACAGCAGGCTTTTGTCCCTGATTGTTACTGAAATACATATATATGTTCTTGCTACAGTTTCCAGAGGATAATTTGTCCGGTCTGGCCACCGGACAGAGCAGAAAGTGGGCAGCCATCTGCCTTAGACTTGCATTAACACAGGCAGCAGAGTTTCTGCCATCATGCAGAAGCGTGCCCGGAGCCGGGTGCCCCCTTGGAGGTCTGGGTGCCATGGAGGGGACCGTGGGCTCAGCGTGCTGCTCCCAGCCGTGCGCGGGAGAGGGGGCAGCTCTGATGAGGAGCATCAACACGTTGGCCACTGCCCGGCGGGGATGATCACACCTCTGGCTGCCCAGGGACAGAGGTATCCTAAATGTTTGCAACCTGCATAATTAGGAGGATTTACATGATGTCACTGTTTTTAAGCAGGGCATAAAAGCACAAGGTCTACAGCTCCGAAAGAGATATTTTATCTGGAGACATAGTAACGTACTTTAATCTGATAAATGCTGACACTGTCCCATAAAGGAATGGAGAAGAAATCAATGTAACCCTAAGCTAAATTGAATTGTTGGGTTTTTTCCTCTCCCTTCTGCAAGACTCAGGTAGCTTTGCCATTCATCACACACTACTGATCAAGAGCTGGGAAAGTTTCTTTCCAGCCTTACAAAAATTACATTTTACACAGCTTTTGACCTGGATTAGTGGTGGGCAGAGCAATATATAGCCTGATCCCAATTATTTCTTAGCTGTCGCCCCTGGCCCGCTCCGTCCCTTTGCTGCTGGCATGAGCTGCTGCTTGCAGGCTGGCAGCTCCGTGCGAGCTTGCTGGAAAAGGAATCATGGAAGGGTTATTAGATAGCAATAGAAAGCTGTTGTAGATAAAAACATTCAAAAAGCCAACAGAAGTCTTAGGCACATTGAAAAACACATTGTAAAGAATATCATAAAGACCATTGTACAGATACAGTTATCTTCAGCATGGCCTTCTTTCTAATTGAGTCTTAGACCCCCTGTGGTTAAATGACTGGCTTTCTATCTACATGGTTAAATCTGCCTTTTTGTGGATAACTGTTTATGAACGCTGCTCCTGTTACAAATCATGAAGTACAGTTTATATCGGCAATAAAACCTTTAGCAATTGCTAAAACTGTTAACCAGCTCACCAGAACATTCTCCATCACAGGTCTAGCCTTAGGAAGTTAACTAACAAACACGTTATTAACCACTGATGAGGAGCTGTTTGGAAGAGATTATTGCTTAATTAATCTTTGTACTGAGCTAATAAGAGTGTTAAATGGGCCTCTCTGTTGAATTGGGTTGTTAATACAGATTGCAAGTTCCCTCAGGGGGAAAACTGAGACCAATATGACATTAAAGTTAGCCATCCAACAAAGAAGATATTTTAGGCATTAAAAATAACAAAGCCAAACATCTTCATTAATAACGTCATAAGATTCAGTGGTTGTGTGTGTATGAGTGAGTGTACGTGCGTGTATGACTTACTGTGCTCTTTCCTCTTCTGGTAAGAAAGCTATATCAAATATCTTATTTAGATTCAGTGGTTTTCATCACTGTTCTGTTGCGGCATAGATTAAATTTGTCACACTTATCTGTAGTAAGCAGGTTACACTGATCAGGAAGGCAGAATGTGAAGCAAACTCTAATGTCATCTGCTTATCCTAAAAAGACAAACAAGACCAAAAATCTCTTCATATTAATGAGATGAATAAACCTTCTGCTTGATACCATTTGATGCAACAGTAAAAGGCAGTGACCAGATTGCCCTTGTGCTTCATGGCATTTTTCGTAGTGAGCACTCAGGTCTTAGCCGTGAAGCAAGGTGCCCAGACTTAATATTAAACCTTTGTTTTGAAAGGCGTTGTAATTCCCTGCGTGAGAAGTTACCTACTGTCTTCAACTCCCTTTAACATACATGCTACATCTTTTGGGAGAAGAGAAAGATTCCGTAAAAAGAAAGGTTGGAAAGGGATAATTTGCCCTTGAATGTTTGGTGTTAGTAGTTCAGAAGGGATATTGCTCTATCGCTACAGTCACTTCCACACCAGTCCCTGTCCCTCATGAGACCAACTTCCATCCTTACACCCAACTAGGAGGTGTTGACTCTGTGCATGTCTGCATCCCATGATCCGAATATTATACTCAAGGTGTGGTTACACTTATTTTGTATAAAATGATCTCAAAAAGACTAGGCAAAGCATTTATGACATGAAAGTAGCAATATGACAAAAATGCATTCGTGCATACCCATATTTTTGATGTTAGGGTTTTATCTTGTCTGAATTCTTGCTGGCTTCAGGCTTAACATGCTGCATCCCCCCCTCCCACCAAAAGCCTAGGCGTGTCTAGATGAGGTGAAGTCCTTGTTTGCCTGACTCCTCAGCAACTAGCCTTTGACATCTTACAAGTTTATTTTATGGTCTTTTGCTACGCACACTTGAATATTGATGAGAGCCTTGCACTTAGGGGATGTGGTCGTAGTACAGATCATCGCTTAGTGGTCTGTTGACTGGTTTCTCTGTGCTGTCCATGTTGTCTCTAATGCATCACATTGAAGCACCAAGGCAAAACCTTCGTGATTAGCATACCCTTGGAGACCTCTATATATTGCCTCACTTCATTACTACTGCAAAATGATCAATATGCCTCACCAAAATTAACTGTACTTTGGACATCTCCCTTGCCTGATTACTGTGCATTTTTTATTCCTCAAGGATAATGGAGGTTTGTTCCCAGCCAAGATTTTACGGTGGTTGTAGGCACAGCTGCCGAATCCCTCTGTGCCTGTGGCCTTTTCAGGAATGGATCTTAGCTGCTAATCAAAATAGTCTTTATCCATGTGCGTGCAATTTGTGTTTGGCGAGTATGAGTTGGAATTCATAAATGGGAAGTGTTTGATTAGAATAACATGCTCCTGTGCTTTTATAAACACTGGGATGAGGGCTGGAATACCTCACTCCTGACTGTCTACAGCATATGTCCACAAATCAGAGATGATGTTTTCCCACCCCTCGTTTCCTGCTGACCTTTTAATGTACTAGCCGAAGCTAATCTTACGTCTACAACAGCATATTGACATGATGTATTTGTTACAGATAATTAATATTGCTTTAGTCAGCCATCTTCTCAATAATTATTTCCAGTTGCTTCATAGTTATTAAACTGTCACATTTCAAGTGCAGACAAGTGTCCATGATGATATACAGAGGCCCGTTAAGTGGAAAACTTTTAGGTGCCTTTTTGTTACTCAGATCCCCAAGGAATACCACTGTGGTCATGCTGTCTTCAGATACATATTTGACCTATACCTCATATGCACAGTTCAAGGTTAGAATAAATATGCATGTTTTCTTTGCTTATTAAGCGAAACTCTAGACATTAAGAGAACATGAGAGGAGTTTCCACCGATTTCCCAACTAACACAGTAAATTGCTCACGCTGGATGCACCTGCCTGCCTCAGCTCCGCTCCACTCATCCATGCTGCTATTTTTCCATACATGCATTCATAGAAATCCATTTGCATGGAAATACAGCTCACTAGTTAAGCCTTTGCATTGTAAGTCCAGCTTTAATATTATCAGCAGCGCTCCCTGCTGTGCATCGCGGTCCGGTAAACCACTCCTCCGTGCTATGGGTTGGAGGACCCATTGCATGTCCTGTGTCTTGTAGGCTCTTGCTTCCCATTACACCTTCTTCCACGAGCAATGCCAGGTCCCTCTCGCCCCAGCGGAGGCCAGCTCAGCAGCTGCACTAATTGCAGGAACCTCCTAGACATGACACCACTAACTTGTTCGTGTGTTGTCCTCAGTAAAATCTCCTTATGAATGCTCTTCTTGCAGGATCCTTTCTGTACAGAAGGAGTTAGATGTTGAGGGAGTGTGAGCTTCAGTCCAGAGGTCTAAGTGACAAGGTCAGAGACCGCAAAACCCTGTCGTCCCCCCCCAGCTCACCACCACATCTGTGGTCCTGAGCACTGTCAGCTGGCGCTGAACAGTGACAGTGCTTGGGAAGAGAGGGAAGGAAAGCTGAAATGGAAAAGCAGGGGGAAAGAGATGGAATAAATATCTGAAAAAAAGAAGCGAGAGAGTGAGAAAATGACAGACCAGTTATTGTTAAATCCCTGTTCGTCAGGTAGTAAAAATCTCCCCTCTACACAGAGAAAAATTGTTTGCTCTCCAGGACAGACCCAGCTCCCAACAAAGTCACGCTGGATTCAGGGAATTGTTTTTTACAAGCTTCATCTGAAGCAAAAAAATATCATGGCTTCTTACTGAGAAAAATCTGGACGCCAAAAGTGGTCAGGAATCGAGCTAACGATAATCTTCAACTCCAGTAGTCCTGTTTGCCCAGGACAGGGCTCCCCCTGCCCCTCTCTGCTGTCAGGCCCTGTTATTTCATTTTCTCTCGCAGTCGCTCGGGAGACATTTTGTTCCCAACCACAGCCCACCGGCTGCAACAGCGGCCCCCCGCCCCCTTTCCCCTCTCCTGTTTAGGTACGTCTCCACCACCGCCATGACCTTCAGAGCTGATGTATGGAGCATCCCTGCAGGATTGTTCTCTCTGACATTGAGCGTGAGGCTGGGCAATAAAACGAGGAATTAGCAGGCATTTACATTCTGAAGTTAACGATGAGGAGTGTGAGCCTTCCGAACATCTGTTTCCCCTGTTTTCAAGGGGGCCTTCAATTTACTCCTGGTTCCCATCCACGCGGCTATTACCATTAACCATCAGCCAGCAGTGCCCTGGGTCTGAGGAGCAGAGGCTGGGTTGTGGACTAAAAACCCTCTAAATCACAGTACATTTCGGTTTTGGGGGGACAACTGTAACAGCCATGGGGTTAGGAAACAGTTGGAGAACTTCTTTGGGGGTGATGAGAGAAAGACGGGGAAAGCTGTGCTGTCCTCAGGCCTGGAGCTGGGATCAGGGCTATATACACGAGGAAATGGTTCTGCAAGCGGCTGTGGTCTCTCCCCTAGGGCACCGCTGGTCTGTCTCTTCTGGCAGCTTGCTGAGTCCTCCTTGGTCACTGTCGCCCAGGGAAAGAACAAAGCCCTGACCCTAAGGTGAGAGAAGGGCCAGAAAATCCAGAAATTGGCAACTTGCAGGGGAAAAAGGATGAGAGGGAAAAAAATAGTAAGGAAAAAAAAAACCTAACAGGTTTGAGTGTGTAAGGAAAAAGAAGTCGAGAGGGATGGATGAAGGGAAACTTGGTGTAATGACCACTGTTTCGAGATGGACTTGACGGACATAGGGGCAGAATGCTATTCACCAGTAAAACACAGGCAGGGGTGAAGCTACCAAAGATCAGTCATCTCCTGATCCAGGGAATGAAGGGGGCAAACTGGGCACCCCAGCACCTGGTCAGGGTGTCAGAGCAAAACGTAGGAGGGACCCCTAATGGAAGAAAACGCCTGAGTGGATTATAAAGGCCAATATAATGATAAACCTTCCTGGCGCCTCTGTCTTTGACTTTCAAAGCCTTATAAGAGGGCACGTTGTTCAGCTGTTACACCCCTCCCTGATTTAGTGACACTGGAAGCAGCCTTCACCTCCCAGAGTCCCCCACTTCATTGCCTTTAATAACCTCGTGAAGGGTAATGAAGCATTTTAGGTTTTGTGTCAAGCTGGCTGGTGTGGTGGGGGTGGGACACGAGGGCTTCGCGACACCTGGCCAAGGTTTCAAGATGCCTTTGAGAAGGGGCCTTGGGTGGGGACGAGGCATCCCAAGGCTCAGCCCTGGGGACGGGGTCCCACTGCTGCAGCAGTTTCACCTGAGAGCCTGAGGAGCTGCCCCCACGTTCGGTCCCAGCTCCCCATCCTTTCCCAAATTCTCCCTAGTTCCCTCTGTGACTTTCATGTGGAAATTTGGGGCTGAGGCAGTACAAGGACGCAGGATGGAGGGGAGTCATGCGAGCCTCGCGTCTGCTGCCCACCCACAGGCAGAGCTGGAGGTGGGTTTTAGCATTCCCCCTCGTCAAAATCTAAGCCAAATAATAGCCTGGGGAGGCTGGAAAAGCCTGACGCCAAAAGCAGCTTTCATTATGCATCGCGCCGCTGGCAGTCATCCAAACGCTGCGATGCCGGTGCACACCTTAAATTACGGATCTGTGACAGCTGGAGGCGTGGGAAGCCTCCGTGGTTTACCAAATAACAGGGAGAGACAGGAAAATCAACATGTCACACCAGTGTCTGCTGGCAGTCCGACTGATTTAACTGACTCCACGCTTTTTAGCGCATGTGTTGGATTTGCTTGACTTTTAAAAACAGACAGGCTTTCAGGCTTGCAGCCATTTTCAGCTGAAACACCCCACACCACTCCTGTCCCCATCCTCTTCTGAGACGCTTTTTGGCTGGCGCAGATTGTCTGATGAGGATTTGGTTCCAAAATGGTGCATCCAAGGTTGCAATAGAGCCTTTTCTTTTTGGCCGTTTCCCTTTTAAACGAGGTAACCAAGAAACCCCAATTTGCACCCGAGAACGCTGATTGCACTAAGTAGTTAAGTCCATCAGGTTCCCAGTGACACTTTCTGTCTGTGAGTTTCAGATAAAGACAGGGAGCTAAAGTAGCTTAATGGATTAAAGCAATTGCTTTCCCCACCTAGACACCTCGGCTGGAATCCGATTTCGGCACTCAAGTGAAATTGCTCATTTGCTTCGGGGGAGGGAGGTGGGGACAGACCACCCGAATTACCCCGGTGGCCAAAAGCCCCCATCTGGCAGCCGAAGGGTGGCCGTCACCAGGACGGGGGCCATCGGCGCTGGTAGATGGGGTGGTCCACTGATCCACGTGTCCCTGCAAAGTCGTTCCCCTGCCAGATGCTCTCCCCACGTGGGATTTCCTCACTGCTAAAAATTTACCCCCCTTTGGCATGGAGTCGCTATCCCTCACAGCAAATGCGGAGAAGCTTGTCCTGTTATTGAATCCGCTGTGACAAATTCTGCCAAATTCTCTTTCACTCGGAAAACGGGTGTTCAGACCGAGGAGGAGCTAAATGGTTAACCTGTCTGTCAGACCAGGGAGAGGCTCTGGCTGTGAAAGCACCAGTAATTTACCTTCCATTAAGATGCTGCAGCTTCTCATCTATTTGAAGGCTGATTGATAGAAGTTGTTTTCTAAATAATCAGACTTTCCCTGTAAAAAATACCATAGGTAATGGAAAGATTAAAACAGAAGTTGAGACATCGCCAATCTATATGTTCAATCAATGCCAAACGCTGAATGCAGTCTTTCTCTGCTTCCCGATACATGTTACGAGGACCATACCAGAAAGCTCAGAAGAATTTCCAGGAATTGCTGCTATTTTTCTTCTTTTTTTTTTTTTTTTTTGTTTAGTTCAGCTTTGAGGTCCAGAAAAGAATAATTGAAAGTTGTCCAAATGACCTGAGAGATCAGTGGAAAATCTTGCAGAGAACCCATGACTTCATTTACAGGCCTAGAGCCACTTCCACGGGAGCAACACGGCTCTCAGGGCTGTTCCTTTCACTCTTCAGGGTGACCGTAATAAAAGTGGACTTTCTTAAAAGGTCTGTTTGTTTCTGTGTGTAGCTGAGGCCCATCACCCTTATTTCCCAAGACATCCCAGAGCACCTGAGAAAATGTGTCCTGGAGGGTCACCTCTTCGTTACTGTCTTCTCCGAGGTGGAACATCACAATTTTGTCTGCTGACGGTAAACTGCAATTTTCACAAGGAGAACATTTCTCCAAGATAGCCAGTTTTTGATTAGGAGGAACAGAACAAGCCAAGCTGAATCTGAACAGTCAACGCCTCAGTTTTGCAAACTTCTTTTTCCCCGTGTGATATCTAGAAACACAGTCTGTGAGAGCAGTAGGGCAGAGAAATCCATTTCTAACCTCTGCAAACAGAGGCTGATCCCGCACTGCTGGTTGAAGCTTACGTGAAACATGTCACAGCCAGTGCTTTATAGGAATGATGCATCTGTGTGACAGAGGAGAGAGACAGAAATACCACTTAATGCCAGATTAATCCAACACGATTTAATAATAAGGGGCAAAGGAACATAGTTGTCATTTACCATCGGCTTTAAAATGCTTTGTGTTAACTGCATTTTCTCCTCCATCCGATGTAAGCTGTCCATTTAAACCCTCTTGACATGCTCGCTCTGTTATTTCCTACGATCCCTGCCCCTCTCTTCTGGGCTTTTCCTGCCCCAACTTTCATCGAAGTGTCATTGGAGCAGAAAAAGGGCCCAAAAGCTGGTACAGTGGGGGTCCGTTTCTCTCCTCTCACATTATTTTCTCTTAAGAGTCTAGAAGAAGACTGACCTTGACGTAGGACACTGAGTCATCGCCTCTGCCCGTGCTACGTGATATAACCCTTACTCCCTCTGGTGAGGATGTGGGAGGAAGCCTCCTCTGCAGCCCTAACCAAGGGGAAAGTTTTCCTCGCCAGTGAAGTGAGCAAATAGGGTGGGAAGTTGTTCCTGGGTCCTATCTGCAGGGTTGGTTCTAGACTGCAGACAGAGCTGATGGGGATTCCACCCACCCCCACCCCCCCCCCCCCCGGTGGAATTAGGGACTTCTGTTTTCCATGCTGGTATTTTTTCAACTTTCTCCATGAGAAACTCTGATCTTGAGAAACGGAAACATTTAGGAGTTTCTTGGCAACGAAAACTTTTCAGATCATGAAAAATCATGGAAAATAGCATGTTCTTGAAAATGTTTACCGAGTGGAAAAGCTGTTTTTCACTGAAAAACATAAGGGACAATTTTCTTCTCTGCTCTAGCAGATCGAGTCACACCTGAGCCTGAGCTCCTTTTTTACACTGTTTCATTTCTGTTTATTTTGCCTCCTTCCCCCCAAACACCCCTCTCCCTCTCTGCCACCGACGGGGACGGTGCCATGGTCGAAGGGGCAGCGCTCCCCAGCTCAGCCCCCGCAGAGGGCTCACAGCATTGTTTAAACATCCCGGAGACCAGCAGGATTTCGTGGTGCTCTGGAATCGGGGTGGAAACCACCTAAACAATTCCCCATTTACTTCTGACTCCAGAAAGCAGGAGGAGGCCAGAGCTGGAGGGGGGAGCAGAGCTCTGAAATTTGGGACATGCGGGCTTTCTTTCCAGGCTCTCCTCCAGGCACTGCCCAGACCTTTTGTGCAGGCAGCGATGGGTCACTCCACCCCTGTGTCCATCTGCAGAGGGAGTCTCATGTACTCACTCCCGACCCACTCCATGCCCTTTCTGTCCCCTGCACTGTCACATAAAGACCCCAGGGATCCCCAGCCGCAGTGTCACGATGCAATTACATCATTAGTAGGATATGGGCAGATGCCTCACTCCTATATCTCGTTAGTGAGGATCCGCTAGCTAAAGAAATTGCTATTTGCCCCAGTCGGCCACAGAGTACTGTTTATTTAACTTACAAAATGCAAATAAGCTGGCAGTCAGAGGGTTAAGAGAAAGCAGCGACTAAGTACTTGTAAATTGATGTAGTGCCCTGAGGGTACCTCTGCTGGTAATAAAGTGCATCTCATAAACAGATCTGACTCCGTGCTACAGTCCAGCAAAGCAAAGTGGAGTGGATCCGTCCCAAATTAACCGTAAATGAGACTGACACTCTAACACAAATCGAACGCCCCTCAGGGCTCTGCTTACATTAATTGCAAAGCCTTGGAAAACAGTCTAGAAGGGCTTTCTCTTCTCCAGGAGAAATTAATTGAAGGGATCTGCAAACGGTGGAAAAGGCAGATGTACAAGAAGCAAAAGCCATTTAAATCCTCTTCTTTGCTCACACTTTCTCGTGATGATAAACACATTAGCAACAACTGTGTGAATTAATCTGGGTGCTGTTTTCCTCCTCCACCACTCTCCTTGCCCTGACCTTTGAGGTGGAGAAGTCCATCTCGTCCGTGGATGTGGCCGCTTCCAGACTTGCCATGGGAGGCAAGAAATTACCACCCCAAGGCTGACAGCGGGAGGCAAACTGGACTGCGAGAGCGGAAACCACATCAGGAAAACGTGTGGGCTGGGAAAGGCTGGACTCCCCACGGGGCTTGAGGAAACCCACGTGGGCTGCGAGTGTCCCTGGCAGCTGAGATTCGGGTGCCATGGGCGCTCCTCACCCTGGAATGCCGAGACCCTCTCTGAGCCCAGTCGTGCTGGATCTTGGCTGCTGCTGTCCCCAAGCCCGCACCTCTGTCCTCCTGCCGAGGGGCTCCGGCTCAGCCAGGGAGCAAAGGGCCAAGAGATAGCGCGGCCAAGCCTCCTCCAGTGGTGTTTCAGAGGAACAAAAATGTGCTTTTTTTTTTTTTTTTTTTAATAGAGGGAAATGGATTTGGCACCCAAGACCACCAGAGGGGCCAGGTCCTCCATCATGACTTTGTCCCGCTTGTGCTTGTGCTTTAGAGCATCTCACCCTCAGCAGGCACCACAGAAACGCAGATGAGGTGGCAACCACCAGGCTGCACACCGAATCGGGGGCTGAATGAGGTTCAGATCCAAAAAAATGCAAAAAAAAATCCTGATCTGAGCTTTAGGACTGCAATTAGTCACAGCTCCTCCTTTCTCGTGACGGGCTGTGGGGCCAGGGCGGGCGGGCAGTGCTCTCCGAGGCAGGACGGCTCCTCTCGAGCTTTGATTCAAAGCCACCGCGCCAGCAGGCAGAGGGGCAAAGGTGTTGCTTCGTGCCTGTTCCTCCAGCTCTGCTGCTTTGCATTTAGATGCAGGGGCATATTGTATAATCTAATTCCAAAACAAAGGCTGGCATCTATTTTTTATGCTTTGTTAAGTAGCCTGTTTGGATTTTTATGATTCAACTAATATTTGTGGGTTTTTTTATTGTGAGCAGCCATCCAATAGCAACATTAAATAAAAAGTGGAGTCTCTTTATTGATTTGCTTTTAGTTAAAAACAAACATGTCATATATAATCGAGATGTACACTGCTTGTAGATCGTAAGAGAGCACATTTATAAAACCATCGAAAGAAATAATTAAATGGAATATATCACAGCTACCTTTCCGAATCATTCAAACAGGGACGTTACACACATAAAATGCTGATAGTCTTTCTGGCAAACTTTTAATACAATCATTTGGTTTGCTCTTTAAATACCTGGCGTATTTTAACCCTGGAGATAAATGAGTCTCAGTGGGATTGCTGAGTAATTAAGAAAAGTGTCTCTGATGGGCTTGCTTCATACAGAGAGGCGAAATAACACCGGGAGAGCCAGCTGATCATTTGATATCTTTACATTAAACAAAAAAAAAGAGGCAAACCCTGAGGCGTGCCGTTGTCACGCTGCGCGACAGGGTTTGCTTTCAAACAAGTTGGCTTTTCAGTGTTAGCTGTATCGTGGCTTTATAAATTGCCATTTAAAATGTAAACCAGCGTGCGTTCTGGAAGGAAGCCCCTGGACACCCCCCGAGCCGGAGCACGATGGCCTCGAGGCCGCGGGTCAGGGCTCATCTGCTCGGTGGGGCTTTCCTGGGTGGAGGGCGAGAGCTGGGTGGGTAGGTGGCAGCGGTGGAAGGGCTTGGGGAGGAGCGGTTTGCTGCCCGCCAGCTAATTCCTGGCAAAAGATCCCCAGCAGTTGTTTGTTTTCTAGTAATGGGTCAGGACGGTTTTGATAACCTGCTTTTAGGTTTTGTGTTGATCTTTCTGGATGGTCAGTTTTACTGAAGGCTCAGATTTTTTTGGTAAGAAACGCCAAATAGGAATTGAAACACTGAGCCCCCCCAAAAAGAAGTCAAGCCTCGAATTACTGCCTGACTCTGTGACGTGCCGTGATTAGCAACGCACGCAGTTTTAGTCTCAGTGCTATTACACACAACTCACACTGGGAACTCTCCCTCAGCTATTACTGCCAGCAGAGGGATGTGTTCGTATCGAGGCGTTTAACTCAAAATAGTCACTTTGCCGGAAAAAATCTTCTTGGAGAGCAAGCTCTGGGTGTTTTCCCTTCAGCGTAAAGTAGCAGAGGTGAATCCCAGGCTGGGAGCTTGCGGTCTCGATCTCTGCCGGCTGCGCCGAGGTCGGGCTCCACTCGCCTCTCGGGAGTTAGCTGTGTCACAGTCACAAACACGTAGCGTCGGCTGGGGTTTTCGCCGACAATATTGCTCTCGGTTTCCACGGGCGTCCTCCGGCATGAAAAACATTCCAGGAAGAAGGTGGTCGTATCCCCAGAGATGACAACCGATCTCGTTATGAAAAGCATTAGTTATTCTCTGGAAAACAGACCTGGAATTAAGACATTAGGCAATGAGGACAGTTGCCCCTTTAAATGATTATTTTCAACTAAAGTCGTCATTATTATTGGCAGAGACGTGGCTGCAGGAACAGTCCATTTGACAATTGTGTCTGCGAGCAGGGGACAGAAGCGCCTGTTTATTGGCTATATAAATCAAATTAATTTAGTTAAATTTACAAAGGCAGGAAGAAAAACAATAAGGTCTGTCCTGTGGCTGTGCCCCAAAACAGAGGCAACACTGTCAGTATTAAAACTGCTCTCCCCAGGGAAACCGAGAGTGCGATGTGGCTGCAAGTATTTATCTGGTTGTTGTCATTTCCAGTGCTACATATTTTAAATTTATTTCGAACACTGTTGAAAACCTACGCCGGTGAGAAACCACCTGCCCAGAGGGACCCGGTGGGGTGCCATGCTCACCAGCGTGAAGGGGAGTTGCGCTGTCTTGCTGCAAGGAAATAGTGAATTGAGGGTTTATAGCCAAGGTTAATAGCTCCAGATATATCTCCTTCTACCACACAAGGAAGACGGATTATTTATAGGCACATATTCCGGCCCCCTAACTCTCGCCTCCTGCCCTTCTGCCCCTGCCCCTCTCCACTGCTCCACCAACATCCTCAGCTCTGTCCGTGACTCCGACCATGTCTGAAGCACGGCACAGCATCACTTTTCCACCTGTGATGCAAAGAGATGGTAAAAAGAGGTCATCCTTTGAAAGCCCTCCCCAGCGTTTCTTGCCTTGGTGTTTGCCATGTAAGTCAAGGCGAGACAGATGTGATGTAAGTCCTGGACATCACAGCCTGTCTCTAGCTCCTGAGACGCTAGCCCAGATGCAGAGAAAGGAACGATCGCTGCGGGACGTAGCCCGGAGGGAGCTGGGTGGCTTTCACTGCGCTGGCCGGCTGGTGACTGCGGGCATCGGTCTGCTTCATCTCTGCTGATATCAGCATAATTGCAAGGGTATATTAGGCTGAAGGACAGCCCAAAAATTCATTTCAGGGAGGACTAGCCACCTCTGTTTTTTCCTCCTGAGAAGATCCTAAAGGTGAAATAAACCATCTAAGAGTGAAATTCTACCTTCAGATACCTGTCTACAAAAGCCATTGGTGTCATAGGAGCACCATGTGTGAACATGGGAAGAGGATTTGGTGGTCCAGGTGAGGCACTTCTTGTTGAGCATCCTTTTTTGTGCACACTTTCTGGGCAGACAAGTCCCTGTACCATCTCTGACCTAGGTGCCCTCAACCTCAGCTATCTGTGGGCTGAAAAAATGCCAACGGCTGCCAGGATGCCTTTGGTGCATGTATAGATGTGAAAGGACATGATCCAGGCAAGCTGTTACTGGGTGCAGCTCATGAGGGATGGATGCCTCTGGTGATACGCTGGGATGTGGTAATCACTTTAACAGCATTTGGCACCGAGTACTGTCTCCCATCCACATCCCTCTCCGAATCTCTGTGCCATTAGCTCATTGAGCTTCACAGCAATATCTCAGCAATGCTGGTATTGGCAGGCACATTTTTTCAAATGAGTAAATACAAATTTGGAAGGGCTACATGTCCTGCCTGGCCAGCGGTCATCAGTGGGACCTGTGAGGCTTTAGATGGCAGGAGCTGGTGAGACCTTCAGATAGTGGTGGTGGCCCCTGGGCTCACAACGACTGCGTGGGAGGTTACTGCTGGGCTTTGTCCTGGGGGTCTCTGTCCCAGAGACTCTCATGAAACGGGTTTAGAAATTTAGAAAACAGGTCTGAAATTCATACCTAGCTGGCGCTTGTCCAACCACACATGCCTCTGTTGGCAAGGGGTCTCTGCCAGGGTACAGCTGGTAATCAGGAGCTCCACTGCCCAAAGCAGGATGGGGACCGGAGGGGAAGGAGAGGCACTTGCCCTGGTGTGTGCCTACACTAATTTGGGGTCACCTGGGCTCTGGGGCCTTTACTAGGGCCAGGCTGGGGGATTCTGTGACCGGGGAGAGCGGCGTGGGCTGTGCACGTACCCCTACAGCAGGCAGGACCCCTCGTAGAGACTGCTCCCCCCGGGTCGTGGCCAGGACTGGCCGTCCTATGGTGCTGGCCAAGCAGTGCCGGTGACAAGAGGGACCTCCCTGAAGCAGCCCCTGCCATGGCACCCACTGTCCGGGTGGGATGTGCGGGGGCTTGTGCGGGACTGCAGGATGCCACGTACTGGGGCCACTGCTTGTGTGGCAATGCCCAGCTCGCTGGGCTTGGGATTCACTTCACCTGGTTATGGAGGAGCGTGGTGCTACGTCTGCAAGAGTCTCAGGTGTACAGTCGGTGGAGGTAATTTGGTACTTTTAGGTGGTGAATGACCTAGCCCATTTTAGGTATCTTCTTTAACCTGAGATACCCCAGACCTGCTTCTTCCCACTGTCTTGAGAGGCACGGCCAGCTAACTCAGGCATAGGTATCTGCTAGAGGAAGATATGGCTGGAAAATCCTTGATGAACATCTCCGAAATCTTCCTCGACTAGATTTTGAAGACAGAAAAGTCTAAGACCAGGAAAACATGGATGTAGGATCCAAAGCTCTGAAGCAAGTCTGAATTATTTCATTCTTGTGACCCAGAAGAGCAGGGACTTCATTCTGTCTTGCTGGGACATTTGGATACAGGCCTCCAACTCTTCATTGCCCAGGCTCTCCTCCTCCACGAGGGAGGCAGGAGCAGCATGACCTGGTTCGGCAGGGCTCATCTGCACGCCCAGAAGCTGCTCACACTTTGACGTGAGCACAGCAAGTCTGTCTCATCCCTGCTACCTGCCTGTCCTTCCACATCTCCGGGCATGTGTCTCTACGTCTGAAAGCAGCTGGACCGCAAAAAAGCCCGTTGTGACTCTGGCAGGCTCCTAGGGAGGCCCCCGCATCCTGATTACAAACCAGCGCTGGAGCTGCGAGCACACTAAGGAGATTAAAGGGTGACAACGGTGCTGCCACCAGTCTGCGTTGCTGACTGCCGCTTCCCCCCGCTGCGTGCAGCCCTGGGAGCGAAACGCCAGCCCGCAGAGCGTGACCAGGGACAGCCTCTCAGGCAGGCTCCCTGGCAAATGAGAAGCTCTCCGGCCCTTAAAACCTGCTCAGAATTAGTGGCTACCTCTGAACAAGCTGCTGCCCAGGCTGTCGGCAGGGAAAGGAGCCTCCTCCATCCATCACTACCGGCTCCTGGTGCTTTTCCTCTCTGACACGAGGCGACCGAGGCAGCTACGGTCCATTCGCCCCCCCATGCCAGTATGGCCTGGGGCAGCAGAACTCTCTACTGGGCACTGCAATTGAAAGCAATACATCCTTATGGTAATGTGGGCACCAGGCAGCCGCTATGAATGGTAAATGACGGCAGTTACTTTATCTAATAACAGCATGAAAATGTAAAGCGTCTTTATTGAGCTGCTGGCTTGCTGGTGAGAGTTAAAGGAGATGCTCTCTCGGGTATAACATTTGCAGAGAGAAGTGGCATGAGATATTGCCATAAACTCTCCCGTTAATAAGCAAGCAGAGGAAAGGAGAGCACACCAAACACAGTGCTGTGAAGGGACAAAATTAAGAAGGTAGAGACAGCAACCTTTATCCTTAGGCAGCAGATGTCCCCCAAGGAGAAATGAAGAATTGCCCTCTTGACCCAGTGACTAGAAAAACTCATGTACTGCTAATAATAATGTAGGAAGGATGTCTTTGAAAGGAATAAAAGAAAAACACCTCTTGCCATGTTAGTGTCCTTCGATACCAGAGGGAAATGTAAGTTTCTGCTGAAGGGAGACTAGCAGAGAAAGCCCAGCTCAGCAGCTGTGCATTGACGATGCTCTGCAGGTGGCCACGGGGTGCAGAAATGACTTTTGCCCTGTGACAGATGGGGGAGACGTGGCCCAAGCGTGCGAACGGTGGCCGCGTTATTCCGTCGGCGGTGTTGGATGTGCAGCGTTGCAAACTAGCTGTGAGGGCGATGACCGCGCACGGTTGAAGGGAAGCTGCCAAGGGGGAGGAGGAAGGCAGCGCTGAGGAAATGTCAGGAAGAACCTTAGAATTGTGAAATTGGTTCCAGCTGACCAAATTCAGTTTTCTCCCTAGTTTTGTAAGATTATCTGTGGCATTTATCACTGATATCTTAATTGGCATGTTATTTAACTGCTTTAAAGACTGCTTTTGATAGTGCTTGTCCAATAAAATCTGTCCTTTTGAGAAAATGAAAATTGTTGAGACCTTTAAGATCAGTTTCTGCTTAAAGCATCAGTACAATTCCAGTGCAGATATTGCTTATATCTCTGCATGGAGTCAAAATGGATTTTTAAAAACGTATTTGGCAAAATAATTCACAAGAAATAAAGTACTTTGATAAAGCCAACAACTTTTGACAGCACTTTGCTTTTGAAAAAATAGATCATTTTTTGAAAAAGGAAAAAGCATTTGCTGATGCTCTCGCCTCTCATCATTGTAGACACCAGAGAAGACAGGAGGAGGGAGTGCCTCCATGCATTTTCCAGGGAGGTTTGTGGTTCTCCTCCTTCCCCGCAGGCAGCTCTGGCTCCCACGTGGCTGTGTTGAAGTGATGCGAAATCTGCCCTGCGAGCAAAGAGGAGGTGTGGGAATGGGGACCCAAAGGAGTGGACGTGTCGCGCCCATAACCAGTGCACTGCGAAGCTGTGAGCCACATGGGTCACTTTTTGCTTCTGTACCCATCAGCAGTGAGGAGCAGATCAGGCTCAAGAAGAGATGAGGAGGAGGTAGAGAAAATGCATAGAGAAGCTGCAAGAGTGACCTGATCTTGGGCAAGAAAGGTGCTTTGCAAGGGAAGCACTGTCTGTCTATTGGGTTCACTGAAGGAGAGTTTAGACAAAAACTGCGTCTTCACGTGGAGAAGGTCTGTGATGGCAGAGGCTTCCCCAGCAAGGGAAAGCACGATGACTTTCTGCGGACAGAAGCTTATGCAGGAAAATAATTCAGACTGGAGATATGATAAAAAGTGCTAGCAGTGAAGATAAATCACCTTTGGAAGAATTTACCAGGAGGTACCATTGGTCTCCTTCACGGGAAATGTCAAACCCAGGCTTTTTGGAAAGGATGGGCTCCAACGAAAGCACAAAGCAGTTGGTATGTAGTGACACGTCCTTTACAGGGGGCAGATTGGAGGGCTACAACTCTCCTCCCAGTTTTAAAAATTGCTGGCTCTGCTTCCCTTGGGATGTGCCCTCCAATGCCCTGATATGACAGCTGTAGATGCTGGGGGAATACGAGAAGAATGGGTAGCAGGTGGTGGCCCCTGCCTACGAGCCGACTTGAAATGCCGTCTCCTGTAATCACTGCTGGGGACAGGGTGCTGGGCTGGAGGGACCATTGGACTGAGCTAATGGTACATTTCTTATGTTCTTGCTTAAAAGGTCTGGTGGACAGCAGAGGAAAATTATAACTTACAGTGCAAATACCTCTCCTCAAAACCTGAGGAGGGCAGGACCCAGGAGGGCAGATGAAGCTTCATACATTAACTTTGCATCCAAAGGATGCAGAAAACTGCCTGACATCCCAGCCAGGTCAGGGAAAACGCATCCTCAGCATCACCCCATTCCCCCTGCGACTATAAAAAGAGCCAGGCCGATGCACTCAGATGTACACACTCATGGGAGAGGTGCCTAGTTGGCATGGATCCTGCTCCTGCAGCACCCGGCCAGGCAGAAAATGGACTTGAACCTTGGCTAGATGGGGGCAGTGACCCGTTTAAATAGCCCACTAACATCCCTAAAAGGCAGGGCTGAGGGTATAAAAGGAGTCCTTCCCTGCCCCAGGGCACCCACATGGGCTGTCCCTGCTAGAGGGCAGCGGCAGGTTAGCTTGGCCTGGCTCCTTCCCCAAAGAAAAGTAAGTAGTGGAGCCAGAGAACATCCCGCGTCAGCCAGCCCTGCCACAAATCCTACCAGCAGTCAGAAACGGGGCCACGCAGGCAGGCTGGTAGAGCTGCCTGAACGGGTGCTCATGAAGCCCTGAACAGCATCCGCCTCTCTCGTCCTGGGGATAAAGACTGGTGCCGGTGTCACCCAAGGTGGGTTGGGTTTCTCCTCTGGCTGTCGGTAACAGAGGGCGGCCTGGTGCCAGCTGCACAGGATTCATCCCGTGGATGTCAGCAGGAGTCACTCACCCAGGTTTGTACAAGTAGGGATGAGACGGGACTTGGGTTCTCTACGCCTGCAGTGTCTGGCGGGGCAGGAAGGGAGAGAGAGCGGCATGTAGAAAAGTCACCCCCAAAAGTGCCTGGTCAGAAAGATAAAGAAATCCAATTGAAACCCAAACCCTGCAATTTAAGGCTGGGTTTGGACTGAGCGATGCGTCTCCCAGGCTGTCGTCCTGCCAAGTCGCACAGTGCCTGGACGCTCGTGGTTTCCTGTGAGCGTTTCCCTTTCACCTTGGCAGGTCCGACCGAAAGCAAAGCGTGCCAACCAGAAAGCTAGCACTGCTGCGGCCAGTTTTTATGTCTGGTTGACTCTATTATCACGCTAACCTTACGCAGCTGCACCAGCAGTTGAGCTGTTAGAGCATTGTAACCCCACGGGTATTACGGCGATGCCACTGGAGCTGCTAATTTGGCAAAATCTGGATCCTAATGATGATTTAGCCTATGGCCTTTTGCACATCCCACTTGCATGTTATAGAATTAACTATTTTGGAAATAACGGCTACAGTTGCCAGAAATTAGCAACCAGCAGTTAAACGGGATTCATCCAGTGCCCCTTGCACATGGAGTTCCTCCTCCTCTCTCTGGCTGCATCCATACAGCTAAATAAAGCTGTCGAGGACCCACTCCATGGTTTGAGGCCAGGCAGGGCAGCAGACCTTGGGTTCCCAAGCCTCTATAAGACCACCGCGAACTCCGACTGATGGAGTTGCACTGGTCGAGAGCTCCTGTGTGCAAAAGCAGAAGAAAGACCTGGATTCAGACCCACGCACCAGAACACGCTGCTGAGCTTCTGCTTGCAAGTGAAGCTGCGCGCACGGCCGGCTGCCGCGGCTCGGCAGATGCAGGGTCCCTTGTCAAGATGACGCTAAGAAGTCATGCACTGAAATGCAGTAAGTGGGTGCTGTGTGTGGGTCTTGGGACACAAAGAGTATGGACGATAGAAAATTTTGCAAAAGCATCGTCACGAACTTGAACTCACGCTCTGGGCAGGAGTTACCTTCAGATGCACTGAGTGCTCATTTTCATCCTTTTCCACAAATATTGCTGGCAGGGAGCTGCTCCTCAGAAGATCATGTGCAGAAAGCAGGATGGGCACAGATCTGTACGGGGATTTGGGCACTGCAAAGGTCCCTCACCCACCCTTGAAGGTAGTCCTTTTCTTTGCAAGAACGACAAACCTTTTTGTATACTACCAGTCCAGTGACAAGGATGTATATTTAGGTTGAAGACATCTCCCTGCACCTGTGGGATCAGGGACACCTCTCCTGCCCCCCAGGGAAAGCAGCTGGGTCTCAGGGGGACTGGATCACAGCACCAGCAGAGCCCTGAGGCTGGCTGGACGTCAGGGATGAGGGGTGGCCCCCATGCCTAGGCATTCAGTTGAGTCAATCAGTCAAACAGAAATAATTCCAGGGGATTTAGGTGGCAATAACCAATGTAAACAAGTACATTTTGCTCGTTTAAGGTTTTGACAGCAGAATACTTGCGCTGATAACTTGCAGACTGAAATTTGCTGGTATAAAGTGTTTGTGCGGCTACCAGCTACAAATCAGGAAGAAATAAATAATAAATAGCTGGATGCTCACAGTTACTTTGGGAACGGAGAAAAGGATACATTTAAGCAAATCGATTCACTCACTTGTCCTCAAGTCTGTCTGAAAATATTCTCAATGTGTCTCTCAGCACTGCAAAAATTATCTCCTGTTCTCATTTACAAGGAAATGTTAAGAACGGAGAGATACATATCCCTCCCGTCTTTAACATTTTTTGAGGGGTTGTGTTGTCAGCTGTTCCAGCATTCACAATATCCCACTTATTTATCTACTCAGGCCTCCTTTTTTTTATTTATTTATTTTTTTTTACGCGCAGGCTCTCTGCAGTGTGGCAGAGCCAGTGTTGCAGTATTGATTTAGGAAGAGGCAGTTGTGACAATCCAGTCCCAGGCTGAAGCCCGCGCTGTACGGGGGCCGCTCCGTCCGGAGCACAAGCCTCACCCCCAGCGCCGCGCTCACATTTAAAAGAAGCGGAAAAAAAAAAAAAAAGAAAAAGAAAGAAAAGCTACTTTTATGTGTTCTGCTTTGAAGGGAAAAGGGATTACCAAGGCTAAATAAGCCATCTGAGTACTCAGCTAGCAAGCCTAAATAGCACCCTGATAGGAAGTTCTGGCAGAGAGCTAATTAAATTAACCCTCTTTGATTTATTAACAAGCAGAGCAACATATCACACAGGATTGTCCCATGAAATGAATGTGCTTTCTGATTCCCTCGGCTGCTTCGGCGCAGTCACCTCCCGGAAAACCCGGTTATGGGGACTCAAGTTTAATGAGACTCAATGGCTCGAAAAGGATCCCTGCCCACCAACAGAGACACGCACTGGTAATAATACGCAAAAGCATGTTATTTTCCTTGCACTTCCCTAATTCCTTTTTAATGCCTAGGACGATCTAATGGCTAATTAGTAATTTCCTGCCCACTGATATGCAGATGAATGACAAGCAAAAGCCTTCTGCATGTTTAATTATTCTGTTGATTTAGAAGCCACTTTTCCCTCAGTGCAAGTTTCTCTCTGTGTGTGCTCTCATGCATCATGTATTTCATTATTTTTAGAAGCATGCTCTGTGCCTTTTTATGCTCTCGTAGTTCCAGCATCCAGTAATTACCATGTTTTGTGTCCAACGGACCTGATCCACGGGCGAGCGTAAATCAGGAAAACATCGCTGACTTTAAATGGAGTTATTCCAAGTTACACCAGACCTCAGACCTGACCTCTCCTGTTTTTAGCGGTGGGGGGAAATGTTACTTGTGTGCTGAGACCCTTGTGAAGTAGCAGAATGTAAAATTCAGAAAACTTCAGAGCGGTGAAAATCCAAATCAAAGCCCGCAAATGCACAGATGTGAATCTATTTATATAGCGAGCTCTACTTCTGCTTAACCCCTGCGAGGAACTGTAACTCTCTTTGCATATTTGATTTTCCTCCCTCGGTAAAACATAGTCCATCTAATCTATTTTTGCTACTTTCTAACAGTTTCACTGGTGGGCTTCTTCCCTACGCCTTACGTTTAGCTTTGGTATCCGAGTGCTCTTTTGTTAAATTAAGGCAATTAATAAATGGAGACGTTAAGCAATCAATTTTGCCTGCATATCTCCACAGCCTTACGTATGACTGGCTGTAATCACAAGATAAATGCAATGTGCTGATGTATGGTAATGTTCAATAATACATTCTCCACCAGGCTCAATTCATCAGGGAGTTTCTGGAGGGGAGGCATTCGTTATTGGCTGTCTCCGGACCTCAAGGATAACATTTCTGTCCTTTCCATTGGCCGCCCCGCTGCTGCAAGCCTCTTCCCGTCTTATTTTGATGATGAATATGAAGGCATGCTAAGCCGTGCCGGAGCGTAGCTCTCGCCGACTGCACTCCCTCCCCGGGCTCAAGGACTCAGGGGCTCCCTCGCTGCTTCCCCTGCCCACCGCCAGCAGCAGCAGCAGCAGCAGCAGCAGCAACGCCAAAAGTTGTGATGCTTTTCTTCACCCAGTGCTTTGGGGCTGTGTTAGATCTTATTCACCTGCGGTTTCAGCACTACAAGGCAAAGAGGGTTTTCTCAGCTGCCGGGCAACTTGTCTGCGTCGTCAACCCAACGCACAGCTTAAAGGTGAGTTAAAAATATTTTTTTTCTCTTCTGGCATCTTCTCGTCCTCCCCCCGCTCCCACCGGCGTTTCTCCGCAGGGAATGGAATGATGCTCCGGCAGCAAGGGGAGAGTGCTGTTAACACATTGCAGCCCTGGCAGAGAGGAGGTTTGCATTGTCTGGCTGCATGATTCCCTTCGGAGCGAAGGGGAAGCAACCCGCTGCTCCAAGCGATCGTGGGAAGTCGCTGCTTCCCAAAGTTTCCTCATCCCTTTCGCCCGTGTAATGAGCATGTGTGTTGCAAGTGTCTGGAAAAAAAATGATTGGAAAAGTTAGTTGGAGGAATTAACATCCCTTTTTGGTGGAAGGACGCTGGGAGGTCTCCCAAGCGCAGCCGGCTGCTGCTCAGCGGTGGGGAGCGGGGAGAGGGGGAGCAGCAGCACAGGGGGCTCCGGCTGCTGGTCTTCTTTGCTTTTTGGGGGGAAAAAGGCTGTTTCTGTCTCCTGAGGGGAGTCTGAAGGCATTCCTCTGGCGCTGAAAGTGTCCTTAAGCCGTTTGCAAGGTGAATCTATTTTAGGCAGGAGAATACATTTGCCTTAATGCAAAACTATTTATAGTCCCCATAAAACATTTCTCCTACTCGCACGATTCTGGATTTCCACTGACAAAGTGTCAACAGATCCGTCTATGCCAGAGCCCTGATGTTTTTACGTAAAGAAGGAGCAGCAGGGGGAGAAAGAGCCTGGGAGGCTTTAATTACTTTATCAGACTAGTGAATGACCAACTTTAACAAAGTGACTCCTGTTTTGCGGGATGTCCTTGTGGACCCGACTTGCGATGCCGCTCTGCTGGCCCGACACAAGCTCAGGAATGAAATTAATTCAGGACAACGTATCTTTGGCTCTGCTGGGGTTCCCGTGAGGAACTCGGAGGGGTTGTGGGGAGCATCTTTCCTGAACCGCAGGCCCCCGAGAGGTCTGCTGACGGGGTAAATCCCTCTTCAGAGCAGCATCCCCACATCCCCCCCGCCCAAAAAGGCAGATTTCCCAGAGTTGTATTTCCAGTCTCAGGCTGCGCTGAGGCAGGGAGAGGTTGTTTCTAGCAGGGCGCCGGCTCCGGGAGGATTTCCCCGCAAGGCTGTGCTCAGCCCGTCCAGCGCTGCCGGCCGGGGCAGGCGCTCCCAGGGGACGGACTGCTCGGGTGCGGGCTCGCCTCTCCCGGCATCGCGCTCCTCCGCCGACACAAGCTATTTAAAAAACCTGCAGCCCTGTCATTATCTGAAAGGGTCTGGCTGTCCGAATGGACAAAAGAAATAGCCGCGTTCCTAAGTGCACGGGGAGATTTTGTAAGCGAATGCTTCTGTGCTCAACCCCTTTTATGTGACTGTCTCCTGCTACTTTCATCTATAATTTTAATTATTTAAAAAAAAAAAAAAGAGCAGAAAAAAGGTTATTGAAGGTCACAACACAATTTCAGTGCCAATGGTGCTGTCTGATGAGGTCCCATAAGCACACAGAGGGGTGTCTGCTGACTGCTCCACTGGTATCTAGGACTAGACCTGAATTTATCAGCTCAGGTCCTCTCAAGTTGCAGATTTGCTGTTGTAGGAGCTGCAGCATCTTACCTTTGAGCATACCAAAAAAAAGTTGATGCTTCTGTTCCTCTCTGTTAAACACAGAGGGCATTTTAGTGTATTAAAATCCTCCGTAGCCAAGTTCTTCACTGATCAGACCCAAAGCCTAGCAGAGAGACAAGCAATCTCAGTACTGTCTTGGCAGCTCCTGAAGGTAGGCACTGGATGCAAAACTCTCTTGGAAGCAAATGGGAGCCTCTAGGAAAAGGTCCAATGTGTCAGTGAAGCCCCAGTGAGAATCGTCCCAACCTGGGTGGGAATTGCTCCCGCAATAGGATTGCAGTCGGAACCCGACGGCACGTGTTTCCCACACAGGCCTGTTGTGGCACCAGGTAGATGGGACAAGCTGACAAGAAACCTCCCTACTCTGAAAAAAACCTTCTGACTGTAAAGTGAAATCTGCTTTGAAGGTGCTCCCGAGTTACCCAGCTCACATCCAGCTGGGTAAATACGTCGGGCTTTAGCGCTGATCCGCTCTCAAGGTGTTCAGGTTGGTTCCCCACCAGCTCTGTAAGGAACGCACCACCGCTTTGTGCCAGCACCCCGAAGAGACGGGGGGGTCGGACCCCTTTGTGCCCAGCACGGCGCGACCGGCGACCGCCCGCCAGCGCCAGCGAGCCGTAGGAGCCTGCGGGCCAACGCCAGCTGCCTCCGAGCGAGACACCTCGCCCCACCTGCTCTTACCTGGTGGTGCGGAGGTGGTCACCTCCAGCAGGCAAGGCGCCTTGTCCAAAAACGGCTATCAAAGACAAGTCGGATGAATCTGCTTCTCGGGGTGCCCGTTTTTCCCCTGGGGATGCACAGGGAGGTTGTGGCTGCTCCCTCCAGCAACCTGGTGCAGAGACTTCTGAAGCTGGGACAGGGAAATCCCCCCCAAACTGCCCCATACGCCAAACGACACCTGAGGGACCATCAAAAATGAAAGGGCTGAACGTATTCCTCTGTGGTGGTTTACAGTATTATGACTACTTTGATGTTTCATAGTCTATTATTTCTAGCTGGGTCATTTCAACTGTAACATTTTGTTGACAGCCCCCAAATCTATCTTAACAATTGACAAGTGGAGTGAAAACTGTATTAAGGTTCGCGGTCGATGAATACAAGCCTGCTAGGAAACAAGGGCTAGGAGCAATGTCATTTGTCTCCCTTCCCTTCAAGGCTTAAATGTTTGTGCTCACTCCAAAATTGTAAAAGCTCTTTGCAAAGGGATTATTTTATTTTGTATCTCCACAGCACCCAGGCAAGGGGGCTCTTGGCTGGCTGGTGCAAATGATAAATGACAGGCATCACATTCTGGTGCGATCACGCACATTGACATCCCTCACATAGGTCAGGTCCTCAATCAGTGCCAACGCGCATAACTCCATTAAAGTCAAATTGCAGCAGGACCTCCATTCTCACCCCTTCTGTCCAGGGGAGTGCTCAGGGATGGTGGTGGGATCCAGCCCACCCCGAGGACCCATGGTTGGTGATCACGTATGTGTGTCAGAGATTTGGCATCACGTAAAGCACTCGGCGAGCGGCAGAGGGTAGGGGAGCCCTGATACCCTCCAGGGAAAGGTTGCACCAGCTTCTGCTGTCACAGACCCACAGCTAGACCAAGGAGGGCCTCCAGTAAAGTTACATCAGCACGCTGTCACCGCAGTCACAGCCCGGACCTCTGGCTGTGACCTGAGCCCATCACTTACCTCTTCCTTTAGGAGAGGTCCAGAGGTTGGCAGAGAAGCACATGCTTAGAAAGAAACCCGTGTCTTTCTTCCCACTGAAAGGCTCATTAACTGGGAAGGCTGATGAGCGATTCAGTGTATCTTAAAGGAGAAGTCTCCAAGAGTGTCAGTGCAGACACCTCTATTGATCTGCTGCTATTTTCCCTGTGCACAACAGGCTGACACAGGCGGCTCTAAACAAGGGAAGACAATTTTGCAACTGTCACCCTCTGTGTTTGGCAGGGGTATGACTGGGGGGAGTGGGGGTGTTTTGGAGCCTCTTTGTCCTTCTTGCTGCTTTCTGCTCTTTGTCCTCCCACAAGCTTTCCCAGGCGTGGCGGCAGCACCTTACGATATGGTGCTACGCTGGGATCAACATTCCCTTGCCGAGCAGAGAAAATCACATATTTACCGCACTTCTATAGGTCACCTTCATTCTCGATCATATTATATGCATTACCTTGTAACCTGTCTTCCTTCAAGCGTACAGTAGCCCTGACATCTCCCCTTGGAGAGGCACAGCCAGGCAACGGAGGTCCCCAGCTACGTGGCTGGTCCCTCCAAGGCCATGTTAATTAGAGGAGCACCACTCATGCTGCTGGCTGCAGGCCCCAGCGTGCAGGGAAAGTTTTAAGGTGCTCCGTGTGCGTGGATGAAACGAGCAGGGTTTGCTGGTCCCTGCAGAGATGAGGCTCAGTGAATTCCTCTGCATTTTCCCCCTGTTAATAACAATTCCCCCCAGCACTGCTAGTGGCACCCCGGAGAGAAGGCGAAGGCGGACGGCTGTGTCCTTGCTCCTTAGCTGGCATCAGTCCCTGCCCCCAAAACCAGCTGTAGATGGCAGGGGACTGCAGCGTGATCACAGCCCAGCCGGGCGCCGATGCCTTACGAGGTGTACGACCGGATAAAACAGATCTTCGTTCGAGGAGTTACTGGCTTTTTACACACAACTTTAACTCTTTGGAGAGTGTGAAAAATGTTCTTGTAAAGAGTAAAACGTGTGTTTACAATGTTCTTGTAAGAACCACCCGTCCCCATCTCTATAGGACTTCAAGGAACTCATTGAATTACAAAAAGAAGCATATTTAAAGGAGGGCATAAATAGTTCAATCTTATATTCAAAAAGGGTCGTAGCGTGGTTTATGGGGCCAAGCTGACTTCTAGCTGTTTTTTAAAGCAACAAGCAAATCTGCTCTGAGTTAGAGAAGGGATTTGAATCCTGTTATAACAGTTTGGCTCTGCACACAGTGGTCAGCCAAACAGCATTGTAATCCACTTCATCCCCAGCAGGATTAAAGTGCTATGGTGCATTATACCCCCATGAGATTTATTTATTTATTTGGTGTAAGGGAGGAGAGAGACTCTGAAACCTGCTGCTAACAACCCCCAGACATCCTCCGCCACCATCTCAGCCCAGACACCCTCAAATCTCCTGTGCAGGGCTGTGATTTGGGGAGCCCAAGTGGCGTTTGACCCCAGTGTGCAGCAGGATCGTGACAGCTGCAGTGAGAGGGGCTGCAAAACCCCCTGCTGCCTGCAAACCCGTGCTCCGGCTCCTGGCAAGGCGCCTGGGTCCTATCCCAGCTGCGGGCCGGGGCTGCGTGAGACCTGGGCACCGCAGACTTTCAGATCCTTTTGTAGGGATGCAGACAGAAGCAAGCAGTGCTGCTTTGCCACCCCTCCTTTAGCCCTGCCTCTGTTTGAAAGGGTTTCAAAGGGCAAAACAGGAAACCAAGTTGACCGTGAGCACCCTGGGAGCCTCCGTCCGTGCGTCCACAGCCGCTTGCAGGCGTGACTGCAATGGTGCAATATTGGGGAGGCAGAGCACGCTCCCGCAGGTCTCCCCAGGGGCTGTCCATCCACCGATGCCGCTGCCTGGTCCCGGGAGCTCCCCTCTCCCAGAACCCACTAACCTTGAGCCCACAGACCCACGCACATACACACCCCGTGGGACCACGGGGCGGGTGAGCGGGGCGGCACGGGCTTCGCTCCAAGCGTGCTGCGAAGCAGGGCAGCTCCGAGCTTCAGCGTGGTCTCCCAGAATAACAATTACAGCGTCTGCTCGGAGGAGGGAGCGGGAGGGGAAAAGCCGCTGCCTCAGAAGTTTCTGTGTTAATATGCTCCGGCTTCCTTCTCCCCACCTCCCACCCCAAACCAGCTGTGGAAAATTAATTATCGCTGTTAACTGGCGCTGCCTGTCATGCTACAGCTTCGGAGATAGGATAGAGCGGGTGAGCATCGAGTCCTTTCCTACCCACATTTGGTTTTCAGGGTGAATTTCAATAATAAACCCTACGTGGTTGCAGGACGTTTGAAGTTAGATATTATCAATGGGAGATGGTGCCGTTATTATAATATTAGAGAAATGCCTGTTCTCTCGACAGGACGTTTGACAGCAGGGTGAGGAGTAGCCATCAGGCACTGCCACATATCGCCGTCTCATCCACTCACATATCAGTATATCAAGAATTTCTGAGTGCAGCCCTTTGGGTTAGACGTAACAGCCCAGCTAGACACCTCCCCCAGGAGAAATACTGCCCCAAAGCCATTGCTGTGGCTAGCACACAGGGCGTGGAGGAGGTTTGAATGTAAACCTTGATTACATGAAATGAATGGTGAGGTCTCAGCCTTCTTCCCAGCAGATGTAAGTCACCCCCGGACATTCCCACAACTGGCATTAATTAGCACACGTTGCTGGTTGCCTCAATAGAGAAGCCAAGCACTGAGTATGGTCCTGCAAGCCCCAGATGTTAAGAAGTCCCAAGCTAGGTTCCCAAGCATCGTGAATTTTGCCTCAAAGTCACAATTTACAGATAGCATAAATTATTGTTTAGTCATTAAGATGCTTTTCTGGTAGCAAAGACCTCCCAGCCCACTTAGCTGAGGGCCACTTGGAAACTTCCTTTTTTTCTCAGAGACAGTCTGGGGTTCTTAAGTAATCCAAAGAGTCAAGTTTAAAGGAAGCACAGCAGATCTCGAGAGCTCCAGTAAAGCGAGGAAAAGGAGCTGCTGTGGCTGCACCCTGTATCCCCGGGGCTTTGGAGCTTCCTACGCCGCAGAAAGCCCGTAATCCTTGTCCTGCCTGGCTCAGAACTGAGACTTTGGGCCCCCCCCGGCACCCTCAAAGCCTTCCCATCACAGTGGGCAATCAGCATCTCTAAGCCTGGTGCAGAAGAGGGAAAAACAGTTAATCCTGCAATAATTTCATGAGGGGGAGTGCGATGGAGTCAGTCTTTACTCAGCTTTACCAGGGACTGAGCGAGGAGCATGGGAGACACAGCCACCCTCTTCTGACTGCAGGAGGCTGGGGTGGCGAGGACCTCTGCTCCCCCAGTGCGGTGGGAGCAATGATGACAGGAGCGATGACCGTGACGGGCTGCCCTCAGCACCCCTGGGTGGCACCGGCGCTGGCGCACGTGGCATGGCATGGCGTGGCACAGCGCGGTGCAGAGCCACTGTCCCCCTTGGAGCTGCTGGAGGTCGGCGTCAGGAAGCACACATGCTGCTGAAAAGAAGGGAATGCCTTCGGCGAGCCGAACAAGACTGAAGTAATATGCTGGGCCCACTTTTGGTTCGATTTTTTGCGACAGAGGCTGTAAGGCAAGCAGAGCCGAGCTGCCACGTTCAGCTTTGGATGGAGCCAGGGAGAGCCTGGGCCTGAGCTCTCTGCTTGGGTCTGGCTGAACGTGGCAGCAACTTCCCAGCCCACCTCTGTACACACATGCCATATTTGGAAACAGAAGCACAGATGTTGAGACATTAAACACCTTATTAGTCCACGTTATTTTTCTTTCTTTCCATAGCTTGTCTCTTTTTGTTAAATGCCTTTTCTTCTGCACTATTGTTCCTCCTCATCCTGCTCATTCCCTGCTATACCAACATCTTAAAGCAAAAGATTCTCCTCATCTGTCGTTCAACAAACTAATTTTCGCCTTTTTTTTACTCCCGCTGAAAGGAAAGCATCACTAATTTCACTGCAACTTTGGATCTCTTATTTTCCTCTAAGCTCCTTCAGAAGAAATCACAATCGTTCAATCCTCAGCTTGTTCGGTGCCACCAATTTACCTATTGACGGATGAAGTCCCGCTTTAAAACGATCGCCAGCAAGATGAGGAGAGCTACAAAAAACAGCGAAACGTTGCTGTCACCACTTGCTGATGCAGCCGGCGAGGAAGCCAAGTGCCTTACGTGCCTGCAAAACCTTATTGCCATCGGGCACTGGATCGGGGCTCGGAAGGCAAGTCTGGCCGGAGGTGCCATGTCTGCCTGTTGGCCACCCAGCACGGTGAGCCGCGATCACGATCCGTTCACCAGCGCTGGCAAAAGACAGTATCTTCCCTCTGCTTCGGTGTGGCAGTGCAAATCCACTTTCAGCAAGGATTTAAGCTGGTGGTCTGGTGCGTGCGCTGCCGAAGTAGGTGCACGTCCCTTCGGCTTCCATGCTGCAGGAGCAAGCGGCTGGGCAGGAGAGTGGCCTCAGCTGGTTTTCACAACCTCCCGTGAAGCTCTTTCCCCTCAGGATTACCGAGGGCTGTGCTGAACAGCAAAATTTCAGCGGTGCATGGAGATTTCCTGAAAATTGCCCTGGGTGACCTGCTGCTAATAGCCACCTGCAATACTCCTGCTCGGCTCTCCCACAGCGTTCTCCTCCGAAGAGGGAAGAGCGTCCTGGCACTGCCGATGAATTGCCTGACACATACGCAGTGTACAATTTGAAGCACTTTTACTTATTTAGAGGCATTTCTGAGCATCTTATATAACATTAATGGGTTTATCTTTAGCTCTCCCCTTTAGTCTCAGCAACAACATGAAAGCCTCACTGGGGGAGAATGGCAGAGACCTCCGAGTACTTTGTGTGTTTATTCTGGTGTACTTTTTTTAAAAGGTAGAAATGTTTGAAACAACTTTGGAAAGGAATTAACCAGTTATTTCCATACCAGATGTAGTGCTTTCAGTTCTAGTCTTTTCTTCTAGAACAATTTCATTCTGAGCTGATCCAAACTGAAATCCCTTTTCCTTCCAGATTGTCATCCCCAGTAAAAAATAAATCATCTGCACAGCTTTAGTGATGTTACTGGTATTTTACACATGGAAATATTAAGCTCCAGAGTGGCTGGCAAATTGCCCATCAACTCCTGGGAAATGCATGGTGGAGAAGAGACACAGGTCCTTGTGAATATCATCTTAAACACAAGATCACACACTCTCTCACATCAACTGCCAGCTGAAATGGAAAGAGAAACAGAGAAATGGAGCATAAATAAGACAGAAAGGGATGAAATCAGTAACGTCCCCTTGTGCAGAAAACAAACGCTAGAGATGAGCAAGGAGGCAGCTGCTACGGAGCAGAAAACCACATCAGCAGAGGATGAAAATGTTCTTCCACTCTTAGGGACTGCCATGTGGAAAATAAGCAAAGTAATAAGTGTGAAAATGGAGTAAACAACCACCACACAAGGATTACGTAG
Organism: Phoenicopterus ruber ruber; assembly: GCA_009819775.1. Lineage (NCBI taxonomy): Eukaryota > Metazoa > Chordata > Aves > Phoenicopteriformes > Phoenicopteridae > Phoenicopterus > Phoenicopterus ruber. Next base: position 188,089,396 of record CM020215.1, on the reverse strand, counting down.
GGCAGCTGGGGCAAGGGGACCGTTAAGGTCACCTTCAGGCTTTGCAGAAACGAAAGGCTGAAATGGGAACGGCCGAATGGTGGCAAGTGCGGTGACCACGGTAGTGCCCTGAACTCAGCAAGACCATTCAGGGGTTCAGTGTGCACAGATTCAAAAATATGTATGTTTTGCAGGATCAGACTCTTATTCAGACATACTTATTCTAAAAATTACCAAACTTGATCCAGCAAAAGACCGTATGAAAAACCTGCTGGAGTCCAGCGAACTTAACCATCTCTTTTGAAGAGCACAGGATGGATTGAAGACATCTTCCTCTCTAATAGGGAAGTGAGCCTGGATGTCTTCCTGCTGCATTGCAACGTCTGCTCAGATGAGGATGCCTGGTGGCATGCAGGGATGTGTTATCTTTGCTGGTTGGACCCCCATAGTATGAAAAGGTACATTACAGACCAGTGGGGCCAGGCTTTGCTTGTGGGGCAGCACTGTGAGCTCCCTACTTGTACTACCTGAGAGCTGAGGGCGTCTCTGAGATGCAACATCTTTTGGAGTCTAGGATCAGTGAGATGAATTGTCCTCAAAGGAAGACTGTCTTTCTTGCCACTGACAGTCAAGGAAGCCAGAAGACTAGCTTGGGATGGATATACGTCTTTTTCATCTAGCTGAAGTTAGATGAAATGAATGCCACCAATACCTTACAGTTCCTTGACTTATGCAAAAGAAAACCCAATCAGGATAATTGTCTCCTTAAGACAAATCCAGAAAGTTTGGGCACAGTAACACCAAATATTATATTCACTACTGTTTTACACAGGTTCAGGTGAGACAATCTTCTTTCCACTCTGCAAAAGCAAGTTTGGAGGGAGATTTCAGATGTAGCAAAAAAAGGTCTGGCAACATAACTGCAGGGTGAGAGCTTTCAATTTATTTCTATTATTAGAAGGAACTTCCCATCAAGAAAAAAGTAGGGAATAGCTTTTTGGACTAATTGACAACAGAGAATTTTAGGCAAAGCAAGTGAATAGACCATGGATGCTGTCACCATTGCTAGGTAAGACAGAGGGACAAAGGTAAATGTAGGGTCATGTATGAGGGACAGAATAACCCCATGCAACAGTGCAGGCTGGAGGCTGAGTGGGTAGCAACAAGCTTTGCAGAAAAGGCCTTGGGGGTCCTGGTGGACAAGCTGAAAGTGAGCCAGCAACGTGCAGGCGTGACAAAGGACAGCCTTGTCCTGGGCTGTGTTAGCAGGAGTGTAACTGGCAGGTCCAGGTGAATGATTATTACCCTCTGCTCGGCCCTTGTGAGACCACATCAGGAGTATCGAGTCCCGTTTGGGGCTCCCCACCACGAGAAAGGCATTGACATAGAGGAGCAAGCCCAGTGAGGGTCACCAAGCTGGTCAGGAGGCTGGAGCAGAGGCTGGAGGAGGACAGGCAGAGGGCTGTGCTTGCTCAGCCTGAAGAAGAGAAGGGAATTGCTGCCTACAGTTAGCTAACGGGACTGCATAGAGAAAACAGAGCCAGACTCTTCCCAGAGACGCACACTGGAAGAATAGGAAGGACCAGACATATAAGCTGAAATAAGGGATATTTTTACTAGATATGAGGCAAAAAGTCCTTCTCATGGGAGTGGTGAGGCACAAGCATAGGCTGCCCAGAGACACTCTGCTGTCTGCATCCTTGGAGATTTTAAAAACTTGATGAGACCCAGAGCAACCTGACCTATCTTTGCAGTTGACTGTCCTTTGAGCAGGGGTTGGACAATGCGATGCCCAGAGGTCCTTTCTCACCTGAATTGTTCTGATCCTGCAATCCTACATGAAAACAGAGCTTGGTGTGCAAGGAGGAGTGCAGCAATATAAGGGTCTCAAGAGCAATCATCAAACGTTTGCATGAACATGACCAAGCCAAAGTCATATCTGAAAGACATATGTGAAAAGAGTGAAGAAGGCAGACAGACAGACATGTGGGACACACTCAGGAATCCAAGGATCAGCACAGGAGACAGACACCAGTGAAAAAGTATGGAGCTATACCAGTTACACAAGTATCCGGTAATTTAAACTCGTCAGAAATGCAAATCCTTACGGTAGTCCAAAGCCCAGGGATATTACCAGCTAACGATGAAGTCGGTCTGGATTGGAAAGGAGGTCACTGTGGCAGATGAGGGATGGCAAAAGAGAGCAAGACATACTTCAAAATATGCTTTGGGATAAGCACCCTTATTGGTAATTACAAGCCATATGAAATAAACTCTGAAGGGGAGAGGACAGATTGTTCAACCTCTATCAGAAAAGACTTTGCACCATGGCACAAGGGTAAACATGTTCCTGAAGAGTGCCGAGTGGAGCAAATAACATGGAGCCAGTCACATGGAGCAAATAATCCACTTGGACAAATCTGCCTTTCATTCTCCTTTTGGGATGGCTGCCAGCAGAACAAACTTTCCCTGGGTTTATTCAATTAACTGCTTCATGATTACTTTCCCCCTACGGCAGGATCCCTAATGCTTCAGACCCACTTTTTGGCGTGCGAGGTGTGTTAATTAGCTGTGCAAAGAGGTACAAAGCAGAGAGGCTGCTTAGGTAGTATCATTTCTGTTCCCTGCCTGGATTCTGGGTCTGATCCCAGGCTCTGATCTTTGATCAGTGAAAGCCAGAGGTGCTACACAGATTTTGATGACTTTGGATGAGATAGCACCACTAGAGGCGAGGAAATGCTGATTTACTCTAGACCAGCTCATGGTTTGCAGTATGGAAGTCTGCAGGTGACCTGTATTTTATTGGGGCAACTTAAAATATTGCCATCCCACATGACTTTTTTGGTCCTCTAAAAGCTGTCATTGCCCCTGGTGCAGGGGCAACGGGGGGGGACAGAAGCCTGCTCCTCATGCCACCCCCAGCCCATAATAAATGCCTTTGTGAGTTTATTAAAAGAGTTTGGATTAGTATGTCAGACTGAAGAGGCAGCTGAAATACAGGCACATATTTCTCTTCGCTGCCTTGGTTTTGGGAACGTGACTCCCAGCAGTGGCCCTGCAGGCACCGGGATCAGGAACATCCTGCAGCAAGCTTCACCAGAGGATATCTGACAGGAGCCTGAGGCATCGGTCCTTGAAACATGTTTTGCTGGTGTTTAAAGTTTGTTGGCCTGGGGGAGATGTTTGCGTTTCATTTTCTCTCCTTGCATTCCTACAAAATAGTTGTGATGTGGTCAGGGGCTTGTCTGGCTCGTTTCTTTTCCTCTCTGCCGTCATTCTGGCAGATGATTTTTTGGGGATCTCTTTACTCCTGTTGAGTCAAGCAGTATCCCATATAAATATTTGCCTCAAGGCACGTATCCAGGCTTAGACGTCTCATTATCTGTGCCTTTGGGAGTGGGTGAAGAGACATGTTTTCCACAGCCAAATACCAACATCAGCAGAATGCAAACCCAAAGAAAGAGGCAATGCAGCAGAAGCACGTTCCTTACAAATAGGGGTGTGTTTACTTACAGGCAATTCATGGCTATGCCCAGATCAAGATATAAAGCATGGCAGGAAAACAGACACAAATGCTTGCAGTAATTCACCATCGCTTCGTCTGGTTCCCCCCCCCCCCCCCAGCCAAACTGGAATCTTCCATCCAATTACAATTCCTGCCTGGAATCTCAAGGGTCTAAATCATATGGGAAATAACACAGCTTTAAAAATAAAACAAAACTTTTACTGGGTTTCTTGTGCCATAGAAAATATTTCAAAAAAGAGACTGAAAAATGTTAAGGTCATGCAAGGTTGTACAAACATAACCACTGGTTTGTAAATAACTGATTATAAAGACTGAATTTTCTTTCAGGCTGTTGGTAAAAGATGAAGGCGCTATCAGAAAACAGATCTGAAGCCAGCTTAATCTCCAGGAGCTTCACAAGGCAACTGGAGATAATTTAGTGTTGCAGCTAAGCATGAGCTTACTCGTGAGGTATCTCATAATCATTTTTAAGCTTTTAATGATTTTTTAATAATAAGCCAGTGATTAGAAAACAACATCCCAGTTCACAGATAAATCCAGGCTACGTCTGGGTATTTTGCCTATTTGCTGCTTTAACTAAAGCAACTTTAATTTGCCGGAGGCCAATCAACAGCCTATAGCAAGAGAACTCAATCTGATGAAGCAGATGTTGGGGAAGGGAAGACCTTTTCTTTACTCACTCATAGGGAAAATTAATTGATGCTGAAAGCAGACTTTCAGCATTTTTTGTAATAGTAACTTTTGCTTCGTGGTGTTTACAACATAGAAGAAACTTGCAGATCAAGTAGCCTCTGAGTTGTTTTTTCATGGAAAAGGACCTTGATGCTCCTTACAGGCAAGTCACGCAGTGGGTTGCAGGCAGCTCCCATCCTGGCTGACTCATAATTACAGCTTAGGCCCTCCAGTCAGACCTGTGCCACCTGCTGTTTGCAAATAGCTGAGCCTTGAAAGATGAGCGAGAACCTAGTCGGGCCCTCTGCAGTCAAGAAGTCCTACGGCCTAAGTCCGGTTTTGCGGCTAATTTGTTTCCTGTTGGGGAACAACCCTACCTCTTGGTGGGTATCACCAGCCTTCCCCAAGACCCAGCCAGCCAGCGTCTGTTCCTGAGTTCATGGGCAAAATCAGGCTGAGCTCCCCGGAGAGCGCTCGGTGATGACTGACCCAATGCTCTGAGCCCAGGCTACAGCTAACAGTGACAGAGAGTTTGCTATGCTTACCTCTGTACCCAAAACTGCTTTTCCCCTCCATGTACAAACACAGCCTTTGAGCTCACCAACAGCGCTGGCAGGCTGCCCGTCCTCTGCCCCGCTCGCCCCAGGAGCTGGGGTGTGAGAAAGGACGGAGCGGAGACACAGCAGAGGCTGGATACGAGCCAGGCTGAGCCTAGCAGCTAAATAGCTGCATTAGGCGGGTGCTGTGCCTGAACTAATAAGCCCTGCAGGAGACAGGATCTGTTCACTGCAGCATCCTGCCAAGGCGCTGGGGTCTGTCTGCCTCCAAACCCGATGGGCACATCCCCGTGCTGCAGCGGTCCATCGCGCCGCCGGAGTGGTGCCGGGGGCGATCAGCTAGCTGGGATGCTCTGCGGGGCGTCTACGCCTCTGATTTCTCTCTCTGTAAATGAGGTGGGGGACGGTGTTCTCCGACATCGGTTAGGTGGTTTGGGATGGAGGCCAAAATAGTCAAATCTCCTGCTGTAGGTTAAGCTGCTGTATGTGTGTGAGGGACCCATCTGCAAAACTGGTCCTGTTGCCATAATCACTGAGAAGCTGCCGATCCTCTTGCTGTCGATGAGGCTGGGGGGATATGCTCTTCCAGTCTCACAGTCGGGCTGTAAATATCTAAGACCCAAAATGAGGATGCTGAAGCTTAATTGCAGCCACCTAAGTTTATTATTTTTTTACCTTAATCCCTTAATGATGATTATGCTGTAAGGAGAAAATATAAAGCATTCTAAGAGCTTTAAGTAATACTTAGAGGGCTCATTAATCCACAGTTAATATGCAGCCACCACTGAGAGGGAATGAAGCAGTCATGCCGCCTCAGCATTACGCAGCACGCTGTCCCCGCCTGCCTCCAGGAAGGAAGCAGAGGATGCCTGCTCCACCTGGGACCGCGGGAGGAGGCAGAGGTGGGCAAAAGATGATGGTCTGAGGTAGACACCACAAGACGTGCAGCTCCCCTAACCTCTCTTGTCATCGTGCATTGGGGTTTTGGGGCAGATCTGCATCAATATCTTGGCTTCTTCCCTAACAAAGACAGCAGAGTAGCCGTCTTTTACTTTCAGCTTCCAACCAAAGTAAAATTCAGCCACCTAGGTCAAGATTGAAGATACTGCTTCAGAAAGGTGTGTGTCAGCGCAGCAACCTCTGTGCTTTTCCCTAGCAAAGGCAAAACCCTCGGGAGGTCAATCATACATCATCTAGACTTCACCACACCAATGACCCGATAAAAAAATAAATGTGTGGGAATATTCACCAGCCTTATCTTCACTGACAAAAAAAATACTTTTCATCACTTTTTGGGTTTTCTTGGTGGTTCCCCACGCACCACAGCAATTAGACTGTGCCTCGTTCAGTCCCAAGCACGATGAGTTCCCAGTACTGAAGCAGAGGCAGAAATCGCAGTGTCTGCAGTACAGCCAGCCAGTCTCGGGGGTTTAATTCCAGAGGGGGTTTCATTCTCATAGAAAATGTCCTAATATCACATGGCAAATAAAAAATTGTCAGTTCAGTGATCTTCAGGAGGTTCTTAACAGGCAGAAAATTCAAGGGGGTACTGTGCCCTGCCTGAGGACAGGTTGAAACGAGAATGGAGGGGTATGTCGGGCAATAGTAGACGTACACATACTACGTGATCAAAGGCAAAGTCTTCCTTTGTCCTGCCAGGGAACTTAATTTTCCACATAGTTGTCACGATAGGAAATGAGTACTGAGGCTGTCACAGTCCAAACATTTTTTTTCATGTATTATCTTCACTTCCAGTGTGCGAGATAAGGCTGTGGCCACTCATGTGCTGGCCAGGCTATGTGACCACCTGAACTGCATCTTGGGTGCAACACAGTGTCATGGCCAAGCCTCCAGAAAGGCGCAAATCCCATCAACCCTGGGCAGCCGCTTTAGTTGCAAAGCGGAGAGCGCAGCAAGAGCAGAAAGTCTGCCTTTTTGGTGGGCTTGCCTCTCAAACCCAGGCCCAAAGCTGAAGAAGGAAAGAAATGCATGTGCTCAAGGGGGTAAATCCTTTTCTGGACAAGAGCGGCAGGGGTGCAGGGCCCCCCGAGGTCCCAAGCCTGCAGCTGAGCCCTGCGGCTCACGCGTGGGTGCTGCCCCGGTGGGAAGTGACCCCTGGTGTATGCGCAGCATTGGCAGCCACCCCAAAGTTCATGGCCAGGAAACAGGGGGTGTGGACAGGTCATCCTCAAAATATAACAGCTTGCTGCAAATCGGCCTCCTCCTTCCTGCTCTGTGCTGCCCTTGTCGCTAGTGTGGACGTATCCTCCGCGCCTCCTCTAATCCAGAAGCTGCACCTGGGGAAGCAATAAATGCCATACCATGACATGATGCTCCTGATTTTCCAGAATTTTTATCTAAGCATAATCCATTGATGTTATTTAATTACCATAAAGAAGCTGCCTTATAGCATCCAAAATACATCTATTTGCCTTAATTTTATAGTATGGTAATTAACTACCAACGACTTATTTAAAATATATTTACAGAGGGAAATGTCAGAGAAGCATCACTTTTTCATGCCCAGTAAATGCACTCACAATAACCAATTTGGTATTTAATTAGCTTGCTTATGAGCTCACCTCTGAGAAAATTTATTTCAGAGAATGTGTTAGCTACGATGCTTAAGCAGGTTCTCAGAGAGAGGATGCACCAGCTGCAGGTCAGCAACAATTTTTTGCGTTACTATGTCGGGGTGTTTTGCTGTTCATACAGGCTTAATGTAGTTATGGCCTTCACATAATTTTTAGGTTAAACTATTAACCACACAGAAAATCAATATGCAATAGAACAATGTTAATTAAGTGAACCATAAATCAACCCTTCTGTAGACACAGCAGGTACTAAAGACTTTCATAAAACTCCTGGCCTGTCATGATCAAAGGAGAGGAGACTGTTACCATGAACAACACATTTCTGTTCATCGGATCTGCATTAAGTGATATATACACGCTAACAAATATTAACTGGGAAGGGAATTTGTGTCTGTCAGGATCTAGTAACCCTGTGGTCCTTCAAGAGTTCCTTCTGCTGTAGCTCCCTGGACAAGATGGGAATCGCATGAGTTAAACAGCTCCTCTGTTTCTGCATCGTGCTCAGGGATATGGTCCTCCTGGGAAGTGCAGTGCTGGTCCCTCAAACACGGGTCATACCACCATCCCTTGGGATCGCTGAGCTGCCTCTTAGCCAGCAACGCCAGAAACCGCAGGGCATCACGTTTGTGTCTTCTTTGGCCTAAATGAAGTGCGAGTCGCAAGGCTGAGGATCTTCCACTGCTCGTCACTGACTTCGTGTACTCACAGCACGTTCGTCCATCAGGGAGGACAAGCGTCTGGAGGGAGCCTGCGAAGCTGGAGGCAGGGGCAGCCAAAAGGAGGGATCCCATTTCGAAACTTTGCTGACATAACACAGGGTGAAGCTTTGGTGAGGGTACAGTGAAATTTTCTTGCCTCCCAGACATAAATTCACATCCTTTAATGCTCAAAAAGGTTCTTAAGGTAACCTAGCCAGGCCAGCTGCACAAATCCAAAGCCAAGATCCTTTCTCAGGAGCTTAAGTCCATAACTTCAGCTTCCTGATGTTTTTTAGAAAGACCTCTAGGTTAGACACAATGACTTTCATTGATAGAGATCACTTATCTATGGGAAAAATATGACATTTTTAGAAATGATACTGTCAGCAGAAAAAAAGGCTACATTTGTTTATCTGTGGAAGGGCTTTGGGGAGGCTGTGATGGGGCTGTTCAGTGTTTCCTTCTTCCTGAATGTTAACAAAATAGCAGCAACTTGAGATCCCACACAAAAGCCTGGAAATGAAGTATCCTCTCCCTCCTGCTTGGGAGAACTTTGATATCCCCACAGAAACACTGCGTCTGTTGTAAAAAACAGAGTAAATTTGCGGGGGGTTGGAGGGGAGGCAATGAAATAACCCCAGAAAAATCAATTACAGCTGATTGACAATAGAGGTGAGACTCCCCTTCCTCGGGATAGTTTTGAAATAGCCTTACATTCCCTCGGCACTCACCGCATCAGCCTGGTCCCTCCACGGCGGCTTTCCCCCGCGCCCCTCTCGCTCCCAGCTTTTGCAGCTGCAGTTACAGCTCATCTCAACTGCTGGATCAGCACTTCTTGCCCTCTGAGGCTTCGTGAAAGTCACCCCAGCTTGCAAAACCACTGACTGGTGCTTCAGCACTCTGTAAAAGCCAGTGATGTCTGCACACACCGCTTGCCCCCCGCAGCAGAGTCCCAGCTCTCTCCATTGCTTTCCCACAGTAGCTGCAGCATCCTCCCCCTGCCCCATTTTGCCAGATTCCTCCTTTACTTTTCCACCAGTCACATTCTGACCCATCCAGCTGGTTTCCCCGTCCAGGAGCGGGCAGAGAGCACTCTCCCCGCAGAGCATCTGCTCCTGCGGGCTCCTGAAGCAGCCCTGGTCACCCCACATCAGGGAGATCAGGCTTTCTGCTCCCTCAGCCTTGGGGGTACCAGCCTGGCAGCGTTACAATGCCTTAATGCCCCACTTCTGTTCTGATTAAATATTGAAACTCCTGTTTCAGGGGACTGGATCTTCTTGTACGTCTTTTTTTTTTTTCTTCTTTTTTTCTGCAGTAGAGTGTCCATGGCTCATTGGTCTGGAAAATATCATGCTTGTCTTTGGCAAATAGCCAGGTTTTCATAAAATGTTCCTCAAGTAGAAACTCCTGGTCTGCTTATAAATACTGTGACCTGTGTTGTAGAGCTGGAAAAACCAAGGCCTTTCTGTGGTTAAAGCAAGGTCCGCGACACAGAAAGGAGAAAGCCTCAGTCTCCTCTCTTTTCATTAAGGAGACATTCATTCTCAGTAATTCTGTGGAACGAGAGATGAAACCTCTTCTGAAGCCGGGGAAAGTCTCAGGGGCTCAGCACTTACAGGTTCACACCTCCTATGGCAGAAAGAAGGGGCTGTTTTTGAAGCTGATCAAAATACATTTGATTTTGAAGTCATGGAAAGCCATTCATTATGCTGTTTTCAGAGATAACCAGCCTAGGCACCTGCCACATACAACAAACAGAAATGCAGTGCTAAAAAAAAAACAAACAAAAAGAAGTAAATGTAAGCTGATAGCATTTATAGTCCAAAAAAGGTTCCTGTTGAAGGACAGACACTATTCCCTATCTCACCTCAAAGGACACGAACCAGGAGCTTTGTGAGGACATTTCAGCTCCTGCTAAGGCTGTTGTGCCAGCCCCAACCATCTAGAAAATAAATTAAGAAAGTTACTTTCAAGTCTGTGCTGCATCGTCTCAAGATTACATTAAACTTGTTATCCAAATCATAGAAAGAATGAAGACGCTGTTGAGTCTCCAGGGGCAAAAGTGCAAATTTCATGCAAGATGCCTTCTGTTTGTCCCTGAGGGCAGCGCCCGTGGGATGCTGCCTTCCAGCTTCGCCTCTGCTGGTGGTGGTCTTGGAGGGGAGACCTACAGCAAATGCCTTCTGCTGATTATTTAAGAGGGAAGTTTTGATTGAATTAAATCTGTGGTAGAATTTACTTAGGACTAACTTACAGCTAAGTTTTATGTCCCTGTTTCGCAACGAACAGTGCGTTGTGCTCGTTTCCTTGAGATTTTATCCACCTTTGAACCAGAACTGGAGAATGGAGAGGGGAACTGGGAGGTGGTTTCAATGTTGAAAAAGGGAGACTGAGTTTTGGTCCCTTCCCTTTGGACGGGTATGGTCATCTCCTCGTGGGGCAGGCAGGAGAGGAGCACGACGGCGCTCGGATGGCAGCAGCTCTGAAGCTCAGCCTGGCTCTTTGGCCATTCTGAAACCGAGCTCCCCGGAGAGCAGCAGGGTAATTGTCCCGCGAGTGGTCAAATCTGCATTTTTCTAATGACTCGAATTCACAGCAAAACTGATGATAGTGCAGGGCTTGTACTTTTCTCCTGTCTTTTTCTTCACCTTAATGTAGCAAAGTGGTGCACTATTAATGGGCATGCATTAAACTGCTTGGCACAGCACGTTCAGCACTGAGAGCAGGAAATGATCATTTCAGGGCCACTGCTAAGAAAACCTGTTGAAGAGTCTTGGGGCAGAGCGAAAATTTAGTACTTGGGGATTAATTATCTGGAATTTAATGAGGCTAAAAGCCAGGTAGCAATTAAATGTCTGTAGATGGAGAAAGTAGTTTCATAATACACTTCAGTGGTGAGGCTGGCTTAAAAAGTTTCTGCTCTCCCATCTCAGTCTGCTACCAATATTACCATTTTTGGGGCTGTGCTGTGAACCACATTTCTGAAGTGATCTGCATTGCAAACTCTTTTGGAGGATTATATTTGAGCTGTGACATTTCCAAACTGGGCTCAGGTTTCTGGCAAATTGGAGCAACGAAGAAGACGTATGTGTGCGCGTGCATGCACATGTGCATTTATACACACCAACATAAATGTGTTGCAGAAGTGATGTTTGCACAGAGGAAGTACAGTCTCAAAGTCCAAGATTGGTGGCTTATGTCTATACTGCTAAATGAAAGAGGGCTGGGAAGCAATCTCTTGCCTGAAGCTAAATGCCAATGACTTCTTCAACTGGGTAGGGTTAACTCTCACTACAGCAACTTCACCTGGGAGAGATGTAGCTGGGGTGGTGCAAACAGAGCCAAGGAGGGAGCTGATAATTCGGGCATGTGGATGATCAGCAGTCCAGTGCTTGGGTTGACTACTTGATGGTTTTTTGCCGGACGTAGCCATATATCCCTCTGCACTGAACGTACCCGGCTCCAGATGCTGTCTCTGTGGTTTGGGTCCATCTGTCTGATGTAATCAAGCTGTTTAGCTGTGATATCTTCAGAAAATTTGGGTTGATTTTTCACCTTCTTAGATTTATTTATATAAGTAAATATATAAATAAACAGAGTTTTTTTCAAAGTAAACTATACTTTAAATAAGTCAACAGGAAGTCTTGGGGTTTTTTCATGATTTATGTTGAGAAATATGTGAATAGTTCCTATTTAGTGCTTTTAAAATAAACATGTTGCATGGTAAAACTCCTGACTAGTGTATCATCTGCCATATAGGTGTCTACTTTGGATTAGTCAAAATCCAATCCTATCTGCTATTTCATCCAGTCCAGTTTTTCTCCAGAGTTCATGTTTCTCTCTGAGTACAATAACCATATCACTTCAGTTATTGCTGTCATAGCAAGGAGATCAGACACGCTCCCTGGCTTCTCCATACAATATATCAACTCTGGTTATGTAAAATATTACAATAAATTATTACATCAAACAGGATGCAGACAACAGGATTAAAACATTATCGCATGACACATATAATATGAAATTATAGGCACACTACCTCACTAGGTATATGTGTATATATTAGTTTGCATATGGAGCCTAGGAAAAGATTTGAGGAGATAATTTTAATTTTTAAATCAAGAATCAGAATATAACCACTCCGGGCTTGAGCAGAGCCCTTTCTTGCCGCTTACAAAAAGACTGATGGTTTTCTTATGGCCGTGGACCAGCTCTCCATCACATATTTTGTTTTTTAAAGCTATAATGAGATCAGCCATAGCTCAGCTTTCCTTAACTCTCCGCAGGCTTGTATCAATGCAGACGTTCATGAAGAAGAGATAATGGTTTAAAAGCTCTAATTTTGTTACCCTCTCTGCCATCTAAGCTGATCCTAATGTGATTAGGAAAGTCCTTTCTGTCTTAGGCAGGGTCAATTTGTCTCAGAGGAGGTAGGGAAAGGAGACACTGAGGGTGCCAGGCCTGACTCCATGCTCAGAAATGTTATCGTGGCAGCTGGGAGACTTGTTAATGCAGTGTCCTTCACCACATCCAAAGGCAGGGGCGAGCGACCCACTTCAGTCATTCCTTCTTTATTTGTATTTATATCTGGAAGCAATGGGCTGCCACATTTCCACAAGCACACTTTATGCAAAAAGAGGCTCCCAAACCTGGTCACTGAGGTTGCACCAGATCAGGCTGGGTTCATCACGTTTGATTTATCACACAGCCTCACCTTAGTGCGGTGGAGGACCACAAGAGCTCCTCAGAGCTCCACAAAAGCCTGCCAGAGCTCCTAAGCATTTTCATCATACACAGTCAGACAAGGAGAAGTTAATGCACTCATAAGGATGGCGGCTTAAGGTCCGAAAATACCAGAACGCTCCCAAACCTTCAGGAGCCCTTGTGAAAAAATAATAGTGATGGAGACAAAGAGGAAGCCCTAAAGACGTGTTGCTGCAGTGTTGGTCAGTGGGCTGAGGTTTGGCTGTCGGCACAGTGAACGTCAGCTGCAGCAAGGCACAGACCGGGGGGTCGGGGTGGGCTGTGGAGGTCACACTGGTTTCAGAGCTATGTGCCACCAGAGCAGGACAGGAGTAGCTGGGAGGGAAGGGTAGAGCTGTAGGATGAAGCCTGTTGGAGGAGAGACACATAAGTGATGCTGAATGTGCCTGCGGTCAGGCCACGTCCACACTGTGTTTTCGGACGGCCCTACACCAAGGAAGTGTACGGAAAGGTTAAGGAGAATATCACTTCTCCTCTTCTGCATTCACCTAGAGCGGGCCTGGGCGGAGAGAAACTCTGACAAGCTTTTGTGGAGGCACTTTTGTCCCCACAGGGGACATAAATTACCACTTTCCTCCGCTGTAGTTCTCCATCAGAAGCCATGAATTAGTTTTAAAAAGATGGTGTTACCCTATGCCTACAGCCCCCTTCTTCACCCCTGGCAGCAGGCAGCCGCTCAGCCACTGCCTTCACCATCACACCTGGAACATGAGCAGGCCACCACAGCATGGGTTAACCTTCATCTGCAGGGGCTGAAGACCACATGTCCAGTCTTCACTACCAGCTCAGCCCATTTCCTTGGGGGATACCTCTTACAAAACTAACATACTGCTCTTGGCCTCATGCCGACACGCTGCCCCAGTCTCTCATTTTCTTATGCACTTATCGTCTAGTCATCCTGATGCAAGTCACAAAATTAGCCTGGCAATTCCAGCTGCTGGTGCTCCACGCTGCTTGCTGTCCACATGGTTCCTCCACTGCAGGCAACTGGTGTGTGGTGTGCATTAGCTCTTCAAACTGTGCAGGCAAATGTTTCCTACTATCTTTTCCCTATAGGCGTTTCTAGTGTAGGTCTGGGGGCCATCATTTGGGCTGATTGCACACCCTGTGTTTTCTCTGCATCATGGTGGTGGATGCCACGGACCGGCTCCTTTGTTGTTTGTCCCTTCTACCTTATCTCAGCACTGTATTGCAAGGCCTTTCCTCGCTACTGGAGGAGATGGCTCAGCACTGTGGACTATCTTTTCCATAAATGGCACAAACACGAGTTTGTTTCCAAATGTGTCGTTATCAGTATTTCAAAATTTTTCGCTTCCTGCTCTTTTGATCTTAGCTTTGGGTCATGTTTCAGCTTCGTTTGCCAAACTGCTCTTTCATTAAGTGTAGGTGCCTCCGCAGCTGGTGTTGCTCAAACAGGATTTTCAGGATTACAGTAGTAGTATTGCTGAGACCTTATACAAAGTGGGAAAGTTTTTTTCATGTCTGATGCAACTTCCAGTCAAATGGCTACTTTCAGGCTGTGGCTCCTTGCCTGTTCTGCGGCACTGGAGCCCTGAAAGTGCCATTCCCATTTCCTTCATGTTTCAGCAATGCTGTCAGGAGGCTACAGAGTTCGGTTTATTTCATGCAAATGTCCATTTTTTGGTTTCCTTTTCTTTCAGTCTTCACTAACATTTCTTGCCCTGTTTGCCCTTTGTGGTGGGTTAACCTTGGCCAGCAACTAAGCACCCACCAGCCACTTGCTCACCCCCCACCAGCAGGATGAGGGAGAGAATCAGAGGAGCAGTAGCAAGAAAAACTCATGGGTCAGGGTAAAGACAGTTTAATAACTGAAGGAAAGAGAGGGGGAAAAAACCCCAAGTGATGCAAATGCAGTCATCTGCCACCTCCCACCAGCAGACCAATGTCCAGCTGGTCTCCAAGCAAAGACTACTTTGGAAAGACTACCCACTGGTTTTATTGCTGAGCATGACATTATATGGTGTGGAATATCCCTTTGATCAGTTGAGGTCAACTGTCCTGGCTGTGTCCCCTCCAAACCTCTCGCCCACCCCCAGCCAACTTGCTGGGGGGGCAGAGTGAGAAACAGAGAAGACGTCAACACTGAGCAAGCACTGCTAAGCAATAACTAAAACACCCGTGTGTTACCAACACTATTCTTGTCACAAAGCCAAAGCACAGCACCGTAAGGGCTGCTGTGAAGAAAGCTAACTCCATCCCAGCCAGACCCAGTGCTCCTTATTTTGATTTCAGTCCACACCCTCAGTGACTCCTCCCTTCACGCACAGTGCTCCTTTCTGGTGCCAAATAGAAAAGACACCTGACTAAATGGAGGGTCTCATTTTACGCAGTGGAGGGAAATCGGCATGCCTAGACTAGATGCAAAAGCAGATCAGGAGGCGAGCCCAGAGAACCATGCTATTTTCTTGGACTGTTAGGAGAGCCTATATTGACTAGATCATACGCAGATGCCTGTGAACCTGTGATGTCAGGTAAGATGAACCACACTTTTTCTTTGAGTTGTTTTTGAGACCTTTCTGTGATCTCAAAACTTTGAAACACAGAGTATAAAACTTTAACCTGATTTCTCTTTTTGACATCATAGATACTCTAGCCTAGCAGACTGTCACCATCCACTACCTAAATGGTCCTCATCTTCAAAGGTATTTTGTTCTATGACTCTTAGTAAAATCTGAATATTTGTCCTTAAAAAGAGTCAACACCATGACATACTACATACCTCACTTTCCACTTGTGTACAAGTGGAAATACAACTCTGGCCGCATTTTTTACCCCTATACCTTTGTGGTAACCCCCAACACCAACAAATCACAATGGAAGTGTTTTATTTTCATTAGCTGGAGGGAGGACGAAGATTAAAAGAGAGAACAAGAACAAAGAAACCGGATTTTCTTCTATTGGTCATGCTGGCTTTCTATGCTGGAGAGAGGAAAGTGTAACCCCCCTTTTCTAGTTCACTTTGTTCATGCACCTTTTGCTATGCACAAAGAGATTCTGTAAGTAGGATATAGAATCATAGAATCATTTAGGCTGGAAAAGAACTTTGAGATCATCAAGTCCAACCATTAACCTAAAACTACAAAGTCCACCACTGAAGCATGTCCCTAAGCGCCACATCTAAACGTCTTTTGAATACCTCAAGGGATGGGGACTCCACCACCTCCCTGGGCAGCCTGTTCCAATGCCCGACAACCCTTTCAGTGAAGAAATGTTTACGAATATCCAATCTAAACCTCCCCTGGTGCAACTTGAGGCCGTTTCCTCTTGTCCTCTCATCTATTACTAGGGAGAAGAGACCGACCCCCACCTCTCTACAACCTCCTTTCAGGTAGTTGTAGAGAGCAATAAGGTCTCCCCTCAGCCTCCTTTTCTCCAGACTAAACATCCCCAGTTCCCTCAGCTGCTCCTCATAGGACTTGTGTTCCAGACCCTTCACCAGCTTTGTTGCCCTTCTCTGGACACGCTCCAGCACCTCAATGTCTTTCTTGTAGTGAGGGGCCCAAAACTGAACACAGTACTCGAGGTGCGGCCTCACCAGGGCCAAGTACAGGGGGACGATCACTTCCCTAGTCCTGCTGGCCACACTGTTTCTGATACAGGCCAGGATGCCGTTGGCCTTCTTGGCCACCTGGGCACACTGCTGGCTCATATTCAGCCGGCTGTCAATCAACACCCCCAGGTCCTTTTCTGCCGGGCAGCTTTCCAGCCGCTCCTCCCCAAGCCTGTAGCGTTGCATGTACACAACTTTGAAGTATAACACAGTTATTTATTGGTTGACACAGACAAGAGACAGCTGGGATTTAATGTGCTTCCAAGCTAAGCATTATTATGCTCAGTGTCCCCAGTAAGACACCTGAAGAGTCCTTGCTGGCCAGGCAGCCAGCCATCAGATGGGGAATGGTTGGTTTCTACTGCACTTGTGACAGGTCCTCCGTGCTGCTGAGTTTCTGGTTTCCGGCTCTCTGTGTTGCCATCTAGGACTTTATATCTTCCCATGCTGGTGTTTTTCTTTTTGAATCCTTGAGTTGTTACCTATGCCCGTCTCTGCAATCGTACCTCTGTTTGCCATTTCACCTTTCTCATCTCATGAGTCACTGCTCTGCAGACTTTCTCCTAGCTCTTCCTCAGTGGTCTGAGCCAAGGCTATGTAGCTGGGCTGATCCAGAGCCAGGCGCTGGATCCCTGGATTACAGAGAGCTACATTTCTAGGAAAAGAGGAGGTTGCAAGTGTGTCAGGGCATCAGTAGTTTGTGGATGTGCAGATCCACAAGTGATTTTTTACCAGGCACCAAGATCAGCAGTACTGGTGAGGATGTATATTATGACTAATAGGTCCTGGCACCATGCCAGGCTTGCCTGCCACCGATATCATGTGCCCCACATCTAGGTAACCCCCATGCAAACATTTCAGACTGAACCCCTAGTCTGGCTGAACCTAGTTTCATTCTTCCCACCCTCTTCTGCAGCCGCAGGCACCACCAGGTTCAGCTCCCTCTCAGCAGAGCGGAGACCTCCAGTACCTGGCCCCTCCTTTTGAATGCATTTTCCTGATATCTCCATTCAAGGTGTTCCCTTTTTCTCAGCTAGCTGTATGAGACCCATTTGGTGCAAGCTCGAGTGTGGTGTCACAGAGCAGAGTAACTCTTCTGCAGTCAACAGACTGAGATATTTAAGGTTTTCAGTGGTCCCCCAGTATGTAGGGGATGGATAAGTTCCCATGGCGGATGGTGCCTTAGCCACTGTAAGGGCAAACTGTGATATTTCCTTTACCTGTCCATGAACATGACCTGTTGTGGACTCAGGGCAAGATTCAGCTCCTAAAATACAGTTAGATGCTATTTGGTCTCTAACTCCAAAAGACTCTCCTGATCACTTAGACACTGTAAGAGCCCCTGTACACCAAAGCTGGCACTGAAAATGTGCTAATGTGCCTAATGTGCCTGCCCACCCCCAAAGGGCTGACATGTTAGGACACCATCTTGCTCAGCTCAGCATCTCCCACTTGTACCTCTCTGGGTGTAAAATCAGGCAGTCCCGTGCTCCCCAAGGGACCAGATTTGTGAGTGGACCCAACACAGAGTGACAGCACGGAGGGCAGGAGAAGGCACAACTCCCTGGCAGCAACTTTCAGTCTACGTTTCATCCACTGCTTGCAGGGCAACCTAGAAGCAACAAGTCTCTCCCATAGTGGGGAAGCCACGTGTCCTACTTCCTACAGGAGTCCCCTAATGTTGGAAGGGATCAGGGCAGGGATCACCCTCCACTCTTTCTGTTGAAGTGAGGTCATCATGCAGTCAAAAACACAAGCATCCTGGGCTAGAAGAAATATGACTCCATACCTATGTCTCTTGTGGAAACAGTAAACTGCAGCCTGGTTTCTTTTAGCTACTGTCTCCTGTAAAATACAATCCACAGAAACTAGGACTGCATCCTCAATTTATCTTTCCTCACGTCAGCACGCAAACTGTGAAAGCCTCTGTCGTCCCCCTGTCTCCGGGCTCCTAGCAGCGCAGCTCCGTAGCAGAGGTGCGACGGCTGCAGTGGAGCTGTGCTGGCTTTGTTCAGCTAAGAATTGGGGTTTATAGCAGTTCACTCTTTCTGTACGGTCCTTTTTCAAGGTACCTGTTGTGCTCAGTGCTGGAGAAATAACAGTAGCAGAAATAATGAAGGTGGCACAATGGTAAAGCAGCCAAGTGAGAAATGCACCACTCCAGCGCAAATGAGACCCATTCTGGCCACTCAGCATCTGCTCTTCTCCCTGGAGCTGTGGCTCCTCTACCAGCAACATCTACAAAACCTTGAGGTGCCTCCACTGAAACATGATGTCACCTGCACACAGCTGAGCGCGTTCAACTGAATGTGACCCTTCGCCAGGTGTCTGTAGTTGTGCTGATGGGATTTGGATGTATAACGAGAAGCCAAATTTACTTGAGATACCCTTGCTCCAGAGTGCCAGTATCAGGAAACAAATGAAATAAAAGGAAAGTAATGCACTCCTATGCCTGTACTATACACTTAAGATTAATTCCCTGTAACTGAAACTGATTGTTCACATAAATCTCACCCTGCTTTTAAGCTAGGACATAACCTCAGCTTAATTGATATTCTTGCTTGAAGACAAAGAAATCAATTTGGCACGTCTAAAGAGCCTTTAGGTTTTTCACAGAGAAAGACTTTTCGTGGTAAATGAGCTTGTCTTTTTATAGGCTCCGGTTTGCAAACACAGAAGATATGCCTTTAATAGTTACATACATTAGATGTAGCTCTCCTTGATGGGCTTGCAAACAAAAATACCTTCTGAATGCATCCTTACCATGGTCTCCTTGGTTTTCAAATGCCCAGACACATGAAAACTTGCACAGATAATTAGAATAGAATAGAATAGAATAGAATAGAACAGAACAGAATAGAATAGACTATTTCAGTTGGAAGGGACCTACAAGGATCATCTAGTCCAACTGCCTGATCAATTCAGGGCTGACCAAAAGTTAAAGCATGTTGTTAAGGGCATTGTCCAAATGCCTCTTAAACACCGACAGGCTTGGGGCATCAACCACCTCCCTAGGAAGCCTGTTTCAGTGTTTGACCGCCCATTCCCATTCTTTCCCTCGCTGTCTCACTATTCCAGGAAAAGGTGCCCATTTATAATTATTATCAGCGTGTACGCGATCAAGCCCTGTGGAGGCACCTGCTGAAAGGTGGATATGCCACTTCCATTCCTGTTTTACTGTTCTTTAACCACTGCCCACCCAGTAACGTCCTCAGATTCATGCTAAAGAGCATAAACTAGGTGGGGAAGCTCACTTTACCATCTAACCTGCAGTGTGGGCATATCAGCATAAAAAAAAATGATGTGTGAGAAAGCTCAGCCCCATTTCTGGCTGAGTGGAGTTTGGATGGGGTTAGCCGTGTACCCCCACAAGCACACTCTCCTTTAAAGCTCTGAACCGAGCAGGAGGGACAGCGAGGAGTCTGTGCTAGATTCTGAAATGAGCTTGTACAGCAGGTTCACTGCACGCTTATCGTACCTTGTAACACGCACTGCTTCTGTGTCCTACAATTTATGTGCTAAGTATTTCTAATATAGCAACCGCATTGATTTCAAGGGCAGCTTGCAGAGTGGTGTGACTCTTCAGCTGACAGGGAAGGTAAAGCCTGAATGCCCTCTTCTAGTCATAGAAGAGCTGCAGTACGGCTGAGGAGTTGAAATCGGTCCAAAAGAGCTGCTGACACAACACATGCTTGAAGGAAGAGATGTCTTTTACACAGTGCCTTATGAAAACAAACACGTACCTGACATGTAACTGCATCTTGACATAAGATGCCAAAAGAAAAAGCCTTCCATGGGAAAGTGCTTATTATTTTCCCTTCCAAATGACCGAGTGCTTAGGAAAGGTGCCAAAAGATGTCCCTGAAGGCTGACAGTCTCTATGCAACCATTAACCTTCAAGGGCTTGGGAAGCAGCACATGAACGCCCCTAATGTGAATTTCTGCCTCTCACCTGCGCAAGCCGAACCACTTCTGGGTGTGGGAAATTTGGGTACGGCTGTACCCACCAAGCCGCAGCAGGCCAAGACCACAGCACCAACTTGCAATCATCCATGCTGTGTGATGGCCAGCACTCTCCCTGGATTTGCCCCGTGCCAGCAAGCACTCTCCTTGATGGGCTCGGAGAGACCAGGGACTGTTCCCACCAGGCACAACATAGAGGCTACCCTGTGCGAGAGGCGAGTTGAACCACATGGACACAAGCTGTGTCACTTGTCTTCAGGGCCAGGGAATGGGTCCCGGCCTGTTTTATTGACCTGTATAAAGGCAGATAAATTGGAGATGAAGTCTGGGTTTGAGGTCTGGACCTTGACCACCAGCACCACTTGTTCCTTGGCATGGGTTCAGGCTGCCCTGTTTCCTCTAAATGAACAGCTGTCTCTAAGCTGGGTTGTGTCACCTGAGCTTGGGACCAGAGATCTGTCTCTAGACGTCCTTTATTTGGCAGTTTAGGCCTTGCACATAAGACCTGTGTATCATTGTCCTTTAAAGGCTGTGAGCCATAGTGCAAACAGGGATGCTTGCTTTGTCACATGGAGTTTTTCGCATGAGGGACCAGACGATACAGAGTTTATCACCCAGAGGGCTGGTGCCAAGGCATGTCTTCCCGCAGCTAAGAGAGGGCACGTAGGTACTCCAGCTGGCTAGCTGAGATCTTGAAAGCAGTCTAGGGTTAGAGCGGGATGTTGGCAGTCCTGTCTCATGGCTCAGGGAAGAGCAGAGGTGTTATTAGGAGAGCCTAAATTCATAAAAGCACTAATTTGAAGAAGGATATGAGGACAACAAGAGGGCCACGTTTGAGGCAATATGGAGACAAGCCAGTGCAGGGCCAGGCAGATGGATCAGGAAGAGACAGAATCAAAGGGCTGAGGTTGACCAGGAAGCTCAGGAGCCAAAGCAGGAACAGGCTGGGATTCATCTCAGCTGAGTGTAGGAGCTGAAAACCAGATGTCTGCATCTGAGCTCAGCTTATTCACCCTCAACTCTCCTTACAGGTAGTGGAGAGAAATAGCCAAGTGATGCCAGAATCAGGACAACGCCAGACTGAACTGGGAAGGAAGTTTAGCTATAATTCTGCTGCTCTGCAGCTTCAGATGGCTTAACTTAATCCTGATGTTATTTCATACAGAGGCTTCTCTGATTTTTCAGCCTGCATTCCTTTAACTACAGTCACCTGTGTAAGGCCAGTAGCAAGGAACTCCAGCAAAAGGGTATTTGCAAGTGAGTTTAGGTTGATACTGGTGTCACTGATGCTCATTTTCACACCTGACTATTAAGAAAGAGTTATAGTTTACCTTGCTCCATATCTTAACGTAAATTTGCTGCTCTTAAAACTCAATTTCTCATCCTGAAACATTCACTTGCCTCTCATGTTCTGCCAGTGTCACCTTGATGTCCATCACCTGGAGTTGTGACTGTCTCCCCTTTCCCATTCTCTTACTGTCCCTTCTACTTCACCGCCTGGGTTACACGGCTTGAAAAATCACTGTCACCAGTGCTTGGCACGTTTCTAAGTACAGAAGGAAATAAAATATTGAGCGATAATAAATGAAAATGAAATACGGAGCAGTATGGCAGATCACCACAATGTTGAGGTTCTTGAATCACAAGGGTTTTTTTCCTTGAACCAGTCTCATTTCACAAGATCATCCACGTAACTACTGTGTCACCCTGGGCAGTACCAGGCCCACAGCTATTTAACACAACCCCAGGTCTTCTCCATAACCTATTAATTTGGATGATCTCTGGCCAGTTTAAGCTGCGGCTGATTCAGATCCTGTACAGCTCTGCTGCGGCTGATTTGCCATTCTGATAAACAACAACTGAGTGAAAGGAAGAAAGCAGCATGGGCCTGCTCCTCCATTTACTTAATGTATTCTCAATAGCATTGCCCCTGTAATATATCTGTTACCAATCAATACTTGATATAATTTTAGCGAGTGGTGCTGGAGCAAGCCCAAAAGCTAAAGCAGATCTTCGTGTAAAACAGGCAGCAGGAATAAATTAGGAGAAAGTTCACATGGGAAGCAAAATGGAGATGTGACTTGCAGGTCCAACTTTGCAATGCTGACCTCGCAACCTCAGGGCCACCAGAAAGACAAAGCAGTTCTGGGGAAAGGGTATTTGTGATGAATGAGGTTGGACTGCAGCGATGGAAAGGGAGTGGGAGTATTCCCACTGTAACTGCATCAGCACTTTTTGTGGAAACAGTTTCTCCACTGCCTGCCCTGAAGTTAGCTGCTCTCACCAGTGCTGACAAGACCCCAAGCAGGGATGAGGTTAATGGTCCGCATCCTAAAATGGCGTTGTGGTTTAACCCCAGCCGGCAACTAAGCACCACACAGCTGCTCGCTCACTCCCCCTCAGTGGGGTGGGGGAGAGAATTGGAAGAGTAAAAGTGAGAAAACTCATGGGTTGAGATAAAGACAGTTTAACAGGTAAAGCAAAAGCCACGCACACAAGCAAAGCAAAACAAGGAATTAATTCACTATTTCCCATGGGCAGGCAGGTGCTCAGCCATCCCCAGGAAAGCAGGGCTCCATCACGTGTAACGGTTACTTGGGAAGACAAAATGCCATCACTCTGAACATCCCCCCCCTTTCCTTCTTCCCCCAGCTTTATATGCTGAGCATGACATCATATGGTATGGAATATCCCTGTGGTCAGTTGGGGTCAGCTGTCCCGGCTGTGTCCCCTCACAACTCCTTGTGCCCCCCCAGCCCACTCGCTGGTTGGGTGGGTTGAGAAGCAGAAAAGGCCTTGGCTCTGTGTAAGCCCTGCTCAGCAGTAGCTAAAACGTCCCTGTGTTATCAACACTGTTTCCAGCACAAATCCAAAACATAGCCCCATACTAGCTACCGTGAAGAAAATTAACTCTATCCCAGCCAAAACCAGCACAGATGGTGAGTACTGGGTCTGTTCTGGTTTGCAACGGTGGAGGAGCTGTGTTCCTACGGCCCTGTGCTGTGCTGGAGTGCACTGGCCTAAGTGACTGTGGATGGAGGGAAACAGTGAAGATAAGCCCTTCGTTGATCATTTAACTTCTGGACTATGGTCTGAATCTGAAGCTGGTCTTGCCATATAGCTTCACACCACAACCTTGCAGAGCCTCCTGTTTGTGCTTCCCTGAGACCCTGAAAACAAGGCAGTCAGCCCTGCTGCTCGGCTGTAGAAGAAAGAGTCACAGCTCTGATTTCCTTCCATCCAGCGCTAAGCTGAAACCCCAGTGTGGAGAGGAAAGATATAACCCAACTCCACAAAGTAAGGGTAGGATACTGCTCTGAGTACTTTCTCTGCCTGTGGATGCACTAAACAGACCTCTGTGAACTGAGGGCAATGGGACAGTTTTCCGTCTTATGTTAGATTGGAAAAAGGAACAACTAGTCAACTAAGGACTAGCTAGTAGTTGATTAAGTGGCAGTCAATCCTTGCAATTTTCTTTCCTTCAGTACATGAGACAGTGCCAGGGCACCGTGTCGCACGACGGGAAATGCCTGGTGTGTCAGCGTAGGTTGCAGGGAGGAGCGACGCTGCTAGATCAGAGACGACTGGCAGATCCGAGGGTCCAGGGTGCAGCTGGAGCACAGTCTTGGACTGGGACAGGCACTGTGGTGTTGAGCTACCCGTGCATGACGTACAGCCCCCACACTCTAGCGGCAGGAGGGTCTGAGCAGCAGCCAAATATGTATGTCTTGAGCTTGAGACTCTGCAGGACTGCTAGGGTCTAATTTTGCCTTCGCACAGCTCAGAGTCAGGTTATCCATGCCGTTCTTCAGTATTTCCCTTAAAACTTGGAAGCTATTTGTTTCCCAGCACTGAAGACGCTTTTGAAGGAGACTAGCTTTGTTACCTGGTAGCAGGGAAGAGTCTGCAATCAGCATCAGGCTAAGCGCACAGGAGTCTGCCACGGCAGCTGCTGTTTGGAGCAAACTGTCCTGTCTACTGACCCCCTTTGGATTCAAAACCTCTTTTTGGCAGGCAATTTAGCTGCGGGCAGTGATGGAGGGAAAAGGGCCAAGTACGTAAATGGCTAACTGCTCCTTTGTCTGTATGAAGCCTGACGTGTGGCAGCTAGATCGCACTTCCAGGTAGCAATGGGAGGGAACCGGTGCAACGAAAGGACCTTGAGCCGTGGGCCTGAAATGCGGAGCCCAGCAGGACTTTCAAGTCCTGCTGGGCTCCGCAATTCAGGCCCACGGCTCAAGGTCCTTTCGTCACCGAGCTTTTCCTGCCTGCAATTCTAGAAAGACCCTCTGGTAAAAGCAGTGTTCATCTCATTATCAATTCAATTTTTGTGACAGCCCTGCTAGGGCTCTTAATTTCTTGTGTTAAAACAACAAATGAGATGACCCAACTGCAATCTCTAATAGGTATCACGGGTCAGTAATCATTCATTTGTTATAGTGCCTCTCACCCGAAGGACGGAGATGAAAATTTGTCCTCCTAATGGCAAGAGCTGTAAATTAGTTTTATTTCACTGTTAAATCTAGAGGCCTGAAAATTAGGATGACCAGTCCTTAGCTGGGAAGAAAATGTGTCAGCTCAAGGGATTTTCTGCATTAGGCAAATAGGCAGCTCATAATCACCCATTAAACAGTCACAGAGGCTGTCTCCTGACACCCTTTGCTACTCCGAGTTGTGACTCTCCTGCTGCACTGAACATGGTGAAACTTTTCAAGTCTGATGTCCTATTCCGGGCCAGTGACCCCAGCTCCAGTTCTAGACGTGGAAGAGAAGTGAACATCTCCCGTAGGTGCTGCATGGTAATTTCATCTTTCCCTGAAGATGGAGATGTTCAAGATAGGGATGATGAATTGCTCTGTGGAGGTACATCTTATCTCCATTATTAAGGGAGCTTCAGGTGAGTAGCTCAGATTTGAACACGTCTGTCTTTTAGACATATACATTCAGGTGAGACAAGTCCCACCCAAAATTTATCCGGTTGTTTGTCACAGGTGTTTCTTCTGCTAAGTGCTGCTATCCTACCCCTTAAAGACTTTGCAAACCCTGTGGGTCTAAAAGATGTTATTCCGAGTTAGCATGGACTCGCTGTGGATTTGGGAATTGCAGGGTGAGCCGTCACTGCATGCTCTTAGGGTGGAAAGGGGGGAAATGAAGGGTTTTAAAGACAGATGGAAGCTGTGTTGGTAGGGGCACGAAGGTGCCTAACAGACTTCACTGAGCAAGTAGCTGCCTGTGAAGTCTCAGAAACACTTGAGTGGCTCCTCCTGGGAGTGTGGGTGTCTCTCTTGCAGTAACTACACACGGGATTCATGCCTTTGGCTTGACAGGCTGCAGAAAACACTACACAGCCATTCCTGCTTGTTAAACCTGGTCGCAGAGGTCTGCCCAGAGCTCTCCTAGCCCTATACAAAACCAGAAGTGGATGTAATGCCCATCCCAACGGACTCAGGTTGTTCCTTGCAGCGAAGTCATGCTGTTCACCCCAGGGTCACATCCTGACAGGGAGCTGGGACTGCAGCCAGGAGCTCAGTGGCTTGAGCCCTGGGTGGTGGAGCTGCGCCCTCTCTTGCACGCATGCACCCTGGCCCGGGGAGGAGGTAGGGAACACTGCAGCGTGAGAGATGGGGAGCAGACCTTCCCTCGGTGTCCCACCCCCAAGCCACCACCCTTCCTCCCTCCAGCCCTGGCAGCCCTTTGGGAAGAAGGAGAGAGGTTTGTCCTGGGAAAGAAAGGCTGAAATGTCTTTGAAGTGATGAAATGAGTAGTCTGTCATCATGTTCAATAACATGTCACACAGAAAGCTCTATAAAGAGCTTTCTATAGGAAGCTGGGGGGAAAAAAAAAAAAATCCACCCCGCTCTCAAATCCTCAAAACCCACAAACATATCAAAATAGTTGCACAATTATTCACTTTTATGATGCACAAGGTATGGAGTATTGCACAGCCAGACAAGTTTATAAGAACATGTATTAAACTGCCTGCATGGGAAGGACCTGGCTGAAGTTAAAATATAAAACTTTCCCACAAGACAAGTGAGGGTGTGAGGGGGGACATTAAAGTGCAAGAATGGCTTTGAACAAGAAATATGGCACCTCTGCCCCGCTTTCTCCAATGCTACACTTGCACTGAAATAGGAAATTTTAGGATTGACAGCCAGAGAGACCAGAGCCAATAGAAACAGCCTGTGATGCTGCAGTCAGAGCTGCACAGCCTACACCAATGGATTTCCAGCGAAAGCCTTCCCAACTTTAAAAATAACTAGACTCCAGGAGCTACGGCTCTTCTGGGTGATGCGTCTCTAGCTTCTGGATTGTTCATGGTTTCCCCAGGAACAACATTGTCATCCCCTGGTGACATGCAACCAGTCAGCCTCACCTCAGCACCTGGGAAGATCATGGAGCGGATCCTGCTGGAAGACATCAAAACATATGGAAGACAGGGATGGGATTAGAGACAGCCAACATGGCTTCACCAAGGACAAATCATGCCTGACTAATTTCGTGGCCTGCTACAATGGAGTGACTGCATCAGTGGACAAGGGAAAAGCTACAGATGTCATCTAACTGGACTTCATCTAACTGGACTTCTTTAAGGTCTTTGATACAGTCCCCCACAACATTCTTACCTCTAAATTGGAGAGAGATGGGTTTGATGGATGGACTGTTAGATGGATAAGGAATTGACTAGATGGCAGTGTCCAAAGAGTTACCGTCAATGGCTCAATATCCAAGTGGAAACCAGTAACGAGTGGTGTCCCTCAGTGGTCCATACTGGGACGAATACTGTTTAACATCTTCATCAATGACATAGGCAGTGGGATCGAGTGCACCCTCAGCAAGTTTGCGGATGACACCAAGCTGAGTAGTGCAGTTGATTTGCTAGAGGGAAGGGATGCCATCCAGAGGGACCTTGACAGGATTGAGAAGTGGGCCAATGTGAACCCTATGAAGTTCAACAGGGTGAAGTGCAAGGTCCTGCATCTGGGTCGGGCAACTCCAGTATTAATACAGACTGGGAGATGAATGGATTGAGAGCAGCCCAGCCGAGAAGGACCTGGAGGTGTTGGTGGATGAAAAGCTGGACATGAGCCCACAATGTGCGCTTGCAGCCCAGAAAGCCAACCCTATCCTGGGCTGCATCAAAAGCAGTGTGGCCAGCAGGTCAAGGGAGGTGATTCTCCTCCTCTACTCCACTCTGGTGAGACCCGCCTGGAGTACTGCATCCAGCTCTGGGGCCCCCAGCACAAGAGGGACATGGCCCTGCTGGAGCGAGTCCAGAGGAGGGCCACAAAAATGGTCAGAGGGATGGAACACCTCTCATATGAAGAAAGACTGAGAGAGTTGGAGATGTTCAGCCTGGAGAAGAAAAGGCCCTGGGGAGACCTTATTGCGGTCTTTCAATATATAAAGGGGGCTTATAAGAAAGATGGAGAGAGATTTTTTACCAGGGCCTGTAGTGACGGGAAAAGGGGCAATAGTTTTAAACTGAAAGAGGGTAGGTTTAGATTGGACATAAGGAAGACATTTTTCACGATGAGGATGGTGAGACACTGGCACAGGTTGCCCAGAGAAGTTGTGGATGCCCCATCATTGGAAGTTTTCAAGGTCAGGTTGGATGGGGCTTTGAGCAACCTGATCTCATGACAGATACCCCTGCCTGTGACAGGGGGGTTGTACTAGATGATCTTTAAAGGTCCCTTCCAACTCAGCCATTCTGGGATTCTGTGATTCTGTGGTCCCTTTTGCTGGTAGCACACAAGGTCAGAGCGGAGGTGCCGGTGGGCTAGGGGGTACCAGACGGATTCCCTCCCCGGAAGGGCAGTGCTGCAGGAGAGGCAGCGTGGGAACTGACTTGACCTCTCCTCCTCTTCTTTGTCTCGGATCTGAGGCATTTTGACAGGGCAGGCTGGGGAAAAAATGAACACTGTTGTTCTCTGTACTCTGCTCCTTCTTCAGGCAGAGCCCTGCCAACTTGGGGGCTGTCAATACAGTACCTTTCCATAACCATGAATGTTAACTTAGAAGGTTGTTGTTTTTTTTTTTTCCTTCAACAAAACCTTTTAAACTTTTACTCTATTAATAGAGATAATTTTCTTGCTGTAGGTGGAACATTGTCTTCTCTGGCTAAGTTGAACCTCCCTTTCTGTTCTTTCTTTCCACCTGCATCCTCCCCATGTGAAGAAAACTTCTAGAAGAACTATTCTTTGAGAATTTGAGGGGGAGGAATAGGAAGGAACATGCTATGATTTGCACAAAATTAAAAAAAGTATTTGTGACACAAGCCAAATGTTCCCACAGAAATGTCCCTTTCCTTGCTGCAAAAAATGTATCAATGAAGCAGCAGCATACGTTACACAAACTAAAAAAATTTCCCCAGACTTGCAGTTTGTTTTTCATGCACGAAGCTGATGGCTCGCGTTGGTTTTCTGGACTGTTTTGCGATTTTTCCCTTTCTTAAGACTGCCCGCATAAACTCCAGCCACTCTTTCAGCTGACAGTTGGAATAATGATGAATTTTCTGGGGTAGTCTTGTAACAGGGAGACTTTTTCATTCAACGCTGCACTCATGTTGCAGGTACCCAGAGCAAGGGCAAGCTGAAAGCTCAGGGCTAGGTCACTAGTGGAGAAGGAGCAGGGCCGTGTAGGGGAAAGGAGAGTTACTCTGAACCTGACACAATTTATTTTCCCCTCTTCTCTTCCTAATGCTCCTGAAACCTGAGCATGACCTCCATCACACCAAGCTGTTGTAGATGGGTTTGAGACGCCCGTCGCTCGCCGGTACCAGCGGTGCCTGAGCAGGAGGGAGACAGGTGTGATTTTAAGCCGCTCTTGCATTTCCTCAGACACAGCTCTTAGGAGAAGGTCTTAACCAAAAACGAGGAGTGTCTTACAGCTCACGCACTGCTTAGTGACTGCTGTAGAGCTGTAGGCACAGGCACAGCCTATGAGACAGGACAGGGAGCCAGTGTCGGCAGCATTGCGCGCCCTGTGCTCCCTCCCTGCTTCACCTACGTGGCCTCAGCCCAGGGTCTGAACTCCGCTGTGACCTGCCTGCCATAGGCTTAATCACACGTTACCCCGTGACAGTTGCAAGAGCAATGTGACATAGAGCATAGAGCGAATCCTTGGCCAGGAGGGGTGTGTGGATGGGATTGGAGACATCGGTCCCACCAAGAGAGGCTGCGGGCTTGCTCAACAACCACCACCTCGTCCCTTCTCTCCTTCCAACAGACCAGTAATGTTTGTGCTGTCCTTTGGCACTCCCGGGGTGCGTTTCTGAAAGAGCCGTTAGTGGAGTTAAATGTCATGTAATTGTGATAGCTGGAGGTTGCCTGGTGGAAGGGAAGCATTTTGATTGTCTCAGGGTGGATTTGGTCTAATTATCTCAGATGACACCAGCAAATCTGCTCTTGTTGGAGACATGCTGTTACTGTAGTAACTTGTAAATGAATATTGGATGATGAGTTATTAGAGGCAGTCTGAACTGGTAAGTTTATAAGCACAGCGGGTAATCATTTCTTCTTTTTTTTTTTTTTTAAATTCTTTTCCATATTAATTTCTTTTTCAGTGTGAATGTAAAACACAAAATCAATAGGTCAGATATAGGGCTCTTGTGAACTGTCTCCCCTATCAGACAGAGCAGATGCAGCTTACTTTATCACTTTGCTTTTAATTAAAGCCTATAATGGTTTTGCACATTGTTAACAGGCTTTATCCAAAATACAAAGTGGATAAAGGATGAAGTGAATCTTCAGATAATTCTAAATTTTGGATTATCTCTTTTTACATATGCAGGCCGTTCATTACATCACCCAGAGCCACAACCAGCATTGCCTCATGAGTGATTTGATGATAAACAGTGGTTACACCCTGCCCTTCTGGAGCAAGGACTGATAGCGTGTGCCTTGGCTTCCGATACCTGCCTTGTGTGGCCAAAGGGGATGGCGTTTAGAGACATCACCCTTGCTTAGAACAAGGTATAAAATCTTCTTGCAGTCCAAAGAGAAGAGGGTAAATGTCTCCATGCCCCAGTGCATCAGTAGTTGCAATGCAACATCAGACACTCTGCACTATGCTTTGTTGTCACTGCATTGCGCCCAGTCCTAAAATGCAGAAAAGGGAATTCAAGTTGCAAATCAGGTCCCAAGGGCACATCCCACCCTCCAGCCCGGCTTCTTCTGAATTCATAATGGCTCCAGCCCTTCTGTGAGGCTGGGCAGTCTGCCAGGAGGAGGTTCAGTGTCTCGCAGAACCGAACCAGAGAGGGAAATGGTCAGATTATCTCCAAACTACCAGCAGAGGAGGGAAACCGTGTTTCTGACCTGCAGCTGCCCACCCTTTCCACCTCTATTGCTGACAGTAGCAGTAGCTCAGGATCCAGGATCTGGATTCATCCCCAGTAGCTGTCTGCACTTCAAGGAAGCTCCTCGTGACAAAGGCAGAGTCTGTGTCCTCTCCCTTCACTGTCACAGCAGGAACATCGGCTCCTGCTCCACCAAAACAGTCCCAGTTCAGCTCCTCTTTTGGGTGCCTCTACAAAGGGCTTGAATGGTACTGGCAAGAGCACCCTCGTGGGCTTCTCTTTGAGGAACAGAAGCAGTTTATTGTCTTCTTCTACTGTTCCCCTTCATTTTAAAAGCTCTTCAAAATTTCCAGATGCCACAGTTTCTGTCAGAGGGTCCTAAACCCAAGTAATAGAGAGCAGAAAGGCAACGTGGGTGAGGGTAGTGAGCATGGATGCAGGACAAACCTGCACTGAGCAAGGATGCTCTGGGCACTATGAGCATGTCTGGTCCTTTTTGCTCCCACAGTCACGGTCTCATACTGTGTTTACTCAAAGCCAGGATACCTTTTTTCTGTTGTTACAGATCTTAAATCTAAGATACATCCTTGGCTAAGCCCTGGGAGCAGGCATAGGACAGTTACCGCAGAGCAGGTGATGTATATCAACTTGCCAACCTGCCAGACCTCCACAGGTCCAGATGCTTCCATTTCATGCATTTCATCTCCATGCTTTTCATTTATTTTGGCTAGCAAATAACTGTGCCAGATCCTCCATGGAAATTGCCCCTGTGCATGGTTTTGCTTGTATCTACTCAATGTAGTTTATGCCCCAAAGAAAGCCCAGAAAGTGATCTCGGTAAGATCCAGCAAACACAGCAGCTAAACCAGGATCATTTGTCTGGGTGTTCATGACCCATCTGCAGCTTTGGCTGAGGGTCAGCAAGGTGGTGTATCTCCCTTCAGCCTGAAACACGGGAAGTCTCGGGGTGCTCCCACCTGGGCTGGGAATGGTCCATCAAACTTGGTTTTAAAGCAGGACAGCTGGAGAGCATGACCTTGCTCCACCCTGCTGGTGTCTACACCTGGGTCTCTCTCAGAAAGCATCTATGAGACTGAAATGCTTTAGTATGAGATCCTGTTCATATTTCATTACAATTACATTGTTTTCAATATATTGAAGAATGTCAAGTTTCTTGATTTTTTTTTTGCTTGCACTTCAAGTCTGCATGACAGTTAATGTTGAAAAAACGGATTTTTTAAAAGCAAGCAAGGGATTTTAATTTGAGAATAATGTCTTTCTTTCCATCTGGGATACATTTAACATGCTGTAACATATTTTTGCTACATCTACCACAAAAACAAATTTCTTTTTTTCCAAAATACCTCTAAAAATATGTGGCCTTATCTAAAATTCAGGGTCCTCTGGTATAGAGAAGTGTGGTGCTACAGTGTGGACAGGTACTAAAGCAACATTTTCTCTGCATACTCAGAGGTGTGTAATTAGCATGAGGACAGCCATTAACACATCCCGTGCGCTGTGTCACCAAGTCACGCCTGATTATGTTGCAAAGTGAGATTAGCAAAATGAGCTTGAAGTTGTCCTCTCGCTGCCATTTGATAGTAGGGAAAACAAATCCTTCCACTGCCAAAGCTGCAACTTATATTCAGTACTTAAAAAATTCAACTGATGCATTCATAATGAATAGGATTTTGTGTAATTAAAATTTTAAATAAATCCCCAACATGAGCCCTGGCTTGGACTTCTTAATTTCAGATATGGAAGTACAGCTTTTGACAAAATAGGTTGAGGTTTGTTTTTTTTTCCTTCTCCTTTCTTTCATCTGAGAGATTTACAAAATCTCATTAGCATACTAAAAAATAGCAGAAGAGATATTAAATGAAGACCAGGATTAAAAGACTCACTACTTTCTTCATGTCACCTTTATAGTTCTTTTGAGCATCTGTCCCTGTGTGGTGGGTGTAAGTAACGTGGAGGTGGATGTTAGTGGGTGGCAAAGCTTTTATGAGGCAGAAAGAAGCTGAGAATTAGAAAATTATTGGAGGCAGTTTCCATACAGATGAGAAGAAGCAATCAGATCCTGAGAAGCCAAGGAAGAGGAGGAAGACAGTAAGTAAATTGAATAAATTGCACATTTCACTGGCAAAGAAAACACCGATTTGTTTCAACAGAAACCCTGAAAGTTGCGATGGAGCTCTCACTTAAAGCATCCCACAGGTGCAGACCCAGGTCTCTCCTTGCCTGCAGAAATCTTTAGGTCAAAGCCAAAAATCCACCAAGTTCTCATGGCACGTTTCCAGGTTGCTCGCTTACCTACAGGGTGACTGCATCCCTTGTTGTCCCTTGTCACATGTAGGGTGGTGGAGGAGATGAGATGAGTGATGCACATTAGCAAGGAGGTCCTGTAGCTGGGAGGAAGACCCCATTGCCCTGGAGAGCTGGACTCAACTCATGCCTCTGCCTGGAAAGCCTTGTATGATACTGGAGAGTCATTTATAGCAAGCTGTTCATGGATGGCTTCCAGTCAGTCCACCTCTGCTCGCGAGTTGCTCAGCCTGAAGTCTTAGACCTGATTTGCAGGTAGTTTAATCACTTGTAGCTGCATCTGAGGCCAATGGAGGCTGGATTTTGAAAATATCAAGTGCTCTAAGAGGCAATTCTACTATGAAAAATGAGGGGCTGTGTGATATAAGCTGGGCAACAAAATATGGTCAATACACTTGGATCTTTAATCCCTCTGTGCCTAAATTCCTTGACCCTAAACTGAGAAATAATACTGCCGTTTTACTTTAGCTCTACATCACAGGTATCAGCTGACAGATGCCTGTGATGCACAGAGACAGCCACAGCAATGAGCCTCACAGGAGAAAGAATACGTGACAAAATGAACTCTTCTCAGAGGCAGTTTAAAAAAAAATATGCAGTCTCAAGTTTGGGACTGTTTTCACAAGGACAGCAAAAATAAGCTCATCATTAAAATGCATGGGCTTCCATCTCCCCGGGTCCTGCCATTTTTTAGATAAAAAAGGTACCAGAATGGTTTAACCTGGACAAAACTGTGGTTTTCCCCACTGCATTATTCTCAGAAACATTTGAAACAGACCCAGAAGTGTTATAAGTCTATATATAAAGATGTATATATGTGTTTACGTAAGTGTATATATAACAACATATATTTTAAAAAGTCAGCCTGAATCAGGTGTTATCCCAACCAAGGTAAGTTTTATGAAGTTGTACACAATAGGAAACCGGATCTCGGAGTGGGGTCAGCCGTAGCAGGAGGTAGCGTTAGCACAGGTGGTGGGTTTGTAACAGGGGGTGTAAGCACAGCCCCTCTCAACCCCTGGCTCCCACCGTAGGTCAGAGCTGCCGTGAACATACAGAGCTCCTACCAAGTGTCCTGTAATCCAGCCAAGAAAGCTGTGGCTGAGGATGAAAGAGTTTGGATCCACAGAAGGAGCAGATACGGCTTACCTCTTGGGAGAATCATAGAATCATAGAATCATAGAATTGTTCTGGTTGGAAGAGACCTCCGAGATCATTGGGTCCAACCATTAACCTATCACTACCAAGTCCCCCACTAAATCATATCCCTTAGGGCCTCATCTAAACGTCTTTTGAATACCTCCAGAGATGGGGACTTCATCACCTCCCTGGGCAGCCTGTTCCAATGCCCGATGAGAAGGATTAGGTTGCAATGTCTCGGGGTGTGCTAAAGCTGGACTGGGGTAGAGAGGGAGCACTGTCTGCTGGTTCGGGTTGCCTGGCGTGTCCGACGGTTTTATTTTCATCTCTGTCGTTTTCTGCGTGACCCTGCTCAGAAGCCCCACTGTGATGGCCTTCAGACTGCACCACTGACTTCCCCAAGCAAACAGCCCAGTCCATGGGTGAATTAATGAGTGTTTGCAAAGTTGTGTGTGATCAGTGGATAAAATGCAGTTGCACAGGTGAGAAGTGTCTGGAAAAGGATGATTATTTGCAGCACCTCCTTTGCTGTCAGAAACCCATATTGACTGGACAGCGAACAAGTCCTTGTCCTCACTCCTTGGGATGTCCACAGCACGCACTGGCCCTGTTCACAGGCATGTAAAAGGCTGGGTTTTTGCACATTATGTGCAGTACTGTAAGTAAAAGTATGAATGAGGCATGCAGGCTCCCAGTATAACGCTGGGGAATGCTGCAAAGTGCAGAAAGGTCACATTTAACCTTCACTCTGAAGACCTGAGCAGCGTTTATTCTTCTACAATGTGGCAGTGCTGCTCGCCCTCCTTTTACTCCAGATCATCAGGATCTGGGTCCTCTCCCATGGGGGAGGAGGTCTCAGTTCAACCCTCCCTCGCCCTGAGGGGTTTGCATTGAGCAAATTCCCCATTTGCAAGTCAGGAGTTTAATCGCAAGGCATTTGGCTGCTCAGGGCAGCAGCCACCTCTGCTCTCCCGTTTGAAGCTGTGCCAATGATGTGCAGCAGAGAAGCAGAGCTTGAGGGATCATGGTGCGGCTGGTGCCGGCACCCCACAGGGCCAGGACCTCAGCCAGCAGGAGTGCAGTGTGGGTCGCTGCCTCTGTTTCCACTATTTTTACCATAGTTGACCTAAAGTCTTTGCTAGTTAAAGTACAAAAGGTGTCTCAGAGCATGAGGAACAATACCAAAGCCCTCTCTCCCGGGTGGGTACCTCAGCTTTGCAGCTGCAGACTCAGAGATATGCTTGTGTCTTCTCTTTTGGAGATCTCTACCTCTCGGATCTACCCTTCGGTCTTCCCCTGGATTTTCTATCAAGTTACTGGTGACTGGACATGTAATGGTGGTAGGGAGCCACGGATTTACACTCTCCTATGAACAGGCATCCATTTCTCTCCCCACGGACTGCATTGTCTCCAGTGCAGCAGGAGATGCCCATAGTGGTACAACTCTCTCCTGACCAAAATAAATAGGGGTGCCCTTCTGCTCCTTGTCTAGAAACCAGTAAAACCTCCGTGGGTCTGTCCCGAGGATGGATTTGGTCCTGGCTGCGTGTAGAGCACGGTGTCTGGGGGTATGTTCCTTTGGCATCTCTTGGGATGAAATGAATTACACTCTGGGGCTCTGCACGGGCTGTAAAAGGAGCTGATGTTCTTCAGAGTTAGCCACCTACTCCTCAGACGTCAAAGTTAGAACAGATGAGTCACACCTGGAGTGGTTTGTTGCGTTTTTAGCAGAAAGTCTATAGAAAGGCTGGGGCAGGACACAGAAACCTTGTGTCCCAGGTCCAAATATAACCTTTTTATTTTTTTCCGATAAGAAAAGCACCGTGTGTTTATAAATTGCTCTTTGCCAAACGACTTGTTCTTAAAAAGAATCACACTGTAATAAGCTGCATCATTAAAAAGACGTTTTTCTGTGAGCGGCAGAGCCTGGATTCCTGCGGTTTGGCGTCTTGTGGTGGGATTATCTCGCGTCTAATGAGGAGCACTCTGGCTGAAGCCTTTTCTCCTGTTCATAAAGACGCTGTCTCATGTGGGTTCTCTGGTGTCTACAACACATTTGGGATCAAACTGCTGTTGTTTAGGTTCTGTCCTATCTGACAATGTAATATTGCCCACATGGCAAGCTGTTCCTCCCTGGAGACGTGGAAGGGTCGTATTTCTCTGCCCTGCTGCCTCTTCTCACAAAACCAGTTGAAAATTAAAGCCTTTGAGACTTCTGTCACACAGTTAAATTTGACTGAAATTGGCCAACAGGCTAAAAGATAATTGAGAGTAATACTGGATGGACACAACAATATAATAAACCTGATTTTATTATGTAATTGGGCAATAAATGATGGAAAGTAAATACTGGAGCAGATTAAACAAGTGAAAAAAATATTCATAAATATTTATTCAAGCATTTAAATGCACTCAAGGTGACGTTTTTATGCCCATTTTGCATTTCAATTTTAGAGGTTCGATTCACAGCCATATGAAAGACCAACAAGGGTACAGGCACCCCAATAGTTACTCTTATACCTCAAAAGTAAAAGTAAAATAATAGTTTTCTGTGAGACTTTTTTTCAGAGACAGGGAATTTTTAAACATTTCCTGCAGAATATTGCAAAACCTAGAATTTAGAAACAGGAATGTTGAATAATTCAGAAACCAGATTTTGAAGATGATTCTCACCTAGTCACAGAATAAAAATAGATCATGCGGTTGTGCTGGATTTCCAGAATTTTCAATAAACCTGAACTGAACAAAGTCAGACCAAAAATCCTTTGCTGAAGTGATTCATGGAAATGTTTCAAAAATGTGAGATGTGAAAGGGAATTCTCAATTATTTGTGCACACACACACACATAAAAAATCACAAATGAAGGAAATAAGAAACATACATTGAATAAATTGCTCATCGTAATTTATTTTTCCAGTTCCTGAGCCATAGAAACGTGCTTGTCATAAAGTGATTTTTGGAGATACTTGTCTTTTCTTACCTTGGGTACAGTTTAGATGGATGAGCTACCATTGCTCTCCATGCTTATCCAATTAGGAGAATGCATTTCTAAATTCAATTACATCCTCCGTGGAAATGGTTTCTCTGACTCTGGTAATCTTTGGAGAGGAATTATACACAGTCTATAAAGCTTCACATTTCAAAACCTAATTTTGAATGTTATTCAAGAGGTTAATTTAAGATTCATCTTCCTAAAGAGGAGTTAAATAAAACTGATAGAAGGCTGGAACTTGTCGAGTGGTTGAGAGGTTTATCAGCATGTGAGTATGAGTTCATTAGTTTTAATTAGTATAATCACTAATGTTGCATTAACAGTTTGGTGAGAGAAAGTAATTGCTCACACCCACTGTATTAGATTGGGAGATTAGAATTCATTTTATGAGGCAATTAGCATTTCAGGGATTTTTTTAAAAGGCTTTTACGATCTGCCATTGCAATTGCCTCCTTCACCAAAAAGAGTTTAAATTAACCATAACTTTCATCCTAATGGGATGCAAAAATTAATGTAGAATTAAGTGTGAACCAGCAATCCCACCGCGATAAGCAGGCAGCTAAAGCCACAAACCTCGATTAGTTTATAATGACCTGTTTTATTTCCCAGACAATGATAGTCATTTATCTGTCCTCAATTCATTATCTTCTTGGAAAGTTTATATTCTTGAATTTTATACAGCAAAACAAATGAAATATGAGGAAGGGAAAAGTAGAACTGTACTATCAAAGTAATAATTCTCCAAAGAAAAAGCTGCAAGGTTCAATAATAGGGCTTAAATAGTAAATTATTCTTCATATCAAATGTCAGAGGAAGAAGAAACAGCTCCCTTTGACAGGCGGTGCCTTGGGAAGAACCACGAATTTCACAGAATTTCACAGCAGTAGCAATCACACCCCTGCTCTGCCCATCACGTCCCTTGGCAGCTACTGACAAAATGAGAATGGAGATCCAGGACTTTGTCATCCTGGTTGGCAAGGAAGCCAAGGAAGCCCTGGTCATCTGAGAGCTGGGACAGCTGACCCAACAGATTGCCTTCCAAAACATCCTGGAAAGCAAAAGCGCGAGTTCTGGTGGGAAAAACTGCTTGCAGTAAGAACTCTTACTCTCACGTCAAGGCTGTAATGAAAGGCATCACGGTATCCATAGAGAGATGAGACAATGCACTGTTTGCGACATATCTGGTACCTATTATATGGGATTATGCTTGCCCCTGGTTAAAAGAAATCTCTGCTCAAAAGTAGCTGAATAAAGCCCAAATCTGCTATGACTTAGATGTGGCATGGCCGAGAACAACTGTTAGATGTTAGAACCGTACTGTTGTTCCTGTAATTTTGGGTACATAAGTTAAAATGAGCAGAGGTGGGCCAGTATCTGGGGAATTACATGAATCTTCCTACAAATATGTTAAAGCAAAATGTACATGTGTGTGTATATATATATGTCCTCTTAATTCTTATACTCCTTCTAAGCATCTCCAAAGGAGTTCAGAGAGAGACAATGTCTTCCTACATTTAAGCATGTGAAATTTAGGTACAACTAGAGAGACTGGATCTCAGCCTTAGCCACTCTGGCAGCAGCCGGTGCCACCTTTAGGAGGTGAATTACTCCAGCTAAGATCTGAATCCACCACTGGGAAGGGCTGCCTCCCTCTATTGACTTCAAAGGCAGTCCAAGGTAACCAGGTTTCTGTCTCCGGTGCCTGAAGTAAATGCTTAAAATTGGGTAGGATGAATCATGACCGGCATGCCTGTGCCTTAGGGTTTGTCTACGCACAGAGTTATTGCGGAGAGCCATTACTCTTCCTGACTAGCATTACATGTGGATACACTTTTGGTTGAATAAGACTTACTTATTTCTCTTCAACAACATCTGCTTGACAGAGGCAGAGCAGTTTGCTTCCTAGTCCTCACGTGGAATTATTCTGCAAGAGCTGCTGCCTTTTCAGCTAGCTGCCCTACCTTAATCCAAATTTACTTTAGTATAAAAATGCCCTTAATTTGTCATCCATCCACCTTTGAGAGCTGTTTAAGATTTATGGAGGTAAGCGCATCAATTAAACACAAATACATTGACAAAAAAAAAAAATGAATGCACTGCATACAATAAAAACTGACTTTTACTTCACAAATTATGGGTGTTATAAAGCATATTGTTTCAGGAGAAACGCCTGTATTTGCCAGTGTGTTTCATTAAAGAATAATAAAGCCATACATATTTCATTTCCTTGTTCTGAGCTGCAAGAGCCTTAACTATATAAAATGCCCCATGCTGTCCTTGTTTTGTTGGGCTTTTTTTTCTTTTTAATCAGATTTTCCCCCCCAAACTAATGAAATTGCTCTTTAAACACATACATCACTTTCATTTGAAGCGACTTATCATGGCTCGAACGGTTTCTCTCTTTTCCTGGAGAACAAGGCAACTGCCAGCACCTTTTGCTGTGCAGATCCAGGCCTGGCTTGCCCCTGATCTCAGCCTGGTTTCAGCAGAGTTGGGTTCCTGGTGTTCCCACTGGTGCTGTTTTAGGTGGGGTATTAGGTGGCTGGTGTCTGCGGGGTCTGCACCTTGCGTATCTGCACCGGTTCCTGGTCCACCTGCTATCACGTGTAATTTCTCCCTTCTCGTAGTATGCACCGACCCGCTGTGCAGCTGCGCAGACGTCCGCGGAGCAAGGCGTCCTTCCTCCCTGCCATCACCACGAAGCAGTGCACGACCCCCAGCTGGTTCCCTGCACGTGCCCGCTCTTCTCCTGCCCATGGGAAGGGCACTTGGAGGTGGTGGTGTCCCACCTGAGGCAGACCCACCGCATCAACATCCTTCAGGGGGCAGAGATTGTCTTCCTGGCCACGGACATGCACCTGCCCGCACCCACGGACTGGATCATCATGCACTCTTGCCTTGGCCACCAGTTTTTGCTGGTCCTCAGGAAGCAGGAGAAGTATGAAGGCCACCCCCAGTTCTTCGCTACGATGATGCTGATTGGCACGCCGACCCAAGCCGACAACTTCACCTACCGGCTGGAGCTCAACAGGAACCAGAGGCGCCTTAAGTGGGAGGCGACCCCGAGGTCGGTACTGGAGTGTGTTGACTCTGTCATTTCGGACGGGGATTGCCTTGTGCTGAACACTTCTCTGGCTCAGCTTTTTTCTGACAACGGAAGCCTAGCAATAGGAATTGCAATAACCACCAGCAAAGTTCACAATGCCGAAGCTGAAATGTGAGGGGAAAGAGGAAGACGAGGAGGAGGAGAAACAATGGTGCTCTAGCTGCCTTGTGAGAGCCAGAACTTGCGGACTTTTCGGGGGGGGTCTCAGGTCTTTTATGGTATTTAGTACTCGTCCACAGTGGGCATTATGTAAACATCCTGTGGTTGCAGTCTCTGTGTAATGTATTTACCGTTTTGTTAATACAATTTTATGAGAAATTTTAAAGAGGCTAATCAATTTATTGTCGCCCTCCAGCAACACTGGAAACAAACCTTTCTCCTTGAAAGTGCACCCAGGGTGACTCACAGAAACCTCTGGTGTGAGCATGCTATGCAAAAGTGTTTCCTTCATTGTCTGCCTAATTGCCTGGTATTAATGAGGCCCCTATGCTTGGTAAAAGGTAAAATATTCCACTAGGACAAGTGCACCCAATTTGCAACAGGTTCATTGATCACTGATTCAAGAGCAACTTCAGCAAAACTGGTGGACTGCAGTGAGTTGACCTCAAGTGTACTACTGAACTGCAGCAGGTCTCAGACTATCAGAGTACGTCTGTGCACCTCCCCCCCACCTTCCCTGTGCACTGTGTACTTACTTACCTCCCTGTGACGGGTTTCCATACTAGGAATAGTGATTTAACTCTTACACTATGGTCACAACCAAGCCCCAGGGAGCTCGTAGCTTCAGAGCTCCCTTCAGCTTCTGAGAAAGCAATGTTCACCACCCAGACAATGAATGCTTCAGAAGAAAAACTCACCACCTCCACTGAGCCGGGGCCTGGGAAGCCTCATCCTGCATTAAACTGGGGATGACAGCTAGTGGGTAGTCAGCGTGAGCATGGTTAAATCTCACTCTTGTATCACGATGGGCAGTGAGAGGCTTGCTAGATGGTCTGGCTCCAGGATGGACATAACCATAGCCAGCCATCAGGGCATTCACCTTTTTAGCTGCTATTTCCTTAAGCATTCAAAACCAGATTTTCAGAAAATAAAGTATCAGGAAGGTCCTAAGTTGTGTACTGATCTTGCTATTGAATTCTGTGCCCCTTAGACCCACAGTGTGTGCTGCTAAATGTTGATTTAAAACAACGCAGCTGGAATATCTGTTTGCAAATTAGTTATGACATTTGAAATGCTCTCCTTTAAAAATAACCTTAATTTTTTTTCTTCCATACACTGATGGTCCCTTTCTTCTGCTGAGGGTGTTTCACAGATGGTGATGGTCACAAGAAGGCATGGGCTTCTCTAAGAGCTTCTCCCTTGGATGGCTTCTTGGGGAGAGTCAGAGGCAGGTGCTGGCCATCTCCTGACACTCGATCCCATCTGCAGTCAGGCATGTTTCCTCCATAACCAACAACAGCAGTGAAATCCCACCACAGCAGGTGACGTGTTGAAGGAGGGCGCTCTGCAGTGAGTGTGACACATGAGAAGCATGGGAAATTATCTTTTCCTGTTTTCCCTTCTGCCTGTGTGTGGCTGTGGCCTCGCTGCTCCCCAATGCTTTTTTGAGAAACATCTGGTGGGTTGGGTCAGTTAGTAGCTGGAGAGACTGAGGCTCATTGCTTGAGGCCCTTGGAAAACCAAGGATGGGGGAGAAGTGACCTAAGAACAGTCCTTCAGTGTTTCGAAAGGCAGCTCGCTGTAGCAAGCTTTGGGTAGGGAAAAATGCTGATGCTGATCTCTCCCACCTGCTGCTCTCCTGGGAATTATTATAAAAGATGCGTGAAGTAAAATGAATTGCAGTTTTCCTGAGATGAATGCTACGCAGGTAATGCCTTCTCAGTTACAGATGCACCTCACCTCTTTTCCTGGGCTTTCACGGCAGGTCACTATTCAGAGAGGAGCCAGGATCTCTTCAATAGGCTGCTCATGACCACGCAAGCTGAGGTCTGAAGAAAAAGTCTCAGTCCCTGTAAGAGTATGATGGGGCATACCTTCACGGCTCTCCCACCTCCGAATTTGGGGGCCCAGTGGGGCATGCTGGTTTGCAGCGCTTCACTGGAACGCACAGGCTTCAGAGTGGCTTGCCTTTTCCCGGCGATGTTAAATATTCAGAACCAGCAACTGCTGCCCTTTCCCTAAATGATGGCAATAAATAAATCATTGGCATTTTTGTGGACTGAAGCTGGCTTCTCCAGCTCCTCCGGCAAATATTCTGCTGCTGAATTAAAACAAAGCAAAAGCAATAAAAACCCAATATAAACAGTTCCTCTAGCTTAAACTTCTTGAGCTCTTTGTACACTGTGGTAGAGACCTAACGTAATGCTGCTTTTGTTGTCTGATCCCAACCAGTTCTAGAGGGAGGGATATTCCTTGGGTATTCGCTTGTTCTAGACTACTTACTTCTTGCTAGTTGGCACCTTTTGTTCTTGAAATATCTCCTGAAATGACGAATGCCCTGTTGGCATTTTTGGGCATGCCCTTCACCAAAAGACCAGCGTACTTCTGGCAGGATGAGTGTGATAGCAGCAG
The DNA here is from genome assembly GCA_009819775.1 of Phoenicopterus ruber ruber. Lineage (NCBI taxonomy): Eukaryota > Metazoa > Chordata > Aves > Phoenicopteriformes > Phoenicopteridae > Phoenicopterus > Phoenicopterus ruber. The sequence continues at coordinate 188,046,634 of CM020215.1, read as the reverse complement.
TCCTCCATGATGGACATCTCCGTCCCCTGCCAGCGTCCTGGTTTTCTGGTTTCAATGGGGCAGGAGGCACAGTGGAAATGTGACCTCCCCGACATGGACGTCCTCACATCCCACATGTCCTTCTCCCAGAGCTTTCTCGTGACCACACCAAAAGTTCAGCCTTTCCATTTCCTTCCCAGTCCTCATCTGGTGGCCACCCTTCTCAGCCCGCTCTCAGGCTCCCAGCGTGGGCTTGCCCCTCCAGCTTGCAGAGCCCACGGCACTGCTTGCCTCCTCCTGCTCTGCCTCTTGCGTGCCACTGCTCAAATGTTTCTCACTGCTCTTTGCAGCCAACCAAGAAACCTCCTCACTTGGCTCTCTCCACAGCTGCAAAGCCCCAGCTCTGGCAGGGATTTCAGAAATCCAGATACGTTGGAGTACTGATGAAAATCTGCCCAGTAAGACTCCCAGTGCAGAAAAGGAGGACACGTTTTGGGAAGAAAGGAGATACGGGTATCTAAATCCAGCCTTCATAAGCATCTCAACATAAAACTCAAATGTTTAAGGGTATATTTAAGGACTTTCTACCATGGAAGACATTCTAATTCCATCATAATTCAAAGCCTGTGAGCAACCCTTCACTGCCATAAAGCAAAGGTGAAGCAAATATTCTGCATGATGGGACATAAATCCTAAAATGCTGGCAAGTAGGATCAACAATGAAATTCAGTTTACATGCACTCTTTCAGTGCCTGTAATATAGCACTTTTTACAGCTCTCTACTCATGGCTAAAAGGCAGTTGCAGTTTGGCTTAACAAATTTGGGCTGAATTGGGGGCTTCTAGAATTCATTTTGTACTCTAATATTTTGTATCTTCATAATGTATTATATCCAGTCACTCCAAACTCCTTAAAAAATGTGAAGAACTTACTCTGTGAAGTAAGGAAGTACCCTTATTTTGGTGTAGGAGAAAATGAGGTCTTGCAAAATCGCTATGCAGATGTTGTGAAATTCTGTTTTCCTACCTACCCGAGAAGAGTGTTCCCTCTGTATTTTGTTTTATTTTTTTTACATAGACAAAATAGTATTCTTTTTTTGAGAGTTTTTACATATCTGTGTTCATGGATGGATTTTCTTGCCTAGATTAGTAAATTGCAACAATAATTTCATCAGGCTGAGCCAGATGGATTGATACCAGACCCACTAGAAAACCTACTTTGGTTCTCCTGCGCTATCCATCAGACACAGTGTGAATGTTAATGTCAGATCTGCAGTAAAACAGCATTAGCGCTTTCAGCTCAATCCCATTATGAATTAAGCTCACATCATATATCCATGACTCCTTATAAATCAGCTGAAGCATCCCGAGTCTCATCATCTTGAAGATGACAAAGGATCTTGCTGTGCCAGTGCCAGCCGGAGGGCTTGCTGAGAAGTAGGGCAGTAGTCCTCTTCCCACTGGACTCTGACACCACATCCTCCGTTTCATACCATCCTTAATGAATACAGGCCAGTAAGCTACTAAAGAAAGGAGGGATGGTAAATTCTGGAAAATGAAAGGGTTATAACAAAATGAATGGTTTACAATAAATTACCAGATACTGCTGCATGGCTCTCGCTTTTGGGCATCAGAGGAATGAAACCCGATTGACAGTACTGTAGTATAGATGATTTATCTGCTTGTCTAGCCCATAACGCACCTGAAAAACACTTCGCTCAGAGAAGAGTCCATCAGAACAGACTCAGAGACGCCCTTCTGCTCCAACTGGATCAGAAACACCTTCTCACATGGAGGAGCTGCAGTGTCTGAACTGTTCAGACACAAGCATAAGTTTTTAATCCTTTTTTTTTTTTTTAATCCAATTAACTCTGCACGCTCACACTGGCTGGATGAAGGCCGGAAAGCAAAGGTTGTACTCTGCCACATATAACATCACTAGACCTATTCACAGAAAAAGATGATTCATCTTCTGCAGAGATGACCCTGCAGAAAACGAGGGGGTTCCACAGCAGGGTAGTACGGGGCAGCGCCTGCAGGCTCCAGAGCTGTACACATGCAACTGAGGGCAGAGCCCAACCTCCAGACAAAAATATTACTCAACACAAACCACTCAGAGTGAGGTCTGAGTGGGGGCTGTCAGGAAAATGGTCGGACGTCCTGAGAACAGCAAACCAGCGGGGAGCTGAGGCTCTGTGCAGAGATGTGTCTCTTCACATCAGCGCCTTCCACCCGGCAAAAGGGCCTCTCCTCTGCTGGGAGCCTTGTCTTGGGGGCAGTGCAGATGAGCGGATCAACCCTCGGCACTGTGGGTCTGCATGCGGATGACCCTGATGCTGCATAGTGAGTGCAGACACCCAGCCCCAGTCCTGCCCCACACCTCCTCTGGTTTTGGTGGGTGCCCAGCTACCTGCAGCTGCTGGTGGTTCCTCCAAGCCCTGCCACCTGCAGTGTTGTTGTCTTTCACCTGCATAGCTCCCACCAAGGTAGGAAAGTATCTGCTGAAAACCACCCAAAAAATCTTTGGCAGAACATCAGATTAAACCTATACCTCATACCCTTGGTTAGGACTACGATCGCTCATTCTTTCTCTCCCCACAAAGGCAATAGACTAATGCACAGCTTTTATTATCCCCCTTTGGGCTCTGCCCCTCCAGCGCACGCGTGTGAAGGATGAGCAGGCAGTGATCATCTTCAAGAGAAGGATGAGGACTAACATTCATTGCAAAGATGGCTGTTCTCACAGTACTTTCACAAAGGGATGCCGGGCTCCAAAAAAGAGCCTAACAAACCTTAGTGAGAGGCAAACGGGAAACACCAATTGCAAAGCCTGCTGTCCTTCGACTAGAATGAGCTTTATATCTTCCAGGTACTGAAAATCCTCCTGAGACATTGTCTATCTGAATACATCACTTAATCTTGTAGAAAGCCCCAGGACTGAGGGATTCTTGCTGTTAGAAATTGCATCAAGTAACCTTATTGAAGATAAATGGCTTTGAACTTTCACGGCAACAGTGATGAACTGCTTCAACATCCATGCGGTGCAGGCTGAAAAATCAGAGCTTTTAGACAAAGAAATAAACTTATTCAAATGCAAACATGAGATTTAGGGCAGAGTTTTCAGGTAATCTTAAAAACACTTTCCTTATTGCCGCAGACTGGATGTCTGCATAGCAAGAGTCAATTTACTGCCAGTCAGGTCCTATTGGCCGGAGTTTAAGAGAAACTCAGATATTCTTCCTTTCTCTACTAAGGGAGACCACTTTAAAAAGTAAAGCAAACACTGTCATGTATGAAACAAGTCTAGAAAGGATCTCTTTTTTCAGACCGGACTGCCTGGCCAGCAGACTGAGGAGAGAGCGCTACATCTCCTACCTGTTCAGGATGAATCCAGAGATGCAAGCACAACCTATGTAGACATTTTCTTCATGTTACAATCCCTGCTTCAACTATTGACGATAACAGCTGTCAGGCAGCTAGCTTGAAGCCTTTGATGACTTTAAGACTGTTCTCTAAAAATCTACTAATATTGACTTTTAGGCCGAGATGGTTTTAGGGCACAAGACAGCGAGGCTCCACTGAGGCTCTGCCAGGCTCGTCGGGGTGTGTGCATGGGCGGGAAGCGGGCAAGCCCTACTTCTTCGCCTCTGCCTTTCACAGCAGGAGCGCCAGATACACCCGCAGGGATTAGTTTGGTTCCATCCTAATAAACCGTGGCAAATGGCTGGACCACAGAACTGGATGCCACCAGTTCTAGAGACGTTCAGTCCAACAGCAGCCAAACTCGATTTGAGTCCCTCCCTTAGCTTTGAGAATTAAAACAGAATCTTGCACAGAAATATTAGGCCCATTCATATCTCCATCAGATGGCTCCTATTTTGGGATACAGGTTCCTCTCTGGCTTCTGACGATGACAGTAGGCTACAAAACATGGTCCTGATCCACTGAAATGTCTCTGGGAACTACAGTAATATAAATGAATAATAGTATAATATACTAACATAAAATAATAATGCAGTGAGGCCTTTTAGGGCTGATAACATCTTTAAAAGTAGAAGCTGATACTGAGAGGGATCATTACTCAAAATGAGCTTCACGTGATGCCTGTGCTTTTGCCTTATTGAGATGTGGAAGAAGATATCCAGAAGAGTGACAGTCTCAGGGCTGCTCAGATTACTCAAAGAAATGCTGAACTAAAAAAAAATTAGCTAGGAGAGTCCTGAGTGAAGCAGAAATATATTGCTGTCGCCTCTGGGCAGTGGTTTCTTGTGACATGTGTCCTTGGAAAAGGATTTCCAGTAGGCAGAGAGGTTTGAGCTTCAGCATGTCACAGCCCCTGCTCTGTCACTGCCAGAGTTTTCGCAAAGAAATACTTAACCGGGACTGCAAGAAAAGAGTATAAATATCCAGTGAACAGTGTGACCAGTGTGAGAGCTGCCAAGGAGATTTATCCAGGCTCCTCCGGGTAAGCCTCCACACGCCTCCTCTGCTGGACTGGCAGAAGACAGGGACAGCCCCAGGCCTGAGGAGGACTGGCTGCGTTCCTGACAGCCTGTAAATTGTTGTTGCTGTTGCGTTTACGTGTGATAACTCCCGCGTTGAAAACTGGCAGAGATTAAACCTGGGCCCTCCAACGGTGTATGTCTGTACTGGCTGATGTTGACAGGACAGTCTGTGAGTTACGGCAAACTCAGCAGCGCTCCAGCCTGTTACGCAGGACTGACACATGTTGACTGGTGGTTATGTATGCACTGGGAGGCCACCTTAAAAAAACATTTCTGCGTGCGATATGTCCTTAGCGTATTGAGGGTAAGCACTTAATCATACTGGCTGTGTGGGTCACGTCTCACCCATGATTGCTCCTCACATCTCACTCCCGATTGCTCTTCTTCCCTCAGCTGGAAACCTGGAGGAACCAGGGCTGAGTCACCGGCCGTGCAGGCGTCCAGGCCACTGGGGCCAGCACAGATGCACCGCGGGGGGCGTCCATCCTAGAGGGCTCATCGCTGTACATAGAGAGAAACCCCAAATAGCACAAATACAAATGCTGAGAAGTCCTTGAATATAAGCCTTAACTTCAGAGATCCTCCCATCTAGAGAGAAACAGAGGATTTCTTTCTGCAAAACGCACTCATCTTCACTGCTGAGTCCACTCGAGCTGCAACGAAGTGAAGGCCTTACCATGACTCATGAAGTTTCCCTATGCAGTGACGATTGCATTTCCCATTCAGACTCAATGGCTCTCAGGTCAAATGGGCCAAACTTTGGGATCTCGGTTCCTCGGTGACTGACATGACTCCTTTGCAATGTAGGCGCAATGTAGGTCTTCTCCAGACCTGATGCTGTCCTCCAGGAGCAGGCTCGCTGCAGAAACCCCATCTACAGCATCCAGCCACAAGACCAGAATGATCCTTTCCAGCCCTAGATCTGTGAAGCTGTTACATTCACACTGCATTGCTGTGAGGTCCGTGATCTGACTACATGTGAGCCAGCAGCAGCATCAGAAGCCATCCTGCCACAACAGTCTCACCGCTTTACCAGGTGTCCTGGTTTCAGCTGGGATAGGGTTAATTTTCTTCCTAGTAGCTGGTATAGTGCTGTGTTTTGGATTTAGTGTGAGAATAATGTTGATAACACACTGATGGTTTTAGTTGTTGCTAAGTAGTTCTTAGACTAAGTCAAGGGATTTTTAGCTTCCCATGCTCTGCCAGCGAGGAGGTGCATGAGAAGCTGGGAGGGAGCACAGGACAGCTGACCCAGACTGGCCAAAGGGATATTCCATATCATATGACATCATGTTCAGTGTATAAACTTGGGGGAAGCTGGCTGGGGGAGGTGGTCGCTGCTCAGGGACAGACTTGTCATCGGTCAGCAGGTGGTGAGCAATTGCATTGTGTATCACTTGTTTTGTATATTTTATTATTATTATTATCTATGCCTTTGCTGCCCTATTAAACTGTCTTTATCTCAATCCACAAATTTTACCTTTTTTCCATTCTCCTCCCCATCCCACTGTGGGGGGAGGGGGAGTGAGTGAGCAGCTGCATGGTGCTCAGTTGCCGGCTGGGGTTAAACCACAACACCAAGTTAAGTCACTGGCTCAGCCCACAGTGGGTCAGCTGCCCATCTTGGAGCTAAGTTAACCCTAATGATTTCAGCCATCTGCAAGGCTGATATACTGTCTGCCAGGAAAAAAACCACTTTCCTCTCCTGATTGTGTCAAGCAGACACAACAGCCAGCTCCAGAGACAGGTCTGAACATTCACAGCTAAATTAGGAGCTACACTGCAGGTGAAAGTTGGCAGTTGGACAAAATCTAACTCAGATACAAGGAGCGGTGGAGTTCATCAGGAGTTGAAAATGTGAAGAGATGGGGAGATAGTGATGAGGAGGATTATGGCAAAGAGCCCAAATGCAAATGTGACAGGAAAAAGACACTCCTAGGCTACAGGTTAAGAGGTTTTTCTGGAGTAACCTTTAGTTTTGGTGATAATGCCCTGGTAGAAAGCTGACACAGCTTGGCTTTCGGACCCATTGGGCTGGGCAGCAGCCAAGAACAGCATTTATTCATTACATGTAAACTGAGCAAATTGCCCAGGGAAGGGAGTCAATAAACATGGAGCCTCCCGGCACCATTTTCACAGAGTGACCTTTCAAAGTATAATTGCATGTTAAAAGACTCGAATGCAGTCGTCTCTGATCAGAGAAGCACTAACTGAGCTGGCTTAGGGACTCATTTGTTGTCAAGCCGGAGTGTGTTGGAAAAGGGCTGTGTAGTTAGAGGCTGCTCTTGGCTAGCTCCCACGCAAGGCTGTGATCAGGAGAGGACCTCCTGACGCCTCAGCTACGCAAATGTTTGGACTCAGGTCCTCTAGGGAAACACAGAAATAATAGTGGTGATGCTGGGAAGCATTTTCATTGTCACTAAAATGCCTATGGTTTACTGCTTTCTTCTTATCCACTGGTGACGACTGCATTCAAACCACTTCGTCTGGGTGAGATTTTGATTGCGGTCATGGTGATGCATGATCCTGAGAAAGGTCCTCAGTCCCTCGGACCACAGCCTTCAGGCTGCAGCTCCAGCTCAAACACCGTCATGGGGTATGGGGTCACCACCCCCAAGGCAGAAGAGCTGGCTGTCCCCTCATCATCCCACCCCAGCGTAGTCTCCTTTCCTGGCAAGCAGCCTTGTCTCCACCCAAACACCCCACAAAACTATTCTTATTCCTCCCCAGGTAGCAATCCCGTTCGTTTGTAGCACCCACTTCAATTCTTCTAAAAAGCAAATTTTCCAGCTGAAAAAGTAAACCCAAACCGCCTTTATGTTATATCAACATAATTGCACAAGACTTCATATTCCCAAAGGGTTAGGGGATCCGGGCTATCTCTTCAGCCTTGTGTTAGATGCCACATGTCATAACACAGTGTCATTTCCCAGGACAGACACATTTAACCCTAAGGCAAACTAGCACAAGGCATTGCAAAGCACGCAGCAGGCAGAAACCCAGCAAGAGCACTGTGAGACAGGCTTCCAGTTTCAGTTGGTTAGAAAGAAGCAACAAGGAGTGCAACAAGGAGTGCTTGGAGCTGGGCTGGCAAGGTGGGCATCCCTGAAGCTCAGCAGAGGACTATGGAGAAGAAGAGGGGTTTCTGGAACATGACTGCTCCATGATTTAATTACAGTTCAGCTCACTTAATCCAAATGCTTAGCTTAACCTCCAAGGGTAAGGCTGAGGTGTGTCCATCCTTAAGCATCAATGACAGTACCTTCAAAAGACCCTTTTTTCTTTTAAAATTCAAGCAGTATCACTCTGCTAATGCTTCAAGAAAATTAATCCTTTGAGAAACTGAAACTGTTCCTTTTTGGATGAGCGGTACATGGCTGTGCCGCTTGAGAGCCTTACAATGGCAAAGCTCCTAAAGCAGCCACTTCATTTAAGGACCACTGCACAGCAATTTTTTCCTAGGACTTCGGTCAGGAGATCTATGCATATGCTTAAGCGTGTCAATGGACAGGGAAGGACTAAGCACAGACTCAAAGCCAAGCGTGGATAACCTGCCTGAACCCAGGTGAGGTATGCCAGATTGGAATTCAAGTAAAGAAAGTGGCATAGGAATAGGTAAGAAATTTACTGTACAAATCCTAAGCAGTGTTTTCTTCCATACGTTCTTTGACATATACTTGTATTTGTTAGCGTTCATATTCCACTGTGCCCCCGAAATATTTGACATTGACTTAATGTATTACATTGTATGAAGTGCTCTGCTATAACATGTAATGATGCCTCAGAGAGAATTTCTTAACATGAACAAATGTATATAATTTTCTAGAAATCCTTATGATGATGTATTACATGAAAGAGCAGCAGTAAACCCTTCTATTGGTATCTGTAAAACATTTCACAATGTCTGCCATGAAAAACATCATTAAATCCTATTTGGCATTCTCAGCTTGTATCACCTGCTTGCATTGGAGGGCTACTTTTATGAAGCTGTTAGTGCATCATGAGAGGGTAGAAACGAAATACTAGGAAGAAAAGAACAACTGCCAAAGTGCATTGCCTGCTAAAGCTTGCCTTCCAATTTGTTATTGGCCACCTTTAATCTTCCACAGTCACAACCAGTTTGAAAAGAAAAGTGTCACCACCACCAAAGGCAAAACACAGGTTCCAGTACTCCCAGCTTGGACTGTCCCCAGTTGCCCTCATGAGCTGGATTCAGCGCTGCCTGCATTTGGTGATGGCAGCTTGAAAACCCATGTGGGAATCAGAGCTTTGGACCTGTGTCTAGCCCAAAGCTGGTCATGTGGGGAAACAAAGAAAGGGGTTCCTGGCGTTTTCTAATCTTTCTGTCATTTCATTAAACAGAAACAACACGAGAGTGCTCCTCATTTCTTGCAGGCTTTGGGGGTTGTTTTTTGTTTGGTTGGGTTTTTCTCTGGGCAATTAACAAGGAATATACTTTAGCGCTACCCCATAAGTTGTCAAGGACCTTCACAGATTAATTCTTTAATTGCAGGTTGGTTATATGCAAGATCAGAATTAGGCAGGATCTCTAACCCTATTGCCTGTCAATTCCTTTTAACATCAATCTTTTTCTTTGCTTTCTTATTGCCAAAACCTGTTTCAGACACTCATGAAGCTTGATAGAAATTGCCTTGGAAAGAGCTGAGTGATCAAAATTGTCCAGGTGTGCAAGATGAATATTCATGGTTTATTGGAGCAACCTCCGCTCTCTTCTGAGAGCAGGGTACCTTCAGCTGACCTGTTGTCTCTCATACAAATTACTGCCTCATTACCACTCATTCCTCTGGAACCTAGCTGCAAGGGACATCGAGCTTGTGTTCAAAAACAGTGAAAGAAAACTGTATCTGATCCAGAGTGGAGGTACCTGAAATTCCCTGCTGTATGTGCAAATGAAAGTGGACTTGAAGGGACTACAAGAAGCAGCTTCTCCCCTTAGGCATGAAGCATGGATATTGTCCCCCCTAATTTTAGACATCTGGAAAATAAGTGCCCGCATCTGCTCAGGTCATCCATAGTTTCCCTGGTAGAGGGTGAAGGGAGGGCACTTTGAGGATGTGACCTATTTCAGCTATTTAGACACCTGCTTTGGGAGGAAAGGAATATAGTCGTTACATTGCTCACATCAACCTCCACTCTTTGTTGGGGGCTCAAATCTCCAGGAAAACCAGAGTGAAACCTACCCCAAACGCTGCAGGCTAGAAGTGAAGGGTGCCTTGTGCTTGCACTCCTGCCATACGCTGCAATTCCCTGGGGAGATCATTCATTTACCAGCTGGCAGTAATAAAAGGTTACCAAAGGAGCATCCTGGGCTGTGGGTCAGCATCGGTCTCCAGTTCAGCAGCAAACGGAGGATTTAATTTCTGTTGTCCTTGCTTTCCCTGGCCTGCCAGCACAATCCTAGACTCTGTTTCAACAAGGTCTAAAGAGGAGGACTCCACCTCTTTCAGGATTAACAACTTTCTTCACGGCAGACACAAAAAAAAAAGAGCTGATGATGGAGGAGGGAGATCTTGCCGGTGATTCTCCTCCACTTCCCCATGAATGAATACACTGGTGGTCGCAGAGCCGTCACTAGTTTGCAGAGAAGGCAGTTGTGCCTTAAAACCCAAGGCAGGAAGGGCAGAGTGCTTTTTGTGGACTGAAATGATGTTTGGGGAAGGCAGTGTGGCACTTCCTTTAATACAGCCAAATTTCATGCGCAGCAAGAACTGGGGCTAAAAATAGACCAGGATGCTAACGAGGGCCTGGCGCACACCGTCTGTATGACGAGATGATGATTCTTTTTGAAAATGCAATAATTTAAGGGGTTGTTTTACTTTGTTTCTTTCTGCTGCTGCGAAGTGTTCAGAAACATGAGGCTGTTTGGATCTTCAATTTTTTCTCCTTAATCTTAGGAAAATGAAATGTTAATGGACAAAGGAGAAAACGACTAGAAGCAAGAGTTGCTTTATTTTTCCTGAGGCTGCTTGCACGTGATCAGCAAACAAAGCGGGTCAGAGAGGGATCTCATAACATTTCAGATGGATTTCCACACAGCCCAAGACGGGGGATCGGAATATTTCTTACACATATGAACTTTGATTTTCCCCAATCTGTAGGCGCTGGGGGCTGAAGTGTCCACACTTTTTTTATTCCAGTCCAAAGCTTAGACATGTGGCTTGTGCAAGAGATGGACTGCGAGCTCCAGCTGGACCATTCCGCAAGCCTGGGACATTTCTGCAGCCTCGTGGCCCTTTCCCAGGCTCTACACTGTCCCCCAGGAGCGCACACGTGATGCAGCCTGTCCTCCGTCGCAGGCAGCGCTGGGAGATCCCTGTCCTCAGCTTGGTCACCTCTCCTCCTGAAACCCACCTGACATCTCCAGGTTAGCCCGGCACACTCACTTTCATGGGACACCTGATTCCCCAGCTGCCCATATAGCTCACACGTGGGCTTTCCCTGGGGATGAGACATGCAACCACCCTGGGAGAGAGATGGGGCAGAGGGAAGGGCTTGCTCGCCCTCGCCCGCATCTGTGAGCAGCACGGGCACAGCAGAACTGAAATCCAGCCTTGGATGCAGCTGCTGGCGATGAGGCTGAGCCGCCCCCAGATCTGGGGCACCCAGGCAAAATTGCCCAATGGTTTGGGCATGATGAGGACATTGCATGGTGCACGGCTGCATAAACCACATCTCCGAAGGAAACCAGGCTGAAAATCAGAGCAGGAAGCTGGAAGTGTTTATGAAACATATCTTTTTTTCCTGTCAGAGACAGCCAACTGCCTGCCTGTTAGCAGCCTACCTCAGTGGACCATAAAGCATGCAGCAGATCAGAAGCTGTTTTCTGGCACACACACACTTGTCTCCTATAAATACTACTCCGTGAGGGAACAAAACAGGTATTGTCTCTTAATGCTCCCATTAAACAGAACCACACAGATGGTAATTAATGCCTCATGACATGACTAAATTGTAAGACGAAATTGCTGCAACAAGAAGTCACCACAAGAACAGTAGGATTCAGATTAGTGTTCGTTTCGAGATTGACTCCTTTCTTGAAGAGCTAGGGACCAGCTATTCCACATTATGAAAGATTTATTTGTCTGCTTTCCTGAGTTTCGGGTCATAATGGAGCTTTGTTATCTTTAATAGATTCATGTACTCCTTCCCTAGTGCTTTGTCAAATAATAATACTTACAAGGCAATAAAAGGAGAAAGAAAACACAAAGAAAAGAACCATCCCCTGTGTCATAAGTCCCGAGTAGGTGAATGCGTGTGTGCATTTGTGTGCGCGTATGTATAGGAGAGGGGTTGTTTATTGCACCGTCCAGCACAGAATGAAATAATTTATGTACCATCTACATGCAAATGTATCTTTCATTTAGGTAATAAACTGCACCCTTGTATAATTTACCCAAACAATGGAGCTGTGAGGACACCGCTACTAATCTTCAAAAATCTACTATGCCTTTTCAGAGGGGATTTTGTCTTTCTATGAATTGATCAAACTTGACAAGTAATTTCAACCTAATGTTCACGGCTATCCTCCTCTCTCCTCACCATCTGTAGGTGAGAAATCCTATTTTCTGGAAGTGACAGGGTAATGCAGGAGGCTGCAGACATCTGTAAAGAAAAAGAAGTGGTTTTCCCGGAGCTGCAGGCAAAACAAGGGTGGATTCAGGAAGGATATGAGTAGGATTTATTTTTGAACAAATAATAAATTTTTTATGCCTGCAACTGTCCGCATGGAATCACATTTTTTAAGCCACTAAGTTTAATGAGAGCAACTGAGAGATTAAAACGTCTCTGTATTTAAAATACAATGGTAGAAATGCTCCAGTGGAATAACCTTACTCTTGTTAACAAATACAATAAAGACTCTCAGAATAAATTCATTCTGCAAACTTATTGCATCAATGAAAACTGCATTATAGACAAAGTGACTGCATGTAAACTCAATTTGCTTCTAGATTTATTTATAAAAATATCAGCTTTGACTGAAAGCTGATCAGTCTTGCATTGAGCAATACAGGAGAAATTGGAAAAAGGCCAGTTATCACCCTGCCAGGATCACTGACACGACTGAGATATTAATCCAAAACAATTTGCACAGCTACAAGAAAGTCTTGTGCAAATTTTGGGTTTCTCCCAGGAAATACAACGCCAGCTTCTTAGGGCCCTTTTCGGCCATATGAGGACATTTCAGGGAAAACAGAGCAGCCCCTGTGCATCAGTGGATGGAGATCCTGGTATCCCTAGGCTGAGAGTATCCAACCCCAAACACTAGCACATCTGTGTGCAATCCATATAAATACATCAATGCTGAGGGAGTAATTATTTTTTTTACTTAGAAAACCTTCTATGCACGTGGTTTCCCCCTTTCTGGATCACTGCGGCTCCTGAGAAATCATTCAGGGCTATTTTCCCTAGCAAGTAGGAGGTCCTCCTGTGGGACACCAGGTGCTCTCACACCCACCCCAAGGTGAAAGAGTGTTTTTTTCACCATGCCTACATCTAGATAACCGGACCCAGGAGTGTCCCCAGCTGCTGGGTCCTGCTGCACATCTGCATGTGTCCTGCCTCCAAGACCCCCAAGCCAAGATCTTTCCCAGCCACACACTCTACTTCCCACTGCCTCCTCTCTTCAGCCCTCTTCTGGGGCTGCTTATTGTCATCTTTGGGACAGACCTGCTAAACATAAGCTAAAGTATGTGTTTCCTGAGGATGAGAGGGACAAGTGGTGGCCAGCAGGCAAACTATGACTCAAGGCCAGCTGTAGGTCAGGTTGAAGCACCTGGCTGTGCAAGGCACGAGGGATGGCTGGAGGGGGGCTATTCACTTTGGTGTCACGAAGAGTTTTTGAAGTTCGGAAATCTGCTTTAATTTTCCCATTAGAAGAAATCCCATAGCTTCTGATGGTTTTCACAGCAGGGGATTATGTCAAAATAGATTGAAAAGGTCCTTTGGAAGATTGAAAAGGTCAGGGCTTTCAGGTCTTTCTGTATCTCTCCCCCTTTGTTTCCCTCCCTCAAGGATATAACCAGCCAGTTCACCTCAAACTTCACTAAAGCAGAATGGGAAAACGCAGTCAAAATCAATATATGACCACAAAATATCTTCTTCAGGAAAAAAAAAAAATAGAAGCTAGCAAAAAAATACATTTTTTAATTAAAAAAAAAATTCTCTCTGCAACTCGCCTGAACACATTTTCTTCCCAGACATCCCGGCTGAAATAAACAGTAAGCTTCTTTCTGTTGTCGGGTAGGTGGACACCATGTTAGCTCCTCAGCCAAGAAAATTATCTTCATCCCGAGGTCTGGTCATTGCTGGTTAATGCAGGTCACGGCGTTTTCTGATTGCACAAGCAAGAGCTCATCCCTTAGATTTGCCCCGTGAGGGCACTGGTAGCAGTTAAGTCAGTGGGGCAGTGGCAGGTTGGCCATGCAAGGGCAGAGATGAGATTTTTTTGGTCACAGAACTCTCCAGAATGGGATTTCTGAGCCAGGAAAACGCCAGGTGTGTTTGTTTCTACTTCAGTAAGGGGAATGGGATTTAATTTCCATTCTGTGTAAATAAATAGTGGTTTGCCAAAATACATTGGCCTCTTCTAACAGCGTTACTCTTGTAGATAAAACAAAACAAAACAAAACAAAACAAACCCTCTATAATAATTTATCAATTTCTTGACTCACCTACTCCTGAAGAATGCTATTTTTTTCCCCTTAAACCTTTAGGCTTCCTGAGGTTGTGAGCTTAAACCCGTGGTGGGGTCAGAGAGACAGCCTCCACTGCTGAGAGCTCCTCTCCTCTCCTCTCCTCTCCTCTCCTCTCCTCTCCTCTCCTCTCCTCTCCTCTCCTCTCCTCTCCTCTCCTCTCCTCTCCTCTCCTCTCCTCTCCTCTCCTCTCCTCTCCTCTCCTCTCCTCTCCTCTCCAGCCATTGCTCTGGGCCATCTACCGACCATCGCTCAGGTCAGGCAGGACTGGATCTGCTGCTCCCACCACCAGTAGAAAAAAAGTTCATTACATTCTCCAGATCCTTTGGGTCATTGAGGGGAGCAGGGCAAGACCTCAAAGCCAACGAAACCTTCATTTTGCTCTGAAAAGAGAGGCAGCAGCCTAAATTACCGCCAATTTCCGTAAAGCCGTAAAAGTCCGGCAGTATCAGTAAGATAGGATTCAGTCCGCAGCTCCTCATTATTCAGAGGGATGGGAGGATATGGAGACACCAGAGTAACCTGGAGCAGTCAATGAAAGTTGTTGAGGCTCCTTTGATTAAAACTGCAAATCCTACAACCCTAACCCTAATCCCCCCCTGTGGAAAGGGGAGATTAGCCTGGGTCCCGAAAAAGATAACTCTATCTTTTCCTTAAGTTACGTGTTAAAATTCAGTCTCCTCCCAGGAGACGGCACGCATGGATATTGCTTTTTCTCTCCCTCTAATTAGGAAAGTAGAAGAAAGTAAACACTGCTGCTTGCACAGTAACAGGCGGAGCGGAGCGGGCTGTCTGCGCTCCCTGATTGCTTTATTAGCACGCTAAGCTCACCTACACAGCCAGGGAGGCTGAGCAAAGGGGGCCTTTTCCAGCCCTTGGGGGTTATATGGTGTTTTGCAAGACGCTGAAGCAATCCATCAACTTCTGCTCCCATTTACACCGGTATGAATCTGCAGCAAGTGGGTGTGCTGCCGGGGAGAGCACCGGCGTGCCGGGGCACCGCAGCCCGTCTGCCTCCTCGGGCCTCGCACGCTCCTCTGGGCATTAGGAGCTATTTTTTTAATGGGATTATTTTCTGCATGATCTGCGTGCACCAGGGGTGATCCTGATCTCTCTGAGGCTCCTGATCCAGCCAAATCTTCGCGTCCCTAAAAGCTGCCTTTAATGTCAGCGGGACGGGCTGTGAAGGCTGCTTTCTCGGCAGTATGCCGGAGGGGTGCGTTTGCGTGTTTTGAACTAAGGAGCCCACACCCCGCAGCCAGGGCCTGTGTTGGCTGATGTCCTCCAGGGATGGGGACAGGGGCAGCCCTGTAATACAGGTGGCAGCCAGTGGGATAAGTATTCAGAAGATGCTCAACGTTGGTACATGGTGAAACACTCTCCCCTCTGGCGTCCTCCTGACGTCCTTCACTCCAGTGAGCCCCCAGTGCATTTTTTCCTGGCTGACACCCCAGCGAGAACAGAGGCAGGCGTGCAAGGATTCATTGCACAACCGACAGGGAAGGACCGGAGAGAGCAGAGGGGCTTTTTCCAGCTCTCACTGGTGCCAATGGTTCCTTGTCCCAGCAAGGCACATCCTTGACCAATTTCCCTCTCTCAACTTTTCGAGCTGGTGCTGGTTTTCAGCAGGAAAAGACCTGTTTCAGAGGATGGATGGAGCAGAGAAACCCTTCTAGAGAAGTACAACTGCCACGGGGCAGGAGACCCACCGCAGAAACCCATGGCACTGGAGGGCTCAGGGCACCAGGACGAGCCTCTGCCTGTGAAACAACCCTTCTCAGAGCCCGGAGAAGATGACAAAGCAGCAGCCTGCATTAATGTGACACTTTTCTTTTGTCAGCCGGGCTCTGACAGTGCTCGGATGGAGATAATAATAACTCGGTGTCGTTTTGTTTCCAAACCAAACTCAGATGAGACCTTTGAGATCAACTGGAAACCCCGCTGATGTCTTTACAACATGTCCATGGGAGGAATGCAAAGTATTAGCTGTAATATTTATTTTGCACGGCATAACTATGTTTTGAGAAGGGAGGACAGTGCTCATTAGCAGCATAAATGTACTAACTTGTGTTTTCAAGCTATTAGTATGGTGACTAGTGTTAATGGAAATATAATAGAATGAGATGCTTTTAAAAGTATGGGATTTAGCACAGTCAGGAGAAAAAAAAGACATTAATGAAATTTTAATGAGAAAATCAGCTTGCAGTAATTTTACAAGTAATGATTATTTCCTTGATTTGACTAGCCTGAATAGCTTTGTCTTTGCTGGGATGCTCTTGCAAGGTGTGCGCGTGAGGACAGTGAATGACGCATTACAGGCCACAGCTGTGACTGTCCTGGAAAAGAAACGTGGTTTGGGGTTTTACTGTCTGCCTGGATGAGAGGCTACGGCCTGACCACCTCCTTTCCGCTGAAGAGTGGGGAAGGCTCTCGAATGTGCTTTGGCCACTGTCTGCTAGTGAGTCATCATCTCACATCTCAGCTCTCTCGATCTGTCCTTGGAGTCACCTACCCTCCTCCTTTGGAGCTGGAGCTGAGGCTCTTGACTTAGGTAGTGCACCTTGTCCTCCAGGAGCATGTACACCTAATTAAGCACCCAGTATAAACCCAATAATACACTGGATCTTATTACTGCACACGCATATATACTCGTGCACACCTTTTAGAAGCTTCCTCTTTGCTAGGAAGTGACAGATGCTCTCACCCACCTCTGTGACATGCTGACATGGGGGAACCACCACAACTTTCCATCAATGAGGCTGATCTGGAGGGATGGGATGGTGCTAACTGGGCTAGAAGGGCCAGGGATTTATCTCGCCTAGCTTGGGGTGCCAACGAGCAGTCATCTCCTCCTGAACGTCCCACTCTCGGCTCCCTTTACTATCTGTGGGGAGAAATGGGTGCATTTAGGATTTAACCCATCTGACTGCTTTTGGACCTCTGTGCTGGGGGAGGTCTTGCACCTTGAAGGTTCCTATTTGCCTTCACTGGAGATAACATTGACCATATCTGAGCTTGAGATCTCCACTGCAAACTTGCCATTTGAATCTAGACAGACATGGTCAGTCCTCTCAAGAGCCTCCTAAAGTGACGCCAGTACCTACATCAGTCTTCTCCACTGATGGCATCAGAAATGCCCAGGGGCCCGAGGAAAGAGCAGGAGAGACTGTTTCAGGGACGGATCAGGATGATTTCCGTACTGCAGCTCCAATTCAGTTTGCTTGAGCCTGCCTTATCACGCCCTGGTGTTAGAGAGGACACTCGGGCAGGAAAACTTCTCCCTTGTCTGACAGAAACTGTGTCACTGCGATGCTCTGCTTGGATCCCATCTCCCTAACCCCATGTGTTTGAGAAGCCGTATCTGAGTAGTATGGTTAAATCTGTATGCATCTTAAAGGATGCAGCCTCAAAAGAGATATTTCTTGCTGTTCCTGGAGTCTGACATCTAGAATATCCTCTCACCCTCTCCCAGTCCTGCAGCTGCTATAAAGCGATCACTTCTGCCACTCTCTATTAGGCAAATAGTCTCTGGTCCCCCATAAAGGGCTGGATCATGGTGGTAAGCCAGCGGAGAAATCCCCCCTGACAAAAGGCTTCCTCCTGCCTTAAAGGTCCTGATGCCAGCCACTGCTGGTACAAAATTCATAAATTTTTGGGCCAGGAAGGAACTAACTGTCTAGTCTGAGCTCCTTCACAGAATTAAGGGCCACTTGATTTCACTTAGTATTCTCACACTGAGCTCAAAACTCCTTGCTGAGCTATGGCATGCATTTTAGAAGGAAATCCAATTGCTTTCCGAGGTTGCCAGTGAGAAAACAAGACGTGAGGGTATTCAGGAGGAGCGTTGCTTACGGTGCCCTCTTTTTTAGTACTGGTCACGCTTTGCAGCAAAAGTAAACTTAAGCCCTGTCAGACTGAAATGATTTGTTAATTTTGTGTTCAGTGCTCTGTCCCCGCTGTTACTGCTCACTCAGATGACTGATGTGTGAGCCCCCAATGTGGGCTGTATGCTTTGGCAGGTCAAAGTCCAGGAAATATGCTATTACCTCAGCTTTGCTTTTCTTTTTTAATTTTTTTTTTTTCATTCTGGATTTAAAAAGGTTAAAGTGAAAACTGGAAGCCAAACCTTCATGCCTGAACTGCAGTGACTGTAATACAGCGAGGTAGCTATGGCCACTTCGAAACTGCAATACCCATGAAATCAAGTGGACACCTCTAATGTTCGGGAGTCACTGGAGCGATTCTCCATCGTTTCTTTTTTTTTCCTGGTAGATTTATTCTGTCATTTGCTTTTGTTTGTTTTCTTTCCAGCATACTATGATATTTAAAATTAAAGTTCTACTCTGGGGGGAAAGGAGTGCAGGAGATGTTATAATTTATCTGAGCTGCTAAAGCAGAAGGGAAAAACTCGGCGAAGATATTGTTTGTCACCTGCCCTTTAAACTAGAGTATATTGCTCTGAAAGGTGTACCATATTGCAAGGAACCTTTCGTGCCATTTGCAGTATTGCTTCAAGCTTGGTTGCTCGCAACTTCATTTCTCCAACGGTTTCTACCTAAAAGCAAATTGCGTATTAGGAAACAACACTGCAAACGCGGATCACGCAGAAACACTTTTCACTGTCAGCAGTAGCATCGGTCCCAGAAGCATATGGAAATTGTGGGGTTGTGCAGAGCGCACATGGAGCCAAAAGGGATCAAGCAACGTGTGTCACTGACCTAGGACCTTTTTCTTGCTACCTCTCCTGTGAGTTTTATTTTAGTGAAATGTAATCCCACAGAGTTTCATTTTAGTCGTTGTCACAGACAACACAAAAATAGATTAGTCGCTTTTCTTTTTTCTTTCATTTCACCAACTGAATTTTCTGTGGACTGAACTTGTTTGCTTTAGGTCCTAATTCAGCAGAGTACTTAAACATGCATTTAATACTTAATGGGTTATTAGTAGAATGGTCTGTAAACATTTTCAGGATGGAAAAATGTGTCTGTGCTAAAGTTATCTCTTCCTATAGCGAAGGGAAACAAAGAGTAGTGTGGAACCTCTTCAGTTTTTTGCCGTCGTTAGCTTTGCTTTATGCGGAGAGCTGGACTTTGCAGCAGCAAATCTCGTAGCATGAGGAATCAGAGATGTCTCACCCAGCTTTCTAGTTTAAAATGTAGATGTTTATATCTAAGCCAATTACCATGGCTTCCTTTATAGCCAAGGAAATAAGCACTCGTGGGGTGCTGCCACAGGTCCCCTGTGCGGGCGGTGGTGCGAGGAGACCCCCTGCGCCCATGCTGGAGACCTTCACAGTAGCTGTGATGGGCCCCCGCAGCCTTCCTCAAGGGTAAGCCTACTTTTTCCTTAAAACTTGAAAACCCCACATTTTCGGCTTTGAGCTCAAGTCATTGATTTCTTTCTTCGGTGAAAAAATGAAGCCGGTTGCTAATAATGGCGGTATTTCTTCCTTTGTAATCCATTCGAAAGAGGCAGGTAGTTCTACCAAGCTGTTCAGCTCACAGGATTTATTTGTGTTTTCAGCTCACTCTGAAGCTTCAAAGTGCCGTGTAAGTATTATCGGGACCGTGTTTTCAAGATTGTCCACCACCAACCCTATTGCTGCATACTTGAGCATGTTACTATCCTTTGTAAACATCCACAAAACCTGTCTTGTGAGACAGCATTACTTGTTCATTCCTGGACACCTTTAAAGGATCTGGAAATGAGTTATCATGAATTCCATATATATGTGTGTGTGTATGTGCATATATGAGTATGTGCACGTATGCTTGTGTATATATGGCTTACAGATATATTTTTATATACATATATATGGAATAACTTGGAATTATGTTAGAAACAGGTGAGCCAGAAAAATAATTAACCAGGCATGAACTGCGGCTCTTCACCTGTGTTTTACCTCTGATATGTATATTTGCATGAGTGCCTTGTTTCCACTGTCGCTGCCTGTGTTAGTGACACCTCAGCCTGTTGCAACACAGACGTGGGACGGTGAAGTCGCGGCGCTGAGGAAGCAAGAGGGCTTCCATCTCCCTGAGTGCCTGGGATATCTCCAACCACAGTGTTTCCTGGGGTATTTACTGGGTGTACTGGTTAGCTTCCCAGCAGGAGAGCCGGAGGCCAGGCAGAAAGGAAAGCCGTAGCTGTAGAGGAATAATCTGCCAGTAAACAAGGACACCCCAGCGCGATGCTTGAGCTCTGGGCGAAGCTGCAGCGGTGTTGCAGCCCAAGTGCCAGGACTCATTTCTCCAAGGCTGGGCGCAGCAGGCAGTTAAGTCATTTTCTGCAGACCAAGAAGCACTTGTCAAGAAGCCTGGCCCACTTCCATGGCATGTCAAGCCCTAAGGTAAGATGGGCAGGTCTTCAGACTGTTTTGCATATGTTTAAATCCCTTTCTTGGAGACTCTGTGACTGAGGAGATCTTTTCCTAAGCCACTGTAAAAAAATTACCAGGCAGCTGCCTTTTGGTCTCTGCTTTCACCCCATCTCTTCCAAAGCAAGGGGGTGCTGCCTGCTCCTCTGTCATAGCCACTGGGCTGGGAGAAAGTTCTGGGGGTGGCCCACGGCTCCCTCCCTGCCCCCTCCCTTCCTTTGCCTCCTTTCTCCATTGAAAACTGCGTATTCCCCTCCAGCAAAGAAGCGGAGCAGCATAGCGCTGTTACTGGGTGCTGTTATGGTGGGAGGCTCGGGGGCCTCAAAGGAGGGAGTGGGTGAGGTAAAGGATTGAGGACTGATGGTTGACACCCCAGGAGGCTGCAAGCCCTGGGAAAGGGGCTTGTCATCAGGTCCTTCGCCTAAATCCCCCCTCCCTCACATACCCTGCAAACTGCTTCTTGCAGGGCCAGAACTGATTTGCCTTTTGCCTTCAGGAGGAAAGACTCCTTGCAATCCATACAGGATCTCAATACAACTTTTCTAACACGACATCTCCCTTTTAATGGAGAATTGAGCTGGGTACAGACAACCACAAGGGACTTGAGCCATACCTGGCCTTCCTAAACATCTATTCAGAGAAATTAGTGCAGCTCCATCTCTGAGCAAGTCTGTCCTGCTGAGACCTAAGAAAGAGGTTTAAAAGGAGAAGGCAGGTCTTACTAGCGTAGCACAGCCCTCTACCACTATGTACTTCTAAACCATAGCTACGTCAAGTCCCACCGTGTTGGAGCAGCAGCCCTGAGGCTGTACCCACCCTACAGATTCTCCCCAAATCTCAAAGCTAATTTATTAAGAGGAAACATTTCAAACGGAGCAAGGCCTGGCCCTCCCTTTTGCCTCATGACATTTTTCACCTGTAAAGCCTGCACCTCCATGTTTTCACTTGCAAAACACTGCCCTGTGTACTTGCATCTCTTCCCCACTCTCCTTTACCCCAGCAAATAGCTAGAGGTGGCATCAGTTTTATCTGAGCTTGCTTTTTGATCCCAGGTGGAAAGAGTCCGTGCAAATTGCAAGGCTGACCTTCTGAAAATGAGGCCTTGAATTACTCCTCTCTTGTATTTAACTTCCGATTTACCATATGGTGGGAAGATAAATTAGATAGGTTAATTAGGAAGCCCTGGAATTCTGTTCATCATTGTGCTATGCAATCATAGATGCATCTCGCCTTTAGGACCCTGAATATGCTGACATGTAGTCTTTTCTGCACGCCAGCCTCACGGCATCTCCATCACAATAAAGGAGCAGGAGGGGGAGATGGTTGGAGTAGCCAAGCAAATCAGGAAAAACAACCAGCTAAATTGAGTGCTTTCTAATCTAATGCATTTAAGTCATACTCAATAAAGCTTGCCAAGAATCCCTGGCCTCTCTGCGGCAAAGATCACAGAGGCATCTGATTAGAATAATGCGTGTCTTCTAAAAATCCTCTTTTAAAAAGACTTTCATTCTGGATAGGCAACATGTAATGAATCAGAAACATCCCTTTGCGAGCGTGGGGTGAAGGGGGCATTCACCAAGCCCACCCAGCCCCGGGAGTCCTACTGCTATCTGCCTGCCGCAAGATGCAAAACCCATCAGCTATAGCAAGTTTTTTCTTCCCTGCCAAAAGTAAATAAATGAAACAGAAATAGCTCTGATCAGTCCTGCATTCAAGTAATTTCCTGAAACCAGTTTTGGTCTTGAACTCCAAGCCCAGATTTAGATACTAGCAAAAGCAGTCACACATCCAAGGGTCCCTAGGAACCCCATCCCTCAGAAAAGTATTGATTTTAACACGTGTGCTATATGACTTACAGTAACTTGTCCCAGACAAGGCTCTTGGGGTTTAGGAGATGAGAGTGGGCAAGGATTTGAGGAGAGATTAGGAATACGGTGAAGAAATGGATAACCATGGTGTCACATCATGGGCAGAGGGTCAGAGCAAATCTGTGAGATGGGATGTCAAGAGGAGAGAAACATAAGTATTTTTTTGAAGACTAACTTAAGTTTTGCATCTGAATCTTGTGAAAACCAGACCAGGTGAAACCTGGATTCTATGTTGTAAAAGAGTACAGACTGTGCAACACATGCTTTGTTTGTGGCTGTTTATTTGCCCAGAGAAGAACAACTCCATGAACTGTGTGCATCTGTGCTCTATCTGTGTTTATTCCCAGGAGGAGTTTGAGCTTTCCACTTACAGAACAGCTGTTGTCCGTGCCAGAAAATAGTACTTTCTTGGGCAGTCTTGGTCAATCTAATGCCCCAGCTCTGGAGATGTTCTCTAGCAGGTTCACTCAGTGCCTTGCTGCTTCCCGCCCACCCCATCTTGGCAGAGCGCATCAGCCTGATTAATGTCATGAATGAGGTATCCAACCTTCTTGAGAGAGGTTGTGTTTGTGTGTTGTATTTCATACGTGGTGTTAGAGCCAAGAAACCCCACAGGGTCTCTCAGACTGCACCTGACATTAGCTTTGCTTGCAGCAGTGCACCTTCCCCTGGTACAGGCTGGCTTCCCCAGACTGCTGGTATCTCTGCAGCCTGCAAGGGTTAGAGGACATGTGATGAAGAAGATGTTTCTGCCCAAGACACGCCTATAGGTGTGGTGGCAGAAGAACCGATTCACATGGCGTAGAAGGGCAGGGTCGGGTGGATATTCAAGGAGGGGTCCACACTGGCCTTCCTAATCTCACCCCGCAATGGGCAGGGCAGCAATGCACAATAAAGCAAAGCTCAGGGCACCTTCCGCGTCCTCCTCAGAGGTCACTCTTGCCTCGTCAGAGCCCTGGTGGGGTGGGATAACCTCCCTTTCCTAATCTGACTGCACCTGTGGCAGCTGGGGATGTGGGAGGTGATCAAAGCTGTATGGTCCTCTACTCTTTGCCCTACACCCACACCACTGGAAAATCCAGTTGAAGATGAAAGCCTAAGACAGCTGAGAAGGCACAGAGAAGATGTACAGTCAAAATAAACTTACTGTATACCGATGCATGGGGAGAGCCCATATCAGCCATATTCTTCAGTTGTATCTACAGTCCCCACAACCTCCCACTTTCTTTGGAAAATCGGATAGGAATGAGGACATGGTTTGTGATATCCAATACCAGGAGAACCACTGAGCTGTCTTGGGTTTGCAAACACATTCAAATTGAGCAGTAAACCATTCTTGAAACTTGGTGCCAGACTCTGCTTTTATTTGCTCTGGTAAAAAGGTTTCAAGGCAGCATTAATGCACACTGTTTTTACTGGGAATTAGACGTCAGCTTTAGCGTGGCATATGGTATTTTGTTGTACCAACAATTAGGTATTTACGGGCATGCAATTTTATGCCTAAGGCTAGCTTCTGCCAAGCAGTAAGGGTTTGCACATATGGTGCAGATTTCTTACAAACAAGGAGCTTAGGTGGAATAGCAGAGCATTGGAAGGTTGCATTCAAGTCTGACAGTACCTTGAACAATTGTAATTTCTCCCTTGCTTGTTCCATCTCAGAGGCGTACAGCAACGCACTACCTCTAACCATTCCCTCCAGTGTGTCCCATAGAAAATAACTTTTCCATTCTCTTTGTGGAATTAAATTAGCACTGTCACAATTCCTCCGTCAGGATGTTAAAGAACATATAAGGAACCTGTTTCTGATCTCCAGCTGACAGAGACACACAGTTTTATACTTCCAGTAAAAGTGAAATCTGCTCCAATCCCACACCTGCTTCTTTGTCGAGTGCTCTTTTGCAGTGCCCATGAAATCTCTGATTATTTAAAATAGTTAAAAATAGCTATGGGTTAAGAGCACTTCAACCTTTGCATACTCTTCGAAGAGTGATTTAGAAAGCCTGACAGGGTTCATCATTCTGTTCCTGATCAGTATAATCTTCTACATCGTTGGCGGTGGAGTATCAGCTAGACCAAGGGAAGACGACTACTCGCAAGTAAGCTGTTGAAATAAAAAGACATTAAGCCAAAGGCTTGGACATCGTTCAGTAATGACCTTCATCGGCTGAAACGTTTTTGTATTTTAAGTGAATTAATGAGCTATAATTATTAGTGATCTCAGAGACGGTGATCAGAGAAAGCATTTTGCATGATTCAAACAGTACAACTGCAAATGGAAGCACCGTCTGTCTCAATCAGACAAGGCCCCTTTTGTTATAATAAATGTTATCACCTTCCTTGCTTCTTAAAACGTGCTTCACACTTTATACTTTGATGTCCTCATGCCACCACCCCGTCACTATTTATGGTACAGTCACATCTGCCATAGCAATGGAGGTTTTGGAAATGTTTTACCTGACTTTTAACAGATGGATGTTAATGGGATATTTATTTACAGAATAAAATTAAATCGAAGCTGAATCTTAATGCACAATTTACATAATCAGCTTTGTTCTGAGCTGGTGAGCTGTTTTTCCCAGCACTTGGGACCCTTCAGTCACAGCTGCATCAAAGAAACAGCCACTGAGAATGGAGATTAAACAATTTCCTAAAGCTACAAGTCTTGATGAGAATCTATTATTCCATATTAGAATCCCGTAATTTCTCCAGACACTGCCATAAGATCAAAGATGTATGTTAGAGCTTTGGCATAGCCCACAATCAAAAGGAAGATGTTCAATTTGCATTTAGAAAACATTTCTGTCAATTATATTTTTATGAAAAATTGCAAGTTCTGCCATTTTACCTTTTGCACCCAAAACAACAACAAAACCTATTAGCCCGGAGATGCAGAAAGGCTGAAAAGCTAAAATGAATATATTTACAATGAGTTTGGTGAGATTTGGTTGTGCTATTTGTGCAGTCCAACTACAATCCTCCGTCCTGCTGACGCTCAGCTCAGCTGGAGTTTTGCCACGGGATTCAAGGAGCACAGGACCGAACCTGCAGATGCGATGCTGAAAACCTGCTCGGTGGCTAAATCCCTAGCTCCGAGGCTGAGTGAACGGCTGTGAGCCACCGGGATCAGGCTGGGGAGCTGATGTCGGGTTCAGGAAACGAGTTTTTGCTTTTTGCCTACAAGGAGAGCGAGACAAGTGACCTCTGCCGAGTCACTTATCGCTCCCCCACCTCCCTTTTCTTCGGTATCCTTCAGGGTGCTGCCTGGGCAAATGCATTAAGGGATGTGACCATCGCTCAGGCCTGGGCTCTTCCCACCTAACCCTGGCCACTCCAGACTCTCTGCAGCCAGCGGGGAAAGACCTGCACCCCTGGAGAGGGTCTCTCCGGCAAGCCTGCCTTCCTCCATCAGTTGCAGAAGCCACCTCAGGTGGCCATCGGTCTCAAGTAGTGCTTTCATTTAAGTGCCTCCACCTAGGTGGGATGAATACCACTTTGGAAAATGTGGTCGTGTTTTAAAGCTGTCTGCTTTAAAACCAGCCAATGGCCTCTGTAGGAAACAATTCCTTCATGCACCTTATCTGAAGAGTTGCTCCCCCACTTCTTTGCACCTGACTGCATGACTATTGCGAGTAGGCTGTGCTCAAATTCAAATGTCAAAAAAAGACGACTAGCCCCCTTTCAGCACAAAGGTTGAGTGAACAATTTCCACTATATTCTGCGTTTATAAGTATACACATGGCTAATTCTGTGCTGAACTGGGACCGACACTGGGAAGATCAAACCAAGCTGCTGAGAACCCCAACAAACAGCCTGCACCACCACGGAGAACATGGGTTTTGGCCAGTGCCACAGCTTCTGAAGCACATCCACAACTTTATGAAATCACAAGCGAAACACTGGGAAAACTGTCTTCAGCAGTTAACAGGAGCAAGCCAGGGCTCAAGGAAGACCAAAACACTTTGAAAAAATTCCTAAATTGTAATTTAGAGATGAGAGGATGTGGTGGGGCTGCTAAGACAAGCGCAAAATGCCCGGGTGGGTGTTATATGAAGACAGGACAAAACCAGCTGTATTAGACTGCCTAATAAGAAACAAGAACAGGAAAGTCAGCATTTGCACAGAGCCCAGCTACAGGCAATAATCCAATTTACAGGGAAGCAAGAGACAGATGATGACCTTGCCAAAAACCCAGCTTTCCAAAAATAGTACTGACAAATGAGTAGTGCAAAAATAAGGAGCTAATCAGCAACAATAAGAAGGAGAGAGACAGAAAGTTTGTCTCTCTGCAAAAAGTAAATTATGCACCATAAGAATGACATCCATCCATTTCAAACCAGAATAGCTATCAGTTTCCAGGGACTTGTAAATCAGTGAACAGGCTAGGAAAAAAAAATTAAGCTTACCCCTTTTTTTCCCAAACCTGCCTAAATATTCTGATAATTAACAAGTTCTTCCTGTAAATACCTGCTGCTGCATTTTTCCTCCATTTGTACTTTAAATAGGCTGCAAAAGCTGTGAGCCCATCCCTCCTCACCAGCACCCACTCTGGATGGAGACCCGTAGGATACTGTGATGGCCCCCACTGAAGTGGTTAATGCCCACTCGCTGGGGGCATGGAGCAAAGCAGAGGACGGGCAGTGCTTAGGACTGTCCCCGTGCAGTCCTGTGGCACTCTGCAGGCAACTCCCTCAAATCTCACCATCTGTGCCCTCAACATTGAGTAGCAGATAGAGCAATACTCATGTAGACCGAGCAACACTCATGATCATCTGCCTTTCTCCCATCACCCAGAAGTGGTCCTCCACTGTTGTCACCAACTCTGTCTGGTTTGTAACAAAATAAGCTCAGATTGGAGATTGGGTACCTTCTGGGACTATGAGATCTTGCTTAGCACACAGCCCTCTGCAAGATTAAGCGCTGGGCAGTCATTATGGACATTGCACCTGACAGACCTGACAAACCTTTAAGGCATGAGTCAGTTCAACTTATCTATAAGAGATGCCAAAAAACATACAGCAGGTATAGACTTTTTATAACCAGGAAGATCAAAGATCCAAAGCAGTGATCAAAGCGTGAAGGGCTCACAAAACCTAATTCCCCCAGGAACATTGCTAGCATTTGGGAGAAGCAGCATGTTCCCCTGAGGATCCTACGTGTGTTCCTGACAGTTAACCTCTGCCCAAACTAACTCAATTTTATACGCAATGTAATAATTTCCCCACACAATGGAGACATCTGAGCCAGCTGCCTAATGAAGGAATCTCACACAAAGCAAAGCCAAGCCAGGGACTGGGACCAGCAGCACACGCTTCCGAGCTTGTGCCACTTCACCACCTGGTAAAACACCTCCTCTGCTCAGGACTGCCAAGCTCCTCGCTCAGAGAGCAGGATATGTCCCCTCTAACTCAGAGAGCTCCAAACCGAACGTCTAAGTTGGAGCTAATTGCCCCCAAAGTAATTATAGAGGCAACAGATAGAAGCAGGTGACTCCAGCTGGTGACTCAGCCCATCCTAAAATGTTTGTCTAAGAGGTCAGATAAATCACAGACTGAAGGTGTCCATTTCTTCCTACAGGCTAGAAAGAAAGCGCAGGGCGACTAGCTGAGATCTGGATGCCCGTTCCTGGACACCTGATATTCGGTGAGATGACTCCTCCCAAGTGCCTGGTGGAAAGCTGCACATCCATGTGACGTTCCTGCCCACGTACAGGGACATGGCAGGAGTCAGTGCCCTGACCACTGGCAAAGGAGCAGTTTATTTCTTCTAACAGGATACAAATCACTTTGTTAAAATACAAACACACAACCAAAGCTTGTCTCTACCACTACTCCCCTCCAGAGCTCGGCATTAGGGTGTCCATAGGCCCCCTCCTGCCTCTTAACAAATATTACATTAAAACATCACAGTCAGGGAGACAGCTAGGAGAAAAGGAGTGCGTCTGAAGGCACAGAAGCATGAACGTGTTCCCCAGCATGGGGTGGAGGTATTTATCTATATATAGTTGTAATCCTGTCATTAAGCAGGAGCAACTTGCTGTCTGCGCATCCTTCTATTAATAGCTATTGCTCCA
The DNA here is from genome assembly GCA_009819775.1 of Phoenicopterus ruber ruber. Taxonomy (NCBI): domain Eukaryota; kingdom Metazoa; phylum Chordata; class Aves; order Phoenicopteriformes; family Phoenicopteridae; genus Phoenicopterus; species Phoenicopterus ruber. Next base: position 188,018,124 of record CM020215.1, on the reverse strand, counting down.
GGCCCTCTTCTTCTCACCTGGTCCTTACACACACACAGCCTTCCCTCCACCTGTGCCACTGAGAGCCAGCCCTTTACCTCCAAACAGGAGGGGAGATTTGCCTCAGCATCTTGAAGCCCTAACAGCAGAGGAAAATGCCCCTTACTTTAAGCCTCTGAAGTAAACAGTCGTCATTGGTATTTGGCCTGGTGTTGTCTGAGTGAAATACAAGGTGAAACGTAATTCATCCTTTAGGTAATTTGGTGTCAAATCACTTAGAGACCTATAAACCAGAGTGACAAGATGTTTCTTGGGTCCTGTTGCAAGAGGTAAACCTCACCATAACCTTCCCTTTGCTTTACAATAATGCTCCTACAATTGCTCTGCAGAAGTCTCCTTGCGCCTGTCTTGTTAGATTACCTAAAGACTCCTATATTCTGCCTGAAAGACTGCGACAAATTGCACTGCATCAGGGATGTCCAAGACAGAGAGGAAAATGCATTTCCATATACTCTGGCCGCACAATTGAGACCAGACATGATTTTTAAACATGAGCACATCTACACGTTCTCCATCTCCTGTGCCAGCAGGTCGCTTGAGAGTGGCATGTCCATTCATAGTGTGAGCAGATACACATCCAAGTACCAGCTAAAGCTGTGAAACAGCCACCAAAATGCTGCTTTTGGCAACCTACTTGCTTGCTATGGAGCCGCTAAAAACCTACCTTATCTGACCATTCAAGAAATTACGAAGGACCTCACTGCTCTGTGCAGGAGCTGTGGCTGTGTTGCCTGTTCCATTCACTCTTGTGGCCTCACCATGATGTCTGGGAGGAGGGATCCTCCTTTATTCATCAGCATTTTGAAGCAGCAGGCTGTGAGTATGCCCTTGGACTATGAGCTGGGACTCACTTTTCTCACTGTAGTCTTCTTGTCCACCTCTCCCAGGCTATGATTGCATGTGACAGTTCAGCGACGGTGCAGAAACAGGCAGTTCTCCCCAGAAGTAGTGTTCCCCACAGCCTGAGCACCCACATGAGTGTGACACCTCTTTCCTTTCTCTCCCCCTTCATCACAGGTGAGGACATATCCCTGACCTCCCTTCATTTTCTCTGGGGACGTATCCCTGAGGCAGGGCCCAAATTTTTGAGCTGCCAGTCGATGGGATAGTACTGCTGAAAGCATCTTAAAGGTGAACTGCAGGTGTCCCATCAGCTGGTCTGTATGCGAGACAGTATGGTGGGGCTGCTAAGCTGTGCAAGATGCAAAAGCAAAGCGGAAGAAAACACATGGCGAGGGGACTGCTGAGTTGATATCAGTTATCAACAGTTTAAAACCAAGGAGGGAAATCATTAGGCATTCAAACAAAAAGGCGCTACAAGGACAAGATGTAAAAATCCTAAGAGAAGCAGCAGCAGGACCAAGGTGCAGAAGAGGTCAGCCCTTCCCCCCTGCCTGCAGTGGTCTGGCCGATGGGGACCCACTGGGTGACGGAGCAGGGCTGGTGAGGGTATCGGGGCTCGGCCTCACAGCGTGCTTACCCCAGCCCAGTCCTCAGCATGTGACAGCAAGTTATTGAGGTACACGTGGTCCTGCTTTCCAAGTCTCCAAGTCCAATGGAAGATTTCAGAAAGACAACACAGACTCACAAAGCTGCCCAGGGGCTTCTGCTGCACAGGGGCAGGGCATTGCCCCCTGTGATACCACTGGAAATATCAATGCTCCTCCAGGCTAGAGAGCTGTGAGCTCCATAACTATACACGATTGCTTGTAGACAAAGACACGCTTAATTCCTGGCCACAAAGAAGAGCTGATCCAAAAAGACCACCAAAGTCTACAGGAATTTTCCTTTTAGCAGTGAGCTGTAAATAAGACACTAAGCAGTCCTTCCTATACACACTGCATCCTAAAAGTGCCATTTATCAGCAAATGATAATGTCACTTGAAATCAGTAGGATTATTCAAGCGTACCAAAACTAGGCCATTTGAGAAGAATTAAGCCTAATTAAGGTACAAAACGATGAAGGTAATTTACAAATAACCAAGGCGGAAGAGGATGTGCTGTTCTGGTGGGTGATGTTTGCTTTATGGTCCTGTTATACTCTGAGGCATGAGATGAATTATCTTCTGAGAAAGAGCTTTAAACAAGGGAAAGAGACAGCAATTTAAGTGGAAATGCACGACAGGGAAGAGGAAACAGCAAGAATATGCTAGGGGGCCAATTTTAGTGGAGAAGAGTGTCTATCAGCCACCTCTCTCTCTTTCTTTGTCTGTCTGTCTGTCCATCTATCCACAAGACGTACAGAAGGCAAATCTTAGCTGGTTTCTACAGAAGAGATAATATTTAAGAAAATCATGGGAAGCTTATATAGAAAACTCCTGTCACGTAGGTGCACTGTTCTTCCTTAAATGGAAATACTTTGTTATGGTTGCACTAGTGTACAGTGGCACATACAGTGTATTTTTCTGTGTCCCATTGTCTTTCATGGGCCTGTCTCCTCTGGGAGGCTACATTTTCCATGATCCACTGCTTACCCTGTATGAGAGAGGGAAGGCTGGTGAGGGGCAGAAGACACAGTTCAGCCATTGAACTTGGCCAGCCATAAGAAAGAAAAGGATCCAAATTCAGCTCACAGTTGGGATCCTCATTTTCAGGAAGCGTCCATCCCTCTGAAAATTATGGCCAACATAAGGTACTTCAAATTAAGTATGAAAAGTATGAATTATCTTTTGAAAATTTAGGCATTATTATCAGAAACTTTGAAAAAAAATGCTGAAAAACATGTTTTCCTGACACTAGGCAAATTCATGACAGTCACCCACACTGTGAAGTCAGAAGGTGAAATACATCTAAGTAATGTAAGAAAGTTTCAGAATAACACAATGTTCCCCAGATGTCTTCAGGCTCTACCAGGATTTTATTAGGTTCCCTGAAAGGAGAGAAGCTTTCCAGGAAATTGAACAAGCAGGTCTGAGCACCAAGCTTCACATCTCTCCAAGCTGATGCTCAGTTGCCAGCTCCTGTCCTGCTGCTTCGTACATTGGGGAAGTGATGGCAATGAGCTCCTTTTCTAACATTTCCATTTGAGCCATAATGTCCGACACGGTGTTTTTCACAGCATTCAGCTGCAGCTTCAAATGATTATAATCTTCTTGGAAGGATCTGTTCACATCGTAGAGAATGTGACAGCCCTGTTTCTCCCCAAGGAGATGGTTCACTTTCAGGAAGATATGGAGGAGTTCGTATAAGTCCTGGAGAGCTCGGAGAATTTCATACTCACCCTGTGTACTTGCAGCAGACTTGATCTTATTCTGGATTGGAGTGGTGCTCTTCTTTTCAGCTTCATGTTCCTGCCGGGGAGCTGGGCCAGGGTTATCTTCTTCCACAGCTGTGATGGCGTCAGTGTCCTCCTGAAGATCTAAGCTGGCATCTTTGCTCTCTTCAAGGACTGTGATGGCTTTTTGGTCTTTGCATATGATGGGGACTGTTTTATTCTCCTGCTGGAAATCCTCTAAGACTCTATTCTTTTCCTGGACCGCCTGGAGAATTTTGTTACCTGGGCTGACCTGAAAGCCTATGTTCCTCTCTTGGAAGAATGGGAATGGCTTATTTTCGTTCTGGAGGCTTTGCTGCATGGCATCAGTGTAAATTACCTGGACAGCTTTGTTCTGTGACTGGAGGCATTGTAGAGTCTTGTTTTCTTCCCAGAGCATCCTGTTCTCAATCCGGAGGACTTGGTTTTCCTCCCAGAGTGCTCTGTTCTCCTCCCAGATGCTCCACTCATTCTGTACCTTCTTGCTAAAGAGTTTCCGGTGGGAAGTGAAGGGTGGTTGGCAGTAGATCTCATTCACCCATTTACCATCAATAAAGACAAACATCTCATCCCTCAGTTTCATCCGTGGGACGATATAGTCTGTCTCAGGCTCTGTACACTGCATGTTCTGGTTCACCAGATCAAAAGCAGACATGACCTTTCTTCAGCAAATTGAGGAGGACTGTAGGAAAAGACTTCTTCCAGGACTTTTGAAGACACCACTGTCCACTGGCAAGGAGTAGGTGACACAGTGGGGCTGGAGAAGCTTGTTCAGGGCTGAAAGAACAGGGAACACAAATGCACAGAATTACTGCTAGAATTCAAGGTCAGAATTAAAGTCCATTGGATGACAGGAAGAAGCAAGTCAGTCAGTTCCCACAGTTGACGGCGTTGCCCCTTTGACCCTGGAAGGTAAGGAATACACCAGAAACATAGTTTACAGAAGCTGAGAAAATTGGCATTGGTAGATAAAGCAGCTCTACGGCAGCACGACAAGCTTTGGTATAAAAGCCTTAACTCGCCTTTTACCTCTCTACCTCATTTTTACAGACATGTACGGGGGTAAGATGCAAGAGTATCTTGCACCTCAGAATAGCCCACCCCAACTGAGTGACAGGCAAATGAATTAAAAATTGTTATGAGGCCGAAACCATCTTTTCAAAAGAAAACTTTTTTAAAGGATCACAGCGAAAAAATGGCTGCAAGAACAGCTTTTTCTTGTTGATGCTCAGCAGCTTGTGTTAACAGGATGCCACAAAAATGTGGCGGCAGTTGTGGTTTTTAATCGTAAAATCCACAGAACTGTGAACAGGAAGAGCAGTGAATGATACAATATGCACAAATAATTAAAAATCCAAACTGCAGCCCCGGGACATCGGGACCAGGAGGGCTCTGTTGCTCTTTGCATGTTTTTCTGACAAGCTCCCATCACCATGGTCCAAAAACTGTCATAAGCCATATGTAATTCTCCATCTTTCCTCCTCATTTCTCCCTAGTCACTCTTTTCTTTATATCCTTTGATAGCTCCATTATTTTTCTTGCTTTCTAGCCTTGCAATAGTGATTGCTCATCTCTTTCCTACAGTTCATCTGCCTCTTTTTCACATCACCAGAAAACCCATCTCTTTAAAATCCATACTGCTGGGCCGTACCTCCAATGCTTCTCATTTCAGTCAGAGAAACCTCAGACATATCTGCTCAACACACTTCCCTCCTTCCCTCTGCCCAAAATGTTGCCGCTTAAATCACCTTCTACTCATAAGTAAACATGGGCAAATGAAGGATTTCAGTCTTTTTACATGAACAACAACAACAAAAAACCCCAAATCAAATGTGTTTTCTGCCAAAGAGAATCTTATTTTCTTCATTTTTTACCAAAATTAAATTTGTGTGATTTTCAAGATGAAGTAATTTCAACTGAAGTTGAACCATTTTTTATAACCAAATTGTCAGAATTCTTAGGGTTTCTACACAGGGTTTCTACGCAGTGTTTCTAACAGCACAGATGTGCCTTTTTCTTTCTTTTTTTTTTTTTTTTAAAAAAAGAAGTTGGCTGTCAAATTTCACCCAGGTCTACCCCTCTCCCCCCGCAAGGTCCCCCAGCTGCTCTCCTGTCCCTTGGGAAACCCAGTTCTGCCTTTCTGTCTGCGAGGAGAGTTTTACCTTCATGAATTTTGCCCCCGTGTCTCTGCCCCAAGGGTTAGGCATGGGGTGACATCCACGCACAAGCTCCTCATACCCTCCAGCTCTGCCATCACATTGTGCACCCGCTGTCCTGTTTTCACCCTCTCCTTTCCCAAACCTGCTGCTCCCTCCTTTCCCTGCCATCTCCACCACACAGCACTGCATCTCTGGGCTCCTCCATGTTACTTCTGAGAGCCGACATCCATAGATGCTTCCTTTGCTTCCTTCCCAAGCTTGTCCAAAAGCTCAGAGAATTATTGGTCGCCTTCGAAATCCAAAATCCCTTAATGCAGAAGAGGGCAACTGCAATAGAGGTCTGTTTGCAATAACACTTGCAATGGGGTTTCCATCTGACTTTCAGGGTTGTCTTCCACTTCACTGTCTGGTTTATCTCATATCAGACTCATGTTTTCATAATATCGTTCCTCTGCTGAAACGGATTTCCCCCAAAGCTCTCAGTTTTGGAGTTTTTTGGTTCCGCTTATGCCATGTTCAGAGCCATATAGCACTCCCTCCCTTGCACCCTCTCCCCCGCAGCCTTTCCAACCCGTCCTATTCCTTCAGGGTGCCCCAGCCCTGGTGTTTCCACGTTCAGCCCCAAGATGGGGAGGTACATCAGTCACAGGGGGAACCGACCCCTAAATATCCAAATGAGAAGCAGAAAACATCCAACATCATAAGCCAAGACCCACCTGCCACTGCATAGCATGGGCAGGCAGCTAGAGTTGTTAAAGTCATTTATATTTAAAGTGTTTATACAGCATGTTTTCATGATAAACTGAAACATATAATATATACGGCATTGAAGGACATTATCTTGGGGACAATTAAACTTGACAGCGTCTCCTGTCAGCTCTTTTGCACTGCAGGGGAGACATCAACCCAGGCTTCAGAGAGATGCTTCAAGTTCTCCCCCCTCCCATATCATTTTCCCCCTGTCTCTGAACTAAATAATCCCGGGAAATGCTGGGCAGCTGGGGTGGGCGGGCAGGGCAGCCGGCTGGGGGGAAGCCGCACGAAATCGAGCCGGGGCTGGGTAATTCGGCAGTGCTAAACTACACCCCGGCATGTGCTCACCTGCTGGCTGGGGCCGGTGGTCTTCCCGCTCCCCACGCCACTGCCAAGCAGCCTGGTCCCCGCTCGGGTTTCCAGCCTGAGGTCCTGCTGCTGCCGGGGTGTCCGGGGGCGGCGGCGGCGCGACGCGGGGGACAGAGGGGACGACTGTGATGCGAGCGCTGGGGGGGACCTCGCCCTAGAACCAGCCCCTTTAGCCCCCCCGCCGGGGGGGCTGGGAGCTCCTGCACATCCTCCTCGCACAACCCACTTCTGGGCCCCTTCCCCGCCGGCCTCTAAGGGTTGTCTTTGATTTTTCCCAGCGTTGCGCTTTTGGGTTATTTCTCATGGAAATGACCTTTCTGGTAGCTCAGCTCTCATGCCCTTGCCTGATCCCAGACTTCCTGATCTGCCTTTGATGCTCATAACTGAGAGCAGTTTGGGTGGATCACACCCTCTTGAAACAAATACTGTTTTTACTCCCAATCTTCAAATTATGTTTGTTGCTGAACTGATATTGATACTTTCAAAAATCACTTCCTTGTATGCGTTGTGAGACCTGAACTTATTTTCCAAGGACAACATGGGTTTGGAGTTTTTCTTTGACTAGTGGTTTAAGAGCAGACTATCACCGAAGCCTATTAAGAAGAAAATAGAATATGCAGGGCATTCATGCATTGCAAGTTTAGATATTATTTGTAGCAGCTATTCCCACTTCCATGTCTTTACATTTCTAATGATCTCATTCTCTTTCTTATTTGCTACATCTTTCAGATGTGGATTTTTTCTTTTCTAATCAGCGTTCTTGAATAATAAATACAGCCGTTAATTTCTTTTCCAGTGAAAATTACCAACTTGACATCAGCCTCAAGGTGACTGTTATTGCTGTAGGAAGTTGGAGGTACAGTTCAGCTTTGGTGTTATACAAAGACCATAAACTCAGGTATAAAATTCTTCTCTGTTATTTCTCCCTTGCTTATATTTAATCTTAGACAACAAAAAACATCACAGGTTACTATGGCAACTCCCCAGGGAGCATTGTCCTTTATTCCAGCTCCAGGATCCTGCACAGGAAAGCAGGAAAATGTCCTCAAGAGAGAAAGAAAAAGATTTTATCATGGGGTGCTTGTGCTTGGGCTGCACAAGATGGGAATTCAAGGGTGCTACCCAGGTGCAGCCAGTTTTCAGGAGAGGTGACGGAAATGGCCGATCTGAACTTCTGAAGAACTGAGGCTGTGGACCACTGAAATAGATCTTTGATGAACACTTTAAGGTCTAAGAGCCGACTGGAAACTGAGTTAATAGAGACAAGTGCAGCATAGGACTGATCAGCAGACAAAGCCTGCTTAATCCAGAGCCACTGAGAACTAAGTTAGCAGCGTACCTTCACCTTTTCTTAGACAACATTTTCCTTAAAGCTGGATAAAGTTCTCCTGGCAAGTCATTTATTTGCTGAAAATTATGACCTCAAATACCAATATATTTGGACGAAAATTAGTGAATATCATCAGATGTGTGTACGCGTACATCAGAATTGGAAATGCTGCAACAGCTCACTGCAGAATTTTTTATAGCAGCTACACTGATTCTGAGCTGGACTCTCAAAAGGGCTGAGATGTCATTCACGAGATTACAAAGGCAGAAATAATGCTGAGTGTGTTCCTCTCCCTGCCAAGAGACAAGCAACCCCTGCTCTGTAAGAAGCGTTTGAACTAACTTCCCAGCTGAGTGCTTTGTCCACGGCTTCAGACTACTCAATTTCTCCAGGTGAAGCCGTTTCACTATACAAAGAATTCAATATTAATTGGAACCAAAGCCATAATCCCCATCCTACCTGCACACTTCACACCAGGCTGTTCAGCTGACCTTGTTGTCCTTCTTCTCGGAGACTATCTGGTTCTCGAAAGGATCCAGTGGGAGAGAGTGGATGATCTATCTAGTGTATGATTCTATCCCACACACACTCATATAGATTCATAGAATGGTTTGGGTTGGAAGGGAGCTTAAAGACCATCTAGTTCCAACCCCCCTGCCATGGGCAGGGACACCTTCTGCCAGATCAGGTTGCTCAATGACCCATCCAACCTGGCCTTGAACACTTCCAGGGATGGGGCAGCCACAACTTCTCTGGGCAACCTGTGCCAGTGCCTCACCACCCTCATAGTGAAGAATTTCTTTCTTAGATCTAATCTAAATCTCTTTCAGTTTGAATCCATTACCCCTCCAGCTTTCTTGGATGCCCCCTTTAGGTACTGGAAGGCTGCTAGAAGGTGTCCCCAGAGCCTTCTCTTCTCCAGGCTGAACAAGCCCAACTCTCTCAGCCTGTCTTCATAGGAGAGGTGCTCCAGCCCTCTGATCATCTTCGTGGCCCTCGCTGGACCCGCTCCAACAGGTCCATGTCCTTCTTGTGTTGGAGGCCCCAGAGCTGGACGCAGTACTCCAGGTGGGGTCTCACAAGAGTGGAATAGAGGGGCAGAATCACCTCCCTTGACCTGCTGGCCACGCTGCTTTTGATGCAGCCCAGGATACAGTTGGCTTACCGGGCTGCAAGCGCACTCTGCCGGGTCATGTTGAGCTTCTCATCAACCTACACCCCCAAGTCCTTCTCCTCAGGGCTGCGCTCAACCCATTCTCCACCCAGCCTGTATTTGTGCTTGGGATTGCCCTGACCCATGTGCGGGACCTTGCACTTGACCTTGTTGAACTTCACGAGGTTCACACAGAAGAGAATATAATATTCTCCAGTTTGGAAACTCAGCTCCATGCTGGGCTGCAAGAGGTCACCATGCAGTGATGGGTTGGAAGCAGCGGGGAGAGCAAGGTCTGAACTGCTGCCATGAAGATCCTGCAGGAAGGACCCTGGAGACCCCATCCCAGCCTCCTTCCCATAGGGAATGGTGGCATGTACCTACAGTAAAGTTCAGCCCTTTTCTTCCTTTGCTCTTGGGTTTAGATGACATGGAGGACAGGGAGGTGATTGGAGACAGCCAGCATGGTTTCACCAAGGGCAAGTCCTGCCTGACCAACTTAGTGGCCTTCTACAATGGAGTGACTACATCAGTGGACAAGGGAAGAGCTACGGATGTCATCTATCTGGACTTGTGTAAGGCCTCTGACACAGTCCCCCACAACATCCTTCTTTCTAAATTGGAGAGATATGGATTTGATGGGTGGACTATTCAGTGGATGAGGAATTGGTTGGATGGTCTCATCCAGAGGGTAGCGGTCAATGGCTCAATGTTCAGATGGAGATCGGTGATGAGTGGTGTCCCTCAGGGGTCCGTGTTGGGACCAGTACTCTTTAATATCTTCATCAGTGACATAGACAGTGGGATCGAGTGCACCCTCAGCAAGTCTGCAGATGACACCAAGCTGAGTGGTGTGATGGACACACCCGAGGGACGCGATGCCATCCAGAGGGACCTGGACAAGCTCGAGAAGTGGGCCCAGGCGAACCTCATGAGGTTCAACAAGGACAAGTGCAAGGTTCTGCACCTGGGTTGGGGCAACCCCTGGTATCAATACAGGCTGGCGTATGTAGGAATCGAGAGCAGCCCTGCCAAGAAGGACTTGGGGGTATTCGTGGATGAAAAGCTGGGCATGAGCCAGCAATGTGCGCTCACAGCCCAGAAAGCCAACGCTATCCTGGGCTGCATCAAAAGCAGCGTGGCCAGCAGGTCGAGGGAGGGGATTCTGGCCCTCTGCTCCACTCTGGTGAGACCCCACCTGGAGTACTGCATCCAGCTCTGGGGCCTCCAACACAAGAAGGACATGGACCTGTTGGAGCAGGTCCAGAGGAGGGCCACAAAAATGATCAGAGGGCTGGAGCACCTCTCCTATGAAGACAGGCTGAGAGAGTTGGGGTTGTTCAGCCTGGAGAAGAGAAGGCTCCAGGGAGACCTTATTGCAGCCTTTCAGTACTTAAAGGGGGCTTATAGGAAAGATGGGAAAAAGCTTTTTAGCAGGGCCTGTTGCAATGGGACAAGGGGTAATGGTTTTAAACTAAAGGAGGGGAGATATAGGCTAGACATAAGGAAGAAGTTTTTCACAGTGAGGGTGGTGAAGCACTGGCACAGGTTGCCCAGAGGGGTGGTAGATGCCCCATCCCTGGAAACATTCAAGGTCAGGTTGGATGGGGCTCTGGGCAACCTGATCTAGTTGAGGATGTCACTGCTCACTGCAGGGGGGTTGGACTAGATGACCTTTAAAGGTCCCTTCCAACCCAAACTATCCTACAACTCTAGGATTCTACAACCTGTTAAAGTGCCTGCAATCAAAATAATCTGGTTCTTTTTTTACTAAAAGCACAATGTTTCTTTGAATTTGGAGCATCTTCTCTCTTTTTCTCTTTTTATAAGTGTGTTATATTCCCAAATCTTTATTTGATGAAACCAAAGGCATCCACTGCCACTTTCTATCACCCTAAACACATTTGTGCTTCTGAAACGCCAGCCTGTCATGTCAGTGCAGGCTGGTCTCACCGCACACTCATCCACTGTTCTCCAGGGCATTAAGCCTGGATGCAAATCCCACTGAGTCGCTAAAAAGATTCTTGCATATTTGAGTAATCTTGAATCATTTCCTGACCTCAATAACTGGATAAGGAGTAAAAATGGTGTTTTCCCGGTTTTTAAGGCAGTGAAGTGTCTGGAGGGAGAGGTGGTGATATCTCAGCATCGTATTCTGCCCAGGAAGAGATGAGTGCACTTGGTCAGCAGTGTGAAAATCAGTAATGAAAACCTCCAGAGCAGGTTTTTTTCAGACAGATGAATGACTTGAGGGACACACCTATGTCACCATGTGTTTGGACTAGTTGTCCTTCCAGGGACAGCATCACAGTGCCACTGCCAGTGTGCCTCAGTGTAACCCTCACACGTGCAACGCTGTGCAAAACACCAAAGTCTGCATACTCATGTCAACAGCGGCCAGGATGGCTGGGTCAGCTGACAGCTGGAATGAGAGGTGGAAATATCTACTTCTATACCTGCTTCTGGTCCTAATTTCACTTTAGACATTGTGACAGTCATCTCTTTCCATACCCCCATTTCCTCGGGTTCTCAATGAGTTTGGGATATGGACTTTCTGATGCAAGCTGTCAAGAGAAATTCTTACTTGTAAAGTGCTTTGAACATGAAGAGCACTACAGTAAAGAAGTCCTACACACCACTGTTATTTATCCCCACAATTGTAGTACACGCAGTGTTTACAAGCTGAAGAAAAACTTTGGATTTTGCTAGTGACATCTTACAGAGATGTCAGGCTAAGGTGTGTTGTTCCACCTTAGATCTCATTCCCACCTTGCTTTCATTCTACTTCAGCTCTGAATATTTTAAAAAATATATCAAAACCGTGTGCAGTCTTTTGGTCAACCCTAAGCCATTGCCTGTCAACGTTATTCCTCTGTGTTGTGTCTCTGTGATATACTGCTCGTGAGACTTGCCAACAAAATACTCACAGCCCAATTACCATATCACTCTCCTACTTCTGTCTGATCAAACCTTACAGAGCACTCTGTGTTGCTGAAACAGCCCATTAGTTGTTTATTGTTGAGTAAATACTAGCAGCAATAATCATAGGTGCACTTGTTGTGTTGCGAGGGAGGAGGCACGCTCACCATGGGCGATGGAGGGGCAGAGCTGACGTCGCACCCAAAGGAGCTCTTTGGTCTTCCCCTCTACCAGGACAAATCAGATGGCTATGGTCACCTCAACGTGCCATGTGTGACCGTGGGGTATCCCGCGTGGCCTCCATGGGCCGCTCCGAGAGGCAGGCCTGCCACCAGGCTGTGCTAAACCTGCCGGCCCTGATCTCTGATACCCACAAACCCCAAACAGCAATAGGCACCCATGTTCAGGGAATAGACTTGAGCCCTCGGCGGCTCATCAGTCAAATGATGCTCCAGCCCTCATGACTGCACTGATTAGGTCTCTACTGACTGCAGGAGAGCTTAAACACCCCGCTGTTCTGTAGGCACTACATCTAGACATCTCAAAATAAGTGTCTACAGTTTGGAGGTGAATCCTTTCTGGCCCACAGCGTTGACGGACACGTCATGCCACCTCCCAAAGATGTAGCTGTCTCTCCCTGCACTGACTGCAGAGGAGTCTGCAATGGTTAACCTCCTCGATTAGGTGGTTAAAGTGGAGCCAGCTGAGCTCCAGCTCAGCTTGGCTCATGCGTGCACCCTGCAGTGGAAGGTGCTGCCGAGCCAATGACTACTGCGTGGTCTGGGACACCTAAATGGGGCCAGCTTGGCAGAACTGGAAGACTCGTGGTTAAAAATAAGCACTCTCTCCACAGGGGTTACAAAAAGCCATGTGCAAAATCCCCCTCCCCACAGGCAGCAAGCAAGAGGCTGCAAAGGTGAGGGGAAGAGGGAAACACTAAGGAACGTCCCATTTCATGCACAAGGGCAGGAGCTGAGAGTCTTGATGAGCAGAGCAGACCACGAGAGCACAAGCTTGAGCTGCAATGTCCTGCGAATGGGTGTGAGGTTTGGGAGTCGAGGGCGTTTCACCTCATTTTGAACGCAACGTTTTTTCCATGTGACAAGTCTCATTGGGTGAGAGGGAAAGTTGGCAGCTCCATTCCTGATTGACAGGGAGAAAATTGAGGGTTCAAGTTTCTTAAACAACATCTAATAGTGATTTACAGAGTCCTGTTCCTTTTAATCTAACAAAAAAAAAAATCATCTAATTAGCTAAGTGTGTAATCCTGTATATTAATTGTCTATTAGCCACTTCTTAATTATAATGGAATGCTTATCAAATAACATGTGATGGCCACGTAGCACCAATTTAAGTCATTATCAGACTAGCTCCTGCTTTAATAAGGATTTATTTAGCTGAAATCTAACCATTTCGTTTTATTTTAAAAGCTGTAAAGAAGAGGGAGTTAAGATCTTAAAAAATTAGTATCCCATGAGGATTTATTAGATGGTATACTATAAACAATACTACATGAAGAATCATGAAAGCAACATAAAAAATCCATTCAGATGCTAACCCAGGTGATTACATGGCAGAGCATGGTGGAAACCTACCCAGGAATGAAAGACGTCTCTCATTTAGAAATACTGGCAAGCTCAGGTATTTCCTGTCTCTTGACTGCTTGACTTTACAGCCTTAATGTTTAACTGACATGTGTTTGTGCATGTGCATTTTCTGACATTTTTAAAGAAAATTTGATTATCTACAACTGCATTGATCTCTACGTATCTCACTTGCAGGCAACATCTCCACCGTTTGAGTTAAACAGGGTGTATTTTAGCAATGAGAAGTTATTATTTTATACACAAAGCCATGCTATAAGGAGACACATATGCCGCAAGGAGATAGCTGTACTATCAATGGGTTTCACAGGTATGTGCTGACTACCAAGAAACCTGGAGACCCCAAAACACTAGGTTTGGATCTGTGGGACAGACAGGGTTTACTAGTAGCTCTTCACCACAGCCCAGCTCCATCAGCTACTCTGTACCTCTTCTTCTTTTTCTTCCGCAGTCACTGCTGCTCCTGGTTTCCTTCTCCTATTCCTATAGCTCACAAAACAGCATTGCGTCCTAGAGAAGCCATTTCCAAAAAAGATGAATATGTAGGGTCCCACTCTCCCTCCTGTGATTTTGTCCAGCCTCTTCCCTCCCTTCCTCATTAACCAACTTCTACTCTTAACTCCATGTACCACCTCTTGCTGCCTCATACTTCTGGCCTGTCTCCCTAAAATTACATACACCAAATACCCGTGTTTCATCCTTCAAGAGATTACAAAATAGCTCACTTGGAGTTGCACCCACACTCTAATGGGCAAACACTGCTGCGTACAACTCCCACGGTCTTTACAGGCATGCAAGATCTGTTCTCCCATTTTGTTATCACTAGATCTGCAAGGGCAGACTTCTAATGGGGCACAGGACCCATCTGGTAATCTTCTTAAAAATCAGGTTTGGCTGTCAGAAACAATCTCTGCCCAGTGGGTTTCTGTAACAGTGGCTTTGTCACCTGAGTTTTGCAAAGAGCTCCACACCCAGCTCCAAGGACTGTCCTTCCACGGCATTTTTGCCCGCTACAGTTTCATCCAGATTTGGATTGGAGCTGATGGGCTTGTGCAAAACAAGTATCTTATGAAAAATATAAATAGCTTGGAGGGTCTCTGAAGTCTTTTTCTAGGTTTGCCAAACTGGATAGGCAAAAAGTACAGAAGAAAAAGGGAATATAGGCTCATAACAAAGCTTCAAATGTGGACTGGTGCTGAAATTAGAAAATTTCAAGCTCTGTGGAGCCACTGGTTTACCTTTTCTAGCATGTATCATGCTTTAATGGGCCACGGCACGCTTTGCTTAGAGGAATACAATTTTAACACCTGTTTATCTCAGGGTTTAAATTGCTGCCAGAGTGCTTCTTTAACGGTATGCCAGAAGAAGAGAGGTTTCAGCAATAAAAGGAGAGAATAAACAGTTAGATCCCAGGTACTACTGTTAAGCACACCTAGGAACAGTTAAACGGGCAATTGTAGAAATGTTATGCAACCCATAGGAATGATTTTATGCCAGAGAAACAGCCTTTTTTACCCATTTCCTTCAACTTTTAATCTGCAAAGTCTGTCCCGGGGTGGTCGGGGGTTACAAAAGTTACCTGGTCTTATAAAACTACCTGCAAACATCTGTGCAAATTTAGGGTCACTGTCTGTCCAAGTGCTTTGTGGTGGCACTCAAAAAGTAACTGGAACCAGAACACACATCCATCCAGAGAAATGCAATGAGAAAGAAGTAGGTTAAACTGTCTTCATATGTGTCCGGAGGATATCATTAACATTAATGTAGTCGTAAAGCAGCACCTGCTGGCTCAAGGCAGCAAATCTTTGCCTACTACCAATTAACTCTTCAAAAAATAATAGAGAACAGTTTTCGCCCTTCTCGCCCCAAGCACAATAACTTGTTTCCTCCTAAGCATTACTAATTATAATGTCCCTGCTGCTTTGCCTTGCTCAAATGAACAGTCCCATCAGTGGCATAAGCTTCATCGTAAGGTGTATCTCAGCAGGAGCAAGTACAGAGTTATTGGGCTTTAAAAAATATTACACTACTTTTTATTACTATTGTTGTTCCTTACTTGGTGTAGCGCTTTCACTCTCAACCAACCAGAAGGAAAAAAAGTGCAGATCTCAGTCAAAGTACAGATCTCAGCTACGTGAAGGGACAAATTCCCTGAAGATGTTCACATTACTGTAATGTCAACGATTCAGTGAGCAAAGTCTGAGAAAAAGGCTTAGGTGGGGTGAGGCGTGTGATGAAATGGGGAGAGACACTCCTCAAACACAGCTGTAACCTTGTCCTGCACTGCTAAATGCGAACTGCAGTCAGATTGCTAGCACAACTGATGGGAAGAGCGTTGGAGGTGACCCTTCTTCTGGGAAAAGCATTGGAGGTGACCCTTCTTCTGGGGCCAAGTATGAGGCTGTGTGACCGTGCAGCTGCACATTAGCTGTGTGCTGCTAGCTTGCACATGTCCTCGGCTCCCCTCCAGTGACCGTTTCACATCAGGTCTTCTCCAGTGTACTCAAGCAATGGCAACCACCCCTTGTGCAAGGCGTCTGATGTGGTGGCCCTGGGGTACAGAACACCATAACATGTGTACTGTCCAAGGGGCTCACTTATGTACACATAAGCTTTGGATCTCTGATTTACAGTGTAAGGGATACTGTTTCTTCTGTAAGGTGTCTCCAACAACGTAAGTCATGATATGTGACCGAGCTACCAGCCATCTCAGACACCACCAGGCATCACTCCTGGTCCGAGCAGTGCTGGCTGTGCAAGGAGCAAAGCTAAGCCTCTTCTGCTTGGGGAAAAGACAGCTCATCTCTTTCCAACTGCAAGCAGGGATGAGGTGGCAGAAGTACACAATGGCCATTAAAATATTTTGCATGGTATTTAACCTGAGCATTGTGGTAGAAACCATAAGCCCCCTGGATTTTCTGTACAAGATAAACATACTGTATGTGGCAGTCAGCCCATTAACTGAAACACCGTTTTGCATAATACAAACACTGAGGTTACACATTGTGCTGATGTTACTCTCCTATCTTACCAAAGTCAGTTTTTGCATAGACAGAGTATCAGGAATATGATTTACTGTCTATACTTGTCAGTGCACTGCAGGTTATCACGGACCAAGCACCATGGTGCTCACTGCTGAATGGACAAACACCAAGGACACTGGTTCCCATACCTACAATAGAAAGACAATAACGGGTCAATAGTTCCTGTCTAAAGCCAAGTCGTCATTAGTCTGTAGCTTGTGGAAAGCTGCACAACCGCTCCTCTAAACGTATGCTTTTTTGCATGTTTATTCACAAGTTTGAACTGCATAGAAAAAAAACAGTTGCCCTGGCTGCAGAACCTCTGCAAACTCTTTTCTATGAGACAGCAAAGTCTTTCCTGAGCCATGAAATGCTTTGTATTATTTGCCGTTGTGATTGTCACATCTTCTGCATCTAACAAGGTACCTGGAGACTGTCCTCCTATTTCTAGCGAAGATTTCTACCTGACACTAATAAGAAGACAGCATCCCAACACTGCCTTTTCGAGGCAGAAAGGGGCACTCCAGTGACCTGGGAAGCCTCATCTGAAATGACTGAGCCAAAGCCTGTCATAAGCTTGCAGACAAGGTACATGTCATCAGCCCATATCTCCCTCACCTTCCACCCCAAAGCTGATTAATTTCTACAAGTCTCATCCCAAGAACGGATGAATGACAGAAAAAAAAGATATTTCTGTGGCTCTCAGGCCAATGTTTTGCAGTGCATCTTTATCTGCTTTGCCTGATTGATCAAAGATACCGTTATCTGCTGTACTCTACAGTCTCATTGACTAGGTTCAGCCTTGCTAACCCCAAGCCTTCAATAATCATAAGACTGGCTAAAAATAAAGACAGTTTAAAAAATTAAAAAAAAAAAAAAAAAAAAGAGGGGTTCTTTTATTTGACATCTGGATTCTGGATCTTTATGAGGTCAAATTTCCTTCTCACCCCTGGAAGACAGAAAGTTACTTACTTTCTGATGACAGCAGATGCTCTCTTACAAACAACAAGACGTCTGCCTAATTATTTGTCTTTGTTTTGTCATATTTACTTTTGCTCTGTGATTTTCTTCCCAGAATGTGCTTCCTTGTTATACAGGGAGTAAAAGACCACACTATGAGCATCTACTTCGTGAAACTCTGTCTCAAAAGAGAAAAGTAGACAGACTAGACAGCTGGCTACCTCCAGCTCCTCTGGCCAGAGGGATTATCAGCATCCCTTATAGTCCTATATCAGTTCTGTTACCTGCCACTATCTCCGTTTGCACCAGCTTCACTGAGCCCTTAGAAACCATCTCCAACCATCTCCATTTACACCTACATATCACCCTCACATTTCCTCTTTTGAGGAAGCCCCAGGCAGGACTGTTTAAAGGCAAAAATTTGCATGTTTGAGCAAATGAGACCAGAAATTGCTTGCCCCACTGTTCAAACATGCCGTTTCTGCCACCAAAACACAGGCAATACCTGGGTGATGGCTAGGGCTGAGCTGCAGATCTCCTGGGAGGCCTGCTAAAGAAACTGCTTCTGAGATACAGGGGAATGTTAATATCGAGTGAAATTGTATCCTTCTGTGGGAGGAAAAATACATAGCACTGGAAGTACAGACGCTCACAGAAATATGAAGCAACATTTCCTCCAAATTACGCATATAAAACACCAGTACCTGAGAAGTAACATCACACAACTTTTTTTTTTCCCAAACTACAGAATCACTGAAAAACTTCCTAAGTAAAAAAAAGGCAGATGTGGTAACAAGAGTTGAACTAAAATGTGGTCTGATCATGAAATTTATTAAAAAGATACTTGTTTTAAGTGCCTTGTCACTTGCATATACACATAAAATAAATGATAGAGATAGTGGCGCTTCATTATGCTGACATCTTTTTGTAGTATTTCTGAGAAACCACAGGTACAAGTTCACATACATGTCACTGCGTAAAGTGCTTGTGGTAATCATTTTCATGGGGAAAAATAAGCACTTGCAGGATCATATATTTTATGTCGTAACTTCGGTTAATGCCCACATCAATCAGATTGTCAAAGCTGTTTACAGCCCATGCCTGGATATTTCCAGCTTTTGACATGTTATGTCAAGGAGAACCAGAATCCTTGAAACATAATTTTGTCACTCTCTCTCTACTTACTGCTTTCTTCCCATCTTCAGTTTCCCTGGTAAATCCTTTATATCATTTGCAGCTTCTTCAGAATCCCACAGCCACCAGCTCATTAGCATCATCAAGAGCACGTTATTCCTCTTCTGGGAGACTGCCCTGGGTTTCCCACAAAACTTACAAGGACCAAGGTTTCCAATATTTCAGTGGATTCAGCTGCAACATCCTTCTCACCTAAGTCGCTCTCTTACTCCTTTGCACATTACAAGTCTAATTCCTTTCATCCAATTCCAAGAATGTACCATTCTTCTTTCTTCCTCTTTTTCTTAATTTTTCTCCTTTTGCATTGATACCTCTATGTCTGGTAAGTCATCATTTGCTGATTATGAGGGGGTTTGGCCAAAGTTTAGAACTAGCCTAAGATATAATAGTCCCAAAAGAGGGTGTGAGAAAGAAGAAGGGTTGGAGGATCTATATTTTCTCTTGTGAAAATTGAACAGTCTGGAATTAGAAATGACCCTCTCCTCTATATGTTTGCCCAGATTAAAGTTGTGGGGAAATCCACAATTCATGCATACCATGTGTCACCTAACAGGGGCTCTGGAGACAGATATTTCAGGCTGTAAAGACACAGCACTCATTAACTGTGCGAGTACCAGCACAGAAGATTTCTAGGAACATCCACTGAGAAGAGACAAGCCCAGATGTGCTTTACACTATCACCAAATAAGGTTATCTCAGTCTGATGGACTGTTCTTAAGAGACAGGCGCTGGACTTGACTATGAGCCCGTGAGAAATGAATAGGTGCAACTTATTCAAAGGACCAAATATTTCACAGAAATGGGCAGGGGGAAGGGAGGAAAGTGCAGGAGGGGAGGAGAGGGGTCAAAAGCAGACCAAAACTTGTGCAGGCAACTGCAGTATAAAAAACCCAACCAGTACTACCCTGAGACCTTGGTCATAAAGTTTAACGGCTTGTTATCTTTACCAAGCCTTCAGCAACATAGAAAGAAGTGCCCGTTTCCCCTCTCTTCACATCTTTACTGTTGGACACTTCCTTTTCTCTCTCTCTCTCTCTCTCCCCCCATTTTAGTCTAAACAATATATCTGATTTGAATGCAACTATAAAGCAGACTGTTAGCAGGGCCAGAGGTGTGTGCCGACTGGAAACAGTCCCAAGGTCGTTCCCCATTAGCCTCACCTAAGGACAAGGAGCCTGCGACGCCGTGATCAGCCATGAGCGTGCACTGAGGGTAGCGAAGGGACAACGTGTCCCAGAAATTTGCTGAGATGTGCCTGAGTGCAGCAGGATCTGAAGCCTTTGAGGTGTAGTCACACATTGTCTTCCTTCAAGACATCTATTAAACACTGGATTATAGAACGACCTGATAGGTTTGCATGAAGGGCATTGTGAGCCTGACTGACAGGCCGATGGGATAAAGACATCAGGAAAACATTCAAAGTTTAGTTTCGGCAAAAGTCAAGAAAAACAAGTGCAAAGCCTTCCAAATCTTGCTGCAAATAGGCTTTCCCATGGATTTAATGGGGGAAAAAATGTGCAAATTCCAATAGACCCCATTTCAAGTCACATTAGCGATTTGAGATGCTTTGTCATTCTCTACGCTATATGAACTGCAGACTTTTTATTTCCCAGACTCTACTAATAACAAGCCCTATAATTAGGTATATGTCCTTTGCAATCAGCACTACAGCTTTCTGTTCATAGGAGAAAAATTGTAGGGCGGGAGAACCACTCAAGAGCATAGGAAAGAGCTGTCACCGGCATAGTGTGACTGGTTAATGGTTTCGAAAACATTATTAGGAGAGAACGTTCCTTAATTTCAGTATGTAGCATGTTAATAAAAATGTTCTTGTTCATTTGTCTGTCTGATTGAACTCGACTCAAGTTTTGGGTTCAAACTCCTTCTTTCAGCCTGCAGTAGTTAAGTAACACGTTCCTTCTGATTTCCTCCTTCTCCGTACCCATGAGGCGTTTGCCTGAATGACTGGCCACAGATTGTTCTTGCTCATTAGTGCTCGCCAAGATTTGCTTTTGAAGTTTGATATGGCAAAGCAATGTAGAAAGACATGCTGAAGAGATGCTGCCCAGGTTTCTACCCTGCTATTTTGCCCCGGTTTAGGAGCAAGAATCCAACCGATACCCATGCGGTTTGCCTGTTTCTGTTCTTTGATTTGCAATGAAGAGCCCAGTTGTTGGTAGGCAAGAACCAGGCTGTTATTTGACTATCTTGGAAAGCTTTGAGCAGCAGCAGCAAGAGGCTTCGGTATAAAATCTTGGCCCATTGAAGTCACAATGACTTCAAGTGAGTCAGGGATTTTACATCCAAAGGTAGACGCATTTTGCCAGTCTTATTACAGCCATTAGAAGCAAAAGAGCAAACATTAATCCGATGATTACATATTGCCCCCAGGAAGGCAAAAGTCTGCTCTTCACTGCATTGCCCTGTTGAACCCACAACGACTCCACGACGCATTCTGGTGGAGTTCCTCTGAACACACTTTTATGTCTGGAGAAGTAAATTTCCCCACTGAGTTACCTTTGACTACGTTTTCAAAATTAATTTCACGCCAGTGCAGCATCCCGCTCTTCGCTCCAGCAAAACTGCCTCTGGAGGAAGGAATGACAGCTCTCGGAGATAATCTTCTGCCCAGCACTTACCCAATACTCTTTTCATCTCAGAGGTTTCCAAAGCCAGGAGGGTTATTTTCAGAGCCACACGTATTAAAATTAATGCTAAATCAAAAGGACTGCCTGCCGCGGGGCTTGATTGGATTTGGACAAAGAATGTCGCTTTCTGAAGTCAACCCGCGCGTAGATCATTTTTTTCACCACCTAATCATGATTGTGAGAACGTAAATCATGCGAATTACAATGAGTGGGGTTGATGAATGTGCACCACAGGAACTCCAGCTTCAATCCCCTTCGAGGTCACCACTGGAGAAAGTCCTTTCCTAGGGCTGGGTTTCGACTGCCTGGCACATCCACTCCTTAGCCACGCTCTTTTGGAGGAGATGAGAACGATACCACCTTTGCTTCTGTTTTGTCTATAACCTGTCTCTCATTTTCACTAGAAAATGAAGCCTGCTAAGTATCTTTGCTATAAAGGCTTCCATTTTTTTTTCATTCACTTACAACCATGCTCTTAATAGTTGGATGTAAAGCAAAAATCCTCAGGAGCACAAGAATGAAGTCCGCAAGTGCATGGGAATTCAGTCCTCTCAATATTTATGTTTAGCATTAAATACTTCATGCAAAAATAATGACTTTGACTCCTGAGGCCTTCCCTCTCTTATCTCAAAAACTGTTCATACACATGCTCTGGGATCTCTATGCAAATATAAAAAGGGGATTAAGTTGTATGTGTAGTAAATCCTGCTTTTACATTAAATAGGTAAGAACTAACGGAGGGCCTTTAGATTAAAAATAGGTCCCTGTTTGCTGAGCAGACTAAAGCATTCTTTCCCCTGGCTGCCCTGCCGTGCAGGAATTGACTTTTTCCTGGTGAGAAATTCCAGTCAATTATAAAATCTATAATATATTAGAGGTATGTGCTGTACGATACATGGTTTTGATTTAAATTACTGTATATTAGGGAATGCCCCCTGCCTCCACAAAAACACTCGTTCTGCAACGGGAAGCCGAGCCCCAGCTCCTGTCTGACAGCACCATTGCATGAGAAACTTCCACATCTGCGTGCCCTTAGGGAAATTCTGGGCACACAAGGTGAAAAATCTAAATCACGGCTGTCTGGGAGAGTGGTTGAGCACTGCCCCTGGCCCCTGACACCGTGTTTTTAACCATCATCTGGTGCTTTCTCCCCACCCTTTGCAGCAGGAGCCAGGAGGAGGAAAGCTCCTCCAGCCCCACCAGCCCTCCAGCCACCAACTTATCAATTGTAACTTCTCGGATCACATGCAAAGGTCAAACCCACTGACATTTTGGTTCAATTTTTACCGCTGGTCCCGCAAAAGAGGAAAACCATGCTACAGTGTCGAGCTGAAGGGCACGTAAAGCAGAGGGCTCTGCAGGCAGCCCAGCCGCGTGGCTGCTGACCTTGTCATGTTTTGTTTTGTTTCACCTATTGTCATTTGTTTCCTTTAAAACAAACAAAAACACACACACACACACACACACACCCCCCAGATACCGCCAAGCACAAGGCAAATTCCTTTCTATGCATTTTGTAAGGTCATCCCCCGGGCCCACCGCAAGCATGGTCACCAGTGTGGAAAATATTCCGCAGAGTCTCACGGAGAGGTTCAAAGGAACTGGTTGCAAAGGGCAAAACACAGCTGGAGATGGTAGAGACGGGGCCACAAACTTCCTGACGACACCAGTACATCTCACAGCTGGACTTTAGCAAGCTCTCCCTTTAAACCTGGCTTTCCTTTCAAGAAATCTCTGAATGAAATGAAGAAGCAGTTTTTGCCTGAGTCATTGGCCTTTGCAACTTCCCCGGGACCCCAAGCCCTTTCAGCTCAGACACTCAGCTGCCAGAATAAGAAGCAACCTTATTTCACCTCTGGATGGAGGGAAAAAAGTCATTTATTTAAAAGACCTAAAACTCACTAAGCTAGAGAGCCCCTTTTGAGGACAGTTACTAATTCACTCCACGCCCCAGCACCAGCAGCCGGGCAGGGCGAGGATGATGGTGTGCTGGGGACCATGGGGGCAGCTCATGCCAGAGAAGGCTCAGGATGCAGCGCACGGCAAACAAACACCAGCAAGGGAGCCCACGGGTGGAAACTGTCCACCGTGACTGAGACGGATGGGTCCAAGTGTGAGATGCTGAGGCTCTCCTTGTGGAGAAATGCACAAGGGCAATTCACCCGCCTCCTCTCAGGACTTGCCTGGGGCAAGATGCCTCAGGTGCTGGTGGTACCGAACCTTCCCTGTGCCAAGCTCGCAAGTCAGCATCCCGCTTCCAGCAAGCTGGGCAGTCCCGACCTCTCCAGATGCAGTCTTGCACATCCTCCACCGTACCAAGTCCCTGTCCCCTCCAACCCCCAAGCCCTACGCCAGGCTCCTGCAGCCCTGCCGAAATTTCCAGGGAAGGCTGCAAGCTGGCAGGAGCCCCCATCTCCCTGTCTGCCCTGTTGCTACGGCCCTGGGAACCGTGACACTAGCGGCTGGACAGAATGGGGAGACAATGGGACAACAAGGGGAAGAGGTCCACCAACCTTCAGGGTGACTGGGGTCCAAGAGGGTGTCCTGGGCACCTCCCCGCCAGCGGGTCTCTGCCTGCCCTTCGTGGGGGGAGTTTCCTCTCCCGCTCTCCTGGATGCTCTTGCCTGGAGAGGTAAGCCTGTCCTGGGACGCCTGTCTGGGGTTTTATGGAGGAGAAGCTTTTTTGGGGCCCCACTGTGGCTGTCAGATGCTGTTTTACCATTTCCTCCATATTTCCTTGTTGCTGCCATTTTTGTTGCTCTCCTCCCCCGTTTTCCCTTTCTCCCGGGAGATGAAAACCAAACCCCTGCATGAAAAACCCCGGCACCATAAGGGAGTTAGGGAGGGAGGAGGAGGAAGGTGCAGGGTGCCCTGAGGGCTGTCCCCTTCCCCGCAGCAGGCAGGGGTGGAAACACAAGGGTGGGTGATGGGAGGGGGAGAGATACAGAGCTAACCTCCCCCTTCGGCCCCCCAGCCCTCCCTGAAGTCAGACGTTCCTGAAATGTAGGAGCAACAGTTGGGCATTTGGTAGGACTGTGCCTCAGCAGGGTCAATCCTGACAGCATTAGCTTTTGGCTTCTTTCTCATTCTCTGTTTTCCCTTCATAAACAATGTTCACATTCATTTATCTCCTTTTCTTTATTTTTTTTTCAGATTATGCCGACATAAATTTCTGCTTCAGAACTTGTAGCTTTAATAGACGGTTCTGTGAATATATGCATTTTTCCTGAGACTTACCATAACATTTTTATTTCTGGATGCATACTTTAGAGAACATAGCATAAAAAAGAGCCTCAGTTGAATAGCAGAAGCAGAGTTTATTCCATCAGGGGAAGCAGGAGACATCAGAGAGCTTCTCAGCTGTTTCTCAGTGTGACTGCCTGTGATTCTATGATTTATTCTGCTCTAAACCTACAGTAACGGTAGTTACTCAGTAATGCTGCAAATTTACACCGCTGGCATTTCACTGGGTGCGTCGTGACTACAACCTTTAGCTCTGCGTTTAGTGGCTAATGGATTAGTTATGCATTATTTGCCACCTGTAAGAAATGCTGTTCTGATCTCTGCTAAAATATTTGGCTTCTGCAGAGGGCAGGGCGAAAGGCAGCGGTGCCTGGGCTTCCTTTTTGCTCTGCGGGACGTGAAGCAGGAGGGACCCTACTGCTGAAAGACCTTTGTGCGGGTGAGAGGATCAGGTCCTGCGTGCCGAAACGAGCACAAAATGTTTCTACCTGCAGTTCGCTGCAGTGTTAGAAATCAAAACCGCAGCCAGCAGTAACTTCAGCTCTGTATTACCCAGAGCCAAACCCTGTAAATCTCCAGTGGTGCCGTTGGATGAGTCTTTTTCCCTTGCAGAGTAGGGAAGAGCTGGAACCGCTGGCAGCGTTAATCGGGGATGTCTGTGCTTTCAGACAATCCAACTTCAGTTTACTTCTTGTCACTCATGAGCCAAATCCCAGAACACACACTAGTAACTGTGATTTATGGCTGGAGCCGCTTCGTTTTACTGTGTCGTGTAATTGCTATCCTGTTGGAGAGCCAGGCTTTCTGAAGAATATTCATGGACTGTAGCTCCTCGGCTGTGCGTAAAGCATGTGTCCTGTCCACTCCATGGCCCAGGCAATGGGATCTGCTAAAATCAGGTTTATTTCAAAATCCCAATGGGAAAGGTTGGTAGTCTGATTCTGCATGCCCCTCCTAAGCTGCCTATGCCTGTGTATTACAAATGGAAAGGAAGAAAAGTTACTTTTCTGATTTACCAGAATAAATGGGTTTAACTCTTAATTTGCAGGTGTTAGTGGCTGCAAGCCAAAAGGCAGCTGGTTCTCATCCATGCATCTGCAGAAAGAGCGTGGTTTTTATAACCTTGAGGTTGAGAGAATTCACCAGGGCCTGGATCACCGCCTATTTGCCACATCCTTCTATATTTCCTATAAGCCTGTTAATGGCCATTGCGGGCTACAGAGAGGTAGGCAGCCCCTCGGTTGGAGCCGATGTCACCGCTATGGTGAGATCCAGGCTTTTGGATGCAGCCCTTCAGACTGAAAGGCACTGCTGAGATGAGTATTACTGGCTCTGCTTGGTGCTTACGGGACTGGTAGGATGTAATAGGCATAAGGGCTGCACAACAGGAGACCACTCAAGAGTCTTCTGTGTGATTTACAGCGACCAATTGCTCTCCAAATGTCTTTGAAAGCGCAATGTGCAGAAACGGAGTTGTTATTTTAGGAGATTGTTTTCTCTACAAGAGTAGTGGTTATAACTCGAAAGTTGGAGATCTAGTCTGGAGACAGCTGCAATGGCAGAAATAGGGGAAACATCCTGCTTGCTTTTAATGGGCTTGATCTGCAATTAAAGCCCATAAAGGCTTTTTATAGATATATAATATTATATTGTATTATATTATATATAAATGTATATCATGTGTATAATAATAATAATAGTGTGTATAATGTACACACTATTAGGAAAGTAGTCAACTACTCTCCTTGGACCTGTAAATAGATACATATATACATGTATGCATATGTATATGCATATATACACATATATAGCTGGTTCTTTAGCATTTAAGGAAGTGTAGACTCCCACCAGCCCAACCTGCCCTTGGTGGGTGGCATTAAGCCGTAGATCTGTGCATCACAGCACAGCGGGCCCCTCTGCTCCAACAGTGACGGGAGCACTTTGCTGGGGGCCTCAGTCCCTCCTGGGCTGTGGGTCTGAAAGCTCCTGAGATCTGGTATTGCATTGTAAAGTACTGCCACAAAGTCACATCTAAACAAAGCAGAGGCGCCGCCAGATGCCTTTCATTGCAGCGGACTATCGAGCAGGAGATTATAAATCCCATAGGATCGAGCAGGTATTGCTTAGAGGGAAAGGGTCCCTCTACAAGCACAAATATCTTGAAGATAGCAAAAAGGAAAGCAGAGGCCAACTAAACTCATATTTACATAGTATTCTCTCCAGACCCATTGTGGTGTGGAAATTCCCCTGCAATGTCTGTGTATGAAAGTCTGTCTAGCCTTGTGTACACAGCACTCCTCTGCCTTTTGGGATACGTGCGGGGAGCTTACGATTGGAATTAATTTAGTTGACATTTTGCAGTACGGTGTGCAGTTTAATCCTCATTTGATGGCATTGCACTCTCTGCCTTCTGCTGCTGCCTGGGGAATTACAGCTGTGCAAATAATACCATTTCCCCTGGGATGATCCCATGGGGAAGGTATCATCCCTGACCATGTGTTTGCAGCACCTAGCAGAGCTGCCCGGGATATCGAGTTCCACCAGTCTCTCTCAGTAAAAAGGCTTACCAACGTTTTCCTGGCCATCCTTGCATCCAACGGGGGACCCCAACCCAAGGGCCGTGGTCATAGAAATGGTGAATTCAGCTTGATTTTTAATGGGTGATGATGGGAGAGCTCAGAGTAAGGAAAACACAGTTTTGATGGCAAAGCTGGCAACTGTGATGGGAATATCCACGTGGGCTTGGCCCCACCGAGCTCAGGGCAGTGCCCCAGGATGGGGATGGCAGGAGGTCCTGCCGTGACTTCCCATGGACACCTCTAGCCCGGCCGTGGCTGAGAGCAGAGGAGTGTGGGGGGGCTGCAAGATGGGCATGACAGCAAGAGCCAAAGAATTATGGGGGTAACGGCACCAGGGAGGCAAATCCACTGTTATTAACACAAAGACAGTCATTGCTCTGCCTTTGTCTCCCGATGAATCAGAGGAAATTGCCTCCCGAGCCCTTCGCCTTCCAGCTACTTCAGCTGTGTTTTGTTTCTCTAAGATTCAAATATTCTGACTAGATTTCAGCATATTATTATGAGAACAGAAGAGCTATAGAGAAAGTGAAGCTTCACAGAGGAAATAGCCAATAAATGTTGCTTTGAATTCACTTGCTTTTTATGGTAAGCTCTGATGTCAGGGACAGATATGGCTTTGGAGAAGATGCGTCGCTGTGCTGCAGATGTGTTCGTGAATACTTAGTGGACAATCTCTTGTGACATTGTAATGGGCAGCTTACCATTATCTATCAGATTTTTAAGCCTGTCATTTTGATGTGACTGATTTTTCTATTTAATACCGGTCCCCGTGACCTATGAGCTTACAAAAGCAAGAGCACTCTTCTTTGTGTGGCGATCCTATCTGGCCAGATTAGCAAAACGTTTATTTGCATGTTGCAAAAAAGGTTGGGCTTTGTAACCAAAATACATATCAGGTCAAGTGAAAAATGTGATGGTTTGATATCAAAATCCTGGAATGGCTTGTGATGGAGAGGGGGAGGCAAACTTCCAAAGCAGAAATCTTTAATTTTGGCACTTTCAAAATATGGCATTTCATCCCTCTAATTTGCCATGGGCTTTTTGTTTTGAACATTTCTTTTGATGAAAGCAAGCATGCACAAAAAAAAAAACAACAACCCGCACTATTTAGAATTCAATAAAACACTTCATTTGATCCTCTTCAGTTTCCTGGAAAAGTTCAACATGAACATTCAAGCACTGCATTTCTTCAAATTGTGGGAAACTGCTGATCCGTTAGCTGCGCAGCTTTGATGTGCCAAGTGCAAAGAGAGGGTCCTCTAAAAGCTACTGCGATTCATATTACTCAGTAGGACCGTCCCGATAAGCGTGAAAGCTCAGCCTGGCAGGTAGGACATGAGCACAGAGCCAGAGGCTGTCTGTCCTGAAGGCTTTGCCCTCCTAATACATGATTCCCATAGGGTCAGCTATATGGTTTTGTGCGGAGTGGCACAGGGAGAACGGGAAAGTCCATTTGAAATGACTTTCCACTGCTGGAAGAGAAGTTCTCCACACTCACTGTATAAGCTGATTTTTCTCTTTTGTTTTAGGGGGAAGCCAGGATAGGAAGGGTGACAGGGCAACAGAGACAAGCTGAATATTAAGGATGAGATCCTGCCCCTAGGGACTGCTACTGCTGCTGCTGCTGCTGCGTGGAGCTGGGTAGGTGAGCTGAGCCCGCATGTCCATGGCCCGCACTCTTCCGCTGGGTTTGAAAAGTGCTCATTTCATTGTGTTTTTACTAAATCAAATTCCCCATTTTCAAGGTTGCAAGGGAAAATTTTTAAACAGCCTTACTAAGAATACGCTACAAAATGTCCTTTAAAACATTCATGAAAGAGGAAAAGTTCAAGGGTGGAAGAGTTCAAGGGTGGCAGCCAGTTTTAAGACATGACGGTGCATGGGGATTTACCTGACTGAAACACGGCACCTGGCTGGAGGTGAAGGCAAGCGCCGTGCACAGACACGGGGCCAGAACAGCCCCTGCCATGCAGTCATCGTGCAAATGGCACCGGCTCGCCCCAGAGCAGTCGCTAAGCTTGCCCAGATCCCTGCATTGCAATCCATGCACTGCAATCCAGGCAAATGCCAATTACAGGGCGCGAGAGCAGGGAGAGAAGGCAACACTGGGTTGGAGGAAGCAGCAACCAAAACGGCCGAGACTTGACTTCCAAACCCCAGGTGAAGGGACATGATTATTACCCTCTGCTTGGCACTGGTGAGGCACATCTGGAGTGCTGGGTCCAGTTTGGGGCTCCCCAGTAGAAGAGACATGGATGTACTGGAGGAAAGGGTCACCAAGACATGTAGGGACTGGAGCCTGTATGCGTAAGAGGAGGCTGAGAGAGCTGGGACTGTTCAGCCTGGAGGAGAAGAGGCTCAGGGGCATCTCATTGCTGCCTATAGCTGCCAAATGGGAGGGTGAAGAGAAGACAGCCAGACTCTTCTCAGAGCTATGCGGCTGTAGGAGAAGGGGCAACAGACACACACTGGAGTATGGGAAAACCTATTAAATATTGCCGAAAATATTTTCAACATCAAAGTGGTTAAATACTTGAGTCAGAAAGGCTGTAGGGTCTCAGTCTTTGGAGATATTTAAAATTTGACTGGGCAAGACCTCGAGGCCCCTGATCTAGTTGACTTGCTTTGAGGAGGGGCCTGGACCAGGCGACCTCCAGAGGTATCTTCCAGCCTGGCTTGTTCTACATGTCTGTGACCATGAAAATTTGACACAGGAAGCAAAAGGGCAGCAGTACAATGATCAGCAGAATTAATGAAATCAGAGATGCTTTAAAGTATGATGAAGAAGCAAAGGAATCTTAACTTTAATTTGTTACAAGAGAAATGACAGAATTGTTCATGAAAGGCAGAAACGACAGACTTTTCCAAAGCTAGTTCTCTAAGGAGATGAAAATCAAGCGACATAATTAGATTGTATGATAATGAGATCCTTTCTGTCCCAGCAATGAAGGATACAGCGTTAGAGTGTCACTGGTAAAGCTAGATGTTTTAAAATCAGATATAGACAGCTAGCCCGGACTAAACAGTCGTAAAAGAGAAACCTTTGGGGTCTCTCTGGGCCATGGGTATTGGTTTTCACAAGTCCTGGACCAGAAGGAAAGTTCCAGAGAACTGAAAAAAATTTATCCTCAGAGAAGGGTAAGAGGAGAATTAAAGATAGTCCTTAATGTGAATCAACATAGAGTTAGGGAATACAGCTTTTGCCAGACCAGCTCAGTGATTTCTTTTAATGAGATTTGTAAGTTCGATTGACAAAGGGAAAAGTATTGATACCCTATACATGTGCTTCTCTGTAGCACATGAGTTGATTTTTCCAGGTATTGTAAAACTAAACTAGGTCAGCCTTGTGCATTAAAATGCACTGCCCAGCAGGTCTCAGACCTATGGTCTTTAGAATGCAACAAATGGTAACGGATGACGGTTGCCAGACGACCACAGAGACGGTGCTGGCTGGGACCTCACCGGGTACTCAGCATCCTCACCGCGGATGGTGACGTGCCATTCCTGCTTGGCATTTGCCTGCTCTGTTCTCAGAAATTGCACGGCCGGGGAAGCCCAGACTAGAGGCGAGGAGCACGTCCCACCGAGCAGTCCCCTGCGCATCAGCAGCGCCCACGTGTGTGCGTGTCCGTGGGCTCCCACAGCCGGCAGAGACCACTCTGCCCACGTGGACGGAGAGGGCTGCATAGCCTGGAGGTGATCCATGGGTGCCCCAAAGCTGACACCCAGGGCACTGGAAGGTTTTGGGCCTCCTGCGTGGGTAAAACAGCTGGAAACAGCCATCTCGGTTTGCAGTCAGTCAGAGCAGAGGAGCATCGTGCCCGACGGGAACTGGCAGGGAGGGGCGGGCAGGG
The DNA here is from genome assembly GCA_009819775.1 of Phoenicopterus ruber ruber. NCBI lineage: Eukaryota > Metazoa > Chordata > Aves > Phoenicopteriformes > Phoenicopteridae > Phoenicopterus > Phoenicopterus ruber. The sequence continues at coordinate 187,987,044 of CM020215.1, read as the reverse complement.
GAAGAGGAGGTTGTGAAGCGCTAGTTCTGCCAAGCTAACCTTATTATTTTTCCCTCCTTTCTCTTTTGACATTAAGCAGACTGAGTGGATGAAGGGAAGATGCAGACACAATTAACCAGATATTGCAAACAGGAGAGCGAGTCGCTATTTATGGCTAGTTTATGTTTCAGACACACAACTATACAGAATAATGCAATAACAACAATCATGCGGTATTTACCCTGGGTTTATTCACTGCAAGTCCTTTGAGAGCTGCTTTTGTTTGTCTTTATTTAATTGGCATGGTCGGATGGCCACCAGCAGGTCCAATTAAACAGATTCAATAGATTCCACTGTACGTTTTTATTTTTTTCTTCATCAGTGTGTAGCATAAAATGTCCAAAATAATTTGTCTGAGTACTAGTAATGAACATAAAGTGCACTCTGTTCCAGCCTGCATACAGTAAGTTTCAGCTGTACAGCGTTTTACGGCCAAAGCAAACTGGGTTAATAATGAAATCACTGATGCAATCTTTAGTACAGCCTTAGTGGGGACGAGGGTACCATTGTGTGTTACGATGCGAGGTATCTGGTTGCTCAACTTCGGGCCTATCTGAGCGCAGATAGGCATTATGCCGTCTTTTTTGGCTATCTTAAGCTGCGGCGTTTAAGTGTCAGGTGGAACCCATTTAAGAAAATCCCACCAATGGGACTTGGGCATGCCCTTAATATCAGGTATTTGTTTAAGTGCTTTGTTGAATTGGAGCCTAGTAGATCCTCTTGAAAAGAAAGTGATTTTCAATCTAATAAGGTTATCTTAGTGTGAACATTTTAACTACATCAATCAATATGCCCGTCAGGAGTAAATGACTAATGGGATTTCTCTTTTCTTTCTTTCTTTGTTACTAGAATGATGAATTGACTTTGCCTGTTGCTGAAGATTCTCATCTCCTTAATGCATCGCAGATATGTCTAATGGACACAAGCCGTCAGGGTCTGGCAGTAACCAGTCCCAACCAAAAATATTTCCCCCTGGGACTGGGTCATCAGATTCCAGCTCTGCTCTCACAGTGGAAAATGTGAAAAGGCTGGAAAAGGAGAACACGACTTCTAAAGAAGCCTTCAATAAGCAGAGAATACAAGATTATATTAAGCAGACTAATCTTGCGCGCTTCAACAAAGAGACGACTGGGAAAACCAACACGGAGCTTGCCTGGGATGCAGAGTCTGAAGGAGCCTCCTCATCCTTTCCTGCAAAGCAGAGCGAAAATAGCAAAGAAGATTGCTGGAAGACCTCTGAAGAAATTTCAGGGAAAGATAAGCTTTTAACAGGTATTTTTCAGCAAACTGTTGGAGGGAAGGAGAGAGAATAAGACAGCCGTCCTTGATCTTTTCTACGTTTCTGTTTGCGTATGGTAAATATGAGTGCCATGCATGGGCACCTAAAATGGTGATGGATTTTGAGGAGCAACGTGTGCCTGCCCTTCCCTGCCTGCCAGCGAGGGCTGCGGTTGTGTGGACCGCTGGGCTGGTTTGTACTATGTTCTGGGCAAAAGTATTGAGCTGTGAGAGCACGGTAAGGAGCACAAGCACCCAGACCTGAATCCCAACCATGGAGTTTGTCAGAGAGCTCATCACAAATGCAAGGTGCTCATCTAAGTGCCCCAGCTGGAAAAAATGGGATTTTACCAGTAATTTAAACAGAAGCATAGTGAAGCCAGGACAGAATGTAAACAGAATACCCACCCGTATATTTTAGGCAGCACTTCTGACTTTCTGAGGTGTTCAGAGTTCAAACACTGTGATTTAGTTTTGTCTGGAGAAGAGTTGCTCTATTGCATGTAAATGCCAGCAAATTAATATTAGACAATTCTCTCTTACTAGATATCTCAAGCTATGTTTACCTTTTTTTAATGTATATACCCTGCTTTTAATAGTATTTTCCAGCTCATTAAGTAACCCAGCCAATGTTTGGAGGCAAATAGCAGGGACAAAAATGTAGTTAATCCATGGAAAGAAAAACCCTCTAAATTACAGGGAAAAAGAAAACTTCTTTAAGGATGGCAAGAAGTTGTCCCATTTTGGTTCTGGCTGCCTGTGGTGACACAGCCCATGTCCTCTGCTTGCCAGCCAGGATGTGGCTTGTGGCTCTACGCAGGACAGGGTCACGGCTGTCCCCTGCGAGTGGGGGAAGAAGGGACAAGTGGCCCCATCAAACGCCACTGGGAGGGGACCCCACAGCAGCCGTGGGGAGCGGCAACTGGTTCCCTACATAGGGAGAGTCTGACTTTCTGCAACAGAGACTGGATCCCAAACTGGGGTCCAAGTGGGACAACTTGGCCTTATCGTAAGTATAAATCAGTTTTTTAGAGGAAAGATTGGACTTTTTTCCATATTTCTTCTTTGAACACGCTATGAGCATGAGTTCCACCTGCTATAGGACAGCCCCTAACACAGCCTGCCTTGGCACAGCCAGAAAGGCATAGCCGGTATGAAAGAGCCAGGCTAATCCTTAAAGTAAAGGCTTACCTATTTCCTAGAGAATTCATGTATTGGTCCTCCTTGGGGGTTGGCCAACAGAAGCGTTTTCTGCTCACTTTTGCATTTTTCTCGATGCAAATTTGCCAGCCCCCAAGAATGAGAAAAATTGACTGTTTGCACACGTAAGGTTTATTTTTGAAGAGCTTTCCACATGGAAATCAAGTATTCTTAACAGGCATACGCGTGAGCTGCATTCTTGAGGACAAATCAGCCCCTGCGAGAGGCTGAGGATCTGAAACAGCCACAAGCGACTGGAAGCAAATGCATGCAGAAACCTCTCTCAGTGCTATCCCAGGCAATCGCTTGTTGGATTTCCACACCACAGTTTAAAATTCAGATGAAATATGAAGTTTCTTGCAGCTTGTTTCAGTAGAGGGCTAGTATTTAGACACAAGTAGATTTACCAAGGAAAATCAAATATGGGAATGGCTCATTAGGGACCTAGAGTGAAGAGTTAATATGTCTTCAAGAACTTGTACAGTACAGTGCTTCACGGGGCTTCTTTGGCTTTTTTCAATCTGTTTTCACTGTTTTTTGTCTTTCATAAGAGTGGCTTACGTAATCTGAGCAGTAACCTTCATTTTGATGCTTTTTCTGGCTCCTTGTCACAGCTATGCCTCTCTTTTTTGTCATGTCTCTTACTCTTCTGCATTTTCTTTTCCACCATCTCCTCTGCCACCCTACTGCCCTCCCCAAACGCCTCCATGTCCATGCTCTTTCCCCAGACCTCTGCATGCCCACGGGTGCCTCTCCTCTCTCCCACCACCTTCTGCATATGCCTGCACTAAATCTCTCCCTTTGTCCCCTCTGATTTTTTTTGGAAATAAAGCCACTTGGGATGTTGGAGCTGAGGTAGGTTGCCTAAGCGCTGGTTTATCTGATAGAGCATCTGAGCTGAGCTGAGATGTACAATTAACCCAGTAGATGGGGGCTGCAACAGACCCCAGGTCTGCTGTGCTCTGCTGTGCTCTGCACGCAGAGGGAAACGTGCAGCCACTGAATTAAAGCAAACCTGGAGGAGAAAGGTGCTGCTCTGACAGCAACCCCCCCCAGGGCACTTTATCTGCCTGTACGAGGTGTTTGGGCCAAAATTCCCAGTTTTCTCCCCATTCTTGTAGCTTCATGACCTTCCCACAGACGGGCAGCCTCAGTCCCCTTCGCCCCGTTTCCCCCGGGCAGCTGCACCGGCACAAGCAGGGAAGGTGAAACACCCGTGGGAATATGCCCTCCCAAAGAGTCGGTAAAATAAGGAGACTCAAGCTGCTTACGGATGAAACCTGAACGGAAAGGCAAAGTAAATTAGCTTGTAACTCTTGTCTCTTCCTCTGCAAAGCCTGCCCTCGGTCCCCAGCAACTTTTTTTACGGCTTATTTTTGGAAGCTCTTTCTTTGCTCTCCCGCAATTTATTATACCATTAAAACCGATGGGGAAAAATGTTCCTCGTTAAGGTGGGAAGATTTTATCTGAAATACAAAATAATGAAATGGCAAGAAATCTCAAGGCAAGAAAAAACCCCGCTGTTCTACACAAAAAGAGAATTTTTTTTTTTTTTAAAGAAAGCTTTTTCTCTTCCCTCCAGCACCAGCGACAGATTCCCCATCAGCTCAGCCCACTGGCTCTAAGCCGAAGGAAGCCAAGTAAGGAGAGTAACTGGTAACATTTTTCTATATAATTCAGTCACGTTAGGCTGTATTTATGCCATACGCGGGCGAGCAGCAGGAACACCTAACAACTGGAGATTTAAAGTATGTCTGAGACATCCACAGCCTGGCAGCCGCTGCTGCGCCCCTGCTATTAATAAACTGGAAGTTATGTCTGTCCGAGTGGTTGTCTTTGGGCCCCTCAACATTTGCTGTATTAAAAAGGACGCTGCTGGCCTCTGCAGAGGGTTTTTTTTTAATTTTTTGTTGTTGTTAGACAGATAAATCCCATGCAGCATCTCTCAAAGTGGCTGCAATGTGTGATTTTTATTTTGCAGGCTGCTCTTCTAGCTGGGGAGGAAAGGGAGGTCTGATTCCCCAGCCACGGTAAATCAGAGTAATACCACCCTTCACGCCACCGATGCTGCTGCAGCAATGTGGATTTACACTGGCTGGGGATGTAGCTCACTCCTTTCGGCTGTCCGATATAAACATTAGACATATCTAATCTTTCTTGCAGACAGAGAGAAGGGGAGAGAAGAGAAATTGAATAGAGACGCTTGCTCAAGAGACAAATAAGGACCAAACTCTTCTGCAGTGTACTTTAAATGGCACTCAGTTCATTGATAATATTCCTTATGTGAATATCTGAGGGATGTTTTGTATTTTTTCCTTAAAGATGTTACCACACATGCTCGGCACCAAGGGAAATGGATATAAGTAGCTGTTTAAGGGAAGGCTGTTGTATCGCTACACGAACAGGCAGCAAGGGTTTTTTTCATTATAGGGTTATAAATTCATAACTTGCAACCTGAAAGAGTGCAGACTCCATTTCTTCCCCAAATTATGAAAATGATATTGTCTGTGGTAAAACCTCTGTTGTGATATCAAGGGAAATCGGTCTTACGGTTTCCAGGCTAACAGAAAGTCACTACACAAATGCAAGACAAATGCGATTTGCAGCCCCCCCGAGAGGTTTGTGCCTTCCCGCGAGGTGCGGAGCTGCTGCCGCGGGAGCCGGAGGGGACCCAGCAGCCCAGCTCTGCGCGGGGCTGGCCTGAGCTGTCCCTAAGGGACCGGCCGTGGTTTGGGGCGCATGCAGCCAGCTGCCCGCACGTCGCTGGGGCTGCACCCGGACTGCAGGTTGTTTGGGCTGAGCACGTGGTCTCGCCCTGGAGCAAACACCAGCTTGACCCGTGGAGCAGCCCGAGTCGCCTGCCAACCCCCTGGTTCCAGGAACAGGGGTTCCCGTGATATTTGGGGTCGATACCTGTCCCAGTTAACCTGCATGTGGCCCTTTACAGGGCTCTGGTCCTCATGTTTAAGGTGGAGATGATGGTGTTTCGCTACCTCAGCAGAGCTGGGAGAGCAAACGTGATGAAGGCACCAGAGCTTTGCCGCTCCCCCTATTCCTCAAAGGTTTTCATCCACAGAAGCATTAATTTGTGTGTGCTGTGCCCAGAATCCTTCAAAATTCGTAGGTAACTAATAAAAAAGCAGTGATGTGTAAAGGCCTTGTTGAATTACTAATGCAGATAAACAAAAAAAACCCAAAACCCCCCAAAAAATCAAAAGCCCTTAACTCCGCTTGAATCAGATCAAGTCAGGCCCCAACCACAGTTTGTTCAGCACCTTTTTTTTTTCCATGCTTTTTTTCATTGGCCAAAGCCACAGGCATCTTTAAATTAGTGTATCACAGGGGCAAACAAAAAATTCTCCCTGCATTACATAGACAGAAGCAGTTGGACACCTTGATAGCTCCGTGTCATAGGCTGGGAATGATTTCATACCCTGTCAGACAACTGCAGGTGAAAAGAGAGAGTGGGAGGGGGTCTGGAAAGCCCCAGTTACCCCTCTGCGCCCTGCTGCCCTTAGCTTTGCGAGTACAGCTCTCCCCTCCGCACGCTGCAGAGACCTAACTTTCACATCTTCTGAGCTAGAACTCACTTCATAGAATCATAGAATTATTTAGGTTGGAAAAGACCTTTAAGATCCTCAAGTCCAACCATAAACCTAACACTGCCAAGTCCACCACTAAACCGTGTCCCTAAGCGCCGCATCTACGTGTCTTTTAAATACCTCCAGGGATGGTGGCTCAACCGGTGCTCACTGCCCAAAATAATGCCACCGAGAATCACTGGGAACAGCTGGGAAACCTTGCCTGCTCCTAAACCCCGCAGCCCTCTTCCCGCTGGCCATGAACTGCCTCCGAGCATCCCACCCACCCGGTGTCACCTCTTTGCAGACGGCGCGTAGATGACTCTCCTGTCTCCTGCAGCAGCAGAAGGCATGACATCAAGGACGAGATGACCCAGACGGAGTGGAGCTATTCAGATGAGTCCCTGGCTGCCAGGGAGGACGGTGAGTTCATTTAAAGCAGCCCTATTTAACAGCCCAAGCACTCAGAATTGTACGGGATTTTTTTAAAGTGGCTATCGGCAAAAGTTTACTAAAAAAAAAGTACTCACAAGGTAGGTTTTGTTCAGCAGAAACTGATTCAGTTGAAGCACTTTGACAAGGATAAATGCTTCTCTTACCAATATCCCAAGTTGTGTTCCCTCCTATTATTATGGCACAAAATGCCTCATGGCATTATTCCTTAGACCTCACTTTGTTTCGCTTTCCACATTATTAGGGATTTCAAGTAGAAAGTAGCAACAGGCAAACTCTCAGACCCCTACACAGAGGCGGTCAGACACCAGTGAGAGCCCAGGGGTAAGCCAGGGCCACGCTCAGCACCTCGCCTGATGGCCCAGCAGCTGACAGGCATCGGCAAGCGTGCTCTGAGCCCGTACGACCCCAGCCCGCTCCGTCAAGGCGCAGGGATGAGCTCAATTTGCACTGAGCTGCCCCTGGAAGTCGGACTTGCTCTCCGTCACCACCCTAAGCCATGACGCTGGAGCTGAGAGTTGACACCTGCTGAGGTGGGAGGATGCCCAGCGGTGCTCAGCTTCTCCAGCCCACGCTGTGTCAGCATGGGTTGTCTCAGTCAACAGAGATGGTCGCGACCCAGAATGGAGGAATATTCTAGTTTTCAGCTTCTTGATTTTAATAGGCCTCCTTGGGCTGATGAATCCCTCTCTTACTGCCCAAAGAGAGGGAGTAAGTGAACTTCACTTGAAGTTCACGAGCATTTCGATGGTGCTGTCACTGCAGGCTACCTGCAACGTGCAAAAGCCATTCCTCCCCTCCCTGCCTCCTGCAGCCCCAAGGTTGTCCCTCCTTGTTGCCACCAGCAAGACGGGCCTCTGCAACCACCCAAGGTCACTTTTCAAGGCCAGCAACTCCTTTTCGGCTAATGCAACTCCTCCATCTCCAGCCATCCAGGTTCAGAAGGACATTTGAGGGCCTTGTGAACCATTCGCAGATGTGATTCAAATCAATCACATCATTGATTTCCAGGGGCACATTAGACACCTAAATGTTTTAGGGGATCCTGGCCTAAGGGTTTCTCTGCAAGAGAAGCACAATGTTGTCACTAGGCTGTCTCAGCCCACGAGGGTTTATGAAATGCTTAGCTAGCAAAACAAAAGGCATTCACTTCTTGGCTACAGCTTTCTCCCAAAAGATAGGCAGGTCGTGCTTCAATGCAGATGTCTCAGGGAAAAAATGTGCAGTGCATTAGAGAGCTGTGACTCATAGAATAATTATCCTCGTTTCTCATAGTTTATTAATAATTTAAACCCAATCTTGGTGTTATTGATCTATCATTGAATCGGAGATTTATTTCAGATCTGTAGTCACTGAAGCAGTAAATTTAATCCCCCTTCCCCTCCCACCCTTCCATCCACTAAACTCACTTTATAACTAAAACATGATGTTTAGGCTGTTTCAGTAATAGGAGAGGAGAAGAACAGCTCAGAGGCTGTGGGTGGCAGGAACAGCCTTAAGCCCACAGAAGATCAACGTGAGCAGCATTAAGGTTCTGGTTTTAATACACCTTTTCTGACCGAACCATCCTCTGCACATGGTCTCGGGGGTGCCAAAAGGACCAAATGCTACTTGCTGGCATACGCATCACAACCAAATCCCAAATCACTTTCGCCTGTTTTCATCGGGGTTTGCTTGCCCGTTCCTACAGCTAACCATCCGTTTTACACGCATCCCAGTTGTGGATCCCAGTCCCACTCTTTGTCCTCTGGAAACACAGGTATGAGCTCGCCCAGGTAAAAGCGCCTGCAACACGTAGGCTGTTGCGAGGCACGCAAGCTCTTGGGCCCAATCCCAATCTTACTTAAACTGGTGAAAACCTGAAGCAGCTGCCTGCGTGTCCCAGGAGTACCATGAGTGTAAAATCAATTCAAGTGCGTGGAGGATCAAGCCTAGAAAACTGTAATGTGAAGGCTCCTACAGCAGTGCTCACTTGGCTGTAACATGTGTCTGGTGCATTCACTAATATGAGCAGCAAGACCTGGCCTTTTAAAGGAAGCCAGGAATAGAAAACGGCATGCTTTATGGTTGTAAAGTGCCCAGAAGAGTGATTTTTGTAGGCAAATGAAATACATTTTTATTAGACCAGTTGTAGGATACAGTTGGGGTGGAAAATGCGTTCTTGGCTGCACCAACTCTTTCTCAGATCTGAAAGAAAGTATCAAATGTGCCCAAATGCTCGTCTATTCTTCTCCATCTATATTAATGGGCGCAATTAAAGATATTACCAACCCCTGCCAGCCCATCCTCGCTGCTGTCCTTAGATCCTGCAGCTGGAACCACAGCAAGTGGGGGCTCTTGGCCACAGCCAGGGCTCCTGCAGCTACGGAAATGTGCGACAGGGCCAAGCTGTCACAGCCTTGCTCTCAAAAGCAAACAAGACTCAGTGTAACCAGGCAGAGAGAATGTGTCAGTGGGGTGAAGCGCTGGTGTGCACCCGTAAGGGTGGGCTCTCGGCGCATCTGATGTTTCTTGCCCAAGTGGGAGACATCCCTAGAGATGAACAGCAGGAAAACAAAGTACAACAAACTCAGTGTAGTCTGTAAGTATGTTTTCCAGAGGTATCATTCTTAGTTAAATAGTCATGAAGCTGGGTTTTCCTTGGTTTGGTTTTGGGGCTTTTTTTGGTGTTCAGTTTAGGTTAGCTAAACCTGGAAGAAGACGAGGGAAATGTTGCTATTTCACTGATCCTGCAGGACAAGGGATGGGGCCAGCAGTAACACATCGGGGTGCAGGTGCTGGGTGTTGTGGGGCTGTTTGGAGGGGAGCAAAGCCCGGGAAATCCGCAGCTGGAAACGCTGCTGGGCAGCTGGGTCCCTGTGATGCTGGGTCCCTCCTGTCCTGATGGGACTGTTGTCATCGGCAGGTCACAGCTCATGCAAAGCCCAGGCTTGCTGCCATTAAACCTTTCACTTCTGCAAGGTCCGAGAGACTTGTTTGGCCAGATTTTGCCCAAAGGCGTGAGTTCCTAGAAATTGTGGCTTTCCTGCAGTTACAAAGCAGTGATCTCCCTTCTTCCCCCTCCTCAGTGAAATAGGTGGAGTGAGCAATCGCTGGCACAGGTACCCATCACCAGTGCAAGTGTGTTTTGAGCACCCACCTGTGATGGGAGCAGATTCGGTGCCTCTCTGAAGACATAATCCTTTCTCCCACAGTTTAGTCCTGCACCAGGCCATTAGGAGGGTATTTTCAGTACTGAGCGGCCGAGTAGAGAAACTGAGCATCACTTCAGGGTGTAATTCATGCAGAATATGTTATTTAATGTGTTTAGGTCTCATTGCACACTGGCAAGGTGAGGAAATACCTTTTCCTGCCCTTTTAGGGGTGGGTAACTAGAAAGCTGTGTCCCCATCTCATGCCCCCTGAGCTAGGTGCCTACTCCTCCGAATCGCTTGCTGGAGGTGCCTGTTCCTTGCTGTTGACAATATCGGGCTCCTAATTCAGGCACTTCACTTACGGGAACAACCTTGGGCCTCGGTACAGGTTGCAAAGGTCTCCTGACCCGCAGGACACCCTGCTCAAAAGCGCCAGGTAAGGTATCTGCAGAGGCAGGGCACGCTCAGCGGGCCCACCACCCTCCTCCACCCTGGCTGGCCGCAGGGAGGGCGCGTGGTCCCCACCCCACCTCACACCCCTCGGAGGCTGCGATGCTGCAGAAGCAGTTTCGGCGCCATGTCCTCACGCTATGGGAAATTCTGCTCTTCCCCCCAGCCACAGAGGTGCTCTCCAGGGACAGCGAGGTGTACCCCGAGGCCGGAGAGAGCAAGGGGCCAGCCGAAACCGAGCAAGAGGCCAGGGACAGAGAGGAGAATAACCAAGCAGGACTGTGTGAACAAGGTATGGTGTGATATTTGGATATCTCACAGCCACTGTGAGATAAATCTGAGTTTTCTAGATGCCCATCTGCCATCCTTTGAAAATCCCGGGCTAAACTAAAGATAGCTTTGTTCATAAGAACGACCAAAGCATTTGAAGTCCTCCTTTTGCTGCCACGGACCAGAAATTAGCACTGTTTGGTGGCCATGGAGGACAAGTGATCCTGTCTAGTCATCCATGACCATATTAAAAATGAGGAGGGAAACGTGAACGGGAGCATTTTTGCCAGAATACTAGAGTTAGTCTCTAGGAAAGGGCCAAGTGGATGCCTGGCGGTACCAGCCTTAAACCAAAGGGTCGCAGCCCTCTTCCTCCCACGGTCTTCCTCCTCAATTTCAGTGGGTTTTGGTTGTGCCACATCTCAGCTGGGTGGGTGTGGGGTGTCAGAGACTGCAGGAGGCAAGAAAAACTTGTGGTTTGGAGAAAAAGCAGTTGAGAAAGGGGATGAAAGAAGCAAAACTGAGAATCTGAGAAAGAGGGCAAGAAATACGAGATTAGAGAAGGACAAAAATATCAATAGCTGTGGGGGTATGAAGAAAACACTAAGGAGGACAGACCCCAGGGAGGAGAGGAAAACAAGGATAGGGATTAGAAGAGAGGCAGAGTGGGGGATGGTGGAAAAACAGAGAGTGAGACATTGAAAGGGGAGGTAGATAAAAATTAGAAGCAAACCTTAGAGGAGAAGAAATTTAGCAAAATTTCAAAACGAAAACTACAAAGCAAAGAGTGGCTGATTCCAGAGAGCAGGGGAGACAGGCCCAGCAAGACAACGCTCCTGGTTACCCGTTGGAAGTTTGGTGACAAAACAGTACAGAGAAGGTAACTCCTCTTTTCTTCTTCTGTCTGGGTATCTGCAGTCCTCAGAGCAACTGGGCTGTGAAAGACAGACCTGGGACAGCAAAGCACTTCCTTTCTGTTTGGAATAAAAACCACTCATTCTGGGGAGAAAAGGGGAAAGGGCAGAAAGAAGAGATTCTTGCTTTTATTTTCTTTTTTTCTTTTTTTTTTATTTTTTTATTTTCTCAACAAGCTTTAACATACATTTGTTAGGTAGAGAGTGGTTGCCCGGAGCAGGGGACGTGCTCCATGGGGAGATCTGCTCCAGCATTTTCCAGAATCGATACCAGGGAAACGGAGGGGCACAACTGAAGCGTTACTGCCTGTGCAACCTCCCTTTGCCCACCCCAAACCTCTTGGTCTCCCATCAGTGGGGTGCAGCAGCTTGAAATCTGCAGGAGGAGAATTCCTGGAAACCCGGCTCTATGCCTTTCTCCCCCCTGCAGCTCGTTGCTTCATCCCTACTTTTGCTTGTCAGGCATTTATATAAATAGGATTAACATCTGCAGTTACACTTAGCTAGGTTGCAAATTACACAGGCTATCAAGCCTTGTGCTTCAGGGCATACACTGATTACCATCAGAGGGGCAAAAATGAGTTTTTCCAATAACAGAATATTGCATGATTGACTGGGGACATTACGGGGCAGAGTGGATTAGCCTTTGCCATCAGTATCAGTTATATGTCATTACCGCATCAAAGCACCAGGCGTGGGTGAGCCGCTTCCATTCAGGCAGCGCTGGAGGTGGCTGGGTCCAGAGGAGTAGGGTTGGATGTTAAAACCGGCACTGATTTCTGAACCTGCTTATTAAATGTGCCTCCAGCAAGCTGCACTCCCTGCTTCTGCTTGCCCACCTCCTGGGCAGCACGCTGCATGCCTCTGGTTCACCAGAGGTCCCCGTCCTCCCCTCCCTTGTCCTCTTACGGCCAGACCCAGCCCTCCCCGCTGCTACTGCAGGGATCCAACCATCCCACCTCACTGCCCTGCCACCCTCTTTTCCCCTAACCCAAATGATATTCGTCTGGCTGTGGTTTCCCCAGCTCTGAGCCAAGGTCCAAGTCCTGCGGTACAATATACAGGCCTGTAAAATATCATCCTGCAACATGATTTTTCAGAAGCTCAATTCACACGTAGGCTCTCGGGGCTCCCCATCACCGCTCTGTGACTTTGCAATCAGAGAGGAAGCCGTGGCCTACAAAAAGCTGGAGCATCTCCTGGTATTTCCCAACTCTGGTGGGATCAAGAAGTATCAGAGGAGCTGGGACACGCTGTAACAGGAGGCTGGAGTGTCCCTGACCAAAGGGTCTGCTGACCCCATCCTTACGGTGCTTCTAGGGGCTTGCAAGAGGGGCCGAGGTCCTTGTTAGCTCTCTATTATGTATGGACAGCTTTGCCCACCCTCAACTTTCAGGCCATCTCGTTTCCTTCATCTTGGCAGCAAATGATGGTCTCATTTGAATGGAAGAGCTAGAATTGACAGAAAATCTAAAATAAGAAACATAATTAGCAGCAAAACTTTTAATTTCCCTTTCTAAACCATTTCTAAATGTGTTAGTGCTTATTTATTGAACGTGGCTTGACATTTAGACAGTTCCTTTTAATGCTAATAGGGTTGATTACCAGGTTGAATCCTACTGCTTTGAGGAAATGGCTGCTCAGTATTCAGAGCTGCCAAGTTCCCCCTGCACACAAATACCCGCCTTTCTTCACAAGAAATATGTATTATTCAGCACAAATACATTTAAATAAGGCCATCGCAGGAGTGAGGAGCCTGCGCCAGCGATGTCGCACCAGCAGCCCATGCACGAGGCGTGGGGCCGTGGGGCGCCCGGGCTCTGCCTTTCCACGGCTAAAGGCTCCCTCCAGCTCCGGCCGGCCGGGGCCAGCCCACATGCGGGGAACGGGATTGGGGTTTGCCCTGGCTCATCGGCTTGGCTGCGGTGCTGGGGGGCACCCTGGGGGCGGCAGGACCCCCACCCGGTGATGGGTGGGGAGCCCCAAGGAGGAGGGTGAGTGGGTGAGAGGGGCAGCCACAACGGGAGAGGGAGAGGGAGAGGGAGAGGGAGAGGGAGAGGGAGAGGGAGAGGAAGAGGAAGAGGAAGAGGAAGAGGAAGAGGAAGAGGAAGAGGAAGAGGAAGAGGAAGAGGAAGAGGAAGAGGAAGCCACCTGCTTTCCCCAGGTTGCAGCCAAGAGCTGGGGTTTCCTGCTCTTGCCCACTTGTAGTTACACTCTACATTCAAGACTCTCGTCTTCCTCCCTGTCCTACAGAGCCAAACACAGCAGAGACTCCTTCCTAATGGAAATCTAGGGACAAGAAATGTGGGTGGGGATCTCGTTCCCATAACAGTCACTATCAGATTATTTGCTTCAGTGTGTGTAATGGAGCTTTTTGTGCTCCCTCTCCTGCAGATCAATCGACCGGACAGATGTCTGATTGTCCTCCTGTTTCATCGTGTATCATCATTACTCCTTTGGAGCCACTGCAAAATAGCACAGGTGTCAATAAGAATAGAATTTGGCCTTACATTTACTTTGAATTAGGCTTTATAGCTGAAAATGGTAGGTTTTCAGAAAATAAGCCTCGCCTCCACATTACTGAGCATGCAATGTCAACACGGGGCTGCTTGGGCGATGCAGCAGCCTCCAGAAATAGGGCAGGCTCCTAAACGCCGAGAGCGACAAGCCAGCCTGGCTTGACAAGCTTTGCCAATGGCTAGCCAAGTGCAAGGAGATTACCCTGGTCTGGGGAACAGAGATACTTGAGCTCAGGAATTTCCCCCCAGAGTGTGATTACCTCATAATAGCCACTATCCTTCATTCTCATTTCTAGCTGGAAAGGAGGTGCAGAGCAAGGCTCCTAGTTTATATCCATCAGCTGGTGCACAGCCAAGGCATGGCTTTTAAGACAACCTTGGAAAAGTGTACAGGGACACAAATGTCCCTGTCATTAAGGTGGTGAGTTTTCAGCCAGAAGAGGCACTTATACATAGTGTCAGCGGAGCGTCCAAGTGTTTATTTTTAATTTACTGGGGGAAAACTTGAGTGAATCACTCAGATTTGGACTGACTGTTCGAGCCACTGCTGCACATTTTCTTTTTCTCACTCTCCTGTCGTTCATGACCATGCATTCTCTTTCCATGATGCCTTGGAATGATGACACCCAAGATGATCCAGGCCAGGCTGGGGGAAGGTGAGCTGACTGCCATAGAATATCCTTGTTCTGAGACACAGCCGCTGCCAGGTCACGTTTCCACCACACGGTGAGATGCACATTAGAGGTCTGCGTGGAGCACAAGGCACATCCCTTGGTTATATCAGCTGCGTTTCAGAACAACGTGGCTTCCAGCTGAGGACCTGCAGAGAAGACTTGTCCATGCAGGAGAAGGTGGACTGGACAGGCTTCCTCAGGTCCCAGACCTGGTCATGAGAAGAGACGGTGCAAGCCAGGTTTCTGCAGCGTGTGCCTTTTGCTTTATGTCAGTGTGCCCACGGGGGATAGCCAGCACTCGGGTGGCTCGGTGCTTTCCCTCGGTCACTAAGGTCTGCTTCAGGGCTCCCACCGGCAGCCACAGAGGTCATGGCTTTGTCTTCCACAGTAGGGATATCCCATGAGAAGGGATCTGTGCTCTGCAGTGGCTGGCCTACAGAGGCTTTCGCTTTGGGAGCTAAAGGAAAAGAGGATGCACCCGCCTGCGGGTCTTGGTGGAAGGGTTTTTAAGCTGAAAATCACGCCTGGTGTGTTCAGGCTGGAAAGCCACCAAGCAGCTCTATCTCTGTGATGCAAGGGGCTGCGTCGGAAACGGTGACAGGCAGCAGCACCAGACACTGCAGGCTACGTTTAAGCTGCTTTGCCTTAGTGGGAGATATGGTCTGGTGTGAAATGCAGGAGATAGGGATGACTGCAAAGGGTCAGCTGCCAAAATACACCTGGCCCAGCATCCTGGCCTGGATGAGAGCCAGCAGATGCTCAGGAAGCAATACAAAAATAGAGCAAACATTTGTTTATACTTCCCAGAATACTCTCCATCCCCCTAGTGGTCTGTGACTCAGGAACCTCCTGAACTGTAGACACCACCTCTGCATTTAATAGCCCTTGATGGATTCTTCTTCCATCGATTAGTTTACACCCTATTGAACCAACGCAAACTTTAAACATCGACTGTACCCTATGGCAAAGAGTGCCACAGCTAAAAATCTCTTTTGTTTACTCTGAACTTGTCACTTGATAGTTTTCTTTGATGATCGCTCTCTTCCTTTGAAGAGCACTGAATAATGCGAACAGCTGTTCCCCAGTCACGCCACTCGCCCCACCACAAAACTCGGTCATGTTTCTTCTTCAGTCATTTTTTCTTCCAAGATAAAAAGTCTTAATCTATTCAGTCATTCCCTGAATGGAGGCCCTTTTCATGCCTTTGATCATCTTCAATTGCCTTCCTCTGTAACTTTTCTATTTCTTCTGTGTCGTATTTGAGATTGGTGAATCAGGACTGCACAATAGTATTCAAGAGATGGGAGCCCACAGATTCATACAGCAGCGTGATGATTTCCTCTGTTTTGCTCTCTCCTCCTTTCCTAATAATTCCTGCCTTTCTGTTTGCTTTTTTGATTGCTACTGAGTGTTGAGCTGACATTTGCATAGAGCTATCTATTATAACCTGAAGATTTCGCTCCCAAGTGGAAATAGCCAGCACAGAGCCCATTATTTTGTATGTAAAGCTAGGATTGTCTTTTCCCATGCGCATCACTTTACATTTATCTACATCAGATTTCATCTGTGATTTTATTACCCTTTTATTCAGTGCCATGAGGGTCTTTCTGCAACCCTTCACAGTCAGCCCTTTGCCTCAACCACCCTGAATATCATAAGCAAACTTCTTCACTCCCTGCTCGCTGCTCTTTTGGAATTATTTATGAATGTTTCAAAAGCATGGGACAATGTTTAGGCTAACTGAGCAGCTTTCCCTCTCGAATTGGAAGTGCCAGGTCCCAAGGAGAGGGAAGAAATGCAGTCTCCCAAGCTCTTGGGGTACCACTGGAGATCAATTGGCATTTCTGGGAATGGATGGCATTGTGCCTAACCAGCACATCTACCTCTCCCCTTGCACAAATAGATTGGGGAGGGTGATGCCGCTTGCTGGGATGCGTGTCTGCCCCCTCCACCAGACTGTACAGGATCAGTGGGAGATGGAGAGGGTTATGGTGGCCCCTCCTCCTGCTGAAGCTGGGCCCTGGCACAAAGGTGTGCGGAAGTCCTGGGGCCCCAGGAGAGGAGGCAAAGGGGAAGCAATGGATGGCAAAGCCTTTCTCTGAGAAAACCTCTGCACACAGATTTGTGAGACGTTGCTTTGAGCAAACAGGAGCTAACTGGCAACTCTTCCTTGCAATAAGCTTCTCGGGAGCCTGTCGAGCTTGCTCAAGGGAGTCCAAGGCTGGAGTCAGACGAGGAGCCGCTGTCCACGGGAGAAGAGCACAAGGATGACGGGTCTGTGACCGCCCTCTGCCTGGGCAAGGTGAGACCCAGACGGTCCGTTAGCGAGAGGAACCAGGAATTACCAGTGACAAGCACTTTTTCAGTGGTGTTTTTTGCCCGGGGAGCAGCACCTTGCAGCAGTGCCCAGCAGGGTGTCGGTGGGCAACAACGAGGGGCATTTCTTTCTGCTGGGGGGACCCTTGTTTGGGGGAAGAGGCTGGAGAGTTGCTGCTGCTATTTGTAGGCAAAAGAAGTCAGGCTGAGCATCAGTCTGGCACCAGAGGCAAGTTTAATTCACCCGGGGGGAAAACAGGTGAGAAAGTGAACAGCTATGGTGGAGGGTTCCTCATCCCTGTCTGGTGGTTCACCTCGGAGCTGCGGGGTCGCACGGAGCATGTTTCCCTCTCCTCCCTGACCCCGGTAATTTCTTGTTGCAGCCTTCAGAGCCAGGCAGTGCAGGATTTGCCAGGTCTCTGCTGAGATGCCTTTCAGAAAAGGCACAGGGCTTCCAGAAAAATGCTCTGCGGAGGTGGTTTGATGTTCCTGCAGCTGCGAGGGGAGAGAGGAAGATAGTGTCTCTTCTCTGATAATAGCGCAAAAATCGCTCCAAAGGGCAGAGGCTCTGCCCTTTAAAAGACTTAAGCTTGACGATCAGAAAACCAGGACCCGTTTGATGACACAAGAAAAGAGCAGGCATCAGTGACTCGGGCACAAAGTGTCTCTTGAGCTGTGGGAAGACTTGTGTCTCCTGGCAGAAAAATGTACAGGCACGTGAAAAAAACCCACTGGTTTCACAGATCCAGAAAGCAAAACAGAAATTCAAGAGAAGACCAGTGGCAGACCCACAGATATCAACCCTCTCCTCGTCTGAGCAGGGAAGGCGCTCAGCCACCTGAAACCCAAAGGTAGAAGTCTCTGTTTCCACCCCAGCCTGTCGGCTGCCGGCCGTGCCGCTGCCCGCGCCGGGGACTGAAGCTGGGGGCTGGAGAGTGCCAGGGGGTATAAGGGGTAGTGACAGGGGGTATAAAATCAGTCCCTTCGGTTGCTGTTACAGATTTCCCATTCCATTCAGATCAGAGCTGGAGAGTCTTTGCCTTCTTCTCTCAATGGGACGTTTTTGGAAGGAATGAGTAATAAATAATAGCTCTTCTCACCACCATAAAGGCAGATCTGGATCGTAGACAGAGCACGACTTTTGGCTAAGCAGCAGCGGCAGCAGCCTGTGTAGCCGGGCCAGCACAAACCCACGTGCAAATAAAAGCAGAGCACGCTGCAAAAATGTACGGGTGCCATTCATCGGTCGTGGTGGCACCAGGGTTTGTGCTGCCAGCCAGCCCACCCAGCCCTGCACCACGGCTGGCTGGCGGAAGAGGAAAACCCACCCGGAAAGCGACCTGGGGCAAGACGGGGTGGCTTCAGGTGACACGGCTGCTCACGGTAGAAGGCATCGGGACGGCTACTATAAATAATAGAGAGGGAAAAGGCCTTTAAAGCTAAACCAGACTTAAACTGCTTTTGAGCAATTATCAGGAAGGACGAGAGCTAATCAGGAATGTTTCCATCACAAATGCTTTGCAAGTGCAGGGTTTTTTCCTTTCCAAAATGCAAACGTTCTCATTTCCCTTGAAGTTTCTCCATATCAAGATTGCCTTAAAAACTGAGCGCGTCTTGTTTTTTAATGTAGTTTCTCAGGGTTTTTTTTTTAAAGAAGAGATAGGAGCTGCTTTTTAAAACTTGTTTTTAAAGTTTTAAAGTTTTAAGCCTTTTACAAAGGCTTAAAGCCTTTTTTTGCTCTTTTTTCCCACTTTCTCAGTGCTTCACAGGATGTTAAAAGAAGGCCAAATTAACAAGTTGTTCACATTTTCATATGAAAAACAACTATAACTTTCCATTGAGCTCTTAAGAAGGAAGCGTAAACATGCCAACTGCATTTATTTGGGAGTACAGATAATTAAATATAACCTACGTTTCCTGACGTGTTATATATACATACTGAAAAGGAGTTCTGGTGTTACACTAAATGCAGTGGGTTTGGTTGCCTTTATGGGAACAGCCTAGACCTAAGCCCAATTTAGTTTTTAAAAAATTAATGATGCTGATGCTGAATTTCCTTTGTGCTCTGAGGAGACCACCTGGGCAGAAGACTCCGCAAAGTGCACCTTTTGCAGCGCTCCCGAAAAGCCATTCCCAACAGTGGTGGATCTGAAGGAACAGCACCAGGAAGACGTGAGTCTACCCGTGCCGTGTGAGCACGCCTGTAACATCAGTTTCCTCCTGGCAAAAAAGGAGAGTGACCACCCCATGGCAGCGGCAGAGAGGAACGGGGGAGGGATGTGGGCAGAGGGAGCTGGAGGGTGAGGAGGTCCCTGGTACACCCAGGTGCCCCATGCCAGCCCCACCGCTCCTGACCGGCACTGCACCCCACAGCTCTTTTGCTGCAGGAGATATAAGGAAGTGTTTGACGCTGTCATCCAAGAGCTGATGTGCAAAGACAAAGCAGAGGAAGAGCTGGACATCGCTCCCCATGCCGACCTTTTCCAAGCTGAGCTGAGGAGCAGCATCAAGGAGAAACTGCTGCAACAGTAAGGGACTGAGGGAGACCAGCCCCAGGCCCTGGAGGGAGGAGAGAAGTCTCATCACCAGGTCCCTTCACTCTGGTCCCAGGGAATTTTGCTGGTGGGAACCTACTTTATAGCATTGCACTGCTGCCCACATGCACCAACAAGCATTGAGGCATCCTCATGTCAGTCCTATAATGGTAGCACCAGCAGGAAAGATCCATCACCTGCCCTGGGCAGGACGTGCTGAGCAGGCAGCAGCACTGAATGGGGCCAGAATAAAATGTTGGACCAGGACGGTTCAGTGCTGCCAAGGCAATACTTCTCTGAGAATCCTCATGAAGCTCATCTCCACTGTAGAACCCTGAGAAAGGCACTGAATGGCTTGATGAGGAGCACCTAGAGCTGAGGGCTCAGCAGCCATCAGCTTCTCCATCTGCAATTTTGGCATTGAAGATTTGTCATTCCCAGATTAGGAAGCTCCCTAGAAAGGGGCATGGGGCCACATGCTTTTCCAGATGGCAAAAGGTTTTCTCTAGTCAAACTCCAGGTAACTCTTCTCTCCCAAGAGACCCTGAAGGCATCTGACCCCATTCAGGGCCTCCCTCCCACTGCACAGCCCCTTCACACCTTCCCACCACAGCTGATTCAGTCCCCACACCCAGCAGCCTTGGTGGACACGGATGTGATTTCCCAACCTCCTCCCAGGCTGCTCAGCAGCAGCAGAAGGGTCTAACTCCTAGGGACACATCTTTCCCAGGGCACACCACGGGTGGCCTTGGCTGGGGCACACTGGCCTTGCCAAGGTGGGCAGAGACCGGACTGCCTCACTTGAGTTATCCATGCTTTGTTGCTGTTTCCCCTTTTCTCCCACCATTTTGGTCCTTTGAGGCCTGATTTGTAAGTGCCATCGTATCTTCATGGGAGCGGCAGCCCATGCTGAAATTTCCCTCGGGTGCAGAGGGGCAGTGCAAGGTTCGAGTGCCACTCAGGTCTCCAGGTAGGAGCTGGTTTGAGCCTCTTGGGTAAGGTCTTGTCTTCTGGCTCTGCAGGGATCAGCAGCACACGTGGTGTGCAGCGCTTGGTTCCACCAGCCACGCAAGCCGAGTTTTGCCCTGAGGGACCAGAGTGGCAGTCAGGGGCACGACACGCGGCTGGAGCGAGGCAGGGCACCCAGCCACATGTGTGATGAGCTGTGCGGGCAGGATGACCCGAGGGCTGGGACTCACCTCACCTATGCAAGTGCATACCCATGCCTTCCCCCATCACCTGCAGCTCCCCTTGACCGAAGGGCAGGGAAACAGGTATTTCTACTACAGAATTCATCAGATCTGCAATGAGATGGATCTCCCATATCTCTTCTTTGGCTATAAAAGCCATCTGTGGTGACAATCTCATATGCAGGCATCTGCATTGCTTCAGGTGCATCCTGATATAACGTCCCATGATACTTGTTTTCCCTTAGATTATGTGGGTAGTGTCATTAGGCAACAATTTGATCTTATTTTTAACTTCCCTTTTTTTGATCTTAGGTTGGATGAAGGAGGCTTTGAGAACTACACAGAAATACTTCAGCAGTATCTGAAATTTGTTGCCTGTATGTATCTTTGCTAGTGAGTTGCTGTCATTGCTGGGCTTGACCTGGAGCCAGAAGCACACGGTAGCTTCAGCGCACCTAGAGAAGCAGCAGAGACTGCGGCCCTTTGTGTAGTAAAAGGTGCCATAATCCTAATTATGAGTGGCCAGGGACATTCATAGTTACTCAAAACACAGGTCTGCATAATTGCCCGTTTACAAGGCCTGTCATCTCCAAGCCATATGTTGCCTGGTTGAGAGGAGTCGGAGATGGTACAGAAGAGACTTGCTAGTTCATGTCTAGTCTATCCTTTGCTATGAGCAATTCTCAGCTGCTCATGGGCTTGATGTTTCATTATTTTAAGCAAGGAGATCCCTTACATCTCTTAGGAAAGCCATCCTCCAGCATCACAGAGCCTACCCCATCCTAGTTAGGTTAGATTTTCCCTTTCCACTTATTTCTCCTCAAACAAAGCAAAAGACACAAGAACTCCTCAATCCCTCCCTCCATCTCCCCTCCTTTCCAAATAATCCATGACATGAGGCTTGGAGAAACAGAGCTGCATCACCTTTTCTTCAACAACAACGTTCTAAAAATTTTTAAGGGACCAGAATCTCATTCAGGCTCTCAAAACAAAACGAATACACCGTCAGAGCGAAAACTGCCCCTTTCAAAAAGCACCGACCGACATCAGCACCTCCAGAAGACCTACTGGAGCTGGACACTGATTTTGTTGCGGAACACTTGAAGGTGAGTATAGCCTGTTGGATCTCTTCTTGTTGCTTTTTGGGCAGGGATCATAGAGAGCTGCATAGTGTTGGGTCTGCTCATACCTCATGAGAGTCCTGCGGTTCCAGTCAAGCACATTTAGGGATCTCCTATGAGATATGGAGAAGATCCTGATTCAGCAAAACATTAAAATAATTATCAGTGGGTGCACGAAGTTGACGGGACATACCAACTTGTGGCTTTTTGAAGATGGACTTAATCGGGTGTTCATGGCTGAGGTGGAAAGCTGAGCCTGGTGTCCCTGGGGTTTTACTGGGATGGTGAGTGTGTATAAAGGGTTTTACTTATGGAGCATCCTATGCAGCTTGAAGGCTGTGATCCCCACGTCAGTCGTTCCTCCCCAAGTCAGTGATCCCCACCTGTACTGAAGCCTCAGGCCCTGCTCTACTCACTGCCATACCATGCGTGTCTCTTTGCCTCCAAACCAGGCTGCCCGACCCAAACTGCCTAGCGGGGTGAGATCCAGGCTCCTCAGGCAGGAATCACAAGGGGGGGTGCTCCTGGTCCCAGGCCAAGCCCCAGTCCAACAATTTAACAGCACAGGCAAAAGCTTTACAGGGTCTGGGCAGCCTTGAACTCATCAGTAGGGACGTCACCACTGTGTCCAGCAAGGGATGGGGTGTCCCGGGGTGTCCCCTCCACCCCAGCTGCCATGAGAAGCAGCTCCCCAGGGCCTGTTGTCCCAGCCTCAGTGACCCCAGGAGGGCAAGCAGAGACTGGGGGTCTGCCCCATCAGCCAGGGGCTGGATGGGACCCCCCTGCCAGCTCAGCCCCCTGCAGTACGGCTCCTCTCTTCCCTCCCCTGCCTCTCCTCTCCCTTCCCAAACCAGACAGCATTGCGGTTTCTGCAAGCGTGCAAGAAAATTACCTGTGATTTATCACACAATCAGCGATTTTGTTGGCTTTTTTATTTTCGACATAGAAGCGCGTTATATTGCTCTCCCCTCCTGAAATATAGGGGCAGCAAATCCTCCTACCTGGGACCGTCTGTCTTTTTAGCCTCATAAAAAGCCTGAAAAATGAAAGCAGGAACAAAATCGTCCGTTTGTTGCTTTTTTGTTCCCCTCCATCCCTTACAACCGGGAAGTAATTCTTAGCTATTCGGCAGAGCCAAAACGTGTATCTTCAGGTTATAAATTAGTGCCGCAGTTATGGCTGGAGTCGGCCCCTTCACGTGTACGAAATGCCTCCACCTGGGAGCTGCTGCGGACAAGTGCCTCAAGTCCCCGCGGCAGACAAAACCCAAGCATGGCCCCTTTCTGCACGTGAGAATTAGCTGCTGCTTTTAACGATGATGTTAAAAGGCAAGAGCAAGGTCTCCCTGCTTCCCTCCACTCCAAGCTGCTCTCCGCTCTTCCCAGAGAAGCAGGCGGTAATGCTGCTTATTCCAATTAGAAAGCATTAAACCCAGCTCCCTTGTAATGCTAGGAGCTAAGCCCTTAGCCGAGAAATGTTTCTATTTTGCTTGTCAGTACGTTGCAGGATAAATTACTTGTGTGTCTGATGGAAAGAGGGCTCTTGGCGAATTATATCATCAGAGAGCAGCTAATAACATAAAATAAGAAGAGCTGAGCTTTGTACATGAAATATGAAAACACAGAAGTGAAGGATGAGTTATTTAAAAGTCTTTAATTAAAAAGTAAGCTAACAAACAAAAAAAACCCGAGGCTGGGGGAAAGGACAGAGTGTGACGGTCTGGCTTGCCGGTGCTCTGGGGTTGGTACCGGTGCAGGGAGAGGGAGGCCTGGGGCAGAGCATCCCTGTCCCCCGTGTAGGGGCGGGCATCCCCACGATGCTCCCCCCAGCCTCTCACCTCCTCGGTTTCGCTCCTGCAGCACTGCCGTTCTCCTGAGCCCGTAAGACGATGTTATCCTGATGGACAGACATTTTTTCTCCTGTTCCCAGATGGAAGTGGTCAGGTTTAGTATCCAACAGCAATGGTGCTTGGGTGGGGGGGGCAGCCGCAGGAACAGCCTGCCTTGGGGTGGGTCACCATGACCCTCCTCCCTTGGGGTAACCCGCCTCAGCCTCTTGAGCCGGCTACGCAACTTGTGCCGCTCTTGCAAGGAAATGAGGCCTACAGAGCTGGTTGCCTTGGGGCTGGCTGGCTGAAGGGCGGTGGAGGCCATGGTCATTTCCCCCCAGGCACCGTCCCATGATGGTTTTCTTTCAAAGTATGCTTTCTGTGGGCTTTCTATGGGCTCGTCTTTCCTTAACTGTTTCTCAGCTACCCATCAGGCAATGTGGCCATTCTCATCATGTTCTCCGAGGAAGCCCTGTTCACCTATTGCATCCTGGAGGACAGCAGTTACCTGGGGATCAGGGCTGCCTTTGGGAGCCACGGCCATGGGGTCTGCTTCCACCCTGATGGCCACCTCTGGTAAGTGCAAGCCAGAGGTGATGCCGGGTCCCAGCATGGCACCAACCCACCTTGGTGGCACCAAGGGCTTTAAGGCATGCTGAAAGCATCTTCATTTTTTGTTCCAGTTTTATCTTTTTCTATGTGAAAGTGCATGAAAAGGAGGGAGGGCTGGGCTGCAGCCCACCAGAGCTGTGGCTTCTCCTGTTGTGCACCACGGTGCTGAGTGCAGGTGGCGTGCATGGCACGAGGGCACTTGGGGATCACCTCATCTCACATGCCAGTGACATCTGTCCAGAGACCCCAACGTAAGGATTGATCTTGGCTGAGGTTGGCCACATGGCCATGGAGGTGGCTTGGCCCCATTACAGCGCAGGGATGAGGGCACATCTTCTTCACCAGCTTCTCGTGGAGCCCCAGGTGGGTATGCTGGCAAACCATGGGCTCATTCTCTGCACTTGAGGGGAAGCCGCGATAGCCGGAGGCGGTTAGCTTGAGGTCAACATTGCTTTCGGTTTGTTTCTCATATCCAGTGAGTGTTCCTCACTAAAGAATGACTTAGGTGACCAATTTCTTGTAGTCTAAGTTGTAATATGAGGTGAGTGATGGATTTCAGTAAAAATTGTTGGCATTTGAGCCATCAAATACTAATTTTTGACAGCCCTACCCCCAGTCTCCAAAGTTTCCCTTCAGAAAGCCAGGAACTGGGGGAATCACTAAATCCCATCTCAATTTTACAAGTCCTCCCTGTCCCGAGACTAATTAATGGACATCTTAAATGTCTAACTGGATATTACAAATCATTTTAAATAGCTTTTGCAATAACGCTTCCATCAGACTCCTGCAGTCCTACCGTTCGCCTGCAGACATGCTGGTCTTTCATCCCTCACGCAGCAGCCAGGTTTTACAGCCCGGCACTGAGGCAATCTCTAGCAGCACTAAACCATCGCCGACCCCGCCGCGGGGCTCTCCTGGCCCTGCTGGACCACACGCTCCCCACGGACGTTAGCCACGCACCGGCTGCCAGCTTGCCGCCGAGCTGGGGCGGGCTGCTACGACTCTCTCAGCCTCTCCCAGCACCTGTAAATTAAGGGCAATGCTAAGCGACCACTCTGATATTTAGAAAAAAAATATGATAGCTTTGATAAGAGGAAAACAGAAAACTGACAGCCTGTGCGTAGGACGTCTGTCCCACACATGGACCAGTTCAGGCTTGTCCATGCCAGGAGTTGTAGCACATCACAGCTGCAAAGTTAGATATATCTTTTTTTCCTGTTGTTTTTTCCCAAGCTGCAGCACGAGGTAATGCTGGGGGAAGCCGAGACGCTCTCGCAGCCCAGTGAGAATCAACTTCTTCACACTTAGGCAGGAAAAACTCAACACACGCTGTGAATGATAAAAACTCCCTGTGTATCACAGCTGGGGGGATGCTCCAGCGCCCAGAGCCGCCTACCCAGGCTGTCATGAGATGGGGAATATCGATTCACATTTGTATGCCGTAAACATGGGCTGTTTTCCCCCACACGCTGCATTTCTCTCTCCTTTGCAGTTTGGCAAGGCCATTTTCCGTACCCAGCCACACGCACAACCACGCACGCACGCATGGAGGACCTGTTCTTAGCATAAAGGTTGGCAGAGCAAAAGAAATTACCATGTCCAGGGACTTTCAGAAGATGTAGACATGCATTGGGAAGAGGGGCGCTCACACATACACACACACAGAGCCCACGCTCTGCCCGAGGATTTTCTCTGCCCTTCGGGAACTCATTGCCCTCCCAGGGGCAAGCCAATTTCTGTAGCCTGCTTTTAGTGTAGGACAAAATCTGTTACCAAAAACCAATCCCTGACCTGATGCATCAGGTCCCAGCAGTGACTCTTGGACATAAAAATAAGAAGTTTGGTCTAACTGCAAACAAAAGATGACATTTGGGACTGGGAAGTTGTTGGTTCTGGATTCATCCAGCTTTGCGTTTGTCCCCAGGGCTGCCCTGGACCCCTGCACTGGGATCTGCTTGGACCAGGTAGGGGCCAGCCAGAAGCGCTGGAAGTGGCATGACTTCAGCCACCACACTCACAGCCCTCCTTTCCAGTCCATCACCATGAAGCTGAACGGCCACATCACCATTAAAATCCTGGCTCAGGATCAAATTGATTTATCGTTCGCCAGCCGCAGCGATCGCATCCGTTTCAACGTGGGGTCCCGGCTCAAGGTGAGCACTCGCTGCGGTAACCCTGCCTGGCCGGCTCCTGCCTAACAGCTGCTTGGAGAGCAACAGCAGCAGGGGAACTGCCGCGCGGAGATAAGCTTGGGGCTGCGGCATGGGACTGGGCACAAATTTTCAGGTGGAAAAATCACCGTTTCATTCAAAAGCAAATTTCCTGCCTGTGTGAATCTTAATGAAATTCCTTTTCAGGAAAGCATTTAGATAAGATTGAAATGCTGTCGCTAAAGGGCAAGAACAGCACGTCTCACAAATTCATTCTGAAACACTATTTCTTTTCAAAACATTTATATTAAATGTCAATACAAACACAAAGCTCCTGATTTTATCTAAACAGCATTTTACTTAACACGAAACAAGCATCTGGGGAGAGGAGCACCAAAACCCTTTGGTATTTGTTGTCACTCAGGTTTCCCACCTCTGACCCTTCCCTAGAGGTGGAAATGCTGTTTGGCCGGGGCTCAGCCCTGCTCAGTGCCAGTGTGACTGTCCCAACCTACTGGTGTGCATCCCTGTCCTCCGCGGGATGCAGATACAGCTGGTCAGCTCTGAAACGCAGGTCACACGTCACCAGGAGCTCATGCTTGGTTGGGGGCCGTGTCCTCAGGGCGAAGGATTCAAGTTGTCTTCCCTGGTGCAGGCACAAACCAAATGCTGACAGCCCTCATGGTAATAGTCTGTGCCACAGATGTACTGCTAATGGAAACAGACATCTGGGGGAGCTATTCAGAGGGGCGGCGACAACCCAAGGTCAGTATGCAGCACCAGAAATCACTGGCACCTGCTCTTCCATCCCTAAAATTCAGACTTCTTCTCAGGACCCATTGCTGCATTAGCTAAGGAAGCCATCTTCCTTGCCCCACTACTTCTGGGCAGCCCGCTCCCACCAACGGAGGCTAGAGCCGTGAGTTTAGCTCCTCAGCCCCCTTGTACGTGGACTGGAAGAGGACCACCTCCGAAGGGGAGCCGTAGGGTTAGTGTGCTCGGTGGGCACAGAGGGAAAGGGCAGCCTGGAGACATTACACGGGTAAGCGTGAAAGGCTGGGTTACAAGGGACGCTCTCCCACTCAGCCTCCCCTCAGGGAGTCCAGCACTGACGCTCTGCTTTGCACGGGCTCTCTTTGCAGTTGAAAGACCCAGAGACAAGTCACCTACTTCAATGGCCAGAAAGTGAAGATGAGCTCTTCCTTCAGTCTAAAAGGATTCAGCTCAGGAGCCTGCTGTCCAAAATACAGAGAGTGTTGCAACATTTTTGGCAACCCATCTCTCAGTGATATCACTCCTCGTGTTTCATCATCTTCTATCTGCATGAAATACTGAAACGAAGATATTAAGACTCGCAGCAAGCCATTACATCAGCATTTCAGATCAACTTTTCCTTCATCAAGGTGGTAACAGTCAGCCACTTTGTGATGGAAATAAAGCTCCGTTTTTCAAGCTCACAGTGCCTGTCTTCCTGTAGGTCAAGTCCTTGTAACACCAAGCTCGTCTCATTTGAAAGCACTTGATGGATCGCAGTATGATCAGTGGGGTTATGCACTGAATGCACAGTACTTTGAAGGACATGGCTTCCTTCCTACAGCTCATGAACTGGACTTTGGGAACTTGTACCAAATGTGACTGAAGAGCCCGCTTTGGCTCTCAGCCAGAGGCACCCATGCTGGTGGAGAGGGGATGACCAACAGCAGCTTGGGTACACGGACCAGGGACAATCCAAGATAGGGAAGGTGAGGGGCTCCACTTGGTGGTAGATGGTAAGTCCCATGGCTTACCAGCATGGTTGGCCACCACTGAAAGGGGCTGACTGATTCTTTTTTCTTTTTTTTTGTTCTACTCAGAGGTCTTTATATCAAAGATCTGATTTGCTCCACAGTGTTGGCTTGGTTTTAGGGTTCAATGAGGATAAAAATGCACAAGGGTAGGAGAAAGCAGCATTTGTGGACACAGGGCTGGATCTACCTACAGTCACCATATGAGCTGCTTCAGCAGCACAGACTTTTCCCCCTTTTCCTACCCACATCACTTTGTCAACACCAAACATGCAGTTTGAGGAAGGGACTATTGTTTTTGCTTGGAAAACACCAAGCACAGCGTAAGTTATGCTGCAGGCATCACTGTTGTACAAAAAGAAGCATGAAAGCCTGGCCAGCTGCTTTGGCATTCACTTCATTTACGAGAGATACAATCCAAAGGAGGCTCCAAGCGCCTAGGAAGCAATGGCCACACACCGCTGCCCCATGCCAGTCAGACAGAAGCTGAATTCCACAAGAAAGGAGCATTTTTCCTTCGATTAGTTCACTCAAATGACATTGTCAAAGCCAGAGGGTAAAGGGAAGCTTCACGCTGACATTACAGGGGACAAACCACAAGCCTCTGGATGATGCATTTCTACAATCCCACGGGCCAGAAGAACAGTATGTAGTAATGAAAAACTACGGGTAGATGAGTCTGTGAGTAACCAGGCAACAAGAACAGCTATCAAATACAATAATACTTGTGATTTCTGCCACCAGCTCCCAAGTTTTCTCTTAGTAAAAGCCAACTAGTTAAAATACGTTCTTGTATTACAGTTGTGGTTTTTTCCTCCTAACAAAATTGCAAGCAGAGAGACCATTTAGTCACACAAGATCGTTTGTCAGTAAAGAAAATACAAATTTACTTATTTATTATAACCATAAAGAGGCATTACTTTAACAATTAGCTGTACATTCAGTACTCAGGTATACATCTGTGCCAAATAAATCAATTCTCTTACTGCTAAAAAAGAACACTTCTTCTCAGCGATGCACTGCCTGTGCTTACAGGATGTTTATTGTCTCTGTATTACAGTTATCTTGACAGACAAGCCTCAGGATACAGAATAAAGCTTTACTCTTGGACCAAAATAGGAGGCAACATTTTTATTTAAAAAAATTAAAAACAGCAAGTTTCTAGTCAGATAATATAAAGCATCTTAAATTAATCTTTTGAAAGTATTTACACTATTTGTAAACGTAAATATCTGAAACTGTACATGTTTAAACAAATGTTTGTTTAGCAAACAGGCTGTATAAACTGATTGCTCTACTAATCTTTCAACTAGCTGTCCTAGAGCTGTCTGGGTACTCGATGAGAGAAAAGATCCCAAGCACAAGAGTGACTACTGCAACAGTTTACCCTTCACGCCTTTTCTGTACAACGCCTGTATTAAGTCAGTCATAACTCTGTACAGCGACCGTGCAGTCCTCCTGTAAAACTTTATAAAAACCAAATATACATATATTACAATGCGCTGGGCATTATTTTACAGTCTGTATTTCTACATAAGTAAAAAGAAAGGGCAAGTTTTCTTCCTTGTTAGTTCCTTTAGTTAATTTTTAAGGAGTCGTGTAAGGTCCTACGAGTACCATTTACGTACCTCAGCACCACTGCTGCAACACTTCTCGTGGTAGCTTTAAATCCTACCATCTTAGCCCTCCAGCCATGTGACTTGTAACAGGAAAATTACTAAATCAAAACACCCCCAATGTGCATGGAAATTTCTCCATATTTAAAACTACAGAATAGGTTTTATAAATAAGTTAAAAATACGCCATGTAAGTTAAGTCACCACATTCTTCTTTTGCAGTGCTGCACAATAAAGACTTACACACTGAGACACCCTAAAGCTGCTTGTAAGTGTTTCATTCCATTAGTGGCCAAGTGTTTAGCGTTCAGTTTTCCGAAATAACGACCACTTAATGCATACTGAAAACGGTGCGTTGTTTACCAGTTACCGAATACTTATCCCCTGTTTACAATGCTGATTTGACAGGCTTGCACATTCCATTTCTGGCGTCCCCACACACCCTTATTAGCACTTACTCCAGCACAAAGGCTCTACAAGTTCCAGTCCCAGTCCTCACTTTAAACAACGCGACACCACCATCTGACCTTGGGTAAGGCAAAAAACCAACTCTAACCTAAAACTAAGTACCTGAGAATCTCAACACTAAGCTTTGCTGTAAAGCATCTGAAAATATGCAGTTCTCTCAGATAGAACAGGAATTATATTGCACAGCTTTCCATTGCAAATCCCAAGGATCTGAGATTCTTTACATGGAGTAAGGTTAGAGCATGAAACTTCAGGTCAGACATCACAGCTCCCAATCACAACAGTGTAACAAAAACAGCCCATCCAGTGTTTCGAGAAATGCTTCACATGCAGGAAACAAAGTTTTCCCAACTAAGAACCCTGAACTATGTTCAAGCACATGGTGGATTACCAGGATTTTCAGGGGAGTTAAAGAAAAATTGGAGCATGCCTGCTTAAGTTAAATTGTCACACCAATGTGCTTATCTCCAAGTCTTGCAAATACCTATCACTGCTCCCATTTGATTCCCTGCGCTTTATTTCCAGCATGTCTTTGAAAGCGCGGCTTTTCACTGCATACATCAGCTTATTAAAGAAAAGCAAGAAAGGCTTTTACAGAAAAAAATGCAGGATTTCAACTTTGAAAACATCTGGAGAAGGCAGTAACTGAGCTTCCATAACAGTGATCAGCAAAGGGTATTCTGTTTTGTATTCTCCGCCCCCACTTCTCAAACCAATGAATAGAAAGACCTTTAACAAATCAATAAAACTGTTTTTGTCTTTTTTTTCCTAAAACAAGGTTAAGCAGCCTGGAGAGTTTTGATGCAGACTGGACTGCACAGTGGGATCCTTCGTTTACTTCAAGCAAATGTCTTCACATTCCCTTCACTGCTTGGCATTCAGCTGAAGCTTACTTCAAGCAGCCTCACTGTTGGGCTACTTGGACATTGATAAAAGTAAGTTCACCTGAAAGACAAAAGGAAAGCCTACATTAGACAGACCAGCTAAGTTTCAGAACTGATGTCTTATATTTTAACCTTTAAACAGGATTCCTAGGAAGCACATAGGGTCTTAGATGAATCAGACGACAGCTACAAAACAACGGGCCACAATTCCCAGTCAAATGCCTACTTACAGGCTTTTTAAAATGCGGTTGTTGACCATGCTGAGTAGTCATTTCAGTAGTCACAACCTACTGTGTCAAAATTTATAAGATGACTTCATGTATTGTCAAGGAATTCCAAAAAATATGCGCACTGGCAACAAAATTTTAACATTCATCTTCAATATCTGAAACACATTTGGGATCCTTTGCAATAATTGTTTCACACAGATTACAATATAGTTTCCCATACGCTTCAGTTTGTAGGAGTGATCCTAAGGATTAACAGATAAAAGATGAGAGGAAGCCATCTCCTCTAGGATAACCCCACCTCCTTCCAGTGCATCGCTCCCACTTTGCTCCAGGTTAGTTATCGCACATCCCTGTGGCCACATTCACTGCAGGCAATGTCTTCTAATCCATAAACTAGATTATCTGTTTAAATATTGGCATCCTGGGATAATCACAATTCTATCCACATGCCCTGGACCACTAAAGTCAAAGCAATATTTTAAAAACCTACTTGGTTTCTGTCAGAGCACCCTAATACAGAGAATTCTTAACCCCAATCATCTCTGAGACTAAAGACCTTATTATGTAGGGTTACATTTCCATAAACATCTGCACATTCTCCCAATGCAATTTACTTCAAATGAATCCTTGTAATTCTGTCTTATGCTTCCTAAAGTTGCTGCTTCTTGTACTTGTCAAAAGCAAGACCGCTTTCACACACACAGGCTTTTTTAAAGCATATTCACTAGTTTTGATATCTCTCTGAAAAGACAACGCCTAGAAATGGCAAGACTCTGCCATGATGTTGTACAATCCAATCCCCAGCAACATCAATCACCACCTTCAGTTTGAAAACTCTATTGGCTATTCATTAAAAAAAAACACAAACAAAACCCCCTTTTAGCTGAGAGCCTAGAGTTCAGATGAAGCCCTGAGTTTAATCATCCAGGATTAAGGGGGATAATAAATAAATAAGGATTCTGAACACTGAAAATACTAAAAGTGAAAAATTAATGTTTAAAAAAGCCAGTCACATGAAAGAGCAACTCATAAAACAGGGAGCTTCAATATATACCTGTTCCATTGAAGGACAAGCTATGATCTGAAGATCTTCATCACTAAATTCTTCCTTTAACAAAGCATGGAGTTTCTGGAACATTTGCTGAATGTTACTCTTTTAAAGGAAAGAAAAAACCCTCAATGTTAAAAACCACAACATCCATCTCAACCATTAACCAGAATAAGCACAATGTACATGGAATAGCTACTAAAGTAACCAAGTAGGGAGAAACAGTCGAGCTCTGAGAGCTTTTCTTTTAAAATAAGCCCCAAAACAGCCACAAGGAACCCATGTTGGCTGTGAGATAAAAACTTCAGCTAAGATGTGCTAAGATGAAACACTGAGTCCTACAGACTTAACCTGGAAGCTTAGAACTCAAGCTGGGTTCTTTCTGGTAGGTTTACAATGGGTTTCCCATTGAATCTGTATCATCCTCTCTGCCTCCAGTGCTTCTGCCCATGTGTAACAGATCAAGCTGTACTGGTTTTGGATGGGATAGAGTTAATTTTCTTTATAGTAGCTCATATGGGGCAAAGCCGAAGATGTGCAGAATGAACAGAAACAGTTGCTTCCCTGTAATGCATGCATGTTATGTAGGCTGAGTACAATGGAGAGCAGGACAATTTTTTGGTTTGATTTGGTTTTTTGTTGGTTTTTTTTTTTTTTTTTAAGCTAAACGTACTATAAAACATACCATTAGATTTTTTAATTATTTATTTCATGTGTCTTTTCAACAAGCTTCTCAGATCAGAGACACCACAGTGACTTAAAAGTCTGTTCACTATTACACGTGTATGGTATTTATCACATGTCTACTGGCTGGACTGCTAGCCTAGAGTAACTCTACAGATATACAGATATACATATGTCCGTGTGTCTGTATATATACACTTATACATATATGCATATATACATTTATATGCTGGAGAGGGACTTTTGACAAGGGCATGTAGCGATAGGACCAGGGGTAATGGCTTTAAGCTGAAAAAGGGTAGATTTAGATTAGCCAGAAGGAAGAAATTCTTCACTCTGAGGGTGGTGAGGCACTGGCACAGGTTGCCCAGAGAAGCTGTGGCTGCCCCATCCCTGGAAGTGTTCAAGGCCAGGTTGGACGGGGCTTTGAGCAACCTGGTCTAGTGGAAGGTGTCCCTGCCCATGGCAGAGGGGTTAGAACTAGATGAGGTTTAGATTGGATACTCGGAAAAATTTATTCACTGAAATGGTTATCAGGCATTGGAACAGGCTGTGGCGCTTAAGGACATGGTTTAGTGGGGGACTTGGCAGTGTTAGGTTAATGGTTGGACTCGATGATCTTGGAGGTTTCTTCCAACTGAAATGATTCTATGATTCTATGATCTTTAAGGTCCCTTCCAACCCAAACCATTCCATGATTCTATGATTTTATGATATTATACATATAACCATACACACACAGAAATATAAGGTGCACAATCCCACAAAATGTGTTTAAAGTCTTTAACTAAATGAAGGCCCAACACCTACAGGACAACATGCTGAAGTACATCTAGCAATACTCACCCTAACTGGCTTAAACAAAATTAATTCTGTATCTTTGTTGGACAAGTATAACGACATACTTCGTAGCGTTGATGGCAGCTTTGTTTTTATTGTCTTATAAGTGGAAGAGACCAGATCATTGATCTTTGCTGAAAGTAAAAGAAAACATGCTTAATAGGCTAAAATGGTGTTCTGCTAGTTGAAATCTACACTCCAGAATATGACCTCCGCTTTACTAGGGCTGATCATAACCTCACGGTTGAGTGAAAGGGCAAGAGGGGGTGACTGGGCTGTGCAGCATCAACCCATCACACGACCACAACATGCGAGACGAGCCTTTTCTTTTGGGACCTACTCAAGACGTCAGCCCCTCTTTCTCTGCAGAAAATACCTCCAGCCCATTTCTGCAAGCGACCACATCCTCCTGAGGTTCCTGAAGTTGCAGCCTTCCAACAGCAACAAAGTTCTACATATGCTTCCCCCTAGAAAACTTGCCTGGAAAAGAAACTGCTGGGGAATAAACAGTGCTAGTAAAGAGAACAGCGTATCACAAATCCTCCTTATTGACCAGAGGCTATGTCTGTAAGAAAAAAGGCTGCACAGCCATCTGGATTTTGAATCAACCAGACAGGAATCTCCCTCAGACAAGACCTTCTTTCTTTATCGCTAGGTATTTTAATGGTTTTACAAGATCTTTGCTTAAAGGGCAGGGGAAAAATCCATTCATAGCTTTAAATGAAGTTAAAATACTATGTTACATTTTTTTTTTCTCAGTTTCTACCATATCTAAATTTTCTCCCTGGTCCTGCTTTCCAAACAAATGACTCCAAGAAACAGCAGAAGCTCTGCTTAGATCTGCCTCTACACACGTAATTATCTCCAAACAAACATTGAAAATACTCCTGAAGAAGCAGATGATGTTATGTAGAAGCTCAAGTTAGCCCTTGAGAGTGTCTGACCCATGGAGCAGCACTGAATTATGAATGAACGTGGCTGGCTTTGCATATTAAGAACATGACGCAACAGAAGGTTCCAATGTATGAACTGGAATAATCAGATTTCTCAGCGTCACCCAGAAGCACAACTTTGTAACGTGAAGAGCAAAACAACCCAAGAACATCTAAACTACTCCAAATGTTCCTACGAAGCATTCACATTTGAATTCTTAAGAAGAGGGAAACAAAGCTGGATTCCATTTTTTTGCATAGTGACAGGAAAACTGAAGTAGGTACCAAATGTACAGACAATAAAAGCTTAAACGCAGATTCATTTTTTTCCTACAAAAGTAAATGCTTTATCTTAATGTAATCAAATAATTCCTTAAGTACATTCTGTATGCAGTTGAGGAAATGCTGTTTTCATGCAAGAACAGTCACAGCTTGAGAAATACAAGTCATTCATCTACTGCACCAATTAAATGCATATTCCGAAGTTTGTCAGGTTTTGATTTAGAGGTATCTTAAGACATTTAAACTAGCACACAGGTAAAAATGGAAGACAGGATTTTCAAGAAAAAGGTAGACAGTTCTTAGGTACTTAGAATTTTTCCAAAATCGATCACAGTCTCACAGTCCAAATTAATCTGGCCAGCTTTTCAGATTGCTATGTTTTAGAAGTCAGGCACAGAGACAAATGACATTCTGAAACACTCGCACCCCATGTAATGCAGCTTATATTGTTCTACCAAAAATGGTGAACGGAAAGGGCCTTTTTCTCCATTTGATGAGCTTACAGAAGTAGTGTCAACGCAGTAGATAATCATGGCTTTATTAGCCTACAAGCACCTCAGAGGTAACATGAATATAAAACAAAGCAAATACCTGGTTGCGCCCAAGGTTGCTGCGAAAGGCTGTATTTGGGACCTCCTTGAGTAGCCATTGTTTTTAAAGCAGCCACCTAAAACAAGCACAATCAACAAAATGATGCTTCTTTCAGTTGAATTCACAACAAAATGACCAAGTAACAATTGCACAAGTCTCTTAGATACTGCAGTGTACGGAATCTCCCTTGCTCTTTCTCTTTTGTGCACTGACCTAACGATACACAGGGGAAGCCGTTTGACAGAAAAGCAGCTCAAAATTACAAGCATGATCACTTCTTGAAAGTAAAATTCAAAATGGGATTAAATTTACAAAGACATTTAGGCACCTAAGGATACAAAGAAACCTCAAAAGAGATTTATACTTAATCAGGTTAGTCAAGCTCCCCAGATTCCCAATGAATCATTGGGATCACTTGGACAATCTATCAATCTCACCAGCTACCCATCTATATTTTAGGCATGTCACTGGCCCCTCACCCCAGCATGACAGGCATCAGTAAATTTAATACTGTAATCTTCTAAATTCTCAAAAAAAAAAAAAAAGCAGCTGGGTTATTTGTATGTTCATGCAATGCTGCTGCCCCAGTTTCTGAGACGTCATGCTGCAAAAACCACTTATTCTCAGTACACAAGAATCCACATCGCACTTTTCATTTTCCAGAAGTAATAGATCCTGCATGCATGGCCTTCTCAAGACGCCTAGAAATCCTGAGCTCTAGAGCAGGTTCTAGAAAGATGTGTACTGTAACAAGACATCTTTCTTTTTTCTTCCTGTCCTCCAGGATGCCTGATCTTTCTGACCAAGTTTTATCAGGAACTTCTGTCACAAACAGGACTTGGGAGGAAAGTCCTGCTCAGCCAGCACCTCACTGGTATAAAATATGCTGAAAACAAACCTTTAACAAACTTCACAGCCATACTCTAAGACCTCCCTCAAGAACATGCATGACCTGACATTGTTTTTGAAGGCCTACAAATTCAGTCAAGGTTGGGTAGTAGTTTTCCCACAAACAGAAAAGCTCCTGCCAGCTTTCACAGACCTGTTTCAACTCAATGAAACATTAAAGCTTCTTGATTGAAGAGCATAAGGGTTGCTTTCAAAAACAAACTATGTCATGTTCCTTTAATCTGTTAGTCTCAAAAATGCCTCGACAATTGTTGTCAGAACTTAAAGGGAAGCACAACCTTATAATGGGAAATGCTGTCCTGGTTTAGGCCAGGACGGAGCTAGTTTTGTTTTCAGCAGCTCCTGTGTTTTGGCTTTAGTGTGAGAAGAACGGTGATAGCACACTGATGTTGTTGGTTGCTGCTGAACCACCAAGGACATTTTGCTGTTTTCCAGGTTTTGCTAATGTGCAGGTGCAAAACTTGGGAGGGGTAGAGCCAGAACAGTTGATCCAAACTGGCCAAAGAGAGTATTCCGTACCATAGACGTCATGCTTGATACAAGTGAGGGTCGGTCGGTGGGCCACTAGATCTTTTAGGCTTTTGAGGTTTTTTGAGACCTTTAACTTGCCTTAATCCTTAAGCTTCCCTTCGGGTTGCTTTTTGTTTCCCTATTTTTACCTTTTTGTTTTTCATTCGTTTGGCTGTTTGTTCCCTCGCCTGCTCTCTCTGGAACTTGCTGTTCTGGGATAGCTGGGGGGGGGGTACCCCTGCTCCCTGACTGCTGCTCGGGACAGGCTGTATCAGTCGTCGGATGGTGAGAAATTGTGTATCATTTGTTTTATATATTCTATTATCCTTATATATATTATCATTATTATCATTATTAATATATTCTTATATTTTTTCCTTTGCTGTCCTGGTGAGCTGTTTTTATCTCAACCCGCAAGTTTTCCTTTCTCTCCAATTCTCCTCCCCACCCCAACAGGGAGGGGGGGGAGTGAGCGAGCGGCTGTGTGGTATTGGGTTACAATTTGGGGTTAAACCACGACAAATGCCATCATCTTTAGCTAATCAGACAGAACTAGCAGCTTCTTCTATACCCACTTTAAATACTAATTCCCTTGTCCTACTCGTATTTCAGTTAGGTTAATGAACATACAACATGTTTGTACCTTTGTCATGAACTCCTCCAGCTGTTCTATAAACTGTTTGGTTTGCTGCTGAATAAACTGCTCACAAGCTGATTTCAGATGACGATCTACATCTTTCTTAGAGTCGATATAGTGTTCTCTGATTTCTGGAGTACCCTTGAACAGAAAACAACAATTCTCTCCTTTTTATTTGCCAGAGATCACCACCCGCTTAAATGACCCCATTTTTCTTAATGCAATAAGACTCCATATTACCTCCAGTAAGAACTGTATCAAGGCGTTGTTGCTGTTTAGTCTAAAAAATCTTGAAACCGTCTTAGGGTTCAGGATTTTAAATGCTGCATCTGTGAATCAGAAAGTCACTCACGCTGTAAGTCAATGGGATTCAACTCCAGGAATTAAAAACTTTAATCACTCATTTATGCATAAAAAATGGCCTAGCGTGATTAGGACTATAACATTAACAATTCCACTACCACTAGGAGTGGATGCACAAGTGCACATGCACAGAAGCACACAAAGCTTGATTTTTTAATTTCACCTACGGTAAACCTGAATCTAACAGTTACACAGTCTAAACAGATCAATACATTACATGAACCTAACAAATGACTGATACTAGCTGTAGTGCTATCAGCAGGCAAATTGTGTGAGCTCTTCTCCTTCTGTAACTATACCTACCAGTGAAAGACTTTTACATAAGCATGCAGTTAAGCATTTACGAACAATATGCAGAATTTGGCCCATGTTGCCTGGGAAAACCAAGTACAGTTGCATGAAGTAACCTAGAACTGGCACTCTTTTCCTCTGTGCTTAATTATTTTAGTTAGGACTAAAGACCAAAACATCAAGGTTGATATACACGCATGTTTATAGTCTCTACAGGAGTCCCAAGAAGGAAAAGCAACAATGTCTGTAATTAACACAAGATACTAAAATTATTCCAATAGTGTTAACAGGATGTTGTCAACTTGAAATCTAGTCAAACAGGGAAAAAGAAAATTATCAATACAGTTTCAGTATGGCTTATTGCCCTGATGTCATTCATTTATCATCTTACACATCCATCTGCCTTTTTTTTATTTTTCATTTCAAAAGCAATTCTACACCCCTCTTGCTGTATAAAACAATGGGAGGGAAACAAGACATAAGAGTCAAAGAAGCACTGTCAAAGGCATTAAACAAAGAGGGAGGCTTTGCACTGAACTAAGAATCTGCACTTCTATGCCATTAAATGAGACCACAGAAAAAGATTCATTTTGTTCTCTGAATTATTTCCCAGAAATTTCACTGATTCCAAAAAGAGCCTACGTTCCTGATTAGAAGCCTATGAGCTAGTCAGTGTGAAAGTCACTTCTCTCCACTGTATACTTCAATTACATGAACCTTAGCTTACACTACTTCAAAAAAAAAAAATTGGGCGGCAGCATGACTTTTACATCAAGCAGTGTCCCTTTGTCTACAAATCCCAAATGAAATCTTAAATCTATGTGCAGAAAGCTTGGCTAGAACACAGTAAAACTCCTATTAGCCGTGTTATTTTTCTTCTACAACTCATCCCAAATATAAAAAGCCCTGCTGGCCTGTGCTACACTACATTAAGAATTAAGCACAACGTAAATCTTTTCAACACCACTGCCCCCCAATATAAAGAAACTGTTTTCCATTACTTACCATTACCATCTGCAAAGTACTGGCTGGCACAAAAATTTATTCAATTAAATGAAGGAGGAGAACAAACTTGTATGTCAGCCAGGACAAGACACCAGAAGGATGTATTTGCCCTTTAACCTCCAGTCAACTAGAAACTACTCAACAGGTAGGAGGTTTCATTGATGTTCAAATGCAACAGGTGAAATGGTTAGTTTAAGAATTGCTTGCTTCAGAGTTAAAACAGCAGCATATTAGATGGCAGGAAAGAAAAGTTATTTCTTCAGCTTTCTCTTCTGGAATGGAAGAGGAGAAACTTGACATGCTTCCAATTATTTTTCCCATTATCTTCATAAACTTGACAAGTGCATGACAGTTCGCTTTTGTATTGAGAAGGTTTTTTCTGCATTTTACAAAGGAATCATAGTACAATACAGAAGAGGGGAAAGACATATCTGTGCAATAGAAATGTAGATTACCTAGCTGTTCTTAAAAAGGACTGGATAAATAAGTTAGGTCAGCAGCAAAAAGCAGTCAAACGCATTTCATACAAAAATAAAGAATCTGTTAGATACATCTTGAATTGCCCTGAATAACAGAATGCTTTTGGGTTTATTCAGAGGAGATAAGAACAAAGCAAGAGATTAGAACAAGCGTACAGTTCATTGCAAGTGAACATAAAACAAACCCAGAACTTTTGCTGGCACATAAAGGGAGGACAATCCCATCCCATTCTGTAGCCAGCAACTGTTTAGTACCTCTAGTTTTCTTAAGGTCCAGGGAAATTTCCTTAATGGTGAAATCAGTGTGGAAAGGAGCAATTTGTTCACGAAGAATCAAAAGGTGTTTTATTAAGAAGAGCTGTCCATCAACCTGGGTCTACAGCACAACAAGAGAAAGAACACACATTACATGTAAAAAAGAAAACAATTAAATGAAAAGCCAAGTTTCAACACCTCTACTTTTATTAGTTACTTCCTATAACAAAATTAATACTAATAATCTTACTAACAAGCTTTTTCCACTAGTCTGTAGTGCCATTAACTACACTCCGAGATCAACAAATCCCACTTCTGTACTGTTTCTAACACATTGCTCTACAGCAGACAATTTTATTCACATTTCTTAGAAGAATTAGATTACACAGCCATATTAGTAAATGTCCATATTAAGTACAGGTATCCATTATTTGAAAGATACAAACTTATTCTTCATAAAAGCCAGAAATTAGTTCATGTAATTCATATAATTTATAGTTGAAAAACATGAGATTCTAAGATTTTTTTTTAATCATTATGATGATTAAAACAAGCCAAACAGTTAATGTTTCTGTAATAACCTTGATTAACTGTGCTATTGTGCAAAGGTCTTACGAGGCATTTTTCTCATGTCATTAAATGCAAAGCTTAGTTAATTTCTAAACAGAATAGCAAAGATACAAAGAATAAAACAAGGCCAAGTTCACGCTACCGAGACGATCGGTTTTGCACTGCTTGTTATTTTAGCTATGTGCTTTATACTGCATGCTGCTTTTAATCTTTGAAGTTCATGGCTCATTGAGGTAAATGGAGGAGGACTCAAGAATTCAAATTTGCTTTTGCAAGCTGGAAGAGAGCTTTCCTTGACACAATGTTAAATAAAATAGCAAAGAAGAAATTAGATTTAAACCTGCAGTTTTAACAAATAGAAATGTTTACTAAAAATAAGTAGTGGAAGGGTTTCTTGAGTTGTGTTGTGGGGTTTCTTTGTTTTGTTTTGTTTTCAAATTATTCTTACATGCACAATTTCACCAGATAATGTTAAATTAACATGCATCAAGAACAAAGTGGTACAGATCCTAGTCCTGGGCCAACCTATCTAGGGTTCATTGCAGGATGAGTTTCATTCTCTGCAATACTTTAAGTCAATGCTGACCCGATATACAGTGCTGGAATGGATAATTAACTGTAGAACTCTGAATCAATTACATACGAAATAGTTATCTGCCTGGTTTTTTTTAAAAAAAGAAATTCACTGCCTGGCTGTTAGGAATTAGCAAATTACCACAGTATTCATATTAAAGGAACTGCGACAGGAAAAAAGGTTTACTCCAACTACTTGAAGTAACACTTAAAGTTAAAATGAGCTGATGAAACTGCATTGAATTCTGAGCAACATATCAGATCAAACCTTTTGATAATAGATAGTTCTGAGCAGAGAATACTTAACAAATCTTCCCAGTGAATTTAATACTTAGAAAGATTTTTGAAAATTCAAACAATAGAGGCAGAGAAAAAGAGAAAAGAGTAACAGGCAGTGAAAACAAATACAGGGAATAGAGACTTCTAGCAGAGATTCTTCTTTAGGTATCCCTTGACTGAATTCACATGAGTTAGAGCAGCCTGTAAACACGATTGCTACGATTTGTATTGCACCTTTTCCAGGCTAGCATGCGAATCATTATCTTTGCTTTACCATACATTAACCGTAACTAAAAGCTGGCAAATCCATCAGGTCTCTGGGGGCAGAGCAATATGCTTTCACTGAGATTTCAATAGAAATCTGAAAAACTGCTTCATGGCTTTAGATATACACGGGGGGGGGGGGGGGGGGGGGGGGGGGGGGCAGGAGAGAAATCATACCCAAAGCACAGATTCTGACCTTGTTTTTGCCGATAGCATCAGCAGCTCCCAGCAGCGAGTGGATGCAGGCAGATAAGGCCTCTTGCGACAATCCCTGAAACACCGCCCTCTGCGGGGAAGAGGAAATCAGACCGAAAAAAGCTGTCAGCAAAGCTCAAGCAGAACTTAAAGCGTTGTAGCTTGTGAAGGATGTGCTTACCAGCACATAAAACTCTAGATTAGTTAGCTACAAACATGTCGTCTAAATGCAGTAAGACAGGATGGAGCGTTCAAATATAAAAGCTTGCTACAGCACTTAGACTGGATACAGATATACGCCCAAGCATGCTCCGTTCACCCTCCAGCTCTGAATTTGTACCCAGGTAGCGACATGGTCAGTGACACCTAATGCATTCACAGCTACCGGCATGAACGATGCTTACTGGGTAACCTGACTAGACACTTCACGTGTCAGGGTAACTGTCTGCGTGTGCAATTTATACTTGCAAGAGGTGTGAGATCGTTCGAGCGAGTTTAACCTCAAGCAAACTCAAATTACCTCACGTTTGCGCCAGGTTAGTAAACAAACATGACAGCTGCCACGGCCCGGGTGACATGGAGTAACTCATTAAGCCGCAGCAACTAGATCATACGGCTGAGCTAGCCATAGGAACACAGCTCGCCTCCACCAGCACTCCAACATAGTACATGACAGCCCTGACTGCCCCAAGTCTTGCCAGTACCACTTCAGTCATGTCTTCTCCTATCCACAGGGCGTGGGCAAGGCACACCAGTTCTGCTAGAACACCTCAGTGAAAAAAAAAATAAATCCTTGTGCAGGTAACACTATAAACGAGCCTCGCAAGCAATGCAAAAATGACCTCTTCTCCTAAGGTCTAGCTGAAAATAAGGGCAAATACTCATTTATCTTTAATGAGATTGATATATTAAGCAACAAAGCATTAATATCTTCCAGCTTCTTTTTAAGCAAACAGCATCTTGGTAGCAGTTTCACATAACACCTATAAAAGATATTTTGAAATGCATTAAATGTATCTAATAAAGATACAACATGTACAGAAAAGCAAAAAACACTCGCATTATGTTTCTCAGAGACTTACTAGCCTTTTATGCTATTAGGTGGAAGACAAATTAGATTCTAAAGGGCAAGTCTCAAAATACTTGTGAAGTAAACACTGCTTTTGTTTCTGTCAGACATGAAGATCCCTACTGTCTTAAACTTTGGAAATGTCTCCTACATTTTGGAAGGTGAAAAGATGTGCCGCAAAAATTTCTGAGAACATTTCCACAACGTAGAAGTAGTAGAGTCACCATTTTTAAGACCAGAAACATCACCTTGTCTGATGTCCTGCAAAGCACATAGCAAGAAACATATTCACCCAGTAATTTCAGCAATAAGATAATTTTCTATAATTGACCCAGAACTTTCTATTCTTTCTTGTCCTATTCACTCCTCAACTTTGGTGCAATAAGTATCTTAAGCATCAGACACTGAAGTATTTCTGTAATAGCAAAAGCAATAGATATACAAACCAGTGCCTTTTTTCTAACTCTACAAATACAAAATTATCTTGGAAATGACGACCTAAATTTATCAGTTCACTTGTTTTACATAACGATAGCAACAAAAAGACCAAGAGAGAACAGAGGCCAGTAACTGTCCATTCCTAATTTACATTAAAATATTTAGACATGGTGCTACACACTTCATAACTTCACTTAAAAAAATTAGATAAAGAAATTTTTGCATACGTCTATACATCTGTACAGTTTGGAGAGACAC
The DNA here is from genome assembly GCA_009819775.1 of Phoenicopterus ruber ruber. Lineage (NCBI taxonomy): Eukaryota > Metazoa > Chordata > Aves > Phoenicopteriformes > Phoenicopteridae > Phoenicopterus > Phoenicopterus ruber. Next base: position 187,943,327 of record CM020215.1, on the reverse strand, counting down.
ACTAGAGTCCTTCTGACAGTAGGATACCACATTCCATGCAGATCTGCTGGTGAAATCGTGGTCTGGTGCCTGGGATTAAGGGATTCTGCTGAACCTGTTGAAAAATAAAATACACACATGAAAAACTTGCCCATCTGTCCTTTGAACTGAAGGAGACTGCAATATCGACTGCACTTTATACTGACTCTACAGTAATAAGACAAGTTTTATTGCACCCAAACAGGTTCAGGTTTTTTTTCCTTCTGAGCAGGTCAGTACTAGATTTCTGATGTGTGTAGAGCACACGGCTGTGAAAGACATGAATTCACTTTCAGGGATGGCCCAGCTTGACCTTTTTTAACGAATTAGTTTTACAGGCATGTCTCCAATTACACACCCCTCTACTTAGCTCAACAGCTGAAATGATCAAACAATTACTGGGGAAAAAAAACCAAAGCAGAGGAGAAAAAAAAAAATGGAACTACAGGACATGCTCAGAAAAAAAAGGAAAAAAATTCCATCAGTTTTACTTCTTCATGCTTTCCTTTCTGCTGGGAATAATCCTACATGGATTAAACAGTTGAAGAAAGTGTAGGGTTTAAACATCATGTTAATAACCACAAAAATAATGGTAAAATCAATTTTGTCATGAGAGAGTTACAAATATAAAAAAAGTGCTCCTCCTGGGTAACCTTTGTAATAATTCTATATGCTCAAAATGGAATTTCACAACACCTGACAGACAGAAGTCTTGTATTATTTTCATTTTGTCCTTAAATCCAGGGAAACAGCTGAGTCAATAGCATCAGAACTCTGATTCTAATTAGCAACCATTCAAAAAAGTAAAATTTTTAAAGTTTTACCTAATGATGGAATAAGCACTTGTGAAGTGTTTATATGATCAGTGTGGGAATTGTCTAAAATAATTCAGCAATACCTTTCTACCTTTTGCAACAATAAATTTATTGTCACAGTAATTAGAAGGCCTGTAAGACCTTAGTTGTCAGTTTGAGGTTCCTAGGCTATTTATTAGTCACTTCAGCTACTTCTGCAGGCACCGAAATGGAAGAGAGGCACCTTTGAAGGCCAAATAATCCCAATTATCTCAGACACTTATCTTAAAATCCCCTGTACTCGGCCCTGGTGAGGCCGCACCTCGAGTACTGTGTTCAGTTTTGGGCCCCTCACTACAAGAAAGACATCGAGGTGCTGGAGCGTGTCCAGAGAAGGGCAACGAGGCTGGTGAAGGGTCTAGAGCACAAGTCCTATGAGGAGCGGCTGAGGGCACTGGGGATGTTTAGCCTGGAGAAAAGGAGGCTGAGGGGAGACCTTATTGCTCCCTACAACTACCTGAAAGGAGGTTGTAGAGAGATGGGGGTCGGACTCTTCTCCCTAGTAACAGGAGATAGGACAAGAGGAAATGGCCTCAAGTTGCGCCAGGGGAGGTTTAGATTGGACATTCGGAAAAATTTCTTCACCAAAAGGGTTGTCAGGCATTGGAACAGGCTGCCCAGGGAAGTGGTGGAGTCACCATCCCTGAAGGTATTTAAAAGACGTGTAGATGTGGCACTTAGGGACATGGTTTAGTGGTGGACTTGGCAGTGTTAGGTTAACGGTTGGACTCGATGATCTTAAAGGTCTTTTCCAACCTAAACGATTCTATTATTCTAAATTACACCATATAGGCTCCTCTGTCTCCTGAATGCAGGTGGGATTTACAGGACTTGTGAATGCCACGCACCTGGCTTGAAGCAAGACGAACTCCACTCTCAGTGGGATTTGTGGAGTCCGGCTAGAAAGAGCCAGAAAGATCTTTGCAGGCCTTGCAAGCCAAGAGCAAGAAACCACCCAGTAATCAAAAGGAATATGAGAAACAACTGACAAATAGCTGAGAAAGGCGCTGCTGGGAAAAACAACACTGTACCATTCTGAACAATGATAAAATAAAGGGAGAAATTCTTCATGGATCTTAGACAAAAGTTTAAAGGGTTGTAACACTCAAATGACTGGCATCAAAAGAGCCACATTTCACGGAATTTGCTTCCAAGTCCACTGTAATTTACAGGCACATGGGTCACACATTTAAAAAGTCAAGGACTATATTCTGAATTATTGCAAACAGCTAAAATTACTAACTGGTTTCAGTAAGTGGAAATGCATTCAAAGGAAGAAGTCGCCTTCCCAGATAAAGGCACGCACAAAGACACTCCTAGATGCTCAAAGCATTCATTTAAGAGACATGCCTGACACATCAAACCACCCTTCTCATCTTAGCACAGCTAACAAACAGAAGCATCCTTAAGTACACATCTTGATGGTAGGACTGCTTTGTAGCAGCGAATACAGAAACTCAGTTTTATACAAAGTACAATAGATGCTGTCAGCTACAAAAGTAGTTGCTTCACAGAATGGATTGCACTGGAAGCACAAAGAAATGCCACTAAAAGAACAAGATTAAGTTGTTTCTCATTCAAAAAAAAGGTTATTAAGAACTCTGAGACAAAGTTCACCTCTCAAAATCTCTTATGAATTTCTCTAGGAAAATAACCCTTAAAGATACACGCAAGTTTCTCACTGATGGTTCAAGTTAACACTCACTGCCCATGAGCTTTATGCATTAATTTGACAACATGAGATGTATTTCATACCAGATTTAACTAAGCTGCAGGACTCGGGATCTTCTAGCCGGACATCTGAAAATGAAGCTTCAGATGGCAGCTTCTTCTGTTCCTCTTTTAAACTCTGTGCAATTTGCTGCAGAGGAAGATATACCACAAAATTTTTAATTTTTTTTCTCCTTAATTTAAGTAGCATTACGCTGCTTTGATTACAATAGAGAAAAAACACACTAAATTGCAAAAGGAGTCAGCTACACTCAGCTCCCCACTGTTTCAAAGACATTAAAAGAAATAAAGACAGATGTTTCCAAAACAGCAGCAGAAACATTTCAGTATCAATTTAAGATTCACAAGTATTACACAGATCTGTGTAAAGCACTGTTCTTTCCATTTTGCCCGTTTTTACTGATCTCTAAGTAATAACCAGTGAAGCCACATGGTTCAAAATAGGGGAACCTGATTCAACGCTCACTTGGATTTCATACAGATAATTTCTCTCATGGCTTTATTCCTGTAAATGGTATGTGCAGATGGCCCCAAAGTACTCTCTAGTTTATTCCCTGCAGGAGTTCAACAAAAAGCTTTCCCCTAACATTACTCAACACTTCCAGACTTCAACCTTTTTCACTACTTGGTCTGTTTCAAAGTAACGAGAGGCAGCAAGAATAGGCAAAGAACTGCATTAATATTTGAGTAGAACAGCGCAAGAAATATTCCTGCCCTGTGCTTTTAACATTTTAATAATTAATTTACTCGGACAGAAAGTCTCTCTAAATAGCAAGGTTTTGAGGTTTAAAAGCAATCAAGTAGAAAAATGAATCTCAAACCAGGCAAAAACTGGAGTCTTACGAGGACATATGAAGAGCAGCGTAATTTCTTAATTTACAATGAACTGTAAAACTCACTTTCTTCTTCTTCCTAACTGAACAGCCATGGGACCCTAGTCAGAAAATAAGGCCTTGTATAGACTAAGTATCTGCACTGCTTGCCTACAGAAGTTACAGCTAACATTAAAAAGTTCTCACAATCATTTTTTTCATCCAGTTCTATTCATACAACTTTAGGAAAAAAAATCCCAAACCAAACAAATAAACAAACCTGAACTCCTAAGAGTTATTCTAGTAAAACTTCTGATCACTAGCTGTTCTGAACGGAGGGATCCCATTTAGCTACATTTTGCATGATGGGCTTCTCCATTACTGCTTTTGCCTTTTCTTCAAAAACTTATTAGCCCTTAAACTTTCAGTAAGTAAGTATTCTAAAAATTCACTACCTTCAGGATTTGTAAATGCTTTCCTAAAAACCTATGAATGTCCCTTATAATCACCAAAGCATAAACTGTAACATACTAAAAGCTTCACACATGTATAAAGAGAAGATTATAGCAATGTGAGTTCAGCACTAAGACGACAATGAGGTAGTCTCTCTCTCTCTCTCACAAAAAAAAAAAAAAAAAACCCCACAAAACCAACACCACAACAACCAACCACACCACACACAGAAGCTTTATAGCTAAATAATGCTTTGCTCCTGAAGTCAAACAACAGCTTCTCTACCAACTGGTCAGCTGCAAATAAGTCCTACAGTTTTCTAAGCACCACCAGCTATTCTGGTAGATAGATGGAAAGCAGAATAGAGCAATACAATCTGGATCTTGCCAGTCCATGCCAGAATTGCCATTCTTAGCCAACTCACGACTTCGACAGCCTCGGCCTCTCATTATAAAATGAATGGCCACAGTTATTTGGGGGGGATCTTTATTGTGCTTAACCCCTTCCATGCAATGCTACCTTTCACTTGCATATCAAAAGCAGTTTGCTCTAGTCAAAAACTAATTTAAAGTCTTTCATCGGCCATGTTATTTCTGTGAGTAGCTTCATTCTGAAATCTTTCATCAATATAGTATTAACCTTTTAAAGTAAGTAGAATTAGTTTGATTCCTTTCAACGGGAATATTGACTCAAAGGGCTTGGAATGACTACAAAAATGGCTAATACCGATAAGAACTTGAAAAAGGCTACTGGAAACCATTGCTGACATGTTAAATTACCTAAAGGTGTAAGCAAGTATCCCCTCACACTGCCTGAGCAATAGCATACACACATGTGTACCAAACAGTAGTTGACCAGTAACTCTGAAAACAAACTTGCAGCTTACTGTGCCTGTCTAAAGCTTCTCTTCAACTCCAGGTCAACTAGAAAATACACTGGGTAATACCTACTGCTTACAAAAGTAAATAAAAATTTACTGTTACAAGAGAAAATTTAGAAGCTTCAAGTTTAGATAATACTGTTAACTGTGAGAATTATCACCAGTTTTACTCAGTTTGACATAAAATGTTCTCTGACATCTAGTTTAGGGTCATAATTTAACCAGCAGGTGCCAATTTGATAGTGCCAGTAATACTAAATACACCTAAGAACTGGAAAACCCCATCTGCAAAGCTGCACAATTGTATATACTGCATGTAAAAAGAAAACCAATTAAGGACAATAAAAAAGCTGACGCTGTACCTCCATCATTTCCAACTTGTCAGGATATGCAAGATCGCCTGGAGCAGGCTTGTAGCCTGTGATATCAGTCTGAATGTAAATATGCGTCCGATAGACAAGACGCTCTTGTACATCTTCTAACATCTGCTTGACACCAGCTGCAAATGCACCCAGTTGTTCAGCTGACAAATGTAAGAAAAAGGCACAAATTTGTTAATTTAATTACAAAACAAGCTTACAGACACAAAAGTTTGAAGTATCACATATAGAACTGTCACAAAACTGGCTTGCTACAGATGAAGTCAGACTATTTTTGGAACAGTGGCATGCAGACAGATTTGTGACAAACAAGGAGTTACTGAACTCCACACTGCAGTTGCTTCAGCTCCCCAAATTTTCATTAGATTGTGAAAACGTGATCTCACACTGATAACATCAGACACCACGTTAAAATTAAGCATTCTAATTATTTGAGACCTGGGTACGTCCAGTGGCATTTGTGCCTGGACACCAAACCAAAGTGCCTTGGTTCTATCGTAGCCAATGCCTACAGTGTGACTGTCAGGAGTTGAGAAGCTAACTCAACTACCTACCTACAAGAACAGGTGATCTAAAGCAGCTCATGTCCAACTTAAGAACTATTGTATCAGCCTAAATTGTAGTAGAAAGTCACTTCTTAGGATTAGCCGAAAGATTATGTCACCAATTTTTTCCTCATTTCCAACAGTGTTACAATTCTACTTCCAGGAAAATGAGCAGTTCTTCATGATATTGGCATAGCTTCAGAGACAAAGAGCTACGCTGTGTTATGTACCAGCTACCCAGTGTGATTTTTGTTTATTGCTTGGTGCAAGGTTAAGACTGTGAAATTATTCCATTACGCATTGGTCATACTAAGGAAATGAGATACCAGATTTTTTTTTCTGATGGTCAGCTCACTTTTATGAGACTATGAGCTCTGAACACTTCCAAAACTCCAAGATCCCTACCAGCTATGCAACTCCTCTGCTGAAGTTACAATTTCTAGTCTGGGAGACACTACGTCAAGAAGAATGAAAAAAAATCAAGTTTGCATTCCTTTGTTTTATCATCACGTACACAGAAAGCTCTACACAGATGATGTATTAGCAGGGCCAAGCAAAGCAATTCATTCATTTGAAAAGCTCATTTAAATCAATCCTGGTGCACATATACACACTGGGTAGATGCTTGCTTGCATTTGTACAATCTAGAGAAAAACAGGACTCTATAACATCAGTATATTAATTTAAATGAAGATATACACAGACCCATAAATACAGACCTTTCTGTTATAAATAAAAAACCCCACAGTTTATTTAAAATAATCTTACCTCATCTTTGATGTGTTTAAGACCCATTAGAAAAAAAAATCTAGGGATTTTTTTTGCCTATGCAATTTAATAATTTTATCAGTTAAGATGACAGTTAAAAACAACCAGGTTCCATCTATGAGTTACCATTGTTCTGTACATGATCTTCAAGCATCTCATTTTTGAGAATCCCGCAGAGTTCAGAAAGTGTCTCTAAGTGAATGACATGGATGATCATTGGCCTCAGGACATCATACAATGAAAGACACAACTTCTCCAACAGCTCACTATGAAGAAAAAATAAAACAATGTAAAACACTTTCAGGATCCCACAATACCAAAATAAAATTTTATCACAAACATGGATTATTTTATGGCAAAGATTTTTAAAAGGAGGGTGAGAAAACAATGCAACATGGTATCATAGAAGATTTAAGAAAGGACTGGTTAAAACATGAACCCCTGATTTCCTACAAAGTCTTTTAAGAGACGTAGGATGCCAGCTGCTTAAAATGGTGGTACAGTTTTGATTTCATTTTAAAATAAAACAGAAACAACCCCAAACACCAACCAACAACTCAACCTGTCACAAAGGGAAGGTACTGCAAACTGGTTTACCTGGCTTCTGTGTAAAGAAATGCTCCCGTTGAGCTCAGAATCATACCCCAAACTTCCCCTTGAGAAAAGGCTCATCTGATTCCAAGTACTCAATAGTTTATTAGAACCAGGAGCACACACAGAGGGACACAGGAGGAGAAGCTTGGTAACCTTTTCTGTAACTTCCAACGTTGCAGGGCACACTTTCCAACCTAACTGAAGTTACGATATCAATGCAATACAAAACACCAGGAATCCCACTTCCATTTATTTTTTTCTTTCCTGTTCAAAGTGATGCACGTCTTGGTTAACATACCAGTAGCATTCATTCTAGACATTTTTGCCATTCTCAGTGCTCCCTTCCCTAGTCACAGATTATCTAACTCTCCATGTTAAAAGCAGAAACAAAGGAGAAAGTTTCAACCGTTGCTTTTTTAAATACAACACTCGACCTCAGATCTCTACTCTTGGCTAGATTTTTGGTAAACTCTTATCTGTACATAGACACCTAACTATTATGTCTTCAGAGCATGTCAGCACTTCAGAAGAAAATGAGGCTATTTATTATGCAGCTAAGAAAAACCTAATGAAGTAGTTACTGTTTGAAACATTTTCCTCCAAATATTTTCTTTAGATGTAGGCAAAAAAGGGGAGCAAGTTCTTATGAAAGGAGGTAACTACTTTCCATCAAGATTCAGAAACAATCAGAAGTCTATTCTCATTCTTGGTGTGAAGAGCAATATTGGTGAAATTTCTATCTGAACAACATTTTACACTGATTTCAACTAAGCATGTTTACTTCAGGATTTGGACTGAGATAGCTAAATTGGTTCTTAAGCCAATTTAGTTAGGTCACCTCAAATCCTGAGCATGTCCCACATGAGACCTCAATTTCTCAGAAAAGAGAAAGACTGCTACTACTCTGGCACTATGGCTTAGCTCTAGTGAGGATTTATGCGTTTATGGTTTTCCTTTAGCTTTAGAGGACAGGGAGGGTAGTGGGCAGTATTTTTTCCCAGTTACACTTACTCAACTCAAGTTGCACTTGATTTTAAGATAAGACAACACTCAGAAACAGTGTCTTGGTTATATTAATAGTAACATACTTCATTTATGAACTTCATAGCAAGGGAACATGATCTGCCCAAATTTCAGAATTAAATATCATTATTAAAACATACCAGCAAATTGGAGAACGGGCACAATCTACTCAATTGCTCTAATATTACAGGTCTGTTGTAAAAAACTTACAATACTTTTATAATGCAATTACCACATGAGGACAACAACCTGTCCCTCTTCTAGATCTAGGCAGAGCAGATACAGATACTGTTCTTGTCAGGTGTCTACTACCCTGCCTTCCGTTCAGCTCACATACAGGCACATGCAAATATTCCTTGACAGTAAGAGCAGCTCACTAAATCCTTGATGAAAAATGGCTGGAGTTCATCAGCTTAATTCTACACTGAAGTAAATGAAAAGCACTTCTGCAAAGGACTGTGCAAACCGTTGGCATAGAGGCAGTACAAAGACAGCTAAGAGCTGTAGCACTTCTACAGCTATTTCTAAAGCAACTGTGTGTCTTTATCTCTTTCAGACCATCTACAGAGCATTTACATAACTCAGATTATTTATGGAGAACATAAACTATCAGCTTTACTTGAAGAAAAAAGAAAACAAAAGAACATCAAATTCTGATCATAAAGTGATCAAGGTTTTTTTCCTTTCTGGTTCTTACCAAACCACTTCAATACAACCCTATTTGTCTTATAACATTGCCTGCTGTATCACAGCATAGTAAATACAACATGCAGTAGAATAAAACCAGCATGTACCACCTACTCCAGTTTTGGTGTTGGTTTTGTGAAGAACTCATTGTAAAGCTGGTGTTCATCCTGGCATACGTGGACCATAAAGGCACAACCACTTCGTACCTGTATTCACAGAAATACAAATACTTGATTATTACATTATTTTCCTTGCATCAGGACCACAGGAGGTATTACAGATATTATGATTATTATATATTATATAATTATATTATATATTGTATTATTATTATTACTACTACAGCTATGATTAAATTGAAGCTGTGTGAAATTCAAAATTATTGAGATCAACTATAAAACTAAGCACTGAAAAGATGTTCCTAGCCAAATAAAAGCTCATTGTGCAACTTCTGTCCCTTTTTGTTTTTGATAAATTTAAGTAACCACATTTTACGCTTTTGGAAATACGCCTTTGTGAGGTTTGTAGCAGAGCAGATTTTTTACACAAAACACGCATTACTTGAAAATATTAGTAAAATTTTAATGATTCAAAACCACAAAAAAAAGTGACAGTTCTGCACGTAAATGACTGAATTAAATAAGTACATTTTACTTGGGGGGGGGAGGGAATTAAAACATAACAAAACCCCCACAACACGTGACTACTTTACCTACCAGAGCACAATGATCTCTGTTGTTCTGACTGGTTAATTCTGTAACAGTGCTAGCGATACTTGGACCAAGCAAAAGCTCCCTCTGGTCAAGGTAACATTGATGGATTTCATTGAGAACCTGTTGATACCTAGCCAAGAAATTAAAACAGTAACTGCATCCTGAAGCTCATTTTCTAGTAAACATAAAATTCATTCTAATATTCTCTTTTAGGTTTACAGAATTTCAATTTTTAAGACCTTCTTTAAAACAAATCATGTGTTAAATAGTACTTAAACAAAAGTAAAGATTTTCAAAACTTAAAATTGTTGAAAATAAATTCGTAGACATACTCACTCTGGCATTTTTTCAGATCTTTGCTCTACTTGTTCAATAAGAGTCTAGTCAATAAAAAGAAAAAAGTATTATCAGTAAATGATTTTTTTCTAATAATTGGAAAATAGCTTGCAGTATTTTTCCGTGGACACAATATGCAATCTTTGGACATTCACACTTGCACAATATGCAATCCTTGCATTCACACTACTAATAAATTCAAACCCCATTTTCATAGCTTCCTTTTATAACAGTTAGTTACCAGCCTACTTACTCTGACTTTGGGAGCAGCTGCTCTGAATTTTACATAAAACAGTGTGAAGGCATTGTCAGAATTTGGCACAGCTGAAGGATCCTGAAAGAAGAGATGAGTAATTGGTTAAAAAGGAAAATACTATATTTGGCTTCTAGTATTTAATGGCTGAGATAATTAGGCTCTAAAACAGGGTATTGGTTCTTTATGCGTATACTGCCAGTGGAACAGCTCTTTGCCACTTTCTGCCTAGAAAGGCATGCTTGTTTCAGAACTCGGATAAAGCCAGATGGAAGAACAAAACCCAAACCAAAAGTTTCAACCAACAGTCTCTATAGCAAAAGTAACATTTTCAGTAATTACAGCATTCTCCATTAGAGATAATTTTCTCTGGACCTGCTACAGTAGTACTCATTGTCGCTCCTTAATCTGAAGCACTAAAATGGAACAAAATTTCCATTTCACCTGCCAGTCCCAGGGCGGAGAAGCTAAGTTTCAGCTCATATTCAAGCTTCAACTGGAATGTCAAGTTTTGAGGCAGTTCCCCCTGCAGCTCCCCAGCTTAGCTGGGCAGACAGCTTGAACTTAGACAAATTCCAGTACTAACGAAGCAGAGCAGAGACCCAATTTAGCCACCAGGCTTTCTTCCCCTTATCCCTACTGATGACATAGAGAGAAGCGATGGCCTTCCCTTGAAACATGGTGGGGACAGGAAAACTCTTCCACCTTCCCCACCTCCTGCTTTCATCCCTGTGAGCAACCTGATCATCCTTGTACAAACACGGATCAAAATCCCCAAACACTCGCGTGTGAGGAGTAACAAAGAACATCTAGAGCTCATCAGTCCCTTTCCAGTCCTGAGAAGACCTCTTGTTGTGTTGCGATAGGAAATCTCAACCCTTGATCACATCTAAAGACCACTGGTCCAGTACCGCACTTCTAGCAGAAGCAGACACTAGATGCTTCAGAGAAATATGCAAAACACCCACAAAACCCCCATGTAGATGGGAAGAAGGAGGTCATCTGACTCCTAGAAAAGGTCTCCTTCCTGACTTAAAACTGCTAAGCAGCAATTCAAATCCAGAAGTAAGGTTTCACGTCTTTCTGTAGACATTATCAGAGATGTTCAATTCTGCTTGAATTCAGCTCAGTCATGGCAATTCGTTGGCATCAAACTAAGTTACGATACTTTTTTAAAAAATAAAAACTAGTTTTTTACCAAACATGAAAAACGTTTAATGCCACTTAAGCAAGATCTTCACTCCAGAAGTATCATTCAGCAAGTTTCCAAGAGCATTGTCTAAAATCCCCTTCTTTTATGTCTGTCAGTTCTCAATTCTAGCATCTTTCAATTTCACTGGTTATCCCTCATGACAACAAGTTTGCCAGTAATAGGACTGAGCACAAGGCATACAGCAATTAATTGCAGAAAGAAAGCACTGCAGACTTATCAGAAAGAAGTATTTCGATGAGCACCCAAAAATACTTACTGGAATATAACACTGAGAGACATGTCATGAACTCTTGTGCTTTAACAGTTTTCATCCTACGACACCCAGCTCCTGTATACTTTCCTCAAGTATTCCCTGCAACCTCTCTCTCTGTCTCTAACGATCCATCTCCGAAACAGACCCCACAGTACCCGTATTTCTCTTGTGCACCCTCCCCATTTGGCAACATAGACAGCAGCGTGCGCTGCAGCTGATTCAGAGCTCCGGTGCACAAACTGGCTCAGGAAAGCATGCTGTCTGGCCAGCTGGTTGCTGCCTCTCTAACACAGTGGTTTATCCATCCCTGGCCTTCACTGAGGTTACTGTTTACCTACCTCAATTCACCTACTTCACCTTCCTCAATTTCCAAGATTTTTTTAAATTATTGCTATTTTAAAATCTTTTGGATCACTAGGTCTCTGTCAGATTCGGCTGAAACTTGGCCAATCTACACAAACACTGTGGTATAGGACTGACTTATTTTCACACAAAACTGCTGACACCTCCCACCCTCAAAAAAAAAAAAGAAAAGAAAACTGTATAATGTTACAATAGACAATTCAGTACAGCTCGAGTTACCGCTTACTGATTCACCTTACCCTTTTCATTAACTGGGTTGTGAGGTTCTGTAGTGTATTCACAGTGTATGTCTTGATAAGGTGCATAGCTTTAGAAAGGCATTGTTTAAACTTAATCAAATATACAGGATAGTCTTTAAAATTTGGCTGAAAGAAAGAAAAAAATCCATTTTAAATACGAACAATAAGAGAGTCGAAAATTTATCAAAACTTGAAATACTCATTTTACTAGCTAGAAATGCTGGTTTGTACAAAGCAGTATTTTATAAAAATTAAGCAGAATATTAAGTATATTCAGTAAAAATTTCTTAAGTTTACAAACCACCATCTTTGCTTTCTTACTGTATTTGGCAGAGAGAACATTTTATAGGAAAAAAAAAAAACACAAAAGTAGTATGAATACGTAGTTTTGAAACTATTAAAATTTAACTAAAACCAATACAGAATTACTTACATGCGATGAAATATATGCAATACAGTCATCAAGCTTAGCCAGCATAGGAATGAATCCTTCACTGTTCACAGACAGCGTAGGGGAATTCAATTTCTTTAGAAAACAAGACAAAGCATCATTGTAAGGAACGCAAGTAACTCAGTGTTGGCGACAAAGTTCAAAAGATCAGTACACTTTCATTTTCTAAGACTATTAACAGTGAAATAATACTTACTGTGTTGATGTTTTCCAGCTCATTAAAATAAGAAAGTTTCTGCTGGATGTTTTCAGCCAGGTCAACAAGTTCTGACTATTAAAGAACAATAAATAAAAAAAATCAGCTACCTAGCAAGTAGTTTAAATATATATTTTTATATAAATATAAACATATATATATTATTCAGCCTTTCTTTCAGCTCTCAGCACACACCAGTGTTAACTAGCTCTAGATAACTTGCAACTAAATAAGTACAACAAAAGATACAGAATACAGCAGTGCTCTTCCTTACCAGAGAAAGACACATAACTCTCAATAGTGTATTTAAAAACATATATCCTACAGGTTCGCCAGCATTCCATAGATACTACTGCATACAAACAGCAATGCTGTCATCAGTATTACAGAGAAATGTAGAAATCCTGTATTTCAGGACTGGAGCCTTTAGAAGTTCTCCCTTATCCTGTCATGCTAAAAAGACATGTCCATTGTGTCACTGTTGGAGCAGTTCGTGAGGAGAAAGAAAGTATTTGGGAAATAAGCTCAGAACTTTAAAAAAATCTTTCTTCTTGCAATAACCAGCTCAAAATACTTCTGTAAGTGACACGAATTATTAATCTCAATAAAATTTGCACTTGCCAGGCATCAGTTACAAAAGCTCCCCTCAGCTATCTATCTTTCTTGATTAAAGTGTATATCAACACATACTGAACATTTTACTGCGCAGAGCCTGACACCCTAGCTGCAGGTGAAATACACCAAAAACAAGGTTCAAAGCAAATGGAGGGATTGTGACCACAGCTCACAAGTTTTCCCAGCCTGAGAAAAGGAAACTTTCGTTTATGCTATCTTAGAAGTTTCCAGTAACCCTCCCATCAAAGATTACCTGCTCTTTCAAAAGTTGTTCACAGGCCTCATGCAGTGTTCCTGTCTTCGTGGACACAAAAAGATACTGTTTTTGTAGTGACTCCAGGTGCTGAAGGGCACTATTCACATCATTCAAGATAGCATCACACTGCTCCTGAAAGCCAGACAAGTAATCCCTCATCTGTCTAGAAAAAGAGAATCAACAGACAACAGAAGTAAAATTTCACTTTCTGTATTTGCAAATCCAGCTGCCTGCAGGGACACTGCCACTACCTTTCCCTCTCTAGGAATAAAAGACCACTTGCATCAAGTCAGAGTGCACAATAAGCAGGTGTTTTGTGACCCACAGAAATAACAGAGCCATAGGGTTTGGAATAGCCACTGCAGTAACTCTCACTTCCCTGACATTCCTTACAGCAAGCCTACCCAGAAAGCAGCAGCGTGCACCACAGCTAGTATAGAGCACGCGAATACTGTCCAAATGGACGGTGCAAACATAGGGGCTACTGCAGGCTACCACTAGCAGCCAAATTCTACCTGCCTTGCTTCCAACAGGGGTGTTAATTTGGGTCTCTTCTTCTATGCAATTTTCAGTTTCCATTTAGAAATTACTTTTACTCTCCTAAAGTAGCTGAAATTATCCAGAGGATTCAAAACTTACTGAGGACTGAAAGAGGCTTAAATGAAATAGATCCAGTTTCTAATGTCACCAAGTTTGTCTAAGGCTCAATGCAGATATAAACTATAAACGATCACTAAATATCTGTCAAGCATTCAGCTTGACTAAAACATCATTTACAATGAATTACTCTTGGATGTCAGCTAAAACTTCTGAGCTCTACTTTACCACATACAAAGCAGCAAGTAAAACCACAACTCTCTGTAGGCACGTGCAACCCTTTAGTGTACAACAGGCAAAGAACTTACTTATTTTCCTCCTGCAAACAATTACATATTGGCCATCCTACAAACCATTCTGCATCCATGGCACACTTAAGTATCTGTGCGCGCTGTTATGAACATGCCAACTGACAAAGTGCAAGGGTGCTACTCTTTTTAGCTTGTTAACGATCTGATCGCGGGCTTAGTATATGCCTAAACCTCCGCTTTTAACAAATGTCACGTCCTCAAATGTCAGAGCAAGAGAGGAAGAGACAGACCAAAGAAAAGCAGAGAAAAACAGAAGAGGAGAATACAGCGGCATCTCTTTGTGGCCAAGGGTAAGTTTGTAAAGTCTCAAAACACAAGGCAGTTTCCATAAAAGCCATCAGCAGATTTGGCTAAGTCATTCAGCTGTACTTCAGACTCTTGAGGAGTAACTGCAAAAGTCAATGGGAAGGGGTTCTGCTGAGCCTGACGGAAAAGTCAGTTAGACAAAAACAGATGAGAATGCCAACTCTCAAAACCAGAATTGAGCAAAGTGTCAAGGAATGCAGGGAACGCAGATACAGAATCACAGCCATAGCCACTGGTGATCCAAATGGCGAGAGCAGAAATGACTACCAGCCACACCTGCTTACACAGTCTCACCCTCAGAGGATGCCATTTCAATAGCAGCGGCAGCTGAAAAGGCACATGAGGGCTCTTAGATTGCCTTTGTCTACAGCCCTGTCTATAAGCCAAAAGTAATTTCAATCTGTCTTAATATCCTGGGCAGAATAATATCCTCGCAGAAGGAAATCTGCGTCCCTTCTAACTGCTCTGCCACAAGGGCAACAGCCTTCAGGACGGGAGTGGGGCATACTGCCTTGGAAAGCTTCAGCTGTTCCAACACACTCCCCCATTCCCCGTCAGCTGACTCCGAAAGTGTAATAACATTATATGGACAAGATGAAGCCCTTCAAGGTTTAAATTGCTTACAGTGAAAGGAACTGAGAAAGAACACATACCTATACTTGGCACCTTCATCTTGATCCATCTGTGTTTGTACCTGAGCAAACCAGGAGAAGAACTAGAAGAGATTTTATGGTGTGAACAATACAGATACCACATGCAATCAATTACAAAAAAAATCAGATCTATGAAATGAAGATGAGCTTTTGTTAAAAAGAGAGCTGTTTCAGAACTTAATTATTAATCAAGGAAACAAACTATAACTCTTCATTGCAGATCCCTTCCAACTGAAATATTCTATTCTATTCCTCCACTAAATTAAAATGGGAAAGACTGAATTTCATCTGGTTTTGTTTGCACAAGAATAAGACTGTCACATTAGAAAGGGGGGGAGGGAGCAGGACATTCTTCTATATTACGAGCAACACCACCTTACCAAAGGGGTGCCTTACTCTCACAGAAGACTCCACTCGAAATGGGAAAAGTATCTGTCACTTAAGAGCTAAGAGTTCAACGATTTTATTCCCCTCAAGTTTCTTCATGCATCTTGAAACAGCCCAAAAAATTTAACAAACCCACCAAAAGCTAGGCAAAAGACACAGAAATTCACAGAACTCTCCAAAGAAGATTACTGCAACTTGGAGATCATTCAGCATCACTTACCTGCTGTGCTGTTTCGATTCTATCATCCTCCATCCCCAATGTGGCAAATCCTTTCAAGAGGATATCCTCTGTGGATTCTGGCACCGCAGCCGTCAGCGTAACAGCTAGCGACTGGGATGTCAGGCTGCACAAATCTTCAATTGGAAGCTGCTCACAAAAACCCACAAACTTTAGTTAGAGAACTTATGAACAATTAGTATATTCAGCTCAACTACAATAACACAATCCAAAGCACCAACTTGAGAAAATTACAGGCATCTACTTTTGAAGAAACAAATGCAATGGACATTTTATCTATCAATATGATAATACACCAACAACTACCGTATCTATATATTCAGAAACACCTAATAATTTTTTTTTAAAGTCAGAAAATATTGTACAGCATTTTATGTAAATACACGTTTGTGTAAGAGCAGAAACTGAATGTACATGTACCTGACATACGGATGAGCTATACTTTAACTTCCAATTTAACTGGTTCTATACCCAGAGAAACGCACCAGAAAAGTACCCGAGAACATAAAAATTCAGAATGCACGCAGAAGCAAAAATAAATGCCAGTATTGTCTACACTACATGGCAACACCACCACAGAGGAACAGACAGATTTTTTTGCCAGATGTTCAGAGAAAATTCAAGATTTAACACTGCCAGAATTTATTCAGGAGATAGTGTTTCATATTCTTTCACATGCTTTTTAATGAAGATGTCAAGCTAAAAAGAAAGGCTTTCTTTAGAAGACAAGGAATAGCTCTGCTGAACGGGAATTCTCAGCCACAATGATTTTTTAAGCAAGAAAAATATGCAAAAAAGTAACATGAGAGAAATTGTATTTAAGTATGACTGGAGACTATTAATAAACTTATATGGAGGAAATTAATTCAAGCAAACAATTCAAGCAAACAAGTATCGTTATATACTCTTAATTAATGTAATACCCTTTTTAATTCACTTCACAAGTAAAGTATGTTTTCTATGGCTGAGAACATCAATAACATAAAACCAGAAAAAACTACTTAAATACAAATTGGTATCTCTCAGAAAATTACTCGCTTAGTAAAATACTTATTGCCTGGTGATATTATTCTGGCAAAGAAAGAACAATCAGGATTTCAACTATTTGAGAAAAGACAGATTGACGTATCTTGTTCACCTTCCACATATCCTCCCCCCCGCCCCCCAAAGCAGGCAAGACCCTGGCTGGAGAGCCAGGGTTTCTCTCAGGACTACTACTGAGGAAAAGACGAGTCCATCAGAGCCTGTCCATCAGAACAGACGAGACACCACTGTCCCAATCCACTTCAGCAGGAGCCAAGACCAGCTGAAGTCCTCAGTGTTTTGGCATCCCCGTTGCCCTGACTGGCAAATACGGTACCTGCCTTGTTGCAAAGCTGGTTTAGATCCTTAAGAACATCCTCTGATAGCAGCCCATCCTTCTACAATCATTTTGGATGCCCGCCAATATTTACTTTAGTACAGTGGCATACAGCTTACACAAAAAAGAAACCAGGAAGCATGAAATGAAACAGGTGCATTTCAGGAAGGAATTGCTTTACCCCCTCCTCTCTGTTATTTTGACCTTTCAGACACTTGCTGAGAGCCGGCTTTGTTGATTTTATGGCACTATAACTTGTGCTATGATCCTGTTCAAATACAAAACCTCTCATGAAAAGTACAGTTAGGGAATGCAAACATTTCGTTCCCCTTCCCTTTGTAGACAAGGGAGCATTCATGAATAATCACTTTGTCAGAGTTTAATATTTTATAACTGAGTGGGAGACCACGTCTTCCACGGTAACGGCAAATTATTAAGCTTTTTACCACTATTCCTGGCTTATACGGCTCATTGAGTCACCTCTAAGTTGTACCAGGAAATGACGTTGGTGCCAGCAGCTATGCATTGATTGCGACCAAATTAAGAGGACCAAAACCATGTAACTCCACGACTTTTAGGACAAGAGGAAACGGCCTCAAGTTGCGCCAAGGGAGGTTTAGATTGGATATTCGGAAAAATTTCTTCACCGAAAGGGTTGTCGGGCATTGGAACAGGCTGCACAGGGAAGTGGTGGAGTCACCATCCCTGGAGGTATTTAAAAGACGTGTAGATGTGGCACTTAGGGACATGGTTTAGTGGTGGACTTGGCAGTGCTAGGTTAACGGTTGGACTCGATGATCTTGGAGGTCTCTTCCAACAAAAACGATTCTATGATTCTAAAGCTCTCAGTTTCAAGAGGACAAATTCTGGTGAGCTGAGGGAAGCAGTGAGGACAGGCAGAGAAAGCCCCGTGGATTTCAAGAGGAAAAGCCGCCCCCGCTGCCCACAACCCCGCTGCGAGCCAGGGCGGGCGGGCAGCCCCGCGCACGGGAAGGCTGAAGGAACAGCGAGCCCTCCCGCGGGAGGCGAAACGGGGCGACGGGCTGGGGGAGCGGCTGGGGGCGCGGCACGGGGAGGGCTCACGGCCCCGCCGGCCTGAAACCCCGCTAGAACGCAAAACGCTGCTGAGCCCCGTAAGAACCGGGGGAGCGCGGCGGCCCCGCCGGCCCCAGCGGGCCGGGCCGGGCGGCCAACCCCGGCCGCCTGGCGACGTGGCACCGCGACGCCTCCCGCCCGCTCGCCGTCCCGCCCTCCCTCCGGCCCGGGCAGCGCTGCCGCCTCACCTCGGGCGGCACCGGCAGGTTCTCGGCCGCCGCCTTCAGCTCCAGCACCGAGTCCGTCTGGCGGTCGCTGAGCGGCGCGGCGGGCTGCGGGCGGCGGTCCCACAGGCTCAGGCGGTCCCGCACCTCCCTGCCCGCCGGCTCCGCGGGCGGCGGCTCCGCCATGCTGGCGGCGGGGTGAGCGGCGGCCGGGCCGGGCCGGGCCGAGGCTGGAAGCGGAGCGGGGCGGAACGGAACAGAACGCTGGGGAGCGCGGCGGCGCTTCCGGGGGAGGCACAGCGCGCTCCGCGTCGCGTGGCAGCAGCGTCATTGGTGGAGAGGAGAAGTGCGTCAGCGAGGGGCGGAAGGGGGGAGAGCGAGCGAGCGGCGGCTGGCCGGGATGGCGCCCCCCGGCGGCGGGGAGGAGCGCAGGCGCCAGGTCCCGCCGGGTGCAGCGGGCGGCTCTACCGGGGATCGCTGCCGGGCAGCCCGGAGCAAGGCCAGGGCTGGCCGCTGCCTCGCCCCCTCCATGCCCTGGAGCCTTCTTTCCGGGGGAGGGGGCCGCAGGACGACCCTGGCCATGGCACCCCGCTCCGGGCCACCCAGGCTTCTCCTGGGCAGCAGTTCTCCGTCCCAAACTCACCTACGTCAAAACGTTTGTGTTAATGACCGAGAACTGCTTTTGCAGCAGTGGTTTTGGTCTAGGTCAATCTAATCTGACAGCTGAAGTCCTCGTGAAACGGATGAGTGAAGTCCAGGAGCACCAGATCTGCCGACCCCGCTGCCCAAGCACTGCCGGCCGCCGCCAGCCCCCTCCCCTCAGTGAGCTCTGCACCTGCCCGACCCCAGAGCAGGGCAGGGAGCTCCCGTTCGTTCTTGTCCTACGTGTTAGCTCTAGCAGCTCGCCCTCCGGGCTCAGGACAGCACTGACACAGACTAGAGAGGCAGGTAAAGGGAGACAGCCCTCCCTTTTGACAGCGTACACATCCTCACATCACCAACTGCCACATTACTGAGCTGGTTCTCCTTTCTCTGCAGCATCCCCCCTTAGCCAAACCTGCGTTTTCCACCGTGCCTCAGAACCTGCTACAGGATTTATTCTTTACTTTGGAAATACCCTTTGTTATCTTTGGTTTGCTATTAGTGCTTGTAAACTTAAATCTATCACTACACATTAAAATAAATCCTAATTGAGGCATGTTTGAACTAAAGAGCTTGAAAATAGCTTGAGGTATTCACCGCCGCAGTCACCTGCGGCCAAGATCATGAACTCCCCTTTCACTGCTCTGATGCCTTTGGTGCTTAGCAGTTACTTTCAGTCCATCTTGTCCATCTGTCCCTCTCCAGTTTCCCCACAGAGCAACTGATGCAGTGTACTCCCACCCAACTACTCCTCATCCCCTCAGAGCTGCATCTGCCAGACTGGTGCTACCACACATGAATGCTAAAAACCCCACTCTGCTTACAAGTGTGATGCTACTCGGTCTAGTCAGCGACTTGAGCAATAAACATGTTTTGCTGCTACACAAAACTAAGCTGATTATTATGAAAACTGCTTGGTCTGGAACAGATCAGAGTGGGAAATGGTCTTGCAGTTCAAGATATGCCAAAGAACAGTGAAAAGGTGGTTAATGCATGTTATTCAGGCAGTAAGTTGCAGAAACATAAGCTTTTAACTACAGCAACTGCAGTCTGCCTTGGCTAAACAACCAGTAACATCATGCAGTTCAACGCCAGCAACAGCTTTCCTTTGTTAATCACCTTGAAGCATTTAAAAACCCACCCATGTCCCCCCCCATCTGAAACGCAGAAACTGAAAGCAGTTCAGAGCCATTACATAATGATTTAAAAACTTTTAATAAGCTTAAAAATGTAAAACATACACTTAGCTTACATAGTGTACAAAAATATTTACAAATATTTCTATTAAAGCATAGAAACAGCTGTAAGAAAAAACACTGCACATAAGCATACCCATATACATAGAAAAACATTGTACTTTAGGAAAGAAAGTGCCTTGTGCATTTAAAAATATTTGTGAATTCAAAATCAGTAATTAAGTGACTATAGTAATGTTGAAATCGCAATGACGTTTCTTTAAGTGGAATGTACAATTAACTAAAATGTTTGAGAGATTACCACAATGCCACAAAAACGCAAAGCTATGCAACCTGCTTTGCTGCCCTCTGTGAACGCAGAAGGACCACTGTATGACTTGCATCTCACACGTTTCCTTTCTTGGAATTAAACAGCAGCATTTGTAAGAACCTTGACATAACTGTCTAGTTAATAGCCCTGAAGTTTTGATATACATTTAAGCCAAAAGGTAATGCTTTAAGGAAGCTGTGGTTGATTTCTATCTAAAGTGTTTACTTGCACGTAACAGCAGCTTGGGCCTGTTCGCTATACGAAAGTGCTCAGTAGTTCTGGGTTTGGGTGTCTTTACTTAGAGAAGGAAAGCAGTGTTTGTAGTAGACTTACTACTTTTGGTTTGGTTCTTTTCAAATGGGCAGCTACATGACACAGCCTGAACTGCTCAGTGTAGAACTTGCACCTTTCAGACGATACGTAACAGCCAGTAACCATTACAAGCAGTTCTTCCCAACAGCGGAAGAAGCACGGAAAGTTTCTCTGCAAGACAGGCAGATGAGCATGGACTTGTCTGAACTTCATTCCTACTTGCAATTTACATATGAATATGTTGAAGAATCACGTATGCTGAAAATGGAGAATGATACATTGGAAAAAGCTTTCTTCAAGCTATGCAAAACTGACAACTGTAGCAACCACACTTTCAAATGAAGCTGGATCATTGCCAGCAAATTATGCAGACATCTAAGGACTTCAACACAGGAAAGCTCTAAACCCAGAAGCAGATTTTGCACTGCAGCAGGTATTCTGCTGAACTGAAAGCCTGCAAAGATGTCTTGTGACACTTTCAGTTAACTGGAAACTATAAAACTATTGCAGTCAAACTGTATACGCTTCTGAAAGCGGGAAAAGCCCGTCTCCTTGGTACTACGTATCTTCCTTTAGAGAAAGATTGTTGTTTACCCCTTACACCTCCAAAACACTGCATCTGAGTCCCAACAGCACACGATTGCATTACACATCCTCACATTCAAGAACGCTTAAACGGTTGACAGAAGGTGTTCCTCCATGTTTGGTTCAGTCTAGAAAATAGTGCACATCATCCACCGCATCACGTGAGCAAGCCATTGTTACAGGAGCCAGTTTGCCGTGAAATCACTTCCGGGTTGTTGTCCTTCCCGACAGCCTTGTAGTGACCTCTTCCTTTGGCCAGCATCTCGGACAATGCAGAGCAAATACTCAAGACAACTTACAAGTTGCTCTAAACTCAAACAGTACGTTAACAGAATTCAGTATACAGTTCAGCATGTCAGAAGTCTAGTTTCTTCAGCTGTTCATACGTCAGAAAGAACTGGAACACCTGGTTAAGGAAAACTGTTTCCTGTTCTCTCAGTGCAAAATGGTCACTTCACTACTAAAGGACGGCAGCATCTGTGTGAAACTTTGCTCTTCTCTTAGCTCCCCCTATGTAATGGTGCTGCTTGACCATTTTTGTTCCGCAGAACAATAAAACTTGCTTCAGGGCACTCCTGTACATCAAAAGCTTTAAGGCTGGTGGTGCCAACTGCTTTCCCATCCCCGTTCCTCAGGATCTTAAACACAGGACTGAGGAGGCAGGAGAGTACTACAAAGCCCTGAGAGAACAGGGCTCTGGTTTCAGGAAGCCCCTTCATAAAAAAAGGAATATTTATGCTGACAGGACACTTCCCACACAGAGCACTCTGTGAAGCTGTCTGTTAATACTTGCTGTTGTATGGCTAGCTTAATGGTTTTGTGCACCTTTGAAAAAGGATACGATGATATTCCAAGGACCAAGTCTTAACCAGTTTGGCCAAAATCCTTTATATAGAGCAAAAAAGCCTTCATTCTTCCACGTCTGGAAAAAACACAGCAACAACACACTTATGTAATTATTTATTAGCAAGAAATCTATATAGCATCTCAGCTAACGAGATTCTATACCACTGAAGGGGACGGGTTAGTGCTGTAACCTTGATTTAAATGTATTGTACAACGGGACAAGGAAACATTTCACTAGATATACATTTCACTGGTCATGGCAATCCAGTGAAGTCCCTGGGGACTGGAAAAAGGGAAAAACATTGCACCCATTTTTTAACAAGGTAGGAAGGAGGACCCTGGGAACTACCGACCTGTCAGCCTCAGCTCTGTGCCTGGGAAGATCATGGAGCAGATCCTCCTAGAAGCTATGCTGAGGGACATGGAGGACAGGGAGGTGATTGGAGACAGCCAGCATGGCTTCACCAAGGGCAAGTCCTGCCTGACCAACCTAGTGGCCTTCTACGATGGAGTGACTACATCAGTGGACAAGGGAAGAGCTACAGATGTCATCTATCTGACCTCTGTAAGGCCTTTGACATGGTCCCCCACAACATCCTTCTCTAAATTGGAGAGAGATGGATTTGATGAGTGGACTGTTTGGTGGATGAGGTATTGGTTGGATGGTCACATCCAGCAGGTAGTGGTCAACAGCTCAACGTCCAGATGGAGATCGGTGACAAGTGGTATCCCTCAGGGATCCGTGTTGGGACCAGTACTCTAATATCTTCATCAATGACAGACAGTGGGATCAAGTGCACCCTCAGCAAGTTTGCAGAAGACACCAAGCTGAGTGGTGCAGTGAACACACCTGAGGGACAGGATGCCATGCAGAGGGACCTGGACAAGCTCAAGAGGTGGGCCTGGGCAAACCTCATGAGGCTCAACAAGGACAAGTGCAAGGTCCTGCATCTCAGATACCCCGTATCAATACAGGCTGGGGGATGGTGGGATTGAGAACAGCCCTGCCGAGAAGGACTTGGGGGTACTGGTGGATGAAAAGCTGGACATGAGCTGGCAATGTGCACTTGCAGCCCGGAAGGCCAACCAACTTCGTCAAAAGCAGTGTGGCCAGCAGGTCGAGGGAGGTGATTCTCCCCCTCTACTCTGCTCTGGTGAGACCCCACCTGGAGTACTGCATCCAGCTCTGGGGCCCCCAACACAAGAAGGACATGGACCTGTTGGAGCAGGTCCAGAGGAGGGCCACAAAAATGATCAGAGGGCTGGAGCACCTCTCCTATGAAGACAGGCTGAGAGAGTTGGGGTTGTCCAGCCTGGAGAAGAGAAGGCTCCAGGGAGACCTTATTGCAGCCTTTCAATACTTAAAGGGGGCTTATAAGAAAGATGGGGACAAACTTTTTAGCAGGGCCTGCTGTGATAGGTAATGGTTTTAAACTAAAGGAGGGGAGATTCAGACTAGATATGAGGAAGAAGTTTTTCACAATGAGGGTGGTGAGGCACTGGCACAGGTTGCCCAGAGAGGTGGTAGATGCCCCATCCCTGGAAACATTCAAGGTCAGGCTGTACGGGGCTCTGGGCAACCTGATCTAGTTGAAGATGTCCCTGCTCATTGCAGGGGGGTTGGACTAGATGACCTTTAAAGGTCCCTTCCAACCCAAAATATTCCATGATTCTATAAAGCCAAAATTAGTAATGCCTGGCAGGAAAAGATGCAGCCTATGTCTGTCCTGGTTTCAGCTGGGATAGAGTTAACTTTCTTCCTAGTAGCTGGTATAGTGCTGTGTTTTGGATTTAGTGTGAGAATAATGTTGATAGCAACAACAGTGTGTTAAGTCATGCTTATACTAAGTCAAGGACTTTTCAGCTTCCCTTGCTCTGCCAGTGAGGAGGCTGGGGGTGCACAAGAAGCTGGGAGGGAGTACAGCCAGATCAGCTGACCCAGACTGGCCAAAGGGATATTCCATACCATATGACATCATGCTCAGTATATAAACTGGGGGGAGTTTGCTGGGCTGCCAGGATTGCTGCTTGGGGACAGGCTGGGCATCAGTCAGCAGGTGGTGAGCAACTGCATTGTGCATCACTTGTTTTGTATATTCTTTTATCGTCATTATTATTATTCTGTCTTCCTTTGCTATCCTATTAAACTGTCTTTATCTCAACCCATGAGTTATTTTTTTGATTCTCTCCCCCATCCCACTGGGAGGCAAAAGTGAGTGAGTGGCTGGCTGTGTGGTGCTTGGTTGCTCACTGGGGTTAAACCATGACAATGTCATTTAGTACTCAACCTAGATTCATCCAAATTGCTTTCCTGGACTTGTTTTTTTCAAAACCTTGCAGAGAGCTGCATGTAAACCTGCAGGTCATATTTGGCACCCTCTTAAAATTTGTTGCCTGTAAACATGCTGCTCACGTTAGGCACACCCTATAGATTTTTCAGTTTGTTTTATGGACTTCACAAAATCCCACTGCACAGTATGACTTGGACTGTTATACAGACTCAACTGTTCAGCCAACAGTTTGGACACCAATAGCTCCCTATCCACACTTGTCCATGTAAAAGACCATCATGCTCAAACCTCATACCCAATTTGGCTTTTTCCCCAAGCCAAAATAATCAGAGACTGACGTTGCCTTTGGCTGTACTAGGCTTTCCATTACGCAGTAAGCAACAGAGAAAACCATCTGCCCCAGAAGATGTTGTTCTTCAAGAACTGACCTATGAAATGATCACTTCCTATCAATATCCTAACATTGTATAAAAGTTAAGTAAGAGACAGTGCTGCTGAGACTTGTCTCCTCATCCAAGTACCAAAAGGAAGTAAGTGCCTGCAGTACATACTAACTTTCTTCCTGCCTTTCTGTCAAGACAGTAGATAATTTTCACACCAAGTGCATTATTGGCAGTATAGTCATTTTGAGCGTAAGGCCAAAAAGCATATCTAGTTACTTGGATTGATTTCTAGGGAAACTTAGAACAATTTTGAGTTCTGCACCAAAATCATTGCTTGATGGCACCAGTTTCTACTTAAGTTGATACGTGAACTACTTACTTGTAACAAGCAATCCAAAGTACCCTTGTAGTTTGAGTGTCCCCCATGTTGTTGGCTTCTCTGATTCATCATGCGTGTTCTTACAACATCAATTGGGTTGGATGCAAGGGCTCCAGCTAACCCACAAGTAAAACTTGAGCTAATAAAAGAAAGGTTTATTGAAATCTGACCTACCACATTTAAAGATGCACAAGAATTTCCCCCTCCCCAGAAAACATGCAGTAATGAGTGCTCAATGCTTTTAGTTAAAAATTACATCAGCTAATAGATGTGAAAAATTCCTCCTTTGATTTACTATAAAGCATCATTTTGAAGATTTGATATACAGCCCTTATATACAGTTTCTGTATACTTGAACAAATGTTTGTGCCTCTGAGAATAGCAAATATTTGATTGGAGCTTTCCTCTAACCTCAATTTGCAAAGCTGAATGATTCGGACCATCCACAAAACAAAATCCCATATTCAAAAGAAAGTTAAATCCAAATCCTAAATAAAATTAGCTTCCATGCTATGTGCTACCATTTGAGATGCTTTTGCATTAAAAAGTATAAACACATCAGAAGTATATTTACATCTACACCTATGAAAGAAAAATCAAAAGATTCACCCCCCATAATGAGAACCAACCAATGATGAGCTATGCAAGGAGTTAGTTATACAAACTTACAGGAAGTGAGTATATACTGTATCTCCCATAAATCCAGACATAATTATGTGCTTCTTGGTCAGGTCATACACTGGCAGTTCCACTCCAACAACAATAGCAGCTCTCTGTGCTGTCAATGATACTCCCTGGCAAAAGAAAGAATATAGTTGAAGTTTAAAATTAACCTATGTGCACCATTAGAAAAGCCTAACTTTTATTATAAAAGGCAACACACCATGAATGTGTTAAGAACATTGTGAATTCAAATAAGGCTAATTAGTACAAGTCTTAGATGTATGTGCTCCAAAAATGCAAATTCAAATTAATAGATAAATCACTTTTCCACACTGAACAGCAATTTCAGTTCCTTTATGCTACTCCATCTCTGCTTAATATCTGCATTCTTACATCAAGAGTCAGCTAAGACCTCAACAGCCAGGTGATACCAGCTCCCCTCACTGCTAACTGAAAAACTGACAAAGGAAGATGAACAGAAAAACGCAGATTAAAAAGCTTTGCAGAGAAAAGAACACTAATAGAAAAACATTTCTATTTTCCAGCTGTTTCAGAACAACTGTCTATTCTTGGTCTTCAGTTGTTACACAGCCACTGACTGTAATTGGCATAAGAGACAATCTACAAGACTCAGTACAAGAATTCCTGAGCTAGAGGAGGTGCTCATTAGTACCTTTCCTTCCAAATGTTCATTAGTACATGCTTAAAGAAGAGCAGAGCATACAGATTGAGACATGTCTTGCAAAGGGTTATTGAACTAGTCCTAGAGCCAGTCACCCTAATTTAAACCTCCATTTGTTGCCTCTTTTTTAAGATGTGGCTAATCCTGGAACACAAGACTGGCAGTAACCCTTTGTCAAAATGCACCGAGACACGAGCAGTGAAGTTGTCGTGACAAACTACATACATATCAGCTGCTGACTTCTCCACATTTTGGCTGAGAATACTGTAGAAGTACATGAAATTCAGTTGAGCAAGAAAGTGTACTTAAAGTGTAGGATACAGTTCAAAAAACTTGCCTTCCATAATCCTTTAGTGCCTTCCTTTTGGTAGATCTGTATGAAGTTGCCCATCATTCCTCCTTGAATCACGCTACCTTGGGCTTGCATTCTGATCTGAGATTAATTTGAAGATAAAATTAGAAAATAAATATTTTTCAAACATACAACTGGTAACAGTTTAATACAGTTTTACTAACATTTTAAGTTACAATCTTTTAAGTAGTAAAGTCAATTTCTCTTCAAATACAAATTAATAGCTGACATTATCATAACCATGATGCAATCTTTTGAAGTGCCTTAACTATCCAAATGCAGCTGCTAATTTTGAACAAGAACGTGGTGTAGTTCTTAACTGCATTAAGTCATGTCTATTTCTGTACTTGTACGCTACTCCATTTAGATAAGACTGACAGATGGGTTCTGCAGGATGTCCTTTGCAGTGTTCTCACAGAACATGTTAAAATGAAAGGTTAAAAAGATTACCGTTTCAGCTAGTGAGAACCACGGTCTTTGACCCTGTGGACTTCTACGAATGTCCTTGGGAAACTGCCATGGTAACTACCAAATACAAGTTTGGTGAGAAGCAAGTTGGTATATGGACATAATTTTAGGGAGATAACTAATTGAAGCCACGCTTGAAATAGAAGCTTGTGTTTGAAATGCCTCTACATAACCACACTACCCCCATGAAGGATTAAGTTTTTAGTAGTTCCAGAAGAACAGGAAGAGTTTTCTTGAATTTTTCATTAGAGGCAGCCATGTAAGTCACATCCTACAGTTTTGTAAGTTAAATGCCATCAGCCCTTTTAAGTAACTGGAAGAGATGACATTGACTATCATTAAGCTAAGAGAGGTGATGGTTTCACC
The DNA here is from genome assembly GCA_009819775.1 of Phoenicopterus ruber ruber. Taxonomy (NCBI): domain Eukaryota; kingdom Metazoa; phylum Chordata; class Aves; order Phoenicopteriformes; family Phoenicopteridae; genus Phoenicopterus; species Phoenicopterus ruber. The sequence goes on along the minus strand of CM020215.1, from coordinate 187,915,108 downwards.
AATTCACTTTAAATGACTAATGCTGGAACTCTGTTTCCATGGGACACTGAATTGCAAAGCCTCTCTAAAGGATTAAAGAATCATACAGTACAAGTAGCACTCACTGAAACTCTTGCCTCTGAATTGATCTTCACCTATTTTGAGCTCTAGAAACATCCTAGTATAACAGCGTTACCAAGAAGTATAGATGAAACATGCAGTGTGGCTTCCACACAAACACTATAGCATGAAACTTAAAAAGAGTCATCTTAAATTATTCTCTCCCCACCCCCGGAAAAAGTTATATGGATCCAACTGCCTCCCCAGCCATCAGTTTCCTGGTGCATACTTCCAAACAATTAGTATGGACCAGAAGGAGGTTCCAAGAATTCAGGATGTTACCCATTTTTAAACGTTAAGAGATGAGAATAAATAGGGTTACAAACCAACAAATCCTATATTCATTAGGAGATTCTGCATTTCCTCAAGAAAAAGGAACAATAACTAAGGACAAACTCTACATAACACATAATTACCTTTAAGACATCTGTAGGGTTGGCAATAGATGATGAGATTACTCCCGAAAGAATGCCACATAGAACATTTATCATCAGGGTCTCATCTATTCCATAAACAAAGAAAAAGAGTTTAGCTGCAGATTTACAAAGCTTAAGATGCATTAGGGCAGGATGATGCCACCTCCCCTTTAACCAGAGAGAGTGCCAGTTACAGAAGCCTTAAAAGCTGCTCTGACAAGTTTTCCTTGCTGACTCACTTTGCTGTAATTGGTACAAGGAATGTCTTCTCAGTAGACTTGTTCAAACTGCTACAGTAATATACCAAATGGAAACAACCAGCTTCAAGCAAGCCAGTACTCAATTAAATTGAAAAAACCCACTCACCTTCTGGATGCTCAACAAACATTCTTTTTAAGCTCTGGTAAGTGCCTATTTTTATAGTTCCATATGAAGCTTGCCGTAGCATTGCAGGTGCAATCCTGTAAAAGTAGGCAGTGATAATATTTAGGCTCAAAATTGCAAAAGACTGATTAGCAAATACTTTTTAGAGCAGGAGAGACTGAACACAAGATATCTACCAGCGAAAGGTTTGTTCATTTAAATCAACAATTTAAACTCACTATAGACAAAAATAGGTTTTGGGTTTTTTGTTTGGGTTTTTTTGGTGTGGTTTGGGGGTTTTTTTGTTTGGTTTTGGGGTGATTTTTTTTTTAAATAATGCCTGCAAGAAAATGAATGAACTGTGGAAAGATTACTATTAGAGCATGCCTCAACTTGTGATCTATAAAATAGCTGGCAAGCTTGTTTGAAATGTAATCTGCAGATTACATCTTTCCCCCACCATCTTGCAGGTTTTAAAGACAAGCATGCCCATTTATACACAAAGGTTAATTCAATTTTTCTTCTGAGAGATGGAACAACCATAGCAGCGTTGTATAGATTAACTTTATGCTTAGCTATTTTTTTTCCCTGAGTAGGTTTTGTTTTTTTTTTTTTTAAACATGAAATGCTATTGCAGAGTGCAAAGATTGAAGCAATCTAAGCTCGGGCTTTCAACTTCCAGATTAATTGAGGCTAACCAAATACCTTGTAAATCTGAAACCCAAGAATTCACACACTATGGGCTTATACTTATCAATAGACTGTTCATAAACCATTACGGCAAGTCAGTTAATTTTACCCAGAGTATAAGGCTTTCAATCCTTCTTCTCTGCATATTCTGACTAGTGCATGCACCATTCCACGGTAGCGGATCTCTTTATATTTGGCATCATTAACTTGACCTTGAACCTGCAGACGTGTTTTGGTCAGGTCAATGGGGAAAGTACCTTAAAGAAAAATCAGAGAGAAAATTAATCAAGTACTTACCTAACCAAAGACAACAAAGAACATGATTTAAGAAACAGTAGCCTTTATTATATATTAAAATATATAAAAATACTCCCAGGGGAAAAAAAGTCTCTCTTACCAAGACTTTCTTTTAAAATAGTGGTTCATTTTATGTCACCTTGTTTCTTCTAAAAGCTTGTCAGAGGCCCTATGTACTTCCTATGTTTACGTTTTGCATTCACTGTTTTCAAGCAACATGGTATTGGCTGGTTGTAAACAGCCACACTGAACAGGACTCTGCAATCGCAACCAAGTAGACTTCGCATGTGTATTCTACCAACATCTTTGAAGAGCATTTCTTTGAAGGCAAAGAAATAAATTCCATAGGACAACCCATACAGATTCTAGCCTAGAATCTAAAAAAGCAATAGCAGCAGTACCCATTTCTGTTATTGCTTTCCTGTAGCCTACTGCTATGTCAAGTTCATACCCTCCATGCTCCCTTTATGAAAGAGTTTAGAAAGCATATTCCTCCACAGCTTATCTTTAGGAAAGGGACTACCTCAACATTCAATACTCACCTAAACACTCCTAATAGGAGTCAGAATTAACTACATCTAACGAGGTTTACCAGACAAGCAAGGATTTTATGAATTGCTTGTCTTCCTCACAAAGCTTTTGGCATAATTGGCCACATTCAGTCAAGTCAAATAAGAGAGGTTTCAAACTCAAGTTTGAACAAGATTCATAAGAGAAGGTAGAAAAGGAAAAGAAAATAGTAGTTTCAAGTGTAATTTTATACTACATCTACTTTATTAGACAGACTTCACATGGAAGCCTACCGCATGTCAGACTATGTTCTGCTACTGTGAAAATTCAGATTTCCTTTATTTTCATGTACATGCATTTCAGATAAGACTTTAAAAGGATGTTAGTATTTTAGGTTTGTCTTTAGAGTAGGCACTAAAACATCAGATGCACTGTCTCACTATAGCAATTATTCTATGTTGCACACTACCTGAATTTAAGTGTTCAAATCCAATCAGCCACTCACATTCAAGAAAAGGGAATTTAAACTGCAACATAGCTACTCAGAAAAGCTAACAGAAAAATTTTACAAGTTAAGCTCTTAACTCATCTATTCTAGCAAAACAAAAGATGTGTGTACTTATGACCACTGTCTAGGAACAGATCAACAAACAGCAAATAATAGAATCCAAAGGCAAAGTTTGTATGAAAACAAAACTCACAAGGGATGTGAGTTTACAGGCAGAAGTGTTCTGACATTGTGACAAAGTTCTGAGCAACTCTTCAGTTAGCATTAAAGAATAAAACTCCTGTGCTGTAGACCACCATATACTACTGTGTCACTGATAGCATGGAACCAAGCTTGTTTTAAAAGGGACTATCTGAGCAAAGGAAATCATGTAAACAGTTAAAGGAAAAGCATACCACATTCTGCAGTGATTGATGCTAAACCTCCATAGATAAAGGGCTTCCAGTTTAGTGCCGACATTATTGATTCTTCTTTCTGTGAAATAAGACAATGATTCAATGCTTGCATAAGTACATCTGTTATATAAAAATATAGGCTAACATTTAATAAAACTTTGTGCCTTGTCCATTTAAGATGGACCTTCCAAACATACTAAAACATTTAATACCTTTGACAATCAGAAGTCAGTCAGTAACACTGCACAAAGGCATCCGAGTTCAAATCTGTGTCTCTACTATGTATTTGGGCCACCACTATCCTCACCATGAAAGGTTAAAGTAGTTTGTCTCCCAGGCATGGTCTTAAGGAGCACTGCAGTGAATAGCCTCCAACGATTCTTACCAAGCTGAATTAGTTTGACTACATCCTGCAATCAAATGGAACTTTAAGGCAGTCATTACCAAACTTCTGTCCCTTTTTTTCCTGGTATCAACATTAACATGCACTGGTACACCTGGACAGAAAATTGAGGCACATACAACACTTTGCCTCTATTAAGGCCTACTTCTGCTATCAGTGTTCACAATATTCGTTCTTGTGAACATTATACGAAAATAGTGTCATCAGATGCATAAGGCCTTTTACAGTAAAAAAACCTCCTATAACTTAGAAGTCAATTGAGTGAATTTGACAAAGTGACCACAACTCATAACTATGGCATGCTTTGCAAAATGCTAAAGTAATCCAATTATCTTAGAAAAGAGATAAGAACTGCAAAACCAGACTAGTCCAGCCCATACAAGATTGCCCTTCCCAAAACCAAGCAGCTTATCTTTCCCCTTCCTCATAATATAAATACTTTCCATTCCCCATTTGCTATAATATCCTCCTAAACGTTGGATTCTACAGTTCTCTTTCTGCCAATTAATTTTGTGGAATAATTGCACTTGAAACTATTTCCCTTGGCACTTCCACTCCCTGTTACTTTGCTTCTTCACGTGTACTGCCCAGCTAGAAAATAGCACAAACACACCAGTTACTTAGCACCACCTTTTGTAAAGATGAACCTTCTTTGGTCACTTCCTCTAGAAGTGCCAATAATCCAGTGTCCAAATGAAGTTAACAGAAGTTGCAGACACTGAGCATGCCTGAATAGTTACTGCAGCCCTAGTTTTCCTTTTACCATCTTTAATTCATGAAGAGTTACCTGGGTCTTCAGTCTTCTGACACTCCATACAATAAAAAACCCATAGGAGCTCAAAGCACACAATTTCAAATACTAAACAATCAAGTGCAAAGAAATCCATCTTACTCTTTAGGCCACTGCAAAGAACACCACTGATGTAAGAAAACAAAGAAGAGGCAAGTAAGGGCACCCACTATATTGCCAAAGAGAGTGCCGTGCAGAGCTCAGTAGCCACAGGCACAGACTATGACAGGTTTTCAATATAAAAGCAGCAGAGCCACGCAGGTATGACGCTGTGCTAGAGGGAGGCCTCTTCCAACTCCAAGCTCCTCATATTCCTGTCCTGCCGTGATTAACAGCACATCATTTAATTCATGGAGACAAAGCCAAGCTCAGTTTCCCCACTATCAGCCACACACATGATCTTTGCTTTTGAGAAACTTGTCAAAATTGAAAATACAGTTAACTTTTCCCCCCTTCAATACATTAAAACAAATTTTCATCTAGCACAAATACCATAACACTGATAAAACTAAAATATATCTGTACTTTTGTTTGTTTGTATTTCACTCTGCTGAGGCAATGAAGGCTACTGAGTTTTTCTATGTAATTCTGGGGCACTGACACAATGTACAAGTATGCAAGCACAGCCAAATAAAGTTTTCAATTTGTACACAGATTTACTAATATTAGCTGAAGTTTTGATACATGTATAGGATACCCTAATGTAGAAATTTTATAGCACACTGTTCCTTTGACATATACCAAGGTGAATGCCTTACATAGCACTATTAAGGTTTGTACCTCTGAAAAGCTTACTAGTCTCCTTTCCTGCTATTTAGGCCAAACTAAGCATCTGAGTCTTTCCACTTATTTCTACCTTGCATCTCTCCTTCTAGCTTTCCATACTTACAGGAAGAAATTAAAGCAGAGTGGCAGAGCTTATCTCAAAAAAAACCCAACCAAAACCACCACACCAGCAAGCAACTTTGCCCTTTCACCTCAGCTGTCTCATTTTCTGAATTCTTGTTTTGCTTCTTAGTTAGAAATTTTTCCCCACTGATAAAAAAAGTAAGCATCTCCTTAGAAGAATTCTGTTGGCAATGCAATTAGCAAACTACTTAAACACAGAGCCATTATAGAATAAATTGAGGTCTCCAATTTTACAAGAAAGAAATCATCCTTATTAAATATACATTATTGTTCCATGAACATCACTAAGATGACAGAGGTGATACTACCCCTAAAGCACACTGGGTTAGATTAATACAGCAATTCACCCACGCACTCTGCAGAAGTCAGAAGCAAGTTTGATTGCTTCTAAGTGACTGAAATAAAATCAAAAGCCTAGGTTCCGTAACAGAATGCATCACTTAAAACAAATATTTAGATATTTCCCTGTTAGAGAACAGACTTTAAAAGTCACGTATCAAATTCTGTATTGGTTATCAACATTGCTAGTATACTAGGCACAAAGTATACTCCAGCTTACAGTAGTTTTAGCTATTTAAAATGGATTTGACCCTTGAATGTTACAGAAGGCTTATGCTAAATGAGTTATTAGTCCTAAAAAGTTATTACCTGTAATACAAGCACACACGTGTAAGATAGTGATCCAAGCAATACTTTCTAACTGCACGGATTACACTGCAGACACACAGTTCAGTATTCAAGCAGCAAAACATCATCAGAAATAAAGAAAGAAATCAGGGCTATAGCTAGCAACCATGGTGGCAAGTTCTTGCAAAATACCAGCGGTCTTGCAAGTACGGAAGCCAGCGAAAGCCCTCCCCCCCCCCCCGAAAGTAAAGGGATTGCCTGCAGCAGACCCTCCCTGAGCAGCACTGCCAGTCTATTCAAACAGCTGGAAACAGCTGGAGCGAGAAGGACGCAGCAACACCTGGGCAAAGGGAGGCAACAAGGACCGCACCAACTCCCTCTCAGCGACAAAACGAAGCGCACCTCCCTCCGGCTTCGCCTTGAGACGAAGCGGGGGGAAACAATGAAGAGAAGGAAGCGGCATGTCCCTGCTCGGGAGTGGAGGGCTCTGGAGGGTGCCGAGCAAAGCTCAGCGAACCCCCGTCCTCCTTCAGAGACAGCACTCGGTGAAGCTCACAGAGAAATACTTGCACCCGGCCGGCCCGGCGGCGGAGGGGCCGGCGAGGGCCCACCAGCGCCTCGCCGGCCCCTCCGCCGCCGGGCCTGCCGGGGGAGAGATGACCTCCCGCCCCAACCCCGCGACCTGAGGCGCCAGCAGCTCCCACCTCCCCACTCACCACCGCGGCCGCCTCGATCCCCGCGTCCTCCCGCGCCGACCGCCGCCACGCTAAGCCGCCAACCCGCCCCTGTCCCGCCGGTTATAAAGCCCTACCCCGCTCCCCTCAGCCGGGGCGGCCGTTGGGGAGCGCGGGGCCCCGCCTCGTTCCCCGGTTGAGGGGGAGGGAAGGCGGGCTCGCTCGCCTGTGGGGACGAGCCGGCGAGGTTTTGGGGGGGGGGGGGGGGGAAATGATGTGTGGAAGGGGTTGATTTAAAGGAGCCGCGGCCGTGAGGGGAGGTTTGGATTGAGGGGGACGCCGAGCCGGCCTGTAATAAACCGGGTCAAAAATTAACCGCCCTGTCCTTCCAGTCAGACGTCTCCCTTCGCCGCTGGCCTTGGGAGACGTCTGGCTGGCAGGAGGACAGAGTGGTATTTTCCAGTAGCAATCCCGCCTCAGGAGGCTGGAACAGGTATGTCGGGTATTTCAGTGTTCCTCGGTTAATGAACAGGTCACTCACCCCTCAGGGTTTCTCCTCATCGTTAACTATAAGGGCATTGATTTTGTCCCTCGGTTTACAGTTGTGCGGCCGCCCATGCTGCCTAGCGACACGACAGCAGTATCTGGGTTAAGCTTCCTTAATTCGGAACAGGAACCTTAGATATCTGCTCTGTGGAGGAACAGAAAGGGGCAGGGTTGAATATTTTTGAAAAAATAGTCCCACAGATTTTTTTTTGTTGTTTTATTATGCAGCTTTGTGCAATTCTAACTATGTTTCTTTGCATTACCAGCACTGAAATTATGCACTCAGTATGTAAGCTTTACATTGCTTTGGAAATGTATATCCAGTGCCCTTCCAGAAGGATCATGGTGTGCCGTACAGGACATAGGCTGTGGCCACCCTAACGCTGCCTGGCCAGAGGAAGAACACGGGGGCTATCCGAAAGGGCAGGTCTCAGCCGCTGTACAGGTGGCATTGACCAGTCTATGAAGACTGGACGAGAACCAGAACTACTCCGTTCCCTTGGTTCAGAGCCCAGGACTCCCTGTGAAATAGTCGAAATGAGCTCTTTCTCTGCCCCTAAAGGCAGCCTGTCCTGGCAACTCAGCGCTTTCCCTTTCTGACTGAAGAGCTGCCAGGCGTGCTTGTAGGACCTACCCCCATGTGCTTGTAGGACTTACCCCTGTGGTGCGGCCCTGCTGCCGCTGTCACTCTGCTGCCTCACAAGTGGATGGCATACCTTACCCCTGAAAGGTCAAAACATCCTGCGGCATTGCCCCCCTCACTAATCTCAGGGCAAGTCTGGCAAATGAGAAACTTTATTTAAGCTTACCGGCTGGTGGAGGAAGGGGGTAATGCCTGTTCAGCTCTCACTAAGAAGCTGGCTATGGCTTTACATGAATCTGTCAATAAAAACATAAGGAATCCAAAATTTGGGTCCCAGTGTGCTGTAAATGCTTCATACAGTGAAAATAGGTCTCTACAACCATCCAAGTTCATCGCAGACCTCCCAGAAATTTTACATTTCAGCTGTTAGGGCATGGGCAGCCCATAGAGCTCATGCTCCAATCGCAATGCTGCAAAGTTGTCTTTGCAGATGGGCCTCTCAGAAGGTAGGTACAAACTCACACCTCGGAATTCGTACTCATGTTCAGATTCCCATCCTGAAACTCTTAGTAACTGTCTAGTACTTTCCAGGTTTTATATGTACAGCAGGGAGGATCTTATTTGAGGTAAACTTTGAACGGGTCCTTTCTTTTTTTTTGCACAGAGATCATTAGGACTGATTCTAACACTGAGTGATTTTGCAGGACAGCCACTTCTCTCTTCTGACTTCCCAAATTTCTGTCTCCTTTTAAGAATGACTTTAGTTCCAGTTTGACCTTAAGTTGTTCCTGGAGTTTGGCCAGCTCCTTCCGCAGGCAGCCGGTTTTTATTATCTCTGATGCAAACCAGTTCCTGCTCACACATTACAGCTTGCACCTGATCACATTTCCTAAGTACCTGTTAGTACTCAACCGTGTACTTCTGAATAAAGAGGAATTCAGGCTAACTTTTGTTACTTCTAGTGACTTTTGGATGGGTCCTCTGAATAACCTCTTTTGTATTTTCAACCCGATTCATACTACGAGATACGTAATGCTTTTATCGACAGCCACTAGACTATTTTTGGCAAGCTGCCTTGAGCCTGACATCAGTGCCATATCAGCATCTGGTGCTCAGCATTTTTTCACATGTCTCTGAACGATCCATGTGCCACTGGTGTGCTACCGGTTACACAGTCTTACAACAGTTTTGTCCAAAAGCCAGTTCTTTCCTGCTGGGCTGTGTAGGACTAAGGTTTAATAAATTAGTTCCCAGACCCCTAACCTTACTGCTCCTGAGTTTCCTCACACATTTTTTGTGTTTCTTTTTTAAACAAAAGAGGCCCACCCTCAAACAATTCTACCAGAGCGCTCTGCTTTTTGTGCATTGATTCTCATTTCACTGTTTCCACTGTCACCTACAATGGAAAATTGTTTCTCTTCTGGTCTCTGCAGTGGTGAAGACAGTTTTGCCTCGTGTCCTACTGCTTAAATGAATGGTTAGTGAAGTGCCCCAGATGGTTATGGGCATTATTCAAACTGCCTTGTCATTTTGTCACTAGTTGTAACCACTGGAGAGTTTCCTTTGTCCCTTGGAAACTTTCGTGATTATTAGTCACGTAATTCATTTGCTTTGTTCATGTCCCATTGGCTGCATGATGAAAGCAAGTCTGGCACATGGGAGTCAACCGCTCCCTGCCCTGGCACAGCCTTCTTGTCTTCGGTGTTTGCACTTTCTGCCTGAGAAGGAGTTAATCTGCCCTGCAGTCGTACGGCAGATGACACTGTTGGAAAAAATAAACATGCATGTGTAAAAATATAAGGGATATTAAACAGCCATTCTGTTGTGTTCGCCAGGGGCAAAGCCTCAGCTGGAGCACCACGTCCAGCTACGTGTGATGCGCTTCAGGAGGGCTGTAGAAAGGAGTTAGGAGAATAAGGCTAGGGATACGAAACATGATCTGCAAGGAAAGAGTGGAAGAAGTAGACTTGTTTATTTTAAAAAAGATTGAGGATAACATAATCTTCAAGAGTGAAAGGTGGCCATACAGAGGAAAGGAATTATCTGTTCTCCACCACTTGTATTAGACATTAGAACAGACTTTCTAGTGGTAAGGACAGTGCTAGATGAGACTGACCAGGGAGCTTGCAGCGCCTTCGTCATCACAAGCTTTTAAAAACTGTTACGCAGCTGTTTCTCAGGAGTAGTTTCAGTCTGGATGATCCAGCCCAAGCATCAGGATGGACTCTCAAGGATCTTTCCAGACCTTTTTTCTGTAATTATTCAATGACATTTCCTGCTCCAGCTTCTAGCATATGTCATGTAGGCATACAATGACAACACATCTTACAGTTTCTAACTTAGTAACAGACTGCTGTGCAGAGTTCAAGGAGAAAGGAAAGTGAAAGCAGGAATAACAGTAAATGTTATTCTGTAGCTTTTTTGTTAATAAATATCTTCATCGTATCCTAGTTTTGTGGACATAAAAGGACCGTGTTATTTGTTTTTAATGAGTAAAAGGTGAAGGAACGGAGGACAGTTCCAGGCTTTGAGGGTGAAGGAACTGAGGATAGTTCCGGGCTTTGAGTGGATGAGAGAGTCCTACAGCACGAGTTCCCAGCAAGGTGATTCTAGTAAATGTAAACCTGTAATCCAGACAACATTTTCTGAAAGTGTTGCAATCTTCCAGCAGGTCCTGGGAAATTGATTTCTCTTCATTTCCGAGACTCCCTACAGAGATAATAATTCCTATGTATGTCACGGTGTTGGATTGGATGTTATTAGAATGAGCAAATGAAAAGCTGTTAAAGATTCTCAGATAGGAAGGCACTACAGAAGGCTTTTCAGTACTATACAATACTTTCCAGCCTCAACAGGCGATCTGAGAAGTAGGCTGTTGTCCTCTGACTGCTTGCCAAATAAAGGTCAGCCACAATTGCTTCACAGAGGCTTTTGTCCAACATGGCACTGCAGCTAAACAAGTAGCAGCTGGAAGAAATGATGCCAATTTGAATGCTAGTAGATGCAACACAAAGAAAAGCAAACATGTTTCTATGCCCTACTAAAAGCCAGGCAGCACGTGGTGTAAGATATGGCCTAACCTTTCCCACAAGAGATGATTCAATGTTGAACGAAGGACAGAGAGGTCGGTGTGACACCAAAGAACATGGTACACACAGTATGTTTTCTACCACTTTAAGTACACCCCTTACTTGGCAGTACTCAATATCTAGGGATAGTAGGAAGCATCTGCTGGGGCAAATGCATATTTGCACTTGACTATCCTGTGAAAGCAGAGTTGCAGTTGAAGTAGTTCTGTGATAACAGAAATGTGACTCATCAAGATGATGGACAGTGAGATGTGGTGGCAGGTGACCCCGAGCCATGTCCTTCACAGTACAGGATGTAGGTTGATCAAAACACAGAAATGCCTATGTCGGAGACTTTCAAACTTTCAGTGCTGTTATTTTTTAAAGGAGCCTCACTATTCTCTTTCCCGATTCCCAAATTTTGATCATTTTCCCATAGTGTCTATAGAATACTTTGCATTAAATCATTACCCAAATAATCTAGCTTTTCTTCTGTTTATCACAGTCTGGCTTTGGGTAACCCAGCTTTTCCTATCAGCGTTTGAATACCATTTTCTTCTTTTTAAATTTAAAAATGTACTTTACAAAATTTTGCAAAATGAAGTATTTAAGTAACATCACTTTTTTTTTTTTTTAAATAAAAGGCTTTGAAAAGACAGGATGCTTTCTGAAGAAGTACCTTCTTGCTTTGCAGGCCTGCTGATTCACAGCATGACAACACCAGAGTCCCAGAACTAACACTGTGTTTGGCCAAGATGAGCTGATTGCTGTTAATCTTGAGCAAGACGGGTTATTCTGCACAGCAAGGGAAAACAGCTGTAGGATTTTCTCCCTGTGGTAGTCATCTGTCACAAAAAACACATCTTGGACAAGTCACTCAGGATCTTTAGCGAGCAGTGGGATTCCTTGCCGATGCTGCAAAGCAGCAGCCACAGGTAGGAACACATATCTCTGCTCGCTTCTGGTAACAAAGCCTGACAGTGGGAAAGCCACGGTCTTCCAGGGCCTGAACAGGCGCAGACTGCGGTGACAGACACCCTGGGCTTCTGGGGAAACGTGACAGCAACGTGTTCAAACACCTCCCTCCATTTTCCGTAGTTGTCCTTCCCTACACAGGGTTCAGTGGATGGCGGCTTTTGGACTCACTCGTGCCTTAGGTGGCAGCACCAGTGAGTGCAGTGATGCACCTCGCAGCCACAACAAGGGTATTCTGCAACATGGCAGCGCTGATGTAGCAGCTCATTGCCAACAAGGAGGATGCTCCCTTACCTTCCCACACCCCCCTCCCATTCCCAGATACGTTTCTGGCCCTTTGCTCACGCCGGTGATAGCTCTCGTCTCACTCATGAGCAGGTTCAACTCACTAAGTTTACAGAATGCACCCATCAAAACCGAGGCTTTTGCCAGCTGACGGAACTGAATTGGCTTCACATTGGCACCAGCACCAATATGCCAGAAGTGGCAGAGGTGCACAACTTCCAGTGGGTTCAGCCTCTTTGGAAGCACCGAACTATTAGAATAACTCAACATCTCGCAGGACTTAGCCACAAGTACCTGGCACAGCAAAAATGTTTGAGGGGTTGCAGTATGCATCCTGCCTTTAATGCCACATCCTAATACGTCTGGCCTCCTGTCTGGCTTGCAGTGTGAGCAGGAGGTGGGATTAACCACTGGACTTCACACAGCGCGCTAACAACTTTTTCCGACCTTTTTCAAGGTCGGAGAGCAGAGACTGCAAACAAGGCAGAGCCACCTTGCAGCCTGCAGGCTGCCAGCTGGACCATGTGTAAAACCTCATCTAAGGACTTCAGATGGACTCCTACAGCACAGCTAAAAATGCAGAGTCTAATTCATGCAGGAGGTGGGTTGGCGTTGTTTCAGCTCCAAGGCCGTGGGGAATCCACTCCTGCAGAATCAAAGAACTAGCCTACAAATTTCAATGCTTTTCATTTCAAATGCGAAGCCAGCAAGAAGACAGGGAGAAGAGAGACAAAAAAGCAATTAAGAGTGACATGGTGAACAAGAGAAGATAGTGCAAATGAAGGCTGAGACAAGAGATGTGAGGAGAACAGACATGTATAAATTGTGCAGAAGCTTGTACTGGTGCTAGACTGTCTGAAGTAGCAAGAGGTTTTTCGTAAGTGAAAAGAATAAGTGATCTTTTGAAAACAGATGGTCTGCCAGTTCTGTAATAGCCGACCTGAGAATTAAGGCATTTAGGTAGCTTGTTCCAGAGGAAAGTGCTACTGGTGAAAGCTACTTCTGACACCTTCAGCAGTCTGAGAGCCAAAATGTTCCAAGGAAAGTGGCTGGAGATTGAGTTGAATTTCCTGGAGGAGGTCCTGAGGGACCTTGGAAGGCCATACCACTATGCAGTCACACCTCAGGAGACCCAGCATGGCCATCCTTCGGGCTGCTTGGAGAGCAGGACTTAGCAATAGATTATATACTTCCCCCTGGATGGAGTTAAACTTTGGGGGGTTGTAATTTCTGTAAATTTTATGGGAAACTAGCCCAGCTCTTGTAGTTCTGACACATCCTGGATTTTATATGGTTCTGAAAGACATACATCCACTGTTTTTATTATTTTTATATCTTAAACTACCTGAAAGGCTTCTATAATGGATGTAGTTGTATGTGTATGAAAATGCAGTAACTATAGAGGCTACACAACTTTTTTTTCAAATGCTTCTCAGTAATATGCAGATGACAGCACTTTTTCTGATGCTGATTGTCACTGCAGACTCCATGGTAACACCGAATTTTGGAGATTATAAACAGGATGCTCTGTATTTCTAAAACCTTGGAGTACAGAAGCAGTTCCAGAAGCAAGGGAACCCCAGAAGACAGCTTTTGATCAATAAGTGTACAGCATCTGAAAGGAACAGGAGAGGTGCAAAGAGTGAGCAATGAAGAGTACAATATAGGTGATCTTACTCTCTCCATACTATCTGGCACATTGTAGAGGCATTTAAATGGTGTGGTTAAAGACTAGGTGGGGAAAAATCACAGTGGTGTGCAGACTCCTGCAGCTCCATCTGGTTTATCTGAACAGAACTCATTCAATTAGCTCAGCAAGTCTCTAATCAGCAAAAAAGATCTTAGTTTAACCACTGCCTGCGTCACCACTGCAGAAGGATATAGCTCCCAAACTGAGCTGCCCTCTCATCTGACCATGTTAACACATAGTTATGTGTCAGTCTTTTCAATCTAAATGTTAACACACCGAAATTCAAGGGTGTCAGGTATCAGATTAGTTGTGTCTGAAAAGCCCTCTAAGCTTAGCCAGACACTGGCTTCTGGACACCTGCCCAGAAAAGGTTCTAAGAGTTTACTTAAGCCTGTGTAGCCTCTGCAGCAGCGCTGTGCTGTGCTGTGATCCCCTACCAGTGGTGTTACGAGACAGAGCTGCAGCAGCAGTGAGACCTTCAAAATTTCCTTTATGTGTTGCAGGAAGACAGCATTAGGAACGGAATACTTGGCACACTGTCACAAGTGCAGCACTCATAGCAGGAGAAATCAGAATCGGGACTCTTACGATCAAAGCTGTTCTGCCTGTGCCACATTTTTTTTATTTTGCTGTTTTGCATGAGAAACAATGAGAGCGTTTTTGCAGTTTCATAAATAACATTCTTGGTCAAAATCAGTTTACCCAGAAAGCTCAGCTGAAGAGCTTTTTTTCCTCTAAATTTTTCTAAATCCACTGCAAAATACATCAGTTCTCCAGAAAACAATTGTTCAGACAGGCCACAACATTTTTCCTCCCATCCAGTGCTCTCTCTCCCAACAGTTTCAGCAACCCTGGCGTGCATTTGCCAGGTTTGGAGGTATTTGCCGTTTGCTGACTAGTGGCAATGGCATTGGGCCCTAGAGCTTCTCACTGACATTCACTTCTTTCTCCTTTCCCTGTTTTATTTACTTCAAATGCACTGAAACAACTGGCAATGTAAATGTTAATGAATGATAGGCTCATTAAATGGACCTAGGTTTGCCTCCAAGCTTTAGCTGATCTCTCTTAGCCTTGTGAGGAATGTGCTGTGAAAATGCTTGGAAAGCCAGAGCCTTGATTTCAGAGGGCAGTGGTGGGAGCCAACTATTATTTTGTAAAGTTCTCAGGGCATAAGTTTTGGAGGCAAAAATGGGAAAAAAAGTCTTGAATGAAAATCAAGAGCAAAGTACGTCCCGTAGATTTTTGTCAGGATGCTAACAACTGCTCACTCTAAACCGAGGGTCTAACCTCCTATCTCCAAATATTAGGCTAGACATGGTAATGGTAAAATGCTTCACGTGCACTAGTGCTTAAGCTGCTGCCACAAAAGGTGCAGCTGAATTTATAGAGCAGATGATCCTCTTTAGTCTACATTAAGCCTAAAGACATGCCATGACACACATGCCTCACACAGGCTTTGCTCTGTTGATTGTAGTTGACTGTGGCCATTGGGGTGAGGAGTCAAAGGTGGAAAGATGTAACAGTAGTCACTTCAAATTTTTGATGACGGAGACTGGCTGGTTTTATTTGTACTAATGCATTAGTCCATCTTGGCTCCAGTATGTCTCCATTTTAAAATTTTCTCAAGCGTACACAGAAATGTTTGCTATCACTGAATGCCGCACACCCAGATATAGATACTCTCCACCCCACTCCCAGTCTCACTTCATACTTGAAGAGGTGCTTCCAAACATGAACTTTAAAAGGTACACTCTTCAAAGGGCAGTCAGGAGCTCTGTGGGACAGGTAAAAATATACAATATATCTCCTCTCTCAGAACAGCCTCTCAGCTCTTGCTGCCTGTGTTTTAAGCCCAGATTTGAATGTCTGAACTTCTCCCCGAGTAGCGCATGACAGAGCGAGTTTGTGCCAGGTTCCAAAACCGGCTCCTGACCACGGATGGGAGCCAGTGCAAGCAGCATGACCTTACTGTGAGGTCACTCTGAGCTGGTGTATGAAACGGTAAGTCTTTTGCTTTCTGCTTTACACTTCTGTAATTGCATTAATGGATTCATGTCTGAGTTACTGCAAGCAATACAAAGAGAAAAAAATACAGCACGCACTTACAAAATAAATGTATGATCACAAGAAAACTAGGAAGAGTAGTGCAAATTAAAGCTGTTTATATATTTGTACAGAATGCATAAGATCCTGCGGCAAATGCATCATGACTTTTGGTAATATAGTGCTGTATTTTATATCAACTGTAAATTAATCACAAACATTTGTTAACATAAACCTTGTCTACAGAATACAAACTTACTATGCCTTAATACATTCAAGACATTCAACATGTTAATTAATAATAACAGTGGCAATAATGATGATGCATCAGCTAAAATATTATGCCAACTGTGTTCATACACAGTCATAATTCAGACCATCCTTTTTCTTAGTTTAAAAATGCTCAAATGCACTTCCTTGCAGAGCAAGCATTGAAAAACAAGTGGGAAATCATAAAAGAATTGTACCTAAAATTTTGCAAATGACATGATTAACAAATGTAACAACTACAGCCATCTTAATATTACCGCTGTATCACACACCAGACAAAACCTGAACCCATATATTCAACATTCTTTACCTCTCAGATTTCTACTGGACATTTGCATTGAAAGACTAAAGTTATCTGACCACCAGTACGTGCTCCACAAGTTATATATGCAAGTCCATGTGTGCAGTATATGCAGTCTGTAGCTTTCATATTTTTCATATTAAAAAAATTATTTATTCACTAACAGTAGTTAACATTGTATGCATGTTAATATATTTTTTAATTCTTTGAGATAGATATATGGACAATAACTGTACTGTTGAAATATTGGGAGGATAGCACAAGTCTTTCTCCCCTTTGTGCATCCTGGTAAATCCATAGCTGTTCCTAGTTACAGTTTTTAAGCTAGTAGGTCCTACATATTAATGGTATAAAAGGGCAAATAAAGGACTTCAAAATTCTGAATACAACTGAAATTGCACTGATAGTGAAAAGAGGCTGGAGCAGTGCCTGCTGCTGTTCACCTCTCTGCAACCGGGCTTGAGCAAGGGGGTGCAATTCTTACATGCTTTGTAATAGTCGGCCTTCGTCCTTGAGGCTTTAAAAGGATCTCATCCCATATACTGCACTTCTGAGCTGTTAGTAATGAGTCTTCGGGGTACTTCTGTGTGGTCCGAGCTACTGCCCACAGGTACATGTTATGAATAAAGGGACTGAAACTGAAAGATGGAAGCCCAAATTGAGTGCCAAGAGCAAGACCTGAGCATCACAGGAGGCTCCTACCTCCTCTGAGAATCAGAAGGAAATTACTTTGATTCCTAAACACAGATTTACAAGCTTAGCCCTGAACACCCTAGAAAGCAGCACTGCTCCAGCAGGGCTGGGACATGGGACTTCCCGGCTGTCAGTCCAAAACCCAGCCCTTGTTCATACTTCTCTTTCAGGGTTAACATTTGGTAACTTGGGGATGCAAGGCCAAATGCCACACTGTGAAAACAAACCCTGTAGCTCTCTGAAGACCAAACTCCTGCATCAGCACCACTGAAATATTTTATCATGGTAAGATCTCGGGTTCTTACTATCCTTCTTGAGTATCTATCATCTCCATAGTTTTGTTTCCCTACCTATGGAAATACATAATAATTTGTCACAACTGCATTAAATTAAAAGAGAAGCTATGAATGAATAAACACATTTGGTCAATATATCTGCCAACCATCACGGTTGTTTTCAGGAATGGAGAGTATCATCAGGAATCAAGGAAATTAAGAAGAAGAATTTTCATGGCCCTTAATTTTCAGTGGGCCACAACAATCACAAGATCCAGCCTTTGTGTTTGCACTTTTCATGTGAAATCCTCAAAAAAAAAAAAAGAAAAAAAAGAATTGCAAGTAAAAATCACTGCCCCAAGCCTCTGTCTGCCTAGGTGAAACTCCAAGTAGAACAGACATGTTGCACCTACAAGCGGTCAGGTTGTTCCTCTGGCAAAGCTGACCCTCAGGGAAGCAGCTTGCTTGTAAGTCAGGACTGCATGCAGAAACTGAACCGGTGCCTTTTGTGTTCAGCAGCAGCAGAACTGTTCAATGAACTAATGGAGAATTTGCTTTTTTTCTGTCTGTATTTCTTATATGAAGCATGTGAGTGCGGGCTTTGGATAAAAGCCAAGTCTTTAAATAGCACTGGCCACCAGCAGAAATCCAAAAGAGGAGATAATAAACTCAGATTAATAGAAAGAAAGAAAAACTGTCCCCATTTCCATGGCATTTCTCTTAAGTGCCTGGCTGGGGCTCGCCCGCTTTGCCTTGCCACAGAGGAGTTTGAAATCAGAGGCCAATTTCTATCCTGCTGTTTAGGGGCCGACCGTGGCTCTGGGCAGCACCAGCACACTGTACCCTGCACGCTCTCACCGTGCGTCTGCAACACCCACTGTAACCAAAACCAACTCCTCAGCTTCTCTCTCGGATGTTCAGCACAAAACCATTCGTGAATGGTGAGGAAATGCACCAAAAAGACAAGCAGAATAATTTACATACATTTGATGCTCAGCATAGTGCATCTGTTGCATGGTTTTCATATTCATGCTGTTCTCAGTGGAGAATCATTTGCTTTGTGCTGGAAGAGCATACGCCCCCGAGCTGCCTTCTTTTCTCCGCGTTCACTTGCTCCTGTATATATTAATTATTTCAATGGGATTTCTTCCTGGTTTCCTGTCCCCATAGAGTAATAATGATTTGTTCTATCAACCCTCCCAGTAGGTGGATAAACATTACTAGCCTCATTTCATGCATGGAGAATCTGAGACAGGAGGGTTATGCACTGACTGCTGTCGCAGAGAAGAGCGGCTGTAAATACCAGTTTTGGCACACAGGAATTTCTTTGTTGCCTCCCAGGTGCGTACTGTGCTCCCGCCCACACCCCTGAGCTTTTCAAAATTGAAGGACAGCATAACCTTTTAGGAAAAAAATAACAAAACCAAACCTAACAGGCATTGTGCGCATCGTGGCCACAGTGGTTTTCATTTACAACAGAAAAATATGTATGTTCAGCCTTGGATATGCATATATGTCTTTTCTATCTCCCGATGCACTTCACTTGCTTGCACACATGTAAATGTTTGTGGGTTGAGGTGTGCACGTGTGTCAGGACGTCCCAGATGGGAAATTTGCTGTCATTTAATGCTTGCTGAGCCACAGATAGAGGAATATAGGACTAGACCACATTGCAGAACAACTCAAAAATAAGAGAGACGGAGGGAGCCTGTGGCTGCCCAAAAGACTGCGGAGGGTGGACGTGATTTCTTGGCATGGCTGAAACAACGCGGCCTGACCTCGCAGCACCCCTGTAATCCTTCGCTTACCCAGGGATATCCAACACTGCCTTAGCTGGGCACTTGGGCACGGTCATTAAACAGTAAGGAAGCTGATGGCAGCTAAACCACCTGACACATGTGAGGGTTTTACTTGCTCTTTCAAATGTCAAAACCAGGTCAGAACTATGAGACAGCAAAATTAGACCAGGAAAAATCCTCAGGGTGGCAGCTAATGCAATTAGCATAGCCGGGAGCTGGTGAGGCAGAGCGGGCAGCGGTCCTCCCTCACCTCAGCATGGCCCCGCAGCTCGCCAAGGGTTATTTCAGGCCAGAGAAACAGCCAGCGATGATTCCCTAGCCTCCTCGCAACCTTCTTGCTCCCTCTTCCTTCCCAGAAATGTCCCTCCCTGAGGCTGCACATGATTGATAAGTTAATAAAGGGGATTCAAGGATACAGGAGATCTCTTCCAAACCCTTTATCCCACAAAACCTACAAATCTATGCAGAGGAAGGTAACATTTCGGTGTTAAATTTCCCAGCCTCCGGCAGTCCTTGGCTGAAGGGCTTCTTGCTGAGCCAGAAGTGCTTAATAGCCCTTTATGCATTTTTTCCATGACTCTTTCTAATTGCTTTTGCAATAATCTAAACTTGTGACATCCACAGCATCCTTAAGTAATAAGTTCCACAATATAACTATACACAGGGTGTTAAGCCTTCTTTTGTCTCTTCTGAACCTGTCACCTCATCATTTTCTTGATGTTTCCATAGTGCCTGTATGCTGAGAGGCAGTGAATAATTGACCTTTTTTAATTTTCTCAGTGCCGCTGTTAATTTCAAAGACCGCTGTCATACCCTCCACCCCAGATACCTCTTTTGAAAGCTGGTGTGTCCTATTCCAGGTTATTATTTATATACTTTTATCATAGCCTTGTGACACTGGGAGGCCAGAACTGCACATGGCATTTGACATTTGGGCATACAGCAGTTATATACAAAATGCGTATGTGTATATGTATATATTTACTCTGTGTGTGTGTGTATACAGACATATATATGGCAGGGATGTTTCTGGTTTTATTCTCTCTTTCTTTCTTAAAATTTCATTAACAGTTTAGTCTGATCAGCACTGAGAACTGCTCTTATGTTTTCACAGAAGTATCTATTATCACTTCAGGCAACTCTGCCCTGAATTGTATTCATTAGCTAAACTGCTTTTTATATGTAAAGCTTCTCAGTAGAAATACATGAGATGGGATGGTTCCTCCATTTCTCCTCTCTACCTACAGTATCACGGCCCTGCAGATAGACTTCCATGTGCCCACAGGCCCAGTGAAGGAACCAAACAGTGAGGAACATCCTGGTTCATCCTGTGTGAAAGTACTGACAAATAATACAGAAATTTTTCAGATAAATATGGAAACTGTGCAGCCAAGTGTCCATGAGGCAGACTGAGCTCCATAAGGATCTGAGCATCAGACAGACCTCTAAATCCACTTTAATACAGGTTATGATCCATCCTATATTTACAACACTCAGAGGGGAATGGGAGGACCCAGCCCCCAGCCCCCTTTTCAGCAAATGTTTGTTCTGCTGAGGAGGATGGAAATCTCCATCAGGAGACAAGGTAGACAAACATCTCCCCAGAGTGGTGCATGTCTAACTAATCCCGCCTGAGGCAAGAAGACTGGCTGAGTGACCTCTCAAGGTCCTTTCCCACCCTAATCTTAAAGTGCCTAAGGTTATCAGCCATCTCACAGATAGATAAACAGATCAGCCCTTATTTTCTCAGAGCATTTGTGGGGGACAATTTGCAAACAGCTGCTTCTACCATCCTTCTGTTAAAATTCCCCATTTCATAATGGCTCCTACAGTACTGCCGTACCTTTCTAAAACAATACAAACCAGAACAATTCAAAATCACTCAGAAGCTGGGTGATACCTCCTAACCCTCTGACATACCCTTTATCGCTCAGGTCCCTTTTTGATTTTCACAGAAGGAGGGAATATAGTAGACACAAAATCCTTATCAGAAAATAATAAATAACAAATACATCTTGGAATCTTTGAAAATAATAGCAGGTTTGTATTTGCAGTTGACAAGTGTTACGGACTCAAGTTACTGGATTGCCATTTAGGAAGCTGTTTTCCAAAATGCAGTCTTTTAGTCCTATCGCCTGCTTTCTCCTACAGTATTTTAAAAAGTGATGCTTTGCACAACTGGGAGACCAAAAGGTTGATCTGCCCATTTCCTTATAATGCCACCTTTATTCCTGCCATTCTCCTGGAGCATCTGCAGCAAGGTTTGCTTCATAAATGTAACTGAGAGTGTTCCTTATTTATTACCTGCTGGCAAATCCAGTGCCAGAATTTTAGCAATAACGCCATTAACATGCTGCATGCTCTGATGATTATTTCTCTATTGACAAGACCAAGAGCTCACACCACATAACAATGAACTAAAAAGCAGCCAGCGATGGATTAAAATGGCAGAACTCAATCTCAGCTTCAAAACATTTGTGAAGCAAATGCCATTTTGAAAAATGGCAACTAAGTGAGTTTAGAGCAGCAAGATTAGCCCCTGTAATGGTTAAAAACTCAGTAGACCCAAGCTCATCACATGGGGATGCTAATTTTCTGGAGAGAATGGTATTTGTGTGCAGCATCTAACTGGCCAGGAACCCAGAGAGGTTGTATCAGTTACAGGACCAAGATCAAATTTTTCTTGCGCTGGTCCTGGGGCATTCCAGGTGATATGAGAATGACACCAACATCAATAGAAAAAGCTCTGGCCTCCTACCACGATGAGTAGAGCCCTGCTTGCCATCCACTAGCTCCTGTCCCGCCATCTAGTGGGGTGTCCCCGCATGTCACAGGCACCCAAACAAGTAGGAAGTCTTACATCGGGAGGGCAAACACAGAAATCTAGCGGGGGGAAAGTCTTCTTTGAGTCTTCTCTATGGGGCTCGCTAAGTTAACTGAGGATACAGTTCAGCTCAACGTCTTTGGGGAGAAAAATTGGGCAGAGAGGTTAGTTGGCCTTAGAAAAAAAGCTGTTCAACTTTAGAGGGGTATCTGTAGGTAGCAGTTGTAACCTTGGCTCAAATTGCAGTAAAACCAGCTGTGGTGTGGGACAGAGCCGTGAGCAGCCTCGCTGGGACCCTCTTCCCCCACGGCTCAGCAGCAGCATTTGCGCTCAGGCCCTTCCCTCGCTCCCCGCCTGCGCCGGGCTGCAGCCGGGCTGGGCCTGGCCCGTGTCTCACTGGGCCCAGCCCTGGCTTGACTTCAGACCTTGGTCCTGCCCCGCCGGCCTCGCCGGGGCACCGCGGGACTGAGCCCTTGCTGGGGAGGGCACTGCCTCGCCACCACCCGCACCGCCGGCTCCCCTTCCCTTACGTAGCAGGCCCTGTGCTCCACGAGAAGCCAGGCTCAGCTCACTTAACAAAGGGATCCAGTGGTGAGCCATCTGTACTGTGGAGGTTGAACAGGATGAATTCCACCCTCATTCTTTGCAAAGCAACTGAACCAGCCAGGCGTGCACTGATTTTTTTTTTTTTTTTTGGTGGATGAATTTATAAATCTTCCACTCTGCTGTAAGAGCAGATCCCTCTGCAGAGAGATCCAGGCTTACTGCCTGCAGATTAAGCAGAGTCCCGACAAGCACAAGTAGTTAAATCCCTGCTCACCTTTCCCTTAGGTTTGGCGTGGAAGGAGCCTTTTCTGCAGCCTGTCCCTAATCTGAGAAAAAGGACTGTACCATGTCGTATTTTAATAGGACTAACGTAGGGACTTGTACCAGGATTAAAGCTCTAGGCACTGCAGAACCTGAGTGCTTCTCCCTCTGCGCACATGTGATTGCCATGCAGACCCATCTTGCCATGCAGGACAACAAACACATTCCTCTCCGACAACGTCCCTTTTCCAAACCCTCTTGTCCATTCTGAATAGGGATACGAGGATATTATTTTTATCCCAATTGTGTAACCAGTCTAAACAGGTGTAAATGACAGCACATAGTTCATCTAAGAATCGCTGGGTGACACTGAATAGGGCTAGAAAGGACCTAGAGGCAGTCTGTCCCTGCGTTGTGAGGCAGGATCAGCCATTATCTGTGTCATTCATGGTGGATCTAACATGCTTTCTGATCTCACCTGTGCAGGTTTCAGGCCTATTCTCAAAAACCTGCAGGGACAGAGAACTGGGTAGACAGCCTATTCCTAGCTTCTCTATTGACAGCACTGGAAAGCATTTCTAATGCCCAACCTAAAACTCCCTTGCAGCAAAATAAACCAACTCGTATTCCTTCCACTCGTTCCCACTGCTCTTCTGAACCCTTGCCGATTAGTCCATACCTTTTTCAAAGTGCGCTGCTAAAGCTGGAGTCAGTGCTCCAGGAGGTATTAGCAGCACTGAACAGAGCTCAGCCTCTCATGTCTTTAAGACAGCAGAAGTTTCTTACACATAACATCACCACTTAGATACTCCAATATGGTGTGGACTATTCTTAAAACAGGCAAGACAGATGACATTAGGAAAAATTTCTTCACCGAAAGGGTTGTCAAGCACTGGAACAGGCTGCACAGGGAAGTGGTGGAGTCACCATCCCTGGAGGTATTTAAAAGACGTGTAGATGTGGCGCTTAGGGACATGGTTTAGTGGTGGACTTGGTAGTGATAGGTTAACGGTTCGACTCAATGATCTTAAAGGTCTCTTCCAACCTAAACAATTCTGTGACTCTATGATTCTGGTTGAGCTTTGGATCTGCCAGTACCCCAGATCTTTTCTGCAGAACTGCCGCCCAATTCTCTGTCCTGTGTTTGTAGCTGATCATTTCTGCTCTGCACTCAAGAGCATGACATCAGAGCAGCCATATGGAGTGCAGCATCAGCTCAGCGTCCCCTGGCATTTGCCAGCAGCAGAAGCCTAGGGAAGAGCAGAGGACCAGGGCCACTATAAGGCAGCACTTCCCCCATACACTCTCTCAGCTTCTAGAAGTGTGTGGCTCAGAGCTTGCCTGGACCTCATGTTGCATATTTGTGTTTAAAGGCTTTTGATAGATTTTCCTTTAGTAAATTTGACTGTTCATCGACCTACTGCCCTTGTCCAAGTGCCTTCTGACGATTCAGGCCATTTGTCCAATGCGTCAAGATGATTTTTTAATTCTAATCTCAATCTCCAACACACTTGTGGTCCTTCCCAACCTAATGTTGTCTGCAACTGTAATGAACGCACCATCTACTCCAGCACTCAGCACATTAGTGAAACACTGAATGGCAGCAGACCCACGACAGGCGCAGGCCTTTCTACCATAGTTCTTTTAGTCACACAGATGTTTATAAGGTTACTAAGTCTAAAACGTGGCTGCAGCTTTGGGCAGCACCTTGCTTCAAAGTTCTTATCTTGGCAATTCCAGTCCCGTTTGTCCTGAAAACACACTAGTTGCAGTGTGGCCTGAACACCCTCGCACATCCCTGCTGGCAAGGTTTTAGGTAAGCTGAACTGGTGCCAATAATGTCACAGATAAAAAGGCTTTTCGTTGCTGTGCAGTGACCTCTCTGTCTGCCTGACGAAGTGCAGCCAGCCGTCAAGCAAAACAGAGCTGCGGGTGCACAGCCAAGGAAGATGCAGAGGATTTTCAGCGACCCAGCTGCAAACAGGAAGAATTGTAAATACTGTAAATGTCATGTCAGAGTAACAACATCTACATTTATTTGCAGGAGGGGTTGTTGCTGAACTGAAGACCTTTCTTGTGTTCTAAAAAGTGATGCCTTTGTCTGGGATATCTTCATCTATCTAATTCAGTCTAACATATTCTATTATTTGTGAATAGATCAGATCTGATAAACTACACTGATAATCAAAGCTCGACTCTTTCAAGTACCAATCTTGGGACCTGGGATTCTGGCTTAGTATACTGCCAACATAGATCTAAATTACAAATTTTGGCTCCAAGGATTGCCAGGGACTGAAAGGCTGGCTATATTGCATAACCTAAAAGCACCTGAAAGAGTCAAACTGATGGTCTGGTTTTCTGAGGTCAATTCCCAATTAATAAGAAGGTTTAGCACCTCGAGATCAAATCTTTATCGCCCTGAAACTCCCTGGGGAAAGAACTGGAACAAAACCAGTTACAGCTACAGTTTCCATCTGGGTGGGTGGCATCAGGGGCTGCAAAGTCGCAGCTCCTGTTTCAGTCCTAAATTCCAGCCAGATTTGTGGAGACACAAGCTGATCATGGGCCTCTCATGCATCCTCTCTCCCAACACAAGAGCCTTGGTGCCAGGAGACGCACTGCAGAAGGGGGCACTGGGCACAGACTGCCCTGCCAGGCCTCTCTGCAGTGCCGTGTCTCGCTCAGTTGTTTAGTCTTCAATTTTCCAGTTTTGTTCTACCAGGATATATATACATTTTTAGGACCCCCTCCCCCGCATCCAGCAAATGATGTAAAATATCACCACTACTCTGTGACTTTCACAGCCTTTTACAAAGGTCAGAAGAACACGTTGCTGCCATCCCTTACGTCATAGCCCAGCCTCACCTCTCATTTATTTCCACTGACTGCACCTGGCAGGAGACTTAGCTGCAGGCAGGATCTCCTCCCTTTTCATACGGGTCAGAGAGTCGCCACAATGGGCTGAAAATGTACTGTTTACTTAGAGAAAGAATGGTGAAGTAGTAGCTGTCATCTGCCATTTTAATCCAAGACACAAACAATTAGTTGAGCACAGTCATATCCAGATGCTAATATTTGATGGAAGTGAGTAACACTGCAATAATTCACGACTAGCTGTGTCTTCCATGAGAAAGGCTTCTTGTGAGACTCTGCAGACAACTGCCTAGAAAATCCTCCTCAAATGATTTTAAACCCCTCATCTATAAAAACACAGGACTTCCATCAGTCCTTGGGGATTTACACATCTTCAAAGATGAGGTGCACTGTCAGGAAAACCTGTCACATCATTTTAGATGTCAGTTGGCACCTAAAAAGACCCTGCTGCGGAGGGACCACCTTTTTAACCTACCACTCTGGAATGTATTAACCCTGGCTGGCTGTGAGAGGTGCTTGAAGGGGCTGCCTGCACAGAAAGCAGGTGAGGAACACTAAGGTTTTCTTCAAACGATGCTGTTTTCTGGAGAAAAAAAAAAAAAAAAAAAAAAAATGCATTTTCTAACCTAGTTCATCACAAAGTATCAGCACATGACATAATTATCTGTTTATATGGCATCACAGGAAATTTTCAGCACTGGTACCTCAGTAATGTGCTTCTTGCAAAGCGTACACCTATCAAAGTATCACTGACTTAGTCCTGGGATTTATTCAGTGTTGTCTGAGTTTAAATCAGTTTTAAAAGCAACTCAAGTTAAAAGGATGCAAAACCTTGTCATGTCAACATTCCTAGTCTCATTTAAAGCTTTTTCAACTTGATATTGATTTAGCATAACTCCACATCAAGTTGGTGTTCACACAGGAGCCCTGACCTATTTAACTGACGCATTTTTAAATAATATCTCCCATCTCACAGCTGCAACTCTGAGTACAGACCTACAGGCAAAGCGACCTGAAGGTCCATCTACCTAAGCAGTTGTGCCAAAGGGTTTCTACCCTGACATCAGTAAATTGAGTCAACCACTGAACTTGTAAGAGATTTCAATACTACTACAGAAATATTCACTTTTCTAGAACAATCTCTTCAAAATAAAACTGAATTGAAGCACACCTACTAACTGGATGTTTTTAGCTGCATATTACACTATGGCGAAGGAGCCAAATGTTCCCCTGTCACTCAACTCGCTGCTAAAGATGTAAGTTGCTCTTTTTCCACTGTGGTTTGTAAAAAGAGGGGCTATCTTTTATCAGGCCAGCTGCCACTGAGAAAAAACAGATAAGCTTTTGGGCAGGAGCCCCTTTTTCAGGTCTGAAATAGCAGCAGTAGTCTTGAAAGTGAAAACCAGCAGAAAATGACTTATAAATGTAATTAGATTACGTAAGCAGCTAGCCCATCTAAAAAAAAAAAAAAGGGTACTGATATCTGGAGCAAAGGAAGGGATAGCAGGGGAGGAGGAGATAAAATGCCAGCTCTTCTGGCACACGCAGAGAAAGCAATGACTAATTTACTGCCTGAGGAGGGTGAGGGACAGGGAACACCCTGTGCCCTGGTGTCTCTGTCAAGTCTGGGATCATTAGCAGCATTAAGCATTTCAGGTCTCATGATGTTTTTTGAAGGTATTTTGTCAATGTCTCCGAAGAATCAGGGTTCACGGGAGGTCTACCTTCATTTCAACAGTGACAGGCTGCTATAGAAAAGTGTGTGCAAGAGGGGAAAAAGAGGCCTAGGTATTACTGTCCTTGCTGTCCTTCTGCCTTTCATCTCGACCCTGACTGCTGGGCTTAATCTCACTTATCTGTGGAAAAATAAGAAAAATATACCTGGAAAAATAAGAAAAATATACCTGCCCCTGTCAGTCCTTCCACAAGCGCAGAAGTGGTATCTCTGAGCATACCCAACTCGATTTATCTGAGGGAGCGATAACAGGAAAAGTCTAACAGCTTCTTAATTATTTGTCCATTAAAAAAATACCACTTATTTGGAGAAGGCACAGCACTTAGCCCAGTGAATACACATCACAGCCTTTACAAGGTGTCAGGAGCTCCTCGGCAGCGAGGGAGCACAGCCAACATTCCAGTAGTTATTACAGCTGATGGAGATCCCAGCGAGATACCCCGCGGGTGAGAAGGCAGCAGCTGGAGGCGGTCGGGACGGCCGATACACACGTTATCAGGCTGTTAATGGTGTGAGCACAGCAGGATGACATGGTGGCACCCCCAGCCACGGTGGGAGACACGCAGCAGCGCTTCCTCGAGGTGCCTGGGAAAGGCTCGGAGCGTTTCTCCTTGAAAACTGAGCTTGTGCCAGAGCCGAGGAGTAAGATTCATGCCCAGGTCAGTGAAAAAATCAGCAAGAGGAGTAAGGCTAGAGCCGCCGGGCAGATCTGCCCGTCAGAGCACAGCGAAGCCCCCTCACAGCGGCAGACCGCCCTCACCCCCTGCCCTCGGGCAAGGAGAGCTCGCCTTGGACCGCAGCTTCCCCTGCCTCCTCGGCACAGGCGTACGGCCGCCCTCCCGCCGGCACGGCGCCACTGCCGTGCGCGGGGAGCCGGTGTGCGCTGCAGAAGTCCCCCCTTGCCCCCCGCAAAAGGCCGCTGCAACGGGGGCGCCCCCCGCCACCAACCGCCTCCCGCCCAACGGCCGCGCGGGGGCGCCGCGCGAGGCGGGGGGCGGGGGGAGGAGGGCGCGCGTGCGCGATGACGCGCCGGGACGTGCCCGCTATATGAGCTCCGGCAGGCGCTGACTCGGCCTTTTCCGCCTCGCTCCCGCCCGCTCTCGGGTCGCTGCGCAGAGACCCGCGCCGCCGCCCCCCGCCGCCGCCGCCGCCATGATCATCTACCGGGACTGCATCAGCCGTAAGGGCGGCAGCGCGGCATGGGGGAGGGCGCCGGGGCCGGGCGGGCGGTTGCTTGCTTGATCGCTCGGTCGGGAGAAGCGGCTGGCCGCGGCCTGGGCCCGGCCGCTGGGCCTGGCGGTGCCGCGCATGTGCAGTGCGGGCGGCCGCGGCGCGGGGGGGACGGGAACCGGGGGGGGGCGGGGGGGGGGGCACGGATCGCCCGGGCCGAGGCCGCGGGGCCCGGGCTGGAGCGCCGGGCCCAGGGGTGGGGCGACGGGAAGCCGGAGCGGAGCGCGGCCCGGAAGGGCGGTGAGGGGAAGGTGGTTGCGGGCCGACCCGGGCGCGGGGAGGCGGAGGGCGGAGGCTGACGCGGCGGCGGCCGCCTGTGTGTGTCTGTCTCCCCGCAGAGGACGAGATGTTCTCGGACATCTACAAGATCCGGGAGGTGGCGAACGGCCTGTGCCTGGAAGTGGAGGGGAAGGTGAGTGGCCTGCCCGCCCCGGGGAAGGGTGGGGGGAGGCAGGCCTCGCTGCGGTGACTCAGGGCCCGGCCGCTGCGTGGAGCCGGGCCTGCCGGGCCGGTGGCGGAGGCAGGGTTTGGGGAGAGGGGGCTGGCTTCCCTGCGAGGGGCCCGAGAGGGGGAGACCCGCCACTGCCTGGTGCCTGTGGGGCACCCGGGGCAGGGCCGGCTGCTGCCGCGAGTGGTGCGTGAGAGGGCCCGGGCAGCCAAGGTGGAGCGCAGTGCCGGCGGTGTATCGAAGCTTTGGTCAGGCACCGGGAGAGGAGCCTGGCTTAAGAAATCGGTGCTCAGGCTGCAGTCAGGTTCCTTGCACTTAACTGTGGCTCTGAAGTCATGCCCTGCTGTCAGGTCATAGATGTGTAAGAGCGGTAGCATTAAGATTTTTGCAGAGCCGTTAAGCTTTTTGATGTCTCTAAATCTAGATGGTCACCAGGACAGAGGGTCAAATTGATGACTCTCTAATTGGTGGCAATGCCTCTGCTGAAGGTCCAGAGGGAGATGGAACAGAAGCCACGGTCATAACTGGTGTTGATATAGTAATAAACCACCACCTTCAGGAAACCAGCTTTACAAAAGAATCCTACAAGAAGTACATCAAGGACTACATGAAAGCGTAAGTGTTGGTAGACTTTTTCTTTAAATGGGATTGCAAAATTTTTAGGTCGCTGAGACTTTAAAAACAGCGTTGAACTTTATTCCTAGTAGGTGTTAGTTCTGATATAGGTGCCAAACTGGCTGTGAACTTCAATAATGTCTTAATACTTGGCAAAACTGGACCTCTAAAGAATTGATACTGGAATATCTAAGTTTACCTTGGCTGAGGTAGAGGACCTGATCATGTGCTTTGGATATTATTTGTAACCTTGCTGTTTTCTTTTGGATTTCTCTATGCCAAACCTTCATGTGGAAGGGGGTGAGGTGGTGAAGAAAAGCTTCCTGAAGCTTTTCTAACTTGACAGTTTAAATGTCCAAAAATAATGTGTGTGAATGGAACTTTTTGCTAATTCAAGGTCTAATTTCTGTTGCTTGTGGTTCAGTGGGTTAGTATTAAAGGTGAAAACGCTTTGTGATACTGATAGATAGTACTCTTGGTGCTGTGGAAATGGCTTGCTAATTTTTGTCTACCACTAGCCTAGAAGTAAAATGAGCTTGATATGAGTGGCAGGCACTGTTCTGCTAATTCACTAGCGAAATTAAGTTAAAATTAGGGGCTTTGAGAGGGAGAGGGGGAAGGGCAGCAAAATCAAACAGTTTGACTGCTAGTAACTATTTCTGCTATGATGTGATGCTGCGCAGTGAAGTTACTAAGCTAGAACATGTTTTCAGAGCTTTTTTTTTGTCCTTTCAGAATCAAAGCCAGACTTGAGGAACACAAGCCAGAGAGAGTAAAGCCTTTCATGACAGGGGCTGCAGAACAAATCAAACACATCCTTGCTAACTTCAAAAACTACCAGGTAATGAAACTTAATGTCTCCTTACAGCAGTATTGCAGTGATACAAGCTGTGATTGATTCATCTGCTGAGCTAGCTTGTTGAGGCTTTTGAGGACTCCTGTTGTGAGGACGTCTAACTTGCCCTTTTCTGAGAGTATTAGGGGCTCTGAGAGTCAGGGAGGAGGAATGGCAAAAGACTCTTAGGTGTTTGGGGATCTCATTTCAGCTTGCAGCACTTCTAGTTAACTACAAATGTAGTTACCACCATTTAGGAACTGTGGAGTTAGACTTGAAAGATGGATCACTTTGGCCCCTGCTGTGTCTTACTCTGCTGTTCATAGCAGTGTGGTAAAGTTTGTAGTACTAAAATGGACAAGCTGCAGAAAGCAAAATCCCTGCAGCTGGTCAGGGAGGCTTTTGAACTGAACTTGGAGATGTTACAGCTTGCTTGTGTAAAAAGGCACTTTCTGCTGGTAATGGCTCATTAAATGTCTCAGTAACATGTTTCTCTGAAGTTCTTTGTAGGAGAGAACATGAATCCAGATGGTATGGTGGCTCTCCTGGATTTCCGTGAGGATGGTGTGACCCCATATATGATTTTCTTTAAGGACGGCTTAGAAATCGAGAAATGTGTAAGTACTGACCTGAATTGGATGAATGTGCCTAACTACATGATTAGCTCTTTCAATGCATCACTTGTTCTGTTGTATCCCTGTTGAAGTTGAACAGTAGCTGCCAGTTTAAAAACTCAAAGTTCATGTAAGTACAGCCTAATTGCTGCTTTGTATAATACAAAGTGGCAGAAACTTCCCTTGTGTACTGTTCAGTTATACTAAAGGGGACATAGTTTCACTCAGCGATTCATGGTAACTTAATGGCTAAGAAATGCAGAAAGCATTGCCTTAGTGAGATGTGTGTAATTGTCTTCAATTGTTTAAAACCCTTACCAATGTCCTCTGAAATGGTGCGCTTCTACTTTAGATCCCTCTTGTGGGGGTTAATTCTGTAGTACCTTACATGGTCACGCTCCATCTTCTTTCACTTAATCTGATGCCCTTATTTTGTTATGCAAGAACTGTCTGTTTAAATATTGCCCTAAATTTGGGAACACGGTAATACTTGACCGAGTAGTTAACCTTATTCTGTCTGGAATCTCCAACTGACTGAGCTCAGACAGCTCCTGTGGTCTGCTTTAACTACTCTGTGTTGGTATGTGGTTGCAATGGAACAGTATTTGGATCCCAACACTTGCGGTTTTTTGGCTTATTTGGAGAGTTGTGGAATTCATTGCAGGCTAGTGGCGTGGGTCACCAATTGCTTGGCCCAGTCATTGTGGACTTAGGAAGTCTGTTTATAGCCAGCTAAATTTATCTGTAAAGCCTCTTACAGGCTTGCTGGAATGCAAGTCACGTAAAGATGAACCAACTTGTAGTGCGGAGCAGTAGCCCAACTAAAGGAACACCTTTACTAGTCAGAGCAGACACACCACCTCCTGCAGCTTGACTGAAGGGTGATGTCTGTCCTGGGCCCTAGAACCCGCTCACCTGGAAGGTACCTCCCCTGAGCAGAACCTTGTGGGCATCTCCCCTGCTTGGGCACACCTTTTGGGTGTGTAATTTGGGTAACTCCCCATCTACTTCAAGATGGAGTAAAAGAATAGTAGCAGGACATTCCAGTGGGCAAAAAACTGTTCCAGCTTCTTGGTACAGCTCTTGTAAGAGACAGCACGTACATTGTAAGCTTTAGTACTTGTTTAGGACATGCGCTTACTTGAGAGGAAATCTGAAACTTGGTGTGTCAAGCAAAAAGGGTGTGAATGAGTGTCCTTGCTCAGCAGCTGATGCCAGTTGCTCTGTATGATCGTAAAAATGATCAGCATCCTCTGATAGACCACGAGCACTTTTCCTGTTGCTCTCTGGTTTGCACTAAGATGCAAAAATAACTTCCTTGCGCTTTCTGCCTGCCTGCCTGTGGCAGCTCAGATTGAATTAGGGAATACACAAATAAGTTACAGAAACTTATCGTGACTGTCATGACCTTGAACTAACACTTGCTATTCTTGTTTCAGTAACAAATCAAACAGTATGGTTTTGGATCACTTGTCTTCATAGCTGGCTGCTGTTTCTTCTTCATCGGCACAACACCAGGAATCGGCAATGTCTAACAACTGGACTGATGTCATCTTGAGCTTTATTCACTTATTTTGACCCTGATTTGGAGTGGAGGCATTGTTTTAAAAAAAGAAAAAAACATCTGTCATGTAGGTTGTCTAAAATAAAACTCATTTAAACCCATTCTAGGTGATGCCTTTTGGTCTAGTCTGTTTCTTAGGGTGACGTGCAGGAGAGGCCGCAGCAAGGTGTTTGTCCAAGGATTTGTCACTGTCAGTAGTGTAGCCTGGTCCTAGCGCACTACAACTTGGCTGTCCAGACAGACTTCACACAGTTTCTACCTGTGGCATTGGGAGTGCAAGAGCAGGCTGAAGTCAATAAGGCAAAGCCCAAGGAATGTCATCGTAATGGAGTGGAACACCTTCCTCTTTCATGATTGTACAGAGACTTATCTCTGGAAGAAATACCAAAATTAATTTTAAAAAAAAAAAAAAAAACCCAAAGCCCAGAATGGAATATGTGCTACTCAAGCTGAGTACTGGCTGAGCTTCTTTGTCAGAAAAGGATCCTTGGGTCTGTCCTCAGTTGTAGTATGACCTCAAGTTCAAGGTAGGAGGATAGATGGAGCATGAGTCTAACACCAGCCCTCTTTCTGAGCCCAGGTCCTGGGAACGCTGTGGGGAGAGGGTGAGATTACCAGGTTTTCCAGCACAGCCTGGCTGTGGTACTAGCTCCTTTGTACTTGACAGCTCTTCAGGAGCAGATTAACTAGAACTCGGTCAAGTTGCAGGATTTGGGGTTTTCTGTACTTGGGGAGAGAAGTGTTGGAAGGGCCTAGGCTTATTGCAAAGCAGGTGCATGTCTGGGCTTGAGACTTACCCAGGTATCTATGACCTACTGTTCCTGCTGTGTTCCTCGTTAGGAAATGCATCTGTTTGACAGACCTGGAGCAAACAGCCGTTGCTTCTCTGGTTCTTGCTGAGATGCGACAGTAACGGGTTCCTTGCGCTTTCTGCCTGTCTGACCTCGTGGCAGCCTGGATTGAATAAAGGAACACAAGCGCCTTCACAGAGCCCCGCCTGGGGCAAGGGGGGTTGTGGTGCTGCTGACAGCACGGCTGTGCGTGCCTGACCAGGGACCTTGCCTCGGACTGCAAATCATTTAACTGTTAATTTCCTACTGCAGCGATGGCAGAGGTGTAGGAAGTTAAGGTGCCTGAAAGGGGAGGGCATGACCCACTCACCAGCTGCTCATCTGCGAGGCCTCAGGCGTCTCTGCTGTCTTGTGTCAGTTTTTGGCCGGAGGGCTGAGGTGGAGGTAGGTTTCTGCAGGGGTGAGATGGAAGCGGCAGCAGGCTGGGAGGAGTGAGATACTGTGTGGAGGTGGGAGTGGAGCATGCGCTAGTTATCTCGGAGGTTCCTGTCTGGTTTAAACACACCCTATTTTAGTTTTATAGGAACTTCATTTACTTTTTTTTTTAGCTCTTCCAAGAAAGGGTCTTGGGCCAGCTGCACTTTTGGCCGAGGTACAATTTTGGTGTAATCTGAGCAATGCAAATTAATGCTCCTCTGCCCTCACCCGAGGGGGCTGAAAGGCAGGGAGGCGGTTTCAAAGCCTAAATAAAATCACTGTAAGCCAGCTCTTGCTTTCTTTGTGGAGGATTTGTTTAACGGGGCCA
The DNA here is from genome assembly GCA_009819775.1 of Phoenicopterus ruber ruber. Classification (NCBI taxonomy): domain Eukaryota; kingdom Metazoa; phylum Chordata; class Aves; order Phoenicopteriformes; family Phoenicopteridae; genus Phoenicopterus; species Phoenicopterus ruber. The sequence continues at coordinate 187,880,757 of CM020215.1, read as the reverse complement.
GGTGAGGATGTTATCTTACCCTTCCTGTTGCATCTTTGTTAAAAACTGGGAGCCTTAAAGGAAGGGGAGAGTAAGCACTTGCTTAGTTTGAGACTTCTACTTCTCAGTGGTGTAAGGTTAGCGCAGGCAGGGCAGTGCTTGTACAGCCAGGCAGCCCCTGATGTGGCTGTGCAGCCCCAGATACCCCTGGCTCCCACTTCCAGTGAGTCCAGGTGTTTAAAACTGAGCGGAGCTGGTATGTGGGAGTGAAAACAACTCTTCCTCCTGCCTGGCTAGTTAGGCTGAGGCTGGGAAGCCTAGGCACAAGCCTGGAGCAAATCGCCATGTGGCAGCTGCGTACAAATGATGAGGTGCTGCTTTGAAAAGCAGGTGCTGAAAAGCACGATGAGCACAGCCTTGCTGTTGGGTTGAATGGCTTATGGCAAATTGCATGCCGCCCTGTCTGTACTCCGGGCTAATTGGGATATTTAATTGGTGTGTGCAAACATGCCCAACTGGTGGGTTACCTGCTCCTATCAATCAATCTCGTATGCTTTTCTGCATGGTGGAGCCTCTGATGGGAAGTCTCCCTTCAGCCTGTTGTAGGAAAGCGTCAGTTCAAAGGCTTGTGAGATGCAGGATTTTGTTCTGTTTGTCTCTCCAGCGAGCTGCAAGAGAAGTGGTTTTGCTGCTGGCTGCACCGTGCTTCCCAAAAACGCACTGCTTCCTTCAGCTCCTCAGGGAAAAGGGCAAGTGTTGCTGCTCTGGGGTGTCAAGCCTGCCAGGCACCAGGGAGGAGAGGTTAAACCACGCTGGATGGCAGGGAAGGATGGTGGCGGTGACAAGCCGCCGCCGTCTCAGCTGCACTGCTGCGGTAGCTGCCTGCAGTGGAGGCAGAGCAAGGGAACGTTGGGATCCAGCTCCTTGCGTTGGGAGTTGCTACATGCTGCTAAGTGGGAGGCCCGTGGCTGGTAAATGCACTTGTCAACAGTCCATGATGCAACTCTGAGTTGGAAATGAAGTCAATGTATTTCCTTGTAACCCAATTCCTCCTCTTCTGGCCCCTCTTCGTTTCAAGCAGCTGTTTCCTGGGGCTGAAAAGCTAAAGTGTTTTGAGAAGGCAAGGCTTCATGCTGCTGTCAGGCTACAGCTTTGGAGTTACTAAACTGATAAAAATCCCCCACCATAACAAATTACCCTGGTGCTGCTTAAACACAGCCCGAACTGAAGGACAGCTTTAAAACGTATCCCCATCTTGTTTTAAAACAACACGTGCTTATCAGGCTTGTATCTCGCATTCCCGGGAAGATATTTTCTGTGGCTGGAAGGGCTGTGGAGCTGGGAAGGATCCAAGTGGCTTTTCCCCCAAGCCTCACGGAGCGGGTTAAGCCGCTGGGTAGAAACATTTCTTTTGCTGGCTTGGGTCTCGGCCCCGTGTGGGGCCAGGAGGCTGCTCCTGCACCCACCGTGGGCCAGCTGTTGGCAGGGGAAGGAAGGCCGATTGCTTATAAAGAGGGGAAAAATACTGCTCTCTTTTTAGTTTTGTACTTTTGTGGTTAAGGGAGTGACATCTCAGGGCTGGAGGAAGCAGCTACTGTGCTGGGCACGTGTCCCACGGTCTCCTTGGCCTTTCGCCCTCCCATCCCACTGCTCCCCCTCAATGCCTGCTCTTTGTCCCACAGTTTTGCTGCCCCAGCTGGGTCTTGCCTTGTCTACAAATCCACTCCTTTTTTGCCCTCTCAAAGCATCCCTGCAGGGTCTCCAGCCCACAGCCTGTGTGCAGGGGTTCAGCCAAGCACTGACAAAAACCCCCACCTCCTGTGGGCCAGTGACCGTGCTGTTACCATCTGAACGCTGCTGCAGCAGCTTGTTGCTCCCTGGCTGCCTGCTTTGAGGAGAAAGGGTGCAGCCTTGGGAACATCTGGCGCGCTGGTGGGGCCATGGGGAGCTGGGTACCTCCATTGCCCCCTCTTAGGTACCCAGCTGAGCCAGTCCGGCTCCATCCCTTGGCTTTGCTCGCTCAGCACGGGCAGGGGGTAGATGCCAGAGCCTGGGTGGATGATGGTCCTGAAGCCTTGTGCAGCCCTCAGCTTTGGCTCAAGGAGAGAGAACCTGCAAAGGGAAAATTTTAAATGAATGGATGTAGGGAACAGAGTTGGGTTTGTTTTGGTTTCTTCACTTGGTTTAGCTCAAGGCCAGGAGGGACTTACCGTAAGCTTAGGACATGGTTGTTGTCAGAGAAGTAAAATTAGATTATTTTTTAAAACAGATGTAGAAAAAAATAAAAAAGCTGCAACTTGCTTCCTTCCATTAGCAAGTCTCTGACTGTTGAGCTGGCTCAGGCCAGGCCGGCGCAGTCCTGGCAGCGTTTTCAGTGACAGCCGTCTAGGGAGGATGCTTTTATCAAACAGCAATAGTATCTGCATGAGGATACCTCTGCTTTCTCGCATGCTGCTGCTGGCTTGGAGCAGGTAGGACACCTCCCTCTGCTCCCGTGGAGCTCTGGCTGCGCTTTGGCTCTGCAGCCGCTTCCCCAGGATGTGGCTGCCATTGTAAACTGGGATGTTTCGCCCTGCACCAGCCAGCGAGTAAATCTCCGTGTTGCCACTAGCCCGCAGCGAGAGAGCAGCAGTTAAACACCGTGTTCATTTAGCTCAGAGATAAATGCCTCGGTAGGAGGGGAAAAAAACCTAGCCAAGCCTGAAAGTCTTTGCCATAAACAGCCCAAAATCCATTGCTCGGAGCGCAACCGTGCTGGTTTGTGGTCCCTGTGCTTTGGCTGCCTTTTGGTTGAAGCCGCAGCTGGAAGCTGTTGTGCAAAGATCACAGCCAAGTGGCTGTGGCCAGGGCTGGGGGCCTGGAGGAGCTTTTTTTGGGTGCTAGCAACCCTGGAAGAGTGTTCCGCAGGAGCACGGTAGGATGTTGTTAAGGATGCGCATAGTTGCTGGGTGTTTTGGGCCATTAGAGCTGCATTCATCACATTCCACTTCTGGCAGAAAGGAGCCAAACACCCTAGGAGGCCTTTTTAGACTATTTTGGTGTGTGATACCAACCTCACCAATGAGGCAGCAGCTGAAGGCAGTGAAGAAAATGAAGAGTAATTGTTTCTGTGCAGCCCTCTGTTATCCTGGGGGCCAGGACTCCCAACAGCTGGGAGTCACCTCCCTGTCTGTGACCAGCAGCGGTAGGAGGAAGCACTGCTGGCATTTCAGAGAGCAGCCCCCTTTCCTCCCATCCTCAGCAAGGCGTGGGCATGCCGCAGCCCTGCCAAAGCAATGCAGCTGTTTGATTTTTATAGGGAATGTCCAAAAAATTAGATGTCCAGAAAGGACATCTGAAAGGGTTATCAGGCACTGGAACAGGCTGCCCAGGGAAGTGGTGGAGTCACCATCCCTGGAGGTATTTAGAAGACATGTAGATGTGGCTCTTAGGGACATGGTTTAGTGGTGGACTTGGTAGTGATAGGTTAACGGTTCGACTCAATGATCTTAAAGGTCTCTTCCAACCTAAACGATTCTATGATTCTATGATTTAAGGATTAGCTTCCCAAATTCTTTGTAGTAGAGTAGTGGAGAAAAGGCCATGTAAAGCTGGGTGCTTCCCTCCCTGCTCACTGTGGATGCTTAGCTAGCAAAACTCCACTGTTACTACTGGAATGGTCTGGTTCAAGGGCTGAGGTTCATCTCCTCTACCTACAGCTGTGTCTGCACCTGGGCCAGGCACCCTCGGCCCCTCCAGTCGAGGCAGGGAGGGATGATTTCTCTGCCTCCTGCAGCCGTGTGGTTGCTGCAGGCTGCAGCCATAAAACTGCCTGCAGCTGCTGGCGCTTGGTCAAGCTGCCCACAAAAAGGTGTTTAAGGGAGTCGGTGCAGCCTTTCACCCGTCAGCTTCGGCTGCCTGGGCCCAGCAGCCACCTCCTGGCAGCACATGCTGTCTAGTTCACCTGTCGTGGTGGGGCTAAGAGTGCTTTGACCTCCATAAACCCACCTGATTTTTAAGCCGAATGGGCAAGATAGCAGCTGCCCACAAGTAGAAGGGTTTTGTGTTCATGGCATCTTACTCACTGCGGGCCAGGCAGCTTTGGGAAGGACACGCAGGAGGAAAATCCTGTGGCTGGGGGTGCTTGGGCTGGTGGACCCTGCATGGATGCAGCCCTCACTGCTTGCAACCTCTCCTGTTGCTGGAGTATAAATAGCCTCTTCCCAAGGCTGGGCTTGGCCGGGTGGCGGAGCAAGGCTTTTCAGGAATCCAGGCTGGGTTTTATGTGAGCCTCTGGAAAAAGGCAGGTAGGCCTCATTTTGGGCCCCCAGTGCTATCAACCCTCCCACCACAGACTGGTGGGGGCAGCTGGATGGGTGCAGGCATAGGTCCAGGCGGCTGAGGAAGGACTCTCCATCATTTCCTTTGTTGCTTTTAATCAAGCCTTTGCCCTTGCCTGTTCCTTTGGTGCTTGGTACTTGGTTATCCGTCTTGCAGCTGCTGAAAGCCTTCCCTGCCTCCTGGAGGTGCTCAGGTCCTGTGGAAATCCCAGTCTCAAGAACGAGCTCCAGAGGTAGAACTAGTTAATGGACTAGAGGGTTAAAGAAACAGTTGTTCTCTTCCTTTCAAGATTGAAAACCGTCTACTGCAGCTTCTCCCTTCTATTTATTTGCCTGTAGTTGCAGACATACTGGCTGCAAAAGCCCAGACCCCTGTGTAACACCATCAGGAGCAGAAAGCCCCTCTCAGATGGCTGCACTTCTCCAAGGAATGCATTTTGGCTGAGGTACTCCCAAGACCAGTACCAAGCAGCTCCTTGCATGGAGGTTTGCTGAGCTGGGCAGGAGAACAGGGTGGCTGTAAGTTCAGCTGCTGGCACTTGAATCTCACTCATTACACAAGCCATAGGTGCAGTTACCTGAAGCGATGCTCAATGGCACCTGTGTTCATTGACCCCTCTGGCTTACAGGTGCCCCATGTTTCCCATCCAAAGGTATTTGTCAATTCCTTATTCCAAAATGCAATGAACTCAATTTTTTTTCGAGTTTGATGAGAGCTGAAGGTGGAAGAGTTTGACCTTCTTGAGCCAGACAAGAGATGTGAACCTTAAGACACCTGCTGCAGCACCTGGTGCTGAGCTGCTCTTTGATCTTTCTTTTTAGAGTTTGTCATCCTTGTGCAAATAAACACTCCCTGAGAAAGGCTGACCCTGCAACGTGGTAGCCATACACAGTCTTGGTTAGGAGAGCCAAGAAAGAGTCCTCCAGTCCTGCCACTGACATGAGAAACGGGGCAGGTTGTATCCAGCCACAGCTCTTTGGAAAGCTCAAGAAGCAGAGCGATCTTCCAGGTGAGCCTGGAGTAACAGCTCAGCTCTGATACTGTGTTAGCGAGAAAAATGATTTGTTAGGAGTCAATAAACGCAATGACTAATGAAAATGCCATCCTGGTGACAGGGACATGTGAACGTGGGTGGGCATAGCTGACACATGCAGGAGGTACGTTCAGCTGGAGCCAACTCCAAGCAGCTGGTGAAGACAATACGTAGCTGACTCAAAGCATGGACGACTTTTAGGGAGCATCCACTGGGATCACAGCAGCTAGTGAGCTTCAATCCCACTCCGAGCTGTGTGTCAAAGACGTGGTGTCAGCAGCAGAGGTCTTGTAGCCACAGAACTTTCTGCTAGCCCACAGCTAATATTCACACGTGGTGCCTTCTGCTCGCATTCCTCACGCAGCCCTGCCTGTCCCACCAGCGGCCTCCGGGCTGGCTGCAGGCAGGGTGGTGGAGGAGGCAGGCAGCAGCGGAGGCAGGCAGATGTTTAGAGCTGTGAGCTGGCGGGGAGCAGAGCATGGCCACACTGGGACCAGCCTGTCCCATGCTGGGTTCAAATCCACCCCCCCTTTCCCACGTAGCTATGGCAGCCTCCAGGCACGCACCTTGTCACCCACTCCCAGCCCACTGGCACGGGGATGTCTCTACTGGGGCAGCTGCATCACCGTCGCCTTGCATCAGCTCAGGTCCATGCTGGTACCACCTGGGCTTACCGAGTATGAAAATTCTGATGACTCAAAGAACTGGTCATTCGGGAGAAGTAATGCTAGAGAATAGACACGCTTTTAATCTCATTTAATGGCATTTAGCACATTGATACTTCTGCTCGTGCCTATGGGACTCACTCATGGACCAACGTTTCGACCACTAATATTCAAGAACATCTGCACGAGCAGAGTTCAGCAGCGAGCAGAGACAGCAGCACATGGGAAGACCAGCAGGGAATCGGTGTTCATCACTGCTGCGAGTTCAGAGTTTAAATTAATCCAAATGTGGGGGCCAGGGAATCAGACCTGAATGCCTACGAGCCTCCTCCTCCTCTCTTTCAGCAGATGGCAATCCTGCTAACAGCACTTGCGTAAGGTCCCCTTGCAGAACAAGTGGAGCAGAGCTAGAGAGTTTTTGCTGGTTATTACATGCTGGATCCAAATAAGGTTGCCCAAAGTGCATGAAGTTAGACCAGTCCCACAGTGCCGTGAGTTACTGCAGAAGGGAGAATATGGGGCCCATAGCAGCGTGTCTACCCGGCTGCTTCTGTCTCTAGGGCAGTTTGTGCTCAAGACCCTGTGGCTTGGCTGCAGGCTGGATGGTGACCTGCCAACGGCACCCAACAACTCCACCTCCATCTTTACCATGTGCTCCCACCAGGCAGGAGCCAGCAAAGTCCTTGAATGCACGGCACAGGTCCTGGTGTTGGCACAGGAGAGCATCTTTCGTCCTCTAGGTCAGCATCTCTGTGGGCTCGTTGTGCCCTTCTCTCATGCCACATGGATTTTGTGGCTGCTTTTGGGGCTAAAATTCCAGTTGCACCCTAACAAGCTAGAAAGCCTTCAAAATCATGCAGGAAGCAGGTAAAAAAGTGCTTCACGAGCTGCCTGGCTTCTGGACCGTTCACTGGATATTTTTTCTTAGTTTATCATGGCATAGCATTTCCTAGTTCCATTTGCTAGTTCCATTTTTTAAATGGAGTTTCCTCACTGTCCCATTCCCCATTTTACCTTGAAAACTGGTGCTACTCCAGAGAAGGCTGCAAGCGAACCAGGGCACCTTGGCTTTGCTCAACCTTTCTGTTGCTTGTTGGTTGAAAACTCCACTGCTCATTTACCTCTAGCACTCTCCACGTTTTTAATGATGCCTGTAAAAAATCAGTCTTTTGTAAAAACCATAAACCCCATAAAAAATGGTGTGCTCTGTACACTTCCCATTACTCCTAAGTAGAGCCTATTTACTCTGTTCAAAGGCACTCTGCAGATCAATAAAATACCTACTTTACTTAGATGTTCTGGCATTTCACGCTGACTGATTCTGTCCCTCTCAACTGAAGACAAACTGTGAAGCAGTAAACTCGCATAAAACCAAAAATACAAGCAGATCCAAAATACTTTCCTGCTAAGCTAATCCCGCTGGGGATCCTACCACGGGTAACCTTTTCCCTCTGAAACGGCACGGTCATTTTTACCCGTGGCACTGAATGACAACACTACTAAATCAGGATTGCATGGCATTCCCCTGCATGGTTTTAGAAGACCACGTGAAGAGCAACACGAGGGAGAAGCTGACCTAGACTTTCTAGGTACTTTAGCTGCTCAAACAGGACATGAATCCAACAGAGGAGCCCAGCTCACAAAAAGCAAGAATTCTCATCCTACGTGCTTGTGAATGCAAGTCTCCGGAGGACTCGAACAGCAGGAGGAGGACAGCAATGTGCGCAGGCCCTGGCTATTACTGGGGAGCACATCGTGTACCGAAGCAAGACACGAAGGCTGACTTCCTGGGTTCCTCTCAGCATCCTCAGATATCTCCCGCAGCTGTTAGCAAGCTGGGTCCTGCTCGCAGAGCCTGAGGAGACAGAAGTCAACGGCAATCTTTATGAAAGCACACATACATCCTGAAACGTGATCTGCTCTTCAAAAACTCTCAGTAGTCCACCTCCTGGGAACCGGACACTTCATGCCACGGAAAGCTGAGCACCAGCAGGAAGCATATCTGTAGAGAGATACTTACACAAACAATTCTAGGAAAAATGAATTGAGCTAAATTAAAATGTGTGACTTATGCATAAGGGGTCAGAGTTGTTTTGCAAACTGCCGAAGGCATTTGACCCCCCTCCGAACCTCTCATTGATTCCAAGTGCGCCAATAATGGAATGTTTGCTTTTCACACAGACTGATTATTTTATTACTATTGCAGAAGTGATGCACACATCTGAAAGACCTGAGGGAATGTGAAAGTTGTGCTATAAAATCTCACCTTCTGCTTCATTTACAGGTATACTAATGAGGTTTTTTCCACTCTGTTTTCTTTGCTCTTTTTTTAACATAAAAGCTTTGAGAATATAATTAAATAGTCCCACTCCAGCTCCCTCCCTGGTCCCTCCCAATAAGGATGCCGAATAGACAACCCTTGCAATGTGCATTTCAAAAATGGAGGAATAGAGACACAGATACATTAAGCAATCATCTTCCCCAAAACACACAGAAACCCAGTGGCAAAGCCAGCAATAAAAACATGGTTTGAAAAAAACCTTCATACCTACACTATCTAAGTCACAACAGGTGTTCAGACAATAATGTAGAACATGGCATGGTACAAATTAAAGTAACGCTTTTATTGATATGCTTAAACATAGAACGTAGGTAACATCATAAAAAAACCCAAACAAAAGATAAATCTATTCTTTGATGTACCTAGTAGACAGACAGTTCTTTTTTTTTTTTTCCTCGGTAATCACCTGGAGGGGATTGTCATCTTCCCGCTGACCTGTGTACCAAACAGCCTCTGCTTTAGGGGTTTCTAACTGTGTTGATTTGTTCCCATGGAGTCTAAGGACTGTGATGAGCACCGCAGTGGTGGCTGTTTTTCCTAAAGCCCGATCCCAAAAGGAGCATCATGTCCATTCCTCCCAAATGCTGCACAAAGGGCTGTGCATTTCTGCAGCCTCCCAGACGAAGACCTGACAAATCCCAGCAGAAGTGAGGCTATTAACCTGGTTCTACTGGAATGCAAACCCAAAAAGTTACAGGTTCCTCTAGGACACGTTTTCCTTCAAAGTCATCGAGGCTTGGAAATGCCACAAAGCTACCAAGAAAAAGTAGATCAGAATTCAAAAGATTTCTAATAAAGATAAATCTAATACAAGTTTATTCTATAAATATTTTTTTCCTGTCAAAAGGCAGAACACTTATAGAAACATACAAGAAATATTCCTGGGGAAAAAAATGAAGCTACAGAAAATTACAAAGTATCAGCTGCTTTAATTTAACTTGAACCTTGCAGAATTGCACTGTGCTCAGTCCTGTCTGTAAATCCACCACGGTTCCCTCAGTGCAATCACTCTAGTTCTCTCTTGCTTCGTAAACGCTTTTGTTAATCACACTTTTCTTCTCCTTCGTAGTGCCTGTATTCTGGCTTCAGCTCCCATGTGTTTTTGTGGGTCCCCTTCACGTTGTAGATGCCTATTTCTCTTAAAATTTCTTTCAAGTATATCTGAAAGGAAACAAAAATTCAAATTATACGGGCAGGCAATTACCACGGTTCCTACAGGACGTCTCATGATCTCCTCAATCACATCAACTTGGTTGATAAAAACGACCCAGCAGAGAGCAAGGTTGGCTGATCAGCACTAACTTGTGCGGTAACGACTCTGTGACAGACTTCAACCTCCCAGGTGCCAGCAGGGATCAGAGCAGCCTGAGCGTAATGCCCCGTGCAAGCCCCTGGGATGCAGCAGGGAGCACCCGAGCCCCAGGGGGAACGGCTCCCAGGCAGTCCCTGCCGGGGTGCGGAGAGGCAGGTACTAGCTAGATGGATGCTCCATGGGATGCTGAAATGAAGCTCCCAGCGCCTCTGGGAAGGCAATGCTGAGGTTCCTGCAGACCTGCAGCAGTAGCACCCACCCACGGGTGAGCTAGCTGAGATGCTCCCCAGCTCCCGTCTCAAGACAGGATGCTTCCAAAATCAAAAGGCTGAGATATGCCCGACATACCCTGGGTGTTAGACGCACAGCCGGTCTAGAAATCTGTGCGCTGTTAGGTTTCTCACATGACTGCAGAGGCGTGAGCAGGCTTTCTGCCCCGGGAGCTCGCTGCCGCCACAGACAGCGAGCCGTGCGGGTGGCCGCTGTGCACGAGGGGCTCGCCGGGGCGGTGGGACACAGCCACTGTGCGGGTCTGTACACCACCCTTATCTCACACATCCTCCTCCTGATGGAACTTCTCCACCTGAGCTAAAAGCTCTTGGCTTTTCGTCTTGCTTGGGCTGAGTTTATCTTGAAACTCCCTGCCTTATTCAGACCCCATCAAAGCCCCAAGCTGTTCGTTTTCATGCCATTTAGGAAAGCTTTAAGCATTTTATTATGGCCTCGTTTTTAGAGGAGAGCTGCGTAGGTGCCAGAAAATTTTCTAATACATTCAAATATTAAAGCTAGGAAGAGAAATTAAAAAAAACCAAACAGCAAAGCTATGATAACCAGTAGTATAACCTTCGACACAAGACAGCTCACTAATATCGCCCTCCTTTACTCTTTAGAATAAACATCAGTAATTTGTTTCATTTTTTAAAGAGCCATTTGCCTGCTTGTTTGTTTAAATATTAATCGGGACTGACTTGAGTGGATTGCCATGGCAACCACAGACCACAGTTTAAGAATCCCCACATTAAAGTCATAATTGCTTTAGTTTGAGCAATTTAATCCTCTTTGAGTGCATATATTGAACTGGAGTTATTGGAACCCTTGTATTTTCTCTATCTACAGTTCCAGTAAGCAAAAATATCAACATACTCCAACTCACAAAAAAGCGCAAGTATTTGTTGATGACATAGGGGAAAAAAAAAAAAAGCCGATTGCCCAGTCTCTTCCTTACGCTCTTCCCATTTTTTGCTAAATGGAAAAGTTGCGAGATAAATAAAAAGTATGTTCTCAGTCAGTAAAAAAAGTCGCTTTTATAGAAACGGATTGTTTCTCTCTCTCCAGGTACACATCAAAAATTTACAAAGCAAAAAACATCCTGGCCCCACACTAATGACAATACTTCGTTTGGACTCACGTAGCAAAATGATTCTTAAAAACCTATCTCAAAGCAACGAGGGCTATTTAAAAGATCATTTTGTCCCACAAGTAAGAAGGATGACTGTAACAGACTGCCTATACAACTAGTTTCTTAGGGTCTCGTCTTCGACGAAAGCGGCTGCGCACTGGAGTCGTGCGCGGGGAGCAGGGAGTTCATTTTGCACTGTGGGGATGGCTCTTCAGTCCTTGAGGGTTCACAACGCAAACCCCAGCAGGTGGCAGCAGGAGATCAATATACATCTCTTAACACACCTTTCCACATCTCATCTATTGCAGAGATGCTGTCATTTATTTGAGAGTCGGGTGCCTAAGACAAATGTAGCCACTACAACAGCAATTAGTGCGCAAACGGTTTTGACGATGCCACTGCTGTTGCGTAATACATTTTTTAAAAGGTGATGAAAGCAGGTGAAAAAACTACTTCTGCATGAGTATGTGTAGATGCATATACCTGCGTATCCACTGCTTTGTTTGCAATCCTTGTGCATGCACACGAGATAGCTTTCAGGAGTGCCACTGATAGGCACTTCAAAAGATGGCAGAGTGGGTGGAAGAAACATACTCAGATTCAAGGTTAAATTCTGCTCTAGATACCACGGACAGCTTAATGAGAATTGGAAAAAAAATATAATTGCACCTCATCCCATGAAGTACATCTATATGCAGTTCTTGGGCTGAAAGACCTAGTCTGCATCTAGGAAGCCAGGTCACAAGGTGTGACGATGCCAAAGGGCTCAGACAGAACGAAACTGCCACAGCTGCACGGTCCGTGGCTCCCAGCGGCTCGCTGCTGTTTGGTGGCAGTATCTTTAGGTGACATTTTGCATGATGCAGTTCTCATCTCTCACTATGCGCTCACGCCTCTGAACCACCCACCCAGTTAAACAAAGGTTACTTTTAATTTCAACTTGTTTTCAGACCCAATTCCCCAGGCAGTTGCGCTTCTCTCTGTGCAAAAGTTCCAAGAGTTTCGATTCAACAGCATAACAAAAGTGAACAAACCCAACCCAAACTGAACAGCGAGGTAACGTCTCTGCCACAAGTAAGGGCACTTCAGGCTGGGACCGTGAACTGCAGCAACTGAGGATTTCCAACATATTCCCATTTGCCATCTCCGCTGCGGGGGGGAAAGAAGCAGCAGTGGTTTTGGGGAGGGCAGCTGAGAGCGTTAACCCCCAAAAAATCACTCTGCATGGACAAACAACGCTGAACTGTTGGAGCTTTTAGACAACTACAGATTAGGGATAATCCTGCTGTACTGTACCGTACTTGAGAGCAAGTAGCTTGATGAGATGGGTTCAGGAGACGTTATGATTCTTCCTGCAGGATCACTTTTCCCTCCAGAAACCAGGACCCTCCACCTGGGTCTGCGCTGTGCCAGGTTGGCCTATACATCTTGAAGCACACTACTCAGTCTGATACTCTGTCATCAAGAGAAACCCCCCACTTCCTCCAGTGATGCTAAATACCGAATTTTAGAGCCTGGTGAGCGCTAATCAGGAGCCCACAATTTCTTCTCAGAAAGGGATTTGTTATGTTTATACACAAATAATTCTAACACAGAAGCTAATCTGTATGTAGTCTGTTTGTACATTTAAGGCATCCTGTGCTCTGTTACACCTTCCCCCGTGACTTTTTCCATAAAAAGTGAAATGTTATTATAGAATTATGGGATAAAAATTTCTGAGAGAGGAGTTAACTTCCAAGCTCTGAAAATCCTTCTGAAACTTTGAGGGGAAAAGAAACCCCACCATATTTAGGATAACCATTACTTAAAGCTGAAATAAAAGAAAAAACTGCAAACAATCTACCCCATTTTGAAAAAATACAGTTCATATTAGACCACTGGTTCCATTCTTCACAAATATTTGATTGCTCACATGAAAAGAATATTATATTCTTAGCCATTAAGTCTAAATCTAGAATTACTGCAATATTTCCAGGGAGCACTTGATATTTACCTTTGGGTAGGTGGCAACAGGTTTGCCCACTACTGCAAATTGTTATTTTTCATTAAAAAGGGAAACAAATAAAACCAGGTTTCCCTAATATAACGGTAGTTTGCATTCAGAAAATACTTGCTTTGTGATTTCATGATCGCAAAATAAAGATAGCAGCAACCTCCTGTGTAACATGCAACATATTCTGTAGCAAGGATTTTACTATTTACATTTACCACTATGTAAGAAAAATACCCTCATTTATTTGTTACTTCACTAACAAAGATGTCGATTCCCTTAGATAAATGTGTTTTAAATATTATTAGCCAGTGATGTAAGCACCTAGAACTTCATTTTAACAGGAGCTGAGGAGACAGCAGCAGCATTTTTTTCCTCACATCTGAAAATAACCTCAACATTTAGAAACTCAGAGGAGAAATTACATACCCAGACAATCTTAGACACTATGACAGAAAATAAAGCAGTGAACACTCAGCAGAGATTAATTAGCGGCCAACCTCTGTACAGCATGGGGAAAGGATGCCTATTTACCCGTTGGCATTTTACATTTTTTTTTGTCAGGTATAGCTGCTCTGTGAACAATAAAGTCACAGTGGGCATTAGGAACAGATACTTTATTTGTAGAAAAAAACCCAAAAGTTGCACACCAGAGGTGGAAGTCCGCAGCACCAGGGATGTTCACACACGGAGTGAACACTGGCTGAGCAGCAGGAACTGACGGATATTATTTTTAAATGGAAGTGGATGCCATTAGCAACTCCCTACAGCATGTTTTAACAGGAACTCAGGTGGGAAGTTATGATAGCTTTAGATGAGGGGTAGATGACGTACTGAAAGATAGTTTTGAATTTATCACCATACTGGCTACCCAGTGAATGAAGAAAGGCATCAGGAAGAGGATTTCAGTCATTTAGTTTCTCAGGATATCTGGGTGTGAGGAAGCTGGATGGGCACAAATTCCTATGGCAAAACCCCAGCTGGGAATGAACACAGAAGCCCTAGCTCTCGTACACAGCTCAAAACAGACCACACAACCCACTCAGGAGAAGAAGGTTTAACAGTTTAACTTATCTCAGGAGCCCTGCAGGACTTTTAGCCATCAGTAGAGACTCAAAGAAGAAACACAGATGCAAAGATATAGCCCAAATAACACGTGATGTTGGGTCACATTAGTTTACGATTTCCTTTTAACGTATCTGTATTACTACGACAGTTTAAAAAAAAAAGGCTAGATTTGCTGAGATGAAAGTACACAGCAGAGATCCACTATGCTACAGGCAGAATATATTCAGGAGCATATGATGACAGCAGAGGTATATAGACAGGCATAGATATTTATCATAAACATAATGAACGTATTCATGTGAGGAGGTATTGTGCAAACACAGAATGCAAAACTACCCCATACATCTAACCCTAAAACAAAAATTGGATTAATCTTGCACAACTTTCGGTGCTTCATGAAGAAACTTGTGTCAGAAGCACAGTTTTTCCAGGTTCCTTTGAGCTGATGCAGAGAGGCAGGTACGTTCAAGAGGCAAATCACATCACAGAAGGAAGAACGCTTTTGTTCTCCTATGGTTTCAGTGGGAGTTGCGGGTGACTATTTCTAGCTGAAGTCATGTTAGGTGGGATAAATCTGCATCTACTTACATTCAAAGTGATCGAGATAGTGACTGTCACACCTATCTCTTAGGAAAAAAAAAAATCTTAACATTTTCTTGCCAATCCCTCTATATCTTCCTCCTGTTCCTTCCTCCTTCTCAGCTCCCATGATCCACACACCTGCTCTGCCACACAGATAAGGAGTTGACTCATTACATAAATGAATGGAATAGAAGACACGAATACATTATCCAACTAGTTTCTTCCAAGGTACTAGAATACTGTGAACCTACATGTATTTGAATTGGGTAATATCTTGGAGTAGCTTCTTAACTGAACAGATTGTGCACCTTGTATTATACAAATCCTCTGATACAGATCCACTTAATTCTAAACATGAAGTGAGCAAAACTAGTAAGCATTACAGAAGGATATTTTTTTTTCCATAATCCAGCTGTCACTGTTCCTTCTTCTGCCTTAGCTCTAACAACTTTTGAAATTGTTGCTCCATTTAGACTTAAACAAAATTCGGTACGACATATAGGGCTACAGCCTGATACATCCTCACTAGATAAAAAGGAGGGGGGGGGTGTTCTGAAAACTGCAAGTAGGTTGAGGATATATATCAAAGTCAGCAGTGAAAAGCATCAAAAGCATCAAAGATACTTCACATGTCATTGTCTCCCCCCGCTCCCGTCTGGTCTGCTCAAGGAAAGCTTGAACAGGGGAAGAAGGGAAAGAACTGGAAAGTTAGGGTTCATAGATGAAGGGGCTGGCAGACACTGCAGGAAAACACAACCATCACGTGAGCACACGTCTTCATGCTTTTCCTGTTTGTGTATCAAAAGAGTATTTAAAAAGAAATCAAAATAAATCCCAAATATCAACCCCCTAAACTCTTAGTCTAAACATTATTCTACTTGTAAAGGAAATCAAGTGATTTTGGGGGCGTTGACATGATGCCTGAGGTCCTAACATGGATTATGCGTGCATTTAATACTAATTCCATGAAACACAATTTTCTAGACCCACAGAAAAAGAGTAACGCCTGTTGCTATGCCAAGATAAAAGTTCAGAAGCTGAAGGAGGGGCTGACCACTCACTTACACAAGCTCTCTACTGCCAACAGCAACAGAGCTACGCTATTACTTCAGTGAGGACAGGAGTAGGATGGGAGACATCAGAGTGTTACAGAATTTGGTTTCTAGTATTAAAGAAAACCTAAATAGGAAAGAGACCATTTAGGTTGCTTAAACCACCTCTGTCAAGAAAAAGCATACTCACTGCAATGCTTGGTATCCTACAAAGTTCTATGATAGTGAGCTTAAAACTTGATCTCCATTTGTTGTAAAAGACATTTAGAAAGCTGTTTCAAAGGCATATAGTATATATTAAACTATTTTCTGGATATGGAAAATATACACAATAGTATCTATGAAAATGGTTATGTTATATTGCAAGACTACTAGTACGTACCACTGGCTGTTTGGTTATGTCCACCAAGTCTTTAATGTTGTAATACTGATGTTCCTCAAAGGCTGAAAACAGCATGTCCAACACTTGCTGTTTATCAGCTCGAGCCCGTTTTCCATCTTCTTTCTTCTTCTTCTCATATTCAATCTATCAGATACAAAACACATTTTAAAGACATTCATATGTAACGCTATATAATTCTCAGTGCTGAACATGAAGACATAAAAAACCTCTTCTATTTAATAAAACACTGTTCAATGACTCAGTGCTTTTCATCTGGAAAATTTTCTTTTGAGCACTCAAATGTTCTTTTATGAACATAAACTAAGCATTTTGTCCTTAGCACAATAAGTTTTTCAGATATGTATCTCTGCTTTAACAAGTAAAAAACCCCAGAAACAGAGTCTGCATGATGTGCCCAAACCTGGAGAGAGAATTAGTATTAGTATAGGAATCCAAACTGAGATGGTATTTTCACTCCACCTCTGTTGATATCAGCTTCTGAAGTATAATGACAAATATCAAACCACCATATTTGGGAACATCCACAGACCAACATGGTTACACCCACAATCATAACAACCACCTGCCCAAAGGATGCTCAAATGGCCCTTGGGCACTGCCTCATCTGTTCCAGAAACAGCATTCAAGGCAACCGCTCTGTCAATGTAAAATGAATCTTCACCAAGTGAAGACACACTTCGAGGATGCAGATTCTGTCTCTTCAGGAGAAACTTGAGTAGTACACACAAAGTTACGGTAGTCCAAAAAAACCCATCCAAGCAAGTAGAGGCCCCTCATTGCCACACATCATCCTACTTCAGAATGCATACTAAGACGTATTTAGCTATCATAATCTGCACAAGATGACCATATATTTTTGCAGAAACTTTTATCGCTGCCAGCCTCCAAAAATACTTCCTGCATTTCCTCACATTCATCATCAGAAGCAAGATTTGCACAGACCAGCACACCCCAAACAAACCCCCAACACCGCAGAGCACCAACCGCAACATCTGGCAGCACGTCACCCCATCCACCCCCAATACCACCCTCGGTAACAGAAAACCATCAAGCTCCTTGGAACCAACAAAGGTGACCCAGAAGGTAATATAATTCATGTAATCATTGAGTGCTTTCAGGCAAACTGCATGGGTGAATCCGAAGAAGCACAACATACAGCAGAAGAGATGCATGGGATCAATAAGGGACACACGCCTGGCTGCCAGCAGGGTAATTTTGTATGGGAGTTGTTCTGCCTCTGATGTCTCAAACCTGATCCTCAAAAGGAAGACCTTCAGAGAAGAAGCCCAGAAATGAAAATTCACAGTTCTACTGGATGCTAAAAATCTTATTTTTAAGAAGAGAGATTAGTTTTATGGCACAATTTATTTTTTCCTATGTTTCCTTCCCAGCTAACTCCCTCCTACTCTCTGAGTGAAAATAGCCTGTCTCTTGGTATCTGTCCCAAAGTGGCCAAAGACTATTACCACCTTTGCTGTTGCTCACAGGTCTCTGGACAGCCAACTTGCTCTTTCAAATCCTGAAACAGATGTACATCATTAAATTGAATGCAGAGCAATTGTTCCCAACCTGTAGCTTGAAGTCTGTTGCTTCTGCTTAAAATCTAAGATGGGCTTGGGCAACCAAATACTTGTCTGCTTTTCCAGCTGTATGTTAGTGTTATAAAAGACAACAATCTCTCCACACAACCCCATACAATTGATTTTTATCCACTAATACACTTTGGTGTAATTATTTAACTTTTTAGCCTCTGCATTTTAAAACAATAAATCTTCAAAACATAATAGCTTTGCAACAATAGCAAACTGTAGCATCAAGTAAAACAGCGTCACAGTACATCATCTTGGTTGCCATGATCTACAGCAGAACTGCTACGCCACAGAAACTAGAGTAGGAACATAAATCTAGGACATTGGCCTTCCTATAAAGAATAGTACGTCAAAACATCTGCTTCTTCTGAAAGTCCAACAGACAATTCATTAGGAGCCTCTGCTGACCTTGAAAAGGTTTTAATTGTAAGCTTTGGAAGCCATGTTGTGGATTCAATTTCTGTTTCTCTACTGGTATAGTCTCACTATGCAGGATAATGCAAGTAGACTGCATCTAGTCATAAACACATGAAGTAGAACTGCAATGGCATTGAAATATATCTGAACAAGTCTACTCAGTTGACACACTTTAAAACTACAAACCCAAAATGCAGTCAGGATCCATTAATACACTAGGAAATTATGACACCATAATAGAGCAAAAGCTGAATTCTTTACCAAGTAGCATGGCCAGGGTGCACTCAGGGGTTACCTGCCCCTGTTGGTTGCAACTCCACCAACAAAGCAGTTGGCCAGTTCTCTGGGTACGTTCACACAGTCATACAGGTATTGGAGAAGCTGGATAAATCTCATTCATCTAAAAGTCTACTATGACCTACAGCACTATCCATGTCCTGGTACGTGAGCAAGGGTTTCTTTATGAAGCACCTAAAGAAATGATACAGAGTGGGAAGTAGGAGGAGACTGGCCCCTTGCTGCATGAGATGTAAGATGAAGCATGAGATGTGCGAGTGCTACCTGCAAGATAAGCAATACGCTAAATCAACTGTTTGATTGCCAAAAAGGTCTTTGCATCTGATCTTCAACTGATCTGATGCTAGTCAGTTTGCAGCATTAAAAATGCTTTTAGTTTACACCTGGCTTAAGTCAGAACTTACTAAGATATATGATGAGCACTTTATATTTTTCCTGCCAGAGAAATCATCTCTCCAGAGCAATCATCTGCTATCACAGTCGTGTTCTAACTCAGCGCAATGGTGTAGGGACTTGCTGCAAGGACACAGGCGCATCCTGAGGACAAGGAAGTATGCAGGGTTTAAGACATGCATTTAAAATTTATTTTAGTATGAAGCTGTCCCTTTGGTCTTAAAAAATACATGAATATGTCACAGCTCAGTCTAAAGTTGATACTTCATGCCAGCATTGAAGAGCACTTGTTATGATCAGAATCCCATTGCACTGTTTATTTTGGAAGTCTCATTTCCATCTACAAGAACAATTTTGGTTTCTATCTTTTGATATCATTTGTATTTGAAAGCTGCTTCTTTGCTTTGTAAGCTGGAAAGAGTCAAAGGGAAAACCCACTGTCACATATGTAATAAGACTGACAGTGCTTCAAATGAACGAATAAGTAAGATCATCACAAAGTATGTCAGTATCATCATTTTACATGGAATGAAACTAAGGTAAATACCTGGCATGCACAAAGTTGCAGACAGTGCCACGTTACATTGTGTTTTCAGAAGAAAACGCGTAAACAACAGCAACCCAAACATTGTTAAAAATAATCTAATCTAGTTGGGTACAACCAGTATTTTTTGGTCCTGTTTGAAAACTGCTCCAGATTCTTTCCCTTTGGTAGTTCACGGTCAAACACAGGAGTTACTATCCTGTAGGATACATTGTACCACATGGGAAGGAAAGCATGACTACAACATTACGGAGTCCTCCTCAAAAATCAAAACATCGACACCATATTCTCCTGGAAGCAGTTTTCTAATTAGCTGCTGCAATCAACTGCAGCAGGCTTTCTTGAGCCTGAGTTTTCAGCCTTTTCTGACTTAGGGATCCACGGAATTTTCCAGTTTCTCTGTGCAGTTGCTGATCAGGTCATGGCTGATACCGGTAAACAACACTCTACTGGATTTTCAATAGAGCCCTATTACATTTAAGACATTGGCTTATGGGACAGCAGGACTGGGGACATTAAAAATGTTTTGAATATATGCACGTTAACATTTTACAAGAGGTGGAGATGGATTATCTAGCCTTAATTTGTTGCCAGAAAAGCATCTGACACTTCAGAGGTCAAGTCCAGAAGACGGTAGGGGAGGTGAAGTCGTCTCTATTTGCAATGCTTGACTGAGTTCTGGGTTTCTGCATACATCTGAGGTCACTTTTCAGTGTAAAGGCCTAGGCATTTGTTTTTGAGGTTAGCAACTTTTCTCTGACTCAAAAA
Source organism: Phoenicopterus ruber ruber (assembly GCA_009819775.1). Taxonomy (NCBI): domain Eukaryota; kingdom Metazoa; phylum Chordata; class Aves; order Phoenicopteriformes; family Phoenicopteridae; genus Phoenicopterus; species Phoenicopterus ruber. The sequence continues at coordinate 187,860,605 of CM020215.1, read as the reverse complement.
TACACCAGCTGAAAGATGCAGTGTGAAAGATAAAGACGGCCAGTCACAGGCTGCATCACTCTGCCACAGCAGCAGCTACTACGCCTGCTCTTACCGACCCTTCTGCAATTCTCTACCTCCCCAAACAACAAAAACAAAATGAAAAAGAAGAATTAAAACAGAAACAGAAACAAACTGCAACCTCCTCAGGTGGAAGGTCAAGCTGAACTGATGGAAGAAACCGATCTCCTCCTTCTCTGGTTTTTGGCTTGTTTTTAAGGAGCAAGAACAAGAGCGAAGCACTGAGGTTATTCCTTCTGCACGTGGCAGAGCTCTGGGAATAATGGGTAAGTAACATGTGCGTAATGGGAAAAGCTACTGGGACTCTCAAGACAATCTCTGAGAACAACAACAAAAAATCCATGGTACTGTTTGTACCTCTTCAAATGACATATAGCGAAAATGTGCTTAGCTAGCAACTAGCTACTAGCTACAACTCTCTCCATGTGGAGAAAAAAACGACTCACTTTAAAATTGATGCTTCCTACACAAAGGAACAAAGTAACAATAAGGAAATTCTCAACATTATCTTCACTGATGTTAGGTCTCTGACAGGACTATTTCACGACTGGGTATAAAATCCTAATTATATGAACAACAGTCTCCTGGAAAATAACATGAAGTAGTCTTTTTATACAAAGCACAATCTTTTTTTTTTTGCTAGTAAATTGTAACGCCCAGAATTCTGCTTTCTCTATTATTTTAGTGCCTCAGTACACTCTCCCCAGTAGGAGCTTCTATTTTACATTCTCTGGATGAGCTAAAGTAAATCAAAGAGGAGTGTTTGTATTCCCTATACAAATGCAATGTGAATATTCTAATATTCTTAATTCATTAATGTATAAAATCAACTTGCACAGAAAACTGAATATCAACCCTCCCTTTGTTGAAAAGTTATTTGCAGCTGGCGTCCCAGTTGCCCACAGTTTAATTAGCAACACTCCAGCGTTTCCCTCCAACTTCAGCAACAGCTCCCGTTGTTGTCTAAAAACACGGAGCATGTTGTGAAGTGCTATTTGAAAAAAAAAAAAAAAAGCATGGTATCTGTTGCTGTTTTCTTCTTTTTGTCTTGTGAATACACTGCTCATAGCAAGTCACAATGCAGCCTTTCATTTTTTTTCCTTCCTGTTTTCTTTGCAAATAGGATGCTTAAAGTAAGCTTAAAGCACTTTTTGGGAGTCATATTACAGAACACATGTAGACTGTAAACTAATTAAATTTCTTTAAAATTGTGTGGTTTTTAAATTTAAAAAGCATTAAAATACAATTTGATTTCAAGGAACAGTTATTTTAGAATAAGCTGTCGAGTGTACAAGTTGCGAGTTTATCCCTGCAAGACCTCATACAGAAATCAATTTCTCTTTGTTTACCTTCCCAGGATGTTGCTAAGCTTGCTGAAATGCTGCCAAAATTGCCTTCTTGAAGGTATCGTTAATACTGAAGCTGATGTATGACACTGCTTCGGTAGACAGCTAATACAAAGGTGATAGAGAAGTGAAACTAAATCTAAAGTTTCATCTCAAGGTGTTTGAAAGAAGTCTTAAAGGTTTTCTCATCCCCGGGAGCATGAGTGCCAACCTCTATAGTATGGGAGAGTGGGAAGAGGGGAGACCACAAAGAAGCCTCTGAAGGGGGAACCAGGACCACTAGAGAACTTTTCTGCTGTATTACAAAAAATAATTAAGTCACAGAAAGATTCCAGCTGCAAGAATATTAACATTGCAACCTTGTAAACACGCGTAGTATTTACAGACATAGAGAAAATGAAGGTCACTTTCCTAGAGAAGAAAAGCTAAATTACAATCCTGGCATATATCATAATGGAATTGCAATGTCTTCTAATAAAAAGGTAGGCTTAATATAATTTCTTGCAAAAAAAAAAATCACTTTCCCTGTCTCTGTATCCAAACAAGCTATTGCTATTTCCCATCCACACATAATTTATTTCCCTCCTCATTCCTGTTGTATGTTCATTTACAGGTACATAGAGCAACCACACTTCAGCCCCATTTAGTATTCTATCATCTCTTCCTTCAGGAAATGTTACCCCTTTCTTTCTTATTTAGTAGATACTCATTCTTTCCTCAGAAACTCAGGCCAAGAGTGATTCAAGTACAAGTATTGTCCTACTAGATTTTTACCATCAGAACACCTTTAAGGTAGACATGGAAAGTAAACACACTGCCAATGGATTTCCATTAGCATGGACAGCTATGTAACCAATAAAAACATTACAATTAGGACACAAGAGCATCATAACTTTTAAGGAGCCTGGTTACGCCCTGGTTATACCCCCTGAATCTCACACAAGACTTAAATTTCTGTAATGATATGACAACAGCAGTTTACAATTGGAATAAAGATTCAAAGATTGTCCCCAGGTTGAAGTTGTACTGTTGTAATTACGCCAGTGTCAGGGAAATGGCACAGAATCCTGCTAAAAAGAGAAGCTGAACATCACCGTAGCTTATTCCAGAATTGAAGGAGAATAACAGTAGCATCATAAAACAATATACTCATATAAAATTGCATTTGCATAGCAGGATATACCAGTGTGACTATTTTGGTTAAATGTCATTGCCTTAGCTGAAATAGTTATATTGGTATGATCATCTATGTATAGATCAGACTTTGAACAGTAACTACTACAAAACAGTCCCATGACAGAGAAACGATTATTTTTGGTTCTGTGGAAATAGACTGCCTTTCAGAATAATGCTTAAATATCATGCAGTATATTGTCATTTGTTTTATGTAAATAAAATCTTAATAAAAAGTGTAAAAGTTTAAATGACTAACACAGTGACTCATTTTCAGTATGACTTAACATTTCTCACATTCAACAGTAACAGCAATTATATATGCATACATACAAATTACTCAAAGAGGATCTTTAAGAAAAAGGACATTATAGTTTGTATGTACATCAACTGATCTGGAACAGCAGTGTGGGTGTAATATTGACAAAGCTAATGATGCAAATAACACGTACTATGAAGGTATGAAACTGTGAAAAATTATCAGCTGTTATTCTTTTCTACTTGTTGTCAGTTCCTGCAAAGGACTGGAAACTAATGATTCTTTTCAAGTCTTTTACCCACCTCCATGTGATATTTTATTTGGCTCAAAGGAGTGCTTCCACTTCTCATAGCGCAAGCCAGAACTGCCTTTTCTCCCCAGATTTCAAAATTGCATTTCAAAAAAAAGGACTAGAGGCAGAATGTAATAAAGCCACTAGAAAAGGCTTGGGTAAAGGCAGTCTACCCCACATCAGGTAACACGAGAGAGTTAGAATTGGTAGACCTTAGCCCCAAGGGCAATACTGGTCTTGAGACAGAAAGAAGATCCCCAGAAGACAAAATCAGGGAGAAACCAGGTAACATGGAGCGTTTCCAAAGACAGTGGCCAACTGTGAGTGAAAGAGCTGCAGGACAGCAGCAGAGCGATGCTGGAGTCCTGAGCCAGACTCCTCCTGAAGAGGAGAAGAAGGGAAAATACTGAAAGCTACTTACATTATACTGATGATTAGCCACCGGTTTATAGTTCGTGGTTACAGCTTTGTCCAGCTGCTGTGATAGCCTTACAGGTTTAGAAGATTCTTCTATCTGTAATCTGCAAAAGAAAAGAAAAAGAGAATTAATAAAAAGTTCAGACAAGCACACGCTCAAAATGAATTCTGAAAATCTGCAAGTATGAACCAGCCCTTATCAAAGGTCAGCTGCAAACAAATCACAAGACAAAACAGATGCACTCTTCTGAGTTAAGTCTTTCCTACTCTATTCTTGCTCAAGAACAAAGTGAATTATTAGGACACTATATGCTACAGAAGATACTGAAATGCTGAAAACCAAGCAACTGTGAAGGGAATATACTAAAAACCATGTCTGAACACCAATTTTATTTCAAAAGCCTGACACTCAGGTGGAAGAAAAACCCTTGCTCTTAAAAAAGATCAAACCCAACCCAAATGAACCCAGAATCTCCTTATTCAGCTGAGGGCTGAAAAAGCTTTTGAGCCACCCCTGCTGACTCCCAGAGCACAGCGAAGATCAGAGTCCATGTCTTTCTCTTAGATATTTTAACGTAAAAATACAAATTTCCGTGACCTTTCTTTTGGCATTATAGTACAGTAACAGAACACAAATAACTGGTTTACGAGCACTTTTGAAAACGTGAAGACAGAGAAATCCATGCAGGTTCAAACCAATGTACAATCAAGTCTCAATCATACAGTTAACAATAGGTGACCTTCAGTCCTCTTTGGGAAAGACTCTGAGAAGGTCAGAGGCTGAACACATTTTGTCAAGCTCATCCCTATGTAATTTAAAGCTTACGTATGATGGTGTAGAAGGACCGCTCCATTTACTTCAGGTTTAGTGCTCAAGAATTACTACTTGAAATGAAGATGCAAGAAATGAAGCTTTAGAAAGGTGCACGACAACGTCCCTTCAGAGAAAATAGCTTTATGGCATATACAATTAATATGTTATCATCAGTGACGTTATTTTGTTTCCAAAGGTGTACCTTACAAGCAGAAGAGTCAATTTTCACTAAACACAATGTAACACTTTCAGACCAATACATGTACAGTGATGTTTGCTTCTTTCCAAAGAAAAATTATTATAGTGACATTAATGCAAATAATAACTACATTTACTAATGTAAAACACCAATGTGATAAAATAGACAGTATTTTAAAAAACACTGTGTTTAAGATCACTGATTTATTTTCGTAAAAACATAATATACAACCAAAACCCTAAATTTAAATTCAGCATGCTTCCGATTTGACACCTGAACAATCTAAACAAATTACATTTCAAGTAAGTATTAAATTAAGAAATAAATTCTCTAGTTTTAGCAACTGGAAATAAAGCCAATCAACCTTCATAGCTAGTATTGCTGGACAGTAGCTGCTGGCAGCTTTGTCTCATACATAGATACAAACTTGCTTCCTCTTGAATCTTTGTAGACTTGTCATTTGTTCTATAGTTTTAATTACCCTTAAGCAACCATTGCTCTGTATTCTACATTTCTAAATCAGGAAAGGTACATCAATGCCTTCTTCTGTCCAAAGGTAGCACGTTTTTTCTTAGGTTGAATGAAAATCAATCAGAAGGTAAACGAGTAGTGAACACTTTTTACCCCTGTTCTGGAAAATAAAAGTATAGTTTTTATCACAAGAGCTTATCTTTTGGCCTTCAATCTAATCAAATAATTTTAAAGATTTTATTGATCTGGTTACCAAAGGTGTTCTAAACTCACATTGCACAAAGAGGCACAGGCTAGAGCTAAATCAATATCTTTTCTCTGAATCAGTCTTTTTCTCCACTTCTTCATTGCTTCATTTTTTTCTTTTTGGTCTCAATGACTTTTTTTATTTTTAAATAGTTTGGCTTTAATTTAAAAAAAAAAAAAAAAAAATCGCTTGCAGTTCTTCATCATTTTTCCTATTGTTTGGACCTGGAGAGTGTTCCAGTCCTCCCTCTCCCCCACTGTAGCTATTTTTCATCTCACTTCTCCCCTCTCACATTTTTCACCTTTTATTGATATTGCTCCTGTTCATGAGACAGGGACTCCTGGAGATGAACTGGGAATTCTTGTCTCTCCTTTCACCTCCAAGGCCACTGCACCACCTTCACATGGACTAGATTTAGATACTTGATTTGTAATGTTCTTCCTGAGTCCTCCTCATTACAGCTGCAGCACAGGTAAGTGATAGACAAGGTTCATAACAGTATTATCATAGAATCATAGAATTGTTTTGGTTGGAAGCGACCTCCAAGATCATTGAGTCCAACCGTTATGGTCTCCTGTTTTCGGGGAGCACTAGGCTTATAACGGTGGCATTTCTCCATGATTAAATCCTCCTTGCACCAGGCTTTATATTCATTACTCTTAACAATGTAAATTTACACTATCCTCCATTTCTTCAGCAAAACAGCCAAAGAACATTAGCCCTTCAATGATGAAATGTCAGAACACTGAAAATATGGACTGAACAGCTCAGACCATCCTCAGAAGGAAAGGCTTTAGAATGGTGATGTCAAACCCACTCCAGCTTCTTAATAAATTAGATATTTAAGCATGCAAACAATTGATAGCTCTTTAGCCTAGAGCCTGTCATGAACTTCAGACCACTCAATGTTGAAGGTCTCTTCCTGTTCTGGCATTTTAAAATTACAATACAGGAAATCTCATCACACATTTCAGCGAAGCTTCCATAAATTAATCCTTCTTTGCATAAAAGAACACCAGCAATTTATTTCTTAACATTTTTCACTTGCCATGCGGGATACACGTCAGTTTTTTTATTTTAACCTGCTCATTTCCAAACCAGTACAAAACCAAATGTGTAGAAGAGCTAATGCACTTCTCAGAGGCCTCCAAAGGTTGATGGCAGTACAGTTACGTTTAACATGTCAAGTTCCCCAGCACACACTCTTGAAAGCAAAGAAAAACTTGCCTGCTTCGGAAACGGGATGGAAGCCTACTAAGTGAAAATGGAAATGGAAAATCTAAGTTGGTTTGTGAAATGACAGAAGGTTTCAGAAAGATCTACATGCACTAACTAACAAATATATCAGCTACAAATGTATGTGTCTCTGAAGGAAATTTCAGAGGTATCCCTGTTGTACTTCAAGGTTTCTTGCCAAAGGTTTCCAAATTATGACCCACAGATCTCAGATGGTCTTTAGAAAACTGGCTAACAGTACAGTGCTATCTTTTTTTCCTGTTCCTAGTTGATAAACTGCTGTAGTGAGAACTAAAAATATATTACATCCCTGGTATTACTTTTTAATGCAAGCAATTACAGCAGTTGCCACATGCCAATATAGAAACCTAAATGGGAAGCACGGTGACTCAGAAGGCAAACCTTTTTATTAATATGCAGTTATTCTACACATGCATCTTGCTCTTCTCCCTAATGGCTGCCCTTCTCATTTCTTTTTCTGCAGTTTTCAAGATCTCCTGGAGAATGGCAGAGCATCACGGTGCCTTCCTTCCGCTGGGCTTCCATGCGGAATACGGTCACATAATCCTATGTGAAACAACAGCTGCTGCACATCTGGAGTTAGCCTCCCCAAAATGCATAAATACAGGTAAAGGGCAAGACAAATGTGCTATAAACCCCAAATTAGCAAATGGTTCATGTGAGGATGAAGCACTGAAATTTGCTTAGCGCATTACAAAGGGTAAAGACAAATAGCCTGTAATCATTTTGTCCAGATGATTTGATGGTACAGACACTATTTGCAGGGAAAATACGGTGTGGGGTTTTTTTTTTTTCAAAACCATGCCATTATTCTCCTGTACTCAGAAAGTAGAATGTCTGGGTGAATATAATTGACTTTTTAAATTTGTATAGCTGTTGTTTGAAAAAAACTTGATGAAATATATATTTATACATTTCAGTAATTATAGACTCAAAAATTTATAACAAAAGCTATGAATTGGGCATTATATTAGCCTTTTAGACCGATGTTTTAATGTGCTACAGATATTATTACTTTTAAATGTTCATTTCTTAAACAGAATTTAAAAAGCAGTATCAAACCAAAATATTATGAGGTGTTTTATACAGGGTTTTCTCAGAGCGGATCTGCTGAATCTTAATTGAAACTGTTGGTAGGAATAAAAAAAAAAAAAATCAATAGATATTCTGAGTCACTGGTGACACTGATTTAAAGGAGCAGTAACTTTTTACCTATTATTCTTTATTATGATTTGCAGGAGTATGACAGCTAAAAGCCTTAGTTATGGCTCAGAACTACACACAACTCTCCAAGGAGTTAAATTTTCCACTTGACTCATGTTGAAATAGCTAGCGCCCTAATTCATGCTAATATCTGGCCTAAAAAATAAAAAGAGAATGCAAATTTTTTTCCCAAATTTGCCAATAAATTAGTGATGGGGCAGCCACCAGCCTGCACACTGTGGTTTTCTCTTCCACCCCCAAGATCAAATATAGCTCTTCTGCCTTGAAATACAGCAAGTAACCAGCACAGCATCGAATTCGCCATGGTCATTTCCCAGCAAAATACATTTTATACTGCAACTCTGATTTGTCATTTTGCCTACAGTTGAATAAAGGGAAAAAACATTCGAACAGGCTGGAAATAATTCTGTAAGACTTGTCAACATACAGCAGGCTCATAAAGGGAGACAGATGAAGGCAGACAGATGATGTACATTCCTATGAGGAGATGCTCAATGGCTTTTAAATATATGTATCTTCCAGCAATAAAAAATAAACCAAAGACCTTTCGAATAGATTATTTCCTCTGATTAATCTTCTGCCACAAAACAAATGTTTCAAAGTTTAGAAGCAGGTATTAATCAGAAACTCTGCCAGGACTTGAATTTTTAACATTTCTAAAAAAATTATTGTAAGGGTGGGACTGAAAAGTTTCCATACATTTTTGTGCTTGGCTGTATTTACACAGGGTACTAATAAGTAAGGAGCCAACCTTACTGTTGCAAAAAAGGCAAGGTTGGTTTGCTTCTTTCTCTGCAATATGACCGACAGAGACGCACTGGAAAAGAGCAGGCCCACTGCCCAAAGCTTTGGAGGGGAAGAAACACAAACTCTTCAGCTCTGCACAGTTTTGCAGCTTATTTTTTTGACTCCTCGCAGAAGTTCCCAGGCCGATAGCAGGGAAGTGAAAGCCAAGGACTAATGCTCTCTTAGTCCCTTACTCAGTACTTCTGTATTTGAACCAGACAGAGGCAGCTGCATTACATGAAGCTTCACCACACCTGATATGGGTAACAACGATTTTTTCTTCACCTTCCTATTTTGCTAAGCATCCCAAGCACGATAGAGGTAGGTACACCCTGCAGAATCACATCCAAAACAAGCTAATGAAATAAATGCAACAGTACAGCTTCACACCGACTTCTCTTGTGTTCATTTGTAATAGAAATATAAGAAGTGAGCAAATGATGGGCAACAGATGAAAACTCCTAAGAGATGCTGAAAATTAAAGTTTCTGTAATTCTGTGAGAACTAAAGGGGCTCAGCACCTCATGGGGCACATCCTGCTAAAACAATGCCATGGCAGTGCCCAAGCACAAACAACATAGAAAATTACCTGAATGACTTCATGGGTAAAAATACACATTATCTAATAATAATGACGACAACCTGTTGCTACACAAAACAATCTGTCATATATTCTGGAAGATAAGAACTAGCAACATGCAAATTCAGCACGTTGTGTTTTATTGTAGGAAGAAAAGTCCTACTGTCTCATGTTAAATGGAGGCAGATGACTGCAGCCTGTTGCATGGATGAATCTACTATTCTCCTTCAGATGCTGAGCGCTACTCCACACCCAGTCAAAGCAAAGTGAGTCCGTCCCCATTTATAAAGACTAGACAGGCAGACAGAGAAGAGGATAAGCTGAATGGAAATGGCATTAAGAAGTGCATTTGCTAGCATTAAATAACGAAGTGTTCCAAATTATTAATATAGAATATGATTTATAATTAATTTTAAGTCTTGAAATCCTGGCATTTCAAGAAAAGTGCTGCAATTATTTTATGTTCAGCAAACCTATTAGGTTCTTCTGAAGTTGACATCTTCAACTATATATGTTGAAGGCTGAGCAATGAATCATATGAATGTAAGATAATTTCATGTCTAATATTGAGACAGGCACCACAGTCATAACTGAAGACTCCAATTCTCCACATCTTTCTCCAGTACAGAACACGCGATGATATGAATGGCAATTCAACAATAAGTAACAATTTCTTACGCATTTTATTTTCTTGTTTGATAAAATGGGAATAATTGATTAAAACCACTAAGCTCCCATTTTTCCTCTCCGAGTTTAGTATTGCAAATGATTAAAAACCTTTTGGGTTGAGGTCCTGAAGATAAATAAAGATAGACTTTAGCATTCTAGGAGTGATATAATTGAATAACTTTCCCTATTATGTGATGCCCAACTTTAAACATTTTAAGTGATGCCCTAATGCAATTAGCATGAAGAAAAATATGAGATCTGCTTGACACCATGGATATTTTTAATCAAGCTCACACGTGTCTAATGTGTCACATGCGTCACCTCCTCTAGAAGTGTCCTGATGCTGATGGAGTCAGCCTCTAGCAGTGACTGGTCCATACTGGGGACATGGTGGAGGTGTGTTATCCAAGGCTAAGCTTGAAAAGGAAGCATAACTCAGAGACACCTTCTACGCAATGTGACTGTTAAGGGAGGTTATTGCAGTTGTTGCAAATGTCAGGATTTTGCAGCCCTTTCTATTCTACGGTCATCCTAGTCCATCAATTAGTGCCCAGAATGGAAAAAAACCATCCGTTACTGGTTCCTACCATACTTTCAACATTTTCATATTAATACACATGCCATGAACGTCTCTCTTCTGTCCAGTTTTCAGTCCAACACAAATCCGAACACAAGCAAGAAGATCAAGTTCAAGAACAAACAAAAGCAGAGCTAGAGGGGACAGTCTTCTCCGAGGATTAAGCCAGGGTGCAAGTGCATCCGTGCACGCTCTGTTACATGCTGTATCTCTATATGGAACACCTCATCTTAATTTCTAAGTGGATAAAACTGCAGGACACAGTACATTTTTATACCAGGGTGCTTATACTTGTGGCTTATTCCCGTGACAGAAAGGTCTAAAACTAGGGTGAAGTAAAATCTGGATGTCCTTTTGTGTTGTCTGGAGCATGTGGGGTACCTTGAGTACAGGCAAGAGATGAGGCATAAGACTAGCAGAGTGACAAGGTATGCCGAGCAGAAGGAATTAGGCAGCATGCCAGAAGAAATGGGAACTCAGGTGAAATTTCAGAGAGAGGTCTGAAGAGCCATGCAGATGTACATGACACACATTGGTCCTGTGTGGAAAAAGAGAGGCAGGTGACAGAGAGGCTGGAAGAGAAGCACAACACAATGGGAACAGCCGGATGGGAGGAGTCTGGTGGACATACTCCAGAAAAATAGCAAGGAAGGGGAAAAAGTAGGTTAAAAAGTCTTAGTTTCTGTTTGGGTTTGTACAGCTAAGACATGCATGCAAAGATCTACAGACCTCTACCTCTGAGCTAACCATTCGACATCATCTGTGCAGCAGTCTGTACAACACACGCAGATGTCCGTGTCTTAAACATCAGTAGGAATGAATAACCAGCGAAAGCGGTTCCTTGCTTTGGGGGAAGGACCAGGAATCTCACAAGCCCATTACTAATACTACAGAAGGCAAAGACTGGAGATCTAGGAAAAGTGACTCATTAGCAATCCAAGCAGGATAGAAAAGCCCAGCCCTTTAATTTTAACATGAAGATTATCCTCCTCAAATAAAGCCAAATGTATTCCTTTCAAAAGGATCACATACAATTTTAATTATGCATGCACACATATCTTAGTTGTTCCTATCAAAAAAGATCCTTTAGGAAACAACCATACAACATCACTTCTTCCTCTTCTATGCTGCTAGATGTTTTAGAAGGTAAGTTGGAAAAGAAAATAAAGACTGTATGGTTTTGGGGAGGGGTCAGACTTCTTGAAAATGTACAAGCGAGCTTAAATACATGCAAAAACATATTAAGAAGTGTACTTATTGTCTTAAGGCAAAAGCGTAAGGAATAGTTTTATCTCCCCCGTTGCTGGCTCAAGACTTTTTCTTGCTTTGCAGCCAGATGTTTGAAAATCTCTTGCCTCTTACTAAAAGGGAAGTTTATTCTAAATTGTCAACAAACAAAATGAACCAACCAATCAAGAAATAAAGTATTTGAAACACGGTTGACAAAACGCAGATTGCTAAAAATGACAGCATGGGTGAAAGGGTTAAACCCTGCAAGCGCCAAGCACTTTGAGTTTTGATCTAGATGACAAATGATGTCTGTGCCCCTGAGATTTTTGAACAGGAACTTGAGATGTGTTTAAAGTCAAGCCCTGTTCCCAGCTCTGCACCCTGTTACAGCATGTACACTTTTCTGAAAATTATGCAGTTTGGAGTCCGATTCTTATCCAAACTTTGGGGACCATCAGGTTCTGTATTTTTGGTCCATCCTGACTACCCTGGGCTGCCCACTCTCCCACCAACATGAATAAACAATGTGTTTGAAAGTGTGTGCACCTGTATTCAGGAACTGGCAGCTGTAAATTGTTTCCTGTTTAAGAAAAACTTCAACTTGAATATTTTCTTTGGTATCATAAACCAATTAGTGTCCATATTATACTTGGATGCCTGAGGAGATAAGAGGGAATTAAAAATCTGACATCCTAATGTAAAAACCAAGACAAAACAGATCTTTAAAAATCAAGTTACCTTCAGGTATTTATATATTTTAAAGACAGAAATGACCATTATAATCATGAAATGGTAATCTAAATTTTTCTCCTGTGTACTGACTGAAGAGTATCCAGTGATATAATTTCAATTTCACTACACTACATCATTTATAGAAAAACATTCTGTTGTGATTCAAAAAACCAAAAATTATGAAGAATCGCCGTATGTCTATGCCTTTTTATCATATTTTTAAAGATAAAGTCTCCTTTCTCACTTCCATTTTCAAAGATGCAGTTTCCTTTCCTGCTCCCATTTTCCTCAGTCCCCAAAATTCTCCATAGCAAATGGATTTATTTGTTAGACACTATTTCAATTTAGATTTTAGAAGAGGAATTCTAAATTCTCAACTATTAATTATTCCTAAAAGTAAAATAAATAGACTAGTCTCAAAATCACATGATCTTCATTTTCCTGCCAATACTAATCTGCAGTGCTTGTTGCTGCTTTGAAACCAATGGTATAAAAAATGGGGACTTGTAAGTCCAGGCAACACAAAGCCAAACACTTCTTGTCGGTGTCTGCAGATCCAGAAACAGTGTAACATTTTGCTAATGGGAACAAGAAAGGAGAATTTTAGGAAGAAGTCTGTTTGACAGAAAAGCTACATCTTCACCATACCCTGAAAGGCCTAGGTCTTGAATTATTAGTAAAAAGGTGGATGCTTTACAAGATCAGTCGATTCACTCTGCAAAGAAACTGCTCACAGCTAAAGAGAAGTTGGAAAGAAAGAGGCAGACTGTTGGCTACGAGTCCTCAAATGAAAAAAAATCCCTACAGCATCTCAGCTAACTCTCCTCAGTCTGAACCTCTCCTCCCCTTCTCCTGCAAAACCTCTTTAGGGAGTTACAGCTGCCAGCACTCTGCCTCCGAATACGCGCTCCCATCTCTGAAACGCTACTTCCCAGATACCTCACCACTCCCCCAATAGCTCTGCAAACAGCCACGGCATCTGGCTCCATTGGGGATCTTCCAGTTAAAATTTACTGTAAACAATTTAACAGTTTGTGGCAATCTGGAAAACATTTGGATTACTTCCCTAGAAAACCTAGCTGGCTCAAATCCTCGAGGTTTTTCTCTGCCTCTTCCTTCCTTAGCCTGCAGACCTAAAATGCCAGATAGCGGAATGCCTTTTTGAGGACATCCACCTCCCTTCTGTTAAAACAAACTTGGAAACAACCAGCAAGGGACTGCTGCAAAGGGCACTGAAACGAAACTGCTGGGAGAAAGCATTGCGCATGCCTATGTGTTAATGTGTTAATGACTATATACTGCCATCGATAGCTTAAAAGGTAATCTTGCACAGTTCAGCTACTTTTAAATAGCTTAACCATATGCTTGCACTAAACTGCTGAATTAGCTCACATTGAACTGCTGAATTAACTCACCCAACACTCTTTCCTGCAAGCAAAGAGAACGAAGTTGTCTTTAACTGAACTCTGAAAACATGCTTAATCCAAACAAAATCAGCATTAAGTTAAAAAGAAGAGTTGTGTAGGCTCAGCAACCCTAGGAACTCTATGCTATAAACAACACGGCAAACACACAAAGGGAAAGAAATCCGTCTTTCTCCTTAGTCCATGCGAAAAAGCAGTCTTGCTTATCCTCCAACTGGAAAACTTACCAGTTTCTCCTGCAAGCTGCAGAAATAAAAGAAATGTAACACAGCAAACAGAAGAGCAGATTGAAAGATGTATCAGTTAAAGCAGAAAACAGATTTTTTTTTTTTTTTTTAAAGTTCGATCATCATTCTTTCAGCCAACTGTATTTCCTTTGCCAATTGTATACAGCGCTGCTGCTCTGCTGTATTTGTTCAAATAGTTTAATTACATTTTACCTTCCTATTTTGCAAAACAAGTGCTTCCCCAGCTCCCTCTCCCGATACATTACATACCTGCCCTCCTCCGCTTGAAAATCGCTGCTACGACATCCCTCAGCTGTTGTTTGAGCGGGGACTGTGCTCCCAACAAGCAGAGCAAGGGGGCATGTGGCTGCGGCAAAGCCAGAGGCACAAACCAGCCGAGCGGAGGGAGCCTGGCGAGCAGGAATAGGGGTGGGAGCTGCCAGGCTGCTCTGCAGCTGGCAGGTGATGGCAACAGGGAGAGAAGAGCCACTGTGGGGCCACCCGCCGCCGGGCTGTGTGAAGGATGGTTTTACACCAGCCCTGCATCATTCAGCCTGGCTCGAGTCACCTTCCTCGAGGTCTGGTCTTTGAAATCCTGCTGCACAGGGCAAACGTGAGTGTTATTTTCTTAAAAAGGCTTACTTGGCTTCTGTGCATCATCTTCGGGGTGTACGGTGCTCATCACAGACACAGGAGTATCACCATCAGCCCTTGCTAAGAGCTCTCGCTCAGTATTTTGAAAATACCTTCAGGATCTGAAGGCTGTGGCTCAAGACTCAGCTTCAAGCTCTGCTACAACTTTCAACCAACAATTCTCAAAGTTATTTCAAAATATCTCTCTTTTTAAAACACAGTGATGACCACAAGGCACAAGAAGGACACAGCTAGGTTTTGAGGCAACTGAGTCCAGAAAGCATAAGATTTCATTTTGCATTTTAACAATATAATTTAAAAACTAACTTTGCCTTTATTTTGGAGAAAAAACCAACATAAGCTTGGTAGCTCAGAACATCATCTTTTGAACACTCCCTAGAGAGCTTATTTGTTAAGAAATAAACTTAGCTCCATGCACTTCTGAGCTCTGCTATATTAGTATTCTCCTCTCTATTAGAGATTTTCAGAAGAGTGCCTGTTATTTGTGAACACAAAAAAACTCACCCAGACTTTGAGAAGCCATACCTATTCTGTTATTAAATAAAAAACCCCAAAGATTTGATTATAGATTTGTCTGGCATGACAAATTCCAAAACCAGTTAATGGCTGAAGCACAAACGTAGTCTAGCTTCCCTAATAGGAAGCTGGATAATTGGGTTTGTCTGTAAGATCTGTGTGAAAGCAGACTCCATGCACGTGTAATTTGGTTGAGTACGTCCTCCACAGAAAAAAAAAAAAAGTCTTGAAAGAAGCTTCAGGACCATTATATTTTAAAGCCTGCTCTGCATAGTTTTTCTTAATTATACCTAAGGCTGCAATTAAAAAAAATAAATATATACAAGAAGAAATACTCCATACAAGTTTCATTGGTTTGTCATAAACCTGCATGGAACCGAATTTGTTAGTCAGTAATCCAAATATGAAATATAATAGACTGTGAAACTATTATTATTGAGAAAAGGGTACCGTTTTCCAAAAACTTCTACAATTTTTAATTGAGTGTGCATATGCGTATCAAATGGCAGTGTAAAACAGCGTATCTTAGCATACTCAGTCTGGCTGGGATGGGGTTAACTTTCTCCATAGCAGCCCATATAGTGGCTAGGAGGGTGTTGGTAACGCGCCCGTGTGTTGGCTACTGCTGAGCAGAGCCCGCACAGCACCAAGGCTGGCTGGCCCTCCAACACCCCCCAAAGGCCGGTAGCCTGGGGGTGGGCAAGAGGTTGGGAGGGGACCCAGCCGGGACAGCTGATCCCAACTGACCACAGGGATATCCCATGCCATACGATGTCGTGCTCAGCAATAAAAGCTGAGAGAAAGGAGGAGGAGGGGGTGTTCGTTATTAAGGCGTTTGTCTTCCAAAGCAGCCACTATGTGTACAGGGGCCCTGCGTCCCACAAAGTGGCTGGACATCGCCTGATGATGGGAAGTAGAGAATAAATCTCCTTCGTTTTTGCTTTGCTTCTGCACACAACCTTTGCTTTCTTTCATTAAACTGCCTTTATCTTGACCCATGAGTTTTTCCATCTTATTTTCTCCCCCGTCCTGCTGAGGAGGGGAGTGAGAGAGCAGCTGGGAGGGCACCTGTCATCCAGTCAAGGTCAACCCACCACACTTAGAAATGCTAATAAATTTGTAACTTTTTATAAAGTTACCTTGGGATTAGAGATTTTGAGAGTTGTAGATTTTTTAAAAACATTTAACACCAATGTGAGAAGTACTCTGTGCTAAACAATACACGTACCACTGTCTGCAGAGGATACGCAGAAGTAAACACAGGTCAGCTCAGAACGATGTGAAATGCTGGGTATCTGTCCTCTCTTCAGTGGCATATATGGTATATTTTTAGGAACAATCACGGTATATCCCCTATTTCCCCCATCCCTGGAAACATTCAAGGTCAGGCTGGATGGGGCTCTGGGCAACCTGATCTAGTTGAGGATGTCCCTGCTCATTGCAGGGGGGGTTGGACTAGATGACCTTTAAAGATCCCTTCCAACCCAAACTATTCTATGATATCACACATACTCACTACTTTACAAAAAGGCAGTTTTTATTTTCCCCACTCATATGTCCCCTATTAAGTTCCTTTCTTTTTACACAATACTATCACCTTGAAGCACGTGTATTAATTTTTTCTCATTTATTCATTACTGGCTTTGTACAAAAATAAAGTTATAAGCACCTCTAGGGGAACCGGGAAACAAACTATCTTTTGTGAAAGTCGTGACATTGGCCAGCTCTGGAGCTGGTTGACAGTGTTTAAAATGCGTGGGAGATCAATCTTTAAATTCTAGCCCTAAGTCCAGAGGAGCTGAGGACACTCTAGAGAAAAGAACTGGGAAACCGAATCACTTAAAAGAAAGAAGCATCTGTAGCAAATATTTAATTCTCAAAGTGCAAAGAACAGTCAAGCAACTACTCAGAAAAGTAAAAAGCCTAACAGGTTTCTTCCAAATGGATGCTTCTGTATCATGTTATTTCTGCAATATTTTTTGGACTACTTGCTCTACTCCACCACATCCTTTAATTTTATTAACTCCACAGGATTTTGGAGGATTCCCACATCCTTCAGTGCAGGAGATGGAATATAAATTACCTATCACTTTCCCATCTTTATTGCTTGCAACGTCTATATCTAGAGCTGCAAACATTTTGTGTTTGTGGTAAGTGGGGAGAAGAAAGCTGTCTCTGCTAGCATGTTTCTTCAGCTATACAGAGCCTCGAGACTTCTACGGCAATTCACCATTTCAGACAAGTAGTTCCTGCTTTAGAGGTTAAAGGAGCTGTCTGAGCTGAAGATGACAGATACTACACACTGTATCCTTTTCTGCATTTGGCTTAGCAGAAACAGAACACCAACAGCTTTTCTGACCTTGATAGTTTTGGAAAAGCCTCCAATCTGCAGAAAAGAGGAAACTTCTTTTTGACAATGGGAAAAATGCCAACTTATGCAAAACGTTGTTATAATTAATTTAAAATTCCTCTCCACTTCGCAAATTAAGAAAATAATTTGCCATCATTTCTTCTGAAGTGCAAATTCTATTAATGGCTGCATGAAAACTAGGTTTTCAAAAGGGGCTGGTAGTACACAGCTTTGCAATGCAAAAAGGGTAATGAAAAATAGTAATATGTGAAAATACCAAATAACAGAGAACGTAGTCTTGTGCATTGAAACAACATGCCTTTACAATAGGTGTTCTGGTATGCGATACCCCATGTAACACATGAAATAAATACCTTACTGCAATGAAATACAAACAACCTGAAATGGGACTTCTCCCTTCGCACATGTTCCATGACAGACGGTACTGGAGTGGTATTTGCTGCAAACCAGATTAAATCAGTTTTTAGAAACTGAATTCCATCGATGAACAGATTGCACCATCTGCTTCTACTAATATACATTAGAGAATGTGTATTTTCCATAGCTGCATATTTACTCTGTAATCAGAAGACTATGAGACAAACAGGTGTAGCTTAGCTACAGAATGACTGAAAAGCATCATCATTTGTGGATGTCAAGGGTATAAACAAAAAAGCAGTTAGGTTATTTGAAGGCTGTGCAATGAAGTAATGAAACGAAATTAGGCAAAAGAAAATTTAAGCAGCACACTGGGATACTAACAGTCATTGCAGTGATGAGAGAAATACAAATGCAGAAAGCGTAGATGTAATAAAGTTTCTTACTAATAACATGCAGAAAAAAAGAGAAATAATCTTCCAACCGAAGCGTAAGTAGAGCTGGCTGGAAATTTGAATTTTTATTACATGCTTTTTGTGTTTTCAAGAAAAAAACCCCTTGAATCAGGAGGTAAGCCAACATTTAAAGTTTTCATGGAACAGAAATCCTTCAAAATTTTGTTTTGGAAACCCAAACATGATGTTCCCAAAACAAAATATGCTTTCCCAGTATCCTCAGCAGCTGCTGACTGAAATTAATGCAATTCCTGTCATTTCACAACTGCCATTTCCATGGCTTCCTGCGATGACAAAAATGACAAAAACTACCTTAGACTCCAGCCCAGGGGCTGCCAGAGCACCCACAGCGCCTTGTCTCTGGTGGTCCAGCCACATCAGTTGCTCAGGAATGCCAGAGCCCGGCACTCCCAGGCCAGCCAGCTCCCCGTGCCACCCACCGTCAGGGCAGCCAGCCAGATGACTTCAGAAATGCTGATATCTCATACACAAGACCCCTTCTTACAAGCAGCTTGAAAAGTCATGCTGACACATTGGTTAGATGCTCATCTGACATGCTGGCATCGCAAAAATGAACCTGAATTAAATGCTTGAGAAGCCAGAGTGAGATTTCAGCATTTTCAGCATCAGTAGCGAGGACGATTATTTCCAGGCCAGTAAAATATTGCAATTAATGAAACAGTATTTTATTAAAAATGGCAGTCTTCTCTTCTTTAAAAGGACAGTAAAAGAAATAAGAACTATTGGGGCACTATTACGCCCCAGTATAAATTCACAGGGGCATGGAACAAGTTAAGTTGTAAGACAAAACAAAGAGTAGGACTCTTCAGGGCTGGAAAAGAGAAAAATGAGAGATAAAGATATAACTGAGGTCTACAAAATCATTTGGTCCAGGAAGACAACAAATAGGGAACAATTGTACGGTTTGAATACCAGAACTAGCAGGCATTAAATCTGTAAGATAGGAAAATTCAAAGCAAACACAGGAAAGCAGTTCTTCACACAACTTGTAAATAAACGATGGAACTTCTTGTTGCCGGATCTTATGGATGTTAAAAGCGCGTATAGATTCAAAAGGATAAATTCCCAAAAGATAACCGTATTGATGGCTGTTAAACATCAGGACGACCCAACAGTCCTTGAGGTATGAGCTGCTGGAGAATCAAGGATTCAGGAAGTATCAGCAGGTGCTTGCCCTGTTCTAACAGTCTTCTCTAAGCCACCCATTACTGTAACTCTTTGTGACATTTGGTGAGACAGTTTTTGGTCTGACTCAGCAGAGACAGTCAAATTCAGGCATAAAACATCAAATATAACATTATGTGTATCACAGGACAAGCATAACACGCTGGATTTAGCAGGAAAACCGAAGAGACTCTGCACTCCCCCATTCCCTTGAGCAGAGCAAGGCATGAGTATGCACTCCACGGCATCTCAAAAGCGAGCAGCCACAGAGTCTCTCCTTTGTAACTATAGCATAGCTGCATGCAGGTCTGTAAGAAATAGATGAAGATGTGGATGTACTAAGCACTCGCTCCAGCTCAATAAAATTGACAATCCAGAAAGAGAAAACATATCAGATATTGTTGTGATTTCTTCTCACTCACTTGAAATGACAGTCCTGAGAAATGTTAATTACTGGGCCAGTAATCAAATGTCATAAACAGCTACAATAGATGAGGAAAAAAAAAAAGTAATGTCATTCCAAATGTGTGGTAGATTTAATTAGCTTCTGCTCAAAGGTACCTCTTAACAGAAGGATGGGATCGGATGTAAGGACACAAAGGCATGTATTGTTGCAATCCTATTGTTGGAAATAAGTCTAAGAGGTAGAAGAAAAATTGAAAGGAAGACTTTCTGAGTCGAGTAAGTATTATTTCAAAAGCAAGGCTTTTGACTTCAGAGTCTTGGAGGGAAGAAGCATTTCATATGACCCATATAGGCAAAGGAAAATAAGACGAATATGGTTTTTGCCTGAAGCTGGGAAGTGACCAGGCCACAGAATTTCTGGCAGGACATGCAGAGGAACACCATTAGCTCACTTGCCGAATCTGGACCGGTCAGCTTCTTCATACAACTATTTCCCCGCTTGAAAACATGGTATAAAATTGACCATCTAAAATGCAATGCCTTTCATGACCCTTGGATACGGGCATATTACACAGAGTATTAACAAACCCCACTGGGCCGTGCCCTGAACATGCGAATAAACACAGAGGTACCACTTTGGAATAACATGCAAGCTAAATAGTTAAGCCAAAAACAGGCAGAAGAGGAAAAAAGTGAAACATTTATACCTGCTGGCCAATGAAACTGCACAGAAATTAGATTATTTGTTCAAGATAGGATATCCACAACAAAGCTGGATATTTATACCCATGATAGAAAAGAACTAAAAGAACTAAAATGAAGTTTAAAAAAAAAACCAGTTTGAAAGTTACTACATTTAGGTAGGATAAAGTAACACAGTCATGACCTGAGGACAGTCTCAAGCAGGGAACCCTATGCACCTGTACAGACATTCAGATAGGCCCATCTCCTAAAGCTATAGAAAATGAAGAATGAAAATGTAGACAGAAACACATTACAGAAAATTGGGAGTTTTTTGGGAAGAGTTTTTTAAATAACCAAGAAGCCAGAATTACATAAATAAAAGAGGATTTCTTCAAAAAGGAGTAAAGGCACAATATGGAGGAAAAAAGATAACCAACAATTAGAAAAGGGAAGCCAACAGACGGCCATCGTAAGATACTAATTTTCTGTACTTCACATAGGAGATTAGGGACATCAGACAGAGTTTTGTTTGTATAGTAGGAGTTCTTAGGAGAAACACATCCATTTGTAGGTGGAGATAGCGAAGCTGCTATTGCACTTTAATTTCCATCCAGAATTCAAAATAGGGCATCCTCAAGGCTATTTCAATGAGGAACAGAAACTGTTGATGTAGTCAAGTATTTCTTTCTTGTAATCATGTTTATTTAAAAAAAAGGTCTACAGGTTCATTTTCCTTGGAGATGGGCTACTAGCTGCTTGTTTTGAGTCATTTACTTTGACAGTTGTTTCAAAAAAGCTCCTACCTACTACAGCCAGAAGCTATGTCTGAACAAGATGATTCTTTGTCAGCTGGCTTTTATATAGCTAAATCCTCTAAATCTGACTTTTCTTTCCCTTCTTTACTAATATTGCAATGAACTGGAAGTAGTTCTGCATCTTGCCAAACCTTCAACATTTTTTTTTTCTTTAACTTAATAAACATTCTCAACAAAACCAAAGCAAAATGTTATTTTTTTTAAAGTAAGGAAGATGTCCATACTTTGAATGAAAACTACTGATTTATCTTAGTAGAAGGCAAAAAGGAAGTGTGTGCTAATTGCCTGGTCCCTGAGAGCTCAGAGCAGATGACCCTTTTTAGCCTCAATTCCTTTCAAAGGGGACTTTCAATTCACACTCAAAACCGAAGACAAAGCCAGGTTCAATTTATTTTATTCAGACAGTAACTGAGTCCAGGGCACTTGCTTGTGTTCATAGTGATTAATGAAGAAAAGAGATGCAACTGTCAAGCCAGTGTGAGAAGCCAGGTTATCCGAAGAGCGCTTGGGTGACAAGGTGACGCTTAATCATTCTGAAGGCAGTGTTACAGAATGGGTGGCCTCCACCTTGCATTTTGTTTCAGGAAAATACCCCCACCATTATCGCACTATCTTCTTTGCTTACATCATAGAGGCAGACCAGTGAGAAAAGCAAAAAAAAAAAATTTAAAAAGCAAACTAGGTATTATATGACCACAAAATACAGCAAAGACCTAGGATTCTGCACCACCATTAAAGGGCTGGACTTAATACCTGCTGGAAGGTATGTCTTCCTCCTTGATTTGATAGGATTTAGGGATCAGGCCCTAAAAGCTCCTAATAACCACCTGGTTGGTGTAGTGCGTCATGAATTCAAAACATTGTTTAATTTTTGCCTTTTAAATTTTGCCAAATGAATGTCTTGTACATCAGTCACTTTTTGTATAGACACACAAACACAGCAAAAGGCCAACATAAACATCAAAGCTGACCGTGAAACAAGATGTTTACCTTGCTTCCAAAAAGGCCACAGGTCTTTCTGAACTTAGTAAGAGCTTGTGCGCTTGCTTTCTAGCAAGTTTTGGACATCTCTACCAAGTATTACTTCTACTTTGCACTCACCAGGTTTCCTAAATCCCAGACTTGAACTCTTATGTTTATTCTTTTATTAAAATAATGGCATACGCGACATTTGGGCAAATATGCTTATAAATCCTCTTCATCTTCTCTGGATGATACATAGGACACTTGTGCTTCACTCATTAGTTTCTGAAATTGATCTGCCCATAATCTATGTAACTCCAAATTACTTCATGCATAATTAGGCACTTCCTGATTTTCATTACTCATGTTTATCTCTGTAATATTTACACAGCACCAATCATACAGCTGCCCATGTACAGATTGGAACACATCACTAATTACATACATTTAATTTGGTTGTATTCCTCTACAACAGAGGATATTGTTTTCAAGGGCCTTGTTCCAGCCTCATCACCCAGATGTTCAGGGACCAAGAAGTTCCTGAGGTGTAGAAACTCATTTGAATTTACCGACCCTTTCAGAGAAATAAAACCACAAGTAAAATATGTATGCCATTTTATTTCCTAACTTGTATATATATAACTAAAACACACCAGCTTGGATTCACTAAAGCTGGTAACACTTTACCTGTGATTCCTTACATACCGCTTTACAGTATTTTTTCAAAATTATATTAGAAGAAATGCATATTTTATCTGGTTGAAGTTTGAAATCTTTGTTGGAAAATAGTATCAATAGATCAGTTTATGATTTGTTTGCTTTTCTCTCATCAATTTAGATGAATGACTGTGCCCTGTTTAGGCCAAGCAGCTGCTTTTCAAGCAGCCTTCACAAATTTTACTTTCCTTCATAAAGCTGAAGTCCCAGTATACACACAGAAGATAAAAATACAATCCTATTTATTTCCCAAAAACTTTATCCTATCTCCCATTTTGCCAGTTTCTAGACTTCCACAAATGATATGCTTAGGTATTTAAAGCATGTGAAACCTCTCTTTCAGTTGTACTACGCGCATTTATAAACGTAAAGTAGGGTGTAATAGAAAATGACTTACTAGGTTATAAGAGCCTATAAAGTAATTAAACCAAATAATTCCCATATTCCAATCTATGTTCTGACAAATTTGATTACATAGGCACAGGCTATGCAGCAGCTACTATACTTCATTGAATACACAAAACCACAGCTCATTTTCCACAAGCATTGGTTCTTAGGCATGCTCAGGAACAAAAATCAGCATATGCACGCTACAGCTAACATATATCATTTACTAGCCTAGCATTTCACTTACATACAGCTTAATGAAATAATAGTAAAAAAAAAATCTAAATGCTATATAATAAACATCCTTCGCAGAGTACAAACTAACATCCAATTGACATTCAAAGTTTTTTTTTTTTTTTTTTAAAACAGTAAAAGGATGTATTAATTGATAATTCTTTCTGTGCCACACCAAGCAACTCTAAGAGTCCAGGATAGAGAAGGGGGAAAAATATCTGTGTATGATGGTAATAAAATGGCTCAAATCTGGAAGAACTATTTGCTAGCTTTGTCCCTGCTAAGGTACCACAAACTGGTAGAGTTTGTGGGAAGCATTTCCTCCCCTAGAGTGGATACTACATTGGATATTTATCTACTAATATAAAAAAGATCCAAAAAAGAGTTAAAAAAAGAAACAGCACTAACCCCAGTTTTAATAATCTACTCAGATCGGGTGATTTAGGTGTCAATTTATAAAACCTACACCATTACTCCTACTCCATTATGCGGCAGCATAACTATGCTGTAGGTGTTTCTCTCCAAGTTACCCTGAGTATCTCTCCTGGTCGATATTGCAGTAATAAAGTGTGCTTCATATTACTTTACGTTAGTGGTAGAAAGACAGGGGAAAAGGGTTTAGGTGCACACAGTTAGAAATTAAAACAGATACTTTAATTCTGCTACAATTTAATAGGAAATATTTGTATGATTCAGTTTCACAGCATGTGTGAATATAAATCCTCTAGAGATTTAATTAGCTGTATTTTATCACAAATTGCATTCCCATAGACAGATGCTGCTCCTGCATCATGCTGATAATAACAAAGACCAACTGACACTTAAGAGCACATCTGAAATGTGTTTTTCTGAAGATATTAGGTACAGTAAGAGAATCACTAAATATTGCTGAATAAAAGTATCAATGGTTTTCCCAGTTGGTTTACCATACGGACTTGAAGGGCAGTTTATTTTATACAGTATAAACAAATTAACCTCATGAAGTTACACATTTTGTCAATCTACAAAATGTATCTTTTGCTTCTGATACCAAAAAGGCTGTGTATGAAAATTCTCAGTTTGCTGTACCCATAGTTGTGCTTTATGAGAGCCTACAAAAACACCCACTTGTTTTGAAAATCATTACTTTGATCAATTAACCTCTTGTCAACTGAAAGGTCATTTCTGCAATATAGTTATTTCTTAGTGCTCTAAGTATTTTGATCATAGTTTCAGACTTTTAGGACGCGGTACTTATTCCCTGCATTTTACTTCAGAGCAAGAGTACCTACTTTTCAAGGACTTTGTTGAAAAGTCCCTTTTCAACATGTGCCACCAACTGCAAAGTAGTTAAATGATCTTGACTTTTCTAAGCAGTTCCCAAAGGTGAGAACAAGAGCCAGTGTCTGAGTTGAAATTAGAATTCCAAATAAAGTGATTATTTGAAATATAATGTGAAAATTATATAAGGTTTTTTTTTTTCATTTTGAAAAGTATTACATAAATACAGACCTAACGCATATTTCTCTCTCGGATATTACCATGTTATGAGATTCAACAAGGCCAAGTGCCAGGTCCTGCACCTGGGTCACAACAACCCCAGGCAACGCTACAGGCTTGGGGGGGAGTGGCTGGAAAGCTGCCCAGCGGAAAAGGACCTGGGGGTGTTGGTTGACGGCCGCCTGAAGATGAGCCAGCAGTGTGCCCAGGTGGCCAAGAAGGCCAACGGCATCCTGGCCTGTATCAGAAATAGTGTGGCCAGCAGGACTGGGGAGGTGATCGTCCCCCTGTACTCGGCCCTGGTGAGGCCGCACCTCGAGTACTGTGTTCAGTTTTGGGTCCCTCACTACAAGAAAGACATTGAAGTGCTGGAGCGTGTCCATAGACGGGCAACGAGGCTGGTGAAGGGTCTGGAACACAAGTCCTATGAAGAGCGGCTGAGGGACCTGGGGATGTTTAGTCTGGAGAAAAGGAGGCTGAGGGGAGACCTTCTCACCCTCTACAACTGTTGGACTCTTCTCCCTAGTAACAGACGACAGAACAAGAGGAAATGGCCTCAAGTTGCGCCAGGGGAGGTTCAGATTGGACATTCGCAAAAATTTCTTCACTGAAAGGGTTGTCGGGCATTGGAACAGGCTGCCCAGGGAGGTGGTGGAGTCCCTATCTCTGGAGGTATTCAAAAGGCCTTTAGATGAGGCCCTAAGGGACATGATTTAGTGGGGGACTTGGTAGTGATAGATTAATGGTTGGACCCAATGATCTTGGAGGTCTCTTCCAACCAGAACAATTCTATGATTCTATGATCTCCAGGTATGCATCCACATATTGGTGTTGATTTCCATGTAGTCTGCTATTTTTATCACACATTTTTATACTCCCGCCTACACTCACATACACTGAAATTTCTCTTTCAAGATGACTTCTCAATTCAAAATATATTCCAGAAAGCTGGGATTTTCTTCTTTTTTTTACATAAAGAAATCTGCCCATGGATATTTTTGTGCTCCTGTTTCTCCTGTCTGTTTTCCAGTTAGAAAAAATGGAGTGAACTACGATACAGATAATGTTCAGCCTTGTAACAGGTTTTGAACACAGGGCTTTCTTTAACCTCAGAAACAGCTATAGTTAACACTGTTGGAGAGCTAGGATCCCTTCTTTTCCTTCTTTCAGAGATGACACAGGAGCTTTCAAAAATGAGCTTAGCAGCCAGAATGTGTCTCACTCCTGCTAGCCCCAACTAAACATTCCCCCCCCGCCTTTTTTTTTTTTTTTAATCAAAATGATTTCGTAAGTGATTTTTTCACCTCCCTCTGCTTTTAAATCTGAAGAGGTTGCATTGTTGTGGTCATGATGGCCTAAGGATTAACAAGAGCCTGGGTTCGTGAGAAGTTAAGTGCTTGTGTTAGCCTATTTTTTACATTTAGTGTCTTCATCTTAAAGCTATTGTCACATTCCTAACTTATTCTAACCTGAGTTAACATGGTTCAACCAATTCTGCCGGAGGACAGAAGCCCGTGTGTCTCCACCGTCTGCAGACTGGAATCATGAAGCCAGAGCCATATGTTATTCACAGAAATGAACCCTGTAAAATCCCAAACTTCCCTATGCCTGTTAATGGGAGTACTGCACAAAGCCTCAGAATTGAATACAGTCCAGGAGCAGAAGGAGCAGAGGAAAGCTCTTTGGTGAGCTGTTTCTTTTCCTAATTCATTATTATTTCTTCTTTATCTTCCTCCTTGGCAAGGTCTCAGTCAGCAATCAAGCACATACACACAATCCGAAGGAACAGCAGGACAGTAATTCAAATTTGTATTACAAGTCACAGGGTACAGTTCCTCCTGATTCTGCCACTAGCATTAAAAAAGGGGTTAGCCAGATATTCCTGCAAAAATACTGAAGTATTCAAAGACCTAACACAGATACTTCATTGGCATTACCTTTGGCTAGGACCCAGTCTGTTCACACTTCTCTCAGTTACTGTTTCAGTGTGTCCAGGACCTATGAGATAGTGCTGTACCTGTTAATTTCTGGCAGGTCTTTTTGGACTTGCAGCAGAACAATTCTGTGAAACGTCTGCCAGGATGGACTAATACATTAACAAAGTTGGAAGTTTGCCATCTCTGGCATTAGTTATTTGTAAAAGCAAATGTAAATTGTCAATAGAATACATTGCATGACTTTAGTACAGAATTAAACTGCTCTGTATTTTAAAACTGCTGATGAAGACGACCCCTGGATAAACTCACTTGCAATTACATCTGAGTCAGAAAGGGCTACCTTAACTCCTATCAGCAAATCTTCGACAGTGCTTGGCAACACTAGGAGCATCCGGCACACTTAAAGTTTGAGTGAGATAAGTGTATTAGATGAGAGAAGGGAAGGAAAAGTGAGGGGTGGAAAAGACACACACAGAGAGTAAGCAGTTGAAAAAAATCAGTCTGCCCTCCAAAACATTCCAACTTCAGTCAGTGTGCTGCCACAGGTTTCACTACTGCCCTCCTTTACCTTGTAAATTCTGGTTTGCACACACAGTGGTTTCTAAATTGTTCAGAGATGGCCCAACTAGAAGTGGCTTTAGATAGCTATGTTACAACACCTTAGTAAAGACAATGGATCCCAAAGAAAAAAAAAAAGAAAGAATTTTGATAGGGCAGGTGACATATATCAATATATACTGATATGATATACATGGATATCAATAGGATATTAATTTAGTTGTGCAGAATCACTTTTAGTGCAGAACAGTATCAGTGTTTAGGTGTGTCAGAAACTTGGGTGAAGATGAGCACGCTTCTCTTTTTTTAATTGGTATTTCCATTTATTGGATTTACTATAATAATTGTAATCTACTGGAAACTTTAATTTCAAATACCAGCATATAATCTCCCTCAGTTTCACTTTATGCTATACCTTGCTTCCAAACTCGTGGCTTGCAAGCACCTGAAACAGGAGGAGCTGACAATTCTCAGGTGCCGCACTATCCATTTTAACATTTCAGGCTTTTTGTGAAGCATTGGGAAAGCACAGAGCAGTCACCTGGAACAGTCACCTCCAAGGCAAAACAGATCTTCACAACTCCTGTGCAACATGGCATTTCTGCCTTTGCTGCATGGGCAGGAGTCAGCTCCTTGCCTCAGGCATGAAACTGATTGTCCATTCTTATATCCATGTATTATTTTCACAGAATCACAGAATGGTTTGGGTCAGAAGGGACCTTTAAAAATCATGTAGTCCAACCCCCCTGTCATGGGCAGGGACATCTTCCACTAGATCAGCATGCTCAAAGCCCTGTCCAACCTGACCTTGAACACTTCCAATGATGGGGCATCCACACCTTCTGTGGGCAACCTATGCCAGTGTCTCACAGGACATAAGGAAGAAATGTTTTACAATTTAAATCTATCCTCTTTCAGTTTAAAACCATTGCCCCTTGCCCTGTCACTAAAGGCCCTGGTAAAAAGTCTCTCTCCATCTTTCTTATAAGCCCCCTTTAAGTACTGAAAGGCCACAATAAGGTCTCCCCAGAGCCTTCTCTTCTCCAGGCTGACCAACCCCAACTCTCTCAGCCTGTCTTCACAGGAGAGGTGCTCCAGCCCTCTGATCATTTTTGTGGCCCTCCTCTGGACCCGCTCCAGCAGATCCATGTCCTTCTTCTGCTTAGGGCTCCTGAGCTGGACGCAGTACTCCAGGTGGGGTCTCACCAGAGCGGAGTAGAGGGGCAGAATCACCTCCCTCGACCTGCTGGCCACACTGCTTTTGATGCTGCCCAGGATATGACTGGGTTTCTGGGCTGTGAACACACATTGCTGGCTCATGTCCAATTTTTCATCTACCAGTATCCTCAGGTCCTTCTCTACAGGGCTGCTCATGACTAATTCATCACCCAGTCTATACTGATATTGGGGACTGCCCTGATCCAGGTGTAGGACCTTGCATACTATCGTATATACTTGCACGCTACAGAAGACAACCATATTATACAAGAACAAACTCAAACAAAATTGTAAGCTAAAGTAACACTGATCCTAAACCTTAATGATTACTGGTAGTTGCCAGAAAACTGCTCAGTTCCAGCTTTCTGCCATGGGCAGCAAGGAAGGAAGGAACTGGGCGGTGTGAGTCCACAGCACTCACGCTTTCCTGTTGGGGTACATCATAGCATTCAAGGTACAAGGTTAGCTCAGAAAAACCTTCTCATTCCAATCTCAGGTATGGAGACAGCACATCAGCCCTACAATGGTTTCACAAGGACACTGTACTATTCAACAAACACACGGCCAGATTTGTAATACTGTTTCTACTGGTGCAGATGCATTTGTGTTAGGTCCCACTGATGGTACTGGCTTAGTGTATAGTGCAAAATTTTCAGCGAAGCATCACAGATACCGAAATGACAATGATTAAATCCCAGCCAAAACCACTAACTGCAAAGAAAGGAGGCAACAGCTTAGCAGAAACATCATAATAGACCATAACCAGAAACCCCAGGAATTGTATGATTATTGTCTACGAGGTTCACTTAAGAAATGTGTTTCATTAAAAAGCACAAAGCAACTTGCAAATTGCAAATTCAATGTAGACTCAAAAGGAAGGAATGCTTTCATGATTTGCACATCACTAGCACTGACATTTAAGTCACATTCGGTTGATAAAATACCATTTCAAAGAGAAACCATCTAGTTCTCTCACAGCCGCGTTGGTCTTGCGATGGTAACGGAATTAGAATAGCAGCATATATTTCTCTTAAGGCCATAACCAGATGTGTCTGTATTTAAATGCAGGCATGGAAAATACAACGATTTTGAAAACCATCGTTTTATAGTATTGTTAAATCTGTGCATGCACATGAATGTACCTAAGAAATATTTTAGGCAGTGGTCCTTTGTATTCATTTCTACTTCTTTCAAGCTGTGGAAAGTAACATTCTGTAGAAGAGCTTTTGTGAAAAATATTACTGAAAATAATGCACTTGATTTGAATACTGCACTTGATTTGAAATGTAAATAAAATCCCTAGGATTTTAATGTTCCTTCACTGAATTTGTAACTTAAGTATAATTGGTTGGCTTCTGACACTGGCAGTCTCATTTTCTCTATCCAGATAATTCAAGGGAAAAAAAAGTGAGTTTAAGTATTCTAGAAGACTGAAATTCAAAGGATTTTACATTACATCTCTCTCTTGGAGGGGGGGGGAGTAACCTACTATACTTTTTCATTTTATGGAGTTCATTTGAATACAACTCCCAAGCCATTTTAAAAACGTCCCAGACTCGAGCCCTGGCAGGTGGCTACACAATATCCTCTCTTTTGGAAAACATTTCAGGATTGTGTCTGACTACTAACTGGTGGCTGCAGTGCTTCAGAATCTTGTAGGAATATCTGAGGTATTTAGAGAATGAAAGATTCTCCCATAAAATGTAATGCTGTGATTAATTTCTAAAGCTGAGATCTCTTCCACCCACAGAGCCTTTGAGGAGCAAAGGTGATACCTCTGTTTGCTTCCCCTGTGGTGCAGCTGGTCCTGCGGCACTCTAGGAGTTAAGCTCCCACTGGAATTTTGCCGCGTCTTCAGGAATTAAATCACCCACTGATCACAGGGAACCCCAGTTTGAGAAGTATTGGAGCCCTACAGATGGACACTCCCTCAAAAAAGAACAAGAAATAGAGGACAGATGGTTTGTCATCTATGAACTTGTTCGAACTCGGCAACATCCCAAGTAACAAGTGCTATTTGGATGGATACATATGTACCCTGTCACCCTTCAGGCCACTGTTTTAGTGCCTTCCTGCAGTTCCATGAATTTCAGAAATATTTTAATAAGCCAGGAAATCAATTCATCACCAACAGAGCTTGCCACCTGGCGATTCTAATCTTTGATTTTGCACAAGGATAACTTATAGTACTCAGTGATATCATAGAATTTTTGGAGCTCCTTGGCAGCAGGGTAACTGTTGGATGATACTACTCTACTGATCTCTCACAAATTGCAAATATCATCAGTAGTATGTGAACAAAGTTGCTTAAAAATAGAAGATGTGCTGTGGTGCTGACATTCTACATATTGTGTAAATTTGAGCTCGTCAGCCTGGTAGCTGCCAAAGCAGTTTTGCAGAACCCAGAACACCGGCAGTAGTCAGCATGACTATAGCATCTGGCACGGTGGCTAGGAAGGGATCCGTGAGCTTCAGTGAGCTCTGCTCTGCAACAGAGAAAACGAAGATTTACACCCAAACTCTGACACCAATATAGAAATGGCCTTTTTTATACCAGCTAGCTATCCCACCTTCCCTGACAGGGTCAAGCACGATGGTAAATGAAAAGAACAGAAGGTTAGCATGTCTAGTAACACAGGATAAGTCATGATAGTTAAAACTGCACTCTCTTTCAGAGATTTTCACCCATTATAGTGTGACTTTCATACTACAGATGGAAACGAAGATGAAAAGAAGGAACTGGTGCTGCCCTGGGAACAGGAAGGATGTCCCTAAGTACTAAACAAGTACCCCATTGAAATCTGGAAAGCACCTTAGCAGCAGAGACATCTTTGTAATTATTGTAGCCCTGGTAACAGTAAGGTAAAAAGACCTCCGGCACTGTACGACACCAAAGACAATGGTTTCAAGAGAAGGAATCTGTGCCACTGACCTTCAGGTTTACTGGAAATACAAGTACCCAGAACTTCTGGTGCTGAGCACTGGTACTGAATGAGGCTTTTTTCAGCCTGAAGAAGCTGGCTATGACTGAAGCCTGAACATATTCCAGGGCGACTATTTTTAGCCTCGCCCCTTTCAGCAGATAAAAAGGAAATGGATGCTTTTTGGCTAATGACCACAAAGGCAAACTAGATATGTTCTTAAATGCAATGCCTCTGATAGCAGGGGAAAAAAGAGCAGTGTAACCAGCAGAAGAGGAATACTGTTTCATGAACTCTGTGTTAAAGAAACAGGACAATGAGAACTCGCCAATTACAACTATTGATTTCTTTCCCCAGTGTATAAGGAAAAATCCATGCAATATTTGCCATAAGTTCTTCTTAAATATGCATCTCTAAGCATCTCTCTTCTTTCTGAAAATGACCTTCATGCTAGGCTCCTCTCAACAACGTGCCTTTCTAAAAGGCACAGAACACATTCAGTATGCCCACTGTTAAGAAACATGAGAGCAACCCAGCAGCATCTTATCACACGATTTCAATTCCAGAGAAATGCAGGGGTGTCTGGACACAGCCTTGGGTAACTGGCTCTATGTGGCCCTGCTTGAGCTGGGGGGTTGGACCAGATGACCTCCAAAGGTCCTTTCCCACCTCAGCCATTCTGTGATTCTGCATCTGTCACCTGGAAATGATGATATTTAAAAGACGGAAAGAAGGCAAATTTCATGCCATGCTGTAACAAAGCCATTTTAAGGTAAAACAAAAGGAGAATGATAAGCCAGCCAGCAAGGAAGCCTACTTTTTTTCATCCTCTGTCTCCAGGCATTTGCAAAAGGAAGGAAACTGAGATCCAATGATCAGATCAATGGTCTCTCCCAAAATTTAAGAGAGTATCTGTTTCCATAATGAATATGATTCATATACTAGAAAGTATATTGCAAAAAAATAAGAATGTTTCATGTCTCTTTTTTTTTTTCTTCTTCTTTTTTTTCCCTACCCCCCCCCCCCCCCCAAATTAGCCCATATACACCTGGCTACTAGAAGCTGAAGATAACAATGGGGTAAAAAGGATACAGTAACCTTCTGCATTCAGCTGCAGGTTTAAGAGAAACATGATAAAATATCTGCTGCATTACCAACAGTAGGTTATTCCGTTTTTATTAGCATTATTATAATGGCTGGAAGCAGTGACCAAAATTAGGACCTTTTCATATCACTGAACAAAAAAGCATGGTAATATAAAAGACCTATTAAAATCCAGTCTCAGAACAGCACTTGTAAGAACAGTAAAAGACGACAGACAAAATGGAAAGGACAAGAGACAGAGAAAAGAGCCTAAGATCACAAAGAAATACGTAGCAAACCAAGAAAAGCAACTCTCCCGACCTCTGAAATGGGGAATAACCACTCCTCTGTGCTGTTGAACTCATCTCACTTCAACCTTATTTTTCTTACTGGCTCCTCTCCATTACTCTATTCAAAAAATGTGAAAAGTGGACCAAAAATGGACAAAGAAACTTAAGTACTAGTGTGCCTGCTACTTTGCAGTCCAATTGTTCACATGTAAAATGATATTTGCTTGATTTGTAAAAACTGGAGGGTGTCCAGGAACATAAGGGAAATATAAAATACATCTCCCAACAGTACAGCTTAACCCTTACGAACATGATTATTAGATAATTTTCTACAAACTGCACATTATTCTCCAGGAAAAACTAGGATTGAAAATATTTTAGCACATGGGGAAAAAAAAGGTATTTTTTGTACTTAATGATGAGTTACTCAAAACATCCCAGGAAATGTCTTTTTGTATTATGCTGAATCTTACTTCAAGACAAAGAAATTGATCTTTGATACTTGAAAAATCAAGGTTGCATTGACTGATAGGCAGATGCAATCTCAGCTTTGTGTAAAAATGGCCTCCCACTTCAAACAAACTAAACAGCATTTGTGCAGCGTGTCAGCTTTTGTGGAAAATGCACAAATGTATTCATACATATTTATTTGAAAGGGAATTCATAGCCAACTAAGCATATCTACAAGAATATACATGAAGTGGCATGCTGGTCAAATTATTCATTTTGTTTTGCTAGTAGGGGGTATTTGGGAAAAAAAAATGGCATAATGCTCATTTTCAGCAATATACTGAACTGTCAGTCAGTCAATACTCTCACAATATTTTAGAGAAGATGAGCAACTCGTCTGCACCAATTAAATTTCACTTGCTTGGCCTAGACCACCAAGTGTCAGGACTTCTAGTGGCCTCCGTAATATGGTTGTAAAGAAACGTGACTTTTCAAACGTTGAAGTTCATTAATTATTCTACAATGTTTTGCAACCCATTTCTCCTAAAAGCCTATCATGCATGTTTCTTCCAGTAGCTTTTTCTAAGGACTTTCACCACTGTCTCTGTAGAAAACTCTTAAAAGAAAAGGCAAGAAGATATACAAAATTCTTGCAGCCTTGTTACAAGCTGCCATGTGGGCAACTACCATTTTCACTAACAATACTTCAAGATGTATTTTTAAGTTACTTAAGAGAATTATAGGGATTACCAGCCTCACTGCAGTGTTAAATGTCAGCTCTTCTAGGTTTTCTGTAATCCTGGGACTTTTTTTTTTTTTTTTTTTTTTTTTTTAATTTGGTGTATAGTTTGGAGAGTTCAGTAATTCAGATTATGTATAGTTGAATTAGAGTCTCCCAAAATCCATTTTGAAAGGTAACCAGCATTTCACTGGCATATTTGAGAATGAAACATAGGCTCTGATTTTATCCCAGTTTTTACCTGCCATCCACTAATGTTGGGGAAGCGCTATCAAACACTGAATTCAACAACTGCTTGAGCTGCACTTTCAATGTGTCTTCAAAACCTCCCCCGAGAACTGCGAGCCTGGTGCCCGGCCACCCCATTGCAAAGGACCTGAGCAGTCCTGGAGACCTTATTGTAGCTACTCAACTTGACAATGTCACTTTGAATCAGAGCTTTGCAGAAGTTGCCCCAAGAGAGTATCATTTTTTTTCTTTTAACTTTTCCTCAGAATGAAATGTAGTTTGAGTGTATATGATACCAATGTGTCCAAATTATTTTTGAAAATAAAATTCTTTCTGTGAGGAAATGGAGAAACAGAAGTAAACAGAAATGGGGAAGGGGGACTGAGAAAGAATTGGGGAAGAAGAGGGTTCGCTCTGGTCAGAGGGATGAACAGAACAGACGTGAGGACCTTGGAAACAGGTAATTTGGCAGAGAGAATCTGAGATGGGGTGCATGCCAGTGTCCCCCTCCCCCCCATTTTTCCCTCTTTTGTGCACAGCAAAAGCCTCTTGGAAGTATCAAAATCTTATTCTCATCTCCTCTCAAGTCATCTGGAGCCTGAGGGGATCCTGAATGTTTGGCGGACTCCTCTCTCCCTGTGCCCTGCCCTTCCCAGTGCAGACAAGCCTCTTGGAGGACCTCTCTCTTTGTGGAGTCAGTAACCTCAAGGCAGTTAAAACACTGGGATCATGGAATGAAGGTAATGGAAACAAAAATCTCTTACGTCTCAGAAACACAAAATTAAGTGACAGATAATGCCTCCTCATGGTGGAAAGCTGCCTACAGTAAGATGAAGAAAATAGTCTAGTTCGGGTGGGACTGGCTGGGGAGGATGTGGAGCCTGCCTAGGGCAGCCTGGCAGAAGGGAAAGGCAGCCTACCTACGGTGACAAGGATGGTGGGGGCACAAGGCTGGTGCAAATACCGTGTGTGCTGTACAATGAGCCATGCATGTAACCCCATCTGTGATACACACCCTCCGTTACAACAGTTCACATGTCGCCGTCTTCCTTCGTCCGACAGGCTTGATGAGGCAAGAGGGGAAGTATCAACCAGAAAGAGTAGTGTAGGGACAGTACCTTCTGTGACCACCACACAGTAAAACTGCCCGCAGTTGGGAACAGTCTGCCTATTTTTTTCACCACACAGTCCAAATATTTTTAAGTGGGACCATGAGATCCACTCCCATAAGACAAAAATGAGGACAGGTGCTTGGAAACCACGTATTATTTTCCAGCTAGCCGCAATAGCATCACCAGCAGTAACTGCAAATGTATAACTAATCATTAAGGTGTTACAAAGAACAAATACATTGTTAATAAAAAATTTCTAGGAAATTCGATAGCATGAAGCTTTACTAGTGCAGGATAGCAGGTGTTTCATAGTATTTGTTCCCCTTCTAGAACTTGAAGTTCAAGAAAATGGAAAAAAAATAAATAAACCTGCCAACAACAAAACTACCAAAGTGGAAAATACCAAGTGAAGGTCACACAACCTTTGTTTCACCTTTCTGACTAGTTATCCCTAGACATGCATTTGTACCTTGTATTCGAAGTGTTCTGAACATCAGCCATCTACTGCCTTCCTGCAATTAAATCAAAAGTTGCTCCTTGGGAAAAAACCCTCCCATCTGCTACATTTGGTAATGCTTTCACCCATAGGTGTCACTAAATCCTGTGCTTTCATTACCCATCCTTAAACCCACACGTCGCACATATCTCCCACCTAACTGCTGGCAGCCCCATCACAAGACCATCACTTTGTCCTCTCACTAGAACTCCACAGAACAGCATGGAAATCAAATGCCACACCATGCCACATACCCATCAGCAGATTTCCTTGACCCAGATACAGATGGTAAAATAGATGGGATTCATATCTGCATTAAATACCAGGGAGGTATATAATCCCTTTTGCTCACTGCCAGCTCTCAGAAAACAAATGATTACAGTTATTGGAGTGTGCAGCTTAACTTCATTTTCTAGATTTTCAAAGTTTGAAGCAACTGTATTTATCTTTTAATTTTATTTCTTTCCTAACTCAACTTACTATTGTAGCACTTAAAGCCTACACAACAGACTTGCTGTTTTATCAATATTATCAATTCCACCTTTGGAGAGTCTCTCTCATGTAAAGCACAATAGTAAATAGAAAAATGAATAAAAATTGTTTAATATAACACAGTTCTGTAACTTATGTGGTTGATCTTCAATGCTGTCACTTTTTTTTAAGCGCAAATACAGACTGCAGCATGTTGAAGGTGGGAGAGAGTAAAGTGAGTGAAGAGAAAAGTTAGATCCTACTGCTCAAATACCAGAGATGGTATTTGGACATAAACCAATTTCTTCTGAGGCTGTGACTGCTAGATCTGCTAAATCTCATGCTGATTCCCACCAGATAAGATTTTTTTTTTTTAAACTTCTCAGTAAAAGGCAAAAAATCTTTAACGATATGGAAAGTTAGAAACTAGGCATACACAGCCTGACAATTTTTCTATAGGAAAGAGAAAACAACGGCACCATCAGTTTTCAGCTGCCAGTGCTTCCAAACACAAAACCTGCCTTCATGTTTGTTGCTCCTATAGGAGATGAACATGACAAAATCAAAGGCCAGGAGGGGCTGCATGCATGCATGCCTGACAGAAAGTAGAATGCTGAAAAATTCAAAGTTTGGGTAGTATGTCATTAAAGCTATCAGTTTTGTTTTGGTCTCCTGCTGTGGCCTTACCAGAAGCGGCTTATCTGATCAACTAATAGAAAACGGTGTACAAAATGCAAAAAAGCACTTGAATCAGGAAACCTGTGATTAAAACAATTACAAAGCAAATACATCCCACAGACTATATTCGTATGTATTTAAAATTGCCAGATTGAAATAAGTCCTTTTCTAGTAACATCACATTTGCTTCATACTCGATTTCACACTGATGACAAAAATCATGATAGCAATCACAGAACACAGTTTGAAATGAAGTAGTTCACTGTACATGAGCAAACTTACGGTACCGATATGTCAACAGCTAGAACATAAAGTCTCAGAATTGAATGAACACAATAAGGAAATACTGGAGCAGTTGAGATGACAGAGGAGATTAATAAAACATAAGATACTGTAAATGTAGTATATGATACACAGAAAACAGATCAGGAATTGGGGAAAAACATCACTTTGCCTTTTCTGCATTTCTTTTGACGCTTCTGAAACTAGTCACAGACTATTCTCTTCCTGAAATTTCCTGCTTTGCATTTCTCTATTTACAACAAATTCACAATATAAAAGGGTGATTTAATTAAAACCCACATGCTTAAAATACATAAATATGTGTTTAATATAATGCACAATTAAATTCCAAACCTGATTTATTACTAGAGAACATCATCAAGTTAATTATCAATATGATATACAAATCACATGGTAAATTCTAGATGTATCAGATTAAATTTTCAAAAGTCACTAAATGATTCTGTTAAATGTATGTCTTGTTGTTCCCATGCCACTTCTAACGTTTTCAGCCATTACCTTTTCTAGCAAGCATGCCAGTTTAGGTCTAACACTTCTCCCTGAACTCTTTCCTATTTTGGGCATTTTAAATATCTTTTCAGAGGTGCTCTTCATCTAGCATGGCACAGTATTAAGTAGAATTAAACTTGGATGATCCCCACAGAAACCCATACTCAAGAAGCATGTCCTGACCAGACCAACATAAACCTTTAAGTCCTCAGGAAATTCACATCTGAACGTAATCACATTTGAATACAGCCACACATTCATACGTACAGGTATGAAGAGGCACAATGTGTGCTCTAGTAAGAGCTTTGCACACGATGGAATGCAGAAGTCCACGTCATCCCACCAGACAATACCAGAGGGAGGTACAAGCCCTATGCCAGCCTTCATTCCCTCCCTACAGTATATCCACCCCAAAAGCAAGAACAAGTCCAATCCTGTATAAATCCTACGTAAGACCATGATAATACTGAAGTCATCCATCCCTAGTAAGGCAATAATAAAAGCATCAAAGCCAGATATCACATACCCATTTGTAATAGAGCACTCCTACCTTTTCAGTTTCATATAATTTTCACTAGCTGCAGGTCTGCATTCAGCACGTTGCACCACTATTCCTTCCAGGGAAAGTTTATCTAGGATGAAAAAAACAAAGCAAAACTGGACATTAAAATAAGATTCACCAACATGGTCAACATTTGAATTATTTTTCACTAATTAAACATTTAGTAAATATAATGTAATTATAAGTTCTCAAATCTCAAATTAAGTTCTAAAATCTCTGCTATTTAGACACTGAAGAAATCAGCAGGAAAAACATGCTTGCATAGCTGGTATCCCAGGGAGGTGGTGGAGTCCCCATCTCTGGAGGTATTCAAAAGACGTTTAGATGAGGCCCTAAGGGATATGATTTAGTGGGGGACTTGGTAGTGATAGGTTAATGGTCGGACCCAATGATCTCGGAGGTCTCTTCCAACCAGAACAATTCTATGATTCTATTCTATGATTCTATCCCCTAGACTTCCTTATTTTGCCATCACATGTTTTACATATTAAGAATGAATCACAAAGACCAAATTTTAAATAAGAGATGGTAACTGTGTGGTCCTCCTTTCTCTAGATTGTTGCACTCAGATTATCTAGGAACTGTCTTCCGGAAATGTGCATTGAATACAGTCAGTGACCATGAAAAAAATAATCTACAAAGAGAACCCGATCATCAAAGTATCCAAAATTAGTGGAAGATAAAGTGAGAGCTAATTTTATTCCTATCCTCAGAAAAAGAGTAACCTATTTTCATCTTATTACAATAATAAAAAAAAAATTGTTCACTAAAGGAACATAATGCAATAAAGTAATAATACTGCATATGCTAACACTCGGGGAAAAGAAATATGAACTTGCAGTTAGTAATCTAGGAGATCACATACTAAGTTTTAGTTAATACTGCTCTCTGTACATTCACCTCTGTAACACAGTCACTTTGTAATCCAACATGAACACCTTTTTGCCTAAAGCAACAATGACTAACAGCAGTGCAATAGTACCAGCCTACTCCCTAAAGGTGGAAAAGCCTAAAAATTAAAAGGAACTCGATATAGAAAGTAAGAGACAAGTGATGGTGGACGAACACTTGCTTCTCTACTACAATGTTCTAATGCATTAGTATGGGGGGTGGGGTGGGGGGGGTGGGGTGGGGTGGCAATTTATCCATCTCTTTTGGGCATCGCCAGTGCAATATGTGTTAAACAAACCCCTCTGGAACAGCCTTGCATAACAAGAAAGGATGAGCTTTAATGGCTTGATTAGCTCTCACTATTTAAAATGTCCTTCCAACAGAGAGTCTTGTCTTGCTATTGGTGTAGGGTACTACACTGTCACCGTCACCTTCAGCTGGCAAGGACACAGAAGATAACAGAAACGCTTAGAAGTACTGATGCCAAGTAACACAAGGCACTCTGAGACGCCTCTAATTTTTCCACTGCCTTCTAGACTGAAATATTATTACATCTGGAAATCTAAGTCTGCTCTCCCTCAATAATGCAAAGAGTGATTACTTCGACACTGTGTATTTTAAAATGATTTGATTTAAAATTTCTTAGTTTGCTTTAAACTAAATCCTTGAAAGGAATAAGAATGCTGTGCTTTTCCAGGTAGTTTTGAATGAAACAAAGAAAATTTGTATCAAAACACTTCTTTTTACAGATTCCTAAGGTTTATGGTCAGGAGAGATAACTTGGCAAATTTGCCTGACCTCCTGTGTATCACAGACAGACTAATTTTATCCTCTTTCTTCTGTACAGAACCTACGAACTTATTTGTGGCTAAAGTGGTACTAATATCGCTGCTTAATTTCCAATACTAATTTGCCTTCAGCTTCTAGCAGTTGTTTCTTCTTATGACTTTCTATACTGTGCTAAAGAGCCTTTTAGTACCTGGTGTCTTCTCCCTTTGAAAGTACTTATATACTGCAATCAAGTCACTTCTCAATCATCTTTTCAATAAATGAAGTAATTCAAGCTCATGCATTATCTCACCACAAGGCATTTTACGCCACACTTAAATCAGTTTTGGGGGTCTTATCTGCACGCTGTTGAATTTTGCAATGACATTTTAAGAATATGGAGACCAGAAAATAGACATAATACTCCTGTACTGGTCTTACCAAAACCATATAGAGAGGTAAAATAACAGATACAGGAGAAGAGGCTGGAATTTTTCTCACCTCCCTTGAGCCACCTCAAGGTTATTCAGTAGACTCTCTGAATTCAGCTGAGAGGGAGGGAGACTTTCAGAAGAAAATTGTTCCCATCTCTTTCAGGATTC
Organism: Phoenicopterus ruber ruber; assembly: GCA_009819775.1. Lineage (NCBI taxonomy): Eukaryota > Metazoa > Chordata > Aves > Phoenicopteriformes > Phoenicopteridae > Phoenicopterus > Phoenicopterus ruber. The sequence continues at coordinate 187,819,603 of CM020215.1, read as the reverse complement.
AATGATCTGTCCTGTCTGGTGGGTTTTCTGTAGTTTTGGGGTTTGGGTGGGGTTTTTTGGTGGTTTTTGGTTTGTTTTTTTTTTTTTTTGGGGGGGGGGGGGTGGGGGGGGTGGGGTGTGTCTGTGTCCCATGACTGTGCTTCATGTTTAGATGGCTAAAACTGGGTTAATATCAATTTGTCTCTAAAAATCAAGCTCTGGGGGTTGATGGAGCTGACTGGCTGTTAAATCACTAATACGTCTATTTTGAGTCTTTTCCAAGCCTCACATTTTACCTATGTGCTCCACATTCCCTGTTCCTAGGTATATAATTGCCTCTGGCTTGGTTAAAATGTATTGTCTTTAAACAGATTCTGTGAATTAAGTGATCCCGGTCACACCATGACAGTCCTGTCGTAGTTATTCACTGTCTGACCAGTATTTGTGTCAATCACGACACATTTTATAAGCAGTGATTCTCACTACTGTCCCTCTTGCTAATCCTGGAGGAAGCCCTTCAAACTACAACCCGAGTGGCTTCCTACTAATAATTACTTTCTGATAACTGTCAGCCAGTTTTTAATCTTCTTCTGTGATTGCTATTTTTTTTTTTAAAGACATAAATCAGAATGTCACAAGATTCTAAATTATGTGCAATATGAAATGCCAAGCAGGCTGCAAACATACTGTTACTGTATCAAACTCACAACCTCCAAAATAAACAAAATTAGGTTTGTTTGACCAGAAAATCTTTACATAAAGCTGTGTTTGCTAGTATTCATTATATTTCCAATCTTTTCTACCTCTTGAACTCCATGAAATTTTTTTCACTAGTTTCTATCATACAGGTTCAAGGCTAACTAGCCTATACTCATCTGATCCAGCCAGCCCAGCTGTCTGAACACTGACATGCTGCTATCAATCTCTCTGCACCTTGCACAATTTTCAAATTATTCTTAAGTTTTAAGAATCAGGATTAGTGAACCAGATAGCTCCCCCACACCAACTATTTAGAAAATTAAGCATGCTTATCCTTAGTTATATCTCATCTTTGATGTCTCAGCTAATACCCTCTTTTAATTACCACTGATCCGGATTTGGCTTTTAATGTTCCAGTCGCTTCACAGTACAAGGCTGTCCGCAGTCTCCAAGAACATCACCTTGCAGCTAAGCTAGTCTGCTGTCAAAGCTCATCCACTGTCCAAAAGCCAAGGTTTATGTCCCACTTTCCCTGGACCCTCTTGGGGATTTTAACACATCCAGAGAATCTAGCAGAATAAATCTGCAAAGATGCATGCAAATCTCCAGATGCAAGACTGTAGTGAGGGAACACAGTTTTTACTTCCTAATTAGGAAGCCTAATTAGCCCTTATTCCCCAAACTCTAGTTCAGAGACTTGGGTCTGTCTTCACCTGCTGCAGGACCAGAGCTGCAATGAAACGACATCCAAAGTGCTACATGTCTGCCTTGATATTTCCATAGTCACATCAGCCTAGAAGCCACAGGACGAATAAGGCATGAAAGTGGCAATTCTCTGTTAAAAATACCTACTCAAAATAAAGCAGATAGTACAAGATAAATGACTAGGTCTGGAAGACTAGCTAAGACCAGTGATTAGAAGGGAAAATAGACATTTTCCCAAGTGTCTTACACTCTCAGTTGCCCTATGTGGGGTGGTAGGTACTGGGACACTGTGAGTGCAGCTCCAGACAGGCTGGTCTGCATAACCCATAGCTTCATCATTAGCTGCCAAAGGCACGCTCATCCTGACCTCCTTGCCTGAATGCCCTGGTGCCAATTCATAAAGGAATTTCAACTGTTGACTCTCTCATTGACATGATAGGGAGATATGCTGAGGAGATGCCGATTCTAGCTTCAAATCCTGCTGATAACCACCAGCAAATGAACAGAATGTGGTTAAAACGCTTAAGGCAATCTTAATAAACAGGCACTGGGGAAATTTACTGGAATTGTGCAGAAGATGGTCTGATAGGGGTTGGTTTTGTTTTTTTCCAAGAGAGAGATGGACTGGCTTGGAGATTTTAATGTGTTAGTTTTCTACTCTGACTGCACTCAGCTCCAATTTCCAGCCAATGGGTCTTGTTAGACTATCGACCGCTAAGTTGAACAGCCTGCTATGAAACCATTTCTGCCCATCCAAGCACTTATGTACCCTCCACCTTTATCAAGCCTAATAAAAATAAATCATGTTTTCTCGAATCTTCCATTATGTATATTTTTCAGCTTCTTAATCATTCTTATTGGCCTGAGAAAGTTCAGTTCACGAATGTCTCTCCTGAGCTGTGGGCCTCACAGCCTGACTTGACAGCATGTGGGACAGGATCTGGAGTTTACCAGCTCCTGCTCTTTGTGCGAGGTGCCAGGGAAGGAGGAGATGAAGACTTGCCTCAGGACGCACAATTCCCAGGCAGAAGGAAAAAGTAGAAGAAAGTGCAGTAAGGACAGGCTATGAGCATGTGTGCTTCCAGCTCCTCAGCAGGTAGAAGTTGGGCTATTGCTTCCCAGCATCCAATTTGGAAGCGCCAGTAGTTCCCGCTGCCCACTTACAGCACTATGCAGCTTCCCAGGCTATTGCATGTGATGGCTGGACAAGGAGCAGCCCCCTCCTACACTAGACCTCATCTCTGCTCTTCCAGACCAGAGGCACTTCGTGGCACCTCTCCTCCATTCAAAGGGCAGGCTCGAAGCTGGTGCCCTTCTCAGACCACCCTTCCCTGGTAGCTACGCAGCTAGACAACAGCATCGCCCGGTCTTCACTTGGCACTCCCTTATTTAGGCATCCAAAGATACACAGTACATTTGTTTTACTGACCACCGCACAGAACGATAACCTCATGTTCCGTCGTCAATGATGCATTATATGCAGGACAGAGTGTCTGTCCTAACCCTCCTGCAAACATACGCTGTAGACAGGGCTTGCAGTACGTATTCCTGGGCATACAAATTTCATATTTGGTCATATTAAAATGTTATCCTAAGCAACTATCCAAATGGTTCTGCATCAGCAATGTATCTCCTTACTGATGACATTCTCAGGCTGTACCATCTCCAAACTTCATCAGTAAGTATCTCCTCCTTCATCACTGACTAAAAATAAATGGGACCAAGAACCAAATCACAACAACATAATAATAATTCTCTGCTTAACATTTGCCAGCTTGAAACCTGTAGATAATTTTTGTATAGCTAAATGAAAGGGAAACTAATACAGTATATATTCTAATTCAAAATGACAAATGGGACATACTCAAAGATTTAACAGAAAAAAGCATTACCTTCTTTGCTGAATAAATTGTAATCAAAAAAAAGAGGAAAAAGAATTTGGCACAATCCATTTCCCTCCACCCATAATGATTAGTATTATATTACTCTCCCTTAATTTTTAACTGATTGACTTCCAAGTCAGATGTTTTATTCTTGTTCATAAAGTCCCTTTCAGTTTTTAAATACCTGGGCTGTCCAATTCACCTTTCAAATACTGGCACAGCATTTGCTTTTTCAGTCTTGTATAACTGCAGTGCTCAAAAATTATTAAAAATGTCAACAGCAACTGTTGATAGAGTTTCTTAGACAGCTCTTTTAAAACTCTTGAATGCAAATTGTTCAGACTTGCTGATTTGAAAATCTTCAATTTTAATTAGCATGTAGAGCTTGTCTTTAATAGCTGTTAATCAACGTCTTGGAGTTATTATTGGAATGAGAATGTCTATGCTACCAACACTGTGAGACAGTAGGTATTGAATGGTTTAATTGTCCAACAACCTGGCCAATTTTCTGTGTTATGACATTAAATGACTAGCAAATTGCCTCAATAACCCAAACAGATTTCATTAGGGTGGCTTCCTAATACACTTCAAAAATTCCCTACCTCTTATAGGCGAGATTTCTCCTCATATCCTTCTGTACTGTAATAAATAAAAGAAGCTGTTTTCTACAACCCAGGTCATTTTCACTGACAGCAGACTCTTGGTGAAGCTGATGCAGTTCGGACACGTGAGTAAGCTGAACTATTGGTAAAGCACAACTTTCCTGTGGTCTGCTCCAGTCTAGAATCCTCAGCTCCATGGCATGCTCAAGCCTCCAGACCAGGAGGTTCAGGAGGACGCTGGAAGTTGAGGAGGAGTGAGGTTATTTTCCAAAAGGAAACATGTAGGACAGAATGAGGGGCAGGTGCCTAGCCCCCTCCTCCTTGGATTTGTTTTCCTGTGTAGCTGATTGATAGACACCAGCACTGCGTTTTCACTCAGGACGGCTCATCTGACTGAGAAGAAACTGAAAAGCTCTGTGGATTGTCCTCCTGGTACAGCCCAAACAGTGAGTAACTTGGAAATGGACTACTACTACAGCCACTCTCTTAAGTGTGTGCGAGAGAGAGTGCTTAGTATATTTTCTGACTTAATCTAGAACCAAAAAAATATCCTTGCAATTGCTGGATTCCAGCGCTATTCCTCCCTTGAATGGCCAATACCAGCAAACAGGTGATACTAACAATTTGTAAAGCAGCCGTCACTTCAGGATTGCTAGCTACCAACATCGGCAAGCAGGATACCTCAGCTGTATCGGGCAGAAACAGAGGCAGTTCCCTCACAGCATGGGAGAGCACACAGCAGCAAGTTGCTCTGTCTCAATCCAAGTGGGAACGAAGAAGAACGAGGACACACCGGGCACATCTCAGCTGTCATGTGCCCTTGTACACAACACGAAGATTCTCAGAGCGCAAGACCAGTCAATGTCTCTAGGCTCGATTGCAAGAAATACTTGCATACCTTTACCAAAATGAACTTTTAGATGATCTTCCAGAGGATGGACAAAAAGATGGAAAAAAGGAAATCCAGTTCTTCTAGCTATACCTTCAGAAAACACTGAGCTATATGAAACCACTAAAATACTTCCTACCTCACTAAAATTACATGCCCCGCAATACCATATGTATCACCAAGTGCACATGAAGAACGAGGGCTCTTTGGAAAAGTTGTCTGGTAGCACGCCACGGAAAGTGGAAAATTTTCACAAAGATGTGCCAGCCTTCAATTTTGTGTTACAGATGACTGTCAGCTGCAGAGAAGTAAAGTTACATGGGTTTGTGGTGATGAAAATTTTACAGCAGCTCTACATTTTTCAAGTCTCAAAGGTTTAAATGTAAATATTCATGATCTCCACAGAGTATATTTTCCACATCAAATCGATTTTGAATATTTTATCATACAAACCACTAAAATGATTTTGCATGATCTTTCAAAGAATACTTACTCGTTCACAAAAGTGGAAAATTTCAACTGCAAGTGTTAGAACATTCAAAAGATGACGAGCATGAAAAACTAAGTGAGCAGATACTGTTCTGTAACTGCTGTCTCTTAAAATGTAGACAGTTTAGCTGGCCATGAAAAATTTCCTGTCTTTTACAAATCCTAGCTCTCCTTGGAAACCCCTACTTACTTGTGCCAGGATATTCCTAGTTCAGCTTCAAAGTATTTCAAGACCACTGAGTAAGATGAAAGCACTACAGAAATCGTTCTCTTAGGGTTTAACATCCACTAAGACGGTTCAACACTGTAGCCATGCATGATCTAAGCACACTAACTGCATTCTCCATCACTTGTCAATAAACTAAATTTGAACGGAAGTCTCCTGTAATGGGAAAAAAAAAAATCATATTTGCAACTAATTGGCTCTTTCATTTTCTCAATTATTCACTCAATAATTGTGAAAGGAGTTAACTGTTAATTTTGAAAAAAGTCCAAACGTTTAAAAATGAGAAACTAGTTGAAATCTCTTTAACTGAAGTTATGCTAAACATATCAATGGCATCAAAGAGTTAAAATTAAAACCATGACTAATTCCTGATAAATCAAATCTAATGAATAATATCTGCTTAATATATCACATACAGCAGCAGAAAAATTTAGCGTACCAGTGCTAGGGATACCCTGGCAAGGAGAATAATGAGTAAAAAAAAGCGCATTTATTTCTACTAGATTCAGTTATCAATTAATAAAATATTATAGTGATGACTCTACAGTATCGATAAACAGCCTTAGAGACAGTGCGAGCAGCAGGAATAAAATATTTAGAAATAGAGCAGAATAATTTACAGAAGAATAATCTGAATTTTCACTGCTAATTGTGCAAAGCAGGAGACATCTACCTGTAAAGTGAAAAATACATCCTGAAAAAGATGGGACCTCCTCTCCAGGTCCAGCCCAAGGTAAGCGCTCGCGCCCGCCTGTGCTGGAGAATGCATGCTGCGGCTCCCGCCCGCTCCCCAAGGAGACGCACACAGAGATGTGTGGAGAGCGTTCCCTTTCCTGCTCCAAGCTGCAAACGTTTAAAGGGGAAACCTTTTTCTAAGAGGCAAGCGAGAACGAGTCTCAAAGCACAGATTGATGGAGAGAAGACAGCCATTTGATTCAAGCGTGCTCTGCCGATGTTTCCCCCCTCCCCGTACCCAAGTGTTGCTAAGCTATAATGTTATGTGATGTTCAAAGCTATCTGTTGGCACACTAACCCTTTGTTCCGCAGGGCAGCTGAGTTGTTTCTATTGAGAAAGAACAAACTGATGCTAGATGGCCTTGGTGACTTAAAAAACCATCACCGATATAAATAGTAAATCTCTCTACAACAGTTTTTATCTGTGGCACAGAGAAAGGCAAAAAGCAAAAGCTAATCAGGCTGCAGTTCTTGTGTGGGTGCGGATACTCCTATTGACTGCAAATGGAAGCTTTCACCACAAACTTAGAACAGTCAGACCAACAAGTCCTCAGCATCATTTCCAGAGTGTCTTCTGTGAAAACATCTACCACCATGCATGTGTGCAATAAATGAAGAATATGTATGTGCACGCACTCCACAGATGACACCCCCCTTGTACAGACAAGGACACCTTTCCTTTTCAGTGTTGTCCTGCTGTATGCATCAGGTACTGTAATCAGTACCAAAAAAAAAAAGTGAAAAGATGCTTTGTGAAAATTAAGATTCTTGAAACATACATGAAGCTATCTGTTTAACACCATAAGCACTAAACATGCTTTGGCCAGCTGATACTACAAATACATCTTAAAGTATTAAAAATAAGGTGTCATTTAGAATAGTAGTATGCATTTCTGTGAATAACCCCCCAAACTATGTAAACTTCCTAGACTTAAAGGAAAGAAAGAGACAAACAGTTGTTATACCCTTCTTCCCTTACACAGTTAAATGCAAATTCTCCTTTACAGTCATATTCCTGATATCTCCCTGCATACACAGCTGATACGCCACCTACTGCAAACCCGAGCTGACAGTCGGAGCAATGCTAGCAGCATTTCCATTCCAACATCGTGCCGGAGCTGAATAAAGGTGCTTTTTAAGAAAAAAAATCTCTTTGCAAGCTGACAAGAACAAAGCAAGATAGCTGGCTTTTTGTCCTAGCTTTGATAATGGAGAGAAAAATAAACAGAAGAGAAAAGGAATGCGAAGAAAAACACAGCAACTCTGAAGGCTCTGAGCAAGAGAAGGACTATAAAACGTCTCTGATTACTCTGAATGTTGGTGGCTATCTATATATCACACAAAAACAGACACTAACCAAGTATCCAGATTCTTTTCTTGAAGGGATCATAAACGGAAGAATAATGTGCCCATTTGATGCAGATGGTCATTACTTCATAGACAGAGATGGACTCCTTTTCAGACACATTCTCAACTTCCTACGAAATGGAGAACTTCTTCTACCAGAAGGGTTTCGAGAAAATCAACTTTTGGCACAAGAAGCAGATTTTTTCCAGCTTAAGGTACTCTCGGATGCAGTGAAATCAAGGTGGGAGAAGGAACAGCTAGCATCTCGAGAGACTACTTTCCTGGAAATAACTGACAGCCACGACCGTTCACAAGGACTTAGAATCTTTTGTAATGCTCCTGATTTCATTGCAAAAATAAAATCCAGAATTGTACTGGTGTCCAAAAGCAGGCTGGATGGATTTCCAGAGGAGTTTTCGGTATCTTCAAATATTATTCAATTCAAGTACTTCATAAAGTCTGAAAACGGTACACGACTAGTACTGAAGGAGGACAACACCTTCGTCTGCACCCTGGAAACTCTTAAGTTTGAGGCTATAATGACGGCTTTAAAATGTGGATTTAGACTGCTGACCAGTCTGGACTGTTCGAAAGGGTCAATTGTTCACAGTGATGCACTTCATTTTATCAAGTAATCACAAAGGCAAAGGAAACGAGCATGCAGCCAGCAAACCTCCTTGACCTGCAGCCTCCTGGCATCACAAATAATGTATCTAACTAGCCTTGTACCACAGAGCTCGGCTGCTAATCAATTGATGTGAGCTAATGGTATGTAAATCTCATAATGACATCCATCTCTAGCTTACTTAAGCTGAATGAAAATTTTATGCCTGAATTTAATAAAAATGATCTGCTAAACATTGTACACACAGATTGAATGCTTTATGCTATTTGTAATATATGTTTTCTCGATGCTGTCTTACAACCAGAGAGTCTAGCTGAATTTTGTGTACTTGTATGACTAACATGCATACACCTAACTGCTCTGCTGAACAGCAGTGAGAGTATTTTCATATAATAAGCAAGCTTAAAATATGTTTTGCTTATAAGAAATTCAGAATGGATTTTAACTGGAATAAATGATTTTGAATGTTCATTAGTGTTTATGCTAATCTATTGTACTGAATTTGCAAAAAACGAGATTGCAAGAGGGTTTAAAATTAATCAACTTGATTTTAAAGTTAAATGATTTCTCAACTCACTTAAAACCAAATTTATAGCTGTGTTACTACATTAATACTTGCCAAAAGCATGTAAACCAGCCAAATAATGCTAGGGGGATTAGTCCTATTAAATCTGCACAGAATGTTAAATTTTCTAATTATATATACATATCAAATGGCTAATAAAAATATTTGACATAAAGTTTCACATAACACATTCACAGTATTGATGATGTGAACATCATTCAGATGTGAACATCATTCACAGTAATGACATCCTACAATGCTAAAGTCACTATTTCCTACTAATCATTTGTGCTTGTAAGGACAAGGAATTAACAGAGTCCTTGCTTTGCACAATGGCTTATTAAAAGCAACTAGTACTATTAGTTCTGAATAGACCACCTGCTGGCATTTAAGATGCATCACTCTAAGAAACAGAATAAATACTTTCTTTCTCATCTCCATTATTTATCAAATCTTTTCATTTATACGTTAAACAAAGTTTTAACAGCTTCTGTGGAACAACTGTAACTAATTTAACCACAAGCATTACAAACCAGTCACTCTGCAAAAGCGGACTGAAAAATCATCACAAAAGGCAAAAAGAAGCTGTACTAACTCTAAGTTTAAGCTTTGTCCATCATTGAATGCAACCATCATTCACAGCTCATATGAACCCAAAATTCAAGTAAAATGCTATTAAAGAAAGAAAAAAAACAATCGAGCAGTTTCTCAGCTTTCCCAAAACATCAATTTTATGTAGAAAAAAAATACTAAGAATGTCAACAAAATGCAGTACAATCCATACTAGAAGTGGCAACCGAGGAAAAGAGCTAACAGAAGACAGGCTGAGAACAGTTTTCTTTTGGATTTTAGAAGGAACAAATCCATCCTTAGTAGTAGTGACTGGGAATGCAAATGCAAGGTCCACTTATCCTTCAACCTGAAACTCTATTTCACTTGTAACATACAATAAGTGTCGTCAACCAGGTCCCTTGCCAGAGATGAATTAAGAGAGGGATTCTACATCTCCAGACCAGGCAGCAGGGACAGAAACATATTCCAGTATGATTTCATCAAATGGGGAAATCCAACCTCTCCAGAATACTCCATCAGAATGAACCCACTGTCTAGAAACAACGAACTTTTCTATCCAGTCCTCATGTTACAGACTTACAGACCATAAAAGATGTGGTTCTAAGTGGAACTTTTCCAAACTGAACTGTTTAAAAATCAGATCACTCTACATTTCAGGCATACAAGCTGAAGAACTGTTCATGTATCCCAAAACTTCTCTGCGTTTGTCCAAATACATTAACTATCTACAAACAAAAGATCTATAGTAAAATACAATTCTTTACATACACCATCACTGTGTGGCAATCCTCCCTCCTTTCCTCTCCCCCAAGTTATTTTCAAATTGATATCTTAAAAAAAAAAATCCTCATTAACCACTAATCTTGTACATACAAGAATCTGTATGACTTCTGTGAAAAGTAAACGTGACAGCTCCCCTTAAAGAAATCCAAAATCCTGCTGATCTTCTAGGACAAGAACTAGAAACACCATCACATAGAACAGTTACCTGAAAAGCCCTTTGTGGACACAATTCTCTACATGAGCAAGAAAAAGTGACAAGACAATCTAAAAAAGCTCCATATCTAATCTACAAGTTTTAACGAAGCATGCTCTCAGTGCTGTCGAATACACAGCCCGCATAAGCACAAAGTCTGGAGGAGGCTGTTGCTCCTAGGATGTCAACTCATCCATTTTCACTTAAACGCTTTTGGTTATAACCTTCACTTGTAACACATCTTTGATTGAGATTTAAAATGTCATTGCAGTTGAAAAGAAAAAAGAAAGTTAGCAAAAATCAATTTCGCTTTCAAACAATTAATAAACTTATATGTTAATTAAAATATATTGTGGTTGCTTGCCTTTCAGTTGGGCTCTTAGGATGCCAAACATCAAGCAATCGTTAGCACTTTAGTATCAGAAAGCAGTGCCAGTTCTTCATCATAGCATGACTTCACTCATGAAAAAGCAGTAGAGAATTTGATGGGTCCGCATTTATTGCAGAAAACACTTTTCGAACACAAGCTATTCACAAGCTAGTAATCACAGGTAAAATTCAAACCATCTGAAATATCTTCTAAGAATATTCTATAGATATTCTTAAAAGATTTACTGGAAAGCTTTTATTTGCCAGGCTTTTGGTTCAGAGTACCTACTTCCCTCTTAACCTATGAAAAAGGAAGAGAACTTGAAACTTTTTTTTTTAAGAGTGAAAAATGTACATCTTTAATCATTATTAAAAATAAATTCCTGTGTTATTTTATTTTTGTTATTTAAAATTCAATGATTCATTACCTTAAACACTTTTCACTGCATTTTTTTTTTATATTTCTGTGTAAATAACACTGACATCTATGGCATACATGTAAAGTCATCTGCTGTAACGCTAGCTTCAATCTTGTCTTCTTTTCCTGTTTTCATGAGCACTCATGCATTTCTACAAGTGTCAGGGTTTGAAATTTTTACATGCCATCTCTGACCAAAGGCACCTCTCTCAGCTGTTTGATTCACACAGCAGAAACAGAAGGAAGATGGGGGTAAAAAATTCTTTCTCTTCCCTGTTCACATTGAACAAATCCACAACTATGTTCAATCACACCATATCAGCTACAATCAGACACTTCAAACTAGTTATAAACTTTAACAATTTTTCAAACTGGGTGGGGAGGTGTCTTGCGTTGGTATATGAACAAAATGACCACATAAAACCTCCATACCGTGAATAACGTTTCCTTTTTACTCCATAAATAGTACACTAAATATAACATAAATATATTTTGCGTATGTTCAGTCACTCAGGTGGATACTTGTGTTCCACCACTGTAGAGCGTGCCAGAAAAGGTACCCAGTTATACATCAGTTACCTTTTCTGTCTTTTCTTTAAGGTTGGAAATTTCATATTTAATACTACTGTGACAATGAGAAAGCTGCAAAATCAAGTGCTTAAGTCAGACATACTAACAGTTGTTCTAACAACATTGCTTAGAATACGATGTGCATGCAAAGTATTTCTATTCATCTTTCTCTCATTGAGACTTGGATCACGATGAACTTATCAGAACAGTCCTACAAGTATCAGGAAGGAATGACAGTTTCCGTAATTTCTCTGATGATCTTCAATTTCTTGGGTAGGAGTAAAAAGGAACTTCCTCCCCCTTCCCCAAGGAGGCACTTAACTTGCTCCCAGGCTCCGTCAGCTCTACTTGCCTCCCTGCCCACTTTCTTAGGTGAGAAAAGGGGCCACCAAGCAGAAAGGACAGTGGGAGTTGAAGGCAGGACTGACCCCCATACACTACAAAAAGAATATCCTTGCCCCTATGAATTCCTTGCATGACTGCTCATGAAAAAATATATATAGCTGCCAAATTGACCAAAATACCCACACTTGGACACCCATCTTTTCCATCAGTGTAGGAGAAGCCAAGGGCTCTTTTATCACGCTTGGCAGTATGCTGGCGTAGGCACCAACTATTTGGTTTATCTCTGCATAAGGACAAAATCTAAGAGTGGCCGCACTACGTCAGACTATGGTCTGTCTAGCTCAGTGTCCCCTGGTGACTGTGAACTGTTTCCATCCCCTGATACTTCACATCTCTGGGCAGAATCCCCATTTTTGATCCTTTGACCCTCACATCCTTCCTCTTATCTTGCCCTTGCCCGCCCCGCCCCCCATCATACAACTACTTTTCATTTTTCTTTCACCATACCCCTTCCTTTCACCAGGCAGGTTGCGGGGTTTTGTTAGGGATGCCTAGGAAAGAATATAAAACCATAAAAAACATATATGATGCTCCCTTGAGTATTTCCTCAGTCTCCAGCCACTTACTGCCCAATGACTTCTAGAGCCAGATGTGGTTTCTGAAGGTAGCCTTGATGCTGTGAAACACACAGGCTGTGCAACAAGGTCAAATTACATCTCCAACTCCGCACCATCAGTACCTGCTCACCCACTGACCAGTGTTTCACAGCATCATAATTGCACTATTGACATTTTCAAACACTCATGTCTTATTTTTAATTGCCTTTTTTTGCATTCGTACCTATTACAACTGTGTAAGTGACAATTGGTCACTTCTTTCTACAGTAGGTAATACTTCTCTAGATCCTAAAGGAGAAAAAAAGATTACATCATCATTTGCAGCAATCAGTGGCATTGTTATTTTCACCTCTTACTTAAAAGCATTACAATGTTTCCATTCAGTAAGATGAGAACATCTTAAGAAAATTATCTCCTTCCTTCTCTCCCCATTAGTATACACACAGAATAAGGGCAGGCAATTTAATAACGGCAGTGCCTCATCCATGAATTTATTTGGGTAGAAGGATCATGTTGCCCTAATTCTGTTGACTAATGAATCAGGACTGGGAATGAAGGGGATGAGTTAACTTGGGTCTATGACAACATAAATATTATTTTCTTAGGCTAGAATTGTTTCATCTTTGCTAAATAACTATTGCCTAACCCTAATTTTGTCTCCTGTCCTTCAACACAGGGCAGAAATTCTTAGACTGATAGGAAAGTGACTACTAGTTAAAAACCTGAAGGTATTTTCATATGAAGAGATAAGCTTGCATAATTTACTAGGTTGGAAAAAAAAAAAAACCAACAACAAACTATCGATGAGGCATGAGAAATTTCAGATCAGAAAATTAACATTATGGTTTTTACTGTTGAAATAGACATTCTGTAAGTCCTATGTACTGGTATATCACACAGAACTTTGTCTCAAAACACTGCCTCTATAAATCATCATCATTCACAATAAAATGCCAGAAAACAAGGCACGCAGCAAGGACTGGGGAAGGTAGGAGGGAAATGTATGATGACACCTGAGGAACGCGGATGAGCAAGCACTCGGAAAAAGAAAGCGCAGTTGCCTTTCTTTCTGAAAGAAATTGCATAATATCCTGTAGAACTAGACAGTTGATTTCTTTTCCTAAAAATGTGTGTAGTAGGAGTACCACACACAGCTAAAGCAACAGTCTCCCAAAAAGCTGTTTCTATCTGCGCTGGTAACAGTTTAACATCATTGCCATTATCATTTAACACCACGTTTGTTCATTTTAAGCTTCAGAAAAGAATGCTGCTCTGCCACTTCAGAAACAAAACCGTTCACAAAGCTGGTACAATAATTATAGCTGTAAACAGCAGCTACTCATTTAAAACACTATTAGGACATGATGACATGCAAGTTCAACATGTTAAGGTTTCAAAACCAAGTAGTTACAAGATGACTGTTATAAATCAAGCCATTCTGAAGGTATAAAAAATTCTCCTGATAATGCTAAAAATCACTACAGTATTGCCTCGTCTACTGGTGGTGTCACCTTGGGGGGCATAACCTTGGTTTATAGAGAGTTCATGAAACCCATCATCTTTCTGAACATTAACGGGGGATTCCACTAGTTCCACCCTAAGTATTATTTCAGTTACCTGAAAAACTAGATCTCTATGCTTTTCCAGGATACATCTTTTTTTACCTTTGACACCACCTAACCCCAAGCTTTCAACAGCAGCTCTGTTCCAGGTATGGAAAGCCTGGGCAAAAGGAGGCGGCAGGTTTTCTTGCTCACATCTCCTGAAGGGAGATTCGTCATCCTGTGCAAGGAGGTGGCACTTCACCAGCTGCAGGAGCACACCAAGGAGATGAGAATTCAGATTTAAAAGCTCAAGGCTGCTTGCTAGGGAAATGCCCCAGGAAGATGAGGATCCAAGGGGCTTGCGGTGCTGGACTCCCCGAGCAGCGAGGATGGGGAGGGAGCAGTGTGGTGAGAGAGCCTACAATACCTGAGCACTAGGAGATGAAGAGGAGGGCCGAGGGACTCTGTGTCAGTGACCGTCACCTGAGGGCCTTGTGTTTATGGGGAAGGTAGATGCCCATACAGTGCAACATCGAGGTTGTACAACACAAGTAACATCTAATTACCCTGAAATTACTAAATTAAAAAAAAAAAAAAAAATTAAAAACCCCAAAACAAAATCAATTTCTCTTTTGGCTTTTCATATGTCAGGTTTCAGAAAGGTGATTTTCTTTTTTGCAGTAGAAGTCAGAGGAATTCATTTTTTAAAAAATTTGTTAATAGAAAACCTCAAGCTACAATTCTACTGCCGCAGCTCCACAGAAAGCTGCTTGTTATCTCAAAGGAGGTTCTTGATTTTGTACCATAGTGAACAGATGAAGAAAAAAAAGAACAGGTCAGAGGTGGGTACAGACTCTCTCAATTAGGAAGAAAAAATTAAGCAAACAAACTAGCAATGAACAGGCTAAGCATCAAAAAATGTAAACAGAATAAGCAACTGTAATACCAAACCCAGTCATTTATTGCCTCTCTACTACTTAAATAAAGCCTTTGGCAAGTATTAGGGAGAAAGCAGTACATTTTCTCAATGCTGAAACTGGTAATCTCAGAGGAGAAAAATTAAAGGTCCTGCAAGCCAGGCTGATAAGAATCAGCTAAACAGAGAAAAAGGTACTCTCAGGTTAGGAGTCTTATCAATACTAACTTTATCTAAGGCTGGCAGGATTGCCAGGTCTTGTAATATTTCCAGGGCAGAAATCTAACATGTAGGCTATTTTATGCCTTCTCATATGATGGTAAGTCTGTAAGACTTTTCTGCCATGCACAGATGATGATTTTAGGGTTTGCCCACAGAGTACAGTGCAGAAATCCCTAAGACAACCTGCATGATTAAGACAATATGCTGTACCACAGCTACACGCTGTTCCTGCTCCTGTATCACCACAGCTGTTGGCAAGATGCTGGGGCTGGAAAAGCCTTATAGCTCAGGAAGAGCACTAAATGAGCTCTGCTAGACTGCTTCCAGACTCAAGCATACAGAAAGCTCAGGTCGTACTGTGCTGCAGCCTCCAGTGCTCTCGTAGCTGCAGCTAGCAAAGGCAGAGGTAACACACAACCTCAGAAGAGCTGCTCTTGCCTTTGCCTTCCCCCTCAAATTCCATGGTTAAAAAGAAGAAACTTCAACTATCCCTGATGCAAGCTGTGTAAGAACAGTACAGAACTGGGAAAAGAAATGGTGGGGGCGGGGGGAGGGGGGGGGAAGCAGAGTCTGAGAGTAACAGTGCTGGAGCAGGCTAAAGGTCTCCTTTGCTCAGCATTGCGACTCCAGCAAACTGGCCAGAAGCGGATATCCATGAAGAAGCCTAAGGGCAGAGCAGACATGTATGATACTCCTGCTGGGTATGCATCCCAGTGTCCACCAGGCTTCTGTGGCTTGAGTCTCTTAAACCAGATGTCCTCTCAATCTTAGTACTCTTTGGCGGATTTTCTTTCACATACCTCTTTGGTCTCCTCTAAGGTCATGTAAGCCTTTAGCAAATACCACCTTCACATCCACATCTTCTGGCAAGGAATTCAATAGCTCAATTACATTCTGAGTGCAGAACTACCTCTTTTTATCTACTTTGAAACTGCCTCCTGCTAGCTTTACATCTGCTACACACCAGTCTTGTACTGGCCAAGGCAGCAAGCATTTGATCTCCGTCTACCTCTTTGATCCATCATTCAAGGCTCTAATTTGCAATACTGCAAAGGTCTGAACCCATCAAATGTGATTGTGCTGGTAGGTGGGTGAACTGCGATAATCAGCAGAATCCCTCACAGAAGACAAACACAATTTGTGGAGTCACGATCTGCGATGCCAGGCATGGCTGAAATTCCTGGGATTTCTCGAGAGTCAGAAGGGAAGACCAAGAACTTTGACACGAGCCAAAAGCATGCTTCTGCTTAGTGCGATACTTCGACAAGCTGGATGTGGACATTGCTGAAGGACAGATAGGCTTGTGGGATTAACTCCCACTGTTTTATATTGGGTTCTGTTCTCACGATAGAGACTGCATGACAATAAATACATCAGTGCTGCTCAGGCAAACATAAATATTAGAATATGCATACAGTATAGTAAAATAAATAGCCAGACCCTAAGGACACTAAGGCCAATTATGCAAGTTCTTAAAAACTTTAACTCCAGTTAGTGTTGACCTACATCAAATCCATGTCCTTTTTGCTGTTCTACCAGTGCACCTTCCCTGATTCTCCACAATATTTATTATAACCAGTATGATAGATTTTGACTACATATACCTTAAAGCAGGAACTGTTGCTTCTTTGTGTGTTTTAACAGCTACAAATGGAGTCTCATTACAGATCATGGCTCCTGGAAAACTATTGGGAAGCTTGTATTTTAAGTTTTGTTGCATTTATCTGCCAACAAAACCAGTTATATTTTCAAGACAAAAACTGTTTCTGTGGCTTGAAAATGGCAGATTCCATAACTAAGTTATCCTCAGCACTGAGTTTCAAGCTAGTATTTAAATTAAGAATTACTGTTTTATTCCTCCTGATGATCATTTTTCAGTTAGAATTTCACTTTTGAAGTATAATTAATATAGGTTAACCACTTCAAAGTGGATGAAATCAAATGTGCATTTGGCAGCTTTATACAGTTCTGTGTCATAAGAACTCTGTGCCTTTAACAAAAAACTGCTGGTTTTACCGCATGCAGTTCAGTGTTTACCAAAGTGCTTACTCTGAATTTCAAATATTCCAACACATGTATAATCAACACCTGATCTTTTTTATTGCAACATCAAAAAATGAGGCAAGCGTGATCTACAGACAATTCAAGTGTTGTATATTTGTGCCTGCAGTGAAACATGTGCATTCACAATTGGCAAAATTTTAATACTAGGTTCACACTACATTGTCTGTAGCAGCTCAGATCATTTACTCCTTTTACCCAAAGTCAAATCAGAAATGGTCCCAATGGTGCCTCTCCCTTCACTAGAAGGCATTCCTATTACTCACCGGCAGGTTTAGGGAAAAGAGATGACTAACACCTTGTCCTAAAGCATGTTAAGTACTGAAGGCTGCTATTTGCTATAAACTTACATCAAAGACTTTAAGAGTTGAAATTTGGATACAACAGAGTTCAATTGGCTTGAAGTAGGTTCAAGAATTTCAACTAGTAGGTCACACATTAACACTCCTTGATATATACATTCTTGAAGAAAAAGGTGCATCTGTAGTTTGTGTACAGAGCTGATACACCCCTCTTCCCCCCCAAAAAGCAATACTCAAAGCTTAGGCAACATTATAATCAGCTGCTGCCCATGCAACTTTCATTTAACGCACTTCCACAAGGACAGTACCTAATTACATTTGCTCTTACATGAGAATGCATTTCTTTACCGTATCATTCTCAACAGACTACAGAGGCTCAGGGCAGCAGCTTCTGGGTATTTTTACTGGGGGGGAGGCAGGCGGGCAGGTCACACTTTAACTGGCAGAAATGCTTGGTTTTCACAGCTTCTGTAACCACGACAGCACTTACAGGTAGGTGCGAGCAAAGCTATAAACAAACAGGACCTACATACACATATTGGGTTTAAATCATTTGCTTACATCATATAAGAACAAGAAGAGCCAATTCTCATTTCTCTTTAACTGAGTGTGTAATTTGCTACACCCCTTTCACATTTAACAGAAACCAGCCGTCAGACACTAAACAACATTGGTTGAATGCCTCAGCACTGTTCATCACATGCACTAATCAAATAGGATTGTTGTACAGAAAAAGTGATCTAAAATTATCAAACTGCATATGCAAAAGGAGCTCAAATTTAGTTTAGGTAAACTTGTTTCAGGTATGCCTTAATTCCTGAATATTTTGACTGTAACCATAACATCATTCAAGATATTATGAACACTAGAAGTTTACATGGGCTCAAAAACCAACAGGGATACTTCATAGATGGAAAATCCACGAGGGTCTGTTAAATAAAACACCATCACACCTGGGTCTGGATCTCTCTGAGCTGCGAATCATTAAAGGCTGGAAGCAGTATTTTGGGAAGGTACCACTATGCTTCTGTGTTGTTCTTATACTCTTCTCAAGGCACCTGCAATTGGCCACCACTGAGGACAGGATACCAGCTAGAAGATCTGGTCTGACCCAATACCACATTGTCTCTCTCCAAATGGTACCCAGCAGACTGGCAACACTGGTAACATCTTGCCTTTTGGTAAGTGGTTTACAACCGGCCCAACAAAAAATGCAATTAAAAATGTCATATATAATCCTAACGGCTTTAGGACACAAGACATTCTGAAGATTGACAGTACCCTCCCAATATAAAAATGCGGGGGAGCTTTTTAAGGACATAAAGAAATAAAGAATTTCTGAATGTTGTCTCATTCATTTCCTTTATTTACTTTCTAACTACAAATAAACCTTACATATTTTTATTACAGCAATACATAAAAGCAGTCATTAGGGGTCTTGTTATGCTAAAATGCCACATAAATACATAAAAGACATCGTCTTTGCCTCAAAAGTACTTATTGTAGGCCAAGATAAAGTAGATCAACAGCAAAATGGAGCACTCAATAACCTGAATTACTTGAGAGGTAGTTTGGAAAAGGTCATCTGAGTTCCACGATGATTTTGAGAAAAAAAAATGAATAAGCAAATAAGCACAACTGATGGCTGAGAGTCCTCCTTTAAATGCCCCACCGTAACCAACTACCATCACTCAGAAACTGAATCCACAACCAGCTTGATTCCATCACATGGGTTTAGCACTCATCTTGGCAGCGTATTTAAACAGCTCACAGCATACAGAAACTCATTCTTCTGACTGAAACAAAAATACAAACAACCAAACACGTGGCCATTTTACACAACATTCGCAGAACAAGGAGGAGACACCAAGAGTGAAAAGCAGACAATTCAATCATTCAAACGCAAACCGAAACAGAATAAAAAACCCAAAAGCTAAGCAAAACCAAGGGTGCATCCTGACAACTAAAGAACATCAGAGAAATGCAACGTAAGCATCAAAATTCTGATTCATTTTAGCAGTTAAACTCTCAAGATCTGCCGTACATGCGACATCCCACAGCAGTGAGTCTCAGTTTTCAAGTGGTATAAAATACTAATCTCTAGAAAGTAGCCCTTCATAACCTTAAAGTCACACCACAATTACCATATAATCAGAGTGAACAGGTTTTAACAAGTAACTGAGAAAAACTGCAAGCTATAAAAACACACCTTGGATTCAGTACAAGTCTACAGACTATAACATTTCTAACACTAGTCTTTTGACATGCTTAAGCCAGTGTAATAAAAAGCATCTCAATATTACAAAGAATTCCCGCCTACAAAAAACAAAACCCAAACCCTACTCCTAGCCAGACACAAAGTATACACTTTTGAACATCATTTGATGCTGAAATGCAATTCAAAGAAAGTAAAATATTAGAAAACACAGACATCTCTGTGTTAAAGTGTCCAAAAAATGAATTTCAAGAAGACATTTTGAAAACCCACTAGCATTAGTCTCATGTTTAGGAATTGCTATTTAAGAAAGGCAGGGGTGTGAGAGTCTTTCCAGTCCATCTACTATCTCTGCCATTACCACTTACGAGTGCCAGCCCAGACCCAGTACTATTTAATCTGTGTGCATCAGGCGTAATCCTTCTACTAACAAGACTAAGATTTGTCTATATATTTTGTATTAGCTGTGTCTAGTTTCCCAGGTTCACAGGCTCTTGCTAACACTGGCACTTATTTGCGCTAGTACGTTAATGATATTTTTGAAACATCTCTTTAGTAAAAGTGGAAGGGGATTTTTATCAAACACTACTTGACACTGTAAGATTCTCATGCTGTCGTGTACCTATCTGGGAATTTCAGTAACGTAAGAGCAAAGGCTTTAACAGAAGAGAAGGGAGCAGGCTAGGAACACACAGCCTCAAGAGAGCTCTGCTTGAGCTGCTGGGGAATTGCATTTGCACACACCTATGTTAGAATAAGACTTTTTGAAATAGTCTCCTTCAGTGCCTGTAAATGAAGCCTGCACAGACTAGCTCCGACCTGTAATAAAATCTTTAGGATATCAGGTAGCCTTAGGAATCTATCTGATATAAGCATGTTGCCCATTTCACAAAAAAAATACTAATCAAAGGGCAATAATTTTATTTACTACTCTGAACTGTGTAAAGAGAAAAAAAATTACTATAGCAATTGCAGTTTGAGAAGCACCCTTAGAACTTTCAACTGTACCTAAGACATTGTTGGACTGACTAATATGTAACTGGTAGGTACTATCAGTGAACTAACCATTGTTGACTCTTTCCGAAGAATTTATAAATCTTTCACAAGAAAGATTTTTTCATTAGAAAAACTGAATGAAGTACAATACTAGAACACTATTTTTCTGACTGCTTAGTCTATGCAATTAACATCAAGTAACAAAAGATTTGGAAATTTGCTACAAACTTTCCAATCAAGAGGACAGAATTCAAACTAAGATACAGACAACGAACCTAAAAAAAAAAAGTTTAGAAAAAAACAAACAAACCAAAAAATCCAAAATAACATCACATTTCTAAAGCTCTCCCTCATCATTTTTCCGCCTTCATTTAAATAAAAAATACTAAGAATTTAAGCTTTTGGTTGCAGCAGACAATCAGTTTATGAAGTCATTTTTGAATTTTATGATATTCTACCCTAGAAATGTAACAAATAAGACTCTCTTTTTTTAATCTACTAATTTCTTGAAAAGTAAAACTGAAAAGGTACAGTCATAAGTAATTTTTGAAGTGTTTCAAAGAAGGTGTCCACACTCACCAGCGCTGCTGCTTTCAGATTTTTCTTCTGGTTGGCCTTCTGGAAAAAAAATAAAAAGAACAAAAAAGGAAACGTAATGTATCTGTGCTGATTATTTGAAATTACATCTAAAAAGTGGGTTGCAAAGCAAAGACTGATAAATTATGACAGAATCACAATCACTGGGTTTGATTAATGTTTATATATTGACTTTCTGAAGAATAATTTGCCACAGGGAGCAACAAAAAAAATCTCCTTTAGTGCCCAAACTCACAAGAACTCCATGACACCTCTGACTGAGCTCTGCAGGAATGAAGTTACACATGTATACAAAATCAGTAGTAGGATTATACTTAAGCAATGAAGAGTATCCATGTATCTC
The DNA here is from genome assembly GCA_009819775.1 of Phoenicopterus ruber ruber. Taxonomy (NCBI): domain Eukaryota; kingdom Metazoa; phylum Chordata; class Aves; order Phoenicopteriformes; family Phoenicopteridae; genus Phoenicopterus; species Phoenicopterus ruber. The sequence continues at coordinate 187,797,795 of CM020215.1, read as the reverse complement.
ACTGGTCACTCAAGGCAAATGAATATTATTTTTGTATATTAAAAAAAAAAAAAATCAAGGTTCTGCAGAAGAATGCTCTTAATTGGCATTAGGTAAATTTTTGAACTTGATCAACCTCTTCTCTACCCTTTCTGCAGATCACGCAAGGATTTTATAATCTTTTCCCTTTGTGATCACTGACCCTCGAATGGTACTATAGCCCAACTTGTTAGGTAAAAAAATATGCATAATCAGAAACATCTCCTGTTCCACAGAGCAGAGAATCAAAGTATGTATGAAGGAAAAACCTAGACACAAGTGTTACAAAGTGACTTGCCAAAAAGTTATCACTCGGGTAAATGGCAGAGTCAGATTCAGAAACAGCTTTCTGCATGAAATTCCAATTTCAAAAGATGGCAACCGGTGGATGTATTTTGGTAAACTGAGTTCTAACACTTACTGAGTCCTATGAAATTAAACCCCTACATAAATTTATCAACCTGAAATTTGACTGCTCCTCCTATATTTCTCTTTTTTACCCATCTTCTAAGGTAGAGAATAAAAAGAACATTTTCACTTATCTGAAATACAGTTAAAAATGGTAAAATATACTTGTCCTTAGCTTTCAGCTCAGAGATGTCACAGCTATCATTACAGACTATTTACTTACAGGCGAGAGTGAATTACTGCTCTAACTCGGAGAGTAATTTTTGAGCTCAGTTAGTTTGATCATTTCTGCCATTTACAGGCTGGGTATTAACAGAACTGAAAACATGAAATATTTTACAAAACCTTTTTCTTGCCACTGATTCTTGCTGGCTTTCATGGCTGATGGCCCTGTTTATTCATTGAGATGGCTGACAGCCTGAAGACTAATGCAAATGGAAAAAGAAGTTTCTCACAGACGCTTCTTTCTTTACCAGTGGCTGTCCTTAGTCTTAGCAGCTGAAGGCATGTGCTTTCTCACTGAGAAAACATCATTATATGGCCTCTTCCCACCCATGAGCATTCACAAAGCAAGTTAAGATCCCTGCTAACTTTCAGATATACATGCAGGATAGCCTGTTTGCAGAAAAACATGTATTTTCTCGTTGACATTTTTAATGTATGTTTAGCACATTTACAGCATAATGTTATTACCCAATCAAGACCCCAATTCAGTCGTAACTTATTTAAGGAAGCATTCAGTACACACACAAGAAGCAAAGAGGATGTAATGAAGAACGTGCAAACATACTAAGATATCAACCCCTGCCTGGACTGAGATGTAAGAAGCATCTGGATTTAAAAGCTATTTCTTTTTAACTCTGTTTCAATGAAAAGACTAGCTACCTGGTCAAAACTACTGCATAAGACATCACACTTAAAAATTGTTACTGGCATCTCTGATTCAAATAACAATAAATGTGTATCATGTCTACAGGGGGAGTGTGTGTGTTTGCTTGTATGTAGCAACTGAATCTGCCCTCAATAGCAGAGACAAAAAAACAGGCAAAATTCAAGCCTTGCAAAAGAAGTGGAATTTTTTTCCTCATCATTAGACAATTTCTTTTGTTATGATTAGGTCACAAGTCTCTGCTTCAAAAATCTTCTCAGTACTAGTATCATGAAGGTGGTAAAGGAAGTTGTACTATGTCTACTCAATGTGTTTTATCAATGCACACTACAGCTGCTCAGCCTCCTCCACAACATGCAAGATTCACAGATAAATGTCAACAGGTTGGGGTTGTTTGGTTGGGTATTTTTTGTTGTTGTTTTGTTGGGTTTTGAAGAGAGGGGGTTGTTGTTGTTTTTTTTTTTACACATGCACCAGTGAAACTGAAAAAAACAAAGAAATTTAAAGTCACTGAAGTAGGCAGAAAGCCAATTCTATTCCCATCACACTGAGCCCATTCTAAGATCCCATATATTTTGTGCATTATATCCTCAATTGTTTAAATCTGTACAGGAATTAACAGTCTCTAGTTTTAATAACAAAAATGAAAAGAAAACTAGGAGTTTAACCCTGCCAGCCAGCTGAACCCATTTTACAGTAATTTGTTAATCCTCACAACACCCATATGAAGTAAGTAAATAAATATAATTTGCATTTTTTAGAGATGGAGAAGCAAGATGATGTAAGCAGTCGCAGTTGTTTTCTAAATGGACTGTATGTCACAATAACACAGACAAAATCTTGACCCCTCAAAATGCTGTCTGTAATTAGACTAGCTTGAGTCACATATTCTGCTTTTCTGATCATGGGTTGCATCTTCTTTATGATCCTCACAAATATTTGGAAATTTGCATAAATGCCAGAGATCTGAAAGGCTGCTGTTGCTTCTATTTCTTTTGATCATTGAGGCTGCTGATAGGTTTAGAAGCAGTATCACAAGGCATCAACATTCTGAGCACTATGTATTTTACTGGAAATAATTAAATGTAATTATAGGAGTAACTGCTTTAATGAAAGAAAGAAACATCTTTCCAGGATTTTTATTAGTGTTTCTTCCCTTCACATTTCTTTAAATGGCTGGATATATCTGCTATTTCAAAATACAAATATACAAAATACAGAATACAAACCTCTGAATATTCATTTTCACTGGAATACAATCATGCATTGTAAGTTATATAGTAGGTGTGATTCATGTACAAACTCAGAAAAGGTCCTTTCATTTATGAGAAGCTGTATAAAGGAAAAAAAAACAACCCAAAACAAGGGGAGAATATTCAAGGGGTGTGGGAATAAAGGAGCTGTTCTAAGGCATATAGGCAGAGTTATGTGTATTATTGAACAGGAATACAAAAAAATTGAATTTCATGAATTGAGATTCTGAAAGAAGAGAAGACTCAGAAAACTGGAGAAGAACGCAATGTTAAGAGCCAGCAATCTTCTGTGAAGCACAAAACAGTGAAACAATCCATGCACAAATGCTGCTCAGAAACAAAGGTCTGGAAGTCATTCTGTCAATGGAATTCTCTAAACACTTTTTACTTTCAGTAAGATGGAACAAGCATGAAGGAATGTAAAGTCACTAAAATAGGCATTAAGGCAATCCCACTTATGAAGGGGGAGTTGTGAAGATATATTCAAAATTTCAATAAAATGAGTCATCTCACCCAACTTCACAGAAATATCTTATACTTTATTTGTGCCTACAGTGTAAAATCTTCCTCTCCACCTATCAGACCTTTACAGTTAGGGATGCAATTGCTTGCCAAGGTCTGTGTTTTCCCAAGTCACATTAGCAGCACATTTTTCCAAGAACTAGCTCAGTAAAAACTTTTATCATTATCTATAACATAGCTGCATTTTGTATGTATATTTAGAACCAGCAATCCTAAACTACTTGCTGGCAGAAAAATTAAGCAACAAGCAATTAAAGCAGTAAGGGAATTAATTTATAATCACAATCAGAAAAGTTTGCTGTTAAATGTTTAACAAAAGCATGTTCCCATTCCTTCAACCAAGAAAGAAACTGACAAATTACAGCGCTTCCTTATGCCAGGGTGTCTGCCAGTAGGAAGCTCAGAAAAAAACAATTTTAACCAAACACACCCTATATCAAACCCATGACTTGCCTCTAGATAGTTCTTAACTATACACGCTTAAGAAAAATTCATTTTGTTCAATACAACACATTGAAATATATGCAAAATGCTCTCCTTTCCTCCCGCCCAAAAAATTACAGCTATGATAGCTGATGACAAAGATAAGATAAAATGACTGGAAGCACAAATAGCATTGTTGCATAGCAACTGTTGATGTACATATGGTGATGTTTATGGAACAGAATGCAGTTCATATTTAATGCAGAAATAATACCCAAACTAGCCTAGACAGTAAGACCTAGACAGCAAGAGACAACTGTGCTTTGGATCCTTCTGCAGTCATGACAGAAGCCACACTTCCCGCCAGCTAAACTGATGTTCAGGAACACCACCGCAGGTCTTAGTGATTTGCCCAGCAATGAAGACAACGCAATGTCTCACAGGTGCAAACAGCTTTGCAAAGGAAGTAGGGAGATATTTTGCAACTACTGCTTTCGGAGTGCATTGTACTACTCCATATTATTCATTACAGCTATTTCAAAACACAGAAATAGGAAAAGAAAAGAAACAGGAGAAACCCCAGAGTTAGTGCAAACAGAAAGTGCACAATGTGTGAAAGCCAGCATAGACCAGATTTTTAATAGTACCTGGGATGGGATCCACTTCATCCAGCTTTATATTAGCTCAGATCTAGCACACACACCGCAGAAGACCAAGAAACTGCAATTCATTAGACTTTGGACATAACAAATGGCACCTCAGAAGGGGCTACTGCTGTCCATTACCTAATATAGGACCACCAAAGATGCAGAGGTTTACAACGTAAGAACTAAAGGATTTCTTCCAACTACAACAGGTATTAGAAGCAAGTTCAGTTAAGACAAAAAAACCACAGAAAATCCATTCAGAAGTCTAGAAATTACACCATGCAGAAAATATTAAATTATTTGTCAAATTTTATTTCTTACGCTTGCTCTAAATGACCTGACGAGTCAATGTGAAGTGCTGAATTATCCAGAATATGAAAAACTCCCTGCAGCATCTTCCAAGATTACAAAATATTTCAGAGCCAGCTTTGTCATCCCTCATTCATTTTCTGAAAGACCATCGAAAAGATGTTCACTACAACATAAGGATCCCAGGATTAGAGGATAGCACACAGAATAGATCCTAGCGCTTTTCATGTGCTCCAAAAAAAAAAGGAAAAAACCCCCAACCCAAACCCACAACCAAAAAACCCCCACCCTTGACAAAAGAAACCCAACTGGCTTATGCCATTTGCTCCATTTTAGGTAAGTTCAGTCCTCAAGAAGGGTATTGATGAGAGCAATAGTGCATGAAGCACTTTTTTATCCATATTCATTTGCATAATTCCTCAAATTCATCCTCCCAGATGCAACATTAGCAATGCCATCTGCAGTTCCATACCAGCTTAATCTTTGGCCCACGGTTCAAATTGGCATATTGATTCTGTTACATGGTGCACTTTGCAAAAGAAAAAGGAACAAGATCACCAATGCTTTTCACAAAAATATGCTAATTATAATTTGAAGACAAATACCAGTCTGTGAACATAAGAAAGAATGAATTTCAATTTCCTATGACTGCCTCTTACTGCAGATTGGCTGATGTGCAAAGATGTGTAAGTTTTTATTGAGTCTTTTTCCATGGTTGATATAATTATAGTGGTTTTTTCCATGTGGACTTTCTGGCATCAAATAGGGTAGCAGCCTTTCTTTCAGTTGGGATATCCATATAGTTTTGTTCCACTCTTCAGACACCTGTTTTCACACTAGCCATAATTCACTACAAAGTTTGTTGAAATTGGCCGTGGAGCTCAAAACATATTGGTGATACACATTTAAACACGAGAGTGGCTGCAGGAACATGGTATCTGTAAGAAATCTGACTGGAATTTGGAATATTTATGTCACATTCATCTTTACAACCAAAAAAAGTCATGCAAGAAAAGCACATTAATTTTTGATTGTACTGCCAATGCCAGCTTTAACACAACAGCAACACATTTTAGCCATTTTGCATTTAAGCGAGTTTCATGAAAACTCACTGACTGCATGTTATGCTTGCTGATCTCAAGCAAAAACAAGTTGGACAGGGTCTATGCTTATTTAGTGCTTCATTCCAAACATTTCTCACTTCACCAACTACCCTTTGCTCCCGATTAATATAATAACTTCTACTCAATAGATCCATGGTCCTTGAGTAACATTTTCTAGTTGCTAAGAAATGCAAAATTTTTAATTGATTAAATAATAATTGGACAGCTTCTAAGTACCTAAAGGTTTCAAGACACTGGTACTACAGATGGTAAAACAGAAATAAATGGGCATCTTCTAGCTATCACATTCTAGTGACTTTCATTCTAACTGATGACAAATACTCCACATTCAAGTTAAGCATCTGCACTCACTGCAGCTTAAGTTACTGTTAGAGGTTTTTGAAGCAATATTTTGTATCAAAAGGTGTCTTGGGAAGCAAAATCCCATGGGATTTGCAGCAAACACGCAAAGGTGACTGAATGTATACTCTAAACACATCTTCACACCTGAAATCTCTCTCTTTTTGTCAAGCATTCTGAGGTTGGGGCACAGAGAAATGAAAATAAAATGCTTGCAACATTCTTGAAAACTTGCTGCCTATCTCTTTCCATATTTGTAATCTATGAACTATGAACCCCAGTATTTTTAAAGTGTTGTAAGCCACACACATGAAAATACATTTCTTTTTTAAAGTGAAAAACCATTAACACAACTACATTAGTTTCAGAGAAAGGGATAACAAATGAAAAGTGCCCGAGTTGCAGCGTAAGAGCTTGTATTTCTAAACACAACCGAGACAGCCAAGCTACTTGTACCTTAATATCTCAATGCTCAGCCATTAAATCTTTAAAATAGGTTTTAAAAAGGAGGTGGTCAAACTTACTAAGTATTGTAACTCCGTCCTGTGAGTTACGATTCTCTCTCCCTCATTTATTTGATAAAGCATCACACTGCCATCACACCAATCAGCTGTCAGCCTATGAACATCAAAACGTCAGAAGCTGGTCACGCTGTAGTTTTCTGCCCCACAGAAGGTAGAGGTATCAAAAAATATTACTGTTATTAGGTTTTGGTGTCCCCAGAAGACAAAGTGCCTGAAACTGAGATACCTTCTGCAGACAGTGAGATATGCTCTGCAGACACATTCCTTCTCTCTCTAACATCCAGAATACGACCATGTAATTTCAGCAGGAAAATCCTACAGCACACGGGAGTTACATGCCAGGCAGTCTGCTGAACTTACCGTACAGTGTAACACTACCATGTCCCTTAAGTCTAACGTGCAATTTAGGACATATGCTCTTGAATATCCTAATCACTCAAACAGCTACTGAGCTGAACGTTAAGGCAGGCCAAACAGCTGAAATCCAGTGAGAAAAATGGTAACCTTACTGCTGCACTGTTTGGTATTATGACCTTATTAAGCTTTAATACGCTTAAACCATATACACTTCAAGAAAATGGGTGAACAGATGCGTTTATTGCTAAAATGGATCTGTTCAACTGGACAGAGGAAGAATCAGCATTCTTATAAAACTACATTCACAGCAGAGACCAATTCAAGGAGAGAAAAAAAAAAAAAAAGAGTTGATCCCAAAAGTACACGCGAACACAAAAATATTTTTTCCAGTGAAAACCCTAAAGGGGAATACACAATGTACTACACTCCACGCTCTCTCTGTTCTCTTCAGCAGACCCATGTGCTGAAATGCACATAATAACCCTATGTGGAGAACTTAAATTAGTTGCTCAATCGTATGAAGAAAAGAGACAGACACCAAAAAAAGTACAACAGTGTATGCAGATAACAACAAAATAGACTGAAAATCTGACTTCTGAGTCTTCTGGCCTTTACAGCATTCAGTTTATTGAAATCATGTATACCAAAATCGTAACAAGTAACTTTAATTCTAACTTACCTACTGAACTTTCTGTGAACACTGTTAAGGTCTGTCCTCCCACACTTTGCAAAAGAAACGGATGTTCCCTTGGTGCACTGACTGAAGCAGGTTTTCCTCCAATATCATTGATGCTTGCAAGCTCTTCATTCAAAGTAAATGACACCTAACAGTCACAATTACCACAGTGTTACTAAACAGACTCAATTACACAGCTTTATGAGTTATGGGGAAACAAAAAGAGAGAAAACACAAGTAGTATAGCACATTTCCATTTCAAAAACATAAAGAGTGGGATAAGAGTCTTACTATATTGATCTCTTGTTGAAATACAGAATTCAAAGCTTTCATGTACTTAACAAAATTTACTCATCTTTTAAAAAATTGTAAATTACTTTCTCCTGAAGTCAGAGGACAATTTGATTTTACCTATTAAAATGTAAGGTTTTCAGACATTGTTCAGTATGAGTGCTTTAAAATGTTTCACACAGACAGCTGAGTTCCAGAAAAACTGTTAATGTACCACAACGAGTGTTATTAGCCTGGGCAATCCTGAATTGCATGTAGCCCAGGAGAGGTTCAAATACGGCTCCTTTGCTGTGTTTACACTGTATGCCCAATACAGGAGCTGAGGAAGTACTGGGGGGACTGGGTAACCAGAATCCCTAGCCGCAGGACACAGCAAAAAACCTAAGAGGGGCATTTCAGACTGGTCCTGTGTGCTTTTCCTGTACGTCCTGCTTAGCCTCATTCTGCCATGTAGCCACAGGGTCCCCGGGAAGCCACCTGTTCTCATGGTGTTCCTCACTGCTTGGCTCTATACAGACTGCAAAGTGAGCTTTGTGGTTCTCATCGAGATCAAGATTTTGGTGTGGGGCTCACAAAATTAGGGAGGTTGGCTCGTATTCCAGTCTAGAAGAGCCCAATCAAACATCCAAACCTCCAGTAGAACTCTCTCCACTTACTCTAAAAGGAGTTCGGCCAGGTTATCAAATGGCAAATGCAGCTTGCTTCCCTGCCATTTTTTGGTCCACAGTTTCTTCCAATTCAGTGACAGATCTATCTGGTATTTGAAGCAATTCTAACTAATGCAACTTTCCTTATCTCTTGTAAAAGATACAGAAAGTTACTATCATTCACTGAGGCTGCTAATAAACGCAGTTACCTATGCATACAGAAAAACCTTCAAGTTGCTTTATATTTAGTAGGACCAAATTACAAATTTAAGACAGAATACTTTCTGAAATTGCAACCCTCCATCTCCAACTTCTTTTGCTTTATCATGATCCTCCTTAGTTCTCAGACAGTCTTTTGCACTAACACATCTAAAATGTTTAGAGAGAAGGTCGCTACTATGATTGCTGCTTACAGATGCATAAACAAACTCAGGGAACAAAGAGACTCGATGCAGGTCCCACAGTAAACCTACGGGCAGAGCTACGAACAAAATTCTCTCCTCCTGATTCTGTGGTACAATGTTTCATTACAGATGTAACAAAAAAATATATAATGTTAGAAACCAGCATGTTCTACACAATTTTTAGAGTTTAAAATATAACACATTCACAGCCTTTGTATTTAGTACTTACTTCTGTTCTTCCTTGATTTCTGCAAAAGAAAATATTTAATGTTTTAGTTTCCATAATCTAATTCCACAAGTTTAGCTTCCCTGATAAAAAAGCAAATTCAAATTCTAGTTTTGTTACTCATCTTCACTCCTGAGCTGCTCAAATTTTTTTTTGATGCTGATGCCCAAGAATAAATGGGAAAAGTCAGCAGGTGAGAACAGAAGCAGCAAAATAGCACATAAGTAATTAAAGAACATTCTCCGGTTAGATGTGCATATTTCTTGGGTTTAAGAAATCTAACATCATATAATGGGATAGAGCCACTCCCCAGTATAATTTCTACATAATTTATGTATCAATAATCACTATACAAGCAAGTACCTTCCAGGTTTCAGAGAAATATGCACAGTGTTTGCAAGAAACAGGATTATGTATTAGAAGAGATGCAATATAATCTATTTTACTGCAGGTAACTTCTAAGAATTGCAATAAAGGTACAGTAAAGGCTTACTTGGCAATCCTTAGTTTTCCCACTTCACCCCTTCCTGAAGCTTTATTCCACTGTTGTGACAAGTATTTGGGGACCTAAAAAAAGAAGACAGATTTCAAGAAAAGCAGATTTTAAAATTCTATATAAATTGCTTACATGTGTATACTTTATATGTGTTTACCCTGACCACTTCAGAACACAGTATGATCTAAATACAGTAGACAATATATTCTATTAGGGAGAGCAAAGAGAACAATGTAGCACAAAAATAAGGCCAGTGAAGAGTCCCAAATTTCCCAAATGAGGGAAAAAATCTTATAATACCTTTAATCTCAAATATTATTATCCAATCATGAAAGGCAAAAAAAGATTAGCATCATATTCTTGAACTAAGGAGTCACAATAATTTTATCAAGTAATACTATACTTTTAAATATTCATCAGAGATTCTCATCTCTCTACGAAGGAAAAAACCAAACAAAAAACCCCAAAAAAATCAATGATGAGAAACTGGGCAATAACAACTCAGTGACCAAAAGCTTGCTGCAAAGGGGAGGCTTAGAGTTTGGGAACCTCAGACATGTTCAGCAGCAAACTGTAGCCTTATTCCCACCAGATGTCCACTTCTTCAACAGCAGAACTACCCTACGCAGATCTGCCTCCCATCACTCATTCCCACCCCTCCACTCCACTGAGAAAGGTCTTTGTGCAGCTGATCAGTATATGGAAAGAGCAAACTGATTTGGCTGGGAGGTGTGGGGGTCTTCTACTTTTTAGCTGTGCTGATTTTATATTTAGCACATGGAACAACCAAACCAGCTTCCCAACCCATTTCCCGAACAACTGCACCAAGCAAAGGTCAGTGCAGGGATAGGAACAAGCAGACCTGCTTAACCTGATACATGTAAGGAATAAAAGCTGCTCCAGTGATGCTGACACACACATTCCTTCAGTTACAAAGGTTTTGGTATCTGCAACCTCAGGTGGCCTCGGCTTATGATGAACAATAAAGGCACCTACATAACCAACAAACAAGCTGGAAGCTGGCTTTCCAAGCAGATCCGTTTTTCCTCTTTTCCCATCACTGTAGCTGAAATCACAGCCTGCCTCTCCACTCTCTGGCCAAAAAAGTACCAGCTGTACCAGCTAACTACTGCCAGGTAAACTAGAACCCAACAGCTGGCACTTCCATGGCCAGCCTCAATGCCCTGCTGCTACCGCTGTGCTGCACACCCACGTTCTTCAGGCTCCCAGACACATCCCAGATGTGACGAGGCATGCACGCCTGTGTGCAGCAGCAAGAGCACTTCTTTTTTCTGAAGAGAGTAATGCCAGGAGAAGGTGTCCAGTTCTCCCTAAAGACCAGGCAAGCTTAAAGATGACAAACAACATTTATTCTGTGAAATCAAAAGGTTAAGTGCTTGTTTCAATATACAGTGCTATTGCTGATGAACACCTATAAATCTGATCACTCGTATGAGGGCACAGTTTCCCAGGACTTCAAAAGGCGGACTGTAGTGGTGGCTGCCACCACCCCGCCTCAGAGAGGAGCTCCCAGCTTAGCCCATGTGTCCATGCGTCCAGCCCTGGTGAGGCACCTCAGGCTTCTCAGTTTAGCCCCAGAGGAACAAGGAACTCTCTACCTTCTCTGCTCCAGCGCATGGCATCGGTTCTAGCCATGTCTACCTTTCCTTGCAAGAAATCAGCTGAATTGGTTCTAAGTGCAGAGTGCAATGTTTTGCAGATCACATAGATTTGCAGATCACAGTTTTTTTCCCCACCGTTCAGCAATTACAACTGTCTTTTCTATGATGGCTTTTTATAAAGACTGAACTTGACACATTAGTACAACAACTATGAGATTGGAGCAATTTCCCCCCTACACACAAGCTACTAGACGTAGAAGTACTGTGGCACATCAAGAGATGGAATACAGACCTGAGGTAATAAGGACAATCTCACATCTGACTATTTAAAACTAACTGTAAGACGTTCAAATGATATGGAAATTACAGATAGCTGAAAGCAGTCTAATAGAAGCTACTACTTCCTATAAACCCCTTTCTTTCTAATAAGGATGCAACAGTCACTGAGAGAACATCATCTTAAAGACCTACAGTAGTCTCAGTGTCTAGCAAAACAGTGACTTGTTAAAGGAAAAATCATTTACTGTTCCAACACCACATACTAAAGAAGTATTCTGATATAGGAATTTTATATCTTTTTTCTTCATATGCTCATGACAACTCTACATTCTTTAATTTTGCAGCAATGTTCTTTGCTGGTATGGCAAAGTTTATTCTGGCTCACACAGTCCACAGCTACTGAAAACATCTGTGCCCACGTAGAAAAACGGTGTGAGACACAGCCAGTGACAAAGAGAAACGCACAAAGCTCTGCCTGTGGCATTTTCTGTTTCAAGCAGCAAAGAGGCACTTTGTAGTCTGATTTTTGTCTTGCATAGAATAAAACTAAGCCAAGTTTCACTGCGCAGCTGAGGAGGCGAAGAGCCTGTTCCAGGAACTTGCTGACAAACAGCAACCTGCTAACTTCCTAAATCTCAAATGAATTTAACACTAACCTTGCATTTACCTGTTCTTCAAAAAAGCCCATAAAACATCTCAGTACTGGTGCTTAGCACTTTCCTCTAGTCTCACAGCACCCCATAAAGTCCTGTGGAATAGCGAGAAAATCCAGATGTCCTCCAACTGCTCAGCCAAACTAAACGTCAGTCCCAGTTTCCAAAAAGTCCTAACACTGGGTCCAAAATGCCACAAATGCACAACAGAAAGCCATGAATTGGCACGATCTACTGAAACATATATTTTTTAACAGTTTTCAAAGTGGTAATTTTCTACAGTGGATTTCATGCCAGATCAGATATCATTTTCTTTCTAAAGCCAAGATAAATGCTATGACTTGTGCCCCAGCTGACTCAATAGAAATATTATTATGTGCTCACACCTAATCTGTATCTAATTTATATTGCCAGGTAATAAGGTAGACACATTCAGTACAAGTGGACAAGGAGTGAAGGACTCTCATGCTGTTAAAATCACTGACTTGCTATATAATATAATCAGACAGGGAATTTATTCAGATTAAGAGGATGCAGATCAATCATACTTCTTTCAGCTGCATGGGAAACAGTCTCAAAGAGTGCAATTAATCATCTTTCTGCTGGCCTATCTGCAGTCAAGCGCTATGCAGAGAAAGAAAAAGGGTTATGAAGGACTGTGATCAAAGGATTACTTCTAGCTATACACAGTTACTTCAGTTAAAACCAGATGGTACTCTCAAACCCATGTGCTAAACTCTGTAGCTCCATGCTAATGGCATAAACAATCACAGGAAAGATTAAATAAAGTCTTACACGCTGTAGACGTCTTAATTTGTCACTTTCTTTTAACTTTAGCATAATAAAAGTTTAACTTACAGAGAACAGTCAGTTTTCAAACTCTTAACACTCCTTGAAAGAACATACAGAAAACAAGAGCGATCTGCTTTTACAGAGCAGAAAGAATTTCCAAAGATCCCACAGCAGGATTTTGAAAAATACACACCCACAGAAAGACTGACTGGTGGACAGAGTACCTGCCGTACTGAAAGGCTACTGAACGTTTTCAAGACAAGCGGCCTTTATTCTGGGATTTGTAGGTAAGAATACTCAAACACCCAGGCACCCTGCAGGTAGTGTATGACACGAGAGCTCCTGCTCCATGCATCCTTCAGCTTATTCACAGCTTCCTACATAAGCAGCCCCTATCTGTAATAAACTACTTTCAAATTTCTGCATGAAATAAAATTAGCTCTTTCTCTATATAGCAATCCATATGTAGTACATACATCAGAAACTGAGTAAGGCTGATGTCAAGTTCTACATTTTCATTTTCCTTTGAATATACAAAACAGAAATTATATAAAGATACCATCTTTCTAAATATAGATCAATGCAGCAGATTAAATAAAAGAACACAAACCATCACACAGGGAACAAGAAATTAACAATACTAATGGCTAACACTAAATGGGCTTCACTTTACCACAAGTACATAACCAGCAGTTCTTATAATATTTCCCTATCTTAGCTTTCACTGAAAACACAGAAAAAAATGTTCCAGTTGCTTTCTGGGTTTGTACTAAAGCGACTCACTCGATTTCTGCTACCTCCTCTGACTGCTTATGCTTCTAAAGTACTCATCACTGCATTTTTTTATTGCCCGTTAAGTAGTCTCTCTGGAATACTTCCTGTGCTAGCATAATACAAGCTAAAAGGAAATTAAATAAGCCAGGTTTTTTATTCCAGCAGAGCTGATTGCTCTCTCCCTCAAAGGATGGATAAATTCAGCCTCGTTATCGTAGCTAGTGAAGATAAAAAGTACAGGCGCTACACACTGTCATGCCTCCGAGTGTGCTCTAAGTCCTATTAACAAGGATGGTTGTTTCCAAGTTCAGGTCCAAAGGAATTCAAAGGATAAAATCCTGCACATCCCTTGCTATGGTCTATCAACATTAGTGACTTTGTAGGGTTTTTTTAATTTTTATTATAAGAAGACAGCCAAATTATAATGCAATCCTTCGTGCACATGGTCTGAATTTAACGCTTACTTGGAAGAGCAATATTTAAGCGTTCCTTTCAGTCTAGTTTTCTCATTAAACCAGGCAGCTCCCTGTGCTCACAGAGTGGCATCAACTAGAAGCACAGATGTGCCTGAAAATTCCTGGCTTGCTTCAAGAGCTACCAAACTGTATCAGACTAAAGGACTAGTAAGTTCAGCGTCCTGTCTCCAAACGCTGCCAACAGCAGTACTTACAGAAGAGCAGGAGAACATAAGAAGAAAAGGTATTTCCCCAGCATGCTATTCTAATTACTGTGATCTTTGACTCAGCAGCCTTGAGGTATGGGAGTATATTAACTTTTAATATCTTAATCTGATTTTCTTGCCTGAATTTGTCTAATGGCTTTTTGAGCTTCTGTGAAGTTTTGACATTCACAACTTCCTATTGCAACAAGTTCCAAAACTTAACTACATATTGTGCAAAATGGTACCTGCTTTGTTTGCTTTGAGCCCCACCAGATGAATTAATTTGGCACACCTTTAATTCTTGAGTTAGAACAGCCTCTTCCCTATCCACCTGTGACGTTACTGGTTATTTTACAGACCCCTGTAAGATTTCCAGATCAACCATGTTGCCAGCCTGAAAGGTAACAACGTATTTAGGAGTATCCTCCACAGTCACCACTCCTTGTTCCCTAGATCATCCCTAGTGCTCTTCTCTGTACTGTTTTTACATCTACTGTATACTTTCCACGATGGAGGATGAGACCAGAACTACACACAGTATTCAGGATACAGGCAACATGATGGTATAATAATATTTTCTCTTTTGTTTTCTATCTCTTTTGTAATCATGCCCAATGTTGAATCTGCTCCTTTGACACGACATTCTCACAGTTATCCACATCTACTGTGGATACTGTGAAACTAAACCTCCTTTCTAATGACAACCACCAGCAGAGACCAAATCGCTGTGTAAGTGTTAGGATAGGTTTTCTCTACGCACATCAGATTAGATTTTTCAACTCTGTATTTCATTTGCCATTTTATGATCCTGTCACTCAGTATCCTGATATACTTCTGCAGCTTTCTACTGCCAGCTTTCATTTCTACTGTCCCAGATAAGCTATTATAATTAGAGCACCATACAGTGTTCATTACAGCTTCATGAAACCAGATGTTCAGGTGTCAGTACGAAAGAGGAAGCCAGATGCAATGATCTACCCACCACGAGAAATTCTGCATAGCAAAGCAAGTCTGAAATTCCCCACCATTTTCAAGGGCCACAATAAGATGTTTTGGTAGCTGAAATATGATGGTGCCACACCACCTCACCACCCAGCACTAGTATTTGGGTACTACCCTGCCCCCACAGGTTCCTTCAAGTTGTTGGTCTGAGCCTGTTCCCCCCCTCCCCAAAGGCAAAAGAGGCTACTGTTTCTCTCCAGAGAGAACAAATACAGGTCTAGAAAAACGAGGGCACATCCACAGGGGACTAAAAGGGGGACAGGGCACATACTCCCCCACTGGCTGTGAGTCTCCTCTTTCTTGAACCAACGCTTGTTGCTGCCAGCAGAAGCTGCCAAGCCATCTTGCTAGAAAGACCCTCCACAGAACAGAGCTGATGAAGACAGTGGCGGCCTAGTTAGCAGCAGCAGATGTGAGCGTGGCCCTGCACCAGACGGGTGCTCAGGTTTGATTTGACAACCTTTATACCTTTTCACCGTGCCTTCGTTATACCTGTACTACTCTAGCACTAAGGTGAGCGGCAGTGACAGAACACAGGAGTACATTTTCATTACTGCTTTTTTTTAACAATGGCGTGAATCTCAAAGCGCTCAAACTTTCTCGGGCTCTCAGAGTTTTGGGAAAATAAAAGTTACGCTACCATGTTTGTTACCCCTAATAAAGCACGAACCAAGGCCCTCTCCCAGGTAACCCAATTTCCGCTGTTTTGTGCAACTTCCCCCAGCAGCCACCCGGGCAGACGCCGCGCGTCGCTGCCCGCCCAGCCCCCGCGCCCACGAGAAGGGAAACGGGGGCCACCGCTGCCCGGGGGCACCGGGCAAGCCTGTCGCGGGCAACCCCGGCCCCGCGCTGCAGGCCGGCTCCCCCCGCGCCCCAGGCGCGGCCCCACGCCCCGCTGCCACACGGCCTCTTCCGCGGGACCCCGGCCGCCGCCACCCCAGGCACAGCGGGGCGGGGACAGGAGGGGAGGGGAAGCGAGGCCTGACTGCCACAGGCCGCGCCGGGCCGCGCCGGGCCCGGGAGAGCGCCGGCGGCTTCTCACCTTCACCAGCCACATGCCCGTGTTCTGCTTGGCCCCGGTGAGGTCCAGCTCCCCCTTCTCGCTCATGGCGGGGTAGGTGGCCGGGCCGAGGCGGAGGACGAGGCGGACGGACGGCGCACGCGGGCGGCTCTTCCTGCTCCCCCGGTCGCTGTACCCGCCCGGGCCCGCACGGCAGCGCACCGCCGGCAGACGGTGGCCCGCGGCGGACAAACCTCCTCCGCTCGCGGAGCGCGGGGGGGGGAGGGGCGGGACTGCGGGCTCTCGCTGCGGCGGCTCCGCGGGTTCGAGTCCCCGCCCCGGCGCGTCCGCGGGCAGGGGGAACCCACGACGTGGCGGCCGCGAAAAATTATGCTCTGCCTGTACGGGAAGGGTTATGCCAGCACGCTGGAGAAGGGCAAGAGCATGTAAAATGATCTAGAGAAAATGGAGGAGCGGCCCGGAGAGAGAAGGAGCTGCCACCATGACTCTGCTCTCCCGTGCGGGCGGGAAATGGCGGGCTGGGGAGCAGCGCCACGGAAAGGGGTCAGAGCACCACAGTGTGCCCAAATGTTACCAAAGGGAGAAAAAAGAGCAGGTGAATCGTTTGCCATGGATAAAAAGTGAAGAATTAGGCGTAGCTTTCCGCAAAGAGCGCTCACAGTGAAGCATTGGAACAGCCTGTCTGAAGATGGGATGGCGTCTCGGACACTGAAAACGTCAAGTCAGGAGAGAGCAAGTGCCGATTCTCCTCTGAGAGGGGGATATTGGGCTTAGATAACCTCTCTAAGTCCCTATTTTGTGACTCTGTCCCTATTGCTGGGGACGTTTTCCTAACAGCTAGACTGTTCCCCTTGTTGCACTTTAAGCTCATTATTTCTCTGCTATCCATTGTGGACGTGGAAAGCATTTTATGACCTTCCTCTCTGCATTTTTACTTTATCCCTCCACTGAGATGTCTCCCTTTGGTTTGTCTCCACTTATACTAAACAACCTCAGTTCATTCAATTTTGTCTCATAGGTCATATTTTCTAGACCTCTGGTCACGCCCATTGCTCTCTGAATTCTCCCCAGTACGGGTTTACAGCCTCCTTGAAGTCTGGTTGCACAACACTGAAGGTTATACGCCGTCTGAGACTGCACCAGCAGCAAGCAGAGAATATTTCTGGTACAATATGCAAGACATTGCTCATCTGGCTTGCAAAAAACAATCTCAGTATTAACATCTCAGATATGATCGTCTCTATTTCTAATTATAGGCAAGGTAACCAAGGAGGGCAACGCTTTTATGCATGTCTGAAGCAACAACAGCTAACATTGAACTATTCTGATTAGGATTAATTACATTTAAAAATTACTTTTGTTTTTACATTGGAACTGTACATATCTGCAGAACTCAGCTGGCAGGGTGAAGCTTATACTGTCAGTGAGCTTCTACTAAAATTTCAGATTTCATTAGGACAACCTTTCACAGACAGACCAGAGGCATCTCCTGAAATGCTAACAAAAATGGAAGCAGATGCATCTCAACAGTGGTAAAACCAGCCACCATTTGTGGGACTGTGCAACCTCCAAATATTATAGGTCTAAGACCCTTAGGTTTTGTTCACCTGGAAAAAGGGTGGATCTACACACACGCCATCACTTTACAGTTTGCTTTGGGGTCCTACTCCACTGATTCTCTGTGCTGTACATAGGACAGTTTGTTCCTGGGGTCTCTGAGAACAAGCCAGTGAATTCCCTCTAAGAGAAACCCAGAGGCACGGCTGGATATCCAAGAAGGTATGGATGCAGCCGTATCCCGCCTCACTGTCTGTGCCCAGCATGGTCCTCCAGCACAACTCCAAGAAAAACTGCACCCTCGACCGCAGCCAAAAGTTCTCGGCCATTTTTTAGGATACGTGCTGTTCCCCACTCTGCTATAAATTAACTTGGTGATGGGTCTGGCAGAAATGAGGGGCTCAGTGGTACGATTTTCCTAGAATCACAGAATGGGTTGGAAGGGACCTTTAAAGATCATCTAGTCCAACCCCTGTGCCATGGGCAGGGACACCTTCCACTAGACCAGGTTGCTCAAAGCCCCATCCAACCTGGCCTTGAACACTTCCAGGGATGGGGCAGCCACAACTTCTCTGGCCAACCTGTTCCAGTGTCTCACCACCCTCATCATAAAACATTTCTTCCTTACGTCCAATCTGAACCTACCCTCTTTCAGTTTAAAACCATTACCTCTTGTCCAGTCGCTACAGGCCCTGGATAAAAAGTCTCTCTCCATCTTTCTTATAAGCCCACTTTATATATTGGAAGGCCACCGTAAGGTCTCCCTGGAGCCTTCTCTTCTCCAGGCTGACCAACCCCAACTCTCTCGGCCTTTTTTCATAGGAGAGGTGCTCCAGCCCTCTGACCATTTTCATGTCCCTCCTCTGAACCGGCTCCAACAGGTCCGTGTCTGTCTTGTGCTGTGGACCCCAGAGCTGGAGGCAGTACTCCAGGTGGGGTCTCAAATTTTCCCCTAGGGTAAACAGTGAATTAACAACAAAGTTGTCCCCCTGCCACAGCTGCCAGCTCAGTCTGCATGCTCAGATCACACCCGCCACCACTTTTAAAAAAGAAAAAAGCGGAGGAATGGATGTTTCTAACAGGAGTGACATTTTCAGCGAGGCGGTGTCGCAGCGGGTTTGGACAAGGCTGCGCTCCGACGGACGGGCGATGGAAGGAGTGGAGCTCCGCTTGCAAGCGGCCTGGCTGCAGGCAACCACAGCATGGCTGACCACCTCGGGACTCCTTTGAGAAGGAATCCATGAGGAGCCATCGCTCCTATTCCAGGCCTAAAAGACAATGGCAAAAACCTCTGTAAAAGCCTGGCAATTGGGGTGGCTCAGCTGGCAACCCGGAGGGGAAGGTGGCCAGGCAGAGATCTCTCCCGGCTCCCTCCAGGCAGCCTCTCCAGACCCGTTTCCATGGAAACTGAATTTAAAGGGACAACAAGCAGGAAAAGAGCGCTTTTTCATTAATTCCTCATTTAAAATCTCAACCTTCTGTTTGCCAGGGACACATTTAGCACCACGGAGGAGGATCCGGGGGCCAGCTGCTGAGCAGCAGAGCTGTGTGTTAGTCACCCATTTTCTTCTTGCTTTCATGGAAACAGATGTTGTGTCTGAGGAGATAGGTGGCCAAATTCAGACTTGCACAACCTTTCTTTCCCCGCCCTGCCCCATCCAACTAGGTGAGATGAAGAGGCTGCAGTGTCGTCGGCAGCCACACACGGTTTCTTTTCATCAGTTTTAGTAACGGGCTAATCGCTGCAGCCTGACAGTCCTGGTTGAAAAACACCGCAGCAGTAGATGCAAAAGGCCTGATCCTGTCTCGTTGAAGCTGACGGGAATTTTGCCATCAGGAATGCATGTGCTTCCCTCAAAGCCTGGAGAGGATGAGGACAGATGTGGTCCCAGGAGCTGGCAGTGGTCCCACCCAAGATGTCAGTGATGGACACCATCGCACAAGTTTCACCGAAAACACTTCTCAGGAATCAAATGGAATTTCTGGGGGAGAAAGACCTACTGGCAAAGTGAGTTGCACACAAGAGTGCTTGAACCACTCAGCTGTATGCTCTGTGGGGAAAACATGTTTTATTGTTGGGCAGCGCTAAAGCATGACACCTGGGAATGCTCTTCAGCTCCTGACACGGTGTGCACATCTCCCTGGGGGGAGCACTCGCACATGTGTTGGCCACCTTTTCGTGACTCGCTGGTTCCCACTGGAGGGAAGGAGACTGGCACACACAGGCAGAGAGCCGGCCAATGAACCTGGAGGCCACATGTTTTCTTTTCCTGAGCCCCCCTAATAGCACCAAATGGAGGAACCCCCACAAGACAGCTCTTGAAGGTGTCAGGATTCCTTTGCCCCAGCCTCACCAGTTTTAGTTGCAAGATGATTTAGCATAGTTCTTATTCCCTGCCTGGCAGGAAGAAGTCACGGGATAACTTTGTTTTAGAAATATCAGAGGTCTTGATGAAAACTACATTTTTTCTGTATTTTTCCTGGTGCAGAGAAAGCCCTGGGGAAGTGAGGCAGGCTGTGTAGAAAGGAAATAAAATAGAGCACATGATAATTAGTGTATTATGAGCTAATACAACACAAAGATCTATATTGCTCTCTGTGCAGATGTCCCCAAACCTTCCACATCGGGTAAAGTAGCAGATGACAAACAGTTTTCATACACCAGATCAAACAAATCAGCTATAATCACACTAAACTGCAAGCACTGAATTATATTAAGCAGGTAGATCCCAACTTGTGTTTCAGTTTATAAGCAAGGCAGAGCGCGTGTGTGGAATTTTAACGAGACCAACAAAATTTCCCTACTCAGGGTGCATGACAACAGAGAAGATCATTGCTTTGAGTGACAGAAAAATGGAGTCATAGCCGCCTCTCGCTCCTTTTCACTGCACTGCCAGCAATGAGCTTGCAGACCCCCGTCTTTATTGCCTTCCACGTGGTGGATGAGGAGGAGAGGTGTGTATCTGGCACAAGGCGAAGAGGAGAGGGACTGCAGCTCCTGGCTGTGGTCCTGTGAAATCGCATTAAGCGCATGAAAGCCCATTCCTACCTGAACTGCTGCAGCCACTTTGCTGCTCTAGGACTCAGACTCCAGATGTGCCATAAGGGGTCCAACCATGGGCTCTCCCTGCAAGATAAACCACACTGCTGGGCCACAGGCTCCCCTTCCCATGAAAGGCATTGGGGCATGGTGAGCAAGCCCCCATCCCATCATGATGCTCATGTGGCTGAGGACACATAGGGGTGGGAAGAGTTTGGGAGAGGTCACAAGGCTACCCAGGTCGTGCTGGCTGCCTGGCTGGCCCAAGAGCTGGGCAGCCCTAAAAGCCAGAGGCCATGACCTCCTTCTTGTAGCCAGATGTGGCTTGGCCATCTCGCAGCCCAGAGGCTTGGGTATATAAGACCAAAGCATTCACTAGATTCATGCAGCTAGATGACCCCATTTTGATGATTTCTCACTCCTCCTCATGGTGGGTCTCCTCAGGGATGTCTGGAGCACCCTTCTCCTTTTCTGGCTGCTGGTGCTGAGCATGTTGCAGGACCACCATGTCCTTGAGTCACACTTCACATTTCATGGAAGCCCTTGGCATCTGCAAGTGATTCCTGGTAGGTTTGGGATGTTTCCTCATCTCGTGGTTCCCAGGTTTCCAGAAGGCATTTCACCGGGAAAAGGTGATGCCTCAGAACCTGGTTTCACCTATCCTCTTCTCTGTGGATGGGGTGACACCCCCAGTCTGTTTTTGAGCATTGCCATGTGCTGGAGGAGCTGAGTGCTGCCCACACCTGGATGCTCCCTGAGTTCAGCTGTGGACACAGGAGCTGTGCTGGGCCTCCATAGGGTCAAAACATTTGGGTCTGGAGCTAGAGCTGAGATCTGCTGCCGGGCATGAAGGGAAGCTCCTGCAGAAGCTGACTTTCACTTGGGAACATTGAGCCAGGAAGGAGACTATTCCACCAACGGCTAATGCTCTGACTTCATTCATTCCTGTCAGCTAATGACTTCATTAACGAATTAAGGTGAACAGGGCACTCATTTTGGAAGAGGAAAACTAATAGAGTGAGATTGTTACGGAGCTGCTTGTCCTACTCCGTTACAAGTACCGCACAGCATCAGCAGAGCTCCACTGGCCAGCAAGGGTCTCTCCTATATATCTGAATATCTGATTTTTCAGCCAGCAAAGAACCCATGGCTTCCAAGTGTACAAGAATTAAATCTCAAAACTACCATTAGTGCTTGAACTGCCAGGGCAAGCAGACAGCAAACTGCCCTTTGCCATCTTCAACTGTAATGCATCATTCTCTTGCCGGCACTGCAGATGGTCTATGTAATCTGGAAAAAAAGAGAGGAAATAATCTGCAAAAAGGCAAAAAACATCTGGGCAGAGCATGATCATTTATTTTGGAATAAGAGAAAAGAAAGTCTGTGTAGCTTATTCCCAAAACAGAGCATGGGCCATCAAGCTGCATATCTATTTCCTCCAGCAGCGAAGGATTTTCAGTGTGCCTCTTTAAGGCCAAAATACACGTTGCAGCCGTTGTGTTTTCAGACTGCCTTTGAGCAATACATTAATAACAGACTTGTTCACCCCAAGCTGTTCTGTGTCAGGGAGTGCAAAAGCATCAAGCTCACGGCAGAGCTCCCATTTCAGTACAATGCTAGGCAGTATAAAAACTTAAACATCACACTTCTGCCTGAAAACACATCTCAAAACCCCAGTTCTGATTAGAAGGCAATCTTCATCCATTAATTAATCCTTTTTAATTCTTTTGATATGTTTACAACCACACATTTTTATGTATGCTATGCATTCGAGAACACCTAGTTTTCAGGTTAGTGAAATTGCAGTTGCGCTTACAGTTTCACCCATACCATGTCTTCCATCACATTAACAACATGCAGTGAATTTGACTGTAGGCAGCTTGGCCTCTCATTCGTTCGGATTTTCACCATATCAAGGAAGGAAAAAAAAAAGAGAGAATTGAAAGACGCAGCTGCAAAATTTAAAAAAAAAAAAGGAAGACACTTGTCAGAGAATTTCAGAAATACTTGAGCTGAACCTAATTTAAAATAATTTCTTAAAAAGTGACCATAAAATTGACATTATCTCTTTAACTCAAGGTGCCTTTTGCCTCTCTCTGACATAAAAAAGTATTAGCTAGCATTTTTCACCAGTGTCTCTCAAGAAGGGGTTTTAAGCATGCAACATTTTTAACCCAGTAATAGTACAAAGGTAATGGGAGCTCTGAGCAGCTTGTTGCTTTCTAAAGTGCCTTTTCATTGCAGATGAGTAGAAGATGTTACATAGAACTGAGTGCTACCTGTTCTCCAGTCCTCCATTCCTTTACCTTTTGTCTGATCCTTGAGTTTTCTCTAGTGATGTACTGCCTCAGCACGAAAGGTCAGCGGTGCTTACAGTCACTCGTCTCCTGGGCTTCCCACTAGTGGCTTGGTGAAGATCGAAGCATTTTATGTTCAGCTAGCAAAAAAAAAATGTTTTCAATGGATTTATTTCCCTTGTGTTATAATTAAACAAACGTGATTATATGCCAGTGATATTGCCATAATTATGTAGCTATAGAAAATGCACAGATGCCAAGGTATGTTATTGATATATAAATTATCTCCTAATGGACTATTATTTTGCAGAGGGAGCTTTCCAGTGACCCTAGGAGAAGACTGTGTGACTAAGCTGAGCTAAAACAACATTAGTGACCAAAAGAACAAATCTAGAAGGCTACTAAAGAAAAACAGGATGCTCCTGTTGGGAAGCCAGCCAGCCTGTTGTATAGGGGTCACACCATTTGAACATGTATAGGACTGGCTGACAACCTCCTGCAGCTGCCCACGATTGACAGCATAGGCAGGTATATACAATTTTGAGATTGTGTATATATATAAATGCAATAAAGGCATCTAGTTTGTGCGAGCCACTGCTTCAGAAGCGGTTGCTCTGGTACCCTGCAATGCCACATATTTAAGTGCTATTGTTAAAGAAAATGAACCACGTGTATTTGCATCCAACCCGGTATCCCACCCTTGCACCTGGTGGCCGCTCAGCCACAGCAGCACCTCCCAACAAGCTCTCAATGAGATAATTAACTGAAGACATCCGACTCGTCTGCTTCATTACTGCCGCAAACTGCCTGCAGGTTCCCTCCAAAGCCTTTCCACCTAATGGCTTTTACTGCCAGCTCTCTTTTTTCCCTAAGTGCCAATTGTTGGCATTTCTCTAAAACAGTGCTAATGATCTAATAAATATGATTATACGAAAGTGGTTTGTCTCCTCGCTGCATAAGCTAACAATGCTACTACGGACCAGAGCAAAATACGTTCTTTGCCACAAAGAAGGGCTTTCCTGCTAAATTGAAATGAATAAACTGGAATGAGTAGAAAGTGTTACAGACCTACAACTGTATTGCATTTTACTGGATTTCTGTTGATGGATGAGGTTAAATAAGGTTTGAAATTTTGCCTTCTAGTTAATTATTATGAGTTAAACATGAAAGGAGAACA
Source organism: Phoenicopterus ruber ruber (assembly GCA_009819775.1). Classification (NCBI taxonomy): domain Eukaryota; kingdom Metazoa; phylum Chordata; class Aves; order Phoenicopteriformes; family Phoenicopteridae; genus Phoenicopterus; species Phoenicopterus ruber. The sequence continues at coordinate 187,773,367 of CM020215.1, read as the reverse complement.
GAAAGGGCATTTCAGTCAGTGGGAGGAAAATAAGCAGAAGAGGAACAGAGGGAAACAGCAAACAAAACGTTCTTTGAGAAAGAGTATTCCCCCTCTGCCTGCCTTGCCTCGCCCCGCAGATCTGGTTCATGCCTGCGCGGCACATTACCTAGTTATTTCTTAGAGAACAAATGGAACATAATCCTTTTAGGAACACCCCGATATGAGCCACAACGTGTCTCCTACCTTCAACATCTCTGCCTCTAATTTACTGATTTGCCGTTAAAGGTTTGCTGTTGTTGCCGACTCTGACTCAGCTATCTCGCAAATAAACACCAAAGAACAGCACTGGCCCCAGCTGAGCTTCTCGTGCATCTCACCATCCCTGCGGTGCATTACCAGCACCTCTGATGGCCCTGGCTACCGCTGAAGATCCTGACACTTTTGATCAGGAGTTGAGACAGCAATGACTTGAAGCCAGCCGTAGGCTTTATCCTCATTTGCTGGCATGTTACGCTAGGCAATAACATCTCCCTAACGGCATGACAGTTAGATTACCTGAACTTTCTTTGTTTGTGAGGAGATCTTCTGGAGTGAAAGAGAAGGCATCGTTCTGTCAGTGCTAGGAATAATGAAGTCTGATTTCTCATCTGCTTGTGTCTCTTACTTGACCAACTTTGAGTCCTGCCTTTGGCTCAGATAAGCTTTCCCCCCATCATTAAATCTTACGTAGTAACACTACATTAACAGCTATATGTTGCTTTTCAACATACAGAGGGTTAAAATTGAAAAAGGGATAGATTTAAGGACTCTCTTATTATGTGGAGAGGTGAGTGGCAGAGCTGAGATTAAATTTCTGGGACTTGCCTTCCTTGTCCTTTTGTTCTGATCTCGGTGACATACAACCGTGCTTCTGCTGAAGAAAACCCAGACATAGGGAGTCCCTTGTGCCTGCCAGCCCATCGTGGGCTTTCTAGGCATACGGAGACCATTACAGAGAGGAGCCCACTGCTATATTAGAAATGTGGACAACACAAAATCATCGAGATGACTGCTCAATAAATCTCAGCTTTTGAAAATCAAGGCAGGTCATGCTAAGTGTCCTCACATCTCGATGAGTTGTAGGGTTGGCATGACCACAATTTTGAGCACTTTTGGGTCAAGGCACTTTCCCTCTTGTAAAACGTTATTGATTGAACCACAATTATGGTTTTGTTGAGGGACTTTGAAGTGGCTGTTGGAGTAGCAGGCGAATTCACACAGAGAGAAGCAAATGTAAGAAGAATAGGTAGCAATTTCCTTTGGGCCAGCTGTGTACTTATCTGACATGTCTGCGCATAACAAAAGGCATGGATATTAAACCATCCGTTGCCTCTGCTGAGCGACAGTGCAAATTATTTCTGACAGTCATTCAGAGGTGCTTCAGTTAAGCACCCAAAACTGTGCAGCTCTTCACTAGAAAATTTGCTAGTATTTTGAAAACATTGTCATACTTCCCTAGTCTAAAAAATCATTGACAACCTGTCAAAGATAAGAGTCAGTGTCTAAGTATCTGCACTAATAATTACTCCTCTAACCTGCTAGAGAAAGTGCCAGATATTCACTTTCCTCTCAGGAAATGTGAAATCTCTGGCAGCTAATAGCAACTTTTTAATGTATTTACAGCAATTGTCCATTCTGACCCTCTCCAGAAATGTAGCTTCTGTAAGCTGTTTTTGAGAGCACCACGAGAGCACTGGCTGGTAGCAGATTCCCATTCTTTCACTGTTGTTAGTTTGTACTTGTAAACAGTGACCCAAAATAGAAACATGAGTGTTGTTTGAACAGCTAATATTTGCTACGAAGAAAGCGGCTCCACAAGTAGGGGCAGATCCCACAGCCTCTGCTCAAGTGAGTCATATCTCTGCACACAAGCGGTGCTGTCAAGTTCATTAAGTCTGTCTGTGCAAGGCTCGAGGATCAGACTCATCGGCCTCCCATCATCTGTGGCATGGGGACAAAGATCTGGATGTCTTTTGCATTGCTGATCCTCTGCGTATTTGTGCACGTGTTCATGAATCTACTCTTAGTGGGGGAGGGAGTGTGTGGGAAGAATGTAAAAAAGGTGAAAATCAACACAAAATTAAAAGGCATCGTCCTCCACCTAAACACGCTCCATCAAAGCTAATGTGCCATCGAACAAAGTACTGTATTGCATATAAAAACGCTTCCTTGAAAAAGTCATGAAAATTGCAAAGTCAAGTAAAGTAGCCAAAGGTTAAGAGAGGCCAAAATTCAGGCTGCCCACACAGCATTATTTCTGTACATCTATGTTTCTGTGTTATAATAGAGCCTTGAATGTCATGATTACATAGCATTCAGCTTGTTTTCCTACGGGAAGGAGGCCCGTGTGGTCATGCTGTCTGTGTAGGTGTATGTCTGCTTGACAGTTGTCCCCTCCCCAGCTTTTGAAACCATCCAGCAGTTTCAACCAAATCTCAAAGATACTATACTGCCATAAATATATGGAAATTGGAGGTCCAATTGAGGAAAGAGATCCTGCTAGAGATCCAGTGAGAGAAAGAGCAGTGTAAACCCAGCCCTTACTACACACCCAGAGAAGCAACCCGAGGGAGGAGATGCTAAAAATACTCCAGGTATGAGAAAAGCCTCAGCTGATCTCCGTGTTTTATTAAACACTTGGCCACAGTCAAGGTTTACCTCCTCTGTTGGTCCTCTGAATGGGATAAATACATACTGTGGTGATGCTCCTTCAGTAGGTCACCCTGCAGGCGAGGTACCCGCTGGTCCCAGACCTCCTTGCTCTTCTGCACAGCCCAGCCCCATCTGGTCAGTGCTTCCCACGGGGGCATTGCTGCAGCGGCGGCTTAGCCCATGCGGTGGGGAGTCCTGCATCCTCTGCCCAACATGTTGCCTTCCACCAGCAATGCTCCTTCTCCATGGGATCTTCTGTGGCAGCCACTGCCATAGCATGTGACGGCTTCCCAAATGCTGGGTATGTCACCTTCAGAAGCTCCCAGTGAGGATACCTGGCTTCAAGGAGAAGAGGTTCAGGTCCTCTTCTGCTGTTGAGACACACAATAGGGATATTATGCAGGTGGCCCAGGAGGTATCGGTGGGACACACTGTCCTACTCGTGCAGTAATTTGACAGTCAGAAGCTGTACAAACCCCTGGGGAGAGCAGTGCGGGTGGCTCCCTGCAGAGAGACTGGCCATGGTCAGGAGCAAACATGAGCGGCAATGGATAAGCAGTGGGGGTGACAGTGGGCTGGAGTGGCTAAGCCTGAACCTGGCTTCCTAGGACCAGGGGAGACTGTTGTCTCCGTGTTCTACAGATGGGAAACTGAGGCTCAGTGAAAGAGCAGCTCGGATGCTGCTTCCCTTCTGGAGAGGGACCTCCTGAAGAAATAGGTGAAGAGGTGTTTATTCCAGGCAGGGACCGGAGGAGCTAGGGGGAAGCTGAGCTGCACCAGGGCTTCTAGCCATGGATCAACATTGCTAGTCAAAGATGAACACTGATTTTAAACTGGTGCTCACACCCCACTGTGTCATGCAAAACAGAGTTTAAGATCTTCTGTGAAGCATGTCATAGTGTTACACCTCTATTTTTTATAAACCAGACCCAATTGCATGCTGCCCCCCTATTTCCAGTGTATGCAGCCTCTTGGCGTGGCAGCTTTGTCAGAGCCAAAGGTTTAAAGATAAAGATTTTTAGGTAGGTGTAACAGCTTTTATGAAGCCAGCTAATATAGCTGGAGAAAGCAGATAAGGTTTGGGGCACACACACTCCTCAGGAAAGACACAGTGAATTTCAAACCTAACTGCACATGGGGAACAATTGTTCTGGGTTTAATTAGACCTGTGTCTGAGCTAGAAGTCTGACAGCACCCGTGGAATATAAAGAGGATATTGGTGGTTATCTCCTAAGGGGAAAAGAGAGGCAGGTAATTTGTAGAATAATAACAGCACAATGTAGAGCACCGTGAGATTAGTGGGAATGGTGAAAAGAGGAGGATGGTAACGTGCTCTAAAAGCTTAGTATTCAGAAAAGTGATGAGTTACAGTTCCTGGATTTACCTAGGGTGGGTTTTGTAGGTTTTCTTTGCGAATCAGGGCTGGGAGATCAGAGGTGGAATGACTACACTGTAAGAAATGTTGCCTGTTGGAAGCACTTTATCCCAGCTGACTTGTATGAAGAGCTGAAGATTGTATCTTTTGACAGGCTGAGAAAAAAGCTTTCTTTTGCCTTTGCAAAGTTGTGCCTATTGCATTTCAAACTCCCAAGCATTTGGCAGATCTTCACTGTCTCAGCTTAGCTGCTAAACCAAGAATTCCTCCCTGTGAAGAGCTTTTAATGTTAATTTGCAACCAAAAATGCTCAGCTGCTAATTTAGGGGTGTGCAGCAGACAAAATAGGATGATGCCTCAGCTGCCTGCATCATGTCTCGTCTCACTCGCTGTTGGTATTCTGATGCTGGTGGGGTTCCCTGCCTTTTCTGTGTGCCTAAAGCCAGCTGAGAGGTTCCAAGTCCACTGTTGAGCAATGTTTCCTCCTTAGGACAGCCGGGATACAGGGAGTGTCAAAGGAGGAAGCCTGAGGTCCATGTCCCCGGAGGTATCAGCCTGTTGGGCTGTGCCAGTCTCCCAGTGCTAGTGAAGATCACCACCAACTGGTGGCCAGGCAGCTCCTTCCACCCTGTTTTCCAGGACCTTGATGAGCAGGATTTGACACATAGGGATGGAACAGAAACTTCACTGGTTGCCTCAGCTGATAGTGAGACATCGTTTCATCCCAGCAATGGACAAGGCAAAGCGCATCTCTCCGTGCCCTCCAAGAGAGCAGGCCGTGAGGCTTCTGCAGGCCAGCCCAGCCACAGAGAGGGAGAAGGCTGATCCCATGGGGTGGACAGGCTCTCTGCTCACAGATCTGCTCAGCCTGGCATTGCTGCAGCTCCTGCCTGCCTGGGGTTAGATCTCAGCCAGCCCCCTTGCCTGGGGGTACAGCATCACCAGAGCAGGGGGCTGCTCCTCAAGCTCCAGCCAGTCTCTCCTCAGCATATGTGACCTGAGAGGATCCAAGGCTTGTAGAAAGGGGTGGATTTGATAAAAAAATAAATCTTCCTGACACTAATGGGACTCCTCAATTTGTCTCTCCCAAATTTAAGTCTGTATTCCAAACCAGAGCTTCTCAGCAACACAGAGCTATGAACTCTTCAATATCAGCAGTGCTTCCAGAGTTTGTGCTCTGAAATACTTGAAAGAGAAAAGTGATACGGAGTCTTGTGGGTGGATCAGAGCTGACACCTGGGGTAGGTAATGTCAGCTGACAGAATATTCCAGGAACACCACAAACACCTGAAAAGGAGGGCCTCTTGATGCCAAGTTTTTCAGACAACTTTTGCAGAAGGTGTCATTGCCAGGTCCCCTCCTGGTTCCTGGCCATGCACTGGTTCCTGCCAGAGCATCAGTACTGTGCAGAAACCTCCTCAAGAGCATCACCCATAACGCTCAGCACTGTGGTGGCAGCCTTGCACCAGCTCGTGCCCAAACAGGCTCAGCCTGGCACCTTGTGTCCCTCTCCCAGCCTGGGTAGCCAAGGCACAGGTTGCGTGAAGGTGATGGAGAGAAGATGCTGGACCAGGGGCAGCAGAAGTGCCGCAACTCAGCTGTGCATCTGTGAGCTCTGTGGGAGCTCTGTGGCAGCTATTTCTGGGGTAGGCTCCCTGCCTGTGCACAGCATGATAGCGACGGGAAGAACTGTCTGAAACCTTCTGTGTTGGCCTTAGTTTCTCTGCTCTTGGAAGATCTTTCTTTTTGTGGACAATAATGCATACATCAAAGAATTAAAGTATTGCATTCAGTATGTGACCATGAGCGCATCCTCTCACCGCTCTTGTTTTCCTCTTGTGCTGATTTTGAAGAGGCAATTAAAACCCAGTGGCTTTTGTAGCAGGTGGTCCAGAGGTGAACAGCACCTGACTGCATGACTCCATGTGTGAATAGCTACCTGGTTCTCTTGTGACAGCAGCTCAAGTCTCCTGTGGTTGCCACAGAGATGAAATTTGGGAAGCCTTGACCCCTTTATTTCCCCAGAAGACCCCAGGACGGCCTTGAGGCAACAGCCGAGCCCAGCTGGTGCTGATGCTGGGCACATGGGCTCGTGGATGCTCTCAGGTGAGCACACAAAGGTCAGAGCCATGCCGTGTGGGCACCGAGGAGCTGCGTGTTAACGAGGACCCTGGGCTCGCAAGTCATGACTCCAGCTGGAAAGCCACCTACAGTAATTTTGAATTACCTGGCTTCCCTCTGGCAGCAAGTGAGTCGTGAAGGTTCAGCCACGGTGGCTGAATTCCTCGTTCTGGCACTTTGCCTTGGTGGGCAGATGTGGAAGGGCGGAAGGCGAGCAGCCGCTAGCAGAGCAGCTGGGGTAACACATGGCATTTCGTGTGCATTCCGTTTTCCACCTCAGACCCACTATTTGTATTCTGCCCACGTGCTCGTAAAGGCTGAGCCTCACCTGGGTCGCAGAAGATGGAAGTTACCTTGGAAACCGCAGCAAGCCCTTGATGGTTTCTAGACAGCTTCCCCCAGGCTGCGGGCTTTGTGCACGCCAGGAGCCGGCCGGTCTCCTTTTCCTAAAGTTGCTGTTTCTCCATTGCGCCTTTTCTCCCCGGATGGGAACTGACCACTTTGACTGACCATCTCCTGGTGCTCTGGGGGCATTGGACGCCGAGGGGCGGCCTCACCGGGAAGCTGTGGTGGGAGGTGGGATTGCTTGCTTTCACACAGCACAGACGTCCCTCTAGGTAAGGCAAAACCTTCACTGCCCTGACGGGAGAGGTACAAAGCAGCTGAGCAGAAAAAAGCAAACCCCAAGCAGTGCAAAGGGTCATTAATCTTCCGTGGCCTCAGTGTAAATGCTCTCCAAGCCTCCTGCATTTAGCATGGTCGGATCAGCCTGTGCGAGGTGGAGTGGACCCAGTCCCCGTCGCGCTTGCCGAGTGCCGTGCAGCGGCTGTCCCTGATGGAGCCAGCCTGCCCACTGCTGCAACGGGCAGCGGGGAGGGAGAGGCTCATGCTCACGCAGCTTAGCGTACGGCTGACTCATTTGACCCCATTGCGTCCTTCTTGTCAGTTGTGCCTGCCTGAAGGGCCCGTGAGGCCGGTGCGTCATCCGCAGCTCCCTCATGCGCTGCGCAACGGGAGGAGGGGAAGAGGAAGATGCCAAAAAACGCAACTCAAAACCACAGTAATGGCATGCGTGGGATATGGACGAGCCAGGAGGGGAAACACCACCCTCCGTCCTCTCCTATGAAAACTGTTTCTTACAAGGAGTCTGGCTCCTTTTCCAACACCAGCCTCTATTGTGGTCCTGGAGACCCCACTCCCAAACTTGTATTTAGCTCCTTAAAATTACACTGTAGGAGTACTCTTCTGAGTGATGAATGGCATTCAGGACCTCCCATACCTAACCTCTTTATGGTGTCTGTGGGCAACCCTATCCCCAGAAAACCTCCTTTGCTGGAGGATTTTGTGTGGGAGAAGAGAGATCCAGCAGCAGCAGCGTTCTGATGAGAAGCACAACATGGCGTGCGAGCCCCTGCAGAGCATGCACACGACCTTCATGTGCTACAAGTGTGTAGACCCTCTCCATGTCAGCACGTCAGGTAACTGGGGTCTTTGGGAAGGGTATGCAACGCTTTTCAGGACTTGCTAGGACACCTTCCACGAAAAGGATGGGTTTGCAGCACCACAGGCTCTTTCCAGGAGATTAAAGTGTGAGCTCAAGCCAGAAGCAGACCTGGGTCCCAGCCAGCCAGTAACATCGCCCTGCTGAACTAATGGGCCCAGCCCAGCGAACAGCGTGCCAGGCAAAAATATGGTGTGGGCAAAATGGTTACTGGCTCCCTCTACTCAAAAACCTCACCACTGTTGAGCAAGGCAGGATTTGCAGGACTGGAAAAGCAGTAACTGTGAAAGGAACAGGGAGAGGAGAGAAGTAACTGGTGAGATGTTTTGACTCGCCTGAGAAGTTAAGCACCACACTGGAAGCCTGTCTGCAGGTCAGCATTTCTAGATGGTCTGTTTTCAGGACATAGCCATTATTAATGATGATAGCTTTTACATCATCCCTCAGCAAGGCCAGAGTTGGGGCTTTCCTGCAGAACACCAGCTCAGCTTTGATAGCACAGCATACAACTGGAGCCTTGGTCTCCCTCCTGCCTGGGAAGCAGGTTTAGTGAAAATTTAGCTGCCAATAAAGCTGTAGAAAAATGAAGTGAAGATGATACTAGTTTTCAAATCTATTCTGGGAATAAGACATGACTTTAGTAGCAAGACTCACGAAGTTAGATCACCAGTCTGCTTCATCTGAGGTAGCTCTGAATAAAAGCACGGTGGATCTACCCTGAAAGCCGCTCATACTCTGTACACGTTTTTCACATAAGACAAAGGTGCAGTAGTCCTTACTGTAGAGGTTTACAAAGTTATCACAGATATTACTAGAGAATTCAACTCATTTGTGTTCTTCAATGTCCATGCATGCACTCAACATGTAGAGAACTCTCTCTGAGACGTGTTCTAACCCTAAAAAGACAGAGTGGTGAGTTTGTCACTGTTCACTGTGCCCATCATCACCGACATAGGGCCAGACTAGAATGAGTATTAGAATCACAGAAGTCTTAGTTGGAAGGCACCACAGGAGGTCTCTGGTCCAAGCTTCTGCTGAAAGAGGGACTGTCAACAACACCAGATCCAGTCAGTTGTTGCTTTGTCTTGCCAAGGCTTGAAAGCCTCCAAGGAGGGAGGTCCCACAGCTTTGCTAGGAAACTTAATACACTGCTGCTCTGCCCTTCTGGTGAAGAACTTCTAATGTCTTTGTGAACCTCCAAGTGACAGCTTGTGCTCATTGCCCCTTGCTAAGTTGTCTGCCATGACTGAGAATAGTTCAATGAGGCCATCATTGCGACTCATTTTGAAGTACTTCTAAGCTGCAGTTGGATTCCCCATTAGGTGACTCCTTCCCAAGCTGAAAAAGCCCAGCAATCTCAAACACCTCTCATAGCCCATGTGCTCAAGGCCTCTCCCCAGATTGGTACTTACCCGCTGGACCAACTTTTCTAAACATCTGTTGGAAGCCAGGGTACAAGGGGCCCTGCCTAAAGCTCAACCAACAGGTAGGGTTAGGGTTAGGGTGAGGGTGAGGGTTAAGGTGAGGGTTAGGGCAGGGCTGAGAGAAAGAGAAAGCCTAAAGAAGAAGCAGTAGTGGGACAGAAAGGAGCTGCTGAAGGAAAACATTGGATACAAGAAGGGCTGTGCTGTGATAACTTTTTAATTGGAACACAGCCAATGTGTTTTTACTTAAAGGGCAGCCTAGCATTAGGCCTGCCAGAAGAAAATGTAGGCTGCACCGAGACGTGTACTGCAGATTTTTCATCTTGGCAATGTTCAGGGGCTTTGTCTTAACCTTGGCGTACAACCTGGATTCCAGGTTTGGGTTGGAAGAGTGAGCCTGGAGCAGGGATTGTAAAGGGGCAAGAGAGGGGCTGCCAAAGGGAAGTGTAATTAAGAAATCAAACAATAAAGATGGACTGTGAAAATGTGACTGCTATTTTAACCATTTTTATCCCCAAAGTAGCCACATTTAACACCCAGTTAGAGGCCAGTCCTCTCTCAGTAGGGAGTCCTACAGCTGCTTTTGGATGGTGGGGGCAGGCAGGCATACCTACTCCTATTTTGCATCCCTCTTTCCACAGCAAACCGTATTGCCTGCATCCCACAGGGAGCTGATGGGGGTGGGGTTGACGCCATTTGAGATTGTTAGGGTGACTGCATACCACTATAAGCCCCCTTCGCCATGATTTTTTGGAGATGAAAGGCAATACCCTTGCAGTCACAACTCTTCCAGCAGACTCAGGTGGGTCCCATCTGGCCCTACAGCTCTGAACGCATCCAGCTTCTCGCAGTGATCCCTGGCTTGCTGCTCCCCTACGCAGTGGAGTATTTCAGCCTTTTACCTACTGCCTGTCACACTGGCTGAATTTCCTTTTTCCCCGAATTTCCTTTTCCTAGTAGCATCCTCATAGCATTGTTCGTGTCTCATTTTTGTAAAGTGATTCAATGATTTGCTGAAATGAGTTGGTGCCCTGAAAACTTTGGGGGTTTAAAACAGGAAGGCTTTTGCAGTTATAAAAATATTACATAGGTCCTCTCCTCTACTGTTACAGAGCCCAGTGGGAAGTGAATGCCTTCCCCAGGTATAATATATTTTCTGTGATGGGAATGCTGGAAAAGGTTATATACCTTGGTTTATGTAGCAGGATGCTACAGGTCTCCTTTCGGCTGGGTGTTTTGAAGTTTGGGATGAAGGGGATGGGTGTGCTCTGTTTCCTGGGGCAGCAGGCGCTGCTGGCAGGCAGGGAGACCAGCCTGCTTGGAAAAAGTGATTGTTAGCACAGCAGGACAGATCTGAAGCTTTGCAGAAAACCCCCAAACCTTCAAATTAGTCACAGCTCTAAAGACGGGAATTTTTCCTTTCAAAGGTCTTACGCTTCTCTTGCTCCGGGCTCTTGAATGCCCAGTGGGGACACAGGTCTGCAAAAAAAGACACGGATTGCACTACTACCAAAAAGTTAAAATCAGATCAACAGATTTTGAATAGAGACACAAGAAGGCCAAGCTTTTTCCCGCATAAAGGTCAGCCATCAGCAGGAGGCAATATTAACCAAAGGAGTGAACCAGGAGGGGATGTTACCACATGGGACTTTCACAAAGCTCAGGAGCAAACAATCCACGGGGCTGCCAGGAGCTCTGCCACTAACTGTGGGATGGAGAGGTGGCCACCCCTGGTCCCTTGATTCTCAAATTTCTTCTGCTGTATTTGTAATGAACAAATTCAAAGTAGTGCAGGACATAAGATATCTTTCATATACCACCCTCCTGGTTTAGAAGCAATGTGATAGTTTTAGTTGCTGCAAAATACCACCCAAAGAAAGTCTACCTGTCTTTGATGCTCTACCACTGGAGATGAAGTTGAAAGCATATTGCAAAGCTTTACAAGACATGACACCAAGGACAGTCTTTACAAGACATTACAGGACAGTCTTAGAGACTCCCATAAAATAAGTTTTAGACTAAATTGCAGAGAAGAGAAAACAAGTACATATTTTACTTATCTGGAGCAACCTTTTATAGAAGAGTTTTAAACTTTGTGGGGTATTAGAGCTGCATATATTCCATAGAATATACCATATATATTATGTTCAAACAGAAAATGTTGGGCGTTGCTATTTAGAATTGCAAATAGCTGCAGGTCTGGAGCAGCAGCAGCAGCAGCGTGGTCCCAAAGGCTGTCATTTCATTTAGAGGCTGGGAGTGGGGAGAATTTCAATCACAGGTTTTGTGTTCTGCAACAGCCTTTTGAGTTCAGCTAAGGCCTGGCACTGCAGCCTGCGCTGTCATACTGCGGCTCATGGGGAGACGTGTTAAGCTCTCACAAACATTTTCTTGCCGAAAGGGAGCAGGTAGGTTACAGGAGCTTTTTTTTATATGTGGGTTGTTGGTTTTTTTTTTTGGCCAAGTGTATAGGAAAAGGAAACCCCTCCAATTTCCAAGGGTATGCCTCTTATAGCAAATAAACACCTAGAAGAACACTGCTTCGAGGGCTGATGCTCCATGGCTGTTAGGCAGTACTGAGCTCAGACATGTCCAGCCACCCCGAGGACTATGGACACAGCACTTCCTAAAAGGAAAACTGAGGTCCATATGTATAATCACAGGTCTCCAGGATCTGTGACACGGGGAAAGAAACTCACTCACGGCAGCAGCTCTCATCTTGATTTACTCATGACTAAAGCAGCGATGGCGAAGCGCCCCAGGAACTGCAAACACCATCCACCAGCTGCATCTTGGTGTCTTTGCTCCTTCATATGTATGCCCCTCTATCCCTTTCATGCTGTGATCCCTGGGGATGCTCTTCTCAGGACCTTGCTCCGTGTTAGAGGAGAAAAGTCAGGAAAGCATTTGGTATCGGAGGGTTAAAGCACGGCAGAGCACAAATTGCTGCATTAGTTAATCCTTGTTGCTCTCGGGCATCCTGGGAGTCCACCTCCCTTTGCCTCTATTAGCAGCTCACCTCAATGTCACACAGGCAGTGACATCTTGGCCTTTTTGTTCCTTCACGCTTTTCCCTCTCCAGCTCTTTTTGGCTATTTGCTTCTTCCTGGGGGGTGACCTCTGGAAAACATTAATTAAAGTGAGATTGAAAGCCATGCAGAGACGTGTCTAATGGGATTGAAATCCAGTGTCCTAACCATGCGCACAGCCATTGCGGCTTTAACACTGCAGTTTTCTGATTTATCTGTAACCAACGTGGCCAAGAAAGAGGAGCCAGAGCAGAAGGAGGAGGAGGAGGAGATTGGCTCTGTGGGGCAGCTCATGCTGTGGCAATCCAAGGGTGGTGGCTGGCAAGGCAACAACATGGGACCTTCCTCAGACCCATGGGGGGGACACTGCTGGGGATGATCTTGGTAGGGGGGGACCCAGCTCCCCCCAGGGAAGTCCTCCTATCCCCAGTGCTGATGTGCTGCAGGGAGGGAGGGGATGGTTGGGTTTTAGCATCAGCTGGGTGGGCACATGAGCTTGGGTGGCTCCCTGCATCCTGACCAGGGAGACAACCCAGCTGTCTTCACAGGGCTTTTAATTCCCTCCTTGGCCCCAAAGCAGCGTGACTCTCTAACACACCCCGAGCTGGTTTCAGAGCACTCACTTTGGAGACTGCTTCTTCAGAGCTGCTTAAAAAATTAATAATAAGAAGTCATGGTGAACTTAGGCCAACCTACATTGGGTAGACTGTTGGATGCTGGCCACATGACTGTACCCCCTTCTCTTCTCGAGGGGACAGCAGGTGTCAGGGGGTGTAAATGCCCACAGAGCTCTCGGCCAAGCAGCCGGGACAGATCCAGCCTAATGGTGCATGACTGTGGGAGCCCCCCTGGGCCATCTGGCCAGACACCGAAGAGGAGAGGTGTCTTCAAGAAGTTCATTGAGGGAGGGGCATGGCTAACAGGGAGATGGGTCCTGCTGAGTGATGGGACTGCTGCTCAGGCTAAGGAAGGCAGACACGTACCTGTGGGGCTCTCCTGCTCTGGGATTTCTGGTGTTTGAACCAAAGTCTGGCTTGAGGGATTTAACCAGGGTGGCTGCCGCGTTCAGGGTGGTGTCACAGCTCTGCTCCTCCACCATAAACTCCGCTATCGGGCTCCAGCGGGCAAAGGGTCTTCTCTTTCATGAGCCGAGGCCGATGTAATAACTCAACACTTGTCCCCTCCCCATCGTGGCTGGGCTCAGGCAGATTCCTTCCTGACCCCAAGCTGGTGATGGGTGGCAACCCTGCACAGGCCAGCAAGATCTAAGGACGGATCCTGGGAAACAATGAAGTAGCCGCAAAACTCTGCAGTTGGCTGGTTCTTAGAGCCAGGCCACCAGGAGGACCGATGGGGAGAGCTGCAGCAGCTCTTCCAGGGCTCGCACAAATTAACACACATCAAAAAGTATTTATTGATGTATATCAAGTGTTTTGTAGCAGCACAGATATTGGCATACGTATGGAGTGAGGCTTCTCAAAAGAGACAGCCAGGAAAGGACGGAGAGAAGATATAATTTGCCCTGAGGCCAGGAAGCTGTCAAGCTCCTGGTCAGGTGTACACGTGCAAGCACAAGTGGCTACAACCCTATGAAGTGAAGCAAGTGATTGCAATGTTAAGCAGCTGAGAGTCTGGGCCAGTCACTTCTTTTTTTTTTTTTGGTCTCCCTCTAAAGCCTGCTTATGAAAATTGCTTTTGAATATTTATGTTTGGATTGCTTATTTGGAAGAAGTCACATCTGCAGCTGCTCCTGCTGAAGTGACAACCAGTCTGTGCTGCTGTCTCCTAGAGACCTTAAGTTCCCACACTAAAAGAAAGAATTCTTTTTTTTTTTTTCTTTTTTAATAAGGCTTGATTTGCCATGCTGATTCAAAGGGGGTGTAATTTCAAAGAGCAATGGGATTTATTACTGGTTTAAAGACCAGTGCAAGAAAACAGATGATCAGAACCACAAGGAACGAAGACGGGATGATGGAGAAAGGGCTTTTGCCTGTTGTGGTGACGGCTCCTGCGGCAGGACCCAGAAGCGGCTGCTGTGAAAAGATCAGCTCTGCACGGGTAATGCCTCAGTCTTCACGTCAAGATAGAAAAGAACAGAAATGCCACATTTGGGTGAGTTATTGTTGAGGGTCACCACTTCCCATTCGGCTGCCAGAGCCAGAAGCATCAGGAAGATGCGTTTCATGCAGCGACTGGGGCCCACACTTGGGTTCCTCACCGACTTCAGGTAACGAGACGCCATCTTCGTTAGTGAGCACATGAGAAAACTCTAAAGCTGTTGGCTGAAAGACACCGCGTAACTTACTTTATTTTTTTTTCCCCAGCATATAAAACGCTGCACACAATTCATAAGGACAGAAAATCATATGCATGTGTTTTATTTGAGAATGAAGTCATCAGGCAATTAGAAAATATATGCACTGTATGCAGGTGGGGTGGCTGACGTTAAGGATGCACGTACAGAAAGTTTTCACAGATTCTGATTTTTAATGCTGTATTACTCTTAAATCAACATACAATTGATAATTGGCTGGACAGAAATAACGAAGTTTACATTTCAGAAACAAAACAAGTTCCCAAGCACGAGTGGCCCTGGACTCCTGGAGCCTCTGGAGCATTTTGAAGCTTCTTTTATGTGGAAAAACTCCTTTCCTACTGAGCAGAAACATATCAATGTTTCATCTCAATGTTTCTTTCAAGCAGAAAGCTATTTCGACAATGCCACTTTTGTGCTATCAACATGACACCATCAAAGCCCTAAATAAAATGCATTTCTATTTCTGTTTATTATTTGGGAAATGCACTTCATCCAGAAAAGCCAACGTGCACAGTGCATCCACTGACTGCAACAGCAGAAGCAAAAAATCTCTCCATAAACAGGTGTTTAAATCAGAAGAGCAGAATTTTTTCTCAAGAACAGAGATTTTTCTCAGGTGACAGTATTGCTGTACCATATTCTAACAATTTTTTTCTGGCTCAAACATCATGGTAGCTCAGTATTTTGTCCTGAAGATGGATACAAAGAAATCAGAAAGTTTATTGCCTTTAATTGGTCTTTGGTAATACAGCAGACTCAACAGGGGTTGTTTTCGTGTTTGGTGGGGATTTTTTTTGTTATTAACATATAATAGTCCTTAAAATTCCTCTTAAACATCCAATTTATCATTTGCCTACCATGAAAGGCTTCTTTTTATCAGCTTCACTATGAGTTGCCATCCACACCTACTTGACATTTCAGAAGAAGGGGACCCCACTCTTGAACAGAAATTTCTAGCGTCAGTATCAACAAACTATGTCTATGCCAGCACAAAACAAAACCAAGTGCTTTAAAATCTAGGCTGCTAAGGCTTTTCACATCCAGGAAAACCTCCCTGACATTTTTTTACAAAACAAGAGTTTCGTGGTGTGTCTGGAGTCGATATGCCACGACGCAGGCTGGCAGTGCAGAATAGCAATAGAATCCATTAAAGCCACGTCGGGAGCCGGGAACCAGAAACGTTACATAGTAATTATGGCGAGGATTTTCTGTGAAATAAATTCTGTTTTTTCAAATGAGATTTTGAAAAATCACCCACTAACATTTCTGCAGAAATGCTTTACAGCTTGCCCAAATTGTAAAGGACAGCTCCTCTTTTCCCACAAAAGCTTACAGAGCTTGTAATTTACTGCATTACTGCTTGTTCCAATGACTGTTCGAGGGAACGGTTTGGCATTGGTAAGAGGAGATTAGTTTGTGTATTAATGCAATTCAAAAGTTCACTCCATTTACACAAAGGCATGAAAAGCTTAATTTGAACTCTCAACAATTCCACTTTCCCCCTATCTCAAGTTCGTAACACGGATTTCATCGAGTCTTAGAGAGTCTGCTTCAGAGCGGGGAAAAAAAAAAAAAGATTAAGCAGATGAGAGAAAACATGTTCCCAACTCACATCGAGGCTTTACTAGTTAGAACCGCGCATCCCGCGTACGGAGGCGTAACGCACGGCCGCGAAGGGGCTGCCCGCGCTCCCGTTACAAGAGCTCTCCTCTTGAGCAACACCATGGAGCAACACCGCGGAGCCCCCACTCAAACGCGTCCTCAGAGAGGGCAGGGGACGGCGACGGGGCCGGGGAGGGCAGCGAGCCAACAGCAGGGATACAGCGGGACGGCAGGATCTGGCCATCTGCGACGTCTGATGACCGGTCCGCAGTTTGGAGGAGGAGGGACCGAAGAACAAAAATGAAAACAAAGCACGTAACACCACAAAATCTTAATGCAAGCAGCCCTCGTCCCTGCCACAGGCTGCACGATGTGCTCCTGAGATCAGCTCTCGAAGCGTCAGGCAACACCTGATAATAAATTGCTTTCTTAAGGCAGTAGCGTTTCCAAAAGCGAGCGTGGGGATTATTTTTTTGTCAACTGTGAAGCTGTAGCTAGTCATGCGATGCTCACCCTGTCATTGCTTTAGTTGCCTAAAAACCCCCAAACGCTCCTAATACTGCCTTTCCAATTAAAAAATCTACACTTGCCGAATTGCTAGAGAGATGTTATTTAACCCCCAGCTGCAGAGGAGCTCCCCAAAAAGGGGAAGGAGACAACTCAGAAAGTAGCGGGACATTGCTTGTTGAGGCAAAAAAGCACGAGGCACTAACAGAAGTCAGTTTGAGGGGAGGAAAAATGAACGGCCCTTGTTTAAACCCTCCTCTCACCTCAAAACAAAAAGGCTCAGAAACTCAAAATTGATTAAAGAAAAACCAAACACAATACAAAACTAGTCCCTCTTCCTCCTGAAGGCAGCAGATTTTTCAGATGGCAAAGTAAATTGTCTATTAAAAAAAAAAAAAAAAGCAGTATCTAAATACATTGTCCGTAAGCATCCATTTGTGACGCTGAAAACTCTCCCAGACTTCTCAGCACACGGTGGCCGTGCCTTGGGCTCACGCACACGGGCAGTAAAACGCCGAGTTTTTAGCCATTCGTTTCTGCGGCTTGTTGGGCCACCGCTCCGTTAACACAAACCGACCCAGACACCGTCTGTCACAGCAGACTTTTTTCAAATTACAGTGAACCCCACGGTATTTAATGTGCAAAATGTGTCATAGTTCCAAACAAGTTGCCAGGGTCTCACGTGTAAAATGATGTTCTTATTTAGATAGTTGCAGTAACTCCTCAAAAAGATCCTAAACGTTACTCGAGAAAAAAAAGGATGAAAGTACACGTCTAATTTTAACTAACTAACACAACTTTCACTTCAGCTGCTCTGCACACACACAGAAGAGCTAAAGAACTCTAAGCGTGGATGTGGATTTTTTTTAAATGTCAGATTTATTTCCTTTTTGATACCAAAGATCTGTTCTGCTCTGCAAATTAACTGACAAAATAAGCTTTATTTTGGTTTTCACATTGTATTTGCTTTAAAAAGATGGATTTTCTGATGATAAGCCCTGCAAATTGAAACTCAAATTAGATTTTCTCTTCTTGTATACTACCATTTTATAATTAAATCTGCAAATCTTGAGGTTTTATTACTTCTGCTACCACTAGCTTTTCCTGCTATAGTACAGAAATTACACTGCATATACACAAACTTGTATTTATGTACAGACACAGAATCATGGAAATAAAACCACTGAGTGGACATAAAAGCTGCCATTTGAATTTATACTCCCCAGCAGGAACTCCAATCAAGCAACGTCCTGCCCACGAGCCTAAGGGGGATTTTTCCATGGCCTTCAGGTCAGGCTCAGCAAGAATATCTTGAGCATGGCAGGAGAAATGGGGAAACTACCAACTCCATTGCAAGATCAATTCTAAAGCGCCTTAAAATAATACCTATTTTAATTAATTATTTTTATGCTAACAAAAAAAAAAAAAAATATACACCAATATTTTAAAGTAGAAAATTTACATTTTTTTTTTTATACCAGGACTTTCCCTTCACCAGTTTAGTTTTAGTACAGATGATCCTCCCTAACAGAGTGTTTACAGACAAGAAAAAATAGTTAAACATCAGGATATTTATTTTGCATACAAATATTTACAGAAAAATACTTAAAAAATTAAGTATTCAAAGTTTAATTAACTTCACTTCAAAAAAGCTTCATGCTTTTATGTTATAAAAACATACTGCCTTTACTGTGCTCAAATTTAGTATTCAGATCTCTGGATTTTCTTATAAGAGCTTTCTTTTGTGCTTCATCAAATCGATTGACTTTGAGATCCTGGTCTCGGTCAAATGGCCTTCTTTCTTGAGGTTTGTTCTTTTCTTCAGATGCTTTGCTCTTTAGCTTTTTCTGATGTATGTCCATGAGAGATTCTGATCTCTTTGACTCCTGGAGAAATGGGAAGAAGGAAGAGGAAATAAAGCATTACAAAACATCAACAACGTACAGAAAATCCAAATGGAAAGATTTGAATTAGGAAGGCTAAAAATTCCAGAAAAAGAAGACAGCTTAGTAACTGGAAAACAGAATGATAAATTTAGCATACGCAGAGCAGAAAGCGCGTGTAATCTTGTCTACGCCGAGTAAAATACTAATAATTCACTGACATTAAAGATACCCGTAATGTTGTTGAATCTCCTCAGATAGTGGAGATAAATTATAAAAATAATGCAAAAGAAAACATAAAAGTTGCTCTGCAACTTCATTAGCAGAGACAAATGAAGACACCACGCCAAGAGAAATATCTCAAAGTACAGGCTCCGTTTCTTATACACTTCCCCTAAGCATCTGGTTTAGGCCACTGCTAGGGGCAGGAACAAGCTAGATACCCTTTCGATCTTACTCTCGTGCACTACGGTGTTTTTAATGTGTGCTCTTAACTTTTCAGTATTTGAATCACCTGTTGCAAACCCACAGGACAAAGTCACAGGCTTGAGCCAGAGCATGTGTTTTGCCAGGTCAAGGACTTCAGTTGCGTTTATTAAAGAGCATGATCCAGCCCAAATACAACATAACACTTTTGCTGATTTCACACAGGAGCAGGATTAGTTCTCACAAGATTATGTGGTCCCTCCTTTATTCAGGTAAAGTGTATTTGTGTATCCCTAAGTATTCACTTTCTCAGACTCTCAAATCATTACAAACCAGCCAAGAGACCAGCCCAAACCAATTCTCTCATCAGAAAGAGCAGAAGATGAGCAGCTCTGTTTTCTCATGTCTAGGAACGCAAGACCTTTATTCCGAAGGTTCGTTTCCCTTCACTCCCTGTGCAAACACTTACCTCATCATACATACTAATAATAATTCATATATGACATAAGAAATGATTCTCATGGAAAAACAGAAAATGGACAACACTTATTGATGGTGTAACTGCATCAGTGTTGACAGAATTGCACCAGAGAATGTATATGGCATCAGCACTGAAAGTAAGAAACTATTTTAAGAATTAAAGCTCCTGTTCTATGAAAGTATCCTTGATAAAGGTCAGTGAAGAAAGAAATAGGAAAAAATAGAGGAAAAAAAACCCTCAACCACCTGAAAATCAGAACAGTCCTGATTAAAAAAAAAAATCCCCAAAACAACCCAAGAAATATTATTCTTAAACAAGATGCCTTCTTCAATTTTTTTTTGAGACAACTCCGTTAACCTTTGAAAGAGTAAAGGCCTATATGTTTTATTTTGGCAGTGGTACAGAGCAAAACCTGAAGCTCTACATGAAAATTATTCTACTATATTCATAATGACAGTAGAAACAAACAATAGAGAAGGAATTTAAGATAGTATACTAATAGCTCTGGATTTGCAAGCCTCTAAGTCAAGAGAGACATGTGATTTAATGAACTACAAATAAATTATTAAAAGTGCCAGATAAACTTCAATCATGTAATATAAGCCAAAGCTGCGATTCTCAAGTTAATTATACTCTCAAGAGACCAGATTGCTTTCCGTAAGACTTCAGGCCACAAATCAGGGAAGAACTGGAACGAACAGCTGTAAGACAGGCCACAGTCCATATACTCTGGCGGACAGGGTTGGCAGACAGCAAAGTGAGAGGGAATTTGACATGGAGTTCAGATTTTTAGTAATCAACATCTCCCTGTGAAAATTACCTGCTTCTGCAGAAATTGAGGAAAACTCCATGTAATAATGAGGCAGTTAATGTAATTAATTTACATAGTGTAATTAATGCATTGAGCTGCTTAGCCCATCAAGCTTCTTTTGGGTTAATGCATATTTTGCCCTAAAAGTTAAACCTTCACTACTGTTTTATTCTTGGGATATTGGTAATTTGGTGAAGCAAGCTAATATTTGCATTAAGGTAGTCTACTACTCCCAGCAACCATGTCCTGACGTGAGGATGATTTAAGAAAACATCACTGAGACAATATACGCAACCCCCAATTCTGTCACATTGTTTTCAGCAGCAGCTGGAGGGTCCAATCCTGCTCTTGTTGAAGTCAATGGCAAATGTTCTAATGACTTCAACAGCAGTGGGTTTGGGCACTAAAAGGGAAGACTGTAGTGGCATCACCATGGAAACCAGCAGCACTAGAAATGAGAACCAGAAGAAAAAGAAAGAGTGAAGAATTAAAGGAAATGCAGGAAGAGGAAGTATTTAGCTACTACACTTACATTGTATGAAGTCACTTGCTCAACAAGTCTCTTGTCTCTCCCAGATAATACAATTTCTTCATTATCCTTACTGGTTGACTTTTTTGCCTCTTCTCTTTCCTGATGAGTAGAAGCAAATCACAAACTATAGTAATCAGAATGTCTGAAGTAAAAAGCAAGGAAATCTATATTTACTTTAATTAAATCTGAAGGGTAAAGGCCACGATAGAGGCCACCAGATATTTTTTGCTCAGCTTGATAGAAGAAACTGGACACACTGTAATTGGAAATTCAATGAGCTGATACAGAGTACCTGACTACTGCAGAAGGAAGAGGGAATAAATGAGTATCAATGTTACTTAAAATCGTTATTTCCTTGCCTTTACCTTTAAGCCTGAATTAATAAGTTTTGATAAGAAAAAAAAATCTGGAAAAAACCTTCATTGAACAGCTCATGGTATCTTTACTTTGTTTTCACAGAATATCAACAACATACATACTGCCTGCAGGTATATATAAATGAGTAAATACTCACCTTGGCTTTTCTTTCTCTGTCAGCTGGAGTATCTGTCCAAATAGATCTATCGCCCGATTTGTCATCAGCTCTTCTCTTGAATGTTCTTGGGCCGAATCCAAAGCTTTTCAATTCAGGTGGAAGCTCTGTCATCCACGATTCCCTGGTAACTTGCTTGGGTTCATCCTTTACAAAAAGAAATAGTGGGTGGGGGCAGGGGAGGAGAAGAGTTAAAAAGGGAGATAATCAAAAATTGCCATCTGAACCTCTTAGCTTCCAGTGGAAATCATAGATTTTTCTTTGTCTTAACAATTGCAAACACTTAGCATCCCGAGCAGAACTGCAACTGAGTTCACACAGAAACAGGCAAAGAAAACCACAAATATACTCTAGCAACAAAATATTAGAAATTAAGAAATCCAGCTTACGCTGTTTGCTGAAGTAAGTTTTTCCTTCATTCTCTGAGCTCTGCGTTCAAATTCTTTAGTCACATCAGACTCCACTGGTCCTTTTGCAGGCATTGGGCCTATAAGATTGTCGTCTTCTTCACTACTATCTGTTACCTTCCAAAAAATAAAACATTTCTCTCAACCATAGTGCTAAGACCATCAAGAAACACTTGAGCTTCATAAGATTAGAATGATTTTGTCTAGAAGAGCGTATAAACCTAACGCAATGTGCCTGTCAGTCAGACAACAAAAACCTGAATTACAACTCCAGATTAGACTTGCTCTAGCACTTTAACTCTCTTGTCTGAGGCAAAACCACTGGTAAACACAGCGGCAATACATAACGTCCTGCTACTTCACATTGCTCTGCATGCAGCCACGTAGCCTCTGTGGCCATAGGTAAATTTGAAACACACAAGCATATATCTTTTATACTTTGGGCTTTACCATCACTAGCAACATTTGGATGCATCTCCGCAATAAGGATCGCAATTTCGCACTGCAAGAACAGTCTCGAGCTCAGATTCTGTAAGGATGCTAGGAAGATTAACATGCAAACTAGGGTACAGTGGCATGCATGGTACTACACCCCTGGGTATAGAGTATCTGCCAGTCTCATCTCTTGGTTCCATCATTCGCTGCTTTGATTCCTTTTGACATTGCACCCTAAGCAATTATTTGGGGAACTGCTCAATAAACTAAGTCTGAAAGGGACTAGGTGTTAATAAGAACCTTTGTGGATGCCCACAGGTCCCTCCAAGTTAAAACAGTACAGATGTGGACAGAGGCAGAACTAGACAGAAAAGGGTGATGCCACAGTGCGCTGGAAGCAAAACTAAGGTGCCCAATATCTACGAAAGTGAAAAGATTTAGCTACAGCCTGGATGTGGGTGATAAGGCAATGGGAGTGGGATGCCTACAAGGCTGTGTACTCAGGAAGCACAGAGCATTACTTGAGAATATAAGGTGGTGGCAAAGCTGTTTCAAACGAAGGACGAAGAAGGTAAGGGAGAATGGCTTGTTTTTGTCATGCCAAACTTTGGTTACCAGGTGGACATCCTAGAACCAAGATACGACACCATCAGAGAAGATAAGGGCTCAAGAGCAATGAGCAGTGGAAAAACAGGATCAGGAGCCTTCTATGGAAAATAAGGCACCCGAGGCAGAGGTAACCGAGTGGAGAATATGAGAACAGAGTACAGAACCTCACTAGAAGACTCAGCTAATGGGAGCATGGGGAATGGAGGATGAGCGAAAGGAGGAGGAGAGCAGGAAAGGTATCCTGCTACACTGAGTTCAAGCCTAATACTTCAGGCTGCTCATAGCTGGCATCCCACTGCTGTAGAGGGATTTGGGCTAAGGAAGATAGCAGGTGTGAAATAAGCCACTTTACTCCTATATGTGCCATTTGCTACAGAAACTGGTGTGCTTTAATGACACTGCTCCAAGCTAGCCAAGCCAGTTGTCCCTGTCTGCCTTTAGGAGTCAGCAAAGGTATGAAGAGCAGGGAAGGCAAGCTTCAGGTAGCAAGAGACACAGCTACGTATGGCTGTGGACCACAAGGTGCAAGAAGAGGCTTAGCAAATTTAACGGCTGTGTGATCAGTTGCATGAAATGGATCTGAAAGACTGAGGAGGGTGAGAAACAGCCGGTCATTTATAAACACCATCAATGCAAGGTGGTAATACCAATTTCTCTCATCATTTTTCTCAAAAACATTTACATAGTCAAGCTTTCACTAATTATCTACCACTGTGATATTACTTCCGCTTTTAGAGAATGGAGTGACTGCATTCTCTCTCTCTCTCTTTTTTTAAAGAAGGAGCTGGTGGGGAAGAGGAATAACCATCTTGAGAAACCAAGGTAGTAAAACACTTCCCTCTCTCTTTGTACAAACAAATAAAAAATGCAAAGATATAAGACTTTCATAATAAATTGTATTGTAAAGTAGTTGAGGATGAAACACAAATCCCACACTGAGTTTTAATTGAAGAAGCATGTCTCATTTCCTTTCTCATTAGTCTTAAGTACAATTCACTCCATTACCACCTGCCTCAAACAAGATGAAATTAAACATTAAAAAACAGTGCCTTGAAGTTTGAAGGGGAAATCAATACAAAGTAAAGAGTCAGCATGGAATAAGCTGCTTCTAAAGATGTACTAGAATACAAAATAATTAAATTAAAACAAAATAAACAAAAAAATTACTCATCATATTCGAAGGTAAGATAGAGTATTACCAGGAAGAGAAAAAAAATAAAGTAAGTTAAGTTCTGTAATAGCTGTAACAAAGCTGATGCTAAAAGATCTATTTAGGAGAAAAGAGACTGTTTTGTTTGTAAAATATATAAGCAGACCAGTTTTGACATCCCTGCCTCAAAAGATTTGTCATTATGATAAATTGCTTAATTGTTATTTGGAGTTACAAGATGATGAGGATCTTAAAAATGTCAGATAATCATTCTTCATGAAGGATTGTGACAACATTTGCTGTAGGAGGCTGGAGAATGATATACTTCGCAACTACTAATCAAAAAAAGTGAAGTTCCAGAGCAGCTTTTGTCTCATTCCTTCCTAGCATCTCCCACAGTCTCTGGGAGTTAAACTTAAAAATGTAAGTATTTTAGAAATAAACAGAGTAACTGTTAATTCTCACAAGGAATTAATATTTAATTTATCATAGAATGAAAGAGATTCAATTGCCTAAACACTGGTATCCAGCACCATTTTTGATGTCTTAGGGCACCCTGCCTGGCTTAAGAGGTGCTGCTCAAGAAGGATGCAAACTTCTCTAAGGTGCTACTCCTTATCTGCCAGCCCACTGCAGACGATTCAGATCCCTCAGAATGGTACCAGAGGCCCGTATTTAGGGAGCTGAATCTTCCCCATACCTCTAGCTGTATTTTATAACACTTCTTATTCCTGAATGTTCTTTAGTAGTACATGCGTTATTTTGCGGCTACGGATTAGACTATAGGACTTCTACCTAGTTTTTACCTAACCTGACGAGAACAGTCAAAAAACATGAATCAAAAAATTGTGTCAGTGTCACTGTCCTGCTCCGTCTTATTCCCAGTTACAGGTATCATCTTGCTATTGATAAGAACAATTAGTGACACTGCAGCATCATTCTTGATTGCATTCTTTTGGATAAACTTGTTTAACGCATCCACCAATAAACATGTTAAGGAGGTGAAGATCTGTGAAATATTCAATCATTTTGCTGCCCCATCAGCAAAGGAGTAAAAGCTTGAATTATAGCTAAATATTTTCATTCTAACAGGTTGTATTACTTCTTTAAGGTCCTTTAAAAATTTGAACTTTGCCAAAATGTTCACTTAGGAAGGACATCACACCAAAAGAAAGAATGGGAAAACATTAGGAAGAATTACTGTGACAGCAGTTTAGGATGCCTAGATCTCTTGTGTTAGTGCATCATCCGTCTAACAGCAACATCACAACAAACCAGACCAGCCTTTTTCTTTTTTAAGGCTTATTTATGCTTCAGTATTTGACTCAGGCAAAAATATGCCAGACACTTTCTGGTCTAAAATTAAACTGTCATGCTGAAAAGTATGTCTAGCAGACTTCTTCAGGCTCCTACTTGTTTAAGTATTTCAGATAGCTTGTACTAAAGCAAAAGGCTTCTGTTTTCACAAACCTGGGTATGGAATTCTGATGAAACAGACGGTCCTATGGAACACCTGCTATTCCCAGTGTCCTGCGAAGGTTTCCTAAAGCCAGGCGGTAATGCAGGACCTATAATAGGCCTTGAGGGGAGAGAAAAAAAAAAAAAAGAAAATCTTGGGTTTTAGTTGGGGGAGGGGAAGGAAGTAACATAACCAACATAGTATATTAAGTGATAGCCTTCCACTGTTTGCTGCAGGGAAAAAATGTAAATATAATTATTAAATTATTAATATAAAAATAAAAATCAAATGTTGGTGAGAAGTGTGATTCTCCTTCCTCCCCATGCCACGTGTGCCCCCTATGCACACACCATAGAAATAACTGAATAAGAGTCTCCGTTTTCCAGGAGGACCTCTGCAGATAGCTGGGATGCAAGAAAACCAAGAAAGTTGCAGCATGTAGTCAAGGAAATCCACTGTTTTCTTCCCTACCTTCCTTCACCAGATTCAAGAGCAATGAAAGGCGGGAAGTCAAATACATGCTACTCTTTCTCTACCAACAAAGCCAATTTTGTTCATTTTTGCCTTACACCACAGTTTCACTGCCCTTCAATACACAGAATCAGTGAACTGCTCTGATTTTAAGTTTATTTTCCCTTGGAGTGGGGACAAGAGAAGAAAAGTTTTGTGATCCCAGGTAACTAATACTGATTTGTTTTTACACAGCAGCTCTGCAAGCAGTAGAATACAATTGTCTCCAGGAACATAGAAAGGTGAGAAAGAATCTCTTTTCAATGGTGAAAACAGTTCAAAGCATACTACCAACTGTGCTTGCAGTACTGAAAAGACTTCTGTATGCGAGTTCCTCTTAATAATTCACCATCATATTCTTTAAAGCTAATAAAAGCTAATTAAAAACTTAAACAATTATCACCTGAAGAAATATCCAAATGAGAGTATCCTCACAATGTATCAGGAGAGACTTTGTTTATTATGATCTTAGCTTTCCGAGCTTCAGGGCAATCAAACGTAACACAACATGAATTAAATTATGCTAATTATGGTCTTCTACTAAACCCCACATAATCTAATCAGTACAGCCCTGCTGTAGTGATATTATTGTCAGGATTTGAAGAGGGGAAATAAAAAGCAGAAAGTCCTGCCAGAAAGCCAACCACAGATAGACAGACACAAGCAATAAACATGAGCTCAGGCCAGGACAAGGGCCCTGGTGAGGTTTCAAACCCAGGCAAGAGGTCTGGGTTAAATTTGAAGTTCCACCCCCACCTAGCTGCTGCAAAAGAGAAGCAGCTTTTATTTTCCTCTGTTCCCTTCTGACTGCTTTCTGGTTAAAACTAAATTATACTGGGAACTTAAAATATGAAGAGATTGAATTTAAACCCATACAGATACAGCCAAAATAATCTTTTATTTTAGTATACAAGTACCTTTATTTTGCATGTAAAGAGAGTTAAACCAAACTATAAAAAAAGCTTTCAACTAAAATATATAAGAACATCTATGTTGTGGGCTGTATCTGTGCAACTTGTGAAAAAGAGCAGATCTCAAACACTCTGCCTTGCTTCTGTCACAGCTCAAAGGCTCTTCCAAGGAATAGAAAAATGGTTCCCATATTCATCCCTCCCACGCTTTCCATTTCTATGCTTTTTTTTTTCCACATGAATAACCCTATTGCTCGAGTCTTTTCTCAGCAGCACACAGCTGACATGAGTCTTGGCAGTTTCCTGGATGTCCAGAGGCTCTCTGAACAGGTGAAGTGAATCTAAATGAACTCTGTTAAACACATTTTGCTGCTGTTGGCAACTTCAGTACCTATCTATATGCATTCAAAAAACCACCCCAAACTCACCATGAATTAAGCTTTCATTTAACAAATATTGGATTTCATATGTGGCAAAGAACGCTTTCCTGTTGTTGGACTTGGAGTCCTTGCTAGTGCATGTTTGGAGATGGGCATTTCAGCATTCTTTTGATATTTAACTTAAAATTTTAAGATAGCCTTCACTCTTTACCTTGATGTGTGAATACTTCAGGAATATTTACAAGTGCTGGACTTCTGTCTAACACTGATAAACAGCAATATCCTCTCCAAAGTTGAAGGAAATCTGCTCATATGTTTATTTTATGCTGCAATGATTCAAGCAATTTTTAATAAGCTGCAAATTGCCACATGAGCTGCTCCTAATCATGAGTATGTCGCTTTGACAAGTCTGGAAAAGATGTAACAGAACAAAAGCTTTTCTAAAGAACGAGTATGCCACACACAGCTAATAAACAGTATGTCCATACCTTGGAACAAACAGCCTGCATTTGTTTCAATTATTCATGGCTAGATCGTCAGCTGGCAATCTGCTCAACGCCAGGGGCAATGCAGCGGGGAGACGGTTAACAGCATTGCGTCTACACCCTGCACAGCTTACGCGCCTCGGTGTGTCAGCACAACCAGACTGCCAGGTGTACGGGGGTGGAAGATAGACAAGGCTCTTCCCACACCTCACACCTTTCCCACCTATTCAGGGAATCGGGATGGGTGCAAAACAGCTCTGCTCAATCTGCTTTCTCAGTGTGCGCTAGGAGCGGTTGTATGGTGAGCTAGGACAAAAAAACAACCCCAAACCCTAGCAAGTGCCTTTTACTGCTTTAATCTCTCATACTCCCAGACACAGGGCAGACTCTTACCCTCTGAATGTACATGTGAGTTATCCACCATTTTGGAAATAAACTGCTAAGTAGAAATAAAAGTTAGGTGAACATACAAAAGACTAAGATTATATGATAGGTGATCACCTGTGTTACTGCTCATCTCTCTAACCTTCCAACTACAAGTTGCCTCTTTTCTTCCTCTTCTCCTTTGCACACTTTGACATAACATTTTACCACAGGAGTATTCATGTCAAAATCAAGAAAGCTACCTCCGCTGATATTAAGAGCTACAAGCATTTATTTGCTTTATTAGAGATCACATTATTTTTAGTGACTTCTTAAATTTTATAATTAAAATAACACATTGTGCATATGAAACGTAAGAAAAAGAAACGATATTAGTTACTCTTGGGACCATCAAAGCACCAAACGAGCCCAAATGAGCATGACACCCACAATTACAGAAGAGTTTGTCGACTGCAGCAAAGTGTAACCAAACAGACACAAGGAGGATACTTCCAAATAACCTTAGTTACATAAATTCTTGTTTTCCTAACTGCTGCCAAACACCATAAAAATTTATCCAAACTTAAAAAAAAAGAGTCAACTTTGAAATTTCCTTTGAGATGGTGTATTATACACACAGCTCAACAACAAATTGAGTCACTTGCCTAGAACTGAAAACTCATACCTGACAGGTAGGTATCGATTTATTTTATCTACCAGCTCCCTATTGCTCTGACGAAGATAACAATGCTCAAAGGACTCTCTTGTACCTTTTATCACTAAGCATCCCCTTGGAAGTACCAATTTCACTGTGGATTATCATTTCAAATTATAGAAGGAAGCACACAGATTGATGTAAAGACTAGAAGACTGAGACATGGTTAAGTTCTGCATAGATAAATCCATAAATAGTTTTTTTCTGGGAAGTATTTTATAATTGTGTGCAATCAAATGGAAAGCTTCCTGATAGAGGCTATAAATAATGCTTATTTGTTTAGACCCAACAGCTTGCTTTCTAGAAACCTACACCTCCTCCTTCTACCTGGAGACAGGTAAACAATAATTCTTAGTGCATTAGCAAATGGCAATTCCAATAATCTGCATTGTATTGCACCACACAAAAGCTAACTGCCCTACTGCCTCACAGCCCAGAATGAAATACAGAACAATGGGTCCTTGTACCTGTAATTTGTTTTTTCTGCATTGATCTGAGACCTATCATAAGAAATGGAAGAAATCTGACATTCGAAATGTAACTCAGACAATTCACATTTTTTCTTTTTCTCTCCAACCTTCCAAGCAGGACTAGGAAGGCTGTGTGTTCTCTTTCAAGGGAATGCTGTTCCCGTTCTCAGAATGTGGAGGAAGCAATTCTAATCATCTGAATCTGAAGTGCAGAATTGAAGTGTTCTGTAATAGTGCCACAAAATATTTTATCTAAAATAATTGTGTTTTAAGGAAAAGAGTCTGAATGTAATTCCATTTTAATTACCTCTCTGGAGAATCATCCTGTTTTTTAAATCCAGGAGGAAGAGCAGGCCCAAAAAAGCCATCATCATCGTCGTCGTCGTCTTCCTGAATTCTTTTTGGCTTTCTGCGAATACAAAGATTTCACTTAATAATTACTTTGACATGCATAGCAATTATCTACATTTTCAAAAGGAAAAAAAATACATTAAATTATTTCAGACAGTCTTATGTACTAAATATCCTGCTGTTACCAAGGAAACAGTGCAAAAGGATCCAAAATAATTTGAAGCAATTAAAAAATTGGGAGCATAAGCTTCACTCCAAAAATGCTCTGACATTTAAAAAAACATTAAGAATGCTTTTGCTGTAGAAAGGAGAGTAGTATAATGTTGAAATACCATTTTCTAGTCACACAGTAATTTTAAATTCAGCACACTTCTTTCTCCATTTTTATACACTGTCTGCATTTTGACTAGTATTTTTCCCAGGTCAATTCTACTGAACTGAAAAACTGTTGAATAAGACAACAAGAGAAAAGTGAGCAATAATTACTCTAACGCTCACTAAGATGGCATAATGCCCTTCAAGTCCCTTATACTTTACAAGGCCTCGCACAAACACACACAAGTTCTTAACATAGCAATTGTGAGTAATCAACCCCACCAAATGAGAGTATGTGCAGACTCCTGTTACTTGGTAAACAATGCGTTTTTTTTCATTAGAGTTGACTTAATTGAATGCATAAATTCATGCCCATAAATAGTTCTTATGACCTCTCAATGAGAGGTAGTATACCAGAAACAGGGCCAAACTCAAGTACCAAATACTTACTTGCATGATAAGCGGTGTCTGTCCTTAGTATACACAAGCAAAACATTAAGTATTTTATTACTCTAATTGCAGAACCAAATTAAACCATGTAATACAGAGATCTGATTGCCCTAAATAACTTAATTCCACCCTAAGAAGTCAAACAGGTCAGCTGAGCATTCTTGACTGCAAAGAACATGCAGAACATGTCATCAAGTTTTACACCAGTACAGGGTTTACCTTTTTATTTATATAATACTGTCCCTTTCTCATAATTTATGCAGACACATTTCATTTGCAATACAATGTAAATACACAAATAACGTAAGAACATATTCACTTGGGTGCTGGATCTCCTTCTGGCTCCTCTTCAGAATCTCTGTTTGTGTCTCTGGGTAGAGGAAGAGATTCCGAGTCATCATCGCTGTCAGGATTTTCTGAGCTACAGCTGCTTTTATAGCCTGGAGGCAGTGCTGGTCCTGCAACTGAACATCCAGAGTTATTTGGGATACTCATTAAACATTTCAAAGGAGTATTATCTATCTTGGTATGCCCAAAACACATATCTACCTGGAATTAAATTTATTCAATCATTGCTCTGTCTAGCATTTAGGGAAGATATCGAAACAAACTTCTAGAAGTTACTTTTTTCACCACCATATTTCAATGAACAAGCCCCCTGAATTAAATTAGTACATTAGTAATCCATTACTGCACGAGTGTCTTCTGGAACAGGAGTAGAAAGGCCTGTTTTATCTAACAACTGATTTACAATGCACATGGTGTAAACATGTATATTTAAAAGAAACAACTACCTTAATAAAGCACTTGAAGCTTACTAGTGAAGAATCACATCATTCGTACATACACAGAATGGGAGACCATAGATTAGTGGAATTTAATTGCCAACCTGCTTTAGGAATTGTTTAATGATTAATGTTATTGCCAGTTCAGCTGATTGTGAACAGCAGGTGCAGACTTAAGTACTCTGTTGAAAAAGGGATGATTTAGGCATTCAGACTTCAAAGAATCATTGCTGTCAGAAGGCCGGGGCAATGGATGGAGCTCTCGTGCTCCAGTCAACCCTTCACCCTCTGGAGTAATGAGGAGGGGGGGATATCCCAGCAAAGGAAAAATTCAGACAGTAACACTGCTAATAGGCCTGAGCTGTCTCTGTCACTGTCTCCACTGGCAGGCGCAATTCTTTACAGACTTATTTGGACACAGTACCACGTGCACTGGGTCCAGAAGTAGCTTAGCCACTGATCCTAACAGCAACTGCCCCCCAAACAAGACGCTTAACACAGATACCCTCGCAGGCTCAACGCAGAGCCAGCTGGAGTAAGCAAAGACCAGCGATGGTCCCAAGCTAAGAGGCCTTCCCAGATCCAGGGCAGCGCTTGCAGGGCCAGCACAGTTTATACACAGCACGAATAATCACCTGATATAATGGAGGTTTGATCCTACCGATGATTTAGCACCCTGAAACACAGACACCATTCCTCCTTTTAATATTTCAAGCATTGAGCCCAAGACTGGCAGGACAAAGATGTTTTGGTGGGGAAAAGACATTGTTAACTTTATGAATAGTCAAGGGTTAGATGAAAAGATGAGGTGCAATAAAACCGCATAAATGAAGGGTAACAGGAAATTACACCTCCGGTTAAAGAACTACGACTTTTTGATGGTGCAAAATAAAACCTGAAGCAGATTACGGTTCCATTGTTAGCTGACAAAGGCTAGGCAGAAATTGAGTCCTTCAAGTGAGCTTCATAAAGCTTTTACTCATCTTCAGCCCAAGACACAGAACAAGGACAGTCTACTAGCTACAAAGCATCCGGACAGACCTGCCACTTATTTTGTTTTCTGTTTTAATGGGAAAGACTTTAACCAGGACATATAAATCCGTTTCAGCACTAAGAAGGAAAAAACCCACAACATCCCAGTCTATAAAGGTAAAGTAAGTTCAAGATGAGAGGCAACCAACAGATGAACGATAAATAGAAATAAAGACAGCTATCAAGCAGTCTCCCATTTTGGTATGAGAAACACCACTGGATAAAAAGCACTTAAAAACCAGACAAAACGCGCACAACAGCTTTCTCCAGCCACCTGGTGCCCTGATACCATGAAAGCAGAGCTTCATTTTCTCTGAATGCAGACAGGTAAGAGATACTGCAGAGGAAGAGAGAAATTGGGAGCAGCTTTGTGAGCTGGAAAGAACTAGTAAATCCAAAATTATTTAAGGAAGAAGGCTGGTCCTACAGACATGTTGTCCAACATCAGAGCATACATGCTTTCTATCCCGATTCCTCTCCGTTATGCCAGCCCAACTGTTTGCATTGGCTATGCAAGAAACTGGGCCAGGGAACTTAAGAGACATAAAAATAACACTGCAAACCCCAGCACTCCCAAAAGAACTGTTTGTTCGTGGAACTGCAGTCTAAGCAGGACAACCAGAAACAAAACAGAGACAGAGGCTGGTTCATGAAGAGAAAACAGCATTTAAAACACGGGGAAGCAAAAGTCATTGGACATGGTAAAAGAAGCGGAGGAGAGAGACCTGGGAGAACGGGGATAAAAACTAATATTGTCATGGTACTAACTGAGACTAATAATCAGCACAGGCAAGGATACAGCTATGGATCAGGGTACGGGGGGAGCTGCAGGAAAGAGCAGAGAGGAAGGAATGGGAATTGCTAAGCACAGATTTTGGGAGCAAAGAAAGGAAAGGGTAAGGAGGGAGGGCCAAGATCTAATGAGAAGTCTGCAAATGAAATTCCCTGAAAGACATGGAAAAGTGGAAAGATACAGAACAAAGGAGGAACGGAGGAGAGCTCAGAGTGTCAGGAAACTAAAACCAATGAGGTGAGGAAGAGAAATGGACGTAGCAATGGTAGAGCAACAGGAAAGCGAGGAAGTAATCAGAACTCAGAACAATCCAGAGCAGGACAGTGGGATAAGAAACTGTGAGAAGAAAATTTTGGGGATGAAGAGGAGAGAAACAGAGCCAAGGATACATCTCAAGTCAGACTGAAGTGACCGTCTCACAGCTGCTAGAAGTGGCCATCCTACTGTTGTTGCTCTGACTTGCCCTCTCCATTGAGCTGGCTCTGGTGACTGTCCGCCTGAAAATTAAGTCAATTCAATTCAGAAACCAAATGAAAAACTACTTTTTTTTTTTTTCCCCCTAGGTTAATTTCTGCTGTATTTGGCGATTCTAAGCAATCTACCATGCCACCAGACAAGCACTGGGAACCTCTCAAGGACAGCCAGGAATAGGGCCTTACACCTTCAGCACCAGTGATAGATCAACTCAGACATATCACATCAATGCATCTGTACTTTAACAAATGCGACCTCAGTGCTGAAATAGACAAACCCCCTTCTGCATCTCTGGTTATTTTTATCCATTCCCTAGGATTTCTCTCCTGTTGGTACAAGGACAGCACGGACGCAGGGACAAACGGGCCAAAGGAAGTATGATTCTTCCAGCAGGAGCACACTTAGGCCAGCTTCAAAGAACCATCATGAGATGAAGAAATGGGAGATGAGCATGTCCCGTGGGTTGGACAGTGACAAGCTGAAAAAAGAAAGGTAAAGGGTTTACGAGGGATGATCTTTTGAGTCTGCCCAACTACTGTTTGCTTGCTTCCTGGTCATGATTAAAGGTCCCAGGGTTTGAGTAGCATCAGTTTTCTGATGCCATCAAAGGACACTGGTATCTCCTGGCAAAGTCCATTTCAGCTCCCCCTGTGCTGACCTACAGGCAGAGCAGCAACTGGCACTTTACCTTAGTTGCTCCCCTATCTTCAGAGGCAGGGATGCACAAGGAAGGAAATGAACAACCAAGCTTTTAACTCTGCTCATGTTTCACAACGCGAAACACCACATGTTAACATCAATGTGATTACACAAGCTACAATTACTATATCTTCAGTTTTTCTTCATTTAATAAAAAAAGGCAAGAATTTGCATGCTAAAAGTTACAACTATTAACAGAGCTATTATGTCAGGGTTGGAACTAGATGATCTTTAAAGGTCCCTTCCAACCCAAACCATTCTGTGATCCTATGTTACCCATATAAGGGTGAAAGAAATGCAAATTTAAGAATGGATCAACAGACGTTTGTTTTGTTTGCTACATCTAGAATGGCAATGTCATATTGCAGATGGAAGACAAAGCTTATCTGGCAGCCGAGAGGGCAAACCGCATCCTGGGGTGCTTCAAACACAGCATAACCAGCTGGTCAGAAGAGGTATTCAGGTATTCACTGTATTCAGTGTTGGTGCAGCCTCACCTGGAGTACTGTGTGCAGTTCTGGGCCCCACAATTTAAGAAGGATGTGAAGGTACTCAAATGTGCCCAGAGGAGGGCAACAAAGCTGGTGAAAGGGCTGGAAGGAATCTCCTGTGAGAAGCAGCTCAGGACTTCAGGCTTGTCTAGTTTGGAGAAAAGGAGGCTGAGGGGCAACCTCATGGCTCTCTGCAGCTTCCTGAGGAGGGGAAGGGGAGAGGGAGGTGCTGATCGCTTCTCCCTGGTATCCAGTGGCAGGACATGTGGGAATGGTTCAAAGCTGTGCCAGGGGAGGTTTAGACTGGACTTTAGGAAGCATTTCTTTACCGAGAGGGTGGTCAAACACTGGAACAGGCTTCCTAGAGAGGTGGTCGATGCCCCAAGCCTGTCAGTGTTTAAGGGGCATTTGGACAATGCCCTTAACAACATGCTTTAACTTCTGACCAGCCCTGAATTGGTCAGGCAGTAGAACTAGATGATCATTGTAGGTCCCTTCCAACTGAAACAGTCTACTCTATTCTCCTATATTATAGTTCCTAATGAAACCGTTCTGACAGAATTCTCAGCATGGCTGCCCAAAGTCCTACTTTGTTGCTGTTGGGAGGCGGAAACTATGAAAGTAGAATAAAAAACCCAAGTGTTCTTAAAGAAAAGCAAAGAGCAGCTCAAATATCAGTGAGAGCACAAGGAAAGAAAACATACTGGAAAAGCTCTTCAGCTTTAAAAGCTGAAGTATCTCTTAAAATAGCTAGAATACATGAGGAAATAGTTACAGAACAATTTCTAGGCCCATTCTGTCTCAAGACCCAGCAGCTGTTACAGCGCAGAAGATGCTTGCGGCAGCCCCACCACATGATTTTGCCATTCAGAACCTCCAGGTGCAGGGCTCCAGCTGGAGCTGTACTTCTGTAAAACAAAGTGCATTACGCCAAAGTACTTGCTCTCTTTTCCTCCTCGGCACTGCAGCAGTATGCCTCGTGCGTTGAGAAGGTATACTTAGTTGTGCCAAGCTGTTGTAAGGCAGAAAAGTTTATAAAAGTTGTAAAAACAAATAAACAACCCCCTAACAGTTGGATTTTGGTGGTATTTTTTTTTTTTAAAGGCAAATAAATTCCTTCATCCACTTCACACAGAAATCCCCAAGCAGATCTGCCAGTATAACTGAACTACTATAGAGATGATGTACACTGGGACAAAAAGGGGACAAACTAGGCTGAATAACCCAGACTAGATACGCCCAAAACACTTGGTATCACCAAATCACGGCCTAATGATAAGTTTAATTTATTTTGTTCAGTGGATTCACACGCAATATAGATACTTACAATATGTATCAGTATGCTGACTGAAAGAAAGTGAGTAAAGCCATCAACACAAATATGAATAGGAAAGGCTGCATCAGTTCAAACACGTGTGTAGTCAGGACTTCAGTAGAAAGCCAAGCTACGGACCGGGAGCTTGGTGTTGCTATGGTGTCAGCTAAGGCAGCAGCTTTGCTCTCTCTTCCTATTGCTCCCTCTTCTGGATTAAAAAATGAGAAGAGCCGACAAACACAGAAAACCTTTTCCATCGGAGCTGCTTTGGTAGGAACGACCCAATGATCACTGAAACACTGCCAGAAATGGAATACATATACTAGTGATCTGCACCTGGGCTATGGACAGACAGCATTAACGCTCAAACTGTTACTTCCAGAGATATTATTGATACAGAACATGTAAGAGTTTAAGGGGGGGAACTGAGCCCCACTGCAGAAGAGCCAGGCTGGCAGTCAGCTGGTCCGAGAGAGACCCCACGACTGATGTGACCCCTCTCAGCATCAGGGACCCTGGCGTGTGAGGCACCACAGCCTCACTGCTCCTAAGTCTGTTTCGCATCCCGAGGAAAGCTGGCTGCAAAACGACAGTTCCATGCAGTGTTTCGGTTCGACAAAGGAAAGCATGCTGCAAAGACCTGACCGCCCCCTTTTCCTTCTGCCCGCTAACTTCACGCTCGGAGCTACTACAGAACACAGGCCTAAAAGTGCATGTGGGACTTGGGCAGGAAAATAATAAACAAATCAACGCAGTATTCTTTTAAAACAAGTTTTAAACCGTTTCGTATCTGTAGCATCCCATCACGAGAGATTTTTTTTTGCAAAAAGCGACTACAAAAGCCACCCGTGGAGGTTAGCTTCATCCAGGCGCCACAGTGGCGCAGACCGCGCTGCGAAGCACCCACTGCAGAGCCGCCCTACTCCGACCCACGGAGCGGCCACGCTCCTCTACCACACGCCCGCTTCACCACCCGAACACGCCGAGGCCCCCGAGGGGCCGCGCTCGCCCCCCGCTGCCTGACGCGCCGCTCAGGTGCGGCTAAACGCGGGGGACACCCCTCCACCCCCCCGGGGCCTGCCACGCGCGTTCCGCGGCGGACCGGGGAGGGACCGGGGAGCCCCCGGGGAGCCCCCGCCGGCCCGGGACGGGTCAGGCCGCCCGTGGCGTGGCGAGGCGAGGCGGGCCGGGGCGCGCGGCCCGCAGCCCTTGCCCGGGGGCGGGGCGTCCCTCACGCCTCACCCTGGCTGAAGTCCTCATCCGGGTCCGCCTCGGCGCAGCGCGGGAAGCCGGGCGGCAGCGCGGGGCCGATGAGCTCGCGGGCCATGGCGGGGCCGCCGCAGCGCGCACGCGCACCAGGGCCTCGCGCTCGGCTCGGGGGCGCAGCCCGGCCCCTCTCCCCCGTCCCACTCCGCTTCCGCGCTCCCCGCCCCTCCGCCGCCGCACTTCCGGCGCTGTCGGATGACGTACTCGCCCACACAGTCTGAGTTTAACCTCTGGGAGAGCGGCTAAGCCCTGGAAGTGACGTATTTTGTAGTGGCCGCCGGTGTGGCCCCACGTGGTGGTGGAAGCACATCGCGGAGCAGGGGCTGCAGCCGGGCGGCCGCTTCGGGCCTGACATGAACCCCTTCGCCTGGTACCCGCCGCCGCCGCCGGGGCTCCCCCCGCCCGGGCTCCCCCCGCCCTTCTTCTGCCCGCCGCCCCCCTGGGAGCCCAGCTTCTGGGCTCCCCCCGCGCCCTACCCGCCGCCCAACAGCTACCCTCCTCCTGACAGCTACCCGCCGCCCAGCAGCTACCCGCCCGCCGACAGCTACTCGCAGCCCAAGAGCTACGCGCCCACCGAGAGCTACCCTTCAACCGACAGCTACTCGCAGCCTGCCGACAGCTACTCGCAGCCTGCCGAGAGCTACTCGCAGCCTGCCGACAGCTACCCGCCCGACGACAACTACTCACAGGCTGCCAAGAGCTACCCGCCCGCCAACAGCTACTCGCAGCCTGCCAAGAGCTACTCGCAGCCCGAGAACTACTCTCCTGCTGAGAACTACCCACAGCCCGAGGGCTACTCGCAGACCGACAGTTACCCACCGCCTGCCGAGAGCTACTTGCAGCCCGACAGCTACCCGCCTAACGAGAGTTATCCGCCACCCACCAACAGCTACCTGCCACCTGATGCCTGGTACCCGCCGGCCTATGGAGAGCAACCGCAGGGCCCACACGCTGGTGAGGGGCGCAGGGGAGGTCGTCTCTCGGGCCTGTGGGCTCCTTCCCGTCCCTCACCAGCAGGGACTCTGGGGCTGTCCCTAAGCCTTGAGAGGTGGAGGACTCCCCCTCCCTCCAAGCATGTGCCCTGCTGTCTGTGCTGGTCGTGCAGCCCCAGCTCGTCTCTCCCCTAGGCCCTTCCCCGCCACAGCAGGCCCACCGAGGTAGCAGGGGGTGTGTTTTACGAGCTATATGTGTAACTGGTGCCTTTTTTTTTTTTTTAAGGTGGAAATGGCAATTTGTCCCAGAAATGGCAAGGCGAGCAAGCGCCTGGGTTTAATAAACGTTTCCCAGAAGAAAATAACAAGCCAAAGGTATGGACTGGGGTCCTCATCGCAAGAGAGACATGGACCTGTTGGAGTGGGCCCAGAGGAAGGCCATGAAAATGGTCAGAGGGCTGGAGCACCTCTCCTATGAAGACAGGCTGAGAGAGTTGGGCTTGTTCAGCCTGGAGAAGAGAAGGCTCCGGGGAGACCTTCGAGCAGCCTTCCAGTACCGAAAGGGGGCTTATAAGAAAGATGGGGACAGACTTTTTAGAAGGGCAATAGGACAAGGGGTAATGGCTTTAAACTAAAAGAGGGTAGATTTAGATTGGACATAAGGAAGAAATTCTTCACTCTGAGGGTGGTGAGGCACTGGCACAGGTTGCCCATAGAAGTTGTGGCTGCCCCATCCCTGGAAGTGTTCAAGGCCAGGCTGGATGGGGCTTTGAGCAACCTGGTCTAGTGGAAGGTGTCCCTGCCCATGGCAGGAGGGTTGGAACTAGATGATCTTTGAAGGTCCCTTCTAAATCAAACCATTCTGCATTCTGTGATGGTGGCAGTCATGTGGGACTTGGCCTGGTACTACAGAGACCCCATACTCTTGTCTAAGGTGCCTACCCTTACAAGCGAGCACACGTATGACAATCAGTCTGCAAATCTTGAGCCTGCTGAAAGAAAGATACATTTCAACCAAATTCTTACACAGATTTTCTTTAGAAAAGCCCTTGCCATGGTGATGCCTGAGTGCTTAAATTACATTAGCGCTCTGTTATATCATCAGGGCCAGACAGTCAGATCACCCTGATGTGTGTAGTGGGAGAAGGAACAATCTCTGCTGCCCTCTGAGCTCTTACATGTCGTGTGAGAACAGGCATGGTCTGACTTGATAAGGAAGAGACTCAGGGCTGTAGCCTAGCTCTCCTCCCAGCCCTTGATAAATCTGTGCCGGCCTGGTATGTTTCCAGAAGCGATAATTGATGGAAAGGTGGTAGTGGAAGGAGCTGAGGGCAGGGTGCTTTGTTTGGAAGATGAGTGATATGAACTTCACTTTCATGTTATGTTAGCATGTCTTTGAAACTTTTAAAACATGTTTTAATTGATGGCTTTTTTAACAAAAATACTCATGGAAGTGTTTCACACCTAATTAAAAATAGAAATATCTTGTAATCTTGTAACTGCAATCTTGAGAAGATTTC
The DNA here is from genome assembly GCA_009819775.1 of Phoenicopterus ruber ruber. Taxonomy (NCBI): domain Eukaryota; kingdom Metazoa; phylum Chordata; class Aves; order Phoenicopteriformes; family Phoenicopteridae; genus Phoenicopterus; species Phoenicopterus ruber. The sequence goes on along the minus strand of CM020215.1, from coordinate 187,733,836 downwards.
TTCTTTTTTTTGCAGACCAAAAAGAAAAAAGAGCCAGTTTTCTCTCATTATTGTGATACCTGTGACCGTGGCTATAAAAACCAGGAGAAGTATGATGAACATGTTTCACAACATAAACAGGTTGATGAGTTTGGCTTGTTTTATTTATACTTTGATTTTAACTTTGTGCATGATAAGTAGTGAGCTGTAGTCACTCTTTGAATGGAAGACTTAGCAAAGAGATTCCAGAGTGACAAAAAGTGTTAGCAGGGGATTTTTTCTGAATGCTGTGTGTAAGGGAGCTCTTAGTTGTGTTTTTGGTTTTATTGCTGAAGTAATTTTAATGCCTTTCTTGTGAAGTATTGCTAAGTCACCCCAGTGGTAGGAATTAATTCATTTACATCAGTATAGCATGTAAAATTTTTCATGTGAAAAGGCTTTATGTGGAAAGCATACTTTTAAAATCCACTCCTTTATTGCAAAGAAGTACCAAAATTTGAAATTGGAAAGTCTTGCAAATCTTTCTCTTGGATTAACTTCACGTTATCTTCAATTATCAGATACGTTAGCTTCACTGGTTATTCTAAAATCGGATGAAATTTAGAAGTACGTTATCTCTTCTTACTGTTTTTACAATCACGTTTGTTTTGAAACTAGGTAGCTTAAAAGTTCTGTATAACTAACTGTACAGGCATCTGGCACTGAGTTTGTTTGAAGTGTGCTCGAATGCTTGCTTATGATTTGTTTGCGTAACTTGGTGTGTCTAAGTTCACCCCCTTATCTTGCAGTGCACAGAAGAAGGTTGCAACTTCAGCGCGCATGAGAAGATAGTTCAGATACACTGGAAGAACGTAGGTATCCCCCTGGGCCCAAAATATGAGTCTATGCAATCTTTACAGTAGTCCCTTTTCTCATCCTTCAGAGGTTTGCTTTCATCCTCCTGGAAGGAAAACATTTCACCTCTGAGTAGAATCTGTTGTTAGACAATATCATGGATGAAAATATGTTGAATACTATGTTTTGCGGTTTTTTTAGTGGATTAATTTTGCAGTCGATGTGTGCAGTCTCATCACTTTTGGAGATGAAAATGGTGTGACACTACTATAGTTTGCAGCATGATGCTTTTTTTTTTTTCCTTTCCGTGTCTTTTTTCTCCTTTTAAACACCTATGAAATACTTTTTCCTTAGGCACATGCACCTGGTGCTAAAAGAATAAAATTAGATAGTCCAGAAGAGATCACTAGATGGAGAGAAGAAAGAAAAAAGTGAGTAAGACTTGTGACCTATGAATTTGTTTTACTGTATTTTCCCTGTGTGATCATTAGAAATGAAAGGCAGTAGCAACATGTGCTTGCTGCTGCTGTTCCTTTGATTCCGCAAAACTCCTGCTGTAGTGGTTTGCGTCAGAATGCCCAAGCCAGGAGGGCTCAAGCTGCAGAGACTATAATCATTTGGATGATTATAATAGAAGGCAAGATATCAACTGGGAAGGTGGTAGCTTTCCCAGATGTTTGATTTGGTACCCCAGGTTAGGTGAATGACTCATTCCTTGTAGCCAGATCACCGAGACACTTTAGGTCAGAAATGTGTGTGTGTTTGCTGGGTGGTTTTTTAATAGCTAAGAAATCTGGAACTATTGTACTGACTATAATTGTAATACATCCTGCTGTGTGCAAATTTCCACAGCTTAAGTTGTCCCAGTAGACCCCAACAGGGAGTACTAATTTTTAAGAGCTTTCTGCATTGCTTGACACTTTTCTACTGAAAGAGAACAGAATCCATGAATGACGCTGTCTCAAGCAGTCTAACTCGCATTGTACCTAGGGTACGAGGTAAAGTTCACATACAAGCAGTATGCAAGTATTTCTCATTCTGTGATGGGAGGTGGTACAACTTCTTTCCATTTACCGGGACTGCAGTGTTTAAAAACTCACACTAGACTTCTATAGGTCTTATCCCACTGATGATGGGGTTTTTTCCCCCCCAAGTTGAACAGATTAAAATCTACCCTTTTCCAGCAGGTGAAAGATGCTGTAGGCTTTCCTCACTTCTGTTCCAGACTTGGAATATAGTCTTGCGAGTGATCAGTATGTGAGTTTTGTTTCTGTGAGCAAGAGTCCTATATGCAGAGTGGGAAGCGATACAAATTTAAATTCAAGATCACTGGTGATGAGCTTGGGCAGTGTACTAGTCACCTGGGTTTTTTTAAATGAAAATAAACCCAGTTGCCTGATGCAAGCTGGATTCATCAGTAAAACTGCATTTATGTCAGAAAGCAATGTTAATGCATTCTTGTTTTGAACCTGACTTCTCTTAATAAGTTTTTACACAGTGGCTTTGTAAAAAAGGAAAAATGAGTGGAATGTATAGTAGGAGATTTTTTTTATTGCTTCCCATCAGTTTTGGCTGTATTGAGAAGCAAAATTTCTCCCCTTGTAATGGGAAGGAGCAAATCCCTGCAAGTTTAACGTTCCTTTGGACATGATTTCAGCTTTTTCTGCAAATTTCAGAAATGCAGAGGGAAGTCAGCACATCATAGCAGTCAGCTGTTGTACCTGCTGTTCATTTTTTACAAATGAAGATAATCTGTAGGTCCTGGTGTGTGTGGGGTTTTGCTTGCTTGTTTGTTTCTTTAAAAACAGCTTTTTGGGGTTGTGTTTTTGTGGGTTTTTTTTAACCAAAAATTTCTTTTGTCCCATGTTTAAAATGCTGTAGTTAACCAAACAAAAATTGCTTGTGATCTGTGCAAGTGAAAGTTTGGTGTTTGATTAGTTTTGGTTCCAAGGTTTTCATTTTATTCAGAAGATACTGGAGGGTTTGTTTTTTTACTTGCTTTCACTCTACATATTGCTTCCCCTGGTGTGTCCCCCCCCGTAGTGATACTTACCAAGTCTTTATGACTTAGAGTGTTTGAACAGAGCTAGGAAAATCCAAAATGTCCTTAGATGTGTCTGTCTTGTGGCCCACACTTAATTTTCTAACCATAGCTCCAAGGAAAGATATCAATACTTGTGTGCAGAGTCTTTGCTATTCATTTGCAACTTTGCACCCACTTTTCTGTTTTGGGAGGTGTTTGGGAGAGTTCCTGTGTAGTGGCTGATGCTGAGGTTTAAGTGTTGAAATTATGTTTAAGGTATGTGTGTCAGAACGTGCTCTGCTGTATACTGGAATATTAAGGAAGCAGGAATTGAATGTACAATTGTGTTTAGGTACTGTTTGCTTGGGGAATAGGTGCTGTGAGTCAAAGCAACATTTATCTACAGTTAATTGTAAGGATGATACTCTGCCTGAGATAGTTTTTGTTGAGTTTCTAGAGAATCTCATGGCACGTACTGTTGGTTTTTTTACAGATGAATATAATTTGGCTGTGGTACAACATTGCTGAAAGCCTTTGTTCACTGCAGCACAGTAAAATAAATGGAAATAAGGTCTTGTAGTCATGACCACCAACCAAAAAAGGCAGTATGAGATTAGGACCTTCTAAGCCAAGGCCACTAGATGGAGCACTGCTCTAGTTTATTTTGGTACTTCAGTCCTTGTGTGGGCATCTTGTTTAGCTATAATGGGTGGGTGTAGAATGACTACCTGGGTAGCTTTTGTTACTCTTTGTACAGCAAGGAAGCTGTACTAACATCCTTCTTTTTTTTAAATTTAAAAAAAAAAAAAAGAAGGAATAAAAGAGAGAAACCCAGCTGAAACTTTTGTGAAGCATTAATTGGGTCTCCAGCAAAGCATCAGTTTAGTGCTGAAGGTCTGTTGTTGGCTCACAGTAAACATTGCATTGTATGGAAAAAAGGACACCAGAGGGAGTCTGAGCTATTAGGTAGTTGTGGTTTATGGTGACAGGAAAAAGACTTTTTCTTTCCAGAAGCTCCAGTTAGAGCTAAGAATGAATCTTTTAATGTCATTAGTAGTTTGTTTCTAATTAGGTTGTGATGATTTAACATGTGTGTGTTTCCATGCTGCATGCCTAACATTCCTGTCTTGCTTCTTCTTTCAGCTGTTATAAATAATTACTTACAGAGTTGAGATTTTCCTTCTTAATTAGCTGTTGTGTTGCTCAGTTGTGTATCCTGCTAAAATCTATTAGAAAGAGCCTGTGCTTAAAGTGCAGCCTTACTCACATAGAGGGAAGAGAAGAGGGAGAGCTCGTAAGGAGCAAATATCTCTGGATGAAGTATGCTGGGTCAGAATGCTGTTTTCCTGTGTCGGATTCTGTACAATGCCCTGTTCATCATTGTAACCTTCATGTCTCTGCTTACCTAAAAGACTCCTTAATGGTTTGTGGCCCACTGAACCTGCTGAGCCAGGCAATCTGAAGTTAAGTGGACAGCGATAGACATGAAGTTCAGCAGGATCTCAGGGTTTCCCTGTGTTTTGCAGACAGATGGTTGTGAAGTCTGACATTGACTTTGGTGATTACAATTACTTGTTTTGATTTGTCCTGTCTCTTCCAAGTGTGGAGAAATGTGCTGTTTTCAGCATATTTTTTTCTTAAACACAAGTTTCATCTACAGTGCCTTTCCTTAATGTGTCAGAATGAGGTATTGCTGTCTTCCCTTCTTTACAAGTGAGATCTGGGTCCTGCTAGCCCATGTGTTTCTAACCAACTCTTCTTGAGCAAAGGTTATTAGAAAGGATGTGGCAAGGCTGCTCTGGTGTTAAAGCGAATCGTTAAACTTACCTTTTCTTAGGTCCTAATATAACATCGGAGGATTTTCTTGATCTTGTGTGTTGCTTGTAAATTCTTCCCCTCCCCTCTCTCATTCTTTAATCTGTTGGGGTTTTTTGGTTCAGTTAGGGATTGACTGCTGTATTTCCTTGCAATACATCTCATAGGCTGAGCATGTGCTTAATGAATGAAGGCCAGTACTGTCAACCACACAACTTTTAATTAATTTGTGGTTCTCTAGTTGAATAATGATAATCCTAGAGTAGCTTGGAATCCTCCCTGGTGTTGCATTCATAGTAGTTAAGTATATAATAAGGAAAATAATTTGTTAGCACCTGGTAAAAGTAGAGAAGATGAAGCAAAGTAGAAAGAATGTGTTGGTAGATCAAGGTAGACATAGATACAATAAAGTTTACTCTGAACTCCAGGGATGGATTAGCAATAAAACTGCCTCAGCTAACATATGGTAAAATCACACTAGGGATGCAATGCTTGATAAAATGCCTGGGAGTCTTAAACCAAGATGAGGGTGTAGTGGGGCACTGGCACAGGTTGCCCATAGAAGTTGTGGCTGCCCCCTCCCTGGAAGTGTTGAAGGCCAGGCTGGATGGGGCTTTGAGCAACCTGGTCTAGTGGAAGGTGTCCCTGCCCATGGTAAGGGGGCTGGAACTAGATGATCTTTGAAGGTCCCTTCCAACCCAAACCATTCTATGATTGTATCAGCTGTCTGTTGGGCCGTCTTTGTTCCCTTTGGGCTATCCATGTCCCCTTTGCTGTTGGTTGTGCGTATGCAATCAAGACCAGCTCAAGAAATTACTGAGGCAATTTGATCACAGTGCTGTTCCTATAAAGATGATAAACTTGTATAGCTCTGGCCTCAGAAATTCATTGTCTAAACTGCTATAGAAACAGGTCTTTTTTTCTGTTAGACATTGGCAAAGCTCTGTTTTTCCACTACTTGCTAAGAGGTAGTCTACTCTGATGTTTATGTGAACAAGATAGAGTACACTGGCCTATAAAACATGTATGACTTCATCTAGTGCACTCATTTATTGAACAAAAACATCTACTCACTAAGGCACACGATTATGCTCAGTATCGCCATTCCCTGTCTCTGGAAGCTTAGGGTATCCTTTGCCTGCATGTCATTTTGTTGGTGTATATGTAATACACTCATCTTAGCCTGAAAACCAGTTTTCTGGTGTTATCCTGACAACTTATGCTGAAAAACTTCCAGTTGGGATTATAGAAGTGTCTTTGGTTCGAAACTGCAGCTGCTATGAAATGGGGCTGCCTTCTTGGGCAGTACTGGCTCCTTCACAAAATCTACTGTGCCAGACGTGGTTTAACGCCCTCTTTTACAAGAGGTTGCTTAGGTTTGTAAAGCCTTGGTGGGGACTGATGAAGCTGTCTGTAGTCAAGCTCTGACAAGTTGTTTACAGGACGTAGGTGCTGGGCTACTTCTACTTCAGTGGTGTTTGTAGGTAACATTTTAAGAACCTTGTTTTATTGGAGGAGGAGGAGATGCCTTCTGAGAAGGATTCAAACCCAAGTCAGCTTACTGGATTTTAACACATGGTCTTTTATGTGAAAAGATTCAGTATAGGCTCTTCCTTCTGCATCATCACACCTCTGTTCAGGAGTAGTCTTCCTAAATTTAACCTTCCTGAATAAGAATTCTCGGTATCAAAAAAAATTAAATTCCTCTCTTTTTGATTTTTGACCTCTCTTGAGCACTTTGTGGCTGTCCTTAGGTAGTGAAGTTTGCAAAGTCTGCCATGAAGTTGTACCTCAAGGCCACAATGTTTCCATTGTAGACATCTGCCTCCACTTAGGGTCCAGCTGAATTTTGCTGCCTTCATGGGTAGATCTAGCTGATGCTAGGAGGTGCACAGACCTCTTTGTGCTGGGGCTGTGGTACCCGATAAGCTGTGGAGTTGCACTGGGACTGGTACGTTGGGGTGGGTAACTTTGGTCCACTTGCTCCTTGCAGGCACAACTGGGGTTGACTTAGCCAGATCCCACCAGGACCCACTGGTGGGCTTAGCCCAGCCTCATCGTCACACAGCAGAGCACCTGGGGTGGAGTGAACTCAGTCTACCTGGTACTGAGGCTGGTGACCTGCGGACTTGAACGTCTAGAGCTTACTGCCCACCAGGTGCTTAGATGGAAGAATAAACTAGCAGATGCTCATTTGCTCATTGTGAATGAAATGAAACACTCTGTGCATGTGTGCTGTCAAAACAGGTACATTTTCCGCACAAAGTAAAGGCGGTGAGTAAAATGCTGTTTAACATTTGAGGAGAGCTGGAGAAAATAAACACAGCCACTACAGGTGCCTTCAGACGTGCTTTTGCAGGCATACTCGGACTTAGGACTTGAGCTCTCTTTAGCTGTTAGTTACTGCCTGTGTCAACTGGAAGGATGGTTTCGGAGAGATCTGTCTGTCTTGGCACTGAATTGAACTGAAAGCATTCGTGGAGTCCATTATGGTGGCTCGGTGGAGGGAGTGGTAACTCATAGGAATGAAAGTGGGAGGCAGTCACGTCTCAAATCATGTTGTGAGAGCATGTCTGAATATGTCCTTAATCAGCATAACTACAGGAGCACTTTGAAGACTCCTGTGCTCTAGGATTAAGGGTCTTCCCTTATGTCTTCTAAAAGAAAAAAAAATTGCTAAGACGAGCTTGAGGCTCTTTTGACCATACCTATTTATTTTATAGCTCTCTCCCCTCCTGTGAGCCTTACTCATGTGAAGGAAAGCACCTTATCCTAAAACTGTGGAGAGGTGCCAAGCACGGAGGTCTTTGTCAATGTGAAGCTCTCGAGATTAAATAATTCATTGCATGCTTGCTGTGTGCTGGGAGTGTTATAACATGGATGAACAAATGTAGCTAATAGGCAAGAGTGGAGATAAAACATCACGTCCCTGTGCTCGCTTGAGCTGTGTGGTGGATTTCTGGGAGAAATCCAATGAAAATAGATGTTGACAGCTCGTGTTCAAATCTTCTTAAAGGGGACAAGGTCTGTAACGTGTTTAGGTGTGTCTCATAGGAAATGCTTCTCATCTTTTTCCCTTGGTATGTGGTTGAAGCTGTCTTGCATCAATGTGACACTTAACATTTACATTGTAAAACAGGGAAGATGCATGTAATAAGATTAAATATTTAAAAAAAGATATGTGTCCTTTTTGATAGCTATATATAGTGAGTAGCTGTTCTAAGTTTCTTGTTACTCCATTTTAATAGACTTATCAAATATTTATGTTTCACATTTCTGTCCAGAAGCCAGTGGGGGTGCACATGTGTTTCCCATTTACCACCTTTATCTCAAAGCACGGATTTAGCTAACTAATGTTTACAGAGCAACCGGCATAGCCATTTTCGGGCTTTGACGGTAATTTGCAGCAGGCCTTGCATGTTAGAACCAGCGTGGTGTTCGTCCGCAGGGAGGGATGGGGAGGGAGGTGGGGAATGGAAGAGAGGGATGGTTTGGGAGATGGTTATAACAGTAGATTTGTTTTGATCTGCATGACTTAGCAATTTTTCTTGGAAGCTGGAATCAAAAAAGGGGCAGTAATTTTGGTGAAGTAGAGGTCAGTGTGCGAGCACAATACTGAATATTGCTCAAGAGGAAACTTGTGTGCTTTTCCTCAACTATCACCGTAAATGAATCTTGTGCACCCTGAAGCTGTTCTTATAACCTGTTGTTTGGTGGGGGTTTTTTTGATATTACAAGAACTCAGCAGTTGGTTTGCTAAAGGCATGTTGTACCTTTTAAGATCCTTCAAATATTCCAATTGAAGCACCATAAAAAAAAAATTGCAGGACTTCATCATGCTGTTATGTGTAGGGACAGGCAGAGGGGTCCATAAGCATGACTGAACTGTTTGTTTGTAACTTGTTTGATGGTTTGGTAAATCTAATCATGCCAATTTGGTAGATTTTTTTTTTTTAATCCGAGTATGTAAGCATAAGTGCACTCAGGTTTCTTGCCTTTTTAAGAAGGAAACAGTCTGTTAAACTTCCATGAACTGTTTTAAAAATCTATTACGTTTTTTAAAAATCTATTACATTTACAGAGGATGCTGGTTTGGTAAAGGGTGAATTGATAAAGTACAGTGAATCATTTAAGAGCCAGTGAATTATTTTTTTTCTCTTTTAGAAATTTTCCTACGTTGGCAAACATTGAAAGGAAGAAGGCGATGCAGACACAGAAGGAAGAAAGGGGAGAAGTGCTGACTACCCAACAGTTTGGGTAAGTGTTTTGAAACAAGCTTGTTACTTTCCTCCTAATGAGTTCAGAAGTATGCTCTCTTATTGTGGTCTCCTAGCACTTACTGCCTCTACTGTACACACGATCTAGCTGGCCTTTAACAGAGGACAGGTCATTTGACAAACTGCAGATGTAATGTTCCTTTGTTTACAGTGCTTCATAGTCCACTTCAGTTGAATTAAACAATAATTGTATTAGAAATCTGATGTTCATGCTGAATTCTGCACTCTGGCTTGTTTGAGAAAACCACATTCTAGTGGCCATTCATTAGACCAGCATAACCTTGGTCTCTGAAAAAGAAATAATGGGGACGGAAGTCACACAGCATAATGAATCCACATGCTCTAATCCTCTAACACCTGAAAATGGCCAAGAGAGATTTTATGAGCGGATTTGTCTTCTTACTGTCTCCTTTCAGATGATAAATCAATAATCAAGTGAAGAGGTGAGGAAAAATTAACTTTATTTTCATAGCTGTTCTCTCCCTTATACTGCGAATTACTTTCCAGTATGATCTTTATTCTTTTCTCCTTCCCGCAGTGTCAGTGTTACGTGGAACCAGCTAACTTCATTAGCTCTACTTTAGGGCCTATGGGAAGACTTTTAAAAATGTTATAATGATCCATGCCCCCAGAATATCAGTTGTTTAAATGAAAACGACTGAGCTGGAAGGCAGGAGAAGACCCGCTTCTGAGGGGCTCTTGCTAACTCCCGCTTGCTGCTGCATGGAACTGAAGCTGGAGCTTGTCTGCTTTTTTGCCTTTTTTTTTTTTTTTTAATAGGTTACGACACCAAACAAAGTAAGACTTGCACCATCATAAAGTGGTAGCACTAGTGCAGAATAGGGCTCCTGCCAGGCTAGTGTGATTTGTTAAACGGTGATAGTGCAAATTACCTTGGTGCAGCATGTGCTTCAGAAGACCCATCACTTACCCACCTCCTCCAGCCAGTTGCCCTTTGTGACTTTGGAAGGAAGGGTTTATAAAAGACTGAAGTAGAAACTTCCTTTGAAAGATATAAAGTTGCAGAACTGCTTTGGACCCAAAGAGCCAAATCTAGGCATTGAGACTAAAGCCGCAAACTTATGGAATCATGTTTGGAGGTTTTTATGAGCAAGGATGAGTTTTGCTTGTCACAGTAACAAACTGGTGTCTACAGGTTTGTTTGGTAACTGTTGTGGCTGTGAGTTGGGTGCATTATGTAGTCTTAAATGTCCATCAGCAATTCCATACTTATTCATTACATGTGTTAGTAACTCTATATCTGGAAAATTGTTTGGGGAAAAACAAAGCCCTCAAAACTAGAGGTGGTTTGCTGTTTGATTTCACTTAGTGACCTTTAACTCTTCTTGATTTTAGAAATCTATTCTTTTTTTCCCTCTCCCTTCCCTGAACTGCTAGCACTATAGCCTTAATGAGCCGTCCAAAAAGCTGTTGTTTCTGCTTGTATATCAACAGTAAAGATTTTGGAATTGGTGCTTATCTGGCAAATTTACTGATACATGAGGCAAAAATAGAATACAGCTTGTCCTTTGCAAGCTGTACTATTAAAGCAAATAGCTAAGTAAGATTTAGAAAGGATTAGATACTTAACACTTCTACGGCTCTTTCCATTTGTGGTTCTCTGAAGTGCTTTACAACTGCTAATCCTCAGCATCCCTGCGTGTGAGATTAGAGATGCAGAAGGACCACTTTGGCAGCCTGTGTGGTGTCTTGCAACAGCTGATTAATAGCGCATGGCTCTTTATCCCCTCTGAATGGGAAGTGAAGAGTACATCTTTCACAAGGGGAAGGCAGAAGGCAGATGCCAGGCTGATGTTTGTTGGGATGTGTTTGTGACCTTGGGGTTTCTTTCTGGGTGTTTGAGGCCCCAGGGAAATCAGAATGTTGTTTTTAACCTTTGGTCAAGGACAACACTTCTAATTGAGCCTATATTTGCTCAGTGTCTTCTAGGTTATACAACAACATCCTGAATTTATAGCCTGGTTGTACAAATTCAGAAATGCAGTTCTCTGTCTAGATGGAGTCGAATTATGGGAGCTAATATTAGCCTCCTTTTGTGGATGAGAGACGGATGCACAGGAAGGTGGTGGCTTGCCTCTTGTGCCACAGGAGCGCTATGGTGGATGACGCTATCAGGGCTGAGCAATCAGTGTTAGACACTTACGAAATGACTGGAGAATGAAATGAAATATGTTTTGTTGCGATATAAAGCCATTTCAAATGCTGTGGCAGGCCCTGTTCTCCTCTCAAGAAGGACTTAATTAGGCTGGAAAGGTATGGGAGAGAGGAATGTTGGTAATGGGAATGTTTCTGTACAAGCAAAGAAGTGGGTGGCTTGGAAGGGCTGTATGATGGAGCTCTAGAAAAATTGCATAGGTGGGAAGAGGTGAATAGAATGCAGTTATATGCTGTTTCTTGTAACTTGAGAAGGATGGGGGTACCAAATGACCATTTTAGACATCAGAATGAACACAAACCAAAAGAAGTCCTTTTGCATGAAATACTGACACCTTGCTGCAAGATTTCAGGGATGCCAGACAGCATCCCACAGGATGAGACACAAAACCATCAGTGTCTTGGGAGTACGTCTAGTCAGAAAGGGCCTCTAAATGGTACACTGCTGAAAAGTAGGTGAGGAGAAAGGTGACCATTCGCCCTGCTTTTGTGCCCTTTTTTTCTTTCCTCGCATGTTCCACTGGCTGCTTATCAGTGACAAGGTACCAGATTAGAAATACACCTTTGAGACTGTGCTTGCAGATGCATGACTCTAGACCCAAGGAGAAGTTTCAGGAAGAAGCTCTTGCCTAAGTATAGTACTCTACGGTTGACCTAGGGATAACAGGACCTCTGCCATGCTGTAGGTGAGGCTGAGGGACAGAGTACTGAGAAGAACGAACCATGGGGCTCATTCAGGATGGTAGATCTTGTATGTTTTGTGGTTGTAATGTGCTGATGATTAGTTGCAGTCTGGTTTTGCTGAATTAAGCTTCTGTTGCTTGAAAATAAGTATTTTCAGGAAGCTAGGTCACAGCTATTCTTGTATCTATAGACTTTGACGAGAGTTTGTTAAGCTCTCCAGGTACTTTCCTATAAACATATTTTGTGTTTATAGGATAACCTGGAAGATTATGGAACCATGGAACATAAGTGGAACCAGCACGCTGTGCTCTTCCCATATTTTAGGACTTGCTATTTTGTTTCAGGTTTTTAAAAATCCATTGTCCTGATAGAAGTTTATTTTCTTCCTTTTCCATTGGAGTGAAAAAGATGAATGGCATGTTAGTTGGAGGCAAGAGTAGACAGTCATTGCGACTGATGGTGTCAGATGGCTGAATGGATTTAGTGCAGCAAGATCCTTCTCTGAGCTCTAACTGGAAAAAGGAGACTTCAGCAGTGGAAGTATGCTTATGTAGATGCTTCCCTTTTAATTCCACATTCCCCCTGTTTTGAATAACTTAATTGCTTAAGTGAAGGGAATATTTGTTGACTTTGTAATGTGAAATGAAAAGACTATGTCCTCACACTGTAGATGATCAAGGAACTTGCTTTGCCCATGTACCCTTTGCCTTGTTAAAAGATAAAAGTCATGAACTTCAAACTCTTCATTTAGGTTCCAGCTTTGTCACATTGCCCTGCCGATGAGATGAGCTGTGACTGCCTGTCTGGTCCGTCACCACATGTTAGCTGAGCTGGAGTTAAGTCCTGGCATCGTGCTGTGTTGCTGAACCTTAAATGCGGGTCTGAGCCATTTGGTTACGTCCATTGATTTTATTCGCATAGCTTGTCATTTATATGAGCTTTGTGTTTCTATTCGCCAGCAAAATGAAGGGGATGTGGAAATCTCCAGAAAATGAAGAGAGTCTTGGGCAGCAAGGAAGGCAGAGGAGAAGACAAAGGCGCCCGTTCTGGAAGAAATTTAGGAAAAATGGTGGCGATTATAATGCACATAGAACTCAAAATGAAGCCAATGGACCAGAAAACAGCACGTGTGAAAAGGAACATGAAAAACAGCATGCTTTGGCAGCTCAGCCACACATGAAGGACATGGACCCTCTCAGTCTTCTGGCAAACAGTGATGTTGGTAAGATGAAGCAACTTGGAGAACTGCTGAAGTGATTACTGACCTTTTGCTTAACTAGCAACTTTTGGGGAGAGCTGGGGATTTCCAAAAACACATAAACTCTGTCCTTGATTGAAAGAGGGCTAACTGGGCATGTTTAAAATGGGAAAACTCTCTCTTAGTAGAAGATAGATGCATTGATACAAGGCTTTACAGTATTCGTGGAGAAGAATATTGAGGAGCCTGTTGTCATCTTCTCATTGCTACTAACAAAAAAGCCGAGGATTGCTGTACTGTGGCTAGAATAGTGCCAGGGCCAACAGGGTCATAAGCTTGAAGGTAGTCCAACATCCCTGCACCTAGAACTTGCACTTAGATCTTCCTTTTAAAGGGAAATTTCTGTAGAGAGATACCCTGATTCAGGACATGGTCTTCTAAGAAAATTCCCCGTGCAATTATTGTGAAAGAGTGGGTCAGTGCTTTATCTAAAGGAAATGGAGTAAATCTTACATTTCGGGGAGCTTCTGCCCTAGTGGGCTTGGCCTGTTGCAGAGGAAGCTATCTCAATAGTCTATAGGTCTTTGAGATACATGTGTGTGTCTGACTGAATTCATGTCCACACGTGCTGGTAGGAGGAGCTAAAACTAGTAGACTTGGCTGAGATATGGTTTGGAAACAAGCTGAAATACAAAGTCTATTGAAGAGGGAGAAAAATTCTGATTTGGAAAAGCTGACACAAGAATGTTTAAGATACTATCAGCTTTAAGCACTTATATATAAGTTTACTTGCAAGCCAAGTTGATCGTATTATAAAAACACAGGGAGAATCTAGCAGATTACTTTTATGTCTTTCTAGTTCTTCTATGAGAATTAGGAAACATTGAGCATTTTTTGATGATACAAAAAATTTAATCTGAAGAGGAGATGATGTTGGGGGACAGGATGTAGGTGTGTCTTGGATTTGAAAAATATCCATGCTGGATACTTATTTATCTTAGCTTTGTTTGGTTTAAAATGCATTACTAGCTTTAAATCAATGTTTAGCTAACAAACTGAAGAGGGTTTCTGGGCTCTGAATGGAGTGCCTCAATTCTATCTTTGTTTTAACAAATACTTTACCATAATAATCTTATTTTACCTGTAATCACCTGATTAGGAATGCTTTTTTGTCCAAAACACTTGGCTGGGAGAGGCAGCAAAGGGAAGGTGGTTCAAGCCATAGGGAAGTTATGCTGTAGTAACTTTAGGAAGGAGAGGAAAATAAATAGCATCTGAGTTGTTTTAAGTTTAGATGCTGAAACGTTTGCATGCTAGTCAGGGTTTTGGAAGTGCTGCCAAAAAGTTTGTGTGCAATATTACATGTTCTGCCATAAATACTGTATGACAGCCTAAAGGACATGCACCAACTTAAGTTGCTAAACCAACATGTAAAATAAGAAAATCTCTATGAAGCCAGAAGAAGAAGAAAGTACTTTGACAATCAAATTTTTTTTTAAAGACTACTAAATATCCCTTTGTGGTTTTGAAATAACAGTATTTAGCATGTGAAAACAAATGGATTTCCTTGTATGAGTTAAGTGAATTACTTAAAATGTCAGCATTTTTCTTTTAATTATGTTTTTTGCTATATTATCTAATTTACTCTTGATACTCTCCATATGTGTGTGTTTTCTGAAGTATTGCTGCTTAGTTTTTTTTGGTGAGCATGTCTTGTTTCCACATTCTGGCAGCAATATAAACTCTCCAGATACAACTATTTATAATATAGTCAGCAGTGATGCAGTACTCTTAGAATACGGCATGTAAGATGACTTACACTCTAGCTATTTTTAGCAACAAGGCTAGAATGCATCCCCTGGAAAGACGTCTGATGCTGAGTTTTTCTTCTTGAAAATATAATCTTCAATTAGTGGGAACAAGAACTCAGCATCCCTATACAATTTGTTTATTCCACTAATCTCTGCATGTTGGGAAACTTAAGTATGCTTAAATATAACTATTTCCCTGCAGCATCTGTGTTTTACTTAATGATGAAAAGTCTATTTATACCAAAGTACAGCTAGTAACTTCTGTTATAACAGGTAGAAAAGGAATGGGGTACTTATTACACATTATTAAAGCCAGTTGCAGGTTTTTTATATCGTGGAGAAATATAGTCATAACAAATAATAACAAACACAATATAACTAAGTAGAATCTAAAAAAAAAAAAAATCATACAACTGAAGTCCATTATTTTGCTGAATAGGTACATTTTGTTGGAGTATTTAAACTTTTCTAACAGCAGCAGCCTTTTCTCTAGAGGGAATGTATTTTTTGCGTAACACATTCACTTAAGTTCTGTTTAGTGGCTAGTTCCTTCAAAGCTAAGAAATTTAATGGGAGATTAGAAAACAAAATTTTCCTCTTGATTTATAAGCAGAAACAAGGTAAGACGATGAGCCTGTCAGGTGTAAAATTTTGAGGGAATCTACTGACCAGAAACAGTATTCCGTAGTGAATAACACTTCCTCCAAACGTGTTACTCTCAAAGAGAAAATGTATTCCAGTAAATGTGTTTTCCTAATTTGCTGAAAAGCAAATTTAAAAGTAATTCTTTAAAATTTAAAGAAACTAAAAAGAAAAGGCACCCAACCCCAGTATGCACTCAACATTTTGGATGAGAGAGAAAAAAGCAGCAATGAATCAAAATAACTTGGAGTAAATGCTACTTTTATAATTGCTTAAGTATGTGCAGATGCTATGTATTCTCCATTAGAAAAAATGCACCATGTTTAGCGTGAGCTTCCAATGTAATTGCAAATTGGCATGATTACTAAACGAGTGAGAATCGACCTTTCTCAAAAAGAGCTCAAAGTAAAAAGAGGCAGGTAAGTATTTTAGAATACCTGCGTATCTATCTAAAAGTTGTTTTACCAAACAGCACAAGCTCCAATGAATCAAATTGCCAATTGTTAATGATATATTAGAAGAGAATAGAGAAGCACTTGTGATTTCAAAATAAAGATCTCAAAGGTGTTTATTTCAGTAAAATCTTCTTAAGAAGTGTGAGGCAGCTTTCCTGTGGGGCACGCTTAGACAAGGGATGGGAGAGGGCACAACTCTTTTTCTTTGTGAAAATAAGGTTGCGACCAGTCTTTTTCTAGAAGTCTCAACAGGCTAATTTCTCAAAATGCTTCTAGTAGTGTTGTATGTGTGAGTGACTGTATATATATGAAATATATGTATGAAATTTGTATGCAGACGTATTGCTGAAAAGCATTTCCTAGTTTTCCTGCTAACTCTGGCATTGTTCACCTGAGAGTCTTTCCAAGATTTTAATGCATATAGATCCCTTGTTTCAAACTAAAGCCATCACAATTTTGCATGTTTATTTTTAGGAATCTTTTTCTGGTAGGGCTCTGTTTTCCTAGTATCCTCAATTTCAGCATTTTTGATCTGTTTGCCTACTGTTTTCCCGGTATTCTCTTTCGGGACAGTTTGAGACTGTAATACCTTACTTACTCGTGCATGTCCGTAATGTTCTGCAGGGATTTAAGTATCAAATGGTCTGAAGTACTGCTGAAAACCAATCATGTAATTTGTAGCCTTGGTTCTCAGTGACTCTTATGAACCTTTTTTACTCTCCAAAAATTTCTTTGCTCTTAAATTCTTGCTATGAATGAGCCTAATTCTCCTTTTTTTGTTGTGTGGGTGGTTTTTTTTTTTTAATTCCCCCGACTGGCTTTTGAATCCTTCTCCTCCACCCCCCCCGCCTCCGCAGGACTAAATCCAGCAAGACTTCAAAACATGCTATGAAATCCCCTCTCTCTCTTTACCTAACACTTGATAATAAAACCTATAATTACATTTGCTATGTGAAGAGAGAACCAGAAAGCCCAAGCTCTTGTTCAGGAAACTTTTTTTTTTTTTTGCTTCTGTATCTTTGCTGGCATGATTGTAAACCAGTGATGAGATGACTTTGCCACTGAATGTCTGTAGAGGGTAGTCAAATGTGGGGTTTTTCTATCAGTCCATGGTGTCGAGCAATAGTGCCCAATATCAGTTTTGCGTAGTGGTGAGGTGGGGATTTAGCAGCAAGGCTGGCTGTTGGCATGCAGGAGTATGGGGAAAAATCTCTCTTAACTTTTCTCTCCCTGCAGAATCCGACAAGGACGAAGCAGCAGCCGAAGATGGGAAGCTGGGATTGACTGTAGTTCCCAAGCAGGTCACCTCTGCCCTGAGTTCATTGTCGGCCAACTATGGCAGCGCGTCTGACAGCGAGCCTGAAGGTGCGTAGTATACGTCTTCTGCCCTTCTCCTCTCACCTTCTCCCCTATGTTGCCGCGCTGGTGTGGACTGCAAGCAATGATAAAACCTGATCACAAATTACCCTTCTTTGGGAAGGGTGGAGGGCTTACCTCTCCTGTATTTGGTCCTTAGCCATCTCCCATCCCATTGTCCAGCCCCTGTGTGTTTATAAATACAGCATTTATGAGTGTAGTAGCCCAGTGGTAGCTCTTTACAGCTGCGTCCCCAGCTGCTGAAAGCTGCAGGTTATCAGTCAGAACCTATATAGTACTTACAATTTCTTGAGAAAAAACTTAGAAATCAAAAGTATTGCAGAAGAAAATACAACATGTAAGCTGTGGCTTACACTTAGCAAAGATGTTAATGTAATGCCAGTTCAGTGGCTGTATCTCCAAAACACTTGCTATGGAAATGCATTTTGATTTCTGGCCTGCCTACCAGTGCTGTAATTCAGAGCTGTCTTGTACTGTTGATTTTTAGGTTTATACAAGCAAAGAAAGGAGCTTGTTAAAGGCTATGCGCAGGGATGTTTTTGTGGTGTGTGTACAGATACTCTCCAGTTTGCTTTCAGTGACAGTAAGCCATGCAGTAAGGCGTAAGCCATGCATAAAGCCAGGCTGGGAGGAGTAAAAGGATATGCCATTATTTTGCTCCTCTTGTTTCCCCATTCCTCCCTCCTCCGTTTTGAGCACTAACCAGGGTTACTGGGTGAGCCATTACTTGTTCCCCGTATGGTGATAGCTCCCGGTCTTGGAGAAGCACCTGGCCAGAACACAGCATTTGTGCAGATAGCCGGTGCACGGGGATGGCCTTACCCACTTGACCTGTGCCACATCTAATGCCTTCTGCCCTCCCTAGCCCTACAGCATACTTTAGAAAGCCTCAAACAGAGTTTCCTGAAAGATTGGGTGGGTTTTCCCCCCTCTTCGCTTGCCATTTCTGAGCAGCATGTCCTGGGTTGAAGAGGGGACATAAAATGTCTTTGGTTAGAGTGTGTGTCATCGAACTTCCCAAGCCTTTTTTCCCATAGGCTGCTCTTTTTTCCCTAACTGTCTTCAGTCTGCTTCAAATCATGTTTGAACAGTGCCAGGAAAAAGCTGTTATGCTCACCCTGTGAACTAATCTCCATGTCCTTAAGGCCTTTTTCCATAGAAGGCTGCTGGGTGTTGCAGTATGACTTGAACTCTGTAGTACTTGGATTTTGTGCTTCTCTGAGTGTTTGCATCAGTGTATGGTAGAGAACTGCTGCTCCTTGTTTTTGCAGGTAGTTACTATGCCTTACTCACCCTAGATGGCCTACTCAAAGTTACAGAGAGCATCTAACAGGCAGGAAATTGAACTTGGGCATCCTCTGCCCTAACTGTATCATGATTTTCCCGGCAGCCAAATTTGCAGCAAGCTATATTGTAAAGCAGAAGCGATGCACTTTCTAAGTGGTAACAAGGCAGAGGTTTGAAAATCTCGTTTAACTCTTAGTACTTCTATTTTTCTTTTTGTATTGCAGAACTTAAATATCTTGTTTTCCTTTCTGTGAATGTTTAGAGATTATTCTTTGTATTTTAAGAGAAACCCCAAACTCAAACCAAACCAAACTCACCCTTCCTCCAAGTAAACCTTGAACATCTTCACATCAGGTTATGTGAGCAAGAATAGTACTAATGAACTGCCAGTGCATGGGGATATAAGCATGTTCAAGAGGCTTTTAAGTTTGTGATGAAAGTGTGTTCTTTTTCTTTAAGAAATCCCTGTCAAGACTGCAACAAAAGCTGAGAAAAACCAGGCTGTGCTCAGAAATACGCCTCAAACTACTCGTGTTCCTTGGAGTCGAAACCCGAATCAAAAACGTCCAGAATATGCAGCCACAACATTAAGAAGCTCAAATTCAAATGCACGTCCCCCCAGAGGGCCTGATAACTGGGGCAAGAAATTACCTCTCCTTCCGAAGCGCCGTCCAACTCTACTAGAAATGGTAACAGTCTTAGTACTAAAATAATGCCTCCTGTACAAGAGTAGCACTATTTGTGAGCGGTTCTCCTCTTCCCTGTGGGAAGTTAGAGCAGTCTGTTAGCAAAGGTCCTGTCTTAAAATAGCGAAGTGAGCATTTCACTCGGAGAAGGTGTAGATGCTTAAATAGACAAATAGAAATACCATGGTGTGCATTCAGGTAATGACTGACTTTGGTGAGCGAGAGTTGACAACTTAATCATGTGCCTAAAATGAGCTGCTCAAAGGGCAAAACCTTTATTCCTCCCTCTCTCCTTCCTGTGGTAGTATCCAGTAGGTTTTGTTTGTGTGTGATGCCATCAGCCTTATTCTGATCTTCCTCCCTTTGCTCCCTCCTTTGCTGTTCAGCTGCCTTCCCCAATTGAGGAGCACACAGGTTTTTCAGATGCAAAGAGATCTTGTTGATAAGGGTGTTGGTGACTTAAACTGCACACGCACGGGTTTCTTCTCTGTAGGCATGTGTAGGCCGATCTCAGGAAGTGACAGCACTGGTACCTTGAAAAGCGGGTTGGTGTCTCAGAAGGGCAAAAAGAGGTTTGTAGGGGTGAGTCCAAGGTGTTACGATTCTCTTCTCAGTAACAGTGCAAAGCGTCCTATTTGGAAGTTTGGTGGCTTTCTTTAGTATAAACAAAACTTTGAAGCTTATTGCGTTTAGTACTCAAAAGCAGTATCAGATAGGTAGACTACCCTTGTGATTCTGTAAATAGCCAGCATGAAGCTCCCCCGTCAAAGGAAGACTTGTTGTGGGCAGAGCACAGGAGAAAGCAGGGTGCCACTGATACAAGGACTCTGACACAGCACAGGATGTTTGGGCAGGAGATACCTGATAAGCCGCATCCCAAGCTGCAGATGTGGGAGAAATCCCTTGATAGTGCTTTTAGCACATACTACTGTTGCTGCCAAGAATTAAAACTCCTAGTGACTGAAAAGGAAGTGTTTGCCTTTTGTGTAGCTCCCTAAGCATGCAGTCGTCTTTATCTCTTGCACTTCAAAGTTGTTGGTGATCAAAGCAGTGAGGACTCTGGAAAAAAAGTCACATGAAGTCCCACATGCTGAGAGAAGCTGGCAGAACATTGGAAGCTTGAAGTCTAGCTTGCCAGTATAGTCCATTTTTAAAATTGCATTTTGGTGCGGTTTTTTGCCTTTTAATGTTGCTCAAAACTGTTGTTAAAGGATGTGTACTGTGGCTGTGAATCACAGAGGAGTGCCCGAGATTCGCAGGTAGGCTTCCGCTGTCAGAAATGGTCAGTGTATAAAAACCTTGAGGGAGCGAAGTTGAAATTTTAGTGAGTCAGTGCTGAGAATTTATCCAAAAAGTAAGGAAGCAGGATTGCTAAGAAAAGAATGTTGTATCAGTGAAATGATGCTTTAAAAAAAAGGGGGGGGGGGACGGACACACACAACACAGGGGGTAGGAGAATAGCTGCAGATGTCTTTTGGCACTCATTCAGCCGTGAGCTTGGGCACTACTGAAATGTGTTTATTGTGGCCATGCAAACAGTAATGTGTGTTTAGCCATTCTGTATGCTGACAAAATCAAAAGCCCGTGTAGCATCACTCCACTGATACCCATGCCTGCATTAAAAAAATATAATACAAAGATACAGTCTTTGATAGGGTGATGGTGCATCCCATCTGTGCCTCTCTCCGGCCATTTGGGCATTCAGCAGTTTCTCCCAGTCTAGCAAAGAGAACATCACTATGCTGTCCCTTCTCTGCCTTAATGTGCATCTCTTAGTTCAGACAGGAGGCTTCTGAAGGCCCAGTTTAGGTGTCAGCTGCTTGTAACACCTCTTAGTAACTAGTCTAAATAGAAATATGCACACTTTAAAGGGGCTGATTAAACCATTGTTGAAACTTGTAACAGCAACAACAAAAAAGGCTTCTCTGTGACATTACAAGCCTAATTTAGCTAGGATGTGTAATATGGATCTCCTGCAAATGATCAGGTAGTTACAGATTTAGCCACTTGCTTTAAACTTGTTATTTCTTCAGAGTACTAGTTCGTTTTTGTTTTTTTTTTTTTAACACCAAAATGAACTTTAGTGAGGTTAAAGGAGATGAGGGAGGCCTCTAGCACTTTAAGCTATTAGACTTAGTTTGGTGGATTATAGCCCAAACCAGTTATTGCTATTTAAATCCACAGTCTGGTACCTGATGAAACATGCCCTTTTCTTGCATTTATAAGTATCTTTTACTTATAGGGGTTTTCTAATAAAAAATTCATGGGATATTAAATTGCAGATACAGTATAACCTGGAAAATGTAAAAGATGCTAATAGGCTTGCTATCCTGATGTACTAGAATACATGGCCTGGAATGTGTTCTTTGTTTCAGGTGTTAATTATAATCCATGATATGAGAACATCATCATCTGGGTCTACAGTCAGATAATTGGGGGGGAAATTCCTGGTATTTAGGTATATTTCATGACATTCTCTACCACCTGAGCAAACTGAGACTGACAGCTTAATCCAAAAGATACCATCAGATTTGTCGCTTGTTCTACCTCCCTTAGTGCATTAATGGTGCTAAATGAGCGGTGCTTAAACATGTGCACTTTGGGCACCTGTGTGTTTTCCATCCATTTCAGTGGTACGGTCATGTGCCAGTACCATAGTGAATCGTGGCCATTATGAGCCTCTCTCACTGTAAAAGCGTTGTTTGACCACCAACCCGCGCTGCTCTAGCAGCTTGCTGCTGCCCAGAAGGGAGCTCCCTCCCTGCCGCCTCCTCTCCGCATGCCTGCTCCTACCTCTTTTTCTCTGCTATGCTGGACCTTTTGCTCAACCTGTTCCATTTTTGACACCCCCCCACCCCTCAAAACCCCAAACAAACGAAACCCCAGAATGCCCCAGTACTTGCTGCTAATTGTCAGATTCATTTTCTCCTGGTTGGTGAGTAGAACCGATGCAGTAAGGGGTCTGATCAGCGCGGGCTAGCGTGAGGGAGGGGGACAGCAAGCCATTAGACGTCTCAGCCCAGCAAGCTGTGCGGTAGCACTGTCAAACACACTCGCTGGCTCTGCCAAAGCCCCAGGCAGTTGGCGGGAAAGCACCGAATGTAGGAATACGTGGCTTTCTTGTGCTGTCTCTGGGAAGGCAGTCTCCTGCTCCGTGTGTCCAGGACTTGTGTGAGAGAGCCAACTATTTAAATTCAGAGATGTTTGAAATTACTGAGTAAAGCTGTACATCTTGCTATAGGCTTGTATCAGCTACAGAGCAATAGAGGGAAATGTGCATCATCTTCTCTTCTTTCTTTCCAGTTACTGGCCCAGGACATCCGACACGAAAGGAATGTGATTTTGCAGTGCGTTCGATACCTCATCCGAAATAACATGTTTGGACTTCATTTTAAAACAGAACCACAAGCTGAAACAGAGACTGAACAGTCCTCTACAACTACAACTACAGCAGAGTCTTTGACGGACAAACTCAATGAATCCAATTGTTCTTGTAGCTCTGACCTTCAGTTAGCAGGAGGAGAAGACGATGCATTATTAATAGCGCAGGGTGAGAAAGCACCCGTGGATCAGACTTCACAGATGGTTCACTTGGCAGATGAGGACACGTGGGAAACCCCGTCAATTCAGTGTGAAGAAGCGCTGTAGAGGATGGCTGTTGTGGACGATAAAGCAAAGGCTCGCCTTTTCTACCAGACTGATGCTTTTTGAAAGACATCGGTATACCAAAATAATCATTAAAGTACATACTGAAAGCTGTTAAAACCACTTTTCTGATCTGTTCTGCCCGAGGTGGCCATTTCCTTGTGAAAACAGCATCCGCGTTGAGTAATTGCGTTTCCCAATGGCAGAAAGGCAGCAGTGGCACAGAGTATGACCTTCCCTAGAGTAGGTGCGGATCCCCACTTCCGAGCTTCAGAGCTCTGAATGTTTTACCTCGTTGTGAAATGTGTGTCATTCCATCACCCAAGCCAAGTAGTGTTGTGGTAGGATGGATCTGCCTCATGAAATCATGGTCTGGCGTGTCTGGGAGTGTCTGAGTGTCCAGAAGTATCTCAGTGTACTTTTGAAATGGCAATTCAGTGCATATTTTTTTTTTCCCCCAGCTGTTACTTGATATTACATTTATATTGGCTATATTATATATCCAGTATAAAATGAAGAAATGAAATGGAAGATAGAACTGACCTGACTCTAAAAGTACTGCTTGCACCAAGAGTCTCCTCCTCTCCGAAGTAGTTTGCTAATTGAGCGGAGAAATGGAAATGAGGGTGCAGACTGATGCAAGAAGCCTTTTTTAAAAAATAAATAAAGATACAATAACAGCTGACTGCTTGCATCAGTGCTAGGTTGCTGGTTGACCTCAGGTACCCAATATTAAGCCTTAGGCCTTAACTGCTGTTACAGTCATTGCCTGACAGATCTAACTCTTGAAGCAAACTCTTAGTATTAAGAATATTATCAAAGTTTAGAAAGCTTACCAAGAGTTACTCGTTTGTCCCTTTTTGATAGGCATTGGGAATGTATTAGTTGGCCTTCTGGAAGAATGTCTTCCTTGGTACATTGTTACGATGCTCCTACAGCATCCAGTGATTTTTTTCATAGATTTGTGCATACATCCGTAGTGTTGTGAGCACTAAAAAAGCATCAGCCAAGCTTTAGAATCGACTTTAGTCTTTTGATTACATTGTGCATTTGTTTGTCAGAATCCTTCTTGTTCAGGGCAGGTGTTAGTTTGTCACACCAACACTGAAAACATGCCATGAAAATAATCTGTTATCAAAACCTCCACTTCAGAATATTTCTCTGCTCTTTGTTTTTTAGTAATAGTTAAATGTTGGAGTTAAATCTCAGGGACTGATTTTATTTTTTTGTTCTTTGGTAGAAGTCTAGCCTTCCATTCCACCATCTAAAATACAGAGACTCACACGGGGGTTTTTTTGTTGCCTAATAACTTTATTTTCTTTCCTCTAGTTCCTTAACTTGTGCCATACGTGTCATTTGTGGTGCATAGAAAACAAGAAATAGTTGAAAATTCTGTCCCACTGCTCTGCTATTTATACCTACGACTGCATATTGTGTTTGTAATGCACCCTCTAAATTTATGGAATTATATAAATATCAACACCCTTGTAAAAGTTGCGCGTCTCAAGAATATATGTGCAGAATAGAAGCAGTGATCATAAACATTTATATTTCCAAGGCAGATGATTCATTCTTCCCATGATGGTCCCACAAGCCGTCTCAATCTTACTGACTTCCTTATGGCTCTTCCAGTTTTACTGCAATGAAAATACCAGCAAAGGATTCCAAGCCACGGAGATCTGGCACTCGGGCAGAACCTGATTTCGGAGTGGAGTGGTACCAGTGCTGTTGAAAGCATGGGTAACAGCTGCAGGAAAAGAAATGGGTGTCTTAGAATTGCTACTAAATTGCACTTTAATCAACCCTTAACATGCTTCTGTCCCTATCAAGTTGATGGCAGAGCTTTCTTTGATTGTATACTCTGATCTTGTGTTTAAAAAAAAAAAAAACAACCCAAAACAAAAAAAACTTTAATCTGAATTCTTTATACTGTTGTCATTATGGACTTAAAGAATATTAAACTTTCACACAAAACCAAAAGCTTTGTCAAAAGAAAATCTTTTTAAAGTCTTATTTCATCTCTTTTGGGGGAGATCTGTACAAGGCCAGCATGGCATAAATCAGGAGTTTTAACTTAGGACTTGTTGCATACATGCAGAATTGCTATTGTTGTTCTTGTAGCGAACCATTTCTGCCAACTCATGTAGCAGACACGTGGAGACATACGCTGCAGTGATGTTAAACCCTGAATTGCAGTCGTGGTCAACGAGTGGAAGGTCTCTGGCCCTTCCTCTCCCCCACTTTTCTTTTCCTCTTCTTCCAGGCCGTGTACAAACTTCACGTACCCCTTCTGCTATTCCAGAATGTGCTTTCTTAGTACTTTGGAGTCAGCCTTTGGATAGGAAAGCTGCCATAAGGACCTTTTCTGGTACTGTCAAATGCCTATCAGCTTCCTCGGTCCCTGCAATTTTCCTGCTCTGGGTGAAGAGGGGTGGGTTTTGTTTACTCCTGTCTAAGATGATGCCTGTCTTGTGTCTGTGCAAGAAGAACCTGTTGCTTCTGATATGTTGCAGGAACCAGTGTCTTGATTAAGCTTTGTGTAGCTTTTAACTTTCTCGTTGTTTTGGTGTGGGGTGGTGGGTTTGTGTTGCTTTTTTTTTAAAAAGGTTTTTTTTGCAGTGTTATTAGAAAAAAAAAATCCTACTTCTCAGGCTTTGTGACTCATTTTAGATAAAAATATTCCACTGACAACCTTCGCACTTCTGAAATTTTATTTTTGTCTTTCTTCTTTTATAGCTTCGCTACTGAAAATGTAATTGTGGGTGTCTAGTTTAAATTCAGTACCCTTGGGCTTTGGTGGCTTTTTGTTTGTTTTAAATCCATCTCACCTACTGAGCTAGAACAGTTGAGAGAGGAGGAAAAAAAAAAAAATCAGGCTTAGTTGTGATGTTACAGCTTAGGCAATCTAGGCTTTGCTGTGAACAAAGTCACTTACGCTACAGCACAGCAGCTCCTGAGACGGGTAAGGGAAACAAGTGGTGTGTGTTTCTCATCGGTATGACTGCTTGGTCCGTGAGGGCTTTTGGAACTGATTCTAGGTGTTGATGCTGCAATCCTTGCACTGAGAGCACAGGAGATGGGGCGGTTTGATCAGCCCTGCTCTGATCCTCTGTGTCGGTGTCGTGGCTTGACCCCAGCCGGCAGCTAAGCACCGCGCAGCCGCTCGCTCACCCCCCCCAGTGGGATGGGGGAGAGAATAGAAAAAAAGTAAAACTCGTGGGTTGAGATAAAGACAGTTTAATAGAACAGAAAAGGGAGAGAGAAGAAGAATAATAATAGAATATACAAAGCAAGTGATGCACAATGCAATTGCTCACCACCTGCGGACTGATGCCCAGCCCCTCCCTGAGCAGCAGTCACTCCCCCCAGTTTATATGCTGAGCATGGCGTCATATGGTATGGAATATCCCTTTGGCCAGTCTGGGTCAGCTGTCCCGGCTGTGCCCCCTCCCAGCTTCTTGTGCACCCCCAGCCCACTCCCTGGCAGAGCACAGGAAGCTGAAAAGTCCTTGACTTAGTATAAGCACTACTTAGCAACAACTGAAAACATCAGCGTGTTATCAACGTTACTCTCGCACTGAATCCAAAACACAGCGCTATACCAGCTAGTAGGAAGAACATTAACTCTATCCCAGCCAAAACCAGGACAGACAGCTCCTTACAACTGGGTGTCCCTCCGCTTCCCTTTGTTTGTGTAGCTGCTAATCCAAGTCATACAGTGCAGTCATTATTTAGGAATAACAGTCATACAGTCCTTGCAGATCGTAGATGTTTAAAAAGTGTTGAGGAACAAATCCAAACTCTTTGGGTAGGTCATTCTGTCTGGGCTGGAATATGGCCTCCCTCAAGCTATCTACATGTGACAATCTGGCATGCTATGGACCAGTGTCATTGTGAGGTCACTCTTGAATATCTTTAAAAGCACAAGACAATTGGAGGAAGTTCCTGAGGACTGGAAGGAAAGCAAATATCACTTCAGGATGATCTGGGGACCTACAGGCTCATCAGCTTCCCTTAAACCCAGGGAAGGTGGTGGAGCAGATGAGCCTGGAAACCATTTCTGGACATAGTAAGGGCAAGAAGGTGTTTGGGTTTAGTCAGCATGGATTTATGAAGGAGAAATGCTTGATCAACTGGATGGTCTTCTACAATGAGATTACTGGCTTGGTGGCTGAGGGGAGGGCAGTGGATGTTGCTTATTGTAGCTTTAACAAGACATTCGACACTGTCTCCTGTAAAATCCTCACTGGTGAAGCATGGGCTAAATAAGTGGATGGTGGGGTGGATTGAACACTAGCTGAAGTGCCAGGCTCAAAGGGTTGTGATCAGTCACCAGTAGGTTGAGGGAGGTGGTCTTCTCTCTCTGTTCAGCACTGGTGAGATGCACCTGGAGTGCTAGGTTAGTGCTGGGTTCCCCAGTACAGGAGAGACAGGGACATACTGGAGCAAGTCAAGTGCAAGGCCACAAAGATGATGGAGGGACTGGAGCATCTTTGATATGGGGAGAGGCTGAGAGAGCCTGGAGAAGAGAAGGCTCAGGGGGATCTTCTCCATGTGGGTAGATACCTGATGGGGAAGTAAAGACGATGGAGCCAGGCTCTTCTCAGTGGTGCCCAGGGACAGGACTCGAGGCAAGGGACACTAACCAAAATACAGATCCAATCTCTGTCAAACACAGGAAGAAACCTTTTTACTGTGAGGGGGGTCAAACACTGGCACAGGTTGCCGAGAGAGGTTGTGGCATCTCCATCCTTGGGGATATTCAAAACCTGACAGGACGCAGCCCTGAGCAGCCTGCTGTGGCTGACCCCGCTGTGAGTGAGAGGTTGGGCTGGATGATCTCCAGAGGTGGCCACCAGCCTCAGCAGTGCTGGGAGCCCATGGGCTGAAGTGGAAGTGCTGCTCAAAATTACTTCTCGGTATACGACACCTGCTTTGGAAGCTCTGCCCCTACTGAAATGCCAGAGCGGGCAAACCCCGCAGGCTGCCCTGCCCGCACGAGGCTGACAGGCTGCTTCAAGGATTGAAGGGAAGGTACCAGGGTCCAACCTCGGCATCTACAGCAACGGGCACGACTCCATGGCCTACATTGGTCCCTAGTGTCTGCCTTCGCGCAGCCTTGGACTTCAGCTCCACGCGTCGGTTTGTAGAGAGGGATGCTAAACGTACCACTTCAACTCTCCTTGCGATGCAATTTGAGACGGATGAATGAGAAACGCTACGTAAGTGGGGGGTTTTGCTGTTACTTGGTGAGGTGCAAAAGAGTTTTGTCAGCCTGGGTATTGACTAATGCAGTCTGGGAGTGCTCAATACCTGAAAGAAACTCCCACTCTCCCTACTTTTCATTACTCTTCTGGCTTATGTTGTGTGACTCTCTTCCTAAATTGTCCTCCAATTTCTAAATATACCCTTCAGGCGGCAGCTCTTGTTTGGTAAGACAGCTTTCTTGGCATGGTATAATTTTTCCATCTTTATTGTATATGTAAAGGAAGCTGTATAGACTCTGTATGGGCATGGACTCTTGTATAAAAGCAATACCAGCTCAGTAAAATAAAGCTTGCGTTGAGGAGTATCTGACACATCGAAACCCCTAAGTGGTCACAGGAGCAGTTGTAGTTTTGGGTGAGGGGAAATCCAGGATGGATTTCAGCTGAACATTTTCTTTCAGGTTAGCTAACATCATCGTGAAGACACTGATCTGGGTACTTGTTGCGGAAAACAAGACAAGAAATTGGAACAAATGCAGTAGGTAGTCAGAGAAAACCAGCAAATTTGTTTTCTATTCGTCAGAGCAAGCCAGGTACCAAGTTGTTAAACCTGCTTCCCCCACTCCAGTCTCACCACTCCACTTTCTAAACACAGGGTGATCTGCCTGAATAGTGGAAGTGTAACCTTGACTTTGGGGAGGCTGAAAGAAAATTGCCACCATCAATACTTGTCTGCGCTGATCTGCTGCTCTCGTGACGAGCAGGCATCTGTTCAGACCCAGGTGTCTTTCAAACTCTGCTTCCTCGGCAAACGGTTCGGGCGAAATAACAAGATTTCCCGCTGGATTGACTTATGGATGGATCTGGGCAAGCAGGATTTTTTTTCAGTTCCAGAGATGGCCTGAAACATCCCAAAGTACGCTGGTTCGTAATAGTTTCAGAGGAGAATTCTTTCTAATGTCTGACCAGAGTATAACATTTTTGAGGCATTTGTTTCAGACTGGTGAAACCTTTCCTTTCACTTGGGACAAAAGCATTTTGTTTCTGTTTTAAAAGAAACGAGGAAGCCAGAGCAGATCCTCCTCAGCGTGGGAGAAGGTGACCCCTATCCCCAGGATCCCAAGAGCGGGGTGCTCGGAGCAGCGCCCTTGGGGTGCGCGGGGCTGACCGGCCCCATCTCCTGCCTCCCCGTGACTCCGCTGGGCCCAAAGTGCGTCCCTCCCGGCGGAGGAAGAACCAGGCTGCTTTGCTGAGGGGCTGCATCTCTCGCCTGGGAGGCCGGACCTCTGCAAAATGGAATTAAAAAAAAAAGAGCCAAAGGATGCTGGAGAGAGGCAGTGTGATGCTTGGAGTATTCCTGGGCAGGGAGACGCGGGGGGCCGCATCCTCGGGGTAATCCCCTCCTGAGCAAGTGCTTTCGCTGGCTCGCCTGCTAATTAAAGCTGTCTGCTTCCTCCTCCTCTGCCTGGGTTGGGAGTCTGGTCCGCGCTCGCTCGTTTGCTGGAGCTATTAAGTAAATTCAACCTGAATTTGAAAATAGCAGTGGGATTACTTAAACCACGTTTCTCGGCAAGTTCGCTGTTGCTAAAACTCTTCATCCTGCTGTACTTAAACCTAAACCTTCTCCTTTATTTTTGTTTGGTCTCTCAGCCAAGAGATTCTGACTTTCGAGGGCAAGATGTCAGTATTGTACCAGGCAACGTTGGAGGGAAGGTGATTGCATCATAGAGCGACAAAATGTTATTGCAGCTTTCCAAAAGTGGAGGCTGTTTCCCAACTTTTCTATTAAAGCCAATTCATTCTGAATTCTGGTGCCTGCCGTGTCTTTTGTGCTATTAGGTGATACTGTTGATACAGATTTTCTCACAAGAGATAATGAAATTTGTCTGCCCTTGCACCATGGAGAGAAAATACCGATAACACAGGGAAAAGATTCCTTTTTATTGCCCTTTGGTTTCATGGCCAGGAGCACGTTTTCCATCCCAGTTTCAGATGAGCATTTCTGAGAACCCAGTGCCTGTTAGCCCGGGACCTCCATCCATGCACAGGAGCTCGTAGCTGGTGTCTCAGCTCCTGTGACACCCTCTGAGAAAACTCCAAGATGACCAGAATCAACATGTCTGGTGCTTTCCAAGGAACAAGGGTGGTGTGGAGGGAGCAGCGTGTTGCTTCATGTGCGTATTTATTTTTAAAGTGGGTTTTAAAAAAGCTCGGGCATTACATTTGCACATAGATACTGGTATAATAATGTAAATATCCAATACTTATGAGATTAATATCCTCATATTGGTGGTTCCAGGGCCATGACAGCTGGGTACCCCATCCCCTTCGCCTGTGGGAAGGCTCCCCACCTTCTGGCACAGAAAGTATCCGAGGGACCCCGGTGTAAGCATCTTGCTGGAGCCTCTGCTACGCAGTCAGATGTGGCGTAAGAAAAGCAGTAACAGGAAAAGCGATTCTCCTCTTTTTGAAACAACTGAGTCATTGTCGTCGTCAAAGTTAGAGGTGGTGTGGAGCACAGGCTGTTCTCGGTGGAGGATTACGAGATTCAGTCGGGATTTAGGGACGGAAAGGCACGCAGGATTTCCTTTTAAAAACCTCGTGTTTAAGTAGCTGTTTTGTTCCTATGCTAAAAACTAAAAATCTCAGGCTGGTGGGCCGCCTTCTGAATTTTTGGGGTGTTTTGGCTCACCCTGCGGTGTGCCACCGGCGGCGTGCCACGCTGGCGTGCCACGCCACGTGCTAGAAATGCTGCTCTGTA
The DNA here is from genome assembly GCA_009819775.1 of Phoenicopterus ruber ruber. Classification (NCBI taxonomy): domain Eukaryota; kingdom Metazoa; phylum Chordata; class Aves; order Phoenicopteriformes; family Phoenicopteridae; genus Phoenicopterus; species Phoenicopterus ruber. Next base: position 187,702,980 of record CM020215.1, on the reverse strand, counting down.
GTGGAATTTCTTGCTGGGAGTGCTGCAATGATCTCCTTAATTGAAATATCAGAGTATGCACAGATAAAAAGGTGGGTGCAAGTCACCTGCGGAGGATAACGCCAGGTGCCGGTACCCACCTCCTACCCCTCCGGCCCGAGAGGAGGGGAGCGCTGGCTGGGCGCAGGCAGCTCGAGGTTTCGGTGCCAGTGCGGATGACGGCGCTCCATCCCGTTAAGCCGACGAGGCCAAGACACCAGCCCACTAACATGTCTGGGTCGCAAGGCCAAGGCGACATCCCTGTGACCCAGTTTGAATTTACCACTTAATTTATCTTCTCCAGCGCTATAAATAATTCAGCTCAAGGCAGTTCAACGGTGATAAATAGGACAATAAACCTCGTACTGCAGCAAAGGCTACAAAGAGAGCAGCGCTTTTTAATTGACTGTTGCGCCGTGACTAGGAAAAGCAGAGAAAACTCACTCAAAGCACTGCACACAAACGTCACCAAGCACAAGTTCTTTGATGGCTTTGAAGTTTCCTAGAGTAATTCAGCTCTTATCAAAGGACTGTGCTTCACATAATGTTGAGGGTTTGAACCAGAAGATTACTTGTGATCCCAGGGTCTTTGCACAAACTGATTTAACCTCATGGGACCACTGTGAAGGTCCCCTTTTATATCCAGTAGGGCCTCTCCTCGGTCTGCTTCATTCATCCTGCCTCCACGAGAGCCTGGTAAAACCTGAAGGCTGTAGGAGGGGAGGTCCGTAGCTCTTGCTGCCAAGCCTTGTGCTTAGACCACTGCGCAACACCCGTCTCTCAATTAAAAGAGGTTTTCTTTGCACTTGACGTCCAGGACCGTTAGTTGGGTGCCTTTACCACCCAGGTGTGAGCTGAATGCAGCAGTGACAGCAGTGGCTTCGTGGAGTTGGACCAGGAGGTTGTCCCAGTGAGGGGTTATCGGCTGTTTAAAAGCTGTCCCCGGCTACCGGTCCTGTTCAGGACCGATGGTCACCAACACCATTTCTCAAAGGCGATACGACCTGCGCTGTCCTCTGGGCTAGCAATCGAGCCTTGAAAGCAGGAGTGAGCCGCAGGAGGCTGGAAAGGGTAGCACATCCCGGGGTTGCCGTGTGAGCTCGCGCATGTCTGAGTGTGGAAAATAACCAGGCGTGCAGGAGGCTGGGGTTTTTGGCAGCGGAGCAGAGGCACAGCATTCCTCCCTGTGGTTCTGGGGAGATCTGGTTAAAGCTTTCTGGCTCATTAGAGCCGCAGTTGCATCATCTGAAGAACATCCCATGTGTTACGATTTTCTGCTCCCTGATGAATTAGACTCAGAGCTTTAGAATTACCCTTTTTTTTTGATGTGTGCCTATATTTAGCTTAATTTTTAATGGTCTGCTAGACTTATCTGTAGCTAGCTAACGAGATCTGGTTCAATAGGTTACTGTGCTACATCCGTGTCCGGTTTGACTTGCAGCAATGAGAAAACCGGGACCAGGGAATCTCAGAGCCTGCATTTGTACACTGCTTATTCTGTGCTACTCCGGGAGCAGACGTGCCTCTGCTCTTTGCCCTGATCCCATCCAAGCATGGAGTCCCAGGGTGGCTTGTGGGAATGGCCTGTTTAATTTTATAAGCCTGGGATTTCTGCTCAGGGTCATGGGTGGTGGGGATGTAACCGGAGAGGAGCTGAGATCTGGCAAAACCACTTCTTGACTGTTAAAGACTCCAGGGAGTAATGATAGAAAAGGCTCCTCCAGCCTGCGTCTCATGCTCCCCTGAGAGCTGGGATTGCTGAATAGCCTGAAATTTGGTCTGCTTCAGCAGGATCTTGGCCACCACTGAGGGAGGCATTACGGGGCATGATGTGGGAGAGGAGGGGAGGGAGGAGAAGGAGACGGTTCAGTCTCCGTAGCTAGCCCAGCTCTGATAGATGGCTTTGGGAATGCATTGCCCTATTAAGGGCAAGCAAATGAGAGGGTGCTGACTTACAAATACCCACAATTTCTTGGGAGAAAAGACCCAAGAGACAGATGGGCAACCAGCCATCAGTTTCTGGACTCCAGAAGATGCTGTTTATACCAGCAGCCAATGACAGTATCTAAATCGCAATCTCAATCCATAACTCCAGCAGTGCATCAAAAGGGTTAACCATAATAAAAACCTAGTGTCTTTTCACTGAGAATCACTGAAGTAGAGATTTTCATTCTCACCTGTGTAGTTGAGCTCCAACCACTTGACAGTCTCTTTAAATTCAGGCCAGCATCCCCCTGAGACTGCACTGACTTTTTCTTACAGCTCTTCCAAATTTGTATTAAAAGTGCTCTTCCTAAAGCCATTTTGATCAACTGATATTTGATATGTTGCAAAAGAGAAAGTAAGGTTGCATCCCACCTGATCTCGGTAAAGTGAGACAGTTTTGCTCATGGGCTTTTTTTTTTCTTTTCATGGTTTTAATGACACCTCCAGGAAAATCTTCAGCATTGCCTCCAGCTTCATGCAGCAATACATCAGAGAAGGAGCATAAATTCAGCAGGCTAACGGGGACAAAGGGTCATGGGTGTAGACCTCGGCAGATAAGCTGATGCGCGGAGCCCGGTCAGTACCTGGGGGCGTAATACATCACCGCTGCTGCAGGGCGAGAGGAGGCCACTCTCTATGGCAGCTGAAACGGAAACCCCTGCAGTAACAGAGGTGGGGTTTCTCAGATGGATGGTGCTGGGGTGAGGAAGATACGGGAGAAGGAGTTGTGGGCACTTGCAAGTGGATGGGTGAGGGAGGCAGTGCCTCTGGTTTTTTTCACTCAGGTGAGTCTAATCCCTAAAATCACCTTCTGATCTCAACTAGAGATGCTAAATTCAGTATTAATCTTCAAACAGTTTGCTGTCCTCAGTGGATAAGCTTTGGCCTCCAGAAGCAGGACCTGTTCCTCTTTGGGGCAGGAAGCCCCAGTATAAGAAGCCAACCCCCTGAAAGAAACAATTACCCTGGTCTTTCTCCTTGACAAAACAAATATCTTGCTCTTCATGTTTTCTGTGGGAGGTGTGCTCACCCTGGATACATCTTTAGGGGATAGCGTATGCCCCTTTGAGTACCTTGACCTTGAATTCCTAATAGAGGCGCTTTGACTTTGAAAACAAGGGTCCCTTGTTTCGCCTGCGAGGGTAATGACCTTATAGCTCTTGCATTTATGGGTTCTCAGAAATGAAGCTGACAGGTGCTCTGTCAGCACCACTGTAGGCAAGAAGGTCTGATGGGGTGGTGTTGACACAATTCGTAATCAATCACATCATTTGCAAGTGGCTGCGTAGTGTTTAGACAGGTCATAGCACCAAAACACTGCTTTACAAATTTAGCCCTGGGTCTCTCTTGTGTTCCCTCTGCAGCGGTGTCTCCTCTGTCCGGCAACCCTGTACCCACCCTCCACCGATCTCCAAGGCTAAAAGTGAGTGCTGGGTCTGCTTTGCAGGTAGAAGGATCCCAACAGCTCAGGAAACTGTCTTGGAGGCCTTGAGCAATGCTGGTGGCAGCTTTTTATCTCAACGGAGCGGAGACCAGAGCACGGAGGCTGGAGAGCAGAGCAAATGCTAGCAGGCAGCCAGGTTTGGAGGGGACAGGGATTCAGGTCGTGGTAAGGCACTCCTGGGCTAAAATGCACGGAACCTGCAAAGCAGTCCTTTAGCTCCAGTGGGACCACAGTGAGACGTACTCTGCACCAGTACCGATCTCTAGCAGGTCCTGAGAGCAGAGCTGGTTCAAGCTATTGCTGAAAGCTCTGAAAAACTCACCCCTGAGTGCTAAACTAGAAAATTACTCCTTGCAGCCCAAATCAAAGCTTTGTAAGCGGGAAGGAGTCTTGGGAAGACTCTAGGGGGGCTGTGGCTTCCTCCTCCTTTCCCTCTGTTAACATTGCCCAGTGCGGCGAGCGTTCATGCAAGAGCTGCCACGTGCGATCTTCCTCCCTCCTTCCCCCGTCAGCACCGCAGCTGTGTCCAGCGTCGTAGCTTCCCGTAATAGCAGCTATAACCAACCCTGTACATCAGGCTCTGTAATTATGGGACTCAATGTGGAATAACAGGATGAACATATCGGTCAGCAGCCACTTTGAGGAAAACATGCAAATCCACCGAGGGGCCCCAGTAGGTGCTGAAAACGGTTCATACCGAAATCCCGATCGTCCTAACAGTTTGCCTTAGTGGTGATTTGTGCTTTTGCTGTCTCCAAACGTAGCTGAGAATCAGCTCCCTCCTTCTCTTCCTCCTCTGTTACCTTCTCAAAGAGCAATCGCAACCACATAGCGAGCCACGTCTCTTTGTAAAAGTTTGGAAAAGAAAACAGCGGGCAAGGCTTCAATTTCCCTCTCTGTCCTCTGCGACGAACATTTGCAAAAGTGTCCCGATAAAAGGCCCTGATATTCTGCAGGGCGCTGGTGTTGCGTCTGAGAGCTCAAACTTTGTGCTTTCAGGCTTTTAGTCATTGATAAACAGAGCAATTACACGCTCTTTCTGGATGCGCTCTCTCTTCTGCAGTGAAATTGTTTGTTGCCATGGATATCGCTTTGTCTTGAGAGACACATAACCAAAATGGATTTAAACAGACCCTCGTGGGTCAATATTTCCACAGGAGCAAATGCACATCTTGAAGCTTCCTAGAATTATTTTACTCGTCCCTGATGCAAGAAGCATGAAGCACCCAGAGCTTCAGCTGGAGAGGTAATGGACGCCCCTTAACTGTAAGGAAAGATGGAATAAATTTTGCAAATTATTTTGCCCAAACCCAGAAAGGTAAAGGAACCTCTCTGATCTCAGCAGCCAGAAAGATCAGGTAGAAGTTTCTCTATTGTTTGTTCTTGACAATTTGAAACTACTTTTTCTTGCCAGTCCTAATTTTTTTTTTTAGAAGTGCCTTTCAGTCTGGGGTTTCCAAGATGTGTCGTATTGCAGCTCATAAATGGACTTGTGTTCTGCGTGAACAATAGTTGTTACTGTTTAATGCAGAGATTTGATAAAATTTGCTAATGACTGCTGCAGAAAATGAGCAGATCAAGTGGAGAGAAGTTTTCAGTTTCTACCCAGGAGCAAAACTCCCACTCCCTGGCTTATGAATTTCATTAGGTGGAACTAATTAAAGGGATGTTTCTTATTACCAAGATGAGAAGCACTCCAAGAGGAGTCCAGGGAGGTTTGTACGCTGCGGCACAATTGCTCCGCTTTTAAATGCTGTGAAAGCGTTGTGTCCTATTTAATTTGACATTCCTTGTGTTTGTTTCTCTTTGTGACTCATAGCACAACACTGGCAGCAGGCCTAGGAAGTAGGTTATGGGATCTGGCGTGGGGACACTGGTGGATTGTATTCCAAGTGTTGTGCTTACATTGCACCACCAGCCATGAGAGCATCCAGCAAACTGCATTCGTACTGCCCAGCAAGCTGGTGCCTTCAAAAATCACATTAACAGCTGCAGCAGCAGGCCAAGGCAGGCTTGACTTAGCATTTAATTTGCCACATCTCTTAGCCTAGCTTGTTTAATACGAAACAATTTTAGTACGTGAATAAAAAAGCTCTGCAAAACATGCACCACTTCTCCTAGCTGTCGTATTCTGTTTTTAAGCAATAAGTTGATCCCTTCCAGCCTCTCACCCGTCCCCTGACAGAGATGCTGCACTGCAATCATCAGACCTGCACAAAAATAGGGTGATCAAGTAATTGTTGACAGAAATTGCACGAGGGCTCTGATTTCACCCACTGATGGGAAGTAAACACATTCATTTTCTCACTGATGGGGACTTGATGGCGAGGGGGGGTTATGGCGGGTGGCAGCAGCTCTGCCTCAGCTCTTCAGCTCTCGGTCTCTCCGGTACAGCCCAAGAGCTCATATCTTCACTCCCTCTGGCTTAAGCTAATTAAAAGGCAAGGGCATCATGCTGCTCTTGTGGACTCTGAAGCCGAAAATGTTAGCGGTGTGTCTTGGGAAAGAATGGGTAGTTTATCTAGCGTTGCTCTTAATTTGGTCTTCTGCAGAATAAAGAACTCACAGCAAAGCAAATAAAGTGTTTAGGAGGGTCCTTTGACTTTGCATGGACATTTCACGACCAATAAAGCCGGCAGGGTATAAAATACAGCTGGGTGGCAGGCTCTGCCAAACCCGCTTCCTTAACCCGACCCCTCTCTGCAGAAGCACCAGAGTCAGGATTTAGGCTGTCTATCCTTCTTTTGGCTGATATCTTCGGAAAGAAGACAGATGATTTCTTGCAGCTCGGTGACAGAAAATAAGTAATATTTGGGGAAAGCACCACGAGAAGTGATCATTTGCAAGCAGAAGAAATAAAAGCGTCATTAAAAGATATTTTTCTGTAGTGCCTGCCATAATCATGTTAGTGGCTTCTTGTGTCACTTAAAATGGTGTGGGCATTTTGCGACACAGATACCGAAAGGGTGTGTGCATGCTTGTATGTGTTCTGCTGGATACAGAGCTAAGACCTCAACGAAATTAAATTGAGTTGAGTTTTGTAAATGTACGAGGAATTTGCAAAGTGGCAGGTCAAGGGCAAGGTGCAACATTTGTGCTGGCTTATGAAGATCTGAATAGCAATATTAATTTTGAGTGATTCAGGATTGATTTTTTAAAATATTAACCAGAATTCAGCTAAGCAATGAAGCAAAACAAAAACTATTTCCTGTTGCCTTTCTTGGGACTTGCTTTCTTAAGAAAAGAGTTTTTAAAAAGCAAGCCTGGCCTTCAGGATGACCATCCTGAGGTCAACAGGAGCAAGACAAATCCAGTTCTTCTGCCATTGCAAAGCTTCCAACGCCGTGAAGGAAGAGGAGTTTCCTTGGGAATCCAGGGCAGCATGTACCCATCTTCTTAGGTGTTCCTGGAAATGCTTGTTTGCATTTTATTGTGCTCTCAGGCACTCAGGGAAAATTTCAGAGAGCACTTAATTCTTCCTGAACTGAAACGTCTCCTTTTTTATTTTTTGCAAGGCATAGACGTGAAACAGCAGAGTGTTATCTACTGTTGGTGAATTCACGCCAGCTCCTCTCTCCTTTCCCACAGTTGGAGACTGCCTGGTGGGCCATTCTGCCCTCTTTCTTTTATACTTGCACAGTGAAACATCTCTGGGGCCGCACGAGTACCGGAATACATGGAAAAAGTGAAATTAAGCGAGTCATTAATATGTTGCTTGGGTTTTTGTTTTTATGGTTATTTTGCAGCTTGGAAACAAAGACGAAAGCCAGCGCCATACTGTCAGCCAGCTGGAGATGGGCCAAAACCTGGAGACACACGCGCGCTCTCACACTGTCTCCTTCTTCTTTTAAATTCTTGACAAGATTTTTTTTCAAAGCTTCTTAAACATCTGTCTGGCTTCCCTTTTGGAGAAGAGGAAATGGAAGACGGGAGCCATGACCGAGGCTGTTGGAAGCGGTTGCAGACCGATCACTCCACGCGCTTGCCGTGGCCGCGGGCTTTCTGCCCGGGCAATGCTAGAAAACAGGTCCCAGGAATGGCTTCATCTGGTGTCAGAGCGGTAGATCCTTCTTCTCCAGGGGGGAAATGATGGAAAACACATGATGGTTGGAGACTTACTCCAAGTTTGCCTTTTTTAAATATATTACACATTTTCATGATAAGTGCAGTGAAAGGGCAGTCTTCGCTGCACCGCTGTGGGTCCTAGAGCAGATTAAGCTCCATAAATGTTGTTAATTTGACTGTCATATGGTCCAAATCAGTTTAGCGTTGGCAAAACATTGTGTTATCCGTGAAAAGCAGCCTCTGTCTCCAGCCAGGGCTGTCAGCTCTTCAGTGCTCACTTTGACTTTCTCTGCAATAATGTGTTCTTCTCCAAAGCTGCAATTTTCTATGAAGAGGAACACTAGATAGAGGTCTGATTTATCAATTATCCTGATAAAAATTATGTGGCTTCCCGTGGTAGGCTGATATTATTTTTAGAAATGACATTTTGCCACACACCGAAATAATAAACACCATACAATGATGGCTTCCTTTTTTTTTTTCTTTAATCTTGTGCACATGAAATCAATGAGCTTATCCAACTGAGAGGAATTACTTATCTTCTTTCTTACTCTTCTCTCCTCAAACACCGCTTGTCCCACAGGGAAAGATGATGTGTCAGCAGGATGCGCATTAAAAATGTAAGTGCACTTTCTTCTTGAAATTGTAGCACAAGGTCAGAAGTATCCAAATGGAATAACCAGATTGCGGGGTTGACAACTGCAGCCTGTCAAAACGTCAACCCAAATCCAGCATTGGTCACTTGACTATAAGAAACGCATCTTGATAATAACTTTTGCTCCCCTGCTGAATAGAGTGTTTTAAAAGTGTATCTGAAAGATCAAATAATGCCCCATACATCATTTTCCCCACCTCAGCACTGGATGGCTACACGGGAAGAACAATAATTAGTATTCCTGCTTTCCTGAGCTAGAAGATCCAGCCATCTGCAGTCTTGCTGCTCCATCTTAAATAATGCACACGTCCGTATGTGCGTGTGATTTCTGCATGAGAACAGGACCTATAATAGCTAAGCAGTAAGCTCATAAGAAGCTCTGCCTCACCTGAAGGTATAATCCTTTATTTGTGCCATCCCAACTAGTTACCACTGGAAAGGATTATGGTTCCATGTGAGAAATGAACAGGACCAGTGGAACCTAAGAGGCTAAGAGGTGGGGTTTTTCCACACATTAAAATGTCTCTAAGACATATTTATTAAAAAAAAAAAGGAGGCACTTGGGTGAAGCTTTGCCCACAGGAATGCTCCTGAGTGGGTTTGCTCCTGGTATGCCTTGCTAATGTCTGCCTCTGTCTTACTTGGACCTTATCGCCAAGGAGAAATGGATAAGCTATACAAATTTTAATATAAGGAAAAATCTGAAATATCAAAAGGCACCCATGCTTTAATCCTGTAGAAGTAACAATGATGAATGTTATCTGACATGCCTTTACTGGTATAATAAAATGAGGGTCTTTCCACTAAAAATGAAACCAGGTGAAACAGCAGAGACTCAAGATTTGACCTGAACTTAGCGCTGGGCAGTTTTGCCCACCCGCTGCCGAGCCCTCCCGAGAGGCGCCGGCTCGCTCAGGGAAGGGGTGAAGCGTCTCTGGTGGCAGCGAGGCGATGCGTCTCCCCGTCCGGCTCTTCTGCGTCGCGCAAACCTGCAGACCCAGCCCCGCAGGACCGTACTGGCAATTCCTCATTGTCCCAGGGACACCTGGAGTATCTTTTAGTTTTTCAGGAACGTGCAGCCTGCTCCAGTGACCTGGCGCTGCTCACGTCTTGTATTATAAATACAGGCTTGACCTCGTGGCCTGACTCTGTCCTCAAATGTTCGTGCCTGAAGGGTTGGAGTGTAAGGCTATACCTCCCCATAGAAACCGGATAGGGGGAGATTTCTTGGAAACTGCTAGGACAGGCACCAAAAATAAAAGGCATCTGAGCAACAAGTGGAACCACACGGACACAGCACTGCTCTTCTCTGTTTGCTTTTCTGGTTGGCGCTTTTATGTTATCTTTTCCTCTTCAGGACATTTGTGGGAGGCTATAAATATATGGAGTCTGTGCAACTGTTACTGTGGAAATGAATCTCTCCCGTGTCCCTGTGCTTGGGACTGAGCGCCAAGGTGGGCGCCTGGTGTCGGTGCCGTGACGGGGGCTCTGCTGCCGGGCTGCTCTGGGACGCCTCTTCCAGCACCTTAGGGAAGGGAAAAGAGAAGCTTGACGTTTTGAGGTTGGTACCGCTTATGTGGCACAAGTGAAGACACTACATAAGGGCTGGGGATGTTTGTCCTAATTCAAGATTGTAACATACATCTGTTCTGTCTCTCTTCATCCTTGCCCCGTCACGGCTTGCACGGAAATCCCAGCGTGCCCACAGCAATGAGTGGCTGGGACAGAGACTCGGCTTGTTCTAAAACATGCAGTGAAACATCATTACGAGGCCTGAATTACCCCAAAATACTCAAGCCTGGGAAGGCTGCTGCCCAGAGACCCTCCCACGCGGCTGAACGAAGAGCACACAAAAATTCGCCTGCGCCTGTTTTACTGGGAATGCTACTTGTAGCTGTGAGCAAAACCACAAGATTAGTGATGAAATGCAACCTCTGCTGCTTTTCATGGCAAGGCGCTGCAGCGGTAGATGGTTTCAATTACAGCTGGGACCTGGATGGCCTGTGCTGGCATGCCGGGGATGTGCTTCCCCGCGAACACCGTGGGGCAGGGGGGAAGCAGATCAGACTCTTTCCCTCCAAACGCTGAGGCCCCGATTCTGTCTGGGGCTGGCACACGCTTGTGAAATGAATTTTAATGCTCCAAACTGACTCCAGAGTATCCTCTCTGCTTCTGGTTACCGAGCCCAGGGAGAAGCAAACCGAGCCAGAAGGGTGACCAAGCCCTCTGAACCTGGAAGCTGGTACTGCTGAGCCATGGCTGCACATGGGATGTTGTGACTTTGTGCAACATCTGTAAAGTCCTCTGAAGCTTGGGAGCGAGGACAGGGAGGTTTTGCTCCATGAACAACTCCTCAGCTCAGTGGAACAGGCCAGGCAGTAAAATAAGGCTAAATGAAAAATTATAGGGTGAATTTGGCCTCATAATCACACAGAGATAATTTGTTGCTTGAACAGAGTCAACTGAACATAAACAAATCTACAATGTGCCTCATTAATTGGAGCTATTTTTCTAGCAAGCCCCATGGAAATATGAAGTGGCTTCGCTCTGCAATTTGTGATATAGTTTGCTATTAAGCGCATTCAGTTTAATTATGGCAATGCGTCTCATTTTGGAAGCTTTCACAGCCACCGAGTAAAAATAGCAGAAGATGGCAGAAACCAATTCCCCAGCACAGATGTCCTCCTCCATTTACTGCGTGCTGTTGGAGCAGACAGGTGTGTCGAGTGAACCTAAGCTGCGAAGCACAATAACACTGATGGCAGTGAGAGGCATTTTGGGACAAGTGACTTCCCTCTACCAGAAGCACCCCATGGGATAGGATGTCACTGGTTTTGACTGCCTGGACAGTCACGATGCCCTGTCTGACCTTCATCCAACTTCAGCTTTCCATCTGTAGTCAAAGCGACAGACCCGTACATCTCTGCACAGATATAGTGCCTAATGTTAATCATATCTGACTGTTTTATGCACTAATCCTGTGACCTCCCAAAGATGAGATCATGCTGGGCTGCCATATATCAAACACTCACATCAGCCTCTTGTTGACTTTGGCCATATGGTGTGTCAGAGCAATGAAACAAAAACATCTCTAAACTTGACATGCTGGGGCTTAAGACATTAACTTAAAACATTTTTCCATACTTGGGGGTACAAAGCCTTCTCTTTAAATGTACAGTTTATTTTAATCTGTGTGCTTTAGATTAGACAGAAACCTATGAGTGGGTAAAGGCCAAAGCTGATTAGGAGGAAAGTGAGCTTGCCCAGCCCAGAGATCTTTATTTAGATGACAGAATACGGCCACTGCATCCCTAGCCATAAAAGTCTGTTATTTGGCACAACCAAAACAGACCTGCACAGTATTCGAGTGATTGGGTTTGTCGATCACGCTGCATGGATCTGGGCTTTCAGCAATCTGAATACAACTGAGCAGGGATCATCCAACCTTTTCAAAGAGCTCCGGTCTCAGTGCTGGCAGGTGGCACGTGGCCAACAGGGGTGAATGGGAATGTGAGAATGAAAATAGCTGTCAAATATTTATCCAGCATCTCTCTTTTGCCCTTAAGGCGATTGCCAGTGGTGCACGATCACTATGCTGCGAGGAGCGTGCCTGAAGCAGCTTCTGGATGTTAAAGGGACCTGTGATAGATGATGGAGCTGTGGCTTTACACACCACGGTGAGGAGGACAGGTCTCATTCATGGGGGAAGCAGCAGTGCAGAGACATCTGAGGGAGAAGGTGCCCAGAGGTCTCATCTGTACAAGCCAAACGCACGCACGGTTCGGTGATGATCTGTGAACTCAGTGACATTTGGCAGCAGAGAGCTTCCCCAGCCCTTGGTCCAGCTTCGACGTGGTGGGACAGACGAGTAGTCTCTTGACCAAGACCTTCCGACTACTTTCTCTGCACACGCGAGCAGCACGTCCTGGAGAACGTCAGTGCAATTTCACAGCGTATATTTTCCAAGGACACGTACTGTGATGACACATGTCACCCAGTGTCATCTGCGCCTGAAAAAATACGGCATTCAAGAGTAAACACTTGGCAGAAACAACAGCACAGGCTCAAATTTAGACAGGAATAATTTATGCTGTGCAGACCCCGGCTTGCTGGAAGGGGGCACGCTCTCTGGAAGGCAGGGAGGGAAATGTGTTGCTAATTTTGCTAGACAGCTTCTGCCCTCCTCTCATTTTGTAGTTGCCAGCCTCCCTGGTTGCTCTTAAAATAGAAACATCTGACGCCTTGTTTAACTTATTCTGGGGGCCTGCGGGGAGGAGGAGGAGGGGACAAATCCCCTCTCTGTGGCGTGTCACTCAGCCTCTTCCAGGAAGCCCTGCTGGGAATTGCATCCCAGTTTTCCACCTGCCCCTAGCTTCACAACCCTGTCCACGCTCTCCTTTGCCTGCCCCAACTTCGTGCCTGGTTGGGGACTTCCCTGCCATCGTCCCACTGTCTCACATCACTCTCTGACAGCTCCCGGGCACGGAGCTGGTGACAACCATCACATAAAGGAGGGACTTCTCCGCGCCACGCAGGCAGGGCATCCGCACCAGCAGCAGGGAGAGAAGCTTGAAATGAAGAAGGGGTATTTCAACGTGGTTGAAGTAGAGCTCTCCTTGCATTTCAATGAGCCCGTTGTTATTGTTGCCTGCTTACTTGCAGTTGATGTCCCCACGTGGTATTAGCGTCGAGGAGGATGGCTTGGTCATGTTGCCATGCTACTGAACACACTGAGTTAGCCGTGAGGGAGGCAAATTGTGCCTCCAAATAGTCTGAGTGCTTCCCAATCCTCATATGATGACCTGTCTAACAATTGGCATTCTCCTTATTCCTCTTTCCTGCAGGGGATCTCCTTTCCCCTTAGTATGGATGAGAAACCAGCTTGATTTTTGCTTTTCTGAGGGAAATACATAGAGACAGCCTGCAAGGAGGTCCATGAGATGGCCTTGTGGGGCAGGTTTTATTCCGTCCTTCCTCTGGGGAAGATGCAGACATCCCTCAGCAGAATGGAGCTCTCAGCAGTGAAGTGCTTGGGTGCTCTTTCTGAGCTCAAAAAGGCAGCACATCCCTCCTCAGAGGAGACATGTATGCAGTCGAGCACAGTGGAGGAGCTCCAGCCCATGGGACTGTAGGTAGGTACATGCCCACCTCCCCTGTAGTCACGTTGCAGCCACATCTGCCATCTCATTTCTCCTGAGCACGACCATGGGACAGTTCTCTGGAGCGGATGCCCTGCTCTGTAAGTGATCTGGAGGCCACTTTTTTCCAGAAGGGCTTGTAACACAGCCATGATGTCATTGGGCTAAATTCTGTTCAAGCCACGTCCTATATAATTTTCTAGTCCTTGTTACCCTGCCAGCTCGAAAGTTGTCCCATCTTCTAAAATCCTCAATTACAAAGCAATAGGAAATGTAATGGAGCATAAGAAAATTCCAGTGAGAAATACATACAGATGATGAAAAAATTAAGAAATCTTTCCTGGCAGAAATCCCCCGAACTCTGGAGATGATATAAGAAATTTCTCTCCTCGATTCCTCTCTCTTTTTATTGTTTAAAAGCTGCTCCCAATCTCATGTTCAGCCGCGAGCTGAAAAGCCTGGTCAGGCCTCGGGAATGTAGTCTCTTTGTGTGCGTTGCTTCTCTGTTTGTTTTCTCATGGCTTTGCAATGAGGGCAGAGGAACAGGAGATGAATATTAAGGTTCAGCCCCAGTTGTATTCCCACCACTTGGCTAAGGACAACCTCTTCTTTGCAAGAATTAAGCAGGATCTCTACAGTCACGGGAATGTTTGTGCGTCGTGACGGAGACCCGTAAAGCACTTAGATGTGCTAGGGCTGAAAGGACCAACAGGCTTCCAACTACTTTAAAAAAAAAAAGTGACATTAGAAATTTCTATTTAGATAGACGTGACAATGGCAGAAGCATGTGATAAGACCATCCTAGCTCTGCTCCAGGACTGCAAACATAGTTTGGCCATCTGGCATCTAAAAGTAGGAAGTTTAAATTGGATTTTAATAATACATTGCACTGTCTGATACCACGATGACTTGAAGGAAACCCACTCTGCTTACACCTTGAAGACTGCAGCCTGCGCTGAATCCCAAAGCGCAGAGGAAATCTGCTATTTCTTTTCAAAGGGGTGGCAAGCACTTTGCTATTAAGAAAAAAAAAAGACAATAAAAGCAAATGACTTGGGTTTGTAATTTCTGTTTTACAAAGGAAGTGGCAATTAGGTGACAGGTGTGTAAATTCCCCGGCAATACTGCTGAACACAAAACGCACACTGATTTGAGTCTGTTCTTGGAAATCCTTTACCAACCCTTCTCCTAGAAGGAAACGATCACACTAAACCCATTATTTCCTCCTGAGCTCTGAAAAGTGGGGGTTTTTTTTCCTCATTTGTTTCTCCAGAGAAACTGAAAGGTTTGGAGATTGAAAACATAATGATGGCTCTTAAAAGAAACTGACTTTTAAAATTAGAGAGTAACGCAAGAGAGAGGAGAGATGAATGATGGGGGTTTGCCACTCCCTCCAGGCTTTGTGGTATTCCAGCTTGAAACAGCTGTAAATCATTTCCACCTCTGACCCAAGCAAAGCATCGCCTGTGGGTCCCAGGGCAGCACGCACGGCTTGCACGGCTCCCTTTCACTCCTTCCTGGTATCACCTCGGTAAAGGCTTCAAGTCCTAAATAGCTGGGGTAAATTATTAACCACATGTGCTGTTTAACTAGCTACCACATGGTTTTCACCTTCCAAACTGGAGCCAGCTCAAATTTTTTCTTCAGGATGAAAAGTACGTCTGGATGCGGTGTCCTGGTTTCAGCCCGGACGGAGCTAGTTTTGTCTCCAGCAGCTCCTGTGTTTTGGATTTAGTGTGAGAAGAATGGTGACAGTACACTGGTGTTGTGGCAGACCTTGCCACTGGATGCACGCTGAGCAGTTGTGAAATGCAGTGATTAACCGCAGGGTTAAAACCTTCTTGGGGTGAGAACCACTGTCCAAAAGGTTTGTAGCTGGGCTGGAGAGATATTACCCCTTGCTCCCTCCCTGCCTGGGCACCTCAATCCTACTCTGCACTGCCAGATTTGGCATCACCAAACTCTTGGAGCATTTGGTCTGTAAATGAACCAGCCAGGCTCCAAGCCGCCAGGCTGACGTTCTTCCTGAGCAGTGAAATTCAAATGGAAACAATTAAAATCGGAGCTACAGCTTGATGTTCCTTGTCTGGTTGTGCATCGGCTGCGCTGGCATAAGCCCCTGAGCCATAACGTAGACAGTGCACACGAATGGACGGAGGAGAGTGAAAATGAAGCTACCCCTGCTGTCACCTCGCAAAGTCCTTGACTGTCAATAGCTCCCTGAGAACACTGGGTGATGGAGGATACACAACACCTAAGATATGCCTTGCTCATGGCTTGGTTTTGGGGGTTGGGTGTTTTTTTTGAGTTTTGGTTGGTTGGTTGGTTGGGTTTTTTTTTTTTAGGGAAGAAGAACTATTTTCCTTCTTTTAGAAAATTTCTGGTGTTCTTCCCCCCTCCCCCCTTGAGCTCTTAACCTTAACAGTGATTGATATACCCATATTTTAAGTGCATCAATCATCATTTCAATCAGCTGAGCATGAAGACTGAGATGACAGCGCTCTCTGCTATGGCTGGTATGTGCAACTGGAGTCTGCTTTGGCTTTCATTTTTGTCTGACAATGAAAAGGTGAAATAACTCACTGTATATTTAACTTTATGAGGTCTCAAAGGCTACATCACTGCGACTGTGTGGTGCCCCGGCTGCACAGTGCCCTTATTTTTGGCAGGTTATGGAAAGGGACAAAAGGGAGTACTAAATTTAGGAACAATCAAGCTGGTAAAGACAGTATTATTATGATTTTGCAAAAAAAAAAAAAATCAATAGTGTATTAAGTATGTACACAGGAGTATCTTGTGTAAAGCACGTAATGGCCTTAATTTCCCCACACCAGTGGAAATACAGGTTAGGTGTTAGGAAATGCTGTCTACAGGGAAGTGTAATGAAGCATCTGAACAGGCTGCCTAGGAAATGTGCAGGATCGCCACTGCTGCAGATTTTTAAAGGCCATTTTAAAAGGGGATTAACGAAAAATGAGATAAATATGTTTAATCCTTCCATGGACAAAAGGACCCTTCCAGCCCATTTTCTGTAACTCCCTACATTATTGCGTAAAACGGAGAAACTACTATTATCCAAGGCAAGATGGCAAGGTGATGGTGAGATACAGATAGCACCTTTTGTAAGACAAATTGGTTTATCTGCAAAAAAGTGTTAAAAACTCAGGCTCAGAAATCCTTCTTCAGGTGTGAAATAGAGGCAGCTTACTTCAGAGCTGGGACACTTAAATACATCCACAAACTTAAACTTGCAGCTTTCCTGGATAGCACAAACTAGAGACTCGGTGTTCATACAATTTTATGGTACATTACAATCCTCCCCAATTTTACATTCCAGGAGATGTAAATGAATTATCTGCTCCTCTGAAGATTACCTATTGCCTTTCTTTCTCCTGCTAACAGCCCTTCTTCTCCACCAGTGTCAGCTACATTGTCTTTCAGAGGTGGTCCATCTGCTACGTATCTGTCACATAGCTGCAGCAACCTGCACGCAGATCTGAAGGTGGGGAAGGACCCCCCCTGCCACATTTTTAAGGACAGCATTCTGGTCCCCTCAAGCCACAGATCCGGCTTCGTGGCTTGATGTCTCCAAAATGCTGCCTGCAGTCCCAGGGCATACACCTGCTCTGCAGGGGGATGGTTTCTGGTCCATCTTCTGCCCCAGGGCAACATCATTCCTGACAGATATCTGCCCACCCGTCAATAGTGAAGACCTTCAGTGGTGGAGAAACCACAGCTTTCTCATTCTCCAGTGCTTCCTTATCTTCAGTTTTAGAAAGCCGTCCATGCCCTAATGTCTAACTTCTTACTTTTACTGTTAAATAATTTTGTTCTAGACCTGGCTGCCCTCCTCTGACCTCTCTCTGCTCGGTCCCACCCATCATACAGATTGTGTTTGAAGTACTGTTGCCCAAGTCGAGCAGTTCATTCCCACTGAGGGCTTTGAGAGAAGATCATCAAGCAGAGCAGAGCAGAATTATCTTGTGTTTTCACACTGGGACACTTGTGTTTATATATCCAGTTCAAGACTTTTACCTTTTTTACAGCAACAAGATATCATTGAGCTACGCTCAGCCTGTAGCCCACTTCCCCAAAACTGCTCCTGACCTGGTAATTCCCTGGTGTGATTTTGTGAAGTTGTTTTTCGCTGTGCAGTGCAGAACTTTGTATTTGACTAGCCAAAACCGAGTCATATTATTTTGCAGGGGATTTCTTCCTTTTTTTTTTTTTTAATTCTTAATCTACGCACTAACTTACATGCAACCTCTTCCAGCTTCACGTCACTAGCAAATATCCCCTCTTTTCTGTTCCCAGGTCGCTACTGAAAACGTGGAGTGCCATCAGACTTGAGACAGACCACACAGACCGCTGCCTGAATGTCCTTTCAGTCTTACTGTGAGGTGAGACTATGGCACTGAGAACTACTCCCTATGATTTTCCAGCCACTCTTGTAATCGTCTTGAATAATTTAATCTAGACCATACTTTCCTAGCTCTGAAAAGTCAAGATATGTGACATTTACTGATTGTCCCACTATCTTGTCGCGAAAACAAATTTAGATTGGCCTGACATAACTTGATACAGTTAGATCAGTTTGATGTATGCTGGCTGTTATTAATCTCCTTGTTTGCTCTTAAGCACTTTTACAAAATTGTGTGTGATTTGTTCCAGAAGGGTTCATGGAAGTGAAGTTGAGCAACGTGAGCTACCAGAGTTAATCCTGAAGTCCATGGAACCGACACAACCCCTGCCAAGAGTACCACGGGCAAAGACGTGCTTTAGGTCCTGGATATTTTGAATTTTCTCTGCGTTGCAAAATAATGGGATCTTTGATATTTAATTAAAGCAATTATCTTTCCTATCCATGTGGAAATGTGCCATAAGTATTTTGCAGGTAGAACAGCAGTGCTCAATAGGAAACGCTCGAGCAGCTCGGGAAGCTGGTGGCAAAGCTGAACTCGCCTCCCCCTTCGCTCAGGCAAGACTAACCCCCGACTTGCTCGCTGCAGGGCTCCTCGGGATCACGTGCAAGAGCGGGGATGCCAGGCTTCTTGGAAGTCAAAGAGGGAGATGACGGGTGCTGCGGGGGTTAAGCAGCAACTGAAGCTTTTGGTTCGGTCTAATCGGGGTTTGGGTGTCCAGTGTCACAGTTCTGTGTTCAGGCTCAGACCTTCGCTTGCCTACCTTGCACGCAGTCGTCATGTCTTTCCAAGGGAATGCAGTTGTCCCTGAAGAAGGAGGGCAGATCCGGGCCTCGAGACTGAAAAACCCCAAATGTCTGAATAGGTGTTGTCAATGGGGGATCCATGCATGTTTTTGGGTGTGTGGGCAAGGAGGAATCTCATGGCTGCCTCCAGCACAGCTGTGGTGCACTGAGGGGCTCTTAACTCCGACGGCTTGGTCTGGAAAAAAACAAGTCCTCGCATAGGTGCTACTTTCACTATTATTTCCCTTATTGCTGATCTAAGAATGGGCTTCAAGTCCTTAAGCGTGATAGGAAATACTCTGGATGAGTAAATCGCTCCTCAGCTCCGATGAGCACGTTGCTCCTTTTACAGCACTCACAAACGCCCAGCGTGTTTTGGCTTTTCATTCCCGATGTTTTCCCACACCAAGTCTAGGCACTCTTACTTTTTTTTTTAATTTTATTCTATGACACAGTGTGTTCATTCCTATATATTTTTCTCTGAAGATCGCTGCAACAATACCGTGAAAGTGTCTGTGCAACTCCAGCCACGACAGGTGCGTTCAGCTGCTGCTGAAACTACGTAAGCCATCTAAAAATAAGTAAGACCGCCAAGTTCCAGGGCGAATCCAGTTTCTTGGGATCTACTGAAGCCACGAAGGAGGAGAGGGCTGGCTGCAGCTGAACCCCCCCCCCCCCAGAGCCCTGCCTCGTGGCAGGGTGAGCTGAGCTCTGCCCCTTCCCACGCGTGTGCAAGGGGAGCCGGCTCCTGCAGTGGAAACGCTGCGGCTGGGCTGGCGTTTTTCAGAGGAAGGTCTGGTTTCTGCCGTGCCAAACGCCGCGTTTTGACAAGCCAGGCAACGTCCTCTTGGTATGTTTGTCTCCGCGTAAGCTTTCTGGTTATAATCTGGGGGACGTGTAGAGATCATGTCTTAGCTATGAAAACAGTTCTGTTCTCACGTCAGAGGCTCCAGCACACCAGCACGTAGGAGCGCTCCTTCCCTTTGAGCGGCACTGGTTTGTATCAAAAAAAAAAAAAAAAGGCAAAAAAATAAAAAAGGCAAGCAAGCCACAATTTTGCTCCTGTTGTTGCTTAAGCCGCTCAATCTGACGCCATGGAGAGAATAAAGGGGGGAGCTGAATTTCCAGACACCCTTTCTGGGTAATTGCCCTTCCTCTTCTCACATCCTCAAGGAAAGATTGATTTTCATAACCACTGTATTTGGGGGTTTTCTTACTCTACTTTTTTTTTATTTTTTCAACTGTGTCAAATATTTTAGATTGGACTTATGCAAAAAGACTAAAGAATATGGCTGTATTCAGCCAAAAGTGATTATTCTTATGAGATAACTCGACTAATGAAAGTTTAATTGTATTTCAGGGAACTGTATGCCATTGTGGTGCATTATTTTTGTACCTCACGGCTTGTGCTATTAAAAGATTGCAGCTGATACAGAATGATATGGGAGAATGCCAACTGGATTCAGAGTATTTAATCAGATTACTTTGGCTTTGAAATCTCTTCACTGGTTAGTTATAAAATTTCCTATTAATTTTAGGGAATTTCTGCTCGGTTTTCAGGGCTCTAATAGCATTAGCTTGAAACCTCAGGAATGGTCTGGGGAGGAAGAGATATTTCATGTTCATGTTCTTATTCTGTTTTCCTCTAGTCATTTTCTTCTGAAGTTTCAGCTTGCGTAACTTTGGGATGGATGTTGAATGCCTTTCAAAAGCACGCGAGAGCAGGTCATTTTAAAGGCTGTTGTCCGCGTATCCGAAATCACCTGCCTTCACAGATTTGAAAGGCTCGACTCCATTTTCATTTGCAGCCCTTTGTACAGCTTTTAAATCTTGAAGTTTCTTGTTCGAATAAAAAGCATGCAGGTGCAAAAGGCTTAAAAATATTAGTTACAAATTCAGTCTTTCCCCCCAACCGATGGACTAGGGTGGAAGAAAACAGCTACTGAGTGAACAACGCTTGGGTGGAAGAAAAAACCATCTACTAACGCTGGGTACTGCAAGCAGAAAGAGGAATAAATGAGAGAGAAGCCCAACTGAGTTCACGTTGCTGGAAAAAAATGCCCACCAGAAAGGACATCAGATAACGGAGTACTTTGCCTAGCGAGGTAATTACGATTGAAACAGTAGATGTATTCACGCCAAGATGAGATAAACTCTCCCGAAGTATGGTGTAGGCAGCGTGGCGGCGCGGGGGGAAGGCGAGGGCCTGGGAGCCCCCGGCCTGGGGTCCGCTGACCCGCTCCCCCTCCCCACCACTTCTCCATCGCCCTCAGCCTCTCTGTTCGTGGTGGGACGTGGGCAGGAGGCTGGCAGGGCGCGGGCAGCGGGTCCCGCTGCATTTCGCAGGAAACAGCGTGGGAAGGAGCCGGGGCCAAGATAATCGCCTAATAAAAACAAAATCAACGATGTTTTGGACACAGGTCAGACCGATGCACCAAATAAGGATGGCCAGAGCCTGACTCCCAAGGGTTTGAGCTTTATCTGAGCCTGTTTGCTCGCTTCTTATCAGGTAGGGGTGTATCTGGTGCCTGTGCCGCTGCCAGTCCTGGCTGGGTTTTTTTCAGCTTCTCATTACAGAGAAAAGGGAACTTCTGCTGTGTTTGAAGAGCAGGGGTGGGAAGAAAACCCCACTGCCACCATATGCCTTATGACAGCGCTAGCACATTCATTGTGAAAGTGATGGGCAGCTAATGATGTCAGTGCAGGAAAAAACCCAAACTGTGTGTGTGTTTTTTTCTGTCAAAAGCTCTGGCCTGGCTGCAGAAACAATCACAGCCTGTGAAATCGGGGCAGTATTTAATTAAAAAAAAAAAAAAAAAAGAGAGATAGAGGGGAAAAGAGGATATATAAGTAGTGCCAGCTGGATGTGAAATCAATCTGGCATTTCAAAATAAAGAAAATATTTCTTTCCCATTCATTTGGTCTGGCATGTAGCACCAGCGCTGCTGCCACATCGTCATTCAGAGTTAGCACACCGGAAAGGAGGCACCAGCACAGACCCAGTTGCCACTCAGCGCCCCAGAACAGGACACTGCTGTGGGATGGTGCAGCAGATAACAGGACTGCCGGGAAGGATGCTCCAAGCAGCAGGTATCCAAGCAGGAGCACTCCCCGGATCCAGGGCAGCAGATGGAGGAGGGTCCTCAGAAAAAAAATATTTATATTTTGCAGTTTTCAGGAGCGGCCACTGGAAACGTGAGGGGTAGCTGCAGCTGGGTTAAAAGGGGGGTGATGGCAATGGCACAGCCTTTCCTATGTAAAACCTTGCATTGAGTCAGGCCTCATTCAATCTAACCTCCATTTAGAGGCAGGCATTTTAATTTTGAGCTTCCCATACACACAAAATGAGAAAACTCTTTGCAATACATATGGCACAGCCTTGAGTCAGGCTCTGTTGGATGGTCTGAGCATCCCAATTTGTAACAGGAGGAATGAGCTTCTTCAGTCTTCTTTAGCTTGACCCTCATTTCCAGCCACCTCTCTCGGGGCTACGCTACCACCGGTGAGTGCTGTCAAAGCAATGGGGAAAAGCACCTCTCACTTCTCTGTGCTTTGGACACATTTGCCCCATTTTCTTCACCCAAAGCTGGGAGTTATGGGGATGAGGAGCCATTTAATGAATGAGGCACCTTGTTGAGCAAGCAAACCCCAGACCTGGAAGTGCTGAACAGGGAGGTACATTTCACACTTAGTTTTAATGCCTGCTCAGGGGCTGCTCTGTGATTAAAATGAGCCAGAGACGCTGGAGAGCCAGAAGAGCACATTTGGGGAAGCACAGCAGCCACGGAGGTGCAGGTGGCTCCCAGCTGGGACGGGTGTCACGGAGCAGTTCAGGAGGAGGTGGGACCTCCCCACCCAGGGAAGTGCCATGCACTTGGCTGCTGGGACACCTCCTTCCACCCTTGGTCCGTGTTTGACACTGCTTTTCCCAAAGTGAGACACACCAAAGGCAGGGCGTCACTTTAATGAACTGGAGGGACGTAGCAAGGGAAGGCTCCAGACCTACTTGGATAAGCGACAGAGGGACACTGGGGAGGAAGAGGGACCAAAAATGAGTTGGGAAAAGCAAAGGGATCTGCACGGGTTGACATAAAGAGGAATTTGCTGTAAATCAAGGTGAGTTAGACCTTGCGAGGGCAGCAAGCAGCCAAGTCCTTTCGGTGGCATAAACAGGAAGCAGACAAGAGGTGAGCAAGGAGGCAGTAAGGGAAGAGGCAGATACTAGAGATGTTCAGAAAGTGCATCAAGCTAAAAAACCCACTGTAATTCAGTTGTCTATAAGAAGATATTAAATACTTGGGGTAAAACTGGGGAAGCTGTTAGGAATTAGGGCATGAATATTCAAGGGGCCACACCATGGGTAAAAACAAATCAGCGTGGAGGATCGGGGCAGTTTTGGGGAAGAACTGGATGAGCTTGAGGAGCAGGGTAATATGGATGAGATGAGATGAGATGAGATGAGATGAGGTAACTGCAAAGTGATGCACATAGGAAATATTGTGCTCCGCTCTGGGAAATTTGTCCATTGAAAATCACCCAGCCTGGAGAGACCTGAGCACTGGACTCGACTATGGGTGACTATGGACAACAAACGTGAGGCAGCTACAAAAAGTGCAAAGCAGCCCCACTAGGTCTGAAAGCTAGTACGGAGTAAAGAAGTATTATGAGCCCCAAGGAAGGCACTGGCAAGCCCTGACCTATACAACTCCAGTTATTCACTTTGAAGAGAGAAATTTTACCAAAATCAAGTGCAGATAAGGATATAAAACTGGGCTAAGGGGGGAAAAAAGACCTATCTGATAAAAGATGAACAAAAACCTTTGGCTTGCTTTCCTTAGCAAAACTGAGGCAACAGGAGCTATGGTTGCTGTCTATTGAAATAATGCAGGTAACCCCAAATGAGGGATACGAACTATTTAAGCTAGGGAAATGGTTGACACAAAAGCAAATGGGTCCGAGCTGGCCGTTATTAGCTAAGGCTGGAAACTAGAGGATGTCTCTGGCTTGAGAGCAGCGAGGCTCTGGGACAGCCTTCAGACAGAGGCAAATGCCCAGCTGGCATGAAGATGGAGTTTGGGGAGGGTGAAAAAGAGCTGTAAGCAAGGGGGCAAGACTTGATGTTACACAAATTTAATTCCCACCCTATCTTCTTCTGTTTGAGTAGCCAGTAATCCCTCGATGAGCCTCACAGCGGACTCTGTTTGCTCTATGCTGTATCAATGTTTATCTCATTCGCAGCAGAAAAAGCAAACCCGGGAAATGGGAATTTCACTCCGAGGAGAAACGCCGCAGTGCCCTCACTCGCGAGCTGTGAAGGGCAGAGCTGCCTCTGGGTTTCAGCAGCCTATTCTTCAGCCATCTTCCATTCATCGTTGGGAACGAGAGCTAAATAACTCCTAGCCTGTTTCATAACAGAGAGACTAGCCTCTCTAAGAGGTAAGACACTTCCTTTCTTTGCTTGAAACATCATGAACTTTCAAACTTGGCAAGGCTCTTTTGAGTTCGATCTAATAATAAACCCAAACCTTCCATCGCACAAAAGCAATGAGTCTGAACTTGCCTGAACTTGCCTCGGGGAGCTGAGATCCAAAGCTCTGTCATTCCCTCAAAAGCCATTCTCCTTTTTGCAAGGACAGGATGTTGTTGTAACAGGGCATCCTTGCTGTTTGCTCAGCCTCCCTTCCTCGTGATGAAATCCCTCTATAGCGACTCTGGAGGTCCTCCTTCAGCTCCGTTTTTGGGCATACAATGCCCAACTAATCCCCGCTCTTTTCTATGAGTGATTTATGGAGACTCGAAGGACATTGAGACTCAGCACATTCTCTGTTTTCCAAATGTTGGTGCAACGAGAGTGGTACTTTTCCTGCCAGTGGGAACCTGAAAGACCTGATGGGCTTTTCTGGCAGGACTCAATGTCAGTGGAAGGGGCGCCAAGCCGCCTGCGGAGCAAGAGGAAGTACAAATGTGCGTTTGCTTTGACTTCCACTGGGAACCACGGAAAAAATATTTTGACTTGATTTTACAGTTCAGTTTCTCATCAGCACAATGCGAGTGCTCGGCTAGTGATCAGAAATGCCCTTGCTTAATTTGCATCGGTTCCTGTTCAGTTATTAAGCACAATTGATATTAGAGGAACAAAAAAACAACCACCACATTGAAGAGCGAGTGAAATACTTCTTCTTTTCTCATCAATTTTTTCTTGCGGTACTGGTTCTTTTTTAAGAAGAGAATGGTCTTACGTCATCACAAAGTATTTATTCTGGGAGGGAGGAGGGGAATCTGCAATGTTTGTTCTAGGTATCTAAATTTAAATGACTAACTTAAGCACATAATCTCCCTAGGCTGCCTGTAAAAACCGACGGAGAGGGAAGGGCTCCTCTAGTGAGCAGTTCAAAGGCTCTTGCTTAAGTGAGCAATATTTTATTACCATGCCGAGCAATATAACAGGTGTTTAGGGTTATATTTTATTTTACCTTCTTGCATGCTCCTGTTCTCCAGGATGATGTGAAAAGCACAAGAAGCTCTCTGTATGTCTAGATTTGTTACCCACCATCTTCCTATATGTCATTCTGCAAATCACAAAATTACTAGAGAACAAGGGAATGAAATAGGTGACTTCCTTCCCCCTGTATAAAAACAAACAGCCCACTCAGATGTTGAGTTTGAAGCTCTGCAATTTTACCTGTGGAGGAATGGAGATCACTGGTGGAAACCATCCCCGGTATCTGGAGATGGAAAGTGAATTTGGACTCATATGGGCCTGATCTAAATCTCATAGAAGTTGGGCAGTCCATGATTTAGGAACTATTACACTAAATTATTCCCAAGTCCATTTTGACCATCATCCTATTTGCAGCGGAGACCACCAACAGATGCTTTTGGTGAATGCTGAAACGGGTTTGCAATAGGCAGACTGCGACATTTGGTCACATCCCTAATCCTCCACAAACAGAAGCCAGCTGAAGTCAGGCCTGGCACGTGGATGTTAGTTTCCCTTCCTCATGTTATCTTAGCATCAACTACTAAAAATATAGGTTTTCTTGCCACCCATATAATAAGGAGAAGCTATAGCTACAGTATCTTGCCTTTAGAAAAGCAGTGTTTTTATAAGAAAATCAAGGGGAAAGGGTTTAGATGAAATTACTGAGAGCACTCAGAGTGCAGCTACCAGGTGAATCCTGTCAAACTGGAAAGATTTATTGAGCTGGTTACCTAGGGATATGGCCTGGGTTCGGGACTATTCGGTATTTTCATTAATGCTTTGGATAAAGGGGTAGAGAGCCCCTTTGTTAGAGTCTCAGCTAAGAGCAAGAGACACCAGGGAGGAGAGGATTAGTGTTCAGGAGATCTCAGTAATTAGAGGAATGGTCTGGAAAGAAACAGGATGCAATTTAGCGAAGACAAGCGCCAATCTGCGCCTACGTTGAAATAATCAGCTCGACAGGCAGACGGTGGGAGAGAGCCGCCAGGTAGCAGCTCTGCCGCGAGGGAGCTGGAGGTTATGATGGAGCCGTGACTCAGCCGCGGAAGGAAGAAACATCGGGCTGGGTTGGACAGACGTGGATGTTGCATGTTCGGCACGGAGGGATAATCCCCTCAGCTGATCACTGGGACCGGTTTCTGGCATTACACCTCGGGAAAGATGTGACCGCGGTCCCGAGGAGAGCAAGGCTGCAGAGAGCCTCCAAAACAGCGCCTATGAGGAGAGAGAGAAAGCATTTGTATTTAGCCTGGGGAAGGCAAGGCTGAAAGGAGATACGATAACAATCTTCAAGCTCAGTTAGTCTGCCAAAAAGAGGAAGGTAGTGAACTATTTTGTGTCCAGAAATTATCCTCTGTGGTTTAACCATGATTTTCTGTGGTTAGAAAAAAAAGAGAGAGGGGGAGAAAGAAATTGAGATGGTAGATAAGTTGACTTTACTGCTTTACTTATGAAGTGCCTTGGGGCGTAAAGCACATGATCAAACATAGTCGAGTTACTGCAGCTTAATGAGTTATTGCCTGTTGGCTGAACCATACTAATTAACCATGTGTGCGCTCTTAGCCTGCCTCAATTGCCAGACGAAATGGGCTCACTTAAATACTTGTGTTTTTCTTTGCGCTTGCGTAAGATCAGTGATTACAGCCCAGCTGACGGAGGGTGACTCTAAGGGATGGAAACTTGTCCTTAGGGCTCAACGGTGACGCTGACACTGTTATATCGGGGTATAAAAAAAGGGAGGTGACAAGGGAGGAGCAGCAGAAAACAGACCTAAATATATAAAGTATGTTAATTCACAGGCTTATGTTAATAGGAAAGTCGTTCCATATGAGTGCATCGGAAATGTAGTAACACTGAGTTTTATAAAAGACCTAATTGGTTTTTGTTTGGGAAGGCTTGTGACATGGTAATTTAAAAAATGTAGCATTAAGAACACTACAGAACACTGCACACATTTCTCTTGCAACTGCGCATGCACTTGCTTTAAGTCTCTCCTGTTTTTTTAGTGTTTTCCAGTAAATTATTCTTTTTGTCTCATATCCTTATGCTCCTCTCCAATTGTTGCTCTCAACCATAAATAAAGGCTGTTGTAGTTTCTCCTTTCGATGAGCCACCTTCTTCCTTTTGCTGTGATGAGAAGTAGCTGTTGGAGCACAGCCTTCCCGGTGACGGTAAAAGTATGGAGTATACAGTGCTCCAGATTTCTTCTGATGTCCATCCTTCCTTGCCTCCTTCCCTCCGTCCTTCCTCTTTTTTTCCCCGTTGCAGTTGTTTTTCCACTGTTATCACCAGTTTGAATTATGTTGCTAAGGATGAACATTTGGATGTCATAATCTCAGGGAGGTTTTTTGTTTGCAGCAGTATTTCTGTCCCGATGCTGTATGTTGCCCCTTTTAAAGCAACTTATGCTTTTGCTTATAGCATGCCATTTAGGCACGCAGCAGACTTGGCAAATTTGCTTAGCAGACGTACTTCAGAAGTGCTATGTGAAATGGAAGCAGAGATTTCTACTTTGTTAGTTTGTTGCTGTTTTATAGAATCACATAAATGAGCCTGGGGAGGACCTCAGGAAATTACCTCGTTCCTTTCCGTCCTCGGGGCAGGATCAGATACATCACCGCTCTTTCTGACTGATGTTTGTCTAACCTGTTTTTGAAGCCCTGCAGTGGTGCAGACTCCAGTCCCCCTGGACAACCTTTCCCTGTACTTTCTTCAACCCTTTCCCCATCTTCAACCACTCCATCTGATCCAAAATACAGAGCTGATGACAAGTTACACACAGTTCAGCCTAAACCAGCCAAACTGCATTCATTTGCTGCTGTGATCCTTTCAATTTTCTGTGGGAAAGAGAAATGCTAGAAATCTTCACAGAGATTATTTGATAGCATAAATGTTTTGTAATCTAATTTAGTCTAAAGATGATTGTTTTCCCTTCAGGACATAGATTTTTGCATTGGGAGAGAAACTACAACATACCGGAAGCTATAATGCTACAGTAGTAATGTATACACTGCACTTCTTAAGTGCCTGCAACATGGAAACAAGTTTTCATAGCTATGTTTTATATATGTTTAGGTAGTTGGACTAGATGATCATTGTAGGTCCTTGCCAACTGAAAATATTCTTCTATTCTATTCTATTCTATTCTATTCTATTCTATTCTATTCTATTCTATTCTATTCTATTTTATTCTATATGTGGAAGGAGGTGCTATTATGTACCTATTCAGGGTTAGGCTTCCTTGCTTTCCCAGATACATGCTCTAGACTGAGGATGTGTGATTTAGATGGAGCTGAAATTTAGTCCGGGTCTGGTGAGTCCATCTACTGCAGCACAGAAATAATTAGCATCTGCATGAAGTTCATGTCCAGATGTGGATCTGCAGTGAGGGAAAGTCTGTGGCTGATTCGAGCTGGGGTTTATCCTATCTCTAGTTTTACTGCAAAGAAGTTTTATCTTAAAACAGTGCTCTCGCAGAGTCCTTCCAGTACTGCTAATCCCCCTCCGGTATTACCAAGAAAATATCAGACAATAACTGCTCCATGGAGATCCAAAGTGAAACCATCATTCAAGAACAACGTGAGAAGTGCTGAACAGACTGTACTTCCAGTTATCTGAGAAAAACTGTACGTCTACAAGTAGCTGAAAACTGTGATGCTAGTACGATTCTCTCACGTCCTTCAGCAGATATATTTTGTACAGACAGATCCTAGTACAGACAGATAGATTAAAGAACAGACAAACCATTTTCTCTCCCCTTGAAAGCGAGGGGCGATGCTGGAAAAATGATGATTGAACTAGGAGGTCCTCTTAAAACAGATGAAAGAAAGCCTATTTCTTATACAATGAGTAGCGAACTTCGGGGATTTATTCCTGCAGAAGGCTATGGGTACAGGTACTACCAGCTAGTTCAAGGAGTGGTTAGATATAAATTCATGGACAACAGGTCCATAAAGAGATACTAAAGAGAATAATCAGGGTTGTACTCACTAAACTCCCTACGCAGCATGTCCTACCACCGTCAGCAGAGGCAGGACATGGGGTGAGGTGCGACATCAGTCTCATCCCCGCAGAGCAAGTCTGATATTCTTATGAACTGCATGTCCTCCCCATCCCATCTGCCCTGCCCGTGACTCCAGAGCCAAACCTACCTATCACAGGGGTAAAAAGGTTCTTTGCTGGGCTTGCAGTAGTCTACAGAACTGAAGCTGGCCTACGGGGAAATGGCTACTTGGGGTCATTGGCATAAGGAATACTAGATCTAGATCTAGGTTAAGGCTATTTAGATCTACTAGCATCGTTGTCCACTGACAGTTGTGGAGAAAGGTTGTGATAGCAAAACACAACCTGGGAACACCTAGCTATTCCTCAAAACGTGCCGGGGTTTGCATCTGGATTCCTCATTCGCTGCTCCAGGAGAGGAGAGGAGGGACAAGCTGTCGGGGACACAGCTTGTCTATTTTTGCTTTCACTACATTTGGTGAGGGCTGGAAACGTGATGTATTTGCCAGAACTCACAGCATCAAATAATTCTCAGTAGTGTCACAAATAACGTCGTTTCAGGTCTGCGAGGGATTTACGGACAAGAGCCAAAGACCCTTGAAATTGATATCAATAATTCTGCTGCTCAAGCTGAAGGCAAATCTCCAACAGCTGCCAGGGGCTGTGGCTTTTTGTACCCCCTCTAGCCGCAAGGAGGCAAGACCTTCATAATTAGCTGCTAATTGAGAACCCTGCATCTGAAAAGCATAATTTCAGAGAACAAAGACCCAGAGAGGCCCATTTCCAGGGCTAATTAGAATTAATTCATAGCTATAAGTAGAAGGGCTCCCACAGTCCTGGGACTCTCTCTTGCCCTCTCCTGAAACACTAGTCTAAACATATGCATAGCAATCATAGAAGGCTCAGCGTGACTTGTGCGGCTCTTGTGCAATACAGAAATAGCACCGCTTGTTAAAAATGAGTCTGATTTTCATGTGTTTTTAGCCCCAGGCTATGTCTCCCTTCTGCTGCCTCTGGTACCTGCCCTTGGGTATGAAGCCTTCTTCCTTCACTGCCTCTGGGGAGTATCACGGTGTTTGTCCATGTGGGGACTCCAGTACCACAGTCCTCACCCAGGCTTGTGGCGAGCGCCCAAGCGGCTTTGCTGCCTGCGCTTCCTTCCTTTTGTGAATCTGTGTGCTAACAAACAAAGTGACAACCTCAGCGCTTTTTCTACTACTGCAGGAACAGGGCTTCTAGAGAAAAGAAGATCTGCAAAACCAGGCCACACTGTCTGTTGCACCCTCCTGAAGATGGCTCAGGCAGGACTAACTTCAGGCACCTCCATGAGCTGCTGGAGCCCATTTGTTTTTCCTCCAACAGGTCCACAGCAGCTGTTTTCCTACCTGAACTGGGACTCCACCAGAGTCCCCAGTAGCCCTTCAGGTGGTGAGGACACAGGCTGCAGCTTCCAGTCTTCCTGTGGTCTCTTAAAAGCCTTCAAGAGCTGATTTTATTCTTGAAGGCTTGAAGTTAAAAAAAACCCCAAAATTCTGTACAGTAAGCATCTTAGTATCAGGTCAACCTACCATATTCATACCTTGTTTGAGATCACCATGTCTCTCTTATTCGTGTTTAGGCAACCACTCACCAGTCCTAGCACCTCTCATTGCTCGAGGACTGAGTCAATGCAAGGGCACTCCAGCGAGAAAATGAACCAGATCGTTCCCTTATGACAGCCAAAATTTTCAAAATGCCTCCATTTTTGGTGCTTCCATTTTTAGTTGTCCAATACAAGGTGCTTTTAAAATGAGCTTAATTTTTTTCAGAAGGCACTGAACACCTATCTTTGGAAGACTGCAATTGCTTCAAGTTGCTTCAAGCTAGAGACCCAAAAAAGAGCAAGATGATAATTGATTTGGAAAAATGCAGGATAACACATTCTCATTAGTGATGATCTTGTTATAGAGGGGGTGGCCTGCTGAATTCTGCTGTGCTGGCCTCCCTGTGTAAGGATGTCTAACAAACCTTAGAAACTTCACAGTTTAATCGTGGGTGTCAGAAGCTGATGCTCCTAAAGCAGACAAGTGGCTTAATTTGCAGCAAAGGAGTCTGTACTGCTCAGTAGTTGTGAGGTGCCTCATTTATGGCTCCAAATATAGATGCACTTCTATAGCTTTCATTACCCACAAGTGAAAATCTGGTGTGTGATACCTCTGCGAGTGTGTGCTGGGGCACATGTGAACACCACGTTGCTGAGCTCCTTGAGTACCTTTAGATCTCCTGTTGAAGGAAACTGATTTTCTGAAAAAAAGATTTTCCGAAGGATTTTCTGCTCACAGATACCCATCTGGACTATTAAATTGCAAGAAGAATCTTTCAATTCTTTTCTACGTGGTTTAGGCATGTCCTCCTTTCTGTGAGGTGTATCTTGTATGTTATTACACAATTCCCATATGCTCATTTTGGTGAGGGATGGTATCTGCTGCTGTTATAAATGGGGCCAACCTGCCTTACTTTGGCGTCGCAGCCCGCTGCGGAGAGGGGATCCAGCTGCCGCAGTCTGTGCGTGCATTAAGGCTTCAGCTGGAACCGAACCCAACCGTAACCCCTCTGCTCCCCTTTCCCTGCCTCCAGGGCCCCAAGTCCCCTTCTGCATAGCAGCTTCAGGCTGAGAGCTGGGACTTCACGTTTCCATCTGACCCAGAGGACCAGACCTGCCTCCTCAAACTTCCCCATCGCTTAGAGCCGTGTTTTGCCAGGAGCCCACTAAAGGTTTACAGATCGCTTGAGTCTTCAGGTACTGCACACTGGTAAAAGCAACTTGGCAGGCAGAGAGCTGGTTTGTACAGGGTCACCAAACACAGTAATGCTCCTCACTTATGAGGCAAAATAACACCCTCACCCTTCATACAGCCATTGCTCCTGCCCTGCCACCCCACGCTGGTGCAGGCAGTCTGCAACCCACCACTTCTGACCTGGCTTGTGCTACCGCTAACCCAGGTGCTCCTCATGACAGGAGCCTCCCATCACTTTCTGGGAGGCTTCCATCAATTTCCTTCGCCAAACATCTGGATTCCCTGTGCAGTCTTCAGTAACTTTACACTGCTCCAGTCCTGCAGGCAAACGGGGACGAGGTGGCTTGACAAGGTCCCAAGTAGTTCACTCTTGCCGAACACCAGAACTTCCTCCCCCTTTACACATCTGATTCCTGCTGCGTTGCCTGCAGCCCTACCTTCAGCTGCTGCTTGAAACACTGAGAAGCAGTCGCAGTGGGACTCGTGGTTTTCTGTTAGGTCCCAGTGGCTCGTGTTTGCTGGATTTGTTTGTATCATCTACAGTGGCTCGCATTTCTTAGGTGAGGTCAGCAAAGCTGGGTAAGGTTGTACAGCAATCTAATTTTAAAGACTTTAAAGCTATTTTTATTTAACGTCTCACTGAGCTAGCCTGTAGCAGAGCAACCAGATGGCTACAGAGCCAACTGCTTGTTGGGCATTGTTCTCCTCCTGACCTTAGGTCTCTTCCTCTTGAAGGCATGAAGGATGGTATCAAACGAAAACTCTTTCCATGGGCTGTAAAAGTTTCTTTAACACCTTTTTTCCCTCCCCACTTTGTGCACAAGTGAACTGACTGATTGGGATTAGAAGTGGAACCAGAGATACCGAAATACCATTACGATGGTGCTGGAACTGCTCTGTACCTAAGTGATACCATATGTTGGCCTGCTTCTAGCAGTGTTTACTGTGTGACTACATCGGCTCAGTAGGGATCTGTCTGGAAAAACAGTCAGAGTGGAAAAGAATAGCTGAAGAGAGCCTCTCTGAGCAAGCGCTGAAAGAGCTGCTGAGGGGTAAAGCCAGAATCACCGTCTTTGATGACTTTGTTTCCAAACCAGCCAACCTGCAGAACTGGTTATGACCAAGCAAGGAAGAAGTCTGTTCCAGAACGCACTCAGGAGACGCCTTTGCTCCTCGTTACTCGGTCTGTACGCAAAGATGATCATCAACCCTGGGGATGGAACCCAGCCAGAATACCAAATATCACTTTGGCGTGACATTGCATGGCACAAGACTGCAACCTGCAACAGGACAGAAACTGAAAGCTGGCAAGTGGCTTCAAGCTTCCTATCTAAACCCCATCTGTCGCATTAAGAAGCGTCCGTAGATTGCAATGCTTGCACGATCCTTCTTTCTGCAGGACAGACAGACTCCCTGCACTCAGTCTGAAAACCAAAGGTGGCAATGACAAAACTCCCATTGCCAGCTCCGGACGTAGGCTTAACAATCAGTTGGCCACACTTTGGTCTGTTGTGAAGGGGAATAAATCCCATGAAGTCCTTATAGTCATGCACATGTGGAGGATGGCTGATACCTCATTTGGATCTCATAATTACTGCAATTATAACATTTCTAATGTCAAGCAGAACTTTTCTTGCATTGTTCCCTAAACATCTCTTCTTGAAGAAGTCTTTCATTTACTCCCATTATGATACTCAAAATCTCCCAGAATTTGCAAGATATTTGATCCAGTCCCACAGTTGCCATCCCAACAAACATGTAAATAAAACAAAGATTCTGTGCATGGGGATCTCAAGCAGTTGTGGGGGGGATTACAGATTAGTGAAGGATGATTCTGCCATTGCTCTCCTAATTGATAAAAGATGGACCACTATTATTTTGAATAATGTTGTTACCACACAAGCCTCAAGCAACTTAACAGAAGATCCTGTGTAATCAAGAACTGCTTCTGGATGTTGAAAACGTTCCTGTGAAGTTACTTCACTCTAAGTGCTTAAAAATAAGGAGCAAAGTGACTAAAGTGGTATCTGTGCTTCCTCTTTTTAATAAAAAACAATGCTTTCAGATGAATCCACCTCATTTTTCCTCTGAAAATTGCCTTTCCCGAGCTGCATCTCTTCTGTGCCTGAGCTCCTTCCCAGCCCTGCCACAGCCCCACGGTGTGCTTTGATGCTACATGGCTCTTGCCTGGTCAGTCACTCCTCACCTCTTCAGCCCAGAAGAGCTGGAGAAAATATAAAAGCAGCTCTGCATGATCCCCCTCCCACAGCACCTTTCCATCCAATGCTTGTTCATCACCTGAACTTGGCATCAGGCACATGCATGTTTATAACAATGAAAGCAGCTAAGCAAATTGGGTGAGATTACGAAGAACTCAAGATAGCTTTACGGGGTGTACTTAGAAATGTTCAGTTTTGGGCCCCTCACTACAAGAAAGACATTGAGGTGCTGGAGGGTGTCCAAAGAAGGGCAACGAGGCTGGTGAAGGGTCTGGAACACAAGTCCTATGAGGAGCGGCTGAGGGAACTGGGGATGTTTAGTCTGGAGAAAAGGAGGCTGAGGGGAGACCTTCTCGCTCTCTACAACTACCTGAAAGGAGGTTGTAGTGAGGTGGGGGTCGGACTCTTCTCCCTAGTAACAGACGACAGAACAAGAGGAAATGGCCTCAAGTTGCGCCAGGGGAGGTTTAGATTGGACATTCGTAAAAATTTCTTCACCGAAAGGGTTGTCAGGCACTGGAACAGGCTGCCCAGGGAGGTGGTGGAGTCCCCATCTCTGGGGGTATTCAAAAGACGTTTAGATGAGGCCCTAAGGGATATGATTTAGTGGTGGACTTGGTAGTGATAGGTTAATGGTTGGACCCGATGATCTCGGAGGTCTCTTCCAACCAGAACAATTCTATGATTCTATGATTCTATGTACACCTATATTTACTCTGAACATCAGCTCTTCTGTGGAATATTGCTGCATATTTAAAAGGAATTCAAAAGAAAACACATGAAATGGAGTGGCACACTTGTACAATGTGTGCGTGTCATCCTAACACAGAGGTCATATTTTAGAGGACAAAAAGAAGGTACTTGGCGACTCAAAATAGTCATCTGTAAATTCAGAGTGGATTTAAACATGGGATGTAAAAACAGCTCATTTCTGCGGGGTACCTGAGCAAATCTTAGCACAAACTTTACTAACTTAGCATTTCAGGAACTCCCAAGACAGACCAACTGCTGAGCCCCAAAGCCTCTCATGGGATTGTGGTGGGATCATGTGTGCAACACACTCTGGGTAGGGCTGGTCCCATATGAGCTTTGACCAAATGCCACCATGCAAACCTCTGGGGTGAAT
Source organism: Phoenicopterus ruber ruber (assembly GCA_009819775.1). NCBI lineage: Eukaryota > Metazoa > Chordata > Aves > Phoenicopteriformes > Phoenicopteridae > Phoenicopterus > Phoenicopterus ruber. The sequence continues at coordinate 187,667,863 of CM020215.1, read as the reverse complement.
GTGCAGGGTGAGGACCAGTCCATGCCAGTGAAGCTGAAGTGGTGGCTCTTGGTTTAGAGCTGTAGCAGCATCTGTCTGGTTGGTGGGCATTGGTCTCAGCTGTAGGAGAAGAAGAAACCATCTCCTGAAGGAAACTGGAGCAATGAAGGGCGGGAGTCACCAAAGGGCTTAGGAGGTTGTACTGCTCCATATGTGATACTACAGCAAGTTAGACACTGCACTGAGCGACCTCCCACGAAGCACGCCTCATCTCCTTCCCAGCTCCACCTCATAAATATCTGTGTCCTCCCAGGGCTGCTCTAGATGCCAAATTTGCCTTTAATACCATTGTGTGGACCCAAGACCATGTCACATCTGTTTAAGGTGTCTTTTGGGGCAAGGCTTCAGGGAAGTTTTAGGTCCATGCATGCCAGATGAAAAATGGCCATCTTGGGACATAAATTGTTCTCTCTTTCTCCCTTCCAAAAAGCAAGTGTGTAAATAAACCAGCCAAAGGCAAAGGCTGTGATTTTCCTTGCATTCTTCTAGCTAGGATCGCCTGTCCTTCCCCTCATGTCATTCAGGAAAAAAAAAAAAGAAGTGCTCTGCGTCTGGTTGTTTGGCAGCTGCTCACAAGCCTGCAAGAGAGGTGAAGAGTGATGTGCTGGGGAAATCTGACTCCCAGTGCGCCAAGGACCTGCAAGCAAAAAAAAGAACTGCTGAATATGTACAGAAGAGCTAAACAGTCGCCAATGGTCCCTAAAACTCCAAGGAAAGCATTTGATGTGCTTTAAGTGGACAGCATGAGTAGTGGGGTGAGATTAAGAAAGAGCAGCTATAGGTATTGAAATCAGGGAGCTTTTATTAAGAGTGGAATTTGTACTTTCTAACAGCACCCGGGGAGAAGAGTAAAAGCTGTGTAACTTCAAAATTTTAAAACTGGACAAGACAAAGTCCTAGTAGATGAAACAGAGTCAATAAATGAAACAGAGTCAATAGTCCTGCTCAGGGTTGGGGTGAACTATTGGCCTCGTGTCATGTGTCTTTTCCATTCCCCACTTCTGCGATACTAAAAAAAAAGCCTGACCCAATCCAGGGATTACACAAAGAATGCACCTCGACAAAGGGAAACGCATGGCCTTTCTACTCACCCTCCAGTGGCATTCAGGACCAGAAGAGGGGTTGGTCTGAATAGTCAGGATTACATTCCTGGCTGTGTCTAGCAAATGCTATGTGGGTTTAGAGGAAAAATATATGTACCCTCTCATTAGAATATTTTCTCTGTGTTCTCCTGTAAGCCAGGTGTCAAACGGAGGCAGTGATGGCCATTGAAGCCGTTCCTGCTTAACAGCATGTCTGAGACATTATTTCTTCCTGTGTCTGTGCAAGAATGGGCTAGACCTAAGCACAGCTCAGCAATTAGGATATTAATAGCCCTATTACTCTGCGCCATCTAGTTTGCTTTAAAATTCATGGTGCAGTTAGCCGAGGTTTGTTCATAACAGGAGAAGTACAGAGATGCAGGAAGACTGAATCGGAACACAGCTTTGAAATGCATCAAGCAGCCATTTAATTAGAGAAGGGAGCTCTAATATTGTGTTCCGAATTATTACTTATTTATATACTCCTCAAATAGTGCTATTTTTAAACCAGATCTTGAAGAGAAGACAGTTTGTATTTTTACACGCAGACAGTCTGAAAGTTAAATGAGCTGCCAACACAGCACTGCCCAAGAGGAGTAGGAGAAGAAAAATCTCCATGTCAGTCCTTCTTGCTCTTCTGCTGCCTCGCCGCACCAGGAGAGCTAGAGATCAAAACAGGCACCTTAAGGCACGCAGGCTTGCCAGCTCCTCCCCACCGTCCTCCCGCGGCAGCTCAGCGCCTGGCACTGCTAGGACGTGGGTTTGGAGGTACCTGGAGGCAGGTGTCCATACGTCTGGGGAGATGGACAGGAAGAAATGTGGGCGTTTCAGGGGATTTTGTGCTTCCTGGGCACAAAGGAAGGTTTTGAACTTCTAAACTGTGGGCTTTCATGGGGTGAGGTGCAGGCAGGGCTTTCATCTTACAGTGCTGAAATTAAATTGAAGGCAAACCCTGTGTCCAAGTGATGAGCTTCATCCTTCACTCCTCTGATATTTGCTGAATGCACTGGTGTGGGGTGTGAAGTTAAGCAGGGCACCATTTTATGCCCATTTTTCACTGGTCTGAATAACCACGCAAGTTGCAAGGAAATAAAATGTTGGCTCCAATAGATGTTTGAAAACTTCGTTTTTTCTTAGGAGTGGAGCTGAGAAAGGCCCGTGTGGGAAGGAATAAATGTTTGCTGAGCTCCCAAGTAGATCTAAGGACAGCTTGAGCGACTCAAACCCCAGTGGCTTCTTCCAGTTCCTTCCCTAACAAAAGGCTGGACCCAAGTGCGCTGAAGTCAAAGGGAGAGACTCTCATCGACATCAAAGGACGTTGAATCAGGCCCGATGAAGGACAGTCTCAGCCAGGGACCAGCAGAAATAATAGCATGTGATGTATGTGACCAACTGCCACTAACCAACCACTCGGATTCCAGGCATTAAATACTGCAAACAGCGAACTCGCAAACAATTCATGAAAATGTGCCAAAAAAATTCAAAGAAAAATATGTAAGGAAACTGCAATGTGTTTGCGGGTATTCTGTGAGCAGAAAAATATGTTATATTTGTGGAATAAATTAGTCCCTGAGAAGTGTTTTCTCAGCTCGGAGTTGTGTGCAGTCAAGTCAGCTAATCGAACTAAAGCTTCTTTTCTCTTGCCAGAGGAAGTGGGTAAGTGCAGAGACATGGATGAAACGAGTTTGGGTTTGCTTTTAAAATGTGAGTCACTGACTATATCTCATTTCAATAGTTCTCATCGTTTGGATGATCTTTTTCGCTGCTATCTGAACGCTTCGGTTTATTCTCTCACGAATGCTGACAAGCTTTGGTCTGGTGTTTATCCATATCAGACACTGCAAAGCTCATCCAGCCTGTTATCTCCTTCTGATTAGATTACCGCAATGCCCTGCCGTGAGGCTCGCCAGGCTGCTTCCTCTGGCAGGGAATGCCACCACCGAGAGCGTCGCGTGCGGGAGGAAATCCAGTGCATTTTATTCCAACCTCATCATACCTTTCACTGGCTGTAAACAAAAAGGATTAACTAAAAATGGGAATATCGGCAGCCGCGATCCAGATCGATTAGGAAATGGGGTAACGCCAAGAGCAGGCATCTCTATTGCGGTGAGCAATAGCTGTGCAGGGGCAGCACGGTGAAGGAACGAGGGTCAGGCTCAAACCTTTGACTCACATTTGGTCCTCTCTAGACAAACGTGTCAGGGCTGCTTGGGGACCGGTCTGTGCCTCATTTATGGGCTGTCTCAGGAAATCAAAAGGACCCATTTAACTCTTCCCTGGGAGGATATGCACTTGGCGGCGAGGAGTGGAGTGGAGGTGGGATTCTCCATGCCTATGATATGGGATGGTGGCTTCTGATGGTGGTTGAAAAGAGTCTGCCAGGAGCTCTGTGGGTACCTATGGTTATCTGCACACAGGCAGCCCACACCTCCAATAAGCCATGCAGAACAAAAGGCAAAGGAATGAAGGGGGTTTGGGGTGCAAACAAGCAAGCTCTGGAGAGAGCCACAGGGGTTTTCCGGATGAGGGATCAGACCCTTAAAGACAGGGAGCATGGAGAAAGATAGGACTGTAGGATTAACTTCTCATTTGCCTGTGCATGTTGGCAACCACTGCAGCTGCTCCGTCGCAGGTTTGGGTGTGAGGGTTACAGCTGTACTCATTAAAAACTGGATTTTAATTCAGCTCCTAAGGTGGGATAGCCACAAGATCCACGGTGCTCCCAGGGCTGTCCCACTGCCGGCCGAGCTGCTGAAAGCTCCAGTGCTCCTTACAGGCGGGTGGTTATACATACGGGTGGTCGTAAACGCTCTCGGACGCCAACTAATTCTCAGTCCCAATGAGTAAGCACTTCTTTCTTTCTATCTGAGCATCACAAAGTGCCCTACCAACCTTCACAGACACCCTCTCATAAAGACTATTTTATGTCAGGACACTGAAACACTCTGGATGACTTCTTCAAGGTCACACACGAAACCAGCGCGGCATAGACTGCAGATCGCTTAAATCCCCAAAGATAACACACCTCCTCGCTTCCCCAGCGAGTCCCTGTCACCGAGCATCAGTCTTTGCCCCTCTTTTCCTTTCAGCTGTTCAACCGACTGCTGCTGCTCTCTGCACAATCCAAATCCTGTTTGATATGGTTCTCTTGCTACTGGTGTTATTTATAACTGCTCTTACCTTTGACCGGACTCTTTGGGGTTTTTTAAGCATGTTCAGCCCGTGATTTTGCTTCAAGTGCTGTGAGCGTCTTTTGTGCAGCAGATGCTGCTCAAAATTAATTGTTTGCCTTGAAATTATACTCTCATCTAGTGATTTTCAAGTGCATCAGTTGTTCCATTATGGCTGTCACTTCCTACAGCCTTTTGGCGAGCACCACATTTTACTCTCTCTCACAGCCAGTGTTTCTTCCCTCTTTGCTCCCCATAACACAAACTATTTTCTGATTGCCAAGCCTTGCACACCAATACCTCCCCTTTTTGTCTGTCACAGACAAAGGGCTACTGAGTGCGGCTCTGAGGCTCATTAAAGCTCATAGCATTGCCTGTTTAAATGTTTTTTTCTTTAAGTTACCATGTCAAATGTGCTTAGCGCGTGGTGTTGGCTTGCTGTGGTGGTGGGTGTCTGCAAGCTCTGCCGTGCCTCTGCTGACGGCGGGCGGGAAGGTGCCTGGAGGGGCCCCTGGAAGGAAATCCCTTGGCCTGACTGCAGTGCTGGGGGTTTGCACGTCTCCGTCAAGCCTGGGGATGGCCTCTGCACTGCAAGGCAAGCACCTCTTTCCCACCTCTCTGGGGATGCCACGGAGAAATGGGAGGAGAGCAAGCCAACCTGGGCTGTGACCCCACCAAGGGCTTTTCCGCGATGCAGCAAACACTTGGCGTGACACCTTGACTTGGCAGCATTACAGGAGCAGATTTACTGGTGCGGATTAAGTGGGCCTTTGCCATTCCTCTCCATTAACACCACCCAGCACATGAGCGGTGTCACAAGACGACACGGGAAGCTCTGCAGCTGCCCCTTTGCAACCGTATCCAGCTTTGACATCCCGCTCGTGCACTTCTCCAGAAGCCACACTGGCCACTCAGTCATGAACTCAAGTTCTTCAGCCTGACCTGACTGAAGATGGTGTAAACGCAGATAGAAAAAAACGCATATTGTCTCAAAACAGCTCTAAACGTGACAAAGGTTAGGTTAGCCCGCTCTGCGAGGACTGTCCTGCAAATCACGTTCTCCCACTTTTCAGCTAATGCATTGTGTGGTGTCTCTACTTCTCTCCCTCAGGATCCTGAACTTCTAGTGCAGCGGGAAACGCTTTTAGTCTTGCACTGGCGACAAGATCTGCCTTGTACATTTGCTTCCAGCTCCTGGGAACCAGCCAAATTATCCCGCAAAAGGCACCCCATAGTAGAGTTGGTGGTCTCTGAGTCTTGGCTCTGCTCTGGGGTTTGCAGATATTTTGGGGGGATATTTTTACATAATTATACAACTTAAAATCAGACCTAACAAGGTAAAGAATAAAGTACATAAGAATGGCATAAACTAGTGTCTCTGTCCCTCTTTTTGCTTGCACTGTTCAGGAGCTATTTGGCTTCTTGGGTCTGAGCTTATGCACGTAGCTAACATTGACCAGGGGAAGTCTCCCTTGGCTTCTGTGTTTGTCTTGCAGCACAACAGGGTGCTGGTTCCCTCTGCGTCCCTTTGGCTCTACTTACAGAGAAATATGAAGCAACAATAACTTTTCCCTCATGCCTTCATGGTGCAAAGGAAATGCTGCTTGCCACTTTAACTTGGAATCTATTAAACTGATTTTTAATGATCAGCAGACCTTTTACTGATGATGAGAAGTAGTAGTCACTTAGCTTTTAGCATTCGGGTCCTCAAAGTCCAAGGAAGAGTCCATTTCCCAGACTGGTGCACTTAGACGAGATAGTAAGAGTTAGTCATGGAGGTGAGCAGGACTTGGAGGTTTTTTTCATTTTTCAGGGATTTGGTTAGTTCTCATTTATTTGTTTGCTTACTAGTCAGCTGCTCTTTCTGCTCTACTGTTCACTTCCAAAAGCTTTGCTATACTTCTGCTCATGGTCATTATTCTGAGAGATCATTGCTGCGTTGTCAGCTTCTGCCCGTGGCTGAGGTGGCTTCCAGGGGTTTCCCTGAGGCTTTTTTTGCCTTTAGCAAGGATAAAGCTGGGCAGAAAGCTGTGTTCAGTGGCTTCAAGGAGCTGACATGCAATTCCCTCATTGCAAATGAAATTTTCTTGTTTTTCCCTTTGCTGAGAGAGGTTATCCTCCATTCTCAGACACTACCCGCTGCCAAAGGTAGATTATCTAATTCAGCAGTGCTTTTACCATTTTATTCCTGCCTTTGCTTTGCTGTACCTGAGGGAAAAGGGCTCGTTAGCTTTGTAAGAGCTCAAACAAGACAGGTCTCACTCGCTGGGAGCAGGTCAGAAGCTATTTGGTGAGCAAAGCTCTAGCCCTTTGCTTCAATATTGCTGCAGCCCATGCAGGCAGGCTCCCTCAGCTGTAATGGCATCTTCGACTTATCACGGAATCGTGAAAAAAGAGAAATAATTCAGTCCCAGTGACAGAGAGCAGCAACTATTACATGTCAGAGCCCATCTCTGCCCCTAATGCTGTTGTTTCAGAGCGCAGCCAGGTCTTCCCCCGCAACCAGCCCTTCTTCTCAACCTGTCGTCTGTGTAGGTGAGTTCGTAACCCAGAGGTCTGCGACCCTGCTCAGCAGCAGCGATTTTACAGGGCTGTAATTGTGCTGACTAGGAATGACTTCTGGTTTCTAGCTCTGCGAATGGAGGATCTGGTCTACAGTAGGTGTGGGAGCTGCCTCTTTTTTTTTTTTTTTTTTTTTTTTGGAAAGAAACCTCTGTCAGAAGAAATTGGTTTGAGTTCTGGGAAGGATTTTTGCAGGGTTTTTTATTAAATCCAGAGGCTTAGGCCCCAAAGTTGCATTTTCTTGACATTACTGAAGCAAGTAAGAAATCCAAAGGCAGCAACTACTGTGCAAACACTGCAGCCAACGGCACACGCGCAAGCGAGCTGTTCTGGTGGAAGGTGAGCACAGGGAAAGAACAGGAAGAGAAAAACTTAAATGAATGAGGTGATGCCAGCACAAAAACAAAATCTGAGGAGAGCTTCTCCCATTTGCTAGGTTTTGGTGCTCAGGATCTCCTCATTACGTGCTGAGGTCACCACGTCATATAAAGTATATTCATTGTATATACAGTATGTATGTGTATAAAGTATATACCATTGAATTTTGCATGGATTTCTTCTAATAACATTCGTGTTTCACAGTTTTATAGTGTTTTAGTGGTGGGAAGCTGGGGCTAATGAGACTAAGGCTCAAACTTAGTCAGGTCACATCAGAAATCAGAGAGGAGGGATTTCCCGTGCCCTGGGTGAGTTTAATTCGCTCTCCTCTCTGTTGCAGAGCTCCTAATTTCAGAAATATAGACAAAGAGTTTTTACTTGGGTTTTTAATACACGAAACCACTTTTAGGCCAATTGTGAGTGCTCTGGGAGATCTCGAGCCCTATGCAAGCTCCCGTGTTACTGTCTTTGGAGGAGAGAGAGGCAAGCTGGCCAAACGGCAGGTAGGGCTTCTGGAAGCCTCAGATGTAGTCTCAGGCTCTGCCACAAGCTTGCCCTGAGTCTTTGGACAAACCTCTTCACTTTTTGGTTTAGTGTTTTTCATCTACTAAAACACGTAAAGCAGCTTACCTGTTTTACTGGAGTGTTGGGAAAATTGATCAGTTCCTATTTTCAGTGTGCTTGGAACGGTTGATGCTAAACTTTGTTAAAAATCTATCGAAGATGAAAAATTGAGATAGAAATCACATAAACTGTAGCCACCCATTTGTATTATTATTGATTTCATTTTGCATTTCTAGTGTAATTTATTCTGGAAGGTCTTGGAATAGAAACAATAGAAACCTTTACATGGTTCTGTCCCCAGAGATGATAGACCAGAGATCCTGTATCTGGCTGCACAATGCAGTTATATATATATAGATTGCGCAATATTACCTCTCCCTCTACCCTTGCCTGGCTCGCGTCTTTAGATCGTCAGTGTTACAACCGAATCGCTGCTGTTATTGCCTTTGCGTAGAGCCAATTGCCTGCCATCATCCTGTCAGGCACTTATACCTAGTTCTCCTAATGTGATTTATATTAAGCCAATTTATATTACACAATGAATGCCTGATGGAGAAGGTACCCACAGGAGGCTTATGTGCTGTTTTCCCTCAATGGTATTTAGCTGATCTACTGACAGGTATTACCTCTCCCCATAGGCTTTGCCTCATTTACATCCTTAGACCATCAAAGCTGCAACAACACAGTTACTCCAAGAACAATCCCTGTTTTTCAGGAATTACTTTGCTGTCCTCTCTGTGGGATACAGGATAAGTACCTGTCACCTGGCCCTCCAGGAGCCCCAGGCCGTGCACTTTGATTTTCTCATTTGGTCTCAGATCAGTCCCTGTCCAGACACGTTTGCATTTCTATTTACTTTTGTTGCAGTTGTGTTTACTTCTCTTTTTCTCTACTGAAGCTTTCTCCATCTCCATCTGTCCAGTTTGTTTACTGAAAAACAGGAGAAGTATAACTTGCTTAGCTTCTGGAGGTGCCATCCTTTCACCACCTTCCAGCAACGGACCCAACTCCAATTACGATTTTTGTCTATATGTGAGTTAGTTGCTGTTTACATCAGTGGAATTACACCGGTGGAAAACCAACCTGAGGCCACCTCCACCAAACCCTGTTAAATTGTTGCTGTAATTCAGCTTCCTCACCTATTTTTCATCTGTCTCTTCATCTTTTAGGTCTGTATAGTGCTCTGCTTGCTGGGTGCTTTGGGAGTACTAGGAAACGGGCTAGCAGACAACCCAAACATAGATGTAAGCAGCTTCCAGTCATCTGAAGGGGTTGGGAAAGTGTATGTAATGTGGCCATTCCTTTTACTAGAGAGAGAGGAACATGGATAGGTGTTGATATCTGGCGGCTAACATGGAGGGGCAGAGGAGGCATTAATTCCCTCTTTCTCCTTTTGTCCCCTGTTAAATCTATGCCAGGCTATAATCTAAACTTGCATTCACAGACACATTTCTGCCAGGTAAACCTACAAAATCCCTTATAGAGCAAACGTGATGAATCATCATTCCCTTGTTGCTGTTGCTTAGGAGCTGAACACCCTCCTCTTCTTCTGCCTTGCCCCTCTGCAGAGGGGTCAGTTAAAACGCCTGCTGGAAGACACTGCCCATCAAACTGGCTGTAAGAACTGTGATGGCCAAGGACATCCGGATGTGATGTCCTCATGTGCTGCAGGCTGCGGCGTGGGTCAGCCAGCCCACGGAGAAGGTTCGGCCATTTCTTTCTCTTTTGACCTATTTTGTGAATAACATTTTATGCTTCCCCTTATTGTTCTCCACCAAGTCTGCAGCGTGACAGCCTCGGGGCAGAGAGGGCTCTCAGACCCGCGGGCGAGCACGAGCCCACCAGCGCTGGACTCCCTGCCTGATCCCACGGCACTTCACTGATTTCCATAGAGGTCAGATTAAATCCTCCCCGTTTGCAAATCCACTTTCCAGAAGGCAGCTTGCACTGCGCAGCAGGGGCAGAGAATACCCTACAAAGTCCAGGCCAGCACTTAAGCCAGAGATGTACCCTTTATTTTTTTCAGTGGCTTTTATTTTTTACTCTGTAGAGTTTTCCAGGCTTTGGCTCCCGACCTTACTAAAATAATTATGTGACTTTGAAAAAACAATTCATTTTTCACTTCTTCAGCACTGCCAGCTTTTTGTGGCTTTATAGAAAATCTTGGGCTATTTGATGTTTTGCCTAAAGTTACATGCGATTAATCAAAGAAGCTCAGCCTTCACTGAGAAATAAATCCCCAGCTCCGTCCCTGAGTCCAAAGCTTTGGGCTGGCGCACGCGGTGCCCTTTCTGCACCTCTCACCGGCTCCCTCCCTGCAAGGTGTAGCCCACCAACACCATCCAAGCCGTGGCCGCAGCCTGAGCGGTGGCACTACACAACAATTTTCATTGTAGCTGTCTGCAGGGCTCCTGCGAATTAACACAATGAGACATTTACCAGCACAATGAGACATTTACTGGGGGGGCCCGTGGGGTGTTAGTCGTCCCCCCTCCACGCACGTTAGCTCCAGCTGGCATGGCACGTGCTCCCGTATCACAAAACACGGTCTTGTAGCTGCACATCCCCCCATTCAGACCAGGGTCATCTCTGCCCTTGCTCACCCTGCTTAGGAGTGAAAAAAAAAAAAAAAAAGTTCAGCAAAGGAAAGATTAAGCCTTTCAAAAGGAAGTAAATTATTTGAATGAAAGTATTTCAAGGAAATGATTTTATCGCTCTGAAATTTTATCCATCCTTTAAAAAATAAACAACCTCAGTAACTACTTTTTCAGGCTACGTTTTGCTGGCAGTTTTTATCTGCAGAAAGGATTAGCTTATCCGTGGATGGAACGTGCTGCACACACCCTGTTCCCATACAGATTCATGCGGTGGGGAGCTGCATTTCCAGCTCAGCACTCGGACATTTTTCTGTAGCTAAATCAGATGACTGCAAAGACCATTAGAGCAGTTTATCGTTGGAATCTGCAGGAACGTACTGTACCCAAAAGGAAAATGTTCATTGATAGGGGAAGTGCAAGATCTGTGATCCTTGTAATTATGCAGATGATCCTCTCCAGAGGTCTGTGGTATGTGAGCAGGTCCACAATGACGGCTTTTGGCTGCAGCTCTTTAATAGTCCCCTGAAATCCAGCTGTTCCTGCTCTCAAGTCCACTTGGCTGCAGCCCTGACTGGCACATCAGCATGAATGGTTTTGTCTCTCACTGGGGACATGCACGATGCTGACATCCAAAAGGCTCTTTGAAATTAAAGTGCTGCTTTTTCTGGGCAGTTTGTGTTGTTGCTCTGTTGAGCCCTAGCAGAAGGTTTCACCTTGCAGCTCACCGGTGGTGGAGACACCAGACACGTGGAGATGACCGATTTTCAGAGCGAGATGCCACCATTGCCAGCACAGGTTGGCAGTATGCAGATCAGTCGCTTCCTCCAAAAATCTCCAGTCAAAATCTAGTCCAAGGAAGGATCCCTTGACATAAATACCTAGGTAAAAAGAAAACCTTCTCCTCCCACGGCAGTGTTTCTGCTCGATATGCAACCTGGTGCAAGAGCTGCATGTTTCCCAGCATGAAACCTAACAACTCATTCACGTGCTAAGACCTTAGAAGGTTCCGTGCAACAAAATCACCTGGTGGTATTTATATTATAATTTCTTGAAGGGCACTGCAGAGATGAGAAAGTATTGGCAACTGAAAGAGGTTCTCCTCAAGGGTTTGAGTGCAGTAGCACTGACGGGCAAAACAAACGGTGCAAAAATATGTAAGCTTTGCCGCTGGTTCCCTGCCTTGCCAGGTGAAAGCCATCTTCCCATGAACAGTCTATTCCCGTAAAGCCATGTCCTCACTGGAGACACCAAAGCATCTTAAGGTTGCAAGGCTGTAAACTCCTGGTGACCCCAGGGCAGCTTTTCGGTGGGGAATATGATCCCTGTTGATCTTGAGGAAACTGTGGCTGTTTCTAACCTCTGATGGTTTATCAGGGAGTTTAAAGAAACATCCAGCTGGGTTATGCCTCTCTGCACGCAGGAAAAGATCCTGCCAGCCCCCACCCCCCCCAGATCAGGACCTGGTTGTGCTGTACCCATTTGTAGCAAGACCCAGCTCCCTCCCCGTAAAACTTACCCCTCCGGCGGGCAGGACGGGTTGGGAATAAGGAAATGTTATTCCAGTTTTCCTGATAAGGACCCAGCCGCAGCAGGGAAAAAAGTCTTTTTTTGCACAAGGCCATAAAGGACAACTGTTTCAAATCTGGGAAGTAAGCCCGAATCTCTTCGCTCTTAATGCTCTCTTCTTTTTGGCAGTAACCTAACACACTTTTTTGGCCTCAGGGAGCCGGGACTGCCTATCTCCAGGGCAGAGGACAGCCAGGCTGACGCAGAAGGAAGCTTTGGTGGCTGCCTCTTAGAAGAGCTCATCAGGCTTTTTTGATATGGCTTAATGCAGCCGGCTGCAGCAAGGAAACTGCAATGACTTTAGGCCTGCAGTTTTGGTAGGGGAAATGGCCTGGACTAGCTTTTGGTAAATTTTTTACCCAAAAAGCTGTGTACCCAAAACGTGCATTATTTCCAGTGCAGGTTGTCTGGGCCCAATGTGCAGCTCACTCCAGAAAAAAGGTTATAGGAGGTGAAAAGGAGAATTTAAATAGCCAGGCATGGACAAGGGGTAGCACATCAAGTGCTAGTTGCCTACTGCCAGGTAGCATTAAAGGAAGCCAGAAAACAAAGGGCAGAGGCCTTCTGCCGTGCCAAGTCCCAGAAGAAGGACTAGATATATCCTATTCCCACAGCGTATTATAAAATTGCATCAGGCAGCTTCAAGGCTGTTGTGCAAAAGCATGGTTGGAAGACAAACTGCTGAAGGGCTAGGTGGATGTTGGGAGCAGAAACCAGGATTTATTTGCAGGACACAACCCTTGCATGTGTTTTATCTGCCAACAGTCTATTTATATAGGGAAAGGCTTAGCTGAGCTAAACCTGGTGCTGGAAGCCTACGAGATGAGGAGCTGCCCATCCAGGAGTGCCCCAGAGAGATGTAATCCTATGGAAATGCATTTAATGGGGATGATACGTTTTCTCACATGGGGAGGTGTGTGTTTCTGCAACGAAACTGCAGGCAAGCCATAAAGCAGAGGAAGCTGCACGGCACGAGGAAGCCTGGGTGAATTGGCAGCACCCACGTTTCCCTGCTCACTCGCCCTGACTGCAGAGGTGTGGGGCTGGGAAGAGGGATGGGGCAGTGCCCGGGGGAACTTTGGGTGCTGGAGAGCACTGCGGGACAGGGGGCACCTCAGATGAGGGAGAGAAGGGGGTTTAGTGGTTATCGCTGTGCTTGGGGGAAGGAGGAGCAGGTTGTTGTGTATGATCGTCAGAAAAGCAACTTCATTCCCCTTGCCTGGTTGCCAGCTTTAATAGGAAAACACTGCTGGCTGCTAATAAATGTTTCACGTTTGTGAATCAGCTTTTCTGGCTGCTCTAAACTTCCTTCTAAGGCCAGTGATGGCTGGTGATCCGCCCTTCAAGCTGTCTCGGTTGGGGGTCAGAGAACCCCCTAAATTTCTCTCCTACCTGCCCAACACCTACATTTGCTTTGCAGCTGTGGCTCAGAGCAGCAGCACACATGTCCCCCGAGTCGCTTGCTGCTCGACATGGCACGTCCCAGGGGGAGCGCTGCTCCTGCCGGGGAGATGGCGAGGCGCCGCCGGAGCATCAGCTTGCACCCCCGGGGATCTCGGCTCAGCGAGACTTCAGCCCCGAGACCTGGGCTTGCTCAGAAGGACACTTTTCTGATGGAGCAGCAGCCCCTCGCCAACATGGGGGCTCCACTTTGCTTGTGCTGCAGATCACAGTGCTCGAAGCATTGAAACGCATATATTTGCGTATGTATGTATATATGCGCCAGCGTATAAGAAGTCAAACAAAGCATTATAAATGTGCAGTGAAGAAATAACAATCTGGCTTCTTTGATTAAACAGCTTGATTTACTGGGCTAAACAATAGGTTTATTACTCCGTGCTACGTAATTGTTATTGGAGGACACATCTGGTCTCTGAGTAGAAATGCACTTCTGTGATGCCAAAGTATTCCAAAACGTGAGGAAGAAAGAACTGTCAAAATGGATCTATATTAAAAAAATCAGCCAGAAAGGTCAAATAAATTTTGAATGATGTATACTTATAAAGGTTGTAGGAGAGTGTGGCTCTTTAATATTACTGTGGCCAACCCATGACATTTATAGCTCTTCTCCTGGCTGGCCATTGGAGGCTTCTCTGTTTCTGTTGAGCACCGGCAGCCACTGTGACATGATGCCAAAAGTATTTACTCTTTTTTCCTAAGTTCAGATATGGAGTCACAGCCACTTGAGATGCAGGCCGTACTGGAGATCGCATGGAAAAATAACAAATTTGGCTAAGTACCTGGATAAATGCATGGGGCAGAAAGTCGGTCTCCAGCCTGGTGAACGTGGAGGGAGGCACAGCTCCTGCTCCTCAGCCCTTACTGCTGAATGGGAAGCCAGGGACTCAGAAACGTTGTCTCATGGCTGTCAGGACTTATCGCCATCACAAAATAAGGGGAAAAAACCCAAACAAACTCATGGCAAAGTTAAGGAGATTAGAGGGACTGAGCAGTGAGACCTCACTTGGGTCTCTTTCAGTTTTTTAATGAGGCATAAAAAGGGCCTTTGAAAGCAGGCACTTTTTTTCCCCCCTGCTTGTTTTGCTACATTAGAAATTTAGTTTTGCCCTTGTTTTCCCAGGAAGCTTGAAGTGATGAAGGACTTCCAGCAGCACTGGAGCACTGGAACCACCAGCAACCTCGTTCCTCCGGCCGCCAATGGCTGCGGCCCTCGGCTTGCTGCCCTCCTGGTCATCCTCACGCATGGACAACGCTGAAGGGCTTCGTTTGCAAAGGTGACCAGCAATTTCCACTGCTTGGCCCGTGACATCCTAAAAGGAGGTGAGGTTTCTGAAAGCAACGAGCACGCACACTATGGAAGAAGCCAAGTCGTCTGGAGGTTCTCCAACGCGGCAGCCAGGAATGAAGGCTTTCCACACAAATAACCTAAATAAAGTTCAGACTGGGTACAGAATTCACCTTTCCCTCTGGAAGAATTTACTCATAAGACACTGTTAGCCTGGGAGAAACATGGGACCTCCTAGAGCTGTAGGGCTATGTACACGCAAGCTGCCTTTAAGGGAAGAGATTGATTAATGGATACTGGGGGAAGAGGTTTGTGTCATCTTTAAAAATACACACCAGATACCTCACATGGCAGACAACCACATCGCAGGGGAAGAAGGCATCTGTTGCCTGGTTTGTTTCTTATGTGAACTGGGGTTTTCAAGCTGCTGCACTCGTGTCTCTGTGCTACCAAGCAGTACTGTCACATCCAGGCGTTCAAGAAAGCATGAGTCACATCCCTTCGAAATTAGGAAATGAACTTTAAAAAGTACCCATTCTCTAAAAAAAAACCTGTTGATATTTTTTATTTTTCTCTCTGTATATATGGGAGTCACAGCTTTGGAAGGAAAATTTAAATTTTTGCAAAAAATCACATGTAAGTTTATTATGTAATCCTGTGATTCCAGATGACAATGCCTTATGGGATCCATCATGCCGTGATACTTGCACTTAATTTGTGAGACTTAGAGACTGGAAACTGGATACATGATTGTCTTACAAAAATGCAAACAAATCAAAGGTCCTCAGCTTTTCTTCACAGCAACAAAGAACTTAATAAAGAAAAGATGTTAGTACTAACACTGCTGTATTTTTGTCTTGCTCTGCTTCTTATACCAGCCTCCATAATCTTCTAGTTTCCTCCAATTAAATTAAGAAGTATAGAGGGCACTTTTTTTTCCCCCTTCTTCCCGAAGTCCCCCTTTTCTATGTAAAGAAAGTTAACAAAACAACAACAATGAAATATTTCCAGAAGAAAATCTGGTTTCCCTGTTGCACGAGGTCTGGCCCTGTTTTGGCCTCTGCCCACCAGACCAGCAGCTCTTGGCGGTGCAGTAGAGGCGGCATCTCATGGGGAAGATGCTGTCACCCCAACTTTTCCAGCGTTGAGGTCTGCCCGTGACAACAGCGGCCGCCCCCCCCGAGGGCACTGGGGACCCCAGCTCCTGGAGGGTGTCCAGCGAGGCTCCAGGGGTGCAATGACCCAGAGCAGAGGGGCTGGGAGGTTTTCACGAGGAGGCTTCGTGCTTCGTTACCACAAAGTTGCCAAATGCAGGCGTCAAAGTTTTTAACTCCAGATTAGCGAATGGGCCTTTCTGGGCATTTTCGTGTGCAGCTGCATCAGTTAGGAAAACTGACACGTGCCTGTCCATCACCTGTTTCTAGCAGATGGTTGATATTAAGGTAAAGCATGATAGCTTTAGTTTCCAGTGTGCTAGAGCTTATCACTCATTACCTTTGGAATTATAAATGTGTATTTTCAGCTATGGCAAAAATTTGGATGGAGAAACACATTGAGATACTTTAAAATATGTACAATAAAGGAAAAGTAAACATTGAACCCTTTCTGAGGCTAACAGAGCTGCTTGCTCCCTGGTGCTGCACTCAACATGGTCAAACTGCTCCCCAAAAACCTGAAAAACCACGTGAAATCAGAATATGTGGAGACCACTGGGTGGAAACATAAGGACTGATCCTGCAAATCTCATGCTCAAGATTGCTTAACTTGTAGCATGAGAAAAGACCACGGGAGCCAAGGGCATCCCACAGGAGTCCCACATGAAGCCCAGGGTGTGGCTCCACGGCACTTTGGTCCCCGCTCCATCAGCAGTGTGGGGGTGGGATGAGCCACTGAGTCAGACCAGCAGAAAATGACTCCCTGTTCCTTGTGGGGATGTTTCTTGCTGGTGGAAGGGCTGAAGGTGCACACTATGGGGTCAGGAACGCGTCGGTGCTGGCCCATGGAGGATGGTGGGAGCATGGGGATGTCTATGCACGGCAGGACAGTGGCAGTCCTGGCTCAGACTGATGGAAATTGCACCCATGGAGAGCAAAAAGCACGAGACTAGAGCTGTATCCTCACCTCACGTAATGGATTGCCCTGGGCACTCCACTAAATACATTAAGCAATGATGAATATACATATTTTAAGATTAAATCTACTTCCTAATGGAACTTTTCACTGACAACCTTTTCTTCTCATGCCTTTGAACTCCGTGTAGCTGAACAACTGCTTTTGGGTGGCATCACCAAAAGGCTGAAGAACATTCACAGCATCCAGAAAATTGTTTTTATGGGTAAAGCCAATTAAACCAGCTTCCATAAAGCTCCTTCAGATTTAGGTCTTGATTTGGGAATTTGGTTTAAAACAGCTGAGTTTTCTCCCTGGGAATCTTGTTATAGGTGATGGGACTTCATGCAGGGGAAAACACCCACAGTACAAGACTATCCCCTTTTTCTTGATGTTAAAAAAGGCTTCTGAAATCTATTCCCAGGCTGGATGAAGACTTCAGAAGAGTTGGGCTCTAGCTGCAGGTGCCCAATCCAGTACTTTTTCCCCAGCTCACTTTTTATCTTGAAGGTAGAATAAATGCTGTTGCAGTCTTTTGGCAAGAAGCAGCAGCTTCATGACATGGCATTACGGGGATATTTCTCCACCCAAAAATCTGACAGCATGCTGAGGTCTCCATCTGAAGACATCCTTCCAGTGCCATCCTGCAGTACAGCAGTGCAGTGGCACCAAAGCAAGTCTGGTCGTACAAGCTGTAGCCCTCTGATCCCCCCGGGATGGGGTGCAGCCCCTCCACTTCTCCCCAGCCCCAGGTAGGGCCAGGAGCTAGTAGTGGGTCCTCGGAGAAACCAGGATGGCAGCCTGGGTCTTCTTTCCAGTGGCGGGCATTGACTGATGAAGGTACGGTGAAGGGTGGTGAGGACGATCACAGCATGGGCCTGATGATGCAGGGTGGCTGTACCGGCCTCCTGCCCACGCTGTGATGTAAAGCAGGAGGAAAATGGGGGAATGACATCAGGGCTAAGATGGGAGGTATAAAGGCTGGAAAACCAGCCCCCCCCACTTTGCAGCCCCGCTGTGCATCCAGCGACGCTGGGTGCATCCAAGCCGGCTGGTCCGTCTCTGCATGCAGGGGAGGATGTATCGCCACAACCACCTCTAAGGATTTTATTACAAAGTTTGGGAAAACCATCAAACCAAACAACTCCTTTGCCAGCTCCCTTATCCATCTGGCCTTCAGCTTTTCCCCTGGAGCAGGGCCAGCTGAAGGGGACGGTCCCACAGCTTTTCCCAGGCCTTTTCGGGGAGCACCGGCCGCATCCAGCTGGACCTGCTGACCAAGGATGAATCCTACGGGTTTTCTGCAGTGCCTCCTCGGACACAAATTCCGCTGGAGACAGCGGCAGCTTTGCTGCAGAAAGCTGGGAGCAAGGACAACAGAACAGGATTTTTTCAGAGGCAGTAAGACTTTTTTTTTAAAAAAAGTCAATAAATAGGAGAATTGCGGGGTTTTAAAAGCAAGAAGATGAGAGGCTGAGTCAGACAGGGTTGCTGACCACAGCTCCGCCTGCGATCTGGGAAATGCAAAGAAAATCATTTCTGCGCTATAGAAATATCTAATTATCATCTGCCATCTCAAATGCCTCCAAAGAGAAATTCCTGCAGAGACCTTTGAAGCTCTTTTAATACAGAAAGTAGGAAAATACTCTGTCAGACTGAACCAAGATGCAGAATGTGATCATATAAATCCCGTGTCTTGGAGCGCAGCCCAGGCGTTTCTGACTTTGTTGTTTTTCGCCGCAGTTTAGCAATTCAGCAGAATCACGTTTGCAGTCCTAGATCTACTGGTTTTGGTAGCGATGGTACTTGAACTAATCGCTTATGTAAATAAACATTTAAAAACCTAGAGGAGGACTAAGACGGCTGTGAAAAAAAGAATTACAATTCACTTCCAGCAATATATTTGGGGGTTACAAATTATCATTATTTTTTGAATTCACAGAGGCTTTATTTTTATAGAGGATAAAACCTGCTAAGCCTTCAGTTCCTGACACATCTCTTTGGAGTGAGAAGAGAGCGACAGCGATTAACGGGGAGGTCTCCAGCAGTGCCAATGGGCAGTGCCTTGTCTGTGCATGTTAATCTTTCAGCCCCCTAAGAGAGAGGAATTGGTGAGGACGGCAGTGCGCAGCCCTACAAAGGTAATTATGGGTAATGAAAACAGAATAGTACCATCACCCCTTCAGCGAAACGGTCCCGGCCAGCGCTGGTGGCCCCGGGCTTGTTATTGACCTTCCAGAAACCCTTGACGGCGTTCTTCGGAAGCAGGTTGATGTGATTCCCGTGGGACTGCCGCTCTCACCTGTCCCGCCAGCAGCGGCGCTGGGATGAGTCCCGAAAACGTCGTAGGTGCAGACGAACCACGCCAAAAATACCTTTGGTGGGCCAGACCTTTATTTTCCCCCCTTTGGAATATCTTTTAAATTAAGCAACTCTGGTGAAAAGAAGAGGGCGAGCAAGCATTTAGAAGAGTTTATTGAATAAAACAAGGTTTTAAAAGCCGTAGTATTGTTCCAGGACACAATGGTCGTTACTGTTTTTGTTAGTAAGTACCCGTGTGATTTAAAGCTGCTGACAGCACCAGACGCTCACAATGAAATCATCTCTCCCTCCCCTCCCCGCAGTTCAGGCAGACACTCATTTGTATGGACGGGTTCAGCCCGTCTGCTGCGGCTGGCCAAAGCGACAGATACTAATGGCATATGTTAATTACAACCCAACAACTTCCTTTCATTTGGGTGTTTATTAACATTCTCGCTTCTGCCCGTGGAGGCAGCTGGCGGGAGATGCCGAGGCTGCTGGGGGTCACATGCGATCTTCAATATGGGACCGCGATGGGCACCAGATTACGCCTGTCAGTCAGCCGGCGAATCCAGCATCCCAGCGTGGATTTTTCTCCCCCTCTGCTTCTAAGGCTGCAGGGATTGGAAAGGAGATGGGAGCTCAGGAGCAAATTCCCAGCCGTGGCCACCAGTCTCCCAACCGCTCCAGGTGCGGCTTTGCTCCAAACCTGGGATTTCCCTGGGAACGCTGTTGCGTAATGAACCCAAATAGCTGGAAAACAGTGTGATAATTTGGAATTTAGGGGGATCATAAACTATGTGGTGTAACTGGTGAATGCAGCCAGACAGGTTTTGCCGGGAATGAGAGGAATTATTATCTCACATAGAGTCGGGATCCATCTACAAGAGACCTTTCCTTGTCTTTCCCTTCACAACTAGTTTATGACATTGGAAAAAGAGATTAAAAGTTATTTTTTAAGAAAGAAAGGATATTGGATTCTCGTTTCTAAACCCCTCATCCTTACTGAGGACCAACTATCTCAATGATCTCTTATGGCATGGTTGTCCAAGGTGGTCAGTTAATTCTACATCACATTTAAAAAAAAATCCTCAAATCCCTTTTCAAGTTGTTGTACTTCAATTCCATGCAACTTTATTCATATCACCGTGCTGGCCAGGAGTCACGGCCAACGGAGCAGGACGTCACGCAGTCAGGTTCTGCAGACACGTAGAGCAAGCCCACCAAGCTCAAGGTATAAAACAAGCAAAAAGTCAGACACAGGCCCACAAAGGAGAGCAGTGTGAGAAGACTATTCTCTGCCGTCTTTTTTAAAAAATGTTTTAATCATAGGGCGTTTTCAAGAGCAGTTTGTAAGAGGCAGCTGCGCGGCTGATGGGAAGCTTTGAGGCAGCATGAAAGAAAAATAGGAGAGTCCTTTTGCTTTTGTTTTCGGACCGGTTTTAATGCGTGTCAAACCCTGTGTGAGGTATGCCTGAGTATTCGTGGCATTCCTCTCAACGCGCATCAGGCTGCGTTTGGCATCTGGGGACTTCACGTAGCATTGTGCTGTGCTACTGACTATGAGCTGTTAAGTCCCTGCATAATTCCCTGCAGCCTTCACTCATCTGGAAGTAAAGCGTAATTAGCAATTTTTGCTACCTCACTATTTAACCCTTTTATGGGTTTTTTTTTGTGCTGTTCATTCACAAATATCCAAGCCAAAGTGGTACATCTGCTTTTATTTGTTGAGATGTGCAAAGAATTATAGTAGATTAGTAAGACACAATTGTCCTTTACAGTTGGCTGTTTTCTCTTCTTCCTTCTGTATCCTGTTTACCTTCTTGAGGTTAATTATTTTAGGTACTGTTTTGACCAATTTTGTTGCGCAACATTTAAATAAAATAAAATAAAATAAAATAAACCAAAACAAAATGCTTGATACCCTGTAGGTCATAATGTAAACGGCCAATTGAGGAAGAGTTGTGATTTTTGTGCGTAGTTCATTCTCAAATCCCAGTGTCCCGCATTTGGCCCTGGAGGCTGTTCTTGAGCAATTCAGCGTTGCCCACTGGAGGATCTACAGGGTGAAGCCAGGCCAGGGGATGCTTCTCCATCCACAGCACATTTTTCCCCGGAGGAGATGGAGAACGGCTCCTCTCCTTCTCCTGTGGGACACAGGATGAGGGCATACCCCTGCCTATGCGGAGCTGCCTGGGTATGGTCCCTTCTTTGTGCTGACCCAGGGCAGAGCTGAACGGGGTTACCCGTGGTCTCTAAGGCTCTCAACAGGACTGGAAAAGTCGTATCTGGGATGAGTAAGCCAGAACAGCAGAATAAAGGGTTTTTTATCAGTGTTTGCATCCAGCAAAATCCCCACACAATCACTTGTCACGGAATACCAAACACAGCCCCGAAAGCATGTCAGATGAGCCAGGGCGCTTGGTTTAGCAGCCTCTATTGAAAATTACTTTGCTTCTTGTTTAAAGACAAGACATTTAATTATCTGGTCATACATTGTTCTCACTCCCCATGCTACTGGACTGATGGAACATTTTGGTTATTTATTGAGATGTACTAAAGCCAAAACCTTTGAATACTACAGCGACGAGGAGCTTGCAAGCATTGTACCAGGCCTCTGTATCTATCTCATAGAAAGAGACTGTCCACAAAACAGAGGAAAACCTGTTTCTTTCTTAACAAGAAAAACACAATCCTGTACTACAACAGCCATGTAACCAGGAGGTGTACACGGGGCTAGGTTTTAATGAGAACTTACAAAAAGGGGCTAAATCCTCTGTCATTACCCTAGCGCAAGGGCAATCACGCCGGCTGCATACACCCGTGGGCAATCGCACGGTGAAGGGATTCTTTCAATGCTCCGTGGCTTTGACTCTACTTTTATATTAATAGAAATGATGAAGTCAGAGTGGGAACGTCCTTGGATGCCTTCTGCTGTGTTCTGTGGGAACGTGCCCTGTCCTAGAGTGTTTCACGGGACAAACCATCCTGTGTAAGAGTCTCTTGTTGGGAAATCCCAGCTATCACACAGGCATTCTTGCTCGAGCCCCCTGTCCCTGTGTACATAACCACAAACCACACCGAAGAGTCCCTTCCCCCCTGAAGTTACATCCTTTGTGCGCATCCACTGAGAACCCGTGATGCAGGGTTTTTCCAACCGTGGGCTCCCCACTGTTGCAGGTATATCCCCTATGCCGTTCAATATGTGTAAATTTGTCAGGAGAAGCAGATAAAACTGGTAGGCTGAAAGAAGCAATCCAAGAGGAACTGGTAAGAGTTTGTCATTGACCGTGGCAGAGGGAACGCATTGGGTGAGGCAGGTGTGGCCCATCTTTCCAGCAAAGCCTGGTGACACTTGTCACTCCTCTTCTCAGCTCTGTGTTGGCCAGTGTCCTTGTTGGTCCCAGGTGGAGCCAAACGCTTGGATCACCAGGAGGTGCTGCTTCTGCAGAAGCCCTCTGAGCAGCCACCTCTCCCTCCAGAAGCACTCCCCATCACGACTCCATGCTCCCTGCGGATCGCCTTTGAGACGGGACCTCAGATATTGTTTCCCACCTTGAAAGCCCGAACACTTTGGAGGCTCATTACTCTTTTCTTTCCTCCTTCCTGCATCGTGTATCAAACAACCAAGGACTGGAACCGACACAAGACTGAATTGCCAGTAAAAACATCCCCCCTAAGTCCTAAAGGAATTTGGGATATTTTTCTCTGGACTGCTAAGACCCTCCAAAGCACAGTGATTGTACCAGTCTTGAAAATAAAAGCTGTGGACCAGGAAGTCTTGAATCAGGAAGAGGAAGCCCTGGCCGAACTGATAACTGAAACGCTGCTCTAAAACAACCTGGTGAATATAGCGGGCCAGCGGCAGGCCGGCACGGCTTCTGCAAGGACAGGCTCTGCCTCTCCCATCAGCTATTAGCTCACCTGCAGTAAACAGCAAAACTGATTCAAAAACTTATCTGCATTCTCAGATGCATTTCAAAAATGCTCCTCGGAAAACTGATCAGGCACGTGGGTAAAATTCGGTCACGGATAAAAATTGCCAACGGGAGTGTAAAGCAAGAGTTCACTTGCAATATGGCAAAGGCAGCACATGGCTACAGGCGTCCCGGTGGGCAGAGCAGGAGGAGGGCAAGAGAAGAGGAAATATGCTGAAGACATCAATTTGCCCAGGTTAATTGAAACTAGAAAAGCCTACGAGGTACTTCAGAGATGTGGTCTGAAGGGGTATAGGAAGAGCAATAAAAGCATTTGAGGAGCGGAAGATACTGAAAGATGAAGAGACTCGTGTGAAAGCGATGGTAAATATGAAGGAAACTGACAGAATGACTTGAGACAATATAAAACATGTCAGCTGAAGTAACACGGAGAATTTCAGCTGAACACATTACTTCTTTTTATGTAACACAAGAGCAAAGTGACATCAGATGAAAATGAAAGACAATGAGTATAAACATCCCAAAAAGAAATGCTGCTTTTTCAGAACGACGCACACCTCGATTGCTATAACTGAGCAGGTGTTTTTTTTCCTCCTGCCTGTGTACAGGGCCACGTCCATAGACGCGTCTTGTTTCTCTCATGACACTAACAGCAAATGCTTCGTGCACGGGAATGATTTTCATAAGGTAGTGTTGGAAGTGATAATTCAGCTGGATTCCAGGAATGGCTGGCATTTACATGACCAATAGGCCCAGCAGGTATTTCAGAGAAAAAAATAGTTTATGAGCCATCCCACTTCAAGTTGTGATCCAATTGGTAATTGCCTTAAGATTAGTGGGAAAAAAATATATCCCATGAAAGATGTACTCCAAATGTACCTGATTCCAGGATCCTTTCACTTTTTTCTAGAATTAGACATTTTTGGAAGCAAATAACTCAACTGATTTAATTAGTGGACTGGGACCTATGTCCTGAGCACATGTCTGCAGCGCACATGCTACAGGAAGCCCTGTAAATTCCCATTTTAAAAAGCTTCTCTTTAGACAGTGAAAATACATGCAAACCTGACGGCTGAGACTCCAGGAAAAGCACTCCTCCCGTGCATCCCCCTGGAGCCCCGGGAATTCCCACAGATAAAAAGGCTCAAATCCAGGGGAGCTCCGGTGCTGCCAGGTGAAACCAGAAGCCCAGTGGCCAGAGCTGCGACGTGTTCATTTTGCACGTGCTGCTTAAGCGGCATTGCATGCAGAAGAGTCGGGGACCGCAATAACGCGTGCAAGCGTGGGCCAACTCAATCTTTTAGAGGGAGCCTGGGATGAGTGGCTCCCCCAGCCTAACCCCACGGCTTTCAGCATCTGAGCTGCAAAGGGAAGACAGCGTGTGCGTAGCGCGCAGCGCGTTTGCAGGAGCAGCCAGCAGCAAGGAGCGTAGGGCAGAGCACGGACTCACAGCTGCGTAAGTCCTTGCTATCCTGCAAGACTAACTCTGAAACCACCAGTGAAGTTTACGCAGGAGTGGGAATGCCGCCAAGCGGTTATATCCCAAAGCAAGAGAAAGCGAAAGTGTTACAGTTTAGGCATTCGTTATTATGATGCTGTTTATCTACCTCGTTCAAATTTCCTTTTTTCCCTTTAGTAAGCATATTTCTTCTTACCCACCTGACTCCTGCTTGAGAATGTTTTGAGACTGACTGCCCATGAGACAGTTTAGCCTGCTTTTCCCAGGTTGGTGGTTGTGAGCTCAAGCTAGAGTGTTTGCAGTGATGCCCTTACACTTGAACCCAGCCCTCACTGCTGCCCATCAAGTCCTGGCAGAAGGGTTACGTACACATGACTCTTATTCACTCCCTTGGAAAAGCTGGACAGGCGTCCAAGGATAGACTTTGTCTCCATGAGCAGACACAATATCTCATTATGGTCTGGAAGGATCGTTCTCAGAGATTCAGCGCTAGGATGACAAATCCATAAACTCCTTGGGGATCTGTTTCTTTGTAAATATGCAGACATGACTCAGATTATACTAATGTAGTTATGTGTGAAAATTCAGGGGGAAAATATGACCCCAAACCACCTTCATAAGAAAATAATCTGCAAAGCCAAACGTTACTGCACGCTTTTTTTGCCTGGCTATCAGCAATTTGCAAGTTCTCTCTTGTTGGCCCTTGGGAAACAACACATCCCGAGACTATGAGCATCAAGCAGTTCAAAGCAGTGCCAGTGCTCTCCGGTGTGATAGAAAAAGCAAGCTTGCAAAAATTTGTTGGCATTCTCAATTGGCCTAGATGGTCCACAAAATCCTTCCCGTACACCATGCTATCCGACCCTCATAGGAGTAAGTATTTACCCCCTGGGACGCTTGTAGCTCTCGCGCTTGCTAAAGGCTTCCAGATCTCACCCTGCTCACCAGCAAGCCTTTGGAGGGTTGGACTTGCGAGTCCTCTGCTAATGGGCTGTGCACTGGTGCTAATGAGGTTCAGAGCACTGACCATAGGGAGGATGGGCCACTTGTTACTTTCCTAATTAATTCAAGAACTGATCATACGGTAGCATGCTCCAGAAGACAGCCCATCTAACGACCGAGTTAAGAAGTCTGCACAAATCTGTCCCCTCTGCATTTGCCTCCGAGTATTTTTCCCTGCCTTTTGTAACTCACGAACAAAAGACAGTAAAAAATCTTGTTCTACCAGCTGCTTGTGCTCTCCCCCATGGCAGCTCATCCTGTACATTAGCTCCTTCTGCTATTTTAAATCATCTGGCATTCCTTTTGGGCCCACCCATCCTGCATATGCTGAGCTTAAATTCTTGACCCCTACTGGGAGATGACATTAGCTCTTCGCTTCACTGCCTCTCCCATCTTACTCAAAGCTTATCTAAAGCCACACTTGCTCATATCTCTGATTTTTCTTTTTCTCTTGGTCATAACACTCTAATTAGAGCCTTGAAGCATACAGAGATGTGATTTGCACGAAAGGCACTATTCAAAATGAAACTGGTCCCAACTCGTGCAGCTTCGCAGCAACATTTGAAGGCGGTAAGTTATTCAGATCCCTCATTTCTTGTCATTATTTTCTAAAACACTCAAAGCTCCCTTCATCTGGTCTTTTCTAAAGGATCAGAGCTAGTTTCTCTAGTTTTTCTGGATGAGTAGTAACCTCATAGCTCCGTACTGTGTTAAATAAACCCTGGAAGAGTTTCCACATTCCTCTTCAGTGTGTATATATTTACTTGAACGTATGTCACCTGTTACCCAGCCCACACAGTGGATGTCTATCATCTCGTACGTTAAAACACACAAAATAAGGCCATTAGTATAGACATCCATGCTCACCACTTTCTTGCTCCTCCAAAACTGCTTACTAAAAAACAAAAGACAGGAAAAGTTAGTCATATCAGAGTGGTAGGTAACTTTAAAGTGAAAAACTGATAGAAAAGATGAAGACATCTTTATAACAGTTATTATAGTTAATTACCATTGTTAAAAATTAACTATAACATTAGATACGGAAAGTTTGTAAATACTACATTTGCATACCACAGTGGTTGTCTTACATTCAAAACCTCCCCTCAGAAGAAAAGCAGCTCCTGGTGCCGTTTGGCACGAAGGGGACATAAGTTACAGAAGACCTGACACGAGGAATTTGTGCTGTGGCTCTTCATGGTGTCGATGCTTTCCACGTAACTCTCCATTCGTGGCTTGCTTGGGGAATGGTATGTGTCTCAGATGCTGGAGAGAAGCCAGAAAAGGGCCATGTCTTGGTAGCTGTGGTGGTTTAACCCCAGCTGGTAATCCAATACCACGCAGCCGCTCACTCATCCCCCCACTCCTCAGTGGGGTGGGGAGGAGAATCGGAGAGAAAGGAAAACTTGTGGGTTGAGATAAAAACAGTTCACCAGGACAGCAAAGAAAAAGATAATAATTATGTTATATATTAATAGAGATAATAATAATTGTAAAATATAATGATAATAGAATATATAAAATGAATGATACACGATTTCTCACCACCCAATGACCTGATGACCGATACAGCCCATCCCGAGCAGCGATCACGCAACAGGAATATTCCCCAGCAGCGATCTCAGAACAGCAAGTTCCAGAGACAGTGAGCAAGGGAACGAACAGCCAAACAAATGAACGAACGAATGAAAGCACGAACAAATGAAAGGGCCCAAATGGAGGAAAAGGACTCCTGGCCCCTCAAGGCAACCCCCACTTATACCGGGCATGACGTCTATGGTATGAAATACTCTCTTTGGCCAGTTTAGGTCAACTATACTGGCTATACCCCTCCCAGGTTTTTGCACCTGCACTTTAGCAAAACCTGGGAAGCTGGAAGATGTCCTTGGTCGCTTAGCAGCAACTAATAACGTCAATGTATTATCAACATTCTTCACATACCAAATCCCATGCTAAATCCAAAACACAGTAGCTACTGGGAAGAAAATTAGCTCCATCCTGGCTGAAACCAGAACAGTAGCATTGCAACATTTGCAAAATAAATTCAACGCAAATACAATGGATTGGTTTGCTCTGCCCCTAGTGTATTGGGTTTGTGTGGCAAGGTTTTGGTAGCAGGAAGGGCTACAGGAGAAGCTTCCCCCATGTCCAAGAGCCAATGCCAGCCGGCTCCAAGACGGACTCACTGCTGGCCAAGGCCGAGCCCATCTGCGATGGTGGTAGCACCTCTGGGGTAATATAGTTAAAAGAAGGGGAAAAAAAAACTGTGCAACGGCAATTGCAGCCAGAGAGAGGAGTGAGAAGGTGAGAGAGCAACAACCTTGCAGACACCAAAGTCAGTGAAGAAGGAGGGGGAGGAGGTGCTCCAGAGCAGAGATTCCCCTGTAGCCCATGGTGAAGACCATGGTGAGGCAGGTTGTCCCCCTGCAGCCCATGGAGGTCCACGGTGGAGCAGATATCCACCTGCAGCCTGTGGAGGACCCCATGCCAGAGCAGGTGGATGCCCGAAAGAGGCTGTGACCCCGTGGGAAGACCGCGCTGGAGCAGGCTCCCAGCAAGACCTGTGGACCTGTGGAGAAAGAGGAGCCCATGCTAGAGCAGGTTTGCTGGCAGGACTTGGGACCCCATGGGGGACCCACGCTGGAGCAGTCTGTTCCTGAAGGACTGAACCCCATGGAAAGGACCCACGCTGGAGTAGTTCATGAAGAACTGCAGCCCGTGGGAAGGACTCATGTTGGAGAAGTCTGTGAAGGACTGTCTCCTGTGGGAGGGACCCCAGGCTGGAGCAGGGGAAGAGTGTGAGGAGTCCTCCCCCTGGGGAGGAAGAAGTGGCAGAGATGTGTGATGAACTGACTGCATTCCCCATCCCCCTGCGCTGCTTGGGGAGAGGAGGTAGAGAAAATCGGGAGTGAAGTTGAGCCCAGGAAGAAGGGAGGGGTGGGGGAAGGTGTTTTTAAGATTTGGGTTTATTTTTCATTACCCTGCTCTGATTTGATTGGTAGTAAATTAAATTAATTTTTTCCCCAAGTCAAGTCTGTTTTGCCCGTGACGGTAATTGGTGAATGATCTCCCTGTCCTTATCTCAACCCACCAACCTTTTGTTGTATATCCTCTCCCCTGTCCAGCTGAGGAGGGGAGTGACAGAGCAGCTTTGGTGGGCACCTGGTGTCCAGCCAGGGTCAACCCACCACATCTAGCAATACTGACAAACCCTTGTTTGAGGTATCCACGGACAGCAAGTCTCGTCCTTGCTGGGGCACCCTGGCTGTGCTTCGTGAAAGTCCTGCTGCTCGTAAGGGTGCTTCCCCCATCCGAAAAGCCAGGAGAGCTCCCGGCACGCTGAATGTATGGTTAGTCCCATGGGAAGCTTTCTGCTCCGTGCTGTTTCAGCAGTCAGGCAGGCAACAGCAAATCATTTGTGCAGACCCAAGCGCTTCCCTGTCCCCCTGCCTTTGAACTGGTAAGGATGAAGAGCAAACTTCTAATGACTGAACTTCAGTACATTGAATGTGCCCCTGGCTGCACTGGTACAGCTCCACTGGCCTCAGGGAGAGATGTTGCAGAGGAACGGCGTAGGGAGTAAAGCGCTCATGCTTCAGAGCTGAATTTGGCCCTGTAATTTTGATCTGAGGCAGTACCAGGTTGAGCTTTGCAGCACTACATGCGAAATTGAATGTGGCTACCCCAAGGATCAGGGACAAAGGCCAGGCCAAGGCTGAACGCAGCAGCTTGTGCCATGGCAAGGGGAAAAAAAAAAAATAAGAAGGAGTCTGGATGGAGAGCTGAGATTGCTACGTCTGCCTGTAGGACACGAGAGCTGAGCAGAACAACTCCTGCTGCTGGGGGAGGCTGCACCCTGCTCATCACTACACCCCAACCTCTCCTTCGGCAGCATCAGTAGTGGTGTCTCTGGTTTCCAGGGCTCTGGCACAGGCAAAGTGAAGAGCAGGGTCACAGACCTTGAGCTAGCGCCTTCCCTCCTCCCTGCTTCGGGAGAGCCCTCCCCCGGGGGGTATCTGCCCGCTTGGCCCATGCCTGCAGCTGGTCCTGCTCTGTGGGGCTGCGCTTATTGTTTTATACAAAAGATATTTCCAAGAAGAGCAAGTGAGAGAATGTGTCAGAGGAGGGGAAGAAGTGACTTTGTAACTCCAAATAAGTGCATGCAAGCAGGGACGATTGCCAGTGATCACTCTCAGAGCTGTGCCTCCCGGACCCACCACATTCCTGTCCTGTGCTGTTTGCTCTTCTCTCCAGGCCAACTACAATCGTTATCCAACAGATATTGTGGAATTTTGCTGCCAACTAGTAAAACTAGGCACTAGAAATGAGCTTCCTCTGTAATTACTTCAAAACCTTCAGAGGAGCAGATGTTGAGGCATGTGGGACGTATCACAGGATGGTTGAGGTTGGAAAGGACCTCTAGAGGTCATCTGGTCCAAGCCCCCTGCTCAAGAAGGGCCACCTAGAGCTGGCTGCCCAGGTCCATGTCCAGACCGCAGCCCCAAACTCCAGCAGTAAGAATAGGTCCTGGGGAGAAGTGGCTTCTTGGAGGGAAGAGGAGAAGACTTCTCAGAAGATGCTCCAGCCAGATGGCAGAAACTGCCTTCATGGCTTCTGTATAATGAGGTAAAAAGGGGAGAGAGACTGGGATTAAAGTGGAAATGGGTTTTGGCCACAAGGAAATAGATGGGTCCCACAGAAGTGAGGCTGCCCCAAGGTAGAACAATACTAGTCCAAACTCCCCTCGGTGCAGTTTCACCCATGCCCATGGAGCTGAGTTAAGGGTCGTGATTTAAAAGGAAAGAAACCAGTGTAGGGAAGCCAGTCCAGCTGCCATGGCTGGAGGGAGACCCAGCACCCAGGGACCTGGTGGGTGGGAGACCCAGGTTCGTGTTTCTGCATTGCATCAGGCTTCCTATGCCGTCTTGGGCAAATCCCTCAGCCTGACGGTGCCTCAGTTCCCCACAGGAACAAGAGGGAGGTAAGAGCTTTTCTTGGGCCCACGACAGCGTACATGTTGGGATGGGATAAACCTTAAATACGGGGGTGCTGGGTGCCAGGCAAAAGTGGTGGATATTTAGGTAGACGGGCAAAACTGTAAGCAGGTGCTGCCAGGTCACCCTTAATGAAGACACCTCTAGTAGCCTCAGAAAAGAGGCGATTTGAAGACCTCCCTGAAGTGTTTCACTGAATAAATCCTGATTATTTGGGCTTTGTGCAGACAAAGTGATTGTTACCCTAACTTCTTAAGGCACATAAGCATATAAGCTGCCTTAAATCGTTAAGGTAGCACAATGTAAGCATTAAAGCCAACTTAAATCCTTATTAAGTCTTCTAGGTGCTTAAAGCATTTAAGCCACTTTTAAGTCTTTTTAGAATGAATGCTGATTTCCATGGGAAGGATGCAATGTTGAAAGACACTTTGTATGCAACGTCCCCTTAAAGTTCATGCTGTCAGACAAGCCAATGTCTCATATGCAGCCTTATCGGGACAGATTTGAAAAACGTCCAGACTTTAATTTCTCTGCCACTTCAGGTTTGGTCCTGGGTTCACAGCGATGCTTATAAACATGACAGGGTTTTGTGAACACAATGATGGAGCCACCAACTCATCGTGGTAGCTCACGTTATCCCATATCATGGCTTTACCACACCAGTCTGCGGTACGTACTTCAGAGGACGACAGAGGAAGTTGCAAACGAGTGAATTCCCTGCACATACAAGGACAATCACAGCTCACAACTAACTGAAAGCATTTTGCTCTGACTTTTCAGCAGTGACCTTTGGATTGCAATCAATCAACCTTGGAACGTCCCATCTGAAAAGGCAACATTTTTGTCATGCCGTGAAAGCAAAGCCTCATAGCAGAAACTACTTTTGCAACTTTTACGGTATGATTTGCACTCAAGAGGATGCTGTAACAAACTGCTGAGTACAGTGACTCTTTCTATGAAAAGGGATCCAATCCAGCAAACTCTGTCCTGTGTGTGCAGTCGAAGAAACCACTTAACCCCATGAATAAGGGCTACATGTGCGGCAAACTCTTTAGAGGCCTTTAGGGTCCTCAGTTGACAGAGCGCTTTTCCAATAACTCCTGCTATAATTCTGACCTTTTCTGGTTCTTAACTTCTCTTGCTTGGTTATATCCCTTATACAAGGTAAGACTCTGAATGGCTGATGAAGCCCATCTGTCTGCTTGTCCTTCAGGCCCTTAGCTTGTGCTGATATTGCAGGTAACCACCCAAGTTATCCTCCAAAGTCAACGGAGAGAGGACTCCCAGCAAGGGCAAGCCAGAGAGACATCTCACCTAAGTGTCCACCGCTGTGCTGGGACACAGGCTTTCTGGCTGGGGCGGACGCTACAGGGCTCTCGAGGGACTAGGGTATGATTCATCTCTCTTAACTGTACCCTAATAAAATCTATTACTGTGTGGGTCGTTTGTGCCAGACCTAGTCACCCTTCATAGTCAATGGGCAGGGATGGGCACTTCTAGGAAGTCATTCACCTGACCTGCTTCACACATCTCTCAGTAAAAAAGGCAGCTGCACCTTAAAACAAGCTCATTTCTCTCCTCTGTGAATCCAGGCAATTAGTGAGACGTAGGCACTCACAGTGCACATTTGAGCAGATAAAGCCATGCACTTCACACGTAGGTGCAAGCTAAGTGCTTAAATTGGCCAGACTGGACCTTACCTACTGCTCCAGCATGCATACAAAAGTGAACGACTTCCTTGCCCACATCTCAAGGTCAGTTTTGCAGTCCCCCTGTACTCTATAAAATGCCATCGCTATTGAATCATGGGGTCAGTCTAGTTTTTCCTCCTTGCACTTAATTGCACACTGTTAGTGTGTGCTATAAAAGGTTTATGCAAGCATGCCCAAGTGGTTTTGAATGCTTTTCACTTCCCTGCATTTGCACGTGAGAAGTTGCTAACTCCCATCTGCAGATTCTCAGCAGATCCGGGGTTTATGACTGAACGCCTCCAAGTTGGGATATGCAAACGGATGGCAGTGTTTGGAGTCAGTGACTGCACTCAGGCCCACGATGATCACGAGCATGTACAAGCCGCAGGGAACTGTTAAAATGGAGACTGATTTGACTATAACAAAAGTCTCGACTGAGTTTTGTTATAAAGTGCCTCATTAGTCTGACATTTTTTGTGACATCCCATTGGCGGTAGATATGAATAGAGGGGGTTTTTCCTGTCTCACACATGAGCAATAGGCACAAATTGCCATGTCAGCCAAAAACAGGCCTGCTCTCTACGCCAGAGTTGTGTATCTGAAGGACCCGAGCCTGCAAGATGCTGAACACTCCCTGCTGATGAGAGGAGCCAGGTAGTTATTTGCCTCAGCCTCTGGGATAATCTAGCCCAAAAAGGGAATGGAAAGTTCAAGAGCTTATTTAAGAACTCTGTGCCCAAACTTAGCTCGTGCAAAAGGAATCTGCAGGCTGAGCGAGCGCAGCCTGCTGCACAGCTCGCTCTCCTCATTACCTACTGGGATGAGTTAAGAAGTATCCCAGCCCGAGCAGAGACTGCACCTGACGAAACCGAAAGGGAATTGCCCACACACAGAGCAGCATCCGATGGATGGTCTAAGCACGTGCTATGCTTGGGTACAGCAGACCAGCTCATGGATGGCGGGGCTGGTAATCCAACACAGGGGGCAAAGGGAAGAGGGCTGGCTGCGCCCCTGCTCACGCAGCCCAGGGTGATGCTGATCTCCTCTGCTGCCAGGAGGTGCTGCCGGCTCATGGTCACCTTGTTGGACACCAGGATCCCCAGGTCCTTCTCTGCGGAGCTGCTTTCCAGCTGGCAGCCCCCAGCCTCCACTGATGCACGGGGCTGTTCCTCCCCAGGGGCAGGGCTTTGCATTTCCCGTGCTCAACTTCATGATGTTCCTGTTGGACCACTTCTCCAGCCTCCCTAGGTCCCTGTGCATGACGGCCCTGCTCTAGAACTTACTGACTGCTCCCCCTGACTTAGTACCACTGGTGACCTCACTGATGAGGCAGTCTGTCCTGTTGCCAGGTCATGCTCCTGAATCAAAACCTGACAAACTCCTCTAGCTGGACTCTGAACCACTGCCCACCACCCTTTGACTCTGGCAATCCAGCCAATTTTCCACCCACCTTATATCCAAATCACAATAATTAGAGCAGGCCCTATCAAGCATTAACTTTACAGATGAAACCACCATGGTCAGGAATTCAAAATATATCTGCCTTTCCTTTTGAATGCAGTTATCCCTGTTTGAAAGAGAGTCATCCCTCTTCTCCCCCACTATCTAGACATGCAAAATGATTCAAACTGCTGATCCCAGAAGAAACAGCAAATGTCATCAGAGACATCACAGAAACTATCCATTTGGCTCTGTAACGATAATTCTCACTAGCGAGGAGCTATAAATTATATTTAATGGATTACAGATCAAAGGCCCTGAACCAATCCTTGGTATCACCTCACTTATTACTTGGCTGGAGTACACCTGGTACACCAAGACATCACTGTTTATATGTGAATGATCTGAAAGAGAGATTTGTAGTTGTTCCAATGAGATTCATAAAGAATATACTGCACGCTTAGCTATCGCAGAGATGGAAACCATGTGTAATGCACTGTTGTTAAATTGCTGATCACCTGCAGAGACAATGACCTCAATTCTGTAGCACCCTCTTAATAGCTAAGGCGAGCGATCCTTTGCGATCGCAGTCAAGAGTTCATTGTTTGCTAAGCCATTACGGTCATTATTCTAATTACCTATCGAGTCCTATTCTTGTGTGTGGTGCTGCACAAAGACAAAGGGAATATTGTTTTTGTCTCCCAAAGTTTGCGCTCTCAATCAAAGAAGGAAAGCATTCAAGCACCTAACAAATGGCATAAGTTAGGGAAGGGTAGAAATTACCCCATGAATTAGCGAGGCAACATTTGTGAGAAAAATGTCTGGGTGAAAAACTGATGTGTTTCTGTCAATCCCCAGCCCCTATATCCTCGCAAAGCGGAGTGCGGGAAGGCTGAGTGTCTAATAGCCTGGTTCACAGGCAGTAATTCCTCTGGAATATGGTGACTGATTTACTTGACATTTCCTCCTGGCGTCGACAGTATGAGAACCATCAGGCAATTTCTGGGAAGCTAATTTGTTCCTTTCTACTGTATCTTGATAAGGAACAAAGAGAGGTTAAGTGCTTGAATCTCTCAAAAATCCAATATGATTTGGATGCAAATCTCAGGAATCTTTTCTATAGTGTAATGTAAGAATTTATACAATTCCCTCTTCTATTTCATTAACAAAGTCTCCTGCTGGCAGTATCCAAAATAAATCTGAGGTCTGGCATAACATATAGAGATGACTCTATAGAAAATTATTTTTTAATTTAATCGATAATATGCCCTTATATGGAAATCTTGTCAGAATATAATTATATATCCAAACAAATGTATTGCTGCATGCTTCTTAATAAGACTATTGAAGAGCAAAGCTGTGAACTGAAAAGGAACTGAAAGGCTTCAGATGCCCAAAATATTCTGCAGTCCCTGCGCAGATGAAATTCCCAGTGCTAGTGTGGCAGGGCTAGGAAGTCATTGTAACTCTCTTGTTTAACATAAGCAGCTATTTGGGGATTTTTTTTAACTCTTTTTTGGGTTGTGGCTGAGAGCGTGCCAGTCCCCACTGATCTAGGTTCACTAGACAGCAGTCTCTTGGCTTGGGTTCAAACAAGTTTGTACTGAATTAGATGGCTTGGCCCGAGAGACTGACCTGTTCACTTTTGTCTATATGTCTAACCTTTCTGTTCCTGCTTTTTGTCACCTATATAGCCCTTCGGAGACAGCACTTCTCCCATGTTTATCACGGCTACTTAGCAATGCTCAGCCTGGCTTTTTTCAGTGCTTCTGCTGCACGGATAGTGACTGCTCACAACAACAGCCATTTGAGAGCCCATGGCTGTCTGTCCCTGCAGGACAGCCCGTATCCTGACCTGCTAGAGTCAGCACAAGAGGTGAGACGGGTGCTCATTATGCAGAAATATCTGTGGTTTTGTTGCTACGTCCCTTCCCTTTTTCTTCTTCCACTGCCTATTGCTGCTCCCCATACATCTAGGTCTTGGGCACAGAGTTAATATTTCTTGTTGCTTTATCCAAGGTGCAGCTTAGACACACACAGGCATGAGCTTCTTCCTACTTGCAGGAGCCAGTTGGGCTAATTATCTCATGTGAAAATGAGCTGAATGGCTTTCAAGGTCACCTCGTCTCCGAGAATTGCTTTTGTGCCACGTAAAGCTCAAAGCTCCCTGCAGACTCTCCTGCTCTACCCGTTCGCTGCATTTTTCCATTATTCGGCTAACCCAAGTCCCCTATTACCCTGGATCATGGACAGTTGACTTCACTCATTCTTCAAGCTCAATGGAACGAAAGATTCAGGCCCAGACTCCCAAGGTATCACCAAAACGCTCATAACAGGGGTAACAAGCACATTACCTGCTTTGCTGTTTGCTGCACATTGAAGATCAGTGCTCAGCGTGAGTGAAATCAGCTCCTTGTGGAAGCCCAGGCAAGAATTCAGATTTTTCAGCTTTTAAAAGCTACTTGTTATTTACTAGTACAAGCATTTCACAGCGTGCAGCTTCCTAAAACGTGATTTTTTTTCTCTTTAATAGCTTAAAGAAAGGAAATATCCTTATAAGAATAAATTAATGAGAAAAGACTGAGCCCCAGGTGTAATCTGATCTCAGACCCAGACTTCGCATACGCTTACAGTGGTGCAAACTCAAAGGAGTGTACCGGCTCGGAGTGGGACAGCTTGGCGGATGTTTAAAGGCATGCACTGAATGCTAAGAAAATCAGCAGTTTATTGACAATGGTTCTGCTAATATGTTTATGCAAAATTTGTCCTTTGATTCTCCCAAGGCATGGGCAAATGCATGCAAGCAATGTTAATGATTATCGTAGAATCATAGAATGGTTTGGGTTGGAAGGGACCTTAAAGATCATCTAGTTCCAGCCCCCCTGCCATGGGCAGAGACACCTTCCACTAGACCAGGTTGCTCAAAGCCCCATCCAGCCTGGCCTTGAACACTTCCAGGGATGGGGCAGCCACAACTTCTCTGGGCAACCTGTGCCAGGGCCTCACCACCCTCAGAGTGAAGAATTTCTTCCTTATGTCCAATCTAAATCTACCCTCTTTCAGTTTGAACCCATTACCCCTTCTCCTGTCACTGCATGCCCTTGTCAAAAGTCCCTCTCCAGCTTTCTTGGAGGCCCCCTTTAGGTACTGGAAGGCTGCTAGAAGGTCTCCCCAGAGCCTTCTCTTCTCCAGGCTGAACAATCCCAACTCTCTCAGTCTGTCTTCATAGGAGAGCTGCTCCAGCCCACTGATCATTTTTGTGGCCCTCCTCTGGACCTGCTCCAGCAGGTCCATGTCCTTCTTGTGTTGGGGGCCCCAGAGCTGGACACAGGACTCCAGGTGGGGTCTCACCAGAGCGGAGTAGAGGGGGAGAATCACTT
This sequence comes from Phoenicopterus ruber ruber, assembly GCA_009819775.1. Classification (NCBI taxonomy): domain Eukaryota; kingdom Metazoa; phylum Chordata; class Aves; order Phoenicopteriformes; family Phoenicopteridae; genus Phoenicopterus; species Phoenicopterus ruber. Next base: position 187,630,848 of record CM020215.1, on the reverse strand, counting down.
CCCTCGACCTGCTTAGCTACAGAAAGCATCGATGACTGTGAGCTCTTTACTAACAGCACTGCATGCGTAGGCAGGCATAAAGCTTAACCACCTTACTAGGGAAGGCCAGAGGGCTGGGATCCACACAGGTGTGCAGGCACTTATACCCCATGCAGGCACCGGCAGCCAGGCTCTCCCCACCTAACACTAGGCACGTTAGAGGGGTTCTTACGCTTGGAGCTTAGTCACCCAAGTCAGAGAGAAAAACAGGCGCTTTCGGCGGGGATTCAGACCTGAGCCACCCCTCAGAGCCACACATCTCTGTGGAGGGAGCCCACTTCAAACAGGCTCCCAGCTGTGCTGCCAGAGGTGCCCGAGGGCGGCGAGAACAGGTTTGCTGCTTTGCAAGACTGCAAACGAAGATAACCACTCTCCTGCAGAGCGTGGTCCATAAACAACCCCGGAGAGCTAGACAGCTGTTGAATCTTCATCTCTGCCTTTCAGACTGTTTTCATTCCAGTATTTGAGTGTCTTCCTGAGGACACTGAGGTTTTTTACGCTGTGAAGAAGTTTCAAGTTATGGCCATTTCTTAAAAGAGAGCTGACTCCTGTTCACTGCTCATTCCGTTTTTCTTTCTGTGGACCACCTAGCATGGAGAGGAGGAAAAAAGCACAAAAAGAGTTACCTGCAGGTAATGAAAAGGCATACCTAGAAGGTTTAACCCTTGATAGAATGTGTTTGTCCAGTACCCACAGTTTAATTAACTTATTTCTAGAGCTGTGCTAGCCTGTTTTAGAGCACACCAATGCAAACATTTATTTGCAGCTGCCTGCAATGAGGTTACAAATCAACTAATGATATAATATTTTCTCTTGGAATTTATTCTATGAAGATGATTCATACCGGACAGCTAAATGCCATCAGTGTTGTGTCAGCTTTTACTGACTAAAAAGTATTTTTCCATATGTGATAGTGGACTGTTCTCATTAATGGCTGAGCTGTAAAATCTTGCTTTCCCTCTTATTTATGATACTGGAAAACATCCAACGTAGCACAGTACATGTGTAAGTCATTACCCTCCCTCTAAGCTCCCCCCCAAGTATGGAATGTTACTGTATTTTAACATATTACAGAAATAAACAAATGTTATACATGTGGGGGATGAGTATAAATCAGACACAACTCAAAGGGCAAAGGGGCTAAAGAGAGTTTGCTGGGCCTGAAAGTCTCCGGAGCGCAAGGGCTATGGCGGGGAGGGATGCTGTGCTGCCGCACAGTGCCCCCGCCTCACTGGTTTGGCCATGTCCAGCCCTGCACATCACCAGCTTTCCCATCTATGCAAGTTTTCGGGGCTGGTCTTTCAAGGGGTTGGGATATCCGATACGGTTTGGGTCGTGTGGTCTGTGCAACAGGCAATGATGCTCCTTGCTGCCGCGTCCCAAAGCCCGGTGCGGGGAGCCTTTCCCTCCCAGCGGCCGCCGGCTGCCGCGGCACCTCCTCACCGAGCACCAGAGCTCCTGTCCTTGAAGCCTCCTGAGGGCCAGATCCAGACCCTGAGCACTCCTGTCCCCACCTCAGCAGCTTCAGCCAGCCGCTGCCGGGGCATCCATGTTTCTTCTCACTGAGGCGAGCAAAGGCTGGTGGAGGTTAAATGCAGAGACACCCCTGGGAACAGGGACTTCCTGAGTGCCTATAAATTTTGGCTTTCTCCCCTTCTGGCCCTCCAAACCTTGCATTTCCCCTTGCATTAGTGACCTAGTTTGCAGAGGAGGACTATGGTGATCCCCTTCCTCGAGGAGCCGTGGCTTAAATGCCCTCACCCCGGGGAGCAAGCTGTCCCTTGGCTGTTGGCCCTCACCATTGCCGGTGCCACCACCGAAAGGGCAGGAGCCTTTCGGAGAGCTCTCACAGCCCCACCGGGTGCAGGACCGTGGTCTGTACACCAGCAGGTGCCATCTGTGCTGGCAGGGAAAAGGGGCTGCTGAGAACTGATGGCACATACAGCTTCTGCCCTTCTGCCTGAACTCTTTCACCTCTCCCCAAAACAGGGTGGCTTCACCCACCCTGCCTATGGACAATCCTGAGCCTGCGCCCTGGGCCCTCTGATTTTGCCAGTCCAGCTGGAGGCACTAAATCCACCCCTAAACATGCTGTGTAGGTAACGCAGCTGCCTACTTGGGCCATCAGAGGTAGCTGGTAGGTGGTCACCCACGCGTTGGGAATCGCACCTCCTGTCCCAAGGATATCCAAGTCCTCCTTTGGATCAGGCCTTGAGTTTGCCGTGCCAAACTCCCCAGCCCAAGCATTTATGCTTTGATCAATTCTCTGTCACACAGGGAGCAAAGAAAAAAAATATTCCTCCTGCAAGAGCTTCTTCTTCCCTCTGGATCAATGCATACGACTTCATTTGACATCAGTGGGAGCTCTGTCACAGATCAAGAGCAGTAAATGGCCTAATGGAAAGAATAATAATGCTATCATGTGTACGTACTGCCTCTCATCCGTCTTGTGGTTTTAAAGACCTTCCTCTTGGTGATCTTGCCGGTCATAATGCTCACTCTCAGCTAATTCATATCTTTTAATTATCTTTTCAAAAGCGCTATCAAAAATCAGGATAAAAGTGGAAAAGCACAGAATATGCAGATTGCAAGCTGAAATGAGATCCTCTAAAAGTTGAGTCTTTCCTCCTTTGAAATATAATAGACAATATAAGTTAAAAAAAAAAAAAAGCAACTTTTATTAGAAGCACCATTATTTAAAAACTATGAGCCTGAGATTTAATTTCATCCATAAGCTGCAATGTAATACTTTATTGACCTCAAGTTGTTTTATACTATATTTTTCTTCTACCTCTTAATGCTAAGAGGCACATCTTTATAAGCCACTGGATTATTTGCTAATGCAATACTTTCTTTGTATTTCAAGTGGGAAGAAAATCTATTTGTTGTGGGATTTTATTTTTCATAGTGTTTTTTTCCATGGATGTTGCAACTTTGTGGGTACCTTTCATCTAATACAATATTAGCATTCATGATGGGGCTGACTGCTTCCTTGATATTCACTTGAAGCTGGATAACAAAGTGGGAAAGAGCAAGAGAAAGACAAGAGAAATAGAAAAGTCTTGCATATATGTGACGGTTACTTGTCTAGCAGCATCATCATTATGTCCTCAAAAACCTGTTTCTCTGTTTGAAATTTCACTCTCATTTTGATGTTTTGTGGCTCAGTTGACACTTAAAATAATTATTGATTTTTTTTTTCCTTTTGCTTGTATAGCAAAAATGTGCTGGCGCTCTCACAGATTCAGTGGTCTCATTCACTTATAGTTCCAGAAGTGGAATTATCAGAAAATATTTTTTAGGATATTGTGCAGTGACCCAAATAGCACACACAGAAGGGATGTGAGTAAAGCTAAATTATTTTCTGTATTTATTTTGGCATCCAGAAAAATAGAAATCATCATTGTCCTGTTACTGTAAGTGCTCATTAGGAAGAAATTGAGAGTTTCTTGATGGCATAATTGATAAATTCTTAAAAATGAGGACATTAAAAGAGTGTGATAGTGTTAACAAATTGTAATGGATTGATTTGCAAGAAATATTCTGTCTATGTCAGGTACCAGCATATATTCACATTACGGAAGATTTCCTACACAATGAATAAATAATAATAGCCTGTACATGAGGAATCACAATAATAGCATTTGCATTTAGTTTCAAAATGTACTGAAGAGCCAAAATTAAACATGTGCTTGCCCTCCCTCAGCCGATTCATCTCCATCTTCAATGGGGAGGCAGAAGCACATCTGTACGTGACACAATAAAACGCAGAAGTTGAGACTATTGATAGAAAATGATTTTAGGGTAATTGCTGTTTGCATTTAGTCTGCTCCTGGGAGATGAACAAATTGTTATTAACCAAATGTTCAAAACCATGACACGTAAATCTGCCTTCCCTGCGCGGCTCGAGAGACGAGTCTCGGAGAACATGAAGGGTTACTAGGAGGAAAGAGGCATTTTAACACGAAACCTGCAGCAATGTGCTGTAGTCCTTAAACAAAAGAGACAACTTCCTTCGTGGCAGGGGAGCATTTCATGCAGGAATTCTGAAATGTTGAGAGCGGGCAATTGGTGTTTGATTCACACGATGAAACAGCACACCAGAAGGTGGGCTCTTCAGCAGAGCCCTATTTTTCCACCAGGAGGGCTGGGGAGAACTTGGCTTGACCAGCGAAGCCTCGGGTCAGATGAAAACATATGAAAATGTTTGATATTTTCCCCACCAACATTTGGGTGTTAGAGAGCACAGGGCAAAAAGCCGACATGCCTTGTGAGCAGCTGCCCGTCGTCTGGGACCCTGCCAGCCGCCGAGCGGCAGGGAGACGTGCAGCTGCGACAGGCTCTCTGTGAAGGGCCAGCAAGCAGGCATGCCAGGTAACAGGGCAACACTTCTTGGCAGGCTGGCGGGATTCAGACAACGGGAAGGACTACCGAGACCATACGCTATTTCTTCCTCCATTTTAACTCCTTTGAGCTCCCGTTAACAAGCAAAAGCAGCTCGTTTCCAGCTTCCAGAGTGCTCCTTGTGTCAGGCTCTGAAGCAATTTCTTTTGCAGAGGTCACGGACTGAACCTCGGAGAGGTTAAGTGCCTTTCCCAGGACTGGAGGGCGACAGCAATCAGGGCTATGGGGAGCGATGACGAAGATAGGTCACACAGCAAAACAATTGCAAGTCAGGAAAGGAATCTGGGCCATGGGATGCTCAGACCCCCGCACAGCCGGACGTACGCTCACCATGGTGGGAATAAGAAAGAGGACATTGTTTCTTCAAATGTCTTGGGCCTGAATGTTTATCAACACGGAGCCGTCTTCAGATTTTTTTCAAAACACGGTCGAGCCCAGGGCTTTCCTGGACATCGGGGGACTGCTTCGAAGGAGATCATAAAAAGCGGTGAAGACTAACAAGCCTTCGGTAGGCTTGAACTCTTTAATTCAGCATTGCAGGATAGATGTCTGCAAATCAAAACAATTTGAAAAAATCACGGATCCCACCTGTATCCAGAAAATAAAATCACATAACAAAAAAATGAAAAATCTCAGAAAACATCCACCAGAAAGACATCATTATCCAGACTCCTCTAGGAAAGTATGAAAAAAAGATGAGATCAAAGGTAGCTACACCAACTGCCTTAAACCATGTTTATGCATAACATTTTCCATGCGTTCTGCTTTTAAAAGTAGATTAGGATTGGAAATGATTCAAAAACTTCTTTGAAATGAGCAAGAGCCCTGTGAACAGGGATGCAGCTTTAGGAATACCAACACCAGGATGAGGGAACGCACAGAAAGAGGTTCAGATGTAGATGAAGGGCTGTAAGGGAAGCTGTTGTAAAGCCTTTGCAAGTTGAAGATGTTGGGGAAGACGTCCAGGCATCCAGACATCTGGACACAGGGAGTTGCTTGTGTCACACAAGAACCTCAGCCATGAGTAGAGGGAACCAGCAAGGGCAGACCAAGGAGAATGAGACTTATGCTGAGCTTCTGGCAAAGAGAAATGAAAAGAATCTCGGTGTAAAATCTCTTATTCCTTTTATATTACATTTTGGGTGCAAGAGAGAGACAGAGTATGCATTTGACTTACCTTTTAATACGGCTTTCCCTTTTTTTCCTATCATGTCATAAGAATGCTCTTATTTAATGAGCTAAGGTAAGCTTGGGAAATGAGGGTCCTTACCCTCTGCGTGGAGCCCAGATGCGTGGAAGGAAGCAAAGGGAACCGGCCAGCAGCTCCTTGAGGCTCAGGTTCACTGGAGCTTTCTAACTTCTACAGCTGTCACAGAGGTTCATCAGTGGCCTGATTTCACCAGAAGATTCAGTTGTGTTACATTATCCACAGGGAGTGCATAAGAGCTTCTCTGCAGACCTGATGCACACAGTTCGGGTTTCTTTGTTGGGTAGGAGAGAGAAGAAGGCAACAGAGGAAGGCGTCTGCTTGCATGGGGCCGATGCTTCCCTGACCATCTTTGACCAGCGAAGTTTGCTTTGCACCATCTGAGAAGGATGAAGGGAATGTGTCCCAGTGCAGAACAGATCCAAAGGAATGGTAAGTGTGTTTGCATCCAAAATACACTTAAAATACAACATCCCAGACCTACTGTTCAAAGAAGACATTATAGGTCCCGCCTCAGCCCATCTCCTGAGCACATGCTTTGCTTTGAGTCCCACTGGAATCAATGCCCCTTTGAAGTGTACTTTCCTACATTTCCAAGAAGCACAAGGGAGATACTGAAAGGTTAACCTAAGGTAATGGCACTATAAGCTATAAATTTTAATCTTTGATCTATAGTCTTTCCATCAGCAGCTGTATAGATGGGTAAATTCCTTTTGATGCCTAAAACCGTGTTGCAGCACACCATTTAGAAATTGCACCTCCTGATTTATTGCTTGAGTGAATTTCTGTTGTTGCAACACAAGGCACAAAGGAGCTTCTGCAGACCTGGCCGGTTCAAGGACCGGTCTGGTCAAAGCACTTCTGCTGCTGTCGGTGTCAGGAGAGAACTTAGCCACTGTGTGGCACAGCAGCGATGGATGGGTGGGAAGACACCTGCGTGAAGACAGGATTACTCGGACTGCTGGAGTGTAGGTGTATAATGCCGAAAAGCTTCAGGGGAAAGCAAACTGCAGCCTGGCTCCAGCACAGGGATGCCTCACCCTGCTGTGCCTTCAGCTTTACGGGCTGGCATCATGCGTGAGCGAGTGGGCAGTGCACTCCAGCACGTACCGCTGACGTTGTCCTGTCTGCCCACGGGGTCACGTAACACCAGGTCAAAATCACCCTGAGCGTTTCCTTTCATGTTGCCCTGCGAAGTGCATCCTTCGCTTTCTGTCGCCCCCGGCTCTCCTCCAGAGCTCCGACTTTCTAGGTTTCTCGTCCCCTTGAACATCTGCCTTTCAGCTGTTTTTTCCCTAAATGTATTACGTTTCATTTTCTGAGTGAATGTCACTTTGTTATTTTTCAGCTGGTATGTGCAGACTCTTTCTATCCCCACTGGTGTTTGCAACAGTATTGTCTGTGAATCTTAATAAACCAGCGTGCAGACTATCAAAGACAAGCACTTGGGTGTTTAGGAACCGCTGAGCTGACGAAAGGGGAAGGCGAACGCCCTGCCCGCAGCCCCGGAGGTGGGTTCAGACTGTGGTGGCACAAAGACTGTTTGAGCTTATGCCTGATCTGCAAGGATAAAGTTTTCATCTGTCTGAAAAGAAAACAGCAGCGCCGGTAACCCCCCCCAACCCCGATGGTTTTGTATAAATGTATGGCAGTAAAGATGAAAAGCAATACGGATAGAAGAGGAAAAACCATCCCTCTTAAAAGTGCAATTGGCATTTCAGAGGCTGTTTTTGCTTTTAATTTGTGGGTTTTGGAAAGGAATGCACGCTAGCTGACGTTACAAAAGATGACTTGTGCTGAGTGAGCAAGTCTGGTGGTGTGCAGAGGAGCTGAGCGAGGAAGAAGCGCTGCCCGAAGGAGGGAGACGCTCCGCCTGGCATTGCTCCGGGCACCTGGACTTGACCTTTAAACCAGACACGAGCCCTGGGCTCTCCCTGAGGCCACCAGGATTTTTCTAGCATGTGCTGGGATTGCGGGGGGATGCTTGGAGGTTGGCTGGGGCATATTCACAGGGGCGGGTTCAGACTGCCCTGCAGTTACCTTGTCTGTCCGTGCTTCAGGGTGTTGCCCACTGAGACGGCCTGGGTCTGGCATTCCCTCCGCATGGGAATCTTCTTTTCCCCTTGGAGAGGACTGTTTTCCCCAACCCCATTTCAATGTGCATCTGCATGTCCTGACTATCCCTTAGCCATTATAAACAGTGGGTAAAGGGTGGTTTTTAAAACAGCACTGGTGTACCTCTTTAAAAAATACTCCTCCTTCCCTTCTCTCCTCACCTTTCCCATCTCTTTCTTTGCTGGCTTCAGGGTGAGCGGTCAAGGGCAAACTCAATTTCACAGGCTTGGTATTATGTACGGTAGGCTGGAGAGCAACAGCTTTCTGAAGCAAGTAGAAATATGGAAAGTCTCATGGGAAAAGAAAGGAGAGTGCACATATAGCCAAAAGGAAAGCTAGGCTGAATGAAAAATAAAACACTGGGGGTGATTTCCTTATGGCTGGTGAGTACTTCTTTAGTTTAGGACAAAAGGTATTATTGTAAAATGCATTGGCTAGCATGTTCTAACTGCTACCTCTTAACATTCATATTAAAGAATATTTTTAATTTTAATATATTATCATACGTTTAAAGGTAAGGCTCAGACTGAAGTGAAGGCTAATGAGGAGCTAACTTTGCTCTAGCTGGCTAATCTGTGCTAAAATAGTTTTCCTTGTCTAGATTAAGGGCACAGGTCCATGACTGCAAGCAGTTGTAGTAGCTGATCAAGTTGCCCCTCATCAGCTGATCTGCAGTACTGGTTGAGTGCCTACTCTTAGCTCATCAAGACATTGAACTCATGTGATTTCCCAAAGGGGAGCCTCATGGAAAACCTGAGCCCCAGTTCATGTTAAGATGTACAGGACAAGTAGTTGCTGTGGCCCTGGTAGGCACTTTCCGCAGAGGATCTGCCTAATTTTTGTGCCACGAGTACGTCTCTTGATGCCATGAGGTCTGGGATCTGGATCGCTCATCAGTCCTTTGGTCCTTTAAGAGTCACAGCACCTACGTGAGGCACTGCTGATAGGCAGTCTGAATAAAGCCCCTTTCTCTATCTAATCTCACCGGGCTGATGTAATGCACGATACGAGCCAGCATCTTCACGAGATAGGAATCTAGGAGCTGCTTATGTGGCTAAGCCTTATACCAGACACTGCCCGGTAATGTCAATTGGATGGGGGAATTAACTAGAGGAACAGTCAAGGCTCTTTGATTAAGGGATTGCATCAATTGTCATAAGATATGTTTGCAATACAGATCTGTGGTTCCTGCTAGTAGGTCGGTATCAGCTGTGGCTAAGAACACTATCTTGCCATCTGTTCTTGGCTGGAATTGTACAATCCTTTCTTTCAAGTCGCAGATATTATTACACTTACTCAGCCTTTGTCAGCTCAGGACTTGACCATTATAATGCTCCCTGCAGGATGCTGCTCGCTGTGACCATCTGGAAAAAGAAGCTAGATCAGTATACAGCTGCTTGCTTATTCAGTAGCATTTCATACCGCAAATGTCTTACACATCTGCCTTATCGTCTGTCCCAGCTATTCATTTGTGGGTGTGGTAGGAGGTGTTGCTGTGAATCTATACAATGCTGTGCATGCACACACAAAACTATGCTAAAGGAACATTAGGCTGCAAAGTGGGGTACACCTGGGAAACATTGGTATCGAAGTGGACTGTGAAATTTCTAGTTTAGAGGCTTTGCAAGAAGCGTCAGGACTTTGTTAACTGTATGATAATGGAATATTCATACTTCTCGTCTTAGGCTACATGGGCATAACCTCTCCCCACCAACTAGATCTCTAACTTCTTCCTCTGAACTGCCCTCAAGCCAGATTGCTGTGATATCCTCCAGGCACCGTGAATACACTATCCCCTCAGCAGTCACAAACCCTTGCCTCTTTCCTTGCATAGAAAGGATGGTGCCCACCAACTGAGCAGCTGTTCAGTGTTTTGTTTTTTGTCGTTACACAATGCATAGCCCAATGCCCCGTTGACCACACGTTATCCAAGACTCTCTTGGAGGCAGATTTGTTCCTTTCCTCATGGTCCCTTCTGTGCCACTCATCACTACTATAGGGTTATTAATCAATTTATTCTCGTAGCCTTGTTTGTGGGGGAGATGGTTTTGTCTTCATCTTGCCTGAACGTGGTTGCTAAATTCTCCTAGGGTCTCATCTGCTTTAAGCACGCTTCACCCTTTCACAAGCCCTCACATACCAAACACACTGCAGATCCATCATCCCTGTGGACTGGATCCGGCTCAGGGCCGCAGGTCTGTCCTCACTGTCATCATGTCTTGCTGCTGGTGGCCAGGCTGGCTCTTGGTGCACGAATGGAAGACATGGCGTCTGTCTCTCCTGGCCTTTTGACATGAGCCCGCCTGGTGCCCAGCTTGCCCCGAGAAGGAGATGCCCACCTCAAAGGCAGAGGAAAGAAGCACTGGCACAAAGATGGGAGGTCATGGGGAAAGTATCTGAGGACCAGGAGCCTCGCAAGGAGAGGAAGGGAGAGAGGAACAAAGACTGTGACTGAGGTAAGGCCACTTGCTCTGCGGGCTGGGGTGTTGCAGAGACTGCACCAAGGACTGGGAAGAGAGGCTGGGTGAAGGATAAATAGCTCACAAGTTGGAAAATAGGAAAATCTGGAAAGGTTAGGAGACCAGGACAAGAAGCCAGGGATGAGAAAAGAAACAGAGCAGAGACTGGGAGAGGCCGGAGCATGTTCTCCACCATGGTCTTGGACATAACCCATCCTGGCACTCCTCCGTTGGCAAGAGACAGCCATGAAACTCACCCACAAACTGTGCTATCATCCTCATTTTCTCACTGGTCCAAGGATTGGATGGCAATCTATCACTGCTCTCAATTACTCCCTCAGATCAAGTGTCTGAGTCACTTCAAGTCTTGGAGGATCAATCTACCACAGACCACATCTAACCTCCTGGCTTTTCAAGGCAGATCTTACCTGTGGAGACAAGGTAGAAGCTAAAATTCAATTCACAGTGGAAGATCTTTGGAGCTACTGCCATACTAAGTGTCATATTTTCCAGAGTAGCGTTCACGTAAGTTGTAGCAGCAAGGAACGCGTAGCTCTTCTGTGCGCAGTTAGAACTGCGTGAGGAAATCACACAGTCTATTTGCACAGCCCGTTAGCTGCCTAACTGGTCTTTTGTACACAAAATCTCTGATTCAGCAACTTCTTTAATCATGTGTCCCACTTTAAACATGTCTCTGAAAATCGGGCCTTATGTCACGTACCTCTGAAAAATCAATTTTTGTAGCAATTTGTAGCTTTTTCTGTCATTTTAGCTCTCCTGTTGGATTTGTCTGAAATTCTGTGCCTGAAGCAGAACATCAAGCAAACATAAAAGTTCATATGAATGATTATGTTTGTCAAACAGTTATCCTTTTATGGCTTAAAGTGACACTATCATCGTTTTCCATTTTTCTGCATTCTTACCCCACAAGAAAGGACTACCACTGTAAAAAAAAAAAAAAAATCTGCTACTAAAACTACCCATGGTTTGGGGGTTCTTACCTCCTTTTCCTTAATGGGAATAAAACTAGACACCAGAAAAAAGCCACGTTACAGGATCTATCTACCTCTATGTCTTCCCTTAAGCTTCATAAACTGTATGGGCCTAACATATAGGTTCACAAGTTTGTTTGCACTTCTCAAACACACTAAATTGGCATGATCCCACACAGCCTACCATGCACTACATCCAACCACATGGTAAGAAATTTGCTCAACTAACAGTCTTATATCTAGTTCATGTGCACAGTACAAGGCTAGTGATTCAATGCTGTCTGCTGAGAAATGGGAAAAATTATCTGTATTATTAAAATCTAGCTGTTTTCCTATGCATTTAGTGATAATATTTTTTGACTGGAGTTATCTAAAATGCATCTTGCCCTCCTACTCCTTGTTATGTGCATGACAGCCTTCATTGCATGCTTCCCCAGAGATGATTGATTGTACTTGGGTATCAGAGAGCACGTTCCCAGGTCTCGGGAAGTTTTTTGAAGGCAGACAGTGCGTGGCTGTCCTGGTGCCTCTCAGAGGATGTATGTGCCAGTCGTGATGGAAAGAAACGATGACCTCTCTTTTTGTCTTCAGAAACTTTACAGATCTGTCCATGGCAAGCCAATCTGGGAATCAAATAACCTTTGTGTTTTCCAGGCTGCAGCCTGAATAGGCAGAGAAGGAGGAAACCACTGTCAATAAATGCAAAGCTAAAAATAGGCAGACCAAAAGCCTCAGCAGAGCTCTGGAAAAATTCTGAAGGTGGAAGTAAGAGTTATTTATAAGGTTGGGAACTGAGAGGGGAGAAAGAGGTCAGTAGAAGACTTTATTTACATAGTTTGGGTTCCAGAAATTACTTTCCAGTGCACACAGCATCATTAGGAAGTGTTTCTGCTCGAGTCCCGAGTCCTAGCTACTTTCTGTGCCTACACAACGCGCTGTGCCATGCCAGGAAGCAGGTTTCTGGGCATTCCCAGGATGCAAGAGGGACAGGACTCAGGAGCTGCAACTCCACTTTTCAGAACAGAGATTCTTACTTGCAGATACATGTTTCACGAAAGCACTTTTTGGAGTCTGAAAGCAGGTTAAGCTGCCTCCATAGGCATGGTCCTAATTGGTAGGTAGGTAGATAGAATTATAGATAGATGCATGCCTGAGGTGGAGTCATCTTCTCTAACCTGAACTGCAAAGAAGTGAGTTTTCCAAGTTAGTTAGCTAGGGTGTATCCAGACATCTCCACGACGGCAGGTGAGCTTTGATGATTAGCATTCTTAGGCCACATACACTTAAGCAAGTAGTGCAGTGCACCAGGAGCAGATTGAGAGAGGGAGAAGCGGTGCTGAAAACTTGACGTTTACACTATACACACTGGTCTTGCTCTAGTCTCACCCCATTGGCATGTCCCTAGGGCACATCTCTTGGTTCAGTTTCATCAGCAAGGGATCCAGCTGGTGCCTCCGAGACCACTCTGTGATGCGAACCATAGCGTGGAAAGTGGGGATGCCTGGGGGATGCACTTCAGAAGCACTCTCCCAGTGCAAACAAAACCTCTGCTGTAGACACATCCTTAGATTAATAATTTTTATACACCTAAAATAGCTACCATGATACCTACCCCTTAGTCCGAGTAGTCCAGTGCAAATATGAGGTCTGAGACAAAACCAAGAAGACTGATCTCATTTACGCTTCTAAAATTTGAAAAATGCATAGGTTTTCACCTCACATTTTCAAAGGAAATAGAGGGAATGTTCATTTCACAAGAGATTACATGTATTTTTTCTGTCTTTACTCTTATAGGTAACTAAAATATGTGGCTATTTCACTTGAGGCAGACAACCAGCATGAACAAATTCTGCATTGTAACAACTGTTACAATTTTATTTAATGAGAAGTCTTGGGCAAGCTTAATAACAGATGGATCTTCCAGCCTAATGTAATGTAATAGAATATAAATGACCAGTAAGTGTGTATTTAAATATCTCCTCTTGGGTGTATTTTAAAATGGCTATTTACATTAATTCTGAGTTTAATTACTAGTGAATTTCATGAGGAATTTAATCTAGTTTGCCACATATGAGGAAGAAGGACAACAGTGAGCAGGTGCAGTGCCCTGCCTGGTGGTTTGAGCGGACCTCCTTGGCAGTGGAAGGACACCTCTGAGAAGCTGCCTGTGCAGAGAAACATCAGAAGAAAATGCTGGGACAACCAGCTTCTTGCCCAGCTCCTGGACGAAATCATCGACAGCATCCCATGGAGGAGCACTAACGTTTCAGTGACCTAATTTACTGCTTGCCCTCACAAAACGATTGCACCAGCGCAAGTGCGGGGCAGTGAATTGCAGCGTGGAGGTGGGAAGGAACAGCCAGGGCAGAAATCACTTAAATCAGCTTTGCTGCATGAGGAAACGAGTAAGACAAGGAGCGATGAGGCGGGAATGTCTCTTGCTGAGGCTGGAGCTTGGAAAGCAGTAGTAGTCATTCAGCAGCTAATTTCACAGTTGCCTTGCCTATCAAAAGGACCCACTGACTTTTGGAGTGCACAGAGTAAATAATTGATACCTCGTGAAGGGGACTATCAGGTCTCAGCCGTCAAGCTGATGGGAATTAGCCTCATTGGAGGGGATGTTTGCAAGATCAGACCTCAGAATACTGATGCTAAGTGATTTGGCTATGACATAACGCAGAAGTTAACGACATGTCAATATTTTGTTATACCATTTTACTCTCTGCTCTTCATTAAACCCTTTCAGCGTCTGAAAAGTCATTTCTTCCCAGTCGCCACTGCACTTGTTAGAGCCCTCCGTCCCCAGCAGCCTGGTTACAAGGCTCGCTTGCTGAGAGGGTCTCCTGATTTTCCTGCTGGAACAAAGCAGCTCTCTGGAAAGTGTGCAGGTAAGAGGGACCTAGCAAAAGCCATTCCCACCGTGAAGCTTCTTGGATGCTACAGCGTTTGGGAGTGAAAAGACTGGAATTCTTTTTTAAAATAAAGGCTCAGGCTTTTAAGGGGTAGGATCCTGCAAATGGTACCTCAGAAATGGGATGGGTTCAGTGGCACCCATGGGTTTGGAGGTAAGGTCATGTCTTTGGAGGGGAAGACTGGCTGTACAGCTGTCGTGCAGGAAAGCCTGGATCACGGAGGCTTCATTTGTGTTAGCCTGGGGACAAATGCTTCACCAAGAGAAAATCCCACTGAGGACTGTTTGCTCAGAGTCAGTGCCTCGCTGCTCGACTTAGAGCCTAGATGATGGTATGTGAAAATAACCTGTGAGTACAACACAAACTGCGGGGAACAGCTATGAACCAGCAAGGCGGTGAGTGAGGCCGGTCTACGAAATGGCTGCATATCTTAGTCCCAGTCTTCACTCCCGTGCTCTGGATCTACCTGCATGCACCTAAAATTTAGATGAGAGATTCTGCCGGATACCTGAGCCAGCAGGAAAACAGAGTCCAGTGGAAGTAAATCCACAGCCCCTATCTTTATCAGCTACCTCTGCATCAGAAAAAGGAGACAAAACAAAGTTTTAATTTCTCAGGGACAGTCTACTAGACCTGGGAGCTCCTGAGTATCACAGTGATGACTACTGAGACCGAAACTTGTAGGGATACAGGGCAAAAGTACCCTCCATCACCAGGTCAGGGGGCTGAAAGCTCGTAGCAGTGCTTGCTCGTATCTCAGCAGTGCAAGCCCTCTGAACACAGCACACTGCTGCAGGCAGCTCCCAGCTACGGCCCCAGCTGCAGCTGTTCCTGGAAAAACCATCCCAGGTCACCGGCTCCACCTGGGACTGGCCGGGAGCATGCCCCAAAGCCTGGCCCTGCATGCCATGCATGCCTCAAGCCTTCTGCAATCAATGGGGAGACGGCTGCGGAGGAAACGAGGGTCAAGCCTGTCCCATTAACTGCTAATGAACAAGCTGGCAAGGGAGGGGGTTGTTTTTTGGCTTCCTCCTGAGAGGGAGCCTAACGTAACTAGATACAAAGACAAAGGTGACAAGGTCATTCCTGCTTTTGGCAGCCCCACGTCGCAGTTCTTTCCACTGGTGCTGGGTCACAGCCTGTGCTGACCGGGGAGCGGAGGGAAGCTGCCACACTTGCCCGATGTCAATCAGGGACAGGGCAAGGAAAGGCCACGCGCTGGTTCACGCCGTCCCCCGAAGACAGGCTGTGCTGCACATCGTCCTTAGTAACACCTGGCTAGTGCCTGAAGCTTCGGGAAGAGTTTGAAGAGGCTGATGTTTTGGAAATAGGGAGGTCTACTTAAAAAACAGTACCGTAGCTGGAACCTGGATGTGCTCCACAAGACTTAAACCAGTGGAAATTGTCACTCTGCAGTCTGTACCGCTTTCAAAATCCTGGAGCTAAGGTCAGAGGTGGTGTTAGCGGTGATGTAGATTACCTGACGTTTGGTTGAGATAAACAAATGATTAGGAAATTGCCACCTTATTAATGAGCAAGACCATTTTACCAAAGTTTCTTGAACCTAAATGCCATCAGTGAATATATCCTCCCCAAACATGTCTGTATTGTTCCCTGTACATGTGAAGGACACTGGGAGATAAAGCGACTTACCGAAAGTCATAAAAAAGACCCACTGCCTTGCTTTTGGCATTCAAGCCAGGTATGCACACTGGGAGCAGTCTCACCCCACGTTCCTTCTGTTTTGTGTGTTCCATCTGATGTGTTCCATCACAGGATTTAGCCTGGGATGGAGCATGTTTGCATTTCGTAATCTGCCTCTGAATTCTAACAATAATCCACCATAACCACTGTAATAGACTCTTCAAATTAAAATGCTGTTTAACAGGAAAATGAAGTTCTAGAAATGTATTGCAAAATTAGAATTGCCCACAAAATAAAATAATTTTGACATGACATATCTGGCTGTAAATTTGCCTTGCAACAGAAATATTCATAATTACAGTAATTTGCAGCTCAGCCTCTTACTGTAGTTATATGATCCCGTAATTGCTGAGTTGTCTGCAAAGCGCTCGTTGTGCTAGCTAAACCAGTTTGCTGCTTTAAAGGAACAGACTGTGAGCCAGCTCCAGTGCGTCCTGAAGCCATGGAAAACTTCCCAGAGACTGCAGCGAGCAGCGGGTTGGACCTTGAGCTGGAAGGGAGGATATTCAGCCTCCTGCAGAACAGTGTTTCTGTACCATTTATTCAGAAGTGTGGAATACTGGGATGGAGACAGATATTGGTTAAAACTCTGTAAATCAGCCTCTACTATAAATCACTGCATCTTAACTGAGCAGTTCTGGGTTTATACCAATACAAATGGAAAATACTCTGGTCAACATCATGAATAAAACTCTGGCCTGTAGTTAGGATACAAAGTTGTTGATTTCCTCAAATTCAGAATTGAATGTTCACTTCCTAGGAGCCAGAATTAGGAGAGGTATAATTCAATAAATACTACTTCTAGCTTAAATGAATGTACCCCCCAAAAAACATTGAGTATTTGAGCTCTACTGTAATTAATGACCTTGAGAAGATAGTCTGTTTCTGCTGATCACATATGAAATGCCATAACCCATGGAGGTATGTTCTTAATGACACCAGTGAGCAAAGAACTTGCATAGGAAAGGAGAGCCTGAGGTTCAGGTCCTTGATCCCAGGACAACATCTGCATTTAATGTTGGGTAAAACACAAAATGAGTCCTAAGATCCTCTGTTCCTAAACCCTGAGCCTTCAAAGCCATCCTCAGCCTGTCCTACCATCTTGCTTCCATGAACCTGTGTTGCAGAGTGGTTTATATTCAGCAAGAACAGAGACTGCACCACCTATGGAGCAATGGTTGTCTCCTGGGATGTGGACACTGTGGGTTTGAACTCCTCTAGGTTGAGATGCAAAGAGATTTTCCACCTCCTAAGAAAGTCCTCTTACAACCAAGCTGTTAGAGACAAGCTGTGCTGCATGGTCAGACAGTACATAATGCTGGTGGGACCATAAATAACAGATAGTTTGGGGTTTTTTTGTAAAGAATGAAAACCAGAGGGTTTTTTGAATAATGAATACTATGACTTAAGCTATTTTTCTTCTGGTATGTAAAATAAATGTTACATTCCATCTCGCATTTTATGACACTAGATAGAAAAAGAGAAACTTGCAACAGATAGGTTTTTATATTTATGCCAATGTTATAGCCATGCTCGTTCAGTTATCTTTATGGAGTACGGTGTTTGAACAGTAACTCCTCTATTATCTAATGTATGTCAGTGATGATCACCCACTTACGAAGCACTTATTGCAGCCAACAGCATGAGATTGATTCAATAAAATTCTGTGACCAAGGTTGGCCAAGTACCAACCTAATTCAGCTAAGAGACATATGCAGTAAGAACTTTCTGCTGTGCCTGAGGAAGAAGCAGTAACAAGCTACTTTATCTGAGAGCTTAGGAGAGCAAAAAGGCCCAGTGTCACAATGCCTGTTAGCAGCCTGAATCCTGCTGCTGATGGGATGTCTGCTTGGAAATGCCCCATCCATCCAGGCTCGTACATTATAGCATTTCATTATGTTCACTGTAACTTAATACCTCCTACAGCGAGCAGGCTCCTAGCACGTAAAAACATAACCAGCTTGCGTAGACTCATTGCTATGATGAATCCCGAGAAGTGTGCCACAGTATTTTATACTACGGGTTTTACGGCAGTTGGTTAGAAATACTAGTATTGATAGAGAAATAAAATATGGATATTCAGCTTGTGTAAATCCTTTCAAAAGACTATTTCAGTGCGTGACCTCTGGAAGGAGAGTTCAGATGCACGTACTGTACGTTTTCCCTTACAGCGGGCCAAGCAGGGAAGCTGCCAGTCAGACTTTGCCTAATACGTTTTAGAAGTTTGTTCCCCCTTCTGACCTTGTCCCGCCAGGCTTTTCTCATCACTTGTGTTTAACTAGGTTTTCTGTCACTGTAGTTTGAACAACGCTGTACATCACTGACCCTCCTGTCCAGGAAGGAGTCCAACTTCAGAAGCCAACACAGCTGGACCTGGGATTTGGGGTTGTTCATCCCCACTCTGCAGTGCACCCTCTTTCTCCCTGATCTGTGCCCGGAGCTGCTTGCCCTTCTCCCCCCTCATCCCTAGCAAGCCCTCACCTCCTCCTCGCCAGCCCCAGGGGTCAGGTCTAGGATGCTGTGGGTGGGAAGGAGAAAGATGAGGTGCAATTGTGGTTGCTGCCATGCAAGCAGACATGGGAGCTGCAGGGACAACTGCGGCTGCTGGGAGGACGAGCTCCATCCCGGCCAGTCTGTCCTCTGCAACCCAGTAGCAGCTGCATCAGTCCAGCACACGCGGTTTGTCTACGGCAGGCACCGTGCCACTGCCCTTTTAAGAAACAGGGCAGGGGGAAGGGACCTGCAAGCTCTCTTCAACCTGCAAGCCACCTTCAACCTGGAAGCCCGTGAGCAAAAGCCTGTGAATGAGCCCAGTGTTTCTTCTGGAAGTAATGGATTGCAGTACAGGAATACGAGGACCCAGGAGTGTTCCTGCAAGCTGCAGCAAGCAAAATTGCCCCTCCCTCCTCCCTGCATGCACACCATCCCGAACTAAATGCTGATGCCATCAGTGATCAGAGCTGTGTGCAAGCTAATGGACCAGCAGCAAGAGATGCACCGCTACCACCTCAACAGAGAGACCTTTTGGAGTAGGACTTGGTTCAGCTCTGCCTCTAATCTCAAATTTTTTTGGTTCAGGTGGGTCTTTGGGGTGGCAAGAATCCAAGTGCTTCTTTCAAGATGGTTCCTCCATGCTCTGCCCCATCTCTTTTTTATTTTGTAACACCCACCATGCCTGCAGTTTCTCCCACCTGAAGAGCTGTCAGTACTGATTCCTGGTGTCTAATACAGTGGTTCCTACACAGAGAGACACTGGTGCCTGCGGAGATGGAGCCAGAGCCCACAGACAAGCTCTGCAATGGGTCCCACGGTGACCTGAAGCACATGATACCAAGGATCCGTCTTCTCAGCAGTTTTCTTGGCTGTATTCCAAATCCTGGGTCAAGTTTATGCTTCTCCATGGACAACCAGCAATCACTGCATTGAGTTATCTTTTACAAAAAAAAATAGAAGAAAGAAAAGAAAATATACATGACAAGAGGGTTGTCACATCAATAAGAAAAGCAATAAAAACATTGACTTTATGGAATCTCCTGCCCTGGGCTGTATGTTTTGTAAAGCACTTTTTCAGTCAGTGCCAGGCTGGGATTAGGAAGTGTGATAACGAGATGCAGATAATCTGCGTGTACAACAAGCTGAATGGCTGGATAGTGCAAATGGCATTGATTTTTGTCATACTTAATGAAAGTTACTATTCTGACCTTAACAGTTCCTTAACTTTCAAAGCAGTGTGTGGTGTTTTAGCTCGATAGCTTCCCGGTCCCATACTGCTCCTTTTCAAGACAACAGGAATTTTATCACTGATTTCAAAGGGAATAAACTGAGACCAATGATGTCAATAGCAATTACACCATAAGGCTATTCTCTTGGAAAAATGAGCTACCTTATCAGGTTCCTTCTGACTGTGAAGTACTACGGTACATGTGATGGCACCAAATATTTGCTGTCTGACATCATAAGGCTCTGGACGTTTCCTCAGAGTTTTCACAGCTAGTGTGGCAGTGAGTAGATGCACAGCTGGGCTCATTTTCAGGTGTCCGTTTCCTTTAGATTGAAGCCAAAGTCCAGATCTGTTGGCAGTGACTCTGTAAAATGTCAGTAGAGTTTATGCTTCTGTGGCCAAAGGTAAATTGAGTCATTCTTTTTAATGCAATGTTCCTTAATTGCCTTTATTCCTTTGAATAGCACAGCAAATAGAATATACATTTCATAAAGAGATTATAGAAAAGGAGAGTTGCCAATATAATTATACAATCTTGCAAACCCTAAACCTGAAAATGCCTTTTGTTTGCTCTTTTATAGCGCATCTTTTCTTTGTGCCCTCTATAGCTGACAGAATAGTGTTTGTTTAAAAAAATATGTGACAGAAAATACCATGGGAAAAAATGTATTGTTAAATCTCAGCCAACCCGCGGGAAGGCTCAAGACAGGACTGTCAACACATACAATCCCAATTCAATGTCTGCTCTTTGCAGCAAAAGAAGGCAGTGCGGAACTAAGCAGAAATTAATTAGAGGGCTGAAAGGAAAGAACAGAGCAAATTTTCTTTCTTTCTAATCCCAACGCAAACTCAGTTGGCAAATACCTGTCTACTGTATAGGGATATAGTTTCACTTTGTAGTCCCCACCTAGTGAAAGCTATGAACTAGTTTACAGTGAAATTATAATTTCTTTTGAAATCCCAAACAAAACTCCTACTGATTTCAGTGCAGCTAGGCTTTCATTCGATAAGCTTACCTTGTGCTATTTCAGCACTTCAAGAAACCAATATTAGTATTTTTTTTCCAAATCATGCATTTCTTGGTCTGTGTATTTCAAGCAACTCATCATAAACACTGTGAACATACGGTGTGATTATATATATTTGTCAGAGCTGTGGGATGTCATTTTACTGTTGCCCCTCACCAGAGGCACACTAGATAAACCAGGCAAAAGGCTTCTGTGCAACTCTCCCGGCGTAAAGCAAGACCAGCTCTTAAACTGACCTTTCTGATAGGAGATGCGCCTTGGGATTGCCGAACTGCTCAGGGCTTGAACGTATCCACAGGCTCTGCCTGCAAATGCCTCTTTGTTTGGCTTGGTTCCATCTGAGAAAAAAAATGGTGCCACACCCCATCAGATTCACTCAAATCCATTTTGGACGCTTTGGACACTCTCCAAATGAAAGCAGCGAGTTTTGCTATTGCTAAGCAAAGGTTTGCACCTTAGATTATGAGTTGGAAAGATTGCTATGGAAGCAAAGCATTAAAAAAAACCCCAAACCCTTAAAAACGGAACTTAAACCGTGTTTGATAGCTGCCTATGCCCAAGCTGTCACTTAAACTTTCTTTGAAGCATGATGTTAACCACAGGAGTCTAAGCCAGAACTGGTGAGCAGCTGGTTTCCGAGGTGCTGTTCTGTTTGGTACCCTGATCTTCCCAAATTGCCATTGCACCCAACAGTATCAGGGTTTCACTATGTGCCAATGAACCTTAGAGATCACAGGATCCTTTCTTCTACTAAGCTACTAAGGAACCCTGCAGTATTTTTGCAAACCTTTAAGTATGCTTTAAAAGTGGTCTGGACGTGGGACGTACAGCCGGTGCCAGGCTTACCTTCCTGCTCCAGAATGAGACTGCCCTTCCCAGGTATGACTTGCACGGAGAACTTCTGACAGCGTCATAGCAATGTACACATTGCTTATCACACAGAGAATTACATACAGAGCGTTTTGACAGCCTCTGGATTTGTGGGAGACTAGCGCTGGCTTTCCATAGACATGTTATGAGGTTATGGTAGGTGTGGGCCTTGGCGTGTCACCTCCCCACCTACCTTACGTCAGTATTATAAAGTCATCATCACATATGCTATTGTATTAGTAATGGCTATACAACCACCCTCCACAGCTGCTGCAGCGCAGGGTTGCAAGCTGGTCCGCAGCAGGACTAGGAGTACCTGGTTCCCTGCAGCTGCGTGCCTCCCAGCTGCACCTGTGAAATTCGGGAGAGCTCTGACTATAGGGTTTCTATGCAATATCCTTAGCTTCTCTCTCTTTCTCTTACACTCTTCTCTCCATCCTCACGTCATATCAGGAGTGAAAGTTGCACTATAACTTTTCTCCTCTACTTGTGCTAAGCTTGTACTAACTAAAGGTGTTTGGGACTTCTATCTTTTTGTCAAATACGCTAAAAATCACGTATTGTTCAGAAATATATATAATTGCTGGGGTTTGGAGAAAAAAAGTGGGAAAAATACGCACTCACAGAAGTTTCATATCTTTTGGAAACTAGGTTAAAAAAGTAATACATCAGATACAGGGCTTTCACCTTCTACCATACAGCTGAACAAAAGGAGTAAAATGGTCAGAGTGCTTTATTTATAGCCACAGTGCTAGGACAGTGCTGCTGGGCACCTCAGTGGCAGGGGCACTTCTGCTCTGTAGCAAAAAAGCCTTTCATCAGTAGGAAGCCGATCTTCATCGCTTCCCTCCGGTAACGTTTCTAGCTACTGGGCACACTGGAAACAAGAGGCACAGGATTAAATGCTGTCTGTGGTTATGTTGCCACCAAAATTTGGGTACAGTTATAGCCAACTTCTTATTAACTCTCTGAAGGTATTCAAGTGTCTTTCTGAAAGATGGGGATTTGCACAAGACAGAACAGAGTACTGTTGAGATGTGATTTCTTTAGATCAGCTGAGGCAGAGGCTCTAGGATGTCTGGTATTCCCGCAAAACTGAGTATCCTGGGATTTGTTGCCCACACCCTTTGTTTATGCTGTCTTTTCTACTAACTTCTCAGGTGAGCAGGTAGTCTGCAGAGAGTCTGCTGCCTTTGAACAAGCAGAATCCCTCTCACAGCACAGAATAGGGACTGTTTGGTTTGGGTTTTTTTTGTTAAATATGCACTTTTTTTGTCCACCAGCAATTTAACAATGGGTGATGTGGCTTTCTAACAAATCACTGGCTTAAAGAATATAGAAAGAAATAACAACAGAGCAGAGAGGCTGTAAGTCCTGTAAGACTCTTGTGGAGATCTCTGCCAAAGTAGGTCAATGCGTTTGCACATCAGTTTTAGCACAACTGCTGGAAGATTCCTGAGAGAAGTAAAAATCTGAAATTGCTTTATTTGTTGCTGCCTTTGCAATCTGCTTGGACTTATTTAAAGAAGTGGTTAAAAATATACTGAAACAATTATTATGGCGACTGAGACAATAGCAGTCATGTTGAGAAGAGAAGCAACATGTTCATATCATTATGCAAAGCTCTAAATGATTCCTTCAGTAGGCTGCAAACGTTTCTGATTTAATCCCAGACGTTTCTTATACTTATTATAATTTTTAGCCTTAAGAATTAACAAATTATGAGGACTTCCAGAAGCCCACAGCAACATTCATCATCTTAGAAAAAATTAGTTTACCTGGGATTTTCTCAAACAGCAGGAGAACAAACAGAAAATTTCTGGGAAGTTTAGTGAAAAACGTGCCAATCCAAATCCTGGTCTATATCTAGGAGCCATAGCATTTTCTGCATCCTAAATATGCATATCACTGGATGTACACATTTTGATAAAATATTATTATACTTATACTAACATACTGCGTAAATTCTTTGGTGTCCTAATATCTCTCTCTCAAACCAGTACGTCTTCTACAAAGATTCCCAAATTTACTTTTCCTTTCCCAGTCTCCTGTAGATAAATTTAATCCCTGGTTTTTCAGCTTTGCTAAACAGCTACAACTGATAGCTAATTATAATTTCTGAGCTGTGTTTTCAGCCAAAGAGCTGGATTTAGGGCTCTGGAATGTAAAAACTCAACCAGGGCATTTGTATCACATGCGATTGCAAGCCTCTCCTATAAATAGCTGGGGCAGGAGAGCACCTGTGCTTTTTCCTCCCAGGATTTTGATGGATAGCTTTGTTGGCATCTCTGCAATAGACACTACACTAAATTCAAAAAAGAGGCTGAGTCAGTCCTAAGTAATGGAAAGCGTCCAAATTCTCCTTGGCTTTGATTCTAACAGAGAAAGACATAATTTTCTTGTCTCCTTCCAGATTAAACTCCATTCCATTTTCTGCTGCCCTCAGTGCGCACTCCTGAAAATCCCACAGATGCATTAACATTCAGTCAATGAGATATTTCTAGCAGCTAGACTACTATAATGTTTAGGTTCTTCTGTAGTTGCAAGGCCTTGATTTTAGCCTGCCCTTACAATGCATAAATTGTCTTTAATTTTGACAGCCCTGAACAATACCATCTTGACAGCCTGTAATGTCTTGTACCCTTGCTAGCTGCACCATCCTGTCTTTAAGGCTGCCACTTTGATCTTCTGTTGTTTCCTGATAGAGAGAAAAAATGCCATCCAAATCACGAAGAACCTGGATTTTCATAAATTGTCATGGAAATTCATGAGGAATCTTTTAGTTTTCAGTGCAGACTGTTCGGAAATTGCTCAGAATGCAGGTGAAAAACCAACGTTCACATGTTCTTTCTTCTCCTTGTGCAGGATAAATAAACCACCCCCAGCTGGTAGCATATCAACAATTTCATGTTCAGGCATTAGGGGAGCAGGATGAAGGGAGGGATAGTATATCAAGGGAAGCATGAGAAGCAGGTTCAGGCTGTGAACAT
The DNA here is from genome assembly GCA_009819775.1 of Phoenicopterus ruber ruber. Taxonomy (NCBI): domain Eukaryota; kingdom Metazoa; phylum Chordata; class Aves; order Phoenicopteriformes; family Phoenicopteridae; genus Phoenicopterus; species Phoenicopterus ruber. Next base: position 187,606,407 of record CM020215.1, on the reverse strand, counting down.
AAACTATATCTACTGAAAAGAGAGATGTGAACCAGCTAACATTGTCGACCTCTTAAACCCTCCTCTTGAAGAGTTCATGCTACAGAAAGTACAAGCTATTTTCTTGCTGCTTGCAGCCTTTCGTTCAGTTGCCTGCAGACTCGGGAAGATTTGCTGCCCAAGTTTACAGCGGATCACGTTTTCAAGGTTTTCTTTGCAACTTCCAAGGGCAGGAGGGTACTTCAGGCTGGAAATGGACAGCAACAACAGCACAAGCTTTAGACTGTGCAGAGTGCTGGCACTGTTTGCGTGCAGGCCATTCTGACATATTGTGATATTCTTGACCTAACCTTGTACGAGCCACCTTGCATATGCTAACATATGCATTACCTCAGGACAAGCTCACCAACCAAGAATGTATCCCATCACTCAGGTGGATTCTACTATCTGTGTCAAGCTTCAGATTACTACACTGCTGACAGTCCCCAAGCTGGTTGATGTACATCTGTGCACACCCACAGTTGTAGATTGCTTACTACACAATGTAGTCCAATGTGTTCAAAAAGCATGTGTTAGTTCTCAGTGGCCTTTTTTCTGCTTAAAATTCAGTTCAATTGAAGTAATTCAAGGGGCCTGAGCAAATGTAGAGCTACAAAGGGCCAGGTTCTCTAAGAAATTACAGCTCACCTTACTTAAACCCCACCAAAACAGCCGAGATATAGATTGGTTACAGGGCATGCTCCGCCAGATTTGACCAGTTTGTCCACTGCATTTCTAGCCTGATTTCCTTAGGAAAGGTTTGTGATTGCAGCCTTTATGCAAGCACACATACAGGCACAAATGCATGTGTACATTTGCATGTCTATGAATTCCCCTTCCCATCACTGTCCATCACCTACTAGTAACTTTGAAGCTCTCAGCTTCCAGCCAAATCTCACAGCAAAGCAGAGATTTCTAACACGCTTATTTCCTATGGGTCTGTATAAATAGGCAGTTAGTCAATGGATAAAAGCTGATATTCGTGTATCAGTAGTCCTGAGGAAAAGGTGTAACTCCTATTAGATACCAGAGACTGTCGACACTCCTACATTAAATTTTTCAGGGACCATTTTCTGCCATTAAGGGCAGCAGGCAGTGAACAGCCCATGCCATGCACTACTAAACGCTCTTGCCCTCCAAAACAGGGTGGCCAAATGCAGACTACCTGCTGGAAATGGCCTTGGCCAAACCTCGCTCCTGAACTGTGTTCAGAAGCCATTTGGGAGACTGCTACGGGCACAGGCCAGCACCATGCCAAGCACAATTCGGACAATTTGACAGTACAGGGGATTGAATTCGAGTGGCCAGAAACGTTCCCTGGGACTGTTTGATTTAGTACAGCCACTGGCAGAGAAACTCCACAGGAAAGGGGTTAGGAGTGCCCCATCCATAAGAAAAGCTTGGACCAAGGTCGCTACCATATTAGACAATAGAGAATCCAAGTATGAAGTGCAAACCCCCAGGAAACAGGCCTCATTAAATCTGTTGCTGACAGAACAACTTGTTTAGCTGATGGCACCTTATTTAGAATTCACTCCCACCAGCAACCCATTTCAGATATGATATACAACTCTCAGCCCTGGATGCCAGATGCATTAGCTGTTTTTTTTAGCATTTATTTAGCTGTTCATATTTTGTTCTCTAGTTTGTTTGTATTAGCTGCCACCGTGATTGTTTTTTTGAGACACTGTAATTATGTGCACCTTTATCGCTTAACATGTGAATCAGGTGACTGACTTACCTTATTTGCTATTAGTGGTCACGACTGAGAATTCAGACCATGACCTCCAGAGCTAAAGCACAAAGATGTTAAAAACTAAAGAGTATGAGGTCCGTTAACCAGCAGCTGCAAAGTCTCATCTTCCACAGCACAAAGAGAGATAGAGGACAAATACTGAGTATCTAGATACTGGATATCTGGAGACCAGCCTCCTGCAAGAATAAACAGCTGAAAATGGTAGCGATGCTGAGAAGAAGATAAAGACCCTGAGGAGATGGAAACTTGAATGCCCAGGAGTACTCTGAAAATTGCACGCTGTAGGCTCCATCTCATGGGTACCAAAGAACGAAGTCTAACATTCCTGCTGTAATATTATTAACATCTCCTGTTTGTATTTCAGTGGCGCTTAGTGACCCAAATCCAAGACTGAGCCACCCAACTGAAAAATGAATACATACGCACTGTGAGTCTGTGATGTGCATACACTCTTTCCAAGAAGAGAAAGACTCCTGTGAAGGAAACTCTTTTTGCATGCTTTCTTCTTTGTCATAAATACACTTGTTCCATGAACAACAGCAATAATGAAACTCAGTTGCCTACAGACTTTTGTCCCCCATACAGAGCAGGCCTCTTTCCTTCCCACTTCATCAATGCTTTCCTCCTCACCAGAACATCCCCCCTCTTCAGGCTCTTTGCCCCCGGGGAGGGATGCGTGGTGGCTGGCCCGAGCCCACAGGCTGGGCTGCGATGCCGTAGCCACTGCCGCCCCGAATGGCCGTGGGGATGCCTGTTGTCCCATGGGAGCGGTGTGTTAGGACCTTGCTCTCTCCCAAGCTGTAGAAATGCATGAACTTTAGGGCCAGCATACCTTTGCGATCTCCATCCCAGCCTGAAATCAACCAACAGGTTCAAAGTTATTAAAGAGAGGCTGACAGACAAGCAGACAGATAGCCAGGCAGAACAGTTGTTGTAAGCTTTGTTTCCTTAGGAAAGCAGGCTAAAAAAAGAAACAAAATGCAGTATTCACTCATCATTGTCTACAAAAACACTGAAATCAGCTATTTAACACTTTGTAACGAGCATAATGGCTCAGCAGAGTTATTTATTCTGCTTGAAAAACCTGTTTCTAGGCCTCAGAGGATTAGCTGAGAAGCAGCATAACCTCTCTGTGACCCTACCCGAGAAGAAGCTGGTCTAACTGGAAGTCTGAAAGCAGTATTTTGAACGTGGTGGCAGCTATGCATAGATGTGCTAGAGCTGATCTAAGCTATGGGGAAGCTTTACAGAGAAAGAAAATAATCTAAGCATCAGAAAGGAGAAAGAATTAAAGAAAAGGAGAAGTGAAAAGTAGGATAGAAGAGAGAGGGAGAAAAAAACTCCCAGAATCAGCACAGCAACAAATGCATTTCAGTGTGCTGAGGAACATGGTGTATCATTTAAATGACAGGTTAAAGGTATGTTAGGATAGTCGATAGAAGCTGAACAATGAAGAAGTTTGTAGAATAAAGATTGGGTCTTCTTAAACACTTTTTAAATCAACACGAAGCACCACCGCCTCCAAATGCAGTGGATGCCAGAGCAAAGAAGCGCAGGCAATGTCTGCAACGTGAAGCCAGGGCTGAACCCACAAACCTGTTTTCATCTACCTGCCAGCACTTGGTTTGGGAGGTCATGTTTACGTGGACTGTAGCAAGCTGTCCCATTTTGTGCGAGTGAAAAGAAGAAACGTGGAAAGGAGCTCTTGGCTGCCCAGGCCAGGCCGAACTCGGCTCAGAGCACCCTCAGCTAATGGTATCTGACAGGAGCGGGATGCAGAAGTGTCAATTAGCAGACACTGAAAGCACCGCCGAGTCTCAGTTAGGAAAAAAAAATTATAAATTATATATATCTGTAATATAATATATATACATTCACACATAAAAACTACACATATAAATATTTACATATATGTATATGTTTATATATATACCTGTATTTATATATATAAAGAATGTGATTTTATTCCCCAGCATAACGTTGAGGAATAAAATCACATTCTTTCCTGCGCTGGATAATCACTTGTCACTTTAATCCTGGTACCAGGCAAGAGCCTTAAATTATAGATTATTGTCCTTTGCCAGATAAGAGTATTGTATATATTAATGGTAGGAATAATCTTACAGATTATATGAGCCCCGTCTTGATCAGCATAGGATTACTTTCTACAGGCATTTCTTTAGTATTTTATCCTAGCTAAATTTGAGTGTCCCTGTAATTGATTTTCTATCACTTTCTCATGGGCTGTATTTCACTCTTAACGTCCAATGTATCTTCAAAACTGTTTGGTCTGATGTTCAGTCTAAATATTCTTTTTCTTATGCCATTGGCTCACATACCTGCCACCTTACTCTAGGTCCCTACTGAGAGACACATGCTAGACATCTAATTATCCTGGGCTCTCCTAGCAGTCAATGGAGAGAAACGAGCAGCTCCAGAGGATGCAGAGGTTGTAGGGGAAGGTTCCTGTTCTCTGTGAGAAATTTTACAGCAACACTTCTAATTCAGGTACCTCACTGGGGGTGAGCTGAATCTGGGTCTGAAATATCACCCCCCTCCTTTAAACAGTCAGAGATTATTATCTTGTGATTTAATGCCTCGACTTGCAGACACCTGCAAAACAAACACACATTATGACTGAAACTCCAGCTTTTTTCCAGCATCACTTTTGTTGCATTTCTCTGGACTATTTCCAGTTCTCCAATACACTTCTAGTACCACAGTGTCCCTAAATTATTACAATTCCTACAAGCAACAGCATCTCAACAAATGTCACCAAACATTAAAAATGTTACTTTGCATCCATTTTATATTCCAAAATCATATCTAATTTTCTGTTTACTAAGTGTGTGAACTAAGCAAATGTACTTTTTCTGGAAATATTAAGTCTGCATGTTATTTCCTGGACCTGTCTGGTTTCCACACCACTTCTCATCTTCATGTCTGTGAATTTCATTTGTATCCTATTAACTTCCTCCTCTATGCACGAAGTAAAAAAGTACTGTCTCCTGCAGCCCACACCGACAGGGAATTGTTAGAAGTCCTCTCACCAAGGATTCCCCTTTGACCATCCTCGCTAGCTGCTGAGAAGACACCTGTCAATTCGAGAGCAAGCGCTCTGGATGTTTCTGAGCTAGATTTATCATGTGTGTTGACCATGATTTGTCTCTTGCTTCCTACAGATGGTTTAAAAGTCACTGGGGAGACACTGGGCAGGGAGTGTTAGCTGCAGAAAGCAATTCCCTCGCTTACGGCGTTGCTGTATTTTGTCTCACGGGACAGGCACACTGACATACTGCCCCTTATTCAAGTAGGACGGGCTACTTGATCAGCACAGTCTGAGGCGTGTTTTGACACTATTTCTGCCTTTCCACCTTTATTATTTAAGAATTCACTTGGCAGTGAGATGTGGCAAGTAACCCCGATGGGTTTTAAACTCTCATCAGTGCTTCTATGCTGAACTACTAACAAAGGTATTAAGACTGAGCAGAAATAAAGCACTTTCTAATCAATAGAAACATGCTTTTTTGTCTGATGCCCTGTTTAAAATAGGCAATTTTCTGGTCTCTTACTAACAACAGTTAAAATGCCTTAATGAGTGGTAAAACTGGAAATGAGGTAATGTGGCTTGATCCTAAAGCAGTGAAATATTGCAGGGCTGGCTTTTAAGCTTCTATCAGACAAAAAGTTAGTATCTTTCAAAAAATATTGGGGAATCCCTGCTCTGGCAGCAGATGGAGTAACCTTCTCCTTGAAAAGGACTCAACACTGTTACTGACTAAAGATCAACATAATCCTAAAGCTCCATAAGATCACGCCTTAGCACATACCTCATCTTTTTGTCTTCTAAGCCTACAAATATTTACACATTTAATGTTAAGTTTTTAGGGGTTTACTGACCAAAAGTTAATAGTCAAAGGGACTATTCACATGACTGAAGTTAAGCCTCTGACTGTGTTTGAACTGTCAGGACTTTGCACATCTTTTGTTCTACTGAAATTGATAAAGGCAATTTTTTCTGGTGCTTGAGTTGGAAATCCTAAACCTGTTTCCCACCAATTTTTGTCACAAGGACATTTAATTTGACTTTTCAGGGCTTGTCAGTGTATGTGTGCAGAAGCAAAAGTGTCACATACAGTAATTTAAAATGCAGAGATAATCAAAGAGAAGATGCTTGAAAAAATATGAAGTAGAGAAACAAACCAAAGACCTCACAGAAGTGAAGGAATTAAATACACTGCTTTACTATTGCTGTCAGTAAGTTTGTGTGTCCTTTAGCAAGGAAATAATATAGTATAGGTGATTTTTATTATTGGAGTTATAGAAAAACATACCAAGTGACTACTCATAAAAATTGTGTTTACTTCTGCTGTGCTCATGACCAGTTTGTGCTTGCTTTCAGTGAGCAGCTCAGTTACACTACGACTAATGCATATAAAAACTGAAGTTTAAGTTTGCTCAAGTACTGTCCAATAGAAAATTCTGGATTTGCACAAACATATATTTGCTTCCACAGAATATGTTTTAGATGGAAAGAAACACTGTTGGCATGGTTGAAAGGGAGATGAAAATTAGATACACAAGATTCAGACAATTACACGAGTTCAAGAAGGATTTCTCTGTACCCTTCACAACTAGGATAGCCTATCTGCCTCTAGTTACTATGTGATAATATAATCAAAAAAATTATGTCACTGTGTTAAATACTAACTCACTACCCATTCTGCTTTTCCAAATAATTCTGCATCAAACAAGTCTGGTGGTTTGGGGGGGGGGGGGAGTGGGGGGAGATCCAAAAATCTCTTTATTTATTCCTAGCCTGAGATTTTAAAGATTTGTGCCTCATCACAACAGACACCTTCACTCCTGATCATTCAAGAAAAGCACACATAAATGCAGAACTTTTAGACATCATAGAATTCCCAGTGTAGTGAGTGGACGCAAAGTATGTTCTTAAACAAAGTATTTTCCTAAGTGCTTTCCTCTATCAGAGTTAGGATCAGTCAAAAGAAAACAATTCCATACAATCTTTGCGACTGAACTACAAACTAAGAGCTCATATTTCCAACAGTATTAAAATAGTCCTGTGCAAATATTTATGATCAATTCATAAAAACTAAAAGTAATCTAAAAAACTACTTTGCTCCTAGATTTTCCAGAGGTAAAAAAGGGAGGGTCTATTTAACAACTGGACCATTTTTCAATGATTTGATCATCAATTTTATTCGATCATCAGCTTAATTATATATACCACTTGGCTGACTAATCAAAGATCAAACAGTTAACAATCTAAGACCTGTACTCTACAAACACTTAATTAAATAAATGATCTCAGACTACAATGGAACGGCATCCATTACAGTTGTAGGTTGAGGTATCCGAGAAATACTTTCCAGAACTTGGCGATTCTGTAAGATGCAATTTCATCAGTTGACTACAAACGTAAGCGAAAATGGAGACGTAAAGGAGAGCAAGATGGTAACAGTGATAAAATCATGGTGGTGTTTTGGCTGGTAACACATCAGTCACGGGCTGGTGGAGGATTTACTTTGAAACCTCGCTCCCGCAATGCAGTGCACATAGTCTATACACCTACAGTCTATGCAGTTTAAAGTGATGATAAAGCTTCTAGAAGCCTTTCATAAAATCTGAATTTGAATGTAATCCCCACAAAAAAAAAGACTACCTACTTGGCCACATTCCCCAAGTGCAGGTATAATGAATATTTTAAAACAACTTTTCCAGATGATCTAGAAATACATGATTTTGAGTATATTGGCACTGGAGTAGACCTGACTAGTCTAAAGGAAGCTAATTTTTTTAAAGATTGCTAGAATTGTCGACTTCTGCAAGCATTTATTTAATAAAAACTTGTGAGAAAACTTCCCTTTCCAAAAAGTTCAACATTATTTCATAAGAATTAAAATAAGAACTGAAAAATGTCTCAGTAGGCGTTTTGGAATCAGTCGGTAAACCCAATCAACCAACTAACCAGCCAACTAAAAACAAAACAAGAAAGGAAAGTCAAGACTTGACTTGAACTTTCTAAGAAAATGCAGAAGCAGAATTACAACTTTTTTCAGAGCTGAAAGGTGAGAATTTTCTTATGAGTACTTCTCTAAGAAGGAAGAAAAAAATTGCATACATCTTTGCAAATCAACTTAGACTACAGTCAGCAATATTAATGAACACAGAAAAGCCTTCTGTCTAAACTAACAATGCCAGCTTCATATCACAAAAAAATTCTTTTCATTAAAGTTTTAAAAAAAATATTTGTGAAGCAGTCACACAGGATTTAAAACACACATCAGACTGATTTGCCATGATTCTGACTGTCTTGAGTAAAAAACCCATAGTATTGCCGTTTGTTGGCTTTATAATTACTCTATACAAAGACATAAACTACTGCATATGCTAGGATGAACGCATACAACTGTGTCAAATAGTAAAGGAGTCAAAGAGAAAATATTAAAATACTGCTGCTTCTGGTATCCTTGGAGAATCTGTGGTGGCAACAAGGCTTGTTGTTTCCTGTCTCAAGAAATATTACATATATGGGAGACAGATCTCTAAATATTTACACTGGGAAGATCTTGTTGTCGTGCACTAACCTGAATGATAAGATTTTAAGGTTGAAATAAGAGTTATTCCAGACACTCACTCTCCCTACCTGGCAGCTAGGGCTGCATCAAGTCCATCTGTGCTCGCTCATTCGGGAAGCACGTATGTAGAAGATGCAATCCAAAGGGATTTCTCCATACTGGCAACCCTCCAGCAGTCTCCAGCTGAGGTAATGATGCGATTGCAGGACCGTCTGCCCTGTAGTCATGAGCAGTGACCACAGTGAACAAGGTGCTGGATCCAGCCACTGATGACACAAGCACCTCTGGTTCCAGCTAGTCAATTGATACAGTTCGTTAAAAAACAGCAGGCGGACTTGTTTGGAATAACTATTGGGTAATTTCACTTACTGTCCCTACATGAAGGTGGTCAATTGTGCTGTGGCTGAATTTTGAAATATTCAGTGTTTTGTAAATGAGGTATATGATGAAATTTCTTTGAACAACAACTAAATAACACAATTCGTAACAATTAAATTATCAATTTCAATGGTTTAGTTTTAATTTCATAAACCTTAATGGGTATGAAAAGGAATTAAAATCTTAAATTTGAGAATGCCATTTTCATGCTTAGACTAAGGCTCACAAAAATGAAAGAGAAGTGTAAGCATATACCTGATGAAAACGGATAAGCAAAGAAAAAAAGGTGTAACATGAAAACATTCATATTTACTAACAGCATTAAAAATTAATTTCAAACATGCCACTTCAGATGTGCTTGGTCTAGTCCAGACCATCATTTGGATTGTTAACTGACCAGTGACCACATTATGCAGATAAGTTAACACTGTTATCTAAATTTCATTTTTTCTTCAGTTTCTCTTGTATAATAAGAGAACTATATGGACCCAATTTAAAGAACTGTTTCACATGCTGTACCAAGAAGTTCATAGTCCAAAAGACTACCAACTATTCAAAATGAATATAAGTTAGTTAGTGTGGGCAAAAGCAAACATTTAATGAATGACAATACTACTGTTTTAATTCTTTTTTGGGCTTGTTGATGTCTATTCGGTGCATACAAACTTTATAGCTCAATCCTTTTTAAGTTACTTTTGCACAAATTTTTAAGGTTAGAAATAGATTCATCTGTATTCATAGCCTATGTGCTTTAAAAGTAGTTGGACTTTGTTCAAAGATTCAAAAAATCATCTTTGAGCTGGGAGTAATCATGGAAGACTTAATTCCTCAAGGAAATTGTTTTGGTAAAGTTATAAGCATACAGAACAGGAATTTATAATGGCAGTTGGCTTGCAACCTCAGGTTCCCATCTCAAAAATGTTTACACATGCGACTATCTCGTTAAAGACACATATAAGGCCTCAGTGTTGCATCAAGCATCAAGAAGTAGACAGATTGTGGGCACTTTTGCGATGCTTTCCTGAAATCTGTGAGGGTTACGCAAAGGCTCCTTCCCATAGGGGGCTCACGTTCAGGTAGTACAGTCTTCAAGCTGTTCTATCTGATTACCAGTTTTAAAAAATAATATTGTCTTGCTCTCAGAAAAGACAGAATCTTATTTAATTATGTGTCAATCGTTTTGTAGTGTTCAGCACTGTCTGTATACAGGCGGTGTCCTACAGCCACGGAAGGAGCAAGGGCTGGAAGTCTACCTGTCAGGTACCTGGAGACCTGAGCTGAATGTCTGCATTCCAGACATAAAAGGAATTAGGCTACAAAAGGCAAGATTTTCTCAAAGCCACCCCTGTCCCCACACTGAGTGACAACTAGATAAGCTAGGTTAACAGGGAGAGGCAAGAGGGAAGGGTGAAATTCAGGAACAGGCTGCAAAAGCTCCCACTGTGTGTGTGACCTTGAATCCTCACCCTTTTCACAAAATGGAGCTAGAAAAACAGCTTTTTTAGTACCTCAGTGATTAAACGCCACACACTGAACATGGGAGACTCAAATCTCCTCTCTGCCTGAAGGAACTAACATTTACATCTCCCACAAGAACTCTCTAATGACTCAGCTATATGATATAACACCTCGGACTCTCACAACTTCTCTCCTGTTACATCTCTACAACTCTTCATGATGTGCTTAAATATTCACTGCAGCAAACACCAAGTCCTGTTTTTTCCGCTCTGCACTGCTGACTGTCCTAACCAGTGGGCTTCACAGTCAGGTTACAGAATTAGCCTGAGCCAGTCAAGTCCTGCGAATGTTTTATTATTCCATGCAAACCAGACCAATTTCAAAGCGGCAATTTGAGACACCTCCACCAGCTCATGGATGCCCATGTTTGGAGACAAGGACATGCTGCCAGCAGGTGGGAAACACAAGCAGCTCTCCAGGCACTAGTGCGCACCCTACCATTGGGCTGCTGGAGAAATAGGGAGAGGGTGTGAACCTGTCCCCCTCTTTGTAAGAAAGTGGGATGCCCAATTTATCACACTCTGAAAGTGCTCCTGGAGAGGGCCCTGCTGATGGCAGAGGTGGAGTAATGCTGATGGTGCTAATCTGTCAGGCTTGCGTGGCCATGAGATACCTACCTACCCACTGGGCAGCTCTGTGCACGCTAACAGCTACAAGGACGCGAAGGAAAATCTCCTGGCACACATGCATGCATCGAGCATCTTCAGCGATCAGATGGTCGTGGCTCCACGATGAGGAGAAGCTCAGTTTGGGATGGGGGAGAGCTGGAGCAGCCCTGCCGTGATGGGCCCGTCGAGCTTCGCCACCCAGCTACGAGGAGGCCACATGGTCTTTCTTCCCCAGCGGGATGCTGGCACTGAAACAGTGAGGGAAGAGCAGTGGATTTCACCTCAGTTCCATTTAGTAACCTAAAAATACCTCTGAACGGCATCATTTTTGGAGCAGTGCTTTGGTGTGTGTCCCCTCAAGCTCTCCTCAGAAGCTCCTCCACACACGCATGTCCCTTGTGAATACAGATGAACGATTTCACCAGACCCGGCCGCCTCCGGGCGCCGCTCCCCCTCGGCACCGGCGCTGTGTCCCCCGCCCCACCGCAGTCCCGCACCCGCGACGCCGTCTCGCCGCCTCATTGCGCGCCCCAGCCCCAGGCTCGCACCTCCCGCCCTGCCAACGGCCGGTGCCGCGGTGGCAGCACCCGGGGCCTCCAGTCACCGCCCAGTGACACCGTCCTCCCTCCCGTCCGGGGGCCTTCCCGCCCGGCCGGCTGAGCGGGGAGAGTGACTGGGGGGGGCGGCGGCCATTTCGGGGCGTGGGGGGAATCACTCGCGGCGACCCCAGCCCGGGAGGGTAGGGGGAGGCGAGTCGCCGGGGGCACAAAGGGGAAGGCGGCCCCCGAGCGAGGCGCCTCCGCTTTCCCCATGCGCGGGGGAACGAATGGGCAGGAATATTCTGGACCGAGGGAGGGGAAGAAGGAGAAGGTGATGAATAACTTGAATAAATCTGCAACGGAGCTGAGGAGAGGGGGAGGGAGGCGGCGGGTCATGTGAGGCACAGTCATGCTGCGGGCCCGGTGAAGAGGCAGAGAGGGGCACCTGGGGGGGCGAGGCGGCCGGGGGGAGGCTGCCCACCCGCCATGGTCACAGCCCTACCCCCGCCCGGCGCCCCCTCCCCAGCCAGGGGCGCCGCCACGCGGGGACACCCCCCCGCCCTTCCCCCTCCCCGGGCTCGGCGCCGCTCGGCAATTTCCGCCACGCGAGCCGAGCCTATTTCCGTCAGGCTCGGCCAGACGGGCTTTATGTCTGCCAGCGGGGCGCGCATGCGCGGCGGCCGCCATCTTACGTTGTCTCTCGCCTGCCCTCCCCTTTGGCGAGCTTTTTCCCTCCCCCCTGCAGCCCCGCGCAGCGCCCTCCTCCAGCGCTCTGTGAGGAGACGGGGCCGGGAGGGGGAGAGACCCGCGGCGGCGGGGAAGCCGGGAGAGACCCGGAGGGAAGAAAGGACCGGGCAGACGCGCACGCGGGAGGAGGACTGATCCCAGGCGCGGTTCTGCGGAGGAAGAGCGGGTGCCGCCTGTTATAAAGGGGGAGGAGGCGGAGGGGGAAGGAAGAGCGTGCGGAGCAGAGCCTCCTCCAGAGACAGCCAGACACAGAGGGAGGAGAGAGAGGCTGCCTGGCTGGCTCCCCCTTCCTCCCTCCCTCCCTCCTTTTCATGGACTCTCTTGTCGGGTTGCTGCTGCTTTTCTTCCCTCCTTATTCCGTCTCTTTAATACCCAAAATGATTCAGCTCCATGGCTGCCACTGACGGGGATGTCCCTGCCCGGCTCAGCCTGCCGCTGCCGCCCTGCTGTGCGCCAGTCCTGTACGTATCTGCGCTCTCCTACTACTACTACTACAGCGGTGATGGCGAGGGGCGCCGTCCGCCTCGCCGGGCTGCCCTGAGGGCCCGCCGGCTGCCCTCGCCCCGCCGAGGAGGCGGCGGCCCGGCGGCGGCGCCCGCCGTGGGGAGGGCGGTTCTGCCGGCTGCCGGCGAGCCGTGGCGCCCGGGCGAGCCGCGGGGAGGAAGGGGCTCGCCCCCGGGGCCGGCCGGCTACCGCGGGCATTTCCTCCGCCCGCTGCCCAACCCCCGGGAGAGGCGCAGTTGGGGGGCGGGGGAGGCGGCCGAGGAGGGGGGTGGTGGAAATCAAAAGGGGGTGAGGGGGAGAGGGAGAAAGAAAGTGAATGGCGGAGGATTGAAAGTGTTACATTCAGAGGCGCTAATCTAGAGGCGGCGGAGGACCGGTCCTCGCCCCCTCCCTGTCTCGGAGGGGAGGAGGAGGAGGAGGGGAGGGGGGTGGTTAGCGGCGGTGCCGAGGCGCCTCAGCCCGTCCTCTGCGGGAGCCGGGGGGGTTGTGCGTGGTGTCTCTGCCCTGCCGTGAGCGCAAAGCTAACTGTGTGTGTGTGTGTCTGTCTCTCTCCATACCGGGGGATTGCACTCTTAAAATACACCCGATACAATGCACCAGCCTGACTCAGCCGCAGACATTAGTGCTAGGAAGATGGCGCACCCGGCAATGTTTCCTAGAAGGGGCAGCAGCAGTAGCAGCAGCAGCAGCTGCGTTACTGCTCCCACTGCACCAGGTACCGGCGTTGGGAGCACTGCCCTCTCCGCCGAGGATTATCAGCCGCCTTTGCTGGTCCAGCCGCCGCCTCCATCTCCTGCAGCATCTTCATCAGTGGGTCCACAGCCGACACCCCCTCCTCCACAAAGCCTGAACCTCCTCTCGCAGTCTCAGCTCCAGCCACAGCCTCTTGCACAGACTGGAGCTCAAATGAAAAAGAAAAGTGGCTTCCAAATTACCAGTGTGACCCCTGCTCAAATATCAGCTAGTATGAGCTCTAATAACAGCATAGCTGAGGATACAGAAAGCTACGATGACCTGGATGAATCCCACACTGAAGACCTGTCGTCTTCAGAAATCTTGGATGTTTCTTTATCCAGGGCCACTGACTTGGGAGAACCTGAGAGGAGCTCCTCTGAAGAGACTTTAAATAACTTCCAAGAGGCAGAGACTCCTGGGGCTGTTTCTCCAAACCAGCCTCATCTTCCTCAGCAGCATGCTCCTTTGCCTCATCACCCACAGCAGAGTGTTGTGATCAATGGAAGTGTTCACCCCCATCATGTTCATCACCACCACCATCTTCACCACCACCATCATGGACACCATCATCCATCGCATCCTGGGGTGGGCAGTGCCCCAATTTCTGGAGGACCACCGCCCAGTCCATCATTTAGAAAACTATCAACAACTGGAAGCTCTGACAATGTTATATCAACTGCACCAGTTTCTGCTGCATCATCCACTGGTTCCCCAGCATCTGTCGTGTCTAATATCCGCACTACAAGTACTCCTGGCAATTTAGGTGTAAGTCCTGCTACTGGAACTAGTACCTTAAATAATATGGGTGGTGGTAGTTCTAGTGTGGCAAGCAGCGTGCTTGGTACTATAAATTTAAGCAGCATCACGAGTACTGGTAATGTAAATGCTTTGTCTGGAACTAGCAGCAATGTTAATGTGAATATCTTGAGTGGTGTTGGCAATGGTACGAGTGCTTCCTCTAGTGTCATTAACAATGTTACTAATCCAACTGCAGGAATGGCAGTGGGATCAAGCCAGCAGCAGCCTGCATCTGGCACGTCAAGGTTTAGGGTTGTAAAATTAGATTCTAGTTCCGAACCTTTCAAAAAAGGTAGATGGACATGCACTGAATTCTATGATAAAGAAAACACTGTTGCTGTTTCAGAAGGAGTAGCAGTAAACAAAGCAGTAGAGACGATAAAACAAAACCCGCTTGAAGTGACTTCTGAAAGGGAGAGCACCAGTGGGAGTTCTGTTAGCAGCAATGTAAGCACACTGAGTCACTATACAGAAAGTGTGGGAAGTGGAGAAATGGGAGCACCTACTGTGGTACAGCAGCAAGCGTTTCAAGGTGTGGGTCCGCAGCAGATGGATTTTAGCAGCGCTGCTCCTCCGGCAATTCCAGCATGTAGTATACCACAGAGTGTTTCTCAATCACAGCTTGCACAAGTCCAGCTGCATTCTCAAGAAGTAAACTATCCACAGCAGAAGCCAGGGGTCCAACCTCCTGCACAGGCCAGTCTAACCACTGTTACTGGGGTTCAGCCAGCCCCAGTTAATATACTAGGTGTATCCCCATCTCTGGGCCACCAGCAACCTGCCATTCAAAGTATGGCTCAACAGCAGCTACCGTATTCTCAGCCGGCGCAGCCTGTGCAGACTTTGCCGGTTGTACAGCAGCAGCAGTTGCAGTACGGGCAACAGCAACAACAGCAGCAACAGACAGTTCCTACGCAGATGGCCGCAGGTCACGTTAAGCCGGTGAACCAAAACTCTGTTACGGGGGCTATGCCAGACTACATTCAACATCAGCAGATCCTTCAGACTCCAGCCCCTGCCATGCAGCCTAGTTCTTCAGGAGTAGGAGCAGGGCAGCCGGTTCCCGTTGCCCAGGCACAGAGCATGCAGCCTTCAGTACAAGCACACCCAGCCGCTGCCCCAGCTCAGCCTGTTGCACATGCTCCAGCAGCGATACCAGGTGTAGGTACCAGTGGTCAAATGCTGAATGTTGGGCAGCAAGGAAGCGTAGCCGCTGTGGTGCAACCACCATCTGCTGCAAACCAAATTCCACCTCCAGTTATGCCGTCGACGGCTGCTCCTCCATCTTCACAAGTAGTGCAGCCTGTGCAGACAGGAATACTGCAGCAGGGGTTACAGGCTAGCGCTTCAGGCCTTCCTCAGCAAATGGTCATTGCTCAGCAAAACACCTTGTTACCTGTACAGCCGCAGGCGCAAGGAGTGGAATCTGTAGTCCAAGGGATGACTGGCCAGCAGCTGCCTGCGGTTAGCCCTATACCTTCTGCTAGTACTGTTCCTGCACCAAGTCAAGCTGGTTCAGCTGTGCCTCCTGGCATACCTTCTGCTTCTATAGGTTTGGGACAGCCGCAGAATATAGCACAAGCTTCGGCTGTGCAGAATGGGAATTTGGCTCAAAGTGTTAGCCAGCCTCCCTTGATATCAACAAGTATAGGTATGCCAGTGGCACAGAGTGTGCCACAACAGATACCGCTAGGCTCTACCCAGTTCCCTGCACAATCACTAGCTCAGTCAATTGTAAGCCAAATCGAAGATGGCAGACGCCCTACAGAACCTTCCTTGGTGGGTTTACCTCAAGCTGCTGGTGGCGAGAGTGCTATCGGAGCATCAGCTGTTTCAGATGGCGGTAGCAGCATGCCATCCTCTGCTTCCCTCTTTCCGCTGAAGGTGCTGCCGTTGACAACGCCCCTTGTAGATGGCGAGGATGAGAGGTAAGACTGCCTGTAACTTTATTAAAAGATACACTGTCTGATAGTTTGATTTGCACTAACTTGCAGGTCTTGTTACAGCCATTCTGTGAAATGAAGCGGTGTGATGTTTTTGTTTAATTAGAAATACTGTTTCTCAGGTCACAGCGCATGTAGGTATTATATTAAAATACTTGTTTTTCTCTTGAGGGGGTGGGTTGTATTGATTATGCTCTGAAACTACTGCGTGGGTAAATTGTGTTTAACAATCTGTGACAGTGTGTATATTCCCATTGTATAGAGGAAGACAAAAGAATACTGTGGAATGTGGGTATGCTAGTGGTGATTGTAGTTTAGATTATTTATTATACTGAAATAATTAATATTTATTCTTAGGTAGATTTTTTTTTTTCTTCACAAGCCTAGACTTCATCCTGCCTCAGCTTCTCAAGTATTGACTTTACTCAGGTTGAACCAGTTGCGAGTCTGTGGTGTCTGTAGAAGCCTTCTCTTTGACAGCCAAGAGACGCTTTAGGCAAATGAGTATGGTGGGAAAAAAGAGGTTCAGCAACACCGTTGTGGCTCTTTAAATTGAACTTGGGGCACTTTTGGTCTTGGTGGTTTTACTTCAAAGCATTAATCTATTGTGAGAGCCGCTCAGGCCTGCGGAGGGGTGGCGAGCTTTTCAATCTGGCGCAATGATTCTGTGCAGTCAGAGTAAGAAACTGCACTTTCTCCCACCTTCACCTTTTCAAATAAATGACCACTGGCTGGTCTTAATAGTATGTGTATGTGAACAATCTCATTTCTTTGACAGTGTGTGCAGAGAAGCTGTGTCAGTTGTGAAGGGCCTCTGTGTGTGCAGGCTGAAGTGATCCGAACAGCAGTGTTAAAGTGCAATCATTTGATATTAATTACGTGTAGAAATTCCTCACTGTATTGGGGACCTCTTGTGATATGTATTTACAAATGGATAGGAAGGCTGTGGTGGTTCTCCCAAAGAACTTCTTGTCTAAGAACAAGCTACATTAATGGGAGAAGTAGCTTTAAGATAAATAACCTGCCTTGGGAATGTGGGAGAGGATAGAAAAGAACACTAGAAAAGAAAAACTGAGACTTGGGTGAGGAGACAAAATAAAGCACTAAACACAAGGTGGGAAAAATGTCATAGCAATGGGAGGTGAAGTACTTCTTAAATATCTTCTTGGTGCCATAACTTCAATCAGTAATAATATCAGTGGCCAAACTTTATTTAAAAAAAAAACAAACCACAAAACGGGTTGCTGGGAGAGGCTGGATTCATTTCTTAGTATTGAAAATACTAACTCTATCAGCAGTCTCTGATTATGTTGATCATGAGGTGTTGACTGCCTTAGTGGCTTTCATCATGTCTTTCTAAGATGCCAGAGAGCTATAATGAGTAGCAGCTTGTCTTCCAGGAGTGCTAGAAGACAAGTTCCAACACTGTTTCATTCTGATTACATTTTTTACTCAATAAGTATATGAAGGTGGTAGAAGACAGATTGAAGTGTTAAAGCCCACAGTGTCACCATTATGCTACTAGCAGTCAGTTTTCTCAGAAACGTTTTTTGGTTTTCCTTCCTTCGATTTTTCTAAACCAGAACACTAATCCTTCTCTTCATAGGTCCTGTTTGTGTTTGGTGTGGTGGTGTTTTGTTTCTTTTGGTGTGTTTGTTTTTTTTTCTTAACCAACCAACCGAAAAAGCCCCCTAAGCTTTCAGGGGATCCTAGCTGAGTAAGAGAATCATAAGCTCATTGATACTCAGTGTTTTGGAAAATGACATCTTGCACGTGACTGTACCATGATTTTAAGAGCATATGTTAGCTGTTTGTCATGATTGGTAGTTTTTCCCAGAGTGTTTAAATCCCTCAGGGTAACAATAGCCAGAAATACCTTCTTCCTCTGTTATTTGGCTAGCCAAAGATCATATCCTTTCTTCTCCCATGCACGTTGTGTCTTTGTTCAATCTCTCATCTCCAGGTAGACTATACTTTTGTTTAGCTGCAGTTGGAAAAGCATTTAGATGCTTTATACAGAGCAGGATGTGACTCTATTAAATGAAGACCAAAAATAATTGTGTTTTCTTGCGTGGCAGTAGTGGTCAGGTCACATTTGTGTACAATTAGATAATCTACAGCAGCACTTCTCCCTGTATATCTGCCTATAACATTAAAAACTTAGTGAGATTACTTCTGTTTCCACTTCCAGGGGATCTCAGGGCAAGATATTATTTGTGTTGTTATCTTGATTGGAATTTCTTTTGGTCTAGAGCTTAGACCTCATCACTCATTAAAGGTAGTGCAAGATATGCTGTTATTCTGCTTGGTTCCACACTTCTCTGGCCATTGGATGTCTCTAACTAGAGTTCTTTTTAGAGTTTTTTGCCTGTTTGCTAGATTATTCCCCCTTTTACAGGAGATAAGAGGTAGTGTATTGTAAAAGTGCATAAACATTTAAGAAGCAAGTATACTGTAAATATGTGTATAAAATCACCATTTCTCTCCATCTCATGTGCGCACACACATATATCACTGAAGATTTGTATCAATACATTCCAAGTGATTCTAAAACTGGCAAGGGAAAAGGTAGGAGAAAGAAGCGATGACATAATTGGGCCAGTGAAGAAGCTGTAGAATTCTGTTTGATCTGCCTTTGAAAAAACATCTGACCCATCTAATACCTTGTTTAGATTAACTCCCAGCTTTCGTTAAACCTGTATATAATTGTGTTTAAAGACGCGCCAGCATCTTTAAGTCTTCAGGCCTGTTCAATTTTTAGAACACCATTTGCAGCTCTTTCTATGCCTGTTATCAGGGCATGGCCTTTTAAATATAGACAGTGTGGAGTGTATCTGCTTTGAAAACTGTAACCTTTATTTCCCCAGTATGAATGATTTTTTTTTTTGATCTTCACTATGAATTAAGGGATATTAAAAATTAACTGCTTGGCAGAATGCCATCTGGCAAATTAATTTGCAAACTTTAATAAAGAGAGGATACAAATAATACTGTTATAGTTTCTGTATTTAAAAAAACCTCAAACCGACCAAACAAAAAACCCCCCGAACTCCTACCTCTAGTTCTTCTGACTAGTCTTTCTTCAGCCTCTTGGGTATAGATTCATCATCTCTTCTAATACTTCAATCTACAAAAATGCAGGCCAGTTTTTTGGATGTTAAGTATCGGGGGGTTTTTCTTAGCTTGAATCATGGTATGGACTCGTTTTAGTGCATGATTCTTATATAGTTTCTTGGATTTGCAGCAGTTACCTTGATTTATTCAGTTCAGTTATTAAATCCTGTCAATTTTAGACATGGTCTTTTGAGCTTAGTATTTCATCTCAAAAGAAATCCTCTTCTAGAGTTTAGTTTTTATGCTTTTAAAACTTAAGTATGGAAAAATACATATTTATATTGAAGTGAATTCTTTTGTGTATTTATATTTAATGTTGCAAAATCAGTTTTACATCTTCTTAGACAGCACTTTATTATGCTATAGATGCTTGCAATAAGATTTTGTACAGCCTTGTATAATTCTTAATTACCTGTAAGGTGAAAACTTAAAAAAAAATCAATGTATTTTACAGCATTTATAAAGGCTGCTGTAAGTGAATTTAAAAATAACTTAATCTGAACGTTGTTTATCATTACTCAAAAGCAGATTTTGTGAATGAAGGATAAGAGAACTGTCTCCCTGTCCTTGACAGTATTTCCTCTAGAGTTGCTTTCATTCTTTAGTCTGATGCAAGTTGTTTTCACCTGTTTGTGCATTTCATCCAGCAGTGAAGCAAAAGAGAAAGGAGGAGGTGATGATAAACATGTAAAACTGACATAGAGATTTGAAGTGTTGTTTATTATCTGACAATCTCTTATAATTTTCTTTTCGAAGATAAATTTTTATTAAAAGATCCCTTTACAGCTGGACAGAGGGGAAAAAAAAAGTGGAGGAAATGTTTTCTGTATGTTTTGGCTTGTTGTTAAATCTGTGGAGAGGCTGGAAGATTAAAGCTGAACATGAGAATTGAAAGATCTGTGAACAGCCTTTGAGAATCTCTAGTAGTAGTAACTAGTACTAGCTTGTAAAGCAAGAGTACAGTCAGGAAATGGGATGAATTTTCATCATATATGCAAGTATGTAGTTAGGAAGGCTGATCAGGTACAAAAGAGATTTTTACAGATGCAATTTAATACTTGATGAAGATGTTAGTAAGCAGTAGTGAATGAACATGTTAGAATAGAACTGGAAGCTTCCATTAAACATAATTTTTGATGCAATAACTATTTTGCATACTTATTTCTATTTTGTAAGCTGTTTTAGAGTTTATATGGGCTTTTTATTTGCTGTAAGTTTGGCTTCTGTGTATTTGATGAAAAAGGGAGAAGATACTTTTAGAAGATACTTAACAACAAAGGATTTATGGTGGCTTAGCGTGGATTTATGGTGATTTTTTTTTTTTAGTTGTATCCTGGGGCAGTGGTGGTGGTGGTGGTTTCCATTTTTCAGATTTTAAACTTGCCACCAATTTGAAAATTGCGTAACTTGAATTCTAGGAGATTGATTTTCTCAGAAAAGTCTCCTAATATCATCAATTTGGCTATTTATGGAACTTGAAAAAGTAGTTACCCTCAGTAATGGCAAGTTACATGAGTAAAAAGAGAGCTCTTTGGCGAAGAAAATGCGGTTGCTGTTGTGTCATGCTGACAAGTCCAGCTTCTCATTTCATCTGATGAAATAAAATACCTACCATTGGTGGAACTGAGTTTGTTAGCTCTCTAAGTAAAGAACAATGAGGAATTTAGGGTCTGCACCTTGTGTGTCTGCTGGCCAGCTGTAGGTGGCAATACCTGTTTGGATGGACCTTTTTCTGGTGTCTTTTATAGATGCATTGTCTGCATGCCACTATATGCTTTGAACTAAGGATTGCTACAGTGCTTGGTATCGCATTGTCTTTAAAGACAGGAAGAACCAACAGATTTCAGGGGGTTGTAAAGCCAGTAATTTAGCACTTAAGATAAGGCAGATTGTTGGAGATGCTGAGAAATGTACCTCTCCAACTGATAACGTGATTTCCAGAAATGTTCCTTAGCACTACAGTTTTGGCTGCTCTTTGGAAATGGTCAGTGTATAAGCAGACTAAATCCTCTATGTATGTGTACGTAAAAACAAACAAAAGGTTTTAAAATATTTAATGTTGAAAAGCAATATTTGTTACTGTCTTGGGATTTGCATTCTTTATGTTACAGGCTAATCTGGAAATTGGAATTACCCGTTTGTCAGTCTGTGTATTGGTAGTGAAGTGTTTCAGCCTTTACAAGTTGCTGTGATCTAGATAATGTCACAAGAGAGTAATGACTGTAACATTCAGTGATAAGCTGGCAAAGTTATGAGGATGGGAGGGGAAAAACAATAAAAAACCAAAACTATCCCCAAAACATTAATGGACCTTACTAAAGTGTAAGTAAAAAGACATATGGATAGCACACCGATGCTACACCCCCCCTCCCAATTATACGGTTCACTCTACAGAGGGTAATAAAGTAAATAAGCCTTTTCAGACCTGTCTCTAACATCTTGGAAGTAGATCAAGTTGTAAACAGTAGTATTGTTAGTATAGTCTTTTAGAAGAAGAAACTATTCAACACACTTGAATATCAGTGTAATAATAGCAAGTGTATTCTTGGTATGACCTTTTTGGGAATAATTTGTGATCTGGGTTTCCAGTTTGGTGTAGGTGAAATATAAACAAGAGTAGAAAAGAATAGTGTGTCTTTGTTCTCATTGATGTAATGCATTGGTTCTTTTCTATTCTTGATTAATTTATGAAACTAAAAGGTGCTGTGTGTAATATGTGTTACACTTTAACAAATGACTGAAAACTTCTTTTAAAAGTGGGCCTATACCTTTCATTTACTGCACTTAGGCCACCAAAGGCAATGCTATTAAGCAAAAGCATGCTTTAACAGCATGCTAAGCAGGGACTAAGGGTAAGATTATTCAGTAAATTATTTCATGGTAATGATCGCCATAAATAAGGAACTAGTTTATTCTCAATGTGATTGTACAAGAAACCGTAGCCTAAAGCTAAGATGGAAAGAGCTCTTGAGTGACTCGAGATACCACTTTATTTATTTTAGCCTGTTCTAAAATATTCACAGAGTTATGAATTGCATGATGGAAGTGCAGCATAATTATGGTATCAGACTGGAGCACCTGATCATCCTTCTGGCTTTAATGTCTTGCAAACACTTTAACTCTTGGTTTGTCTTTGGAATTTGCTAACGAAGATAATAATTGTGCTACAGTCAGTTGTGATGTGGAAACCCTTATCAGCTCATTTTGTGCAAGCCTCCAAACACCTTTTATGCATTATCAGTGTTTGAAGCAGAATTTGGTTTGTGGTTGCAGTTATATGCAAAAGTCTCCATCTTCCACTGAAGGTGGATCTTTCCCGAGAGAGGCACGTAGAGGTTATGCGTGTTTGGCAGGCAGGGATTGTAATGATCCCATACATGCAAATGCTAGAGAGTATTGCCTGTGATAGTTTTGGGTATTTTTATCATTGTTGGTTACCTTACGGACTAAATTACTTGCTCGTACCTACTAAATGAGGACTTCTGACTTTGATGCCGTGCAGAAATTAAGAATAATACTCATCATAATTCAAATACATCATTACACCTTAATAACTGAACTTGTTAAATTTTATGAAATTTTTTACACTTGCAAAGTAAAATCTTGAACGCTTGTTTTAGTAGAGTAGAAAAGTCACGGTAAGCTTGTTCACCATTTTTCTTTGAGCAAGCAATGCATTTGTTGTTACACTTTCTTTAAATTATTTTGGCATTTTTTGTACTTCAGAAATGACTCCTGAATTTTTTTCCTACTCTACAGTCTTAACGTACACTTACTGGTCTTGACTTCATCTAGGTTGTGTTAATGCTGTTGATAATTCAACCTTTTTTTTTTTTCATGCAGTTAGTAATTTTCCAGAATTTCACTAGTCTTTTTATCACAATATTTAAAATTAGAGAAAGCGTACATTGAACATAAATATTACTACTGTAAGCTTAAAATAATGCTATATGAATTATTAAAAAAACATTTAACCTGGGCTGTATAAATGCAGGAATATGTTTGAGTCTAAGTGTTGCTCCATGTGAATATCTGACATCAAACTTTAGTCACTGTGCTAAGCGTGAAGTCACATGTAGATATGTCTATTTGGGCACTTAGGCCAATGTGTGTTGTCATGTGTGGGGGTTTTTTGTGTTTTAAGCGTTTATTATACTGCTTTCATGAGGTGTGTAGTGTTGAAGCTTCGTATATTGAGTACCTTTGATAATCAGGACATATATTTAAGTACTGCAGGCATTCAAGCCTGAAGTTCTTGTCCCAGTTTGTATTTCTTCTTCCAGTGCGGGGCTAGCAGTGGTCCAGGAGAGTCAAAGTAACTTTTCTTTGTCAGCAGAGAACTACCTAAGCAAACTACCCTTGCTGGGTGTTGTAGGTAGTGTACAAGCTGAAATGGGTACAGAATTTTGAAAATATGTTAGAATAATAGAGTAGGAAGTAAAGCAGTTTGAGGGTGTTTTTTATCATTAAGGATTAGAAATTTAACACTTTTTTTTGAAGCTGACTGTAATCCTTGTAGAGGAACAAATGCAGGTGCCACTGATGTTTGTTTTTTCTCAAGGAACCTTTCAGAAAACTGTGCTGCTTATTTATTTTATTAAAACTTGAGGGATGTCTTGACCATCTGATTATATACTTTTGAATAACCCATTCTTTTGAGTATAGTGGAAGAGTATGGTTTTATAAATTGCTAAAACGGGCACCAGAAGATCTTCCGTACGTTTAGGCTTAACAGAAAGATATGGATGGGCCCACAGTCTATTAAAAAAAGATAGACAGTGTTTCTAGTAAGGTATAGATTTGATAGCAACGGGAAGTTGTTTGTAGAGTGTTTTACAACCTGCTGCTTAAGTGTGCTAAACCACTTGGCCAGGCAAATTGTTTGAGTTTCTGTGTGACTTAAGTACTTGTCCAACCTTCTGTTTGTATGTCTTTTTTTTTTTTTGGTTGTTTTAATTAGCGCGGATATCCAGCAGGAACTTTTCAGGGCTCTGATTTCTTCATGTGTAATGAAGACTTGAACTCCAGCAGTTGCTTAAGCAACAGTGTCAAAGTACTGTGCTAAGTATTAGGGACAGTACTGAACGCTGTTGAAAATGTGGATACGCGTTCAACAGTAGTCTTAGTGTCTTAATGCATTTAATAATATATTTTTTTTACTACTATACTGCAGTGTAGCTCTTAAAGATGAGTTACTCAGATAAGGTAATTTGAGCACACAGTGCTATTAGCATATGCTTATTTCTGTATCCTCAGTGTTACACTTGATTCATTCCTGTAAGATCAGAAGGTGCAAATCAAATGTAAGTTACACCATTTTTTGCAGACATTGATCTTTTATTCATAATCTGTTCTCTCATGAGTCAGTAACAGTCTTAGTTATTGGTAACTGAGTGTTAATCTTCTTCAGTGCTTACATATCTAGTCAGCAGTCCTTTTAATTGTGTGAAGTGTTACGTTTCTGAACTTAGTATCTGTTGTGAGTTGCTTGTGCTTGGTTTAGAAATGGTATTTTCCTTTAAATCATTGTAAACAAATGTATGGTATAGAAATACCTTTTAATGTTTTTCCAGTAACTTTGAACTCCCTGTGCAATGTAGAGGGATGAAATCCCTGTAAAGATGGGAGAAAACTTAAATGCCTTTTAAGCTTCCTCTGACCTTCACTTCACCCAACTCTGTCATAGTTGTGTATAGATGAAAGAAAGATGAGGACTGGCAGTCATAACTTACATATAAGAAACTGAAGAAATCGAAGAATTCAAAATGTAACCATACTAAATTTGTGCTTTTAAGTATTTAGTGCTGTTATAGCTAGTAAGGAAGATTGTGATTAAAAATAAACCCAGTAACTCATGTATGATTGCTTTGACTTCTATTGTGACTGCAATTTTGAAATATTTTTCTTTTTAAAGAAGAACAAGCAAAAACTTCTCTGGCAGAATCTGAACTGTGAGTGACTTGTTTGGCATATATTGCCTCTGAGTTGGGATAAGCATAGTAAAAAAAAAAAAAAAAAAACACCCCAAAAAACACAAACCACCAAAAGACCAACCTTCTGTAGATTTCTTGGAAGATTATTTTCAGCTTGGTTAATTTTACTGGATGTATGTATATGTGTCAAAGTATCATAATGTGTTTTTGTACCATGTGAAAAGATTCTGTGTTTCTCTGAGGAGGTCTGTCTGTGGACTATAAACAGCATCTTAATTCTTACTTCCAGGTTGAGCCTGACAGAAATAGAATGCTTTTGTTTCCTCTAGGATTTCATGGGGGTTCATGCAGCAATGCCTGCCCTCTAGAAAGGCATGTAAGGGGAAGCAGAACAACTCGGGGTGTTTTATGATTGTTGTGTGTGTGGCAACTTCTGCAAGGTATTAATTGTCATTGTCCCTTGATGATGCAGTACAGGATTCTCAAACTCTGAGCATCTCTGAAATCTGGCAAGGAAGCATTTTGTAGTAATAATTAGTTTATATTCAGCATTATGGTTTGTTTATGTTAAAAGCTATTTAGCGAAAATCTTGACCTGGCCTTAACTTGAAATGTCTACTAAACATTTTGATTAATGTTCTTTTGGAAATTCTTTGGTCTAAAATTCTGAATGCTGCTTATCTATATACATGTATATGAGAACATCTAAAGTTTAATTCTTAAAAAAAAAAAAAAAAAACCACAAACAAACCAACCAAAAAACCCCCAAAACAAACCTACTGGTGAGAGAACGAGCAATTGCTGCTCTTAAGGTTTCATTTTGTGCATTCTTACAAAATAAGACCAAGTGAAAATAAAATAAAAGGAACCATCAGTTAATGACTACATATTTTAAGTACTTGTTAAATAATTTACTGTAGCACTCAAATGAATTCAAGGTATAAATGTACCTCTTTAATCTAGTGAATGAGGTTATTACGTTAAGAATGGATCAGCATCTTGCACTGCCAAGTGTTTCTTTAGTAGGCCTAATATCCTAAATTGGGTGAAATGGCAAGTTACTCATAAATGTTCAGGGAATGGTGCAGGCTGTGCATGTGCCTCCATGTTCCTTTCTTTCTTTCCAAGTTTGTGAGACACTTTCCAATTCCATAATTGCTTGTGAAAGAGAGGAGTTCCCGAGCACGTATTTGATTGGAGAGAGAGGAGGGAGGAAAGAAAGTGTGAAATGTTTGGTGGTGGTTTTGGTTTTCTTTCTTCTTCTGGTGGGGAAAGGGATTTTAATTTTTGAAATGGCGTAGACATGCATGTGTTAGAGCCAAGTGTACGCAGTTGTTGGCAATACAGCCTCTTCTTATTTATGGGATAGTAGCTAAAAGGCCTAGCTGTGAGTTCGGGCCCTGCTTTGCTGGCTGCTTTATAACAAAGAGCAGAAAAGGTGATCCTAAAGGACTTGCTGTCTGTTGTCCATATCATTTCTGAATTGATATTAAGATGGTGATGCTTTAAAGCAGGCAAAATTTTGAATGTTTTTAGCACTTCATGAAAAAACAGCAGCAAAGCAGGATAGTAATCTGTATATTCCTGTAGAGATGTACCCTGTTAATATTGAAGAACACCATCTCTGGGATACTACTGCGTTGAAAATTATTTGAGTCACCCTTTTGTCATGAAAGCATGGGTTAGCCTCTCTTGTAAGGTTCCACTGACTCTGCTCTTGGGATGTGTAGATTCTTAGTGCTGCTTGCTTATGCTGGAGCATAGTGGAGTAATTGAGCAGCCTTTTATTTCATTGGAATTTAACATGTAAATGGTAGATGATGATTTGAATGAAGATATTTTCAGCTTCTAGAGAGTACTGTGATCTGTGTAAGGGGAAAATAAATATTAACATGTTATAGCAGACAGTTGTGGCTAGCAGTAGTTATCCTCACTTTTTGTATTTGCCTGACCATCAGAATCCAATCTGGGAATCTTTAACATGTATATTTACTGTCCAAATACTTAAAATATTTAGAACATACTTTTTAGTACCTGTGAAGCTATTGGATGAAAGTGTTTTCTCTGAAGCATCACAAACAGTCCTCCAAAGAATTCTGTAAAGGACATCGAAATTGTGTTAAGTGTTTGTGTGTATTTTCAAATAGAATGTTGTCTTGATATTTGCTGACCTAAAAAGTGTTTTAGAAAGCCATGCAACCCTCCCTCTTAATACTTTTTAAATAGAGAGATGTTTAAGGAAGCTTGCTTTTTTAAAGTTTTAATTTTGAAAGGAGTTCCTTCCTACTCCAACCTCCAAATATGATAGACTAAACCATTCATAATGTTTCAGGAACATGAACATTTTAAAAATACCTAAAAGGTTTTATACATTTTTATGTTTCAATGACAAAAAAAAAATCCCCAAAACATCTGGATACCTTTTTGTAAATGATAGAGTTTGCATATTATATTAGATGGAAGATCATGTCAGATCAATGTAAGATCCATGTAGTTATCCAAAATCTCAAACAACCTTTCTTCTACTTTGGCTTTTAAAAATCCTATAATTCAATGAATTTATAGGTACTCTTTAGAATTACTTTCTCAAAGTTGCTGTCAGGTGGCTCTGGAACAAAAGTACTTTATGATAGGCACTAGAAGTGCTGGCTGTGACTTAAGAGGAAAGTTGATAGCTTCTGGATTAAGTCTATAGCCTTTATGTATGCAGACAAATGTTCCTATGCTTTTGTTACTGTGATCACTCGAACAGTTGCATAGATTGCATTCATCGAATAATACTGCCACGTAGCTTTGCACAGTTTGACATAGGCAACTTGGCACTGTGAGGTCTGTGTTCAGAAATGTTGAAGTGTAAATTTTAGTTTTCTGTAGTAAATTGTAATATGTATATGTAGAGCTTCTGTAAATTATATGCTAGAACTTATTAAACAATGCCTTGTCTACTAAAAAGTCAACTTTCTTGGACACCATTCTTAAAAATGTAACTATAATATGAAAATCATATAATAAGAAACTAATATCTTGTAATAGTTTATATACTAAATACATACTCTATCCTAAAGTATAAATTTATAATGAAGTTATTAAAATGATTTGTCCCTATGCAAAATACTTCGAGCATGATGGGTGAACACTGGATGTCTTAATTTTTGCTCATCAGTTGCATGTTTTCCGCCACTGATTTATGTTGTCTGCTTCTAAGAGGCAAGATTTAGAAACAAAGCCCTTTCAGAAATCATGAGGTTGCTGGAAAGCTCTATGTTTTGCTTCAGAAATAAGAGTTAATAGAAGTAACTACCATTGGTAGTCTAATCTGCCTAAAGTGACCACAAAAGAAATGCACCAAACATAATTGCTGAGAAAAGTAGGCTTTTTTCTTTGAAAGAAGATCCAGCCACATCTGAATACTATTTAATTACAGTGTCTGTCAGTGAATGTGACCAGTTTCTGTGAGATTGTCCTTAAATGGTAAACAAAGGTTGTTTGTAATCTCAAACTGGTAAGAAATGGTTTGAAATGCAGTATCTGAAAAGAGATTTCCATTTTTTTCTGGTGAAGTAAGCAGTTTTTCTCTCCGAGTATATTGATAGTGGGTTGAATTAATATTGCACAGACATGAAACATGAAAATTAAGACTCTCTCTTCAGTTCTGGCTTTTCTGAAAACTAAAACTAAATAAAAATAGTGTTTGAAACACGGCAACGAACACCTAAAATGCCAGGATGGCTGTTGACGTGGCAGCTTGATCTTCTTGAAGGACATATGTTAATTCATCTAGTCAAGTAATTGATAACAATAATAGAAGAAAGAGCTACTGAAGAAGAAAGCTGGATTAGAACCCTGTGAAGTGGAGAGCTTGAAAATCCTGAATGGAGGTTTGCATTTTGGACCAGTTTGCAATGGAGATTCTGAACCTTTAGCTTTCTGCAAGAAAGGTATCTGGAAATGTATGTGCTTTCTTACCTTCAGTGTAATTTCTTGGGAAAGGATGGAAGAGTTTCTCTCTACTCCCTCTTGATGGCTTATGCCAGAGGCCCACGACGTGTTAACTGTAGATTTGCCAGGTTAGCATATTTTATGTGCATGCAAATTGCATTTTAAGATTTTCTAGTGTATTTGCTTTTCTTGATGTGAACTGTTTGTATTGTAGCTTCACTGTATTGCTCTGCTTACATACCTAAGTACAGACTTCAGAACTTTGGCTCCTTTCCTGATAATGTTTGCAAAATGCAATGTTTGAAGAGCTAGGTTATGCTGCTTGAACTAAAGCACCCTGTTTCTAAGCCTGGAATGGTGTCTTACAGTTCTGCTTCAGCACTGTGTCCTGTGCTTTTTCCATTTGTCCAGTTTGGTTCAGCATCTGCTCCTCTTTGCTTCAGAACTCTTGATGAATGGTAAATACTTCAGTTCAGGAAAACGAGACTGGCTGTTGGTGAGTCTTTGCAGCAGAAGCAATGAAAGGGGGTGAGAAAAAGGACGGTACAAGTGATTAACTAAATGATAAATTTGCATGCTGCTAATTCCTCTTGTCAGACTGTGGGAAGACCTCCTTTTGCATTATTTCCCCTTTGTTTTCCTAAAGAGTCACTTAACCAGAAGCCCTTTGTATTGTCCTTGTAGGCTAGGTTTGCTTGCTCATAATGTTTGGTGCCAGCAGGAAGTGGAGCTGGTGTTAGGGACTGTGGCTTTCCTTTTCTCTTACTTCACACATACATTCTCCAAGTACAGTGGAGTGTCTTATCTGGTCACTTTTGCCTTCCTAAGTCATTTACCACTCTCACCCGCTATTACTGTGGTGAATTAATATGTTTGAGTTCCAAATCTGTTGCCAAATGTGCCAAAATGGTCATTTGGTTTTGGTGTGGACAGATATAAAGCCCAGAATGTCCCTCTTGTAAATCAAGTGAGTACTTTAACTTGAGCCTTGGAAACAAGCTCCAGCGACATTAGCTTTTTGTCCTACAACATCTCAGAATTCAGTTGTGGTGGTGTATTTTTTTGAATGACTGAAGACGATCTACAGGGATTAGAAGGAATTCAAAATGAAATGTCAAAGTAATACCTAAACCAAGAAACAAATCTCTAAAGCTGAATGGTAAACCTGCATTAGACTTCTGATTGAGACAATGACTCATAAGGAGCCTAAAGCTATGATAACATATCTACTTTTTTGTTCTTAAATTATTAATGAGAACTAGTTTAGGACATGATCTGGACCTTACGTGCCCGCAAATAATTCAGGAACAAGAGGACACAGGTATAATTACCTTGTCTAATTTCAAGAAAGGTTTTGTCTGTGGTGCTCATTGCCACAAGATACTGTGGAGGCTGAGAAGTTAGCAGCACTTAAAGAAAAAATGTGAGTACATGTATATTGTGTATGCTTATGTAGGAAACTATACAGCATTATAATAATATGTGGAAAAGTAAATGACTTTTGGCTTCAGCTTTCTAGGACTACTTGTTGCTAATTCAGGGTAAGCAAGTACATCTTTTTGCAGCAGATTTGCTGTAGCTACCTCTTGCACCTTTTGCAGTGACTTCCGAAGTACTTGGTGCTGGCAACTATTGAAGGCGGGATACTGCTCCATACTTTCTTATTCCAAACTGGAAATAAACTACAACTTGAAATATTTTTTTTTAATTTATACTTTATTGAAAATAGAAGTATGAGGGCAGGAGAGGAATCTAATGGAGTCACATGGAAAAACAGAGGTACAGAAGGCCATACCCTTGACCGTCATTTATAGAAATGTGAATGATTGCAATTGATACCATGGCTGTAAAAGCTAGGTGGGATGCAATGATGTGTTACTGACTTCATGGAGTAGCAAAAGTTTAGACGTGGTTGCATCTTTAAAGTAGGGAAAGGTATAACAACTGCCATACTCTTTCAAAACATAAGTCAGAAATTAAGATGTCATGTAAGCAGAAGCAAGATATTTACAGTCTCATTAACAACAAAAACACTTATTCAGAATTGTTATTTTTCAGGAAGCTGTTCTCGTGCTTGAAAAATGTAATGGTCAGCATGGCAATGGCTTAAAATAGCATTTTGGATGCTATAGCACTGGCATTAGAGCCCCGTTGGCAAATGTCCAGGAGGCCTGTAAAAGAGGAAAAATGCTTTAAATGTTAAAGCTTCAAAAGGCAGCTTCTGATGTTTAAAATTTCTAAAATTTTAAAATGATATGCCTATTTAACAAAATATTTGAGAGTGAGCTTAAAATCCTGTAGAGTCACTTGATAGAAACAATTCTTATTGGCAACACAAAATAATTAACTCTATTATAGGAGTGCATGTCGGGTAGCTAGCTATGAAGAATTACTGAAGTTGTACAGAGTGAGGTGGTGGCTGCACCAGTGAGGTAAAAAGAAAGAAGCTTCAGCAGTTGGATTTTTCTGTTCTCCCTGCTTGTGTATTTTTCAAATGTTTGGCTGCATGTCAGGATACATTGTAGGGCTTTCTAGGCTAGTTATAAACATATTTATATGTTTAGTGGTTATGTGTTGGAATTGAAGTATGTCGTTTGTCCTTTTGCAGGATGCTGCAGGTACCAGGAGGAGGGATGGCCTCTAGCAGCCTCCTTCCCTGCTCCTCCCTGAGTCATCCTTGGTAGTTACATCCTGCCTCAGGGGAGGAAAGATGCCTTCTGTTGTGATAACCCCTCTTAGAGTGTCTGTGGATAACTCCATTAGCTGTTGCTAATGAATAAATAGGCAAGTAGCAAGCATTTAAAATTACCAGGTTCTCAATTTTACTCCTGTCTGCAAAGGACTCTGAATAAAAGATGTGAAATGCTTCCTGCGCTTCCTCTTCCAATTCTGTCAGGTAAATGCTGTTACCAAAGTTACTCTGAACTGTCTTCACCGTAAAAAAAAAAAAAAAAAAAAAAAAAGGACAATTCAGCTTGATTCATGCCTGTGTGGTTGCATTTGCAACCAGGGCACTAATAGTAATTTTAGAGTGTTACCAGGACTCTGAGTTCTGGCATAACTTTTTCAAAACATTCCTTCATCACAGTGTTGCTTTTTCAAATGCTTTAAGTAAGTAACATTGAGGAAGAATTTGACTTTATGCTACTAATAAATTCTGGAGTATGTTTTTCAGGACGTCCAGATTCCTAGAGTTGCTAGCGTATCAGATGCTTTGCAGATCGGCAAGCACGTCAGAGGTCACTAAACCCTAAAGGAGACAAGTAATCTACTTAGGGTTTTTTCTGACTTTATTTAGAACTTCTAGTTTGTAATATATTGCGAATAGCTTTCTTTTCATTGTGTTGTATTTCTGTTTTAATCCACCCAACAGCAGAATACTTACACAGAGTAGACTTGTGTATATCTTGTCCGGTCTGTGGAAATGAATGTTTTGCTTAATGAGTTTGTGCTTCGACAAGACCTGAATATGATCCCTGAAAGAATACCATTGTGGGAAGGACTTAAATCAAAAGCTGGGTTAAGACAAGCCCCAGGTACCATATCTGCCCGTTTCTCTCCTTATCAGGTGGCTATCGGCTAAATATTAGTATTGTATTTGATCTACAGCACCTGTTCCAGGAACCCTATTTCAGAAGTTGGAGGAGTCTGCAAAATTTTCAAGGGTTGTACTTGGTGTTTGGAGAGGGTGTTTGATTAGACTTTAAAGCAGTGTGATGTGGATTACACACAAATAATGCAATTATGTTGCAAGTTAGCAGTAAAATGAGTAATAAATTTAGAAATGCAGGAAGCCTGTTGATCTTGCTTTAAATATAAAAAGTTTGTCAAAACTTAATTTAAAAAAATAAAAAATTAATCACAGTTACTAAAACCAATAAATTACCTTAACGTTTTCTAGATATCAAATACAAACTATCTCAAGTGTTCCCTGTTGGCTGCAACATCACATAGTATTGGAGGGAATTACTATGTTTGACTTAAAATACAAAATTCAGAAACCAAAGTAATATACTCCAAGTCATTGCATGGCATATAACTAATGTATAAAACCAGTTAGCAAATGCGATTTTTCACATTAGTGTCTTGGCATGAATTTCTATACTTAATCCATTTTTTTGTCTGTAACCTATTTTATGTGGTAAGTTCATCTAGACTATCTTTCCATTGCCTTAATGAAGCATCTTGAACATGAGATTAGAAGGTGCTGTATAACAGTAACTAAAATAGGATTAGCCAAGTGTTCTATTTACACTTTGACTACTGTTCAGGAAATTAATTTATTTCTTCATCATGCTGGATAGTCTGTGTTTGAAATTTGCATCATATTATTATCTAGGTGATACTGTAAAATGCTGTGTTTATGGGAACACTAAGGTGGTGAATTAATTGTTCAGTTAGGTTTTTAATATATTAAACTTCTCAGGAAATGGGTACAGAGTTGTTGGAAGTGGAATAAAATACCCATAAAGAAATAACAACCATAATTCTTACTATGTTGATGCTTACCATGTGCCATATCTTGCTCACATTGACAGGAAGAGGGACAAAAATGAGTGTCTTGCATTCCTGGAAGATAAACTGTGTGCTAGAGATTGGGGAGGGGGATACAGCCACACATCTAAACTTATGTGTAGCTTTACTCTTAAGAAAATGTACCTGACCCTCTCTAACGTAACCTTGTTGATATCTCTGTAAAGCATCCTAGGAGAAAGGGATCTGAAGAAGTTTGTGACTTCATTGATCTGTGGTTTTTGGACTTGATATGTATCATGAAAAAGACACAATTTGTATATTGCTGAGCAATGAAAGACAGCAGGGCCTCTGAAGATCAGGAGTAGAAACTTGACTGCAGGGGAAAACTATGCTCATGAAGGTGGTTAAGTAGCCAAAATACAGGACAAAGAAAGGGTGCTGATAATCAAGACTAAAAGGAGTATGTTCTTAGGAAAGAAATCTTCTGATGGGGAATGTTTGTAAACACTGATAGGTGAGGAGGGGCAGGTAGGAAGATAAAGCCAAGACCATTGACTGTAAATACATCCTCTTCCTCCAGATATGACTCTGTAATAGTATGTGGTGTTTTAACCCTTTATTTTAAGCTGCCGTTCTTACTCACTATGTTTAGGTATATCTACTTAGACTGGATAGCTCCTTTTTCAGAAATGCTTTCCATGCTGTCATTGACTAGAGGTTTTTTGCTGATCTTACAAGTGTTAATCTTGTCTTTTTATCTTCCATATTTATGGTACTGTGGAAACATTTTTAAGATGTGCATATAAGAAATGTATGTGTATGTGCTGCTTCCTGCGTACAACAGGACATGCCTGTGATGAACAGTTCAACAGTATAAGGGGCTAAACTTCTCTGAAGTAGCCAAGTAATTCTGTAGGACACTGGCTGCTGGGTTGGATAAATGTCTAATAACTCAGTGCCGGTAATTTTAATAGGTGCCTTTTGCAAAAACTTCTATTATGCAATCGGTTATGATTTCAGCAGAAGTGTTTGAAGTATGCAATATTGGTTAGTAGGCTGTGGGGATGGATGGAATATTATTGCTGCTGGATGAGGACTTAAGGTGCTCCTGATACTCTTCTTAATTACTTAGAACTAAATAGGGTAAGTGTTGACTCTGACTCTGTTTTGCCTTTGAAAAGAATTGTCACTGCGTTTTGGAAATGATTATGCTTTTGTAATTAGGGTTTGAGACTAATGAAAGAAAATGATGAAAAGGATTGCTGAGTTTCTAGCATTGCCAAGTATTTAAATACTTTGGTTAATTGATATGGCTTAAATACTTTTTTAAACTGCATAACAAAATGGTACTGAAGTTTTTAAATAAAAAGAAGAAAAAATACCGTGTAAGTAGAGTGAGGATGAAGACAAAGCTCAGAGGAAAAAATAAGGAAACCAGAACAGCTCAGTAAGTAATTTGTACTGTATAAATTGCTTTGAAACCAGGGACTCCTGATGGCAGTGCTCTTAAGAAATGCAAAAGGGAATAGAAACGCTTGCCTGTTACATAGATCTCTACTGAAAAACTTGTTACTCTTGCTAGTATGTGATTTATTTTAAAATATAAACTGGTAAAATCCAGCAGCTGTACGAGATACCAGATGGAAAAGAATAGAATTTCAGTGATTGTATTTACTAATAAATGTATTATTCATTGGAATGAGACCGAAATGCAAATATTTTTGCATTGTTTGAAATTCGTACGGAAAATATGAACTGTTCTAAGGACTGTGGAACCTGATTCAGATACTTGTGTAACACTGCTTTTCTATTTTGGTTTGGATGATCTGATCCCCCATGTTGTTTAAGTTTTTCAGTTGCCACACAAAAGAACCTTAAATCGCATTCCAGCATCAAAACAAGCTGTTAAATTCCTTTGTTTGTACTAATAGTTTTTGTTCTCTAAAGGTTAACATAATTGGTTCAAATAATTAGCTGTGTAATAGAAAGCCTACTTAAAAAAATCCCAACACCTGAGGCTTAATGCATGGAAGTTCCAGCTGTGAAGGGAGATGGACAAACAAATCTTTTCCTTAACTTTTTTAAATGATACTTGATCATTCTTGCAGTACTGCATAGATCTAGGAACAGGACTGTTAAGATATTTAGCATTTATGATACGATAGTTATTTCTGTGCTGTATCTAGGCAGGATTAATTTCAAAGCCTTTGACAAATGCTTATTAGTTCTAGATATTTGGAACCCATTTTTCCCTAGAGGAAAAAGAGTGATGTAGCCAGAGAAGAATTTTCTATTGGAATTTACTCATAGCTGTCTAAAAATTCACTGAGATTTTGTACTGGGACTGCTTATTTGGGTGGTGGGGTTTTTTTGGTGTGTGGGTTTTTTTTTTTTTGTCTGAATGGCTTTCCAAGCGAACATGAGCAAGAGGGGGAGAAATGTGAATTGCTATGGTTTGACAGAGTTGATTGTATTAGTCCTTTGAACCTCTCACCTATCTCTTGCACCAATGAACCCCCAAAATAGGAATCTGGATGCCTTCCCCTTGAGGATTTTGATTTTTCACAACTTTGGCTGTTGTTTGAGTAATTTCTGAAACTGTTTATATCCTTAAGGTTTTTAATAATGTAGCTTTAGCTGAAAACAGACGTGTACTTAAAGCATTTTTACCGAAGCCAGTGGGATTATTCGCGAGTCATGTTACATCTCTTTTACTGTTTGTGGTGTAGTGTTTTCTTTATCTTTAATGTGGCTATTAGTGTATAAAAACTAGAACAGTCATCATAGCTTTAAAAATCTTCAAATCTTTGATGTTTAAAACATTATTTTATAATACGTAATACAGAAATGTAGTATGGAAATGCCCATGATAATTTCAAAGTCTTTGACCCAGTTTAAATAAATCACTGTCTTTAAAGGGTCTCAAGTGACTGCAACTGTTTATTTGACAACTAGGGAGGAGCAATTTAGTCTCCTTAATTCTGCTTATGGATTTGAGTTAATACAACTCAACACTTAAACCCCACAAACAAACAATAAACAGACAAAAACAACCAACCAAAACCCCTCATGCTAATATTAATGCTTCAGGAGGGGTTACATTATTTACTTTCTTGCTTTTTTGGTTTATTTAGTAGTCTTGGCATGTATTCTCTTCAAATGCAATGTGCCCCAAAGTATCCTGATAAAAATCTCTTGAAGTCAATAAAAAAATAGTGTCCCTGAATATTACTTGCTATTTTTGCTCTTTCTGGAACTGGCTCTTCGAAGCTTCTGTTTCTGTTCACACTTTCTTTTTTTATGTCTTTTGGTGTTTCCTGGGTTAAGTCATACAGATAGAGAAAAGAAAATTCACACATTTTCTGTAGCTGTCTCTTGGCTCTTCAGTTTCAAAACAAGTAGTTATAAATTAAATGCAGTTATTGCACAGATTCAGGACTGTATCAGTTGGAGAAGAATTTACCATCTTCACTAAATGTTTTACACTCTTGAAACTAAAACTTTAAGATGCAAGCTTTTTATGTGATGCCCTAGTTTTGCTGTGTATAGATTTTTAGTTATGAATCAATAATAGACTGTTCCCGTCAGCGAAGGTATGGTATATTGCCTGGAGGAGGTTCTTGACCAATAGAGAAAGTCTTCCCCTAAATTGGGAAATATCAAGTTGTGACATGTGTGTAAACAAAGTTTATCGATTTGATAACGAGGTGTCAGAATGATATGTTAAATATAGTTACTTAATGGCCTTGTGGCACATAGTGCTTCACTGAATGGGCGATAGTTCCTGTAAAGAAGCAGCCTGCTTTTCCAAAAATTAGTATACAGGTCTCTCAAATGCAGCTTCTGTTTCCCATAATGAAGTACAAGTACCATTGCTACCCACCTTTTAAAAAATGGGCGGGAAGAGGGGAAGGAGGTCTGTTAGTTGCTAGCCCTGCTTGCTTCTGAGTCTCAGAAGTTGGTACACTGGAACGTCTTGCAGCTTACTATTCCTTTTGTAGCTTGTTACTCCTTTCTGCTAGCTGACTCCACTTTGAGCAGCGGGGTTGGACTAGGTGGTCTCCAGAGATCCCTTCCAACCGCAACTAGTTGGTGATCGTGTGAGAAATTCAATACACTTTCATAACTTGTTCTTTTATATTATGTTACTTATGCAGCAAGGAAGCATGCTTGCTTGTTTGATTCTATTATTTAAAAAAAAAAAAAAAAACAAACTTAAAAATTGGGACCTATGATGGTAAAACAGGAACTGAAGGCAGTGCTTCACTAAAACAGAGGTTATGTTCTTCCTCCATCACAGAACTGAAACTGAAAACCTTAAATATCTTAGGTTGATGTGTAGACTGCAAGCCTGACTTGTATTACTCCTCTTAAGCTTGCAGTTAATTCTTGTTTCTCTAGAACACCTTTAACTTATTCCTGACACACACCTGCATTTTATTTAGATTTTTTTTTCCCCCTAGAAGTATTTTTCAAGAAACTTGATGTAGATACTGCTGTAAATTACAATGGCTGGCTTGTTTCAAACAGCTTGCTTTCTTCCCAAGGTCTCTCTACCTTTCTCTGGTTGCTGTCTATATCTTTACCTTCCTTCCCGACCTGTTAATTTGCCTTATTTTGAAAGCTTTGGATGGGATGTTTTGGGAAGGGGAAAGGAAAGGTGTGGTGAATTCACTGTAGTATTTTATCTCAGTTAAGCCCACAGTTCTGGCACTATATATTGTTTAGTTTATTTAGTTTATTCTAATATGTTATATGATTGTCAGTTTGACTTAAAAGTAGCAAGTTTTTAGCAAGCTATAGAGTTTGTGTGCAGTTTTATAACTTAAGTGCTGCTATGGTGAATTTTTATTTTTAGTGAATTTAATTTACTACATTGTAGTTTGAGAGAACATCTAGCTTTCTGTAAAGTAAAATTTCTAAAAGAACCATCAGGAAACTTCCTGTTCCTTCTGCGATCTATAACTAATGCTGGCCCATTTCACCCTTTGTTGCCTTACAGCCATATCATGTTCTTTTCCTCGCTCCTTCAGTCCTGGAATCCACGATGCAATCAGAAAAGCTGCCTTGAGTTCAACCCTTCGGGATTGAGGGGTTTTTAATTTTGTTATGCATATTTTTGGGGCGACCTTTAGGGAAAGAAACAGTCTTGGTTTTGTTCTTGTGTTCTGAATTCCTTTTCACTGGTGCTTGTAGAGCAGAACAGAAGCTTGAAGTAAAGAACTAGAAAGTCTGACAGAGTATCACAGGAGAACCTGCTGACCTGCCATTGTCTGTTTGCCCACTCTTCCACTTTTCGTGGTGCACTGATACCCCGTTGCTTTGGGCAGCAGCCTACACGCTTCCGGACAGCTGCCAACCTGTGCAGGCTCTCAGACTCCTTCCAGAGGAAGCCGTAGCTGTGGGTAGGTGTAGACCGTCACACAAGTGGAGAGGCATATCCATTGGACTTGCTGTATGCATCTCGGTAAGTCTCAAGGGATCACTAGGCCTAACGAGATACTTCAGACCTATTGTTTCCAGATATTCTAGCATTGGAAAGCTTCTGTTCATCGCTTCCCTTTCCTCCTTTTGTGTCTTCTGAACTAGTAGAGAACGTGGCATAAGTGCATGATGGAGTGAAAATAACATGCTCAGACTTTCGTTATACTAGTAATTCAGAACTTGTTAGGTTTTTTGTGGTTTTACTTTGGCCAGTGAGCAGACCAGAGTGGGTGTATTGGAGCCAAGAAAATGGAATATGCTTTTGAATCCTTGTTCAGATTTATTCAAACTATTTTTTTTTCCTGTTTGTTGAATTGCTAAATGGCCTTGGTAGATAACTCAAGGCAAAACAGAGATGGAGGAATTGGCAACTGCATGTCCCTCTTCAAACACCAGGTTTTGAGCCTGATGATTACCTTTTCATGAACTTCTGTGAAACTTTTTGAAAAAGCTAGGATGTTAAGTATTAAAAGAAACAGGAGAGAGCAGATATCTGTAAGTCTGTCTTCCCCTTGCCAGGTCCTGTATTTCGGGGTCTGATTATATCACCGTGACAACAGGAGTTTCACAAATAACCCTGGTTTCCCATGATGCATTTTTAAGATATATTAATGTTATGGCTGAGAAATTGCCAGTATTTCAAATGTCATCCTGAATGTACCTTGATGAAAATGAAAGG
The DNA here is from genome assembly GCA_009819775.1 of Phoenicopterus ruber ruber. Classification (NCBI taxonomy): domain Eukaryota; kingdom Metazoa; phylum Chordata; class Aves; order Phoenicopteriformes; family Phoenicopteridae; genus Phoenicopterus; species Phoenicopterus ruber. Next base: position 187,566,636 of record CM020215.1, on the reverse strand, counting down.
AAGTCTAAGGATAAAGTCAGCATGAGAAACAAACCAGTGATTGTAGCCTCCTAATTGAGTTAAATTACCTGACAAATCAGAATCTAAAATGTTTTCTGAGGTTGTAAACTATCTGAAAACTGTAGGAAGGTGCTTTTTTAGATACACATTGTAGGAACTGGGGAGAGCTCAGCAAAACTGCATAAAGAATTCTGTTGCATTTCTACTGTAGTCTTAGGTTGAGAACTCCCAAATTCTTCTTTTCAACTAGCCCTTTAGCTAAGCTTTTTTTATATTGAATTCTTTCTAAGAGAGTATGCACTACCTTTCATAAATGTTTCATAAATGTGTTTTTTCTTCTATGGAAATATTTTGAACTTTGGTTTGTGTTGGGTAAACCAAAAATAAGGTAATATATAAGCGAAGGACATTTGTTCCTCCCCAACCCCAGAGGACTGGGAAGAAACATTTTTTTTCCCAATGTGGTTCTCTTGTACTTTTGACTCATCTGTTGCATTCCATTTTATTGCAACTTCATGTTCTAATAAAACCTCTTTGGTTTTAGTTGATTCTTTATTTCATGCTGTCTCTTGGATGGTATTTATTCTAGCACAGACTAGTCTCACTTCATATTTTTCTAAAACGCACTTGTATTGGTGGTCTCAAAGGAAGAATGCTCCTGAAACTGAGCCAAGGATACTTCAAACTGGGCACTCAAAACCATTTGCAGTTGGAGAACACTTTCAAAACATTTGTCCGTGTTTTGGTTGTTTAAAGGGGAAAGGATTTCTAAAATGTTCAGTACTTAAAAACTGGGAACTTAATTTTCTTCTCCCCCAATACAGGCAATTAAAAGAAGTGTGGGGAAGAACAATTCTATCTATTGCAAAATATTCTTGACAGGGCCTAATCTCTTCTAAATGCTTGATTGCCAGCTCTGGTAAGTGCTAATGTGTGCATTGATCATCCAAAAAAAGTGCATGTACAAATTTCATGTTAAAATTACATTAAAATTCCAAGCTGTAATTTCAACTGATCAAGCTCTTTGAAATAAATCAAAACTTATAACCAATACACATTCTTGTTTGTGAAGACTGAAAAGTGGTCTTTCTGAGAATCCCCCTACTTAGATTATTTAAACCTAGGTAATCTGATTTTTCAGAATTTCCATTGTAAACTGTCACGCTTTTTATTTGTTTTACTGTGTGCCTCTGTTAGAAAAGCTTTCGTTTCAAGGTTTAGTACCTGTGATGCCTTTTAACTTTTTTGAGCAGTGATGCCAAACATTTTGATACTGTCTTTCATACAGCCTAAAGTAGTAAAATGGAAGTAATGACAAAAAATGTTTTGCCAGCTTTGCATATTATTTAGAAGGATAAATTTTAATATTAGCAAATCTCTTGTCAAGCATAGCAATCACTGCTTTTAATAACTATTCTCACCGGTAGACATCGTTGTATGATATTAGAATGATTCTTAAATATTTGAAAAATAAGGTAGTGTTGAACAAACTGCATTTGAATGGTGTTTAAAAACAAAACAAAAAACGTATAGGCTTGCATCAGATTGTGAAAGAAAAGCTGAATTGTACTTAAAAATAGCGCGGCTGATGCAATAGTCAGGTTAATGTTGAAGCCTAGGTATTATACCCATAACATTGGCTCCAGTCCTGCCAGTGGCTTCATAAATGAAGAAAGTTAATGCTGCAAGAGTGTTCAAGTCAGTGGAGTTCACTCCCGTCAGCGGTTCTGCTACAGGGGGGAGTGTAGGATGTAGGAACCAGCCTTAAAAGATTTAATGTTCAAGTCTGTTCCACCCCCCCCCCCCGCCTCCCAGGTATTTTTGTTTATTATTTGAGAAACAAACAAAAAATTCCATGAGTACTGGAGTTTATTAAAAAAAACAATAAAGGGGGGGGACTGTGTAGGGCTTCTAGGGATTTCTATCAGAAGTCTCCTTGACTGTGGCACTGCAGTTATCCTTTTCCTATTGCCATGCTGCTCTTCCCTTTGCCCCCAATAATTTAAATTTTTCTTGTATCTTTCCTCTCCCTTCCCCACTGTAGTTTCCCTTTTGCTTTTTGTCTTTTGGCTTGCTGGCTGCCTGAATAAAACAGGCTGGGCTGCTGATCTCTCTCAGCATGGGATGTGCTACCTGGATAGCTGGTCATTGTCTGTCAGAATAAGTAATGTTGGGGGTGCCTCTTGCCATCCCTTGCCTTGTGCTTGTGGAGGCAGAAGTAGGGCGGTGCTCATCTACTCCATTGGTTTCATGACACTCTCCTATTCTTTGAGATGTCAAACTGGATTTAAGTTGAACAGTGGCTTCAAAAGTTGTTTTGTGGGGAACATGCCGCAGAAATACTTGGTTTGTCATGTTCTTTTGCTTTTTTGTTTGAAGACCCAATTGAAATTGAGATAGAACTATGTATAGTGGGCACTAATCTTTTGGAGTCTGAGTGGTTTATCATTGCAGACCATTTAAGTGTAATAGCTAGAAATATGCAAGTTTATGGAGTTTTAAGCTGTGTATGTAAACTAAATAAATTTCTAGTAACTTCTAGTCATTTGCTAAATAAAATGAATAATTCTAATAAAATACAGAGAGGAGTTTGTTGTTACGATAGCTATGAGCCCTCTTTTCCTATAACTTGTCATTTTTTGTGTTTAATGTTAGCTGCAATTCTGAAATGGATTGTTAAGCTTGTGTGAATTTGGCTTCCTCGTAGTAACTCTGGTTCCTCCCATTGAATTGTGTACTTTATGACTAGGCCATGTGGAGATGGATTACTGATGTCCTTGTCCATAGTGTCATGTTTTTACCTTGGATTAACTTTGTTTACACTATATATTCGTGCTCCAAATGAACATGTAGTAGTTTAAATTTGCCTTATGATAGATGCAAAACAGGGTAGTCAGATGCTACTGACTTCTCTGATTGCTAGCTGCTAAATAGACTTTTTTTACATTAATATTTAGGATATTGCTCAGAATAACCATTTGCTCTGATTTAAGTGATAGAGGAAAGGAATATGTGTTGTGTTAATGCATACTGGGGAATGGGTGGGGAAAGAAGGCATGAAGTGGTTGTCTGTAGTGAGAAGAATGTTAAGATTTACATTTTGTCTCTTTCCTTTTAAAATACTTACACTTTCTGAATAATGTCTTTTACCACTGTTTATTAAGTTGCAGTTAAAGATTCATCATATGTTTGCATACTTCTTTTAGTCTATACTCAGTATTATTTTGCTACAGTTAAAGAGCTCTATATACTCTGGAGCTCAAATCTGTACAGTCCAGTTAATGATTCATTTCCTTAAAGGCCAGGGTTATCATGGTCAAATTATTGGCTCTTTGAGAATGGTCTGCCAATGTATGTGCTGCTAACACGTGTTCAAGTGATTCAACTGGAGTTGTAGAGTATATACCCTTCCCTGTGTCCTCCTCCCCTTCAATGCTCTCAGCCCCCACTTTGGAGATGGGTAGCATCTTCCATACAGTTCTGTTGAATGCAGAATGTATGTTTCATTGCACATTTTTGTAATGAACTGCAATAAGTATGAAACCAAATTATTACTTGATTGTGGTAATGAGAGACTATTGGTATTTGGTTAGTGCTTTTGGTTTTCCTACTGCACCCCTTTTTTCTGTCTACGTATTTTAAATGTGTAAGAGAAAAAATTTAATGAATGAAAATACTGAGTCATAGTATCAAGATACATTGCTGGAAAAGCAAACTTTTGATTAGCATAGGCTTGAATATACCATATTTCTGAAACCTGCATTCAATTCATGTGGCAAAAGTTTTAATGCGGTGTTGTAGTGTGCCATTTAGTGCTCACCCAGATACTTCCTATACCTTCTCTCCAACAAAGTTGTGCATTTGTCTACGCAAGTACTGTTAGAATGCATTTTATTGGGAAACATAGGTGATTCTTCTGTCATGCAGGCTGCTTAAATATATATGCATGCTGTATTTTATAAAATAGAATGAAAGAACTTGACTGGTAAATAGCAATTCCCTATTGACTTGAAAAAAGGACATTAAAAGATTGCTGGGGCTAGCAATAGCAGACTGTTACAGTACGTCGCATCTTGGAGTATGAAGTTGGCAGTTTTGTTTGAAGAATTTTTCTGTTGGACTGAAGTCTGCAATAAAAATAGTTAAGAAATAAAAGAACGGAAAATTACTTGATATTAATATATATGTAAAATTATATACATGAAATAATACTCAATATAATGCTTGTCCAGCAAAAAAAAAAAGAGGAGGGAAAAAAGCAGTTACACAATATTAAACTCTGGTCTAGTTTGCAAAATGCTTATGGGGATTTCAGTTATGCAGATACTAAACTATGAATTAAGAGTCATTTAACACTTGGGGAAATAGCTATTTGGAAGAGTAGCTACACTTAAAAAATACGTTCTCAGTTGAATTCGATGTAATGTAATGCTTAACTCTACAGCCTCTAGAGAATGGATTTTGAACACATGCCAACAATGAAGGACTTTTACTTTATTAGGCATCTGCGTTGCAGTTTTCTTTACCTTGGCTATGTCAAGCTTTGTCACATGCACTATGCTTTCCTTTTTGTACATTTCAGTAAACTAGAAGACGGAGTTTGACTTAATTTAAGAGTGTGCAAGATAGTTTTCTTATACAAACTTTTTTGCATTTAAAAGTAATGGTAGCATGGAATGCTTGTGAGAGAGTTTCTTTTTTTTTTTTTTTTACTTGGTAGCTAGAAAACCATTAAGTAGAAAAAACAATAGTTTGCATGTAATACACAGCTAAAACCTGAGAACTTTAATGCAGATCTCTCTTGGTCCTTCTGCAAACTAATTTTAGAATCTTGCCTTAAAAAGAAAATGTGATGGGAGGAAAGGAGCCTTGCTGGTCTTCTAGAGGAGAGCTGATCTTAGGAACTTCTAGGCAGAAGCATTTTATTAACTATAACAACTGTTTTGAGGAAACACTGGCCTTTATATTTGGGCACAGAAATCAGAGATCGGGCAACTAATTTCATGCTAAAAGAGAGTCATGTCAAGAATATCTCTGGTCTGTGGTGTTGTCAAACTTCCTTCAAAATAAACTATGCATGTTGTAGATATTAATCATATACAGAAGGGTTCAGTAATGATTCAGATGGTGGATTTTTTTCAAGAGGGTTCATAGTGTCTTGTGTGTTTGCCTGAGTGCGTGGGAAGCTCTTTATCTGCCCTGGATTGTGTTTATTTTTGTCAATGAAGTCTTGACTCGAAGGAAGGAGGGTCCTGTGAGATTCAGTGTATGGTTAAACACTCTCCAATCCAGATCAGTCAGTGGGGTAAGTTTCTATTTTGGTATGGATGTTTGATATGTGTCTTTTTTCCCTGTTCTGAATAATTTTGTGAAAGCTCTAAGCCTAGGCTAGAAATAGATCTTTGTTTTCGTATGTATTTTTTTTATGTATGACTTGATACTGTTGTCTTTTCTTCTTGCATGCAACCTAAACCAAGTGCTAATATTTCAACAGATAAAGAATGACAGTCAAACACTGCACACTGGTATGCCTGTGAAGAGGCACTGCCAAAGTTAATTGTGTCTAGTGCAAAAGCTGGGAGTTCTGGCTGATCAAAGCAGGTAGGTGTGAAGGTGCTTGCATGGAGAGAAGATACAGGGACAGCTCAATGCAGACAGTTTTACTTAAGCGGAGCCAAATGACACATTTCAAATTGCCTTTACCTCAGCTGACTTACAAACATTTTTATTATAAAACTTGCGGTGGTCTTTATTCCAGGTCGTGTTTGAGAGAATGACACAATTTTAATTTGATACTAAAATATGAGTGCATTTGAGGCACTAGTCAAATAAGGAAAGTTAAGTCAACAAATCTTCAGAACACATTTAATTAGCTAATTAGCATGTTTTATGTGATGGTAGTAGTACAAGATAATCTAGAATGCATTTTTCATGTAGTGTTAACACTTACTAGGTAAAAATAATAAATGTAGTTCTAATCTAAAACATAACTTGACTGCACATGAGACTTTTCAAACTTGAGCCTTGAACCTAAGAGTCAGACTATATATTGCAGAGGTATCATGGTGTGCTTGCACGTCACTTGCAAGTCATGACTCTAAATTGGTTTGTCTCCACTGTCACCAGCTCATGTTAGACAAAAATAAGCCTTAGTTACATCACACGCTGCTTAGTGCTGGAGAACTAACACAGCTTACAATAGCATTTGACATCAGTTTGTGTCTCAGCAGTAACAGTTACTAGAAAACTCAGTCCAGTTTTGGCTGTAGAGTTCTTATTGCTGCTGAAAATGAGGAAAGGATCAAGCCTGTTGGTCAGGTTGCATGCTAAATTTGTAAGCTCTAGAGTCAGGAAGTTCTTTTAACGCAAAAGATGTAGAAATTAGTATTTGATATGGAAAGTAACATAATAAGTGCTCAATTCTGAAATGCATGTTTTGAGTACTTTCCAAAGTAGAACTTCTTAAAACTGGTGACTTTAAAAAAGCAACTCATTTGTTTAGCTTTTATTTTCCAGTGCATCCATGTTGCCTTTTACTAACATTAATCTGTTAGATAGATATATTTGAGTAAATACTGCATGAAAGGGGTATTTTTGCTGTATTTGAGTTCTCCAGAGATCGCAGACACCAGAGGAAAGTCATGAAGGAGATGATCAAGGGTCAAACCTACAGAGAAAAGCCTTGAGCTATTCTCACCTAAAAATTCAGTTTGGACCTCACCCCACCCCCCGAAAAAAAAAACCAAATCAAATTAAATCAAGCAAGAAATGTGTTAAGAGCTAAAAAGAAAAGTACAAAGACACTGTTAATATTAAGAAACTACAGATTTTGTGTAATTTCTTCAAGTAAGTTCAAGGTATACATAAATACTGTAACCTTTGCAATAGTTGGCTTTCTTAAGGAGGAAAAAAGCGAACCACCTGGCATCACATGATGTCTTAAAAACACTGATTTTTTTTTTTTTTTTTAGTATCGCTCATGCACTCTGTCCAGAAGTATAGAATTTCCCTAAGGCTGAATGAAGGTCTGTCTTTATGACAGAAATGTATATTAGTGCCAGTAAAGTCTGTTAATCTGATTTAAAATGTGGTTTAGTTAGGCCAAAAAAAGGTTTGCTCTCAACTGTACTTGGCATACAAAGTTGACAAGAAACAAAAAGTATGTTAATAAATACATCTAAAAATATTCTTGCAATGTAAACAGTTTTAAAAATAAAAAAAAAAATTATAACATTGTTTAACAAATACCCATTTCTTTAATTTTATAAAATTGATGCATCTATTAATGGGAATTATTTTTACAAGGTAGTAGCTTCTATAATTAACCAATCATTCAATTTTATACCCCTAGTGTTTTCCTGCTGTTTATATATGCGCCAAGAAATACTAGCTGTGTTTCTCAAATGTGTGTTGCTGTGACAGCTATATACAATTTTGGAATTCTCTGTCATGCCGAGTTCAGAAAAGCCATAGCTTTTTACGACTCCTAAACTGTCAATAGGAAGTGTCTTTCAGGGATTGGTACCTACGCCAGTCTTGACTAGGTATTGTCCGATGCCTTGTCTGATAATCAAGACAGTGCTGTGGCCCTCTGTTTTTTAGTAGGCCTTTAAAGAAGTTGAGCACAAAACATTTCTGGAGAGAGGCCAAATGCTTTAAAACAAATTCTGAAATTCAGAAGGTCAAGATTCCTACCATTCTATTTGTGTGCAAGTTTAGCTTTTAATGATATGTTGCATGACACAATCTTTTAAAATCAATACTTTGATCAAGGGTTTTGCTGCCTTTTCTCCATCTTGGGACTTGATAACATTAACTAGTATAGCTGTTGTAATGCTCAAAGACTTCTTCCTTTCTCTCCCATCAAGTCCCCTCCTCCCCTTCCCCCCAAAAAACCCCCAAACCAGGAAGTTTTGGGAAACTAGTATTTTTTCATAGTGTCAGTAGCTTGGAATTTAAACAGTCAGCTTTACATCACTCCTGTTGATACTTGAATATGCATGTCATGTTGGTGCTAGTTTCCAGGAGAAGGATGCTTTACTAAAATTTTTTGTTCTTGTAATGTTTATTTTGAATAACAGTTCCAACTGGATGCTGGTGCATAGATCCTGCAGTGGGTTTGCAGCCTGCACGTATTTCTAGAGGTATGACTAATGGCAGCAGGGCAACAACTACTTAACCTAGAACAAGTTTCATTTGAGGAACTGCAAATACTCTATATGGCTAGTTGTGCTTTAAAATAATTGCATGATGCTTTAAAATTTCAGTTTGAGGGTTGAGAAATACTTGATCTAGCTGCAGGTAACTTGAATCGGGTGTGGCAGTTTTCATTTTGTTTCCATGTTGTTTCACTTGGATCTTGCAGTTGTTGAAGCTGCAGTATTAGAAATAAAAATAAAAGTGTTGCTTATATTCTATGGCCCTTACCAAATACACGGATTCAGTTTTTGCTTATTTTGCAGATGGTATTCTGTAGAATTTACTCGTTTAAACTTTTCTTTACTGGTTATTGAGTTTCTGCAGAAAAATGGGGATCACTCTTCACTGGCTCTTGAATTAGTGAGTGGCAGTGAAACCTGCCACGTAGAGAAGGAAGGTGGAAGAAAGCACTAAAGGGAGTTTTCCTCCCAGAATATCTATCAACAGTCAGGTCACCATGGAAAGACATTGCAGAGATTCCTTTCTTTGCCCAAAAGAGATGAGAACATTGATTATAGGATTCCTTATCGTCTTCTGTATGCTCACAAACAGAACTACCAGTGCCTTTCCCGACTTCATCTATATCTGAAGATCATCAACATATGTTGTTCTTGTGTCATCACAGCCACAATTTCTTCCTGCTCCAACTAGAAGGATCCCATCACAGCCTGCACTTGAGGTAAATCAGGAAACTCTACGGTACAGTGACTGAGAGGAGCTGTTGTATGTTCAGCTCCTTAAGCTGGCTTAACATCCCATCTCGGTAATGTGAATCACTTCTGATGGTTGTGAGGCAACAAAAACAACTCTTCCAAAATTCCCATAAGAGGGATTCCGGTACTTCGGATGGTCTATTCCAGACCTCTTTTCTGTTCTTTTAAATCTTTAGAAGAGCAAAGGAGTATTTATTAGCATTTCTCACCTCAAAATGCAGAACTATGTTGTTGTTTCAGCCTGAAATACATACCTGTATATAGGAATCAATCAGGCTAATATTTTTGATAGCTAGAACACAAAAATTACCAACCTCATTTATTCTTTGGAGTTCAAGACAACTCTGTTCAAGGGAAGAAAGATGTATGAAAGGATAAAAATCAGAAGTAAAGGGTTCTCCCGTTCTTGGAAAAGGAGAGATACTATGACCTGAATGTAAGGAAAGGAATTTAAAAACAAGTTATTCCTAACAGCATGTTTCAGATTGATCTTCCAGAAACTGTTTTATTGTTAAGCTATTTCCATGAGGAAAACACCAATGGACAAAGTCCTCACAAATGCTGCTTTTTTTTTTTCCTGAAATTTTACTTTGGGTCTTTGTCTCTTCTACTGAACTGCTACATGAATAGAATAAAACCAAGTAATCCTCTCTTCTACACCCCTAAAACTTCAGTAGGTGATGTCATACTGTGCAGTATATTGAAGGTGATCTGGAGTCTTTTTCCAGTGAATAGGCTGTTTCCCTGGTGAAAGAGGATTTCTCAAAGGCAGCTTTATTTTGATATTAGAGAGGCCCTGGGCAGATTCCTGTTTGAAAGGAACCTGCAATAAGCTGGGTCATGCTGCTTCACCTGGGTTGATTTGCTCTGATACCTTCTGTTGCTTTGAGCTGGAAAAGAATATTGACCTCAGAAGTTGTAGTAGTGTTTGTAGGCTTGAACGCATCACCTGAAATTAAGTCTGTAATGCTGTATATGGCATTGTAGTTATGAATTGTAAGTAACAAGTATTACCAATTTGAAAAGTTCCTGAGATTCAAGGTATTGCAAGTTATCTGGTAAAAAAAGAACCTTCTATTCACAAGGGAATCTTAAGAAGAAATGTGCTTTTAATTATACTGTCCTTTTAGGATAGTTTCTTAGACAGCAAGTACAGAGCAGTAGAAATTTGCATTGAACAGGTTCTGTTTATTATATCTTCTCTTCTTTTATTTTTATCTTGTATCCTCTACCTTACTGGAAGAGGAGAGTATAAATGTCATCCTGGAGACATCTGTTGGCCAAGTACATTTGTGTGTGTGTTGGTCAGTTACTCTTTCCAAACAGAAAGACCTTCTTTCATGAAAACATGCATGTGGGATGAAAAGACTGAACCTGACTCTCTAACCTTTGAAAGTTGATCTTAAATAATCAAAAAGGCAATGTTTTGTCAAATTGAAAGGTATAGGAACATATCGTGGTCTCATGTTGTTGAAAAGTCATGAAATTCCACTAAAAGACAATTCATCCTGTTTCTAAGAAATAGTCTTTCTATTTAGAGCAAAACCTCTTACCTTAGATTGAGATACTGTCATATTCAATGTCCTTGGAGGAACCAAGAAGCAGAGTACCTTTCTGCATGCCCAAGCAGTTTCTCTGGAAGAAACTTGCTGATTTTTGTCTTAACTACTGTAGGATATCAGGTTCTGTCCTTGATGGCTTTATCTGTCACCTGTTTTAAAAAAAAAAGGGGGGGGAATTTTCCTGTCTGCTACTCTAACTGCAAAAATTAAAGGTGCCTTTTTAAATTACTGCTATGATTTTAATGACAAAAGCTAGCTTTTTTCCCAACTTCTCCTTGTATTATTTGGAGCACAATGAAGGAAAGTTTCTTTGGGGAGGGGAAAGCTTACAACTGAAGGACACATGAGATACCTAACCATATAAAGCTATTTTGTTTAGGTGTGTGCTCTAAAGGAGAGGATGAAGAAACACCACCAAAATTGCCCCCAAATGAATTAAGTGAAATTGCATCAAACAGAATGAGTAGCATACCTTCTTGGTTAACTATTGCATCATACTCTACCTGGTGTCTTGAGAGCAATGAAGAGCACTGCAGGTAAAATGATAGTGCCTCGTCTGAGGCAGACAGCTCAACGGCTACTCTACATGCAAATACCAGACACTGTTGCTGTTGTGCAAAAGGTATTGCAATGGATAATAACCAGGAAACGCGTACATGAGCGACTATGCATATAATTGTGTTTTAAGCCCGGTGACTTCTAGTTCTGTTTTGTTGCATGTTGGCTCCATGCTACTGATAAAATTTCACAGGAGTCTATCAGCTTTCAGGATTTGTGGAGAAGAAAATTTCAGCTCTCTTACGCATTATATTTTTGTTGTTCAAGTAATGACAGTTAACTCCTAGGACATCTAGGCTTTCAGGAAAGAAGAGGAATACGCTAGAAATCCAGAAACCTGATCCAGGAACTTGGGTTCTTTCTTAGCTTCCACAACAATCATAATGTGCCTAGGTTAAGTCAGAGGTTGTCACAAGAGCATTAAACTGCTGTTAGTGTTTGATCGATCTGATTTTGCAAATAGAGTAGAAGACTTTTGAGATTGGAGTAAAGCCTTTACAGAGGAGTTGGGAGTGGGGTTAGGAAGTCATTGGTGAGGGAAACATTCAGGTAAGTATGATCATTTCTTCTTAAAGAGATTATGGGGAGATGTTCACTGCATTGCAATAGATGCCACTTTTAATTCACTTGAGAGAAAGTGAACAGAGAAGAGATTTGGAATTTTTTTTCCGAGAAATGAGCACTTAAATTCTGCCCTCCCCCCCATCTACTTGTAACAAAAAGAGAACTTTCTGGACAAAACATCTTATGATTGATCTCATCTATTGGTAGATGTCTTAAAAGTCTTGAAAGTTCACAGCTCAACACTTCGGGGGTTTTTTTTTTTGGCATCAGAGCATGAAAAAACTGCATGTCTAGTACTCATCTCTTGTCATCCTCCCCTATTGCAGTGACTGTGTGTATGTCTCTGTGTGGCAGAAAATGAGGGAATGCAGATCATTATTCAAGAAGTTACCAACTAGCACTTTTCCTTCCCCTCCAGTCTTTCTGCCTCCCTATCCTGGAAGTATGGAGTCCCTGCCTCAGCCTACGGCTTCATTCTTTTTCCAGCTGCCCACAAAAGTAAAGAACCAGTGTGAGAGTTTGAAGAAAGAATCCGCTCAGAGGACTGAGTCTCAAGCAAAAGCTCCAGGTTGCAGACTCAGAAAGAAACTTCCTTTGGGGAAGGATCTGCTTCCAGGATTTGCTCGTCTCTTTTTCCTTGGGCAGACAGAGTTCTTGAAGCAAACAACAGGGTTGCAGGTAGGTAGGGCCCCTTTGAACTGCCATCCGCTCAGGTGTGAAGGATGGACTTTATGCTGTTTCTCTATGCTTTTTTTTGTTGATTGTTGTTTTCCACTTCTCTAGACTGAGAGAGGGAAAGAGTGTGAGCAGTTTAAAGAAAAAATGTGGAGGAGAGAGAGAGGAGAAAAAAATATCCTGGACACTTGGAAAGAATGTTTTTTATGCCACTGTGTAAGCTTCCTGTCCATGGGTCATATTTGTACTTCAGTTCTTTGAAACACTAATGACATTCTTTGACCCTTTTCTAGACAGGAAACTAAGTCAAGAGCAGAAACTGGTGGCTGGGGCCAAGGTAAGGCCAGTGATTGTATATGGCCCATAGCCACACAATTTTCATCTCCTCCCTGTCTCTTTACATCAGCTCTAGGTTTGAATGTGCAATAAGGTAGAGGCCGCCAGATGGGTTTGAAATCCGACTTGATTCCCAGCACTGAAAAAGTTCCCCAGTTCTAAACGTGTAAATACGTTCTTCCTTCAGAGGAGCCTGTGGCTGCTGGGTTTGTTAAGTCCTGTTTCTTTGTCCATGTAAAGGAAATAGACTGGGACACCCTGATTTAAGGGGATGTGCTACTAACCCACACGATCGGCAATCCCTCAGGCCCAGAGAAGGGGAATCAGTAGAATCGGCTCAGGTAAATTCTGCCTTTCTTGCTTCACACTGTGCACAGCAACAGCTTCTTCCTTGCGAACATAGGTAGCCCACAGTCAGACCTTTCTTTCTCCAGCTATGTCATTGCTGGCATAGGAGGTTTATTCTAAATTTACTTTTGATTTTTAGCAAAAGGAATCACTTGAAAACTGGCAATGAAATTCTAAGGAGATTTTACCAGTTCCTCTTTCGTGCTGAGTTGAAGTCATTTGGAACTATGTTACGTGCATTATTACTTTGGTGCATCTTGTGACTCTTCTCTCCCTCTTCATTCCCTCCAAATTGCTTCAGGACACCTTCTAACCTTTATACTGCATCACAAGCCTTCAGCAGAAGATCTTGAGAGCCATTTATGTTGCTGGAAGATGACTGGGTTTGGATCTTGGCCTTCCTTAAGCAGGATCTCCTGACAAAAGTGGGATTGGGAAAGAAATGACTCCTTTTTCCATCACACAGAGCCACCCTAGAAATGGAGGCCTAGGCAGAAAATTACTTCTAACTTATCATTCTTTAGGAAACTTGTTTGGCCTCCTATGGTCCTTTTGTTACAATGTCATAAAGCTGTCTTCTATAAAACCTAAACCTGGCATCTTCCTATCTGAAGATCAAGTCAATAAATCCAAGTTTAAGAGTTTACAGGTCTAATTATGTGATTGGATCTTGCTCTCCCCTGCATAGGAGATGCCACGTGAATCTGTGAAACAGGGTTCTGCTGTGGTTCAGACTGTTATATTTGTAAAGCCTTTTCTACTTACAGTTCATTTAAATGATTAGAAATAATATTAATAAAGCTTCTTGTGAAAATGGTATTTAATTAGGCTTCTACCTCTCCAAGTTTACTTAAAAATCAATTTAAGCCAAAGATGCCACAATGGCAATATGGGAAGTACTGCATCTTTTGAGGTTTCCTGTGGTTTTGTGTCAAGAAAAGGTATGTTGGAAGTGTTGAGAGCTATGAGAGTGGAAGAACTTAGATTTTTCTTTAAGAGTGAAAAGTTATTTGTTAGAAAGCAGAAAGCTTTTAATTGTTTTCCCCTTAAGGGATTCTATAGTCAAGCTTAATTAAATATCTTCTGAGATCTCAAATAAAAACCTTATGTTTGGCGGTAGTGAACAACACACATGCATGCCTGTGTACTTTTGTTCTTTTCGCTATAGGAAATCAGTTTTGAAGAATAGGACTTACTTTTAATGTTCAGATTAGGAAAGGGGAAAGCTTTGTTCTGAAGCTGAGTGTGAGAAGGGGTGGCAGAAGGGTGAACCGGACCCTCTGGCAGTAGGTAAAGAACACTTCTATTTTCCTGTTTTCCGCTTCTGGCAGTTGGAGTAAACTAGTCAGATGCTTTTGCTTGAATCCCATTAATTTCTTAAATCAGTTACCACAAAACATTAACCGATGCCTAGATCTTGCGTTAAATTCACCAGCGTATTTAAATCGTTGAACAGTCTTAACGTAGCCCTAAGGCTACTGCTTCATGGCAGTTGTGACTTCTTACTATGCTGGAATGCATTGCAGTCTTAGTACATTCTAAAAATAATTGTTCAGATGGTGCTGTTTAAGTACATACTTATGTAGTGAGCCATTTTCACTGGACTTTCTGAAATTTGGCTCTCTGGATGGCTTTTTAATATCCTTTCTTTGCTGTGAATATCAGACGACTTTGTCTTGCTGCTTCTGTGGTTATCGAGTAAAATGCTAAATTTATAACCTGATATTTTTAGAAAACTGATAGTCAGATGCATGTGTTAAACTATGCAACCACAGTAACACTTGTGAACTTTAAAGAGCAATCAGTTTAACTCTAACGTATCAAATTCAATATTTTTTTTTAACATGTGGAAATATGTATGTGATGACCTTAAAATTGAGTAGTTGTTATAGGTATAGACATGAATTGTGTGCTGAACAGGAGTAATTTAGAAGTTACAAGCTGAAGATCTGTGAGTCTCAGAAATAAATACTAATATCTGTGGCTAGAGATCTGTGCCAGCAGTGCTTTTATTTGAAAATACCTGTTTTTCTAACTTCTAGTCCATTTAAGGTTTCATACCTTGTGTGCCTTCCTTAAACAGGTATGCTTCCCTCAGCCACAGTTTTTGGTCACTTTGTTCTGTAGTATAAGGTAAATGTAAGACCATCAAATACTTATGAACACTAAATGCTTATAGTAAAATAACAGGGGCAGTGAGAACTGTTTCTAATGTTACTGTCTCAGTTGCTAAAATGACTTTACTCCCCCCTCCCAGTCACAATTAGGAAAAAAAACCCCACACAAACCGAAACAAAAAAAACCCCAAACAAAAACCACCAAAAAACCTGTTGCTATTCTACAGTCAGAATTTTGATACTTCTTGTCTGTCAGCATTGTGTTAGCATATTACTATCATGCTCTGAGCTTTGAAGCTGAAATCCTGGGTTCTTGATACATCTTTAGAGCAATAACTTCTGCCTTTGTGATATTAAATAATAAAGATGTCTAAAACCATTTTCTTCTTGTTTATATTGTACTTAAGATAATTGTATGAGTATCGAGTGACTCTTCTGACTGACTCCAGAATGCCAGGGAACATGGAAAAACACTGTATGATTTTTAGAGGTTTTTAATCCCCAGTACTAACAATTTCACAAAATAGACGTGTAGCGTTCTTATTTTTCCTCTTTCTATTTCCTTTAAGATTCCTTGAGCATTTGAGCTACCTAACTCACTTCACGTAATCCTTTACATCTTCTTGACCAGATGCCAGCTCCTCCTAATTGTTTCATAGCCAGTCAATGAAATCCTGGCTGTTGACAGCTCCTTTTTTCCTGTCCCAGAAGAGCTATCTTGTTTAACCTGAAAGATTTGCTTTCTTCTTTCCACCTTCTATCCACCCTCTGTGGCTTATGTTGCAACTCTTTCTCTGTTACAGGATGCTTTGAGAGTGAGGAAGTAATCTGTAAATATCAGGAAACTTGGGGGAAAATCTTGCTAATGTTGCTACTTCAACCAGAGCTAAACCTATCATTTGTGTGAGAGGTGCTTTGTCAGCTTAGAGTAGTTTAAGGAAGGGAGATGTATCCAAAAATGTGTTCCTTCTGTAAACCAGAAAATTACGTTGATTTTATAAATGAGAAAATGGGAATAAAGAGCATAGGTTCTGGGGTATTTATATATCCCTTGTTTTACAGTGGGGGAGACAGGTAACAAGACATCAACAGTTTTCTGTGAACTTCTGAAAGCCAGACTGGTTCCATCAGTAGTGGTGTGCTGTAAATTGGATTTCATTTCTCCAGTCCTGTTTGCAGGACATTGGGATTTGAGCAGGTAGCAGTGACAAAAATGCTTTTTCAGCTCTTTTTTTTTATTGAGGAAAGTAGATTCATACCTTGGTTTGCCAGACCTTTGTTATTGATCCCTGAGAGAATGAATGTGACGTAGGGGTTTAGAAAAGTGTTTTTAATTGAAAACTGGAAAAAGGCATTCTCTGAAAGCAATGGTAACAAATGGTTGAACCCTTCCAGTTTTGTTTCTTTCATGGAATTCATGAAGAATTGGCGGCTGCACGGCTCCTAAGCCAGGTCTGTAAGTTGGTATCGGCAACATGAGGTGAGTTGGTGGGTTGTTTCAGGAATTGTTGGGTTTTGCTACTTAAGCTGGGTTGTCTAAATGGCATGGAAGGCATGATGAATCAACTATTTAAAAAATGGTTTTGAAGACCGTATTAATTTTGTGTTTCTTCTACTGATGACAGTGATCATCCCTGATCGCTTGCTAATTTTTTTTTGAAGAATATGAAATTACTGTTCTAATAAACTGTCCTGTATTGTTTCATTTCTTTGATCCACACTCACACATGGGTGGCTTTTGCCTGTTCTCCCTCCCTAGTAGAAACTGATGTTTCTTGCTTTTTCTATGTACCAATTAAGTGGAGGTCAGGAAAATGTGTGGGTTTTAGATCTCTGTTACAGAACAGTAAGTGAAGAGATCTGTCTTGCACAAATGAGTATTACTTTTATGAGGGCAAAATAATTTTATTTATCCTGATGGATGGTTGCAAGAGACTGCACAAACAGAAAGGCATATGGCTTGGGGTGGTTTTCTTCTTAGTAGCTACTTCAGCAATTTCAACCTTACCAGTATCTGACTCTGTCTTGTCAAATTCAGATAAAGATATCATCTGTAATTCTGAAGTAAAGAGCATTTGAACAAATAATGAAACTTTTATGATTATAAATATATTTAATGTGATCATAATTGACTTTTGAAGATTGAAATGTGATTGAGAGATTTCCACAAAACTTAGCTTTGTGCTGACTTGAACTGAGGTTTATTCATCGCATGAAATTATCTCATTTAGAGCCCACATTAAAATCACGGTATTATGCAGAAAGATTGCCAGCAAATATAAACTGCTATTCAGGAAAGACACTCTTCAGAAATTAATGTCACTTTAAGCAATCTTTAGACTTACTGGCATGGCATATAGGGAAATTAACTGTCTCTTCCGTTTTAGCTTTTTTGGTGAACAATGAAAAGACTTGTCAAACAACGCTATAGAGAAGCTGTAGGTTAAATGGTAGGTCAGTATATTTTTGTAGTTTTAATACTAGTAAAAATATGGTGGAATTTTCTGTTGCTTATGCACTTTTTTCTGTATGCTACCTTGATTAAAATTGGTTTAACTGCCTGGGCAGCATGAGCTTGCAAACTTTTTGCTTCTTGTTGGTAGGAAACCTTTGTTCAAAACACAAGGTAAAATACACTGTTCTGTACTCTTTGCATGGGGCTACAGGAAGAATGGAAAGACTGTTTGGACGTGTCATTTTGCAGAAATTACTGACAAATAGCAGATTCTTGCCTATTTTTGCAAAGCTGGGTTCCCTATGGCTAGAGGAAGGCTTAAGGCATAAATCAGGAAATCTCTGCTCCTTAAGGTAGAAGTTTAATTCCGTTCTCGTTTGTTATGTTGTCCCACAGTTGTATGTCCTGGCATTTACCAGTGAGGGGGAGGGTATTATGGAAGGCTAGGAAATCCTGTTTAATGTGGAGTATAAGTGGAGTAGCATGTGAATGTGAAACGTGAATCTCTGCGAAACGGTGGAAATGACCTTGAACACATGTAAGCCGTGACTTGGGAAGGCGTCCTTATCCGTTCAAGCATTTCAGAGGAATTTTCACACACCTGCTGCTGGCATATGTTTAGAACCTTTCAGAATAGTAAAATTTGAAATACTTATTTTAAAATGTCTTCCTGATCGCTAGTAGTACTTTGCATTAGATGAAAAAGCATGAAAAATTAATTTGCAGGATCTTTTGAGTACATGTATAAATGACGGAGAGATGAAATCGGACTGAAGCATGTAAGAGTAAATGAAGAACAGCTGACTTCAGCACAGTTGCTGTGTACAGATGGGATGTTCTGGGTGACTTCAGGACTATAGAGAAATTGAGGCTGAGTCTGATACTGGAACAGTGCAGGAATTGGAATAACAGGCAGCCAGCTAATGCAGAAATTGTCCCTTAACAGGCAGTAGACTTGACGGAAAATCACTTCCAGCAGCTAAGCTTCCCCCCCACAAGTAATGACACTAGTAAAGTCTGGACTCCTATAGATTTGTAGCTTGTGTGGTTAGGTTTTTTAGTGTCTAATAAAGTATAAGTGCTGATTTGAAGCTCTATTATGTCTTGGGCAGTGGTTATGTTTATCACCTAATGGTGTCCAGAACAGTTGAGTTAATGCTGCAGCTTTTTTTAAGGGGAAAGTAGGGACAAGTTAGGCTCCTGGACTTGTCTGTTTATGTAACTTTTTAAGAGCTTGTATATCTTTGGAAGCTGTCACCCTCTGTTGGATCTGGTTGAAATTAGAAACAGGTTAAAAAAATTGATAGGGACATGAGAATAGGGACATTCACAGAAAGAACTTCTACTAGCTCCTTTCCTAATAAATTACAAGTAGTTGTAAAAATGAGAATGTGCCGTAACAAACTTTTTAGCTTTTCATGTGTCAATCTCTTCGCTGTTTTACCTCTATAGTATCCTAGAACGCAACTAACATTTTTTAGACATTGCTTAATTGATATCTGAACTTTTTTATACAATATTTGCAAAGCACCCGATGAAATTATTTTCAGTACTTTAGGGAACAGTAATGTTTTCTTCTGTTATGTATTATGCTGAGGAGTGTTCCAAGAAGTGGTTTCTGTATTGACATTTTTGTTCCCTTTATACTTGTACGGGTGATCTCTTTTCACTATCTGTACCCTTGTATAAAGGCTAAATTTTATTGAATTTTTTTTAGCTATTCTTCCCTATACTGGCATCTGCTTCGGAGACTTTTCCCATCTATCCCTGTCAAAAGAGTACACTAGTCAGGTCTCTGTAATACTTCCTTTTTAGCTCAGAACTGTTATTTTAATAAAGCAGTTTTGCAAATGGGAAAGATGAACAGTAATACTACGTTTGTTCAGAGAATAGATGTTTAATAAAAATCATGGAAACTTTTGTCCCCATATCAGTCCTCACATTGTTCTCCAAAAAGACACGTTACTTGGAAGACTCAAATATATCTCCGCAGCTAGCAGTCAAACCAGTGCTTCCAGTGTGGCAGTACTTCAGCTGCAGGGCATTTTGCTTGTCTCTCCAGGTAGTCTTAACAGCCAGATTCCTTCTTCTAGTTGAACTGAAGTTATTGTTTCAGATTAATTTTCTGCCTCCTTCAAAGACTTTTTAAAATTGTAATCTTGGTGACAATATAATAATGATACAAAGGGCTATGGTCCTTGCCCATTCCTTATGACTTTGCAAGTTAAACATTTTTTCGAAGGGCTTTAAGGCCATGTATGAATGGATGAGAGAAATCTAGGATCTTCACTTGCCTTTACACTTAAGCAGTGAATGGTTTACATTGCCACATTTTGTCACCCTGAACTACCATCTGTTTTGTGTCCCTCTTGGAGCGCCTACTGTTGCAAAATCTGGCTTGCTCAGTGATTCAGTGTACTTTATAAAGAAACTCTCCTTCCTGCCTTTACGTAAATACTGAAGTATATGCAAGATGTTATGACTTGACTAGCTGTTTATATTTGTTTCTTTGCACAGGGTGCAGAATTATAGATTGGAAATATTTGAGAACCACGTTGTGTAAGGCCTTCGTTCAGTGAATCGTCTCACCAGTTTGATTGGCATGTGATACTCAGTTATTCTCAGGACGCTCCTCCTTGGAACATATTTTATGTGGACTGCACTGGAGTAAATCATGTAGTGACTGGCTTTCTGCAAGGCAGGTGTTCTTGTTGCCTGAAGGAACTTTTTTTCTGCTCTAGCTAAAAGCAAATACAACAAAACGGCCAGAGTCCCATATTTCTTTCCCCCTTCTTCGCTCCTGTGTTTCCTCTTTAATTTCTGGCACAATGAAGAGATTTTATTTACTTAGCAAACTCCCCCCACCCATCGGAGAATCCTTGCAGGTTAGATAAACTTGGAAAATTCATTGCTTTCAATATGATCCATAACCTAATTTATGAAATACAGTAATCTCGATACTTTAAAAAAAAAAGCCTCAACCTGTATCAAAATACAGGAATTTACCTTTTAACCTAGAATTACAGTGACTGTAACATGCTATGAATGCTGCTTCCACCTCCCCCCTCAAATCCAGACTTCAGTTTAGTCTGTGTGAAAAAAATCAGGATGTCATTCTTTTTCCCTTTTTCTCTCGAAGCCAAGAAGGAGACTTTGCTTATTAAATGAGACCCATGGATGGTATTTCCGTACAAACATTAATTAATTTGGTTTGTAAGGCAAGGGTTTTTATCTGCATCCCAAATGAACTTGAATTTCCTCATTTGCACCCAAAATTGAAAATTGTTCCCTCAAAATTCCGACTTAAGGAAATCCTTGTATGGCAGCCTATGCTTAAGACAAAAATCCCACTAAGGTGGAGTTTGAGACCTACAGTATAAAGTACAATACAATATATGATACAATGTTTCTTTTTAACATGACACAAAAATAATTATCTTCAAAGACGGGGGATTCTATCCTCTTTGTTTCTCACCACAGCTTGAGGGTTTTTAAAAAGGAATAATTCATATTTATGAGTGGTGTGAGGCTTTACTAGTGAAGACCACCTACTTTTATTAAGCCCTCTGCCCTTGTTGCCTAGTTCCTGTCTTACTTAGCACACTGACCTTATTTTTTTTGACCGAGTTTGTAGTAGTGTCTTCCTCCCGTAAAGGTAGTAGATTTATTTAGTTAAACATTTTAAAGTTTGTATGTTTTGTTCTCTACTATGCTGTTAATGACAGCTTCAGCTGTGAGTTTCTGCTAGCCTTTTGCTAAATCAAAGCATTCTTACAGGTAAGGGAACTAAGTATATTTTTAGTGTTTTATATAAAACTTTATGCTCTTATATATAGAAGAAATGAAAATAGTATCTTTGCAACCCATGAATATTATCTGTGTGGGGGTGTGCATATATATATATACACACAAACGTATATATTAGGTTACAAAGGGATTTGTAGTTGAGTAACACTATATTGTGTATTTTTTTTACACTGAAGAAGAGTTTTGGAGATGGTATGGTATATTGTGTGACATTTATATTGAAGGGTGAAAGAAAAGTGGTAAATTACATTTTGATGTCTTAAACTTATTTAAAGAACTGCTTCATAGCACTAGATGCTCATACTGACCTTTAAAATGAAAGCTAAAACCAAAATAAGCTCTAACTAAAGCAACTGACATGATTGCCTGCAGAAAGCAGACTAAGATAATGAGTTCTGCAAGGGTTCTGGGGGGAGCTATTCTGCTGGTTATAAGGATGTCGGGTTAAGGATGCAGATGACTATTTTTAAAGTGAGGACATTCAGTGAGAGAGGATATTGTTTTCTGCAGCTTCAAAACCATTACTCTTGGTATCTTTTTAAGTGCTCAGTAGGTTAAAAGCATGAATTTATATCAAGTCCAAACTGCAGCCTGTAAGAGCATTTTGGAGTATCAGATATCTTTTTCTGTGCAAGTGAGATGATATGTCTGTATCTGTCTATATATAAAGAGATATATAGATATGTCTATATATTTCTATAGATAGATACAGTGTGTTGGTGCAGAACATCACTTTTGTAAACAGCTTTGTCTGGGGACTCAGAACTTTAATTTCTTCCTTTTGACTTTAAAGTCTGTCAAACCCAGCATCTAATCATGAAATAGATAAAGGCTTTAAAATAACTTTTCCCCAGCCTTTCAAAACAATATTACTGTACTACATTTATGTAGTTACTGATGATTCTGCACTAATGTGTAATTGAATGGTTTTGTCCCCACAAGGAGTGGTGATCAGTCACTGCAGCGGTGGTGCTCCTCTGTCACTAGGTAGGGCTGTAGGAAGCTTTTTTGCGATCTGTTACTCCTGTGTGCTGCTTTTTTGACTTAACCGGAATGCTCTTGCCCTGTAAGGGCAGTGAGGTTCAAATGCTGAGCACAGACTGATTAACGAGGCATTAAGTGAGTTAATTCTTTCATTTTTAAATGAAGTATTAATATGGTTTTGGTGGTCACTGATTTGCATTTTAAGTAAAAGAGATGGCTTATGTAAGCAGTATGGATTTTTAAACCATTTGTGGTGTTTGGTGGTTTTAGTTCTTGATCTTAAATTGTGAAGTTTAAAGAAATAAATTGCTGAATCTGCTTGCTCACAGTAGCTATTGCAGTGATGAAGAACAGATATGTTACTAACTTGTTTAAAGATGAAGGTTCTAAATGAATATGAAGAGTGTGCAAGCCAGGTTCAGAACAAGTATTTGTAAATGTGTTTTTTTAGAAGGGATTTCCTTATGTTACAAAACACTAGACTGACTTATCAAGAGGTGGCTTTGCCACTCCTGTGGCTTAATACCTGAGTGGTAGCTCAGTGAAACTTGGAATAAAGTGGACTAGGGCTTGAGGAAGGTGGGAATCATGTCTGCTAGAATTGGTAATGAAATAACATGACCTGTAACTTAATTTTCCAGTACTTTCTAAACTTCAGATATGGTGGGCTTGAGTATTTCTCGATCACAACCATAGCAGTATATAAGACCAAGACCAAAGATCCTACTGGAGGGGAAAAAATATTGAAATCCTTTTGCTTTAGAAGTGGATTCAAACACTGAAGGGACTCTTCTACTTTTGTGTTGCATTTACAAGAGCATCAACTCAAGATTTCTATTTTGAGGAGATGCTTTTGAGTCCTGAGGCCATCTATAAAAAGATTTTTCATAAAAAGACCTTCCATTCATCTAAGAACTTGAGAGGATTCATTAATACCACTTTAATTTCCTGTTTGTGAGGAAGGCGTAAGAACTCTGTATGGCATTAACAGAGGACCTGTTACTGCAGTGCAACCTCCCCGAGAGGTAGCTACTGAATTTTCATAGGGACGTTGTGGTCCTTATGGATAGGTAGCTACTATCTAACACTGTTACCAACTCATAGTATCTTACCTTTCAGAATCTTTGTCTTGATTTATTCTCTGTGAGCTGATGTGCCCTTGAAAGGCATGTTGGTATTTCTTGTACACATAGTTGCCTGTTGTATTTGTCTTGCGAATTATGGGGTACCTTCTGACTCTAAACACGTTTATTTGGCATCACTGTTGCTTGGACGGATGACAGTGCATAGGGCAGCGCTTTTCCCTCAAATGCAGTGTTAAGCAGTGCTGCTAGTGCTGTTAAGAGGGTCTGCTCTAACATCTCACCTGGAGATCTGGGGGCTCTTCTCTTACTGGGGCATATTAACAGCTTTTGGGTTATACTAAAACTATTTGTTACATCAGGTCAGAATAGGTGGTGTAGTCTGAGGCATGTGTAGGGAGAAGCGAGACATGGGCTTCCAGGAGAGGCTATTCCTGGGAACTCTTACAAATTGTGTAGGACTTGGTACTGTGTACATAAGTGTGTACCTTAGAGTACACAAGTACTCCAGGTTTATCTTGGCACCCCCTCCAGCTGTGTATCTTTTGTGTGAAAGGCCATTATTCATGTTCCTGGAGGCCAGAATGAGAGAAGTTTATTGCTTGCAGATGATGCTTCACATGCAGAAATACGTGCTGTCTTCTTGTACAGATACATGACTTAAAGAACATCTTACACAGCTTGGTTGTAACTTTTTAATGTTGCTAACACAAATCTGAGACTGGAGTTCTTGTTTTCTACCAGTCCTTTTTCTAGAGCTTATTTTGATGTTACATAGAGCAAATAAATGTTTTTCTTAGCAGATTAGTTGTTACAATAAAGGAACCACAATTTACTGAAGTCTTGTTGACTGCCTTTTAAAATAGGATTGAAAGTGTAAGTGAGAATAGGAAATGGTCTTTGCTGAGCCATAAAGACCGTTTTCCTTCCGTCATACATATACTTTGAACTAAGTACTGCACTCGTAATTTTATGTGGAAGGAGAATCTGCACAAAGAATAGTTAAAACAGTGTTGATGCAAGTATAACAGATACTTGGTGATGTTAAGTTAGTCTTTTCCTCTGTAAAGTGGTGAAACCATAGCAGTTTGACTAGGGATATTTAAATTTGTGTTTCTCTGATCAACAACATAGAAATTGATTAAATTCTCTTAATTCTTTCTGTAATATTTCCTTCTGAGAATTTTAGGCCACATGTAACTGTTACGTGTATCTAAAGATACCTTCCTGAAAGACCACTTTTCATGCCTTCGTGTGTTATCACTGTGATATCCAAGTTCTAGCATAATCGGATGTGCCTGGACTTAGCATTGAATTTGGTCCAACTTGTTATTTTGGTAATAGAATTAAACCAGTACAAATTTGACACTATTGCATTCTAATGCTAAAATTATCACAGTGTATCAGTATGTCAGTAGTTCTCCATTGACACTGATGGTGCGTGCCTTGTTTCCCTTCTTTCTTTTACTGTTACATTGAAAAATAATGTGGTTTTATGATAGGATTTAAAAACCTATGACTGTTGGTCTCAGTAAGCATATGTAATGTATTTAAAAGGATCTGTCTGTCTTGAACCACTTCCTCCTCTATTCCCCGACTCTCCCTAGAAAAATTCGGAGATGTAGTCTCCAGAATACCTTACATTTTAACATGAAGACAGAGTTAATGTGTACTCCATTATCCACAGAGACTTCAGGCCTGTATGATGCCAGGTACTGTCATTGTATAAATATTAAATGTGTATTGTTTCATGAAACTATTTAATCTGAGGAAGCGATTATTTAAATAATTTAATTATTTAAATTAATTCTTCTACTGGGAACATGTTTTTACTAATGCAGTGAATGTTAAGTAGACATTGTAGGGCTGGACATTGTAGACAGGTAGGGAGTTGTGTCCTTTCTCCTCAGCCTTACTCTGTCTACTTCTAATTTTGTTGTTAGCCATATGCTTTAAAATTTTAAGAGCACTGCCTTGGAAGTTTTTTTTTTTCCCATTTTAAAAGGGTAGCAATGTTCTTCTGTTTTGGCTACCCACTTCCACTTGGTGGGTATGACATCCTTCTTGCCACTTCTTCCTCCCTCTACCCCAGCTGTTGTAATGTTGACTTTACAAGCAAACTGAAGCTTCCTCTCTCATGTTCAATACAGAAAAGATATTCTCTGTCCTAGAAACTTCAAAAACTATGCTAACAGGTCAGTGTTTGTATGAAAGTGGCTTAAATCCGTTGTATATCCTTCTGTGCATGATTCTTTGCACTTACGTCCATGTTGAGCTGTAGGCTGCTAACAGCAATGCCACAGCTTCACTGATAATAGTACAGGTGAAAAATGACTAATGATGAGGGAAGGATCAAACCAAAAAATAGGGCGATTTATGTTGGGAATGTCTGGTATAACCTAAGCATATGGCTGTGTGGGTGGCCGTAGACTTTCTGAAGCTCCATGCTTAGAAAACCTGCCTAACTAATATTTGGGTTAATCTCTAGCTAGTGCAGCATTCAGTTCCAGACACTTGGTAATCAGAATTTTTGTAGTCTCACCCACCACTCCAAATTCCTATCATTCATCTGTCTATTTTAAACGTCTCTTGTGGAGCAGTTCTAAAATTACCCACTGTTTTGACCTGACAGTAACAGGAGTATGTGAGCTCCTCCTGCTGCTGTTCAGCTGGTGTATGGCTGCTTGCACCATTCAACTGAGATGATGCTTCTGCATGGAAGAATGGTGCATTTAAAACAATATGCTGACTCTTGCTGTATGTTTGACCTTTCTGTAGCAATGACCAACAAGGTTTCAGTTCATTATTGCAGTGCTGAGAGCACAACTTATTTGTTATGTCAGATTTTCAGAGCCACTCACTGAAGCTCAGCTGTTAAAATCTTGCTCCCTGTATAAACCCTGCAAGAGCCTGCTTTGCTTGCCCTTAGTGGGGTTGCCCAGCCATGTGCCCTCACTCAGCTTGTCTGGCCAAGCTCACTGCTCTCTCGGAATATGAATTTTTGTAGAATTGTTTGCACGAGGGAATAAACCATTTAACAGTGAAACTTGGGGAGGAGGCGTTAGAGTATAATTCAGCAATAGTAGCTGTTTTGCCACATTGTAAATTATGTCATTGGGATCGAATAATTTGGAAACACTGAGGTTTTAATTCAAATAAAAATAAACCTCTGCTTTTTAGAGAAAATGGAAATGAAGAGGTATATGAAAGAGCTATCACACCATGTATTGGTAGAGGAGGACACAGGGTTACTGGAGAAGGTAGTATGTGGGAGGCAATGGAAGAGGGCAGCTTTTCAGTTTTAACATAAGAAACACAGCCCTGGTTCCTCTTTGTCTGTTCCTCTTCCATTTTCTGACTAATTCTTTTTCTTCCGTGCATGAACAGATTTGCATCTTTGCAGGTGCTGTAACAGCTAGTAAGGAAAGATGAGTTCCCTCACCTTCTTGGCATAAGATGGTACTTCACAAATTCCAGAGAATGTCTTTAGTTTTGCTTCCTTTACCTTGCAGAGCTGCTCTCTAATTAAAGCTTCAGCTTTCCTGTCATCTCCCATACAACCCAAACCTCCTGTATTTTTTAATCTCTTTACAGTTATGATCTTTTAAATGCTAGTAGTGAATGAGTTTTTTGTCATCTGATGAGTTGGATAATTTATCAAAAGTTGAAAAAAAAATCTGTTCAGTGTTAGTTGGGTGTGTAATTCTGTGAATTGTGAACTAAGAGTTCAAAATCATTTGTTTGCTAATAGACAGTGCTATGCAAATACTGTATGGTTGATACTCCAGTTGCTTAGCAATAACATTAACAGTCATGAGTGTTTATAAAGCAAATATAATATGATACGGTCAACAAGGTATGTGGTGCTTTTTGTATTACTTAAGTGTCCTGATAAACGTTTTCCAACAGTTATTAGGATTACACATGAGCAAGCACCTGACACTTAAGAGCAACAACTTGAATAAGTAAATCTGATAAATGATGTGCTTGTGTTTTTTAATCTAAAACCCCACAACTTAAAACAAGTGGTGAACATGATGATTTTCCAAACACATTAGCTTTGAACTTTGAAATGTTATTTTCATGGCTTTGATAAATGCTCTTGGAATGGCTTTGGATGTTCAGTCTGGAAATATTAAGGGTGATAGGTTATGTGATTAAAAGGCTTGTCTCCGTGCGCACAGCGAAGCCCTGAGGCACAGCAGCAGGCGGGGGAACCCCGTTAACCTCGTCAGAGAAATGAACCCCCTGACCTGGCTCCTGCCAGGGCTGTCACTGGAGATCATCAGCCCCGGGGACCTGGGTGACAGACACTTGATGAGTAAATGGAGAGGCTCTGCGGGGTCAGCTTGCAGAGTGGGAGGGGGAGTAGAGTCACTGTGGCACTTATGGGGTGCAGGGAGGAACGTTTTGGGATTGTACACAACTCGGCATGGGATGCTTAGGGGAGGGACCAAGATTAGGGAAAGGAGGGATCAGGGTGATTTTGGTGGAAAGAACAACTGTGGGGAAAATAGGAGGGCCAAAGGGATAAAGTGGGCTGGTTGTGTGTAGGCAAGTAGCTGGACAGTGTGTTTGTCTGGCCATGCCCTGTCCAAATCAGCACAGTCTGGCCTGTCTCCTCATTAAACTCTAATTGTTTTCCTGGGTAAGGGGCTACCTGCTGTGTGTGCCTATGGAGGTCTCAGTGCCAGCAGCTAGAGTCAGGCCATGGGTGACAAGGGCCCGCATGGCTAGGTCAAGTGAGGGTGTGTGCGTTGGTGTGTATCATTGGGACTGTGATGCAGGACTAGCCAGGGAGTAGAAGAGACTTGGGAGTGGCTATGAGGTCCAGGCAAAACATGCGTGCATCTGCATGAGACGGCTGAAGGAGCTGGCTACTGGAGGAACTGGGAGTCCAGGCCAGCTGCTGAGGAGACTCTGGGGTCTGGCTGAGACCCCCGTTCGTGTGTGCATCTGTGCATGAAGTAGCTGGAGGCAAGAGGCTCTGGGGACCAGCTGCTGGGTAGATTGAGAGTCCGAGGCCAGATGCTAGAGGGATCCATACTGAGTGTGTCTTCGTGTTTGTGGGGGGGTCTGAGTATCAGCACCTGGAGTGGGGCCACGGGGTCTTGTGTGCTGGCAGCTGGGGAGGCTGAGGGTCTGGGGACAGCTGCTAGGGAGACCGAGAGCGAGCCCAAGGCCAGTTACAGGGGTATCCATATCCTCTGTGTGTGTGTGCGCATACATACATATTCTCCTAATGGACTTTCACCCTGATGAGAGGAGCAGGAGGCCGTTGGTGCTGCTTGTGTTTACCGGAGTGCTGAGTTTGCGTTGAGCCGTGTGGCCAGACGTGTAGGTATGTGATGTGCACGTCTGTTTGTGTGTGCACCTATGGGGAATGTGTGCTCAGCGTCGCTACTGGGTGGGACCTTGGGGCAGGGAATTGCGGCTGCGTCACCTCTGTTGGGCTGCTGGATTTGACAGCTACTGATAAAGGGATGTGGGTCTGAGAAGAGATGCTGAGGCTCTTTGAAAAAATCTCTCCTTACTAAAGCTCAAGCTGAACATCTGAGATCATTTACTGCAGCAGATAATGGCTCCAGTTTTCAAATGTGTTGTGCTGATGTGAAACTTAATAGTATAATGGAATAATAGAAAATGATTTTAATGTAAAGATTTACAGATGCTGTGTCTTACAGAAAGTCAGAAGTCTGAGATTACACCATTTAGAACTAACTTTGAACAGATGTAATTTGGGAGATAAAATTTGGTTTAAAATGCAACTTTAAATGGGCATACGGTGTTTGACAGCATTGTTCCCCTCCTAGACGTCTACTAAGTGGATTTTCAAACTGCTAATGAAATCTTTTTGGTAGCATATTGTCATTTATTTATTATTGTTGAACTTCAGTTTTAGACTACTTAGGCAAAATTCAGGGTTCTAAATCTGACCTTGAAGCCTTCTTCCCGCATGTGTCCCCTAAAGAAAAATCCAGACAAGCAGCATGTAATTAAGTGTCTCCAGTTCCTGGGATAGTCCTCTATTTTTGTTTTAGTGGAGCCTGCAAATCATATTAAACCTATAATAAGTTTCTCTGTATGACGTAAAAAGCATCATCTAAACAAAAGCCATCATTCATAAAACTTTATAGATACTGAAACTATTCTTTAGTAATATTGTCTAATCTTACGTAAGTTGACAGCTTTTAAAAAATATTTTGTTTTGGTGAATTCTCTCACTAGACCACCCCCCCCTCCTCCCCCCCCTCAAAAAACCAACCAGGAAAAGTGGAAAGCTACTTGCAGTAAGCATGTGAATAAATGTTTGATGCTGTTGTGCTCTATGGAGCCTCAAGATATTTTGCTGCAAGGCTGTTTCAAAATGTGACAGACACTGCGTAAATAGGTTGCTATTGTATTCAGCCATATTCTTATACTCAATACAGATACACTTGTCACCTTTTGCTTTTTTATTTTTAAAATATGGTCAGACCTCTGGAGAAGCTCACATTAGATACTCAGCATCATTCTAAGGTCTCATCTGTTTTAAAACAGATGTGGGGGAAAAATGAGGAATGGTTTGCTTCATGTGTGTGTACTGCTAAAAAATCTGAATGGCTTGTGCTATTTGAGGAACGGTATGCAGCCTAGTAGCTGAAGACTGATGTAACACACTAGAAAAGAGAGTTAAAGGTCTCTGATATTCTAATGTGCAATGTGGAATAAATAAGTCAATGCAGTATATAAAAGCTGAGGGGGTTACTGAATCTGGAAAGAATTGATTTCGGGCATTCCACCTTACAGATTTTAACTGAAGATGGAAGGAAGGGTCCTCTGCTGAATTTAAGATAAAAAAAAAATTAGATTGAGTTTTTGAAACTAGAAGAGAACTGCCTCATCTTTAATAAAAGAAAAAAAAATTAATTTCAGCAGAGGAGTCTTTTGGAAAGAATGTGTTATGCAAACCAAGTTTCCAAGGAGTCTGTAGACAAAACAGACTTTAAGTCTTGATATGCAAAATGACTTGTGTTCTAGTGCCATTATTGAGGTGTGTATGTATTATCAATAAACTCCTGTAAAGGATTATATGGATCTTTGAAAATGATATTTTTGTGAGCGTTTAGAAAGATTGACAGTCAGCCTTATGTGACACCAAGGTATTGGAAACAAGACTTTGGAGTTCAGGTGACCTGTAAAGTTCTGGATCTGGACTTTGAATATGGGTCAGATCTTTGAGAGCTGTGGGAAGGTGTCAGTTCTGGACAATAGTGAACTGATGAAATAATTCTGGTACCTGATTTTGTTTGCTGAGGACCTTAGTGGCCATGTGTCCTTTCAGTCTTCGTACATTCTTCCAGTATGGATACACGGTGCTTTTTATTTTTGTATTGTTTCCTGGCCTGCTTAGCAGGTGACTTGCTGAGATGACTCCTGCTCATTGTTGGCAATTGAACACTGTGGCTCCATTATAGGATTAAATCTTTAGTCATTAGCTTCATCCTCTTTGACCACTAAGTACTGAAATAAATGTTTTCCATTTTATATTCTGTTAGCTTCTACAAGATACAGCTTGACTTCTAAAGCATGGTAGTATTTAATCATAATAAAAAAAGGGTAGGTCCCTTACCTGAATACTTAGATAAGGACTTTTTTGTCTATGTAGTGTCTGCTTACTGATTACTCACTTCAAAATGCAAAACATTGGAGTATGGGAACAATTGTCTGCAATGATTCTGGATTCCGTTTCATGATAATATTTTCCCCTTTACTTGTTAACATGCTTGCATGCCTATTCCTGCCTTCACTGATCTTATAAAAGCTATTGGTTCTTTCCTATTCTTGCTTGCCAGAAAGTCTTAAGCTAAATTAGTTGATGAAAATGTCTCTATTCTGCTGATGCTGAGTCAGAAGTGTTTATTTAAGGATGATGAATTTAGTAATCATCAAACCATGTTTAAATCAAAAATGCTAATTATAGATAGGCTAACCTATATTTCTGAAATACTTAATGACTTGAAGCCCAAATCCTTCTTGCTTAAGTTAATAAATGCATTGGTTTCAGTTGGTGATGGGTGACACTATAATTCACAAAAGACAAAAGTAGTAATTATCTAGACGAAAACATGAAACTTGTAACCCTTGATGGGCGGGGAGAGAGGCTGAATGAGATTCTCACTCTTTTCTGTGCTCTTTAGGGTAAGAAAGGAGTAAAAATCTTCAAGATTCTTTATGGTGTATATATAATTTTGGCTATTTTGTGTTGATGATGCTTTCCTGTGTTTTGGTAGATGTTGAATATTTATAGCTCTGCCTTTCTGACTCTTAACCTTTTTCTTAATTCTCATGTTTTCTGTTGGCATTTTTATTAGCTAATATTTGAGGATCATGCTGTTGATTATGGCTAGTGTGTTTGAGAGTCAATCTGAGGAAGAAAACATTTAGCTTAACAATTTATTCAACACTTCATTTCCAATAAGTATTTATAGTGGTACTATCCATCACTAGCTAGAGTAACTTTCCATTGAAAGCTAATTCTGGGATGGAGCTATTTTAGAGTAGAATGAAAAGTCGTCTTCTGTGTGCAGATGGGGAGACAGTTATTGAGGTAAACCTTGAATCTAAATTGTGATAATTTAATTTTTGTCCATTCATGTGATGAGGAAACATCCAGATTGTTGCATCTGCCCTTTGTTAATTTGGAAGTTCCGTTTTCTGAATGATTGTGAAATGTAATGAACAGTGTTCTTGTATACTGATGTGAAGCAGTGCTATTTTACTGAAAATAGAACTCCCGTATTTTTAGAGACCAAAATGCCATTGTTTCTGGTTTTGCTTTTAAAATGAATGGAGACCTGTGTACTTACTAGTAAGAATCTATGAAAAAAGGGAAGAAGATGAAAAAATTTTAATGTCTGACTAATTTAGATGAAGAATCTGTCCCATTGTGCATGATCTGCTTTCAGAAACTGATCACCAATTCCAGGGAAAAGTCCTGTTTAATTATAATCAGTTGAAAAATGATGTGGTGCAGCTTTCTAATATGGAAGCATTTGAACTTAATGGACCCTTACATGTTATGCTAACTGGTGATAAATAAAAATAATGCAGAGCAGGCAGGTACAGTTACTCTTAAGTTACTGTTAGTGTGTCTGCATTCAGGGTGTTGATGAACATTCTTGCATCAAATTTTAAATAGAAATAATGAGTCTGATGGGCTCTACTGGTACAACCAAGGCCTTAAGTATACTTTATTTTTGAAAGTGGAACGTAAAATAAAAAAAATACGTGTTTTGCTGTAGACAAAATGGATGTGTTTTATGGGCTGAGGTAATTCTTTTATTGCTGCCATGACTTTAAGTTGTTTTTCCAGTAAATACAGGATTACAGTGGCTTCAAGAGAAATGGTATAGATGATGTGTGAGATCAAATAATGCTAAATTTGCAAAATCAATATTTCCCACAAATGCTATGGGAAATTTATGCTGTTAATGAAGATAGATTCAGTATGTCACTCTTGCTGATGAAAGGCAGACTTACTCAATTGCCATAGATGACATTGTTGCTACTCCTGTCCTTTCCCTGCTAACCTACCCCTCCAAGTTTAGTTTTAATATGGGTGCGTATAAAGGTAAGACTGTCTTTAAGATGTTTCAAGCTTCTGAGAGCTTTGGGAAAGAAATGATTTGTGAATGGTGACTCCCCTGAAAGTCACCCCTGGTTTATCAGAGGTTTTCTTTAAATCCTCCCCAAGATTCAAGGATCAAATATACACACATTTTCTGATACCAAGTGTGAGCCTTCTCTTTTGATGTTGGGGAAAAAAAATAGGATTTTTATCTTGATGATGGGAAAAACCCAACTCCCAGCACCTATTATCTAATTCTCTTCAGTGAGTTCCTGTTGTGTCAAATTACCCATGGTGGTGTGTTGTTGGTTTTTTTTTTTTGCTGTGACCTGAATCTCTCAAAACTTTGTGAAAGCAGGGGATTGTCACCTCATTAAACTTTTGTATGGCTTTGGAGCCAGGACAGTCAGTGTTTGAGAACAAATGAGTCTGAGCATCAGAAGAATGTTTTGTGCCTGTGTAGAGTCCCAGTTCATAACTGCCAAGTTTAGGCAACTGCTTATCTTTGGGCTATTCTTAACCTCAGCAAACATGTATTGCAAACACTCCTAGCATGTCTCTAACCTTGCTGTTAGAGCTCAGTCTGGAGTACAACTTCTAGCATAAAAAAGGGGAAAATTCCGTCATAACTTTGTGACCATCAAGTTATTGAAACCGTAGAAACGTCAGTCTTAAACTCGTTAAAGTTTTTAGTTCCAGGAGTGACTGTAGAGAGCAGTACCCACCAAGTTATTAAATATATATCTTTTCACTGTAACAAACTGTTAATGGTCGTTTAATTTGGGCAGCATTCATCTAAACATGTGGACTGAAGCAGTGGTTCAGAGTGATACATTATGAAGGAAATAGTCCCAAGATACGCAGGTGCTGAACTTCGTAGAAGTGGTCATTTGAGTGTTACAGAACAGCACCAAAGTGTATAAAACTCATGCAGATTCATAGGCAGGTTTTTAACATAAAGTTAAGACCAAAGTATTCTAGGTTTTGCCTGCCTTTTTTAAATATTACTTATAGCTGCCTGTTAAACAGACTTGGCATTTTTAAAATGGATTCTAGTTAAGTTTGCAGTCTTCAGAGCATTAACATTTTGGATCAGTCTCTTGCCAGTTTGGGTATAGCCTTCTTTCAGTGCTGTCTGCACCCCAGATCATGACATCATACCTAATTACAACATAATTGTTTGTGACCGTTGTTTTTAAATACGTAATTGGATCTTATTAGCATGATCTGGTGGTACAGTTACACTGTGTCGAGTTCTTGAGGTTTCTGTGTGCTTCGGAGCTAGAACCTAGTCATACTTACATTTTTAGGCAAGAAGCAGGTTTTCATCTGGGACAGTACTATAAAACCAGTTGCCTTCTGCGTGACTGATGTATTTGGTCCTCTTTTCACTGTCACTTTTCACTTTGATACCTCCCCCCAGTTCAATTTTAATTTGGGCATTTCTGAAAGTTTCTTGCTGCCTTTAGCTGCTGCCTTGTTTACCCTCGCCACTGGAAGACTGAGGGAGTGTGACTTTCCTCCTTAAAAACATCCAGGAGGGAGAAGTTATTTATATTTTTGTCTTTCAGGCTAGTGTGGTATCTTAGCTTAAACTGTTGCAAGAAAATGTGTATGATATACTAAAGGCTACTGCTGTTGGAGAGCTGAGATTCTGGTTTGGCCTCTAACGAGGAGTACAGAAGCCAAATAGCTGAAGTAATTTTTAAAATATAGCTTAATATGAGGTACGTTCTGAGGAGCTGCCTGCTGTACTTCTGTAACTGTCCTTTTGATGAGCCATACAGTTTCTCCTGGTTCTCATATCCTGGAACTGTAATATTTTGGGAACTGATTGCTAGTTCTTCCAATGCTCTGTTCTTTTCCTTTCTGCTATTTCAGAAAATAACTGGTGCTATTTTAGTTGGGGGTGGGGGATCACAAACACGTGGCCTTTGCTGGTCTGAATTGCGAGGTCTGTATGAAGCCTGCACCATTTTTGTTTACTGCTCTTTAGCATTCCTACAGCTGCGTCTTTCAGATGGCACCTTCCAGCTTGTGGTGGTCTGTCAGGGTAGTAGTGCTCATGAACTTTGAGTTCCGTCTGTTCTCGTTCAATTGCTTTAGAAGGCAATCTGATGTAATTTTGAAGTTAGCCCTCATTTGAGCAGGAGGTTGATCTAGCTGAACTCCAAAGAACCCTTCCAATCTAAATTTTTCTATTATTTAGTGGTTGGTAGCACCCACTAAGTGGTTTCCAAGGCTTTCATTTTAGCTACTTTTCTTGATTGCTTTTTTTCTTTTTGTTGGACCTGCCGTGTCATTATTTGCTCCTGTACCTTGAAGGTATAAACTTCAATTCTCTAACTTGTAGAATCTATAGCAAAAGACGTTTGGTCAATTAAGAATATTTGCCCTTCAGTGTTCCTCTTTCTGTGTATCCTGGTCAAGGTCCATTTTCGGAGAGTTTTCTCGTCATTTTATATGAAGTAGACAGTAGTAAGAACTCAGCTACTTGAGAAAGTAACCAGGAAAACTAAGCCAATTCACTAAAATAATTGGATAAAATATTGCTTTGATAATTGAAAGTATAAATACAGTTTTGATCAGATAACTCATGGAGTCTACGTGCAGTATTGAAACTACAGTAGTAGACAAAACTCTAGCTTGGCACAGTAACAAAAGATTCAGACTCTTGTGTCAAATCCTGTTATGACAGTTGATTCATTACTAAATTTGGAAGGGTTAGACTGTATAAAATGCCTGTTTTTCATTGAGTTCACAATCTTGCAGGCACACCTTTTTCTGCAAAATACCGTGGTCCAGTGCATGTGTAGGTAAGTCAGCAGGGGGGAAGGTGAGGTGGAGGAGTGCAAAAAAAGTCAAGGCTTAATCCCTTTTTTGTGATTCTCTGCCACGTCTTCAGTTGTTTGGATTTCTGAGTCTGTGGATCTTCAGAAAAAGTGAGTTGGTGTGATTAAGCTTGAGGTGATCCTGCATCTTTTTAGATGATGTTGTCTTGCCTTATGAGCTTTCACACTGCTGGGCTAAGTAAACTAACAATAATTTCCATTAATGCTTGACCTGGCAATGTGTATGTTCTGCCTCTTCAGTGGGAAGGCCAACTTCACTAACAAAACAGTGCTGACATCACTTTTATACTAGCGATGCTTTTGGCAGTTGAAGAACAAGTCTTTGCCATTTTGGCTGATGCTCTGTTAAAACAAACAAACAGAAAAAAACAAGGCAGGAAAAAACCCAAAACACAATACCTTCAAATGTTTGGGTGCTTATAAAAAGGAAAAACATTGAATTACATATTCACCAGCACTGCAAATGATTGCATGGTGGAGTACTCCTTGTTTTTTTTAAAAGCTTCCCATTTTTTGTAAAGAAACACTTTCAGAAAAGTAATAAAATCTGATTTTAAAAAGTATATTCTAGCTGTAAAAGTCTTGGAAATTGAGATTAAAATCTGTGTGTTCTGACATACCAACCTCATTCGTGTGCCTATGTCACACACATGCACTTGTGTGTATTTTCTTAAGCTAGGTTCAGCAAGGACTTGTGTTTTTCCTCGTAGTTTGCCTGGGAATAGCAGCAGAATTCAAGTGCACAGTGTCTTGCTACTTTAGTATTTGCTCAAAGGTAACTGCCAGCAAGTGAAGTCAGGTTGGGTTGGGGGGGGGCGGGGGGGGAAGAGTGCAGTGACCCTTTGGCATCTTTGATTAAAACAACTCTTCGGATTTTTTTTTCCTGTCATATGCTGCGAGGCTGGCACAAAGGATAAGGGTCATTTCTCAATAAAGCTGCAATGCCGTGGGCATGTGTTTGTTGTGGGTGAGCTAATGACCTCCTAGCAATGGAAAGCAGTAAATTTAGGGGAGTTTTCAGGAAGACACCAGAGGGACTCTAGTAATCCAGTTAATACAAGGATTACTTTAATCTGAGAAGTGACATTGGCTTTAGAGTGGGGAAAGGAGAAGGATTTTTAAATATATTGTCAATGCAGTGTTTTGAAAGGGGGTGACAGGACATCTTTTATACATTATGCCTCCATAAATTGAAATGCCTTTTTTTTTCCTTTCTCATCAAGTGTGGATGTTCTGGTGTGACACCAGTAATGTGCTACCCTTGTCTGTGGCTTTGTTGCTGATGAGAGGACTGAGGGAAGGGAGGGCGTTGTTTTAGCTTGACTTGAGTTGGCAGGTGTGGTGTATGGCTTGCCTATCTGCTGTGGTGTTTTGGAGGTTACCTCTCCCAAGAAAAACACAGTGTGCTCTGAGTCTGATTCACATTGCTGTCTCTTTCTGCCCCCATTCACGAGCAGGCTCCAGCAGTCAAAGCTGCTCTGGCAGCTGTGGAGCGCAGGGGAGATTTATCTGGGCTTCTCCTGCACGCACACAGCCTTAAATATTTACTCAGAGGGAAAACCAACACAGGTTTTGGCCTGGAGCTCTTTGTAGACCTGAAAGTGTATAGTGAGTGACTGGGATGGATGCCCTGGGGAAGGGGCCGGCTGGCGGGGTTGGTACTGTGTCCTGGAGGGGCACTCTTTCTCGGGGCAGTCAATGAGAGGAGGTGCTGATGAGAACATGGCAAAGATTTACTTTCTCAGGTTTTCTTAGGGACTCTGTCCCCATGAGCTTCCCCTGGTACGTTCTTCATGCATTGACTCCCTAGTAAAAGAAAATGACCAGGGAGGATATAAACACAGGTGGGAGGTGCGTGGCCCAGGTGTAACCCAGAGGATACACAGCAGCTGGGGACAGATGTGCCCGGCAGGTCCCAGTTTCCCATCTCTGGGGTGTGCTCCATTGTGATCCAAGAACCCACTTTTTGCAGTAAGTCGGGTTTTGTCTGCAGCACCTCCGAGTGCTGTCGCTGGGGTTGGATATGCCTGGCCTCTGTGTAAAAACGTGGTACTTCTATGCCCTTCCCTTTTAGCCATTATCTGTGTAAACGCAGGCAAAATTGGACTGTTGTGTCTTAGTTTCAGACTGTTTTCAGGGAGATAAAACAGTTTTCTGGAGGAACGAAGGAGAGCTTGAACCGCGGCATCCCATTTTATGCGGGTATCGCATGATTGTTTTTAACAGCAGGCTTTCAGCGGCGGTAAGAGCGGTTCCGAGCCCGAGGTCCGCGCCGAGGCACTCCCGGCAGGGGGCGAGGGCTGCCCGGCCCCGGGGGGGGTGCTGCGGGGAGCGCGGGTCCCGGCGCGGCGGGGAGCGGCCGCTGGGCGCGCCGCTGGCGGGGCCCTGCCGCGCGGCCGGGCCCACAGCGCTCCCTGGCGGCCGCGGCGGGGCCGCCTTCCCCGCGGCTGGGCGGGCTCTGCCGGCGGCTCAGCGCCCCCGGGAGGGTTGTTCCCCCCCCCCCCCCAAATCCGTAGGTGTGCGGAGAGTGGGTGGGGGGCGGCCACCCCCGCACAGCACGGAAGAGCGCGGAGGCGCGGGTGGCGTACCCCCCCCCCCCCCCCCGCGGAGGGTGCGACGGGCGGCGGGGAGCGCGGCTCCCCTCTGCAGCGGCCACGAGGTGGCGGGGTTGAGTTACTGCTGCCTCCCTCCTGTGCCGCAGGGCACACCGCCTGCTCCTCAGCTGCTGGCAAGTGATGCGCTTAACCATTTCAGCAGCGCAGGCACGTTTTGGCCTTAGCCTTTGCTTCTCTTAAATTTTGTCGAGCTAATGCGAACAAGATAAATAACCCTGTTTAACAGAAGCGGGGCTTGTGTGGAAATAGCATCCTCAGGAATTGCGAGAAACTGTCCATAACTTGAGGTGGTTCTTAGTGGAAGCTTAATCTCGGGAGTGCAGCGCTGCTGAATGCAGTATCAGAGGAAGGGCCTTGCAAAGGGAAAGAAGGTGAAATCCTCATTTTCTTGAAAAAAGGCAATGGAGTTCAGTGTCGACAGTGCAGACTGAACAAAATGGGCAGAATATGAGGAATTTGCATAATTTGGCATCTTTATTTTCCCAAGAGATAATGTTCTGAAGTATTGATTTGGGTTTTACTCTAAAGTAGCTTGTCTCACTAGAAGCAGGATTCAGTCTGAACGCCATTTGGTAGCCAGTAAAAACCAGAACAGCTTTGGTCAAGAATAACTTGTGTTTGCATGTACTGATAGTCGGAAATGCAGCTGTATCCGCATCTGACCAAACTCACAGCAATTAGGGTTAGTGAGTAGTGGGTTGGGGAGGGAATGGGGACACTCTATGATCTACAAGGATGCAGACTCTGCTGGCATATGACAATTGTGAAATAGTACTCAGTAAGTTAGGCAGAGCTTTCCACTGACCTTATATATGAGCTTCTATGGGGGGGGGTTGATGGAAGTAGCTAGTAGCATTACGGTTGCTTTTTCTGACACCATATCTGGCTATTTTGCATTTATGTGTGATGGTGATTGTTTCACCTTTTTATAGATAGTCCTGGTTTGAGGTTGCTTATTTAAATTTCATTTATATTTAGCTTTTAACTTAAAAGATGTTTAGAGCTAGACTTCTGGGGAGAAGTCGTCATTAGGGGCTTGCCTGACCTCTGCAAGCCAGCTGTATCCCTCGGACTAGTGGAGTGGCTGCCTCTCCAAGTCCACAGACCCCAACAGGAGGGAAGTGTCGAAGGAAGGAAAGGCAGAAAAAGCTTCAAAACTGCCAAGGTTGGCTTATGTTCAGCTGAGGCTGCAGCATCAGTAATGTAGTGTATTGGAACAGAGTTCGCTCAGGTACGGTACTCTCAAGGCATCCTTAATTACTGTTGTGGTTGAATAATGCCCAAATTGTATGATACTTGGGAGAAAAATAGTAAGTGGTCTATACCTGTGCTTACACTTTATATCTTTCTTGTTCAAGTTCCCAGTTGTAAACAGGGAGGCTTTTCTGTCTTAACGTGACTGTAAAAGTTAATTCCACGTATAAGGAGTCCTCCAAG
Organism: Phoenicopterus ruber ruber; assembly: GCA_009819775.1. Classification (NCBI taxonomy): domain Eukaryota; kingdom Metazoa; phylum Chordata; class Aves; order Phoenicopteriformes; family Phoenicopteridae; genus Phoenicopterus; species Phoenicopterus ruber. Next base: position 187,526,722 of record CM020215.1, on the reverse strand, counting down.
GGCAGGGTTGGTGTGAATAATGTTGAGCCTTCCTGCAGTGCGACTGGGGACTTTCTGGTTACACAAGCATTGTGCACTTCTGATTCCTATTTTTGTGTTCAGTGTGCTGTATGAGAAGTTTAAAAATATGCATGACCTCGTTGGTTTTCCTCAAACATTATGTACATGGTCAAAGGATAAGGTTGGGTTTTTTTTAAAAAAAGCTGCATTACTATTTTAGGCGCCTATTTCTAGTGCTGATATCAGTGGCAGTTTCATCTTGCTGTAAAATTAAATTGGTGCAGAAGTAAAGAATAAGAAAACCAGAAAAAGTTGGTTTTCTGCATTTAGAGGAGTGTTTGTAGCAAAAATGGATACTTTGTCTTTCATGGTTTTTGTATGGAGATGTATAAGTGTTTTATAGGCAGCTGAGCCATTACACAATAGGGGCTTTGAGGAAGAAAAAAGCAGCCACTTAGCTGGTGAATGAAGGGAGTCTCAAGTCAGCAGGAGTAACCACTTGCTCTAAAAACCAAAGTGTGCTATGTGGAATACCTTTTAATTCTAGTAAAAACTTTCTTTTATGCATAAGCAGCAATTTGAAACTGAAAACTATCTAATTTTTTCTTAATTCAGGTTGGCAAGAAAATAATTGAGACAAATGATAAAACAGAATTAAGACTATAACATTCCAGTTTCTTCAGATACCTTTTGCTGTGCAATTGAACAAAGGTTCAGGTCTTTAAAAATCATAATCCAGCTATTTTTCTTGAGAGCAATGGGAGTTGCTACATTTTGAGCACTTCTTTGGAGCTGTTGAGCTAAATGTCAAAATATCTGAACCTAAAATGGTTTTAGGGTTAGTCTGTGCAGTTTAGGATAATACATTTTTTAAAAAAAAGATTTTTTTTTTTTTTTTTTCTGGTTACCTTTGGCTTTAAAGGTGCCACACTGATCTTTTTTGTGTGCTGTGGATCTCTGCTTTCCTTACAGTGTGGTGTGTTAGGAGAACCAATTTTTCACCGTTCTCTACGGAGACAACTGTAGCTCAGATGAACTATGCATGCTTGATATCCATTGCCCTTGCCCTCTACCCATCTTCTTATACTTCCCTCATGCTTGGGACTTGATTGCCAGCTGTGTCTTCTGGGGAGGGCAGGGGGGAAGAACACCCGGAAGGTTTAGTATGTGCCAAACTACTAAACCAAAGGCAAAAGACCAGAAAGGAGAGACAAAAAGTGGAGGAGGTGGGGATGGAGAAGTGGATGGGCTTAGAAGCCAAAAGAACAAAACGCAGGAACAGAAAAGGTGCTGCTAAGGTCCTTCACAGTAAGGGCTTCAGCTTGAGTAACCTTGTGAAGTCAGAGTGTCGTTAGGTGCTGTGCATAATGGCTTTTAGCTACTAGAATTCTCTTAGTCCACTGAATTGATTTTTTTGTGTGTGTGGTTTTTTGTTTGTTTTATGAGCTTCTCTTTTAGAGTTTGGCTTAAGCTGACCTCTGGAAAAACTGCTTTATAAGAGGGGAGGATATTTATAAAGGCTAACCTGAGTGCAGGAGATTAATTGTGTTGGGCTGCTTCTGTGATCAGTGGAGAGAAAGGCAGGGACAGTGGGCCTTAGGCTGGGTACTGCCCTCTAGACATCTAACCTTGCCTATGCTAAAGTGACCTTTGGGAAACACCTCTTGATATACAATACGTGAATTACTTTCAGTAAGATTGCAAGCAGACATTTTTCTTTTTTAACCATGTGCTTATCTTGAAGGTTTCCTTTGAATGGATCAGATGGTGTCACAGGTGACAAATCCATGACTTAACCATATTTCTTTGAATAAAATAATTGGATAATGCTATATCTGTGTCAATACCTCTTTGCTCCTAGGCACAAATGCTTCAGTCACTTCTCAAGTAACCTTGAAGTAACAGGCTTAATGTTAATTATACTTGCTGTTGTCTATCTCTTAATATGATAACTTTGATTATAATTTAGGGTTTTTTCTCTTTTCTGCTGTCCTTTCTGCCTGCCTGCTTATCATCTTTGGAATGTGGTTCTTCAACTGTTCTGATAAACTTCTGACACAGGTAAATATAAGTCTGTTTGTATCTGTATTTACTGAGCATGCCCTCTGCTTGGCAGTGTGCAATGAATCTTTAATCAGACATGCCGCAGACTGGGAAAGGGAAGGCCCATTGCCATGATGGGTATCGTTAGAAAAGATGATTAGCCAGGAAAATGGTCAGAATATTTTCTTCCTTATCTGCTTTTCTTATTACTTCCTCCCCCCCCCCGCCCCCCCCCCCCCCCCCGAAAACAACAACAACAAAGCATCCAGATAAGACAATAACAGAAAAAAAACTTCACGTTTGCTTTTTGGTGGTAGTGTTTCCTGTCTGATGTTTCCTGGAAGAGCTTATGCTGATAACAGAGTTAGCATGTGTGCATATGTAAAGAAGGGGAAAGCAGCCTGGAATGAAAAATGTTTACATATTCTCACTCTTCCCCCTCTGCCAGTCACTCATTTCTGCCTTCGCTTTTATGTTGTTCACATGGTGTAGCAGGTAATAATTTTTGGTTTTCCCTCAGATCCAATGCAAAGGAGAAGGCAAGAACATGTGGGCAGGATGAAGTAGGAGAACCTTTCATGGCAATTAGTTAGAGCCCATTGTGAAATACTATAGTGGAATATGTGTGATGGAGCGAGAGGAAAAGAATGTTATTTAACTTGTCTTGTTAGCTGCGTTCGTGCCTTTTATTAAAGCATGGAAAGTTCAGCCTTTGTCAATGGAAAGCCTGTTGCCATGAATGCCTGAGCAGATTACTTACATCTTTGGACTTAGATCAGTATGTATGTACCAGTAGGGATCACTGCAAATGTTTAATGGGATATTGAACTGTTCACTGAAAGAGAAAGTAATAAACACTTGACTTTTTTTTCAGGCACCTTGGAAACAAGAACTCTCAGTTCTTATAACTTGATAAATTGATATTTAGAAGCCAGAAGTACAGAGACTTTTTGGAATACACTTAGAATCCGTCATCCTTACCACTTATGGTGCATTTTTCAGTGAACAATATGAAGTGTTAGCCATTATTAACTACAGCTGAAATGCAGATAGGTCAGTAAACTAGCTTTGTGCCTGTCCATCTCTCCTCCCCACTCCAACGCCTGCTCGCGCTCTCTTCCTTCCTGTGCTCCGAAGAGGAGTGAAGGTAGTGCTGTATTGTTTGGAGCTCACACAGAGTACTGCTCTCTTAAAAAATCCTTATGCTTGCAGTGACTAAATCAGTTGTGATTGTGGAAAGACGGGTGTAGGCTGGCTTTTTGCTTTTAATTGCTGCACTGTTTAACCCACCTCCACTGAAAGGCAGCTGCGATAGTGGTTAAACCGAGGGCTGCTGGTGCTGTACTGAACTGCAGTGCTCCTGGCAGGAGAATTCTCAGGTGGAGGGGCTTTTGAGCATGGCTACAAAAAGCAGGGCAGCACAGTTCAGAGCTGTATGAGTTGTTTTGGAATAAGCTATCCTAGCATTGCTACCTTAGCCCTTTCCTGTGGGGTAAGCAGTGCCACATAAAGATCTTGGCTAACATAACTGTTTTACTTTTGGTACCTTAGGTTAAAATATTTCTCTAATACATTGTATTTGGAGCATGAACTAAGGAGAGAGTCATAGACTGGATGTTTTTGCTCATGCAGACAAGAGAGATTGAGAGTCTGAAAATTCTGATGATTCGACGTGTAGATGTGGCACTTAGGGACATGGTTTAGTGGTGGACTTAGCAGTGTTAGGTTAACGGTTGGACTTGATGATCTTAAAGGTCTCTTCCAACCTAAATGATTCTATGATGTTTTTTCTTTTTTTTCCTCTTTTCCAAAAGCTGTCATCATAAGACAGTGATGTCATGGCATTAGGTAATGAATCAAAGTGCTGGTCTGCCAAGGAAAATTGCAGGGCTTTGGCAGCTGCTCGCTGTAGATTTAGTTTCTTAATCCTTCCCTTCCTATATTTCTCTTTTTCCAGAAAAACCTGGCATTTCCAGAAATGCTCTTTCTGTTTTTCAGATGTTGTATTAAATGTACCAAAAAATAACATCTGCTGTTACCTTTCTTTTGGGTATTTTTAGCCCATAATTCCTTTACCCTCTTCACTCCCTCATGTGGTTCCTGACCCTTCTCTCTAATGCCTTGCTCTCCTTGCTATTTTCTCTGACTACTTTTTCTCGCTGTTCCTTCCCTGCTTCCACTTGCCTTTTTATTTCTATTCTTTTCTTCACTTCTCATTGTTATATCTTTCTTTAGTTCACTGACATGCTTTTCTAGTTTCCAAATCTGTAGTTAGATGGTTTTGCTATGATTCTGTTATTTAATATTTAATTTCATGATAAATACATTTCTCAGTCTCATTAATAATGCCGTATATAAAAATAATCTCTCTTCCTCTGTGAGATGCAGTAATACTCTTCCAAACCTCTATTTTGGTCTCCCAAATAACCTCCATTGCTTTTACCTACCTGATTAGAGCAATTAATTTCAAGAAAATAGCTGATAATTACTGGTTATGGAACTGAAGTCTCAATTTCTAGTTTAAAAGAGGGGCATTTCAGCACATCTGCAATGTTGTCACATTCTGTGCTCCTTACTGATAAGGGAAGAAATGAAAATATACTCAGAAGGTCTCTGAAGAAAATGCTTTGTCAGAAGCAACTAATTTCAGAATTGCTTGCTGTTGTTACATAGCCAGATAAGAAAATTGAAGGTTGTGACTTCCAGTCTTTTCCAAAATAAACATTGCCGAATGCATTCAATTTAGAAGAATACCAAAATAGATAGAGGGTAAGAGCTGTATAAGAGTTAGATGTTCACAGTAAAAATAATCAAGTATAGATTAGTGCTGTCTTGCAATGTCTGCTAAAGGAACTAACGCTTAATGTTAGGGTAGTGTTGGCACTTGAACTAATGTGGCTTAATCATTCATGGTGGGCCACTGATGGGGATTCGTTACAGGAGAGAGAACTTGTAGTATCAGTGGCTAAAAATGGCAAGGTATCTGGTTTGCTACCTGTGGTGTTATTTTGTTGCTGCTGTTTTCCTGTCAAACCTCTTTAAGCACTTGTATATGTTCACAGAAATCAGCATATTTGGGTAGGTTTCACAGCACCATGAAAGTTATTTGTATGCGAACAGATTATGCACAGAATACTTGTCAGACCCTGAAGTTTCAGTTTCAGCAGCAAGTTACACCCTTCTGCGTTCTGCAAGCGCAGTGCCTGCATTGTGCTGCTCTTGAGAGTTCCTGCTGCAGTACCTCCAGTCCTGGTGGTCCAGGAGCTGAATGCTTGGGCCTGGTGGAGTGGCCTTGCCATTGGTAGCAATGGGTTCCTGGGGGGCTTTATTCTGGTTTAAACATCAGAGAATCACTTTTTAGCTAGATCTTGCCTCATAGAGTATCTGACCTAAATGAAGAAGAGAATCAGGATGGCAAAGTGTTGCTCCCTCCATGGGAAAATGTTGGGTATGGCAGAGAAACCCAGTCTCTCTGGTCTCCACAGTTTGCTTTAGAGCATCAAATGTCATGTTACAACTGCTGTGCTTGCAATACCAAGAGAGATTGGTTACCCCGGTAGGAATTTGTGCTTGTGTAGTGTCTCGGAGGTGACGCTGCATTGTCCTACTACTTGCCTCCTTTTCAAGACAGGTTGACTTAAAAATAAGATGCTAGCCTGACAGAGCCCAAAGCTTTTTGGGCCTGAACTGCTGCTTGAGTGCAGGCTGCTCTCTGGAATCTGAAAGAAAGGAAAAATTTGAGCAAAGAGCTATGGAGTTAAAAACTCTTCTTGGTAATGGTTAGAACTCCATCGTTGTAAATCTTCAACTTCCTCCTTTAATATGGATGTCACCAAATGCCCAAGGAATGTCAGCTGTAATTAAGTCTAAAAGTTTCTGTGTTACTGAGGAGTTTCTGGTATCCAAGAATAACTGTAACTGGTTCCTGTTAGCCCAGACCTAGTGATGAGTCTCAGTTTGGAGGTTTGGGCAGGATGCAGATTTGTTTTGGAATTGTCCTGTGAAGGCTTTTGGATGGCCCTTCTCAATAGGAAGGCTTGTGAGTCCTGCTTCATGCTGCGTTTGTCTGTTGAAATTAATTTACCCTTAACTGTGAGGCTCCATTTCATGGGTTATATGACTGGCAACTTCATGGTACTTTCAAGTTTTCTCTTGCATGCATAGGTTAAAAAAAGCCCCAACACAACCAAACATGTGGGTGAGGAGGGGAGGGTTGCTTCCCCTCCACTCTAGCTGAATGTCCATAAATCCTTCATTATTAATTTTGTATTCAGCTGATGTAACAGGCAAAATAAATTGACAGTCCCTTGCAGCAAAAAATGCTGAGCTGCTGTTAACTGTGTTGTGTCAGTCCATGTTAATCAGGCTCCTCATTAATCTGATACTCTGCTGGTTTGGGTTTCACAGGTGCTACAGTGAAGGCAAGGAACACTTGCTTTATGCTAGGATTGCAGCACAGCCTTGGTAAAGAGATGTCTTACCTATGGAAGTAGAAGAGATACTAGGCTTGTCTCTTGTAGGCTTCATCTTCTCAGTACAAAAAGCAGTAACCAGTAAATACTCTAATTGGCAGTACGTATTCAATCCTAATGCTCTTAGTTCTTCTTCTCCCACCACAATATTTTACTCAATTTCTCTGATTTTTTTTTTTTTTTCTCTCAATAGTAACATAGTTCCACAGCTTAAATACACTTTGGGGCCATTTATTCTTCTGTATGATTAAATGATAGAAGTTCAGTGACTTCCAGTTAGTGGAATGTAAAGCAGTCACTTGCAGGTGGCTCACTGTGGTTCTTGGAGAAGACTGACTCTCTGAAGCTGCTCCTTCATGCTTGTGGTGGCTTCCAAGTATTCCTAACATGTGTTCTTAAATCAGATCTGCTCCAGAGATTCAAAGTCATAGCTCTTTAGCAGCCAGGGTGGTGGTTGCTGCATATGTGGTAGTTTGAAAACTGTGTCTTCCCTGGGTAATTAAATCAGAATTTTACAAAGTCTCAGAACTATGTGATGTTAGTAATTTCTTTAAAAGAAAACAACTGGACCAGTTTTTGGAAGAAAATTTTCTGAAGAGTTATTAAACACTAAGTTATCCCTTCTTGGGCAGGGAGGATTTGCTTTTTGGCAGTATACATAGTAGTACCAAGATGAAAATAAAAATTGTGTAAAACAGGCTAATTCTGTGCAATTGCACTGCTTATTTTTGTGTAACTGAAAGCCTTACCTCACATATCACTTGGTGATGACTATGTATAAGAATATTCCTCAGATGCTCAATTAGGATATTATTAGCTAAAGACAGGTGGTTTGGTTTTTTTTGAGTTGCTTAATGATGGACTGAAATAAAGCTACGTTCTCTAACTGCACTTCATTACATCTGTTCAAAATACGAGGATAGCAAAGGTACAGCAGCAATTTCTGCTGCTGGCATTTGGGAGTGAGATGCTTCCCAACGTGGCATCCACGCACTTGTCTTTCACTTCAGTGCTTTGGTTTTCATTATGGTGCAGATGTCTTTGTACAGCCTTTTGTGCTTTTTACCTTTTCTTATTGTCAGTTTTATTTCCTTTGATAATCCAGCATGCATTGGCTCGCTGGTGAGTTCTAATGATTATTTTCTGAAGTCAGACTGGGGTTTTGTGTGCTGCTGTCACCAACTAGCAGCCTTGCAAAACACTTTGTGCCAAAGTACTGCGTAAAGATTGATTTAAGATAGGAAGGTGGGGGGAACAAAGTATTAAAAAAACCCCGTAAGTTATCATGCAAATGGTGTCTGGGGCATGTCCTGTAACAATAAGCAGTGCAACTTCATGCAAATGTTTGTTTGCTCTTTTTGAACCCCTAAAGTAGTAGTCTTGGAGACTGCTGTAATGACAAAAACTTTGGAAATCCTGAGTACTGGTGGCTTGTATCAATCTCAGATCACTATTTTAGTAAATTTTTAACTCTTACAAACATGCAATCCTTAAGATATTTAACTTTAAAACTTCCAGAAGAGCATGAATGTTTGTCTGGCGTATTTTCTGCTTTGTCAAGCACTTGTATGCACATCAGAATTTTAAATTTATTCTTAGTTTGTTGCATCACATCAAAATTGACATTGTTACCATAGGGCTTTTTATGTCTGTAGTCTAAAGGTTGGCTTGCGCTTTATTTTCTGCTTTTTTGTATGGTGAAGTCTAGATTATTCAATCTGTCTCTGAAGTCCACTATAGTACATGGAAAACGAACCTGCTAAGTGTTTACTCCTTGGAAGTATGGCAGCTCACTCAGTGATGTGTGACATGCTCAAGAATTTGTGCTCAAGTGCTTCACTACATTCAGACTGACATAAACAGTAAATTCTGTTGGCTGAATGCCAGATTCATTCACTTACCAGGTTAAATCTGAACTTGGGCTGATGTATTTTTTTTTTAAAGCAAAACTGTCAAGGAGTACCGCAAGTTAAGTATCTTGAAATACGCTCCCTCCTCTCCTTTAGGCATAAGAGCTACCGGTGGAGTGGGGGGGAACCGAGGTACCCTGATGCTATCATGCATGAAATCTTGTTGTTTTTTGTTTCACTAAATGCTAAAACTTACCCGTATCTGACATCCTAGTGTACCCACAGCGATAATTCATCTGTGCACAATCTGTCACTTTATGTAACAGCCAGAATGGTTCAGGACAAAGGAAGGAAAGCATAGCTTGGTGCTGAATTCTTGAATGTGACAGGAGAAGAAAGAAGATCCATGTACTTCAGGCATTTTTTGGCTGCAGCTAGAGGCTATTTTTCAAAGCAGTAAGAATGTTCCATCGCTTAGTTAATCCAGTTGATTTACAATTTATTTGTGGTTTCTATTACCTGTAAGTTGTTGATCTATACATAACTGAGCAATACTTTTAATTACTTGAATGCATTGCAACCAGAATTGAGAAATTTGTGGGAATGCTTACGAGAAAAATCACGTAGTTACTGGAATACCCGCCTCTGAAGCAGTTATGTTTTAACATCTAATTTGGTTTCAAAACGGTAACTGACAAAGCAAATCCTTTGCTGTTTTTCATGAAGGTGATAAATGGAACTGATAAGACTTCTCCTGGGGCACAAAACTCCCAAGTAAAAAGGTGATGAGCTGGAATTAGGTGCTTTTAGATCAGTGGTATAGAAACCATTTTACTTGGCATAACTGGAGAATTAGCATCAAATGAAGCCTGAGACTGTTGCCTTACCATAAAGGCATCACTAGAATTGGGGCTGAAGCATGAGGAAAGGCAATTAGTGTTACCAGAGATGGAGCTACTTACGGCTTCTCTTCGTGGGCCCAGCAGCGTACTTGCTTCTCTGCAGAATGAAGCAGCTCAATATATTCAGTAGTCCTGCATCATACATGCATATATATATATATATAGTTTGCCTTTCATTTTCAAACTGATTCTGACACGACTTATTTGTGTGTGGGCATGAGTTGATAGTACAGTTGGTTATTTGTCTTTCATAAATTATATTCAGTGCTTAGATTTGTGTCTCTTAAAAAAATGATATTTTTTCCCCATGTGATGTAATATTTTAATGATCCTTCTGGCTATACAGGAAACTCAGATTTGAGTCAGAGCAGTGTTGGAGCTGAGCAATGTATTGGTCAGATTTGCACAACTTACTGGACCTTGTTTTTAACTGTCTTGACACAGCCCTTAGCTGTGATGGAGCTCCTGTTCAGAGGGCATCCTGGAATAGGAAAAGAGAAAGCAAAGACGGTCCATGGGAAAGGTTAAAGTCACCGCTTTCATCCCTTTCCCACCCCAACATACTTCAATGTGTATTCATTGTTTTAGGCATCCTGGAAAACACCTGTGACCAGTACACATACTGTATGCACAATGGTTACGGAGAAAGATTGTCTTCCTAGCTGATTTCAACCGTGCAGCTTTACAGAGGGGAATACAGGCAACAGAGATGGCAAGAAGGATGTTAAAGAGGGTTAGGAGAAGGGCAGCTTAAAATCTGAAGCCATCAGCTCTGTTGATGCAGTTCTGTGGGATACAGATTCAACTGAGCCCAACTGCCACAGATCAGCCGTGTAGTTCATAGAATGGTCAAGTTGTAGGGTATGTGATATATAAGATAATGTAACCAGTAGGGTTCATTAGGTATTATTATTGTACTAAGTCTAAGTCTTATGACAGGATATGTAAGGATGCCACTCAAATTATAATTTGTCTTGCTTCAGCTTTCTGTAATTGGTTTTGAGCATTTCTCTGGTCAGCTTGCTGCTTTGGCTCTTTAAAATAAGCAAGATTCCTTGTTATAAGTAATATTTCATCTTGAATATTGAAGTTATTGAATAATACTGGGTTAAACTTTCTCATCTTAATAGTTGTTGATTGCTATAATTGTTCCCTTTGTTCCTAGCTGACTGTTCCGTGAAAGCCTGTTGAAAGTCCACTTCCTTCTACAAATCATCCCCCCTATTTTTTTAATATGCAATTGTAACATGTTAGTCTCCACTTGAAACTTTCAAGAGTAGCTCTGCTTTCAGAGCAAGTGTCCCTCTTATAGAGCTGTTATACCTGTCCGCTGCTTGATCCTGGAGTACAACTGCTCTGCCATCTGAGTGGTCCCACCTCCATGGCTTTTTGGTGGGAGTGAGAGGAGGACACTCAAATGAGCCATGACCGTTACCCATTTCCATGCTGTGCTGAGGGAGATGGACTTGACCTAATGAGAGAAACATTTATTGTAAAGTGTAACTTGTCTACTTCAATCTCCCTGGTGTGTTTTAAAAGGAACGTGATGCTCTGTCCTTAAAAGCCAGGTGTACCAGGCTCTGGGAAGACCATGTAGAAATATTCTGCACTGCTTCACAGTTAGTAGCTCTGATGCCCAGTTTAAATTACCTGAATTCCCTCTTGACTCTGGGAATGGGGAACTAATCCCACTGCACCCCTCACCCCCAGAAAAAAAAAAAAAAATTCTTTTTATTTTCTTCCTTTCTACCTCCTAACCAAAATGCTCCCTTCGTGTGACGTTAGACTTGTTGGTTCTAATAAGTAACATTGGTTTTACCCCTCCCTCCCCCAAGCCAGACTACTTTCTTTTTATTGTCTAATACCGGATTCTCTTGCCATCAGTCACCTCTTCAGTTCCTTGGCAAGGTACAAGAGAAATGCAGTTGAATAGTAGGTGGCCGTGCTCTGAGCCAACTTGTTTGGCCCTTCCGTTTTGGTTTCTTTCCTATATAGTCTTACAAAGCAAATCTACTTGAGGAAACACATCTGATATCGCTTTACTAAGCCTAAGTAACATTTGCTAGGTTTGATTCCTGGTCTTGTCTCTGCATTTTTGTGGTCTCGGTCTGATGCAAAAGCGTAACATCAATGCCCATGCTCCCTTGTGTGGCAGGGGTTCTTGCACACACGCTTCCAAGTAGCCAGCCGTTTCCATGGTAAGGGGTTATCTCTGGCTCTCCAGCTTACAGCTCATGTATAGATGAGGAAGGTGAATCTTGTTCATCTCTCCACAATGTGCTGTAGGCAGTCAACTTTTGTTTGCACTGAAAACATTTACTGTGACAGAGGAAGGAATACATTTACATTGAAGCACTGTTAGATAACAGCACCTATGCAAGTAGGCTCGTAGTTACATGGTATAGATGTACTACAATGCACCAAAAATTCCTTAGTGATCTGTGTTTCTGTGAGGAAGAATATGCAATATTTGGTTGAATTTTGGCTTGATACATTAGGAGTTGTTATCTTTATGTGGTCTGCAGACTCTAACCAGATGCATGTCTGTAACTCTGGTCACCGGTTCTTGTTATAACAGAAGTCAAGGACAGGGTTTGCAAACTGGATTGCCAGTTTTTTGGCAAACTGGATACTGTCGGTTCTGTGTCTAATTACAGTTGCCATTAAGCACTAGAACCTTGATTTCAGAAGTAGTACAACTCAGCTGCCTTTCTCTAAGCAGAATTAGCTACCTGTAGCAATTAACATGTGCTTTAAAAAAAAAAAAAAAAAGGAGCAGGCTGAATCAGTTTGAGAGTTGGTGAATTTGGCACTGCTGAAAGAAGATGCATTTGTGTGAGATTTGAAAACCTAATCGTGAAGATTTTAATCTCTCTTGATGCTTTATGTAACAGAACACCATGTGATCTCAGGATCTGTAGTGTCGTCACTGTTCTCCCTTCTTGTTTTTGTTGATCATGACCAACCACTATTAAACTCTGCAAACTTTGAATAGAAGCAAGTGGATAATCTTTAACGGGCAAGGCTTTGTGATTCTTGAAAGTGCTGCAGAGTTCAAGACCCGTGGTTAATAGTGGAATGCTAATGCTAATCTTACGACTGCCAAGGACCGAGAGGTATTTCTTCCTCCATCTGGGGGAAACTAATCAGCAGGTACTAAACAGATACATCAATGAAAGTGACACTTCTCCAGAAACAAGGCTCTAACCAAATAATCATGAAAGTGTTATTCTTGGAACTGGAACAGCATCTAAAGAGGTATTTATAAAGTTTTTAATTTTTAGATGCTTGATTTACTTGTCTTCCTCTTCTTTTTGTGGGTTTTTTGTTTGTTTGATCAAGTACTTAAAAAATGCTTCTCCTAAACCAAGGTGCTTGACACTTGTTAAAACTATTTCAAGCTAGGAGTATCACACTGGTTGAGAGTAGTGTGTCACGCAGAGTGGTTTGCTTATTCACTAAAAATCTACATGTCTTGAAGAATCTTTACCGCAGTATTTGAAATAATCCGTATTATACGATGTTTGGCATTACAGTACTTTTCTTTCCTCTTTTCAAAAAAATCTTATTCCAATTATTCCAAATCTTAAGTGACGTAATGCTAAACCAAAAATGAGAATTTTAACATTATTTGAAACTTATTATCAAACAAGTAGATATTCATTCAGGTATTTTTCATACATAATATATACTATCTTCTGTCTTGTCACATGTTCAAAAGTTTAGTTAATCAGTCTTGTTAAATGTTTGGAGAGGCATTGAAACACAGCTTAGTCTTCTGCAAGTCACATTTATTAACCTCTTTTTCCATATAAACAGTGAAATATGAAATGCATGGTTTTGATCTGGTTCCTTTCTAGTGTTTAAAAGGAATATGAAGTAACTCAGTGAATGGGAAGAATTACTTTACTGAGTTAAAAATATATGACAGCGGGGGGAAAAAAATGCCCTGACTCTTCATGTTGCAGAGTTATTGTTCTGTGTACAGAAGGCAAATACCCTTCTGTGGGAGGGAGCACAGAACGTGTTCTTCATAACTTCTGATCTCTGAACTGGTGCTTTTGTTATGCCACACCCTTAAAATCCAAAAACCTTGCTCTTATATAAATTTTGACAAATACACATTAATACATTTCACTTGATAGTCTTGTCATGTTATGTTTGTGGTAATGCCTGTGGAGAATAGTTTTCCTCTGTGAATGGTGCCTCTTTAAAGAATATATACATTGGAAAACTTTTTTTAAAAACTCATTTTTAATTACTTCAGTGATCAGCAGTTTCTGAAAACATGCTTGAACTTTGAAATGAATGATAAAAATGATACTAAATTAGTTCATCTGAATGCCTAAGGAACCAGTGTAATGGAAATTTTTATAATAGCAATTGAAATATAATGACAACAGATATGTTATGCTTGAGCAGTGTGCATATACAACAACGACCTGTGTCATTATGTAATACTGAACAAGAAGGGTAGTATTGAGAAGATTGTTTTGTGGTAGGAAACAATCTGTTCCACAAACTGTATAATGAAAAAGGTGTGATGGAGTAGACGTGTGATTTTCTTTAACCCTTCTGCATTATTAAGAGGTTTTGCTGTAACGGATTTTTACTGATACACATTGCAGCATGATGTAGTGCCTCTGCTCGTAAACCAACATCTGCATCTGTTAACACTATACAAAAAATGTGGATGATTTCTCCTGTATTCTTATTCAGCAAGTTACTTCCTGTTTACTTCTCATTTGCTTTTGTTTCCTTTAGTTTCTCTTGCAGAGACACTGGTTTTGCTGTAGTTGTTTTTCTGTGAATTAAGGCTGGCCGACTGTCACGTCACCATAAATGGCAAGTGAAGGAGAAACGTTAACCTCTCTTGTGGCTGTTCTTGGCTAATGTTGCAAGTGGTTATATTTTCTTTCCAAAGCTGACCTTACTGAATGCGCAGGCCAAATCCAAAGAAGCATTTGGCTTTCTCCAGGTTAGACACAAGATCTCTTTTGAGAGAGAGTGATGTTGTGTGTGGCTTTCTGGAGGAAAGAGGAGCAGTTCCCAGGTCAGGCATCTCATTTAAAACTTTCAGGATACCAATACAGTTGGTGGATCTTTTCCCACTTGCAGTCCTTGGTCAAGGGCGGTTTACAGCGTACTGAGAAGGGCTTTTACTCTTAATAAAATTAAATACTTTGTACTTTTTCATTTTAAGTTTGGCTGCCAGAATGAAGTCCAAGATCTAGAGTTCAGGCACTGGAGCTCTGCCAAAGTCCTTTGGAAAAGTGATCCCTAACATCTTTGCACTACTGGGGAGCTGTCTAGCACTAGGTGGCTGGAAATGGCGATTATATGGGTGTGCAGGAGCTCCTACTTCTCTTGTAGTGCAGACTGGAGACAGGTGGCTGTGTCCCCTTGAGATCCGGTGTATATCGGCACCTCTCCATATTCATACTGAACGAATGGTGGTGTGGCATCCTCTGTATTTCTTTTTGAAACTTGGCTGGAAACGCAGAAGATGTGAGCCTGGGGGGAAAAAACCCAACCAAGTCAGAAGATGCTTCAGCCTCTGGTTATGGCATCAGCTGGAAGGGATTGCTGGGTGCAGCTGCTGACTCTTGGGATGGTTAAGGTGGGCTGTAGCTGGTTAAAATACATGAGCAATACTGAAGGCAGGGACAAAAACTTCTGTGTCTTGTGCTATTATATTTAGGTTATCCCTATCTGAACTCCAGTAACTTCAGTTTGTTTGAAGCATACCTTAGTGAAGGGCATCTAGTCTCTATCTGATGATAGCAAGGGATAGAAAGCCCACTGTAGTTATGAGCTAGTCCTCCTTACTGTTTTTAAAAGACAGGCTTTAATTCATCATTAGACAAATATTAAATGGATGCACTCTAATATGAAAAATAAAAACAAAAATTTGACAGCCCCTGAAACCTAGTGTTTTCTCTAAAGGTAATTTTTCACTCAAGTTAGATCAAGTCTCAGTCCTTCCAGGGATTTCAATGATCCTTTCAAGTACCTTGACATCTTTCAGTCTATCAGTATAAGTAAATTCTCCCAACCCCAAGCTCTGAATCAGTTCAATGGTTCTTTTCTACCCCTTTTCAGTTTATCAACAGCTTGTTTTAAAATGCTGAGTTCTTCAGAAATGGGGCTGAAAAACAGGTTTGGGCAAACTAATTCAAGGCAGGAGCCTATCTCAGTTGCACCAGTACTACCCTGTGACTCAAACATTCACTTACAAATATTTTTGTTTATAGCTGTCATGATTGCTTGTACTTGAACTGCTGATTGATGTTACCTAATTACCCAGGGCCTCTAGCAATTAGTAGTCAGGAAGAGTCAGAGAGGAATTCCCCCATTCAGTACCTTGCGTGGGAGCCGGCAATGCCTCCCCAGATGGGAGGCTGCCTAGGGTTGTTTTTGTAAGAGGTGACTTGTCTTCTGTGCTTGGTGGGACACTGCAGCAGTGGTTCCCTGGCTCCACTGCTGAAGCTGGAAGGGAGGGGCTTTGAATCCTGTGTCGCAGCAGGGGTTTTCTCTCCTTCCTGTAACTGGACAGCAGTGTGGCAGCTCACCGCGTTGATGCTGTAGGAGAGTGGCCACTGGGCATCTGGGCTAACACCCTGCGTGAGAATGAGGAAAAGTACCTGGGAGCTGTTTTGGACTCCCATGCGTTACTAAGTGGGTTACTCATCTCAGACTTCTGATACTGGAGTTAGTTGGGGTTTGTTTTTGTGGGGGCTTTGTTTTGTTTTGAGGGCTGTTTTTTTTTTTAAGCCGCAAAGGTTCAAGGTGTCATCTTAATGACAGTGGTTTCTAGAGGATGAGGTAATTGTTTTCAAGAAGTGTTAGGTGCCTGACACAGTATATACATGAGCTCAGACCTTGTTTTGTACGAAAGACTCTTTGAACAGCTAATGAAACCTATTTTAGGTGGATATCCACCAGAAAACAGGCATCAGCAGTATGAGGGAATGGACTGGACTGCTTCATAAACAGGATACCACGCATAAATTTAGCCAACTCTGCATAAAGACGATTACCTGGTTATTGAACAGGTATGAAATAATATGCTGTAATCTTTCCTTCGCAAGTTGTGTATTAAAAGATTAAGAGTATATCTTCTGCTGTTCGCAGAATGTCTGGCTCAAGGGTGGCTAAATGTCAGTGGTGTCTGCGCAGCGTGGCCACCACGGATCCGACAATCTTGAGGTGCTTGCTGTTTATAAGCTAGAAGATGCAGTCCTGTGGAAAATGAGGGCTTTCTACTGCCCAGCGCTTCTTTAGAGGAGCAGTAGGGTACTGAGGAAGGCTGAATCCCACTTGAAAGAGAACCAGGACTTCAGGATATATGCATGGGCCTTCTGTAGATGATGTGGACCTATACCAGCCGTTTGCAGTCTCTGGCCTAGAACGTGCTCCAGGGACATGTTCAAAATATGCTGAGCCGGCGCATCTGTGTTGTGACTGTTGTCTTTGGTTTGCAGTGTGGCAGGATTACAGGAAAGAAGTGTTGTGCTAAAGTGGGTAATACATCTCTAAAGCCATAAGGCACAGTCGGGTCAGATTAAAATATCTATTTATCCATCCTTAGATAACTTTTAAAGTAGTTTTTACGCACACCTCGTTTCATAGTCTTACGTACTTTCCCAGGTATCTTGCACTCTATTTCAAACCAGTATTGCTTTACAATTTCTTCCTCCAGCGAGGAAAGCTTGAATGTTTTTTACGTGGAGATGCTCTGTTGGGATTTCTGCGATCGTGAGTCAGCAGGATTTGTGTCTCTTAAGTCACTGAAGCTGTGCCTGGATTAAGAAGCCTGGTAGTACTTTCCCACTCCAGCGTCTAGCTGTACCTGTTTCTCAGTGCTGTACTGAGTTGCAGCGCAGACATACATCAAATTCTTCTCATATCCTTGTTTCCACAGGAAGGAGGGAGGGGGAAAAAAAGCACAGGCTGGGCAGGAAGTCATCCAGCAAATGCCTGACTTACTGGTTGATAAAGGAGAGCAAGACTTTAGGATACACCACACTGTGCAATAAATCTGGTAAATCAGGTCACATTCTTATGTGTTTCTGGAAATTCCCCCCACGCTTCCTGAATGGGTGGAGATACATGGGGTTTGATTTCAATAAATGAAAGTTTCCATTGAGGTATAAAAATACCTTTAAATACATTAGAGTGAATTCAGCCTGTTAAAGTGCAATTCTGCTTGGATGGAACAGCAGGTCTTGAATTTTCTCAAATTTTTGTAGGAAGTCACCAAAAGATGATAAACTGTGAGTTGAGGCACAACTGAAGTAGAGTGTTTTGACCACTCAAATTAGGAAATATGGTATTACAAACTTGTGTAATAGACATGCAGTAGAGCCAGGGGAGTTAATTTGAAAGCTGTTTACCTACTTGTTCTTTGATATTGGTAATACCTTTGAAGCCATTTGCCAGTGATTGCAAAGAGACTGAAATTGTAGGAGTGTAAATGGACAACTGGATAGAGGTCTGTTGTCTTAGAGTATTTGCTGAGGAAAAGTGACATTGAGCTCTTGCCTTATTGTTTTTATTCTACTACAGGTGTTAACTGAGTTGTGGTTTTGGGCATTTATTATTGTTTAACAGAATGGCCTTAAAAATGGTTCTGCACAACAGGGTGGTAATGAGTGATCTGCCATGTCAAAAGCTGAGCACTGGCGGACCTTCAGCCTTGTTCACGGCAGATTGGATTCCATGTCCTGGGTGCTCCATTCCTGCACTGCGGTCTTACCTTACATTTTATTTCCGTACTTTTCTCCTTTGATCATCGCTTACTGTTTTTAAAAATTTCTGTGGAAGCTGGAGTAGGGAACTTCATTCCAAACTTCCTGAAGACCATAGGACAACGCTGGTTAATTGCAGGGGTTTTGGCTTTGTTCCTAGCAACTTTGAGTTGGCTTCTAGTGTGATATACTTCTGTGGGAAATATAGGCTTAATTTCAAGTGTTGAATCAAAAAGTGGCCATCAAAAGGAAAACGATAATCAGTGAGAAGTGCAGGCCAGCTGTTATGCCATATAAATAATTTCTTAATAAGCACGATTAAATTATTAGCTGATCCAAGATTTTCAATATAATTTCAAGGGAAACAGTTAGAAAAAGGGGAGGAGGTGGGAAAAGAGGAAGGAAGGGATTAAGTGGTTTAAAAAAAAAAAAGCATAATGCGTGTAGGCTTTACAGGGGGCTGGGGACAGGGGAAATGGAGGGACTCAAGGTCCTCCATCCCCCCCTTCCACAATTAGCACCAGTCAGTAAGATGTAGTATTCCCATTTCATGTGACTTGGTGTGACTTTTGTGCAGCCTTAGGGAAACAGAAGATATTAAGAGTTTAAAAAATAATAACAGATGACCCTTCTCAGTTACAGGTTAAATTGGCTGGTTTTTAATTTGATGACTAAATCCCACTGTGTGCTATCAAGGTAGGGTGGAGTGGATGGGTATCAGCCACTGTCCCGGAGTCCCTCCTGGGCTGTTGGCCCCCTGGGTCAGAGATGCTGTTTAATATAGAGAACTTCAGCTTTCCAAATGCTCGTCGTGTCACTGTGCCAAACCACTTCCTATACTTGCTATGTTTCTTTTGTTATGTTAGGTGTAACTTGAAATGCTCCAGTGACTCTTTCCTCCCCTCTTCATTTAATTTTGGAGTACATGGTTGAAAAATCTGTTGTTGTACAGTTAGAACAAGTGGGATTAAATGCTAGTGTAAGTGGTTTTTACTCTGAGGTGTTCTCCTTGGCTTTGAGAAAAGCATTGCACATGAAAGCTATGCATAAGACCAAGAAATTGAACACTCTTTATGAGTTAAATCTAAAATTATTCAAACCAAATTTCACAGAAAGGAAAAATGAATTTCAACTCCATGCTTTGGGTAGTGAAACTGATTGTAACATTTTATCACTTTTCTACATATGCTGTTTTATGGCACTAAACCAGTTTTCTCCCCTTCCATCCTGGGGACAGTGACAGCATGCAGAGTGATGTTGTGTGCCGCTTTCTGGAGGAAAGAAAATAAATTCCTGGCTCAGATATCACTTAAAACTTTCAAAATGCTAACATGGTTGGTGGATCTTTTCCCACTTCCAGTGCTTGGTCAAGGGTAGTTTATGGGATACTGAGGAGGGCTTTCACTTTTAATGAAGTTAAATATTTTACACTTACTCATTTTAAGCTTGGATATGAAATTAGGGAAGCCTGTGAATATCAAACTAGATGTTACTGCAGATGTATAACTCTTTAAATCTAGGTGGGGTAGCATCTGGGTGCAATTTCAGGTTTTGAGTTACGATAGACCTCACTTGACTCTGTGAAGAGACTTTGAAACTCAATGGATGCGTGCAAAACAGGGTCCTTCATCCCAACCACATTGCTAGATGGTTATCTATGGATCATCTCAGGAAAGGGGATGCCACATGTCCTTCTCCAAGCATCGAAATTGCTTTGAGGTGGCTTGTATTTCCTTGCAGAGTTCTCTCTGACCAGTAAAGAGCGGATTATCTCTGTATTTGTCTATATCCAGGTACTTCGTACAGACCTTATGTTTTATTTTGTCAGCATTAAAATTGGTAGAACCATTATAATTCTCATTAAAAACAACTGGAGTTGACTTAGCAATTAGTTGCCTGTAAAAGAGAAAGAGGATATCCTCAGAGGAGCCAGTGAGAACTGCTCCTTGTTTATCTTTTGATCTTACATGGTTGTCTTCTTGCTTTTAAATGCAGCCTTCTGTCTCCTGTGCAGAGCACACAGCATGATACTTCTGTGTATGCATTGCGATTAGAGATACTGTCAGGTTATTTCCAGAACCCCAGTAGGGTGTATGTATTCTTTCTGCTGAATATTTATTTAGTTATGCTTGCACATCTGGCAAAAAAAAAGATTTACAAATATAGTACTTCATTTCACTAGCATCTTGCATAGCTTTCCCTTTTATTTGTTTTTCATGGAACTAAACCCCACTTCCTAGCAAAGCAAATTATAGATGCAAATAACTTCACTATGGGGGAGGAAAAGCACACATTTAAGAAAACTGATAGAGTAATAGCTGGTAGGAAGAGGTTCTTCAATTTAGCAGAGGTACATAAATTGAAATCTGTAGAATTCAAACTAGAAATAAAATACATGTTAGCCTTTTGGAGTTGAGCAGTAAGTTCTCAGTGGCTTGGGTTCTCTAAATCGAGGTCCTAGCTACAAGTTTGGGGCTGGAAAAGGAAGTTTGAGATTCTGTGGTCTTTGTTTAGACTATCTGAATGTGATTTGATTTTTTTTTTTTTTTGGTTCTTGGTATGTTAAAAAATAATTATGACTTGGGAGGGGGGAATTCATTGGGCAGCTTCTGCAGCCTATGTTGTACTTTTACTGAAATGAAGAAAAAAAGAATGGCCTGTTGAAACAAATAATCCTTTACTCCTCCATGTCAACTGCAGCCAGAGTCCTCTTTTGGTTATTAGCTTGGAGCAATTTTGCGTAAGCTTCATACTGGGGAGATTGCTGTCAATACACAAACAGCTTTGTATTTATGAATTTTAAGGCAGAATAGTACTTTGCCATTTATTGACTGTTTTTAGATGCCAAGTGAAATGTAAAGTCAGATGTCATGTAGAATCTAATTACTGTAGTCTTTTCTTCAGTAATTAACAGATTTATTTTTTTTAACCTCTTCAGTACTTTTATTTTGTAGTTGAAAATGGTAGTTGAAGTCCACAGGATCTGAGCCCGTCTATAGTGTAAGATGAAAGTGTGCTGTGACAGAAATAGCTGTTTTCTAATACGGTTTCTGGTGTGGTCTCTGCAACATAGTCAAAAGACAAGATTTATTTTAAGTTCAGGAGATGCTTGTCTAGGGCTTTTAATGTTGGCATCTAAAGAGAGCATACATTGACAAGGTACTTGAAAGATAATTTTTTTTTTAAGTGGAAGAATTTTTTAACGTGCATAGAAATATGCCAAACCAGACTTGCATAGAGACAAAATGATTCTCTGTTGCAGCTCACCTCATTATGTGCTTAAGATGAAAAGCACTTTTTTCAAGTGCTTAGCATGATTAAATTGAGACAAGAGGAAATTATTTAGTGGGAGAAACAGTGTTTAAGAACTGAAACACTACAAAAGGTGAAGCATGCTAAAAAGTCTTTGACTACCGTATGTGTTTCGACTTAAGCAGTTAATTTATCTGAGGATCAAAGATGCTGGTGAGCTACTTGTTTAGCACTATATTGTATTCTGCCCTGCTCGTTTCTCAGTAACCCTCTCGAGTCTTTTTCTATTACTTGATGTAGTTGGTGAACACCTGGGGTGCTCCATAGACATGCAGCCTTCCAAAGTGCGTGATCCTCCGGGTGAGGGGACTCCCAACAATGTCCCTCATCGCATATCTAACAGGGGCGTGAATCGGTACAGCCCCATGCAGACCCAGGGTGGCTTTGCACAGATGAGGAATTCTGCAGCCTTTCTCACCCTCTGCTCCCAGGAATGTAAAATTGTAAGGTTTTGCAGGAGGAGTTCACGTCTAATATTGTGTAGTATCTGTTAACGAGGTGTTAAAGAGATGGTTAGAGGGTTTTGAGTAACACTTCGTCATCTTGACTCCCTTCTAGTGCTGTAAGGGAGGGTGAGTGAGTCAAAACAACATAATCTGAGTGAAGTGCATGTTGAATGTCATGGTGGAGGAGGCAGGAGTCCGGGAGACAAATCAAGCAAGCAAGGAGAAAGGGAGTTTGGAGGATTATTTGCCTTTAGATCTTCTAGAGATTGTTTTATTTCATAAATAATATATATTGAAAAAAGCAACAGCAAACCCCCAGCCTTTAAACGTGGTGTTCGGCCTCTGTCCTTATCAGGCAGACATTGGGGTGTTAGGGCGAGAACATCGGAGATTAGTGGTGCTCCCCCTAACTCCCCAATTCTGAGGATGAAAGTAGTATGTGTCATGTTCTTTATTTCCTAGATGATCTGAGAGCTCAGAGCTTTCTCAGCCATAAAGGGATACTTACGGTTTGCTTTTTTATAGGGTGGGCAAAGCAGAGCATGCATGTTAATATGCAGTCCTACTTACGCAGCTGACAGCTTTCTGTTGAATCACAACTCAGCTTGTAGGCATCTAAAAATAAATTAAAGAATTTGCTAAAAACCCACTGAAGTTAATGGAAGATGGTTAATGAGTTTAGTGGGAATGGGATGTAGGATAATATCTATATCTCTTCTTCATGAAGGTATATTAATATAGATTAAAGAGGGCAATGTTAGTTATTGTTAATTTAGTCTGAGAATCATATCATTTTTCTGTCATAAGTGGAATGATGACATTTAATAATTATCAATCATTATGGCAGCAGCAACAATCATCCTGGAATGCATCCATGACTTTATTTTTACGTGTACAAATGAAAATACGTATAAATGTCTGCTGCCTGTCCTGCAACAGCAAAGCAGGCGTTTCAAGGGTGCGGCTGTTCAGGCATGGGAGTTCATTATCTGAAGGCTCTTATAAGGTCCTAATTAGCAGAGAGAGGACTTCTCACTTTTTACACCTAATCTGCCCTTTTCTGATTAAGAGCTTCAGGGGACCGAGATCGCCCCTGAGCTTGTGTCCAGCTGCAAGTTCGTTAATTCTAATGCCCTGAGTAACTGCCATGGCAAGGAGTCATTTGAGACATTACTGATTTTCAAGCCCAACCCCTCATAAAACATTAATTTTGATCAAGTCTAGGACAGAAGTTGATAAAGATTCCAGTACAGATGACATGCTTTTGGAGCTGTTTATTAGATGGCTCGATCACCAAGTATGATGAGTGCTATCGTGTGTAGTAAAGTAACCTCAATGTATGGTTACCGGTGTTTGTCAGGAAGTGGGAAGCTGGAACCTGATGCATATGTTTTAATGTGTTGCTTCTAATTTACTTGCTATTACATTTGCAAGTCAATACAGACAAGGTGTTTTGTTTTTTTTTCCCCCAAAACTTCCTTTAATTTTCAGCCTGTTAGGCACTGTTCTGTGCAACTTCCCCAGGTACCCGAAGGGCAAGATGGGGGCTGTGCCCTTGCGGGATGTGCATCGTATGCGGTACCGGGAAAGTGGCTATGAGGATCTCTTATTCTTAAGTGTGACCTCTCTCGTGAATAGGATTAGTTTGTACTACTCTGCTGGCATTATTGAATGAAAGAATAGTAGACTAGGACAACATAAATAAACTAAGAAGGATGATGCAGATACGCAAATGCTAAATTTAGCTTTAAGATGATTATTCTGTGCCTCCTGGCTTTCCTGCCGCTCTGGGAGCGACACCTGTGACATATATGTGGCTTCTCGTTCTTGGAGAAGTTTGCTATAGAGAATTGAAGAGGTTTTTGACTTTATTTTTGTGCCTTTAGCTCATATAATGTTTGATAAGGGTGCAGGTCTAGAAAACGGTGTTTTCAGAGGTCAGCTGTTTCTTGTGGCAGCTTTTGCAGTGTCTTACTCAGCATTGGGTCTGCTTCTAAAGTATTGCTGGTAGAGAGGGTCACTTGGACTGGCTGTGACTGTAGTGGCTGTGTTCCATGACGCACAAGAGCATAACACTTGTTGAGAAATACACCACAGTTAGGTGGGAGAAGAATTTTTCCTAAATTATTAATGCATGTGCTGCAACTTTTAAGAGCGTAAGTGCTGTACAGTATGATCTAGAAATGAGTGAATAGGCGTTTTCCCTGCTACTGTAGAAGAGTATCAGCTGTCTTGCTAGAAATCTGCAGGTTTGTGCTGTGTGCGCTTTTTGTGGATGACCTGCTGGCTGAGGTTTGTTTTTTTTTTTTTTTTAATAAATGGTTTTACGGGCTCATGAGGCCTGTGTAAGGGATAAAGAGGGATCGCTGCTGCTTTAGCAGACCCGTGGGAGTCTGAAACAGTTTTATCTGCAGTGTGCATCAGTGTGTGTGTACCTTGCTTTCACCGCCTGTCACAGGCAAAGCGGGCAGGGCTGTCCGGTACGGGTTTCGTTCTCCTAGAGGCAGGGGCAGCGGTGCGGGCAGGGGCATCTCGCCCCGGGGGGCCGGGCAGCCGTGGGAGCGGCGCTAACGCTGCCCCCGCGGGAATGCCCCCGGGAGCGGCGGGGCCCGGCGCGGCGCTGCCGTGTGCCAATAGGTGGCGGTGTCGGCGCGGCGACGGGCGGCCCCTCGGCGGCGCGGCCGCGCTCCCGCCGGCGGCGGCTGGCAGCCCGCCGGGCCGCGCTGGGCTTCCCCGCCGCTCCCGAGCTCCTTTAAGTAGTAGTAGTATTTTTTTTTTTTTTTTTTAATTCCCCCTCTATTCTTGCGGGTGGGAATCGGCACGGTGAGCCGCGCTCCGGCACCCCGCGTGCCAGGGCTTCACGGGTGTAGCGGGGCAGAGTCTGCCCCCGCTACCCCCGCGTGCGGGGCCGTCCCGCGTGGGCGCTGCGGGGCGGGCAGGGCGCTGCCGGCCCGGGGGGCTGCGCGGCGGGGGGAGCGCTCCTAATGAGATGCGATGGAGCGGGGGGCGGGGCCCGGGCGGCGGCGCAGCCAATGGGCGGCGGCGGCGCCGCATAAATTATGGGGGGGGCCGGGATGGCCAGGTTTTGTGCGGCGCGGCGGAGCGCTGACCTCGGAGCTGGCCGAGCGCAGCCCCGCGCCCCGCAGGGTCCCGCCGCACCGCACCGCACCGCCCCGCCGCTGCCCCGCCGCCTGCGCACACGTCCAGAGAGAGGGAGACCTGATTTCTCCGGGGAGCGTTTCTGGCCGCGATTGCATGAATGCCCAATGTTGTAGACCAGTGGCAATGGATCTAGGAGTTTATCAACTAAGACACTTCTCAATTTCTTTCTTGTCGTCCTTGCTGGGCACCGACAACTCATCCCTGAGGCTCGACAGTAGGTAAATAAGTGTTGTGTCCGAGGGGCTCTGCCGGCGCGGCGGTAGCGGGGCAGGTGAACGCCGGGCTGGCTCCTTTGTCCGGGGGAGCCGCAGCGGCGGCACCGGGCGCCCGCCTCGCCTCGCCTCCCCTCCCCGGGGGGGGATGCCGTCCCCGGAGCGGAGCGCTTCTGCCGCAGCCTGCAATTAAGCACCATCTTTGTGGTCTGCGGGGGGGGCAAAATGTCGGGATCTCTGGTCCGGCTGCGGGCGGGGGGTTCGGGGCGGCTTCACAGGTTGCTTTGCTGCATTGGAGCATCCCGGTGAGGCGGCGGCGGCAGGGCAGCGTGAGGATGACTTTCTCAGCCAACTGGCTACCAATGCCCGCGTCTCTTGTCTCTTAAATAATTCAGCCGCTGCTAATGTTATATGTTTCCCCCCCCCTCTTTCTTTCTCTCTTGCAGCTCGTCTGGTGCAAGCGTGGTAGCTATCGACAACAAAATCGAGCAAGCGATGGTACGTACCGATTGGGGCATAAAACCTTGTTCATGTTTAAAGCAGTAAACAATATGGGGATGCGGCGGGCGATGGTTAACCCGTGCGCGGACGCGTCCTTATAGCGGGGCCGGGGAGGGAGGGGGAGGCACAGGCTTGGTTTTGGGGGCTTTTTTTTGGTGGCGGTTGTTTTATTGATCAAAGGCTTCCTGCGGGGAGGAATGCGCACGTTCTTCTATCGATGCCGGGGAGGGAATGACGGCATCGCTTTTGGCTCCTGCCTCCCCGAACGATTGATCCCGGCTCCATGTGGCGGGGGAGGGGCGCTGCTGGGGCAGAAAGCGGCGTTTTGGGGGGTTTACGCCCCCAAAAGGGGGGTGTTTTGGGGTGCTTTTCATTTTATTTTTTTTAACTCCTCCAAGCGCATCCCGCTCCGGGCCACCCCTGCCAAACGGGCGCATCCCCCGCGGGCTGCAGCCGGGGCATCCTCCGCCGCTGTGCCCTTCTCCCGGCGGCCGGCGCGGGCGTCGCGGTGCCCGGAGCCAGCGGCTCCCCCTCGGGGGCCGCCGCGGCCGCCGGCCCGGCCCCCGCCCTGCCCCCGGCGCGGTCCCGCCGCGCTGCGCCTGGGGCCCGGCCGCCCTTTGTTACTGGAGCGGTGCCTGGAGCCGTTCTCACGGGAGCCTCTGCCGACTGTTGCTAGGCAAACTCCGAGCCTTTAACTCCCGGCTATAAATAACTCGGCCGCTCATTGGCCGGGGCGCGCTCTGACGTCACCCGCGGCCGCGCACGGCCGGCGGGAGGGAGGGAAATGCGGCAACCTGCGCCGAGAACTGGCTGCAGCCGGTGCGCGGGGGGCGGGGCCTGGCGGCGGGGCGGGGCCGGGCTCCGGGGGCGGGGCCTGCTGCCCGCCCCGGGGCTGCACGTGTGCGGCGGGGCCGGAGGCAGCGGGCTGTGAACCCCCCGTCACCGTCCCCGGCTGGGGTGGCCGAGCCCTGGCGCCTCTGGGCCGCTCTGCGAGGGAGAGCCTGGCCCGGCCCGAGTCCCTCTGCCGAAGGGCTTCTGGCTGTGGGTCTGGCCCCGCGGGCACGAGCAGGGGGCTCGAGGCCCTCGCTGGGATGCTCTTCTGCATCCGAGCAGAGCTGGGTTCACACCGGCTCTCTGCGAAGGTGGATCCGCTGCATGTCCGGCTGAGCTGGGTGGGAGCCTGGGCCTGGCGCTGGGCTGCTTTCCTAATGCACATGCTCTCTTCTGTGTTTCAGGATCTAGTAAAGAGTCACTTGATGTATGCAGTAAGGGAGGAAGTGGAGGTCCTCAAAGAGCAAATCAAAGAGCTGATAGAGAAGAACTCCCAGCTGGAGCAAGAAAACACTCTGCTAAAAACACTCGCCAGCCCGGAGCAGCTTGCCCAGTTCCAAGCACAGCTGCAGACTGGTTCCCCGCCTTCCTCTTCCCAGTCGCAAGGGACGACACAGCAGCCTGCTCAGCCGGCATCACAGGGGTCAGGGCCTTCAGCGTAGTTCAAGATGTCATTGCCATCGTGATCACTGGCCTCTGGACTGCCCAGAGCAAGAAGGACTAGCGGGAACCCGCCGCAGCCATCCTTCATCCATTTCAATGCACATTGAAACCCAGACTGAGGACTCCATGCCCTGCACACATCGGGACAGGCTTCTCCCCCCCTGTATTACGCACTCATCTGTCTCTCTCTTCTCTCCCTTCCCCCTTTGGCTTGAAGGAGACTTTGTTCTTAGGTTGATTGAATAAAATAAACTTCTTCCAGAGAATTAGCACAAGTACACTGGGGACTCGAGCAGCTTCTGCAGATGGCTGAGAAACGAAGCTGCATGCCTGAATTTTTTTGGTTTGTTTTTAAATCTTCCACTCATCCAGTGATATAACTGATACAAGTGCTTTTCAAGCTTGGAAATATGAAGAAATAGACTGGAGTAAAAAGTGATGGCTCAATCCCCCATAGTGCACTGGGGTTCCAAAGTGAGGACTGGTGCATAGGATCTAAGAGGAAGAGGGAGAAAGGTAAATTCAGTGTTTAACACTTAACTGTCACCTGAAACCTTAAGTGCAAATATTTGCACCGTTTTCTGAAGCAGTGGACAGGTGCATAAAGCTGTATTATATATAGAAAGCAGGTAGGTGACGTACAGTTGGGTCATAGGATAATTACAATGAAGGTTATTTGCCTACTGTATATTTGTGTATTTAGTGTAATTACTTTGTAAAATAGAAAACTGTAACTATTTAGGTTGTACAGATTGAAGTTTAGTTGTTTCATTGGCTGATCTGAAGAAGTTTGGAGAGTCTTTTTTTTTTATGCTACATAAATAAGAATGCACCTACGCAACTGTTCAGAATTTGGCAGATTTATGCTGTTTGTGTAACTTCTGAAGTTCCCTGGCTGCTGATTATCTTGAAGTAAATCTTTGTTCATTGTAGTTTGGTTCAAGACAGGAAAAACCACTCCAAAAATTATCAAACCCTGCTAGCAAAGAATTTAAAAGAAAAAAAAAAATTGGATTTCCCAGTATGGATTTTTTGCATATGATCTGTATAGTAGTATGCATATGTTTTTGTGCATGTTCTCTAAACAGTTGTAACACGTCAATGTATTTAACTGTTGCACTTGTCAACTTTCAATAAAGCATACAATGTTGATAAATCACTGTTTGTATCTTGTACTAATGTTAACTGCAATCACTTTCAACATGTTGCAATGTGGTTTTACCTGAGCAGCGAGGTAAGGAAGCATAGGTCTGGGTGCGAGATCCTGTCTGTCAGCTTCAGAGCTTTAATTTTGGCTAAAAATGCAGCTCCTGCTTTCCACAGTTTCTTAAAAACACCCTGAGCATGAAGTCAGATGAAGGAGGGGGAGTAGGGAGCCTGACTAAGCAAAGCTCCCTGTTCTGGTCCAATCCTGTACAGTCAGGACTGTTGAGTGCCTTCTATACATTGAGTAGTAGCCAAGCAGGAGCACAGACATCTGCTGTGTGACCAGCCGTATAAATCTCGCGCAGCAGTTGTTCCCTAGCGGGAAACTGCGCCCTTGCCTGGGCACGGGTCGTCCTGTGCCGGCAGCAGCCCCGATGCCCGCCCTTCGCTCAGGGTGACAAGGCAGCGAGCGTTACGGCTTCCCCAGCAGGTCAGCCATAGCACCACCTCCTCTCAAACTTCCAGGGATGAGACCAGGCTGAAATCTCAATGTCCAAGAATTTCTCACTTTCACCCCCACAGCTCTTACCTTGATTATTTTTTTGTGTGCGTGTGAGTTGAAATCATGTAAACTTGTATTAATTCTGTCTTGTGAAAGTGTTGAGGAGAATTTCCAGTTCTGTACAAAGATAAAACTGTTTCCCTTCAGTTTGAAAAAATAATTTTTTCCTCTTTAATCATAATTAAAATATAACCAAACCTAAATTACAAATTTCTAGGTGGAAGACTATAGATACGGTGTGATTGGCTGCAACTGGGGGACCAAATTTGCAGTTTTACAGTGGATTCTGTTTACTGGTGTTAAGGATGTGAATCTTGGATACTTACAGTGTTCACAATTAATGGGGTAAAATGGTCAGTCCTTTTGAGGAGTAGTAGGATGGTACTTTGACTGTGCAAGCAGTGTCCTAAAACTTGAATACAAGGAATTAATCTGTCTTAAAATGTAAGAGTTAATTACAAAGGCTTTTATATGGTCTTACATGAGTGTTTACTCCATATAATGAAAATCGGGAGGTACCATTCTCGTGGAACTCCATATTATGGAGAACAGTCAGGTGCAGCAGAGGAAACGAGAAGGCTGGGGATGAAAAGGCCGGACAGGTCACCTTTTTGTGTGATTTATAGCGAAATTTTTCCTTTTGGGTGCTCATCGTGCAGCAGTTCAGGCACTGCTTAGCTCTATCACAGCGCAAGCAGTTGCGTTACCTTTATTGGGATTAGTATATCAACGTGCGTGCATGAGTGTGTCTCTGTGGGAGTGTGAACTTTAATTCGTAGTTTGTGTTCTCGAGATTTCAGTATATAATTTAAGGGTTCTTAATGAGGAAACACCAGAGAGAAACGCAAGATGCTTTTTTTGATGGATTAAGCTAAAATTAGAAATTGATGATAGCCTTTGTGGCAGAACAGCACTTGAATTATCTGGATCTGACAAAAGGAATGCTAATTTTGGTGCTTTTTAAATGGCTTAACTGTCTCCAGTTGCCTTTTTATTCTGAATGTCTCTAGCACTTCCAGGCTGTAACATTGAGTATACAAAAAAAGTCAATCTTAACATGTGGATAGGCTTTTTCACCTGCTTCACTGACCAAAATTTGCAAAGAATTATTTTTTGTTTAAAAGAGAAATGGATCTCTGGGTTTATTTTGTTTAAGGAACAGGCTGAGCATATTCTAAATCCAAGGTGGTTTGTTTGGTTTTTTTTAATTGCTTTTAATGCAGTACCTGGAAGTCTGAAGGTTTTCGGTTAGGTAATACGTTGATAATTTTAGTACGCTGTGCTTCAATGTTGGCAAATCTGATCATTTAGTCTTAGGTACCAAATAGTTGTTTTAAAACTATGGAGAGGGTTTTTGGAGCTGTTTATTAATTGCTAAAGTTAGGCAGAGCAACACTTTGTTGCTGAGATTATTTTAGCAATAGCTCTGTCAAAACTGAAGCCTCTCTCCATGAAACTGGTTCAAATTGACTAAAATTGCACTTGAGACCCAAACCAAGAGTAGATGTTTCAGTCGGTTGTGTAATACTTCTGGAATGAATTGTTTTGATTTTTGCTTTTGTTCTCAAACAAATCATCAAATGTTATCAATAGTCAAGAGTGTCATCTTTTTCCACCAGAATTTTTCTTTGTACAAACTCTGAAATGCTCAGGTTTTCACCCACAGTGAGAATCAAATTAAATGTAATCTCTTTTATATGTCAGGCTTTTTATTCTCTGTGTATCTCCAATTCAGTAAATCTTCAGGCTATATTCAAGCTGTTTGTCATTTAACTTCTTGTTGACATTTAGCTGCACACTTGCTTTATTTTTAACAGCAATATGATAAACTGATCCAAGCAAATTATCACAGAGACCAAGTTGCTATTTTTTTCCTCTTGTGCCTTTTTTTTTTTTTAACCCAATAATTTTTGGCAAATAATTCTAAGGCAAGTCCAGATTGTCCGAATTCTGACAGCTCCGTAAATACTTGGGGAAGAGAAATACCCTTCCATTACCTGCCTGAAAACTGTCTGGAGAGCCCCAGACGAAACCTCCCAGCAGCAGTGGAGTAAATGCAGTGCCTTAGAGATGCCTCTCCCTAATTCTTACGGAATAAATCAGTGCCTGGGAGGCAGCTTCCCGTCTTTCAACTGGAGAATGAACCCAGCGAGGCTATTTGGGAATTACCACCCTTGATTTCTGTAGCTACAGTGAATGTATTAATCTCAATACAAAGAATTTTAATTATTATTTATTCCTTGCAGGGTGAAATAGCAGTACTCGAGCTCGCTGACTGAAGGCATGCTTGGTTAGCTTAATGTATGCCATTTGCAAAACCTCTCGTTAAGCCTCTTGAGTACTTTAGTAACAGTTCACATCTTACAGATGTTGCATTATTTCTCGCTTTTCTCCTCTCCCTTTGGGACTCTGCATTTTAACTGAGTTTTCTGCTGGGGTGAACCTGAAGCAAGTTACAAATCCAAGGTTTTGCCTAAGCTGGAAATTAGCCCGGTTCCAACCATTGCTGGTCAGTGTAACTTCAGATGTGTGAAACGTAACGGAGGATGGCTGCTAGAGGGAACTCCTGGGAAGCCTGGAATGAGCTTAGGCATTTGAAATGCTTGTTTGAGGATACTCTGACTTGCCACTGGCCCGATCCTTTTCCTGCGATGAGTAAGCAGACTCTTCCGACTGCATTTAGTATGTGCTGAGCTAGGCCAACAAACGGCGTGTTTGAAAATCCCATGGCAAGGAGTTTCCAGCAGACACTGGCAACTGCCCTCCTGAATTGGGGTCCAATTTCCAACAGGAGCAAAGCCAAGCTCAACAATGCAGTTAAAAGCCAAGCCATGAATAAACTAACTTCCTTACATTGTAAATACATCGGAAAAGGGCAGCAGTTCAAAAGGGAAAATGAGCAAAACTGCGATGACTTTCCTTGAAACTGAGTCCCAGGTGGTGGTTGTTCATTGAGATGCCCCCAGGAGAGTTGTGCTGGGCCAAGAGGCAAGAGAGTTTGGGTAGGACATGGCCAAGAGGCCCCTGAAATGTAGCACAACAGGAATTTGGGTACAGCGTAACAGCCAGCTGAGGAAGGGGAAAACAGTTCTCAAAAACCTTGTTCTTGAGCTAAGCCAGGTTCTTAGGTCATCTTGAAGCTTAGCTTTGATTCTTCAGCTGCGTTGGGTGGGGGTGGTTTTTCAGTGATGTGTATGTGGTAATACGTATTGGATGCGGCTCAAGTCATCATGAGAAAGTGGCTCTAGGCAAAAAAGAAAAGGTCGTAACTCTCTAATTTACGGTCTTCTAGTTTGAGTGGACTGAGAGCTCTGTTAAAGTTCTCCTTCTTTGGAGCTCCAAAGGCACTGTAAAATGGCGAGAGGTTGACATGTGGCAAGTGCAAGCTCAGGGCAAATCCACCTGAATATTGAGTAACAAAAGGGGCAGCAAATAAAATTTGTCAGCCTTTAAAAAGCAAAGTCAAGAAGAACAAAACTCTGTGGCCTTCAGAAAGGAAGGCAGATCTGTTGTTCATCAGGGAGTATGGGAAGGGAGGGAGATGAGCTTATTTGTGGATTATTTAAATTACTGTCAGCTGCTTTCCAGTCTAATGTATGTTCAGGATCTCTAGGAGGTGGAAGCTGGGTATCTGTGCTCAGCTCTCAGATCTTCCCCCAAAATCTTGTTTAAAGTATCTGCCTCCATTATGCTCCTGGTGGAGGCTGCAGTAAACGATCATTCTTCCTTCCATTAGTTTTATTACTGAGAATCAGCCTGTTCTGCTTCTCCGCTGCTGCTTTAATCAAAGCTTTGCTACCAGATAGCCATCAGAAAAGACATCTGCAATTCAATTAGATATGTGCTCAAACTCACAATCTCAGTGAAACCGGCTGCTGCCAGAGCAGCGTGCCCCCCACGCCGTGGGCTCACCGGGGCTGCAGCCTGCAGGGCTCTGCTCTAGCACTTCTGCCTCCTGCCACCAGCTCACCCTCGCTCCTGCCCCACTGGCGCTGCTTACAGATGGTTGAAACGAGGACCCATTCCTCGTAGGAGGCTGGTAGGAGTTTATTTCTTCTTTCTTGCAATGCAGGAGAGAAGATAGAAACTCGGCACTGCTCAGGAGCCACAAAATCTGCTTTATAGCATATCGAAAGTGGTTGCTGCAGAGTCCCGTCTTTCTGCCTTGGGAGGTGGGATGAGGAAGCTCCAAAGGTGCTCCAGGGGTAAATTATTGCACCTTTTGCATGGGCATGAAAGCATGATGAATTGATAGGAACGTCCATACTAAAAGAAGTTGGACTTCTTTATTTTCACCAACTTACTTCAGTCTCCAGTGCTGTAAGTGCATATCCCTGGTGCTGGCTGCTCCAGGGCCACCATTCTGGCTTGCAGTGACCCGATGAGGTGACAGAGGCAATGTCCAAACACCTTCTGGGCAGGCCAGACCACTGAGCCTCTGTGAGGAACAGCTCTTTGGAAATATTTCCGTGACCATAGAGGTAAAGGTGACCTCCAAGTGATGTCAGGCTGGTCCCTGACATGTACCACAACCTTGTTTAAAAATGTTCCAGAAGGATGTTATGAAGTGCTTTAGTGGTCTTGCTTAAAGCATTTCTAAGAACTGATTATAAAGGCTCGTGAAATCACGAGTGAAAGCAGTCAGAAGGGAGGTTTGCGTGGGCTTCTTTGCAGAAAAGATGCAGTTGACAAAAACCCCAAACCCGAAGAGGAGTGAAGGTTAGCGTGGGGAGTGGATGTGGCTTGCAGCTCACTGCAAGCTTTCCTGCCTGCAGGGAGCGGCGGCCTCTGGGTGATAGAGAAGCAGGTTTAATGCTTACCTGGGATGGGAGAAAAGCAAACGAGGATCAGGGCAATGCAGCTGAGTATAACCCCGATGGGTCGGGGTGCTGTACCTGTGCATACCCCCTGAGTACAGGATTTAGCAAAGCCTTGGTAAGCGCCCTGCAGCCATGGGCTTTCTCCATCTGCCATTTGCAAGGGATCCACCCCAACAGCAACAATGAAAGCGCTTCAGGTCTGTCAGGGGGAGATGAGAACAGGATAGAAGTGTAAGTACTTGTAGGCGGTGCAGGAAAAAGTCCTTTAGCCCATCTCCATCAGCTTTGACTTTAAATTCAATGAGCAATGGTGGTGGATCAAGTTCAGTCATGCTCGTAATGAACAGCAGCTCCCCATTTAATGGGTTCGTGTAGAGGATCTGAGCCAGGACAGCCTGTTTGCTCAGAAGGCAATTATTCCTGTTTACTACTTAAATGCCATAAATGCACTCGGGCTTTCTAAGGAATGGCAGTAGCTGTATTGCCAGGGCATGTGGAGAAAACTGAAGCAGCTCCAACTGACAATAGTCAGGGCTGAGGGTGCTCAGGTATAGCACCTAGGAGAGAGGGAGATGATGGGAGAGGCTGTATTCTGATGTGACCTGTTGGATGCCAACACCCGCGTTGGAAATGTCAGAGCTGGGCAGTGATTTTATTCCAGCCCTGGGCTGCTTTGGTCCCCTCAGTAGCCAGCGAGCTCTGGGAGCAGACACCAGGGCCAAGCCGCCATGATGAACTACATGCAGAGCAAGGAAATTTGAAAAGGCTTGAAGAGAGAGACCTTTTTTTTCTCCTCCTCTCTCCCAATATTGAAGTTCTTAATGTGTTTTTAATAAATGAAGTGAAATCTTAGAGAGGAAGGGAAGTCTAGTGTGGGCCCCTATCTGTTTCAAAGGGTTGCCAGCAGAGGACATTTGGGGATATTCTTCTACCAGAGCATCCTCAACGCCTGCAGTGCTTAAGCTCACTCCTGAGCTCTCTGGGTTTCGGCAAAGCAGATGTACGTGCCCAGACCCCCTGGGCCATCCACGCTGAGCCTGTTGGTTCAGGAGGTGGAGGGCCCGTAAGACCAGACAACGTTGGATGGGGGCTTTCAGCAGGCCATTGCCCACCCACCCACCCTTCCCTCGAGGAGCTGCAGTGCTCCTCGTGAGGGTTAATGCCCCCAGCGAGTGCTGAGGCACACAGGGCAAGGAGAGGGCTGCACCTCTGCACCCCGTAGCCCAGGGGAAAACACTCCGGTTTTCCATGGCACTCTTATTTCATCTCAGCATGGCTGCTTCCAGGCAGCCTGCTGGTAAAATCAACCCATGCCACAACTCTGTTTGCATTTCACCGCGCTGCTTCAGTGGCGAACGCCCCTTTCTTTAAAAAAGTTTCCTTTTGGGCATGTGAAAATACAAGTATCAGGTATTAGTAATTTAGAGAGGAAAAAACTCTCATATCTGCAGTCTGTTGTTTACAGGAGGGTTAGTTCCTTTGCCTTTTCTCAAGGTAAATTTAAGGTGGGCATTTGAATTAATCAAGAAGAACAAGCAATGCAAAAAACCCTCAACCTAAACTAATGTAAACAAAAAACACCCCACAGAAGGTGAGGGCAATTCTGCACATGGTGATTTTTGGTGGTTTTGGTCATGAAAATCTTACCCCAGTCCATCCCAGGGGGAAGAAAGAGTCCTTCCAGCACAGTCTGACAGTTCATCGCCATTCCAGCTCCTGCCTGACCGAGTGCGTGCTGCAGCACCCAGGGCGTGAGTGGAAAACACACCGCTTGGTGAAGTGCCTGGCGTAAAAATACTGCCCCTCGATACTGGAACACCGCCTGCCGACTTGTCCCTTAAAAGCCATTGCCAAAGTGCTGCCCCCAAAAATGCGGTTATGTTCTTAGAGGTGGGGGGTTCTGTTAGAGATCAAGCCCATTGCTGGGCTCATGGGACCTCCTAGTGTGAGCACGGTTGTATTTTAGCGGTGGCTATTTCTACTAATCTATCCAGTGCAAGGACTGTGGAACTGATGTTGCTACACTTAAAGTAATGCTTTCTGCTCAGCATAAATTGAGCAACTTGGTGCATTACCCATCCATAATGGCCTTGCCTGGGCTATAGGTGAGGACTGACCCAGCCTGTCTAGCCCAGCACCTCTGGCTGGCCGTGGCCAGCAGCAGACACGCAGGGGAAGGCGTGGAGCCGTCCTTGTCCCTCAGCATCTTCTCGCCTTTCAGCAGCCAGCAACTTACAGACTTCCCAAACCGGAGGCCGGAGCTGGATGCCCACGTTTTAGAGTTGCCTTTGAATGAGTCCTCCAGGCACGTCCCTTTCCAGTCTGTCTCCCCAGGCTCCCCAGTGCTTGTGCTTGCCCTGCAGCGTAGTGGCACGCCTGGAGCCCGGCACTGGCCCCGGTCTGTGCTGCTAGCCCACAGGCATCACTTCAGACATGGACTTCAGACATGAGCTCCTCTGCAAGTCCTCACCCTTGAAGTTTCAGGTAGGCTCGCACGGCTGACGTAGTGTCCTCTGCAGACCTTGTCTCCTCACCTTCACCGCCCTCGCCTGCCTGCTTGGACACTTAAAAGAAGTAATTTTCCGCTTTTGGAAAATGAGAAGACTTTGGGTATTGGCATCCCTTGTTAGCATTGATTTTATTTGCTTTTGTGGGCAAATCATTAGACAAAACATCGTTAAATGGCTCACTTTCATTCCTGTGCAAACTTTTACTTTCCCTTTCTGTGATGAGGATGTTGTCCTGGCAGGGCTGAGGCCAACCCAGCTAAGGGGAGGTTTAAATGAAAGCACTTCCACCCTTTTGAGATGTTGCATATGAAAGCTCACAGAAATCAAATTCCTTTTTCTTTTTAAAATGAGGGAAAAGAAAAACAGCCTTTACTTTTGGTCTAAATTTTCACAAAACTCCATTTCTAGCTACACTTAACCCCAAAGTTTGCCAGTGAGGCTACTTGGCAACGTCAGTACAAGACATACATATATCTATATCTATATCTATATTAGCTATGATCTATGTTAGAAACACACCCAGGATACACCTTCAGTATTGCTAATTTCTGATGACCTTATCATAATGCCAGATAGATTTGATGTTCCCATTAAAGTCTGTGCTCCTGAAATCATGCTGCTCCTATGAGACTCGTACCTTCTATTAAGAATGAGTCAGCTTCTACCCTTCAGTTTCTGAGGAAAAGAGCTCAAAATATCAACAAGCTGCAATACATCGAACCAGAAATCAGAAAAGAAAGAAGAAAAAAAAAATCCAAAATTATTTCTTAAGATTCAATGACACATTCGGGCCTGACTTAGGAGGTTTTTGGATGCTTTGACAGCTCTGAAATTGTGTTGGAGTGAAGTTGCTGTGCCTTGTTTCTGTGCTCTGACGGTAGCAAAAGCTGCCTCTGGTGTTACAGTGCCCTGATCCTGCAAGAAGTTAATTAAGGGTTTGAGGTTAAACAGAAATACAGGATCAATCTTCCCGGTTCACAAAGTGGGGCTGAAATTCTTTTCTTGATGTGTGGCAGCTTCATGATATTTAAGCGTATGTTTGATCTTTAATCTTAAATACCTTTTATCAATTTCTTTATTAGGGAGCATTTTTGTACCCACAGTATTTTGTCTGGTGACTCATATTATATGCAAATAATCAAGCTAAAATGCTAATTACTGTTGGAGAGGGAATAAATGATGGCATTGTTCTGGATCATCAAGAGCAATTCAATCTGTTCCTTAAGGCAGGAATAAAGGTTGCAACCTTTTTTACAAAGATGGAAAAGGCAAACGGCCGCTCGCTTTTAGCTGTGCAAGCAGGTGAGGAGAAGCAGCGTTCAAACTGGGGTTGCATGGTGCTGCAGCTCTACTGACCCTTGCAAAATTAGACTTTGCTTTTGCTTCAGAAGCAATGGCGTTCGTTCATTCACCCCCAAAACCTCTCTGGAGTGCTTTTATTGTAGCATCTACAACCCGGGCACTGGGCAGCACCAACCGCTGTAGTAGATGGCTTACTTGGGGAAGGGGCTCTCACAGACCGTGCCCAGGCAGCCAGGGCTAGTGCCCTTCTGTGCCTGGTGGGACGGTCACGCTACAGCCCTCGGCGTTTTCTCACAGCGGCCCCGACAGCGAGGGCAGATCGAGGAACGGGAACCCTCCGACAACAAGTTTCCTAAAGCTCAGGTTGCGTTTTGCAATGAAGGGTCAAGAGAAAGCACTGACTTTTTTGTTCTCCAGAAACTGCTGGCTAAATCAATTAGACTGAAAAACAGCAAGGGCCCCTTCCAACAAAAATAACCACCCACGGTAATGATCCCATCTCCAGTCCCCTACGTGTGCTGTCGTCTTTGCAGAACTACATCAGGAGCATAGCCAAGGAGAAGAGCGCTGTTCTTTGAAAAAATAGAAGTTCGACCCTTTTCTCCCCCAGCCCTCATGAAACCATATCTGTCTATCCTGAGCTTGCTACAAGATTTAGTTTATCTTGCCTGTCCTAAAATGTGTGGACAGGGAGGTTTCCACGGGGGCAATTCCTTCAGCAGTTGTATTCTACTGTCGGCCAAACGATTAAGCAAAACGCCGCAGCGCTATAATTACATGTAAGGCGTTTCTCACGTGCCGCGTAAGTCTGGCAACTGCTAACAAAGGTCTGGACGTGTATGGGACCGCTCCATCTGGAAGATGATTGTGTAGGCAGCCTGTTTCCTCGACCCATGCAAATAGAGAGACAGAACATACAGTACGTTGCCGCTCCAGCAGATGCATCCTGACAAGGTTAAACCATAGGGCTTCTCTGGAACGGGTAAATACGAAGGGTTTCCTGCACTGTTTACTTAATGGGGGCAAGGCACTTCAAAGAGGGGCAGCAGGATAATAGATCAGTCCTTCTGGAGATGTCTTTGGTGCTGGGAGAGTCATGAACATCTTACGAAAACGTGTTTAAGGAACTGATGGGGCAATTGACACGTTTGGGACCTGGACTATTAGTGTATAGTGCACCTCAGCATGGTGCCCTGGTGATCCTCAAATTCTTCCTGCCGGCAGAGAGCGGAGTATTTGCTGCCTGCTCTACAGGCAGTACTGACATGGCGGTAGCTGCCAAGCGCCACCGAGTGACCTGTCAAACGCTGCGACTGATCGCTGTGCTGCACTTCTCCAAGGGTCTCTGCTGTGGCCTTCGAACTCTGTTTATCCTGGTGTGCATCGCCCCTACCCCCTTTGCTAGCCCGGATCAAAGTCCTTCTTCACTGAGATGAACGGGCACGGCTGACGGAGCCTCCTGCGGCAGGACAGGCTCACGGTGCCATGTGGCGTTCATCTACTCCTGGGCACCAGGTGGTCCTCACGCTGGACCAGAGGGGACATTTTTGTAGATGTTTTCGACTTGTTGGCAAACAACTGTTGTATTTAGGCCACAGCTCCAAAATATTTTCATTTTGGAAGCGGTGGGCTCTTTGGGAGTTGTGGTTGTTGCTTCCCATTCGTTTCCTTCGCTTGGTGAGGACGGAAGCCCTCGGACGTGCTGGGCTGTGTGGTCGGCTGGATTGTCCCCAACATGGGGTGTGGAGGAATGGCACAAGCGAATTGCTAACCCCATGGGGTACTAAAGTATCACAGGTGATAGGAAAGGCTTTGATTTTTGCCTGGAGAGGGTGAGAAAGGGGAAGAGGTGCTAACAGACAACCAGTAGTAATAAGAAATAAAAAACCTGTGGAAAGGAGGTCCTCTTCTCATGGAGAAAATACTGAATTCTCAGCTTTCCAGGATAAACTGACTTTGCCTTGTGCCGACGCACCCCGAATGTGTTTTTTTCAGGAAAAAAAGCACGAAAGCTGTGAATTTTGGGGGAGCCCTAGGGAATGAAACACCTGACTGGTATTCCTGTCGGTTGGTTTGCAATGCCCAACGCACCCCTCTAGCCTCCCAGGCTCTGGATTTCTGACCTTTTCTCTCTCAATAATGATTTATTGCACATTAAAGTACTTACCGCTGGGTTGGAATGACAAACGTACAGAATTCTATGGCTTTGGTTTCTAAACAGCCTGCGTTCGAAAGGGGAGAAGATCAGCTAAGGCTCAACTGTTTCTTGAGCAGCCTTTGCTCTGCTGATGCTGGAAAGTCATTC
This sequence comes from Phoenicopterus ruber ruber, assembly GCA_009819775.1. Taxonomy (NCBI): domain Eukaryota; kingdom Metazoa; phylum Chordata; class Aves; order Phoenicopteriformes; family Phoenicopteridae; genus Phoenicopterus; species Phoenicopterus ruber. Next base: position 187,486,933 of record CM020215.1, on the reverse strand, counting down.
TCAGGACAGTGACACCCGCTGACCCGAAGCATCAGGGGAGGAAAGCAGACCTAAACGTGAAGTGGCGGACGCTTGGCGTCTGTTTGTACTGCGCATACTGACACAAAACCCCGGTGTGCGACGGCCTGGGCTGCGCTCGGACGTGCTCCGCATGTTGACGCTACACCAGCATGTGGCTCTATTGCTACAAACAACTCCCCGTGCCGAAACGCCCGTAGACCGGCGCTGCCTGGGGTCTCCTCCTGACCTTGGACAGTGTGATACAAGTCCTTCAACCCCAGACAGGTTCAAATGCATGTTTCGAAATGAAATTATCCAAGGACTTTCTCTTGGAAGGGTTGAGTGCTGTTCCTCCAGTGGCACATCCTGGGCGCGGGAGATGGTGATCTGCACCACGGCCGACGCAGCAAACATCATTGATGCAGCGGGCTGCGGGTAAGGATGCGAGACCAGGTTCAGGCAAACCTGAGACTTGTTATCTCCTGAGCTGGGATTCATCCCATATAATTGCAGGGATGTCATAATATGGATGTAGAATGACCGAACCTTTAAGGGACCTGTGGAGGTCATCTGATCCAGCCCCCCATTCAAATTTTGGCATTAGAGCAGGTCACTCAGGGCTGTGTCCAGCTGAGTTTTGGAAACCTCCAAGGACAAAGATCCCACAGCCCCTCTGGGCAACCTCTTCCAGTTTTTGCAATGTTTTTTTTTTCCTAATACCCCATCAGACTTTTCTTTGATGCAACTCTTGTCTGGTTTCTACAACAGAATCATCCTTGATTCCTTTATAATCATTGTAGAGAACCAAATTTCGGGTCCCTGAAGTTTCTCACCTCTTTTAGGGTGAGATAAATTGCAAGTTTCAAATGAGGAGTGCCCATCTTTCCCTGATGGTGAGACAGGCTCCCCTCGTGCATACTGCTGCCCTTCTGCTACCAGTTTTTCCGGGCTGCGGACACCCGCTCCAGCTGCCGTGCCCATTGGAGACAACTAACCCTTTCTCGGCTGCGGTTGTCCACCTGGAAAGCTAGAATGGCATTTCTCGACAAAGCAAGATCAGATCCACTTTTAGGGGGAGGAAGAGGGGCTGTTGCCTTCACCTGCTCCACCTTCAGCTCCCGTGTTCAGGGACCACACATCCACACTCCTGCCCAGCCCCTCCTCAGTGCCCGGGCGCTTGGCGTAGGTGACTATGGAAGAGCCCTTCTCCTCTTCAGCATGCAAATTAAGACAGAAATGACAATGTGCATGGTTTTTTTTTTTTTTCCCCAGCATGTAGCCGCAGTATTTGTGTTATTGGAAAGCCGAGGGCTCTCCACAGAGGCATCCTGCATCCCGGGATAAAAGGCAAACATGTGTATGGGGGGCTGGTGGGAGCGGTGGGGAGCAGCGTGTTTGAGAAACATGGATGAAATAATCCTCGAGCAATTAATTTATTTAGGAATGACAAAAAAGCCAGCAGGTGATTCTTTTGTTCTCTGACAGGGACAATAATCTTTTGTACGTAAAAAAGGCTTTCAAGAAAGGCTTTTCAAGTTGACTCCATCAGAATTTTTTCAATGGAGCGTTTTTGACAGAAGATACCAATTTGTCAAAATGAAAAGGATTACAAAGAAATATTCAAAAAACGCTACAAGAAGGTCACAGTTTTGTAGAGAAAAATATAAAAGGAATGCTTTCAATTCATAAATCGTTCATTTAAAAAAAAATCTGGAATTTCACACTGATATTTTGAATGTTATATGTTATGTAGGGTGGTTTTTTAACATTACGGCTGACATGTCGTGAAATCATCACGGCACATAATAACATCTTATCATTTCTAGCTCAGAGTGTTGCCTGTTTGTTGTAGTGAAACAGTTTGGCACCTGATCAAAGTGTCTCCTGCCTGTCTTGTAAAAAAAATAATGTCAAACTTCCATTACAACACAGACAGGAGACACTTTGATCTAGAAAAGAAAATATGTTAGTGTTTACTAAGTGGCAGATGGTTTTAATAGTTTTAAAATGAAACAGAATAAAAAAATAGTAAGATATTCTTATATAATACGCAGCACTAATGAAATGCCATGAAATGATATGAAAAAAAAAAAGCAACACAGAGAAAAAGTGAAGCGAAAGTAGGAAAGAGCATTTCTAGAGAGGGACTTTTTTTTTGGTGGGGGTCTTTCCTTTGCTGTTTGCTTTTGACCAGGCTGGGTTTGCCAGGTGCTGAGCCTCTCCCGCACGGTGCCGTCGGGATGGGGGCGCGGAGCAGGGCTGGGAGCTGGGAACGCCTGGCTTGTTTAAAAAGAGAGATGAGGATGACCAGCCCAACAAGGATGACTCTTGCTTTGTTGCCATTGGCTTGTTTAACATCCAAAAAAAATTCCAGATGAGCAAGAGCATATTTTTGGCGAATACATTTCTTAAACAAAACCAAAACCCAAGAGCTGCCCAGTCTGGAGCATAAACTTGAGCTGGTTAACTGTGGTACCTGGGGATCTGTTCCAGGAATCAGCATACAGAGCGCCGTGTCTGACTCAAACCATCAGGCACCGGCTATTTGGGAAGCGGGTGCCAACGTCACACCGTTGTGCGTAAGCATTCGTTTGTAATAATAATAATATTTTTAAAAGTTCCAGCATCAAACAGAATCGCATGTTGGTATACACACAGCGTACAGTGTCAAGAAACAAACACACACATAGTCATCACACAAACACACCCCGGCGGGAAATCAGCAGACCAGCTCACCAATATGGTTAAAATCAATAGGAAAGCAAAAATATCCTTTTCTGTTGCGTCTCCTTGCTGCTAGGTAGGTTGGTAAAAGCCCAGTGAGGGCTCCCGCTCCCCTCTGATAACTCATCCTGCCCTATTTTAACTGTTACCTAATAACATGAAACCGTCACCACTGATACGGCAACAGCTGAGATGGCGGGTACCTGTGTCCCGCGAGCACTGGGATTGTGCGGGCAGCTGCCGGCCGCGTGGCTGGCTGGCGGTGGGGCACCACACTGGTGTCCCAGTATGGGCTCCCAGCTGCACAGGCGCCTGCCAAATGGAAGCGCAGCTGACTGCTGGCCTTCCTGGATCACACTGCGGCGAGTCCCCGAAAGACACGAGACAGCCAGAAATGCGTTTGCATTTATGCCATCAAAACTGGGGGTGTCCAAGCCCGAGGCACAGCTGCTCTACCAGGAGAGGCAGCTGCCACACGGGGTGGCTGCGCTCCCCGACTGTCCCTCAGGGCCTGATCCTGCAGTCCTCCCGTGTGCCAAGACGCTGGGCATCCACCCGCCTTCCCCGTCTGCAGGATGGAGCCGGCACAGCTTGCAGTGTGCCCTGAAAACTTTTCACCGTGGGGGGACTCCTTATATGTGGCTTTGTTGGGTGTTGCCTGTAATATTGGGAAAAAAGCCAGAGAGAAAGGAGGGGGGCAGTGGGGCATTGAAAGGGAACGATGTTCAGCCGGGGCATCAGGCTGGTTTCTTCACCGGTGGCTTCAGAGATTTACCGTCGCTCTGAGCAGGTGCTGGTAACTTCATGACAAATCCTAAAAACATGAGGAGGGCTGGGGGGGGAGGCAGACCCCATGTCCCAGTGGCTCTGACACAGGGATCACAACCACTTGTTCCTGGAAAAGCCCATGGGAGGGTGAGGAGCTGCGTAGATAGGCACGGCACCCCAGTGTTCTTCCCTTGTGTGTCTGCATCTGCGGGGCGAAGCAGCCGATGCCCCCACCGCCTTCGGGAGGTTAAGGGGATAATTTGGGAGCGGTGGGAGCCCTCCCGCTGAAAAGGCAGCAGCTTTCCACTGTGTTCTTCATAACACACGTCCATGTGCTTGTGGAAAGCAAGCCCATGGCGCATGAAGGGTTACTGCAGGAGGAAGCACCGGGGAAGAGGAAAGGCAGATTTCAAGCCTTGCATCAGCCAAAAAGCTGAAATTGTAGGAAGCTGCACTGAAAAGAAGAAAAAAAGAAAAAGAACGGGATATTTGAATAGATCCAAGCCTGCTGAGGGGAATGAAGAAGGAGAAAAACACCACAGGCATGAAACTCTTCCAGCTGCTTTCCACAGACCCAGCACAGTAAATTTGTCACAGGAAATAAAGCAGAGAAAGGGAGCGAGACGGGCCAGGGCAGGGAGGGCACATGGAGGGATTCTTTCAGCCTCCAGCGAGGCCGGAGGGCTGAGCTCACCTCCGCACACAGGCCTGTGGCCGGCGCCGGGTTTCAGGTGCTCTCAGGGACACACGTTGGGGATGTGGATGGGGTCAGATGGGGAAATGTCCCCTGAGGACGGGCAAAGGCAATTGCACCAGCTCTACCCCGACCCGCTAAGGGCGAAGCGGGGAGAAGCTGCGAGAAGAGTGGGTACTGGCTGCTCCGTCTGCCTCCCGCGGTACCCAAATGTGCTGCACCCTCTGCAAGCATCTGGGGAAGGATGCTCTCAAGCCACGATTCAGAACATGCTGCAGGGACCTGTCAATTCCTCCTGTCGTGCAACAGATGAATCAGCAAAAAAAAGTATGGAAAGAGAGACGTCACTGAGTTCCTCAGCCAGCTCCAGGTCATGGAAATGTGTGTCAGTCTCCCACTGCTCTGCAGGCAGATGAGGGAGGACACCTTCAGCAGCCGTGACACTGTGCATCCACAGGATGACTTTCACTCCTGGGCACTTTGCAAACCTTAGTTTAACCCTGAGTGGGATATACGGGATTTAGTCATAGATATTTGACAATATCTATGAGGAGGGTCACCTCACTCCTTCGATAGCCAGTGGGAGGGAGGAGACACCTCCCTCCAGACCTGGATTATGTTGCCTCTGGATGGGACATGTTGCCCTCACACCAACCTGCAGCAGTGCCTGGGAGTTACTTCGAGGAGCTTGAAGGAGGAGCAAGGTTCAGGTTAGACTTTGAGATAAGGGCCAAGCGGTGGGGAGAAGTCACCCGCTGAGGTGAAGCCATCTGGGCTTGCATTGAGCTCGACAAGCCATTCGGAAATGGCTTCTGCCAGCAGGAAGCCTTTGCTTAAACACAGCCCCTCTGGCCGTCTTATTCAAGAACAAAGTCGGAGTTTCTGAGAGCCAGCACTAAAGCCAGGTCATTATCAGCGCTGTGCTTTCAAGATGGGTCTCCAGATAATGAAACTAATTCTGTTTCCCAGGCAAAATTTCCGTGTAATTCACTGACGGCTGAGCGCAAATAATGAACGCCACTCGGGGTTCAAGACTACAAATGTTTTTGCTCAGAAATCAATCTGTCGATTGAGGCAATCATTTACCGCTAGAAAAATCATGTCGTCTCCTGAATCCAGCCGTGAGCTTTAGGAGATGAGGCTACCTAGTCAGCTGTGCACCGTTGACTTGATCTCGGTCACAACACGCTTCAGCTCCCGTGCTCACTGCCGCCGCCTCCTCCTCCTCCTCGGCCTCCCAGTGCTCCAGGTGCTCTGAGGCAGATTTTGTGCCGTTTGTTCCTACGGGGCTGGTTCGATGTGACGACCATGTGGGGAGGGAGCGCGGGAGGCAGCGTTTGTGCTGCCTGCCTGAGGATGCTTGAAACGGCTGGGTACCTTGTCATGGCAAGGAACAACCGTTTGGAGATAATGATAACGTATCAGATATGTCTAAGAAGCTGTTTATTTTGCTTTTCTTTTCTTTTTTAATCTTTTCCCTCTTGCTTAAAGGTCACAGAGTCAACGGCCACAGAAGCCCAAGTATGGCTGTTGCTATAGATCAGGACTAAGTACCAAACCCAGCTTGGCCAGACTTTGTTGAACCCGTGCAATTCTGGGAGGCTGCAAGGACACAGCCTTACAAAATGATTTGTACCAGCACGCTTGTCCTGGTATAAAAACACCATGTTGGCATGTATCTAGCATGACGACTGGAGCATGTGAAAAACAAATGCCTTCAAAAATGTACTTCAAGGCTTGTGAAAGCTTGAGTGGGTTTGAGAAGCCTCTAGGTGCCAACAGAGCACGGTGTGGCCCAGGGACCGGACTCTTGCAGTCCCCCAGGAGCCCCATCCCATCCTGGGAAGGGGGCCCAGTTTGTCCCAGTTAGAAGTCTCTAATAAGCTTGTAACCTAAAATTGAACCACAAGAGCAGATTTTGTCACCTGGGCTCACCCAAAGGTCTTCCCTTGGGGGTTACTAAAGCTATTTCAGATGGCAGCAGTGACAGTCGCTACCCTCCCACACCAGATGTCAGCCTGCAGCCCATGAGAACAGACCCCAACCAGCACCCCCACGCTGCCCAGTGCCCCAGGCACCGAGCAAGACTCCCACCAGCTTTCACATGCAGACCCGTTTGTTAGCAAGACTTAGCAGCAGTTAAATAACGAACGCTGAAACTTTGGGGAGGAAATGTAGCAAAATGAACATTTTTGCATTTTCCAGAGCTTTTTCCTAAGACACAAAGACAGGTTTCAGGGGGAACCACGCCAGGCTGGTGACGGCTTTCCACCTTCCAGCTCAGCCCCCTGCCTCCCCTCCCTGCCCGCCCTTCGGAAGCACGTTCATACCTGGTCTGTGGACAACAAAACCAAAGAGAGCCAGCAGCTGGGTCCTACAGGGGACTTCTCCTCCTGTGGCCTCGAAAATATGGGTGGGGAGAGGGGAAAAAGAAGATTTCAGTTGTTAGCGCTTTGCTCTTTTGCCCTGCTAGCTCATGTAAAAACAGTCGCAGAAAGACAAGATAAGGAACTCTGTGGTTTCAGCTTCTAACCTCAAACAGCAAACGCTCCTCAAAAACAGTTTACTATGCGGTCACGTTGCTTTGAAGAAAGGATAAGGAGCCCAACTGAAAAAGAACACAATATAGTAATTGGAAAATAGTATTTGGTCACAGAGGAGCTGTAAATAAAATAGAAGACGCTCCGAGATCTGAAAGCTTCAACAGCCCAGCAGCATCTCTCTCCCAGGAGGTTTCTTCTTCTTTTTCTCTTGTTGAGATGCCTCAGTCGCTATTGATACAGGCACCTCCTCCCAACAACCAGCTAAATTGTTGCCCCCCCCCGCCAATCCCATTAAAATAGACACTTTTCAGCCTGTGCCAGGAATATCCTTATGTGAAATGTAATAAGATGTTGCAACTTCTATTCAGTTTATTTCAAGTCAGTACAATGAAGCAGCGCGAGGCAGGGCTCTGGCGCTGGGGAAGAACACAGAAAGAAGTAGTTCATTAATTTATGGTCATTTTGGACCGCTGAGTTTCATTTTGATGAGTACCGCTAGCACAATATTCATGGAACAGGTTGAAGATTTAAAAAAAAAAAAAAGAAGAATTAAATACCGATATGTTAACTATAGCACTTACAGCTTCACAAAACCCCCATGTGTTCTCTAAATGCAGATGTTGCCAGGACTGAAATAACAGCTGACATATACTGATAATTACTCATTAGACTTGTTCAGTGGATAGAGTTTAGCAGCGGTGGAGTAAAGGCTGTGGAACTGGCTGACTCCTTCCCTCCAGCTCCGAAGAGTAACTGAATTTCTACTTTGGCTTCCTTTTTTTTTTTCCTTTTCCTTTCCATTTTTAATTTCGGTGCCGTTAGTGTCTTCCGGCAGCCCTCCCTTCCTCTCCCCCCCTCTGGGTACCCACCTCGTGAAGGCGGGTCCTGGGGCAGGTCCCCGCTGGCACTCGGCAGGGGGGGCTTTCGGCAGCCCCAACGGCTGTGCACCATCCCCGAGGCAACCGCGGAGCAGAGAGGGAGGTTCAGAGCAATCACCCACGAATTTGGCACCCCAAGGGGTCTCATCCACATTGGTCCCCCTCCCTCCCGGGGTGATGCCCCCGCTCGGTGCTGAGCATGACAACCGAGCTTCAAACGCTATTTTGGGGCAGAAAGTGCAAAATTCCACTAACTGGCACAATGCAACTCATCGGGAGCGTCCCCTTGACCCGAGGGGTGAGACCTGGAGCCGCGCGGGGCTGCGGGCAGAGGAGGCACCGGGGCAGCGACCGAGACTCCCAGGCTGTTTATGCCGCGAGCGGTAACTCCTGCTGTTAGTCACGGGCGCTCCAAGCACAAACGCTGCTTCGCACATCAACAAGTGGTGGGAGCGAAACAGAAAAACAGATTGACTTGATTTAAAGTAAACATGAAAAAAAAAAATCCAGCCAAATCCTCACTTCTGGTTATCAGAAAGGCACTGGGCTGTAGAAACTCTGCGTTTTAAATTAGCTTGTAATAGTTGACTTTCAGTTGCGTTTTTTTGGAAGAAAAGCAAATCTACCAGTTTTTCCCAAGGACTGGAAAACATCAAGAGCCATAACATATTTTCTTTTACAGTTCATCTTCCGAGACGCGAAGGTGATTCAGCAGTAGAGCTGGATTGTGGCCAAATGTAGCTGAGGAGGACGCCCACTTCCGAGGCGGAGTGGGTCGCTCTGCCAGGCCACCCAAAAATCCCGGCTACGGGTTTCCCTCTTCCCCCTTGGCACACCAGAAAACCACCGTCTCCCTTCCCGGGGAAGCTGCACTGCTGGGATGGAGGGAAGGGAAAGGCGTACATCCGTGCTTTGCTTTCCACGTATCTCCTCTTGTTGGTGGATTTAGACCAAGCAAGAGCTGTAAATGAGTTTTAAATAAAGGCAAGCTAGGCTTAAATTAAAAGCCCTCCTTCATAAGCCAGCTTTTGGCTATTGTCAGCTTCAGCAGCCCAAATGCTGGTGGGTGGCGTCGGTGGCCGGGTGGACCCGCTGCTGGTGGAGCGGTGCCGGAGTCGGAGCACAGGCACAGCCACTGCGGCTGCGAAGGGGAGATTTCGGCTCCCTTTGGGCACAAAGCCACCACTCCCCTGAGCCATCTGTATACAGAGACATAGCTGCACACTCACACGTGTATTTTTTTTGCAGGGTGGGGTCTGACGCTTCCTCTACTGGTTTCGCTGCGGCAGATGCACGCTTTGCAATGAGCAGGCAGGTTTTCTCCTCCCTTTCAAAGAGGATGCCAGGGAAAAAGGAACCCTGCCTGCCCCAGGTCCCGGGGGAGCATACCTGAGGCGTCCCCCCGGGAGCCCTGCTGACACCCCACCACCCCCCGCACCACCCCGGCCTCGCCTTACCGGGGCTGGGCTACTCCCTCTCCGGCGGGTGGGGGTTTTGCTGTGCTTTTCGTTTGGTGTCCGGATCCACTGTTTGGCCATCATTGCTTTCTTATTTCATAGACATATATAAAAATTAATTGTAAGTACATACACATATATAATTTATATGCATGTATTTATTATATATCTTTTATTGTGTATAATTCTATCACGCATACATTTTTTTAGGGAGGAAGGGATGCAGCTGGGGCTGCTGGTGCCCACTCCTCCGCCCCCCCATGTATGCGCAGCCCCCCGAGTCCCCTTGCCTGCCTCAGGCCGTGGCACTGGGACACGTGGGGCCCCACGGGAGGTGGGCATGCCTGCCCGGGGAAGCCCTGTGTGTGTCCCCCCGGCCCGCTGGTGTGTCCCACTGTGCGACCCCCATGCGTCCCGCCACCTATGTGACACCATGCCCCACCATGCCTGCCCTCCCATCTCTCCCATGCTCCCACATACCCCCTCCTTGTGCCCACATGTGTCCTGCCATGCCCCCATGTCTCATTGCATCCCGATGTATGTCCTGCTGTCCTCCCACACCTGTCCCTCCATGCTTTTCTACATGTCCTGCCATGCTCCCATCTGTCCCACCACACCCCCATGAATGTCCCCCTTCACCCTCATGTGTCTCCCATGCCCCCACATGCACGCCCCATGTCATAGAATCACAGAATCATAGAATCGTTTAAGTTGGAAGAGACCTTTAAGGTCAAGTCCAACCATTAACCTAGCACTGCCAAGTCCACCACTAAACCATGTCCCTAAGGGCCACATCTACATGTCTTTTAAATACCTCCAGGGATGGTGCCTCAACCACTTCCCTGGGCAGCCTGTTCCAATGCTTGACAACACTTTCAGTTAAGAAATTTTTCCGAATATCCAATCTAAATGTGTCCCATCGGTCTATGTCCTTCTGCACCTTCATGAGTGTCTCCCCAAGCCATGCATGCCCCCCACACCTGCAACATGTCCTGCCAAACCCCTTGCATGTCCCCAGTGGTCTCCAATGCATGTCCCACCATGCCTCCATGCCTGTCGCCCACACCGTCCCTGTGTGTCCCCCACCAGCTCTCCCTGCTGCCCTGTCCCTTGCTGTCCCTGGGGCAGCAGAGGCTGCCAACACCTTGGTACAACGCGCTGCCATTCCCTGAGGTGGCACTTTGCGAGAAGCAGCTCTCAGCAGTGAGGATGCTGTCTGAGATGAAAGCAAGGACCTCTTTCCTCTCGTGATGCACGTTATCACCCTCTGATCAGCACTGCTTATTTCGAGCCCTTTGAGTATAGGCTTTCCTCCGGGGGAGAAATCCGGGACTTGAAACGTGAGTGTTTTGGTGTAACTTGCCCACTTGTGACACACTGACCGGTTCTCAAAATGAGAGTGTAGGCAGCTCTCCAGTTCCTTCGGTCCAGGGCTGTCTCAGCTTTCAGGATATAACACGTCCCCAGGAATTATTTCAAGGTGTAGCAAGGAAAACACATGGTGAACTGTCCAGCTGCTTGCAGTAGCCCTGCAACAAGACCCGTGTCATAGAAGTATGACTACATGTGGCAAAAGAGAGAGGGTGCCCCACGGCATAGCTGCATGGCCAGGTGACTCCTGCCGTAACCAATGTAGGTTGTTATGAACAACCAGAAGGCAATAAACCTATTGCTACGTGCTTTTTAAACCGGCTTGCAGCTGACAAACAAACAACGTGATGGACCTTCCCCAGGTCGGTATTCTGGTGTTTGCTTTGGGTATCGACATTTCATACCCCATCGTTAAGGGCTGGGAAGAACTTCAGTCATTGATTGGGACTGTGTTACCTTTGTAGAAAGGCGTAAGGGCCTCATTTTCATATTATTTGCGTATCTTCTCATTTTACTGGGCATGGAGAGAGGAAGGTTGTGTCCGTGTCACTGTGTGGTGCACAGACCTCCTACCCCGATGTGTGCCGAGGTGACACTGTGGCCGACAGAGCGGGCTTGGTCCATCTCCAGATGTGGCCAGATGTTTTGGGAGGAGGGAGGACAGGGCTTGTGGTGCTTCCCCTGCCAGCGTCTGGGATCTCTGTTCCCGTCCTGCAGGTTCCTAGTGCTTGACTTGCTTTCTTGAGTGCTGCTGAGGGCTGAGCTCATGCTTTGGTGGACACTGAACACAGGACCCGGCTCTTGACCAGCAGTGGTCTGTGCAGAACCCGCGTGAATCTAGGACTCTCCTCTCCCCCTCCTAATACCTAGTTTTGCAGTTATATGTGTTGAATTTCATCTGCCCTTTGACCACTCACCCTGTCGGCAGTTCTCACAGCCTGTCCTTGTCCTCAGATAACTTCTTATCAGCAGCAAACTCTTTCACCTCACTCCTCACCCTGTTTCCAGGCCGCTTATGAAGATACTGAGCAGCCGAGGTCGCTGCGCAGACCCCTATGGAAGGTGACTGCTATCACGCTGCCGTTGTGAGAACTGGCTGTCTACTCCTGACCTCTGTTTCCTGTTTTTCAGCCCATTATCTATAGATAGCAGGACCTGCTTTCTTACGCCCGACTGGCTGCGTTTCCTGAGGAGCTTTCTCTGCAGCATCACTTCGTCCTGAGCAGCTCCTTGGGCTAATGGAGCTGTTGTACCCACAGGAATGGGCGCGCTTGCCTGAGCCTTGGGACGGCTGTACGTGTGCCTGCAGGTCCAGAGCCACCCCGCCCGGCTTTGAACATCTCACTCAGGTGTCTCTGGTAGAAGCACAAATGCTTTGGGTCCCCTCTGCAGTCAAGGGGAGAGAGGGTCAACTCTGGACCCTTGAAGGGGCAGATCTCTGCCCATCATCTAGGGCAGATGCCCATCATCTAGGGGTCCTGCAGCCACCGAGCTGCCGACTCTGGGCTGAACAGCAAATAGCGATAGTCACCACTCAGCAGAAGTCTATAAGCATGTGTGGTGTATGTGGTGTACACACACATGCCACTGGGACCAGTATGGTTTCTGAACGAGCCCAGGTGATTTTGCAGCTGGGACGGGGCTCAGAGCACATGCTTTTAGCAGTACTATTTTTCTCATGCGGTGGTGAGTCAAGTCAAAGACCTTTATTGACTCTGCTCTTACTGTGATCGGTTCCTCCTGGTTGCCATTAAATACTCAAGGCGTATAACCAGCAACCGCATGGATTTGCCCCTCACTAGCAGCACCTGAGAAGTCTATGCAGTACCTGTAGTAGCATCGTGGTAGCACGTACTGGACGGGCACGACTCGTTTCTCTTCACTCAGCTCTGGACGACAAAAATAACATGAAATGGCAACAATTCTCTTATTGTTTTATTTCATGATAATTTTCTTCTCCTTCCTCTCTCCGCCCCACTGAGGGACGTTTTGGCAGTTTGCAGACATCCCCCTGTTCACATTCACTAAGTGTTACTGCAGGCATTTCTTTCATGTGACAGCTTGAAAAAGAGATGTGAAAGCTTTCCTTCTTGTCTTCCTGGCCTTTCCCTCCATCATCTGACCCTCATGAATGCTCTCCAGCAAACAGTTTGCCTTTCTTGCATGGTAAGATCTGGAAATAATTGCTTGCCACAGCACTTATTTCCATCAGTGAATAAGCTTGTGTAATCGCACTGTGGTCTTTGCTCCACAGTTCATTTTCTTAACTCAGAAATGTGCTTTTATCTTTTTTTTTTTTTTTGCACCATTGCATACATTCTGTTTATCCCCGCGATTCACTGTGGCCAATAAAGTAGGAAAATAAGGGATAATCACCACTTAAATACTTTCAAACCAATGCCATGTGTGGGGAAAAAAAATCCCAAACCAAGGAAAAAGTCTTAGCATCCTTGAAAGAATGTGCATTGAATGTGCCCTAGCCCAAGTACTCGCTTTTTCTGATGGATCGTATAAAAACTCAAGGTCCTGACAACCCGACAAGCCATATTTTGATTCCTCGAACCCTCAACCACAGATCAAAGGTTGGCTCAGATCAGCAGCTCAGTTGTTATGGTTCTTGCTGATCATTTGTTTGTGTTTGGTATAGCAAGCTCTGGGAGCAGCGAATGTCATAATCTTGTGTCATTGCGTAGCTCCAAGGAGATTGCTGATAAATAACAATAATACACACACACACACAATGAATAGAGGCAGCCAAAACAGGAGAATAATTGCTATCTTGGTGGAGCTTATTAACTTAAATTAAGCAGAAACTGTTTTTGGGGGTGAATTCCACCTTTTTAATTCCTGAAAAAAAAGCAAAGGCCAATCTACGTCTTTCAAAATATGGGCCCTGAGAAATGTACTTCATGTCACAGGGAAGGAGCTGTGGATATGTGTGTGGGTTTCTTTGACTGTGTCTATTATTCACCCAGGGACTGGCCACAGAGAACTAAACTGGCTTTGTTCGACCTGGACATCGCCATGACCCAGCCTCCATCAGAGCATGCGTTTCCTCACCGAGCATCGCTCCTGTGCACTCACGTCCATGAAGTGACCCAAAAATCAGGTGATCTGAATGTCCTTCCTGAATCCCAGTGATACTTCAGTGTCTTCCATGGTCCCAGCGTGCACCATGGAGAGGTTGTTCCTACATCCCCCCATTTTCAAAGCCAGGGGGTCTCTGCCCTGGGGCTCCTGGTGCAGCCACCCCACTTTCACACCTCCAAGCAGAGCTACTCCAGGTTTTGCTAAAAATAAAGGAACTCCAAAATACAACCGAGTGCCCAAACCATTTTTCTAGCTCCAGGTTTTATCCAAAATCCAGCCTGTGATGGCTACTTGGTTGCCCATCCATGGTCTTTCTATAAAGGAAATTATTCCAACAGAAAAATCTGGGCAAGCTTTGGCCAGATTCAATTACACGTGTGAGCTGCTTTCTGCCATTCTACTTACGAAAAGCAGCAGTAAACCCAGATGAAGCAGCTACTTGTTTAACAGATTTCACTCTGTTTTACAGCTTGGGAGTGATCTAAAGCAGTAGGATAGCAAATCTACCCTGAATACATTACATGCTTTAGAGAGAAAGGTGACATTTTGGATACACTGAAATTTATGAGACTTTTCCTAGGATTTCTCATCCACTGCCTTGGAAGTCCTGTCTGGGATTCAACATCAAGCCACCATCTTTAGGTTCATCTCTACAGGTGCTAGAGTTCAGTTAGTCACAGGTGACGTTCATCGAGTTGACAACCGCCAAGGAGGAGGCACTGCAAGGCAGAGCTTCGTCTCCGTTGGCTGGCATTAATGGGAAGTCACGGGAGTTATTCTCGGTGCATACTGGTTTAATTAAAATTAGTTGGATCCTCAGTTAGTGGAAATTAGCAAAGAGGGAAATGTTGGGGAATTCCTTGCTGCTGAACTGTGGAGAAACGTATGCAGCGATAGGATTCCCAGGTCTCTCGCTTGGCTAATGAGGTGTGCCGCACAGACTGGGTCCCCTCGGTGCAAATGTGGGATAATCAGTGCGGTCTGGAATCGCACTCCCGGGAAAACCAGGCTGTCATGCTCCCGCGCCGTGGCTCGAGTCTTCTCCCATTCCGAGTTAATAATAAACACAACCCAGCTAAGTGATATACGTGACACGTTTATTACCATGTCCTTTAGAAGCAATTTCCTTTCTGCTCTGTTTTCTCACAGACAGTGTAATTACCGAGTTAAGGAGAACAGGGAAAAAAAAAAAGAAAAAGTTTCCAGATTTGGTCTTTCCCAGATGAAATGGCAAAATTAATGAACCAGTGTATTCTCTTCAGAGATGTAAGGAGATATACCTTAGGGTTAACAGCTGCTGCATTTCAGCAAGTCTTCAAGTGGGGGGACACAGTGAAATCAACTCCATATAGGTACAGCTTAGCAACAGGAGATTTTTAAATTATTATACCCAAGCCGTTGGATTGTGCCCACACAGAAGGCAGGTATGACATTCCCGGCTATGCTTTGCAAAACAAAACCAGCCACCGTTCCTTGCATAACAGATTGCTCCGTTCCTTACAGAAAAAAAAATGAGGTAAAATCCTAACGCTGTTGGAGCAAGTGACCATTGACTTTATCAGAGCTAGGGTTTCCCTAGATGCTGCCATGTCTTGGGTTGTGCAGGGGGGAACACCACGCGTTTTGTGTTGCGTGTTCTTCCTGTCCTGCTCTGTAGCCCCATTGCCAGGGAGCCTGTTTCACTGTGGGCCAGAAAATAATCCCTCTATTGCAAATTGCTCACCAGCAGGTGCCCTAAACTGTCCTAATAGTTGCATAAACCAGAAGGCTGAGAGGAGTGTGAGTGAGGGTGTGCAGGCTGAGAAGCACAGGGGAAAAAGGCTGTTGGATTTCTCTGCACCGATGTGCCCAGTGAGAAATAGTTTCCATGCATGGTTTCAACCTCTTCTGCTTGGAAAGAAAGGACACAGCCCTAAGGCACAATCACTACAATGGGCTCTATGTAAGATGCTGCTTATAAGCATTCATCAAACTGCAGTGAGCGCAGGACAGTGTGGCAATGTGTCCTCATTCAGCAGCGCTTCCCATGGGCGGTGGATCACGCTGGGAACTGGGCAGGCTGCTGCTTGATTCTGGCACAGGGAGGCAATCTAAGGTGCTCGTGTTTTAACCTCTAAAGTCCCGAACGATTTGGCTTCTGACATCCTCAGAGGGCCTGCGTCAAGTGCCTCTGCCCATGGGCCATCATGAGCGGGAGCACTGTCCAGGTGGCAGGACCTGGGTGTTAAATCGTCCCCTGGGAAGTGCTCTTTGCTTCCCTGTTGGTCCAAGATTTGGAAACGTTCAGGGTATACTGCAAAACCCGCGGTTATGCAGGAGTCTGCCCGCCCCACATTAGCTTTCAAGAAGGGCAATTTATTGACAGAAAAACAAGGAGGCAGAGACAGGCAGCAGGAGGGCGGTGATAGACAAAACACGTGTGCGGTGTCGCAAGGCAGACGAGGCCCCCGCACTCACCCTTCTCCGTCATCGCCAGCGCAGGGGCACCCCAAGGGCACCGCCAGACCGCGCACGAGGGGGGCCCCTGGGAAGGGCCGAACCCCTCTTCCCTCCACGGGAGGTCTCGGGTTTTGGGGGCCGCTGTCCGGTGGGGCTGGTCCTGAAAGCCACCCCGCCAGGGCCCGCGCTGGGAGCCCCCCGGACCCCCCTGCGGCTCCGAAAGCCCTGGTGTGCAACCCCTCGTGGCCAAACCGATCGGTCAATGGGTCTGGTGCCACAGCACAACTTCTGCTTCTTGCCAGGCGGCTGTCGAGAGGTTGGCTTGAATGGGGATGTTTACTACAGCTGAGGGGAGAGATGGGTACCCTCGGGTTGGTGGTGCTGGGATATCCCCGTGCTGTGGGTCAAACATAAAGAAGTAATTAAGTTTAATCCTTCCGAGGCAGAAATTACAGGTCAGATTTCAGCTGGCGTAAATCAGCACGGCTCTGCTGGGGTCAATGGAACAAACCTAGCTTGTGCCAGCACAGGCTCTGGACTGGTGCCTGTCATTGTGCACAGCCACAAACACTGCTGAGTGCCATGAAATTAGAATGAAAGATTAATAAAATCATATTTTGCATTGTCCTCAGCACAGACGGGCCATTTGGAATAGCACAGCAGCCACGTATTGCCAGTGGCTCTGACCCATGTTGTTTTCAAAACTCACTGGTGTGTATGGAAATTAATATGGCTACATGGTGAAAAGTATTATTCTCTGCATTATTTAGTAATTTAGCCTTATGGCTAAACGATTCACTTCATTTAGTCTTATAGTTTTTATTTTAATTCACACACAGCACTTCCAACTGCTTCATAAGCTGAGCTGTTCTCTAGACGATATTCCTGGGAACTTAGGAGCTGGTGCCCCGCAGGGGTTTGCTCATACGCTGCCCCCGATACCAGTCGGAGCCAGGTGTGTCAGAGGAAACATCTCTTCAGTTCTTCATCTCCTCCTGCAGTTCCTCCAGAATTCCTCTTTACTGACAATTGCTCTGAGATAACGATAATCATGGTCATTTGGCAAATCGAAGTCCACTCCTTTCCTTTTACAATATGCACGACACCGATCCAGTGTCTTAACATGCAGATTCATTATTTTGAAACAGCCTCTTGTGGCTGTGTAGTAGCCTGACGTTCTGCCCCTTTCTCCCTAAATAAGAAAATATGTTTTTCTAAGTTTTTCTATGTTTTTGCTACCTATGGTTTAGACTCCCTCCCAAAAATCGTAGTTGAATTTTGCAGGTCCTATCTCAAACTCACTTGATGTGATGTTGCTTAGGATATTAAAAGGTATTACTGCTTTCAGAACAGTAATAGTAGATTTGCTATTTAATCATATCACACTTCTGATTTGCAACAGAAGCAACTCTGTGGTCCAGCTGAACACTGGAGCTGAAAAAAAAAGATTAAATTTTATTGCTTGGAGGTGTAATAGCCTTTATTCTTGCAATTACTCACCTATGTCTTCTCAGATTAGAGTTAATTACTGAAAAAGCTAAGCCGTTCTTGCTTTCACTGTTACAGCTAGGGTGATACTGGAGCGGTATGAGATGGTGCATGTTCCTTGCACTTCAAGAGACGTATTCTTGAGTCAAAATTGACAAAATAATTTCAGCAGACACAAAACCTTGTCCTGAATTTGCACAAGGCCCACAGATGCTGCTGCCACAGAGTAAGTTTTTGCAATATTTTCTGTAAAGATGAAATCAGCAGAATTGAGAGCGTGATGTTGTCTTAGAGATTATGAATCCATCAATCCCCAAATGTGTTAGTGCTTCAATTTTATGTCCGTGGCATACCCAGGTGGCTCGCTGTGCTTTTCCCCATAGAGAAAGAGCCTTGCTAGGCCAGCCTGATGACAACAGAAACCTTAGCAGGCACACTTTGGATCTGCTAAAGGGTTGTCAAGCATCTGCAGATCTCTGTTTGATTTCTCCTAAGCTGGAAAAAACTTCTCAAACTAAGGGGTTTCCAAAGAGCTGTTGCTGGGACAGCCTTGGTTCCTGGGACAGCCTTGGTTCCTGGCCTTGGCTGGGCTCAGATTTCATCCTCTGCATCGCAGAGAGCATCTTCATAGCTCAGACTGGCAGAACTCAGGATCTCATGGAGCAATCTGATCTGCGGTACCTATATCGGATATATCTCAAAGGCAGCTCTGATTCCTCCTGGTTCTCCTGTTCCACATCTTGCTAGTTAAGATGGGTATTTATTGTTTGGGCCACCAGGTCTGTATTGCATGAATTACCATGGCAGACGTGCGAAGTTGCAACATGAATTCCTTTGGTAGGATTAATGCCTGGCCTTCAAGGGGGTGGGTATTCCTTTGATCTTAAGGAGCCCAGTGTCTCTCTGTTGATCCAGGGACAGTGGAAGAAAAAAGGATTGTCTAAAGCGGAGTCAGAGCTGCTGGCTGCTCGGGTCTGTCCCTCTTCCCTCCCCTTTCTCTCTTTGTTGACGACTGAGGAAAGATGTAGACATTAGTCTTAGCCCTGTTTCTACCCCTCGCAGCACCCTAACTCAGTGCCCTGCTTGTGTCTGTACCTCTCTCTGGTTTTGCATATCGTTACTCCCTGGTAATCACACGTCCAACTTAATTTCCTCGTTACACCTGGAAAAACTTCCTTGTTAGGAGCAGGGCCCGAGGAGGGTTTCGTTCCCTGCCGCAGCCCCCGGGTCAGCTGGGAGAGGAGAGGAGAGGAAGCCAGCTTTGCTCAGCCCCTGTACAACAGCAGGGTGCTGGGCTGGGAGAGGAGGGAGGGTGGTGGGCAGCCTGTGGTCCCCCTCTGCTGTGGGCTTGCTGTCTAACCTGGGGGCCATTTCATCTCAGCGTGCTCTGCGTTGGCCTGTGAAAGGCGTCCAGCGGAGCATTTGCCCAGCTTTGTAAAACTCATCGCTGTTACAGGTGGGCTGTGCTTTCCAAACATTCTAACTATTCTCACACCACCATGGTTGGCTTCCCTCCTGTCTTCATTTAAATCCCCCTTGAAGACTCACTCCTTCCAAGAGGCCTATAAATGCTAACCTATGTCAAGATAATGTCATTATCACTACCATCAATGGAGTAACTCATCAAGTGCTGAAATAAATCACTTTCCCTGGGGATTACTGCCTAAAAGCCAAATGTAATCAGTAAAGCTCGGGTTTGACAAGGCTGTCACAGATAGAATTCATTTACTAATGAGTTGCAGCCTAAGGTCCACATTGGTAATGTGTCTGTGGTTTTAATGAAACATTACAGAGACCTCCTTAGCATTTGTTGCTTGTTAGATATGCTGTTTGTCAGATACGTCTTCCCACTTGATGGCAAAGTTTTTTTCTTCCTCTTCCTCCAGCTGAACAATAGGTCTGTGAGCATTGCGCTGTCAAACACTGTTTTCTAAAAATCATTTTCGCTCCTTTGTAATAATGTACCTCTTCAGCCTAAATCAACATGCCAGCTATACTATTGCCCGTCCAGGGAGGGATGTTGCCTTTTACAGTATTTTTCTAAAATAGTTTCTCCTGACAACTGCCGAGAGAAAAATAAAGGTGCTATCCGCTCACCGTGCTATCAGGAGAAAACTTGAATCATCGATAAGGATGGTTTCTAAGCAACCAAATGCAGCCTACAACCATAATAACAGCACTTTGCAAGTAAATCACTTAGTCTGGTACACGCGAAGCCCCACTCTCCAATTAATGGCGAATTCATATCAGCTCCATTGTCTGGCGGACACACATTAACAGGGCTGAAGTGGTTCTAAAACAACACTTTAAGTGGTAAAACAAAACTCAGAGGCATTTGGATCTCCTAAAGACTAATCGTTTTAAAGAGATTTTGCAGAAAATATCCTAAAGGTTTTAATAGAAAAATAACAATTCTTACCTTTTTATACCCTACAGGATATTCTAGTGACTTGTGTCTCCGTTCAAGGATGACTCCTAAAAGCTACAGAAAAGATATTCATTGCCGTAGGGTTCCTAATATTTTGTCTAACTTTCCCCATGGAAAAGTGACCTAAGTACCATCAAGCATTGTGTTTGTTGCAGTGCAGCATCTTTATAAAGAAAACACACTCTTTGTGAGAGAATCATATACTGTGTCACTGTCTGCTCTACTGAAATTGAAACAAAGGTCGAAATAGGATAAAAAATGATCTTTTTCAGTAGGTAATAGGGAAACCTGTAAAAAATACCTTTCCCTGTCACAGTCCACTGCCTAAATCCATCACTGCTCAGCTCTGCTCCCTGCCATGCATCTTCCTTTCTCATCTGCTCCTCTTCTCTCATCTTACTGCTGAAAGAGAGCGATGCTGCCTGAGGGTTGGTCCCCAGTGAGCTGGTCCCAGAGGAGGTCCCGTCTGTGGCTGGTAGCCCTTCTCCTCTCCACATGGGAAGGAATGCAGCCCCTGATTTCTCTTAGCCAGGGAACAAGCCAAGAGGATTCACATCTTCATCTCCATCCTCCTGGTACGCTTTAACAAGCAGAGAGGGACTTAGGGGACCTGGTGGACCATGAAAAGGGAGGTAATGTTTTAAAATGCACTGCAGAAGAGAGCAGCCGGCAGCCAGTTGTTGCTCCTCATGTTTTTTATGAAGAGGGCAAGGGCTGCAGTGACTGGTCCTCAGGTGGCCTCATCATGGACATGTGGCTGGGAGCTGGGCGCTGCCACCATGGAGCGCTTGGAAATGGGAGAATGGGGTTTCGGCTGGGGCAGGAAGCATCCTTGGTGGTTAGGGACCGGCTGGGAGGGGTGGCGGGGAGCTCGGGGAACCCTGCCCCCTTGTTCACTCATGCACGGCACTCAAAGGGTCACAAAACCCTGCGGTCCATGTGGGAACAAGGACCAGAACTTCAAAAAAACGGATGTTTGCTGGGGGAAACACAGGCACTGCGGCCACCCAGGAGCCTGAGCAGCCTACAAAGAGCTTTTTATGCTGTAGTTTGGGTCCTTTTAAGTGGCATGCTAAGATCTCCCCGTAATTTCTCTTGGCCTAGCTGTAAAATGGGGGTGGAAATATTACATCTGCCCTTGCTTTGTCTGATTTGCCTGGTTAGACAGTGTCTGGCACAGTGATAGCACTGAACACCACTGAAATAAATACAAGTAATACCAAATTACTTGCAAGACCACGGCAGAGGAGTTGTAAAAGCTCGAGGATACAGCAAATGAGAGTGGAAATCTGGGTCTGGCAGTCGGGGGAGGGAAAGGCTGTGACTCTGTGAGTATTAGTTGCAGACTTCTCTATGCTAACGCACAAATGACAAATATTCGTAATGGGTGATGGCATCATAGGGTCTGTCCACGTGTAAAACGCTCCTGGCAAGCTCGATGCATTTAGTTTTGGAAACATACCCTCCATTTCTTCATATGCATGGAAGAACTGGTCTCTCCTCCACCTGCTCTCATGGAAGGACGTTTGAGCAGAAGCCTCTCCGCAGGGCACCCTTTGGGGAGCAGAAGGTCCCTGAGCCCACGGGGAGCAACCACGTGGTGATGATGTGTACGGGCCACCGAGGCAGTGCTTGGTGGAGGACCCTGAGTGCCGTGCAGGAAGTGATGGGAGAGGAGGTGGGAAGAGAGGAGCCCCTTTCACAGCAAGGCTGAGGCTGTTTTTAGCTGCATGACCATTAGCGCAAAGTGAGTCAAAGCAGACAGATTTGGAGACTTGATGAACAAGCCAGAGGTTTCAAAAGGAGAATTATGGATACCTGCAGGGACTCTCACCTAATCCCAAAGAGTTCTCGAGGATGATGAGAAAACTAAAACAAAGAAATGCAAGGATGTGATTATTTCTCCTCACATCTATGTATTCCTCATGCTGCCTGATTAAAGAGCATATTTTGGATGAGAAACCAAGGTGAATCCTGTGAGCATAGATAGTGCTTCAGGGCCTGAAAGGAAGGAGTTCAAGGAATGTTTGTGCTTGTGTAGAGATTATTTCATGTCTTTCCTATTCCATGGCATATTTCGCATAGGTATATGAAGAAGGGAGGCTATTTAACATTGCCTATGAGCAGCAGGAAGCAAAGGACACAGACAAGCCCATCCACATGCAACCCATGAATCCAAGGGCAACGAATTCTTCAGCTGAAACTGAAGAAGGAGCTTGTGAGCGTGACTTCCCCATTGGCAGAGTAGGGGATTGCCATGCCTCTTCTGTGGCTAAACTTGGGTCATAAAACCCAGCTTGGAGGTGGGTTTTGGTTCTGGGTGACCCCCTGCTCTGTGCTAGGAGGAACTCTTGAGGTGAGAGAAGGTTGATGCGTCAGGTGGTGGTGGCTGCCCTGGACTCATGGCAGTGGAGAGGCTGTAGGAGAGGCTGGGATGGGACACCCATTGCAGACCCATCTCTGCTGTCCCAGACCCATCACAGCTGTGCAAATCTGTACAAAGAGTGCGTTGGTATTTTGGGGACCCACCTGCCTATGCTGTGTCAGCCGTGGAGGTGTTCTCATGGCAGAGGACCAAAACATTGAATAGCAGCTGGGCTGTGGAGAGGGCGCAAGGAGTGGAAAGGTCTCTCCTCTACACCCTCATCACAGTTTCCTGTGTTATTAATTACCTGCAAGGAGGGAATTTAAAAGTGCAGACGTAAGAGATCTCTGGGGTCTCCACAGCTCTTGCAAAAGCAGAGTTAAAAAGCCCAGAACATCCTTCTCAGGGCAGCTTTAGACGTTTCTCTCTCTCCTGTTTTAAAAATTTCTATGTCAGCTTCTCAGCTGTACTTGCATATGGGGTACATATGGAGGAGAAAAAAAAAAGCAATGACTGGCGCCAAATGGGGTCTGCTGCAGCTTTTAACAGTCCTCTCCGCTTACTATTAAAATGCAGCTTTGCCCAGTGAAAATGCTGCTTTATTGCTGCAAAAATAGTTCCCAAAGACATGGCCCTCGGAGCACAGCAGGGAAATGTGCTGCGAAGCAGGCAGCTCTGGGGTGGCAGCAGCAGGGGCTGAGAGCAGCAGCCAGGTCAGGCTGTCCCAGAGGCACCTGGTCCTGCTGACCTGGGTGGTGGGGGCTCAGCAACCCGGGGAGCTGCTGGGTGGATGGATGGGGTGGTTATGGGGAAAGCAGCAGCGATGCGCGGCGTGCCCTGCTCAGGCTGCCCCAGGTGACAACTCGGGCAGTGGGACCATGCCGAGCCCCCCATCTATCCACCACATTTCGCCCCCCGCCATGCCTCCCCAGATGGGCAGCTCTCCTCCATCTCACCTGGACATCAGTGGGGAATGTCTCTCCAGCTCCGACACGCTGCCTTTGCCTGGGGCCTGGACCTCTCCTCTTCACATTCCCGCGGTCCTGGCCTTGTTTCCATGCTCCCCAGCCCACGTGCATCAAGAGGCAGTTGTACACGCCTGTTTGCATCCCACCACCATGCCCCAGGCTGGGGGCCACTTGGTCCTCCCGATGTCCTGTGTTTTGCATGATGCTGCCCAGAGGGGTCAGCCGTGGCGGGGGCTCCTCTCTCCATTGACCCTGGCAAGAAGTAGGAGGAGAAATGGCGGCTGAGACCTGGAGGGCGACACGCCAGCGGGGCCTGGGAAACCCATCCGTTTTCGACGCCCGCGGTGGGCTGCGGCGCTGCCGCCGGCCCCGGGAAGTGGCTGGCAGCTCCTTTGAAGCCGCCTGCCCCCCATCTGCCTGCCAGCTGCCCTCCCCGCCGCGGCTGCCCACAAAGGCGTCGTGGGCGGGAGGCGGAGGGGGAGCGGTGCTGAGGCTCGGCGTTCGGCGGGATGGTGGGCTGCCCGCGGCGGGGACAGGCGACGTGCCGCCCGTGCGGCATTGGAGGGCGGGTTTTCGGAGCAGCTGCCGCAAGCTGTGGCCCGTTGGGTCTTCCTCCCTTCTTCTGTAGCAGCTGATAGTCGCTGAGCAACAGGCCAAAATGTATTTCTGATTAAGGCAAATCGCACTTCAGTGGGATGCCAAATACTTGCACAGACGTACAGGGGACGTTTGGCTTGGAGCTGCACAAAGACAGTGTTTATTATGGCGTCAACCTGCATCACTATTTCAGAGGTGCCCGAAAGCAGGGAACAAGGTACGGGCTCACAGTGGGCAGCGGGGTTTCTTAACCCTTTCTGCTGGTGCTTGCCGAACCCCCTCTAGGAAAGAGGGCTCGTTTTTCAAGAGGTGTTTTCTTGCCTGCACTAACTGTGCCTGTTCTCGTGAGCCGTACACATCTCCCCCACCTGACGGCATCCTCGGCGATCTGTGATGGCTGCAGTCCCTCTTAAAATGCAACGGGAGGCTGTGAAATACTCGGTTATCAAAGCTCTGTCTTTTGGCTGCACCGCATCTGTGATCAATATCCATTTTAAGGCTTCTTGCATGACACTGCAGAGTTTTCTTCACCAAACAGGATGCAGAATAGATTGGAAATGGTGCACGGTTTTGTTTTTTTTATAATTTTCTTGTCTTTTATGTAGTTTCAGCATGTGTATTTTTGCATTCCCTGTTTCAAGAATATATACCCGCACTTATGCAGTGGATGGCCTTTAGTGCTGATATCTGCTCACATTATCTCTCCGTGCCCAAGTAAGACTTGTATTCATCTTTTCCTGTAGCAGCTCATTGGTGAAGAGCTGAACTTTTTAGTAGTTATAGTCAGCTAAGATGAATTTTTATGAAGTTATTTCAAAAATGGAAAGTGAAATTAAAAGCCAGATTTCATTGGGAAAGCACTAGTTGCGAAGCATTAAGAGGTGGTGGGATTGGTAAAAAAATATGGAAAGAAAATAATGAGCTTCAGGAAAACTCTTTTTTGTTTTTTGCCAGCATTGCTAAGTTTTCAGAATATTTTGCCCACATTCAAAGTTACCCTTCTGGGGAAAAGAAAAGGATCCTCTTTTTTCAGAACAGTCTTTGGGAAACTGTGAGAAATCATATATTCTGTCACCCCAGCCACACTGAGATTTCTGTGGCAACCACAGGCAGAAACAGAGGTGAAAAATACTGGGTTGGAGTGGAAAGGAATGAGCGGCTGCTCTCGGGGTATAAGAAAATAACACAGGTATCAAAGTGCCCTCCATTGCCAACCCAAACAAAGGGTGGTCTGCTCTTAATTTTCCTTAGAATTACAAGGGTGTAGTTTCCAACTACAATGAGATTTCTTTCTGTAAAATTTAGTTTAGGAATCAAGATTATTTTTTTAAACTGAAAAATTAACAAGTCCAGGGATTTCTGGACTCATGTGCTTTGGCAAATGAGGTTGATTTTAATGGCATTATCACCAAGTGGACAAATGGGACTAATTTGCAGTATAGTGGATTCCAGATATGTAAAAAAATTGCTGGCGATAAAGATTTATGAATACGATGTTCACGCTGATGAAGTGCCTGGTTGTTGCTACTTATAATTTAATACTAGTTCCCCCTGGTTGGTTTTTTTTTTTCATGCTGTGGCCTTTTGGGGGGCAGGAAAAGAAGGGGAAGAGAGCAAAGGGATTTAGAGGATGCGAGCGGGGTCAGGCTCCCCACGCACTAAAGAAACAACAAATTCTTTGAGGTCACAAACATTGTTAAATCGCGCTCAAAATGTCCAGTACTTTTGTCCCAGCTGATATCATCAAACAGATGTTTGGTTGTTTATTAAACGCGGAGATAAAGCCGCGCTGGCGCGGTGAGGACTGCCGCTTGCCCGGGGCACCGTGCCAGCGGGAGATGCTTCAGACCTCGGCCGCCGTGCTTCCCTCCCCGGCGAGCCGCGCCGTGCGTGCGGAGGTGCTTGCGAAGGGGTGGCTGAGACCTGGAGGGTGGTGGGAGCGCCCTGACTCCGCTCCCTCCGACTGTCTTCAAGGAAAAGAAGAGGAAAAGGCATGCGGATTCCTAAGGTAAGGCATGGCTTCTGCTGCCGGAGCCTTGGTAGGATTTCCAGGCAGTCCTGGGAGGGAAACGGCTGGGAAGGGAACAGCCTCTCTCGTCTCCTTGACACATCCGTGCCTCTAAGGGACGTGTGGGCTTTTCCTCTCCAGTGCAGCATCCCCGTCCAGGAGCAGGACACAGCAGCTCTTGGGTAGCCCTGGGCGGTGCTGAGCTCCTCATAAAGTCCACTGTTTTCAAAGGGAGTTCTGCATCAAAATGTTTTTAAGCACTTGCAACTTCGAGTTTTTTTGTGTACTGAAGTGGCAGTACTCTGGGAAAGGTTTGGCAGGCTCTCAGCTCCTCTAAGCACATTTCCATCAGCAGCCGATACTGGGCAATGGTCATGGCTGGCTGTTGCTTCAAGCAGTGTCGTAGACCTTGTGGGAGCAAAACACCTCTCTGGGCCACTCTGCCTCCAGAAACTCTTGTCATGAACTGTTGGATGTGATGCTGAGTTGTTTAGGGGGAATTTCTGTGGCTACTGAAATATTCTGACCTTGAAGGTGGCCTTGTTCCTGTATCGATGAC
Source organism: Phoenicopterus ruber ruber (assembly GCA_009819775.1). Lineage (NCBI taxonomy): Eukaryota > Metazoa > Chordata > Aves > Phoenicopteriformes > Phoenicopteridae > Phoenicopterus > Phoenicopterus ruber. The sequence continues at coordinate 187,460,556 of CM020215.1, read as the reverse complement.
TAATACTATTCAGGTTTCTTATCTGACTGCTCTTTTTTTTTAATAATAATTCTTGGGATCTGGTGTAAGGTAGTAATTCCAAATTGACAACATTTCTTTAGACTTACCAAAATATACAGAAAAAACAAACCCAAGAAATGTCAGAAGAGGAATTGACTAGGCAAGTAAAGTTCTGTCACTCTATGTAATGTTCCCTTCGAAATGTGGGTTTGCAGTTTCATATTGTACCGCAAACAGCAGATAGCTCATGTGCCCTTCTGAAGGCAAATTCACTCGTGCAACTTTGCGTTACATGCCTTGTGTTCAGCCTTCATAAAAAACCTGATGTGATCTTAATAATTTTCTGCGTCCTGCATTTCTCGCTTTTCTTCTCACTTATTTTTACACTTGGAGATTCTCGGCATTGCTTATTTGGGATGTTACATAAAAGACTTTAACAACTGTAGCAGTTGTTTAAACATCAGCTCCAGCAAAATGAATGTAACATCATCATTTATTTCTAATAGGAGGTGATTTCCCTGATTCAGAGACCAGAAGATCCTTATGTAGCATCTGGTGAAATAAAGTCCAGGAGGGAAGAAGCTAGCAAAGGAGGCAGAGACAAAGATGAAGGCAGAAAGAGCCAGTGTCTTTTGCCATTTAACTGTAGGCATCTTCTACCACCACACCTGCTCCACGGCTCCAACATTTGATGAGCTGATTTGATGAATCTGTACGGTTAGGCTTATTTAAATATTTTGAGGCTACATGTCTAAGGTCCAGGGCTGGATTCATCCTATACCTGGAGCATCAGAGGTAAACATGCAGCTGACTAATTTCCCTAGTCTTTCAAAATTGTGCGTCTCTAGAGAGTGGTTCACATGTTAGGTGGGCCATATCTCCATCTTTTTTAAATAGATCAAGGCCAGTTTTGCAAAATGTTGTTCCAAAACCATCTGTCTTTATTGAAAATTCGGGCAATTGAGGAAGTCTTGCCAAGGCAACGGACCTCCAAGTCACCATCCCAAAAGGAGCCAGGCGGAGAAAATATTTCTGCCCTTTGCCTAGCAAGAAAGATTTGAAGATAGTTTAGAAAACCATCTTTAAATCAAATTGCAAAGGTGTTTTGTACCAATGAAGATGATGGTGAGTGCTCAGTGAGATTGTCAGATCTCACTGAGCCAACAGGTAATGCATTTCCATCAAGACCAATAGGAGCTGGCAAGGCAACACTTTCAAAGAGTCTGCTAAGTAGAAGCTCCTTTTTCCAAGCTGGCCATTAAATACTCAAGAATCTAAATCTCCCTGAAAATCCCATTCCTCAGGAGTTAAGTTGCTTTTCAAAATGGTATTTGGGACCCTAAGTTATTTTTTCAGAATGCCTTTTGAAAAATGTTGTTGCAGATCCTCTTAGTTGCTGCTTGTGACCACAATATGTCAGGGAGGGGTTGTGATATCCAAGAAAATTTGATTATCAATTTGTTGAGCATATTCTTAGGCAGATCAAGTGCAAAGAGTAATTTTATTTAGCTTGAAGTATCTGGTAAACATAAAGAGAAAAAGGGCTCTGTAGTTGGACAGGTCTTATCTCAGTATCTTTATTTACATTTTCAAAGAACACTGACGCAATCGAGCTACCAAAAGAACTGCTTTCCATCAGCCTGGGAACAGAAACAAATTAGTCTTTAATAGTGTTGTGTGAAAACTATGGCAAATGTTATGTAAAACTGTGCAAACAGAATGTTTGTGTTCTAGTTCCAGGTCATTTAGTGGGCAAAAAGAGAGACATTTTGTGTGAAATAGCCATGAAACGGTTTGCTATTATATAAGGATGGAACTGCTAGATCAAACTAATGGTGACATGCCGAGAACCAGATGCTTCAAAGCAAAATGCAAGACATCCCAGTGTGGATAATTATGAAATAGTCTGACCATAGGGGAAATTTCTGCATAAACGACTTTAGTCCTAAAAGGCTACATGTTTATATTGCTTCTGAAAAGGTTTTAGTCTGATTTCCCACAGACACAGGGCTTATGCAACCAGCGCGCTGCCTGGCTGTGCAAATCTCTGGCTCCCTCCCTCTCTGCCGGCTCTCCTGCCTCCAGCAACCTCTGAACACGTCCGATCTCTGCCACGTGGAGCAGAGGAGAGGAGGTCTCACAAATAGGTAAGTTCCTACGGGTTTCATGAATGTAAGTTGCCTCCCAGTGAGGAGAGACAGGTAATCGTGCCAGCTCAGCGTGAGCTTATACCTCATTCGAAAACAGAGAAACCATATGGGAGAGCATCTTAGAAGTGCTCCAACTGTGGGAAAAGCTTCAGCTGTGGCTCTCCGTCAACATGAGATGCAAATCCTAGGTAGCCGCTGGCACTAGTGGCACTATCTCTTTTTCCTATTGATTATAACTTTGGATATCCTCAGGATCTAATATAAATGCCTAATTCTTTGTGACTGAATGTGTTCTTAGCTTTAACGACATCCAGGGGCAATGAGTCCTAGTTGAATAACGTGCAGATAGGACATTTCTTTTTGGTACCAGCAATCTACAGATTTCGTTGTAGCTCTTCCCATAAAGCAGCTGGGCTTAATTAGTGCATGATGCTCTTTATGGGCCAGCAGGCTAATTTGTAAATTAATTAGAAGTAAGTTGAAGGCAGTCTCTTGCCTCTTGGGAACGCTAGAATGAGTTGTTTCAAGGTGTTGAAACCTTGCCTCTGCCACACTGGACTGTTTGACCCTTCTCTGGAGTCAAAAGCATTTTAGAAGATTTATGTTATCCCTCTTCTCAGACCAGGACAGGGCCACCCCATGGCACCCATCTTTTTCACACTGAGCTGCTGCAGAGTCCTCAGGATGGAGATACACAGTGTCTTCAAAGCTTGGCCATCTTCTCAAGAACCTGGGCCACAGTCAGCTGCCCCATGTCAATCCATTCCCCTTGCATTGCCAAACGCCACATCTTGTAGCCCTTCTTCATAACCTTCACAGCAGCATGAATTAAATGAAGCCTCCTAGGAACTGATCCATGGTCCTTGCCATAGTGCTCACATTGGCCTGGACAGTGTTTAGATATTGAACAAAAGTTACGATAGGAAGTTCTAAGGTGGAAAGGTTGGTCCCCTAAACTAGAGGGAGATATGTATACGTGTTTCCCACAAAATTCAGCAGCTGGTATAACATTGCTAATGGGGAAATTTATTCATGGATATTCTGGCAACTTCTCAAGGTAGTCTCATTTCAATTGCAAATGCACACCTCTCTTTACTTTTCATTAACGTTTGTGCAAGGACGGTATTGTTCCTAGGAACAGTATTGGGAAGGAACTTTGACACACCCACCTGTGGGTTGCTTGCTCCTAAAATAAAATAAGTAATATAAAATCAATCTATATTTCATTTGGAAGCCCAAATGATTCATAAGATGAATCAACCTGTCAGGGACAGTCAGGGCTGGCAAACAATATGTCATGTCTCAGACGGTGGATTGCACAGTTCAACTGCTCGACTGTAAACCTCAAATATGCAGGAAGACATAGTGCTGGAGTCCGTTTAGGCAAAATATTAATTGAACAAGTTCAGAAATGAACACTGTATATACATTTCTCCCCGCAATGAGTTGAGCCATGTGTTCATTCAGTTTTCTAGGAGATGTGGCTTCTATTCACATAGAAGAAGAGGAGCTGAAAGGACATGGAGGCCTGGTGAGAAGAGGAGCAGCAAGACCCTGCAGGTCCAAAGGGACAGAGACGCTGGTAAGTCTGAAGGACTGATGGCTGTTCTTACTGGTTTCTTTCTGAAAGGAGGCTCTGGAGAATTTTGCTTGGTGTTTTGGTGAAGTTGCTGAGCGTTATGTGTTTTTGACAGGACCACCTATTTTGATATGACATCGTGCTTCTCTGAGCAGCCATATCAGCATGTTATTTTCTGTACCTTTTCTTTGGACCTTAGACATTTACATCCACGTGTGCAATATACTTTATGTTCCAGTCTTCTCTTCCATGTCTGCCACACATCCTTGTTTCCACACTCCCACATAATCTACTAGAAGGGCGATTTTTTGGCATTTGAGAGGGGTGTTAACAAGGATCAGATGCTGCCATCACTTATGAAAGAGCTAGATTTCCTTTACCAGCTGTGGTATGCACCGGTAAAAAAAATCCATCGGTGTGGACGTTAGAGCACAGTTCTTGTATTTAGCAGGTGAAAAGTTAATACTCGGCCTGTAGTGAGATTTGCTCATGGAAAACCCTTGGAAGCTGTTTTTATCAGCAGGGCATTAGTCACCCTTGGAAGGCTGCTAGCCACTCGGCGCTTCTGGCTCACACCGTGCTGTGCCGTGCCGCGTGCGAGGATTGCTTTGGACGCTGCACAGTGTTAACAGCAACTCCCACTTTGCCTCAGGTGTTGAGTTTAAGCGCATGGTTCCCAGTTATTTTAGGAAAACATGAGCTCATGTTCCAGACAGCTTTCTCTCCAGCCAGAAGACATGTGTTGTGGTCCTTCCCTGCGCTGGGGGGCCGGGAGGGGTAATGCCCCACATCTGCAAGGAGCGTGCCGTGGGATTTCTGACGAACTGTTTTGGGGACAGGGGGTGGTGAGGAGATAATGCGAGGGCGATCGAGGGCTGAGAAAGGGATGTTTTCTGTGTCAGATGGAGATCAGGCAAAGAGGAGACAGTGGAGCAGTAAGGTCACAAAGCGAGGTCCGAGGAGTGGAATCTATTAGAGCATCAAAAGCGGTGGATTAAGTCATGCTGCACTAAGGCTAAGGCAACTCCTAAAAAAAGTTTAAAATGGGATGAAGGAAGAAGCCAGTTTGATAGGCTGGAAAGCTGGCTTGCACCCAGGGCTGCCACCTCAGACCAATGACTCTCCTTGGGAAAGAAGAAAGGCAGCTGCTGCCTAACGGACAGTCACCCATCCCCTCCAATCTCCCATCCTCCCCGGTCTCCAACACCGCTGGGTCAACCAGGGAGCAAGGTCAACCTTGCTCAGCACCCCAAGGGGAGTGCCAGATTTGGCTGGCTGGTGGAGGTGGGGAAGGAAAGCTCCGTCGAGGATGCGCTTTGGCAGGAACTATCAGAGGCTCAGCCAGGTCCCTTCTCGGGGACCAGCCAGCCCTTTCCTTCCTCTGCGGCTGAGACAGAGATTTGCAGAGAATAAAGGCTGCTAATACACAGTGTCACTGCTTTATAAGGAAATGTCTTGAAATAATACGTACTTACAACTTTTAATGACGTCTTTCTCGTATGAGGGTCCAAGAGCGTGTGGACCTTGAATTGGATAAATGGAGCTGGGAAGACTTTTTCTGATGGAGCGTACACTTCAAGGCAGCCCTGGAGGCAAGCAGGAGGATTTGGAAATTCAATTCTAGATATGACCAAAACGAGCAAATATGAAAGTGTTAGAAAAGGCACAGCATTTCATTTAGACATCTTGTGTTGAAACACTATGATGTTTTACTTGGAGAATTTTCAGGGCTTGGGTACCCTTCATTCAAAATACCTAGAAAAATAAAACATGAAAAGTAAAACAGAAAAAACCCAGGCTGAACAGAGAGTCTTGTTTGATACAAGGCTGTTGGGAGAGGAAAAGTGGTTGTTTCAGCTGCTAAGTCATTCCTTCAGTTTTACTGCTAAGGCTCTCCCGAGTTGCTCCAATGGTACAATGGGATCTTAAATCTTGCCAGGGGATCCTCCTGGGGCAGGGAAACCCCTGGGTGGCCCCAAGCCAAGGACGTTGCTTAAGAGAGGCTACAGTTGTGTTTAGACCAGGCACGTCTCTCTGTATAGGGCCAAAAGCACGTGGGAAGGCACAATGCAGCTGAGAAACCCTCTTCTCTGTTTCCATTTTGTGGCTTCTGCAATAATCTTTCAAAGGAACCTTATAAACCTCTAAGTAGTGGGTTTTTTAAAACATTGCTGTTATGGTAATAGTTTCGTGTTGCCTCCTTTGTTATGTGTTAATGGTGCCCTCCTCTTAAGTCTACCAATAAAAGAATCTTAAACCTCAATGTGAAAGTCCTTGTAAAGTTATAAATCAAACACATTTGTGCTGTTTCTCCCAGATACGCAAGACACCGAAGCGGCTCTGCATCGGGTGTTAGCGTCAGAACTTAACCAGGGAGCTTACGTCGGCTGCGACGCCTGCCGCTATGCGTTCGGGGTCACCTCCTCTACGTATGAGGCAGAGCTGTAAAGGAGTATTTTACACAGCGAAAGGTCTCTTAAATGAAAGGGGAAGGGAAGGGCTGGGGAAACTTCAGACAAATTAGGAATAATAGAGAATATTACATCTGGAATCTGGATAGAATGATTCATAATCTGTATCATGCTTTGATCATCTCTTTAATATAACTTTTGAATCAACCTATGGAATATATTCATACGGAATTTATTTCCCTGCAAGTGAATTCTCCAGGCTTGTTCACAGGTCTATGGAAAACTCTCCTTTCAGTTACACTCTTTAATTCTATATATTGCCATAAATAAAGTAGGAAAAGAGGGATGTGTCTGATTTTTCCAAATTGGCCAGGGTGTCACCATACATACTGTGCAGGCAGCCCAGTCCTCAAAGCACTAGACTACTGCTATCTTCATAAGGAGGTTATGAGTGCATGTAGATAACGGTAGAGTCTGGGCATTTTTGGAAAAAGCTGTCGTTTAGATGGCATCTTGAGAAGCCTCCCAGCTTTATATTTCCTATGGTTTCTGTGAGCAATTACTTATTGGGGAAGTAAATCAAAGAAAAAACCATAAATAAGTGAGAAGTGTAGACTGATTTCTGGAGAAAAGTGCAGGAAGGCTGAATTTAGACAGACCTAGAAAATATAAAAATGAAGCCAGCTATTCCTTTCCTATTGCCAAGACACTGTGCTTTTATAAACAGAAGAGTGAGGGTCTCCATAACCTCACTGAGTCATGAAGAGGTGATGGTTCGTCTCACCTAATCTTGTCTTGATGTGCTTTTGTGCAAAAGCAAGAACTGTCCCCTGCGAACACTGTGGAGGTCAACTCCTGCTTAGCCACTGAGTACTCTCAGAGAAGAGGAAGCCTCAAGATAACTTTTTAAGACAGACAGGATCTTGCGGTGGAGATCCTCCGAGCTTCTGAGGGCTGGCACCTTTCCATGCGGTGTCCACTTGGGAGCAGATAAAATGAGGGTGGTCTCCGCTTTTGTATTCATGGGTGGGAGATCAGTTTTGACCCCAGATGATCTTCCAAATCCTCGGAAAAGCTTAAAGTAGGTGTGCTCATGCTGGTGTTCTGGGACGATGGGGCTTGAGTCTGGTATTAAGCCCTTCTTTGTGCATCACGTGGATGTGGCAGCCCTGGGGACGTGCCGTTTTATGCATTTGGGTATGATGAGGTGTACGTTCCCAAGGACCATCCAGGCAAAGGTGGTTGGCCACTTGGAGCTGTCTTGAGGGCCAAATTCAACCCACTGGTCCTCATTTGAGCCATGCTAGTGAAGCTAGTGTGTGGTCATGGGCCTGTTGCCTCACTGAGATGGAGACGACGTGCGCATCTGGACCATGAAATGAGCTGCTGGAGGCAGAATCCCCTTCCCACATATGTTGTGTTTTTCTTAGGGTGGCAGAAGGAAGTCAAAATATTTCCAAAATGAGTCAGAAAGTTAAAAAAATGATTTTTTTTCATAGATGGAAGGGCAGAAAAAGTAAGAGAGAGACCTCGAATGGATCTTTGTTTTTGTTGCCAGTAGTCCCAGGATGAAGGCAGGATCCTTGTACATACCAATCTGGTTTCTACCACAGGATACAACAGAGTTGACAGGTTTCCACCGGGAGGGTTAGATTCTGTTAGAGCAGCATTTTCTCATGGAAAATATTTTCTGTTGGAACATTTTTGGCTAACTTTCGGTATGAACGTGAAAGGCTCTGACAGCAGTGCTACAGTTACTTCATCCATTAAAAGCACAGAGGCTCTGGAGGGGCGGGAGGGGACTAAACGCGCAGCTCCTACATCTCCGCGGTGATGTTGAACATGGGCTGCCCTGTCTGCAGCTCTGGCCTCCCCCAAAACCCTGCAAGGGTGAAAGCCTTGGGGGCTTGCAAGCAGCGTGGCACTTGGCTGAGCGGCGACGGCTGGGTCTGCCCACATGGGGCTCGCTCCCTGTGGGCGAGCCGGCCGTATAATGACTTTCAGCCATATTTTAATCCGATTGCTGGAGATGCTGATGGGATTAGAGCTCAGCAGGATGACAAAGCACTCGGGATTTGCCCTCGCGCCGATCCCTGCAGCACACCAAAGGGGAATGGCTGCTCCTGATTTACAAGCCATAAAAACCCTGCGTTGAGGTGGAGCGTTTCCTCCAAGACATGAGTCCAACCCAAACACATCTCACAGTCCACAGCCAGAGCTTGGTCTGACTTTTTTTTGACCGTGCCCAATGCCTGGTGCATGTTTTCAGGCATTGGGACGTCACCGTGGGGGACCCAGAGGCACTGTGGGGCCGATGGGCGTTCGGCCCCGCTTCCCACGAGGCGACCTGCCAAGGGGCAGCGCTGTGGGCACCTCGTTTCTCTCCACCGATCGGATGACAACTGAAGTAATTGCTCTTGGGGCTGGCCGGCTCAGAGGGGATTGCGGGCTGGGGTCCGCAGCGGGTGTAAATCACCCGGTGCTCACCGGCGACAGCGGAGCAAGGTGGATTTGTACCACCTATGAATTTCATTCATTGCACTTAAATAGACTCCTTTTTTTCTTTTTCCCCGTGTGAAAAAAGGAAAATTAAGGTAAACCATTTCTACACCTCCGGATTGCTTTGTTTACAGGAACGATGTCTCTAAATGCTCCAGCCCGAAGTTCTGGTGCTGTTAATGGAGTAAATTGCAAGTACAACACAGCAGTCATCCCAATGGCTGTCACAAGGACGGAGAGCGGTCCCTCTTGAGTGAGCCTCGGATTTTAAGCCCTGAAAGAGCAGCTTGACACCCTGTGACCTGCCTGGTAATGTTCCTAATCCACCTCTTTATAAATACACGTTCCCGAGGGGGGCGAAGGGGCGGTGGAGGAGGGCAGCGAGTGCAGCGGGGAGGATCTCGCAGCCTCAGGCTGTGCTTGCGGGAAGCGGATGAAGGTGCTCACAGCCTAAGTGGATTAAGCCCGGGGAACGTCAGTTCAAAAATAGGAGCTGCAGCCTGACATAAAGATCGCGGGAAGCGAGAGGATTCGCCGGCGACGGGTGCCAGGCCCCCGAGGAAGTGAGGGAGGGTCCAGTCTCGCCAGCATTTCCTATGCTGGCTGCGGACATGGCCTGGAGATGCCTGGGGGATACTCCTCCTCCTCCTCAGGGTACGGCTCTGCCTGGCTCCGAGCCCGGCAGCTTACACGCATCCCTGCACGATGCAGCTGGCAGAGCAAAACCAAAGCAGGGTCCTCCAGAGGCAGCTGCAAGGGTGGGGTGCTCCCCGCCTGCCCCTCGCCCTGCCCTCCTTTGCGTCCACCGAGTGTCCGGGCTTGGTTGGGCACGGCCATGCCTGACACCAAACCCTCCTCCAGAACCATGGCAGAACCTGCAGTTAAAAATCAGATTGAGATACATTAATTAAAAAAAAAAAAAAAAAAAAGAAAAAGAAGAATGCTAATAAAATAACCACTAAAATAAGGGAGAGTTAAAAATAGGATTTTAAAATAAAACTAAAGTAATACGAATTAGCATTCCCTTCTTGTGCCTCCCCAAACTTGTTATTCCTTCTTTTCTTGACACAGGGACCGATGTTCTTCAGGACGGTGGCCGGTTTTACCTTGTGTCTTGTGCATTGAAAGAGCATCTCCAGGGCTTTGCTAATCACAGCAACACCCAAGCTGATGACAGTTCTTACTTCTCTATAATATCTGACGGTTTTTGACTATTCCTTTTGCACTTTGCCCCATTTGTTTTCTTCGCATATACTGGTGTTAAGCCTGCCTTTAAGAAGTAGTTGCCCTTGTAATCTGAAGCTGTGTTGATCGCCTGTTTGCTAACTCAAAAGCAGCTGAATGGGATTTTGACCAAATATTAAAAAAATGATTACTCTTTGACCCAATTTTAATTGTGTTAATGATTTTAAGTTTGAAGCTAGTGAGTGAGGAAGATGTACAAATTAAAGCACGATGTGAGGGGTAGTGACACTTTTAAACTCTTAATGTTGTTACGATAATAAGCATATCTTGCTTTATATTTTTTTTTCCAGATTTAAGTATGCAAAAGAAGCCCTGTTGGGTTTCACACGCATAGGATCTGTGCTATAAAACGGCAGCTATGATGGCACGGCTGTCTTTCGACCCCCAGGAACGGTTAGCTTTTTCTTTTTGTCCTAATACTGCAGGGGTTAACAGCTTAAGGGTTGGAAACAGGTCTGAAAGTCTCCAGGAAGATAATACTTGGGAAGACAGGTTTAAGCTAAATAAGAAAGCAGATTTCATCAGCCTTCTTGGAAACAACCTGACCAGAGGCTTGTGATCTGTTTCTAAATTTGGCCTTTGCATTTTCCATGTACAGGAAGCGATGAAAACGGCGGCAGTAATCCCCGGTGAATTTGGACACGCACATCAGGGGCTGGATGCCTTTGTTTGTTATAGGGCCGCGGCGAGTTGGGTGTTGTAAACACGACTCATGACAAGTTTAATTAAGACAACAAACATGGGAAATGTAGCAGAAGGTCACGCATCTTTCTTCGCAGTTTTGGCAACTGAAGATTTTTCTGAGAGATTTGAATGTGCTGCACCAGCACAAATATAAATACAGGTTTTATACTGATTTTCTCTTTCCCAAAATGATTTTTATCATTTTTTTGGATGGTACTAAAATAGTCTGAGTAGAAAAAACCTGACCTAATGCATGAGCACATTAACTTGTGGCAAGCCAAACTGCAACTGATGAAAATAAAAGATGTTGTGAACATATGATAAAACTCCTACAGTCAATTTGGTCCTGCCCCAACAATGACAAATTTACTCCTGGATGAATCAGACTGAATGTATAAGACACTCAAATACCCACCTGTCCATGCAGAACCTGCCTGTTTCTCAGACTTTCAAATGCACATTTGGTGTTCGAATGAGCACACTCGCTGATGGAGCAATTTGTTCCAGACTCATTACCTGAGCTTCGCCTCTCTGCAGACGTTGTGTGGAGCTTCAGATTTTGGTTCAGGCAAGTTTCTTCCTAAACCAGTTTATATGGTAAACAAAACAATCCTTACGAGTTGATACCTATAGGCACAGTGTTCTTGAGAAGATGGTGGTGATACCACCTCTGCCGAGTGGACAACAAATTCAGGCAGCGGGCACTGACTTAATGTTTTGTTCATGGGAGGCTGTTCTGTTTTAACCCCAACCAGCAACTAAGCACCGCACAGCTGCTCGCTCACTCCCTTTCAGTGGGATGGGGCAGAGAATTGGAAGGGTAAAAGTGAGAAAACTCATGGATTGAGATAAAGGCAGTTTAACAGGTAAAGCAAAAGCCGCACACACAAGCAAAGCAAAACAAGGAATTCATTCACTACTTCCCATGGGCAGGCAGGTGCTCAGCCATCCCCAGGCAAGCAGGGCTCCATCACGCGTAACGGTTACTTGGGAAGTAACCAAAAGCCATCACTCCAAACATCCCCCCCTTCCTTCTTCTTCCCCCAGATTTATATGCTGAGCATGACATCATATGGCATGGAATATCCCTGTGGTCAGCTGGGGTCAGCTGTCCCAGCTGCGTCCCCTCCCAACTCCTTGTGCCCCCCAGCCCACTCGCTGGTGGGGTGGGGTGAGAAGCAGAAAAGGCCTTGGCTCTGTGTAAGCCCTGCTCAGCAGTAGCTAAAACATCCCTGTGTTATCAACACTGTTTCCAGCACAAATGCAAAACACAGCCCCATACCAGCTACTGTGAAGAAAATTAACTCTATCCCAGCCAAAACCAGCACAGGGGCTCTTCTGGGAATGTCCTACACATCTGGAAGTCTCGGTGACGCAAAGTCACAGCACCATGCTTAATGCCTTACAAATAACATAGCACGGTATGCTCGGGATGACCTCCCTCCGCTTTAACATCGGCCACTTGAAAGCTAAGCGTCCCGTTAAGTTAGTCCGCTGGACTCTTCCTATAGTCAGCTGAGAAAAAAAGGTAGGTAGGAATATCTGAAAGGAACTGATCCCATGTCTGCAGTAGATGAGACAACTCTATAGGTGCCTATTTCTCAACAGCGAAGCCAGACAAGGGAGCCCTGGTGATTAGCCGAGACTGCCGACTGAACTTGCAGATGACTAAAAGTAAATTAAATCAATCCCAGGCTCAGAGACAGGAGTACTTGTGCCAAAACACTCCTTCACATGCAGGTCTTGTAAAAGCACGCTTCTTCAAGACTTTAGACAAGTTTATACAAAATATTTGAAAAGTCTATTATCAAATAAAATCCTCTTGAGGGTTTTGAAGTCCAAGAAGAGCAGATTTGTACTGGTGTGGGCAAAACCCCCTAGCATGTGAAATTGATTAGCTGGGAAGGAGCTTTTCAAAATAGAAGATTTTTAGGTTAACGCAGCCTCTCAATTTTCCCTAGAACTTGTGCTCTTAAATCCTTTAGAAGCATTTGAAAACTCCCTATCCAAATTAAAAAGAAGTATTAAATTTATGAAACCAGGAAAGTGAAATTTGGATTCTGAAGAAAGTTGAAGTCACAAGACTTGCAGAGTCTATCCCAGGATTCCAAATATTTTAAAATGCACCTAGATGAAAATTTCCAAAGTCACAAGTAATGTCAATATGTCTTTGAAAATCTGCTCCTTAATTTCTAACTTTTCTCATTCCCTTCAATTCACCAAGTAGTTAGAATTTCAGATTATCCACTGGCCTCTGTGATTAAAACATTCGCATAAAGCGGATGGGTGTGTGTGAGGGAAGATTTTGCATGGCTTACTGTCTAAAATGAATGTTTCGGATCATCTGGTTACATGTATGGATGGATTTATGAGAGGATTCTCCATTAAATAGCTGCACTATTTTATTTTATTTTATTTTATTTTATTTTATTTTATTTTACTTTATTTTAGCATCTTACTAATAAATATGAAACTAGATCAGTCTGATTTTCTCATGAGGACATTTTGTCACGCAACCCCAGCATTCATATTAAGCATGCTTACAGACCAGAAATGCGTGCACATGGCCAGTGTGAATTTCTGGAGAAACTAATGATGGGCAATTTTACCATCAGATTCCTCAAAAGCCCCTGTGCTCTGGTTTTCAAGGAAGAGTCTGGAAAGCCCAATTATTTATAGGGGCAGAAAAACATTGCAAACATGGAAAATGAAGCCCCGCTCCATTGTGCAAAAGTCCCGTAAATGCGTAAAGACTCCAAAACCCAGCGATGGGGAAAGGCTCTTCCTCCGGGAGTGGCACAGGCAGCCGCGCCGCAAGAGGGAAGGCTCCCAGCCATTGCAAAATGATGGTACGTTGCGGTAATATCCTCCGGTCACCTCTGTTGCAAGCCGGGAACACTGCGGTGCGATTAAACAACACTCTCGAACAGATTAACCAAGGCACAGCAGCAGCCCCGCGCGGGTCCCTTGGCCGAATTGGTGACCGCGGGGTATTGCGTGACGTCCGTGCGCCACGTCTGCGCGGTGGCAGCAGCTCTCACCGGTCGGGCTGGTGAACTTTTCGGCGTGAAAGAAGGTATTAGGACCCGGACGGTTTGGTCAAAGGCCCCGGTCTCTCGCTGGCTTGGGCTGCGCTGCAGTGAACTCCGCGTCCTGCAGGGATGTCCAAGCAGCCCGGCTGCCCCGAGTGAACTGATTAGCGTTGACTCATTAGTCTAACGGCCATCAACTCGAATGTCCTATGCGTTTCTCTCAAAGCTTGTTTAAAGCCTGAGAGCTAAAGGGCAGATGAACGCTGTAGCGAAGGGGGAAGTATCATGTTTTACTACCAGATTTGAGAAGAATCCTATTCATAGCCCTTCTGGGACCGTACTGGCTTCTGACACATATTTTCTCTTGAGAGCTGAACCAAGGATACAAGTCAGAATGACATGACTTTTGTGAAATCTATATTTGCAAGGGGGAGAAGGGAGAAATCTGTATAACCACAAAAAAATAGTTGAAATACCAAGGCAAGAATGCACAAGTAGAATTTCTTTTCACTCCTTAATTTTTATTTTTCAATGGGACTGTGGTGTGGGTTTTTTTGGGGTTTTTTTTGGGGGAGAGGACTTTTAGGGATAAGAAGGAATTCTGGATGATCATAATAAGCAGGTCTCAAACCAGAAGAGTGACACTGGTAGCTCCGGTCAGGTCGGTTTGCTCTCCTGTGCATTTTATTCAACGTGGAATGGTAGTTAATGAAGAAAGGACTCTGAGGCTCCTACTGAGTCAGCTCAGGCAAAACTCCCCTTTTAGATAAAGAAATTTTACCTAAGAGCTCAACATGTAGACTGTAAAATCTGGTCATGAAATCCTCAGCTAAGCCGATAAGAAACCAAAATCCTTCAGACAGACAAGTAAAATAGGATTTCCAACCTCCATAGGTATTCACATCCTCCTAATGAGCTCTGGCATCTGTGGCAGAATTGTTAAAGGAGTATTGATCTCCTGCAAAATTTGGTGTGTAATAGTGATTCGCAGACACAGAGAGAGTATTGAATCCTCCTCCTTTGTTATTTCCCAGTGGGCTGATCAACTGCGGAATGCTGGAAATGCAGATGACGTTTCCATTTCTGCTCCTCATCCATCAAGAGGTTATTTGATGGTCCATCCAATCAGTGTGACCTTTTTTATTTATTTTTTTTTCCCTTTTCACAAATAATGTTATTGAATGTTGATGTTTGACACAGTCATATGTTATGAAGAAAAGGTTTAATGAAGGAAACCAGTTATAAACAGTCTCTTGCTCCTGAGTAAAATGAAAGCAATTTCTTTTTGGTAGTTTTTAAAGATAGCCAGTGCTGTTAAACATATTTGTATTTCAATGTATATTTTTCCTGTTCTTTCAAACCTCGCTGCCTCCTCTACTGAAAGTGTTAGAACCTGCACCTGCAGGCAGGACCGTGAAGCAGTTTTCCAAGCAGAACAGCCCTGAGCACACCAGAACCACCTCTCCCAACGGGAGTTAGACACGGTCTTACCAGCTGATGGCACGTTCAGCCGCGGCAGGGAGCAAGCCACAGGGCATCGCTTCGGATCCAGCATTTCTACCGGACCCGTCATGGTCAGACCCTCCCAGGAGACTCCCTTGGTCTGATCTTACACGTCTCAGAAGAAAAATAAGTTGTGCTGTCCTCAGAGAAAACTGCTGCTGCCTTTTCCTGAGGACTGCTCATGCCGTTACGATCTGGAGCAGGGAACTGGGGTCAGCGAGCTTGTGTCGCATGCCTGACCTCTTCGCCTCCTCTGGAAAACCTCCCCAAATTTGGCCAAGAAATAAATGTCTATAAAAAAATCCATCCCTACATGATCCATGGAGACTTCTGACTCCAGATCAGGGTTTGAGCAATAAAAATGAAGCATGAGACCATGTACTG
This sequence comes from Phoenicopterus ruber ruber, assembly GCA_009819775.1. Lineage (NCBI taxonomy): Eukaryota > Metazoa > Chordata > Aves > Phoenicopteriformes > Phoenicopteridae > Phoenicopterus > Phoenicopterus ruber. The sequence continues at coordinate 187,445,069 of CM020215.1, read as the reverse complement.
AAGGAAACAAGATATTGAATAACTGTTCATTAATCAAGTGCTGGGAACAGAGTGAGAGAGAGGTACAGCGATAAAAAATAGCATGCAGTTCTTATAATTAAAGGCTGTTTCAGGATGCATATGTGCAGAGGGAGGTGGGAGAGTGAAGTAATATTACACAAGCAACCTTAATTTATACATGCCTTATTTCTGGAGCGCTCAGCTTGATAATTCTTCTGCTGCTCTATGAACACAAGGTTTTTTTCCTATTGTATGGAGTGGTTTGCTGCCTTTCAGTTCCATGTACTTCTCTGGCTTTATAAGATGTGGAACATTTGTGACTGCCTTGTGCTGCAATGATGTGATCGCAGAGCTCTTTTCAGCTCTGTGGAAGAAATGAAAGGTTGCGCTTACTGCGAGCAGTTGCTAAGAAAGGAAGAAAGAAACTCTATTTTAAGCTGTTCCACAGAAGCACATACTGGCTTGATCGGTTATTGATTCCAGTTTCATTACGGAGAAAGTACATTTTTAGCCACAAACATGTGCAGCCACATGTTGAGCTGCAAGTGTGAAAACTGCATCAACTGTAAGACTTTGCTACGGGCTGTGCCGAACCCGAGCATCCGAAAAGCTGAGGGCCCACATTTCCCACTCTAGCGAATGGCACCAGTCTCTTGAGGAAAGTTTTCTTGGCTCCTTCAGCTGCATTGAGCTTTGGATTCAATTCAGTTAGGAGTCGGTTGTGACTTGGATCTCGCAGGTTGTCTCTAGACTGGTAAATTAAACAAAGCCTCAGACTGCTTTGGACATTGGAACGTGACTGTTCTGTAGAACTGTTGGACTGGTCAAGGGACCGGTGGAGCCTGCGTGAATTATCGCCCTCCTGGACAGTGCCTAGATATGGGAGCGCGAGAGTTCAAGAGGATGCTACAGGATCTTCTGTGCAGGATGGCTTTGGTGCCAGACAACCCGCATGGGCATGTTCAGTGTACTAGGAACCCATAGGTATACATAAATACATATTTGTATATATATAAACATAAGCAGCCATACTTGCCAGAGATGTACAGCTAGGTAATGCCTTGCAAATCTGTTCGTATTTCAGTACTATATATGGAGGAGCAAAGTCATGCATCTCGCCTCAGAGCGCACAGAAAGAAGAGGTGTGGGGGCTGCACAGTTTTGGTTCAGCTTTTTTAACCCAGATAAGCCAAAATGGAGGTTTTGTGGCAATTCACCGTTAGCCAAGGGCAGGAAGAATATGGGCAGGGAACAGGAACGCAGACACTGGGCTTTTGGGATACCCTTTCTTCAGAGCTGTGCCAGTTCAGTCATTAGTTGAGAATAAATAACAACAAAGTACCTCCCTGAATCAATGTTTGTAGGAACAGAGCCCAGGGTTGGGCACATTTAAAAAGGACATTTTTTTCCCCCGAAGAAAGCCAGAGTCTGTGAAAATGAACAAGGGAAAGACTTGGAAACCGTTAGCTATTTCCTGAAGGCTTTTCCCATTCCTTCTCATGCAAGTCAACGCGTGCTTTGCCTGGATGAGAGTGGGTATTTCTTTTTTCAGAAGTACTGGAGATATCTTATTTTCCTTTTGTGTGATGGTTTCAGACCCCACAAACTTTCTCCATTTCTTGGCCTGAAAGAACTGAAATGTGGTCACTTGTGCAGGCTGCAAAAGCCATCTGCTTGGGCGTGTTTTCAGATGAGACTTCGGGCAGACATCCCACGGCAGTGAGGGAAGAGGAAGGACTCCTCTCAGTGCCTGTTGGTACTGGGCTGCTATTGAAACAGTTGTTTCTGAAATTCCTCCTCATTTGTGTTGCTAATTGTATTTTAGGGACAGTGGGTGCAGGTCCTCAATGTCTGAGCGTGTGCATGCGTTACTACATCCATCTTTCTGTCCAGAGTAGCTGGGTACCACGAGCAATCCTGTTGGTATTGGCTGATCCATGTTGAAATCTCCTTTCTGCCTGATTTCAAGTAGGAATTGCAGACCTCAGTCTATGCTGACCTGTGGATCTAGACAACTGTCCATCCAAATTCTGGTCACTCATTTGTTATCAGCAGGATTCTGGCCAAAGTCTGTGACGAGAGTTTTCTTGTCTGGCCTGCAGACCCAGGTTTTCTTTCTGTGGCTGGCAGGAAAAAGGGCAGGCTTTTGCTCGAAATTTGCCCTATATAGAATTGGGATAGGGCCAAAATGCACGTCTGGATCCATATTCCCTCAGTTTAAACCAGCCCCCTGTTTCTCATTCCAGTTTCCCTAAATATTTGATCAGTTGATCAACCTTCCTCTTTGGTCCAATGAATATTTAATCAGGTATATAAAGTCAAACAGCTCCAAGAGAGATTCGGAGCAATTCTCCCCCACTGCAGCACACAGCTGTGTAATGACTGCTGGACACTTCAGAGCCACATCAATCCTCTGCTCTGATTCAGCATGAAGATTTGAGCCTGGGCTTCCCCCACACCCGCGTTGTAGGGTCCCAAGCAAAGGGAGATCTTTTCTTGGCCTTGCCTTGGGGTTTCAGTCCCACCAGCTGCAGTTCGGCTGGTTTTGATGGCTGTGTCTACGTTTCTGAGTCAGGACCTGACCCTGGGCTCCCAGGTAATGGGCTAGTTTGGAGCCCCGTTGCTTAGGGCTACTTCCCGGGGTAGCAGATTTGGCTTGGAGAGACCTGGTTGGCAGCACTAAAGCAGAGGTGGGAACTGAGCAGAAACACTGAGATCCAGGACCTCTGCTCCTTCCTAGCCCTAGGAAGGGCTAAGAATATACCCGGGGTGCCCAGCTCCCCCCAGGCCTTGTATGAGGGGAGCCTAGTTCCTTGGCTGAGGACCGAGTTTTCACTAGGCAGCAGTGGGATGAGGAGGAGAAGGGCATTGCAATGCTGGCATGGTCTTGAGGGCCTGTTCCCTGCTGCTTGGCCTTGGTACCATCTTAGTTAATACTAGTCTCAAACACATCTGAGTTTTAGGGTCCTCTCTTCCTTGAAGAGGCAAGGGGATAGATGTTATGATCAGAAATATAATGCCATTCAGTAACGAGCTGGAATGGCTTGCTTGTACTATGCTGGTCACCATAAAGAACAGAATTTGGCCCTTTGTTTTTGCTTTGAATATACCACAGCTTTGGTTTCTGGAGGTGTTTCTTTTTGATACACTTCAAACAAGAGGGGCAAAACGGGGAGAACAGATCAAACTTAGCGTTTCATGTTTCTCACCACTTCTCTAGCAGAAAATATGTTTCCAAAAGCAAGCCAAGACCACATCAAAATCATATCATCCCATGTCCATTTCTGCTTAATGAGGCATCTTCATGTAGATCAGTTAGCACAAACACTTATTCATTCATCCTTTCACTAACCAGTCAACCACAAAAATACAACTGACATTTAAATGGTGCAGGAGGAGAGACAGGCAGGTTAGCCAGGCTGGAGATAGGGCCAATAATTCCACAGTGTAATAAGAAGGCTCTCAAACAAACACCATATGAATTAATTGAGGCTGAACTGGAAGATACGGTTTTTGCTAAGGTTAATAACAGCTGACAGCTTGACTTATTCTTGCAGTTTACCATACCAGCATTAGTCCCAGGCTCTGCTTGTCTCTTCTCTCTTTAAATGCCCAATACTGGATTTAGTTTCTGCACAGGGTTGGGAAGTCCCATCGTTTGCAGGTCACCCCCCAGCCCCTGTCCCCACCCCTGGGTGTACCCAGGCAGGGACGTCTCCTCCCGGCGTTCGCTTCCCGGAGTCCCTTGCCCCCACTGTTGGAAGCACAGGGCGAAGGCTGACGGTGGTGCTAATGGGGCGTGAGTGTATATCGAGGTTTTTCATGTGGATGTTATAGCTTGTGAGCATGTTTACCAGCTGCTTCCACAACCCGGAGTTAGACTCTGTCTACAGGGGTCCATTAGGAGAATTTTCATATCGTATTTATTCTTGGGGAAAAGACATTGAAACAACATGACCCCAGACCGACTAACAAACCTGAAAACTGCAGAGTAAATTATCACAGGGAAAAGGCACTTTCTGCGCAGTGCCTGCCTGGTAATGATGCTTTCTTGCTCTTCTGTTTATTTTAACCTAATGTTTCTATGCAGGTAGCATGAGGCCACAGGCAAAAGCATGTCAAAAGTACCCATTTACTCCAGATGTGTCAGGTCACTGTGGATTTCACAGTTGTTATCGCTGACTGTTATCACCTTGCAGCTTATTGAGACACCAGCAAGAGCAGCTTGAAGTCTCAGGTGATGTGTGTGTTTGCAGTACATTTTTAAGGCCACGTCTTGAGCTGTGAGTAAGAGTTGAGGGCACACATCAACCCTACCAGGTGGAACCTGGAAAGTGATCCTTATGGCCGCTGTCTCTGTAGGAGCCACCAAAGTGCCCAACTGGAGAGGAGAGGAAGGGGCAGGCTGAGGGCAGCGTCTCATGTGGACACCATTCCTCTTTAATGCCAGGGTTGGGTCTGTTCATCTAGGACAGCACACGCACCAGGATAACCATACAAAGAGGTGTCAGACCCCCAAAGCTGAGACAGAAATAAGGTTTTGGTCCTGAAATGGACCTGAGCATAGTCATGGGTGGCTGGTTATGTAGGCAAGATGCTGATGTTGGGAATCTCATCTATTTGGGCTGTAGTTTCCAAAACAATAACAACTATAGTTAACAGGTTCAGCAGTGGTGTTGGGAAGGTGTGGAAGGCTTGGGTACTATGAGTGGGATTCATCGCACCACTCATCGGATGGCAAAGTCTGAGGTTCCCCTTACTATCCATGGAGAGCAAGGTTCATTGGCTGAGCTTACAAATGTATCTTAGGATGTGATGGCTTTCCCTGTGGAGGTACCTCTTTCCCCTTCTCAATTAGAAAAATATCCTGGAAACAACTTGCTCTGACCTGGACATGTTTCCTATAAATGTCTAAGTGAGACCAGATGGCTCCTACTACCCATATGGCAAGGAGATCTGAAAAGTGAGCTACAAATAGGAGCAATGGATGCTGATCCTTGGCTTGTACTGGTTAACCTTCCCACGGGGCTGGCCTTGGCTTTCCAAATTACAGCAGAAGTGCAACTGGCAACAACTGCAGTGACTTTTCTTTAGTATTTTGCACCAGGTTGTACTGAGCAAAAAATGCTGATGTTAAGGGATATTCTGGGTGACTTCTACCGATATTTTTTACTCTTGAAGACCGGTAGGTAGACAGTTTAATCCCTCTCCTATAATTACTTGCTTCCTCCTCTTGTATACAAAATTGAGTTGGCTTTCTTCTCTTTGAGCATGTTCTCTCCCTAGTCTGCCCAATGTTAGAATACAAGGGCAGTAGTACAGGCCCTCGTGCTTTTGCTGCCTCTTTTCCTAATGTTTTTGGCACTATTTCAGCTTCACACTTGCCCCTGCGTGCTCACTCTGATCCAGGACCCCTGTCAGCTGCTACAGTCGTGTTCTGATGCCAGCCGGGATGCCTAGGTGCTGCAGCAATAGGTTGACATTCATAATACTGGACCTCTATTTTTGCCTTTTTGTGGGAGATGAAAGCACTAAGCAACTTCTCTGCGAGCTCTCAGCCTCTTGCAGGAGCATGCTGCTAGCAGGCTGCCTCCCAAAGGCAAAGATCTTTCCCAGCTCCCATGGATTTCCCCAAGATATGTGGGCACTCGGCACTTCGGATTAACGGGCCCTCCTCCTGCCAAAGCAGGTATTTGCCTGCGCCGGCTGTTCTCACGTCGGAAGAGCTGCTTCCAGAAATCACCCTCTTACAAGCCTCAGCCCTGTGCTGGGGGCTCCTGCACTGGATCAGGCTTTGCATTTATTTATGGGCTAAGAGAATAGTTGTATTCTAGTCAGACCTTCTATGAACCTGAAGAAAAACAAGGCTGAACATCTCCTCCCAATGTTACCAATTGGTCCTATTGTACAGTGGTTTTGTCAGCAAGTTATTTAAGTCCTTAATCCCTTTCAGCTATTAGGGGGAAGTCCAAGGCAGGGTGAGACTGGAAACAGGAGTGATTTTCACTTGGATTTTCATCTTTTCTTTCCTCTAGTGCTGTAACCTGATAAAGAGGCAATGGCATTTCACAATGTGCTATTCCATTCACTGCTGCCTGCTTAAAATGAGGAAGGTGGAGGAGTAAGAAGAAAAGACTCCTTTAAATCCGTAGAGAAGCATTGGTGCCTGTAAGAGCTGTTTAAAGAAGAAGTAAAGCCACTTTAGCTTGTTGATCTATTTCTGCACTGTAATTTATGCTGCCATTCACGCAGTGTCAGAAAGCTATTGTAAACCATTGTATAAACCCACACTGTAGACTTGAGGGGCTCCAGTCCGTGGCTCTGCCAGCGCTAGCGTACTGGTGATAGGATAATAGCAGGTTTCACTCCTAAAAGTTTTTTTTGGGGGGGTTAATGTACAAGAGGAAGAATTTTAATGATTCCCAACAGACCACCCACTTAGCTGTTAGCAATAGGCAAGCTACAGTGTACGCATCCTGGTAGAGGTGAGTTCTGAGAAGAGATGTGAAATATAAGCTAGAGCGTTCACAAATGGTTTGTGGAAGGCACTCCATGAAATACCACATCACTGAGATAGCTCAGAAGAAAGCCCAAGCTGGGAAATTGCTTCAGAGTAGCAGCTGGGGGAAAGATACCATTTCTTTGGGCATTGCCACTCATATGAGAAGGGAAGCGAGAAGAAAGATCATTCAGGAGGATAATTTCTGCTGTGAGCAACAGGGGAACAGGCAGGACAATGGCATAAAGGGAAGCTGCTGAGGACAAGATCCGTCTCAGCTATCATTAAACATTTAGTCATCTAGGCTCTCTCTGTGGTCAGCAGAGCGCGGCACTTTGAAGGCATGATTCATCCGACCTATTTTGGGCACTAACCTACCTAGGATGAGACGAATTACCCTTTATACACGCCTGTTTCTTCCTCCTGATTCTGAGCGGAGCTTCAGACACGTAGCGCAGATACAGACATCTGTATTTTAGACACGTCAAGGGAAATGAGACAAATCGCCCTTCGCACGTGGAGTGGGACCGTGAGAGAGAGCATGCACGGCCACGCGGCATCCTCCGCAGCTGGGACAGCATCCAGCCACCATCCACCCTTGTCTCCAGGAGAGACAAGGAACCAGAAAGACAGAGGATGGAAACGAAAAGAAGAAGAGAGGGGGAAGAGGACAGGGAGCTTCGCTTCAGCCATGTTATGTTTCAGGTCTCACCAAGAGCTGCTGTAAGTAATATGGGAGATGCAGGCTGAGGAGAATAACACGAGAAAATAGAAATGGAAAAAAGAGTTTTAAAAGTTTCACTAAGTAATGGGCTTCTTCATGAACAACCAACATTATTATAACTATCGACTAAAAAAAGAATAGCGCCATTTTCTCATTACTGGTTTTTTTCTGAAATTGCGTTCCAGAATCTTTATGGACAATCTTAAACTTGATGAAACGTGCATTTTGCACTGAAAATCAGGTTTTGCATGGGCAAAAAAGAAAGTTTTTGTGATGACTGCAGCACAAATTTCTGTGAATGGTTCTTTAAGCTGCTTTGCCAGAAATGTCATGAATCTGCTCAGAACTCCAAGGAAGGGAAGTGGTTTGAAATTCCTAACGCTGCTCTTTCAGCCAGAATAGCCATTTTGGGTGTATTTCACATGAAGCATGGCTTCAGGGCTTGATATGTCTTCATTCTGGGCCCTGTCTTGTGCCAAGGAAATTCTCAGCGTTTAGCAAATAATAATAGAAATAAGCTGTGTAAGCATATGTGAATCTTCACTTTATAATTTTACGTGTAGAAAAATGATCTCATAGGCACATAGGAAATAGAGCAGATGGTAAAATGTGTGTTGGACTAAACTCAGGCTGGAGACTAAGTCTCCTAGACAGTAAAAGCACAAATGCTGGACAGTCCCCTCCAGCCGTGCGCACCAAGTACGCCTTGCGAGCTGAGATATGGGAGCACAGATCAAAACAGATTAAGAGGCCACCTTTGAGCTGTTGTTTTCTCCTGTTACTGTAAGTTGCGGTGCTGCGATCTGTCATTCCCTGCGTGGACGTTCGAAGGTGTTTGCGCAAGGACAGCCCTCAGCTGGGTTACTGGGAGATGGGAACCCAGCCGCTTTATTCCAGTTTTGAACACGTGCAATTCCACCCATTTCAGAGGTGTTTCATCCGCAGTGAAACTGGCTCAAGAAGGTGGTTCTGGATAAGGTCTTGTAGCTTAACCCTGCTGCTTCTCTCCTCCAGAGGTCCTCGTTGGTGGACATGGCTGAATCCAAGTCCATAATCCTGTTTCAAAGCATGGATTTCCCTCAGTGACTAGGGCCAAGCTGCAGCCTTGTGCAACAGCGAGGTAAGTGGGGAAAATCAGGAATAACCATGAACTGCCTGAGTTCAAAACAGCTGCTGGAAGAGAAAAACTGAGAAATTGAGTCATGCCAGACTGCAAGGAAGTTTTGCTCTGTGTACTAGTGAAACAGAGACCAGCGGAGCATTATAAAAGCAAAGTACACAAATAAAACCTCTTCACAACATATTCCTCAGCAGAAAGTTTGTAGGTAAACAAAAACTGCACATCCCAGGTCTGTTAAAAGACTAAGCTGAGCTGAAAGATTCCTTCAATAATATCAGTGTCAATATTATGAGTGCAGATCTGGCCAGTTAGCAGCTGCTGATTGATGTGCTATATTAGATTCATGCCTGCCTCAGGAAAAGATTATCTTCTGCTCTCATGTCAGTTTTTATTCTCTTTTCTCTTTGTTACAGGATGCCTGATGGGCTATTCTGGAGTGTTAAGTACAAATCATCACAGTGCTCTAGATATGCTTCTCTACATTGGGCAGATCAGATGCTTCAGAGAGCAAATGGACTGACGTTTATCCACTGGCGACTTCCATTCGTATCAATGGCAGTGGCTTTGGCCCAGATATCTAGGATTTCATGGCAGAATTTAGTGAGGAAAACGCTAGAAAAATTTCATTTCACTTTTAAAAATCTTTTCCACTTTTTTTTTTTTACTGTACATAATAGATTTTCTTCTATAGTAATGATAATATAAAGTAATTACAGGACAGGGCAGACCATTTGAAAATGGAAGAATAGGCAATGAAAATTTTGTATCGGGATGCTGAGATCTCAATGCTGAGATGTATCCAAGTAATAAGATCTAGGGTTTGGGTTGTTGGTTTTTTTTGTTTTGTGGGTTTTTGGGGGTCTTTTTGTGGGTTTTTTGTTTGTTTAGGGTTTTTTTTGTTTGTTTGGTTGGTTTTTTTTAAGATCAGTTTATCTGTTAGTAGGCTAATATATTAGTTTAAAGCACAGGACCCTGGAAGAAAGGGTCTAGATCCTGTCTCTTCCATTCACCCCGGTGCATATCTTGGGGAAACGCCTTTACACCTCTATTTTCTCAATGGTAACCCAGAGACAACCGTGTCTGCTTACGTGATAGAGTTGTTTGGATCACATTATTTATAACCTGTACCCCGAGTCCGCGGAAGAGCACATCTCACCTCCCCTATTTAAATTATACTGGTATTAGAAATTGCAACCTGCTTTGAAGGAAGCTACACAGAGCTTTTTGCTGGTGGAGGCCGGTGGGAGGTAGGGACAGCAGGTGGAGGTGGGAGGTGCTGGCTTGAGAGCAAACAGTCTTCGTGATCTCTGTAACTTGCCTTACTGTTAACTGGAGGGGGATTTTCCTAAGAGAAAACCTGTGAGCTATATGAGGAGGATAATCCACTTGACCCTCGCCCTCTCCTAAGCCTTCAAGCCATCGTGACATTTTATGTCTCACCAGCTGCAAGACCACTTCTTGGGATTCATTTTGATAGCAATGCAAAGCCAGCGTTGCTCAGCCCAGGAGGAAGACCAGAACGGGTATGTCGGAGCAGGGCACACGAGCAGGGACATAGCGATCATATTTGGAGAGGGTGAGAGCTGGTGGCAGCGAGGAAGATAAACAGGGTGTGTTTGTGCAAGTGACCTTATTTATATCAGCATGCCGAGGAGGGACCAAATGTACTGCAGCGAAGGAAGTGAGTCCACACGCATGTGGGAGCGGGTCCAGCACTATGTGGCTGGCACAAGCCCAGGTGCTGCTTTGCAGGGTGACGGCTCGGGGTTTTCAGGGCAGCTGACGTCCTCAGCGACGGGTTTTTCGAGCTCTCTGCATTGCGGGCCCTGACGAAATGGGCAGGGTGGTTATCAAGTGCTGGCGGGAAGGGCGTTCTGCTCTGGCACCCACCACCCCTCCGGCGGGCACCAGCAGTGGGGAGGGACCCACAGCCCCCACGGCGCTGAATAGACCCCTGTGAGCAACTCATTCAAAATCATAATTGGTTAGTTCAACATTTGGCCGCTGAATGGTTCATGGACCGATCCTGACATTATTTTTTTTTTTTTAATATTGTATTTGTTATTCTCTGAATATTTTGGGTGGATAATTATCCAGCGTGTACTGTGTATTGCAGAATCCAGGAATATTTGCTTTGGCTTTTCTTCCTGGTTAGTTAGGGTGTGCGGTTGTTGGCCTAGATCTCATGGCATTGTTTCTGACTACGTAAATGAAATTTTTAAACAAGAGAATAATGAATACAGACCAGAGAATAAGGCACATCCTGTGGCAATTTCACACAGGCAATTTTTCTTGCTAAAATCCATGAAAGGCTCAGCGGCTGTGATTATTTACACATGTACTTAATGGCTGTCCACATATCATTGATACAGGATAACAGGCACCTAATAACTAGAGCCAACCGAGTTCGGTGAGTGCCTTGAATCATCCCTCTTTTTGTCAGTGTTTCCTTTCCCTCTCCTCCTTTCTGTTTGACTATGGAGGCACTTCTAAGGAGTAGGAAGAAAACCTTCATCTGAAACCGCATGAAACCAAAGGCTGGGTGTAACCAGCTTCAAATCCAGACAAGAGTCAGCGTGCAACTTCATGTGTTACTGTTTTCGTCGTTCAGCACATCGCATGGATGGGTGGCATTTTCAAACGCACGGAGGATCGCCGTCACACGTGCGGTAATGTGCACACACGTGCGCAGCCATTGGCGTGCGCTCACTTTCCACCGCAGCCGGTTCAGCTGCGGTGCCAGCAGCAGCCCAGCTGTGGTGAAGAAAGCTCAGCCCGAGTGTTTCCTCTGCTCCCCAGGTGGGCTTTACCCCCTGTGCTGAGACCCGCTTTGCCACAGCTAAAATGGCACCCGAGCTGCCTGTTTTAAAGAGTTTATCCACGTTACGTGGCAGTCAGAGAAATTATTATACTCCTCACAAAAGCTAAACATTTTGCTTTTTCCAACACTTTGAATAAGATCTTGTGGCTATGTTAACACAGGCATGACTTCAAGAGATTAAATCTTCAGCATTAAGTGTCACAAATGTATGTCCAAGCCCCAGATGTGATCGTGATATGCAGACAGCAGCCGTTACTAAACAGTTAGCAATCCATCACTTCTCATCCCACAAACAAATTGCTGGCAAATCTTCCTGATGGTCTTTGTAAAAGTAAAAGAGATCAAATATAAGGAAAAAAAATTTCAAATGCCTCTAGAAAATAATCTTGGTAAAACACTGAAAACCAGAAATTCCACTGACATGGGATTTTATTATTTTGAGGCACTTTTGTTCACTGCCTGTGCAGGTCCAGACGTAAACTTGGGGGTGCAAGGGGGACTTGCTGCAAGAGAACATGGGTGGAGATGAGGAGGTGGGGCTGGATGCTATTTGCAAGTTGCCAAACCCACTGGTTGTGAGAGAGTGGAAAGCCTTTGCCTGACGGAGAGGTTTCCGAGGGGTTTGAAGGCAAGGTGCAGCTCTGCCTGCCATCCACGCACTGAGGGAGCTCTGATAGGAGAGTATCTCACGCTGTGGCCCCATCTAATCTTGGGAAGCAAGACAAGACAGCAGCGGCGATGCCTCTACGAGCTGCCTCACCAGCCACGATCCTCCCTTTCCATCACTGCACCCCGTTCCTGAGATTAGGGAGGACCAGCGCTGGTATAAGCCCCGGCATATCGCAGGCTGCCAGTTGCTCAAAAACCCCTGCTCTGAACGAGTGTTTTCACGGTAGGTTGAAAATACAGCCCAGTCCTCAATGTAACCTCTAATCTTGATTAAAACGCTTCCAGGGCCGGGCAGCCCCGGCTGCATCCTTTGGTCAATTCTGGCAGTGGCTCTTGCGTTCCCTAATCCCTGTTAATATCACTGCTTGTCAAAGAAGATTTGTGCTTTTCCTGGAAGACGGCCGCCTATTTTGTACCAACCGGGGGGAGAAAGAGATGCCTCATCAGCTGGTGCCGGGAACAGCGAAAGGCAGACAAGAAAGGCATCCTGTTTTCTGGGGAGAAGGCGCGGGAGGTGGGCGAGCGTCTGGCTCCGACGGTTAACTCCGGCTGCTAGCACCACTCCTGCCCTTTCAGGATGCGACATAATCCTCTGTTTTAACCATGCGCTGTCCCTGAACCTCTCGTGGCAGCGTTCGTGGCAGAGGTACGGACTTTTGCATCCCAGCCAAACTGCAGGACAGATTGTGTTCTGTTGACCTATATTCTCCTAAAGTCATTTTCAATTAGCGCAGCAGTTACTCCTCCTGTTTGCACCGTTAAATTTCTCCCTGCTCCAATGCTAAGCTGAGACTCCAGAGTCCACGCTCTCCTGGGGGATTTTGCTGGCTCCTCCGAGCAGACAGAGAAACACCTCCCTAAAACAAGCCCCTCCTCATATTCTCATGTGTCCTTGGAAAGCCTGTCCCATTGCTCCGGGGAAGCATGAGACCTTCTCTGGTGGTGGAAGGAGAAGTCTGGTCCTTAGCTCTTGGTTGGTTCCCCTGGGGGCAGGAAACTAAAGCCCAACTTGGGGGGGTTCCCGTGGGGCCACCTGTGCAGCTGGCACAGGCTGCTCCCCGTGATCTGCCAGAACTGCAGAAATTAAAGGCGGCTTCTGGCTGGAAGATGGGAAGGGTTGGCAGAGGCAGCAGGAAGAAGACCTACAAAGGGAAGCAAGGGAGGGGGTGTGAGTGGGGGAAGAAGCTTTTGTGAAAGGTTGGTCGCCCCCTCCTCCAGCAACTGGGAGAAAAGAGGGAGACCACACGTTTTGGAAAGGAATAGGGGACATGCCTTCCTTCACGAGCAGGCTTGGGAAAGGAGAGGAAAGTGCCTTCATGAGGTGGGAAGGAGGACTCATCCTGGCCTCCACTAGCCACATGCCAAGTGGTTTGGGATCACTGACCCCCAGCTCAGCGCAGGGCTCGAGGTGCCCGCCACGGCCCTGGCACACCAAGTGAGCGACAGCGGTGCCGAGCCTCTGTGCGAAACAGCCCCAGGGTCCTGGTGGGACACGTGGGCAGCAATGCTGCGTTAGGCAGAGGGTCACCAGCAGGCCGAGGGAGGTGATGTTCCCCTCTGCTCAGCACTGGTGAGGCACATCTGGAGTGCTGGGTCCAGCGCTGGGCTCCCCAGTACAAGACAGGCACGGACATACTGGAGTGAGTCCAGCAAAGGGCCGTGAAGATGGCAGGGGGCTGGAGCATCTTTGATATGAGGAGAGGCTGAGAGAGCTGGGACTGTTCCTCCTGCAGAAGAGAAGACTCAGGGGACCTTGTCAATGTATGTAAATCCCGATGGAGCTAATATACAACCTTGCCCTCCTGCCAGTCTGGCATTCCCCTGATTTGTATGCCCTTGCATCTGATGGTTGGGGGTTTTTTTTTGGCCCATAGACAATTTTATGCTATTTTTTTGTACATTTAGCATACAGTTGCAGATGTAAAGCACTTGTGTATGGGCCCATCAGCACAGTGTGAAGGTGTGCAGAATCTCAATCTTCCTCTCCTACCTCCCGCTGCTGTTTTATTCCTCCTCTGATGTGAAATGCAGGAAATTGATGTCAGTTATTCCTTCAGCAAGTAGGGACGTTGTATTTTTAAGAAAGAGAAATATATTGAGGCTAATACCCCTTGCTTATATGAGGGAATTGATCTATGTAACCAATTTATGCTCAACTTTGAAACAGTCCCATACAACTGCACAGCCACTGTTCTAGCAAAGTTTTCCACATTATCGTATTAGTATGGGCCTATAAACTCCCCCTGACACCTCAAAGAACCGCTCGGTGTAGTCCCTGTAGTTACAGTAAGATGAAACGTATCTTAAAAGTATCTTCTGCTGTGAAATTCCTCTGGGCTTAAAAATCAAAACGTTGTTTTGGATTGTGGTTGAAATTATGTGATTGAAAACGCAAAGCATTTCTTACCTGGGTTTTTCCTCATCCTTTCTTTTCCTGCTTTTGTTGCTAGGCTCAAAGGAATGAATATTGCCCAGGGTTTTGTGCCCTCCTTTTCCTATATTTCCCTTCAATTTTGAAAAAGGTGGGGAGAAATCCTCCTTTACCTCCTCCTTAGGCATTAGTCCTTTCTCCTTTTTGTGTAGAACTTACACAGACAACCCGGGGAGGAAACAAACTTTAGCTTTGAAAGGAGAATTTGAAAAGCAAAACTAAAGTTTTGATTACATAAAAATCTATTTCTAGTTCAAAGTTTCTCACTTATTCAAAATTAAAACTTTTCCAACAAACATTTGGTAAACTCCTCATTTTGTGGACAGGGAAATTTTTCATCTGAATGTTTTTAACAGTTCTAATTGCATTTATTCTCTTTCTTTGTTTCTGGTAAATCAGTGGTGTTGTTCAGAGGTAGTTATGAATGTTTCTGTCCTTTTCCATCTCTCCAAGAATCAGCACACTCCCGCGGGAAAGTCTGAGAACCTCTGTTCATGAAATAATAACATTTTGGTTCATACGTGTTCATGTACAACGTTACTGGAGGATCGGCGCACGAGGCAGATCCTGGCTAAAGCACACGTTGGGTTTCGGGAGGGCTGGGAGTGAAGCTAATGCAGCTGCGAAGATCCCAGGTCAAGGCGCCATTTGCAGAGCTGAGGCTGAGGTCTGGAGGGGGCAGGGGGGCGACCCTGGCTATGGGTGAAGCAATCCCTTACCCGAGCCCTGCCGCAGGGAGGAGAAGACACCCGGAGCAGCAGTGGGGATGCAGCGCCGGCTGGCTCGGACGGTCGTGTGTCACCTGCCAGGGACGGCTCAGAGCTCCCTCCCTCCTGCCCCCAAACCTCGCTCGCGTTCCCACAGCCGTCAGGGCAGTTTTTTCAGGTCTCGCTCCCTGCCTACCTCCTTCTCCCGCCTGACACTGTGTCCTTTAGGCAGCAGAGCTCGCAGCTATCTTGTGCTACAGCCCCACGTGCTCCCTGGGATCCTGCGTGCTGCAGAAATGCCAAGAGCAAATCCTGCCCTCTGACTTCTCATCCTCTGCAGCATCACCTGTGGGTTAAACTGCCCCGGCTCACTTGTCCTTAGTTCAGATTTCAGAAGCATGTTAGGCATGGCTTATGCAGAAATTCCCCCCAGCAGGAATTTATTCCACCGAGAACCGCCTGTGGAGCCAACACAAGGACCTCTACACGACAACCACTGCCTCTGCTAACCCACGGCTGTAACTGTCTGTCTTTCCCTCTGCAAGACATGCAAAGAGCCAGCCTGACCAGGACCACGTGAGCAAGCAAACAGGGTTTGACACCAACTCACATGGCCTACCCATTGGATTTAACTATTAACCCCCCTGAACAAAATACCTGCGAGACCCAGTGCGCCACCTTCACCCAAACAGCTCCATGGCCAAGGATCCTCAGATCTGTGCCAACACCAGCACCTTGCATGGGATGAACATGCTCTGCTGATGAGTCAGAGCAAAGGTGAGCGGCTGCATCCCTGCCAGGATGATGGTTCACACACCCACTTGATAAGGTGCCACTTGCTGGTCATGGTTACCTTCCTTGGAAAGCGATGATTAACTGCTGGGTGAAGGAGGTGTTGTCTTGACTTCTCCCATTCTTTTGTTTTCCTTTTAAGCAGAAAAATGCGTAGAGGCTGATGTCACCTCTGCTGCGACGGTGCTGTGAATTGGGGCAGGTGTTTTTTTCTTTGCTGCTGCGTCGCAGGGTCATAGTGGTGTTATCTGTCATGGAGCCAGGCTGGACTACGCTGAAGCTCATGAGTGGCTTTCAGACGAGTAAAAATTCCTCAGGCCTTCGCTGCCATGCTGTGAGCATGGCATATCGCTTCTAAGCCTTCATCCCTGCCACACAACTGGCGGAAGGGGGCTGTTCATTTCTAAAGCAGTTTGGTTGCAGGGACTGATATTCACACACAAAAAACACGGTTAGGAGGGGCTTTTCCTCAAGACTGGCACCCTGGCCAGAGCACCGGCACAGGACAGGGCTGGCTCTCAGGGAGCAAGGGGACATTCACATGCATTCCGGTGTCCGCAGGTATCTGAGCTCCTGTTGTGGCTAATGGGGACCCGGGACTTTGTTCAGCTGCACAGATATGAGCAGTTGGTGCCATCCGAGATGCTCCTGAGTTTCCAAGAGGGCTTGTAGACTTGACCAGATCCAAGGGGCACCTGTGCCTACGGCTGAACTGAGCCCAGGTCAGTGCTGTCTCGCAGTGGTGGACCTTTGCCAGGGTCATTGTAAGGGTGTCTATGTCTCCATGTGCTCTGCTTGTCCAGGTCTGGGACACGGGAGACAAAAGCCACCACATAACTCGGCACACCTCAGGACCCAGGGTCTTTGACCCAGACACTCATTTCTCACCACCCTGCCCTGCCACCCAAGGGCACCCGGAACCTGGCGCCAGTGTGGCTGTGGCCGTGGGTGCAGAGAGTTGTGCAGCGTTCATTAGCTCCAGCAGACATCACTCACCCGGGCACGGTGCCAGTGCGCTAATGAGGTGATATGGCTGTTGTGGACATGGCTTGTGCCTGGGCGGCTCGGGACAGCAGCACAAGGAGCGGGTGTCTGCTGGTGGGTCCACGTGCTGACGGGTTCCCTGTGCAGAGCCCCAGGAGGAACCGTGGCCCCAGGCATCTCACGGGGAGGGGAAGCTGCTGAATGAGCCCGCGATGAAATGCAAGTGGGGTATGTGTGGCTTGGGCACGTTGACCTGAAAAGGTGTGGACACCTACTGCTGCTCAAGCAGATGTCTTTGCTGCTAAGCCTGAGCCCAGACCACAATTCTCAGCCTGGTCAACTCATTTGTCACCCCGTTATTAGGGGCTCCTGTCTGGGATGTGAAACACCCATCTCTGCCTCAGTCATGGCAGGAACTTGGTGCCACGTCCCAGGAGAAGGTCCCAGCCTCCCTATTATTAGGATGCCTTATGACGCAGGGCTCTTTTTCACTCTCCTGCTATTAACTGCTTCATTTGCTGCAGGCATGGGGAGAGACAGGGACTCTGCAGCCCCTGGCCGAGTGCTGGTACGAGAGAGACAGAGGATCGGACTAGAGCTCTGGTCGCATACCAGGGTGACTGAGCTGGCTCATGGGGGCTCCCTGAAGGGTCAGGGTTGCTGCTGGCCCGGAGGAAGCACTGCTCGGCCATCCCCCATTGCTGTGTAGTCATCCTGCGTATGAGACAGGCTTTGAAATAACCACACCAGCATCACTCTGCATTCCTGCCCTGGGCCCCAACCTCGCCAGCAAACCTCAAGCAGGTAAGATGTAGAGAGAGCTGTGGCCTGTAACGGCATGAGGGAGAAGGATGCTCTGGGTGCTCCTGGAGATGCTTGTGCCAAGCACCCCCGAGGCAGCATGCACCTCTGCTCCTGCCCAACACAGGCAGGCTCCTGCTCCAGGGTGTAGACAGCTCCGTGAGATGTCTTTCATTTGAGTTTACATCCCAAATTTGCAGCAGCTCCTGCCGCAGTCTCCATTAGCTGGCTGAGAGAGTCTGGCCAGGATTACAAAATGGGAGAAGAGGACCCCAGATGTCGCTTGGTCTGTTCCCCTTGGCAAGGCAGGATTATGTGTGCCAGTGCATTTAGAGAGTCCTCCTTCCTGGGAATCACTTCGGTCACTATCCCTTTCCTGGCTGGTGCCCATGCAACAGCTGAGAGGCAGCTAATATAATTAGCAAGACTTAATGAGGGACAGTGCCGTTGACCAGCACTGTCAGTGGCTGCGGGGCCACCGAGCCCTGTTCGGGTCAGGGCAGAACTCATTCTGTTATTAACCAGCTGCCTTGAAAACTGGCTGACGTTTTACCCTTTGGTTTCAGATTAAATACGAAAAGCTGTGATTCAGCTCTGTGTGGAGAGCTCCGCGTTAAGCTCCCGGGAAAGCTAACCTAGCTGGGATCTCCCCCATGCAAGCACCATGAATGGTGCCACGGGCAGTACTGGGACATGGGGACTATGAAGGAAGAGTTTCTAAATGATCACTGGTTTTTGTTCATATACATTGAATATTTTTATGTTTGATAGCCTCTTGGGGTCTCTGGCATCAAATGTATATGTATGAATAAAACGGTATACAATATATACATTGTCCTCACTCGTTTTTTCACCCTCCTTCCTTCATGAAAATGTGACCTTTTCTTTCTCACAGGTTTTGAATTTTGCCTTCTTGGTTGCAAAATATTAAAAAAAAAATGACACCCTGCACAATGAAAACCAGAAACCTCTTGGCCTGAGGTGTTCTTCAGTGTGATGCACGGATTTGAAAAATTATTTGGGATGGAGCCACGGCATTTGGTGACCGGACTTGCGCCTTATTATCGGTACACAAGCATGCCAGCTGACAGGGACACAGCTTAAACCACACTCCAGGTGGAGGAAACCAGCTGAAACAGTGGGATCAGAGACAGTTGATAATACAAACCAAACCTTTCCTCTCTTTACCTTTTCTCACTAGGTCCTCGTTAGGACCTTCTACAGGTTATTTTCCTGGAAGTACTGGTAGAGGACTTTTGTTCATAAAGGAATGAGGTTGGAGAAAAGTGATTGCAGCCTGCTATCTCAGCATATCTGTAATGCAGCTAGTATTTCTTAATCATCTCTGACAATAGTTTTTTGTAACAAGCAATAAACCTGTATTTTTGTTAATCACTAACCCTCACTTGCAGTGAAAACCACATCAACCCCATTTACACTGACTGTCTACACCAGTGGTAAACTATATTCTAAAGAAACAGAATATAAAACGTTTAAGTTTTTCTTCAAGGTGGCTTTAAATGAGCTGTTTTAAACTGCATTGCTTAAAACTAGTTGATAGGAGCTGAAGGCAACTCCAAGCAATCACACCACTTGCTTTGGTGCCTGAATCAACACTGGCATTTCAGGAGATAAAGCGTTCAGTACCCATACTGACCCGAGGTGTTCCTCACCCATAATACCTGTCCCTGTGCACGGCACCGCGGTTCCCCAGCTCACTTTGCACAACACCGTGAGCTGAACTGAGGATCTGATCTGGCTTAGAGAAACATCTGCCAAACCCCTCCCCCTTCCTCCTTTCTTTTTTTTAATCTGGATCAATTCCCCAATCTGGTGCCGGTGCTAATAAAGCTGACGAGGAAGAAAAAAAAAAACTGTGGGATGAGGGGTGAAAAGGTGAGAGAGTAAGAAAAATCTTGATCTCATCCTGCTGCTGTGGACTTTGTCTCATGAGACCGCACAGCCTGAGCCGTGCAGCATCAGGCACCACACTGGGAAAGGTCACCCCAAACCTTATGGCTTCATTGAGTCTCCACTCTGGCAGAAGTGAGCTCCGGGGGATCTCCATGAGGTGGTGGCTCCTGGAGGGATGTCAGGCAGTAGCAGGGAGGATGCGGTGGACGCCAGGGAAAGACTGAAGGAGCTGTTGGAAGTAGAGCTGCTTTACATGAGGAAAAAAGTGGGAACAGGCTAAACAGCTGCGTTTTTAGTACATGCACCTGTATGCTGAAGAAAGCGCGTGCCTTTCAGGGAAGGGTGATCAACGCAGACTCTGTCGTAGTGCCAGGCACAGTGTTACAGGTGTGTCAGTTGATGGGATTAGGACTTGCTATTTTTTGCTTCAACAGACTGTAATTTTATGGATATGCATATGTATTAATATGGGGCAAGCCAGATGTGGCCACAACCATCCTTTTCATGTGCTCTCTGCCAAGAAATCCACCCTGAGCTGCACGTGAAGCCTCGCCTCTAGGAATCCTCTCTGTACAGGCAAGCGATTTGCAGCCCATGACCCCAAACCGTCAGCAGATGCCATTGTTATTCCCCTAGATGTTTGCCTGCATCCCAAGGGTATATAAACTCCACTTACTTGTTCTCTCTCCCTTTCCACGCCCACCCCTGTTTTAAATAGTAATAGGTCATCCCAGAAGCATGTTTACTTCTTTGTCATTTTTAGACTCAAATACAGAACAGCCCGAATTGTTTCAGGCTTAAAATTTAATAGTTAACCAGTGGGACATAGTGGAAGAGCTTTGCAAAGTACAATGCACAGCTAAATGAATGATCATCCTTGAGTTTAAGCACATGAATGTAGACACCCCGCATTGCTACTCACAAGATTTTTGTTTTCTTTCCTCCCTATGTGCAGGCTTTAAGTACTTTCAGTAAGTAAGATTTCTTGTACAAGCTCAGATGTTTCCCTATACGCAGGTATAACTGCATTGCACTGAGATGGTAGTTATTGAGATAAACTCCTAGAAGGGGAATGCGGAGGGAGAGAACTGTGCTTGTCCTTAGCAAAGGGAGCATCATTAGAGTCAGACAGAGAAATAGAAGGCCCCTAATCAATAGGAGGGATTTATTCTACTTGGAGAAAATACAAAAATACAGCTCATGGCTTTATGATTTGGACTCTTTTCAGCATTTTGTGAGAGTCTGATTTAGCCATTCATGGCTCTTCGGTGATTTCAAACTCTAAAAAATGCCCATTTTAAATAACTTTGGCTGCTCTGATTATCCTGGACACCATTCCGCTATGTAGATATCAGTGCAGTGGTTCTGGTCAGTGGAGACATCTGAGCTAAGAGACCAGCAGCTAGACAGGGAACAGCACCCTGGGCCAGAGCCTGCAGTTATTCCCCTTTGAGCCGAGCGGAGAGGTAAACCCTCTGGAGATGCATCAAGGACTCGTGCGGTGGAGAAACCTCCGAGCCGCTGGAGAAATCCAATTTCTCCAAGTCACCGGTTGCTGAGCGGGTGCAGAGGGAAAGCCTGTCACGGCAGGCCAGGGTGCCGAGGTGGCCCCCAAACCCCATCTGCACGGCACTCAGCCAGCTCCCGAGCCCGACCCAGGCCTGCTGCTTCGGACACGGGCTTGGCAGAGCCCCGGGTCTGTCCCCCCCGCGGGCCTGAGGCTCTGTAGGTGTTACCATGCTACACAAAGAAACAGGTTTTTGACATATATTTTTTATGTAGGGGCATCTGGAGAGTATGACACGCAAGGGACTGATCACATTATGAGTTTCTTATGTTACCTTGGCTGTTATATTATGTAAGAGGGGCAGAGTGTCCTCACATTATTATTGTAATTAAAGAATATTGTGCTTTTAATTTGCACAGTTCCTTCCTCAGCATTGTTGATACGAATAGATGATAACGGACTGGTTATTGTGAGTTATTAATAACGTATTATTTACTCACCATATGCCCAGGAGCCAGAGCAGTAAGGAACGCTGCTTTGTCCCGGGTGTCCCTCCCTGCGCACACAACTAAACGGATCATCTTTGATCTCTCTTTGCCTCCCGAGGTCTCACTTCGATTTGGGCTTGCTGCTCACTGTCCTCTTCGCCCCCACCCCCGGCCTCCTCTGTGTTTGAGGGAGTTTAGGTTCCTGGAAAAAAAGAAAAACAGTTTGTTCTGCCTTCTGCGTTACCTCTTGCGTTTGTATGGAGTGGATGCTCTGGTCTGGTTTTAATTTCCACGATTCTATAGTGCTTTTGAGTCCAAGGTGCTAAATATAGATCTAACCCATAATAGCCAGCCTCTCTTTCGTTTCTGTCTTACAAAGTTATTTTCTGCTTTTATCATTTAAGCCTAATGGATTTACATTATTAGGAGCTCTCCAGTATGTACAACTTGGTTATGAACAAGATGAGTGCCTCAAAAGTTTCCAGGAACATTTGTCTGAATAAAAACAAGCAAAAAAAGAGTCTTTTCACCGGCTCTGCGGGAAAAGGACTGGTGCCGTGCAGGATGGCACCTTCCCTCTCCTCTCCCTGCTGAAAACCTGTGTATGCCCTCTGGGCACGGTGAACACATCCAGCACGTTGCCTAGAAAAATGACACTGGAGAAAAATCAGCAGACAGCATGAAAAGTGCTGGCTCGGACATCTCGTGTTGGCAGACTTCTACCAAAATTAGTTCTGGATAAGCCAGTACATCTGTAGTCAGAGCAAACTATTCCTCTTTCTTCCTATTCCTAACACAGTCATGCCCAAAAAACTACAAGTCAGGAAAATGTTTGGGGAAACTATTAAGGAGCATGGAGGGAAAAGAGTATCCAGACAAATACGTAGCCATTTGAGACAAATATGAAGTCATGTGTAATAAACAGCTTGGATTTATAAGGACTAAAGCAAGCCAAACACAAATGATGGCTTTTTGGGACAGAACACCCCAAACCAGCCAAGGAAAGGAATGAGGTGGATATAAAGGGCCAGGCCCACAGGAGACACAAGGACCACTCAGCACAACTCTAGAGCCGTACCTGTGCTTTCCCAAGCCTGATCGATACCAGTGGCCCAAGCCAGCAGCTGGTGAGGAGTGAGGTGTTGGGGAGCCTTGGTCATGTAACTTCGTCTCTGCTCAAGTATCTTTGCCTCTGGCTATGCAAGGGGGATATGCAGGAGGACTTCTGTGTGATCAGGGGATCCTTCCTTGTCGAGCTTGGTTGGGGTGAGGGTCTCTTTGTGCAAGAGTCCAAGCAGTATGTCTGAAGACCCACCACAAGGTATGGACATCGATGACTGACCTCTCCAGAAGAAATAAAGTTTGGACCCTACATGAACAACTGCCCTGGGCACAGCGAAGTGAACTTCTCTTTACTTGGAGAAGCTCATCATGCTTAGCTTGAATATTGAAGTGCCATCTGAAAAGGGGCTGAGAAGCACAGTAGCATGCCACAGAAGTCAGTGTCTGAATACTTTCTTGTTTTCAGGTGCCTCTCAAGGGCAACATGCAATGGTTGTGGGAAAGGTGGGTCTTCAGTCCTACCCTTGGTCAGTGTCCCTCTAATCATTCACTTTGCATTGCTGACAGTTCACCTGGGATCTTCTTCGGAAGGAACAAGCTAGTTGCCTCTGAAATAAACTTCAGGTATAGCTATGAGGATAGTTCACTCCAGACATTGCTCCCAGTAGGCACTATGGATGATACACCAAGTCTAGCTGCCCTACAAAGCCCTCTAGCACTAAACCAGTGCTCTGTGCATCGTGAAATATGACATTATGTCCATAAGCCATGCTCAACTGTGGCCCAGAGAGACTGCAAGGAAGCTATCATCTGGCTTATTCACACTCTCTAGTTTGCTGCTGGAAGCATTGATTTTCATGGTGGTGTCCAGAAGACCAGAGGAGAAATCCACTGCTGCTGGAAATCACAGTAGCTCTATAGGTCTAGGTTGCTGCCAGCAGAACAGATGGCCCATCAGTGGTGCAGGGATAACTGCTGTATCCATCCAGAAAGCGCATTGCTTGAAGCAGGACCAAGCTGGTCCCAGTTGTATCCTGGCAAAGGAAAAAAGTTATGCTATGTGGGAAAGGGACATGTATTTACCTTGAGTGTGCCAATGACCGTGTACCTCAGTGGGTGGGGAAGCTCAAATATGACAAGTCCAGTTAGGCTTAATTTTTCCTAGCAAGAAATGCCAGAGCACTGATGCACATGGCCCAAAGCTTTGCTGCAATCTGGTGAAAAGGGGTTCTCCTACGTTCCTCCTGACTGTCCTCGAACCAGTTAGTCCTGTCTCTCCCGTCTCCTGCTTCTGAAGTTTTGTGCCGTTCCTACTATGGCAAAAATTAATCTTGAATATTCAGAAACTGATCATTTGGAATGCATTAGGAGCAGTGCAGGGGCTGCAAGTTAACCAAAAAAAAAAGACAGAAGGTGAGGTGAGAACGTGGGCAAGAAACTAAAATGATATGATCTCCTATGGGTACATGAATTCAGTGACAGGAGGCAGACTATGTCCTCCAGACCAATGCTCCAAACTCCAGTCTCTGTGTGCCCAAAGGGAGCTCCCGCACAGAGCGAGGACCGAGTGTCGTGTCCACCACAGGTTTCCTGTGAGCCCTCCACTCGGTCAGGGCAGCCTTAAACCAGACAGAGGCTGTGTGTGTACTAGTAAACCGAAAACGGTCAGGGTACGAGCCTGAACAGTGTCTCACGTTCATTCACATTACAAATTATGGACACAGTCCTTAGTACGGTTTTGGCCTGGTCCAGCTTGCACTCTTCCAGGCAGCGCATCACCATGCTTAGCAGATGGTTAAACCAATCCCAACAGTGGTCTGGGCTCAAGAGAGCTCAGCTTGAGGAATACTTGAATCTGTCCTATATCATCCCAACCACTAAAACCTGACTGACAAAGCTCTAAATCAGATCATCTTTTAACTCCTCTTGCCTTGCCCTCCTCCTGACTAGTAATGCCTCTTTTGAGGCCAACTGTGAATTATCTGCCAGAGGGAAGTTCTTAAAAAGCTTAGTGCTGAAGTAGCCCGCCTTATGTTCTCCATTAGGCAGGCTTTATTCCTCCCATGTCCAGCATTACACCAGCAAAAGTTGGATTAGATTTGTATTCCTTGGCTAAACAATGACTAAAGGAAGCATGATAACTATCTACAAGTACTTGATGGGTGTAAACTCCAGTGAGGAAGAGGAATTGTTTAGTGTGGTTAAAGGACTTTTATGGCCAAGAGCGATTAGATTAAATTGAACAAAGCAAAGCATAAACTGAATACCCTTCGTAATACCTAGCAGGCTGGAAGGGCAGCTCCCGAGGGACGTGGTAGAAGCAGTGATGTCTGGGTCAGTTGAAACGTCACAGGGAGCAGAGCAGTATTTATGTTACTGACCTCGGAACACCGTCCCACAGACAGCGTGTCCGTTCTCCCCACCGTGCCCACACCCATGCCGCCCTGTGTCTACACGAGCGCAAACCCAGCCGAACAAGGAGGCAAGAAGGGTGTCAGGGTGCTTCAATCCCTGCCCGCACCTGATTTGTCCCCTTCGTCTGGTGGTGTAATACATTACCCTAAACAATACGTTTTCCTGCTGCTGACAGTGATTCCGATTTGGGGACTGTTAAGGGAGAAGTTATGCTTACACTTTCCGTAGTGAGCCACAAGTAAGTCTTCAGCAGGCTGAGGCTTGTGCCCCAGTTATCTTAAGCTTGCTGCTAACCTTGGGTTATTACATACCTACAGGGATGGCATCAGCATTCCCTTCAGGTTACAACTTTGTCGGCTGGCAGGACGCGGTACGGGATGGTTGACTTTGGACAAGAAGAGAACAAACAGGAGAGCACGGTTCCGCTGAAAATATGCTAGTGGCCCCTTACTCACTGCGGGGAAAAATGAGCTCGCTCTCTCACACCGGAGCAGCAGCATGTTGTAATCCCAGCTACACCTGTGTAAACCTGCTTGCCCTTTTTCTCTGAAAACCAAACATAGAGCGTTGCAATCCCATCTGACAGGAGTTTCTGATGGAGAACACGAGCTGATTTGGGCACTGAGAGCACGTCAGTGGCTCGGAGCACTGCTATGTCTTTCAAAATTCTGTGGCCTCTCGGGGAAAAAGAAATAAGGGGATATGTGATGTTTGATGAGTCAGGATGCTTTCCCCTGGCATGTTTGTTTCTCTGCCTAATTACACAGGCACAATAGCAAAGAAATTAGATAAGCCAGGTAAGGTTTGTTGTGGATGTCCTGGTCATCTAGGAGATAAGAGCTTTATTTACCTGACATAACTTGTAGGCAAGGGTAGGACAAGCGTACCCTGTTTTTAAAACAGCATATTGCTTCCAAATTGCAGGTTATCTGTTCTGAAACACCATCACTTAATGGGTTATCTCCTCCTTTAATCGGTGCGGTTGTTGGCATATCATTAAATCCCACTTAGCACAAGTGTGAGAAGCCTGCTGTTAAAGGCTGCCAGCAGAAAGGCAAGGAGGACTTACGCATCCTCCCATGGCGCTGTCAAAGGCGGCCCTGATCTGTTCATAAAAGGTCAGGAAGGGAGCGAGGAATTCAAAAGCCTTAAAAAAACAGACGGGACTGGAGTCTTCAGTAGTGCGTCATCTCAAGTTTTCTTCTCCCGAGGGAGTAATTCTTCAGATGTTTTGTGTGCCCCTTGCTGGTGTCTCTCTCTTCTGTTTTTCTTCAGGAGCAATTTGTCTATTTCTGCATTTACTGAGCCTCATCTCTTCATACAGAGGCAGAGCTAATAGACATCTTTGTATGTGGGAGAGTCGAATGGGGTTATCACCGCCTCCCCTGTGTGTCCACCACCCAAATGCTAACACTGCTTGGTTAGGTGTGCACATTATGGACCACCCAACAGAGCGAGCATGGCACTATTGCGGAGTCCCTGCAGCTCTGATTACATTCTTCCTCCCAAACCTCGCTGGCTGCAAATGGCTCAGATGATAATAACATATTTTCTGTTTTTTTCTCATGGGCACAGAATACCAACTTTAGTGGCATTAAAAATGGCATGCTTAAGGATGTCATTTTACATACGGTAGTTTCCCATCCTGGCCAAGAATTTTCTTCGTATAAAAGGCTGGCAGGTGGTCATGCTTTTGATGATTAGAAAAGATTAATTCTCCTTCCCAGGTACCTGCTGTCTTTTCAGATCCAAATAAAATCATGTGCATGCCGTATGGCTAGTGGAGAGGAAGAAAGAGGAGATGCGTGGTCTCTGTCACCTTGCGTGGCCACACAGGTGATTTCTTGCAAGACATTATCAGTGGGTGCTCCCAAAGCTCACAAATGCATGTTTAACCTATGCCACAAGAAGTTGTATCTCCCATGCGGTCTAGGCTGGAGTGGAAACTAGGGCTGCTCAGTCCTGCATGAAAGCCCATTCTCTTGGGATTTTCAGCCTTGGCTTTGCAAACTCAGGATGTTCAGAGGTCATGAACTGGATTTGAAGAACAGCTGAGGGCTAACCCGAGCAGCTCTAAGCACTGTCCCCATTGGAGGAGACTCAACTGTGCTTCATAACCTGACGAAGGTTTCAAAAGTCTCTTCAACAATAGCACTCAATTTAAAATGCATGTTACCGTGCCCTCTTTCCTCTGTGTCAAAGGGTACAACCCTAGAAATCTAACATATACTAGCACATGAATTCTGGGAGAGTCAGATATCAGGAGCAGACAACTGTAGGGTCTTCAGGGTTTTGCTTTGTGTGATATGGTCCTTAGATATGATGGATAGTGTCCACAGTACTGACAGCAGCTTGACAGACACATCCCATGTAAATCATGGTGTTTTTTCAAAGGCATTCATTGCAGTTTGCTCCATGCATCAGCTTCTCCTCAGACCGATCCTCACAGGAGTGCCTTCTCTTTTCCTTGCTGTTGTGTCCTCCAGTAGAAGACCAGTATGCAGTCAAAGAGGTAATTTTGCTGGGCCAAAAGACCCAACTGGTGTTTTTAGCATTTAATTAGACTTTCATTTCGAGAGTACATCATCTATAAGGTATCTGAGGGCATGCCTACCAGAATTGCCACTTGCCAGCTACGGAGTATATCTTATAGTGGCCGCCTGTAATGACCTTTCTGGGCAGATCTGAGCTTGTCCTGCCTGAGTGAACACCAGAAAGGCAGAGGAGGGAGTGTGGCACGGGAATCCCCAATTTCTACAGCATGGCCACGTTGGCCTGGCGTCAGGGCTGCTCTCCACCTGTGCTAATAAACCTAACCACGGGACAGGATTTATGAGTTCAGGCACTGTCATGGAGTCACAGAGGTGCCTTCCATCCAGACCCAAACTGGTGACACTGGTTGCCTCTGGTCTGTGCCCCGTGGGCCAGCCAACTCAGGTGTCTGCACAGAGCTCCATCCTGTGGGTGGACATGGAGTATCCTGGAGTTTTTAATGTCTGAATCTACCTTGCAGTCCTTGAGGGAGGAAAACTACCTTGTCCGCATTTTAGACGAGCGATGAGGGTCAGGTTCAAAAATGCCCTGCGGTGCATCCACAAAACCTTAGGCAGCGTGCCAGTGCCTAAGCCCAACCAACTCCCTTTCTTGCTTTAAACACTATTTATTTGTTTACCTAATGATGCAACCTGCATGAGTCGTCCCCAGCACTCCTCTTTTCCGGGGCAGGGAATCCCCTGTTATCGCACAGCCACTCCCTGGCTTGGCTGCTGTCTCTCGGTGGCTCTGGGAGCCTTGCCTTCTCACCCAGAGGGCAGTTAGCACGTCAGGAAGGCTTCAGTCCCAAATTCAGACTGTGGTGCTTAGGGCTGCTCTGAGAGCTGGAGAGATGCTCCTGAGATGGTGGGGGGACCAGAACCCGGTTTCCTCCCCATGGGGTGCAGGGCTCATGCTTCACCCCATTCGAAGGAGACAGGTGGACTATGAGGTACTTCTTCTTTCTGGCTGATGGAGGCTTCACAGCGCCCAGCGTCACGCATCCTCTTCCCAGGCCTTCGGCTTTCCCCTTCCCTGCATCAGGAAATGGAAGCACTCATGCTGCACGGAGACTTCCTCCGCACCGGTTTTCCTTACGTGGCGGTTTGACAAAGGGGTGCCTCAGTACAAGAGAGACATCTGTAAACTGGAGGAGATTCAGAGAACAGCAATAATAAAAAGCACAATGCTCTTGGAAACATCTGTAAGGCAGCAATTTAGAGCCCAGCTATTAGCATGCTGGGACAGACCTCAAGTGAAATAAAAAGAAATTAACTTGTTAAATATCTCTAAAGCAGGCATGTAAAAAGTATTATCATCTGTATGTAGATAGCTTGTGTAAACAGCCTTTTCCACTTGGGGCTACGTCTCCGTAATTATGTATTATTTGCAAGAAGAATGCAGAGCGTGAGGAGTGAATATGTTCCAAATGTGTCCGAACCCTGACCAGGCGAAGGCTGTGATTTTAGCTCACTTCAGGGAGAGGAGAACAAGCCCATGCCTTTTGTTTATTCTCCTTGAACTCTTTGCAACGATTGTGCTTTTAACTGGAAGTGACTCACCTGGCAAAGAAGATAAGAAACGCAGAAGAACCACTGAACAAAAATATAGTACTGGAAACTATCCTCTGAATTTAAGGCTTACAGTTCTTCTGAAACTGTAATTATATTCAGACCCTTCAGGCTTCCCTAATTACTGAGAAGAAGAACTATCATTCTTTTCTAAATGTAGTGTCAGCATTTGTTACAAGTAACCAGCACAAAATTATCTGCAAACCTTCTCATGACCTATAAACCTGCAATTTGATATGCCTCACCCAATTTTTATTCTGTAACAAGTGAATTTTTTTCATAGATTTTTATAGTAGAGACTCTTTAATCTACCAGGCAACACTTAGCCAGATCCCATGGCTGGAGGCTGAAGCCAGCTACGTTTCAGCTAGCAATAAGGTGCGCATCTTAACAGCAATTAATTAAGCATTGAAATAAGTCCTGAGGGAATATGATGAATTTGCCACCTCTTGAAGGCTCTGAACTTTGTCTTTCCAAACCTCATGCTATACCTGAAATACAAAGTGTGGTCTTGGTACAGGAATTACAGGGAGTGACAGTGTTACGGTATTTCTTCAAGTCAATGAGAAGACATTTTCCACATCAAAACTCCAATTTTTTTCTTTTTTTTTCTTTTTAATGCACATAATGAAATTCATTCCTTCTTCCAGTGTCAACCAGTCTACTTCAGCGGAAATCAAGAGGCCACCACCAACTTATACCCGTAAATAAAGCCAAACTTTTAAAAACGCATATCAGCTAAATTTGCAGATGCCTACTGGGCTGCAGGGTAGCACTTTCAGTCACACTGCCGCCTGTTCCTAATTTTTAGCAATGGGTCTCTTTCACTGTCAATCCTTCCATCTCAGGAACAATACATTGCTATTGAAATATTTAATGAGTCATTTGTAAATATCCCACAAGAACAACAGGATATTTATCTCATGCTGCAGAACTGTATTTTAAAAATAACTATCTTTAAAAAAAACAACCCAAACAAATGTTTTCCCCTTCCTACTTTGCAGAAGACTTTCTCTCTCTCTCTGCCTTTCGCTTTTCATTTCTCATTCACTCTTCACCTGCGGGGTTATGTCGAGGTGGCTACGAGGACGCCCAGGCTGAGACACTCTATTTGCATTCTTCAGTCAATTTGGGTTGGCTCCTCTTCCCTGTGTGGGCTTGGCAACGCGAAAAAGTGACCTTGTGGCAAACTTGGGTGTGACCTTCTAAAACACCAACAGCTCCCAGTGTGACTGTCGAGTCTCCTACTCTTACTCCATGGAAAATGTGAGGCGGCTTATCCCATGTCCACTGACAAACTGTTTTACGTTTATCTTAGGGTAGGAGCATGCGTCTACAGAGTTATCGCAGTGTGGCTAACGCACGGCGTTGCCACATCCTGACTGCCCTGCCAGTAACTTGTCCCAGAAGCTGTACTCCGTGCCTTCTTGCCTTGCTGACGGTGTTAAGCCGGAGCCAGATCCTTGCCGTGCACCTTGGTGCTTCTGCTACTGCGGGACCGCAGCAGTACCGTGCGTTTCTGTTGCTGCCGTGGCTTCCCGACTCTCTTGGTCAACCCACTCCGTCAGCTCTGAAGAGGCAAAAGTTGCTTGGAGCTATTCTTCAAAATTTCAGCATAACCTGATGCTATGGTGCTGCTCAAAACACGTAAGCAGTGGTTAAGAAAGTAACCGTTGGGTGCTGTAGCTCTTCGCACCATGAGCACAGCTATCAGAAGACTCTAGGTGTGTGGATTCAAATGTCTCCATTTTGGGATCAAACCAAAGCTCTGAATTCCTAAGGATGACATTCAGTACAAGGATTTTGACAGTCATGGTGAAAGCCTGAGTCAGAGGTTCCTGAAAAAGTGTCCTGACACACCAAGGAAAATTACAGAGCCTGCGGCACCAAACGTGATCTCATGGAGCATCGCTCTGTGTGACCCTGCGTGCTCCTCTGACCTGGGAGATACCCTCGTTACCTGGCTCTGCCTGTGCAGGGAGTCGATCCAAAAAAGCACAAAGCATTGGCCTACATTGTCAGTTCATTTTGTGCCAGAGCCTCCTTGCAAGACCAGATTCACCCTCCATTTACACCACCAACAGCCAAGCCACTCCAGCCTGAGCTCCGCAGCTCTGCGGTGGTGGCACCAGGCTTTTCAACATGCTCTGCATGGTTCGGGTGAGGCTGGCCTTTGAGGGCATGAAGAGACCTTCCAAGCCTGGAAAGCTAGTTTGGGGATGAGGGAGGAAGACATATGTATTTCTAACAAATCAGGATAATGAAGACCTTCCATGTTGTGCCATATTGTGGACTAGTAACCACGCTGGTCCAGTTTCATCAGTAATCGGAGAGAAACTTTACTTTTCCTCTGCTATGTGAGACGTTAAGTGGTATACGTATGCGTTTGCCCTACTAGAGCAGAAATAGTTATGTTTTGGGGTTTTATTCAGACTCTGGTGCTTCTGACAGCCTGAGGTTGGCACACAGGTGCCAGAGCAGGCTGGCACACATCGGTATGCCACGCAAACGCTTGCTTTGACCTGCTTCTTCCCACTCCCCAACCCACCCACATACACTGCTTCGCTCCTCATCGGAGCAGAGCAACGGAGATGAAGCAGCTGCGAAATACACCTGCCCTTCTTACGCGGCCCTGCTCAATTACATGCCTTTAACTTGGCAATATAGAGTAGTTATGCTGTAACAGAAATGCATTTCTTTCCTCTACCCATGGCTCTGGATCAATCAGCAGCCTGAAACAGCAGGATGGAAATGAAGTAGTAACGTAGGGGGAAAAAATAAGAGTTGAGGGTGTAATCAGCCAACTAAACACCATTAGGACATACTGTCCCACTCAGTGGGCCTACAGCTGCATTGGGCCGTGACCAAATCTATTAATAGGCCATGCAGAGCTCTACATAGTCCTAAGAGCAATGCTCCTCAAAGTTTTGAGCCTTTGTTCCTTCTCTGTAACTTCAACAACTCCCTTGTGGTGCTTAGTTACAGTAGCTGACTCCCCAGAAAGGATGAAAAATCTGCCTCTAGTCTCTTCAGACTAGAAGACAGAAATCCTGCTCTTCATTTCTTGCTCAGAGTAGAAGAGAGAAATAATGTTGAGACAAGAAACTCAGCCCTAATGTGGACAGGAGGTTGCCTGTAAAGCATCTAGCTTGCTCCAGGCTTGATGGTGAATAAGAAGGACAAGGATTGGGGTCGAAGGGGCACAGTTTGGTTTGTTGTCGTTGTGGAAAAGGACCTGCTGTATCCCGGGTCCAGGGGACCAGGCTCTGACATGCCTGCAGTCAGACTGAGAGTGTCCTACACCCTGCGGACCAGCACACTCTCCATGTCACCCCACAAACTGACCGGCATCTTGAGATCATATGTCTTCTGCAAAGCAGCATGCACACCTACACAAGAAACCATCCCCTTAGTCCCTGTCTATGACTCTACAGTGACGAGCCGGCACTTCCAAACTAGAAGTTATTTCATTTTAAAGATATTTAAAGTTAAGGAAGATGATTCCTACCTCTCGCCCAAAAGACGCAGTATGGGGGAATGGGGCAGATCATATGTTTAACAGGCTTAGAGAAGGTAACTCCATATATCGGGGCACTGGGGACCCATTACTCTGTGAATACGTCTGTAACACCCTTGGGCTGCTCCAGTCCCTTTCCCCTAAAGAAAACTGGTCTGTGGCTGGAGTCAAAAGTGAGTGCTGCGGCTCTATGATTAATTCTCGTTTTCCTTGTGACCGAGAAAGCGACTTGAGGTCCCTGGGGGCAGTGGATGCTTTCTGCAGGACACGACCCCGGAGAATTGGAGTCTGGTGAATGTCTGCAGCGCTGCCTGAAACTCAGGGGTGAAACTGCGCTTGGTGGGAAAGAGCAGCAGCTCTGCGGGAGAGAAATGCTCGAGGGAGAGGGTGTACCCGGAGAACAGCGGAGGAAGCATGTGTGAGGCAGCAGCTGCGGAAACAGGCAGCAGGGAGGTGGTAAGCGCTTGGGAACGAACCCTGGAAAAAAGGAAAGGCAAAACGCAGTGATGGAAGGAGAGGTGAAATGAGGGCTGCCAGTGGAAACAGCCTGGGGACAGTCCTGCATGGGGACAGGGGCACTCTGGCTCACACTGTCAGGGTGCTTCAGCCACCGCAGCCACTGCAGGTTGGGAAAGCCTGAGTGCAGCCACCAGGGCTTGGTGAGGCACCTCTCCAACTCAGAGCAGGGCTGCCACCTAAGTCACCGTGGGCTTGGCCGCGTAATTGTATTTATTCAACTGAATTACCTCAGCCAGGAGCCGAGTCACCCCAGACGAGCGTCAGTAAGCCTTTCGCACCTTGCAAGGTCTCCTCTCAGCCCACCGGCAGCGGCAGGGCGGGCTGGTTGGGGCACGCACACCGCAGGCTTGCCAGCCCTGCCTGAGGCTCCTTCCCCAGTCAATGGAACAAGAGGGGGAGCAGCTTACCGGCAATGACTCAGCCCACCGAAGAGCAAAGCTGCCTTCCCCAGGCGCGTGTTCCCCTGCTCTGACTGTAGGAAGAGTCTAAAGCAAAGCCAGCCTTTAATTTAGGGATCCTAGCCAAAAAGCTCAAAGTTAGAGAGGATGAATCTGGATATCCATGTAGATAGAGGATATATATGGAAAAGTTAGCATTGCTTAGCAGAGTGAGAGTAGGTGAGTCATCTCAGAGAGCACCAGAGCTGACTGTACAGTCTTCTGCACAACAAGCACCGCTTCTTGCGTAATTAGAAGCGCACACGACACGGAAACCAGTGTGTTGGCCGCGGCTCCCCGTATTGCACATTTCAGTTCAGCTGTCTGGAACAACTAGCTTTTGCTATTAGTTTTAAGATAACGTTGGTGTGAAGTAGTGAATGACAAAATATTGCTGGAAAATTATCAAGCTGTTAAACAACCGCTGAGAAGCACATGTTAAAAATTCCTTTAGGGTATTAATTCTACATTACAATTCAGAGATAAACATGCAGATTTTCTAAGAACCCAAATAAACCAGCGTCCAGAGTCTTATTCACAAGGTGTATCTGAAAAAAAGTCAGCAATACTTAATATTTGTATACTATTCACCAGCTTCTTAGTTGGTGAAAAGATTGATCATTTCTGTTTCTAGGGCTAGACATACTATTTTGGCACACTGTTGAGTTTTTATGGTAAATCCAACACAGGTATGCTCTAGTCATATTGGACTGTAAAAATATTTCTGAAGGCAGCAGCAAGGCTGACTACAACCAAGTCGAGATGGGATTTCAAGGGAAGTTTTTTCCTCCTCTCCTCTCCTCTCCTCTCCTCTCCTCTCCTCTCCTCTCCTCTCCTCTCCTCTCCTCTCCTCTCCTCTCCTCTCCTCTCCTCTCCTCTCCTCTCCTCTCCTCTCCTCTCCTCTCCTCTCCTCTCCTCTCCTCTCCTCTCCTCTCCGTTATAGAAAAACCTCAGTATAGAGGTTTCTTTCTGGGCTGTTCCTGTGTTTCCTACCGCAGATGAGTTCCCAAGGCAGAAGGGCAGAGCCTGCATCATGCAGAAGCCAGGGAGCCTGTTCCTCTCCCAGCCAAAGCCCCACAACAGCAGTCACCCCTCTGTCCCCATAAACAGGGGCCTCTGTCCCGCTAGGTGACCTGCGAAGGGTCTTTCAGACCCCAGAGCTGATGCAGAGGGATGTGCATGGCCCAAAACATGCTTCCTCCTTGAGCAGAAGCGCTTAAACCTACACGTGCATCAATGGAAACGTGCCAGTGGGTGGGTGAGAGAACATAACGGAGTAAGCAGCAAGCACGAAGTGTCCAGTAGACTCTGAATACTGTGGAAAAAAATATGGGGAGTGGAGTGGGGTGGAGGATTTCAGTTTGTCACACATTTTGCCTCTGTCTCACCTTTTCCTCACTCCTTTTCTTCATTTTTCAATTGCTGGGATAATGCAAGTGAAAAAGAACATCCAATCCCACCCAGTCTGGCTTTTAGGACACACAGGCACTTTATTTTTTAAATAAAACACACTGTAACAGCCTGTATATGGAGAGCATCACAGGTAAATGTTTTATGCCATGAATTCAGTTTCCTATCAGGACCTGTATTAATGATACCTATGTCCAATTGTTGGTGGACTCCTCTTCCAATGCATGCTTTGTTTAAATGTATATTGAAAACTTATTTTTACAATGGCTTTCTTCTCTTTAATAGGATTTGACGTGTTGGCTCTGGTGCAGCATGCAAGTTGTTTGTATAAAGCTTTGAAATATATTTCTGAATGGTGCTATGTAAATACTGCATGCATTGAATTGTACTATTTTATTGTGCAACTAAAAGGTTTCCTGTTCTATACCATAACACGATTTGTTATTTTTCCAGCACACACATTAGCCTGCATTCAACTTCTGCACAAGGTAGAAGAACTCGAATTAAATTTACAAGCACACCTGAGCCAAGCTAGTTAGCTCTGGCCAGATCATGTTTCCATGATTAAATAATGCTGGCTATTATAACACATTGCAAGAAAATGCAGCTATAAATCCCCGTCTCAGTTTATTTCCAATGCTTCATTGTACCATAGAAATTCTGCTATACTTTCTAGTAAGCAATAGGCTAGACGTGGGACTGAGTCACCCTGAGCAGATGTGTTAGATGCTAACTCTGAGGAGATAAGAGTAACAATGCTGCTCTCCCATGAGCTTTCCCCTCAAGGACCTTCCCATGGCACACAAACGTTAATAAATCGACCTTCACTGCATCCCACCGCAGTTTATTAACTGAGGAAATTGGTTCCCAGAAAGATTTAGCAGTTTGCTCGAGGCCAGAGAGTAGGTCCACAGCAAGGAGAAAGAGCTGGGGGATCGTGCTGGAGACCTTCACTTATTGCCATTTAATGTTTAACATTTAACACAGTGTGCTGAAGGCATGACAGCGCTAGGTGTTCGCCTTGTCAGAAGTGGATGGGCACCGGTTTCAGAGACCAGCACACAACATGCCTACAGCGAGGCAAGCCCCTACTGAGCATGTTGGTCACCACCACGTACCCCCATCAGGGCAGCAGGTCCCTGGAGGGGTGAGGGACCATCTTCTGCCTGCCTATGGGGCTGCTTCGGTACGGGGATGAGAGGTCCGTGGCTTCACCGCTATCCACACTGGGACATATCAGTAGCTCTCTGAGGGGTCCTGGAGGAGCTCTTGGGGGCCATGCCTACCCGACTTAGGGAGCAGAGCTGGAGAGGTCCTGGTCCCACAGTCATCCAGGTCACACTGCAGCTTGCAGACAGCTTTCCTTTTGGTGGAAACAAGGGTGACAGGGGTACATGGGTTGTTGGTGCATACCTACCTCTGAGCTGAAGATATACAAGATATGGCCAGGACATACTGCTGAGATGGAGGACACCAGGGCAACTCAACCCTGTCTGGAGTTCAAGGTTTTTACAGGTGGCTCTGACAGTTCTGCATTTTATTAAGATTTCTCATTTTCCAGTCACTTATAACGTTGCCAAAATTTGACCATTTGGAGTAAAATTTTCCAATCCAGGTGTTTGCCTCAGGCTGAATTATTTCAGATAGGGTGGGGAGGAGAATTTCATTTAGAGCTGTTTCTCGTGGCCAAGACTTAGGCTGAGGGAAAGGCTTATATGTAAAAAATGCTGTGACTTACCCTTTGAAACTCTCCAGCGCTCTGTGAATTAAAAGATAGCTGTGTGAGGGAAAGGAAAACAGATCAGACAAGGAATGGGGCTCTGTGGGGACGACTCAGATTGATGGCTATTGTGGGGAGAGGGGTGGAGGACCTGGACAGGGTGAACTGGCACAGGCAGTGTACCATGACTAAAACTGGGAGGAGGAGGTTAAAAAACACAGACTTTACAGAATGGGACTGAATTGCTGAGGTTGGGGAAAGTTTACAGCGGGGCAAGTCCTGAGGAGTAAGGCGGAATGGGGTTAGGACAAGGGTAACCATTTAAAGTTTTGCACCCAAGAGAAGGCACTAGTCCGTAGCCTGGACTGGGTCTGTTCCTAAATTTCATCAGTCCTCTGCTGTCAATGTGTGTGTGTGAAACCACTGATGACAGCGTGTTTCATCTCCCACGTACTGTTAGAGCAGGCTCTCACCCCACAGGTGTGGTCCTTTAGCTCCCTCGGCAAATCTCAACACCGTGGTGTTTACCCTACTGATAAGTCATGCGGATGTCATGCAACCTTAGTTAACTCCCTTTCATTTTGTCTTTAATTGCACACACATGCTTGGGGTTTCTTCTTGTATCCAAAGTCCTTCAGCCTCATACTGTGCACTAAAAGGACAAGTCTCAGCTGGCAAGCACCTATTCAGTCTGTTATTTTCCAGTATATTGCTGATTTATACCATGCGCTTTGAATCCTGAAATATTTTCGTCACGGGATTTTCTGTAGTGCTCATCACTGCAGTGCAAAAGCTCCCCAACTACTAGTTGGTTCATTTTAGCAAAACTTCTTTGTGATGAGATATCACGATATTGTCGTCATTTGGCAAATGGGCAGCTAAGTCAGCACTGCAGCTGCCCTGTTAGAACCCACGGGGACTTGATTTTTCGGGGCACTTTTACTATGTGATATGATGCTGTGAATCACTGAAGCATCGCTCTCCCTGACTCAGCTGAGACGGAGAGCTCAGCACTTCTGCAAACCAAACCGCTGGGCTTGGAAGTCAGGCGCCTAGGAAGTGAAAAAGACACAATTAGGGCCCATCTGTGAAAAGCTTGGCTGAACAGTATTTCCCAGCGCTCTGGAACAAAGGAGGAGATAGGATCCAAGGATGTAATTTTGTACTTTCTCTTCCCCGCAGTCCCGTTCCTCATTCCCTTCTAGCTTTTGTAGTAACATGAAGTAGAGATCCTGCCACAGCCGCAGAGTGGGTCTAATTTGTGTACTGAAGGAAGGAGTTGTGTGGAAAAAATACTATCTGATCACACAGGATAAACTGTGTCTGCATAACATACCTATGCATGGGGGCTGAATTAGGGTAGCAAAAGTAATTTGAAATTAGCATTTTCTAACGTTCATGTGCTTGTTCTGCCAAGCTTATTAGTATTCCTTCAAAGTGGGGTTTTGATTTGTTTTGGAATAAAGCATATTTATTCTAATTCTGTGTAGGAAATAGCCAGTTCTATCTTTCTTACAAAATATTTTTACAAATGGTAGGGTGCCCTTCTCTTGACATTCCTCACCAACTTGGGCTCAGCATCTGAAGATGATAAATGTGCATCAAGCTCAGCATTTCTACCACCACCTACCTGCTTTGGCTCTTGTTTCATTAGAATTTCAGCAATGTGCTGGTTCATGGCAGATAACCTCCTCTCCCTCTCCGGGCTGCGAGCGCCTGCGAGTGTGTGTGCATGTGTAGGGGGTGAAGGAACGGGTGCATTTCTCATCTCCTCAGCATTTATTACATTCCTCTTTCTCTACCTCCTCTGCAGCAATAAATCAATGCTACTTGTTATTGTCTACTCCTTGGGCAACGTCTCGGGGGGAGAGGCAGGCTCTCCTGGCTATAATGTCATATGTTTTATCAAAAGCTAAAATAGAAGTAAAGAACTAAAGTCAACCAAAGTCCTGGTTTTGCAGATTTTCAGAGGAAGGACCCTATCCTGGTCATGCCAGCTACATACTCCACGCAGGCTCCAGTTACCAACCCCAGCCTTACGCTGCTTGCACAGGCAGGGGAGGGCAGTGTGTCAGGGGGTGACGTTTCTGCTTTCATCATGGGAAGGAAAATTTAGGATTTCTGGTGCTGCTAACTATTTCCTGCCCGCAGGCAGCTCCAGGGCTGGGATGCTGGATGCACCATTCCTGTATCTGTGCTGAGACGGGTGCGCGCTCCCCGCACTTCTGCAGTGGGTTAATAGCAAGTGAAGCCCTAAAAATAGGTTGTGGATGGAGGAAAATACAGCCTGATTATTGTTTACTCTGACAAGACCAGAGGCACACACACTGGTGCCTGGAGAAACCGTAAATCAAGAGCAACATCACAGCGGGTCTGTGGCTTGTAGCAACTCCCTGGGGAAACTTTGCCCAGAAAGCCTCTGGCTTCTGGTTTGTTGCCTGCTATCTAATCGCAGCAAACTGTTTTTTCTCCACACAGGCTTCCTGATTTTCTACAGGAAAAAAAAAAAGACCTTCCCACAATACCTGGCCCAACAAGCAGGGATTAGATGTTCCTTCTCTTCACGGAGAACACCCTGAAGAGATGGGCTGGAGAAATGGTGAGAAAAGAAACCGGTGCGGTGGAGGAGTGGGTAAGACGGGAGCCTTCTGGAATAGAGGTGTTTGGTCCAAGCCCAGAAGCACAAAAAAAAAAATACCTGGCACACCTGCTTAGGCATCCAGGACCAAATTAAACAGGCAGGTTTAAATCCAGGGTTACATCTGGGATTTTTTCATCCTTAACCCCTTCCAATGTTAACTGGGGTAACTCATCTGGGAACCTTCATGCAGAAGTTACTGAAGGGTTTTTGCAGGCAGATTCTCAGAGTCTGAAGTGCAGAAAAAGCCCCCCTGACACATTAGCATGTTTTTATTGTGGCTTTGCAGACATATTTTACATTTTCTTTCTGCAGTGGCAAAGGGGGGAAAGTTGGGTCCCCCCAAGCAAGAAATGTACTTTATCAACGCAGTTTGTCAGCAACGGCACCGGTGAAAGCATGCACGCACATGCACCTCTTTCTCTGTGTCTTCCCTAAACTTTGCCTAGTTTTTTTATTAAAATGGCTGCCTGGAGCTACTGACAAACGGTGCCTGTAACATGAGATGTGCAGGGTATGAAAAAAACCACCAACTTCGATACAAGCTCAGATTCCTTCTCCTGCTCTGATTTTGACCATTTCCTGCTGGAAGACTGTTCCTGCCTCCTACCCTGGTTTTTGAGAGGACATGCATGGGTCATGATGCATTTTTCAGACCCTTCAGGGAAGATGACGTCCTTGCATGAGACTATACTCGGGCATAGCCCCCTCTGCCAGGGGGACCGCCGTGCTGCCGACTGCGCCGGCAAACACACAGCTTGTGCGGTGGATGGGCAAGCCTGACATGTAAAAACGATCCGTCTCTTTCATGCGGCTTTCCGAGGCTCCAAAATACATGTGATGACAAGCAGATAAAAAAGCATTACATGCAGAACGGGGAAGGGTTTGTCTCAGTTTGCTTGTTTGCTCCCCTTTCCTAAAAGAAGTCTCCCCAGCGTTCAAGCACTTGTTGCGGGGTGGACTTGTGTTGCTATAGACGTTAGATGGTTTTACAAACACAGCACAGCCTTTGGGGGAAAGGTCTGGCTGAAGAGCTCTCCTTGCCCCATGGCATGGTGGAAGGGGGCAGGAAAGGGAGAACCTAGTATAGAAATGGGAGAAGAGTAGCTTGGGGACAACTGGGTTTAGCTTGGGAGCAACTAGCTTTCGAGGACGCTGTAGCCACCACCGAGAAGTTGAGGTCCTCGGAGCGCAGGTCTGGCCTCTCCTGCCTGCTGTACCTGGGGCTCTCCCAGGTGTCCACATCCTTGAAACTCACCTGGTTTGGAGAGCTGGTGGTTTCCTTTGCCACCGAGTGCTGCATTGCAATTCGGCTTACCTCTGGCTAAAGGAATCCACTGAGACAAGTGACTGTTTAAGACAGAAGGAATTATCTACAGCCTTGCTGTCTTTCCACGTCTCATTTTTCCACAACTCTCTCGCTTGCTGATTATAATTGCCCTTTAATTGCTTGTATAATTTCAATTATATAACAAGTAAGCTGTACAGTAGCTGCCAAAAGTATCTGTTAGGTTCTTTCTTTTTCTTTTTTTTTTTTCCCAATCATTAATTGAGTTTAAATAATTCCACAACTGTGATTGCAATAGTCCTGAGAGAGTGGTGAGTTCATTCAACGGATGGATAGACTTTCTCTGCATACTGTCTGCTTACTTTGGGCACAAGTTTACCAGTTTCCTCCGCAGAGATTGTTATTTAGACCTGGTAATGCTGACCAAACATCCTTAATGTGGACAAAAGGATTTCATGGTTTATGTAATCAAATGCTATCGGGACATCCACCAGTGTGAGTGCAGGCAACAGCCAAAAGCAGACCATTCATCACTGTCACTAGCGCTGATTCTGTTTTACATGCCAGCTAGATGCTGAAATGGAAAAAGTCCAGGACTCTCGCAGGGTTGAGGTGGAGATAGGACCAGCCCTCCTCAAGGGCTTTTATCGTGTTCAAGGTAGGGCGAGATCAGATACTGGGTTTTATCGAGAGAATTTGCTTGCCTAAAGCAACAATTAAATAATAAGGATAAGCTTTAGGTGGAGGTTAGATGTATCTTTTGGAAGAAAGCATGAATAGTCTCATATGAGGTTGCTTTGACTTTTTTGTTCCTGGACAAAACAGGAAGGGACAATGACAATGGAGGGTCTTGTTGGAGACTCCCCCGTACTTGTGTTGTGTAGAAGGGTTGAACTGGGAGGTGGAGAGTACTGACTTATTGGTCAATAAGGAGCCTATATGGAGCCTTCTTTCCTGAAATGCCACATTGCATGGAGATAGCTTTCTCCAGGAAGCAGGCTGACACTGATGTGTGATAGAGAAGTTCAAGACTAACAAGACCATCCATGGCTCAGAGTAAGGCAGCAGGTATAATTAAGAAATCCTGTGATTGAACCCATGTGGATTGCTTTCAGAATGAATAGGTTTAGAATAAGGTACATAAATGTCAGCATGTTTTAAATCATCAAGCAAGGAACCTTGGTCTATAGTAGCTATTTTAATCTTGGTTTGCATTCATGCTTGCTTGTTTTCTTTAAAGAGCAAATATTCTTATTGCTTGGTAAATACTAAATTGCATCTCTTAAATAAGGTTTGGCTCCTTTAAACTACATTTTGTTCTTTTTGTTACTGTTAACCAGAAGCATAAGAGGTACTAGAGGATACACAGCATGGAAGGCTCCCGATTTAAACAGTCATGTATCTTAACATATGTTTATTTGGAAATGTAACTTTTATCATTTTTATTAGAGCAGGAAATGGTGGGTGAACCGCTGTGTTTTATTATCCAGCTGATGTCAGATTCTGCTCCCACAGAAAGTGTAATTAAATGAAAAGTGAAAAGGACAGAATTCCTAAAATACATTTATTTAAAAAGGATGCATTTGTAAAAATGATGCAATTGAATTGATCTGGTCACCTGGATTTTCAAGATTTTAGATGAATATAGGCCATCCTGTCACCCCAGAGACTAGAAGAGGGAAAGAAGTTCTCCTGGTTCTCCAACTCTTAAGTATACTCTCAGCTGAAAGTGAATAAGATATTGGACTGAACTCCATCCATCTGTCAAATATCCATGGTCAGTTTATCTGGACTGCCGATTAACTGTCCCAAGGATGTAGAGACCCGAGCTGGCTCAGTGCAGCGTGGTTTATCAGTCCAGGTGCAGCACCACGTGAAGGCGGCATTAGGATTTTAAGGTCAGGGAGGGTTCGGGACGTGTATAATTGTGTTTGCGCAGTGCTGAGCCTAAGCTAATAAACCCTGCGGGGCCCAGCCTGGCTCCCTGCAGAGCTGCCCAAGTGTCCCGTGCTGCACGCTCTGGGGTGTGCTCTCTTCTGGAGGACACGCTCTGGCTAGCAGCTCGTACTGTTATCACTATTATTATCATCCAGAATGTCCTCGTTGCAGTACCACAGATAATGTGGAGGACGCTAGAGCTGAACAAACAAAGCAAACGCTTTTGCTTCAAAAGCCGGTTGAGTACACCCATAGATTCTGCTTAGATGATGACTTTCACAAATTCAGCATTTTTCTCCTTTCCTCAAAACTTGGTAAGTGAACTTAGATCGCTTAGTACAAAAAATATTCTTTCATTGTAACTCTAATTGTTTGATTAAATGTAGCAAATTTAGGCTTTAACATATGTTCATCACAACTTTAGATGACAGGCTCATTTTTAAAATAGACCAAATTCCGATGTAAAGGAAAAAATATTTCCACCTGCATTATTTTTCTTTTTTCCACAGGCAGGTTCTGCATTTGCAGGAATTCCTACAGGGCATACTTTTCTGTGTCTGCCCATGTTTTGCACCACTGGCAACTTCTATTCTTCTGGCTTCTTTGGGTTTAGGTTATCATGAAAACTATGGAATTCCAATGATGGGATCTATATGGGGACTAGGAAAAATAAAAGGAAAATAAAACAAAAATAAAAGGAGTAATAAAAAAATTCAATGTCAGGATTTTCCATGCTTGCCCCCTACAAGACCATGTGTTCATCATCAGACTCCATTTCTCTTTCACTAACGACCCTTTCCTGGAGAGAATGTCTGATTATCTGACCTCTCTCACATACCCTCTCTCTCCTTCCCTTCAGTGGCTGGAGGATTTGGGGATGGTCAGAAATACTGCAAACGTCAATGATTCCAGCTTCCCTCAGGAAATGGAAACAAAAGCAAACCCATCCAAACATTTTGAACTCTCTTTGAAGTCTTGCAGAAGTAGTGGAAGGTTTGAGGTGGAGTTTCTTAACCTGTTTGAATCAGGACTCTCCTCCTTGACATAAATCGGGAGAGAAAACACTCAACCTTTTGCTAGAA
This sequence comes from Phoenicopterus ruber ruber, assembly GCA_009819775.1. NCBI lineage: Eukaryota > Metazoa > Chordata > Aves > Phoenicopteriformes > Phoenicopteridae > Phoenicopterus > Phoenicopterus ruber. Next base: position 187,401,483 of record CM020215.1, on the reverse strand, counting down.
CTTTGATGATAATTTGCCTAGAGAGATTAAAGTGGTACAACATGAAATAACAGAAAGTAAAATTAATGGAGCTGTAAATGGGATTGCATTGTGCAGGGCCCCCACATATGGTTCAAATTCAGTGCTTCCTCTGTATCTGACGGCATTCTTACGGCAAGAACGCTTCTGAGGAACCGCTACTGCACCCACCATGAAAGCATGGAGAAGAAAACCTCACCCCGCAGTGTCTGTTCACCATTTTTTCTCCTCCCATGGTGACTCTTTGTGGTTTTATTTGTGCTCTCAATTAAACACAGGTCTGAGTTTGTTCTCATAAGCATACTTGTCCATTATTCATGGTATAAACCTCAAGGCCAGCACTGGAAAGTTGCCTTGCTTGGAGACAGTTGAGATATCCTCCATGAGGTCAATTAAGTCGCCCACACATAGATACCAAGAACCATCTGAGATGCTGTGAGATAGCTGAGGTATTCAGGCTGGGCTGACAGGTATGGCACAGTCTCTACAGGAGGCACATGTCCACCTGGAGAGGCAACTGGAGGCCAACCATACTATCACAGGACAACTCCAATGGCCAGTGTTTCAGAAACTGTAGCATACACTTGGCACCTACAGATGAGCCAGGTGTCTAAGCTCCCAATGTAGTCAACTGAAATCTAGTCAGTGCAGTCAGCAGCGTCTGAAGAGCTATTCATGGAACCAAATGCTGAGGTGCAACTCAGTTGCCTAAATGAGGTATCAATTTTCTTTTGAGATATCCTCCTGTTTTTAAGGTATTCACACAGGACTGGCAGATATCACAGAATCACAGAATGGCAGGGGTTGGAAGGGACTTCTGGAGATCACCTAGTCCAACCCCCCTGCCAGAGCAGGGTCACCTAGAGCAGGTTGCACAGGACTGCGTCCAGGAGGGTTTTGAATATCTCCAGAGAAGGAGACTCCACACCCTCCCTGGGCAGCCTGTTCCAGGGCTCTGTCACCCTCACAGTGAAGAAGTTTTTCCGCATGTTCAGGCAGAACTTCCTGTGTTCCAGTTTGTGCCTGTTGCCCCTTGTCCTGTCACTGGGCACCACTGAAAAGAGTCTGGCCCCATCCTCTTGACACCCACCCTTGAGATATTGATAAGCGTTGATGAGGTTCCCCTCTCAGTCTTCTCTTCCCCAGGCTGAACAGCCCCAGCTCCCTCAGCCTTTCCCCATAGCAGAGATGCTCCAGTCCCCTCATCATCTTCGTAGCCTCCGCTGGACTCTCTCCAGTAGTTCCTCGTCTTTCTTGAACTGGGGAAAATATGATTCGAAACTAATGGGAGATTAACAGTTTCTAGGAGGAGCAGCTAGACACCAGGTAGGATACTCAAGCCAAGTAGCACCTATGTTTTGGCAACAAAATCTCCAAGTCTAAAGACAGGCACATGCTCTGTGAACTGAACAACAGGTGATTCAAGTTTAAAACCAGCCCAACAGCAAAAACCTCAAACTCGGCTCTTCCTGTGTCAGCTACGATGAGATTTCAGCACACAGCGTGAATGAAAAGCATGTGAGTTGTAATGCTCGCGAGTTAACCTGTTGACAAGTTCATTGTTCACCTTGTAGACAGAAGCTACAATTCCCGATTAACCTATGCCAACCATTGACCAAGAGGTTGGCCTTGCAGGAGCTCTGAGTAAGCAGTGTGTATTGTCTTAACGTAAACCTGGCAGGAACTGGGCCAGATACGAACCTCACTGAAATGGTGAATTTGTACCTAAGTATTAATCTGTCTTTAATTTCACTATTTCCATTGCACATAATTATTACCATCGGCATGAATAGTGAGTTATCCCCCTTGCTCGAGCCTGCAATGAGTCTGACTTTTTCATAGTTACACTTAATTGTTGCCAGAGATCCCTGTAGTAGCATTAGCCTGTTTAATATTACATGGCATGAGAAAATTAAATGATCAATATCAGGTTAAGGGTATTCAGTTGTTCCTTCTTTGCTTTTGTAATTGCTGGTGTGACGGGAAAATAATTACTATGTTGAGTTTATTGCTACTCTCGTCCTCTGTTGGTGATTTTGTTGTTCAGTTATGGACATGTCTGATTTAAATTGTCTATAATATTGTTGTCTTGGAAGGAAATAGAAAGGAAAGGGGAAGGGAAAGGAAGCAGGAGAAATTAAAGGCTGATCTAAGATTAACATAGTGTTTACTCTGGCTCTTGGCAAAGTCTGTTTGTAAAAGGAGACTCCCAAAGCAAAAATCATCTAGAGTGAATTTGTTTAAAGTGACACTGTCAACTTAAATATCACACTTCAGAATTTTTTTTTACTCCATGTTGTTATAAGTAACACCCAACTCAATTATATCCCGCTAATGCCATTGGAACACCTCAGATTATTACAGCTGACAGACTAGAGAAAAAGTACATCTCTGTATTTTTTGGATTGTTTTTACTGCAATTGATAGCACTCTGTCCATGATCACCAACTCATATGGAAAGCCTACACACAAAAAGGGCCATGTAAATTTGGGCCATGCCCAAATCTTCCATAGTTTCTTATTGAAGTGAACTAATCAACAGCTGATTTTTTTTTTTACATTTCATCACTTTCCTGTCTGTGTATTAGGGCTCTTTCCTGTTGTTTATATAGCTTTTTGATAGAGTATCAGGAGAGAAAAAAACACCACTAATGGATTTAGAAACAAGATTTTTAAAATCAGCAGGGGAAGCAGAAAAACAGAAATCCCCATCAGTCCTCTGCAGGGAGCAGGTACCCTCAGGGTCCTTGCTTTCAGCCATGTGGAGACAAGCCAGTCCCCAGTGAAAAGATGCCTGCTGCCTTCAGAAGCCCGTGGGAGTGGGCTGATAAAGAGATCCCTTTAACTGTGATGCCTGTGAGTCACTGGTGTCAGCGTTAAGACATCCTGGGAGAAAGAGGGAAACAAAACTTGTTATTCACTGCCTTTGTTTAGCTGCCTGCGGAGGTTTCAAGGGAGTCGAATACAAAGACACTGTGGCATATGCCAACTGTTGACTCTATCAAATAATAAAGCAATCCCAGTGGGTATTAAGAAGCATGGAATCATTCTAATGAGTCTGGCAAAATCTCATTAGGATGAACAGCAGGTGATGACAAAATATTTGCTCTGTATGCAAATGAGTTGTTTCCTTCTCTGTTTACACGTGGTTGCATGCGCGCTCAGAACAGGAGCTGTCAGATAATTCCTCACTGGAGTAAAGCACTGCATATGTGGTGGCCGCATTTCAAATGCATCAGTGGCAAAAATGGGGCAAACACTGGAAAAGGGGTGTGGTTTTAGGGTGAGAGCACCCCTGTATCACCACACTCTCAGCCCCCTACCTGCACAACAGACAGTTTCGCTGGGCATCCAGACAATCCAGCTGTCTTTCCAGAAATGCCTTCTAAGCAAGGACAGATGGTCTGCAGGTTGTCAAAACTTCTCCAAGAGCTGTGAGCATGGAAGGCGTGCTGGAAGGGGTGGCAGGGCGTGTGCTGAATCACGAAGACAAGAGAAAACATGGCAGTTCCTGTTGACAGAGTAGTCAACTGGTATCGACTATGGTACCTGCATAGTCCTGAGTCTGATCCGTCCTTCTAGTTCAGAACAAGTCTACTAATCAAATAGGAAACATCCAGCTGCAGGCTCAGATGTTGCTGTCTGCATAGTAAATGACTGCTTTGCCCCCTTCTGCTGCCTTAACATCAGGCTATGTAGCCCTCGATATCCATTCGGTTCCTGATGGTGTTTCTGGCATAGCACGCTTCCATTCTCTCCAGTGTATCATTAATAATGCTTCATACATTTGTTTTTAATCACGTTGGTATTTATTTATTGCTGCAGTCCTGTTCCTACTCCTGATACGTGTCAAAGGCAAAATTCTTGCATGGGGGAGATGGAAGTCCCCCAAGAGCCCCATTCTTCTGTGTGTGCTGGAGGAGAGGAGGACAGGGGAGTTGAGTCAAAGGACATTCCAGATTAAATAAACCAAGCCATGCAAACACAAGTGTTCCTGCAGATCTTCTCTCCAGCGCCTGGCAGTCAAATATCTTCACTATACTTTCCCCATGTAATTGTGGTTTGCTCTCAAAAAAGGAGTCAGGAATGCATTTGAAGCCTCCCTTCTAAAAACACCCCTAGGATCCCCAGGGCCGTGCAAAACTTCCAACTCTGAAAGGCAAAAGACTATTTGTGTGATGACCCTGTGCTCCCACCATGCTCATCGGCTCTTACCTGGAGAAGGTTTGCTACAGGCTGTCCATCAGAGAGGGAATTTAGTAAGCTGATGATTGAGAAAGAGTCATTTGTTTTCCTGCCAAAGTCCTGTACAAATGGGGTGAAAACAATATACTAAAGAGCAGAAATTTGGCTCTCTTGTCGTCCGACAACCTGCAGCCCATATCTTGTGGATTCATGGAAAGGGGACCAGTTCCCTAAATTGTTCCCTCCACAAAACAAAAAAAATCATTCCGTTAGATGAGGTCTTGTATTCCAAGGACATTAAAATGAGTTATTATCTGATTTTAATAACAGTGATTATATTAAATTACTAATAATACTATTAAATGCTAATAATATTAGGGGCTTTGTAGTCTGTAGATCTTTATCAAAAGTGCTTTTCATCCAAGTGCTTTGTCAGATGAAGTCAATATCATCATTTCTTCTTTCATATGTTTGGGAAGCCTAGAAGGGTCACCAAATAAGTCAGCAGGAGAACTGGGAAGCAGTGCCTAGCCCTCCCAGATCAACACCTTGTGATGACAGGGCAGCTGTGGCTCACTGTGTCGTTCCTGCGCGTCTGGGACCTACAGAGCTACCAAAGCTCCTTCTGTCGCTGGAAGTTTTCAAGAGTAAGTTGGGCAAACATCACCTGGGGTAGCGTGGGGTGTGTTTGACTCTCGGAGCCTGGGGACTGGCAACACCACCTCTTGAGATCCAGACCTCTAGCCTAGGATTTGAGGACTGATGTATCCTATGTGGTATTCGTCTTACATTTAATAATTGTATTAAACTGAAGTCTGCAGTCAAAGTACTGCCAAAATGACAGCGGGCCAAGAATTACATTAAGCATTAAAATGCAGGCTCGGCGGGGTTTGCAAGGCAGCAAGGCTTGTTCTCACGGTTGGGTTACGCACGCCGAGGTAGCACGTTCCAACCCAAACCGTCAGCAGCACACAGGGGCCACAGCCTTCTGGTTCTGCTTAGCAGGTTTTGCTGACCAGCAAAAAGCGATGGAAATCCCAAGCCCTCTAAAAGCAGTAGCTCTTAAGCAACTACTTTTTTTTTTTTCCTCTTTTTTTGCTACCCAACTAGGCAAACAGCTGAGTGTTTGTTTAATGAGACTGACTGCAATAAGAAAACTGTAGACAGTGATGGCAGTGACTCATTTCAAGCTAGAAATGTCATCTGATGTTAGTGGTGGCCTGTATCAGCTGACCAACGGTCACGCACATGGTGGTTCCAAATACATATCCTGTGGACCCTCCTAAACTCAGTATGGATAAGAATGCACCAGGTTTGGCTCCCTCTACCCAAAGCAGCCCTCCACCGCTCCCAACAGCCTTTGTGTCCTCACACTTATGCTCTAACAGCATACCTCCAGGCATGCAACATACGTTTGTGGGCATTCTGTAAAAACAGCACTTAGGTGAGCTGAGGTGCAGCCATCAGGGTGTCTCATACACTTCCTACTGAAAAAGACAACAAGCAGAAAGCAGTATTTCTCTCTCAGGACCACAGGGAGACCACACGGGCTTCAGTGGAGATCCAAGACCAAGCAGCATAGACAGGAGAGCACAAGCCCTAAGCAGTACAGGCAGGAGTCAGTATGTGCTGCTTGGCCTTGGCAGCATTCCTTGCCTTCTCTTTTTTAGCAGTATAGCTGTAATATTATAGAGGCTACGAGGAGAGCTTACTCATGCAGAGGCATCTAGTGCGGAGATGCCAAAACATACCCTGTACGGCTTTCACCTGTTCCTTCCAAATGGACAAGTTGCACGTAAGACCCCTGTGGTACCTGCCAGGCTGCAGAGATCTCTTGGGTACCCTCAGGGATCTGAAATGGCACTACAAGTGTGTGTTTAAGGATCAAGACCCTCTGTGTGTCTGGGCTGCAGTTGTTCAAGCTCTCATTTGAGTATTGGCAGCCTGAACCAAGCTCTGTACTTTTGTTGCTGGATGAGTTTGCAGTTACCAGCAGCAAGCACATATCCCCTGCAATCTCAGAGGTGTCTGTAGAGCAGACCTACCCCGAAGAAGTGATAAATACCTCTGGCTAGTCTTGTTGCTCCCATAGGCCAACGGTAGTACTGCTGTCCTGTGAAGTCCTTTGAGACTTCAAGCATTGTTAACACGCTGGTCAAATTACAAAGAGCCTGTAGGTGGGCATCCCTTTGTCGTGGGTTTGAGAGAATGGAGAGGTCCTATGCATTCATGCATTTCGGCTCATAAGAAGTATCCTTGTTAAAGCTGGGGAAGGAGAGAGCTACCCTTTGATTTCTTTATCCTCAGCCTCTCACCTCTGAGAGCCCTGAGCACTTTACTTTTCTGTTCCTTTTCCTCAAGTCCCAGCCAGATTTTGAAACATCCCAACCCACAGTCTCCATCCCCACCTGCCCTTCCAAACATGTCTTTAGCACTTGTCTCAGGGTTTGCTCAATCCTATCTCTGCTGTACCACCCCCAAACCTTGGTAATTTTATTTTTCCATTCGCTTCCTACTCTTTCTACCTACCCCCTCCAACCTTAGTTTTCCCAGACCCTCAAAGTTAGAGTCTTCTTGTCTTCTGCAGCTCCCTGAGGTCCATACCTCTATCTCTACCTTGTACCTATCCTTGAAGGACTCCATTGCTGCTCTCCCCTTGGCCAAAGTAGACAAGTGACACATTTCCCCTTTACCTGGGTTTCCCGGGGATAGAAATCCACCTGGCCAGGTCTAGAGCAAAAGAGAATGTGTCTGGGTAGAAAATGGTGCCCCTAATCTGGGGATGAGAAGTGCTATATCAAGATTTAGTTGCCACTATGTGTTTGTTCAGATAACCTTTAGGAAGTCTGGACTGTGTTGGAGCATCTCCACAGCCATCTTTCTGCAGACAAATTGCTTGGCTGTCACCCACCTAGTGTTTGTTGGTAGCAAATTGGAAGGCACAAGTCACTCCAGAGTAGGCAAGAAAAGGTTCCTTAGAAGAGAAGAGCAGCTAAATGGATGAACGCAAGCAATTTTTTTTCTAACTTTTTTTTTCTCTCAGTTCTCAGCATTATGCTGAGTTTGCTCTTCAAATGTCTGACTGACAAATGTCCTTTCACTTTTACTTTAAGTAGCTCAGAAGGCAGATTATTCTTCTTTCCTGTTTTTCTCCTTTCTCTTCCTCTTTGCATAATAAATCAAAGTGGTAACCACTGGCTTACGTCAGTATTTTTGTGGACTCTGGAACCAAGATTCATCCTGTCTTTCAGCCCATGCTGAGGCACTTAAGCCAATAGTCTAATTGCCCTTAGATACCCCAGACCCAAATCTACCCGAGGCCAAATGTACAAGGTGCATTTTGCTGCATGGTGCTTTCTCCTTACAAGATCTTTCTCCTCAGCAGATCCATAACTCTTGATGAGGCCGGACCACAGGCGTCTTCACAACCTATAAATGTCAGTACTTTTTGGCACCTTCACTTTGCAGGTGCTTGGGATTTTCAGAAGCAGCTGTATCTCTCCAGCTACGTTTGTTACCAGGCACAAACCAAGAGGAAATCAGGAACCTGGAGGCAGTGTTATCCTTCTGAAGGTGGTCCTGTACTTCCCAGTATGTGCACAGCGTTTTTGCTCTAAACTGTGCATGCCCATTCCTCCATTAGGACAACCTTTGCTGGGCAACCATAGGACACTTTTTACTTCTTCCTGGAAAAAAATGGATCAGAGATGTTTTTGAAGCCTTTGACTTCAATATATCTTAATGAAAATTTGGGCCTCCACCTTGATGTAGAATTAAAAGGTTCCTGCTTGAGCTGAGGGAATATTTGAGGGTAATTTTTTTACCTGGTGATTTCCACTGTCTCCAGAGAAGACAGAAAATCAAACAGTTTGCTTATACTTGCTAACCTTACACTACCACATGCAATTTTTAGTAACATTGGGAACAATAACTTATCAGGTTGTGTCATGTAAGGGAGCAGTATAACTCCAGATCTTGTATAACTTAAACTTCTGCAAACTTCAGCAAGATTTTACTTCCATTAATTATGGAAGAACAAAGCATCTACTCTTTCATATTAAAAAAATTACCTCTTCCTGGAATCCCATGTCTAAGGTGTTTTTACTGTGAAAAAGAGCTTCGTGGTAATGATAGCAGAATATCAGATTACTGACTCTGTATAACAGTCCTCTGTTTGGCCTCTGTCTACTTCTTAAAAACATTTAGTGAAAAGCTGAATGCCTTCCAGAGACACCTTTAATTCACATATTAAGAATGTTTATGCCTCTCAAGTGGTCAAATTAAATTGTATCAAATGAACCGTATGGGCTTGATGTATGTTCTAAGGCCCTGTTTAAACTGTTGTGTGTTCGTGAAACAATTAAAGCTGAATAAACATTGCCAAAAGAATTTCAGAGAGGATTAGTTCAAATATTTAAAACTAAACTAATTTCTGCCACAGTTGGTTTCCATGGGTGTTCGTTTGATCTGGCAGAAACGCTCTTTCCCTAAGCGTTTAACCAAAGTCTGATTGTAAGAGTCGCGTTTGTTCTGTCAGGGAAGGTAAACGATGATTTTGCCTCCCATGATCAGCTATAACTGAACAGCTCCATATCACACCTCTGGGATAGGAGGTGTCCAGCAGCCAAGCCAGGAACTAAACACTGGTAAGGACACACTGATTGCAATGCAGGTACTCAAGAGAGCATTGAATTAGTTACTGATGGTGCATTATTTGGCTGCATCTTTTAAAAATAGTGGTTCTGTATGCATCAACTGTTTTTACAGACCACAATAGCCTAGGCTCAAACACCTCAACTTTAGACTTTGCAAACTAAGCATGACTGGAGTCATGACATCTCTACATGAACCCTTTGACATTACACCAGGTTTTGAGGTCAACAAGGATTAGCAAGTCTTCCAAGCCGATCTGCTGAGCTGATTCACCTCTCCACACAAACCCCATCTTCACTCCACTTTCCAAAGTCTTCAGGAAAGCCTTGAGGATATGAGGTAGGAGTATGGGAGAATTTAAATGAAGCGGGAAAAGACTGGCTGTGGCGAGGTTATCCAATCCCTTCGGGGTAAATAGCCCTCAACCTGTACTCACTGAAAGTGTAAACCTGAAATACAAAATTAAGGTATGGCAAGCTTAGAATATTTTGTTTAATCCTGTTTCAAAACACAATACCTTTACACAGCATATGCTATCAAATACTGCCGATGAATGCAGTTAGTAACCGGTATCCCCAGCTGCCTAGAGAGGTACTCTGTCCCAAATCTGGCTACGATCACCAGAGGAACTCAGCTGGAAACACTTCTTTTGATTACCTGGCATCAAGGGTGCTCATCCAGAAGGTCTTCAGTTCTGGTGTTTGCTCATCACTTTTGTCTATGAGATCTTAGGAGCCTAAACCAGTGACCTTCCAATGGTGGACATGAGTTCTAGGTAAAGCTCAATAATTTATTATCGATCCTTTTGGCCATGCAACAAAATAGATCTTTTCTTCATGCTTTTGGTCAGGGAATAGCTTAAGATTGGCTAGGTCAAACTACAAGGCAACTGGCTGGACTACTGAGGTCATGGGATGGCTCTGTAGCCTCTATGGCACTACTTTGGGATGTTATTATCTGTATTTATCTTTTTAATAATGTCTGTGCTTTAACAGATACTGCCAAGAACATGTCTGGAGGGAGACCTGCTAAGCATAAACAGTAAATATTGATCCTCCTGTCTCTTCCCTGAGCACACCTGCCAATCCATCCCTAGTCTTCAGCCCTGAGATTTGATACTCCTCTTTGGCACCACACTTACATATCACAGAAAGAAACTACTCCAACTGGTGATCTTTGCACTGTACTTAGCAACATCGGGAAGTAATCATGGCTAATTGTTATGGCTGTAATTCCAAACCTGACAGCTGGCAGAGAATCAGAGGTCTCAGTCACATTTGCTGAATGTCTCCCTAATACCTTCTACCAGATACTTTATGGCAGTACTCTCCAAAGCCTTGCCCTTTGACTGCTTGCATTTCTCCCGTACTCAGGTAGTTGCTGCCAAGGCTGTTCTCCTCTAGGGTAATTATTTGCACAGTGTAATTTCTTGGAAGCACAGCTGGCAAATGTTGCTTTCACGCAGGCTGGACTAGAGCTATGTAGAGAAGGGCTGACAGTGTAAAGATTTTAGGAGCATCTAGAGTGAGTGAATAAACACTGGTTATAAAGAAAAAGCAGATGCCATCTGCTCCCACTCATATAACTCCTGTTGACTTCAATGGGAGTGTGACGATTTTCACAGCCACTCTATTTGGTTTTCTGAAAATACTTTATTTAGTATTAACAATGACTCAAAATGACAACCCCCAGAAGTCTGAGGGGGTTAGAGAACTGAAAACACTGGTTATGGAGCATGGATCCATTCCCACAAAAGTCAGCAGAATAGATCAGTTGGCCTTTAAGAACGGTTCATACATCCCAGCAGTGGATGCCTGAGCTAAGATGAGGTAGGTACCATTTTCTAAATGGCTTTGTTACTATGAGATCAGTTGTTCCCAACACAGGATCCAGTATGGAGAAAGTACCACCAAGGCGATTATTTCTAACAGAAATCCGTGTGCCAGGGGTGTGTAGAAACAAATGTGCCTCTCCCTGCCAGAGGTGTTGCCCCTTAGGAAATGCAGCGCTTCAGGAAGGACTACTTGTGCTTCTTAGGCTGGCATCTTCCCTGGAAATAAGCAGGTGACCTCATCCTGTAAGGCTCTCCCTCCAGCAGGAGCACCTAGGCAACTTCAGAAAGCCCCGCACCACCTCTGAAAGGGACAAACACCGAAACAAGGAAAACGCTTCTGATGGGACGGTGAGTGTCACAAGATCTGCTTCTTGTGCCACCAAAGTCAGAAAAAAGCAAAATGCTTGACTAACGTTCTAGTGTCTGGGCAGATGAAGGACAACACGGTGAAATAAAACCACTGGCAGCTCCACGACAGTGGATAAAATCTGACTAGTCGCCAAAGGGGAGCATGAGGGAGTGCTGGTTTGTTTTGCCAGGGCTGCCACATTTAACATTGGCACTTGAACGGGAATTGCCCTGAAAAACATGAAATTGCTGCTCATTTCACTAGCAAGCTGTGGAACCATTTAGTGGTGGACTTGGTAGTGATAGGTTAACGGTTGGACTCGATGATCTTGGAGGTCTCTTCCAACCTAAACGATTCTATGATTCTATATATCATATCCTATTGTTTTCTGGTTGTGGAAGTGGAAGTTTTCTGGCTGTGACTTTGAGTCTAGAAGCCCAACTGAGTCCAGCTATGGGCTCAATGTACCACTGGAGAGTTTCACGCAGAGCCTTTGGCCATGGTGGCTCTTCTACCTTCTTCGGTGTGTGCACTGCATGAACCCGGATTGCCTCTAGACTTGCCCGGCCGCAGTCAGGTCACGGGCACCTGATCAGGTTACGGTGCCTGAGTCATCGCTTCACAGCTCCCCGCATCCCAGGGAAGCTGCTGTAGCTGTGTCTGCACACTCAGAGCCTGAGGCACAAGTGAGGTAATTCAACGGCAGAAGAGGCTGAAGATAAGGCATGGGCACTTCATCACGCGTCTGAGCCTTTTAAGCTAAAACCTGCATATCGGCAGGTAACATATACCTCCCTTCAGGCAGATGCTGATGCTCTAAAGTCAATGGAGTGTACGTGAGGGCAGAAGAGGTTAAACTGGTGTAACCAACCCAGCACAATAAGAGCACTTACAGGAGAATTCAGGAGGGTACATTTTCCTTTAGTTAAGATGTCATCTAGGAGATCAAACTAATTGATCTAATGACCCTCTCTTACAGACCATGACTATTAAAGAAATGTACATCTCGTTCTGCCTTTTGGCTCTCTGGCATGCAAAACACACCTTGCATGCTAGCCGGCCGGTGTAAGCAAACCTGATGGCCTCTACCGGTAGTTGAACTGTAGTCACCCCTCCCAAGTTGTCCAAAGCTCCTTCTGAGTTAAAGCTTGAAAGCTACCTGTTATGCAGATAGCAAAGCTCTTTCCTCTGGCTTACTATATTGCCTCATATTTCCACTGCCGTTCCTTCCTTCCAAACTCAGTCCCAGGCATCAGGATTAAAAGATGCTTATAAAGGGTTTGTTTTTCAGCGTGGCACAACAGACAGGGCTGGGGCAGTCTGAATCTGCGATTGTTTTCACAGGCTTAGGAGCATCTGTAATGAACAAGATGCTAAAAGGAAATGAAATCAACAATGAACTCTTGAGATTTATGGTTTTTTTCAGGAGCATGGAGAAAGCGAGGAAGAAAGAAAAAACTCTGGATGCTTACAGCTCACCCAGCTCTATTCAGCATCTTCACAAGGCTGTGAAGAGCAAAGCACAGTGCACTCCTATGTTGGACCAACTAGGCTGGGCTTTGCCAGTAAAACTGAAAAAGACTAGAAGACTTCAAGATAAATAAGACAGCAGGAAAAAGTAATGAAGGAATTAAACTGACCTTCTTTAGAAATGGGTGAGACAGGGTAAACAGGGAGAGATCTTGTTTTGCTTTCATCCTGGAAAAAATAACATTTCTTCCTTTCCAGTTCAGCACAGTTGACTGATTTGGAAACAAATCTGTTTTCTCTGGAAAGATTTATTTGCCCAACAGTCTTTTTTTTTTTTTCTTTTTTTTTTTTTTTTTCTGGCAAAAAGCAATAGGTTGAAAGAACAAGGCTTGTCTTGTTAGTAGGTTTAAAGGACTCAGTAATTAACTGGTACATTTGGAGGCATGGCATGCAGGATACTTGCTGCAACCTACTTTATTACAGTGTCACAGGGAAGTGCTGCGAAATGGGCAAGAGCTTTAAAGAACGCTGTTTATTTCTCAGGCAGTATCAGATAGCAGGATTATTCGGTTATGAAGTTAAGCCAGAGCATTTGCTGAGGTAAGGACACTCTGGCGTGACCTTTGAGAACACGCTTTCATCTGTGACATGCTTTCTCTCTCCCTCCCTTCCTTTCCCTCTTTCTTTCTGTCTTTTCTAAGTTGAAAACAAAGCGACACTTATTTAGTCTGAGGACAGCATGCGCTTTTTCACATCAGTCCTTTGCAATACATAGTAGGTGCCTTCAAAACACAAATTGACATCCTGTGATTTGGGGAAGTCAGTCACAAGGGTCATTTATCCCTGAAGTCATCTCCTTTTGGTGCACAATGTGTAATGACGGTATTCACAGCCAAACCTCTCTTACTCCCTTACCCTTTTTTCTGCCTTTTTTTTTTTTTTTTAAATTTGGTATGATACTGCAGGCAATTGCTGGCTTGGAGCAAAATTTTTAAATGTTGGTGGCTCAAAATAGGACTGTAATTCCATGCTGCAGTGATTTAAGTCCTGGTGACTTGACCTTGTGAAGTCCTAAAGATCTGCAGCTTGCAGTAACTGTAAATAATGCGGAGAAGTGCTCAGCACTCCTGGAATACAGCTACTGTTAGCCTGCTCCCTGAATATGGAAGCCAAAATAGAGGCATCCCTATTTGGAAATGCAAAGCTAGCGAGTCTCTTCAAGTGCCAAACAGACTCGTGCGGGAGGGAAGAGAGTCTCTTCAAGCATATTTCTGGAGATGCAGAAGATAAACATTTATCTTGCAAAATGATGCTTCTCATGTCTCAAGGGCAACCTAAACACTGAAATCCCTTCCGACTCCTATGCAAGGCCAGATTTGCCACTGCTACCAAGACCAAGAAGTGCAGTATTTGCCAATTTGGCAATTAACTTCTCAATTCTTGGATGTACTGAACAGTATATCCAACTTTGGTTATACACAAACACTTCCTACACTTGTACAGAACCCTTCGAATTGAGGGCAAGATAAATATCAGCATATATTTATTGCTATATTCCTTTTTTTCTTTCCCACCAAATACCATTTACCTTTAGACTCTGAATTGCTTTTGCCAAGTATTAACAAGCACCTTTGTGTGGGGAAACATCACAAGCATCTGGGTGTATGGGTGTATATGCACTAGGCTTGCACACTACTTGGATCCGAATGAGATTTGTCAGAAAACTCTATCCTCCTTCCCATTTAAAGGCTAGGCTATCATTTTTTACCTTAATCCAGACCCCAAGGGAACAACCTGGTAGGAAAATCGTGACTTGCTGAATCATTGCCTCTTCCTGATCTCCCCGCTGCCCTGAAGAAGGACAGAGGCATCTGCAGCCGTTCGGTTTCTCTAACAGCATCTTGCTGTGGTTGCACCAGGGCTAACACTTTGAGACCATAGTGCTGTCTTTTCCCCAGCTCCTCGTGTGAGACTGGGTGGCAGAGCTGCCCCGTCTGCTGCCACCAGCACAGAAGACCCAGCCATGCAACTCAGTGGGTGAGGGAGGAAGAGCCGGTTGCAAATCAATGTATGATTTGCTTTCATGGTCTCCTCCGTAGGGAGAAAAGAAGTGCAGAGGGAAAGGATTATATTGAAAAGATCACAGCTGATAGAGAGGAATGAGTTAATGGGGAGGAACGAGTTAACGGGGAGGAACGAGTTAACGGGCATGCTTTTCAAAAGAAATAATTCTCCTGACATCTCAAGGGATGGGTTGAAGGGCATATTGCCTTGTCAGTTAAACGCAGCCGTTAGTTTCAAGCCCATACTAATTAGCCAGCTTAGAAAAACACGCAGCTCAGCGTTTCTAAATGCGGACTACAGCCTCTGCCACTCCTCAGCACAGATATATTTGTCCACATCCTCTCAATGTGACATGCTGGTACAGAGGCGGCTTGGTTAGGAGTTAAAAGAGAACCTGGGATTAAACGAGGCTTCGTCCGTTTTCTTTCTCACTTGCTACATCCAGGTCATCCCAGGACAAACCACTAACTGAATAAGGAGTGGGAAGCCTGCTGTGTACTGGGATCCCGTTTGCACAACGGAGCAAATCGCAGCAGTGCCAGGACCCAAGTCACTTCCCTTTGACTGCGCTGGCTCGCACCTGCATAAGCAAGAGTCGTGGTCCCTGAGCTCTGCAGAGCTTAACTGCAGCGGAGGGGAGGAGGGAAAAGCTTGTTTTTGCCCTGTGCTGAAAAAGGCAAGTGGGAAGAGACAGTAGTATTACACCAAGGGCCTGGGGAACTAATCCAGACTGCAGAATGGATGAGAGAAGGGCTCTGGTTTGCTTTAACTGACTTCTAAAAAGATTCAGTTTCCCTCCCGGTCCTTCACTTCCCACACTGTAATTCAGGGCTCATAAGCCACCACTAAATTGAAGGAGCCCTGGAAGCCTCGAGTCACTTGTATTGCTCGGGTACGGCAATGCTAGGTGCCCAGGGCGGGCTGTAGATGTATCATTTCCACTCGATAGAAGTACCTCAATTAATGTATTTATTTATCAACCTTCATGTTTTTCCAGTAAACAGATATTAAAATTGCCTGGACAGAGGCGCACGGAATTGTGACTTCAGACTCATCGTCTGCTGTAGAGGAGTTCAGAGGCCAGATATTGTTCAACTATGGAGTTTTCCCGAGGAGGCAGTGGGGGCTGTAGCTGTGCACCAGCACTAGGAGAGCAGCAGGGCTCTCTTCTACCCCCACTATACCACGTCCATTGGCTGGGTGGGCACAAGGCTCTCCTGGCCTTCGTTTCTCTTCCCACCCTCACTCTGCTGTGTGCATTTGGACCACAACCTCTTCAGGGCAGGAAATATGTCTTATTACCTGCTCATGTGTACGTTCACCTCTAAGTCAAAGTAGGCCTATGAGTGTCACTACAATAGCTGTGAATTTCCATTGAATAAGACCTCCTTGTTCTTCTTGAATAAAAGCACCGAACACATCCCGGGAAGGAGACCAAAGCACGTGCTTTCTTTATATGCTTTGCTAACCTCTGCAGGATCCCCTCTTGTCTCTGCCTCTGTCTCACTGTCCCTTCTACCCACCCAACGAGTGAAGCATGGGGCATCCGCCTGCCCTGGCTCCAGAGCGTCTCACCTGAAGCACATCTACACTCCTCCCATAGAGCCCTCAATGCCAGGATGGCTCAGCAGAAACACCTAAAGCTTTATCCACTCAACCTGGATCCAGAAATTGTAATGGTGTTTCTCACATCACCCTTTTGCTGCCCCATAGGGCATCGCTGCTTTTTGGGGGTTTTTTGGTAGGTTTTTTTTGCCACCTGTTGGGTGGTTTGGGCTCAGGAATCTCCCACAAATATACATCGACCCCAATGCCAGGAGATGGGATTTTGCTGCTACTGCATGCCAATAGAAGTCATATTAGAGAAAGGAGCAGGAGATGCTTGCAATGCACTTCTCTTGGTCCGTTCCTGTGTTTGGGGCATTTCCAGTGTCCCCGGTCAATCTGTTGTCTGCTTGATTTTCAACAGTAGAGTTGGCCTGGCGTTCATCTTACATGTTGCTGCCAAGGGCCCCCCGTTTGTCTGAGAAACCCAGTAGTCGCTGCCATATGTTCAGTACCTTTGTGTTGGAGCAGGAGGTTGGGGACAGGTTCCTCACTGGCTTGGAACACTCTCCGAATGACTGGGCTTCCAGGGGCCGTGTTCTGCTGCTAACAGACTGTAGCAAATGGGATAAGAATCAAGCTCTCTATCCTGAAGGTTATTCACCAGCACTCCCCGTCTCCTTCTGCCTGGAAACCTTCACCGTGCCTGGGGCAAGGGTGCATCTGCTCCACCAGTGAAGCACGCTCCAGGTGCTCCCCAGTCCAGAGCTGCTGACCCTCTGCACACCTGGCACACATGCACAGGCCAAGGTGCCAACTGCAGCCTCAAGCTCGGTGAATTTAGGCTTTCTCTTGATCCTGCTCTTTATTTGCCACGCAGAATTAGCCGTAGAGCCCATAGAAGCTCACACAGTGCAGCCAGGCTACTCACAGCCATCGTTCCTTGCTCCCAAGGGGCCACACTCGGTCATGGATGCAGCTCCCGGGATGGCAAGCCGGGCCCTCTGGCAGGGTGGGCTCCCCTGCCATGCCCCCCGACACTGACCAGCTCTTGCGGAGACGGAGCATGCTGCTCTCCCTCACTTTCTTTTACCGGTCCGTTTAAGCATTGCTACTCCAAATGACTGTAAAGAGCAAATCTCTAGTGGATGTAAAGCAGAACCATCTGACTTAGTGTCTCATGAATGTAATTCATAACTTTATGCCAGAAATTTACAATCCCCTTTCGTGTATAAAAAGTTTCCTGTCATGGTTTTACATCTACTCCATTGCTCTGCTCTGCATGGAAACACTTGGTGTAATCTCTTCAGAGATAAATAAGCCTTCTGCTGAAAGTTAAATGATGCCATTATTTTCTGGATGTTTATAGACGTCATCCTGCCGTGCTCCCATGCCTGGATCCAAGACAGCCTGAATCTTTGTTTTCCATTTCCGAAAGCTCTGGAGGAGAGAATGAAGATGTCGGTGTAGGAGGGGCAGAGGGGCAGGCAACGTGAGCCAGCGCTGGTTTCACACACAAGCATGCCTGCTCCGGACAAGCATCAGATGACGGACACCCCAGCTGTTTCCTTGGCCAGGCGAGTGTTTAGTCTAGGCTCCTGCCCCGGGCTGCAGCGGGATGGGAAAGGAGGATGCCAGAGTGCTCCGAGGGGCACAGGGAGCAGGACCCGGACCCCAGCCACGGGGAGGGAAACCTTTGCCATGAAAAGCCACCTGAGCACAGCTACGGTCCTAAAAGCTCCTCGGTAAGTAGGGTGCTGGGGGACTCCATCGGTGGTTAGCTGGATGGCCCAGGAGCGGAAAAGTCCTTCAGAGAGATCATCATTTCAAGGGGTGCTGGGAAAGGGAGCATTTCTGCTTCTGTGACCAAAGTGCCATGCTGAAAGGAAAATAGGCAGCTTGATGCCCCGAGACCAGATGTCTTCATTACAAGATATCAATAAAAGCAGTAGCTTGTAAACAGATATAATTTGCTACAGGAGCATGAGAAACAGATATCTGGTCTCTCTATAAGCACGCTAAAATAGTCTAAGCTCCCAGTATAAGCTCCTGGTATAAATTATTGGCAGTCTTTTGTTGTTTCTCATCTAAATGCAGGTTTAAGTAAATAAATGCCATAAATAAATAAAAGAGAAACCAGTGGGACAAGGTGAAAAACAGTAAATCATTGCAATGAGGGGAAGTATGGCATCCTTGCTATGAATGGGAAGGGAAGGGAAGGGAAGGGAAGGGAAGGGAAGGGAAGGGAAGGGAAGGGAAGGGAAGGGAAGGGAAGGGAAGGGAAGGGAAGGGAAGGGAAGGGAAGGGAAGGGAAGGGAAGGGAAGGAAGGGAAGGGAAGGGAAGGGGCATTTT
Organism: Phoenicopterus ruber ruber; assembly: GCA_009819775.1. Classification (NCBI taxonomy): domain Eukaryota; kingdom Metazoa; phylum Chordata; class Aves; order Phoenicopteriformes; family Phoenicopteridae; genus Phoenicopterus; species Phoenicopterus ruber. The sequence continues at coordinate 187,383,012 of CM020215.1, read as the reverse complement.
CTGCCAAAGTCATCTCATCTAGCTGAGATCATAGAATTATAGAATGGTTTGGGTTGGAAGGGACCTTAAAGATCATCTAGTTCCAACCCCCCTGCCATGGGCAGGGACACCTTCCACTAGACCAGGTTGCTCAAAGCCCCATCCAACCTGGCCTTGAACACTTCCAGGGATGGGGCAGCCACAACTTCTCTGGGCAGCCTGTGCCAGTGCCTCACCATTGTCATAGTGAAGATGCCAAAGGTAGGAGCTTCCTATATTACCTATATACTCAAAGGAGTGAGAGAGGAACATCTGAACAGCAGCTCAGAGATCTGAATCACCCCCTGGAGATGCTGAGATGCTGAAGGAAAGGGCCTGAGTGAGACGGACGCATGTGGCTAAATCATACTTGCCAATGCTGCTTTGTGCCTGGAAATCGCAAAGCTGGATCTGTGGAGAAAGTAATTTGATGTTGTAGTGATCCAGGTTGCAGCTGTCATGCAAATTTTCATTCTTTGTGCTCTCCTCTCACAGGGTGGTCTGTGTGGTCTGCGACACCAGTCCTGCTGGGTACTGGGCCTGCCAAGTGAAACCTGGCTTGAAATCTTCCTTTGGACAACTGAGAAGCTGCTCGAGTGGTGTGAGGATGAAAATATCACCTTGGCGTCCCTGATTTGCCTTCTAATGAACAGATGAAGTTTTACTGAGGTTAATAGGAGTACTTGAGGAGGCTGAGGACAGGCTGAATATAAAATATTGAAATATTAAACCACAAAACCCATGAAAATAGGCATTTTTAAGATAATGGAGGCAACATTTGCTGCCTTCCTAACAACTGACTGGTAAAATGCCCAATTGTCTGTCGAGGGAGCACAACTTTTAATTTATGGGAGCTCTGTGGCTTATTCTCTGTATTACATTTTCCCTCAGAGACCCGAAGCAAGCTTGGAAGTCACTATGTTGGATACCATAGAGAAGTAGAAGTCCTTTAACACTGGAGGCCCTAATGGTCTAAACAGCCAGAATTCAATAAAGTGTGTCAACCTTATTTCACAGATGAGGACTTCAGTCGCAGAGAGATGTTAAGCGACATGTTAGAGTCACAGGCAATCACAGTCCAGGGGTCCAAGGAAAAAGCTAGGGTCCTACTATAGCAGTACGAACCGTTTGGACACAAATGTGTGTGTATATTCAAAAACTGGAATGACGTGAACTCCAAGACTTAAAAAAAACCCTTAATAAACACCATCTTGAGTTTTCTGGAGCAGAGAGCTGCTGCTATTGCTTCTGTGTTGCTGGAGAGATTAGCAGGGTATTTATTGCCTTTTACATTCATGCTCTGGCTTCAATGTCCTGGTTTGTAATGTCAGACCTGGGTAGTTTCATCGCTCCATGTCAGCCGGGAAGAAAGGAAAGCAGCAGAATAACAGGCACAGCAGTTAGAGTGGTTACATGCACTTAAGTAACCACCTGGGAAATGGTAAGAGCCGCTCCAGCCAATCAGAAGTATTAGACCAAGCCTCTATTTAAGCTATAGAGAAGGTTTCTAAGCTGTCCAGGTTTTTGGTTTTGGGGGTTGGCTTTTCCTCCCCTCCCTCATATTAACGGCTTGCTAGGAACTAGACAGCCACGAACTCACAGAAATGTTTTTCATCATCTTCCCGTGAATAGAGAGTATTTGGCAAACAACAGGAGCAAATCCAGAAAGCTGGCTTCCAGCTCCTAAATGGCTAAGCCCCCATTTACATCCCAGCTCAGCGGGACAGACCTTTCCCATTTCAAGCCAAACCAAGACTCGTGTGCCAGCACTGTGCTGAGGAGCGCGAATTAGGAAGCATCACCATCAGAAAGATGCTCGGCTGTGCTGTGCTGCCAGCATGGGACACAGTCGCCTGCAGCTGCAAGGAGTCCCAGGGGAAAAGGGATGTTTCCCAACCTCCTCTGCAAAACCTCGGGAGCGGATGTATCCCTTTCCTCCCCCGCGGTGCTGTTTAACAAGCGAAGGAGCTGGGGCTGGTTTAGCTTCTCTTTCTGCCAACTGCACCATCCCTGGGGTACGAGGGTTGCCAGCAGCTGAGCAGCGGCACTTCCCATGCCCTGGGAGAATGGGCAGCCAAAATGAGCTTGAGACACAAGTGAGGAAATGGGACTTTTTGTGTTTTATGGGGCTGCCCTGGGCACTTGGTGTTTGGAAAGCGTCCACTCTTTCCTGCTGCTCCTGTGGTCCCAAGGAGGGATGGTGATCACCCATGAGTGAGAAGGGAGGTCCTGCTGCGGGCCATGGCCAGGAGGATGGTCCTTGCAGCTCCTGAGCAGAGACGTGAGCTGTCTCGGAGGTGCTACTTTAATGCATGATGTTACAAAAGGAAGGACGATTCTGCAGATGAAATGCAAGCCTATTTTGGCCTTTTAGAAAACACAGAAGGCAGACATTTAAAGAAGCAAACAGACCCACTGCCCCCATCTGCAAAACTAATTTGCCAACGTAGCTGCACGATGTTTTGTGAAAACCATGTGTCTTGTGTTGCCCAGCACTCATCAGTGTACATTTTTGACTTCCTTAAGAGCACAGCTACCTCATTTCTACATAATTAGGCACTCGGAAGCACCAACTAAGCCTAAACAAACATCCTTTACTCTAACAAGGAAAGTTATTGTATAGCCTTTCAGGACACAGTTTTCTGTAGTATGCAATGACTCTAATGTCTATTAATTATTTATAAATGGTTTAAGCATTATCTGCCTTTGGGTAAATTCTTTCTCTATAGTGTAATCTAACCTGTGGGAGGGAAAAGAAAAAAAACCCAACAGTGTTTTGCCATGTCACCTCCCTAAACATAACAGAGTCTTCTTTTAATCATTATCAACCTCACCATCACACACTAAGCTTAAGGACCTGGAAAAGGTTAGTGGGGACGGTTTTCCAGACTCCAACCCATGTGTCACTGACTCACTAGTTTTAAAGAGCATGTGTGCATGTCGGCCTTTTGGGTCTCACCTCTCCTGCCATCGGCAGCAAGAACGGAGCGTGCCTGTTGCGCTCTTTGCCTTTACAACAGTTTAAGTATTGTCAGTTATCTCAAGGCTGTTGTCATGAGGTAAAGAATTTGGACAGATTTTACTTTGTGAAGCTACCAAAAAAGTCTCATGAACAGACAGCCTGGAAACCCAAACGTAGAGTGGTCAGTCTTGTTTTAAAGAAGAAAAATACTGCTACCTTGTGTGAGTCTGTATGGTTTACTCACCCCTCTTCTCCTCCATGTTCTGTAGAATCCCAGACCCAGAATTTTATAATCAAGTGTCCCTCCATTAGCTGAATTGCCACTCGTAGTCTGAATTGCTGAAAGAGAGTGTTAGAAGTATCATTAAAAAGAAAATAGTTTGGGAATATGTTTTTTCTCCATTACTACAGCTTCTTTAGCAACCACAGACTCCCAGGAGATGACACTCCCTTTGGCAGGACAGAGAGATGGGAGAATACAATGCGGAAGACCAAAGAAAACCTGCCACCCACAAATTGACTTCCGAACGAGAAGCTAAAGTCTTCTCATGGTTACACAGATGAAAACAAAACAAATTTGATTTCTACGTACCCAGCATCTTTGTATTCCTCAGATATAGCTCAGGCAGACCGAATCAGTGTAGCAAATGTTACCTAGCCGATTTCAGAGGAGGGAGTCCCTGTTTACTCCTGTCAGTGTTTATCAGCACTTTGCCGTGGAGTGCTGCTGAGGCCAACGTTTGAAAAAGCAGAATAGTGTCTTTCAGCCTCCTTAAACCAAAAGGGCTTCCACCTTTTCATGGGAGTTTTCTCTTGAAACAGTGCAGCCACAAGGGTTCCCTTATGTGACCGTAAAGCACCAAGCACATCTGTCAGCACTCAATAAATTCAAATTAATAATAGGTCCTCAAAGAGCTACACACTGCTTCCAAGATACCTCAACATGTGGGCAGGAGAATGGTCTCCCCGCAAATAATGAAACATGTTCTTGCTTAATGGGACACTTATAAATGAAGCTGTTTTCTCCTATGAAAGACTGAATTTACAGCTTAATGTGTGCACCCAGCAGGCAAGTTTATCCAGAAAAAATGCCCTTGTGCAGTTTTTACAGTTTATAGCAAGACTAGCAGTCACATAGAAGAAATACAAACAGGCTTTTACCCAGTACCACTTGAGCAAGGAGGACTACAAAGACCTGCGTCATCTCTGACTCATCCCCTGGGTCCTGAGAGGGGATTCACCCCCAGCAGAATCCACGCACATAGTGCAGACACACGCTCCTGCCTGGGAAGGACAATCACTTGGGGAGTTGTCTTGTGGTTGCTCAGGGAATGACGCATCGATTCGCCGCCTCACCCGACTTGCCTGGCTCGGCCAACTCCCCAGCTAGTCCTCCCCTCTCCTTCCACCTCTCTGGAGGCTGCTTCATGCTCCCTTTGAGGGCTTTCTGCTGCCAGTTCTGGCAGAACTGACAGGAGGGTGCATCATCACAGTAGTGCTCGAACCTGCCCAGGTCCATCAGTTTGGACTAAGCTGAGTTTGACTCTGCACATGGCAGAAACAAGTCCTGTCTCTACTTATCTAGCTTCAGGTATCTCCATGCAGGAGATACTGAAGAAGATGTGATGTGAAGGAATGTGTCCATGGGGTCTTTACAGCTCACTGACTTAAGAGGTTGTGTGAATTGTTTTATGTGGATGAGCTTGCCTGGACCCATCTAAGGATGTGTACGTCCTAACGCATAAGGACAAAGTACTGGTCCAGCCTTTGTTCCAGCCAGTGCCAAGGCTTTCGTTTCCATGTCACCTTCTGAGCCTCAGGAGGCAGCAGCATGGCTTGGTGTGCTGGGCCACACAAGCCACCATGTCACCAGAGACAGCTATGGCATGTGGCAATCTGACTCCCATGTCCAGTCAAGCATTGACATCATGTGAGGGACATCCCACATCATTCCCTGCACATGAGCAGCACAGCTTTGCCTCCAAAGAGGACACCCCTCTGGAACAGTGTCAGGATCTTACCCCTTAGCTTGTAGAAATGGACAGGCCAGACTGAACCTTACAGCAGGATGAAGTTAAGCAACTGTGTACCTGCATAAAGAGTAAAATGTAGTATAATAACCATCTAACAGAGTTACAGGGTGCCAGAGCAACTGAAGACCCTCCTAAAGCGTGCTTGCTGGGTCAGTATCCTTGCATGTTTCTCAGCTCAGGTTTCCAGGTGTGTCCCCTGGCCAAATCCCAGCTCAGCAAAGGATATGACTCAGCAAAGGTTTTTCCATGGAAAGAAGCTGAGCATACGCTAGAAGGGAATTACAACATGTTCAAAAAGGTCTCCTGGTCTTGGTGACTGGGGGGGGAACCAGAAGTGTGAGATGTCTCTTATGTGCCTGCCCCATGGGGTAGACATCTACCAGGTCTTGGAGGTCCCAGAGGAAAATGGGAATGGAAAAGATTTCTTTTCTTCATGTCATCAAATTCCTATTGTCACAGAAAATGTACTCATTAAATCTTCATTGGGATAGCACAGGGACACAGAGGATGTCTAAGACACCTGGTGAGAGTGTTGTGTGGGGCCAGGGTAAAACTATCTATATCCATATTGGCTGTAACTGAAGTCCATGAACATAAATCTCAGATAATGTTGTCTGACCTGGCTTTGGTACTGCTACCGCTTTAGCTGTGGCAACACAGTGTTTGGGGTAGACTGCAGAAGCCATTGGAGAAGATGAAAATGTTATTTTCTTTTGAGGCTCAGCTTTGGTCAGGAGGGATGTCAGGGCCTGACAGAGCATTTGAATCTCCCTAGGGAGTTGCATGAGGCTGAGGAAACAGGGAAAAGATGAGAATTGCTGCTGCTTGCAGTGATTCCTGAGCTGGGAGTGGAAAACAGGTTGTGTGACAGCACTCACCTTATCTTCTAACCGCGTCCCCAGGGAACCTTTCTGCCTTAGTGCTGTAGCTTTTACTGCAGCTCTGGTAGCATCTCACCTCCTGTGGTTACCTTAAACCTGGATTTCCCAGGTCAAACCAGATATTTCTCCAGTCTACCTGTAAGTCTGTTCAAACGGCAGCTCTCTGGCATATAGGAATGGGATGCAACTCGTATCTATGTAAAGAATACTTAGAAAACTCTCAGTTCTCCAAATGACAAAATCACCTGGAATATCTATATTTTCAAGTGTCTCTTGGAGCAACAAGCAGGAGCAACAAATGCATCTGAATTTTTTTTTACTTTCACCAACTTGGTACCTTCTCCTGAACTTCAACCCTTGTTAACCTCAGCAGGAGTTCTCGCTGTGAGCTCTGTGGAATTAAGCAACTTCATTAAAAATCAAACAGGGCCATGACCCAAACAACAACCTTCCCCAGGGCTACAAAACTACATCACCAATTGCTAACCTTCCCCCTCTGCCCCTGTCCTGCCCCACAATGTGCTGGGATTCCTGCGCTGTGATTCATCGCATTTGGATACTTATCTACTCGTGGGAAACAGGTCATGGACAGCCATGTAACCCATCGCCCTGCTCCTTAGCTGTGACTGCAGTGTGTCGTGTTTCTCAAGCTTGATCTTAAAATCAACTGTAGCAGCCTCTGCCATCTAACTAATGTACTCCAGACCCCCACCATCTTTTCCTCTAGAAATCTTTCCCTAACAGCTAACCTTTGCTGCAATTTTAGTACATTGCTTCTCATCCTACCTTTGGTGGCCATGGAGAGCAATTTATTCCCCCATTTTGGCAGAAGTCATTCACCAAATGACAGTCATGAGACAGTTCTCGTGTCTCCTTTCAATTTTCTCCCTATCTCCTGCTCTGTACAAGGGAATGACTTAACCGTCCAAGTTTTACAGAGGTGAATTTATTATTTTGTCTGTGGGATCCAGCACCTCCTTGCAATGAGGAACGGGTGAAATACGAGCGAGAGGAGATCCTCCCTTGGCAATGCCAGCAGCGCACTGCAGGACTGAGCAAACCTTGCTCAGGGTGGAGCCACTGCAGCTTCGTGTTTCGCAGAGCAGGTGTTTTTAAGAATCAGGATGTTTGTCAAACCTCAAGTAGAGGAATGCTCTGCGTATAGGGAGTGGCATGGAAGAAGTCACAAAGTCCAGGCATGAATCAAAAATGGACTGAAAGACAAAGGGAAATTAAGCTACTGAAGCAGGAGCGGTGTTAAGCTTTGCTGCTTGCAGCCCTGGTGAAGAGGGAAAGCAGGGCGCACCAAGGCATGGAGGCAGGACCCATGTCACCTGTCATTGTATGTCTGCAACACAACTATTTACACCTGAGCTAATCACTCTTGGATCCCTGTTGAGTCAATGCAAAGGAATATATGGCACATTTGAAATGTCTACCTATAGATGAGAAGTACCACTTTTAGCTGTGCTTATTATTCCTACTGATGCTGAGAGGCCTGGGATACCTAAATGTAGATGTCTTTATTTGTTCAGAGGAATTTGACGCAGAGAGATTGCCTTTGGGTGAGAAAACTTTGACGTCACTCTTAAAATGCTTCTCTCTGTGCCTTCCTTGTTCTTTATGGAAAAGGAGGATGTTTATCCTGCACCTTTCCTCATTCCAAACTCTCCAGGTGTCCATGTCACATGGGATCAACCTTCTGATGGATGTCTGAAAACATCCATCGCAAACCTGAAAACTCTGGCCTGCATTGTCCATGAGCACAGATCCAGATGCATGCAGTGAGGAGGGTATGAGCACGCTGGCCCCACGTGTCTCGTCCATTCCACGATGGCAGGGCCCTCCTCCAAAGGTCCATCCCCATTTCCTCTCAGGAAAACCTTAAGCTGAATTGTGGCCATCTTACAAGCTGCAGGTGATGAAGGGCTGTGACAGCCAGTATCATCGAGTGATGACAATGCGAGTGATCTCAGTATCTCCTGTGTACTGTGATAACCTAGACTGTCGCCATGCTATCAAACTTCTTGGGAAGAGTTACAACGAACAGAGAGAGCTGCCTAAGAGGGGCCTTATAGGGGAGGGTAGGAAGGGAGTGGACAAGTGAGCACCAGGAGGAGGGAAGAGAAAAGGGGAGGAGGGCAGGGGCTGGAGCAACAAGAGGGGCTGGAGGGACCGGCCACCACCTCCTGCTCACTATCTGCCTCCAGAGACGCTTCACAGATGACTTTTCAGACATTTTAGGCCACCTAACCTATCTCCATCATGTAGCAGGAGGGTTGCCGGCAAGCAGCACATTTTCCAGTGCTTTGTCCAGGCCCATGTTTACCGCTCATCCTCCGGGACTCCCACCATCTCCCCTGGGAGGCGTAGGCGGCAGTCCAGCAGCTTCTGGGCAATTAAGCTGTAATTTTCCTTTGCTCCATTTTACGCTATTACTTCAAGTTGCTCCTCTTGCCCTGTCCTCAGCAACTCTCTCCTGACCTGGTGTTTTCTCTCCACTAACTCCTCAGCTATTGTTATCGCAATCCTTGCAAGTACCAGACACTGTTTTAAAAACATGTCCTCAGAGGTGTTTACTCCTTTCTGCTAAAAAGCAGACTTGTGGAGAATGTGACGTACCACTTACTTACACAGTTCAGAGGCAGGGCATTTCCCACATTATAAAAGAGTGGACCACAGCCACAGAAGTTGAAACGTCACTTAAAAACACTGCTATTTGAGAGGGAGGATTGCTCATTGCTGTTAAAAAGTACAAAAACACAATGTTACTGAAAAAGCCAAAAATAAAATCCCCTGGCAATTTGTATATGTTTCAAAATGCTGATGGTTTTTAAAACCCTTTTTAGATACAAGGATCTCTGTGCCAAACTAAGATCCAGCAGTAAAAACAAACAGATAATGAAATAAACACTGTGATGACAAAAAAGAGGAATTGTTGCAATAATGTACTTTTCCAGGAAAATTAACCATAACAACAGTGCTGGTGAATCACTGGAGTTTTCTGAACCGTAGCGTCTCCTGCTTATAAACATGATTTTGAAATCTTACAGTGTTATTATTTCCACGGTAGCATTGGCAGTAGCTATGTAAAGGTTTTCTGGCACAGAAAGAAATTTCTCCTAAAAAGCCTGAGTTTTTTTAACGCTTCCTAGAGAATGACATTAAATGAATGGGAGTTATTTGCCTAAATTATTTACAAATCTTTAAAAGTCTTATTCCAGCTCCATCACATGCAAATATTTGTAAGCTAAGAAGCTGTTCCGGAGAAATACGAAGCATAAATACTCTTGTGAGGAGGGGACAGACCCATAACTCAGATCTCTGTGGGTGAACAGGGAAACCCTCTGCCCAGCGTATTGCCTTTCAGTAGCAAACCGTGAAGATCAAGTAGAATAGGTTTAGATCTAAAGGCCACATTCAGCTTTTCCCCAAAAATCTTCCTAAATCCCAGTTCCAGTGGACTTTATGGTCTTAAATCTCAGGGTAGTCCGAGTGATCTGTTTTAAACCCGTCAGGGAACTATCACCAACCCATGATGCCACCCAGAAGGATGTTACGCTGTGGACATTGGAGCAGAGGCTCTGACACTTGTTTGGGGAACAGGGATGGAGATTTGTCACAAATTACGCCATCTGAACGCGGCATCTGACTGCAGTGCAAATCCAGGCTGGGCTGGCGTCGACTGCAGGATGTTACCATTGCAGTGCAGTAGCTTTCACGGAGGGAGTCGTGGTGATCTGAGATCCCCCGGCTCAGTTTTCGCCTACACATACTACCACAGCTGGTGATAGGCAGCATTCCTGCAGGCAATTACAGCGGAAAAGACGGGATAGACGTGAAGGATTAACTGTTCTCACTCAGCCTTTGACGTGTTCCCTCTGGATCACAGCTTTTGGCACATTTGTGCTTCTCTGAGCAGTGGTGAAAGTACTCTGCTAATGTGATATCCATCATGAGCTGTGCCTGTGATCACACACACATAAACACAAGCACACTCACTGATTCAGGGTGATTTTCTCTGTAAACAGCAGCACATTTCCAGCGAGGTCTCAAGGGCCACATATTGCCACTACAGCGGAAATCCTTGCCATTAGCCACTGGGTGAAGCACGATGTTACCACACCAGTGTTTTGTAGACCCCGCTCTGTTTACTCGCAAGGACTCAAACCTCAGCTAATCATCTTTTTCAACATTCCTGGGCTGGAGATTCTTCCCTACGTAAAGAGTTTTTTGCTCCAGTGTCTGCTATATCTCTGAGACTAAATGTACGAATGGTTCGCATCAGTCTAAGAATACAGGTGGTAGAAACATTCAAGTTCTCATCACTGTGTTATTTCTTCTCATTGTGGTACTACTATTCCATTCATTGTTTTCACCTTTTAAACTTTATTTTTGCAAAAGCAAAAATATGCTACTCTGAGCTGGACACGTTAGTTCCAGAGTCATTCAGATCCTTACTGTAGACATCGTAGTGACCTGATTCAGTGGTATTGCTGTGAATCTGCAAGAGTGATATTAAACCAGCACGATTCCTGTCAACGGAGTCAAGGAACTACAACCACTCTTTCCCCTTAGCTCAGTAAGAAATTGTAAGATGGAAGCCGACAAGTCTAGAAAACATCCTGCTTTCTCAGTAAGGAGAGAAGCAGATTGTGGAAGTGGTTTGGGTGCTGAGCTGGCCAGAGTGGGATGGGAAGAGAAGAAAATTCTTCCAATAGCTCTTGATGTTCTTGGGAAAAAAAAAAAAAAAAGCCTTGGGGAGCTGTGGTGCTGAGGACTCCACTAGAGGAAATCATGCTTCTTTCCTCAAGGGGAAGCTCAGTCACCCTTTCTGGAATAGCATGTTTGCCCTGAAATTTGCCAGATTAGCTTTCTTCGTCAACAATTTCATTGGATACGACATCCATATGAGGAAAAGAGGGGGACACTGCACAGGCAATAGTAGGCCCAACATCACCAAACGGCCTTGAGCAGTCTGGAACAGAAAAACTAGCAAGGATGTGGGAGACAGGCTGGCTGTCATCGCGATACTTGCATAGTTATGAGAAAATCTTACAGAGACAGAGGGATACGGAGTAAATGTTGAGCGGGCAGGTCACAGGAATCAGATCACTAACAACTATATCGGGGATTTCAAGGAGGCTAGTCAAGAACCTGGAGGTGTAATTGTCCTATCAGGGACATTGCCTGTACAAAACCTCTGTTCTGTGCATGGCCAAACATGGAAGAGTCACAGCAAGGGTCATCCAGGCACAGGGTCCACATACAATGTCCAACAGGAGCAGAGGGAAGGTGCATCAACGCCCAGCTATGTCACATAAAGTAGATGTGCCTGCCAGCAGCAAGGAGCGTGGATGAAGGATGGCTGTCTCTGCACTGAGTGCAAAGGGACCTACTGAATTAATTTAGATTACACAGTGAGCACTTGACAGCTAAAGCTGAATAAGTTGAATCCCACCTGTGAATGCCTACATGGATAAAAGAAATATGAAAATGGACTCTTTAACATAGCTGATAACAATATAATGAGGTCCAGTGGTTGAAAGTGGAAGCCTAGCAAGTTCAGACTAGAAGTAAGGCATGTTTTTTAACCACAGAGATAATTAACCATTGCAAACATTTATCCAGGCTTGTGGTTGATTCTTCCATCACTGGCAATTTCCAAATCAAGATTGGATTGCTTTTCAGAAAGAAATGTTCCTTGCTTCAAGCAAGAGCGAATGCAGGAAGTTCTCTTGCACGTGCCTGATACAGCTTAGGCTAGAAGTTACTGCAAGGTAGGTAGAACAGGCCTGGAGGCTCAAACAGAAGTATCTGTGTTACAGAGATACTCTTTTTCCGCATATGTTATTGGCATTGCATCTTTGCAATGCCAGGAATCAGCTCTATCGTATATCCCAGCATATAGATCCAGACACAACTCACTTAGGGCAATTTCCTTCAGGACTTGTATCAGAACATTGCTGAAATATGATATTAGCTTGAGCTTCAGTTTCTAATGGCGGCTTAAATGCTCCCAAACAGCAGCTTAGTTTCACTTTAATTGTATAATGATGATCTCCTTATGAACATGCCTTGCAATCATTTTCTTGCATAACAGAGGAGCATAATGGTGTCTGATGGCCCAGACTCAGTGCCTTCTTTGCAGTGCCATATTGCAGGAGGAATCTAGGGGGACCTGCAGATGGGAACGGATTCAGAACAGTTTTGCTTCTTACTTTAGCATTTCTTCGTATCTCATTAAGAATATCAAAGAATTCTTAAGAACAAAGTCAGCATAATAGCTTCCCCCGTACAACTGCTGTTTTTTAACCCCTTCGTTCCCAGATGTGTGCTGAAAGGCATTGCAAAGAAATAAGCAACTGTCAAAGTAAGACTTGTTTTAGCTGATATTTATAAGAGGGGAGGAGAATCAAAAACCTTAGAGCATAACGGTAAAACAAACCACAGACAAAGGCTTAAATCCGCTTTCTAGTTACTTATTGAAAGGTAGTTCCTCACAGATTGCAGCTAATCATATGGCTAAATCAGTAACTGCTGTTACTGATAGGCATTAGTTCATTATGAGACATTCCCTATGTTAGCTAACATTCAACTCACTCCAGGATCTGCATCTCAATTCAAGATTTAAATTGACATCAGAGTTTGCAATGCAAAATAAAGTTTATCAGTAGAGTTATTATAGCTGTGATGATCCAAAAACACAGACAAACAATGTTTATAGAGAGTGGTCACATCTTTTGTTAAGACAATTTCCATTTGGAAAGACTTCTTTGACTCAAAATCCTTTCTTTTGGTCTGAAATAGAACGAGGTTTAATTACTTTTAGGGTACTTAGTTTGTGTACTCTAACAGCTGAATTTGGGTCATACTTTATTGAACACGTCATCTACACACATGAAAACAAGGGTCATGTTTATGCATTTTCTCCTACTGCCACAGCTTTGGAAGTATCAGCCAACAAACCTTCATACTGTAAAATGGGGACCGGTGAGCCTACGAACACCGCACAAATTCTGCTGCTTCTTGTATGGCAAAGTGTCCCCGAAAGGCCGGTCAAAGCTCAGAGCCCATTTAGCTGGAGACTACCAACTACCCTACACTTTACTGAGCAGAGAGCTGCTATTCCAAGAAGCATCTGAAAAATCCCCGGTTTTTAAAGTAAATAAACCAAAACAGCTATATCAATAAGTGGAGTCAATAAATGGAGTTAATTATTAAAGCCAAGTAACACCAGAGAGCTTAAAGAATAACAGTTACACCAGGAAGAGAGGCTTTGCTGCGCTTGAATGGACACAGCCTACAAGCAGCAGGGCATCCAAGAGCGGTTTTGTGCTATGCTTCACGCTGTCTCCAAGATCTCTGGACTTCTTCATGTAGTTCTTTGTTTATATGGCTCCACATAATAGTACAGTCGTCTGAGCATTTCCAGTACCATAGCTAAGGTCTAGCTCCTTAAAACAACTACACATGTGTGTCACTTCATGCTACAAGACTCATTGACCTGGATCTGCAGAATGAGAGGACGCGTCCAACCCAGTCAGAAACTGTGCCGTATCCTGTCAGCGCACACAGGCTGCAGGCAGCAGTTGTTTGTAGCAAATTTAACCAACTTCCCACTTTTCCTCATGTTTTTCTATTGCTATATCACTTACAACACATTTAGCCAAATCTTGGATCAATTGAAGTCTAGGGGAATTATTCCAGAAACAATATTACTCTTCTCCTGCTGTGAGCGATGCCTGAGAACAAAGCAATCGGAAAGACTGAAACCTCAGGCATGGAGAGATTAGTCAGGGATTGGTGCCACAGCCGGGACAAGTGTTTAGTCATCCTGACACAGCCTCGCTGAGCCCTTCACCAATAAGTTCCAGCCTTGCTTGTTGTCCTCACCGAGAAGGACAGAAATATATGAGAAACTTAAGTTCTGTGGCAGACATCTGAGTCAAGCACTTACCACACGGCTGTCACACCCACTGCTGTTTGGTTTACTCAAACTTAATAACTCTTCAGTATATTACGTGGATTACGGAAATGCTGTAACTTCAGACGAGTTGGCAAAGCAGCATATAGCTATGAAGCAGTGGACTGTAATCCTTCCAGCGGGCATGGTGGTCTCTTCATCTGTTCCTTCATACTGTAGGTTTGTGGGTCTCTGCCCACAGAAATTATTCTGACGGAATATATGATCGTCCCTGGCCAGGTCTATATAATAATTTCCTTTCCCATCAGAAAGATTGACTACTAAGGGATTTACTTTCTACTTGAAATAACCATTCTGGTTTCCCTCTTTCTCCTAAGCTCGGGAAAATCTGTCAGGGTTTTACAGGGCTATTATGGTATTTACCAAACTACCAAGCCTTTTTTACCTGACAACTTTGAAATGTGAATGCCACAAATTTGCATCCTCTTAGAAGATCAGTCTGACTCGGCTTTGTTTGGACTTTCAGCAATGTGCAACTTCATCCCACCCCCTTCCCTGCACACCTGCATTTGTGGATGATGTTGCAACCAGCGCAGATACGGCTTACAGGAAGCCTGGAAGGTCCCGAAGCTGCCTCTGGTTCATGACCATTATTCTGTAAAGGCAACAAATTCAGAAGCCTGTTTTGGTAATTTCATTTAAGAAAAAGCAGGAACAAGTCCCTCTGGGTGCCCCGAATAGAAATATCTCAAGGGAAAAAGAACCTGTATTTTGATTGCTAGTCTTCACAGGGTGTGTGTGTGTATGTATGTATGCAGGTATGTAGCTATCTGCCTGTCTATCTTTCTAATATATAGTATATATCCCATAATATCATATCACCACAGATTTTTACATTATATTAAGCTAACACTGAGTAGAAGACAGATGCTCTGCAGAAACTATAACCTAAAAAAAGCAAGAAAGATAAAGGAGAGGGAAGCATGGTTACCTCTACTGAAATAAAGCATAGAAAGATCGCCCACCTGTTTCCAAGCTGTCTACAAGAACAGCCTGACTTAGATGCCTCAGTGATTGCAACGCTTAAGCTCAAAAAAGGAATGAGTTTCTGAGCACATAGGGAGCCAGCTCCCTGCTTGTTATACTGCCAGTGGAGACAGGTAGTAGGGGATATGAGAAACGGGTAACGCCACTTGCCAAAACAAGAATAAAGAAATAAACACTGATTTCTGTGTCTTTACCCAAAACCTGACTTCATGCCTTGCAGGTTATATTTCTGTGGCTGCTGAGCCTGTGAGTTTGGCAGAGAAAGGAAAACAGAAAGCAAGTCGAGTGATCCGACTCTGGCATGCTGTCAGGGAAGTGTCATGTGCATGGGCTGGGAGATCTTTCATACAGACATCAACATACGAGCAATTTTCAGGTGGGCTCCTCCAGCCTGACAGAGTGGTTACAGCAAAAGAAGAGCTGATCAGAAGGTGGAATACAGAGCGCTCTGAACTGCTAGTCACTGGTGGCCTCATTAGCAATGTCTCATGAAGGGCCACGCAGATGATGAAGGGACTGGAGCATCTCTCATACAAGGAGAGGCTGAGAGAGCTGGGACTGCTCAGCCCGCAGGAAAGAAGGCTCAGGGAGGTCTTATCCATACGCATAAATACCTCATGGTGGAGTAAAGAAGACAAGACCAGGCTGTCCTCAGCAGTGCCCAGTGACAGGACAAGAGGCAATGGGCACAAACCAAAATACAGGAAACTCCTGTGGATAATAAACTTTTTTACTGTGAAGGTGGTTGAACACTGGCACAGGTTGCCCAGAGAGGTTGTGGTGTCTCCAGCTTTGGAAATATTCAAAACCTGACTTGACACAGCTCTGAGAAACGTGCTGTAGCTGACCCTGCTCTGAGCAGGGGTCCCTGCCAACCTCAGCTATTATCCTGTGATCCCATGAAATGGAGCCAGACCCTAGCTTGTGCACCTCACACTTTGCTGTCACCCCTCCGCAGAGGGGAAAGTCTTCCTTTCTGTGGGAGTCAGGGGAGCACGGCCATGTCGGGGGTACCTGCCAAGGGGTCTGCCTGCTCCTCCACCTCCCACAAGGCAGAAGCCCAGCCTGCTCTCCAGGCTGCTTGTGCAACGTAGCAGCCACAACGTGCTTCCTCCTACGTTATCTCACCCATAAGCTACGCAAAGAGGTAAATGAACCAGCCACCCAACCGGCCAAGATGAAGGCTTCCCCCATAGCAGTGTTGACTAATGGGAATGGAGAGGAAAAAGGGGCCTCCCACCCCCCCTTGCTGTGCTTTCGAACACAAGAGCAGCCCAAAGGAGGCATTAAGAAGTGCAGTAGCAATGTCATAGCTTCACTCCTGCTTACAGCATTGCCACTGTTGCCTTTTATTAGCTCCTCTGAAATGCAAACAATTTAAATAAGGCAGAAAGAAGAAGGGTCAGTGCCCTCAGTCAGCTAATTAATGATGTCCTGAATGCAGTGGAGGCTCTATCAAAAAGCAGCGGGGACACGGGAGGAAGGAAGTGCCCTTCCAGAGATGTTACAAATGGCCTTACAGGCATACAAATGTGTATGCCTTGGGCTGGTGAAAAGCAACGCGTTAGAAACAACTACTCATCAAGGGGGGTGCGCTGCAAAAAAGTGTCTTGCTTAGGTTTCCTAAAATGTTGTTTTGATGCAATTTGCTGGCTTTCCTGCTTTGCAATTTTCCATTCTGCATCTTGTTTGGCTAGGGGGGATTAATGAGAACTGCCTGTAGTCAGCTAAACTGCCTTTCTGGCAGAGTCTCACGAGGAAGCTGTAGAGATCAGTAAACAGAGCTGAAAGTGCGGTGGCCATGAGCTGCCTTTTTTTTTCTCTGCATGTGTAAAGGAAGTACGAAGTGCAGCAGTCGGCCCCGTCAGACAGGGGAGATATTTCACAGGAAATAACAGATGGCTTCAGGCTCATATTTCTCTTGCAGAAAACCATGCCCAGGTATCTTGAAAAATGGGTGCTTCAGGCTAATTTCTCTCTTTCTTTTTGGTACATTGAGGTATGCCTCATGCATAAAAGCGTAAAACACAGGCTGAAAAAGCCTAGGCCTTGTTTATTTGTATAATTATATATGCTCTTTATTTTGGAGGACAGTGGGTGATAGAAAGTTCAAGGTCTCTGAAACAACAGGTATGAGATTTCTTTTTGGTAGCGGGCAGTTGCCAGCATAATCCAGAGCGAAGAGGTCCCTTTCTGTACGTTCATCTGGAAGGACATAATGCAGCAGAGTCCCTCAAGGACTGCAACGCTAGAGTGATATCTTTTACTACCACAGAAGATGCCTGCTCAGCATCGTTCTCACGTTCCTCACCTCTGTATACCACCTCTTGTACCCACAGACTCCTCTGCAGCTGCAGACCAGGGCTCAGACATGTCTCCTGCTGTGTCTCACCAGGAGAGCTTCCACGGAGGGATGACATAGCAGCAAAACTATTGCCAGTGGCACCTGGGAAGAGCTGCCGATTGGCAAAATAGACAGGAAGAGAGTGTTATCACAGCTTGCCTACTCTGTATGGCTGCAAACATCCCAGGGTGCTGGCAGCACCTGTAGGCTGAAGAAGGGGAGCTCTGTGTCTCCAAGGAGGGTGAGCCTAGTGTCTCAAGAGCTGAGCGAGTGAGGCCCAAATGTGACTCCAGAGACAACCATGTTGCTAGAAAGGACTTTCTATTTTGGGTAATGTGTGTCAGAACAAGACCCATGTGCCTGGTGAGCAAGACGAGCTCAGCATGTGAATTGCCATCAGTGACCGTGGCGTGGGGCCAAGCCCAAGCGGTTGAGATCTGTCCTGGGTGAGTTCACACACAGTTTGGGACAGTCAGGAGCAGGTGCACGTTACTGGGAACACTAGGGTGGTCATTTCCCCACCCATGACCTTAATGCCTGCCTGGTGACCTGTCATTACATCCTCCCAGTGACAGATGTGGTGACGCACCCCAGGAAGACCTCTTTGTGGTGGTCCATCCCTGCTAGCCCTCCAGCCAAGCCACTCACACTGGGCTGCTCTTGCCACCTCAGAAGTCATCATACAGGACAGAGGGCGGAAAACCTAAATAGCTCATGCCACGTGATGAGGACAGTCAAGACGTCCCAGCTACTGCAGCTTAGCTAAGGCCTGATGTTTAAACCCACAGCAGACCCAGGAGCTGACAGCCCCAGCTGGGAAAGGGGCAGCATGTGAGATATACCACCCTGTCTCTCCATTGACTTTCTTACTCAGGGCTATGCACACTGATCCTGTTTAGAAAGCCCTACTTTTACACATGACAGGTTGCCTAATATTGGCTAATATTGGATGACTTTCAGTCTTTCACTCTCCTACTCTCTGCTCTACGGGATACTTACTCATACCATGTTGCCTTCTCCTTGGGCTTGTCCTGTGGATGTAACTGCATCCAGAGAACAGCACAACCCAGTCCTGCATGAACTGCTTTTCCAGCACTATTACCCTTACACATCTCTCTGATTTGGTTGTAGGACTAGCCCACCACCACCTGCCTGCCTATTCTTAAACAGTGTTTTCCTTTTGATTGATTTAACAGTCACCACATATAAGTTCTGTATTTTGTTGATGGTTGTACTGATTTTTTTTTTTTAAATTATTTGATTCACAGATTTTATCAAATGCTTTGGGAACCCACCAGTTCAGTTATGGCTCCCTTGACTTTCAGCCTGTTTGGTTTGGTGCTTTCACTCACTTCTGTGTCTCACCTTATGGCTTTAAGGAGTAGTATCCCACAATGGTCCATTTCCCTATGGAAATTTCCCTATTTCCCTATGTATTTAACTCTACCACCCTCGCAACAGATTTTTCTCCTTAACTGACCTACTCCCACTTTCTTCATTCTCCTATCTCTTCTTCATTCTCCTCTCTCTTCTGCATTTTCCCAGGAAGAAGTTGTCCTTTCATCCGTGTTAAAGTGGAAGGATTCTACATGGCTTTGTAAAGGTCTGTCTTGAATCGTGTGTATTCAGTACTTTCATTAACAAAATAGATGAGAGACTAGAAAGGCCACACATTAAATTTGGAGATCAAAGTGATGGCAAATATTTTGAAGGAAAGAGTTAACATTCAAAATTACCTTAACAAATTGAAGAAATGGTCTGAAAAGAAAAAATCTGAGTGGTATTCAGGAGGTACAAAAGGTACTGTACTCAGGCTAGAATAATCAACTATATGGTTATACCGTGGCAGAAAATTGGTTGGTAGCAGTTTTGGAGGGGAATGTATGAACGTAATGGTGGATCACAAGCTGACCGTGGGTTAGGAATGTTATGTTGTTACAAAAAAGGGTGGCATGATACTGAAATCACCTGAGATGAATATAGCTTGCATGAAATAATCCTTCTGAAGCTCATTGGTAAGGCATCAGCTGGAATACTTCAGTATTATATTTTAAGAAATCCTGGAGAAGAATGCAGGGAAATAGACTAAATCATCTTCAAACACTGCTGAAAAGAAGACATGATCAATCTGTTCTCCTCATCCATCTGGGAAAGAATGGGGAGCTTCAACACTAGCTCCGAGAAAAACATGTTAATGAAGAGGAGGGTGAACCACTGGAGTGGAAGGTCGGGGAAAGTCCTGGAGCATTCGCTGCTGGAGATCTTTAAGAATGGGTTAGGCATGCATCTGCAAGAAATGACCTTGAAAGGGTCCTACTGTGGGCAGAGGAATAGCCTTCTTGATTTCTTGAGGCCCCTTCCAGCTCTCGAGTCTGCTTCCTGCCCAGACATGAACCTGCATCCTCTGCTATTACCTCTATCCTGCGTGTCTCCCACGGTCTGACCTCAACCCAGACTCACCCATCCTTTTGCAGGAACACGTTTGCCAGCTTCTAGCAGATCGCTGAAATCCATCTTCAGTTTCCCACCTCTGCTCTTTCTCTTATCCCTTCCCCCATTGCCTTTTTCCCTTTCTTTCCCCCTGCACTTTCCCTCTTCCCACTTGCTGTGATCCTCCATCCTGCTCCATGACCTGACACCCAGCCTTGCCCCTCGCTGCAGACAGATCAGCCAGGGGATGGCAAATGTCACCTCTCATGGTAAAGCTTGCACCAAGGAGACTGATGAAAAATCTCCACTCCCAGGTCTCTGCGTCATCGCTCCGGACTGTTTGCCTGTTCACCCCTGCTTTGGTTACATTTGGTTAAGACTTGGTAGCTCTTTTTCCCAGCTCCTGAGGACATTTCTTTCCTTGGTTTTGGAGAGGGCTTTGCTTCTGCAGCCTTTGAGCTTGATGACCAGGCCAGATGGGCTGACTGTTTTAACTCAGTCTCTCCTCTGTTTGTCTCATCTTTTAGGATTTTCTCTGTGCCTTTTTTTTTTTTTTTTCACACTTCCTACATGTGCCTCCAACCCAGCCCAAACCCAAAAGATTTCAATTCTAAGAAGTGTTTTTGAGCACACAATGCTGAAGGACTGGGTTTAAAATTAAGCCAAATGAGCAAACATGCCCATAAAAGGAGAGCACAGTGGACCAAGACCATGTGTCGACTTGCAAATCCGCCCTGGGATTTCGATTCCAGTAACAAACCCATCTGAGATTTGCTCTCGCCGTTTACACTCTCCTCCGAAAACAAGCCTATGGAGAGCGTGATGCAGCAGTTACCATAGCAGCCAGCACAAGAAGAGTCCATTAAGTGATCACAGTCCTGTCTCAAAGTGAATTACCAGGCTGCAGGTGAACTTTTGCACCTCCAAAAATGTCTCTTGGGGAAAATATGTTGTTGTGTATGGTGGAACAAGAGAATGCCAATAGGTTGCACCAACTTGCTGCTGCATTGTTATCTTTAATTATGTCTGTGCTGATTTTTAAAAAGTACTGCACACGCTTTTCCTTTTTCCTGTCAGGTGGTTTTTGTGATTTTTTTTTTTTTTTTGAAGGACGAGACAGAGTACCCCAGTCAATAACTACTAATGAAATGTGCTTCAGGCTTCCCTGCATTCTGCCACTATTAGATTGTCAACCATCCCAGGAGAGATGCTATTATCTATGTGGGTGTGGAAAATGATCTATCACTGTTAATCATTTCTGTTATAGTAGCAGGTAGCGCTCCAAACATATCAACACCTCATTATGATGACTGTTTTTCACACATGGGAAGCCGAAGGTCCTCTTGTACGCTCAGAACATGAGAAATATATAGATGGAGCTGGGAGGCGGAAAGAGGATGGGTCCTGGTGGGATCCTAGGAGCACAGGAAAACACATTATCCCCTCACAAACACAGCCCCTTAGATAGCCAGAGACACGGCTGTACTGCCAGTACGTGGTAAGGAGGAGCTGGTCCTGCACACAGACTCCTGATCCGGACCTTGCATAATCTCTCCTTTTTCTTTCTGTACCGTACAGCTCTGTCTTATTCACAACAGCAAGTGCTGACAAGTGTGCAAGCACCTTTCTCAAAAGCAAAGTGCAGCTGCGGATATTGACATCTTGACCCACAAAGGATGACTTTGGGCTTGCAGTAGCAGAAGACCCAGGTTAAAATAGCAGAGTGGTTATTTAACCCAACCTTGATGCTCTTCCAGAAAGTCACTTAAAGCCTTTAAACCCCTCCACACTGTGACTACCATAATAGCCACATGAAGAGCTATTAAAAACTTCCTGTGAAGACAGGTAATGAGAAAACTAAAATGTCTGGGAAAAACAAAACAAACAAACAAACAAACAAACCCCATCCTTCCAGAGAACTCGAATCGAGCTTGACCTCTGTAAGGTATCATTTGCTTCCTGTTTGCTGCCAAAGCACAATGAGGTTTACATTCGGGCCCCACCTTTCAGTGTCTGGGTCTAAAAATATAACAATGAACTTGTGACACAAAGGCCCTGTCTCCTGGAGAAGCAGAATTTACATCTAGCTGCAAAGCACCAATTCTCCTCTCTTTGAGGCAGAACTAATTTTTAGTAGGCGGATGGCTTTTTCTGTTTGTTTGTTCTTTTTTTTTGTCTTTCTATTTTTAGGTTGTCAGATTTGGGAGGATTACGTTAGGATTAGGCCAGACTTACACAGCTGTTTGTTTTAAATGATCATGACTATAACCATTTTAAGGCACTTGTCACCATGGTTACCTCGATGCTGTTCTCCAAGGTGTCTGAGCCGAGAAACGGCTGAGAAGGAACATGGGAATACCTGAGTGGGAATGTACGTGGATGTCAAATCCATAAATCTTTTTCTTTCCTTGAAAGTGTTGAGTCTTGGATCCACGGGTAAGAAATGTATGGGAAGGCTCACATTTAGTCTGTGCTCAAATGCCACCAAGCTGGCTACTTGATGGTCTTCAGACAGCTCCTACTTTCAAATAAGTAAAAGCTTGGACAACAGTGTGGGAAATGCCATGGGGGTGGGGATTAAAATGACATTTTGGGAGATGATTCAATGCCTTCATTTTCATTCCATAGGAAAATTTACTCTTAAACCTAATGCTACTCCTTACTGTGCTTTCATTCCTCCTGCAAAACCCACCACTCGTCTAGTGAGAGTTAGACCAGACGTATCCTCAGTTTCTCGGCAACAGATTGACTAATGCTGATGTTTGTATGACTCCAGCTCACTTGTTTCATCTTTTCTTTCCAGGGTTAACTGCTTTGTTCTCTTCCTGTTTTTTCTGGAAGCATTTCTGCTTCCCCTTTCCCTGTTTAAGTTCATTTTTTCTGTTATTCCTAAAGCAGTTATATTCTTAGTGGTTATTGGAATAGTTGGGTGTGGTCTTGCTGATTCAGTGGAGCCCCTCAGAAAATGGGGGAATAGGCTGGTTATTTTCTTATTACATTTGTCCAAGAACCAGAGCCTCTTTCAAGCCTCATCTCACTCCACAGATCCCCTGGGAGATGCCTGAGTGTGGGCCCTCCTCTTGCACGCACAGGAGTAGCCCTACACCAGCCAGGCCTCCTCAAAAGAGATCTTGGGTGATTCCTCAGACCATTGTACAAGAAGCTGTGAGAGACAGAGCATTTCTAGCTGGGAGACACAGGGCTGCTGTATGAGGGAGGGATCACCGGAGCGGTGCTGCCAAAGGGTCCAAACCCAAGGGCCCTTACCTGTGAAAGGACACAGTCTCTTACCCACTCTGTCCCTTTCCATCCAGTAGATCCATAAAACTCCCAAGGTTGCCACCTGGCTCTAAGTCTTGTCTGCAGCCCTTCTCAGCTCTGGAAGATTCCTGAGTAGGGCTATTATCGAGAGCTTGGGCTAGAGCAGCAGAGAGGTTGTATGGTATGGCTGCATAGGAAAGAAGATGCATGGTATGGCTGGATAGTAAAGAGGTTGTAAGAATTAGGAGTCAATAATAGCAGCAGAGTGGCAGCAGAGATTTTTGCATGGTGCTTATTTGCAGTACAGTTGGTGTTAGTCATTGCTTACCCCAGCAGGTGCAAAATGTTCCCATCACATTCATACGTCTTACTGAGATGAAAGTTTAAGGTCTGAAAAAAATTCTGCCAAAGCCAACGTTTGTGTGAGAGACAGAAATGTGAATATCAGAGGGAATTATTTTAATCAGCTCTATGTGTCAAAACTAGCTGATTCCCAGAGCCAATTTCTCAGAACAGCCTGGAGCCCTTTCTAGCCAGCGTGGGTACTCCAGCACGTCTGAGTCGGTGACGGTCTGACTTGCCTCAGTACGTCCCAGCAGCAGCGCGAAGGGCATAGTCTAAGCGACAACTATTTCAACACTCAGATACATCCAGCCAGGTCACAAGTCCTTTTTCAAGCACTGATTGAATAAAGATCCTCTCTGTCCTGGAAGGCTCACGAAGATTCAATAACACCTAAATAGGTCTGGATATCATCTGAGTTAGTTACCCCCAGCCTGCCAGTACCTCGCGTCTCCCACTGGCAAAGCTAAGGGTCGGGAGCCCAGCAAAGACAGCGTGCCGATGGCTTGGCCCCTCTCACCTCCCCCGAATTAGTAGTTACGTGTGGCAGAGGAGAGTTGGCCGGAGAGGGGGAAACGTGGTCTGTGCCAGGGCTGAGCATGCAGCAGGAGCCCCCGTGCAGGGCTGCCCCGGTGCCACGCCAGCGTGACACCCCAGGACATGGGCTGCTGCTTCTGGGGCTGGGGCCACGAAAGCTGATGAGGAGCACTGGGCAGAGACTGATGGCGAAGGTGGCCTTCGGTGTGGTTAAACTGGGGGCAGTCACCAGCTGTACTGCTGTAACACAGCTCTCCAATATTTGCATGCATGCAAAATCAGAGTTACTTCTCTGCCCTGAACTGCTACGCGCTCTCTGCATTAGTTTTCTCGTGGATCTTTAAAAAGCAGTGAACTCATGGTAATTACAAAACTGCTATGTTGAGCACTGGCACGTCAATTTTTTTCTTTTCTACTTCAGTCTTGCCATTCTCCCTCTCAGAAGCCCCCAAAGCTCTTTAAAACAAAAAATCCAACCATCTGTAAAATGCAGTATGTGACGGGAGTGCAAGAGCAACTGGATTTGCTTGTAAATAAAATACCAATCCAAAAATTCAGTAGATGTTGTATATTTGTGTAGAGGGGGCTTGCAGCGTGTTTGGACAGCTGCTGCTGTTAAAACTTTTGCCAAGTAAATTTAAAAAAGCCACCTTCTAACTGCCATTTTCACAAATATATAAGGAGATTTACAAGTACTTCAATGCCAAACTGAAACCTTCTTGGAGCTACCTTTAGAGTTACTTTCAAAATATTCTAAACCTTTGAGTAGCATGTTCATTTTTACCCTATATATCTGCCTCAAGGTAATACAGACAGTAAATATATTACTAATATACAGTCTATGCTTGCATGTATGTATATCCAAGAATGTTGTTCCAGCATTTTTTTTCTATCTTGGAGACAATATTGAATAAAATATTTCACTTATTAGTTTTTTTAGAATTTATTATAAAATTATAAATCTCAGAACTGCAAAGATAAATGAAGAATATTTGCTGCCAAACTGGGCACGGGGTGAACTTAATTCCCTGTTACTGAACAGCCCCAGGTTGGGACATATCCATGGCTAAGAAAGATCTGTTCAAGACTATCTCACTGAGACATGCCCCGCTTGTGCAACACGAACTGTAGGCTTAATTCCATTGGAAGCCCAGGGGCCTTTGCACTGACGGTGGAAGCAGAGGGTGCAGGAAGACATGCCCCTGGGCTTTTTTCCATTGTGTCACTCAAGCGATTCCCTAAGGGAACAAAGTTTATTCTTACATTTTCCAAATGCTAATAATATTGCTCTTTCTGTTTTCCTTCGGAGTCGTCAGTCACCGGTTACAGTGCCAGAATATGGGGCAGGGACCCGGAGCGGGAGGAGGTGAGACTGAAGCTACGGGCATTTGAAAGCATATTGCTTTAACTCTTCGCACGCTGAAAAAGAGAAGTTTTCATCATGGTTTTGACTCTAAATTACAATGGATGAGGCTGCCTCTCTTCGTATTGCAAGGATTTTTCTCCTGACTTCAACCTGAGTATTTATTTGCAGTAAACATTTTTTTTTTTCCAGGTACAGCTACAGTCCAGTGATTCCTTCCCACAGGAAAGTAATGCAGAAGCTCCAGAAGAAACCCACCCCCAAGCAGAGTTTGAGATTTTTTAACCCTGCAAAGACTCCAGGGGCGGGAAGGTTGCTACATACCACGCGGTATCCAGTACTGACACGCTATTCCCGGCCAGGGACGTTGCAAGATCTTTGTTGATCGTGTTAGAGCTGCTTTGGAGACCAGCGTTTTGTATTACATACTTGCTGTCAACCAGTGTTGTGTTCAAGCAGTCCGAGCATGGGACCGGGTACCAGGCAATCCATGCAGGGGCCCTCTCTGGGCTCTGGCACTTGTCTCCTATGTACACCTTGAACAAGTTATTCGCACAGTCTCCCCCGGTTTTATCAGATGTGGAATGGCATTTAAGGTGTGTGCTAACAGCTATCAGTCCTCTGCAGAGGGGCTGAGATGTTTTGTTCACCCTCCTATGCGGAAAACACTACGAGCAGGAGGATAAAGGGCTGGAACATGTTTCTGAAAGCATATAATCAAGGTGATTTAGATCTGTATCTGAGGAGAAACTTCTTTTGGCAGTAAATATTTCACGTATTCAATCTATAAATAGCTATTTAGATTGCAAAATACTCTTCATAAGTTATACCCCTGATTTGGCCTGAGTGAGAAACAAAATGTGGTCTTCAGAATGGAAGAGAATAAAATAAAATGTTCCCTCGATGGAGCTGACACGACCTTGGCCCCAGATGGCGTTTTCTGCTTTATGAGCCACCAAACTAGCTTACCATGTGGTCAAAATTGCATTAAACATTTCTGCAGTCCTGGTGCGTACAGTAAGACGTTCTTCTTCCAAGGGAAGTAGCTCATCCTTTGGAGGTGTTTGTATTGCTGTCACCACGGCAACCAGAAAAGATGAAAGTCAGAACCCGAAATAAAAAAAAAAAAAATCGTTAGCTGAGGTACGGATGGGCAGTCAGATTGTAAAACCATGCACGGACTTTTAAAGGAAATGACTGTTCTGTATGAAACAAACCTAGTAGGATTCCTAGTGCCGTAGCCTAAAAATAGCACTCCCGGCTTCATTAAGTGCAACGGCTTTTATAAACCCCTGTCAAAGCACATACCAGGAATGGACGATTCTCCCCCTGACAGGGGTGAGGCTTGTCCATCCTGCTTCGCAGGGGATCGTGTCCTGCAGCAGAGACTGCTTCCAAGCGAGACCATTTGTGGGAAGCTGGCTGCCTTGCCTCCTGCTTTTGACATGGGTTTTATGAAACATGGCTATGAGCAGCTGTGACACTCGCTCTGCCGGAGCTGGGCCGTGAAAGCAAGACTTCAAATAAACCCCAAAATCTGAGCCCTGAATACGACACTTTGGATCCTACTCCAGTAGACTCGGTTGAGACTCGTTGTCTAACTTGGCTTGGAAGAAACTCTTTGGTCAGCCAGGATTTTGATGTCATCCCATATGGAGAGTATCTTTGCCCTGCTGCTTAAATTGGGAGAACAAACCAGTAGAATTCCACAAAAATTATTTTCAGTCGAAGGGATAAACCTATATTTTCCACAGAATAGGACAGAAGTCTGATTATTAAAAAGTAGCTAGAAAAACTACAAATTTCCCACAGCAATATTCCATTAAGGCATTGTTTGGCCTTAGATTTGAACTATGAGTCCCTGTCTAAAATTAAACTAACTCTGGCTCAAAACAGTGCTTCCCCACTTGTTCCCGGGTTCCACCACAGATGAGTCTGGTAGAAATGGTAATTTGAAGACAGTTCTCAAATCCAGTTGCAAATCCCAGGATAGACAAATTTTACCTCTTTCACCATCGTATTCGAGGTAAAAAGATTTGCTTAAATCACTCTAAAATATTGCTTCATCTCATAAAGGGAAGGCTGTGTAGAACAGGCTCCTTTACTATTAAACAGAATAAATTCAGCAAGAATTCTTCCAGGTCTTCCTCTTTACTCATTTATCAGAGGCTAATAAAGAGAATTCTTTTTCCCTTGGTGAATTTAGGCATTAGATAAATAAAGCTCAACACCACTGAGTCAGATGAGGACTCGCTTGTTAAACATTAACAAGCACCCAGCCTTTTCAAGCGTCTGCTTACTGATATCTCCGCGGCAGGCTTCATGGTTTGCTTTTGCACGTTTTTAGCACGCTACGTTAAGCAAGCACGGCTGTGTGCGATTACTAGGATAAGACTTCTTTGGGTCTGTGGGAGCCAACCTTTCTCTCTAGCAAGGGCAAGGCTGCTGGTTTCATGGTCTCACCGTCTCTTACAGCCTTCCTCGTTCTTTGCCTCCACACGCTCCGCATGCTCCTGTCTACCACAGCTGATGACTTGTTTTCAAACTCTAAAGCGCAGTTTATTTCGCGTTCTCTGTTTGCAGATGACATCGCAGGGCAGTTTTTTAATGAAAATGGAGTACAGACAGACCCATATTTACTCTCCCAGCAAGGAGCCCAGGTAAATCTGAGGTTCATTAGGGAACTCCGTAGAGGCAAAATAGAAGCTCAGCACTCCTGTGCCTGCAGTTGCCCCCGAAGCACTAGTATTTTCCCATCTGAGCGGTGGAAGGGAAAGTAGAAGGCATAATAGAAAGAGCCAAGGAATAGTGAGACTGTAACCACACTTTCTTCACTGACAATGTCCTTCCCACGTGTTTGTCTGCTCTCCATGGATCTAGCTGTGGATGTGGACGAGAGGTGGTCCAAGTGGCTATGGAAAAAAGCATCATTACAAAACCTGCAGAGTGGAGGAGAAGAGAAAACAGGGGGCAATGATACATACGGCCTTGGTTACAGGGTGGTCCTTGTGGCCAGGGTGCATTCAGCCTGCCTTTCGTGAGCTTGGCTTGGCTTGCAAGGCTTGGAGACATCTCTGCCTGGATGAAAGGATGAATGGAGGACGTGTCTGGACATACAAGTGAAGATGGTCACTTGCTCACTCTACCCAAGCTAGCCAATACAAGTCTGCTTCAGGGTGGTGGACACTTACAAACATATTAATGTGATTGTAAGCTCATAAGGAGCACTAGTCCATCCACTCTGGATTATAGAAAGAGCCAACACTCAAGTATCTGCACCATTTTTGTAGATATAACTTGGGACAGTACCAGTTCTTAAGGACCTTCCATCCATAATCCTCATTCTCCACACACAGATTACCTTCTGGGACCTTCCATGAATGAGAAATACTTTTTTTTCCTCCCCCTGAATGCATCCACCACAGTGGGCAGGAAGAGCCACCCAGGCTCCCACTTACCTTTAATGCCAGTTTACACCAGATGGGACAGCAATACCTACCCTGTAACCTGCCGGTACCTGCGTCCGATACTGTGCCCAGCGCACAGGACGTGAACCTATGGTGGCTCCTAGGTGGAGATGTGTTGGTTTCAAACACAAGGTGTTAACCAAGGACCTGGACACACTCAAAACTCCCATAGCCTTGTTTTAGCCCTAGCGCCTAAGGCCAGCTTCACCTCCATGCATGCGCAGATCCAGTAACCGGTCACAGACAAAAGGTTTCATTTAAAATCCAAATAATGCCACTCTTCTGATTACTCCCCCGTGGGCTGTTCCTGTGTGTGTCCTCCCACAGTATAGGAGCTTTGGTGTCCATACGCAACCCATAAAAACAGAGACAGTGAAAGAGAAACAAATTATGTCAGAATAACTGAAAGCTTAATGGGAGCACAAATGAGGCAAAAGTCACTGTATTTGCATTTATTTTCACTAGTTCTCAGATTTACAGGAGATCCAGCAAAATGTAATTTGATAGTAAGACCAGCTAGTTACAGTATCCAAGGAGAGTGAAAATCCCCTCAAATTGGATGAAACTTGATGCTGCCAGCATACTGCTGAATCCCCTCCAGTGTATTTCCAAATCACATTCCTCCTTTACTCTGCTGAGTGCTGCCCAAAGAATCAACAGTAAATCAAGTAACCTGCAATATACTTCTTTTTTTATAATGTATCTATAAATTTCATGGAACTATGGATTTCTTCTTATGAAATTTAATTTGAGTCACTTGGGGAAACATTTCCATATTGAAAGGAACTCCTGGCTTTCATTGTACTTATACTTTGCTTTTACTGAATTGCAAATGCTTTGATTTAAAGGGACCCAGCCAAGGTAAAGCCTGCCTGCACAAAAGCCATAGGGCCCATTTCCACTTGGCAGGAAAAAACAGGCAGCGGCTGAGCTGAGCAATCTCATCTCCGCCAGCCACTTGAGGACGGGCACTGTGAAGACGGGCTTAGGAGCGACTCCGGCTTTTCTGCCTCCTTGATTGCCATGTCACGGGGAGGACAAGACGAGAGCCTGGCCATCATTTCCAGCAAGGCTGACTCATGGAGAGAGCTGCCGCCGACCTCCCTCGGGTCCGAGGAGCACCCAGCACCGATTTCTGCATTCCCGTCCCCGGATTTCTGTGAATGGGGCTTTTTGAAAACCTGTGGGTCTGAGTGAAGGAATGGGTGCACAGTGTAAATTGGGTAAAGCCTTCATGGCACCAAAACTGATTGGAAATTACTTTTTTTAAAAAAGAAAAAAAAAAAAAAAAGACTGTTCCATATAATTTCTGGATTCCCCAGGCATTTTTTGACAAGCTCTGCTCCCATGGTGTTTTGTAACACACACAATCTAGGTGCAAATGAATCAATTTTTGCTGTTAATAAAACAGAAGCAAGTAGTGCAGCAGCGTTCAGCTTATGGCTCATAAACTAATATTACACAGTCTGCAAAAGGTAGTTAAGAAATTTAGCTGCACTGCCAGCGGACTCCAGTTCACTATGCACAATTGCAACACAAAATGTTAAGAGGGAAAAAAATTAGAAATGACTGAAAACATCAGAGTTGGAGAATGAAAAGGGAATACAAAGGAGGAAGTGAGACTGAGGCTTACACTTAAAAGCCAGTGAAAGAAAATACATTCAGAAAAAAACTCTCAGGCTTGGACATCAATGCAGTTTTCTTTAAAGAAAGACACTATCAGGTGCTTAAACAAAATAGAGACTTAGACGGTGACTAAAGTAACAGAAAAGGACATCAGAAGTTTGTAAATGCAAGAAGAATAGAATGAAGAAGAGACAATGGTTAGAAAGCGTCTGTATCATCTGGTTTGAATGACCAAATTGATCTGTTGCTGTGTCTGCCTTTATGGTGTTTGGTCCTGTCCCTCCACACGGACACGTATCATACCTCACAGCTTTCAGAGAGCAAAGGTAACACGCCATGAGATCCCCGATGCACCCACTAAGGCCCGGGGTTGCTGCTGCTGTTGCACACCCGTGGCAAAGGCTTCGCTGAGCTTGTCGCTCTGTCTGGTACCTCCTCCGCAAGCAGAGCCACTGTTTCACATAATAGCATTTAAACATCACCATGCCCAGACGTAAACTGAGGGACCTCTGGGGAACACACAGACCTGAGCCAATTTTCCAGCCCTGAGAAGTGTAGGCATTGAATCCAGCGCCATGGCTGAAGCAGAGCCCACAGTAACCTGGGGCAAAGAAAAGGGAGAGCAAGGGAGAGCCTTGGCGTGGGCTGGACAGGAGCCCTCCATTTCTGCCATTGCACAGAGACCAAACCAGCCACACTCAGCTGCTCAAAGGTGCACGAGCAGAGCCGGGAAAATTGATGCAATCCAGGCAGGCTCTTGCAGAGAAATCTGTTTGAATCCCCTGCATCACACTTTTCTGCGTCAAGCTCTGAGAAAGAGGGCATCAGCAGGAAATGTATGGGAAAGAAAAAGGCCAAAGTAGTACAGCAATCACCTGCACTGGGTTTTCTAAGAACTGATTAGAGACCAGCCTCCTAAGAGATTTTGGGTGAGTTTGCTGGCGTCATAACAGTGTCATGAGCAAGAGAGTTGCCTCTAGCCATTTGTCCTCTTCTTATCACATATACCCACCCAATCAAAATTAAGTTCCCAGTGCCATGCTCTCTAGTTTCCCACCACTCACCCACACTCCCAGTATCTTTAATGTTGCCTTTTTTTTTTTTTTTGACATTATCTAGTGGTTTTCTTACAACTGCCTACACGGACAGGTTTATCTCAAGGAATAGGTGAGCTGCCTTCATGAACAGCCTAGAAACAGCCTGTACATCATCAGTGATAAATGTCCCACAGTCCGGGAACACCCAGCCCAGAAAATGTCTTGAGATCCCTTCCAGTGCTGCATACCCTGGTTTCCATGAAATAATGGCATGCATCCACATACCTGAAACTATGTCCAGCTATCTATACGGTCTTTTTGTTTTTCCAAGAAAAGCTTGAATATTTTTATTCTATGCACTGTTTGCATTTCCAATATTTTATTATTACTTTTTAAAAATCTAGTTTTAAAAGGAGAAATATGGTTACTATGAAGCAGATATGGGATTGCCAGTACAACCTTGGTTTGGCGCAGTTTTGGAAATCTGGAATTATTTGCTAAGCAAAAGGATTTTACTGTTATATGATACATTAAATACTCCCTTAAGAAACCCTTTAATCAAGGAAATGAATTGTTTCAGGGTGGAATTGGTTTGTGGGCTAAATCATCATATGTGCTAACTAGAGTTTAAAGTGTCAAAGGTCTGAAACACATCGGGCATCGTTTACAACTAGTAAAGCTGGCTTATAGTTTGCTCTACGTCATAAATTATCCTTCTACCCACCTACCATCTGCACATCTATTGCTTGCATGCTGGTTAAATATTATTTGAAAGTATTGCAGCATAAATAAAATTAGCAATGGGTGAAATGGGATGAATTTAAATCGACTTCTCAGTTCCAAATCTTAATGGGAGTTTAAAAGGATGTTAGCAAATGACCTGACATAACCTTATTTCTCAGTCTTCTTCTGAATGCCATGTTTTGTCACAGGAGTGGGGAATCACAGGTCATCCCCAAATGAAGGGAACCACTTAGCTAATTTGGTACCTTCCCACTTCTGATTTAATATTTATACCATCAGCAGAACAGGTGATTGAAAAACGTCTCAGTGCTGAATGCATTAATTAACGTAATGCAAACGTAGGCACCTGGGCTGTGACAGAGGAGTCGGTCCCTTCTGCAAATCCCCGCTGAAGTTCCCGGGAACCTGGAGGTATGAGGAGGTCAGGACCAAGCCGTGAACTCCACAGCAGTTTCCTTTATCGCACAGGATGTCTGCTTCTAAACTGTATGAAAGCAAGCCCTGCGGCTGTTTGTTTTCCTTGCTTTCCTTTCCACAGCGTAAGTGGTTTCTGTGCGTGTGTTGTTCCCGACTGCTCTGGACGCAGGGGCGTTACGAGTGTTTACAAGCGGACTGTCTCCTTCAGCCACTTGTGTTTTCTAGCGTGCATGCTACAGCACCCAGTACCATTCCCAGATTTTTGTATTGCGCTAAAATCCACCCGCAGCTGATTTCAGAGAGGCCCCGTACGTCTTTCCGTCTTGCAGCTCTCTCAGGACTGCAATGGAGGCAGCTCTCCCAGCGTTTAAAGAACTGACAAGAACAAGGCGCCGGGCAACATTTCTCCCAGGGCTGACACTCTTGCCTTTCCAAAAGGCAGATTTTAGGCAGCTGTGCCTCTGCCTGCACTTTCTGTGCGCAATGACCTGCATGCACATTTTCGGTTAATGCCGGAGTGTGATTGCAGCTCATCTGTGAAGTGATCGCTTCCCTGCGGATAGGCTGGTCAGTGGCGCGGGGCTTCCCCTCGTAGCACATGAATCCTGGTCTCAGAGAACCATTCAGGTTGGCAGGGGTCTCAGGAGATCATCAAAGCAGGGTCAGCAGTGAATTCAGACCAGAAATTAAGCAACATGATTCTTCTGCCAATCATCATGAGACCAGACCCCTCTGGGGCTTCCTGCCACAGAGAGGGACGTCTGTGTGACTGCTTGTGAGAGAGAGGAGGCGGGAAGGAGATACGGTCCGTTTTAGGAACAGAGATAAGAAACATTTCAGGCGGTTGAGCCCAAAAGACTGTAGGGGAGGAAGGAAGGGAACAGAGAAATTCATCTTGGGCGTCTGAGATAAGAGTCATGGCTTCAGAAACCATAATTTTTATTTATTATTCAGAGCCTTAAGACTGCGAACAAAATGTGATATGTGGCCTAACTCTTCTGACTTTTTATTTCATAGAGTTATTTGGATTTAGACCGAATGAGTGAAGAAAAGCTGTGCTGCTGCTTGGATAGCCTTGTCCCTCTGCCCAGGATAGGTACAAATGGAAACCACACCAGGTACAAGAAGAGGAGGAGCAAGCTCACGTTTTATCAATTCTGCATAATACAAACTGGTCTTGAGAGAAATTCCACGCGCAGATAGACTAATCCTGGCTAAGGGTCAAATGCATCTTCAGCCACCACCAAAAAAACAGACTACATCTTTCCATGGGCTCCTTTCTTCAAGCAGAAATTGCTAGCTGCTTTGTTCGACCTCCACAGTCATTAGATTTTACTCTACTCAGGCGTGATCTGCCAGGATGTCAATTGAGTTAATGTTCTCAGGATAATCACAAATTCCAAAAGTATATTATTTCAAAAGGCCTGAAGCACTTGCAGAAATACAACTTGCCACTTGCACCTGCCCAGATCCAGTTTAGGGACATCATTAAAATAATTGCATCCCCTTTAAGACAGTCTCTTATGCAAGTGTATGAGCATATAATATCTTCAAAGATCAAGAACTTTTTATTGCCCACTCTCTTTGAGTGATGTATCATTAGATCTGCCTGCCTTGGGTTTGGCCTCCAATGCTGATCTCACATAATGATTTGCGACTGGTAGTCTCCCAATTTTATGTCCCCATACCTTCTTGCGTTAGACAGTAAAGATGAGGAACTGGCACCAGAGGTTCACTTCATCATCTCACTAGCTCCCGTTTAGTCCTATTTCAGTGGGAGTTATATGTGTCTAAGGATCGGGGCCAAGGACCCTCAAGGTCAGGTCTTCAAAGCTCACTGGCGCAGGCAGGACTTCCTGGGATGCGCAAATGTTTCTGCACTGGTAAGGAACTTCTAAGGGATTTAAAGTGGGATTTGGGTATCTTTGAGGATGCCTTCTGTCCTTTGCGTCCCTATAGAGTCTGCCGTAGGGCAGACTAGAAGCAACAAAGCGCCTTGAACTATACCTACTCCCATCACTTCTGTAACAAGAAGATCCTTTTCCTTCCTCTTGTTTATAGCCCCATATGATTTGCTGCAGTAGCTCTGCCCTTTGGTTACATGGATGATTAGCAGTACATACAAATGAAGACACATTTTGAAAATACAGTGACTTTTCTTCCAGTGAAGTAAAAATCCACACTTTATGTTGCAAACTTTACCTCAAATGTAAGTTGCTGGTCATTTTTGGCCATCTTCATAACGAGTAGGTAGAGTGCCACCAGCAAATAACTCTCTGTTCTGCACAATTAAGTTCTTTACTTTATAGAGACTGACAAAGAGTTTTGTGAACTGCCAGAATAATAACTCCTGGGAGAATGGAAATAGGGACATGAAAACACTTGTACAGCATTTGAGAAGTCTCTAGATGTGAGTTACTTTTGGGTGGATGAATGGATAGATAAATCAATAGGCACGTAAACAACAACAGACAGGGAAGATATACACAGTTCACTGAAGTTTACAGTTCTCTGGAAAAGTAAGTCTTGCGTAACGGCTCTGGGTTTGCACGCAGCAGTCCACTGCACTGTTATTTCCTATGCATTGTGGCGGGTATATCAGTCCTGAACACAGCAGAGCTTTACAGCATCCGAGCCACAAACTCAGTTTGCCATCCTACCCACCTTCTTCATTCGGTGGGGCGGCTGCTCAGCTGATTCTTGGCAACCATTCCCTGTTGGTCGCAGCTACAATGTTAACAATGACAAAGGCTTTCCAGACTAATTTGGGAGCATTTTCTGTTTTGAGATGTGCAGAATGCCTGTGTAATCATTCCTCTGAGAAAGAGGAGGGTTTTATAACTAAAACATCGGTTCAGAAGCCTCAATAGACCTGTATCCTGTTCCTTGTCACCCTGCGCCAAGGGGATTATGCATTTTCCCCACTGCACAGAAATATTTTGTAATTTAATTCTCTCTTCTTTGGCAATCTCACTGCAGATGGACAGAGCCTCATGAGGGACGGCATGTTGGTTTGCAAGCCTCCAAAGATTGCTCCTGTGTACTTAGGTGCTTCCTCCTATTGGAGTATCCATCTGTAATTTCCAATGTTCATTCCACCTCAAACATGTTTGCTAAGTAGATAAAAATTATCCACATTGATTTATGTAAGACAGGCCAGCCACAAAGGAACAAGTAACTCTACAAGGTCACTCAGAAAGCTTTTTACTCAGCCAGAAAAAAACCCTTGATTTCTTGGTCTCTGTTTAAATTGGCCAGTGGGATAGTGTGTGGGATACTGTGGGATCGTATTCCCTTGGAAGCGCAGATGAGAGACTTTTTCAGACTCTGCCAGAGCTTTTGTCCGGCCCACACACCCACTGGGGACACCGGACCCTGGAGGGGGTGGGTGGCACATGCCTGTGCCTCGTTTCAGCACAGAGTGGGAGCACACACCTCGGAAATGCTCCCGGGTACCACAGCACAGATATGGGTTGAATTCCTTACCAACACCATTCCTCCTCCCTCACGGTCATTTCTGTCAGGAGCAACGTCCCAAACTCAACAGGACTATATTTTTTTCTGGTTTGATTTTCTATTAGACAAAAGATACGCTGTGGTGCTTGTCTGATTCCTACAGCTCCAGACTCATGAGTTAATATATAACCAGCATATTCCTGAAGTATTTAAGTTGCTATTTCCCTTCACTTTGCCAAGGTAATGAGGTGTTTGATGAAGGGAGTTCAGCTGTAGACCTGCAAATGTACATTCTGTAGGCTAGAGAGAAACCACAACAGGCTCTCGCGTTTAATATTCTGATAAATTGGGCACTTCTGCACCTTACATCAGGCAGTGACACAATGCAGCCTTGTTAATCCAAATAGAAAGTGCGCCATCAGTAATGGAGTCCAGGTCTGTTTCAGCAAAATTAGATTTGCATCACTAATTCAAAACACCATAAAAATCCAAAGGATGCTCTGGAAGTAGAGGTTATCTGCTCATCTGTTCAGATAAGCGAAGCATACAGGCTTGACAATGTGAGGAGGTAATGGAACAAGTTGATGCCAGCATGCAGCGCTGGTTAGTTAGATTAAAAGAGCATATCTGGCGATGATTGTCTTCTGGTTTTTTCTAAGAAACACATCAAGAAGTGTATTAAAACAGCTCAGAATCACTGATGGGTTTTGTTATCTACTGCCTGGTCTCGGACTGCTGATAACTCCAAGACGGTCCTTCTTTTTCAAGACTTTGAACAATGTAATTAAGGTTTCTTGGAAATAAATCAATACTTGATATCACCTCTGAATAGCATGCTGGCCAGACAATCTGCCTTCCTTACTGAGACATGGCTGGGAGTCACTGGTGTCAGAGTTTAAGCTCTCACCTTTTTGCTTCTGTGTTTTCTTTGTAGGGGAGGTTTTCTTGTTGCAGTTAAAGCTTCAAGCCTTTCTTTCACGGGCCACAGCGGCTGAACGGCAGCACACCCGCACTCCGCTCCAGAGGACTGTTGTGATTGACTCCGATTTCGTTAACCCTTGCTGCAGGTCTGGGCGGAAGGTGGGCTGCGGCAGACTGAATGCGGTTTTCAACTGTCGTCTTCAGAAGCAGTTCGTCGCACTTTGCTTCTCCTTCATCCTGTATTCCCCAGTAGTATACACAGAAAATGAGAACGCAATAGACTCTCGAATAGTGTTACCGAGTGGGGAGGGGAAAGGCGCTCTGTGGGGTGTCGAAGGGCTGCCGCCCCAAGGCAATTATGCCTCTGCTTTTAGCTACCCCTGGTAACACCTCTCTTTCAGGCACCAGGATGGGCAGTCATTTCAGTAAAGATTATTTACTTTTTTTTTAAAATGATTAATTCAGAACCTGGCAAAGCTTAGGTAAATTCTCTGGAGGCTTGAAACTGTTTAGTCTGAATTTTAAGGGAAACAAAATTGCACTTTTGAGCAGTTAGGTCATAGGTAAGCCCTAAGACTCTTACTTTTGCTTTGAAATGATGCTGAAATAGGAGGATTTACTAAAGCCTCCAAAGTCTGGAGGTTTGGTTAAAAAAATAAGAAACCACAGAGGCCTTGATACTGAGCTAATTCATCTCTCTGTGCCTCTTGCCTCTTTTCTCTGCAGTAAGGGACAGAAAGGTCCAAAACCTTGATGTTTTCCGTTTGAAGTTTCCTTGAGAAAAACCCGCAGTAAAGACCACCCACCAGAGAGAGGCGGCACCGTTGTGCCATACGCGCAGACACAACCCAGCTCCAAGCCCCGCCAAGCCTAGCTCCATCCCATGCTGGCACTTGGACATCTCAGCTGCTGGATGTACCAGCACCCGAGGAGCTCCTCCTGGAAGCAGCAGGAGCCTCTCTGCCCCTTCATATTCTTCATTTGGAGAAATCCCATGGTGATTTTCCTACTATCGGCTGATGATGCTGTTGGCAAGGGCTCCTTCTTTGCCAGACCAAGCTGAGCTGTTTCAGCTGGGACAGATTGGATCCGAAATGTGTCTTCAGGCAGAATGGGGGAAAAATAATCATCCTGATGACATAATGGAGGAAAATCAGGGTCACAAGCCTGGGTGGTGATTGCTGCCAGGCAGAGGTTACCCATAATCTTTCTTGGCCACATCCACCAGAGTGCTGCAAGGAATCAGTTCCCTCTCCTTGGTGCACCCAGGGAACAGGGCTAAAACATCTACGTACTTAGGATTAAACAGTCTGTCCTGTCATATGCACGGTCCTAAGAAGATGCTCTTCAAAGAAGCAAGTCTGATGGAGTTCTGGTGTAATTTATGGAGTGGAGATGCACTAGACACCTAATGCTGTCTCTGTTCTTGTCCTTGCATGATTTACCAATTTACCTCTGACATCTAGTTCAGTTGCCTAAATTTGGCATGTCATTTAAAAACACAGCAGCTTACACTCTCCGCAACGGCCGTGGAGAGCAAGAGACCTCCAGAAGGCATCCTCCCTTGTCATCTCCTATGACTGACCACAGCAGGGGCTACATGCCTGTTTGCCTGCCTTCTGTGTCCCACTGCGGTGTAGGACTTGGATCGAGAAATCTAGGCCTGGGTCTCTCCTCATCCTCATCTTTTTCTGTGGCACGTATGTATTGTAGTAGGTAGAAGTACCTAACTGTTTTAAAGCCCTGACGGTGAAAGATGCGATGTACTCTTGCTGCTATAGCACCTAACGGTGAACGTAACAGCTCAGCGTAGAGTGGTCTCTCAGCCTCCTGAAAAATACATCTCTTCTCTTGTGGCAAAGAGATCTGAAGAGCCAGTGAGTATGAACTGGAATTTTTCTGTTAAATACAGCATGAAAGTCTTTCTTTAGAAGCTAAATGGATAAAAACAGTGCATGAAATTGAAGTTGATAATTAGCAAGTCAGTCTCAGTGAGGGGCTCATAACTGCTTTGACCTTCAGGCTTTGTGCACGGGCCGAGAGGGGAAGCACATCTCCCCGGCTGTGCAGCACAACAGAGCCCACACGGTTTCACCTGAGGAAATAGCAATGAGGCGAGCTAAGCCCTGGCAAAAAAATAAAATTGCAGATCAAAGGTAATGTATACACGAGATTGGTCCTAAGCTGCCTGCCAGAAAATTAAGGTGAAGAGCTAATTCCCTCAAAGCAGCTCATAGTCTTGTCAGCAGATCCCCAGCATGCCACCCAGCCATCTGTAAGGGTTGCCATAGGTGGGGTGAGGTTTCCCAAGTCTTTCTTGGTTGGAAAGACAGCACCTATCTGTCTTTCATGATCTTAATTTCACAGCCCTAGAAGCACAGATACTTTTCAGGCCACTGCTGTTACTTGATACTTCTCTAAAGAGTTATTACTTCCCTCTGTAAGTCACCGCTATGTTGTAGCCCTGGCCCACAGCCTCTGAAGTCAGTGGAAAGCCTTCCAGAGGACTTTCGCTCCGTCTTCTGGTGAGGGATGGGAACCCTGAATGGAGAAATATCTTTGCAGCATGATTCAAAGATGCATAGAATTTAGGAACAAGAGGAACTGTTAGATCATATAGTCGGGCCACCTGTGCACCGCATACACCAGTTCACCCATATACGCTGGCACTGGGGTCAGGGACCTGCACTTCTCAAGTATCTCTTCCCATCTCGTGTCACAACTAGGTGGAAGAACCTTTCACTGACTCCATGTAATTGCATACTCTAGTCCAGTCACTTCCCAGTCCTTTCTTTGCTAAACTTTCAACCTCTCATTTGCAGGCATTTTTCCCAGCCCTTGAGTAATTTTTTATTGCTTTTCCTATTGTCTCCACCCTTATGACGTCCCCTCTGAAGTTCTGACTACCAGCACGAGATATACTTTCATGGGGGGAAATCATGTTCCTTACTCATCACCTGCCTGTTTGTACAAGCAAGAGTTACGTTTTTAGTTCTCCTTACCACGCACTTGATGTGGGAGCTCATCACTGATTCCAAAAGACTGTCCTCTGTTTCTTAAGTGGGGCTTGTGTTTCTTGTAGCTAAATTTTGCCAGGTTTTGCTCTTGGCTTCTATTCTAATGCTTTTTGTATTAAAAGAAGCCTGGTGTACCAGGAGAGCTGGCTCTCTGCAGATAAATCTCCTGTGATTTACCTTTACACCAAACTTTGTGTCAGCCATTAATTTCATCTGTAGTGATTTCATAGCTATTTCTGGCCTGATCTCAGGAGTCTCAGTTTAAGGTCTAAAACCTGAAAACATCGTTTGTATTTTTCTTCTATGAAGTTATTCAGGAACAGCTAACACAAATTCACAAACTGAACTTTGGTAGCGAAGACTTTAGGATGGTTTTACGACGACATCATCAAGTCAAACAGTCTGCAAAGACAGCCAAGGTGGATTTTTTTTTTTTCTGCAGTGTTGTATCAGGATATGACGGGTGAGTGAGAGAAAAGGAGAAGGGCAAAAGCCTGAGTGGGAACCAGCCAAGCCCACTGCTGCTAGCATGCCTCAGATGCACTGTAATCTGCACCCCCTCTGTAATGCAATGAGTAGGAGAGGCGGGGATGCTTTTAAAATAACTTTCACTGCAGTTACGAAGTGTCACTCCACAGCTATGATTTACCATTACCAGCCAAGTCACGGTTGGTACCTGGGACATAAAATAATGTAGAAAGCAGAAGTGGGACAAAGGTGAGAGGCTATCATCGCCAGGCGGTGCTGGCAGGACTTACCGGGACGTGTGTGCGAAGGAGAGAACCTGAGTCACGTGAAGAAAATGGGGGTGAGCAAAACCACCGTTGGTTGAACAAACAAATCTAATGTGCTGTAAAGCATCCTGGTCACCTGCTCTAACTAAGCTAAAAAAAATATCCTAGTTGTAGCCAATTGAGATATTGCACCTAAAATGTCGCCAATATGCCTTTTACAATAGCATATTTTCTTTCCTAGTTTTGTTGGACATACTGATATTTTTAAGATCACATTTGTCTTTTTCATGTCTTCTTCACTTCAGTGGCTTCTAGTCACCCGGCCATTCTCTCGGCCATTTGCTTCAGAAAAGCTCTCAGCTGACAGCAGAAATTCTTGTTATTAGAACCTAAGTATTCTTGAATCACATCCCATTTTATTAAGATACTCTGATTTCCCTCTGCATTGACAAAAAATATTTAAATCACCAGCCACGTCAGAGAGAGTGCCTCCTCTATAACGCCTCTGCTTTCAATACTAGCTCAATTTTCTTCTTATCTTTAGCCAGTTCTCTATAACATTTCTTCTGCTAATCCCCTTCTCCAGCTCACCTGATAATTGCCCCTGTAGCCCCCTCTCAAAAGGTCCACTTAAGTTTAGATAGGTATGATTTTCTTAATTTCTTTTGTCTCAGAAAATGAATTATCCTGTCAAGGAAAGGTCAGTTTAGTCTGGTATGATGCATTTCTCTCATTTACATGTTATCCACGTTATTTTATTTCGTTCTAAGGACCTGTGGTTAATTGAGATAGGATTAACAAGCCTATGGTTTCCCATGTCACGTTTTTCACATTTCTAAACCACAGGTATTACCTTTGCTATTCTTCATTTCTGTAATATCACCTCTAACTTGAGAATTGTATTGAAAAACCTTGCTACCAAGCCTGGTGTCATTTGCCAGTTCTTTCAAAGTGCTGTGATGGGGGTTATGTGCTCGTCATTTCAGAAGCACCCGAGCTCCATGTAGATAACCTCATTTGCATTAACCACTGCCTTTCTTCCCATGTTCTTGAAAACAGAGGCAACACATTCACTTAGGTTTTGGAAACAAAGTTGTAATATCTTTAATGTTCACCCCATAATGCTCAACTTCCTTACTTCTTCATTTTTTATACAACCAGTGAATGTTTCATCCTTTTCTCACAAACTTTGAAGCCTGTAGTTGACTTGGAGCTTGCAAATTCTTGCTTTTACCTCTATAACTTTTAAGAGAGTTTCCTCGCTTTCATTTTCCCATTTTTCTTTCTCTGTTCCCTGTTTCTTCCTAGGATTCTTTACCCCTGGGTTATTCATTCAGTTATGTTTGCAGTTCTTCTCTACATGTTTTTCTCTCTTCTTTCTTGGAATAGAAGTTTAAGATATTTTCTGTAGTTGGTTGAAATTCACACACACATATTCAAATCCTGAGATCAGCTGTCTTTGCTAATTAGTTCCTTCAATTCATCAATGCTTCCTCCTTTGAAATAAAAAAAAAAAATCTTTCTTATTGGCCTACCTTTGTCTATACTACCTTTCAACTGAAATCTATCTGACTCATAATCCATCACTCCACAAATATTTGCCATGACCAGCTGTTTGATAATAACCCGAGATCCTGTACAACAGCTCCATTCCTGCTTTCTTCTCCGTCTTCCTCCTCTCCTCATTCACTCCTCCACAGAAATACCATCTCACTGGAAGCATCTGATTTCAACGGCAGAGATTCCTTACCCGGTTAATGGATGCTCTGAACCACCCCCTCAAAGCCCTCCGTCCTAAGCTAAGCACGTATACTGACATTCAGCCCCAGGCGCAGGTTATTTAGGTGTCTTCAACATGCTCGCGTACATGGGAGCTGGGGGTCAGAGCTCCTGCCGTCGCCAATACAACAGCTCCTGTGGCTCGTTAATACAGCCAGTGGAGCCTGCAGAGCTATTTGGAGGACAGATGTAGGTGCCCAGCGTAGGTGACCTGAATAGCTCTGCACTCTTTTGCTCCGATTCTCTTACTGAAGCGTAGGCATCCAGGGTCACTGAGATGCCCTTGAGGATGCCACCTACTTTGGAGATGCTTTTCCAGAAAAATGTGGCTCTCTTGTAGGTCCTATGTCATATCTGTAAGCTTAGGGCAGATGTCTTAGATGACCTCTGGCAACATAAATGGTATCAGACATCCACACTTAAGCAACTGAATCAAACTCCGCCTTTCCATTAAATATGTGGGGAGCTTTGTCACCTTGTTCTCATGAAGACACCTACATTCATATTCCTACATTTTTATGGCAAGAGTCTGGAGAAGACTCCCACCTCCAATTAAGAAGCCTGAATTCACAAGATGTTATAATTCCCCACTGGATAGGAACAATTCAAACAGAAACTTTGTTAAACAATGCAGAGTAAGTATTTTAAGAACAAAGTATAATCATTTCCAGCCAAGGCACACATACTTCACTCACTGAGTACTCTGGCTTCCTTGGGTTATCATCAAGAACAAACAGAGAGATTCCCTTGTTCTTTGCCTCTCCTGTCCTGAATCTGGGGCAAGAGTTTTGTCAGAGGGAAAGTTCTGTGTGAGCACACTATTAGAGTACGTTACTAGCTAGGAACAAAAAATCAACTGAAAATCATAATGATATAGAAAGATGTGCTGGCCTGTCTAGTCAGTTGTGTGATGGCATTTGAGAAGAGATATGGAAAGATCATCTGAGACCTGATGATGCCCTTTCATGCAAGCCTCAGGTGTTCTGGCCCCACCCCATGGTAGGACGTTGTGTTCTGCATCCAAGCAATGCTACAGCATGTAGCTAATCCTGCGTTGACTCCAGCCAGCCCTGATAGGATGTTCCCAGTCTATGCTGGGGCAAGAGTTCCCTCCAGATAGTCTGACACAAGAAAAAGTGTCAGGATAAGGTCAGTGGCCTTTTCTCCCTCTTCCCCCACCACATTTGTCACTGAATTCAGCCACAGATGGATGTTGTTTGGTATGATAAACTGTTTGGTGTGATAAGTGTTACAAAGATTTTAGCCTGTGGTAGAGCTTGTATGAAACAAGAAGTTAGGCTAATTCATGAAACTGTACGTCCTTCTTGCCAGGAGATTTGGGATTGTCATAGTCCACTAAGGAGGAAAAGAGCTCCAACACCCTCAGGTGCCCCGTCATGGAATTCTGGTCTGTGCAGACAGAGGGAAAAGAAGGCTTATGGAATTCTGAAGAACAGGTGGTTCAAAACAACTTGTGCACTGAAACAGGTCTGGGATGTTCCTAAAAGTGATCTTTTCTGCATAAGAAAGTTTCTTTCACTC
Organism: Phoenicopterus ruber ruber; assembly: GCA_009819775.1. Classification (NCBI taxonomy): domain Eukaryota; kingdom Metazoa; phylum Chordata; class Aves; order Phoenicopteriformes; family Phoenicopteridae; genus Phoenicopterus; species Phoenicopterus ruber. Next base: position 187,339,127 of record CM020215.1, on the reverse strand, counting down.
ACCTTCAGCTATTGTTTCTGATAAGAAGAAATTTAAACTAAGAGATGAAAGAGCAAGACTGGAAGTGTCTTTCCTACATGTAATTTTGAGCAGGCTGCAAAAGGAAAGCAAGGCAAAGGAAGACACAGCAATGGAAAAAGCAATGTCAGTGGTAGAACAAATACCCAGCCAAGAGGTGAAGAGTACGAGTATTTATGAGAACGACGGGTAAAGCACTTGGTGAAATGAGTCTGCTGAGTTCTTCTAAGGGAGCTGGATGTGGTGGTAAGACATTCTTTTATAAGAAGGGTCTAGAAGAGTTTAGCTAGTTCAGTGTGAAGTCTTGAAAGGGGATATAACTGATGTTCCTGTATTTCAAGCCAGTGAGGAAGAGGAGGGGACAAACATGAAAGAGAGAGAGAGAGAAAGGAACTACTGTGGAGAATCCTGGCATAAGAACAAGTAGGTCAATAAAATGCAGAGTGGAAATTAAAGGATGTCCTTGCTCATTTCAGCTGTGGAGGTCTTCAGATGAGACTGGTGGACTCTAGAAAACCCTACTGACTTTGCAAAACAGAGCTTGACCAGCTCAGGAAAGGGAATGTAGGATGTGACAGCAGAAGGCTCGCCTTTGACAACCATTGATTTACTTTAGGGTGTATTTTATAAGCCCTTACATCAGTCCCCAGTCTGGGCAGCATGAAGCTGAAACAAAGCTTTTTCTCTTGCCTGCTTGGCACAGAGATGGAGCACAGAGTCTGACCAGGCTGGCAACTATCAGTACTGCTGGCACCTTCCCTCTCACTGACAGAGCAAAAAAAAATCATGAACAGCATCCCTGACAACACATCAGGCCACGGACTAATGTTTATTTGCTTTTTCCATTTACAGTACTCAATAAGGAATGTTAATGGAAAGTTGTTTAAGCTCAACAGGCAAAAGCTAAACTCATGAATAAGAGGTCTTGGAACATTTTTGTTTGAAATTTCCTTCTCGTTCCTCTCACCCCCTCCACCCCTCCCCTTCTTTCCTATTAAACTGAAGTCAATTTCCCTAATAAAGTCCAAGGCTTTTAAACCCAACCTAACGTTCATGATTGCTATCTTTCCCTGAATAAACAAAATACTTTATACCTTCTGCTGGAGGCACAGACTTCTCTTATTTGCAGGGGAGAGTGGAAGCAACATTTTAAACACTGCTTTGTGCACAAAGGCCGATGAAAGCTGAAAACTGTGAGAACTGGGCTGCTCAGTCCTCATCCTTTATCAGGAACTGGGGTGATAATGAAACCTGACATGTCGTGCTGCTTTCCTTGATCAGCTCCTGATTGCAGGGCTGCACAAAGAGGAACCCAACAAAGGTGAAACGGGACCTGTTCATAAACCCAGGGACTGATGCTGCAAAACCTCAGGCAGCTCCTAGATGCTTTATACAGAATCAGGCCCTAAGTGCCACTGCCAATAACAAAGAGATAACCCACTCAGATAGACAGCCAGAAGCCCTGGGCAATGCAGCAGACCTGTCCCATGAGTAGCAACGGGAATGTGACTCTGACAGATACAATATCCACAAAGTGCTGCTGAGAAAGACTGCTGTTTCTCATCAGGTGTTGCTGACACCAAATGCTCCCCTAGAGAAGAACCCCCTTTTCATGAGCCACTGGAAAATGTCCTAGAGGGAGGGGATGCTACCCTAGGTTGCCATTTGGGGTGACTTAGCCAAACCAAAGCCCTCCCTTTTGACCTGTAGCAGCCCTCAGTTTGCTCCCTCCCTGATACACATGCCTGCAGCCAATTGAAGAAAACAGAAAACTACAAGAGCACCACAGCTCCTCATTGAAATGTCTCCTTTGGCCTGTTAAATCAAAACAAAACAGAAAAAAAATGCACACTGAGATGCAGGAGTTTAATGTGCCCTTCTATCCACACGTGTTTCCAATGTGTTTTGTAACAGCCACAACAAAATGCAATTACTCGGTGTAGGCAGGCGTGCTTCTGGATGGCTCAATAAAAGTCCAGACAGGGCTGTGCAGCCCAAGGCTGAGGTGAGGGCCTCTCTCCCCCTTCCCCTCTGCACGGTTGCTCCTCGTCACCACATGCTGTTGCTGAGATGGGGCTGGCGTGGACAGGGAGATGAAGATGGTGAGACTCAGAGGTGATGGAGAGCAGACCACGCAGCTGCTCGCTTTCCCATCTGGCGCCTTCGCTGGGTCGCGGCTGCAGCCAGCCACATGTCTGTGGCTGCCAGCAAACTTGCGCTCTGCAGAGGCATGGTGAAGAGCAGGAGTAAAGGGCGTTTGAGTTTATGGGTGAGTTGCAAGGGCTCAGCTGCATTACAGGGTCAGCCCAATGACCACAGTCCTCTTTCTCTTCCTTACATTAGGGAATGACCATCTGCATGCAGTAGAAACAAGGACTGCAACTAGGTCCCTTGGGCATCAGCAACAACTCTGGCATAATCTCACCTTAATTTTCCAGTAGTCCAAGACTGTGAGCCTACACAGCTCCTGACTGCTGCAGTAAAGTCATGTATTTGTCCAGAGGACTGGGAATGATGACGGGTTTGAAAAGGAATCCAGGCACAACCTATGAAATCCTCTGTCCATGGCTGAAGAAAGGAAAGGACTTCCCTCCCTCTCTCCCCCACATATTGTTTGTTTACTTCTAAGCAAATTGCAGCCTAACTCAAATTAAGGGACCACCACCAGCAGCAAATCTTATGGTAGCCGCACATCATACTACATTACACTTGCAATGCCAGACTGCGAGATAGTTACAGTACAGAACCCTGTTTTCTAGAAAAATCAGACGCAATCCCAGGTCATGCTGACTCTCCAAGTGTTGAAGTGATGATGTGCATTCATGAATCACATCTTACTCACAGGTCTCATAAAAACCCAACCCTTCAATGATCTGAAGATTAAAAGCCCCTATGCCCCGCGATAAAAGTAGTATTCGGCCAGTATCCAAGTGGGAAGTACTTTAAGCAGATTTCTAAGGTCTGCTTGTTGAAATGAGACTTGCAGGACAGGACCTCCCTAGGATATGGCTTATCTTCTTGGTTATACTTGAAGACTTGGGCACTGCCTTTTATTTCAATATTTAGGTGCTGCTTTAACCAATATACCTCATGAGAAATATTTTAGTCAATAAAATCTCTTGCGTTTTCCTGCTAACAAGGTGCTGAAAATCCAGTTACAGGCAGACGCTCACCTCCTAACGAGAGCTGTGCCTTCAAGTGTAACTTGGCGTTACACAGCCACTGTGCACCTCTGCCTTTTTAAAAATTCATTTGGGCGCATCATTCAGCGTCTGAATTCCAGTCAGTTCTGGGTAATAATAACCATTCATTTCATTGATTTCTGCTGCGTTCCTACTCAGGGTAAATAATAAGGCAGCTCTGTGTCGTGGATTCAGACCAAGACTCTAGCCGTAACAATGATTGAAAGCCCCCACGGGGGTGTAGAGAAGTCAGAGACAACAGCACACCAATTATGAAGCCCTGCACTTCATCTACTGCTGGCAAAAGAAAAGGTTAATTATCTAAAAATAAAGCAACTGTATGCTGGTGCAGGAGGGTGAACTGGGAGGAGGGCTGTGGAACAAACAAGATAACGTTGTGATCTACAGCATTAGAAGACTGAGGCTGAGTAAGGAACTGTCCAGTATAACCTGTCACCCACAGGCAAATCAAACTGCACAGCTGAAAACTCTCGACCAAAATAAATGGACTACGTCATGTCTTTTAATAAGCCTTTTCTGGTTCTGACATTGAAACCAACAGGTGCCCAGGAGCCGCAGACAGTCTCACACCCACTTAGTTACTCCAAGGCTGTATGTGTTCCAATGACTTACCGCACCTCAGTGAGCCTGAGACGTGAGGACTGAGATCAGAGCTGAACTTCCTTGGTGTTTCTGCTGCCTTTTAAGAAGACAAGGCTAGTTACTTTTTGCAGATGCGGATTTGAAACCTCCTCTCCAAAGCGCTGTTGCGTTTAGGGTTTTTACTCCCCATGAGCATCTGTGAATCACGAAAGGTCTAGGGAGTTGGGGAAGCACCCAAAAGTTTAGGGGTGAGGTTCACCACCTCAGATAGACGGGCAGGCAGTTCGCATCTTTTGGTGTTTGTGAGGACCACTGTACTAGAGAAAAACTCAGTAACCACCAGTGGTTCTGCTGTGGGAATCCAAGAAGGCAAGGCTACATAAGAAGAGCAAGGAGGAAACTACACTCCTCCCGTTTGCCCTCCTCATCATTGTGAAGGCCTGACAGGCAGCCAAGAACCTCACAAGTAGGCTCCAGCCACATATTTATGGCAAAGAGGAAAGAGCAGCAACTCCTCCAGCCTGGGATAACAGGTAAAAGAGTACAAGGCATATATGGAGTCACTCCCACTGAGTGAAAAGAAAAAATCACCAGTAAGACCAATAGGACCCTAACAGAGCCTTTAATATAGACCTGAAGTACAGCCTAGAGCCTGGAACGTGCACTTCCTAATGTTATTTTTTCTAAAAGTCAGTCATTCATTCCATTAAGGCAAAGTTTCGAGGGTCCATTAATACTCTGAGTTTTATAGCAGCTGAAATCATCAAAAGCCATTGCAGGTGTTCCCTGCTTTCTACACAATCCTCTCTGAGAAAGGAAGGGGGAAAACACCATCTCTGAATAAATAAAGGACCTGAGGCACTAAGATGCTAAAATTACTCAGTTAATTGCACATCACCTATCTATGGGAGGGCTGGCAAATTTCTCATCTCTCTCCGAAGCAAGTCCCTTAATCATGTAACAATTCATCGTCTGGGTTAAAGAAGCTGCATTATAAAAAGCAAAAAAATCCAAAACAATCCATGACAAAATGACAAATTTGGATTAGGTTTTCAGGTCACTGTACTAAATACTGTCACTAATAATATTAGATTTACACAGCTTCAGTTGCATTGAGCTAAAAATGGATCCCATTACGTTCTTCATATTTTTGGTCAGGGCAAATACACATACGCATAGGTGGGTGCTCGAGAATTCCCATGGGGTCACAAGAAGAGGTCTGCAAGAGGAGATGGCTCCTTCACATGTCACTCCTCTGGCTACCCTCTTAGCACAAGTGACTGCTCATACTGTTGCCATGAGGAGGAGAAACCAGTGGGGAATACAGTCAGGTGTCACTTTGATACAATCCTATTTATTAATGGAGAAGAAACAGACAGTCTTGCTCCACTGAACACAGGATGGCAGTTCTCTCTCTCCCATGCATTTGCTTTAATTTTTAAAGAACTCTAAGCCAGCTTTCTGAACAAGGACTGTTCCCAGTCATTCATCTGCGAACATGACAAATACAGTGCTTATTCATCGAGGATCAGATGTACCATAGCTAGTGTGGTGGGTTGACCTTGGCTGGCTGCCAGGTGCCCACCTAGCTGCTCTCTCAATCCCCTTCTCAGTGGGATGGGGGAGAAAATAAGATGAAAAAAACTCGTGGGTTGAGATAAAGATAGTTTAATGAAAAAAAGCAAACGCCGTGTGCAGGAGCAAAGCAAAAACAAAGCGGATGATGTATTCTCTACTTCCCATCAGCAGGTGATGTCCAGCCACTTTGTGGGAAGTAGGGCCCCAGTACATGTAGCAGCTGCTTTGGAAGACAAACACCTTAATAACGAACGCCCCCTCCTCCTCCTCCTTTCTCTCAGCTTTTACTGCTGAGCACGACATCGTATGGCATGGGATATCCCTGTGGTCAGTTGGGGTCAGCTGTCCTGGCTGTGTCCCCTCCCAACCTGTTGCCCACCCCCAGGCTACCAGCCTTTGGGGGGTGTTGGAGGGACAGCCAGCCTTGGTGCTGTGCGGGCTCTGCTCAGCAGTAGCCAACACACGGGCGCGTTACCAACACCCTCCTAGCCGCTATATGGGCTGCTATGGAGAAAGTTAACCCCATCCCAGCCAGACCCACTACCTGGGTTTTGTGGGTTACATCATGTGGGACAACTTCATCTGACATGTGTTGATGTATCCCTGCCAAAAGAGGTGGAAATGAACTAGGATTAGCTCGAAGTTTTGGCTGGCTGGGATCACGATGTCAGTGTAATATCACATTGTGCGCATGCACAGACTCACAATACAGGTATGAACAGTTGGAGCTTTTCAGACGTATTTCCATGTGAGCTGTATGCTCCTCATGTCTGCAAATGAGAGTACTTTTATTTAGAGGCATTCTTACAGACTTAGGAAGTCATGGCCAACTTAGAGATGTTGTCATACACTTGGTGAGCTAATCCATGGCATCATGCAGAATTCTCTGCAAAATTGCTGCAGAGAAAGGAAATCAGCCAATCTTCCCCTTTTACACGATTACTCATTTCATTGGAGTCTTGTTACTTGAAATGTAGCATGTTATTTGCTAACATGTCTGTTACTAAAACCTCTTACTGTTTTGCTGGAGAGCTATGGACTTTCCTGGCTAATGCAGATCATTGGAAAACTTTTCTTCCAAACAGATCCTACTCCTTCTCATTACTAAAGCAGCCTCAGCACTTATGTGGGGAAGCCCTCTTTTCCCATCTAAATGCCCAGGCACAGCTGGGGCACCGGTGTTTAAGGTTAAGGATTGCAACAGCCACGCAAGGGGGAATCGCTTGCCGTTTGCTAGGTGCCTCAGACATTCTCGTCATCCTTAACACCAGTCTAACACATAGCAGACACTTATGCTTATTTACAGAGCCTAAATGCAAACAAAACCCTGAAAGGACCTAGAGATAGGGGAGGAAGACAAAAGCACAAGCACAAGCACTTACTTGCTTATCTTAAGATCAGCTCCAAGAAGACTGCTCTCACTCTCACTCTCACTCTCACCTAATGAGCCATACCTAAGGACCCGCTTCTTAGCTAAGCTTCATGTCTTTAATACTCTTTCCTGACAGAAAAATCTCAGTTCATTTGCTTCCCCTTCCCTGGGGTCCCCTGGGCTTCTCTTCAAGTCACTCTTTACTCCCGGGATTATTGGTATTAATCTATTCGGGAAGCATTTTCCACACTCCTGCCCCAAGGCTAGTGTCTGCCTTCACCTCTCCAGGGATGCTGATGGCTTTTTTGGTGGGCAGGAGCCATCCTCTCCCATCCTGATAGCAAACAGATATCGCTGATAATGACTTGGCTGAACTGCCAGCAAGTCATTAACCTTTGTTAGGGTAAAACACTTTCCCACCTGGTGAAGCCACACTCCAATCTCATATTGCAATCTGTTCAATAAATAAGGCATTGCCTACAACACACACACTGACAATCATACTTTATACAGAAAAAATATAAACAGCTTCAACAGATATGTCTCATTACTAGTCCTAGACATGACAATAATCGTTATTTTGGGGTGCTAATGCTGATATCATTCTCATTCATGATGAGACTGATCTCATCTAGGTCAGGAAATTTAGGGGATTTTTGAGTTTGACCCTTCTCCCTGCTGGAACTCACCAGCATCTGTCTGTACTGGCCGAGCACCAGTTGATGCGGGAGTTGCTTGTTCCTAAAAGAGCTTCTTTTTCTTTGGGGAAACTGTTGGTTTAGAAGCCACCGGCAACCCATCAGGGGCTTGCTGAGTGATGGCTAACCTTCGCTTCAGAGGTACGGCTGCTGATTTAATACTCTGTAGCTGGAGGTGAGAATAAATCTGCGACATCTTGGGGCCACTTGAGCTACTTGTATGTAGTGATATCTGTGGTGTTTGCAGTGGTGCTGGAGAGGGCTGGTGACATGAGGAAAAAGATCCCTTTTATGCTCTGTATATTTTAACTAGACTTGCCTTCTTTGGTGTATGGTGAGTACTGAAGTTATAAACACAACAGTCCATATGCTTCAGCCACGTCAGCTAAATGTTTATATACATGGGAGGGTGGGTTCATCTCACCTAAATGTGGTCATTTAAAGTCAGGTGTTGGCTCCTTCCATGTCAACGTCTAAGACAGGGCCCCGCAGAGAGTGGTACAGTCTGCTACTCCTAGATACTATGTCAAGATGGGGTGAATTGCCCGTTGGGGGGCCCTGCGGGTCGTAGAAGGGGTCTCACTGACAAGGTTAGAGAGAGAAATACAGAGGCGTGTGCCTTTTGCCCCTTTTGTGGGGTATCAACAGGAGGAATCACAACCCGACATGCCATGCCTGCTAAAATGGCCAGGATTTTTTTACAGAGGATTTCCTCAACCAAATCCCGCTTTTTTTTTTTTTTTTTTTTTGTAAGTTCTAAGATCAGTGGCGTTCGCCACAGGTTTGCCAAGAAAACAGCAGGTCCTTGGAACCGCATCTCTGCTGTGTGACAAACCATTTGCAAGGAGAAACGCTCCGTGAGCTGCACTCTCCCAGCTGTTGTGGTGCTCGTTGGCGATGCCGGCTGCTCAGGGTTACGTGCTGAAGCTACCAAGAGCAGCGAGGCAGGGATTTTCCAGCGAGCTACCAGGGAATTAAATGTCTGGATTCCTTTCGCATTCCACAGGCGCTCGGGCACTGAATTGTGCCCCCAGGTTCATTTTCCAGTTCAGCTCTGGTACTGGAAAAACACTCCATTGAGAGGAATATGCCCACTTGCCAGCCAGCTGGAGGGTGCCAAGAGCAACATTAGCGGGGTTTATCAGACAGACGGCCAGGGCACTAGCAGAGAACTATCTCAGGAATCTCAACACTGTTACCACAAACCTATCTTGAGTTTTGATTTTGAAAATATGTTCTTCTTACTCAGGAGAAACATCAGATAAATGATGCAGTCCTGCCTCTCCCAGGAGTGAGCCAACAGCTACAATAGCTAAAGGTACCTCTTGGCTATGTTTTCCACATTTCAGCATAGTAATAGCTTAACACTGAAACTCACAGTTGAAAAGTGTTGGGGAACTAAATGAAAATGCCTGCCAATGGTTTGTTGAGTTACAAGCCCTGTCCTTATCATGGTAAAGTAAAGAAAGCAGTGGCATCAGGTGCTCTTTTTACCCTTTGGTAGCTAGGGGCACTTCTAGGAGGCTCCTAAAGCGCCATGTCTCCCTTCACCTCTCAGAAGCTCTGCTAGTCTGGTGGGGCAGCATCCAGCAGCAAGCGCTATGCTCAGGGCCCTTGTGGGCTGTTCTGCCTGATGCACAAGAGATCCAATCATAGAACCATAGAATGGTTTGGGTTGGAAGGGACCTTTAAAGGTCATCTAGTCCAACCCCCCCTGCAATAAGCAGGGACATCTTCAACTAGAATCAGACAACCTCTCGGACAAAAAGACCCCAAATAATACAGTTGGAGGTAGCAGCCAAGGCTCTGTAGCTGGGACCATATGACTCATCTCCTGTGAGCTGGCAGGAAGGTGCATGCAACATCTGCACCGCTGTGTTTTACATTTGTTATTCATGGAACAAAATACATTAAGAGCAGGGGAATGTAAATGCAGGCAGGAGAGGATGAGCCAAAGCGTGCTGCAAACGTACCTGTTTTGCTCCATCAACTCTAAGAAAACTCACTGGTGACCCTGGAGATAAAAGCCTGTACTGTAGACATCAGAAATCAGGTGAGACAAGTCCCACTCCAGCTGTTCATGGGCAACGTGACACTTAAACAAAGGTCACCTTGAAGCTGGCCATTGAAAACTGACGATTCAAAATCAATGAGAAGCCAGGGAAAAAGACAAGTCAGCCTCCTGGTATTTTTGGCTTGGTCTTACAAAAGCCTTTCTGAGCTTGTATCATGTGAATGTAGCCTGTATCTTTGTGGCCAAAGTCTTTAAATATGATTTATATTAACTCTGTTTCCTCCTGAGGACGACCGCATGTGTGATCCAGGACAGAGGGAAGGCGTTGATATTAGGCTACGGTAATTTCAGAAGGGAGATAGGGCTCAATCTTTGTGTGTCAGAGTATAAGATACTACAGGGTTGATAATCAATCATAAATATAAAAAAAAAAAATCAATTTAATAAGTGGTAAATTTACCGTGTTTTCTAATAGAATGAATCATAGAATGGTTTGGGTTGGAAGGGACCTTTAAAGGTCATCTAGTCCAACCCCCCTGCAATGAGCAGGGACATGCTCAACCAGATCAGGTTGCTCAGAGCCCCGTCCAGCCTGACCTTGAATGTTTCCAGGGATGGGGCATAAATAGAGTCAGATAAGTACACTAGCCACTTCCATCAAATATTTGCTCAAATTTTATCATGCCTTTAGTTAGGCCACACTCATACTCTGTTCTGTTTGCCATTCCCATGCTCTTCTCTCCCAGAAGCTATGGAGGGATTATCAATTTTAATTTTTTCATAGCATTTACCTGAGAAAGCCAGGATAACAATGGTCTAGGAGCTTATGACATTATCTAAGCTATATGGGTAATGGTAGCAAGTGAACGCTACGAAATTGGAAACAGTTGCTACCAGATACACCTACATAATTCATATTCATGCACCTAACTCATATTTTAATTAAATAAGAAGTTAAAACCCCTGTAGATGTTGTGCTTGGAGCTCATCTTCCCCTGAGCAACGCAACAAATTATTTCCTTGCAAATCAAGAGGAGACACTAACTTCTAGAATGTAAGGTTTTTTTATTCAATTTATTTACACTCTGAATATTTCGTAATAGTTTGACTACTATAGAATAAATTGTTTTATAAATAAGTATTAGTTTTGCACATAAAATGTCACAAAATTACACAGAATGACAGAATGGTAGGGGCTGGAAGGGACCTCTGGAGATCATCTAGTTCAACCCCCCTGCCAGAGCAGGGTCACCTACAGCAGGTTGCACAGGACCGCGTCCAGGCGGGTTAGAAGTCATATGCTAAAAACCTCATGAAAGAATCTAAAATAAAGTAACAGATGTTAAAATAAAATGAAATGCACTTGGAAATCAAGTGAATTGATTAGGGAATTCTTAAATGGATATTCAAAATTTTCCTAAACTATGTACTTCTCCAACCAGTGGGGAACGTTTTTAATGGAATTTTCTTTTTGAGAGATTTTTACAAAAAAAGATTTGTTTTTCTGAATCAGAAGAAAAAAGTCAAAATATTGTGCTGGTTTTGACTGTGATGGAGTTAATTTTCTTCACAGTAGCTGGTATGGGGCTGTGTTTTGGATTTGTGTTGGAAACAGTGTTGATAACACAGGGATGTTTTAGCTACTGCTGAGCAGTGCTTACACAGAGCCAAGGCCTTTTCTGCTTCTCACCCCACCCCACCAGCGAGTGGGCTGGGGGGGCACAAGGAGTTGGGAGGGGACACAGCCGGGACAGCTGACCCCAATTGACCAAAGGGATATTCCATACCTTATGACGTCATGCTCAGCATATAAAGCTGGGGGAAGAAGAAAGAAGGGGGGGACGTTCAGAGTTATGGCATTTTGTCTTCCCAAGTAACCGTTACACATGATGGAGCCCTGCTTTCCTGGGGATGGCTGAGCACCTGCCTGCCCATGGGAAATAGTGAATGAATTCCTTGTTTTGCTTTGCTTGTGTGTGTGGCTTTTGCTTTACCTGTTAAACTGTCTTTATCTCAACCCACGAGTCTTCTCACTTTTACCCTTTCAATTCTGTCCCCATCCCACTGGGGACTGCATGGTACTTAGCTGTTGGCTAGGGTTAAACCATGACAAATATGGACCCCTGCTTGGATTGGAAATCCCAGCTGTGCAGCAGAACATACGTCGAAAAACACTTTGTGAGATTGTTAGTATCGTATTCACTGTCTGTCCTCTGGGAGAGCTGGTATTATACACTGATATTTTTATATATATACAGGCCAGTCAGTCTCACCTCTGTGCCTGGCAAGATAAAGGAGCAGATCCTCCTGGAAACTATGTGGAGGCACATCAAAAATAAGGAGGTGATTGGTGACAGCCAACGTGGCTTCACTAAGGGCAAATTGTGCCTGACAAATTTGGTGGCCTTCTACGATGGGGTTACAGCATTGGTGGATAAGAGAAGAGCAACTGACGTCATCTACCTGGGGTTGTGCAAAGCATTTGACACTGTCCCCCTCAACATCCTTGTCTCTAAATTGGAGAGACATGGATTTGACAGATGGACCACTTGGTGGATAAGGAATTGGCTGGATGGTCACACTCAAAGAGTTGCGGTCAACGGCTTGATGTCCAAGTGGAGATCAGTGACAATGGCGTTCCTCAGGGGTTGGTCTTGGCACTGGCACTGTTTAACATCTTTGTCGGTGACATGGACAGTGGGATTGAGTGCAGCCTCAGCAAGTTTGCTGACAACACCAAGCTGTGTGGTGCAGTCGACATGCTGGAGGGAAGGGATGCCATCCAGAGGGACCTTGACAGGCTTGAGAGGTGGGCCCGTGTGAACCTCATGAAGTTCAACAAGGCCAAGTACAAGGTCCTGCCCATGGGTTGGGGCAATCCCAAGCACAAATACAGGCTGGGTGGAGAATGGCTTGAGAGCAGCCCTGAGGAGAAGGACTTGGGAGTGTTGGTTGATGAGAAGCTCAACATGACCCGGCAATGTGCTCTTGCAGCCCAGAAGGCCAAGCATATCCTGGGCTGCATCAAAAGAAGTGTGGCCAGCAGGTCGAGGGAGGTGATTCTCCCCCTCTACTCTGCTCTCATGAGACCCCACCTGGAGTACTGCGTCCAGCTCTGGGGCCCCCAACACAAGAAGAACACGGACCTGTCGGAGCGAGTCCAGAGGAGGGCCACAAAGGTGATCAGAGGGCTGGAACACCTCTCCTATGAAGACAGGCTGAGAGAGTTGGAGTTATTCAGCCTGGAGAAGAGAAGGCTCCAGGAAGACCTTCTAGCAGCCTTCCAGTCCCTAAAGGGGACCTCCAAGAAAGCTGGAGAGGAACTTTTGACAAGGATATGTAGTGATAGGGCAAGGGGTAATGGCTTGAAACTGGAAGAGGATAGATTTAGATTAGCTATAAGGAAGAAATTCTTCCCTATGAGGGTGGTGAGGCACTGGCACAGGTTGCCCAGAGAAGTTGTGGCTGCCCCATCCCTGGAAGTGTTCAAGGCCAGGTTGGATGGGGCTTTGAGCAACCTGGTCTAGTGGGAGGTGTCCCTGCCCATGGCAGGGGGGTTGGAACCAGATGATCTTTAAGGTCCGTTCCAACCTAAACCATTCTATGATTCTATGATTTGTCCTTGTTTTGCACTCTGTGTGTGGAGAACATCTGTGCACCTCCACTATTAAGTCTACAGAAATGCAGACACAAGTAAGGTCCATGCACCAGCTCTGTGGACTCTGGATCCTACTAGGAAAAAGCATGTAACCCAATCTCCTTTCATTTCTTGGGGAGAAAAAAAAAAACAGTCTGGAAATTTGATTTGCCTCAAATCAGCCATAAAGCATTAAAAAGCACAAGCTTCTTAATTTACACAGTCTCAAAACTGCAGGCATTTCTAATATCATTTCTACCCTTTATTCAGTGGTGACAAGTCCTGAGGGGGGAAAGGAGTAGGATGAAGCAGTGACTGTTGGCACACTCTCTAGCCTAATTATCACTTAATCAACCCTAGCAGTGTCAAAAAAGAAACGCAGAAATGTCAATCCATTTTCAACTCTAGGGTCCCTTGTGGCCCAGAAGGCCCCCTTGTTTTAAGCATTGTAAAAACAATCTGTGGGACTCTGAGCTTTTTCTTATTATTATTTTTCATCTTTTTCTACTACTACTAGTTTTTGCCCTTCAAAACTTTTTGTACACGTTCACAGGGCGCAACCTGTTAAAGCCCAGTGCTGCTTCTAAGCCATTTCCCAGACTTTATCTCTTGGCTGGAGCGAAATAGGAACCTTAAGCATGATGAACATTGAAGATAATAGAGCAGAGCAAACAAGTCTTTATTTCTTTTGAGAGAAAGTGGAGAGAAAACAGATTTGGACCTACTGGATCATGAGAGACATGAAGAAAACAGAAAGCCATGCTTATCCCAGAGACAGAACTCCATCACAGCCCCAAATCCTCTGGCTTTGAGGAAGGTCATACCGGCTGACAAACTTTGCTTTTGCCCCTGACCACAACAGTAGCTTCTAACCAACTCCCTGACTTTTCTGGGATGCCTCTCCCAGTTTCTAGTCCTCACGCTTACGGTGTTGAGCCATCACTTTTTAAACATATAGCACGATTGACGGCTCCCTTGCTATAGCTGTGCAGAAGAGACGGTAAGGGCAGTGGTGTGCAAAGGAAGCTACACCAGTGCTACATCTTCAATGGCACGGGCAGAAATAGAAGGGTGAGAAATGAACCACTTTTTTCTTGGATGGTGCTGCGGTGAGAGGACTGGAGAAAAGGAGTACTCACACTGATTTGGGCCAAACATCTAAGGGGCACCTGGTAAAAAAGATCTGTATGCAGAGGCTGTGAAGGGCAAGAGCCAGGCTAGCAGCTGGCAAGGAAACGCAGTGTTCCCTGACTGAGAAAACTTACGTTAACACTAAATGAAACAAGTAACCAAACACAACCTTTAGCCCTGTAGGTGGAAAAGCATCTCCCCAGCTCTTAATATTCCCATTGAAAAAACAGGTTATTTTTGGAATGTATAATATACAGTAAAGTAAATATTCCCTGTCTCAAAAAAAAAAAAAAAGCACCCATTTTTGGCTTATCTTCAAAAACCTTCAAGTTCAAGCAAGAACAGAAAATTATAGTTTTTCTTTTGCTGGTCATCTCTCACACATACAAAAAGCACATTGCTTTTGTGAAATACCCACATGAAACCTGGAGCTCCCCTTGGAAAAGCTGGTCCAATATCCTCACAGACAGGATCAAAACCAGCGCTCTCTTGGGAAAGCCGGTAGGCTTGGCAGATCTGAGTGTGTTTACTGTCATGGGCCCTGTGTATACAGATTCAGGCGATCCTGCCAGGAATCCAAAACTCCTGCAATGGCGACTTGGTTTTCAGGAATAAATGGAGACTTAGTTTGCTGCTGGGTTCACTGAATAGTATTTGCTTGTATTTGCTTGTATTTGCGATTTTAAGATTCCCCCAACACCATGCTAAGCATCGTGACTGGTTTTGCTTATAAAATGTCCTCTTTTTCCAAGGAAACCCATGGTTCTGACCGACCTATTTCTTTTTAGATGGGAAGTACAAACTATTTACCTGAAAATCCTTGGATGGTGGAGGTAATTTTGTTTTCTATCTAGCAGCTCTTAGTTCTTAAGCAAGTAGCACTGAGGATTTCACTTCCAAGCTCATCATTCTGCAGACGGAGACACTTCCAGAGAAAAAGATACCTTTAGCCTTAAGATCCTCAGAAAGAAGTTTTAAGAGCATCTTTAGGAACCCCTAACTGCAACATACTTCTTAGCATCTTCTCTCTGTTATCATTCTCCCTTATTGCAAAAAGACCTTTCAGGATACAGTGGTTTGGGGTGCATGAGACTTTCAGAAAGCCCAACTTCATATCAGAACTGCTCAGGGTCACCTTTAAAATCAGGCCTCTGATTTTTAAAATTGGGCATTTTTTTTTTCTTTATGGCTGGGCACACAGCTTCAAAGGCATAAAAAATAACTGGCATTAACAGAATGTTTCTATATTGTCAAATTAAAGACCTCCCCTGCTACCTGACAGACTTCCAGTCCCTATACATGTTATTTTGCACACAACGTACTTTCTAAAGTGAACTAAAAATTACACTGTGGGGTGAATTGGATGTGCGCTAGTAGAGTGTCCACACCGTGATGTGGATGCTATGGAGCAGACACGAGCAGTGCCACAAGGAGTGCCTTCACCCTCTCATCATCCTCCATCACTGCTCTGGAGGCTCCAGGGTCTTCCAAAACCTCACGCAAAGCCCCTGCACACACATGTATGTCACTTAAACATGAGTGTGAAGGGTTAAAAGGTTATCATCTAGCCTTGAAAGAGACACTAAGAAAACCAAGGTATTTGTTTGGACACAACCAACACACCTGTCTGCTGCTACCAGGAGACCCCCCTGGCAGCAATACAAGGAGACAATGCTGGAGGTGATTCAGCATAGAGCCATGAAGCTGGGGAGCAATGCTTGCTGGCCTGCTCTGAACCTCCAGCCAGAATTATTCCACTGTCGTATGAGCCTATGAAATGCTAAGGATCGGCTACATAAAGATTCAGGACAGAAGCTGGAGCTCAAAGGCAGCTGCATAGATATGACAATGTTTCTCAGCTCACACAAAGTGGAGCCTGAGAGCCTCTGTCTTAGCCACGAAGGGACCAGGTAGGTGCTACTCAATTCCTAGTGCATGACAGGCTCAGGACACAGTCATGGTGGTGAGGCAACAAGACAGAGTTGGCACGTTTTCTACCTACTTCTCAGGGTCCTCCTGGGACACTGGGCTCCTCAAACATCATGTTCGTTGTCTGGCCAGGATAGATCTGCTCAGAGAGGGTGATGAAAGCAAACCAACAATATATACCTTGAGTTTATGGTGTGTTCCTGTCACTGTGCTGCGTAGATGCCACCTGGCCACTCCAAAAGGAGATTTGACCAGTCCTCCACCACTTGTGGTAGATGGGCGTACAGGTGACGCCAGCATGACAGACTCAGACAATGATTATGCAGCTATAACAATTTATTTTGTATCTAACAATCACCTGCAATGCTTCACTCCAGTACCCGTGGCAACGGGCCCTGCGGTCAAAGGGACCCTGAAGAGCCTTCCAGCCATGTACATGCAGTTGCGGAATATGATCTGCTAACAGGCCAACTTGCAGTAAGGTTTACATATGATACAAGGGGGAATCCAGTGCCACAAAATGCTTTTTGGAAGCTAAAGCCAACTAGTACCTTCCAGAGCCTCTGAGTACCGGGAAGCACCCGGTTCTTCCCCCAGAAAGCCCCGTGTGTATGTGCTGCCCAGGTCTGCTGTCAGCTCCATGCCTGGAAGACAGAATTCAGCTTCTTTCCACTAATATTACCTACAGCTTGGCAGCATTTGAGTCCCAGACTCATTACTAAAAGGGAGCAGGGCCTTGGGACACTTGAATTTTGCTCTGCCTTCAACTGTCGGGATTTCTCCAGGCTTGAGAAGTGCAGCTGAGGTGGAATTTCAGTGTTTGATGTGAGAATTAGCAACACCTTCAAGTATTACCCATACAGGCGCCTCCCATTTCCAGGACGTGGGAATTTTTCCTTCCGTGACTGTTGCTGAAGCTTAGACATAGTCATCACTTTAAATCACCAAAAAGAAACCTTTGTTTCTTGCAGACTATCTCCGTGCTTGGGACACCAGCAAAGGGAAAAGATGATTCATCGACACCTTCTATTGTGTCTCTCTATAACAATTTGTCACGGACAGAAATAAAGGAGAGACTGTGAGCGCAGATTTCTTCAGATCTCTTGAACGTGGCAGACTTCTCCTGGTTCAGGCTGATGTTTCCAGGTTTCCAGTGACATTTTCCAAAGAGTGCTCTATATACACTGCCTGAGGGTACTAGTGAAATGGCAGCCGTTGCTCAGCCCAAATAAATCTTCATCATCAAGTTCCTTCAAGCCTTAGCATCAAGCCACTGTGATTGTGCCTCCAGAGGAGAGGGGTGTGGAGCGGGAAAAGATGTGTGGTAACTTGTTTCAGTGGCTGGCAATCACCTCTCCGGAAGATAATAAATACAATCTCTGCCAGGCAAGTTAGACCCAAGGAAAAGAGTTTATTTTTCAGAATTGCATTTTGTTTCTTTACAACCGTTAATCGCAACTTTCTGTGTGGAGTGCGTGGAAACCAGCCTTGCAAGGCAGGAAGTTAATACCACTATTTTATTTGTTGCACTTTTAAGATGAAGCCTCTATCAGAGTGGCATAACCTGGCACCCTGAAGGGCCAGGATGAAGCACAATCCCTGGTCAGACACTGGCTTCCCACCCTGAGACATACAAACAGCTGATCAGGTCTCCTGCCAGCACGGGAGTGGAAGAAGGGACTGTCCTGCCTTGCTTTAATCCCAAAGTTTCCCAAAGAAGTAATGACATAGTGGTTGCTGACCCTCTCCATCCTCATTAGAGCCTGAACCAAGCCCTCCTGAAACCCCAGTTCCTGTGAATAAATGATTACTATGGAACTGCAAATTCTAATTACCAAAAAAATAGAAGAATTCACAACTTCTGTGGGTTTATTGAAGAGGTAGAGGCATGGCCAAATAAGCCAGGAAAGCTCTAAAATGAGATGGTAAATAAAACCATAAAACTTGCTCAGAAGAAAACCCTTTACTAAGCCTTTTCAGTTACTTTGTAGGTCTGTCTCATGAGTGTTTGGGTGACTGGAATAGCACCGACCAGATCCATTAATTGCATCAAATCCAGGTGCTTGCTTGAAGCCAACATTTAACCATGCAAATGAACATTTTTGTGTTCAAGGTAAATTCCAGCAGCTACTCACTTGTACCAGCAGCTACTCTGCATCTGCAGCTACTCTTTGTTTTCACCCAAACAAGTTTTTGCATGTGCATCCATTGTGCCTGTTTATGAAAATATCATTTGTAAATATTTACTTTATATTTTAATAACTTCTATTAACACCCCTCAAGAAGATGTTACCACTGCAGCAACTCGCTTAACATTGACAAATATTTAGGTTGAGATTTAACAGATATTTCTCTGTGGTGAATGCCAGCTTAAACTATTCCTACCTTCTACTTCTTGAAGTATCTGTGTCAATACTATCATCCGATCATTTCCTTTTCATCTGTAGCCAAGTAAATATCTTCAATTAGACTCAAATAATGTGGATTGTGCCCTACATGGAGGCCTGAAATTGGATTACATCTCAATGACTTTGATTTTCATATCACTGTATCATAATTATCACTAATTCCTGGATCTGAAATTAGTGCAGCTTGAGCTTAGATGACTTCTCAGATTCATGCAGCGAGGTAGTAACAAAGATAATAAAATCCTTTGTCACCTCAGTCACTTAAAAAACCTCCACCTTTCTGAAGTTATGTCCAAGGGTAATGGCCTTAGCAGTCAAGCCGTTGACCCAGAAGCTGTTTTGTTGTATCTACACCAAGGTGCCCTCGGCTTGTCAATTCAGCTTTCCTGATGGATCAGTGAAACACAGAGGGCTCTAGGTTTTCCTGAGGTTTCCTTCAGGGTAACAAATGGCTAGGGCCAGCTCCAGCGATGCCAGATGGTGCTGCACGTGGACATTCATCCATTGCTGGTTATCAGCAGGTACCCTGCTGCCCTGCACAGGGCTGCCACTGTGCGGGTCACGTCTGAAGCAATTGCATGTTGATAGCCTGTTCGCTGAGAACTGCAACGGGCACAGTGTCACCCCACAAGCTGTTGCACGTGTTTCACTCAGCATTTGGGTGGGAACCATCCAAAGCACTTTTAGTGCTTAATCTGTAGCCACGACTGACCACATTTGACAGTCTCTGGGTCATATGCAGGGTTTGTATTCACTAGTTAGGGAAAAGTCAGACAGATGTTGTTGCGCTTCTTCCATAAGAGACTTCAGGTCAAGTCTTGTGTTTTTCTTATGAATTGTCAGTGGTGTTCTGCTAGAGCCATCGTACTCCCATCACCAAACTGTCCTTGATAGGGCCCTCCCTTGTTCTCGATGACATGAAAACCTTGGCTAGCAGAGCAGCGGAGGTGGGAAATTTACACGTACCATGTAGTTTTTATTATACCAATACCAACTCCCATTTCCAGTCCCCATGGTCTTGTGGGATGATTTGTTTCAGTCCACTGCACAAAGGTACTTTGTGGGAGCTTCTGGGACACAACCCGTTGTCATCTCCTCGGAAGCCAATTTGTCCACCACCTTGTCATGAGTCAAAGGCTTCCCAATCAGGTTAATTTCTAGCCTGAATATACTATATCTCCAAGCTCCCCTTAGTGTAGAGGGCACTTTAATCAAACACTTTTGCTGCTGGAAGTAACCAGAGATTATTGCTCTTTGGGATATTCTGTGAAGGCGGCTGTTCATTGAAACAGGCTGATGAAGCAATCCTCCTGAAGCAAGGCTTAAGGATTACTGTGGTGGTGTTTTTGAGAGAGATGATATCCCTAAGAGTCTGCTACTGGGTTTTTTTTGGTTGTTCTGCTATTTTAAATAATGCCAATGGCTCCCAGGGGAGAGGATGGACTTAGCTCTCCCTGTTATTCATTGCCACTAAAATACCAAATGGCAAACAGCAGCTAGACTGGAGGATACCCTGCCCTCACTAAAGTGGAAATATCAATCATTGCCAAAAAGAGTTTATTCCAGCCGTCCTGGGCTTCCCCGCACAAATGCAGAGCAGATGGACTGAGAGCTGTGGGCTCCTAGCAGCGAGCCCGCTGGGGAGGGTGCGTGGCCCTGCGAGGAGCAAGCTCTGGGACAGCTGGTGGAGCTACTGGGAAATCACGGAGGACCAGCTCAGTGCTGTGGTTTCAGAGCCAGAAGAGAGTGCAGGGTTGTGCTCTGCAATGGATAAACAGAAACGAGCTGGTCTGTAAGGAACGCACCACTGTACAGCATGTTTGGTGAGTCAGACTAATTCCTAGAAGGAAAAAAGGGTAAAAAACTATTGACATGACTCCTCAGTTAGGCAGTTTTTGCTTTCTTCACACAGAAGGCAATTAAGCCAGTGCTGGGAAAGGCTGTTCTGGTGTGTCTACAAGAAATCAGAGTGAACAAAGGCAAGCTGCCCTCTCCTCCATCTCTCTGCAGAGCCTCAGCACTGCTCCCCTGATGTTGGAAACAAAAACAACACTTGCGGGAGCAGGGCTGCCTGGAGATACCGTAGACTCCGCTTGATTTGTTTGCTGGCTCGCAGGCAATCTGGCAGAGCCCGTCCACCTGCCAGGCTGCAGGGTCTCGGTGTGCCGTGTCAGTGGTGCCGTGCTACCTGCCAGCACCCTCCTACCGCCGCCCCGGCAGAGCAGCCGCCGGTGTGGAGCATGCCGCAGCCCTCCCGCCGCCCCGCTGCCCACGCTGCTGAGGCTCTCCCGCGCGGCCAGAAGCGTGACTTGCTTCTAACTCCCCTCTGGTAAGCACGGGCCTGGATACTGCTTGTCTTGTGAATGGGGAAATAAAAAGACGGGAGGCAGATTCCTTGCTTCACACTTCCTACCAGCCCCCTCTCCATCATTCCAGGAGATAACATGTCTCCGGGAGCTGCCGCTCCTGCTGACAGGGAGCGACCAGGGGCAGGCGTGCCTGCCTCTGTGCACGTGCCTGTGCTCGTGTTGGCTTTTTGTGCTCCAAACTCAAGTGGCAAACATGACAGCTCCACCTGAGCCTGTGGAAGTCCCTCAGGTAGTTACTGTGACTTAGAGCACAAAAAGATCAAGATCATAGAATCATAGAATCATAGAATTGTTCTGGTTGGAAGAGACCTCCAAGATCATCGGGTCCAACCATTAACCTATCACTACCAAGTCCCCCACTAAATCATATCCCTTAGGGCCTCATCTAAAGGCCTTTTGAATACCTCCAGGGATGGAGACTCCACCACCTCCCTGGGCAGCCTGTTCCAGTGCCCGACAACCCTTTCGGTGAAGAAATTTTTACGAATGTCCAATCTAAACCTCCCCTGGCGCAACTTGAGGCCATTTTCTCTCGTTCTGTTGTCTGTTACTAGGGAGAAGAGTCCGACCCCCATCTCTCTACAACCTCCTTTCAGGTAGTTGTAGAGAGCGAGAAGGTCTCCCCTCAGCCTCCTTTTCTCCAGACTAAACATCCCCAGTTCCCTCAGCCGCTCCTCATAGGACTTGTGTTCCAGACCCTTCACCAGCCTCGTTGCCCGTCTCTGGACACGCTCCAGCACTTCAATGTCTTTCTTGTAGTGAGGGGCCCAGATCAAATGATTAATACAAATATTATTTCCCCTAATTTATTAAATGCTCCCAGCCCAACACACGAAGCTGAAGGAACAGCCTTAGTTATTTTGCAGCTGCTGCTGCAGCCTGGTTCTTCAGCAGCCCCTTCACAGTGAAGCCAGTATCCTACGTGGTTTGGGATTTCAGCTCACAGATGACCAGCCAGTTGCTCTCCCATGGTGAAAAGGGAAGAAGGATGGAGAGAGGACTTCACAGTTTCATCAAATCAGATTGATGCCTGCCTCAGCTCTTTAGCTTCTCTGCAGAAAAGCATTACCTGGAAACCTGATATTGGGGTTGTCTGGGCAAAACTTTGTGTGCTATGGGTTTGATAAGGGGTTTGATGTAATTAAGGGCATTACCTTGGCCTCTGATAGGCAGAACGGGAAGTTCTGCAGCCTCCTGATAGCAACTGCAAAATATTCAGAGTATTTGAAAGCAATATAAAACTCACCAAACTTCAGACCCATTGGCAATACAGGAACATAATGTTTCTGGCCAGCCTCTGGTCAGACAACCACTAGATGGTGGCTCCAGATGCACAGACTCCTCCCCACCACCTTGCCGCTGGCCAGCTTTGGGAAACCTGGCTCCCCTCTCTCTGCCTCCCTCTCCCCCCAGGCACATTTTGTCTCATCTCTGCCGACTCTAGGTTTTCCTGGGCAGAGGTCCTCTCTTACCCATCTTAACACAGCTTCCAAAACTGTGCTGATTGCGACTTCTTGATGCTGCTTATTATAAACGAGTCAGAGAAAACAGGGCTAGAAGAGACCTTGAGAGGTCACTTGGTCCATCTGCCTGTTCCACAGTCAATCAACAGTCAGGTACTGATCTAGTCTGTGCTGGACCTCTTCCACCTCCTGCTCTGGCACCATGGTGGAGGCTACACAATTTTCCCTGATAACCTATTCCATGCCTGCACTATCATCTTTAGCATGAGAAAGCTTTCCCTAGTACCTAAGCAAAATCTCTCTTTTGATGATTTAAGCCCCTTCCATTTTGTTTTGCCCTCCAAGGACATGGAGAGCATGCCCTTCTCCTAGCTAGCAATATTTATTCTGTTTGAAAACTGGTACTACATCCCCACCTCCACCACCCTCACCACCGCCTTGGTCATTTCTTCCATAGACTAAACAATCCCAGAGACTTCCCTCACAGGTATCAGTGCCAAAAGCAGCAAAGTCTTGACAATAACGTTAGTCTCTGTGAATATCTATATAAGTAGCCAGTGAATTATCCAACAGTGAAATACCCATCCTGGCAAGCAGAAGTGACTAAACACATCACTTCCACACACTTGCTGATACCCACCACTGTCTGGCTCCGCATGTGTCCGAAACCCAAAGTGAAACTCAGCCACTCAGACCTCACAGAAAGCTTGCACAGATGTATGCAAATCTGCTGGCTTCGTGCGGCTTTGCTTAGCGGCAGTTGGATGTGGGCGTGGTGGTGGCCAGGAAAGGTGAGGGAACAGCAGCCGCTTTGCACCTGGATGGGGAGAGGCTGTCCTCAATGAGCCTGTCTTTTGAGTTGCCTGGGGCCAGCCGACAGGGATGGGATGGGATGGGATGGGATGGGATGGGATGGGATGGGACGGGATGGGGGCAGGTCTGAAGGGCAAGGAAGTAGCACATGAGGAGGAACATACAGCTGGAAAACTGGGAAGAACTGCAAGATGTCTGTGCAGGCCATCAGACTGTGAAGAAAAATGAGGACTGTTCTGGTTTCCTAACTTAGCTGAGGTGCTTGGCTGGACAAAGGGCTCCATTTCACTCCTTCCCCCGGTGCGCACGCTGCCTATGCTGCCTTTCCGCTCCTGCTCCTGCTCCTGCTCTGAAGCGGCACCACAGCCGTGGTGCATCACACCTGTGACAGTTCTTGGTAACTTCCCTCTTCTGCCTTCCTTGACAGCACAGACTCAGTGCTTCGTGTGGGCTTGGGAGAAATTAGGAATGAAGCAAAACAGCCTTTTTGCCAAGTCAGAGGAAGCAAAGCCAAAGATTGATGTAATATTCAAAGAGTGCATAAATGGCATCATGAAAATGTCCTTCTTTATCTTATCCCAAGATCCGGGAGCTGCAAGACACTATGTGGAATTTGAGAAAAGCACCTTTTAAGCAAGAGTGGGAGTGACTAATAGTCATCACATTAATTCACAACTACAGATAGTCATCAGACCCAATGAACAGCAAACTTTGAAAAGGCCAGGTCATCTCCTGAACACCAACAGCATCCAAAGAGATCCTGGGGCTCAGGAGGCACGGCAAACTACCTGCAGGCATGTCTCCCCCTCTCTTAGATAGTTTCAGGACAGTGTGGTTAGCCACTGGCCAGCAGCATATGAAATCAAAATGTTCTGAGCTGATGTGCAAGGCACACTCCTTTTTGCTGACATTTACTCTCTCCCTTATCCTGAATACGCCATCTAAGACCTGAATTATCCTTAGCATATCCATCACAGGTTCAAATAGAAAGTCCTTTTACTCTCTACATTTTGTAGTTCTTATCTAAGCATTCTATCTAACACAGCTAGGACAAAACTGCTCTGTGGAAATCATGTGCTAAGCAGAAGTCCTTGCTGATGAGCAGCTTACGAGTGCCCGATTTCTTTCACAGCCCTGACCACTTTTGACCTTTTCTCCATGTGACTTTAAGTTGTGCTGGGTTCTCAGGTTAAAAAATCTGTACTATCAGAGAAATTCCAGATGGAAGGCTGTTTGTTTTCACCTTCCTCTGACTGTCCTGTCAAGCAATTTGCTGCTACTCAAAATCCAGACAAACAAGATAACAGCATGCGCAAATCCTGTTTGTGCTGTTGGGCTTCTTCACTCTAAATATAGCTGGGTGGAGGACCCCTGACCGATAATTCAGTGGAGTCCTCTGCTTATCTGCACCGCGGCCTTGGCATCTGCAGGGGCAATAAGCCATTTTCCTTGAGTTGTTCCACCAGACTCAGATTTTAGGGGTATAAAAGCTGAGCAAAGAGGCAAAAATGTTGCTTGTGTTTCCCTTGGAGTCAACAGAAAGAGGGAGGGACTCCAAGGGTGATTCATCCCACCTCTCCGAGGGGCCTTTTTAAGCATGGGGAGACTCACTCTCAGAGGCGCTTCCCCCTTTGGTGATGTACCCAGCTGCTCCTCCCGCGGCAGGGAGACTTTCCATCTCCCCCGCTAGCTGCAGGCTGATGGAGCCCCACACTCTTTCGCTCTTTCTCTGCAAATTCTCATCTCACTCACTCCATTTGAAATCTGGAACCGCTCCATGAAAATTAAGGCTCGTTTTGACAAGGGTCTTCCAGCTGCTTAACACAAACCCGCTGTCGACTGGCTAGCGAAGCTGGGTTTATAGCAGTCTGGCTACAGCCAAGCAGATCGTCCAGCCTGATCCAGTAAAATGATTCACACTAGCGTAGCATTGACCAAGTGGGACAAATTCTCCAAGACCTTTTGTTTTATGTAGCCTTTTTTCCATAGCATGAAGTGTTGCCTTGGGAAGCTCATTATTCTGGTGTCTTGAGAAGTTTGGGCATGGGCATGAGCATGTGTTGGTTTGGAAATCCCTCAGTGCCTCAAATCCTTGATAGAGACCAACAGTGAGAGAGGGGGTTGGGTGGGGTTTTGTTGGGTGTTTTTTTTTGTTTGGTTTGTTTGGGTTAGGTTTTTGGGGGGTTTGTGATTTGGTTTGTTTTTTTGGGTTTTTTTGGGTTTTTTTTTCCACTTGTGCTCTATACTTTGACTGTGTCCCAGAAAGGGGAAAGCCAGCTAGAGGTGTCTGAATTATCATCTCTCTCGGTGTCTCCTCCAAAGAATATTTCCATGTAATCCCAAAGCCATGTGAACAGACCAACTGCGCAAGAATGGAAATCCTCTCCAAGGCTCAGCTAGGCTCTTTCTGTAACGTCCTCTCTGGGAGATCTTGGAGGAGATTGTCACAATGGCCAGATTTTTGTCTTTTAACAAACATGCCATATCTTGGCTCCGTTTCCTCCCTTGCTTATCACTATTTTGTTAGCTTGAAGATAACTTCCAGGAGATCTGCTCGCACCTTAAAGTCTGATCAAAGCAAATTCCCTGGTTTTTAAGAAGTTATAGGGGGAAAGGGTGTGTGTCCTTTTGTCTGGTAACAGTTTATTTTATTCTGACTGTTTTCTCCTTTTGTAATCCATGAGCACTCATGTTTTGAGAACGCTTGCCAGTTATGATAGGTTTCCTTGATGTTACTGTAACAGACAAAGCTAAATACAGCTGTCTGGTGCCTGCAATCCTTAGGAGTCCTGCAGGACCCGAGTCAGTAAAAATAAACTGAACTTTAGACATACTCAAGCCAAGGGCTTTTTCAGCCAAATCCTTTGTAAATAGGCGAAAAGTCGAAGTAGATACAGAGGGACAAATTTGTGTCTGGGGTCACTGCAGTAGCTTCACTGGCACTCTGCTCAGGATTCATTTGCTGCAGTTCGTCCTCTACAGAAATCCTTGTGCTAAGAACAGGCAGTAAGTAAATCAGAAACCAAGGCTCAAGTCCTCTACTTTCATGTTCATGAAAATGGATAGAGAAGAACTACTAACAGAGATAGTGTCAATATAATACTGCATTTGATGAGTTTTCATTAACTACCAGAGCTGAAACAAACATTTCAGCATAATACATGCCAAAACACTTTGAAATATTCAGAAAGCATTTGAAGATGAATTCTTGTGAGAAGAGACAGACACCATCCTGCATCATCTTTGATTTTCAGTCCACATTTTGGTTGTTCATCCAATTTTTAGAGTAGGAGGGTTTCGCACAGCTGAGTCATAAGCTGGAAGCGCATCTCAGATGTTGATTACTATCCCAGCACGACACCAATGGAAAGCGTGTCCAAAACTCCAGCAAGTCAAAATGCCCTACTTCTCCACATGGCAAGGTTATAGAGGGTTGTTACTGTTTGTCTCCAGTTTTTAGGCTTAATTTGCAGTGCAGAAGAAGGAGAGACTTTCCTCCAGATGGTAGTTCAGAAGAGGAGCTTAACTTAGATGTTCTACAGTTGTATCTATATTACGGTACCTGGGCACGCTTCCAACGTCTTCATCTGGAGGCACACTCCAGACATGTCCTAGTCCAGGTGCTCACCAAACTCTGAGCTTTTCTGTCACCCAGCTTTCCACAGAGAGGCAAGCCAAACCAGATGGCAGCAACAGTCTGCTGTGAACGGGCCCCCAGTGATGACGGTGGGTGAATCTAACCAGGACATGCCATCCCATGCACCCTTGGACAGGTCTGGCCTCTGGGATGGTCTCTGGAATAGCCTCCCCTCCTCCTCCAGCAGGGAAGGGGATTCTGAGGACACTGGGCTTCTGTGTACTAATGGCAGGTGATGCAAATATCCACCGTGTGCATCCCCTTGGCACAAGTGTAAATGACCATCTGGAACCCTGCAAGGGGCCTTAAAAGAAATGTGTCACTTTTAAACCTTGCATGAAGGCGGGGGGGGAGGGGGGGCAGCTGCAGAAAAGCATTGCAACACAATGACATATCGGGGAATGAACTCACAGACATTAAAGAGGGACAAATGATGAATTGGAAAAGCTTTAGGAACGCTTCCAAGCACCAGGCTCTTGTTTTATTTTCAAATGTACCACATCATAGAAAAGAGGCATGGTTCTGTAATATTTCCTCTGGAGAAACTGGAATTAAATGTTATTCTTAGGAATAGTATATGCAGGTGTTCACCAGATATTAACAAATGTTTCACTATTAATTGCATGAGAGGTAGTTTCTATAGCAAACACTTCATCTCCTGATTCATACAGCACCTCTCCTGTTGCCTCTCTACCTTTTAAAAAATGGATGTGTCAGTAACGCAAAAAACATACTATGCATAACTTTCACAAATGGATGTTCTCCCAAAATAGCAGCACGTATTGTGCATGCGCTTCCCCTGAAAGCCCCTAGATGACTTGGGGGAATCCCCATCAGGGAGTAGAAATAAAACCATGCGGTTTAGGTGAGCAGTACAGGACTTGATTTGTAAATCAGTGAATACTGAAAGTAATAATCGCAAAAAACTAGGAGAAATCTGCAGGATGAATTATGTTCCCACACACCAGCCGGTGAGTCACCCTGAGCACCATGAAGAGGACTGGTTAAATTCATCAGAGAAACTGGTCCCTGTGTACAGCTCTCAGCACCCTCTCATCATAAAGAGCCGAACAGATTGATCCCAGACCCATAAATGCACAAACACACTCATGCGCATTTACACTCCCTTCTCACAAATGGAAGTCACATTCGTAACAAACATAGGGATGCGGGGGGCAATTTATACCTACCTTCATTGCTATTGTGTTACTTTTGAGAGCCAGTTGAATTCAGCAGAAAATATCATGGCAATGTTTTGAAGGGGCACACTGTGTTTCTAAAAAGCGTTTCTTCATTAAAAATGCATTAAAAAACACTGAAGTCTGAGGTACGTATCAATATTATAGCAGGCACTTGAGGTTTATTTTCCTAAGATTGATCTCACTCCTGTGTAAAGTCTGCCTCAGTAAATGCCAGCTGTTTGGTTTTGTTGGTTTTTTTTCAAAACTGCTGTGCCCAAAAATGTACTTAAGAATATTGCAGTGTAAGCAATGCTCCTCTGCAGGAACAGATCTTTTTCTAGTGTGGAGAAAAAAAAAATCAACACTTAACATTATTCTTCCATGTCTTTAATCAATAGATTTATCTGATTCACTGCTAGTTTGACACCACTGAAACTAGAGGAGTTGCACGCTCCTGTATATGATTTGAATTTGTTCCTAAATATAAATATGAATAAACAGAGCATCTGCAGCTACTCCAGATACACTGAAATGACAAGGGCTATCAATCCTCGTGCTTCAGGGTCCATAATCTGATAACCAGCTGAGGTCAGGGAGAAATATCCCCCACTGGTATAATATTGACTAATTGGATTCATTATAAGCCTTTTATGTCTTTCTCTACAAAATCTTACATTAGCCACTAGATGGACCAGCGGCCTGTTCTGGCATGGCAATTCCTGCATAGCTAATCCACAGAACAGTTGGCAATGGGTGGTGCAGCTCCTGTAAGTACCACTGAATCAGCAGCACACCAGCTGGAAGGGACTCCGCCTGCATCCCCACGGCGGCACCGAGCGCTCCAGATGAGGCCTTAGTCAGGAGGTGGGAAAGACGAGGAGGCTTTTTGCCATGGTGAACACGTTTATGGAATATCTGATTTACAGACATCCGATTTATCTGATTTACAGTGTCTGAAGTACACCTCATCTGACCTGACATCCAGGCAAGGGGAAGAAAATTAGAATAGAATAGAATAGCGTAATGTAACATAGCATAGCATAGCATTGAACACATCTGAAGGCTGTGTACAGGAACAAGAATCCTGAAACTGGAGATGAGCCAGTGCTGGTCTGCAAAGTGCTGGCTAATCAGATGCCAACCTACCTCCTTTATTTCCACTGCAGAGAAGGAGAACAGATGGGTGGGCTGGAATAAAATACAAAATAAAAGCAGACGTCCATGGTCAACTTCATACAAAGAACAATAAAACCCCTCATTATATTACAGAAAGCCGAAGTACGTTAATACTTCTCTAACGGCGCTTCCCACAGAAGCAAAAGCTGCATCTGCTTGTTAGCCACAAGGTGCTTGGGTGATTACCAGTGAAAGGGAGCAGAGGGCCGTATGTGATGCAATTAGGGAGGTTGCTCAGAGAGCAATTTCACTGCTGAGATGAGGTCCATGCTATCAGAAACAGAGATTCTCCCAGACTCTAAAAATGAGAAGACAGTGCGAGAGACTGTTGCTGAGTCACAGGTCGAGGTATATTTTCCATCCGAGGCTATTCTGGCTAATATGTCACACTTCAGTGACACTTGAGGCTCAAAATGGAGCAATCTTGTTTGTCTGGCCCCTTGCCAGGGTAGCTGGAGACTTCTGGACTGTGTGCTGACAACGGTTTACTTGATTAAAAGCAACTGTACTCTGCTTCTGTCCCTGGGAGGAGAGAAGGTTGCAAAGCAGCATCTTCATGTCTCTTTATGTGGAAAACACAAGTACTCAGACAGGAATAAAAATAGTGCGCTTGGTTTCCCTTTACACTTATCATCACCAGTGACCGTATCAACTGAAACGAATGGTTTAGCTACTCAAAGAAGTTCCCAGTAGATAAGCATATCTGTCATGAATCATATACACATACTGCCCCCATAACCACTGCAATAAACACTGTTGCCTCTGTTTGTCTCTGAGGAGTAACCCTGTTGACAATTGTCTCGCCATTGCAATGCCCGGCAATATCGAGGTAGCTGAGCTAGCCCAGGGAGGTTGGAGTTCTTCTAAAGCATTGTCTTTTCCTCTCTGGAGTGATTTCCTTGTATCTGGAGAGCATTCTGGGAAGTGCTGAGGAAATCTTTCTGACAAAATTGGGCCCTGGTCTTGTTTATGCTAATTCCTCGTCTGCTAGAAGATGGTCAGCAGGTGAGGGTGGCTCACAAGCGGCGCAAACCTACCTCCCAAGCTGAGCCTGCTCCATATAAATGCCTCCACCCTACAATGGCACAGGGCTGCCAGGTCTTCTGCATCTCTTGTGGCGAAGAAAGTGAGCCAGAACATCCAACATCTCTGCCTCTTACCTGTGCAACCCCAATGTGGCAAAAAGCAAAGGAGACCCCTACTAGCCTTTTCCCTTCCTGTTGGCTCTCCAAGAAATGTATTAGGCGATCTGTGGCTCTTGAGCATTTGGAGTTTTTTGGTGTTCAGATCATAGCAAGGTGAGGCATCCTCAACAACCAGATTGGGAAAAACTTGCCTTTGTACATCTCGGACTCAGAGCCCAAGCAATACTTTTCTTTTTGCTGGCTTGGGCTGTGAGCATCAGAAGAGAGTCAGAGGGAAAGGAGCTTTTCACTCACAACACCACTTTTGAAATCACCTTTGCAATCTGCTTTTCTTCAGGTCACCCTCAAGATACGCCTGAGCACTAGTGACCCCCAGGCAACGTTACCAACATGCTGTGGGCAGAAAGGGCAGCCACGGCACTCATCCCCAGACAGATCCGTGCAGGTGGGCTATAGAGCACATACGATGGTGGCTACCATCAGTGGAGGTGAAAGGGCCACACAGCAGGTCTGTGGCCCTCCAGGAGCTTCCCCGACCTGTGACCTAGGGGCAAAGGAGGTGGCACAGAGGCGGCAGCATGCATGTGGCTAGCGTTGACGGGGATGAGTAATTACTGACTCACCAGCTTTCATTGCTTTTCAGTTTGTTTTTGGGAGGGTGTTTGTCTGCCGGATTGAAAGCATGGGAGATCCAAACCCCACATTTCTCCATGGGGACTGGGAAGCAGCAAGGTGTTGGCTCATTTGGTTTCACTCCTGAGCTCCTCCACCCGAATTGAAAGGGACCACCAGGAGAGAGGTAGAGTTCATAGTTTCCAGGGTGTCAGAGCTGACACCACTGCATTTCACTGCATTTCACCTCATTTCTGATTCAAAGGGGGATTCTGTTTCAGAAAACCTTAGTTCTCAGGCACAAGAAAGTGAAGTTTGAGGCTTTTAAAAAATACATGGGTAATTAAAATGATTCTGGTACAATCCAGCTGGTAATTCTGGAGAGGACGTGCAAGAGGGGGAGGAAGGGAGAGGACAATGAATTTATAATCTAGCTTTTAGCGAGGTGTAAATTTACCACCCAGACTCCCACCCATTACACCACAGACAGGAAACCAGCCGGTGGAGGGGGCAGTGAATTTGTTGTTCCTCCTTGCACAATGACTATGTGTGTTATTTATTTCACAGACCTAACCATGACTGGTATAATTTTTAAATCTTGCCTCTTGCCTTTTTATGTTTTCAGATCAGCTATGCATTTCATCAGCCTCCTGCCCACCAGCAATCATAAAATACGAGCCTTTGTGGGAAAGCAGAGACGTAGAAAGAGTTTCTCATGAAACCGTGGCTGGGATTGTTCCAGACACCTCCGGCCAGCTGCTCTCCAGGCAGCGGCTTTGTGATATAAGGGACAGTAAACATCAGCTTTGGAAAGTCAGGCGGTTGAGCCTTTTGGCTTCAGGCCCACCAAACAAGTTCTCCTGACTACTGAGGCATGGCTCGGAAAATAAAAAGGCTCTTTAGTGCTGATATCTTTGGACACTGCTGTGCAATATAGCTGGAATCTGTCCAGGGTATTCCTACCTGCTTTGCATCTTAGGCTATAAAGCAAATCCAAACACATCACTCCTTTCCTGATGCTCAGTTTTCATTAAAGTATCTCCTGCTATTAATTCTGTCTTATCCCACCTTGAACAATGCAATGCCACCGGGCTGCTACATTGCCTATGGTAGCTGGAAACAGATGATATCACTCGTGGAGTGGCAGAGATGGCAAAATTATTTTTTTTTTCCAGTCCGCAATGCAGAAACTGTACCCATTTGCATAAATTCCACCTACAGAAATTCTGCATCTTGCACTTTCCTCCTGACTGTCTGTAATGTCAGCTGGGTCAGAAGAAGGCAATACTCACGTGCAAGGCATTTTACACAGATGAGGCAGGACTTTGTTTTACTCTTGAGGACCTTACAGTTGAACTATAGGAAAAGCATAGATGGGGACAAAATGGTCATCAGCTCCTACTTATGGATAAAGTAAATAGGCTGGGATTCTTCAGTCTGGAAAAGAGAACAAGGTGAAATCTAAAATCATGCAGCTTTCCAGATATGTCAGCAAGTGTGCAATTGCTCACTGCAGGGGAGGGGCAGGGGACACTGAATTAAATGATCAGGCAGAACATTTCGAGCAAACTAAAGGGAACACTCTTTCACACAGCCTATAATTCAGCGAGGAGGGTCACTGCCACAAATTTTTCACTGCCATAAATTCACCGCCATAAACTTTTGGAATGCCAAAAGTATAAATAGGTCAATGAAAGAGTCTGTGAACATTAGGCCTGAAAGGATAAGGTGGGCTCAACCGTGGAGAATAGCTCCAGAAGTCCTTAATGTACAAATTTTATTAGAGGTTAGGTAGGTCCCCTCTCCTTGTCCTCTTTCTTTTATTCTTTTTCAGCAGCTGCTACTGATAACTGTCAAAGACAGGATACTATCTTGATGGGCTTTTGATTTGACTTAGTGCAGCCACTCTTATGTGATTTAATGGACTGGCTCCTCTTTGGAGAGATTCCAATAGCTTCAATGAATTTGAAGCAGAAATTATTTCCTACATGTTTGACAATTCCTGCTTTGTTTCCATTTCAGCATTTCCTAAGGCTTAAAAGCTGTTCTTAGCCTCTGAACTTTTCCTTTCAGTTCATGTCTTGGTTCTCTCAGTTGTGCTCAGCATTACATTACGACAAGCATTAAAAAAAAAAAAACCAAAAAAACCCCACACAGTATGTTATTAAATTGTCACAACAAATAGTGCTAAACAAGGGACTGAAACTCTCAGATATCTTTATGATGGGATGAGGATAGACTACAGTACCGAGGCTCTGGATCCGGGTATTTTTAAGTACGTGTCAAGAGGGGGCGGATAAGCTGTAAAGGGCACATCCCTGTAGCAATTACGGGAAACCCCTGGAAGCACCAGTACGAGGGCTGGGTATGACTAAGTGGCCATAGCCAGCTGGGTCAGGTCCCGGCCCCCTGAGGCAGCTCCCTCAGCCGCTGGCTGTTTCTGTAGAAGAGGGAGGACCTAGAGGACTCCTGGTTCCCCAGGCCAGGTGTGCCTCCAGCTACGCACCGCTTCCCGATGGGGCGCAGGCCCCCACATCCTTATCCCTCTTTCCACTCCCCTATCCCAGTTTCCAATGAAAGGAAACCTTGAGTGTGAGGGTCCCAGCAGATCTTTGTGCCTCTGCTCACCAGTCTTTCCTCCGCCCAGCCTCTAGCCATCACAAATACTATAAACTCTTGGGGGCAGGTGCTGCCTTGTCCCTTTGCATTGATACTGCCTACAGCGGCACGGATGTAATTTGGACCTCTTATCCAACCTAAAGAACAATAACCTCCTGGCTATCTCAACGATGTCTCCGCTCACCAGTATGATAAGAGATATAATCGTCCCCTATAACCACAGGAAGAAACCGCCCGGTTGAGGATGGAGGTGACACGTGCACTACTGATCCTCTCTGGCCCTCGCTGCAAGGACAAGACAAAGCGCCTGCCCTTGGGCTTGCTCCAGCACGGGGAGGCTGTGCAGCCCTGGGCGCCTGTGCGGTGGTGTGCACGGCAGCCATGGGAACTCCCTGGCCAGCAGGACCTTGCTGCCAGCTCTCCTGGCTTTCAGCTCCTCCTGAGGAAGTGATCCAGCAAAGCAGAGCATGGATGCAAAACGCTGCGTTATCATCTGTTGGAAAGAGCGATCTGTCAAGGCTAATGCAGTCCACGAACTGAGCATTCAGCAGTATCCTGTACAATTTATCAAGGACTACATATAAGCCCAGTCCTCCATCTGTTTCCTGATAACGAGCTGGAGAGTCCTTCCTCCTAGCTCCTGTCCTGCTGTAAAAACAAGTCTCATGATTGTAAGGAGAGCCTTTGCAAAGCTGGAGCAGCAATTAAGCCAGGGCGTCTGATCTCACCTTGACTTGCTCTTTCACAATAGCCCTTTCTTATGATATTTGGCACTGGTAGAAGGGACTATTTATTGAGAGCCACCAATGGCCTGGCTCAAAAGAGACGGCAGCTTCTGTTTTCATTTCCCGAAAGCAGGGCCACCGAAAGGGCAAAGAAGGTTGATGGAATAATTGAAAATAAAGATGGGCTGAACTTTTACTGGGAAGGAACTGGGACTGCCCTTCTCACTTCTGCCCACTCTCAGCCCCATGGCAATGCAGGAGCTTACGGCACAGCCCCAAAATCCAGAATGGAGTGATACTGAACCCTGGTAGCATTCAGCAGAGCTGATTATCTGGGTTACGTCTTAGAAACCAGTTGCAAGACTATTCTGTCTTCCATGTATTTCATCTTCGCTGGAAACTCATGAGACCTGATTAAATAGACCCCTGGGATTCTCTCTCCAAAGGATATTTGATGAAATGAAACTCATTTCAAATGGGAGACAGAACTATTGCAAAGAATTGACAGTTCTTTGGACTCTCGGTCCATCTGATTTCATGTACCTATTTACATCAGCGTAGACAATTGTACTATCTCTTTACTATCAGCACAAGCTTGAAGCTTAATTCTTGTCCATAGATAGCAATGATAAGCCTGTTCTGAAGCTCATTGTGTCAATAGGAAATTTTCCATTGATGTTAATGGACTTTGCCCCTGTGTTAGGAAAGGGTATTTAGCGGAAAGATATCGTTCCAGTACTCAGGTATCCATCCATCTCTTATTCACACAATTACAATAATGACCATCCCTCGCAGGTTCCAGCTCTGCCACTATTTCTTCTTGCCTTCTGAGACTTGATTTACGTTCAAGAGTTTGAGACTTTCACCTGGCTAGCTTGCTTTCCTCTGGTTCTAGTTTTTTAAATACGCTATTTAGCTTATCATGCAGCCTAGTCTGTCACAGGAGAAAATGTTCTGTTGTTGAATTATTATATCAACTAGATGCTTCCTCCAATATGCTGATGCTCGTCCAGAATCTGAATGGAGCTGAGCCAAGCTGAACGATTCCAGGAGTGAGTTCACCCTTATAGACCAACTCCAGCTGAGAGATTAAATATTAGATGGGTGCTTACAGTTGGGAGATTAATGGCAATGCTTCAAAATGGGTGGCCCTTTTGCCCATCCAGTTCCCACTAGTGATGTCAGAAAGTACATCATACACCAGCACTATCTACCAGTGAGAATTTCTGTCATGCCACCAAGGCCATTTTAAAATGGAAAATATTGCTAGTGTTATCTCCTGTAGCCAGGGCTTGAGCTTGCACAGGGAGTTTGAGGCTGTGTGTAAGCTATTGCTAATCCTTTGATAGCTCCTGGTCACATCTATGCTGTTACTGTATTTCCAGCTAAGTGTCGTGACAAAAAGCTAGTTGGTGTTATAGAGGACAACTCCCCCAGTTCCTGAAGCCCTGCAAACTCAGGTGTAAACCTTCGATTGAACAGATGTTCTGAAACTCCCTAGTAATTTTGCTATCAGCTTCTGACCCAGCTCTCTCCTGTACGATTGAGTAAGCCTGGCAAATACGTCTTGATGAACGAGCGTGAAGATGGGGCTAAGAGTGTGCGCTTTCTGGACCTCCTCACTCTGTGAATCAGAGGACAATGCAGAGAAGGGCAATTTTGAGAAGCAGTTGTGCCTCTGGAAGGGTGGGAAGTCCTCCAGACAGGACTAAGCTAGTCTGGGCAACTACCCCGGGTGGCAGTACTGAAGGGAGCAGAATTTATGTTACATCATAGGTTTTGTTTTGCTTACCCAGCTGTACAGGCACGGTGGAGGATGGACAGAGAGCTATGTCTGTTTTGAGTTGCCACCACTTGGTGGTATGTTGGATGGATTGACTGGATGGTATTTGCTGGACTTTTTGTTTTACAAAAATGGACACAGTTTTAGTATGTAAGTGCATGACTAAGGATGGTGGTATCTTTGCTTGTTCTTTATTGCATAGTCCAGCAGCTGGAGTGCTTCCTCCATAGATACACCACCACATTTGTCATAGGACATCAGAGCCAGCATCAAGCCATTGGTCCTACTTCCAAGAGAAGAGGACCCAACCCTTACAATTTTAACTGACACTGCATCTTGGAAAATAAGCATATAAATGTCCACAGGGAGAGTAAGAGGAGATATGCAATTGTATATTTAGATTTCATATACACATACAAATTTATTTTACTTGACTTAGATACATAACCGTACATATCAGGACATACTTGAATCATGTACACTTACAAACTCACGCATACACACGCATCCATTTCCACTCATACATACGTGTATGCATGTATGTACTTATATACATACACAATCTGCCCATGAATATCATGGTTCTGTCCCAACCTGTTACAAGACAGAGGCAGTGTTTCTAACCTTAAACAGTTGCAGATAAATGGTACACCCTGTTGTGGAACTAATTGTTTCTAATAGTTTTGTTTTAGCTGTGGAATGGCTCCATTTTAAGATAGCACTAAAAGAAAGTAAACATTTATACTTTTTTTTTAAGCCTGTTTTCTTCCTTTGCTCTTCTTTTAATTTCAGGGCTTCGGAATATGTTCACCACCTCCTGGGCTCCTTTTTTGGGATGTCAGTTCTGCAATTTGTCTAGGTTACAAATTGGTTTGCTTTGCAGGTTTGTAGCTTGAACCAGAACTGCTAGTGGGAAACTCAGATGAATAAAATGAAAGACACCCTCCAGGCACCACATGAATTTATAGCACAGATTGCCAGTGCCACCTAGAAAACAGAATGAGATCAAACACTAATCCATCTATGTCTGCAGGATGCTATGTAATCCAGCGTGGCCAAAAATGGACACATCAGCCTTTTTTAAATATGAGTTACATTTCTCATATATCAATAGAACACAAGGATACAGACTGGCGCTCTCAAGGCATTATGAGACTTGTATATATGCTTGCATATATTTACTGCATATATGTATTTCTGTAGTTGTTACTGTAGGCATGTTTTTTCCCAATGCAAATTGCTTTAAAATGCTCTCAGACTACATTTAATAACACATATTCCTGTACAATGCAATTCTGTGTGTAAGAGCCACTGGTGACCTTCCCTTGGAAACCAAGATGCAATGAATGTGGTGAAAGCTGTACATGTTTCTATGATCCCAGTCAGTAGATTTATGATTTAATAAGCGGTACAGGAAAAAAACCAGCTAAAAAAACCCCCTCCAGCCCTGCCAATCTGCTGAGAGCACCTAATTGCTCCAGAGCTCAATAAGAAGTCACAGTTTAATAAACTCCACCTGGTGTTGCCTCACCAATGCAGCTTTGTACATCTCTACTGCCCAGGACGTCTGAGGTTGATTTTATTGTTCCAAGTTTTTTGATTATGCTTAAGCTAAAATGAGGGATTGCAAATTCTAATTTGGGGTGACCCTGTTTTGTAAAAGGGCCTTGGGATGAGCAAAAATAGAAATGAGGCTGATGGTCCTGTGTTTTACACCATTTGTTGTCACTACAGTGTACAGTCTCAATTCTGCAAAGCTTCTTTACCTGTATATTTAAACATACGTTTAAGACCATTTGTTTTATCCAAATGTAACCATGTATTTAAATCTACATCTACACATAAGAGCTTGGCTTACCAAAGTCATAAAGCAAAATGGGATAACTGAGTTTTCATAGCAAGTCAGAATGAAGCTGTAACACAGTTCTAAACAATATGCAAACTGTGACACATATTACAGCTAATGCCATAGGAGGAAGGGAACATTTCTGACACAGGGAAAAGATTGACACTGACAGCTAATGGGGGAAAAATACAGAACTCCTAAATCACACCAACAGCACGCACAAAAATTGAAGCTGTCACCATACTAAGAGCTCTAGAAAAGAAAATACAAAACTCTCCTTCCGTCTAGCCAATATCAGAAAATGAGGCAAAAGTGTGAAACCAAAGAGGAGTATAAATTCATTCCAATTGCTCCCAGCTGCCTCAGGAAGGGAAGAGGAGGTGATTAAATCAGCTGTATTGAAAGAGAAGGAATCCAATGCATCCGAAGCGGAGCAGGACAAAAGTAAATTGAAGCCCACATTAGTGGTACTGAAAAACGGACAGTCTTTTCTAAAGGAGAACTTGATCTCAGTACAAATAAAATGAGTTCTCTGTTAGATTTGATTTAAGAGGAGAAGGAAAAAATCTCTTGGATAGACCACAGGAACAAAAAGCCTGATTTAATTTTAACAAGCTATAGTGAATGCTGCAGTTGGAAGAATGACAGGGAGGTCTAAGTGGATAAAAGGTTAGTGTAGATTCCAGAAAAAACAGCCTTTTCAGCCATTTCATTACACCTAACACAGCGCCTGTGGCTTGTTGAGCCATTTGTTTTCTCCTCTTTGTGAGCTTCATATTTGTACTAGTCTGATATTCAGTTTCGCGTATACAGATGCTACAGGATCTGAAGAGATAAAACTAGGAGAAATGTGACAGAAGTCATCATTTATTTCTTCAGCCAAAACTCTCCCAAAGAAGTGCTGAATATCCCTATTGCCTCAAATGTTTACTACACCGGACACAGAATAGACAGCTGTGTACGAGCTTGCCCTGGCAAAGGAGTGGAGTGGGTAACCTCATCTACCCTTTCAGTTTCTGAGCTTTGATGATTCATATTTTGCAAGAGCAGCTTTGCTTATAAATAAAGAGCAGGTTTAGCAAGTGAAACCAGTTAGCCTTTAAACACAAACTAGACGCATGCCTCCTAATAAAAGGAAGAGCTTGAAGTCAAAGAGCAAACCCCTCTTGCTGTGAAATGCTTTCCAGAGTTTAATTTCACATGTAGGACCAGTAGCACTCGCAGCAGGAAGGCAGAATGAGTCATGGGGGGATGTCGGGAATTGGGATGAGAAAGCATTGCAAAAGTACTCATAACGTAAAATGCTTATCATCCTGTGCTTTGTTCTTCAAACAGGGATGACTTTGGCACTGTATCCTGTTCCAAGGAAAGAAAAACCAGGAGGGTGCTAGACTGAAGGCTAATCCCACCAGCACTCTTACCATCCTGAAAGGCAGCACAATTGTTTCTCATTCAATGCTGTAATGCAAGATAAAGGAGGGAAAATAATATTTTTAGAAAGTGGGACTGCTTTTTTGCCTTGTTTCTGTGTGAACTGATTTATTTCAGAGTGGATGAGAGAGAAAAAACATCATTCTGGTTTGACAGAGTTCCTACCTGTTTTCAGAGTCCTTTGCATTATTCTATATAATAAAATGCAAGGCAAAAGATGTTCAAACATCTTGGCAATGACAGAAGCTAAAAAACCCCTCCATCCAGTTTATCTCCAGTTTGGTCCTGCCTTATCATTCGTATCACTGCCAGTTCAGCTGAGAGAAAAGGAGCCGCTGAGGAAGAAGGGGTTTTGCCTGGCTCCATCTCAGGGCAAGAGCGCACATCCTCAAAACAGCCTACACTGGTTGCCATTTCACAGGGGCTTTTATTCCTGACCACCACCTGCAAAAGTGAGGCCACTTCACTTACCTTGTGAAGAAAACCCCCCCGAAACTCTTCCCACCACATTTCTTTGGATTGGATGGTTGAAATGGTGTCTTCAGGCAATGGCAGAATAGTGACAGTTAGGGAACAGGTACAAGGATCAGTTCCAGCTGCTTATATTTAGTTTTTCAGTGTTCCTAAGGATTGATGATGTTGTATCCTTTTTTCGTCCACTCTCTTTCTATTTGTGGGTAGAAGAAAATATAGACATACATATGTTTCCTAAAAAGAGCCTGTTTTAAACAAGGCACCAGGTACCAAATGCTGATTCACAAATCACAAAGTCCAACACTCCTCTCCAATGCTATCTTGGCACAGATCCTGATACGCACATAGCATAATATCAGACTGACTTTTTCAGGGAAAGGGAGAGTGATTTTCTTATCGATGTGGTAGGTAATTCACCTTGTTGTGAATCAATGAAATCAGGGCAAAGACAATCTATACTAGCATAGTTTAACCTCTTCCTTCAGTAATGTGTATTCCTCATCTGCTTTTGCTGCTTCCCATGAAACAATTGCATTAGACCAAAATCTTCCCTGATTCAGAGAAAACAGTCTCCTGCCAACCTCTGGGAAACACAGAGATGTCTCATCGTGGTGGGGGTCAGTCAGTTCATTTTGTACATACAAGTGCAGCCTGCTGTTTTGTTCCTCTGGCAGAGAGCACAGTCAACTGTGGGAGCAATACAAAAGCCCGAGGGGCCCTTTCTTCCCCCACGGCCGTCACCCACCCCAGCACAAAGTGGGGGTGAAACACTCCCACCATGATCCAGTGACATTTAGTGGGGTGAATGGCTGGACTCCATGGGGACCTGAGAACAGAAGCCAACAGCAAACATCCCAAATGTGTTCAAACAGACATTGTCCTGGCTTTAAAATGTACAAACGAGCAAGACTTTTATGACATTTAGGCTTTTTCATTGAGTTTCAGTATGTCCGAAATGGGTGCCATGAACTCATTTTCCTTGATGCCTTCCCTTGCCACAGCAAGCTCCTGCGGAGCTGAGCAAAACAAGGGTTCTCTGGCTGGTTGGCTTGGGGCTGAGCGAGTCGCCCGCTTGGGAAACGGGTCGTTGGGAAACAAGGACCTTCTGCTTTCACATGAGGCCAGACAGAAGGAAGAGCAGGTCCCTGGCACGGGTGGTCCATGACAAGCCGGGGAATCTGGAGATGGAGGAATAAAGGGGTATGGATCTCTAATTCAGAGCAGATTAAGAATATAGTACTGGAAAATGAATCTGTATTTATAGATATACCCCACAGCACAAAGATCATACCACTTCATTCAGCAGTGGGAGACATAAGAACATCCATATCCTAGATTTAGGTTTGGTTGTTGCTCGTTCAGTGTGGGATTCAGCTTATTTAACTTCTGACGTACACATATGAGCCAGTCAGACTAAGCTCCCTTTACAGTCAATGGAAAGAAATGGGCACTTCCATCGTTCACCTGATCTATTGTAAAAGACTTCCACAGGCTGAGACAAATTGGACTTTCAGTCTTTCCCCTGCAGTGATTGTTCTCTAATCCCCATGAGGTAAAACATTTGATAGACCTATAGAAAACCTCCAATAAATGCAATCTCCTATAAAATATCCTAGTGAAGATAAGAATTTTTTTACTTCATTAGACAGTTTCTTTCACTAAGCAACACTTTTTAGGTAATCCCTTGAACATCACCTATCCTGCACCACAAATTAGCACTAAAGGAGCCTGCTGGC
This sequence comes from Phoenicopterus ruber ruber, assembly GCA_009819775.1. Taxonomy (NCBI): domain Eukaryota; kingdom Metazoa; phylum Chordata; class Aves; order Phoenicopteriformes; family Phoenicopteridae; genus Phoenicopterus; species Phoenicopterus ruber. Next base: position 187,297,547 of record CM020215.1, on the reverse strand, counting down.
AGGGTCATGTGTCTATAAATGAGATCCACGCTGGGATACCCGCACAAATCCCCACCGGCATTGCTATCGCTGCCCAGAAGCACTGCAGGGGCAGTGAACTCTGCCTCCCAAAGTGGCTGAATGTGTTTGCCCCTCAACTTACCGCCTCCTCCCACCCCAAAATCTGACTTGTCACATATCTGAATTTCAGACAGCTGAGATGGCATCACAGTCCATCTCCTGCTGGCACACTGGGACTACAGGATGGTGAGGAGCTCCAGATGCTCCTGGTGGATCACATGCACCCTAAGAGGGCTCCTTTGAAGAGGGTGCATTGGGACAACAGGGCAGTGCCTGGGTGACCTACCTTACCTACCCCAGCTGCCAGCAGATCAGAGGATCCCCTGACCAGCTATACCTGCACGGCACATCGTGGGGTGGGAGAGACACCACCGCTCTGCATTGTAAATGCGTTAAGCGAAGGTGGATAGGGAGGGAGCCAGGTGGGAGCTTCATGCTAAAACACACAGGAGCCGGCAGGTCTGAGGACTGCAGCTGACGATTTCAGGGAGGAGTCATGTTTAACATATCTGAGCTGGAAGGACAGGTTAGTCATGCATATGGCCTAAAGCAAGGAAGAAGCAGAGATGAAAGATGGGGAATCCCAAAGAGAAAGGAGGTGCAGGCACACACACCCCAATAAAGAAAACCCCAGACTTCACTTCAGGAAGGGCAGTTTGCTCTGACGTAAGGAGAAGTACACAAACAACTGAATATCCGTGAATACCCTATTTACCTTTTTCCCCATATCAACAGTGCCGACATGTTTTTATCTCCCACTTAACCAGGGGAGTGGCTGCTCATACCTGATATAGCCTGATACAGGGGTGAGCATGGCTGTGGCAAACAGCCTTCCCTCTGTTATCCTCATTGCTTTTGTACTTGTGCACGTATTTCCAGGGCACGTGCCATAGATTTTTGTCCCAAGAGGTTAGGAGTGCTGGCTCGCAAACTGAGCAGATGGCATATGGAGAAGAGAAGGCTCCGGGAAGACCTTATTGCAGCCTTTCAGTACTTGAAGGGGGCCTATAGGAAAAATGAGGAGAAACTTTTTAGCAGGGCCTGTTGTGATAGGACAAGGGGTAATGGTTTTAAACTAAAGGAGAGGAGATATAGGCTGGAAATCAGAAAGAAGTTTTTCACAATGCGGGTTGTGAAGCACTGGCACAGGTTGCCCAGAGAGGTAGTAGAAGCCCCATCCCTGGAAACATTCAAGGTCAGGCTGGACCGGGCTCTGAGCAACCTGATCTAGTTGAAGATGTCCCTGCTCATTGCAGGGGGGTTGGACTAGATGGCCTTTAAAGGTCCTTTCCAACCCAAACTATTCTATGATTCTATGATTCTATATGGCCCATAAGGCATGCAACTGATCTGCTGAATGATGTTAAATAGTAAATATTATTAATTTTCCTATTGATTGGGCAGACCCATGGAAAGCTTGAAGACTACTGGTGATCTGCTGGTCCAAACATTTAGAAACCACTCCTCTAGGAGTCGTCCCCAGGAAATCGTGGGAGAAGTTGTCTGTCCTTTGTGGGAGAGAACAAGCAGGGCTGCCATCACCCAAGTGATCTGAGAAGGAGGTGAGTTCACGTAAGTCAAAGCAGAGCTCTGGCTCTAACCCACAGGTAGTCACATAAGTTAATCTGAACTTCCACTACGGACAGCGGATGGGCGTTCTGTCACCCGTGGTACTTTTCTGAATCCTCTCTCTTACCGTGCACTACACACAAGACTGCCTGAGATCATGAAACTGCTGAATCAGCCCTGAGGTAACAGCCTCACACGGGATAGTAACTACTAGGCAGCTCATACGCAATAATATGTCATTTAGGCAACAATTATTTGTCAGCCTATATTGCTGATATAGGATGGCCATGCTCGTAGCAAAGTTTTGTTTCCTACATGCTAGGTAGACAGACAAGCCAAGGAGAGATCGAGAGTCTGGGCTGGCTCTGTAGCAAAGACCTGTTCTACTCACGCAGAAACACTACCCCAATCACAAGGGATCAGGAAAGCCAACTACAGGCTCTCCGAATTTCTCTATGAAGCAATCACAGTTACACAACACATAATTGAGTTTACTGCACTTTTAACTCTCTGTTCTTTATTACAGTGTTGACTAATGAAGTCTTACTTTAGAATAAAACCCCGCTTCTGGTAACATCGGGGTGTTAACATAATTATTCATTGTCTATGTGTTGTGCTTGTGCCAATGCTAAAGAGCAGATGTTAATGGTGAAATCTGAAGAGTTTATTATAAGCAAAAATAATTAGCTTCCTGTTCTGTAGGAACAAGTCTGTTGTCCACCAGACTAATTAAAACATCAGTCAGTCTTGTGTCATGTTGTAACCAGATCTCTGAAATGTTATTTTTTAGGGTTCGAAGGCCTGACAATGAAGCAACTCATCTGGATATCATATGAAAAGCCTGACTGATTTCATTTATCTCTGTACCACCTTATTCATTGAACTGTCACTATACAGATAAGATGCTGCTATAATTATTTTTGTCCTTGTTACTGTTATATGCTATAATTATAACTATTTTATTTTTATTTCTGTAGAGTCTACAAGCTCCTGTGTGCATAGGCAGAACAAAAAAAAAAAAAAAAAAGACATTCTAAAACCCAGGGAAGCTTGAAGCTGAAGTCAAAAGCAACAAAAGCAGATAGAGTCCCCTTTAGAGAAGATACAAATCAATTGTAGAGACATCAAGGAGAACAAAGAGAATGACCAAACGTCTGAGAAGGGACATGGTAACCGTTTTCAAGCACATGAAAAGTGCTGCAAATAACAAAGGAATTAACCTTTCTTCCAGTATTTGTGTTAGATAGATAGGACAAGATTTAACCTGCAGCAATGAAGACTTCATTGAAACATGAGGAAAAAACTTTCTAATTGCAAGGACAGTGAAACACTGGAATAGACTTTCTAGGAAGACTACAGATAACGTTTTCTCTGAGCAAGTTAGACATCTGCCATAATTGTGGATGCTGTTGTGGGGTAAGATTAGATGACCCCTGAAGGTTCCTTCTGCTTCGTGACTGTATGGGATAGCTGGGCAGGCCACCAAGGCAGTGAAACAGACATATTCTGAGATGATGGGTGAGAGTCAAGAGAACAGTAGAGTTGTCTAGGGTCACTGGGACAGGAGCTGGCAGGAGGCTCTAGCCATGACTTGTCAGAAGAGCTTAGGTGACAGCAAAGACCCACGGGAGATACTATAGGACCAGATTTGGGGCTTGGGGGGTTCTAAAATGCAGTTTTAAAGAATCTATGTTGTAAAAGAATTTGAGTCTGTTTAGCCTAGAGAAGACTGAGAGGGGATCTTACAAATGTATACAAATACCTGAAGGGCGGGTGTCAAGAGAATGGGGCCAGACTCTTTTCAGTGGTGCCCAGCGACAGGACGAGGGGCAACGGGCACAAACTGGAACACGGGAAGTTCCACCTGAACATGAGGAAAAACTTCTTCACTGTGAGGGTGACAGAGCCCTGGGACAGGCTGCCCAGGGAGGGTGTGGAGTCTCCTTCTCTGGAGATACTCAAAACCCGCCTGGACGCAGTCCTGGGCAGCCTGCTCTGGGTGACCCTGCTTGAGCAGGGGGGTTGGACTAGGTGACCTCTGGAGGTCCCTTCCAACCTCATCTATTCTGTGATTCTGTGAGTCCACAGGCTATGTTTGAAAAGCAGACCTTTAGCTGACTGTGGTGTCATGCAAACACACAAAAATAAGATAGTCGCTGCTGGAGATGGGTCCACAGCCAATTTCTTTGGTACCAGGCTGTTGAGAGCTAATCACCCTCATACAACGCTTTATCTGGAACGCACAATGGTTAATGGGTAATAGTGACTTATTTTTCTAACCAGCTCCCTGCTCACACAGGAATTTTTATAGTTGGCAAGTAAAAACTCAGCCTAAAATACCCAGGGTAGGCTCTGTCACTGCAAAACATGCCATACAAAGTATAGAGGGGGGGAGTGGGGCCAGGCACCCAGATATTTTGATGTGTACTCTGCTCTCCAGGGAGCTGCCAGCTCCTAGGCTGAAACATCACCAAATCTTTTACTACATCTGCTCGAAAAGGCAGGCCAAAAGAGCAGGCACTGCTTCATATGAATCTCTCCTTAGGTCTGTGTTGTGCAATGCTGGTTTCTGTTCCTCTTCCTGCAATAATAAGCTGCAACTGCTGCTTCAGGGATTCTACAAAGGGTGCAGTTTATGTAATATCCATTTAGAAATGACAAAGCTTTCCTTTCTGGGCCTTTCATGTAGTAGTCCACCCACATGCAGGCGGTGCACGCAAATGACGTATCACCCGGGGGCTGAGACTTGCTGCAGATATTGATAGTAAGCCGTTGTTATTCTAATTATGTGGCCATCTTCCTTAATTAAAGCTATGCCACAGGTCATTTACCCTGGTGCAGAGTCCATGAACATTAATCCTGGCAGTGTTTTGGAATCACAGAGTTCTCATTAGCATAGGATTGGCTGTGAGGGAAGTATAATCATCTGAAACCCTTTACAAAGGAATGTAAATTAGCATCCATGCCTCCCGTGTACTATTGACACAGTGAATTATTTTACCGACTAGAAATGAAAATGAGTACGGAGCAATGACATTCATATTTGCAGCTCAGCCTCTGCTCTCTGTTTGCTGTGGGGATTTGTGTGCGCGTCTCTACCCACAGCCAGAAACTCCAATTATCATCTCTGATGGCTCACCAGCTCTTGAAGCTCATGCTCCTCCCCATGCAAAGCACTGCAATCTGTTTACACTGAAGTAATGACTGAGAGTAAAAAACAGACTTTATAATGCCTTATTAATCGTGGTGTGCTTCACTCAGAAGTACGGAGCCCCATACTAGGAGTGGATTTACATTTGGGAGTGGCTTCTGACCCCCTTTCTAATAACAGGAATTACTCCCCAACTTGTCTAATCAAGCAATGTTCGAACTTACTTTGGTCACAAACCACGCTTCAAGATAGATCTTTGTTTTTGCAAAGACTGAAATAGGCCTCAAGAAGAGAAAAAATGGTGTTTTTTATCAAGTACCTCAGCACTGATTCCACACATCATCAAGCACATCACCCACAGCTAATCGAAAAACATCCCTCCCAGGAGACAAGCTAACCGTGATCGCCCATGCTAGAGCCGAAGAAAGGGACACCACACCCAGGAACAGAAGCCAGATGTTCTGATCACTGGTCCCCTCTTCCATCTATCCCATGCCATTGCTTTTGCATGACGTGACTATGGCAGCATAGAAATAATAGATGCCGTTTTACAATAGGAATTGTTTTTCTAAACAGTCGAGTTCTTCTTTACTTGGAATAATTTCTTCCCTGGCATAGTTCCCATCTTGTTCAAAAGCCAAGCAATGCTCACGGCTAATAGTCAACCGTACCGTGGCTATCATTTTGGAAACTCATTTTCAGAACAAAGGCTTATGCTCCTAATAGTAAAATACAGTCAAGACATACAGCAGAGACATAAATTAATACAATATCCTACTAGCATGTATCAAAAAGCTGTATTATACCACACGGACATAGTCAAAGTAGTTCTTCATAAAAGTGGAAAAAGTCAGGGAGCAGCAGGGTAAGTCCCGTTTTCCTCAGAGTTAAAGGGGCTTGTTTGAAGGTGTGACCCTTCTGGCAGTATTTACTCGAAGAAGGGAAAAAACCCCCAACTAAATAATAGAAAATTGTACATTAAAAATGACAAAAATTAGCTACTGATCTTCAGGGCTGCATTTAGACTAGGATAAAGCAGTCTGCAGTAATGCATTTTCATTTCTGTTTAATTTATATTAAGATATTGATAGGATTACCAGTAGCACAGTATCCAAGTAGTTCACAAGACAACATTGTAATTTTACAGATGAAGAAATGAAAGTCCAAATTCTCAAAGCTATTAAAGTACACAGATGATAAGGTATCTTGACAAAGTGACTCACACTATGGTGGGTCAGTGTGGTGGGTTGACCCTGGCTGGACGCCAGGTGCCCACCAAAGCTGCTCTGTCACTCCCCTCCTCAGCTGGACAGGGGAGGGAAAATATAACGAAATGCTCGTGGGTCAAGATAAGGACAGGGAGATCACTCGCCAATTACCATCACGGGCAAACAGACTTGACTTGGGGAAATTAGTTTAATTTATTGCCAATCAAATCAGAGTAGGGTAATGAGAAATAAAACCAAATCTTAAAACACCTTCCCCCACCCCTCCCTTCTTCCCAGGCTCAACTTCACTCCTGATTTTCTCTGCCTTCTCGCCCCGAGCAGGGCAGGGGAATGGGGAATGGGGGTTGCGGTCGGTTCATCACACGTTGTCTCTGCCTCTCCTTCCTCCTCAAAGGGAGGACTCCTCACACTCTTCCCCTGCTCCAGCGTGGGGTCCCTCCCACAGGAGACAGTCCTCCATGGACTTCTCCAACATGAGTCCTTCCCACGGGCTGCAGTTCTTCATGAACTGCTCCAGCGTGGGTCCCTTCCATGGGGTGCAGCCCTTCAGGAACAGACTGCTCCAGGGTGGGTCCCCCACGGGGTCACAAGTCCTGTCAGCAAACCTGCTCCAGCGTGGGCTCCTCTCTGCATGGGGCGCAGGTCCTGCCAGGAGCCTGCTCCAGTGCAAGCTTCCCACGGGGTCACAGCCTCCTTTGGGCATCCATCTACTCCTGCGTGGGGTCCTTCACGGGCTGCAGGTGGATATCTGCTCCACCATGGACCTCCATGGGCTGCAGGGCACAGCCTGCCTCACCGTGGTCTTCACCAGGGGCTGCAGGGGAATCTCTGTTCTGGCGCGTGGAGCACCTCCTCCCCCTCCTTCTTCTCTGACCTTGGTGTCTGTAGAGTTGTTGCCCTCACATATTCTCACTCCTCTCTCTGCCGCTATAATCCTGCAGCAGTTTTTTTTTCCCCTTCTTAAATCTGTTATCCCAGAGGCTCTACCACTGTCACTGATGGGCTCAGCCTTGGCCAGCAGTGGGTCTGTCTTGGAGCAGGCTGGCATTGGCTCTACTGGTCATGGGGAAAGCTTCTAGCAGCTTCTCACAGAAGCCACCCCCGTAGCCCCCCTGCTACCAAAACCTTGCCACGCAAATCCAATGCAGTCAGGAAATCAAATTCAGGTTTCTCACTTCCTCAGCAGCACTCAGATATCTGGTCCAAGGTCTCCTTTCAGTGGGATGGTTTTGCTTTTGTTACAATATAAAATAATTTTAACCAAGACCATATGGTGTTACTGAGTCCTATCCTGTATAGATTTAAGAACTGTTCAATCTCACTTCTGCTGAAGTAACAGGTATTGTTTTGAACATTCAAAGTGATCTCACTAACAACTCACAACTAATTTATTTTCCCAGGTATATCTCTGCTTTTAGCAGCCATTTGCTCCTGGTCTCCAGTCATCATCGCACAGTGATTCAAAACCAGCATATTGCCATCAGACTTATTTGATCTTCAGGGTGAGAGGACAACGAAGCCTGTGGACACTTCCACAGAGCATCTGAATGACATGATAGAAGGCCTGGAGCTAACAAAGAGGCTCCTTACTCAGCCAGGAGTTAAATGCATTTTGCATCCCATGGTTCTAAAGTATTTAACCTGTTTTCTGGTTTTGCTGAAAAAAATACCCAAACGTTAGGGCATCAGTTAGCAAAAAAAATAAGACTGGGCCATAGAGTAGTTTTGGGAGGCAAAAATTCAAACACTCCCCACTGCTGTCTATAATTGAACTTTCGCTCCTGATCAGACATCAAAAAACTTGTAAGCCACAAGGTTTTGTCCAAACGATGTGAAAGCAAAGGAAGGAATGCCATTGACTTTAAAGGCCTGCTAATATGCTGTGGGATGGGTAGGCAGCAGTTGCTGGTTTTAGTCTATGGAGTTAACAAATGTGGCAAAGTTGTGGCAGCAGGACCTTCAGCAAGGGGGAGCACCTATGTCAATCAGACATGCACAAGTCCATAGGACAAGATGTGATTCATCAGATGGTCCTGAGAGGGCTGGCCAATGTCACTGCAAGTCCATTCTCTATCATCTTTGAGAGCTCATGGCAATCAGGGCAGGTTCCTCATGAGTGGAAAAAGGCAAATGTCACAAACATGTTCTTGAAGAAAGTCAAGAAGGAGGATCCAAGGAGTTACAAGTCAGTAGGTTTCACCTTTCGGTCCCTGGAAAGGTTATGGAGAACATTTCCAGGCACACAAAGGACAAGAGGGCGATTTGGAACAGCCAGCATGGATTTACCAAGGGCAGCTCATACCTCACCCACCTGCTTTTCCTCTGTAATGAGATGATGGGCTCAGCGGACTATGGGAGAATAGCAGACGTTGACTTTAAGAAGACTTTTGAGACAGGGTCCCATAGTATCCTTACAGCCAAATTGGTCACATATTGACTGCTTAAATGGACAATAAGGTGTGCTAAAATTTGGCTGGACCTTTGGATTCAAATGCTTGTGAAGAGTCTCTGAACCATTGTTCCATGGCAGCCAGGTCATGGAACAATGATGATGTTCCTCTGGGCTAGATACCAGGGGCAGCACTGTTTAATGGCTTTATCAATGACCTGAATGATATGATGGAGTGCACTCCCAGCAAACTCATGGATCTCCCACATTAGGGAGAGCAGTTGATAAGCTGGAGGGCAAGGCTGCTGTTTGAAAGGACAACATCAGGCTGGAGAAATGAGCTGACAAGAACCACAAACAACAAAGGCAAAAGCAAAGTGCTGCATCTGGGACAGAGTAACTCCATGCACCAGTATAGGCTGGGGGTCAACTGGATAGAAAGCACCTTTGCAGAAAAAGTTCTAGGTGATTTGTTGTAGGTTGAATATGAGCCAACAATGTGCCCTTTCTGCAAACAGGGCCAGCCACATGCTGGGCCCTGTCAACAAAAGTGTAGCCAGCAGGTCAGCAGCGGGGATCACTACCCTCTCTTCAGAACCTGGTGAGACCACATCTCCAGTTTTGGGTACACGAGAGTGAGCCCAGAAGGGGGCAACCAAGATGGTCAGGGTGCTGAAGCACACGGCATATGAGAAGAGGCTGAGATTTGCTGAGGGGAAATAACTGTTATGGTTGACTAAAACTACCTAAGGGAAAGGTAGAGAGAAGACTTTCTTCTCAGAGCTGCACAAAACCAGGACAAAAGACATGCTGCAACCCATTAAATTCTGACTATATGTCAGGAAAAAAAAAATCATTCTGAGGATAGTAAAATATTGGCATAGGTGTCTCAGAGAAGCTGTGGTATCTCCACCTTTGGAGATACTTAGAACTCGACTGGACACAGCTCTGAGCAACCTGATGTAGCCAGTCCTGCTTTGAGCAGTGAGTTGGACTAGATGACCTGGTGAGGTCACTTTCAACCTAAATTATCCCATGATTGTGCAATTCTAGGTGAGCCCGATGACTTGCATTGGACTTTGGAGAAGACAGCAAGTCCTAACCTGAAAATTTAAGAAGACAGAAAATCCATTTCACTATTAGTGCTGGGTTTTGGCCACAGTATTAGAAGTGAGCTCTTCTTCCCCTCTCAAATTGCCTTCTCAGATACGATATGTGAAAGAAACAATGACTATGCAGAAAACAGAGATAACCGATTCTTCCTTTATTTACAGTAAACCCCTGCCAAAAAGCAGATGTTCATTTTAGTGTGCTTTATTAGACATGCTGTCTATGCTCTCATCAATTTGTTCCACTTGTCATTAAATCCTGGGAGGATCCTCAGGACACATCCACCTTTTTATGAAGTGCTGGCATGGCCCCTAATGTAGCGTCAGATGGGTCCTCCAGTCATGGTAGCAACACAAATGCAAAGAAATCATAAAAAACTACAGTACACACAAAGGGCTTTTCCTCTCCCAAGTAATTTGGACAGACAGGTGGGTCATTCCCTCGCCCTCTACTTTCATCTGGGGGGAAGCCCTTGAGATGCAGGATACGAGGGCAGAAAGGACAAATGTGTCATTACCAGCGAGCTGCTTGGGTGTGGGAGGTGAGTCCACACCTTCCCCATGGAGAGCTGGAGCATGAGGAGGTCAGGGAGCCTTGGGGGGGACGCAGCTGGCTGTCTCTCTCCAACTCTTGTGCCGGTATCCCTGTGCAAGCGAAGCTTTTGCAGCCAGTTGCTGTTTTCATACCAGCACCATGGCATGCAAGCGCTTTGGGCCTTGCTTTCATACTGCTCAGACCACACCGGAAAAAAGGCAGCTCTTTTCCTAAATGAGGTGTTGTGGGGCTGCATCTACATTCATCCGACCTTTTCAACCTTTCTTCCCCTGCCTTCATCTTCCAGCCAGCAATCCAGGGCAGGAGAGGGGTGCCGATAGGCCCAGTGCTATTCCAGAGACGGTGTGATGCATCACAGGGAGGATGCCCCCGCCTGGGACACCAAGCTCAAGGCTGGTCAAAAAGTTAGACAAGGCTTCATTTGGCTGTTCCGAAAGTAAGGAACGAGGAAAGCAGCTGGTGGGTCTGTTTCTGCCACAGAAAGGGGAGGGTGGGAGGTCATTGCTCCTGGGAGCCGCATGAGGGACCATGCGGGGAGAGGCTGCCTCCCCTTCCAGGTGCAAACGCAGTCCTCACCGCCACAGCCTTGGCCTTGGCCGCAACGGGCCATCTGGCTCTGCAGTCTTCAGTCTTGGCAAAGCGGTGATGGGTCATTTTGCAGGTCTGGCCATCAACTCCCCTCGGCAGCTGCCTGGTTTGCCTGTGCCCTACAACAACTGTGGGAGAAAATGCCCGGGACCAAGAGGGAAAGCGTCCAAACCTGAGCTGACACAGCTCATTTAGGCTTGGCAGGACAACTGTCAGGGAGCAGCACTTCTGGATGCAAAGCCAGTGAAAGGATGGAACTGGCAAAAGAACTCTCTGCTGCATGTATTTCTTTAGAAAAGCCTTGTTTGTTGTGCCACCACTCTTGGGGCAAGGGCCTTTGAGGGAGGAAGGGCAGAGCTACAAGAATTTGACCCTGGTCTGGAGAGGAGAGGGAAAGTAGGCCACAGTCTTTTTTTTTTTTCTTAAAACACATAAGACAGAGAAAACAACGTACATTATTATACAGCAGGGATGTGCAGCCATGGACTCCCACATGTGCACATGAGGTGTCCATCCAGCTCATGACTGCTGGGGTCAGCCTGGCCCAGTCCACCTTTAACTTGCTGAAACAGACAGCAAAAACAATTAAAACATCGCAGTTGGTCTTCATGCAAGGTCCCCATGGATTACGTATGGCTACTGACTTACTTCAGTGGGATTTAGGTACCCTATATAACTTTGGGAAGCTGAGCTTGAGGGTCTCCGCAGATGCTGTAGCTCTGAGTCCCTCCTCCAAGCACTGTGTCTGATCTAACGCTATTGATTACTGGGGGGGGGGGGTGTCATATATCAAGTCATCCGGCAACAAAAAATACACATTCCTCAGGCGGCTTCTAGCTCTGGCTGTCAACCACAAAACTATCTTCTTCAAACGTATGTAAACTAAACCAATTTTGTTACCAAAGAACTGGTAAACCCTCCTCCCTCTTGCTTGAAGCACTTACAGTCCTTTGTTTAAAAATGCACCAGCGGTGGGCTAGACTGCAGGAGCCAGCCTGCTCTCCAAAATGGCAAAACGTCATGCCTGACCGACTTCTCCAAAACACACACAGGAATGAGGACAGAAATTGCAGTTCTGGGCTGGGAAAGGTGGAGGAGGGAAGTGGCTCCGCCAGGCAAAGCAGACAGAGTGGCTGCACGGAAACTGGTAAACCGGGGAGACTTCCAGTTCCTGAAGCTGGAGGCGCATATCGTGACCAGGCTGAGACGGAGGTGCACCCCTCGTTCCCATCACCTCTGGAAAGGAGATGTGGCATCCTGCAGGTGGGTCCCTAGTCGGCACGATGTGGGGGCCAGGACACTTCCTACGCAGGCCCAGCAGCCCCAGACCAGCCGCAGCAGCGCTCTCACCAGCGCTGGGAGGGCTGCTGGGGCGATGCGCGGTCAAAAGATCAAGGAACTGAACTAATGGAAAGTGCAGATCCCATTTCTGTTTGACAGGATTTGAAATGTTTCCGTTTTTATCAGTTCATTTTTGTATCCTCACTAAGGCTTATTAAATTAGCTTAAAAACATAACTGCCGATCATCAAATACCCAGATTTCCAGGTAAAAAAATAGTCATAATTGTCAGAAAGCAAAAATAGACGTGATTTAGATACAGACCTGTATAAAGCCATTTGCTAGAAGTATTGTTCAGAGCATGGCAAACAGCAAACATTGAATTATTTTAAAGTTGAAAACTTTTGCTCCTAAGTTTCATCTCAAAAAAAAAAAAAAAAAAGACAGGGTGCCTGAGAACATTTTAATATTGAATCATTTGAACATCTGGAGGCACAAATGTCATTTCAAAACCAAAAACAAGACAGGAGGGAATAAAAAAAAAATCAAAACACTTCCTACCGAGTCGAAATGCTGTAAATGATGAAAAACTCCTCGGCGATTGGCGCCGTGTTTTGGGCGCAACCCCGCACGGTGCAGCAGCGTTTTGAGTTGCCAACCCACCCTTCACAAACACTGGTGATGCAAACACACACTCGTGTTTCACAGACCCGTGTGCAGAGCCTCTGGGCTTTGGGGGCTGAGTTTACGGGGAAATGTTCTTGGGGGTCAGGGGTGTATGTGCGTCCAACCGAGGTGTGGGGCCACCTGCCTCCCGCTCGGAGCAGCCCTGCGGCGGCTGGGAGGGCGCGGGGCGCCCGGTGGGGCGTGGGTGCTGTCCCCGGGTGGGCGCGGGTGCTATCCCCGGGTGGGCATGGGTGTTGTCCCCGGGTGGGCGCAGGTGCTGTCCCCGGGGGGGGGGGGGGGGGGCGGCGCGCGGGTGCTATCCCCGGGTGGGCGTGGGTGCTGTCCCCCGGTGGGCACGGGTGCCGTGCCCGGGCGTGCGTGGGTGCCGTCCCCGGGCGGGCGCGGGTGCCGTCCCCGGGCGCGCCCCGCGTGTCTGGGCGGACGGTGCCGCTGCGTGGTGCGGCGCCGGCACTGCAGGCTGCGCGGGGTGAAGCCGGCCCTGGCAGCCTCCCCGGCTCCGGACAAAGGGAAGGGGGAACGGCTGGGAGGGGAAATGACGGGCGTTTATCTCCGGACGGGGGTTTCAGCATGGCCCGGCTCAAAGGATGTATCCGAGCACAGTCCCGCAAGGTGCCGAGGGATGGTTCAGGGCTGCGGTGGGTCTTATTTCTTATGATGGGGCCCAAGCTGAGACTGCAGCATCCGAAAATCCAGGCCTGAAAAGGCTCATGGTGGGACCCTGCGAGTCAACCAAAAAACACCCTCCAGAGCAGTGAGGATCCCATGTTGCAGAGGATCCCAGTTGGCTAAGAACCAAGTGAAATTAAATGAAAATTCCTCTCCTTTTTTTATCTTGCCAGATGACACAAGGGATTCAGAATGAGGATGTTTACAACAAGCCTTGTTTGTAAATCGGGGACTTGCAGACCCTTATGTTGTGCTGCAGCTGGTATATACAGTGGATATTTAAGGAGGTATTTCAGTAAGAGGCCAAGAGGGGCCAGAGACAGGAGGATGCAGTTCAAGGCCCTGTTCCCAGCTTGCCGAGAGGACTGGGGCGGAGAAGTCCCCCCCTCCTGCCCCTTGTGTCCCTTACCTGTCTCCACTGTGCCCTCTCTGCTGTTCCCGACTTGCAGTGCCTAGCGCAGACGGACATCCATGTAGGCGCTGCCGTCGCACAGATGATAATAGGAATAACGCTAACAGATGGCAGGTCTGAAGGGGAGCCGCTGCCACCGATGCAGGCTGGCGGACAAACATTCCTGCTCTGGCAGCTGGAACAACGGTAGCGCAAATGAAACATGAACAATTTCCTCCCCGCCAGCACAGAAAATAGCTCCAGGGAGAACCCAGGGAGAATAATTGTCAGCCTCCTCTAGGTATCATGGGAACAGAGGCCATTCAGTAATCCCGGAGTAAACAACAGCTTCTTATTTTTTAATACAGAATAAAACCCCAAGAATCTAAGAGCAGATACTGTACAATTGCTGAATTAGCTGCTCCAGTGCCCACCCCCTCCTGACCTTTCACTGAAAGCCATTGAAGTGAGGCACGCAGGAGTTTTACTGTAACCGAAACGGGCTCATAGCGGAGGGTGAATCTCCTGTCACAGAACGATGCAGATACGACAAATGCTTCACATTCTTCCTGCTCCCTTCTTCGCCGAAGATGCTGATCATTAGAGCAGTGAAATTCCTCCCCGCTCCAGCCCCTCTCTTGGGACTCGGCCAGGTCTCTCTTTCTGTCTTCAGATGCTTTTTTTTTTTCTTTTACCCATGGTTAAAATATGCTGCAGCCTTATAACATGTCCTGCAGGCCCGCCAGTGTGCCCCTAAATACATTTGGTAGCAGCAAGCAGGGTTGATACTGGCATTCACAACAACGTAAATGGATTATCACCACTGATAGCTGAAGAGCTAGATCAGTGCAGAGGTCCTGTAAACCTCAATGAAGTCAAAATTCTGTAAATACTTGCCAGTAATTCATAATAATATACCCATGACTGGTGCTATTTAGTTCAGTGGGGCTATTCCTCGCAGAGGGAACTGTGTCAGACTAGCAGAATAACCGTACTCGGGCTTTCCAACAGCAGCTAATTATGGATACAAAGGGAAAAATAAAAGAATAGGGTAGACATACCTTCCTGTTTTCCCAGTTTCCAGTAACATCCCATGCCACCGGCACAGTACCTGGCTTTTTGGCCTCTAATACAGGGAATGTCCTTTTACCTCCTGAGGAATTCATCAGATACTCCTGTCCTCATCCCAGCGGGTACCAGGACTCCCTCTGAGTGGGGGTCTCAAGCTCAGCTATGATCATTTTATGCCATGGGCTCTACTTTACTTATACTTGCAGATTAGCCCATTTAAGAGGTTTCTCTGAAATACAGGGTTTGTATATGGATGGTGCAGTAAATATATGGCTAGCAGCTTTTCCTATCTGCAGTAACCCACTGAGCAACATGCCTCTGGTATAAGAAAACTGATGAATACAAAACTGCCATGAACACACACACTGTAATGAACACAGCTGCTGTTTTTTTTTAAAAAAAAAAAAAAAAAGGCAAGATATTTCTATATCCAGGGCTTGGAGAGCAATTGCTTTTCATACCCCACAGCTTGGTGGAGGCATAGACCAAGAGAAGTTAATGAGAGGCCTGCTCAGCCCTTATCACCCTTTTTCTTTTCCTTTCTCTTCCTCAGTCCTCGCTCCCCCTTGCCTCCACCAGTAAAACCCTGCTCTCATTTCCCCAGACACGGACGCAGCAGAAATAACACAGATAGGAAGCATGTTTTCCTCCGCTAGATTACTCGCACCCAGGAGCCCCACTCCAAAATGAATTCTCCAGCCAGTATCTCTCATCTGACCTCGGCAGTGGAAAAAGCCCCAGAGGGAGACACGAAACACAGGTGATCCCTCTAACCCCCTTTTTTTCCCTCAATCTGATTCAGGGGGGAGCAAAAAAATCTGCACATTCCTGTAACGGTAAATAATAACTAGAAAGCCTCTGGCATTTCTCAGAGAAAGACCTTAATGTATTTTGCCAGGGAGGTTTGTTGAACGCTGTTGCAGCTTTGCAACCCTTCATTTCTGTACGCAAGGCCTCGAAACCGTTAGGGTCTTAGGAGAGAGCGGCGAGGTGGGGAGCGGGGGGGCCTGGCTTGTGATGTGAACAGCAGCCTGGCTGCCCAGGATTTTGGCACATCTCCTCCCTGTGATGGGGAGGATTTGGTTTCCATAGCGGCGACGGTGTGATGTTTCCCCCCCCCTTCCTCCCCAGGACTTGTATTCCACAATCGCACAGGAGAGTTATATTTCACCCCAAGGCTTTCGTTTTCCTGCTGCACCGTTTCGCCGTGCTCCAGCAGGTCTGCCTTTTGCCGTCACTGGTTTGGGGAGCGAGGGGGGGCCCTGGGGATGCCGCACAAGCACCGCTCTCGCCTCCCTCTCCCTCTTAACACCGCTCCACAAAAGACGCAGTGTTCCCTGTCCCCAACTGACTCGTCTTCGCCAAGGTCCCCCTTTTCCTCGCTTGTCTCCAGCAATCAGCTCACGCATGCCTGGCTTTCCATAACAGAGCGGAGCTGTGTGCAAGCGCCAGGCGCCCGCACAAAGCCGGAGCGCTGCCTGCGGAGGAAATGTCAATACAGGAACACCAGGCTATTTACAAAAACCCCTCTTTATCCTGCGATGGAGATGCATGTAGCTGTGAAAACAGTGTACCTGCATATACCTCCCCTTTTGATTTTACCCACATGAAATGTAGGGAGCCTCTTGTTTCTCTTGTTGCAGAGAAGGACTTTTTTTTGCTAGCACAAAAGGGAGGAAAACATGCTCAGAAATAGGGTGGTGTAACTGCAAACCACACCAACTATTCTGGGGACTCGTAGGAGGATCTGGAAAGCAAAGCCAATTCATTTTTGCAGCTGATCTCTCTTCAAAACAAGTGCTCCTTTACTTTTACACATTTGACGTTTGCCTGCTTCAGAACCAATGGACCAAACTCTGTTCTTATTGATACCATAAAATGTTTGCTCCTTCAGTGCGGAGTCCACACAGAGAAGAGGCCAAATTCTCCCTGATTTTGGCAGGTTTCCCGAGATAGGGGTGCACGGTGTGTTTTGCACGTGTGCCAACGCTACCTGTGCTCTGGGAGACCCCAACCCACACATCCGGGGCAGATGTCCCCCGAGGAGTCCTGCTGGCAGGCGGGATGGGGCAGCTGGGGCTCAGCACCGCGCGGACGCAGTCCCCAGCTTTTAGATCACAGCTGGCGCTGGTCCTACCACCACAGAGGCTGCCAGGCTGAGCTAAGGCGTACACTTTTTGGTGCAGGCTAACCATGCAGGGAGCAAAGGATACAGAGCCCGGCGCAGCCTGGTGCCTTGGCCTCTCGCGGAGGTCTCAGCCCATCCACCAGTGGGAAGTGCACGGTTTGGCATCCACCCGCGCTCAAATACTGGTTGAGACTATTCCTCGTGCTCCTACCAGCTTGTTCCAGCACTTTGGGCAAGTTAAGTTCTCTTCACCTAGGAGAAAGAGAGTTCACTTATTGGCATAAAGATGTTTTTTCACCATTCAGAGGTGTTATTTATAGTGACTAATGTTTCTAAGCACCTTGAGAGAAGTGGTTTTATCATTACTTTTAGTAATACCGTTGGACTGGTGTGGTGGAAGAGCCCCAAAGGTTGCACTCACGAATCAAGACCTCCTCGTGGAAAGCAATGCTGAGATAAATTTGACCACAAAAATCCCATTAATTTCCATATGTCACTGAATTCGCCAGTTGTCTTGGAAGAGCCTTTTGCTGGAGTGCAACATCTGTTCTGGCTCAGAAAGATGGTAGTAAACATCACATCTTAATTAAAACTGTGTGTACAGTTGTGGGAGACATACCGGTACCCCCTAGAAAAAAAGGATCTTAATGGCTTTGCTCCCAGGTGCTGAGAAGAAATGCCTGTGACTGTCATTGTCTTGGTGAATGCCGAGTCTCTGTTTGTCAGAGTCAAAAAGGAGTTCAGAGGAAAGGCAGTAAAAGGACTCTGCCCCCTCTTGGCAGAGTGTCTCTTGCCTGCAGAAAATAACCTTACCCTTCACAACCAGCTTTGGTAAGAAAGCCCCCCTAGATGGCTCACCCATAAATTGTTGTGTTCATAAATACAACAGCTTCAAGAACCTGCTTTCAGCATTCAGCTCTCATTTGGACACTATGAGTTTCCCAAAAAGTAGAATTTCATGAGAACTCTCTTCTAAAACTTCTTTTGTTTGAATGAGACTGAAACCAAACTGGAAACTCCTCAGAGGTTGCGTCAACTCACTCAAATTGTTAAAACATCAGTTTTAGTTGAATTCATTCAATAAAAGGACCTTTGCAGAGCCCTTCAGGATCTATCATGATATAGATATAAAAAATGAATATTCAGAATATGTAAGTGAGAATATGAGTTTCACTGAGCATCTGCTGAAGGCTTCCATGGTTCCCACATCCCACCAAGTTCCTCTGAGGCCACGCAGCCTGTGAGTTCTGGATCCCCATTGCCAAAACATATTTTCAGAAGGTAAAATAGGTGCTGTTCTTCTTATCTAAGTGCAGTTGTCTGCCATGTAGGTGCCCACACCCGAGCCAGGTGGCTTAGATGCCTTTTGTAGCCAATGGAAAGAAACAGACCCTTCTAGGTGCAACTTGCCAAACCTGAATAGCTTAGGATGAAAATGAGCAGCACCCAGCTTCTCTGTACTGACCATAAAGGAGGTCTTGGTTGACTAAATCAAGTGGAAATGTCATTATTTCATCTGTCTGAAGCCAAGGAGTCACAGAATAATTTAAACTAGTCTGGAGTTTATCTGGTCCAATGTCCCACTCAGAACAGGGCTAACTTCAAAGTTAGATCAGGTTGGTCAGGGCCTTGTTGAGCTGAGTTTTGAAACATCCACAGCTGGAGATTTCGTTGCCTATGAGAGCAACACCCTCACTGGGAAGAAAAAACACCCCGTTACACGCAATCAGAATTTCCCTTGATAAAACTGCTGACTGCTGCCCCTGTCCCTTCGCTGTGCAGCGTGAGATCCTTTTGCTCGGGGTTAGTCCGGCTCTGTCTTTCTCTGTAATCCTCCGTTAGGGAGGGCTATAAAGGCAGGAGTAAATCCCATCCTTGGTTCCCTGGTCATGGGGCAGTGATCATTTGTGTGTTCTTTGAAAACTCAGAAAACCCCAAGATGTTTCAGATGAAGTACTGCATGCTCAAATGCTGGGATTTTCCAGGAAAGCCTTTTCCTTCATCAGAAAATTTATATCCAGCACTAGTGCTGAAGTGGGAAGATTTACACTAGGCCACTAATTTATTTTCTATTTTGAGTTCATCCTTCCTTTGATAGCTGAGCTGGATTTACACCTCTTGGTATAATCTGATGTTGGTACAAGCATGTGTTTTGCTGTTGGAAGCATAGCACAAAGGCTGTCCCACAATCCGGGATATAACTCTTTCCTTGTAGGTCTTTCGGTCTATATAAAGCACAGCATAACCGAGTACAAAGCAGACAGAAAGAGCACATAGGTCACAACTGCACGGCTACGTGACTGTGTAATGAATCCTGTGAATGTACTCATGGGGTTTAGGTTACAGCCTGTTTTGATTGGTTCCATTTCTTTTCTTCTTCTTCTAGCAGTTCTGTGATCTGCTTGTTGTTTTAAAAAAATTAAGAAACAAATAAAAACAATGCAAAACTCATCCTATTTTATTCCTGTTTCTATTAGGTAACTTAGTATGGTAGTACAGTATGTCAGCTCTATGAGATAAATATAAAAAAGCTGATATGCCATCAATTTTTATTTTCTTATGGACGGTCTTGACATAAATGCTGACCATAATTAAGAGTTCATTCTGGAGCTGTTGTGCCTTTCCTGAAGGCAAATGAATGATGGCATAGCCTCACATTCAGGAAAGTCCAGAATTGCGAAAATGAAATGGATAGAACTAATCAAAAATTCAGAAGCTCGGTGATTTGTGTCCTTGTGAAAGCCTAGGCAGATCATTTCATAGGGCTTTATTTTAAAAAGAAAATAGGAGCTGCATAAATATGTAAATGAGACATCCAAGAATGAGCAAGCAGGAGAAATATTATTGCTATTTGTCTGGGTGGCCTGATATATATATATATATATAAACAAAAACAAGCTCGGAGTCGTACATGGCTCTTGTGTGCATTTTTAAACACAGATGCATAGCTGCAAGTGTGTGCCTATGCATGTAAATAAGTGATAAAAATATGGGTGGAAGCATATGCATTCAAATGAGTTGGCACCTCTATTCAAAGAGCAGAGAAATTTGAACGTTCCATGATTTCTCTTTAAATTCCAAGAATCTTTCTTCCTGGACTTGTCTGCATATTGTCAAGCACAAAACAAATTCTTCTGAGATACTGGAGACCTTCAACTTCATTGCTATGTTTCACATTTTCTGCCAATAATTCTATGCTCCCTCTCAAAATATTTCCCATGTGAGACTTTCATATATTGATTTCACCACCATATTCTTCCACAACAGTACTAATGCTCGTTTTCATTCAGGATTAATTTTTTGTATCAGGAAACTACGGTAATCAGGATGTAGTAGAGTTTGGCCTCTTGAAGATGCCCCCTTACAGACAGATAAAATTTTAGGTTTTCCAGGTCCAGCTCACAGAGCACCCTTCAAAATCCAGGTCTAGTTCCCAGTGTAGTGGCTTGAATTGCACCATCAGCGTCACCGGTGACAACCAGTATCATCTCAGTTTATGCCAGATATGCTGGAAAAATGAGAAATTAATATTAGATAATGGAGAATGAAGACTGCAACGCACATCATTAAGGAAAGAAATAACAAGAGAGAGGCTATGAGAGATTTCTTTGTGATCACTTGCTAGAAAAAAATGAGCACTCTGAAAACGTTAAGGAAATGTAACAGAGTGATGTGCCAGATTTTCTGGTAAGAAAAGATCAGAACCACTGGCAATGCTCAACTGTGAATAAAATGTTGTAATTGTTACTGTCAGTTCTGCAGGCCAAAATGTGAAAACAGGCATGTACAGGGACACCGAAGGACTAATATGTCTAATTTGTCTTAACAGATAGGAATACTGAGGACATTGTAAAACTAAAATGGAAGAAACATCAGAGTACTTTACTCTCAAACAAAGAAGTACATTGAGTTAGAAGCTAAATATTGATCTAGACATGCAGGTGATAGGAAACAAAGGAAGCTTCTTTCATTAAATTAACGGTATGAAGCAATTTCCCAAGTAGTTCCAGTGCAGCAGTCTTACAGTATAACTGATAAATCAGGGTAAGCTTTCATCAGAATCTCATGTCTAATAGCTCAGTCTGTTAATCCTCCTGGATAACCTCTGAGGGCAGAAAAGAGTGCTTAAAAGGCATCTTATTTTGCAAGTGTCCAAGTTCTCTCTGTATCCCATAGGTCACTAGCCAAACTCAAGAGGATAGTATCCAGAAGGTGGCTTTCATCTTTCAATCCACACTTCATTTTGCAGCTTCCCCTCCTCTTGTCCTTTCACAAGTCCCTCATGGCCATCAGTCTAATTAGGTCTTCCATGGGAAGCGATGAACTCCAATCTTCAGCCAATGCACCAAAGAACTTCAGAGTATAGATCCTGTATGGCAGCTGAAAGGCCGGAGTACGGTTCACTTAATTACAAGACTTTGCAGTCAAGATGAACTACTAGCCTTTTGTCCAATATAGTTCCATTTTTCCCCATTTAGAAAAACGAATGCCATTTTTGCACCACTTACCCAAGGGGTCACACCGAGTCTCTGTGTTTCCTGTAGAAGGAGGCAGCGCTGCGCAAGCCTAGGTACCTTGACAGAGTGTATGCTGCCCTCCAAGCTTGACCAGAATACATTTTACCCCCAACCCTTTTTGGATCAAGTGTACTACTAGTGATCTCTTCCACTTCTTGCATTAAGATGAGGCTCTGCATGGAGGGAGAAAGGAAATGGCCCTTTGCATCCTCCGGTCTTTGTGCTTTTTGCCAACCCATATGGGCACAAGGCACAGCACTGCCCTTCTCCTGTGAGATCCTCAGGCCACCATTAGGCTATTGGCTAACAATACTCCATCCTCCTCCTGGTTTTATGGGAGGTGTTGTGCTCTCTATAAACAAAGAGAATTTTCCACTCCAAATTATCTGGGATTATTCACTTCAATATTTAAACACACTCTCTGTGGTAATGTTTTCGTTCTTTATATTCTTGTTTTCACAAGCTTTTATTCATTTTTTTGTTGGCACTTACTCTCCCATCAAGAGGATTTTGAACTCATGTCCATAACCACACTTTCAGTTCCCAAGCAGCTTTACATGAGGAAAGGTAATTCACACTCCTCCAGTCAAAGAACTAATCTGATCAATAACAGCTGATCAGTAAATTTAAAACACAAACAATGGCCTCCATGAAAGATTTGCTTGTGATCCATCCTCAAAGTTGAAAACTTTAAATACTCTCCAACTCAAAACACATCTATGAAAACTGCAATCTGCAAACACAAGAAAAAAAATACTACAGCAATTTCAAATTGTTCCCTCTGCTCACTTGATAAATTTAAGAACAAAAATGCTGCTTCCCACAGTGGATAAGGCAGGAAGTAGGAAACAGTCCAAAATTTCCTGAGATGGTCTGTAGAAACTGCATACTCAGACAGAATTTGAGAACAAAATGGTCAAAGTTGGCTTTGCTTTGTTCATTAAACCAGATGATTTGTGAAAACGGTAACTCAGAATGTAATTACTACATTATTGCAACAACACTGATTTTTATTGAAACAAAGGGCCTTACCTATGGCTAGAAATTTTGACTGCTTACAGAAGAAATTTTTTATAGCGTGCTTCTTGCTAGAACAAAAATGTATCCTGACATTCCTATGCTTTAAAAAATTGCGCACTTCACACAGTGGGCCTTCTAGCAGCAGCTAAAAACATTGTCCAGGGGTAGACAGCTATGGCTTTTGAGAGGCATGAGGGTCACAAGATCTTGCAGCACAGCTTCCCGAACCAATTCTGTGTCCCATGACTCATGGAAGGGGGATGTTTTACTCATTGCAGATGTTGTGCAGTTGGGGTGCCCTATGACAGACCCAACAGGTGCCACCCAGACTCATCTTAGGCAAAGCCGTGGGATTTCCATTTTTTGTGTGTCTCCTAGAAATCTCTCCCTCTCCTTCCTCAGCTTTGAGAGTATCTGGTATGTGTCTCATGGCTCTGAGATTTTGGGATGGTGCTTTCAGGACCTGGAGGTTTTGCACAACCCTACAGGCCTCTTGGTCTGCAGATCTTACACATTTGGAATTGAATACTGGAGGATCCCCTCGGACCTTTGTGCTATGTCTGCAGAGTTGCCCATCTTGTGAGCTGTGCTCATGGAATTACTGTCTCTACTAGTGGCATTGCCCACTGAGAAGAATAAAAACGCTGTAGATTCACAGATTAGAAATTTCTCCTTAAGGCTTTCTTAAGAGAGGTGGGGTAATAACAGGGTATTCAGTTGACCAGTCTGAATCTCGAAGGATCCACCAGTACCAAAATGTCCAAATCTCTCCCCAGGAGACAGATCAGATCAAGGATACCAAAAATTTCTCTTGCCCCAAAAGAAGTAATGCTCCAGATGCTCAGCAACTTCCTGTTGGTCAGACTGGAGCAAAATTTATAGTAGATACTGTGCAAAAAATCTACTTTGACCTATTCCATGTATTTCTAGCAGAACACAAGAGAACTGGTTTATTCCTTTTCATAATCTGCCTCTTCTCAGCACCACAGCCTTGCCCAGAGTCTTAGGTGGCTGCCATATAAGTAGGGAATAGTTTCACCATATTTAGCACCCTTGTCCTCTCTGCCCTCCTAGAAGTGACTAGGAGGTCAATCTGCCTTGTCCCCTGTGAAATTACTTCTGTCATAGTAATTAGTACGGCTGAGAGTAGAAATGTTAATGGTAAGTATTCACACAGGAGGGCACTTCTCGCTTTTAGTCAAGATGTTCAGATGGGGCCCCATAGCAGCAGGGAGCCTGGACTTCTAAGCGAGAAGTTTGGGATTTGCTCCATAACAAACAAGAAAAGATTCTTCAAAAATTTTAAACTCTCAGCTCTTGAGCCAAACATACCTCATGCCATTTATTCTCACAGCTAGCTTCAGAGAAATATTATGATAGAAAATCTTCCAAGTCTGCAGAATTGGGCTGTTAGCCAAGCTGAGTGAAATTTCAAAAAGCAGCTCCCCTTCCATATTTTCAGTCCAGAAATACAGCTGCAGTGGGCGAGGGCAGATTTGCCCATCATTGCAATTATTCTGGACCCAGCGAGGCCCCGGAGTCCTGCATGTAGATAATGTACACAGTGGCCATTCTCTGCCTCCCACAATTAACTGTGGTCCTCCCCCTCCTTGCCTAGATTGGAAGCTTGTGAGTCCATGATATGCCTATAGCAGGGTTTTAATTAGGGATGAAGAGAGAGGAGAACTGGGACATGTCCATAAGCACTCAATACTCCAACCTTTCCAGGTTCTGGGGAAAAATCCTGACCACACAAAGAAGCCTTGATAGCTTTAGCAACTGTGGCAAATAACTACGCATAGGAAGATGCTTGGCAGCACTACTCTCCACTCGGACAATATGGTACGCGGGCCATGTTTCCACATGGATAAACTCTTCTTGCACTAAATCTCTAATGAGCAGGTGTAGAAATGTCTTCATCGTCATGATGCTGTCTTTTTCTGCCTCTTCTATCCAACAGTGTCTCACCATGGATATCTGGCTAGCTGCATCCCAAAGGAGATTTTTGTTCCCTGCTTCTGTTTGTTTATAACAGCCTCCAAGACTGCTGCAGAGCCAAGGAATGACTGGCTGTTTTTTCAGTCTCAGATACTGGCTCGGTAGAAAGTAGTTCATCATTAGCCCAAGCACATTTTAACTCACTTGCTAAAAGGAATGCTGCTCTATTCCTCTTTTCTGATATCATTTATTACAGCAGGCAAACAACCTCACCCTTTTCTTCCAGCCTCAGCCCGGTTTACTGGGGATAAATCAGTACATACAAAGGTATCCAGTCCTGATGTGAATATAATTCAAGGGATGAATATTCAGTTTCACACACTGTTAAACTTCCACCCCTCCTGCAAAAACTGTGAAATTATTTCCATGTTATAGTTTCCTTGTGTCAGCTTTCCAACATCAGATTTTTAAAAATTTTTTGCTTAAGTTAAAAATGTTCTCCTACCATAAATCTTTCGTCAGCCTCAAAAATACCAACTATTTTTCACTTGCTGAGTTGAGCCTCCTTGATTTGCTTCTGGAACAATATGTGATGGATTATGAGTTATAGCTAGGAAGCCTAAAATAAATCCTAATTGAAGTGCAATAGACTATGACTTTTTTGAAAAAGAGGGAATAGAGGGAGACCAAGGTTATTCAATTAAGGATACTTCAAGCTTTTTTTGTACTGAGAAGCACAACTTTGCAAGCCTACCAGAAAAAAACAGTCCCTCTACAAAGTTCAAATGTCACTCTCCTTCTAAAAGAGCATGTAAGTGAAAACTGATTATCGCCTAATTGACATTAATAGGGCAGAATTTAGAGAATTAAAGAGCTGGAGGGATCATCTTAGGAAAGACTAATGGAGCTAAATATCACATGTAAAACTTAGATAAACATTTACCAAAGGGAACATAACAATCTACAATCTACGAAGGAAATATTTACTGAAGAAATAAGAGGATTGACTCATGCAGATAGATATACATAAATAGTAAGATGAGCTCTGTGGAAGACAGGCTCTCTCTTTTCAGCATAAATTGAGATTTCAATATTTGTTTTAATTTGCAATGGCACTTCCTTTATTTCAGATTGCTCTTAATATTCAAAACAGGAAATGAAGAGTTGTTCCGAAAGATGGATTGAAACATGTTATTCTGAAGATGTTGAAACTAGCCATTAGCTTTGTCTGAATCTTTACCCTTTCTCCTACAAGAACATTTTAGCTCAAGCGGTCTGATTTCCCCATTTTGCAGCACCTGCATTTTCTAACAGAAGACTTTTATGTTAAATAGCAATATAAACTAATGAAGAGATGTCAGCTGAATTTTGCGCTTCCTGGCCAATGTATATGCAGTCAGTCTCTTCTTAAGAAGCCATTCTTAAAGGAAATTACAGAAATATAATTGTACACCGGACAAGGCTCTAAAACCCAAACTGTGTTGCCCTGATGAAGTCACAAAGTAGATAAGGAGAGTGCACAGAGTTATCTTTAGCTTTCCCAGTCTTGTGAAAAGCAAAAAAATTGCTACTGACTCACAGTCCCTAAAATCTCAAGTAAATGCAGGGCTGCTCAGGAGATTTTTTTCTCGAAATACCTCACCATTGTGGCATAATATTTTTATCACAATATGTCATTTATGCCAGCACTAGATAGGCTGAAGAAATGCTACAATGTGAACATCACTATCAATCAAGTCTACACCTGGGTTTCTGCCACTGCTAGCATTGAGTTACGTGAGCCGGGATGTTTCAGTGCTGGGGGAACTTGAGGATCAAAGTTCCCGAGTAATTGAGGGAACTGAGGAAGATCTAAGCATCAACTATAGCAAGAAACATCCGCAAGCCTGAAGGAGCCCCTCTAACACGCTTCTTGCTCTGCTCACCTTTCATGTTCTGAAAGCTTTTTATGGGGATGATATAAAGAAGAAAGCAGAGAGACAGAATAAAATTGTCTGCATAACCCTGTTTTATTTAATACTAATTTATGAAGGACTTACTTACTTAAAGCACCTACTAAAACCAACCAAAAGGGTTTGAGCCACCTGTCACAACTTTGTTTTTACAACTGAGTTTTCTGTGTTTCATATTGTGCAGGAAAATCAGGCTCACAGCTTTCAAAAAAAGAAAACCAAAGCAGAGCAGAAATGTTTTCCTTTAGCAGCGTCGTTCGCTTGAATATTCCTTTAGGATAGACCTCAGTGCCTCAAAGAGAAATGCTAAGATATTTATTTCAGATAGGCAGGGCTTTCTATTGTTGTCATTGTTAAAATCACTTTGAACTGAAACATCTGATCAGAACTATGAATTGCTGCCTAAAAATATTGCATCACATGAGAAAAAGCAAGATTATACATGAGAAAAAGTGAAATTATATGTCTTGAAATGCAAACATTGCTTTCAGCCTCCCGTATAAAATGCTTGTTCAGTTTTATGGTAGGTACACCCCAAATTTTTATGTTGTGATCTATTTATTTCAGATGTTTCAGCCTTTGCTACGTGTAGAAAAGGCAACACCACAAAAACAAATACAGTAGTTAGTTATTAGTCATGAATTACATTTGCACAAGAACAGAGGAAATGATCCCTTAGGTAAAATTAATTGTGAAAATGAACTCTAATAGTTTAGTGACGTATTGATTTTTGTCTCAGATCTCTTTTCTGTTGCAGGAATCAAGTGGAAATCCATGCTCTGTCCTTGCTCCCATGACTGTCAGAATTCAGGTTGCCCTGGAGACACGATGCCACATTCATAGATGGGGAAGAGAGAGACCTCAGCCCCGCTGTCCTCTGGGGACCACGCTCCCGAAATTCTTCTGTGGGCTCCCTTTGACCCCCGAGAGCTCGCAGACAAAGAGAGCCAGCCAAGTGTTTGTAATGTGAGATGCTACTGTAAATTAAACGCTGACTAATGAAAGATCAGAGGGATCACTTTAAAAAGGTAGCTCTCTATTTCTCTGCATGCCTTTAGGAAATACATAATCCTGCTTTTTAGCAGCACAGCCACAGGCACTGTGTATTTAAAGCAAGCAGATCAGTAAAATCTCTTGGTCTTCTAAAAAGGTGCGACACTGGATAACAATCAGTAACATCCTGGATACAGGAATATACCAGATTAGGACTGTTCTTAAATCCATGTACATTTCTATCTGAATCGTTCATCTGGAAACACTGGATAGTATCTGCTGGAAGTGGAAAGTAGAATAAGTCAGCCTTACAGGCTGAGCTTGCTGTCAGTCTTCGGAGGTATGCAAATCCCTCAGCAGGGCAATACATTATTTCCTCTGACATATATAGGATTTACTGCTCCCGTCAGTGCACTGTCCTGTTAGATTGTTGCGCAAGAGGCCGGAGTTCAGGGAGGACTTTGGTTCTCAGGGAACAAAAGCTTCGCACACATGACATCAAGGCGAGCGCACACGCGCACCCCCTCTGAGCCTCGGGACAAATGAGTGCAGCTCATCTCCGTCTTTGCATCGCCCAGCAGCAAATTAAGCATGGAGTGGAAATGAGGACAGCAATGAGGGAATCTAGGAATATTGATTTCTTTGCCGTATAGGCTGGAAATTGGGAGCTCTTGCATAAACCGATAAAGATCCTGTGCTGAGGACAAAAAAGTTTCACAGCGCTGCTAAAAGAAAAAAGGCAGATGCGTACAAAAGAAAGCAACACTGGTGCTGCTCTGTGCAGGATGGCATCTGTTTCCTCCAACACGCTGTGACTGGATTGACAAGCCTCGCAGGGTGGTTGTGAGTGGTGCCGGACAGAAAGGCAGCAAGGCACAAGAGATAAGCATGAGGAAAATAAGGGGGGAGGCAAAGACTACCACTTTGCAAACTATGTTACTACCAGGGAAAGCAGACGACTTCCTGTAATTGAATGCTTGTCATTTGGGAGGAGTGATATACTCTCTGTGAGTCAAGATGTGTCCAGAGATTTTGCTGAAGGTCCAGTCCCATGGCTGCTGAGTTTGCTGCCACTCACAAACACAGCCATCAAAAGCAGAACTCAGACCAAGCAACTGTCTAGCCCCCATCCTGTCTCCTCGGGTTGTCAGTAGTAAGAGACTAGCAGTCACAGATGGACCTAACCTCTACAAATTTATTAAAAACATTTTTCATCTAATCTCCTTAATATTTTTCACCTTTTCCATACCTGTGGCAATAAATGCCACAGTTTGGATAAACATTTCACTAATTATCTCAGGCTTTGATCTATGCCTCTGAAGTTGCACGCTGCTTCCCCAGGCGCTGGAGCCAGAAGTCTGTGTTGGAGCTGCCCTGTTTTACTGGAATAGTGAATAAAGCCTTTCTCAGAGATGTTTTGGTACACTCGACTCAAATATATAAATGTAAATGAAGAGGCCCATATTAAAAATCTACAGTAGCAACAAATGCTAATTGCACAGTAATAGCTATCAAAACCAATATTCAATGTGATTGTGTCTTGTGCTCGCCTCAGGGCATACCGCAATCATAATTAATAATGTCATTTCATAACAATAATAGGGTGAACGCAGCTTATAAATTCATGGGCAAGGTTAATAAATGGGATCTGATCATTAGGTACAGCTGAACAATTTATGAAGCATTTTAAGAGCTTCCCTAGAGGTGGTGAATCAGGGCTGATCTGCTTGGCTCCTTTAGTGAGCAACAGGAATGAAAAGTAAATAAATAGAGATGTGAAACAGCCTTGTCTCCTTTTTATCATGCCCTTTCTCTAAACTTTTTTTTTTTTTTAATATATACCAGAATTAAAATGCCTTTGTAGCAAGGACTTTTGAAAGAAACTCTGTATGATACAGAGCCTAACCTGTTTGAGGACTGAACATTGTCATTATTTTCTTATTGGTTGTGGAGTTCTCCACCTCAGTAATCCATGTACAAAAGGCTGCTTCCTGTCTTGACAGGTTTACAGTCTAGGTAATTCAGTGTAAAAGAAATAATGAATAATGATTGTGGTAACGATTTGTCTTCTAAAAGGCAAAGCCTTTGGTGTTTCTGCTCATTCTGACATGCTCTCCAGCCTGCACAGTCCTACCGTGACCTGTAAATGGCATTTTTCTAAACAGAAAGTCTCTGCTGTCATTCTTGAGCAGGTATGAACAAGCCAGGGCTTACTATCAGTATCACGTTACTGTGACTTAATATACTGTTGAGCATTTGAACTGTGGTAAGTAGCATGGCTGCAAGGTCTTTCTACTTACTGCAAAGTTAAACGCATTAGTTTAAAACCATCTTTGAGGTGAGATGGGCTAACAGCAGGCACATGGCCACCTATGATGCTTCAGCTGTCAAGCAGTACCTTGCAAAACCGAGTAACTCAGCTGCTTTTGACGGCATGCTCTTAATCCACAAGGGACGAGGGTTAAGCGAAGGGCACTGACAGACGAGCTTTGGCTGAGCTTCAGGTGCAGGGGCTGAAGACTACATGGTGCTACTGCCCCCACAGCAGAAAGAGCAGAAGGAGAGACACCTTACTCGCCTCACTGCTACGTCCATCAGTGCCCATAAAGTGGTTCGCACTTACATGCCAGGGCAAAGGGACAGAACTAAAAGGTGAAGGTAGGTTGTTGGGGGTTTTTTTCACCTAGTGCAGAAAGAGAAGCCTGTCAATGTCCATATAATTATATTATCCTATATTTGGAATAAGTCAATAATACACATAATACATATACATACCATACACACCACCAGCTAGTGTGCAGTAACATGTTTGGCAGCATTAAGTTGAGGAGAGTGAGTGCTGCCCCTGTTGGAACCTGAACCTCCAGTTTGAACCCAGCTGTGAACATTATTACCACAGTGAAGTTGCAAAAGAAGCCAAGAATGATGAAAGTAACAGTGAGGTTTTTAAAAGGTAACTGAAAATGTAAGAATTTTTATTATCAAGGACTGCAGTGCTACAGCAGAAGAGGAATAATATTTCTAAAGAAGTAGGAAAGTTGGAAGAAGTATTTTTTTGGTAGATGGGTACAGTCAGAGGGTAACATACTCAGAACCAGGCTCTGCTCTGAGAAATACCATTCACAGGTAAAAGAAAGTTTTTTAAAAAGTCTGTTCTCCCAGAGGACAAGGAAAGTTCTAATTTGCTCAGCTCTGAATCACAGCCCAACAAAATGAAAAATAGATTACTCTTCAAGCACAGATACTAGAATAACTTGGCAGATGATTATATAGGCAAAAGTTGCAGCGTATGCTGTACAGTGCTTTGCAAAATGCATGGTTTGAAAACCCATACATACAGTGCAGCCAGGGATGGAAGTGCAGCGTGAGCGAGCACTGACCTCTAGTGGACACAAAAGTCTTGAATTGGCAAAGACCGTTAAATTCAAAATAGAAAATACGTCATGCAGACAGTTGTCCCTAGGCTAGTGCTTGGCAATTCTGCAAGTTACAGTCAGCATAGTTTTACTATTAGGAATCTCTCACTGTCTATGTGTCAGGAACTATCACGTCTATTGTAACGTCTAGAGGCAATTTTTTAATGGCCAAAAGAAAACAGTGCACACTTAGAATTTGCTTAGTAAAACAGATAAATCAACTATTGGTCAGTAAAATTAACTGAGGCTAAACTCACTCCCCTTTTTAGATATTTATTAAATAACTTGGCACTGTTGAGACCATCTCAATGGACATGAGCAGAGCACCAACAGTTTAGAGAAAAAAATCCTAAGGAAACCTGAACATACATGTCGTATCGTATTAAGAGTTTTAGTTCTCCTTTTTCTACAATCAAAAAATACAGAATGGTGAAGGTTCATATACTTTCAACATCTGCCCCAAAGGAGCTTGCTTGCTTCTCACTTTCAAGCTATTTTCCATAGGAAAAGTCCTGTAAGTGTTTTGGACGTCTTCTTTAAACTAATCCAAAGAAGAAAAACAACCCCAGGCACATGATTCCATAAGGCTAAGCTTCAGCTGAAACTACCAAAGTTGGGTGTTCTCAAACAGTTAATGTGCAATACAGGCTTCCCTTCCTATATCAGTAATGTCATACTTCATTCAGAAGTCTCACACAGAAACTAATGAAGACTGGGTTTTTGTGCGTTCACCACCTTAAGACAGTGAGGTTTCTGGGAAATACTTGGTCAAGAAGGCTCCAAAAAAATTGGAGCTTGCATCTAGTCTTGCAGAAGGGCTTTGTCACCCGTGTGGGTTGTCCTTGTTTCCTTTGCACCCTATTTCACACAAGAATTATTGGCCCCACACCCTAGACAGTTATTCTTGCTGCAGAATGGCAGGGAAGGGAAGAAGCAGGAGAGTCTCAAGACCCACGAATTCCCTATTGCAAGTCTGTGAAAGGAAGGAGGAAGAACTTCTATGAGGAGAGCAGGGTGCCAGACAACGCACCAGACTTATTGTCTAAATACTATTTGAGAGTAAGAGATAGATACTATCTCAGTCTTTGATTGATATGAAGCCAATCTGTGTCCCAAAGTTAGTGCCATCACGAAAGTGAGAGTAAAATTTATCAGGGTGGCATGCAGTACAGAAAGTGATATTTTGGTTCTGGTCTGTGACAGAATCATCTTGGATGTTCTCAGGAAGAATCCCACCACTTTCAAGAAGAATCCTTAAAGAAAGAGAGAGAAACAGAAAATAATTCTTTTTGTACATCCTCACATTCCTTAAGACACTATCATTCAGACAGCACCTCAAGTACCAATTGAACACACTTTCATTTGCTTTTCTTTTTTCTTTCTTCCAGTAATTAGACTAAAATAATTGCTTTTCTGCAACCAGTAAAACCACATTTAATTTGAACATTTGTCTATAATCCATAAACTAACAGTATAACAGTAAAATAATAGTTGAAACCCAGCAAAAGTAAGCAGATACCATTCATTCAAAGGTATCATTTGTTGATCTGCAAAGTACTAGAGAGTACTTTAAGATGGTGAGGACCCTCACTATAATAGTGCTGGATAACACAGTATCAAAATAATTACTGATAACTAATGTGGAATTATTCTTTTGTTCACTCAGTAGGCTTACCGTGTTGCTCTTCTAATATCAACATAAGAACTTGCAGAGTCAAATAGTCTCACACACTTTGGATCAATTCTGTGAAATTCTTTCGCTGATTCATGAGGAAGTTTATAGCAGCAAGGTCCTACAGACGGGCCCAGCACCACAAGGATATCTTTCACGTTACAGCCATATTCAGATACCATAGCATTTACGGTGGCCATAGAAACTCCCAACAATGTGCCTTTCCATCCTGTGACAAATAAGAGGTTGAAAAAAAAAATTGTATAAATGGTCTTTAATTAACTAGCTAAAATATATGCTATTATTAAAGGTACAAATTAATAGATACATTTACATCTAAAAATAAAGAATTATATCTAATAATAAATAATTATTTTTTAAAAACCCCAACACATTAACAACAATCAGTTTGCTGATGTCATTTTGTGGAGATGGAAACCAGAGAGAAGAGTTTAGATTAGGACTCCAGAATTCCTTTTTCCCAGTGTCCTGGTTTGGGCAACTAGAGCACACCTTATAGCTCCTCTGTGCTTGAAACATTTAAATGGGAATATGACAACAGAAATACGTTACAGTCAGAAGCGTATTTTTATAATATGGTGAAAATGGTTTTAGTGTTATTTTAGGGGGGAAAAAAAAAAAGAGGCTCAAGCTAGAGACATTGTTTGGAATAAATAGAAGAAAGCCAAGCTTTGCACTTTGGCATTGTTTGGAATAGATAGAAGCCCAGCTTTGAGTTCCCATATTTCAGTTTGAGTCCCAGGAAGTCTTCGCATTGCACAGTGAGTGCATCATACTGAAGGACAGGATATGCTAATAACTTTTCCTCTGCTTTTCTACATCCAAAAACTGAGATGCCTGTATACCTAATTGTCTTTATTTGTATACACAGCAACATGTCTTCAAGTTAAACATGAACTGAGGTGGGGTTGGACAGGAAGGAAAGGATTTAGCAAAAGATAATTGGAAGCCTGGGAAGAACTGTGATGTGGGAACGAAGGCCAAAACTTGGGAGATGAAAGGTAGGAGTTGAGGCTAGAGCCGGGAGGTATGCTTGGAGAAGGCAGCTGTGTGGGCTGGGGGAACAGTGTGGTGTGTCAGGGACTAGATAAATGAAGAGGCAGCAGAGAAAGGAGCAACTAGATTACAATAATTAGGTTTGAACACTTACAATGTAAAACTCTTAAAACTTTCAAGAGTGGATAAAATTCTCTCCATCCCTTCTCCCCATTAAAAACCACAACATTCCCCTCTCCTCCCAGACAGATGTGCCACAATTCTCATTCCTCTCACTTTTTCTAACCTAAGCTTGCTAGGCATGGGGCAGGGGGATGGGACACACACAACTTTATTGAAGGAAAGTCAAAGTTTTGCTTGTCTTACGATGACTCACAAATGTGAATTTATTTTGGCTAATTTATTGAATGCATGAAGAATTGTATGAATTAGGTGGTATTCACAAGTTCTGGGCAGAGGTGAAGCTTCCTACCATACCAAGGGGTGTACTAGCATCAAAGCTGAGGAGAAACTCTCAGCTGTGCATTCTACTTGACCTCATAAATACAGACCTTTTTATAAAATGAAACAGCCTTAGCATGAAAATCTCACCACAGGATACATATTCTAGCCTAACACTTGGGACATCTTCTGAAGTCAGACATAACGCCAGGTTGTGCTTACCATCCTTGCTTCAGTTTTATTCTCATTTGGTTTGGGTCAGACAAATATTTTTTCTGATCCAAAATGATCACTGGGACATTGGCTTTATAGCCATTTTTTACGTATGAAGTTAGGGCACAAAAAAAAAATGATTCGGTTCTGGCTACCAAATCAGAAAAATAAATGTGTAAATACATAAATAATAATTATTACAGTTATAAAATTTTTAAAAAATACATAGCTTGGGAAACAAACTATTCTCAAGACCAATCATGTTTTGGCAGGATACAAACTTTAGAGGTCAGGGTCTATATTGTTACATGATCTTGCATTTATTCATTCTCACTCAGTGCTCCTTTGGTTGCTAATTTGTAATCCTTAGTCCAAAACTCCCTGTCCAGTGGTGTTGTAGTTATTTTGATTTCCATGATTTAAAATTCCTACCAGAATGAGCAGCACCGCAGGCTTTTCTGACAGGATCAGCAAACAGCACGGGTATGCAATCAGCACCTGGAGCTGCTATCGTAACACCTTTCTGATTCGTAACTATTCCATCATAGCTGTCAGGCTCTGTCTTTCCCATAATACACACAGCATTAGCGTGATCAGTCTGTCAAGACAAAACCAGAACATGGACAGCGATAAGGCAGCAAAAAAACCCCAGTTCTAACTAATGCAAGGATTTTTCTTTGGCATGAAACACTCTTCTGCACCAACGGATTATGCGTGGAAATCAGACACTCCCTTGTTCAAATGCCATGCAGATCTATCAGTAGAAAGCCACCATAGAAGTGGTGGTGTATTTAAGAGAAACTGCTTTGATAATTTATCTGATTATTCTACTCCGTGGTAAGTTAAATGTTAGAATATACTCGGAAGAAACAGTGCTGCTTCTCCATATAGTGCCAAATGGCTAATAGTTTGGATGGCTATTCCCACAGATAAACTGCCAGCATAAATGTTTTAATCGTCCTGCTTCTCACAAGTTCTTGCTGAGAAAGAGTAATGCCTACAGTTTTAGCCAGTGATACATGAAGGAGTATCTGATCCGTTTACATAAATCCATTGTTTGATAAGATACCTTCACTCTGTGAAAAGTCTCTGGGTTAAATCCTGCAGCACTAGCTATCCGGCGGAGATTTTCTTTAACAACAACTTGTGGGTCCCTCCGCTTGGAACTGCTGAAGAGATTGCAGGAGCTTAGAGTTGGTATGTAGGAGATCCCACCTGTCCTTGTGGTGAAGCCATGTAGGAAGATATCATCTGGCAAGGCAAAAAAGACAACAAACAACTGCTTTCAACACAAGACCAGTTCAGATATTACACTGTTTTATATTGAAGAGACCTGGAATCAGCCAATCAAGTATTGCTTTACCTCGTATTTAGCTGTGGCATTTAAATTTAAGGATTCTAAGTTTCCTTCTTGCTTATAACCATAATCCTCTGAGGCCAAGGTAGAGGGGTTTGAGCAAGAAGGAGTCCTGGCAGATTTAGCCTGACTTTTTGCAGAGTTGTAGTGCAAATCCTAGAGAAGAGAGAACTCACTGAGGAAAATTAGAGTAGATTTTTAAACAAATGTTCTAAGGTGGCATCTCCTAAGATTTTTTGGCAAATGAAGTACTAGTCCTCAAGACTTCACAGAATCTTAAACATCTTTCTAAAGTGCACTGAAAGCACTGAGAATTTCTAGCGTTATTGAAAAATCCTCTGTTTTTACCGTGCGGACCATTTATCGTGGCCTCATGCACCAAATGCAATCAGTGCTTTTGGGGGTGACAGGGTGGAGGAGGGTCTGCATGGCAAAGTTGAACACAGAAAGATAGTCCCACAACTGGTATTCTTGCTATCTTAACAGCTGACAAGCTTAGTGACATAATCAGAATTGAGATTTGGAATCTCTTTTATGTAGTGTAATCCTTTCAAAGTCACAGTCAAAATCTTGAAGCATAAGAAGGCAAAGATGGCTTTAAGTAATTCATGTTCCTTTCAGGTTCTGGATCATTTCAGACATATTTTTAGGGAAAGACAGTTCCAAATTTTTGCAGTAGCAAACCTAAATCCTCTGAATCATGAGACCCCATAATCACACCACTTGAGAGATGTGCTGCAGTAAACTGGGCCATGCCATGGCTGGGCCACCGAGACATCACTCCGATTAACCAGGCATGCCTGAGGCTGCAGACCAGGAGAAATTCCTGTCCTGCCTTTCCAGAAGATGATGGGAACTCTCAAAGTGGAGATTTTGCCATCTGCAGTAATGCTCTCCCTAAACCTGGGCCTCTCTTTCCTCTGATCATGCCCCAGGCCTGGAACAGACTTGCCAGTCTTTTGCTGTGTCTCTACTGACACTTCTCCCTCTCATACACATGATACACTATTACAACACCATATAGAGTTATTTGCTGCCTGAAGACATTTCCAAATTTTACCCATTTTGCAGTTCCCTTGAAGAAGTATGCTTGGGAACAGCCTCTGTAAAAGCTATTAGCTGGGATTCTCTTTACCTGGGATCAGGGAAGATTTGAGGATGATGAGCTCCCCTTTCAGGCTCGGTAGGCTTTCCAAGTACATCTGAATCTCACTTCGGATGAGCGCCACGTCCTGTGTAGGAAGTATTTGCTCTTCACTCCGAGGTTCAGCTATCTGTAGGTTTTTACAATCAGATGCCACCTGTAAATCCTCAAATTCAAACTGGTAGACTGCTGTAAAGAGATAGTCTATATATACTTTCATTAAGTCTTTTCTTAAGGTAGGGAGAATAACTTTAATAATGCTTAGGTCTTTTTCATCCAGTCTTTGTTTGATGGTGTACAAAGCAGCAGCTGTAGTCAGAGCAGGTACCACCTCCAGTCTTTTCTTCAGACTCTGAAAATCTCTCAGAGCTGGAAGGAAGGACTCTTTTTCACTGTTCCTTTCACCCCCCTGCCTCTGGCAACACATGACATAAACAAACGGAGCAGGGATGGAAGAGCATTTCTCAATAGTTTCCAGTGTGTTATATAGTAATCCATGGATGTTGTTCTGCAAGTCGGCTGGTAGGCTGAACAGATCTATCAGTACTGCTTCCACCATATTCCAGGATATTTAAAGATTCCTACAACTGCCAAGTAGTCAGTAACAGAACATGAAAAACAAACAAAAAGGCAAGACGGCATCATTAGTCCAAACACACACAGTTATGTTATTAAGGCACACACAGAGTTATGTTATTAAGGCAATGCATTCAGTGGTACTGTGTAGACAAGGTGGCGTAGCAGTAATTACCATCTTAGGATTTCCTCACTGCATCAAAAGAAATTGCATCAAAAAAAAAAAGTAGCGGAAATGGGAATTATTATGTATTTATTTAAGTAGTTAGGGATTTCCCTACCACCCTGCCTACCTCAGGTTTTTCCCAAGTCAGGGAAGATAAAAGGTTAGTACATAACATTAGTTTTATTGATTCAATTAACCCACATTAGCCTAATGGATCTTCTTCACCTCTGGCTGTTGGGCCCTGCTCCAGCTCCCGTGAGGGGAACCAAATACAGAGGTCCCTCAGCTTGCTGGGACTGGAGGATTTTCTGTAAGTTTTTTTGGAGGCATTTTACACATCTATCACTGAGGCGGAGCTCATGTCTGCGGCCCCTCCTGGCAGCAGGGGTGCTGGGCTGTGAGGGCAATGACATCTTTCCCATAGGCCTTCACAAGACTTTTTGCACTTCTCCCTTTTGCATTACCAAAATTATTGACTTGCTAATTTCTGACTTCTGTGTGGAGGGGCACATGATCAGTATAGTTCTTCTTTTCGAGATGCACAGGAACTCAGCACAGGTCACTGAAACATTACCTAGTAACGCAGGAAGCACACAGAACTAAATGAAAATAATATAATCCTGTGCACAACTTCCTGCCTCAGTTTTTTCACCATGGTAGCTGCACTCTTTGCTCTGAAGTCAAGACATGTTAAGCTTATCCAAATCATCCCGTAGTTCACGGCTTGTCTTGTGGCCCATGGTGTAATTCCAGTTTTGGTGGTTTTTTTTTTTTCCTTTCTGGACTTCGTTGATGCAAGCCCAGGTAGGCTGCCTACCTGTGGAAACTTGCCCATCCGTCTCGTCCTCTCTCTGTTGCTATGAGAGCCTATTTTACATATCCTCTCAGAAGTGTCTTATTTTCTTTCCTCTGTCTCTGATAATTTTTCAGTTCCCAGTGCAAGCCTCCAGAGGTCTGGAACAAGAGACTAGATCCCTTTGCTTTGGGAGCCTTGAGCAGACACCTATTCAGATTTCATGGCTAAGCACCGTGCTTGATCAAGGAGGAACACATGCAGCTTTATCACTAGTTGTAAGACCCCATAATCATTTAGAGTATTCCTTAACACCACAATTTTCTTTTCACAATAACAAACTGTTCATGAGTATCAATTCCTTTGCAGAAAAATTAATATCTTTGCAGGAACAAAGGACTCGAGAATCTTTTAAGTCTTTGAAAGTGATGCTCTGCTACCAGAACTAACTGTATCAGATAATGGCTGACATTATTTTCCTGCCCCAAGTCCTCATTCTCCCGTAACTACATGCCTGCTCTGGCTTCGCAGTACTTCATTATCCTGCAAAAATACTGCCTCTGTGTGTACTTGAGGCCTACCACTATGGTGGACTTGGTGTCCTCCTTGGCACTTTATGGTTGACAATGGATTCCCAGGGTTTCTACACTCAAATGCAAGGTCAAAGACCTTTCTGGTTTTAATGGATTGTTTATTCAGAGTAGGTTTTACAGAAAACATTCTGTATTTTCTTCATTGTTCTTTCCTCCAGACTGGAAGAAAAATAATCCTGACTGAAAATGATGTTTTCCTTTCTGCGAGTTGAATGTTTACAAAGATTAATTAGTGACTATCAAAACAGGTGAACTGAAAGTATCAAAATGTGACAGCAAATAAAAGCATCTGCCAAAGAATTTATGACTTTTGATTTTGATCAGAGTATTATTCACACACAGCTGACAGCAAGCTGTTTTCTCTAAAATCTGTTAAGAAAACAGTGTCAAAACAGACTCATGTCAAAGACCATGACTTGGGAAATCAGGGTATTTCCTTCCCTACCCTGATACTCTCTGTGGGAGGCCTGTAAGAGTATGACATGATCCCAGTCTAGGTGTAACTAATAGTCCCAACAAAGACAATACAACAGAGGGGTGTAGTAGAAAAACAGATTATTGCTCCACTTCAGATATGTCAATACTGGAAGCTAAGTAGAGTTCATTGCTGTCCTCATACTTCCCCAGAAAAATACCACCAAAGAGAGGGTGGAAGGAAAGTGTTTGGCAAGGAGAGGTAATTGCCTACATTGTTATTAAGTCGTGTGTGTACTGCAAAAAGTCCACAGAGACAATTATTGGGATGTACACAAAGAAACAATGGGCCTGATTCACCCTCGTGTCCTTCCAGTTTTGCATCACAGAGTCCTACTGAGGTCAGTGGTGTCAGAAGTAAATTTGCTTACAGTCGTAATAAATATTTTTGACTGCTTTCTAAGTCCCCCAACAAAACCCTTCTCAAAATACAGGCTTGCCAAGCACAGCAATGTTTTAGCTTATGAGAAATGCATTCATGGTTATTCAGGTTTTAAGTAACATGCTCTACAGCCCTAGTGTTCCATGGAAAGTCTCACTGCATGTAACCGCATCAGAAAAGATTAAGTGCATTTATTAAGGAGTCGCTCATTTCAGTACACAATGCAAGACAAGTACTTGCACAAATGTGAAGCCAAGGCCACCATTAGCTGTTTTGCTCACTCTCTGAAACTCTCTCAGTACAAACATTGGGAGGGTAAAAAGATTCTCTTGCACAGACATCAAGAAAATCAAAGAAAATGATAGATAATGAGAAGAGAGGAGAGGTGAGGAAGGTAACAAGGAGAAGGCAAAGTGAATACAGAAAAGAAACAATAAAGGAAATAAAACCAGGATGCAGAGAAGAGACAGCTCAGGGTAGAAAAAAGATCCAAAAAGCAACTTTCAAAAACCCCAGAAATCTCATTCTAAAAGCTCACTGTTGGTCAAGACAAGATTACTGGCAATTCCCTGCACCTTTGAATCCTACTGGTCACCTTATCTTCTTACAGAAACTCAGAGAACTGACATTGGGGAAAATTAAAAAGGCAAGAAATATTTAACATCTGCCAGAGAGAGATGCCCAGAGAAAGAAAACAGGTCATTAAAGCAGCCCAAATGAACAGGGATAAGAGCATATTTGTAACAAAATTTCAACAACAGCAAAGATAAAAAAATGGGGAAAAAAAAAGAAATATGTAAAAATCTCTTAAACTGGATTAAAATAAAACATTCTGCTTCTCTTAACTTAGGGGTATTTAGGCAAGGTTGACGAAACAGAAATGAGCACCTACAATTAAAATATTGAAGTACATGCAGTTTTCATAAACAAACTCAAAGTTTAAAACACAGGAATTTACTTACACAGGTAGGCAATCCTTCTAAACTCTTGAAAGATACCATCTGATATAAACACACATTACCAGCTTTATATATCTCACTTCTCATTGTCAGTCTTGCAGCTGATTTGTACAGGATGGAAATTCCTATTCTAGGTAAGATTGGAGTGGGAACCTGTATTTCTTCTTTATGATGAGACCCTGCTTTGTTGCTGTCAGTAATGCAGAGGAAATAACAAACTGTACTGAAGGGCACCAACATGATTAAGTGCCTGGGTAGCATTAAACCCGGAAGCAGCATTAACCCTGCCATGGAACTCGCTGCTGTAATCATACGTGCTAATGCATCAGCTTTGCACAACCTCAAACTGATTCAAAAACACACAGCATAGCAAAACAGAACAAGAACACAAGATCAAGGAAAACTTGTGCAGACCAAGAGAGTTTCCTTTTCTGAGCTGTAACTGCATGTTTCAGTGAAGAATTCAGCAGTCAGTCAAGAAAAAGCATATTCTGGACCCAGATAGAGAGGTTACAAGAGGCCAGTCTTCAGGGCCACGGGTCCGAAATGAGGATGGCAATTTCTTCTCAGAGCGGTCAGAAATTTTGCGGAGCTCTGTAAAAAAGCCTGAATGTTTTGACAGGACAATGCAAAGGTCAAAAGGCAAGTGGGGGAATGAGGTATTTGTATCAGGCTTTGTCCAAGAATCATATGATAATAAATACGTTTTCTCAGCTGTGCTAAAATCATAGTCATGACAGATAAGTATATGACAACTGAAGGACAAGAAAAAAATAAAAGTAATTTTTTCATGAACAGAGGAATTAATAGAATCTGATTTCCTGTGAATTACTGTCCTGTGTCCCCTGTTCATTCCTTCCCTGCAACTGCAGTAAACCTACATTTCTGCCGGGTCCAGAACACACCTTGGGAGTCCCCCGCCATTTCCCCTCCTGCTTTTCCCTCCAGCATACGCTGGACAGAGGGGTGAGAGCTGAACCCTCCTGGCTGTCCCTCCTGTAGGGAAACGATGCAGGTATCTTGTGTTTCCTCCACCCAGACACCAATTTTCATGAGGTTTGCAAAAATGAGTTATGTCTGAGGCTTTCTGCCCCACTGTCAAATGCGGCTGAACTAGGTCATTAAAAATTATCAGGGGACTTGACAGAGAGAGACCAACACAACCACTTTTCTTTTCTTCAATCAGAC
Organism: Phoenicopterus ruber ruber; assembly: GCA_009819775.1. Lineage (NCBI taxonomy): Eukaryota > Metazoa > Chordata > Aves > Phoenicopteriformes > Phoenicopteridae > Phoenicopterus > Phoenicopterus ruber. Next base: position 187,255,862 of record CM020215.1, on the reverse strand, counting down.
TAAGTAAGAAAAAAGAATTAGCGGGCTTCTTTTTGGTGCAAAATGCTGAGAAAGGGTAAGGAAAAGGTCAGAAAATATCCAGGATACAAAACAATATTGAAAAATGATAAATGGATATTATGTCTCCAGTTGAAGTACAATATTCAGCTTCTGCCATTTCAAAAAAAGGATGAAATAAACAGATCATATGCAGAGAGGAGCAATTAAATTATAAAAATTGTGGGATTTAGGGTTAAAATTCCTTAACCCGGAGTTCAGAGGAATACGAGCGGGCACAAGGCAAGCGCACAGCTACAACACGGGGTACAGCGGGACAAACTGGGCCACGCTGCTTCTTCCTCGTAACCCGATCGTGCCCAGCAAAACTTGTGCTCTCTGCAGCGTATATCAAACGCTAACAAATGATGGCAGAAAGTGCAGTTTAATACAGTGACGTAGGGAACTCAGGGAACTTAGGAGCGAGAAAAAGCTAAGCAAAACTGCCCCTGCTGCAGGACGAGCCAGGCTGCACTACTGCCACAGGCCCCACCGCGAAGCACCCACCCATTTCTGAGAGGATGAGTTGTTGCCTCCGTTCTTGCTCCGTCTCCTGCCGGGGACGGCCCTCCCTCCGGCCCTCTCCCGGCTCTCTGTGCCCCCCTGGCCGCCGCTAACGCCCGCGCTCCCCTCACGCCGCCTCCGCCGCTCGACTTCCCTCGCTGAACTTCTCCGACGCTCCCTAAGCCCCGCACGCCGCGCCGCGGGGCCTGCCCTTGGCCGACGCTCCCTGGCCGTTGGTGGGCGCCGCGCGCGCGCTGCGGTTTGGGCGGGAAGGGGCGGGGGCGGGGCGGCCGGCGCAGCCCCCCCTGAGGGGGTGGCGGTGCGTGAGGGGGCGGCCGGCGCTGCTCGCCCTCTCCGCCCAGCGGCGGCGGGGCTGGTGGCGACAGGGGGTGACCTCGTCGCGCCGGGGCGCCTGGCTCCGCTCTTGTTCGCCTTTCGGTGCGTTGGGAGGGTTTGGGACTGCGTGCCGCAGGAGCAGGCCTGCGTGGCGGTGGGGGGATATGGAGTGCTTGAGCGGGATGGGGGTGGGGGGAGAAGTGAGGGGTGCCAGGACAACCGTTGCAACAGCCCTAAACATAAAGTAATGGATGTGGTTTCCTAGTCAAGTCTACCAGCCCTCAGGCACGGTTCGTGGTCATCTGGTATTGGGCCTGAGGATGCACCTGTGACAGACTCATTGCATTTTCTGGAGAATTCGGTGACACTTTATGTAACAATACTGATTTTCTTTTTATGTAACAGTACAGATTTTCTTAATTATTCTATCCAAAGTGATATAAAAATAGTACTAAGTATTTTCTAATCACTGGGGAGGGTCTTTACAGTGATATTAGTTTGTGACTTTCAGTGTGACAGCTTTTTTTAATTTATAGTTTATCTTACATTAAGAAGAGTTAAATAAATATAGCAGACAGTTGCGGTATGGTAACTGCAGTAATTTAATATTCAGGCTAAATATGAGGGCATGCTCTCATGCATTTAGGATGCTTTTAAGAGCTATGACTATATTCACAAACTGAGGATCTGTCCTGCAGAGAAGCCAAAAGAACATTGCATAGTTTATTTTATGAAATTCTACAAGAAAGTTTTAATTCTCAATTGTTGGCTTTGAGTGTCCACCCATTAGTAACTTGTTAATAAAAAATTAACCAAATGAAATAATGTATTGATCTGGGATCCCACAGGACGCCCTTAATATTGGTCTCTTTCATTAACAGTTCGGAATTAAATAGAATAAAGATAAAACAATTCACTTCTTTTTTCTGTCCTTATAGTTCTGCACTTCTGCCTAAAATGGCCAAGCAAAATTCTCCATCACTAATTGAAGTTGTAAAACAAGTTGCAGAGCAGCAGCATTCACAAGCATCAGAGATAGAAAAAAGCAAAACAGTTCTTTTCCAATTGCAGGTAGTAAACCTTGTTTAGATCAGTTTAATTCATTTAATTTTTTCATTAGATGAGGAAGTATGCCTATGAACAAGAGAAGGTGATGGTACTTCATTTTTTCTGGGTGTTTGCATTTAAGTGTAAGGCAGCTATTCTATTCCTCTGTGTGGCATTTAAGCTTAGCCAAAACTGTGTATGTGTATTGTTATTTGTAAGGCTGCAACAAAACTAAAACTTCATTAGGGCAGGTTTTAGCAGAAGCTTTTGGTTTTTATTTGGAAAAAAACAAACCCCCCAAAACACTGAGCAAAACCCACAAAGCAAACCCACAAAAACTCAATACAAAATTAGAGCTCTTTGAATTTTTTATGGTAATTTCCTAAGAAATTAATGGAAAAAAAGGATTTTAAAAGCGTCCTTTTTTGGCAGATTTTCACCAGACTCTCTTCTTAGCATCTTTTTGACATGAAATACTTTTTTCTGTGCATTTGAAGTGGATATCCTAAATAGTTATTAAATACTGGGTTTTTTAATAATATTTTGTACAACACTGGATACCTGTAGTTTTTGTGAAGACTGTGTAATCATTTCTGTTCTAATTTCTCACAATTTATTAAGCTTTCAATTATTGTTTGACCTTTGAGATCAAATTTCTGTTGAGAGACTTACATTTAAGTCTGAGGAAAAACACAATAGCATTCAGGCATTTCTGAGCATGGGAGAATGCAAATGGAAATAGTAGAGGTCCAATTTTAACATCTGTGAATAGCCCTACAACTGAAATAACTGAGGTTTGAAATTTTGCACAAAGATAACTTCTCTCAAGGAGCAGTGAAAACTTTTATTACTTAGGAATGTCAATTGACTGACCACACTTTGCAAGAATCTTTCTCCTAATGATATACCATCCCATAATATAGTATGATGCTGCTGCAACAATTAGTTTGTGATCAAACAATTTGAACAAGGGTATTTGTTTTCAAAAAAACCCACAGAACTTTAGAGCCCTAGGTAATTAAGTTAGCTCATTTATTTTCTTCCTCTTCCACACCTTTTCCTTTTTCTTTCAAAAAAAGCCCAGACCCTAGGAAATTCCATACAAACATTAATGTTAGCAGAACAGCAAAGTTAAATAATTAGGAACTTAAAGTCAGCATGCAGAACTGCTTTTTCATCTTTTCATCTATCCCCATGTGTGCATGTCACAGAAGACATGGAAAACAGTAATTTCCTTTCCAAAATTGAAGATCTTTGCCACTAAGATCTTTTGCTTTCCTGTCCTCAGTAAATGGTGGCTGGCAGTGATACAAATCCTGCTAAAACTGTGGCCCAAGATTTCCAGATTAAAAGTTACGCAGAAACTTTTTGTTCTTAACAGTTCATAATGGCTTAATCTGTTCAAGACATTGAGTAAGAGATTTCATAGCACTCGTAATGCTTCCATTAGGGAAAAGATAATAGGTGACATAAATCACGATACTAATTCTCTCGCTTAATGCACTACTGTTGGCTGTTACTTTGGGTGGGATTCATCATAGCTAGCTTACATCACCTACTAGTCAGATGTTCAGCCTCTATTAGTCATCTCGGCTCCCTCGGTAGTCAACAGAGAGAAACATTTCTGAGGCAGCAGTCCAGCCCTCCCATCTTAGATTTCTTACGATGGGTTGAAGTACTACTTCCTGGAGTTGTTTCCTTCTCGTCAGTGAGAAGATGTAGAGGCCTTTTTAGGACTAGATACATATTCCTCAGGGGGTTAAAATAGCTGGGATTAATCCTACTCTCAAATACTACTGTGATGAAGGCGGGATTGAAAACTTCAGTAGAACAGGCTAGTTAAGCTCCGTCGCCCCAAACACCCATCTACGTGGGTGGGTTTGTAAGTGATTTTTGGCATCAGTTGTTTTTAGTCTGATTTGGACTTAACCAGATTTCAGCTCTAAACAAACATTAGGGTTGGGTTTGATCTGTCACGTCCCATGTATCTTGCAAATATGAGGAATTTAAAGTAATTTCAAGGGTATTTTATTTCATATTGTAGACTCAATCTAAGGGGAGAAGTCTAAGTATTCTTGCATTGTGCCTTTAAGGTGATGATTTTAGGAAATGGAACCCTGATTATCTTCCATTCAAACCACATTCAACAGGTGAAAAAGAAGTCTGTTGAATAAATATAAATTGCAGTGTTTAACTAAATACGTAGTATCCGCTCAAAAAAAATATTCTTAAGTGAACACTGAAACATTTTACAGGCAAAGTTTCAGGAACTAGAAAAAGAAATGGATTCTATTCTGATGGAAACGAAGATGACAGAAAGGGAAATATATCTGCAAGATGATGCCATAGAAGTGACAAAATATCACTGTGAAAATCTGGAGGCCCAAGTCAGAGCCCTACATTCTGAAAATTTAAAGCTGAGGCATGATGCAGAAACAGTACAAGAAGAGTTTGAGATGACATTTGCAAGAAATAATGAATATCGGGAAAAAATGAAGGCTCATAAACATCTCTTTTGGGAGATGGAAAGTAAAATGCCAGTTATGATTGAGCTTGCTAAAAAGAAAGCTATTGTTAAAGAATTAAAGACAAAGAAAGAGGAGTTAATGCGTGATCTCCAGAATCCAGAAGGATCTGTTATAAAACAAGTGCAGGTACTACATTTCCTCTTTGCTTCTTTTCCTTTTATGTGAAATAATTTTGGCATAGTTTAATAAGATTATTTTGTCTAATATGTTTATGGTTCATGAAGGACTGACTACAGGGAATAGGAATATAGATAATTTATAATGCTACATTAATTGAGGAAATTTTGACTTAAGTATGCAGTAAAAAAAAATCATCAGCCATTGTTACCTGTATATTATTGTAAAAGTCAGGTTCATTCTATGTGATCGAATGAACTCAGCTATGAAAAAAAAATACAGAGCTGTAAATTAAACTATATCATTGCCAAACTATTTGTGGGCTTCTTTGGGTTGTTGGATAAACTGACATGTACACTTTTCAGAATTCTGTGGAACATCATTGCCATGTTGTTACAGTTTTCCTGTAAGAACACGGTATTCTTTTAACTTTGCTGCCGGGTAACAAACTACAGTTGGGCTGTTTGCTGTCAGGAGGTAGATTTGATGAGAGGGCGACAGAAAGGAGGAGAGAGGAAAAATATATTTGTTTTGGTATTCTAATCTAACACTGTTATTTTTACTTGACCCTAATTGCAATACTTATTAAAAACTACCATGTAGGAATTTTTCACTACAAAACGTTACCAATATATGAGCAAACACATGTGTATGAAGTTGAAATGAGGTCACAGATTTCAACTCTGATGCAACTTGTGCTATTGAAAATCTGGTGTTACTCTATTCACGTAAATTGATAAAAATTTGGTTGTACAAGCAAATCTTTAAATACTGATAAATAAAGACTCATTAACATTGTATTTCCCTGTGAGAAAGAAAAATCTATCTCAAATATTACATTAAATGTTCTTTGATTTTGCAATGAATTACATTTTAAACAAAATTAAACCACCAAAATGACTCCAAATTCCTGTACCATTGCAGTTGTTTGCATATTTCAGATCAAGAGTATATCTTCTTAAGTACCTAAAGCCATGTTATAAATTATTTTAATTATTAATTGTAATTCTTAAATTATTATTAATTATTTTAATGTGAAATTGTTTACTATAGATCTTTATCTTGTCTCTGTTAATGAAGTGAGACTATTAAAGTGTGAAATTTTTAATAAGTTTAATAGATGTACTGTGCAGCTTTTTAAGGAGGGGATTTCTATATCTTGACTTACATCTGCAGGAAGAAATCACATTTTTAAAAAGGGAAATCACAACATTGAAAGAGTTTGTCAATAAAAAATCAGATTTGCTGGAAGAAGAGAAAAAAATGCATGCTAAGCTTAGAAAAGAAATTGAGGTGAGTCATTTGAATAAAATATAATTACAGTTCTCCTCACAGAATATAGATAGTGCAAATGAAATTTGAAGTACTTTATATACCATTGCTGGCCATACATTATTCAAGTATGTACAGTAACCATGCTATCTTAAATTCTTGATATTGATAGTCTTTCTAAAATTCGGAACTTAATGGCTATCATGAGAAAAATGGAAGTTAAGAACATTTTTTCTTAAGTCTTTTAAGAGGATTTCAGCTGTGAACTTTTGGAATGATGTCCTGAAAAGAAAGAGGTCACTGAATGGTAGTAAAGCAAAATGCAAAGGTTTTTATTTCTGTAATACTTTTGAAATACTTTAAATTTCACTGCTGACTTGATTATTCATGACTTGTGTCATGGTTCCCGATAACTCATCAATTGGAGAATCAATTGCACCAAGAAAATGGACTTCCCATGAATCTCCCTAATTTGAGCTGACATTAAATTAGGGATAACACAGCAGCTCCTAATTAGCTGCCAAGATAAAATTCTGATAAATAGTTAAAACCTTCTCTTTTTAAATAATTGAACTATATTTTACATTTTGTTCCTTACTAAAATGCTTTATATGTCTAGATAGTTTTTAGTTTCGAAGTTTCACATCATTTATCTTGTTAGTTCAAATAAATGTCACAAAATTTAATGAGCGAAGCTTGATAATATAAAGATTAACTGATCTAAGGTTAGCTCTATTGCCCATTGTAACATGTAGGAGGAAAAAAGAATAATTTTTCATGTGACAGGGAACAGCAGAGAATTTTTAAACTGAAAAGCAAAACACAGCCACTTTAGAATAGGTCTATGCTATTCAGCATCTGAGAAAATATTTTATTATCGAGGCAACATCCTCCTAAGAAAGTTCTCTAAACCCAAAGTGAAATTAGGCAGCCTAAAAATGATGTTCTGTTCTGTTATCAGAATCAATTTAATTAAATAGTGACAGTTAATCTGTTCTTCAGTTATTTGGATTATATGATCTTTCTGTCTCAGAAGGAAGCAGGATTAAAAATGGAATCTTTCAGAGTATCATTTTCTATTAAGAGCTCTCTGGAAAACAATCCGATTTTTAATATAAAAACTGACAATGGACAAGCAGAGACATTAATACCCAGCAGCCCTCAGCACAACTCGGGAAAGAATACTCAAGCCAAGCATGGGAATGAAGTGAGATACTAGACACACGGATGAGGTTCCATTGGGCTGCAGTGGAGGGATTCAGCTACAGACTGCAGACACCGAAGTGTGGTTGTTTGAATGCAGGTGGCTACTCATGAGTCAGACAAGTTCCCATTATAATCACCAGAGGTGTAGTCGGTCCAGTTGATGTATTCTAGAGATCAATTCAGTGGCCATATGTAGGTGTTTACAGTAGGATGAGCTGCATGATCTGATCTTTCCAGACTTTATAGTATGCATTGGCTAGATTTCTGTTAATCAAAACAGGAATGTAGACACGTAGGTCACACACACTCCTCTAAAGCTAGGTGTCTTAATCTACAGACTGACCCCATCTCAAGACTTCAGCATTTGTCATTGGATTTTGACATATTGCATGGATTCTCGCCTCTAGCACTGTGTCGGCCAAAAGTAACTGGCCTCCTTATAACGTCATGAAGTTCAACAAGGCCAAGTGCAAGGTCCTGCACCTTGGTCAGGGCAATCCCCGATATCAGTACAGACTGGGGGATGAAGGCATTGAGAGCAGCCCTGTAGAGAAGGACTTGGGGGTGAAAAATTGGATATGAGCTGCAATGTGCGCTCGCAGCCCAGAAAGCCAGTCATATCCTGGGCTGCATCAAAACCAGCGTGGCCAGCAGGTCGAGGGAGGTGATTCTGCCCCTCTACTCCGCTCTGGTGGGCCCCCACCTGGAGTACTGCATCCAGCTCTGGAGTCCTCAGCACAGGAAAGGCATGGACCTGTTGGAGCAGGTCCAGAGGAGGGCCACAAAAATGATCAGAGGGCTGGAGCACCTCTCCTATGAAGACAGGCTGAGGGTGTTGGGCTTGTTCAGCCTGGAGAAGAGAAGGCTCCGGGGAGACCTTATTGTGGCCTTTGAATCTATAAAGAGGGCTTATAAGAAAGATGGAGAAGGGCTTTTTACAAGGGCCTATAGTGACAGGACAAGAGGCAACAGTTTTAAATGGTTGAAAGAGGGTAGGTCTAGATATGATGTAAGGAAGACTTTTTTTACAATGAAGGTGGTGAGACACTTCAACAGCTTGCCCAGAGAAGTTGTCATCATTGAAAGTGTTCAAGGCCAGGTTGGATGGGGCTTTGAGCAACCTGATCTAGTGGAAGGTGTCCCTGCCCATGGCAGGGGGTTGGAACTAGATGATCTTTAAGGTCCCTTCCAACCCAAACTATTCTGTGATTTTATGATTCATAAATTTGCAAAGAGCATGTGAGCTCCCAGGTTTCTGAGCCTCTAAATACAAGCAAATCATCGCATCTGATTAATGAGTTTGCTGTTGCTGCAGGACTTCTGGAGCCTTGATTCAGTAATGGTTTTAAGCACTCATCGAAGTCTGCCCCTATACAGCCCTATACTTAAATGCCTGCAGAATTCCTGTTGAAGCCTCATTAATGGTGAAGCTGGTACTCAGATGGGATGGACTGACTCTCACTGGCCCTGGTGCCCCCACTTTGCCTCAGTATTATTTCTAGTTTTCCACAAAGATCTCCCCAACTAAGCATATCGTGCAATAATGTAATTTGGAGTGCCTTTCTAAAACAGCTGAATTTTGGAAAGTTAAAAATTATTGATGAAATGTCTTTCTGCAAGGAATTTGTGCCTGTTTCCTTTTTTCCAAGGGAAGTCAGTGATTTGACATTGCTAATTAATAAACCCTACAATTAATTCGTAACTGGGATGCTTCTCATCAGGCAGGGTACTGATGGACTTTGAAGGCAGTTTGTAGACTTTGTCCCACTCCTTTTCCTGAGCACCAGCCCCACCACCCATCTCTTGGAGAGCAGAGCCTATTCGTAGCCTTGGATGGGGATGTCAACAATAATTCAGGGTGGTTACCTGTGTAGGGACAAGGCTTCAGTCATAAAGACTGATTGAGGACATCCACAAATAATTGTTATTGTTATTGTAGATTGTTATGTAAAAGTAATACGAAAAAGAAAGCTTAAAAGACTGTCTATTCCCCTGCTGCCCTCTTTCCCCCGCACCAGTGTGCGGCTATATTATGCTTGACAGATGCTTGTCTATCCTGTCCTCGAAGGACCCCAGTGGTGGAGATTCCAGAAGTGCCCAGACAATTTTTTTCTAAAGGTTAACTTACAGGTATACAAGGCTCAGTAAAAAGAGCAATGTTCCCCCTCCCCTCTGTCCAGTAAGCGTATTAGCACTCCCCACCTCAGCAGATGTGCCAGACAGTTCCCAATAATGGTGCCAGAGACACATTTCTTAAAAAAGCAGCTAATATTGATCATAGATGTTTTGGTGTTGTACAACACAGTCCTAGTGATGTTCAGATCCTGCAAGCACACATTCAGATGAGTGAATCTGACAGCATCCCTCAAAAAGTTGTGAAGGATTATAGTGGAGAGCCAGGCAACATGAAGAAAGACAACCCATCACCAGTAAAAGAAGGCAGTTTAATTTATAAAACAGTAGTTACTTAGTTATATGTGGAATTTAAGCAGTGAGACTTGCAGGAAGTCACTGGCAATGCTGTAGTTCTGATGCAGCCGTACGCCATCGTGTATGTTAAATACAGTGTAATAACGTTTCAATAAGCAGGCTCAAGAATAATTATACACTACCACTCATATGCCATTCAAACTAGGGTAAGTAAGCCCAAATTTTCATTAAGTGAATACCCATTATTTCCATTTTTATTATAATGAACGTTTCATGCTTTTACACTTCAGAATGCAAATCCACAGAGGGTTGTCTGCAGCCGTTCTTCACATAAGGCAGCAATGAGGGCAAAATTGATACAGTACTGTATTGCCGCAGTATTGCCTTTCTAAGAAAAACATACATTTTTAAGTGCAGTGCAACGGTGAAGATGCTACTGCAGCCATCCAGGTTACCTCATTTGTATTCTATTCTAATTTATATCCGAACACACTAGTCAGAGAATGAAAATGTCTTCCTTTCTCACCTCTCACTCTGGAGCCTGAAATCTTCTGTGTACAAAGTGTTGCCACAGCTGTGAGATGCTGACTCTTTGGGTGGGATTTACTTTGTTAAAATTTAAGACATCTACAGAGCAGATACCTGCATTGAACTCATCACTTAAGCTCTTAGTGGGACAGAGCTTTTCTTTCCCTTAGTGGGAAAAAGAGGCACGATTCATACTGTCCTAAAACGGGTATCTGAAATAAGTTAGATGAATTGCTTCCTGGATGTCTGTGTCTCTTCAGTAGCTATTAAAGTGAACATGGAATGACTTGGTGAAATGTCAGAATCTACACTTAGAGTTAGGTGAGCTCAACCAACCCCCGTAAAGAGTTTTACTTGAAAGAAATTTTGAAGTGAATTTTATTCTATTTTATTAGGTACAGAATAAAAGATATGATGCTATTCTAAAACGTTTGCATTGCCAACTGAACAAACTCCATTCAAATAAAAGACAGTGGCACTGGAACATTCAGCAGTTGGAGAAGAAGGCAGCAGAACTAAGAAAGTGTCTTGGAGTAGCGGAGTTACAAAATAGCATATAAAACAAACCTAACAAAGCTACAATGTAGGTAATCTTTTCCAGACAAAGGAGCTTCCCCCTCCCCCCGCAAATACTACAAATAGTAAATAGCCCAATAGCTGGGCCAGGGCTCAGTGATTTCTTTCTTTTTAAAGTTTTTCTCCCTTTCATTCTGTGGCCTAAACTAGGCTGTGCTCAGTCTGTAATGCCTTGGGATAACTGCTTTTTTTTACTCTAGCCAGAGGCTATTCGGGAAGAAGGTTATTAACATTTCCAGGTGTTTTCAAAATATGTGCCAATTTTATCTAAAAAGTCATTTGAAATCAACAAAATAAGATTTGAGGAGCTCCTTTTTATTTTATTAGATCTCTGAAGGTTGAGATCTACATTGCTTTTACTCCAGAGAAATTGGCATTAGTGTATATTTGCATTCTTGGGATACCAAAATTCCATATCTTTTATCCACATCCCTTATTATTTTAGCCTACTAAGGAACTCTGAAAGCTCTGATGGCCTGTATTTTGCCATGTGGGAAAGTCATATAGATGATGTTACAGCCTGTTTGCCCTGTATCTGCCAGGATGTCTTAGCATGGGGGACAAGGAGGACATAGGCTGTCCAGCTATAAAAGCCTTAAGAACAAGTACACTCAGAACTGGGCTTCCAATAATCTGACCTCAACTGGTCTAATATATGTTAGCGAAGAGGAATGAGTAGGTAAAGAGAGGACTCTATCTGGACAGCTTTTAAAATGGAACAACTCACCCTCTAGAAATAGGAATGCATTATAGATGATTGATTATAGAGGAACTTACTGTGTAGAGGATCTTAACTAACTATTACTAGCCATCTAACATCTAAAAGTGCTTCATGTTCGGTGAGATGATTCTTAACATAAATGACCACCTACTAAAAATTCTTGTTAAAATAGTAGTGAACAGTCAACATTTTTCTTTGCCTTCTTTTTATTATGTGCTTGGCATGTTAGGAATTTACAGTACTTTCTCTATTCTCACACTTAAGGTAATAGTTCTGACTGGAGATAACCTGTAACATTTGTCTGTTCTATGGAAGTAGTTTTTTATTTGAGGTGTTGTCTTGAATAATTTAGATTTATCTTTACTCCTGAATATAAAATGAAGATTTAAGCAAATTGAGTATTCACTGTAGAAAATATTAAACTGCCTATATATTGTTAGCTTAGGAAAGCAAAGTTTAAAATGCAGTACTATTATTACTTGTGTTAGAACATTCATATATTCATGTATATTTACATTTCCCTTAATATGTTATTTCACTTACTATAAAGTTATTTTAAGCAATATGCTGGCTCATGAAGGCGCTCTCTCAACATTGTCAGACTCAAGTTTGTTTGGCTTGCTCTTTTTCCTTTGCTGGTCTTTTTCCTGTGCAATATTATCAACTGGGCTACTTTCATTAAAACAATAATGTGGAAATTAAAACCTCAATATCCTATGCTATAGTAATAGTAATAGTAATGTGATATGAGTAATTTGCTGGGTTAAAACTTTTCAAACCTAATTTATTTTAAAAGAAGACAAAGAAAGACATCTTAAAACTAACCCCTAATCTTAACTACCTTTCTGTTCTGAAGTGACTCACACATTCATTGCTCACGAGTCCAGAAAGCATCAACACAACATTGAATCTTATCAAGTATGTAGTTTATTACTGTAACATTACACCTATTTATCCCTGCACACAGCAAAACAGCTTGCATTTGGTGCATGTGTATCCTCTAGAAAGGGATCCAAACTTGAAAAATTGGAGAATTTACTGTGTTATTGATAGTTTCAGTGATTAACTGCTCTTCTTCTGTTTTGTATAATTTCTAATTTCAATTTATTCAGCCATCTGGTGAAATGCATGTACTTTATATAAGGTATTTTCTCTCCATAGAAATACTTATACACTGTCTTTTTGCTGAATTAAATAGATCAAGCCTTCCAAAGTTACTGACTGTCAGATCTAACCGAGCTTAATGTATCCCCTCAAAAGTAGTACAACATCCAGAATTCTCAGGGTATCAAGACTGCATGCCCTTAAATGTGCCTCTTACCACTGATACTGTCTTGTTTTCTTATTTAGTTTCTAATTATTTCTGAACCAGAACAATTAATGGATCCAGTTATGTTTTATATCAGCTACACAAATTACTTCAACCAAATTTACTTTGACACTTATTACCATGGTTATAATATCACAGTTTAACCTTGCGCTTTATTACCAGTTGAAAACAACTCTAGTGAACAATCCAGACCTTCTCATGTAACAAAAATATCACACCTTTATTTTTCTTTTTGACCAATGAAGATGTTCATTATTACTTCTCTGGATATTAAGGCAGTTTCTATGTATCAACACACGTACAGCATGATTCACTCATATCAACTAAATACCTTGGACCTACATTTTCCTTGTTCCTTTTCATAAACCTCAGTAAGTTTCAGTATCTCACATTGCTTTTATGGTTCTTCTGTACATGTTTTGAAATTTTTTAATATAATTTAATAAAGGTGAATGCAAGGGCTGTATGTAATACTCCTGTTAGTGCTATATGCAGAGGAAATGTTCCCTTCTCCTACACAGAGGCCTTCCTATCATCCAAGGCCTTAGTTGTCTAATACTCCTTGTTTCTCTGTACTTTGCAAGAGAGCTCATGTTCTTGCCTACTGGAGACCTTGGCCCCTTTGAGGGATCTCAGCTATTCGTCAAAGGTGTATTCCTCCTTTTTCCTCAGTGTAAAACTTGTTTTTTCAATATACATACTTAAATGGACTAAGCTTATCTCAATTGTGTCTCAAATACTGTGGTAACTACAGAGGATTCCCCTACATCTGGTAATAGCTGAACTCCGTATCAAAAAGAGCCCTGGCCATTTGTAATTCTCTCCAATTCACATCCTGGTTTTCCCAAGAAGAAACTCAGCTGTGCAGGCCAGAAAGGAGCTGCTGCATGGTTTAGCTGTATCCCCATATGAATGGTGGGAGCTTTGGAAATTAAAGTACACCTCAGCTTCTCAGCTTTCCTGCCACAAAATGTAGCTGTAGTTCAAGTATTTAATGTGTCTGTGCTATGTATAACTGTACTGCTCTCATTTAATTAAGAAATTATGCTAGAACTAAGTTTATCTTTAATTCCATGACAAAGAAAAATACTAGTGTTGGTCATAATACCAATACCTGGGGAATTCTACTATGAATACCCCCTTCATATGTTGGAGTTTCTTTAACAATTCTCTGTGGAAATGTGTTAGCTAGTCCTTAATCCATTTTACTTATGCTGTAGTGACTATATAGAGTATGAACTCTTTAATACAAATGTTGTTTAGTACAAAGTCCACCATGTTGCAAGAAGTCTGTTCCATCTCTGAAATAATTTGTTATAAGATATGGACGCTGGCTGTTACTGTCATCCTGCATCACTGTCCTAGTTAAATGCCACAATTACAATCTCTCATCTCACATAAACATACTATTTGTGTATTTAACTCAACTGCTTTGACACCTGAGTTGATTCCTCTCTGATATTTGAAGCTTTGATTGTCCTCAGTCCCAACCAAACTGGTAGAAGCTTAGTCACTGAGTGCACCTGAAATCTGTATTCAGTTGTTTCATGTGCTAAACACCACATTTTATAGGATCAAATACATTTTGCACACTTCTGATTAAAAAGAACTTTGTATCATAGGATATTTACATATTTTCCGAGGTGCAGCATTTCAAATTTAGCATTCAATATCTAACAGATAATAAATATAAGAAAAGCATAAACATTTTACTAGTGAATTGCAGTTAATCGGGAGAAAACCTCATCTGGGAAAAAACTCAGCTGAAACAAGAAAATATAAATTACTGCCTTCTCTAGACTATCAGCATTCTGTACAACATATGAAAAAAGAAATGCATGTAGCTTTTTATAAAAATGTGTAATTCCAACAAATCCTGGCAACCTGCTGAGACCAATTTTTCTTGGTACAATGTTGAACAGTAGTAGGTTGATCTCAGGGCATTTTTTCTCTTAGCAAGCAAGCACAGACAGTAGGAGAATGATTTATAATTTTCAGGAAATAACTCGGTGAATGCACTTTGTGTTCTTATTACATGAGGCTCTCCCAGCTCTCAGTGGAGAAGTGTGCTACCAAACCCATATCAGTCATTTCTGAGGACAGGTGTGGGGCTAAGGGAAAAACTTCTGGCTTCAGCGCTCTGCAGGCAATGGGAAGAGGCGTGACTGCCCACTCTGAACAGCAAAATGGACAGCAAGCAGCAACGGACATGTAAATAAATTAGAGTGTGGAAAAATTTACCAACCAACAAGTCCTACCCACCGCTTAGCAAAAGTTTGAAGCACAGGAAACTGGATTGATTCCCACAATATAGTGTAAACGAGTAGGAACATATTGGGGGAACTCCGCACTTGACAGAGAAACAATACAGCCGTTGGATCACGTCACGTGATGCAGCAAATGTACTGATGGGTGCTAAAGGGAAGGATTTCCCCATGCTGTAAGCTGATGCTCCACGCGAAACCCTTTCACGTGACCCAACAACCTCAGATGCTGAAGCAGAGGAAAAGTATCAGATAATACAGACATACCTGCTAAGATCTTTGCTCTCATCAAGGCTATGTGTGATACACAACAGAAGAAGGAACGTTGGTTGGGGATAGCCACCAATGTTATGCTGCTTTGCCTCTGTTGCAGAGTTTGCTTTGGCCCTCAGGAGAGTCACTTACAGAGACCCATGTGCATGAGTGTGGCAGTAATGCATGCTATTCTACTATGGTTCATACACGACGCTTCAGAGGAAGAAGAAATTGTGACCACACCGTGCAGCGATGGTACGTCATGCTGCTGAAGGTGGAAAAAAAAACTTTCAGAACTCTTACACAGTTTTCTGAAATGCATGAATATGTGGTTATCAAAGTAATTATTAGATCCTTTGTTAAAATGCGGCTGCAGGATGTAGCTCTGAGTCATGTCAAGGCAGTGACTTCTTGAGGAATTCCAAGCAGTACTGAAATATTTTTCTTTCAATTGTCTGCTTTGCAGGAGGCAAACACTTTTTCAGGGGCAAGGTTAAGCCAGTGCAATGAACTGCCTCAGAAACGTGGATCGAGCGAAACCAACTCACAGCCTGCTTAAAGTACCATGCTCAGTTCTTTCACTTGGCTTTTTTAGCATTTAGAGGAAGCAACATGTAGCAACCTAACAAAACAAAGAAAAAGAACAAACCACAAACTGCAAAGGACAAAGTAAGATAAGCAAACAAAATCTCTACCCTCCCTGTCCCCAAAAAGAAAGATAATTGCACTGCACATTCCCCATCTAGATGAAAGCAGACAGAGGAGACAGCTTTATCATGTCACTAAATATAATTCTGGTTGAAAATGGTTGCTACAATAATGAGCAAAGGACAGTGCTCTGTGTTGAACAGAGATTTCTCCTGTTAGGAAATTACATGAGTGTTTCTACATTTTGCAGTAGCTTTTTAATTTAACATAGTCTAGTTTTACATAAGTCAATAAATTTCTCTATAAATCTTTCCAAGAGCAGCAAGCTGCTTCATCTCTCATTTTATTATAAATATTGTATACTATGTATTCAATACTTACTGACTAAATGTCACATAAATGCTCCAATGTTTTTCTATCATCTACATAGTATATTAATTAACATAATATATCACTTGCAGTGTTTTCAACAAAGTTATGAAGACTTTTCTGGAGTGGAACTAGCACTGATAGTTTGAAATGCAGTTGCTTTTTTCCCCACCGACAATAAAGTCTAATAGTTCCCTCTAGTGGTGAAATATCTTTTTACATGGTAAAGGCACCTTTCAGACTTGTTTCGATTTGAAGATCAATACTTACCGTGACAATAGTTAATATATCTACAGAATATGACGAATACTCCTAAATGCCATTTTATTTCTGGAAAGGCAGGGTGAAAGGGAGATGCTGAGTATTCTAACTCTTACAGCTGCAAACAACTACTGGAGGATTCGATTTACTTGTTCTTAATTATTGATCTGTTTTTGAAAGAGGAAGAATTTGGCAAATTTCCTCAGACTTTCTGTTCTAACCTGAGTTGTAATGCAAAGTCCACTACAAATAGAAGGACTTTAGATTTTTTCTTAATAATAACTAAAAAAAATGGGGTTTGTGAGCTAACAGCAGTCTTCTACAAACTTTTCCTTAGGTCACAGAATCACGGAATCACAGAATCACAGAATGGTAGGGGTTGGAAGGCACCTCTGGAGATCATCTAGTCCAACCCCCCTGCCGGAGCAGGGTCACCTAGAGCAGGCTGCACAGGACTGCGTCCAGGCGGGTTTTGAATATCTCCAGAGAAGGAGACTCCACAACCTCCCTGGGCAGCCTGTTCCAGTGCTCTGTCACCCTCACAGTGAAGAAGTTTTTCCTCATGTTCAGGCAGAATTTCCTGTGTTCCAGTTTTTGCCCATTGCCCCTTGTCCTGTCGCTGGGCACCACTGAGAAGAGTCTGGCCCCATCCTCTTGACACCCGCCCTTGAGATATTTGTAAGCATTGATGAGGTCCCCTCTCAGTCTTCTCTTCCTCAGGCTGAACAGCCCCGGCTCCCTCAGCCTTTCCCCATAGGAGAGATGCTCCAGTCCCCTCATCATCTTCGTAGCCTCCACTGGACTCTCTCCAGTAGTTCCTTGTCTTTCTTGAACTGGGGAGCCCAGAACTGGACACAGGACTCCAGATGGGGCCTCACTAGGGCAGAGTAGAGAGGGAGGATAAGCTCTTCTTAGTAGGAACTATTCTGTTTAAGATCATTGGCTTCCTGCTATTTGCTGAAAAATATATTTCAAAAAGATTAGGTGAGACTTATAGCTGACTAAAACTGACTATAGCTGGTAGTTATGGATTTACAACATATTATATAAACCCATGTTTTCAGGCTTCTTAAATAACCCTGACTGGGGTGAATCTTTTGGCCTGAAACTGTAGTTCTGTCTCGAGGTCAGTGTTCTGGAAAGCTTAAACATAAGGTATGAATGTCATCGCCTGAGGCTCCCAATATACTTGACAAGAGAAAGGCATCCCGCAGCGGATTCAGTTCTTGCGTGCCTTATGGCAGAGCCTGGCTCTTTCCAGTCACTACAAAAGAATCCTAGAGCAGCTACCCTTAATTTAAAAGACTCAATTTAAATGCCTATTTTGTGTGAGATAAGCCCAGAAATAGCACAGCCAGTCTGTTGTTTAAAAGGTTTATTTTATGGCTACGTGCTTCAGAGCAAAGGATTGAACTTTGGCAGGGGCTTTGGAGGGGAGAGGGAGAATAGTTTCAGGCTAACCATCATGTAGTTACCTGCTTTTATCACCTTTCTCTTTTTTTCAGTATTGGCACAGAATTCTAATCTATTGAATCCTGACTTTATAACATTCATATAAAATTTATGTCAGTAGACCAGTGGCCTTCTCAACCAACTTGGATAAAAGTTATCTGGGTCTCGTGATTAAAATTTTACCCTCAGGTTTTGTCATATCTGTCGCAGTTACTAAAGGATTGGAATGCCCTGCTCCAGTGCAATACAAACACGCTATCTACCTTTTGTGCATCTCTACTAAAATTATTACCATCTCTCAAATTACGAGTTCATACTGTTGCTAAGACTTCTTTAATTGCTAATGCATTTGGGCCCCTCACTACAAGAAAGACATTGAAGTGCTGGAGCGTGTCCAGAGAAGGGCAACGAAGCTGGTGAGGGGTCTAGAGCACAAGTCCTATGAGGAGCGGCTGAGGGAACTGGGGTTGTTTAGCCTGGAGAAAAGGAGGCTGAGGGGAGACCTTCTTGCTCTCTACAACTACCTGAAAGGAGGTTGTAGAGAGATGGGGGTCGGTCTCTTCTCCCTAGTAACAGACAACAGGACAAGAGGAAATGGCCTCAAGTTGCACTAGTGGAGGTTTAGATTGGATATTCGTAAAAATTTCTTCACCGAAAGGGTTGTCGGGCATTGGAACAGGCTGTCACCATCCCTGGAGTCACCATCCCTGGAGGTATTCAAAAGACGTTTAGATGAGGCCCTAAGGGATATGATTTAGTGGGGGACTTGGTAGTGATAGGTTAATGGTTGGACCCGATGATCTCGGAGGTCTCTTCCAACCAGAACAATTCTATGATTCTATGATTTGTATTAGGTTAACTGGTGCAGTTGGAAAAACAAGCAAACATTTTGGGAGGGGAGAGCTTGGGTGTCTCAAGTTTTTTCCTAGGTACATCTATTGGTTCTTCCTTTATAGTCATGGAGGGAAAGAAACACTTCTAGGGGATGTTTCATCTGAACTGCTTTTTATACTTGCATTAGGATGACAGGAATTGTGCCCTAAAAAGTCCTATTTCTCTCAATTGACTGTAAAGGGGCCACTAGCTCAGATGTAAATAACTATATTCTGATGTTTAAAGTTAGGTAGGATGTATCCAAGCCCTATATCCTTAAGCCACCACAGCCACAACAGCATTATTAGTAAATGCTCCAAATTTCTTCTTTTTTTTGGCCTTTATTGTCTTATTGCTGGACACATATTTTTCTTTGTATTTCCCTAGCTTTCCCTATTGATTTCCTAGGCTGTAAGCTTCTCATTCATATATTACATTCAATGTCATGTTTTCCATATGTTACATTGGGGAGCAGTGGGAGGCTGGTTCTAACAGCAATTTCCATTTGCCAGTGAACCAGAGCAGGCTTTTAGCTAAAGATTTCCTCTTTCTTGGTGGAGTACTCTTTGCTTTTTAAGCATCTTTTTAGTTTCTGTCATAGAATTCCCATTTTTAATTTGCTTTTTTTCTATCTGCTTTTCCCCAGCCAACTGCATTCACAATTTTCATCAACCATGGAAAATTAGACATTGTGCAGCATCAGCTACTGTGCAGGGGATTCACCTTGCCTGTCTTGGAGACCTGCTTAGGATTTAGTAACTCACCTTCTGGTGGTGCCTTGCGCTTTGCATTGACTATGGAGGGGATCTGGATGGGAAGAAATCTACCTTTTGGATAACTAGCATAAGGAGAGATGAAACATCCTAGGACACTAAGATAGGTAGCATGACTTGCCTTCGAGCAGTGCCTACTGCCCTCTGTTGCCTGCAGAAGGAGTCCAGGGCAACTAGTTCTAAATTCATGGTAGATGACTAAAATTACATGACATGAATCCCATCTATCATGTCCAGTTATCCTTCACCGACTCCAGGCCAGGAATTAATACAGCTCTATCCACCATAGTAAGACCATAATTGAGTTACCCTGTATTGAGAGCAGTAATGCTTTCTGTGTTAAAGGATCACAAAGAATAGTTTTAGAAACTCTAATAAGTTGTGTGACCTCCATGCTACATTTCTGAAATTGAATTCTCCCATGGCAAGGCAATTGCTCCCGTGCAGTCTGCCTCTCACTGCAGATGAGTCGTAAGAAATAATTCTGGTGTGGTTTCGTGGTCTATAAAGACTCTCCCTCCTTCCCACTCTGCTGTGTTCTCTTCTTGTCTTTCATGTTTTAGCACATTGACAATTAGTTTCTGAATTATCAGGATATACAGACCAGCTAGCAGTGTCTTTGTGGTACTACCACTACATCATTCACTACTTTCACCTCTTCCTCTAAACAAATTTTATCTAAAGATCTTTAGCATTCCAGTCGTGAACTATCTTACCAGTTACCAATAATGCTTGCATCAGTGAGAATTTCCAGCCTTTTCTTTGTAACCTAGACTTTTAAAATTAGTACCTAATGACCAGAAAAATACTGAGCAGTCCCTGAAAATGAGGACGAAGTTGGAAATGTAGGTAATAAACTTAGACAAGGATAGCAGGGGAATGAGAATGGAAGACAGATACAGACTGCAGTGAGTGGAAGTAAAAGAAGTTGGTGGAGGAAGAACAATGGTACTTAAGCCAGTGTTCATTTTATACTACAGAGCCCATAGTGGAACCTGAGGTTCCTAAGTCTGAAAAGTCCTCCACAGACAGCAGATAATCTCATCTTACTCCAGCTGCTGGGGAGTCACAGCCTACTGTTACTGTCAGTGGCGTCAACTCATATGACAGAGACCTGTGCAAAAGATCTGAAGTCCTGATCCTGTTGTTGACCCTAGAAGTATCAGTAGAATCTCACAAGGTTACTTTTTTTTTTTTTTAAACTAATTCTTTGAACTAAGCTATGAGATTTGTTTGATTTACACGCTCATTTTCCCACGGAATGTCTTTCTCTTCCTCATGGCACCTCCAGTGCTCCCTCACAGGGTGCAGTAACTGCTTAATTTTTTAAGACAGTAAGTATAGCAGCTAGCGAGGTAGCACCTAGATCCTTTTGCAGCTCAACGCTGCAGCTACTCCTTCACTGTGTGACCTAATGGCTCAGGTGTATTCAGCCATCATGGGACCCAGCATTTTGCTGTCTGCTGCACTAGAGAAGAAATGTCTTGAAAGTCTGAAGTGGAAGAGAGTTTTCTCTTTGACATTCTATGTTATTCTGCAGGCTCTGCAGTGGTGTATGGTAGTTCCTACACCTCTAACACACTTGAGACCTGTTTTTACATGCAGAATTTGAGTTTGGATGAGTTACCCATAACAGAGGAATTCTATGGCTGAACTTTGAATCATACCAGCATTAAGGATTCTCACAGTAGCATGTGGAGAAGAAAGTCAGCCCAGTGCAGTTGTTGTCATTTCCTGATGTGCTTCTGAGAGAAGCTGTCTGCACAGAAGATTTGATCTTCTAGGTAGGAAAAGAATGTTTTTCAACAGATTGTTTGCATAACTGTACACAGCCCCTCACTGAATTGCTGGAAAATCTCATTTCTATAGCCATACCCATTTTAGTGAACTTCTCATTTGTAATTATTCAATTATCCATCCTGCTGCTCAAGAAAACCAGCATAACAATGATTTAACACAGCACTGCAGCAATTAGCACTCACAAAACAACAAAGAAACACCTCACTACTCAAAGAGGGATCAAACTATGAAGTCAAAAGTAATTCATTACAATCATTGAACCACTTCAGTTCTTACAGTAGCAATCACAACATTTTGGTGGTTTTGGCTCCTTTGGTGCTTAAGGATTATACCTAAAAGGAAGCTACTGAGCATGCTTATTCCATTTTCAGAAATATAGTAATTAAGAATTTCAAAGCCTTTTTGGTTTTCTGTTGAAAAGTAGGAGCTAATAGATCAGTTGCTGATTTACTGCAGCTTTTGTCTAGTCTAACTCCATGCACTTTGCTACATCTGGAGTTGAAAAAGGACCCATGCATTGGCAGTTACACCTGTAGGTAGTTTAGCTGTCACGTTTAAAACTTGATCTAACTCACTTTGCCTTCATATTGCCCAGGCAGGTGCAGATGGCTTGCTTTCCATTTGAATGGCTTTGCATGTTTGGGTTTTTTTCTCCGTACTTACTTATTTTTTTTTTCCTTGGTGTTACATTATATTACTAGCTGATGGCACAGGGGATTTTGACTACTTTTTAGGTTATTGGCACCAGAGACATTCTTAACCATGCTTATTAGACCTTCAAGAGTACTAATTTTCTCATACAAAGGGAGTGTTGAACTTTTGTTAGTGTATTTCCCAAATGCTTTAATTTTCTGATGCCATTTAGTATAATTATGTTTGCTTTTAATACATAAGTGTGGAAAATAATGTACATTGGGAAACAAACAATACAAACGCTGTCATAAAAGCATAAAAGAGCAGCTGATAAGAAAAACAGCAATGCAACATTGGTTTTAGAAGCAATGAAACACAAGAAGAGCTGCCATATTGTGATGCTAGCAACTTTAATTAATGATGTATGGAAGGTCAAGTATAAATGAGAAAGAGAAGATCTGCTAATAGAAAACATGTGCTAGTATACTAAAATTAGAAGTTTAGAAACATGCAATACAAAAGCAGAGAATTCTGATGAAATGTTTGATTGGAAATACACTTGTTGAGATTTTTTCTCTCCTGAATGGAAAATGAGGCATACTTGTTAGACATAACAAAAGGGAAATTTTGGCTATTGAGTCCAAATTACCAGGGTGAAATACGTGTCCACTTGATCTCTTCCTCATTCATATATGACAATTGGCTTTAGGGCAGAGTTAGGACATGTTTGTTTAACCTAACAGTTCGTTTGAATCAATAGCCAAGTGGGAGTACCTTTTCAGTGGGGATTTAGCAAACGTGAAAGCCAATGGTCTGTTTCACGGCCATTAATTCTCTTTTGCAGATGTGCCTAATAAACTCCAACTGGGAATGAAGTTCCTTAGTAGATACACTAATGCAGTTCTTCAGTGCTGGAATTCCAAATAATTAATCTGCAAAACATCTCCCTCCACAGCCTGCACTTGGATGTTGTGTTAGCTGATCAGCCCCCTCTCCAGCATAGAATCATAGAATCATAGAATTGTTCTGGTTGGAAGAGACCTCCAAGATCATTGAGTCCAACCATTAACCTAGCATTACAAAGTCCCCCACTAAATTGTATCCCTTAGGGCCTCATCTAAACGTCTTTTGAATACCTCCAGGGATGGGGACTCCACCACTTCCCTGGGCAGCCTGTTCCAATGCCTGACAACCCTTTCGGTGAAGAAATTTTTACAAATATCCAATCTAAACCTCCCCTGGCGCAAAGAGTCTTTTAATAGTGGAACACACAGCCAGGCAGAAGACCACTTGCAGCAAAGCTTGCTGAATCTGTGTGGGATTCTTCTCACTTAACCATAACCGTATCAAGCATGTAAATAAATAAGCTAGATTTCCTGTGTGAAAGAGAGGTGCCTTAAGAAGGTGATTCACCCTTTCCTCACATAAGTGTTTTGGTGAAATTAATTGCTCTAAGAAAGCAGAATTGCCCTGCAGTGATGTCCTTCACTAGAGATGTTCCGTTTGGCTGTGTTGGAATTTGTCTTGTCTCATAGTTAGCCATTTAAGCATTAGCTAATGTAAGCTAATCACCTAGGCTTCTTGGACTGAAAAGCACATCCAGTGTGCATGCTAGAACTGATGACTCCTACAGGTAGCATGAATCACCCTGTGGATGCGACTTGTTCTTTTTCCACGTGCTACAGAAGGAACCAACACAATTAGCTTCAGCTGGACTTTGGCCGCTTTCAGCTAAAATAGAGCATAGATGCAACTGGCTTACTTTTAGCCATGTAAAATCTGGGTGTCTGGTTTAAATGAGGCCGCTATTTTCCCTTAGCCTATTTTAGGTAACTTCTGGCCACTTACTGTTGAAAATACCATGGCAAATAGTCTTTCTCCCTGTGTTTGTCTGGGATAGAGGTGGTGACATTCAGAAAAGTCAAGGCAAAATAGTTGCTTTTAAATTTCAGATTACTTTTTGTGTTGAGGTGCTTCACTGATGGTTGTGCCAGCATTTCCCATTACTACCTCCTATATTTAGAAATACACAGCTCCATCAACCACGAAAGAATAGAACTTGGCCCTCTAGAGGGTGACATTTTTCCATGTGAGATAATTAAACAGATCCACATGGACAGTAAAATTCCTTTTTTTAGACACTGGTGGTTTGAGGAGACATTTTTTATCCCTTCTGTTGAAAAAACGTTATCTTTGGTTTACTGCATTATAAATGGCTGATCTGTAATGAGTGTAGTAGTTTAATTTTCTTTCATTTTAATGAAAAACGGGAAAAAAAAACTTTAAAAACACAGAGAACTTAGCAACTCTGCTCAAAAGTGCAAGGCAGACAGAATCTCTGATATTGTACTTCCCCCAAAGCAGTATAATCACAGTCATTTACTGTCCCAGAGCATGTAAAACATGGCAACATTACAGAAGACAAAGCCACAATTGTTACCACAAAAATACTCAGATTTGTAGCCAGTAATCTCTGGAGAAGAAGAAAATGTGAAAGTTGAAGTTTTACATAGAATAAAATTGTAATGTGCTGCCATTCTTTAAACTGGAACAGTTTGATGGAACAGCTCCCAAACTTTTCCACTGGTTCCAGCATGCTCCTGAATTCTCTTCCAGTTGCAACTCCAGTGTTTTATTCCTGCTTCTGGTCGTGAATCCTGCTTTTGCAATAAAACTTCTGTTGCACTCAGAACACTTCTGAGTTCTGATCCCTTGTTTTTGAACCACTGCTCTGCTCTCTTGGTAGTTTTCACCCAGCATATTTTCTTGCATGTACAGTAGGCCATTCTGCTTTCCTTCTCTTACAATGATCACCAGTCTTCTTAAGAAAGCAGAAAAAATGCATTAAAATTGATGTCACTCACATAACATCTTTGCTATTTGACACTGTAAGGACAAATCGCATCTTTTGGTCTGCAAAGAGTCTGGCAAGTCCAAGCTGCCTCACAACATTCTGCAGCGAATTTGGTTAGCGTAGTTGAGGAAAAATGAGTGTCTGCACTGAAGTGATTGCTGTTTTCACTTTCTTTGTTATCGTTCCCATATCTGTATCTCTTTGACATGGCAAATCACTGCTAAGAGAGAAGTGCGAGGTGTCTGTTGGCAGATGGCCCAGCATCAAAACAGACCAATTAGCGATGTCCCCATCTGCTGCCTAGACTCATGCTTGCTCCCTGCCTGTTCCCGGAGCCAAGAATTGAACTGGAAGCCATGGGTTTCATGCACAGCAGCTGTAGCCAGTTTTTCCAATGCTACACATTGTCCAGAGAACTTCTTATAGGAGCTGGAGAATGGAGGTATTGTCAGTGCTTTTCTTACAGGAGCTAGGCCTCTTCTCTTAAAACTTAATGCTGTTCAAGAGATCAGTACAGACTAGCTGGGGTCCATCTAAGACAGAAGGTTAAAGTTGGTGCCAAGAAGAGAGCTCTTACCCTTTCACACCTGTACTGGGACAGAAACTGCCCTGCCTGGTGGAAGGAACCAATGTGCTGAACAGCCTCTTCATTGGGTTAAAATCTTACACTAATCTGAAACTGTTGAAAAATGTAAAGGGAGACTAATGAAAGTCTGCTACAAAACTGATCCTGTATCTAGAAGGATACCAAATCTATGGAACTTCAGGTTTGCGATGTCAGGCCATTAACTACTGGGTAAGCTAAATGAAGTGAGAAGAAAATGTTTGCACACATTGGCATGAAAACAGAGTCTGTTAGATTGGGTCTGTATGTCAATCACAAAATGTTTACCATTTTTACTGTCATAACCTTCTTTGTGGCCCTCAGTTACCCCCTTTTGAAAGTCCTGATTACATGTGTGGCGATAGGGTTCTCAACCTGTGTTCTGTGATTTTGCTTTCCAGAAACCTCTCATTTTAAGGGCTGCATGAAAGGCTTTCTACAGCAACTCCGGAGTTCCCAGTCCTTTCCAGCACAACTCCAAATGGAGTTGTATTGCCTGAAGTTCCTCAGTGTGTGGCTGCTGACAAAACTCATACTCCTGAGGGCTATATAAAAATCTTAATTTGGGGTCTGGGAGTGTAGATGGGACTATGCTGTGAGAGCTGCTGACTCCCTTTGCACTTTTGATTCAGGCATGGAGAAATCCATTATCTGTGTCAAGATATAGTTTCCATGATCTCTTGTATTTTTTAAGTCTAAAAGGACTCCATGAGGTACAGATAAGCATGATCTTCATTGATAGGAGATGAAGCTGGAGCCCAAGAAGCTGTAACTTGCTCTAATGTAGGTTCCATTTGTAGCAATAAAAGCCCCGATAACCTGCATTTCCATCCAGCCCTGCTTATCTATTTCTTACCAGGTGAAGACTATCATGACAAGCACAGATTTTACGAGAAGCCGAACTGAAGGAAAGCACCTTCCTATGGATTTGCACCTGGTGAGGTTGTCTGATGTTTGAGAAGAGCTTCCCCTTGTGCTTTTTCCTCCAAAGCAGCACTAACAGCCACACTGCTTTTTGTGAAGCACTCGACAAAATTGTGTATTTTTGAGACTGTTTCCCCTTTGCCAGATGCTGTGATTGCACTAGTCTCCTTTTCTTAGGAAATCAGACTAAAATAGCTCTACAGCTGATTTTGCTTTTTCAAGCAAATTATCCAGATGCATTAAAAGCAACAACAAAAAAATATTCTGTAGCAGTTCCTTTACTCAGTGAGTCCAGTGTGGCCCCATAAGAGGTGCCAAGATTTCTTAGTGTAACCAAGAGTAGAACATAGCTCTGTTCATGTGGCTTTCTGAGGTGTAAGTTAGAGAGTCAGTTCTTGCTCCTGGTGTAAATCAGGAGAAATACTGAACTCTGAGGAAAAAATTGACCCATAACTTCTCTGTCTGTCTGTATATTTCTTCAGGCAGGGCTGTTTACATTTTCTTCTCGGTTTAATAGTAGACACTGGAGTGGGTGGAAGGGAAAAACCAGCATGATTGGCTATTCTTTTTCTAATAGAAAATTAATTGGGAGGGATTGGAGGAGTTGTCCTCTTCTCTCCGAGGAATCTCATCACTGATTTGTCCTATGGGATGGCCGCATCTGGTTCAGCTTAGCTGTATCTGTCTTCAGTATCAACCCTTCATCCAGTTTCACATGTCTGCTGGAACGTTGCCTTTTCTCCCTTGCTTGCGTCTTGCCATTTTTCTTTCTCCTACTACTCTTATTTCATTTTAGGCTTGTTTGCTTTACGGAAACCCCTGTAAATCATTCCAAGATCCGTTGTCAGGAAGTATGCTAGCTACAGTCATGTTGGCTTGATTTCTCGGGTGTTTTAATGCTGCTTGCAGTAGCTATACCATACAATCAAACCCTGACACTGACCAAAAGCAAAAGAAAGCCAGTAGATGGCACCATTTATTATATTATAGAAGATTCATAACCAAAGCCTGGAGGGTTTTTCCCCTTTAAACTTGGCTGTCAGTAAAATATAAATCAACCCTCCATCTTTAGAGATGTTACTTACAAGCTTAGTAGAGACCTCACTTTATATCCTTTCCCAGGGCTTCCTGGGAAAGATTCAGTGGCAATGCCTTAAATGGAAAAACATTTTAGAAACAATAATGGAACTAGAGGTCAATAGGATACAGCCCAGGGGAGCTTTCTTCTGTTTTGCTCTTAAAACATACCCTGTTGCGTCTTTGCTTTCTTCATTCTATTAAAGAACAGATTTGCTTTGAGGCGTATCTCCAAACCCAATATCTTCGGAAAAGATTCAGGCAACGGTCAATTACAGACATAGTTTAGCTCTTCTGTAATAATGAATAGTACTATTTTCTTACAACATATAGCAGCTGTTATCTAGGGCTCTCAGAGTGCTTCAGAACACTAATGAAGTGCGCCTCACAACACCTCTGCCAGATAGGGAATATTAATTCCCCAAGAATCCCGTTGACCTCGGTGGGTGCTTGTGTGGTTCTGAGTGTCTGAGAAAGAGATACCTGTGTGAGTAAAGACTATAGAACCAGGATTAAACAGTGTAATATATTTTATGCCATTTCAAGCATTTATTTTTCCCAAAAGAAAAGAAAAAAAAAAGAGAAAAGAAAGTAGTTTTGCCTTTCAGGAGTTAGCCTCTGCAGCATTTTCGGTAGGGGATCAGACCGCTTGCTTGTAGGTTAGCTACAGGTTTCCAATTGGTAGTGCATGCACTGTGTGTGCTTCAAAGACAGATTTAGTGACTTCAGTGTCATTTACTATTAGAGGTTAAAAGCGGTTGCTCTTTCTAATCTCCTGCTGCACAGCCAATGTAATTTTAATACTGTGTGCTGTAGAAAAGGAAAGAAATGCAATGCTGAAACATTTAACAGGATATATTTTTCCATCTTTATTTTAAGTTATGAAAACGGTCTGCAAAAAGCTAGTAAGTGTTTCCAGTCAATGATAGTTTCCTGGCAGCAAAAGATTTAGAAAATGAAACGAAATATCCAGTGGAAAAAAAAGACACCAAGAGGAGAAGACAAAGAAAAGGAGAACAACTTGGATTTTCTATATTTATCTGTGTGTTATGTGTATCCGCTTCACTAGGCTGTCAATTTTAATTGGACTGCAACCTACTGTAGTTGGGTTCACACTGGTTCAATTAAAAAATCCTGTTGTTACTTTTTTTCCATATTACCCATAAATAGGAGTATTGTAAGAGTAATAATGTTAACCCCAGTGTCCTGGCAGAATGCCAGCTCAGGTAATTATATTCTGCCTATGGAAATTTCAGTCGCCATTTCAGCTGAATACATTAGTTTTTATTTTCCATTCCCGATCATCATGTTATATAGCACTGCTGTGTATTGCTAAAGTGCCACCCCAGATTTGGCTGCATTTTAGTGATCATAGGAAAAAAATCAGGATCTCTCCTCCTAGTAAAATTCTAGACTATTTACAACATCAGGGTGCAATGTTAGGGATAAGAGTTGCTTGAATTAAGGATTACTTGATGAAAGTATGTATACAAAGTATGGATGGACTGTATAGGTGGTTAATGGTTTGTGGAAACTTTGCATAGTGATGTGGTTATGACAAAGAACAGTGGAAGGATTGTGTAGTCTCGCTCAGGAAGATCTTCACAAGCAAGGTAGGTCAGGCTGAATCTTTGACTTAGAGAATGGTGTAGCTTGGGAAAAACAATCCTTTAACAGCCTGTCTGATAGGTTTGCACAAGGACTACTAATCATCTAAGGCAAAGAGAAGAGGAGCAGTTGCTGAAAAAATGGTGATAGTGCCCTCAGAGAAGAGTGGCTGGAAATGGTAATTTTGTACATAATTTTCTGCATAGCTATCATTATGAATGCTTAAAAAAAAAAACACACACCCACCCCCCAAAAAAATAGAAGAGAAAAATAGGACTAGCCTAGTGGAATGGGTTCTTCCAGAATGTTTATTTTTGTCTGTTTTGAAAATTGCCCATGGTGTTGTTGAAAAAACAGGTATTTGTCTACAAAATAATCCGTAGCAGCTTAACTCAGCATTTATAGACATTAACATGAGAAAGGTTGAGCAACTCTGTGCTTTCAGTGCACCCCTCTCCCCCCCAAAATGGGGCAATAATGTCTGGATAGGCCATGTAAGAGTTAAGAACAAGGATTAGGCTTACTTTGGGTGACTTCTAAACAAAAATGAAACTTGTGTTACAAAATGAGCAGAATAGTGATAAAGTACAATGGGCATTCAGGAAATTGGCAGCAAAGAGACAGCATAAAGGTCAAACCACCAATCTTCTCTTTAAAAAGATCTCTGAAGCCAGGGAGGTGTGCACTGACTCCAATGTCAGAGAGGTACCTAATTCTCACAGACTTTTGATGATGATTTGGCACCTACCTCTCACTCGTGCCTTGGGGACATCGCCAGCTTACAAATATTGTTAGCTTTTGCTTCGTTAAGGTGGAAACTGAAACTGCATTTTAGAATTTATCAGTTTGCTATCTAGCTTGTATTATCCACACCGTCTCTCTATCTGTGTTTACTGAGCCTATGTAGTGTTGCCTTGTAAACCGTCTTCATATTTTCTCCTTTGGGATTATAGAGACCTCGTTCAGCAAACTTTTCCTCATCTAAGTAGGAGTGATTATTTTGATGAGCCTGCTCGAGTTAACCAGAGTTTCAGTGGAACCGGCCACAGGGCGGAGAATCACCTACGTGACCAAGGGTGCGAGGTATGGCCCAAATCTTCCACTTCTGATACGTGGTGGTTTTAAATTCCCCCAAATTTTATTTTTCAGATTGTAGGGGTGGAACACAGTCATTTTCATTCTCTGATGGTGGCTGGAAGATGAAAGACGAGCTGCAGGGCTGGTGACAGTTCTCAGGACTGACAGCATTAGGGTATGTATCCAATCATACAGTAATGATGCAATCCGTTAGCGTAAAGGTACACAGGGAGCTGTCAAGTCTGTAGCAATCCAATTAAGTTACATGTTTTCTAAAGCTAGATGATTTGAGGAAGCTTAAAACAGAGTTAACACTGTGCTGGCTCCACGGCTGCGGCAATTATGTAGTTGGATGTGCTTGTAGCTCTGGCTGCTGAAGCATGTGGACTTTTTTTTTTTATTTTTTCCCTAGAGCAAGACCAGGGAGAACATATTTAAGAGTTAAATATTACCTAGTTTTATTATTATTTATTAAATGAGAATCCTTATATATATTTGAAAGAGATGGTCATACCACTTAGGGAAAAAAACCTCAATAAATGGGTTGCATAATGTATTTTTCAGGCTTTTTACTGAAATGAAAATATTAAAGTTCCTTTATAGTAGCTGAAGTGGCGTTAATTTGTGTGGAGGTCACTGTTTGACCTTTCCTGTGGGAAGCCTCTGTGGTTCTTGTCAAAATCTTTTCCATCTAACCTTTAGCTTCAGATAACCGCCTGCATTTCTTTGTGTGCTATTCCCATTATCTTTGTATCTGAAATGCGTGAGACAGAAAAGGAAAGCAGCTCCACGGCATAGCTATCTTTTTTTTACAACTTCTCTCTTTGTGGCGAATTAATCAGAAGCCCTGTGTGAAGTCCCCTCTGAGCTCAGCCCTCCGTCCTTCCAAGGTGTCCAAGGACTTGCAGGCAGGTAACCCTATCATGCCCTTAATGCAGGTTCTTCACAGGTGCATGTGCTTCACTCTTTGTTTAATAATTTGTACAAGGAGCTGCCTTATATGCTTTGTGGGAAACACAGGCAAGATTACCTTATTTCTCAGAACTCTGCTTCTTTTTAATCAGGGGGGTTGTCCACCCGCCCCAAATAATCTAGCTCCCCCTTGGTGAAAAGCCTAAGAAAAGAGAAGGGTCACTCGCTGTACGCTGACAGCAGCTAGCCTTCTTCATCTCATCTGGAAATTAGAGTCGTTGTCCAGTCCTCCAAAAATACTCTGCTGCCAATTCTGAGAAGCAAAATCACGTCTGTGACAAAATCGGTGATAAAATTCGTATTGATTTCACTGGGACCACGATTTCAGCCCAGATAGATACATAGATCTAAGAAATTACTAACTTGATCTCATCTGCCACTTCAGAGAAGGAAGCAGGAAAGCTGGCCGCATCTGTACAGGAGGGAAGACAATGTAGCTTGTCAGGTGCTATGTTTCAGGAAAAAGTGAATTGCAAGAATGAAGGAAAATGTACAAAATAAAGCCAAAGAGGGAGGAACAGTGTGGCTGCACGTCTGCTTTGGAGATCCCCAAGCCCAACCCAGCTCTGCAAAGGTTCCTCAGAATTTCTGCTGTCAGAGTTGATAGAACTATTTAATTTTTATACCATGTAATGGAGAACACCTCTTACTCTTGTATGCCATATTGGCCTCTGATGGAAAATGAAATATTTGTCTCAACAGCTGAGTTGGCATGAGCATTCCCATCAGCTCATGTCTTGAAGAAAAGGTCCTGCTGAATTCAGTGGTTAGCCAAGTCTGGCCTTCTGTGAAGAATATGCCAATATTGGTGCTGATATTGGTGATTGTTTTTTGCAATGGCTTTTAAAGAGTTCAACTATAGATTGCTTCTTGCTCGATTGCTCCATCCACCTTTTTGATATCAAGATATTTATCAATACATATTGATATATTTCTTCCTAGCATTCTATTTGCAGGCCAACAAAGCTGACCCATGAAGACAGACACGTGCATGTCTTCCAGTACAGAAATGACATTCTCAGTACAAATTCGTCTTCTGCTGTGAACTCGAGCACACTGTCGTATGTAGAAGGCAAAGGTTGAGAAAGAAATGAACAAAAATGGCCCATCTGCAGTCACTGGCAAAACTCCCGAGAGAAAGCCAGGAAGAAGAAAGGGAATCAGGAGAATTTTTAAACGCACAATTTCCCCTTTTATCATGTTTCTAATCCCATTTTCTTGGCTTCTTTTTGTCTTGCTTTGTTGTTGTTTGTCTCTAGCATGTACATTCTCGAGGCTTTATAATGCTTCATCTTAAGGGGGAACCTGAAGAGCGTATTTTGCCTGTAACGAATAACCTGCATTTTTTTCATCACCGAAGCCAATCAGAGGCGGGAGATTACAGTCGACGGAGGACTGAGATTTGCATATTAACAGCGTGGTAATTGAAGAATAGCTGTCTCGTATTTAGACCAAACCGTGCCCTCCGATTCGCCAATGCCGGCTGCCAGCCAATGCAGATGAGGGATTCAAAGGTCAGATGGTTTTTTTATTTTTTTTTTTTAAGAGAGAACTGTACAGTGCTAATAAATCAGATAGCGAAACCCGTGTGCAGGAAGCCGAGTAAGTGGAGCAAACCTGTTTGGCTCTGGCTCTGTAGCGGCACGGCCGCCGTGCCCTCTCTTTGGCTCCAACGAGTCTATCCCCGCATAATGTATCATATTGTGTATATTAATGTTTCGGCTTTACAGTTCTATTTCCATTAGGGGAAGATTGCCTGTGAGCCTCTTAGTGGATAAATAGGAATTTACAGCTTTCAGAAATTCTCTTAAAGCTTGCAGGATCCACAGAAGAAGGAATTACACATGACTATTTTTGAAGCTTTAAAAGGTCCAGAGGGCCTAATTGTGCTCTCAGAGATGTCTGTGCAGCTCTGATTGAAGTCTTGGGATATAATGCATGCTTATGCGACAGCTAAAATGAGTCCTTTTTTAAATTAAAAAAAAAAATCCTTCAATTATTAAAAATTAGACCATAAAGTCTTCCGGGTCAAGCCAGCAACTTCCCAAGAGCTATTCAGAACGTAACAAAGTGAGGTCTTGGCTGGAACCTGGCGCTGTACTGCCCTACAAATAGCGAATAAATGCTGAAAGTGTCAGTGAAAATTACGCAATGAAGGTAACACCTGCTCCTGCAGATTTGTACATGCGCGTTTGTGTGCACGCACTTGTCCAGGCAGTTCCGTGGGAGGAAAAGGGGGGACAACCCTAAATTGCCATAATGAAATGACCTTATCAAGTGTTTTCACACTTCAGTCAGTTACATTAAACAAGACCAACATGGGCAGAGATATTTTCTTCTACCTCTGTTTTATATCAACAAAGGCTTAGGCAACAGTCAAGAGGAGTGTTTAAAATGTCTGTGTTGTGTTTGTGGTTGTGTTTCTAAGTACGATTGCATTCAGCGTTAGGAGAAAGAGATGAAGAAGCAAATTTAACACAGATAAAGGCAACAAACTTAAGAAATATATTCTGACATTGGAGTTTGTGTGATTTTTTTAACTAGTCCTTGATTTCACAAGCTATTTTACAGGTGAAGTACGAGTGGTGCATGAACTTCCCCACGAGTTTTCTGTGTGCTTTTTGAAAGGTGCTTGCTTAAGAATGAACCAGCTTAGGGCCTGTGCTTTAAAAGACTGAAAAGATGTGTTTTACTGTAAGTAATATAGAAGAGGATGCCCAAGTTATAATTACGTCTTACTTTCATCAGGACCACATCTAACAGAAATGCCTCCAGCATCTTTTCCTTTATATAGCTATGTGTATCGCCACTAAAAAGCAAAGCAAGAACCAGTCAGGAAATAAGTAGTCCACATCTGCACAGCTGGGCGAAGAGCGGCTCCTGCTACTCAGCAGAGGTAGTTAACACTTATCTAAACCACTGCATTAATTCCCATGTTTCATCCTCCACATGTGTGTCCTTGTGTTGCTCGGTATAATTTGCATCAGTATTATTTGCTGTCACTTCTCAAACTGAAGCTGTGACACTAACTGCCAGCCAAGGGAAAAAAGCTACACACAGAGGCAACGCAAGCCCGCATTGTTTAAATCAGATGAGCCCAGCGGTGTGGAAATTGCTTCTGTTGCATAAGTGTGCTTGCTGGTAAACCCAAACCGATGGGCTGGTGGGCATATATAATTAGCCCAATACCTGTGGATGGAATTCAGTACCGCTTTGGCGAAAGAAGTACTGTGGAAAAAGAGAGGCAGGTGATTTTTCTATCAGATTTTCTTCCTACCACTAGAAATCATAGCTGCCGTGTGCAATATTTAATATCTGATGTTAGTTTCCACCTTTCAGCCACAGCCACTCTTCACTTACCAACTAATCGTCACCTAGTAGTGTGCTGAAACGTATTATAAATGGGCATACAAAGGCTTTCTCCAGCACTAAATCACAACCATCTCGACAGAGGAAAGGGACTGCTTACAGCAGCCCTGCACGGTAATTCAGGCCAGGAGAAGAACAGGCTTTTCCCATTCAAATAGCAGGAAGAGTTCAGATTAGCAAGCACCTTCTGCCGGAGCCGATGCGCAGCCACAAAAGCCTTTTTTAACTCTCTGCTCAGACGAGGTGTTCGGCGGCATCTCTAGGAGCAGCGCTTGGCTTTGGGGAAGCACTTGTTGCCGCCAGCCCCTCTGGGCCCAGCGCCTTGTCCTGGGAAGAGCTGTCCTTGGCCACCTGCCCCGTGGCTTGGTGAAAGGCCGGTGGGGTCAGGTGCTCTTGCCACACTTGAGGGTTGTCTCCTGCCTGGGAGATGAATAAGCAAAAAAATGAGCCCCTGTAGCAAGGGTTTCCCCGGAGGGGCGCTGGTTTTAAGCCACGGCTAACTGGGAGGTGTGAGCCTCTGCAGATAAGACATGCAACTACTTCTCGCAGGAGGATTTCCAGAGGAAGAACCAATCCCATCGGATGGGGTGTCGCTCCCAAACCTGCCCAGAGCGCTGTGAACAGCGGCCGGTTGTGTTTGAGGGGAGGCCTCGGGGAAAACCCGCGGCACGGTGCTCTGCCGGAGGCGCCTGGAGCACTCCCGGCTTGTAGGGCGTCCCCCCCCCCCCGCCCCGGCGGCCGCCGGGCCCCCGCGGCTCTGCAGCGACCGCTCCCCGCTGCCCACCGCCGATCCCCCACCCCTCAAGCGACGCGGGGCGCGCTCCCCCCGGCAGCCGGCGCCGCTTCACCCCGCTTCTTGCGGCCCCGGCGCCCGCCCCAGGGCCGCAGCCGGGACCTCCTCGGCGGTGTCGCTGCCCCCGGGACGCCGTGACGGGCTGTGCGCTCCCCGCCCTCCTCACCGCCCCTCTCCCCCTTCCTCCTCCTCCTCTTCCTCCTCCTCCTCCTCGTCGTCCTCCGGGAGCCTTGCCTCCCCTGCACACCTGCCTTGCCATTTGTCGGCGGCTTTGCTAGGAGGGGAGAATTTTCCCTCGGTCCCTTGCAGCATCCCTCCCCGGCGCGCACACACACACACACACACTCGCTCGCTCTCACACACGCGCGCACACACACACACGCACAGACAGACAGACAGACAGCGGCACCGCGCTGCCTGTGCCTCGGCGGCCGCCGCCTCTCCGGCACCCCGCGCCGCCGGCCCCGCGCTCCCCGCCGCCGCGGGGCGTCCTCCGCCTGCTGCAGCGCCGCCGGACCCGGCAGCCGCCGAAGGGGGGCGGCGGTGGCGGCGGCGGCTCCCGCTGCTCCGCGGCCCCGCACCGGCAGCCGGTAGGTACGGCGGTCCCGCGGAGGCAGCCCGCCCCGGGCGGCTCCCGGCGGGGGAGGCCGGGGAGGCGCTGCGGAGGGACGGGGCGGGCAGGGAGGGAGGGGAGAGCGGCGGGAGCAGGGCGAGACGCGCTGCCCCGGCCCCGCCGCAGCCCCGCCGGCGGCGCCCGCCTCGCCTCGCCCGGCTCCGGCTTCGGCTCCGGCTCCGCTCCCCCGGGCCGTGCACCGCCCCCGCCTCTGCCCGCCGCACCCCCGGGCACCGGCTCTCCCCGGTGAGTCAGAAAGTTTGCTCTCCTGGGCGCCCGGTTTTGTTGTTGTTTGGGGTCCGCCTGTTTAGGGTGGGTTTTTGTTTTCCCATTCCCGCTAGCGGGCTATTTATTTATTTATTTATTTATTTAGATTGTCTTGTGGTGTTGTTTTTTTTTTTTTTATTTTTTTTAATTGCAGTTGCTGCTGCAGCGGCGGGGAGGACGGGGCTCCCGCGCCCGCCGCTGCCCACGCCGGGGAGAGCCCCGCCGCGCCGGGCAGCCTCCCGCGGGGCACACGCGTGGGCGGGCGGGCAGCGCACCCTGGGGCAGCCAGGGTCGGACCCCGGTGTCCCTCCCGCTGGCAAACCCCTGCTCTCCCCCCGAGAGTTAGGCGGCTGCAGCTGCGAGGTCCCCAGCAGCCCCCCTGCAGTTTACAGACCAGTTTTGGGTGGCAGCTCAGGAGGTGACTGTCCCATCCCTCTCCTCCTCGCTCTGCCCCTTCCTTGAGTGAGTGCTTTAAGACAGGTTTCAGCGGAGCTGTAGGTGACGGGATCTCGGTGTGCGACCGGAGAGGGACAGGGAAACCGCAGGGCACCCTTTTGTCACTAGGGATGTTGTTGGAGTGGGTCACCAGTATCCTGCCCTGGCGAGGAGCGGGATTGGTTGTGGGTCGTGTCCGTCTCTCCTTGCTTTGATCGAATCGCTGGAAGTAGCTTGCTGTGGTCTGGGGTAGAAAAAGCTCTCTTGCATTTTACTCTCTTGTTCTTTAATTCTAAATGTGTGTTTGGTGAGGGCTCCTGGTTTCTGAGAGGAAGGTTAGAGGCTGAATAAATCCATCTCTGGGCAGGAGAGACAAGAACCTCTCAGATCCTTCCTGTGAATTGTGTATCTTCTATGTTGTGTATTATTACTCTTTTTTTTTTTTAATCGCTGGAAGTTCTGCTGTAATATAGCAAAAGCTTTGATGTCTTTTGCAATGTACCTCATTCTTTTTTTCTCACATTTAAAATGGAATGATAAAATGCATAGACGTTAAAAAATAAGTTGAAAGGACTTTGAAATAGTGCACGTTGTGCATGGTGTGAAATTGTAGATATACATAAAAGAGTAATAACTACTCTGCAGGTTTTATTTAAAACCTTTTTCTTTATGGCTTTGTGCGGAACTCTGTTCATCTGTCTCTCAGCTTTTAAGCATGATTGGTTTTGGCTGTTGAGGTCTCCTGCCATGTTGTGGGGGTGCCTTGATAGGCACCCACACTTGTCTGGTTGTAGTAATCTTTTAATCTCTCACTTTACAAAGACTTGCCACTGTAAAAATACGTGAAATTTGCTATTGTGGCTTTCAATTTTAGATCTCTTTTCCTGATGTTTCTATTTATTTATTTATTTATGTTACAACTGAAGGGGGGAGGGGGAGGAGGAGAGTAGGGAATTGTCTCTGACTGTTCTATCTGTCCGAATGTGCAAAAAAAAAAATGATTACATGAAGAAATCACGGCACCAAAACAACCCTGAGCTGAATTCCAAGAACAAAAATGACTCTGGCGTGTGTGTTCGTCCGCACCAGGCATTCTGCAGCATGTGGTATTTACAGAACTTGCAGCGTACAGTAGCTCTCGAGTAGTAACAGAACGTTTTGTATCCTCAGAAGCAAAGGAGTCTTTGACAAGTCAGCAAAACTATAGATACGGTCGAGGAATGCTGATACACGTGTGAATGCATGCGTATATAAGTACCACCAGATTGCTTAAGTTCATTTTTCCTCAGGATAGTTTGTCTTCCTCAACCTAGAATATTTACATCCTTTCTGCTGAATTTTGAGGCATTTTTTACTGTTCCTCTCTGTGTGCATGTGTTTTAATGTTAGTCTTAATCTCCCTGTAAAATATAAAATAATCCAGTAATAGATTTAGAAGACTCTATTGCCAGGCAAAGCAGGCAATAGATCATGAAATCAGACAATAGTATTTTGTTTCCTAGCAACCCCCTACTGCGAACAGAAAACAAAACGATGGTGGATGCTTCCACATCATGATAGCTACATGTCGAAACCCCCAAGTAGTAGGTACAGAACTACTGATTGTGCAGTGAGATTTGCTCCTGTTTGTTTCAGCTGCTTTGTTAATGTTTGCCTTTTGTGAGAAAGGGATTTGCTGGGGTAAATGCAGTTAAATGGTTAAAATGCCACTCTGCTCTCTTAGCTTGAGAACAATGTCTGTTAGAATGAAGAGGGCACAAAATTAAGTAGTAGCCATAGAGTAAGAGTGATTTGAAGTACCCTATTCTTATTGCTGGCTATTTCTAAACCTATGCTATTACAGAGCCTTGAAAATCAGATTTATCATCTCCTGTATCCAGTATGCAATATCTTTTTGGACTTTGTCTCATTAGTCATCCTTTAGCTTTGCATTTTAAAACTACATTTGGTAGAATGTATTAAAAGAAAGATCCTTTGCCACACACAGGAATGGGAAGTAAAATCCTAAGTGCTGCTTTGCCACGTTTACATTCTTGGCACCCAGTTCACCACTTCAAAAGAGCGAGAGCTATCACAGTGTGGCAGGATCGGGTCCTAAGCCATGATCTTTCTAAAAGTGCTTTTGATAATGCAGTAATTCCCTTAGTTAAAGTGTCTGAGCATTGAAATGGCATCTCGACCCTGGACCAATCTCGGATGCACTTTGTGCACTGCCATCTATCTGAAAAAATCCATTAGTGCAAGCCGTGGATCTCAGCCGGGATGGGTGCTTGCTGCCGGCCGGCTTTCAGCCTTCCAGCAGGTGTTAGTGCTTCCAAGGCTGCTGGAGATGCCGAACTGCGGGAGGGAAAGGAGGTGAATAGGCACAGATGAGTAGTTGCATGTGCAATGTAGCAGAGGAGTTTCTACGCTTTTGCCTTTTTGCCACCTTTCCTTCCTTTATAGGGAAAAGCAGCAAAAAGTTGTTCACAGAGTTTTGCCTACACGTCTTTGCTCTCCAGCGGTATTTACGGTGGTCACGCTGTAAGTAAACACAGTTATAGTTTTGCTATTGGTTGCACCAGTGAATCTGCAAAAGTGAAGGTATTATTTCCATCTGGGAAACTATAAAATCACAAGAAAAATTTGCTGAGGGGGAGACAGCGAACTTAATCATGTATGCATTATTAAACAACAGTATTTGTGCTAGGCACAG
Organism: Phoenicopterus ruber ruber; assembly: GCA_009819775.1. Classification (NCBI taxonomy): domain Eukaryota; kingdom Metazoa; phylum Chordata; class Aves; order Phoenicopteriformes; family Phoenicopteridae; genus Phoenicopterus; species Phoenicopterus ruber. The sequence goes on along the minus strand of CM020215.1, from coordinate 187,216,615 downwards.
GAACGGCGTTCTCTGAGTGACTTTGGGGTTCACAGCATTATTTAACAGATCCATTATGCAGTCATGTACAATTTATTCATATTGCCTGTAGGTATTTTTCTGGTTCTTCTCAAGTACTGAGGACAAAAGTGTTACAACAGATGCCACTTCAATAAAAAAGGTGTAAGTGGAATGGCCAGAGAATATGATAATTCTGATAAATATCAATGAGCAGCTACTGTCTTGTCGATATTTGAAATCACGCGTTTTAGTGCCATAGATGTGTGGATGGTTTAGTTTAGAACATGTTAATTGAATTTTGGAAGGCTTTATGGATTGAGAGGAAGTAGTCATTTTCCAATTTTTCTTCTCTGTTTCTTTCTCAGATGGCACTCCTCCCAAACCTTGAATCTTACAATTAGGTAGTCCGCAGATTAAACTTGGTATGGCTGCCTAATTGCAGCCCTCACTTAGCCTCTGCCTGTGTTTACCACGCAGCAAAATGAGGGAAGGCAAAGAAAGCAAAAAGTACAAACAAAAAAACAAGGGGGAGAGAAAGGTCATGAAGAATTCTGGGTGTAAACAATGGAAGACATTTGGAAGTGATTTTAAATACTCTCCACGAAATTCTCGTTATGCCAACTGCATTTGTTGCTGGTGATGAATGTAAAATCTTACATCTGCTGTCATGTGGGTTGGCGACTGATGGAAACAGTCAACCCATGGCCAAAACCAAAGACTAGTATTTTCTTCCCCTTCTCCACCCTAAAAATCCATCTTTTGTGTAACAGTGAGTTAAGTCCACTGCATTTAAAGGCATTTGGTAGATATGAATTAAGAAACGGAGAGCTTTGTTCTCTCTGTTTAACTGCGCAATGATGGTAGTGGCTAATGAGCTAATGGGGAACGTGCTGCATATCTTACCGAGATACACGTGCTTTGTCAAATTTTTCACAGGGCTTTTTTTTTTTGAAGAAAGTACTGCACTAACGAGACTGTAGAGTTACTTACTGCATGTTTAAATCCTATAGGCTTAATAATTACTGTACTGTTGCATATTTACTTAGGTATTTATTTCCTTTTCTTATTTTAAGAAAGGAACAAAAGCATGATGTCAGTTTTGGGCTCTCTTGAAGCTTCATATTTAAATCCTGTAACAGAATAGCATTGAGCTGTCAATTCTTGCCAAATATGGAAAATAAACCATCCAAGTGATTACAGAAACTGAGGATTTGGTTCAGCACTGACTTGCATGCCTAACTTCTTTTGTTAATGTATACTTAAGCTCATCTCTACTTGCCAAGATCAACTGGATTTAAGCGTGTGGTTAACGTTAGGCATGTAATTAAATGCTTTGTTGAATAGGGGCCTCGAGCAAAACCTATAACCTTTGAAACTAACATCTTTGCTTTCGAGTAAACAGAACCTAAGGAGAATTCCTACAGGATAGTAGAGCGAAGGGAACACACTTGGGAAAAAGGCAAGTTCATAGGGCAAGGGGTGTCAAATTGGGAACTTATGGGTAGTAGCGATGCTGGAAGGAATCTAGAATTAAGACCCAGCAGGAAGTAATGCATGAGTCTGTAGTGTGACTTGATTACAGAACAGCATGGGTTGTGCTTGAGCTGACAAGAAAAAGGTACCACGTCTGCGAACAAAGAGGTGGGATTCCCTTTTTATAAGAATCTGCCGTGAACACATCTGAAAACTCTCAATATCGTATCAACAGGAAGGTATTGATAATTTGAATGAAGCTCAAAGAAGAGCAACAAAATACGTGAGGGTCTGGAGGAACTATCTTGGGCGGAAACATTACAAAATAGACATATTTCTAGGCTGGCACTGAATATGGGGAGATAGGTTAACTACATGAAGATATATGAAATGTATTGTAGTCAAAGGAATATGATCTTTTTGGTGCCTTGTATGGGAGAATACCTAGGACTAAATGGAGAAATCAAGGAAGTAAAAGTTTAAGATGAATTCTGGGCAAAAACTTAATGATAGAAAAATGTATTGGAGCCTATCTTAGTCTGGGTATAGTGAGAGCCCCCCACCCCTCTTCAGACATTTAAAATAAGAGTAGGCAAGTCACTAGCAAATGTACTGGAGGAGGCAATTCTGTATTTTCAAGGAGGTGGAGTACATGATCTACCAGCCCTTTTTCATGTCTCTCTTTCATTCTAGTTTTAGCTGAAGGTTACAGGAGAAACTAGGTCAGATACTGGCCGAACCATCCTTGACTTGATTTTTCTCAAACCACAGTGTTTGTACTTTGGCCAAGAGGTTTCCAGTGCCAAGACAGTTGGGGTTTATGCTTTTATAAATGTGTGACTCAGAACAGGGTCATCATATAGGCTCAGGTTGAGTAAGATGGTGGATATGCAATGATCCTCTACAGTAGATTTTTTAGTAAACAGCTCTGGTTTATTCATTTGTTTGTTTTCTCTTTTGAAAACAATGAGCATCCTGGGGTGCTGTAGAGGGCACAGAGGTGACAGCTTCTTGTTTGCTGACAATTTCTGCAGCATTTTGTTTGATCGTATAAGGAAGCTTACTGCCATCAGGTAGCAATGATGGATAGCAAGTACTACTGCTGCCTTCCTGTCCCCCCGTCACAACACCCTGGGCTCGTAACAGCTGTCTCCTGCGATCTGGCTAGTCTGTGTGCAGTGCAAGTCCTGACGACTGCTGCCATCAGTGGCGTGTTTTCTGGCAGAGGCTGAGAGAGGAGGAGAGACATATGGATGACCTTTCCCAAGGTGCATTCCTCCCTCCTCTATTTAGACTGGGAGACAACTCAGCCAGGGAAGATGCAGTTTCAAGGGGTAGTGGCAGTTTTCCCTTGCCTGGAATGATGTTGTTACACTGGTTTCTTGCAATTAATTTTCCTCAAAGCAAGTATTCAGAAAAAAAAGTCATTGTGCAGACTGATATCATCAGGGAATGTTTTCCAACAGCCATGCCAATTGCAGAGGAGGAGGTGGATTTTCCTCTGCCATGCTTTGTGGATACCTGACAGCCAACTGTTTAAACAAGGCCTATTTTGGTTACCATAAGGTAAAAACAAGTGATTCAGAGTAACCCTTCCTTGCATGATAATGATTAAAACAGCGACCTTGCAGGAGTACCACACACAAGTGAAAGATGATCTGGGGTAAAGCTGTTTGCTGAGACTGACCTTTGGTTTAAGTACTTGATGGTGCAAGAAAGGGATGTTTTGAAGTTGTGGAAGCCAGATTAGGTCTTCTGTGTGCAGAATAAGATGGAAAAAGTTGGTCTGTCTATTAAAAACCAGTACACTCCCAATACACCACAGGGGACGGCTTAAAAACAAATCCTCTGACAGGTAAGCCAGGTTCAGCCCTTGCTGGAGTTTGTCTCTAGGGGCTGGTTGATAACGTTGGTGATGGAGGTCTGAAAAGAGGCTGAATGAAGCTGGAGGAAGGTTTTTTCTAGGCAGAACGTAAGGATTAAGACTGAAGTTATTGTCAATGCATTGCTGATGTTAGAGGGACAATTTTTTTGATGGGTGGATAATTTGTTGATGGATGGATAAGGTAGGTAAAAAGAACGCATACAATTGAGTGGATCAAGCTAGGTAGTTGCTAGTAATGAAATTGGGTAGATTGGTTTACTTAGGATTACTTGTGTATGATAATAATGCTCTTCTGTGTAAGTACATCTAAAATCAGACTTGTTGGATGGAATCCTTTACACTGAAAGATACTATGTAAATGTAAGATGATTATTCTGTTGCCTTTGCAGGGAGAAGCTAGGTCAACAACAATCTTAATTACAATTTGTTTCTGTTAATAGATCTTTATTTTTAGAGTTAAGTTAAATGAGACTTTAAAGCATTTCTATACAGTTACTTTTAACATAGTGTTAGCATTTAGGATGTGGGGTTTGGTATACTAGATCTCATCAATACGTGATGAGGAACAGTCCGTCCATGGACAGAGTGGATAACATACAACTATCCTGGTATGACAGGTTGGCTTTATGTAGATTTTAAAGGGGTCTGTATCCTACACACAGCATAAAAGTGCATCAGGACATACCAGATGTTATACCTGGGGTAGAATACAGTGAGGGTTTAACAGTATTTTTTTACAACTCTGTTTAGACTTACCCATACCTGTTAGGAAGCATTTTGACAGGGAAGCAAAGAAGAAATGAAATAGAAGTAGCTGATAAAGGTGTGGGGTGAATTTAGGGAGGTGGAATGCAATAACCAGAATGAGAGTGTGCTCTTAGAACGGGCGCTGGTACTTGTGCCCTTATAAGAAGTCTTTCAGCAATGACAAATAAGTTTGTTTCATCTGAATGTAGCAGATTGCTTCCTAATATTTTGCTGGTCTGACATTCTGTGAAATTGTGTTACACCCTAATTCAGTGGCTCCTCTGCATATAGAATAAGAGCTTGCTGTTTCCTACCAAGTGAAGCAATTCCCTCTCATTCTGTGGTGGTAGAGGCCTGTATTTTGGTGGCAAAGATCCATGGATTAATCTCTTCTGATGACTTACAATGGATGTTGGCATTGCTTCAACACTGACTCGGAAGAAAGAGTTGCATTTACCGAATAAGTGATCCACTTAGTTTATTGAGAGTTTTCCTCGGAGGTGTGACCCTTGCATGGCAGTGAAATCTGATGAGATCACAGCCCAGGGTAGTATGGGTACAGATGCATCAAAAAAAGTGTGTGTTTATGGTCCTCTGCTGGCAGATAAGGATGACGGGCACCGGGATGTGAACAAGCACTCTGTGCAGATTTATGAGCTGTAAAAGGGTGATCTATTCATGCATCCTCATGCCTTCTCTGCACACACACATCTGGCTTCCACCGTCTTCATGCAGAGCATAAACAGAGGTATTGGTGGCAGGCTGTTACATGTGAAAGCTGAAAACTTAAAGGTCCTGGAAAGTAAGTTTGATTTAGAATCTTTTTTATGTTGCTGTTCCATTAGCTGTCCTAAAATGAGCATCTCTCTTAGGTTAATTTTATTTTAGCAAATGAAGGTGCCCTTGGCCAGTTTTTTGGTTCAAGGTTATTTGTATCTTAACAGTAAGAGGAACTACTGCTCATGCTGATGACTCTTTTTTTCTGCAATGTAATCTCCCATTTTGTATGAACTAGATAGATAGCCATTACCATTTTATTTCATCAACAGCCTGTGAGAGAGCATACATTTTCAGTTCCTAGGGGGAGCTGGGCTAAACTTGAGCTGATAGACTCCAGGTGAAAGCCTCAGTGTACTGTTGCCAATCTACTTAGCTATCCAGTTTCTTGCCAATTCTGTGAGGTTAATACTATTACAGAAAAACATGTGAAACCAGGTGCGGTGCGTATGTCATTAGTTGGGTTTTGCAGTTTTATTTTCCATGATGCGTTTGTTTAACTTCTGTATCATTTTGCAGAACATATGTAATGTGTAGTTTATATTGTTTTCTTTGAAAAATAGAAGACGGCTGTAATTTCCGCCCAGGAAGGAAACTTTTAGCACTTTTTAAGTAAAAGAGAAAGGCTGAAACATTGGAATTTCTTTTTAAGTTTCTTGGAAAATATTAAGGGAGATTAGGTAACTGCATGAAGTCTCTGGGGAAAGGGAAAGAGAAGGCTCGCTGATAATGAAAGAATGGAGTAGCTGCTTAATGTAATCTGCTCTCCATGGATAGTGATGAGAAGGAAGAGAATGAAGAACTGCGTGGTCAGAGTGGGCTTCAAGTGTTCGAATCTGGAAGGAGGCAGCACATCTGACAGGGCAGCTTTGTATAAAGGCCAGCTTGCCAGTCTCGCACCTAGGTTTACCTTTTCCATAGTAACAAAGTTGATTCTGTTTGGTACTATATACTACAAATAAAATAGAAATGATAAAAGTAATAATTTTCAGGGTCATGTTGCCCAAGAATAAAGGGAGTAGTGTGAAGTGAGTCAGTCAACTCACTGTAATCAAACAATTCTTCTACACCTAAAGTATAAATGTTGCACAAGTAGCTAGACAGAAAAGACTAGCGGTCATCTTGAAATCATGCAGAAAAACCATTTCTTTTGGTTCTTCAATGTCAGACAGGCTGCCGGATAAAACTGAATATTGAATTGAAAGGAGAAGATTGAGTTTGATAATCCTGAAGATGAGATGCTTTGAGAACCCTGTCATCACTGAAATGGAGGTGTAATGATCACTGAAGTCACTGTTCTAGTTGTTTCAGTGGCTCTTCAACATCACTTTGTTCTAGAGGAATCAGTTTGTCTTTGTTATCAGGGAGGACAAAGAGCAATAGCCACTCCTATCTCTAACACTGGAAAAATGAAGACTTCAAACTTGGTGAGAAACTTCCTTTCGTGCTAACATTGCTGTCAGCATAACAAAAAATGAGCAATATGGGGTGAGTTGTAAGCCTGTGCGTACTGCCCTTTTAAAGATATTTAAATTCACTAGTTTGCTGTTAAATGGATGAAGAAAAAGGGAAATGCAGAACTAAAAACCCAAACTTAAAATAAACAGCAGTTCTATTAATGCAGGTTGGCTCAGGGAATATGAGGAAAATGCAGACCTTTGTAACGCTCTCAGCCGTGTCTCTAAGGGATGCCACGGGATGGCTGTACGACAAGGAGATGTTCTGTAAGTGCCTGAGGAGCAAGTGTAGTAGTGGCAGAAACAAATTGAAATGAGAACTTCTGAAGTGGGTTTGTCCTGATGCTGAGTTCATCTTGGTGAGAAAGAACCATCTGTGTAATTAGGAGTTGGCTGGAAAAAACAGTATTTATGTTCCCTTCCTTCAGTTACTCTTTGACATCCTCTGAGGAAGATCTTATCTTTATGTTTGCCTCTACTCTCTGGTCCTCAATAATGCAAACCTGAAATTGAACATGACTTTTGTAAAAATTTTTATACAGCAAGATACTCACCAGTGAATTGGTAATCTTAGGAAGGTAACTAATGATGGTTTCAAAAGGATTTTGACCAGCTGCAGCCTGATGACGCTCCAGTTCAAACTTTCTTTCTTTAACTTGCAAATAAATAGCACCAAATATTTGAGAAAAATATTGAAGGAGGCCTCAGCAGCTGTAGAAATTGAATGACAAGATTAATGCTTTGAATGAAGATGGAGAACAGGAAGAAGTCTGACATACAAGGAAAAAAAATCTGCAGTGCCCACAGTGAGTAGAAGTAATAGGCTGAATATGTTGCAAGAAATAACAAGTTTAAGAAAATTTTTCTAGTGGCAAGGATTCAGAGGGGTCCTGGAATGGATTGTGGGTCCTTTACCAGTTGAAGTCTTCAAGAACATGATAGATATAACTGTTGTCTTTAAGGGATGCGACTGATCCTGTTGCATAGTTGTTTCCAGCTCTATTTGTCTGTGATTCTCACCAAGCCTTACAGTGGGTGGGATAAAAGGAAGTGAGGCAGTCAGAAGGAGCGTGGTTTCATAACTTAAACTGAAATCCAGATGATCAGTCTGTTATCCCTGTTTGTGTCTGAACAGCGGAAAATGTAGCAGTCAAGTTACCGGAGACACTGGCATTTGAACGTGGATGTTTCAGGCTTGAAAATGTTTTCTTCCCTGCCCAGCCCAATGTGGAGCGTTTTGGCATGTTACACTGTTAGGCTTGAAACATTTTGATAAATTCACTTTTTCATGCGTGATCCCTTGCTAACACAACTTGAGGTTCAGCCCTGGCTGGTGCAGAAGCATCATAAAGCATAGGTAGCGAGAAAACTAATCTGTCTTCCAAAAGCTTATGTAGACATATCCCAAGTTGTTAAAGCACAACTATAAATAGACTAAAAGAATGGTAGACCAGACTGTTTAGAGACTTGTGACTCAGCTACGACATTTGTGTGTATTTTATTTAGAGTTGCATGCTTTCAGTTTTGGACCATGTTGGAGGAATAATCATGTTACAAAATGAATTCGGTAGTCTGTGGTTTGTGTTTTAGCTAGTAAAAGCTTTATGGACTTGTTACGGTGTTTCCAGTGGCTGTCTTCGGTCAGAGGGAGAAAGTCGCCTGAGTTCTGAGAAGCGTGTGGGGAAAAGACTGAATAATGGACCCCAGTTTCTGCTTTTCTTCAGATGTTCACTCCATAGCTAGTAGCAAAAGTAGCATGTAGACCAATAAAAAGGACATGTGAGGAATACGACTTCTTTTGGCAGAGATTTTCAAACTCTCCTAGGAAACAAATTGGTTCCTGTGCATTATGTGTTGATGGAGATCGCGTCCTTTTTACATAAGTAATGAATCACATGTTCTTCTAAGATGTATGGGGCCAGATTCTGATCACCAATAATTTAAATTTTGAGTAATTCAAGAGATATTCATGAGTTATATGACAATCTGGTTCTTATTCTGTAGGGTTTTAATATGGTTATAAAAGGGATATTCAGCTTCATTTCCTAAATGTGTAGCAAGTTACCTAATTAATCCAATATTGTCTTCATTCTGGAGGAGGTTGTTTAACTTGAATTTTGTTGTCAAATACCATACAGATAAGCTTGTGTGGTGGTAACATTAACTAATGATAGAGTTATCCAGATACACAGTTCTATCATTAACTTGAATTACAGTGTAACTCCAATTGTTTTCAATAGAGAAAGACCACATTGCTGAAAGGAAGAAAGCACGCTATTTTTGCAGTCACTATGCAATTAACTCATATAACCTCTGTGCTTGTCATGCTTTGTGTAAGATCCAGGGTGACCAACTGTAGGTCACTTACATGAGAACAAAGACCCTGGGGCTGAGAGGCAGTTTATTAAGATAATACTGTGGTGTGAAGATCAACTGTCACAGCAGTTGCCAATGAAAGTATGTCTGTATTTAATGTATACTTGCAGTAAATAAGAGTTGCCTGATTTGGTATGTTTTGAATTCTGAAGGACGGGGAGAATAACCAGATAAATGGTGGTAGAGTGAGCATGGGGCCAACCTCGCCTTGTTTTCCTCAGGTTCCCTTCAGTGGTGATTGCTCTGTGAATTTTCTGATACAAGGTTGAGTACCTACCATTCAAACCATGGGACGTTTACTATTTTTCTCCTTTATTCAGCCACTTATTTTCATGAAAATGCAGGGACTCTGCCCTCTGTCAGTTTTGGTTGCTGTTGACCAGTGTCACCCAAAGTTAGTGAAGAGAAGGGAGGAGAAACAGATGAAGATGCAGACAGAGCATCATTTAAGCTTTGTTCTCAGAAAGTAGGGCTAAAAAATATTTTTTTCAGGCATTTCTCTTTCCAGAAAGAAAAAAGAAAAGTTGAATTGAATTCTTTCGTCCATGTCAAGGAGTACAAAGTGTGTTGTCACTTGCTGGTGCCTCAGTGTATTTGTCACTGGGAAGCCCACAGCAATGTGCTTTCTAAATGGTCTATGAAAAATGGACATACAATCTGTTTAAAACGAAATAAACTTGTGGCTTTTATCTGTTAAAGCAAAACAAAGCTGCCACGCTTTGTAGACCGTTTGTTGCCCTTAGAGTGTGTATAATGGCGAGTCTGGTGCATTGCTACCGACCATAGAAGCAAGTTCTTTCTCACAATGCCTCTAAACATTTTCTCTCCTAAAAATCTTTGATAACGTATGGTTAAGTTTGAAGGTGTCTTATTGTAGCTTTACAAGAACATCAGATTTTGTTCTCCGAAGCACAAAGAAAACTCCACGCTTAAGATTCAGTTTTGCAAACCCTTCCCCCTTCTTCAAACATTCATATGGAAATACACCATTAACTGTGAAATTCCCTAGCAACCTTAACAGCCTAGAAGAAGGGATCCAAAACCCAGCAATACTCAATTCTCAAGAGAATTTGTACTGTCTATTGTTAATATGCATTATATTCTAATAAGCGATTTGAGAAATTCTTTTCAGGGTCTCCCCTCCTTCTTTTTCTCAACTGCAATCGTCATTTTGTTGGAACGGCGCAATATTCACTGGTGGAAAGTGGAACCCAAAGCTTCTTTCTTACCATCTCTCTCTGTAAAGCCTTCAGAAAATCCACTTTATTTCATGGTGATTCGTTTGCTAATTGCTGTGACAGCCCGCATTTTTTTTTTCTGATAAATTAAGTCATTGACAGCTGATAGAAGAATTATTAGTACTTTATAACATAATAAATGGTTTGAGAGCTCAGCTTAATGAGATAACTTGTAATTTCACATACATGGTGGCAGTAGTATGTGCTGCTATGTGGTTTTTGTACCTCTTAATTCTTTTACCTAGTAAACACTCATTGTCCTAAAAAATCCAGAGCTGATGCTATGGTATGCAGTACCTGCAGGTGTTTAAGTGCAGAAAGTCATTCAGGCATTGCTGCAGCTCAGCCTTAATCCCGCGGGAACTGAGAAGTTCTGGCAAAGTCCCACTGTTTGACAGAGACAGGACTGGGCCCTGAGCTGTCAGCATCGAATGAAGCTTCCTTAGCCAAGGAAATGGATTTCACTTACTTTCATTCCAGCTCTGGTTTCTAGAGTAATTTTGGGGGAGGACTGTAGAGCTGTGGTTGTTTGTAGGGTTTTGTTTGTTTGTTTGTTTGGGGTTTTTTATTTGTTTGGTTGTTTTGATTGTTTTTGGTTTTGTTTTTTGCATTTTAAGCGGTCCCTTCTGTATGTCTGTCTCCCTAGCTCTTTTTGTCTTGCCTTCTCTCCTTTCATTTTTACAACCCTCCTTTCTCCTTCTCTTTGTGTCCATCTGTCCCATGTGTTTTTACTGTGACCTCCATTTCTTTTATATTTCAGACTTGCTATTTTCTGTTTAACGCACTGTCCTCTTTACTACTTTCCTTTTCTTTGCTCCCTTCATCCTTTCTATTTACTTTTCCCACTTTTTTTATATTATGAAGCTCTGTCATAAAGATCCTAATTAATTTATTTCTACAGGGATAAGACTGTAAACTTTATTTTTTTGTAACTATTTTTCTTTAATTTTTTATTTGAAATTTGCCACAAGTTCTCTCTTTCTGGAATACCATTTCATCTGCTCTAACTTTTCTTTTTTTGTATCCTGTGCAAGTGACAGAAATGTGCCCGTGTCATACGAAGTAAAGATGGGTAGCGGATGTAGGCCAGCAGTGCTATATGGCCACACTTAATTTCTTCTTGTTTGACGGCTTAGAAACTCGAGCTTTTCTCTCAGGCTCAGGGCTTGGGTAGACTGCCCTGTCACCCGAGTTCCTTGCTCTCAAAAATAATTTTTAAATAATAATCTTTGGTTTGCTGCTTACATTATATAAGATCAGTAGTATAAGAGACTACCAGCGCCTAGCATAATAATTTTGTACAGTTGTCAGGATTTTCACGTTTTTGCTCAAAGAAAGGTGCTTGCTTTTATGTGGGGATCCGTACTTCAAGGCAGTTGTTCCACAGAAAGGAATATTTGTACCATACGGTTTCCTTATTTAGCCTTTATGCGGGTAAGTCAATTTGAGAAATGTGGTTATGTATCATTAAGGTCCATAATCTTGAGTGTTCAAAAGCCACACTCACATGTCTTTAGTATCAAAATTGTGAGTGTGAAATAGGTAGTACTATTGGAAAGCTAAATGAGTGGTGAGTCAAAGTAATTAAGGGAAAGTAAATAATCTCTAAGGTTCTCATTCCCCATGAAACTAATTTCGTATCTTATCCTTCATGTATTTAAAAATAGTTCCCTGCTAATTCAAGATGCTTGTGTACTATGTGTGTGAAGAGCACTTCAGTTCTATTGAAAGGATGGCGGATTAGGGAGTTATTTTCAATGGGCTAATTTTTTTATTTTTTTATTTTAAGAGAGACATTCATTTGAGCAATATAAGTGAACAAATCTTGCTGGAAAAACAGCTTGATGTGCATGCAAGACAGCAGGTGATCAGCCAATAATTTTGTGATGGCTTATGACTAGAAAACCTTTGTTTTTGTCTTTAAAGGCATATGGATGTCAGTACTTTCTCTACAAAGGTGGGCTTTGTTCCCAGTCTAGTAAGGCCTTAAATGTTCTGCCGTATATGCTCTCCTGTTTTACCTCCAAAAGATCTGTGTCTTGTCAGTGACTCTACTGTTTGGAATATGGTTTATTTTTTTTTTTCCTTAAACTACTAAAATATACCTTGTAAGATGGATGACGTATTAGAAGGGCTAAACTGCTCTGGAGCTGCAGGTCTGCTGTGCGTGAGTCTGATGGTGGTCTGATGGGAGCGTGACGAGATGGCACTGTCAACTCCATCAATATCTTGAGTAGTTGTCTTAAGAGGGCTAATACATGTTCATGAGATGTCTCCAGGTTTCTGTGGCAAAGAAAACAAATCCCATTTCTTTTTTTATTTCTGTGTACATCCTGCCCTTTAACTCCTGAGGTTTTCTGTTGCCCGAAGAGGCATATTGCATATGTAGACTTATTTTTCTTACTCATGGAGATGCAGGTAATGAAATGAGGCAGCAAGGCTGAAAAAGCAAAGGGGCTCAGGTTCATACGTACAGCGTGCATGAAGCATGGTACTGTGCTGAAATGTGTGGAGGGACTGCACAGACTCGCTCTGGGCATGTAACGTAAATGCGTGAATTAAGAGGTTACAGAGTATATGTAGTGCAGCCCCTTGGGCTCTGAATTGCCTGCTCCAGGTGTCTGAATATCTGCTGAGTGTACAGGAATCCTACAATTACAAGTTTAAGTCATAGCAAAGCTATACGTCTAAAGTAGACAGTGTAGATGTATCCCCTCTACATTAGATGAGGATGCCATGTGTTACTTATTAAATAGGGATGCTGACCTGTTTGATAGTGAATTTAGAGGAGCTGAAGATGGGGCTTTTTTTCCAGATCTGCAGCCTTTCAAGACAAGCTGGTAAAGCTATTTTTGTAATGCAGGTTAACAGAGGCTTTCTGGTTTATTAACTGCAGATCCTCATGCAAGTTTAGGACTGGAACTTAGTGCTTATGTCCTGCTGTCATCCTCATGCTCTCTGAAATCAATGAGGAGTTCTGCGTAGAGAAAGTCGATGCTTGGCCAGAGCCCTGACGATTTGGTGGAAGAAAATAAAACCATCACTTAGTATTCCTGAGAGTAGGGTAAACCTATTCAATGTAAAAGGGAATTCTGTAACCTGTTATCTGCAGCAGGAAAGCTGCTTTTTATTAATCGATCAAAGAAAATGTTGAAAATAATTGGAAAAATGACTTGAGGGAGGGAAAAGCAGAGTTAAGGAATATTAGTAGGAGGCTGATATTGTTTGTGAAATCAGACTATTCTTAAAGCTTTCATATGCTCTATGTAGTGTATGGAAAAAAAACCTTTTCTTTTTCCCTCCTGAGAGGAGCCATGATTTTATCTCAGTAATTGAAAATAATCTCTGAAGTTGCTCCTTAACTAAACTTGCATGAATCCCTTTTAAATCAGTTGTTATCTTTCAGTGAATTTCTCAATAAATATTGCTCCCTGTGCTTTGATGGCATGATCCTATATTGCAACTAAGGCCGAGCACATCCTATTCGTGACTCAAAGCACAGCATTTCTAGCCTAATTATGGTGGCATTTGGCAGTGGTGCTGTAGTTAAAGGTGCTTGTTGGTGTTTCTATCGTAAATTGTGTGTACTTGAATGGCTTAATTCATGCCAGCCCGGAATTTTGACCAGCTACCTACTTATGCATTTTTGCCCCTTCATTAAAAATCCTTAAGTGAAGAAATCAGTTTTGAGTTCTGAATTTCTTTGATCATATCTGTTGGTCTATCAGTCTGTTTCTTACAAAGAATTGCTATGCTTTTCCTTCATTTCAAAACTTTCTTCTGTTGTGCAACATACGTGGTTGCTCTTCGATGACTTGCATCACTCTCAGCACTTTGGGTTGCTCAAAGAAAGCCATGCCTGTGAAAAGGGGGAAAGGAAACACAAGAACATATGGAATTGTCTACATTGAGCAATCTGTGCGCAATGCTGTCTGCGAGCAAAGATGATTTCAGTTGCCTCAGTTACTGCAACTGGGCAATATTAATTTAGGGACTTCTCACTTACTAGGGACGTTGCCAAGTGAATTCCTCACAGTTCCACAAACACTGAGCAATCCCTCTAGATGTCATTCAATAGTCGTGTCTGTCACGCTTACATTAATACACATAAATTGTTCTGTCATTTCCCACTGCATAATGACCAGTGCTAGATCCAGTTGTATTTAATGGTTGGACCCGATGATCTTGGAGGTCTCTTCCAACCAGAACAATTCTATGATTCTATGATTCTATTTATTCCACATTTTTGGAAGAGATGGGAAAAACCCAAATGGACTCAACTGGATTCAACTAGCAAGTGCTACTAAGGAGTTCCCTCAAAAAAAATGCACAGTGAGTTTTATGGAAATACTGATAAAGGCGGGATTTTTTTAAAGCGTCTCCTATTTAGAGTTCTCACTTTTTTTTTTTTGAGGGGCCTCGTTGGAAGTCTGTTGAACTTAATGAGAGTTTTCCGAGTGACCTTCTAATGTCTATTTAAGGCTGTAGAGGCCCCTGAAGTTGTAATGCTGAGAGGTGTAATTGGCCCTATAAATCTCAGTGGCTCATTAATTCTAAATCCCAATAATGTTACGACCAAGATGCATGTAACTGAAGCAAAGCGATCAGCATAGCAGGAAGATTTATGCAAGAATTGTCTTGCTTTGGTTTGCACAGTAGTAGAAATTATTTGTAGTTATGGCTTGGAAGCTTTCTTTCTACCTTAACATCAATTCACATATATCACTTATGTGTTTCTGGAAATTTATAAAGGGATCTTTTGGGGGGAGGTGGATGGGGATTTTTTTGCATATCAGGAGGTAATATTGGGAGGTACTAGAACATGACTTGGAAAATCTCTGTAAGATGGATATAAACCCTCAACTCTCATCATTTAACTGTATAGTAACAGTTTTCAAAACTTTACTGCACCTAACACGTTTGCTCCTAGTAATGACAGCTCGAATTTTGAAGCACATAGGTAAGTTTTTGTTTGGTCTGTGGAGACAGGTTCCTGAAGTGTGCAGTGTCTGTAGCTCTCACACAGGTACACCCGAAATGGGGATGCCTGCATCAAGGTGCACTATGAATCCGCTGTCTCTGCGTGCACTCGGTGAGAATTGCCAGCTAATGAAAGCCTTGTCATTATTTACCATGATGAGAAAGGCTTTTCAGCGTGCTCCTTGGGGAGGGGTGGGGGGAAGACTTGACTTGGCTCAGTAAGAACTTGTATCTTGCTTCCCCCAATCGGAAATTTTTGTAATATGTCCTTATTTCATGGTTTGAGGTGGGAGTGGTTGTTGCTATGTAAGTGCATAAGCAAGGAGTCAAAAACGAATCAGTGCAGTGGCATGGCTTTTGCCATATGTCATTTGACTGCCAGCCATGTGTCCAATCCATGTTAAAGTCCTTTTTCCACTTTCCCATGGAACAAATTTTACCCTCCTTTGCTTCAGTCCCCTGCCAGGGATTGTTCAGAGAGATGATCTTTGTACCATACCCCCAAGGCAAAAAAACCCCGTAATGTATCCCAGCATAGACAGAACACTGGGAGGAAACAGATCAATAAGGAAAAAAAAATACAAAACCACACAAAGAATAAAAAAATCAGGCTCTTAAAAATGAAACAGGCCATTTATGTGGGAAATCCTGAGTAGTGGTATTTTTATGTAATCTGGGGTGGAAATGGAAATGTTTGGTATCCCATAGTATTCTGCTATAACAACACATTCAACTTTCTGAAACATGTATTTGTCATCATATCTGCCTCCATTTATAACTGAAAAGAGAAATTATAAAAGCTTATTGCTTGGTCTCTGGCCTTTCTGTGCAAAGGCATGTGCACTGCCTTACCAATTCTGAGAGACTTTGTTAGGGACTGTCCCCGCTTAGCAGCAGTGGGGGCTCGGGTGGAAGGAGAAGAAAAGGCAGAGTTTGTATGTGTGTGTGTGTGCACTTTCCTCTATTCTTCAGGCAAGGATTTCAGTTTCAGTTCGATCTGTAATTTTCTGGCAAAGCAATGACTTTGACTGCAAACCGTGTCTGTTTTTTTGTGTAGTGGATGCCATAAAGCCTTCTACTGTATTTGAAATAGTTCCATAATTTTTTTAAAAAATTAACTTTAATCTTGTATTGGGGCTTCTAACAAACATTAGTATTCTTACACAAAATAATACCTGATGTACTCAACCTGCCTAAGCTAGAGCCTGACCCAAGGGCAGTGTAAGAGAACCTGAAGTAGATTAACTGACCAGTTGAGAATTTCTATGGTAGGGAGCTTTAGATGTGCTTTGGTTCTCTTCTGGAACAAGAAGTCAGGACCTGGGATGAGGAGAAAAGATGTAGCAAGAACTTCTCTGCTGTAGGTGAACCATCAGACCATTCTTTGCAAAGAGTGATCAAATTCAGAATAGCCGTGGAGCTGCTTTAAGCCAAGTCTGTGCTCTTAGCAGAGGACAGATCCAGTGTGGTTGCAGAAATGATTGGTCTTTGAGGAGCCCTCAGCCAGTCTGAGGGTCACACCAAATATTCCCAAATAAAAGCTGCTAAAATGTTCACTCTACATATCTAACCAGAACAGATTTGTAGTTTTCAAGATGGGTAGTACTTAATTTTGTGTGATACAGTTCCTTCTGCCATTTTTGGGTGTAAGTCAGAATACAGTCCCAGGTTCTAGAATATATAGCATTTTCCTTGCAAAGAAACTTGTCTGGGGATAGTGGAGCTCTCTTTGTTTAGCTTTGCTATTTAGTTTATGAAACCTTGTTTGATGTTTTTTGTCTTTCTGCTTATGCCACAGAAACTTCTTTTTTTGTTTTTAAGCTACAAATATGGTAGCATTGGAGTTAGTGTTGGAAAATGTTCTTCTTTTTTCTACGTTTGAGCTTCCATTTCAGAAATAACAAGATCAGGATAAGAGCATTCGCAGGATCAACACACTCCTCTGGGTTGTCATTACAGTGACAGAAAAGAGATGTATAGTGAAACTTCACTTCTATGTGCTGTATGTGGTATCATTCCCTTAAATGATATGAATGGGAGAATTATCCCAGTGGATGTCTGTTATGATCCTTCTCTCTGGAAAGGTCGTTGATAATTGCTGTTTATCGTTTTGGAGAGGATTTGTTCAAATATATCTTGAGTATTCATTTTCCATAGATTTGTGTCTAGGGGACTTAAAAGTGACAACAAAAGGAGTGCACGGTAGAAAATAACTGTTTGCACAAAAGCAATTTTCCGTATCTTATAAGTGAAGGAAGGAAAGAAGAGGGAAAGTATTTTTTCATTATTTTTTCCCTGATTTTGGCTCTTTAATTCCTGCCTCAAAACTTCCATTTCTGCCCCTCTGTCCCCCCCAGTCCTGGTTAGGGACAAGAGGTCCTTTCACTTGGTGAAAGCTGAGGAAAGCTCTGTAGCATTCATAAGAAGTTTGCAGTCCAAGTATTTTCCTCTGTGTGCAGTAAAGTACTTCTTTTTTTTTCCTTTTTTTTTTTTTTTTTTTTTTGGTCAGTTTTTAGGTGTTTTGACTGAATCTTCAGTATTCTTTACATCAAAAATGTTGGTGTTCCTTTTTACAAGCTCTTGGAAAAACACATCCGAGGGGAGGAAAAAAATGCATAGTTTGTATCTTCAGACTGCTGCTATATTGTGATAAGAGTATCATTCTGACTAAGGTTTGATTTTCAGTATCTCATTTGTTTGGCTGCACAAACCTGTATGTCATATACATATCACGGAAAATTATTGTGCCTCGGTGTAGGGTCTAGATCTTACTGTGGCATCTGACAGGAATTTTAGGCCAGTTTAGAGTAAGAGGTAAAAAAATCCCTCATGAAGAACAGCATACTTGGCTTAATTTTATATGTCATCGTACTTCTGTATAATGCCATTGGGACTGTATGCAGGAAATTTGAAAATGAAATTAGGTCTCTTAATTTGGGGGGATTTAGGAAGAACTGAAGGAAAGACAGGCTCTGGTTGTGTTTGATTTCAAGGTTAGACCAAAACTACTGAATGCTGAGTTGGATGGAATCTTTTTCCATACAGAAAAGAAGGAGATCTGGTGATCTAACTACTAGATTACTCCTGCTGTTTGACCTAGGTTCTGCATTTGTTTGGCCATTAACTGTTCAATACACCTTCATCTGGGGTGGAAAAACCCAAGAATGAATCTCCTGTTACAAGAAAGCAAGTGGTTTTGATGCTATCATCTCACTCTCCTGTTGATATAATTACATGCCATGAACACAAGCCTTTTTTCATTTTGGAGTTGCTGATTTCTGGATTCACCGATGGACTTGACTGATTTTTCAAAAACTGCTTGAGCAAGGAGTGAGAGTTGGTTTGGAAACTGTTGTATTTATGGAATCTCAGCAATCCGGTTATGAATTCTGCTTCAGTTGCTTTATCATGGGATGCCTCAGGCGATACACTGTTGGGGCCTGGAGCAGGAGTGACAGATGACCATTAGCCTCGATGGTGCCCACTGAAGTGGGAACAACTGGTGCTGGAGTCTTAGGAAAAGAGGCTTCAGCCAAATTACTCTGCAGGGAAAGCAGTGGGAACATTCAGTATTTTTCCAGAAGCAGAACAAAGAAAGTTTATAAATAAGACCCTGGGGAACTTGCTGAGCTTCAGGAAGCTAGGCTCACTTCTGCAGGAAAGAAGTTTGCTTTGCTTGACTGTCCAGCCTCGGAGAAGGAAATGCCCTAGGAATGCCTAGGAGAAGGGCAACATGATGTGGTTGAGTAGAAGAGTCATATGTGGGGAAAAACAATCCCATATTCCTGTTAGGTTTCCGGTTTCAGTGTAAACATACTTTAGGAAAGGGAAGCAGAGAAATACAAGTCTAGGTAAGGTAAAACTGATTGTCTTAGCTCTGAACTATAAATCCTGAGTGTCTATAAGAACATAGTCCTGGGAAAGACTATGATTTAGCTAGCCTGGGATCTTTAGTATCTTTGCATGCCCAGATCTCATTTCTTTGAAGAGATAAAGGATGGGAGGGCTATCTAGAAAATATGTGCCACATGGGTCAGGTAAAGAGCAAGCACTGCCTACTAAAGGCTGCTTAGGGACTCCCTGGCTGAATGCGTTAGGACCTGAATGCAGTCGCCTTACTGCATGTCTAGGTGGGAAATTCTGCCCAAGCTTTTTGAAAACGTGTGAAAATATGCTGTCCAATTCAGATCAATTCCCTTAGAAAAAGGTCAGGAATTTTACTGCAGATTCTGTCTTGAATGATACAGGTTGAGAATCTATGCTGATATTAATCATAGAATACTAGGTTGGAAGGGACCTCAAGGATCATCTGGTCCAACCTTTCATGGCAAAAGCACAGTCTAGACAAGATGGCCCAGCACCCTGTCCAGCCCAATCTTTAAAGTGCCCAATGTTGGGAAATCCACCACTTCCCTGGGGAGATTATTCCAATGGCTGATTTTTCTCATTGTGAAATATTTTCTTCTTGTGTCCAATGACTCTGGGGATATTCAAAAGGCGTTTAGATGAGGCCCTAAGGGATATGATTTAGTGGGGGACTTGGTAGTGATAGGTTAATGGTTGGACCCGATGATCTTGGAGGTCTCTTCCAACCAGAACAATTCTATGATTCTATAATTAGAATCTCCCCAGGAGTAACTTGTACCCATTACCCCTCATCTTTTCCATGTGACCCCTTGTAAAAAGGGAGTCTCCATCTTCTTTGTAGCCACCCTTTAAATACTGGGACATGGTGATAAGATCTCCCCTAAGCCTTCTTTTCTCGAGGCTGAACAAACCCAGTTCTCTCAGCCTTTCCTCATACGGCAGGCTTCCCAGTCCTTTAATCATCTTTACGGCCTTTCTCTGGACCCTCTCCAGCCTGTCCACATCTTTTTTGTATAGCAGGGGCCAAAACTGAACACAGTATTCCAGGTGGGACCTGACAAGCACTGCGTAGAGTGGGATAATGACGTCTTTATCTCTGCTGGTGATGCCCTTGTTGATGCAACCCAGCATCCTGTTGGCTTTCTTTAACGCAGCAGCACACTGTCTGCTCATATTGAGTTTGTTGTCCACCAGGACCCCCAGGTCTCTTTCCACAGAGCTGCTCCCCAGCCAGGTAGATCCCAGCCTGTGCTGCACTCCTGGATTATGTTTTCCCAGGTGCAAGACCTTACATTTGTCTTTGTTGAACTTTACAAGGTTCTTGTTAGCCCACTCTTCCAGCCTATCCAGGTCTTCCTGCAGGGTGGCTCTCCCTTCTGAAGTGTCCGCTTCCCCACTCAGTTTGGTATCATTGGCAAACTCGGTACACTTGATCCCGTCATCTGGATCATTTATGAAGATATTAAACAGCGTTGGGCCCAATATTGATCCCTGGGGGACCCCACTTGTGACAGGTTGCTAGTTTGAAAAGGAGCTATTTACCACCACCCCCTGGGTACAGCCTGTCAGCCAGTTCCCCACCCACCCACTGCACAGACCGCTTGTCCAAACTGTAACGCATCAGTTTCTCAAGGAGGAGGCTGTGGGAAACTGTATCGAAAGCCTTGGAGAATTCCAGGTAGACAATGTTGACCGCTCGCCCCACATCAGCCGAGCAGGTTACTTTGTCGTAGAAGGCGATCAGGTTTGTCAAGCACGACTTGCCCTTGGTGAATCTGTGCTGGCTTTTCACCATCATGTGCTTCATTTGACTTATGACAGCCCCCAGGAGGATTCATTCCATAACTTTCCCAAGGGCTGAAGTAAGACTGATGGGCCTATAATTTCCTGGATCCTCCTTTAATCCCTTCTTGTAGATGGGGGTGACATTAACCTTCTTCCAGTCTTCTGGGATGTCCCCTGATCTTCACAACTTCTTAAAGATTATGGAAAGTGGCCTCGCAATGATATCAGCCAGCTCTTGACACCCTCGGGTGGATATTGTCAGGGCCCATCGATTTGTAGGGGTCAAACTCCTGTAATAGTTCACATACCAACTCTTCCTTCACTGACGGTGGGTCTGTGTTTGCATCAACCTGGATTTTTGTTCCCAAGGCCTGGGGCCCAACAGTGCTGGTAAAGACAGAGGTGAAGAAAGTGTTGAGAACCTCTGCCTTTTCAGCGTTGTTGGTGACTAATTCACTCTCCTGTTTAACAGTGGACCAATATTTCCCTTGTGTTTCTGCTTGTTGTTTACGTACCTGAAAGAACCCTTTCTTGTAGTTTTTGACATCTCTGGCCAATTTCAATTCGAGCTGAGCTTTTGCTTTTCTAACTGCATCTCTGCACTCTCTCGCAATGCCCTTGTAGTTCTCAACAGGTATTTGTCTGCTTTTCCATCTCTGGTACGCTTCTCTTTTGGTTTTGAGCAGACTCAGAAGCTCACAGTTAAGCCTAGGGGGTCTTCTGCTCTGCCTGCTTCCCTTACCTTTAAAGGAGATGAACTGTGTTTTTTGTACTTCTAGGAGAGTGTTCTTGAAAACCTCCCAGCACTCGCTAGCTCCTTTATCCTCCGTGAAAGTTTCCCGTGGAATCCCTCCCAAATATTGCCTAGTCCTGAATACCTGCTTCACCAAGAATTAGAATAAATACTTTCTTTATGGGTAAACCAAAGCTATTCTTCTAATCAAGAACCAGATAGAAGGATAGTTGTGTTTGTCATATACTAAATGTAAATCTGAAAGAAGTGGTCTACAGACCCTGTTAGTTCCTGCTGTGGCTCAGAGATCTGGAATCCTTTCTCCAGTGTGCATTTGCCAACAAGTAGGGCTTCCATAGTTTAAAACCCATCAATCATCTGCTTGTATATCTGCAGCGAGCAGCAGAGCCAACAGGGCATGAAAATGTAGACTGCCATTTCTTGGAACTAGAGGAGGTAGCAAAAGAGGCAGTGTATTTACTGAGAGCCTCTGTCTGTGAAGATGTCATCACAGCCTTCATATTTTTCTTGTTTGTTTTTTTTTTTTTTTTAAACTGTCGTATGTGTCAGTTTCTAAGATGTCTAGTAAACTACATGACCAAAACTGTTACGCGTCCTAGATACTCTTGATGTCTTTGATGTCACTAAAAAAATGACGAGGTAGTTTGGATGTTGAGAAAGAGTAGCCTGAATTCATCCCAGCTAACATTTAAAGTGTTTAACGAGGCCATCTGTTCCAGAAATGTAGGTCACCCAACTTTCCTTTGAATGAAGAGAGGCAGATACCTGTACAGGTCTGTATCTGTAGGTATAGATTTTGTTCTTAGCGTGGCTGACATCTTCTAAAGATACCTATTTCTCTGCATTGACTAGACAAAGAGTCTAGGATGATTATGTACTCAATTCAGGTCCTTCAGGTGGGAACAACATTTAAGTGGAATCTCTCTTTGATGCTGTGGGAGTGGTGAACAGCGCCTTCTCTTCAGTCTTTCTTCACCAACTATATACTGTCGTGCAATAATTTGAAAATAGATGGACTACCTATACAACTGAGATAGCTAATGATCAACCTTCAGCTGTGTTGACAAAAGGAACAGGTGGAGGTCTAGAAGAAATACTGACTGTCCAGGGCCTACTGCAAGTAGAAGCAAGAAAGAAAAGGGAGTGGCTGTAACTAATTCATGCTTTCTGACAATCTTTGAAGGTACAGAGCAGAGAAGACAGTTGAGACCTGAGCAGTGAAGTGACTACTTCCCTGTAAACTTTCTAGGCAGCTTTGGAGAGTGACTTTAAGGGCTAAAGTATGATATGCTTTAGGCCTGCCCAACTCCAGTGGAAGAGATGATGACTCCATTTTGAGGAAGACTAAGGAAAGACATGTCACTGATTCATTTCAGTCCAAAGAGGTAACTTACCTTTTGAGTGCACTAAAAGTGCACTTTAGAGGGGAATACATGAAAAAGGGGTACCTTTGCTGAGTGTACAGTTAAGAATTTGGGTGTAACTCTACGGAGGGATCAGTGCTGTGCATATATTTCATACTGCAGCAAGTTGGAATTTTTTGAAAGAAGCTCATTAGCAACTTTATTATAAGTTGAGCAAATTATACTTTTGATCATTTAACTACTAATATTTTATTGAAGAACATTATTCACTAACTATAAATGCACTGGGCAGTATTCATATATGATTAACAATTAATTCATATAATCACTGCATAAAACACAGAATAAGCATTACTTTAGTGCATGAAGTTCACTGAGCATAATGCTATTGGTGTGTGATCAGAGAACGTGCCTTCCATGCTTCTTCCCTATTTTTCTGTTCGTATATCAGGTATGGGAACTGGAAATTGTTCAACTGCAACAATTGTTTGTATCAGAAATACTGTGGCCAGCAGGAGTAGGGAGGTGATCGTCCCCCTGTACTCAGCCCTGGTGAGGCCGCACCTCGAGTACTGTGTTCAGTTCTGGGCCCCTCACTACAAGAAAGACATTTTGGTGCTGGAGCGTGTCCAGAGACGGGCAACGAAGCTGGTGAAGGGTCTAGAGCACAAGTCCTCTGAGGAGCGGCTGAGGGAACTGGGGATGTTTAGCCTGGAGAAAAGGAGGCTGAGGGGAGACCTTATCGCTCTCTACAACCTCCTGAAAGGAGGTTGTAGAGAGGTGGGCGTCAATCTCTTCTCCCAAGTAGCAGATGACAGGACAAGAGGAAAGGGCCTCAAATTGTGCCAGGGGAAGTTTCGATTAGGCATTAGGAAACCTTTCTTCACTGAAAGGGTTGTCAGGCATTGGAACAGGCTGCCCAGGGAAGTGGTGGAGTCACCATCCCTGGAGGTATTTAAAAGACGTGTAGATGTGGCACTTAGGGACATGGTTTAGTGGTGGACTTGGCAGTATTAGGTTAACGGTTGGACTCGATGATCTTGGAGGTCTCTTCCAACCAAAACGATTCTATGATTCTACAAGTTAGTGACATTCGTAGGGCCCAGTGTCTCTGGGGGACCTCCCTGAGACAGACTCCAAGCAGCTTGTGTCCACAAGTTCAGACTCTCTGCTAGCTCTTTCCTCTAAAGTGTCTGGCCTCCTTTGTATTCACTAGCAGGCATTAAATCAACTCAAGGTTATTTCTGAGTAATTTAGAGTTCATTAGAGAAAATCATAAGGAAAAATAAGTTGGTCAGAAAGCAAACGCTGCTGGCCCAGAACTCTTTGATGAATGCAGGCAGCTAGGAGGTAGGTATAGGTTCAACTATCTTAATTTAAGGTGCAGAAAATTGCCTCTGGGATACATCTTACACTGATATTTAGGAATGACTTTGAAGGCCATTCTCACACAATTGGAGTTGAGTGAGCACTTTTTCTACCATGTACTTTATATCTGATCGGAGTTTCTGCTATCCTAGTCACAAGCAAAGCAGGACCTTTCTGGAAATCGGGCTCATCTTTTCTGCTGGCCTGGGAGAAGTGTAGAAGTCTGAAAGAGGCAGCCTGGAGCTGATGCTGTCAACCTGCCCCATGCTCAGGGGTAGCTCGCTCGGGTGAGGTCCAGGACCCAGGAGGGATGGGCTGGGGGACAGTGGTGCCCTGAGATCAGAGAGCCACCAGGATCGGGTTCGGACTGTGCCTGAGGGTATAACATCTAAAAGGAGTTTCCTCTTAACTTCAAGTAGATAGATTATTCTTTAGCTGCTTCATCTGTGTATTTTCCTTTGTTGTTTGATTTCTGGCAGTGTGATATTGGTCTAGTCCTGCACAGCAATTCTGGTGTGTTGTTAAGATGCAGAACTGGAAAATCTCTTTAAGAATCAATATTAAGAAATGAAATATTAAGCTCTGTTCCAAACTAAAATGAATTTGAGAGAGCTTTTTCCTGTTTTCCCCTCCTGTAAATCTCTCTGTAAAGAAGCCGCTATTTTTCAATGGCTGGGGCTTGTAATTTTTTGATCATTTGTAGATGACAGGACACTGCCTGGCTGTGATGACTGTCCCAAGATGCTGACACGTCTCGTTTCCGTGTCAGTTCAGCAACAAGAAGAGAGTTGAGTGGGTTCAAGGGGGGCTGTGTTTTGTGTGTGGTCTTTTCTACAACAGGAATTGTGTAGTGAAAACTAGCAAAATACATTCTTAATTCCACAATGGCAGTAAGAGGAGTATGAATTAGTGGTATTCTAGCTAGCTTACTGTATTTTGAGTGTCTTTATTAGGTCCGAAAACTTTAACGTGTGCTTGTTTCAGTCTGTGTTCTGAGCCCCCCACATCTATTGTATGCCATGGAGGCTATTAAAACTTAGCTTAGCTCCCAGTATCATTCGCCATGTTACAATAACTTACTTTTTGGCTGAGGGCACTTCTGAGAACTAATCTGTGATGTGTTTATTTTGGCTGGAGGAGTTGAAATGCTTTAAAGAAAAAAAAAATTAAAAGCTCCCCAAATGTTCCCGCAGCTTTGCTTTCTGCTCTTATTATGCTAATCTGATTGTTTTTAATGTGAGGGCTTCTTTTGCCCTGGGTACTATGTAGTCTGCAGTGTCATAAAAGGTATACCACTTTACAGCTAAGTAATGTCGACTGCCTTGTAACTTAGAATATCTGAGGTTCTCAGTTGGAATACTGCAGTGCATATGAATATGTCCGTTTTTTCTCTTACTTTCCTGATAAGCTTAAGAAGCGCAAAAAGATCTACTTTCGTATTCATTTTTTTTGGTCTTTGGAAAAAGAATTTCTTATACGCCTCATTGGTTATTACCATCACTTAGTTAACAGGTAAACTAATGTACAGTTAGCATTAATTGTCCTGTCTCTACTTTATCTTTCTGGGACAAAGAGATTAAGAAGTGATAGTGAGATATTTGTCAGTATTTGGGAAGTTTCATTTCTTTGTTCTGCATTACACAAGTTCACACCTGTGTGCAGTGCAACCATAGAGACCGTTCTTGCCTATTTTGTGGACTTCTCTTAGAAAAGACCACGGTAATGTTCACAGTAATTCAAGGGGTAATGCAGATCTCTCCTTCAACATGCCTGTACAATTCTTGCAAGGGTACCTAGAATTATAGTTAAGAATCTCTATTTCTTTCTGCTCCCCACTTCCTTCAGAGAAATCCCAGTGGGTAATAATTTACCTCCAGGCTTTGTAGTGAGTGGTTCAGGTAAGTAGGTTCCTTTCCGTAGCCACATGCGTTTAATGTATAGACAGAGGTGGTGAAGGAGAGCGCAGCTCGGGATTCATTGATGATGTGGTGCTGATGATATGCAGGCCTGCTGCCTTCGCGCTGGACCCAGCTGGTAATTTCTTAATGTTTGGCTGGGGCTTGGGCTTGGATGAAAGGGAGCTGGCTGTAGCTCGGGCCAGATAATTTGGAGATGCTAATGGCTCATTTGTTAAAACAAGTAGAGGGCTTGGCAGAGAGAGAGGGAGTTTCTTTCTCTCTCGTCTCACCCCTCCCCTCTGCTTTCCAACTTTGCCCGCTGTTTCATCCAGAGGGTGTTCATTTTGTGGGTGCTCTTTGGAGTCCTCGTGAACACTGGTCACGAATGCCCATTTCTGTCGTTTTTTTTTCATGACTACAAGTGTTTCTTGTGAAGATGGATCTTACTATAGTTGTACATATTTCCATTTGGTGCAGTCTGGCTTGTTGCAGTGGCTTGCCCACGAGTATATCTTTGCAAACCACTTGAGAGAGAGAAAGAAATGTCAGCTGTTGTAGGCTATTGACTGCCAGTTACTGATTTGGGCTGGCTGGCATGAACACATTTATGTCTGTGGTTAAAAGAGAGCTCTAGATTTCTTTTCTCTGCTGGCTTAGTTTCAAGGGGCTTTCCATAGAATAGTGTAGCTTTACATGTGATTTATGGCTGGAGTTCAGACTGCAACTTCCTCACATGCATTTGTAACAGATGAGGTCTGTCTGTACGTATGTCTTCAGCGTGTTAGTCTAGATGGTGCGTACACAAGGCGCTCTGCTTTAGGGCCATGCTCTCAGCTCCCTATGCAGAAACCATCATGCGCTGGTCGTGTTTCCTCACCAAGAGATCAGTTGCAGAAGGAAGTGAACGTTCTAATTATGAGATTGTGGCTTCTGTTATGGCAAATAACTATCTCATGTTGCTTCTTAAAGAAGGGAATTCTGTACTCAGATTTTCTGGCTGTCTTCGGTAGAAGTGCCACAGCAAAACAGCTTGAGGTTTGGTATTTTAAGCTGTTTTATCAGTGTGATGAACATTGGGTTTAGTGCTGTGTGAAGACAATTTCTTATAGGATAGTCAGACCCTAATTCTCTACTAGTTACAGAAGAATTTTAAAGCATGCAACACAAAGGTGATTTTTAGATATATATAAAAATACATATAATACATATATTTTTACTCACTCCATATCTGCTGGCTCCAATTTGGAGACATATGGCTGCATGTTTTACAAGCTGTAGCTTCCATTGTCAGCCGTAAGCAGGAAACATAGAAGTGTCAGTAGGATGGATTGCGGTGGTCAGGTCTGCATTTGGGTGGAGCAGGTGAAATTCTGCTGGGTAGTAATGAAGAAAAGATATTTCTGGCCACTATTCACAAGTGAGGTGTCCAAGCGTAGAGATATGAATTTGAACATGCACCAAGAGGCACGGGATCTCATTTAAAGTGCCGCAAACTTAGTTAAAATATGCCCTTTGACAGCTCTTGCCATCTTGGATTCAGCCCAGAATGAACACTTCTGAATACTAGAAAATAAACAGGAAATGGACCTTGAAGTGGGCTTTCAGGTTTGTGTACAGAATATACTTACAAAGGTGTTTATTGTTTTAGTAGAAGACTATTTGATACTCATTTTACCTCTAATGAACTGCAATTAGAATATTATCATTATTATTTTAATGAAGTTTTTCTTTTAAATTAGCAGAATGGTGCTGTGTTATAAACGTGGTTTTGGTCACTTAGTAGGAATGGAAAAAATCCTTTGATATAACTTTCTTTAGCTGGCAATTTGCAAGCGTTTTTTTTTTTTAATTTTTTTTTTTTACAATGTATATGCATCATAAAGGGATCAAAATAAACTGTAATTGAAATAACTTTGTTTCCAGGGCGATTCTTTTCTCATTTATTTTTATGTGTTCACTATTTCATATGCCCTTAATTGAACTGTTTTATTTTAATCATTTGTATCGCTTTATAGTGGTGAATTTGTTCTTGTTGCAGTTTGGGCTTCATCATTTCACTTAGTGCTTTTCCTGAGAAGTCAGAACATTAAATAAGTGTAGAAAAGATTTGCTGTACATCAGTTTTGATTATCCTGAAAGCACTACAAAGTTTAGATTATAAACACATGTGCAGATATTTTAAGCACGGAGGCAATTCTGCTGAACTTGATGAGTCTATTTTCAAAGTTAGAGGAATGAGCAGGAGTTTCTAAGCAGCAAGTGCACAGACCCTCACTTGTCTCTGAAATTCATTATTTCCAGCATGTGGCTTCCTAACGTAGAGGTGTATTTTCTTTTAACCGAACTAATAGGAAAAAAGTTAGAGGGAAGCAAGGTCTCCCAGTGGCATGAAACTGGCAGTTTGAAAGATGCTGTGTGTGGTCCATTTTACAGCCAATGCCCCTTCTATCCACAGCTGACAGCAGCGCAACAACAAAATCTTGCTGCTTAAATTTGATGGTTCATCTGTAGCGATCAGCTTTTTTTGGTTAGTAAATCGCACTAGCTAATAAGAGGTTTTAATATATGATACTATATTTTAATAGCTATCTGGTGTAACTATTAAATTATAATATTGCCCATTAAACTTTCTTACTAATTACTGAAAATTTTCTTCTGCAAAGGTGATTCCCCACCCCCATCTCCTTTTGTCCCTAGGGAAGCTTTATTAATTCCAACAGAGAATTGCTAGTGATGTTGCTTCCGTTTTACAAATAGGTTGGAGCTCCTTTTAGTAGAGGCTCTGGGTGTTTTGGGAAGCAAAGACATTAAAAAATAAAGAAGAGTTGGGTTGTTCAGGGAGGAAGGAGAAGAAACAAAATAGCAACATTGAAAATCAAGGTGAACACTTAAGAGAGCTCAGGGAATAAAAATATCCATATGTGAGGTGGGGGACAAAGAAAGACCACACTGAAAAGGGAAGAGAAAGAAAATAACAAAATAAAGCAAACTGCTGTGCATTGCCCAGGAATTTATACAAAGAGCCCCAAGTAATGTCTGCAAAAGCAACGTTTTCTACATATTGTGATGGAGTTTGGGGCATTTTTGTTGTATTTTTGTTGGTTTTGACTGACTTTTCTTACAACTGAAAAACACAGTTTACCAAGGATTTTTCTTTTCTACAGTACTTCCACTCAGGAATTCCATGTTCATGCAGGGGAAGATCTATTTCTTGCAACAAGTTTGTTTCATTGGAGAAGTGAAAATGATGCACCTGGTATTGCATACTTGTGTTTGGGGAGCTGGCAAGAACTTTTACTAAGGAGGCACTAGTAAAGATCAGTGTGGTGTTCACACTATGAAAGCACTAAAGTTGCAATGGTCCCTAAGCACCGTCAAACAGAGGGCGAGATCCTTGTGTCATGGAAAAGCCAAGCGTTCCTGTGGCTGCGCTTTGGGACACAGAGATCCTGATACCTGGCAGGAACACCATACAGCAGCGCTGTAAAGGGCACTCCTGCAAGTAAAGCCCTTATACATGATAATGCAGTAGGACTGTATGGAGAGGACTAACAAAATTTTGTTCCAAATACCCTGTGGCAGCTGCCTTTTTGCACAGAAAGAAATGTTAAGGTGTGGTGTGTGTTTGTTTTTTGTTTTGTTTTTGTTTTCTTTTCCTGGGGCCCTTCTACTCTTCCTACCCTCTACGTTCTCCAAGTGACACATCTGTGCCAGGCAATTTCAGCACAGTGACAATTGTTTCCTTGCAAATTTCAGATCCTCTCCAGGAAAGAACCATTGCAACTTCCTCTTTTAATCTCATTTTGCATCCCAACTCTCTCCCTGCTGAGAAACCTGTCCCTCCTATTTCACAAGGTCAGACTATGGTACCACACTTGCCTATTTTTTCTTTGAAGAGAGCATGATTATGTTCAAAGTTATGTTAAAAAACATAATTTTGAATCATCAAGTAAGGGGAAAAAGCAGAGCAAATTTGATCATCTGACTTAATATTTTGTGGAGGACATTTTCCAGAATTAGATGTTTTAAAAAAATACACTGAGATAATAAGGCATATTATTAACAAGCAGTAATTATACTCCTGGCAGAAATCCAGCATGAATGTTGCAAGGTGCAGAAGCTTTTTCCAAGCAACCTGTATTCAGCCATGGATACATTCATAACCTCTGAGGAAGTAAATCAATAGATACATATCTGGTCTGTTTGGCAAATTCTTCGAACAAGTTCCTTGTTTCTTGGTAACATGTGCTGCCAGAGGACTGTCGTAAAAGTATGCGAGATATTAGCCTACCTGTCTGTCACTAAAATCCTGGGATTAAAATGGACTGTATGTAACACAAAGGTAAAGTAGGCCATGCCTTAGGATCTCCAAGTGTATGTAACATGGAGAACAAAGTAACGAGTCTTCCAGCACTGATTAGAAAAGCAGTGCTTTATCAGTGCTGCCATTGGCATCAGTACAGCAGCTGTTTGTCTTTTTCCTCAGCCTTTACACTTAACATCCAGAGCACACAGGGAAGAGAATGGTATCAACTGTAGAATGTGTGACATATCTCTGGGACAAGCGGAGAAGCTCCAGCGATTAAATGTTTAGTGGCGTCTTGGTGGCATTACAGGAGGAGCCTTCCTGGCCTGTAATCTCCTCTGTAAAGACAAAGGAAAGGAAAGTTGTGGTGGGTTGACCTTGGCTGGCATCCAGGTGCCCACCCAGCTGCTCTCTCACTCCCCCTCCTCAGCAGGAGAAGGGAAGAAAATAAGATGAAAAAATTGTGGGTTGAGATAAAGGCAGTCTAATGAAGAAAAGCAAAGGCTGCATGCGGAAGCAAAGCAAAAAGATGTATTCTCTACTTCCCATCAGCAGGTGATGTCCAGCCGCTTCAGGGGAAGCAGAACCGCAGTACACATAGCGGCTGCTTCAGAAGACAAACACCTTAATAACGAACACCCCCTCCTCCTCCTCCTTTCTCTCAGCTTTTATTGCTGAGCATGACATCGTATGGCATGGGATATCCCTGTGGTCCGTTGGGGTCAGCTGTCCCGGCTGTGTCCCCTCCCAACCTCTTGCCCACCCCCAGGCTACCGGCCTTTGGGGGGTGTTGGAGGGACAGCCAGCCTTGGTGCTGTGTGGGCTCTGCTCAGCAGTAGCCAACACACGGGCGCGTTACCAACACCCTCCTATCCACAAGTGCAAAGCACAGCACTGTGAGGGCTGCTATGGGGAGTTAACTCCATCCCAGCCAGACCCAATAGAGAAAGGAAAGAAAGCCTTCCATGAAGAGGCAAAAGGACAAAGAAGCTGTCCTTGCAGAGGTACAAAATAGCAGGAGTGGTACCAAAGAGGCATCCAGTGTACAGAAGCAGCTTGTGGAGTTGTGCAGAGAAGGACAGTACTAGTGGCGAGTACATGAGTGCAATCCAGCGCTAGTATAGCCGTGTCCTGCAGTCTCCACAAAGCAATTCTTATAAAAGTCAAATCACTGTTCACGGTTTTCAGCAGATGTGCAATGCTTTCAACATCTGATGCCCAAAGCTAGTTATGTTCATTGTCAATTCAAAGCCTTAAACTTCTGCAATTAATAGTGATGGCTCCTGACAGTACTGATCACCACCCTAAGGAAAAGAGAGCAATCAAAAATCCTACTCTTACAGATACTTGTGATCAAACAGCACAAACTTGAGCAACATTTTAAAGTGTGATAAGTGGAATAAAGTTGGAACTATTCTGTGATGTGGTTAGTTACTACAGGAAAAATCTGCACATATTTATTGGTGCGGTAAGTGGCCCTATTACTCATGCTGTTTCTTCAGTGAGTTGTTTTTGACTATAGTGCCACAGTTTCACAAAATGACCCATCAACTTATAATAAAATGCACTTTTAGTAAGTTACTGCTGAAAGGATGTACACAGAAAGTAATGAAAATCTACCAGACTTCATAACACAAGTTTTCATTTCCGTTCTTTCAGTCTGTTGCAAAGTTTCTAGACAGGGCATCCATAACAGGACCCTGATAATTTGCTTAGGAAGCTGCCTTTGCTGTATTTAACATTTTTTGTGCAATATCTCCTATTTCTATATCCTGCTTCATTAATGAGGTTGAAAAATACTGCTGTTACAAATTAGTTATGGGTCAGCAGCTGCTAATTTTACAAGGCTGCACCATTTCCTTCTCAGCTTTACAGACGTGCTTATATGTCATTCTGTGGCTGCCCAGGGTAGATGTGAATATCAAGTAGAATCCAGAACATTGTTTTTTTCTTGTATCCAAAAGCATAGCCAATGGTTCCGCTAAAATTTGGAAGGATAAATTAAATATTCTAAAAGTGAGGGGTTGTATGTATAGCTGTCCTGAAAAAAGGATAACAGTTGTGAGGGTTTTTTTTGGGAAAACAAAAAAAAATCCTAGCACTCATGGATGTGTCCAGCCTGTGTGAATATGAGAGAACCTGGTGTGGTAAGCATGCTGTTGAGAAACAACTTATGGGTCATCTTATGAACAGTGATTTGCGGTGGTGGTCACAAGAACCATCTCATGGCACATCAGTGATCTCAGGTGAATCAGAAATCTTGCCCTGTCCTCTCCCCACCAATTCTGTAGGAACTTAAATTTTTTGCCAGCTTTGAGACTGGTGGCAGTGACATTTTCTTTACTGCAAATGATCTTTTTGGGAGTACGGTTCCAGCACAAGGCTGGGTAGCTACTGACCAGGCGTGACTGCCAGAGTGGAGAGTAGAAAGCTTTTAGAGGAATACATTTCTCCATATTGAAGGAGAATTTTCTCCCTCCCACCACAGTTTTGAGGTAAGATCCGCACAGATATCTAGAAGCAGTTATTCTGCAGTGTGTCGCTCATCTCCATTGTTTACCTCCCAGCCTTCCAAATTCATTTTGGCCTCAATATGCAGCTGCTGAGGGAGAAGTGAAATGCAAAGTGTATTGTTTCTCAACATTCAGCTTAGGTTTCCTCAACCTGGAAGCAGCAGTTTCCTGAAAGAGGTCATGCCAGGGAAAGTTCGTCTCGCCCACTTCTCGTGATCATTTGTCTAGAGGAGCTAAGAAACCTTGCAGCTTCTGCCACTGCTACGTGACTGTTTGCAAATGTAATGTATTAGTGACTGCCAGGGGGGGTGAACATAGTATTTCCTCCACGTTAGTTGGTGTAAGTTTGAAAATGCTGCTGTGATGCACAAAGAGAAAGAAAAAACTGTCCATGAAATGTTAGGAAAGAATCTGGGGAATTACCTACTTTGACCAATGTGGTTCGTAGCTGTGGGTTCAGTGGGAAGCTGGTGAAAGCCAGATGTGTGGATCCAGTTGTTTAGAAATGTTTCTTCTACCACAGATACAGCATGAGAAGGAGGGATGAGGGGAGAGCAAGCCCAGCAGACCTCGCCTGTAGACAAGCCCAGGACCACCCCCCAGATTCTCACTTCTGGCCTTCTGAATCTGAGATTCTTGGGGCTTGTCTACATACTACCTTACAGAAGATACCTCATGCCCTTGCTAGGGTCTTTGTAATGAAGTGTCAGGAGGAAATGTATCTGTATAAACAGCGGATTGGGATTTTTTTTTTTTTTGGGGGGGTTGGTTTTCTCAGAAGACCGAAGCTCAAACCTGCTTTTGTGAGAAGTTCAAAGGACTAATAAGGTCATGTTTCTTCTTTTATTTATGGGCTTGGTATGACTTGGAGCTCAGTTCAGCAAACATGTAGGCATATTGCTGGTTCTAGACACTCTCACTGATGTATCTCAGGTTGCAAACTACCTCAAGTATATTCGATAAGGTCCTATTAGAGATTTTAGGCCATTTTTTAAACACACAATCTTTTGGCCTGAATGAACTTCACATGAAGTTGCACTTGAGAAAGTTTTTTCAGCCAGCAGCTGACTATTTTCATGGTGCCTTGGAGATGTGGGTTTATCAAAGACCTTGAAGAGAGCAACCTGATGCTTCTGTAGTTCAGCTGGCAGGAGTGTGGGCAAGAGAATAGGGACAGGCAGTTCCAGTCTCTGCCACAAACATTTTTTCCTGCTTAGGATGGTGATTTCCTCAGTCCTCACTGGTAGGCTTTCTCTCCCTTTTTATGGCAAATGGTACTCTGTACAGAAACAGTCCTGTGCTTAAAGTGGAGAATAAGGAGTCAGAGGGTTCCAAAACCAAATTGTTGGGTCCAAGATATCTACTGAGTAGATTTGTGTGTCTTCCAGAAACCTCCTCCAAAATACATCCATATTTACATCTCGTTCTCTTTTCTGTACATCTATCTGTTGTGAATGTGCTCAATGTTAATTGAAAGTCCACAAACCCACAGTTGATTCCAACAGAACACTTTTTTCATGTGTACAGTGTTGTTTTTCTCTTTTTTTCTCTTATTCTGTTCTCCAAAAAAAATGTAGCCAGAAAAAGTAGTTATAACCAACATTGCAGCATTGGCTAAACTCAGAAAAGCAAAGCAGGAGTTAAAGTTGAAAATTGTGTCTTATAATGAACTATTCAGCTGATTTTATTGTTGGTGATTACATTAGCGTCCAAGAAAATGTGTGATCTTATATATTACGCATGCTATTGTCCTTAGGCATATAGGGTTAGTTGAGGACAGAGTGTCAGATGTAGTATTTGTCATTACCTTTGATTGGCCTAGTTGCATGCTGTTGTGGAATTGTGTTGAACTATTAATACTTGAATGTAGATTTTTCTCCGACTCGGTGACTTTTTTAAAAAAAAAAACCTTCTTGGCATGCTTTATTTCCCTGTCATTTTCAATAGCAGAAATGTTTGCTGTTAAATGCAGTTTGTCTCCAGTTTTGATTCTTCTTTAAAAAACCAGCATGTTAAAATGAAAGGTACAAATTCAACTATTTGCTTCTCTTTTGTAAATGCTGCTAATGTGTATTATTAATTACATTGCTATTGTATGGTAAAAAATATTTTTTTTCTGTTCAGTAACTCTACTTTCTTTTGTGTAACTGTTCCGTAAAGGTCATCTTTTTACCAGACAATAATCTTAAATGTCATGCTTTCCAATATGTTTAACTACTTCATATCTAGATACATACTTGGTGGAGCAGAGCACTTTGCTAAATGAGTTTCGGAGATTGGCAAAGTAATTTAATTCAAAATAAATTGAACTTCAGTATTCTTCTTCCTGTGCCTGTACCTTGCTACTTTGATATCATCAGCCAATTTTGACAATACATATAGTTGATCTCTGTTTTCTGTTTATAAATGTGGCCGATGTACTTTATTCCAAAAAACTGTGCTTAACACAACGACAATAATTTAACAAAAAGAAACATTTGATGCCTGAAAGCCGTTTGCCTTCTGGCGTTCTCTTGGGATTCCAATAAAACATAGGGAAGTGAAACAACTACCTGCATGTTTGAGTAGGTCTGTAAATGCTGAGGGTGCATGTGTCTGACCAGAGGCACTTAGATGTGGGGGTTATGTATTTTTGGAGCAGTGTTTTGAATATTTCATAGTAGTTCATTTGGGCATACATGCGTTACGTGTGGGCATGCAGCGCACACCATGGCAGAAAGTGACCTGTAACCTCTACAACATTAAAGGCTTTTAGTGCAGGATTTAGCCTAGTATCTCAAATACTCTTGCTCTGTGCTGGATGTTCTCCAGGGAGAACACAAACCTGCAAGCATTTTGTTCCTATTCTCACTCTTTTAATTTCCATTATTGTTCCAGGCTGTTTGCATTTCCCTTAGACACTTGCCATTTTGCCGCCTTCTTTCCCCTCCTCGTATATAGAATAGTGGTTTAGAAGGAACTAACAAGGAGCGATGGGAAGGCTTCCTAGTACCTCATAGAGGGAGAATTTACTTCATGAAGCAAAGAGTTAAACTCAAACTGTCTTCCACAGCCAATTAAGTGTATGCTGTCTTTTACTATGCATGCATGCCCTTGTGCAGTTAAATGTAATTTATGTTGGTAGCATATGCCGTTCTTGCTTAGTGACCTGGGCTCAGACTGTGACACGTTCAGTGCAGCCTGACAGTGAGGGAAGAAGACCTAAAGATCTACACAGGTGTAAGACAGGATTGTTAAAACTGAGATAGTAAGGTGGAGTTAAAGATCATATTGTCTGCGCGTCATTTGCAAGCAGATAAAAATCAGGTCTGGTAATTCTTGCAAGGTCCTTGACCAGTCATTAAACTACTTGCCTTAAGAAAGACCTGCCAAGTTGGCAATTAATGAGACTTAATCTGGTTAAGAATGTTTTAAAATTAGTCATGTATGAAATTGTGGTATAAATTTCTTTCACCTCCCTACAATTTCTGCTGGTTCGTAAGTGGTGAATCGCTGCTGGTCTATCCTTGAGCTGGAACTGAGCTTGTCTGAAATGGTACTAAATGTAGAGATGATTTTACGCTTTCTGAGAGTTGAAAATGTGTTGCCATCTTTAAAAGATATATGCTGAAATGTAAAGCAAGAGTATACTTTAAATAAATTAGGTTTTGTTTTTCTGAGATTACGTATGTATATGTAGCCACAAAACTATATGTATATATGTGGGTATATATGTACAGTATATGTATTTTATAAAATACTTTGCATGTACAGTATAGCTATTATGTACGTTCCTTGCTTTGGTCTGAATTTCAGGGATGTGTTTCTTTTCATGTCACCAAGAAAACTATTTGGTTGATTTTGAGAAGAGCAGCAACAAACACAGTCTTGCCTTCTTACACCGTTATCATCTGGTTGCTTCTCGGTGTCTCAAATATAGTAATCCTCCTTTCCTTATTCCTACATACGAAATCTTATAGACTACCAATAGTATTTACTGGCCTTAGTATCTAGGAACCTGATTCGTGACTGAGAGCCCTCTCTTTATGTGGACACAAAACAGAGATGTACGTAAGCTGTTTAGGAAAGCAACCAAAAGAGTATGAGGTAAGAGGTAACAGATGGCTATGGACAGATTGGAGGAGTACAAGGGAATGATGAGACAGTATTGACCAGCATGATAAGCAATAGTTTTCAGCATGTTGAGAAAAAAAAGCATGTTGAGAAAAAAAGTATTTTGGAGGCATCTCAAGAAAGCATATTTTAGTGGACTCTGCTTGGAAATGTTTAGCTAGTGGACAGTGAAAGCTGGCATTATTGGAAGAGCTGACATCACCATAAAAAGTGAGAAAATATATCAGGTGTGAGATGAGCAGTAAAGAGCCTTAAAAGTGAGAACAAATTATACTGGATGCGCCAAAGGCAAGGAGGAGCGATGTGGTTGAAGTGAATGACAAAGGAAGACAACCTTTGCAACAGGCAAGATTGTGTGTGTCAAGCATAGAGAAGAGAATGCCTGTAGTGATGGATCTGATGAGAGCTTTGGCCAGGAACACGAGCTGTGTGAATGGATAAGAAAAGCTATAGCATAGAGAGGTTATGTAGAACAAATCCACTGAACTGACACATAATTGGGATTTGAGAGACTGAGTTGAAAATGTCATCCATGTTGTGGTTTGCATGACAGGCGAGACAGTGATATTGTCCAGAGTGATTAGAGGAGGATATGGAGAGCTGAGATAGGGGAAGACATTATCTGCTTTATTTTACTCATTCTGGTATTGAGCCGGACATCTCATGGGGGAGGAAGAGGGAGAAGGACTACAAGGGGGATGTTAGCGTTGGAGGAAGAGGGTTTAATGGGGACAGTAGAAGGCAAACTAAGAGCAGAAATGATAGATTTATGGATCATCCACAGGGAATTTCTGTTTGCTGATGTTGTGCAGAGATAAGGCCCAGATGGAAGGAGATTAAGGACTGAGCTGCTTTGAGTTCCCCACAGGAAGCTGGTGGAGAAGGAGGAGGCCACTTGAAATTTGACATTTGTTGGATTAAGAAGGATTTTCATGATAAAATATCTGTGAAGGTTTCATGTATATTTTATCATGTTTCTACAATACAAGACCCTAGGATATGGTATATTTGGAGATAATTTTCAAAGACAGCTGACTTTATCACCAAAAACATTTGGATTGGGGCAACTTCTAAAAGACTGCTGAAAACTGATTTGGAGTAGCATATGCTTTAGGGAACAATGATGACTCTATCAGAAGATTGCAAACTTATTGTGGTGCTGTATTTTAGATGAGAATAAGCTCCAACTTTTTGAAGACAACCATGGGAACAAAACTGAAATTCACTCCACATCATCCTGTACTGCAAATAACCATAGATCAGAACTTTTGTATAAATCATATTGGTAGCTAAGTAAATATATTAGTTTTGTTAGAGGTGATGAGCACTTGTTCTTTCCTCTCTTGAACGAGGATTTCTGCAATGCAAACTTCAAAGAAGAGGTAAGAGAGCACAGCCTCCCCTGGGATTTCAGCCGTATTCAGGAAGACACGGGGTACATTAGAATTCACTGGGTTTTTTTTATTTTACTAATTTCTAGGATCTAGATTGTCAGTTTATGTAAACTGGCACAAACCTGTTGAAATGAAGAGTGCAGAAGAACTGACAATGTACATTAAAAAGTGTGTTTGAAGCAGAGTTTATGTTTAAAAACAAACCAATTATTTCAGTTGCTCAGAGAATTTCTTTTGCTGTGTGAGACTTACATCTAAGAGGTTGGGTTTTTTTTTGTGTAGAAGGTCCCAAGTGACATCTGAAAGCAAATACATGGAATAGTAACTTGGGGCATAAGATTAGCCATTTGTTGTAGTCCCAGACTTGATTATGGATAGACTAAGGAAGTAAGTTCTGTTCAGTACTCTAATTCGTAAAATGGCAGCTCAGTATGTTGAGAAAATCCTACGTGATGTTTCCAGTGATGCTTTTTAAATAATTTTTGTCAATAAATAAGAATAAAAGCAAAAAAATTCTGAAAAAAACCCAAACCAGAATTTATGCCAAATATTAGTAATTTGTGGAAGATAAAGTAACTTTTTTGAGTTAGTAAGTAAAGAAAACCCCACGTCTTTGATAAAGAATATAAGATTCCACATTCTTTATGCAGCTGTTCTTTTATTTGTTTTGATAAGTTCTGCTTTAATAGTATACTGGTGAATGTAGTATAATTTTTAATTTAAAAAAGTTGAATAACTGGAGTGTTTGAGTCAGGAGAGTTATGCAGAGACATTTATTTTATTGTACGTATTTGCTTTGTGTCTCATTTTTTGTACCAGGGATTTTGAATTATTAGTGAATGCTGTGAAGGGCCAGACCCTGGTCAGTATTGCAGAACAGTATGAAAGGGCCCTTTGAATATGGTCTGAAAGGAGAGCTGAAAACTTAGAGTGTGCTGGGGACCATCAGTGGGCAAAAGCTGGCATTTCTGGCTTGCTGCCAGACCTTTCCCTCTGTGTGACTAACCTCAGGGTTGGACAAGGAGGGATCTCCAGGTGGCTTAGCGCCCTGTTTTTCCTCCTCTCTACTCCACTGACTGAACTCACCTGCAGTACAGCCAAAATGGTTCAGTCCTACATTCAGAGGCTGGGCAATATATAAAAATAAGGAAACAAGGAGCCAAAGAAAACCAAAAAGAGAGGAAGAAAGCTTAAAATCCATGGAATTTGCTGGTAAAATCAACAGACTGAATTTCCTCATAGCTTCATAGAAATGCTAGCTGTAGGGGACCTCTGGAGGTTTGTAGTAACACGACTTTGGGTCGGTCTGGCTTTCATTGATGTACATCGATGAGATGGTTTCATACACTGGAGCGCTGTGCAGTCAAGGAAGTTTTTTATGGAAAACACACTCCCTTTTCGTTTTGTCTCTGCCTTTCCTTCTCAAACAGCCTGCGTCCATGACCATACTCTGGTCATGTATGCTATCGCAAATCGGTGATTCTCATTGTGCCATAGCTCTGCTGCCACACACAGACTTCCAGTTCTGCCTGTTTATTGCTCAAGCTCTGTGCAGTGGCGTACAGCTGCCTGAGAAGTCTGAATGCCCCCCATTTCATGGCCTCCTCCAACGTGTTCTTCCTCTTTGCCTGCACTGCTTCCTCGCTTACTTCTGTATTTAGATACCATCCCCTCACGAACCTAGTTTAAAGCTTTCTCCATTTGGTAGTAAGCCTGTTTGCAAAGATATTCTTCCTCTCTTTATCATGTGAAGTCCATCCCCTCCTCTTAGGTCTCAGGACTTTTTATCATTTATAAGGACCTTCATCTGACATCATCCTATATCTCCTGTCTGGAAACGTGGGACTGGGGAATGAAGAGGAAACTACACTGGATAGTTGGTTGAGATTGAAATGTTACTTCACATTTTCACGGCCAGACGTTACCGCTCTGATAAGGCCATGAAATTCACCTGAACACAGTGACCTCCTGCTGTGTTCTTAGTGCATGAGTTTCATCAAACTGGCTAAGCAAGGACTTATGTGGCTTGCAGGGGCTTGCCTGAGCTGTTCAGAAGTTAATGAACTGAATTAATTCTAAGAAAACTGAAAATAAAGTCTCAGCTATATATAGATAGAGAGATATGTATAGATACATATATAGCTGTTGGAGAGAACATTCCTGGGGAGGAAAAAGAGTTAATGAGGCATTTCAATGTCTTTATATGGAGCCGTATAAATTTGAGCCACTTAACTTCAGCAGGAATATCCTAGAGCGTTTGAAGTGTGGTGAATAATTTAAAATAAATAAGGTTAATGAAGAAGACCCTGTTTGCCAGTCTGAAATGTAAATTTTGAAGACCCTTTAAAGTTTTTGCTCATATAGAAAAAAAGAGAGTAAATGATTACATCCTGCATTTTATAAACAGTTGGGGTGAGGACAAGTTCAGTTATCTCAGCACTCTGATCTAGATCTTTCAGCATGTGGTCATCTGTCTTCATTGTGTGAAAATTTAACTGATTATTTTTTTCAAATGTTCTTGAAAGTGCATCCAAGAGGGTTTATGAAGACCAGATGAGGTTTGTTAGGATGGTTTCCTCAGAAGCAGTCTGTGTAAAATGTGACATCTTTTAAAAACATTATTAAAGCTGTTATTTCCTGTTCCAGCATTGCCCCTGGCTTTAGGAATAGGTAAATTTTTTTATGGTGATATTTGCATTCTCTACTATTACATAGGTGAGTTTGTTCTACAGTTTTACTTCAGGGCAGGTATTTGGCAAATATAGCAACTCTGGCTAATTGGACTGGATTGCTTTCTGAAATCTTTATTGCCCATGTGAAGACCTGCAGTAAAATTTCAAGTACATATAGTGGATACCACAAAAAAGATAATTTCCTAATTTTTTTTTTTTTTTAATAAGTGTGTTGGTAATCATGAAAACACTTAGACACACTTTGTCTTTTGTCAGCTTTTGTTTGTCAATAAACTGTGCTTATTGTGAGAACTCTGTAAGAGTTTTCTCACTTCTCACTTGTCTCACATGCATCACCTGATGGCAGTAGACCAAGACATGTAACTGTGCAAATCATGGAAAAGTGAAGTGTAATGTACATCGGTGCAATGCTTGAGTTAGATTTGATACATCCCTCTAATAAAGGTTATATCTGGGAGGTAACCATTACCACTGAATTAATAACAGTGTCTGCCTTAAAATAAGGGGAGCTGGATTATTCAATCATTGTAGCTTTAGTGAAGGAAGTGAACTGCACCAGCAAGGTATTTGGTCCAGGATCTCACTGTTTAATTGTTATGGTCTCACTTCAGAGTTACTCATGAGTAAGAAGAAAGGACCTGCCATGTGGGTATGGTTTTGACCAGTACTCATCTTACTTCTTCTCTACCTTTGCAAGAAAGCATAAGGGAGCTCTGTGGAGCTCCACCCATCTCCTTTGCTGTTACTAATGGTTCTGGAGGTCTGTGTTCAGACACCAAGAGAGCATACTGTGTGGAGATGTGGCTGTCACTGCATGTCTGCCACAAGTTCTAACCCTTATGAATTGCTGGGAAAAAATAGGATCTGACAAATGTTCCTCTGTGAACTGGCCCTGGGAATTACAGAACGTCATTGGCACACATGAATGTGCATCTGACCCAGGGATGAGTAACTCTGAATTTTGTTGACCTGTGGGAACGCTCATGGAAAACACATTCAGAGGTCTCCTAGGCTATCCTGGTAACCCAAGCCAGGATCAGTTATATTCTGGCAGATCTCTGGTTTGTTCTTAAAAACCTTCTATTCCAGTGTTGCGCTGTTCTTAGTGTTAGAAAGTAAAAATCTTCCTTGCTGCAATTTGAACAAAGTACTTATTACCCTGTCTTCCATGGATGTCTCCTCCGACTTTAAG
The DNA here is from genome assembly GCA_009819775.1 of Phoenicopterus ruber ruber. NCBI lineage: Eukaryota > Metazoa > Chordata > Aves > Phoenicopteriformes > Phoenicopteridae > Phoenicopterus > Phoenicopterus ruber. The sequence goes on along the minus strand of CM020215.1, from coordinate 187,174,435 downwards.
CAGCCATTTTGGTATATGACAGCTTTTACAGAGTTACTTCTTGGTGTCCTTTTTCATACATTAAACAATCCTCACTCTATCCATGTTTCCTCATAGCTTGTTTTCTAGAAATCTGTCTCTCTAGTTGTTCTGCATCTTTCCTGGAGTGTGATGCCCAAAACTGAACGTAAGACAGCTCTGTTTAGAGCGGATTGCTTCGTATGTCTCACTGCCTATAATGCCATAATTCTGTTACGATGTTTTATATTTATGCAACAGTAAGATAGGTATTCTTTACTTGAGATCCTCTCCTACAGAAATGCAACTGAAAAAGTGGTTCCTCCTCCTGCATTTATACAGTTCATTATTTATACAGTTCATTATACAGTTAATTATCAAGACACCCAAGTATCTTGCATGTGTTCCTACTAATTGACTTGTATGCTGCCCTCAAACTGTAGATTGGATCCAGCTTCAGGTTATAAATGTCTGAATGTAGGCGCCTAAATGTACATCGTATGTTAGCTGGGTCACTAAATTCCCAATCTAGTCAATGGAGCCTGGCCGATTGGACATGTCTTACTGAGGGTCAGCTGAAGAGTCTCATTAGAGTCCCCAAACACCAATGACTGTATTGACTCGTCCTCCATTAACTGTAAAAATAATTTGTTTACAATCTGGACCTGAATCCCATGCCATCTCTCCATTTACCCATATCATTTTGAATTCTAATCCTGCCTTCCAAGATACTTGCAGTCTCTTACAGCTCAGTATCATCTGTGAATTTCATAAACATACCTTCTATTCCACTGTTGAAGCCATTGATATAAATATTGAATGGTATTGGACCTGAAACACAACCCTGTGGAGCCCTACTCAATATGCTGCTCCTTTGTGATTGCAGCGATTGTTTTCTGAGTGTTTCTTCAACTAGACAGCACCCATGTTAGTATTTTAATAATTTATTTAAGCCTGCTGTTGAAAAATGCTTTGCTGTTTTGTGGTTTTGCATGCTCAGGATTATGAACTCTGTTACTTTGCGGTGACGTTAGAAGAGCCATCCTATTCCCCTCCTCCCTTTACTAGCTACTCTCTTTACCTTCTGTGTCAAAAGCTGACTTCACTTTATTCTGATTTTTTGCTGAACAAAATGTCCTGATGTAGTTCTTTCTCAGCTACTCCCAGATGTGGGAGTAGTTAAAATACACATTATTCCAGTCCTGTACTCTGGATGATTCTGCCAGTTGTTTCGAAAACTCTTTTCTCCCTAGTTTCCCTGGCTTGGTGGTTTGCAATAGATCCCCACCATGGGAGTGTTCCTGCTTTTTTCTTCTCTAATTTTGCAATCACTACATTGAAGTTTCCCCAAGATCCAAATTTCCTTATGGCCTGGAACTACATCAATTGTGTATGTTCCTGATGCACAATGCAGTACCCTTTTCCCACTGCCAGTCCTTTTGAAAGAGCAGTACCTCTTTACGTTCATATTCTAGACACATGGGTTATCCAAGTATCTGTTACTCCAATTAAACAGTAGTTTCTCTAGATATCTGGCTTCTCCAGTTTGTTTCCAATACTATATTATAGGTGCATAGAACTTCAGTAGACTCATTCACTATTCTTTCTTGATGTTCTTCTTAATTAGTTTATTTCAAGGAGCTTTTAGACCCTTCTCAACGTCACGCCTCTTCATACATCCCCACAGGATTTTATTACTTCTCTCTGACCCACACCAATCCTGACTTAAATTCAGTTAATGTAATCAATCAGTGTGTAAAGATGCTTTCCCATTTTTCATGAGAGAAGCTCCACTGCTATCAGTTTGTTTACACAGCACTGCCCACTTGCTAAGGACGCCAAATTCTTCAGCATCTTCAAATTCTGAAATAGAAAAATGTCTCATCAGAAACAGGAAGAGTTAAAAGTCATCTTGTTTATGGACCTAGCATGTTCTTCCACCGTTTGCTGCAGTGGTGGCACTGACAGCAGTTGTGATGACGGTAGGTTGGCATCATCCACTGTGTTTCTGCTCCTTAGTGCTCCTAAGCTGGAGCCTGTTTGTGTTGGAGACTTTCCCAGCCACTTTGTGTACTGCACAGGACTGGAATGCTGTCTTTCAGATTTCGCTGTAAAACTTATTTCTTTGATCTTTCAGTTCCATTTCAGCACATATAATTTCAGTCAGCACTTGTGACAGCGCAAATAAGAGCCTGCAACTCTTAACCCGGACTCCTTGTGCTCAAACTGGTTTCCTCATCAAGGGTTTAGAAATCAGCCATGCTTTGATGTGGCAGACTGAGAATTGTGCCTCGTTTTAGAATTTTATGATACTAGGGTTTCGTAAATATAAGATGTGATGTTACAGCTAGGATACTTGATCTCTGAGTATTTATTTTCCATTTCAATAAATTGATTTTACATTGTTCTGGTGAGGTCATGGTACCAGACTTTAGGTTTGCTTGATCTTACGAGAAGCGGGCGTTATGCTAAAGAAATTCCACTGCACAGGGAGGGTTTGAACCTTGTGGTTTTGGCAACTGTGACTTTTGGCCTGCCAGCAGACATATGGGAAATACCACAGTATCTGTTGTGAACAGCAGTGGAATAGTTAACAATGCTGACATTTAAAACAGCTGGAGTTACTTCTCTGATGTTACCATCTAAAGAGGGGAGTAGGGCCTTGAGGATGGACCTCCATGATGGCAAGGTGGGACCACAGCCAGACTCAGCCACGTTCAGGCCCTTTGTGTAGGGCCAAGTTACTTTTGGTGGAGGATGTTTCTTGCAAGCTGGATAAAACAGACGTGAAATTGTAAACTATGGGCAAATATATATATTTCATGTTCTCTTCTGGACCTGATGCCCAAATAATTTTAAACCACTTTCATCTCCTTTCTTATATGTATGAAGTCCTACCCTTTAGCTCATTTATAACACACCAACTTCTAGCTCCAAAGGCTCCATCTCAGTCTTGGGTATTGGCCATCAGTTGGGAGTCTCAAGTTGTGAAATTGTGTCATTTTTCTCTTTGAACTGCTTAGGGATGTACAAAGTGGAGCCTTTCCCTTTTCATGGCTCAAAGGGCCTGTGTATGCTTATGACATGTCTAATCAAATGGAATTAGTGGGAGGATGCACACTGCGGCTTCGATTCCTATTAATAACAGCCTGAAGGATGACTTTTCTGCATGATCTCTGGTGTTCACTATGTTATTTGAAGACCTAATGTTCTGTCATGTATGATTTATGCAATAGAGGTGCATTTCTATTATATTAGATGCAGAAGGATATTAGCAGCAGTACACTGCTGTATTTTTACATTAATTTTTTTGCAGTGATAAAAAGAGATATCACAAAAGATCAGGCTCTTTGAACAGCCTTTTTTTCTAGAAGTTTCTTTTTTTCTGCTCACGGAATCATAGAATCAGAACTATTTTAGGCTGGGATGGATCTCTGGAGGCCATCTGGTCCAACCTCTGCTCAAAGCAGGACCAACTAGGTCAAGTAGCTCAGAGCATTGTCCAGTTGGATTTTGAGCATCTCCAAGGCCAGAGGTCCCACAACTTCTGTGGGTGCATGTTCCACTGTATGACCACTCTCATGACATTTTTTTTTCCCCTTATATTTAGTCAGAATGTCCCTTATTGTAAATTGTATTTGTTGCCTTTTGTCCTTTTGTGTTATCAGTGTGCATCTTTGGGAAGAGGCTGGCTTTGTTTTCTCTATATCTTCCTGTTAGGTAGCTATAGACAGCAGTAAAATCTCTCCTTAGCATTCTCTTCTTAAGGCTGGAAAAAATTAGTTCCTCAGCCTCATCTCGTATGTAATTTTCTCCAGAAATTCATTTGTTTCTGAGACAAAAGTATAATATAATGCAACTTTTAAAATTTATTTTGTTTAAAAAATGCAAAAGAAATTCTCAAATGTATTTAACATATATGTACTTTGAGCAATAGACATGTGTGAAATAGCTTGGTTGGGAATTGTAATCACTGTGGTGTGCATTTATTTTTTTGTAGAGCATGTATGTTATTGTACATTTTTGAAGTTTCTCTAGATTACTGTACATAGAACTTTATAATTAATGCTACAGGAATTTATAATTTTTTTTGTAAATAAACATGAAAATAATATCAAATAGAAATTTACAGTGATCTGTTGTATCCGTCTGTATATCTACCACAGCATGACATAAGGGAGAAGGAAAAGAGGTCCATCCTTGAAGTTTTCTCTCACCAAAAGTACAGCATCGCCTGTTGATGATTTTTTCTGTTCGACTTGGAGGACACGGTCTTTAACTAGATTCCTCTGAGAGCTAATCAGAGCCAGTGCTACTGTTGGGATTAGCGATGAGAAATTGCTGTGCTCTCCTTGGCAACTCTTGCCCAACCCTGGAACATTTCTTGTCAACAGAAGGACTGAATTCTGCCTCCTCCACCAAACGTGGTGGTGGGCAGGAGCCCATTCAACTAGAGCATCATGCAGGTCTGCTAAGAAGGTGAGGAGGCTGCTGGCTAAGGTGCATATTCAAGGAATCTGGAGAGCCGGCTGACCAAACTAAGCCCTTTTGGCACCCAGGCTTGCAAATTTAAGTTAAAGGTAACAGAGACTTTAAATTTCACCTTAAACATAAATGCCATCGTTTTCTAAGTGACGAAGTTGCAGGTACCCAGGACTTCTAGGCTACATCCTGTAAGGCCTTGCAAACTGATGGCTTGTCAGAGAAGAAAATAATTGATGCTGTCCTTCAACCTGCTGCAAGCCCTTGGTTTTGGCCCAGAGTTTATTACTCAAATATGAAAAAGCCAGTAATTAAGACACAAACTTGCAGTTCCCTGCTCTTAGCAGATGGCCAGCTCCAGAGACCTTTTCCTCCTGCTCTTTCCAAGCTCCTGGAAAAGGATATTCCCCTTAATTTTTTCCTGGTCTCCGACTTGCCTGTTTTTCCTCAAAGCCCCTGACCATGTGAGGTCCAGAATACCTGTTTCCCAGGAAATATTAAGTGGTAGATTGTATCCAAACTGTGGGATGCCCTATATAAACATATATATATATATATATATGCATAGTCACGGGACCAGATACTAGTACATCAGCCAAAGTTTGGTCCCCTTCATGGATTACAGCCATTTCAGAGATGCCTGAGTGGTAACTGAGTTATACACTCTCTTAGCAAGGAAGTATCTTGGTGTCTGATCTGCTGATTTCTTCAGGAAGACCTGCTCATTTACAGATTTTTTTTTTTTCCCCCTCCTTGGAAGGAACTTTATGCGTACTGGATACTCTTTGTCTTCTAGCTCTCATTAAAAAAAATCCTCTCCTGAGTTCTTAAACTTTGCTGGAGAGCATACCTGTCATGGTATCCTAATGTGAATCCTTTCAGTGTGAAGATTTAGGATTTCTTTACATCAAGATTTAAATACATCTCTGGTGAGATACCTGTTTCCTACATATTACGCCAAATATCTGCATGTTTACAGCAAATGTTATCTTTTTAGTAATACGAAACTAGATGTTAAGCGTAACTATTATTTTCTGAGTCCTGATACTCAAATATATAGGAATATATCTAAAAAATATGACCATCTTTCTGAGCTCATTCTTTTCCACTTTACTTGCGGTAGCCCAGTAAATTTGTTTCTGTCACCAAATGCTGCAAAACTCCCATTTTTGAAGAACCCCATAAATGCCCGTCTCCCAGAGCCTTTGTCTACCTTTGCTGTTTTCCTTTCCCTTGACAATGAACCATCTTCCTCAACGTCTTCTTTACAAATTGCCGCTTTTATAATGCTGCCTAGTTTTACTGGTTTTACCTAGTTTTGCATTCTCCCTCGCTTTGACAGCAGACGCGGCGAAGGCTCTCAGCAGCTCGTGTGCCGAGACCCCTTCTTTGCTTTGTGCCATGAAGGACAGGCAGGTTGGGAATTGGGCGTGGGAAGTACAGTGATGAGCGGAGCAAAGAGTCGAGCTGTCGGAAGAGAAGGACTTCTGAAGTGGCCTCTTTGCTTACTGAAGAGCCCTGTCATGGTGCCTTGCCTGAGAGCAGACGAGGAGTAGGGAGGAGACAAGCTGAAACTGCGGTTGCTTATCTCCAAACTCATTCTCGGTTGCTCTGTTTTTCATGCCTCCAGCCCAAGTGTAAAGCAATAATTAACCTGAGCCTTTTAATTTCTCCCAGTTGGCTTTAAATTAACTCTGTTGTCATGTCGCGTGGAGTAATCCTTCAGGCATCTGTGGGGTACACTGCAATTTAAATTGTTTATGAGTGCATGGTTATTTACTGTTTGGTCAGTTTTTATTTTACTGTTATGATAATATTCATTATTTTTTTGATTTTCATGTTTGGGGGGGAGCCGTAATAGTGGGTCTTACTGTCTTAGATACTGCACACTCACAGAATAAAAAGCAAAATTCCCCCTCTGTCTGTCCTGCAGGGAAGTCCAAAGCTCTTTAACAGTACTCATGGCCAAACCTCCTAATGTGAAATAAGATGTGGCAAATTAGTTTGAGGACATTTCAGATCAAAATCCTGTTGTTAACAGAGTTTTGTTTCTTGAATAGAGTGTTGCTTGTTTAGATGTATTGAAATGGTATTCTTTGCAGTCATTTTAGGTACAGACAACTCTTTTCAAGGCAGGAAAATTTTGTATTTCTTGTAAATTGCATTCTTAAAATAGTTTCTAACAGGAAAGAGTCAAGGAGAAGACAGGATCTTTATTTCAGCCAGTTAAGTCTTTTGCACAAGCTCTCATAAATCTCATATTAGTATCAAAACAGTGGGACAAGTGGGTTTTGTTTGTTTTGGTTTTTTTTTTTTTTAATCACAGGTTTCTTTGTGCTCTATTTAATGGAGAGTCTAAAACTGCTATTTTATTAGTGTTGTGCAGTAATATGGTCCATAACTGTAGAACCTATTAAACACTTCATAAAGCCTTCAGGGAAACTTCTTTCAAATGTTACACTGTGTTTTTATAAGTTATAACCCTCTGGAAATTGGCTTATTATCAGTTTTCCATCAAAGTAAAGTGTTCCAGGAGAGTGGAGGATGACCTAATGTGATCTAGATCGAAAGCATCAGTGAAACTTGATGATTATCCTTGTTTTGATATTGTATATGTTAACAGTGGATTCTTGTCAAAACACATGTAGATAGATGCAAGGCAAGCCATAAAGACATACCTAGAAATTAAGGTTGCTGCTTGCGTCACTGTAATAATAATTAATAATTTTAAAAGTGAAGCTGTAACCCTCTTATTTGTGAATTGAGTGGCAGAAACTCCAGCACAGGACAAGATAATATGGATATGGTGAACTTTAAATATTCAGAACATGAACTCGCTTCTTTGCATGTATAAAATGATGGTATGAAAATCTAGTAGCGTACAAAAACTAATCTAGCAGTGTGCCAAAGTAATTAAAGCAAAGTAAATAATCTCCAGTGTTCTTATTCCCTGCAGAAATTGTTTAATATCTTATCTTTCCAAACTAGTTTTCTGCTAATTCGTGATGTCTTTGTAAGACTCTCCTTATTCAGCCAGTGCTGTTGTTTTCCATGGTGTGGGAATACCTCTCCTCCTGTCCTGGGGAGACGCGTATTGGGTACTGTCCACAGTCCAAAAAAAGATGTTTCTTCCATACAGTGGAAATGCCGAGCATGAAGCTACCAGCTGTAATCCTCCCTGGTCATTTATTGTGTACATCGTGGAAGGACTTTGATTGCCTCAAGTGTATGTGGTATATGACACTTTCTAACATTGTCTTGGTACTGTGGGACGTTTTGTTGCTGGAAGCCAGGGACGTGATGCTGATCTTGTTTTGGTACAAATTAGAGGTAGCGCTGTTGAAGTAGGTGAAGCGTAAGGCTGTTGTGAGGCGGATCAGATTATCTGCCTTTGAGTTGTCTGTACATATTAGACCCTGATGACCTGTGGCTCTTGAAGTTCCCCGTTACTGCAGATAAGAGGCAGGACAGATGGAGTAGGACATAAATTATGTTAAAATAGTCCAGTATTCTTACAGAGGAGAGCATGTTTCCTTGTATATCTGTATATCCTGAAGCATAGTTTTAACCGGGAAAAATAAGTAAAGTACGAACTGGGAGACACGTCTGCACTGGGGCTGCCCCAGCTGCCGTGGTGCCTCCAGGCTCCCTGTGTGCTGCAGGTGGCAGAGCTCCAGCGATCACCTTGGGGGAGCAGGGCAGCAGGTGATTTGGGTTTCCCCCACCATTGATCCCCTGTGCTCCTTTGGGTGCGTGCAGAGCGGTTTTTTATCACAAAACCTAACACCGGGTAGCTAGACAGAGCAAGTTCAATGGAGCAGGTTCTTTTTAATGTTTCTTGACATTAACAGCTCCATTTCTCAATTAGAATGGAAAATAAAGTTGATTACGTGTGTCCACAGGGTGACACTGTACTTTTGACCAGTAACTGTAAAGTAAATGGGAAAGGTCATGATAAATAGTATTTTAGTTTAATTATTCCTAGAAGACCACAGTGACTCACTGCGGGGTTTGTTGTTATTATTGTTCCTACAGCTAGAAAGCAATGTTTAAAAGACTTATTCTATATATTTATAAAGGGACCGATTTGGATGACATGGCTCTGATTTTTTCAGTGACGCTTTCTGTAAATATGGAAAAGTTGCTGTGCGTGTTTCTTTAGTAGCATTTCCACGTACTTATTTTGGGTTTGGTAAATATTGCAAGCTTAAGCCTGCCTATAAAACAACTTCTATCTTCGCACGCAGTCTCTGACAGAAACTGCATTCTGAGATGAGATCTACAGAGGATGGTTTTTGAAGAAAATAGTGGATTTGCTTAGATAATATCGATGCTTTCGTAGGGTCATTAATAAAGATCTGCCAGAGCTAACAAAAACAAAAGCAGAAGTATTTAGTGTTAACTTTAGTTTTACTTTTGCTAGTTAGGCCACACTCGTTTCCTCCAAGGAAAATAGGACTGATTATTTTTGCTAATTAGAAATACATCACTGGTCTGTATCACATCTGTAATTAGTAGCAAGATTTTAAGTAGATGTCGGAGATTTTTTTTTGGAGTATGATTTGCATTGTTAATTTACTATACATGCGTACGTATGTGTATCTACAGATTTAATGAACAAAAGGAGCAGCTGGTTGTTTTTCAAAGCAATCAGTTAAAGGTGCTTCATAGTCTGGCATTGCTGTTCCTTCTGCTCGGCGCTGAATTTGCTGCTTCTGGACAGCTCGAGTTTGTCACCAGAAAGTAAGTGGGGTTGGGAAACCAGAAAATAAACCCATGCTTTGCTCCTGTCATCCACTCAGCCCGGTAATTCACTCCACAGAAGTGTTGGTGAAAATAGCACTCCTTAGGTTTGCTCGGTTGGTTTCTGAGACAAATAGAGAAAAAAATGCTGAAAGGAGGGAATGATTTTGAGGGAAGGCTTGCAGCAAAGCAGGCCTGGAAGATAGAAGAGCTGGTTTGGAACGTGGCTCATGTTCCCCTGGTGCGTCCAAAATGAACCACTGAATAGGTGCAAATGTAGATGGCAGGATAAAAATGGGAACTATTCAAACCAAAAGCAATTAACTTGTATACAGATGGCTTTCTGGCATTCACGGCTGCATAGATTCTGGTTGTGTACTTTTTTAGATGTGCCATGGAAGGTTAAAGCCTCTATATGTCCGTCTCCAGCTGTTCATGCACATAAAATAGATAAGGAAATGAAGCCAAGTGAGTATTGTGTATAGCATCAGACTTGCTTGCAGAGATAGGCGTCTCAAAGATTAGTGCAACATCCTGTCCTGTCAAATGGTCCTTGTATCGGCCATTTATGAGAAGAAATTACATATTTTACATCAAAGGAGTCAGTCCAATTTCATAAAAATGAAATATGAGGAACTGCTCAGTATACGTCATATCTCTAGGATAAAGCCTAGGGCTGAGAATCCTGAACAGAAGTGGACGATTGCTGAAAGTGTGAAACATGTGAGTTCTTCAAGCAGCTTCGGTATATCCTGGGGTGTCTCTGGAAAGCCTAAGATTTAAGCTGTTTCACATAGAACAAAGTGTGCTGTTCATGTGCTCTGATCCTTCATACCGCAATGCAAGCGATTAGTTTTTCAAATAAATTGTTAGCCATGCTTTAAAAAAAACAAACCCATTTTGAGTTAACATGCAATCTACATTGATTTGCATTTTCATGTAGAACATCATAATAAATACTGGTTTGGGTCAGTGGAAACCTGCATTTTTGTCTTGCATTTCTTCACCCTTTTTAATAACCAATTTAAAAAAAAAAAAAAGTGTTTGAAATGTCTTTTTAAGATGGTCAAAATGTTTAGACCGGGCTTTCCAAAACTGTGGGGTAGGTACCTCTCTGAATATTTCAAGCTGGTACAAGATCACCATTGCAATAGCCAGCTACCACCCCATGTGCATGTATCGGCTGTGAGTTGTCACCACTGATGGAGAAACTGCTCAAGAGGAACAGTTGCAGCCCTGGTGTAGACTTTTCTGAATTTTATTCCTCAGTTTCTTTCTGGTGACACTGTTAACTGGAATGATTTGTCTGTAGCTTCAGGATTTTTTTTTTTTTGAGTGACAAACTCATTTATCTGTTTTACTTTTGGTCCAACTTCCTGCAGAAAAGCACCGTGGCCACCACCTAGTGAAGCCCAGGTGGCTTGCAGTCCTGTTGGAATGCCTCCCAGAGGGCCCCAGTCTTTCCTTATCACGTCATGTACAGTATGGATCTGTATATGGGTAGCTCTTAATCTCTGCCTGCTCCTGCTGTGTTTGCACAGTGGTGAGTCTATAGTCATAGGACCCTTGTGCTTTCTCTTCCTACTTATTTCTTACCGAGTTCCCTTTTGGTGAGTAGATACTTGGGAAGGGATATTACGAGTCCAGCATGTATTCTGTTCTGAAATGTGGGACCTAGTCTTTTCTATGGGAAATGAAGGGATCCATCTCGCCATTTCTAGAGGAATGTTGCACCGGTTTACTCATCACTAATAAGACTTCTCTATTTAATGTTCTCTGGGGTATGTGTTTCTCCCTTGATCCACCTGAAGCGCTTTCTCATGGTTAATGATCTGAATTTGCCAAGCACACTGACTCATTTCAGTGCTGTTTTTCATTATGTCAGCTATTAACGGGTCACTGCTCAGATGCTGGAAAATCTGCTGCAGGCTAATAGCGAGGTGCACAAGTGCCTCTCCATGGTATATATGCCACCTGTGCACATGTGTTCTAGCTTGATAGTTGGTAGAAAATCCCACGGCAATATGGGATGCAGCACCTATGCCATTAGCAGTCAATTCCTAATCAGCCTTTCATTAACACATACAACACTTCACCTTTTCTAGGATTTTTGCACAATGTGACTGAAGGAGGGTGAGAGGAAACACGCTGACGTGCAGAGGAAGGTGTTGATAAGTAAGGAAATAAAATTCATCCCAGGAGAAACAGCGTTCTTGCAGTAGAGGAGGTAATAACACAGGATAAGGAGCTGTCTTGGAGCTGTATACGAAAATCTGGCTCTCTGGCACAGAGTATTTTCCTTGAAAGTCAGTAACAAGGCTATGGAGGAATTGGAATTTATGAAAGCAATTCAGAAAAGAAGTAGTTGGACACAGGAAAACCTTGAAGAAAACATGGAGGGGGCTATTTTAGGTCCCAAGTTTTGACAACCCAAAATTACACTGTTAGAGCAGACGGTAATTACTACAGGAGCAGATCCTCCTGTTGCCTTTTCTTTGTTACACTCAGAGAGTGTCCTTTTGCTTACAGATGGTTGCCTTCACATGCACACAGAGATTTTTAGTGTTTCCTTCAGTGTACAGACAAATTGTTTGAGAATGGATGAATGAAAATTAGAGAGAGCTCCAAGGTTGGATTTTATTTCTGAACTTCACCCATTTTCTGGAAAGAGAAGGGAGGATCACATTTCCTGGATGTGGCAGAACTTCTAGAAGAAAGGACAGGACAAGGGGTAATGGTGATAGGACAAGGGGTAATGGTTTTAAGCTAAAGGAGGGGAGATTCAGACTGGATATAAGGAAGAAGTATTTCACAATGAGGGTGGTGAGACACTGGCACAGGTTGCCCAGAGAGGTGGTAGAAGCCCCATCCCTGGAAACATTCAAGGTCAGGCTGGACGGGGCTCTGGGCAACCTGATCTAGTTGAGGATGTCACTGCTCATTGCGGGGGGTTGGACTAGATGACCTTTAAAAGGTCCCTTCCAACCCAAACTATTCTACGATTCTATGAAGAAAACAGTTCAGGATTTTTTTCTTTTTATACACTGTTTCTATGGCTAAAAACCCTTCTGGATCTTTTTTTCTCTTTCCCTAAATGATATCTGAAAATCCTTGTGGGAACCAAACAAGAGAGCAAAGAAACAAAAAAACCCAAAACAACCCACCATTCACACCTCATTCATTTTGGAGAAAGGTCTAAGTTAGGCTTCTCCTAACTAGGACAATTCTAGGAGGAGCTTTCATCCCTGCAAAGATTCACAGTCCTGTGAGTAGAGCTGCAGATCTTGGATGTCAATGCCTTTCCCTACCACGAAGAAAATGAAAAAGACAATCTTTGGATGCGTTTGCACAGCAAAGAAATACTACAGTTGTTAATGTGTGTGCTGAGGTCTGAAAAATCTTTTCAGCATAAAGCAGTGCAGAGACAGTTTCCCGACAAGGAAAAAGGGACACTGAAGGATTTATTGTGTTGCAGTATTTATTATGTAAGAGGTATTTGCATGGTAAAGAGAGAATGCAGATTTTATTTAGAATAAAGAGGACAGGATGAATGATGTTAATGAAGAGCTGATTGATGGAAGCACGAGTTGTCTACCATGCCACTCATATTTTCTGAACCCCAGCAATCATTTTATGGACATCTGAGTTAAATGATGGGTAGATTAATCCTTTGGCATGCTGAATTTGTATGGAGAGTCTGCTGTGCCAAGATGGAGGTGGGATGAATCCAGATCTGATCCTACAGATGTCAGTTAGGTGCCTGTTCTCCCCATGCAGCCGAGAGAGCAGCTTCAGAGAGTGATTCAGCCCAGCTATGTTTTGCATTGCATTTTGGCATTACCTCTCTCTCTCCACACTGTATGGAAATGTGATATAGCAACAGCTTGGATTTACTCCATCCACCCCTAGGTCCTTAACCAGCCATCTCAGTCAGGAATCCATTTGCCATAAGCTCCTTGTTTTACTCCACTGAATATAGGGGGGAACCTAGGTAAGGGGTGGATGGTAGTTTAGATGACTCTGTTTTTCTTGAAATACAGGAAACCTTGTGATTAATCAATGGTACTCTTGACAGCCGGGGTTGTTCTGTTTATTTTAGTTCTCGTTCTAAGAATAAGACTGCTTGAATGGCTGTGTTAATAAATATGATCCCAAGCAGAGGCATGTGGTTTGCAGACTTTTTTTGTTATCTGATATGGCTTCTCCACATCCTCCTTTTGTGACTAAGTCGAACCCACAGTCTGCCGAGTGTCTGCCAGGATAGGAACCCAGCTGCCAGACTTGATGACATTAATCATTTCCCTATTTTGTTTATTTCAGCTAACATCTCTAAACATCATCTAGCAGGTCCTGACAAGAGCTTCTTGGGTAGATTCAGTAGCCTAATTTCTCTTTGACATCTACTGGTGTGTTGGTGGCCATAATTGATTGGATACAGCATCCCAAGAAGTTCTCTATGGCATTGCCACAGCTTGAGATTGCTTTGAGCCCCATTTGTAGCAGATACAAATTTCTTCTAAGAATTTAACTCTGCAGGGATCTGGGGCTTGTAAGCCACACGTTCAGAATGACACCGTGAACTCAGGGACTGTCAAAAGCCAAGATTATGTGCCCTCACTTGAAGCCTAGCAATCAAGCCAACAGCATAGAGATCACCTCGTAATACAGTATTATCAATTAACCACCTGTCAGGGAATTTCTGTAGCTCAAAGAGGTAACGGCTGGCTGGCTGCTGCTTTCTAGGTAGTCCCTCATAATATGGTCCTATGTCCTCTGTCTAATCCTTGACGTTGCAAACGATTTGTGTTCATTCTCATTATGTGATGCATGTCTGTGAAATGAGTCAGATGCACAACTCATCATGACCAAGACAGCTGAAATTATGCCGTGCTACAGAAGATACTGATTTAGTCACTATTATTGTTTTCTCTAATATATGGGAAGTCAACCATATGTTAATTATTTTTCTTCAGAACAGCTCCATTAAAATTTAAACTGGTGTGTTATTAGTGTCTAGAAAATCTCTTTCAGTCATGTGAAACCACTGTGTAACCAGCAGACCTCATGGTCCCGTGCTTGGGATGTGGATCCTTCAAAAGCTGGTGTGCCAGTGTGACTTTCTTTCCTAAGTGAAAGACGGGACTCTTTAGTCTTCCATATTTATGATTGGTCTTGATAAGTTACACGTATTTTAAATTTCACAGTTTGTGAGCAACCGGTTTCCCTTTACCTGAACCCATGGGGGAATCTAATGCAGGAGGACCATAATATGATATTTTAAGATTGTGGTGGGTATGGTGGTTAAAGAACCTAGGCCTTCGCTCTTGATGAAGTTGTGAGATCTGTGCCTCTAAACCCCCATTTTCTGAATTATAAAATCTGTACAATGCTTTCAATATTAAGTCCTCTGTGTTTTAGGGAGGCTTAAGATGAAAAATCCAACCCACCTGGGATCTGAAGGAAAATTGGAAAGATTTTTTTTCTTTCAAATGTTGAATGGTTTCATGTGCAGAAAGGGAGTATTATCTAACTGATTGGGATCACTTTAAGATATGACATGCCTGCACTGCGTGAATAAATTTGACAATTTGGGGCTTAATTGGGTAATGCAATTGCACTCACAGACACTTCAACATTGTGGCAACAATTAATGCATGTAAACTTGCTGGATTTTTGTGTGTAGTTATAGGACATTTAAGGATCTCATTTGTAATTAATTAGTCTCCTTTTCTTCTAATTCAGAATGTCAAGCAAATTTTGATAACTTTTTGTAAGTGTTTCTAGTTTTAAAAGCCCTGTAATTGTTACATTTGCTCAGCGCAATGTTACGCAGTGGAGGGGGAGCCCAGGAGCGTTTCAGCTTTGCAAGGATCTGAGCGTGTCACCCACTAGACATAAAAAACCTTAGCCCCTGAAAACTCTGGGGACACACTGCAGAAATATATGAATACTTTCTAAAGATGATCATCTCCTTGTACTCCCTCTTGTCCCCCTCATCCCCCAAACTCAAAACCATCCAAACAAAACCTTGCAAGAGTCCTCTCAGGACAGTAGCTTAAAATGTGCATCTCAAAGCAAAACAAGAGAGGTGCCATTGATAGCAATCTAAGCTTAAAAATCAAGACTCAGACCCCCAAACTAGAAGATTTTAAGAATAAGGAAAGCTTTTTTTCCCAATCTTCATGTGTTTTAATTTCCCACGACTTCTCTCACTGTGCGTGTGAGGAGGTGGGAAATAATTTGATGTTGAAAAGTGCACCTTTAATTCAGAGCCTTCTCGGCTTTCTCCAGCTGAGATGGTTTCCTTTTACTTATGCTAAAACAAGGACAACAAACAAGCTCCACGCTTCTTATCACTGTCCTGCCTCTTCCTTCCTATTTCACCACTTGGTTCCCTGGAGTCCCTGATGAAATAGGACTATTAAATGCTAATGTACAAAATCCCAAGCCCCAAAATGCTTTTCCTAGCTTTCCAGTTATTCATTTCAGTTGAATAAAAATGTATTATTTTTTGCAGTTTCTTTCAATTTTCCATTATCTTTTCAATAATAATCTGAGCTTGTGGCGCAACTTCTTATCAGGCAGTTTTGGTGTCCTAAAAGTGAGCACACTGAATCAGTGATCCCCCAAACTTCTGGTACCTGATGCTGAGTGTTACAGTGCATGATACTAAACTAGAGCCAAATTGCTCTTAATAGAGAAAACTGTGACCTGCTATGAAAGACAGCCTGAAATAAAGGGACTGAAAACAGGTCTGGCCCCCTGCAGATGGTCTCCTTGGGACAGTCTTTTCCTTTGGTCTATTTTTCCAGCCTGCAGCTCTCGAGTTTAACCACAGATGCTATGACGTCCTCACTGGAAGATCTCCATGAGCAAAATCCGTTTCTTTCTGTCACCTCTGGAGCTTTGCTGTGAGTTTGCTCCCCGCTGATGTCTGCAGGAAAGGTCGTCTCTCCCTTTCCTACCCATCCTTGAGAAACTCCCTGTGTCTGAACATACTCCCATTGTTAAATCATCCCCCTCTCCAGATATTTCCATATAAGTGCGGAAACCTGCAGGAGGAAATTATGTAGCCTTCATGGCTGCTGCCTGGCCACACGTCATCTAACAGAGCAAAACAAAACTGGACAGAGAGATCAAGTAGTTACTCTGCTGTAAAGCTGTGAAGCTATTTTCATGGCATAGCATCTTTGCTATGTTGACAGTCCGGCTAACTGCTGGAAGAAGCCACCCTTCAAAGCTGAGCTTTACGTAGTCCTTCCATGTAATTAGTTTTCAATGGTTGATTCTCACCCATTTAGTTAAAACAGAAATATAGTATTTCCTCTCCATTTTTTTCATAATTATTTCAACATTGTAGATCAGTGAAAAATTATAGCAAGGTTAGCTTTTGGTTAAATTATCAGCATTGGAAATAGCTGTTTGAGTTAAGTATAATACAACCAATTTCCTGGTGATAATTTCCTAAAAATAATTTAAAAAAAATTCCTTCTACTTCTTCCTTGATCTGCCCCTCTGTGTGGGACTTGGAAAATGCTTTAATCAGCTTTTCCATTCCTCTGTCTCATCATACCCTGGTTTTGGAATTTGTTTTCTTTGTTTTTTCTTTGCTTAGACATCAAGTGGAAAAGAAGCCCAAGGGCAGCAACAGAGGCTTTGTTGCTGGGTTTGCGTACAGAGCTCTGCCCAGGTTGCCCAGAAAACTGCAGGATAAAAGGAGCTTCTATCATCCTTATGGCTTTCTGGTAGGCAGAAATTCTGCCTCATGGTCATTTTGGAGGTGATGATAAAATGCTGCTTCATAGGGGCCCCTTCCCCATCTGCTCCTTTTCCTACCCCTGCCCGCGTTGTGTACCTGCACCCCTGCGGTCCATAGACCTACCTCTTGGCCCCCAGTGCCTTCCTGCTCATTATCTTCCATCTTTTAGCATCTCAGGCCGCTCTTTGAACACCGTCCCGCAGCAGTGTGTATCCAACCCCTCTGAACTGCAATGTGGCAGCCAGTTTTGCTCTCGGCCTGCGTGCAGACCAATTAAAAGCGGTGGGTCACTTCTACTAAGGCAACTCTAGTTTCAGGTGCAGGTAGACTGTAGGGACACAGCTGTCACTTTATTGCCTTAACTCCATCGCCAGGAGTGGGAATTAGCATCTGTATCGGTTAAAGGGTAATTCATGTTTTATGTCTCTTATTATCTTAAGACAAAAGAGAAGGAAAAATCTCAAATGTGTAAGTGTTTAGAAGGAGTGCACGTGTTAAGATTCTAATATTTGCTTTCTCTTAACTCCTTTGACAAAGGAAAGAAGGTAGGAAAATAGCAATTTGGGTTCTGATTTGGAAAGTTCATTGGAGAAGGGGAAGAAATCAAGGAGAAATTACGTGAATAGTTCAGTCAGTGGTGTAAGCTGTGAGCTGTTGATCACTGTTTTGTTATGCAGACATAGATTTCCATTAATACTCCTTCTTTTGAGAAACAGAAATCCCGTCTCTGCTGTTGTATGCTTAATTGAGCACTTGAGGCAAAAAACCACCCACAACAACCAAAAAAACCCACAAACAAACAAACAAAACCAACGAAACCCTATGGCATGCAGATCTATCCTTCAGGTGATGATGTTCTTTTGAAATCTTTTCTAGTAAAGTTGTCCCCTCCTGTACATCCTAAATATGTTCTCTGAACTCTGAGACCTCTCCATGAAGTGGGTAGAAGAGGTTTGGTCTGCATTACAGAGTGAGACTGCTGGCGGAAAAGTGGAGTTGCAATGAGTTGTAGAAAGCTAGTGTTACACTTGAAAGCGCTTTCTTCAGAAAATATTATACATATATATATACACACACATATAGTTAAGACCATCTAATATTCCCTGGTGAGGAAAACCAAATACACAATTAAATTGAATAGTCATTCTTTAAGAAGACTTCTCTTATTTGCGGCTTAAATGTAACAGAAAACAGAGAGTATAGTAATGCAGACTCTCAGCAAGATTTTTTAGCTATAAAATGTCAAAGCCTCTTCAAAATTTAAGAGTAAACTATTGCACAGCTTTAAAAATGAGTATCATAACTTTAGGAAAACATTGTTACCCTACTTCTTGTAGATCCACATGTGGCAAGATTATTTCCACATCCACATGTGGCAAGATTATTTCAGTGGAAATATGTGGCTATAGGCTATTTATTTTTTGTGTTTCGTTTAACACCACTTGGCATCTGAGATCAAGAAAGCTTAAACCAATTATGAGTAGCTGGTGCAGCAAAAATCATGATTGATACATTTACAACACAGGGTCAATTCTTCTGGTAATGTTATTTTATTAAGAAGCGGAGCAAGGGGGAGAAGGGGACATCAGGCATACCACTTTGTAGCACCAAATTAACACAGTACTCTGACCACATACAGATGTTTCCTCCCTCAGTGCAATCAGTGCAAGACGCACTGATTGCAGTGCGCAGACTTCGGAGAAAAGACGGCTGTGTGGTTGTTGCTAAGCCTGTTTCCCTCTTCCCTTTGGTTTATTGGATTATTTTATACTGTGGAATGATAGGAATTTAAAAATGAAAAAGTGCTGTTGAGTCATCCAGTCCATCTTGCAGCTAATGCGGGATTGTTCTCTGTGGATCTTCGTCCAGTTGGCTTTAGATGTGATTGGACTTCAGCCAATTTCCCTTGGAAGATTATTCTACAATAGAATACACTTCATTATTAGGATTTTTTCCCTGTCAGCCTAAATTTTACTTTGCTCAGTATAATCACATAACTCTTAGCTATAGTTTCCTGAAAATCCCTATTAAAAAAAATCCTTAGTGTGTGCATCCTTCCAGAGCTTGTAGATAATTATCATATTTCTCTTTCCATAGTGGCTTTAGTCAAGCAGTACATATTTAGTTATTTTAATATTTTCTCATAAATCAGTCTTCCTAGATTAATGATTACTTTTATTACTGCTATCATTGAGCCAAATCTCAAATTCTTCTATTTAAAATTCAACAAGAAAAGGCTGGACTGAATAAAGACTTACAGATTAGATCATGGTGTCATTGAAAACCCATCCTTTGAACCCCTGTTTGTGACTTCAGATCTGTCTGAATGCCAGCTCTCCTGAGGCAGACTTCAGCAGTAAGATTTGTCTCAACTGCCTTGAGTTATCTACAGTGTAAGTGCCCACATCAAAGCTACTCTCCCTAGATTCCTTTTATGATCATTGGACCCTATTGTTGGGTGCAATTCATCTAAGCTATTTTAGATATCCACATTAGGACGAAAGGAATTGAGCCCTAGAGGCACCTATTTCTCTCTCTCAATTAAGGGTAGCCCAAGGTGATGAGCTCAGATATTGACATCTGCAGTTAGTGAGACAAATCCCCCCTAGGTGCTGAAGTCTTGGAGGTCAATACCAAACAGCTGTGCTGGAGGGCTACCTGATTTATATCGATCAGTCTGCCTGTCCTGGACCACAGACTTCCTTGGGTATTTAAAGATAGGGTCTATGGATGTTCAGGCACCATGGTTCAAGAAGTGAGGTCTCGTTGCTGTCCATGGCAATGCCACCACAGCCTGGAGACAGTACCGAGGTGCTTTGGCACTCGGAGAAGCTGTGTCCTGAGACCTTTCCTAACACATTTGCATGGCATTGAATTCAACACAAAAGTGTGATGGTTACATTGAAAAACAAGGGGGTGAATAAAATTGCCTTTTGCATAGACATAGAATCACAGAATATCTCAAGTTGGAAGGGACCCATAAGGATCATTGAGTCCAACTCCCTGCTCCTCACAGGACTACCTAAAACTAAACCATATGACTAAGAGCGTTGTCCAGATGCTCCTTGAACTCTGACAGGCTTCCCTGGGGAGCCTGTTCCAGTGACCAACCACCCTCTCAGTGAAGAACCTTTTCCTAATGTCCAAACTGAACTGAAGCAGGTGCAGCATTTACCTCGAGGGTAGGAGATCTACATGCCAGGTACGTTGGTTTTCAAGTCTGTCTGGGCTGGAGGAAGTCCATGGTCAATGTCTCTCACTTTCCAAGGCCTCTAAAAAGATGGCTCTTATATGACAGATGCCTACTGCTCTCCCATCCTCTGGTAGGTATTTTTTCTCCACTGACAGCTTAGTGCTCCGAATCGTAACTGCAGCCCTGGGCAGATGCCTGCTCAGATGCAGTTCTTGCCTTTTGGTTAGCCATAGGTTATGGTTTGCGCTCCACGCAGGTACAATCATTCCTGGTTTATACTGGAGTAACTAGGAAAAGAAATCAGCATCTGCCTTTTGTTCATTAGTAAAAAAAATAAGTTAAATATGTTTTCCCAGTGGATGGTTACCTTCTGTCAGACTTTCTGACAAAATATGCTAAGCCTCCTTTCCCTATAATTTGTATATAATATTCACAAAGAAACTTTGTTCTAAATACCTTTGGAGGGCAAACACCAGGGAGGGAGGAGAGCTGTTGAAAATGAAGGATAATATCAGTACAAGATAATATGTTTATTAATTAGTCCTGAATGAATTTAGACTGAAAATTAAAAGAAATTTTTCAAACATCCCAAGAGGTGAAGTTCTGGAATAAACTCCAAACACACTAGTTGAGTAGAAAACCAAAATATTTTGAAGACAGAATTCGGTAAATTTAGGGAAGGTTTTGTGAGAATGCATAGGAGCATTTAAAGAGGTGGAAAAAAAATTGAACATGCAATATGACTCTCCAGTCATAGTGTTACCAAGGGGGCTAGAAAGGAGACTGGCCACTGCCTATGTGTTTGCACTATCACCTATTTTATGTTTAATCCAGCAGTTGGTGGATTCTCCTGTTGGCTAACAGATGCCAGAAGGTCCCAGTCTGAGGTCAGTGTAAGAAATTTGTTGCTGTTGCCAGACCCTTGGAGTTGAGGCTGTCAGCTGCCTTCCCAAAAAACCCCATTTGGGACGTTGGTCTTGGTCTTTGGTTGGCATTAGGAAGGGATTGTGTGGTGTGCATGTGTCTCTGTGGAACAGATACTGTGTGGTAGATCCTCCTGGACAAAGCAAAATCAGAAAACTAGACAAGACTCAGTTCGTCCTTCTGAGTAGTATATTCCTTCAATACTGCAGCCCAAGCACTGTACCCAGACTTTTCCCAGTTGAAGCCTGTGCTGAAAGCTTGCCAGGCAACGGAGTTATGCTCCTAATTCACAGTAACTGGAACAAAACGCAGCTATCCTCATCATTCATACAGACACACAACCCTCGGAGACTACAGGCCTGCCACAGCGTACCATGCTTCATCTTGACGCCAGCAGACAGAGTACAGGGTTGTCTGTTGGGACATTAAATTTTGAAGTATCACCACAGTGGAGATGAGAAGGACTTGGAGGAGTGTGCATTGGGCAGGTATTTTTAGCTACCTTTCCTTAAAATTGCTCTGCTTTCCTAATACTGTTTTATCATCACCGTGGTGAGCTAATTCTGCCACTAGCCTGTCTCCTAATTATCCTTATCTTGATAAGCTATTCCTCATTATTTCTGACTTTTCAGAGAATGACATCTGGTGCCTGTCCTCCGCTTTTAGCAGGAGGCATGACTGACTGCTTAGAAAGGCTTCCTAGACTCCTCTCAAGTTGTTTGATCCTGCTCCTCTTCACGGCTCCAGCTCCCATACTTGCTTCTGAGACAAGAGGGAAAGTTGGCCTTTCTTTTCTGTAATGCTGAAAATGTGAGCAAACACCTGTGAATTACAGCTGGCCCCTGTTACAACAGGTGTCTGTTTCAAGGAGGACATGATTGTCCTCTTGTTTCTTCTATGGATTTTTTGGCCCACCTGTGATTTCTGAGGCTGGACTTTACTGGTGGCTAGTTCTGAATGGTTTCTCCTTTTATGCAGGAATGAAGTATCATAATCTTCAGATATTGTGGTGCTAGATATTATTTAAGGACCTTCCAGGACAACTGAATATCACGGGCATGCTGAACTTACCCATGATGTCCTCAATAGATCTTACTCCTGAAAAATATGATCTATATTCAACTTACTGGAACCTCTTTTTACATTCCTTGTGATTATTTGAACGGTGTTTTCCCAACAATTGTCACTGTCGTTAAAAAAGGGAAAGGTTAGAGGTTCATTGCATCTATTGCCTTCAGCTGCTTACCCAGTCTTTCACTGGGTTGAAACAGCACATTAGTGTTATTGCCTTTCTTTTAAAAGAGAAAAAAAGGGTATGTATTTCCTTGCAGAGTTTCTACTCCAACCTCTAGACTGTAATGATGGCAGCACATTTCTGCACATCTCAGACCCTGTAGAGATGCAGCAAAGTAGCTTAGGCTCGGCATTGTCAAACCAAAAGCAGCAGTCGCGTTGTGTGTCTCTTCTGCCTGTGTCAGGGCAGGTTTCCCTTCAGAAGTGCCTGCCACACTGAAGTTGCTCAATACTTTGTACTTTCACAGAAATATTTTGGGTTGGGAGTCTTTGCACCTTGGATGCTACTTTCAAGACAGACTTTAGAGCAGTGAATCCTTTCTCTTATTTTCCCACAGATGAGGGGAGAGAGGACATTTTCAGCTGTTAGAAATTAGCGTTCCTGAGTGGAAAATGGTCTGCGTTCTTATAAACCTCCTCATTTTTCTTTTTCAACAGGGAACGTGGGTTTGTACTAGCTTGCCAAGAAGAAAATCAAAGAAAGGATTTCACTGTCTAGCCTACTTCACTGTCAGTTCGGGATGGCCCCAGAACCATTTGCTGTTATTGACCGCGCTGCTGTCCAGTATAGGTACTTTGTCCGTAACAGCGATGGGTGAATACCCTCACTGCGATGGGTGGCAGAAGTCTGCTAGCGGGCAGGGACGTGGGACTGGATGGACTGGCTCTGCTTCCCACCTATTTTGTTAAAGCAGTGCGCCCTGACTTTATAAACACTGATGTCCCCTGATGGAAAAAAACACGAAGTAACAGGTTAAAAAAAATGTTTTATTGCATTATCACGTAGCACACTCCATTGCACACAGCGTGACTGTAATTTTGTGAATGATGGTGTGCAGGTTAATATACTTTGTCGAAGCTGTTTTATTAGACTGAAACTGAAATCTGTACAGGAGGCTCTTTTTTTCACCCTGAAATCTATTACATGTTGCATTTTAGGGGAGCCGTAAGAAGACTGACTCCCAAGAATAATCTTTTCCCCCCTATTTCAGGGAAAAGTTAGAATGTTTAATTTTACTTATGATAATTTGTATAATTTCATATGCGTTCAGGATATAAGAGAGGAGGTGTGAGATGGAGCTTCCTTAATTTGCCTTTATTAACTACATCAACTGTGAATCAGTTGGACTTAATGTACAGTTGAAAGGGGAGACATTCTTCTGTACTTGTAGATTGATGTTAAAGAGAAAAAATTTAAAATAGGGATGGTAATGATGGAACCTGAAAGAGTTACTCTGAGAAATGAGGTATAATAAAGAAAGGCTTGGCATGTTCATTTATTCCCAGATTTCAGTCTTTGACTGAATGCGAAGGTGGATAACCTGCCATCTTGCAAATCTGAGTACAAATAAAGATGTAAAAATGAGAACAGCCTGCTTTTTTAAATATTGCTACCTGGCATCTAAAAGTGATACAGAGTGTTAAAGATATCCCCCCTTAATTGTCAGTGATACAAACACAATTCTAGAAAAATGTTATAAACACTCACTCTAATGTGTATTCATTTGCAGAGAAATAAAAATGTTTTCCACGGTGCCTGGCACATACTGAATATTCAGTGTAACAGAATGGAAGGGATTTTACAAGTTAATGCCTTTAAAATGAGGAGATCACAATACATTTCTGACACGATGTTTCAACCTGGACTTTTATTTTACAGCTTAGTTAATTCTCAATGCAGAAACTGCAGTCTTGTGATGCAGAGATTTGAGAATCCTGCATTGAGTACTGCCCAATTTAGTAATTTTGCCTAAGGCACTGAGCAAAACTTGTGTCTAGCTTTGATAGTAACAGCAATTACTTCTGTTGTAACGTGAAACATATAATGGATGATATAAGATAAGAGTTGAAACTGTTTATTTATTAGACTATTGTTCTGGGGAGGGGAAAATTTTTCTTGTAAGACTATCAGCTAGCATTTGCACCATATTCATACTGGGGATTTTTCTCCTAGCATAACGTAACCAAGAACCACCCAAGTAAGTGTTACTTAGAGTGTTTGTTTGTTTTCCTTTTGCAGTCCCAGCAGGAGAGTTCCTTTGATTTCCTATGAAAACTTGAATTCTGTAGAACGGGATGGACACGCTCCAGCTGGAGAGTTGTAGGCTTAATAAATAGCATGTAAAAGAACTGGCAAACTGCACCCTGGACCTTGTCCATCACGGACTCCAGAGGAATGTGACTGAAGGGAAGATGAAGAGGCTAGACAATTCGTGTTCTGTATCTGCAGTCTGTGGATGACTGGGGGTGCTGAAGGTGTAAGAAGGTGGTCGAAAAATATAAATTATCAAGAATCAGTTTTATGTTAGTGCGCATGATGATCTGAGGAC
Source organism: Phoenicopterus ruber ruber (assembly GCA_009819775.1). Lineage (NCBI taxonomy): Eukaryota > Metazoa > Chordata > Aves > Phoenicopteriformes > Phoenicopteridae > Phoenicopterus > Phoenicopterus ruber. Next base: position 187,149,714 of record CM020215.1, on the reverse strand, counting down.
TTTTTTTCAAAGGATGAGTAGCACCTCTGCTGAAAACCAAAGAGTGTAGAAACAGTGATATAATCCTTCTCAGCCCCAAGGCATCACTAGCTGTACCTAGGCTCCTCTGGCAGATGTTTTCAGAGAAAAAAAGGTCTTTCAAAGGAGATAATCATGGTACTTCACAGTCCTCTTTCTCTTTCACACCTGCCCAGCCTAAATAGTAAAGCCAAGATCCAGAAACCCTGCACCTTCTAGTTTCTGATGCACTTATTATGCCATGTTCTTTTCCATGTGGTTTTTTCCAAGTAAAAAATTAGAGAAATTCTATTTATTTTTCCATAAATTCACAAAGGGTGATTGCGGGGTTTAGCTTCTTTGACAAAACACTGAAAATGCATTTTTGGTTGTTTTTTTGGGTTTTTTTTTTGGTGGGTTTTTTGGGTTTTTTTTTTTGTTGTTGTTGTTTTTTTGTTTTTTAAAGTAAGTTGATGAAAAGAACTTTCAGTTATCGGGGGGAAAAAGCTCTAGAAAATGTTGGGGTTTTTATCGAAAATCATTTTAGCTCATAAGCCATTCTTTCCTGATCGTGATAAAAAAAAAAATGATCAGATCTCTACATCAATAATGTTGAAAACAGCAACAGCAGTGATCATCCTGGATGCACGTTGTTTTCTGATGTGCTTTCATATCTGAGCAGTTCCTCATGCTGTAAATATCAGCCTGACTTACACTCAGGCTTCAGCCTCACATCAAGTAACAGCAAAAAAAAATAGGGGCTGTTTAAATGCAGCAAGGCTTGGAAATAACAATTTTTTAAAAATGCCAGCATGTCAAAACATTGAAGGAAAATATTGAAGTGTACCGGTACGCTTCCAGTTTGTCTGTTGCTGAATGCTTTTTCTATTGAATAATCACATCTTCTAGGGTCTAAAGTGGTGGTTCATTGTATGTAATGCATTGTATGTAATGCATTGCTTGTCATGCCACAAGGCATTTAAAAAAAGAGACTGAAATTATCTGGAGGAAACCAAATCACTTTATTTCAAAGACAAATTAGATTGATCCATCTTACCATTCTCTATAGATTTCATAAGCACATTACTTGCTGAAGTGGTATCAGGCATTTTATATATTATAGCAATTTGCATACGTTCATTAAGCTGTGCTTTGTAAAGCTTTCTGACAGGGGCATTTGATGAATCCTTTCATGAACTGCATTGTTGCTTTACGCAGAGCGGTTTGTTAAATCATGCCTTTGTCCTTCAGTTTGTCAGAATCAGTAAATGAAGCAGATGTTAATAACTGTGGGAGGGTTTGGGGGGTTTTCGGTGTTTGCAGAATATGGGATAACTCTGAAGGGCATGATGTGTTTGTAAAAGCGACAGCTGGTGTTATTAAAGATAGAAAGTGTGCTACAAGTAAAAACTTTCCCTGGCATCTTTTAGCAGCTCTGTGAGGTTTTTTGGAACAGTCAGATGGGTGGTCACTTCTAAAATAAACACTGCTAATGTTATGCACAGCAAATCGTGTGCTTATACTTACATACAATTGTTCTTATCTTTGGCCGCAAACGTTCTGTCACAGAGCTATCTCAGCCATGCAATAATTCATTATGTTTCTCTATAAATATGTCCTAAGAAATTCTCAGGTCACCAATCCCTTGAGACGTGTCTTTGAGCAATATTGTTTCATGCGTTATCGCATTAGTAGAATTTTACACCCGGTTGGTGTTTTGAAGGTTACCTTTACGACACAAGTTTTGCTGGACCTGACAGTTCAGCCCCTGGAATCTACTACCCGGCATGAAGGTCACTTGGCTGAAGATGTTACAGCTGGGAACAGCATGCATTTAGGTGGTTAACGTGCTTCAACTGATGGGTGGTAACTCCTGTGAAGGTGTGGTAACATGAGCGCTTGTAGTCAACTTTAGATGCCTTGCAAATGAAAATAAAACAAGCAGCCGCAAAAGCGGGTAAGAGATGAGGGGGATATATAAGAGCGGAAAGCATAGCCTGGGGAATGCCTTAAGGGGAGCAGCGGAGGTGGGGGTGCTGAGCTCCTCTCTCTGGTGACCAGCAATAGGACATGAGGAAATGGAATGAAGCTGCGTCAGGGAAAGTTCAGATTGGACATTAGGAAAAAGTTCTTCACTGAGAGGGTGGTCGGTCACAGGCTCTTCAGGGAAGTGGTCACGGCACCAAGCCTGTCAAAGTTCAAGAGAATCTGGATGATGCTCTTAGTCATATGGTTTAGTTTTAGGCAGTCCTGCAAGGACCAGGGAGTTGGACTCGATGATCCTTATGGGTCCCTTCCAATTTGAGATATTCTGTGATTCTATGTGAAAAAGGTGTTACAAGGCTAACTGATGAAGAAGGACATGCAGAAAACATGGAGGACATTACTGTAGAAAATAAAAAGTAAACTTTGGCCACCCTCTGATCTTGCAGATTTTTATCACTATTTCCTAGTAAATAGCTCCCCCTCCTTTTAGAGGTGATATGTGTCTGATTTTCAAATTAACTTTAATGGCATTCTCTTTGTGATTTATCTATGCCTTATTATGGAAATCTCTTTGGGGGAATTGAGTAGGAGATGCAAAGGGCAGAGATGTAGTGGTGTTACTTGTGCCTCTGTGATGGAATCTGAGCTTCTGAGCCTGGCTTGTCTGCAGTTGACATCAACAGCAGGAATGGCCACGTAGTGCATAGAATAAATAATCCTAGAAGTTGTCATGTTCATAGAGATTGCCTGAAAATATGTAGAGAATACCAGTGAGGGATTTCTGCAGTTGTTGTTCTTGCACAGGGAAGTAGGCAGCAGCTACAAATCAACGAACTGTTGCTTTGGTAAGAGGAATTGGCAGAATCTTTCATGCAGTTGCTGGATAAAAATTTCTACTGCTTCTGTTTCTCAGGGCGAGCCTTATCTTTCTGTCTGATTATCTTGCAAAAAATGAGCAGTGAAATAATTATCCATGCTGATATTTACATTTTGTCTCTCTGCTTGAAAATTACCAGCTCACAGAAGGGAACAGAGGGAGTCTAGGACTCCTTCGGTGGGCTGAGCCTTTGGAGAAGAAAATGCCTGCTCTTCAGCTGGAGCACATAGGTGCTCCCAGCCAGGTGACCATTGATGCGTAGTGGGTATAGGCAGTTCTGTAACTGATTCATCTTAACTCTGCTGATTCCCTTTGCCTGCACTGGGAATCGTGTGGTGGGTACCAGGAGTGCAGCTGCAGGCAAAAGCTCAGGCAAAATTGTGGGGAAAGGAAAGAGGCAAGACTTTTTCCAATGTGGATTCTTAACTATTTTTTTAAGAGCTGTGTCTATGTGGCAGCACTGTGTGAAACAGCGTCTCCCGCTGCAGAATTCAAAGATGCTAATGGTGCCACAGAAATACTCAATACAGCATGTACTCATGGTGGTGAAGCTGACGTGGTCATCTGAGAAGTCATTGTCCAGAACAAAGATCGGACCAAGTGCATTTGTACACGTGAACTATTTTATCCTCTTGTTTTTTCCTCCTTTGTGTCTTACCTTGGTCTGCTGAGCCTGTTTCTTCCTCCCAATGCATCCTCCCCCTCTTTTTTGCTTTCTTAAGCACATTAGACTTATCAAATGCATTATGCTCAGGGTCACTGTGCAAGAATCACCAGGAAAATTTACAGAGACTCTAGGACTAATTGTGATTAGGTGTTATACATATGCTTACAAAAATGTACATCTAGAATTTCACACCTGTGGCAGAACTGCCATGTTCAGCATTTTTGGACAAGAAAGAGGTAATGCACATAATGATATCCTTGATTTTTCATGTGGTTTCTCTAATCATGCCACTGTCTTGCTGCAAACTAAAGGCAGAATATTGCTTAAATGTACATAGGGATGCTTGTGGTTTCCTCATACATTTATATTTTCTGCTGTGCCACTGGCAGTTTTGCATATTCAATATGTTGGTTTTGTTCTTTCATTACAGATAGTTGTAGCAAAATTGCTATTTGAAAATTTGATGTGTTTTCAGAGTTTTCTACTAATTTTGAACTTGTAGGTAGAAGTTGCCTAAGAATCTATACAATATTATATATCTTAAATTTAATACCCTATAAATTATCATACCATCATTGTTATCACCCACAACATTTCTCAGGTGTTGCACAACTTTAGAAGGACTGGCTCATAAACTCATTTCTAAATAGTAATTTTGCACAATATTTTTTTTTCTTTTATATGCTTAAACCATATACTTTAAGTGACTTTTAAAAATATATATTATCTCCTTTTCAGATCTTGGACTCTGAACTTGGAGCAATTCTTGGTTATATGCTTCTTGAAACTTGGAGAGTATCTGCAATAAATAGGTACGTGTTATGGATAAATTCATGTTTTGTGTTGGATGATTTGGAGTGTGTATGAGTTTTGTTGACAGTTTAATGCTGAACTTCTTAAAGCTCTTGATAAATCTCAGCTGCCGTGAATGGGACAGTATGATGGATCTTTGCCAGCTGAATTTTCAATAGCACATGTGGTATTTGTATGGCAGAAATTGGGAAGGATATGATGCTTACAGTTACTCAGAGAGAAATGTGTAGCCAGACTTACAAATTTAACTTCAGACTGAACAAAAAGCTGAGTCTTCATGAGCAAGTAAGAAGTTTTGAAAGTAAAATCAGTGAGTTGGAAGAAGTAGCTCTACTCTTGATCCCCCCATACTTGAGGCTGTGCTTTAACTGGCTTTTTGTCTGTGTTTCCTTTGGTTTTCTTTGCAACTGCTAAAGGTAGTAAAGGTACGAGTATGACTAAATACTGGGAAGAAAATGGCCATAAAGGTCAAAATCTTGGGTACATTGAAGTTCCTGGAAATTTTCTCAAGTATTTCAGTGAAGCTAGTATCTCACTTGGAACATTTACAGAAAATATTCAGGCAGTTTCAGAAATACATTCTTGCATATAATGAAGCAATTTTTAGGTGATTTCTTTTTTAAAGGACAGGTCACACTTTATGATCCTTGAAACTCTGCTGAGCTCCTAGCAATGGAGAAAGGGAAAGAAGAGAAGATTTATTCTTTCTGAAGAGTTTATAGACCTAGACAATTTTTTGAGTCTCAGCTCTAAAGAGGAAAAGGTTTCTTGAATACATGGATGTAACAACTGAACTTACCTTGATCTGTATGAGAAGCTTTGAAGAGATTTATAATGAGGGAGAGGTTGAATTCTTCTTATGAATAAAATCCATGACCAGTTTTTGGTGTAGAGGACCCCTCCACAAAAATGTGGTTTTGCACTAATTTGCTTGTTCTGTGAGAATCAGAATGCAAAACATTTTCATAGTGTGCCTCATCTGTAGGTCCCAAGATGTCTAGCAAAAGCTGGAGAAGAACCATTGTCTCCATTTTATGTATGGGATCAGATACCTGCCTGGATCACTTAATGTATGATTGTCCTACTACTGGATCTCCTGGATGTTCAGACCTGTGTCCAGGCCTGTCAGAGGATCCTATGTCTAATGGTGCTTTCAGAGTGTGTGCAGAAGATCTCAGCAGTGTTTTTGATGACTACATTTCCTTATTATTTCTCAAATCTATTGATGTGCCTTTACTTCTCTCCTTTTCATCTATTCCCTCTTTGTGGCGCATTTCTTTGGTCTCATTTGTTCTGCTTTGTTTTCTCCTTTGCTCCTTTGTTTTGCTTTTTCATGTTTTTTTTGCTTTTTCCTACTCTTTTTAATTCATTTTCAGTCTCTGGAGACTGGCAGCAGTGGGATCTTACACAAGGAGGAGCTTCGGAAAAAAATCGTAGCAAAATGAGCTTCCCTTTTACTGCCTCTCTAGAGAGCCTGCTGTAAAAGGCAACTCGCTGTCATTCCTGTAAATTTTCTTTTGCAGCCAGCTCTGCTGGGTGTCCCCTTTGTGCCCTGTGAACATCTGTGTTGCAGCTTATGTCTGAACCCAACTGGAGAACAAATGTGTGAACCTGCTTCTTATTTTGAGCAGGAAGCTGCTGCTATTAGTAGGGCACATGGCCTTGGTTCACCTGCGACTTCTAATCCCCGTCTGGGAGCAAACCAGCTGTCTATCCTCTCCCCTCCCACCACCGGTGCCCTTGTCCGGGGGGTAGCATGTTTCCTTGCTTTCCTCAAGACACCGCCCGATGCCTGTCAGTTGTCAGCGTTCATTTTCTCCCTGAATTTTTCCCAAGATGTCATGCAGAAAGGAAGAAAACAGTAAGCGCTGTAGGACTTCCGTGGCATAGCTTAATTTCTGTTGCTCCTGGAAACTTCTCCCTGCATACACAGAGTCATGCAGGCACCACCCTTCTGCATAAGGAAGAAATCTTCAAGCCCTGAAGTATTCAGTCTCAGGGGATGCCGGAGCAGAAGAGGAAGCCCTATTCTCTGGGCTGTGCACAGGATTCCAGGAAAAGGCAACAATATTTCTGTGCCGGTTTTGGACGCAGTACAAGACAGCTCATTGAGCATAAATTGTGAACTTAAACTCAAACAGACTTGCTTTAATCAACTTTTTACTTAAAAAAAACCCCAAAACAACACTAAAGGGTGAATAAAAAGAAGCAGCAACGCTGCCCTGTTTGCAAAAGTGCTATCCCACTTGACCGTGCTCAGCAACATTTGAAAAGCGTAGGTGATGAACCGCAATCTTTGTGGCATATGTGTGCCTCTGAGAGAAAAACGAAATCTGTTGTGTCAAGTTGGCTTCAGCTTATGCTCAAAGGGTTGTTGTGATGAGCCTGGAAGGTGCAGAAACTTTTGTGAAAGATCAGGTGCGATGGCAGAGAACGACTGTGACTCTGGGGGGAGGAAGCTGGAGGATTTGAGGTCAGTCTAAATCGGCAGCCATCAGCTGGGAAAGGAGCATGGCCTATTTAGCAAGAGCGTGCACCAATTCAGCACCTTCCCTCAGATGTTTAGGTTGGAAGGACTCAGAAATAGCAAATTTTCCTGGCTGACGTTAGCTGAAATGGCTACTGGGCTACTTGTTTTCCTTCCTTTTCAGTAAATGAGCTCCCTTTTGGCAGAAAGGTATGTGAGTTTCAGAGCTTTCCAAGCCAGGTTAGAAAAAGTTGGCCCATTTCTTTCCAAAACTAACCGTCAAGGCAGTCCCAATGCACCGCAGACATCTCTGCGTGTGTGAATGCTGCGCAGGCAATGGTCTCCCTTGTTCGTTCGTGTATGCACTTGTTACGGAGGGAAGGGTTGGTCTGGCTTATTGCACGACTGGGAGTGCTAAATAGCTAAAATTTCTAAACAAAAAATTCTGGTCCTCTTTAAACGTTGGTGGACAGATATCTGTCTTCCATCTGTGGCAGCCTATGCCAAACAGCAGAAGAACTGCAAAGTTTGTGTTCTGAAACCTTGGAGAAATAACTGGCGTGCTCCAACTTATTTTTTTAAAACTACACGCAAATATGAAACATTAAACACAGAAACTAATGTTAAATCGTGACAAGCGGGCTGAAGCCGGGAAGTTCAGCTGGGAGGGTTGTGCCTCCTCCGTCCATACGGCAAAGCTGCCGAGCAGGGCACGGAGCCCTTCGGTGCTGCTGCACGGGCGTTGCTGTGGATTAGCAGCGGGCAGTGGTCGCCCACTGGGTGGGCAGGCAGTCCCCTGGCTGTCCCCTGCAGCTGGGTCACCCAGGGTGTCGCGTGGCCTGACGGAGCGGGGAGGAAGGTGGCTGGTAGTCTTGCAGGTGTGTGTGGCTCACGCGACCCCTCCGGAGATGCAGGGTGGCCGTTTTCCTCCCCTTACAACCAGAAAGGTTGTACGCCGCAGCGGACAGTGCCGGGTTTGAACGGCTGTTTCCTCAAACAGCTCCTTGCTGGAGCACTTGAGGAAGGGAGCTCCGTTCAGAGGAGAGAGGAACGTGGATGAAACAGCGGGCTCTAACCGCTGTGTTCGCTCCTCGGGGCCGTGGCCTGCAGGGAAGAGAGTCAGAGCAGCCTTGAGGCTGCTCCAGCAAAAAGCTGGGGTTGTAACAGCCCTCAGCCAGCCCTGAGCCAGGAGTCACATACAGATGTTTTGTCTATTCTTGTTCTTACTTGGGGCTTCATCCAAAAAGGACTGTGTTGCTCTCGGTGAGCTTTGGAGCAGCCCTATGGAGCCAGCTGGGAGACAAAGCGGGACTGTGCATCAGCCAGTATCGACTGGGCAGCAGCAATTTGGTTTGGTTAGAGAAGGTGTCAGCTTTTAGCGGTTCCCTGTTCATTTTTAATTTGCTTCCCCGTCTAGGCACTGCGCCGTGTTTGGTAATGTGCGTCTCTGCTGTGTTGTCCCTTCTATTTGTCAGAGTTATGCAAAGAAGTTATGTGTTAAAACATTTCCAGTTTCTGAATTGGCTTGGCGTTGCGACCGTTTGTCTCCCTTTGCAACGCTAGAAAATGCGTGTTTACACTAGGTGATTACAAGGACGCTACTTTGGTACCTGGGAACCTGTCGTCTTCTGATTCACTGGAACGGCCGCGGCTGAGTCACGCTGCTAAACATGCCGTATGTTACCAAGTAACACACGGTGTTATTAATTGAGGATGTCAGTACCGTGTTACACAACTGTCAGACTTAAAAATTAAAGCACTAATAAGGAGCTTTGAAATAGTCCTGTTTAAGATTGGTTACTGTTTGTAACACCAGACGTTCTGAACACAAATTTAATTCCAAATGCAAGAAAATGAAGGAAAATGAAGGCAATCTTTCTGCTTAAATGGCTTAATGACTTTGAGTATTTAATAAAGTGAAAGTCCCCTTATGATCTGTGTTTTGTCCACCTTATAGTACTCACTTAGCTGGATGTCACCTGCATGAATCATATCTTTAGACCTCCTGAACCTCCATTGCAGAGTTGCTGTCTGTCACTACATGCCATACATGTATGGGGTGAAGATGGTAAATGTCCAAGTGTTTTTTTTTAATATGAACACTCAAGAAACCAGTGCCACAGTGAAGAAGTAGATACGATCTGCTGTTGATTCCGTTACGCCTTTTTACTGTGTTTACTTGAAGAAAGTGTTTCTGAATTGGAGAGGCAGGTGCACACTCATGCGTGGTGCTTTCTGTATAGATACTAATCACGCCTTCTGCTTCCCGTCCCCATGCATCCCGGCGATGCCTATTGCTATTCACTGAGCAATGACTGGGTCTGCAAACCTACCCGTACGTAAAGTGCGTGGTAGCCGAATGTAGCAACACGGGAACGAAGTATCATTATTTTGTCAAGACAAGATACCCAGCATAGAGTATCATAAATTGATCCCAGGAGGACAGACCTAGAATATAAACTGTAGTGCTTTGAATATATGCATGTTATAATTGTATTAAACGCTTTGCAGCAATTTGTATTGTATTACAGCTGACAAAGTATTTTTCCTCCTAGTAACTAACTAATGTAAATAGTGTTGATATTTTTCTTTTCCATATTTATAATTACGTTAATTGCTTTGCGTATTAATAACAGTTAAGTGTCAGAGCCCAAGCTATAGCTGCCAGTAATCCACCAGCAATTTGTTTGCATATTCAAAATACGAAACTGAAGAGTAATTGCTCTTTTTGCAAGTGTATATCTTCACAGCTTAAATTTTACATACAAAAGCCCACTGCGTTACCCAAATATTCTCATGTTCAATATCAAATCTAGTGCTAATAGAATGTCTTTCAGAAATTAAGAGAAACTTTCTGCTAAGAGATCAGAAGACATCCAATGAAAAATAAATTAATACCTCACATCATTAGCCAGGAACTGTAACTTATAAAGCTAAACTTTGCAAAAGATGTTTCCTGCCTTTTAAAATAGCCTTTTTCAGAAGGCAAAACTGCAAGATCCACATGCAATGCAATTTGTGTTTTTGTAATGTGATTTAATTGGGCTAACAGAGTGTTGCAAAGAAGCGTTTGAGGATTGACTAGATTTTTCAAACAGGACCTATTGTTTTGGATAGTTTCCAGAGAAATAATCTTTCTGCATTGGTATTTTGCGGACTTCAGCATTTTTATTCTTAGAGACAAAGCAAATTGAGATTTCATCATAAATCTGGCTAAAACGTCAGTTAAAGAAAGCCTCCTCTTCAGGTTTCTTCGTTTTTTTCCAGTTTTGTTTTCTCAGTAATTATGATGCTGTATTTGTGTTGAACTCCTTGCTGGAGGCCAGCTTTTAATACAGTTGATGGTTTTGAAAGTTTGCAAACGGCTGGTTTTTGTGAGGGCTGCAGTTCCAACTTAATATTGCAGATGTATGCTGAACTATCCGGGGAAGAGCAAAGGTTGATTAAATTCACAAAATAAGGTGATTCGTAGTTTTCTAAATATGTCACTCAAGCTAAAATTAACTCAATTATTTACCAGTCACACACATGCTAATGAATCCTGACAATCTCAATCGACCTGCTGCGATGAACTTCACTGTCACCTAATATTATTTCCTTCATATTTTCCCTAAAAGGAAAGAGTGATTGTAGCATTTATCACACACAAAGCAAAAATGCTCGGGGATTTTATTATTTTTTTAATACTTGCAATTCCAGGGCACTAGTAAATTAATTACATTTAATTAGTAAGGCTATAAAAGAGGCACTTCTTTTTTGTGAGAGTGTCTCCTGAAGTTTAATCCCCCAGAGATTTCACATGTGATAGTGATGAAAGTGGCTGCTTCTAAGTCAGCATCAATCATATTATTTAAGAAATAAAGTTGAGGTTATCTTTTCATGCAAAATGTGACAAAATTATCAAGACACTAAGATAATACAGTAAATATGATTTATTATTATTTCTAAAGTTAGAGTCACCTTTGAATGGCATTTTTTAGCTGTCTGTTACCAGTAGCTATAAGAAATATATAAGAAATTTGTAAGTTAGCCAAAATCTTTAATGGGATTATCTATATTCCTGCTAAATACAGAAATATATTATTTAAATAAAAATGTGGTTATCCTGCATTTGTACTTGAGTTATGGGTAAATCTCCAAAAGGCTGCCCTGGATTATGAAATAGTATCTCTCTTTCCCTTCCCAAAGTTTTTCCCCCTAAAGCTTTACAAAATCCTGGATGAAAATCAACATTGACCCATAAAATAGACATCACTGTAGCATCGACATGAGTAGGAAACAACAGCTGAAGAGTTTTCTGGCCTACGGTTATTTCTGTCAGGAAAATGGAGCCAGATAAAGATATAGATATAATATTTAAAGCTGCTGGGCAATGGCAGGCTGTGTGCAGACAGCTGCATGTTCAGCCTTTTTGGCTAGAATGGTTAAGTGGCTAATTAAGTGGACAAGTCAGGTCTGAGCATGCCCTTAGGGAGAAGATTGCGGTGCCTCAGCTTCCCATGGAAGTTCTGGCAGAGACAGGTTCGAAGCTGCAGCAATCTGGTTGTGAGATGTGGTGCTGGGTATGAGATGGGCTTGCTAGAACCCATTTTACTGGGTTTTACTCAGTGGCTGCCACCCACAGAGAAACACAAAAAGTTAAAAAAACCCTGCAATTTTGAAAACTGAAATTAAGTCTTCACATTCAATTGAATTTCTTTCTGGGTTGTTCCAAATTGTTACTGAATTTGTTTGGTTGTTTGATTTTTTGTGGGTTTTTTTAATCTTTTCCATGATTTTCTTACTCAATTCATTCAGCGGCATCAGCTATAGTGACCAAACAGTTGTTTCCGTGGTGACAAATTGCAGTGTTACAAGCATCCTTGAGTGAATCAGGTAAGAGAAACAGATCAAAATGGAGAAAGTTTGCTTGCAAAAATAAACCAGAAGTATTTGGTAAAATTTTGCAGGAGAATGGCTTGGAAATCTAAAAATTATTTTAATATAGCTGAGTCTTCAATACCTCCAAAAATGCCAGCACAGCTAGTTTCATAGTGAAGCACAAAGGGAGCTGTCTGCATCTGGTAACAGCAACCAGCTGGAGAACACTTAAAATAAAAAAGTAACTCCATAATAAGAGTGAATTAATTTAACTGCAAGAAAAAAAATGAAGCTTCTTGCTCATCCTCTAAACTATGACAACTAGCATCACGGCTCATCGTGATTACGGTCTATCTCCGTAATAAATTGCGTCTTAAAAGGATCTTGAGTACTTCTGTTATATCACAGACCCAGTTCTGATTCCATACTGGTGCGAGCTGGGAGCTTGACCACTGAAGGTGACGGAGTTGCATCGGACTTACGTAAATGTAGGTGAAATCTGACTTGCGTTCAGTATATGTAGCAGGGAACGTAGGTCTAAATTTAGGAGGCCCCAGATGATACTGTTGTATGGTATACTGTATCATCATGGATTTAAATACTATTTGGGGTACATGCTAATAATGCCAAAAAGACCCTCGATGTGTACAGTGACAATAAGAATTAATTCCACTCCCATCATGACAACTCTCAGTGGGAATATTGTGTCTTGCCTGGGCTCAGACGTTATTTCCAATAAGTATGGAAATAATGGCTCACAGTGCTGCAAAGTGCTAGGAGATCTCAAGGGAAATCTCATCAGATTGTGTGATAGGTTTGAAATTAATCCATGTCCCCACTGTATTTACACAATATACAATTGGTTCTCTGGTGGCTTATAAGGAAAGGTAAATGCTACTGTCCTAAATCAGCGAGGGGACTTGCTGCAATACATTCTCTTAGTAGAGACTACATTTCTTTCCCAGTTGATACAGGCAACTCAGAAAATGGTTATATAAATTCCTTACACTGCAGACGTACTGTTGTCTGGTTTGTAACCTCATTATGCCACATCATCATCTTTCTTGCAGTTCTCCTTACCTCCAGTTCAGCAGACATTAATTTTTACATTGTCCTTTTGAAAATCTGAAAGGGAAAAAATTGTTGAGAACTTCTGGCTTCTAGCGTGGATATGACCCAGCTATAGATCCATCCATCCATCCATCCTTCCATCCATCCATCCATCCACCTGTCATTCCTAGATTGCTCTTTGGTGAAGGCGTCTTTACGGCACTGTTGTCGCCTCTTTGCAGGCTGGTTTGGGATTGTTCCAGGCTTTGTCTGTTCAGGTGTGCAGAACTGTGTCATGTTAGGCCAAAAAATATCTTCTCACTGTCTTTCCCTGAGGAGCGAGGGATTATCATCCGTGGAAGAATGTACACTTTACCACACTTGTTAGTAGTGAATATCTCAAGAAGCATATGACAAACTTGCCAGCCCATGGGTTGAGTTTCTTGAATCCTGCATGTTCTGGAGGGCGTAAGTTAAAAGCTCAATTATGAATCCTTCTAAGATTTTAAGCATGCAGGAAAGATGTTTAGCAGCGCCTGCTGTGATATGTTAAGGGGTAATGGTTTTAAACTAAAAGAGGGGAGATCTAGACTAGATATAAGGAAGAAGTTTTTCACAATGAGGGTGGTGAAGCACTGGCACAGGTTGCGCAGAGAGGTGGTAGATGCCCCATCCCTGGAAACATTCAAGGTCAGGCTGGACGGGGCTCTGGGCAACCTGGTCTAGTTGAAGATGTCCCTGCTAATTGCAGGGGGGTTGGACTAGATGACCTTTAAAGGTCCCTTCCAACCCAAACTATTCTATGGTTCTATGATTCTATGTTCTCTGGACAAGAAGTCTTAAAAGGACTGGAATAGTCTTCTGCAGTGATCTGCTTCTACTCTAAAGTTTGAATACCAGTGCTAACTAGTTTTGGAGGCCCAGGGCAAAAGGGAAGTTAGCACCATATGAGAGGTACAAGGGTTTTTATTTCAAGGGAAATAAAACAGAGGAGACTGTGCATTTCTGCAGCTTCTCTCTCCTCTCACTGATTTAGCTTCATTTGTATCTGGCTTCCACATTTAGCTCCCAGTGTTCCCTGGGGCTCCCTTTGCATTATAAAATCCATCCTTTCTCCCGAAGGCATTTTCTTTGTTCCTTTGCAAGTTCTTTCTCTTCCTCAAAGATTCAACAACACAGTGAAGAACCTCTAGGATCCTTTCTGTTGACTCTTCCTCTTCCCCAGTAGACTCTCTACAGACAGTCTTCCCGTTCTTTTTCCTTATTGTCTGTGCTTGCCTTTCCTCTTAAGAGAACCCATCTCTCCTTTTCCTTCCAATAGCCACTAGCTGTGGCAGGCAGAGGGTTGATCGGCCAACCCCCTTTCGATCTTTCTGCAAATTTGTTAGGTTCATGTAAACGTTTGGTACAGTGGGTTTGATTTGCTATAAACTCTAGTTCTACTTAGAGCTGCTTTTTTTTTTTTCTTCCTCCATTTTGATAGACTGTTGGATCAGTGTATCAGCAGTCACATCTGACACTAGTGTCAAAACACAATAGATACCTGGCTCTTTTAATTAATCACAGAGAAGAGAAAACAAGAGAAAACCCACATAATAATTTATTTCCTCTAATACTAACGCTTCCAGATTCCAATCATCTTTATCAGCTTTTAAAAAAACATCTGACTATATATTAGAATCTCGTCCATTTTATCTGATAGGTACAAATACAACCACCTTTTTTCCTACTTCTTGTTATTCATGGTAGCTGGATTTTGTATGTCATTTGTAATTGTATTTTTTCCCTCATGTGCATTTGGGGGAGGAGGGGGGACTATATAGCTCTTTATTCTTGTTTACCTTGCTGAGCCAAAGCAGTTAGAATGGGGCATGCACCATCCAAACAGTCATACGCTGAATTCCGATTAATTAATCACTGAGATGACCAAAAAGGAAACATAGATTGGTGATACGGCTGCTGCTGACAGCACAAATACAAGACAGTGAGGTTGCAGCAGGAGGATCTGAGGAATCATTATGACTGGTAATGATGTATGAGATGGAAAGAAATCAGGTTGTTTCAGCGTCAACATTGGGTTTGTAAGTGACAGTCTAGAGAAAAACAATTGGTATTATTTATCAACTGAACTGGTTTTCAATTGAATTGTTTGGGCTTTTTAAACTTTATATGTTGAGAAATTAATAATTTAAGTACACCTCTTCGTGCTTTCTGAAGCATTGAAAAATAGGAACCTGAATAGTGTATGGTACTTAAAATTGTGTTTCGTGCAGAGGTATTTATCTATTTGTCATGTGGAAGGAAAATTAATAATCTTCTTTGTGCACCAGAACTTTTATACTGAATGTTTTCTGAAATTTCATTATGTAGAAGCCCTATGGAAGCTGTGCTGTTCAAAACATTTTTGTTTTCATGTACTGTAATGTGTATTTGTTCAAACAAAGAAATGCTTATCTGTTGAAAAGATAGCAATGATAAATTACTTCAGTTTTCATGCTTACCTACTGTTTTCCATTTGGCATTAAATTCCTGGTTGAATTGCACAGGTAGATAGATCTGAATTCAAAAAGTTACCTTGATGCCTTTTTTAGCCAACCCCCGTGACCTGATGATAAAAAGGAAATTTAGTCGTCTAAAGGACCATCCTTCTTGTGTAGTTTAAACCCCACTAGATAGCGAAAGGATTGCAATTTTTACCATTTTCTCTGAACTGTATTAATTTTCAGAGGAAGTACAGGACCTTTACCTTTACTGTCACAACAACAGCGCTTTAGATATCAACAGTGTAACTATCTGTTGAATGTAAATAGCATGCAAATTGAGCTTCCCATACTCATCCTATCTCATTATGGGTAATGCTGCATATGCGCTGTTAATGCTTTTGAAAAATTATTGGCTCCTAAGTAACTTTCTTTTACTACTATAAATCATATCTTCAGGGGGGTTTTTTCTGTCATTGACTTTTAAGTTCAAGGGTCTGTTTTGTTTCTCATCAGAAAACAAATTTCTCTCTATGCTTAACATGAAATATTCTGGGCTCGTGTTTTCCATTTTAATGGAGGTTCATCAATCTCCCCTGCCTTCTCCTCACTGCATAAGTGATCCTTATGCAATGCACAATGGGAGCATATAAAACCAGAAGAGTAACAAAACAGTTTAAAAAGCTAAATGGCAACATGCCATAAGTTAGCTGTATTAGCATATTTGAATGTGTAAGAAAAAGTAATTGGGAACGCTTCCCTTGTTTGCCAATCTTTACTGTGCATCACTTGATAGAATAATTGTTATTTACAAAATAGTAACACTGGCCTTCAAATAAGAGATGCTGTATATCCCAGCTGACTCTTGAGGTCTGTATCTTCATCTACATTTTAGCTGGTCCATATTGGCTGCCCACTGAAGGACTGTAGACGTCTGCTTGTGAAGGAGAAGTTTCTCACACTGCTTTAGGAGGAGAATGTCCTGCCCTGGGATGAACGAACTTGTGCACTTGACCAAACATTTAACATCAACGTGTGCCAGTTTCTATCTGATGAGTATGAAAGGAGCCTGAGCTGACTGGGTTTGATGTGGACAGTGATATTTTATCAGATGAGTCCAACCCCATGCGTCCAGAGATTCCTGCCTGCTAGTTTTTCTTTTGATAGGTTAAGTCTTCTCCAGAGCAAGTTTGCACCATTATTTCTGTCACTGCTCTTCCTTTTGTACTGCCTTCTGATACGGATTGTGACTGAGACCTTCCTTCCTTACTCCCACTCAAAACATTACGAGTCTTGTGTTTCGGTATGGAGGCACACTGGCCTACCAACTAAAGCCCAGAGTTCAAATGTTCGGGCATTTTTTACTTGCTCTACCACCAACTCATCCTCTGACTTTCCACTGGGTGATGATGGTATTGGCCTGCATTCTGGTTTCCCTGTCTCTTAAAGGGGAGCACTGATAATGATGGTTGCTCATGTAGTAGAATAGAATAGTTCCGTTGGAATGGACCTGCAATGATCATCTAGTCCAACTGCCCAACCACTTCAGGGCTGACATGTAGCTACCGTGCTACATAAGTTGAGATATGGGACATCTTCTTTTGTAAGGTAAAATTCTGCTAGGCTCAATAAACTACTCATTATTAGAATTATTATTAACATCATTACTATTATTATTTCTGGATTCCAGCTGGGTCCTCCACATTCCTAAAGGGATTGTTTTTAGTGTAAAATCCTACCAGGAAAGGTGCACTTTTAAATAATGAAAGTCAAGGACATTTAGTATATTGCAGAGCTGGCTCTACAGCAAATGCAATATTACTGTTACTTCGGGGCCATCAGAATTCAAGCCCTTCCCGTGTGGAAGAGCTGTCTGACAAAATGATTTTGAAAATGATACTTCACATTAAAAGTAGCAGGAGAAAATTGTCCCCAGGACGGTATTATCTGTGTGTAGCCAGTAGTTTAACAAGGAGCTCTTCCAGATATATTCCTGCTCTTTTGAAAAAAAACCTGTTTTCTGGAGTATATTAGCCTGCAGAGGGGAAGAAACAGGGAAGCTATTAATACATTTTTTCATTTTAAACACAAATGCTTTCTCCTAACTCTAACTGAGAATAGAGGTACTTCTCTTTTGGCAAGCGAATGCCTGTTAAGGGCACTTTGCTGGACACATTTGTGCTATTCTCTAATCTACACAAATGTCTACACAAATGGGCACAATCCCCAGAAAAACGACAGCAGGCGTAAGTTAATTAAACAAAAGAACCACATTGGCGTGTTGGTGGAAGAGGAGAGCACGCAGCTCACCTCCCGCCGATGGCGTGGTTGACTTTCTTTGTGAATTATTTCCCGACCCTGCAGTCCTTCCCTTCAGTGAGGGCAGGGTTTTGGTGGTGGGAGTTAGAGATAGTGGGATTTTGCCAGGAAATACCCTCTTAGTTAACAGAGCCAGGCTGCTGCTATTTTTTCTTCCCAAGGGAAATATATATGGTTTTGTATATATATTTGATTTTATTGATAGTATTTAGACTGGGTAATTTGAAATGTGAGCAGAGCAGGCAAGCTGTATTTTGTGGAGTCTGAGAGCATCCTCTTTCTGGAAAATCTTTCTGAAATTATCTCATGATGAGTAGAATTTGATCCATTCTATAGATAAAAGAGGCTGCTGTTTGCAAATATTTTGATGAAGCGTAGACACTGTCATGTCTAGATGATACGATGGATTTCATTATATCCAGAAAGTAATCCAAGCCTGTTAGAGACAAGTAAATAACCTCAAATTTCTTCCTTCCTTCCTTCCTTCCTTCCTTCCTTCCTTCCTTTCTTTCTTTCTTTCTTTCCCTTTCTTCCTTTCTTCCTTTCTTCCTTCCTTTCTTTCTTTCTTTCTTTTTCTTCCTTTCTTTCTTTCTTCCTTTCTTCTCTCTCTCTCTTTCCTCTGTAGCACCTGAATTTTAACAATGGGTTCTTACAAAAGTCTTTGGCGACCCTTCACACGTAGCACAGCTCTGTGTGAAATTTTATTACAATGAAATCATCGGGGAAAACAAGAAATCAATCTGGCCAGATAGTTATTACCGTGTTTTAAAAAGGTAAAAACCTTTGGAGACTAGAGTTTCAGTGGATTGATGATGTGTCACAGCAGAGCTGTCTTTTCCCCCTGCAAGTCCTTGTGTGAGATGGTCACGAGGAAACGAAATACTCTGCCATCAGGCTCTTGCCCTCCTCCTACCCCATCCCTGACAGCAGCACGATGTTTACTGTTGTTAGCAGCCACCTGCTTCCCTTCAAATCCTCCTCATGCAAAACACCGTCGTTTCAGAACAGTCATTATACGTTTGGAAATGGCAAAGCAATTCTCCAAGTCCCACTGATTATGTTGTATAGCAACCCTACTGTATGCCGTTTCTGCTGCTTGGAAGGCTGGTAGCTGCTTGGCAAGCTGAAGAAGAAGCTTCTTTCCAATAACAGTGTTTTTCTTTTATCCCGGAGTGTGGTATTATTTTTCTAGTGGTGTGATTAGAAAGGAAAATATATACAAAGCTAAAGAAATATTCCAATATATTTATAATATATTATGATGGGCATTTAATAAAGTCATTCAAGTGCTTGAGTTCATTCGAGTATTTTTGGGGCTTTTTAAAAGAAATAATTGTTGCACAGAATGTCTCGCCTGAATAGCAATTATTTGATTAAAAGAATACTGGCCCAGGTCTTGTGCTTGGCTTTCTATAAGCTTAACCATGCAATCATTTTTTATTGCCATTGTTGAATGTCGATGGATTTAAATAGGGCTTCTCCCACATAGGTTCTTTAATGATACTTTTAAGGAAGAGAGCACAAGTGGATTGAAATGAAATCCCGAACCCATGGCTCAGGAAGAGTGCGGTGAAAGGAACCCTGGAGCTGTCAGAAATGGCAGGAGTAGCATTACACAGCAAGGAGACCAGAGAGCTAGAGTCTTTCGAGGATGGAAAAATAGCATTCTTTCTCCCGAGATCCCTTTGCTTTGGCTGGATGTGGGCTCCATTCCCTCCGAACCTATTGCTGCTTGTAACAATACTTCCAAATGCACTTGGCACCCATTCCAGCTGCCTGCAGGCAGTTACAGGAAGCAAGCTGGGTTTCTAGGGTTTCTTAGACCCACCCTACCTAAGAAATACCATTTCTTAAATGTGCATAAGGGGAATAAAAAAAAATTCAAGGGAAAAATCGTGCTAAAATCTTTGTAAAACTTGAAACAACTTGTATTCTGTCCATTGTAACCTGAAGTAATGAGCTAGAAAGACATACTGCATTGCTGCAGATCTCGACAAGGAGTAGATAAGTGCCAAAGGTTGAGGCTGTAAGACTCTGGGCAAAGCTTCATGCTGCTGGAAACGTTCTTGTTTTGCAAAGTGAATAGTAGCTGATTGTTAAAGCATGGTCCCTGCTGATGGCAGGAGTTTGGAAAATGGGTAAGACTCTCAAACGAAATATAGTTGAAAGTAAGTTTTAAACAAGAAGAATCCTGTCAGCAAAAGCCTGCGTGCTGTAAAACTCCTTTTGCCAAGAGTGGAATAAGCAGGGACTTGACAGATAAAGAAATAGCAACAAACAAACTCAGCTCTTTCAGAGGTGATGGAAATGTGCTCAGAGCAATGATGCAAGCCATCTGTGATTCTGGGTGTGTCACCCACATCTTTCCCTTTCAAAGAAGTCCAGAAATACTTGGTGTGTCCTTAATAGTCTGGAGAGACTTGGCAAGAGATGTCACTGAGTGTTTATTTGAAATGTAGTTCCAGGGAAGTATGAAGCAGATATTCATTCAATCTCAAGATTATAAGAAGATTTGGAAAAAAACCCAAAAACAAACAGAGGTGCAGTTATTTACCTTAAGGCATCTGATTTTTACAGGTTCAAAGAAAACAGATATGGTTCTTGTCAACTGCTGTTGGAAAATTTGCAGGGTTTATATAGAAATTGTTCTATTTATCAACAAATAAATATCTTTAAATGGTTCTAAATGCCAATTGGCTTTATAACAGAATTCTGGAGAATTACCACAATGGTCTATTCCTGGTAACGTAACTGATACTGTCTGAGAAGCTGCCACTGTAACTCTCTCTGTTATTAGTGTTCTGGCATATATTTGTACTGGGTCACTTCTGTATTTTGCATGTCCTAAAAAGATCTTGCAAGGTTTTTCATCTGAAAGAGAAATATGTGAAATTACTATTTTTTTCAGTAGCATTGTAGAAATGAAGGTAGATTGTGTGGATGGGAGGAAGAAATCATTGTTTTGAGTTTCTTCCTAGTGGTCGGAGTGGAGACGGATTGAATAGACATGCGGAAACTCCGTTCTCCAGAAGCATGGCTGAAGATATCGTAGAAGGGCATGTTGTTCTTTTAGTTTCACATCTACTTTCCAAAACAGCCAGATAAGTCCAGAGTTAAGGGGGGTTTTTTTCTTATAATAAACACATATTTCAGAAAAAAAGTAAAGTAAAAACTTAATGGACTATGTCTGCCCATCTTCGATGGATGGCTCCATAAACAGGAAAACGTATAAAAGAAAAAATAGCATTATGTACTGTACTTCTACAGGAATTTCACCACCATTGGTCTGCATAAAATCAATACACTTAAGCAATTCAGCTTTGGCTGTTAGGGGTTTTACTGAGTCCATTCACTTTGTAGATCTTCTGAGTTAGTATAAACTATTTCTGTTATACACCTTGCACAGGCCCAAGAGGTTTGACATCCCTGGAGAAGATGTCGAACAAAGACAGGGTTACCAGCAGAGAATCCCCACTGCTCATTTGCTTTGGACATCAGGCAAAAAGGTCTTGCTGGTCGTTATTAGAGTACCCATGTTCAAAGTATTAAACAAGGTTAAAACTTGAGTTATTTTTTCATCCAGACACTGTGACTCAGTGGGAAATGTGTATGCCTATTTCAGGATAGGATTTGACCTAAATTTGCATCTTGGTCAGATTTGTCTACTGACTTCTTATTTTTGGGAACTCTGAATTATCTCTCCTGTGGTCTGAAAAAATTGCTGACTGATCAGTGTTAGTGATTTGTATTTCAGTACTGCACATTGCTGATCTATTATGTTTGTATACGGCTGTAAGTGTGTTCCCCGGTCAATACTAGTGTCTCAGGAAGGAAGGACCATTTTATCTAAAAAGAGAAAACAAGCATTTCGGGTGGTGGGAAGGGGATGGCACTGGGCTTTAGCCTTGTCAATAAATAGAGTGAAGGAGGAAATGAGTTTGTAAATGATGTTCAGATGCAGCAGTTGTTTCATCTTCACCACCATTATGCTGTGAGCAAAGAGTAGCGGAAGAGGAGGAGCAAGAGAAAGGGCACTCAAAGGGAAAAAGAAACTGAGGGAAAAAGTAGAAAAGCATAGCATGGAGCAAAGTATGGAGAGCAGGTGGAATGAATCTGCCAAGAGCTGGAGAAAAAGGCCGGAGGAAATGTGGTAAAGCCCCTGCCAGGCCCTGTGTAAGTCTGCTGTGCACTTAAAGGCAGCTTTCTCCAGGCTAGCAACTACGTCTAGCTGGTTTGGGGAGCTCCAGGTAGCAATGAAGATGCAATGACATAGACTTCAGCTTGGCTGTTCAGGGATCCTAGGAATGTATTTTGGATGCTGTCGCACTGTTATCTGTGTTTACTTTGTTTTAACAACCGTTACCAGCCAGGAAAAACAGATTAAGGTAGTGCAGTAATGTCTCCGTGCTGCAAACGCACCTTTGTTCTCTCCTTCCTTCGCCTCTTTCCTCCCCATTGCCCAAAGGCTTTTCCTCCTCTGCTTCTCCTACCAGATAAGGGTCTCCGACTAAACATGCAGGAAGGAAGACTGAAGCAGATTCTTGACCTGATTTCAATCCAGCTTCAAATTTGTGTATGAAAATGTAATAGGGTAATTTATCACCTTTATCCAGGTAAACAGATAAAATTGCAGGCAGCTAACAGCCTTCATTTGTATGCTGAAAGATAGAGGGAAGTTAGGCGGTGAGATAGCAAGACCTTTCCCCGTCTGACGTGGATTACTCAGAAGGGAGTAATCGTCTTTCATAGTTTTCCACTGGCAACTTTACCTTATACTGGCTGGTAAATCACAGAGCAGAGCATGGTGCCGTCCTCTAGCTTTGACGCTTGTAATTGTAGCAGTTCGTCAGCAAACATCCAGTGTAACCCATGCAGGACTTTTTCAGTATAGCTTTTAAAAATAACTAAGGAGTTTGAAATAACTGTGCTCTATATAAGAGCAAACAATAAAGCGCATGTGGAGGAGGCTTCATTAAGATTGCTTGACCTATGAGCAAAATAAAAAGGAGGACAAGACAGGCTTTCCTAGTGATTTACTTTCCATGCCCATGAATCATATTTTTTTCCTCTGTTATTGTGATTGCATTTTTTTTTCTCAGCGCTGCTCACCCTGTCATTATGGGTAGAAAAAGTAAGGGGATTGTGATATTTTCTCAGCAGTGATGAAAGGAACAGGACACTTCAAGGACATGCTATAAAAGTTGTGAGGACTGCAAGATGCTGTAGCTTCAAGATGAAAGTACTGTGTATGGTCCGTATTGGATTAATGTGAGTCACAACGAAGGATGCTAGCTGTACCATAAGCGATATTGATCTTGCATGTTTACTTGTTAACTTATCAATTATATTAACTTTTTTTTTTTCCCCTAGCATTTGCGGGTGAGTACACTTTTGAGGCTGTAAACCCCATGGGAAGGAGCCAGGCAGTTCACATACGCAGAGAATCTGGCAAAAGGTGCTGTTTAAATATTTACCACCAACAACAGAGCGTTGTTTAAAAAATAACTGTACATTTCAGTGTATTGTCTTCAAGGGGCTTATTGGGGAAAAAAGAGGAAAAAATAAAGGCACAAAATTTTGATATTTTTAAAGAGCTTTCAAAATGTTAAGGAGTATTTGCAAAGTAGTGCAAATTAAATATGTTTTAACATGGATTGATGTGGGTTGGCTTGGTAGAGAGGAAGGGAAGAGAAAGCAGGAGGGGCTGGGTGCTCCGTAGTCGGCAAGAAGCCCTGGGATTGGAAACCACAAAAGGAAAAACAGCAGATGTGAAACAGTGGCTTCTGACTTCCTTCGTATGAGCACAAATGCATCAACTTAATAACATCATTTAAAACTCCTCTTTTGGGGCCATGGAAGAAAAGAACACAGAAGTAATTAGTACTAGTTGAAAAAAATCCACAAGAAGACATTTGTTCTTGGTAAAATGTTTCTCCATATTGCTTTATGGTTTCTATTTATCCAGACAAATTATTCCCCAGACATAAAGCAGCACTTCTGACATCATATGAGATTACTATGCAAGATTATAATGTGGATGGGGCTTTGTCAGGAAAGACAAGTGTTTCTCAGGCTGTGCGGCAGAGCTGTTTGCTGACTGCAGGGAAGGATGGAAACCCCCCCGATATACCAAACTTCAAGCTGTAGTTTCCTTGAAAAATAATAACGGTTAGGAATTTTAATCCAATTATACTACCAGGTCGGAGAATCAGTGGGCTTTCATACTGGTGGTATTGTGTGAAATATTAGTTGAGCTATGCAGCTGAATAACGAGAGAGGATTTAATGATGACAGTTACTGGTGTTTTTCAGAACATCAAAGACCTAGCTAGCAGATTATGCAGCAGATGTATTACATGAAGGACAAGTAGATCACGATTTTCTGGATATTTGGGATTTTTTTTGTACCAAGTGAGAACATAATTATTGAATAACTTCTACTACAATTCTGACAGGTGGGGGTTTTCTGTGTTTGTTTTGTTCCTCCCTCCCCCAGTAGTTACCTTTATCTGGTAGAATATGAATTTTCCCACAGAAGCTGTGGAGAAGAACCATTGGCTTCTAATTAGCTCAGTAAAGGTAACATTGTGCTACCAAGCATGTGGTTTGACACACATGGAGGCTAAAGGTAGACAGGTTTATCTTAATGCTTTTTAACTCATGCAACCTGAGTAGTATTTTTCTTCAAAAGGAGTTTAGGCAGTAAGAGTGGTACAAATCTCAAGCTCTGCAAGAATGACAGGAGACATAGGCTGTTATCAACAGAGCAAGCACGGGTCATTCACAGTTGGGCTTGTGGTGAGTTGACCCTGGCTGGACGCCAGGTGCCCACCAAAGCTGCTCTGTCACTCCCCTCCTCAGCTGGACAGGGGAGAGAAAATATAACAAAAGGCTCATGGGTCGAGATAAGGATGGGGAGAGATCACTCACCAATTACCGTCACGGGCAAAACCAACTTGACTCTGAGAAGTTAATTTAATTTATTACCAATCAAATCAGAGTAGAAAAATGAGAAATAAAACCAAATCTTAAAACACCTTCCCCCTACCCCTCCCTTCTTCCCAGGCTCAACTTCACTCCTGCTTTTCTCTACCTCCTCCCCCCGAGCAGTGCAGGGGGACGGGGAATGGGAGGTTGCAGTCAGTTCATCACATGTTGTCTCTGCTGCTCCTTCCTCCTCAAAGGGAGGACCCCTCACACTCTTCCCCTGCTCCAGCCTGGGGTCCCTCCCATGGCAGACAGTCCTCCATGAACTTCTCCAATGTGAGTCCTTCCCACGGGCTGCAGTTCTTCATGAACTGCTCCAGCATGGGTCCTTTCCACAGGGTGCAGTCCTTCAGGAACAGACTGCTCCAGGGTGGGTCCCCTGTGGAGTCACAAGTCCTGCCAGCAAACCTGCTCCAGCATGGGCTCATCTCTCCATGGATCCACAGGTCCTGCCAGGAGCCTGCTCCAGCGCAGGCTTCCCACGGGGTCGCAGCCTCCTTTGGGCATCCATGTGCTCCTGCGTGGGGTCCTCCCCGGGCTGCAGGTGGATATCTGCTCCACCGTGGACCTCCATGGGCTGCAGGGGGACAGCCTGCCTCACCATGGTCTTCACCGTGGGCTGCAGGGGAATCTCTGTTCTGGCGCCTGGAGCACCTCCTCCCCCTCCTTCTTCTCTGACCTTGGTGTCTGCAGAGTTGTTGCTCTCACATCTTCTCACTCCTCTCCTCTGGCTGCTGTTACGCAGCAGTTTTTTCCCCTTCTTAACTATATTATCCCAGAGGTGCTACCACCATCGCTGATGGACTCAGCCTTGGCCAGTGGTGGGTCTGTCTTGGAGCCGGCTGGCATTGGCTCTATCATCAGACATAGGGGAAGCTTTTAGCAGCTTCTCACAGAAGCTTTTTGTTGTCAAAATATCTGCAGGCAGCCAGAAGCAATCTAATTTTTGTGGTGCTGTTTTATTAACTGAAAGAACCTCATGAAATTTTTACATATGAGCTGTGTTGTGAGGTCTCAGCTCTTCTGAAGACAGCAGCCACAGTGGATCGAGTTTGTGAGAGGTCGAGGTAGACATTATAGCACACTTATCACATATACCGTGGCTGTTGCTTTTCCATGGTGTGCTAAGTCAATGTTATAAACACCGATCACCTCCAAAACTGGATAAATTCCTGTGCTGAAGTTGGAGGGTGAACATGACAGACTGAGAAAATGATGGCAATGCAGTTATTTGGTGTCTCCACCGCATGCTAGCTTCTCTTCTGCAGTGAAAGGATGAAACACCACTCACATCAATGGGATTGCTCCTGGTTTTGCCAGCAGCAGCATTAGTTTGGTGGCATTCAAGTACTACAGGACTTGAGGAGACTTGTGGCAGATTTCTGAGGGAGTATGTAACTGAGGTTAGTTTTGTTTAGGTCTCCCATGAAAAAACACAAAACCAAAAGGTACCGTTTGGGAGAAAAAGCTTGTGATGTTCATAGTAGTGTATTTCCTAATAATAGCACTGACTGTAGTAACAGATATTCCTCTGTTATCATCTGCCATGTTTAGTTTACATTGAAAGCAGTACAGAAGTGTGAAAACATCCCTTTTTCTGGTAGCAGTGTTCGAAGGATTTCTTCTGGGAAGAGCACTGAACTGGTAGATCATTGCTGATATCCTTCTGGCCTAACAGGCTTTTTCCGATTCTTCAAAGCTGACAACAGTTAAGGGAAAAGATGAACAGCCTTTCCTGGGACACTGCGTCAGTTGTATGAGAAATGGAAGCGGGTCATTCTGGACATAAAATTTAATGGAAACATGTTTTGTCAGCATCAAGACACTTGAAGACCCATCTGCTGAGGGTGTGTCCTCTGCTTCTGCCATGACATCTGTTTAGAGGGAGGCGTAAAGGTCCCCTCGTGAATCATGCCAGTGCTGCAGAGCTGGGAAATTCCGTCTCCTTCTCTTCTCTCGTTATGTTTGGTGTCTCACGCTTGAATGGGAAGGACTGTGGTTTGCTAAGGGTCCCAGTGGGAAAGAAGATTTAAAAAAAATTGGGAGGAATCAAATGGTAATTTCTCATATCATAGATGCTGTGAAATTTGGCTCTTATTGTGGCACTACTAAAATGTCTGAAAATGGTTTGTTTCTTAAAACATCATAGAAAAAAATGTTGTGATGCATCCTTTCCAAAATGGGACAATGAGTAAGAAAGTGGAAGGCAAAATGCGGGAGTTTGTTTCAGAATCATGTATATTGTGCATTAGATATTATAGATTAGAATAGGAAAAGTGTTATTTAAAACTGCTGTTCAAAATCTCATGGTTTGGACTAGCTTATTTTCTCTTCCACTTGGGTTTGAACATTTCATGTCCCTTGGAAATTAGATGTTGAAACTAATGTTCCCAGTAATAATGCATTAAGCTGGAAAATGCTGGATCTCAAGCATATTAAGCAGTAAATACTCTTGAGTTTTTATTGTTGCCACATACCTTTCGATAGCCAGTCCCATAATAATATAATATGATGCCTAGAACTGATGTGTTTATGGTTCTAAAAAGATGAATAGGCAGATGTTGACCCTGGCTGCCAGATAAAAGGGAAGATTTCCAAAGCACTAATTGTAATATTGAACTTGCTGTATTAAATGCTCTATCTTTATTTTGGCTAGGTCGCTTATCTGTTAATTGTGATCTGTAAGTCTAGTTACAAATATTTTTTAAAATACGATCAGAAAATCAAATGCTGTATTTGCGTTCCTCACGGGCAGAGGAACAGGTCAGTCTCTTGTCTTGTTCTGATATCCTGAACACTTCAAAATGCTTCTACATCTGTGCATTTTGAGGTGAATACTGCTTTAAAATCCAGGTCACTTTAGTTGCACTAAAGCTGAAACACAGTCTCAGAGGTTTTTTGGTAATGTATATGCCCACTGAGTTACAAAAGTCGGTTTCCTCAAGGGAGGCTTTCTTAGCATGGGCACAGTCTTACAGTAAGGTATCGAACTGGTCTTTTTTTACAGAGCGGAGCCGTCTCTGTCTCATACTTCGCAGCTTAGATAACGGGCAGATGAAGCACAGGACAACCGCTGCGCACATAAGCATATCCTTAAAGGGATCTATTTTGTGGAATTAGAGAAAATAGAGTCTGTTTGGAAAAATCTAGCTAAACTAGCAAATATTCAACTTCCATTTATTTTCAGTTGTCTGTGAAGGTAAGGAGATTAGTGTTTGCCTGCAGAGGAATCACTTTGGATCTGCCTTTTAAGTTGTTACAGGATATACACTTGGGTAGACACATCTGTAGGGCTGAAATGAGAGAACTGTCTCTCATTTGTTTTCTCCAGTCAAGCATAAATCTCTAATTTTAAGGGCATTCTACCCTTGGTTTAGATTTGTTTATTTTAGTTTCATAGACCCCATTTTAGATGCATTTTAATGAGCTGTTTATGCAGTGATAGTGTTTTTAATATATGTTCAGGTTCTATGCGACTCTAAGTCAGGCAACGATGCGTGGAGAGGACATGAATTAATCATATGGCAAAGGCAACTGAAATACCTCGGATGCACCATCCAAACAAGATTTTGATGTGGGTGCCTGTCTGCCGATTTGCTTGCCCCTGCCTGAGACCGACAGTTCAAGCTGCTGTTTCTCTCCTCGGGGATGGCTGATTTTGCTGGCCCTGCTGCATCCTGGAGCTAGTCAGGACTCCCAGCCTGGTGAATGAACGGTCTCAATGATGCCATGGTTGTGAGGGTGGGATGAAGATCAGGGAATGGAGGAATGCCAGGAGCCAATGTGTCATCCCGTATGCCATCTTGCAGGACAATCTTTATGCACCTAGCTCACTCTGTATGGGTGAAGTGAAGTAGAATGGTGCTAAGGCTCAAGCCAGCACATTTAATTAGTTCAATAATCAGCTTCACCCAAGACCATAGTTGGCCAGCTTGAGAACCTCTGCAAGTATTTGAAAACTTGCAAGCAAACACAGATCCTAGAAACCCAGAAGCGTCTCTGATAGGGAGCATGATGCACGGATGTTAGCTGCGCAAAGACTTTTCAGATGCTGTGTTTGCCTGCAGCTTTTCTAACGATGGCAGATCTGCGTGGGACAGTTTGGTGACCCGAGCCTTGTCACAACGCAAGGTATGACAAGGCCTTTTGATGGTCTTTATGTGTGCCTACTTGCCAGCCACTCATAAGGAGCTTCATAATTTGTCTCCAGACATATCTTGAATATAATAGCAAGAATAATTAAAACTCAAATAGCAATTTGGTGCTCTGACCATCTGGGATCCAGGCTGAGAAATGAGATATAGTACAGACCCTAAAGCTGTTAGTAAGGTAAGCATTCTTACTCTTTTTTGTAATTAATTTAAATGGTTCCTAAATGATTTTTATATGAGTTCATACTCACAACAGCTTTGAAAATCTGTGTCTTGCCGGTGGGATCTGACTGCTGCTTCTACTGCTGTGTCTTGGTCTGATTCCCAGCTGGAAAAGCTGAACTTCCGTATCAGCTGGGTGCAACCTCAGCGCAGTGATAAAGGAAAGCAAACAGAAATAGTTGGAAGCTTTTCTAAACAGCATTTAGAGAATTCCTTTTGTAATATATGGACCCCAGAGAGAAAAAAGAACAGGGAGGAAGAGGATATTCCATGTGCTTTATTAGCATAAGCATGTGATGGCTGTGTTACTTGCTTGAAAAGAGGATGCTGAGAAGTACCGAGTGTGTGAAGTTTAAGCTGATGGAAGTGTAATACAGTAGTGTTTTATAGAATATCGCATTTTAACGGCGTTTTCTTTTCCCCTGGTAGCATAACCTGGAAAGGTTGAATTGGATTTTATTCCAGAAAGGCAAGAGACTACACATTGAGGGAGTAAGTGGAAGAATGGCAGAGCCAGTAGTACACTGGTACACTGATGCAAACGAGCAACTTTCAGGGCCCAAGTTAAGCCAGTTTGGCACTGTAGCCTGTGACCGTGGTGGCTCGTTTGGAGTTAGGAGGGCTCGTGCTGAGGCTGTGTACCACACACTGAGGTGCTTGATGTACCTCATGCCTCCTTAGCTGGGGGAAGCCTCTTGTGAGTATGGTGGAGTTAAACTTCCAAAAGCCTGTATAGGAGGACAAAGGAGAATGAATCCCAGTTAGTAGCAAAGGGGAGAGGGAAGCCATCCAGATGCTGGGTTCAGCAGGAAAGGAAAGGGAAGGGAAAAAGACTGGTTGTTTCCCTGAAGGACTTCTTTTAAGCTACAGGGGAAGCTGGGGCAGGTGAGAAACTCTCTCTTATCTAAGGGTGGATGTAGGTTTGGGGCCAGGTGAGTAGTCTAATACTGACTACACCGTTTTTGTTTCATTCAAAAACTCTCTCTTTAGTGCAAGAGGAGTGGCAGAAAAACATCCTGAGAGTTTTCATTTTGCAGCCAGCAGCACAAAGCACAAAATCAGCTCTTGGCAGCCCAGCTATTAGCAACGTTGTCCCATGCTTTGCTGCAGCGGTGACTGCAGCAGCAGTAGTTTGAAGAGCTGATGCTGTCCCGGGTTGCCAGCCAAGCCCTGATACTGACGTCTGGCTGGCCCTTTCAGAGGGCAGCCAGCTGATGTCTCCACAATGCTGTCAGCCTCAGGGCTGTTGGTCAGATGGCTTATACCTTTTGGTCTCAAAACGCTCATGTCACAGCAAGGTTTAGGACTAAAGCAGCCAAAAGGCACCTTTTTTCAGGGCCACCAAAAGGTGCATTTTTCTACCAGGGGCTCCCAATATTTTTTTTTTCCTGTTTGCTGTTGCTCTATGCCTGACAGGCACTTGCAGTCCCCACTTGAAAATCTGCATTCTGGTGGGCAGCCTGGAGTTAACCTGAGCAATTCTGCCAGCTGTCTTTCAGACCTGGTTTTACCAGCCTGATCTCAGCTGTCAGCATTTGCGATCCATGCTGCTGAGAATTATCAGGCCCAAGAACAAGTAACGTCACCAAAAAGGCAGTTCAGAGGCTAACATTTCAGTCTGTCTTTAGCAATTGTCTCTTAAATTGACTGTGGATCTCGTAGGAGCCATATGAGGTATCCTGGGAAGCTTTATTAGAGGAGGGATACCAAGATGTCAGTGGGAATTGCCACTGAGGGTTTCCGTACCAGCTTCCCAGCCCTTTTCAGCTCATTGCCAGGCTGTGAGCCAAGAAAGTTCCTGCTCAGTTCAAGTGTAGCAGAGTGTGATTCCCAGATATGTTAGCTGTGTCCGGGGGATGCTCACGGTAAGAGTATGGCTGTACAACTGAGTACAGCTGAGAAGAGTGCAGGGAGAGGGGGAGGATAGGGTCTGGCAGGACTAGACAGTTTAATTGTGAGACACTGAAGCCCTTCTCGTCTCTCTCAGCTGGGCAGCCAGACAGTCCCTTCAGCTTGCATCTGAGGCGCTTCTCTTCAGCACTTAATTTGCACCTTTTCAGGGTCCCAGCAGACCCATGGGAAATAAATACATACATACATAAAAAACCCCTAGCAAATGAAACAAACCAAAATCACCACCAGAAAAACAGGATCAGTGGGAGGAAGGAGGAGAGCTTGGTTGTAAGTGGGTCACATATAGGAGAGACTGCAAATTTCTTGCTCCGTAACAGATCATTTCCACCCCTAGATGCCCTTCACAATAGAGAAGCTCCATTGATTTGATGCTCAAACAAGAGGACAGAGGAGGATGACATCCTGGAACAGTCTTCCACCACCTTGTGACGGACTGGGACAGTCTCTCCACTGAGAGTTTCAGAATAATTTGTTTTGCTGCATGGGACCTACAGGCTTGAAGCCTTTGAAGAGCCAGGAACAGGGCTGGTTCAGTCTAAATTGTCTTGCAGCTGTATAAGAAGGAGGGCAGCACATTTGTAGATTGCTGTCTAGAGATATACAAACAGACTGGCAATTTCTGTGCATCCTTCAGCAAAAATAAAAAGTGACCCTCCAGGAGGGTGCCAGGAGGCACTCTTCCTTCTTTGCCCCAGGTTGGAAGTCTTTTGGGACAGTTAGGGACTGACTGAGGATATCCGCTTGGGTAAGATGAAGGGGGAAATTAGCATCCCAAGAATACCAATTTATTGTAGCGGTGGTGTATGGATGCTGCCCTCCAGCCAGCGGGGTAGAGCAGAACAGAGGTGAATGCTGCCGGGGGAAAGCCTATCCCTCAGCCCTGCTGTGTGACCCCTCATTCCTGTATTCCCACCCTTGCAAATCTTCATATCTAATGGCTTCTTCCCCTCTCTGCCTCCCTCCGTTTGGCACTTAGTCTGAACGTGGCTTTCAGCCCCACCAAACCCCTTCAACCACCACCCTGCTTCCCACCTCTTTGGTCCTGCTTTCCTTAATCTATTCTCTCCACCTTTCCCCTATGTTCCCAGGGGAACACAAATTGCTGCTACGTGCCAAAAGATACCCCCCATCCCAAAAGAAAACAAAAAAGTAGCACTGAGATGTGAATGTAGTGACTGTAATTAACTGTCTAATCTCATGACAATTGTCCTCCCTTCCCCCTTCTTTCTCCCTTATGCTTTGCTATTCTCTCTCACTCGTTTACTTCACAAAAATTCCTCGCGACAGGGGATTGTCTTTTGCTTGCTTAATGTGCTTATGTGTTTTAAGCACTACCTTAGTGATAATTCTGAAAGTATAAGGCACAGAATAGTTTCTGTACCCAAACTGTCCAGTACTGAGATGCTATAGCATGTTACTGGAAAAGTCTATCTTATTCCTGCGGGAGAAACAACAGATCATGTTAACGGGAAATGAAATGACTAATAGCAACTGGCCCGCTCTGCTCCTGCGACAGGCCAGCTTGTTGAGAGTGGTTTGGTGACTGATAAGATAAGGGAGTGGAAAAGAGACGTTGAGAGGCCGTTTCATTGAAACTTAAACAAATCTCATGCACAGTAGATTGCTTGATGTCCTGCCCTAATATTTCAATTTTATTATTAACCAGAAAAACAAAATCAAATCAAAGTTCCCAAGGCACAACAAAACAAAGTGAAAGTTCCCAAGGCGCAACAAACCAAACCAGGCTAAATAAAAATATGCTCAAAGACATGCATAATGTATTAACTGTATTTTGCTTCATTTGTAAAGAGCAAAAGAGAACAAATAACCAGTGTTTGGCCCCTTATGGGCCTTTGTCGGGGACACAGTTCTCTGAGCTGTTCAGTGGGGAAAAAGATTTTGAAAAACATTTTTTCCTAAGAGTTTTTCAAGCTGCCCTACAAATATATATTAACTATTATACGTTCTTGGGTTTTATTTGAAGTAGGACATTTCCAGCTGTCTGACTAGTAGGAGGAAATTTATGCCACAAATAAAGCAACCAGTTTACACCGGCAAGCCTGTCTCTAGCCACGTATCCTTACTCATGAAAGTGGGTGCTACTGAGCTGTACAGAACAATTTACATGCATGTGGACCTTTAAACATAGTTTCTATGATATCCTTCTCAAAATTGCAAGTAATGATTTAGAAACTTTTTTCTTCCCATCTTAGTCATAAATCTTCTTACAACGTAACTCCAAGTAAAGCAGATTTTAAGACTATTTTAAAATCAAGTGTTTCTTTTTTTTGTTCTTTTGTTCTTCTTTTTTTTTTTTTCCTTGAGGGGGAGTATCCTGCAGATGCTTTAGAAATTAGAGCCTTATTTCCAGTGCAGAACCAACCGTTCTGGCTCAAGTGCTGTGCTTTGCCTGACTCCTGTCCACACACTGTCTAGTCCACACCCAGCTGTCTGCTGTTTTGTGCCAGCGCTTGCTGACCCAGCCATCACTTGGAAACCTGTAGGAAACATCATCAAAATATGTCCTAAACAGAGTAGCGTGGGTTTTCTGAGGGACTTCATATCCTCTTCTGCACTTAAAGCGCTCTATATATGCTGCAGTGTTGTTGGCAGATGGTAACTAGTGTTTTTAACAAGCTGATTTTAAAGGTGACAGATTCCAGGCAAACAAAACAAAACAGATTTTCTTCCTATTCCAATTCCTAATGAGTATACACCTCTATATCTAAAGAAACAGTCTAAATTTCAAACCTTTGCCTGAAATGACCTTTGCAGAAATCTGGATAGTTGTCTTTGCAAACTTGTAGTCAAGTATGTATAAGGATTTCTTTTGTTGAACAAACTCTCAAAATAGGCTCAGGCTTTCTCTGTGACCCCTTTACCCCAGTGGAAATCCCTTTCTGATTTTTCTAACAGCTTCTATGTTCAAAAGCTTAAAAAATAAATGGAAATATTTCAGTCTAACTGGAGAGCATGTACAAAAGTAGAAGCTTGTACATCAGAGAAGTGCCCCACTTGTATTTGTAGGGTGCAAAAGATATCGTGTGCTGCCCTACATGCAAACCATCACTGTTTTCGGAAATACTTTATGAGACATTTCTTCCCTCACTAATTTCTTGCTTTTATGATCTTTAATATGCATGTGTACTTGCCAACACAGAAGTTCAACTGCACAAATGGCTGCTGTTCTTGGAAAGTATGGCTCTTAGGACTAGGCGACTGGAGGCCCTGTCTCCATCTTTTCTAGAAGTGACCTCTGTTTGCACTTACAGTCTTCAGTATGGGCTGCCTGTGCATGCAGCTTTTCCATTATTCCGTTATTATTTCCATTATTAGCTCACGCCACAGATGCTTTAGCGATGGGCACATTACAAATGCACGTACAAGCCACTTGCAGGCACAGGAGGAATCTGTTTTGTTCAAAACATGACCTTAATTTACATGGCTGTAGTTGCTTGAATGCAGGCACTTTGCAATTTTAGTGTTTGTGCAAGAACAAGTGCTTTAAGAATTTATTCCAATACAGAATTCTTGCTGCTCTTTGGTGTTCAGTGGACACAGGCTGGTTTTGCAGAAACTTTCCATGTGCAAGGCTATAGAGACGTCAAAGGATGCCATTAAGATTAAGATCCTCCCTTGGAAAACACCCCCTGATATATGATTGCTGGTTTTTTGGGAGGGTTGTTTATTTTTATTTCATTCAAGTTTTTCTTTGCTGAAAGCTTTTTGCCGGTAGTTGCAGGCTCCAAAGTCAGTGGCAACACGGCAAAGGCACATCCCAAATCTAACAGATCCTAATTATACTTTTATTTCTTAACGTCTCTGTCAGGCTGATTTCTGCCTAAAGAGCAGCTTGCTAAACTGGAAGGGAGCAGGCTGGTGATGCAGGTAGGGAAACCGTTCAGAAAAATAATGACCCTTCCTTCCGTCAAGGGCATCTGCCTGCTTGTTACTGCGATGACATGGGCTCGCAGAATCCCTCAGGTGTCCTTGCTGATTCTTGCTGATAGATAGCCAGAAAGCCTCCTCTCATCTCAAGCAGAACCTGTTGTATGTGAACGTCGGCACGGCGAGACACACACGTATCCCCTTCAGGCTTAATTCTGTGACACACAACAACTGGGAGTGAAAGCGGAGGGCAGCAAGAAGCTCCAGCAAATCTCTATCCCAACAGTTTATTTAGTAAGAAATAGCCTTTGGGAACCCCCGCAAGCACTGCTCACTCCTCTAGTCTGTAGTCCAAACTAGAATGTATTTCCAAATCCTGGCTTTGCTCTTCTCTACTCTAAATAGTTTAAAAGACAGCAGTTTTCAACCTTATTTGTGCTGTTAATCTCTTCCAACCACAAAAATCACTTTGTGGCCCCAGTCCCATCAGATTATTTTAAATAAATACAAACATGGCAAGTGCTTATACCCTTGCTGGAAGCATTTTGCAACTGTGTTTAAAGTCATGGACCTTGGTTTTAGAGAAGGCAGTTCAGTCCAAAAGACCACTTCCCTCTCTGCATAAAACTGATCCTCTGATACCATCAGTGCATAAATTTTGCTGGGTCAAGGACAAGACTTTATTGTAAGTAAATCTCTATAAGAAACCAGTATCAAAAGAAATCAGAATAAGCCTTTTGCAAGAGAGGCTAAAGTTAAAGGAAAAAAAGAAAAGAAAAGAAAGAAAAAAAAAAGGGTACGTTTGTATAACTCATTAACTTCTCACATTTCACTACCTTCTCTTCAGGAAAATGGAAGAAGTGGATGATGTAGAAAGGACTTGTTGAAAGTCTTGTCCACATCATAAATCCATGTTGGCAGACAAGTATCCATGACAGAGGGTTACTGATCTGAATATTATCTTAAATATTAACCAGAATTTGTATTTCATGTGCAGATTTCCCAAGTCATTGCACTGATCAGGAACTTTTGCCAGCTGTTCCAGTGCTTTGAGTGCTATTCCTGACATAAGATCCTCCTTTGTTCTCGCTCTTTTCCTCCAGTAACAGAGTAAGAAGAAATCCAAGTTTTGCCTTCCATTGCTTCTTACGACCAGCTCTGGCTATGGACTCAATTCGTGCTGCTGTTGCCGCTATAAAAAACCCATGATAATGCAAAGTTGCTTTTTCGTTAACAGAGTCAGCATTTGCAGTCCTGATAAAAGCATTCTCCTCCAGGCTGTTGTTTTCTCTAGACTTGCTGCTGCTACCGTGTCTTAGGCAGACTTCATGGTCTTAATACTAAAATGACTCTTTGCTGAGGGACTTACTCACAAAGGTGGTAGATACATCGCTATTTTTCCTCCCACATGCATGTGTGCTTGCTTCATGGTATTTCTTAGAAATCCGTTCCTCCTGTTATTAGTGGTGTCATTTCTAGGGATATGGAGGTTGCAGTATTGTGTATTGGAGATGCAGCTTTGCAGAACAATGAATAATTTTATTTGCAAGATAGTGTCGGTCTGGATAGAAGATGCAAATGTGTCACCTCTTGACAAAGACTGAATGGATTGAATGGATCATAGTGTTTTGGTTTTTTTTTTAATAAATACTGGGTTATAGAAATGCCTCTGCAGTCAATTGGTTTATACTACTTTTGGCCTATTTTATGATCTGTTCATGCTGGCGCTATACAGCATTTAACCAGGCTACACTGATATTAAGAAAATCTGTGTTTGCGTGATACGGTTCCTTATTATATTATAATGGGAAAATTACTGCTGTTTTTATTCCTGTTAGGATCAGCAGTAATTTAAGCTCAGCTGTAGCTGCTTCATACTAATATTCAAGCGGTTATGTGCTCTGAAATATTATGGTGCTCCCTACCTTTCTCCCTTCACTTCTGTGCAGTATCTCTCAACTGGCTGTTCTGTCTTACCTCTGTGCCTGCTACTGCTCTGGGCTCAGGTGGCCAACTCTCGTCGCCTTGTTTCAGTGCTAGTCCCCTCGTAGCAAAAAATCTGTATATTTTGCTCACATTTGGGCACACATTTCCTGGGCATTTTGTTCTAGCTCTGTGCTCTGCAGCCTCCTGGATGCTTTCAGCTGGACCTAGCTTAGCAAGAAGTGATTGTTGTCCTCCATTCAGCACTTGTGAGACCACTACTGAAGAAGTACTGTGCCTGATTTTGGGCTCCCCAGTACAAAAAAGGCATGGACACGCTGAAGCGAGTCCCACGGAGGGCCACCAAGATGCACAATCGGCTGGAGCAGAGAATGTATGAGACGTGGAGAGATCTGAGACTGTTCAAATGAAGAGAAGGTCACTGGGGAATCTTACTGCTGTCTACAACTACCTGCTGGGAGGGGATAGATAAGTCAGAACCAGACTTTTTTCAAAGGTGCATGGTGATAGGAGAAGAAGCAACAGACACAATTTGGAACATATGAAATTCTGGTTATATATATTTGGGGGAAAAAAAATCACCATGGGTGTGATCAAACACTGACACAAATTGCCCAGAGAGGCTGTGAAATCTCCATCCTCAAAGTTATTCAAAATTTGACTGGATAAGACCCTGAGCAACCTGCTTTGAGCAGCAGGTTGGACCAGATGACCCCCAGGGGTTTCTTCCAATGTGAATTATTCTACGATAACCTTATCCTTAGAGGGAGAGAGTAGATTATATGGGTATCTTTGGATGTCTGGATGGGAAGCTCTGGGAATCAGTCTCCAGAGAAGCAGGATTTGAAGGGGATAGCCAATCATAGAACAGTGCAGGTTGGAAGAGACCTCGAAAGATCATGTGTCCAACCTTTTGTGGGAAAGGGAGCCTAGATGAGATTATACAGCACCCTGTCCAATTGTATCTTGAAAACCTCCAGTGATGGGGACTCTACCATGTTCCTGGGGAGGTTGTTCCAGTGGTTGATTGTTCTCACTATAAAATATTTATTTATTTATTATATCGAGATGAAACCTCTCCTGGTGCAACTTGTACCCATTGCCCTTTGTCTTTTCCATGTGGCTCCTTGTGAAGAGAGAGCCTCCATCCTCTTTGCAGCTGCCCTTTAAGTACTGGAATACTGTGATGAGGAGCCCCCTGAGCCTTCTCTTCTCCAAGGTGAAGACAGGCAATGGCTGAATGAAATTCCCCTCCAGAGTTTCATAAACAGTGGCACTGAAAGAGAGGAGAGCAAGGTGGCTTGCAGGAAGGCGAAGGACAGAAACCAGAACTCTAGCCCACATTCTATTTTTGGAGGACTTGGAGAGGAACTGGGCAGAGAATACCGCTGCTGACCTGTGGTTTGTCTAGGACACAGCTAATAGACAAAGGACGTGGAGCACTGGCTGACTCCTGTCCCCCTACATGGGTGCAGTAAGCAGGATCCTGAGCAAGGCGCTCACAGCCAGGCAGGGCTGCCCGACTTCCTTTGCTGCCTGCCCCCTGCCCGCCTGCCTGCCTTCAGCCTCTGGGAACACCCGGGCTGCTGGCAGCACAGCAGGGAGGCTGGCAAGTATCACTGCACTAGCCTTTATTAAAGGCTGTTAGCATTGCGTGCTGCGACACGTACCTGGTATTTATTACTTTTTCCCCGGGTTGCATGTTATCGTCTTGGATGGATGCGAGCCAGTTTCCAAATCCTGCCCTTCCTCTTTCCCTCCCACTTGTTCAAAATCCAGCTGTATTCAGCAAGTATAAAAGCGCTGACCTGCAGAGCCCATGACAGCCAGCTGCAGTCCCCCAGCCCCTTTCTTTCCTGTTTCCCTCGCTCATTTTTCAATTGAAGCAGTTCTGCTCTCTCTGATGCTCAAAATGGGAACCGTGCTCCTCAGTGCAGAAACTTTCTGCCCCTGCCATCAGTCACGCAAGGAGTTCATGTGCCAGCTGCACCAGGTTAGGAAAAGAATGACTTGTACCATAAACATGTGCAGTGAGAGCCAGCTAGTCCATAATTCAGTTTTCAAGTCTATAACATGTTTTGCTCAAACAAGTAATTAATTCAGTTCACCATTTCAAGTTTGTTATGAGCAGTAATCTCAGTAAGGCACCGTTCAGCAGTAAAAATCCTAGGAAGTCCTTATTTATAAGAATAAATCTTACTGCGGCATCTTCTGATCAGTAAAACAGGTCTTTTGCTGTCTGGTCAGGTGTCCTCCATGTCACAGCTGCCTGGGGAATGGTAAACAAGAGCATTAGACTGCCCATGTGAATATTCACCTCCCTTCTCCGTACAGCAAACTGTCCCCAAATTGCTGTTCGTTGATACCTTCGCCCCATGGCCCCTTCCCACAACAGGTCCCTGGTCCGAGGAATCACGGAGTTGTCAACCGTACAGAGGAATCCCAATCCGGATTGCCCTGTGCAGTAAACGTAAGGCTGTGGGCACTGGAGGAGCTGGAGAGGAGCTACGAACTCCCAGACTTTGTGCTCTGAAAGACGGTAGGAGAAGAAGAGGAAAAGAGACCTGTGATGTGTGAAGGTTTCCAAAAGTGGGAGCAGGCTCTGTACCTGGCATTGCAGAATTGTGGGTAAAGAAATACGTATTTTAAGTGATGAAAAACTGAACAAGGAACAACATCTGTATTTTCCTTTCCTTTTGGCTATCATACCTGCAAGGTCCAGACCCTTCAGGACGCCACTGTTTACTGTTTCCTAGAATTTGGCAAAGCTGAGTATGAACAAGTGGCGACCTGGGAGCCTCTGGAAATTGAGGGAGGCATGAAAATTTTTTTCTCTGGGAATTTTTTCCAGAAAAGTAAATAGGACAGTAAGGGGGCATTCCCTCCATTGTCATGATACTGGTGAATAAAGATATACTGGGACCAAGAGTCTGGAAACAAAGGGATGTACTATGATGGAGTGTAACCTTGCTGTGTGAATTAAAGGTAGATCGCAAAGAGCTCTCTACAGGTAAGCAGCTCTCTGCAACATCTCCATCAAGCCTAAGGGAACAGCAGTCCAGGATGTCAAGTGTCCCTGTGTGCTCCAAGCCAAGTGTCGGCTTGTCAGGGGGCCGGGAATTGCAGGGGTGGAGATGACAGGCTGCCAAGCTGGTCACACCAATTGAGGCAATTTTTGCAATGAGCCAAGAGTTAAACCTTGTGACCAAGAGTTAAATCTTGTGAACCTGTGTCAAACAACAACCCTTTTGTAGTTCATGTGTTTTTTATGCATTTGTACTGTTAAAAAATAAGTCTTATTGGGAAATAAGTCTTAATTTCAAAAGCTTTTTAATTTCTTTACATACTGTTCTTGCACTATAAAAAGGCATAATCTGCTGTTTTTAAAATGTACTCTATGCTGTAAGACTTGCATAACAAATGCTACATTAAGATAATCAGCCTCTTCAGTCCAGTAGGTCATGGCACTGAAACTGCCTGTTCATGAAAGCATAAGTTCCTCAGCTTTAGAAACCCATGAAAGCACGTGAATCACTCAAAACAAACCCACAGAAAAAAAATCTCCCCTTCCCCACTGCTGCCCTGCTGTGGGAAAGGCCTTTCGCTACCCCTGATTTCCCCCCAGAGTGAAATCACATCCACCATTCAATACAAAATTAATAAAGGTATATAGAGCATGTTGAGCAAACACTGACATATCCCCAGCGGTGAATTTACATTCCCCCCCCCCGTTCTGTTTAAAATTAATAAAGGAAGACAGAGCACACAAAACTGATGCGGGAGAGTATAAAACCCCACACGTAGAGCCCGCCAAGGCTTGGCACTGCGAGGGAGCTGCCGCGCTGGAGTAAGCAGCTCGAAGTGTTAGGCAAAGCACGCATTGGAAATGCCGGTTCGCTTTCTTGGCCAGGTTCAGGAGGGCTCCCTGGCAGCGTGCCCGGTGGATTTGTCACTCGGGAGCAGGCACTGCTTGGGTTATTCGTTGTGTTCGTAATGTTCCTGTGCCATTCCCTTCCTCCTGCAGGTGATGTGCAGGATAAAAGATGCTGTTACAATCGGAGGCTTGTGCGGCTGCATCCCGCCTTCAGCTTGCCTTCTGCCCTTCCCTCTCCCAAAGGCACACTCTGCTGTCCTCGAGGTGCGGTTATGGGACTGTAAAAATGTTCTGTGATCTGAATAGCCAGCCAAAGGCTTCATCGGCCGTGGTGATGGACCAGGGACTGCCGGAGCAGGGGAATGCAGATACTATGAATGTTCGTGACATTAGTCCCCTTCAGCAAATTGCCGTATTTTAGTATAGAAAATAGAAGAGAGTCCCCAGATACTGCCTTGGGTAAATCTACCTGAATGGTTACCCGGCTCTCAGGTACCTCTTTATAACTGGGAGGCCTGACACGGAGATCAAATACCAGGAAGATGAGTTCTAGCAGTTGTCCTGCAGCAATTAAGCATAATCCTTTATACTCAAAGCAATCAATAACCTCTTCTTGACCGGCACATATTACATCTGTACCCTTCAGAGCCATGCAGGCCTCCTCCACAAGTGCCAGCCATTGATCTGGCTGCAGAAACTTCCCACAACTGATCGGGAGCAGTTGGAAACTGTCAGTTTTCAAAATGGTTATGGCCACACATTTCTGAAGAGATAAGAGTTGTCTTGTATTGCATGCTGGCTCCAGGTTAAGCTTTTCTTTATTGCTCTGATGTTCTGCAGACACCGCCGGTTACCCCCAGGTTTGCAGCGCCAGCTTCTCCCACCAGTTAATGCGTATTTTATGAGCCCAGAGATGATGCTGCGGAGAGTGGAGCTGTGCCAAGAAGAGTCGTTCCTGCTTGTCTTCATCCTTGTCTTTTTTTTCTGTACTTGCGGCTGCTGAAGGGGGGAGATGCTGTAGTTGTGGCAAGAAAAAGCAGCCCAAAGTGCTGTGTAGCATGATGGCTGGTGTGCAAATTTACAACTCCCTGGGAGCAACGTGTCAACTGTGTGTCTTAGGCTCCTCATATACCAACTCTTGACATATTGCTTCTAAGAGAACCTGCACCAGTCTGTGGTGGTCTGTTAGAGGTCTGCGAATGGTACTGGCTGCCCCAAAAGTGGCATCTATTTGGGGACTGGCTTGCAAAGACTCTGGAGATTTTTCAAGTTTGATCCCCCAGGTGGGATCAAATCAGTCACCAGGCATCCCCTTGTGCCCTTTGGGACAGACCCACAGTGTCCTCCATCTGGCAGCACCTCAGTGGGCTCTGAAGATGTGGCCAAGCTGCTCAGCCATGAATTTCAGAAGCGTATTTTGTAAGCAATGCCTTACAGCTAACTTAAAGGTGAACTGTTCGTTTGGATGAGGTGACTGTGTGTTAGGTAGGATGAAGCTGTTGCAACAACACATCTTCCTTCCAAGAAAATCCCTTCCCGTAGGCGAGTCTTTAGTCATCTACGTAACCTTTGTCATCCACTCCTCCCTGGGGAGTCTTCTCTGTGACCTTTGCTATTTTACCAAGGCGTCTCATAAATTATTATTCTTTTAAATGGCACTTAGGCTGTCGTAGTGGCTGCTAGCCTTGAAGATTTGCAGTCTACCCTGTAATTTTGAGAGGGAAAAAAAATAGTTAAGTGACAGAAGAAATATTGTACTTCCCGATAAAACTACTTTTGCGTTTCGTTTTCTGCTCAAGTCATTCATATCCCTGTCACTAACCTCATTCAGGTCAAGAGCTTGAGGCAGAGA
Source organism: Phoenicopterus ruber ruber (assembly GCA_009819775.1). NCBI lineage: Eukaryota > Metazoa > Chordata > Aves > Phoenicopteriformes > Phoenicopteridae > Phoenicopterus > Phoenicopterus ruber. The sequence continues at coordinate 187,107,367 of CM020215.1, read as the reverse complement.
ATGGGCATAATATTTTTGGTCAGACTGATGCATCTGAATATTACAAACATCTGTAATTTTGAAATTGAAATGAGCATTGTGTTAAATCCTCAGGCAAATAATATTAAGGCATAATAGATTACTGAAGTTTGCATTTCGTTTGGCAATTCAGACCAAGGCTCTTTTGGCTGGTTATTCCAGACATTAATGAACCCACTTACACAAAGGGAGCTACTCCTTATGGCTGCAGATTGCATCCCGGATTCTGCGAACTTCATAGGAAATTCTGCGGGCCAAGTAGTTGAAACAATAAAGAAAAAATTAATCAGGCAGACATTAAATGTGAAGCATGGAAGAAAACATCTGCAGCACTCAGTGGACGTCTGGGTAACATACTTGCAGTGCTGTTTTGCCAGCTTACATCTGGAGTGGTTCATCAGAAGAGAACAGATGCTAGTGTGAAATAGGTCATCATAGCAGCAGGGCATCAGAACAGAGACATTTCTTTTCTTCTTGCAGTAACAGCTATTCCTTTTTATTCACACCAATTATGAAAACGTTAGCCAAGTCTGAAATGTGAATGCGTGTATTGTGACAAGGCAATACTCTTAAAGGGCATCAAGGTAAAAACTAACCTAACGAGGAAGCTTCGGAGAAGCGGTCCTTTTGCAGTACGCACTGACTATCCTTTCACAGACATAGTGACTATTTTTTGTTAAGATTATGATTTCCCCCCCCCCTCCTTGCTTTATTTTTGTATTTTAGTAGAGATGTTACTGAACTCCTTCTTGGTGGCAAATGCCCAGAAGCGGAGATGCTAATTCATGGGAGTTTCATCAGTCATTTCAAAGGAGAGGTCACACAGATAAGAAAAATGAACAGTATGCGTATGTGAAGCAGTGACATTCAATGAGTCCTTGTCACTAGCAGCCATTAGCATGCAAGCCTGCTGTTATGTTTCAGTGCTTTATGTGCTTTTCTTGACCAGGCAGGGAGCCTTTGGAGCACTGTAGCAGTTAATACCATACAAGTTATTGTTTCTTTCTTGAATGCCTTGTATTTTTAGTACCATTTAGATGCTTCTCTGTCCCCTTGTGCATCTAAAATTTTAAAGAGAATCAAAGAATGCATAATTTATATCTGTCCCAGAGGTAATGGAGTGACTCAATGATATCTGTGAAGGGGATGATTTTAAATTTCATGTCTTATGCAAGAGGTGATTTTTATATGAAAATTGCAAAAAAATGGCCTCAGGGATACCCAGATAATTATCCTTACAACAACGGGTGTGGATTCCAGGGGGATTATAGCAGAAAGCTATAGTGTATTGGATTTACCCTCGTGTATCACAGTTGTCATATTTGAAAACATAGCAACTGATAGATCTTGGGCAATATAACTTGCATTTTGACTTGGAATAGCACATGCAGGAGGTGTGAAAAGACAGGTTTGCTTTGACTCTGTTGAAGAATTCACGCAAGATGCGAGGCATTTGTTTACTGCTGAAATTCTTTCCTTGGGTTAAAGGAAAAAACAATTGTTTACTGATGTTGGGCAGAACCCATCAGTACATGCTTTATCACACAGCGCAGTTCCCTAGACTATTTCTGGTTTCACTTACCAAAAGCCTAGAAGTGCCGTGGCTAGAAATAAATGTCTGCTTCTTTGATATGCTATATGTTTGAAAATGCACTTTAAGGTCTGTATTACAGACAGTTCAAAGGGAATATAAATTGGTGCAGTATTCTCTCTTTTTTCTTTTCTTTCCAATCCAGTCCCACATATTCATTGCAGTTTTATCAAGACTGTTTTCAATAACGTGTCTTTAAAAATAACTTACCATTTTGTATTTTATTTAACTTGGACTTTGTTATATTTAAATAATTGTTATGATCTTGCTGCTTCCGTAGTTTAAAATGTTTAACATCCTCTAAACCAATTCTACACTGACTTTTAGCATTGCGTATCCAAGGAGACAGCTGATCTTATTTGCTTTTCCTTTGGAAACCCTCTAGTTTTAACTGTTCTTTCCACTTCTTGCAGGGTTGGCCATGGGAATTTGTAACGTTCCTTTGGAAATACCGTGATGGGACCACTGAGAAGTTACCTTCTTTCGTACAGGTCTGTAAACTCTATTGCATTCTGAATATTTCACCATGTAGACTCCTGTGCCAATTTGTTATCTTTTTTATCGTGAATGCATGCAAACCAAATTAAAATCTAATTTTATTCTGGAGCAAGTGTTGTGAAAAATTATTTTTGTTTCTTGCAAAATGTTTAGGACATAACTCTTGTTCTGTTACCATTGTATAAATGTAGAGTAACCCATTCGTCTTTCCTTTGAAGTGAATTATTGCAGTTTATAGAGTTGAATTGCAGAAAGGAATTGGGCCTGTAAGTCATTTTCACCTCACCACTATGTCTTTCAGTATGTGTTGAAACTGCATTACCCTAAAAGGCCCTGCAATCGATTGCTCCCACCCAGGTTGCTAATATGTGAGCGGCTGTCCCACAGCTATAGCTGTGGATGTTTCGAGAAGCACACTTAGCAAAGGGTCAGCAGAATTACTGGGGCTTTCAGGTCAGGAGGAGCTCAGGTTCATGGAAAGTTTAAGAAAATAGTGGAAAAAAAAAAAAAAAAGTTGATATTTAAGAGACTGTAAAAAGAGCAGAATAATAATGGCTTGACTCCTGTAGTGTCAGCATGGCGAGGAGCCTGTAGCTAATGCTATGTCCTTGTCAGCCAGAGCGATAGTGTTATAAGCACTGTGGCCTGCGATTGCAATGACTTAGAGGGTAGAAAACACTCCTCTGCATTTCAATATGTTTTTCTGTGCAGCTATATAACAGAGAAAAATTTGATTTCTTACTACTTGCAAAGGTAGTACTGAACAGTATTTTTATAGAAATTTGGTCGGAGAAACCAATGGGAATCAACTGTTCCATCGAGGTGGTCGTACCCTGCTATCAGAGCACACTCAGGGTCTGTGGGAATTGTATCAGGCCCTAAATAATAATTTTCAAAACTGTTCATGTTTGAAATATGCTCTATTATTTCATTCGCTTGGTTTACCTGAGAGCACCTGGGGTATTATTGCTTTCCTTGTTGCCTCTGTGTAGTCACTTGCTATTCCATTAGTCTGCGTGAGTTCTGTAGGGAAAGTGGCTTGTAAACCTTAAATAAAACCAAAACCAGGTGGATTTAGGGGAAGAGAGGTATCCAAACCAACTTTTAATTCATTCTTGGAAATTATTATGATTTGGTAATACCTTTTAATGCCACTCCAGCTCCAAAATTCTTTAGAGACTATTTGAACCTAGATGTAAACCTCATACAAGGCTACAGCTTCCGTAATGAGCAAAAGCCCTAGATCAGACTGGTTGAGATACTGCAGATACAGATCTGATCGTGATGCCTCGGGCCTGCGTTGAGTGAAAGCTCTGTGTTCAAAAATAAGTAGCTTTTCAGAGTAATTGCACAACTGTTGAATGATCTGTGTCATGCTAAAGCTTTATGACTGCACTGTTTCTTTCGTTAATGATGATATCGCTTAGGGCAAAACTTGTGTTTTTCTTTGGGGGAGGGGGGGAAGAAGTGCAAACACTGAAAGGCATTTCAGATAAAGGGAGAAAACTTGTTGCACGTGTTGGCATTTGGGTTGTAAATCTTTACTAGCAGCAGCAGCTTTGTAAAATCTTCCTTTCTAGACCTGTCTATGAGCATTGTTTGAGTCACGGCTCACCAAAGAAAGACTTCCAAGAGCTTCTGCTAAATTTGCCGAAGCAAAGTGTGGTTGGGCCTGTGTCCTAATGAATGTGATACAAATGCAGTCAACAGCTGCTATGCAGAGAAAGCTGAGGCAAGTCATTTGTCTAAACCGCGTTTTAAACGTTTCCTTGTTCACAAGTCTGATTCTGAAAAATAATGGCTTCGTGATATACATACAAATTAGTATTGCGTGATTTAAAAAGATGATAAATAAGATATTAATTTGATATATGTACATATTAGATATATGTATACTAAGTGTCATGAAGTAGTTTGGGTATGGCTGTGCTGCACCTTCATTATAATGCAGAAGCAAAGGAAAACCAATTAAATTAAAAGGCAAGACATTTCTACTGAAAAGGAGATACAAGGTGTAATTTCCCCTTGGACAGTATTGCCCTGAGGTATTATCAAAAGGTATTGCATTGAACCTTTGCAAGAAATAGATGTTTACGTCAATAAGAATGCCATCACAGATATATTTTTCATATTGCACGTTATAAAGCAATTACACAGCAGTTGCTGAACTCACTGATCCTTGGCTTGAGGTTTGGGTGAAGCTTCTTCTGCAGCTGTGAGGTATCATCTCTTGTACCACTTCCCTGTAGCATCTGCTATTGACGTTGAAGGAAAACAGGATACTGGTCTAGCCAAATAATTTGTTTAATCCAGGTCAGCTTTTACCATTTATTCCATTTTTTTTTGCTGCAAATTTAATGATTTTTTTTCCCCATAAGTATCTCCTTCTCTTGTACAGTTCTTGTTTTCTTAATCTCTCTTATTTCTTGCCTATGGTCCCTTGTCCATTCTCCAGAGAAACCTCCTTTTCCCTCACATCTTTGTTACTTGTTCTTGCTTTGTTGGAGTTTTATTCATTTATTACTGGAGTTTCCTAAATTTTTCTGTTGGGGTCATTAACGATGCATCTTTCCAAACACCTCTCGAGGTCTCCTCAAACCTTTGCCCTTGGCACCCCTACAGTGAAACAAGTGTCTCACTTTTAGGGGGAGCAGAGAAAAACAAAGGCAGTGAAAAGAGTTCAGAGCACTGAAGGAGAATGGACTACCGCATGGGATGGGAAGCCCCCGTCTCCCAGGACTGGGCTCCTCTGCCCCATCCTCCTGTTGCAGCCTCCTGCGCACGTGGTCGGCCGGAGCTGGCTCCTGGTGGGGTTTTGGTGGAGGGAGTGCTACTCCGTTGTCTTGCTGCTTCTTCGGTAATGAAAACACAACTGGCAAAATGCCAATCTGTCAAAAGTCATCGACAGGAGGGGGAAAGGAGGGGAAGAGCCTAGGGAGAGCACTTTTCCACACGAGCATGTAAGCATGGCAACCATACCTTTGATCTCCGTACCAGCACTGCGCGTTGACCTGGAGAGCTCTGCTGCCGCTGTATTAGATACACATGCCTGCCTTAAAGCCATCCTGCCAGAGAGGCCAAACCCTCGATGCCACCGGGCTTTGCTCACAGCTCAGCTCTCCCACCAGAGGCTGTGAGGGTGATGAAGTGGCTGCTTGCACACGATGCATGGAGGTCTGCAAGGAGGAAGCGGGGGGGGAGCTGACGCACGAACCAGAACCGTGGAGGCAAACGGGAGCATGTTATCTTTGCACACCTTAGATGATGCAAATTACCTGGCTATGAAACGGCAGGAAGGAAAGGGGATGTTACTACATGGAAATGTGCCATGTGTGCATTTGAGGCATATATTTGAATTATTGAACAGATGGAAGCCAAATAGCCTGGTAACTGGAGAAAATCTATAAGCTAGATGCTCTAAGGAAATGTGGCAGAATAAAATGCGAGGATGGGGGAAGTAAATCTCACAAGCTGCCGTGGACGGACAGTTGCATTTTATTAGAACAGAAATTAAAACAAGACTGTGAGTTTGTAAAGATTATTGTGTCCAAATCGTGGGGTGTATGTGCAAGCTGATATAAACACATATATGTGTTTTTTATTTTTGAATGATGATTCAGAGGGTCTGTGACCATCCAACTCTTTTATTGCCCACAGCAAGACAAGGAGCAGGTGATTATTAGAAAAAATAAAATGGCAATTTGCTTACCTGAATAAGGGCTGTGGCCAGAGCAACAGTTCTGCAAGAGACTGAAATTCATATGGATGCAGGGAAAACGAACCAACCAACCCAGACAGCAGATGGACCTTCCATTGGCTTTTATGTTTTGAGTTGTTCCCAAGAAATTCCTAGGAATGTTGGCAAGTGCTTCCTCTGCTGGAGGAACAGCCCAGAAGCATCCTTAAATACCCCCCTGTTGTTTAATCATAGCTACTTCCCAGAAGAATGGGAAAGCAATTGAGAGACTCCTGCAAACTACACAAAGTGTCCATAGACTCAGATCAGGAGTAAGGCTCTTTACTGTTCTCACTCCAGTGCCCATCATCTTCTGTTTCAAAGTGGCAATTAGATGATGATCTTTGCTGATCTTAACTCCTGGGGCATTGCAGAAAAAGAAGGGAGATCTTTAGTGTCAACAGTCAAGAATACCTTAGGGACACCAAAGATCATTTGGCTCATTTGCCTGGGTTACCAACAAGAGCAAAGATGTCTAGATAATCTGCGAGAGATGTTTATCTAATCTTCCAGTGCGGAAGATTGGAGTGCCACCTCATATAGTCTCTTCCAGAGCTACTTAGGGGTATTTCTAAAATCCAAGTTATGCTTTATTCACTCCACAGGAAGCCATTTGGTATCTTATTTATAGTGAAGATAGAGAACAGTTGAACATAACTTTCTTTATGGTAATCTGTCAGATATTAGAAGGAAAAATGACTTTATGTTGTAGCTGATTTCATTTGTTTATCTATTTTTCAGAATAAGCATTTGCAGATCCTATAGGTCCCATTCCAACCCCTTTTTTTTTCTGCCTTCCTTCCATGTACTTGCATCTCTCCATGTATTGTTAACTTCTTGACTCAAGTGCCAGCATTAAGAAGCTGAATACAGTCAATATGACTTTCAGATTGATACAAATTATGTAAAATAAGCCCAGAATTTAGAAGCTCAATAATTAATTATGGAGGTATACCCTCAATTAAAATGACTCCAATCCATATCTTACCTCAGCTTTGTCTGTGTGGAATCACTGCTAGTGTCTTCTCTCTCTTCTATGCTTTAACTCTTCTCAGTATGATACTAGGCAATGAATGACATTGTTGGAGAGACAGTAAGTGTGCAACTGATAGCTCTCAGCATATGGATAATGGCACATCTTGCACCTTTTCATTGCCCACATTCTGGCTGCACAGAGATATCTGAACAATAGATGAGGTGAAATGGTGACTGTAGCACATTTCAGAAACAATAATTGTCCATTCAGGTCCCTTTAAAAGAAAGACAGCAAAGAAGTGCTAAGTTTTCTATCACTAAGGCCCTCAGAAGAATCAATCACACGTCATGAATAATAATAATAGAAGAGGGAGGACAGCTGCTCAACTGAACATCATCAGTATTGACACCTTCCAGGAGGAGTAATCAGTAATCCCCTTGACCAAAGCAGGTGTCACAACAAGATAAAAGTCATATGCTATGGCTCCAGTGAGAGTCTGTTGCCATAGACAGAAAGATATGAATTGATTTCACTGCTGAAAGGCAGTTAAAACATCTTCTCCACTTGAGAAGGAGAAATCCACTGTCGCTGCTACTGTCTAAGTCTCCAGAAACAGCAGTGAAACTTGCAGAGCTTGTTACTTAAAAAACCAAGGAGTGTTCAGATGGCCGAGCGCCAACCAAAATGAACAGTTACAAAAAAATCATTTCTTTTTTCCACCATAGCCCAGCACAATGTTGACAGGTTTATGTCCTTCTCTCCTGCTTTTTAGCTGAAGTATGCGGAAAGACTACCAGTTCAAATAGTAAACATTAAAGGAATTTTTTTGCATTTGTGTACATGAGAGAGAATGATGGTGAGTTTGATCCTGCAATGAATATATTTGCAATGCTATCACCATTAGAAGTTGCCAATGATGATTATTCAGCTCCTTGTTGCCAGCCTCGTAACAACTCTTTGACACCAGCTTAATTCAGAAGCAACCTTTGTTCATCTTCAGAACTCAAAATCCAGCAAATTTCAGTCAATATCATAAGTAATAGTAAGGCAAAGCCTTAAATTTGATAAAGTTGCAGCCTTCTTTCTAGGTTGAAGTGTAGCACTCATAGCATGTTGGGATTGAGTGTCCTAAGATATACTGCTCCAGATGGACTCAGATTTCTAGGGTCAATTATCATTTCAGAAAAGGTAGAATATAGAGAAATTGATTATTAGATGCCACAAGTGAAAAAGAAAAAAGCAAAACTTAAAGGAATCCACATCAACATTAATATGAGTTGGTTGACTCTGTAGAAGAAATGATCCAATAATGGCTGTAGGCAACCATTTGGGAAATAATGTGTTCCTACTTAATGTCATCGATCCTACATTTGGGGAAACAAAAAAAAAAAACAACAACACTGAATATTGTATTCAAGAGGCTTTACAAGAACCAGAGGAAAGCAGGACCAGGCAGTTTGCTCAAACAGCAAAAATGAAAGTAGAAAGATGAAAGAATGTCTTGGGTCAAGCCACTCTTTAACTTTGAGCTTTCAGAACACTATTAAAAATTAACTAAGGAAAAGGTAATACAATTGCCCAAAATATCCTAAAACTCAAAAAATTATTCTCTTCCTAACTAGCCACAGGTTTTTTTCCTAGAATCATAGAAAATTAGCAAATAGCTTGAAGGCCCTGCAGTTGCGTCAGCTATGCTGACAATCCCCATCAGAGCTGTGGCTGACCCGTTTCTGAGGGCCTCCACTGATGGAGATTCTCTGGGCAATTTATTCCAAGGCCTAATTTTCCTTGCCATTAGAAAATAGTTTTTTTCCTTTCTTAATCTGCAAGTTACTTCTGTCCTACCTGCAATGAACAAGAATGTGTTATTCCCTTTTTCCTTGCATCCATCTTTAATATTTTCAGGGTCTTTTGTCATGTTTCCCCTAAGTCTTGTCTTCTTTACATTAAACAACAATTTATTCCTTCAATTTTTTGTCATGTTTTGTAGAGTACTCACTGTCAGTTGGTCACACCCTCCTTAAAATGTGGAATCTAATACTGGATCTAAGGCTATGATTGAATCATAGAATCATAGAATAGTCTGAGCTGGAAGGGACCTTTAAAGGTCATCTTTTCCACCCGCCCTGCAATGAGCAGGGACGTCTTCAACTAGATCAGGTCGCTCAGAGCCCCATCCAACCTGACCTTGACGTCGATCCAAACTGAAGTAATAAAGGAGAATCCCCTCATGTGTCTTGTAGATAACATTCTTCTTTATATTTCCAATTTGACATTCATATATATGTGCCAGTGACTGTTGAAGCTTGTGAGCCGCTGGACAACCTCAGATCCTTCTTAGCAAGACTAAACCTATTTGGTTATTTCCTGTTGAGTGTTTGCTGAGCTCACTGTTTCTGACCTCACCTCTCAAAGATGATTGCTAGCAGCTCTAAGATTCCCTCAGTCAATTATCTACATATTCTAGGTTGAAATTCGTAAGGCCCAGCCAATTTGAAAAATTTTAACTTATCTCAGTTCTGTCTAATCTACTTTTTCCTACTATGACCTGAATTTCTACTCCTTTGTCTTCCGTGTTAACTGTTGTGGCTTTCTAATCACAGGTGATCCTTCTAACAGCTTTTCCTCCCATTGAGTAGCAAACCAACTCTTTCTTCTTACTATTGCTAATAGTGATATTCTTACTATTGCACTTAGTGGTTTTCTTAGGAAGGTTTTCTACTTTTATATCCCCCTACCCAAAGTACGTTGCAATGTTACACAGACTAGAGGAAGGGCTTTGAAAGACAGCATACAATTTTCATAACATGAGATTCCACAGAGGCACTAGATTTACAAGAGCAATTGAAGACAATTATGGCAGTACTTAACAGGTAACACACAGATGTCACCATTCTTACATTCTCAGTGGAAACCTGACTTGATCTAATTAATAACAAGGAACCAGCACCAAAGAGAATAAAGAAAAACGTTTCAGAGGGACCAAGGATCTTGAAAGCAAAGGTCATATGTTAAATCCAGGAGAGGGCTGAGTCTGAAATATGGCACCTTGTTCATAAAATTGACTGACATCATGTGGTTTGCTTAGAGAAGACTTCATTTCTTCATAATGCTGTTCTTTTAATGTTTGAAGGACACCAATTCACTTATGTAGTTAATCACAATGTTCTGTATTTCTTTCACTCCATGAAAACATCCCAAGTGTCCTTATATTTTATTCCTCTCTCTTCACACAGCCTTTTCACTGTTTTGAGGTGGCAAAGAAACAAGGGGAGAAGGGAAAGGAGATGATTACAGAGTAACAGGTTAAAGACATAGCATCTTCTGCAACAAAGTCAAATATTCCTTTTTTGTTGTATTTTTTTTGTGTGTGTGAGCTATTCAGCAATGTCTCCAAAATCTTGGCCAAAGTTCTGCATACCACTTGCTGTCAGGTTCTCATGTCAGTCACACATGAGTGAAATCAATCAAATGCACTATCTGGTCCCAATGAAGTGTAGATATACAGAGAGCACTGGTTGTCCTCTTGTTCTGGGGCATGGAGCGTTCTGAGCCTCTGACCTTTCTGTAATCCCTCTAGGAGCATACCCCTTTAGTGCCAGAGACCTTTGCGTCCAGATTTTGTAACGGTCAGTCCCGCAATCCTTCCTCCGTTAATGCATCTTTGATTTTTCCACCTCTCTACCTCCTTCTGTGGGTTCAAGTGAGTTGAGATTTCGGTTGGGAAGTTTCTCTCTGTCAAGAGCCACACAGCCAGCAGGCAGCTTGCAGTGCCACAGGACAGGCTTTCAGAAGAAAAGCAAATGTTTGATAGCCAAATGCAACATGCTATTTTAAGGTCTTTAAGTTATAAAAAAAGAACAAGTCTTGGGGTGTCCTTTGTGGCAGCATTTTGTTTGCTTTTATGAAGAGGTTTCACTGCACGTACTTACCATTCACTGGACTGCTGACAGTATCACCACTGAATGCATGAGGTACTTAAGACTATGGAGCCTAGATCAAACCTAGACTCTGCTCTGTGATCCCCGGTCCTCCAGGCATATGCTCAGGCTACAGGCTTTTTGCCTGGCACTCCCAGTAGAGAGGTGCAACTCAGCAGCCTATGGCCTTGGTCCAGAGTCCATTCCTCACTCCGCTAGTTCTCCTTCTGTACTCCCTCATCCAGAATTTCCCCCAAAGTTTGAAATGGTTGGGTTATACTTCAGTTCACCAGGATACAGGTGCTTGGTGAGAGTCCACAGGCATACGGATAAGGGTTTACATCTACACAGCTCTCTACTGGTAGATAGGAGTTCCCTCTGCTCATTTTCCAAGCCAACCAGAAGCTGTGTAGCACAGTTAGCATGATGCTGAGTACAAGCTAATAAATTACGATGATTGGCGGTGTTTATTAGCTCTGACTCAGTGCAGTTAACGTGGCCTCAGGACTGCTAGTAAGTTTATGTGGCTTCCAGTTGCCTAGAACCCTGAGCAGAACAATCCTGAATTTGCTCAGCGTGGGCCCAGTAGGCTGGTGTCACCACCCAGACCATGCAGGCACGTGCTGTGGTAGGCTCTGCCCAACACTTAAAGCACAACAGATCCCTGGAAACAAATTGCTCTGAGAGCAGTGGAGAAGCCTCTTTTAATGGATTCATGTCCCCTGTCCCCTAAAACTCCCACCTCAGTTTCCCGGCTCCCCCTCAAGTACCTGCAGGCAAGGGGCAACCCATGCTGTGGAGCAACATCCATGCCAGCTGACAGGTCTACCCACACCTGCCCATTGGCTTTTCCCAGGCAGAATTTACACTGGCTGCTCTGCCTGCCTTCCTCTCCGCAGGCAGCAATTTGTCTGCTGCTTTGCTGTCTGGCTGCTGGTTTTCATTAAACTTATAGTAATGGAATTACCTCTTGTGACTTCTCTCCAACTTTTACACTGGCTTGGAAGTGGGTTCAAATTTGCTACTGCCCCAGCTCTGCCAGTAAAGGTGTAATAGATGGACAGGCAGAGGTTCAGTTAAAAATAACCAGAGAGAGTGAAAACCTTACCTGCTCTTTGCTCTTAGGCTGCATTTTTATATTATTTTGATACTATATAATACAGATCTGATCTCGGAACATACTGCCTTCAAGCTCCCATTTCCACACTCATCACCAGTGGTTACCCTCCCTTCAGCTAAGCTTAGTGGCTCAGCAGATTCTTTCTAAATTGGATCTGAGAAATGATTCATGTTAAAAGAACCATTTTTAAATGATTTTATTTTACTGACCCTAGTATGGTTTTGGGCATGGCCAGGAAAATACTTGAACTGAGGCAGCTGAGGACATGTGGTGGAAGGGGGAATGGGTCAGGAACAAGGCCCTGGGCTACTCACCAACATCTAGGGCTTTATATCCCTCACTGCAGTGCTGTTATCACAGAGGGAAATCCGTGCTCCCTAGTCCCCTTATTTCTACATGTTTTATCTCCACAATTTGGTAGCTTATGGGACCCTGTCCCAGGAGAGAAACTACCCTATATCAGCCCAAAATTGAACAATAAAAAAGTAAATGTGTAAAATGAGTACTGTGTTCAGTTTTGGGCCCCTCACTACAAGAAAGACATTGAAGTGCTGGAGCGTGTCCAGAGAAGGGCAACGAGGCTGGTGAAGGGTCTGGAACACAAGTCCTATGAGGAGCGGCTGAGGGAACTGGGGATGTTTAGCCTGGAGAAAAGGAGGCTGAGGGGAGACCTTATCGCTCTCTACAACTACCTGAAAGGAGGTTGTAGTGAGATGGGGGTCGGTCTCTTCTCCCTAGTAACAGACAACAGAACAAGAGGAAATGGCCTCAAGTTGTGTCAGGAGAGGTTTACATCGGATATTCGTAAAAATTTCTTCACTGAAAGGGTTGTCGGGCATTGGAACAGGCTGCCCAGGGAGGTGGTGGAGTCCCCATCCCTGGAGGTATTCAAAAGACGTTTAGATGAGGCCCTAAAGGATATGATTTAGTGGTGGACTTGGTAATGCTAGGTTAACGGTTGGACCCGATGATCTTGGAGGTCTCTTCCGACCAGAACAATTCTATGATTCTATGATTCTATGAACTATTGGAAACATTTTTACTAAAAAATCAGGAATTTTGCATGTTCTTGATGTCATTCTGGATTTGTGGTAGTGCAGCTTTCATGGTTGCATGATCTCCCCACCACTTTGATGTTCATATTCCTTGGGCAGTATGGGAGATGGCCAAAAACTTGCCCTTTAGGTCTTTTAGGAGGTGAGGTAAAGAACAAAACAATTTGATCTCACTAAGATTTAACTGTGCTATGGTCTATAGCTGAGTCAATTGCTTTGGGTATCAATAGTATAGGAAAATATTCAAGGACATTTGAGTTTGGCTGTAGGAAATGACTAATACAATGGGGAACATAAGTCCCATTACCGTCATGTTTGGTTTGTTTTTGTTGATGGAAAGAGTTGACTGATGTGACTAGAGCATTTTGTACCTAGGCTTATTACTAGCTTCTTAATTAAGGAAGTCTGAGTACTTTGGCTACGTTGCCATGCTCTAACTCTTCCCTGCTCCCCACTCCAACTGAGGCAGATTATAGATTGGACAAGGTTTGAAACGACTGTCGTTTTCAAAGCATGGTTTTGTGAAGAAGCAAAGAGCAGTTACTACTTTAAGAGAATCTGTCACCTTGTCCTCTAGAAGAAAGGCAACAACAATCTTTTCCAATAATGGACCCGTTTATCTCCTGCCTGGAATTTATCAGGCAAGAAACATAATGATCCAATTTGCAGGTTGCAGCCTGTACTTCTCTAAACATGTCCAAACCCTTAGCACATGATGATGACCAGAACTTACTCTGCATTTAGTTTGCAGACGTGTACCTCCCCCTCCCTTCTGCCTTGTGGGCTGCTGTTCTCTTTACAATCCAAGCAATCTAAAGTGGATGAAAAATTCCTCTGTTTCAACTAATTTATTTTAACTCCGTTCTTTAGGAAATTCTCTCACAATGTTTTTCCTCCTTGGTGTCTCACCAGCTGTGAATTTGGAGCAAAAAATAGTGCATGGAAGTATTTATACCCAAGCAAAATATGCTTAACTGGAGTTAAAAAAAAATCTAGAAACTTTTTTCTATTTATTATTTATAAATTGTTGTCATTTTTTTAATATTCTTTTTGGATCCAGTATTTTTGTTTGCACAGAAGTGGCACTTCCCTTTTAATCTCTGGATCTGCTTTTTAAGATTGCTTTTTAAGATAACTGACACCTTATCCTTCCCAGAAGACCCTGCTATAATGATTCACTGTGCTTTACCTGTCATAATGAAATAAAAATGAATGTGAAATCATTCGTTTTCTGATCGATTTAGAGTGAGAAAGATAAATCTTCCTTGTTTGTTAGAAACCATTTATAGAGGCTACTATGGCAACAAAATTAATGACAAACAAGGAGGCTGTTAATTAATTGTTCAGGCTGACTAGAATAAGAAAACCCTGAATCTTTGCTGAATCCATTTACTACCGTCCCAGTAGCTCTTGGTTATTTGTTTGAAGAGTTAGTGCATCTTTTTACTGCACTAAAAAAAAAGAGATTCATGATAACAGAATCGAAATGACGCACGTACTCCATTAGCCTTCCTCCTGTGGTCCCACTGGACATGATCACTAAAGTTTGGGTTGTGCTCACAGTGATCCCCTCTGCTGCTTATAATTTGACAAATAAAGCTGATAATGCCTTTAGGCCACTAAGGACATAAAGAAATAGGAGTAGTTCGTGCCCCGAGTGGTTTACAGTCTACAAAGCTGACACATGCCAAGCAAAAAGCAATACTTTGGGATGCAGACAAAAGGGTATTTCCAATTGCTTTTTAAAATAGTCCTGGGATGCTAGCAGAGATATTATGTTGATATGTGTTAGTGGGCATGAGATGAGGGGAAGAATACATAATGTCCTTGGGAAGAGAGGAAGAACCCTTGGGAGGCCTATAGGCAGTTAAGTACATAAACTACAACAGTTTCCTTACTACTGAAGTTGGCATATTATGGTCTGTAAAGCAGGATTGATATGTTTTCTACAACAGAAGAATCAGCCAACAAACTGATTCGAGGCATAACTTATGGAGAGACTGATCTGCTTTACTTTTTGGAATAAATTACATTTTGAGAAAATAAATACACCTATATAGAGAGTTCAGAGCATGAAACATTTGGGCATTGTTCATTTTTATGTATGCATTTAACTCAAAGATCCAGACATATGATGGAAACGCATATGGCCAGCACCCCGTAAGGACAATTGCCATATGGCCAAAACTGCCTTTCCAGAGAATTTTGACAGGCAGGTAACACCTCTGCTGGCTCGGAGTGGGGAGAGGAGCTATCACGTAGCAACAGGATGCTCCTTCTCCCCTCCTCTTCAGGCGTTGTTTACTTTCTTGAGATGTCAGCTTTCCAGCCATATGACAGTTGACCTTCTGAAGTGTCACAGTTATATGGAATTAGAAGCATATGAAATATGAACTAGAGAACCAAAGAGAACCCACTTTGACTTCCACAATGAAATTCCTTCAACAATTGACTTTCCTACACAAAGTCAACAATTCTTGCCTGTGAATAAATTAGGAACAAGCTTCCAAGGCTGTGACAGGGACCAAAAGTAGTCACTAAACAACTGAGAAGCATTTGCTTTTCTATAACTCTTTAGTAAAGAGCTAAATTCAGACTATGCTAACAAAAGAATAAACCAGAATACTGGTTACTACAGTACATTTTTCCCATGGGGGGAACTCATGCAGCTATTACTCTAGTCACTCTTTCCCCACTAGGTTTCATCATTTCTCTAGTAGATTGAAAGGTAACACTGTAAATCAAAAGTGCCATGAGGTGGTATTTCCGAAAACGGTAGCGGTGGCTGCTCGCACCCTGTGCACTAGTTGCTCCATAGCAACGTGTAGGTTTGCAACACCATATGAAGTAGTTTGGCATGCCTTATCTTCTTCCCACAGCCATATATGTATACTTGGAGGGTTACCTACTGTGTGGGACGTGTCCATGATCGTGGTCCCTCAGTCCCTACTTGGACAGAACTCCAATTAGCTCTACTTAGAGTTTCCATCTTGGTCTTGTGGTCAAGAGAGCTATATGGCTACGTGTGGTGGTAGCTATATCGAGTAAGCAGTGATGTGCAGTCTGCTGAGAGAAGTTCCCTTGCTTGAAAGTAGCCATGAGAATATTTCTTCCCTTCCCTCACTCTAATGTTTACAAATCTTAGCTTTTTCTTGTCTACCTAAGGAGTAGAGGAGGAAAAAGCCTCAGTGCAAATAATAGCAAGGGGATTCTTTTCAGTACAATAGTAGATACCAAAGCCATCCTGTTTTCCAGGTGCTCTTCTGGTTCTGCCACCTATGATATCTACAACAAACACAGTGTCATCAGTCAGCTACGGCAGGGTGGGTTCATGCATATTTACCAATTTGCAAATTATGCGTTTGGAGCTCTTAACATAGCTGTTTCTTTGTCTTTCTGCTTTTCTTCCTTCACTAATGATTCAAAATGCTTACATGCCTAGCATCAGAGGGCTGTATTCTATGCTCGCCGTTTGCCTTTGTACACCAATTAGGTCTTTGTAATTTAAATGATGTTTTATTTGCTGATTTGGAAGCATCCTTGTTGGTAGAATGAGGTTTTCTTCATCCTGCAACTGTTCTTTGATATAATGATTTATTAAGGTACTAGGAGAAATATTGATCCTGCTAATAGCTTCTGCCTTGCCACAGAATGCCTTACATTTTACTCACTGAAAGGGCCATATTCCTTTTCTCATCATCTGATTGACCATAAGTGCTTTGGCCTTTCCCCAGCAATTATCACACTTACCAAAGCAGCGGGTAAAAGTCAAGTATTTATAGACTAATTAGAGAAGTCAACATGTCCAAATCGTGTACTTTGCATAGTACAAAGAGTCATTGGACACCGCTTTGAAATTAGGGAGTGGTTCCGTACTGTTCAAAAACAAATTAGCAAATTCAGAGGAGTTATGTATGTATTATCGATTAGGACTGTCTTTTTGGAAATTAGTATGTGGAGTTATGTTCTAGGCCTGTGATTTATTAATGGCATTTATGCTTACATTTCATTGGTATTTCCCACTGTGTTCTCCTTTGTCTACCCTAACCTCCTCTTTCTTGAGAAAGCTTTCTAATGTTCATGCCTGCAAGGTGGTGGTGAAGGCATCAGTTTTGTAATCCACCTGGAGCTGATTCCTTTTGTAGTTTTTGTTATTCACCTTGGAAAGTGCATTATTCCTATGGTAGCCACAAAACGCTGAAAGGGAATAAGGAACAGCTGCATGGAAAATACAGGACAAGGCTTTTAAGGGACACAGTTTTGTTCACCGAAATGAAGCCAAATGGAGGTGGAGATGCCCTGATCGCCTGCAGATCAGATCACCGGTGTCTCCAATGAACTACTTAAGGTTGTGGACACAGCATTATGGAAAACAATTTCCTATATTTCCCCCTGTCTTTATTTGCCTTCCTGTAATTCAGGCACACAGTCTCGGATTGGGATGTGGCAAACCCAAGTCATTTGTTTAATGCTGGTTTAAAGGAAATTCTTCTTCATAAGACTGGGGCACTCACTGCTTCAAAGTATTGTTTAGTCAATATCTTGACTGCGTGGATTCAGATAAGGTTGGGATTTCCATAGATTTGTGTTCCAGAGTTATAATAGTTAGAGAAAACACATTAGTAGAGGTACGTTAATTTTTGTGCTTCACGGTTGGAGCTAATTTCAGACTACTTAGGGGTCAGAAAGACTTTGCCTGTGGGGGGAAGATTATCAGCAATTGGTTTTTTGTAGTCCTTTGAAAAATTTCCTCCAGCAAAGACTGTTGAAGACAGGACACAGAGCGAGTTTTGCTACTGGTCAGAAATGTTCCTTGCTCCTGTGCAATCACACACCCCCAAAACTCTGGCCAGAAAGCACAGAGGAGGAGAGTATTAATGTTGCCTTGCATTGAGATCTGTATCTCTAATTATGCTAATACTAGTCTGTTCAAAATTTGTTTGTAGTTAACATTTGGTACTTGCGTTTTATTTTGCTCAGTGTAAGCACTGTTGCTAATGAAGCTGTCACATAGGTGAGATGACTTTCGTCACCCACACGTGAGCTAGTCACCCTGCATAGTCAACAGAGAGAAGGAGGCATTTCTAGGACAGGAATCATCTCAGCTTTAAATAGACATGCAAAATAAATCAGATTCATCGCACCCTGAAAGTGTTTCCCGCTGGTAACAGTGAAGGGAGCGAGGAGTGACTAGCTCAGAGGCAGGTGTCCGCAGTTCGGCGAGATGAACCCATGATGATGTGGTACGTGGGATGAATTACCCCTTCTAAGTCCCCAAAGGAGAAAAGATGCTGCTGAGAAAGCTTAGATAGCATGCTCTAATTCAATCACAATTTTTTAGTTTATCATCTAAGTTAGCTGAGGTCTACCCTATGTGTCCGATGTGCCGGGTTACTCCTGGTCTGGATCTGATTTGAGTGTAGGAGACGGAGCTCTCACGGGTGTAAATCTGTACGGTTCCATTAATGCCAGCGGAGCTCTGCTAACTGCATCAGCGCAGGATCTGATCGGCGGAAAGGTAATTCTCTACCTGAATTACAGTAGCAGCCAGGGGGTGAGATCCAGCTGCAGTGACTTGCTGTAACAGTGATGGGGGGACAAGGGGATGGGGGGTCCCTTTTGCAGTAAACGCAAATGGCTAGGTTGTACCAAGGGCATGGCTGTTCCTGGGGCGCTGGGTTTATATCACGGCAGCCCATATGGAGCGAACAGAAAGGACCCCACCCCATGGCCAGCACTGTCAATAGATGCCCTTAAATAATTTCTCTACGGCAACGTATCTTCGTCTCCGAATGTTAATTAATAATTGATCTTGTTATGTATGTAGAGGACTCTCTGTAATTCAATTCTCTATATTTATGTCTCATAAATGACTCTGCCTTGTCAGATTTTATGGTGAAATAGTACATCCAAAATTAGCATAATGGAACAACCAAATCGCATATATAGCCTTGATCTGCAAACACTTTTGCCCATGAATAATTTTGGTTATTGCAGCTGAACTCACTGGGACTCACATATGCTTTTGCGGGATGAGAGCCACAATGTTTATTGAATTAATTTCTTTCATACACTACATGTGTTCAAATGAAACTAATTTATCTGTCACTTATTGTCGTGGTTTAACCCCAGCCGGTAAGCGAATACCATGCAGCCGCTCACTCACCCCCCCCCACCTCCCCAGTGGAGTGGGAAGGAGAATCGGAGAGAAAGGAAAACTCGCGGGTTGAGATAAAAACAGTTCACCAGGACAGCAAAGAAAAAAATATAATAATAATAATAATAATAATAATAATAATAATAATAATGGATAATAGAATATATAAAATGAACGATGCACAATTTCTCACCACCCAACGACTGATACAGCCCGTCCTGAGCAGCAGCCAGGGAGCAGGGGTATCCCCCCCAGCTATCCCAGAACAGCAAGTTGCAGAGAGGAAAGGCCTGAACAAATGAAAAACACCCAGAAGGGAACAAGAAGGGAAGTGGCCCACTGGCCGACCCTCGCTTATACCGGGTATGATGTCTATGGTATGCAATACTCTCTTTGGCCAGTTTGGATCAACTATTCTGGCTCTACCCCTCCCAAGTTTTTGCCCCTGCACATTAGCAAAACCTGGGAAACTGCAAAATGTCCTTGGTCGTTTAGCAGCAACCAACATCAGTGTGCTATCACCGTTCTTCTCACACTAAATCCAAAACACAGGAGCTGTGGAGAGAAAACTAGCTCCGTCCCGGCCTAAACCAGGACCGTATCTAGGCATTTCTCAGCATATATTATGTAATTAATTTTTTTAAGTGTGGTTCTAGTGAATCAGAGGCCTAGATAATATTTCCAGTAGATATTTAGATAAAACTGAATCTGAATTCATGTTATGAGATAGAATCTTACTTTATATATGTGTGTTAATATAAAAAAAATATTATTTAACACATACTATTATATATGTAAGCAATTATAGATATCTATGCATAGATGGGCATATACAGGTAGATATGCGTGCTCATATATATATGTAAGTGCATGTAAGACTCACTCTCACCTTATATATATGTTGCATATATAGTTATACACATTCTATGTGTTTGAAAATACAGACAATTGCTATAGTACTAAATATACGTAAACCCAGGCATACCCACGCTAGTCTAACTCAAACCCATCTATCTTTGCTTTCAAATAAACAATCTGATTCTATTTCTGGAGTTTAAAACAGATCATTCCCCTCGTGGGGACTAGTGTGCTGTGTAACTCTGTGAAGAAGGAAACTCATAAGATTCGGTTTTAATGCTCATCCAATGCCTCAGTGCCAACAAATGTCATCTGCTTTGTGTCCGTGTGTTGTGAAGCTG
Source organism: Phoenicopterus ruber ruber (assembly GCA_009819775.1). NCBI lineage: Eukaryota > Metazoa > Chordata > Aves > Phoenicopteriformes > Phoenicopteridae > Phoenicopterus > Phoenicopterus ruber. The sequence continues at coordinate 187,087,097 of CM020215.1, read as the reverse complement.
AAGAAATGTTGCACTTTTTGTAATAACACTGTGCTTCTATATTGCTTTGCTGAGAAGAGGGAATGAAGGTAAGAACCTTGCCGATATCCTGTACATTTAAAAATATAAAATAAAAAGTTATCTGATATTTTTGTTTTTAAATGAAACAATAAGGAAATATACTGAGCTTGCTCTGAGGATGTTGCTTAATGATATATAAATAATCACTCCGATTGCAGTGTTCGAAGTGAATGTGGTTTATGATCTAATGTCTAAAGACCATTAACCAACATCTGCTATTTTCTGGAAGCAGTGCTGAAAAAAGCCCCAAATATAAACTCCTTCAGTTAAAATGCCCTTTTTACATGCTGTAAGTAATGGGGAGAGAACCGTAGGGAAGTCTGGAGGTGCTGCTCGCGTTCAGGTAAAATGAGATTGTTCTCTGTCGTTCAGAATTGACCTGGAAAGATTACTTGGTTTCCCTAGTAAAGGAAAAAGTGGTTGTTATGCTTACTTTTTTTTATTTTAAATGGACTCAGGTAGCCATGAAGGCTTTTAGGCAGGACGTAGTACATCTGGCCCGCGGGGCTGGCAGTGCTGGCTTTAATGCATCGCTCGCTGGCCCTAACCCCTGATGGTGGCGTGGATCTCGGTTAGGGTGCTCAGCGCTCCCACGTGGGCCTGATTTCTGATAGCCACGCTCACGTGGTGGTGTGCCTCCACTCGCAAGAGGCCCTCTTCACGTTGGTGCAAAGTACCGCTAAATGAGAATAAAACTCTCCGGGGTTGGACCCTGTGGGAGAAATTCTGGACTTGAGATGTGCTGGTGTGGGGGTGTCAATCCCCTCACGTATCTGGCCATGGTATTTGGCTAGTATTAGCGTAGGAGTTAAGATAAATCGGATGTGTACTGCTGTGCTTATAGACCGAGCTCATAATATATAAACGCTCAGTCTTCCAACCGCTGCTCATAATATATCTTTATATTCACGGGCTTTTCCAATGAGCTTGTCAGGCTGCTTGTAAGAGGAAGGCTTTTTGAGATTGGATCCCATAAAAAAGGTGACTGTAGATAAAAGTGCATCAGCGCACATTAGAGATGAAATTTTCAAAGCAAGGACATCCTGTTGAGCTCTGTTTTGCCATTGCTGGCTTACATGTTCCTTCTTTTGTGTGAAACGCAGCACAAACATCTCTGCCAGAGGCCTTTTATTTTGGGGTTGGTCTGAATTTAAAGTCAACTGCTTAAAAATGGGATTAAACAAAGGTGACGAAATTATACCAAAAGTGAGCTGTTTCAATTAAATTCATTTTTTTAAAAGGAATCAACCTACAAGATGGCACTTACATTGTTATAGTGGCAAACAGCTACCATTGCTGAATGTATTTCAACAAACACATGTCTATAGGGCAAGGTATGATCCCATTACTCCCCAATAAATGAAAATAGTTTGGGATAGTTGATTCCTCAGTGAAACAGCAAAATGCTTTGAGTTTTCTTTACTGTGGGGCAAGAACATACTTTGGGCTGGTACCGCAGCAGCCGATGCACATCTGATTCTCACCCTAACTTTCCCTAATGAGGTTTATTTATGTCCCCACTCTCTGCATGATCACCACTCATTTAATACCGTCATTCAGGAGTATGTGTGTTTAGGGTTTTTCCAGAGATGCTGATAACATGTGAACAGGGGTTAGTGGAGCTCAGCAGCATTTGGTTGCATTTTTCAGTTCGTTGTTTTGACATGTGTTCCCTTGCAAGTGGTTTAACCCCTGGTGTACTCCAGTTCTGTAAAATGAGGCAAAACAATTACTGTTCACCAAACAGACTTAACCCAGGCATGAATTTATTGGTGTTAGGGAGCTCCTTGAGAGTCATGGACAATGACACTATAGATGTGGAAAACAATCTAAATATTACTAATGTTTATTTAAAAGAGAAACCTTTTCCAAGCCTTTTATTTTAAGTTTAGGAAAAGTATAGGTAAAAGCAATGTTTTAGTTTTATTAAGCTAAACTTGTAATTTATCATCCCTTGGAATAAAATACTTCCCTTTGGATACAATAGAAGAGGTCCCTGCATACATCAGGCTGGCCTCAGGTGTCATTTTCTTATGGGCAATTGAGAAATCTGCCTTCTTTTCCCTGTGATTCAGGATCCTACCATCCGAGGAGAAAAAGGGTTTTCAGAAAGAGAAATGACAGTTCCTTTAAGTTTATGTTAACATTATCACACTGACTGAAAAGGTCAGGAAATTCGAGAGCGTCCGGAATGTTACAGGCTGTAATGCTGGCTCAGGAGAGTTAACCAGCCTATGGAAGGCGGTGGACTTGCGCTGACTTAGCACGTACAGCCTTGGAGCTATATATTTAACCATTCTTAGTTAATTAATACACTAAAATTTCATTTTTACCTATCTTTGGACATGTACTGCTGGGGAAATGTCAACTTGAGCATAGAGGGAGACTGGAGTCTTCCTAGTGACATAAAAGTCGGGTATGAGCCGCGCTGCTCTGCCCGCTTGCTTTAGGTGAACAGGCAGGGCCAACCAGACATGCCCAGACCACAAACCTGGACCAACCTTTGTCTTCATGCATCTCTTGTCCTTCCCAAAGAGTTGGCTCTTTAGTTGGCCATTGTCCTTCTAGCTGAGCAAGACTGGATGAATTTCTCCGTTAGAGGACTGCAGAGCTATGTGCTATGAGTTGTAATGTGAAAAACTTACTGTGCAGGAACCAAAAAAACAGAAGTGTTAAATTAAAGATGCTTCTAACCTGACATAAATAACCTCTGTTGCCAGTCACCACACCATATCATGGTTCAAAGTTGGTTTTTACTAACAAGCATTTGGGCAAGTAGTTTTGAATTTGTAGATGACATTGGAAACCACTCCTGTGTGGTTTGTTGTTTTGGGGTTTTTTTTCTTCTTTCTGAGGTTCTTATTTTGAATTTACTTACAAGTCACCAATGTGATAAGCAAAACATTTAATTATTATATTAAAGGAAGAAAAGTGCCCTTGGCCTGTGGTCACATTGACCAAGATTTTATTTAGGGAATTTTAAATCCCCTAACCGTAGGGATTTGTAAATTGAAATATAGATGCAACCTTGAAATGTACAGATTTAGCATTGTTGGCTGTGATAAATATGAGCCATAAAGTAAACTTGTGCTCTGAACCAGATTGGATCAAGCATCACTGCTGAAGCTCCTTTGCCATTTTTCTGTGTTTCTCTTCTCAGCGTCTGGTTCTACAGGTCACTTTTCTCCATTTCATTTTTTTTCTGAGGCTGAGGTTAAGGAATTGTCACATCCCAAGGGTAATCTCTGTTTTATTTTTTAATCTATCTTGCTGTAGTTTTATTTCTGCAGCAAGTGGTTTCAGTAATCCATACTGATGAGTTGTCCGCTCTCCAGGTAGGGTTGACAGGTAGATTTATGAACCAGAAGAAGATAATCTGCTTCCACGAGGGGTCACTGGTACCAGTGCACATAGCAACTAGTTTCTGCCAAGCTTCTGTAAAGGGCAGGTTTAGACAAGCCTCTCATCAAAAGGAGTAAAAAAGAAAAAGGAGTTCTTACTCTCTAGAAGATACCTACAAAGAAAAGGGGCAAAACAGATAAATGAGAATGCTTTTAAGAACTTCATTCCTTTCAGTAGTCAGGTAGCCAGATGTCAGAAGTCAGAAGTCCTTTGTGCCACCCCTGCATGAGTCGGGACTTCACTGCTCTCTGCTGATGTGGGATGCTTGGCTGACATCGCTTCAGAGTCCGCGTTTTAACGGCCGTGAGGATCGCTAGAGCTACAGATAGCATAACGGGAAATGGTTAATTCATCTGTAAAGTAGAATCTGTACAAGTAATTAATATAATTTCTCCTGAAATCCATATGCCTGCCTGCCTATTGTTAAAAGAGGTTGCCACGGGGTGTGATTTTAGGACGCTTCTCTCCTGGTTTCTGTGCGTGTAGGCAGCAAAGGTTCCTCGTGTCAGGGGACAAATCTCCCTTTTAATTTTTCAGTCTGCCTGAAAATCACCTTTGGAGAGAGGCAACTCCATTAACAGGAATTAATGGAGCCCTTTCTGTAGGCAGGGGTCTGCCCAGAGTGTTGGTGTTTGCAATCATCAGGACATTCCGCGAGCATGTTATTTCCATGTTCCTAGAGCTTTATTTTGAAGCTGATGTTGTCTCAGGGTGCGTGTAGCTCCTCAGCACACTCAAAAATACCGAAAGGTTTTTGTCTTGTTGTGGCATCCTGTCTGTGTGCAGCTCCTAGCCCCCCCAAGGATAAACAGAGGAAAGCTTTTCTCTGCTATCTGGTGATAATTTTCTAAAGGTCAATGTTGTCATCCCTTTTACAGGAAATCTTACCTGTCAACCGCTGCCCAAAATGGCTAGAAGATATTTCGTTGCATTTCGCTTGCAGTGGGGCTTTCCATGTGCAGCACTGGCTCAGCCTTTTTGTGTTCAGATGTGCTTTGTGCTAATTTTTTTTTAAACAATGTTCTGCTTTGAAAATCATCGTCTCGTTCCTTCCCTGCCATTCATGCCGGTTCCAAAATCCTTGGAATGTATGGCATGGATTCCCAACGTAATGCTTTAATTGCTGATACGGATTTTTTTTTCCCCTCTTTTCTTTTTTTCCTGGAAGAAGAACAAATTTAAGATTCATGCAAGGTGAAAAGACTGTAACTCCCAACGGCATAGTTTTATCTCTTAACATTTAGAGGTGACTTTTAGAGCTGGTCAGTGTGAGGAATGAGTTTCTCGTCAGAGAAAATTCTCATTGCCATTGTTTTTGACATGTATTTATCAGGTTCTAGGACTTTGTCTCCTCCTGCATCCCCATTCAGCACTGTCCGGTGAGGGGGACGGTCTCGTACTGCCTGATGCAAACACAGCTGCCCAGTCCTCGTGGCCAGATGGAGCTGCATTCACCTTTCGATTTGTTAGAAACAGATGTTTTCCTCAGAGGAAAGGAAAAGGAGATGGAAAAACATAGCAGCTGCCATGAAATTTCCATTGTGGAAAGATCTGTCTAATCCAGGGTGGAATTTCTGGTCACAACCCACGAGTAAGTGCCTGTCCTGGGAACTCCGGCTAATTTGTCCTTAGGTGCTCACCACTCACCTAAGACGTGTGATCGCAACTGGCAGGTTGCAGGCTTCAACAAAAGCTTCTTCGCAAAAATCTTCAACAACTGAAATCAGTAATTTCACCCCACTGCAGATTCCTTTGGTTCTCTTCTAATTAGCAGGCTTTTGTGGGATACGAGTACTGCTTCTTGCCCAGCTGTAATCATATGACAGTGTTTGGGCTAGAAGAAGGAACAAAATTTAAAAAAAAAAAAAAAAAAAGGAACATTTTAATTTGGATTAAATAAACATTTATCTCCTCGAACTGATCAGAGAGAAATTAATTGTTTTATTCTTCTGATCTACTAATTACATGTACAGGCAAGCCCATGTAAGCTTTTCCTGCATGCTCTATCATTAAAGATTGGATTACATCGGAATTAAATTACTGTATTTCCATCAAAGGTCTCAGTGGGTCAGGGTAGTTGGCAAGATTTATAGGCTAAAACGAAGGAGGTCAATGGATGTCAGTGGTTAAGAAATATATTGTTCTGCTGGGGGAGTTATCCTTTCCTGAGAGTATGAATTGCTCTTTTTCTTATTCTTAGCATCTCTCCACACCCTTGCGCTGCACGGACATTAATTCTAAACTCCCGTAGTTTCTTGTCAGTTCTTACCCTTTCAACCACCAAGAAACATGGTGTCAAGTGCATGCTTTCCGAGTCCCTGCCTCAGACAGGGCAGCGCAAGAGATCATGATGGCAATGCTTAATTTTCCAGGATGAGACCTATTCTTAGTGCTGTTTTGTCTACAGCGGCGGGGCTTTGTGTTTGCTGGCGGTGACTGCAGACACAATTGCTTTCTGACTGCTGTAACTATAATAACTGTCTTCTGCCTCTTCCTCTGGCTACGTAGAAAAGCAGATGAGAGTGGAAAAGTGAGAAAAAACTTGACAAAAAAATTGTTTGAAGGTGAAATTCGCGGGCAGATGTCACCTTCGGGTCAGCAGCACGGAACAGTGATTTAAGAAAGAGGGAACAACTCTATTATTGTTTTAAAAAGTGACAGACAGCTTTGGACATCCAGTTGTTTTTCCACCCTATCATAAGAGGTCTTTTCCCAAATTTTGATTTCATAATTAGAAAATATATGTAATTATGACACAATCTGAAAAGCTTCAGTAAACACAGAAAATTGCAGGTGTTAAATTACCTTATCCCCTTTTCCAGGTAGAGAAAGCAGATCTGTGCGAGAGAGAAAAAATTGCAGACACGTGAAATGTAAATGGCCACTTAACAAAAATTAAATACATAAATACCTAAATTTCTGCTGATTTCTAATCAACCGTCTGTTTAGGCAGCGTACAAAGGAAAAGCAGGAAATCGTAAGCACCATTTGCGACTCGCTACTCTATGCCATATTAGTTGCGTTATTACCCTAATTAACACATTCTCTAATAGAACTGAATACACCAGAGATTGCCCCAGGTTCTGGGCTTTGGGACAAATAACTCATCTGTATGAAAGCCAGCAAAAAGGCAGAGGTTTCTCTTGCAGTCTCGGGGGCGTCAGCATTCTCAGCAACTGGAGCTCTTGCAGGTCTGGAGCGAAGCCAAGGTTTTACGAGAGGAGCCACACATCCCTCCCTCGGTGCAGTCCTGACCTGTTCTTCTACCGCACAGCGGTCCAGGAGATGCAGAGCTGCTTTCTATGTCAGCGATGCAGACGCACCAGTCACCTAAGGGGACATAATAATAATAATAATAATAATAATAATGATGATGATGATGATGATGAAGCCCATGCACCAAGTAAGCAAACAAATTTTACATGACCAAAACTCAGCAGACTTTTAGGAGGGCCCACCAGCCTCTCCCCACCTTCATGCAATTTGCCCTTGAGACTTGCTGATTTTCCAGCCTGGCGGTTGTGTGCAGAAAATCCCAGTGAGGCTTTGGTGACTTGCACAGTTCCATCAGATTTTACTGAATAGTTATTTACAGAGAGAGTGAATGAGTGAATAGCTGCCAGACAATTTGTAATGTGTGTTGCTGTAAAGCAGAAGATAAGACAGCGTTTCCTATCATAATCTACTAACTCGGGCATGTGCAATCTTGCTGTGGTTTTCCTGGTGCATGAAGCACTTTGTGGGAGAGGATGGAGAGATGGCTGAGAACACTGTTTTGACCTTGAATTTGCAGCTATATATTTATTTGAACTTACGTTCCTCTCGGAATGATGTTTTTCCACGTGAGTGGTTGCTGTGACAGGGAGGGGGGAGGCAGAAAGCTGCGTGGCTGTGAATGGACCATGAAAGGTTCTCTGTTATGTTGTCCACATCTTTGGGAATCCTGCTGGTGGGAAGTCTCTCTGGATCCCAGATGTCTGCCTGCCCAGGCTGAACCTCACACAACTATCTGGAGAGGGGAGAAGGAAGAGATTTTTGTAGAATCGCAGGAACTGACATGGAATTTGGGTGTCCTTGAGTTCTCTCCTGACTGTAAAAGTGGCTGAGAAAAGGGGTGAAGCCAGTCAGAAAGGAACTAAGAAATTTGCTGTTAGATTTCATTGTAAACCCTGGAAGCATGAGGTTTTATATATTTGTCCTGGTTTAGGCCAGGACGGAGCTAGTTTTGTCTTCAGCAGCTCCTGTGTTTTGGATTTAGTGTGTGAAGAACGGTGATAGCACACTGATGTTGTTGGTTGCTGCTAAACAACCAAAGACATTTTGCAGTTTCCCAGGTTTTGCTAATGTGCAGGTGCAAAACTTGGGAGGGGTAGAGCCAGAATAGTTGATCCAAACTGGCCAAAGAGAGTATTCCATACCATAGACGTCATGCCCGGTATACATGGGGGTCGGCCGGTGGGCCACTTCCCTTAACTTGCCTCAATCCTTAAGTTTCCCTTTGGGTTGTTTTTTTTGTTTCCCTGTTTTTCCTTTTTTTCCCCATTTGTTCAGGCCTTTTCGTTTGTTCATTTGGCTGTTCGTTCCCTCGCCTGCTCTCTCTGGAACTTGCTGTTCTGGGATAGCAGGAGGGGCGGTGCCCCTGCTCCCTGACTGCTGCTCGGGATGGGCTGTATCGGTTGTCGGGTGGTGAGAAATTGTGCATAATGTGTTTTATATATTCTATTATCCTTATTTTTTATTATTATTATTATCATCATCATCAACATTATAATTATTAATATATTTTTCTATTTTTCCTTTGCTGTCCTGGTGAACTGCTTTTATCTCAACCCAAGAGTTTTCCTTTCCCCCCAATTCTCCTCCCCACCCCACTGGGGAGGGGGGAAGTGAGTGAGCAGCTGCGTGGTATTTGATCACCAGCTGGGGTTAAACCACGACAATATGCCTGTTTCAAAATTTGTTGTAATCATATAACCTTCACAGTCTCATTCTCTAATATATACAGAATCACAAAATCACAGAATCACAGAAGGGTGGAGGCTGGAAGCACCTCTGGAGATCATCTAGTCCAGCCCTCTTCTCAAAGCAGGGCCACATCCAGTCAGGTTTGAATATCTCCATGGATGGAGACTCCACAATCTCTCTGGGCAGCCTGTGCCAGTGTTTGACCACTCACGCAGTAAAAAAGCTTTTTCTTATGTTGAGGTGGAGTTTCCTGTATTTCAGTCTGTGCGCTTTGCCTCTTGTCCTGTTCCTGGGTGCCACTGAGAAGAGGCTGGCTCCATTTTCTTTACTTGCCTCAGATATTTATCCACATATATAAGATCTCCCTAAGCCTTCTCTTCTCCAGGCTGAACAGTCCCAGCTCTCTCATCCTCTCCTCACAAACCAGATGTTCCTAGATGCTAGATGTTCCTTCATCATCTTTCTGGCCCTTCTCTGGACTCACTCCAGTCAGTCCATGTCTCTCTTGCATTAGGGAGCCCAGAATTGGACATGGTTGGATACACTGGACACATAATATTTGGACACTTTAGACTATATCTAAAGCATTTTTTAATCTTTTTGTCTTAACTCTGTATGATGGAGGTTTACATTGACCTGTCCAGACCGGTATGGAGAGCTCAAAGACCCATGGAATAATAATTGAGGGCCTAGTCCAATGCCTCACTCAAAGCACGGCCAGCCTCTAAGTTAGTTCAGATCCCTCAGGGCTGTGTCCCATTGAATTCTGAAACTGATGGTGATGGTGATGCCTTCTGAAAGGATGGTGATGCCACAGCCTTTCTGGGCCCTTGTGCCAGTGCAGCATCACTCTCATCAGAGATAAAATTTTCTGTGTCCAGCTGGAATTTCCCTTGGTACAGCTTGTGATTGCTGGGTTTTGTCCTTTCACTGCGCAGACCAAGAAGGGTCTGGCCTCACCCTTGCTCTAACCTGGCTCCTTCAACCTCTCCTCATGTGCCATGTGCTCCAGCGCCTACTGTTGTAGTTGCTCGCCACTGGGCTCACTCCAGTTTGCCAATATCTTTCTTGTACTGGGAGGCACAAAGCTGGACACATCATCCCAGACATGGCCTCGTGAGGGCTGAGTAGAGAGGAACAACCATTTTCCTTGGTCTGAGAGCTGACCCACTTAATGCTGAACCACGTAATGTGTGCTGGCACTTCCAGTGTGTCCTCCAGTATGTATTGCTTGGAATTTACTAGCATCGACATTTCTTTTTTTATTATGTTACCTTAGTTTAGCTCTCTCTAAAGTTTATCACAAACCTCTCAGATGATAAATGTTATCCACAACTTTCATTATCTTGCAGTCCTCACCCCACACATGCTTGCTGTTCTGTCATATATTTATAGAATGTCATAAGACAGGAGGAAATATCCAAAAAACCTGTTAACTTTTCTCCCCGCCCCCCCCCCCAAGATGGAAGCTAGCAATTAAACATTATTTTTTGTCTCCTGCCCATTTTTCATTTGTGACATTATGCTTCACTCATCCATGGCTGATTAGTTTCTCTACTAGCTTCTTGTATGACAACTCATCAGAGACCTGTTGGAGGTTGTCTGCTGCGTTGTTGTAGGATCTTTGGCATAGAGAAGGAAAAGATGCTGGTAGATGCTGCACAAACAGAGAACGAAAAGTTGGTAACCACCTGAAAGACCTCGCCAAGAGCTCCATTTTGAGACTAAATGTTGTGGGTCAGCATACCTCGACCTGTTCCTGGTTGCTTTGGGAAGAGACTTCATGTGGTGTGTCTGGAAGTTTCTGATGTTATGGCATCTCCTTTCGTGTAAAATTAGCTTTAACAAAAGGATGTCACAGACAGCCATTTGAGCCCACCTGCAGCATAACTGCTGGCAAGACTTTTTTTGGCCAGAAGGTACTTCTGAAGAGAGGTTGAGGAGCTGCAACAAAGTAATATTACGGTTTTACGGAGACTTTCTCATGAATGTGGCAAAGAGTCTCAAGAGACACTACAAAGACACCTAATTGCAAAGTTGGCAAGTGATGAGTGGAGGCAGGGACTATGGACTGTTCGGGTGTGCGAGTTGACCTTTTGATGCTGAACAAAAAGAGCAATAAGGTGGAAGAGTCCTTGAAAGTGAAGGCCAGTTGATTGTTTGATATGACAGGGAAAAGGAGGTAGGAAGATGAGCAAAAAGAAGGCCAAGTGTGAGGCTAGGGAATGATCTCTGCAGCAGCGTTGTGGATCAATACACTGTCAGGGCACGACTGAGTTTGTCAGTGGCCAGGAAAAGGATGTTGCAGTAATTGAGACGTGAGGTGATGAGAGCCTAGATAAGAACTTAACAGCATGGCTGGGAGTGAGAGGTGCGTCTGAGAGATGTTAATTGGAAGGAATCTGCAAAATCCTGGGTACGTCCACAGAGCAGGCAGGGCTCTGAGTGCAGCTCATGGGGATCAGCCTGCAGAAGGGTCACTTTGGACAGCCCAGCAACCAGAAGCAGTGAAGATGCGGTGACGTGGGCTTTGATGTGGGCTAGCTGTACTTAAACGGGCTAAGAAATTTTTCACAATGAGGGTGGTGAAGCACTGGCACAGGTTGCCCAGAGAGGTGGTAGATGCCCCATCCCTGGAAACATTCAAGGTCAGGCTGGACGGGGCTCTGGGCAACCTGATCTAGTTGAGGATGTCCCTGCTCATTGCGGGGGGGTTGGACTAGATGGCCTTTAAAAGGTCCCTTGCAACCCAAACTATTCTATGATTCTATGATTACGAGTTCAGATGCTGCCACCACTGGATTTCACTACTCCTTTGCTTGTGGGCTCCATATCTCTTTAGGGGAAAAAAAAAAAGCTTATAAAGCTCTAAGAATTTGTTCCTTTCTGGGTTTTTTTTTTTTTCCCCTTTGGGCTCTTTGGCCTGTGTGCACATGAATTGTTGGAGTTTCCAATTTCTAGGGCTTGGCAGCTCCTCAGATCTCATTGTTCCCTGCACGTTCCCTTTCTTTCTTTTGATACTGAAGCCACTAGCGTGACCTTGGTAAATACTGAAGAAAACTGAGAAATTAGGGATGTTTTCAAATTCTGGAAGAAAACAGAATTTGGCCCGTTGAAGAACTGTGTGCAGGAAATTAAAAAGCAAAACCTCAACAACCTCATCTCCCCAAGGCAAACAATAAAATCAACCAAAAATACTGCCAAAGGTGGAAAAACTGATCACAGTCCTGTAGGACATTAGACTGGGAGGCAGGGGGAGGGAAGCAGTACAGTGTAACGTAGTCACTATTTCCCAGTAGACGCTCGCTGTAATTTAGCTCCAAATCTTCCTTCCAAGTCACTTATCTCATTAAAATTTGTCACATGCCCTTTCCTGAGGCCCATTTGTTGCGTTTTCGTATGAGCGGCAGGAGTGCTTTGGGGAGAGGCACAAGCCTGCTCGCCTTGGAAGCGGGAGTTCTGCAAATGACTTTAAGCCATTTGGCTTCAAGGTGCGCGGGGCTGAGCTTTACCCACCACGCCAGCTGAAATCGCGATCCTCCTCTGACAGGGAGAAGCTGCGCCTGTTAAGCAACAAGTGCTGCCTTACCACAGATCATAAAAATGGCCATGGGGTTAATATTTATTTTTAATTTATTTAACCCATGGGGTTAAAATTTGTTTTTATTTACAGTGGCGTAGGAATGAGTCTGTTTTACATTCTTCTGCACGTGTGACACACACACGTAAACAAAGGTGGAAACATTTGAAAGATGAGTAAAAGACAGTAGATTACTCATAGGGAAAAATCACCATTTAGAAATTCTTTGTTACATCTGCCATGGATTATTTTTCAAAGAAGTCTGAAAATTTTGAATTAACCTTCGTACTTTCAGCACAGTTCCTAGGGAGCCATAATAAAGCTTGTGCTCTAATACCTTTCAAAGTGAGCAAATAGAAAAAAAAATCAGTGGGAGCAGAGGGATGCAGCAGCGTGAGAAATGTCGCCCATGACATTTAAACTCAAATTAATCTGCTGTGACACTAGTAACATTTGTTGGTGACTTAGGGAGAGGATGTTTGCGGTGGTGGGTGGGATCACAGATGTCATCTGGTTTTAAGGCTAGTGCCTTGGATGAACCAGTTTCCCTCTTTTCCTAACGCTCACAAGGTGCTTTTTACTGAAGCGGGAAAATCCTGGGAATGGGTAGTTTGTCAGGCTGTACGCTTTAGTCCAGAGTGGATGATGCGGTACGTATTTTGCATTACTGCTCAGCAACATGTTAAAACCTTGTGCAGGGAAATTCCCTCTAATACGAGACGATAACCAGATCCCTTGGCTGTTCAGTTCTTTAGCCATGATCTGTTTCTGTGGCACATGTCAGTGAAAACTAGATAGAGGCCACCAAATAATTTTTCTCATTAATACTTGCCAGAGTGTCTGTCCTATAAGAATCACACAATTAAAGCCATTTCTAATCCCTGAGCTATGCATTCCACAGGGGTGATGCAATTTCATCTGATATCATAAATGGATTATAATGAGATTCGCATGTAGCCAAGGCAGGGCTTTCTGCTTTAAAGGCAAAGAGACCCCAGCTCTTTTCGGGGGTAGTGTTTTAGGGGGAAGGTGTTTGGTGTTTCTGCTTCAGGGTATTGTTTCTACATTTCTTTTTTACATTTCTTTTTCGCCCTGCAGTTCTGAAACTTTGGCAATAGATGTGGACTTCACTCCCAACCTTGACATTTTCATTGTTTAAAGCTAAGACTCAGCAGCATTTCATTTTGCCCTAAGTCCTGAAGAAAAAAAGAAAAAAAAGGAAACCCAGACCAAATATAGGATGAAGTCTGATAAATTCTTTGGAATGTATCATTCCAAACATAAGAGTCAGATGTCACCAAGTGGGATTATTTGTCTTAAACTCTGGCAGCTTTACCTGTCAGGGAAGAATTATATTTCATTCTGCTAGACTTGTCCTGTGCCATTTCATTTAGCAAGTTAGCGAAACCAAGTGTATATGGTTGGCCTACACATGCACACATTCTGATGACTGGATTATGTCATTTATTTGCTATGCCACTCTTGGTAAAATGTGTATTTGTTGTACTGCTTGTGATATTTTGGTTGGGTTTGATATTTTGTTAACAGGAAGGAACAGAAAGAGTGGGTAAAGCTCTTGGGTAAAGCACAGCATCCTCAGTCCGTTTGGGAACTGACGTGCTGTCTCAGTTTTGAGTTGCTCTGGGGGAATTAATTGGTGTCTGCTGGAACCGAGCCCGAAAGCATCTTTTAAATTACACCAGTGCATTGCTTGTCCTCTGCTAGCTGGAGTCCCAGCAGGACCTGGCATGGTGAGTCCATCCTGCTGTACCTCCAACACCAGGGCTGCGGGAATCTCCCCCGGTGCCTCGCTGCAGGGCAGACCCTCCTAAAGGTGCCTGATCCCTGTTGCGTTACCCTCGTGCCTTTAGTTAGTGTAAAGAAGCCAGAAACAGAGTAGGAATCTGATGTAGGTCTCTTCTGAGAAAAACAAATAGTTTTTCACACCTCCTCCCCCTCTGTCCACCTGTCTTTTGGGATCCACCGTAAGAATGGAAAGCTGACTTCTCGGAGGAGTTGAACTCTCATAAAAAGATGAACCCAGTGCAGACATTCTGAATAAAGGTGTCAGTATGTCCCTAGCTGAGGGGCATTTTCCAAGCTAAAGGAAAGAAGTATGAACACTGAAAGCCAAGCGTGACTTAAAACAAAACAAAAAACACCTGCAAAACTCAGAATACTGCCAGATTCCAGAGTCCTGATCTTCTGAGTCCATGCTCATGACCCAGCGAAATATGATAAATTATACTGAAGAGTATAGAGCCCAGAAACTTCTCATTAATAATAACCCTGGGGTTTTATGTATTTATTTAAAACCTACTGTATAAGGTAGAAGCATCACAGATTTCCTAAATATACAGAGACCTCTGTGGTGTCTGGTCTTCAACTGGTTTAATGCCTTGGTAAGCAAAGGCTGGAGCCTGTACTCCATACTTTCAAAATAGAGTTGAAAATAATGGGTAAAACTGTAACTATGCTAACAAGGGCCCTAAACTCTGTTAATGAGGGCCATCTAGTCCCAGGTAGGCACATTAAAACCCTGCAGTGTGAGGGAATAGGGCTGGCAGAGTGGGACCTTTCCTGTGTCTTTAGAAATCTGTTATATTTTGATGCGATTTTTTTGAATGAATGAAAAGGTCAAGGAAAATTGCTGCAGAAAAAGCCATTTACCATCATGCCTGGGCAATACAGGGAGTGTCCTAAAAGTCTCGATTTGCAGAATCCAGCTCCTACACGCCGGACCCATCCAGGGTCTGCTCACTGCGTGCTCAGACCATGCTGTTGTGCTCTGGTTCTTGCAATGGCTTTTAAAAATAACATTCCCCAAGTTCTGCTCCCCACTGCCATCTCCTCTCCCAACAAAATCCTGTCGGCTTGGGCCCAGATAATATATCAATTCAAAGCAGGAATTGGCCATTCTACAGCTGATGGCATAGAGCCTGGACGTGAATGCAGACACGCATCCTCCTGACAGGCTGGAATAACGCGAGGTAAGACTTAGCAAAGCCTGGATCCTTGTGGTGTTACTGGCCGGTTTTCCCCGAAATGCTGAGAGCAAGCGTGTGATTGAAGGTACACGATGTAGTGTAGCGAGTACAGAGGTCCTGGGCTCCAGAAATGACTCAGGCCAGGGAGGAAAACCAACGAAGAGCTGCATATACCTCCTTGCTGACACGGCAGAGCGTGGACGGGAGAGGAGGCAAATTTGACACGATTGCAAGGAGCAAAGCACCATCCGTGCCCGAAAGTGCCCCAGCCTGCGTGAACGGTTGCGTTTCCCTCTCCAGCACGTCCCAGGGCAGAGGCGTCACCGCTGCCGGTGCAAGGCAGATGGTGGCAGGGATTGAGCTAATCCCAACATCTCTCCTGCCTCTGCTGTTCCTCCTCAGTCGGGTTTCGTCTGTGTTTCCCCACGTGCCTGAGCAGAGCTGAGGAGCTGCCCGCAGCCCCCCAGCTCTGTTTGTGGTCTTGCATCTCCTAGGAATCCAACCGCAATCCCAAATGTCCCCGATACATGGTTGGAGAAGGTGCTACAGTTTTGCTCCCTTTGCAGGCAGTTTTTATTTTTGGTAAGAATCCTTTTCTTTTAGCTTCTTCTTATTTTTTTCATTTATTTTCCCTCTCTTCTGTCTCCCTCATTCCCGCCTAAGCTGAAAGAAGCCAAATTATATCTTGAGTTCTACTCTGCAAAGCATGGATTTGAAATTAGCAGAATGAGTTCGTCTATTCCCAGTTTATTAAAAACTGTTTTTCTGGGACTGATAAGGAAACCAATTAAAAGCCATGAAGTCTATTTTAATAATAATGCTAAATGGGGCACTTCATAAATTGAAGATTCACCATGCAAAGAAAAAGTGATTTATTGTAGTTTATTAATATGAGTCCACGATTCTGTAAAGAGCAGAGTACTTACTTTTTTTCCTCTTGTTTTGAAATCTGTCCTTAATTCTTGCTCCTCATTCAAGCAAACTTCCTGCGAACAGCCAGGAGGCAGTTCAACAGCTGTTCTGTGGACTGAAAGCGATGGGATATTTGCTTGAGGACACGGCAGAAGCGGGTGAATTATATGCAGTGAACAAATAATTTATTAGGTTGGCCCCATTTCTTCTTTGCCATTTATCTGTGAACAGATCGCAATTTCGACAGTGCTGTTTGTTTTTCAGGATTTGACTCATGAAAACATAAATAAACAGATTTGACTGCTGAATTTCTCATGAACTTTAATCACTTCTACAACCAGATATTCAAAGCATATTGGTCTTGCTCTTTTAATTGGATATGTGGTACCGGTTTCAGTCTCCTAGCTGAATAGGATTTAGTAACCTCTGGGATAAATTAATGTGCAAAAATCAAAATGTATTTTCTGTAAGACTTCTGCAGAATCATTTTAGAATTCCAGCCACAGAATTATTTTTTAAAGATTTGGGGAATGGGAAGCAGACTGGAAAGGTATTAGCAAAACAGTCAAAATAAATTTATTTCTCAGACAAATGCGTGGAGAAAGTTGGTTATTCTGACAATTTCTATTAGGGATTTAACCACCTTAGTCAGCAGATAGGATCGCAAGTGTAATGAACAGCAGTTTTAAAGTTAAAAACAAGCGGGTTTTATTGATACTGTCTGTAAACAGTGTTATACTTTTCACTCGTGTCTAAATGCCATGTGCATATTAAGTGCCCATTCTCCTAGCAATAAACATGGTTTAGTAAAATTTATATTTTGATGTGCGTGGAAGTAAATCAGCAGAAGATTCGATGAACTGAAATGTGTAAACTTTTCTAGCTGAAGGAACCAAATTACTGAAATGCAAAACTAGTTACCTGCTTCATTAAGAAGCATGAGTATGGACAATTTTTATTAAAAAAAGGATGGGAAGCAATTGGCTAGAGAGCGATTGCAGGAGGAGATAGTCTCTGTACTAATTGGCTTGTTCAGGATGTACACAAAATCCGATTTACCAATCATTTGTACTTTCTGTAAATGATAATATTATGACAATTAAAGGATGAATCATTTTTCCATGATGTTGCTGTATTAACTTAAAGTGATCATCTTAGTTTAATTCAGATCTCAGAAGAAACAATTTACTTAAAAATGTTACCTTTCAGGGCTCATTTCTTCCTCCGCGCTCCAAGTCCCTCCCCTTTTGTCTGCTATATACTGTGGGTTCTCATGCTCGGACTGCGGATGCTAAGGGTGTTCGTATAAACAGATGTTCCTCATATCCTGTCTGGGTTATTTTTTTTTTTCCTTTCTTTATAGAGGTCATAATTCCACTGTATGTAGTGCTCTAGACATTTTCATGGTAGAAAGCCACAGTGTCTTTCATAAATGCCATTTCCCATGATGGACCAAAGAGCGTGCGGATCCCACGGTGATAGATGTTCATTTGAGACAGTCTGGGCAGCAACAGGAGGAAAAGAATACGTGAGATGCCGAGGTATTGCCTCATGTGGGAAGGACGTAGTTAACCTTAGGGGGAAACAGGCTAAAATATAAAAACAAACTTATTAAGAGATATTTTACCCAGTTGGCTGGAGAGAAAAGTGAAATTTTCTTCTGTAAAGGTCCTTTTTTTTTTTTTTTTTTGTTCCCTGCGCTTCATCTATTTTACTTTCAATTTGCTGAGATTTCCTCTGCCCACAAAGCAATTATTTCTCTCATGTCTACATGACTGACTGGGGGGGCTTAGCTAAAAAGGAGTCTTCTCCTTGGCTTCAGACCCTGAGGGTCTGCTGTGCAGGCTAGCACTGAAAAGCCCTGTTTGTTAGCTGGGGGAGAAAGGGGTCTGCAAGCTCCAAATCAAGAGATCACTCATACTGAAGAGGAATCACAGAACTCTATCCTTGGAAATGGGCTGAGGATTGATGGATTTTGGTTTTTTTTTTTTTCCTTTACTCTTGCAGCAGGTGGAGGAATGATGGATTTTATTTTAATCCAGCCCTATAGGATGAGAGAAAACGAAGCGATGTTGAACTGGCTACAGAAAAAAAGCCTCTGAGTTTGCTACAAATAGATAAAATGTTTCTCACAGTTTGTTAAAATTGTGGTAAAAAATGAACTGAGACATGGAGACAGCATGACTTTTGTTTATAAATATTTGTATTTCATGCTGAGAATTCCTTCAGCTGTGTACATGCATTTAAAAATATCGGAAGATTAAGAAATCTGACTCCGACAAACTAAATTCGATGGATTAGATGTTACTAGAATTTAATTCTTCTTGATGCAGGACAGAGTGGAAGTGCCCACTGTTCACGCACAGCGCCCGTGTCGTTCTTGAGCCCGACTCCCTCTGAACCTGTGCTCAGGAGTTGACACAGCATTTTGCAAACCACTCATTAACGCTTGCCTTTGTGGCCCCGGATGGGTGAGCCACACTGATCTAAACTGGCTGCAGTCTGAACAAGTGTTCTTACAAGCCTATTTATTTTAGTAATTCAAGGTTCTCAAATACAGGAGGGAAAAAAAAAGGGGGGGGGGGGCATTAGCACTATATAATTTTTCTGAACTATTGACCAAAACCCATGTTCTGATCTTGTGTCTTCACCCACTTTTCACGCATCCTCTCTCTTTCCTCCGTCCTTCTCCCCTTTCCCTGCCAAGCCACCCCCAAGCATGGAGGGTCTTTTTCCTTCCCCCTTCTCCTCCCAGCTTGTGTCCATTTTGCATGTTCTCCTTCCAATGTTCTCCTCCTAAACATTAACTAACTGCTCAAGTTCTGTATATGTTCCTAGGACAGTACAGATACTAAGCAATATAGACTATATTATGTCCAGGGCTTTACACAGTATGTCAGAAGGGTTGCAGGTAGCTGTTAAAATCCTACAGTTATCTGTGAAAACCAAACTCTTTGGAAAGTAGAATTATGTTTTTTTCCATCCCAAACACTCATTGCTTTCCGTATCTTACCTCCACTGAAATAGATGACAGTGCTTTCACTGGCTTTGATGGGGAGATGTCTGATTACCTGCCTGTTTTCAAATACACCCGGAGGTCACAGCAGGAGCCATTTTTCAGAAAGATTCAGATTCCAGCCCGAGCCCTGAGCGCGCACCCGGGGTTTCAGAAGGGTGCGGCGGCGAAGGTTAAGCTATCCAGAAATCCTCTCTATAAATATTGATGAGGGAGCTGTGGGGAGCTCCGCAGTGTTGAAAGATGCTACTTTCATTTGGAAAACGCAACGAGGAAGGAACTGAGCTCTTTCGAAAACCTGTGTTTGTGGGTGCCGAGCACCTGAGAACATGATGCCGAGTAGCGAAATGCTTTATCAGTATTGTGACAGGGATGAAGCCTCCATGGAAGGGGATAAGTATAGAGCGGAGGTACATTTGTGCCTATATGGTTTATTTTGGAGGATTTCCAGTCATTCTAACAAGCTGACCGTCTCCCAGCATCTCTTGGTGTGCACTGACAACCTCTGTGCTTCAGCAGGATCAGGCCGTCGGGGCCGTAGCTGGTCAGTAGTGTGGGCAGCGCTTGGAGCAAAGGGAACCTGGCGAGGATCCTTTGCAGCTGTCTCAAGGCAGAGGCAGTTCAGGACCCACGAGGAGCATTATCTACAGTTGAATATTAAAATATTTGTGTCCGTGCGAGAGTTTTTCTTAACACTGTTGAATTATGTCTTCATCCTGGACTAGAAACATCCCCTGCACTGAATATAAGGCCCTTGACTGTGTTGAGCAGCTTGTCTGGTTTTGTTCTCTTTGAAAATGTTTTGTTAGCAGAGTCACTTACTTCTCAGAGCTGAGCAATGCCAGACAAACAAGCCAGTGTGCACGTTTCTGGAGGAATACTTCTTGTACCTAAAGGGTTTGGTGGCCACTGACACATTTCAGCAACAGCCTTCTGCAATGGGCAGGTGCAGTTATCCCAGTTTCTTGAGTAAGGAACTAGAAAAATTGTGAATTTCAAGTGATTTTCCAAGGCATGGACTTTCCAGGACACTGTTTTGTCTGCCCTGTAATGCCTGTCTCACCCTTTGAATTGATGTGTTCAGACTGGCGTGTCAAAGCTGAGGGAACAAGTGAGGCCTTCCAGAGCTGAGAAAATTATATAAATTCGTAGTGTCTGTAGTTTACAATTAACACGTGAAAACACAATATATATTCCTATTACTTGACACAAATGAGATGTCATGTGGAGAAAATAAATCTCTGACAAGTTTAAACTTGTTCTTTTTTTTTTTTTCTTTTTGGATTTTCATTTCGGATTTTCATTTCAGAAGACACTTCTCCTTTAAGGTTACAATACAAATTTTATTTCTTGACATATCTTTGGATTCAATCACCGTTTTCCTCTTTAACGCATCTTGCCAGTTGCCTTCTCTCAATGATACTATGGTATTTGTCTTCTGAAGCTTGTCTCCAACACGTGAATTTTTTTGATGTCTTTGTGTATATAATGGATTTTAAACTGTCTCTCTTTTAAACTGTGCTGCTCCTGACACGTAGAGCAGCACTGCAGAGGAGGTGAAGATGGAAAACGCAGTGCCACTGAGCTCCCTCCCCGCTAAGCATCACGCCTGTAGGTGACCCTCTCCATCCTTATCCTGCCTGGGAGCAGACGGTGGCAGCACAGGGGCTGGACCTGTCCAGGGAAAGGACACAAGTCCACCGCAGCTCTGCTGAGGAAGAGGAGGGCACGGACACATTCCCATAGTTTTTAGCAAGGAGATAAAATGATCGTTGTGTGTGGTCGTCTCCACTTCTGGCTACTGTGTTGTTGCGACCGTTTCATCCCAAACGTATTGGTGTTCTCCCATTTTTTTGACACCTCCAAAGTGAAAAGTGACTTTTCTCTTTTCTCCATTTTAGAGAAGAATTCAGAAAATACCCTACACAAATAAATGTCAAAGATTAAACTCTTTTGAATCATTTTCAGTAATCTGCAGATTTGTGTCACGCAGTGGCTGTTAAAGTCTGCGTTCAAAACATTTCTCCAGAGCACCCTCTCAGGTTGCGATACGGTTAAATGCTAACTAAAAATTAAGAACATTTTGAATATCTGCTTCAGAAATTTAATTATGTCATGATTCAGAATTTGTAGGCTTCAGTATCTGTAAGAATGCTACTTAATTTCCTGCAAATGCTATTGGACTTATGCTCCAATCAGCTGGAATATTTTATGCATAATCATGT
Organism: Phoenicopterus ruber ruber; assembly: GCA_009819775.1. Classification (NCBI taxonomy): domain Eukaryota; kingdom Metazoa; phylum Chordata; class Aves; order Phoenicopteriformes; family Phoenicopteridae; genus Phoenicopterus; species Phoenicopterus ruber. The sequence continues at coordinate 187,065,950 of CM020215.1, read as the reverse complement.
GGTGCTCAGTGCCCATAATTAACAATTGTGTGTCAATTTGTCAAGCACCATAAAAGACAAATGGGAACGCAAACTGTACTCTCATTTTTCTATGGGTCAGCAAATATTTTTCATTATAAATCCCATTTTCCAGAGGACTTCCTGAGATTACTTTGGTATTTTAGTCATTTAAAAACAAACAGTAGCCAGTTTGCAATTACGTTCGTTCCTGATTGGAAACTCTTCTGGATACAGTATTTTAGTTTAACGTATGGTTTGTAAATAAGGGAGAGCAATGTTCCTTCTATAGGCTGTCAGAAATGTCTGACAGGTGGATAAATTATCCTTTTTGGTTTTGGGTAGATGCTGATCTGATGAGCTGCCTCTGCTCCCAGTTTGTCACGGGGGACATTGCGAGGTGCTCAGTGCCTTGGAGGATCAGGACCTGCTCCATTTATCTCATTGCAGCTGCTCATTCTTTTCCCATTTTCTCTTTCATTTCTCAATTCATTCCCAGGGCTGATAACTATATAAGTGAGGGTAGGACATGATCATCGCATTAATTTCTGAGTACCTTGACATTAAATCACAATCAGGCATCCGAAGGGGGATAATTAAAACAAACAAACAAACGAAATCAATCGATGGTTCCAGCAATCAGTTGCACATCCCCTGCTAGTGGAGTAGAGCTGTTGTCATCACATCAGTTTTCTTCACAAGGTGAAAAATCCTTCCCAACCCCATTCTGGGTAGCAAGAAACAAGACTTCAACAGAGGCAAGAACTGAAATGGTTAAGACATTTAGTCTAATACCCTTCACTAGACTGTCTATGTAAATACAATTGGTATATGAAGGCTCTACAGACCTCTGGATTTCTATCCTGCCTGCTGAATCTGCCCATCTCAGTATACATCTGTGGTTTCTGTGGGGAATAGGCTTGTGAGCAGAGTTCAGCAACTTGCTGCATTCATTTTGTATACCCATCATCTTCTTCGGTCAGAAATCCCAGTACAGAAATGCTTGTTTAAAAGCAGGGGTTAGTTTTTTCTTATTTATAGTGGGTAATACTTGTATAGGACCTATACACAGAATAAATGTAAACCAGAAAAGTAATTGCTCCTTGAAAATTATTAAACTGGAATAGGTTGTGCATTTTCTAGCATTGTGCGGTTTTAGTTTTCATAGAATCATAGAATAGTTTGGGTTGGAAGGGACCTTTAAAGGTCATCTAGTCCAACCCCCCTGCAATGAGCAGGGACATCCTCAACTAGATCAGGTTGCCCAGAGCCCCGTCCAGCCTGACCTTGAATGTTTCCTGGGATGGGGCTTCTACCACCTCCCTGGACAACCTGTGCCAGTGCTTCACCACCCTCATTGTGAAAAACTTCTTCCTTATATCTAGTCTAAATGTACCCTCTTTCAGTTTAAAACCATTACCCCGTGTCCTATCGCAACAGGGCCTGCTAAAAAAGTTTGTCCCCATCTTTCTTACAGGCCCCCTTTAGGTACTGCAAGGCTGCAGTAAGGTCTCCCCGGAGCCTTCTCTTCTCCAGGCTGAACAACCCCAACTCTCTCAGCCTGTCTTCATAGGAGAGGTGCTCCAGCCCTCTGATCATCTTTGTGGCCCTCCGCTGGAGCCGCTCCAACAGATCCATGTCTTTCCTGTGCTGAGGGCAATTTTCTTTTTCCTGCAGTTTTCTTTTTTTCAATTTGTTTTTCTTACCTAGTGATGTTCATCAGTTATCTCATAAAACGTCCTGTTACAGCTGTTGAAATTGCTGGACGCCAGGCACAGTACCAGGAGATGGAGAGATTGACAGTTCTGCTTTCACAGACAAGACCAGTATCTTGCTAATCCCAGCTGGTGACCCCATATGACTATTTTTATGTGCCTGTAGAGGAAAGAAAATATGGAAGAACCTAATTTAGTTGGAAAAAATGTGGAAATTCTTTTGGCTACTGTACTGACTTGCAAGCGGAGTGACTGAACTGAATTTAAGGTATAACAACTGAAGAGCAGGGGATCCGTGTGGTGAATCTGGGAAATAGATTTTTGCAGTTTCTGTAGTACATTTAAATTTTATGTATGATTTGTAGTCACTTGCTGAACCAGAAAGCAAATGCAACTGAAGGGGAGGGAGGATTTGGGCAAATTATTCTTGACTGCGAAATGATGCACCTCCACCCTGTTGTGAAAGAACCACTTGCTGGGGATGGAGTAGCTGCAATTGCAAGGCGCTCTCTCAGTATATCAGCCTTTTGATAATGCTGTCACATAAATGCCACATATTGGCTCATTCTGTGGATTCTTTTGTCACTGGGAACTGTGCTAAAACTTCTAAGAGGTTTATGAAACGGCTATTAGAGAGAAATATTTTTTTCTAAATGGGATTAAGTCCAAGAATCAGTCTTTAAAGATTCCCTACATTCCTTAAACTATCACAGTCCATTTCCCGTGTATCTATACCCACATTTATTTTCTTAACACTCTTCCTTAAAATTATTGGTGAAAACTTGACTTTTCTTTTTGATCTCTTTTTTGATCTTTCTGGTGTACTTCCTCCTTCTATTCCAAATGTCTTTGACTTCTCTACTCTCTCTTACTTCTCACACAGAAATTAAATGCTATTCCAACAGAGCACAGCAGAGGTAAAAACTGTATATTTTGACGTGATGATATATCCCAGTGCACTTGAGCCAACATTCGGAATAAATGCTTGCTTCATGCTGGATGAGTCATATCAGGAAACAACTTTTTGTAATGTGTATGTTTTTGTATAAATACTAAATGTCGCCTCTCTATTATAGATATCAGTTGTGTGTTTATGACAGAGCGCTGGCCACAGTATCATTCATTAGGCAAGGTTGTCAGTGTAGTACTAGAGTTGAGATTTAAACAGTTTCTTCTTGAAAACTGCATTTGGCGCACCCCCCACTGACGTTGTAATCACATATCTCTTTTTACGCTTCTGGTGACGAGTCCATGTATTTGAGGTGGATCTTAGGAGAACTGTGCAGTTGCAGAGATTGAAAATAAGCTTCAGAGTCTACTAGTTCAAAGTCAGGCCAGGGTGGTAGCTGTGAAGTGTCAGAACCATCTGACAGCAGGTCAGATGACCACTTAGAGGTCTCAGTCCAGCTCATACTGAAAGTGGACTTCATCATATAAAACACAAATAGTAGTTATCGAAATCCCCTGAGACTATGCTTTTTTCTCTGTGTATTTAGAAAAGGAAATGCTCAGACTTTGTCTTTGCTCAAGATTTAGGAAAGGACATTAAACACTAAGGCTTAGCATCTTCCCTTAGCAGGTACATGAAAGAAGAACAGATTTGGGATATAAAGCTTGAACCGTCTCTTGGTTCATGGCGTTCGGGGACATATAGTCTCTTCATACAGGCTTCATTTTAGAAGTGTTAGAGGCCTTTTCCTTCCATGTTTCCCATTGAAGGGCTGATTCTAAACCCCGTTAATGGCTAGGAACTTTATTTGCATTCCTAGCCTAAATATATTCATGAACAACCTTTATCCATTTGTTTTGTGACACCATTACCTTTTATCTTGAATAGTTCTTTATTAATAATTAATAGAGTATTAATTAATATTTAATAGAGAGCAAACATAGCCTCCCTTACCTTTCGCCTTAGCTATTCCTCTCCATTTTGCTAGACTAAACAACCTAAGCTTCTCTAATCTCCCTTCAAGAAAAAAAAGCTCTCTCCAAACTGATTTTTGCAGCCTTTTTCTACACCTGGTCCGTTGTCTTTTGATGCTGACGATGGCCAAACTCCAGCTTGCAAAATGCATGTGGCTCATAAGCTCTTGCAATGTGCCTCCCTGGCTGATTATCCAGCGTTAGTGCTGCTGCCCAAAATGCAAGAGAAGTGTCTTGCCGGCACTACAAGGTAAGAAAATAAAATAAATAGGCACAGGTTCAATGTACGATGCGCTGATATGTGCGATGCTTCTAGTATGAAGCAGCAGCTTCCATCGCCGCTGTGCATTCCACTGTGCCTGCAGGAGCTCTGGGCTGAGGATGCAGGAGCAAGGTAGGACACGGTATTTCAGCGGGGAGATGTGCAATAGGAGGGAAGGAGGGAGGCTGATAAGGTTGAAGCAATATTTTGGAGAGGTGTAGGGCACAAAATGAGAAGACGAGGGCGACGCATCCTTTGGGCTGTGAACATTTTGCAATGGGCTTATAGACCATTGCCCAGATGAAGTGTTAATGTACACAGCCTGGAGGCCAGCTGTCCCGCTCGCCTTAGCACCCCAGGATGTGTCTGCGTGGCAGACTGCAGCAACACCCGAGCTGTGCGAGCTCGCTCGCCGTGGCGCTGGGAGGCTGTTTTAGCGTGATACTCCACCTGGGCTGGATTAGCCCTTCTCACACAGCCAGGCTGCTCCCAGTGCCAAGGCTGGCTGCTGTGGTCAGCTCGACCTTGGATATCGCAGCCAAGCGTTATAGTCTCAGACGACGGGCATATAAACAGCAGAAGAATCTCCCGGAGTCTTGAATGTTTGTCAGGTACGTAAATATCTCAGATTATTTTCCTTAAATTATCCCTATGGGGATCATTTATGCAGCAGTTTTATAACTAGTTTCTGCATAAAATATAGTCCTGGTACTCAGGTTATCTTTTATGTAGTCAAACATTTTCTTGTTTGCATGCTAATCTAAACTCTTCATCACTGAATAACTTCAGCAGCCGTAGCGTGGTTTTCTTACGGTGCTTTGCTTTGGAAAAGAAAATGAATGTGTCTGCTTTTCTTAATCATAAATTCAGTCTCCTGTTTCTTTGTTATAATTCTTTTGAAGTGAACAAAACTCCAAATCCGTTTTTTGTGAAATTTAAATAGCGAGTATATTTAAGAACTCATATGTGTTAACAATGAATTCTCTGCAACTGGATGCTTAGCAAAAGCTGGGGCAACGTCTGGGTTTAAAGAGTTCTTTCATTTTTCCTACTTTACTTTTGATTGTGCCTGAGATATCGTTTCTAGCCTCAAAATAAGTACAAGATTTGCTGTTCCAAAGTGGTGCAGTGATCAATTCAGACTTCTAGTTTACTTTCTTCTGGGGCCTCTTTTTATCATTTCATAGAAAAGCATAACCCTGGCAAAGGAGCCTGGCTGACACAGGGAGCCTGGCTGACATGGGATTTCCAGTTTGCTGGAGTACGTTGGGCTGTGGCAAAGTTTAGGATGTAAGTCTGTCTCGCTGAAGAGTACATCAAGTCACGGCAATGAAGAGTAACACTTCTGTCTAAGGCTCACCCATCCTACAATGTGAGGGCTGCAGCAAATCTCTAAGCGCTTAACACGCAGCTATCATTATATCTGCATCTACATATGTGCTATATGTACAGCACTGCGCGTTCCTGGGCTTTGTCAGCCCAGATTTCCAACCTCTCGATTGCAGCCTGCTTGCGTGTGACTACAGCTTCTAAACTCACCTGTGTTTAATTTACCACCATTTAAACCTTTTATGCCATGATGACTGCCCTCGCGGGTATGAATGGCCGGCTGCTTCTTGGCCAGCGAGCAGTGAGATACTTGCACCTATAGGCTGAGTATAGAGGTGTTACTATGCCTCAACTCTTGCTCTGGGGTGCAAAGCAATTAGATCACCGACACAGTGTCACTGCAAGCATTTACTTGGACTCAAACCATTTCTTTTCACCTAGTCAATGGTAGGAGGGATGCTGGAGGTATAATGATGGTAGTTTTCTTGGAGGGCGGGTGCCTTCCCCTGCAGACGCTGTGCCCAAGGAATGCCTGAGGCCGTAAGGAAAGGACTTCACTGTGGCACAAGACGTCTTTGGGGCCCCAAACTGCTGCCACAGCAGCTGTTATAACCCAGTAGTACTCCAAGACCCAAGCCAGGACAGAGTATTGACTGAGTGAGGGATTGTGGTATCCCAGAGGTAGATATAAAACGTGTCCTTAGGAACTAGCAAGGCTGAGTCTAATGCAGGGCATGACTTGGTCTCGTCTATGCTTGTGGTTGAGGAAGATCTAAGCTGTAGTTGTTGTTAGTGTCACTTTGATGCTGCACATGTCTTCCACAGCTGGCAAAGCCACCGAGATACAGTATTGTATGGCACCCATAATGCTACTTCAGAGTTACTTTCTATAACCTAATCGCACCTCTGATTTGTTTTTTTCCATCTTTTCCTCTTTTTTTTTTCTGTAAAGCTTTAAATTCCAAATTGAAAAAAAATTGAAAGTCTCTGCTGTTAGCAATACCTGGAACGATAATTGGATCAAATGAATAATGCACATTTATGCTCATAGTCTGAAGTGTCCTAGTTTATATGATGGATTAATCACCTTTTCCTTGTGAGTTCTGTCATCTCTTCCAAAATAATAGCTTAGTTTACATAGAACTGCTGAAGCCGTAGACAGCTGCCTTATTAACTGCTTGTTCATAACAATGCTACAAAAGTAGAATTTTACTTAGTGGTAATGGTTAAAGAAGGTGGAAAAAAACAAACAGGAGGCCCCAGTTTATTTGAAATAACCACTTTCATCAAGACGTGGTCATCATTATGTTTTACTGATTTGTGTATGGGGCTTGTTGAATAAAATAATTATGTTCACAGTTAATCTGGATGTATATGATTCCCCCTCAAAAGCAGGGAAGCCAAATGATGGCAGATACAGATCTTATTTCAGCTGTGTCCTGTATTTAAAGAAAAAACAGCTGGGAGCAATAGTTATTATCATTAGTGACACCCAGCCAACATACGCAGTCTTTTGGACTCCATTATGAATATGAAAAAATCACAGTTTGCAAAATACAGGGACCAAATGGTTTTTATAATAACTCATCCCTGGCACCAAATATCAATATTTTATTTGAAGCTGTAAATGAGCACATTACAAAACTGGATACTTTTCGATTAGGGTAATTACCATGTGGGTTTCAAGGGGTGGGGGAAAAACAGGACTTTTGCAAACTGTTCCCAAATTCACCTTTGATAAGAGAAAGGGAGAGGGGAAGACCCAAAACAGGGAAGCATTTGTAAAGGAAAAAAAAAGGGGGGGGGGGGGGGGGGGGGAAGGGTAACTACTATTAAGTGGTTGTTTTTTTGTAAAAGTATTTGGTTTTGCTCTCTGAGGTATAACAAACATTGTCCAAAAGGCAAAATGTGAAATTCTGTAAGACAGACTCAAAACACTACAATCAAATCCTTCAGCCTGCTGAGAATGTTCAGCCTACCATAATTTAGAGTGTGTCATTAATAACTGTCACGCTTTACTGACATATTTCTTTTTCCATCATGTATATGAAATTTTAATCAAATTGATCTTAGCATACTAAAAGCATGATCATTTGCTACGAAATTTCATTGGGAAGGAATAAATACATTGAAAAATTACAATTCTGAATGTTGAAAGACAACTTTACACTTCTAGAAATGTATTTTCTGTGACATTTACCATTTTCCATCATCTTCATGTAGGACTGTGACGCATAAACTCTTTTCCCAGCACAAATTTGGGTTATAAATCTAAGCCTCCAATATCAGAGTAAATAAAGAGAAATCAAATTTCTGTTGAGTCAACCTCTTTTTTTCTGTTCAGAGTTAACTTCTGATTTTTTTTATTTAGTGGACTAGCCCCATTGACTAGTGACTGAAAGGCTAATACAGCTGCAGGAACAGCCACATTGGGTCAGATCAAAAGTCGGTCTAGCCCATTACTCGATCTTCAGCTCTGAAATGAATGCCCAGGAAAGAGTACGAGAAGAGGGCAGGCAGGTATGGTTATTTCCAAAATATACTTGGTATTGCAGCACTTTGTTGCTCAAAGACTAGCGGAGCCAGAGGTGATAGCCCTTGACAGGTTATCATTCCTATGAATTGGTCCAGTCAGCTTTGCAGCGCACGTAAACTTCTAGCAGTTACAGCTTCCCGTGGCAAGGACTTGCACACAATTTAACCATGTGCTGTATGAAGAACCACATCTTCTTGCTAGTTCTGAAGCTACCACGTGCTAGTTTCACATGATATGCCCTAGTTCTTCTCTCTATCTTCAGACAGACCGAACAATTAGTTGTTCCTTTCCACCCTCTCCATTCCCCTAATGATTCTGTGAATGTCTGTCACATCCCATCCTCAGCCATCTCTTTCCCGGGCTGGAAAGCCCCTCTCCGTGTAGTTATTTTCACCTGGAAACTACTCCATGCCATTGAGTGTACTTGCCACCCTTCTATCGGTCTATTCAATTTTACTATGTCTTTTTAGGGTGGAGAAACCAGGAGATAAGGCTGAAATGTTTACAATGAGAGAATGATATTTCTGTTTGTTTTCTTTTCCTTTCCTAGTAATTTGATTTACTTTCACGAGCACTGAGCTGAGCTGTTTGTAGGGTTGACTATTGTGACTCTGAGATCTCATTTGTGCCTGATAATAGTCTACCCAGACTTCATCACCCTGTGTACAAAGTCATGATTGTTGGCTTTTACCACATGTCCAGCACTCTAAATTTATCTGTCTTTATTTTTACCTGCTATTTTGTCGCTTGGTCCCTGAGCATATAGTGCACCTGTATCCGTGGCGTAGGAGCAGGAGAGTGCTTTTGAAGCAAATCTCCTGGTCATCTCCACTTGCTGTGCATTTGTACACACTCAAGATTATCTAAGAGCCCATGGACTTGACTCCTTTCAGATGTAATTAAACCAAAAGATAAGCTCCAGAAGTTCAACTTGAGTGCCCTGTCTCCAGGCATTCAATCCATGGGAGCAGACTGGAATGAGTCCAAATTAAATTAAAAAAAAAACCTCAAAACAATCCTGAAATGTGGATCATGTGTGGTCTTCAGCAGCAACAGTTTCACTGTACAGATCTGGTCCTGTTGATCCTCATTTATTACTAGTTTTGACGTGGCTTCAAGTCCTATTGCGGTACTTCACCAGTTGGCCTCATCTTTACTATCCAGAGCAAATTAGTGTCACCTACAAGCTTTGTTACCAGCCTGGTTACTGCCTTTCAACTTCACTAATAAACATGTTCAATACCTGGGGTCGCCACACCACTCCCCTCCTAACATCAGTGGTGACCTCCCTTCATTGTGAAAATTGATATATGCCTTCTGTTGCCTTTCTTTAAATCTAACTTGCATCCTTTTGAGGACTTAAATCTTATCCTATAGGTGTCTGTATTTTTTGAGACCCTTTGAATGAGAGATTTTGCTGAATTCCTGAATATATTAGCCAAATTTGCCTTATCCATATGCGCAATAGTTCCTTCAAGGACTGCCAGTGTGATGGTGAGGTATGACTTCATCTTTACGGAAACTGCGTTGACTCTCTTAATTTTTATCCATGTGCCCACTAAGTCAATTCTTTTTTATAGTCTTTACCAATTTGTCTCTTTTGGACATGTAGTTCCCAAGATCCCTTGTCAAATCCTTTAAAAAAATTAGCCTTACATTTTGCACAGTTCAGTCCTCTGGTACCAGAGTGGTCTTTAGGGAAGACTTACATGCTGCAATTAATAGTTGCGCCACTTTATCTTTCACTGCCTTTTGAACTCATGGTTGAATACCACCTTCCAGTTACTGATCTTTCTGTCTATTTGCTCCATAATACCTTTTACTAGCATGTCATCTGGGGACAGATCCTTTGAGTGCAGCGTTTGAAAATTTCCACCATGAGAGCTTCCTGAAATTCCTCCACAGTGAGTGTAGATGAATAAAATGTATATTAGTTTTTCTGCTCTTCTGAATGTTCCTTTTTGCACCCTATTTCTCTGTTGGCCTGTCATCTGCGAATTATTTTATGTTCACGTGTTTCCAGTTATCAAGGCAAATGGCAGAAGACTTTCAGTTGTTAATTTCTGGGAGGTATCTTCAGCAGGTTGGATGTGATCCTCAGCTTCAATCATCGAGCACAGTGCAGCAGAGAATATTTGGTAGAAAAGTGTGACTTTCATTCCCCGTGTCCTGTTGCGTGGCAGCATTCATCTTCTGGCTCGCACTAGAATAGCATGAAGGTTGTTACGGTTTGTGCTAGACATCAGTGGTCCCCACGAGCCTTTGAAGCAGCTGAGACTACAAGGTACACAGGGAAATGTGTGTCCCCCTTCCCCTAAACATGTTACTAACTTGCAGTAGGAAAGGGGGTGTTAAAAAAAAGTCTACTTCTTTTTAATGGCAAATATTACACAGTTTGGGGGTCAAGATATTAGACCAACATCACTGAAGGGATGCATTTTCCTTCTAGATCTTCATATATGTACCATTTCTTACCAGCTGTCTTCCATTACTGTGACTGATACTTTGAGTCTTTCTTAAAAAATAATTAAAAATAATAATTAAAAAAATCTTGGCTGTTTCCTGTATTTGTTCTGTGAATTTGAATAGTTCAGTATCTGCTTTATATTGCTCTTTTTCAATGAAAGAGAAGTTGCCAAAAGTAAGGAAGGGAAGTACATGAGTTTGAGAGAATGGCATGTCCTTGAAAATTGGCATAATCAATAACTGATCTTCGACATTTGACTTAGTGGGAAGGAAAAACAGGGACTGGTCTTGAACAAATACAATGTTGAGGAGTGATGAACAAGCTGGTGTGGTTAATACAAATTGTCTTACTAACCTTGTGGTGACAGCAGTGATTATGATATAAAACCTTTTTAACTTGCAGGATTATCACATTTCTCAGTACTCTGTTTTTCCGTTTCAACAGGCTAAATTTCACTTATTGGCGCATTTGATTGGGGATCTGAAGAAACCAATTTTCTGCTCTTTTTGAGATGGAAACTAATCTTGCTGGACTTCTATTTAAGAACTCTTGACAATGCTTATATTTTATTTTAGGAAATTGTTTTCATTACTTCAGTCTGCTCAACCAAAAACCTCCAGGCGCTTTATTCAACTTTAGATACGCAGAGTAGGATAAATACATGAATTGATGGTGTGCAATGATTTACGATTAATTTAACCTTTTGCTGTTTCGATGTCTAGTTTTTCCCATTTATCACAGTTAGGATAGAAATAGCTGCGGTGAAGGACTGAAAAATGGAAAATAAAGTGCCCTAGTCATCCTTCTATCAAACACGAGTCTGAGAACTTCTCCTTCTTCCATGAAACTTCTGATTACTGCAAAGCCATAACTGGCCTCATAAATATAACAGGATCTGTGATGCAGTCCTCCTTGGCGTCTGGTCTGTCAAACTCTTTTAACTAAGGATATGAAATCCACCTTGAGATTAGAGACAAACAATCTAATCTGGAGAATCTTTCAGGCAGATATTTTTTGAATACTTAAAAAAAAAATAAACCTAGTATTGTTATTATATTGAGTAACAGCCTCTCTTTTGTCAAATGACAAACGTGCTTCACAACCGCAATCTTCTTTGCAGTTGTTCTGCCAAAACTGCTAATAAATTAAATCCTTATTGTTAGGCGTATTTATGACACGTTTTACTTCATTCCTGAGCTACGAGCCTTTTTTTTAGTACAGTTACAGAATTAACATACTTCTGTTACATATTTATAAATCTTAAATATTATTAACTTTTTGAATCACAGAATTAAGTGCGAACCCTGATTATTCTTTTATTGTGAGAACGGAATAAGCATTTGTGCATTTAGTTTACAAGATAACATCTGGCGCGGAGAGTGCCAAACAGCCAGCTATTCTGCAAACTGAGTGCCAGAAGATGACTTTTAAACCGAAGCCTGTGCTGCAAAGACAACGCTGCAATGCTTGGGCAGAACTGAGAGGATGTGCGCCGCGAGGGGACCGCGGCCGTGCTGTCGGCAGGCAGGAGCCATGCTCCCCCCGCATCCCTCTGGCCGTACAAACAGGGTTAGGCACCTGCTATTCTCTGTGCTCTTCTTGTAGATATTAACAGAGCGGTTGAGACAGGACTCCACTGAGTCTCTGACCCCTTCAAGTAACTACCGTGCTAGGGGTGTGGATGAGAGAGAGACACCTTGTCTGCTTAGCTCCCTGCTTGCATTAGGGGTAGCTCTAGCTCAGTATAGATCTGGGAAACTGAGTCTTTGCGTCTGCCGTCCACCCCTCTCAGTTCACCACAGGGTGCTCAAGCATAGCGTTTGAGGTACATCGGTTCCATCCGCTGTTAGCGTGGGTCAGGACTTGTCCATTGCTTTAGCGGTTCCTGGCACGGATGCCCAGGAGCAGCCTCCAAACAACTGCACCTCAACATCCATTTGCAGACCGGTGGTTGCTTCTCACGGTTAGCAGTCAGGAGCCCACAGCGCCTTCCGAGCCAGCAGTTGTTAAAACATGAGTACTATTCACTAGGCACCGTCCTGAGATTAAATATCTGTGTTTTTCTTGTTCTTTTAAGAAGGCAAGTCTGTGGGAACGTTACTCAACCTGAAAGCAGCTGATGCTGGTTTTCTGCAGAAATGAGCCTGGAATGACAGAGACTCTTAGTCTGGCACTGCCCAAAGCATTAGAGCAGAGAAAGGCTTAGAACTAGCAAATCAGTAAAACACCAGATGTGAAATCAAGATTTTGGAGGTACAAAAATCTCTGAATGAGTTCATAGGGTTTTTTTACACATAAGCAACTTTCCCTTCTTCCCCAGGAATCTTTCTCTTCAGCCCCCGGATTCCCCTGGCACACCAGTTGATGTTTTCTGTGATCAGACTGAACCTGAAGTTTCTCTTTTTAGCAACTTGAAAGGATCTGAGTGTGTTCTACCTGAACAGTGTTACTTGCCACAGAGCAGCATACATCGTTTAAATGTATTTATGTTATAATTAAAAAAGAACTGATGTGGCCAAATAACAAATCCACGTGATCTGCTGGTGAGCAGTTTGCTTACAGGTGTGAGTATATAATGTTCTGAAAAGCATGTAAGAATTGAAGCAACAGTAAATCAAGGATCATTTACATGCAATCAGACAAGGGGCCAGTTAAAAGCCTACAGAAGGGGAGACAATGTGATCCCAGACCTTCCAGATGGGACATAGTGCAGACCTGCTTTTAGCCACATCATGGCCCCATCAATACTAACATAAAATTTACTTTACTCTTTTTTTTTTTTTCCAAATTGTTTGAAAGAGAATTTTTTTTCCTTCGCCAAATTTTTCCCTCTCTCCTGGTGTACCATTTCTCTTTCCTTACCTGGTTAAGCTATTCAGAAAAAACAGGTTGGTGTTGTTTTTTTTTTTTTAATTATCTGGAGCAGAATTCTTGAGTTCATACTGCTCATTCTTCAAGCACTCTGTTCTGGCCCAGAGAGGATTAGTGTAATTCGTGTTACCACAGTGTTGGAAAATATTATTGGGAAGGGAAAGAGAAATTTCAGTAGAATTAGAGCATTTTAACATTGCCTTCACACTGCATCTTTGGAAAAATAATATATTTCTAACAACACTGCATGGTATCTCAGCTGGAGTTGACTGTATAGCAGTATGTACCTCGTGTTAGATCTAAATTTAAACTGACTGTAGTCAACCAAAAGCAGATGCAGCATTAGCCATGTAAGTTGGCTATAAATAATGAAGGCAGCCACTTTGCTGGGACAATCTTTAACAAAACACTTCTTTCCTATTCAATTTTCAGATTGTTATGTTCTTCTAAGGGACCGATGGCAAATGATCAGGCCATTTTGATGAGGGTTTCTGATTGACATCAGATTTCAATAGAGGCATTAGTACTGAAGGGAAGGGTCAGAGGTTGGTCATGGTTCATTCTACCTGCCTGTCTCACTCAGCAACAACCAGGAAATGTCCAGTAATTTTCTGGTTTTATGCTCCTTTTAACGTTTTAATATTTCAGATGCGTAAAGTGCAAGTTAATCATGTTTATGCATTAATAAAAGGTACATAAAGCGTTTCAGTTATTCAGTTGAATGAAGTGATTTCAGAGATGTCGTAATAACCTTAAGTGATGTTTTGAATACACTTCATACAAATTAGATCCATTAAACGGGACAAAAGTGATGTTTTGTAGGCATCCACTACTAATTGGCATGTTCGCTAATTCCCTCTGAGCACATGCTGGGTAGCTCTCCTTCATTTTCCAAATTTTTCCATATCATGTACCTTGTATTGCGAATAGCACACCTACTCCAATTTTCCCTTCCCAGGCAAAGCCCCCATAGATTGGAAAAATGTATTTTCAAAACCTCAAGGATCATTCAGCTTCTTTCTGAGGATGGTGGTTTTATTGCCTGCATGGATCACAGAATCACAGAATCACGGAATGGCAGGGGTTGGAAGGGAGCTCTGAAGATCATCTAGTCCAACCCCCCTGCCAGAGCAGGGTCACCCAGAGCAGGCTGCACAGGGCTGCGTCCAGACAGGTTTTGAATACCTCCAGGGAAGGAGACTCCACACCCTCCCTGGGCAGCCTGTTCCACCTGATTTCCAACCGGAGTCCATCAGGTGCCCAGAGATGAGAGGTATCTCCTCCCGTTGCAGTTCCTACTTGCTCCATCTCTATGCAGAGCAGTTTTCAGGCTTATAGGTGGTAGGGGTATGAATCTGACCACAGGGGTTCTTTCTGCCCTTTTGGCATGCCTCTGCTGGTACAGTAGAGGAAAGAATGTATTAACCCGTCTTTTGTCATTTGGATCCTAACGACACATGTTGAACGGTGGACTGCTCACTCAGGCATTGCATCTGGAAATAAAACAGGTGGAAGAAGAACAAAAGGGAAGGGGCTAGCTCAGAGGAAGAGCTGTTTAATCCTATGGTGTATTTTGAAATGTGCCTTTGTGGAAAATTAGGGGCATGACCAGTTTGAATAATGTAAACTGATCTTTATCTGACATAGCAGACTTCTTCCCCCAAATTAGTGCTAAACCCCATCTATAGTAAATAATACTATAATCTGTAGTAAATATTTGAACTCTTCTTCATCTTCTTCTTCCTCAATAAATGATGGTTGCATTAAGTAAATATTTAGCAATTAGATACCATATCTATTTTGGCTTTTTTCCCCACTTGTGGCTTTGAGCACACTACAAAAAGACTCCAAAGTGTGTTTGGCTCTCCCATGCTTGCCACTTTTTTCTGTGTAAATATGCAGTTGAAATTTCCTGTTGTATATTTCTGAACTTGGCAGTGAAAAGGCAGTTTAAAAGCCAGTCTATGCAGCTTAGCAGAGGATAAAGGAAACGAAGAGCAAGAACAGTCTATAGCTCCAGCGTAAATGTGGTTACACAGCAGAACAGGATACTGCACTTTGTAAGTCAGATTTTCTGCACTTCTCCTATAAGCAAACATAGGGGGAAAGAAAAATAAAAAATCTAGTGACCAGAGATCTTAATATGCTGGAATTTTAGATGGTCATTAAAGACTCAGTGTCTGTCTTGAGAGGTGAGAAATACTTTGGCTCTCATTGTTTAAGTTCTTTGGTGCAGAACTCCTTGCAGAAATGAACACATGAATGAAAACATTCTGTTTGGCATGTACATCTTTAGTGTGTCCATTATCGTAGGCAGAAAAAAACCCCACCTTCCTGCATTTTATAAGCTTCAGGCATAGGGGGAATAAATATGTACTTGAAAGCACAGTACAAAAGATCATAAATTTGGTTTTAAATGTAAAAAAAATGATATTTCCTTTTGTCAACTCAAGGTAACAAAGCTTACATACGTAGTAATTGTTTTCTTTAATTCTAGACTGGCAGCAGCACCATACTATTTTAGCCTCCACTCTCAACAATATATCTTGTTCTCTAAAAGGTATTTTCTCTCTCTAGTGAGAACTCTCTTTGTTCCTAAACAAAGCCCTGAAAAGGTCACACTGGAAATTTGAGTTCCAGGTAATTCAAACGTAAGCCTAAGGTAAAAAATGATGTGTCTGCAGCTTGCCAAGTGCTATTAGAATCTACAGTGTTAGTTTAGATTCAAGTCGAATAGAGCGGTATCCATTGGGAAATTATGCTTTCCTGAGAAGCATGTATGGATTTTTTTCTTCCTGTATACCTTTCCAATAAATATTATGATAGCAAGATTCTGTTTCCCATGAATTCTTTATTTAGGTTAAGTATTATGTGTGAACTCTGGTTTCATGGTTTAATCCTGATCAAAGTAGTTGATTTTTTAGTTTATCTGGTAGAGAATTGTATTAAAACACAGAGCAGATTCACATGACAGTCCTAATAAACATGGTTTGTAATAACACAAGTCCAGTTATATAGTCAGGAATAAAAATGAAAATATTTGAAACTTCAATGGAGGAAGAATGTTGTTTTTACTGTTCAGATCCATGGTGGTCTCTGCCACTGTGTGTAGACCAGCCTCTGAACACGGGAAAAGGCTTGCTTTTCTTCTGCTTCTCTGATTCCTTTCCATTATACGTCTAATATCTGATACAAACGTAAATATTCAGTACCTACATTTAAATCAGAATAGTTGTAGGTGAAAATAGGGTGGGATGAGAATTTTGACTGGTCGTGCTTGATAGAAGAGCTCCAGAATAAGAAGCAATGGCTCACTGTTTGCTATGTTACTTACCAAGAAGAAATGGCCTCAAATTGTGCCAGGGGAAGTTTCGATTAGGCATTAGGAAACCTTTCATCACCGAAAGGGTTGTCAGGCATTGGAACAGGCTGCCCAGGCAAGTGGTGGAGTCACCATCCCTGGAGGTATTTAAAAGACGTGTAGATGTGGCACTTAGGGACATGGTTTAGTGGTGGACTTGGCAGTATTAGGTTAACGGTTGAACTTGATGATCTTAAAGGTCTCTTCCAACCAAAACGATTCTATGATTCTATGATTCTAATGGCCCGAATCTATTTTATTCTAAGCCAACTTTTTGAGATACAGAGCTCCCTCCATTTCTAGGTACAAGTGCATTAGCTGAATGTGATTATCTTTTTGCAAGATCAAGCCTCATGTTCCTTGTTGTGTTTTTGAAGTCTGGTGAGTACAAATTCACTCCTAAAAGACTTTGATCAGCACATCTCTCTCCACTTCTGTGGGATATGTGGATGCATAACATCTCATAGGCTGCGATTCAGCCTGGTCTTTGGAAGTTGGCTGTCCATCCTGCAGTCCAACAGCCATCTGTTGCTCGACAAAGTGTACGCTAACTATAGCACTGAAAAGCACGTCCACGTAAAGGTGACCGACATCAATTGTGGGCTTGTGAGGCTTTGAGTTTTGGTCCAGACAGACTTTGAAGGCAATGTCAGAGTTGCAGAAGGGCTTCCTGTGCCTAGTGCCATACATGCTGGCATTCAGAGTATGAATGAAATTCTTCTCCTGTGTATTTTGCACTCAAAACGAAAGGTAAACATGAAAAGTGTTAAAACTAATAGACAGAATAGAGTGGAGGATGCGTGTTGCTAAGCATCACTTAAAAGGCCGTTCTTCTCTGAAAACTGTTGGTAAATACAGCGCTATTTGACTCAGGAGATCTAATCCCAGAGTGTGTTCAGTATGCTGTCTTCAAATGCTAACAATAAAAATAAAGGGGTTTTCCCCCCTTGCATTTTATTTGTGTTAGCACAGCAGAGTCAACATCGCTAAACGTGAGCTCTCCAGTCCTTTTCACCTGTCAATAGCGTAGTTCTGCATGTTCTGTTTACAAAGCCAAAATCATCCTCTGCGGTGTGTGCCAATGCGCTGGCCATTGCACAGCCAAGGCAGGGTGAAGGACAAGAGGCTGGAAAGGACACGAGTGGGAAAATAGGACTCACACAATTACTGTTTGCTATCAGAACTAGCCAGAAGTTTTTCAACCAATATCTAGAAAATGCCAGTTTGATGAACTAGAAATATTTCACCTGGAGCACTTGGGGTTTGATCATCTTTAGGAGCAGTGATCCTCAGTCCAACTGAGAACACCAGTTCTGTCACGGTTTGTGGCTATAGTGCCATGATCCATAGTAGGATTTCCACATTTCCTGGCCAAGAAGTGCAGAATCAAGGAACTCAGAAATGTGCCATAGTTTCCCACTCCATTACAGAGACATGGAGGCCAAGCAATCCCCACCTTGTTCCAAAGCTTTTGAGCTCAGTCTTGAACATGCACGTGATCTGGAGTCAAGAGTGTGTTTAATGAAGAGTCATACAATGAGTATGTCTGAGAGCAACACACGGGAATCATCCAGTAAATTAAGCATCGTTCTAGAAATCTTACTAGTCCCATTGCCTTGGACGTATTTGGGAGCTGAACACGAAAGATGCAGAACTGGGCATGCACCCTATCCCTGAGAAACGGGAAGGTGAGGAATGTTTTTGTGGTATTTCCTAAGCTGCTGAATTCACACCTTCAGTTGAAGTCCACACAAGGTAATCACATCGATACTATTTAAAGAATGTTTTTGTGCTATCAGATAAGGACACAACAGTGTCCAGCACACGTTCATGCTGTTTCTTCGTGTCCTGATAAGGCTAGACTCAATCGCATCCATCCCAGGCAACTGAAGAAGATTTCTAGGGGCAGGCAAAGAGAGAGGAGTCCATTTTCAAGATGCAGCTACACAAATTCCTGGATTGTCCTGGGATGTTGTCCTAACAAAAATATGGTACTTGCTACCACTAGTACCAGAAGCATAAAAGGTTTTTAACCCAGCCTGCATTAATGGGGGCAAATAAAGGTGTTCTTCAAGAGGAAGAAAGATCAATAGAAAAAGTAAAGAGGCTTCTGAACTGAAGCCCTTTGGCAGGAAAAAACAATTGCACTGGAATCTGCAAATAAAGATACTGAACCACCCTTAATGGTGAAATATGATTTTATTAATTGGGACTCCCTGTCAAAACCCATTGAAAAATTGCCAGAGTACTGAGAGAACAGTTCACGTCCCTTGTTGCCAAGGTCACTTTGTAGCTAGAACATCCCTGTGGGCATCCTGGAATGCAGCAGCACAGCCCCAGGCCTGAGCGACATCCATTGCAATGCACAGATCATCTCGACTTTACTCCTCTGAAACCCCTAAAGAAGTACAACTGGTAATTTTTGGCTTTCCGGATTGTTCCGTGATAAGCAAGTGAGTGAGTGAAACACATCTCACACATCTCAGTGCAGCCTTCAGGTTTTTGGAGGTGTGTGTATACCCGCTCTCTTACAGAAACGCCAGAACCTCATCAAGGGCAAAAATCTCACTGTCAGAGATTACAGGGCAGCAGACCTCATGTTGTCATCTGTCCCCTATGGCTTCAGAGCATCAGATTTGACTGCCCATCTAAATGCAAAGATATGAGCTATGCCATTTTTTATTTATCCCTTTCCCAAACTGTGTTGTCCTTTTACTCCAAATGTCAAGTCTTTATTGAAAATACATCTGTCATCATGTGTTGGTGCTTCTTGTTCCTAGGCTTTCCAGGCACCTGGGTGTTTTACAACACGTCCCAAACCTTTCTTAACGCATGGGTAAAGATTGCAACTGAAAAACATAACGCAAAGTGGCTATCTTCATGATTCGAAATATGCTGTGAGCTGGCTGGTAAGATCCCAGCATCAAGGAGAAAGTTTGATAAGGTTTCAGGCTGCTTAAGTAGTTTCTCCCAGAAATGTGCCTCTCGGTAACAAATTTATTGCAGTAGTGGAGTTGTTCCATTTACCTATTACTATGTTACTGCATCAAAGAGAGAAGTGAAGTGGGGCCCATCTGCAGTGCCGACACCATTTAAGTAGTGTTTTTAGCAAAGATTTACTCCTGGGAAGCTGCAAGCTCTGGCGTGCGTATGTGTATATGCATGTGTGTACATGCACAGACAGGCAGAAGACGGGCTTGTTTGCAGAGCAGGCGCAGTTCTTTGACCCGTGCTGGACACCTACGCCTTCTGTGGCCTCTTAGTCCAATCCTGCACCGCGCTGGAGCTGGATGACATTAGGATTTGGTGCGGATGGCTTGGTTAGTCCAGCCTTGTGCACCACCGGTTTAGAAACACGAGAGCACGAAGGACACCACCGCAGTGGTCAGTGCTCGTCCCAGGCTTGGCACTGAGACCTCCAGCACAGCGACCGAGGAGTTACTCACACAGTATTTCTTTAGGAACTGCAGCCACTGCACAAGTAAGTAACTATCTTTTACTGTCAGCTGTGTTATGGAAATTAACTTTCTCACATTTTAAATCTTGCCTCCGTGCTTTTCCATTACTGTTTTGAAGAACTGTGATCCTCTTCAATTGTTGTAGCCTGACCAAGTGTGTATTAGCAAAAGGGCAAATACTGAACGCAATGCTGTGATGAATGTTATGTTTCAGCTGTTTTTCAGAAGGAACCTGTAAACCAGATAAATTTAGTCTGCAAGCAAAGAAACTATAAAGCAGGCACAGATGTTGTTGCTTTTTAAGCACAGTGTAAATAAGAGTATTCATAAAACTCTTGTGGACTGTGTCTGTACCTTTTTTCTGCAATGTTATAGAAAAAAATTAATAACTCCCTTCCATGATCAAATAAAATATAGAATTTTGCCCTACTTCCATGGTGAAAGAAATAAATTCTAAGTGTATCTCTTATGTTCCCTCTATGTGCATCAGTATACGACTCCCGGTAGCCTGTAAAAATAAACGTTGAGTTTTGCATCGCCTGTGATTAGTTAGACTAGTCTCACAGAAAATACGAAAATCTTGACCATGCAGTTAGTTACATCACACATGTAGTGACTGTATCACATGTGTTCAGGGATAATAGAAGATCCTCCCTTTGCTCTTATGAGCATCTTTTATGTAGGTGCATCATGTTTGCATAGCCATAAATTAGCACAATGACGCCTTACGGTACTCAGTAAGATTTATTTTTCACCCCAGGGACTAACATTTTTAAGTTTTTGAAGGATTTCAGCTTTTATTACAAAAGATTTTACAGATTCTCATTGAGTATTTTGTAGTGAAGACACTGACAGTGGTTAGATTAGAAATTTGACATCTGCAAATGTGTAACAATAATTTATATACAGTAACAGCATATCAATTACTTGAAGTTACTGCTTCAAATGCTTCATGTCTTGCACAGAAGTAGGAGCGGTTTCTAAGTGAATACAAGTTAAATACTTCTATCAGAATCAAAAAATAATAACAAACTGGAGAAAGCTATTTTCTACAATCTGATGGGGGTGTCTTTAGAAAATAAAGACCCTCAGTGTTCACAAGCAGTTGCTGGGCACGTAATTGTGTTTAGTACCTGATTCATCTTCCTCAGCTGAGCAGCAGATTTGCTGTGGACTAAAATGAAAGATATTATATCAGAAAATCTAAAGGAGCTCCAGTTTGCTAGACTTCTTTCCCTTCTTGTCTGAGCAAGGACTTCTGCCATAAAGAGAACTTTAAAAAATACAATAAATATACTGAAATAAAATTTCAGTCGGTCATACCAGCACCCTCTAAACATATTCATGTTGTGGGGAAGTCGGTAAGTCATACACATTTTTCAGGCTATCCTTTATGGCAGCTGTTTCCAGAGGTTATGCAGCAGGAGAAGCCACGAGGGTGCTGTTCAGCAGAAACAAAGGAGCGTCTCTTTTCGGTTTTGCATTGTGCAGTGTTCTCTGTTCGAAATGATAAGGCTCAGTAAAAAGTAAAAGGCACTAAAAGAGGAAAAAGCACGAGATGGTGCATGAAAAACTGCTTCGTGAGTCTGGCCTTAAGTGGCCCACCTGTTAGCTCTCTCAGAAGATAACAGTGACTGAGTAAAGAAGTGAGAGACCTTCTCCATACAGAGGGTAAAGGGAAATACTGAGAATATTTAGAGTTTGTGTGTCCTTGGAAGTTTAATAAAATTGAGATACTGTAAAACGAGAACAGCTTAGTCCTTAAATAAAAAAATAGTATTTATCTGCAAAGCTCTATCTCACTTTTAGGCTTTTTTTTTTATAATACACAGTGCTGGATGGGGTTTTCTAGGGGGAAGAGGGTTGGGGGTTTTTTTTGTGTGTGGACAGCTTAATTGCCACTGAGTACTGAAAATACATTGTTTCTTTAAAGATGTTGCTTAAAAACATCTCAAGATTCCCAGTCTTTTCTAATATAGCGGTTGTGACAATCTGATCACTCAATTGGGATGCTGGGGAGAAAAAATAAAGTATTTCTCAACATTTCGTTCTCTAGGTTACACAAACCTCTTCATGGTATACAGAAAATAACAGAAAGTTCAAGGGATTATGTTTAAGAAGGAAAATGAGAAAAAATATATTATAGTAGAAAAAGAAATCATAATTATAGAAATTATAGACGTGTATTAATAATAATTACACTGGAAATTTCATGGGCTTACTCCCATTCTTAATTTCTTATTTTTGGCATTGAGTTAATGTTGAGTTTTAGTATTTATATCCACTTTCTTTCTCCCTTTCTTCCTTTCTTTCTTCTCCACCCCAGGCCCCCCTTAAGAAGCAGAAAAAACTATAAATGCGTTAATGATGCCTTTGTGGTACTAAACCACTTTTGGAGCACCTTTAAAGCTGTTCCTAAATACCTCAACCTTGCTAAATCACTTTAACAGTACATTCTTATCTGTGTATCTGTCAAAGTAGGTAGTCATGGAGGCTTATCTGTGCGTGTTCAATATCCTAAATCTGTCTAAGATAAGGACAACAAGGAAAAAGGAGTAGGAAATTGTAAGGTGTATGAAAATGTTAAAAATCCTGAGACAAATTTACTTCTGTGTAAAACCGTCTGATTTTAGTGAATTTAATCGCTCTGTTTGAAAGGGTAAGTGACAGGTGGGTCTCATTTTGCCCACATTTGGACCTCTCCAATGCAGATGTCTACGATGGCGGCGCTCGCCTGAAGTTCTCTGCATAGCTGGAGGAGAGAAATGGGCACATCTAAACTAGGTCAGATGAACTGACTGCCAAACCCCACTTATTTCTCTCGCGTGCCTGTAAAAAGAGCCTCAGACAAGCACCTCAAATGTAAATATCTGCTTTGCAAATGTCCAGTGTTCAGCGAGATGAACCACGCTCGTACAGTCTCACAGATATTGATTAGCAAAGCATATTAAGCAAGAGGAGAGGTGTTAAGTGCTGCTCAGATACAAAGTTCCTGCTTTAAAAAAAACTCACTGTCAGATCAGACACGGCAGAAAAAGAGTGGAACAAAGGCAAGATTTTATCTGTTTTTTGCAGATGGGAAATAAATAGAGGCGTGGTTAACTGAGGTTAAACCAGTTTCAGTCATCTGGAAATGAACCATCTCTGAGGTTAACGGGAGGGCTGAAAGACTGGAATTCCCAGCACGTGTCTGTCCCAGCTGAGCTTTACCAAATACGTTGACCTATTTTTGGTGTCCAGGCTGGGATATTGATTTTTCAGGGTATTTTTGATGTTTTAGAGTACAGCACGTTTTCCTAGCATTTTTTACGTTCCAAACACAATGGACGATGATTTCAATCTATAGCTGTGCTCCTGCCACGTCGCCCTCGACTCAAAATGAAGTCATCTGATTTGTGTAGCTCATCCAACACCCCAGAGAGAACTTACAACTGCCAAATGCAGAAACTGGCTCTCCCTACTGAAATCCCACTGCCTTTACATACAATCTTTTTGTTGTGGTTACACCTTCTATTCCCAAAATACCTTTGGTCTTCTGCACCTATCTAGCTGTGAGTCCTGCAGGAAATCAAGTTGTCTTCCCTTTGCAGCCTAAACCTAGTCAATAAAAATAACCTACACTGAATGCAGTAGACATTAACATACAGTCCCATGCATAATCCGTATAAAAATTATAGGGGATCTAATAAAAAATGCCTACATTGGGGTATTGCTTACCTCCTGGCAGCTTGACTTAAGACTCCTTTCATGTATCTTCTTTTAAAATACAAATGAAGAAAAGGTATTTTACGTACTACCGCGCCCAGGCTAACCATAGGTTGAAATGTCTGGATTCACAGTTCATACCTCTCCCACTTGAGTTAGTGGAGCAACTGATGGTAATAATAAGCTGTCTGCCCTCCACAGACACCAGACATTAAAGGAGGACTAAGACAGTCATTTTCTGTGTGAATTTCAGAGGTGTTTTGTAAAAACAGAGGAATGTGAGAACTCAAGTTCTCTAGGATCAATTCCAGGCTCCAAAGAGAGACATGTAACCATTACTTACAGACTCACTTCATTTTTATACCTTCCAGGTTGGTGGTTATTCTGCCGCTCACTCAAGCATTTCCCCCCCCACCTCTTTTTTTTTTTTGTCCTTTCTGCACCTGGCCTCTTCTTACATCTTATTTTCACCTTAGTCCCTCTTCTATTATGTGTGCTATTTACTTCTTTGCACACAGTCAGGATGAGTAGGTTTGGTCTACCCTATTTGAGTCATCTGAAACGTAGACATCAACATTTGAGCTAGCCTCTCGGAGCTTCCTGTGTATGCTCTGAAGAGAATTAAGCCTTTCCAGGGTCAACTCATACCATCATCAAATACACAGCTAAGATTAGATAGATCTAAAATACGTGTCTAAGATCAGATAGCCCTCAAGAAGAACCTCTTTTTTCCATTGACTGTAAAGAGTCTATTCTAGATCTGAATGTTCTTTAGGAAGCAAAAGTTAGGGCACATGAATCCTGTCTGGATTCATAGATCTGGATCTGGATCCTTTTCTCTGACAGCAACTGGACATTAGTGCAGGGAAAAGAGTGGACACAAAGAAAAAGATTCTTTGTGGTCTTAGAGGTAGTGCCCACAATCAATAGGAGCGGTCCTGGAATAAGTTCAGTTTAATACGTGAAGATACAGTTGGAGGACTGGAGCTTCCTGGGCGGGGGCACACTCAAGTGCCGACATCATCTATGGAGAATTTAGTGCTACCAAAAGTCTGTATGTATGAATATGTATGAATTCGCTGCCGAGGACAGGCAAAGAACATTTCTCAGAGCCCAGCTCTATGCAGACAAATTTGAATAGACTCTCACAAACATAGAAAACGCAGCCTTGCTTGACCCTGCTCGATATGCATGTTTTTCTGGAGACAGTGGAACATTTTAACAAAAGAAAATATACAGAAAAAAAAATATCTGTCAACGTTCAAAAGACGTTTAGACAAGGCCCTAAGGGATACGATTTAGTGGGGGACTTGGTAATGCTAGGTTAATGGTTGGACCCGATGATCTTGGAGGTCTCTTCCAACCAGAACAATTCTATGATTCTATGAACCTTGTTCTCAGAAGTAACCCAATTGTTTAGATGAACTAGCACAAATAATTGATTTTAATTTTTGATCTTCTGGGAGCAGGGTGACAGCAGAGGGTACACGAGGGAGAACAGCCCGAGGCAGACACCTCACATAGAGAACTCCAGCCTTCGTAGCTGGTGAAGTTCTAACCTACAATTACAGTTCTACAGCATTATTGAATCCTAAATACACATGTCACTAGAGTAGTTTACGTAGAATATTTAATGCATGGTTTTCTTTCACTGCAATTCGAGATGTAAGAATAGAATCTGTATTTTCAAATGGGATTGTTTTTATCAGTTTAACCAACCCACTGTCATAACTTACTTTCCCCGTGTTCTTCATATCTCGATCTATTGGAAGTTGTTTCTAAGGGAAGGCAAGCAGAAATGTCAGGCTTTTCAACCTGCTTCCATTTGCAGTCCCGCCTGCTTTGCTCTTACAATGTCAAACCTTCTGGGAGTCTCTCGACATGACATGGACTATAAAAGGTATCAATGGCAACAGGAGTTCCTGCTGTGGAAGGGTACTGTAATTGCAATTGCCTAGGATCTGGAGATTCATTATGGGGAAGGCGAATGTTCTGCAGTTTGGTTCTCTTGGGTATATTCTGTCTCTCTCTAACAAATCACCACTTCTAGAGTGAGTTTTCTTTTTATTTATGTGCTTATTTATTTACTTTAAAAAATAACTGAGCACAAACCAGTGCACCTCCACAAGTGGCAGAATATCAGAAGTGGAAAAAAAATGCTACTGACAAATCATTTAAGAAATAGTAATAATAGAAGATTAAATGTTTTATGTACATCCTCATGTTAGTCTCTGATTTAAAGCTTGATGACCACACACTTGGACTGCATTCCCAACAAGTATCAAGGAGACATATTTCTCCTTGTGTACATGAAATAAGATGTGTTTGTGTAGCTGTAAGTCCTGGTTTTGCAGCGTAGCTTGGTACTCATAATAGAGGAATAAATATTAGTTTTATGCTAGATAATTTTACCAGCATTTGAAAAATAGGACATAATAAAACATAAACATAATATTTAAAAATATAGGCATGTATTTTCTTTACTTGCAGGTATATATTTCACCTCTGTACACAGTGACAGCTTGCTAAGGAAAAGCACATTTGCAACATAACTTGCCTGCAATCATTAATTTCTTTCTACTTTTTAAACTATTCCTTTTAAATGACTGTAAAGTAATCTCACCAGAAAAATGCTTCCGTCTCATTGTTTTTGGCACTGTGCCGTATTAAGATATTTTTAGTTGTCTATTCTCATTTTGCAGTTCATACGGATATATGAACACCAAAACTAACTGCCCAAAGCACTATTCCCTGCCTTCTGCAGGTGTTTAACTTCCACATCTCAACACTGAAGTTTATGAGAGTTCCAAGTAATGGCCACCCCTTTGAAGATCATGCTACTAACTTATTCTTCTACAAATTCAGATCAATTATTCCCACTAATTAAGGCATCTGTGAATATCCTGCACCAAATCACACATTAATGGTATAATCACTATATTAGTATGAAATCATTTTCTGAAAAAACAGAGTAACTGTAGAAATAATTGTAGTCTCAGAAGACCGTAAAGAGTCCCTGTATGACTGTTCAGGTGTAGATCGCTGTAATTCCATGCACTGCATGCGATTCCTCGTATGTTTGTACCACTTGTCATAACGAAATAACACATTCCTAAATGAGCCCCTTCTGTTGTAATACAAGTATTAAATAAAGCTCAATACAGCCTAGAGATGAAATGTAACATTTAAATGCTGTTATTTTACCTACATTAAGAAAGATCTATTCTCAAAGCTCTTTTTCCTAATGCTTGGAAAAATTGTTACTGAAGTAATTTTTGTGATAACACAAAACCCAGAAGGCTGTTGGAGCTCCTGAATATCTGAGCATTTTAATTCATTTCAGTATAGCTGTGCTCCAATTTATTCCAGTCTTGGCACTGGTTGCGAAAACACTCCTGCCAACCCTGAACAAACCACCTAATCCAGTCCAACCTCACCAGAAAGATTAATCCTTCACGTGACACTGAAAAGCAGTCAGCCACAGCCACTCCTCAGAAGCTTGGCTTTTTCAAAGGGCATGACCACCAGCGCTTCAGAAATACTCTGAGAGACCCCTTTTCCAGTAATCTTAACATTTCTTATTCTTAAAGGCATCAACGAAATATCCCACTACCAGCAAACAGAGAATCCACTTAGAGCTGCTAACACCTTTTGTGCAACCTCCATTAACCACGTGCATCTGTCTTTCTAGCCATCAGAGATGTCCCAGAATCTCACAAAACTCTCTTCTGTCCATCTGTTCATCCATCCATCCATCCATCCACCCAACAACTGCACTACGGAGTCAAACAGATAGGCAGATCTTAAGGGCTGAAGGTGTCTGGTGGTGGTTGTGAGTCCTCCAAGCTGCTAGAACCCTCTCTGGTATCACATTTTCCTCCTTCCAGTTTGGCACATGCCCATCCATCTACTTAAATGCAAATACAGCTGCACCTGGATACTCTTTCCATAGCTGCGGGCTCTCTCCATCACAGCAGAATTACTATACTTTCTTAAAAGACGTCCTTACAAAAGGCTCCAGAGTTCAGGCCTTGCAGACAGATGAGCTCTGGTAGGTCTAATTTGCAGCAGTTTAAGACCTTGCAATATTGAATTATCGCTTGGTAATTCAATAATAATTCTCTGAGGTCACAGCCCTTGAAGTGAAGAGTAGCAGAAGAGGGATCATGTGCTTATACCTGATTAGCCCCAACACAGAGGTTGGCGTTTTAGCTTGTACCAACAGAGAAGGTGGTTATGTGATACTATGGGTAGGATGGATATGGAGTAAATGGGTTTTAGGCACATGTGCCCTTCTGCTACCTCTGCTACAGAGCCAGGCACGAAAAAAAGGACAGTTAACAGCAGTAATACATGGAATCGACCTACCTTTTGCATGCAGGTTTGGATATCGGTGTTTTGCATGCCAACCAGTAAAATGGCATATTTTACGAGAGGTCCTTTCCCTATTTCTGTAGAGTCACATCCACTCCACTTCAGGGTCCACAGTAAATTCAGGCTTTTTATTCATACTGAGAGTATAGGAGGAGTGCAACAATGGGAGAGGCAAGTGGATTCTTTTTCCTTTTCTGCAATAGCAACAAAGCTGTTTATTGCATTTAAATCATTGTTACCTATGCAAATGTGCTGAAGACAGAAAGTCTGCACAGCTGCTGCAGAGACTACAGGTTTTGAAATCAGCAGGGTAGCAGAAGTATAAATAGTGGCCTGATTTTATTTGCCAGTCCTTTGATACTGGTAAAGATGCAGGTAGAGAAATGTCCATCTCCTTTTCAGATCTCAGTCTGATTACTCAGAGCTGGGAATTAATCCTCTCCCCATTTTTTTGCATTTAACATGAGACAATTCATGTGAAGCCACTGGTGGACAGCAGGGATCAGCTTAAACATAGACAATAAAGTGTGCATTTCTTAGTACTAAAAACGTGTTGAAACTGGGTTTGTCAATGCAGATTAGCAAAGCAATGGGCTGAGATGTCGAGGGTCATTTTTCTCCGGTGTCATCACTCCAATGCACCTTTATAACCTCTGGGACTGTGTGCTAAAAAGTGTGCTAAAACATGCTTTAAATCTCTTTTGGAGAACGGGGATAACTTTGGAAAGCCTCACATGTAAAAAGAACTGTAAATATTGCTTTAAAAAAATAGAAAGTGGATAAGTCAAACTCTTTGTTTATTTTTAACTGAGTTTGCCCTCAGAATACCCCAAGTGATTTGACTGCACAGTTCTGTGGATTTATCACTTGCCAAGTTTCGTATTTTTAAAAATCAAAGCCCTTTTCTTGAAGACCACTAACAAGCGTAGAAAATATTCTTTGCACTGTTAACCACATAAAAATGACCCAGATTTAATTTGTTTTGAAAATTTCTATGTGGCAAGAAATACTCACAGGCTGAAGTGTTCTTTGCCAAATGTAGACTACAGTGAGAGTCTGCAGGCAAAATTCTGAAACCAGTGAAAAACAGGGCTTGTGAGGGGAAATCCTGGCATTACCTTTGCCTGCCTACATGTTCATAGAATCATAGAATAGTTTGGGTTGGAAGGGACCTTTAAAGGCCATCTAGTCCAACCCCCCTGCAATAAGCAGGGACAACCTCACTAGATCAGGTTGCTCAGAGCCCCGTCCAGCCTGACCTTGAATGTTTCCAGGGATGGGGCTTCTACCACCTCTCTGGGCAACCTGTGCCAGTGCTTCACAACCCTCATTGTGAAAAACTTCTTTCTGATTTCCAGCCTATATCTCCCCTCCTTTAGTTTAAAACCATTACCCCTTGTCCTATCACAACAGGCCCTGCTAAAAAGTTTCTCCCCATTTTTCCTATAGGCCCCCTTCAAGTACTGAAAGGCTGCAATAAGGTCTCCCCGGAGCCTTCTCTTCTCCAGGCTGAACAGGCCCAACTCCCTTCATGGGCATTGTAGTGATGTTCACTATTTCACTGCATTCAAAATCAATGTATTTGCTTAGTAGATCCATCATTTTATGAGAGTTTTAAAAATTCTTCATTAAACTCACTTTATGCTTCCTCAAATCCATATTTTTTATTGATAGTGAAAATAAGATAGAGTCATTGGAAGCAGACAATAAAACCTGTATGCATAGGGCATTTTACTTACTGTTTATGCTAAGAAAAGGTATGAGTGTTATAGTTTTGATGAACTGTCCAGGCCCTGTTTATATAGTGGATTTTTTATCCTGCAGTGTTCATACAGTATTTCACTGAATGCTTCTTATCTGAACCCTGGGGTACTCTATAATTCTTGAATCTAAGAGTAGAGGCATGTCAGACATAAAATAGGAAATGTGCAACGTGAGGTTTCAAGGAGTATTTCAGGTGATTTTGAAAAATATATCATAGTTAATAACAAGAAATGGTCCTCTAGGGTAAAGAAAAAATTTAAGGAGTGAGAAGTGAAGATATTCTTTAAAAGAGGTTTTAGCTCGGATAGGAGAAACAGAACATGTGCAAAATGAAGTCAGTGAGATGCTTGTGAATAATGAGGGAGCTACATTTGGGGAATGGATCTTAAGAAATTTAAGTTTCAGTGAGGATGGATGGAGAGAGACGACAGGAATCAAACCGAATAATGGAAATCAGATTATCAGGTTTGTGATATCTGTGTGGGAGAAGAATCTCTTCCTGTAAGTCTTATCCTATGACTAAGGATGGGAAGAGAGCAGAGAAAGTGCAACAAAATAATGGAAAAGGAAGATATCAAGTGTGTATTCAAAGCTTTTTAATCTATTACTTGTTGTTCAGCTCTGAGTAGGACATTAGAGCTGTAGCGATGATGGGATGTGAGCTTCAGGATGAATTTTGAGGGACGAGGTTTTCCTTTTCTATGGTGAAATGTTTATTCATATGCTACTTAATGAAAACCATGTGACAGTGACGGCTGGGAGGTTGTGTCTGTGTAGTTGTGAAAGTGGTACCCTTTTTTACAGAGCTTTAAAAAAGGAACAACCTATAGTTTAAACCTTGTATATCGTGATTTTGGGAATCTGACGCATTTGACAGACCTTATGAAATTGCAGCTCAGAATACCTAACTGTTTGGGATGTGAATGATCTAGAAAAGAGTGCGATAAAAGCCAACTAGTCTTTCCTTACTTTTTGTTTTTCTTTAAGTGGAAGAGATGCCAGAGTGCATGTTTCTCTCAACTCTTTTCATGTTGTTCCCTCCACGCCCACCTTCCCTGTGTCCTCATTTTTGATTTTCACTCCTCTTCTGTCACGTAGTTTTCTCCTGCTTTCCCCAACTGACTCAATCTTGTTTTTTACTCTTTACATACATATTACGTTGTGTAAATGTCTGCACAAAATGCATGAGGGAGATCTCTGCTCACTGCTCTCTGATCACTGCTTTCACTTTCTGTAGTGGGCAGAGGGGAACGCCTTGTGGCTTCTCTTTTGTAATTCCCAGTCAGAAGAGATTCAGGACATAAACCAGTTAAGCAATAAAAATCATTCATTTCCCTGCTCCCAAGCCATCAGAGCAAAGGAGAAGGCTAGGCTTTTTTACTGTCACGTAAAGAAAAAAAGTACTATGGTCCCTCTTCAACTACCCCAAGACTGCGAGGCAAACAAGAGAGGACAGGGCTTCCTTCACACCTCTTGTGGACCAGAGGACCAATATCTGCCAAAGGATGAGACACCCTCTGCCATTTTTAGTTCTCTGCAAAGAAAAGGTGTAAGCCAAGGTAAAGACAGCAACAAAGAGTGTGGAGAGGATGTATATAAGTAAGAACTGTGTCATCTCTTGTAGCCTGGTGGGAACACTCAAGTTTGCTACGTGAGAATACATCCATTTTCAGTACTTCAGCGTGGAATCACTTAGACCTCTTTTCCAGAAATGATGGCCTCACAGAAAAGGTGAGGTTGGCAAGCATCTCTGGAAATCATCTGGTACCAACCTTGCTCAGAGTAGGGTCAGCTACAGCACATTGCCCAGGACCATGTCCCCTTGAATGCTGAATATCTCCAAGGATGGAGATGGCACAACGTCTCTGGGCAACTTGTGCCAGCGTTTGGCCATGCTCACAGTAGAAATAAGTTTTTCTTATATTTAAGTGGAATTTTCTGTATTTCAATTTGAGCTTTTTGTGTCTTGTACTGTCACTGGGCACCACTGAGAAGAGTCTGGTTCAATCTTCTTTACTCCCCTCCAATCAGGTATTTATACACATCGGCAAGATCCCCCTGAGCCTTCTCTTCTCCAGACTGAAGAGTCCCAGCTCTCTCAGCCCCTTCTCATATCAAAGATGATCCAGTCCCTTCATCATCTTTATGGCCTTTTGCTGGACTCACTCCAGTATGTCCATGTCTGTCTGGTGCTGGCGAGCCCAGCACTGGACCCAGCACTCCAGATGTGCCTCACCAGTGCTAAGCAAAGGGGAAGGTTCACCTCCCTTGACCTGCTGGTGACCATCTGCCTCACGCAGCCCAGGAGGCTGTTGGCCTTTGCTGCGAGGGGGCATTGCTGCCTCCCAGCCAAACTGTCCCCCAGATCCCCCAGGTCCTTTTCTGCAAAGCTGCTTTTCAGCCATTTGTCACTCAGCACGTACTGGTGCTTGGGGTTATTCCTCCCCAGGGGCAGGACCCGACATCTTCCTTTGTTGAACTCCACGAGGTTCCTGTCGGCCCATTTCTACAGCCTGTCCAGGTCCCTCTGGATGGCAGACCAGCCCTCTGGTGTACCAGCCACTCCTCCCAGTTTTGTATCCTCTACGAACTTGCTGAGGGTGCACCCTTCCCCATCCAGGTCATTAATGAAGATGCTGTACAGTGCTGGCCCCAGTATCGACCCCTGGGGTACACCACAAGTGACCAGCCTCCAGCTGGACTTTGTGCTACTGATCACAGCCCTCTGGGCCCAGCTGTTCAGCCAGCTTTCAGTCCACCAAATCTTCCTAAACTCTGTTCTCAACATCCTTGTAAATCCTGTGCAAAGTTTTTCACAGTGGCTCAAGCTTTCCCCCCATGTGTGACACTATCCATAATCACAAAGAGTTTTGTCCGGTTTACCTCAGAGACTGTCCAAGGTCATGCGAGAAATTCTTGTAGAGCTACAGAATAAAACCAGGTTTCCTATATTTTAGATGTTAAATTAAACTTCCCATCTTTGTCTCCTTTACTGGCCAGAATTATAATATAGACTTATATCTGCACGGAGACATTTCTTTGTCACAGTCTTTTTTTCCCAACTGTATTTTAAATATGTGTATGATTTTTTAAATAATCCTTTGTATTTTTCCATTGCGGGTAACTGAAAAGGACAGAAAATGTAATGCGTGAGAACATCCTGCTTTCGGACAGCTGCATCATCACAAGTGCCTTTCCATCCAAAACACCACTTCTAATGGAAATAGAAATAAACAAGCGTGAGGAAATTCTGCTTGTCTGCTACAAACCGTTCTTACTGCTTTTGTTAAAAGCCTCGCCTGAGGAGGACTTGGCTGAAACAGACTGAGCACAACCTTGCTAAGGAAAGGCAGTGGGAAGCATGTAGGGAGAGAGGGTAGAAGTGGACACAGCTCCATGGGTAGTACAACCACACATGTTTGTGCCTGATAAAGGCACAGCAGTTAGTTGCATTTCCTAGCTTCTGAATATATGTATAATTGCATAGTCATAACATACTCTGAATAAAGGGCTGGACATTTGTATTTTAGATTGCCTTCAAAGCGGTGAAACCTTTCTTCTTCTCCAAACCTGACTGATGCTCTTTGCCTGTAGTGCTAATTTTCTTTCCAATGTGACTCCCAAGCATGTGACGTGCTTTGACCTAAGAGATACTGTGAAATCCCTGCTTGCCTTGGAAGTCAGGATTCTCTCAATAAGGTTCAATAAGTTCCCTTTAAAAATAGATACTGTTTAATCTTTTCTGCTTGGAACTCAATTCTTATGTCCTAGAGGGCTCAAAGAATTTGGGGTTTTTTATCAGTACTTTAAGGGGGGGGGAGGGATGACCCTGAAAAATTCACATTGTTTTTTATATATATGTGTGTGTATATATATACACACACCATTTACTCTTTAAGAGAGTTTATTTAATCCCACTCCATCTCTCACACTTAAGAGCCCCCTCCTTGTGTGATTCAGGGCCACTGCGGTAGCTGCAGTAGCCCCGTCCATGATGGTGCACGTTAGGACAGCCTGTTCCAGTGAGTAGGCTGACCTTTACAGGTCCCCTTAGCGTTTTTCAGGTGAAGGGCCTGATATTGAATACCTCTGTCATGACTGATGTCCGCCACACCGCAGCTGGCACAGGTGATGGTTACTGTAGGTGCAGCAAAGGACCTGTGTTTTCCACATCTCTGAGTTGAAGGAGCTTCCAGTTAAAACTCTTTTTAACCAGTGAATGCTTACAGGTTTCCTAACAGGAGATCCTTGAAAGGGATGAGCTTTAGAGGAAAATAAATGAGAACTATAGTGTTATTCTTTTAGTCTGCAATTGTCTGAAGTTGTTGTCAATAGAAATAGTTGCATACATTTGTCTTCATTAATCATTTCAAGGTGTTGCTTTTTGATGCAGCCAGCCCTAGCAGTTCACAGGCACTTTAATTTTCCAATTATTGTACCTGTGGCTCTGAACAGATACTGATTAGTTTCACATTTTGCTCTGTGGGCAGCTTAATGTTCTTGTCACCTTACATTGAGTTTTAAATGTGCAGAGTGTAAAAGAATGTCAGATGTGCTCCCAAGTCTCCTGGGTCAGGCTCAGCAAGTTATGATGTTTCCAGGTACTGTGCTGATAGGTTTCTCAAAGATGGATGAAAGAACAAGGTATGGTTTTAGGATCCTATTTCAAAAGTAACGATTCCTCTTGTAAAGCGAGTGTGAGTGATTTTGTGTTGTATTCTTTTTCACACAAATTTTTAGCTGGAGATGAAGGTGATGCTGCTGGCTGCTATAACAGCAATACAAAAGGAAGTTATGATAGCAGCAAGGCAAGAGCAATGCTTTTCAATATTTGCACACAATTACAAGACCTTTTCAAACTAGTAGTGGAAGCGAAGGAGAAAATAAATTTTGAAAAGCCCTAAACACAAAGATTAATTTTATAACAAATAGAAATGTTGCCTGTCTCCTCTTTATCAATTGTGTACCAGCTATGACTCATCCATGCGTGCTTTTTTCTTTCTGAAAATTGCCATGGAAGAAATCCCCTCCAAAACACAAAACCACGCTGAACATCTGCTGTCTAGGTATTCATTAGTTCTGTCTGCTCTGCTTTTGGCTAATTGCCTGGGAGTGAAGTTGAATCATTTATGGGAACTTAACCTGGTGCCAGTTATAGTAGTAAAGATCGTGTAACATTTTGATAAAACCCAGGAAATGTCAAACATGTAGCCTCCCAAACATAAAGTTTATTTACTGGTTTCTCATGCACTTTGTTTGCATACAATATTGCCTGCACAACTGATAACAGAAAATGTATTTAATAACTACTCAGTGCTAATATGCTGTAGTATGCATGACTGACTAATTTAATTTATCTCTGATTAAGCCTATTATGTTTGAGATCACTTTACAGAAGAGACTTTTTTTGCCAGCTGTAAGCTTATTTGAATTGTAATATAAGTTAATAATGTGTGAAATAACTACTGGTGCCTGCTTCTAAATGTTAATTTTACCAAATGACTTCCTGAGTTAGTGCGTACACAGCTCATCCATTGCAGTGTAGTTAGGATGGTGTTTGGACGTAACATTGCGTAGGTAAAAAGGCAGGTGCGTGGCAAGGGGATACATGGCTGTTGTTTCTGCTGAAAAGGAACACAATCGTAGCCCAGTCAGGGGTGACACATGGTCCATATATTGACAACGTCAGCTGAGAAGAAGTCCTTGTGACGTTCTCCATCTTGAAGTATTTGTTTCCTACAAGGTGCAAAGGGGAATGTAAAGACTAGTAAGAAGAACTTCAACAGGTATATCAGCCAGAAAAGGAAGGTCAAAGAAAGTGTACCCCCCATTATGAGCAAGATGGGCAAACTGGTAGCAACTGAGAAGGAGAAGGCTGAGGTACTCAGCAACTTTTTTGCCTCAGTCTTCACTGGCAACCTCTCTTCCCACACCTCTCAAGTGGATGGACCGCAAGATGAGGACAGGAGGATCAAAGTCCCTCCCACTGTAAGAGAAGATCAGGTTCGTGACCACCTGAGGAACCTGAACATACATCAGTCTATGGGACCTGACGAGATGCATCCCAGAGTCCTGAGGAAATTGGCTGATGGAGTTGCCAAGCCACTCTCCATGATAGCTGAAAAGTCCTGGCAGTCAGGTGAAGTCCCTGGGGACTGGAAAAAGGGAAAAACATTGCACCCATTTTTAAAAAGGGTAGGAAGGAGGAACCCGGGAACTACCGACCTGTCAGCCTCACCCCTGTGCCTGGGAAGATCATGGAACAGACCCTCCTAGAAGCTATGCTGAGGCACATGGAGGACAGCGAGGTGATTGGAGACAGCCAGCATGGCTTCACCAAGGGCAAGTCCTACCTGACCAATCTAGTGGCCTTCTACGATGGAGTGACTACATCAGTGGACAAGGGAAGAGCTATGGATGTCATCTGTCTGGACCTCTGTAAGGCCTTTGACACGGTCCCTCACAACATCCTTCTAAATTGGAGAGAGATGGATTTGATGGGTGGACTGTTTGGTGGATGAGAAATTGGTTGGATGGTCTCATCCAGAGGGCAGTGGTCAATGGCTCAATGTCTAGATGGAGATTGGTGACAAGTGGTGTCCCTCAGGGGTCCATATTGGGACCAGTACTCTTTAATATTGTCATCAATGACATAGACAGTGGGATCGAGTGCACCCTCAGCAAGTTTGCAGACGATGCCAAGCTGAGTGGTGCAGTGGACACACCTGAGGAATGGGATTCCATGCAGAGGGACCTGGACAAGCTCGAGAAGTGGGCCTGTGTGAACCTCATGAGGTTCAACAAGGCCAAGTGCAGGGTCCTGCACCTGGGTCAGGGCAACCCCCAGTATCAATACAGGCTGGGGGATGAAGAGATTGAGAGCAGACCAGCCGAGAAGGACTTGGGGGTACTGGTGGATGAAAAGCTGGACATGAGCCAGCAATGTGCGCTCACAGCCCAGAAGGCCAACCGTATCCTGGGCTGCATCAAAAGCAGCGTGGCCAGCAGGTCAAGGGAGGTGATTCTGCCCCTCTACTCTGCTCTGGTGAGACCCCACCTGGAGTCCTGCATCCAGCTCTGGAGCCCTCAGCACAGGAAAGGCATGGACCTGTTGGAGAGGTTCCAGAGGAGGGCCACAAAAATGATCAGAGGGCTGGAGCACCTCTCCTATGAAGACAGGCTGAGAGAGTTGGGGTTGTTCAGCCTGGAGAAGAGAAGGCTCCAGGCAGACCTTACTGCAGCCTCTCAGTACTTAAAGAGGGCCTATAAGAAAGATGGGGACAAACTTTTTAGCAGGGCCTGCTGTGATAGGACAAGGGGTAATGGTTTTAAACTAAAAGAGGGTAGAATTAGACTAGACATAAGGAAGAAATTTTTTACAGTGAGGGTGTTCAAGCACTGGCACAGGTTGCCCAGAGAGGTGGTAGATGCCCCATCTCTGGAAACATTCAAGGTCAGGCTGGACGGGGCTCTGGGCAACCTGATCTAGTTGAGGATGTCCCTGCTCATTGCAGGGGATTTGGACTAGATGACCTTTAAAGGTCCCTTCCAACCGAAACTATTCTATGATTCTAGGATTGTAATAGGGACACATTAGGAAAACAGAGAGGAATACATGAAACAAAAATTTGTGAGAAAGGCAATCCTGAGTATGTTTAAATAGGAAAATAGCCATTTGGGTGGAATTCTAGACATTTGTCAGACTGAGTTTGAAATTGGAAAAGAAGTGGGGGGAAAAAAAAAAACAAAACAAACCCCAAACAATCAAAACTTGAGAAAGGTAGGGAAAAAACCCAAGAATTTAACTCTGCCAAGGAAAGCTAAACTTTTTTCCCCCCCGAGACAAGTAAGACTGTTTTCTGTTTCCCCTCCACTGTTTTCTGTGGTCTAATTGTTAGTGTAGGCAGGCACCTAATGGGGAGGGAAGCAAAGCTTTTTCTGTGCATAAGCTGTATCCCAGGGCTATTGATCACTGGCAAATGAGACTTTGCAATGTCTGTGCTTTAGCCACTTGTTTCTCTGAGAGGCTGCAAAGTGCTATCAATTGTTGGTTTGGAAAAAGCTCTGTGTTTATCAATTGTTGCTTTTATGAAAAACCATAATTATACATATTCTTGCTTTAATACATGTTTATTTTAGATCTGCTGAGAAAATACAGGTGGAGGGAATGAAGTCTTCTACCTTGCTTAAAGAAACAAGTGTGATAGTCTGGGGTTTAGTCTATGAGATTATCTATGAGCAAACACACCTAAATTATGTGTACTTTGCATTTAAATATATACAACTCCAGCTGAAATAAAAGGAAGTCAATACTTTTCTCCGTCAGATTAGTGTATCTCTTCAAATTAGAAAATACATAGGATAGTGTACTTACTGCATCAGACTGAGCTGCCAAAACAATGTCACTTGCCTGGCGTGGAAAGAAAAGTATGCTCCACATAATTCCTTTTTATGTCATTCTGTTCCACCCTCTGAACGTTTCTGGCATGTGATAACATGTGGGATGTCAAGCACTATTGTTCACATTTTGTCATGCTATCTCATAGAGATCAGTTATCGGCGAGCCGAGCTGCACAGCGGCTCTGAATTCAAGGTCTCTCTTTGCGGCATGTCAAATGCTAGTTGACGGGACAGGACTTTGGCAGGTCCACCGCCGACTGTCAGGATGCATGTATATATGCAAGAGAATGCATGGTGGTTGTACTGTTTAGAGTAAGTTTCCAGTGGTATATAATTGCCAAAAAATAGTATTTCTATAAAAATTTCTGGTATGGTGGCTTCAGGATTTGTACTGTAGTACCAGCGTTACTAAGACTTCTCTCGGGTTTCACCCAGAATAGTTGATCAATGAGTGTAGGAGGGAATGGCATGTCTCTTTTTCACATCAGCCAGAGGTGGGACTGATATTCTTATAAACAGCTGGTTAGGCTCAGTGTTTAGGTAGTATCACCTAGAGGGAACGCAGTGCGTTGGCTTCCCATGCTCTGTACAGTCCTCCAAGTGTAATTCAGGGCTGAATGTGATACGCAGAGACCTGAAAATGCGGTGCTGTAGCTTATTTAGAGATAGCCGCCCTTTCCCTGCGTGCTAGCACAGACTCCAAAACAGCCGAGTGGGCTCTTGCTAGCTGGTCCTAGATCTGCACAGCTCTCGCGTGGAGATGGGGAGTTACTGGGGGGGACTTTCTGCTTTGAGAGTCGCATCTTCACTGGCCTGAACGAGCCGAGGTTTGACCCAAGTGTGAAGGCTTCTATATCCTCTACCTTTTGCCTGAGCAGCTATGGGTAGGGAGGCCATTTATTTATTTTCTTCTGTAAGAAGCAGGATTCTTTTAAAAATAATAAACTAACACTTTTTCTTTTTTTTTATTAATGTCTGGCTAAGAGTAGCAGTCTGAGCTTCTTCACCTGACAGAGAGACCAACTGTAATTCAATTTACAGACCAGTCAACGCTGAAAATTCTTCCTATTTCTACAAATCGTGTTTATTTAGTGACAGGCAGGTAGAATTCGATGCTTCATATTTCCTTTCTGTAAGGAGAGGAATTTTGAAGAATAATTAAAGAAAAAATGTAAAATATTTTATTATAAATAATCTAAATTTTCAGTGACTTTCACAGTTACGGAGCAGTCTCTTAGATGGTTTGAAGCATGTGAATTATGAAAGTATTATGCTATATCCTCAAGAGTCATTTTTCTGTTCAAGTTCTTCTCGTGCAAGGCTCTTAAACTTCTCTGCAGCCCAGTTCCACACAGAAACCATCAGTGGGTCAGGAAATTGTGCTTTACAGAGGATCGAGAGACAACTAGGGCTGCCTTTTCCCTGTCGTCTTTTGTCTTTCTTTTTCCCCCAATACCTAAATGGAGATTGATCATTTAGCAGAAAAAAATACCCCTATGAGCAATGAAGCGTAACTCAATACAATGCTGAAAGCTGCTTAGCTGTCGTATCAGGCTCAACCTACTCTTAAGCAAAGATTAGCGAGGATAACTTATGTACAAGGCTGTAAATCTGCTTAGCAGTCTGCGACTCTTATGGGCAGCTAATGCTTCCTAAACACAGCCTTTGAACATGTCAAGAGTCACCCTTTTGAATGACTGATAAATAGGAGCCAGATGATTTCAGCTGGGAAAGAAAATAATCTTCAGCGTAGTAAACCAGAGGAAGCAGAACGATAACTCACCTTGTTACATTAGTTAACTGTGTTATGGTCTATCTTAATATAGGTATCTGTTGCAAAAGTTTATTATAACTATGAGTAACACCCCATAAAGTATTTGTTGTTATGAAGCTTCCTTTTTTGCAACAGTGATTGTTTCACCTTTTCCTAAAAAACCTCACCAAACAATGACATTATACACCCAAATATTCCCTCAAAACATACTTTTTGATAGTTTTCCATTTTTTGTTTGCCTTCATTACCTTGATATTAGCTACTTAGATGAACGTGAAATATATACAACAATATATACAACAAATACATAAAAGCAATCCATGAGAAAACATGCAAACTGTCCTTTTCCCCCCTACATCTAAAAGCTCTGGCCTTCATGAAGACCTAAGGTTGACTAAAACCCAGTATGTTTTCTTCCACTCAGTTTTTAAATTTTGCTTGTTGATCTGAAAAAAAGAAGGCAAGCCAAAGGTGTACAAAGGATCCAGCGTATATAGAAATGTTTTAAAAATAAAAACATAGTGTTCTAGAAGACATCCTAATACATCAAATAGGATGTTTTGCTACGTAATTATCCAGTCAAACTTCTTTATTGTTTTAGTCTACTTAAATCTAAATGAAAAGGGCACTGTAATGTTGGGGGAGGGGGGAAACACAAAGAAATTGGTAAGGATAAGACTACATGGAGTTTTTTAAAATTATTTTTACATGTCTGATGGTTGTTTTCTGCCTTTTTTCAAATTGGTCCAAGTTCCAGGATGGTTTTTGCTCCACTCAAATCCCTTAAGAATTTTCTGTGGTTCTGTTCAGGAAATCCGTGTCAACAGTGAAGCTTGTTTGGGCAAGATTAACAATAGCTTTATGGCATGAAATCTGATAGCAAGCACTCTGGTTTTTTGTTTGGGATTGATGAAAGGCTGATAGGCCTGTGCAGGCCTTGGTTATCCTATTTTCCTTTTACAAAAACTGACGTAGTTTTTAGCTTTCTTCCACTGCTCTAGAATTTCTCTGGTAGTCTAAGATTAATTGAAAATCAATGTTGGTGGTTCAAAACCTCCTAAGCCAGCTTTTTATACAAAAGTGCTGATGCAGCTTCTGTTTAATATGCTTCCAAGCTACTGACAGCAAAGAAAGTATTTATCAATCATAGCTGAGCATGAATTAAAACATCAAAGAAGCTAAGTAAACTGCACCTGTGTATCATGGCAGGGGTGGGTCGAGGACAACAATGGAGGGATTTCAGGCATCTCCTGAGAATGCCACCAACATGGCTTCTCTGTAGAGTCATTTCAGGTTCACTTATCAAATGGTAACATAGAGAAGAAAAGCTCGGTCTAAGGAAATACTGTATAGGACAATAAAGAAGGAAATGCTGACCTTCAAAACAATGTGTGGAAATCCAAATGGACCCGCAGAAAACTGGAATAAAGAAATGCATTTGGCAGAGAGACATGTTTGATGTGGAAGGCTAAACTTCAGAAGAGCTTCTTCTCACCGCCAAAGACAGAACTGATCTATTTATTGAGCATGTTTAGCTTTCCTGCATCTTTATTGGCATTTCTATCATTTCTGTCCAGAAAAGAACCCATGTCATTGCTGAGATTCCTCTTCTGCTTGCCATGAAAGCAAGAAAGTTGTTACTGTCCTTTAATCTGCATAATATTGATTTTTTTCCCTTTCTTCTACAATTTTTTTTCCCCTAATCATCTAATGTATATTAATTGCAATCCATTTCCCTATGTTCCCTGATTATTTTTTATAGCTATTTTTACTTCAGTAAGCCAGTGTGATCATTCAGGCAACTATTCCTTTTTTCTCACTGTTAATGTTTTTTTTAGTCTCTGGTAAAATGTTCTTAAACAGGTCCCAGCTTTCATCTTTTTCCCAAATAAACTGTTTCTCCCAGCTGAATTTGCTCCTAATTGTTCTCAGGATTGCAAAATGAATCTTTTTAAGGCACCAGGTATATTTGTTTTCATGTTATCCTGTTTGTGAATAAGAAACATAATGAGCAAATGGTATCATGCATAAAGAGGCAACTGCTAATTTTTAGTTCCGTGGTAAATTTTATGTTAACTTTCCAGATTAGGTATAATATAAACTTACTGCAAGCTAAATGCAATTCTTACTGAGTTCAAAAAATGTTTTTTAGGTAGTTCTTGGGGTTTTTTTAATTTATTTTAAGTCAGCACAAAGCCTCCAGCGTATGCTATTGAAATTGAAGTCCTCCTTGGTAATTCAGATTTCTCTCCTACACAGTATAAACAGATGCTTAAGGAATCCCTCGTCAGCATTTTTCTCAGTGTATATTTGTGGTCTGGAACAGATATCACCCCGTTTATCTCGCACAGCCTTACTTCCAAAATGACCCAGGCTCTGCCTTCCTCCTTCCGTCGCACCGGGACGGGCTGTGGGAGGACGCGGCTGTTTCTGTCCGGCAAACACGTCTCCGTCCCGGGGGCCGCGGCCGCAGCCTGGCTTTATTGCTCAGTCAGCCCGGGGAAATCAAAGATTTCACTGGATTGTGGTCAGTGTGTAAAACCACTTAATTCAAGAGACAGATAGATACATTTGGTATTTTTCAGTCCAGCCTTCTGGAAAGTGTTAGGCTGATAAAGTGCTGGCCTTTACCGAGGGAAAAAAGAGATGAGTAGAGAGCCGTTCTATGATGTTACAGGTATATGGGATAATATGGGACATATGGGATGTCTCCGCAGGTCCCCACGCCCGGGCTGCTCCTCAGGGCCCAGGGGGCCAGGAGGGCGGCGAGGCAAGCAGGGGCAGCCTCCTCCCCGGCAAGGCCGCAGCCCCGCCGTGCCCCAGCCAGGGCTGGGCCCAGCGAAGACACGGGCCAGGCCCAGCCCGGCTGCAGCCCGGCACAGGCAGGGAGCGAGGGAAGGGCCTGAGCGCGAATGCGGCTGCTGAGCTGTGGGGAAAGAGGGTCCCGGCGAGGCTGCTCACAGCTCTGTCCCACACCGCAGCTGATCTCCACCAAGTTCAGCTGGCATTGATCAAGCAGGGCTAAAATGACTGCTGATCATTCCCGAAGGGTTATTGCTTCTCATTACATCAATAAAATAAAAGCAAGGCTCCAGGTTACCCAGCCAGTGCTTGCTGATATGAAACGTGGCATCAACTTTTCCTGCCCATGGTGAATTTAAAAAGACTATAATCTGAATTTAGTGTGCTTTTCACTCGGATTTTGCAATAGGCTTAAATGCAAATTCTATAACAATATCTTTTAATGTCACTTCTAAGATTCTAAAAGACCCTCAGTACAGCCCTCCAGATCTGAAAGTAGAGAAAGCTATTAGGTATGTTATTATTTTAAATTTTAATCTGTTCTGATGTTCCTGAAATGCTCTATCTGTAATGCCTTTTGTATTAATCATAATGAATATTTTATCCTTTCTGGAGAGGGAATGCTGACGTAATGTCTAAGTGAAAGAGGCAACTTGTCTCAGCTACTTTATGATACTTGCTAGACTTAAAATGAATGTCAAAAAGTTCCAACAGAAATGTTGTGCAGATAATAAAGGCCAAAAAAATGGATAGAGATACACAATAATAACCACATGCAGCTATTTGCTTGCTTGCTGTTTTCTAATTTACAGAAAATAGAGCTCACTTATAGTGCAGCTGTACAAATTCAGTAGGTGCAGCAGTCCCTATTACAAAAGTAGTGGGGTGGGGGGAGGAAGAAGCAAGAGTAAAAAAAGTGTGATAAAGGTTTCAAAAGCAGACACTTGTTGGCTACTTGTATGGTTTTTTCTGTGTTGCTCCGCAAAGAATGGTCAACCTTGACAGCACTAAGTCAGTAGCTCAATGCCTGTTCCTAGCCTCTGAAAAAAAGGCAAGCACATGTGCTAAAGAAGGTGAAGCACTAGCCTGAGGGACATGAACATCTCCTGTCTCACCACTGCTCAGCTGATGGCAGGTATGAGCTTGGGTGTGTGGCTGATTCCTAGTTTCCACATGCAACCAAGTGTATTTCAACAGGCTCTATCTCAGGTTTTGTCCACATGCTCGCATTGCTACAAGGAGAACTATCTTGGCTAAAACTGTACTATGATGATGCATCTTTTCAATGGTAGGTGTCCTGTAGGGCAATGCACATCTTTTATTACCCTCCAAACTACCCAGATCAAGCTTGCCTGCTATAGCACAGGTCTGCCTGGTGACAAGGGCTTTGGTGTAGCCTTCAATATTGAAATTTAAGGCTCTTGCATGCATCACCCTTCTGTGAAATTACTGAGCGCTTCCCATTTAGAGCAGTGCCCAGAATATGTGCCCTGGCTCCCCTTTCAGAGCCAGGCAGACTGGGACTGGCGTGCACGCCTAAGTAATTAATGGCTGTTTATCCAGGTGCTAACAATGCTGTGTGGTTCATTTTTTAATTGCAGCCTGCAAAGAGCGTTTCTTGGCTTACTTCTTGGCTGAAGGTAGAGTGTGGTCAGAACAAGACAGCCAGAGAAGTGCATATTTTAGAGCGCCAAATAGATTAAAACAAAGTGGTGCTCTTCCTCCTGACAGCTGAAAGCCACTCTTGTCCACAAACTGTGGGCATGCTTGCTTCTCGTTATTAGCTGTCATTTGGAGGAGAAAGTGAGCAAGAGAGCTAAACATTTGGGGAGAGATTGCTGAAGGCACAACAAACCAACCCTACCAGAGGTCTGGGGTAGGAGGGTGCGGATTTAATGCGTGATGGTGGTTGTGAGAGCATTTTGTACATCTGGTTCAGTTCATGGGCTGGCTCCATTTGTAGAGGGGAGCCTTGGCTATTGTTGTTTGGTCCCTCTGTCTCATTTTAGCTTCACATTACTCAATGTCTGATTATGTTGGACAATATTCACTGTTGCT
The DNA here is from genome assembly GCA_009819775.1 of Phoenicopterus ruber ruber. Taxonomy (NCBI): domain Eukaryota; kingdom Metazoa; phylum Chordata; class Aves; order Phoenicopteriformes; family Phoenicopteridae; genus Phoenicopterus; species Phoenicopterus ruber. The sequence goes on along the minus strand of CM020215.1, from coordinate 187,021,154 downwards.
GTTGAGAACATTTTGGACAGCAGTGAAAAAATGCCAAGGACTATGTCCATATCATTCTATCACTGCTTAGGAAACCTGTGAGAGTGAGCCAAGGCAGGCAGTGGATGCTTTGCAGATGGAGGGGTGCCAGCCCAGAATAAATAAATAAATAAATAAATTTGTCTCCCCTCTTTTCTCCCACCCCAACTGCCTATGTAACAAGCAGATGAACTGGGAGTCCTCAAACCCATTCATTGACTGATGGCCCGGAGTCTGAAAAATTAGAAGAGGGAAAAAGAAACCTACTTTGTTGCTATAGTTAGATGGAGGCTACAGCGGTGTCAAATTTGTAGACCGCTTAATAAACGTACAGAAGATGGTTCCCACTATCAGAATTGGGGTGTCACGTCCTGACAAGAACTCCTCTGGCTGGTGGTGGTGGCGGCAGGGTGGGAATTTTGCAGATCCTGTGAATTTTGGCATCATATGTTAGAGCTGAGAGCATTACTGGTCGTGCTGTTCAGCAAAGCAGGATTTTTGTCCATGTTTTCTTTTCAAGTTTATCCAGCCTGTTTTACAGCTGTGATAACTTGTGGCATAGCGCAGTCCAAAAGCTGGTGTGGCTATATATATATATATAGGTATAACATCAGTTATTTATGCTTACTATCTGAAATTGTAAGGTGCTGCTTTGAGAAGAACGGGTACTTGAATTTTGGGTTGTTATGTGAACCAAACAAAACCAGACGGAATATTTGGCACATAAGGAACTATTATATTTCATTTCATTGTAATGTTTTCAGTGGATCCAAAATTCTGTAACTGTCCCAAATTCATAGAATCTTCAATGCTGCATATCATCTTTTTATCTTAGGTTTATCTGGAAGAAGTATCTCCATTAACCAAACCGGAGGTGATTCAGGAGTACTGATTATTTCACCAAGGTTAATATTACCTTATAATAAAACCTATTCTTTATGGATTCACTTACTTAGGGCGATACTGCTCACATATAGTAGATGATATTAAAATCTTTACAAATGTTTTTGTAAGTAACTAAAATTACCGTGACATTTATGATATTCCCTTTCCTTAGATTAGGCAATAAAGCAGTTACTTACATTACCTTCAAAGCAAAACTATGAAGATTTCCATTCAGGATTTACATTGAAAAAAATGAAAACATAAAGTGCCATTTCAGGTGGTATGACTGCATTTTGATATCTCCCATGCCCAGTGCCATGTCACTGCAGAGGCTTGCAAACTGAATGCGGAGGACACAGCACCTTTTCTCCATCTCATGCCTCTTTGCCCAGCTGAAGAGATGTGCTGCCCACAAGAGGGACAGGTGTGCCATTCAAATGTCCAGCACTGTGAAGGACCAGGGCATGGTTTTCTGGCCCTGCAGACAGAGCCTGAGGCTCTGCAGTAGCCAGGTGGGCTCCAGATGCAGAGAAGGAAGAGGAGTTGGAGGCAATAGCTGGGCTCCAAGAGGTGCCCTAGACAGACGAGAGGTCAGCTCTGGGTGGAGAAAGGGAATGGATGGGGCAAGGCAGGTAAGAGCAGCTGGAGAAAAGGAGTGAGGAGCTTTGCAGTGTCAGTGGGGCTGGGGGGTAAGTGCAGGAGGCTGTAGCAGGCTATTAGTGGGTGCTTGAGGCTTTTCCTCTCTTTTCCCTCTAGAAAATCCCTCTCCCTCTGCATCCTCCTCTTTTTGGGATATCAGTCTCTGAGCTCACATCTCCTGGGACTCCCAGCTCTGTCTTGTCACCATCCAGCATCTTGCTTTCACTCCAGCTTATAAAAGGCAGCCCGTCCTCCCCATTCATCTCCAATGATGCCTCCTCACCTTCTTGGTCCTCCCAAGGAGGAAGAGGAAAAAAGATTTAGAAAAAGGAAATATAGAGAGATCTCCTAAGGGAGGAGCTGCAGTTGCTGCCAGAATTGGGTGTGAAGGTGGTGGCTACTGAAATGCAAGGAGATGCCTACCCTTCTCCACCAGCTCTGCAGGACCAGGGCATAGGATGGGACTACTCAGGTTAGAGTGGCCCATCCCCATCTTTTCAGGCATTGACAATGCTTATCAGGCACCGATAAAGTAGGCAGGGGCCATCCCTGGGCAATGCCTACCTGCCTGTGTCTGGAGCTCTACCTTAACGACACTGCCTGGGTCTCAGGAAAGAGTTTGGTTCATGGTAGACCCATTGACTCTATTCTGGTTCTTTCAGTCTTTTTTTCTGCTAGCCTCATGGAGTTATAAGGAATTTTTAAAAAATGAAAGAAAGAAAACTTTTATCTCTGGTACTTAACTCAGTAGCTGAACAAAAGTAGTGCGAAAGTACTGGAATAGGTGTTGAGTAAAAACGTCCATTGTGGTAACTATTCTGAGTATAGCTGCTCTTTCGTGACAACTCCTTTGAATTATTTCCGTGTGGAACAGAGCAGCTCTGACAGCAGCTCTTTTTCAGAGGGAGGCAATTTCCCTCATATATGACTTGTCAGCTGCTAACTGTGTGTGTGTAAATATAGCTGAAATTTGGAAATAGTGCCAATCTGGCAGAGGTTTGGGCAGTTATTATTTATGGCTGAATGGATGAGATTTACCAAGCTCAGTTTGATGGTAAACGTTGCAGGGCAGGTACATTACCCAACCTTGTGTTTGTGGAGCACCTTGGCAGTTTTATATTGATTTCAATAATGCAGTTGTTCTTGAAACAGCTCTGTAAGTGGTGAATAAAGTATGTAATTTATATAATAACCACAACAACACTCAGAAGCACCTTACTTTAATTTTACTCTAGTCTCATTGACCCTTTCTCCTCCCTTTGCTTTTATGGTTGTGTCCTCCCTCTCTCATCATTCTTACATCTCATTTGGGATTTCTCCTCCTCCCACTCCATCTTTCAGCTGAACTCCCACAGGACATGGGATCCTCCCTCCATACCTCCGGCATGGGTGACCTCGTTTGTTTGGAGAGCCTCTGCTCTAATCTCTGCACTTTTAATTCACAAATTTATTTCTTCTTGCTTGTTTTGTCTTACGTCATCCAGTGCCACGGTTCTGCTTCGCGTTCTCTGTCTGATAAGTGATCTTTCTGAGCGTACTCCTTGCTCTGACTTACCTTGGCATGCTCTCGGTGTGTCAGCTTGCAACTTCTGTCTACACGAAGGGCAGGGCTCTGCTACAGGCCACTTCCCAGGTCAGCTTTCCCATAAAGGCAGTTGTTTCAAAAAAATTTTAAGTTCATGGAGCTGTAACTACAAAAGATCTTAAGTGCTTTTAAAGGGGTAAGAATATGTCTTTCTTTGCAAGCCTACCAAAGATGCAACTACTATAATTACATTTCTCAGCCTTCTGAGGTCTTCCTCTTTGACTGGAAGCCCTCTTCTGAGAAATTACATTAAGATTTTTCTTCCTTACTTTCAAGGTCTTATCTCCCTTTTGATCTGGATGTTTATGAGATCTTATAGAATCATAGAATAGTTTGGGTTGAAAGGGACCTTTAAAGGTCATCTAGTCCAACCCCCCTGCAATAAGCAGGGACATCCTCAACTAGATCAGGTTGCTCAGAGCCCCATCCAGCCTGACCTTGAATGTTTCCAGGGATGGGGCATCTACCACCTCTCTGGGCAACCTGTGCCAGTGCTTCACCACCCTCATTGTGAAAAACTTCTTCCTTGTATCTAGTCTAAATCTCCCCCTTTTTAGTTTAAAGCCATTACCCTTTGTTTTATCACAACTGGCCCTGCTAAAAAGTTTTTCCCCATATTTCCTATAAGCCCCCTTTAAGTACTGAAAGGCTGCAGTAAGGTCTCCCTGGAGCCTTCTCTTCTCCAAGCTGAACAACCCCAACTCTCTCAGCCTGTCTTCATAGGAGAGGTGCTCCATCCCTCTGATCATTTTTGTGGCCCTCCTCTTCTCATCCACATCACCCAGAAAGAGTGCTAGAGAGCACAATGCACCTTTTCCGTTGTAATTTCCATGTCTCAAGTGCCAGAGCCTCTATTTCCTAAAATACAAATAAATCCACTTTTTATCCCTCATTGTATTGAACTGTATCAAAATTGTCTACAGAAGAAGCCCCTTCTTTTTATGGGAGACCTTTTATTAGTCAAATTTTCACTCTGTCACAGTATTGCAGAAGGTGCAGCAAATTCAGGGAGTAATTAGTCAAAGAAGTGGAGAAATCAGCAGAAGAGCACCTCCTGCTTCAACAGTAGCTTGTTTTAGCTGTGGCTAATACGATCTCTAGGACAGAGGATTGCCTTTATTTGTGCTGTGTCTTTGCTGCATACAGCAGCAAGCTTATATTGAAACGTCAAGTTAGTAATTTAGCTTGAGTTGTCTGAAAGCTGGGATTTTGTATGTGTTCGCATTTCTTTCAGATGTCTGTCACACAGCAAATGTTGCTGGCTGACTGCCCTCAAAACACTAGGGGAAAAAAAAAAAATCCTTGAAAAAGTGAAATACTAATGACTTAGAGCCACTTCATATCTAATAGCTAGTGAGTGCACTTCTTGCTTCAAGGGAATGGGAACAATGAAACGTGGAGTTTGCTTGGTGGTGGAAGGCTTTGTGCTGTTTCTGAAGAAATGCTTGTAAATTCCCTGTTTGGTGGCTGACTTTTTAAAAAGCAGTCAAATCACTACGTGATGATGACAGAAGTGATTGCATTATTCTAAGTTTGACTCAAAACGTATATTGTGTTGGACAAAAAATAAGAAATTATTCAGAAAATATGCTCTAATATGCTCTGCTGGGTTTCAGTGTCCCCAGGGAGCTTCATTTTATGACTTTATCAGCTTGCCTTAAAGCCACAGAATATGTGATTCACAATTTCACCATCCTATTAGTTTTTGCTTCTGTTGGGAAAGTGAATCAATTTCTGGATCTGATGTGTGTATAAACAGCTTCCTTTTCCTTATAGTCTCAAGGGAAATCATGAAATGTCCAAAGAATAAAGGTACACAGAGGTATAGATGAATTCCAGAGCTGAAAGCTGAAAGTTAAGACGTACCTAAGTGTTAGAACTTTAATAAGAATTCAGCAATTGGTGTTTTGCCAGTGATGTGGCTATGTGCTCTCACACTTACCAGCTATTTGTACACAGTGTACTTTGATCACTGGGTGCAGTAACCAGAAAAAGAACAAAAAACTTAGCAAATTTAGTCTAATGATTTCCACTCTTGCTGTAGAACAGATAGGTGTAATGTACCATTTAATTTTAAACGAAATTATGTATCAGGACATTCAGATACTTCTCTCCAAAGCCATCAGTGTATAACCTCTGATATAATAAGAACTGAGATGTTTAAGTTCCAATTACGAATTCTGATAAAAAATCTTTAAACAGAAAACAGAGATACCCAAACTAAACAACTCTGTGGTATAATAAATCTCTCTCCTCCTCCTGCCATCCTTATTGTTCATTTGAGTGCACTTGTAAAAAAAGGACTTGATCAAAAATGCGTTGAAATAGATGGTAGTCTGTCAGCTGGTCTGATTGGGGTTTGGACAGTGCCCAGATGTGTTGTCTTTACAATAAACACTTCGGAGGTTTCTTGAGTGTTGATGGAGCACATGATATCTAAGAAGAAACTGAGACAACTGAGTCTGTTCGGCCTTAGGAAAAGAATTCTGAGGGAAGATCTAAATGTTATCATCAGGATGTAAATGTTGTCTTCAGCTATTTAATGGGGATATAAGGAAGATGAAACCAGACGTTTCTTGTAAGGGGAGAATGATGGGAGATGGCATGGACACAAGTTGCAACATGGGAAATCCCAGCTGGATATCCCATCCTGTCTAGTTGAGGATGTCCCTGCTCATTGCGGAGGGGTTGGACTAGATGACCTTTAAAAGGTCCTGTCCAACCCAAACTATTCTATGATTCTATGATATTAGGAAAATTAAAAAACCACAGTAATGTGGTCAAGTGTTGGAGCAGGTTGCGCAAAGAGGCTGTGAACTCTCCATTCTTGGAGGTATTCAAACCTGGCTGTCTTGAGCAACCAGATCTAAGTTGGCCACCCTTAGAGCAAGGGATTGCACCAAAGAACTGCCAAAGGTGCCCTCCAGCCTGTGTTGTTCTGTCATTCTGTGCTTCTATAAATTCTGTTCTTTTTATGTAGTTTGCTGTTTTCATCTAACTCTTAAATAAAGTTGAAATGTTCTCTGTGTTTTCAGAAACTACTGGGTTTGCTCTCATTTGCTTACACAAATGAGAAATGGAAAGGTTGTTAAAGAAGGGATTCGGTGAACTGCAAAATCATGTACTTTTCTCTGGAACTGTGCATTTTATACATTTGGTTTATAATACCACGTAGAAAATATGTGCTGAGAGCTCACTGCTTTTATGACCTGAGATATCGGTATCCATGAATAATATATATTTGTGGTGTTTTCTTCTCTCTCTTTTTTTTTTTTTTTTAATGAACAAAGCAAATAAAAGCATTCTGTGGTTGTTTAGAATATTAAAACATGCTTGCATTCACACTGAAAATAAGCTCAAGTCTAATAAATTGTATTATTGCCACAGATAGATCTGCTTTTCCATATAAATATAAGCATCTCTTCTTGTGTGTTCTATTAATCTGTATTTTAGGGGAAATATGTCTTGTGCACAGCATACTTTTGCAATACCTTAGCCATAGAAGATTTTCTTTGGTAATTTATTAAAGTCAGGACTTTTAAAAACTCTTTTGTCAAGAGCTGACAATTAACACTGATGCTGTTTGAAATATAACAATGTTTTAAACAATTTTCCAATGTAATATCCCAGATTTGCTTTTGCAAATTAAGAAGTTATACATTTCTATTTGAAATATTTTTTTAAACTTTAAGCTAGAGAATTTACAAACTTTTTAAACAACTTCAACATGAAATATATTATGAACTGAAATTCTCTTTGCAGTTCAACAAAATGTTTAATATTATGGTTGATAAATCTGGCCTGATTCGGGGTGGTTAAAGAAACCAGTATTTCTTACAGCATGGGAGAATGATCTCTTATCCAACACAAAATATGTTTTATACCATATTACAGCAAAGGGTGGAATATGAATATGGAATATGTACATATGGAGTGTGAACACTAGATTTTATATGGATATTGTGTTTTAACCCCAGCCAGCAGCTAAGCCCCACACCGCCACTCACTCGCTTCTCCCCCGGTAGAAGGGTAAAAGTGAGAACACTCATGGATTGAGATAAAAGCCGTTTAACAGATAAAGCAAAAGCCACGCACACAAGCAAAACAAAGCAAGGGATTCATTCACTATTTCCCATGGGCAGGCAGGTGCTCAGCCATCCCCAGGAAAGCAGGGCTCCATCACGCGTAACAGTTACTTGGGAATGCAAACACCATCACTCCAAACATCCCCCCCTTCCTTCTTCTTCCCCCGGCTTTATATGCTGAGCATGACGTCATATGGTATGGAATATCCCTTTGGTCAGTTGGGGTCAGCTGTCCCGGCTGTGTCCCCTCCCAACTCCTTGTGCCCCCCCAGCCCACTCGCTGGTGAGGTGGGGTGAGAAGCAGAAAAGGCCTTGGCTCTGTGTAAGCCCTGCTCAGCAGTAGCTAAAACATCCCTGTGTTATCAACACTGGCTTGGTCGCAAATCCAAAACATCACAGCCCCGTATGAGCTACTGTGAAGAAAATCAGATCTATCCCAGCCAAAACCAGCACAGTGGACTTTGATAGATAAGGTCTATAATAAAGGTCTGGAAATAGGAGAAACGTGTCTGATCAAGGAAAAAAAGAAAAGCTGAAACTTCTTTAATTCTGTAAATTCAACTGGATTGCAATCATGAGAGACACTCCAGTAATACTGCTGTTAGATAGAAAACAATCCGGGAAGTGAATGATGGTCAAAAACATTAAACTGCAAAGGAAGTCTACGTTTTTTCTAAGGCTGGTTGCATCTGAATAAATGTTTGTTCCCTTCTCTGAAAAACAGAGTAGAAACTAGCACAGAACCAGAATAGTTTAACATAAATACTGTACATGGTTATTTCTGCCTACCACATCACCCTGTGATTATTGTTGGAACATCTGTTTTTATAACTAGTAATTTTTTTCACTTGGGACAGGTCTTGCACAGTTCCGCCTTCCTGGGGAGAAGGAAAAAAACCCTGTGAAAACTGATGTCTCTTGCGAGAAACGTGTACAGTAAAGGCCAAATGGATTTCATCAGTATTATTTACTTAGCCAGCAGGGCTGTTCATCAACACCATATACAGATCTTTCTAAGCTTATAAAAGATAATGAAATAATTGTGACCAGATTGGTGAAGTTTCACTCTTACTTTCTTTCTGAACGCTGGCTTTCTTGGCTGCTGAATAAAGCTTTTGAGGAATAAAGCTTTGGCTTCACAAAACAAAATGTTTTGTATAGTTTAACTGTAAGCAGCCAAGATTGTAATTTTGGAGAGACTGGAACAATTTGTCTTCTTCCATGAGGCATTTCTGAAGCATTTTCGTGACACAAATGTTGATATTTTACACACACAGTTTACTCTTGGACAAGGACTGCTTTAAATTGTATTTCGTTTTCAATAGCTTTTCCTCTACCTGCATGTTGAGCGAAAATAGGTGACATTAATTATGTTGTTTAGAAATGTCTAATACATGAAGTATCTGTATGCTTCAATCTCTAAGTAACCACTGTACAGAATTACGATGTTCTCAAGATCTTGCAGGTTATGACAGATGAATATTGACACTTAGTCATCGTTAGGACATAAGGAATTTCCAAAAGCAGTGGATTTAGGTCCCCTTTGAAAGGTTTTTCCCCCATATTATTGAATAGCAAACTTCGGAACAGATGCACTCACACATGCTTTTGCTTACATACGAGTGTATACTATGTTTGTTTAAATAATGCTTGTATATATGTATGCCTTCCAAAGAGGCTAGGAGTATTCAGAAGTCATCGGGGAGAATCTTTACATGTGAAGTGCAGAGACAAAACAATACCTAGAAAAAAAAGGTCTATTTTAACACCCAGGACAGAGAGCACAGGAGCACCTCAGCCAGCCGTAGAAGTGTTACTGTGCAGCTGGGAAATTACTGATGCCCGGAGTGTCGAGTAAGCAGAGGGCAATGCAGAGCTAAGCCTTACGGTAATGTATGAAGAGCAGTCAGATACAAAATCAAGATAAATATCTCAGTTCTATCCATGGCTTCCTTGTCAGGCTGTCCTCCTTTCCCTTTTCTTTCCACTATTTTACAAGAAACGTCTGCTTTCTAGAGGAGGGGGGAGGTTCAGCTACAGTGAGTGTGGGTTTTTCCCCCTTTTTTCTATTTGCTAACTCTGTGGATCTGATAATCATTGCTCTATTGTCTGGTCATTGCTTTTCCGTACAGTTAAATTGTTTCCACTGCTCATTCGCCGTCTGCGTTGCAGGATGGCAGCGTGTCCTCAGCACACACCTCCTCAGCACGCTTGTGCTTTAGGAATACCCTTCCACAGCTATATGTGTATAATATATTTATATGCCTTCTGTCGCATGCTATGGGATTCCTTCTGGGGTCCAGCACCGTGGCTTTCAGGAGGAAGACAGCTACTGCTTCTTCATTCTGGAGCCACGGTTTCACCGCGGTGAGTGGCTGCTATAGCGTTAGGAGCACTGGGCACACCTTGACTTGTTAGAGATGAATGCTTCGTAATGAGAAATTAGGCTGCCAGACAGCAAATTAGTGATTGATGTAAGATGCAGAGTTATAGATTGTAATTGCACTAGCAAGATATGAGATGATGCTTAAAGTATAATTTTAACAGTATTTAATTAAGTGGAACATTAGATTAACCACCACTATCCTAACTAAACACGTATAGGAGAATTGCAAAATAGAAATGCTCATTATTGCTAAGTTGCCTCTGCTGTCAGTGACTGACTTGGAGGTGGGGTGATTGACTTGGAGCTGATTTAAAACTGCTCGATTTACAAACTGAATTTTAAATCTTTCCTAGTTGTTCTCCTTTAATGCAGGCAGGGGAAGGCAACTCATCTCTTCAGTGCTGCATGGTTCAGTGGGTAGGGAGAAGATGACATATTTTATCCGGTCACTGAGATATCACTGTGTCATTTCACTCTGTGTGTAGCAATTAAAGCAAAGTGAATCATTTACTCGACAAATTCAGTCTCTTGTTCTTCCGATGCAAGTATTATTATCTCCAGTTTATTTTTTGTTTGAATTGCTTGATGGCAGATTTCTCTCATCACCTCACTTGCTGGCAAACTGTAATTAGGTATCCTCGTGCACGATGCTAGCTAAAGAAGGTGCAGGGAGCCAGTTCCTTCACCGGTTTGTTTAATTACCTTTGTGTGCTGGCTCCAAAGGATTTTGGGAGCCCAGCCTCCCTTGCTTTGTCAAGCTGTGTAAATCCCATATCAATTATACCTTCTATTCTGGAAGCAAATCATGGACTCTACAAGCTTCAAATTTGCTTTGCATGACTATTTGTAGGAAGCAAACATAAAAGGAGTTTGTGTTCAGCCACAATAAATTCACTGTTAATTTGAAGTGAATATTTATAACTTTCTTTTTACTGTTTGCCTGACGCCACTAGCAATTAATTTGGTATTCAGCTAATTCTACCCAGCCTATGCCTGGTCAGAATTTTCTGTCCCTGCGTTTCCCATACATTTCCTACACACTATTTTGTCCTTAAAGCCTTTATAGCTTGTTTATTGGAAACAGGTTTTTAATTGTTTTTCAACAGTATCGGAGACCTGATTTAATGAGCACTTGTTAGATATACTAGGGAGACACATTCACCTGATTAATGTGATAGTTAACTGAGCAACAAAATTACCTTGTGAAGAAGCAGCTGTACACAGAGTTGAAGCAGTAAGAAAGTTTGAGGGAATGCGAAGAAAATATTTGAAGAAAGGTAATTTAAAAGCGGGTACCGAGCAAGCTGAAGGCTAAGTATAAATATACAGTGTTAGCTGGTTAGTTGGTTGGTTGGTCTGTTAGTTACGTGCATGTGCACACACACATGTCTGTGTTTGTTAGGAGACAGTTTCTATAGGTTTGACTGAAAGATACTGCATTGGAGTGATGGGATATTCAAGGACTGAAAAAAAAAATGAGGAGGATGGGTCCTTCAGGTGTATATTGGAGATGAAATTGTGCTGCAGCCAGCACTTTAACTGCATGCAGTGTTGGCGCCCAGCTTCAGTGCTAATGTGTGCTTTTGGAAGCAGAGCCATCCTTTGGGAAACAGATCTTTTCTCAGAGAGAGGAAGGGAGGAGAGAAGTTTGACACTCTCTAGTTGGCAGAGCTCACGCTGGGATATTTCTTGCGTTAGTGACTTGCTCCCATCAGTAGCACTTAGCTTCTCAGTTTGCAGGTTTGTGGTCAGCTGAAAGGATCAGACTAACGTGATCGCCACAGTTTTAGGACACGATACTTCCACTCGTGCATTTGGATGGCATCTTCCCTCCTCTTTGCAAGCAGTGTTTGCAAAGGGAGATGTCACGGTGGGGCCCCAGCAGAAACTCATGACTAGATCACCGTGTCTCATCCCTGCGGAAGGTTGTGGCAACCGTGGAGAGAAGAATCACAAGGACATTAGTGGAGACATGGTGCACTGAGGTCAAAAAGTGGCACAGCAGCAGACATGGCTAGAAGAGGAGAGTTGAAGTATGAATGCTAGAGGAAACACAACTCAGCTGGTTTCTTTCGTGTAGTTTCCAACTTTGGTTATATGATGGATATCTCCTCACAAGACTGAAAAAACCGAATGTTTCGGTCATGGCGTGGTGTAAACCATCCCACTTGCAAACTTACTGGACCACTTATAGCCCAACATAACCCCTCTGTTTTCAAGTCTGGGCTGGTGGCTTTGTGTTCCTGCTCACTCATACATCAGTGAGGACAGGAGCTTTTCTTTCCAAAAGGAAAGGTGAGCTGACTTTTTGTATGGGAAGTTGTATGCTTGTTCACATGCTTTTAACCAGATGAGAGCTGTACAGATTACAAAGAACTCAGCTTGGGAAAATGAACTGACTTCCCATGCCATGCAATCTCTTTGGGAGCAAAGAGCAGGGAGAAGACTGATAAGATAATTTACTAACATCAAAACTAAGTGAAACTGGGCTGGACGCATTACTGGAATTTTAAGAGATTTTGAAGAAAATAGAGAAAAAAGAGAAGGCAATTAACTTACACCTGTTTGGAAGAGGAAAATGCTCTCACAGGGTGAGTGATGAGCACCCTGCACCACCTTCACTGGTTCAGCTCATCTCTGTTGTGACAAGTAACTTGGACAATTCTTTGCAAAGCGTTTTTAATTCCTTGCCTGGCTAACATGATGGACATATAAATTACTTTAATTATGCTTTGAATGCTTATTTCAAAGCCTGGAGGGATGCTGGTCTGATGGCTGGAGAATCAGACTAGAATTCAGCAGATCTGGATTCATTTCAAATTTCTGTTATAGCTTTGCTTTAGCAGGTCTTTAGCAGGTGACTTTTTTTGCCTGTGCCTCGTTTTATTGTCTGCATAAAGGAAATACTGATCCTTATGTTCTGCCCATGCCGTCCTGCCTTACGGATTCAGCTGGTAGGATTTCTGGGGCTGTAATGTTTGTGCCTTGGGTCAGCAGCCCTCCAGCCTTCCTGAGCCATATCACCCTTTTTATTTCAGAAGCCTTTGTCTCGCCTGGCTTGAAGGGAAGGTTCCCAGTGATGTTTGGATTTGGGCTCTACTTGCCTTTTGTTATCTTTCATATAGCACCTTTCTTAACCCTGTTTTGTAGAAGACCCGGGGTGCTGGAGCCAGCTTGGCGGCTATGCAGGGCAGCTCTGTAAAGAGACAGAGCGTTACAGATCGCCTTGTGGAAACCTAAGACAGGCCCCAGTTCAACAGACCAACTGAGCACATGCTTAATCCCTGCCTGTTCAACAAATGCTTTAAACATAAACATGTTCCACAGTGTTTTGCTATAGATGGGTGAGCTCCAAAACGTGCTGCTGTGCTTTGCTAGATAAGGATCGGTATTTCTCTCTGAAAGAACTCGTTATAGGACAGACGCATTAGCGCTGCCTGCGTTTTTAGGTGAGAGGCTTGACACTTTGGTATCTATGTGGCAGCCAAAGTAGACAAAACTAGAAAATATTTTTTAAATTGCTTCCTGACATGTAAATACAGATTATTTAGTGTGACAATTTGCACATGTATTATAGATTAATGCTATCAAGCTAAATTATGTGATGGCAACCACTGATGCTAATCTTGTGTTCTTTATTCTTCAAAACCAACAAAAGTCATCTGCTTTAAACGTGTTGTTTTTTTTTTTTCTCTGAAGAACCTTAATGCAAGTTGTTTTCATGAGGGATATACTGAATTGTTGAGTCCAAGGGTTTTTTTTTCTTGTACAATTTAAAAAGCACATCAAAATAAGAGAGTTGTAGTGGTATAGGTTATGTGTTCCAATGCAAAGAGTTCCTCTGTTTTTTAAGAAAACTCTTGAATTATTTTAGAAATTGCTGATTTAAAAAATAGCAAATAATGTATTACACTATAACCTTTGAAAACTTTGGGAGTTGAATATAATTTAACAGCTGGCCACTTATATGGGATTGCAACTTGCCGTAAACCTAATGCTATGCAGCTGATAAAAAGCAACAGAAAAAGTGGGTGATCCAAAGTGCATGCAAAGCACCCAGGCCTGCATGCATCGACTCCTGTATAAATCACATATGGAAAACTATCAAGCCTGGGCTTTTAAAATGCCTGAGACAGAATAGTGTATGAAGCAAATGCAGCGGCCAAAGTTTGTAAAAGCAACTGTCTAATACACATATATTTATACATACATGTGTATATACATATATGCATACATACATTTATTTATACACTGTGCAATATGTATTCAGAACTGATACAGAAGCGTGAATGGCAAAAGCGCTGTACACTTGCCTTCTGAAAAACTGCCTGCCTTAACTGTTGAGCCCTCTTTCCTCACCCCTGTCCTCAGACTTACCAGTCGCGTTTGCAAAGCTCAGCCCTTCGCTAGCATCATGCTGAAAGGAAAATTTGGCATGATTTCCTTCTTTGTAACTGAGGCCCTTTCCCTAATTTGCTTGACGCAGATACGGTCCTCAGCAGTCCCCGAAAGGGATTCAAATCCCTACCATCTTCATCTCTTGTATTTTTTCCAGGTGAACACTCTGCAACTCTTTCAACGAAGTGGAATTATTTCTTTCTTTCCAGGACCAAATTATGAACGTTTCTGGGAGGAGGCACATAACAGAAACACGTTTGCCAAATGCTGCTGCCTCTTTCTGTGGATATGGGAAAGCGTTTTGTTGAAATGGGAAAACCAACTGAATAGAGTCCGCCAGTCCCGCACGCCTCCTGTCTGCGAGCATCCCCACCCCGGGGACGTGGGCTGTGTTACCGACCCAGGGGAACGGGTTTAGAGGAGCCCTTTGTTGAAATATTGGCAGCACATCACTGGACTCGCTGTCGTTGCAGATGGAGCGCTTTGCCGAACAGATGGATTCTGAGTTTTCTGAAAGAAAGGGAAGGTACTTGATGTACCACGGTGGGAAAGGAGGGGGGTATTCCAGGCATATGGAAAGGCAGGAAAGAAGGCACGTTCTGCGCTTTTTGGTGCACTTGGAGCCTAGCAACCTCTCTCTGGCAAACTTGTTGGGAAAGCGTAAGCACGGCGCTCTGTGAGAGGGTGAAGGGACTGCAACAGACGTGGGGGAAGTAATTTGCATAGAAGCAATAAAAATGAAGGCAGGGTCTAGAAAAGCCTGCTCTCCTGAGCGTGTAACTAAGTGTTACGTGCTAGGTATGGGGAAGTGCTCCTGCCCGGGATCAGAGGTGCACTCTATTAAGGCACAGGACTAGTGCCAGAACAGCATAACTGGAACAGAGGACCGGTTCATATTTTAAGGTCTATGGTGTTCTGAAAGAGGGCAGAGATAAATGTTACCTGCCACTGTGAAGCCAGGAATCTCCATTTTCCAGCAGTGCATGCATCGGTTTCGAACCGTGGTCACGCAGTTTGTACGACGGCATCGTTCAGATACCGTATTGCCTCTTTTCTTGCACTCTTCTTCTTCCTCTCCTCCCCTCCCCATCTTCTTCATACCTCACTTCCATCTTAATTATTAGAGCAGGATAACTTCTGTGCAGCATCCAAGAGCCTGCAATCCTGACTCGAAACAATGTTATCTGATCCAATATTTGCTGCTAAAATCTTCATGCAATTGCCAAGTGGAGTGTGATAAGGAAGCGGCATGAACTGAAAGGGACGATCATATTTTGGTGTTGTATGTTAACTCGCTACAACTTTTCAGTCGCTTCACAGACACACACAGAGTAGGCAGAAATATTGTACTTTATTGCAGTACAGTTTAGGATATGATGACATTGGACTTCAATCCTTATTTTTACCTCTTAGCTTAATTAGACAATTTCAACACCTCTTGAATGCAGACGTTAAAGCTGTTTAGCAATAGTAAGGATGCCAAAGGCCTTAGAAATGCAGATTTTCTGAGAAAAAAAAGAATGCGATAAAGGGCAAAAATGTCAAGGTTCTTTCAAAGTGTGATTCGCTGCTGAAAGCAGCTATGCAAAAATATCACTTTCTTAAATAATGGCTCTAGTTTTTGTTCATACTCGGGATTGTGTCTGCAGCAACAGAAATGTCTAAAGTCTTTTTCCTAAAATAGAAAGCGAACTGGATTACATGCCCACTTGTGCATCAACTGTGCTCCATTTTGCAGGACCGAATTCTCAGGGAGGCTCTGAGATAAAATAAACAAGGAATCCCATCATTGAATTTTAGTATGAACATTTTTCAGATCGTTGTGCCTGGATCTCTGCCAAGTTTCAGCCCTATAATAAATTAATTCCAACCCACACAAAAGAGAAGGGGAAAAAAAACCCACCAGCAACTTCTACAAGGCAAAAACACTGGGCAATTTTTATGGGGAAAAAAGTGGCCAAGAATAATTTATTGGAAAAGTAATTATCTAAAGAGAGAGTGGGCTCTTCTCTCTAATTGGGAACGGTAACATTCTGCAGCCTTACTAAATGCAGTATAGGAGGAGCATCAGCATTTTGCTTCACCAGTCTGGTGAAACTGAATATAAAGTTAAGACGTTGCTTCCTCTTGTTTTATTTCTCCTTACACCCAGTACTGGTGTGAGCCCACTTCCCTCTCTCCGTGGCAAAATCTAATCTGGCTGCCACAGGACCTGTGAAATTCATGGAGGTGATGAGCCAGGGTCTGCTTTCTGCATTGTATGTCTGGCTTTATTGAATCTCTAGTCACCCTCAGATAATAAATATTTCATATGTTGGACAGGTGAAAGGTTTCATTCAGCTGCGGATCTGCTTCCAAGGCAACCGATTCCTGTCATTTGAACAGTTTAAACATGTTGAAAACAAAGCTTGCTTTCTGGTTTTCTCCTCTATTATTTTATGTGTAAAGCATTATCCGTCTCCCTCCCGTCCCTCCTACAAGCAGATACAGAAAAGTTGATAGCATTAACAAGTAATTATAAACAATTTATAACCTTCCAGTCAAGATAAGATGGAAAATGCCATTTCATTTTACCAGCATTGAATAAATACCTAGAGATATGAAATTGCCCAGGTTAGCATCTATAAATACTCCTTACACAAAAAATATATGCAACCACAGTACTACGTTATGCTTTACTGTATGTTTCTCCATTATGATGGGTGTTTCCTCAATACCATTGTCCAGTAATTCTGTTACAGAGTTGGGTTTTTTTCTGGAGGGAGGGCGGTACCACAGGTCTTTCTTTGAGAAAAGTTACTGAGAAGATTGTTAGCAAAATATCTTCAACCGCATCTGATTTCTGCCAGTGTCAGTGCTTGTGATAGATCTTCTCCTGGAAAATGTCTGCTGTATCCTTTACATCTTGCAGCTGAACAAGCTCTTCTGAAGTATAGATTTGCTTGTTCTTTCTCTGCACATTTCCAAGTGTAATGGGCAGCTGCCCTCCCTCCTCCTCTCAAGCCCTCCCCACGTCTGGACTTTCTGACTCGTGCTGTGCTCCATGTCCAACTCTAGACCAACGTCTGCATGCACCGCTGACGACTTCAACAAGCGCTTCTCTTTCCTGCCTGCTGCCTCAATTGTCATGAAAGGAGAAATCTGTTGGAGTAGTGGTGAAAATTTGGTAGGCAGACTCCAAGTAAAAAGATTTTCTACCGTATCGTATCAGGCTCAGAGACATTCTGACTTGCATCTGACCTCCTGCATGGATGTTCCCTTAATGCAATTATGGCAGAATGGTGGCATTTCTCTAGAAACCACACAGCTGTTTTAGGAAATAAGATGGAGAATACTTCTTGGGGTAAGATTGACGAGTTTTAGGTATTCTGACGATGATCCATGCATAGGTGGCTTATTTAATCTCTCTGTCCTCTCTTTCTATTTACTGTACAGGTGCTTTGCAGCGGTGCTCTATTTAGGGACTAGGAGGACATTCTAGATGAGTTCAGAAAGACTGACACGACACGCACGACTGCTGTTTTGGGTTTAGGGGGGGAGACGAGATGTGGGTACAGTTTGTGATAGGCATCTTTGTGCCTGGTAGCTCTGTGGCTGATCCCCCTATTAGAAACAATTAAACGATATCTGACCTTGCAGCCCTCTCCCTTCTTTTTCCCAGGCGTGTACATTCTAGCCAGCAGGTCTCTGGTTAACCCCTCCTCGCTGTTGTTTATTTCCTGCCACTCCGCAGACACACCACTGAGCGTTAAGTATGTGAACTCAAAGACGCTCCCTCTCTCCCGTACAGTCTTAATAGCAAACAGTCACGAGCCGGGCTTCTCCAGGCAGAATTATTTCTACCTAAGAAATACAGGCTTCAGGAGTATGCCCTTTCTCTCACCCTTTTCAGATTGCATTAAAAGCATCCACTTCAAGAAACTACAACTGTGTTTATTCGAGTGTTGAATTTGGGAGTAGTGCCGGGATCCCTGCCACGGCACGCTTGAACCGTGAAACCCAGGTCAGTTCCATTTTTTGGTTTTCATGTACTGGCACAGCGCTGCAGCGGTTTGAGCTTCCAGGTCTCTGTAGGAGCAATACTTCTTTTAACATGCAGAAAACATCATATTTGATTTTATAACCTTACCTCTTGTTTTTGGTTTGGTAGGTTTTTTTTTTGTACTACTAAACCAAAATGTCAGGGTGGCATGTCAGTAAACACAATGCGTTCCAAAAGGATCATGCTGACAGGCTTGAAAACTAAATGCTCTCTTTTAAACAGGCGGGAACAGCTCAGGTTTTCCTTCCTGCCCACCAGGCTATCCCTGGACCTGAGGGGACGGCTGTGCTTAATCTGCCTTTTGCTCTGTCACTGTGACTGCTGGCTGTCGCACTATATAACGCGCTCTCGGGCTATGGGAGGATAACGAGTTTCAATCACTGTTCGCAGAGGTTGACCTTGTGACTCAAAGGCTACTGACTCAATAGCCCCTTAGTTTTGTCAGTGAATCAACCCCTTCTCTGTCTTCCAACCTCCTACGGTATTAGGGTTTTTGTGGGTTTGTCGTACTGCTGGAGAGAAAGGTGCTGGGGCAGCTATTACATTGTCTGCAACTGATGGGTGATGTTACTAGGGTCGCCTGGGGTACTTTCTAAGGAGGCTGTTTTTGTTAATAAGTCTGCTCTAGATCTCAGACTCCAAATTTCATCCAAACAGAGTTTGCATTTTTGAAATTTCACATGCATAGACTTTCACTGCAAGATGGATTTGCATAGGGTCAATCAAAGGTAGCAAGATTTGGTACCTGCAATGATTGTTCCCCCCAGATGTATGTTGGATGACTCTATTTGAAGGCACAGGACTGTTTGTCTGCTTATTGGGAAAACATCTGGAGGCAGCAATGCTTTGTGCAGGGAAATTTGTTGGTGTTTTACTGTGGTGTGGATCTGGTTTCCTTTAATTTCTGTCCCCTGATCCCCACTGGTTGTATGCTTTGGTGTTGCTAGAGTGCTCTTGGAGTAAGTGTTCCTCTCAGTGAAAGTTATGCTGCTATCATTTTTTAATGTTTCATACAATGGGTGAAGAATAATCTGGAATACACCCAAACATGGCTTTTCATCACCAAGAAACCTGCAGTTAGAGCCATTGTCCCCTTCCGTCACCAAATAAGTGTCCAGAGAGCAAATATCATCTCCAGCCCCAAGTATTCTCCGGCTCTTCTGTGGTACATTGAATTACTCTGCTTCCAAGAACATTTCCCTTCTTTTCAACTTTTCCTTTCTTTGTGCGTTTGTTCCTTGTCTAATTATTTTAGGTCAATTCTGCAACATCTGAACAGAATACAGTAAAGGTAACGCTCTATGATCTTCCTGCGGCAGGAAAATTTGTACAAAAAGATAAATATCTTTTTTTAGGTATTGTATTTATCTAAGACAATGGGGAGATAAGCTTTGAGTGACTGAAAATTTTGTAACTGCACCATTAATGTTTAATTACTATTGGCAGCCAAGAAGTGCCTTTCTGGATTAACCAGACACTCTGCTTCAGGGATATGCATAGGTGGCAGAAAGTGATAAAGATGGTGAAACCGCGCCTCTGGGAACATGTAATGGGATCTTTCCTGTGATATGCAAATTATGCTGCCAAGTTGCTGTATAAACAATTCATGGGAGAAGCGGTGAGAGGTAGTTAAATAGCTGGATCACATATCAAAGATAAAATCCATCGGTGGGAATGGAAAAATGCGTCAAAAGAGTGGTTTTGCTTTTAAAAATAAATAAATAATAATAAAAAAAAATCTTTGCCCAAAGCATGTAGTTGCACTAAAGAGTAAACAGCAAATGATTTATCACAATTGTTGCAGTTCAGAGTAAACAGGCGTTTAGGAAAACAGCGTGCATAAAGTTTGTGAAAAACAAGACTTTTTCTAGTACAAGTAATCTAGCCAATAATGCTACTTTTTTTTTTTTTTTAACTGAGAAAAAAGATTACTTCACAAATGTTAATCTGGTTACTTTCCAGGCAGAAGACATGCACTGCTTACTTTCCAGTGACAAAACCAATCCTACCATTTCTATTCTAAGCATGAGCGATGATCTCAGGCAGGCCAGCAAAACATATATCAGGGTCGTATACAGCCATAGGTCAATGAGTGTGCACAAACCTTATTGACACCAGCAGAAACCGAGCTCATGGCTTCAGTCTGGGTTTCCACTTTTTGTATTTTATACTGTATGAGGAAAGTATTCCGGCTAATCGCACTTGTCCAGTAACTCAAAGATTACTCTTTCACAAATGGCATCGAAGCCCTCGTTGGCATTGTGTCCAACCGCATTGTTTTTCCACAGAGGTCAATCCCTGTCGTACTTCTTTTCCCTCAGCCCTTGCCTCTATCTGCTGTTCGTTTAGGATCTGATATGGCTCAGCTGAAGCCAGCTCATAACTCCAGTGGGAGCTGGATCACGTGCTAGTGTCCTAAGGGGCCAGCAGTAGAAAATTTAAGAAGGCAGCAGGGAATATTAAAGCATCATGAGGCAAGGGAAATATTTTTGGCCTGTGACTTTCTTTTGTTTTGCTATGTAATAGGAATGATACTCTAGATAGAGTTGCACAGTCATAATAAACAGATCCCGCATTCAACAAATGTATCCAATTCTGTTCTGTGTTTAATCACCCACAAAAGCTGTGTCAGATGCTCTTCCACCAGGAACAATATCTCCTAATTAACTGTAATTAAGGTATATTATAACAACAGGATGTGAAACTAGATAGATCTGTCTCTTGACATTTCAAATTCGGATTTTTTTTTTTTCTGCCAAGTCTCTTAATATGCTTCAATTAATGATAACAGAGGCCAGGCCATTCTCAGTGATGGATATGCATAAGTGAATCTTAGTACCACTGAGATGAGATGGAGCATGAATCTTTCCACCGTTAAAGCCCCCTTAGAAACATGCATGGACCCCAATTAAGCTGAATTTACTGGCCCAGATGTTGATTACTAGGAAGCCAAGGGTCAAAACTTGATTGCTGTATCCTGGAAACTGCAAAAACTGTGCCGGAAACGACACAAAAATCCGGTACCTTGTCTGCAGGTTCTTCAGAGGATCTGTCGCCATTCGTAGCATCTCTTTTCATTCACTGAGAAACCATGCAAAGCTGTTTTATTCATGCACTATTCGAACAAGCAAATTGTTAACTTGAGTGCCCAACGAAGGGGTTTGATTATCATCTAGAAAATTGTTGCTTCTCCCTGAGCTGTGGCAAACATCAAGGCGTCACCAACTGATAACCATTTGGAGAGATAATCAGTAGTAACGCTTAGGTATAGTCTTTGTATAGATAACTTAACAATTAAGACTTTTTAAACTATTCCTGAATGAAAGGAAATTGCCAACTTAAAAGAGAGAATTTCCTAGCTCAGGCATTTCTGGCCATGTAATTAAACTGAATATGCTGCTCCCTTGCCCCTAGCCACAGTTGTCCTAAAGACGATCAACGACACTGAATTTCTACCAAGGCTGAAATCTGGTTTGTACCCTGAAATACGGACTAACACAACAAAGTGCTACGACTCCATCTGGCGACTCCTCCCAAACTTGGTGATGCTTCACTGTGTGCCAGTGCTGCACTTCACAGTGTCACCAACCTGTGGGACCTGAGGAGGAGTTCACTGTTTCAAAGATGAGCATAGATGAAGCTGGGTTTCTGCAGCATTTAGTATGGTGGATAGGTATCTGCCTAAAGTAATCTGTCAGATGTCAAAAGCATATGCAATCAGAAGGTCTTGTGTAAAACACTGGGAAAAAAAGATGACAAGTATATCTCCCATCCCATTCCACTGAGCAGCTCTATTATGATCAGGACTTAAATTAAGTGATCTACTATATCCGTGATTGCACAATATAATCATGTTCCTGGGATTTTTTTTTTTTGTTTGTCATTTATTTTTAGCTACCTCAGTTCCCTGCAACTTCCTAAAGAAAATATTTCATAGATTTATTTGAATGGTGTTCCCAAGCACAATTGTGTTCCCAAGTAGATCAGTAATCTGACTGAGAAATGATGTGATTACAAATTTTTGGTTTTCTTTTAAGATACCAGTAAACAATTTTTGTAAAGTCTCATATTTTGTTTGCATCTTGTGTGCCCATACTCGCTTGATCACACGCAGGAAATATTTTTGTACACTGCTGCTATGCATGACTAAGAAAGGAGCTGTAGATAGAACAAGATGAGATACAGGCTGTAATTTACACCTGACAGAGTGTGAATTTCATTGCGAGTCCTTTTAAAGGAAACTTGCTATTTTCTCTACATTCACATAGACAGCGATTCCATAAGAAATTATGATCATTGTCTTTTTTTGTTTGTTCTACTCTGCTTTGGTTTTGAATTTTACTAGGAAAAAAAAAAAATATTTCTCAACCTAATGCAATCCTGTGTTATCTGCAGGCCCAGGTCATGGTCCTGTGATGCTGGACATACCCCATAAGCAGAGAATAGCCTGACTAGGCAAGATTAGTAAAGTGTGGGATAAAGAAAGTATTATCATGCCATTTCATGGGTGGGGGATCAAGGCATAGACAGTTTAAATTACTTGCCTAAGGTCTATTGCAGAGCTATATGAG
This sequence comes from Phoenicopterus ruber ruber, assembly GCA_009819775.1. Lineage (NCBI taxonomy): Eukaryota > Metazoa > Chordata > Aves > Phoenicopteriformes > Phoenicopteridae > Phoenicopterus > Phoenicopterus ruber. The sequence continues at coordinate 186,998,545 of CM020215.1, read as the reverse complement.
GAACAGGAATCTCCTGGATCCCCGTCCAGTTGCTTTTCCATTTCTAGAGAATCGGAGACCCCTTATTTGTTTTGGCTGAACTGCAATTTTGGATAGTTTGGAAGACATTTGGAGATAGAAGCGTCTATTAGTCTTTCCTACTGAAAGAAATATTAGCAAGCAATTAAAAGAATAATAAATGGGACCCATTCAAACTGCTCCACTTGCTGTTGCTCTGAGCTTCAGGCGAAAAGATACACAGAGGTCATTTAACCTGACCACTTATATATCACAGGCCACTAGTGTCACAGAGGCACTCCTAAATTAAACCATGTATTTTAGACAGAAATACACTGGTCTCACAAAATGTTTTCTATTCAGACTGTAAATTCAAAGGACAGGGCTTTGTTCTCTGCATGTATCTGCTTTGCGCTTCCAGTTGTATCACCTGGATATACAAGGGCAGTTCATACTCCCGTCAGTTTAATCCCTTGCATCATCACAATTATTTTGATTAATTTGATACCTTGGAGCTTGAAAGAACAAACAAACCATTAACAACGTGAGCAGAGATGATGCCAAAGAGGCACGGACGCTGACCCTGGCACCCCGTTCTCCCTCCTGTGTGCCAGAAGAGCTCCGTGCTGCTGCAGGGAGGGAATCGAGCGGTGGCCATCGAGCTACGCTGGGGGAGGCTGAGGGAAACTGCTGCACCCCAGCACCCTTCGCACAGGCTATGTCCTCTGCAAGTTCAAGGGGCGAAGTCGAGATTTAGTCCCAGGAGAGCATGGTACAGAAGTTTGCCGGATGACAATATAAACAAACAAGTCAAAAGCCATCAGTTACCAAATTCATAGCTACGGGCCAAATGCTTTATTCATAATGTTGCAGTGAAAGTACTAACATTGCATTTGTTTAAAAAGTAACTAGTAGGCCGTTTGTGACCCTTATAATACACGTGTGAAGCAGTGCTCTGCTGGTTTACACTGGTTACGTTCTGCTTCGTATTTTCCAGAGGGCCAATTTGCAAGGATTTTTACTGCGGTAACAACTGCTATTTATGAATATAAGTAACTAATTTACCAAAGTTTCACACAGTAACTTCATGGCTTCCACTTCATAGTTAAAGGTTCTGCAAATCTTTTGGCCTTGGTCTTGTTGTTGACTTTGGGTTGTTTCTGATTGTATCTTGAAGCCTGGAAATACTGTATTACAGGAAAGTAAATACATTATTCTTGTTATTGCCCTTGTTATTAGAAAATATTTATATAGTGCAGTAAATTTACATTGTACTTTACCAACATAGATAAAGGCAAATTCTCTGCCCTGAAGAGCTTATAATTCAAATAAGACAAGACAAACAAACCTACACCACTTTGGAAAAGGATGGGTGAAAGGATTATTAACTACGTGAAAGGGGTGGAGGGCCTGCATGAGGAGAGAGGGGGATGCTGTCATCAGTGTTCCTAATTTTACATCACAGTAGCATCTTAAAAGTCTCAAAAGGGACAAAAGGCTGGCTGCACGAATTGCTATGCAGAAGCCTGGCAGGAGGGTGGCCTTGCCCCTGGATCTCAGAGCATCGCTGGCTCACTGACATCCCTGCCTGGGGGGCTCCTGGCTAAAGCCAGCATCAGTCCAATTACAGCCCAAGGAGCATCAGGTCTCTAATGGGTTTTAGCCCTGCCTGAGGGAAAATCCACATGATTTCCTGCCCTGAAGAGTTATAATTGAAATTGGAGAAAGCAAATGCACATACAGTGTTTCAGGGAAAGGGGAGTGGAAGGGTTGTTGGCTGAGTAAAGGTACAGCAGGACCACCTGGAAGGAGGGACAGCTTTTGGCATCATTGGATGGGCGTACTCTGCACTGGGTAGGAAACTGGCTGGATGGCCGGGCCCAAAGAGTTGTGGTGAATGGAGTTAAATCGAGTTGGCGGCCGGTCACAAGTGGTGTTCCCCAGGGCTCAGTATTGGGGCCAGTCCTGTTCAATATCTTTATCAGTGATCTGGATGAGGGGATCGAGTGCACCCTCAGTAAGTTTGCAGATGACACCAAATTGGGAGGGAGGGTTGATCTGCTGGAGGGCAGGCAGGCGCTACAGCGGGACCTGGGCAGGCTGGATCGATGGGCTGAGGCCAATTGTATGAGGTTCAACAAGGCCAAGTGCCAGGTCCTGCACTTGGGACACAACAACCCCAGGCACCGCTACAGGCTTGGGGGGGAGTGGCTGGAAAGCTGCCTGGCGGAAAAGGACCTGGGGGTGTTGGTCGACAGCCGGCTGAATATGAGCCAGCAGTGTGCCCAGGTGGCCAAGGAGGCCAACGGCATCCTGGTCTGTATCAGAAGTAGTGTGGCCAGCAGGAGTAGGGAGGTGATTGTCCCCCGTGCTCGGCACTGGTGAGGCCGCACCTTGAGTACTGTGTTCAGTTTTGGGCCCCTCACTACAAGAAAGACATTGAGGTGCTGGAGTGTGTCCAGAGACGGGCAACGAGGCTGGTGAAGGGTCTAGAGCACAAGTCCTATGAGGAACGGCTGAGGGAACTGGGGTTGTTTAGCCTGGAGAAAAGGAGGCTGAGGGGAGACCTTATTGCTCTCTACAACTACCTGAAAGGAGGTTGTAGAGAGATGAGGGTCGGACTCTTCTCCCTAGTAACAGACAACAGAACAAGAGGAAATGGCCTCAAGTTGCGCCAGGGGAGTTTTAGATTGGATATTCATAAAAATTTCTTCACCGAAAGGGTTGTCGGGCATTGGAACAGGCTGCCCAGGGAAGTGGTGGAGTCCCCATCCCTGGAGGTATTCAAAGGACGTTTAGATGTGGTGTTAAGGGATATGGTTTAGTGGTGGATTTGGTAGTGATAGGTTAATGGTTGGACCTGATGATCTTGGAGGTCTCTTCCAACCAGAACGATTCTATGATTCTATGATCATTATATTCACCATGATCTACAGCTCAAGCCTGCTCGGCCCTGACCCCCTGACAGCTGGTTACAAGGGAGAAGCCTCAAAATAATTTTTGTTGCCTGATCATAGCTGATGCACAGTAACTGCTATTCTCCTGATCTGACCTTGTGTTAAATATCAGATTCCTTCTCCCTCAATGGAAGAGAAAGAAGGTGCCCAAGTGTCCTGTGAAGAAGACCATACCCACAGAGTATGTCATTCCTAAGTCTACAGCCCTACAGTAACTTGTTAGTGATCCCTTGCACAACTGTTCAGAAAACAGATAAAATTCCTGGCTGCACTTAGCAACTTAATTCAACCTCTGCTGAAAGCTAATGGGTATGAGGGAGCACAAAGAGCCTGGAAGCTTTGCTCCATCCTGTGGGAGGTGGGAAATCTTTTTTGTTCCCCTCATTTACTTACAGCAAACAACATGGGAAAAGGGAAAGGACAGAGGGAAACTCCCTGTAGCTGTCCTCACTTCCTAATCGAAATAAGATGCTGCTCGCAAGCATGGCATGAAGGATAAAGAAAGCCAGAAGCAGCCTGGGCAAGGCTGATGGGCAGAAATAAGGGACTGTGGTAGCTGAGAAGTGTGGGTGGTCCACACAGATCTTTAAAATGGGAGCTGCAAGGAGCAAGGGAGTTAAGTGTCTGGTAAAGAAATGGGACTGAGGAGATGGGATTCATTTGGAAGTAGGAAGAAAAGGTCCAGGATGAATTCTCTCTCCAGAGAACAGGCAGATGTAAGGCATCACAGTTGTAGGAAATGTGTTTGAGTGGGCAGCTCCCGTTGTCAAACACTAATAGTCATATGTTGGCATATTCACTGGGGATGGGCAGGAAAAAAAATCAGAAAGCAAACCATCTCTCTCTCTAAATATCCATATGTATCTATATTTGGGGACATTCTCATGCATTATTGCAAACTGACTCATGATTTCTGTTCTCGTGAGGTTTGCTGTGCTGGAGTTATCAGGCAGGCAAAGGACAGGAGTGGGAGCCGAGTCCCTCGGGACCGAGTGTCTTGTTGGGATTCATACGACACGCGGTGGTTGGTCTCCCAAGGCACAACTCACTCAGGCCAGCTCATCTCATCCCATGGGTGTCTGACAAAGCAGATGTCCGCATCCAAAATTGCAGCGTAGACTTCTAGCCAGAGAAGTGAGATGTGTACCTCCAAGGTGTGTTTCATTGCCTAGCGAGGCAGGCGTCTGAAACAGGCCGTTGGAAGTATCTTGTTCTCCCCATTGGCGACGAGGGCAGCAGAAGAGCTCGGGCATAGATGTCTGCGTTAGCTGAAGTTAGGTGACATGAATCCCCCCCTCCCCTAATAAAACAGCACAGTATAACAGACAATGCTGTCTTGACTGTGAAGAGATATTTGGATGAGGGAATGGCCCGTTGAAGACTAAGGCAAGAAATGTGCCTCCGTTGTAAGGGGAAGCGTGGAGTCAATGGATGGAAACAAAAAAAACTACGAAGGAAAGCAAGAAAGAGTATTGTGAGGTAAATGGAGAAGAACAGGAGATATACTAAAAGAGGAACAGGAGGAATTCAAGATAGATGAGACCAGGGAGCACACTACCAATTCAGAGCTTGTAGCTGGAGAAAGGATCCTGAGCGTGATGTGCTAAGAGGGGATGGCAGCTTTTGGAGTGAGGACAGATGTTAAGGTGATAGAAGAGATACTGAGTTTTTCTCTTAAGCAGAATCTATCACCAGAAACCCGGAATTAAAACAAACAAAACAAGCCTAAACCTCTTTCCCAGAGTTTCACTTATCAGCCATCGCTGAGAGAATACTTGATGGTCTTGCATAAAATTTTGATCAATATGACTTTGGATCGCTTCAGTAATCTGCAAAAAAGTGCTCTGCAGGTCACCCAGGCACTTAACCAAGGACACTTAGATGTCACCTCTTGTCACAATTTGGTCCAATGATAAAACTATATTTTAAAAATATGAAAATAGTTTGATTGACAAGGATTTTTTTTTCCATGATTCTCTGTCTGAAAAGACAGGCTGCTTTAACTCCAGGAGTTCAATTATACAGGCTTCAAAGGAGAAGAAAAATGATAATGAATGTGTTTTAGAAACTTCTGAAAAGTTACTTAAAATAGATTTTCCTTACATAATGTTGCCGTGTGAAACTCAACTGTCTCCTGGTCTTCTGGGGCTAGAAGAGAGCAGTCTGTGTTCATGTGGAAATTCAGTAACGAGGCTCCCCTGCCTATGATGAGCTGTATGATACCATCCCCAGGGCTCTGCCACAGACTGGGCTCACCCGTCAAGCTGTTCATTTTTTCAGGAGGTGGCATGGGAGTGATTTCACTTCAGGTTAGCCACGAAGCTAAAATGCTCTTTCTGGAAGTCTATCGCAGCTTGCTTTGTTTTTGTTGGTTTTTTTTTTTTCCTTTTTCTTAATCTGTTTTTCTTAAAAAAAACCTCAACCAAACAACCCTTTGTATTGCAGCTGCTTGAAGTAGCTCTAGTAAACATGAGGTAAGGACATTGCATGGTAGAGTGAGAGAAGGTATGTGATAAGCGTGGTGCATTTACATAGCTGTTCCCTCAAGCCCAGATAAATAAGAAATAGCGTGTATAGCCCACATAGAATGACTGTTTCAGGTACCGTGCGGCATCAAGGAGGCATTCCAGCACCTCTCATGGGAGCGTGTCAGTGTTCAGCCTTCCACTGAAGCTGCTGAAGTGTGTTTGCTCAGGACCTGCTTTGGGTGCTTTCCCTGTTGTTTGAAATACAGCGGTGCGGGATGTCATGTTTCTAAAGCAGATGGTGGCCTTTAGTAGAAAACAGTGTGATACAAGGCCTGCTATTAAAAGACTGCTGTAAGTAGGTAATTAAAAGATTTTTGAATCTCTTCTTTTTAAATATAAATTCTTAAAACGCAGAAATTTAAAGGAAGGGTTGGTCTAACTCGGTCAGTAAGCCACTGCCCTCTTAAATGGGAAGCAAGAGATTCACAATTGCAAGTCATCTCGACAGAGTGAAAAACGGAGACGCAATCATCAATTCACAACAGCGTTTTCTGTTCAAGGCGTAATCAGACCTGGTTTTATCAAGGCTGCGCTGCATTGCTAGCCTGCAAAGTTGCTTTTTTTTCCCCTTCCAGATGATTTTGGAACTGCATATGCTTTTTCAATCACTAAGCTGGACTTCTATAATGCTTTGCTTAATGTGCCTCCAGATTCCGTTATTTATAGACTTCAGCATATTCAGACTGCAGCTGCTAAAATACACACAAAAGAAAAAGCACATTTGTAACTTGTTAAGGCTTTGCTCTGAGATGCCAGTGAAGCTCGGGATTTAGCATGAAATATTACCAGGTGACCTTTCAAGAAGCATCGCAAGAGAACACCTGTTTATCTTTAAGACCTTTGTTTTTTTTTGTTTTTTTTTTTTGGTTGAAATCTTCCAGTGTTCTGCTTTCCAAGGGAAATCTGGCCTTTGTGTGTACCATGTGTTATCTTCAAGAAGTGCTGGGGCAGAGGATTTAAGTAATGCAGCATCTCAAATGAGCAGTTCTTCCAGAAAATGTGTTTTGTGCATGTTGGCTTTGTTCAATTCAGAAGGAAGCTGTAAATATATTGTGATTTTTCTCTCAGTTGTCTTAGTCCTATCAGTATGGCCATGATTTACTCGTTAACTGTTTTTCAGTGAAAATTGATGGAAAGGATCCTTTGTAACTGTGTAAAAACCTACATATTCAGTGTACGTAGTGAAAAGTGAAATCTCTTAATGCTGCAGCATATGTTTTATAAGATGATGATGTAGTTTTTTTAATGGCATCATCTAGAATGAGCAAAAGGGTTATAATTCATTCATAAGACAAAAAATCAGAATTATGCAAGTGAACACATAACCAGAGCTCCCATTTAGGCTCTAAGGGTCGGACCCTGCTTATCTTCACTGGCTCGTGCCTAATGAAGCTGTTTTCTTAAGGAAAGTGCCAGTTCCTGCAGAATTGATCTTTGCTTTCAAAGGCCTCCTGTAAGAGGGAGACGTGACAGACAAAAACAGATAAACGAGGTGACTCTGGAGACCCTGGAAAGCCACTGATTTCTCTTCAGTAGAGCTGTGCAGGGACGAAGCATACGTTAGATGCCTAAGTTAGGGTCCCATCCCAGAAAATAAGACACTTTTTCAAAAATGCTCTGGTACTTCATGTATTTTTTTTAATTGAATTAGTAAACAGGCGTTTTTTTTGCAAATTGTTGCACGAGCTGTGTGTTTGCCTTCAATTCCTTTTGAATTTCAGAATTTAGGTGAGGTTTTCTAGGTGTTAACATACCACTAACCATGCAAAAATATGAGACAATGCCTCTTGAAACACTGTGCATGCAATATTATTAATAAGAGCCATCTTCAGAGTCACATTGGAGAAGGTTTTTTTTTCATGTGGTCCAGATAGGCTGGCTACGGCACAAAAGTATCATAAGTATCATGTTCATTGCTGCTACTCCCAGCTTTCTTCTTCATCCGAAGATGGTCAGGAAGAAATGGATAGTGACTGACAGCAAATCCTTGTCTGTCTTTTCTTTCTTTTTCTTCCTTCCTTACTGGGAGTCCTGTCTGCAGCTGGAGAAATAAAAACGCTGGGAAGAACCAGTACAAAACACTTGATATATTTTAGAAGACAGCTGGAGCTAGCCTGGTAAATGACCTGTACTTTGGCAGGTCAGGTGGAGTGTGTCCAACTTAATGATCGCTGTCCTATGAATCACAGCAAACAGTGACAAACACTTCGCACATGCTTGTTCTCGTAAGAACTGGAAAACTTGCCTAGATGTAACAGTTCACAAGATACCATATCGCTCCTGCCCACCTGCGTTGACTCGAGAACCGGCACCAATAACATTTAATGTCTCTGCGACTCGTAGTCCCAGGTTTCAAAAGGCTGATGGCATCAGTCTTTTCCTTGAAGGATTTAGTGGTCACTAAAATTAGACAAAGAGGTGAAATGACTGAAGGTCACCCAGCAGGTCGGTGTCAGAGCTGGGCAGAGAACCTCCTCCTTGCATCCCGGGGCTGGCCACTGACCCGGGCGCTCCACAGAGCCTCGTTACTGTGGTGCATTTAATCAGCTTCGCTCCGCGTCGTAATTCATTGTCTGTGGTGTTATGGATATCTAAAGGGTAGGATTTTAACTTAGCGATCTGCTGTGTTATTGAATTAGTTTTATGTTGTGTTAATTTCTTTGTCTCGTGGCATTCATTGCCTGTGATAATTGATGCACAATATATAACCGACTTCTGTATTCATTTGGGTAACTGCATTTAATTGCCTGGTATAAAATATGCGTACTAAGTACAATCTGCTATGACTGCTATAACTGAGAAGTGCTCATTGGTATGGACTTGAGGGTGCTTTATCTTCCTGACAACCTGTCTGAGGAAAGTCTAAATGTCTCCCACAATCCACCATCCAAGGACTGGTACTTGCATTGTGTCTGCAAAAAGAGAGACCACAAAAAGCGTCCCGTGGAATCGCTTTACAAAGTGTTTGGCATTAAAATTTTGTTAATCAGAAGCTCTCAAATAAGGAAATTTGCATTAACACCCCTGCCCCTCCCAAACCTCAAGGAACAGCAGTGCCCCGAAGACTTTACACATTTTCTCCTGAAAATCAGGATTATGGCTTTATTTCCTTCTGAAGTTACTCCCCTGGAGTAAAGCTACTCCCATGCACAAGTGTTTATAAACACAGATTTCTTTTACATATATCTTCAGGTCATTAATGCCCAGAGGAGTACTAATGAGTTATAAATCAGGAATGCTTTCTAAAGATGTGATGTCAGTGAGATGGTGTTGGTTACTGTCTGCTCAGGATACACAGGATCCCTGCATAAGCTTACGCTTTCTTGCCTGTTTAACCAGTATCACAGTGATTCCTTTTATATTTAAGAAAGCAAGGATCTTTACTAGTAGATGTATTTCTCATCATACACAGCACTTTGCTTTTTATGTGACCTAGTGAGTGGGTTTATTCATTTCCCTGGCTTGTTTTGTTTCCAGTGTCATGAAGGGTATAACAGTGCAGTCTGAGCTATACAAAGAAATGCTGAAATTTGCCCAAAGCTGATTTTAATTTAAGCATTAATGGAACCTTCCCCCATCCAAATTTTCAAAAGTTTTTAAACAAAAACTAATGGTTGAGTTTAAATCAGGTGTGAAATGCCTGTAAAATTATTTCAGCCATATTATGTTGCTCTCTGTTAATGTAACTGGTGAGCTGTCGGTACAAGGGATGTTTGCAATTAGTATTTTTCTTTTTAAGAGAGCTAGTTTCTACAGGCTGTGTCCTTCAGGATGTAGCATTAGTTCTGCCTACAGCTTGCTGCAAATGATTCAGTGTTCATAGGTGCATTTATGCTTGTTATTCAGCTCTCTTCCACGGACAAAATAGCCTGCAGCAGTTCTTGGTTAGATAGCACTAGTTCCACTTTAGGCTCCTCACGTGCTCTTTTGTGGTTTTTTTTCCCCTGTTCAGCCTGCACTGCATCCAGGTCCTGCTGATGAAACAGTAGACTTGATGGTCAGAGAGAAAGCAAGCTGCCCAGAGCCAGCCTGGCCTATGAGAGTATGTTTCCAGCAAAGACTTTCATGGCACACTGGGCAGAGCTGGTGGCATAGTACAGCAGGAGTTTCACCAATTAACCCACTGATTCTGCTTTATTTCGTATTCATGGTACCATGTTCCTCCTCCTCTGCAAGGACTTTAACAAATACTTGCGGCTAATTCATGAAAGTATACCAAAATTTGAAATATGTGCACAACCTGGTAGGAGGCAAACACCAAAAAAGTCACCACCTATTAACCCCCAGCTGGCTGAGGTGCATTTGTCTAGCCCAGAATCTGATTCTTTATGGACCAGTTCCCATTTCTGGCAGAGCTGGTACAGCTGCAATGTGAGTTTGGGGGGAAGAGAGTGTGAAGTTCGGCAGCAGACCTCGTTATGTCACCCAGCACACACTTCACAAGGCAGTAAAACGGGGAGACAGGGTGGCAGAGAGAGTCTGACACCCATTTTCTGCCCCTTATCCCAATAATGCATACCTTTGCAGGGCATCTTCCAAAAGCGTGGGGCAGCACCTCCTTCCTCCCCGTTAGTCAGGGTGAGGCATTACAGGGACCAGCAACTAGCACACAGCAAGGTTTGAAGAGGCATTTCATCGCCACTGGTTTTCAGACGCGCCTTCCTACATCAAGGCAACAAGGCTCCCGGTCATGGGAAGAAGTGAACCTCTCTCATCTGGGCTATTCAGCATATGTTTGTAAATCAGGATTGATTTGGGAGTGATTCATAGAGAGCGAGGGGGGCTGTGCTATGTGAGAAATAACTTATTGACAAGGAATAATTCAGCCAGCTCTAACCTTGAAATAGATGTTTGTCGTCAGAAGTTTATAGCCTGAGTGGAAAGAGCTAAGTACAAGTTTAAGGAGCTGAACAGGAGACACCCAGTTTTTAAAAACTCGCCATAAATCTTGGGTGGCTTGCCTTATGTTAGTCACATTCCCTGCAGAGGACTTTCGTTCAATGTTTGTTTGGTGTTTATAGATGTTATTTAAAAGCTGATTTTATCATAAAATTATTTTATGTTATGTATAATGAATAGTGGAGATCAAATAGGAATTGGAATTACAAATTCAAGTATTAAGAGTTGATAAATATTGACTTTTAGATAGACCCTCTGTAGATTTGAACAAAATGCTTTTTAGCCTAGTATACTGGTTATTTGAACATTACAACATACTAAAAAATGTAGAGCATTGTCTGATCCTCACTCTCCACTTTTACAGCTATTGATGTGGTCATGTTCCTATGAAGTGATCTGTACAGTATCTGGGAACTATAATATAAAACTTTCTAGCTTGTACTTTATGCACATCACATGCAAAAAGAAAAGCGTGGGAGGTACTAAGCTAAAATACAGTGTGATCACGTTAATTGTGTCTTTTCTAAAGATGAATTCTTAGAGTTTGCATGTTGGAAACCTCTTAATTAAGGTCTTTCAAATACTTCTTTAAAGACAGCACAAATATCTTAGGGCTGAACAAGTCACCGACACGCACCTGCACAGCATTAATGACGCCCCCGAACACTTGGAAGCACTTGGTCAGTTGTTGGCCACTAGTACCAAAGACGATAGGTCAGCCCCTTAGGCTGCTGGCCAGCCAAAAATAACTCAGCCCCGCTTTGCCCATAGTGACATGTAACTAATGGACAAAGACTGACGTGGGCATATACCTGTGATCATCTCCGCCCCAGCGTTTTCTCCCTCTGCTGTGAGTGCTGGGAGCTCCCAGCCTTTGGTCACGCCTCTTCCCCGTTGGCTCACTCAGCCTCCTTTCCCGTGCTGGTGAGCTTCACAAACAACAATAGCAACACTGAGAAGTTACCCTTATGTAAAATTCATGGTCTGACAGATACAGGATGAAAGCCATGTGGTTTAGCTAGAAGCAGATACTCCACCTTTGCTTTGAGCTAACTAACCTTTGTGTTAGTTAAGGAGCAGGCATCATCCTCAGCTCTGTTAGGTTTTCTTACTTTTCCACGTCTCTGCAGGCTCCATTCTGTAAGTCAGTGTGGAGTACTTTTTTTCCCCTTTTCATCTCAGAACAGGAGACTATTTCCTTGAAACTTGCAACATCCGTTAATTGTTAACGGTTTAAAAAAAAAAAAAATCATATTCATCCTTTAATATGTTCTTTCAGCTGATGCCTTCATGCTGAGGAGGCTGTGTAGCTACTGATAAGACCTAATTCGTGAAGGGCTTTTCAGCGGTCTGACAGGTTCATACGTGGCACTGTTTGTTCAGCAGGCAAGGATGAGCGTTCGCTGAAACGCCTCTACGGTGGCTGCTAAATGCGTGCAAGGAGGCTGGGGCTGGCGATCCAGCGGGAGCGGGCAGGAGCTCCGAGTGGATTCCCAAAGCGGTCCGTTGTTTTGCAACTATGTTCTGACTGCGGCACTTGATAGCTGATTTCGTCTTTTCTCTTTCAGAGCCTAATGAGCTGTGTGTGGGCCCTGCGTTCGGTGACAGCCCATCTCAAGATGCTGCTAATACAGTAGTTAATTATTCCTAGCTGAAGAAGTCTAACAGGAGCAAAAGGAACTGGGGAAAAGCAATGGCTGCCGGTAAATATCTCAGGTCTGCAGAGGCCGTAAGAAAGCAGCTGGAAAGAGCGGATTTCAGCTGTGACCGGGGAGGGGGGAAGCACAAATGTGTGATCACACCTTGTGTTTGTGAGTTCAATATCAGAAAGGTACCATCCCTTATCTATCCAACCCACTCTTCCTTCCTCAACCCAGAAAAATCCATACCTGGGCTCAGCTTATTTTGACCATATTAATGATAAAACTCTTTTGTTTTTAGAATAAAACTTTGTATTTCCCATAGTGAATTGATTTGGTTTGATCTCTTTTTAGTTAGGGGCTGATGTATTTTTAAATCTTTTACAAAAAAAAATTTGCACCACATGGAAAACGGGTCTTTCATTGGAGGGTGTTTGTTTCTCACAGCTTTCTGACAAGTTGCCAGAGATTATATATAATTAAATTATATCAGAGGAATACAGGACGATTCATTCAGGTTGGGAGGGGCCTCAGGAGGTCTCGAATCCAACCTCCTGCTCAAAGCAAGGTCAGTCATAGGGTCAGACCAGTTGCTCAGGGCTTTACCAAGTTGAGTCTTGAAAGCTGCCAAGGATGGTGACTGCACAGCCTGTTCCGCTGCTTGACTGTCCTCATGGTGAAAAAGTTTTCCATATAACCAGCCTGAACCGCTCTTGTTTCATTTTATGTCTGTTGAATGTTTCCAATGTCTTTATGCTTTGCTATACAATACCAACCACTATTATCAATGGTCTAAAAGGTGAATCACAGAATCACGGAATGGGAGGGGTTGGAAGGGACCTCTGGAGATCATCTAGTCCAACCCCCCTGCCAGAGCAGGGTCACCTAGAGCAGGCTGCACAGGACTGCGTCCAGGCGGGGTTTGAATATCTCCAGAGAAGGAGACTCCACACCCTCCCTGGGCAGCCTGTGCCAGGGCTCTGTCACCCTCACAGTGAAGTTTTTCCTCATGTTCAGGCGGAACTTCCCGTGTTCCAGTTTGTGCCCGTTGCCCCTTGTCCTGTCGCTGGGCACCACTGAAAAGAAACAAAACAAACCCAAAATAAGCAGTGGTTGTGATATCTCATTTTCACTGAAGGTTTTGGTTAAAAATCCTGGCGCATTGACTTTTCTACTTACAGTGTGTTTCTTTTCTTGCAGCAGCTGATGGTTTGGGAAGTATAGCTATAGATACCACACAACTTAACATGTCAGTCACTGATCCGACGGCTTGGGCTACAGCTATGAATAACCTGGGGATGGTTCCAGTAGGACTAGCTGGACAGCAGCTTGTGACAGGTAAGATATTTCTTTTTTAAAGAGACCTCTTGTACCATCCATTAATTCTTTGGGTCCTTTTAAAAATATATAGAATGATTTCTGAGGATATTATATTTTTACATTCTGAAAACATCACCTATGATTAATATTGCATACTGTGTATTAGTCTCTTCTTGTAGTAGGTATATAAGCCATATTATATTTTAACCTTGTGGAAAAGCCAAAACTCTTTGGGGAAATTGAACAACGAAACCATCGATCCTTATGCTGGGTCAAGACCAGGAGGCAGGTCACATAAGAGAAGCATTTGTCTCTGTTTCTCTGTTGAAGCAGAATGTCTTGAGGTTCTGCCAAGGAATACCCTGGGCTGGGAACTCTTGACCAGAGAAAGATTTTGAAGTTATGTTAATTGGGCAGAAAATCATGAAGTTCTTTCAATTCATATGCTCAGTTGATATCAGTGAAGTGAAGCTTTCCTATCAAGTGTGTGCTTATTTACTTTCCACCTGACTCTATAAATTGAATTTCAAGAGGTTGTTCTTGTTTGATTTTGTCATTTCACTTCCCAAACATAGTTTGGGAGAGCGTTGCAGGGTATCACTTATTCTAACAACAACAAAAATAGTATTTTGAAACCAGCAATGTTTCACAGACAAGCCTGGACATATCAGAATTCATTGTCAACATTAGAGGCCGATTAGTTGGGATTAATAAAACTTCATTGCTCCTGTGAGATAGAAAAAAATTATTTTTACATGGGTGGGTGCCCTGTAGACACAAGCCACATGCCATGCATATGACAGATCGCCTCTGGAAGCTGCATTGCTACTTCAGCTTAAGAAGAGCTGTGCAACATCTGGATCAGAGCAGCATCCTGTCATGTCTGTGCCCGTCCATGTAGACATGGATGCAGTGAGCCAGGTCACGACGCTTAATTTTGGCCAAATATGTCCCCTTCTGACACTGGGAACCGAGTGGAGCTGTGCCAGTTCACAGCTGACGGTCTGGCTCTGAATTACCTGTTTTACAGACGGGCAAACTAAGCTGCAAGAAAGCTGATTTATAATGAATCAGTCTCAAGCAGAGAGTGTAGCTGGTGGAGGCTGTGAACTAATTCTTGGTCTCTGGCTTTAACACCGCACTCCCGATTAAAAGAAACAAGCAAAGCTGTCCGCTCCTCAGGAGCCGGTTCTCTTCAACGTTTCTATCAATGACCTGGACACAGGAGTTGAGTCCACACTAAGTTTGTTGATGATACTAAATTAGGAGGAGCTGTTAATTCCCTTCAGGGTAGAAAGGACTAGTATAGAGATCTGGAGAGAGCACTGGGCAATCACGAACCGTATAATGTTTAACCAGGACAAATGCCGGATTCTGCGCCTGGGATGGTGTAATCCTGAATGTACGTGTCCCCCTGGATTGGGGGACAAGAGGCTGGAATGCAGCCCTGCAGAAAGGGATCTGGGGTTTTCGGTTGATGGGAAGCTCAATATGAGTCAACAATGTGTCCTGGCAGCCAAAAGGGCCGACCTGGGTGCATTAAGCACAGCGTAGCTAACCGGTCAAAAGAAGTGATTGTCCCACTTTACTCAGCATTGGTGCAGCCTCACCTTGAGTGCTGTGTGGTAAGAAGGATACAAAAATATTAGAGTGTGTCCAAGGGGAGGCAACAAAGATGGTGAAAGGACTAGAGGGCAAGACTTAAGAGGAGCAGCAGAGGATGCTAGGTTTGTTCAGCTTAGAGAAGAGGAGGCTGAGGGGAGACCTCATTGCTGTCTACAACTTCCTCATGAGGAGGAGCAGTGAAGGTGGTGCTGATCTCTTCCCTCTGGTGTCCAGTGACAGGATGCAAGGGAATGGCTTAAAACTGCGTCAGGGGACGTTCAGATTGGTTATTAAGAAAAAGTTCTTCACTATGAGGGTGGTCAAGTACTGGAACAAGCTCCTCAGGGAAGTGGTCATGACCCTGAAGCCTGTTGGTGTTCAAGAAGCGTTTGGACAACACTCTTTGATATATGGTTTAACTTGCCCTGTATGGAGTCAGGAGTTGGACTCGATGATTGTTGTGGGTCCCTTCCAACTCTGGACATTTTTTGATTCTATGTGCTCGTGGGGAAACAGCTTTTTCCATTTTCTGGTGGGGCTTTGCCTGCAGGTGCTGCGCTCAACTTGAATGTGATTACCTCCAAACCTGAAAATAGCCACGTGTCAAAAATCAGCTCCTGCTGCTTTCATTTATAAGTATCTCAGTTGTATACCCATGGAGATTTGCCCGCCTTTTTGTCTTCTCCTCTTCCTCTGTCTCTCCAGTTTCAGTGTAAATTGTGTCCTCAGGTGTGCTAGGCAGTCCCTACACGGCAGCCTCATCTCATGTGCAATGCTTTTCCCCACAAGGGAGGATCTCCAGAACTTCATTTCATTGCCAGCTCCCTACTGTAATTTCCATAATTATGTGTATCACGTATTGTAGGAGTGTTGTACAGGTCAGTTGGTATTTGTTCAGCATTTTCAATGTATGAAAGGTGTATAAGTAATAAATATTAATTACTGAAGTGCTGCCTGATTTCTCTATGGGTGCAGAATAACTTCTTTCCTTTCCTTTTGCTTTCCTTTGTTTGAGACTCTCTTGTATTTTCAAAGTAAATAGGTGCTTTGACACTTCATTATATTTCCTTATGATTCGTAAGTTTTTGACACATTTTCTTCATGGCAAATCCATAATGGCAAAACCACAGTTTACCATGAAAAGACTTATAGACTTATTTGCTATAATATATTTACTGTATATGCATTCAGTGAGAGTTTGCATCACCATGTTTGACCAAATATCTAACTAATCCTTAGCCCTTTCTGACTTTTTTTCATTTTTTTTTTTGCTATTAATCCCGGTAATGAACTCATCTTTGTCAGCAGTCACATATTGCTTTTGCTTCTGTCATCTGTGACATTTCTCAGAGATGAAAATGACACACCTGTGTCCCAGTGCTAACTTTTTGTCTGTCTTTAAAAATTTATTTTATTCTTTTTTTTCCTTCCTTGATGACAGCTAGGAAAGCAGTAAGTAGTTTAGATTAATCTTGGAGAGAGTGTGATCTTTCCTGGATATCTTTACATAACCTGCCATAGTCTGAAATTTGGTGTGTGGCACTCATCTATATCCTGACATATCTCTTAGTTCTCTGATCTTTCAGCTTCCGAAGGACTTATCCATTCACGGCCTTTCCTTCCCCAAACTAACCAGTTCGTAATTCCTAAACTGCAGGGCCGTTTTGTGCCCTTAGGTATGGAGCCCATACGATCTACTAAGTCTTTTTAAAGGTTTTTGATGGGTTTTTTTTTTCCCCCAACTGTTGTTACCTTTGCTGCTGTGCAACGTGCTGGGTTGCTCACTTTGTAACAGAGTTATGCTCCCCACTTTGCAATCTGTGAAGCTCTTGCCTAGCCCAAGAGTTCCTTTAATGACAACTAAAGCTTCTGCAACATCTGGCCGGTACTCTTCTCACAGCCTGGGATGTAGGCTGTCTGGTCTTGGTAACTAATCAATTTTAAGCACTGCTAACCTTTTAATACCAGTTTAGATGATATCTGCACTCTATTTAATTCCTTATCTCCCAGTGCTGTAAAATTGGATTTTTGATCTGGGCAAATGTCAGAGCCTTTCATTTGTAAAGATGGATTCTTGTTAATAGTTGTATAATATCTCTTCTGTTTCTACATATATTTTGCTTACACTTATTGTTATTCAGAATGCTTACTTTTTTCCATAATATTTGGCTACTGCATTACATATACACTAATGTATGCATTTATACATTATGTATACATAATTCATACAATAAACTGTAGTTTAATAATGCATTAGTTAAAGTGTTAAAGCTTGATGTGGAATACTTATGGCTGAAAAGCACTTCATTCTAAACCTCCCCTTTCAGCAGGTTATAATTTTTTCCAAAAAATTGCTTTTTGGGCTGAAATTTCTCACGGTTGGTCTCAGCCCAGAGGAAAAAAAATTCTGGAAAGGTTGGAGAAAATCTACTAAACTGCTTTTGAATGATCCAGGCCTTAAAATTGCTGTTTTCTACGCTTTGAGACTTTGAGAAAAATGGTCAGGTGAGAGGGGAAGGATAGTTTGTACTTCACCTTTTTGAGATCTGAATCCTGTGTGTGCACTCGGTAACTCTGATTCAAGCACATCTTTCAAGTACATCCAAGTCTGCTGTTTTGTTACATTTTAGGACTAGCAGAAAAAGCTCAGTGACCTCAGGCCAACTGAGAAGAATGGTTTATTTTGCTTTTGCATTGGTACTTTTTAAAGGCAATTTTGGCATTGCTGAATTTAGTGTTCTTATGCTTTCATTTGTTTCAGCAAATGGCATCAGGTCACCTGTTTTCTAAAGGAAGACATCCTGCCAGGAAAATGATTTACTTCTCTGGTTCATTTTGGCTCTCCATTCACTAATGAACCGTTGCCCTGAAAAACATGAAGTAATTTTGAGATGCTTTCCTCCAGAATAACTTAGATGACCTAAACATTTGTTAGTCAAAAATGGTGTATGTCAGAAAGTTCTCCAGTACAAATGAACATGAAGAGTGGTACATAAGTGGTAATTCTTTTAGACTTAGTTAAGCTCATGCCCTGTGCCACATGTTTGTTCTCTTACAGAGGAAAAATAACAAACCACGAGGGCAGACATCCAAGATGAAAGTTATAGATCTGCCTACAAGTCAAGGGTATGCCTGACAACTGATGCCTTCTACTTATTTACAGGATAATTATTAAAGCACGCTTCTCCATGCGAGTCCAGCCAACATGCCTCAGCCTCAGGATATTAAAATGTTCAGTGGCCTCCAGTCTTGTTTTTGCTGAAGTTAGACTTTGACCACTTGTACAAAATCCAAGTGAAATCAGAGACTAGGAAGCTTTGAAGCCTAACATCTTGCTTACCAAATATCTTTCTATACCAAGGTATAGAAAAAAGATACACAATTTTTGTGGCCTCAGGCATGTATTTTTTAGACACTGGAGGTTGTGAAGTATTAGACACTTACATCAACCTTTCTGTTTTTCCATTTGTCTTTGCTTTCCCCACACACTTGTCTTTTGACCTGATTTCAGTGGAACATTGGAGCTGTCAGTTCCAATCAGGTCACCTCGCTCAGGATTGTGCTTTTGACAGTGTTGAGTATCGGATCCTTCACAGGGAGAGATGTACAAGGCAAATCAGCGCTGAAGTGCTTCTCCCTCTGATGGGCTCTCCTCTTGATCATTAATATATAGAGCAGGGTTCCCCAAACTAGAAGTTGTATTTCCAAATCAAGTCATAACTCAGCAAAACCTCACTTTTGGAAGCAGCACCTGTGACAATAAGTGGTTCCAAATCCTGAAACTGCAACCCCAGGCTTACTTTTTGATAACAGAAAAATTTGGGAAATTGTGATCTAGAGACTCCTAAATCCCAAGACACGAGGTTAAATATCCCTCCCAGAATTTTATTAGCTCAAGACCTCCAAGTCTCTGGAGCTGTAATACTCAGACTCTCTCTTTCTTCGGAATGAAGATTGTAATGAAAGGCAATCACTACATTCAGATTCCAGTTAGTCTCAAGCATTTTTCCATGTGATGGGCACATCAGGGAAAGGACTAACATGATGACTGTTCCTTCTCCTACTCACTCCAGTGTCTCAAGAGGTCACTGATTCCTATGCAGAGAAAACCTAGGGATTATTTGTGAAAAATCCAGGATGAGCTGAGACTTAAGAATTCCTTCCCCAGTCTGCCTTGGCTATGGAAAAGTCCTCTAAGCTTCGCTGTCTTTCTACCATTAAATAGGTGAGGCATGCTTAGTGAATTATTGTCGACTGCAGATCATCATATGCTGACTAAATTGTAAACATATCCCTTATTGTTCTGGTTGTGTACTATTTTTGTAACATTAATGAAGAAAAATCAAATAAAGTAGGAAATCAAGGTATATTTGATTATATTCAGCAGTTCCCCAAAGAAAGACTGTACATTAAGCAGTGCTGAAGACTTTAAGAAGTGAGCTGGCTAGAAGACTGCCAGCTCTTACATGTATCCTTCTTCTTCTGTGGCCTCTCCATTACTGGAGGCTTGGAGCCACTGACAGCCATCTGG
The DNA here is from genome assembly GCA_009819775.1 of Phoenicopterus ruber ruber. Classification (NCBI taxonomy): domain Eukaryota; kingdom Metazoa; phylum Chordata; class Aves; order Phoenicopteriformes; family Phoenicopteridae; genus Phoenicopterus; species Phoenicopterus ruber. The sequence continues at coordinate 186,979,068 of CM020215.1, read as the reverse complement.
CAGTCTCATTTTGTTTTACCCGTGCTATCCCGTTACCTGTTAAAGCTTCCCTTTTCTACACTCCATTGCTTAGCCACTGAACCAATGTGCCAATGAACACATAACCCGAATCGTCCAAGACATGCCTAGCAGAACACAGCTTCCTTTTCTGTAATTAATACTGAGCTCCTGTTAATTGATTACAGGGTCTATCCACGAAAGTTTTAAAGTGAGCCGCTTGTCCTGTGACCTGAAGATAGTAACCTTTTTTTTTTTAGGAAAAAAGGCTTGAGCATCTATAGTTTGTGACTAAGGTTTAGCACGCTCCAGCTGTAAGGTTTGAAGCGCAGCGGCAGCTGGCGAAGGCACCCCACGCACTCTTGTTCCCCTGCCCCTGTAAGCTGCAGACCACAAACACAGCGGCGTACGGCGTGTTTACCCTTGCTCTGAATGCCGCATTGCCTTGGCATCTGGCAGTAAAAGAAGATATAGAAAGTCTTAATAAAATCTGCAGAGTTTTCCATAGGCTTTGCAAACCCCTGGAGGTTAGGAGGTATCTTTGGAAGGTATCTTTTCAGCTATTATGGCTTCCCAACCTGTTTTATGCATTGTGTTTCGTTAACAAGCCAGCCCTATGGAGCAAGAGAAATGTAGGAAGGCATACTCTAAAGAAAATCATATAATTTTCCTAATTTTATTCTAGTTCCTTCCTACTTTATTTTTCATAGTCTTCACTACAGAAACATCTCATCTTAGTCAAGAGGAAAAGATTTACCATTTAAATTATCTGAATGACCAATCAGAATAATTAAAGAGGTGTGAAACATATACTCTAAAGGATTAGAGTCGAGCTTGTACCCAGATAAAACTACGTATTTATATTATCGAGACACGGGAGAGCAGCAAGAGTGAAAGAGAATAGGTACTGTGGGAATCCCAATAGGTAGAGCCACTGGGAATATCTCTAAAGCAGAATTATATATTAGTGTAACAAGTAGGGTTTTTTCATTGACCTGAAAAGCCCCTGCAGAGTTAATCACACTTTCTATCATGTGAGTGTTACTCAAGGAGACTTCACACCAGGGGACATTAAAGTGCTAGGAACAAACACAGTCAGGTTACAACGGAAAAAGGAGAGAGAGATTCGACGGCCAGAGGAAATGTGGCAGAAACTCTAAGTGCCTTTGACACACTGTTCAGGGTTAAGTGGGCCTCTTAGGTCATTCAAGTGCCTCCTCTATATTAGACCTTAATTGAGGCCAAGGATGAAGATAACGATTAAAATCTGCTCAGTGCTTAAAGATAAATTGTGCTTTTTAACATGGTATGAGGGGCTGAACGTCCCAAATAAACAAGACTCAGAGGTGAGCAGGGGCACATAAAGGGAATGACTAAGTGCAAAGCTTGTGTTGTACGTGGGATGAGGGTTTTTTCTGGAACATGACATCTCTCTTTCTGCTGTTATACTTTTGTCCAGGCCAGTTAACAGTTTAGGAAAACAGACTGATTAATATTTGGCATAATTCTTCTTTACTGTCTCAAAATACTGGAATAAATTTATGGTGCAAGCCATATTGTTTGGTTGTTTTGGCATTTGGGGTTTTTTGGAGTGTTTTTTGGGTTTTTTTTTAATTCCTAGCTGTTGGTAATTATACCACCAAAAATCTGTTTGGCATGTTTTTATTTGAAGTTACAGTAAAGTGACATAAGGAAATATATTTAATTTTTGCAAAAGTTTTCCCCATCTTTTATCTCACTTTGGAAAGCCTCCATTCCCACTATTTTCCATGTGTTTGTTTATTCTAGACAAGAAAGCCCATGAGTAATTATGAGCATCTCACTACATAACGTAAGCCAAGAGGCTATTGGGCACCATTTGCTACTGACTGCTCACTTCTGCTGGAGCACAGCTTATTTGCAGCACTTTCCCTTCAAACACCACTCCGCATCCAAGGATCTCACATTCCTTGGCCTACATGGGGAATCCAGTGTAACCTCTGTGTCATGTTTGTTTGCACTATTTATCTTCAAGCATTGAGCAGATTTTAATCATTATCTTAATCTGTTTTCTCATGGGAAAATTGAGTTATTGTGGATAGAAATCAACAGAAAGAGCAAATTGACCATTTTAACTAATCAAAAACAAGGTATGAATACCAGATTATGCATTTACGTGGAATCACAGAACGGTAGGGTTTGGAAGGGACCTCTGGAGATCATCTAGTCCAACCCCCCTGCCAGAGCAGGGTCACCTAGAGCAGGCTGCACAGGACTGCGTCCAGGCAGGTTTTGAATATCTCCAGAGAAGGAGACTCCACACCCTCCCTGGGCAGCCTGTTCCAGGGCTCTGTCACCCTCACAGTGAAGAAGTTTTTCCTCATGTTCAGGCAGAATTTCCTGTGTTCCAGTTTGTGCCCGTTGCCCCTTGTCCTGTCGCTGGGCACCACTGAAAAGAGTTTGGTCCCATCCTCTTGACACCCACCCTTGAGATATTGATAAGCATTGATGAGGTCCCCTCTCAGTCTTCTCTTCCTCAGGCTGAACAGCCCCAGCTCCCTCAGCCTTTCCCCATAGATGCCCCAGTCTCCTCACCACCTTCATAGCCCTCTGCTGGACTCTCTCCAGTAGTTCCTCGTCTTTCTTAAGCTGGGGAGCCCAGAACTGGACGCAGTACTCCAGATGGGGCCTCACTAGGGCAGAGTAGAGGGGGAGGAGAACCTCCCTCGACCTGCTGGCCACACTCTTCTTCACACACCCCAGGATGCCGTTGGCCTTCCTGGCCGCAAGGGCACATTGCTGGCTCATGGTGAATTTGTCATCCACCAGGACTCCCAGGTCTTTCTCCGCAGAGCTGCTTTCCAGGAGGTCAACCCCTAACCTGTACCGGTGCATGGGGTTGTTCCTCTCCAGGTACAGGACCCTGCACTTGTCCATGTTGAACCTCATGAGGTTCCTCTCCACCCAACGCTCCAGCCTGTCCAGGTCTCACTGAATGGCAGCACAGCCTTCCGGTGTACCAGCCAGTCCTCCCAGTTTTGTGTCATTGGCAAACTTGCTGAGGATAAAAAAAAAAGCTTGTTAATGGCAGACTGTTGGTGGCCTGCTGAGCACAGTCATGGAGTCTGGGTGGCAAGGCGAAGGCGATGCTACCTGAAGCCCTAAAGCCAAAGCTCTTAACAGGTTGTGTGGATGGTCTGCAGGAGATGGGCGCAGCAGCCCCAAGAGGACTGTTAACTCGGTCCATGCAAAGTGCTCTCGGGAGAGCGCAGTGATCAGGATGGCACAGATGGCATCGCCTGGGGGAGTCGCCGAGCAAGACTTGCTTGGGAGGGGAAGACTTGAATAGGAATGAATCCGCAGGCAGCCACCCCAAATCAAGGGCTATAAAATCTTTTGTTCTTCCCTAGTCAGGCTCTCTCTTTGCCTGCATGGGCTGGGTTGATACTTAGAGCTTGGCCCTGGAAAGCAAGCAAGAGAAGCTTGCTTTCTACATTTTGTCTTGGGATGAAGGGCATAAGCATGGTTTTCTTTCCTTTCTGCCACCTGTCCTTCAAATGCCCTTTGCTTATTGCATGAGAATTAGGTCTCACAAAGTGCATAAAGGTGCACATCCACTTCGCTGCAGGAGTCTGTCTGTGAAATATCAGCAGAGGCAATCAGTGTGGAAAAATGTCTTTTGATGGTCCACGTTGAAGAAGAAAGTTGGGCTTCAGTGAGCCTAATCCTTGGGCATGCGAGGGAGCTTGTAACATAATACTTTGCTAATGTTGACTTCATTCAGATAAACAGTGGATTTACCGCACCTTCCCGTGCTCCGATGGTGATAAATGATGTGCGTGACATCACCAGCTCTGAGTAATGTCTATGTAATGGGAAGCAGCTGGTCACTGGAGTAGTTCTGTTAGTGGACGTGGAGGTGAAAGATAATTAAACTTAATACATAAAATATGCTCTAATACTCTGCAGCATGTATTTGGATTGTGTTCTGCCCAAATATTAAAGATATTCTGTTACTGTGGCTTCAGAAATTTAATAGGTCTGTTCATGTAACAAAGACAACTTTATCTGCCTTTCCTGTATGTGCACGTTTCTTACTCAGATTTTTTTTTTTTTCTTAAAAAACGGTTCTCTTGACCCTAGCTGATTATCCTTCATAAATAATCTCCTCCTCCTGACTGCAATGCCTACATTATTTACTAATTATTTGTTATTTGTGTTCAGGAAATTGTGTTCAGCTTAAAGATAGAGAGCTCCAGTAAGTTAAACACTGCCTGAACCCTTAAGAGTCAATCCCAGCCCAAATTGCACATGGCCTGTTTTATTTCACTTAGATAAAACAGGTAGGTAAGGGGCCGCATGGAAACAATGGGATAATACTGATTGGCATGAAAAGCAGCGGTGATTCCGGAGCTGCCTGCCTATTGTGTCGCTTTTTTTATAGGTATCTTGGCACAGCAGCAATACGGTGGTAAGTGAAAAAGCGATTTAACTCTTTTTGTCTGATACTCTGAGTTAGGCAGCGCGCCCATTAGAAACAGGCGGACGGTTCCTGCTTGCTCTGCCTCTTTGACTATGCTGCTGTGATTTTTAGAGAAGGATTGGGAAAAGGGAAGTGAAGGAGCTTTGCTAGCATGTAGAGGAGACAGCACCACAGGAGTAGGTGCAGATGTGCTTATTGTCACCTTTTTTGAAAAGATCTGGCAGCACGAGCTGTGTTTCAGAGGAGACATGTCCAGACTGCAATAGACGGAGAGGGCAAGTTATATGCTTCTCCAATTCCTTTTGTTCTCTCTGAGACAATTGCATTTCAAATAGTTCATTTCACTAGGAATAAATTGGAGTATTACAACCAACTGCAGTGTTAAGGTTTTTCCCTATTTTGAGCTGCATCTGTCAAACCTATTTAACCCTTCTGTTGGAAACCCTCTGTTTTAGGACTTAATCTATACTTGAACTTGCATGACTGAGCCCTTCCAGGAATAATCATTGAAACCTTGATTTCTGGGGCCTTTTGATAACAATTTTGGCACTTCAAGCATGCTTCATAGAAGTATTTTTAAGACATTGCAGAATGACCTACAGCTTTATCTGCTAGAATAGCCAGTACCGTAAATAAATTAAATATTCCTTAAAAATAACAATAAGCTCACCAAAATCAAGAGGACAGCAAAGAGAAAAGTGACTAGATTTTTTCTTTTAATTCCCTGATATTTAGCGTGTTTATACCCAAACAAAGTGCTGCTGTCCTTTAATGTAATAAATGTCGTAGCACACTTTTTTTTCTTTACTGTGCTTTTAATACTTTCATAACCCCCTAGGGACTTAGAGAAGGATCATGGGTTGTGAGAGGAGAGAGCTCGGATGCTGCACCTGGATATCAGGGCTGCGTGCAGGCAGCAGGGAACGGGAATCTGCAGCTGAGCAGCTCCAAGAGTAACCGATTTAATAAATTGCTTATAAATGTCGCGGGGTCCCTTTACGTTACTAGCCAGAATATGAAAAGTACATGAAAAAATCCCAAGTACAAGTACAAGTTCATTCTTGCTATTCACGAGTCTGTGTAAAGTAAAATATCTCTTCCAGTTCTTCCTACATATGTTGCCTTTTAACTTTGTGTCCTTTTGTTCTGCTCTGTCTAATTACCTCAAGTAGATAATCAAGCTTGATTTTATAATAAACCATAGCCGGTTCAGGCTTGTCATGACTGATTTATCGACTCCCAAGACTAAAGACTTTCAGCCTCAAGACTAAGATCATTTCTGGCTGCAATTCAAGGTGTTAATTCTGAGCTTTAAAATCTAAATGTGGTTTGGAACATGTGTCCTACGTTGTCCCTTCAAAAAGAGCAAGCAGCCTGCATTTCTTTTGTTTTCTGTTGCTGTTGTCCGAGTGGAATTTAAGCTGGAATTAAGACAAAACAAACCCAAACCATCCAATGCTGCAGAAACAGTCTTGCATGTAATCATCATGACAAAGATCGTCCTCTTGAAGGCAGGGGGGCTACTATATATGAATGGAAGCTTCTAGGAGTGGGCCTCAAGAGGGAACATATATCTCCATGAAGGATCCCAGCATATATTTCCCTGTAACACACTGCTTCAGCACCGCCTGATGGGGTGGCACGTGCCGCTACACGTGTGCACGCCTTAGAAATGTAAAGGTGGCAGTGCTAAGAAAAGAAAATGATGATAGCTAATGACTCATCTACACCATTTGGTGTCCCTTAGGGACAGCCTCTCTTCCAGTGTTTTACCTCAGCAGTTCAGCTCATCGGGGACACGAGAGCTAACCATCCTTCCAACTATTCATCCAGGGATTTGAGGCCCTGTGTAGGGCTTTTTTACCGCAGCTCCTTTACCAGGCTGTTGTGTTCCTACCTGCCTGCCTCCTCTTTCCCCTCATCTCTAGTTTTCCATCAACAAAGCGTCGGCATAGATTTGAGTGCAATCTCTGTAATGCAACAGGTATCTACTAATGGGCATTAAGGTCTTTTAGCTACCTCAAGTAGTAAAAGAGCGATCCCATTATTCTAAGGATTGTGTAACAGAAACATCATCACACATCTGCATATTCTAGCTACCGTTACTGTATACTGTAATTCTCCCTTCTTACTGCTAACAGGCATCAGGTTGTGGATCTAGTGATATTTTCTCAGTGTTTTCTTGTTCGAATTCAAAGACAGTGTGGGTTTTCACACATTACCTAGGTTGTTTGCCTTATCCTAGCTCAATTATTTCACATTTTCCGATGCAGAATGGCATCTGGCCTCTGTGGGCCACGTTGCATGAGAGCTACATCTCACTAGACTTGGTTGCATGACCTGTTATTGTGCTTCCAAGATTTGTTTCGTCTGTAGCCTTGAGATACTGTATTTAATGCCTCATCCACATATGTATATCGTAAGCATGAACTAAAGAAGTTCTCCAGAGGACTTTTTTTATTGCTCACCATGCTTTTATGACCGAAAGATGACAGCCTGTCATAGTTTTCTTTTACGGTTGTGTTATAGATTAAAAATATCAGGAAAGTCCATGTTACTTGATGGCTGCATATAAATAGAGTTTACAGGTTTGCAAGTACTGCCCGCTCTGCAAACTCATTTGGGGATTTAAAGGGTAACAAACCTGTTTTCGCTCTGGCATCAGTAAAATCCAGTAGTAAAATGCTGCTGGCCAAACATTGTAGTTGGAGCCTTGATTGTTCCCCCTGGAGTTCCGGAGATGAACATAAGAGGAGAGAGTGATCCCGGGGTTAGGCAGAGAGAGCCCCTCCATCAATAATACAGACCAGAATAGGACCCAGTTTCCCTCTTCCACTTGTACGAGTCTGCAGAGCCAGCAGGAATAAGAGGTTGTAAATTTTTTTCCTTGTGTTAGTAAAATAAAGAAAAATGAATCTGACCGTAAAAGGCCAGGCTTCATCTGTCTTTTAGATTAGAAAACCCAGCAAACAAACAAACAAACGAAGTCTTTTCCATCACAGATAATTAACCCCCTCATTTAATGCCCAGGCCCGCTGCAGCCTGTGTTGCCCTGACCTCAGGGACTGTGTGCCGATAACAAATCAAGCTCAAAGGGGAGGAGGAGAGGCAGGGTCACAGCAGGCTCCTCCGATACACGCTTGCTAGTGAGGCGAGCGCTGCCCGTTTCTAGGAGCAGGCGGTACACCTGCATGCCTTCTGCATGAGGCAAGACTTGTGGGTAAAAGTTATATTGCTTCGTGGACCAACTCATGGAGCTGGAAAAAAATGCACCAGCCCTCCGATGGTCTGAGGCAACTGGGGGACTAAAACTTTAATTATAGCAGACAGTAAAAAAGGTGAATTCGAAGGAAGGAGTAGTTTTGCAGCACATTATAATTTTCCTCCCGTTATTAATCTTTTAATCTGCCACAGGCTTACCTATCTATTCCTTTACAGAATAACCACCGTGTCACCACTTCCCTTTTAATACTCCCTTCTCTTTTACAGGTGCTAACCAGCTTTTCTGTCTACCTGACTTAACATATCTAATTAAACTCAAAGGATGTGCTCCCTGCTTGTATTTAGCTTGGAAGTTCACTGCTTCTGTCTCAGACCTGAACATGAGCTTCTCTTTTTTTTCTGACTCTACTGACCCGTAAACCTTGTCTTGCTTGTGACTTTAGACCATTACAGCTACAGCAATACTATTACAAATGTGTGACATTATTCTTAAAGTAGCCTCCCAAATCCAGACCCACAGGATAATGGCTGGCTTATGGCTGTAAGGAAAAGATCTCTTGTGTAAGAGAGGTAGTCTTCTTCTAAGGGCAAAACAATAATTTGAGTTAGATTTTGTATACAGAAGACTTTTTTATTTCTATATTCTTGTTCTGTGCCTCTTAGTCATTAATCTCTCCTATGGAAACTTGTCAAATACTTTTGGAAATTGAAACAAATATGCTGCATCCATACTTATTTTTCTTATCATTTATAACCACAATGTCTTAAAAAAAGCTCCAGCTTCTCTTTCTGTGCTCCCTATCTCTTAAATCCCTTTGGCTTTGTTCAAAATGGACTGCCATTCCATTTCAGTCTGACGTATTTTTCATCATGTCCCTTTTTGCAACAGATTTCTAGTCAATGGCCTTTGTGAAGTTTTCGTGTGATGAAACTCTTCAATGTTTTAAGCGTGTCTGAACATCCCATCCTTGTCAGTAAACGTCTTGGCTGTTGCTTGTATGCATAGCCGCTCACGAATATAACGGCTTTTTTCTAATGTGACTTAACCAAAACAAGACTGTTCTTTCTAAGTCACTTCTCTGGTTCGCAGTAAGTTTTCCCCCGAGGCTGAGTTTGAAATGTAATTCCTTTTTGTTGTTATTGATTTAGTGAGGTACTCCAGTAATTTCCCAGTAGTTTCTTTATAGCAAGGAAGCACGTACAAGTTCTGCCTCCCTGTTACTGGATGGGCAACAGGAGCGCCACAGAAAGGAGTTTGATGAGAGTAGGTTTATGTCATAGCTTCTGGAAGGAGACAGGAATCTCCTTCGGCGAATCCAGAGATTGCTGTGGGTGGGCTGAATCACTCTACACAATCATCTTCCACCTTTTCCACAGACCATATGAGGAGGTGAAAAGGCTCCTGATCTGAGGTGCCATGGTTAGATGTTTTGGTGTGGGTGATGTGAATCTCTCTGAATCTGTAGCGAGGTCCTAGATTGACGTTATCTGCATTTCAGCTGAGGTTGAATGTGAATTTCCACAATAAAGCTGCTGCTTTGTTTCTCCGTGAACAAAGAAATTCTTCACAAAAGAACTCATCATTCCCCAATATTAGATTAGACCCAGGATGAAAGTAGACTTTTGCTTCAGAACTAGAATTGAATTACAGAAAGGGTTCCTGGATTGTGTCATCTCAGAGTTGTCACATTGTCGCAAGACAGGGGAAGAAGGACAGAAAAATCCGATTTTCCTGGGCTCAGCCTTGCTTTGAAGATTTTAGATGATATCAGCCTTTGAATTAGGAATGTTGCTGTGGCATTCAGGTCCTTGCAAGCTGTTGTGTTCATGAGAAACTGCAGAAACGGTGCTAAGAAACAGAAGGAGGTGGGCAGAGGACGGGTGAGGTTCCTCACTCCCAGGAGCTCCTGCTGGACCTGTGTGACGAAGCTGGAGGGAACAGGTACGGAGGTGCGGGAGAAAGCTGGGCTACCGAATCCAGGCCACGGTGGTTGCTGAGAAGTTGTCAGGGAGGCGCATGAGCTTTCTTTGAAGGGCTGCCATCAGAGACAGCCTTGTGCTTGCTCGTGCAGCTTGTAGGGAAAGCAACTTTCGGGTTCCGAACCCAATATTTTGTGTATTTTGTTAATTAAGAAGTTGCAAATGATTACACATTACACGTTAGCAGTGCTGTAAAATGAATGTTTTGTGTGCATGGATGAGCTGAACGTGACTTTAGGCGTACACTCCAATGCCATTTCTCTATTAATTACATTTACAATTTAGAGCTGTCTGTAAGTAGAAGAGCTTACTGTGCTGATAGTTACTGACAGAAGAACTTTTCAAATCACCTTCCCAGCCAGATGTTCATAAACAAGTGTTTGACAGTTGGCCCATAAATCAAGTCAAGCATTTCATCATTGTTCTCTTAGGTGGCTCTTGCGTTTAAGCCTGTTTAGCTAAACACATACGTTTACTTAAGATGAACTGTAAAAATAACATCTGGAGATCTTTTCGCTGAAAGAAAATGCCAAAGGGTCTTACACAAGGATCAAGTACATTTTATAAACTGTGGCTGGGTTTTTGGAATTCGAGCTGAATAAATGCGCTCTCAGCTTTTGAGAGGATCAAGGGCCAGTATTATTTAAATGTTCTTTTTACTTGTGTGGCACTCTGCAGGGGATGTGCTCTCACCAGAGCAGTCTTACATTTCTCATTCCATAATGAGTTCCTGTTTTCATCCTTGCCACCTGGGACCCTGGCACAGTCCTGCTCGTAGCAGTGGAGTCACACTGGTGGAACTGGATGCAAAGCTCAGTCCAAAATATTTACTTTAGAATATTCTGCTCTGCAATAGACTGCGTTCAAAGGGGAACGTCAAAGAAGGAGTTGCTGGGTGTTTTACATTTTAATCTCTGCTTGTATCAGTCATCTCTCTTTTATCCCTCTTTTTCCTTTTCAAGATATATGAGATTTTTCCTTTCTATCCTGAAGAGGTTTTTTTTTTTTTTCTTTTTTTCCCCTACTCTTTTTCTTAGAAAATCATGCTAATAAGCTGTGGTTTGCTCACCTTTCAATTCGGTGTTACTATGCATTTTGGCTTTGCTGAGTATCAGGTTGGTCGCTTTGCTTTTTCATATTCAGTTCACGACATGAAGGAGAATTCTGCTGAAATTTAACAAGCCCCAGGGAAAAAGATTCAGACAAGTGCAGTCAGATTTATAAAGTGGCAGATAAAATGGGAAAGGTTTTGCATTACTTTTGCCACATTGGGTGTTTTTTTGATGGATGGGCTGTATCTCATCTGTGATTCAGAATGACGTCGATTCATGTTATGAGGGGTACCATGACCATGGCTGTTCAGGATAACATAAAACCTATAATCTGGAAATGCTGGGAAAGGTGAGTAAAAAAATAATACACATGAATTCCTGGCCTAGGACCATAGTTATTTTGTGATTTAGTTCTCAGGAACACAACCTGCTTCATAATGTGAGACTGGCATTTAATCTGAGAAACCTGACTGTTTTGAGAATTATACAAGGCGGCACAGAGCTGTTTAATGCTTAAGTGACAACAAAACATAAAGATGCTGGCCGTAATTCTATCTGAAGTAGTATACTTTCCTGTGAAGCTTGGACGAGTACGTTCTTGATTTAAATATCTGGAACTACAGTACACGGTGTGAAACATAAATCCTCTCGGTGCTGGAACCCAGAGACCAAAGGAGCCAGTCAGAAACCTATTTGAACTGCAAATTTATCGTTTGAGTTTGAAGTACGTATGCTAGACTTAGAAAGGACCTTTCCTAACCTGGTCCTTCTGTCCCATTTGAGCAGTGCAAAGAAGCTATAAAGCTGCCTGAAATGTGAAAGGCTGAAAAGTCACCGGCATGGCAAAGGTGGTTGAGAGCTGGAGTGACGCAGACCAGGGCGGCAGGCCACGTGGCCCATTAGCAGCCTTCGTTAAGTACCGCGGCCCCACAAAACTCAAAACTGTCCTGAGGCCACTTCAGCACAAATCGAAGGACAAAGCAGTCACTGGCAGTCCCAGGTGCTAAAAGCCTCTTCTCTAAGCTCCCTTGAATACAGCTGTAGTACAGCTGAGAACATGACCCGCAGAGCTGAACAGTTCAGCTGGTTGGGGGGGGGGGGGGGAAGACCCAAATCTACTGACTCTAGTGAATTCAGCCAGCCCAGCTGCATGGACCACATCCAGATATTATGCCATCTACCCCGTGCCAGCCAAGCTGATGGCACCGCCAGTCACTGTCCCTTCTCTCCTCTCCCACCAGCAGCCCCTCAAATGCCCTTTCCTGTGCCTGTCACAGAGCGACACGGTGAGTTGAGCTGCTCCTGATGGAGAAGAGGGCAAGGGAGGGTAGGTGATATGGTCACCTCTGACCTGCTCTCTCTTTGGCCCTGGGGTACCTGCAAGAAGCTGCCGTCAGCTGCATGGTCCTCACTGACTGCTTGAAAAGCTGTTTTCTGCCTCCCTGGCAGAAACTGCTGTTGGGTGGTGAGCTGGCAGCTGGTACAGAGTGGACTAGATACATCCTGGTCATGATGTATCCTGCTGCAGGCTATAGTCTGAAAAGTCTGTTTCCCTTCAAAACTCCTGCAGAGTGGAGATGTTTCAAATGAAATGGCCAGCGAGCAAAAAAAGCCAAAATTTCAGAACTTTGCAAACCTCTCCTAGGATCGAAGTGAAAGATATTTTCCTCCTTAAATGAGGAGAGAGGCAAGAATAGCAAAACTTGGGAAAAAAATCTGCTTGCTGACTCTGTTGCTCTCCATGTTCAATTGCTGGAAAACTCACAGGCAGAACGTAGGGGGCAAGGCCCAATTAGCTGCTCCAGACCTGACAGGCTTTTAGGAGAATCAAGCTGCTCAGACAATGTTCTGATTTAACCACTCTGATCTCAGCAAGTGTCACAAGGTCAGATTCATCCTCACTGGCTAAGCTGGAAGCTTCCGCAGACTGAAGGCAAAAAGAGCACAAAAGTAGAAGGCAACTTTAGGTTTCAAGTTTTGAAAAGCTGGAACAAATAATTTCAAACGTTGACAATAGCTGAGCTCTTTCTGCTTTAACTCTTTCCTTGGTTGCAGAGCGGAGGCTCGAACATAATCTGGCACATTCATGGAAGATGTAAACCTTTGTGATTTCAGCTGTTAAAGCCAAAAATAGATCCATTTTTCAGAGCATGAGTGAATATAATTTTATTCAAAGGCATAATTTTCCTGAATTTTCAGGTAGAGTTTAAAGAGAATGGCAAATACTACTGCCACAGTGTGAAGGCTTTTCACTTCTGAAATATTACATCCTCCCTCCAAAGTCTGGAGGGGCTGCAAACTGCCGAGACAGAGCACCAGATTTTTAAACATGAAATAAAAAAACCAACAAGTACTTTTCTCTGGCTCCGTTTGTGCAGCAGTTGAATTGTTCAGACTAAAATTTTCCAGAGTATTTCAGCCTCAGGCAGATATTCGACGTGTAAAATTTCTGTCCAAACTGTTAATGATTGGCAAAGCTAAAAACAACTGACAACAGGGTGTTGTAATAGGAGGTGTCAGACAATTTTAATAATAGATGACCTTAGCAGCCCTGCCTCCTGTTTCAGCATTTTGAACACTTTTGTTGTCTAAGGTCTATGATGTGTTTCTCTGTGTGTTTTTGTCTATATTTCTTTCTTTATTTGTATTTTAATTCTGATAAGGTCTTCCTTCAGTTAAGTTTTGCATAACATGGAGTTCCAGGGGAGTAATTGCTTGTTGCAATTAAGAAGTGTTTCCGCCTACCTGTTCTTCATTTACCACCTCTTTATTTATTTCACTAAGTGGTTGCCAGTTTCCTATAATGGAGCAGAGTCCACAGAACCTGCCCACCTACCCCCTCTGTAAAATTCACGAGCTTTGTAGTGCTCCTACATAACTGCCTCTTCTCCCCAGTGAGCAATCCGAGGCTTTCTCAGCGGTGGTTCCTACAAGCTGCTTTATAATGTTCCTGATGATACTCATCGTCCTATTTTTGCTGTGCTTTTATATTGCTTGGGGAGGATGGGGTGACTAATGCAGAACATGGTATGTCAGGTGAGAGTCCGGCTTTTCAAAGAGCCCTGCAGTATTTTTCCCGTACTGTTTTTTCTCCTGTCCCTTATCCGGGCTAACCCTCAGTTGGCCTTCCCTGGCCCCTTTGATGCAGTGCCACTCTGCCAGATCTTCGCGGCACGAGCCATTCAGCCCGTCCTCTGCAAAGAGCCTCATTTGGGATTTGTTAGTGCTGACATCCTTGTGCCCATCTGCCTGCCTTGTGTTTGGTTCCTCTAAAATGCCTCTTCATATATATATTTTCTTCTCAGGCGATCAATTACATGTCTTGTGTGGGTTTTGCTGTATTATTATAGAATCATAGAATCATAGAATCATAGAATTGTTCTGGTTGGAAGAGACCTCCAAGATCATCAGGTCCAACCATTAACCTATCACTACCAAGTCCCCCACTAAATCATATCCCTTAGGGCCTCGTCTAAACGTCTGTTGAATACTTCCAGGGATGGTGACTCCACCACCTCCCTGGGCAGCCTGTTCCAATGCCCAACAATCCTTTCAGTGAAGAAATTTTTATGAATATCCAATCTAAACCTCCCCTGGCGCAACTTGAGGCCATTTCCTCTTGTTCTGTCGTCTGTTACTAGGGAGAAGAGACCGACCCCCATCTCTCTACAACCTCCTTTCAGGTAGTTGTAGAGAGCGAGAAGGTCTCCCCTCAGCCTCCTTTTCTCCAGACTAAACATCCCCAGTTCCCTCAGCCGCTCCTCATAGGACTTGTGTTCCAGACCCTTCACCAGCCTCGTTGCCCGTCTCTGGACACGCTCCAGCACCTCAATGTCTTTCTTGTAGTGAGGGGCCCAAAACTGAACACAGTACTCGAGGTGCGGCCTCACCAGGGCCGAGTACAGGGGGACGATCACCTCCCTACTCCTGCTGGCCACACTATTTCTGATACAGGCCAGGATGCCGTTGGCCTTCTTGGCCACCTGGGCACACTGCTGGCTCATATTCAGGCGGCCGTCAACCAACACCCCCAGGTCCTTTTCCGCCGGGCAGCTTCCCAGCCACTCCCCCCCAAGCCTGTAGCGTTGCCTGGGGTTGTTGTGACCCAAGTGCAGGACCCAGCACTTGGCCTTGTTGAACGTCACACAATGGGCCTCGGCCCATCGATCCAGCCTGTCCAGGTCCCGCTGTAGCGCCTGCCTGCCCTCCAGCAGATCAACACTCCCTCCCAATTTGGTATCATCTGCAAACTTACTGAGGGTGCACTCGATCCCCTCGTCCAGATCATTGATAAAGATATTAAAGAGAACTGGCCCCAGTACTGAGCCCTGGGGAACACCACTTGTGACCGGCCGCCAACCAGATTTAACTCCATTCACCACCACTCTTTGGGCCCGGGCCTCCAGCCAGTTTCCTACCCAGCGCAGAGTACGCCCATCCAAGCCATGGGTAGCCAGTTTCTCCAGGCGGATGCTGTGGGAGACAGTGTCAAAGGCTTTACTAAAGTCCAGGTACATAACGTCCACAGCCTTTCCCTCATCCACTAGGCAGGTCACCATGTCGTAGAAGGAGATCAGGTTGGTCAGGCAGGACCTGCCTTTCATAAGCCCGTGCTGACTGGGCCTGATCACCCGGTTGTCCCGTACGTGCCGCATGATGGCACTCAAGATGATCTGCTCCATAACCCTCCCGGGCACCGAGGTCAGGCTGACGGGCCTGTAGTTCCCTGAATCCTCCTTCCGGCCCTTCTTGTACTCAATCTCTTGTCAATACAATTATCAACGTGTTACCTCCAATCACACCACTCATCTGAGATGTTCCTATTCTTGGCTTTCCCGTCTCTTTGGCCAGCTTCTGAACGGGATCAGTCATGACAAGACTTTGCCTCTCACTCTATGCCTGCACAGTTTCTTTGACTACCTCTTGCAAAGGACCTTATCAAAGACTTTTTGCAAGCTTAAATAATTGCACTCTATTTATTGAACATTCCTCAATTATGCTGCATTTGTTGTACATTGAATGCCCAGTACGACTGCACCTTTTCCCCCAATACATTTGCATGCTGCAAGCTTTGTATGTTATTTTTATATTGCCCCACTACTAGAGACTGTAGTTTGACACCTTTTAAAAAAAATGCTTAACAAAGTCTATGAAGGAAGTTTGGGTTGGGGTTACTTTTTCACATTGGAAAAAGATGCTAAAAATATATTAAGAACAATACTATCATGTATCCTTGAACTGAAAACCGACACTCTGCCAATTTTCATCCTGGTACATATTTTTATGGTTGACATACAAAGCTGTGAAAAAAAATGGTTTATTATAAAACTATTGACAAAACCCTAGCTGTGGAAATGTACATGGTGAGGCAAAAGAAGCATCTTAATGTGGATAACATTTTCTAGCCCATAAATGTTACAAAGAAATGCATTTTCCCTAAAAATGGGATAAAGAATCATTATAATTTGAAACAAAGTCTGTCTGACATCATTTCATTTTATCTTTAATTTGCAAAGAAATGGATACTTCTTAAAATAATGAATGCCTCTTCTGTTCTTGGTGTTTATAAACCTGCGTATTTCTTGAAAGCATTGTCAGAGAGAGTCACACGTGGAGTGTTCTGATAATAAATTGCAAACACCCAAAAGGCTAATTTCATTTCTGATTGGTGGGGTTGGTTCTGTGAGTGAGTGTGTGTGAAATTGCGATGCCTTTAGTTCGCTGCTCTGAAATATTAGCAGATGAACCCTTGGTGCAGGCTGCCAGAAATTACAGATGAAATTTTCTAGCAACAAGAGTTTAAAGTTACAAGTTTTGCACACAACCGCTAATATAATCTAAATTACAATGTGTTATGCACAAGAGATACAAAGCCTGGATTCTTCCTTAATCGGGATACAAGTTGAACTAATTTTGTGCACACAGTATCTCACTCGGCTTCCTGAAGTATGCTGTTCATTTATAAAGACTCCTGATTCCTTTTCAAACAAGATCTTTCCCCTGTTAAACTGGATAATGAAATATGACATTGAAGAATGTCATCAAGATTGCTACTTTCTAAGGAAAAATATAACCCTTTTTTTTCAGTGCTGAAAGACAGCCAAGAGCAATGCCTGTATTTTAAGCTATTTTGGAGGTACAGAGTTGCAAGTGTTCTTGGAGAGATTCCTTCTTCCTCCTGTAAGCATTTCTCATCTTTTTAGTCCCTTTTTTGTTGAAGAATGTGATGAGAGGTTTGTGTTTGTTAGGAAACAAAAGCTATGTCATAATAAACTCCTTGACAAGACACAAGAGCTTTATACAAATGTTCTAAGATTTTTTTTTCCCCCCCAGTTGATTTGGAAGTTTCTTTTTACCCATCTTATTTTGTCTTCTTTTCTTGAAGACTTCAGGCGATGCTGTGATCGGGCTAGCTAATGGCTGGCCAGAGAGCCCCAGCTGTTTGGTATTTGGCACGGTGTTCTCCGCATGCTCAGCGCTGGTTTATTATTAGTTGAGGCATACATTTCCCCGTGCTGTGAGAGACAGGAGAGACGGAAGGAGTCACTGGGGGCCAAAAAGCATTAACCCAGTTCTGTGCACTGCCCTGCACAGCTCCCAGAGTAACTTAAAAGAACCTCAGGACGATTTTAACCCACCCCAGCTGGCTGCCCCCGGGCTATTGGCCAAAATCAAGGATTATTAGGCCGCACCGTTCCATTGATAATGACTCCGGTACAGAGGCCCCGGGGAGGGAGGCCTGCAGAGCAGCTGGCTACTCTGGCGTCTCTAGCTACTGATGACCTTCCTTGTACTAGAGAGATGCCCAGATGGTGGAGAGAAGGGTTTTCTGCTCTGCGGGAGACGCAAAAGGAATGGAGATGAGCTGAAAAAGCTAGTCATAATGTTATAATTATTGTACTTGTGCTGGAAAACTTTATGGTTGTGACCCAGATGTCAAAGGATGCAGAAATGTCTGTCTAAGTCTGCTGAAAGGCTGAAATAACAGCTTTCAGACATATGGACTACCCTTATTTACCTTAGCATGATGCACACTCTCCTGACACTGTTTTAATGTCAAGCCTCTTCTAAATTGGTCAATGGAATAATTACTGTACTCAAACAGCGTGTTGAAGAAGGGAAATTGTTTTATTATGAAGTTAGGGGTATCCCATTTGGGATTTCTCTACCAGCCATGAAGAGTACTCCAGTTACCACCGTTGCCGGCCATTTGACCATTGAGTCTGGCTGCCTAAAATAGGCACTTCAGAGAGCTGAGAGGGCCCTTGTGCTTGTATCATCAAGATCTAAAAACAATCAGTCAGATTCATAGATGGAAATGGAAGCTGAAACACTGTCCTGAATTGCAGAGAATGCATCAGGAAATTCTCAAACCCTGCGAAATTTGAGAAGGGGAGAGGTGGTTAAAGGAAGCCTTAGCTGATGGAAAAATCTTTCAAAAACTATCGTTCTAAATACTTTTAACTCAAGCAAAGTATTACATTCATGAACTTACCAGCTGCAGGTCAAGATAATGCTAACATATGGAAGCTTATAGCTTATATTTACTTAATCTCTTCTATTTATTTGTTTGTGTTTGGGAACAGAGATCAAATCACAGGTGGAACAATGGAAACGTTAAAAAAACCCTCCTGTTTAGTAAGCAACATACTTCATTTTTCTCTAGCACACTTTATTACCCTCTCTTCTGGCAGGTGTCTAGATAAAACCTGAGGATGTTGCAGATAGTCCAAAGCTGAGTGTGTTGCAGGTTGTCCAAAGCTGGAGAAGAGACGGTTGCCTGAGCACTGTGGCTCAATTCCATGGTCTTTTTTTCCATTCTTCCCCTTTTGAATGTAGAAGGAATCACACTTTGGATGGTACTTTCCATTCTCTTTGTTTATACGACTTTCATCCCACACCCCTCAATGCAAAATGCCTGTTCTGTAAGTCACTCGTGACTGATTTTATGTCCTTTGTCAGCTATGTCTATGTGCAAGCTCTCTCATCGCCAGAGCTCACTCTCTTCATCCCCACGTGGCTACCCAGTCCTCAGGCAATACCTGGCTGAGACCCCTGTGACCTCACAAATCCTTCTGTTTTGGATGAGGATATGCTGCCCATGGCCTGAGCCTGCCGTTTCCCAAGACACCTGCTTCTGTGAAGCAGCTTAATGGTTTCTCACAGTCCTGAAGAGCTGTAGTAACACTCTGTATTTGCAGTGAGAGCTGAACACACAGGAATGTTTTCAGTTTGCTGAGGTGCTAGATGGCTTTTAAAGCCAAAATCTAACAAAATAGCTTTGCCATAGTGCACTGGAGTTTAATTAAGACAGCTCTTTTTATAGACACTCAGGAGCATTACTTGCTGCTATCAACTCTGGCTTCTTTTCAGATCATGTTTTATGTAGCATAGTATTTCTCAAGATAGGATTGTTGGTTAATTCTTAACCAATAAACAGTTTATTAATTCACCAAGTACCACTTTATTACTTACTCAACAGTTAGTTAATCAAATTCAAACGCAACAGGTATTCTGCCCATGCACAGAGCATTCAGAAATTGTCCTACAAGTTACTGCCATGAACTGTATGGAGGTCAAACAGTTCTAATAGAGGATAATATAAAATATCAAGATTTCTTACTGCATTCATTTATAGACAGTAAATCTTTGCTACATCTACTATACTTACTCTCCTTCCAGTACTCTGTCGGTTAAAAATACAATGGTTTTAGGAATTTGGACCCTACTATTTAAATGATTTAACATGAAAGAAACTAGGAAAATAGTACCAGGAACAATCATTTAACATTATAGTTTAAGTCTCTCTTACGCCTGTTTGCTCAGGCTTTTAAAGGAGAAGCATGCACATAGAATAACTTGGTTAAAAGTTTGAAATATCGTCACTAAAGATTTTCCAGCTGATTTCACAGGACAGTTTTCTGTCAGCTCCAGTAATGACACCAAGAGAAATACATCCCATGCAATAAAGCTCATTGGTATTTTCATCCAAAAATAAACCTGAAGGAGACATAGAACTTCCTCTGTCTTAGGAAGTCACTGAGCTGCAGAGTGCTGGAGATTGGGAGATCATTATATGGAGGTTTTGTTTCAGGACTGTCCTGTTCTGGTAGTAAGCACAATTAGGGATTTGCTGTTAGAGACAGGTTGCTGGGCTAGAAGGGTCCTTCAGGCTGACAGAGCCCAGTTTTTGTTGTGTTCCTGCGAGAACTTGCCCATGCAGGTGACATGCCTTTCTGGACCGTACAGCTTCTTTCTGGTTTCAGCAAGGCTGTTGTTACTCCTGTGACCCTGGAAAGGCAAGGAGAGTGTTTGTATGCATTCCACGGATTCAAGGATCCACACGGTGACGCCAGTTTAATAGCCAGAAGTTCTTTCACAATTCATGGGAAAAATGAGTCCCTTTGTTTTCATTAGGGAAATGTCCAATGGAATGTCTGAATTTCATTTTTTTCCCCCCATTTGCTCTGAGGTCACATTAATATCCAGAAGATGGTATTTTACCATCTCTTACACATCTGAGGCTTTTTATGTTTCATCTATTGCAAGAGTTATATTTCACTATTAGCCTAGCTTGGGAATTGAAATTTTTCCTATTTCTCCAACTTCTTTTCAGTATTCATTTACATCTACTTAGGTGCTTATATCTTCCAATAACCTTTTTTTCTTTGTGTGCCCACACAAATGCCGCTCAAGTGTCTGGAATACAGCACTTTCCTGGATAGCAAGCAAAGAAAAATCCATTAACAGTTCTTAAGCCATATAATCATGTTTTATTTATTTATTTTCTCATCTTCTAGAGCTTTGAGGTGAAGGGTGATATCATTTTCAAGGAACATAATGAAGTTTTACTTTAGGAAGAGGTTCATTAGGCAAACAGATTGAACAACTTCCAATGGAGGGAGCTTAAAGAGGCTACTTTAGTTGGCTAAAGCTGGACTTACTGAATAGCCCACCGTGATGAGGCCAAAACTGGAGAAATGGAATGAAGAGGTGCAAAACTGGAGAGGGTTATCCCAAGCAGCATATAGTGAGCGCACAAAGACTTTTGAAAGAGACCTTATCGCTCTCTACAACTACCTGAAAGGAGGTTGTAGAGACATGGGGGTCGGACTCTTCTCCCTAGTAACAGACGACAGAACAAGAGGAAATGGCCTCAAGTTGCGCCAGGGGAGGTTTAGATTGGACATTCGTAAAAATTTCTTCACCGAAAGGGTTGTCGGGCATTGGAACAGGCTGCCCAGGGAAGTGGTGGAGTCCCCATCCCTGGAGGTATTCAAAAGACGTTTAGACGAGGCCCTAAGGGATATGATTTAGTGGGGGACTTGGTAGTGATAGGTTAATGGTTGGACCCGATGATCTTGGAGGTCTCTTCCAACCAGAACAATTGATTCTATGATTCTATGAAAGTCAGGAAATACAGCTGCATGCATTTTACATTGTATAAGCAACGTATTGCATTGCATCTTGCATATTGGCCGGTCCCATATTTTTACAAACCGGCTTTGGAGCTATTAACTGGGGATCAGGTGGCAGTGTGCAGAATTTGCAGTTTTGTTATTTTCTTCACAATGAACTTGTGACTGACCCCATACGAGGCAGTGATTTATTGATGAGGAGATGGAAGAAGCCCATTGTTCCTACTGCGTGGAGTGGTTCTTAAGCAGCGGGGATTTTGGGAAGGTCAGCACTCTGGACATCATGAAGTGCTATAAACTCATGAATCCTTCAAAATCCTGGCACTGGTCAAAACAGCCTGTGGATAGAGCATGGACTCATGCCACAGAGGTTCCAGACAGTACTGTTGTCTGTTCATCTTTCCCTCTCCTTCGCCTCCTTCCCTGCATTTCTTTTCATTCTTCTCTTTACCTTTTTCCTTCTTTCCTGTTTTTCTGCTTTTTCTCCCTTCAGTTTTCACCTCCACAAGCTTCCGCTGCAATGGCAATGGGGTTTTACACATGGAAGAGCAGCTGATTGTGGATGGAGACTAAGATTAGTCATTTTTTTCTGACTTTAGCTTCTTACACATGCAGCTGTCAGCCGTGAAAAACTGACAAACTGTCATTAGACTCCCTCAACATCAAGTCCTGAGTTTTCCAGCTCATTCTCAGGCTTGCCTGCCAGGTACTTCTTTGCAGAGCTGTTCTAAGGGGAAACTAAATAGATTCACCACGGGCAGGTAGTGTCCGAGACCCCTTGGAGGTCAAAACGGCACTGATGGCTATCCATAAGCAGAAAGAGTAATAGAAGTAACATTTCAGTGACATTGTAGATTTCTTTACACAACTGCTTTGAAGTTGCATCTTAGGAGGAGAGTGGCATCTATTGTGGTAACACTTGGTTGTATTATTATTATTTGCTATTCTCTCCTATTATTTGCGTTGTGTTAGAAGCTCTAAACAAGATTAGGATCCTGTTGTGCCAAGCACTGTAGCAATAAAGGATGAACCAGGAGTGATGCACCCATGATTTGCTTGTAAAAAGAGAAGGTGGTTTTCTTTAATTCAGTCTTTGTCATGTATATTGCTCTAAATATAGTGTTTGTAGTGTGATTTTGTATGCAGGGATCAAGAGGAGGCCAAATTTGCTTTTAGTGTTTTCAACTACAGCATAGCCAGCTCTGAGGAACAGCATCGAAAGTTTCGGGATTGTCTGCTCTGAACTATTCCTCTGTTCAGACACAGCGCTTTCTTCAAAAAAGCAAAAGTGCAATAATACAGCCCTAAAGCTTTGTCAGTGATATATGTCTCATAGGAATAATTTTCAAGTGACAAGTGTTTTGATGATGCTACAAGGGCTTTGTTTATGGAGTGGGTCTGGTAGACACTGTAAAGTTCATATAAAGTATTACTTGGTTGATTATTAATGAGAAACATTCATCTGGATTCCCCCTCACCCTCTGTTTTTGCCAAAATTCCCTTAGAGACTTGGTTTTGCTACAGTCCAGGGTCTGTTTCACAGAATATAGCTCTTGTTGAATGGTGTTAAGATGGATGCCCTGGCCAACTGAGAAAGCTGGAGGTCAAGGAGGTGATTTCCCGCCCCTCCTTCACTCACTCCTTTCCACTCCTCCAAATATACACACGCACGCATGCCCACACACACGCACGCACACACACATGCACGTTGGTGCCACGTGCCTTACTCCTGTTCCTGCAGGAGTCCTGTGCCCACATGGTGCTTCATCAATTGGGTTCCTGCAGCTCTTATTTAAGGGCATCCGCCCATGTCTTTAATATTTAGTTCTTCAAACATGCAGGGCTAGATGAGCACCTACAAAGACGTCTCTGCCCTTGCAGTTACCTTCTCAGGATTTTAAAAGAGGCCACAGTCAGAGGTTCCATATCCATACTCCTTTGTAGCAGCTCTGCAGAGACAAAGATCGCATGCCAAACAGATGGCAAAGTATAGAAGCAGAAATAAAATCTGTAATCTTGTGGATAAGGTGAATAAGGAACAGCTATTCATGATTTCTCAGGATGAAAGAACTGGAAGGTGCGCCTGGAACTGCCAAATACCTTGTTTTAGCAAAGCAAAGGAAGCACATTTCCCCGCTCAGTTACTACCTTAATACCAGGACACTGTGAAAGCCGGAGATATAAACAGGTTCCAACGGATTCAAAATATAAATAGGTGCACAGCAGGATTTAGTGAAAAGGTATAAATCAGGTCATGTGGGATAGGTGCCTGTTAGAAAGGATTGTTCAGCTGTGATCTCTAACGCTGGCAAGATGTAAGCACTCAATTTACACAAGCTAAAATTAGTTTGTTCTTTACCTGCCTATTTCTTACTCTGATTCCTTGGGCATCTGCTACTGGCCACGGTCAGATGGTCCTTGCTCTGAGGCAGGATGATAGTGGTTAACCTGGTCAAATGGAAGAGCTGTCAGACTTCTTCCCCCCCACCTTTGTTTATTGGAATGTGTCTGGAAGTTTACCAGACAATCCAGCATCTATTTTAGAAAGAGAGAAGTCTAGAAGCTTAATGACATCCAACGTGGACAAGGAAGTGTACTGGAAGATGCTGGTGGCTGCCACGCTGCTGTGTTCCACGGTCTGGCTTTTTGGGGCTGATAGCGGTGCTCCACAGCTGGGCTCCTCCGGCTGGATCAACACCAAATTAAATTGGCACATCTCCTTGGGACATCAGGGATCTGGTGCCCTACTGCCACTCCCACTTTTGTCTTCTTTTTTTCCAGTGAGGAGGGCTTGTTGCATTGAGAAAAGCCCTATAATGACCAGACGAGTCACTTCCACCAAAAGCTTCCTGAAGCCCAGAAGAGGGTAAGATTTGAATGACCAGGGAAAACAGTGATCCAACCTTGATCTCAAACTTGCAGCTGAATATTCATTCTTAATCGCTGATACAGAGAAAAGGAGACTGACATGAGAATAAAGACACTGGCAGATCGTAGAGTTTTGAGGGAGAATTTTAGATAAAAACACAAGAAGTTTTTAGAATAACAATCTTTTTCTTATTCTAATAAGGTTCTTACCTCATTTGAGGAAAAAAAAAGCTACTTTTTCTTCGCTACTGCTGAGTAATATGTACTCCCCTATATATATATATGTGTATATATATATAAAATATATGTATTTGTTTTAAGGGAGGCAGATTTTTTCAGGAAAACTTGAATCACAGCTTTTAGAAATCAACTCTATGTTCAGTCTCGAAATACTCAGCAATGGTGTTTCTGAAGTACACAATCAAATCTCTAGTCTCCAGAAGCTTTTCTCTTTTTTTTTCCACAGAAACCAAAGTTTAATGAGCATCGTACGATATTTATTATCAGCTGCTGCCTGGACTGTCCTAATCCTTGCAGTGCACGTTGGTAGGCAACTCCATTCCTGGAACTAGATCTTTTTTATCTTTCAACCCTAGCCAAAAAATAGACTGTTTTTCTTAGGTGTAAAATTATGACTCCCAGGCCATGGGGACCCTTTCAATGTTTTTTATTTTTGGTTAGCTATTTAGCGCGCAGATCATTGTTTTCACCATTCTCTGTCTCTCTGTGTGTTTGACCAGAACGTCTGAGCACTGTAGCCGCCAGCAGGCTGCCGGTTGTCCGTGGTGGAAACTTTCCATGCGTGCAAGTAGGGGCACACAAACAAATCCGTGTTTGCACACACTTTCTTATGCAGCCAACAGAAATACAACTTGGCAACTGTCATAAAACGCCACAGAAACAATTGACACTTGCAGGCAAAACAAATGACACATCCAAGGGCTAATGCTGAGAATCATATAGGCGTTTATACCCTTAAAAAGTAATATTGAGCAGATATATAATTTGTGGTAAGAGCTGGTGGAAATGTGGTGGTGACTTAGTATTGGTGACGGAGTGCAATCCCCAGAAGCACCGTTGACAGGAGTATGCAGGCGTGTTATTTGGGCAGAGCAATAATATGGCAAAATCAGAAGGTGGTTCAGACAGCAACCGCTGCCAAAGAAGGAAAGGAGGATACTTCTCCAAGATCGTGTGGCTATTTTTGTGGATGACAAAGTTGCTCCTGCACTCCCAAAATGCAGACTAATAAAAGCAATGGTTTTACACTACGTACTGTGTTAGAATATAGTTATCCTTAAAGGGATTTTATTGTTGTTCTATTTTTTCCAGACCCAATGATTTCATGTGAAACATTTTGTTCTTCCCATATTCTACTTGAAAGAAAAAGTGTACTCCAAGTGTTCAAGAAGATTTTTCTTCTTGCCTCTCTGACTGCCAATTCCAGATATTTGTTCTTCAGAGGTTTTCATTGTTCTCCACCATGCCAATTTCTTATTAGATGAAACAGGAATTAACTCGTTTTGCCAAATTTAGGCAGAACGTGGACTTGAAAGTATTGATGTTCCATGCTTTTGCTTTCTTGTACAAATGTGTGAATATTCAAACCTTATGTACAGTATCCACAGGGACTCTAACGTGAGCAACGTGTGCTTTTCCATTCTTAAAGATCTTTAACATCTCTGATTACTTTCCATTTTAATGATTTAATTTAGTAATTATTTATTAACATTTTTCAAATGTAAACTTTCTCTCTTCTGCCAAGTTGTTTTTTATAATTCCAAGAGATCATAAACCCTACCTAGCTGCATAAATATATGTATA
Organism: Phoenicopterus ruber ruber; assembly: GCA_009819775.1. NCBI lineage: Eukaryota > Metazoa > Chordata > Aves > Phoenicopteriformes > Phoenicopteridae > Phoenicopterus > Phoenicopterus ruber. The sequence continues at coordinate 186,953,245 of CM020215.1, read as the reverse complement.
GATCCCTTTAAAAATAATGCTATGATCATTGAAAGCATAAAATATTACTTGTTTAACTCTTCAGATGTGTAGTATATAAATTTAATGTGTCTCTGTGTTTAGTGTAGCATATTCATATCTACAATATCTTAATAATCATGTATGCAAATGATTCTGTTAAAAAAATATACGTGGGCAGGGCTGATTCCTATTTTTTTGTAATCCTGCGTAATTCTATCAGGATCTTTGATTCTGAAGACCATCAAACTTGCCAGTAAGTTCAACAGGAGTTGTCCCCAGCTCTAACTCTGGTGTCCTGGTCCTGCTCCAAATAGGCGTTATGCCAGGACGTGGAGCAGACTGCAGTGGTGATGCTGACGGATGATCGTCCCCTGTCCCTAGACAAGAGCTATATATCCAACTTCTATTATTGCACCACTTGGTAGCATTAATATAGTTAAACTTGGGATTTTTCTGGATCCCATCACAGATGTGGCAAATTTATTGACTTTCCTTTCCAGTGACTTTAGCAGTTCCTTTTTCTCTGCACCTCAGAATCCAGACCAGTATTTCTTTTGGACATCCCATCTGTAGGCTCTCTTCATGGTTTGTCGGCAGTATGCAGGTGGCATGCATCAGCTTCTCTGTAGATGCAAGCACCACCAATCTCTTCGGGGGTCTGAACAAGATCTTCACTGTTCAGAAATCCAGCTGAATTTTCCATCACTGCAATGCACAGTAATAGTTTTTAGTATTCAGAGAATGATTTTTATTTCCAGGGTCCTCTACAAATGGTACCTGTGCATCCTCTCAGTGCTCATGTGATGAATGAAAGCATTTCATTCTTGGTTTAACACATTGGGAAACTGAAGCAACTTATTCAAGAGGACAGAGAAAGTAAACCTGGTCCTGGTTAAAAGCTCTTCATGCCTTCAGTAGTCTTGCTACTGACCTTAGCGGGGTTTGGATTAGTGCCTGCAAGATACAGAATTAGATTTCAAGAATTATTGACTGAGTCCTCTTCAATATACCTTAGCACAGTCACCTTCTGGAGGCACGGAGTCCCAGCGCACCTAGAAGGACGTTTCGGGAGTGTTGGCCCCCGGCACTCTGCTCGTGCTCTTGTAGATTGATTCCAGTTGTAACAGAAACTGATGACAAAGCCATGTACTTATTTAACACAGGCGAAGTTACTTACAAAGTCACACTTCCTTGGACGTGGCAGGAATTAGTGGCAAATAATTTTCTTCCACTTAAATCACAAACCTGCTTTGATTGGCATGCAACCTAAAAGCTCTCCCTCCCAGCTCCCTTTCAAGGCCATGTTCGCAGTGTTTGTGGACATGAGTTTCCTTGTTGCCATCTCCCTTAGATTTGTTTTTCTCTGTATCTGCACCACTGCCAAAGGAATATTCAGAAAACTGTACCTTATTGAAACGTGCCATCTTTGCTTTGGGTGAGAGCGGATGTCTGTGGTTTGGGCAGAGTTTGCTGTTGTTTCAGCTTGCTACTCCTGTGGAGAAGCTGAAATGTATTGAGTAGTTGTCTTAAAGAGAGAACAGCAATGGCTAAATACAGCTTGTGGTAGCAGTCGCCAGATGAGGATGTTTTTCCTTGGCTGTCACATAGGACCTGAAAGATACATACAGGACAGGGAGAACTTGGCCTTCAATCCATCTTCTTGTACGTTTCCACCTGCTCCATCCTTGCCTCAGTATGCTGTCAGTCTACTATGGATGTTGGATTTAATATGAAACTTCATATCTGGCTAGGACTCGTCCAGAGGGATGGACGAGATGCCTCCCTCGGCATCTTTCCAGTCCCGGTTTTCCCTGATCCTAGGAGAGGACCAGTGTGACGCCGTGCGTGGAGTGCTGTCGTGGTGCTCCGCTCTGCGTGCCGGGGAGCTCTGCGGGCCGCTTTAGCAGTGAGTGGTAATGATGGACGTCCCCCCACAGCAGGAGAGGGCTGCACAGGATGGCCCGCCGTGACTGTCAGAAGTCTGATTTTTAAAAACGAGATCAAGCAAATTAGCATAGCCTAAGGACTTCTTCGAATTGGATGTTGCCCTTTCACCTCTGACTTTATCTCCCAGCATTCACTAACCATGAATATTTAATAGGGCCACCACTGCATCCCGTGGAATAAATGATGGGCTCCGAGTTTCAAAGCTTAATCTGAAAAGCAATGCATATACATCGATATAGAAAAAAAGCAACTTACCCAGAGCAAATCCTTTTTCATAAGCCCACTTATTAAAAAAAAGTAATGTAATATCATGAGTTTTCATTAATACTAGTCTTCAATAAGCCTGAAGCAAATCCTTGCTTGCTGTGCGCTTGCTACGCTTGTTGTACAGAACAGCCTGAAAGTGATGAAGGTTCACAGTCAGTGCGTGGAGAGCAGGGAGCGTGCGGCTGAGACAGATACGAGCTCTACTGGAGTAGAGGTTCTCGATCCTCAGTTGTCTTTCCCGGAGAAGATGATTATGGATGTTTTACAGGAATCATAATGCTCATTTTCAGCCCCCACAGAGTGCTTTACACCTGCAAAGTGCTATAAAAATGTGAGCTAATCCTCACCAGTAAGTCCGTATTATCGTACCTGTTTTGCAGATGCAGAAACTAAGATACAGAAAGGTCAGTGGGCTGACCCCAGGTCACATATAGCTTCTCAGCAGCAGATTTAGGACCAAGAAACAGGCCTCTCTGGTCACATTCTGCTCATCATGCTGCCTTGTAGCAAATATAGCTCAAATTTCCTAAATATATATATTAAAAAAAAAAATCCTAGAGAAAGAGTTGTTTCCCTCTTTGCTTCTTCAAAATAAACAAGCTCCTGAGCTACCAAACCCCATGTTTACATGTATCGTAAAATACTTTCCAGTTGCTAGCCAGAAAACTCAGCAGAAAACCTGTAGAACACCAAAGTAGCTCTCTTCTTTTAAATAATTGATGATGCCAAATAGCAGCAGTGTTATGCCAACAAAGAGATCGGTCTCTCAAAATATTTTATTCATTATGCCTCAAGAAACCCAAAGCCTTGTTTTTAATGAAAGCGAATTTCAGAAGTTGGCTCTCAGTTCGTCTGAAACATCTGCTTATTACAATTCGTGGTGTTACAGCACTGGTGCTCCCCAGTAAATCTTTCAGCTTTAAATAATACGTATGGAAGTCTTGGCAAAGAGATCAGGAAGGAGAAAGAGTAACGTTTGCCAAATATGCATTTTACTTTATGGGACTATAGTGATATATTTTAATAATACATGTGTTGAAGAGAATCTACTAATCCGATTAAATAACAGGACAAGAAGGAATTAATTCCAAGGTTCAAAAAGACCCCATTCTACGCAGCTGAAACTTTATATTCCAGGCTAAAATGGTTAGAAGTCTTGGCTAACTGCACTTCTGTAAAACAGCCAGAAACGGATCTTTCTCTGTAGTGTTCATAAATCAAGGTCACTTATGTGAGAAGGCTATGTTGTGATAAATCTGTCTGACAATTACATGGAGAGGGCATATCGATGTGAAATTATATTCTTCGTACACTCTGGTCAGAAGGCAATGTAAACACCACAGTAGCATTATGAAACAGAAAATTGCATTCCAGATAATAACAGATATTCATGGTGCATGGTTTTACACTTTAATGTGCTGTGTTTTACTCAGTCATATTAATATTTTAAATTATGTAACATTTCCTTCTTTATGCATAGTTTTTTTTTCACTGATTTTTTTTTTCACTGCAAATCCATCTCCCTCTCCCTCCCTATTGCTCTGCCTTTTCCCTTTTTCATTTTTCCTTTTCCCTTCTCCTTTTTTTAACAGTGATGCTTGGGGAAAAAAAAAGCCTAAAGCAAAACTGTCTGTGCAAGAAAATAGTAACAAGTAGTTTCAAGATTTATAAGACAGGATTTTATGTTATATATTTACAGATTCAATCTGTGTACCAGGCTTCGATCCAAGCCTTAGCATGATGACTGGAATCACTCCAATTAACCCAATGATACCAGGCATGGGGTTAGTGCCGCCACCACCACCAACAGATGTGCCTGTAGTCAAAGAAATAATTCACTGCAAAAGCTGCACGCTCTTCCCTCCTAACCCAAGTAAGTGGATCTGATGAAGGTTTTTTTCCTAAATATATTGCATGAAATATTTGTTTTTATCTAATAAAAACTATGGTTTTTAAATAGAGTGCAGGCAAGTATGGTATTTCCTTCTAAGGTCTACTCTGTGGGTAAAGCATGGTACGGTATCAGAGCATGCTTATTCATCTCTGTAAGGTCATGTAAAAAAAACCTACACAGTTTGTACAAAAAAGAAAAATAATTGCTTAACCAAAGCTAAGAGAGCCTGAAGATCTACACTTCCCTGGAAGTGTTCAAGGCCAGGCTGGATGGGGCTTTGAGCAACCTGGTCTAGTGGAAGGTGTCCCTGCCCAAGGCAGGGGGGTTGGAAGTAGATGATCTTTAAGGTCCCTTCCAACCCAAACCATTCTATGATTCTGTGATTTTTATAGTAGAAATCTGTCTTTCCTTTAGATCAGAATGTCACAAAATATAATTATTATGCAGTGCTGATCATCTCCGTGCTCCCCTTCAGGTGCCCGCAGTTAGATGGGACCAATCTGGGCTTGCATCCCTGAACACAGCATCTTGCACCCAAACGCTGAGTAGCTCCGGTCCCTCCCTGGGTGAGATGGAGGGAAAGGGGGGCTACAGCTCCTCTCTTGCCATTTTTTGGGGGGCAGCATGCCAGATGAGTTCCTTCTCCTCTTTGAGAGCAGGGACCAGGCTTCCTTCTGCCCCTCCTGGGACTCTGTGCAAATGGAAAACTCTTCCCACTGAGCCACCAGTTCAGACACAAAGCCTGATTTTGTGTACGTTAGCCCCAGGAGTTTAGTTTCAGAGCCATCAGGCCAGCGGCTTTCACTATCACTGTGAAGACAAAAGAGAAAATTAAGCAAATAGTCTGGTGCTCTGGATTTGCGGTGTACCCAGATCATGGTTTAATCAAACTGGCTGTGTGTGTGCATATGTATATATATGTCTATTTTAAGGTTGTAACCCCATTTAAAGGGCCAAAAAACTATGTCGTATCAATCAGATTCCTTCTTAGAGAATTACTTTTAGAGGAATGCCCTAGTAATCTACATATAAACAAGGTGAAGTGTTATGACAGAGTATATTTTTTATACAGCCTTCAAAAATGTAATCGTTTTCTGATTTGAGTGTGTATATATTCTCTCTCTATATGCATAAAAATAACATTTCTAGCCACTCCACCTCATGAGCACTTGTAAACAGCGAGGTTATCCTTCCCGTGTGCTGGCGTCCGCTCCATTATCTGGCAACAAGACAAAACAGATAACCGGCAGAGCGTTTTCATCATGCTGTCACTTCATCGTGTTTCCCACTTTGTTCTTCTGTTTGCTCTGCTCCTGCGCTCTGAGACAGAAATGAAATTATGCTAAGGCCAGGGAGAGGTGTCCGTCCAGCCCAAGTGCCCGGGGTATACGCAGCATGGGCTGGCTTGCAGAGGGCCCACACAGTTGGCGAGCGTGGCGAGTGATGGATATGAGCCAGAGATGGTGAAGTTCAGGCTTTGAATGTACTGGCCCAGTGCTTGAGAGCTGTGCTCGGGGTCAAATCAGTTGCAGAAGCTCCCCTGTTTTGAAACAGAATATTTTCTATTTTTTGTGTGAGTGTGCAGGGAAAAGAAAGATCCTTTTAGACCTTACTGTCTGTCCTGGAGAACACCCCCCCAGTGGCAGGAATTAATCTCTGAAATGCCACCTAAAACTTGAAAAGGTTTAGATTTAAGTAATCAATTTTGGACAATCTCTGCAATATTCAATTATTTTGCTTCTCCCTCTCTCCCGCCTCCATGCTATGTCAAATAACTGTTGCTGCCCGGAACTGATTAAGGGAATGAATAGAGCCAATGGATCAAAAGACAAATTTTGTATTCCAATGTGATTTCTGTTTTGACTTAGATCTTCCACCACCTTCAACAAGAGAGAGACCTCCTGGGTGTAAAACAGTGTTTGTTGGAGGATTACCAGAAAACGCGACGGAGGAAATTATTCAGGAAGTCTTTGAGCAGTGTGGAGATATAACGGCAATTCGGAAAAGCAAGAAGAATTTTTGTCACATTCGTTTTGCAGAGGAGTTCATGGTTGATAAAGCCATTTACCTTTCTGGTACTTCACATTCTCTAATGGATTTTCCTTGCTTCTCATTTGTATTTTGTGATGCTAATGTTTGCTTATTTTCTCAGCTTTTATCTCAGCAAGTCTTTCTTGAGCTCAGTGGCTGTAGGTTGGAGTGGCAAGGGGCAATTCTGTATTTCTCTGTGTCTGCCAAGACTTGTGCGTGGTTTTGTATGTTTCTTACCCGGGAGGAATTTCCTGCCACCCCACAACAATGCAACAGATCGTGAAATTCACTACAGAACAATCTTATTTTCGATTTACACAGGTTTATATAGTTTTGCTCACAGGTGGTGGAAAGAGGAGGGCACTAGGCCAGGTATGCTGCTGTTTTCCAGTGCCAATTTCTCTGATAGGCTGGCAATTTCGCTGGCATATTTTTATAGATTTGCAGTGCAGGCTGAATCAAGTCTGCCTTTATGCATGCATGTATTCAGCTACCGCATGGGTTAGATTCTAAGCCCCATCTGTAGGCTACGTCTGTTGCCTCCGTGAACAACAAGTGCCACAGAAACTCAGGTGTAGAATTTCAGAATTTCTTTTTATTTTCCAACAAAGGAACAGATAAAAAAACCCTCTAACTCATAGGGAAAAAAAAGAAAATAAGAAAGAAGAAAAAAGAGGAAAAACAATTCTACTTTCACATATCAGGCTTCAGTGACTGTCAGTGCCCTCTTAAGGCTCCTTCATACGAGGATTGGCTTCCTAACTGGGCCCTTCTTCACCCTTCTCAGCTGGATCCCATCCCCTGTATGCATGTGTCTCCACAGGCTGTCTCGTCTCTCTTTCTGGGTCCTGGGGAGACCCACAAGCTTTGTTTTGCCCCACAAGTGTAGCGTAACTCTTTCACCCCACATGCAAGTTATTCTTAAATAAACATGGGCCAGGGACTGCTCCTTGGCCAAGATGAGCTGTCACAGGCTGGCTTACAGCCACCCACCCTGTGTAGGGTGACCTCGAAGGGACCCACTGGGACCATCCAAAATGGAGCCTGGGAGGCAGCTAACGATTAAGGGATACCTCGTTTGAGCTCCCACCCTGACCATCTTCTGTTTAGCAGTAAGGACATAACCTCAATGTCCTGTAGGTGACCATAGGAAGCTCACACAGCTAGAAACAAGTGGTCTCTCAAATCACCATCAACTACATCTTAAAATGAAAGAAAGAAAGGAAAGAGAAGAACATCTGAACTTTTGAAATATGTGGTTAGGAAAAACCTAGCTCCTTTGTTTCACAAAGGTTTCTGTGTTTGGGTTTGAGGGGGGGGAGGTTCTAACTTGGCTGCTTGCTTTAAATATCTGTTTGAAGAGCTACAGAAAATCGTGAGTTTTATGAGACCTATATAAATATTTCTTTGAAATATTGCTGTATTTTTAGATTTCTTCCAGATCTTCATTTCACCCTGGTTTTTTCTTCCTTTTTTTTTTATTTTGACTTCATTTCTTCCTCCCTCCTCATCCTCTCTTCCCATTTTCCATCCTTCCTGTTTATTTGTTTATTCGCTTACTAGTTTCATAATACTGTAGTTCCTTGGGGTAGATTACAGACGTCACAGTAGTAAGAAGCAGTAGCACATTCCTGAGCTTCCAACTTCTGTCAAGGGGGCCCCATCTCCACAAGTAACAGAGCAGAGGAGGAGCACACCAAATTCAATAGGAGCTGGGATCACTGTGTGTGATAAACAAAACGGCAGCAAGAAAGAGAGCAAAGAAAAGCTCAGAAATGTCCAGGCTGCCACCCTGGGCTAGAGCCAGTGTCCCTCTAGCTCAGTTTCCTGCTTCTCGACAGTTGACTGTGCCCTTTGCTTCACTCCAAGTCAAGTTTTATTTTAATTTTGTATGCCTTAAATCCTGGAGGGCCAGATTTGATGATTAGTAGGAAATTCCCTGTGCTGCCATGTGTATCCTCATTCATAACACAATAGAGTGCGCATTCAGAATAGGGGAGATGAGCAGAGATGGAGGTGGCAGATTCCCTTCCTCTTTCTTCGTCATCCAGAATTTTCTGCCAGTTTATTTCCAAGTTCCTGATCCATCCTTCCTTCTTCTGCTTCTTTTCGTCACAGTCACGCCACTGTCTACACTTCCTCTTACCGTCTGCTCCACCCTCTCTCCGCAGCCTCCCAACCCATCTGTCTTTTCCCCCCACACCTTTTCTTTCTTCTAAAGTGTCGTACTTACTGTCTCTGACCAGATCAGGGAAAGAACCAGTGGAGCTGATAGGGAGGAGAAGAAAAGCAGGGGCACGCTGCAGCCAGGTTTCACTTCTTTTTACCACCAGCACTGAACTCTGCAGGTGAAATGGGGAGCGCTGACTGTCCCCCCGCACCGCAGAGCAGGGAGGTCTGGCACTAAGCAGGGGCATGTTTGATTTGTACTGAAATATTGGGGGTTTTTAGCAGTCTTTATTCCATTCTGAAACATAATGTATTCTGAAATGGTGGGGATAAAGCATATTGTTAAGGCATTTTTTTTCCCTGTAAGAGACAAAAGAGACGTACAAAAGGAATTTGTGGTTAATACAGTATGTGTGTTATATTAGGGGAGAGTCATGCCTTTGATATCTGTAATATAATGATAATTTTGTCTACCTAATCAGTTTTATCTGTCTACCCCATCTAATCTCATCAAACTTAGTATTTATCCCGTGATTATCATCAGAATAGTGCAAGTGATTACAAAATCCATCAAGTAGATTAATCACTGATTTTTTTCCTTTCTGTTCCCAAGTAAACGTGTATGAAAAGGTGACTGGGAGATGGGTAGAAGACTATGATAAAAAAGTTGACTTGAGGAAGGGCGTTTTTCATTTAGCCCTGAAAGGTACATTTTGGTCTCCTGAGGTAAAGACTTTCTAAATTTGACATACCAGCCGATGAGAAAGCCCTTTCTCCAAACTGTATGTACTTTTGTGGCTGACAATTCAGTAATTGCTGCAAATATTGATGGCCCTGGACTTGAAAATACAGGGCAAACAGGTGGCTTGGAACAGACCTGTTTATACCTCAAAAGCCTACGTATGCATTTTTCCTGTGCTGATATTTTCCCCTGTGGGTTTCCAGTTGGTACTGTGTGCTGGTTTTATTTTATGTTCTCGCTGATCATCTTCAATGCTCTGATCTAGATCCCCAGTTAGAGAGCAGCCATTGGCTGGTCCCCAATATAGCAACACTCAAAGGTAAGTCAAGCCAGGGAGTTTTGACTAGACCTGTGATATGGAAATACTGTGTTTGATTTTTATTTGGCACCCTCATTAATTTTTCCTGTTGCTGCTCCTTTAAAGTGAGAATCTTGGCAAGTTCCCAAAGTCTTTTCCTCTGCCATTGTGTGTGAAACTGAAATTAAAAATGACAAGCCAGGCACGCAGTTAGTTCTAGCTGCAGTCTTGAGCAAAGAGATGGAGAAAAGGGTCTGTGAGGGCAATTCATTCCCCATGCATGAAGGGGAGGCAATCACAAGTGGGTACATTCCAATACCCTGGAACATCAATAAGGAGACATGGTATTGGAAAAGAGTAAGCCTCCCAGCTGCTCCACAGTTCAAAGTTGCCAACCCAAATGGGTACCTGAGGATCCCATATACAAAATAGGACCTGCCAGCTGTGCACCCCTTGCTACACAACACCTTGCTGGCTATCAACCCGTCATGGAGTTTGTTCTTCACTGGCGAGGCCATTGGTCCTGTAGTGTCCGCAAAGCCTGATTTAGGAGGGTGCAAGAAGCCATGCCAAAGGTGTTTGCTTTTTTGTTAAGGGAAAGATGCCAAGTCCAGAGCAACCTGATCTGACTTTAAAGTTGACGCTGCTCTGAGAGGGGTATTGGACTAGGTGACATCCAAGGTCCCTTCTGACCCAGGTTATTCTAGGTTTCTGTGCTGGTGGAAACCACCTGGCTGGCTGGCCATCTTCAGTCTTAAGAGTTAAACGAGCAGTGAGGGTTTTTTCAGTATGATTTATGGGCAATTTCAAAAATCTGTTAATTTGGAGGCACTTAAACTGGTTGCCTAAAGGGAATCGTTTCTCCAGTGCTACACAGGGTACTGGGTTATGGACTGCAGTTTGCACTGTTCTTTGGTTTTTTCCATTATCCCCATTGACTTCAAAAATGACGGCCACTTCAGTAAAACTCAGCTTTGCTGGTGCACACACAACCTGTAGATGCACAGTCCAAAGTGGGGCTTTGAGGTCCACAAGAGTCTGTCCATGCCCAGTGTGCTCCTGCCAACAGAGGCGAAAGAAGGGGGAGAGGAAGAGAGATTGCGTCTTCCTGGAAAGTACAGCCCAGCTGGGAGATCTAATTTTAGGTTCACGAGACCTGGCACCTTGGCAGTGTCCTTTCACGTTGCTGATAATGCCGATTTGGCACAGAGCAATCACTATTTGAGGAATGCAGCTGGCAAGTCAAACTGGGGAGGGTTAACATTTGTCACGGTTATCAGGGTAGCTGCACCACTGACCCCTTTTGGCTGACCCCTTTGTGCCTACACCTCTGCGGATAAAACCACATAATTACCCCCTCATTAATTCAGGGCCCAGCTCTGAAAGGTCACCCACACTCTTGTCGTATTATGGCTCACCGGATATGGTGTATCTGTAATTCTTCCCTTCAACACCTTGTGACTAAAGCTACATATATGACCACAAATAGCCTTCTGGGGGGAAAAAGTGATGTTTACTCCCCTGAGCAAGACAAAGCAGAGCAAAATAGAGGAACTTCAAAATAACAAGCAATCCCCTTGTTTGCCTCTCTTGCAATACTCAGTCCTACTTCATCCCAAGCTTGTGAACCTTGGAGACCAGATTTGGTAGGTTCCTTGGAAGTTTTTGATGCCTTCTGGCGTTGAGGGACCTCTGAAACATCTAGCTTGAGTTTTTCATCTGGGTTTGGAGTCCTTGCTGGAAAATGAAAGTCATACCTCATCCTCACTGACAGGCTACTTAGCTGAACTCCACAAGATGTTTGAAAGGAAAATGTCAAATCAGAAGGCACCCAGATTGGGTTTTTTTGAAGGATCACTACATATACGGATATTTAATGTCTTTGAAGCTATTGTCTCATATGAGCTGTAGTACAGACAGTCCCTTGTATTCATACAGCAGGATGTTTTTCCATCAGTAAAACAAACAGAGTATGCCTAGATACACATTTTTGCAAATATGCTCCTAATCTACTACACAAATCTTAGCTTTGCTGTCCCTGGAGAGAGTTCAAAACTGTTTTAACCATGGTGGTGAGGTGCTGAAGCTCTTCAAACCACAGGCAAACCATGAGACTGAAAGGTAGGTTCTCTTGGATCGCAGTTCAAAAGCAGCAAACACCATTTTTCCTGCCCTTTCAAAGATGAGTTTCCTGTCCCTGGAGTTATTACGCAGTGTTGTAGGAGTGTGTGGTTCTGAAGATTCTCCTATATGCCAGCTCAGCACAGAGTTCATCTCCACAGCATCCCGTGATTTGAGAAGTCTCTGCTGGACTGCTCTGCTTCTGAGGCTACTGCAGTGGGTTGGCATGGAGAAATTAGAGCCAGTCTTGTGCAGACTGATTAATTTTACCTGCATCTGAAGGCCCTGTTTGCAGCTTTCTACGCAGTGTTTTCTCACACTTTCTCAGCATTTTAAAAGTTAGAGAAACTGCTCTACGAGTATCTTTCAGCCTTGGAAATAAAACTTGAAAAAAGACAGGTGCCCAGCATATGTTCTTCCACAGTATGGTCACAAAAAGCTCCTTTTATAGCTTTGGCATGATTTGTTTCTCCTCTGACAGCAGTCAAGGGGTTTAGTTCAGAGCAGGGCCCTGTTGTACTGCTGCGTAGCCCTGACTTAAAGCCTTTGCAGTCTGCTAGCTTTAGCATATGATACATTGACCAAATTATGAATATGTAGAACGTCGCTGAAGATGAGGCACAGCAAGTTTCATTATTTGTTCTGAAAGAGGTCTTGCAAATGTCTAATAAATCCAACCACGTTTTTAAAATTACTTTAAACAATGGTGAACTTAATTCATTTGAGGATGGTTTATATTTGTTGCCAGAATATTTCCAGTAAGGAACTGGGAAGTAGTGTCTGCAATTGTAAAGCCTCAAAATGTGAGATGGAGCATCAATGCAGATATGATACCACCCTCTTTGTGGCCCAGGAATTTATGTAGCACAATTTTCTCATTTGTCTGTAGTCATGTTTTTTATAAAATTCAGCCTTTCCCCATACTTCCAGTTCCTTTGGCAGGCTGGAGAAAAGCACTAAACTACACATGATCTCAACAGGATCAGGGGAAGAAGGACTTTACATTCAGACCAAAACAGATCCTTTTTTAGTCATTGTTTTTTGTTTAGCTGGCCTTTGCGCTTATAAAGGTTGGGAGTATCAGGTAGAAAAATGACATATTTTGAGAGACTCCTTAACAGGAATGTAGATTCTGTACCTTTGGGTCAACTTTTTCAGCTCATCTGCTATGTTGATAGGTGATGCGGAAAATTGTGAGGAAAAATGAGTGGATGGAAGTTTATCTTCCTGTGAAAACACAAGGATCGATACGTCCTGCGTAGATACGTGGGAATCTGTTAATGTACATTTTTACTTAACTGCACTTGAGGGGGGATGGAAAAAAAAGAAAAAAAGCAAAGAAGTCCTGCAACAGTTAGTTCTGCTTGTTGGTTTCAGGTTACCGCATGAGATTAGGATCTAGCACAGACAAAAAGGATTCAGGTCGCCTTCATGTTGATTTTGCTCAGGCAAGAGATGACTTTTATGAATGGGAATGCAAACAAAGAATGCTGGCCCGAGAAGAACGCCACAGACGCAAAATGGAAGAAGACAGACTGCGCCCTCCTTCTCCCCCGGCAATAATGCATTATTCTGAACACGAAGCTGCTTTGCTGGCTGAAAAATTGAAAGGTAAGCAGCATTTGATACTTTTCGGTGTGTTATTCCTTAAGAGCGGGAGCCATCCAGAAGTCAGAGCAGGGGAGCTGATTTCTCTCCGATGTATTTCATTACTTGCCCTGTTAGCTTTCCCCCATTCCTCTGCCATTTCTATGCCAATGGTAATGATACTCACCTACTTGCTAGAAATGTATAACGTCTGTCTATCTAGCTGTGCTTCAACAGCTAAAGCACAACCTTCAGGTTATTACAGTGGTTTGGGCTTTGTTTTTTTTCTTCTGCTCAGCTGCTGTCATCGTCTACCTTGGAAATGCTCTCATAATAAGACAACCTATTACAAATATCCTTCATATTAAAGGTCTGTTTCTTAAAATGTCTTTATTTCCCTGACTGATATGTTACTACATTACATGCACGCGACTTTCCCAATTCCTGGCATTTCAATTGCCCCCATGAGCTGCATTTTAACGTGGCCCTCAGATGCAGCGGTACAACTTATCTCTGACACACACCATCCATTCTTTCATTCCCTCTTTAGGGTTAGAATTACTTGTGCAAGATAGCGTCTTGTTTTGGTATGCCTTTGCTTGCCTGTTTGTTTTTTTCTAGGTACACTTACCGAGTTATATTTTTCAAGGGTGCAGCTTGAAGATTCCTGTCTTTAATAGCTAACATAGAAAGTAAGAAGCAAGGAAATAAAATTATTCATGGTAAAGAAATTTTTAAAAAGACCAAGCAAACAACTCCTCATACCCCTTAGAGTTGTATTTGTTTTCATTATGTGTTTAGCAATTGTGTTTGGCATTCTTTCCCCACGTGGTGGCCAAGCACGTTACTTTACTGTGTGCCAGGTCACAAGAAGCTGTGATTCTTGCCACTGTTTCAGCATTATCTAGATTAGACTTAGGCTATCTAGCTGTCAACCCTCTGTTGGCCTCTGTTCTAACTACGAAACATGTTTGGGAAGCCGGAGAAGGACAGTGGGAAGTGTTGCATGCTTGGAGCATGGAGCAGAGATGCACCCTACTGTCTCTCTGGGTACTGCATTGGTCGCTGCTCGTTGTCACTGTTACCTCGGTCTGTTATTAGTTTGGCTGACTGATATTCAGACCACATACACTCCTCTATTAAATAATTCATTAAGTAACTGGGAGATTGGTAAATAACCCAGATGGATTGATAGACCGGGAGAACAGGAAGAAAGAGGCCCAAATATAAGAATTTTTAATTCTCACCTAGCTTCCAGTCCAGCTCCTCTAGAGGTTATACAATACAAAAGAGAATTTTAGATCCATCTGTTCCCAGAATCTGTTTTCAATTGAATATTTTAGGAGTTAATCTTTTATAGGGAAGTTTTTCTTCATGTAGTAAGGCCTAGAGGTTTCCTGAACTAAGCCAGAAAATGCAAGAAGTCTGGACAATTTCTTCCGTATGGCTAGCCATTGCTTGGGGCAACTGAATGTGGGTTTCTGCAAGATGTTTTAAGATGTCTATATTTAGAAGGGTTTTTCTTTTCATTCTGGGAAGTTTCCATACTTAATTAAAACTTATTCCAAGTATTTAGAACTTTGGTTCTCCCAAGGAGCATTTAACCAGAGCTTGGCATATATGTACAAGTTTAATATAGGAATATTTTGAGCACGATATAGACCAACACCATGTACATGACTATTTCTCTGGAAATAAACTTTCAGAAGCGTACAGAATTGAATGTAAAAAATTAAGAAACCAAAATGGTAAGTTTATTATTTATTGCTTAAAAAAATCATTCAAATCCAGCAAAAGAACATATTGCAGTTTTAGGAACTTTTTGCTAATTAGCCATGGCCTTGTAACGAGATTAATGGTATGAGCCCTGAATCTGTATGGATTGTTGGGGATGGAGAATGCAAAGAAGCCCCCTCTCTTCTCACTGGTCATGAGTTGTCTCCTGTACTAGGTAATCTAGAAAGCAGAGGTGGGGTTCAGTCATTATACTGGTCTGCTTTACTTTTCCTATGGCATCATAGCCAGGATCTGCAAGGCAGTAGGGTAGAACATTATGGCCTCCCTTGAGCTACGTGGATTCACCACAAGCCCTTTGTGATATCCCAAAAACAGAAGTAAAGCAACACTAAAGAAACTTCTTTAACTCTAGCAAAGGGTAGTTCATGTCATCATACATTCACAATTTAAATGTGGACTTCAGTGAAGCTAACAAAAGATATATATATGTACACACACATACACACACACACGCACATACATATATATATTTTTTTTTAAAAAACTTGGGGTCAAAATCTCAGGTCTCTGGATATTATTGGATTTGCATTGCTGCAAAAGCCTGGACAGTTCATCCTAAAGAAAAGAAGGATCAAAATATATCTGCTCTTGGCAGGATTTACCTTGAAAGATTGGGTTTTGTACAGATGCTTTGCAGTTGTTTTCTTAAGGAAAGTCATGACCTCCCCGTAGTACCACTTCAAAAGACTCCTGAGCTCTATTGCCAGCTCGTGGGACACAGCTGCAGGTGCCCAATGTGCAGGTTTCAACTCCTGCAGTGCCTCCAGAACTTCACTGAGCGACACTAGCTGAAAAGCAAGCCAAAATAGCTAAACATCTGTCATCCCAAGATACTGCTTTGCAATCACAGATGTAGACAACTTGGTCTGAATCCAAGCAACTTCTGTTGTCAAAATAACCTTGGAAATTCCTGACAGCAAGGAAATCTGACGGTGAGCGGAGATGAACTAGGCTCATCAGCCAGTCCCCTGTTGTGGTGTAGATATTTATTGAGTCTATAACAGCGGTGACAATATCTTTTTTCACCGTCTGCAAACTGCAGCATAAGACTTAAAGAAATCATTGGTTTTGTGTACCAGACTTGGCTAGAAACTCTCGCCCCAGTGTTGTCAGCATATTCCTATTCCTCTCATGCTGAAGTCGCTTGGTACAGCAGTAACTGCTGTAGAGGAGAGTGGGTGAGAGAGTATAGAGGGATCTTTTATGCCAGTTGGAAACAAAAGTTCATTACAAAATTTCAGCCAGGTAGTCTCTACTGGTATGGGGCTTCACAGGAAAAAAGAACAGGTTTCTCAAAATGCACTGCCTGGTGAGTGGGGCTGGGAGCTCACTGCATATGAGGCCTTGCATACCTGCAAAAGCGTGAGGGGTTATGACTCGCTCTCCATTCCCTGCTCTCTGTGGGCTATCCCAAATCCCTTCATATCTGCAAAGAACTTGGTTTGAACACTTGATTTATACAGAAATAAGGGATACCCATGGAACTGTGGGCCAGTGAAATTTTTCACCACTTTCCCTTCTAGACTGTGGCAGACAGTGCTGGTTTATGGGTATCTTCCTTTCCCTTTCCCTTTCCCTTTCCCTTTCCCTTTCCCTTTCCCTTTCTCTTTGTCCTTTTCCTTTTCCCTTTCCCTTTCCCTTTCCCTTTCTCTTCTTCCTTTTCCCTTTTTCCTTCTTCCTTTTTCCTTCTTCCTTTTTCCCTTTGTTTTCTCTGTTAAGGTCTTCAGGGTCCTGCAAATGAAATCCTTCATAACGTGTTCCTTGCTGGCAGCGTGGACATTTTTTTCTGCACCTTTCATGTTGTTAGCCAAGAGTGTGTTCACTTTTCTTTTCTCTAAGTGCCTGTGATGTTGTTCCTCTCCCTACCCACCTCTTGTGCTTTGTTATTGCCACTTGTCACTACATGGCAGTGACATATTGCCAGTATCTTGGGTGCAGGTCTCATGGATTTGAGCCTGTAGCTCTGAAAAATGTAAGCCTACACTACTGCTCTCATTGATTAGATATTTTTTGGGCTGCTCTACATGGATAATTTGCTAGTGAAGTTCTCTACTGGTCACAGCTGGAGCCAAAAGGAGGAGAAGCCAAGGAGGTGATAGTTTATAAAAGAGATTTCCTGCATTGGAAAGATGACTTGTCACAAAATATTTGATTTAAATTTGTTTCATGCACTCCCATGAGAGAGTCCCACTCTTCATGAGCCCAACGCATAGAAGGCAGAAGAGACCTGAGCCTGGATTATCAGAATGAAATGAGCTCCAGCATTCAAACTAGATGGGTAACATGGGGAAGAACATGAGCTCCTTCTCATACCAGGGCTATACTGATCAGTTTTAGGTTTGTACCACACATTTTAGGTTTGCAAGCTGATTGGGAAAATAAAACTGTTATTTAATTTTGCATGACAAGTTATTTTTGTTTGGGTTTTTTTTGACTTTCCAAGCCACTAAAGTAGATTTGAAGGGAAAAAGCAAAATAAGAAATAGGCGCCATTTGTTTAAAATGGTAAAATAAAATTTTACTTTTCCAAAAGGCACTCTTCAAATCTACTTTTTGATCCAAATATTCCAAAACTTGTCATGATATTGCAAATGGTTTTATTAAACCATTCTCTGATTGCCACAGAGTAAGATAACAGCCAACCATTACTCAGGTTAATAAAACTTCTGGCCTCCTTTCTGACATCCTCCTGCCTTGGGTAAAAATCTGTGTTTCCTTGAGGAAATATCTCAATAAATTCATAGATGTGAATTCTGGGAAACCAAGGTCTTCTACAATGAAGTGTAAATGTGAATTACCTCTTTAAATAGCCTTTGAGAATAGACCCTGAGTTCTTGTTCTGACAAAACCAGCAGAATATTGTGTCTTCTGCTATTACGTTACAAAAACGTGACCTTCTTGTCTTCTGGTTCATTGCAGCATTTTGTTTGGTGCGTGTCTTTGAGACTTCAATTCCTCAGCATTAAATCAGATGCATTATTACTGCACAGTGAGATGTGTCGGTAGATATTTAGGATCAAATTTGCATACTCTGACATCTGTTTTCCTGGGTGCTTTATAAACAGTTGAGTAATGTGGTGCCCAGAACATCGCACAACCGGAGGTAGGCTGAACCGTTTATCCTTAAGTGGAACACTGCTCTGTCAGGTGCATCGGAACAAAACATTTTAATCTGTGTGCTTATGACATTTGTGTTTCAAAGCAGAATTTCTAACATCGTGGTATTCTTAATTCAAGCATATCTGTACCTAGTGGTATCATCTTCAGAAATCACTTCTTGCAAATAAGCTCCTTTAAGGTACTACATCTGTCTTATTTGCTGCAGGTAGTTAAATAGTTCCACCATCTAACAAAGACATCTCTTCATATCTGATTATCTGTGTTTTAAATATTTTGAGCAAAGGAGACATAAATATCTGCAAGTTGTATACAATACCCTGGAATTTACCTCCCTTTTAAATACAGTGTTTATTTATGAGCACGGGAAAGTTATTCATGTGGTTTTCCATTTTAAAAAATATAATTTGAAAAATTGAGAAGCTGCTTCTTTGCCAGGCACTGTATTATCCCCTGAAGAGAGAACAGATTGGAAATTTAAATAAATAGATGGCAGTTACAGTAGAATGAACTAACCAGGGATGCATCTTGTGCACGATTCAGGTAACATCAAGCCTGACAATCTCAACCCTTGCACATCGTTTGAAATATAAACAACATTTAATTGCTTGGGAAATAGGATATTTCACTGAGAAGAAAACCACGCTGCTTTCATTATCGCTCTGCACTTGAGAGCCAGGCTTGTGGAGCGCTGCGGAAGCGGTGCGGTTATCCAGAGAGGCGAGTCTCGCACAGAAAGGATCGAACTCAGTGCAGGGCTATGTCAGAAGGGGAGGCAAAGCTGAGATCCTCCAAACAAATCCAATGAATGCCAGGTTTAATTGCTGCTGAAAGACTCCAGACCTTTTTTTAGCACAACCTTTTTTTATTAGTAGTATATCAGGACCGAGCCCTACAAAAGACGTGTTTCGACGCTTCAGCGTCAAATCTGTTCGCTCACCCTTCCCGTTTTTAGATCATCATTTTCTCCTTCCTCCTTCCATATGCTGCTGACATCTGCTGCGACACAATACATCTGGCTCCGAGAGCCTCGCACAGGGCTACGAGCAGGCACGGTGCGAGGGCACTTTTGTCTGCTGGCAGAGGAGCGTAAGGTGGGTTCAGCTATCGGCAGCCTGGTAACCCAATTCCCTGGGCACCTCCCTCCGAAAGCCTGCAAGAAGTACGTTCGCTGTTAAATGTATTCCTACAAGTGTCCTCCTTCACCTAATCTCTATTGTATCAATGCAAATTTTAAGGTTTTAATATAAACCCACTTGATTAAGTGTAGCGCACTGCAAAATGACTCAAGTTAATTACTGTGAACTGGGAAATTGCAGCTTGCCAATCTGAAAGTTTGTGGTGTGATTCTGAGAAGTAGGGAGGAAACTCAATACCCTCATAATTACTTTTTATTGGAAATAATGGCATCAGCAGGATAAGATAATGGATTTCTGTGTCTCACATGAAACACCCACCTCTGGAAGAATCTTGTGTGATTTAATTTGGAAGAAAGAGTTTGATGATACAGGGGGGAGAGAATACCTTTTAAGATATCTTTTAGTAAATGTATATGCATATTTTTATCAAATCTAGTTTCAGCTAGTCATTTATTACATAACTGGAAAAGTTTCTTGGTTATAACATACAGTTAAGACTATTTCAGAAGTAGTAAGGTGGATATTAATCATTTTTTAAAATAACCCTTTGGCAGTAAGAATTTGTATTCCCTGTTTCTCACTTATTATGCAGTGCTATTGGGTTAAAAATGTTATTAATCCCCAAAGTACCAGACTGATGTGTGTGTTGCATGGCACAATTATATAAGGTATTTGAGCAGGGGAAAAAAGAAGGTGAGGGTAGTAGCTGAAGAGTTGTGTTTCTAGGTCAGTGGCAGGCACTCTATGCAGGAGAAGCTCTTAAGCCAAGAGAAAAATAGGTCATCATTGTGGCACCAAAAGTGGCGTGTGCTGGGAAGCAAATTGGTCCTGATGCGCAGGGGAGCTGGGCTGAACCTGCTGATGAGAGAGGTTAGTAAACCTTTTCCCTGACCTGATTCACCCACAGCAGTCACCCGCTGTGGCTTATTATTTTTCGTATTGAATTCGGTGTCTGTAGTTTAGAAATCTTAGTTATAGTCTAATAAATTATTAAATCAGAAGTCAGATATTAACAGTAACCTTGGCCATACATCCTCCCCTGGCTGCAGTTACATGGAGCGAAGAAGTTTGCGTCCTGAGCTGACCTCTACCACTTCCCTGTAATAGCTGAACTGGGCCCAGTTTGACAAATGAACTGGAGTGTGATCAGCCAAGCAGCTCCAGGCAGACCTGAGGGCAGAGGGGTAGTGCTGAGCAGGTGGGGATGAGGCAGGGGACACAACATCTTCCTATGGCACACCTACAGCTGTCAGAGGACAGGCTGCCAATCAGAGGCAAATAGAAGGGACATATCCCACGACTCTTGTCCTCTCTCTGCGTGCCCTGCAGCACAGTCATTCTCAGTGCTCACAAGAATACCTTCAAGGGGTGTTTGCTAACCGGATTTCAGGGCAGTGCTTGGCATAAGGGCACACCTGCCCCTTCCCATTCCACTGAAGGGCCAGAGAAAAGTGAGATCATTAATGCAACCCAAATCACACACGGCCAGCAGAGGAACTTTCTAGGTGTAGTCATTAGGATAAAGAACAATGGCTCTGTCTTTTCGGCAGCTCCTTGCAAGCCTAAGAGATTGCATTAGGGGAGCAAGATTAGGGACAAGAGGTAGTATGTGCTGACTCTGGACAACACCATGGCCCGTAGGACAACATAGAAGGATTACTGTGATTTAGACAGGCTCCGAGTGTTGTGTGAGTTATCTCAGATACTTTTCAAACATTTGAGAAAGCCCAGGGTTGGGAATCATAGAATCATAGAATAGTTTGGGTTGGGACCTTTTAAAGTTCATCTAGTCCAACCCCCCTGCAATAAGCAGAGACATCCTCAACTAGGTCAGGTTGCCCAGAGCCCCATCCAGCCTGACCTTGAATGTGATACTAACAAGGCTAAAAGCAACTGTAGCCCAGTGTTTGATCTTGTCCTAGCTACAAGTCCATCATACAATGTCACTCTCGAAATACAGAAATATAAAGTTGGCTGTATTTGCAATATATCTATAAATGTAAAAATGATAGTAATAAGAGTGTTTGAATGCCTGGCTTCAGAGTGATGGATTAGTCTATCTCCTTTCTAATGGGTAAGGCCTTAGACACCATCACCCAAGTTGTGAAAGCACCTTATGGAGGTGCTTAACATTGAGAGATAAATAGTCACAACATTTCAGATTACTCTGAGCTGAATTCTGCCCTGTGTTACACCAGGGAAACTCCATAAGCTGAAAGTAAAATCTCTGTTTCCAACACTTTTTCCCAGTATATCATTTCGTAGCAGGTCTTGTCATAGCTTTTTCTATTAAAAAGTTTATTCCAGTTGGGCTTGCTTAGAGGTGGTCAAACTACAAGCAGAAAAATGCAAAACGTTTGTCAACAATTATTCCTTTTTTTTTTTAATAGAAATATCCCTGTTGACAATTTCCCGGGCAGCTCTAAGGATGCATTTTCTTTTCTTTACATTTCATTTCATCAAAGTCGTGAGCTAGGATTTAAGTGCCAAATATCTTCAGTTGATGTAAGAGGAATTTGAAATATCTTATCTCTAGAAGCTTGTGATTGAGTCTGTGATTGAGACCTGGAAGTCTCTATCGACAGAAACCCAGCAAGCCGTCCTCAGTAGATGGGTGATACTGAAACGATAGATGGGTGGTACGAAAACGGCATAGCGTGCATGGCAGCTTGCGGTATAACTGGAAACCCAGCACAGGTACAGCAATGCTGGGCAGGAGTTCTGTTGCTGGCACGCTTGTGTGACGGTTGGGGTTACTCTGACCGAAGGCAGACGTCTGTTGCAGAGATGTCTGTGTATGAGCAGGTCACCCCAGGCTCCCTTTACAGCCGGCTGAGGGAAGCGGGCACTTCTGCGGCACAGCTCACCTCACCCTCAAAAAGACAGCTAAAACGGGACCGACGAAGCCTGTCTGACAAGCGTCCAGCTCTTTCCATTGACTGTACAAGGGACCCTGGGGTTACTAAATCAGATGTTGACATAAAGGAGATGAATCCTACCTTATTTGCTTAAAACATGCTGTAACTTGAAGGAGAAAAAAGCTTTAAGTGTGAGAAATAATTTGCCACATGCTCATTTTGAAAGAACAATTACATACGGGAGCATGTCTTATATAAAGGAATTTATTTTAATAGCATGTTTTTAAACCGTGTATATCTATGTGCATCCTACTGCAAGGGAATAATTTTGAACAGGATTAGGAGTTTTGTTTAATTTTTTTAATGAATGGCTGCAATCATAAGGCAGTTCATGCTCTGCTTAAATTAGATTCCATTGCTGCATTTCTTCTACTATTTATCTACTAAATAAAAAATAAATGAACAATCTGGTATAGAAATCTTATTTTCTAAGTGAACATCTGATTGTTCAGAAAGAATCACTGCATTCTGGATGAAGAAAATTCACGATGAGTTACCTTATGCCAGTCACTGAGCAGTCAACTCAAGAATGTAAAAGTTAGAAATGAAGGTGAAATAAGGAAATTTTAAAACTGTAGAGAACAGATTTTATTAACTAATGTGCTCCTGTTGTGCATATATTACCCTCTAGCATTTCTTAATGTATCTTCTAATTATGTAATCAATGAAGATGCTGATGTTTACCAATGAAAGGATTTTTTCCTGCTAGTACAGAGCCATGAATTAACTGTAACAGGCCCACAGACCTCTGCAGCTCCCTGGAAGGACAGTATGTTGAAAACAGATTTTCAGCATGTCCTTTTAAATGGGTTGAATCTATGTGGCGGAAGGATGGCATGTTTATGAACATCCCTTACAGACACCAACTGTGCCCGATAAAAACAAAACAAGGGGAGGGATGTTTTAATTCCATATAGACTCTATAGCAAAACAACACACAGATGTGTACTGGGGAGAGATTAAAGCAAGAAAAAGGGAGAAGTTTTCTGTGCAACTGATTTTCCTCATGCGTCTGTGTGGAACCTTTTTGCTCAGTTCTGCACACTGTTTCTTCACAGGTCACGGCGGACCTCTTCAGAGGTGCTTCTGTGTATCATTTCGCCCAACTTTGCTGTTCATGTCTTGACCTAGATTGAATGGGATAATTTACTCTAAATGGTACTTTAGTGTTGGGTGATAAATTATGTGTGATGATACAGATAATGATGTCTACAAGGAAAAAAGAGGAACATTCAGCTGTAGTTACTCACTGCTCACAATCAGCCACATCCTTGGCGTTAACAGGCTAGTGCCATCCACAGGGTGACCTGACTGTACAGACTGTTGGAAATTGCATGCTAACATTGCCAGAAGCCATTACAGGTTATTCTTATTGACTACTGTAATTATAATAAACATCATGTTCCAGGGATGAGTTCTTGGCTGTGTTGGATCCGTGACATCCAGCTCCCATGTGTTTCAGCAGGCTGAAGATTTTGCCCGAGCCTTTTGGAAACCCTCATTCTTGCAATGAAAAGGCTTTGCACAAGTCTTGTTTACGTTTGGCTTTTGTGAGGCCCATATTCAGCCAACCTTGCTCATCAGAGCCACGTAATACATACCTGCTGCGTATGTATCCAGCAAAGCTCAGAAGTGGAGTCTCATCCAAGGAGGCAACATGGAAAGAAAAGATGCCCGTCTGACTCTTCCTCCCCAAAGACAATTACTTAATGAGTGATGATGATGATGAATCACGTTAATGTAAAGTCACAACAGAGACATCATCGTACAAAGGGAGGGAGTTATGATGCTCTTATTTTGCAATTTTTTTCAGGGATCTTGGGTGAATATGCCTATCCAGTTGTGGAGAGCAAATCCTAACATTTAAGTTAATAAGATGCTAAAGATTAGACAATGTAAAATCTGTTCTTGCCAAGCTGTGGACACAGAGCATGTCACTTGTCCTCTCTGTACTTTAGGCTCCTCGCCTTTTAGGGAAGTGATTACTGATTCAGAATAAAAGCCCAAATCATCACTTATGAATTAGTATTTCATTATTCTTTGTACATGGAAAGGAGAGTATTACAAACTATATGTCCCACATTTCTGTATCCTGTAACACAGTTGGCTGGGTTTAATATTTTCCAATTTTCATTTTAAGTGTCTTTTGGTTATAACTATACTACTTCTCCCCACCATAGCTGTATACCTTCTCCTACCTACCATCTAAAATATATATAAAGAAATCTAACCAACAAGGACTAGATTAGATGTTTAAAATTATTTCTTGGGAAACGGAAGTTTTCTAGAATAAAATCCTGGGGAAAAAATGAGATCAAATTGCACAAAAATGGTTCCACAGGCAGACACTCTGTTGTAATAACATTTTCTTGCAGTTCAGCCTAAATGGGACTTAAAAAGAGATGTATCCTCTTAATCCTGGTGAAGCCAGAAGTGTAATGGACGCTGCGCTAAGTGTCTTCTGAAGAAGCTGAGAGCACTGTCAGAGGAAAGAAGGTTACTTGGGGAGGGAGTGCACAAAATCTAGCCACCAGTTTTGGTGATCTTTCTGCAGAGAAATATAACTTTAGTTTCCTGAATGGTAAACATAAAGCTGTAATCCAGGTGTTTGCCTAGATTCATCTGGAATCCTTAAAAAAAATACGTAAAACAAAATACAGACGAATAATACAAAACAAATAGAGACACATCATCTGTTCAAAGCAGTTCCTTGTAATTAATCTGTGCTTTGAGGAGGAATTGTTCAGCCTCATCATTGTTCATTAATTAAGGATGTGATGTTAGTGAAATCTGTTGACAAAAGTACGGCTGAGCCCAAGCTCCAAGGCTGAGCTTTCGGCCGAGCAGATTAACGCGGACACATTTCATTTCCTCAGTGGGTCCAGCAGCACAGAGGTCTCCTTGCTCCCGCTGTAAGGTCATTCCATATCACTGAACGGCTTAAGGGAGACATTGTGAAAGCAAGAAGTCAGGCCACAGGGAAGGGAGGGGGAGGGTGCTTTTTGTTGTGAGAAAGCTATTAAAATAAGCGGAAGAGAAGTCTTGAAGGAAGATTTATGTAGCTTCACATGGCAGTATTGGCTTCCTACATCTGATAGAGCAAAGGACCCAAAAGTTGCCCAAAATGATATACTGCAAGCAGAATTTATGGTGATTTTAGTGTGTCATGGAGCAGAAAATGTGTTCGCAGCAGGATATTTATGCCTGCATTTTAAAACCTGTGCTTTGATTGTTCTAGATGATAGCAAGTTTTCAGAGGCCATCACAGTGCTGCTTACGTGGATTGAGCGAGGTGAGGTGAATCGTCGCTCTGCAAACCAGTTTTATTCGATGGTGCAGTCAGCCAACAGCCACGTCCGCCGGCTCATGAACGAAAAGGCTGCTCATG
Source organism: Phoenicopterus ruber ruber (assembly GCA_009819775.1). NCBI lineage: Eukaryota > Metazoa > Chordata > Aves > Phoenicopteriformes > Phoenicopteridae > Phoenicopterus > Phoenicopterus ruber. The sequence goes on along the minus strand of CM020215.1, from coordinate 186,927,830 downwards.
AGCAAGAAATGGAGCAAGCCAAGGAGAGTTTCAAAAATGCCTTAACGGGGATCCTCACCCAATGTAAGTAACTCCTTTTTGTCCAGTGTTGTTGTAGTGATGGTGGTGGTGGTGGTAGTGTTTTTTTTATTATTTTGTTTGTTTGGGGGTAAGTAGTTGCAATGCAGTCATACTCTACTTCATATCCTATTCCATACTCTATGGCAATTTGGAGGAACAAGGACCATTCCTAAGAGCTTATTTCTCAAGGTGAGCAAAGTTTCAGTAGTTTTTTTATTAATAGACGAAGACATGCTCTATGCATAATGTCTACTGTTGCGTAGACATAACGCTTCAGGAACGGACCAGACAGAAGCCTCCCTACTCTGAGCAAAGATCATGCTTTTGTGGAGAGAAGTGATATGCAGCCTGTGCGTTGCAGCTAATTAACTAGGCCAATTACAGAATAGAGGACAATTAGGTTATATTTTTAGCCCGGGTTTAGGTAAAAGGAAGTAGGATTCAGCAACTTTTAGGGATATATTCACAGCGTACAGACCACCCCCACAGTAGAAGAATATACTGTACTGCTGCTGGCATCGGGACCGCTTGGCTGATACAATGCCAGTATTAATTTGGCAGATAAACTGCCTTAAATATTTAGTGCTGGCAGCTATTTCCTTAGTGCAGAAATATAATCAATGAAGTTACCTTAATGAGGTTCCCTCATAAAACAATAATCAGAATACTTGCCTAGAAGTGTTCTTCAAAGGGAAGGGAGGAGAGGAGAGGAGAGGAGAGGAGAGGAGAGGAGAGGAGAGGAGAGGAGAGGTGAGGAGAGGAGAGGAGAGGAGAGGAGAGGAGAGGAGAGGAGAGGAGAGGAGAGGAGAGGGGAGAAGAGAAGAGAAGAGAAGAGAAGAGAAAGAAGAGAAGAGAAGAGAAGAGAAGAGAAGAGAAGAGAAGAGAAGAGAAGAGAAGAGAAGAGAAGAGAAGAGAAGAGAGAAAGAAAGAAAGGAGAAAAAAGAAAAGAAGAAAGGAGAAAGAAAACTAATTTCATTGTTGCTGGTGTTTAACATGTCTGCTCATGGCTGCTCAAGCAAGAGGCATTATGAGACTCAGAAGGGTGGAGCCTGAAGCCAACTCTCATATGCAAGTTAAAAACAAAACCCAAGTCAATTTACCAGATGGAGGACAATGCAGTTGTTACATTGTAACTTTTGAATCATACCCCTCATCTTTACAGAAAAAAGAAAAAAGCCCTAAAGGCTTTTCTGCAATATTTTTCTGGTCCCTCAGTGGTCATCTTTCAGAAGTTAGGGCTGAAGGCAGAAGCTTGGATGGACTTGCCTGGGTTAGGAGAGCAGCCTCTGGAAGCTTCCTGCGTACGTGACAGAGAGCTCAGCATCTCAGAAGACCAATTTACTCCAGGGCACACGTCCTTCTAATGTAAGATCTTAGATGCCTGAATTTAGGAAGAAAGATTTTGGGCCAAAGGGGTTTGATTTCTGAGGACGTATCTTCAATGAGTAAATTTTAAAGACCAGCTAATTCCCTTGGTAATTTGCTAGGCAATGTTATCTTTCATCTCAGCATCTAAAAGGCAGTGTGAGGAGCAGAGACGCAGGCACCACGCATGGCCGTGCTGTTCAGTTCTCACCAGGGCCTCTGTAGTTTTGTGTGCGACAGCCAGCCCTAGCATTCGGGAATGCCTTCTTCAGCTGCAATAAAAAAAAAATCCCCCATTGTCAGCAGGCTGAACTTTAGTTAAATCAGTCTAAATTAGCCCGTTTGTCACCAACTGTTGTAGAACATCTGTCACTTGGAAATAGAGATCCCTGTAGTTTCAGGTGGAAACCTGCAGTTTTGGCTATCTGGTTTGTTCCTGTAATGTGCTGAATGCTGAACTTACAAAATCAGAAATAGGTCTGGCTTCAAAACATGAGTTTCAGAGTGCCACAGTCACAGCAGTGCCTGGAAGAAGTCTCTGACAGATCTGGCCTACGAGGACAAGGTCAGCAAAAAACCAGGCTCAGGGAAAGGTGTTACACTCTGTGGATTTTATAAGAACAAATTTTACGAGCTTCCCAGATGCTCCACATTGGTTATTTTATAAACATCATAAACATTGGCCATTATTAGCATTAATGTGTCTTATTAAAATTCTCTGCAAACTTACTATGAACAGATGGATGATGTTTTTGCTTTACACGTGTATATGCCTGAGATTGCTAAACATGGAGACTGTGAAATGAGCTTCCCTTTTTCAAGAATTTTCCTGTATTTGAGTTGATCCGAGGAACGTTTTTCGTGTGTCCTCTTCCATTGTTTTTCCACAGCCCTATGTAATCAGTTACAATATGTCACTTGCTTTATGAAGACGACTTTGAAAATACTAGATGTCCAAAATAGGTGTGTGTGGTCTGTTAAATTCTGCAGAGTGGCAAAAAACCCACTTCTGCTGTTCTGCAATAAGGATCCAAAAGCCTAGTGTAATGCTGCAGCTGTGTGGCCATTTGACATAAGTATTACAGTATTTTTAAAATAGCATGTGGCATTCCTCTGTCAGGAACTAGGTCAGATGTCCAACTCCGAGCTGACCATTCTGGGCTTTCTTTGCAGTCAGCAGAGAAAAACAAGCATCTCCAGGGAATGAGTCATCAGACCGACCTCATGGTGCTCTTCCAGTGAGATGAATCATCCCTTGGAGATACCATTTTTCTCTGCTGCCCATAGAGGATTCGCAGGGGTCCTAGCTCAGAACCAGTTGTCCAACTTTTCACATGCCTTGTTCGGAGCAGATTAATCCCACTTACTGTCTGTAGTCTTGATACCCAAGGACGTAGCATAAGGGAAGAACTTGGAGTTAGATAAAAATGCCAGCATTGTAGCAGTGAATGTTATGAGGAGTGAAGAAGAAATACGTTAAGAAAATGAGCTTCAAGTGCACTCACCTGGAACACACACACTGTCTATGTGGGTCTCAGTATAAAATGCTTTCTTATTAATGAGGATTAGTGTGGTCAGAACATTTCAGCTTATGGCCCAACTACTAAAGAAGTACAGGTATTGAAATCCCTGCTACAAATTTTTGCCTGGAGGTATTTAAAAGATTACCAAGCGGATTACCCCTAAAAATTTGGGTCAAGTGAATTAATTACCTGACCAAGATACTTGTGCCAGGATAATCTGTGAAATAAAGTGTATTACTGCTGTCACACCACCAGTTTACAGCCCCTGATTTAAGTTCTATGGGGAATCTTAGCCTTGTTATGGTGCTTCTGCAGTTATTTAAGGGATAAAGAGAGAAAAATGTCCACTTCCTTCTTTTTTATTAAATGACTTAGTTTTCCTAGATTTGAATCTGTGCTTAAAATATGGATTGTTTTCCAGGATTTTGGATAGTTCTGTCTTTGCCCTTTGATTACTGAATTCTTCCACTTTGCTTCCACAGCACAGTTACATGTGACACCGCTCCCTGACTTTCCCTGCATCTCTGTTTCATTTCCTCCCAAACCACCTTTTCAGCCTAAGGCTTATAGATGTTGATCCTCATGGTCACAAGTGGTGTTCCCCAGGGCTCAGTACTGGGGCCAGTTCTGTTCAATATCTTTATCAATGATCTGGACGAGGGGATCGAGTGCACCCTCAGTAAGTTTGCAGATGACACCAAATTGGGAGGGAGTGTTGATCTGCTGGAGGGCAGGCAGGCGCTACAGCGGGACCTGGACAGGCTGGATCGATGGGCCGAGGCCCATTGTATGAGGTTCAACAAGGCCAAGTGCCAGGTCCTGCCCTTGGGTCACAACAACCCCAGGCAACGCTACAGGCTTGGGGGGGAGTGGCTGGAAAGCTGCCCGGCGGAAAAGGACCTGGGGGTGTTGGTTGACGGCCGGCTGAATATGAGCCAGCAGTGTGCCCAGGTGGCCAAGAAGGCCAACGGCATCCTGGCCTGTATCAGAAATAGTGTGGCCAGCAGGAGTAGGGAGGTGATTGTCCCCCTGTACTCGGCCCTGGTGAGGCCGCACCTCGAGTACTGTGTTCAGTTTTGGGCCCCTCACTCCAAGAAAGACATTGAGGTGCTGGAGCGTGTCCAGAGACGGGCAACGAGGCTGGTGAAGGGTCTGGAACACAAGTCCTATGAGGAGCGGCTGAGGGAACTGGGGATGTTTAGCCTGGAGAAAAGGAGGCTGAGGGGAGACCTTATCGCTCTCTACAACTACCTGAAAGGAGGTTGTAGAGAGACGGGGGTTGGTCTCTTCTCCCTAGTAACAGACAACAAAACAAGAGGAAATGGCCTCAAGTTGCACCAGGGGAGGTTTAGGTTGGACATTCATAAAAACTTCTTTACCGAAAGGGTTGTCAGGCATTGGAACAGGCTGCCCAGGGAGGTGGTGGAGTCCCCATCTCTGGGGGTATTCAAAAGGCGTTTAGATGAGGCCCTAAGGGATATGATTTAGTGGGGGACTTGGTAGTGATAGGTTAATGGTTGGACCCGATGATCTTGGAGGTCTCTTCCAACCAGAACAATTCTATGATTCTATGATTCTATGTTTAAGAAAAATGGAAGCCCTAGAGACATCCGCGTTGGGCTGTTTTTTAGAGTACACCAAAGCTGCAATTCTCTCCTCTGACTTTCTCCTCCATGCACTGTAAACTTCGTCCGCCTCTTATTGAGGTTTCAGACTATTTAGTGCAGTCTCCCTTGACAACATTTTCAAAAGTACCGATAGGTGAGTGAAAATCCAAAATCTCATATTCAAAAATCAGTTTGATATCTCAAGAGTCAGACATACAAGAGGGTGGAAGTGTCCCAGTATGCAGGTAGATAGATACATAGTGTAATGAAAAAAAATGCCCCACAGCTGGGTACTGAGCAGCTTATGACACTCACTTATTTGGGCATTTTTGTCACTCTTACTAATTGATGACTCTTCAAGGAACTTGGGCACCAGTTCTCCATCAGGGTCTATGAACCAGTCTCTGGCGTGCCTGTGGGGGAACAGTGGGAGGGTAGTTTTTATCATGGAGCCCCCTGGCCAAATTACTTCCTTGTCACGTGGTGGCCTTCACTTTCATTCTCTCCTTGATCTTCAGGGAATTTCAGTGCCTAGTGATCAGCACGATCTTTTGGAAAGAAATGTTTAAATACCCTGAATGCCAGTGAAGAAACTGAACTTAAGCCTCCTTCCTTCCAAGAGTGCTCTAAATGGTGAGGTCCAGTGCTCTGAAAGGTGGTATTAACCTTCGTTAGGGTGTTTGACAGATGGCTTTTAGGATCTTTTTGATCCAGAATGATGCCAGCTGGAGGCAGATGTCTCCCTGCCTCCTCTAACACCACACTGAACAGAGGGAACAGCTGCATCTATGGCACATCCCCACCCAGGGGAAGTGTATGCATAGTCTAGCAGCTAGTTTAGGCAGTGGCCTTATATGTATTCCCAAGCGTGAAGCCCTTCCCCTGTACTTTGTAGGACGCCTGAGCTTTCAACCCACCACAGTTGATTACAGATAATCACCAGTGTCTTAGAAGTTGTGGAAAAGGCTTGACTGTCAAAATGCGGGTCTGAAGGTGTGGATAGACACATGGTTCATCCTACAGGGCAAGCTGGAGTATAAACCTACAGAGGCATTTATTCCGGTGTAACTGATCACAGATGTGTCCTTACCTCCGGGTGGACGTGAGGTTGCTGGAAAGGGAACCTGGTTGCCAGCGACCCTGGGATGCCTTTGTGCATTAGCTGGCATCAGGGAGACGAGATGTGCTGCAGGTTCTCACCCTACCTTGGCAAGCAGTAGTTAGCTCATTGACTCCCAGTAAGCAATTTTTGAAAACAGAACGTAGACCCCCTAAATCACGTAGACGTGTTTAAAGGTTACATCCTGAATTTCACTCACAACGGCTAAGTGACAGCCCTACTGTTGGCATTAGGCAAGCCCGTGGCAATGCAGTGCAGCAATCCCCAGCACTCAGTATTCAGGGCCAGTACACACCAGTAGGTCATCCTGATATTTCCAGGGGACCTTGTGGACAAGCTACATATTGACACCTTTTTTTTTTTTTTCATTTCAGCTACTAAATATCATGCCATCATAATAAGCAGTAAAAGCAAAACTGTTAAAAAGTTTACCGCAATTTATAAGTGGCAGGATGCAACCTTCAGTAGTACTGCTGGAATATTTGTAAATTGTAAAATAGATTTTTTCCACTAACGAAAAAGAAAATGTTGGGATCTTTTTCTTGGTACAGTTCTAATTGTGATCAGGGACCAAAAGCTTGTAGTTTTTGACCACTTAGGAAGATTTACAATAAAAGGATTCGTATCTGTGGATAAAAGTGGCATTATTAATTCTTTCAAAGAAGGAAAGAGACAGCGTCTGAGTGAGTCCCCACTTTGCCCGGACAATAAGCTGACGGCTGAGAGGGTCAGAAAAAGCACTGCGATTTTCATTATGTCACCGGTGTACCTTTGCCACAAAAGCCATGGTGGTGGCAGAGGAGGCACATACTCATCTGTATGCGAGTGGTAGCCCGGCCTTGCAAGGAGCTGTGATTAGAGTGATATGCTATGGTGCTCTGAATCTGACAGCTCCCATGTAGGCGCACTACGGCACGATGCTGGTGTGGGTGAGGAGGGAAGCAGGGAGGCACCCGGAGCAACTGGATTATTAGGCACCATCTAAAGCAAGTGCGCAGCAACATCAGCCAGAATTTTATGACACCTCTACCTGCCATTGCCTGCTCTGATTTTTTGAAAACGATCTCAAGAGCTGAACTGCATAGTCCAATTCCAGTCACCCTGTAGATATTCTTCCCACCTTGCTATCGAGAGAAACTAATTTTCGCTCCATTCCACAGCTCGATATACAGGGTGCCTGCAGCTTCTTTCTGGTGCCAGTAAGCTTGTTTGCTTCCCTGTGCTCTTGCATTGCATGTAAAGGTGTACATGGAAGTAAAAACAAAGAGACTCATCTTTCAAGAAGTCCAGAAACCAAACAACCCTGGAATTATGAGATTATGCAGTTTACCTGCTTAGCTTGTTGCTAAGCATCCTTAGCCCTTTTATTCGTGACACGGGGTATGAGGCTAGAGACGACTTTGAGCTGATTCGGTAGGGCCGTTGATTAAGAAGACTCAAAGGTTTGGGGAGAAGACTGTGTGTCGTGTCCGCCTCCTTGGGAAGGTCAAGATTGTCACCTCGAGTTTTCCCTGCCTTCCTGCTGAAGGACTTTAGTGGTGTGTTATAGTACACTGACTTTTTATCAAATAATTGGTAGGCATCTGCTATAAATTCCCCACTCCCCACCTCCCCTCCCCAAAAAATCGAACTTAAATAATTCTGAAGGGAAATGCATTCTTGACAGACTGAATAAAATTCTCCTGTCTTTGGTTTGTTCATTTTCATTCTCTGATCTCTCTGGATATGATTTCATCTGTTTTAACATTATCAGTGCCTTCACAGATAGATAGAATCTGAATTTTTAATACAAAAAAGGAAGAAAAAATGTTAAAAATACTTTTTGAGCTTTCTTTAAAAAAGGATTTGGATCAGTTTTGTTTTTCTCATTATAGGTTCACTTCAAAAATTGCTCTCTTACTTGACAAAAGGTAGAATTTACATTGATATGGTGGTGATTACTAAAATCACCATCTTATCAGATTTGCTTTAAATTCCGTACTTCAGTCCTTTCTCCCAATAATCCTTCCACTTTTTAGTATATTTTCTTAGTACTAAAAATGAAGCCAGTCTCATTACAGATATTGAAAGCATGCTGGTTAAAATTCTCTTAGCAGTCAGATTTTTTATATATATTCATGCTTTCCGAGTATTCTTTCAATTGCTCTGCATTAATAACAACTTTTAAAAGGATTTTCCTGCTCTTTAATTGTCCGGTCTTACAGTCTTTCTTTCATTTGCCAGTGACTAATTCAAAAATATGAGCTTACTTTATGTGCAATTTTTAGGTCATCATTAAGCTCTTTGTGAAAGAGATTGAGTCATATAATGTATTTTTACAGTGCAGCCCAGATCTCAGTTGGTGTCATAGAATGCCGCTATAATACAAATAAAAACATTAATCATTCATGTCATTAGTTGCCACTATTACTTTCTACCTTGATGTATTTCTAAAAAAAAATTAAATACAAAATAACCTCCACAATCCATCCAGTCCCTTTTGATTAGTGCATTTAGTCGGTGTGCTCTTTGCTTGCCTCTGTATTGATAATTTGTCCAGTAAAGCTCAGCTGGGTATCTCTATTCTTTTTTACTTGTCCTCCCATTTTCCATCTCATGTACACATATTCTCAGAAGCATTTCTATCCAGGATGCTGCAGCAGTGGCAGAGAACAGAGATGAAAGACTCCATTTCTATTTTACCTTGCGTTCTTATAATTCCTCCCTGCTTTCTGGCAGTATAACCCTTTGTGGTTGCAGCCTGTAGTGTTTCAGATAGCTTATTCCTTTGTGTTTCATTTTCTTTGAATTTCTTCATTCCTGCCATTGTCTGTAGCCTTCACTCCACCTAAAGTCAATAGGAATCTTGGTATCGATTTAAGCATGGCCAGAATTTCAACAGAAGCTCTTCTCCTGTTTTTTTCAAAGATTTTTTTTTTTTTTTAAATGTAGGCCATTAAATATGCACGGTGTTTTATAGCAAAATAAAAGCACTGCCTCCCCAGAGATTTCAGTCTAAGGCCCCATTTTGACCACTTACGCCACTTGCCTGAATCCTGCAGGATCTCCTAGATGATGAAGCAAGGTTCAAAGCAAAGGAGCATGTGCTTGAATCACATGGAAATCTGTGCTTGGTTTTGATCTGCCTTGCTGAGTAGAGATGGAGGTAAGGGCCTGATGCTTCACAGAACTGAACTGTTGTACGGAAATGAACAATAAGGGATGAGAGTAAGACATTGGAGCAAGGAAGGAAAGGTGGAGGTTTCACCCAAAAGGTTTTCTGAGTTCGCTGTGCATATCACGTGGCCTGCATGTCTAAAACTGTTCAGGCTGCTTGTAAGCAAATGAATAAACCTTATAAATATGAATATGAATAACCCTCTGCAACTATGACTGATTGAAATACTCCCTTCAATAGGCACTAGTCTTGCTTTATGTCAGATCCTGGATTTGTCCCAAATGGTGTCGTTGGCGATGATGACAGAGAAGTTATGGGGGGCAGGAAAAGAGTTTTGGAAAGGGATAGACTATGTGGGGGGGAAAGATGGACAGACACAGAGCGAGGGAACAAAAATACAGAAGGGAGATGAGAGCGGAGGCAGTAAACAAAGAGAGAAGAGGACAAGTCATGGCAGTCAAGGGAACATAAGGTATGGCAACAAATGGAGAAGTAAATGTTCCCACATAAGATGTGTGAGACAATTTTTTATTTTGATTGCCAGAAGAGGCTATGGCTGTTGAAGCCTCCTCATCCACCTCTCTATTCTCTTTCTTCAGCAAAAGAAACCATATTATGCCCGAAACAAACATAGCCCTCCTGATCTCCTAGGAACATTCTGATCTGCAAGATCCCTGGACGATTACTACTTAGAGAGAGTCCCTTCACTACATGGGACCTGCCAGAGTTCAGTCACATTTATGATGTTCCTTCGTCTCAGAGTTCCCTTGGGCTTCTTTTTTTGGACAGGCTTAACAAAAATAGTTGTTCCTACTTTTGCTATTTTTAAATCTGAGAACTGAAAAAAAAGGCCCACCTAACCATAAATAACAATGAGAACAGCTAATTAAATGCAGTGCATTGGGGATGGCTTATAGTCATGTCAAGCTGACGAAGAAAGTAGCATTCACTTAATCTTCCTTTGAGTTAGTGGGGGGGGGCGGTTGTACGGGGGTTTTTTGATTTGTTTTTTTTTTCTGGATGTTAACACAAAGTCCATAAAGTCTGTTCTGTCGTATAAGATGGTGGCATTAAAAGAGCAGGTACTGTATATTTGTACCTGCTCTACTGTGTTGTGCTGGCCTGATGTCAGGTTCCTGTTTGTTGAGAAATGACATGGAGGTGAAGTGGACTTGTTGAGTCCAAGTGATTTATGACATGGCATGGCGCCAGCACTTGCTGTTACACCAAGCTGTCAGTTTCTTTGTTGTAAATTAAACCACGTTTCACAACCTAAAAGATTTTCAAAGCTTATTTTGTAGACAGATTTTCTAGCAATACTTTGCAGGGCAGACTGGGCTCTCTTTAATCAGAGTGTATTTTTTTTATTTCAAAGTTTAACAAGGAGTGTTCTTCCATTTCAAGAACTATTAATCGTTGATAGACATACCTCAGACAAGCTACTATACAGGTTTCAGTATAAATCCCAAAAATGGGGCGTTTTCAGTACCCCCATAATGCTCCTTCTTTCACTCTTCCTCACTGGGTTTCTTAGCTGAAAGAAGAAAGGAAAACAACAACTGCAGACACTGAGGTTTGATGTTTTTACAAGACCAGGGATTATAATTTGTGCTGTGGTATAAGTACTTTTTATTTTGTCCTTCATCCATGTGGAAGAATCTGCTTATTGTATTATGAAAAAATACTTCTTCCTGCATCACTCATCACCACTGACATTCGCTCAGCACGTTGACTAGGACCCGTCTGAGTCAGATAGAAGAGGAAGGGGGATCAACCATCAACCCAGGCACAGCTCCTCCTGGTCTCAAACACTACAGGCCTAGTCAAAGGGAAATGTAGAAATAATATCGTGTAATTTAGGGAGAGGACATTAGCCTTGTTTCTCATTCTTTCTAGTATTCAGGTAGGTGAGACAGGGTAGACAGAAGAGGAAAACGTCCTTCTTCCTTTGGTAAGCCTTGTAATGGCTCTCTGCAACACCGAAACCTCTGCATCGGGACGAGAGCAGAAAAGGTGAGACTGCTACTAAAAGATGACCCCACTGACTCTATAGCATTAAATTGAGCTGAGCTAGAGCAGCTTGTCCATACTGTTCAACTGTAAGAAAGTTGTTGGTCTGGGCCAGCTAGCATTTTCCCATGCAATGTGGGTACAGTTTAGAGTTTGGTGCAGGCCAAGCAGTTTCCCTGAAAAGCATCTTTCTGGGGAGAGAGAAGGGTTGCAGCTGCAGGGACACTCAGCATGTCCTGCCAGTCGGTTTCAGGGAACGAGAACGGTCCCTCGCTGGTTTTGATCACTAGTACAGATGTAGTTGTTGGCAGTAGGGCAAGTTGAGGAACGGCAGCCTTGTAAGCTGACTTCCCACTGAGCAAAACGATTTGGGAGATAAATCACTGAAGGCACCATTCTCTTGGTCTGTCCAAAAAGGTGGAATTTGGGGATATAACAGAGAAGTCCTGTAGTTTTCTCCTTTATCATGCCATGTGTTAAGATTATATCTTAAGGAACCTACAGCTGCTCAGACAGCAAGCAGACCAAACAATAGCCTCTTCTTCTCTGATGGAGTTGCAGCCACGATTCACCTTCTTTTTGATACCCATGGATTTTTTTCTGGGGTTTTGTTGTTGTTGTTGGTTTTTTGCTTTAAAAAAAAAAACAAAACAACCCAAAACAACCAAACACAAAACCCCCACAAAACCAAACCCAAACCAAACCAAAACAAGGATGCCATTTATTTGTAGCAGATGAGTCATTTTGCGCAGCTGTCAAAATCTGTGTCTTCATTATACACATCTACAATGGCATTTGCTTACATATCCAGCTGATGGCCAGCGGTATGCTTTACTTTAGGACCCATCCCTTGCATTATCTGCAGTCTTCTCCGGGGTGAAATTTCCAGCTTTTACGTTTTCCTTCTGTGCCAGTGAATGGCAATCGCATCTGTTTCTCCCTCTGTGGCATGTGTATTGGGTAACAGCGAGGGGCTGCAGGTTTTCAGATGTAAATGTGTGAAAGGCAAATTCTTTTCTGAAAGTAAACAGTATCGTAACCAAAAGACTGAGGGTTTGGCCCAGATTAATTAAAAAAATATGTTTCTTTCATTACTCTGCAATCTATCTACTGTTTCTCTTATTGACGTCACAAGTCGTTTGCCTATGTGGAATTTTAGCCTTGGACTTAATGCTAAGTTCTGTTGAGTACGTCACCAAATGCCTTTCAGGACTGTTGCCAGAAATATTCTCTTTCCTATCCAAAACTGACCTGGCGACTCTAATTCATTCTCTTACAGCCTCTAGCCTTGACTAGTGTAATTCCTTGGTTTGCTGGGCTTGGAGCCAAATCGATTGGCAGACTCCAGCTTAGTCAGAATTCAGCAACGAGGCTTCTGACCCAAACCACGCCAACTCTATATCCTCCCTGTGCTGCGAATCTATATTTGAAAAGCATGTTATACATTTACTGTAACAGTTTCCTTTACACTGTAATTTTATGGGTGGAATTTTTCTTTTACCCTGCATGTCAACTGTCGCACTCTTACAGAATTTTTCTGAGCTAAATTGCCATATATTCTACTCTTGCACTTACAGTAATTTAGTGCAAAGCCCTTTTCATCCTGTATCCCTAATTGGTGGAATTTGGAGTGAAATTCTACATGAAATATGATTATTTTATCTGTCAGCAAATACTTTGTTTTTATTTTAACACACTGCGTTTCAGTTTCTATTTTGTTTCTTTTTTTATTGTAAGGCATTATAAAACATTTGGTTGCTGGTGTTCTTTATTATTGCATACGAGAAATTAAAAATAATCATGTATGCATGTCAGCTGAAAATCTAATAAGCAAAGGAAAAACTGAGTACTTCTTGTCTCCTGAACCCAAGGAGAAATTTCAGCCTTCACTCAATCATGTATTTAAAACAGCCAGCTTGATAAATGTAATGGAGGGTAAAAGTGTTCTCTCTACCTCTTAATCTCCAGATGAGGCTATACTTTGGTTCTTACTTATTTCTGGTCTTCTCTGGTAGTATCATTTTCAAATATCCTGTATCAAATATTCTCGTACCCTGGAGATATTCTAGTTTTCCCTTTAATCCAGTCTTGCATACAACTTATGCAGGCATCATTTAAGGGATTTTTGGTGTTGTTGTTCCTAGTTTTTCTGGTTGTTTATACATTTATACATGGTAACAATACCTTATTCTGGTAGCTTGTTTTATGGCAACAGAAACTGAGGTTTAAACTTTCTTTTAATATGCTTACTATGAACTGGCACCTCTAATAAAGTCTATTATAGTTACACTGCATTTGTTAGCCTTAGTTGTTTGGGTCTTTTTAGTTATTTATAACTCAGCAGAAAAACAATTAGATAATAATCCTTTGTCTGAAACATGCCACATAAATTACCAGCCGCAGAATAAGTCGTTAGGAAAGATGCAATTATTTACATCCTGTAAGTTATATTGATAGGAAAAACAATGACGTGGTATGGACCCTTCCAGAACAATGCGGTCTTTTAAACCCTAATTTAGTAAGGAAACAGCTTTGCATATGGTCAATGAAAATTTGATATAGCATAGAACTTACCAACAGATGTTTGACAATGAATATTTCATGTTACTTAATAATGCTGCTTACCAGTCACGGTCGACAGTACAGTGCATCCTAGACTTCAAGGTGCTTCAGAGAGATAGATATGATCTGTTATTTCATTTTGGAAATTTCTTTCTGGAGGTCAGGAAGTAGTCTGAAAACCATGGTCAGCAGCGAGACTGGGAACAACTGTTTCACTCAGATTCTGCAGATATCAGCCCAAAATCTGGGGCCTCTCTTTGACCAAATCTTACCCAGACATGGAGGAAAAATGAGTTAACTGGAGAGTTTCTCAGCTAATATTAACTCTCCTGCCTTCCCCCTAGGGATGAACCTACCATCCTTGGGCTGTGCGCTGCTGGATCACTTACCCATACCAATTTGATCCTGATCGGGGATGGGTACATTATATCTTGTCTTCCAGTTACCCAGAGCACAGTAGTTATGCCAGCTTTAGGCTTCCAGGGTGTCTGTGGGAGAACAAATGAATCTTGATGCAACGTGAGTCAACCTACGAGCAAATGTGAACTGGCAGAACGGGTTTATATTGGTTTGCCATCTCCTAACACACGAATGCAGGATTTTGATGCAGTACAAAAAGACGTGAAGCCACTTTGCTGTACTGTCAAACCATGACCTTGGCTGCCCTTTAGCTCTAATGTCACGCTTGGAGACCTTTTGCGTTGGGTGTTACCTGGGGGTGTTTGCAACACTTCATAGCCTAGATTGCTGTGTATATTGAAATTGCTGTACGTACATTGACACTTTCTTTGACTAGAGTAGTGGGATGTTGGTCTTTGATGTGTAGTAATTTAATATTCTCCTCTACATTTCCCTTTTTTTTATTATCCCTAGCTGCCTGTTGCATAAAGTTTCTTTAAAGACCTTGATTTTTAGCATCTAGTACTCAAAGTATCCTACTTCCTTTAGTTTTTTTAATTCCTGAAAGTTAGATAAGTGAAGGAGATCCTTTTTCTGCTCACTTTGTCCACTGCAGTTATGCAAGAAAAACTATTTGACATCTTCCTAGCTTGTGTTTCCATTGAGGAGAGTTTCTGAAATGAACAGATAATGACTTCTGATAAATCTTAGCACCTGTTCACAGAATGGAAATTAAACACTTTAAAGTTCAAATGTTTTTCAAAATTCAGATGATCTTATTAATACCTATTAGTGGAAAATGGCAAACCAGCTCTTCCTCATATCTTTGTGAATCTTTTCTACTTGAATTTCCACTTGCAAATGAAAAACAGATTGTTAATTAAGCAAGATTTTCTGAGCACCTGGGTCATCAACATGATAGTAATTAAATTCTAGCCTCAGTTTCTATACACATAATAATAGAGTGCTTTAGCATTTTCATTCTTTTCAAATTAATTGAATAAATATACGCAGCGTAACTTCCTTGATACATCCACCCTTCACTCCAAGCAAGTCCTAATTGGCTGAAATGACACATCTTCTATTAAAACTTGAAGGGATCACAAATAGATTGGATCATCCTAGTAGTTTTGAGGCACCTTCTTCAGTATAAACTACAAATAAGTATTAATTTTAAAAGACTACGTTTATCTTCTATGGCTTTAGAAGTTAATTAACCAGCCCTGATGATTGCAAAGAAAAACTTCCGTATGTGATTCCAAATGTTGTAATCTTCCTGAATCTGAAAGCAGCCAGCAGAAGTGGTAAAAAAAGAGAACAGAAGGAATGTGCTCCTATTCAAGTAAGTGAGGTTGACTTTCAGATCTAGAGGTGAAAGATACATAATTGGCTTACTAAGTGAGCTCACCATTTTAGGAACGATGGGTTGTTATGTATAATAAGATCCTCTGCATCTGTGACTTGAGGGGAGAAGGAGAGCAGCCATCGATCAGCTCAATGAGAGACCAGGTCAGAGGGCATTACAGCACTCCTGCCACCATTTCTCAATGAAAGAGAGGGGAAGGAGGTGCTGCAAGCTACAGCTTTACAAAACAGGGGACATCATTTCAGCCCAGGAATCCAAAGAGATCAATAGCCAAGAACCTTGTCGAAGAGTTGAAGCACTTTTCAGTTTGACTTCATAGGTCGGCATAGCTGCTCACTCAGGAGCACAGCCCAGGCCATTTGTAAAAAATCTGGATTTCTTCGTGGTTCTTCAGTTAACTGTGCTGGGACCAAAGCAACTTACATCTTGGCCCAATCATTTTTAGGCAGGTCACTGCTGTGGAAGGACAATGTTGCTTGTAACTGATGCGAAGAGAAAGAAAGGAATGTTGGGAGAGAAGGTTCTGAACTAGGATGAACAAGTAGCTAAAGACTTAAGGATCTTAATCACCCTAGATAATTGTCCTAAATATTGATATCTGGCTTCAGAACAAATTTGTTCGAGTTGAATGAGGGAAGCCCATTTCACATCTCTTGTTCATCTTATATGCACAAAAATGCGACTGTTCACGTACATAAACATACATAGGCCATGGACACAGGACAGAATGATCTACCACAGGTGAGCCTGTTTATATTCAATAGCAGCTACAGAATGCAGCTACAGATGCAACAAATGCAACAGCTGCAGCTACAGAATGCAGCATTAACGTATGGTTTAGCCCTTCCCGTCTGCTGGCAAATTCCCGCTATCAGATAGCCACCCTTCAAAGCAGAGCCTGCTTGTCTTTCACGCTTTCATTTGTACAGCCTGCTCATCTGTACGCAGCTGCCACAGGGGAACACGCGTCACGTTTATGCCTCCGAGTGTCATTTCTGTAGTCACACACCTATAGCCACACACGCAAAGGCACGTGGCTGCGCAGAGAGTTGTAGCAGACATCCCTGGGAAGCAGCTGCATGCGTGGTTTTTGGTACCTATAGTTATAAGTTGTGTAGACTAAAGTTATGGAGGCAGACTTGAAGGGAGACATCTCCAACATTGATAAAATGTAAGTACAAAAGACACATCATTGGATGGATATTGATGATGTTGTTTCAGTAATGACATCATCCATAGACTCCTAGTGTCTTTGCTTTGCTTCTCTATAGTGATCACAACATAAATTGCTTGTCTTGTTTGACTTCCTTGTTCACCAAAGTTGAGCAGATTGTCGCCGTTTTCAACGCTTCTACCAGACAAAAAGCTTGGGACCATTTCTCGAAAGCCCAGCGAAAGAACATAGACATTTGGCGAAAGCATTCTGAGGTTGGTGATTTTATTATTACTTTCTATCCATCATCTCACAGCTGGATTGACACAGAACGAGTGTGATTGTAGCTGGACATAGTGTATTCAGCAATATTTATGGCTACCCTTTTAGCTGTTAATCAGCTCGCCATTATACAGTCTCATCTACAGTATGAATTGCTCCCATTGCTCTCATTATGATAATAGTCATTAAATACCACTAAGACAGAGAGCAATGTGTTTTTATTTTTCATGCAAGATTTGGGAAATCGCCGGAGGATTATGTTTACTATCTAAAATGATGAACTGAAGTAGTGAAATTAGGAACAATATTTTCAACTAAGCATAGAATCAAGAATTATTTCTGAAAAATCTTTTTAGGAGTCATCATGATCTGTTCTTAAAAGTATTCTGTAGCACAGATTTTTTTTCTTGTTGTGCCATCATACGATGACATCATTATAAGACGACTTTGCCTGAAAATCAAATAGAGGATTTCTTTCCTAAAAGTAATGACTTAAGCATATTAAGTCCAGAATTATGACATACTCCTTCCCATTTGTTTTATGTTTATCTTTAAAAAAGTAGCCACATCACTTGTATTGATTCTAAGTGTGATGCTTGCAAAGGAACCAGTGTAAATGTAACCGTACTACCACACAGAGTTAGCAGTGTGGGACCATGCATGTGTGACTGTCATAAGCATGAGCGGAGGAAATGGGATTCTAACTCTCCTTGCTGCGAGTGGCAGCGAAGGAAGCGCTAGACCTCATCCTGTGTTTTGGTCATCCAGCTTTCGTTTTTAATTCAGTATATACGCTATGAGCCTGTATTTTACAAAGTAAGTACCGCTGTCTTTGTTTTCTTTCTTTCTTCTTCCTTTTTTTTTTTTAATATGACATACACTTGGTTTACTTCCATGTAGTACAGTATGTTGATTGCTAGTATCACAGTCCTCTAAATGATTTTTCTCTGTCTCAGAATAAAAACTTTAGAAGGTAAGGTGCACTTATTTAATTATTTTGTAGTACACTTGTAAAAGAAGTGTTGTACACTTAGTTTGAGAAACACTAAAGTGCTGTGATATAAATCATTTGGATAACGTTTTAAGTGCCCATTAACTAATGCTAAATTACAGTTGAATACCAATGGCACTAAATGTAACATCCACATGAATACCAAATGAATTCTTTATTATCAGTGCTATTATGGTGAATACCAAATGACTTTACAATAATGGGACACTTAAAATAAAATGTTGGCATAATTTATGGGTACAAACTGTATTTTGCATTTTGTTCACAAATATTTCATATAAGTAGTGGATAAAGCCTTTGTTCGATTGCAAGTTGGGAAGTTGGGGATTGATGTTCGTCTTATCTTTTAGAGAAGTATGAAAATATTATTTGCTAGTAGCTTATTTCAATTATGTTAAGACCATCCCTTCTTAAACTAACTTTCTGTAAAGGGATGTGGTATGTCATTCATTCGCTGGCTTCTAAATCTTTAATAAACTGAAATATGTAAGAGTTGGACTTTCCAGAAATGTTAATTCACTGGTTGCTTTTTCAAATACTTGTCTGTTGTTTTTCTAAGAAGAGGACAACGAAAACAATTAAAAAACATGCGAAGGCTCTTGCTGAACCAATATATTTTAGAAACGCCTGCTTTTCAGGTGTGAAATATGATGCAAGCATACCAAATGGCATCTTTGATTTAAATCATAGCTTCTAACCATGACTTTGTCTGCTAATTAGTTTAATTACCTGATCACCTTCCCTGTTTTTCTGAATTTAAGAAAGCTTTGCTAGAAATCCAAATCCAAAGCAAACACTCACGCACATAAGACATTCTCCGTGAAAGTTTATTGGCTTTGCTGATAATGTAGACATTGATGCATCAAGGACATTTATCCCCTAAAGAAGGAGTAAATGGAAGCTGATGTCTGCTCATATATGCAGTATATTTCCCTAGAAAAAAGTGCAGGTGGCCTTTTCCAATAAGGAATTAAGAAATGGCTTGCTAATGTCTTCCAGAAGTGCCTCTGATTGCATGAGACACTGGTTGACAATTTACCTTTTTAATCACTTTTTTTTTAACTTGAAATTATTCTCATGTAATACTCCCACTAATTAGCCTCCTTGCCTTTGCTGGGATTAATGGACACATATACATTTATCAGAATATTTGAGATCTGCCGATGCACCAAGGGTACAGCTCAAGGGAAACGCCTCCCCTTTTTTCACACAGTCCCTCTCTGACAGCTTATTGTTAATTGCACGGAGCAGTGGTCGGACTCCTCAATGCCGTCTCCTCCTTCCGTGCGACTCTGCCTTGTTTCAAAGATTTCAAACCACCTCTTTGGGAATTAGGCTCTTTGTCGGCAGAAAAATTAGCTGTCTGCGGACTGAAAAGGCCTACACTAATCACGGTGCAGCATCCCCGTGTTACACCTGACAGGATTATTAGGACAAAATAGAGTCCTCTCAATCTTCTCAGCGCTGCCGTTAAAAAGCCAGCCGCTACACCCGCGCCAGCTTTTCTACCCAGAACAAAGACCGTCTAGACTCCCACAAAGCCCGCCCGCCTGCTGATCATTTACCGAGTGACATGTGCCCGGGCTCCCTGCCCGCCTGCCTGCCCCCCTGCCCCCCTGCCTGCCCTTGCGGCGGTCGCCCGGAGACCGGGTTGTCCGCGCTGGCACTTTTGTTTTGGATCGAGACGCAGAGATTTTCAGGGAGGCATTATTGGGCTGGGTTTTTTATATCTGAGGAGATCTGGGCACGGGGACAGAGGGCGGGATTCCTTTGCCCAGCATTAGGCGCCTACAAGATAGAGCCCTCCGTCTGCACTGGCTGCTCTGGGCCCCCTTTACCATCAGCAGAGACAACTAGGCACTTCTAGGGTATAGTTAATGTGACTTTGTTTGGATAGTTACCTTATGGATGTGAATCAGCTTAAAGTACCTGTTTCTTTGCATTTCTGTCAAAGGTATCTGTCTGTGTGGGAACTAGTTTTGATGGAGACACCTACACTTGGCCAGATGAATCCTACCCAAGTGGCAGAGAGAAGCAAGAATTCTCTGTACCTTAAGCAGGCTGACAATCTATCCGTCTGCTTTACACACAATGTTAAAGCATTCTCCTATGTTTAGCAGAACTAAAGATCGCTCGACATGGAGACTCACTTTCTCTCTTGTTTTCCATGAGTGTTACCTTTGATAAACTCTGTTCTTTCACAGGAAGAATTCCCTGTGCTACTGTTGTTATAAATATTCATATACAAATAAATATGATTACAATGATAAATGATGTATAATTAAAATCAGAGCAGTATTGAAAACAGATACTAAATAATACATAATGACTTTATGGAAGTTAGTACTGACAAAAGGTCATTTTGGGTTTTAGGAGCTCCGAAATGCTCACAGTGAACAGCTCATGGGAATCCGCCGGGAAGAGGAGATGGAAATGTCCGATGATGACAGTGGTGACAATCCCAGTAAAAAGCTGAGAGTAGATGATTCAGGTAAAGCCAAATCCCTCTATAATGCCAAGTATATACAACTGTTGTTTTTTTAAAAGCAAACAAAAACTTATATATGAGAAGTGACATATTAATAGCTGATTATATAAGACAGTATCTTATTTTAAACCCTCATAAATTAGTTATTTGAATGATGCGAGCTGTCTCTAGGAGGTGTCTGTCACCTGTTATGATCTGTAACGATGAAAATTCTCCAGTTCTGCCGTTGGCTGGAAGCATTATATTTCTTTAGTGCGCTCTCTGCAGTCTTGCATAGCAGTATTTCATTCCATGGTTGTAACAATGTCTTATTATGAGACCAGCTGAAGTTACACTTTGGTCAGTATTCTCTAAGCCTTACCTTTCTTTTCAGCAAATACATAGTAACGTAAAGGCTTTCTAACAAATAGGCTATACCATTTTAACTATGCGTTTTGTGGAATTAGCTTTTAAGGGTACATATTTCACAATATGGTACTGCATACTGCCTTAATTTGAGACTCGTTAGATGGCTATCATGAAAGAAAGAACAAGAATGCATGTAATATGAGTAAAGAAAAGCGATTTTTTCAGCCTTCTACAAATACTCTGCTATCCAGAGCAGACACCGAGAGGCAGCTCAGAAGCCGCCTGAACTACTGAGTAGTAACATGATCTGGATGGACACTTTGCTTGATTTCTTGACATTGACTAGTAAAGTTGTGGGTAGCTAACAAAGGTTTGCCTGTTGAGACACTCATCTTCAGAAAGAAACTTTACGGAAGCTGAAGCCAAAGCGTGACTGGGAAGTGCCAGCCAGCAGCGAGCTTTAAGGAAGGTAAAGGAGGAGGAAGTAACAGGGAAAGAAACTGAGACTCTGATGATAAGGATAATTTTGATCTAGGCCTTTGCATACAGGCGCTATATTAAGGAAGGAAAGAATTTCATCCATTCAGTGTTTTCAAGTCCTTGCACACCTGCATGAAAGTGTGGGTTCAAGCTTACATAGAGAAGAGCTCTTTGGCTCCACCTGTGACAAGATGCTGTGCAGGGTCAAATGGCTCCAGATGTAGAGACCAAAGGAAGGAGTGTCATTCTAGCAAAGACATTTTTACTACAGCATCTCTCTTGAGGGGAGATTTAATGTTTTTCCTGGAAGAAAAATGAAACAATAAAACCTGTAAAGGGCAGCCTTGAATTTTTGCTTGGCTAATTGTGTGGGTTTGAATTTTCTAGACACCATTAGCAGAATGTTTGGAGCTGAGAGAGTGGGTCTCTGCACATAAAACACTGCTAGCAAGCAGAGATTTTTATAAATGTCTAATCATTTTACCTTGACTGTGTCCACTCTTATGGAGGGAAGTCATTAGAATAAACAACAGGAAGGTAGAGCCAGAAATACCTACAGCCTGTGCTCCAGAAGAGGAGTTTTGAACTGTCATACTTATCAATTCAGCTAGGTTTAATATATGCATGCTTAGGGCAGGCTATGCTGGTCATTCTTTTTGCCTCTGATCGGTAACATCACAAATAGGAAGATGCCTTTGGCTTTCTTCCATGAAAAGGGATGTTTCTATCAAATGTTTTGATATCTGAGATTTCTACAGCATTCCATCCCAAACAACTTCACTTTATTTATATGGTTATAATGTGGGCACTTGAGTCCCCTCAGTGATAACAGTAGCAAACCCAGTGCTGTGTTGCATACTAAATCAAAACTTAGCAATACGAATCCACTCGAGTACTTGTCCATCATTATCCATTGTACCGTTCATCATCCTCTTGATCTTAGTGGAGTTGATCCAGCCCGCTGCATACATAGAGTCATCCAGTTCTAAAATTAATTTTATAGCTGCTTTCTTCCAACATTACACTCTCAACTAAAGCAAGTGGATTTGATTCTTCTGTCATTGACAATAGAGGGAACTTGGACATAAACCAAAAAAGTTATTTGGTATAAAACATTGGTAAATGAAAAGAAAGTGAGAGAAGAACATCTTTTTTTTTTCATTTTTATGTACAGAGAAATTATTCTTCCTTCCTTCTTTTGGCATTTTTTTTTAAATTACTATTTGTGTTAGCTGCCTTCTCTTTTTCTTTTTTTCTTTCTTCTTGAGTATGTCATTCCAGAACCACCTCTTTATCTCACTGGAGTGGCTATTTGTATTCACAGTAACCTGTGTTCTACAAAGAATGTCTTTTAAAGAATCTTTTTCACAAAGAAACAATTCTGCACAGTAAGAAAACATTGGCACTTCCTTTATTTTTAACCCTTTTTCTTAAAATGTTTGTCTAAATGCTTAACCATGGGAAGGGCAAGGCTTGAATAACACAAAGAAGGTATTGTGCCTCTTCAATTCAAGGACAGTATGCACACGTAAAGGCTTGAAAGTCTAAATCTGAAAGTGGCTGAAGCAGTGAGACGTGATGAATTGGTTTGGATAGTTCCAGAGTTCTGGACTGCCTGTCCCGCCATCCCAATGATTTTCTTGAGGACATTATTTTTCAGCCTGCCCTTCTCAACAGTGGGAACAAGACTCCTGGGAAGTTGCCATCCCCAAAGATACAACAGGTGACAGACATTCCCACAGGCTCCAACACCTGTGTCAGGTCTTTTTTTCACTAGTTCACCTAGTTAAATCACCCCTAGTACAAGAAGGCTTAATTAATTCAACAATTTAAAATGGTCCTAAGACCTCATTCTGTCTTGGTAAAGTGTAGTTTCAGGAGTCTCACAGTGTAATTTCTTCTGTTAGTCAAGCCTTTTTCGTTCAGAAGTAACTCCACTTCTGTGAGCATCTAGGCAGCATGGTGCTGAGTGTGTCACGCTTCCTCACAGCTAGACTGGTTAGAATGAAAACTCTCCTCTAGGATATCTGAAGAGACACCTATTCATCACCCTGAAAAAAACAGGGTGGGTTCCAGCCCCAACATTTGAAAACACAGTGCAACACATTTAAGGCCTGACGCTGTGCAAAAGGACTTCAGTGCCTGAATGCTTATCCAGAATTGCTGGACTTCAGGTTTCAGAGGAACGTTACAGTAGAGCTGAGGCCCTTGTACACAATAAGTTCTGGGGATTTGGGGCAGATGATGAAAAAGCTGTTACTAAGAACGGTTTGCATTTTTTCTTCAAGTCGTGCAAGATATTAAGTCATGCAAGAGATCAAGTCGTGGTGCATATTAGAAATCTACTAATAGCCATTTAGGAGGATTTGGGCTTGCTACTTGCGACAATGCAGAACAACTCCAGAGGGACTTGTTGCAAAGTGTGTCACTCCATTCTAGACACAAATCCTCTTCTTTCATGTGCCAACTGCTCTTCTAGTTGTTGATGGACTTGATTTTACTGATATCAATGACTCAGTGGCAGAGCTGGAATGAGAATTGAGACCTTCAGTCTCCTGAACCTGTCTTCCACCCTCTGGTCCATGTTGCAGGGCTGGGGCACTGCCTCCTGTGCGAAGACCTTCTGCTCTTCCAGCTGTTTTACAGGTCATTCTCCCCAGGCTTAGTACCCTACTCTACCGTGTGCAAGCTGAATCTTCAAGGAAAAGGAAGGCATCACGACCTGCTAGTTCTGTTGGAGAGCATCTCGAACTCCTGCAAGGACCCCCTGGAGATCCCCCCAGGGAAACCAATAAGTCAGCTGAACTAGCATGCATGCCTAGTTTATAGGAATTCCCCCTGGTTTCACAGACTACAGGTCGCTTGCATTACAGGGAAAACTGGCAAAAGACTGGCCTGAGACAGAGTGAATCTCACCTGTGAGATCAGCTGTTCCTTTGGAATGATGTGTTTTTTCCAAAATTCAGCCTTTAAACAGTGATTTTTCTGCAATGTGGATTTTGGAGTTTGAAAGGGACAAGAGGATTGCTGAAGTAAAGCTGGGAGATTGCTAAGAAAAAAATAATAATGATGATTGGCAACTCAGTTAATACATTTGAAAGTCGAGGTGCAGCTACTGAAGCATTAGCTCAGGGGAAAAAAAAGAGACTCAGCACTGGAGTCTAGAGGATATACGAAAATCTTCAGAACGATCAGGATTTATGGATGCTTCGTCTCCCACCTGCTGGCACTGGGAGTAAGGATCCACATGTAAAAGCCTCCAAAGTAATTTTAAGAATTAGCGAAGTGAAGCTGCGTGTTGTAGAAAAGAGCTGAAGTTTGGTTTATGCCTAGAAGGCACCTGTAATTTTACTTTAAGGGGAGGTGGGTTAATCTCTTCCTTTTGCAGTTCTCGGCGACATGCCATTAATTCTAGCAACTCCAGCGAGAGACTGCGGCTGGCACCACAGAAAAGAAAGAAATGCACAGTGCTTGCAGAGGGACGCGGGAAGGATGGCCGCGTGATTGAGGCTTTTGACTGGGATCCCAGAGCTCTGGGCCGAATCCCAGCTCTGCTACATACCGTCCGCCTGGGCTAATCAATGAATTTGTGTTATCTCAGTTCCCTGCTATCACATGGAGGCAACGATGCTTCCTTTCATTCAGCCACTGCCTGTCCTGTCCACGTGGATGATAAGCACTTCAGTGTAGGGCTCTCCCTGGCTGAATGGACTTGCAGCTCCTTGGGTCCCTGGACCATTTCACCACCTTTGTGTTACCTGTGATGAAGTAACTTAGTAACATCTCGGGGACTGCATGCAAGTAATAAATTGCAAGTTATGTAGCGTAAGCCCTGTTTGAACACGTAAGATTGGCGCAACCTTCCAAGTCAGGACAGTTTAGCCCTCTATGGCAGGGTTTTCAAGCGTACCTAAAGTAGGCACCAAATTTAAACATTGAAGCTCTTTCTGTCTTGAACAGTAGCCTGGATCTTTCAGCGCTCTCCTGAACTGATCTGTCCTACTTGCAGCATCAGCTAAGTCAGCTGCCATAGGAGACAGGCTGAATAGCAGGCAGTCCGTCCTGCAGAAGAGCGTAAGTCCTTGTGAAAGTCAGCATTTGAAAATCGCACCCCGGTGCACACAGCATAAAACAGGCTTTGTGATATTGTTCATAAGTCTATCTTGAAAGTTGCAAGCCTGGCAAGTCTTCAAGGAAAGCCTGAAACAACACCAAAGTGATCTGTGTGATGCTTATTCATCTTTTCTCTGCAATTCAATCCTCTTTTTGCTTTCTCTAAGGCTTGTGTGAATGCAGAGATGCACACGTGGAATGGAAACTGTGTTTTGTAGCTGGATTTAACTGGTAGGAAAGCTTTATATAGCTCGTTACAACTTTGAATAGAAATTGCTGAACCCCAGCTGTGTGGAGCTGAGCTTTGCTATTCCTTTTCTTCTGACTGGCCCAGTGTCACAGCAGATCTCATGTCAGATCTTCCTCTTCCTTCTGATCTCAGGGATCAGATATTTCTCCCTTCCTTTCTTGTAAGTCTAATCTTTTGTTTTTATGGGAGATGAAGTTTTAAACAGAAGTCTCACTTATTTTTCTGTCATTACCTCTCCATCCCATAGCTTTTCAGCATCAGATTTTGTGAAAGTGACACTGATATTTAACAAGCCCATAATTTCCTGTTTTTCCTTTTAAACACTTGTTGATAAAGATAATGTAAAATAGCAAAATGTATTTACTTCAGAAATTAATGGGCTACCATTGCTTTTTTCCTCAAATAAATCAATATCATTTCAAAGCCATCAGCAGCTGGTATCATGATCAGCCCTGCGGTAATAAACATATAAAGGCGTATGAAGAGGAAAACAAACGCTGTTAACAGAAGCTACTAACCAGGTTTTATAAGCAATCTCGAAGAAAAGAAGGTATTTAAAATCTGAAGCACTGAATTGTCACCATACTGACAGGGTCCCCTCTCTGGCCAGAGAAGACAGCTGAACAACCCTTTTGAGCTCCGCGAGTGGAGTAACTTCCCTTTGAATGGAAATGCTCTGGACACAGCAGACAATCAGCTTTGCTCCCAGGGACCATCAGAGATGATCACTAGAAAGCAGCACACGATGATTACTCCCTCTACGCTGGGGAAAGTCTGCTCTAGTGTCTTTCACAGCATGCCAGTTCAGAGCTGTTATCATCAGGCAGACTGCAATTTCGTGCCTTAAAATGCATTTCATTTTTTCCCACAGCTTTTACAAAAATAGGCTGAAATTCAGGAAGCACGGAGGCAGGGTCCTAATTTTATGCCCCTGGTTCTAAGTCCATTTGGCTCTAATAATGCTTCTCGTGCAGCTGAATTTAGCAGAAATGCCTGGATGAATCAGGGCTGAAGGCAGTTGCCAAGCCTGTCTTCCCTGGGGAATAAAGACAGCCTTGTCCTGTCCCAGGTACCGGGCCGGTTCCTCTGGTTCACGCACAACACGTCGGCTTTGGGATGAAGGGCTGTGCTGCTCCTGTGGACACAGCAGTGAAGGGGTTAACCTAACTTTCAATTTGCAGAGGAAACAGACACTTCAAAGGCATTTCCCTAATATGGGTTTTAGGAGGATGTCCCGTTTACTACAAAACAAGTCTGTTGCGCTTTGATGCTTTTCAACTGCCAGAAATACTATTATCTAGATTACATTTTATCGTGTTTTCTGGGTATTTCATACTGATAAGGTTTTATGCAGGATCATTACATATGAGAATAGATTTAATCCTGTTTTTAGTAAGCTTTAAGGACACCGAGGGATTATTTATGTAATAAGATGCAAAGTTGCTATGGAAAATGCTATAGCAACCTAACATCTTCACAAAACCAAGCAGCCACTTGTGACAGCAATCTAAATTTACATTTATTTTAGTGTCATTTTATTGACATTCTTAGTATCTCATTTTGACAGCATGTTAAAATATGTTTTGCGTTCATGCTAGAACAAAATTAACAGCATGTTGTTGGAATGAAGATGATGCTTATAATTTTGGGGGATAATTTTAGCATATTTCATTTTGTGTAAATAGCATTAAAATAGTAGTGAAAAGAAGTTTGGGTGCATCTCCTCTATTTGTAATAGAGCAAACAATGCGCGTTGAAAGTAATATTTTACAAGTCAGTGAGAGCTAAACCATTTTTATTTGCTTTATATCTGAATGAAAATATTTTTAAGAAAGAAATGATTTTGTTATTAGAATTTATTTCAAATCCTATATCTTTTATTACAACTTTCCCAGTTCAGGATACAGGCTATAATTTTTCATTAGGTTTCATAAAGCAGGGCATCATTTCTGAATGTGTAGACTTGCAGTTTGATAGGGAATTGCCCTATTTAAATGGGACTTTTCTAAAACACAGAATAACAGCACACATTGCCCCTTAGGAGGTTAAATAAAAAGGGAAAGAAAAAACAAACACAAAGCGACAAAACAGTCTGAACTCTGTCCCGTGCTCATTGCAGTTAATAATGAAACTCGCATTGACTTCAATGGGAGCAGAAGCAAGCTCTGAATATTGATTTTCTCCATCCTCCTCCATTAAGAATCCTGAAGTGCGGCTGTAACATTGTTGAAGTGGGATGTTGGCAGCAAAATCAATAAAAGACAATATTAGAACATATGCTGTTTTCAGCTTCCTCACAATCTGATATAGCTGGTATTAACATTCTTCTCCAAATTACACTTCATGCTTTCTATAAAGTGACCTTCCTTATAGTGCCCTCTCCAATAGAAAGCTTTTGTGCTCTTACTCTCATATTTAGCCTTCAAGAGAATGAGCCCTATTTATAACAGTGAAGACGGTTGATTCTGAACAGAGCATAAAGAACAGATTCTTCAAGAGTGGCTTCAGCCTAAACCCTATTTCTGACCTCCAGTGAAAGATCATTTCTATTATTGTTTAAACTAAGCTCTTGGGTTTAGGTTTTCTTAATTATGCTGCCCTTCGCGCCCTGATGTTTTTAGAAACCCTTTCACCCAGCACATTAGAGAAGCTTACAGATATTGCTTGAGGTGCAGATTTAGGTACCTCCTTATCCACTGTTAAATCCAAGAAACATCAGCCATTGGTAAGGTGTCAGAAGAGATAATGATCAGAAAGCAGAGTCTTTTCCAATGTCAGTACAAGCTTCTAAACTCATAATTGCAGGTTTGGGGAGCATCCTTATGTCATGAGACATGCCAGGCTGGCTGAAGTTTCCAAAGCATTAAAAGCTTCCTTTTCAAAGCGTGCAGCTTCTCGTTCCTTGTGTGTCGAGCTGACTGGCAGTCTGGGATGTGGTTGCATGCCAGGAGTTAAAAACACATCCAGCAGAGCTCATGCTTGAAGCTGGATGGCCACAGAAACTCCCAAAACTACTACTAGTTAGCGATGCTGGTTTACTTTGGTGAATGAGTCTTGGATTCAGAGGAGTTTCATGATGTCCTGCTCTTTGGTTTTGGCTTAAAGACCATCTCAAGAGAATAAGCTTCTTACTAATGACACATATGCATAGTATAGCATTTTTGTGACCAATATATTGAAGGATTTGGTTCATAAAGTTGAAAGCCAAGTGGATTCAAAGCTGCTTGGAGGTGAGTGATCTTCTAGTCTTACTTGGTTTTAGATTCATGGTAGAGAGAAGAGAAAACAAAGAACACTCCTCTAGGATGTGGAATGACAGACTGAAGAACTAGATACCATACCAAAACCATACCATTTTATTCCACTTCTCCACTAATTCCAGCCTGTGACTCCTTGAATGCCAGCATACAGAACTCTAAATGAGGAAAAATTGTTTCTTCCACATTAAAAGAAAGGTAGTTTGTTTTGTTGTGTGTGGGTTTGGGTTTTTTTTAATTAGGAGCTCTAATTGCTTTTTATTTTTGCCTTTCAATGGGCAAAATAGTTTGCAACCTTTTTGTTTATTTATTCAGCCCTCCACATATTTGATGCACAGCAAGTTTCAGCAGGTGCAAGAACTGTGCCAAGTATGCCTTTACAGCACTTGTACCCAGTGACGGCTGAGCTGCATCTACAACTGCCAAGTGCCCACCTCACATGTCAATCTGAAGAGATTTGGGTGGTTGCTAGTCCACACCACCAGGTTCTTCGTTGTTTCTTTATCATCTGTCAGATATAGACTGTCTTCCCTCTTAAATTTGTCTAAGCTCTGGACATAAGTGAGCACTTTTAACAGTCAAGGAAGAACATGATAAAAAGCAATAGCTCTCCCCATGTTGTTCTATTATCAGATAGTCATCTGTCTCATCATGTTTTGTTGATAGATTTTCAGATGCCTGTGCTGTTAAACCTTGATCCCACAAGCTACTGCCTGCTGCTCGGAGTGTTTGCACTCACCTTCTGCTCAACGCCCACACATACAAAGTCCTAAGCAGCGGCTTACCCAGAAAGTCTGGTACAAGCAGTATTTCACAGTTCTCTCTTCAAAGTTACACACTTTTTTGCAAATTTCAATAAATTGTCTGTTTCTGAAAGGACTGGAAGCACCACTAAGCTCTGTAGAACCCTGTCATCTGCAAGTTCGCAACACATTTTATTTTTTGGTAGCTGAGAAAGTACCTACTAAACATGTTAAATTGTGGAGAGGCACAGTGGCTTCTATTTGCAGATACTGAATATGCTGGAGGCAGGATGGAGGGGAGAAAAGGAGGTTTTGGCTTGCAGCTACAGCTCTTCTGGACACCCTTCCATTCACGTAAGGGATAAATGGCTCAAGAAATGCTGTCACTGAGTATGAGAGTCAAGAAATTACAAGCTTCATGTGATCATTTGCTTATGCCTTCTAAAAGAGTAAAAACATATTCCCATATTTAAGATCCATTTTTCTCTAGGGCCAAAGTAACTGAGCAAGTATTTCAGTATTATGCACAGTTTTAAAAGAAAAAATAGCTCAGCCCTCCAATCCAGTACAAGGTCAGAGAGACAGCTGGATAAATGCTCTCCTGCAATTTAAGGTGCGATAGAATTCTGTACAAAAGTGGTTTATCCTCACATTTATAGAAAGCACTTCATGTGTACAAACAAAATTCGCCTATTATAAATCCGAACAATTCAAACCACCGCAGCCAGTTAAAACACTCAGATCAGCCCTTTCTTCCCTAATGAATGTGACAAATTGAGGGGTTCATGTGCACACTGTCAAGTTTGTTTCCAAGTCACAATGACAGTTTCTTCATATTTTTAAGTCCTACAGATTATTTTTTTGAAGTTGTCGCAGTGGTGCTGAGCCTGAATGCAATTCCTAGTTCGAATGCCAACAGCAGCGATGCAACCGTGCATCTTGTAAATGCCAGCATTTATTGTTTAAGACTGAATAAAAATATAGCAATTACTTGGACTCCTAAGAAGTAACCATCAGTAATCGACCTACACAGAGGTTTACCTGTGTACAATAATATTTGAATATCCTAAGTAATTTATGTATCGCGTGTACACACGTACATGCGATCCATTTATGCAGTATGCTTAAGGTTAACATAACATATATGAAACACTGAGCATTCATCATCATCTCTTCTGCTATGCGGAGTTCAAACGTCTGTACCTTCAGTTGCAAAGCCCCATTAATACAAGTAGCGTTTTTCCAGTACTGATGTGGGAGAGGGTCATCAATGCCACTTGGCATCTCCTCAGTACCCAGCGCTTTTCTGACTTGAGTGAACATACTCCTTCCCCCTTGAGACTAAAATCTCCTCTGTTCATTTTTAGTATTACAGGAATAGTCATTTTTTAATATCATTGGTGAGAGGAAAAAGTCACTTTGCTGGCATCTTTAAAGCACAGTGTCTGTTAAACTGTTGCAACAGTTCTATTTCTCAATTAGGAAAAAAAAAGCAGAACCTCTCAAAGAGATTCAGTACTTGATTAATTATATTTGACTGAGGCAGCAGTTATTGGTAGACATAAAGGACCTGAAAAATTCACCTCATCACAAACCAAATACTCCATAAGGAGTGAGAAGGAGTGATTTTTACTGAATTTTGAAAATGTCTGAGAACTGCTACTATTTTTGATCAAAGTTATACCCCTACACTCTCTTACGATGGCTCGCTTGCTACGCCCCTAGTTCAAGAGGAGAACGAAGCAGGAAAGGCAACGCAACAACCAGCCCAACAGTCCACTTGTCACAGTTGTCTGTGCAGAGCCAACTCTTCCCTCTCCTGCCAACTCTCCCCTGATGCATACGCCAAGTCAGTTGGGCTTGGTACATGTCATGGGTGGTGGGAGAAGAAAGGCAACCAAAAAAGGCAAGGAAAAAAGACCCTTTGCTTGAAAGAGGTGACCTGGAGAAACTGGTCTCAACGGGGCAGATTAACTAGCAACTGTCAAAATATCATTTATGAGCGATGTAGATTCCTGTTCTCCAAAGAGATGCTGTCAAGTAAAATAGACCTAAAATGTGACAGGCTTTGATATCATTGTAACAAGGTGGTCTCTTCCAAATTCTAAATATGCGTTTCAGTAATGTGATGTGACATCTTTGTAGGAAAAGTCCCAAACACTTAATGCTGCAATTTACCTGGGACAGAACTGGGTAAGAGGGGGCTGGAGAATGTACTGCAAAATAAGTGTGAGTGAGGGAAGAGACCTGGAAATGTCAGGCAAATGGGAATTACAAATGAACAAAGAGATGGACTCATGCATTTGGAGCTGAAGGAGGAAGTGAACCGAACAGAACCAGTACAGAGGTAAAAGAGAGGAAGGTACGAAGAGAAGTAGAAAGAGGTAGAAAGATTGGCTTAAAGTGGGAGATCACCCTTCTGTCTTGTGCACCCTTTAGAAAAAAATGGTTCACTGTTCAAGTGGGTTTTCTGCGGCCATGAGGTCTAGATAATGATCCCAAACAGCTCCTGAGCCAATGGTCACTTGTAAGACTGTAGTAAGTAATCTGCATCTTATTCCTAGGACTGGCTAAAACAGTGAGATTAAATTGCCTTGTTAGTGTTTTTAATTAAAAGTCAGAGTTTGTGAAAGCATGGTGAAATACAGACAGCCAATGCTGATCCACGGTCTAGAAAGTTTGGAAGCCACTAGTCCAGAAACTTAAAGCAGGGGTTTTCAGTTAATGATCCCTCTAGGGCTTTAAATAAAATGTCAGATATCGTGAAACTCATCATAACACCACGGGAGCTGGCAGCACTGCTCTCTGGGGCGTTCTTAGTCCACCGCAGAGCCAGTATTTGCGTGCTGCTTTTTGTTATTAGGCCCAGCTGGACTGTAATCTGCCCTCCCTTTCCGTACCTCTTCTTTGCTATTTGCAAAGAGATATGCTTCATTACACAAAAAATAATAAGCCTTCATATATTACTGGTGAGCCACATGTGTAGTAAACCTAGGAAAGAACAGTGCTGTTGCTGAAGTCTGCTAAGGAGGGAGAAGTTTTGTAAACTGAGAAAATCTCTCTTCAGATAAACGCTTTGATTTCTCAGATGTTGCATCTGTCTGTACTCGGTGGGATGGACAAAATTGCAGTTAAATGATGGTGCTACTTTTCTTTTTTCTTTCTTTCTTTTTTTTTCTTCCTTTCTTTTTTTTTCTTCCCTTTTTTTTTTTTTTTTTGCAGCATCCTTCCATTTTCTAATTGTTCACCAGCAAGGTTTATGTGAATAGGGAGCCTGAAGATAATTCTCATGAGTATTCAATCTGAACATCTGGTGTCATCATGAATGTAACTGGTATAATGAGCTTCTCCGCATTGAACATAGGCTGCATGGTGAGGGAAGGACTTTGAAGCAACTGCACCTGAATAAAGCAGATTTTGTAAAAGAGTAAACCTCCCTCCCAGTGTGTGAGCCCTAACTCCCACTAACATTAATGACAATAACCCCTCCACATATAGGATAATTAGTGCCCTTAGAGTTTAAATTTGCAGGTACTGAGACATTCAAATGAAGTGTGCCTAACATTAGAAAAAACATGTGGAAATTGCTTCATTGTTTGGTTACCTTATGTCTGAAGGGGGAAAGAAAAAACTGTTCATGGCTAGGTTAGCTTGTAATTGCCCCAGATTACTCAGTTTTATACCATTCTAATTCTGTTTTCAGAGTTTATTTAGGCTAGTTAACTAGCTGCTTTCAAGCATTAACCAAAGGATTTTTTTTTTAAAAAAGCCAAGTGACATAGTCTATTTTTGTGGAAACATGGGAGAACAATGGAAGAGGCGTTTATTAAAGAATGCAGTATGGGAATAATGTTGCTTTTATCTGCTAATATCAGATGTATTTCTATGCACCCATCATTGACATCTGAGCACTATTTATGCTGGTGGTCAGATAGTTAGTAACTGTCCATAAAGAAAAGAAAGTGTCCTCTAGGAACTCAAGGCAATGGATCAAAGCCACTTTAGATATCGGAGGTCTCAGGAGCCTGACATTGTTGTAAAGTAGGCTGAGAAAATGCCTCAAAGCGATGAAGGTGTAGCTTAGTCTTGCTCTTCCAGAAAGCTTCTTGGAGATACCACCAAAGAGTTGCTTTCACAAATACCTTTGAAGTAGGCACAGAGCATGTGTAACTAAAACTTGTTCTCAGAGCTCATTTTTTATGGTAAGATTTACGAAAGTCAGCTGTGAGACAAGTGGATCTGTATCTGGGAAGTTATAGGTAATAAGGGCCTCAACTTTCATTCTGCCAGGAGCTGACGACTAGTGGAGAATACAGAGAGAGGGTCAGCTTCGACGGTTCATGGTGGAGACATAGGTTCACATTTCTCTAGTTGCTCGGTGTGTCCCCCCACCTCAGAGGCCATCCAGCTTTCCATCTGCAATGAGGTCCGTACCTTCCTTCCCACCACCTCACAGACCTCCTGGAAACCAGACCTTCCCACCCCGCTCAAGGTGTGGGTCACTCACTGGCATCACCTCACACACCCCCTTCCACTGAGTGACCATGATGAGATCCTCAGACTGTGCCATAAAGTTTAATTTCCTGAGGCTGGAGCACTAAGTAGAGCCTTATAGGGTAAAAATGAATGAGGGGCCATCTAGTCTATGAAACAAAGTTTTTTCCTTCAAGGCAGCCCCAATCTCAACGTCGCCCTTTCCTGACTTGCCAGCACGCACACACCAGTGTATCCTCTCACAGTTTCACATTCAACCTGAAACTGGGCCCATTACTCACTTTTGAACTCTTCCTCCTTACATCCAGGAACCGTTAAAAATGCCACCGCCTTTCTTGTGCCATCACCAGGAGTCCTACCACACTCCTTTTCTCTTCCTTCACATATTGAACTCAGGTCCAAAATTTTATTTTGTTCCACTTAACTCTTCCAAGAATCTGACCTCTGCCTTTATTCTGTCAAAATTCATACCCAAACCTTGTGACCTCGTGTTTGACTTCCAGGAGTTCCTTTTCTTTGGCCCTCACTTTAGCCCTTTCTCAAGATAAGATACAACATATCTCCTAAGACCATCCACTCCATACTTCTGCTAAGACTATCTTCCTTATGAATGACGAATGTCATTATTGTATAACTTACCTTGTTTTCTACAGCATCGAGACACAGTTGATGCCCTTCCAGATCCTCCAGAAACATTTTTCCTTGCTGATTTTCCCCTGGTTGTACTGCTTCACCTTTCACCTATTTGAAAAACAGGCAAGCTAGCTAGAGGCCAAGGATAACTTTTATTGTTTGTATTTATAGTTGTGAAGTTTGTGTCCTTATTTCCCTCGTCTCACATTTGTGCAGTCCCTCAAGCTGAAAACTCTTTGAAGAAGTAGCTGTGTCTTGCAAGATGGCTTTTTTTGACATTGTAAATGCTCTGCAATGGGAGTGATGCAAAAAATTACCATAATAACAGCCATCATTCTGACAATTTTTGATGCTTTTCTTGTTGATGTTATCAAAAGGAGCATTATATCATTTTAAACCTTATTTTCAAGTCAAGAAATTAGGATAATGGCGTTAGTAGAACTCAGATGGCAGGAAGGATTGGGAATATTCTCTTCATCTGCTTTCATCCACATCACTGCATCAATACACTGGCTAAAGTTCCAAAACCCTGAGAAATTCTGCTAAAGAGGCTAGAATGAAATGTCTGAAGATAGACAAATAAGCACAGACATTGTCAGATTTATGATCTAGTTCTATGCAAGCATAGAAGAATCTATAGAAAAAAAAAAATCTGTAGGAAAAGTTCTGCTAGGAGGACCTGAGGGAAGTCTATGCTCTTGAATTTACAAGAGGGTTTTCTGTTATTTTTGTTAGTGTTTGCTCACTAGTTTTTCAGTGGCTATTTCCAGGTTACCTCAGACTCTTGAGATAAGCTACTGCCTGTGCATTTCAACTCGGAGTGTCCCCAGTATGCAAAGTAGTAGTCTGCCATTAATGGTAACCGTAATGTTATTAGGGCATCATCTAACAAGAAATGCACAGGCCAGGTGTGCATTACTAGAAGTGGTAGAAAATGTCAAATTCTCCCTAATTTCCTCAATAAATAGATACATTCAGAGATTTGGGATGTTCGCTTTATTCCTGGCCGCGATGACTTGATGTGAGTCATAAAATACTACAATTACCCTGTAGCACCCGTGAAGACTTACTCTGCATTGGCTGCAGTGGGCATCACTATGTATTAGGTTAAATGTAACCGCAGAGTACCAGCTAAAAGTAAAAGATACAGATCAGTACTACTCATAAAGAAAGAACGCTCCTAACTCTCCGAGATAGATGCCTTAGAAAAATAATCGTTTGTTTCTTGAGTCATCAGTCAATGAGTATATCCTTCGACTTCAGTGGATTTCTGATCAGCCACTCACTTCTTGTTTTAAAAAGTGTCTTTTTGCTTTGAGTCTAGCCTGGGTCCACTACACGGGGTCTATTTTGCCACTGAGGCCGTTGCCAAATGGTACGTAGCACTTCTGCCTCCGCGCGAAGGAATCACGCTAACCTCTGAGATGTCCTCAAAATATCAGTGTGAAGGTTTCCCCCACTTACATACGTCTGATCTTCCTCCAGTCGCTTCTCTGAGACTGGCAGGTATCGTTTTGCATCCCTCAGTGGAAGTGCTGTAAAGCGAATATTGAGCTGGGTTCCAGCTGTGCTTGTTTACGTAGGAATATTTTCTTCTGCTTTGCAGCATGGGCAGCTATTTGGGATTTCTGTCAGAGTTTTCTTTTGATATAGCTTCCTTGTATATAGTTCTTCTGTAAATGCTTTCAGCATTGATTGCCTTTTAATCTTAAAATGCTTTTTAGCATGTCTCAGAGAGGGATTCTGTAGATGAGTGTCTGAACTATCAAGCTTAAAATGGCATGAGAAGTTGCATTGCGATGAGCAGAGTAAACTCTTTTTTCAACTAAAAATACATTCATCAGCTTTGTCAATGAAAACATAACAAAAATTTCTGTAAAAATTTGAAAAATATTTACTTTTTAAAATGCAGATTCCCTTTTCCCCCCAAATTCTCCTCTAATCTTAATTTAGCATTCAATGAAGTGCCTTTCTTTTTATATAATATATAATGTAATTACACTTTATTATATATAATTATTATAAATTAAATATAATTAAAATAAATTATAATTAGTTTTCTATATAATAGATATTTTCTTTGGAATCAAAAGCGACATTGGTCTGAATCCAGAATTATTTTTAGTGCGCTAAAACAGAAATATCTTAAAATTATAGTTATGTTAAGTCAATACAAATAATGTTTCTGATTTTGTTTAAAAGTTACCCAGTGCTGAATGAGCTGGAGCCCCTGGGGTCCACCAGATGTCTGTCTTTGACTTATTCTCCTCTTCTGCTAACCACTTTGTCAGCACATGTTAGGAACCGACTGCTTGTAGCTTTAAATTAAATAGCAAAAGAACTATGTGTATTTAACACCATATCGTTCATGGACTCTTATCTATAATTAATTCATTTAAAAGCTTGTGACAATTTAGTATTCTGTTACACTGCTGCTGTATGTGTTGCATCCTCCTTATTTAAGGACGTATTTCTACCTTGGACTCTGTCTTTAATTGCTTACTATGAATGGCTAGGAAGATCACCAGAGTGTATAATAATGTTGATAAGGTATTGTACACCTCTGGGAATCCTGCCTAATATCACAAACTTATCTCTGCTGTATTCTTATTCTCTCACTTTAGGTTGTTTGGGATATTTCCATTATGTCTTAAAATAGCTTGCAACCTCTTCCAAACACAGCCTTTGTCTTCTGGTGTCTGGAATCCAGAATTATGGGGCAGGCGTCCTTGGATGGGACTTCTTGGTAGTACTGCAACGTAATTATTGTCATATAGGTTTCAATATGGTATACTAAAACTAATATTAAAATAGTAAAATAAAATAATGGCACTCAGAAGTGCCACTGAATTTTCTGGCAGTGAAAAAGCTGTATTGTATTTCTAAAGGGAAAATGGGTGGTTACCTCCACTGCTTATATAGAATGTGACTTAGTCCATTTGGATGAGCTGGTTTTTAAACCCTAGCAGGTTCATCACCTATAGGTTCCTTACTTTTGCAATATGTCGTAGCCCTTTCTGTTTCCTCTAATTTGCTGCCCCTGTGGCAGACTTCTCGTGCTGTCCCTAGCCCCACTCGGTATCCTGAACTCACCCAGGAGGACAAACAGAGAAGGTCTCCAACTGGGCTGTAGTGTGACCCAAAAAATACATGACAGCAGCTTTTCCAGGTAGGGCAGCCTGAACCTCGGCTGAATTTGGGTCCTAACCCACATTTCAGCGGGGACAGTGATTAACAAGTACGCAGGCCTTACGCCCTCCACTTATACAGCAGCTCTCAGAAGTTTAAGAGCTGGATTAGGTGATGGACAGCAGATGAATTACTGCTCCCAAGCCACTGCAAAAACTTGAGTACGCCCATGATGGTCTCCTTTCATGCTCTCACAGAACAGAAGGGCAGGCAGTTTCTGGCTAGAATTGAGTATTGCATTAAAAAAAAAAAAAAAAGAAGTTTGAATTGAGGGAAAGTCTAATTGGTAGGAGTAAGAGACTACAAGTGACAGAGAGACTTTTTACCAAGGCCTGTAGTGACAGGACAAGGGGCAATGGTTTTAAACTGAAAGAGGTTAGGTTTAGATTGGATATGAGGAAGACAATTTTTATGATGAGGGTGGTGAGGCACTGGCACAGGTTGCCCAGAGAAGTTGTGGCTGCCCCATCCCTGGATGTGTTCAAGGCCAGGCTGGATGGGGCTTTGAGTGACCTGGTGTAGTGGAAGGTGTCCCTGCCCATGACAAGGGGGTTGGACTAGATGATCTTTAGACATCCCTTCCAACCCAAACTATGTAATTTTCACCTGAGTTTTTGTTAGACTGAGTTTTTATTTACTTGGCCTCTTTTTTTTTCTCTCCCCCCTCCCCCCCCCTTTCTTTTATTATAGCTTGTTGGCTCTTACAAAAAAAAAAAAAAAGGATTTCATCCTCTTATTTGCCCACCGGACTCATAATTGCAATTTCTTGAGGGTAAATTTTGTCATGGAAGGATGATTACATGCTTTTCAGAACAATTTAATTTGATGTAACAATACTGTAACTGTTGCTAAATCTTCCAGAGAGATTCTGTAGAATATCCAAATTAAGCGCAATAACCAATCCATGTCTGTATTTGAATAGTAGCTGACTGTACTTTATTTTGGATAATGCATTTGTACTATTTTAAAATTAGTAAAAATTAGCTGAGAAAAAGGTAGATTTGTCCTACCAAAGATAAAACATTTTTATTGGTAATGAAATACTGTGACATTCTATCTAAGTGCTGATAGAATTTCACAAATGTGTTGAATCGTGTTATCATGGGGAACAGGGGACTCTTTATCTGCGGAAGGTCTAGTCAAGAGAGACCTAACATTAAATGGAGTTAATATTCAATTTCCTATAATTTGGAGTTCAACCATATTGCTATTGTAGGTGGGCAAGAAAGAATTCTGTGATACGAAGCCTAAAATCATTTAATCAGGAATGTAAATCAGCCGTGCTTCAGTTACCAAATGTTGATAGAATTGGCTATGGTAGATTGTTGTTTTTTAATTACAGCTGCTCTGTAATGTTGTTGTGTTACCAGGTTCCAAGAAGGAAAATAGTATAGTATGGCAGTTTGCTATGCCAAATGACCACTGCTACTGCCAAGTATAAATACTACCAGGAGAGGGTTCTTCTATAGGATGATAACCCCATCCCTAAAGTAAAGAATGCCACACTTCCCTATATGTATTTATGTTTGGATAATTTATTTAAATAATGTTCCTAGTACATGCTTTATAGCCTTCTGCCTTTTGCTACACAAATTTTAGCTTATATTGCAGACTGTGCAAGTCATTTGGCAAATGTAATTTCCATCCCTGCATACTAATCGATTTCTTCACAAACACCTGCTATCAGTTATGATAATAAAAATGCCATTCTAAATTGAAAAGGGGCCAAATGGAGCTTCCTAAGGAAATGACTTAAGTGTCTTTCAATGCCTTTAATGTAGTAATGTTCTTGTAGTGCCAACACTTTTTTTTGAGCATTTGCATTTTATATAATTTTACTCTATTACATCATTTTTCTGTCTAAATGGTTCCTCATAACCATTGCTACAAAGTAGTTCATAGTGAGACTGGAGAGGAATTTCTGTGTTTCCTCTCTCATGGGATCAAATCCAGCAACTTTACGTAGTCAAAATTCCTTAGCACAGATCTGATTGGAACATCTGGCCGCTACAGTAGTATCATTATTAAACGGTTGTACCAGTTCCTATAACATCACTGGGAAAATGTTGTAAAGTTGGTGGGTGCTTTTCCCTTGGACTGCATGCGAGTTTCTTCCTAAAATATAAGCTTAAATTTAGCAGCCAGATTGCAAGTAGTGTTTGAATTATCCAGGGTCGCTTTATGGCTCCTTCCATCCCAGGAAATAACTTCCCAGCAACAGTCTTTGCCAGAACCTAATCATTTTCAGCTCTGCTGGGTCTTGTCTCGGCTCCGAAATGTCTCACCGGCTTTCAGCTGTATTGTCGTCTCCCCTGACAATGTCCCCTGCGTTATTTGTAAGGAAACAATCCATTTTACTGATTTCTTCACATTTTCATTTTCTCTTAGCTCTAGCCGCCCAAGCGTATGCACTAAAGGAAGAGAACGATAGTCTTCGATGGCAGCTGGACGCTTATAGGAATGAAGTGGAGCTCCTGAAACAGGAGAAAGGACAACTCTTTCGAACGGAGGAAAGCCTCACGAAGGACCAGCAGCTGCAGTTCCTGCAGCAGACAATGCAAGGCATGCAGCAGGTATTGCTATGGAAGAAAAGCACGGGTCTTCTTTTTTAGGAAAGTGGTACCCTGAGGCTGTGCTGTGCTCAAGACTATTAGCCATGAAGGTCTTGATTTCTTTTCAGAGTCAAAATCTTACAGATTTTAGATGGGGGAAAGGGGAGGGAGGAATTGGGGACATATTTAGGG
This sequence comes from Phoenicopterus ruber ruber, assembly GCA_009819775.1. Taxonomy (NCBI): domain Eukaryota; kingdom Metazoa; phylum Chordata; class Aves; order Phoenicopteriformes; family Phoenicopteridae; genus Phoenicopterus; species Phoenicopterus ruber. Next base: position 186,887,475 of record CM020215.1, on the reverse strand, counting down.
ATAATCATTTTAGGAATTCATAAATTGTAAACCCATCAATCATTCAAGGAAACTCCTTATGCATGTTCTATTTAGGAGCAGATTACTTTGGTACATCCCTTATTGCTCTCCTCACTGAATCCAATTAGCCCCAATTCTGCACAAAAGTTCAAGTAAGATTGTCCAGGGTAGTATAACCAGTGCTCTGTGGTTTGCATTCATCTGCATCTTCAGATGCATCTTCACTTCTCAGCTTTGTCTTTTTCTGCTAGCTGTTGTTTGAGGATGACTGAGACTCCTCCAGCTTGTCCAGACTATCCTCCTGCTAACTTGCAAGTGAATAACAACATCAGTGCTACCTCCTGAGCTTTTATCATTTATGCTGGCCCATGGATGTAACCTTTTCATTCAGGCAACATTTAAGTGGTTTAGTGCAGCAACAAAGCTTTTTCTCGGACATCAGTCAGACAGAAACTGCAATGTGTCCCTGGGGGGGGGGTGTCAGTTTATCTTATCCCATCTCCCTTATTTGACAGCGTGCTCCTGACGTTGTGCAGGGCAAGTCTTGGCAGGCACACGCAGACTGCTCCCAGTGCTTCATCTGACACGTCCATTAACACATAAGCAGCTCTCATTCAACGCACATGTGTAGAACTTCATTTCTGCCCAGGCACTTGTATTCAGCTGCTACATGACAGAGCGCAAGGACAGTGGCTCACCACGACACTGGCTTGGGTTCCCATCTAGAATGGAGCTTCTCAAGATGTGACCACAGAGGTTAATTTGGCCTCCATCATCTGTGCCCTGAAGCAACACATGCGCTCCTCTTATCACTCCCGGTTATTAGATTCCAGAAGGGGACAAGTTGTACCCACTTCCAGATTGTACTAAGCTGCTTTTTTATGACAAGAACCAGGAGACATTCATTTATATATGAGCTGCCTGGTTGGATTAGGAATTGCATTACGCTCATGGTACCATCAAATCCAACAATTCTGCAAATCCCACCTAACACCAAATAACAGAGCACAAGACAAGCCTCCACGTGTGTTTATACAAACATAAACCCCTTCAAAGCCCGCAGAGTTTTACCAAATTAGGATGATTGATGGTATAGTGGAGTAATTCCGAAGAAAGTATTTTAAAAATAGAAAATAAGTCATTGACCATTCGGGAATAAAATCTTTCCTGAATTTAGGAATAAAGTCATTAATCTGAAATACTTGAGGTTTCAGTATATTTTAGATATGCTTGAGGTCTCTTCACGATCTTATTCTTATATAAATGGATACTTAAATATCACTGGCTTCATTAAATTTAACTGCATATATAAATATTGTGCTAAATTTCAGCCTGGTGCTAATTCTCCATTAAAATCAGTGAAAAGTGGGCACAAAATACCACTAAATCAAAATGCTAGAGCCCTAATGCTCATTTTGCATTATTATAATTTCCTACCTGGGGTCTGGATGAAGGATAATCAAGTCTGTGGAATATAAATAGAATTCTATTGTAACTTCAAGCAAATGTTAATAATGCAAGTCAATAACAGAGCGCGACTTACTTATCTCTTTGTTCAGCTAGCAATGGATGCTGTAGTCCCTATTGCTCTGAGAGTTTCTATGTTCGTGACAATTTTGCTGTGAGGGACTGAATTTTTCTAGTTTGCCATCTCGGGGTCAGACCTACTAACTCCCGATGGGATATAATTAGAGATGGCCCAAGGAGCTGGAGAAGACATTGCAGATAATCCAGTCTGACAATGTGCTGAGGAGGGCAGCAACACAGAAGCGCGGGAGGTGGAGTTCAGAATATTTGGTGGGAAATGATCAGTCAATTAAGCAGCTGGATGATGGCTTTGGATTTCAATGATTAGCCATAGTCATGACATCCCCTAACCTTGGTGCTTTTCATGCAGTTCATGCATGAATATTTCGAAATAAACCTTTGATTTAGGTAGACTCTGTTTTATCTCAGCTTGGTTTTGTAAATGTTGAGAGATGACAACCTTAGCTGAAATCCATCAGTATAGCAGGTGCTCGGCATCTATGGAAATCAGTCTCTCTATGAAATATTAAACATATAGCCAGACTTGAGTAGTAATAATTTAACAAGAAGACCTGTATTCACTTTTACCCTTTTGTATATATTAAAATTAATTTCAGACAAGGTAAACTGAATGCCATTGAGTTCCTGAACCCTACATATATGTCAGCATTAAAAAAATGTATTCCTCCTCCTTCTTTCCTCTTCATTCTCCTCTGCTTTTTCATACACTTCTTCTAACTTTGAAAACTAAAGAATAAGTGATTTGAGCTGCAGCCTGAAAACCAGGTTTATCTGAGAAAAAGTGGATGCATTTTCAGAATCAATAAATTTTTTGTAAACATATTTGGTGCCAAACAATAGCAAATAACACAACATCAATGTATTTTTAATGTACTTCTACCATCTGGGCATTTTTCAGGATTCTTTCCCACATTGGCAGGACTGATTAAATGAATGTTTATTTTCTCTTCCATCACTCCTACTGATCCCAAGTAGCATCAGCAAAACCGCGCAGATGTTTGCTTATGAAGTATACCTTATGGGCAGTAGTAGCAACCTGCTTATTTATTGTCTCTAAAAAAGAAAATCCTTTGGACTGATGACATTGAACTTATGGGATTTTTAGTCAACTTCCTCCATAAAACTGTGTCACAGTTTAATTTCATACCCACTGTGAGATCTCAAACAAATGGAAATAATGTCTTGTATCCATGGTAACAAATGAGATACACTTTACCTGATTTTGAGATGGAAATTGAATTAACTTGTCACTGCTGCATAGGTGGTATTGCCTTCAATTTATTTCTATATGAGAACACACAGACCAAGCAGATCACTCTTCGAATGGCTCTGTTTTTCCAGCAGTGTTTGGTATTCTCTAACAAAGTCTGTGATCACGAGGAAGGATGTTTTAGTTGTAACTATTTTTACAATACTTCACAGAACAGCTGTAAGGATTTCTGAAATCTTGTCTCTCTGTCTGAAATGTTTTACCAGATACATGACTATAGGTAATGCAGAAAATATCACCTAGTAGTGTTGCTTAATGCTTGCCATTATAAGACTAGGTTTTCAGTGGGTATATAATTTCCCCAAATTGTTAACCATTTGGGTTAGCATATCCCATGTGGAGTAGCAAGCAGAATTCTTTTGAAAAATTCTCATCAAAATGTTTTGGCCATTCCAAGAACAAAGTATGAAAACTATACTTTTCTTGTTTGTTGTCCATCAGAGAAAATTCTTGAGGAAATGCACTTGCCACCTTCACGCCTTGAAACAAGGACTCAGAATTTGACAGAGAGTCGCTATTGAATTAATGATGTGGTTTCCATATCCTTTATGAGATCTGCCTGAAATTGATAACATTACAAGCCTTTGAAAAATGTCAGTTTGCCACATAGCAGATGGCACTCGTTAGCACATATCCAAGTAAATTTTACATTTTTACTGGTCATCTGGGGTTGTTCATGAGCTACCTCCATAGCACAGCCATCAGTGCAATGTTTTACTCCTCAAGTTAGTCCTAAGTCTACAGAGCACACCTCCTTTAGCATGGTTCCCTAATTGAACAAGTTAGTTCCACCTTTTCATCAGGCTTAATTGGCCAAGGTACGGGGCCGTGCTTGCAGAGCTGTACTGATTCCTGAACTGGTTCATTTGCCAATAGACTGGTAATTCTTGACGGTGCTTCATTGCATCATGTAAATGTATGATAACACTCTTTCCTCTCACAACTCCCTGAGCATGATAGGCTGAATTTAAGCTTCTGCAGGCAAGGGTGTCATCCAGAAATCCCCATTTAAACCATGCTTCCACTTATGTTTTCTCCAGGAAATGTACACAAGTGCCTACAGTGCTGCTATTGCAAATTCCGGGGTGTATCTGGGACATTTAAGAGGCACCTTGCTGCCCCGGTCCCCTAAGGGGACCAATTCATTAGCTGAGCTCGGGTTCATACTCCTAACACCCAGCGACAGCACAAGCTCCCCTTCGTTGGCGGTGATGCATTAAAGCCTAGCCATGGGGTTATTGCATGAGCGGGGGATGTGCGGGGGTGCCTCTCCTAAAATTAGTGCTCGAGGTGGAAAGCAAGAACAATAGGAACAGTCATGGGTGGTAGGTGTAGGGCTGACATGAAGGGTGGTAGGTGTAGGGCTGACATAGAGGCTGATACACTGCTGCGGGTGACACCGACTCTTGTTAGCTCGGGATGTCTCAGCAGGAGACTGAACATGTTCTGGCCCTGTTGATGAGCCACATGGGTGTCACTCTGATGCAGCGTGACGAAAGTCTTCTTTTGTCTTGTCTTCTTTTTTTCCCCAAACAATATCAATTTCACTCGAATAGCAATGCAGATTGGGAACCCGAGCACTCAGAAGCCAGGAACTGCCAGAACTACCGCCTGTGTATTTTGCTTCGTATACCTCAGAGACCCTTCCCCGTTCGGTGCTGCAGACAGAGAGCGCACAGTTAATCATCACCTATTCAATACCTTCCTGTCCTTGCTGTTCAATATGCAACTCGAGGTCTTACTGAAAGCCGCACTGCTCCTGACATTTCCTACCTACTGAGGACTAGCTTTTGTGGTTTACTAGTCATTTAGTGTGTAAAATAAATAGCACGTGCATCTGAGACTTATATACCTTTTTTTTAAGGGCTCTGATAAATGCCAGATGACTAGCAATCATTTCAGGCTTTCAGTGTTCATCCAGGGAAGGACAGTTGGGTCTGTGATATGCCCCACCGTTGTGGTCGGGAGGGTGAGAAGAGCTGCTGGAATGCGTCACAGCTCCCTCCTTATACTCACTGCTTCCTCAAAGGAGGATGGCCATAGCGCATCTTTGGCGATGGGGACTGTGGGGTGCACACAGCTTCCACAGTACAGCTTCCACCGAGAGCTGGATTAGGACCCCTTTGTCTAAGTGAGATGGCACAAGGGTCATCTCTCAGCTTTTTTAAGCAAGGTAGTATACATCTAATGTATAGTAACCATTCTGAGTAGAAAAGCCAGAGGTAGCTCGTGTTGGCCTCGCTGTGCTGCCTTTGAAACAAGTTGGATTTCTACCATTCTCAGCCACTGGAGCAGAGCTAGTCCATTTTCAGATGTCTACAAGCAGTTCTACAAGCAAAGATGGTATTGCTCAGATCTTTCCTCTCCATCCTATTATGAAAAGTAGGTTTTTCTCACACAAGTAATGGAAGAACTGACTATTCCCATGGTCCACTCTCTTTCCGTGGGAGCAGGGAGGAAAAGCACATTTCTGTCTGGGAGGTTTCAACAGCTAGTAGGCTAGGGCATCATGAGGCCTTTTTTTCCACATCACTCTTCTAATCAGTCTACCACCTATTAAATTCCAATAAGCCTCAGCTGGCATTTAGGTCTGCAGCTCTCAGATCCTTCACAGAGGTTGTTAACTATCACAGCCATTCCCTTCTGTCAGATACAAACTTTCTGAAATGTCAGAAGTCACAGACACGTTTGCTGTTGGCTGAAAATTGCTGAATCTGGTGCCATGTGAGGGCCATGACCATTATAACCACCATTTACCCTTAAATATACAGGTTCTAGTAGCAGTTTAGCACTGAAATTAACATCGTTGTTGAATAGATGGAGCACGTTACGGCTATATATATTAATGTACCCTAAATGCAGAGGAGCTTTGTAGTCTTTTTTTATCCACCTACCTTTTGCTCACCAAACATCTATTCAGCATATAACCCACCCAATGTACTTAAGCACAACTATAAACAGATTCTTTTCCACATGCAGTATTAAAGAGACGAGTAAATAAAAGAGATAAAAAACATTACCCCTTGTATTTGCATTTTACCTGCTGAATAAATAGACCAGGATAATTAAGTTGGAAATGTTTTTTTTACTACTCTTGCAGTATGAATTCCAGTTAGATCTTTCTGTTTTTCTATAAAAGTGGCACTGAGGTAGTAGTGGCAATATTGGCCAACACTGGTAGTTTTATGGAGAATGGATACAAGATAAGTGTGAGGGACTAGACCCAATGTCCAGATGTTCACTTCCAGGCCTATCTCTTCTTCTCTCATCTTATGGTCTGTCTTTGGAATCCAGTAAGAAATATGCCTGCTCCCAGGACAGGGAGAAATGTTGCCCTAAGTATTCTCTTTGTTGCCTTGTGCTTTTTAAGGGTCTGTACAGTACTGTCCGTGTTCAAACTTCCAGAAAATACTTACTTTTTCTGAGTATATTAAAAAAAAAAAGGGCAGCTGGCAATTAAGTGCTAATTATTTACCAGATCTCAGACAAGCCAAATGGGTTCTCCTCTGTGTTTAACAACCTTTCCTTATTGAAAGCAGTGTTTAATTTCCCACTTCTGCCGCTACCACTTCAACAGTATTAGGGGAAGTGTAAATAAAGGCCCACAGATGCTTTAAGCACCATATTCTCAATAGCTGTTCTAGTGGTGAGATGGTGTAGGGTGCCATCTTTTTGCCTGCTACCACTGGTAAAGCTAAACTGAGATTGGCAGCAAGAATAAGCACTTTGGAGAGAAATAATCGGGTGCACACATTTTATTTAAAATATAAAAGAAATACAGTAGTGTCTTCATTAACATGCTTGTGTAGCATAGTGGTGGTGAAGGACAGATCTCATAACTTTTGCAGTTCAGCAATCTTACGTGAATCCTTTAAAAGATCCTAAATACTAGCGTTGGCTTGCTGATTACAGAGTTTCCAAATGCATTTGACACACTCATTACTAGGAACTCTTCTTCCACTACTAGGAACTGTGTTTCAATGGGAATAACACTGGGCAAATTGATTCTCTTCCCTAGTGTCATTCTTCTCCTAATTAAAATGTGTCAGGTCTTTTTATTCTCCTTTAAAATGAGTAAAATATTTCTTCTTGAATAGGAAATCAAAATTTTAAAAATCTAATTTGGTTTGTTGGGAAAGAGCGTGCTGTAGCATGCTCATTTGCAGTCCCCTGAAAGAAGAGATGGGATCATACAGTTCAAGTGCCATAGCCTGGTGAGGAGGTATCCACAATGGGCAGGTACAGGTGAAAGGTTGGAGGAGAGGAGGTTGCTGTGAATGGATGATCATGTCTTCTTTTGACTGCGCATCGTACCAGGTGCCGACTGGATGCCCTGTAGACAGATAGGAGGTCAAAGGGAACATCTGGGATCAGCCCTCTTGCTTTGATCAGGATCAGAGCAAACTGTAAGCCCACCTGACCACTCATCTATTGCCAGTAAAGTTAAGGGCTATGTAACATGCCAATCACCTCATTTAGCAAAGGTAGGAGGGATCTTTATTGATGAGGTGTAATGGGCTTCAGCCATACTTCGCCTCTCCATAAGGCACCACCAAAATCAGACCTTGTAAAATCTGCTATAAAAGTCAGATCCCAGAGCGGGATCTCTGATGCTAGCACTAAATATCTATTAGTAAATTGGGAAAATTCCACTTCTGAGAGGAGGGATTGATCCTGTAAGGTCAGGCCTTGAGTCTTTTCCTCATTTGTTGTAACAGTCCATAGCTGATCTAAGAGAATTCGTCTTTCTTGACTAGAGTAAGAGATGCACTTAAAAATTACTTGGCAAAGGAAAGCTGTAGACTGGCTGGCTCTTACGCCATTCATTGCACCATCCATGTTCTCCTTTTTATCTATTGTCCAACCCCAAACACTGCGTATTGTAGTTAGTGTGGCTGAATTACTATGCCTCATAGAAACAAAAGAAATTCAGAGCTAATTATCTGATATCTAATAAGTATTCTTTAGAATCATAGAATCATGTAAGTCAGAAGGGATGTCTGGAGGTCACGTACACCATTCCTCTGCTCAAAGTAAAAAACAAATTTGCAGATGAGACCAAGCTGAGTGGTGCAGTTGACATGCCTGAGGGTCGGGAAGCCATCCAGAGGGACCTGGACAAGCTTGAGAAGTGAGCCCATGTGAACCTCATGAGGTTCAACAAGGCCAAGTGCAGGGTCCTGCACCTGGGTTGGGGCAACCGCTAGTATCAATACAGGCTGGGGGATGAAGGGATTGAGAGCAGCCCTGCCGAGAAGGACTTGGGGGTACTGGTGGATGAAAAGCTGGACATGAGCTGACAATGTGCACTCTCAGCCCAGAAGGCCAACTGTATCCTGGTCTGCATCAAAAGAAGTGTGGCCAGCAGGTCGAGGGAGGTGATTCTGCCCCTCTACTCTGCTCTGGTGAGACCCCACCTGGAGTATTACATCCAGTTCTGGTGTCCCCAGTACAGGAAAAGCATGGACCTGTTGGAGCAAGTGCAGAGGAGGACCACACAAATGATCAGAGTGATGGAACACCTCTCCTATGAAGACAGGCTGAGAGAGCTGGGGCATTATTCAGCCTGGAGAAGAGAAGGCTCCGGGGAGACCTTATTGCAGCCTTTCAGTACTTCAAGGGGGCTTATAAGAAAGATGGGGATAGACTTTTTAGCAGGGCCTGCTGTGATAGGACAAGGGGTAATGGTTTTAAACTAAAGGAGGGGCGATTCAGACTAGGTATAAGGAAGAAATGTTTTACGATGAGGGTGGTGAAGCACTGGCACAGGTTGCCCAGAGAGGTGGTAGAAGCCCCGTCCCTGGAAACATTCAAGGTCAGGCTGGATGGGGCTCTGAGCAACCTGGTCTATTTGAAGATGCCCCTGCTCATTGCAAGTGGGTTGGACCAGATGACCTTTAAAGGGTCATGTAATAGAAATGTTCCTTGTTGAATATGTGTCTATTCGCCCTCAGCCCTTACCCAAGAAGAACCAGACTCCATCTTCTCCGTAACTTCCCTCTAGGTAGTTTCAGTGTGTCCATCTATCTGTTTTCTCATTTGGCATCTTTCTTGGGTTCAGTCCTGTCTGCTCCTGCTCGTAGTGCTGTAAAGCTGTAGGTTCTCTGCAGACAATCTAATAGCAGGGGGAGAGGAGCATGGCAAACATCTCCCTAAGGAAGCAGATGGACAGAATTCTTCAGTAATGCCACCATAGGCGCTCACCCATCAGGTGTGTGCCTAGCTCCCTGGCCCCCTCTGAGGTGGTTCACCTGTGGACCTAACATATTCAACATGGTCTTTGCTTCTGGCCAGAGAGCCGGGAAAACTCACTTTGCAGGTGGATGCCCAACAAGCAGGAGCTGGGCTGTTGATCCATGTGCATCTCTTCACCAGCCCAGGGCAGGGGCGTCAGAGCTTGGACTCTTTTGTCATTGCAAACCCCATGACCCATCCAAACAATGTCATCACCATAGTTCCTATGACACAGGTGGCCCCTGAGAGGTGGGAGGGATGAAAAACATTGCACTGTTACACTGCGTTTCTTTTTACTCCCTTAAAAAAATCCACAATCATACTCTTTATTTTAATAATGCCTTGTCATACATTAGGATGGCATGTGTGTTGCCCTTACTGCTGCAACATGGCTAACTTCCTTGAGGGCTCATTTCTAAAGCTTCTTTGACTTGTCTTTCACATTCTCCTGTTTCCTTGGTGATTTGTCTGGCCTCATCAACATCTTGTTACTAATGCATATTTGCTCAGCTGGGAAGTCACTTTCTCATTATTCAAGCCTGCCATGTGCTGGCCATTTGTGATATGAAATCTTGTCTGTCTTACAAAAAGAGAAAAACACTCTTCCAGACGGTCCATGGAAGTCCTGGGAGAGACATTTGTATTTTTATTTTGCAATTGGTTGTGTACCTTAGATTTCATTTTGATTCATTTTTTTTTCCTTCTACCTAAGGAGGATTCTGAAAAGAAATATTTACCATCCTTCCCCTCTGTATTTGTGAACAGCTTCTAAGAATTTTGAAACACTTATTTTCCTTGCTGATTTTTGTCCTTTTCCATTTGGCAAACTCTTAACTTCTTTTTCTTTCTATAAAATAAAGTTAGAAAATACACAGCAAGGTTTTTCTTGGGGAAAAATGAAGAGAATAAAACCTCAGAAATTGCTAGCGTGAGTGAGTGTTTTAATTTTTAGTTGAACTCTGCAGTCCTTTCAATGCCTGTGATTTCATACATTTTAGATCTCTGATTCTAGTGTAGTTTAGGGGAAAGGACTGCACTTTTGCACGAGTGAGAACTGCTTCCCCAGGTTACTGTTTAGTGTGCAAGCCTTGGTTTCATTGGGACTGAAAAAGGTAGCCTTGGTTGGGATACAGCCTGCCTATTTGAGACACATAAGTTTTGCCTTCATTTTAGGCACCTAGTGAATCAGATCTCCCCATTTTTTAAGATATGCTTATAAATATCTCAAGGGCAGGTGTCAAGAGGATGGGGCCAGACTCTTCTCAGTGGAGCCCAGCGACAGGACAAGGGGCAACGGGCACAAACTGGAACACGGGAAGTTGCATGTGAACATGAGGAAAAACTTCTTCCCTGTGAGGGTGACAGAGCCCTGGCACAGGCTGCCCAGGGAGGGTGTGGAGTCTCCTTCTCTGGAGATATTCAAAACCCGCCTGGACGCAGTCCTGTGCAGCCTGCTCTAGGTGACCCTGCTCTGGCAGGTGGGTTGGACTAGATGATCTCCAGAGGTCCTTTCCAACCCCTACCATCCTGTGATTCTATGATTTTTCCTATATAGGGATATATTTCCTATAGGTAGTAAGTGGAGAGTAATGTGCTGCCCTCAAATATTATATGGATAGGAGAATTCAGTTGCCTGAGTTCACAAGATGTCTAAGACAGCCATTCAACTGAGCTGGCTCAGTTAGGCTGTGTAAGACCATCCCTCTTTAAATGATATTCTCATTTCAAAAGAGTTTGCCACAAATCTTTTCTGGACATCCTGCAGCTACTCCAGAAACCGGAGAGGGAGTTTGTGCCTCCTTCTCGTGGCTGAACGGGTTGGCTTTGCTGAAACTGCCTGCACAACCTGTGATCAGAGTCAGCGCTCCCACCTCAGAGGCGTTCTTTTGTCTGCTCTTCTTTACTTGCCTTTGTTTAAGGTCTTTGTAACCTTTTCACATTTCTTTTCAAGCAGCTGTAGAGAAAACCATAACCAAAATAGCAGGGGCAGGACCATTCAGCAGTATAACTGCTAAACTTGTGGCAAATGCTGGTTTTCCTTTTTCATTATTCTGTCAGCCTTACAGTATCTTAAGTACAGCCTCGGGCCCTGTGGTCTCTTCTGATCTGCCTCCCTTTTCTGAGCATGCTAAGTTGATGGTTTCATGCTGGAAACCACGCTTTCCTTCTGAGAGCCTTCTCTGTCCTGCTAGGCTCGGTGTGTGACCACACTTCCAGATATGTCCATAATTTATATTTAAATGTACACATGTAACGCTGCCTTTTGGGGAGCGATGAAGAATTGTGGGCAGGGAGGAGGAGAGGAAAGAGAAGGAGTGTTTCATGGCTGCACAGTGGTACACAACAGCAAGCTATTACTTTCCCTTTAGGGCTTCTCATATATTTCGAGGCGCTGTGTGTCGTTCGGTTGTTAGCATTCTTGGCCACACTGGCACTGCATTGTACGCAGTCTGAGTAATTCAGCTGGCTTCAATAATGCCATCTATATTTAATGTTTCAGAAGCTGCGAAGACTGGTTTAAGATGGTAATTTTCTGTCTGCACTTTTGAGATCTACGCAATATGCGCGGTACTGAACTGTCTCTGACAGAGATTCGGCATTGGAGGTGGGAATGTGTGAAAAAAAACAAAATAAAACACACACCCCCTTCCCCCCCATATAAAGAAATTAGCCACCCGCTTATGTACAGGGATGATTTGGTCCTCGTGAATGAAGGAAGCTTAACACTGGAGAGTGATGTTTACCATTTCTATACAGAGCAGCTCCAGAGCTGCCACTGGGAACAAGCAATCAGCCTTGCATTTTTCTGTCTAAAATGCACTGATTGATCTCTGGAGAGACAACCTGCAGGTTAATTCTTTCTCCTTTCCTGTCTTCTCTCTGGAAATGCCAGTAAGAGGATATCAGTGACATCTACCAGTCTGATCTGGACCTACTACAGGGCTTCATCTCTCAGGGTCAGCCTGGCAGCCATGGTGACAAATGGCTTTGGTTGCACGTAGACCAGCTGAGCTTCCAGACTGGTGCTGGTGGAGCTCTAGGCTGTGCAGGTGTCTCTCTCCAGGATCCTCAGAGCTACAATGAGCACCGTGAGGTGCTTTTCTGCTTCCTGATGCCGGGATTTTGGCTCAGGGAAAGGACCCTTGCAGGGGACCTTCAGAGACGCAAAGAATTGCACACTGAGGACCACTGGAAGACAACAGAAGAATGAGCCAGGTATTTCCTGGCTGTGTAACCAAGAAGTCACTCCTTTGCCTGAGGAAACTGGGGAACTGTTGTCTGAATGCCATGGCGGTGCCACAAAGTCGGGGACATCAGGGCTTAAAGGAAATGGCCAGAGAGGTGAGACAAGATTGAAGGAAGGGACACTTTGATAGCTGTGCTGGCAGTAGCTGTGAGACAAGCCAGCAGGGTATAACAGGTGGGAAGCGGGGTAGCAAATGCTGGGTGGGTGGGTGGGCACGGGGAGAAGCTCTGGCAGAAACGCTGGATGAGATGGCAAAGTAGGTGGAACAGTATCAGACAGCACAAACATTAAAACCGAGAACAATTTTTTATTTTAATTGATTGTGGTGTATACTTGCAAGCAATCTGAAGGGCAGAAGAAATATCTACAGGATCAATTTTTAATAAGCACATTTATATGAAAAACAAAATAATTGTGAATAATTGAATACCATAATCTTGGCATCATGCATTACAATCTTTATGGAGAGGCTGTCTGTTAATAAGCAGGCATGACAGCAGTCCCTGTTATGAAACTTGCCTCATTCCTGCCAGTATAAGATCCTCTTCCCGTTTGCTTCTAATTTTGCCAAACATCACGTGTTTGTGCTGAAATTTTTCAGGCTGTTCGTCTGTCTTAGGCTGATTTTTTTTTTTTTCAGTCAAAGCTATTTCTTCATTTTCCGAAATGAGACTAGAAGTGGAAAATATGCTGTTTGGCAGGTATAACTCCATGTTACAACTTCTTGGTAGTGGCATCAATCACTCAGGAAAAAGAAATCTCAGAACCTGGCCCATGCAAAACGAGCAGGTTCTGCAGCTTTTAGAGATAAATATGAGGGAGAGAAAAAGAAAGAAGGTTAAACCCCCAGGGAACGGCTACAAGGTTTAAACAATTCTGACATCTTGGGGGGTTGAATGGGAAGGTCCCAGTTCTGTGAATGAAAAAGCTTATGTGTGAGTGGGAATATGGTACCTTAGTTACAGATACTCTGTTTTCCACCCCCGTGAAAATAAGACACATTTGCTGTCTTTGAAAATATGAGCCTGTGCACACACAGTAAGCCTACAGTAGTTGACAGTTTAACCATTAAGACTGCTGGAAGGTTTTATCTCCTATCAAGTGCTTTGCAGCTCATACTGCAACTGGAATGCACGCTCTCTTACCCCAGGGAACCTGAGCGTGTTGGATGTTTTCCTGGGATTCCTCTGCCTGGCTGGTCCAGAGCCAAGTACAAAGATGCAGAGCGGAGAGCATTTCTCTCTCTCGTGCTCTCAGACAGTGTCTTCCACGCCACGTCCTCCCATGCTCGGACAGTTTTGGAAAAATTGCCTCAAACACAAACCAGAAAAAATCAGGATCAAAGGGAGAGGGATATAATTAGACGAAATCACAGCGGGAGATCACAGTGGGAGATGTGAAAATAAAAGGGGAAGTTTGTGAGCTGATCTGCGGTATGTAGAACTCGGTCATGGAAGAGCCATGGGGAGGGGTGGGTAGGATGGGGAAGGAGATTTCAGTTCTGGCAGAAGAGTAACAAGTTCAACCCATAAGTGAAACTTGGTTTCCCATTTGTAACAGTAATTCGATAGTGAAAAGGCTTTCCAGGATCAAAGATGGACTGAAAACTCAGTATCTTCCAGGTGGGAGTTTATATTGTTCAGAGGGATGGGCTCTAGGGTTTCTCCTAGAAGCTGGAGTAAAATCTCTGAAGCAGGAAGAAGGTGCAGTCTGGATGTTGGTGATGTTCTCCTTGGATATGCATGGCTATTGACTTCCTTCAGAGGCTGTGGAGCAAACAAGATCTCTTGTGAGGTCCTCCTCAGACTCCCTAGTACTTGTAGCACTGCACTGAGACAATGATAACAATCAAAGCCCATGCTTCAAGGTTTCAGCTGATTGCCTGGAGACACAAAGAAGGGCTTCCCTTCCCCAGTACATAATTGGCTAGATGCATTCCTGGCTTTGTGGGAGGACCATTGCATTCATTTTGGCTCCTCCCTTTGAATCATCAGAGGCTGGCCATGCTGGTGAGACATAACTGCTCAGAGAAGACTCTGCGATGCAGGGGCAAAGACTCCTTTAACAACCCTTGCCATGTTCAGGTGTGTAAGGTCAAACAGGTTGTACCTGGGAAGGAGAGGACATTTCACCAGATGCTGTTAGGTGACACATCTGCTTACCAAACCTCAGGTGTCTCAGCTAGTGACTACTGAAAGGGCTTGTGCTATCTTTCTGGTGTCTTGTATGCTCCGCTTCTCTTCTGAGGATTGGAGTCGCTTCTTTCTAAATTGCAGACATCAGCTAGAGCTATCTTGGGTGAAGCTCAATGGTCTGTAATAACAGGAGGTTACATGAGGTGACCAAATGGTCCCTTCTGGACTAAAAAGTTATGAAATGTCTGGAAAGCTATAACTGTGCTAAGGACCTGCATGGGTATCAGTGTGTGACATACAACAGTGTACACAAATTCAGTGTATCTTCTGAAAAGGTAGGCAGTAGGACCCAACGGGCAAGATGAACACAGGCCTGAGGTGGCAATCCATCCCTGGTCAGGAAATGCCAGAAGTAGAGCTTCCCACACAAAAGCTGGTTGGGCAAGAGCCTCAGTGGAACAGACCTTGTTATTTCATGTAAAATCTTGAGATCTGAAATGCTCTTGTGCTGTGGTAGAGTGAATACACATACCTGAATGTCTCTTGAAGGCTCCCAGGGACCAGTCCAGGCAGTGAGATCCATCAAAAAGCTAACCCAGCTGGACTGTAGAGTGTGTGAGATATAATCAGGCATATACCCACATGTATTTTTACTTCAGTGGCTGAATTAATCCATCATACTGGTGTTCACTTACAACAGAAATACACTACCAATAACTCCATCAGTCCCTGAAATGTCATATGTTTCCAAGCAGCTCTGAAAACAACACTGGCGCCGAGTCCTCTGATGCCTGGGACTTCCAGTGCGGTGGAACAAGGCCAAGGACTATTTCTAGGCTTACCAAGATGCCGAAACATCGATTTGAGTCAGAGTTACCAGTCCTAAGCACAAGCATAAACTAGGCCTTAGATGCTTAGATACATGGTTAGATCAGTAACACGAGTTAGTAAAGCGATTCCTCATTCAAGTAGTCCTTAAAAAGGAGTGTGCTTACAAGCAATATGTTGCCCCAGCAAATCAGAGTTTCCTTTCTTGATCACTAAGGGCAAGCACCATAAACTCCTTTTTAATCTCGTGTTCGTCTCCTCTTGCTCTTCAGCAGTGTCTAACATTCATCACATCAATACAAAAATATATAATTATTTCAGAATTAATTAAATCTACTGACCTGCTCTTGACAGTCACAATAAATCTATGCAGAACCTAAAGCAAGCCAAGACCAGGGGACATGGGCTTTTAAAGATGTCCCTACATCCCAGAATTGTCTTCATAAAAATAGGTTTTGGACATAGCTTTTTGTTTTGACAGTTCAGATCAGCAGTCTTCCTGGCTGATACATTGGTTGTAGGGCGTCAGTCTTCCTCATCTAATAAAATATCATAGCACAAGGGAAAAAAAAGGAAAGCTTTTGTCTTCTTGGCAACTCAGTGTGAAAGCTTTCCAGAATATTGCTTTGCATAGAATGAAAATGGCTGTGGGCCAATGACTAATTATATTAAAGGGCTGTGCTTTTAAATTATTTATGTACCATAGTGTTTACCCTAGTATTATTAAAACCACCGCATATACTTCTACAAATAAGATTTTGGTTCAGACGGATGTGACAGTCGCTCTTTGGGTGATATACTGTACCAAGAGTTTCTGCTTTAATGTAACAAATAGCTTAACACACATTAACAGATGCATTACTCGTGGAGCGCTGCTGCAGAGGAGATGCAGATGAAAATAATTTACCTCTGGTCCATTTAGACACAGCAGATTATGCAACAATAATAAATGCAGGAGCAGACTGCAAAGCACTCTTTGAAATGAGGATTTATCAAACTGAGGATTTAAGCCGGCTTTGGATCCAGACAGTGCTAACCAGAAACTTCTTTTGTTTGTGCAGCAATTGCTGAGTATCCAGGAAGAATTAAATAACAAAAAATCCGAACTGGAGCAAGCCAAGGAAGAGCAAACACATACACAAGCGATGCTTAAAGTCCTGCAGGAACAGGTGAGTGCTTCTGGTGGGAGAAAATTGCTGGCTTAGGCGTGCTGAGGGGACGGAGGACTCATGGCTTCACCTCCAAAATCCATAGGAGTCTGACCAGACTATGCTGCGAGCAAGACATCACCTTACGTGGCCTGTGTGTCTGCTCTGAGTAGCATTGGTGAACGCAGCTGAGGCTAACACAGAGTTTGAGAAAACAGAGTGAACAGGGACCCTTATTTTATACTATCCAATATTGAATTTCAGGTCTTGAGTAACATTTCCTCTTACGTTGTTCTACATAGATCTCAGTGAAGTGTGTTTTTGCTCTGAATTAAAAAAAATGTTGGGAGAGTTAAATATACCTGAAAAGTAAACATATTTGAAACAAAACAGCTCTTTCTTTTAAAACTAATATTGAAGAAAAAGAGCTTGGCATCTTCTGTGTTATTCGTGCAGATACGAGTATACAAAAAACTTTATCATAATGGCATTAAAAAAGTAGTTATCAATGCACTTATTTAAGCAGTGAGAAGCAAACCTCTGTAAATCTGATTGTCACAGCCTTCATTGATACAAGGTGTTCTATGACACTGAGAAGTGTATTTGATGGTATTGTCTCATCAGCATGGATAACATGGATAGTTACACAACAAAAAGAAAATCTGGTGCTAAAGCTGTAAATCTGGAGATGAAACAGTGCATTGTGTGCAAGCACAGCGTGCACAAATACACGTTGTCTGTATAAACCATGTGGCTTGCACACGCTGAAGTCACAAATCCCCACCTGTGCTGCACAGGCACAGTCTCTGCTTTGACACCTTATTTTGATCCTTTCTATATAAACTTTGAGCTAAAATGTTTAGTGACTTGGTTAAGTATTTGCAGTTTAAAGACTGCGGGATCTGAATTGCTTAGATGGCAGAAATTCAAAATGCTGATGATTCTTATGTTCAAGATTTTTCAGCCTGTATGTCTGAACGTGTCTGCAGACAGATTTATACATTTAATGTACATATTGGGAAAATAAATTATGCTTACTTCAGATTTCTTTAATGCTCATTATGAAAGCTGTGACATTGTTCCACATTTAACATTTGTCTTTGAACATACCTAGTGACAAATATATTCTAGAAACTAATAATTTAGATTCTGGAAAAAATAAAGCTTTTATGTCCAGATACATGTTCTTAGCACTTATGGTTATAAAGATAACCTTCTAAATGAGAACTGATGCAAGACGGTGTTACACAAAATGCCATGAAGAAGAATGGATTTGGTAACAACAGGCTCTTTATAAACACAGAATCCACCAGACCTCTTGAGTTAATTGCATCTCATTCACATTTTTATATGGCATTCAAGGTATAACATTATAAAATACTTAAAAAAAAAAGAAATAATGAAATTTCATGAAGTTATTTTATATCTTGGCAGCAATTAAATGCTGCAAAAACGTATAGGAAGATCTTACAACGCTAGGCCCAGTAGGGACCACCAGGGCAGACTTTTGAATCTCTGCAGACTCCTACTAATTGCGAATCAAATGTGCGCTCATGCTAGGCAGACAGACGAACCAGTAGCTGGAAGAAAGGCAGGATGGATCTGCATTTCTCTTGAGAATTAGCTCTGAAACACGCCTAAGGCCAAGACTGTAAGTAGCCAGAATTCCTAAAGAGCACTACGCAGCCAGTGTGCTTCTCCAACAACCCTGAACCAGTTCCAAAACTTTCCAGAATAGCAGAAGCCCCAGCAGTAATGACCCCCACTTGCCAAGGCTCACAGCTTTCCTTTACAAGCACCACAGCTCATCTGTGTGTTTTATCCACAATGGGTATTGAAAATCATCCGGCGGAGTCAAGTAAATACGAACATTTCTTTCAAAAATTAATAGCACCGGGCTCCCGCCTTGATTGTATGGCTTGGTTTCGTGATACATTTGCTAAAATCTGCCTTTTCATCTCAAGCTGGCAGAGAGATCCTGCCCTGCATCACCACGGGAATGCTTGTGTGGAGAGGTGCAGCTGTGTCTGAGCACGTCTGCTGGCTCAGCACATCTCGCGCTGATCCAGTCGCGCCAACCCAGCCGCGTCCAGGCGGGGACGTCCTGCTGGGAGAGGTCTCGTTTGCTTGTGCACCATATTGCATTACTGTAGCCAAAAGGCTTCTGGATCAGGTCTGGCCCGTGGCCACCAGCTTTGGTTGTCAGAGAGATTCATGCCCACTGGTTTGAGTCAGACCTGCCCCAACATGGCATTAGACGTATCAAAGACTTCTAATTCCTCAGCCATTCCCCTTCCCTTCCCTTCCCTTCCCTTCCCTTCCCTTCCCTTCCCTTCCCTTCCCTTCCCTTCCCTTCCCTTCCCTTCCCTTCCCTTCCCTTCCCTTCCCTTCTGTCGTGGTTTAACCCCAAATTGTAACCCAATACCACGCAGCTGCTTGCTCACTCCCACCCTCCCCGGTGGGGTGGGGAGGAGAATTAGAGAGAAAGGAAAACTCACGGGTTGAGATAAAAACAGCTCACCAGGACAGCAAAGGAAAAATATATGAATATATTAATAATGATAATAATAACAATATATATATAAAGATAATAGAATATATAAAACAAACGATACACAATTTCTCACCACCCGATGACCGATACAGCCCGTCCCGAGCAGCAGGCAGGGAGCAGGGGTATCCCCCCCAGCTATCCCAGAACAGCAAGTTCCAGAGAGAGCAGGCGAGGGAACAAACAGCTGAATGAACGAAAAAGGAAAAAATAGGGAAACAAAAAGCAACCTGAAGGGAAGCTTAATGATAAAGGCAAGTTAGGGGTCTAAAAGCCTCAAAAGCCTCAAAAGCCTAGTGGGCCACCGACCGACCCTCGCTTATATCGGGCATGACGTCTATGGTATGGAATACTCTCTTTGGCCAGTTTGGATCAACTATCCTGTCTCTACCCCTCCCAAGTTTTGCATCTGCACGTTAGCAAAACCTGGGAAACTGCAAAATGTCCTTGGTGGTTCAGCAGCAACCAGCAACATCAGTGTACTATCACCGTTCTTCTCACACTAAAGCCAAAACACAGGAGCTGCTGAAAACAAAACTAGCTCCATCCCGGCCTAAACCAGGACACCTTCCCTTCCCGTCCCTTCCCGTCCCTTCCCTTCCCGTCCCTTTCCCTCCCCTCCCCTCCCCAGTAGGCCCTTGGTTGTTACCAGCACTAGTTCAGTGTGTTGCCTCAGCAGGCTCTCTGCTGGTAACATCACACTCGCCACCACCCTGTGATGGAGCCTGCCTAGGGGGTAAGGCAAGTCCTGTTTTTCCAATATTGTATGTTTTTCTGAGGTTCCTATTCCAACGTTTCACTGTTTAGGATGTGAGAGAAGAATATAATTTAAACTTGAATTTAGAAAAAAACAGTATTGGAAAAAAGGGACTGTACCCCTTTAGCCTGTGGGAATGCAGCTGCACATTTTCTACCCACAAGTTTTCCACCATTATCTCCATCAGTTCACCTCCACCTCCTACTGCAGTGGTCCTAGTGTAGATGTGGATGATGATAGCACCTTCTTGACTGAGCTCTGGCATCCTTTCAGAGCACGGCAGACAATAAAAGAGATGGAAAGGCTCAAGCATCCCGTCTGCACTAGAGTTAGATTGACCGGTGGAGCAGTGGCAGGGCAGTGATGGTGGGAAACCATGGTGGGGTAAAAGCCTGTCAGACCAACGTAGGCTAGAGGCTGAGCCAACTCTCCCATCAAACACATGCGTGGCTGATGGAGGAGTGGTATGTCACCAGCAGAACGCATGCGGAGCGTTACCCAAGAAGCCGGCAGTCACCAAGGGGTGACAGCACTTTATCAGCCTGGAAAAGGCAAGGCGAAAGGTAAGTAATGAACAGCACTCCTCGAGCGCTCAGGACGTGGCATTAGCGTGCAGAGCAGTTTTACATACCCGAGCACGCTCTCCTGACCTCGTATTCAGATGAGTAATTCAGCTGAACTCAACAGGACTGCTCACGTGAGGTGAATTTCTATAATGAAGAATTGGCAGAGTCAGGAAACGGCTCTTTGGTCACACTGCGATGCCGAAATACCTAACTTTGGTGCTTGGCTGGAAGTAGCCCTCTCGGCTCGTTTCTACCAGCCATTCGCACAGTGAGGTGGTTTCACAGGATGGCTATTTTTTCAGTGCAGGGAAAACAGGTAGGGTTCATTGGAAACGCATCACCCTGCTGTCAGTATAAATTGCAGACTTTTCAAGGGTATTGAAAGATGAGCATCAGTGAATTGAGCCGGGACACCTGACGAGTTTGCAGTCCCCAGCTATCCTCTGTACTGCTTTATCAGGGATAGCCGCCCCCTTCCCTCTCCGTCAGGACCAGTTTAGTGGCTTGAGCAGCAGTTCCTGAACTGGTGCGGTTTACAGCCCTGCACAACAAGGTACACAGAGACCATGGCCCGCTTACCTTAATTGTCAGATCGGAAATTGTGAGAAGCCGGGAACTGAATCACACGCAGTTTAGCTGTGGCTGCCACACGGTGAAAAGATGATGGCGGTAACCTAGCTGCCCTAGGGCGATAGTCTGCCAACGTTTCTGAGTCAGACACCTAATCGAAACATAATAGTGTTCCGTTTCACCTGGATTTTAGGACTGTTGTCGTTCAGGATCACAGCTCTATCATCAGCAGTTACCTCAGCCCCAGCTTCTTTGGCAAAAAACAAGGAATGCAGAGGAAAGTTCTGTTCCCCGTCTCTCCCCACCCCAGATATCTACCCTGAATTAAGTTAGAATAAAAGCATGACTCTTCGAGATTTGCCTAAAGAGTAAATGGTTCTGAGCGCTTCGTTTAAGTGTACAAACCTCCACAGCTTATGGGCTCAGGAGAGCTGCGGTGTGTCCTCCTTTCTGTGTTTGCTCAATCACAGGATGAAGGATTATGTGTTTCACTGTGGCGCTAGACATGAGCTAGGACATTCCTTAAATCTCTTGGGAATGGTTTTTACAACCCCCAATGTAATCCTGGATTCTCCCCCAAAAGCTAATTCAGGAGGAAAAAAAAGTTTTGGTTCGGATCATATATTTGGAATTGGCAGCATCTCCTCAGTTCTTCCTGCCACTGGTTAAATACAAGAGCTATTCTTCTCTTCGCCTCCTTTTCCGTCATACCCAGGAGCCACGTCAGCTATTTAGATGCTTCCTCAGGAAGGAAACGTACAGTAGCACTTTGGCATCTTAAATAGCTGAAAATATATCATTCAAAAGTAATCATTAGCAAAACACTATTTAGCTAGTGGCAACTTGCAAATATTGTAAAGTTTAAATTAATAGCAACAAGAATGGGAAATGAAATCGTTTATTATTCTTGAGAGCCAATTCTGTACACTTTTTATGCCTTGAAACTACTTTCTAATCTTAGTATTTAAAAAATAATGACCCAGTCTTATTATTTTCCTTTTTTTTTTGCCAACCTATCAAGCCTTAAGTATGTTGGTTTCAAAATGGTTTGAGCAAAAACTCATTAGAATTATATGCTCCATCTGTTTTTCTCATTGGAAGCTTTATAAAATGCTCCTTCAAATAAATCAAAGATAACTGTGTGAAATACTCAAGTAATGTGCTTGTTTTGTTCTGTTTTGTTTCTTGTTTACTCTTTGCAGTTAAAAAGCGCCAAGGAATTAGCAGAAATCAACGGGCATGATGAATCTCAGGCAAATGTAGGTACAGCTATCTATGTATAGATTTTTATGTATAAATATATATGCAAGCGTATGGTCTCAAATTTACTATTTATGTCTTAAAGCTGATAGAATGGCTGAATGATTTGCACATCGGGTTTGAAGTGCCTGGTTTTTTTCCTGAAGACACAGGTTCAAATCCCAGCAAACTTCATTTCGAGGTAGATAAATTGGGTTCCATGCAATTTACTTTGCAGGATTTATTTGGATGAGACTTTAACAACCAATGTCCTACTTGCTGTATGTGGGTGTTAAAGATACCATGGAAACGACTGCAAGAGAAATGCTTTGCCTTAGTGTCCTGTCCAGGATTACTCAAGCTACAAAGTTACGCCGTTTGTCTCTGCGGCTGCCACCTTGCAGCTGAGCAAGTCTGGCCGTATTTCAGTTCTGAGCGAAGTGATTCATACACACGTGTATAATTTGAAAACAGTTAATTTGCACAAGAGGACTAAATTAATTCATTCAGTCATTATTTTGTCCAAAATCGTTAAAGGACTTGTTAAGGTCATGTTGTTTAAAAACCTGCTGCCAAAAAAATGCTTCTATTATTCCCTTAATGCTTGCAGTCAAAACAGCAATTTGGATAAGGGGAGAGAGAAAAAAAGGAAAACTTTCCTGCTATGTTTGTCATCCAAACCATGCGGCTTTGCGCTTTGTCATAAACATATGAAAATTAAAACTGATTGTATACGGTATCTTCCTCCTAGCCAAGAGAACTAGCAACAGCCTGAACACTAATATGTTTTAACATCTATTTTAGTCAACGTGTTGTCTAACAGCACAGCCAGGAAAGCAGTTTTATTTTAAACCTGAATGGAAGGCTCAAATTTTGTGAACTGCTTTGTGATAAGGGAATGTTGTCCTCCCTTTTTTAATCCTTTTCTGAACCTGATTCATTGTGGTCTGTTTCCGCAGTGAAGTCGATAGAGCCTCATAGCTCTCAGCATTTGGACAGGAGACATTCAATATTGTCTGATAGCTCCGACAAATCTGCAATTGCAGTCTGTCTGCACAGCGTCTCGTTGCCCCTTTGAAAGATTCTGTTTGCAAACCAAAATAAAGACATTAATCCACTCGTGATCTTGAAATGCTCACGGTTGCTACCTAAAAACTTGTCTTTGTACAACAGCTGGTTGCAAGTTTCCTAAAGGAATTGAGAAATCTAAGACTTAGAAATTTTCTAAAGGAACTTGCTTCCTCTCCAAAAATGTGGATGAAACTATGTTTTGCAAGACTGAAATGTTTTAAAGGAAAATTACCCGAATGCTTCAACTTTTATCATTCTGGCTCATATCTAACTGGATAAAACTGAAGAGCCTGAAAGTTTTATTTTGATATAATATAAAGGTTGAAAGAGCACTAAAATGAAACCTTTCAATTGTGTAAAGAGAGTGTTTCAGTACATCATTCCCAGATATCTAAAACAAAATATTTCAGAATCTTTGGTTGACGGTAAATTTTTCAAAATGTAATGTTTTTAATTGCAGGAATTGTTTAAATGCCTGAATTTTCCATAGGATAGAAACTCTGTTTGCTGCCCCTCCTTGCCATACGCTCTTCCCATCATGATCTCATAGCAATATTAGATTCCTAAGAAAAGAAGTCAATACCTAAATTAATGGTGAAGAGGGAAACCAGACAGCTACAATTACTGAGTCACAGCTGCAGCCAGGTGTTCGACAATTATGCCACCATGAAATCGGAGAAGGCATAGCAGCACAAATGGAAATAGAGAAATAGAGGGAAAGAATGGATGTTAAAGCATTTGCTACACTAATGAACTTTGTAAAATGGAAGTTGAGGTACCTTTTAAACAATTGTCACTTATATCAAATATGTAGTTCTCGGGTGTTGTGCCTTGCAGGTTGTCTCTCCACATCTATTCTCAGCAGACTTCATGGTTCTTGCTCTTGGCCAGTGTGCAAATTTGGGATGATCAAAGAGAAAAAGGCTCGGTGGCTCCTACGTGGTCGTTAGTGAACTGTGATGCATATAATGGGATTAGGACGTATTTGTTACAGTTGACAGGTTGAATTCAGCAAATGAAATACCTTTACATGCAGAGCAATAGTGGGAGGTGTTGGTAAGGAAAAATGGCAATGTATGTCTATACACTGAACACCCAATCTAATCTTCACACTATGGCATATTTAGGTTACTTACTCTGCAGAAAATCAGGCTCCTAGAAAGGAGAGTAGAAACTTTAGGCACACTGCATATGCATCAAGAAAGTCCATACTATAATCTTAAAAAGATTGTTTTCTGCAGTCCTCAGGCTTTCTGCTGTGATGGCACTGGTCTGCATCATATTTTACGTTAGAAAATATTGTTTCTTAAAATAAAACCTGGAAATGTTTTTCTTAGCAAAAGCAGATACAGATGAAAATACATACTTAGACCTATCCTGGTGCGTCTTCTACATCTCCATTATGTGAGACTCTCCTGAAAGGGAAACAAGGATCTGGACACCTTTGGAAAACGAAAAACATCCCTCCTGAAATGTGCCCCATCTATAAATGGACCGATCTTCATTTTTTTCTCTTGTTTTTGCAGGAGAATTGAGCACAGTTAGCTAAAAGGCTGGAGCAATTGCGATGTTACCCTCCCTGCCATGGCAGTTCACACACAAATCTGGGGGGAAAAAACCCGAAATTTTAGCGTATTGCCAGTACATCTGTTATTTCCAGAAAGCAAAACCGTCTTACAAGGCTCTGTAAACAGTCATAAGGGTGTTTCATGAGTGACTTGCCAGGTACATGCAGTAATATTTGTTATGGCTGTTGACATTTCCCAGCTCTACTCTGTTGCAGGAAAGGCCAAATGTCAGGCTCAAGCGGTACATAGAGCCCGGGATCCTGGCCTGGCGTTAACAGAGGCTTCAACACCCAGGACTGCCAGAGGTGCTGTCACTGAGCATTCATTTCCTTCAGCCTTGTGGTTAGGAAAAAATTGCTTCTTGCTTCTAATCTGCCCCCCTTTTAATTTCCTCTTCATTGCTGCATATAATGATATTTAATTCACATCTCTGTCTTAACTGAAGAGAAAATAATGGCCAATGGATGCCAAGGCGCAGCTGGAGCTGAACTTGGCAAGGGACACAAAGAGTAACAAGAAGGGCCTCTACAGGTATGTCAGCCAGAAAAGGAAGGTCAAAGAAAGTGTCTCCCCCATTATGAGCAAGATGGGCAAACTGGTAGCAACTGAGAAGGAGAAGGCTGAGGTACTCAGCAACTTTTTTGCCTCAGTCTTCACTGGCAACCTCTCTTCCCACACCTCTCGAGTGGATGGACCGCAAGATGGGGACTGGGGGAGCAAAGTCCCTCCCACTGTAAGAGAAGATCAGGTTTGTGACCACCTGAGGAACCTGAACATACATAAGTCTATGGGACCTGATGAGATGCATCCCAGAGTCCTGAGGGAATTGGCTGATGGAGTTGCCAAGCCACTCTCCATGATATTTGAAAAGTCCTGGCAGTCAGGCGAAGTCCCTGGGGACTGGAAAAAAGGAAACATTGCACCCATTTTTAAAAAGGGTAGGAAGGAGGAACCTGGGAACTACTGACCTGTCAGCCTCACCCCTGTGCCTGGGAAGATCATGGAACAGATCCTCCTAGAAGCTATGCTGAGGCACATAGAGGACAGGGAGGTGATTGGAGACAGCCAGCATGGCTTCACCAAGGGCAAGTCCTACCTGACCAACCTAGTGGCCTTCTATGATGGAGTGACTACATCAGTGGGCAAGGGAAGAACTATGGATGTCATCTATCTGGACCTCTGTAAGGCCTTTGACATGGTCCCCCACAACATCCTTCTCTCTAAATTGGAGAGATATGGATTTGATGGGTGGATGAGGAATTGGTTGGATGGTCACATCCAGAGGGTAGTGGTCAACGGCTCAATGTCCAGATGGAGACTGATGACAAGTGGTGTCCCTCAGGGGTCCATATTGGGACCAGTACTGTTTAATATCTTCATCAATGACATAGACAGTGGGATCGAGTGCACCCTCAGCAAGTTTGCAGACGACATCAAGCTGAGTGATGCGGTTGACACACCTGACGGATGGGATGACATCCAGAGGGACCTGACCCCACAAAGAAATGGGCCTGTGTGAACCTCATGAAGTTCAACAAGGCCAAGTGCAGAGTCCTGCACCTGGGTCGGGGCAATCTCCAGTATCAATACAGGCAGGGGGATGAAGGGATCGAGAACAGACCAGCCGAGAAGGACTTGGGGGTACTGGTGGATGAAAAGATGGACATGAACCGACAATGTGTGCTCGCAGCCCAGAAAGCCAATCATACCCTGGTCTGCATCAAAAGAAGTGTGGCCAGCAGGTCGAGAGAGGTGATTCTGCCCCTCTACTCCGCTCTGGTGAGATCCCACCTGGAGTATTACATCCAGTTCTGGTGTCCCCAGTACAGGAAAGACATGGATCTGTTGGAGCAAGTCCAGAGGAGGGCCACACAAATGATCAGAGGGATGGAACACTTCTCCTACGAAGACAGGCTGAGAGAGTTGGGGTTGTTCAGCCTGGAGAAGAGAAGGCTCTGTCGAAACCTTATTGCAGCCTTTCAGTACTTCAAGGGGGCTTATAAGAAAGACGGGGACAAACTTTTTAGCAGGGCCTGTTGTGATAGGACAAGAGGTAATGGTTTTAAAGTGAAAGAGATTTTTAGTAGATTCAGACTAGGTATAAGGAAGAAATGTTTTACGATGAGGGTGGTGAAGCACTGGCACAGGTTGCCCAGAGAGGTGGTAGATGCCCCATCCCTGGAAACATTCAAGGTCAGGTTGGATGGGTCTCTGAGCAACCTGATTTAGTTGAAGATGCCCCTGCTCATTGCAAGTGAGTTGGACCAGATGACCTTTAAAAGTCCCTTCCAACCCAAACTATTCTATGATTCTATGATCATTTCAGATATAATCCTCTTCTAGGATGTTCCAGGACTCTTGAGACCTGATTAGTCCCAACATGAAAAAAAATCTTGCTTGGGAGGTGTGCTCGACTAGAGAACATTTTGCAAATTGAAAATGCTAATCACATGTTTTGTGGCTAACTTTATAAAGGCAATTTATTCTTCCACTGTTTCTGTAAGTTCAGTGGCTTTCTGTGGAGCCTCTTGTACATAGGTTAATTCTGTGTTTTGCTCCCTGCTGAGTTCAGTATAGGTAGTGTACACAAATACAGTAATGTAGCCTTGGTAAATATATCCCTGTTTTGGGAGCGGGAAGGTTAACATCCGTGGTATCCCTCTATTGTTAACGGAGAAAGGGAGATATTTTTACACAATCCTCATTTTAGAAGTACTCGGTGATCTTCTTCCAGGAGTTTGGTGCTCTCCCTTTACAGCTATCTGCCTTCCTTAGATGCAGGATAGCTCCTGTGAATAACTCCTACCCTTTGTAAAAGTACCATAAAATGGTAATCAAGAGCATCAGTCCTCCAAGTTCAGACCAAAGCAAGAGATGGGTCATGGTTGCAGAAGCCTTTTGAATGCCCAGATTGCAATTGCATGGTAAAGTCCTGACACTGTTGAAGCCAATAATTAAATTCCCATCAGGTTAAAAAGCCAGGATTTCACCAAAAGACTTCTAGGGTTACTTCATTATCATCAAGGCATAATAAAATGTATATCTTTCAGAGATTGAAACTGATTTCACCACAAGTTTTTTTTACCAGCTTTTTGTTCTGTTTGAGCAAAGTAATGACTTTGACCTCATTCGTCTGTCTGCCTGCAGTTAGCATCTGCAGCAGCTTGGACACAATATTCTGTGGGTTTTTCTCCAGACATGAAATCAATAATATTAAGTAGGGATGCATTTTTCCATTTGAATGCTTGAAGCTGTTATCAGAGCATTTCTTAAGTTCAACCAAACATCTTACATTTGATGTTGATTCTTCTTTTAATTTTTCCCCTCTGTATCTGTTTTTCAAGCAGTTACCAGACGATCCCTGACTCTGAGGAGGAGTATACCGAGGGTGAAATATTTCAACCATTTTACTTAATTGCTCACTTTATGCTACTCTGAAAGTGATGTTATTCCTAACTAAACCCTAGTCTTCTCTTTTCACATAGTATGGTTAATCACTGATAATCTTTACCAAAGATAAGTAAAGACAGCTCTTAAATGAGGCTCATTTTTGCAACAAGCCAGGCATAGATTTTAAAAAGCTAACCCCCTTCAATTTTTGGAGAAGTATATAATTACATCAGACTCATCAGAGTTCAGTTCTTGTACTTCACTGTGCAAACCTTTAATAGAAGCACCCAAGGTTACCTGCTGTGAACGCCCCATGTCGGTGTATGTGTTAGTACACACCTGCCATAGGATGGGGCACCTCCATGCTGTGTGGCTGCCTCACATCAAGCCAGCTGAGATGAACAGGGCCCTTGAACACAAGGAGAGGAGAGGAAGCTGGAAGAATGCAAGGCCTGCTCAAATCGTCACGGTGGTTCGGGACTACGGGACAAAAGGTGGTCATCTTTATTGAAGAAGATCCCAAGTGATTGCTGATGCTTTTGCTTCACTTCCTTTTGAGTGCAGCAGCCGTTTCCTGGCTAGCCCGCTCTTCAAAAGGCTCGTTCTTTGAAGAACAACACAGGCTTGTGATAAAAAATGTGCTCTACATGGCTAATATAAAAGCAATTTGGGCCTAAAGTTACAGGCCAGAAAACCCCAGTGCTGGGCTTGCACATGTCAGGGAATGTATGTTTCTTTTCTGTCTGAGCTTCCTGGGTTCCTGGGGTTTGTAAGCTGTGAACCTCAGCCTGAGCAAGCTGACGTGAGTCAGGGCGTAGCTGCCTTGGCTTGGCTGGGGTCCTCTGGCCTTGCAGCAGGCATTTCTGGAGCACATGGGAGCAGGTGGGTGCTGCAAAAAGTGAGGTGATGACAGCTGGTTGCGTTTGAGGGTAGGGAGAGGGTGCTGGTAGCCTTTCCGTACCCAAGAGCTCAAGGGTTACGTTCCTCGCAGGGGATACCAGAAGTTGGGGTTTGCTTCTCTCCTCCACCTGAGAAGGTTCAAAGCTGCATTTCCTGAGAAGAACATGAACTATGTGCACTCTCCAGCCCCTCTGTTGTAACTGCTTCCCTTTGCAAGATTGTATTCGGTCGACTAATTCATTTAACAAATGCAGTTAATTCTCTAAAGAGAACAAGCAAGACTAATGGTGCAGTGCAAGGATTGAGGATAGCCCCTTGAGGAGAGAGAGATGTGGGGTTTGGTTTCTCATCGTGGGTGTGTTATGATGTTAGAAGAAGGTGCAAGAACCCTGCACCCTGACTGGAGGAAGGTGTAAAGCCCCCAGGGATTACAGAGACCCATTTACTGTCTATATTCAGGTTCTTCTGTCCTGGTGGGGCCAGGACCAGGGAGTGAGGAGTGACCGTGCCTCTTTCTACTCTCTGCCTTTTCCATTCCAGGCGTTTATTTGTAGCCCTTCCATCACTCATTTCTTCTCATTTCCTTCAATTTAAGGCATGTGGAGTATGATAAATTCAAGCAGCTATGACCGTTCACAGATCAGCAGCTTTCCTACTTACCGCGGCAGGCATGAGGAATGACCACCTCATGAATTCAATACCATGAGGCCTGAAAAATAACAGGAGTTTAACTGGCTGTTTAGGACCATGTTATCAAAGAGCCTGCTCAGCCTTCAGAAGTTCTTACACACTGATAGATCAAGTCCCCCTGAGTTCCCCCCTTTGCCACCCCAGCCCTCGTTCACCACATTAGGGGACAGCAATAGAGTTTCTTTAGCACGGTGCAGATCTCTCCGCTGGTTCAATCACAGTCTCTGTGGTTTCAGCCACGATCTAAACCCAGGGGGAGCAAATGGCTACAGCAGGCCGAGGTATATTCTGACACAGACTGTGCTACCTGAAGCAGATCTAGGCTGTAGCAATAACCCCTTCGTTAATGTGCAGGAAGAAATCACACCACTTCCCTTCTCCCTAATTAAAAGTGTCAGATTGGCATCGTAACTTGGCTTTTGATTGGAGTGAATTCCCATCATCTGAGGGAGGAGAAGAGAGAACTCTGAGACACAATGATAAAACCCATTCAGCCACCCACTCAGCAAATCACAAAAGTTTTTTGACTTTAAATTTCATATGAGCTCCACGGGGAGACAGTTCTTCAATGCCCAGAGCTACCTGACATTTTAATAATATCTGATCATTATGTGCAGCCTTTCATCCCAAAGCATTTTCCCTGAGTATTTATACTGCACACGTATACAGGAGTCATCCCGTCATTTCTAGTGAGGAATAACATTCAGCCTTATACATATGCAGCTGTGTGCTTAACCCACACAGCGTACAAGGCAGATTGGCTTGTCAGAGCACTCAGGCTCCCCCGCAGCCACCTGAAGGATGATGGGCCACCTCTGCTTCAGCCACAAGCCTGCTACTGCAGTCCTGGGCGTTGTACGCCACGTTCACGCTCCCTCCAACCTGCTGAAGTCCTTCAAGGAATAGACAGCAAAAAGTGACAGAAGCGAGAAAGGAACTTCAGTATCCCCAGCAGATACTCTTCTTGGAAGAAGAGTTCATCATCGTAATCAAGATCCAATCCAAAGGAATGAGAGCTGCAAAATGTTTGTTTCAATTACTTTTCATATATTCAGATACGGAGATTCCTGTGAATATGGGGGTTGCCCTGGGTTTTCAGATACCTAAAATTAATACCTTCCAAATACAAATCCTTGCTGAAAACCATTCACTCTCATAAAACATTTCAGGATTCCCTCCCCCCCCCCCCCCCCCCAATTACTTTTGTTATTTCAGCAAAGACGTTTTGAAAACAATTCTACACATCCCGGAAGGGAAACGAATTGCCTTTATTTTCTCTCTTTAACTTTTTTTTAGAAGTGCATCATTCTTGAGGAAATTGCTAGAACAATAGTTGTGTTAAAGACCATTTGAAAGGGCTTTCACAAGTTCTCAGTCTCAAGTAAACATGAAGTATCCCCTCCTACAATGACTTCAGCAGAGCTGGTGGGCAGGCAATGCTTTCATACAGCCAGCCGTTGGTTTGTTGCGATTCCCTAACACAAAGTGTGCAAAATGACAATTACCTTTTCCCTTGCAAAACAGCCACCTTCACATCACATAAAACATCTGTGTTAAGTCATCAGGAACCTACACATAAATCCAGCTTTAGAAAATGAAGCAACCTGATCATACTTTTAAAAATAAGCATGAAGTAACTTTCATATTAGTCATCCATATTTTGCATATGTACATTCACATAAAGTAGATGTGCTCAAATCAATGAGAACAGTATAAAGAGATAGTTCCAATGAGAAAAGCATTTTCAGATTATTGCTAGTTGCCTAAACTCAGCAGGTGAAAGTTATAATAGTAAAAAGCTTTGTAATGAAAAAGTTAAAAGCATCTCTCTGGCAAATGGATCGGAAAAATAGGATGTCAAGAGCACCATAATACAATTAATCTTCACTCCTGAAAACATTTCTATCATGTAGGATAAATCAGACAAACTAATCTTAGATGCATAGAGGTGCGTTTGAAGTGCTTCGTTTGCAAGGTCTTATATTCGCTGTTCTAATTTTTCTTCATTGTTGTTCCTATAATTTTAATGCCAGGTAATTTTTCATCCCAGTTGTCAACTGTTTATTTGTTAATACCAGTGCACTCTTAAATTTACAGTTCTGGTAAATTCTATATTAGTGTACTTTAAAAGTAATTACAATGTACTGTAGCTGACAAAACCAACATTGGTTTCATAGAATCATAGAATCATTTAGGTTGGAAAAGACCTCTAAGATCATCAAGTCCAACCGTTAACCTAGCACTGCCAAGTCCACCACTAAACCATGTCCCTAAGTGCCACATCTACACGTCTTTTAAATACCTCCAGGGATGGTGCCTCAACCACTTCCCTGGGCAGCCTGTTCCAATGCCTGATAACCCTTTCAGTGAAGAAATTTTTCCTAAGATCCAATCTAAACCCCCCCTGGTGCAACTTGAGGCCATTTCCTCTTGTCCTATTGCCTGTTACTTGGGAAAAGAGATTGACACCCACCTCGCTACAACCTCCTTTCAGGAAGTTGTGGAGAGCGATAAGGTCTCCCCTCAGCCTCCTTTTCTCCAGGCTAAACATCCCCAGTTCCCTCAGCCGCTCCTCATAGGACTTGTGCTCTAGACCCTTCACCAGCTTCGTTGCCCTTCTCTGGACACGCTCCAGCACCTCAATGTCTTTCTTGTAGTGAGGGGCCCAAAACTGAACAGAGCACTCGAGGTGCGGCCTCACCAGGGCCGAGTACAGGGGGACGATCCCTTCCCTACTCCTGCTGGCCACGCTATTTCTGATACAGGCCAGGATGCTATCAAATAAGTTACCAAGTTTAGGCTTAATCTGAATGAAAAGGTGACACCTGATCTGTATCATTTCTAATGACAGACCAGTTACAAGTAAGAACTGTTATAACACTCACCAGCAGTGTAGCATATGGCAAATACGTACTTTGCATCACTAGGTAGATAGTAGAAGGAAAAAAAAAAAACCAAAAACCAAGGGGTTTTTTACTGTATTGGTGACCTGGTGCTAAGTCTAAAAGTAGCGCAGGCTGCTTGTGAGAGCTCTGGTTTTGGGCAGATGGCTGGATGTCTCACTCCTTGCCTTATTCTTTTTATACATGATGCAACACTGTACTTTGTTACTGTAAACTGGGTTATCCCAGTACACATAGAAGAGGCCAAGAAACCTCTCTACATATAGACAGTGTGTCATCAAGACCACCTAACTTAATGTCAGCCACTTTAATGAAATCAACTCTTAGGCTGTGAGGAACCAGGACTGTGTGAAATATAATATTTTTAGGCAGTAGTTAATTTGCTAGCACAACATCAATTCATTTGCAGCAACAAAAGAATTACATTAATCAAAAATTATGAGCAATTTTCTAGTCATTAAAGTATTTTTAGAGGAGTAGTCAGCAGAGAGTCAGAAACAGTCACTGTAAGAGGACATGCTGAAAGACGAGCTAACACACGCGATGTTCCTGGAGAATTTCGAGTTACTTTCAGAGTTCAGACACTCAACGAAATTTCTACAAGCCACATTATAGCACAGTGCCGTAGCAGCCCATGAAGGGGAACAAGCTCCATTAAAGGAAGAATTGGAGCCATTTGGCTCAAACCAAGCATTGCTGCTGTCGGGAGCGGCTGAATCCTGCAGCCCAACAGAGGCAAGGTGGTCGTAGCTCCATGCGACCAACCTGCAGCGAGGCTGAGCACGTATTCCCCACAGGCACGTGCACAAACACACATATACAACACATGCATCACATGCATACGTATACATATGGCCAGCCACACAGATCAACACAAACTCAGCATTCATAAACACAAACAGCACTGATGGCCTCATCTTGCTCCCCTTTATGGCTGATCAGGATAAAGGTCCATTAGGAGGAAATATATATGCAGACTTACACATATATACAATGTGGATCCCTCCAGTAACTGGCTTTTAACTCTCAGTCTATCCCGTAGCTGGCCCCTGCCTCACACATACATACACACACAAACAGGTCTTTTAGTCATTCCCCAGACCCCACAATGTCCCCAGTTGCTTGCTTGAACCCCCTGGTCCCTCCAGTAGGTCACACGCAGCCTCTCTGGTCTCTCCTGGATCCATCCCAGACCTATGGCCACCTCAATACATGGCTCCCAAGCTTATTATCCTACTCAGTGGCTAGTCTGACTTGATGCTTACCAGCGATCACGGAGCAGCATACGTACACGCTCCGGTCTCTCTAACTGCAGCACCTCAGACACACGTCTGTCTGACCTCTGGTCCCACTCCAGCTGCTGCACTCGGACCCACTTACACACCCCCGTGCACACAGAATAGAGAGTCCCTCACCCATGAAAAAAGTTAGAAATTGGGTTTAATGAGTGCAATGCACCGATCAGGGCATGGCATGGCCAGATAAATGTACTGACCAGCAACCTGTTTACATGCAACCAGTCCCTTTTATCTCCTTCCCAAACCACCATAATCCCTCCCTTTTCCTGCCTTTTGTTTCCCCGCTAAGGACCCTCAACTAAGTCTTGTACAATCCCAAGATGTTCTTCCCCTACATCCCATAACAAGTCCCATACCTTTGTAGGCAGTGCCCCCCTCAGTCTGTAAGATAATCCAGAGAGCGTTTCCATTGACTGGTCTTGTTAGGTGTCACACTTGACCCCTGGGGCTGATGCTCTCTTGTGACAGCCCTGGGAGGAGCTGGGTCAGGGGACTCTCTTTTCTCTGATTATGTTATCAGGCTTTCCCCATCTGTGATGGTACCTCTGTCCTTCTTTGTGCTCGTGGAGATAAGACTTTAATCACAAGTATCAGGAGGAAGCAGCAAGTGATGGTAGTTGGAAAATCCCTTCCGCAGGGGACAGAGGCACCCATCTGTTGATGACACATCCCACATGTTGTTTTGATGAGGCCGCAGAACTGGGATGTTGCAGAGAAACTGCTGAGGCTTATCCAGCCATTGGACCATTACCCCTTGTTGCGCATCCATGAGCTCTGACCCTGCAGCTGATCCTGCTTTGAGCAGGAGGTTGGACTAGAGGTCCGACCCAAGGTCACCTGAGTGATTTTGTGATTCTGTGATCATCTGAGTCTCAATCGCTCTCTGTGAGTGTACTCATACATTGCCACATTTGCAAGAAAATTTGATTTAAGTTACATTTAAATAAGCTCTTTCACTGTAGTTTAGCTCAACTTGGATTAAATAATTTTGTATTCACCATGGATAAGAACATAGACAAGGACAGTAGCCCATTCTCAACTGACAACCATGTTAAGCTGCCAGAAGTTGTCCTGTACCTCAACCTTGCATGTCCCCTTAAATTTAAGATGCCTGACTTGATGTGCATCGAAACTATTGCAGGCTTCTATTCGCTTGATTGGAAATTGAATTAGACTCCATTCAGGTTAAAACAGCAAGATTAAATTTTCAGATGTGGGTCTGAAGAACATTTAAAGAAAGACCAACAAAGCAAACACAACTGTATCAGACTTTAAGAGATCCCCAGGTACATGAAAATAAAAGAAAAACGTGCAGTCTTCATGTCGCAGGCCAGTTTCTACCCATGTTTGCAGTAGAATCATCAAACCTGCCTGCTGTTAATAAGCAGTTTGGGCAAGCGCACCTGAAGTCTAAACCCAGCTCTGTGGACGCAGAGCAGGTACACGTATGCCTTTCAAGAGCTTAAGGACTGCAGATTTGGTATCACACGTGCATGGTTCGTTCTTCTATCAAAACCATAAAACTACTTTTTCTTTTCAAGCTTAGAGCATCTCTCTGGCCTGCTGTTAATAGCATTTTTGCTTATGTTTCAGATATATAGTTTTTTCTCCTCCTACTCATTTTCTCTCATAAATCCCCTGGCTGATGAGAAAGTGTGGTGTATCCCTTACATCTAACAACATTCAGCAGTTGCTCTGTCATATGCCTGCTGTGGCCCACATCTAGCCTCTCCTTCTTCTGCTACTGTTTTAACGCCTCAGACTATTGGCTTTGTACATATAGTACAAATGTCAACATATCCTGCAAACTCTTCCAGAGTTTGGTAGGATTTTTTTTTTTTTACTGGGTCTTTCAGAAGGCACAATATTATTTTTACCCCCTCACCACACAATTCTGCAGAATCCTGTATACTACAACAAAGGGAGCGAGGTCTTTGAAGACAATATGCAAGCAGTCATCATTCCCCCTAGATTTAAAAGCAATAATCAAATATTTGGATTACCCAGCTAGCGGAGGGAGTATTTCAGCTCTTTGGGTATTTGTCATTTGCATCCTGATCACATGCCAGGTGTCTTCAATGTCACATTCATTAAATCCCATATTCTGCCTTTCAAGCAGAGTCCTGAACAACGGGTGATGTGGAACTGCACTCTGGCAGGAGTAGTTTCCAGGCAGGGCAGCTACTGTTCAAGCCCTGCTCAGCCTTTGATCAGCGTTTATGGGGAATGGCAAGTCCTCAGTCCCCCCATTTTTAGGGATTCTGGCTAGCATATATTTTCAGGATCACAGAACATTTTAGGCTAAAGAGAACCATTTTTGCTAAAGAGAGAAGCCCCAGGCAAGAGCAGACGTTTTATATTCTGTCTGCCTTTTTTGCACTGGTGCAAGACTGGCCTGTAGAGTATGAGTGATGTCTGGATTGAGAACTTTCTATTTAATATCATACTATCCCATAGGGGGGGGAAAGAAACCAGTGAAGGACTGAAAGACCCAAGTCATTCAGCCTAAATATCTGGGGCTTTCTGATCTGGGCTGCATCAAAAGAAGTGTGACCAGCAGGTCAAGGGAGGTGATTCTCCTCCTCTACTCTGCTCTCATGAGACCCCGCCTGGAGTACTGCATCCAGCTCTGGAGCCTCCAACACAAGAAGGACATGGACCTGTCAGAGCGAGTCCAGAGGAGGGCCATGAAGATGATTGGAGGGCTGGAGCACCTCTCCTATGAAGACAGGCTGAGAGAGTTGGAGTTATTCAGCCTGGAGAAGAGAAGGCTCCAGGAAGACCTTCTAGCAGCCTTCCAGTCCCTAAAGGGGACCTCCAAGAAAGCTGGAGAGGGACTTTTGACAAGGGCATGTAGTGATAGGATAAGGGGTAATGGCTTTAAACTGAAAGAGGGTAGATTTACATTAGCTATAAGTAAGAAATTCTTCACTCTGAGGGTGGTGAGGCACTGGCACAGGTTGCCCAGAGAAGTTGTGGCTGCCCCATCCCTGGAAGTGTTCAAGGCCAGGCTGGATGGGGCTTTGAGCAACCTGGTCTAGTGGGAGGTGTCCCTGCCCATGGCAGGGGGGGTGGAACTAGATGACCTTTAAGGCCCCTTCCAACCCAACCCATTCTATGATTCTGTGATGATCTGCTAGTCCCCTGGAGTACAGAGCTAGCCTTTTGCTCCCACAATACCCATGACTATCCTCTGTAGAAAGTCGCCACATGTCTTTTACTCTTCAGGACTTCTGTGTCTCTCTCTGGCAAATGCAGCTCTCTCAGGAGTCACGCTCTTATTTGCTGTGTCTACAGTGTGGGACCCAGCTGCTCTGTGGTGGGCCATGGTGGACAGTGAAGTGAGACCAGGTACCTTTTGGAGAAGTCCACTTGCCCATGCCTCTGCATCTGCTTCCAAAAGAAGCCAGGGTACAAACCCAACTTCCATCCCACCTTACGGCCAGGACATGGCTACATCCATGTGTGAGAACTGCCATGTACGACTCTCCACAGCCATTAGCTCCATGCCAGTGGTGGTGTCAGAGGTCTGCCTGTGGAAATGAACAGTCCATGTGAGAAAATTGTTATTATGTTGTCTTCTGTTTTATCCAGCAAGTTCTGCTGAAAGTTTTCCAGAAAGACTCTCCATCCCTGGTTCAAAAGCAGGGAGCCTCGAATCCAGATGCTGGTCCCAAGAGGTGTCTGCAGAGTCATAGGGTTTGTCAAGTCCACAAGGGAAATTCGTGTCTTTTCATCATCTGTTGAAGGATGAAAGTGTCATTTGTAGGGAAAAGCTCCAAGCTGGCAATGGTCAGAGCATCACACAGAATGGTTGCATTCATGCTGAGCAGCTCTGGAGCTGTCATCATCAAATCGGGCCTCCATGTTCTCCGCTACCTGACATTATTTGTGAATAATGAATAGGGCCAGGTCCCTAATGATCTCCAGGTGTGATTTAACCTGGATTAAGCCTTCCACATACTGTATTTTGTTCTCGCAAGGTCATTTCGCTTCTAATAAGTAGTGGTTTTGCACATGCTCAGCTGTGTTCTTGTCCTTTAATGCAGTAACTGACAGATGGTAGCAAAATATTCCTTTTATAATGAAACCTGCTGAAGGAGACTGCTTAGGGCCTCAGAAAATATAATTTGCCGAATAAAGGATGGTCTCCAGGAAAGAAAGGAAATACTGTAATGTAGTATATATTAAATGATTTTCCTCAGGCATCTGGTGATCAGTAGCTTCTTCTCACATCAGAAAGGTGACCTAACTGTTTGTTTCCCATTAGTTATTGCCTCATTCACCTTTGTACTCTTAAAAGTCTTGTTTCTGTGGGTTGGCATAAGTAGTGCCTCTAAAAATGTGCAAATTAACTTCATGAGGATTTGTTGTAGAGGCTTCATAGGTACCAGATTTCTATCTGCAGCGTGTAGTCAGATACTTAAGGTTTTCACTTACACTATAATTAGCCTGGTTTCTGGGTGAATTTCACACTCATTTTTCAGACTCAATTATGCCCATTTCTCTTAAATCACTATTAATTCCTAGCAGCCTTGCTACTGAATCCTTTATGTGACCATGCACACCATGGATTTTCTCATGGCCTGTGCAAGCTTCTTTTGGCAGCTGAATACATCAGAGTTGTCTAATTTATCATCTTCTGTGAGGCAGGCAGTTTTGGATAGCAGAAACCTCCCCTTTTCAAACCTTGAGGAACCTGCAACCTTCTTCTGAAGCCAGTCGTTTGCCGAGTAGCTACCTTTGCCACTCTTAGTTTCCTCAGGCTCCCCCACAACCAATTTTTTACCCTTTTATCCTCTGTACCAACACACAGTTAAGGAAGACTTGATGTGACTTCCTTTAGCATCCATTTACACTGTCCTATAAATCATACAAAATGTTCTGCACAGGCTCAAATCTAGGCATTAAATGAGAATCCATCTGTTCGTTGCTCCCAATGGGAATATAGTTTCTTTCTCTGCATCACTGCTTGACAAAACTTCTAATCCCATCTGAAACTGCTAGTGTGTTGTGTTTGGGGCCTGTTAGATCAAATACGCATCTTCTCTGCTCTCTCCTTCCCCTCTCAGGAATTGTTATTTTTAGACTGCTTTTCTATCTCTGATGGAGTCAAAAGTTACATCTCAACCTATACAAGCTCTG
Source organism: Phoenicopterus ruber ruber (assembly GCA_009819775.1). NCBI lineage: Eukaryota > Metazoa > Chordata > Aves > Phoenicopteriformes > Phoenicopteridae > Phoenicopterus > Phoenicopterus ruber. The sequence continues at coordinate 186,848,417 of CM020215.1, read as the reverse complement.
GTGGCATATGCTGCTCTGCTCTTCTGCTGCAGTATCATGAAATCTGTCATCCCGCTCTGTTCTTCTGATCTGTAACCCCCTTGTCATTACTGCCCTTATGGAGAAATTCATGCGAACTCTTCTCTTATTTCTGTTTTGTGCCTGGGTTTTCTTTCACTGTGCTTGGATGTCATGGCCAGCAGTAGATGAGTATTTTCATTAGCCTTTGGCTGTATCAGGAGCGGAATCAACAGTACTGGACAACTTAGAGCATACTCCTGCTGCTATAATGTGCCCTGTGCATTACAACACTACAGGAGTGTTAGTGTTAAGGTGATGTAGCTGCCAGAGTGCTCAGGCACACCGTTATTTTAAGAGGGGATCACTGCAAGTCTTGAACTGCAGACTATCTCCTACCTGTAGGCGTCTAAATCTGTGCTATAAGTTTCTCTTTGCAGCCAATGAGGAAAACAAAATAGGCACCTCTAAAGTCCAATTTATTTCAGCCTAAAGTAAAAAACTAAAATACATGACTAAAAAGTTATTTCATTTCTGCTGACTAAAAGGGTAGCATAGGCTGACTACCTTAGATGTACACAACCTCACATAGATCTCTGGCCAGAGACATGCCTCAGTTGGCCACTACAACTGCAGCAAACCACAGGTGACTCAATGCATCTCACTCCTCCTTCCCTGTGGGCTAAGGTCTGTCGGAGCCCTTTGTTGCTGGGGCTAGGGATACCCATACGTGTGTATGGCACTCAAATGCACATACGGTTTCTTAGCTAACACACGGCAACTTGTTCCTCTTCGCAACGCGAGGGAACATTTGAACCCATGATGCATCTGAGCCGTCAGGCACTGCGTAAGGGGCAGCTGCTCCTTGGAGCCAGCCTATAAAGAGCACAGAGTACATCCCTGGGGCTTTTTTGTGAGTTTGCTTTTTTTTTTTTTAATTGAGAATGAGGAAGTGCCTGACTCTTTTTACCGATCTCACAGATTGTGAAGCCTTTACTCATCTATAAAGAGGCACATTTGACATACTTTGGAGTTCTTACCTTTTTTTAGCATGGATTATTCACACCTCCAGAAATGCCCTAGACGGACCCAAGCCCAGTGTCTCTCTTTTATTGTCAAAAATGCTTGCCAAGAACTTTGGAGCAAGGCATCACCCCACATGCGCGTCCTAGATGGGCCACATCATTACACCGAATAGTGTGAATTTGCTTGCATTGAAGGCTGCCCAGTCCCATTTGACCTCCAGCTGCTTACCTTGACTCCCCCAACCAGGACAAGAGCACCATTCCTGCACAGTCCCACCTCACGCCGCCGTATCTCCTGCCTCATGCTCTCTGCCTCCGAGGTTTTGCATGGAACTGCTGAGCTTTTCACAGAGCAGATGCAGAAGTGTGAGTCACTGCCTCACCAAGGAACGAGTTACTGCATATCAGTTGCTCCATGGAAACAGCCCATGTATATGCTTGAGTATTGTGCAATGCACTTTACGGCCACTTACATGCCTCTGAAATAGAGATCATTTGTTTACTTCACATATACCCAGGAGAGAAGCAATCTGTGTCACACAACTGCCTGGGCACTTCTGATGGAGCATCTAACGTGATAGCTTGGCTCAGATTTGGATGGTTCAGGCCACCCAGTTGCAGAAAAAGGAGCTCAAAGCAGGAGCCTTGACTTGTTTGCCTTTAAGGCTGGCTCTCTTTCAGTCCTCAAAACAAGGTAGCTGTATGGAAACCGCCTGGTAGGAATGGTCCCTGAAATGTGCTGACCCCCAAAACGTGCCTGGGAATTGTTTGGGACAGGGGCCAACACCATGCCAGGCACTGGTATAACAGGGTAGATGATTGTGCTCTAGTAGGTAGAAACGTTGCTAGTGACTGGTGAATTTACTCTTATAGCTGTTACTGTATGTTTCCATCCATGTTCCCTAGAGGCAGTCTTTGTTTACAGCTTTAATAGCCAGAAATTGTGAGTTTTCTGACCATCTCCACACTTTATGGCACATCTTTCAAGCTGTTATAATGAAGAAGCACTAGCAACAAAGTTATTACTTACTCCACAAGCAAAATTTCTCTTCTTGGCAGCTCTTGGCATAAAGGTACTTCAAAAAGTGTCTTAATATCCTGCAAACAAATCAATTATTTATAATTGTCTTTAGATGTGAATTAAAGTAATGATCTTTTTTATAGAGTGGAATGGAAGCAGACAGGTTTAATTGAAGTAAATGAAATCTACATGACCACCTGTTTTGTTTTTTAAACTTTATAGGAAATCAATGTATTGACAGTAGCACTGGTCAACCAAGACAGAGAAAAAAATTCAGAGAAACGAAGCCCAGGTCTAAAATCAGAGAAAGAGGCACTATTAATAGGTAAGCTAACCCCAAAGAAGATCTTTGAGAACAAAATGCCTTTTAACAAATTTTCGTTTTGCACATGTGTTTACATGCATCTTTGTGCTAATAAAAGTAGAAAAAAAAATAAAAAAGAGATTTTTTATTTTTCACCTGTATTCATAATGACTTTTAGTAAGAGAAATCCTAAAATACAACTGAACTTTTCCTTTCTGAAAAATTCTGCAGAGTTTAATGAAAGGATGTCAGGTATGAAGAAAATTGCAGGATCTGCATTTAGACTTGCAGCATGAATGTATGAAGGCTTTATTTACATCAAGATTTAGCAGGCTAGAATTGTATAACTTGTTATCTGATTATTACACAAAATGGTGAAGGAGAAGGGAATGGAAATAATATCAGCAAACTACTAAGCAAAAAATATGTATACTGGTTGTATTAAGCAAGCCAGATTTATTCTTTTGACATTAGGTGAGGGAATTAGCAGTATGAATATTTATAAAGAGTACCACAAGGACTGTCATATCCTTTACCTAGAATAAAATCTTTAAAATAAACTCTTCAAGAGTGCCTGGAAGCTAAAGCTTATAGGCAGTGGGCCAGCTAACTGGTACGTAGCATTCAGGCACGCGGGAGTGCTCTCTGTACCCACGCTACCCTTGGAGGGAACGTGCCCCGTTTATGTCCGTGCATGTTTTGCATTTGGTTTCAGTGGGGCAGGTTTTCACGGAGCCTAAAGGCCCACGGTCCAAAGTGCTCCCTACGGCATGGTTGCCTTTCACAGGAACGCTGACCTGAAAGACCAGGTTTCGTTTCTTTGGTTTGGTCTTTTCACAAAATCAGCGGTATCCCGGTAGGTGATAGTTCCAAAACTACCTTAATGTGTTTAAATGCAACTCATTTGCATCTGCTAAGCACCAGGAAAGTTCCTGGTTTATTGCTGGGGCACGGAAACAAACAGTCGAGACCAACAAGGTCATTTAAAAGTGAAGAATGTATTTAAATGTTTAAAGGGCTTAGTACACAAACTTCCTGTGACTGGTGAGAAGTGGAAGAGTGAGATGTACGGAAATGTATGAATTGATTTGATTTTGTTATGGTAAATGTTGGAACTTTTAATTGTAATGGACAGTGTTTGATCTGTTCAAAGATAACTTCTGTGAGAAGAGTGGCAAGGATGGGATTTAAAAAACAGAATAAAGACCTTTTTTTTCTAGGTTACTCATTATTTGACTGTAACAAGTAGTGGCAGTGTCCCCAAGTGGGTCCCATCCACTAGCTGTCTGGTGGCACGCTCAGATAAACAGTGTAATCTCAGTCCAGATATTACTGGTCATAAAACCCCCACAACTGGCTCATTGTTGCAGTTCAAAGGCAAAAGATTGCTCAAGATGGATTTCGTGTTATCTCTTCCTCTGAGGCATGTTCAGGCGTGGCAAGGGAAGAACGGGCCCTGCCTCCATCCATTCACTAAGTTTGTCTGTATTTTACAAAAGCCAATGTTGTCTTAGAGGAAAAGACCACGCAAGAAAAAAAAATACTAAAGAGTTATCATGGAACTCCAGTTGATAACTACAGAGTATTTTCAAGTGACTTTTTATTTACATTATATGAAAAAGCTAGCTTTGAACATCCTGAATTGAAAAGCCATGGGAACACACACAACAAATGCAATGCCACTGGTAAAATGTGATTTGAATATGAATTGGATTTCCAATAAACCCATCCAAGTGTGATGGTCTTGCTTTTGCTTCAAGAGCTCTTGTGTGTGTTCTTACAGTCATGCACAGCACGAAGAGGCAACTGCTGCTAGGACTCGCCATAGTATAAAATTAAATACATGCCCCTCCCTTTGCAGGATCAGAAGTGTGTAAATGCTACTGGAAAAAAAGAGGGAGGAAAAAAGGTGAAAGCCAGTCTAAAATGAGTTAAATTTTACTTATCACTTTCAACCATGGCCAGTATTTGGGGAAAAATGAAATCCAAGATTATCCTAACTCATTCAGCATCAAGAAAGCAGTATGGCCTGCAGTACACAAGATACAGTGACCCATTTTTGTCATTTGTAAGCATTTTTAATCCTGGTGTTTATGCTTTAAATATAAGGAGTTTCCCCTAGGGTGGTTCAGCTAAGAAACCCATCCAAACAGAGTTGAAAATATTTGCTCTGATTCTTACAGTTCAGCTCTCCCCAAACAGTAAGTAACACACATGCCATTTTGTATTTTCACTGTTTGTTTAGAAGAGGAGAAATTTGATAGTGCTTTTAATAGCAATTCCAATGCCCCAAATCTTGTTTTCTCTGGTCATCATTATTACGCTGTCACTTGATTTTCACTGCAGAGAAAATCTCTAGACTTAGATCCTGACTCCTCCTAAGCCATTTTTATTCCCATACCTTTTACAACGATCCTGTAAATAACAATGAAGACAGACAGAACTGGCTCTCTTTTAAGAGAAAGTAAATAAGTAAATATGTCATACAGGATTTGTGTTTTCTTCAGCAGCAGTTAGGGGTAATATGGATTAAACACTTTTCATAACCAGCATCAGAGTAATTACTAGAAAAATTTGAGGGAGTGAGGTTTCTGACACAATTATATGAAACGTTTTCACAACAGAACATCCAGTGAAGGGGAAAAAAGCAATAATTTTACCATTACAATATCCACAATTTTATATTGGTAAATCAAGCATAAAATTGGTAGTTGAAAAGCTTCCAGCAAGTCTTTGTTTAGAAATTCCTTTATTCATCAGTATATTATCTTGGTCACTTACTTGCTAACTGCTGTCATTCCTGAAGATGAGCTATTGTGTTTACCATGTTATTATGACTATATTAAAAATGTGCCATTTTGTTATGTTTATTGGGTTGTGTAAGAAAAATAAGAGTCATAATTCATACTGAAAAACCTGCAAGGACAGACTATTCAGAATTATTTTGCTTATTTTAATGATAATTGTCCGAGGTAATTTCAATACTTTGTGTGCATTTGTTTTTAATACAGGTATCATATCCACATTTCTTCACGTCCACCCTTTTGGAGCCAATATAGAATATCTTTGGTCTTATATGCAGCAGCTGGACTCTAGGGTAAAAAAATTTAATCAAAATCTGTTTTCTTTATAGAAATATTGTATTATTCTTTACTGCAGGTTAAACTCTTCGTGCATTTCCATTAGAAAGATAATGTGATATGGGGCTTGGGGGTTTGCAGTCTTTATTCATTCGCAAATTACAGTGCACGTGCTTGCGTTGAGGTCTTTGCCTTGCGCTATTTAGCTGTTCTTTGTGGCAAAGAAGAGCAGAGCTTTAAATGGCAGAGACTATCAGCTGATTTTATGATACATGATCCTGAAATAGGTGTAACCATGGCTGTTAAATGTGCAGAGTTTTAGGAGAGTTTTAGGAGATGATTCCTTATTCTTCTCAAAGTTGTTAGTCATGGGTCACACTAAACATGAACTTTCATGAACACGTGAATGGAGCATGAAGCATACCCTTCATCTCCACATGGAAGCGGAGAGCCTCATAAAGCAATCGCTAAATTCAGAGAAGGCGTCGCCAACACAAAACTGAGGCCAACGTACTACAGTGTGCAAAGTGGTTTTTAATGCATTAGTTCATACAGTCCATAGTCAACACATACCTGTAGGATAAGATTATTTGACTTACTTCTAAATATCGACCGTAGGACGAGCCCCAAAAGTGCCTATTCCTCTCCACTGAACATTAAGCAAGTCAAGGGTGAGAAGCTCAGCTGTGAAATAGCCACCTTCGATCAGGTGAATGCTACTCTAAATGCTAAACAACGGCTCCGCAGGATGCTAGACTTCATGAGATACTTAGCAGATGCAGGGGTCACCCTGTGGTTAGCCACAGCCCTGATCCACACCTGCCAACACTTCCACTGGGCATGGAGATGATGGTACTTTCCCAGGTCTTGGAGTCGGGATGCAGCTATGGTGGGCACCTGGACTCAGAACGTGAGTGGCACTCCTTGTGTGGTGCTTATTGATCCTGGTAACATTTTGGTCCTGAACACTTTTTCTAGCCATGGGGCCCATAGCCAAAGTCACCTTCCAGCTGCTGTGATGGGCTACTTTGATGGGCTGCTTCATGCGCCTGGAGGATCCTTCCTCTGTTTCTATGAAAAAAATGCATAACTAAAAGCAGAGGAGGTTCTGAGCTAGAAGCCCTCTGGAAATTCGACAGGTTGCATGGAGGAGTGAGGAAGGATGATGAAGTTCTTAGGCACTGTCTTCAGGCCATGACAGCGCAGATTTGCCAGTGTTTACAGTCCACTCTTTCTTACCCACAACGAAAGGGAGTAGGGGATGAGGACAGTAGAAAGAGGTGAGAAATTGGTGAATTTCAATTTTTTTAAAAAAAACTGATTTTATCGAGACTTGATACATCCAGAGCTTCACACCTGCAACCATTCTTCTTCTAATTCTCTATTCCCTGATCAGCCACATGTACACCTTCCTTCATCTTGTCCCCAGTTCCTGCAGCACCCAGTCTGCCTAGCCTCCTCAGCTATCTTTCAAGTCCTTTCTTAACACACAGCATTTGGCTAAATTTCACCTGCTTTCCCCCTCACTGGCACCTCCAGCTCTGTATCTCTTAAGTGACAACAGCAATCATTTAAAATACCGGCTCCTTGGGCTCCAGCCCTGCTGCTCATTGCTTCTGCCCACTGAGCTCTTCAACTTTCTCCCCCTTCACTGCTGCGGTCTCTCCTTGTGCGTGTCAGTGGGCTCTGTCCTTGAATTTCTATGCACGTGAGTAACCTGTTGGCATCTACGAGGCTGCCAGGATCAAACCCTTAACTTGCAAACACAGCCTTCATGGAAGGAGCATTGTCTCCATCTCTCCGAGGTGCCAACGTACCAGCCCCTGCCGCTACCGCTTGACCTACCTGCTGCATAATAAACATGAGCCGCAAAATTTGACCTCGCTGGTTTACTTGGGAAGCAACTGCTTGTAGCAACAAATTACTTTTTAATAGCGCAATCCAGAGATGCAATCTCAGAGATTAATTTCAATTACTTTCCATGGTTAGCCTGTCATTCCTCACCTGAGCAGGAATGATAAGGTCAGCATACCCATGCGGGCTGAGGGCTCAGTGAAGAGCTCAGACACATTACCCAAAGGTAACCAGCTATCCGTTATTGCCGTGAGAGTACGTAAAAGATGGACCTGATTACTTTGGGGCTTTAGACTGCCTCCAACGCTGATTTTCGGTGCCACCTTTAACGAATCATTTAATCTTTCTGCTTCACTAACCTCTTCAGGAAAATAAGAGGTGATAGATATTTTCTCACCTCCCTTGGGTGGAATGAGGTATAATTACTATATTTTATGTTTATACGCTGCTTTAAAAAATAAAATTTTTCACCATGGAAGGTTCCTACTAACATGAATACGCAGAAATATCATCATTGCCAGAGAAGCCTATCAATCTATGGAGATACCTGTGGATAACAGGCAGCACCCATAGATTTCTTTACCGTTCCTTTCGTGACCATCACTTTAGAAGAAGTGGCAGTAGGATAAAATGGTTCATTTTCCATGCCTGTTCATTTCTTGACTTCCTTACTGATTATACCAGAAAGGTTGCCTTTGTGAAAGTCTTTTCTGCAATGAGCGCATCCTTCCCATTAGGAAGGTGACCAGTTATTAAGGTTTCAAGACCATAAAAACATCCTGAGCGATGCCGAGTCAGGAACTTCACTGCCCAGTTATCTGGGGCTACTGAACTGAGCCAAACTGGGAGAAGATGGCTCCATGGATAGTCAACCCTAAGTAACAAAAGTGAGCTAATTAAAAATAAAGTCCCTCTGTTTGTTAGTTTTTTTGCAAGAGAAAAACTGATGGAGCTGGGAAGAGAAGGAATCAAGAGCTCATGGGATGAGAAGGAAGAACAAGGTCCCATTTGCTTCCTCTTCCTCACAAGTATACCCGCAACCATAGTTCTTAGATGGGTTTCATACAACATGGTGGCAGCAGCCCCAACATAGCAGTTGTCCTTCTTTTGCAGTGGGACACCACTTAATCATTCCTGCAAGGAATCTGCACTTGCTTTGCAGCCTGGAAATTCATGTCAGACTAAGGTTAAAAAAAAAAAAATAAAATAATGGTTGGTTGTTTTCATCTGCCCTGGATTCCAGCCCCCCCCCCCCCCCCCCCCACCCCCCGCCTGATTTCTGTTCTCCATATTTCCTTTTTCCAATGTACAGGGCAGCTTTCTCACTTTAATTTTACCTTTCTCTCTTTCTCAGATCTCTGCAAATGAGATAGAAATGCTTCTGATGAGACTGCCACGCATGTTTAAACAAGAATTCACTGGTGTAGGAGCAACACTGGAAAAGAGATGGAAGTTTTGTGCCTTTGAAGGAATTAAAACTATCTGACTGTGACTAGTAATGAAGCTATGCAGAAGAATTCCTAGAGCATGGCAGGGTTATAAAGTATTAAAGTAAGAAATTTGGGTTTGGGCACATAGTAGTATGTTTTCAAAGTTATCCAAGCCTAATTTTAGTTACATTTGTGACGTTCTCTTGTGAGTGGAAATGTAGTTGTGCACCAGTTCCTAAAATAAAACAAAATTAAAAAAAAAAAGTTTCAAAATGTGACAGATCTGTTTCCTATGAAAACTGAAGAAAGATATCACAGTCATAATGATTTCAAAATACTACATGTCCTACATCTAAGAAAAGCTCATTGAGCAAACAGTTAAGGAGAAAGCTTACCCGGTTATGGTCGCTAAGCTACAGCGATGTATATGTAATATGTAGTAGAACTCATTAAGTTTCGTTATTGAAAGTTCTTTCTGTTTAGTAAGAAAATTAAGTAATTTTACAGTGAGGAAAAGCATACCAAAAGAAAACTTGAAGATGTGTCTGAAGTTATTGTATTTTGTAAATTAAGTTATATGCTGTACCAGGGATTTTTGCCTTATTGAAAGAGGCCTGAAAATGTGATTGGAGTCCTCAAGAATGCTTTATCAAGAATATTATTTTTCTAATGTAACTATTCTCCATTACAAGTTCTTTTAACATGGATTGCATATCAATTTTCATAAACATGTAAATAAGGAGGAAACCAGTGTTCCTGTATTGTATTTGGTATGTAACATTCAGGTTTATGCATCAAAATAAATATTCAGTTGCATTACTGTTACAAATTTTATAGCAGATATATTAATTTTTATCAATAAATATGACTTCTACCATATTGTTTGTACACGTTTTTCTTCTGATGTTTCTGAATTCTTATCAATCCAGCAAGAGTCCTCTGGCACTTATCTTTCTCCTACCTAAACTATTAATGGTAGATAACTTGGTTAAATTAATTAGGATTCAAAAAAGAACTTGAAATATTAGCTAAAATTAAAATAATTAAAAATATTGCTAGAGGAAGTATCAGCACAGAGCTTTGTTTAGCTGAATATATTTCATTTGTTTTTCAGACAAGCGGCCAGGTTAAAAATGAACACCTCCAAATTTCTCATTGTCAGTGTTGTGTTGGGTAGTTGTGATGCATCCAATTAGTTACTCCCTTGTCCTGGTTTAGGCCGGGACGGAGCTAGTTTTGTTTTCAGCAGCTCCTGTGTTTTGGCTTTAGTGTGAGAAGAACGGTGATAGCACACTGATGTTGCTGGTTGCTGCTGAACTGGACGCAGGGAGTATCCGGATACATGTCAGAGTGATGTTTCACTCAGGTTCTTCAATAAACAGCAATTAGTGTCAAATGCAATTAGTCGTGAAGGAATTCTCCTGCATGGCTGTTAGTGATTACTGCTTTAGAATCATAGAATCATAGAATTGTTCTGGTTGGAAGAGACCTCCGAGATCATCGGGTCCAACCATTAACCTATCACTACCAAGTCCCCCACTAAATCGTATCCCTTAGGGCCTCATCTAAACGCCTTTTGAATACCTCCAGGGATGGGGACTCCACCACCTCCCTGGGCAGCCTGTTCCAATGCCCGACAACCCTTTCGGTGAAGAAATTTTTACGAATGTCCAACCTAAACCTCCCCTGGTGCAACTTGAGGCCATTTCCTCTTGTTCTGTCGTCTGTTACTAGAGAGAAGAGTCCGACCCCCACCTCACTACAACCTCCTTTCAGGTAGTTGTAGAGAGCAATAAGGTCTCCCCTCAGCCTCCTTTTCTCCAGACTAAACATCCCCAGTTCCCTCAGCCGCTCCTCATAGGACTTGTGTTCCAGACCCTTCACCAGCCTCGTTGCCCTTCTTTGGACACGCTCCAGCACCTCAATGTCTTTCTTGGAGTGAGGGGCCCAAAACTGAACACAGTACTCGAGGTGCGGCCTCACCAGGGCCGAGTACAGGGGGACGATCACTTCCCTACTCCTGCTGGCCACACTATTTCTGATACAGGCCAGGATGCCGTTGGCCTTCTTGGCCACCTGGGACCAGGTGGCCACTTTAGGACCTATTTCTCTTCTGGCATCTACCTGGAATATAGAAATATTAAATGAAATGTTAATTGTGTACAAAAGGGAAAAAGAAAGAGGCTTAGCAGATCTATTATGGGAGAAAATTATGCTTTCAGCCGCTACACACAAAAATTTTTTTAAAGAACATACATCTCTATTGTGGTTGCTACAGAACCTGTGTTAAGGTAAGTTACTCAGGTGAAACCAGTAGTTATATGCCAGTTATGTTAATGAAAATTAACTAGTTTAATCCAAATAACAACTCTTTCTTCTCTTGTTATCATACAGATTTATGAATAATTCAGGCAAAAATGTGTTAGGTCTGACAGCTCTTATTTAAGTACTGTAACATAAATGTGTATGGATGGCACTTAGGCTGGGGAAAAGAGATGTGAGAAGACTTTCACCTCAGCTTTCTTCATGCCATATTTATTCATTATATTCTGTCCTCCCGTTTCTCTTGTGTCCTCCTTTTTTCCCTTTAGCTCGTCTCCTCTCCCACAAAACAACTCCAATCCCAGGTAGCCACAAAACATCTTAAAACAGGCAGGACCTTGTAACCTATTCACCATAGTTGCTCTGCATGTATTTTCTCTTCCTTTTTCCTTCCTGGGTTTTCTTGTCTGCCTAGACCATAAGTGCTTTAGGAGAGTGACTTTTTACTCCTTGTGTAGTACCAGCTAAAGGGGAACCTCCTTCACTGGCCTTTAGATACCACCATAGAAAATCTAAACTTTAAGCGAAATTAGTACATAGACATCCTGCAATATTGTAACGTATTAGCTGAGACCTTGAAACTTGGGGGGATCCTCATGAGGATCAGGTTGGGGCCCCAGAGCTGGCTTTAACATCGTGTGCTCATTGGCTTTGGGGGAAACTGGATGAAAATGCTCAGCTCCATCACTTAGCTGCTGAAATGTCCTTGTGATGACCCTTGAGGGATCCAGCTGGGGGTCCTGAAGTGATACAATGGGATGAGTGTCAAGGAAGCCACCTTTGAAAGGCATTTCTTGCAGACATGTTACTGATATATGGAGAAGACAGTGGTGTTCTGCAAGCCAGTGTTAAATTCCAGCCCTTTCGCCAGCTTGTCTGAGCAGTAGTTTCAGTCAATCTGATGCCATCGTAGCCCAGAAAGATGTACTCCGTATGAAACATATCACTGGAGGACGGCTGTAAACCCCTGGAGCCATAGCTGTGGGTGATGGTGCTGCTCTCAGTACTGTTGGGCATTGCAGCAAAGCAACTTGTGAAAATGGCATGAGGTGATGCCGCTTACCTACAATAAGTCAGTATGACGGAGAAGAAGACTAGCTTTTCTCTATGTCACTTTATCCTGATGACTGGAACAGAGGCTTGGTGAGCTGCAGCAGAAGTCAGCATGCTCTTCTCCAGAAAGAAGAATATGTTGAGGTGGCCAAGTGGTACTTAGAGAAATGAGGCAGTTCAAGACCTAAAGCAAGTTTCTCCAAGTCAGGTTGAAGGAGGACGCACATTTGGTAAAGACTCAAAACCATTTACGGTTAGCAGGAGCCTGACAACAGTAGTGGGAAAGAAAAAAAAGGAAAGGATAGGCCAAAGAAACACCACACCACCAAGCCAACCACAAGCTCAAGAGGTGAGACTATGCAATAGCCTGGCATGCAACTGCAAATTATAGCAGAAAGTTCTAGCAGTGTCCCCTCTTCTCAAATAGGGACTAGTGGAACAGAAGAAGATTTGTTTTCCAACTGACTAAACCTGACAAGGGTATTTTGCAGGGAGTTGTGAGCTCAGTTGGCCTGAACTCCTGTCCTCCCAGGAGAGCTTTTTAGCTCATCCTTGGCTTTGAATTGTCTTGGAGTGGTGGCAGGGTTGACTTGCATCAGTTTAGAGAGCCAGCCTCTTGCTGCACTGTATTTGATTCCCACTTGAGGCCTTAAGAGATACACTGTGCGAAACCTCTTGGACAAACGTGCATTTCACCCTGCACATTCACGGGAGATGAGCGTAGCCTCTCTGTTAAACTGCATTTTATGCCCACAAGAGATAGCAATGTTTGATGAAGACTGCATTATGCCCATTACTAAAAAGGAAATTTCTAATATTGCCTCGTGCTATTGCACATAGTGGAGCCCAATTGTTTATTGAAGCGTGCGTGTTTCAGGCAAAACTTGCATGTTCATGACTGCCAGAGCATCGCATTCACTTAAGGAAGAGCTATACTGAGATTTAGAGAAAACCCTGCATCAAGCTATGCTACATTTAGCTACACATCATGTACAGTAAATGCTGTGGAATCTAAAGCCAGAAAAATTGTCATAAGATCATTCTGGGTGGTTGATTTAAGTCAAAATTCTGGTCTTGCAAGCATTGTTTTATTTAAAAATCACAATGGCTTTGACAGTCAGTGTTAGTATGACAAAAATGTTCTGCGCTGATGTGAGTTTATTTGGGGAACGAGGTTTGGGGAGAGGAAGAGGGAAAGGAATTGGTTGGTTTGGGAGATGTATTCTTGTGGCTCCAGTACCAGTAGTAGCCAGGTCTGATGTAAGACTGATGTCCACTTTGCATCATATTCTGCCCATCTCCCCAAAACAGGAGCTTAACAAATGCATGTCCGAGTTCAGCATTTGAAGTGTGAGGCTTTTATCATCTTTTTCCTGTGAAAGGATACAACTTTTCCTGTGCCTTAACTTGTCACTCTGGTTAACCTGGTAAGATCTACAGCTGTTTTACCCAATTTTTTCCCTCAAATAGAACACAGAAACAGCAGCAAATTCCTTCTGGTTCTGTAGTCGATCTCCTCTGGAAGCAACTGCTGAGATGCGGGAAAAAAGACATCTTCCTACATTTATTGGCGTTAAGTGCCTATAAAGCGGGACACAATCTGGAGGAAGCCATTCCTTCTCCCAGACCCTCCGAGAGCACAGTCAGCGTGACTGCTCGGACTGCCAAGGGTGACCATGTACTTACTGAGTTAAAACTGCGTGTTTCAAAAAACAAGTATGTCAACTGAAAAAGCAGATGAAGCAGGAAATTATGCTTACAAGGCGCAGATCCGCTGACCACATAATCTCATTACATTGACTATGTGGAAATCCTAAATTGTAAACAAAATCAAATGGATACGCTTAGGAGTACCTTTGATTAAGTGTTTTGCCTCACACTGGGTAGTAAACATTGTGCCTGTTCAGACTTAATGGGCTGACTCCACTGTCATACTCCCTCTCAAAAGGGATATTTGGGGGGCAGCAAGAGAAAAAAATGTGTATTCCTTTAAACCTAGCAGAGAGCAGTCCTGCAATCCTACCACAGCCATATTATAACCATTTGCTCAAACTTCTGGCTAGTAAGTACTTCTTGCCAATTTATGTGCTTTTATATACATAACATTGAAGCCTAAAAAAAAATCATCCACTTGAACTGCTCGTATCTCAGCCATGTCACAGTTAATTCTGTAGTGATCCCACTAGCATATGGTGGATTAAAATACATCTCCCATAAAAGCATCCAGACGTAATCAAAGTTATCAAGTGATGGAAAAGATACTTTTTTGCTTGATAGTTTAATAGAAAAGATTAGCATTGTCAAAATTGTGTCCTTTTTTCCTAACTTAATTTTTTCTGGCTTCTTCTAGTCAGTTTTGCTTTTCTCTGCAAGATCAAATAATCCTTTAGTACTGCATATTTTCTCCCCATGAAGATATTTATATATTGTGGTCTATTTACTTCTCAATATTCTTTCTCATAAACTAAACAGATATTGAGCTTTTAAGTATTTTGCCGTAAAGCATTTCTCTTCTCTTCCTCAAATCATTCTGTCCTTTTTTAAAATATCCTTTCCAGTTTTTCAACGCCTGTTTTAAAATGTGCAGAGAAAAGCTGTTACGTGTATTAGTCTGATCAACACTGTGTACAGACACGAAGTCACATCTCTGCTCCTATTCAGCTCTCCACCTTCTATTCCTATCAGACTATTAGCTAATAGTAAATAACTGTTAGGTCATCTTCCTGACTGGGGGTTGGACTCTTCTCCCTAGTAACAGATGACAGAACAAGAGGAAATGGCCTCAAATTGCACCAGGGGAGGTTTAGAACGGATATTCGTAAGAATTTCTTCACTGAAAGGGTTGTCAGGCATTGGAACAGGCTGCCCAGGGAGGTGGTGGAGTCACCATCCCTGGAGGTATTCAAAAGACATTTAGATGAGGCCCTAAGGGATATGATTTAGTGGGGGACTTGGTAATGCTGGGTTAATGGTTGGACCCGATGATCTTGGAGGTCTCTTCCAACCAGAACAATTCTATGATTCTATGATTCATCCTTCTGGTGTAACAGATTCCTCCGCCTTTCTGTATGCCGAAGCCTGGCTTTTCCATCCCCACTGAGAGGCTTGTTTGTGCAAGGGCAAAGGTCCCACCCCATGAGGGTATTTTGGGGTTTAGATCCCATGCACGGCCTTCAGGGTCTGTTCTTTGCTACAAGGAAAGTCTGGATAATTCTATGATGCTTATAGCCTTACGTGATTAAAATGGGGTAATCAGATCTGCTGTCAGGATATTAGCTGATCCCATCAAGCATTCAGAGGGCAATCACACAGGCTTTGTCTAGACCAGGGTTTAAATGTGTGACATCAGCACATATTAGCTGATACATTTTAAAAGTCTGATGCAGACAAAGCATAATGCCTTTAATGTGAGAAGCTGGCTGAGTTAGGCCCTTGGGCATTGGCATCAACACTGGTTTGTCTATTTTAGAGTTTTAGAATAAGTTAGCCAAGGGCTTGTCTGCAAAGACCAGTTAATTTGGGAGAAGATAGATAGGCTATGAATTTAAAGGGCTACAGTTACTCCAAATCTCTAAGACCAGAAAGAGATTCATTCTCAAGTAGTTACTCTGAAATAGCTCTGTATAATAGTATTATACACTTAACGAGGTAAGTTTTCTCTTTTTTTTAAACCTTCTCAAAAAAAAAACCCCACCAATTCCCGTATGAGAGGTGTTATATTTAAAAATTAACCCTCTGGTGCATTTCTGCATCACTGCTCCTTACCGAGCACAGCTGATTAGCCTGCTGGTGGCTGGGGAGGAGGTTGCAAAACTTGTACCCTCTGCAGATCTGGTTGCTGATGTTAAAAGCCGACTTGCATTTCACAGGGGGGGACGTGGTACACTTGTGAGGGGAATGGGAGTGGAGCAACAGAAGACCATAAAATAGGATTAAAAATAGCGACTGGAGTGATTTTGTTAGAACCTGGTGTTCCATCAAAAAAAAAAAAAACAAATCCCAGGACATCCCGGAAGCCTGTTAGAAATTGAGAGGGGGAATAGGGAAGAAAAAGAGACAAGATTTTACAGTAAAATTCATTGTAAAGTATGGTGGTACGGAATGAATGAGGTTTTGTGAGTTTCCTTAGCTGGTTCTGCCCATGGAGTCAGCTTGGGCGGGTGTAGAGACCGAGACTCTCAAAAGAGGAACCTTCCAAAATCGCTCTGCAGTTGGCTCTATCCCAGAAACAAGCTACTCCAATAATACTAACTTCCAATGGCAGAGGAGCCCCCCTGCAAGAAAAGCATGCAGCTCTGGCTCTACAGTTCACTGGTTGATAAAGAATGGTGATCTTAGCAAAAAAATTTTTCTTGTCCTTGAAGGCTAGCGAGGACATATATTACTCATGGTAAGCAAATATTTGCCAGGCAGTCAGAACTCATTTCAGCATATCATTTCTACCCCTCCACTCCGACTGGCTGTCACCTTTGTGGAACCTGTCACTTGGTTAGATGGAGACAACAGCTAAAGTCTCATCAGGGTGGAATCTAAACTTTTGTCTTCAGAAGATGAACAGCCATGGGTAAACCTCATGCCACCAGTCCAAGACTCATTCGTCTAATAAAGAATTGCAAGGCAGGAACTGCTTTGCAGGATGATACTGGAAGCCCGTTTTGCACAGTAAAACATAACAACAGAGAAGGAAGCCAGATGGTGGCTCAACAGCCCAAGTTTTCTAAAACACATTTCCTACCCTGAGAGTTTCTTGATTGACAGCTCTGGAAACAGGCGTTTTATTTGTCCACAGGGCAGGACAGAGAAGGCATCTAATATTGTCCCAGCAGAGATATACAGAAATCACCTGCCGTTTCATTTCCATCCCTGTGAAGTCCTTGCCTCATCTGTGCAAACTGCAGAGGAAGGAAACATCTGCAGAATGCACATTTGACCCTGATTTGAGGCCACAGAACTTCTACTAGTTAAGAGTTTAGTTTCAGGGCTGGATTTGAATCTCTGATCTATAAAATGGGTATCCTACTGTCCTAGTGGGAAGTTATTCGATGACTGAGGAGAGGAAGACAGCCTTTCTTGAAGTACGAATGAAGAAGCATGCCCTGATGACTGCATTCTTCCCCCTCAACCTTCACGATGAGCAAGAAGATTTTTAAGTATGTAGCTGGCAAAGAGGTCCATCCTATTAGAAAGACAGAAAGAGAGCTCATGCTATGTTCACGTAGAATGTTTTGAGATGATTTTTAAGTCTAAAGCAAACCCTCTAGTTTATAGCTGTGAGATGCTCTTAAAACAGAGGTTAGTATGGGGAAAAGGAGCAGCAATGAAAAAAAAGTATTATCTTTTATGAGCACTTCACTGCTCTTCCTCTTTGAAGGGATTTCAGTGTGGAGGCTGAAATCCCTATTGTTTCAAAGGTTTACAGTCAAGAGCAGGAATAACATGGGATTTACAGGCTTGCTTTGATTTTTGTGGTCCGTGCAGTTCAAACATCCAAAGAAAAACATGGTGGTGCATGCCCAGGTGAAACGGAACAGGGCAGTCATTCATGCAACACAGAAATGCTGCTTTTCTGCAGTGCAGAGCTTTGTATTTACAGCAATAAAACACGATCAGATGGTCAGAAGTTCAATGACGTATATTGGTCATGCAACCAGTAAGAAATCTGTACATGTTCAGGATTCAGGCTTCAAATTTTTGTTTGTCTTTCAAGAATGATGAGATTTCTGTCATATACAGCCTTGAGAAAGACAATGGAGGGTAAACTGGATGGATCTGGGCAAAGAGCCCTAATCAAAGGCTAACTAGTGATATGACTGTCACACAGTACTGTGCAGAGATATCCACGCTAGCAATGAACAGGGTAGTTTGGCCACAGGCAACATCATAGCCGTGTTTGCTCCCAGGTCAAGTAATACGGTACCAGCTGGGCTGTCTTCTTCTGGACTTCTTTCTCTGTGGTTTCTTCTTCTGAAAAGTTGATTTTGAAGTAGTCAAGCCTTGTTTCAGGCAGCCAACAAGCTGTATGGTCAACAGAAGATTGTGAATTATCTGCAGCAAGAGTGGGCGGATCCTAATTGAAAAAAAGAACCTGGACATCTTCTTCCTAAATTTGCTAAAAGCCTTGAAATGACTTTATTTGCCAATTTCCAAAGGAGATGGAGCAGTAAAAAGGTTTCCAGAAATAACCAGAATAAGGCTTCAGCTCCCAGACCTATTTGGCTCGTACCTGTCCCAAGTTCCCCAATCCAAGCATGCAATACTGTTCAGAGGAAAGCAAAAGCTGTTCCAGAGTTTAAGTCATGTGAGTAATTCAAAGCTTTGGGAAGGTTACAGAAAGGTCCCTTGCGGGCAATCCCAAGATCAATGCTACTGTTCTTCTGTGTAACCAATCTAAAATAAGGTTTTCATTAACTCTCTTTATTTGATGCATTGTGAAACAAACTGAATGAGAATGTTTAGGCTGGCAAAAAAAGCAACACAAAATCCCACAAGAGCCCAGCTAAATAGCACACATCAAGAGCTGAGTAACAAGGAAAATAACTCTTGATACACAAAGTCTCAGTTTTGCAGCTAAGAAGAAGATGGAGAAGTTTAAAGCTATACATGAGTACCAAGGCTCTTCTCCCAGTAGAGATGTTGGGAAATTACCACTTTGTGCCATGTCATAGAAGTATAACTCACTACTAAAAAGTTCTTGTTAATCACAGTTGTATTACAGGACAACACACAGACTTGGGCTAAGCCACAGCCCCCTCACTTTCTGAACCACTGCGTGTCTGAGAGCTGTCACCAAACAAATACACGAGCGAGGGAACCTGTGACCGAAACTGATACTAAAGCTACTCAGCAACACTCCAAAACCCAGCCAGACAGTGCATGTTTCCTACCAAGAATTCCCTTTTAAAAGCCATCAATACCAGGACTTTAACTGGAATGTGGACACAGAGCTAAAGATGTGAAAGATTTTAGCCACTCAACCAGCTTCACAGAATATCCTGTGACTGGAGGCACTCCCCTCTTCATGCTTTAGTCCAGAGAGCAGAGCCTAATTTTACCTTGTCCAGGTGAGCACTTTATCTGCTGGTTGGATAAGGAAGATATCGCAGTGCCCCATCTTTCATCACTTTGTGCAAGGTTTTATCCATCCAGCATGTTTTGAAGATACCTGCCAGACTGATGCCCTGGCTGCGGCTGTAGGTACACACCTCACCGCTCAGCACTCTTAAGGCCCCTGATGGCTTTTCAGGTACTCCTCAAATGTCTTTGCAGCATCCCTTCCTGTAGCCATGATTAGAACATGGTCCTCTGAACTCAAAGTCTAAAAGTCACTCGCTTGCATTTTGCGTAACATAAGGAAACGCAAGAAACCCAGGCCTCGAAGTGTAGCACATGGATGGGTAGGACGTTCTCCCTGGGCTTCTAAGGAAGACCTTTATCTCCTCTTGTCTTGTCTACAGATTGGTGTGGGTCTGTGCATGTGGCTGTGTGAGGTCTCAAGACCACTCATGAGGACTATAGCTTCTTATCTCCTCAGCGCATCACAACTTTTAATTTGTTCATTATATAATTTCTGTTTATTTTACTGGAAATCATATTGGTAGAGGGGAATTGCAAAGGAAAAATGTCTACCAAGACACATAATAAAATACATATAATGACAATCTCATATGTAGGGCAAACCTACATGTAAATGGCAACCTGTCCAATTTACAAAGAAGTAAGGAACCAGCGATTGCAACTGAGAACCCATAAAGATTTGTATAAATGCATAATATGGATTAGGCTTGAAAGATGGAAGGCTACCTACTCACAGTCATTTTGTCGTGACGGACCAAAAGCTACCAGTTATTTAAATTTTAGTTCAAATATGAGAAAGCAGAAACACGAACTATGATACCTGACTAAGACCGTGGATTACCAGTACCTAGCTTCAGGCACTGACGCTACTACTGCACCTAAACTCAACAGAGCAAGCGTGACTCAAGGCTCCTGACACATGACTGGGGAAGCAGCTACAAAGCTTCAGTCTGGCATTTGGCAGGCAGGGGCAGGTCCTGTGTAAACAGGGCTGGACCTTGCCTTCAGAGTCCAGCCATCCTGGAAAAGGATAAATAGCTCCGACCTTTCACTCAGGACACTCTACTTTCCAGGCATCACGACAAGGTGTGCAATACCACAGTTAGCTGGAGGGGAACGAGCGTGGGGAAAATGCACTTGGTCTTCACTGCAGGTAGCTGCTAGAAAATCAAGGGTTACAATATCCAGCCAATGATTACTTTATGCAAAACACACAGGGCTGGAGCGTGTCTGTGGCAGTGACTTCATCTCATCCCAGTTTAGGCTCTCAAGCAGACAGACCTAGCGCTCGATCCAGTCCAGGATGCTGCAGTGCCACCGCGTTAAGGGCGTGCTGAATTTACGGACCCATCTTCAGCTGTGGCACACTGGAAATGCTAGACCACAGCTTGTCGGCATCCCTAGAGCCTTCCTATTTTAGTGAAACGAGGGAACAGCTGGTAAATGTTGTCACTTGAAACGGGGTTGTCAGTGGTGGGGACTGCGATTGCTGTTGCCCAGGGTGCTCCTAAATCTGCAGAGCACCACCTTGCTGCTGCTTCCCGGTGAAAGCAATGCCGCTCCGGGAAGGTATCAGTCAGCAGAGAACGCTGCCACAGCCAACACACGCAGGCAGTGATTTATTCACAACACCTCCAAAAGAGGCAAGTCACATAAAGGTCGTGGTGCTGCAGACAAAGTAAATAGCTTGCTGTAATGTATGTGGTGAATAATAATGCCAGACATTACAGAAGAGAGGAGAGGAAGGGAAAAATGTGTATTTCCCCTTGCTTAAAATTTATTAAATGATCAGAATTAGGGGAAAATGTAGTTGATGTGGGTAGGAGAGGAGTTTCCTGATTAAATTTTTTTCTCCATCCCTATCCCAGACTTAAATACTAAAGGCAACACATGTAGAAGATGTATAAATGAGCAAAAACCGTAGTGCATACCAAATCTGCAATCCAATAATTTGTATTTGAATGTTTTACCAAAAACTGACTGTGATTACAAACACTTCACAGACTAATTTTCAGATTCATGAGTTTTTGCTTGGTGTGCCTACACGTTCTCTGAGCTCTGTGCCAAAAAAATATTTCCTTTCTTGCACTGAAACGTAACGCTGACACGTGTCAAACTACTTTTCTATGGGCTTAAGCATACTTCCTCTTTCTGCTTTTTGTAGATTCATACATATTAGACACACATCTTTGGGTTTTAATTATAAAATTAATGTAGACAGCAACCAGAAATAAAGCTGACAAATCTAATTTCCCAAGTAACTCAATATTATCTCAGGATCTCTGAGGAGGAAAAGAAAAAATTATGTCCAAGGGGTTACAAGAATGTTTCTAAAGGGACAAATTAAAAAACAAACAAACAAACAAACATGATCAGATTAATAGAGGAGCATTTCCCTAGTGTCAAATTCCATATTTATCACCAGCCAGGAGAATGTGATGGCATTTTAAACATGAAATGACTTTTCATACTACTTCCAATCCCAGACACTTAAGGGAAAAAGCTATATAAATATACATCATAAATGCATCTTAAAAGAAAATCGTTTCTAAAAATAGTTTTTTAATGACCCTATACATTGCTGTGCTAGCTCAAATCATGTAAACTCCCTCCCACTCCTTAGATTTAATCTAAAACTTTTTTAAAGTGATTGACCTGTCCCAAGTATTGACAGAAAAAGAGGATTGCGGTAAGGTAAGCAGAGAAAGCTGTCAAGTGACCAGCCACAGCCGGGCTGAGCGCTGCACTGATGTGGAAGGGGTATAGGTAGCTTTCATGTCCCATGACAAAATGTCACAGATAAACAAAGGTGATCCTGGACATAAAAAAAAATACATAAACTTACATGTGACAATACAATGCCAGCCAGCAGTTGTTTTTTCTGCCAGGAGGAGGTCAGGAAATACAAAGAAACCCTGAGAGAGCGATGTAGTTTGCTAAACAGGAATTTGAACCCAAACTTAGATCTAGTGAGGCTTTTTTTAAACCCAGCTGCTGCAGTTTTCTACTCCTGTGTCCTCCCGGAAAAGAGTGTAGCAGTAGGATCCACACACACATCCACACCTCAAATTCTCAGGCTGCAAGGGTGATGCATCAGGCACAGCAGTAATTCTGAGCCTGGCCCCTGCTTTGCCCATGCCCTGCAGCGATGGGTTTGTGATGCTGGAGACAGGGAAACTCTGCTCTTTACCGTTCCCCTGTTTCCGTTTTCTCTACATTGGAAACTGGAAAAAGTGTATCTTGTAAAATCTTGCAAGGCCAAAATGTAGCTTTGTTTATGAACAGTATTGTTCTCAAAATGGGAAAGAGGATGAATTGTAAAAGCAAACATAATGGTTTAGACCAAGTCTTAACCACCCCAGGACCTATATCAACTAGTGGCTTCCAGAACGGATGCCCATGTGTTTATTATGCCTTAATGAATTTTTCTTCCATTAATTTATTCCATTTCTTTTGAGAACTAATGCAAATTCCAGCATCTGCTGTGCCATACAGCAAGGAGTTACACAACTAGACTGTTCACCATGAAGAAGTTTGGTTTTGAACCAGGCAGTTTACTTTGATATTCCCTACTTGTATCGAAAGAGGAAAAGACTTCAAAATTGGTTGATCTACCCAAATCTGTTATAATGACTGGTCATTGAACTGCTGTCAAAAATTCATACTCCGAGTCAGTCTTTCAGCTTGGTAGAATGCAGCTCTTCTTGGCAAAAGCAGAGGTCCCAAGTACCCAAGTATAGCCTTCTTGCCTTCCGTAGGGTGCTGATCTCTTACAGCAGTGATACTGTTCCTGATGATGTGCTGCTGGAAGGAGTGGGTGGTGATCACACCTTCATTAGGCAGTCTGAGGATTAATATGTGAATAGACATGGTCTGGAGGTGAATCTTACCACGCATATATCAGCTGCAGAGTGGCTTCAGTCACCTTCAGCAGCGTCTGCTCCACTCAGTCATCACGGCCAAAGGTTGTTATGCTTTTTGCATCAGCACATGTGCACCAGCAATGACTCATCCCTGTGAGGATAAGGAGGTCTTCCACCCAACATCAGCAGTGTCATCCCAGGTAATGATAGTCTGATCAATGAATGTGATTATAATGGCAAGTCTGGATGTAACTAGACATGGTAGATCAATGTAAAAAAATGTTACAGAGCTGATTGCACTAACTCCAGTGTCAAGTTAGTGCCTCCTAAGTAGGCTGGTCACAACCTAACCATTATCAATATACTTGTTTGAACTAGTCCCCACGTGCAAGACTGAATGTTTCCTTTCTCAGAATACCAATATACAATCAATTGTAAAACAAACAGCTCTGTAAGAATTCAATATATCCACACATGAGGGCCGCACCCTCGTCTCCAGAGAAGTTGGTATCCTTCTCCACTGCCCTCAGTAGAGAAGCCAGTATCTCAGCTCAGCGAGGAAAACTAAAAGAGTGGGCTAAGAGAACTGTGGAAGAAACTCATGAAGCTCTTCCCAGGGCCACAGGGCAACTCCGAAATATCTTCATGACACGGTGCTCTCTGAAGTCCTCAGCTCTCTTCTGAAAGACTGAGCTGGAGCTAGCCTAAGGACTGCCCAGCAGCCCAGCTCAACAATGTGCACCGACCAGCTTGTCCTGCCTAAACCAAACTGGATAATAAACACAGAGTGGCTCAGCAGCCTTGAGACAAAGACTGGAGGCTTGCAGGTCTGTGTCCTCCCTCCTCCTCAGAAAGGGATCTCGAGACCTTAACCTTAGTGCCCAGTGCTCCCTTGCGCAGGAGCAGTCAGGCCACGGGGACTGCACGGCACAGCATACGGTTTCTCTCGCACTGCAATGTCTTTCAGGTGATCTCCAAACCCATCTATGTCTACAAGGAGCTGGTCACAGAGACACAACAGAAGCCTTTGCTTACCCGGCTCCAAGAGGTGTAGCCTCTGAGAAGGATGAGGCCCTAGTTTACACCCCCAAAGGTCCAGGTTGGTGTGTGAGCAGAGTGCCCGTGTTCCCATTACAGGCAGTGGAAAAAGCGAGTCACTAACCCAGGCTGGGAGAGTCTGCAGGGCTACTCAGGTACCCAGATGTAGATGTCTACTTTAGGGAGAGGTATGCACTCCTGTATCCAGCCAGCTGACCACTCCTCAGGAGTATGATAGCAGCTCAGTCATCCTCATTGCAGACACCTATGAGTTCATTTGTGTGGGATTCAGCTTAGGCTAATATGGACCATATCTGCCTGCCAGAGCCAAGGTGGAAACTGAGACCCAGAATTCCCACTTAATTCTCTGGTCTATAAAAATACTAATTTAACCCACAGCCAAGAAGTGCTTTGAGGTTCTTGTAGCTTTTGGCCTATAAGCCTTGACGACTTTTCAATCACTTCTTTATCCTATACAGTATCACTCTGAGTTGTGCATGAACGTACTTGGGCTCTAACATGCAAAACTTTTCAGAATCTTGTAAAAGCTTTCATTTGGAAGTGGAATTTATGCAAGTGTGTGTTAATGATTTGGCATCCTAAAGGGGTTATTTCGAGTGCTATCTTTAACTTCATTACCATTAAATTATTCCAAAGAGATTCCGGCAGCTTGTGGCCTAATGCTTTGAACCAATTTGAAAATTCATATGTATAGTTTGTGATAGTCCACAGTCAAGAGGACATTTCAAAAATGGGAACCAATTAAGCAGCTTTTAGGAGATCAAGAGGTGTTTACCTCAGTTACACAATGTTGATCCTTTCCTATATTTTTTCTGCATAGAGTGAATTGGCAATCAAAACTTGAATAGGTGGAGATCCACCACAAATATCTAAATCATTTGGTAAAACACAATCCACACAGACTTTATTTTGCAAGTAATTATTGCCACATGCAGGTAGTAAAGCTGTAAAGCTTCTAGAAATCAAGTTCCATTTGAACAGTCTATCCCAGATGGTTTCTGCTCCTAAAGAAGACCATAATAGAAAACAGCATCTTGAGAGAAACATTAATCTCCAATAATTTGGCTGTGCCCTGTAAGGTCAGCATGCAGTCAGCCCAAATCTCAGGACCGTATTCCATTTCCCTTGTAGAAGTAATACAAAAGGACACAATCTGTGAATGATGGGCTTTCTTAATCCTTTACGTGATCCTAACACTGGCTGTAGGGACTACTGGTGCTAGGAGTTTCTAACTGTGGAAAATTTGGGCAATATAGCTATTCCACACAAACTGCCCTAATAAATGTTGTTCGTCCTTAGCCAACGCTGCACTGAATCACTGCAAGGGAAAAGGAAATACAGACAGCTTAATGTACAGTTAGACTCATCCACAGGTTAATGCGGTCAGAGAAAAGTCTTTTAGCTACTGACCAAGAGATCAATGGCTTATTACGATCAATGACCACTGAGAATATATTTGCTTCACTCTACGATGCTTTCAGAAATGGGGGTAAAGGAAACATCTTTAGAGGTGAAATCCTTGCCTTGTGAGGTGTTTTCTTAATTAGAAGAAACCTTGGGTTTGTAAACGTGATTTTGAGGGGTAAAGGGAAATGTAAAGGGCAAGTCTCATACTTACAAGAACACTTTATTTTCCTGTCATACATTCCCACACCTCCCGAGGTTGTGCTAAGCACTTTAAAGTTATTGTGGGATAGGGGACAATTGGTATTACCACTATAAAAGCTTCCCCTCAGTCGTCCACAGCATGAATCAGAAGTATAAATTGCTGTGCCTAAGTGGGAGAAGTAAGAAATAGACTGTTCCCACTGGAAAGATAAGTGACTGGAAATGAGCCCAAAAATTTGTGTTTAGGAGTCTCAAAGCTGGAATACTGCTAGAGTGGATTACCAGGGAAACCAGCAATGAGTAGGAACCAGAGCCTAAACATCTGACTCTGTTTGCCTGGCATATATTTTGGAGAGATGCAGTGTGCATAAAGACCTTGGATTTACTTCACTGCACATCTCAATAAAGAGATATTTTCCACTAAATTGCTGTAGAACATCATTTCTCACTGGTTCAACCTTTGATTTCTTAGAAGTGGTGTGCTCCTGTGTACATCAAATGACCCTGAGTTACAGCAAACAGCATCTTCTTTTCGGCTACCTGAACGCACTGGTATGGTGAAAGAGGGAGGAAGGAGGAATCTGTGCCAATTTAACTCCCACTCCTTATTTTCAGTGACACAGGACCCTCTACATGTCTTCCTCTGCCCAGTGATGGAGGTGGAATGCCCACCCACCTCTTTTGAAAAATACTGCCTATGCGCCAGCCTCTTTCCAGCAGGCAGTTATAGCAACAGGCCCCCCTTGCCATCTCCCCCTCTCCATCTTTCCACTCTCTGAAAAAAGAAAGAATCTTGCTACTTTTATATATATATTTTCTAAATCCCTGCTACATCTTCTGGGTTTTGCATCTTCAGCTAGCCTTCAGTCCCACCTTCAAGGGTTTTTTTCCCTATACTTACAAGAACTGGAAATATATTCCAGAGAAGTGTCTTAAAAAACACCAAGGACCCCGAGATGACCAAGCGCAAACATGCAGCTTCTCTGCAAGGTCTACTATGAATGCAGAATTTGCCCTAATTCTGAGAAACTCACTTCTAACCCTCCTCCACACTCACACATACTCTAATGCACTCCCTCTTGTACGAATTCACCCTCTCCCACGCTGACATATATATTCTCTCTCTCCTTCACCACTCGCTTTGCCTCTGAGCTAAATTACTCTACTGTGGAAATTGCCATCAGCAATTTTCACCCTTTGCTGCTCTTTCAAGGAGTTTATGCAGTGGTGCAGTCATGATGTTCAATTAGCCACTTGATATCTTTTGAGATATTTTCCAACTATTTGCACCCATGTGTTACAGGACAGCAATGTTTCTCATGACACCTCCATGGACTTAGGGCATGGACTGAACTGGATGAGGTTAAACTTTTGCGTTGATTACTTAGGCTCAAATGGATGTTTTGGGGATGACACAGCTCCCATTATAAGGTCTCTGCCCAGCTACCAAGAACCCACATGTTAACTCATGTGTGGTGCATGCTTGCATTTTATGGGAAGAAGGTTAGTTCAGAGGCTGAAGCTGTGTCCTAGGAAATGGAGGTAGTCTCAGATCCTGGGGCTATCACTAAGAGAATAGATGTCCTTCTGGGTTTTTTGCTAAAGTGTGTAGCACCACCCAGCTGCTTGTTCCCATCCTCACAGCTCGTGGTGAGCAGTGTGATGAACGGGGTGAACACTCTGAGGCTCTTTCAGTGTACGGTCAGCCAGGTTGTCTTAGATCCAGAAATACCCCATGAGGACACTGCATTATTCCCAGGTCAGAGATGTGAGATGCTGTGACCCATTTTCCTTAAACACAAGCTTGAAAGGAAGTGAGAAGGTCCTGGCTGAATTCAAGGCTTGAGCCCTTGACCCCTTATGACTTTCCCAGGTGGCCATGAGAAAAGTCTTCTAACTTTCCTGCACTTCAGTTTCTCAGTTATAACAAAAGAGTACTTTCGACCACATGGGGAAATTTTGAGGATGAACACATTAAAGACTGTGGGCACTATCCTGCTAGAGTAATGAAGGACATGAGTGCTCAAGAAGTTTTTTGGTTTTCATATGTGAGAATAAAAAAGCAACTAAATCAGGTCAAAATTCTTACATTTGGAATGGATGGGGGAGTGTTATAAGCCTTGCTTATTACTTGTCTGCGGAGCTCTGAGATGCTGTAGGACCAGTTGGTGTTAGAATTACACCATGATCTACACAGTTTGATGAGCTGAAGAAGCTCTGGCAGATTTTTTTTTTTTTTTTTTTTTTTTTTTACTTTAAAGCCAATCTTTTAGATTTATTCTTTGTGAATCACAAAATATAAACAAATGCATGTATATGAGCGGGCTTAACGGAGAAAAAGTGCTGTGGTTTGACAAAGTAGATGAATCTTTATTTCACATTAAAATGGTGGGTCCTTCATATTGATTACTCCCAGGCAATAACCTTGGTGGTTATATCTAAGAAGCTGGGCCTGAGCACTCAGTTGCTGAAGGAAGAATAGTAGGGATAACTCATTTCTCACCTAAGGGCATCTCAAAGAAGTGGGAATTTAGGGAAGCTATAGCGCTTTGAAAATCTAGATTAGCAACTAGTGATCTCCTTGAAAAAAGTTTCCACTGACAATACCTGTTCCTCCCCAGTCCCCGTGAAAAGCTTGTGCTGCCAAGAACAGCTTTCTGTTCACGAGAAATGCTGATTTGGTGGGAAGTGAAGGGAACCTTTACTCAGCTGTTCTGATCTTTTAAGTAAATATTTATTTATTTTCTGTATGAAGTTATAAAGTTTCTTGGGAATACAGATAATGTAGCAGGAGGAAAAGTGATTACTGTAATTTTGCCTGTGCTTTTGGAAAATAATCCATCTGATAAGCACCCCATTTACATTTTCTGAATTGCACAGCTCAGCATATGAGCATCTTAAGTAGATGCATGCAGTCCCTATTTATCAAATACTATCATTCTCATGCTAACAACAGAAGTACTTGTCCCGGCCTTTTCGCTTCTCAAAGACCATGTGATTAAGATGTCATTGACATTAAGCGTGCCTTGCATCCATTCCTTGAGGAACAGCATGGTCGCTGCTCAGAGGTGGTCGCTGCTCAGAGGTGCTCCCTGAGGGTTAGCAATGCTTTTAAACAGGAAAGAAGAACCTCAGCCCATGCGGGCAGTCAGACACCGAGCAGTTGCCCCTTCTTTTCAGCATAGCTTGCGAAGACCCAAAGCAGGTCCAAACCCCTCCCCACTCTGGGAAAGGGATGGTACAAGCATCCAACCAGCTCTTTTCCTTCATCTTCCTGGAGGTTTCTTTTCCAGCAGAGGGAAATATCTGTCCCTCTGATTTTCTGGGGGTAAACGGGAAGACTCTGAAAGAAAACCTCATTAAATCCCTGTGCTACAGATGACATCAAATAAGACATTCTTTAGGAAGTGAAGTGACAGACTGTGGGAGAGAGGGGAATGAGAACTGACCTAGCAACCATGCCTGCCAGGTAGCCTGAGGACAGTCAGTTCCCATCAACATGAATGAGGACTGAAGGCACTCAGCACCTTGCCTGATAAAGCCCAAAATGAAAGGAGCCTTTCTCATCAAAATTGCACTGCCTTCCTCCTTCCCAAAAGGCACGTTAATTTGTAAGAATTTGCTGTCCTTGGCAGTTGTTTCCAACTGAGCTCTTTTGACCTCCCTTCCCATCATTTGATGGGAGAGTGAGACATGCGTGCACACCAGCTAAGAGCTTCAGGACACTTCAAAGGCAGCCCACAGCTACTTCCATTGACCATACCACCTTTTTTTTCCTGAGGAAAGTGCTATTTGGGCAGGTACAGTGCAGAGAAAGGTGGGTACCTTGTCACAGCAAGAGGCAAGGTAGGAGATGAGCCCCCTTCCCCACCCCAGGGTGGCCACGGTGGTACCCCCATCAGCGAGGCAACGCAGGAAAAGTATCATCCCACCTTGGCTCAGCATCAGCTGTGTCTGCTTTTTCCAAGCAAAGCCTGGGAAAGGGCCAAGCGGGAGCATCTCCATCACAGCTTGCTGCTTCATTCAAGCGTGGGTTCAGGGTTTGCAGGGCTATCTGTGTCACACACTGTCCAAGCGTGTGAACGAGAAAGGCAGGATGCCATCTGCTTGGAAGGGTCTGAGGGCTCCTCTCTTTCTCTCTCTCTCTCCTCCCTGTCCCTTTCCTACCAAGCCTCAACCCTCATGGCAGCTGAGCTGTGGCTTCTCACGTAGGTTGCTAGCAGGAGAGTTGTTTATTATATTTTATTATGTTTTGTACAAGAATCTGTAACTCTCAAACAGCGTTCATGTGACATACAGCAACACATTTTTTCCACCGAATACTTTCCCCTTAAAAACACTTTCTATCCTTTGCAGAGGAGCACACAAAATATTTCTAAGGCATCAGGCTTGTTACACAGATTTTCCCTCACTGCCTATATGCCAAAGCATTTCACAGTGGTAAAAATTATGAGATTGCGTACAGTGAAATGTAAGGAAAGCTGTTGCAGAACGGCACCACACAGCGTGAGGGGGAGAGGGAGGGAGGAGTCAGTCATCAGACCAACAACTGAAGGAGAAATAAATTAAGAGTCATAAAACAAACTGCCATTCAAAACTCCCTTTCCACAGCAAGGCCATTACTGCGGTTTCTGACAGCTTCACAAAATGAGGATAATTTGGGAATGGTCCTGAGGATACATTTCTGCTCCTGTCCTGTGTGCCACAGGACATGTCAGACCTCTTCCATAGCCACACTCTGAAATCCAGCAGAGCACTGGGATGGGACATTCATAAAGATAATGAGAACAGCTGTAGACAGAGCAAATGGATGAAAAAAGAAAAGGGATATAAAGTTTGGCTTCCAAAGCAAAGCCCTTTGCTTACTGGGACCCCACTGAAAGCCCACTGCCTGGTGCCTCCTTGCCTGGCGTGTAGTTGTGGGATACACATGTACCATCCTTGGAGACTGGGTAGGCAGGACCCTGGCTCAGCCTGGTGGGACACCTGCCCCATCAGCTCTCTGTGTTGATGCATTCAGGAGCCCCTGGGCAGACGTGCAAGTTTCCAAGGGGTCCCACCTACCTCAGGTAGGGCGTAAAAATATGAAGTTACAACCGGACAAGCTGCGTGCACTGCAACAGCATGGAGCACCCTTGCATATCGATATAGGCTGGTGAGCCCTAAAGGAGGAATGCAGACCGGCCAGTAAACACGCCAACATGCGGTGGGAAACACACATACCCCAGCCTATGTTTTTTATTGTCTACTTGCAGACATAGAGGAAAATACAGTTGGCTCAGCGACCCCACCTTTTAACAACATCTGTATCTGCTTCAAAGTGTATGAAGAAAATAGCGGTCAGAAAATTGTATCGACGCCTATCCGGTGCTTTCCTCCCAAAGAGTTCCTACTTGCTACTGCCAGTGTTGCAGCACAATATAAGTCTGTAAAAACACTTTTTGTGATTTTGGGTTTTTGTCTTGATCGCACTTGCATGTAAAGAAGATAACACCCAAAGTACTGATTGCCTTGTATGAAGAAATTGTCAGTGCAAAACACAAAATAGAAGAAACTGTCAGTGTAAAATATAAAATATATGTGCCATTAAGTGTTTTCAAAACAAAAGAAGCCTGCATTTGTTTAATGACCTCTAACCTCAGTCTTAGAACAGCTCTTGAGACACTGAGCGAACAAAATATTACGTGTATCTCTCATCAAAGCTCGCTTCTTTTGCTAGATTTCATGATGAATCTCTACTCTGCCATGCTCAGCAAGAAGAAAAGCACCAAAAGGAAAACTGTAATAAAGGTTAGATAATCTTCTTCCTCCTTTAGAAAAAGTGTCTTCAGAAAAAGATATTTTTCTCTCTTGCTTCACACTGCTTACTTTTTACACCCCCTCCTCTGCTTCCCACACACCCTCCCTACCTGTTGCTGGTTTTGTGGACTGGCCATCTTACTTGGCTTATAAACAATTACATACTCTTGCCCAAAAGTACTGTGGATGCCAGCAGTGCTGTGAAAATAATACTCTGTTTAACGCCTCATCAGTAGCTATGCCAGATACAACTACAGTTCAAAAATTAAATGGATAACGGAGGTGAATACACAAACTACAGCGGCACCTAGGAAAAAATTGTGACTTTTACAGAGCTCCGCTTGGGATCAGTGGATGGAATGGGTGTGCTTCCCCACGTAGACAACTAACACATCTCTCCATGGATGCAATGTGTTTGAACAGACACACAGCTCTCGTCCCCAACGCCAGTTCTGATGCTTGCCTGTGCAACTGCTGCCCCTAACCGTGCACAGTGTCAAGATGTGGGAGGGAAAAAGTAGATCACTGAATCCAGTGGTACTTTTGGATACTTTTTCTACCCTCTCTCTGTGCCACATAACAGAAATGTGTTAGGAATATATTTCTCTCCCCATATGTCCATAACTGTAAGGTATTCCTGAGCAATCAAGATCCTTATGCACCCACTGGCTCAGTATCCAGACTCTTATCCATTTCTCTGATGCATTAAAATATAAAATCACTTGGATCTTGAAGCAGATAACACACAAACTCAGATGCTGTATCCAATCAGCTTTGATGCCTCTGCTGAAGCTGTCAGCAAGATGGTAATTTACTTGATTTTAAGTGTGCAAAATGTCAGAAGCTGTTTGTGCTTGCATTGGCGTCAAAGCAGATGGGGCCTCTTGCTTCCTATGACCTGTGTTTAGCCTGCCTCATTGCGTGCACACCAAACACTCCAGTGCATATTGCTGGGGTTTGCTATTGCTGGTTAACCAAAACTAATTTCACAAAATTCTTTGTACATCGCCACAATCAAGCACTTTGCAGATGCGCACTATGTGTAGCAGAACTGCAACCTACACGGAGAACCTCCATCACACATGAGGGGTCAAAGAGGGCTTCCCACTAGGTCCATGGAAAGCAGAGAGATGCCAGTGTGTTGTGCAGGTAACAAATGCAAACAAGAGAGGTAGGTCTTTCCTCAAGTGGTGGAAGCTGAGTTTCCTGTTCTTGTTTCAAGGTCATTGCTGTGTTTTAAGCAGTCTTTGGAGCAGAGAACAAAATCTAGGACTTCCCATCTCTTTCCTTGACATGGGACATGTTGTGTGGGACATTTCAAAGACATGCAAAAGCTGGGCTTGAGTCCCCTTGAGCTAAAGACAAAAAGATCAAGGGAATACATCCCATTTTGTTTTGAAAGACACCCACACCTGCCAAAATATTTTGTGCAGCACCCAATCCACTAGGCATCCTCAGAGCACATCTAGCAGTGAAGACCCTTGGTATCACAAAACACCTAATGTGTACTCAGAGTTTGGCCAGGAACTTATAGCCCCGTAGCTGGATTTTCTGGAGGATTTTCCCTTCCCTCACAGGGGACAGAGCAGAGAGGAGGTCTCAAATTGCTTGCAGAGGGGGCAGCATGACAGCAGACGCAAGGTCATTCGTGGGGGAAAGAGGGGAAGGTTAGAGGCTACCTATTGCTCCTTCCACTGACCAGCTGGTGCTGGCCTGTGAAGCTCTGCCAGGGTGTAGGTGATTCTGGTTGCGCCTGGACACAGCGTCCGCAGCACTGGAGACCTTCAGTGCTGGAAACCCACCGCATGCAGGCCTCCTTGTGCCTGTTGCAGAGCAGGGCAGTAGCAGAGCGGAGGATTCTAGGATCCGAGCTTGGATTGTCTCAATGTTGTTCAACGTGTCTGTTTTGTAGGTACAGTCATTTGCTCACATTTAAACCAGCAGTAGCCTATGGGATTTTCAATGCATTGCATGGACTATAATGTCCTTCCTACCCATCTGTTTTATCTAGGAGGGAAGAGCTCTCCTCTTGAGGGTGATATAACCTGATCTTTCCCAACAGCTACTGATTACTTTTTTGTCTTCCTTCAAACATTCGCGTGTCAGCTGATGCCTGTGTTCTTTCAATTAAGTAACAAGAGGCTCTGTTGTTACTTTGGTGACCTGAGAATATTAAAATACTTACTGGCAAAGGGTAAGTTGCAATATTTTGCCACCAAGAGTTTTATGACACCTATTTCCAGACAGTAACTAAGTCTCCCATAGTTTTTACCAATACCTGTTCTTTATATGCCTACAGCTATCTTAACACGTACTCACAACTCCGCTATCTTTGCAAGACAGTGTATCATCTAGAAGCCATGCCACACAAGGCAATTAGAAGTTTACAACAGGATTTTCAGCCTGGTTCTAATCCAAGACTGTCTATAGTACTTCAGTCTCTGAACATAAAACATCGTTTTTTACCTTTGTCTTTAGCTTGCCAAGTACAGTGAGTGTTTGAACTCAGAAAGCCACCTCTTTTCCCCCTCGTGCTCTGCTTCTCCGGATTCCTAAATCTTGCAAATGAAAAGCTACAGTTTTCTTCTTCATCTGAACAGTTCTGTGGGAAAGGATAAGGAGGTTAAAATTCACAAGATAACCATTTCATACCTGAAGCCTTGAAAAAACTGCAGCATAGGGTTTGGGGAGCAGGGGAGAAGAGGCTCTGGAGAATGATATTTCCTAAAGATTCATCTTAGCAGTTGCAATTAACTTCCTCAATACCCTTTTGGATAAAAGTTATCAGACAAGAGATCAAGAGAGAGAACATGATTTAGCTCTAGCAAGTCTCAATGTACAATCTGTCTTCCCTGATCTGAGTTCATTTTGTGCAACTCCTGTGTCGTGTTCCTCTCTTGCAGAGATGGAGGAAAGAGTTTAAGTCAAAATAGATAAGTGTAGAGCCTCTGGAGGCCAAAATGAAATGCCTTTTAATGGCATTTTTATGGCACTCCCAGGATATCGCCATATCCTACAGGGCTATTATGAGGGGAATTTCATCTGCTTTACTCGAAAAAGCTTTGGTGACATTCTGAAAAAATGCATTATGCAGCAATTTAAAATAGCTAAAATATTTGGTTCAAGTTTCCTGGATTTCAGCCCTGCCTGAGAAAAGAGTGTGTGGGGAGGGAGGTGCAAAAGGGAAAGGAGAGAATTAGAAATACCCCTCTCTCCCTTTCTCCTTTTGCTCTCTTTTCCCACCACTCTCCGACGTTCAAAAACAACCTGAGGACCGAGGGGGAGGATGCTGCCGTTGAAGAGCGCTCTCCGCCAGGCTTCTCTGCGGAGGGGCCTGATTTTCATGAGCATGAACGGAAAACCTCACCCTGATCATGTTTCCTGGCCTGGATTATTAATGGTCGTATTTCCAGCCCTTTAATTGCTTCCTCTTCTGGTGATGTCTTTTTTAGTCTTACTTTTCAGCTAATACATGCTCGGTCCGTATTAAGTAATGAAAATGCACAATCAAGGCACACGTGCCTTGCAAATGCTGTTTATACTCAAGGATTTAAAACCGGTAACAAGGGAGGTTAATGTTATTCTTAGGAGATAACACTCGTTGCTATGGTGAAGACGTCTTCTGTCACTCACTGTTGGGAAGATGGCGCTTGTGCTATGAATGCTTGACGGTATTTTTGCTTTCGAGATCAGCAATAGTAATTATTCCAACGCAGATACTAACCCGCCTGTTTCCGTGCAGATTCTCATATAGATGTTTTGTATCTAAACAGGCTCCTCTTTGCCTTCTCGGTGGGCTCAACATGCCAGTATTGATAGAGTTTTTCAGCGCCTGAAGAAACAATGGAAAACAGCAATAGCTTGTGTCTGAAGATAACAATAGTCTTGCAAAAAAATAAAGTATCAGGCAATTTCATTTTTTGTCATTTAATGTACGTTTGCATCATATTCTGGAGATTCTTCAGCTTTTTAAAAATATATAAAATTTCATTAGGCCTGATCCACTGCTCACAACTTCATGATCTGCACTTCCTGCTAAAATTTATTCAGGCAATAATCCACAAGAAATTGGTTGTTTTCAGCAGTTTATGACTTGTTATTTAACATTTAACAGAATGGCAGTTTATTTTGGTAACAACCAATACTGAGAGGTTTATTGCCATTGTAAACCATAATCAACCATTTGTATCATTACTAGTTTTTCAAGATGTAAAAATGGCCAGCTGCATTGGAACATTGTTTAGCAGCTATAAACATTTGCATTGAAGATTATGTATGGGGTTATTTCACCTTAAAGGTCAAAAGTATTTAGAGAAACCACTCACTTCAGTGTAAATTATTCAGGAGATTGGTAAAACCCAATCCTGGAAAGACAATACTGAAGCAATTCCCAGTAATTTTTTCAATTATGGTCATGAAAAAGGAATCTGTAGGAGATGGACAACACAGAAGATTGCACTTTCTTTATCACAGCATCAGGCCAGAAACTAAGGCTTGTTGCCTTTATAGATGTTGCAACTGTTTTGCTGAATAATTTATTGTACTGTACTCACAAATAGCTTAATCATTAAGGTTTCCCATTTCTCTCTTAGCATCAGGCAACTGGCCACAGATTTCATAATTTACATGTTTAGAAAAATTCAAAATACTTCCATTTTTGATTGGAATAGGTTTCAAACAAGAGCACACATTTTATAACAGTGTATCAGTTCTTCATCTTAATCCATTATAGTGGGCCAAAACTAAGTGAGTAATTCACAGCGAATAATTCCAGTGTACAAATTAGTTTCTATTTTTGCTCTCAAAAATATATCTACAAGCAGACTGCAATTTCCTTTCTTTTACTTATTTCACTAATACTTCTTTTTACTCCACAGTTGCACAAGTAGTTACTGCGGAATATTTGAGCTGAGTTTAATTACAATAGCTCTTCTATCGCCACTATCTCAGTGGATATACACATTTGCACAGTTGGTGCAAATGTTCACTTATGAATAAAAAAAATGTTTCCTCTTAACACTTGTGCCTGGCTGTAAAGTTCATTTTTCCAAACTGTTTGTGGTAGTAAAACTTTTACTAAGCAAAGCCACTGCACACAAAAGAAAAATGGATGAAAAACATCCATTTAAGTCTTTGAACAGGTAAGAGGAGATTTGTTTGGTGTTGGTTTTTTTTTTTAATTTATGTTTAGTAGTACTCATTCACCTCTTCTCTTCAACACTGATTGGAATTTCTGGCAGAAAGCTTTAACTCATTTTTTCCTCCAGTCTTCAAACATTATGAAGCAAATTAATCCCTACCATAACTCCAGTGAATTTGAGGACATTCTAGCAGAGGTTACTTTGGCACTATATTTCTTGTTTAAAGTGCTTACCTGCTCACACGCACTTTGTATACAGTCAAGAGTGATGGTTGCTGGTTTTCATTATTCACATTCAAATGGTGTGAAATACGGGAGACGCCACGGCTTTAATTCTCAGATAATTTCTGTGGGTTTCACCTTCTGTGACTTGGGGGGACTTATTAGGATTTCCAGATATATGCAGCTGTTGCCACACTGCTTAACTGGAAACAGAAGTTTTCTGAACCCCCACAAAGGTGCCCAGCAGGCTGATAAAGAAAAGAAAACCGAAGAGACATCCCCCTTGGAAGCATGGTCCACCATGTCAATCCCTTTTGAAGGGAGAAGAGAATTTCTCTTTAAAAAAAAAAAAATCAAAAGAACAACAAACACTGATTTTTGCCTCCCTTGCAAGCCTAGAAATAATATATGACATGAAAGAAACTGAAACAAAGTCCTCAGGAAAAAAAAAATCCAACCCCAAATCTACCGCCTAGTCATATTCGGCCTGTCTTTCATGCTGTTAAAAATTCTCTTCAGCCTTGGGCATTGGTAGCAGAACTGCAGCAATGAGGATCAGGCAATCCTGCCTGCCAGTCAGAGGCATTAGCAATTTGCTGGTTGCAGAAAAACTAAAAGTAAAAGCAGAGTATTTCATAAAGCAACAAAAGCAAGGCAGCCTTCTTTCTACTAGGCTGCACTGATATAGCTATAGGCTACCAGATATCAGAGATGAAGAGCATTTAGGCCTGTTCAATGCTGTTTCACAAGTGCAAGCAGCGATACAAAAGCAGGCATAAAGGTTGATGGAAAAAACCTGCATTCTTCAGTTTACCTTTACTGACTAAAGTAGAACTAGATATTTGCAATCAGAATCATTACCAACCGCTGCTGGATTGATGCAGTAGAGGAAAATGTGAATCAGAGGGTGGCTTTTCCAGGCATGGATGAGTTATTTAATTGAAACGATGCCTTTGTCTTTTGTGAAATCATTTTCCCCTCCATATTTTTATGAAACGCTGAGTCATTCAAAAATTTGAAAGCATTTACGTTCATGCCTTTTTCTGAATTTTGGGAAATATTGTAAACTAATGGTGTTGCCTCCCCCCCAGCCAACCCCTGCCCTTTTGTAAGCGCTCGCTTATGATGGCATTTTCCTTCTGTGGTCCAGAATCACACGGGCTAGCCATTGGCATCATTAAGAGCTTTTGAGTCGTTGTGTTTTCAACTTTTAAATTGGGCTTTGAAAGACTATGCTTGCATATTTATTAAGGGCTATTGGTAACATCAGCTTGTATCAGTAGACTCATTTTCAGGGCTGTAAAGTCGTTTGCTTATGAGTTCAGCATCCTCACCCGAGGACATCCCAAAACCATGAGCTCACCAGGCAGCAAGGACACCTCAGCACTCTGCTTTTTCTGTTTCTTTGTCATCCATGAATAGGCTTTTGAAATAAGACGTTAACAATATAGAACCAAATTATGTGCCCTCCCCACCTCCACTCTCAGTCCAACAAAACCTGGCTGGTTTTTCAGCTAAGCTTCAAGTCCACCTGAATAAACAGGTCAACCTTCCCAGCACTGGCTGCTCAGCAGCTAATGCTGAAGTAGCATAAGCTAATTTGTATTCTGTAGGGTCACTTAAACTCTCGAGTGTTAAGCTAAAGTGTCAGCCAGGTCCCAGTGGGGCAAGTCTCTCCAGCTCTTGGAGCACTTTTTCTTGGAGGAGAGTTTCGTCCCTCATTAGAATTCATTTCGTATTATGGATTCCTTCCCTCCTTCCTCCCAGAAGTGGAAGGACTAATTAGGAATAGTTATCACTGCTGACATTCAAAGCATTATTAGGATTGCAACCCACTGAAACAAAAAGGGAATTCATATCTATTGTAGGAGATCCTGACAATTCAGGCGTTGTTAGACTCCGGTAGGGTCACCTTTAAAGCTTTCCGCAGCTTCAGCTCCGGCAACCTGGCTTTCGTTACAAACCAGTGAGACTGGAGTACAACTGGTGCTGTCTAGACCTCTGTTTTTGGTGTGGGTTTTTTTTTTTTTGGTGGGGTGGAAAAGCTGTTTAAATTAGTAGAAAAAGCCCAGGTACGCTTCTGTGTTTCAGAGCCTAACCCCTCATGCTGTTCTCACTTCTGCTGCCACATTAACTTCTGCGGAGGTTCTTCATTTGCTTTGGTTACGTGGCTTTCGTAAGGTGCTATCTCTAGTTTTGTCACTTCAGAATTTCAGCTGAGCATAAATAGGCAAGCATCCATTGCTCTGGTGGGGGACTCGAGGCAGGGGAGAGATTATACACCAGCCAAACCTGAAGCACATGGAGGATGATAGTTTGTGATTGGCATAACCAGATCTAAGACGTGCCACTGCCAAAGGCAGCTCTGCTCCAGCACCGGCGTGTGCCCCTGTGCATTCACATCAGCACAAGCCAGAGACCACGCGGTAACGTGGTTGTCCTGGTTTAGGCCAGGACGGAGCTAGTTTTGTCTTCAGCAGCTCCTGTGTTTTGGATTTAGTGTGAGAAGAATGGTGATAGTGCACTGATGTTGTTGGTTGCTGCTGAACCACCAAGGACATTTTGCAGTTTCCCAGGTTTTGCTAATGTGCAGGGGCAAAAACTTGGGAGGGGTAGAGCCAGAATAGTTGATCCAAACTCGCCAAAGAGAGTATTCCATACCATAGATGTCATGCCCGGTATAAGCGAGGGTCGGTCGGTGGGCCACTAGCCTGAACCCTTAATCCTTAAGCTTCCCTTCTGGTTGCTTTTTGTTTCCCTGGTTTTTCCTTTTTTGTTCGTTTGCTCGGCTGTTTGTTCCCTCGCCTGCTCTCTCTGGAACTTGCTGTTCTGGGATAGCTGGGGGGGATACCCCTGTTCCCTGGCTGCTGCTCGGAACCGGCTATATCAGTCGTCGGGTGGTGAGAAATTGTGCATCGTTTGTTTTATATATCGTATTATCCTTATATATATTATCATTATTACCATTATTAATATATTTTTCTATTTTTCCTTTGCTGTCCTGGTGAACTGCTTTTATCTCAACCCACGAGTTTTACTTTCTCTCCGATTCTCCTCCCCACCCCACCGGGGAGAGGGGGAGTGAGTGAGCGGCTGCCTGGTATTCAGTTAAACCACGACAGTGGTTCATTGAAATTACAGCCCCATCACAAGCGCTAACACGAGGGGGAACCACATGCAAGCCAAGGGGGCCTTCAGTAGCTACATGCTGTTAAGTTGGTATAAGCAGGTCATGCTGCTGCAACCTGTGCCCCCAGAAAATCTGATAAAGACTCCTAGTCATTTAGGAAGAGGTCTGACATTTTCATTCTACCTTCAGACTCCGATAGAGCCAAAAGAGTCTAGCTTCACACCTTTTAAGCCATATCCCTTTGGGGGGGAGGGGGGATGTTGCTGAGAGGAAGAAGAAAACACTTTCCTATTTAATTCTCAGCAGCTGGTAATCTAATCAACTTGCTAACCAGCTTTACATATGCAACTTCAGTGCTCAGCAGTAGATAGATTCACAAGTGCGAGGAAGGAAAAAAAAAGATACCTAAAATAAATCACATTTAGAGATTCCAGGCATATTCCAGTATCAAAATGGAAACAGGGATAAAGTGTCCAGAAGCTTAACAGAAAAAAAGAATCCCTCTGAGTGTTGCTGAAAAAGGTTTGTAAAGTCTACAGAAGTCTTCGTCACAGTGTAATCCTTCCTTCCATCCTGCCAAACATTTTTAAGTTATCATCTTCTCTGTTCATGATTGCTTTTATATTGTCATTGACATTGTGTTGCACTAAGTCAGTCTCCAAAATTAGATGCAATTATGATACGTGACATTGAAATCGTGCTTAAAGTAAGATTCCACTTGAAGGAGTCACCTTAGATCTATGCCTTTGTAAGGCTGTTTATTGCTTTTGTGATTGCGCTATCAAGTATTCTTTGTATACCAGTACCAAGGTGCTAACAGCCAGATCCAAAATAGATAAAAGGAGCCAAACATTTCAGTAACTTGAATTCCAGTGTCTGCAGTCAGATTTGTACTCTAGAAACCCCTCCACAGCTGCTGCTTCACCTCAGTTTTGAAAAGCACTGCAGCTATATTTTTGCTTGATGTAAACTCTGGTTCCCCAAAACTATGTTTTGCCTCTGCAGATTGGTAGAATGAAGTCTATTAGTGCTAACTGCCCCTATGACCAACAGACATCAAGAAACTAGGAAATCAGATGAGCTACAGATGCCACTGCAGCCAAAGTGCTTCTGGACCCACCACTGGACATGCTGGCACCTACACTAAGTCCAGTGGAAATCAGGAGTTTAAGACATTTTGTGGATTTATCTCAGTATTCTCAGTTAACAATTTTTTTCCCAAACTTACAAGGCTGGACCACAGCCTAATCTTTTCATCTCAAACGTCACACTCAAAAAATTTCTGAGGTCAGGTTGTGCCACGAGTGACACTGACTTGTGCCTTCTGTCTTGAACAAATGCCTGTAACGCTGCCTCATCGGCGGCAACACACAAGCGTAACTCACTGGCAACTAACTCCCACTAGGACTCGGATCCAGCTACTTCACGGTTAAAATCATGACAGCAATACAGTTCACAGCAGAAAACAAATTTAGAAGAAGAAAAAAAATCAACAAAAATAAGATGTGACAAGTGCTTATTTACGTAGTCATTTTTCAGGAGCTGAGCTGCACTTTAATACATAAATGCATTGTACCTTTAGTCAAACCTTCCTCCTGAATAGCTAATAAGTTATATTTAAGTGCTTTCACCAATGAACTGACTTACTTTAGTTACTGTGAAATCATTTTTATTATCCTTCTGTCCAAAAAAGTTGGAGGTAGCTAAAATCATTTTGGTGCAACTCCTGCAAGCTTATGAATTATTGAAGGCTGGAGGTAGAGTGGCTGCACCGAGAAAAAGACAGATAGCGAGGGCATTTTCACCGTTACTGAGAAGATGGCTTGAAGGGAAGGCAGGAGCCCCGGAAACATCTGCAGGATTGTATTCTTAATGAAAGGAGGTCGTGGAAAAGACTCACCAAAGGTTGAAATATTCAATTGTGTAGTATCAGCACATGGAGATGCCAACCGAGCATGTAAGCAAGTTGCAGATGTTGCTTTGTGGCACAGCACCTGGCTTCCAGCTTGCTTTCCCAGGTATTTAAGGCCCCTGTTGAAACGGTATCTCTGTGCTGTTGAGAGCGATGTGGGCTGGTGGTTAAATAATATGCTAAGATCAGGAGAAACATAACAAATGGGAGCTTGCAAAGGACTTTTTTCTCAAAGGGGAATCCCACTGCTTCTTCCCAAGCTGCAAGTAAAGAAAATCTAATTGGGAATCTTGTAGCCCTCTGCTTAATTCAGGAAACCTGAACTGCTGTCAGTAACCTCAGCACTCAGATCTTTAAGCCTCTTTTAGTTGATCAATTTGTCCCCTACAGCAGTTCCTACCGCAGCAATTCCCACTGACGCCAGCGAGGGAAGCACTAAACAATTACAGGCTGGCCGGCTGCTGAACCCGCTAACAAGGTGCTCATGATTTGAGGAGATATTTCTGTCTGTTTAGGCCGCTGGCAGTTTTACAAGGCAGAATGTCTTTGCTCTCGGCCCGGTGGAGACCAGGCAGCTTCCCACCACCTGGTATTAAGAACAAAGGACTGACTGGACCAGTGACACCAAGACTGGACTCGGAGTCCTCTGGAGCGTTGGCTCCAGGACACCACCATGGAGCGGTATCAAAATACCAATATTTTGTTTTATGCAGGTCTCCAAACATTCAAGATTATTTTAACTATGCTTCTAAGTTCAGCTGAG
Source organism: Phoenicopterus ruber ruber (assembly GCA_009819775.1). Lineage (NCBI taxonomy): Eukaryota > Metazoa > Chordata > Aves > Phoenicopteriformes > Phoenicopteridae > Phoenicopterus > Phoenicopterus ruber. The sequence goes on along the minus strand of CM020215.1, from coordinate 186,805,761 downwards.
GCCACAAATGTTGTACTTCAGACTTTATAAAAAGCACCCAAAACTACCTATAGAAACCATTACAGGATCCTTTCCCAATAGGACTATTCTGCTATTACACCTCTGCCATCTGACTTTCCCACTAGATCTCATAGGACAGTGGGAGGGACCTCAAGAGGTCTCTAGTCCTACCTGCTGCTCAAAGCAGGGCCACTAGTCAGGGTCAGAGCAGGTTGCTCAGGACTTTACCCAGGGGGTCTTGAAAGACTCCCAAGGATGGAGAATGCACAACCTCTCTGGGTAACCTGTGTCACTGCTGGACTGTCTTTGGGGTGAAAAAGTATTAAGTCCAGCTCACACCTCCCTTTTCAATTTTTGCCCCTTTTCTCTCACCCTCCCACCATCCATGACCGTGGAGAGCCTGGACCCGTGTTCTTTTTGACCTCTCTGTAGATGCTCAGGGCGCTGCTGTGAGGTCCCCCAGCAGCCCTCTCTTCTCCAGCCTGAACAAGCCCTGCTCCCTTGACCTCTCCTCAAAGAGTGTGTGCTCCGGCCCCCGACCATCCTGGTGGCCTTTGCTGGACCTGCTGTGGTTGGCCGGTGTCTTTCCTGTACAGAGGTCCCCAAACCAGATGCAGCAGCTGGATGTGGTTGCCCAAGTAGAGAAGAATAGCTTCTTCTGTCAACCCAGTGACCACGCTCCTGTTCATACAGCCTGGGAGGCTGTTGTCCTTCTCTGCTGCCAGGCCGTGCTGCTGGCTCTTGCTCTTGCTGTGCCCCGGGTCCTTTTGAGCAGAGGTGCTCCCCAGGCTGCATTTCTGCGAGGGGCTCTTCCTTCCCAGGCGCCGGGCTCTGCGTCTGTCCTTGTTGAATGTCACGAAGGGTTCCTGTCAGCCCATTCCTGCAGCCTCTCCAGGTCCCCCTGAATGTCCGCCCCGACCTCCACCGTATTTACTGGTTCCTGTTATTTGGTGGCATCTGCAAACTTAATGAGAGTGCACTTGATAACAGTCTTCTCCTCCAGGTCACCAACAAAAATGTTAAATAGGAGAAGTCCCAGGACAGACCAGCCTGTGGGTAGAGTACAACCCCGTAACAACTACCTCCTGATCCCAGCCATCCAGAAAACATTTTACTCATGGAGGTGTCCACTAGAGTTTTGTGTCTTTCATTATATTGTATTCACTGCGGAGTTTAGGATCTCTACCCTTCTTTGCAACACGATCTGTTCACTCTCCTGCCAGACGTAAGGAACATCCAAGTTGCCCACATCAATTCCAACAGTCAGGAGAAATCACTACATCCAGAACCAGGCTTTATGCAGTGTTTAAATCAGGCAACCATTTTGGAGAGGAAGCATTTTGGAGAACTTTGCCACTATTTAAAACTAGAGTTTATTAGATGCAATATCTGCTATATTAAAAAAAAACCCTAATTAACCTCTCGTTGTATAAGTTAGTATATAAATAAGGAAACTGTAATAGCACAGTAGGGGTGTTTTAATGTCACACGAAGCTGTACAGCAAGTATTCTGTGTACCATGACTAACTCTTGAAAAATCTTAAGAATATTAATCGGATGATCCTACCATTGTCGAAATGGCATTTCTCATTCTAAGTACAGTTTTGTCATTTCCTAATATGAAAGGAAGTAGGTGTATTGCTATCTAGGCTGATAATTCAAGTTATTCATGAGAGGAGTTTCTCACCCCATGGTTCATGGATCACCAACAGTCAGTAAGACGTCAAATAACGATCTAAAATTCCCTCCTTCCTACTCAACACCCCAAGCAAGTGAATAAACTTGCAAAACAGGAGAAAGTAAAATACAAAAGCATATTTTAAATGTAGCTGAAATTTTAATCATTTGCAAATAGAAAATTTTATTTGGGCAACATCCCAAAAAGATCTAGCGTTTTTTTTGTTTTCCAGAAAGTTTTATATTCTCCTCATTTAAAAAAAGTCGGGAACATGGATCTGTAAAAAAAGAGCTTGTACAAATATGTACGATGATGGCAGAAGTAGAGCGTCACTATTTCTTTTAAAGACTTATAACTACTTTGTATGTATTCATACCAGGGCAAAACCGGGTATAAAGAAACTCAATAAAGAGCATAAATTGGAGATGTTTGGGTGGTGTGTGTTGTTTGTTTGGCTTTTTTTAATTGGCTTCCTATTTATGCAACAATAATTAAAGACCTGTAATTTACTTTGGCATTATTTTTTCTGTCTTTAAAAGAATGAGACGTATGTCAGAAATTGCATATACCCATGCAGAAGAAAGTTTTTCTCACTCTCAAGTTGTAAGAAACTGATTTGGAAAATTAAGTCAAAAAATTCAAGAAAAACGTTATTTTAAAAGTGCACCCCAGTACAGATGCAAAATTCCTTATAGGATCCTGAAAAGCAGTGTGTATGTGTAGAAACACGTGTGCTTATGCATACATGTATATACACACACATTCTGTTGCTTGAGAGGAATCGCTGAAATGCCAAAGCTCAAAAGTCCCAAGATTGTGGTGGCATCACTGACGATGCCAATTCACGAATGTGTCTTAGCAACCTACACGCCAAAAGCTGCCACTGATGACCCAAGGAAAATGTTAATTTTATCACCATTCACCTAAAAAGTTCTGGAAGCTGTAGCTGGCAATTTAGTGCCAGTCTACCATGCTGCTTGTCAAGGACAGAGAGACAGACAGACAGAAGCTCACAGAAGAGCATGAATTAAAGGAAAGACCCTGAAGCCCAACATGTGGAAAGCGCTGCTCCTAAAGAAGTTAGCAATAGTTTTGATGGTGAACTTCTTTAAGTTGTGTTGACACCATTTCATGTTTTAAACTGACCCAGAAGTGGAGACCAGAACTCGGTACTCTGGCCCTTGGATCTCGCAGGCTTTATGAACCTTCCATTCTGCAGCGAGGCTCAACTTCAGCAAGAAGCGGGGCAAGCGCCGTCACCTCCTCAGCCCAGCTTAACCACCAGCCTCGTCTGAGCACCAGGACAGACACAAGCATCTTCACACCAGGGCTGACGAGGCGCCCTACAACCACGGCTACCAGATCAGGCTTTTCAGGGAACTTAAGACACCAGACACCTAATCCGTGGATTTAAGGATGAGAAAAGTGTTAACCTGAGCAAAGACGTGGCAAGAAGAAAGCAGTTCTACACGTATGCAGAAGCAGAAATCTAAGCACGTAGGAGAGTAAATTTTTACCTTTGAAATTACCTCAGAGATCAAGCAAAGGTTTTGTGAATTGTACCCTTGTATTTATGTGTCTCAATTCTACCCAAGTCCCATTTGAGGTGAGCAAATGTTTTGCAAGTTGCACTCGTGCAGGCAGATGACCAGATTTCACCAAGCCTTTTTGTGGACCTATGCCTAAGTCTGCTGTGGCAAGGGCAAAAAATGAAATTTCAGAGACAAGTCCCACGGACTAAGAGCAAAAACTCAGCAGATGCGCAAGTTGTGCTTCATTAAGTAAACTGGGAATCGCCCGCAGCAATGCCAAATGAATGCACTCGGTCCTGCCCGACTTCTGAAGTTAGAGAGGATACCTGGGCCTGGTTATCACGCGAGTAGAGAACTGCCTGGGAATTCCCGAGCTAAAAAGTTACAGATGAACACTTTCTGAACATGAAAGCACACGCACACAAAAATGAGATTACTTGTTGCTGGTGTTATGGGTGGACAGAAATTGCACCAGAATAAATCAACCTCTATGCAGTTTTCTTACACAAAAAACTTCTGCATCTGACAAGTAAAGAAAATAGTCTCAAGAGGCTGAATATTTACAAGGTTAAATTAACAGGCTATGCTATTAAAAATAGTATCCTGTTCTTCCTAGTCCAGTTGAGCACCAACCCAGGTGCTGTTCTGCAAGGCAGTCTCCACAGACATTCCTTAGCCTGCAACGCTATCGGCAACAACAAATTGAGCAGCATTTACACGATTTGCTTGACTAAATCTTTCCTTTCCTATCTTCATCCTCCCAAACATCATTCAGTAGGTAAAGCAAGCTTTACCAGTGAACACAGGAGAAAAACTAGTTGCTTCCACAGATACATACTTATGCTATCGTATGTGTGATGTTACAGCACCGGACATACAATAATGATACCTTCACAATCGCTATTCATTAGCTTCACTCATTTTACAGCATTTTCCAGAGATACGACTGGTCAAAGTTAATTTGTTGAATTTTTTAATTTGTTAACTCGTCAAATCTGTTAATCGGTCAGTAGTCTGCTCTGAAAAGAGGGAGAAAGAACTAGAACTTGGGTGTATTTCTTTTTATTAAAAAGGACAATCTCTCTCATAACTGGAAGTCAGAAAAAAGTGTTTTGTCCAATAAATCAGATATAAATAATTAGATCAGGAAGAAAATTATCAGCAACACAATCTCACAAAAATAAAACCTGTACTTCCTACAAAGACACAGAAAGTTAATTTTTAAGAACAGAACAAGTAGCCATCTTTAATGCATTTGTTTCAACGGATGCTTTAGAACAGCTCTTTATATCTCATTTTACGCAGGAAAAAAAAAGGGCAATCATATGAAAACAACAGCTAGTCAGTTCAAAATCATTCCAGAGAATGTTTTTGCTACCTACCGTACACATCAATTTTGCTTTTGAACAATGACTCAGATCACTTACCAGACTCTACTTAAGCAAATGAGGAAGAGCCCCACCATCTCACTTCTCTCCTCCCAAAATGAAAGCCTTAATGATTTTTTTTTTTTTTGCTATTACATACAGATATACCAGTGAAAAGAATAACTAACCTTAAATGTGCATTAATCGGTGGTTACTCCTTTAACAAAAAACAGTTAAGGCTACTGCATAGGAATAAAGTCTATTATCTTTACATTAAAGTTTCTTGTATTAGAGCATTAGTTAAATGTCGCAAGTGTAGTACTCGTATAGCGTATGCCCGTTCCCAAGCAGGTTTTTCCCTACAGCCTTTTTTTCCTTTATTGAGTCAAGCTGTATCGTATGTCCTGCCACTCTAATTGTCAAGAAGTCTCTAAATTACCTAAAGTTAGTACTTTCTTTCAGGGTCAACTTGAACTTTTTTTTGTCTATCTTTAATGAGAGTGAGGGAATTGTGACAAAGTGGGAAGAACGCAATGAAAAAAAAATGATATTCTTTCTTCTTTTCAAGGAAAAATCCATATAATCTGGACATCCACCACTGGCTGAACAGACAAATGCGTGTTCTGGTGGATAATATGAGGTTGGATGCTTTAATTATTGAACTGCTCTTAGCCACTTCCCTCTGGCTAAATAACCTCGGAAAAGGGGTATCGGCATTTTATATTCGCAGCACTTCAGCGAGTTGTTTATTGTAGCTCAAACGATACAAGTTTGAACGGATACTAGGAAGTTTTTCAGTCTTGCAGTGAATCCACTAGACTGTCTCATCTCATCATCATCCTCTTAGGAGAGTTAATTCATCTGCAGCCAACTTACTGGTAGGAATTTGCAGCAGCCAAGTGCCCCAAATAGCATCGACTCTCAGCTGTCAATTAAAACGTGTTCTCTTTAAAGTCAGAGACCCATGGCTTCCATATTCCCCGAAGCCAGCACTAGGTTGCGAGGGTGCTACATAAGGAGGTGTGTGTGATACTTCAGGAAATGGAGCATAATGCAGAGATGTGAGAATTGCTGGAGGACTAACCCAGTAAGTCCACCCAGAGCCTTAAGCAAAGCGACTGTCATCAGGGGTACAGTCCTGTTTGTTCCCTGCTATATCAGTCCTACACCAGGCTGACATGGCTGGACCAACCTAGAGAACCGCAGCCTACAAAATCCATCTGAACTCCACGCCACATGGACCCACCTTCTTCAGTTCCATTGCCATGAGAACCCCTGCACCACCCCAGCTGCTACAGAGGGAACGTACTCTGTGACTTGAAGTAAAAGCATGTCCTAACAATTATTCGACAATTTCAGAGATCTGTTAATACACAGAAGTACTAACCAAAACCAAGACTCTTCCTTTGTATCTCCAAGCCCCGTAGATACAGCTAATGGAAACTGCAGTCTGTAGTCCTGTTCTGAGTTGCACCTCTCAAAGTGCACTCATGAATAAACCCTACTATTTCACAAATGAATAGATTCAAGCGTAAGGTGATGCTGAAAACTTGCCGTACGGGGTTTGCCGTGCTTCCTGTGACTCAATACGTTGTCACAGATTTTCTAGCAATGGTCAAGTCCTCATCAATGAAGAAAAAACCCCTATATTCAAGACTATTTTTTAAATTTTAAAAAGCTCCAAAAGTTTAATGAAAGAAGCAACTACTTCTGAAGAAAAACACAGACAGTAGGAGAACATTTTCAAAGCTTGTAATGGATCATAATTCAGTAAAAATACACTAAAATTCATACATAGAATCATAGAATATCTTGAGTCGGAAGGGACCCATAAGGGTCATCGAGTCCAACTCACGGCTCCTTGAAGGAGCATAACTGTACATAACTTTACATAACTGTAAAAGATTTCAGTTTGCTTTTAAATAATCTTAAACTTTTAATTTTGACAATAAATAGGAATAATCAATGCAGTGTTAAGAAACCATGCAGGGCAAGTAGATATGAAAGCTGTTGCACAATGTATCTGTTGAATCTCTTATGACCCAAGGCTTCAGATTTCAGCTTTTGGCAGTAGATTCCAACAAGTCTTTTGCTTCATTTATTTTTGTTGCTAAGTAAGGTGATCCACCTGAGAAGAAAAAGGGGAAAGGAATACCATTTACACATCGGTATTAAGTACCAAACTACTTCACTTGCAGCATCCCCTTATTACTCACTTTTATTAGCTCCTCCTTCCTAAATAGATCTTTTTCATACAACTGCTTAAAAAATGACATTGATATAAGTAAACTAATTGATAAGGAAACATGAGAAACGTAATCAAAACTGAAGTCACTGAAGAATAATGCTGAACGATTTGTCTCAGAGAGAAGACTGAAATCTGAAATCACTTTCCATCAGCGTGATTTAGACTCACAGTGCAATGTTGCTGCAAACGTATGCAAGGTCAGCTGTCTTGAACGTTTCATCCAAAGCTAATAGCTATTATTTCCACCCGCCCCAAAAACTAAGAGGTAAAATTTTATAAATAATTTTGACAAAGAATCATTAAGTGCGTGCACACGCGCACACACACAACAAGCCTCTCCTGTGCTAGACGCCTGGAATTACCAGCCAGAAACCATCACATTAAAGCTATTTAAACATGGTACGCCTTCTGACTTCTAGTCCTGAGCACTGTCATTGCTTTACGCTCCATCTAACATTCTGATTACAGTTCAGCGGTCTTTTTGTGTTTGGGTTTTTTTACTCTCCCCTTGAGTGCCAACCATCTGCCTACAGTCACCAAAAACAACGTTACAAGGTCTGTATCAGTAACTTACCACTTACTATAATGCACCTATATTTTTTACATGAAACTATGATTCCAGCAGTACTGTGCACTGAATAGCCTTTTCCAAGGCATCTGTTTAATCGTAATTTTTCATTCGTCATTTCATTCATTCTACTCAATTCATCAGAAAAGATAACGATAGAAGAAACATGTAGAACTAGTTGTAGACACATGTGGCAAGGCTTGCTTAAAGACTTCTTTAGGACATGCCTGCAGGAATCCAAATCATTATAAAGTCATTTCATGGTGTACTGAAACAACTGGGAAAAGTAATGGAGTTCTCTTGTTCATGTTGTGGTTTTGTTTGAATGTAGCGTTAATAGGTAGGACCCACTGGAGGAAAGTGAGGCAGGGCAGGGGAAGGGTGGAGAATTGGCTACTGAAAAATGATATTTTTTTTTTTTCTCTGTTTTTAAACCAATTGGCTTTTTAGCCAGGAATAGGATTTACTCCATTGAGTATTGCTTCTCTCAAAGAGTAGACAAGAGGATCAAACAAACAGTAAAGACTAAAAACTGCAATAAACAATGTATCCCAAGTAATTTTTAAATGTGTGTTGATTTTCTACATGTCTAGAGTGTAGGATCTTAAAGTAAATTCAAATCTGCTGGAAGTGTTTTCACTACATTTACATCCTTAAGTGCCGTATTAATTTTGTAGCCCTCCAATGAGAGAAAATTCAATCTCATGATTGCCTAAGTGTTTGTTTATAATTAGGGCAAGTCCAAAAGGCTTCCCTCTTCCTCTTTTTCTGTGAGCAAATATTCTTTCATAAAATTAGTAACTGATAAATTAACATACAATATATCAATATAAAACCACTTTTAAACTGAACTATGTAAAGGTTAATAAGCAACCATTTTAGTAGCACTCACTGGGGATGTTATTATGCAAACTTCTATATATTTCTTATTTATTTGTTTCTAGTAATTCTCTCTTCAACATTTGGGATCTCAGATAACTTACATAACTTAAAATCCGTAATTATTGCCCTTTCTTCTATCAACTCCATCTGGTAAAATATTATCTTAAAATAGCATTCTAATGTTGAATATTATTTTTAAAAGCACATCTGTGCTACCCACAGCCAGAAGAAATCAAGATATACACATAAGCAAACAAGTCTCTCTCAGTCTCTCTGTGATGCCACATGTTCAAGATTACTCCAGGCCCTAGCTCTGCAGCTGAAGACTTTACACAAGATTTTTTTTCTACGGCCATGCCAGAAGAGCTGCAGGGGCAGCACAGAGGCACAAATCCCTTCAACTGGTGTTCCTACTGAGAAAATGCTCCGTCTTAATAGCACACAGGAGGGCTCACTACATCCATCCAAACCTACGCTGTGCCCAGCTGCAGGTGCATTACAGTTGTAAGAGTGGGTCGTTAAAATGTATGATCTTCCTAAAGGGAACTGCCTCTTTAGGTCTACTCAACATCCACACGGAGATTTCACGATTCTGGCTCACGTCTCTAAGTACTGCTACAATAAACTTAGAAGTTCATTAAACTTCAAAAGAAAATTTTTGACCTAATAGGTACTCCAGTGGTTAAGAGGCCTCTGACCATCATAATATATTAGAAATGCAGAAGAAAATTTCTTTTCTATGTCTGTGCAGCTTATACATTATAAAAAGTGTAAAAAATTAAAGTGTGAAATTGAATAAGCAGGACAACTTTAGAATTAAACTGAGAGGTGAAGACAGCAAAGAAAAGCATCGACTAAACACTTCCCATGGCCAGTGGTCACAGTTATTTTTTCATTTTCTTAAAATGGGGTGCTGGCAGGGAGCCCTGTAGTTCTGTCAAAAAGATATAAAAACCCTCCAATTTCCCCTTTTGACTTCTGAAATACAGTGCAACTCTTCACCATCTGTTATTTTAAAGTAGAAACAGCAATGAACATATGGGCTTTCTTTCTCAACCAGCTGTAGTGTAGTTAAAGTTATAATAATAGCCTTTCTGTAAGATAAATTTACATTAAAAACCTGGCCAGTAAAGCAACAGTGCCCGGCTCGCATTTTTTCCAAGTGAATTCCAGGAAGTCTGAAATTCATCAATGATGTACTTAGTGACGGCAGAACATTTCCCCACAGAAAGTTACTTTCATATATGTGACTGGTCCACCTCGGTTCAAAACAGGAACGTCAGTTTAATGTAAAAGTGTTATAGCTATTTTTTTCTTATTTTTGAATAAGTTTTTTTCAAGTGTGGAAGACTGGTCCCTGAGCTCATAGTTTTAACTGAAGCAGCACAAGTCTAGAAAACAACCTTAAAGAAAGATGGGTAAAACTGTGGTTCATAAAGCCTAGTTTATCTGAGAGACGACACACAGAAGCTCAAGTCTATAAATAAACAACATACATTTGCACTCGGTGTGATTATTTATACAATCAGTAAACTTAAAGGATCTCCTTTAAGCCTCTTCCTTTCCAGCTTTGGTTAAGAAAAGTAAGAATCATTTACCTTTATCAGGATGATTCAAAATCATGATTCTTCTATGGGCTGTTCTGATTTTGGCCTTGCCAGCAGATGGACTGCAAAAATAAATTGAAGTGCTTACCATAAATGCCACTGCACTGAGGCTATAAATTAACAGCTTATACTGGCTTCAAAAATAATTAAAACTTGAGATTTTCACCATCTTGTGGACAAAACATAAAACTGCATCTCTGAGGAACTAACAATAACAAAGGCATGTAAGACATACTGAAAAGGACATTTTTAAAAAGCCTGTGTATTTGACATATACAAATATCTTTCAGGTTTTTTTTAAACACAATACATCCACTCATTTAAAATAAACAATTTTGAAAAAAAAAAAAGAAGGAAAAAACCAGCAGCTCTAGGGTGTATCTAGCCGGTTATTCTTATCATTAAATGCAGAAAACACATTTTTTTCCTGCTAGAAAATACGTACTTATATGACCAGTGACAAAACAACAAATATTTAATATTATCACATTTTGTTCTATTGTAAATATTTTTATAGCTGCTATAAATAATTATTCTTTCTGCTGGGGCCTGAAAAAACCTCTGTATTTGTTATTTTCGCAAAGCTGTTCGATGTGTTACATTCAGGGACATGCTGATTTATAAGTGCTACATAATGTTGTTTTCTTCAATGACAGATACATAAAATATGTACTTCACCTAAATTAAATATGCACCTTACTAGACAAATAACCAAATGCAGTATGCCAACACAGTAAGGCTATGGTATGCAAAAGGACAGTTTGAATGGTTTAGTTTTTCATAATTTGTTAGCATGCAGAAATGAAGCAGTGTTTTCCACTTCAGGTGACTTCTTAATCAGTGATGATTCAATTAATTAATCTTTTTGTAGGTACAGTTTGAATGCAAGATATCAGCCTAACTACATTGCCGAGGTAAACAACCTCTAATTATTATTTTGTCACAGGGAAATTAGGGTATGTTGCAAAAATAGTTCATAGAACTGCATAAGAAAAGAATACTTCAATGGAACAGAAAGTAACCCAGAAAGGAAGAATTAACCAGAGGGTAAAAAGGCCTTAAACTATATAACTACAAAAAAGAAATGACAGCTAAAAATAACAATCATCTATATTTTGATTTGTAAAGCTGTTGCTTAATAATAAAAAAGGCAAGCTGATATACCACATTTAGAAATTCAGACAGCCAAAGTGTGTGTGGAAAAGTTGCAGTTGCATGTTACGGAAAATCACGCAGTTCTCCAAGAAGCAACTGTGAAAATGGAGTTTTACACCAAATTTGCTTAATTTATGAGATACTGCTTATCCCACAGACAGACTGGTCTCTAAAGACTCCTAAACACTATCAAAAACCCCTTTAATGTCAAAATCATGTTTTCGCTGAACTGGTACAGCCTCACGAGTTACAACAACATCACGCTGCCTTCTAACATCACTGACTTTCCTCCGACTGAAAAGTCTGTCACCATGGTGGGAACAGTCAATACGGTGGAGGTCAGGGCGGACATTCAGGGGGACCTGGAGAGGCTGCAGGAATGGGCTGACAGGAACCCTTCGTGACATTCAACAAGGACAGACGCAGAGCCCGGCGCCTGGGAAGGAAGAGCCCCTCGCAGAAATGCAGCCTGGGGAGCACCTCTGCTCAAAAGGACCCGGGGCACAGCAAGAGCAAGAGCCAGCAGCACGGCCTGGCAGCAGAGAAGGACAACAGCCTCCCAGGCTGTATGAACAGGAGCGTGGTCACTGGGTTGACAGAAGAAGCTATTCTTCTCTACTTGGCCAACCACATCCAGCTGCTGCATCCAGTTTTGGGACCTCTGTACAGGAAAGACACCGGCCAACCACAGCAGGTCCAGCAAAGGCCACCAGGATGGTCGGGGGCTGGAGCACACACTCTTTGAGGAGAGGTCGAGGGAGCAGGGCTTGTTCAGGCTGGAGAAGAGAGGGCTGCTGGGGGACCTCACAGCAGCCCCCTGAGCATCTACAGAGAGGTCAAAAAGAACACGGGTCCAGGCTCTCCACAGTCATGGATGGTGGGAGGGTGAGAGAAAAGGGGCAAAAATTGAAAAGGGAGGTGTGAGCTGGACATAATACTTTTTCACCCCAAAGACAGTTCAGCAGAGACACAGGTTACCCAGAGAGGATAAAGTCCTGAGCAACCTGCTCTGAACCCGCTGGTGGCCCTGCTGTGAGCAGCAGGTACAATTAGAGACCTCTTGAGGTCCCTCCCATCTTGATTGGTCTTATGATCATATGATATAACTGTGCAGTAAGCTCTGTTTAAAAATAAAGTAAAATAAATTTAAAAAAAAACAAACCTAAAGCCACCTTAAATACATTTGTGTTTGTACACTTATACAATATGTTTTTTTAATGTAATTGTCTAATTGTTGTTGTTATGTCATTTTTGTTTTAAGAATAATGATTTAAACATTTTTAACTAACACATATATGTAATTTGTACATTAACAAACAAATATTTCCTATGGAAAGAAAAAGTATGCATCTTCATGGAGGAAATGGTATGATAAAGAAAATTTTCTTCATTTTTATCTAGAATTTTAACTTACAATTTTCAGGCATATTTTCTAACTTCAGATGTTCAGCGTCAGGGATTTGATATTTGTAAACTATTATACTTAAGACAGCTATATTTTGCTAGCATCTGTTTTGTCTAATGTTGGGAAAACCCTCTTAACATTTTCACCTCCCATGTCATCTCAGACATTCGCCCATCTCTCCCATCAGCAGTTCCTTCTACAGAGTACACAGTTGTTAATATCATTGCTGTGTTTATACTGAATTTTAGTAGTCAGTGCTGCTTCATAACAACTAGTGCAAGAACAATAAAACTTAAAATTAGTCACTGTTTCCAATGCAGTACTTTGTAGCTTTGGATACTTTTTACATAGTTTAAATACAAATCATGCACATGCATGTTTCTATCAAAACCCCCGCAATCTTACAAGATGGTCATTAGAGAGTAACATTTGGAATGTGTAATGGGCCAATGTATTTGAAATTTAAAAGCTATCATTAAATGCTCACCTTCATCATGCCTTGTATTTATTATTTATACTGCCCATGCATACTCAGCACTTGAAATAATGAAGAAAGTCTTTGCCTCAAAATTTAATATGACTTGGAAGTGATGACACAGAGTACAAGTGTTACAATAATAAGATCAGGGCCTAGAGAGATCTAGTTTGTGCATTTGTGCACACCCTGGCATTTCCCATAACACTTTTAAACTCACTTGCTTTTGGTGGCATTTTGACATACACAATACAGTAAGCAGTGAGTTAAAACTGATCTAGAAAAGTGTGTTTAAACAATGTGAAAATTTCCTATAAAGATGTTAGCCATGCTTATACACAATTAAAGGCTCAATCCTTTAAACATTAAGAAGAACTCTCCTCAAATCTGATTAAGTCTTGATATTTGCAAGACTCAGTCCAAACACAACAAGCAGTGCTACTGTTCCCAGTGCAGACTCAAGCTATTAAAATTAAAAAATAAAGGAGACTGATTTCAGACGTGATGAAACTTCAGGCATTTACATGAGCAGTGTTCAGGCTAAGCATTGCCACTGTAAACACACTTCAATGAGCTGCCATGTGCTACTCTGGAACATCACTGAATTTGCCCTTATAAAATGAAAATGTTAATACATTATCAAACTTAAAGGCCAAAGGAAATATTTCTGAGAGCATTCCTATAAATCTCTTCTTCAGTGTGCAAGCATGAAATATTTCAGATAAATGTAATGTTTTCTTTTACAATTTCTTAAAATGAATGCTAAATCTGCATAATTTCCATTATGTTAGCAGTAAACACAAATAGCACACTGAACAGGATTTTAAGTCCCAGTTTTCACCATCTGAAATAATGTCTTCTGGGGATAATTAAAAACAGCCTCCTTATCTTTTTTTTTTCTTTTTGACCTTAAAATTCAGAACTGATCTAAACCATAAATAAGAAATCTACTACCTAAGGTCAGATCTGCTCCTCTCATCTGGAAAGACCTCAAACTCACCACCTGCTTTACAGAAAACACGAAGGTGTGTGCTACCATTGGCCATCCATGTTTTTGAAAAAATCCACTGAAAAATCCATTGAATACTCAGTTTGGAAATTATTTCCCATACCTACTCTAAATGACAAGTCTCTCCAAGTATTTTTGTTTGGAATACACCACAACTTTTTAAATCCAAACAAATCAGAGTGGAGAAAGAAAAAAATATTATTGACTTATGAAAAAAATGAGCAAAATTGATTTGTTTTCCTCGTTTATTAATATAATCTGCAATATTACTTATCTCAAGGGGTTTTTCAGAGACCAGGCCATGTGATCGCACTAATTAGCACAGTATGTGCTATTCTGATTACTTCTAGAGCACCAATTCTCCACTGCAATATGTTACCATGCCTTCAAGCCAAACACAAGTCGCATGTTTTATTAGCATTTTATTGTTTGCTTTTTAGCTTAAGCAGAATATTAGAATGGTTTATAAGCCATTAGAAGTCTTTTAAAAAAAAGTTACGATTTTGGCAAGAGTATTCCATGTTCTCGCAACGTGCATTTCTTCATTCAATACTTACCAAACAAAAACATATTAATGCAACATACCTACCTTACACCTAAAATAAGACTAGCTTCTCGCCTACTCATTTTCTGTTCAAATCCTCCTTTATAGTACAATGAAAGACTCTAAAAAGAAGAAAGGGAAAACAAGCAATAATTAGTTTCATGTACAAGGTGCCAGGACCTAAATCGTATTTATATGACCTCATACAGAGCATTACATTCATCTGTAATTTATTTTGAAGGCATGGAATGACTACAAACCAGATAATATGAAAGGACTTCTCCTGAGTGTTAACACATACAAAAAACCACTTAAAAATAACTGTGTTTTTACAATCTTCTACTGCTAATAAAAGATATTAATATTTAACCATTAAAATCCTGCCTTCAGGCAAAAGAGTCCAGAAGCAAAGTACATACTAGCATAGAGTGGTACAGTGTGTGTGTTGGGGAGGGCAGGGGAGGGAAGGGGGAAACTTGTTTAGAACAGCTTTGGTACCACTGCAATGGAAAATGGCAAAAGTCACAATATTTTGGCATCCAAGGAATTATGGACAATTGCTCTGAAGTCCAGATATTTCTACAAAGAAAGCAGGTAAAAACAATAAAAGGATAAGAACAGATAAACATAATATACTGATGAAGAGTCAATATGTTTTTTCACATGAAGAAATGTTACTTAAAAAAAAACGTATCAAGAGTTCTTTGAAGGAACCCTGAAAAATAAACAAAAAGAAACCAAAAAAAGACTTAGCATAAAGCCACAACCTCTGTTTCAGGAAATCACTGAGCTGGAGAACACTGGAATGTAGCAGAGTATATGGGGAAATCCTAACTTCTGCCTTTACATCCTTCCCTAGACACCAATGACTGATGAAGATTAGATACAGGATCTGGGGTTAGTTTTTTTAAACTCATTGGCATGTGAGACTTTAGCCACTGTTTTAAGAAGGGGAGAAAAAACATGAGCGGGAAAAGAACATTACAAAGAAGGAGATGGAGATGAGAGTAAATCATTACAACAATTAATTGTCACAGGGAATAGGTTGAAAGTATATTTGTCAACTATAAATATATTTAAAAAAAAAAAAAAAGAAAAAAGAGACTTACTGAACCACCACTGATGGTTAGCAGTGATCTCCTCAATGTAAATGTTTCTACAAGAAGAATTAGGGACTTGCCTATTGCTGCACAAATCATAGTCTAAGCTGCACAAGTCCCAGAGGCAGCAGATGTAGCTCCAAGACAGCCTGCCTTTGGGAACTGGCACACAGAAATCACTCAACAAGACTGAAGTTTTTTCCTCAATGCAAAACCTATCAACTGGGGAAAAATAAGCTGCTTTTGTTGCTATCAAAGGGAAGTCTGGTCTGAGAGCTGAGATTATTTTTAAGTGTTCCTTTTACCCCCAAGTAAAAATGTGCCTGGCCCTTAATAAAACACTTTTCTCACTAAACATATCCATTCATATTCAGTGAGAATTTTGCCTTACATTTACACAAACTCTCTCTTATGTAATTTCAAAAGCATTAAAGCATTTGAAGGGCTCTGTCTATGATATCTAAGCACAGCCTTTCATTAAGCTTAGGAACGACATTCACCCAAAAGAGTGGTTCAGAAACACTTCACCCTATTGCTACCATGAAGTCACACACAGCCACAGAAAAGATTTTTTTGGTGTGCTGCTATGATGTGAAACTAATTTTATCTTTCTTCTTCCCACCCCAAACCATACACGAAATAACCACTACTGTAACACTACAGGTATCAAAGCTGAAGCAGCTGCGGATGTGTCATGCCTACAACAAAAATCTGTTGCGGAACCGCTGCTACAGCTACAGGGTAACACAAAACAGGTCTCTGACAGTGCACATCCACATTAGAGGTTAGAGTTTGTAACACCAAGGGAACACACAGGGCTTCTCCAGTCCCCCGAGAGGAAATGGTAACAGATAACACCCTTGAGGAGGCAGAACTGCACAGAAAATTGCAATGATGCCAAACAATTACTACAGCCAGGAGAGAAAAGTACACTTTAACGTCCTCTGAAAGATTTTCCAGAACTTCTCCCAAAGCAGCGTAGGTGCAGACGGATTTCTGAAAAGGTTAATTCTGCTCTGCCCTTCAACCCTGGCATCTGACTCTAATACAAGAGGACACTGGTTCGCTATTCATGCAGAGAAGAGCAATATTTGAATTATCTCTAACGCAGCTTGTCTCTGTTCTTGGCAGATTTCATCTAACATACTATTTGAAGTAAGAGAATAGGGAGGGATAGCTATAGGTTTAAATTCAGAAATATTGTTTCATGTTTTTAAAACCTACTTCCTTGACACTGTTCTAACCTCGGGAAGCCTTAATTCGGTTCACTTCCAAGAGGAATGAAAAAAGAAATTCCGTTGTGTCCTTTGGCACACAAGCAAAAACAGTTTGTTAGATTAGTCATCAAGAAAAAAACATTTTCTTCTCAGAAGTGAAGCACGTGACAAGAATAATCAATTCTTAAATTAAGATCTTAATCCTAAACAGAATTTAAAGCAAAAGGAAATCAGACATAAAAGTGATTTTTCCCATTGGTTAGAATAAGGAGAAGAAACATTGAGTCTTCATTTGAGGAAACACCTTGGCACATTTCTAGTTCCCTAATGAAACAACTTTTGCATGTTATTCAAATTAAAGCAATTTTTTTTTCCTAGTTGTAAATTCTAAGTAGTGGCTGCAATGAAATGAAACTACACTTAGACATTTTTCTGTTATGAGAACTCCTCGATGAGTGGGCAGTTCTAGACACTTGATTATTTATTAACCCCAGCTATTGGAAACAAATTCTGTACAGGAAAAATGATCAAAATGAGCTCTCCATTTCTTCATACTATTTGGGTGGGGGTAGGGGCTACCATTTAATTTACTTCATTTCCTTGCATGTTGTTACTGTTTAGCAACTTAGGTAAGCAAATTCTGCTTCATGAACAAATGCTATTAGTAGGCTGGGGGGAAGAACAGAAAACGGCTGGATTTGCTCTGCAAATGTCTACGCGTTCTTGCAAATTTTCACAAAAGGCAGTCAGCTAAGAAAATCCAATTCATTTGGACGGTGACATCTTCAAGATGCTTTTCCTGGCATACCACAGGAAAAGCATAATCACTGTTTCCACGCCAGGTAAGAGATTCAAAACTCCGTAACTGAGACCATCCATCATATTATGTGAAGTAGTGAATTTTTCTGAAAACTCTGTGTGTTGCTCCACCACCAATACAGTCCTCCACTGAAAAGGTAACAAACGCTGGAAGAAAAACAAAACAAACCAAAACAAACCTACAGTAACCAACTATTTAGAAGCTGTGTTACAACATAAACTAGAATTTGCTAAGCTCAACTTTTACTTCCTTAATTTCAGTTAGAAAAAAAATTACAAAATGGACTGCAAATCGCATTAGTCTCCGGAAGTTTTATTTTCAATGAAGGACAAAAGAGGTGGTCGCTACCCTTACCTCTCAATTCAGAGCTCTAAGAGTCTGAGCAGAATCAGATCCAATAAGGGAAACATAGTGCAAAAATCTCTAATGAAGTGCTATAGAAGACACCCCTTTCTTCTGGAACACAGAATTTCCAGGATTGTGGGATTTGAGTATTTTGGCAGTTCATTTTGCCTAGAATTGCTGTTTCTATCTTCAGTATCTTCTGTCTATCTTCCAACCTTCAACATCATTGATTCAACAAAGAAAGGTAATGACTGCTATTGAAATACTTCCTTTTTTTAATTTCATGTTTTAAAATATATATTAACATTATAATTAACAGCATTAAGGTCTGTCTGAGGAAGAAAAGCCAAATGACTACTTAGTGGTATGCACCTTCTACTGGCAACAGACTCTTGTCACTACACACAGAAACAAAACAGTGTCACTGGCATTTGGGACACCAATAACAAAACTAGGCTCAAACTAAAAAAGTGTTTCTCTGGAAATGAGCATTATGATTTGTCATAGAGGGGATATGACAATGTTTCCTCCTGTGTCTTTCTCCACTGAGAAAAAAAGATGATAGAAAACTTCAAGACTAAATTCCAGCAGCATTTACACTTCATATTGAAGAATATATATTTAACTGCCCTAAGATAAAGTTAAATGAGAAGTAGAAATTCAGAATAAAACATAACACTTTTACTTGCCTTTACTTACTATTTTTGACTAAAACACGAGCGCAGTTGTTGACTGTACATGTTATTTATTTAGGTAAGTAAATAGAAAGTGTCAAAGACTCAAGATAAAGCAAGCAGGCATTTTAAATGATGGCTTCATAATTGTTCAACTTGACCTTACCCAAGTCATTTATTAGTGAGCAGAAAGAAAGGATAAACAGCATCTGGATTACCTTGTGTGACTGCAGCCAACATCAACTGCGATTTCTATTGCAAACGGGGTGGGGAGGGGAGAATTGCAAATGGGGGGAGGAAGAGTGGGGGCTAACAGAGAGAACAAGCTAGCTTTTAAATAGGCAGCTGCTTCACAGTCTCTCAAAAAGAGGAGGCGATGAGGGACAGGGTTTGATTCTAGGAAGCTAGAGTAACCACTGAAAATTATAGTGACCAAGTTAGGTGCCTCCAAACATCATGGGAAACCAGGTAAGTAACACTAAGCCTAGACACTACATGTCATACGAGATGCTTTTTCCAGTAAGCATAGGTAGAAGTACTAACTGCTTGATTTCCTTTGTCAGCATAGTTTAGAGGGCAATATGCTGTAAAGAAACGTGATGAAAGTGCTAATCCACAGATTATACCCAGCAGCTTCAAATTCCCCAAACAAAATCATGTAAAGCCACTAAAATAAGAAGTTTGGACAATAAGTGCTTACATAGGATCTTTGTACCTAATGTTTTCTCTATCGTTTCAAAGAAAAATCATAAATAGGAAATAATTGATTGTTAAGGGGAAAAGAAAAAAAAACTTGGGGAAAAATACAATCCAAGAAAGTAGTAGCTGTAGAGCAGTAAAGAATAAATAATCTGGGCTAAGAATTATACAAGGGTCTTAAATTTGGACTATGATTGTAGAAGAAAAATATCACTACCCTCACAAATGTAAAGCTGACAAATAGGTACAGTTAATGGCAAACCAGAAGAGAGGGTTGTTACTGTATTCAGCAGATCTCATGTTACACTGAAAACTTGTATTTTCAAGTTCAGAAATAGAATAAGAGAAGAGAGATACTCTACTGGAGATCCACATACAATTCTGGGCTGTAAGGCAGGATGTGAAGGCAGACAGAGGATGCAGCTCCAGGGACTAGGAACACTGAGAATGCAGAAGCTCCTGGGTTGCTCTTCATGGTTGTTCATGAATTCTGCAGGACTCTGAAAGTCACTGTGGTAAAAATGAGATAGGCCTGTAACGAGCTTGCTCAGCCAGTATACTGGTACTGAGGGGCGCAGTTTCCTAGGAACAGACACCTCTCTGTGCAGTAGCATGTCGTATTTCAATGTGTTAAAGAGAGTCACTGCCTGCTTTCTTATGTGAACATGTCTGAATTTAGATTCTCTAGCCTATATCTACAAATGGATAGAAGAAATGCTGGAGTACAACTGCTGGTGAGGGAGGGTGAAGATTGAAGCACTCCCTACTCTGAAGCCACATGTCCTTATTGCTAGCTACTTCTAGCAAGCCTGCAAGTCAGACTGTATCCATATCATGTGAAAGCAGTTTAATTCGCAGTACTTAAAGTCCCCTCTGCTGTTCTGGCAGGCAACTTGGGAATCTCTCAAAAAGTACCTTGAAAAGGAAAAAAAAAGAATTTGGTGTCGGTCTCACAACAGCAATGCAACGGAGGGACAGAGAGCAAAAACTGATCCAGGAGCACCGATTCTGGCTGATACACATTGCAATCAAGAACAAGGGTGGACCAGCCCCAAGAGGACAGCCCACTTCCCCTCCCTGGGAAGCTTGCATTGATCAAGCTTGCACCTTCAGCACATGAACACAAAGTAGGTGGCAAATGAATTTGGACCCTAGCGTCTGTCTATATACTGTAGACATGCTCTGTGTTGCAACTGGCCTCACATTAATAGATACAATGCTAATAATCACATTTTTAAAAACCTACCTTTAACATATTTTTCAGGGAATAATAATCTGCAACAACTACTCCCTCAACACCCTCACCCATCAGCATCAAGAGGGGAATTGTATTCCTTCCACTGTGGATAAGTGTTCACAGACTACGAACTCTGAAAGAATACACTGCCACAAGCAGACACCTACGTCATTGGGAATTACTTCCATCAAACAGGAAAGGAATATATTTATTTATTGACCAGAGGACAGTGTAGCCACTGAAGCAAAAAGTAAATGCTCTCAAATATTCCCTGCATATGCTCCTCTCACAACACTCTACCTCTTGATTTTTTACCTCATTATTATATTTTTAAATATGTAGGGCAAAACAAACAAAAACTTGGTTAAAAGTTCAAATTAGCTGGGGAAGAAAAAAAAGACAACTCATGTGAACAAGAAAACCAGCTCTCCCATCTCTATGGCAACCTTTCCTAGAAGTTTATCAATTTGTCTTCTTGATTTTTAACACCGTATCTGAAAGAAAAATGACTGAATTCTTTCATTTTTAGCTTCTTGAAATGAAACTACATGTCATCACTTTGTAATCTCTAGGAATTAGCTATTTTCTCACAGTGCACTTCAACAATTTATCATACACTTACTTGCAAAAAGTTCTGAATATCACCAGGAAAATCAGAACTGTTTATCAAACTCACAAACACCTTTTGATATAGCTTCACCCACAGGGATTTAAAATACACCAGATAATATGCCAGAACATACACAGTAAGGAGCACCCCTATCCTGGAAAAAAAATAATCTAACTGGCACCTACTGTATTTAACATAAAATGTCTCATTTCTAAATACTTGAAATATAAAATCATAGAATCATAGAATAGTTTGGGTTGAAATCATAAATTTAGCATAAAGTAACCTCTAAACTTACAGAAGTTGAAATTCTCTTTGCTGTCTCTGTAATTGCCTGTTCCAATGGTTTCCAAAGGTGGAAAGCATAACGACCTGAAAAAGATTAAAGTTAAATGAAATTATAACCAACATTCACTAGAAGGGGGAAAAAAAAAAGTCTCCAACTTATGTTCATCATCTGACAGCAGAAAGAATTTTGGCTTAAAAAATAAATCAAAATCCTTCTTGACAATCTTTTTGTCTCATTTATTTGCTGTACAGCACCGTTGCACTTTACCGCTTTTCAAGATGCTCCCTCAACAGCCATTTTTGGATCCTGCCTAGCCAAAGTCCCACAGTAAACTTGCTATCGTTTACATTTTTCAATCTTTGTACTATTAGGGGAAGGAGGGGAAGAAGCTTAGTATACTTCATCTAAAAATCTAGTCATGGACTGCGAAGATCTATTGTGTTTGCTCACAAAATAAATAGATTTAAACACATTTCAATATGATAAATGAAGATATCTGCCTTGTGAACTTTAAGAAAAAGGGCAGTATGAAACATTAGCTTTGGATAGACATTATTTATTAAAAACTGTTCAAAGGTTATGTCTTCAAAAAAAGAAATCTATGTACTAGACATTTCTTGCTGTGATGTTGTATGCTTAATCACACATTTTGTAAGTACTACATTTTTTATTTCGTTACAAAGAGAAGATCTTCTGGGATTCAGAGCCATTCAACTGCCCACCGGCAGTGAACGTCTATAGCTAGGAAAGGCTAGAGGGAACTCTATAGACTGTGTTCTCCAAAGTACAAAGCAGGTCTATTAACTTCAAAATCAAGATTTGTGCCATGTTACTGGAGGATTTTCCCTGTAAGTCCCCTCTCCCCAAATATTGTTTTGATGAACTGTTCATTAGCAATGTAACTTACTATTTTACACAATGGAGAAACTTCTTATAAAATGTGGCTCTGCTTCACTCAAAGAGCATCTTGCTTTCATTCTTAAAATACACAATGTGTCCATAGGTTATTTTAGTTATCTAAGCCTGTGCCTATGTTAACACAAAGTTAAAACCATTGTTAGAGTATCACTGCTGAAATGCTGTGATCTACTGATCTATTACCTCACCACCTTCTTAATGCTTTCTGTTACCACTTCTTTGCTAGCTGCCATTAATTCTTCAGCTCGACCAGCAGAAGAAATTCTAAGAGCATTCCTCTTCTGCTTCTATACAAACACATAGATAAACCAACTGCTTAATGGGTGTACATCACCAAAGATCTCGTCCTTCCTTCCCCTAACCAAAAAAACAGCACAGCTGTACCCAGCAAACACCTGCTGAAGTCTGGTGCAACTTGGTCATCTATTGCATCTATTCTTGGTGTATGCATTTGCACACAGCTGACCATGGTTGTTTTATATGCTGAAAATAATGGAAATCGATTTGTGTCTTTCAAAAACAGAATAGACCACAGTTATCTAGGCTGGGCAACCCAGAATATAAATCATATTAAGCCCATGCCCTGTGTTCAGACTAGAACCTATTTTTCAGAAGATAGATACACTCCAGATGCAAAGAGTTCAGGTAACAAACAATGTACTATGGGAACAGTTTAGTATGATAAATCACTGTAGCCACTAAAACCTTCTATTTTTCTCTATTGGAATTTGTCAAGCATCACCGTCACATCACAAGATCCTGTTACACTCTTCTGTACTACAGAGCCTCCACCTTGCAATATGTTATTAAATAAACAAAGTAAACTTTTCACATTACATTTTACAGACAAAAAGCAGATGAAACCTTTCAGCTGCTGCCCATAAAATTAGTTTCTTCAGCTGTGACTTTTCAAAAAGAATTTTGGAAAATATGTCAAGGATTTGGAAGGGACAGGAACTATAACTGGACACGATTCTCCATAGTACTCTCAAGCGACCTTTCCACTTTCCACTATTTATATTCATAAAAACTTCAATAACCCTTTTGGAAACAGCACTCGCAAGTGACAGTTCCACACTCAGCTGGTAATTTAGCTTACCTGCAAATGCAACAGTCGCAACACCAAGTCCAACTGCTATCATAGTTCTGGCCTAAAGTGGAAAACCAGGAATCAGAATAACATGCAAATTCTAATTTGAAATATATGCACCTTTTACTTTAACAGCAAGTATTTCTGATGTCTGACGTGGACATTTCATATATAATTTACAAGAAAAATAAAAGTAGGTTCGCTATTCCAACGGCTACATTAGATTTTACAGTTCAGTCCCATTAACTCATGCCAACGCATCAAGTTTAACTTGGAACTACCCATTAGCAAATCAGTGAACAAATACTGACAAAGCAGGTCACGGTGTGTAATGATAAAATCACAAGGCAGACAACTATGCAGGATTACCTGAAATTATTTGTGCGGACTAGTTCAACACAGTACATAACAGAAAGTATGCAGTTTATTACCAAAACATGAAGAGCTAAAAACAAAATATTGTTTTGCAAAGTCCTTCACTGGGAATCTCATCATGACATTGCTTGAAAATGGTATTGGAATATTAACTTAAATGCTACGGCTACAAATGTGCATTAGTGTCTTCCATCTTTCACACTTTGACTCATGGAAGCCCCAATAAAGACATGAAGCCCAGTAACCTCTTTTCATTACTTACTGTCAATCACTGGCTGGACTCTATCTTATAGTACAAATATTTGTAAATAGGCAGACTTCAGACAGATTTCAGACAGTGTTCATTATCAGCTAAAATTCGCTTTAAGTCTAACTGGGCTCTTGGAACCAAACCCACAGAAAAGACTTGAACATCTGATTTAGATAATAGTAACTCCTACCTTTTACTAATTCAAAACCCCTAGATTAGGTGTACGTATTTTCCTACACAGTGCTTGAAGAAAGTCAGGCATCTCAAGAAGGACAATAAGAAGTATCTCCATGTTGAACAAGAAGCTGCTGAAAGGTATGTAGTAAACCTTGTGACGAAGGGACTGACTTCCCACACTTTTGCAGAATTCAGGAAGGGTAATGACATTGCAAGTCTTGGGGGCATTGTCAACTACTGAAAAGCCTACGTGCAATTTTTGAAACAAATGAAACAAAGTCATCTGTGGTACTACCTGTCTTATCATACGATAGTTTAATAATGTCTTGAACTTCCCCCCAGGAAACACGAGAAATCAGATTAAGCCTGTTTAGCTTGAATTCAAAACATAACGACAGTGAAAATGCTTTTATCACCAGACTGACTCTTCTATGTATGACTGACTTCTCCATTTATCCAATAACTGGTTTATACATTTTCTACCAATAAGCCTGACAGCAGGACTTGAAGCCCAAATTTCAATGTGAGTGCCCCAGTAACTGGATTTGGAGCCAAATTGCCTTTGCTACTAAGATTCCTGGGGCTAAAATTATCTGTCTTTGATTCTACCCAATCTCATTTCTAGACAGAGAGGGAGTAGGGGAAGAGTTGGGAAATACTGGATTTAAAGCCTTCTAGAGCTGGCTTAGTAGGGGCTAAAACATAGGTCGACAACCTTCCCAGCAAATGGGCCGCTGTACAAGATGCAGGCACTGCCATCACGCCCAGCGGCTCCTGCAGCTTCGGCTCTGAAGGCAAGTATCCGTGATTGCTGCCTGGAGTACTGAGCTCGGTACGGAAAAAGCGGTAGCCTGCTCTGAGCTCATCCAGAAGCAGCTGTATTCCTCTGTATCTAGCTTCTGGATCCTATGCATTTTAACTAAGTACCTACCTCCCACCTACCCAGATGGGGCTATTCTAGCTATTTGCGTAACAATACTGCAATTGCCTAGAGGTTTCTAGTAGGAAAAAAAAAAAAAGAGACTTGCTAAACATACTGAAAGCGGAGCTCCAAAGTTAAGACCGAGGAAATTTTGGCCTTAAAAATCTGCCTATCTATCCCATTTTAGTAACCTAACTCTTCCATTTCAGTGTAGTCTTCAGTCTTGATATTAGCATTCATTTCTGAATGTAAAAATAATGTAGTAGTTTTACGTCTGTTGTTCCTCTCAGTTCCACAAAATTTCCCCTCATCTTTAGACCATGAAAAAATATAAGTACGTTACCTTAAATGGTAGAAGATATAAAATAGCGAAGCATACTGTTCATCTCTTCACTAAACTAAAACTCTTTTCATTTCTTCTCAGAAATTGGTTTTCCCAGGCTCTCAATATTCAAACCTCCTAAAAAATTCTAATTCCTCCATTTAGACACAAACCAGAAACAGCCACAACATTTCTGAAAATATCATAACCCTACAGAAATTCTGTATTATTCTGCTCTGTGGTTTGTGACCATGGATAGATTCAATACAGACTTTCCTCGACTTGTTCAGAATGACAGCAAGAATCTTTTACTAAGTGGTTACAGTCAATTAAGAGCTCAACAATGTATGAAATAGATCACACTGGCAAAAAAAATAATATTTATTAGCTTGTGCTTGTCCAAATTAAGTTATACTTGCTTTGCCACCAAAAAGGTGGTTTAAGTCAGCAGTTTACAACAAGGTATGCTGCCACTGGTAAGGCATTAGCAGCAGACACCTCATCACAGGTAAGGCCAAGCACAGAGACCAAGCTAATCAATAATACCTAGACTCTGTCAGTTCAGCGCAGAAATAGCCTAAGTGTTTTTGCACAGTAGTCTGGGAACACAACGTAGAGATCCCTGAGGGCCTTTGATAGAGTCAGCCATTTCCACTGGGATGCATTATTTCAATCTCAGTGGAAAGCACTAGCAGTTAGTGGAAAGCTAGTGGAAAACAGCAGGTAAAAAAGCGTGGCAGTAGCTCTAGAATAGAGGCAGTAGGCAGGATCAACAGGAATATGAAGACAAGCCAGAAAACTAGGTAAAAGTGATGGGAAGCTCAAGCCAGAGAGGCGTGAAAGATTGTCCACATGCTGAAGTGAGGTACAACGACCGGAAAAGCTGAGAAATATCGGTTTATGGTAACTCACCTTATTTGCTTTATGAGCAGGTCAGAGGAGAGTCACTTGCCACATAGTAGCAAAGAAGTGATAACTTGTCATACCAAAGCACCTTGAATGTTCGTTATGGTGTGAATATATCCTAACTATACCCACGCAATGAGAGCTGGATTTGAATCAATGCAAGAAAGATTCCATGGTTTGTCTTTTACTGACACAGCCTCTCGCACAAAATTAGTGGCAACTTCAAGTACTAAGCAGTGAGTCCTTTAAGTCCAGCTTGACTCAGTTTCCTATTCTATGCTCACTTAACTCAGTTGATTATTTAGAAGAATAAGTCAAGGTTAGTCCGGTGCTTTGAAATGTAAAGTGCAAAGCTTTAATTAAAATGCATTCTTTTCATGTCAATATTAAATGAAAGCAACTCACTATCATTGTGGAAGGGATCACCTCATTTACGGCATGCTAATAAACTACCACCATGACCATTTTTGGCTCCCATTGCTTGGAAATGCATTTTATTTCAGACATATAAAGGCTAAAAAAAAAAAATAAATATTTACTGACTTTCAATTATGACAGAATTGACCTTCCCCTCCCTCCAAAAAATGCCATTAAGAAATTTCCAAGATGTAGGTTTTAAATGAAAGCACACTGTTAAGATCCAAGAGGGAAAAATAAAGAAATAAAATATTAAAAAGTAACATCTGTCCCTTTCTTTATTCAATGAATCAGCTCCCAAAGGTTAGTCATCAACCCTATGCTATTCTGCTGATCTCAGTATTTTAATTTTACTATGCAGCTCAGTTTTCAGCAAAAAACCCTCTTAGATACAGAAAACAATAAAACAAAGTTTTGCTAAATCTGCAAAACTTGATTTTTTTTTTTAATTCTTTTCAGAAACATGTATAAGAAAACACACATATTAGAAAGGCAACTGCAAGATCTGACTTGCCAAAGTGTTTGGCATACAAAAGAGGATAAAAACATTAATTAACATACAGTATGTTTAGAGGTATACATCATATACTGTTAGCATACAGAGATCTGTGGCCTAATCCTTTGATATGTAATTTTCTAGTACTCTTAATTTTTTAGCAGAAGAAATGGGGAAGAATGAGATAATCTTTCTGCAAATTTCTAATCCACAGTCTCTGCTAATTTAGCCATACTAAAAAAAAAATACAACTTCTGTAATTCCTAGCATTGCAGCTTCTCCTTCTATGAAGCAGAAAAAAGTTAAACTTATAAAAAGAGTTTCAAATGCGTAATTTTAAAATTTCAGCGCAACACTACTTACATCTGACCACAGGCTACAAGAACCACCTTTACGAATGTTAAAACACACCTGCTTGCAAAGGATTTCTATTTTATACAGTGGTTCTTCTAACACAATCAGTGAAAACACCCTTCTCAGTCAAATGGAAAATATTTCGCTCTTCTCACAACTAGCTTTCAGACACACAGCAAGAGCTCTACCGTCTTTTGCCTCAGAAATCTACAGTGTAATGGAATAAAAAGCACAGAGAAAATAATCATTTGTCCTGATGGGCTGGATAGCATTTTGTTATTAGTCCATCCTTAATCATGGATCAGTACAAGAGGAAGTATATACTTACATTGAAATAAGTACAGAAGTGTAAATTGCTTGCTTAACTAAAAACTTAGTTTTAGGAAGGTTTGGTTTGTTGCTTTTTTAAGTGCTGTATGCCACTAAGAAGGATATACAAGTGTATTAACTAAGTGTACAAAAATATTTCTGAAACTACTTTTTCCCTTAAATAAAAATTCTTGGCCTGAAATAAATGATTGTTTGGCACGGAAGCCAGAATAAGGCTTCTGTTCCTCAGAAGTGTAGGTACTACAGCTTATTGGAAGACTGGTTTAGAGCAAACCACCTAATTAACTCTATATGGAGCCAGATACATTTTGTAGTAGGATTATATTATCAACTATCTGCAAGGGATTCGATTTCATAATCTAATGTTTTCCTTCCAGTCTTACCTTCCTATGAAATTTAATTTATTTTCCAATAGTGAATTAAAAGTAATTTCAGCCAGATGCTGTTCTCCGTACTCACCCAATTCTCACGTCAATTTGTGTCATTTATTTTACAGCAACTTTTTTGGTTTGTATATAAAACTATGCCTAAAGTTTCTGACAGTTTTTCACAGGAAATGGTACCTGAGCAACAGATTCACTAATAGAAGCATTACCATAAGGCATTCAAATCAATCTTCTTGAGTATGTATTAATTAACAAAGGCCTCTTGCGGGTATCTTTGAGAACAGACTCTATGCTTCTACTGTTGTTCTTCTGTAGCTCCAAACTCCAAATGCTTTTGTAAAGTGGCCAAGATCAAGTGACTTCAGCTAACATCCCGGACGACTCACAACCAAGATTCAGGGTAGGATATCGAACAGAGCTCTTTCAGCCCTGAGAGACGGATGCTGTTGTTAGACTTTGCTTCTCCTACTACTCTTTCCTCCACTGTGGCAAGAAGGCCTGATTAACCCTGTACGACCTCAGAGGAACAGATGCACAGCACTACAATTGATCTTGCTATTTCTCTCTGGTAAAATTTTAGGATTTGGCTATATGCAACTTGACCTCCTTCTGAAGGAGGGAAACCAATAAGCATAGGTACTGTCCCTTTTTCGACTGTCTGCATAATACCATCTAGAGAAACTCTGAAATAGCTTCTACTGCCAACCATATGCTAACAGTTTACAATGTATATATGCCTGAAAAATACTGTATTCTCCATTGAAGGGCCTGGCTAAAGAATAAATTTCGATAGAAAATTGCAGCAATCCAGAATCTAGTCCTGTAAAAACCTGCCACAGTCTCTGGACCTTAGTAAGAACCTGACAAAACAACTCACATCAACGAAGCAAGCCATACTAACCCCAGATGCAATTTTTATCCCAGACAGGTAGGAAGACCCAAAGACTCTACAAAATTCACTAGGAATTTCCCTCCTAGCATTCCATGGGGAGAGTACATGGACATGACAATGCGTTTCAGAGTAAACTTCTTAAGATTACATAGCTTGCTGTTAAATACACAGAAAGACTCGGGGGGGGGGGGGGGGGGGGGGGGGATGTCCTAGACCGTAGTAACAGTGAATAAGAAACTTAGAAAACTATGATTTTAAAAACTGTATTTTTTTAAAAAAGAGAAAGAAATGTTGTAGAGGCAACAGCATGCACACAACAAAGTAATTCTTCGCTATGAGGGTGGTGAGGCTCAGGCACAGGTTGCCCAGAGAAGTTGTGGCTGCCCCATCCCTGGAAGTGTTCAAGGCCAGATTGGATGGGGCTTTGAGCAACCTGGTCTAGTGGAAGGTGTCCCTGCCCATGGCAGGGGGGTTGGAACTAGATGATCTTTAAGGTCCCTTCCAACCCAAACCATTCTGTGATTCTATGATTAAGTATGGTAAATACATATTTAAAACCAGTTTAAAACTGGATCTTCACCATCCAGTGCTTTAAGCAGTGATCCATGTATTTTCCCCAACTTTTTTCCAAAGAGAACTCACTGTCCCATGAACTAGTCGAGGTGACCAGAGCGAAGGAGTGAGATCCAGTCACAGCACCCTTCCCGCTAGAGCACGGTACGGCGCGGGGAACGTTGGAGGCAACCTGCCTCCGCTGCGAGGCCCGCCCAGCCTCTCCCACATGACGAACTGTCAGGTGAGAATTAGTTTTCTGAAAGAGAGCTCTACAAAGGCAGTAACACTCAAGCCTGCGGTAATAAAACTCGGCAGGGGAACAAAGTTTTAGGCCGTGTCTGCTCGTGCCTGTGAACGCTGGAGCAGCACAGCGCTTACACAGGGGCTGCAGCGCTCCCGCCTATCCCGCTGCCCACGCTGCGGCTCCACGCGTGCCACCAGGGCCACGCACGGCCTGAGGGGCCTGAGGCGAGGGGGGCACAAGCCTTCTCACCCTGGGCACCACCACCCCGACCTCCCTGCCCAGCCCCGCAGCCCCATCCCCGGCCCCGCTGCTCATGCACGTTACCCTGGGGGCTGCGAAAGCCCTGCGCTGGGAAGCGGCCCCAGGCCGAGGGAGAGGAGCGACCCCCGCCCCGGCTTTGCGGCCAGCGGTGGGGTGGGGAGGAGGGGCCGAGCCGGCTCTTGCCTTCCCCCCTCCTCGGCCGCCACTCGCGGGATGCGCTGCCTCCCCCGCCCCGCCCCCACCCAGCCCCCGGCGCGCTCACCAGCCCGCGGTCCAGCTCGGCTTGGCCCTTGCCGGCGCCCGTAGGGACCCTGGCGTACTCGGCATAGCGCAGGCCCTCGGAGGAGGCCGCGGCTCCTTCCATGCTGGAGGGGGAGGGGGAAAGGGAAAGCGCTACAGGTCGTCCGGAGGGACAAACCAGTTGGAAGGACGGACGCCGAAGCTCCTCCCCTCGCCAATCTTCTGTGAGAGGGGCGGGGCCAACGCTGGCGCGTCATACGCCCCGCCCCGTCATCTCCTTTCTGCGTCGTAGCCTTCGTGCGACGGAGTCCGGGCGGGCGCGGAGGCGGCCGCGGCGGCGTGAGGGGCCGGGCGGTGCTGTGGCGGGGGCGTAATCTGTCACCGGCGAGGCGAGGCCCTCACGTCCTCCTCCCGCCTCGTGGCCGCCCTTGCTCACACCTGAGGAGCCCGGTTTTACCGCTGAGGTCTCCCCCTCCTCGGTAGCTCCTGCCTCTCTGAGGAAGGGCGGTTGGGAGGTTCATGGCGCCTCACGGCGGGGAAGGAGCTGGTTCCTGGGGGATGCTCTCCCACCCCACCGGCTTGAGGCTGGGTCGGAGACTGGGGGCTGGTGTTTCCTTCATTTATCCTCCTGGCTGGTTTGGGGAGCAGGAAGGCTGGCGGTGGCTGCTGCTTCTAAATCCCAAGACAGCCAGGAAAGAAAGGGGCAAGGGAGGGGAGAGATGAAGGGATGAGAGATAATTTATGCATAAAACATAGGATAAGAAGAAGGAGGCAACACATGGGAGAAGGAAAGGCCACACAGAAATGTTTCATGTCTGTCTTCAGAAAGAATACAGGATTTTAGAAGGGGGAAAACATGTTTAAAGGAAAGGATAAAGAAAAACTGATCTGGGGAAAAAAAAAAGCAAAACCACTAAAAATGGGTTTTAATATTTATATTTTTGCACCTTAGTTGATGTCTCTGTATGTTTCAGTATATTTATATTGTGATTTCCTGAAAATGCTGACAGGATCATAGTTCACCCTTCTGAAATTCTTCTTCAAGTGATACCTTATATGCAGAAGTTGTCAATCACCTTTAGTCCTGTATCACAAAATGTAAAATGCTCAATCTCTTTTCAGTACAGCAGCATAACAGCTCTTCTTTTGCCCTTACGCTGGTTTTCCTTCTCTCCTACCTGGTAGTACTGGCAATGGAATTGAATTATCTGCAGATTACTAAGCGGTGTGACTCAACAAAAAGAATTACTCTCCTTGTCTCCTGTTTCAAATGGTGATTGTTCTTCTGAGGCATTGTTCTGAGCACATACCACAGTTTTGTGTATCTGATTGATACTCATCAATCCTATAACGCCGAAAGGCAACTGCCTTAATTCATCTCCAAGTATCTTTTTCAAGTACAGCTGCTATTAACCATAAAGGTGTGTTGACCATATATAGCATTTCATTAATCTTAGACAGATGTATAAATTTGACTTTCTACAGCACAGAAGTCATTGGAAGTTCTATGATGATCCATTTAGGAAGAATTACATTCCTGCTTACTTCTTCATTGAACATATAACATACAATCATATATGATTAATTTTTAAAACCTTCAGTGGAATAGAATTTTTTGTAATCTTAAAACCTATTTTAAAATCAATAAAAATGTCCCCAACTAATCATTTCTTGTTCATTGATTTGCATGGAAGTAATGCAGAATAGCATGTCAGTTACTACTTTTTTGATTATCAAACTCAAGTTTAAAAAATAATAAATTGAAAGTATTGGAATTTAGGGTTCTTTTCCTTAATTTTTCTCTTCTGCATTTTATTGCAACTTGTTAAAAACAATCTAGGTCTCTCCGATGACATAATGCTTTTGTTAAAAGATAGTCAGCCATAAGAGAAGAAACATTGTTTTGGGGAGAAAACTGAAATGGCAGGAAATAAAAAGAAGCCAAACAAATAAGACTAGGAGAAAGTAAGAAAGAGGCAAATCTGTGAAGTGAAAGACTGCAGAAAACAGTATCTTCTTTTTCCAGCTTCTGCAACACTTATTTATATTGAAAAGTAACTACTCATATAAGTAGCATCCTTGAGTCCAATGGGACAGTAAAGTGAATGAGAGTTACTCGTTTTCGCCGCCATGCGTGTTTGGCCAGGCAGCTGTAGGAAATACACACGGGTGGCTCTAAACAAGAACAACTGCATTGCTTTGGAAAACTTGAAAGACTCAGTGGACAACAATCAGGAGAACATCAACAATAATGAATTTTAACAGTGCTTTGCAATTCTAGACCACCAAAACCCAAAGTAGTTTAGAAGAATTTCTCTAATATCTGAGTTTACAACCATAATTTACAAAATCTACCTAAGTGGTACCACATAAAATCCATGTGAAATACAGGAGGGTGAGGAATTCCAGGCGTTTTGCTGGCTTATGGTCAACTTGTCCACCAGGAATTACTTGCTTCATCGTCTTCCCTGGGATTGAGGTGAGCCTGAACAACCTGTATTTCCCCAGATCCTCCTTGAACGTTCAGACAGTGGCTCTATATTCTTCCCGGGTCACCTGCCCCTGCTCCCACCTCTTGTACGCTTCCTTTTTATATTTGAGTTTACTCAAGAGCAGCTTGTTCCTGCCACTCTTGTTTGACTTCCTGCTGTCAGGATGGACTGTTCTTAAGCTTTTAGGTAGGGTTCCTTGAAAATCAAACAACTCCTGGACACCTCTTCAGTACTACAGCCCACGTCAAAGTCTGCTCTCATTAGGTCCAGGGTTGTGATTCTGCTATTTTGCCTTAATTCTGCACTCTCTTGGTCACTGCAGCCAATTTCTTCCCCATTTGTAAGTATCAGGTCCAGAAGAGCATCTCCTCTTGTCAGCTCCTTGATCACCTCTGCAAAGAAGTTATCATGAATGCACTCAGAAAAGACCTTATGTCACGGTAAGGGTAGCAAAATTTGGCCTTTAAAGACACTGAGTCATACTGTGGTCCATCCAAATACATCTAGGCAAGCCCTGAGATGGAGAACAGTGCTCTGAATGTCTTCCCCATATCACTAGCTACACTACTGCTTTCTGGACAGTGAGGATCAGGAAGCATATAGATTAAGCAGAGCGAACCAGATAATCAGCACAAGGAGAAGAAATCTTTTGCTAGGAGTGAAAGGCTGTAGGTTGTTTCCCTTGGAAGCAAGGAGGGAAGGAATGAAAGCAGCTGGGTCTTTGGTTATGGTTCTCTCCCAAAGCCTCTCTCAGCATGGCACAGCTGTGTGCGACGCTACGCACAGGATGGTGCTGGTAGAGACAATCTGTCCATTACTATTTTAATTTAATCCTAAACACTGGTATGTTTCAGCATATTGTCACTATTAATGTGTAGCAATGTTGTCCATATTTGTTACGCCATTTAAGTTAATTGTCTGCATACTTTTCCTGTAAATGACTTTCCTAAACAGTCTGTGCTACAGCATTCCATGTTGCAGTCAGGATCAATGCTGGCAAGAGTCTCTGTCAGGAATGAAGGAGAAGCTAGAAACAGATACCAGATTAAAGTTTGTGAAATCGATAACAAGGAGGGAGGGGCCTTTTGGATTTACTCTCTACCACTGAGAATTTCCAAAGTACCTGTAAGTGTAGCACCTGACCAGTGACACTAGAATGGCAGGGACTAAAGTTTCGTGCTGAAGATTAAAGTTTCTGAGGTCAGGCAGAGAAGAGAGTATAATTGAGAGTTATCAAGGAAATCATAAGGCGTATCATATAAAATTGTTAGAGTCAGTACTTGAGCCTTGCTGAATTGTCATGTGCATACAAATGAATAAAGAATAAATCTTCCCAGCCACTGCACCAGGATTAGAGGTTGGAAGAGTTCATTGCTCTTAAAAGCATTTGTATGTTTCTTTAGTTACCGCAGTATAGTATAAAAGCAAAAAGAGGCATGAGCTGTGGACTTCTACTAATTTCTTTAAGTAAGGTATTCTGAAACATTAAACAATAAAGAGTGTAATGTTCTTTCTAGATACTATAATAATTGTCTGTATGGCACCTTTGGTTGACTGAGTACCACAGGGTAGTATATTATGCAAAATCCTAAGCTGGAACTAATCATGGCCTTCAGGAATTACAGGAGCACAATTATTCCTTGAAGAAGATGGTATATACAGCAAAAGGCTCAGGTATCTTTTGTGAATAAGAGTGTTAAAATAATTTATGTGCAAGTAAATCTCCTCTGCTTTAAAAACTGTTAAGAAAAAGATATATTCAGGAATTTTACAAATACTATTTTAATACTGTCAGACTTCTCCAGGACTTTTTCCTTCTGGTCACAATGCTGGAGTTCTTTGTTTCTGATAGCATTTGTGTAGTTTGCCAGTTAATTTTGCCTTTTCAAATAAATTTGCTGCAGGCATTTTTAATGGTATAAAACATTCATTTGTAGTCCTGATTGTTTTTATAACATCAGACCTTTAAAATAGCCCTGCTTTATTATTTAGTATTATTTATATAGCAATATAGATATGCATAACACTCTCCAGGCATAAGAATACTCCTAAAATATAGCAATAATTTTCAGGCACTACTTCAGGACCTCAATATAGCAAGTTCTGGACATCAGGTCAATTATATTTTCAATCTCCACTTCCTTTTACTGAAGTAGTGTTAGCTAAAGGGGAGGTGGACCTGCTCTAATGCTGAAGGACTGCAGAGAAAGCAAGGGTCAATTTTCTTTCAGAGCATGGAGGATGATAGTTTTTGACAGGTGCCGTCAATTTCAGCTTTTTGCAATAAAATGGGAAGTGTGTGCAGCATTTTACATCTCCCAAATAGATTACCCAACGCAGACACACACACACACTTGTCAAAGCTAATGGCATTCTTTCTGCTGAGCCTGACAAATTCCAGTCCTAAATCTAAACAAGAATAAATCTTGGCCAAATGTTGACATTTCACCCTCCTTCTGGGGCTACCTCTCCAGGGAGCAGAGGAATTTCTTTTCTTCAGCATCCTGAGCTGTAGCAATTAGTGCTGTCATCAGCCCTGCAGAACGCACTGTCCTCACAACAGAGCAGCCTTGCTCCTAACGTAACATTTTCTGTGAAGTGCACAAAACTAAAAGCGATACTACAGCATTCATTCATATTAATGATTTGTGGGTTTGGTCCATGGTGAGCTCAGATGATTTTGCTTGCCATAAGCATATTTCAGATCAAGTTTTTTAAAAGTAGAGCTGAACATCACTGTGTTGTCCAGTTCAAGATTTCCATTCACAACTAATTGTACAGCAAGCTAGAGTACTCAGCCAGAAAAACCTTGGTAAAGTAAAATGCATCTTTAAAAATTCAGTTTTCAATTTGCCATCATGGTATGGGAACACTATATGCAGTGCTAATTATAAATCTGCTTCTAAGTATGTTTGCCATCCCTTGTCATTGCCCTAAAATACAGGGAGATGTTCCCAATGATCAATTACACATATACACTCTGCAGTGTATTCAGCTGCGTGTCTTACCTACTTAGCTGAAATATCCAGGGAAAAAATACGTATGTGAACCCTTGAGCATCATACTCAGCTGTAGGTCTAAGTATTTTAGCTGATGGTAAAGGAAAAAGCAGTTCGCCAGCAGTCAAGGCCACTTGCTACCATTTGCTGGCTCCTGGGAAAAACAGAGAGCGGGCTGTAGGAGATCTAGCTTGTCCTGGCTGTCTTTCTCAAAAGTCTCCTGCGCTTTGATGCTTTTATTCGGGTTTTAGGCTTCTAGTCTCCTTGGATTAAATGTAAATCTTAGCTTTTAATGACAAGTGTTGGTGGTTATGGAAAAAAATTAAAAATGCAAAACCTTAAAATCCATAAACCAACAGTGAAATAATGAAGAATGAACAGATGTTTTCATGGAAGGAGAGGTAGGAGACATTACATTGTTTTAAATTCTTTTTTTTTTTTTTTTTTTAAATACTATTTCTTTCGTAGAAGAGAGTTTTATCCCATCTGACATTCCCAAAGAAAGGATGAGGTGGCTGACCGGGATTCTGAATATCCTTTATGGTGAGAAAGGATCTCTGATACCTCTCATTTTTTGTATAGTTCATGGTGCTGCTGAGTTGGAAATAAAGGTTCAATATAGAATGTTCCTCTACAGAAGTTATTTTATTATTGTAATTTCATGAAAAACACAGGTGAGGGAGGGAATATGGTGATTCTTAATATTTCACATGTCCGCTGAAGAATTTTCTCAAAGCAAAAGACAGATCATTTTCTATCTTTCTATCTCCCACAAAATAAAAAAAAAAAAAGTTGTTAATAGCTAGAGGCAACAGAGCTTTACAGACAAAAAAAGCTTTATTTTGACAGAGGAATTTTCTCATTCCTTTTCCTGTTTTCTCCCCTGTCCCGCTGGCGGGAGGGAGAGAGGCACCAGCTGTGTGGGTGACAAATTCACCACGAGCCAGCAACGTGCCCTTGCGGCCAGGAAGGCCAACACCATCCTGGGGTGCATTAAGAAGAGTGTAGCCAGCAGGGCGAGGGAGGTTCTCCTCCCCCTCTACTCTGCCCTGGTGAGGCCCCATCTGGAGTCCTGTGTCCAGTTCTGGGCTCCCCAGTTCAAGAAAGACGAGGAACTGCTGGAGAGAGTCCAGTGGAGGCTACGAAGATGATGAGGGGCCTGGAGCATCTCTCCTATGGGGAGAGGCTGAGGGAGCTGGGGCTGTTCAGCCTGGGGAAGAGAAGACTGAGAGGGGACCTCGTCAATGCTTATAAATATCTTAAGGGTGGGTGTCAAGAGGATGGGGCCAGACTCTTCTCAGTGGTGCCCAGCGACAGGACAAGGGGCAACAGGCACAAACTGGAACACGGGAAGTTCTGCCTGAACATGAAGAAAAACTTCTTCCCTGTGAGGGTGACAGAGCCCTGGCACAGGCTGCCCAGGGAGGTTGTGGAGTCTCCTTCTCTGGAGATATTCAAAACCCGCCTGGACGCAGTCCTGTGCAGCCTGCTCTGGGTGACCCTGCTCTGGCAGGGGGGTTGGACTAGATGATCTCCAGAGGTCCCTTCCAACCCCTACCATTCTGTGATTCTGT
Source organism: Phoenicopterus ruber ruber (assembly GCA_009819775.1). Lineage (NCBI taxonomy): Eukaryota > Metazoa > Chordata > Aves > Phoenicopteriformes > Phoenicopteridae > Phoenicopterus > Phoenicopterus ruber. The sequence continues at coordinate 186,768,100 of CM020215.1, read as the reverse complement.
GATTCCGTGGGTGCTTGCCTGCTAACAAGGGCCAATGGACCACAGCATCTGACCCACTGAGGGATGTAAGATAACTATAAACATAAACTGTAGGATAGAATAGGCAGCCGATATTTGGTGGATCTAGAAAAATATAAGTACTGAGTTAAAATTGTTACGAAGGATTTGGGAATGGTTGAGATTTGGTGGGGGTTTGCATGTTTCAGGAGGCTGAATACATTGGCATTCTGATACTTAAGACGCACAGATTCTTTAGCATCTATTTAGCATCTACAACACTAAATGAAATAGAGCCAGAGACTAGTCCTTTGTCCTAAATCCAGCTAGCACAGACTTGCTTATATGTATGCTGCCTAAGACTAGCCTCCACTAGGCTAGGAGGAGCCTAAGTGGCTAGGAGGAGCCTAGTGAAGGCTAGTCCTTCCTACCTAGCACTTAAGCTCCAAGCGTCCTCAGAGCCCCAGGTCATACTGCTGTGACCCTAAAACTTAATTATTATTTTGGGGAATATTTCAGCTCAGTGTGTCCAAAGTAATATGAGTGATGTGTTGCAGCCCATCAAAAGTTGTGCTTTAATAGCATGAAACTGAGGGCTGATGAATGACGTACTGTGGAGTATGACACAGAGGTGCACTGGATGTGTTTGAGATGCAGAGATTGCTGGGGTAGTGTTGGAGGGCTCTTTAGGGGGGAGGAAACTAAGCCTGGTGCAGTCGTATTCATACTGACTTTCTGGGGGTCGTGTCTGGCCTAACCATCCTCAGAGCCAGGCCTGGATGTTGTCCTGGAGAAAGTTAGTTTGGATTGTCCACAACAGAGCCAAGAAAGAAACGAGCATTGAAGCGATGTAAGCGATTGAGCTTCTAGTGCTTAGGTTCATTTTACATCCCTGTTTTTTGAGCAACTGTAAACTACTTTTAGATTCTACAGTTACTGTTTGCAGCCAAAACTTTCTAAATTTCCACAGGAAACAGATATTAGATCTGAATTTTGCAAAACAACTGGGATTGAAGATACAGCAGCAGTGGCCACATTAATTAGAATCGATTTTTGTAATTAAATTTGGGTTATTAAGACATCAATCTGCATGGATTAAGAAGAATCCAGATGTCGAAGCCGGATTTTTACCAAATAGGGTGCCTGTAGGCACAAATCTTTGCAGTCCTCAAACATGACTTTGCTATCATTTTGCGCTGCTTCTAGTCTCTCTGCACCTCATGTATTTACCCTGCGGTCCTACATAAGGGACTAAGCTTGATGCTTACTTTCATTTGCCAGCACCTTGTACATTATATATATATATATTTGTGAAAAGGAGAGGGAACCTGGGTTAAGAGATCTTCCCCAGGGCCTGCCGTTAGCTGTGCCTGGCAGCTCACGTGAAGCAGGACAGCAAGCCTCGAGCCTTCTGGCCTACCTGAACACCTTCTTGGACAACTTAGGGGATGATTCAGATTGTCAAGTGCCATGCATTTGATTTCTGGTAAGAGCCCAATCACCATCCAGGACAAAATGTCTGTGTTCCCCACAGAGACCAGAGGTAAAGAATAAACGCACACATCTAGTCCAAGGCTGTGAGGCCCTTTGCTCTTTTAGCAGTTCCTGAAGGCATCTGGCAGGGGAGACACTCTCTCTCCCAGACCAACCTGGAACACCCTTAAACAAGAAACCTGCCTATGTTGGCTGTTGGCAACATCAAGAGTTGCCTTGGAGCTATGACCCTGAAGTGTCATACAAGCTAGATGTGTTCCTTTGCCCACAGCGTCTGGATTGAAACAACATGGGTTAAAGGGGGCTGTAGCCCGGTCTGGCCTCCTGGACAGTTTCCCAGCCAAGATGGGGGCTGTGTGAGCAAGCGCTCTGATTAATATCACAGGCAGCTAAAAGGCAACTGGCATCCCCCGGCTGAGCCAGCTCCCTAGAAAATGTCCCAGACACCAATTCTTCCCCTAAGAAACCAAAAAGAAAGACTACTGCCAACCTGGGATGGCTTCTGCGTATGTCTCCATGAATGTCAGTCACATCATTGTCTCAAGAGAGATTGGGATTAGAGGTATCAGGGCAGAAGGTAGGGAGAGGGCCTCTGGGTGGCTTTTGCTATCTGCCTCCAAGAAGTGACCGTATTGGATGCTCCCACAGTGTTCCTGTGTGCTCATAAACCAGGCTGCACCTGTCATGGCCCTGAAGCAAGACAGTTCTGGGAGGGATGCAAGGGACTATCCACCGGCTCATCCCTTCTACTGTGTGCACACAGACATTGTACACCAGAGTCTGTACAGAATGATTCGTGTCCAAATGCAGATCATCTCTTCTGCAGAGCGTGTTAGGAGGGACGGCAGGAGGGAGAAACCATTGATGCTGCCTTCATCGAGCAGCCCTAGGAGATAGGTGCTGCTGGATGTGGCAGCTCTGGGAGGTGTGCTACTGGTGATGGGGTCCCATACAGCACCCCAGGGAGCATTGCGAACATCAGGCAGCCTGTGGCTCTCCATGTGGCATTTTATCTTGCTACTTTCCCAGCATGTGTAGGGCGTGCTGTAAGAGCTAGGCAATCTGGACAGTCAGGAAACCTGGCCACAAAAGCATCCCTTCAGCAGTGTGGTTTTAGTGCAGCTTGAGCAGCTGAGGACAAAAAGTTACAAGATCTGCAGGTGTGGGGCTGGATTTCCCTAGCTCTGCTGCATAAAGCTTGAGTAGCATTACTAGTTCTTTTTTTTCTTGGGTTAGGAGCTGCCAAACATCTTTATTTTACTAGTGATACTAAGAAGGTTGCTAGTTTTCCCCAGCCCTGCAGATGCCACAGTACCTCATCTGATAGATCCAGTACCACCGGTCAGATGTGCTCACTGAAGGTATCTGTGTTTTCACTTAAGATCATGTATTTGTCCTCTGTTCATCAGGTAGAATTAGGAAGGTCAGAGTAAAAAAGTTTTCTGATTGAGCAGAATTGAAAGGGAGACTTGGAGTTGTGCAGGACCATTGCCTTAGGATTTATCCGAGTGTTAGTTTTTAGTTTCACTTTCATGTTCCTTTGCACGCTCCTGCAAATAGAAACCAGCACCCCCCCTGGAGTTATTCCCCTCTCTCATAGGCAAATCTGAAGTGCTGGGGTAAAAAATTGTCAGAAATACGGCTTTCAGCCAGACCTCACCGTGCTGATGCCAAAGCAGTCTATTCCAAGGCTGCACAAACTGTTGTTGGTTGTTTATTAGTGTAGATCAGCTTTGCTGTCACCCCATGACTCCAGTCTGACTCCAGTGATGTCATCAAACTGAGCTTCAGCTGGAGGATGACTCAGAAACCAGCTCATGCATATGCATGTCTTACAGCTGAGAGTCCAGCCAGGGGCAGGTCTTACAGGGAATTGAAACCAACTTGTAAGAACTCAAAGTTTTGAGTCTTTCCCTAGCCTTAGCTGCAGTACTCCTTTCTGACAAGGCAAGGTGCTCCTGAAGTGATGTCTGGGGTCGGTGGATGGAGGGCGGGCAGCAGGTACAGGACGGCTGCTGCCTCCAATACCCCGTTTTCCTCTCAGGGTTACCTCTGGGATGGCAACAATAAAACAGAGGAGGCTGAAAACCCTCAGAAGCTGACAACATCTAAAGAGGAGCAAAGCGGCCAAGAGTCAGTCTACCAACAACAGCAAGAGCAGTAGTAAGTAGCAAGGAGCCTGGCTGAGATGGTGTTGCGTGTAGCGGGTGCCTGTTCTCCACCTTACTCGAGGTGTGCACTATAGAGAGCCTGTGAATGGGACTGGGCACACAAGCAGCTTGTCCTCGTCCTCTCAGAGCCACCTGCGGTCAGCCTGAAGCCTACCTGTGAACGACACTCCCTACGTGGGACCTGAGTTGTTCTGGCAGGCTTCGTGATGGCATGGCTTACACCTCATGCGATAGCAGCGGCCGGTTCTGTACGTTCGATGTTGCCATACGTGGTGTCGGTTTCTTGGCATCTTTTTTTCAAAGTGAAATTTCAAATCTGGTTCTACCTCCCTGTTTTCTGTCTCCTAATATTTCATCTTGGAAAGTCTAAAAATACTTCTTTTGGCTTAAGAGATGGATATAGGCTGCATTCCAGCACTGATCTGAATGCAGTCCAGGACACAGAATAGCTTCTAACAACTTCATGCTGACAAAAGTAAAGCCAAAGCTTCAGCCCTCAATTTCATTTTAGGCTTTATTGGGATCTGTGCTCAGTCCCTCTCTGGTTTTCCAGTCACAATTCTTAGATAGCTTGTAGAAGCTCTGCCTTGCAGATATAATACAGAATAGAAACAGACAGTAGGGTGTGTGTATTTTATGCACATGTGCTTAACGCATATATGCTTAGCTAACCAAAAGTAATTGTTTACAGTCTTTTTCCGCAAATGTGCTTTTTCTGAGCTGTTAGTAACAGTGCGTGTAACGCTATTATTATTATGTGCTGAGTTTGCTTAGCTTGCCTTTTTTTTCCCCAGCCTTTCAAAGTGCAGCTGACGGAAACTGCAGGCTGTTTCAGTTTCCTTTCCCTTCTTTCTGGATGAAGCAGGTGGAGCCACGCTGTGGAAGAGGTGGCAGGCTGCTGATCGCAAGCAGCAAGCAGCAGCTTTCCATTGTAACCCATGAATGCTTGCCTACTAGGTAGTAATAATACTGGGACTATTAAGAGCTGGGTAGCTTTGAAATCCATCAGCGCTTTAATGTCTGGCTTTCAGGAGAGCAAACAACCATTCCTGAGTTACAGTCTATGTTTATTTTCTGCCACTTCCAAACATGAAAGACCCTCTGTCTTGCCTGCCCTCCCACTGGCATATATCCACAGCGCAGTGAGAGCAGCCCTAGTTAGCTTATGTACTTGTGCTATGTACATTTTTTTGCCTTTTTTTTTTTTTTGGGGGGGGGGGGGGGCGGGGATAGTGGGAGTTTTCCCATTGGTATAACTGTCTTTGCCCAGATTTAGGCTGGGATAGAAACCCCCTGTTACAGGTTAGGTAAATACTTGATCAGTTGCTTCCCTGAACTCCCTGCTGAATTTAAGGCTAGAGCAAATATATTCATACCGATTCTGACCCGATGATGGGATCCCCGCTAAAACTAAGTAAGCTTTTGGGGAAGAATAATTTAAAGCCCTGTTCCCTTTTTCGTCTTTATATGATGCTTGCAGAGAGAAAGCTGTTGTGCGTCTACTGCAAGGACTGTGCGCTTAATATTTTTTGCTATGATGTGATACGAAAGATTCTCTCTGTGTCTTCATAAAGCTGTAACAAGGAATTAATTCCTAAACCTGGAGTGTACAAATCACAGTCTGCATTAGTATGTAGTTAGTGAGGAGGAGGGATGAGGGAAAGGCAGGTTCAAACAGAAACCATGTAATATGAATGGGAAACAAATACTCAAAAAAAGAACTGAATAAGGACTGAGGTTTGCTCCCTTCCCTCGAGGAGGGGGATGCTAGCAGTCAGTTTGGAGAAGATGAAGGCACTTAAACTGTGATTTCCTTAACTAACCCAGATTAAAGTTGTGGAAGGTCTCTGTAATGCTGAAGCAGACAAGGAGAGATCTTTATTCTTAAAACAAAAATGAACTGTTACATTCATTGTTATGTCTTTGTTCTGTTGTCAAGTTATGTTTCAAGAAAGATCTCAGATTAAAATATAATTTCAGCAATGATAAAGCTGGCTCGACCTTTTAGCCATCAATGCTTTTGAACATGATCCTTAAAACTAAAATACTAGGACGCCCTCAGAATAGCCCAGGTTTTCAGGCTCTGGGATAACCAAGGGTTGAACAGAGCAGTTTGAGAGCTGAAGTCATAGGGTGCCAGTAGAAGAAAAAATGCACAGACTGGCATTAACCTAGAAGGCTTTCTGGAATAGGCATAGCAGAGGGAACATGAGGGGCCCAAGCAGGATACCGCTGTGCCAAGGAGTGGCTCTATTCCAACTGGTGTGCTGCTTGCTATTTTCTGGAAGAAACCAGGATATGGTTTTGCTGCCAGCCAAGCAGGAGTCGGAGTCTCTGTTGAAGCCTCTGAGTATGTGTGTCAGTGGTTTCCACACAAACCCTGCGTCTCAGGCTGTGTTTCAGAGCAACTGGGAGTGGGAAAACGCCTTAGCAGCGTCTTAGGGTGAGGTCAGATGACCTTTCATGTAGACGGGACACATGAGATATGTGTGGGACATGGCATGTTGTAGTCTCCATCCACTAGTCGATATCCAAACTTGTCTATTAAAAAGTACAAGGTGGGCAACTTAGAGGGTAATTTTTCTCTTGCTTCGGAAAAGCCCTTGTATGATATGTCGAGGCTGAGAAGTGGTAATAAAATGATCCTAATTAAGTTAAGAAAAATACTTGTTCAAATGCAAAATTGAAATGAAACTTTGCACATCCCCCTCCAGTTATATATAGGATGTGTTTTCAGGCCATGGAGAAAAAAATCACCAGGATGACAAGTGCTTGAAACTGCTTATAATAATAAGCTTGCATTTAAGTTACTTCACTTTGTCTGCTAAGTGCCATGAAATTAACTTGTAGAAAGTGAATTCACAAATTGCCCCTGTTCATGTCTATTCAGAAACAAAAGTCTGTACAGGAGAAAAGGTGGAGGAAAGTGGGGAAATTAGAGGCTGAACTATAGCTAGTGCCTGAAAAAGAAAATGCTGCCCCCAGTCAGCAGTCTGTCCTCGGCGCCTTTAAAGATGGCAAGAATAATATTGGTTCTGGTAAAATCCATTAAAAAAAATCAAATTAAAAATAATAAAATCTGAAGATATATTGTCACACCACTGGTAACAGTCCCTCATCGTTTTGTGTGAAAAGAGAGCAGAGTTACTAGAATGCTTGACTCATGAAATTGTATTCTTCGACTGCCGGAGCCAAATCCATCAGGGCTTTCTTTCCTTCCTTTTCCAGTCTTCATCCTGAATTTAAAAAACAAACAAACAAAAAAATCTATAGCATTGTAAGACCTCTCAGTCTTTTGCTGATAGAGTATACTTAGCAGTTCTTCTGAAAGTTTTCTTTCTGGATCTAAAATTTATTTTTTAAAACACTGAAATAGTCTATGAAACTGGAGACGGATGCTTGGCAAAATGCTTGTTTTGCCCACTACCCTGCCACTGGCGGGAGTGCTAGAAGGGTAATTTGAATTACGGACAATTTGTTTTGAGTTGAGTTCTGCGTTTGCTGCACAGGAGAAATCTCCCAATCTTTTAGCCTGAGGGACTAATCTTTACAGCCCAGTGGGGCGATTCAGAGATGCACGGCTTCCATGTGGTCAGTAGCCAGCCTTGTCTCCAGCCGAGCGTTCGGTGGCTGAGTCCATGTAAGAGGATAACTATGCAGTAAGGTTTCTGTTAGTCTGGATGATGAGGGTTGCTCTGTTCCTCACAGCGTGTGTCTGGGGGGAAGCAAGTCCTTCTTACTCCTCTATTAGAAGGCTTTCTCGGAAGAGCTTGGTTTGCACAAGCCCCGACATGTTCCCTTGATGCATAGCTTGATGAGGAGCTGTGGTGAGATGATGAATAAGGAACATATGGGAGGATACTGTGTTTGGGCAGGGCAATAAAAGAACAACAAATACAGTGGTGCAGAGGCAGAGGAGGAGGAAATACATTGTTGAAAAGAAAGTGGGGGAAGCAGAGATGAACGTGCCACTGGCTTAGGTCTTAATCTTCATGTGATACAGCGTCTGACCTGCTCAGCTCTCCAGGCGTGCTGGCAAGCGTGACTCGCAACACATGGACGCCTCTGTGGGAGGTAGCTCGGCTCAGCGCTGGTGTTGCCAAGCCCAGCGCCTGGCCTGCCCGCGTATGGATGCTCCGTGCTCCTCACGGCTAGTGATTGCCAGGTGCTCCAGCTGGCTCTGGCGCGCTCACTGCATCCCTGGCACTGTGCTGCGCTGAGGTAGCTGAGCTGCTTTGGGACCTGGGGACAGCATAAATGCGGCTGCGTCTGTCTTCGTAGACTTTGTTGGGTCCGGTGTTAGTCTGCTACGCTGCCACAGCGAACTCTTTCCCGTTGGTGTCGTCTGCCCACGAGCGTATGCTGACTAATGGCACATTAGCGTTTTCAGGGAAGAGAGAAAGCTGTGCTGCAAGCTCAGTCTGGGCTGAGACTTACCCCTTGGCTCCCTGATTTGATCTATCACTGTAACAATTTCCTTGGAGCTTTAGAGGGTGGTTGAGATGGTCTTCCAGCACCGATGTGTTTACTGCACCAAGCGGGGTGCTGGTTGAAGCACCTGCCATTCTTTACACTGCACTGTGGCATGCTGAGCCCAAACCAAGCTGATGAATCCAAGCCCCACCTTAACTCTTGGAAATTCAGTTCTGAGTTCCAGTTTTACTCTTTGGACCACATTTTAACTTCAGGAATTTCTCTAAAGCTTGTGGGTACCAGAGAATTGAGATTTGGGTGCCAACAGCAGAACCGCAGGTCTGTTGCTTTCCCGCTTGTTTCTGACTCATACCTTCTCCTGGGCCTCTCTCTGCTGCTGTTTTCCTTCTTGCTCTTTCCCCGTGCAAGTTCACTTCTGCAGGATTTAACTCTTTGTTTTCTCCTGAGGCCTCACTATGGCAAAAATGTTGGCCATTTTAATGAAAGCTTTAGCTAACCAGGGGGACCAGATACAGAAGTGAGTTACCCTGGCTTAATAAGCTTCTGGACATCAGCTGAACTGTGGTAATTAAGTGCACTCCTAGCCTGTGGCAAGCACAGGACAAAATCCATGAACGCAGACTTTTGATGATAAGCATTTTCTGCTAATGCAGTTTATTTTCTGCCTCTTGTGTCAAGAGCGCACACCCAGCTAGGATGAATCAGATGGTGTATAATGTTAAGCCCCAGTAACTCACTTTTGTCTCTGAGCTGCAAACTGGTAAGATGCTGCTGCTGATAAAGATGGAAAGCCAGAGCCCCAAAGCTGCACGCAAGGTTTGTACTCCCTCCCAGAGCTCTGCTTCTGGCACCGCTGGGGCACAGAGCATATTGCTCGACTGAGGTCTAGAACTGTGGCTGTCGGTTATCGTTAGCATCTGGCTGTGTTGTGCATTGCGAAATAGGAATACCTACAGGACAGTTGTTGTTTGCTCGCTGGGATTTGGCATCTTGTAGCCCTCTGATTTGGCAGCTTCCATGGTGCTTAGCGGCATATGGCTGTTCCATCAGTCATGGGAGTCTTGGTGAAAACAACACCGTGGTGGCGTGGACTTGACTACTCTTAAAACAATTTCTCATAATTGAATGCAAAGTTCAGCTCGGCATACCTTCGAAGGAGATTCGGCAATTGTCTTTGGCAGTTTGCTCCTTTTTCTCTTTTAAATTCAGTCTTAACGTATTATTGAATGCAGTATTTCACCTATATCTTCCCTCTTAGAAGTTAAGCACATACATTAAGCACATATATTAAGCAAAGGGGGAAAAATATGCATGCGCATGCTCACAGGTACGCACATAAACGTGTGTGCAAATACTTACCTGTGTGCATATGCATTTTTTTCTCACGCGTCTCTCTTCATTGATTACTGAATAGAAGTGATCCTCTTCCTTTCTATGGAAAGCAGTGGTTCATATGCAGAGTGGAAACCATTTGTGTTGCTCTCCAATTACGCTCTCCTTGGTTTCTGTCTCTTACAGAGAGCACATTGCCCAGCAGAGCGAAATATTTAGCTTTCAGCTTTGTGGCATTCATGTACCGATGCACCTGCAGTATAAAACACAGTGGAACTGGAGATAGTTTGTAACAGCCGTTACTGTTGTAACTCTTTACACTATTTCACACTTCATTTGGAAGGCTCCCCAGTGGTAGGTGGCCGGAGCAGGCTTGAGGAAAAACCGAAGGGCACGGCTCTGCAAAAAACATAATTGGTGAAGGGCAGTTCTCATGTGTTTATTCAGTTTTAGAAATGAACTGTTTTATGCAAACCAAAAAGAAAGAAGAAGAAAGGTTTCTATGGTCTGTACCTTGAAAGCGTTGGAAACGTGACCTTGAGCAGTGCTGGTTAGATGAGGAGAGTTATACACAGGCTCAAGAATTTGAGATTGCAGACATGATGTTCTCTGTGATACTGATCATTCAAACTGTAGACTATATTTGCAGATTTTTCTATGACTGTATTGCATGTTTCTCCTGACTGAAATGTTTCTATATCTATCTATTTATATATATTGTTATACAGGTAGTTGTATTCCCACTGCTGTGGTATTTGATGTCTATCCATTTGAAAAATCATATGAGGTTGCTTTTTGTTTTTATTTCATAGAATCATAGGATCATAGAATTGTTTAGGTTGGAAGAGACCTTTAAGATCGTTGAGTCCAACCGTTAACCTAACACTGCCAAGTGAATTTCAATACAGATACATTCTCTTATGGGGTTATAACTTTCATACTCTCGTTAATATCTGCTCAGCCTGTGTAATTAGTCAATATATTTGCATTTTCTGTGGAGAAAATAAACCAAAAAAAGTCTCATCAAGATTAATATTATCTATAAAGGTAGAAGACGATTTGTTTCTCTATTTTGAAGAGCTATAACCTGGGTAAGATGCTCTCCCCCCACTCCTCCAGTGACTTCTGTATTTTTATTTATAAAGCAACCCTACCTCAAAGATAGGCTTAAGTCATATAACAATAAGAATCATTATTAGGGAACCTGAAAAGTTAAAGTCTTTATCATCTTTTCTGGTTGTGGATTTTGAAGCGCTTCGTATATTGGTATAAAGTACAAAAAGTCTGTACCTCACTGATAGCTTCAAATCTTCACATTTCCTTAATTGCTACCCAGGTAAGTAGGATAATTTGCTCCAGACTTATGGCTACTGTGGCAACTCAGAAACTGACTGGAATATTAAATTGACAGGCTGTAGCGGGTTTTATAGGCTTTACTGGATGAGAGCTTTTTTCTGAACAAAGAAATGACATGCAATATCCTGCAAACTGGCTAAAACACAAGGTGAAAGCTGGTGGCAGGTTTTTGCATTAACTTTCTTTCCTTCAAAAAAAAATCTGAAGAAAATGAGGGATGCTAGGTGTGGATTTTAATTTTAGCATTAGAACTGGTAGGGCAGATGGAGTCTCTCAGGCAAAAGCTCATCTGGCTCCTCTCTTGCTGTAGGGTTGAAAAGCAAGGACCAGTTCCTACCCTGACTTTCACCCACCCCACAAGAAGTTTACCACGGTCTCACTCTTCCTTCCCCCTGATCCCAGTACCCAAAGCTACACGCTTACATGTCTCTTTCTAGAGACCAAGGTGAACACTGTAAAATTAGATAAACTCACTAATGCTCTTTTTTTTTTTTTTGTTAACTTGGACTAAAAGCATGTAGTATAAGCACTAGGTAAAAGACAACCAAAAGTTGGTATTTCCCTCCCCCACTGGACACTTGACATCCTCATTTTATTTTAACTTTGCCTTTTTTTCAATAACATGGAAACCAAATTGGCCTTTAAGTAAGCACTCTTTTAAACACAATGACTCTTACGCTGCTCTTTGGAAAACTCCCTGGCGGTAAGTGTAGTGTCACCTCTTCCCCTTTCGTAAACTGATTGATCTTTGCTATACACCGTGTGCCGTCCTTCTGAGCTCCTGGATAAAGACCACAGTCAGATGTCAGAAGAGTGGCCCCCTCCTGACCTAAAGCCTTCCAGCCAAAAAGCAGAAGCAGATAAAAGAAATGATTCGCGGCATAAGGGCTGGATTTGATATCGTGATTTCTCATACATGTGCAGACATGCAGTGGTCCATGCTTTCAATTCCTAATTTAAAACAAAACCAAAACTTGAAGTCGTCAAATACATCGGATGATATAAAAACTCTTCTGCCCTCTAGTGCTGTGAAGCAGTGAGACGTCTGAAAGGCACTGATGTAGTCTTGCAACTTAAAATTCCAGCCATTTTTTTCACTGACAAAGGGAGGGGAGTGTAAAAGGTACCTAATAATCTGTGTGCGTGAACTTGAGAGAAATATGATCTTAATATCTGAAACAGCCAAGGAAAGCTACTAAAAAAATCTTGAAACTGATAAACTATACAGCAGCTTGTCAAAGGCAGTTTGGGATAAATTGTAAACGCTACTACTCAGTCCGATAAAGAAAAATCTGAAAACCCATCAGCGATGGGGAATGTTATGCCATAAGCAAGACGGGTTGTCAAAACTTCTTTTAAGTAACTGTTGCAGTTGTGCCGTGAATGCCAGAGGGGTGTTGCTGCTTTCTTAGCTTCTGCCTTTGAGGGTCTGGGATTCGGTGGAGAGGTGAAGAAGAGTCTCACAGGCACCAGAGTAAGCTGGCGGGAAGGGAAAGGATCATATTAAATGGCACCATTAAAGCTCGCAGCTCTATCTTTACTAGCTTAATCTCATAAATTAATCCACATCCTCCTAGAATAAGTCTTCAAAGAGAAAGAGGTAATTGGATATAAATACTTTCCTTCTCAAACCTTGAATTACAGTGACACAGCAGCAGGCAGCTTTTTGCACTTTGATCTGTTTGCATGATTTTCATTCCCCTTTTTAGCCTTAGTCTTGGGCCTCCTTCTCTCATTACTTTTCCACAGCCAACTGTTCTCTCTCTGTTTCCTAGCTTGTCCTCTAGCCACCCCCTGTGGCCCTTTCTTCTTTTAAGAGGCTCAGCCTTCACTCGTTATTCTTTGTTGTCTGCTCTTCTCCTTGGGCCTTCCACACGATGAAGTCAGATGAAATATTTGTGCCCGTGCGTGCGGATAAAACCCCGCCGAATGCTGCAGAGAGATGTGAGCTTACCCTGACACGTGGAGCCGACTGCTGCTTAGTGCATTTGTGGCAAACTTGCACCCCCGTGGCTTAGCTTCTGCTGAGCGGGAGCGGTGTAAACTCGAACCCACACAATACACGTGTAGATAAAACCCTTTGTTTTCTCCAAGTGGAACTGACATGTTTTCATCACTCTTTTGATCACCTCGAGTCTCTAATACACTCTGAACCCTGTCCTGCCTTTTTGCTGTCACGTTAGATTGATAGCTCCATGAGACAGCAACTGTGTTTTGAATTAAGTCTAGCAAAACAGGGCCTTTGTCCTGATTCAGTGAGTCGGACCTTAGGCATGACAGCAAGATAAATATGCCCGAGGAGTTCCCGGTGCCTGACAAACGCAAGGCTGACAAGGAAACTGAGGCTCGGGCTGAGAGCAAGTCACCTGGGTCCATCACAAACAGTATGATTTTGCACGCTCCGTGGACAACTTTTGGGCGGACTGCCTAAATCTACGAGGTGCTTGGTGCCCTCGAGGTGTGGGGTGGGACTGCCAGCCCCAGTGCTCTTCCCAGTAGACAATGGTCTTCCTCTGTGCTTGAGCAAGCTGTGGAAGTAGTTGTCTACCACATGGAACTGTTTGATTCGAGGAAGTGATTTGGTTTGAAGCGGCTGAGATCTGAGGTCAGCAGTCTAGAGTGAGACTTAAGTAAGAAAAGTGAAGACTATGCTAAAAGTGGCCGAAAATGTTATCCTTGGTATTTGCAGCCAATTCCAAATATAATTCCAAATATGTATTTCTAGAGTATTCACCAAAAATTCCTGAAAAACTGAATCAAAATAAGTACTGGTTTTGATATCAAGTTGTTTGCTACAATAGCAGACAACTGACCTTGCTGATGAAGGAAACCCCTTCCAGTCCTGTTTTTCTGTAGACTGGAAAAATAACAGTGTTCTCTTTCATTTTAGTGTCAGCCCGTATGTCTTGATAACTCCAAATGAAACCAGAAGAAACCAGTTGCAGCAAAGTAAGTTGAGTTGTCTAATATGTTAATACATTCTTTCTTCTTGAATGAGTTTAGGGTTTTGTGCGCTTTATCGCCCTTGCAACTTTTATCCTCATTTTTACAATGCTTTTATATGTGCAGCTGTGACAGTAAAGTCAATGCTGTGAGGATTGTCCATCATCATGTAGGCCTTTCTTAAGATTAACTTCTCATCTGACTAAACTTCATGCAGAATAAGTCTTGTTCAGGAAAAGGTTTTTGATAATTTCAGTGCTGGAGCACTGAATTGATTGAATTCAGATTGGATAACCCAGCTTTGCACACTCTCTGGGTTAGGGGGAGGAAGAAGAAAAATATAAGAAATATTTTTGAAAGTACTCTCACGTGGAGACTAAAGCAACTAGACCCACTGTTGGTTCTTGAATCTCTGTTTAAGGATTGTAGGTGGATCTTTTAATGAAGATGAGAAAGATCATTTTAGATGGAAAATATCTTCACTTTTGCTTGGCTTCAAGTCTTGCTGCTGAAAATAGCTAAGCAGGAACATCCTGAACCTCTACCAGAAATATTAAGACATGTGGTAAAAGCCTTTCATTGCCAAAAGTTACAACAAAAGAGCCATGAAATAAATTCTGTATGCAGAGGTGACCAAGCACTGCAGTTCCTGCACTCCTGGCTGTTTATTTGTGCAAGCTATGAAAGCTGAAGGAGTGTCAGTCGGCACTCCTCACGTTTTGAGCCCTCAAGGAAACACTGCAATGAAAACACTTCTCCTCAAACATTGTGAGTTTGGCTGAAATGCTTCACCAGCAGGCTGGTGTAGGGTTGGGTTACCTTTGGTAGCAGGAAAGAAAATAGACTTCTCCTCAACCAAACCATAATCTTCTGGAAGGAGGAATAAAAGCAGGTCATAGAGCTGACTCTGACACTAACGGCAAAGGTGCTGCTAGTCTAATAAAGATCTGTTTTCAGTTTGTGCCACCAGCATGCAAGGTCTGACGCATGCCAAGTACTTCTGCCTTGGATACTGGCAGAAATAGGGCCTCACCGAATCCAGTCTCTACCTAAGTGCTTGTTTTAAAGGTGAAATACCAAGCTGGTGTCTCTCTTGGGCCTCTTTAGAGACTTGCCCGGGAACTGGCTTTATCTTGTTAGAGGAGAGCTGGTGTTAGCGTCTGATAGCCATAGTGTGCCATTAGAAAATATGGTTCATGCTGGTTTTAGTAAGAGTGAAATGAGCTCTTAAAGCAACTGAGGTACTACTCTAAAATGCAGATCTTCTCTTTGTAGGCTTTGTGGGCCTTGCTATTGAAGGGAATTGTTGGAGTTTTTCCTCTGTCAGTCGATTAGAGAGAGCAGTTTAATCAACCAGACGCCCTAGAGCATATGGCTGGCGCCCCTGGCTGTATTGACTAGATTTCCACCAACTACACTGGGATCTTGCCACCCATCACTTGTGGAGACCTATGTTGAAGTGTCTTAATTTGAAGCTGAATCATGCATTCTTCCTGTTTTTATTTAGGGAACATGTGGTTGGGAGGGAAAATTACTTATTCTTCATTTCCCTGCTGAGGAGCGTTACACCACAAGCATTTTCCTCCATGCAGCAATAACATCTTAATCGTCACAACTTCTGCTTCACCTGCAGGAGTAAATACTGTGGCATTAACCTACAGGTTCCCAGAGGTTAAAAAGCAGTCTATTAGCAGTCTCTCAGCTGGTTTTTGTTTGGCTTTTGGGATTGAGTCCTAGGGTTTGCTCACCATACAGTCTCGAGTTAGGCAAAATGCTTGCTTTGTTAGCTGATCGTTGCAGTGACTATGTAACCTCCTGGGGGGCCGTCTGCACCCCTTGAGAACAAGTTTGTCTGTTCCTGGATGGGTCTTCAGGGTTATGTACAATTAGCGATACTGCCTGCTTTTTAGTATTGCCTCTGACTTCCATATATTTGTTTCTTTTTGTGCCTGCTCAGTTGCTAAGAAAGAGCTAGATGACCTGGAGCGGTGGAAGGAAGAGCACAGGCCAGGGCCAATTAACTTGGTTCCACAGAGACTGGGTAAGACATGTAAATCAGCTATTATGAATTGCAAAATTTTATTTTCCAGGACATGAGACATTTTTCACTTTTTCTCACATGCGACTTATTAAAGAGATTCAGTGTCAATGAGGGCTAACGTGAGCCTACTGTATGTGCTCTGTGCTTTTTGATGGTCATGGCAATGAAGATGTTTCTGAAACAAAACAGCATAGATATTGTCACTCAAGAAATCTGTCGAGATCAGTGTAGAAAATCTCTACTAACATTTGGAAAAAACGGGTGGATTATCCCTCCTCCTGGTGACATTGTCTGTGGTTGATGTCTCTGAGGGGGCGCACACTTGACATTAGCGTGCAGATGGACAGCATGTGTCGGAGACCCTCCAGTTACCCATAAGAAAACTCCTCTGTGTTAGGGGCCAGTACGTGTGCTTTCCTGACTGCTGGCTCTTGAAGAGGCAAAAGTGATCCCTGCAGCTTCAGGCATTTGCAGGCGAAATGTGCATGAGGCTCTGTATTACCAATTTTCTAAAAATAACAACAGAGATGGGTAAATGAAAAACAGGATAAAAAGCTACGGGAACTTAAGTCACCCTGAACTGAACTGATGTGTTTGATAAGGTAACCAACTTTTTTTCTACACAGGTGAGAGAAACCGTAGTAGATCTCTTCAATTGTAACCACTATAAAACATTTAATTTAGTGCTGTTGGGGAGTTAGTTTAAAAAAAAAAAAAAAGACAAAAAAACCCCACAACCCACCCTCAATCTTGTACAGAGAACAGGACTGCAGGTTGTGCTGAAGCAAGAGGAAGGTTATTATAAGAGCTTTTCAGACCTATCTCGGTTTAGTATCTTTCTTTAATGTCTTTGGCACAAAAGGTAAGAGTGAGCTGATGAAATTTGCTGACAAGACAAAACTTGAAAGCATTATCCGTATAGAACACGATGAGGATACTGCGCAGCAAAAATGGGATGACCTTGCGGAACTGCACTAATAGAAATGGGACAAAATTCATTCCGACAAAGTGAATGATTATAATGATGCCTGTATTAGTTTTGTAAATCTAGAGCTGCCCTTCCTTCCCTTGGCTGTCATAGGAGAATTTGGGGTGCACAGTGCAGGCTATTGTCTGCCTTGACCTGGGAACTAAGTTCTTTCTTCGCCATGCTACACAAGATAAGTTTGGGGTGGTGTATTGTGTATAAAAATAGATACCAGGTGGGAGATGGAGGAATTTGAACTGACTCCAACCCAGATTTGTTTTTGTGGTCAAGGTGATACTGGTCCCACGTTTGTTTCGCCCTGCAGCCTGAGTCCCAGTTTGCAGTGGTGATCCTACCTTTGCAAGTTTGGTGTAATGCCCTGTATTCCCACCGTCACGTGCAGTCGTGTGGCCAGACATGCTCTTTGTGAGTTCATACATACTAGCTGCTTCTTGCCTGTCAGCAGTTCCTAGAAGACATGCTTCTGTCCCAAGAGGACCACAAAGGTTTTTGCTGAAGAAAGTGAAATCTGAAAACAGAAATTTGGTGTGTGGTGTCTGTGCAGAATGTGTGCGGGCTGGCTGCGTGACTGGGGACGTGGTGGCAAACCCACAGTGACTGAGTGTGGGGAGTCTTAACTTCTACCTGGTCCCACTGCATTTAAAAACTTTCTTGGGAAAGAAGTAAATTAAGCAGGAAAAAAAAAAAAAAAAGGCAAGAAAAAGCTGGAAGAATTCAAGGAGGTTATATGAGCTCTTCAGTCACTGTCTAGCTGCCACTTAGAAAGACCCCTGGAGACCGAGACACATGCACTATGTTCAGTGCCTCTGAAAAGAGGTAAGGTGTAAAGATTATTAGATCTTATCATTCCCGCGGGAACAAATTTGGAACAGAAGAGAGCTCAAGGAAGGAGAAAAAATATAAGTGGCATCTCTAATTTCACAACTGTAGGTACTCATTAAGGTAAAAAAGTATCCTATGTTATTTTCTCAGAGTGATTTTAAGAGACTACACATCTAGTCCAAATCACCAGAGAATTCTTAAAGTTGAAGTTTCTTAACACTCTTGCTTTCCTTAGGGAAATAAGTATTCTGGATTTCAACTCTGTAATATTTGACTGGCAAACTTTCAGGTACCATGGAGGGATGAGAGCAATGAAGGATGCAAGTTCCACCCTCCTCCATAAGCAATGAGTGGAGCAACAAGTCATGCCTGATAAATGCAATGGCCTCTTTTTTGATCGTATTATATAAAGCCAGTCACGACATACTTCGCTGAAACATTTGGCACATTACAGCCAAGCCAACTTGAATGAATTGAACCTGGCTGAAAGTCTATAGGCAGTGGCTAATAGCGATCAGAAAAATGCTTGTTTAGAGCTGATGTCCAGCAGCACATGCAGAAAAGTACAGTGAACAAGAGAGTGTTAAATGTTGCCAATAAAGAGCTAGAAAGAAAGAAAGATCAAGCATCCAAAAGGTTTCAAAACTTGTTTAGTAGCAATTTTATTTCCTAGACCTGGGGAGGAGACACTCTACAATGCCAGCTGTGTGCTTATTGCTGCCGTAAGCTTTTGTGTGCTGTATGGCCACTCTTTCTCAAGAGCTTAATCTTATGGAGTTATTTGTGTCCACAGAAATGTTTCCACACTTAGGGAATTGATCTCCCATTCACTGAACCTCACAAAAATGCCTAAAGATTAGTTACCTTCCATTAGTAAGCAGAGAAAGTGACTTTTAGTGAAGAGTGATCCCTCCTGAAAGATCTAGTATAGTCATCTTTCTCACATTTCAGGCACCTCAGGTAGCACAGATCGGTCCAGCTGCTTCTGTAGAATTAACAGTCCATAGTAGGAAACTTCTCAGAAAAACACTAGGTGAAAATAGAACCCTCATCCTCAGAATGGGGCAGGGGCTGCTGTTGTTTTTTGCAGCAACTGAGGGAATTAATTATTGGCTTTCCCAAAGCAAGAAAATACTTTGGAAAATAGAGCAGAATAATAGAATCAAACCCACTCCCTCCATCCCTTAAGACCTATTGTCACTTTGTCTGTGTGGTTGGTTTTTTGTTTCGTTTGTGGGTTGGTTGATTTTTTTTTTTTAATGGAAGGCTGAACATTATTGCCAGAGCTTTAGCTGTTCTCAAAAGAGAGCCCATGCCTTTGGAAAGGGCACCTTCTGCTACCTGGATATGAATATGAGGTCTGTGGGAAAAGGCTTTGATTTCCATTTCAGAAAGGCGATTCGTCCTTGAGCCCCAAAACATTACTTAGAAGATATTCAAATGATAGCATCCCATTAGAGCTGGCAGAGACTCCAAGCTCCTAAATTTGATAAAAGAGAAAGTTTTGGCAATAAAATTTTTGACTCTGTCTGTGTGTCTGTGTGACAAACTGAGCAAAGGTGGGGAGAGCTGGATCTGAAAATGAAGACTCATCTGCAAAGCATGACTGATTTTCTGAAAATGGAATAGTTCCTCAGTAAACTGATCATATACTGTAGGACATACTTTCTGGTAAAGTGGATGATACAGTGGATGCTCTGTAAATAACAAGCTAGTGCTTTTTGACGGATGGATAAAATGACCAAAAAGGTCTCCTATCTGTTCTCTTTAATGTCAGACAGCTACTGTAATTATGAAAAATTTCCTGTATATGCATACATCCAATCTGTTACATTGCTCTGTTCTGAAATGACTGGCATTTGAACTTAAAATGCTCATGCAAAATGCAATTTATACCTTTTTTTTTTAAGGTGGAAAAGAATCAGAGGCTCAAGCAAGGCAAAAACAGCAAATGATGCTCATGCAATCTAAATACCAGCAAAAGGCCAGGAAGAATAAATTTGTTTGTTTATTTTCAGAACTCAAAAAAAAGCTTTTCATGAAGTGTTTCATATGGCTATAAAATGAACTCACAGCTGCTTGACAAAAGAAAGTCATGAAACCTGAAGGAAGCAGCAGAAAACTAGAAACAAATGTTCTGCACCAAAGAAAATGAGAATTCTGGCTATAAATACGTACCAACCCGTATCGCAGACCATATCTAAAATGATAACCAGTACAGTTGTAAAGCCACTTGTATGCCTTGCTGTATCTTCCGGCATGCTGCCTACACTTTGACTAATTGATCAATGTACCACCTCATCCAGTGCTTATGTGGAAATGTTGTTCCTGTTATAAAATGTATAAATGCTTGTAAAAGTTATCAATCAGCTGTGTGATTCCTTGCATGGTTGCCCATTTATCAGTCCTAGATTCCTCAGCCTTCACAAAGCCATTATTGGAGTAGCTGGTGCACAGCCTGCTTTATTTGGTGCCTCATTTTAAGAAAAAATTCTGGAAAATTTCCTCAAACACACTTCAGGTTTGAAAGATGTGCGGTACAGAATCACAGAATCACAGAATCACAGGATGGTAGGGGTTGGAAGGAACCTCTGGAGATCATCTAGTCCAACCCCCCTGCCAGAGCAGGGTCACCCAGAGCAGGCTGCACAGGGCTGCGTCCAGGCGGGTTTTGAATCTCTCCAGAGAAGGAGACTCCACACCCTCCCTGGGCAGCCTGTGCCAGGGCTCTGTCACCCTCACAGGGAAGAAGTTTTTCCGCATGTTCAGGCAGAACTTCCCGTGTTCCAGTTTGTGCCCGTTGCCCCTTGTCCTGTCACTGGGCTCCACTGAGAAGAGTCTGGCCCCATCCTCTTGACACCCGCCCTTGAGATATTGATAAGCGTTGATGAGGTCCCCTCTCAGTCTTCTCCTCCTCAGGCTGAACAGCCCCAGCTCCCTCAGCCTTTCCCCATAGGAGAGATACAGGAGTCAAGTCAAGTTACCTTATATATTCTTTGTATACATACAGCTGTAACATAATTTTCTATGTTTATGTCATACAGCACAAGAGAGAAGAATATGTAAAAGCAAAAAAGGCAGCTGAAGAAGCTGAAATCCTGAAAAAGAAAGCAATTCAGAGAGAAAAGGTAAACATGGTTACTGCAGAGTTGGAGCCATATAACAAAGTTCATGTCTTGATGCTTGATTTTGCTGAACTACATGGAACAGGCTAATTAAATTAAATGGTAGCCCTGGATCGCATCAAGGAGTTAGGAAATCCAGTCCTCCTCTTTGTAGCTGACTGAAGGATGCCTGACCTGGTGTTCTTTGGGGCTTGAGTGTTCCTTTGGCTCCTCAGAAACTCCAGCCTTTCAGTTGCATCCATCCTGAAGAGTTAGCAGGAAGGGTGAACACTAGGGTCAGGATTGATGTTGTGTATACAAGTTATATAGTTCACTTTGGCATGAGCTTTCTCTGTAAGGTCGGACTGTGGCAGATGGCACAAAGACCTTATAGAAATCCATAATTGCCTGCTGTACACATGGGAAGAATACAAGAAAATCCAGCCTGTCATGGTGGAAAAGGCATCCAAATCATGAAAAGGTCAGTGTAGCCTGTCTGCAGTGTGCTGAATGCACCCTGAAACTCAGAGGCCCCTCCAGCCCCTCTGGAGGGGCCCACCCAGATGCATTGCTAATACGCAAGGTCACTTTTCCTGCTAGTATTGGCCATATATTGACACCAATGATGGCTCACTTTCGAATCTTCAGTTTTATTTTGCTTTTGTTTCTTTTTTTCTAGTAATTCTCCCAAAGCATCTTCTCGTCCTGTGTACTGCATAAAACCTGTGTAGGAGTTCATTCATGTCTCCTTGGTGGAAACCAAGTAGCACCCGGTTGAGAATGTAATGTGTAATGAATTTAAATGAAAAAAAGAAAAGAGGAGGAGCATGATACTGATGTGCAGAGTAGTAATGAGAGAAAGGGGTATTTCAAGTTTGTAAGTTTTGTCTCCACAGCAGTAAAAATGATCTTCTGTGCAGAAGCTGAATGCTGAGAGTTAATTAAAAAATCATCACTACTGGATGGCATACAAGCACATGCATAAACAGAAATAGCCTTAATTGCCTCTAGGTAAGGGTTAGTCTGTTCCCAGTCTTTCGGTGGTTAGCATTAGTCTTTGGGGATAAGCCCATACACGGTAGCTCAGAGGGGCAATAAATATTACCACGTGAAAAATGTCATTAACAGTTACCAGCTCATGTGTAGCTCCAGAAGCAGTGATGATAGCAATGGTAGAAAGGGGATTAATTATATTTTATTCACCTATTAAATATATGTTGTTTGCCCATGGGCATTGGACAAGAAAAATGTTGCAAGACTGCTATAATTTATAGTTACACCTAGGAAATATATTGATGTATCAGTTTTGTTTTCATGCTCTTTAATTTCCTTATCCTCACTCCCACAGATTATAAAATCTTTATAGATGTTGCAGATAGTAAAACTGTAACTATCAGTTTCTTCTAAAGGAGAATGCAACATCATGGCAAACATCTTTGCCAAACAGACTGTTTAATTTGAATAAACAAACATATACCCACAAAGCAAACAAACAAAACAGAGGAGCTTGAAAGGGAACTCTTAATTTGAATTTGTTTATTCGGGTTGTCTTCCACAATAGTGATTGAGCTGATGAAGATTTCTGCTTGGAAGATGTTTACATATTAAAAATTCAACTCTGTGTTTAAGAAAAGCATGCTGGAAAGCCACTAAAAGGTGCTGATTTGACTATCTCGCCCTGCCTGCAGATGAAAGGCTACCGAGAGCTAGGGATGACAGGAAAGGGATCCTAAAGAACGAGTACTATATGACCAACGTGGGGCCCTGGTTACCACAGGAGAGGAACCTTTTTTTTTTAAAAAAAAAAAAGTACTAGATTTTTAGGTAAGTGCACCTGCAGGGCATCAGCTGGGAGCATGTCTTTTTGCGAGTTCACAAGCCGCCTTTTCTTGCTGGCCAGTCCTTCTTTTGCTCAAGGTTATTATTCATTCAATAAAACCCAAATTGTCTGACGGTCTGCAAGGAGATAATGGCTAGCCAGCTTTATCAGCAGGCGCCCTGAAACTTTCACAGCTGGAGAGCTACTTTGCCAACAGACATGAGTGGTGAAGCCCTACAGACTAACGCGTGATGACTAGAACGGGTGCTGATACTCAGCTCAGTTCTTCCTTGATTGTAAAGATGAAGTGCTGTAAGCTGATGCTGCTTATGAACATAGGATCTGTTTATGTTATTGCTTTAATGCTTGTTTTGCAGAGAAAGGCAGTATCTACTCTTCTGTTATCTTTGTGACCAAGAGAAAACTGGGTGTCTGCCAAAGCCGTACTCAAATGTGGAAGGTCTGCCTTACCATCTGTACGAGTCCACCTGCCTGTCTCTGTCATTCTTTAGTTAACTATGAGGTTAGGTGCTGCAATACCAATGCTGTTGGCATCTGCCTTGCTTCTCTCCAGCCGCCAGAGAGAAGAAAGGTGGATCCCCCCCGCCCCCCGTTCTGTGTTCCACAGGACCAGTTTGTGTAACTGGTACTCGGGTCTCTGTGTGTATCAGTGAATGGGATGTGGGATCACATGTGCTCCACGTCAGGCAGCTTGTCCTGGGACTGCTTTGATTTGTTCACGCGATAACCCCGGGCTGCATGAGTTTGGATTTTCTTCTAAGCTAGTGTTCTCTGAGTGCTCACCGAAGTAATTTTGGAGAGACTTTGTAACATTAGCAGGGACGTCCCTATTTCTGTATCTGTCTCTAGTGCTGAGATGCGTGTCTGATGTACAGAAAGTGTGGGAGTACATGAGAAGTAGCATTATTATTATTATTATTTGCTCATTAGTAGCAGGCATCTGCAGTTGAGTATC
The DNA here is from genome assembly GCA_009819775.1 of Phoenicopterus ruber ruber. Classification (NCBI taxonomy): domain Eukaryota; kingdom Metazoa; phylum Chordata; class Aves; order Phoenicopteriformes; family Phoenicopteridae; genus Phoenicopterus; species Phoenicopterus ruber. The sequence continues at coordinate 186,744,623 of CM020215.1, read as the reverse complement.
TTTTGTGCAGCCTTTCCCAGATTTTGCCCAGACTGAACCATAACTTTCTTTGAGTCTCTTGGATGAAAGGACTGTCAAAGTTCCCAAGAAAATAAACAAGTGGCTGATAGTTGACTTCTTGTTTTTTAAGCTTTCTGCATTTGTGCTGTACACAAAATAGCATGATTTCAGTACACTGGATATTTCTGTTTCCTGTCATTCAATCTCTGTTCCTGTTACCCTACCCTTAGCCTTTCCTTGTATATTCTAAATCGTGACTAAATATTAAAAGATTCAAAAGATTTGAAGTGAAAGGGCTTAATGTAATTCTACTGTGTGCAACTTTCTTTTGCTCTTACATTACATAGTAACAGTCCTGCCATCTTTAGAAACTGTCCTATTTAGAATAAGCTGTAATTTCATTTTATTCTTTATCAAATCATGTGCTCTTTAATTTGACTGTGTTAATCAGCATGAATAGCCTTTTTCGGGAATTTGTTAAAACCAGGCACTTTACAGACCTTCTGCTAATGCTTTTCAACATGTTTACCTTCAATATCACAGCTGTTCCACTCTTGGCTTTGTTTTTGAAGACAGTGCCAAATGTGGAGTGCTTTGGCAATGTCTATTGATAGATTGTCAGTAGTTAGAGAATGTCCCAGTCCCACTGCCTGTCACTTGTACGTGTTCTAAGCAGCGGTCCCAGGATAAACCTCCGGAGTAGAAAACAGTCACACCAACCACAAGTAAATAATTTTAATACGCTGGAGTTTTCTTCAGGCACCATTGTGGTGGTAGAATAGCCGTAGGATGTTTCCTTCTTTCTTTATCTAGTGGGAGATGGGGGTGATATTGAAGGACTGTATTTATCAAAGTTCATATCGCTGTGTTGTTCTAGGCACGAGCTAGACCACAGCAACTCAGGTGAGCTTTGGATTTGAACTTTCAGGAGCCTTTTAATATGATGGTGGATCCCACACCAAATGCTTTTTCAGAGGTGAAGGCATCAGCTTTCAGTGTTGAGCAGTGGTGGGGAAAAGCCTGGGAGCTATCACTGGCGTCTTGAGGGTATCGACATCACCTTTGACAATAATAGATGCCATCAGATTTCCTTTCTTCCTCTTTACTTTCTTTCCCTGTAAATTGTTAAGTTGCACAGATGGGTGGGAGTCCTTGGCTTAAAAAAAAAATATCTGTCTCTGGGTGGAAGGGTTAGGAGCAAACAGGGTGTGCCTTGAACACTATCAAAATGTACCTGTACTATGGGGTGATATTCATTACTTTAGTTTGTTTTGTTTTGTATTTTTTTAATTACATCCGTACTTCATACCTTCTGCCACTGTTTCGGCATGTCAAATGACTGAGCAATGGGACACCTTATTCAGAGATTTGTCTTCCTCCTTTTGTTTATTTTCCCATTGCCTTTTTCCAACTAACAACCACTATGTCATTTGCCTTCCAACAGTTTATATAATTGTTACACAACATAGTGGCTCTTTTCCTATCTGCAGACATCTGACAGGATTTTTTTTTCTTAATCCAATACATGCCAAGAAGGAATTTGCACTTGTTTTGCAAATCTCTTCCAGACAGTCATTCTTTATCCAATTAAAAAATACCCACCCTGAAATCACTGAAGGCAAAGTAATTGAGTAACTGCCAGTAGAATTGTAATTTTTCTGAAATGTTATTGATTGCAGGAGAGGAAGAAAATGCTGGAGGTGGGGGATACAGCCCTGTTCTTAACCCCACTTTCCTCCTTACATGCAGGCACACCCTGTTTTACCTGACCTTGCGTAATACCTCCACTCAGGTACAGTGTCCTCTCCCTGATTTGGGGCTCCGACCAAACGGGCCATTCCCACCTACGACTCCCTTCTCATCTCTGCAAGGTATTGTCTGAAATTGCCAGGGCACTTCGTTTCTTCGTTTACAGCAATGTCTGGTTGCTGGGTTACCAAACGATTACTTTTTTCATTTTGAGGGTGGGCGATGAGGAGAGCGGCAGTCTGAGGTTGCAGTTTGCTCAACGTGCTAGTCGTTGTCAACCTTGGGTGGGAGCTCTTGTTGGAGCATCCCCCCCACCAACTGTAGTGTCAGAGTCTGTGCTCAAAATATAGCAGGACTGAAATCCCGGTTTGACACTTGTGATTTGTGCTTTTAATACACTGAACTGCCTTTTGACTGCTCTTTCCACTGGACCTACCTACCACTTCTGTGTCAAAAAAAAAATTGGCTGGCCTCCTTTTGATTGGAATTTAGCTTGAGCTACATATTGCTGCTGCAGCAAGTTCTCTAGTTTCTGCTTTATTTTAACATTTTATTCTACTTGAATTCTGGGAGTGGGGCAGCTTAGACGACCCTTCTACTGGAAATTGTGTGCAATTTTATGTTAAAGGACTTAATCACTTGTATGGTATCCAGATTTCCACAGGAGTTTTGTGTGTCAAGGCTTTGGTTGACTCTTGCATGGGGCATGGTGTCTGAGGCAGAATAACACTGGTTAAGTACAAATGTCTCCCACCTCCATCCGTCTTATCATGTATTCAACTGACCAATACCTAACGCTCCTGAAGGCCACAGGTCTTTGTGCAGAGCTACATGTACTCGTATCACTGTGCTTTCAGTGCTACAAGACTATCATCATCTGCTTTGGTGCGGTGGTTCACATCTTCTACCTTCTTACTAGAACCAATGTTGCATCAGTTATACTCAGAGATGGCCCCAGCAGTGCTGTGGCACGAGAACTGTGATGGCTCACGAGGCCCTTTGTGAGGACAGATGGGTCTGCCAGGAGCACAGTGCGGTTTTCTAGTTCAGACTGGCCTCTTGACGAGTTTACTAGGAGCTGTTTGGTCATGTCTGAACACTTTTAAATTTGGGATTGGGTCATTTCAGTACCTAACTGCTACTATAGTTGTTTTGAAAAACAGAATATTGAAATACTTGAATTGAAATAATCAATGTTTGTTTCTGGCTTACTGGAAATCTCAAGTGTGTTTTCCTGTGTTTAATGCTGCAGGCAGAGAGACTTGAAGTTAAAAAAAGGCAACAAGAAATGCAAAGAAGAGAGATGTTCCTTGAGGATCAATATTAGTAAGTAAAATTTGAAATTTTTATTACTTAAAATTCCTCATCTGCCTGTCCTTTTGGTTTTGGAGGATTGTTTTAGTTGGTTGGTTGGTTGGTTGGTTTTGTCTCATTTGGGGCTCAGGAAGGGTTTGGCTTCTGCTGTTGGTTTTTTCACTTCTTGACTTGAAACATTTGACTTCAGGACAAGAAGCAACAGGCAGAAACCGAAACACAGGAGGTTCCCTCTGAACATCAGGAAACACTTTTTGCTGTGATGGTGACTGAGCACTGGCACAGGTTGCCCAGGAAGGTTGTGGAGTCTCCATCCTTGGAGATATTCAAAAGCCCACTGGGCACAGTCCTGGGCAACTGTCTCTAGGTGGCCCTGCTTGAGCAGGGGGGTTGGACCAGATGACCTCCAGAGGTCCCATCCAACCTCAACCACTCTGTGATTCTGTGAAATATTCCAGACCTCCTCCATACCTTTTTCTGTGAGCAATTTGGTTCAGTAGATTTCTCCTAGCTTCCAAAACATACCCTTTGAAATGAAAACTGTGAATTATAGAATGACTTTGTGCTTTCTTTCTCTAACTGAATCAATACGTGATCATTCAATCCAAGACTAATTATTGAAACAGGATCTAAATTACATCTTCACCCATTTATTTTAGTGACTAGTAAAGAAATCTAACCCACGGGGAAATAATAAGGACTTCCTATATTTAGCATAGTCCTACAGCTTAAATGTAGAGATCTGCTGTGAAGACCTGTTTCCCAAGAATACCTCCTTAATGTCAGATTTAGATATGGCGTAACTCCTGACATAATTAATTCCATTGGCAGTGGAGTTCCTGCCTTGCCAGTTCCCTCTACCCTATTTATTTATTTTTAACTGATCCAAACCAATTCTATCACATAATTAACACACAATGCTGTTTAATCACCTTTACCTTTTTTATCTTTGGCTCCTGAAATTACTCACCGGTGTTCTTAGCATGATTGATTGCTCTTTCCTCCTCTGTGACCTTTAAAGGCGTCACTTTTGTCCCATGCTAGTAGCTCCAGTTCCATCATTCGCCCAGACTCTGTTCTCTAATGTGTAGATGTTTTAGTGCTTTCTCACTGATCTCAGCCTTTCTTGTCTTTTTCCTTTTATTTTTTCCCCTTTGGCTTTAGGTACAGCTCTTTCCTTACATTTCCAACGTTTGTCTCTAGATACTGATATCGTGCCTGTAGTTTGTCCTGTGTTTGTCCCGGTGTGGATTTCCCACATGCACACCTTGATTCCTCAGGATTTCTGAAGACCCTACTGAGCTTTAGATCTCTGCCTGTTTCTGACAGACTAGACACCTTCATGCCCTTTGAGCCTAACTCAACAACAACCTCATCAGATCTTTTCAGTGCAGGGTCCTCAGTTATGTGACTTGCTTTTTCCTGAGGGGATTGTCAGGGTTCTTATCTTGCCATTTAATCTGATTTTTGGTCTTAAGGCTTATTCAGTTACGAACAGAGACATATCTCTTCCTTTCCGTCACCTTCCCTGTCTGTACCTTTTTTTGCTTAAGGTGAAATGAATTCTGCTGATCAGTGCTTTTTCCATTAAAAGTAAGATTGGTTCTGTCAAAAGCAGGCCCAAACCCTCTGAAACACCTTCGTGTGGGCCGTTGGTTGGTCCCCAGGTGGTGCAGGAGCTCAGACTGCCTGGGCATTGAGAAGGAGACTGGCTGGCAGCCCTTCTGTCCACTGATTTAGGAAAGCCTTGTGAGCATTCAGCTGGTGTCGTCGTAGGAAACCAAACCTGTAACTGAAGGTAAAGATGGACTGTTGTGCTCCGTTGGTCGAGATTATGTTCAAGTATCAGAAGATTATTTGTATGTACTATGTATTGAACATACATACACCAGGAGGGCCCTGTAGATACTGCACCTGGAGGAAGCGAGTTGAAAACCTACCTACAGGGAATGCAATTTTCGTTAAGCAAAAACCTCCCATGTTCTACAGAGTGACACTAGTGCCTTCCCTGTTCTGAAGGAATCCGCTGGTGGGCAGAGGAAGAGGAGTCTTTACCAGTGGATGTTGTTGAGGTTGCACTGCTAAGATACGTTGGCATTATGGAACACAACATCCAGGCGTAATGGAAAGATACTGTGCGACATCTCAGATCTGGTAAAGTAACTCCACTGAAGTACTGCCAGTTATTAGAGACAGGTTCACATAGAAGTGCTTTGGTATTTAAAGATGTGCTTTTGCCTGCCCTGCAAAAATGAGTGACTCATTACTTCCATCATCTAAGACCCTATGTCCAGAGGCGAAGAGAACAAGTATGAGGTTGTGCTCCTTTCCTTGCTGTCTCTGCTAGAGTATTTTGATCTCCTTCTCTGCTTGCTGGGAGAGGGGGGAAGGAAGGTCATGTGCTGCATATAAAGCAATGACCTCTGCAAAGTCATGGCCTGTGGAGCCATTTCAAAAGATAAGCTGCCTTGTTAGTCTGTCCTCTGTAAGCATCTGTAGCTGCAACATCACAATTTTCCTGAGGAGATCAATGCCTACCAGCAGTCTCATTAGCTGGGAAACCTTTTAAAATTGATCACCACCTCTAGCTGTATCAGCCTCCACAGGGTGCAGCCCGATCAGTACCTCTCCTGTATGAAGTGCCGCTTCTATTTGACAAGGAAAGGCACTTAAAATTCTCATGTCATTAACATACTCTGACAGTAAAGTATGATGCTGCCCAGAAATTCATTGTTCTGATTTAATCTGTCACTATTAAAAACAAGACCTTCTCACTGAAATCCCCTTTCAAAGGGTGTAACGTGAAGTAAGTGAATGCCAAAAGGAAAAATTGTCTGCAACCTTGTCCACTGTCTGCAGAATACAGTTATTTCCTATCTCTTGAAAGCCTTGTTAGGTTCTTTGTGTACAACTGGCGCTTGAAAGTCAACTGTATCTGTTATCACAGCTGCTTGAGTATGTGTTTGTGTTTTGTGAGAATGAGGTCTAGACACGCATGCAGAGTGCTGTGGAAAAGCCTGCAAGTCTCTCTTTTGGGATCAGCAGCTCCTCTGACCCGGGTGGACTCAAGCTCTATTAGGTGACTAAAATGGACAAAACTCACAAGGCAGCTGTGTATAAAAAGCCCGAAGAGCACACAGGAGCAGACTTTGGGCTGGGGGAGTTGCTGCATGGCAGGATTGCTACGATTTGTACTAACAGAGGAGAAGCACTTAAGGGATTTATTGGTGATAGTGTCACTACGGTTCTGCCTTTGCAGATGCTAGATCTAGAAAATAAGGAGTACGTGTGCGCTTTTCTACTGAAAACTACTTACACATGAAATGGAGTCCTTCTTTCTGAGTAAAGGTGTCTTGGATGCATTTTACATTGATGGCCTGTGGTAGAGACTGTGTTTCTGTCAGGGTGCATTAAAAGGTAATGAATGCTTGTGTAGTCCATACTTTGCAATTGCTCATCCCTGTGAGGAAAGGACTGAGTGTCCATCTTTCCAAATGGGAATGAAGAAGAGGTTAGATGGCTGGCCCAGGACTTTCCAGGACATCCCTCTTTAGTTAGGACACAAAAATTGTCATTTAAATAGTAATGATGGATGGCTACCTCATGACTTGCTTTTTTCTGTGGCATGCTGTGCAGGCTGTATGAATCTGTGCCTGAACTTGTCCTGGTTTCAGCTGGGATAGAGTTAATTTTCTTCCCAGTAGTTGGTATAGTGCTGTGGTTTGGAATTAGGATGAGAATAATGTTGATAACACACTGATGGTTTAGTTGTTGCTGAGCAGTGCTTACACTAAGTCAAGGACTTTTCAGCTTCTCATACTGCCCTGCCAGCGAGGAGGCTGGGGGTGCACAAGAAGCTGGGAGGGGGCACAGCCAGGACAGCTGACCCAAACTGGCCAAAGGAATATTCCATGCCGTATGATGTCATGTGAACAGTAAAACTGGGAGAAGTTGGCCGGGGGGCAGCAGCTGCTGCTCAGGGACTGGCTGGGCATCAATCAGCAATTGCATTGTGTATGACTTGTTTTGTATATTCTTTTATTATTATTATTATTATTATTATTTTTCCTTCTTTTTCTGTCCTATTAAACTGTTTTTATCTCAACCCATGAGTTTTACCTTTTTTTCCAATTCTCTCCCCCATCCCACTGGAGGGGAGTGAGCAAATGGCTGCGTGGTGTTTAGCTGCCTGCCGAGTTAAACCACAACAGAACTATAGTGTGTCTCACCATATGGTTTTAGCCCAGCTCTCTAGTAAGGTGCTTTTATTTAATTTGGATTCCACTTCCCAGAAATTGTAGCACTGGATGTGGTCCACAGCTTTTCTAATAGTCATCTACCTATTTATTTGATGGCAAAAGCAGCCTAGAACATACAGTTACTTTTTAATAGTACGTGATGGCTGTTGTATCACTTCATCCTTCCCTTTGTTACGTATTCGTGCCTCTGGTTTTTGTGAAGGTTGTACTTCTGTAAAAATTCCTGGCACTGCTGCACTCGGGTACATGTGTGCACTCAATATATTCTGCTCAGAATTTGAAGCTGGAAACAGAATTTGCCAGAATGCCTCTAAGTGCGTATTCCAAACACAATGCAGGAGATTCACCAAACCAAGCTGATATACACTTGCCTGCCAAAGCAGTTTTCTCAAAAGTCATAAAATGCAAGAAAATAAAACCTGAATCAAAACAGAATTTTTATTTATTTATCTACTTTTACAGGATAAATGCTAATGTCCTTGCCAGTTTTCAGTCCCCTATGATGTGTGGTTCAAACAGCAGGCTGGTAACAAATTTTCCCCACAGAAGTGCAAATGTAAACCTGACCAGACTTTCAATATAGGTTGCTAGAGAGAATGAAAGAGGGCTCGCACAAAAAGGGTTTGCAGCCTTGAGAATCTTTTGTTTGCTTCTTTTCACCACAATGGTCTTCGTTTTGTTCATTTGCTCCTGATTATTTTAAGCGTTGTCAATTATTTAGCTAACAGGCAGAAAACTAGGCTTTTATAGACATCCAAAGGGACTCTCTTGAGTGTAATAATGAAGGCAGTTTATTGAACGCCTGTGAGGTTGCTTTCTAATTGTACGCATTAATCTGCCCATGCAAGCTGGCTGAAAATATAGAAGCAGATTGCACATGCAGATGGAGCACACAGAATGGAAGATCTATGCAATAGACTTATACAAAACTGCGTTTTCCTTAAAACTGGATTTATGCTTATTACTTCAGATAATAAATGAAACTTGATGTCTAAAATATCTTCCAAGAATATTGGATGAGTTGGTGGGAGGAAAGAATAGCCTAGCTGTATTATTTCATCCAGTCAGGAAAACAAAAAAAGCAAGTGGGTAGACAGGAAAGATTAGTTTTGGGTGTGGGTGGGAAGTGATGAGAATAATTCTGCTGAGAAAGTTGCCTTCTTTTTTAAAAACCTATTTTTATACTTTCTTGAAGCCTTATACCTAAAATGAACTAGTGCCACATTTTTTGTTCTTATCCCCAAGAACAGGAACACATCCTCAAGAACTTGCAGACAAGAAAGCCTACCAGCCAGAGATAGCACAGTTTTCATCACCGTCATTAGACTTGTCCAAGTCCTCCTTAGTATGCTTGTGCCTTACTCCCGGCGAAGTCTGTGAGTACTGCATTAAGCTTGGTATGTGGCTACGGGAAGGATTTGTGCTGGAAAGCAAGTGAACTAAATACCCAGAGGATAGCCTTTCTTCCCAGTAAAGGGCATTGCATAAGAGCCATCAACATCATACAGGAATTAAATGGGTTAATTATTTCACGTTGTAATTTTTCACCTTATAGCTTCCAGCAAAAGATGAATCCCTCACCGACCCACACACCAAAAAATGGACATTAGTTCATGCTGCCAGCTTTGCACGTGGCTGATGTTCATTTTTTCTTCTTACCCCAAGGTGGACTCTGTCCTGCAGGTGTGGGTTAGAGTTGAGGTACAGGAGAACCAGAATCCATGTAGAGTTGAGGGCATGTTTGTTGCTGATAGATGGAGATGTTTTTGCTACCTTACCCCTTGTCATGGCCCAGCTGCAGGAAACATGGCAGTTGCTTGTAGCCTTCTGAACTTATTTAAACCCTGTGAACTTCTTGCTGTGGTAAATCTCTGCAAAGGGGAGGGGATGTGAGAGGAGGCACATATAACTGTATACCAGCAAAAGCCATTGGTGTCCCCACTCAGGCAACTTGCAACTTTCTTAATGGCTTATTTTTGAAATATGTACCTTTGGTGGGATTATTTTCACAAGTAGTATTATCGCCCCCCCAGCTTTATTCCCACTTTAGCAAATGATTTTCATTAGTGAAAATCCCAACTACACCTCCCTTTTGAGTCTCTTTCTCCATCTCCCAACACAGAATCTATGGGAAACATACATAAATGGACAGCAATCTCATCGACCTTTGTGCCAACTTCTGGAATTTCTTCTATTTTAACATTTGATTTTGTTAGGGCACATGACAGAGGAGCAGTAATGGCCCTAGTACCAGCCTGCCTGGCTTGTGGGTCATAGCAAGTGCCTGACGAGGATGCATATGGCAATGAACGAGGTGATGCCCTCGCTGAGGGAGAAACAAGGGCATCGGTGAGAACACACCCACCGTGGACCTTACTGAAATGAAGGGCAGCTTCTCTTGAGGGTAGGCTTTGGTAGTGTTAAGCAACTGATCTTCATTTCTGCAAAAGCTGAGGAAGTTGTTATGCTTACCCAGTTAAATATGTTGAAATGGGGAGACGTGTAGATATGCTTGCTGGTGCTGCAAAAAGATGCGTCTTGAATGAAATTCAGTTTTGTTTTTTGGTTCTGAGAGGGGAAATACTGCTATTGTTTAAAAACCATCGTGAAACTTCTGGGCAGATGTGTGAAACTAACATTATGTATGCATTATGCATGGTTCTTAGTTTTTCAGCTGGTGAAAGAAGGAAGAAAATGGTGAAATATCACTTTAGCATTGCTTACTGGCAATGAATTTGGAAGCTGATGTGTCCATGTCATTCAGCGCTAGATACGACTTCTGTTGTCTTAGCGACTACTCATGTTGTCTCCTCTCTGAAATGGCTATAATGATTTACCTGGCTTGGGATTATTTTTTTTTATTTTTTATTACTATTTTTGAATGGCTCTTAGCATACTCGTGGATGTTCATTAGAGCGGAATTGTAATGCTGGAGATCCTGCAGCTTGAGAAAACAAGGAATTCAGGAGCTGTCTTGTTTTCAGTTATAATAGGAGTGGCCATTATCTTTTAAAAATTTTCAAGAGAAATAAATAGATTTATGATATATGCAAAAGTATCGTGCTGCTTTTTTTTCAAAAGCACTGGCATAAAAGCCAATATATTTTTCTGTATCCTGGCACTTCAATATCCATCAATTAAAGCAAAAGAATTAACTGCCACTGGTTTCATTGGGAAGCAGTAATGAAAATTACAAGAAGTCTTCTTAATTGATGCATTTTTAATGTTAGTCTGTAAAACAGACTTAAAGCCAAGAACCTTTATGTGTAGGCAGAAAAATTCTTTTCTTTACCTCTTTGTACTGAACGGAATACAGTCTCAAATAAAAAGCTTTGTGAGTGGTGCTGTGTGACTCCTGGGTGGAAGAAGATGCTGGGGCCTCAGTCCATATCTTTATTCGTGTTCCTAAGTTTTCAGGACTGGCTCTTCTGTTTGCCTCGTAGATGTGACAGGAGTTAAGACCAAGTGACACACGAAGTTAAAGCCTTTATTCTGCATAGGATCTTAAACTTCGGGTCCTGCAATGAGATCTGTGTGGGTCTCCAGATCTTCCACAGTTGCCTGCTGGAGTCAAGTGTGGAGTGTTCTGCTTCTCAGCTGTCAAGGCTGGTGACCCTGTTAGAGCACAGGAACTCCTACCTAGGCCAGAGGAACCTAGGCTCACTCCGGCTTGTATATCCACCCCTTTGTCTCACCCCAGTAGGAATGTGGGCAGCACACACATTTAGTCCCAAACAATAAGAAATGCGTGTGGATTCTGTGACATATGAGTAGCTTGTGAGTGCAGGGTGTCAGCTCTGAATCCCTAAATTGCACTGTTCTCAGTGGAACACCTAACAGATTCATGTTCCTGCGTTTTACATGTACTTGTTGAGCTTCAAGTATATGCTTTGACGTAACAGCTTTTAAGAAAGGACTCTGCCTGAAGAATAGTTGTGAAATGTAAAGCCGTAGATCTAAGGACCCACAGAAAGCATCTGCAACATGGACTGATTTCCACAATCATGCGCTGTCCCCTCTGAGCATGTTACTCAGTGATCCTGGCAGCAGAGTCAGTATTTTCCCATGACGGCTCTTAAAGAGTTTTTCACCCCGTGAATCCAGTATTGTGCTTCACTCCACCACAGCTGCAACTGCACTAATAAATTAAACACTGTCAATCACTGTCACTTTTGAGGCCAACAGGCCTGAGACTGCCTGCTTCCATTGCTAGCAAACTTTTTTTACCTCCCAAAATGGGGTGGTTGCATCCAAAGTGCCTGTTGGGAGTTACTTGTGGTTGATACTCATTCCCGGACAGCAGCCAGGAGTTATTTGGGAAAGTGCTATTTGGAACAGGTCAAAACTATTCCAGGAACTGTTACCACAATATAGATGGCTGAGTTCCCATGCTAAGAGTATCGCCTGGTGCTATTAAACGTACCAGTATGGGAGTAGCCTATTTTAATTAGCAGAGCAGAAGGCTTGTTCCCAACAGTGTAATGGGAAACAGGGCTACCGAGAAAGACAAAATACCCTCATAAGATTGCTCCAGCTTAACTAGTGCTTCTGAACAGCTCTCTTCCCTTCAGGCTGATACTTAGGGGTAGTAAGAGCTCAGGTTAGCAGCCTGTTAGGAGGGTACCATCTTCTTGGTTTGTCTAAATTCTGGATCTCCTTTTGCCTAGCTATTTTTGAAGGGTATGTGGTGGGTTGACCTGGCTGGATGCCAGGTGCCTACCAAAGCCACTCTAACACTACGCTCCTCAGCAGGACAGGGCAGGGAGAAAATAAGATGGAAAAAACCTCATGGGTCAAGATAAAGGCAGTTTAATAAAGCAAAAGCAAAGGCCACATGTGGAAGCAAAGGAAAACAAAAGATTTATTCTCTACTTCCCATCAGCAGGCGATGTCTAGTCACTTCCCGGGAAGCAGGGCTTCAGTACGTGTAGCCGTTGCTCCAGAAGACAAATGTAATAATGAATGCCCCCCTCCCCTCCTTCTTTCTCTTAGCTTTATTGCTGAGCAGACGTCATATGGTATGGAATATCCCTTTGGTTGGTTGGGGTCAGCTGTCCTGGCTATGTCCCCTCCCAAGACCTTGCCCACCCCCAGCCTGCTGCTGAGGGGGGAATGCTGGAGAGACAGCCTTGATGCTGTGCGAGCGCTGCTCAGCAGTAGCCAGAACACTGGTGTGTAACCAGCACCTTGCTGGCTGCCAGTACAAGGCACAGCACTGTGAGAGATGCTGTGGGGAAAGTTAACTCCACCTCAGCCAGACCCAATACAAGGTATCAGGATGCTGCTGTATTTAAATTAATTTCAGGTCATGCTCTTCTTTCCTTAATATTAATTAGTTTAGAGGAACACATTTTATTAGCATCTTTGATTAGACCTTGAAGTTTTAGCAAGCGAGTGAGATGTTGCTCCAACTGTCTGAATGTGGAGCACCTATGGATACTTTGATATGGTGATTTCCTTCTGGAGATAATGCTTTCCTCTCTGGAACGTTAATTGAACTGTCATCTCTCTGACTTCCTCCTTTCCCTGCAGCACAGCTTATGCTATGCTCTGCATTGTTATGACTTTAGGTATAATATTATGAAAAATACCATTCCTAAAATATTTTGACAGTCTGGCAACTCCAGATGCATTACTGGGTTTCCATAGAGATCATACACAACAAATTAACGGATATGACTGACTTGACTGAGTTCGTCTTTAGTTAAATTCAGAAAACCTGAGTCCCTTTCTTATGACAGGAACAATTTATTAACGTATGGGGTGGAGAGGAACCTCACGAGGTTCAACACGGGCGAGTGCAGGGTCCTGCACCTGGGGAGGAACAACCCCATGCACCAGTACAGGTTAGGGGTTGACCTCCTGGAAAGCAGCTCCGTGGAGAAGGACCTGGGAGTCCTGGTAGATGACAAATTCACCATGAGCCAGCAATGTGCCCTTGTTGCCAGGAAGGTCAACGGCATCCTGGGGTATATTAAGAAGAGTGTAGCCAGCAGGGCGAGGGAGGTTATCCTCCCCCTCTACTCTGCCCTAATGAGGCCCCATCTGGAATCCTGTGTCCAGTTCTGGGCTCCCCAGTTTAAGAAAGACGAGGAACTGCTGGAGAGAGTCCAGTGGAGGCTACGAAGATGATGAGGGGCCTGGAGCATCTCTCCTATGGGGAGAGGCTGAGGGAGCTGGGGCTGTTCAGCCTGGGGAAGAGAAGACTGAGAGGGGACCTCATCAACGCTTATAAATATCTTAAGGGTGGGTGTCAAGAGGATGGGGCCAGACTCTTCTCAATGGTGCCCAGCGACAGGACAAGGGGCAATGGGCACAAACTGGAACACGGGAAGTTCTGCCTGAACATGAGGAAAAACTTCTTCCCTGTGAGGGTGACAGAGCCCTGGCACAGGCTGCCCAGGGAGGGTGTGGAGTCTCCTTCTCTGGAGAGATTCAAAACCCGCCTGGACGCAGTCCTGTGCAGCCTGCTCTGGGTGACCCTGCTCTGGCAGGGGGATTGGACTAGATGATCTCCAGAGGTTCCTTCCAACCCCTACCATCCTGTGATCCTGTGATTCTGTATTACTTAATGTGGTGTAGTAGGGTGTTTTCTATATTCAAAGGCACTGCACAGTCTTGCTGAGAAACTTTATTTGCTTCCACTCTTGTAATCATCTTTTCTAATGCTGAAACCAAGTTAGCTTTTCATCTATCGGTGTGGTGATCCAGGGAAGGCAGTGCCTTAACCTTCCACACCATTTTTATGCAAATAATGAGAACTTCCACATACCCCATGTCATTCTTTTGCAATCCATAAGGAATTAGGACAGCCAGCTATACCCCCAAAGTGGTAGATATTGCTTTGCAGAGCTACAACCCTCTCAAATATATTCCAGACTTTCTGTAGGAGTTCTTAGTCTTTCTGGTGTAGAAATAAATTTCTATTTTAGCAATTTTAGCATAGGTAGAGAAACACAAAATTTGCAATTTAAAACTTCAAGTTCCCCAAATTATTCTGTGCAATCTCACCGCTCAACCGCTCATCTTTCATGGAAAAATGTGTGTGCTTAATTAAAGCTTGGGTAAGAAAAGAGTATTAATTCATTTAACCTTGATATACAGGTTCTTTGTAGATCAGGGAATCTTATGTTTTTACTTGGTCCTTTCTACATTGTGCCTTGGCCGAGGTCCCTGTTAACTGCCCAGGTAATGGAGGAAAGGGAGCAAACTGGGCATGCTGAGGCCCTGAAAGCATGGCTTGCTACAGCTTGAGTAAGGACTCTGTACCTGAAGTGGTAACATGGTTTTGTATTGTGTAGCGTAGCACAGAACTTGTGCGTTCTTGCTCTTTGTCCCCACTTTTCCTCAATATACCCACTGACCAACAGGACATTTTTGAAAAATGCATCTACCCACCATTTCAGATCATGGGGTGGAAGATAAAAACACACTTGGTAGTCTGTTTCAGCAGATAGTCATCATCACTCTTTGGCAGCCAAGGCTTTTTCTCCAAGGTTAAGTAGCTGTCTTTGGTAGTGGCATCTTCTCCCCGGCAGAGCTAGCTGGTTGCCCTGTTAGCAGAGTAAATCTTTGCGTTGAATGCCTCTTGAAGCACTCTTTCTGCTCTCACTTTGGTACTTTCATGCTTTCCAAAGCTGTATACAGAAATAAAACGGCCTCTTTCCTCTAACTATTCCTTTGAGTGAGCAAAGACTTGAATAGATATACCTTGGTCTGCGGGTTAGGAAACTGATTCCTGATCACAGCACTGAAACTCCTATTTTTAGTGTTTGTTTATGTTGTTACTTGTGACTTTGTTTAACTGTACTTGGTTGAAACTGTGAGCAAAGCAATGCTACTTTGAAAATCTGGTTTATAAGGGATGCGATTGGAAAAATAAACTTGCCCTTACCAGAATAAGAAATGACAACATTGTGCAATTCCACTTCAACTGAAGACAAACATTTTTTTTTTCAATGTTACAAAATGCTTCGAAGTCTTGCGGCTTGATTAAGTAATCTGTTGTAAGGCTGCATTGTGTTAACCATGAAGGAAAATTCCTTAAAATAATCTTTTAAATTACTTATCTGAGATTTATGGATCTGGTAGAAGGATTTGCATCAATTCAGTGAAGCAGTGTCACCCTGATGAAGTCTGATGGTATGAGAGTCTGTGTTTTAGGAGCTTTACAATGAGCAAACAAAGCATAGCCACTGTAGACCTCAAATATGCAAATGACAATAACTGTTTGCTTAAAAATTCCTCCCAGCAAATGTCTTATCCACAATATAGGTTCTGTATCCTCTGTCCCCTTTCATTCTGTCTCCATAGCCTTTTGTTCCACCTGTGATGTTTTTCAGCAGTCACATGATAAAATGTCTAGGCTAGATTCCAAGGGTGGAATAAAAAGCTGTATTTATTTTTATGGAAGCACTAACAATTCTATTTGGATTGGATTTCTTCGTAGCAAAACCAATGAATTATTGAACAGATTGGACTCGGGTTTGCCAAAGAGTGATTCCTGTCAGATTGCTAATCGTGGCCCAGAATCTACAGCATGGGTAAGCAAAACCGTGGCATGTGCGATATTTTCTGTCAGCTTTCCAGGTGCTGTCAATAGTGTAATATTAGAATATTCTAATTGAGCTTAATTGCCTAGACATAACTCAGTGAGTACCAAGGAGTCTTTCTGGGTGAATGAGATTGCCTACGTTGTCTCTTACACGCGGGCAGAGTATCCTACGTAGCAGGGGACTGCCTTTATTACTCACAGATCTCTCTCTGATAAATGACAGCCAGCTTTATATTCGAAGGTCAGATCAGAATCTTAAATGTGCTCTGTACCCATCCGTTAGTGGCAAGCTTTTATGAAATCTCAACTAGTTCATGTCAGCGGATGCTTTACTGCATTGAAAATCTAGTCAGAAGAGAAGCTTATTTCTTACTGCGTCCTAAAAGCGATTCCACAGACTGCTTGGGGACTTTGTCCCAGATTGAATGAGCCTGGTAAGTATCAATGTAATTAGGAAATAGATAAAGTATTGCTTAAGTTTCATTATTCTAATTGCCTCAAAAAGGCTTTTGCACATATGATTAGTCTCATCGTGTCTAAACCAAGCTTTGCTTCCGATGTAAAAGCTTGCGGTGAGGAATATTAACCCTGAGACAGAAGTATTTCTGCTTTAAGGAGGTTTGTAATTGGGGGAAGGCAGAGAGCAGGCAGCCAAGTGGACAGAAATTGTTGTTACAAGCGATAGTCCTCAGTCAGCCGAAACTTGGAAGTATCCAGCCTGCGCAGCCCTCTGTTGTATACAGCCGTGAACACCAACAGTTGAGTAAAAGGAGGGGAAGATTTACCTCCATATTTCCTTGGAAGCCTTCGAAATGTGCAAGACTGTCCCGTTATAGAAATTGCTGCAAACAGAATATATGACAGCTCTGTCTTGCCTCTAGTATGTCTTCCTGGTTTTCATTGCATGAAAAGGAAAAGTGATACCGAAAATAGGTTCCTTTCCCCTTTGATTCCTTAGGTCTTTCTGTGTCTCTGGAAACCCTAAAGAAATCTTACCATATGTGGGGCAGATATATGGCTTGAAGGAGCCAACTTCTGCCCAGCATTGCTGTGTAGAACGTCAACTGCAGGAGCGTGGCTTTCAGACTCTCTTTTGTAGTCCTGGGCGGACAAGCAAGATGAAAGACTATGGCAAAGGAGAAAAGATGTCTTGAAACCACTTTTACCTCCCTTTTGGAGCATCTGATGCTCCAAACAGTGGGGAGCTTGTTCTTTGGTAGGGAAGACCCAGCTCTGCAGCCTTTCAAATGGTGTGAACATTGAACTGTGAATACAAGTGAGCTCACGTCCCCAGGCCTGACGTGGATTTCAGCATTTGGGTGTGCTGTCTTCATATCTATACAGAAGTGGGTGGACGCATGAAGGAACACTGAATTCCTTCAGGTGTACAGGTCCTACTTTTATCCTTTGCCTTCTACTTCACCTACCTATGTGTGCCTTTCTCGTTCCAGTTTTTGAGGGGTTTCTTAATAAGTTATGCCAAATTACATACCATAGTTCAACTTTGGCTTCACTATTGGCTTCACTAGTATTCAAGCAGATAAAATACAGAGTTTATCTGTACTGTTCTTTATTAATATCAGCTGATATTATACATGTCTTTTGCATAACAGCATTTCTATAGCTTTGTGAGTCAATTCATCGCTTGCTTATAATGCAGCAATGCAGTTAGCAAAATGTCTTCCCAACCAGCTTGGATGAGGTATGGTCTATAGGCATACGCACAGCCTCTGTGCTCTGTGTGAGGAATCTGAAGCACATAACCAATGAGTTGTTATCTAAATAAACTTGGCGTAGTACCAAAATGCTAAAGCAGTGGGAAAACTTGAACTCTAATTTTGATGTTATCTTGGACTTGTCCTTTGGAGTAATTAAAAGATTCAGGAACAATGCATTTGAAATAGTGAAGTGTGATAAGCTTAGGAAGTGCCTGACATGCATGTTAAAAGAGGGGCATGTATATATGTGATTTTTTAAATTTAAAATTCATGTTCTAAAAACAGTTGGGGACAATGTAATGTTGATCGATTTTTTTCCCCCACATCATTTCTTTAATTGTAATATTAATTTAGCACACCTAGTTCAAATATCAATGTCAAATATTGCTTGATGTGTGAGAACAAATTTGACTTCTTTGGAGTGACTCTGTCATTGGTGACTTTTTTGGCCCGCTTGTTTAATCAAGCTCATAATTAATTTTAATCCTGTCTTTCAAAGTGTTACCAATCCTGTGTAGATTTTTATTGTCTTCCAACTTGATTAACATACACTCCACACAATTCTCCAAGCCATTACAGAGAGTAATGAATAATATTGGACCTAGAATGGGTCTCCCTGGACACATGTAACAACTCCTCCCAACTCAAAATTGAGCTATTAATAATTGCTTTCTCTGTTCAGTCTTTTTAGCAAATTATGTGCCCGTCGTTTTAATGGTGTCATTCTGCACGCATATATCAAGTTTCGAGAACATTGTGTAGACCTGCAACAAATTCCTCACTAAAGTCAAATCTGCACACTTCTTGTATTAAATTATACTGGCTCATTATTTAGTGTGCTGTGCTCTGTCCCTGCTCAAAGACTTTACAGTATAAGTTCCTATGTATAAGATCCTAAGGATCCTATAAGATCCTAATGGTAGGCTGGCTCTTTGCTAAGAACTACAACTTGTGAAAGACCAGGGCTAGTTATTGTAATAAAAACCTAGACAGTTGAATGCTTTATTCATGGTGCGTAGTTCAGATTTTCAGTTCTCATGGCTGCCCCACGAGTAATACAGCAGACTTGATCCCTCAGCTTCTGTTGCCCTACCTCCACAAATGCCTTTCCAGTACTCCTGTGGAAATAATCCTGGGTTCCCCTCTGTTACCACGCCTCCCTTCTGCTTTATTATCGTGGTAATATTTGCAGTACTTTTTTTTCTTCCCAGAATACCCCATCTCACTATCATATATGCCGATTGTGTTTTCTGACCGCTCAGGATATCTTTATGCTTTCCACTGGGACACGGAATATTATGTGCTGTGGCTGCCTTGTTGTGATGCGCAGATGGACATTCAGCCAAATTGAATGACTGAGAGGCTTTAGACCACTTCTTGTTTAAATTCTAATCTTGAGACTAATCTGTTTTTTTAAGTAACTGGAATCATTCAGCCGTCTCTGTTTTGTTAATTACCTGTATAAAGATTTGGGAATAAGGTTTGGGGTTTGGGTCCCCCCTCTCCCCACACCAATATGTTTATATTCTCTGCTGAACAATAGACTAGGAGCCATACTTATAAGCAAGCTCTTCGAGAGGATGAAAACAGAAGATTAGAGGAAATGAAGCAAGAACAACGGAGGAAGGTAATTATACATTAACAGTTTGCATATTGTATCATTTTTGCATGCTGTGAAACCAATTAAATACATTGATTACTTGTAGCCTACGCACAGAGCTTCTCTTTAGCAAAAGTGATTTAGTCACTGGTTTCAAATATTGTGAGAGAGATGAGCCAAGCTGTAAAACTTGGACAGGACAATTATCTTCTGGGTTCAAGGCTATTTGCATCTGGATGACTAGCTCCTGCTCGCCTCTCCATTTGAACAATTGTGCAGAGCATTTTTTGACCGTGGTACCTGATTTCATAGGCTAAGGAAACCAATTGCCTCTCTTTCAGGCAGAAGTAATGTTACTGGGATATTCATGATGATCTCAGACTCTGAATAGTCTCTTTCTATGGAATGGAGGCCCGTGTGCCCTGCCTCCCCAAATGGGGATGTGGAAGCACTCAGATCTGCTGTTAAGTCTGTATGCTTCTCTGTTCCCTTGCTAACCACCTAAATGAAGAGCTTTGAATTGTCTAAAAAGCAAGCACCCCGTAACTGCACGTTTGACCTCCATCTTCTGAAATGCATCTGAACCACTGTAGTCCCTCTGGCATGGATTTGGGTACCATATCCACAAAAAGTTCATCTACACAAGGCGATAGCACTGTGCTGTGTTGTCTGTCTTGGCTCGGGGTCTGACTGTGCAAGTATGAGGAGGGCAGCATTGACTGCAAATCATTCGAAAACATTAGCAAATACTGAGCCTCTTGCTATGCCTCTGCTGTTACAAACATCCAAATTAGTGTTAAACTACTTCCCGAGCAGCAGAATCAGTGCAAGAAATTCCACGCAGTGAGTTTCTACTAGAGCTGGACGAGTGACTCAGCCCCCCTCACAGATATCCTTCTTTAAGTGTTGGGGATAAGTGTCCTCATTTCACAGTATTCTGGCAACCAGGATGCTGGAAACAAAAAGGTGGGGAAAAAGGCGGCTTTTAATTGCTTTACCACGAGGTGTATGCTTATTCCCAGGAACTATACAGAGGAAAAAATCTTTGAAAGCTAGTCCTGACGGGTGCGATGCCTATAGCTGTTGTATTCTTTACGTTTATTCCTCCATAGAGAAAACAACTACAGATGTGAATTAGCATGCCCCTACTTTATGAATTTGGTTTAAGGGACTCATGTAGAGCTTTAGACTCTTTACCGATTTCCACAGATTGCTAAGAAGGTGTTGGCTGCTTCTAAGGCTGCTCTTTCTTGGTACACGGTTCCGAGTGCTCCTTGCCTTCACAGTTGCTGCTACCTATTGCGCAGAGTAATGTACTACTTACAAACCTACTGTAAATAATATGTATTTTAAAGCTTCCAATAATTGTCCCTCAGATATATGTTGGCTCGTTTCTACTTCAAACTAATATTTATTAAAGCAATTGTGAATTCTGTCTAGTGTGTACCTCCTAGCATGGTGTAGCTATAAAACGTATAGGTACTGTCATTTCCCCCCCCCCTTTTTTTTTTCCCAGAACGGGTTTTAGTATGTATTGCTTGATTTAGAAATTTTCAGTACGCCTTGAACACGGCATCATATACACACAATGTATTTCAGAACATAACTCCAAGAGAGGACTCAGCATATTGGAAAGTCAGATACTGGGTTTTAATTTTCAGGTTGAATAGTTATTTAAAACAGTGAAAATTAAGGTTGGCTTTTTTATTTCTTAATCCTGTTTCTTCTTTTGGGGCTAGACAAATATTGATACACAACACATTTGCAGTTATTGATTTTCTTCATACATTTATTGCATAGTTTTTATTTAATGTTCCACTTAAATTGATTTTTTTTTTTAACTTTTGTGGTTCCATTCAGTTATTAGAGCTTTTATCTACCCGCATCATTTTATTTTACTTTCTATTCCTACTGCTACTCAGTTGCTATGGAAAATATGAAGGATGGGTCTGTTCCTATCCCTTCCCCCTCGCCCTGCAAGCCAAATTCTCTTTGCAGAAAAATCTGCATCTTCAATTCTTGGGTGCATTGCAGGGATGAAGAGACAGACAAACAAGTGCACATGCAGAGCGGAGTCATGCAGGCTGTGTTTCCCTCACAGTCCTGGTGAAAATTGCATAAGCAAACTCTCCTCTGAAAAGAATTCCCTTCGATGCTGTTTATGTACCATAATAGTATGTAATGTAAGGATGGTGGGCTGCTGCAGCAGTAGGAGCTTGCACACGATTTCACCACGCCAACAGGTACCACCATCTGCCCTTCCCTCGCCCTTGGAGCAGCCCCAGGGAGCTGGAGGTGACACACCGTGCCCCATACATACCCCCGTTCTCGTCTTCTCCTCGTGCTCCGCGGAGGCAGGAGGCACAGGGCATGGCTCCTTCGTACGCTACGCGCGCGATGGCTGTGTCTGCTCCGGCTAGATGACTTCGGCTATCTTCCCCCTTGGGCCCGCAGGGAAATTCAAACCCACGGGTTGGGGCAAGGGGAAGCGGAGAGGTGTCTGGCATGCCCCTTCAAATGCAGGACTGTAGGTGTCTGAATCCTGTAGCTTCCCACTTTTTAGGGCACAAACAAAGTTTGTCCAGTGCAACGCTGAACAGAAAAATGAGCTCAGTTTTTAACATGGTGCTGTCACGTAAATTAAATGCTGTTGAGAGAAGTTCTGAGAATGACACGTGGCTCTAGCTGAAGTTAACGCTGTGTGGAATTAATTGGGTTTGCAACACAGGTATGTTAATTAAAAGTAAGTTTGCTGTTTGTTTCTTTTTTTGCTTTTATCATTCCTAGGCTGAATTAATGGAATTTAAACAAAAGCAGGAAGAGGAAGCCAGGACAAGAGCACATCGAAACGAACAGAGGAGGTACGATGCAAAAATGCAGAATACACTTTAATTGAATTCCGATCTGGAAAGGGTCTCAAAATTGCAGGCATTTGTGCTTTAGAAGATGATTGCAATGAGGATCCTTGACCTCGCCTCTGGTTTAACTTTGCCTTCAAGTGAGCCACTAATATCCATCATTACCACTGCTCACTGCAATGCAGTGTGACCCAGAGTGCCTTTTTCACTTTATTTACCCTATCGGCGTAGGATACAGCATAGAGTAGAAACTATTAGTAGTTTCATGGGTAACAACTAGTACAATAGTTTCAGCTGGGAAACATTTTATTTATCTGTTTATCTATCTATCTATCTATCTATCTATCTGTTTATTTATTTTTCCTTTGTTGTAGAATGGGCTGCTTTGTCCGTGCTACATTTTGTGGTGGACTGTCACTGGGGTTCACAGGCAGAGCTAAGCGTGGGATTTGCTATCGACAGAGACAGAAGCCGGAGCGCAGCAAGGCCTCCTGCAGCTGCATTGCTGCGCGCCCCAGGCTGTGCCCCACTGCTGTGCCCTCTCTGCGCTCAGCGGTTCTAGTCTCGCACTTCTGGCACTTAACTGACTTCCCATTATCTTGAAGCACAGCTTTATTCTCAGCTTTGTTTTCTGCTGGTAAAAAGAAACAACGCTCAGGCTCGAAAATAAAAACACCATTTGTTTCTTTTTTTGAATCATTAGGGAAATATTTTAAAAAATTACTTCTGTAGGCAACCACTCTCCGTACTGTTTTCATTTCTTTTTTTTCTCTAGCAAAGATACTGAGATAATTACCCATAGAAGTTAATGAAGGATTTTTGATTCAGTCCATCTCATGTCCCTAGATAGAAATAATCCAGTATCTTGCTTTTTACATCATTCTTACAAATAGCACTAGAAAACATTAAAACAACAGTCATGTGTCATGGTTTAACCCCAGCTGGTAACCCAAATACCACGCAGCCGCTTGCTCACTCCCCTCCTCCCCTGTGGGGTGGGGAGGAGAATCAGAGAGAAAGGAAAACTTGTGAGTTGAGATAAAGACAGTTCACCAGGACAGGAAAGAAAAAATAATAATAACTATATATTAATAATTATAATAAAAATACAATAATAGAATATAGAAAATGGATGATGCACAATTTCTCACCACCCAACGACCAATACAGCCCATCACAAGCAGCAGGCAGGGAGCAGGGGTATCCCCCCCAGCTATCCCAGAACAGCAAGTTCCAGAGAGAGCAGGTGAGGGAACAAACAGCCAAACAAACAAACGAAAAGGCCTGAACAAACAAAAACAGGGAAAAAGGTAAAAAGAGAGAACTGGCCCATCGGCCAAACCCTGCTTATACTGGGCATGATGTCTATGGTATGGAATACCAACTACCTGAAAGGAGGTTGTAGAGAGATGGGGGTCGGACTCTTCTCCCTAGTAACAGATGACAGAACAAGAGGAAATGGCCTCAAGTTGCACCAGGGGAGGTTTAGATTGGACATTCGTAAAAATTTCTTCACTGAAAGGGTTGTTGGGCATTGGAACAGGCTGCCCAGGGAGGTGGTGGAGTCCCCATCCCTGGAGGTATTCAAAAGACGTTTAGATGAGGCCTAAGGGATATGATTTAGTGGGGGACTTGGTAGTGATAGGTTAATGGTTGGACCCGATGATCTTGGAGGTCTCTTCCAATCAGAACAATTCTATGATTCTATGAATACTCTCTTTGGCCAGTTTGAATCAACTGTGCTGGCTATACCCCTCCCAAGTTTTTGCACTTGCACATTAGTGAAACCTGGGAGGCTGGAAGATGTCCTTGATTGCTTAGCAGCAACTAATAACATCAGTTATATCAACATCAATTATCAACATTCTTCACGTACTAAATCCAAAACACAGTAGCTGCTGGAAAGAAAATTAGCTCCATCCCGGCCGAATCCAGGACGCACGTTTAAGCATGTGTGTCAGTCCTAGGCATTAATAGGGGGGAAAAAAGAAACAGTTTTCACAAGGTTTGAAAATACTTAAAACAGATTGAGGAAAAGTGTATTTGTTTTTCTGCATGCTTTCCAGATTGATAGAGCAGCACAAGGAAATGCTAGAGTTGATTTCAGAGCTGGATGGTAGGGAAGGTTGTCAGCTACACAAATTGCCTCTATTAGTAACAAGCTTAAGTGAGTTTTTTCATTGGCACTAGGAAATCAGTACTTCTGGAAACTCTCCTAGCGTACCAAAGGCTGAAAGACTACCTAAGGTGAATTGTCAAAGTAGCTAACCTCCCTGATAAGGTGGGTGGTGGTATGCAGGTCATCTTTCGACGGGGAGTTCTGGTGCATTTCTCACAGCAGCCAAGGTATGTCTTTTAATTACAACGGACTGATCACAGGATAAGGATGCACCTAGTGAATTGAAAATGAAATCCACCTTATCTCATGCCAGTCCGTGGTTATGCAGCACAGACTTGAAAAACGTAGGAAGATGAGTATTGAACTGAGACTAGGGAAAGCCACTCACAGAATGTTAAATTCCAAAAGTTTGTGAACTCCTTAGCTACCTTCAATCATTATTCATTTTTTGTTCTATTTTAAGGGTAAATAATGCTTTCCTGGACCGCCTTCAAAATAACACACAACCTAATAGCATCTACCAACCTGGATATTCTGGGAGTCTGGACTACCTCAGTAACAGCGCCTGGGTAAGTTTTGGGGTATAGAACGTGAAAGCAATGAGATTGTTTAAAAGTTGACTTTTTCCCCAGATACTATTATGCGTCTGTGTGTGTTTAGCCTGCCTGACAAAACTTACAGTCCTGGCTGGCCGTCTGCAATAGCTTTTAAGAAGAAGTCTTGTCTTAAATATAAGCTGTTCAAATGGGAGGAGGGAGAAACAGCTGCTCTTGCAGCAGAACTCAGTGGCTTTGCACGCAAGGTACTTGCTGCAAGGAGCCACGTCCAAGGTACTTCCGTAAGTTCAGAACACGGGTAGTGAAATTGTAAGGGATTTTTTGAAAGTCTTTAAATGAAAGATGTTTGGAAATGCTGTAAACATTCTAATATGATATTGAAATTGGAGGGGAAAAATCCCGTGAAAGGTACAGCTGTTCATTTTTTACCCATATAAAATTATGACAAAGAAGACCTAACTGCATCCAATTTAAAATACATAGTATTTGTAAGGATTCTTTGAAGAAAAGATATCTTGACTGTAGCCTATTAAACATCCATTAATTTTTTCAGCTGTCCTAATGAGGCATTAATGTGACTATTATTTAGAATTGCACTCTTCAGTGTAAAAAAAAAAAAAAAAAAAAAAAAATTTCGTTTTCCCATCATGGAAATTTCCATTAGGTTGAAATTCAATTGCTGAGAGGACCTTAGTGCAGAAATGGAAGATTTACAAAGACTGAGCAGCAAAAGGATGAGAGTCTAAGTGAATTTAGTGAATGTGCCAGTGTAGAGAAAGATGTTTAGCTGATAAACCAGAAAAGCTTGAACTGGATTAGTTGGACTGTCTGGTGAGGATGTGTATGTTGGCAGACGAACACCAGGAAGACTTGGGTTCAAGCATCTATGAAGGCGAGGCATGATTAAGAAGCAGATATTCTTGCTGCTGGAGTTTTCCATATACTGGAAGTGGAAGAAGAGTGTCTTAATCACTACAAGCTTTGGGCAAGCCCTGGGCCATGGCAGAGGGCTCAGGAACCTTGGACTGAGGCCACCTTTGTGCATAGCAATTCTCTTGGTCTTGCTGAGAGGAGGCAGGACCTGCCAGCTCAACCTCCCACAAGGTCTGCGGGCAGCTGCTTGGAGAACCAGTTGGTTACAGGCTTTGCTGGTAAGGCCTGTATCACGTGCCAGGCAATCCAGGAGTTCTTGGAAGCCAAACTACAGATGTCCAGGCTAGTAAAAGAGTGTGAGTAAGAAAGCACTCTGTATGGCAGACCTGAACCATCTCCTGAAGGATGGCGTGTCTGCAGATAGCAGAATTAGAGACTTAAGGTAGGACAGAGCCGACTTACACCTTGTAAGGGGCAAAAGGTAAAGTCTGCTGGATGGGGCCTGGTTAACAAAGGCAGCAAGGGCAGAAATTATTCTTTTTATTTCACTTTACGTCCTTTGTCCCAATTTGTAAACTGTTCCCTGATAAACTCAAAAGAAAATGTGTGACACAGCTGAGATCCCCGATATCTAAACTCGAGCATCGCCATCAGAGCGCCTGCTGTCACCACTGAAAACCTTGCCATTGTCTGCAGAGGGAGCGGGGTTTTGCCTTTAGCCAGATGCCATATGTCCTCTTCCACAGGGCAGGTGTCGGTACCACCAAACAAGTGCCCTCAGCCCAGACGCAGTTTTAACAACAGACGACTCTGTGACGTACGCAGCCAATCTATGCTTTTTTTTTTTAAATATATATCTTCAAAGAATGCATCGACACAAATGCAATAAAACTCTGTGTGTAGAAGTGATAAATTTCCTATGCTGATGTTTACTTAATGGCTCCCAAGGAGCCTGCCTTCTGTTGGGTAATGCTAGGTTATCCATTCTTCCTTTACGCTATGATGTGAGATTTGAAGACTAAACAAAGCAGGGAAAGAATAAACTATGACATATTCTTTATATGTCATCATGGAAAGGAATTAAAAATGAGTATTGGTAACAAGAACAAGAAAGAAAAATATCTCTCAAAAGATAGGCTGGAGGCTGCAACCTCCGTGTCTTTGATTATACCAACATTCTTCTTCCTTCCCTTAGGATTTTAAGCAAAAAGAACTGAGCTCCAGGTGGGGCTTACAAGTCATGTAGTCTGCAGCGTGGCGTTTTACATTACAAGGGAGCTAACTGTAGCAGGTCAGACTATATACTAAGATTAAAAGAAATTTAAAAGGTTCCCAAAGTTAAGACCTGCAGGTAATTTTGGAGCCTGCTCCATCTGTGCAGTGGCACTGAAGAGGAAATATTTGTTCTCTTTCCAGCTTCTTTTTTTTTCTGTTTGAACTCTTTACAGTCACGACGGCTTCACACTTAACAGAAACCGAACATCGCAGTTCAGTTGTCGATATACCTGCTGTATTTTTCACTATTATTTCTATTAGCCTGGTTTCCTAAGGAAACAGAAGTTTGTATGATCACACTGTCTGTCTACGTGGAATAAGGTTTTCAACCTGCTGGCCAATCTTAGCCAAATTTGAAAGGGAGTATAAGTCTCAAAGATAATTAAGTTTCTGTGCGTTTCGTGAAAAGCAATGGCTGGCAGAGGAGAGACCCCAAAACAGTGGCAACCTGCAGGGTGGTGGGAAGGACCTGGGCACCCTGTGCGTTGTTGGGCTGCAGCCCTCCGGCCGATCGGCATGGGCACAGCTCCAGAGCAGCTGCAGCTCTGCTCTGTTCTCCTGGGGGCTACGGGGTGCAAAAGGGGACGTGGATATCACAGGGCACACGGAGAGGAGAAGAGGAAGGCGAATTTATTGTGTGTGTCTGGGCAGGGGGGAGGAGAGCAGTTGCGTTGCCCAATTGTCCCCTAATCGATAGGAAACCCGTTTTCATTCATTCATCTGCCCTCCAGACATCCTGTGTTTTATTAGGAATATTTATAAGCTGTTATTTCAAGGATCTTCATGAAAGTGATCTTTTCTCCCTTTTTGGTTATAAATGCCAGGGCACTCTCTGGGTGGTTGTGTGGTTTCCTTTTTTAATGGGAAGACAAATTAATGAATTTCCACTTCTGTCTGTGAGCTACTGCACCCTTGAGAGAGCTTTGAGTCTTGTTGTATGCTGTCAAGAAAGTTTTGATGTCCTTTGCGCTGCCATTGTCTCTAACATAAGGATAAACCTTTTAGAATAGGAGGGTAAAAAAATAACAGTTGTCATTTCGTCATCAAAGTTTAATCAATAAGATTTAATCCTTACTCAGCTGGAACCTGTGACTCAGACAGTATCTGTTCACTGTAATGGCACAAATGGTCAATTGTATTTAAATATTAAAACACTTCTATTTTTACAAAAGAATGACTTTAAATCAGTTGCACATTTTTATATTCACTCCCTCGTGAGATTTGCCCATGTTCAAGAACAGAGGGATTTGCAGAGGCCAAGCGCTAATGGATGGCAAGCCTGTAACAGAGCCCTTGTTTATTTTTTGCGTGGAAACGGAGCACTGTCAAGGACCCTTTTGTCTATTCTATTAATGAGGAGAGGTCACATGGTGGACATATGAAATGTATATGTCTGCTTTTCTTTAATGAAATACTAGTTGCCTTGCTGAAACTCTCTGAGCTATAGTAAACCCAGAATCTAGAAGGCAACATGACATATTACACCTTCCCGTTTCATGTCTCCATTACACCCGGTGTCATGCGTAAGAATGAGAAATGCTCTCTCGGATGCTGACGCTGCTCTTTCAGTGGATGCATAATTCTAGGTATTTTCTGGGGGAAGCAGCTGTGCTCTGAATGCACAGGTGCAGTGTGGCAGGAAACCCTATTCTCCTCCTTTTCCATAGGCAGAACAGGAACTCGATGGATGCCGGATCAATCTGTTTTGAGGAAACATGATTTATGGATAAAACTATTTTAAATAAACATGGTTTGTGGGTTAGCACTTGGTTTAGTTCCTGTAGCATGATCCATGGGAATGTTTCTTTGGATTCTCAACCAGCGCTTGATTTATGCTATTTGCTACCAATCTGAGAGGGAGCATGTCAGGGAGTTTACTGTTTCACAGCAAAGAAGAACCATAGCTCAAAGGTCCCTGAAGTTACAAGGCCAGCATGCGTGCTGCAGTTTTCCGTACACAATCAGTCTTTAATGCAGACTTTCATGAACCTTTAGACGGATAAAGTTGCACTGAAAATGCCAATTTCCCAGCACAAAGAAAAAGCTTTTATTTAACATGGGAATATTGAGAATAGAATATTTACATAAGAAGGTTCCAGAGTGCAATTCACAATGGTTACGCTTGTTTTAACAAAGAATGTGGTTTGCTAACTTAGCTTTAACCTGGTTAGTCTATGTACAATCTGAGTTGGAAAGATTTTTTTTTTTTTTCCTAAAACTGGTTGTTTGGAGTTTTTTTATTGGGAGTAATGTGCTTGTCTTTCCTGACAGAAGGACGGCAGAAAGTAACTAAACTACTCAGCAGAAGTATCGGCATCGATACAGGGACCTCAGCTGAGTAGGTCCAGGCGTGCGGTAGCTGAGTTCAATGACTTAGGGCTGACAAGGCAGTCCAACAGCCTGTGCAGACGTGTTCTGCCTGGCTTCACTTTGAGCTCAATCATTCTTTCCTTGGAAAGTCTCATCCTAAAAGAGAATAGTGGGACGCTGGGGAGGAACGGAAGAAACTTTTCACTCTTTCAAATCATGTGAGATCAAGAAAGGATTGAGGCATCTGATGATATTCTTCTAGATTGATTTTTTTTCCCAGCGAAAACAAGATATGTTTATCACCTGAGTCGATACATCCTGCTATTCATATTGAGTTCAAATGGAAGAAATATTTATTGCTAGAACTGGAATCTTGCCGAAGGGTTTACTTGTTATTTTAAGTGGAGTTTCAAAAGACAGGAAATGGCACCAAGTAATCAAGAAGGTTCCACACAACTGGATAACCGCAATTCCTTGCATAAATATGTGATTGCACTGTACATTGTACAGTACTAACGGATTTTTTTTCTTTTATCCAGGAGTCAAACTACTTGGAATAAAGGAGGAAAAAGGTAAGAATAATGAATTTGTTCATTCTTTTTAGTACCAATGCTGGTGTTAATTTAGCTTCATAGTTGACATTTCATTGTGACAGCTTATGTGATTTAATTTTCAAGTAATATCAGAGGGGATGTTAAAATAAGCGCTTTCCAACTCTATGTCTGGGGCCGTGCAATGGCACATACCTATTCTGAAACACATTCTTTTGTAAAGAACTGCAGAACATGTATTGCAAGTCAGAGGAAGTGCTGATGGCATGGAAAGCATCTGCTGGGGCTGCCTTGATATTTAGGCTAAAACCACAATACAGCCACGTTCTCTGTGTTGTGGACTGTGCGTGGGTAAACCTGAGCAGCTGAGGAATGTGGCTGGAAATGCAGGAGGTGACTCTGTAAACTTTCAGTGGTCTTAAGTGAAAGAGGATGACTTTGTCATGGGCTGCGTTCTTCCTGCTGTTGCCCGTGAGCAAAAAGGGAGACTATTCATATCGGTGGAGGCTGTTGGTAAAATACCACTATTGAATCAGACGAATCAGGCCCTCTGTTTTCAAATGACCTTTTCATAAGGCTCACTGCACCTATGTTCTTTTCTGAAAGGGGTTCCCTACCCTAATTCCCAGTTCTGAATCAAAGATTTGTGCAGAGCCTTTACTTCTAGGCTTGGAGACTTTTCAAGCAAGTTCAGGTGCTGACACACATTATTCTTGCCTTAGGAGATGGCTTTGACATAACTCTTTTTTTTTGAGAGCTAGGATTTTATAAAGAGGAATTAAAAAAAATCAAACTTAAAAAAGCCCCTTGCTTTCAACCCTTCTCCGACAATTGCAGATATTCTTCTGCGACTTTCTTCCTCCTTTTCTGCTCCTACAGTTATTTTAGTATTTTTGCAGCAGCAGGGTTCTATTCTGAAGACGGTATCTAAATAATATTGTTGACCTCCCATGAGTCGTCTTTTCAGTTTTATGAGGAGTAAAATTGTTATTAAAAATTAACTCAAATTCACTAAAGAAATGACAACGAGTAGATAAAGGCAGTTCCCCACAGGGGAAGAAATGGCCAATCTTTTGCAGCCCATAATACTATTAGGTTTTGTAAACTGTGGGCAGCTGAAGGAGTTCAACGCATTGGATTCTCTGTTGTTTTTCAAAACATCTACAATACCAATAAAATATTTACATATGAACTGTACAAGAATTATGGATGGGTGTGCTTTTTTAAGCCTTGTTTTACTGTTGTTTTGAAAACACATTTCAGCTTGCTACATTAATATATTGTTCAAAGAGTTATTAATACGTCTGCAGATAATTAGGACATTTTGTGAATTAAATTTACAAAAAGATAGAAATCCCTTCATGAGGACTTTACATAATTAAAAGCTAAAACCTGTCCAAAGAAAAGGGATGCTTTGTTTTCCAGTGAACTTAATCCTAGAGAAGTTGACTTTGATTTTTGTTTTTGCTGCAAAAGACAATTTTTAATTCTGTTTTCTCCCTCTTGTTACAGGGTATTGGAGAAATATTCACTTTTATCCGGCCTAGGCCAAATGACCTTGTAAAAGCTCCAAGAAAGCGCTCTTTTATCATTGTGATTTTTTTTCTTACCCTGACTTCAGCTTCACACCCACTTCATGACCAATCTGCAGACACCGGTTTCTAGCTGTCATTATTCACGCATATTTGAAGCAGCTGATTATGAAAGTCCTATTTAATTTTTAATAAGAGAATGTGTCAAATTTTTTTTCATAAATTGTTTTGCCTCTTGCAGAATGTAATTATCCCAGTGTTTAGGATCTCAGAAAAAGAAGACATTAGTGGCTGCAGAAGCTGCAGTAATATCTGTGTTTTCTTGCTGCTCTATACCCAGCCCAAAATGTCTCAGAGACTTGAATTAAAGAAGCAGGTAGAGGGATTTTTGCAGGTTGGGAAGGAGAAGTGTTGCTGGTTTGGCTTTTGTTTTGTTTTGTTTTGGTGGGGATTTTGTGGAATTGTTTTACTATTGTATTCAACAGCAGACACTCAAGAAGAAAAAGATGTGTGTTTTGTAGACAGGATCTTTTAAATATGTTCTTAGAAAAATACAACACATGAAAGAAATAAAATTTCAAATAACAATGAAATATATTCTCTCTCTCCCACATCTTCTGTGATATGATATACGAGTTTTTCACTTTGACTGTTTTACCTTGGTAACTTCAGGTACGTGATTGGGGAAAACTATTGCAAGGTTAGCTTTAGTTTCTTGATTTTCTTTGTCCCTCTAGTCTAATGGAATTTAATTTATATCTCCCTGTTTCTGCAGACGACGACACTTTAATGCTTTCCGAAAGTGAGATGCATGACCAAGATATTTCTAATGGAAAAGAAGGGTTCACAGTACACGTCAGATAAACCATGCAGACAAGAAAAAGTATCATCTGCAGCATTTACAAGTACATCTTAAGCAAAGTTAAAGGTTTCCTGAGCAGTTTTTTTCAGTGTGCAGGCATGCCACGATATTTTCCCATTACCCTTGCAATGTGGAAACTTGATAATGGATCACCTGAAGTTTTCTTTTGAACCATGGATGTTGCTATGTTTGCTTTCCCCTCTGGGACTCTCTGCGGTTTCTGCAGTTGCCCTGGGCTCTCTTTGCCTCAAAGAATTACTCAGATCTCTCATAATACTAGCTAGCTGATGTTAATAGGAAATGCCGGAGATCTTGGTAACGCTCTGTGGTTTAGCCTTTTTTTAAGTATCTGACACTGGGAAAATTCCTTGGGAAGACTTTTGCATAGCTACACAATGGCACTGTATTGCAAGTGGTACTTGGCTGTGCTATCGGACTGCTGCTTTGGAAATTAAATTCACATCTCCCTCCAAGAACTCCCTCACCCAGCCTCCTTTAGTAGCTATCAGGGCTGGGGCTAAATGTCTGCAGAGTGGGATATATGTATATGCACGCACATATATTTTAAAGGAAATGTCTTTGCTTTAATCAGATCCTTGTATTGTACTCTAATCAGACTACGACTTGTAGGTGCTCTTTTTGAAGCAGTGAACCTGCAGCCTCTCTGCACTTGACGTACGATACCCCTAGACCCTGCTGACAAAGGCTGAGTGGGAGGGGAAGTCGTCATGGTCACTGACAAGTTAAAATTCAGTGTGATCGTGTTGCCGCATTTCTATATCCAAAGAAAAAGAAGAACTTATTATTAACCTGCTATTTTCACATTCAGGAACAGTGATGGCAAGTCACCTTGTGTAACCTCTTCCATTAAGCTTGTCTACTTTCTTTTGGCTGTCTTCAAAGATGGAACTTGATCACAATCTTCAAAGTGCTTCCCCTTATCCACCATTTCAATCTCTTATTTGAAATGATCTCTACAAACTATTTCAGACATTAACTATTCCAGCCCTTTTTAATGGCGAAGTACTTGAATTTTTCCTCTCCTATCTCTCCGAACAGAACAAACAAATCTATCTGAACAGTGGCCCAGGAAGTGTCTTTGAGAGCCGTGGCCTGCAATGGGGACGATAAGAAGTTACATGCATCCACAAATCAATATTAGCAGGATGTCTGGAAAACGCTGTTCTTATCCTGTTGGAAAGCTTCCAGTATCTCAGAATGACCACCTCCCCACACACACATCCTGCCAAAACTTTAAGCTTGAAAGCAAAGGGATGTTATGACATCTCTTTAAAGGGGTTATAATGAAATGAACTGGCGGTAGACTGGGAAAATGGCTTCCTAGCTGTCGAGAGTTAGGAACTGAGAGTTGAGTGTGTTTGCTATCTACCTGTTAGAGTGAACCTTTGATAAAGGTTTTCAAATACAAATAGGTTCCTCTGGTTATAACTTACACTGACCAAATTAATTATCATCTATTATGTGATGGCATAAAACCAGATTTTTTTACTATATAACAGTAAATGGAGGTTCATTTTTTTGTGTTGAAAATTGTTGTTGTCTCAGTATAATCTGCACTGATGATCTCCTTGCTATTTCAGAAACAAACCTTCCAACAGGGAGTGATGTGGGGCTGGAAGTTACAAGAGGAAACCCCCCCTTACTTTTTCATTGCTGAGACAAATTCATTTTAACAAACTGACTAAACCATTATGATCAGCTATTCTGAATTCTGATATAACTTGACAGCAAGATTCCTATGTTTAGATTTTATGGTCTGCCTAAACCAGAAACTACTTTCCTATGAAGAAATGCAATGTTTGTTTAAGGACTTAGAAGATTGATTCTCTATTATGTACCTAAAATTTGTTCTAATGGTTTAACTATCCCTGCTTATAAAAATACCTGCCTGACTCCTAGTTCAAACTTGCCAAGTTTCAGGTATCTGTTATTGAATTTTCTTAACCACTTGCCTGGTAAATTAAATAGTTTCCTGCTCTTGGGACTCTTATTTTTTTCAATGTGCATATTTGGACAGCTTCATTCAATTTGCAGTCCTTGTTCAGCTTTTACTCTTAAAAATATCCCAGATTTACAGAAAGCCTTAGATGCAATAGGATTCGGTATAAGTGTATCTTCTTTTTGGTATGTGCCCCACTACCCAGACACTGAGGCAGAGTATTATTAGCTACTAGAAAGGGAGCTAATCCATAGCTTACATTCTATGGTGCTCATCCATGTTCAGTTCACACCTCTGCTTCAAGAAATGCAAATCCCTGTCTCCTGTCTTGGAGAATATCTTAACCACCGGGCTCCTTAGGGTAGTTCTCAGCACCCAGGCTGTGATGGCTCTTCTGCTTTATGCAAAAGAATAGAAATTCATGTGAAGTGAGAAGGCATATGGCTTTGTTGAGCCCAAGAGCTGGATGTTCCCGCTGTGGCCCATGCCACGACTCTGTTCCCCATCATAGTCTTCCCTAAGGGCTCCTTCACATAGCACACTCACTCCTTTACACTTCCAGATATTTATTTTCTCTGGTCCTGCTCCTGGAGTACAGACTCTCTGGCAGAAATGCCTTTTGCTCCCTCTGTTAAGCATTCCTCCTCCTTTCCTTTCAGTGATGGCCCTTTTCTTGTTAAATCCCTCTGCTTCAGCAGCTGAATTGAATCAGGTGCCTGTAACCCATGGATTCTTCTTCGGCACTCTTGACTCCTTCATCAACAGACTCTTTCTCTGCTATATCTTATCAAAGAATAAATGGACAAAATACTATTGCTATTTGCTGCTTCAACTTAACTTTTTTTCTTTTGCAATCATTTCTCTCTCCTTTCTGAGAGGCAGATGTGTTTTCCTGACTCCTTTCTATGTCCCCTACTTAGCCCATCCTTTCCCATCTTGGTATGGGACTGCATTAGGAAGAGCATTGCCAATGAGTCAAGGGAGGTGATCCTTCCCTCTACTCAGCACTGGTGAGACAAATCTGGATTACTGGGTCCAGTGCTGGGCTCCCCAGTACAAGAAAGACATGGACATACTGGAGTGAGTCCAGCAAAGGGCCAAGAAGATGATGAAGGGACTGGATCATCTTTGATATGAGAAGGGGCTGAGAGAGCTGGGAGTCTTCAGTCTGGAGAATATAAGGCTCAGAGGTATCTTATCCATGTGGGTAAATATTGGAAGAGGGGGTTACTTACTGGATGGAGCCAGGCTCTTCTTGGTGCCCAATGACAGAACAAAAGGCAATGGGCATAAGTTAAAATACAGAAAATTCTCTCTAAAAACACAACTCCACTTTTTTTTTTTTTACTGTGAGGATGATCAGGCACTGGCACAGGTTGGCCAGAGAGGCTGCTGAGTCCCCATCCCTGGAGATACTGAAAACCCAGCTGGACAGTCCTGAGCAACCTGCTGTAGGTGACCCTGCTCTGAGCAGGGAGATTGGACTAGATGACCTGCAGAGGTGCCTGTGAACCTCACCTGTCCTGCAGTGATCTCCTAATCTGTCCATAGCTATTTTCGTTTTCTGCTACCACTCATTTCTTTCCTCAGCCCGCATTTTCCTCTTTCAGTTCACAATCCAAGAAAGAATTGTTGTTTCACCCTGCAGACATCAATCAAAATTTTTGTGCCCCAATTAATTTTAAGTGCTTCTGACCTTTTTTTAAAAAAAAATGTAGCTTGTTTACAGTAATTCTACACTTTTAAAATTAATTTTTTAAGATGTAGTTTAAGTCAATATCTCAAATTATTTCTTTTTGTCTAAATCTCGGAGTCAACCCTTTGTCTTCATCCTCCTTTCTTGTTAGCAACAGCCAGTCCTGGTCCTCTCAAGCTCTGCCCATGGTGGCTCTCCTCCAGCTCTCCGCTTGCTCCGTCGGGCAGCTCTGGATAGCTCTGCAGGACCGTGGACGCCAGCTTCAGTGCACCTGAGATCTGAACTGCTCGCTTCCCTCCCTCACCTGTGGAGAAGGAACCTGGAAGGGTCTCATGTTGTCTGGAACAAACGCTTTCTCTTGTCCCGGCCTTAAAGATGTCACCTCAGTCCCAGCAATCACGGGCGGGCACTCAGCAGGTGCTGACACTGTTAGTAGAGGGGGAGCGTTCGCTGTGACTGGGTAGAAATGCAAGCTTGAAGATGAGAGCAAATTCACTTGAGCTCCTTCAGTCTCTCATTAAAGGCTTTCCAAATTTCTAACCGTTCTACGGATCTCATCTGAACCCTCTCCAGTCTGCTCTCATTAAAAAAGGGTGGGGTTATTTCTTGCCAACATTAATTCATTTTTCATTTCACTTACAGCCCACATTCCCTGTTCCTAGCTGTTTGATCTTTCCACCTAGCTCTTTAATTAAAAGAAGGCAAGCCCACGTTTTCCTGCTGTCTGGACCTCTCTCTAGAAGCTATCTTTATCTCCCATTCAGTTAGTGCCAACCACAGCCTTTACCACCAATTCCTCTTGCCTCCCCTCCCAACCCATGAACTCCTCTGAACTACGTTTGGATAAGAAAACCCTGCCAGAAATGTTATTTTTTAAAGATCATTCCCATTTAGTATTTTCTTTTAAAATCTCTCTAGTAAATTTTTAATTTGCTTACCTAGACTTTGAAGTTTCAATAGTTCTTTATTCTAAATGAGAAGGTCATATGGCCTTATATAACTCTGCTATTTTAACAAATGCACATTTTGTCAGACTAGTAATCCCTCCAAAAATGCAACTTATTTATCTTTAAAGTTTTATCTTTCATTTAACTATGTTGTCTGGTATTAATTATGCTGTTCACCCTTAATTCTTTATTGGGCACATCCTATTTTGCCTTCCTGAGTTCTTGCCCTGAGTAAGCATTGAATTGACAGAACTATAGTTACATTTTCAGCACATTATCCTTTGGAAATCTTGCAAAATTTGTTTCCTGTCTTCTCTGTTCAATCTTTTGGACAGTCACCATATCTCAGAGGACTTACCCAGTATCCTACTTTGAAAACAGCAGTGTAACAAACAGTCTCATCAGTCAATACGTCTATAGCCAATGGTCCAAGTTTTCTGCTTTGTAGATATTTAGTAACCCACTGCTTTACTAAAGGAATAAAAAATATATATTTTCCTGTTCTAAACTGGAAATAGCCATGTGTCTGTTTCCCCAAAATAAGTAAGTATTTTATTACCATAAGTGAGGATTGTGCAATTTTGCCTCCTCTTCGGCAGTGTTTGTTATTGAGCTAATCTGTGGGGGTGGCAGAGATTCTTTGCTGGTGCTCCTTGTCTCAGATACTTTGGTCTCTGCCTGGAGTGGGGTGTTTCCCTGGAGGTAGGCACGTAGTAGCAGTAACCCCCCCAAATGACCCTGGCCCCTTAACAGGAGACATACTCCAGTGCCAGCTATTCCCAAACTCCTCTTGGGTTACAGATGTTCGCAGAGGCTCTGTTTTCACAAGCCATGGGTACGACTGGTGACCGCCGGAGAAGCAGGGTATCTCATTTTTGTAAAATTTGATCCTCATAGCAGATAAGATTTAGTAGCCACCCTCTATATTTACTCCACCAAGGAAAAGGTTAAGTCGTGGATTACAAAGGTGAAAGCAAAGCTATTAAAAGAGGAAAATAACAAATGCAGTCTTGGTGTATCCCTGATACCAAAGCTCTCATCTAAGTGTCCCTTCAAAGCTTTGAGTAATACTATGGCCCAGCAGCCAAGAGGAAAACAGCCAGGTCTGCTCTTCATTACTGTCCTCTCAGTTACGGCCAAAAGTTTTCTGGTTTGTTCGATTGCATTTGTTCAATGCAAAACCAGAAAAAAAGCATTTCTCACCTTGAGAATCTACAATTTCCTCCTTAGGCTAGAGTATTCTATGCTATTTCAGTTTTGCTCTGCTTTTGTGGAGAGACTCTATTGCTATTGTCTCTTTTTTTTAAAGAAAAAAAAAAGAGAACAAGGGTTGTTGGAATGCTTGTATCTTGATTTGTATTTGTTTTGTTGATCTGCACAATTGAATTGCTTCCTCCTTCATGGAGAGTTTGGGAAATAGATGTTGTGCTGTTGTAGCACATCTTGAAGGTCAGCAATTGCTAGCACAGCAAAGCAGAGGCTAGAGCCTTCAATCCTAGAAATTGGACTACTTCTCTTTATTCACGTGCCTGATCCCACCCCATTTAAATAAATCAAAGAGACTTGCTACAATGAACTCATCTGGGCCTTTTACTGGAGGTTAAGGTAAATGGATGTAATGCAAAGCTGTAGTACATAAGGAAGTTTCTTAGGTAAATCTCACCTGTTTTGCCCAATTTCTTTTTAACCTGAATAACATGGCAAAAAAAACCCCAAACCCCAACCAAAAACCCCAAACCACAAAACCAAACCAAGCTAAAATAAAACAAACTCTCTTTTTTTTTTTTTCCTTTCTCTTCTTTTCCTCCAGAGAGAAGAAATGGTTGAATTTGATAGGCTGGGAATTTTTTTGGATTAGTCTTTATTTTACATGACTTTTCAGAAGTTCGGCAGTACCTTGTCACACTGGATCAATTCTGATGAATTCTCTGTTCTCTTGAACTTTTGTTTTTTCTATATGTGAGATCAAAACTCGAAGTGCCAATTACTTTACTCTTTAAATCAATGTGTCTCTTGGCTCTCCTTCAAAAAAAGACTGTATGAAGCAGTGATTCATTCTGCTTTCTCTGTCTAATCTGGGAAAACGCCTTGCTTGCTCTTTGTACCCTGGCAGTTGTCTCCAGCAGAAGGCAATGGGAAATATTGGAATTGAAATGGGTAAAACTGATAGCAAAGAAACCCAACCATAGAGATAAAATAATTTAATAAACAGATTCAATGTAATTATTGCCTTACAAGTTGCAGCTCCTTTTGACTTCAAGTGGGATAGCCAGCGCTTGGGTTGCCTGCAGGTTAGCTCTGGTCTGTCACAAAATGGACATGCAAAATGGACAGCTTTGAAGACTTGGGAGTGGGTATGTAGGCTCATGAACAAGTGCTGAAAACAAATGCTGCTGTGTTAACATTTAGAAAAATCTATGATTCATAGAGGATAGCTTTCTAACTGGTTCTATTTTCAATTTAACGTAGGTAACGGTAATCTTTAGAGTGGTCTTTTAATGTTGTGAGGCAGAATAAAATGAAAAGGTAGGTGGAATACAAATATGGGGGTGGTACAAATAGACCACATCTTAGGTTTGTAGTTTGCATGCAGAGAGAAGAAGCGAACACAAATTGGTCCTGCAGGAGCAGTTTATTTTCTGTTCCAAGGGGTGTCTTTACTGAGGGAAGGATTCGGTTTTCTGAACTGTCTGGAGAGCAGATCTGTGGGGCCATCTGGTAGGAGATCTTTGACACCTAAGATGAATCAGCCTCTGATGATGTCTGTCTGTCTGTGCTGTCCATGGAGAGAACACAAATGATGACCACAGACTATGTTCCTAATTTTTGGGTGACGTGAATCCCAACTATAACAGCCTAAGCACCGAGAAAAGTGATTTACTTGCAGCATGTTCCCATAGTTGCAACTATATGGGTAGTCCTGGGGCCTTTTTAAAAAATTGCTTTCACAAATAAACGCAAGGGTTTTCCACGAGGTTACAGTGCTCCGCACTTCAGTCTGTCAGTTATCACAAATTGGTCTTCAAGGCAAATACAGGGATCACAGTTTACAATGGAGGCCTCGGTACTCATTGATATCTCTTAGCTGAAATTATATGTTGATATTTGTGGCTGCAGAAGCTTAAGGGCTGTTGAAGGGTCAACTGAGATTAGAAGCCCATTGTGTGAGCGCACAGTGCTGTGCATCGCTGTTCGCTGAGTCCCTGACCCAGAAAGGCTTTGTTTAAACAGACAAGGCAAAGGGTAGGGGAAAAAAGGGATATAATATATGAGCAGAGTGATGACTGGCAAACAACAAATTAATTCTCAGATACATTTTTAAATTATTTAGTTCTTCAGGAGCTCATTAGAGAGGATTAGCTAAACAAAGGAAATAAGGGAAGGTGAAGGGGAACCTGGGGTGGGAGGAGGGCGATTAATGAGGGGCAGAAGAGAGCAGGGGAAAGGCAGGAGTATGTAGCTGAAGTGAAGCGGTTGTGGAGACAGCGCGTGAGCAGCCAGCCAGCTTAAAAGCATTTGTGGTCCCAGGAAGGTGGCATCTCCCTACAGCTGCCCTCCATCAAGTCCACAGGGTTTGAGGGGCAGGAAGAAATTACTCTGGGGACAAAATGCATAGAGAGAAACGGCTCAGGGCATCATGGTTATGCTAGAGGCGGAGAGGCACCACTCAATAGCTCCGGAGCAGGATTGCCAGGAGGGAGCTCTGACTGCGGCCAGGTGGCATCTTTCTATTTCTTCCCTTTCTATGGCCTGCGGAGGTGCCTCTGCCATTGATGGGCTTTCATTCACATCCTGACTAGGAGGCACCTAGGCAGGGTCAGGCCTTGAGAAGATGATGTGCTATGAGTTTATTGTTGCCAAAAGAGCTTTTAATCCCCGAGCCCCCTTGCTTCTCTCTAGGCTACTGTTTGTCAGGCATCTGTTTGAAGGGGACGACAACACCCATAAATACCTAGTACAAGTACTGAGGTTTATGTCACTTGATACACTATTTCATCCTGAAGTCAGTATAGACCACACAGGCCTATAAGATACCTTGAATCTGACAGCATTTTAAATAAATATGTATGGTCAGATCATAAAGAGGGGTAAATCAACATAGCCTCAGTGAAATTGGGTCCTTTAAACTGCACATGAATTTCATATCTCGGTGTGAGCAATCCTGAGCAGCTGAGTCTCACGCATTGTGAAGGACCCGCACAGCTGGCTCCAGGCAGGCTGGGGGGGATTTGCAGACACCCCCTTTGGCAAATTGGGCTGGCAACAGACTTAATCCTGGGAATCCTTTCAGCAAGCTGCAGCCTATTGCTACCGCACCTCCTTGCACCTCCTAAACACACCAACTGTGCATCCGCTGCGGGTGCCAAAGCAGCGCGGTCGTGCACGTCAGTAAAGGAGATATCCCTGCTTGTTG
This sequence comes from Phoenicopterus ruber ruber, assembly GCA_009819775.1. NCBI lineage: Eukaryota > Metazoa > Chordata > Aves > Phoenicopteriformes > Phoenicopteridae > Phoenicopterus > Phoenicopterus ruber. The sequence goes on along the minus strand of CM020215.1, from coordinate 186,703,475 downwards.
CAGGGGGGCTGGACTAGATGACCTTTAAAAGGTCCCTTCCAACCCAAACTATTCTATGGTTCTATGATATTGGAGATGCCCGGCAGGGTCAGCGATATGCCAAGCCACTGCCTGATCACACTTAGAGCTAAAGCCCACAGAAGAAGGCAGGACCAGCTCACTGTGTTTAACTGCAAAAGAACATTAACTGCAGAGCTGTGAGGCCAAATATTTGGCTGTTATGTTCAACCCTTCCAGATGTCAGAGAAAAAGGCCAGTAGTACTATGTGCTAATAGCTTCCAGTAGTGACGAGTTAGTCTTTCTTGGACACTGCCTTGCTAATGGATCTATGAAGTGTTTTCCTGCTATAATAAGGTACAGTTAGCCTGTTGTGGTGGGTTGACCCTGGCTGGATGTCAGGTGCCCACCAAAGCTGCTCTGTCACTCCCCTCCTCAGCTGGACAGGGGAGAGAAAATACAACGAAAGGCTCGTGAGTCGAGATAAGGACGGGGAGAGATCACTCACCAATTACCGTCACGGGCAAAACAGACTCGACTTGGGGAAAAATTAATTTAATTTATTACCAATCAAATCAGAGTAGAATAATAAGAAATAAAAACTAAATCTTAAAACACCTTACCCCTACCCTTCCCTTCTTCCCGGGCTCAACTTTACTCCTGATTTTCTCTACCTCCTCCCCACCAGCGGTGCAGTGGGATGGGAATGGGGTTTGCTGTCAGTTCATCACACGTTGTCTCTGCCTCCTCAGGGGGAGGACTCCTCACACTCTTTCCCTATTCCAGCGTGGGGTCCCTCGCACAGGCTGCAGTTCTTCAGGAACTTGTTCAATGTGAGTCCCTTCCACAGGGTGCAGTCCTTCAGGAACAGACTGCTCCAGCATGGTCCCCCATGCGGTCACAAGTCCTGCCAGCAAACCTGCTCCAGAGTGGGCTCCTCTCTCCACAAGCCCCCAGGTCCTGCCAGAAGCATGGAGTCTCCATGGGGCCACAGCCCCCTTCGGGTGCATCCACCTGGCATGGTGTCCTCCATGGGCTGCAGGTGGATATCTGCTCCACCGTGGACCTCCGTGGGCTGCAGGGGGACAGCCTGCCTCACCATGGTCTTCACCACAGGCTGCAGGGGAATCTCTGCCCTGGCACCTGGAGCACCTCCTCCCCCTCCTTCTTCTCTGACCTTGGTGTCTGCAGAGTTGTTGCTCTCACGTATTCTCACTTCTCTCTCCAGCTGCAATTGCTGTTGTGCAGTTTCCCCCCTTGTTAACTAAGTTACCCCAGAGGCGCAACCACCGTCGCTGATGGGCTCAGCCTTGGCCAGCGGTGGGTCTGTCTTGGAGCCGGCTGGCATTGGCTCTATCATCAGACATAGGGGAAACTTCTAGCAGCTTCTCACAGAAGCCACCCCTGTACCCCCCCCCGCTACCCAAACCTTGCCACGCAAACCCAATACACCTGTCAAAGGTGGTCCTCTGTAACAAAGCCTATTCAAACAGATTCTACAAATATTTTGTTCAACGATTTCCCCAAGCTCCCAGCAAATGGTTATTCATTCACCAAAGGCTGCGTTCCCCAAGTGTTAAGAGGCCAGTAAAAGTCTACCATAAACTTTTATAACGAGCTTCTGTACTGAGTATCCAGCAGTCTCGCTTTCTCCGTTACCTGGCCTTGCATGTGTATGCATCACACCCAGCCTGTTCTGGGGTGCCCGTGTCTGTCACTAGGAATAGATCATGCTGGAATTTATTAACCCACTTTGCTCAGCTCTGCCACCCCGGTCGGCACTGCAGCATTAGTTGTGTTCGCTCAGTTCCTCCACTTCGTATTGAGTGATGATTACATCTGAGCAGCAGGGACCGGTGAGTCATCAAAGGGTATAAATTCCAGGCTCTGTTTAAATGTTAAAAAGGTGGTAAATGCATGATATATGAACTGCTAAAATCTTCTACAGTTGGGAAAGTAGTATGCTATAAACAGCATTTATTTTCAATATATTAAAAAATTCTTGAGTATTCCACTGATAAATATCACAAGGGGCTGTATTGTTATTGGGCTGTAATTAAAATGAATGTTTCAAAAATGCCTGCCCCCAGGCTGACAATAATGACAGTGGAAACAAGTGAGGAAAATAAAAATTAATGAAACTGGACCAGAGTTAAGAGATGTCACAAAACTGACTTTATTCCATATGTGCACAAGTTGCATTTAGATATATTTAATAGTAAGCACATAACTATTATTACACTCATAAATTCATCTATTGCTGGCAGTGAATGGTTCATTATTGGTTACTCGAGTCAGAGTTTAACACCAAGCATACAGCTTGCCAAAACCTTCCAGCCCAGGGACAACAATATTCAAAAGATGACAATGACAAATATCCCACACATTTAATCCAAAAGGTCTTTGGATGCAGCTCTGGGATGTTTCGAGGGGCACCTCCAGACAGCTTTCGGGTGGAAGCGCAGGCCTGGGTACCCCACAGGGCTCCCCCCGTAGCGCAGGGGAGGCTGTGCAATCAAGCGTGCCTATGGCATTGGCATTAAGGCTGTTGCCAGCCCGCCCTGCCATCGGGGTGGCTGGAAGGCATCCATATGTCTGGGAACTGAACAAGTCAGGGAGCACTGTATGTTCCTGCCTGCTCTTTAAAAAAAAAAAAAAAACAAAAGGGAAGAAAAAACAAAAAAAAAAGTGTTGATTCACTCTTTGGGCAGGGATTAGCTTTCACTGTTAATTCATAGTTTGATCACTAGCAGAAGAAAAGGGCCTAGTTGTCTTTGTTGTGTGGCTCTGCAAAAATGCAAGAACGCAGCAGAATAAAGAATTGTTAACCTAAGTTAGCACAAGGAGCAATTCCGTCTTAAAACTGAAAGAGAGGCACTGGATATATGACCAAGGAAACCAAGAAAACATCTTTGTCTTCGAATAAAACAACCAGCTGGGAACAATACCAGAAGAGACATAAAAAATAATTAAAAAAAACCCAAAAACTAAAACCTCATTTGATTAATTACATAATTAAGGTGTAAAACCACCTGAAATAATGAAATAATCAGATTCTTATGTTCTATGGTCTAAATAAAATGCTTATGAGAAACAAATGCACTTCCAATCCAGTAATAGCATGAGAAGGAGATCAGGAAGAAGTATATTGGATTTATCAAGGAAGTCCTGAAAGGAAACAAAGAACTGAAAGTCATAAGAAGGTAAAGGAAGGAGAAAGGAGCCAATGTGAACAGCTAGATAGAGATGGAAATTAATTGCCAGTCAAGCCCTTAATAGCAAGATCTATGAGCAGGATTGAGGTGTGATGTACAGCTCAGAGCTATTGCAAGTCTTTATTCCACATCCCTGGGAGATAAAACTTCATTCCGAAGCTTTGGAAGAAATCTTGTAAAAACGATTGCAGTAAAAAGAAGTTGGTCAAAAAGCCTATATACTTTCACAAGGCATTTATCCATCTTGTTTTACTGACCCATAGCATCAACCAGCAAAAGTGCAGTTGTTTACTAAGTGCTGTGATATGGTTTTAAAATGCTATAGAAAGCTTTACAAACTCTACTGATTTCTATATGACTTACAGGAGGACAAAAGTCAAAGAATAAAGGAAGAAGGGAATACCTGCAAGAGATAGAACCAGCGTTTATATTGGTAGCAAAGGACTGATACCCAAGTACAGTATGGAAAGTATATCACTAAGCTGGGATAATGAAGCAGAGGGATTTTTCTATGGAGAAAATTTAAATGTCTTCATCTACTTTTACTGGTATGTCAATCCATGACAATCCACAAATGCCTTACCCTTACCATGAAAGAGAAAAAGGTAAAAGAAAAGAACTCACCGATTTGACACGACTCCAGCAAGGCGAAACTCAGCTTCAGACAATGATACGAAGCAGCAGTCCTAGATACGCTTTTTCTATAACGAGCCTGGGGAGCAGAGCTCTTAACTGATAATTGCTTATTGCATACATATTATTCTGATTGGAGACAATACTTTTATCTCAGCTAAATTCTTCCATGGAGACAGCAAACTGTCCCCTGACCTGTCACTTGAACTTTTCGTCATTTTGTTATGCTGAGATTTATAACGGTTTCAGCAGAAAATGTAAATTTCAGTTTCTACTTCTCCAAAATCTTAATTTTCCGTCTCTTTCTAACTAGTCCACAGATAGGATTCATCTGCTTCTGAAACCCAAACACATAGATCTGACGTAGTCACCCTTGGCTCCTTTTGGTGTAGTAAGAAAGGTATCCCTGTTGGGTGATGGATCTTATCCTAAGCTACGTTTCTAACGTAGCTCATTTTAAATTATTTTTGGAGGCCCATCTCTCTTCATTGGCTACAGAAGGAGCCTCCTGGGATTAGCTCAGTTTTTGATGCCCACTGCTGGACAGTGAAAGCAGGCTGACTTGCATCCCTTGAAAATCATGAGAGCTTGATATTCCTCTGTGGGTTGTGGGTCAATGGAGCATGATGAAACTGCATCAGAAATCAGTGGGCAGCATCTAGGAGTCCAGACGCTCCTAGTCCTATCAGGTCCTCTGCTTTCTTCTTAGTGAGACCAGGCTGATGACTCTGAATCGATATCTGTAAAGGTCAGATCAGACCACAGGGAACCTGCCTTTGTGAAAACCAAGAATCCTGCCTGGGGCTGGTAACGGAATTGCTGGAAAAATTTTCATACAGTAGGTAATAATAATGAAGACCAGAAAAGATATTGCTTGAGAAACTGTGTGCGTTCAAATATATACTTTTGTTAGGTTGGCTGGGATACAACGGCTATATCGTATTAGAAAGGGGTTTTGCTCAGTAGGATCAGATTTGTACAGCAAAACTGTTGGCCCACACTATCCTTATTTTCTGTGGTTTGACTATGGACTAACTCCACAGATTGAAGGCCCATTAGTGATTGGAGCATGTTGAAGGCACCACAGGAGTCCTTCCTATACTTCATCTTTGTCTGGAAAGAACACGATCCAAGACTATTCTGAAATGTGAGCCCAAGTGTAGTGACTGGCACGCTGAGGAGATTTGCTTCAAACATACACTGCTGATCTGAATTAAAATACTGATGTAGACAAACCCAAAATTTCAGTTCCATTGAAAATCTCAAGACCTTGAAGAAAATGTTCATGCAGAGTCAGAATGAAGAGCCAAAGCATTTCCTTCCCTTTCCCCTTTCTACAGTATTTTATTTCAGAAACACTGGGAACAATTTGTTCTTATAATGATGAATGAGCTCCCTGGATCTATGAGAGCAGAAAAGCAAGGCTTCTCTACCTACAGCACACAGGGGACCCCTTGGTTTGGGAACTCTTAAGGCAGCTTGCCTGGGAATGCGGTCAAGACGTCAGATAAGTCTCATCACATGCAATAAGTCCTCACCGTGTCCTTTTGAGTTTATTGAATCAACATTTTTTTGACATGCACTGAAAATTCTCAAATTATTTATTTAAATGCTGCTAAATATAAAGTAATCGCTCTAGAAATAAAGAACAGAGCCCAAACAGACTAGATTGTTGTCTTACAAAGCAGTAACTTTGGGAAGACCTTGGATATCTTGTTAGATATCCTTGTTGGGTAAACAATTAACCATTATCTCCTAGAGTTTTACTTCTAAGTCCTGGGGGGCTGGCTGCTTGTGGGGACACTAATACATTCCGTGCCTATAGGTGCAGGAAGGTGGTGTACTTCCCCTTTCTCTAGAACTGGGAAAAATGTCATGGATATCTAGTCTGATCCTGTTGTCACTGCTTTTGAGAAAATGACATTTTAAAAAAAAGTCAAAGTTCAGAGAAAAAACACAATAGACATGAAGTCTGAAAAATGCATTTCAGCCTGACAGGCTGAAGGTGTGCCATCTTCACTGTTTGTTGAGAAGCTGAGGTGATGACTTGTTCAAATTCAACAAACTGTATTGAAAGGAGAAAGTATAGGAGAGCACTTAACATGTAGTTATGTGTAGAAAAGAACCAAGGACTGAGCATTAAGAAAACTGGATGAAATCACACTGGACGCTAACTGTCCAGCACAAAAAGGGATATCTCTGGGGAAAAAATAAGGAGGAAGAGACAGGCACCAAATATTGCAAGAAGCTTTACCTTATTTCCTAGACAATACCTTTGCGGGAAGATGTGTTCTCAGGAAAGTGACTCCTCTGTGTACTCCTCCTCCAAGGTGCTAGCAGGTTTTAGGCTTTTTGTCTGTAAATCACTGTCTCAGAGTGATGCCTCTTGGAGTAAAGCTGGAGGATCATTACAGACACATCAGTAACGTCTCCAAGTCATTAAGCAAAACTAGATGGCCTTCTAAAAAGATGCATTTCTTACTTGCCCAAGGGAGGCAAGTTTAGTCTTAACATTTACAAAAAAAAAGGTAATGTTACCAAATTCCTGTATTAGAGCTCTTACATATGGCAGTGCCAACTGGGAGGATTTGGGCTATGACTAATACATTTCCAGTTCCCATTGTGACCACCTACGAGAAATTATGACCCCACAGGTTGAAAAATGTAGCCCTAGTTCAACTAAAAATGTATGGTTGGGGTGGTGGAGGAGGGAGGCAGGCACGTTATTCAGTGTAATCCTATGGTCTTTGCTGGTATATAGGAACTCGCATAATCCTATGTGCCTTAAAATTAGGAATTATTCCGGGAAACTGTATGGAGAACTGAGCTGTGTTTGCCACGTTTCCGGACGAGCGTTAATGTGGAAAAGAGAGTCATATGAATTGGAAAAGAGCAGGTGGACTAAACCATAGCTACTCTTTGATCTGTGCTCCTTGCCTTCCTAATCCCTGCCTTCCTCTAACATAACCATGGAAAGGAACTGCTGGGGTGATCCCAAATTCGGGTATTTTAAAGCATTCCCTGATATTGGTTTATGGATTGGGGATATCTCTCCTTCTCCGCTGAAGTTAGCACAGGCCTTTGCACCACGAACAGTGCAATAGAAATAATAAACAACATTAATAAACTCTGCAGACAGTCAGATATTCTACTGTTTTCAGCCTAGCAAAAAACTATGGCACTCCCGCACTGGTGCTATACAAGTAAGTAACATTACTGTGTGCAATCTCTGTCTAAAAATTCATTAGGGTTTGAGTTTGAACTACCACATTTTCACATCCCAATACAAGGCTGAAAGACATGGCAAGACAATTGTCTGTCTTTTTTTTTTTTTTTTAACTGAATTCCTTTCTCTTCCTTGCTTTGTGTGTGCACAGACCGATCCCACCTGCTCTCCTCCTGTCAGTAAACCCACCGACACAACGAGACCACTTTCAAGAGAGCGTTGCCTGCTCTGGGACTCCTGGTGCAAAGCAAATTTGACATCATTTCAATAATTTTATGGCATTACAGCCGCTTTCCTCCGGGCTGTTTTTGTGTCTCCACAAGCCCGTATCTCCCTTCCTCGACTGTCCTTGCTGGAGAGCTGAGTGCCATCTAGTGATCCCTTTAACCACCTTGTTCCCTGTTGTCACTTTACAATATGCTTGTCTTACAGCTCCAATCTTTTAGTTTATAGCCTGCCCTCTTTCTCTTTTTCCCTGGTGTTATGAGCAATATCAATTATAAAGCTTTGAAACACAGCCTACCAATCCCAGCAAAGGACAAACTAAATGTGATATTAAGTCATAATTTTAGTCCACATAATTTTTTTTCTCCTTCTGTGTTTTATAGAAGGGATATTGGATTTCTGTGTTTCGCTATAACCTTGCTGTCAAATAAAATCCTTCAGCAAGGGAGAAGGTTGTTTAACCCACCAGCAATGAACCATTGATTATGGTTGAACGTATTTAGCACTTTAATATGCCCATCCACCCTGGTACATGCTGTCCGCGCTTTTTGGCTGTTTCTCTAAGTGCCTTGGTGCAGCTGCCTGTCTGTCGAGGGAGCAGGCAGAGCTCGACTGTTCCCAGCACCATGCCAAGAAAACCTGCTCGGAGCAAACCCTAATGACTCCATGCTGCAAAAGGAAGCGCCTTCACTGCACAAGCCCTTAACCGGCAGCCATCCCCCAGCAGGTACTTCCCCCGGCAGCAACAAAACAAGACACTGTGTATACAAACAGGGTCCTTTTTCTGAGTTGTTTAGTCACCTAGTCGAAATTCGATGCAAACTGGCCTTAATTCATTAACATCTGAGCGAGCAAGGCTTGGAGGAGGTGAAGCACTCTCTAACTGCTGAGAATTATGATAATTAATTTCCAAGTCCAATCCAATTAAAAAAGAACTTCAAAGGGACTTCAAGCGGGAAAATCCGAGATGTAAGTTATTTGACATATGAGATATTAAACTCTCTTCCCATACAGTCCTAGATATTCCCACTTAAGCAAGTGAAGGTCTTCCTGTATCTTTGTGTGTCCATTTGGAAATGGATAGAAGAGGAGAAGGAGGATGACAAATTAAATATTTTGCAATGGCAGGCAAATAGCATACTCTCCAGATTGACAGATAACCAGTCTGCATTAAAAAAAACCAACCGTGAGACTAATGTTGAGCTGGCAAATTTTTCCATGCATCAGAATAGCAATCGTATTAAAAAGACAGGTGCTCAAAAACACTAGAGAAATCAGTGTAATTTACTCAATGTGTTCAGGGAATCCCAGACACATGTTGATCCTGGGAGAAGAGCTAAAAGCTTAATTTTTCAGTGAGCAGAGAAAGAAGGGACAATTTGTCTGACGACCACGAGGACTCTAGAAAATGCAAATAGTATCAAGGCATTATGAATACATTTGCTACAGGCACAAACGTCACTCACATCCTAGTACCAGCCAGCCAAAGCCACAATGCAATATACCTGGCGTAGCCACACTGAGCATCCAGGTCAGCTTCATAGGTCTAGGACTGATGTAAACAACATAACCAGCCTTGAAAATTGCTCAGGTGAGATCCATCATTTCTTTTCTCTTAGAGTAAATGACTTCCCAGGAGGACTGAAGAAGCAAGCATGGGCAGATACTAGGAAATAGTGCACCTAGGAGGGATTTTGCAGATGACCTGGATTCATTTTCAGCCTCTGCCACTGCTTTCTTGACGATCAAAAGTAGTTGCTACTATCTCCCTGCATCAGTCTTCCCATCTGGAAAAAGGGATAATTGTGGCAATCTTTGTCAAGCATCTCAAGACTTATCGAGGTAAAACACTATTCAAAAAGAGCTCCCTGCAACAGAACATACTCCAGGTATGTCTGTAACAAGGTCAGTGCTGGGACTGCAGGTCGTGGTCACGTCCCTAGCTCAGTTTCAAACTGCCTTCAAAACTCTTTCCTAAAAGCCAGGCGAATGGGGTGAGCTGTACACCTCCTATTTTCCTAGCAGCACCTGGGCTGCTAGTTTGAGGCCAGTTTGTCTACAAAAGCTGAAGTCGTGGGATTATGCTATGAAGAAGGCACCCTTTTGTGCCGGGCATTCGCATTGCTGGCAGAAAGCCTTCACACCTAGCAATTTGCTGCTAAACATAGCAGCGAACAGTGGAGATGTTTCAATCCGGCTGTAGCGGCAGGTGGCTTAGCAATAATTAGTCACCATTCTTCTCTCTTCACAGAAATCAGTTCATTTCCACATTATGTCTCTGCGTCTGTCTTACTGATTAGTGATACACAGAAGAACCCAGAGAAGCCATTCCTGGTCAAACGAAACCCTCCGTTAACATGCAGGAAAATACGCCGTGAAAATTGACTACCCAAGCGAAGTGCCCAAGCAAAACAGAAAGCGACGTCCCCAGGAGACAGCCTGTCATGTCTGTGACCCTGTCCGCTTGTAACGCGCCACAGCCAAACTGCAAACCCAAGTGCTGCAGGGATCTGCCCGAGGAAAGCGTTCGCACGGAAGTACGAGCCCCAGAAACCCAAAGGCTCATGTTACCGGGAGCTGGGATCTCTCACTTGTGAGGCTCAGGGTTCACCCCGGTCAGAGCTGAAGCGAGACCTTGTCCCAGGGCAACCTGAGAGATTGGTGCCAGTGAGTTGTCCTTGAGAGATGAAACCTGGCTCAGCAGATGTCATTAGTAGCATTGACTTCGGCAGGAGCGATACTTCACACAACAGCAGACAGTGTCACGGAGGACCATCCAACTTGCAGATTGGCCTAATTAAAGGACTGCTACTCTGCCAGCTGGACAATCAATGTCTTTTGTACTATTACAGAAACTAATCATTTACTGGATATCTCTGGGAAGTAAAATAGCTCTCAAGGTCCTTAGATTAAAAAAAGAACAAACAACAAAACCTTTGATGTATGTAGAGAATATTTCCTGTTTTCCTGGGTTAATACAGCGTCAGAATTTGAGAAGTCTTGAAAATGTTGGTTTCCACACACCCAAAGGAAGGAATTAATTCCTTCCAGATGATACCCAGTATCCCACTGGGCTGCTGAGAAAGCACCAGGAATTGAATTGTAACATCGGTTGTTTCATGTTGCTTCCAGTGATGATGAAACACATTTTTCCTATTATAAGTGAACATTTTGTAACTCACTTGTCTTATTTGGGCTGTAAAAGGTTTGCCTTGAGATGTTTATTATTTACTCAATACTTAATTGCTGCGCTCGAATGCATTCACAGAAAAGCACATACCAATTTTTATTATCAATTGAGTGGCTCTGTTTTTCTTTAAGAAGCAAACAAACAAAATATTTCCTGTTGTGTTTCAGTTATCCATCGATCCTTAGGCAAAAATAGAGCAAAAATTCAGAATAATATGGCTGTGAGACGATACACATACAGTTTTATTGTAGAATTGCTTTTGCCCATTTATGTTTCTGATTGGCTGCTTGGGCAGAAGGAAATTAAGCCATAAAGAATGAGTTGCTGTACATGATATTTCATTTCTAGAGGAACGGCAATGGAAACGCGCGGGCTGGGGGCCCCTGTACATTTATCTCCCTTGGTATCCAGAAGTGAAATGAAATGTCACATACAGCTGTCCCAGCCCTCCACAGCTTATTTCACTGTAGCATTTCAGTAAAACACAGTATTAAAAGGAAGCCCAAAACCTCAACCGATGTTGGTTTGAACAGCTTCGGTGCGACTCTGGTTTTTATTACACAGATGACAGCTCCCTGCTTTATCTCTCCGGCCATCCCTTTTAAGTCTGTCTGACTACCATATCACGTCACGCAGCATCAAATGGGCAACAGTGTGTATGTGCTCTTATAGCTCAGAAACTGGTCTGAAAGGTTCCTCTAAGCCAGGGTGTATCTGAATAGTCCTGCTCCTGAACAGTCCTTGCACGTCTTTGAGCAGGTGGCTAACTAACCACAGCATGACCATGCTGCGAGAAATCAAATCTATTCTCTGATCAGCACTTCTTCTGCTTTCTTTTACTTAATTTTTCTTTTTTTTTTTTTTTTTTGGTACAGGAACAGCCAATTAGCAAGAGAGAGAGTAGAAAGAAAATAAGTCACTTAAAATACCCCGTAACATTAAAAAGTACAGATTTAAAATGCAGTTTGATAAGTAGTTCATTTATTCTTTTGCAGCCACCTTCGCTTTTTTCCGCACTGAAAGAGAACATTTTCTTTTCATGGCCACTGGGATGCCAGCAGGGGGTTGACTTCAATGAAAGCTACATTTAGCCGTAAATTTAGATGTGGTGCCAAACTGTCATGATTAAGGAATTATATTACGTTGGGTCTTGAAAGGTGAACAGAAATATTATTAAGAAAAAATGGCATTGCGCTACATAGTGAGGCAAAACGTCCTCATATGTATTGTTAGCAGACACTTCAGTCATTTTTTCCTAAGTATAAATTTTGCTCCCTTAATGGGTTCATTGCATTGCTGGTCCATTGCTGATCGCCTGCACGGGGCCAGCCCAAAGGGTCCCGTAGTCCCCGGGACTCCATCTCCTCTCATCAACCGGTACTGGACGGGATTGGCCACGAGCTGTCCCGGTGGTTCCTGCGCGAGGGAATCAGCAGAGTTCCTGACGACTGCTGAAGAGCAAAACCTGCTGGCAGGAACAGGGGAAGACATATTTTTTTCCCCTGAAGTTCGCAAAAACAATTTAAAAGCATTTTTAATCTGAAAAACAGCTTCTCTTTTTTTCAGGAGAACATACGCCCGTATATAGAAATAAACATACAATCAAAACCTGCATTTTTTTAAAAAGAAAAAAACAAAAATCCCCAGTCACATTTCAGGAATCTATTGAGTTTTTGTCAATATAGACTAAAAGTTCAAAATAATCTGAATTTTAGTGTAAAAAGCTACTGTCTGTCAGAGATACTGGCTGGCTGGCTGAGCAACAGTATATTAATCCATAAAGTACATGGCTTAATCTTTTGATTGGTTATGATATGACATATTGTATCTAGTATATATGTGTATTACGTATGGAGTAGATTATTCTTATGTACACAGTTTCAAACATTTATATATAAATTTATGCATACAAAAATATGCTAATGTATAATAAACTATGCTAATATATAATAAAATCAACATAGTATGTGAAATATTTTCAAAGATATCTGTGTTTAAACATACACACATGACTGTATCTATATATTATGATATATATGATATGAGATACATATAATGTCTATTGAAATGCAGGGAATTCGATAATGTTGGTGCTACCATGTGCCCTTCACTGTCTTGCTTATCCTGAATCCACAGTCTGTTTTAGTGTCCTCGTTGTCCTTATTGCTGTCACTGCTGTACCTTCGGATACCACCGCCGACCCTAGAGTGAGATGCAGTAGGACATTTGTCATGGGCAGAAGAGTCTCAAGTTGTGGAATCCTACTTTAGTTAATTTATTGCCAGCCAACACAAACACTCGGTAACTGATCCGGGTATTGAGAAAAAAAAGAAAAATATTGGATTTTTAAAACTTACGGAAACATCTATCTCCCGCTTTCCCCACCACATGGTCACCTACAGCAACAGATGTTACTGCCGCTGCATGGGTTGCTCATGGCCACAGTCCCTCAGGGGTGTCCCTGCCCTGGCACTGATCACCCATGGCCACAGTTCCTCATGAACGTGTCTACCCTTTTTGGCATCGATTGTCCTCTCATCCCCCACGAGTGTGTCTCCAGCCCTAGCCACTGCTGGTTTCTTTCTTAAGTTTCTTTGAGCAAGGGCACTGTGTGTTTCACTGACTGTCTAGTGGTGAAGATTTGTCCATCATTGTTTTTGTGCATCTCAGGGCAGACTGCAGCCGATTTCAGCAGGCACGCAGTGGCTCGTGACCTTCCCCAGTATGTGCCCCAGCCTGTAAGGTACGATCCTGGCAAACTCCACCCATCGCCCCTTAAAAACAGGTATTTAAAGATCGTGTTCAGACAGTTACAAGTTAACCTGTACAATCAGCCTGAACAGTCATTGCTCCAGTCCAAAGCTTTCCCCAGCCCAGGCCGTGTGCCAAACATGTAGGCTGAGGAACCGTGACATGTACTTGGCTGTGAAGAGACCGATGCACAGCTTAGTTTCTGCGATGCACAAAAAGTAGGGCAATGGCTGAGGTTCTCCTATGGGATCAAAGTATTAACTTTAAATCTTCAATTATTCAGTAGGCGGGAAACTATCAAGCAATTTCCTTTTCCAGGTTGGCAGTGAATGCACTGAAGTGAAAGGAGAGCAGGAGTCAGTGTCACCAATGCTGGCCCAGCACCCATAAGAGTGGGAAGGGTGCTGGCAACATCAATGAGAGAACAAATGTAGGAAACGTTGCCCATGGGTCACGGCGTAACTACTGCCCATGAAGAGGTAGGCCAGTAGACCTCACCAGGGTCTATTGCAGGCCAGTGCAGCCCCAGACCTGACTACAAGACTGAAGGAAATCAGGCAGAGCAGAGCGCTGGGGACTGGATGGAGAGGACCTTTGGAACCACACTGCATACCACGTGGAGATGTCTTGAGTGAAGAATGAATCAGTGCTTTGAATAGTATGCACTCTGCTCCAGCAGATTTTTGTTTCTGTGGGTGCTAACCCAGAAGCTCATGTAGGCTTAGCTCCTACATTGCTACTCTTGCCATGGCTACCAAAGCTGCTTATTAGAGGTTCCAGTGAGTTTGCTCCTCTGCCACAATAACATATTCTGTTTGTGAAATGAACTGAGTTTTTTGCCTGCAGATGCCAGACTCCTGAACTACTCATGCAGGGTGAAGCAGGTATGCATAGCTCCTTAAGGAACAAAGGGAAAAATAATGTGCTGAGCTGACATTTTCTGAGGTTTCTGAGGTTTTCTGTTGACACGGGGTAGGAACCTACATTGTATTCAAGCCAGGGTCTCCCTGCAGCTGCCCACCAGAGCAGAAGGTAATGAACTGGGGTCTTCAGGGCTTTAGCCATCAGGTTGTTTTTAAATTTTTCCCATTAAAAATGCTCCTTTCTGATCATAGGTCCTATCTGAGTATGCTCCCGACAGTCTCCACAGCTCAAAAGAACAGAAAACAGCTATGATGTCTGCTGTGTCCTGTAAAAGTAAACAAGGCTTTCTCATTTTGGGTGTAGGTGGAGGCAATATATCGAGACTGCAATGTGCTTCTGACATTCCTCTCTATTCTCTGTATACCCCTTTCACCATTTCCTGCACACACACAACCAGTAATTCATGCCATGTACTTCTGGCTTGTTTCACTACCTGTCTATCTCATGACAGCAGGAATAACTGCTTGGATGCACTAAACAACATCCCTTCTTGCACATACCCAGCGTACCCTTTACATGATAATAATGTCTTCTGCCATTGCGCCTTTGAAAACCGGCCAGTCCTGGATAAGGGTGGTTTCTCTGCCTTCACCCTGCTTCGTGCTTCATTTGGCTGCAGGGGTCCTGCCTTCTGATATACACAAAGGAGACATTTGCAAGCAACATACACTAAGAGGTACTTTGTCCCATTTATGGGAAAAGTCCTGAGAATTCTTCAGCCCGCGGCATGTTAATGGCATGGGTCTTAGGAGCACTTGGCAATGGCTTCATCATCTTTCCTGATGGCTGGTGATCGGACTGTGCATCCGTCTTATGCCTGGAAGTGTCATACTGGCATCATTCTGTTCCAAGGAGCAGAGCCATCAATTTTTCTCTCCTTTTTTCTTTTTTCTTTTTTTTTCCTGAGCAAATCATTTGCTTGTGCCCCCTGGGCTTCTTGTGGCAAATGTGCTGGTTAATGGCTTTGCATCGCCGATGCTCTCCACTGGAGTCCCAGACTTCCGCTGTAGCTGGGCCACAGAACTGTAACATTGCAGAAATGGTGTTGACTTGGAACTGCCTTTAATCTTACAGAAGCTGCTCCTTTGGTCTTCCCCACTCATTACGTGGTGACTGTATTAATAGCTCTTGGCCTTCTGACACGATGTGCTTATCCATGGATGGCAAACCTTTTAGATATTGGCAGCAAATTTAGCTTAAAAAGCACCCCAACTCTCTCATTACTGATGGTGCCAAGACTAATCTCTGTCAGTGTCAAATTCAGTAACAGGGCCAAGGACTTAGCATTGCTTCCCTAATTTGAATTTTAGATCTATTCTCTTCCTTTCAATCCAATCTTGTCTATTTAGTCCTTTTCCCTTGGTACTTAACCATATGCTGAGGAATCCAATTCTTTTTATGGCTCTGAATCAAGACAGGGAGACCTATTGTCTCTTTAAATCCTGACCTTAGATTGGTTAAATTTCTTCTTTTCAAACTGAACCTGATGATGTGAACTTCTCTGCTCTCTATTCCCTGCTGAGAGGAAACAGAGTGTGCATTAGCTTACGTGCTGTCAGGATGCACGGCTTCTGCTACTGTACAGTGGGTCCACATGCACGTGCAGGAAACTATATAGACTTCCAGGAGAATGAGCCTGTGGGCAATACATGCCCACGAACTCCTTTTATTGTAGATAAGTGACTTTCTTCTTTTCACTCTATGCTACAGATTTTTTCACTGTTATTTCCTGCCTACCTTGCAATAATTGTGTGAAAATTAATCGGTAAATGTTTACAAAGTACTCCAGACATAAAACTGCCAGATAAGTACTAAGTATTATTTTAATTAGAATTAATAACAATAATAGAACTAGATTGAGAGCCTTTCCATGACCGTAATACTCGTTTTCAGAGGCAGACCTTAAACTGACCTGAATATTTAGCAAGTTACAGCTACATAGTGTAGATAATTAAAAATAAATTACTATCAGGCTTCTAAAAGTAATTGAAAATCATGTTAATAAATTTAGAAGGGAAAGAAAAAAAAGACCCCAGTGCAAAAACCAAACGAGCTCAGCTAGCCATCCCAGGCGTTTCTGAACGAGTGCAAAGGATTGAAGCCTACAGGATATAGAACAAACCTGTAAATCTCTGAACACCACTGGCAATTCTTATTGCTTGCCTAAAGACCTGACCTCTTAAGAAACGGAGCAGAATCAAACGTGGCCAGGTGTGTCTAGCAGGAAGCAAGATGTAACCACCCCTTGAGACAAAATAGAGAGCAAAATATGATGACAGCAGTTTGCAGGTAGATCAGGTCATGCTCTGTTTGGATTAAGTGCTGTCGGAAGCTGAAAAGGGCACTTACCGTCGTCTTTATCACAGAATCAAAAGCACTCAGGTGGTTGATGGCAACAACTCCCCCATGCAATATGCACAGCCCGTGGCTTAAATTTGCCCCCTCTCCAGCTCAAGATAGGACTCTCCATCTGGAAAATCCAGTTTTTAACACTTGGGCTTAAAATAGGCATAGCTGACAAAGTATGGGTTAGATAAGCGGACAGTGAGGTGGTCTGAAAACTGGCTGGGTGGACGGGCCCAGTGGCACAAAGTCCTGCTGGAGGCCAGTCACCAGTGGTGTGTCCAAGGGCTCGATACAGGGACCAGTACTGCTCAACATCTTCATTAATGACCACGATGATGGGAGAGAGTGCACCCTCAGCAAGTTCACAGATAATACCAAACTGGGAGAAGTGGCTGATACGCCAGAGGTTCATGCTTCCATCCAGAGGGACCTTGACAGGCTGGAGAAATGGGCTGACAGGAACCTTACTGAGTTCAACAAGGGGAAATACCAAGTCTGTTCCTAGGGATGAATAACTCCAGGCACCAGTACACACTGGTGACCAACTGGCTGGAAAGCAGCTCCGCAGAGAAGGACTTCAGGCTCCTGATGGACACTAAGCTGACTATGAGCCAGCAATGTGCCCTCACAGCAAACAAGGCCAACAGCCTCCTTGCATGAGGAAAAGCATTGCCAGCAGGTCGAGGGAGGTGATCCTGCCCCTCTGCTCGGCACTGGTGAGGCCACACCTGGAGTGCTGTGTCCAGTGCTGGGCTCTTCAGTACAAGAGAAACATGGACATGCTGGAGAGAGTCTAGTGAAGGGCCATGAAGATGGTTAAGCAACTGGAGCATCTCTGACACGAGGAGAGGCTGAGAGAGCTGGGACTGTTCAGCATCTGGAGAGAAGGCGGCTGAGGAGGATCTTATCCATGTGGATAAATGCCTGACGGGGGGAGTAAAGAAGATGGAGCCAGCCTTTTTTTTTTTGAGCAATGGGCAAAGAGGCTGTCGCACTGCAGCTCCTTTCCCAAGGTCTGCTCTACACACGCTGTTAGAGGTCCGTGCTTAGGTAGAGGTGTAGGGCAGAAGTGCTGTCTCTGAAAAGCTCAAATTCAGGCCACAATTTGCAAGTAAGAGGACAGCAGTTTTTCAGGATTAGCATGATGTAGCAATTTGTAATTCAGAAGCCTGTTGGTGCTACCAACTGCCCTTAGGGAAATCTCTCAAAGTCAGCAGGAACCATATCAATCAGGTTCAGGAAGAAGGAACACAGAAGAATAAGACTTCATACCCTGTGCCGTGTATTTGGATATTCAATGGCTTATTTGGGCCAAACAAACTTCCCTGTTCACAAGGTAGAATAGGAAGTAGGAAAGACTGAGCAGTAACTCCGTTAGCAGCCTAGGCGCCATTTGCCTTGCAGAAACAGGCTATCGCTACATTGTCACTGGTTTAAGACCCTGAGAAAAGTGTCCAGTTTTTGTTAGAAGAGAAGCTTGAAGAAAGAGAGAATCCTGTACTGAAAGAAAAGGTTGAGTATCATACCCAAGAGAAGGCTGGGGTTAAGAGGAAGGTTAAAAAGGAGACAGAACTTAGAGACCCCCCCCAAAAAACCCCAACTGTATCAAAAAGAAAAAGAGGCCAATATGGTAGGAAAGAAAATCTGTTACTTTGGACTAGGTGCTAAGGGAGAAAAAGAAAATCAAAGCATCATTCTCTGATGAGGCAGAGCTACCCTTACTTCCGTAGACGTGCATCAGCTACTATAGGGATTAGAAAGAGAGAGTCTCAGTAGGAAGGACTGAAAGGAGATGTTGCAGATAGCGGTAGTTAGGAGATCGGTTACCCACAAACAAGGAATTTGTGCCAGCCCCACACCTGCGCAGCTGTGCTGCCACCAGTACTGCTACAGATTTCTTTCCTCGTCTCTGACTTTAGTATCTGTGCAAATGGCCTCAGCAGTGCATGAATTATTATTAACAACAATAGTATGATTGCTCTTCATCTGCATAGACTCTGTTATCCAGCTCTTTTCTAATTCCTGCTAGGTTGCTCACTCCCTAAGCTTGGCAGCCAAGAGCTGCTGCACTAAATGTCAGTGAAATGAGAGTCTTGACTGTTCATGGTTTAATCAATAATAGATTTAGGAGATGAAGTCGCCCGTGCTCTTCATTTTTGAATCTCAAGCCCCATCTGCTGCTCACTCACTGATTTGGTCTCTCTCCTGTGAATGCTTCTCTGATGATCTTGTTGTTTACTGCGAGTAAAATACTTGCCACTCAAGAGTTCAGTCAAGTACATACTCTTGCGGTCTTACCAATTATAGAAAACATTGGTATTGCCAAAATACACTCTCTTTTGCATCATAAATGCTGCCTGATACCACATGAATGTTTTTTTTTTAGCATTTTTCACCTGAAAAAAATCTATAGGGAGACTGCAAAATCAGACGGAGGAGATCTGGATGAGGAAATCCTTCCTCCACCTAGTATTTAACTTTCTACTGATGAATAAGGTATAAGCTAATCTGCACTTCTAGAAAATATATTTGTATAAATGCACAGTCCACTGCACATAAGGTCTACAGAACTGGGCCAGAAATGAGGGCAGAAGCCCACATATGTTTCATTTGCTGTCTTTTGCTACTCCAGTGCCACAGCTGCACATAGAGAGCAGGCATGAATATGTAAGGCAACTCTCATGGCTTTTCTTAGGAACAGTTGGCAGCAGACTATTAATATAGATGCTCCAGTGCTGACAATTAGGAACAGGGAAGGACGCACATAGGTTGCACTAAGCACCCCGTCAGCAGAGCATCTGACTGCTGCTTCTCTCCATAGTGGCCTAAAACTGGTCCAGCTGCACCAATTGCTCCCTGCTGGCTGCGGCATCAGGACCGCTCTAAGTGGAAACAAGCCTCAAACCTTCTGCATGCAAAGTATTTCCACACACACAACAATAATGTAGGAACTGTACAAGTAAAAGTATGGGCGCTCTGTTCTTAGATACCACTTTCTGGTGTCCACTGAACTGTGGTTTCTGCTCAAGTGATGAGACCCCTGACTCATCCAGGTAAATCCTAACAACAACATAAACTGCCGCGGGCAAGGCAGGAAGATTTCAGGAGCTTGGTCCCAGGAGTTTTACAACAACCTTCCAATAATGTTTCAGTGTGTTATTATCTCCGGGACATCATAGCGGACACAATCTGCAAAACCTATTGTGTTGCTAAATCAACAAACTCTCTCTCCCCAAAATACAGACTGGTAAAGAAAGAAAACCTCCTGCCAGATTTGAACTCACAGAAAACAGCTTTGATTCAGCTATGGTGCAAAGCTCCTGAGGTGGATGAAATCTCACCCTTTTACACGAGGATTAAGCATTTCTCAGAAGAACCAACTCTTGCTTACAACAAGACCACTCAATGCTATTGCGCAGAGGAGTTCACACGGAAATACTGAAAACCTTCATGGGAAACGGAGATGGGGCACCTGGAGTCTACAGACTCAGCACGCACTGTCACTTCATTTCATGCCAGCTATGGGTGCATCATTTGTTTTTTAATGGCATTCATGTGAAATAACAGTAAGGTGCAAGTTGATTTGTGGCTCACCAGCAATGACAGAAAAGCACAGTATTTCAAACATCTGAGGAACACCCGAGCACAGTTCTATGTGTAACTATAGAGGATGTGCTTATAGAGTAACTACAGAGTGACATTCTAAAAGCAATTATACTGATTCAGCTTCTAATACAGAGGACAAACGATTACCTCAAAAGCTGCTCATTGCAGCTGTGTTCATCCTGGAGAGGGTTTGAGTTGCTTTAACAATATCGGTCCTGTTAAGAAAACAACTTCTGCGTGTGGACTTGAAAATTGAACTCAGGGTCCTAAGTGAAATTGATGCACCCACTAGAAGACCTTCTTGTTGCAGCTGTGAAGAGAAGCCTTTTCAGCTGTCTGTACCTTTTCCTCCCTCGCATTCTGTGTATCGCTGCTGAGTCATCTCGCTAATTGTAGCATATTGGCATGAATATTGGGTGATGATTTGGAGATGCTTAGCACCTCAGGAAAAATAATTGCAGCATGACCTCAGGTATAAACCATCACCTCATTCTTATGCGTGGCAGCTACTTTGCTCTATATTTTTAATAGGGCTAACACCTTATTTCCTCCACCTCATTTATTGGAGACTGCTATGTGAATGAGATTTGGGCATTTTTTCCTCAGCCCAGTAGGTTGCTGGTCCGTCTCTTTAATGTGCATGTCCTCCTTTTATAGCATTTTAGATTCTACCATACTCGGTTATCTGGGGAAAGTGAAAGGAAGCCCTGCTCCTGTTAACAGGTTTAGTTGCCCATGACAAGACAGACCATGGCTTAACTCTCCATTCTACTGCATCTGGATTTTATGGTGCCTGCATAAAGCTGGTGTAAGAGAAGAGCTGGAGTCGGGCCCTTCTCTTTACGTTCCCATCTCACCTTTTTTCCCCTTGCGGAATCATAGATACAGCAGCTGCTGCGTATGTGCAGAATTACACACTGCTGCACAGCTTTCGGTTTAACTGTCCTGTCATATTGTATCGCATCCCCACAACATGACATATATTTTAAAAAACCCAACAAACCTGCAACACAGCACAGTGCAGCAATCCCACAATAACAGGCAAGTACAGAGAGTGGAAACCATAAACAGTTAATTGCCATTTGCTGGTACGTGCCCACACTGCACAGAGGTGAAGTAGAGGCATCCGAAATAAATTTGAGTATAATATAAACTTCTAATATAATTTTCTGCGAGAGGTTTGCCTTTATTTCTTTTCTGTTTTCAGATCCATTGCTAATTGTAAGCAAACATGGGGTTTTTTCCTAACACATACCTGAATTGAAAGATGTGATTAGAGTCAGATGCATTTTTACATATGCGTCATTTATTCACTAAAGAAAAACATGCTTTGGATGGCCAATGTTTGAATTCTTGCCAAAATCCAGGAATATTTACAGATGAAATCACACATGGTTTGTGGGTTTTTTTTGTGGGGGATACATTTCTAATAATTTCTTTTTTAATACTGGAACAATCAAAATATTTCAAAATTTTGAAATATATTTATGCTGTATAAAGTACAGGTAGTATTCTTTTAGTGGTATTTCAAGACTAACTTCAGCTAATTTTTTTTTTAAAGTATAAGAAAAATGCACAGAACTAAAACGAAGTATCTCATTTGGGATTGAGCAAAAAGGATTTCTGTCACTCGAAATGCATTTTCTTCATTATATTTTTGTTTTGGCTGCCAAGCTAAAAAAAAAAAAAAAAAAAAGAGAGTGTGTTATTAGCAAGGATATAGATTGAATCATATTCAATCCACAGCATTATTGGAATGGGCTGGGAGGTAGAGAGAGGGCGCTTTATAACACCCTTTGTCAAAGACCAGTGAAAGGTTGGGGAGGGGAGAGCTGCTTTAGCTCAGGTACGCTGCTGGGAACAAGAACTTTGTGTCACCGTTGAAAGCGCCTCTTCCCTCCTCGGAAGCAATATGTGCGTGCTCTGTAATTCACCCTTCTGGAGAAAACTACCTGCGACTGCAATCAGCTGAGCTGGGGAGCAGAAAAGGGAGTAGCCAGAGGAGCCTAATAACAATCCCTGTGCTGGCACACAGGGGAGAGAGAGACAGATTAAATACTCCATGGGTTCCAGGACCACCAAGATGCCTACCAGTTATTTCACACAAAATAAGAAGCATCCCCAAATCCCTGAACTCTGGGCGCTAGGAGATAAGATGGAGGCTGCAGAAGGTGGCAGCGGTGACAAAATGGGGAAGTTTCACAGATGTAGACCACTGGAGTCTTAGCCTGCCGTCCCCTTGGTGGGACAATAGCTCTGGCAGTGGCAGGAGCCCGTAGCAGAATATTGTTCTGTTTCAGACCGCAAGTCCTTATTACAGCCTTCCCAGGAAAGATCAAGGATACCCTAGTGATTGATCTATGGATGGATATTGTTTTGTGGCAAACTGTTGGGTCCCACAAGAGTTTTTCTGAGCATGGGCTGCAATTGCTGCTGCTGCTGTTACGATACGGGGAGAAGAAATGGAGGAAATTATCTAAGACCTTGTTGTCAGATTTGGCCTGAGTACAAGGCAAAGGATTTACACTGCAGAAAGATGTAGATCCTAGTTTTTTTCATGATAGTTCCAGTGTTGGGCACTTTATTTGTACAATGTCCTTTTAGTGTTTTCAAGGAAACAATTAACCTATGGAGATGACCTAAAGTATGTACGGCACAGCAGGAGGGTACCACCGGGTGGATGTGTGATTTTCAGACTAATCAGTTCACCTTTCCGTGTGGTTAGGTTCCTTCCTGTTTGCTGATGCTTTGGCCAGTCAAGGTAACACACGGACTTTACAGTTAACTGAAGATAAGTGATATATCATTTAAAGTATCCCTCTGCTACATGAGAACTACGCACAGTTTCCGTGCTGTCAGCCTTTAAATCTTCAAGACCGCAGAGGTGGTCCCCTTGGATCTAGATGATGGTGTACATATTTGTTTGAATGTTCTTCCCTAAATCGTGAAGATGATGCGCTGCAGATTTGTGGTCACTGGAGAAATTGGTACTGCTTATCTAACGTTACAGCAGGCCAGGCTCAGCGCTGTGAGTTAACACCCGTACTCCAGTTCTATATAACCGTGGTGTGCTTTTTGCTCCTCTTTCTTTTTGCTTTCTTTTTTTACAGTTGTGGACTTCACTGACCTTAAAAAGCTTTTCAAATAAATTGGGAAATAAAGCCATAAATTTGCTAAAGAAAAAACAGACAGACATTCATGACTACTGCTCCCAATTATCTTTTCCATTTGCTACTGATCATTCCTCAGAGAACCAATTCTGGCCAGGGCCTGAATGTCACCTGTTATTTCTTTCTCCCTCTTTTAACTTCATGCCTGACCTAACATGACATCGGTTTGTCCAAAAGGTGGCACTGCATCTTTGAGCATTTCAGGGACTGAAATTGCTCTGGTGCAGAAGAGGTCTTCCGTGTAAATAAGTAAAGCTGCTTTGCAGATCTGCTAAACATTTCCGCTAGCTTTTCAACCATGGACCCTTTCTAAAGTAAGTCCTTAAAGTTTTTAAAATTTTAAAGCTTTGATAAAAACAATGTTGTGGCTAAAAGCAATCTCTCCAGCCAAGCACGTCTAGGTAAGAGATAGCTCTGCTTTGGGAAGCTCTTTACGGACAGTTGTAATTCTGAGCTTCCAGAAAAGCCCAATGTCTTCCACTATGACAGGGAAACCGTTGCTCCTTCTGATCACTTGCTCTCTCTCTCTTTCAAATTTACCAGCTGTGCCATGCAGAGAAATAAAATTTACTTTGATATAAAAGGTAAAAACTCTTACTTAAGACAGGCCTTTTTCCTCAAGCCACCAGGCATAAACCGTAGCCACAGTTTTTCAGGCCGTAGGTAGTCTTAGGAGTACACAGTTTGGTCTAAGAAATACAGAACTGTCCTTTCCACAACACTCCCCACAAAGCAATTGGACTCTTGGCATCAAACCACAATGGCATGTCCCAAATTAGCTCCTCTGCTGGGCTACAGTCTCTTTCTCACAGTTCTCCGGTACCACATGGGTGGTAGGACCTCCACTAACCCATCTCCCTGGCGTTTGGCAGCTTTCTGACAAAGGCTTTTTTGACCCCTCCTTCCTTGCTTGCTCCTTGTGTTTCTAGGTCTTGCTGAGACCTAGCTCAAGGCACTTGTCCTCTGACTCCCAAAGTCGCTGCAGAGATGCCAGACTTCCACTCTTACTGCTTTGCTTCGTCCTGTCAGGTCAATCTCTATTCCCCTTTTATCTTCCTTCTCTTTGGAAATCCAACTACTTCTCTTTTCTATCTTCCTATGAGTTCAGCTTCCTTTTCCCTGATTTTTTTTTTGTCTCTATTTCAAGTCCTCCCTTCCTTAGGAGACCAGACTTCAGTTTTCATGTTGACAGTCAGCCTGGCTTTAGTCTTTCACAGCTTGAATTTAAATTCCTGGATTGCTGTCAGCTTTCAACTCTCCTATTGATTGCCGGAGTTGTTCTCTCCAGTTTGCACTCAAGTCTTTCCACACCCTTCAGTCACTTCTTGCTTTTCTTCCTTATATTTCATTCTTTCCTGTGTCTTACAAGCCCTCTAATGAGTTGCAGTCTCCTAGCATGTTCTTTAGCCTGCCTTCTCCTCTCCCAAATAGCCTCCCACCCCGATTCTCCTGTCTCCTTTCTTGCGATGTTTTTCATTGCTCTACATGTGACTGTAACCAGTATGTATCCTTTACATCTTTTTTTCCTCTTTTCTGGCCTTGCTGCTGTCATCTTGTTGCCCTGATTTACACGTAGGACCCAGCAGAGCAAGAAAGCCCTTGCAGGGCCAGTTCAATTGCAGGAAGCTGTGCTTTGCCATTGGGAAGGAAATCGAACTCCTTCAAAGCTTGAAGAAGCTCTGTTTTGGTGTCTGAGGTTGATCAATGCCAGAGAGTCTTAAATCAGAATTCACTGACAAACTCTTACCTAAATTTTAAAAAATGCACACCATTATATAGTGCTTGTATGTAAGATGTGTTTCAATAGCACTTATGAGCTGTAGGGCAGAAGTTGTAGCTATGGATGGCTTTGTGAGTGTTTTATAATGATCTTATGTTCCTGACAGTGGCCAAATGAATAAAGCGCCATGACGATGAGAGCTGCCTAACTGCTTACACAGACGTGAGAGCTATGCATGGGCTATCTAGTGGACATTGCCAATCAAAGGTTTATTCTTAAGACTCTATTGCAGCCAGAAAGTCTCTTCTTCTAGGTTTGGTGGTTTGGGTTTTTTTCTCATTAATCCAATCATCTTCACATTTAATTCACTTTTTCTCTTCTGAGAGGTAACAGTATTGCATAAAAATGACTTTTCCAGTAAAATGCTTCTTTAACAATTTGGCCGTGATACAAAACCAGATTCCCACCAGAAAAGATTTTTATCTCCAAGCATATTGCAGCCCATTTCCTTCCTAATTAATACCATATCCACCTCCAAATTCCATTTCAGTTCCCGAACGAAAACTGATGAGGCAGTCAACCACAAATAAGCACAATATACCACCGATAGTTCAATCAGCACAGTTTCCAGCATAGCGTGTTACTAAAGCACAACCAGCATTTACGTTTTCACGTCCCTGGGACATGCTCTGCTTCTAGCATGTTACTACAATAGCTCCAGCTTATGCTCAAAGAAAGTTTTTAGCATGAAGCTTGATCAAAGCATGTCAAAATGAAACAGGACAGGTAAAATCTTTTCTGAGGAGCAAAAGCAGGGCCTGAGTGGTGACAAGCTTGAATGGAAGACAACAGAGGCTGGAGCAAAGGGAGGTGCATAGACCACATAAGCTCTTCCCTGATGTACCGGACAGTTTACAGTACCACTCCTAAGGCATGACATGCAACTGCGAGGCAACCCAGCTGCAAATAGCCCTGCAAAAGAGGACTTGAAATGGCTTTTCCGAGGCTGAAAGGTAGTATTGTGTCCCTGATCAGCTGCGACCTGGACTTGTCTCATACCAGTGCTACCAGCCAGTATAATCAATGCTGATGGTGGTGCCAGTATTTGCAACATATTCACCTCACCTCAAGAATGAAACAACGACTAGTCCTTGTTGGTCTTCTTGTAAGACTCTTCTTGGGAACTGACATCAGGGAATGAAGTGACAATTAATGTGTTTAAATATGCTGGCTATCATCTTCCAAAGTATACACAAAACTTGAGTGTCTACAGTGCAATCATCTTCTTCCCTGAGCAGAGCCTATGTGAAATTACATACTGCCTTCCAGGAAAGCAAATGTGTTTACCAGAAGAACCCAGACCACCAAAGTCTTTGTGTTTCGGATAAGAGGACACTCTACATTGATTATCAGACCCACATTCAGACAAATGGAAAAGCTTCTGTCCCAGAGTAGCTTTATGTTTTCTCACCTTGCCTCCATACAGAAAATCCTGGAGAAAATCCTAAAGGGTATGTTTTCCAGTTGAGAGGATATTTAGACAAGAAATATGACTTTATTTTAAAGTTGCAAAACACTGAGAAGAAAGTGGCAAAGTTAGATATTGGCAATAGTCCTTGAAAGTAGCTATAACAGCTATGGACATGTTTTCTTCTGCTGGGGCTTATCCACGAAGCACAGCTGCTCGTTGGTAAAAAAAAAAAAAAGAATCCTTTCATGTAGATGAAAATGCTCTAATGTTTCTAAACCTATTTGCCTAGGTCTAGCAAAGTTTATTTTAAACGGCAGTTTCTTCTTTAGGAATTTCTCAGTAAATAACGTATTATGCATATCTTGGTGGAGGTATTCTCAAAGCTGCCTGCAAAAGCTGCTGTAATGCTCCAGAAATTGGAGGAATCTCAGCCAGGGAAAGTACACGACAAAAAAAAAACCTGCCTTAACATTAACTCTAGCTCTAGCCGAAGAGATTAATGAAATAACCAAACAGATTAATAGGCTCAGTAATAGGGAGAATTAGTGTGATGCGGATAGTAGATTCCACACTCCCTAGAGACCTCCTTCTCCTAGCACCAAATGTTAGCAACTCCCTTTAGAAAGGCCAGTCAGTTAATGCCTGAACATTTATTATTATAACTATTATTACTACTACTACTGCTACTACTACTACACCACAAATAAATGTGGTGCTTGTAATGGGCATGATCTAAAAATATCTGGACTTGCTCCCCATGCACAGCATTATGGCAGGTTTGTCCTCTTTGGTGGCCTTAATCCTGACCCAGAGGAAAGAGAGGACCAATGCCTTCCAGCCCTTTGCACACCTTCAGGCTCTCCACAGAGCAGGGAACTAATGCCAATGGTGATGTTTCTTTCTCGTCATTAATATTACTAATGTCATCTATCGGAGAGCACTGCCCAGGGACATCAGCCAAGCTAGGGTAATAATGTGCTGTACAAGCACATATTACCAGATATATTATCACCCTGAAGGAAATAAAACCCCAGAAATACGAATTAACTGGCTTTTGGGGGGGAGGGGGGCTGGGAAGTGAGCCTGAATGCCTTGCTCTAAAGCAAGCCTTGAGTCACATTCTTCCCAGATTCTTCCCTAAAATGTACCTGAAAGTGGAATCTGGCTAACCATTTGCAGCAAGTGTCTACTATACATGGAACAAAACCATCATCGACTTCAGCAAGAGCTGAATCCAACCTCATTTCATTACATTTCCTCTTCATTTTCATTCAAATGGAAAACAACTTTCATAAACAAAGTTTGCACGGCTGCTCAGGCCATCTGCCATTCATGTAATGATGGCTAGTCCTTTGGTGTTTCTACTCAAGGACTATTCATCTTTTAGCTATCAAGTTCGCAATTAACAAGAATTTACCCTATGGACTCTGTTTACACATTTGTTAAGCTCTCCTGGTTAAAAAAATATGATCAATTTAGTAGGTGTATCAACCACTACCTAAAAATGCACTGCTTCTACATATTACCTTTTAGTTGATTATATTTGCAGTTCCCTGGTTTTCTAGAAATCAGCATTCATCCTTATTCCTGCGTTTTCATTTTTTTTTTTTTTCATTCTGGCTTAGAGAGGCAAAACTTTGCCTGATGGAAAACCACCGTGGCTGCTTTCCAGACACTTAAGGGACATGCTCTGTTTTCATAAAATGGAGGAATTTGCAGCTCCTCATACATTGTAAGGAGAGGAGTCATGCCACAGCTACAGGTTCTTAATATATTTTCCCTGGAGAGTAAATGAACTGTGCAGACCACTGCAGTATCTAGAGTTAACCTCCTCTAGGGACAAGTCTGATCTTGATTTCATCAGGAGTTGATCTCAGTCAGGTTTCAATGTATGGATGACACAGAATTAAACCGCAGAGTCCTGGAGGCCAGGCCCCACTGACTAGTGCCTACACCTTTACAATTTATTCCACTGTATATTAAAAAATAAACAGCACTGACAAAATAAAACTTGGCTGTATGCTCTCCTTGCCTATGGAGCATTTTGGCTGCTAAAAATAATATGTTGTAGCTTGGGAAAGCCAAATTCTTCATGTTATTGCAGCCAGACTGTCTAGACTGCCTAATAAGGTGGAGGTTGTTCTGGGATGGCCTCATATTCTTTTTAACATTGACTATTTGTTTCAGTGATTGCTTTGTTGGTAGATATTGCCAATGTTATACTCATTTCAGATTTGGGGTTTTTTTTGAGGGATGAAAAAGAGTGTAGATTTCCCTCCTGGCATAATTGCTCTATAAATATTAGTCTTCTCAGCTCAGTAAAGCCGAGAGTACAAAAAAGTTTTGAACACTTCCTGCCTAAACAAAAGAATATGATGCCAATTCTAAGCAGGGACATCAGGAATGACAAGTGATTATTTAATATTCAGGGCTTGACCTGGCTAGTCCTCCATATACATGTCAATGTGAATTCCACGCATGGAGGCTTTAACGGATCAGGTTTGTAGTTTGTAGAGCACTAAAAAGCCAGTGCTCATTTTTAAAATGTCACTGCACATGTGGTCATCAACACAATAATTCAGCACTGCTTAGGCCATTGTGTTTCTCTTGACTCAGTGCTAAACGCCATGTTGTTCCTGAAGAGCAACTACCCTCTGATGTGTGAGAAGTCTGGCCTTCATTCCCCAAGGGACAAAGTACTTTAAGCTTCTGAGCATCTGCTCAAGCCCACGTCCCAGACCTTGTAGGACCTCTGTGACAAACCTTCTTCTCCTTCAAAAAATGTGTCCTTTTTGCTCCATTTGTACCATGCCAGAGGGGAAGGTGGAACTGTGCAGACCAACAGGGAGCCACTTTTCCCCCTCAGAGTTTGCATATAAACTAGGTTTGTACATACAGATTATGTGATTTAAAGCTGTTTACTACTAGCTTAATCTAGTTAGTATCCTGTTCTACACAAAGATTGCAGTCAGTGGTCAGGTCCTTGTTGCCACTGCAACTGGTAATTCCAGTTACCTCTCCTCTTTTTACTCTCTGGTGTCCTTATGTTCTTCTGTTGAAGGCACTTGACAGAAGCACAAGATATACAGGCTGTGTTCCAGTCTTCACCACAATCTTCTTATGTTCATTTGAAGGAATTTACTTAGATTCACATGTACAAAAGAGCTCAGATGCTTGACATGGAAATTTAGGCAAAATCTAGGGTCTCAGTTCAGTTCCCAACACCTCCTCAGATGCATAAATAAACAGGTAACACATTTTCCAAAACTCTATTTCTGCATGTAATCTGCACTGGCCATGATGTCACCTGGCTAAGCATAACCACATTTATTTGAAACCATGGTCTGAAGAGGAGGAAGTCCTGGAGGCTACACCTCTTCTCTCCACTAGTTCAATGGCAAGAGGAGTTGGAGCTCCACAGGAGTCAGATATGCAAGATGGGTTCCTAGGACCTTCTCACCTTAGCAGCTTCAGACTGTATTCCAGGAAAACACCCTAAACACCAGTCCATAAGATGTTCTGTGACAAAAACATTCTGCTCTCCACTGCTTGAAACAAGGAACTTTGAAAAAAATAATGTAGTTCCCCTGAGTCAGGAGAGTGAGCACAGAGTCATAGATAGTGAGGGACCTTCAGATATCCTCTAGTCCATCCACCTAAGGAAGGATCATTTATACCTCCAGCTTGTCTAATTGCTAATGATCCTCCTGGAAAGAGACTGCCATACCTCTGTATGCAATCTATGCCAGTGCTTCTCTATGTATAGATTTCAACGGCTTTTCCTGTTATTCTTGCTTGTGCTATCTGTTATGGGAAGAGGGAACAGATTATTCTCTTCTCTCTGAAAAGTGTTTGTGGTCTGTTGTCATCTCCCTAATCAGTCTTTAAGTTAAGCAATCCCATGTCCTTTAATATTTCCCAATAGATCATACTTTCAAAATTGCTTTCATCTAGACGGACTCCAGCTTGTCTTTCTGATACCCAGAACTAAGCAGAGCACTTCAGCTGAGCTCTCACAAAAAGTGGAACAAAACAGTATGTTTTGCAAGCTGTTCTTCTGCATGTAAAACCTGAACTGATGTCTCTCATTTTTGCAATGGAAAAATGATGTTGGGTTCAGCTTACGATGCCCTGTGGTACGCATGTACGTTTATTTCTGTTGTTACAAGAGTACTTTTGAAGTGATTGACCCTGTTCCCATATAACACATTTTATTTTGCATTACAGAGCAGTCTTGAAGTGCATGACTTGCTTTCCTTTAGGATGAAACTAAACCAAAAGATGGTCCTCAAGAGTGCATTTACTGAGCATTTTCTGCTAATCGACAGTCAGTCCACAAGACCGGACTAGAGCTAGACTGAAGTAAACCCTCTAAAAGTGAACCCAAGAGTGCTGGGTCCTCAGCCCTGGCTCTTTCACTCCACAAATTTTCTCCCATTGCGCAGACCTTCTTGGGTACCTCTGCAGGGTACTTCTGTACCTGTCTTGAAGAAGAGTGCCTTACTGGTTGTGCTCTATACCACATATGTACCATTGATTACTTTTGCCTTATAGTGTCATATCTTGCATTTATCCACTTTGAATTTTATTTGACATTTTCATTTCTCAGGTTCTTTTTAAATTCTAGATCTGTCCTCCAATGCATTTGCTGTCCTTCTTGTCTTCAGGCCATCTGCAAATTTAATATTTAATATTTGGTCTTCCATCATCCAGGTCATTAATTAAAATATAAAGTAGAGTGAGATCCAAGACAGATCCCTCTGGCATACCGCTCAGTACCTCCTTCCATCTTAACAGTGAATTACAGAAAATATTCTTAGCATATGATTATCTGGTAAATTTTGTCACACATTATAGGAGTTCCACCAAGGTCATATACGTGTAGATTTTTTAATGAGAAAGTCACATGAGACAGTGTTAAGATCAAAATATATGAAGTGAACTGCCTCATCTGTATCTGTAAGATCTTGTCATAGACAGAAGTTAAATTGATTTAATGCAATCTGGTTGTGATAAATTCCCATGGGCTACTATTTATCTTCTTGTTATCCTTCAGATACTTACATATAGTTCAGTCAATTATTTGTTCAAGACTATGCTTGCCATTTTTCCTGTCTTCTGGTAACTTATTTGACCTCTATGATTCTCAAAGGCTTTATTTTGCACTACCAAATAAAACAGACTGAGGAGCACACTCTGGCCCTGAGGTCAACTGGCACAGCACAGTTCATCTCCACATGGCAAACCTTTCCCCTCACTCACCAGAAGAGTGTTGTCATGGTTTAACCCCAACCAGCAACTAAGCACCGCACAGCCGCTTGCTCACTCCCCCTCAGTGGGGTGGGGGAGAGAACTGGAAGAGTAAAAGTGAGAACACTTGTGGGTTGAGATAAAAACAGTTTAATAGGTAAAGCAAAAGCTGCACGTAAAAGCAAAGCAAAACAAGGAATTCATTCACTGCTTCCCATTGGCAGGTAGGTGCTCAGCCATCTCCAGGAAAGCAGGGCTCCATCGCACGTAACGGTTGCTTGGGAAGACAAACGCCGTCACTCTGAATGTCCCCCCCTTCCTCTTTCTTCCTCCAGCTTTATATGCTGAGCATGAGGACATATGGTATGGAATATCCCTGTGGTCAGTTGCGGTCAGCTGTCCCAGCTGTGTCCCCTCCCAACTCCTTGTGCACCCCCAGCCTACTCGCTGGTGGACTGGGGTGAGAAGCAGAAAAGGCCTTGACTCTGTGTAAGCACTGCTCAGCAGTAATGAAAACATCCCTGTATTATCAACGGTGTTTTCAGCACGAATCCAAAACATAGCCCCATCCTAGCTACTATGAATAAAATTATCTCTGTCCCAGCCAAAACCAGCACAAGTGTACACATTCAAACTGCCCCTCACCCAGGTTATTCCCCATCTGTGTCCAAAAAGTGTGTGGGAAAATAGCAGAACAAAAGGACAAAAATATGCCAGAGAGCTTTTAGCAATAAACACTTTGGGCGATCCTAGGACAGCATGTTAGCCTATAACCCGTCTCTATTCTAGTTATGATATAGGCATAGCCAAAAAATGATCACTAAAACATCTGAGATGGCCTAAACCAGTTTAGTTGTGACGATGATGACGATGCTCAGCTCAGCACTTAGGATGCAAGATCCATTTTGTTCCCATAAGAACTGCAGTAACAGTATGGGGACTGGGAGAAGATGCTTTTTTAAAGATGCAGAGATAGAAAACTGCCAGTATGTGCCAATTTAGTTTAGTTTAGAAATCTAACTTATTCCTTGCTCTGCACCCACTTCATAATGAATGTTTCATTTCTGTTCATTATATCTACTGTTTCTTTCTTTGGGTTGCTTACTTACTTGCCCTCATTTTCAAATGCCCTTGTTATTGTGATTCTGTAATATTCTCTGCTACCCATTTCAACCCAGGCCTTCTTTTTAGTTATCATATTGTTACATTATGCAAGAATCATTATTCGGTCCTGTCTTAAAGACAGAACCTCTAGCTGCTACATAATGCATGTACAGATTCAATGCATTTCTAATGCCAAGAATTTCTCTCCTTTCCCATTGTTCATATAACCAGAATTATTCTGTGGAAAAACTAAAAATAAATCTTCACCCAGTAGAATATGGTTTGTAATGTCTCTTGATATGGGCATTATCTCAGATTTAGCTCAGCTCACTTTGTATGGGAGATAGAGAGAGATTCAGCTCTAATTTAATATCTCTGAGATTGATCTGAGCTCTTTGCAGTTTCAGTCACACATAATAAGGTGAAGGTACAGTGTCTGACTGTCTGGCTGAGCATTTATGCTGTGCTTATCATAGTAACATATCTGCACTGCTTTGAAAAAAAAAATACTCTGAAAAGCCCACAAAAATTAATAATGACCTTCCAATATTATTAACCTAACCTGATTCCTTTGTGCTTGACACCATTAGTTCTCATTCCTTTAATGTTGTGCTTCCCCATTCCGCTATGCTGAAAACTGCTGGAGTAAGCTCTTTTCCAAGGTTGAATGGGAAGCTGTGTCAGGTGCCTTTCTGACAGAGAGCCGTGCTGGACTGTGATCCTGACAGAGGCTGGAGCATAGCGGGGGGCTAGCGCTCGTGTGCCTGCACCACGGGTTTTGGGACTGGAAGGGAAAGCACCACAGGAGGCACTGCTAATAGAAGAAGGAGGGAGAGATGGATGAGTACCTACAGCTGCAGCACTAAATCTCTCCCTTGTGCGTTCTTATCAAAGATAATTCAAAATGGAGTAACTTCTGAAGTATCTAGGCTACACAATTCAGCCTAATGCTGTGGTCCCTGAATTAACTCCAGAAGTGGTATAATTACATTGCCTTGTCATTCTGCCCAAGCTCCTTAGTCTTCTTGAGAGGCAGATCTAATTACTCTGGGCACAGCACCAGCCTAATGCAGCCACAGCTCTTCTGGGACCGAGCCGGGGCACGTGCTGACACTGTGCCGGACTGGATAGTCAGACCAAAGCCTGCTTAGTGATATAGCTCCAAATTGTCCTCCCAATGCCTTGTGGCACACTGCAGGTGTGTCTTATAGCCAGTCTGCCAAAATAGACCCCAAACCCAGATGAACTGGGTGGCAGGATTCTGGAAACTATGACCGGGGGGGGGTATGTGGTTTCCCCTTGATCTCCTTGCTGCAGAGCAAGAAGCAACATTGGGTGTCAGATTAAACCTCTTGGCCACATACGGTCCTGAGATAGTTTCAGAGGAAAGCAAGCCCTAAGAGATTCCAAAAGAATCGCCTGCAGTATTAACGGGAGTATCCAAAGATAGCTTTTATTTAAATACTGCTGAAAAACAGCATGAGACAAACACTGTAAGTGCTGTAAACAGAATGCCAGCTCCATTTTTAGGGTGTTTGTCTCCCAGAAGAATAATCCTCTGTATTATGAGAAGGACTTCTTTTTTTTTTTTTTTCTGAGTTATTTTGAAATTCAAGCTTGTTGGCTCCGCTTCATGTCACTGTAATTTAATCAGTACATGAAAAACTGTCTAGATTCCCAGATTCATGTTATGGAGCTTTTATTGCTAATGAAGAAGGCCACTGGGCCTATCAGTACCGTTTGTCAATATAATCTGGTATGACACTAGTGCTACCTCACTTAAGTGACGTACTGTGGATTACTTTCAGTATCATCAGACCCAGCAGGGCTTACAAAGAACAATCCGGTGAAAACAGCAGACATTTTGGGTGACTCCAAGCAGCCGCTGGACCAGGCTGATAAATGACATGGAGTTGCCTGACTGAGTGATCGTGGCTTTTTTTCCATCAGTGACGTAAGTAGTTGGACCCTGGCAGCTGTGGACTGGAGGCAGTCTGAGTTGCTCACCCTACTTTTGTTGTCCTACACAGCATGAGACTGAATAAACATTAATTAAACTTTTCAGTATACCATGACTGCATCAACACCACTCTTTTGGAGAGCTGCCTGTTCAGCCAGACCAGCCTGGATACGCTGCTGTTGCTTGTATGCTCAGCGGTACCAGTAATATCACTGGGTGTACTGGTGCCTGCCTTTCAGAAGCATGATCTGGATCCATTTCACCTTTATTTCACCAGGAACCTCAAAGAAACCAAGAGGATCAAGTGTGAAGAAAAGCATTCTAGCATGAAAGCCTAAGAATCTAATCAATCATGAACAAGTTCAGAATTCTACATTAAATATCTCATCCCCTCCTCAGATTCCATTCAGACGCATGTTTAAAGTACCAGAAAAATCTGAAGATAGCCTTATAATGTCTCCAGGACAAGGACTGTCTGTACATTTGTATTTGTACAATGTTTGGCACAACAGGACTCTGACTCGGAGACTTTGGGGCACCTGGGAGTGCAGAAGACTGATAGCAGTTAAGGGGTGGACTGTCTGAAGTCGGGGGATAGTTAGCCACTGGAGCAGTCCCGCAGTTCTTTATTCTCCATCAAATTCCGTAAACCGTACTGAACTCGGTGGAAACTCCTCTTGGGGAATCTTGACTCATCTGCATGACTACGGCGCTCTTCATCAAGCCCTGACACATTTATGACTAAACGGACTTCACTGCAATAGTGGTCTGCTGCTGTGTTTTCCATTCCATAAAATAAACTGTGCAATTTACTGTTTTCTCTTCTCCCTTCCAATTTCTGTAATCTAGAAGAACAATAAGCACATATATTGTTTTTATGAGGGAAAGTTCTGAGAACCTGGCGACTTGCCTGGTCTTCTCATTTGTTTGTGTTGGGGAACGGGCAGGATATTTTGCCGCAGCAAAAGAGCGAATAGAGTTCTGTCCCTCTGAAACCAATTGCTGAGGAGTACAGGAGAGAGTCAGAGTGTGTTGAGGTCTTCAGGAGGGACAGAGGATAATAAATCACCTCATTACTTTTTGTTTCTCATTACAGCCAGTGTCAGGAGGAATGCCCCTAATCTCCTTACCGTGTGGTACTGCTTCGGCGTGGGTGCGGGAAGGGTAAACAAGGTTTAGTCCCCATTCTGTCAACTTTACTTTTAATATCCCCTACTTGGAGCAGATTCTGACACCCTCATGGCACTGGGGAGAGAGTGTGGATCCTGGATGGATTTCAAAGGGAGAAAGAGCAGAAATTGAGCCTCAGGAGTATGGGTGATGGATGGGGAAGAGGTGGGAGATGGCAAACCTGAAATGGAATCTTGTTCCTCCTGATTTGGGGGCCAGTCCCTGTATGTGTGACAAAAGCCACCCTGGCGCTGCCTAACTAGTCACAGGATTATTTTGCATGTCTACTAGGGCCCTGCCTATCACGGTACTGCCTCCTGTACCAGCTCATCCCTTCTTCCCCCTTGATGCCACTCCAAGCTCTGTGATTGGATTTTAGCAAAATGGATTACATTTTTGGATGACCATGGGTCTCTCCTTCCTCAGTTCTCCCAGCCAAGCCCTCCTGCCTCTCTCTCAGTTTCTGCTGCCCCTTTCATTCAGTGTGGTTCCTTCACTTAGCGTACAGAGACAAGAGCAGGCTGAGGGATCTCTCCTTAGTGCTTGACATGTATCATGGATACCCATACAACAAGGTGTACTGCACAGCACCACTCAGTGGACATAGGCTTAGATTATGGGTCCCTAGGAGTAACCCCTTAAACTCCATTGATTCCAGTGGGATTATGTGTAAACTAATATCCTGCAGGCTCTAAGGAGGCCTGGATGAATCCAAACGCTCGTGGGCAGAGTGGGCAGAAGCATCCCAGTGAAGGACTTCTGTTTACCAGTTTGTTTTCAGTATGTGGCTGAATTAGAAGTTGCCTTCTCACATGGGTGAGCTATCCCTTGAGTAGTCCCACTGGAACTGTTTGCATCAACGTTTTTATTCTGTTATAAGAAATAAGTTCTTCATCTGCCTCTTATTTGAAGACTGGTGGATCTGTCTGTATTAGACATCCAGGACAGGACTGGGACTAGGTCTACCTGGCTGTCTCCAAAGGACAGCCTGTGCAATGCTACTTTCAAGTCTGACAACATCACCACCTGCATCCTCATGAATTCTCTGCTCTCCTCCAAAGCAGAATGAAGTGGAAATGGTTTGAGAAGGTGAGGTGCCTTTTGTAGTTACTGGCCTCTACAGCTGAGCTGTAGAAGCTGTACATCTCAGGGGTATCAATTCACAGTTAAACCTACAGGAGGATTTTCCTTTTCTCCAAAGCTAGGAAATAGACCGCTTCCATGTCAGAGGAGCATCCATCAGATGGAAAGTGCTGGTGAAACTGTCACATTTCCCTCCCTTCAGATATACCTACAGTTGCCTGGTAAAGGCTTATCTGCACTGAAGTCCAGTGTAGAGGCCTGAATAAGCTTCAAATGAAGTAATTCAAGTGACAGGAATAGCTTAGCTGTGACACCGGGGAGTTACTTAGAGCCAACTCTGTACCTTACCCCTCCTTTTTTAATAACTCTGACAACTAAAGAAGGAAAGAAAGTATTTCCAGATTCACTCGCTCAAGGAACAGATGTTGCCACCAATGAGCTTAACAAAATTGCAGCAACCAAAACCTATGAGTCATCTGGTTGATCCCCTTTAGCCCAGAATTAGTTTAAAGAATGCATTCATTAGCTCTTTCATAGTACAGCAAGGTTATCCTCCTGTAAAAGGGAGCAGCTGGGATAAAGAAAAGGTATAGGTCTGTTAGTGCAAAAAGTAAAAGAGGTCTGCAAGATTGTCTGTAATGCTTGAGAGATGTCTTGCACAATGTAAGTGCTACTGGAAATATCTTGATAGCATGAGGATCTCTACCTCAATATTTATAGAGGTGCTAATAAATACTGTAAGCTATATCCCAAGACAATGTTACAGAATGCAGACTTTGACCTTCTCAGGTAGATTTGAATTTTCTTCCTCATTTTTATACTGGGAATGTTACATCAGCCTGTGGGCTGTGTTGCATAACCAATTAGATTGGATAGGTCTATGCTATCAGGGAACAAGGTCAAACAGTGTGTCTTCGATCATCCGAATGTCTCACTTGCTGCCTCAGCTAGCTCTCTCCAAGACAAGGCTGCTCTAGAGGGCCTTGTGCAAGGCAGTGTGGACATTGTCCACCCTCCCTAGCCTGAGGGTCAGAGGCTGAGGCCCTGGCCCTTTTCTGTTTTAGCAGCATAGACGTGGACGGTATTCAGACCACCTACCATGGCACCTAAGCTAGACTGAAATGATGCCTGTGAAGACATCCCTCATTGTCAGAAGAGCAATGGAGGTAGACAGGGCTGCCAGACCCTTTGCAACCAGCAGGGGTAAGAACTCAGCGGATGTGAGTAAGGATGTCACCATCTAGCCATAATGCCCAAAGTTAGTATCTGTTATAAGCAGTCTGAATGTGGAACCTACTCCATTGACTGCACAGGTAGTCAGAGTTCAACAACTGGTTCCTGAGCCAGACTCAGTCACTCTTAACTTTAAGATCTGGATGGCTTTTAACACCCATAACCTGCATGTCTGTCATTACAACATGGCCGACACCAGGCCCTGACTCTAACAGGAGCGGCTCTGCAGTCTCATGGCTGTGGTCAAGCAAGATGACGTGCAGACATGCCATCTACCAGACATGGTAGGAGGCCCACTGGTGTTAACACCTGCTGTAGAACAGGCTGTGCATGTGACATGAGGTCTGCGTCGAGCCTCTGTTGTAATACCTAATGTTGAAACCACAGATCATCCTCAACCCCACAGCACCATTTCTACTTTTAAAGTAGATGCCCGGATCAAACATCCGGATCTCTGAGGTATCCATTTGATCTGAAGATTTCAAAACTGCCTCCTCTCATTTTTGCTAAATTCACAAAGCTGCACGTAAAGTTTGTGCTATATTAATGTGTTACATGGCAGCAAGTTGAACAATAATTGCTTTAATGTATGTAGCTTTTGTCCCTGCTTTTTATTCTACTGCATTTTCTTATTCTTTTACATTGTCCCTTTTATCATCAGATCCTCTGCTAGCTTTGATAACTTCAAGGAGGCCAAGTTTATAGGTTCTGCATCTTAAATCATCCATTTTCTCATTTTCTGAGTCCTGACTAAAGACTTCCCTTCACATTTACTCAAATGGTTATGAGTTTTTAAAATGTTCTTTAAAAAAAAAAAAGAAGAGTTTTCTAAAATAAAATGAAATTATTTCCTGCTGCTTCTGCTGGATTGAAACAGTTGTTTTGTTGAAACATATTATCCTGTTTAATTGCTTAGTTCCAATGCACATTATTGGTTTTCATATGAATATGATGGATTTGGTTTATTACTGCAATACTGGTGTCAGAGAGGTGTAAACCACTGTGACAGAGTAGGGAGTAAGGTCTCATGGATCAAATCAATACTTACCTTTACCATCAGCTCTTAGAGGAGATATTAGCCATGAGATACTGAATTATTCTGGAAACAAGCAGCATGGATTCATGTGAGGTGTTTGTGCAGCACTCCTCCATGCTATGGAGAGCTGAGAGCTTGTTTCACTTTTGTACTCTGGCTTGGGTGCCATTTCCGAGCTTCCTCACATAGCAGCACGACCAGTTTGCACCTCTTCCTTATGACTTGGGGGCTACACTGAGAGTTTACATTCAAGACCAAGGGACTAGGAAGTCCCTTGGGGACTGGAGCATCTCTCCTATGGGGAAAGGGGAACGGCTGAGGGAGCTGGGGCTGTTCAGCCTGGGGAAGAGAAGACTGAGAGGGGACCTCATCAATGCTTGCCAATATCTCAATGGTGGGTGTCAAGAGGATGGGGCCAGACTCTTTTCAGTGGTGCCCAGCGACAGGACAAGGGGCAACGGGCACAAACTGGAACGCAGCAAGTTCCGCCTGAACATGAGGAAAAACTTCTTCCCTGTGAGGGTGACAGAGCCCTGGCACAGGCTGCCCAGGGAGGGTGTGGAGTCTCCTTCTCTGGAGATATTCAAAACCCGCCTGGACGCAGTCCTGTGCAGCCTGCTCTAGGTGACCCTGCTCTGGCAGGGGGGTTGGACTAGATGATCTCCAGAGGTTCCTTCCAACCCCTACCAT
Organism: Phoenicopterus ruber ruber; assembly: GCA_009819775.1. NCBI lineage: Eukaryota > Metazoa > Chordata > Aves > Phoenicopteriformes > Phoenicopteridae > Phoenicopterus > Phoenicopterus ruber. The sequence continues at coordinate 186,663,474 of CM020215.1, read as the reverse complement.
TCTGTGATTCTATAAAATTTAAAGGGTGGTCCTGAGCACCTTGGGAACTTCTCTTTTACACAGTTAGGAAGCTCTGTACCATCAAACCTCACCAGATGTGTGACTCTTCCTATTTTGTGGTTGGTATATCAGAAGGGACAGAGCCATGTTCCCCCCTGTAGCACCAAGTCCTACACGGTTTTGCTGAGAAAAGCTTTCTTGGACCACACTAATGCAGATAAACATACACATTAGCATACTGTGACCACTTTACTGAAATCTATAGCATGATGCCAGTCAATTATTACATTAATTGGTTCCATATACCAAATAGTTATAGTTAACTGGACTCTACCAAACAACATGTTGTAATGAAGTAGTAAAATTAAATTGCAAAAATGTTATGCCACGCTTGACAAAATTTCAACTTGAAATTATATTAATGTTTCTAGTTTATATTCACTTTTATATGTGCCCATTATAGTCAGCAAGAAAGAATGTTTGTTGAAATTAGTCCGTTCTGTGCAATACATTATATTTTGGGCAACAGAATATAATCTAGAGGAAAAAAGAGAAATGGTTTTTTAAATATTATCCCTTTATCAGTCTTTACCTAATAGGTAAGACTGTACTTTCCTAAAAAGCAGGCCTTGGAGGATATCTGGATAGAGGTTGGGATTGGTTTACTGCCTTGTGCAGAATGGACTTCTGCTCCACATGATACTTCTTATTTCCACGTATTTCCTGTCCCTAGACAAATGTTTCTTCCTCTCTGTAATCATCCCCTCAGGGACCAAGAATTACATGTGAAGTATATCTGGTATTAGTATTTCATGGGGTCACATGGTGGTAGAAAAATACTTTCATGTCTTCAAAGCGACCTTGGAGACTGTGTATAGAGACTCACAGAACACTGCTCATTGAACTGAATTTCACTGAGGAGCAATTTCAAAGAGTATTTTGACACCTAAATCTATTTACAAGATAGTAAAGGGATTAAACTACAAAATATAATCTGGTCATATCCAGATGTCTCATCCCAGACACACCTGGTTCCTACTGTAGCTCTAGGTAAATACAATATTACCTCTTGACTTCCTTGTGTGAACATTGGTGTAAACCTATCCTGTGTTATATTATATAAAATTTTATCCTGTATCACTGATGACAGAATCTGAGTACTGTTATTCGGTTGCCATGGCTGCCAAGAGATGGCTAGATTGCAACGGTAAACGGATTTTATTTACATCCACCCACACAGCATGTTGTTTGGTACCCTGGCCCAATACATATTTGCAGAAGATGAATCTACTAAACTGGGATTTTCTGGGTGTACTTGGCAGTGGGGGAAAGAGATTGTACTCACCTCTGCATAAGCATTTGGTCTTGAATTATAAGTGACCTGAGACCTTCCAGGACACAAAATCCTTTTTCTCTCCATGCGGTAATTTGGGACTCCATCAACCCTGGCCGGGCAAGAGCTCTGCCCCAAGTACGGTCAGCATGGGTCTGGCCGCGTGGTCCCTGCAAGACTGGTCATCCCGTTGGGCTTTGTGAAAAGGGAAAATCGTGACTTGCAGAGGTGCAGTTGCTGCAAACCATTTACTAGATGGAGTTTTTGAGGAAGGTGGAAGGTGTGTTGCCAGGAGACGGGAGGTGAAAGGAGCTCTTCTGCTGCTGTGATTTACTAGATGGCTAAGTTAATGTGGGTGCTGCACCTCGCTAGATGGTCATCGTAAGTTTTAATTAATAGTTAGGCCATCTAAATCTTTGCAGATGGGTGTTTTTTGAATTGGAATAAATGAATAAATACAGCTTTGAGGCTTGAGCCCAACTCGGCATTTCCAAGCGCAATTCAGAGCTGGCAGGATAGCTTCCCTTTTTGATTAGTGATAAATCTAATTGAGAAGGAATGGCTGACTTTCAGAGCTGGGACTGTATTACAAGCCATCTGAGGGTAGGAATCAGGCTAAATGAGCCTGATATAATGATTTATTTACAGCAACTCTGATACTTTTAGTAATCCATTATAATTGTATAGACAGAGACTTCATTATCCGTTCACGTATCTGTGATCCCTTCAAGGGCTGGGGAGTTGCAGAGCAAGCCCGCAGAGAGGGGAGCGCTCAGAATGATTCATCCTGCAAGGTGCTGAGTGGGCTGCACGCCTCGCCGGGCAGAACAGGGTATTTGGTTCTTCACACAATTTCCCCTGTGAGTTAGTCAAGTCGGTAGAATATAATTGAATTTATTTTATTTAGTGTCTAATAAGGAAAGGTAGTTTATTTCTGTTGAATGATTAGAATAAATCTCTAATTGAATTAAAGTCAATATAAGTAAATATTTTTATTAGATTGTTAGCATGTTGTCTGAATGTACTCCTGTATACGTTCATAGCTATCTTACTTTGGGGGAGGGAGGTCTTTTTAGCAACTACAAAATTAAGAAAGCTTGTAAGAATTTTCATTTGGAAAGTATTTCTTTTTCAATTTTAAAGAGCTGGGTCTCTTTTTTGACTCAAGCCTGTACATTTTTTTGGAGAAAATTACATCCACAAGCTTTGTCATGTCAAGCCCCAAATGCTAGCTGTATCATAATAGCATATCACACCCTATTCTGCCTTCTAAACTAAGATTACACTTCCCAAATCAAAGGTTTTCCTTGGAAAAAATTGAGCTTTTTCTTAGTTGAAACCACAATTTTCCTCTGAAAAAAACAACCTAGATGGAACCATTTGACTAACAGTTGAGCCAGTTCAGTTTGCAGAAAAAGTGCCAGCTAGTGCAACCCTTAGGTATGTCCCTCTCGTAGTTTGACAACAGCAGCAAAAAAAGGCATCAGCAGTGCTGGCTTTGTGCTGCTTAAGCCCAACATGCTTCTGCCATGAGCATCTGTACCACATCCTCTGCTTTATCTCCTCCTCTGGGAGACGGTCTATTTGAGGGCACATACTAAACCTGAAAGAAGGTTTGAAACCTCACCTAAGTGTAGGGTTCCTTTGCTTCATCAGCATCCTTGTCGCTTTTCAAGAGAATTAGGTAGGCTAATGTGTTGTTCAAGGGGTCCAAGCATAGGGTTAGATCACTGGTGCCCTGTCTAAGGCTGGAGAAGTGAGATGAAGAGTTTTAATTGTTCCTTGCTTGTTTCAGGTAGGAACCCATTTTTTAAGTTGTTATTAAAGGGATAAAAGTTCCCAGAGAATGGAGGAGCAGAACAGACACTTAGCACGTCTGTCTATCTGCCAAGCCTAAGTAGACACATTAATGCACATTGAAGACTCTGACATGGGAGCAAATAGACGAAGTACTACTTCTGCAGCTACAGCTGATTGGGAGAGCAGAGGAAAAGTAAAAACACTGGTCTCATTCAAGTCGTTTTCCTTCAAAACAAAAGTAAAGCTGGTCAGCGAAAAAACCCAGAAAGTTAGCGGAGTGGAGCATTTCAGATGTGGACCATGCAGTGATGCTCTTCATCCCACATTAAAGTCTGGGAATCTGGCAAAGCATTCTGGCTTTGGACACATCACTACATCAGGTGCCTTTAAAAGTCCCAGCCTAAATCATTGCCATGGCCAGATGGGAACAGTTTCATGCTGTCTTTTGTGAGCCATTTCTGGACTGTTCCTATCACTGATCTGTCTTTTCCCCTATCACTCACATCAACACATAGTTCAGAAAAAGCAACCTGGATTCCTTTTTTCTTTTTCTTTTTTTAAAGCTAGGATACATTTTAATGCTTTAACATGGATGTAGAGGACAAGAATACACCATGTGCACCTGGTAGGACTTGATCTACATGAATTCCTGGATGTTGATAGGAGAAAGGGAAATAATACAGGTTAATACCACTTTAATATTATATCCACCAGTCTTACTCCAACAGAAAGTGATAGCCAGAGAGAAGCTAGCAGTTCTCTTTTCCTGGAATCTTTATGTCTGTACAATCCATCTGATTCACTCCCAGCTGAACCCTTTCAACTGAGATGTTCTTTCTAGCTGAGACTGTCCTGGGGTATCTCTCACAAGCATGGTCCAGGAAGGAGAGGTAAAAACCTGACTTCTTCTTGGGCAATGCGACCTGGATGACAAGTGAGGGAAATGAAAATAAAGCCATTGTCAGATGAATACACATGTGCAATCCATCAGTGCTGCCTCAGTAGGTGGCATGGCCACATACCCCTAAAAGTGCTGAAGAGCTTGTGCAGAAGCAGCCTCCTGCAGCACATAAAAGCCAGCTTAACTGCAGACACAGCAGCACTGGTCAAAGCATCAGGAGGTTATAAAACTGACTGGCCTTTGCCAAGTGTGAATGATGGAGTCTGAAGGTATCATTTGCAATTAAAATCTGGAGCTGCTGAGCCTTCTGTTGGCAGTCGGCATGTCCTGGCAACATGGCACTACTCCTGCCAGGATTAGTGAGAACAGCAGCAATCCCGTCTGATATATCAGGGTTATGGGCTCAGACAGAAGAAGGAAACTGTTTGGCTACATTCAGCATCTCTCACTTTCTTTCAGTGCTTTGTAGGCCACGATCTCATCCTAGAAATCTAAATGGTGCAAACAATGTTAGTTTTGTGCTAAAATAATCCTTAATTGTCTGGGACCTAATCATGCCCAGGTGATACTAAAACCTTTGGTATTCACTGAACTCATGCTACGCTTGGGAATGCCATTGCATATCTCCAGGACGTGCTGCTGGTTGCTCCCTTTCAGGAAAAGGCTGCAACCCTACTTCAATGGTGCCACAGAGCCCAGGATTCCTAACTTCCAAGGATCTGCAAAGTATGGAGATGAAAGACATAATGGCTGACTAAAGGCCATGGCTACCAAGCAAGTTGGTGGACAGGACCAATAGCCCATTGGTACACTTACTCTCTGGCTGTCTGCATTTAGCCCTTCTGTGGTTAATGGCTACAGAAAGGGACAGGCATTTTCTCAGTGAAGAAATCCATAAAAAGCAGGAAGCATATTGTCTGTACTTGTTGGTGCGGTCATAATCTCTGCTGAGAAGGGCACAGTTCAATAGCCATAAGCTCCCTGGGGTCCTCCTAGCCTCGTTGTGTGTGTTTGTGTGTGTGTATGGTGACTGCACAGTCCGTAAGCCTCTCCTCATAACCCCCTCCGATGCCAGCTTTATCCTCCAGACTCTGATTGCTTTAGGTTACTGATGTGCATAACAACGCCAACAGGCACCTACCCAGTGAGCTCTGCTGCTGGAGGTTCAGCTCGTATTGGTGGAACAGTGTTTCCCTCAGAGGTTTGCTGTCATAAAGTTTCATGGTGCTGTAGAGTTGGCACTTCTGCCCTCGCTTCAGGACCCGTCAGAGAAAGGCGGCACATAGCAATTTGTGAACAATAGGACTGAATTTGCATCTGATTCAAAAGTAATTTCACACCGCTTTGAAAGGGTTTGTTCTTTTCTTCTTCTTCTTCTTCCACTGTTCTCTTGCAGGGGGATTTTATTAAATGAAGCAGGGAATAAAAACAAGGAAGAAAACTACAGAGTGAGGGTTATATTGGAACATTTTAACCATTTAAAACCACTAAGAGCATATTTCCATAGAATCATAGAATCATAGAATCACAGAATCATAGAATCATAGAATTGTTCTGGTTGGAAGAGACCTCCAAGATCATCGGGTCCAACCATTAACCTATCACTACCGAGTCCCCCACTAAATCATATCCCTTAGGGCCTCATCTAAACGTCTTCTGAATACCTCCAGGGATGGGGACTCCACCACCTCCCTGGGCAGCCTGTTCCAATGCCCGACAACTCTTTCAGTGAAGAAATTTTTACTAATAGATACCCCCTTTGTTACCTCCGAAAGGATCAGTACTTTTGGGTGGCAACAGCCTGAAAAATGGCAGCTCCAAGTCTCAACGTGTAGAGTCATGCCAGTGCAGCTCTTCACCTGCTGGGGACTACGAGCCCAAGGATGGGGCCAGGAAGAAAGAAGTAGCAAAGCATTTTTACCAATTTTTATTAATGTTAGTAAAGCTTAGGGTTCCTTAAATTCAATTGTTGACTTCTACGGGTGAGTGCAGTAATGACTGAGGCTTTGCTGGCTTACACTAGTTGGGAATAGAAGCTTCGGAAATGTACAGCAGATTTATAAATATTCTGTTAGTCTTGAACACTGAGCATAAATGGGAAAGATGCAAAAGGAGGAGAAGGATATTGAATTACACCAATAAAACTCTCCAGCTGGAAAAGCTCAAGGAATGTGTAGAGATTGCTTGGAGTCAGAAATGAGTTCATTAAAAGATGCACCAGAAGTAATGAGATAAGATAATGAAGGGATGAGTCTGTGTCCCTTTTTGTCTCCTTAAAAAAAAAAAGACAAGTGGATGGGGGAGGGAAGGAGGACTTGTAGAAAGGGCAGAGGCCAGCCTGCATCTGCTCCACTCCAGCAACAAAGCCCTTTTGGACCTGAAGTACCCCAGTAGCTCCATGAGATCCCAACTGGAGCCCTTCCCAGTCACATCCACTGCATGGGCAAGGACCCAGAAATATGCAACCCTCCTGTCTCCCCTTCCCTCAAAGCTTCTCTTCCATCATCTGCCTTTTCTCTCCATCTTGCGCTCAGCTTTTCAGCCATCTTGAGACTGACTGTACCGCAGCCGACAGGCTGAGATGTTATGAGCCATCCAGAGATGCCCAGACTGGGAAAGATCTGTAAAAAAGAGAGAGCGAGCAAGCTGACCAGGCCACACAGTTAACTGGGGAAGGGAGCCAGCAACCAGAGTGATAGCTGTTGTGGCTGACCTGCCAGCCCAAAGCATCCATCTGTGACTGACCATCTGCCTTGGATCCTGCAAGCATCAACAAAACACCATATTTTTCCCCAGCTCTGCTATCCTTTCTCTCCTCCTTCCTCTTATGTCTGTCCATGACTGGCCACAAACAGGGAAAGCAGCATCTCGGAGCAGAATAGAAGTAACCGTGGCTTCTCGTTTGCTGGGATTGTTTGACCAGGCGATGATACTTGTACACCAGCACGCAGAGTTGCATAGGGTTACTCCAGCAGGTAACCTCCTTCCCCATAGGGAATTAAAGTGTGGGGAAGCACCAGCTGCTTATAACAGCATCTGGTAGGACATATTATCAGGATATGGCAGGACACAGGGCAAATACGATGAGAGATGACAGAAAGGTCACTGAAAGGAAAGGTGGAGTTCTTACTTAAACAAAGCAAGCTCCTCGTTTTGAGCTTTGTATCGCTGAATCCTGACATCTTAAATTGTATTATATTAATTTGTTTGGAAATAAGGGCAGCATGGACATAGGAGTCACTGCTGAGGAGAGCAGAACAGCTTTGTGCTGAGGAGGAATATAAAGAAAGGGGAAGCCAAAGGCGGCTGGAAAGACAGGGACAAAGCAGGGTCCATTTAAAGTGAGGTGATACTACCTGATTCCAGCCCAGTGTGTATTCAAAGCTTCTTGTGGCACTTATCAAATACTGCCCACTGAGAAAGGCTCTGATGAGCATTTCTCCCCTGTTTCTTTGTTAGTGAAACTGCTCCTAATGGCTACAGCAGTGCACGTTGCTGCTTAATGCATAAAGCCTGCTGCGTTTGCCTACACAGCCACCCAAGTCGGTAGCATTAAATTCACAGTGCTGTGCTTTGAGTTACCTTGCAGAATGAAAGACTTCATATATAAAACAAACTCTATTCAGCTCTGACTCACTCTCGCTTTTCCACGGGAGATAGTATTAATATTAAATTCTGTTTCTCCCTAGGAACAGTATCATTTCCATTCTGTTGACAAATATCCTAGCAACACAGGAGTAGAGGAAGAGGAGACAGAAAGTGTGACAGAGCTCTGGGAACTGATCTAAGTGTTTTGCACAACCTCAGCCATTGAACTGCTGTTTCTTTCGGATGACCACATCTTTGCTGTTTTGCAATGCATCTGACTGCTCTGATTCTCCCTGTGAAACCCCTGCCCAGCCTTCAAAAACCATCTCTGCGTGGACACATAGGGCTGCTGAGAGCTGGAGTGCAAATGAGTAGCATCATGCATCCTAACATCAGGCAGAGGTTTTGGGAAGCAGAACATGTCCATGCTATGAGAACCAGACAGCAAACAGACATCTTCATGAAGGCAGAAAGAACAGACCCAGCAAAATCCTATGAAAATATTTTGTGATTCAAACGAGCCAGCGTCAGCTGTGCTAATAAGGCAGAGGCGGAACATTTCATTTAAGTCCTAATGAAATGGAATTACAGTGTCCCACTGACTTTCATCGGGGGGTTGTGGGCTGTGAAGTGTGTTGAAAATATTGAAAATCTAAAAATCACATTTTAGATGTGATCCCTGAATCTCTGCAACTTTCTGTACCAACTTACCACAAATATAATAGCAAATGAGTGAGACTGTAACTTTCCAGTAAGTATTGCAAGATATTCATAGAAATAAAATTTTTAATTCACAATCTGAAACCCTACTACTGAGAATTAATTCCATCGAGTCAGGAGAAAGACGCACACAACATGGCTTATGCATCTGCATGAATATTTGGAATACAGCTGTTCACAAAGAGCCAACAAGCCAAGGATTATTTGTCAAAAGTGTGCAGTGAATAGTAGCAGGTAATGAATGCATTTGGGATGATCACGGTTAATTCACAGATTATTCAAGAACAAAACAAAAAGAGGTGATTAAATGTATCAGCACCTGTAGGAATTATGCATCTAGCTGCAGTGGAGAGACTGCTGTTTTGCAAATGGCAAGCACTCAGAAATGACCTCTTTTACAGATATTTTGTGGTGAGACTGAAGAGTGGGTAGAAAACGCTGGTCACTTGTTCCCCCTTGTTCTGCAGGATTAGCACAATAATCCTCATCCACTGCTGCTCATTGCAAAAGACAGAACGCATCTTGCATTGTATTACTTGGAAGACAAAGCAGCTTTCTGAAGTTAAGTGCAGTTTTGCAGACAGTACATCAAGAAGCTCACCTAGAAGGAGTTTCCTGCTGTGATTTTAGATCTCAGTCTCCTGCACTGTCTGTAAGAGGCATCTACCATGCTTGGGGACATGCCCCAGAGCGGACTTCCAAGAGAGTGTCCCAGAAAGCTGCTGGACACTTAGACCTCAGTGATTGCTAAGCAAGCTCTTGAAAACCACCTGCACTGCCCATCTTAGGGAAGACCTGGATTCCAGTCTGGGGTGTCTGTAAAAAGTATGTCCTCACCAAAATATATCCCACCCCCAATTAAGAGTCAAGAGTAATTTTAAGGAACAGATTTCTCTGGGCGCAGTGGTGTATTTGTAGCCTGTATTTGTATAGAGGAAGAACGGAGGTCATTTGAGCCCCTTTACTAAATATTTGGATTTAAAATAAGTGCATCAGTGCAAATGTGCACTGTGCGTCAGTGCTTTTTTAAGGGACCGAGGAAGTTATTTGTTGTACAGAGGATGTTTGAACAGGATTTAAGAAGTGGGTAGGAGCCTATGTAAATTCAATAGAGCTTGAAAAGCTTCTCAGCTCTGTCCCATAACATTGTTTTACCAGCAGACCTCAATATTGGCATTATGTGGAAATCCTCTCCCAAAGGAACAGTTTATGCAAAGTCTCTGCTAGGTGTTGCCTTGCAGCTGACACAGGGATGAGCAGGCACCTATCCACACCACAGTACACCAAAAAAATTACATAAATGAAATCTCCATCTGCACACATGCACACCTGTATAGCCTTAGAAAACAACTTTACAGTGCTGGCTGAAATGCTGGGGTGACAGCTGTGTCACATACTGCCTCCCATTCTGAGACAGGAATTTGCCCTCTGGACCCATATGATTTCTCCATGAATTGTTCAGATTAAGGGCCTGATACACAAAGACACTTAAAGTGATGTACACAGAGATATTGGGAAGACCAGATCCCACCCACCTTTGAGGAAAAGCACTTGTACAACAAAAGCTTTCAGGTATAATACTGGAAGTAGTTTCATTTTCCAGAACAAAGAACCATGCTGGCAAAAGCTGGCATAATATAAATACCTCAAGGACAAAGATTTCTCTCCCTACGCAGAAAAGGAGGAAGGAATAAAAGGGAGAAGAGCACACATCCATAAAACTGGTATCTATCTCTTTTTTACCATATCTTTTCTTAGATCCTTCTCAGTTTATTAGCAAGGTGGTGGGGTTCAATATTCTTTGCATATTTTTAATACCTCTTCATAGCTGTTATGCATATGTGTATGTGAGTGTATATATATGTGCACATACATATGTATCCACGCATTTGTACATACATATCCATAAGTGTATGTTATATGTAGAAACACATTTATACATACCTACAACTTTCTGTCCTACAGAGGCTTTCTTACACTTTCATTTGTATCTATTCCTTATGCCTTCTCTATCTCTTTACTGGTATGGATGTAAGTTTTCCACACAGCAGATATGATTTCAACATCTTTTATGCAAGTGTCAATCCACAGCCACTCCAATGATTGAAAGGAAATCACTCTGGGGTTTTCTCGTGGCACACTGAAGATCAAAATATGGGCAAACTGGGACTGCTTTTGCCTCTGTTGCCAGCACAGACCCACTTTGCAGTTACTAAGGCAGAAGATCCGAGGGATTTTTTTGTAAACATAAAATGAATTTAATGTTATCTTGACCTTTTCAGAAAAGTACTGAGAGGAGAGCAGAGGTTAGAGACACTCTGCGTGTGACTTTGCCCCAGCGCAAGCTTCCCTCTTGCAAAGTTCTGCAAACTATCATTAGGTCCTATGATTTATCTGTCCAAACTAGATGCTGTGGTTTATCTGAGCCTATCTCTCAAACCCAGAAGCCAAGCAATTTCCATGACAGGGACTCCCTGCAGGAGGATGGGTTGCTTTAAAGGTCACAGGGGATGCCAAGGGAAGGTGGAGACTTCCCCTGTGTGTTGTTGAAGTTGTATATGAGGAGAAACATATGAGAGCCAGCCAAGGCAGAGCCAATTGTGCAATCAGCTTGGCTTGACGAGCCTTGGTGGCATGACACTGTACCAGGGCAGAGAAACCATGACCTCTGTGTTGCACCCTTGTCCTATCTTAGCGGAGAACGACTATGTAACGTGCTGGCCGTTTCTGTTGCAGAGCCACGAGCAGCCCCATAGCTGACCCCATTGCTTGGGATGGTCAGAGATCCCAAAGCGCTCAGGGAGAGCTGAAATTGTAATGCTGTGAATGTCCTTTCAGGAAGCAGAAAAGAGGGAATGGGAGCAGGAGAATATTTATCGTACCTTCCTCCTCCTTTTTTGTCTGGACCCGTGCCAAGCACATCTGGCCAAAGAGAGGGGAAATGTGGTTTCCACAAGATGAAACTTTGAATGGATACAAGCAGTTTCTAAGGAGACCTGCTCTATAATTGTAGAGGAAATTACAAGCTGAATCATCCGTGGTTTGAGGAGAGAAATCAATGATATTTTGTAAGTTGAACCCAACTGTGCTGACTACTTACCAAGAAGGAAACTGGAAAGAAATCAATTCCAAGAACTTTCAACAAAAATCCATCTTAATTCAGGTCTGACAGATCTGTTTTGTTCTCCTTCTCTAAAGCAACGTGATGCGCCAGCCTGAAATCCCTATTACTACTGCAGAGACAGGCCCTCCCCAGCAAAGACAGACTAATACGCTACACTCCAGGCCTGCCAAACCACATGCTGCCAGGTCTTGGGAATGCACAAAGGCCCGCACACCTTTCAGGGCTGGCCTGCCGAACCCGCTGGTGTCTCTCCAGGGGGCAGATCCAAAGCAGAATCCATGAACTGTGATGCATTGCATCATGCATTGAAATGGATTGCTGAAGCACAGCTGCACCCACTGGACCCTGTAATGACAGCAGCAAACTAATTCTGCTTATAACCTAAGTGGCATCTGACTCCTAAATTAGTGCTCTTCATATGCTGATGCTTTGCACATTTTAACTTTTTTTTGGGGGGGGGGGAAAGGGGGGAAGACAAGGGAAAAAAGCAAGACCTTGAATATCTATTAGCATTTGCCCTTCATTTTGTAGTTTTACTTTACTGAATGTGCCTGTGAAATGCTGAACTCAGTTAAATGAGAAGAGATAATATGGAGATAATACTCTATCTTCTGGAAAGATCAGTGAGACTTGCCTTTTGTGTTTATTCTATGTTTCTTTCTAGCGTTGAGAACTCCACAGTCAAATATTGCAATGCCCGGCTCTTGCCCCTAATCTTCGGCAGACTTAATCCTGCACATAGTGTAATTGCTAACCCATCTCACCAGGACCCATCTGCAAAACAGACCGGCCAAAATCTGTGTCAGAAAGGCTGGATTTGTTACAAAGGTCGCTGTTACTTACTCAAAAGAGTAAGTAACATGGACCCAGACTGAAGTACTGGCTTCTTCAAAACAGGAGTATTCATAATTTCTTCTCTACTTCCTACAGTTGTCTTTCTTGTCCCTGACTCTTTTTTCCTGCCTTTCTGCTTCTCCTGTTTTGTATCAGTGTTGAGCAAAAGTACTTGATATTCAGCTCAGTGCTGCTGGTGAGGTTAGTTACGCTCTGTCTCGCCACAGGACACACTCAAGTAGCAACGAACCAACTCCTGTTTGGAACTTGGACCTTCCAGAGCTTCTATTCCTTTCTCATGGCATCCTGCCCCCCTTATTATGTCAAGGGTTTTGAGCATGGGGCCTATTTTCCTCATGCAGTAAAACAAGGCATATAGAATACACCAGTGAACAGAAGTCAAGGAGGTTCCCGGAGATACTTGACTGTAACAGGACACAAAACTGATGGGTTATAGTTGAGGAGTTTCTCCCTCTGCTTCCCACACGACACACAGCATGATGCCTACCAGGCCAGACCTTTCTCTGTGATTTATCAAACCCCTTGTGAATAGTGATCCCTTTTTCAACCTCACAACAGATATTTGCTAAAAGACATTCTGACTTCACCTTGCTACCTGTTCCGATTATATCAGGTGAGCCCTGCAACTTGAAGCCCTGTACCAAAAATACTTGCTGTATCTTTCAGAAGCCAAACACAAATGCTTCCATAAATGTTTGCCTTGGGCTGCCATATTCCTCTTGAGCCACGTCTACAAGAGTGTATGAAATTTGAATGCCTCAGGATGGTGAAGAGAAGAGTTTTCCCCTAAACATCACTACAATGTGTGCTCTTGCTTCAAGTTGCGGATGAAAGAGTATCCTTCCCTACCAAATGCAAAGGCAAACTCTTGAGGACTCAGTCTGTTTGAAGAGGTTCAGAGTGGAGAACTGTCCCTGTCTATTCCATTCCCAACCTAGCTGGGGACACAAGAAAGAAGCACTGTAAATAGCATCCTTTTGGATAAGTTCTTCTGATCTCTCCATTTCTGCCCACCTGCCTTCTTATATTTCTTCTTTTCACTGTAAGGTTCATTTTGCCTGAATTTAGCTGTCAAAAAGGTGGAGGGACCTAGGCTGTGCCATTCAGTAGGGCCCTCCAGTGACAGTCACTTCATCCTACCTCCCCTCAATGCCTTTCTTACACTGGGTGTATGACAGTGTGGAGATACCTCCTGTTCTTGACGGGCTGTACAGAAAGCCCATGTAATTGCTTACACTACTGGCCCAACTTGCAATCACAGAATAGCTGCTTGGATCCCACTGTTCACGTTTTTGCTTTTTTTTGAGTAACACTTCTCTCTGTTCCTCTCTTTTTCCACCTGTGATTTCCCTCCCTTTGAAAATGCCAGCTTTCCATGGATTTCCCTGTCTCTTCACATTTCCACTTCTATTAGACTTCCCCTTCTTGGACTTTCTTTTATGGCCCTGTCCCTTTCCAATCCCCAATCATTTGTTCCACATTTTTCTTTGCTTATCTCTTATTCACAAAGCTCCAACCGTTTCACATCTCCTATGTTTAACTTCCTTTACTGTGCAGAAAACCTGCTGGACTGAAAGAGCAGGAGGTCACCTAATCAGCATCACCAGTGCAGATGAGAATGAATTCCTTTGTAAACTTGCTCAGGGACAGAAGGAAACCCAGTTCTGGATGGGGGTAACTTACCAAAAGGCAAGTATTCCATGAAGAGAAATGAAAACAAACCAGCTGAGAGAACTTTATGACTCAACTGATCAAAAAATCCTACTATAAAAAATGCTTTTGTTTTCAAGTGAATAGTTTCCCTTTGTAGCCATGGAAATTCTTTTCAGTTTCAGCAAAACTAAGGAGCTATCAAAAACTGTGTTTTTTTAATCTTTCAGTGGTTTTGTGGGGTGGGAATGGGGGAAGATGGGAGTTTTAGGAAAAAAAAGTTGAAATTATAAACTCTGATCAACATCATATTCCAGTTGTATCATCTAAAGAAGGAAAGTTGAGGTACAAATTTCAAAGGAGAAGCTGGACAGTGGATAATAAGTTCTCTATTTAATCTCTGCTTGGCAGAATGTCAGGTCACTAAACTAGACTTGGTGTTATAAAAAGCTTGCATGAATATTTTCTTTCAGATTCTTTTAATGAATTCATTTCACATGCCTTCCTACTTCCAAGTATTCCAGCCAATGCATCTACTGGAGCTATTGCTGATATGGTGAATTTAGAATTAGCATTGTAGAATAGTAAAAGCAAGTGAATTTCAGATTTGTAAATGCATGTTGGAAGTAGAAACTTGATTCTGTAAGTTTTACCCATCTAACAGGGCACAACAATGACCTATGTGTCCATCCTGAATGTCTCAAATTCTGAATGTCACCTACCTGCAATGAATTACTCGAGTGCTATAGTCTATTCTGAATAACAAATATATTCAAGAAAATAACAATTTATTTGAGGACAATTCATGAAGAGAGGATGAGGTGAAATTAATCTAATATGGAATTAAAAATGAATTATTCATGCAGCTCTACAGGACAATGATATCCCCACAAGCAATAACTGTACCGACATCCATGGGGAAAAGGGTCCCCATTCAGTCCTTCCTCCATCCCAGCAAATATAAGCTTACCAAACTGCTTTCAGAATTTAATAGCAACCTGTGGTTTCTGTTAAGCTTCTGGAATTATTTTTTTGCCTGCAGGGGACATTTTTGAAACGGAGTGATGCACCTTTGACAACCTTCATCCAGAGGCCTCTGTTATCCCTTTTCAGAGCTGTTGGAGGACTAGTTAACAGCCCGTTTAATATAAAAATTTGCCTGGCCTTGAGTATTGGAGTTAAGAAAAACTTGGGATGCTTTATGATTCACATAATTTACCTTGCTCTTGAACCTCTGCTATCCCTGTGGGATGAGTATTTCCAGGATTAGCTAGAGAAAACTTCATCTTATTAAAATGTTGCCCAAAGCTGCAATGTACATACTATGGAAACACAAATTAAAAGAAAATTGGATTTCCAGAGACTGAGCTGAGATTGAATGATTTCATGTCAGGAGTGAAAAAGTTCCCTTTTCACATCTCCTTGTTTTCCTTTGTGGTCTCTCTTTGTCTTTGTTTCCAGGCAGGGGTGAATGGGAGGGATCTCCCTGCAGCAAGAGGCTACCCTTCATCTGCATTTACAAACCAAAACTGATGCACCCTTAACCTGTCACTGAAGCCCTGATGAAATCTGACTGGCTGCTGCGGGACTTGGAATAGAGTTCAGCTACAATCCATTCAGGCAGAAAAATCTTTTACGTGGAAAAATCAAGATCTTATACTAAAAAAGCAGAGCTATTATAGTTTTTCTGTTCTTTTGGCATTATTGTGGAAATGTTCTCGTAGACTATGTTTAAAATGATGCTATAAAAATAAATTCTGATTAGATTTGAATGCTTGATGAAATCAGCATACCATTTAGATTTTCCACAGGGTGTTCAAGAATATTCGTAAGAGCTCTTTAATTATTAAATAATTACAAATCAGTCATTAAAACATTATTCATTTCACTATTTAATCATGCCAAGTCATACATTTTAAACCCTAGAATTTTTCCTTTCTTAGTGCCAGATAGATCCAAGGAAAGTTAATTGAACGTTTTTAATATTTAAGTAGTTAAATGGCTAGTTCAATAAACTGCAATAGAGCCATAAGATGAGGCCCAAATCACAGGGACAACTCCTGAGTGTATATCAGTGGGCGCAGGAGGTGGTGCACCACTTTGTGAACTGCACAGGATGACACTTCGTTAAATTAAAAAAAAAACCCTTGCTATCATGGTTAGGTTTGCCTAAGTTCTCACTATGATCCATGACTGTGTTCCCCAAAGGCAAATATTTGCACTTTGTTTTCCTTAGTTGTAGTTACCCCTATTGCTTTTGACTCCATCAGTTACTTGTAAGCTCCTATTCCAAGGTATTTTCCCTTGCTGTCCAAGAAGGTAAATGGAAAAGCTTGGGCCAGGAATGCTTGCTTGACTCATCCAGGTGATGACAAAACACATCATCAGTTAAGAAGGATGAGGACACTAGCAAAAATTTAGTTAGCATTTCAGCCCTCCCATTATCCAGCACAACCTCAGAGAATGATTACGCTGATATAAACAGTTATTTACCAAGTGTTCTCTACAAAGCAGGTGTCAGATTTTCCCCTTCATGAGTAAACTGAGCGTATGAGCAAGCTAAGAGTAAGAGTGGGTCGAGGGCTTCCTGGAGATCAGACTCACCTGCTGTTAGGAGAACAAACGTCTCGCATGGGCAGCACGTACCTTTTCGTATCCCTAGGCCACTGCATTGGGTCTGGCTGAGGTGGAGTTAACTTTCCCCACAGCATCCCTCGCAGTGCTGTGCCTTGTACTGGCAGCCAGCAAGGTGCTGGTAACACACCAGTGTTCTGGCCACTGCTGAGCAGCGCTCGCACAGCATCAAGGCCGTCTCTCCAACATGCCCCCCTCAGCAGTAGGCTGGGGGTGGGCAAGGTCTTGGGACGGGACATAGCCAGGACAGTTTTAAATAATGAGAAATAAAAACTAAATCATCAAACACCTCCCCCCCACCTCTCCCTTCTTCCTGGGCTTAACTTTATCCCTGAACTCTCTACCTCCTCCCCCTCAGTGGCACAGGGGGATGGGGAATAGGGGTTGCGGTCAGTTCATCACATGTTGTCTCTGCCACTCCTTCCTCTTCAGGGGGAGGACTCCTCACACTCTTCCCCTGCTCCACTGTTAACCTCTGCTGCAGGGGGACAGCCTGCCTCACCATGGTCTTCACCACGGGCTGCAGGGGAATCTCTGCTCCAGCACCTGGAGCACCTCCTCCCCCTCCTTCTTCACTGACCTTGGTGTCTGCAGAGTTGTTGCTCTCACATCTTCTCACTCCTCTCTCCTGCTGCCGTTGCACAGGGGTTTTTTCCCCCTTCTTAAATCTGTTATCCCAGAGGCGCTACCACCGTCACTGATGGGCTCAGCCTTGGCCAGCAGCGAGTCCGTCCTGTAGCCAGCTGGCATTGGCTTTATCAGACAGAGGGGAAGCTTCTAGCAGCTTCTCACAGAAGCCACCCCCATAGCCCCCCTGCTGCCAAAACCTTGCCACGCAAACCCAACACAGCCACCTGTGGTGTGGTCCTGCCCAGGAGGGTTGCCAAGGAGCAGAGAGCACCAGACACAAGGCCACTCCAGAAACTCATCTTCCTGACTGTTGGGAGAGCTGTGTTCCCTCAGAATCAATGACTTTCCCTGTAATTATCTCAAGGAACACCAACCATACCAAGACAAAATTATGTTTTACACAAAACATATTTTTTTTCCTGGCTGACTGTTATTCCAGCATTTTAATAATGTCCACAGTGGTTTGTTCAGGGTCACAAGGGAAGATGGTAGCAGAGCTAGGGACAAAGTCGAGGAAGATCTCATTATCATTCTTCAAACCTTCTATCCACCGAGGAATGCAGCTTCCCAAATCAAAGTGACAGGGTGAGTTCAAAGGGGAAGTAACAAACTGACCAGTTAATCCAAGCATCATTTTTACAAATGGTACTACATCATATTGCCAGAGATGTGGCCTATTCCTTGACCTTATCTTTTGGCAGAATTTCTTTCCCTAGAGAGACCAAAGGACTCTGTGTCCTTGAGGAAGAGTTATGAAAGCCTTATTAGTCATGGAATACAGTTCCTTTTCTTCCCCAGCAGGCTATTGCAGATTCAATACCTGCAGAAATAGCCATGGAAAGGCTGACAAAATATCCATCTGCTTTACAAGGTCACCACGCACTGTGGCCACCAGTGTTCAGACAGTAAGAGAGTAAAGGCTACAAGCCTGCTGTGCCACCGAAAGATAGGTCAGAAAGGTGGACAATATTGCAAATATGCAGGTGTAGCAAAACAGAGGTCTGTGACACCTAGAAATTATAAATGTATTAATCAGAATATAATTAATATTAATCTGCCTTCAGTTGCAGGTAGCTGGCATCCAAGTAACAAAAGTTGCCAGACAGAGGATAAGTGCAAGGGACTGCAAATAATCAGGACATCCTGCCAAACACACAAGAAGGATGACTGGCAAAGCCAAAAACAAGATAAATGATACCAGGACCAGATGACTTCCTCCTTTTTGAGAACAGGAAATAGCATAAAACCATCAGGCATAAGCAAGAAAAACTCAGAGAAAAAAGAAGACAAGTACACTTCAGTTCTGGTTTCTCTCATCAATGAGCTCTCAAGCCTGATCACCCAACCTTGGTGACTAGGGACCACCAAAGACCACAGCCATCAGCGCCAGCTGTGAGGCACCATCTCCACAGCGCCCTGTACTCACAGCTGACTTACAATATGGCTGTTAAAGACCAACAGCGATGATGTTGAACGATGTGTGGGAATTAGCCACGAGCACAAACGGTGTTCTTAACGAATGGATTTAGTAAAAAGTTAAAAGTTTAAAACTTCCCTGATCTGTCAGTGTTTTAAAAACTCCCATGATGGCAATCTCTAATTCCCTAATTATATACACACAGCCAGTTTGCATACCTGCAACACAAGTTTTCTGCAGCAGTAGGAACTTCTTTGCAAGAAGTCCTAGCTGATCCTGAGGAGTGCACACATACTAAGAAAACTGAGGTGCTATAATCAGTATTTTTCAAGACAGAAAGACTTTCCACAGCAAGGGGAGAAGAATGAATGGACTGGGGATTTCGTAATGTAAACTCCATTATCTTCAGCATTGATACGAACCATACTACAGGATCTGTAGCCTAATCTGCATTCAATGGATCACTGTTAAGCTATTTAAACTGAAGCAATTGCTTCAGTTAAGTTCCTAATGAATATTTGTTCACACCAGAGAAGCCTTATCACAGTAGGCAGTAACTCACAATTTAGCATATCTGCAGGCAAGGTCAGCAGAAATAGCAAGACCTTGGACAATGAACTCGAGTCTTGCCCCAGAATGAAAATCATAGAATCACAGAATGGTTTGGGTTGGAAGGGACCTTAAAAATCATCTAGTTCCAACCCCCCTGCCATGGGCAGGGACACCTTCCACTAGACCAGGTTGCTCAAAGCCCCATCCAACCTGGCATCGAACACTTCCTGGGATGGGGCAGCCATGACTTAGCTGGGCAACCTGTGCCTCACCACCCTCATAGGGAAGAATTTTTTCCTTAGATCTAATCTAAATCTACCCTCTTTCAGTTTCAAGCCATTACCCCTTGTCCTGTCACTGCATGTCCTTGTCAAAAGTCCCTCCCCAGCCTTCTTGTAGGCCCCCTTTAGGGACTGGAAGGCTGCTAGAAGGTCTCCCCAGAGCCTTCTCTTCTCCAGGCTGAAGAACCCCAACTCTCTCAGCCTGTCTTCATAGGAGAGGTGCTCCAGCCCTCGGATCATCTTCGTGGCCCTTCTCTTGACCCCCTCCAGCAGGTCCACGTCATTCTTGTGTTGATGACCCCAGAGCTGGACACAGTACTCCAGGTGGAGTCTCACCAGAGCGGAGTGGAGGGGGAGAATAGTCTCTTTTTATCATTCACTGATCCTAAAGCACTTTCTGCAAGTGAGCAAAACTGCACCTTGTTTACAAATGGGCAGCAATGAGGTGCAGGAGGGGGTGTGATAAGTTTATGGCCTATTTTAACACTGCAGGACAGTGTCAGTGGCTGGAGAGAGAAACCACAACTCTCGGCTTCCAGCCCTGCACCCTGGCCTTTCAGCCAGGCTGTCTCCTTCCAGGGCATGACAGCACCAATTGTCCAGTACATCCAGGTGCCGAAAGATGGAGAAAAGCTCCTCAGGTGTAATATTTCATGCCAGCACCTTTAGGCATCCAAATGCTTTTGGAAATGTGACCCAGAGGCACCCAAGCAGACCAGCTTTGAAAACTTTCCCACATCCTATTAATGAGCAAAGGCCTTCCATTTTCAGACAATAAATCGAGCATCCTCCCTGAGCTTTACATGTTTAGCAATACAAATTATTAATTCCTTTTTAAAAGGTAATTAATTATTGTGTTCCCAGCTTACATGAATGAATCTGTCTATATGCTGATGAAGGAGAAAGATTCTTAAGAAGCTCTGACCTAATTTGCCGTTCTGGTTTCCCATGCTCTCTTGCAATGATGATGACTCTGTTTTGAAATGTCCGGACTGTTTGTTCTTGTGTGGCAAAACACAACATGGAGGCATGGGAAGGGGAGCACCACTCTCTGCAGAAGACACATTTGACCGGGCGTTCGTTAAATTGTCTACTCGCAGACAATTGGAGAGAAATGTGAGACAATACAGCTGAGAGGGCCTCGCCAAACCATCTGAACTTTGTGGTAGCCCCATGCGAGGGTTTTATTGCCATCAGTCAATCAACCAGCATGTTTGGCCTAACTTGTGGGTTCTTTTCCCTCAGGCAGTCGATGACATTAGATTGGTGTCATGTTAACACAGCTCTCTGTGCTATGCAAACAAAAGTTTAGTCCTGATTTGTGTAAGCGGCTACCACAACATGCAAGCAAAAGGGGTAAATGCAAGTAATTAGGCATAGGGTTTGTTTTGTGACGGAATGGTCCAGAACGGCACACCAAAACATATTTTGGAAAGAAAAGAAAATTGCAAGTACTCTTAGTATTCGATTGGTAAAAATGCCCCCGAATTGGCATTCTTTCACACAAAATTAACCATGACTGGACCTGTAACTTCACACTTATGCCAAGATTTAATAGTAGGACTAGGGGACATCAAATAACAGTAACAGGGAGCAAATTCAAAATAAACAAAAGGAAGTAGTTCTTCACAAGCAGAATTCCTTAACAAAGGATGTTGTAGATCCAGAAAGTGTATATAGGTTCCAAGGAAGACTGAAAAGATTGGAGAAGTCAACTGAAGGTCAACAAACCCTGGTCAGGCTCAGAAAATTTCTAACTTTAAAGAAAGTGAAGGCTGAGAAAGTATTAGGGAAAAACACTACAATCGCTTGCCCTGTCTTACACTCTTTCCTAAGCCTCCAGTTCTCACCAGCATGGGAATCAGTCTACAGGACCAGAAGAACATTTGTTTTGACTTGCCACTTTTGTGTTACCTTTCATGTTCTTAATAAATATACCATGGTTATTTAGATTTTTTGCTTTTGGAGTTTTTTTTGTCCTCTCCCTCCCACTAACCAGAAGGCAAAAGCATAGCTCTTCATGTGAACACGTATCTGTCAGATTTTGCGCACTATTTCATATGCAGGCTAGATATCTACTTGCAGGTACATGGAGGAGAATAAGGATCATCCTTGGATCACAGCAAAAAAAAATATTCTTTTTTTTCTGCCGGGTCAGAACTCTGCCTTCCATTATTAAAAGTGCATATCAATGTTAAGGTAAATGCCATAGAATTTGAACGAAAAGCCCACCAGAGTCCACAAATTACATAGATCAAATGCACCTAATCCTGTATCACCATGCCAAAAGGATGAAAAATTACAGCTCTCTTCACTTTGATCTGGTAGGAAATACATAAACCCCTGCTTTTCTTTTTCTACAGCAAGAAATCCATTTCTGTAGCCACGGTTGGTTGTGCTAAAGGGGGAAAAAAAAAAAAAAAAAAAAAAAAAAGGAATGCAGGTTAATTCAGCTTCCAAACCACTACAATATACCACAAAGCCCTCAGCTGCTTTACACACAGCCTTCACCTCAAGAGACTCTAACAATTTTCTTCTTGCTTCTAGGTGATGATTAATACACAGGCTCCAAATACACAAAGGGATAATAAAACACTCTATGCCATGCACACATATTGGATTGAATTCATCATTCCTTGAAGGTGTTGGAGGTGCTGCCAGCAGCTCTTCCTGGGAAACAGCATGTTCTGCTTACAAAGGGGACACCTTATTAAATAAATAAATAAAAAAACAGAAGAAAATACCATTGGACAATTTTATTGGACGTTTAGTAGCCCAGAAATAAAATACTTGCTCAAAGAAGGGGCTCAGTCTCACTGGACAGGACCTGTGTTGCCACAGAGAAATGCCTCTTCGAAGATGGCCCAGTGGAAAAGCAGACAGTAAAAAGAGAAATAAGGAGACTCCTGCTCATAACCACACACAAGAAAGACCTGACTTCATTCATCTGGGAACTAAACCATCAGGACCTCACATCTCTTTTCTTTTACTGCAAGGAAGCAGATGAACTGCACTAGCGTGCAAGGGTGAGAAGATAAGTGGGTCTCCTTTGAGCCACCTCTCTAGGGCGTTGTTACACTAAGTTATCACAGAAGTGTTTTCCACTCCTGCTAAACCTGCTTTGCTTTACTAAGCAGACACCATGCTGGGAGCCTGAGTGGCCAGAGATCGAGCCCATCTTCACCTGCTAGTGAAGAACCATCTGTGACCACAGGCAATTAGTGCTGGTCCATGCAGATCACTGACAGCATTAAGCCTAAGAGGTTGATCTCACCACCTCGCTGGCTGAGCCAGCTTTAACAGTATCCCCAGTGTTGGCAAGACTGAGATTTTTCTTTTTTAGAAGTGAGAGATTGATCACTCAGGCAAAAGCATATCTCACGAAATCAGATTTGCAGAAGAGCTGCTTTTCTCTGTGTCTGCTTCTCTCAGCATCATTATCAGAGTTGATGAGCTACAGGATGGTAGTGCCTTGGGAGCCCAAGCTGACAAATCACAGCTCTGCTCTGCCAAATTCTGTTCAAACAAAAGGACAGCCTGGGTAGGTTTAACTTACTTAACCCTAGACATCTGCCTACGTATTCATCTAGGGGGAGTCGTCTTACTCTCCCTGCCTAGACTCTGGAAAACAATTGGTGTGTTTAGGGAGCAATTCTTCTAACCACAGGCAGCCGTCTATGCTAGGGTGAAGTGAATCACACCTAGAAGCCCTCGCTTCTCTGCAAAGGCTATGAACAGAGTGGAAGGCAGACAGCTCGGATATTGATAGATGACTACATGTAGGCAGATAACACCATCATCTCTGTTCTTACAGGCTTTTGACCACAAGGGAAACCATTTACTGGCACAAATACTGCCAACAAGATATTTTCCAAGGATTCCTGTTGAAAGTGCTTCTGTGTTCATTCAATCAAACAATATCAAGTAATCTTATTGGGCGAAGGCTACAGAGCCAGGTAAAGAAACAAAGCCAGACACTGAGGAAAAAGGCAGCCTCCTTCACCCCCTTAGGCGCTTGGATAATGTGAAGATCCACTGCTCAGATCAGCAGGAAGACAGCCGTGAAGGTTAATCAGTCACCCTGCTCTAACTGAGATACCAAAGTGCTGGGCAAAGTGGACTCCAGCTCTGTGGATGGATTGTGGAGAAGCCACGAGGGCAGCCGAGCCCTGAGCATCACCAGAAAGGCAGAAGTCTTTGACACGAGGCAGGAGACAATGTGCCCTTACAAATCAGTGCCTTGGAAGAGGCCAAACTGACCCCTTTGGTAAAGCCACAAGGCCCTTCCTGGTGAGCAAAGGCAGCTTTCCGATCTCTCCTGAGCAGCTGAATGCATCTGAGATTTCTGCAGAGACAAAATGGTTTGCATTTTCCTTCCAAATATCGCAGAGAATACCTGCCGTCCAACACCCCTGTCTCAGCCTAAATCACAACCCGTCTTTTTCCTTCGGCACCTATTTTCCTACAAGCTCGTAACTAGCGTGTTTAGCTAATAATACAAATCACCTTGAGGACACAGCAGTTTTGCTTCCACTGTGTGAAGAACCCACATATTGGATAAAAGCCATGGTTCATCTATTGAGCAAGGGAAGGTGATCCGCAGGATCAGTCTTTGAGTGAAGAGAAGATGCTTTCATTATCTCAGACCTATGTCCCCATAACCAGCAGCTCATACTTCAGCTCAGGGAAGGTAGCACCAAGACTGCTAGCAGAAACGCTCAGGTTCAGGCTGTGTGCTGATAGATTCAGGCAAAATATGCTAGTTAGTGTCTAATTAGTCAGCTCCGTATGCACACCGATGGCAGCTGAAAAGATGTGTTGTACTTTGAGTTTCAGGAGCCTTCACCACAGGAAACAATATTTTATTATAATGTAGATTTCTGGATTACTTGCAAAAGCCCTTAATGTAGGATGGATCTTTTCATCACTCACTGCCATGTCTAAGAAAAAGAGAGGGTAGAAAGAACTTTGAGAATAAATATTTTAATAGATGAACCAAGGAATTATTAATTCTCTGCTTCTCATGCAGAATATAAAGTATATATAATTTCCAGGAGGAGGTGATTGATGGTGCAGCTCAGCGAGCAACTTTCTTCATTAGATTGAAGCAGACATGCAAAGCGTGTGAGGCCACAATGGGCCGCTCAGGCAAGGCAACGCATCGGGCTCTCTGGAGAAAGTATGGGGAGAGGAGGGGTGAGGGAAGGCTCAGGCAGTATTTCCCTTTAGTCGTGCGGATTTCAGGCCACAGACTTTTGAGCAAATGGAGTGCTCAACATGCAGGCCTCCCTTATTCTGTCCGAAGGAAGCTGTGTAAGCTCTCCCCCTGTCGAGGGCTATTTTTTCCCCTTCTTCACATGGGAAAACATCTGGAGCCTACCACTGCTTAGCAAGTCTTTCTCTGTTCCACTCATTGGATTCAATGGTTTTTAGTGTGTCTATAAAAAAAAGGAAGCTAGTGATTAAGAATTATAGAAGTCTGAGAGGAGACATGGGAAAGGCGTATTTTTTCCTGTGTTTAGTTATCTAGAAGGCAGCCGGTCCTGTTAGAAAGAGCCATCTTGCGGAGGGATGCCTTGTTGTTCCAGTTCGTTTTTGGTTTTATTGAGAGAGGAGATTTGTTTGTTTGTTTGTTTTTCTTTGTTTGCTTTGGTGGTTGGGTCTTTTTTGACACATTACTTTGTAGTGGATTTTCAGGGCTGAAAATATCATGTAAGATAGGTTCCAAGACTCTAAGTTAAACTAATACGAAGTGACGATCACGAAAGAGTCTTTTCAAATTTTCTGAATTAAAACGGGATACTATCAACATAACACGAAATGGGGAGAGCTTATTTCAGTGCAGCCTTTCTGCAGATTCTTTGCATCTGAAAGCGTAAGTCAGATATACAGATTTGACATGAATTAATAAATCCCAAAATATATAATGAAAACAAACAGTTGGGATTCTGCAGACTCCTGCAAAGGAAATTGTTTGCCGCTTATAAAAGTCCTCTCGCTGACATAAATAGAATCATAGAATTGTTCTGGTTGGAAGAGACCTCCAAGATCATCAGGTCCAACCATTAACCTATCACTACCAAGTCCCCCACTAAATCATATCCCTTAGGGCCTCATCTAAATGTCTTTTGAATACCTAATAATAATAGGGCTGTTTGTACAAAAGTTGAGGCTTGCTGGGTGAACCCAGCTGTTTCAGGACAAGGAGCGGGCATCAGATGTACACCCTAAAATTGTACTTGCAGATGAGGCGAGGCAGTAACACGAGCGGCAGCAGGAGGAAATGCCTGCTGCATGCACATACTGTATCAGCTCGTCACGATCCGTGCTTCAAGCTTCGCAGAAAGATTAAAAAGTGAAACCACAAATGGAAAAATGAATCTCTGGAGTTGTTCTAAAAGGCTGTGTTAGGGCTTTCAGTGTGTACTTTTGTTTTATGTTACAGACAAAACAATGAGTCATCTTTAAAAGCTGCTAATTGATTGGGTTGGCATCATGTGACCCATCAGCATCGCGTGTCCTTTTAATGTATTTTAGAGCAAGCAAAGAAACAGAGAAAAGATGTAGTTGCAATAGAGGTAACGGGGCAGTCCTGTTTATTTGTTTTAAGACGAAAGAGACACCATCTTTAAGCAGTCAGCCTAAAATGACTTCTTCTTTAATGTTTCATTTTTGTACTACATATTCAGAAGAGTTTGGTATTCCTTTAAAGAGAGTTACTCAGTACAGAAGATGCTAGTCTAGACAGATAAATTGAATAAAAGCAACACAAGCACAGAGTAGATAAAGTACAGTTCCGCTTAACCTGCCACAGGGTTTAGTTGCCCTTTGCAAATTTTTCTTTTCATTTCGGCTGAAATTTCCCATTCTGCATGTCTGCTTCAGGCTGGGTTTTAGGTATATATATATACACACACATAATTTCATTGAAAAAATATCATCTGTTTCTGTGAACGGGGCTAGGCAAAACACAGTGGTTTCTCTGCATGGCTCCCCAAGAAGCCTTTTGTGCCACTACGCTTTAGATGTTCAGATTTGACAGCAAGGCTTCCTCTTGCTCAAGGACTTGCCCAGTGCTGTTAAGAAAACAAAAAAATCATGCCTACATGGCGCTAGGTTATGAGGTTTTGATAAACTGCCATGTGTGCAGGCTTAATAGAGGCTTGCTAGTGCTTTACCTGCCCCGGCTGTGCCCCAGCCCGGGGCTCAGAAAGACTTTTCCTGCCATTCCAGCCATAGCCAGGAGCTGAACTGAAATTAGGGGGAGGCTTTCTTGAGTGTCTGTGATGCCCAGGTACCAGAGGGGAGAAAGCCAGCAGGAGTCTGGGCCCAGCCTGGACTAACCTGGAGTTTCTTTCCATAGTAACCTGGAAAGAAAAAAACTTGGGGAAGAGGAAGACAGAGTTACATCAATTCATCTAAAAATAGGTTTCAAAATGAAAGGGAACAGTGCATACAAACAAAAAGGCTTCTGGAAAGTAAAGACAAAAATATTTCAACAGACCCATTCCCATTTTTTCCCAAAAAATCCTCCTTCTTTTTTGAGATACAGGTAAGACAGTAAATTAAAATGTTCTTTTTTTCCCCAAGTCATGAATTCTCATTGAATAGGACATGTAGTTTTCACTGTGCTCTAATCAGCTCTTTGTGCAACATATAGTGCTCCACCAGCTCTGCTGCTGTTCCCGAGTCCTTCACAACCCCCAGAAGATGAGGAAATGGTGTTCCCTCTCTATTAAAGACCAAGAAATGGGGTAGAGAGAGGATTAAGTAGGAAAAAATGTCCATTAATTTGGGGATTTCTCATTTGTAACATGCTGTGATCTGGCACTTTCTACCTTCAAAGTGCAGCTGCTGGTGTTCACTTGCAGCTGTGAATGCTCAGCTCTTCTGCAAAGCAGATCTGAGGCTCAAGACAGGCTCTCAGAAAATAAGAAATACACGGCAAAGCGGCACTTCAGTGGCCTGCCTAGATCTGCTAAGAGACTGCAGCCCTGCCTCCTCCTCTGCACAGAGAGCTCGAGATAGATAGTCATTCTGGTTTGGGTGGTGTCACCGTCATTACTGATTGAAGACACAGTATTTACGGTCTCACAAGGGGTCCTTGTTATGGTATTTCATGGTTGGATGGCAATAAACACATTTGGCCCTGTGATTAATTTCTCCGGCGCGCTTGTGTGACAGCTGGATTGGGAGCTGGCTTCTTGCTCCCTATTTACGTGCCCAGTGCTAAAGTGGTTTGAATGCACCGTGACCTAGAGGTGCTTCCAGAGTCAAGGCTGATCTACTAATATATAAAGATAGATCTCTCTATGATTCTGGGTGACACCTTCCAGGCAGATAAATTCATTAAATTACACTGCCTTGCAAAACCACCTCATCCACTAAGCCAAAGAACAAATTCTGAATTATCAAATCAAGTGTGACAGCTCTGCTAACACAAGAATACATTGTTATCTCAGGTGAATAAACTGAAAATCTTATGTATCAGCTGGGAAAAAAAGTCTTTGGAAAGGCCTCCAGTGCCATGACACAATCCAACAGACATCCTAACGTACCCTAGCTGCAAAATTTGGAGGGGCAAAAGACAGAAACAAACAGCAGGGTGCAGTGAGACATTTTACTCTCTAAGGATGGAAGAATTTAAATATGCAAAGTTAATTTCATTGCTGAGTCAAAAGTATTTTACTTGCTGTAAAGGAGAGGTATTGATCCAAAAACCAGTATAGCTCAACTTCTTTTTCTGAAATGCATTAGAAGTTCAGTGCTATGTCTTAGGCTAAGAGGTAAACTGGTGCAGAGTTAAGCTCTTAATATTTACTTTTGTTTTGGCCTTTAGTGTTACTTTAAACAGAAGGGGAAAGCATGTTTTCCTTCAATAGCCCTTGTATCTCACTGAGATTATTGGGTCAGGTCCTAAGAAAATGGGGATTTGAATAAATCATATTATGCTCAGAGTAAAAGTGTGCAAATACAATTTCACCTTTTGATTTCAAAGCATCTTGAAAAATTAAGAAAGAATTAGAAGGTCTTCACCAAACAGCCAGAGAATTAGAGATGCTGAGAAGCAGATGTTGCAGAATCACAGAATCACAGAATGGTAGGGGTTGGAAGGAACCTCTGGAGATCATCTAGTCCAACCCCTCTGCCAGAGCAGGGTCACCTAGAGCAGGCTGCACAGGACTGCGTCCAGGCGGGGTTTGAATATCTCCAGAGAAGGAGACTCCACACCCTCCCTGGGCAGCCTGTGCCAGGGCTCTGTCACCCTCACAGTGAAGAAGTTTTTCCTCATGTTCAGATGCAACTTCCCGTGTTCCAGTTTGTGCCCATTGCCCCTTGTCCTGTCGCTGGGCACCACTGAAAAGAGTCTGGCCCCATCCTCTTGACACTCGCCCTTGAGATATTTATAAGCATTGATGAGGTCCCCTCTCAGTCTTCTCTTCCTCAGGCTGAATGGCCCCAGCTCCCTCAGCCTTTCCCCATAGGAGAGATGCTCCAGTCCCCTCATCATCTTCGTAGCCTCCGCTGGACTCTCTCCAGTAGTTCCTTATCTTTCTTGAACTGGGGAGCCCAGAATTGGACACAGGACTCCAGATGGAGCCTCACTAGGGCAGAGTAGATAGGGCAGTCATCAGGTCAGGGCTCCCTATCCAACCTGAAGGAGGTTGGGGGTTATCTAGAACAAGCTTCAGAGCATTTGATGGTAAATACAGCTGTATAAAACTTCTGCAACAAAACCCCAAACCAAGCAGGTAACTCAGCAGAATTTTGATTTTCTTATAGCCACCATACTTGGTCAACACACTCCAAAACATGTACCCGAGTTCAGAGACTGTCTCACAACTTTGGGTTGTGGCTTGTGTAAACCAGGGCTGAGTTTCAGTCGAACAGTCCTATTTATAGTTTCCGGCAGACACCAGGCCAAACTCAGTGGTTTTGCATGGTTTCCATCTGAAAGCCGGCAAAAAATGGCCATTTCAGCTGATTTTTGCTTTGGGTTTTTGGGGCGGAGGAGAGGAAAGAGGGAAGGTTCATTCAAAAATTGAAGCAATGAGCAAAAATAAGAATCTACGAACCTCACCAGCCAAAACTACGAAAGGTTGACATAGAGCCCTGGGAACAGAAACCACGGCGATTTTCCTGTCTCCCATGGTAAGCAGAGACTATGTGGTGAGTGATAGTGCTGTAGGAAAATGTCTGAGAGTTGCTCCACAAATAGGAGATGGATTGAATAGACAAGAAGCCAAGAGATTGCTGCTGGCTGGATCCTGTCCTCCTACATTAAGAAGTTCCTGTATAAAATCACCAGCTCATGCATCAGCAGCGAAAGCCTTTACAGCCTGCACCTCTCAGCTGTGAAACCCCAAAGCATGCCAAGAGGAAGCCATGTGGTCTTCTCAGTGGTTGGAATAAAAATATGGGAAGCCTGGAGGTACTGAGCCACTGACTCAGAGTGTGACTGTAAGGAAGTCACTCCACCTTCTTGTGCTTCAGTCATACTAGTCCAAATTAGCTTAAAAAGTAGGAATCACTAAAAAAAGTACCCACTCTGACTAACCTATTTGTTGAGTCACCATGCATGTGATGTCTCTGGAAGCTTTCTTAGCGTGTGAAGCACCTTCCCAAAAAGATAATCACCCTAGATAGCTCAGGTTCACGATACTGGAAAGGGAGCTCCTTTTAAAAGAAACTAGAAAATGCCAACAGAAACTATCTGTGGAGGCAAAACTGACCTACAAGTCCATGTGCCATTTTCCAAATGGACATCTGGAGTCACTGTTATTTTACTGTTGCTCATTTTCACTGGATTATTTTCTATCCATCATCATTTTCAAAGGGATGGAACAAAACACACCGGAATAAGAAATTACTGAAATGTACTTGCTAAAATGGAAGATGATGTCAAGATATACCTTTTTTTCCTTTCCTCTAACTGGGTGGAAAGTCAGTGAAGCTGAATTATATTATTGTGCATTTATCTTACATTTCTGTACTGAAAGGTACACAGCAATTTGGCAAGTATTAAAAAGACTTCAGTAAAACTGAAGTGGAAAAAAAATTAAGTAAAATGGTGTTATTCACACAGCATAATGGTGTGAGCAGAAAAGACATTAAAAGTGTCAAGTATGATTAAGTCCGTTCTCCTCCTTTGATCCCAGAAGCATTCTCCCAAAGCCTTGACTCCATTTCCCAGGTAACGCACAAAGAAATGGGGGCAGACACAAAAGCTATATCCTTAACAGACAATGTAATGCAGACTGAGAGCTGGATTAAGAATCCCAAGCACCATGACCTTTTGTGCTGGCTTTAGCTTAAGAGGAGCTCAGACACAAAAGGCACCTCTAGTGTGCTGAGGAACAGCCAAGCTGTGGATATCTGCTGTAGATATCCTGCTGTAGATGCCCTTCCTGATCCAGCCAGGTATTACAAACAAAAGCATTTGACCACACCAAGGTACCAAACCTGCACAGTATTAGTCTTACCAGAATGTGAACACAGGCAGAACCTTATGCCCTCTCCTGCTTTGTTCCCTTGACCATAAATTTGAGGCAGTGCTGAACAAAAGACTCTTTTAAGCTCATTAATACAAAATGATAATCATTCTCAGGGAGCCTGATTTCAGCCCTAATCAATGGATATAATTGTGCCATGTGGTTGTCACCTAGGAAGATTATTCAGGGAAAAGAGAAAAAATAAATCCTAATTTATTTCTGTAATTATGGAGGTTACCAAAATGTATTACACCACATACACCACTAGAACTATGCATGCTAGTTGAACATAGGGTGCTGCCAAAGAGTCAAGCAACTCACCCCATGCCTAAGTAGAGCTCAGCTGATGCAGGTGGAAATCACAGAAAGCTGATTCAGGTGGAAAAGGACCTCTGGATGCCATCTAGTATAACCCCTGATTGTCTAATTCCCTGAACAAAGCAGGACTAGCGCTGAAGTTAGGTCAGGCTATTCAGCTGAGCTTTGGGTATCTCCAAGGATGGAGATTGCACAGCTTCGCTGGACAACCTCTTCCACCTCTTAAAAAACCTTGTGAAATCCTTTTTCCTTATATTGAGCTGGCATTTCCCTTTCTGCAACTTGGGTCTGTTTCCCCTTGTCTTCTTGCTGTGCATCTCTGAAAAGGGTCT
The DNA here is from genome assembly GCA_009819775.1 of Phoenicopterus ruber ruber. Taxonomy (NCBI): domain Eukaryota; kingdom Metazoa; phylum Chordata; class Aves; order Phoenicopteriformes; family Phoenicopteridae; genus Phoenicopterus; species Phoenicopterus ruber. Next base: position 186,631,847 of record CM020215.1, on the reverse strand, counting down.
GGCACCACCTTTTTTACATCCTCTTGGTGTTAGCTCCCCCCAAAACCATCTCTTCTCAGGCTGAACATGCCAAGCTCCCTGAGCCTCTCCTTGTACATGGTGTGCCCCAGTCCCTGGCCATCCTAGTAGCCCCTCAGGCTTGCTCCACTTTCTCAACAATCCTGCAGCCCTGCTGTAAGCAGTGGCCCAGCCACAGTCAACACTGAATCATAGGAAGATTTAGACTGGAAGGGACCTTCAGGGATGGGTGCTGGTGTGGGTCCTGTCCTCTCCTCAACAGCAGCAGTGTTCCCTGATGTAGCTGCTGCTGCTGCTTTTGGTGGTATCAAGCTAAGAAAGTTTGAGAAGCCTTATCCTAGGGTGGAAACTTCTAAAATATGCCCAGATCCCACAGCTTCCTGCAGCTGCTCAAAACCTCCCTGCCTTCATATGGATGCCTGAACACAAGATGCAGGATCTTCATATTTAAAGGTTTTCGTAGCATGTGTATTACTTTGTGGGAGTCTATTTATAGCTCACTGATGCTCACAGCACTGGCCTCCTTGTACTGCCTACTGGTCATGTAACCTGGCTCTTGCCCAGGACGGTGTTACTGGAAGACAGTGGGTATCCTGGCTATGCTTTGAGAAGTGGCCAAGAGGCAGCTGAGGGCAGTAAAGAACATAACATGGACCTTTGCCCTTCCCAAATTGTAGGGCTGGCTGGGCAGTGATCTGGTCCCCAGAGTGTTTCTGCTTCCATTTACCTCAGCTGAAAGGCAGAGCAGAGGAAAATTCCTGGTCATACATACACTCAGGGAAGCGACTAAGCTGGACCACTCTCCTGACACTAACAAAACATCTAAACCAGAACTAGATGTGTAGTTTTAGGCAACTAACTCCCACCCCTTGCAGGGACTGAAGGAATCGGAGGGCAGCAGAGTTTCCCACCCTCCCAGGGAAGTCTCTGCGGACTGTCCACGCTCGCAGAGCCACGCTGCAGGCATGCACATCATCTCAGGCAGACTCGCCATCTCATTTCTCCAAGGGCCACATTTTCAGCTTGCTTTTCACCCCTTCCCCCACCTGCAAGAAATAGAAAGCTTTTTTTTTTCCCTCTCTCTTGGACACCTACCTCCCTGGACTCACCTTCTTCCCCCATTCTGTTCTTAGGAACAGCTAACCAGCCTGATGTTTACATGGTAAGAGCCAGGTAAGACATATCCCACAATAGTTCTTGTGCCTCATTGTGGTCCCAGAAATTCTAAAATAGTCTTCCCAGGGCAAGGACTCCAACGGTTGCATACGCTGGCATTAATGCAGCTTTTAGCTACCCAAGAAGCACAAAGTGCACGTGCACAGCAGAGAATCAGGTCTCACATATTTATTCAGTAGATTAAAGACATTATATTAGTTAAAAAGACACAAATGTCAAGGGGAAAAAGGACTGCATAGCATAACTCTTAGAAACAGTCAGATTCCAATTACTGTAATTATATCTTCCAAAGCTAAGGTATGAAAATTATCACTTAAACGAAGGAACAAGGAAAGCAGAGAGAACAGTACCTTATTTCTCATCTTATCTTTGTCTCAATGCCATTGTACTGAATTACCATGATTACATTTTGTTAAAATCTTTTCATTTTTCTCACCACTCTGAGGATGTAAGGCTGGGTGAACAAAGCAGGGTTAGCAACCCAAATTCAATTTCACAAACTCCTAAAGGGCAATATTTATGAAAACACAGGCTTCAGAAAGATCAGATTCCTGTCTAACTTTCCTTTAGGTGTTTGGTAAGTGCATGAACAAGAGCAGATGCAGTGTTGGGGTTCTTTTGTGGGTTTGGGGGGGTTTTTTGTGTGTGTAGCAAAATTAAGGTTACAAAAAGGTCCCCAGCAGAAGGAAGTTTTGTTTGGCAAAACATGCCGCCTTCTCTAAGTTATTCTCCTTCCTGAACCCTCCCTATGACTTCTGGATCTTTCCTCCTCTTGATCAGCTAGAGGTGGCTCCAGCTCTCATCAAGCCATTGCTGCAATTGCAGAGTGTTCCTGCACCGGCTGCTGCTGAGCTCCCCACCGGCTCCTGCTTTCTTCCCAACTAGACAGTGTCTCCTGCACCATGAGTTGCACTTTGTATAACCTCATCCCATTAAATGGTGTCTCTGTCAGTGAAAGCAATACTTTTATTTTTGTCTCTTTTTTTAATATTGATGGCATCAAAATAACTTATGATACTAACTCAGTTCCTCAACTTGACTAACTCAGTTCCTCAACTCAACTCAATACAAGGCCTTCATCCTTCTCAACAGCTCAGGAGCCTTCTGCAGACCTAACCTCATGAAGTGCAGAGCACTGAGTGCATTTGATGTCCCCTGGGCATGAGGCAGCCTCAGCGTGCAGGAGTAGGGCACAACCTGGCAATACCTTCCCTGTGGCAGAGCCATCCAGAAGGGTGTTTTCTGTAAGCCTCCATCACTCTATAGGATAGTCACAGGCAGACTTGTTCTCTCTTTTTGGTGTCAGGACAGAGGCCTCTTGGGAGAGGAGGAGGCTAAGGGAAAAAGACACTTGAGGAGAAATAATGTTGAGGAGCAAAGAGAGGAAGGGGTGTGAAGGTTAAGGGCTCAGACATGGATGGAAAGGTAATGGGAGGAGGGCACCAAGCAGAGCATCTCTAACAGCATCCGTCATGCCCAGGAGTGATCTGAGGAGCTGGCGGCCACTGTCTGAGGCTGGTGGCCACTTGAATATGTGAATGGACAGGGGAGGGAAGCTTGCACCGCAGGCCTGGTTATATCCTCACTAGGAAATTTGATTTTCCTGGCATCACAGATGGACAGCTTGATGCAGGCTGGGAGGAGGCAGATGATGAGGTCCTGTGACTTGGGGAGGTCTTGTATAGGGAGGGCACATATGAAGAGGTCACCTAGCAGCAAGAGGTGCTGGGGCAGCTGAGAGAAGGACTGCAACACCGTGTGCTTGGGGCAAGCGTGTGCCCAGTCCGTGCTCAGCCTGGAGGTGCCTGACTTGGGAAAGCCTTGAGATGTAATGTGCCCATCCCCTCTGCTCTGCAGAGGATTTTCCATCCATTCGATGTCCCCTGCAAGCAGCGCCAGGCCAGGCCACTGGGGATCCTTGGGGTGGTACCTTATCCCCGCTTGTGTCTGTGCAAGACCTGAGGGTGATGGAAAGGAGAGAGCAAGGGCAAGCACGCAGCGGGTGCAGACCCCACTCTGTGGGGGAAAGGAGTCCCCTGCTGCTGTACGTTGATGAGCAGGGAAAGCACCCTCAGCGATGTCACTAGCAGAAAACCTCAGGTTTCATTTACATGCTCCCAAGCCCTCCAGATGACTTCTGGAGAATTCACAACTGCACATAACCTGACATGGAAATAGGACTGAACTTAGAACAAACATAGCAAGAAAGCTGTTTGGTTGTAAGAAACCTTCTCTACTATCTTATTCGTATTTCTCTGCCTCTAGTGAAAGCACTGCAAAGAAAAGACTTGATGAGGTGAGGCAACTATATGGATTCAGCTTCCTAATGCAAATAATTCACAGAACTAGCAATGACCAAGACAGAAGCAGGGTTCTTAACATTGCTTTGGACTTTGATGGAGCAATTTGATGACTGATTTTCAGCCTCTTTTTGAAGTAGAAATTTGTAGTCATGAGTGCTACATTTCAAGGTAACCCTGCTTAAATTCAACCAGACAGCACTGAACTCTCCTTGGAACTTGTTAAATTAATGGCAGAAGACTTTAGTAAAGCCTTTTTTTCCTCATTCTAAACTGTATTAAGTGTGGAATTAGTGCTTTTAAAACAAAAATGCAATTTAAATATTCAAAGTGTTGAAACTCGTACAGAGCACTTAGCTTCTCCAATAATGCCAGACAACTCCTACACACACCAGGTCAGGGTAATATGGGTCAGAAATGAAAAAAATCCAGATAAAAGCTCAGTTAAAAACTACAGACATAACGTTTAAAACAAGTAAAAGTATAAACATAATGGCTAGAATTCCAAGCAGATAACAACCAGATGAGAAACGAAGTGCATATTTCGAACAACCATTTGAATAACTTCAGCATGGATGCAGTAGATTCTCATTTGAAGTCTTGAAATAAAGGATGTCTGTCTTCTGAGAAGCTATGTTTCGGCACAGCAAGGAATGATGACCTTGACATGGAAATCTTTAAGTAAAATTTTCTGCTCTTTGTTTGCTGGAGTGAGACTTAAGGATAATACAGCTACCTTCCAGCCTTACAGTTTTTGAATGTTCGCATATAGGTGTATGTACGCAGAGTGCATCTAAAGCTCTCCATCTAGTGGCAGTTGTAAAGAGCCATGTCGTGTTGCTCATTTGCTCTAGGTTCAATAAGATTGTTACTGTGCGCTGAACATGCACTGCATGTGCACATATAGATGTAAAGCAGCACCACCAACACAAAGCCCATCTCAACTCACTGTCCAACACTGTCTTTACTGACTGCCTCCTTCTAGCTGGGATAAGGGCAGCCACAGCCTTTTCCCATCACTGGTAATCATTACAGGGAAAAATAGCCTAAAGATTCATCAACTTCTTCGCGGCATTCTCACCCTACAAGTGCCTTTCCTTTAAGATAAGCAAGTTCTCTGAATCTTTGTTAATGTGGATGTCCAAAGGCTGGAGTCAGTGTAGGTGAGATGATGGGACACAGAGCAAAGCAGGGATGAGAGGACCACCGAAGATCCTAGCCAGCTCTGTGGACCTGTGTCTCTAAAAAACACCTTTACAAGGAGCATGTGAGGGAAGAGGAAGAAGGAAGGAAGGTTACAGGGAAAAGAAATAAACATTTCTCATCCAAACTCTTCTGTATTTTCGTCTATAAACCAAACAAAACCTCTCTGCAATTCCATCATGGTCGCTGAGCTGGTGAATGCTAGGTCTAGGGACATATCAGAGAGCGTAGGATTAACGTTGCTCCTTCATCTGTGTTTCCAAAGTGGGTTTTTACATAGCTGGAGTTTAGCTCTGAATCAGTGACCAAAGTTAAGAGTGTCTCTCGCTCTCGCTGTAGTGACAACTGGGTATTCCCTGTGGGTGGCTGACAAGCGTGGGCACAAGTGTTACCCTTCACTCTTCTTCTCCAACAGAGCTCTCACTGGATTCAGTGGGAGACAGCCCCAAATAAGAGGTGAAGGTCCCTGCAAAACCATCTGCAGTCTCATAGGCTTTTAGCCAATTTTTATGCAGCTGATTGTTGGCTGGCTTGCAGATTTTCCAGCTGTTTGATTGGATTTATTCCCCCCCCTACCCCGCTCTCCAGCTGATGGATTTATATGCTTGGCCAGATGGTCCCAAGCTGGGGCTTGTTGTCTTGCCTCTCTCTGTTTCCATTGTGCTGTTTCTCCAGCAGTCAAGTTGTCATCTGCCAGTCTCTCTTTTCTAAACTCTGTTGCCTTATGCTTTTTCACACAATGATAATCTTATACCACCCTAACGTGTCCCATCACTAGCTTGATCCATGACTGACTGAGAAACAGCAAGAGCAATGAAAACATTTGTATGTGTCGATGAGGACGACACAGCACCATCTCTGCCTCCATTCAGGGGCAGAGTGAGCAATAATTGACAACTCTACCACAGGAGAACCACCTCCTTTCCCGATGCTACAGGTGGGATCCACCTACCTGAGATCATCTAAAAGCCTGGTGTCAAAATTTGATGTAGTCAGTGGAGAGAGAAGTAAGCGCTCTGGAAGGCAACTCTGCTGGTGTGTCTTAATTGTCTAACCCAGGAGCTGAGGAACCTCCCTCAGGGGTTTCTCTGCGTTGCCTCTGCCTTTGTATTAGTGTTTCTCTACATCAACCCTAAAGGGAGACTGGCTTCCTTGATGCCTACCTTTGGGCAGAGAAATGCCATCCTAGACTGCAGGGAACCTTCATCAAAATACTCAGAAAAGCTCTCTGGATGGCAAACAGGCAAATTTCTCAGCACAACTGTTTAGTGAGCTCTGCACTGTGAAATCAAAAATTTTATTCAACATATTGAGTCTTTTGGCATTTTGTTTCTGGAACTATATAGTAAGTATCTTGTCCTCTGCATAAAAGTAAGAGTTTGCTACAAAGATACAAGATACACACACCCATACGAATTAAGAATGACAAAGAAGCAGTAGAACTTCAAGTATTGTTTTTAAATGGAAGAAACACAAATATCGGAGGCAATGTCAATCCAATGTTGTTTGTTTTTTTCTTACCACAACACAACCAGTGAGCAAGAAACCAGATTATAAACAGAACAAGAAAAGAAATCCATGCAGGTTATTTCAACATTAAACAGCTTGCTCCTTCTGCCCTCTCTCTCCCTAGAGGAAAAGAACTGCTTCTGAGGCAATAACATTTGGATATCCAGAAAAAGCATTACAAGTTATCCTTTACAGAACTGTGCAGAAGTGCGTAAACGGGGCATGATTCAGGACATGGAGGCGATTTTTTTTCTTGCCATCAGTCTCTCCTATCTTAAATGTTTCAGCTTTAGGATGATTATGTGACTTGACGTTTCCACTCTGATGACACATAAAAGAAGTGATGCTTTTTATGACCTGGATAAAGGGACAGAGTGCACCCTCAGCAAATTTGCTGATGACATGAAACTGAGAGGTCTGGCTGATACACCGGAAGGCTGTGCTGCCATTCAGCGAGACCTGGACAGGCTGGAGCGTTGGGCAGAGAGGATCGTCATGAAGTTCAATGCGGGCACGTGCAGGGTCCTGCACCTGGGGAGGAACAACCCCATGCACCGGTACAGGTTAGGGGTTGACCTCCTGGAAAGCAGCTTTGCGAAGAAGGACCTGGGAGTCCTGGTAGGTAACAAGTTCACCATGAGCCAGCAATGTGCCCTTGCGGCCAGGAAAGCCAACGGCATCCTGGGGTGCATCAAGAAGAGTGTGGCCAGCAGGTCGAGGGAGGTTCTCCTCCCCCTCTACTCTGCCCTAGTGAGGCTCCATCTGGAGTCCTGTGTCCAGCTCTGGGCTCCCCAGTTCAAGAAAGATGAGGAACTACTGGAGAGAGTCCAGTGGAGGCTACGAAGATGATTAAGGGACTGGAGCATCTCTCCTATGGGGAAAGGCTGAGGGAACTGGGGCTGTTCAGCCTGGGGAAGAGAAGACTGAGAGGGGACCTCATCAATGCTTATCAATATCTCAAGGGCGGGTGTCAAGAGGATGGGGCCAGACTCTTTTCAGTGGTGCCCAGCGACAGGACGAGGGGCAACGGGCACAAACTGGAACACGGGAAGTTCCACCTGAACATGAGGAAAAACTTCTTCACTGTGAGGGTGACAGAGCCCTGGCACAGGCTGCCCGGGGAGGGTGTGGAGTCTCCTTCTCTGGAGATATTCAAAACCCGCCTGGACGCAGTCCTGTGCAGCCTGCTCTGGGTGACCCTGCTCTGGCAGGGGGGTTGGACTAGATGATCTCCAGAGGTCCCTCCCAACCCCCACCATTCCGTGATTCTGTGATTCTGTGAGTCTGAGAGCTATTGCTTCTTTGGGGCAGTGTCCCACCGTTCCCTGCACACACACGGTCCCTCCCTTTGAGCTACGAACACGTGTACAAGCAGCGGATAGCTGCTGAGACTCTTACACGAAACGCGTCCTGGCTGCCTTTTGACCTGCTTCTGCTCCCTTTAAACTCAACAGAAAAATTCCCCTTAATTCTAATATGAGCGGGAACTAACTTGCTGACCTCCTCCATGTGCGTCTCTTGGGTGGCCTTTTTTCCGTGTTGACTCTGAGGGGGTTCCCTGGTCATCTTCTGCGCTAAGACCTATGGGAGCGTCCTTCAGTTTTGATCTTCCAGCTTACAAGGGGTCACAACATAGCTTCTTTTACAATACACAAATTAAAAATCAAAAAGTTGGGAGAAAAGGAAAGCACAAGAGGGGAAGGGCAGGACACAGATGGTCTTTCAGCCCCATGGAGTGTCTGTCGCGCAGTTTTTCTCCATTTTTTTTCCACTGTTGTTTTTTATTTTACTTTCTTAGTTAGTCAAGAGAATTTATATTTGTATGTTGTTCATTTACAAGTTTCTTACCCTCAAAATATGAGATTGTAATTTCAACCTATGAATTGTTTTTTTTCTTTAAAACACATAAGAAGGGAAGTGACAAGAGCATTTGTGTTCTTATTGTATCTATTAGAAACCAGCAAGGAGGAAAGAAAAATGTCTGGAAAACTAAAGGGGAAGGAAAGAGGTAGAACCATGCCTAATTAGCAAGACATTGGATAAAAAGAAAGAACCAGGTAAAGTTCTCAACTGTCAGAGAACGTGTCTCGTTAAAAGCCACAAACATAAGGAAGGCAAGGAAGATCCTTGGGATCCAGGTTCAGTGGAAATTCAACTTGCAAAGCTTATGTGCCAGCCTTCAGTTTTAAATGTGGTTGTTCTTTCCTCTAAATGTAAACCATGTGAAAGCTACCGATTAGTTTTGCACACAGGTAAATTATTAATGTGTAGTAGCAAGGAAACCTCACTTTGAGAATCTGACTCAACCTGCCAAAAGATAAGGAATTTTTGTGGAAAGCAAGCAATTGAAAACAATAATTGTACACGAAAACAGCTCATGCTTCTAAAAGTAAAAGATAAACATTTACCAAGTGGCCTCTTGAAGTAGATAAACAGAATGTTACTGAGTCAGAGGATATTATAGCTGAAAACTGTTTGATGTTTTACTGGCATCAAATAATAGGTCCAGTGCCCACCCCTGAAATCCTTGTATGGTGCTTCTAATATTGGCTGCGTATACAAAAGATCTGTGTTCACCTGGGAAATGGTAATGTCCCATCAGGGATGGTACCAGAAAAATTAATATGAGAGAAAGATTTGAGTGTAATAAGACATTCTGGACATTTTTCATACTGGGAATCTCACCTCTGTGAAACACAAAAAGGGCAATTAAAAATATTTATTCAAGCACCTCCCTCTGGATATTGAAACATGAAGGGTTCATTATGCAATGCTGTAATTGCAGCAAGAGAGGACAATTTAAAGTATCGAAAAAAATTAATTTTGACACAAATGCAAGATTATTCCCTGACTAGATAATGGTTATGTGCGGGGGGGGGGAAGGAACCACAACCTTTTGCTAACTGCAATTGAATCTTCATTTGGAAATTAAAAGAAAATAGGATAATGGGCACAACTTGCATGCTGAGCCATCCAAGAATGCAGTGGACAGTTCAGCAGAGGTCTTAGTTCACATAACAAAATAAAGTGAGAAAGAGAAGAGAGTTTGTCGTAAGCTTTTGCCATATGAATTTCAGCACGCTACAGAAAAGCGCCACTGGGAAAAAAAAAAAAGAGCAGTTACTCTCCTCTTACAGCAGATTTCACGAGTCATTGAGACCCTGAACCTGCCCTTACCTCACGCTGCTTGACCATGACAGTGATGCCCCAGCATTCCCACAGCTTCCCAGGCGCTACCTTGATCCTGGGAACCAAATACCACAGGAACTTTGTGCTGAGACCACGGAAAACTTTGGTCTTTTGAGTGCAAGTTTCAGAGCAAGCTTCTTCAAGAGATGCCAAAGTCACTTGTTCATTCAAATGATGAGAAGGCTACCAGTCCCTGCCCTAGGGGAAACCTGGCTTCTTGTAGGCTGTGGGGAGAAATAACTGCAACCAACCACTGGAAGCTACAGAATTTTCTTCCTGAGGAAATATGAGCAACCAAATGGGGTTGGGTTTTTTTTTTGCATCCTCCATATAGTAAATGCACATTGTTTGCTGAACCAGTAAAAGTGCATTTTTTACTGGATGGTTAAATAAAAAAAAAGTGCAAAGTTTTAAAAGAACAGCTAGGCTGGAAGATGGATTCAGTTACTTAAACACAGATGTCCAGTGATATTCCGGGCTCCCTACAGCTCCTGACACATCTGCACATGGCTAGCAGATATGTCACGGGATTTATGGGGCATCTGCACTTTCTGGAGCCACAGCTGGAGGACAAGCATGGTACCCTAAAATGACACCTGGTGTCTGTGTTTAGACAACTAATCTCACACCAGTTCTCTGTGTGGGCACCTGTGGATAACTTTGGTCAATTCTTTATAACAGGCTGAAGGAGCTGACGAAACCAGCTGTTGCTAAAAATCTGTCTACATCTAAAGGATTATAAAATGAAAGGAAGTTTTATAACTCAGTAGTGCAGCATCTCAGCTTTCATGTTCTTTTATTTTCCTCAGAGTTGCCTTTTTAATGGCCAAAGAAGAAATGTACTTACTCACAAAAGATGTTCATTGACTTCGGCATGCTGAGGAGTAAGCCCCCAGTACGGCTATGTGTGTTTTGTGCTTCACATGATTTTGTAGATAGATAGGCAGTGAAGGAACAGGGTGCATTTTGCCTAGGGAGGGTGGGAAGGGAATGCAACAACGCTGCAAGCTTTAGTTGTTTGAAGTGAAGATTCCCTGATCGGCAGCGAGGTTTGAGTTCTCCACCCACGGATACTTACAATGCATGCAAACACTCCATTCACTGATAGCCTGATGTTTCCAAACTTTACTCATTCTGCCTGTCTTGGCTTTGTGCATTATTCTTTTGACTTTCTGAAGAGCATCTGAATAGAATGAAACAACCTTGTTCCCGGCATGGTCACAGTTCTCCCGACGAACACACCATTTCATCTGGTGGTAAGCTTCTGGCATCTTTTAAAAGACACAAAAAACCCTCCAACAACAAAAAGAGAACAATGGATTAAAACATGGGAATAGGAAATTTTACTGTTTCCCTCTTTGCCATGATTCAGCAAATGACTGCATAGCTTTTACTCTAACCTCTTCTGTATCCTAGTCAAAGTTAGATGACAATTAAGAGTGAAACAACACATCCAGTGGTTCATCCAGGATTTGGGTACGCCAAAAAAAAATATTTATAGAAAAATTGCTAAATATTTTCAATCTGGTTTTCTGTCTGTATCGTTGAAAATATTTTCAAAAATCGCGTCCTAAAAATACATATCCGACTCCAGTTTTATTGACTGGGAAGGAATATGCTTTGTTTTCTGGAAGTTTCTTTTCCAGTTGTTTGTAGTTTCTCTATCTTACCTCAGCCACTTCCAAGGATCTGAATCTTTTCCTGTGCCAGCCTTCCTCTGAAAGGTGAGAGCAGGCTCTGAGCAAATGACAGAAAGAGAAGGAACATAATGAAGTATCCTCGAAATGCTTAACAAGCATTGCCCCTGCAAGCGATTTCCCAGGTGACTTCAGCAAATTATATGTTATAAACAATAACTTTTATTACAGTAACATACAAAGGCACTAGGCAAAGTTGAGAGCCTGATGGCGCAAAATACTGGTAAAAATAACAGAGCAAAATCTTTTTTTTGATCCCAAGAGCTACGGTCTTGCTGGGAAAGGGAGTGAGCTCTCTAATTCAAGGAAACAGTTGGCTTTTAACCATTCTGCATAAAAAGTGGGTGGGAATTGCTTTCTAGAGAAGAAAAAATTTGGGTCATCATCCAAATCCTGAAGTAAGAAGAACAGAGCAGCATCTTTAGGAGGAAAGATCGTAAATTCATTAGTGAAACAAATGCCTCATACTCACACTTACCAAGGCTTGACTTACTTTCTCTGAGTCTGATACTCTCCAAGCCACTTATATTACCTTACCTCAACTGTCATGATTCAGGACAGCACTCCTCGTATTTCATCTTCTAAATAACAGCCTTGTGTTTGATGCTATTGATTATATTATATTGTAATGCTCTGTTTGGGCCTTTGATTGTAAAATCACACCTTCTTATTGTGTTTAGAATGGAGAAAAGCAGTTGTAAAAGTAAAAGTGCAGGAACAGAATTGTGCAGTTCAATGAACAAACAAATTAGTGAAAGCACCTTTATAAGAAAAAAACAATAACTAGTCCCCATAAATAAGTATCAGGCATCATTAGGAACATTAATACAAAAACGCATGCAACCTGAAAATATGTGTAAATTTGGGATGGATCAAAACTATGGATAAGTAGAACATTCCTATCCACTGGGATTTAAACCTCTTCCTCTCCCATTTACTCAATGGTTAAAGAATTCATTTAGTATGTAAAACTGGGTTTGGATTGCTCCTTTGCCCAAAAAGGCCAGAGTCCTTGGATCTTGCTAAGAGAATTCCAGGTTGAGCTATTCCCTACTTTCTCCTGTGAAAATTGCTGAGTCTTGGCTCAAGTACTTTATTCACCAAGTTGGAGGTGAAAAAAAAAAAAAAAAATCACTCTACGTGCATGAATGAACCTATAACCTGCTGCACAAACCACCGAAGAAATAAATAGGGTTTCAAGCCCGGTTTCCAAGAAAGTGTGAAAGTGTTCTTGCTTATACAAACAGTACCTGCCCCAATGTGTCTGTCCTGTAATGTTGAAGGCAGTGTTCTGGGAGATGGGACGCTCGGATTTAAACCTATCAGACAGCAGAAGTCTTTCTACTTAGATATCCCGCAGCCTGGGTGAGTGCCCTCACCATTGATCGAGGAGGGTGGTGATAGCTACCTCTGTGCTGCTTTTGTAGATGAGGCTTTGAATTGCCTTGCCTTTATTAAAAATGAAATGAAACCATTTTGTCTGTACCAAACAAAGCTTTTTTCCTTTTCCTTTTCCTTTTCCTTTTTCCTTTTTCCTTTTTCCTTCTTTCTTCTTTTTTTTTTTGCATTCTGTTTAACGTCAAAAACTGACTGTTTTCTTTTCAGCATTATCTAAATCAGTTAGCTCCCTTGATTTGGGTTCTGAAACAAAACCCAGTTATTCACTCAGACATTATTCATACTGGATCGAACCTCCAGCCTGTAGTTGAGCTGGTGCACAATGCCACCCCTGTGGACCAGGGATCTGCTCTGGGAATTCTGGAACAGAGGCAGACTTTCTCCCACCATCCTACCCATCTATTTAGATATTCCATCATTGTTTGCTATTTATAACTAAGCAGCTTTCCATTGCATGATAAAGACTCAAATGAAAAACACTTCACAATGCTGATGGAAAACTATTTGAAGCAGGAGCCACGTGGGCTCTCAACATTGGAACAAAGGAGGATTTGAAGTGTTTGCTAATCCTTGTGGACCTTTTTATAGGGCCAATTTCGTTCACTGACTAGAACAAAATGCAACAGATGAAGACTGTTAATATATGTTAAATTCTCAGACAGCATTTTGCAGTACAGTTTGGTGAAATCTTGCCATTCTGCCCGATAGACATGAAGTTCTTCAAAAACGGGACAGGAAAAGCTGACCTCACTATAGTAAGCAGAATAAACCAGTTATACTTAGTCTCGTTGGTGTTTATAAGAGGTTTTAGCTGGCTTCCTTCCTGACTGGCTATAATTGGCACAAACAATTTCCTTCTTTGAGAGCAGCTGTCACTGGTGTAGTTTCTCTTAGGGCCAGGAATGGAATAAAGCATTTCTCCTCTCGAAACATCCTCCTTCGTGTGGAGGCCTATAAACAAAGGGTAATGATAACCAGACATTCATCAAATTGTGGGAAGGCGATTAGTGGGCTACCACAAGAATTAGTGTTAAGCCTAGGTATAATCAACATCTTTCGTCTCTTCCACAATCTAATGAAATCTAGCTGCTGGAAAAACTTTTTTAATATTCACACAATTGTCTCATTTCCTTGACTTACTTGCATAGTGTCAAGGTAAAGATTGTAGATCACCTTTAGCAATTCTTTTTTACTGTAGATTTTTCCACTGCTTGTAAATGACTGACTTCATGGACACGTCTGTCCCTACTAGAAAGCAAACCAAAGTAGTTCAGAAGTTACGTGACAGTGAAAGAAGATGTTGCTATTTAGCACAATTTATAACCTGTAAGTCCAGAGGGACCACTGTGTGTAAGCCTGACTTTCATAGAACCGAACCAAAGGGATTTTTCTGAATGAGGAACAGAGAACGTAGAACCAGGTGAGGTATGTTGAGCTGATGAGTCCATCTTGGTTTTGTGGACAATTGGACGAAATATCTTCATTTAAAACTTATCAGGTTCTATTTCTAAGAAAACAACCTTTTCTCTCCTCACCGTTTCTTCTAGAAATCTGTTCCAGGACCCCATAGCTCTGTCATTACGAAAATTTCCAACTCAAATTTACTCCTGTCCAATTTATGACCATACATTTGGAGACTGCCTGTAAGTTTCTGAATTAGGAAAAAGCTTATTGTGAGAGCTTCCTTAGAGGTCAGGCTCTACTTGCAGTTCAGACTCTCAAAAGCTTGGGGCCAAGCCACAAAAACTTACATTGCATTTTTCACAGGTCTGATTTCGCTAACTTTGCTATATTCCCATCTTCCCATAGCTGAAAGAGGGAAAAGCTATCTCCCTTATTAAAGTATTCCAAAATTTTGTATAGGAAACCTTAAAATATGTGTTTGGTCGATGAGAACAACATAGCATTGGTTTGTGCAATTTCCTACGGAACTAAACCTGCAATTAAAACTTAACATTAGGAGGTAAATGTTTTAGACCATCTAAATGAAAGAGCACACAAAAGCAGGGTGCAACTTGTGTTGATGACAAATTAAGATTTCATAATTTAATTATGTAGTAAATGGTCCATCAGCTTAATGAAATATAAAATCAGGTTAATGAGTTAATAAGGATAACAATTAAGCAAATACATATATATCTCTCTCCATAAAAAGAGAGTGATAATTAAATGCATACCATTATAACAAAAACATTTTGAAGAACATTTGGGGTTTTGGGAACCGTTACACCCCGTCCCAACAATTATTGTTGTTGTTTGAACTGAAAAGCCCTATATGCGTCATTCACGATGTCCTTACCAATGTTTGGCCCAAATACAGGTATTTTTACGTAACTGGCAACTGTCTATTTAGTGGTCTCGCTAAAAACAGAACCTACATAAAATGTGTACAAGTGCAGTGCCACCTCTAATGTATCATGAGGATGTAAACATCTTAAGTCCAACACATGATTTGCAAGGCTTAACTTTGACCTCAAATGTTTGTAGATATGGCCATAGTTTACAATTGAGGAACGGTATTTACCAATGGTTAAGAGTAAGGCAATGGCCAGAGAAACAAATGGGGAGAATTTTGGTTAATTATCCATGATGAATGAGAAGAACAGCCAAAAAGAACATTCCAATACAGAGCAAAACCAGCGTAGGAATAACCAGGATGTTGTGGTTATTAATTGTAAAAAAAAATATGAAAGTGCCTAGATTGAAAGAACGCTACAGCTACCACCACATTTTGCTTTATTTTTTTTTTTTTTGTCACAGAAGAAGTCTTTTACTTTTTGTTATTCATATAAAGGGTTAAAAAAAAAATCTCTGAAATGCATTAATTCGTTGTACTGGAATGAGTTTAGAAGCGTAGGAGGATGGTTGATGGTAAGTTTCTATTAAGATATTTATGAGTTTGGAAATAATAGCACAAAGGATTTTTTTAAGATACCAGTAAGGTCACTATCCCCTAACTATGCTGAAAATACAGAAATTATATTTGATGGATAGAAGAGGATATCCAAACATATTCTGATATGTATGTAATTAATATCAGTTGGGGCATTAAGTGGCCTATGTAAAGACACTTTGGAGCTTTCCTCAGGATGATACCTTTGAAATCTGTTGATTTTCTTGTTTTGCCGGGCCAAGAAAGGCGTGAATATAAGAATGTTACCAAATTACAACCAACATTTTGCTTTGTAAGGGTGTCTTTTTTATACTAGTGTTAAAGAATTTTAACTCTAGATCTCTGCTTACATAAGCAGAGTTTGTAATGATTTTTGTAAGCCTGGGTAGGGTTGACTCTAGCAAAAATATTGAGTGGTAATTAAGTTTTATCTAATCCCAAACAAATCTGATGGTTAAATCATTTTATGTCAGCACTGTTCCCTTGATGTTCATCATGGTTTTAACTCCTGAAATATTTAGGGAGAGAAACTACATTCCTCATTTTGCTGTAATAAACAAATCAAATGGAGCCGCAATTCCTTATGGACAGTAAGATTTTTGTGAGATTCCACTGATATTTCAGTAGCCCTTATCTCTTCTACCATTTATCTTGAATATGGTTAACTGCAATTAAAACAGAAATGGCCGCAAGACCTTGTAAAATAACATCAGTACTTTACCTCTACAAAGAACATTTTGTGCAATATACTCGAGGGTGTGTTTGTCTTTTTCATAGCCATATCATAGTTCTGACTGATGGGATGGAGCTCCAGAACTGGACTCCAAAATTTAGATGTCTGTATGAGTGTGTCTATATTATAGTCAATAGCACCTAGACAGCTATTCATCTTGTCCTTAAATGAGCCCCTGCAAGACTCCATTTTCTGTAACTACGTGATCTTTGTTGACTATATTGGGACCTTAGCAATCCAGCTCACATTGAGGTATATACATTGTAGATACTTAGATTTAGGTGCCTGAATCCACACCCCCATTGTACACCACGTAACTGGCTAATACATCAAAGTCTTTTCTTTCATAGAATCATAGATTAGAGAATAATTCAGGCTGGAAGGGACCTTGGGAGATCTTTTGTCTATCCCTCTGTTCAAAGTAGGGTCTGCTTTGTACTATTTGAGCTATCAGAGCAGTGCAGGCTGCTCAGGGCTTTATCTAGTCAGATTTTCTTCATTTCTAATTGATGAGCTTCATTTTACACCAGAAATTCTTGGTAATAGTACTGAAGCAGTGACCTTCACTTCTGTACTGTCAAAACCCATTCCATTTCTATTTCTCCATTTCCATCTCCTTGTATTCATTCTGGAAGTCATCCCAGTCTTTCCCTCTGTTGTGCATGCCCAGCTTCAATTTTGCTTTGAACTAAAATATAATTTTTAAAATAAAAATACTATCTTCACCTCCAAAAAATCCAATGATGAATCCACCGCAAGCCTTGGTAAGTTGCTCGTTACTTTCCTAAATTTGCTGAGTTTTAACTTCCAACCCTGTATTTTACCATTTCTTCAAGTGATGGACAGAGGAGCCTTCAAGAAGCAACTTCCCGTTCCCTTTTTGAAAACATGCATGGATATAGTATATTATGTTATGTTTTGCAAACAGAAATTCAGTTCACCATTATATCGCCACTCGCTGGGAAGCAACTTCATCAGGTAGGAGTGGAGGGCAAGGCACGTCCATTGGGCTACAGCTGAAGAGTGCTAACTCAGCAAGGCATTTCTGGAGCTCTCTTTCACACTTAATGAACTTCTCTAGTGAAGACAAATCCCTGGAACGCAGATGTCACTGCTGTGTATATCACTGCCAAAAATGTCAACAACGGGTAAGCATCCAGGCAAAAAGTACCAGGATGATGAATGGTCTGAAGAGAAAGATTTGTAGGACAAGTCAGAAGGACTAAATGCAGATGTTCCAACCCAAACTATTCTATGATTCTATGATTCTATGTATAGTTTGGCTGCGTGACATCTAAGAGAGGCTGATCGATGGCTTCATCTGGCTTCTTCCAGTTGTATGGGTTGAACAGCCTTTCTGTGGCAGGCTTGGACCAAAATAGCCTTTAATATAATGACATTTCTGCTTCTCTGGCAAATGTGTACATACATGAGAATAAAGTATGTATGTGGGTAGTGACTGGGAGAGGTACAAGGATGACTACATTTTCCTATTACTGCTGTTGCTCACAGCCTGCTTTAAATCCCTGCCAGGGCCCTGGGGGCACTGATGGGCCTGACTGTCCCTGCTCACCCCCTGAGGGCTCCTGCCACCCTGCCCACGGCCCAGGACCCCATGTCAGCCCCCCAGGGCCGTCAGCCCCTGCCTCAGCGAGGCCGCAGCAGGGCCGGTCTCCAGCTCCCCACAGCCCTGCCCTGCCCAGCCATGGGCCCTACTGAGCCAGGCCCACCCGCGGGCCCACATCCCGGCCCGGTCTTGGCCCGTCCCCATCCCCAGGGAGATGCCTGATGCCCGGGGCTGGGGCTGCCCCAGTGCTCCTCGGCTGCCCCGCTCCTGGCTGGGCTGGTGGGACAGGACAGGCTTCCAGGCCCTGCCCTGATGGGGACCCCCCATGGCACCCAGCCCCAAGGAGCCACCAGGCTCCAGTGCACCCTGACAATTATACTTCTACCCCACATATAGTCAATATGACAGCCTTCTTCAAGGTCCTCTTTCACTAACATGTATAAAAAATCCTTAAGACTGGAACTTCTTCTAACTTCTTAAAATCATGCCAAATTACCTTCTATATTGCAAGTTTTTTTGGTAGAATAAACAGCTAAAGCTTTGAAAGTAATAGCCAAAATAATGGGAATAGCCTGATGGAATAAGATAAGGGTCTTGTTATCCCACATACTCATTTGAATTTTATGTATCGTACTAATTGTTATCAACAATAGTTATGCTATATTTTGCTGCTATAGTCATTCCGACTCAGCTGTTTCAACTTTCAGGCTGTCACAATAATTTAACAGAGCAATACCTTGCCTAGTTATTCTTAACTGAGCTGTGATTCCCTTCAAATCCTTTCTCATGCACTTTTCTTTCATATTTTTTTTTCAAGTAATTCTGCTGGAATCTGCCCTCCCAGTTTGGGTGAGGGGGCACTAAGCCATACCCAGGTGACAATACTACACAGCAGTGGTGTGGTCACAAGTCCCATATGGCACGTGGACTTGATGTCTTCTTCTTACATGGTGTTGCATATTCACCCCAGGGGATTCACTCCACGGCAGAGTCATTGCAAGGCATATGCTGCAAGGAGAGCCTATGTAAGTCCCATCAGTTTGAAGATTTTGTCGCACGCTGTCCTTGAAACGGTTCTTCCATGACAAGGAAAATCTTGTCTCTTTGGAATAAACTGTGATTAATCACACAGCAGGGCTTAGCCACCCAGTCACTGATCTGTATTTTGACACTTCAGATAAATATGACAAGGTGTTTTGCCTTCCATCTGAAGCATCTCATTTCTCATCTAATAAGCAATTTGCTGCCAAATTTTTAACTAGGGCTCCATCAGAAAACATTCTCCTTTGTCAGCAAATCATGCAACATCTGCCTGGTAATATACTTTCCCCTGCTGCCTGATCCAGATCAACAAATGAAACAAATTTTTTAAAAATCACCAGTTTCCTGCCTACTCAGAAAAAAATGCAACCCTTCTTCAGTCCTGAATTGCCTGACTCCCAGCTGCATCAGTCCTTCCGCTGTCATCCCCCTCTTGCGTATGGAGGTGAGCAGAGCTGCCCTGAGCCGTGGGTGGCCTGGGAGGAGACTTTGCTTAGAAGAGCAAAGAGCGTTAAAGCCGGCTCCGGCTGCCGCAGGGGGCTGGCAAGCCTGGCGGGTGAGCCAGCCCCGTACAGCACAGGGATTGCAAAGAGGGCAGCGTTGCGCAGTGAGGGCACCCACCATTTCCAGTGGACAGGAGCCCATCCAACTGCACTGCTCTTCCCTGTGACCCCAAGAGCCAGACACGTCCCCATTTATATAACCAGTATGGGTCCCATCATGGGGAAAGAAGATGCCAAAACCGCAGTTGGCCCTCTTGGACGTGCTTGAAGCAGCTGGACTAGCAGGGGGATTCAGGGATTCTGCAATAGTCTCATTTTCGCTCCCTAAAAACATGCTGTTGGGAACATAACTACGGAAATTCCCGCACATGAGTTCTTGTTGGTATGTATGGAGATAACAGTGTATCCACAGATGGATTTATACACATTAAGAAGACTTGTAGCAGCTTCTAAAAATGTAATCCTTTCCTGTCTATGACTGTGAGACCTCAGAGAGGAGCAGACCGCCTAGGCTATCAGGCCACTCTGCTATAAGAGGCAGCTATGCCTTAACACTGTGCTGTGCACAAAGCTGGCCAACGATTCATGTGAGGGAGAAGTTTTATCCAGAGGATTCATCAGGAACCTCACATCTTGAGCTCTGCTGATTTATCTTGCGTGAGAAGTGTGGGTGTTTGGAGGAATCCTTTGGTCCTTTCTTGTCTCTGCCTGCAGAAATGAAGCTCAGCTGTGCATCCATCTTAATTACAGCATTTGCTTTGCAGTGGTTTGCATTTCCAAAGCTGTCTTCCCAAGGCAAAGGTGATAGTCTTCTCTATTTTCTTCTAATCAAGAGCCGAGTCACTCCATTACAAAGCCCATAGGCCAGATACGTTACTAATGCAGTTACCCAAGTTACTACGGGTTCACCAAAACAGTGCAGATCCAGTTCTGAGGAATAGCTCTGACTGTTTCATGCCTCTACTTAAATTAACTTGAAAATCTTGAAGATAACACTGGAGGAAGGTAAACTGTTTTCTTTCTTCTTTGCTTTCCTTGTTGTTGCTTTAATATCCAATATTACCTCCGTGTGACTTCAGCAAGTTTTTATTGATCCTAGGAATTGGGCTGCTGGAGTCAGATTCAGACAGCTTCCTCATACCTGCTACTTTAGATATTGCAGCCTCTTTTCTCTCCTTGGGCTGGTGCTTGAAAACGGGCAGGCATTGCTCCTTTGCTTCAGATGCCACAATATTTGTGATGCATCATTTACGCATGCAGATAGGTAGGTCCAGTCCAGATCCTCAGAAACATGCAGGTGATTAGGGAGAATTACATGCCTACACACCTTCAAAAAACTGAATTTCCATCCCTGAAAAGTGGTACTTGCAAATGAATTCAGCATTGCAAAAGTGTTACCATTAGGTCAATGGTATTCAGTAAAAGCAAAGGCATTGACATTGGTGGAAACAGGGGTAGAGCCAGAAAATTGCCATTTGGAAAATGAACCCCAAATATACAAACAGTTAATGTTCACTCACCCAGAGAATCCTGCCTTCTAACTTTGCCTGGAATACAGGCTGCGATAGAGAATAATATCTGAATTTCTTTTTATTACATCAATAATTTTCATTTGGGTATTTCTTTTCCCTAGCATCAATCCCAAACACTACTTAAAAGCAATCTACTCCTTGTCCTGATTTCAGAAAAAGCTGTTTTACTACTGTTTATATAGCAGTGAAATCAAGTTTATATCCCAACGCTATCAGTGTTTCTTTTATATCACACATGTACGTAGAACAAACTTCCTGGAGAACTACCATTTCTAAAAGGTTCATTACTGAAATTTCAGTCTCAAGTATTACTTCTCCTCACAATCACCGAGTCCATTCCACTTGGGTAGCATTAATCTGCTACAGAGATGGAGGCAAGATGTTTCCATTATTCACTAAGATAACTAGTTCCTCAGTTTCTGCTGACAAGGTTGTTTTCCAGCTACTCCGACCCAAAAAGCTGGCAAGAGTTTATTAGGAACATAAAGACACAACTCTCAGGATTAGTCACTGCATCTATGCAAAATGTTAAGTCTTTTTATTTCTGTTCTTATAGACCTGGAAATATGGTAGATGGCAAAACTGCAGCTTCTGTATTTTATACTTGATATAACAAAGCAGTAAGGTCTTACGTTGTGTAGGATCAGTTTTCTCCTGCAGGTTGCATGTTCACAAACTGACAAAGCCCAACCAGTTTTCTGCCTAGGGGATACGTGCTTTGTACCAAATTTTCAGGCAGTTTTAAGATAGTCTCTATAATTAGTGGTCTAATTTTGTCGTGCACAAATGACTTTACCCACCCAAGTAGGAACACAAAACTCATATTTGTGAACTCAAATTGGCTGAATGTGTGTCCTCAAATGAATGTACTGTGAGTCTGCTGCATACATAATATTAAGTATGGCAGGCTCTGAAACTACAGTCAACAAACTAAGATGAAACACTGCAAAATTATTTTGGTGCAAAATAGGTGAGGCTAGGAAACAGACCAGAATGAAAAGTTTGACTTTCCTAAACTGGCTCCTGCCCAGATCCCCCAAATGTGAGCAAGTTCGCCCAAGAGACTTGGGAGCTCTCAGAAGAATTTGCAATGTCGATGTGTTGCCCTATAAGGGTGTTAACATTTGGTATCATGATCTCATCATTGCTTCAGCCTGGCAGGATCTAGGACTCCATCACTGGACCTCGTCCTTCAGGACCACCTTGAGGCCATGCGTGAAGGAGGTCTATAAACCCCTGTGAACCAGGGACTCTATAAAACACCAGACAGAATAGACTGCTGATAATTCCATTCACGATCCCAAAATATAGTTACACTACACATGTTCTGCGCTGGCATTTATAGTCTTGCTTTTCATACCATGTCTGTTTCTGTGTTTTGTAAGCTGCCTACCAGTACAGCTCAAATGCTGTGCTCTTAGCCTGATCTTTCTTTAACAATTGCCCACTCCTGTTTCAAAGCTTCTCTCTTCTGTTGAATTATCCAAATACTACTAAGGGAATGAGTAGTGACAAAAGCACCAGTTAGTCCAGACAGCGGTCCAAATCCTCAGGAAAAGCTATGAGAAATCACTCTGGCAAATAATGTGTGAACCACCATGGCTTGATTCCATATACATTTCTCACAATATTCCATAGGGAAGCATAGTGCGGTAGGCGCAATTAATCTTATTCACCTACCAAATGTGTGGGAGTTATACACCCTTCTGAGTAAATACCTTGATTTTATTCTTGTCTGCACCCTTTAGTGCTATCTTCTGTGTATATGTAGAAGCTGTAATAATAACAATTATTATTATAACTAACAGCTCATTTCTTAAATTGAGGCTATTTTGAGTTATAAGAACACAAGAAGGTTGAAACAGGTGGAATGATTTTCTTTAAAAATCACAAAATACAAACCAAATGAGTCTCTTTTTTAAGTTTCTTTTGAGCTAAAAACATAGTCAAGTTTCACCCTAAAGCAAATTTCTATGGATGAGTTATAAATCTCTAAATAATGAGGGTTTTAATGAAAACAAGGCTAACTCAGTGTGAACTGTAGCAGAGCAAATTGTGTCAGTATAACTGTAACTTAATGGAAAACTACAGAATATTGAAAATGTTTTCTGATTATTGCTTAATTTATCAAAATCGTATCATTTACTGCACATTCTAAATGAGGCAAAAGCATATTCAAGGATGTGACAGAGATAATTATAAAAAGCATCAAGCAGCCAAGTAATGAGTAGGTAGAAGAATAAGTCACATGAGAGGAGAAAATACTATTAGGGTCAATGTAAATCTGGGATTTCAATGGTTATATATGGTTATACGTATGGGAGATGGTGGGAAGAAGTGAGGACAAGGGGTGGCTAGGTGGAGGGAGGGATACAGAACATGAGTGGAAATGGCTTTGTGACTGGTGAGTTTGTAACATCATCCGCAATGGTTTCTTCCTGGGGTATGGTATAACTGCTGTATATGTAGGCATTTTTAACTGGAAGCTTGAGATGCAATTAAGCAAATGAACAGCTAAAACCAAAGGGTCTCAAAATAAAGGAAAGGTTAGCAAATTAGCTCTGAAGTAAATAGCACTCATCATTTGCGCAGCATTTTACATTTTCAAGGCATTGTACAAACATTGGCTAATGAAAGGCCTTTTTTTTTTGTTCTCCCTGGAGTTCGCAAGAATTAAGGCATCTACAAATGGGCAGGAACAGGCCCTCAATGAAGCGGTGCATCAACCAGAGATAACAGAGGATGGGACACCAAGCAATAGCTAACTCTTAGGTAGACACATGGAAGACACAAACCTAAAACAGCCATTAATGGTGCAATGCAGAGCTGCTACAGAGCTAGCTGGTCTGTTACCTGATGCACTCACATTGTGTTTCCGTAGGGGCTGCACCTGAGCCGAGAAGTCCTCCCTCTCAGCCAGGCACAGCACTGTGCTGGGACCAGCTGTTGCTCCATCAGCCCTGCCTCTGTGCCTCTGTGCTCCCGTGCCTCTGTGCCGCACTTCATCGCACATGAAAGATGTGCCTGAAGCATCACATAGTGCACCGAGAGGATCACAGACCAAGGAATTGCTCACACCGACTGCAGGGAAAGCCCATAACCACCACGCTGACAGCATTGCTCTTTCCTCTCTTGAAACTCAATCGCCATCCAAGCAAGAATGGGAGATTTGTGGAACAGAAAACACTCTAAAGCCTAATGCTTACGGAGTTCACTTGCTAAGAGAACAGCCAGGTTCCTGGACATTAATTTTATGTTACAAACTCTTACAATAAAAATACATAAACTATTGTGGGAATAGGGGAAGAAACACTTGCCAGTGAATGCCCTTATCACGAGATGATTTTGCAAGGGTTCCCTCCAGTCTCACAGATCTTTCAGTTTCAGTTGCAAAATAGTCCAGTTTTCATCTTTCTCCTGCTTTCCTCCCGACCAGAAACCTCCCATAGTACCCTAGATTGTGGGAGAAGATAGTACAACCCCTTTTCAGCTGAGGACACCAGAAACTTGGTTTTACCACCTCAGCCAATATTCCAGCCGCCACCTGTTCTACAGAAGGTGGATGTCTCCTTCTCTTTCTTCTGAACAAAACCAGCTTTGATGGCTCACCATCCTATGAGCTCAATAAATGAAAATGTAGCAGTGGTTTCTCTGCTTCAAACAGAGGCCAATCCCCCAGTGTGAATTAGGTTTGCTAAGAACAAACCTACCAAACCTGACTGCTCAGGGTTTTAGGACTAGGCAGGCTTTTTGGATCCCACAGGGACTTTAGACTAACCCCACGCTCAGCTGAGAAGGTAGCAGCTCTGAAAATGGATACTAGCAGGGCTGTCAAGGCCAAGCAAAAGTGCAAGCACTTGCGTATTCATTTCTACTGAGGGGTTAGGTACATTACTTGTGCCTCAGTTCCACCTACATAGCATTTGAAGTACCTAAGTGTCTTTTTGGATCGGGGCATGAGTGTTAGAGATGACATTAAAAGCACATAAACAGGAGCCCTACACGTCCTGGACTGTCAAACATCAAGTCCTTAGTAACAACTATCTTCTGAGCCGTGAAGGCTGGATCACAGAAAGAGATGCTGAGAGCGTACAAGTCATTTTGTGACTGTGTAGTGGCTGCTGGTGCAAAGCATACATTTTCAAGTGTTTCCAGGACTACAGAAGCCTTGCAGCTGGTTCTGAGTCATTCTGAGCACCAGAAAAGGTGATGAACGTTATAGGAAATGATCCCCAGTTACTTCAAAATATTATTCTGGAATGGAAACTTCTGTGAGCTATTTGCTCCGGGAGGTATTTTGTGGTTATTAGGCTCATTTCTGTTCTGTTTTTACAGAAATGCACTGCCTACTCCTGCCCAGGACTTTGCAATGATAGGCACAGCTGCATCCCATGAAGACTATCCAAAGCATCATTTAAAGAAAGCCAGTAAACAAAACAACAAATTATATCTCACTGAGAAGATGTTGAAGATAGTGTCTCATGCTGGCACGCGGTGGGGTTCTTACTCCTTACGCCACTAGAGTGAGTATTCACCAAAGCTCTCACAAATCAGAGACTACATCACCAAAGTGGACCAGCCCCAATCATTATGAACGGAGCCAGCAGATCCACTTAGCAGCATCACCCCCATTCTGCTGGCTGCTGTCAGTTTTCCTCTCTGTCTCCATGCTTCCAGGATGATGGTCTGTTCCTTCCTGGAGTAATTTGTCATCTCAACTGTTCAGCCAAGGGACGATATAACACAGACCCATGAGGTCTTACTGGAGATGGGGATTGCTCTCAGGTCTAGCAGCTGAGACATACAGGCCAGCAGCTGGGACTACCTGCTAATGGTAAATGTAGTGGAGATACAAAACACCAATCTTGCAAATTTTCAGAGAAAATTTTCCTGACACTGACTTCTATTCTATCGCGGTCTAATATCTCAAAGGAAATGGTAGAAGCTGCCTGACTTTAGGCATTTAAGCCACAATTGCTGAATAAAACTTAACAAAATAGACTGCAGTGAGCAGCTTTTCTTTGGCAAGAAGACAGCCTCATCATAAGGGCTTGCCCTCTCGCGTGTCTATGATTTCTGACAGATTACAATTAGCCAAGTAATTAAGGTAAAGAAAGTAGCTTAAATGGGAACCTAAAACTGTGAGAAAGGAGAATGATTATAAACAGTGCAGACTATATTGAGGGATTATAGTAAAAAGAAAAAAAATGCCTCAGGAGGATTAAAGTGTTAAATAGTAGTTAAATAGCAAAGAGAGAACACAGTCTAATACCTCTTTTTTTCTTTTTTCTTTTTCTTTGTAATCCAGATTTAGCAGCAATTTTTGGATGTCTGATGCCCTGGTGTGTGAAAATTGGATGCATTTTCATGAGATTAATTTCCTCAGCAGGAATGGGGTCAGGTGAGGGAGTTTTGTAACTTCTTACTGCCAGACAGCCACTAGGACATTGGGGGGGGTCCTGATGCAGGTCTTACGGCTTGCTCTTCCCTTCGCTAAGAGGGAATGGTTGCGGGAGGGAATGGTTGTATTATCTGGTTCAAGCTGAGCAGCACTGTGAGTACCGCTGTTTACTTGGAGGGGGTAGATGTGGCATGAAACAATCCTTTTAGTATCTGGTATCAACAGAGAAAGGCAGTCTTAAAAGAAAGAAACAGAAGAGTTGTCTGAAAGTGAAGCATAGATTTAACAGAGGGCACCTTATACGCCCCTATGGTGTGGTAACCCAAAAAAAGATGGATTTCATCGGAAAGCAGTTTATGACCACAGCTGATTTACAAGGTGAGTCACTGAAGCACATACTCTAAAAGAAGGCAGTGCCCAGTAAAAATTGACTACATGTGGCAAACCACACACCAGCCCTGCCTCAAATTCATCCGTGCTGGCCACGCTCCTGTGTCCAGCTTATGTACAAAACCTACCCCAGAGCGAGTCAGTGCTCCTCTCGGGCTTGGCAATGCCTTTGACAAGATTTTAGCTTAGATCCAGCTAATACATATCAAGCTATTTGCACTCTGTGCCTTTGTCCGTTGAGTGAGGAAAAGAGACTAGCTGAGAATCTGTGTTTAAATATAATTTAGCCTGTCAAGCAAGAGTGCTCCTCAGTTGGGGGTGTTTAAATGGGAATTGAAGCGCTTGTTGTGAAACAGCAAGGTCAATGACACCCCCCCCTCCCCCCGCTGCTGTTCGAGCTCTGCTTCCAGCTCCAGGCCCTGGGGCGACAAGAGAGGAGCCTCAGAGAGGAGAAGGCAGCATCTGGGAGAGCCGAGGAAGCCCTGCTGCAGGGGCGGGAGCAGGCAGATGCCAGCTCCTGGGGCTTGTGTTTCCCGAGGCCAACATGCCTTCTTGTTTTTCCTCTGCTGCTACCCACCATCAGTGAGCCTGTCTGCCCGGGGAATGTATGTAGCTCCAAAATCAGCCGCCTCCAGAGGTTTTCCCCATGCTGAGCTCCCACGTCTGCCTTGCGGAGGCTGCCGCCGGGAAGGGAGACTTACCCCCTTGCAGGCACGGGGATGGGAGCAGTGCCAGAGCACCCACCTCCTTTGCACATCCTGCTTTGTACACAGCCAGCTCACAGCAACCTAGCTACGCTAACCCTTAAAAAAATCATTCCAAGAAAAACACCTCCTTAAATAGCGGTGAATTGGGTGATTTTAAAATGCCTCCACGCTGCTGCACAGATCTGCTCTCTGTGGCTGAAGTTTTCAGTACTGTCATTCACTTCCCGTTAGTACTGCATCTTGCGGCTCCAGCTCCGTGTATTACTTTGAAAATTTGCCCGTATGTATCTTCCAAGATCTATCAGCTCGGTTTACTGACACAATCAAATGTTTACTGCTTTCAGCGCTGCAGAGCCAATATAGCTGAACAGCAAGCTATATCTACTTCTTGCAGCATCATCAAAATTGCCAGCTAAATTTTGATTTCTGACGTCTTATTATTGCGATGAAGGTGTATGGAGAAAAAAAAAAAAAAAAAAGGTTTCATTTCCAGATACCCATCTGATTCTTGAAACTGTTATTGAAACAAAAAATACCCACATCCACCACCCCCAAAAAAGGAACATATTTTTTTCCTGAACAGTAAATGAGCATCTCAATGCCAGAATAAATTAGATAAGGAAGAACCAATATGTCATTTCTTACTTTAACTCCATGTGAAACCAAATTCTCAAAAACAACTGTCAGTATTGTGAGCACAAATTTTGGCACCCGTGATTGTAGGCAGTTAATAACTGAACATCCTGACGTAACCCATACTTCATCTCTTTAGGCATCTGCTGTGTATTTAATTGCAAGTACAAATAAATGTGACCACAACTGTTCTTTGCAAAAGCCAGGCACCCCCACAATGGGTGTAAGCAATGTAGCACATGTGTGAATATCTGGTTAAAAGAGACCTGGTTAAAACAAACAAACAAAACAAAACAGGTTTTCAAAACCAAATGCGCGCAATACAAGGGCCCTAGGAACTAAAGCCTGAAGCATCTGACTTGTATGTCCCTGTTCCTGACGTGGCATTTAGGACCAAGAGTTTGGTGTTTTGGGACTCATTGAGCTATGAGCTGCTGAAGTGAGTTCACAATTCACTGGGGATGAGAGCTAAAAGCCTGGGACTTGAGTGTATCTTCTTTTTTTAAAGGCTTTTCAGCAGGGTGGTTGTCTCCAACCCCTTGCCTGGTAGTTAGGACTCTTCCTGAGGAAGGACAGCCTCAAACTTCTTCATGCTGAGGATGGACCCAGAAGCAAGGCTCCTGCAGGCAGGCAAACTGAATCCCCATTTCCCTTGTCTCAGAGCTGCTAGCTGGTACCCACAGTCAGAAGGAAGCTGGGGTTTAAGAGTCACCCGTCTCTCTTCCCTGCCTGGCTGGTTGCCTTCTCTGTCCTCTTCCTCTTCACACACAGACTCATGAGCACCTCATGTTGAAAAGCAAGGCCCAACCCAATGAAGCAGTCATCAGGGCACAACCCAGCACTGTGTTGACACACTGCTTCAGAGCTGACTGGTTTTAAGCAGCAGAGTGTCTTAGTCCTGCACATCTGAGCCCACCACACTTCCTTCAGATCCACATCCAGCTAGCCCTGAGCAAGCGTGGAGTCAGGTGGGAAAGCAAGCAGGAAATATTATGGACAGGAGGAGACCAGAAGAGGATGCAGATGAAGGAGAAATATATGAGGATGGGGAGGTTGCTGCTAGCGATGAAACCCCATGGACGTCTGAGGGACCAGAAAGATGTCTGTGCAATTGTAGCTGTTACCCACTTAGACCTGTCAAGTCTCAAGCTTTATGTCTGAGGGGTGTTTGTTCAGCTGCCTCCTGGACTGGTGCTGTGCAGCCCGGACAGCAACAGCAACACAGATTTTTCTCTGTCTTTACCTTCATTGACCAGCTATTTCCAGTGCAGGAGGTAGCAGGCCTAGGGGAGGTTCTGGCAAGGGATGGAGGCAATGGAGTTTGTATTCCCATCGGGCCCTCACTGGTTGGTACCCTCCGGTTTCACGTAGCAGCCACAAGTAACATAATGTAGAGCTGGATGGGGAAAATGTGGAGTCAAAAGCCACTGTAACCACCTGTCAGATACTCTGATACCCGAAGTTTGTTACCTCGGAAATGGCTGGACGTCAATGCTAAGTGAAGCGATTCCTATGTTGAGATTGTGAAGAGATTTGATTTAATAAAATAAGGCATTATCATTGTTGTTGTTATTATTACTATTGTTATTATTATTATTGCTTGTTTGGCACACCTTCTAGTTTTAAAGGCCTGGAGAAACCTGATAGCTGATATGGGGATTAATGTTGTCATTTGCTATGGTTACCAGCAAACCTTTCATTAAATTCATTGCTGCAAGGTAAACTGTATTTCTAGATTTGCTCTTGTTCTACGGCTGCAGCAAGCTGTTAAGGTAGGACTTGGCAAACAGAAATGTGGGCAACTGATTCATTGTAATTTGGCTGTCTTGCTATTTGGCATTTGTTGGTTTTTTTCAGCACATACGGATAATGATTACTGCACAGGCAGAGATGTTTATGCTAACTTTCAGGGACCCTCAAGGCAGAACTCTGGTTCTGATCCATCTCCTGTCAATAATTCTTTCTCCTTTTCAATAATCAAAGCACATTATTCAATCACCAGGCATTAAATGAAATGTATCAGATTGAAACATCTACGGTGAAAATACTGGATGGAAATAAAAGGGCAACTACTTTGTAGTTATAATATTAAGCAGCATCAATATGCCCATTTCCATTAAAATATTGCACGTTAAAGGTTACAGGAAAGGCCACGCTGCAGCAATAGTTTGATTTGTACCGCTTTTCTCCATAGAGTATATAAGTCCTGTCTTAATTTTGTCAGATGATATGCCAGCCTAGAAGAGGGTATGCAATTAAGAATGAAAAAAGCACAAATAAACAGTGCCATCTTTTGGGCACGGCTTAAACTCCACATTTATTAAATTCCAGGTACGTGTAATGTATGAATGCTATACAGGAATGCACATACGCACTTATCTGTGTGGCAGGTGACCTTAGGGTATTAGCTTTTTTGTCTCTTGAGAGGTAGCAATAGGGACTCAAAGCCTGAGAGTCTCCATCCAGGTCTCTGCAGCCGGCCACTTTTCTGCTGTGGCATCCCAGGCTACCGCAGCATGGGGTGCAGAGCGATGCCTGTTTCTGAGGCTGCCTGTGGCACCTCCCTGGTGCACGTGAGTCCTATCGAGAAGCAGACGGGTGACTGAGTATCCCTTGAGAATTTTTGTGTTTTGAAACACAAGGAATATGAGAGTAAGGTGGAAATGCAGTGTTTTCGTTTCTGTATGGGGGAAGAGCAGCTTCACATTTTACCAACGTGAAGTCCAAATGGATTACATGCAATATCAGACTGTTAACCTCTGGGATAGGTTTGCCAACCAAAGCTGTGTGGTAACTGTCCCCCTGACTGATACAGGCTTTCCCACTGTGACCTACACTTCCATCACTGCCGGGTTTGACTATTACAACACATTGCAACAGTGAGCAGTAGATGGGCCTTGAACGAGCTCCAGCCCCATCAAAATGAGTCTCCCAAACCATAAACATCACCATCCCTGTGCCTCAGGCACTGCCTTAACACTTTCTGAATGCCACAACAAATTCTACTAGTTAGAAACAGCCTGTACAAATAACACCAAAGGCAAACGCAGGTTTTCAGGTGTATTTATATGTCCAATGCTCTCTTGAATAGGAGCTGGGTGCTCAAAACTCCTCTGACAATCTGATCCTGCCTTGAAAGGAGACTGGATGTTTAGCCACACTTTACTGAAAAGGTACCCATAGAAAGAATTATACAAGGCTAAGGGCTAATTACAGGATGTTAGAAAAGCGTTGCTCTTACCAGTGATACGTGCGTTACAGCAGTCATCACCATTATGGTGGACATCATCATGCCTGGTCGTAAGAAAGCAATCAAATCCCTGGACCATAGCAAGGGATTAAGCAGCTCTTGAAACATCCAGGAACACTCTGGCCAAGAAGGGACTGTATGAGGAGATATGACACCAGTCAATCTGCTCCCAGGTAATGGCAAAATAATAATTTGTACCTGACTTGGGTAGTGTGTACATCTTTGATCAAGGTTGTGTTTAGTCCTAAATAACATAACCTCTCAAAGACTTAATATTCAGTGATTCTGCATGAATTGAGTACACTATGAAGACCAGAAGGTAAAGCCCTGGCAGCTGCTTCCCTGACCTTACTGCCTGGAGACACGGCACTAAATCCCTCAGTGTTGTGCAGGCATTGCCATGCACTGGAGTCCTGCCCCTGGCTCCACCAGAGTAAGTGTGGACAATAAGGCAGAATATTCAGAGACAGAAGCCTTGGCACTTGAAAGAGTAAATGTTGCCGTTAGGAACTGCAGAAATACAGACAGGCGGGCAAAGCCTGAGCTCGAGATGTAGGGGGAAACAAAATACCTTCTTTTGTGGCACAGATTTTTAAAGATGTTTAGGCTCCTAAATACTGAGAAATCAGAGAGGGTTCAGCTGTACAGCACCCAGGTTTCTTTGACAGGCATGTTGCTGTTCATGTCCTGTCTCTGTGCTCTCTCTCCTTTCTTTCTTCTGCACAGCTCTGTGGTGGGAAGGCAGTTCTACTCTGTTACACTTCCAGATAAAGGTACTATTCCTTTAACATCTCTCTTGGGAAGACCTACACAGAAAGTGATATTTGGGGAAAGGAGAATTAGACTATAAAGCACCATGACTTAGACAGGGGTCCAAAACTAACCCATTGAATTTTGACATCTCCAGATTCCCACTGCAATTCTTTGCCCGAGCTATGATCTGGGTGATGCTTCTTTCTTCTCTGAAGAAAGCTAAACACTGCATTTTTTCTGCTCTGCATTTTTCTTCTTACCATCCCCAGATGCTGAATTTGTTAATATTTTCCCAAGAATACAGAGAATTTTGAAGTCTGATGTGCTTCCTTTATTTCTGTAAATTGATACGCTCCATTCATTTACTCAGAGGAGTTTGGCAGCAATAGCCACAGCCCAGTTGTGCGTGGCACACACTGCACATTGCAGAGAGATCAGCATACAGATGTGTCTACTCTGCTTACCAAGCATATCGTTTGCTGCTTTGCAAACAGTGAAAGGCTTGATTGAATTCAGGTTTCGTGTGTTTGCCAACCTGTCTTGAGGTCATAGTCGGTGGAATCAAAATCTCATTAGAACTGAAGTATACACTCAAGAATAAATCATTATCTTTTTCATCTGCAGACTCTTCACTGCCTTACGTGCATTGTTTCCGTGTGCAGAGGCTTTTATTTGAATTGGTCCTCAATAATAAATGCTGTATCCAGTTACTTTCTGGTCATAAGAAGATGGTTTTTGACACTGTATGGCTCGGATACATTTTCATGTTGTTCTCATCTATATTATTGTTATGTTGAAGGCGCAGAATCAGCAAGGGGGATGCCACAATGAGCATCTGCTACAGATTGTCTGGTCAAGAAGCGGGAGTGGGTGATGTCTGCTTTAAACAACTGGATGAAGTCTCCTGATCTCAGGCCCTATTTGTCAAGGAGGAGGTTTACCCACTCCAGCATCTCCTGGAAGGACAGCATGTGGGGCTCAGGCAAGCCAGAAGATTTCTGGGGTGTGTTGAGGGCAATTTTTTACACAGGTACTGGACAGGCCAACTAGGGAGGTGCTCAGCCAATTCAGCTACTCATGGATAATGAAAGACTAATCAAGGACACGATAGCCGATGGCAGCCTTGGCTGTGGCGACCATGAGATGGTAGAGCCTAAGATCCTGAGGGGAGTGAGGAAGGCAACTGGTGCAAAAATTATTCTGTATTTCAGGAGAGTGGATTTCATTTTTTTGAAGGCAGTGGTAGGCAGGATCCTGAGGGAGGCTGTTCAAAAAGCCCAGGAGTGCTGGCTGAGCAACCGCCTCATTGCACAGGAATAGTCCACCCCAATGCGCAAGACAGAGCACGTGGCATTGACGCAGCAGGAAGCCAGCCTGGTTGAATAGGAAAATCCCAAGTGTCAACCTCAAATGTCAAAAGGTTACATAGAAAAGGGAGGAGCAGAGACAGGCTACCAGGAAAGAATATAAAGACATTGTCAGCGCATGCTGGAGAGAAATATGGTTGAAACTGGTGAGGGATACGAAAGGCAAAAAGGAGCGAAATAGCTTGGACGGTCATGACTCTCTGGACTTCTACATCCTTGAGAGATTCACCCCACACAGAGTTGTTGCTTCACAGTTTATTATGTCAGCCTTGCAGCAATAACACAGAGATAGCTGGAATTATTTTAGTGGGAAAATAACACCATCCTCACAAAAAGGTCATTTTCCAGGAGAAAATTTTCAATTTTGCTCAAAAATGTTTTGATTTTCTGTCAAGCAAATTGAGCAGACAGCAGCCCAGCTGCTGACTTGGAAAGCTCTTTCAGCTGTGCTTCATAGCAGCAAAAAGTCAGATCGACCAAAGCCTGCCAAGGGGGAAGCTAAAGGCCACATTCATCCTCTTTGGTTTTCAGTCTGCTCGTCTCCCTCATTTACGAGTGTCCAGCAGGGAAGGGTGAGTGCCTCAGCCCTCTGCCTCGCTGGCTCCTGCTCAGCACATCTGAGGGCAGGAGGGGAAGGTGGGCAGCCCCTTCTGTGGCTGCTGGAGCTGTGGGGACCAAGACCTTCCTCCTCCTCCACCCAAGCCCTGTGGAAACCGCCAGCTCATTTCACCTGGCACCCACTACCAAGAGCCTTTAGGTGAGCAACCAGAAACCTTCCCTCTGAGGTCGCTTTGGTTCTTGACATCCCTTTTGCAATTTTCACCTCTACTTAGCATGTTTTGTTGGGTTTTTTTCAAATGCAATGGCTTTCCTTCTAAGGAACCACCAGTCTCCAGGCCAGAATGACCACAAGTTGCTTCTGCCGAGTCCTTCAGGCCACATCTACACTGCTACACAAAAGAGGCCCATGGATGAGTCTGAGGCCAAGCCCGCAGATGGGCTCCCGGCCATCCTGCAGAGAGCTATGCCTTGCGCAGAGCAGGGCGGTTTGGTGGGAGGTAGTAGCTGCAGCAGCACAAAACAGAGCCACAGCTCTGCAGCACACAAAACGAGGGAGCCTGCGCTCAGACTTGCTTCCTGCTCCTCTTTCATTTAGCAGCACAGCCATACCCTTTGGTACAGACCAGGACCTTGCTGCAGATATGTGCTGTTGTCTGACCAGGGGGATCTAATAGCATTTTCTGAGCCCTCCCTGCTCCTTTTGCCACTGGCGGAGGTGATCTCTCCCTCTGGGCTCTCATCTTCTGGGGAGCTCAGCAGCAGCCCGTTTTCCCCTACCCTCGGCACCTCCTCCTCCTGCTCAGTAAACTGTGGGGCTGTGCTGGAAGGTTTCTGTGGGGTGTCCCCAGAAATCCAGGGTTTGCCAGTGAGACCGAAAGCTGTGCTTGCCGGGAACAAACGGGTCCACATGGATAGCTCTGGTGGGGTATTCAAGTCTCTTGGAAGTGTCTAAAAATTTGGGATATTACAGTTAATGCCAAACTAAACATGGAGCCTCCATGAGCCAGCAAGATGGACAACTCCACAAGGAGCATCCTCCCACCTTTCCCACCCCTTCTTTTACAGCGGATTTGGTCCCCATCTAGGACATCAGCTGTCTCGACTGACTGTTTGGAGAGCCTGGATACAGGCCTCATCTAAATGGCTGAAACTGAGGTGGCTTCAATACTAAGTTGACATCATATAATGCTCTTTACTCTGATTTGCATTAAAATTCACCTCCTTTTAGAGGGACAGCCCAAGGCCTATTTACCTCTTGAGTCTCACCCACACCTCCTCTTTACATCTTCTGGTCTTGTTTATGCCTTTACGTGAGATTTTAAAAATGTCTCAGAAACCTAATCGAGACTGGCACTTGAAAGGGCAAGGACCATTGCGCCCTACAGATGAAAGTCCATTTTGTCTAGTCAGTTAATGGCAGAGTTTCTCTGACATCTATAATGTTTAAATATTTATTAAAAGGGATGTGTTTTATCAGACAGTACAAGAACTTTCTTGGACCCATTCTTGCTGCTGTGGTTCCAGGGAAACAAAATGAACATTTAGTTCAGAAGTGAAAGTTTTCATTTGTGAGTGTATATCTAGAAAATATGTAAGGACATACATGTATATATGTGTATTTCATCATAACCCTACTGCCTAATTTACATTGACACTGTGAATTTCAGCTCCTAGATGAAAGCTGAAAGTGGCATTTTGGAGAAATAGCCCACAGATAATAGAGCAGAGTGTGTATGTCTGCACCTTTACTAGGAGAATTTAAATGAATAACAGCTCATCACAACTGAGCTGATTTCAAGGAGTGGAAGGCAGGTGATGAATTCTAGCATGCGCTGAGGTTATACCAGATAACAGCATCATTTTAAATTTTACCAGATAACCCATTTCCTGCTTTAGATTATTATTATGTATTTCAAACGAAGAGGAAATTCTAGGTAGCGCAGCTGCCTTGCTGTGTTATATGAGTCCAGCCTGCCAATGGTTGATTTCTGGTGCAGTTTTTGTGCTGTGGATGCTGGCTCCGAGTACGACAAGCAGCGTAGGTCCTGGTTAATGCGGATACTTCCTTTGGTTCTGCAACTGAGGCCAAATCAGATACCGCAAATATCTCAATATTGCTTGCTAAGAAGCAGCTGCCAACGCGCTACACAAAAGAAGGTCCCTAAATCTGGACCCTTTATGGCACATCACATTTGGGGAACTTTGTGTGTTTTGGGGTGAGGAGGAGATTGGTAGGAAATAGGAGTCTGCTTGGATCTTGGAGGTATTTAGATTTTGGACACAGAACAACAGAAGGAGGCAGGGTCTTCCCAGGGACAGTCCCTGGAGGAGTGGGGCTAACATCTCCCTAACCACGGGAGATAGAAGGACCCTTGGAGGACACATTTTCTTTCTTAGTCATCTAAGCCAGTGCACTAATGCTGGGGGAGAAGAAGGGAGGATGAGTAACCCCCACCTCTCTTGGAGGGATGTGTGCTGTTCTGTCTGTGCTGCAACGAGGGAAAGCTTTCCAGTGCATAGATACAGGAGTCAAAAAACCCCCACTTGTCTCATCTACTGACCCACTGGGGTAAGTTACTTCAGCTCCATGTAAAACATAGTTTAGCTTTAATCACAGTTATTACGGTGATGCCTAAGGATTAACCAAGGACCCCATCAGACTCGGGGCTGCACAGACACAAGGAAGCAGTCTCTGTCCTTAAAGCCTGTACCCAAAATGGGCATTGGTGGGGGCAGGTAGGACTCACAGCAGATGCAAACCAAGCCATCGTGGCAAAGACCGTATCAGTGCCAAATGGATGCGGGGCTTCAGCAGGGTGGGAAAGGGGTCGCTGTGGGACAGGCGAGCTAACAAAGTGTGAGGGAGAGGGACAGGGTATGGAAGAGAAGAAGACCCAAGCTGAGCAGAGGTGAAGCGACGGGGCGGCAGAGACGCTGCAAGGGAGCAGGATGTGAGCAAGCAGACTGTCAGTGCAGGGAGAGAAAATGACGGCGGCAAAAGTCCCTGGCGTGCTTTCTCAAGTCTGCTGGCTGCAGGTTTCCCCAGGATCCTGAGCAGAGGCAAGACGTGTGTTGCCATACAAGTCAGAGAGGATTTCAAGCCAAGAGGGGTCCCCTCACCACCAGCCTGGGGCTGGAGGGAAGGTACTATTATTTCAGGAAAACGTGGCCCTGTTCTATCTCTCCCCAGCAGCCATCCCAGCGTTGCTCATTCTCCCTTACAGACATTAGACTGGACACTTCTCTTTCCACACAGCAGGCAGGAGGATTCAGAGGAGAAAAGCTTAGCCTGGGTTTTTCTGAGCCAGCGAAAGAATTTCACACAGCAGGCAGGAGGATTCAGGGGAGGAAAGCTTAGCCTGGGTTTTTCTGAGCCACTGAAAGAATTTCAGTGCTCAGCTCTCAGCAACATTAGCAGCTAAACCCTTGAGTTCAGCCTCAAAAATCTCAGCCAGATTATTCATTGATGTTGTTATTCTGTACTCAGATCCTTTTGGCCAGGCGTATTATTTATGATCCTAAACAATGTCCCAGTTATTGTTTGCTATGACATCGAGTTAGTACAGAATGGGAATGTTTAGAAGAACCTGCAGATACCAACCCTTTCTAGCACAGAAGTCAACGCTTGCAGGAATCAGCACAGAGGTGTCAACGTGTCAGAAGAGTTAGTTTTGGTCAATTGATTCCACGGACGTGGTGGGCATCTGAGGCTGCTTTTCCCATTAGTGAGTCTGAAGAACCTATTGAGTATTCTAGTTTTTGATGTATAATTTCCAAGAGCTACCTACTTTGCATGGTATTGTGAGGATTATTGACGTTAAAATAATTTGTTGATGATCTTAGGAAATGAAGTTCTAAA
Source organism: Phoenicopterus ruber ruber (assembly GCA_009819775.1). Classification (NCBI taxonomy): domain Eukaryota; kingdom Metazoa; phylum Chordata; class Aves; order Phoenicopteriformes; family Phoenicopteridae; genus Phoenicopterus; species Phoenicopterus ruber. The sequence continues at coordinate 186,594,167 of CM020215.1, read as the reverse complement.
TTTCCTCTCTGACCCCTGTGACTTGCAAGTTTGGCAGAGCAAACCTCCCCCTTATTTATACAATTTATAGGAATGGGCCCAGAAAAGTCTATGTCGAATGTTCCTGCTCACAAAACTTTAAATGACTCAGTAGCAGCTTAAACCACAAGCAGCATCAATGTTTGCACCACCACCTATTTTGAAAGGGAAATACATTTCCATTTTCATGAAGCGGAGGAAGATAAAGTGGTGTTTTATGAACTTCCTCTTATGTGTCAAGCTGGCTTGGTTGATTTTTTGGATAGCACTTAATCATGTTGGGTCTTTTCCAGGAAATGATAATTTACAAGCGTTTGAAACTCATACTCCCCCTCTTCACGAGTCAGAAAGTATGACCTAGTTTAAGTTACAGCCTGAAGATGTGACCTAGTTTTACAGGTAGCCTGCACCCATTGTGCTCGGCTCAGCATTGTAAAATTTGGAAATCTTCTCTTCGTGAGAAGTGAGCTGGACTATCACCTTGAGTCATTGTTCCTTTTCACCAGGCCCCTGAAAAGTTAACAGTATTGCCTAATTGAGAAAGCTTGGGACAAAACATTTTTAGACGTACTTGATCTCCTTGATTCAGGTCCTCAGAAATACTTTGCTGCCCGACCTTAATGACCAAAAAAGGCCTGGGGGCTCTTCTGCAAATCCCTGCAAAGGATGGGCATCTGAGGACCACAGTTTAAGAGCACTTCGGCGCTGAAGACACGGCTGGGTTGCCCGGGGGCTGAGAAGCTCAGGCACAATGAACGGCTGGCACTGCTGACGAGGGAACAACCTGGGAGACACACGGAGGAGCGTGGGGAGAGTACAGCTGCCATCTTCTTCCTTCGCACACAAACAGAGTGCAATTACGGAGGAAAATGCTGCTTGCTTGTCTGGTCTCCCTCTGTCATGGCTGAGTGTTCGAGCACCTCTAAACTTTGAGCAAATGCCATGTTTTAGAAAAAGCCTGGACTTATTCACGGCTTAGATGTTACCTTAGGACAGCAGTGGGCTTATTTCCTCTGGGGCAGAGAGCACCAGCGTGCTTTCTCTCTACATCTCTACCTGGATTAGGCAGGAGTTGCTCAGATGGGGGCAGCTCTGACCATGTGCAAAATCAGAAAAATGTGCATCCTTAAAAGCAAAGACAGATGGTGATGACAGGTTCTTCTACACAGAAATGGTCTGGCGGGTTTTCTGGAACCAGTTTTCCTCTTAAATGCTTTGATTCTAGTGGAGCACGTCACAGCTCTCGCAAAGGCATCAACACCTTGATGAGTATGTCCTAACTGCTAACCACCATTTGCAGAGATCTCCACGTGGTCTCCTACTACTTTTCCAAACTTTTCACTGTATTAAATAAGGTTCTGCCTTAAACACTGGAGATATAACTGAGAGCACTGTTCATTGTCACATCCAAACAGATGAACACGAAGAGGAATATTAGAGAGAAAAGTTTGTATTGATTAACCAAGGAAGTGCTGCTGTAATTAAAGTGGAGGTTCCTCTGTGTGGAAAGCTACGCATGATCACATCCATCGTATCAGTGGCTTTGGAGCAACGAGCCAGGCATCTAACAAGCGGCTCACTTCCATAGCAGAAGAAACACCAAAACGTGCAGCACTGAAATTTAGGAGCAATGCAGAACTTGAGCCTCCAGAGGCATATACTGAGTTAATTTTCCTCTAAACAAAAAATAATTGCCCTACAAACACAAGTATGGGGGAGTCATGGTGATGGTTATATGTGATCTCCTTTACACATAAATAAGAATGAGTTAAGTGAACGTGGTATTGCAAGGGTTACTTGCACCACCTAAATCTAGGTCACATTGAGAAATTCAAAGAAAACTTCTGAGTTTACCGATACATTTTTAGCAAGTACCACATTTCCGAGTACGCAGGAGTTGATAATATGAGAAATACCAGTATTTCGTTTAGCCTGGCCTTTTCTCACTTTAAAATTAGTGCTGTGGTGAACTTTTGGGTAAAGGTTATATAATGTGAAACAAACACGTAGGAAGGGCTTTGGCCTAGCCCAAATTCGGCTGCCTTTTTTCATGGCTGAAGCAGCACAACGCTCACTGTCACCTTCAGCCCTGTTTTACTCTCCGTGAGAAGCCGACTGGCATATGCTGGTCGTGATGTTCAACCCAAACTACTGACTCCAAACAAAAGACCGCGATGAAAGATAGTTCATCAGTAACCATCGGGCAACATCAGCTATAATTACTTCGAGGGGAGGAGCTGGTATTAAACCCATGGTACATTCTTGGTGTTGGTCCTTATTTTAGTGGCTCTTATAGTCTGTTATTTTTTCCTCCCTCTAATGGCCAAGAGGGAGAGGAGATCCTGCCCTGGCAGCGGGAACTTGCTCCAGCAGACTCTTTGGTAACCGGCCCATTCCCATTGTTGATTCAGACTGTCTCGTGTTGGGAGCAAACCCACATTCATATACTTTTTTTTTCTGTAAGAACTTAAATTACTTTTCATTGAATGTGTCTCCAGCCCATAATGGTCATAAAGGCCATCTGTGCTCCCGGGCGTTTGGCTCGCAAGCGGAGGACCGCGGATGCTGACTGGAGCCTCCTCTGCTGTCCGCCTTTCAGTTTCACAAGTGTCATCAATACCTGGGCAAAACCAACAAAAATAAAACAAAAAAAAGCCGCCCTGCCACTAAGGCAGAATTTCTGCTTGGGTCATATTTTACACAACTTGCACAAGCACATCTGATAAGGCCATGTGAAAGTCTCTGGCAAGTCAGGTGTGTCAGATCTCTTCTCCCTCACTAGATTATGGCCTCAAGAGTTAGGATGGAGCAACCAGGAGCCCTTGTTGCTGTGCCTGGCCTGTTCCTGGCCGGGATGCTGACGAGAGGTGGGTCATTCCGGACATTTGGTGAGCAAAGACAGCATGTCCATCACCTATTCATTTGTTGTTGATGCTGCCAAAGTCATTCAGTGTCATCCTTTTAATACAGGCATAGAAATGCCAAAACAAGTTATAATCTTCCTTCAGGGCAGATCTCACAAGAGATACAAAGATAAGACATGTCACCAACGAGCAAATATTCTTCCCAGGGCTATATTATTCTCAGTTACACGTAGAATATATATGCTATATTTGAAATAGATACAACTAATGGATCTTATGTAGAAGAAACATTACTTGCATTGCCGCTATGTTTTAAAGCAGTTTGTACTGCACCGAGTGACAAATACCAGCGTACACTAAAATAGCCACCTCCTAAAAAAGGCTTAAAATGAAACTGTCTCATATAAAACTATTTATAATACTAATCTTATTGATGTCAGCAGGAAAACATCTACTGATGTCAAAGTGAGAAGCTAAGCCCTTTCTTACCAGTACAATATTAACCAAGATTAATAAAACTGAATTAATTGTAACAAGCAATTTATGTGTTTGGGGGGAATTTTTCGCATTCAGCAAGTCTCACAGTACAGCTGGGCCAATAGAGTTCTCAATTATCTTTTTTATGTGAGCTGCTTTGTTTCACAGTCTCACACATCAGCAAAATTCTGCTGGTGTACAGATGGCATATACCAGAGAACAAGAGCAAACTTGAGGAAATTTGTTTGGATGTTTTCAAATAAATCATGGGAGCATTTCTATTTGGCTCATATTTTTGAAAAAAAAAAAATGTTTTTAAAATGTAATTTTCAGCCAAACTGAAAAAAAAGAAAAATAGCCAGATAACAAAGCAGAAATAGAATAAAGTGCTATTAATCCACAGGCAGCAGAATGCTGGACTGCGGTCCAACACACTCGATACTAATTTATAATATTACGTTTTATATTTATAATAAGGCTAATGAGGTTTAAATAAAATTATCTCTTCTTATTCATAGTGGTATAATAGGACTGTTATATTTGAGAGAAAATGCAGATTCACATAAGTAGTAATTCAACTATTCATTTACAGGTGACAATAGATGGTAAAATAAACAGCTGTTTCCAGGAAATAGTAAACAAATTTAAAATGTTTTGTGCTGCCAGATTCTTCTCTAATTTATTACTCTCTATCGCCAGTGACAGATCAAGAAGAAAAAGGCAGAAGCTCAGGCCTGGACCGTCATTGCCCACATGGGTTTACTTTAGCTCTCTTGCTGGCTCGGTTTTGACCCGCCTGGAGGAGCCCTCTCTGTCGAGCCCCGGGGCGTGCAGCACGTACGCTCAGTTTCGTGCGATAAAAACACAACTTACTGGGTTGCAGCTTCGTAGTATCTTCTGCTTAAGAGGGAGGCTGGCTTAAGCTGCAAGGCTGTATGCCACTCAGTGCCTCGTAACTCCAGCCCTCTTCCAGTTAGCGGGACAGAAATAACCTAACTATCCATTTCCAGAACGGCAGCTGTTTTTCCAGAGCAAAGATCTGGAGCCATGATGAGTGATAAACCATTAAACCAGATGGATCTTGTTTTGTTTACGCTGTGTTACTGCATGTGATATTGTACTGCAGAAAAAAAATAATTAGTGAAGCTCACATTGCAAAATGCTGCAGGTAACCAGGCAGCTGGTCAAACTTCTGTGTGACACAGAAAGCATTGTATTTGGGAGATGTTTATACAAAAAAAAGAGTAGACAATCTGCAAATGGTTGCTAACTAAAGCAGTGTCATCAGTTATTAGCTCCCAGAGGGCAAAATAAGTACGCCCAGGTTACGCCATTTGCCGCAGATCGGGTCCCCGGGATGTCAGCAGGGTGGAGAACCCACGCTGGGGTCAGAGCAGGCACACGAACCTGCACCAGGCCAGCCATAACCTATGGACCAGCAATGGAGATCTGCTCCGCTCTATGCATTCATAGCCAACATCTGCAGTGAACTGATTTTATCTGTGTCCACGGAAAGTTGCGATTCTGGCATCTGGTGTTTTTTTGTGACACGGTAAGGAAAAAATCATTCCAAGCATTTCACTCAGTCAGTCTAATTAATAGCGAAGAGTAGGTTAAAATCCTTCAAACTGGCAGGACATGAGGTAAAAACATTGTGTACAAGAGAGTGCCTGAACTTCTCAAACAGTTACCTTCCATCTGGTCATGTTTCAGTGCTCCAAAATCCGTGACCTGCTGGGAAGGGGACAGGGGAGGGAGATCCTGTTTGTGAATCCTCCCCTTATGGAGTCGGGGTCCCCAAAACCACCCACCAGGCAGCCTTACTCACACCTGGTGGTACACACTTAGGGACTGAGGGAGTTTGGGACCTACAGCATGAGGCGGCAGCTACATCGTGGTTATGAAGAGGTGATAGCACCTAAAACGTGAGCTTGGTGGTCAAAGGAGGATTCTGGCATCCCCTGCTAAAAGAACAACCAGGGATCTCTCACACGGTGAATGAATCAAGACCCAGAAGGTTGGAAAAATGAATCTATCGTTTTGTGACTTGCGGCACATAAGGAGCTGAAAGCAATTGGAGTTCCTGCTTGCCTTCTGTCATAGCCAAACATAAATTGATGGGAGTTTGGTGACGTGCGGTCTGGGGAAAGGCAATGTGTCTCACGCAAGAGGGCAGGTGGTAGAGAGCACGTGTCTCAAACGCTGAACGAATGGCAGGAAAATATGCCCTCCCTAAACTTCCTAAAACAGATTGTGAACAGATAGCAGTAAATCAAAGATACTCAGCCCCTCACCTCCACCCCAGCACAAATACTTCCTTGGAAACACTGCTAGAAACCCCAGCACATTCAGACTTAAGGCTAAAAAAAAGCAGAAAAACGAAACACCCGAAGTTGCCTAGAAATTTGTGAAATCTGAATTAAACAACCTCAAGCTGACAAAGGTTTCTCAGCTTTTCATGACCAAGCTTTGCTTTGGAGCTAGTCACAAATGGTAACATTAGGCAAAGGTATGGGATCTACAGGGTCAGATCCCAGTGAGTTAAAAAAAAAAACCACAACAGCTGGCAAAGTCCCCAGGTTGTGATCCCAAATACCAGCAACCAGGGAATACTGGACAAGAAACCGATAGAGAGAGGGAGAAAGAACAAGAAATTGCCTGCGTATACGTCTAAGCGCACTTTCTGCTTTAGATGTGAGTTTTCTCAAATCACCGCAGCAAAACACTGCTTACGGTCATGTTTGTGAGGTTTTGCTGGAGACTAATTTTGTAACAGCAGAAGTATGAGCGTGCAATAATTGTTTGGAGCCCTCCGAAGCCGGTACATCAAACCAAAGGGCAGCACGGACTGCTTTGTATGTCCGATCTGCTGGGTCCTTATTCCCCAGCTACTTTTCTTTGTTCTAGCTCAGCCCCTGCATCAATGCTTCAAAAATCTTTTTGACAAATTCTTGTTGTTTTCCACCCAAAGACATGGCAAAGCCTCCTGAATTTGGGCCAAATTAGGGGAAGTATACCTAGTTCTGACCCAAGGCTGTTGCTACCACCAGGAAAAAGAGCTGTACGTCAGTGAGAGTGGGGGGAGCAGGAGACACGGGCGGCTGGAAGGAGCCGGAGAAAAGGAAGTGGGATAGACAGAAAAAGAAACACTCACTGGCTGGAAAGAGCTTGGGAAGGCAGGGGGGAGGAGTACCCAGGTGCCAAAATATGCAATCGTAGCCCCACGTATGAAAATTCACTTTTTTAGCAAGAGCACAGTAAGAATATACGAATGTTTACATGCACGCAAATACACTGAATGCCAAATAAACTATTTCCAAGTAGGATTTTTTTAACTTCAAATTTCAGCAAATAATCATCCTCTATCCACAGACCAAAATTATCTTTTGAAGATTATAAAATAAGAGTCATATGTACCTTTCTTAGCCAAGAAAGCAGTAGCTTCTTCTCAAGGCAACTCTTTTCATGAATTGATTAGTCTACTCTTTTCATTAATTGTATCCCCATGAAGCAACTGAATAAACGAAGCAGGCAGAAAAGAACAGGCGCTTCTGGGGGAAGACTCACTTTTAGGAAGGTCAGCACTAGTGCAGGTGGTTTTACTTGATCATCTTGGCATACATGCCCAGGCTGCCTCAAACGACACTACTGAAGCTGTTCAACCTGTGGCTGCTCTGATGCAAAGAGCAAAACCAAACTGTATTAAAACAGCCCTACGTGGAGCTTCCTGCTTCCTTTTCAACGCACGTAAGGGCGCGAAGGGACAAGGGCCAGGGCAAGACAGGCAGAACAGGACCTCCTATTTGCTTTCTGTTTTACAGAGAGACTAGCCAGAGCGTGGCTCCTAATTATAACCCCCGGGGTAACCTATATAGCCCCATGAGGACTATTTTATCACATCCCTCCCACCTAGTTCATCACATAGCTGGACAATTTGCAACCAGAGAATGCTGAGGCCAAAAAAAAAAACAAAACCCACAACCTAGAAAACCCCAACAAAAATCATTTAGGGCCCGAAGTAATCACAGAAGGGAAATTTAAAGGCCCACATTGCATTGTGAAATTCAGATGCCTACAGCACCCCTAATGAGCACAGATGTACCACTAACCTGAGCCTCCAAAGCCCTCTTCTAACCTCTGGTGGCTTAGGATCCATAGGTAACCAACAAGCCTCTTCACAGGGGCTCAATATGCACTACAGGTGCTGTGACCTCCTCTGGCACGCACTCACAGCCCACAGCCGCTGTCATTCAGATGACATTTAGTGCTGGTGGTTCCCCTCCTTCATGTAACACCAGACATCAGCAGAGCATTTGCTAAGGTCAACTGCTATGAGCTAAGTTTAACTCAACTTTCAAATCATTCGAACCCCCATCTCTATCTCCCCAGAGCCTGGCTTAACCCCCCAGAACAGACACAAGACAGCAGACATTTTTCTCCCAGCCTGCCAATGGACATCTCTATAGTGGAAAAAACCACGATTCTTTGAGTGTGACCTATAGCTCTTGAAATTTTGAAAGAAAAGCCCCAGATTCTTCAGTCATTTCTGGTTTTGAACTGACAACTGTTTGGTGTGAAACAAATTGGAAGTCCTCATTTCCAGCTAAATTTCCAACACCTGATGATGTAAACCCTACTTGAAAGTGGTGGATGCATGTCTAGAGCCAAATCAAAACTCGGTAAAATTCATTGTAATTGTCTCAAAATAGTCTATTTGTGACTCTGTTTTCTCGAGTGAGTTACACTATACCCAGGCTGCATGTTCTGAAACCTGAACAAAATGATCGAAGCTGCACAAGAAATACAGGGACACAGGAAAATAAAGAAATTACAAAGTTGATTTTTTTTCTTAGAAATGTATTTTGTAAGAAAACAATATTAACATTAAAAAGAAATGTTTATTATACAGTATAAAATAATTGCTTGAATTCAACTCAGTTCCTTATAAAAAAAAGCCTGAGGATTTTTATGAAGCCTCAATTCCTACAGATTTGTGTCTTTCACCTTCTGTGATTCCTACCGCATTAAAGAGCAGGTTTTTCCCAGATCATCCTTAGAGCACCCAGGCAAACACTTCTAAAACCTCCCTCGTCCCTCCCCCAACAAGTTGCTGTTCCCTGCCCAGATATGCCCTAAACATCACCCGTAGCATTTGCGGCTCCCTTTATGTCCCCCATACCCACCCTCAGACTCCATCCACCTACCTCTTTTGGCCAAGCAACTATACAAGCGACAACACACGTTGCAGCTAGCTAGGAGTCTCCCCGTGTCATTTTGTCAGCTAACATGAACAGTGGCCAGCCACTGACAAGTAGCGTATAATGGCTGAGTTGTTCTCAGCTGTCTGTTCTCCTAAAACCTGCAAGAATATCTCTTAGCCCTGCCATTCACCCGCCAAATCCGGCAGAAGCGCGCAGAGCTTTAAAAGCTGGAAGGGGAGACAAGGACAGGCAATGCAATGACGTAAGCTTCACTTTTTCAGGGAACTAAGCTAAAAAAGTCATTACTCAATTGCAGAATTTACAACTTGCAGATTTTGTTGTAGGAAAATATGCCTGTTCAGTAACTATAAATACCCCTAATACATTTCCGTGGCTTATTATGTATTAATTTTTTTAAAATTTTTTTTTTTAGGTAATGCCAGCTTTTGATGTCAATTACCCCCCAGGTTTGAAAGGCACCCAGTGACCAGCATTCTGGTGTAATCATTCATGACATTGGTGTGATTTTCTCCTCCCCCCCAAATAACACTGACAAGTTTAACAGAAATCTATTAAGTTAAAAAGAACAAAGATATATATTACATTTGCTAATTGCAAACAACCTCTTTTAGCTGCAATTTTTCCCATTGGGATTAAAAAGTGCACCAGTTTAACATGTCTGTACATTAAAAACAGTTTAAAACATTAAATATACAAACAGCAAGAGATTTTAAATATTTTGTATCAAATACTATAGGACAATATAATTTACATTTTTTTTTTTTTTACACAAAACATTACACCTGAAATATAACTTTAGATATTACAGAATATAAAAATACATACTTTTTGTCTAAAAAATGTCTTTGCAGGTTCTGGCACAATGTAATACTTTAAAGGCACACCGTATTTTGGCAATCTACATTTGCAATTAACTGTGCAACAACAATAAAAAATGACCTGTAATTAACCTTTTAGAACTGCAAGGCCAGATGATCTCCCTTCTTCCTGGAATAGCCCTTTTAATCAGGTAAAAACTTAAGTTGAACCGTTTAGGTGTTCTGCAACTCATTTCTGCCACGGCCTGAGCTCTCCAACCCTAATCCAGCAAAGCAAGAACAGGCTTAACTAAGCATGTGAAAAGCCACATCAAATGCAATGGGATTAGTCATACTTTCACAATCTTTGCCGTCTCAGGGTCAGAACGCTCAACCCCAAGCAAAACTGAGCCCTAAATGCAAGCTGGGAGCCAAGTTCTGTCCTGCCCTATGTTTGCGCCAAAACTAGTAAGAGTAGCACAGGTTAAAAAGTCAGGGCAGAACTTGGAAACAGAAGTTCAATAATATTAATTGCTCTGATGTCAACTACACCAATGTAAAAGTCATAATGACTCTACTGAAGCCAGTGGAGACATAGGAAGTAAAACTGCTGTAAGACTGAATCAGGAGAACTATGTAATTTTGCCCTTCTATGCATTTCTGGGACTCCTGCTGCAGCGGGCACAGAGCAAAAACGTGTCTTTAGAGATATATGGCTTATACAGATGCAATTGGGTTGCAAAAGTTTTTCAGTTCTGTCTTCAAGTTGTTTCTGGACCACTAAAAACCCAATTTTCAGCACACTAAAGAAAGATTCAGTCTAAATCCCTTACTTTAAACGCCCCAAAATAAGTTGCTTCTTGTGATGAATCCAGTAGCAAAGGGTTTGATACCTGGATACTTATCATTTCACCAGATTTTAATTTAAAAAACCCTCCTACGTTTACTGAATAAAAATGAAATTCTGAATTCCCTGACCAGTATTTGGTGCTTCCTCCCTTCATCAACACATCAGAGCGCCTTATTTTAAGGTTTGTCTTAGTCATATACACCATCAGCTGAAGCCCTCTTTTAGTCAGGTTTCCCGAAGTTTCGTGATGTCTAAAACAAATGTTGGCATAAAGGTAGTAAAATCCGTCTTGATTAACAATCAGTTTTCCATCATTGAATGTCATATTTGATAAGTTTGCCTGGCCTTTGTCATGATGCCAGGATGTGAGGTTCACTTTGCGAGTTCCTGAAGAGAGGAGAAAAAAAAATCATTATTTATAAACATTTATCAAATCCCAACATTTAGAAAGCAAGCTCCAGGCTTTTAGAATCAATAGCAACTACAGTTATATAGGCTAAAGTAAATATTAGACAATTATGATAAAAATACATAAGAAATTTCCCCTTTTCATCATGTACTGCCATATTTGGCTTGCTATTTATAACTGTCTGCCCTCCCACCAGAACATCGGCTGGACCATGGTACAAAACGCTTGCTTGGCCAGTAGTTTGATGATGCTAAGCAATCATGCAACAAGCTCTGTATAGAAATTGCGTTCCACCTAACACTGTATTCAAGTAACAAATACTTGAGTGGAATTTGAAAAGAAAAATTACTAATGAAAAAACAGCAAATCTTCTTATCAGTCTTCAACCTGTAAGTGTTTGCAAGGAATAACTAAACAAAATCTGAACACAAGTTAAACTGGTAATTCCTCAAAGAGAAAGCTTATGAAACCTTCCCATATTTTATGTTCTTGTGACTGTAGTGGTACAAAGATATTTTCATTTGAGGACATCAAAAAAAGGGGGAAAAGAATGAGTACAATTGTGCATCTTTAGTACTACACAGTAAGTTCCCCAGACTTTAGATAGCACTTCAAGTATTTATGACATAACAAACCTTTTTATGCAAAAACAACATTTAGACTTAACCCAGTGCTTACATATACCAGAACAAGGCTCCACAATCTGGTTTAGTCATATCCTAGATGTCCAGGATAGTGGCCCACAGCACAATCCTCATTCCTTGATAATCGTACAAATACTTAAAACTGGGCAATTATAGCTATTCAGGAGATAAACTCAGATGCTTTGTCTAATATCTAGTGGAAGGTCTTGGAAAAAGAGCTGTAGGAAGACAGATGTGATTCTGGATGCATTGCTTTTTTTCTTTTCTTATTTTTATTTATGTATTTTAAAGTATCTTAAGTTTCAAACTAGAAACAATGAGCTGATAGTCCCCTTCAACTTGTCTTAAGCTGGAGATCCACAAATTGGGAAATGATGATAATATTCTCTCTGTCTCTCCATAGAACATCATGCATGTGGGAATCCGAACACGTAACAGTTACCAACTCTGACCACCAAAAAGGACGGATTAATAGAATTAACATATGTAAACAAGCATTATTGGATTCCCTCTAACAGGTACACTTAAGCCTTTTCAGCTCTGCCTGCATGATGGTGGCCTGGTAAACAGGAAGCTGTCCCTTATCTGTTGAGGTGACTGAATGCTCTGTGAAGAGAACAAAAAGGAGTTGAGAGACCGAAGAGTTCGTCAGCTCAGCACTGTCACCGAAAGCTAACTTCACATATACAACTACAAATAGCCTCCAGGAACTCTGGCCTGAAAAGCACCTCCTGGGTGCTATCATCAAGTAGCCACATTCTTATCTCTTGGAGGTCTCAAGCTGGTAAAGTCTCAGATGTCATTCCATTTAGATCCTACTATTGAGGCTGTGCTAAGAGATGGCCTGTCAGGAGGTCAGAAAGGCACTGCAAGAGAGCATTTGAGTCTTCCTTCCAAACCTGGTCACATTTGACACTTCAGTTTGGTTTTGGCGGCACAATGTTAAGAAGCAGCCTGCAAAACCAGCCCAGGTAGCATTGCTACTACAGCACCTGTATGACATAGAGGTTTATCCCAGTATTTTCTGTTGAGGAGCATGCCCTGCAGCACACATCCCACAGTCCCTTCCAACTCCCCAGCTTCACCACCATCCCATTATAGCACCCATCTCATCTTGCAGCCTTCTGCTTGCAAAAACAGAGGAAGAGGCAACAGTGGGAGGAGAAGATCCAGCCAAGGCCCACGGGCATGCCCACACAGAGGAAACAGCACCCTCCTGAGAAAGCCACACAGGCCCTGACCCTTCCTGACATGCACAAGCCACTAACACTACCATTTATTTAGTGCAATACACAGGGCATAGCACAACAGATGCGAGTTGGCCAACTTGTCCTCCTAACCACTAGCAATTTCCAGCACACAAGACTAACTCCATTTGCTCCCTCTGAGGTACCCCACAGCAGTGGGTCCACACAGGCACCAGAGGATCTTATACCTTAGGCTTTTGGCTATGCCTGCTTGGAACATTCAGTACCTTGTTCTCCTAACATCAAACCAAAACAATCTATTCCCACCAAAATTTCCATGGCACATGGCAGGGCCTAAGCGTGTATCAAGGCATGCCCCAGAACCACCAGTGCTCACAAGCATGCTGGGGAAGAGCCCCAGGTACATTTGATCAGTTGAAAAGATGCCATCTGGATTTGTTTATGCAGAAAGACATGAGGGGAAGTAGGGACAGGGGAATTTGAGAGCTATGAGTTTTCCCTAACTGCCAAGGGCAAGCAACTTCTGCATGTGAGAGGAATACTTTAATAGTAGTCCAGAACAAAAAGCTTCTGGCGTTCTTCCACAAAGACCTGAGCAAAGCACAGGCTGTCAAAGGCAGATCATAAATAGTTGCTCCTCTATGGATCCAGTGCAGCCAGGTAGAAATTATACAAGCAAAATCATACAGACATGCCATGTTCTATGCAGTGCCTCAAAAACTCTGAAAATCATCAATTAATTGGAAGGGACACTAAGATTTTAAGTCTCTTAGCCTGGAATTATTCATCTGCAAGAGATGCTGAGATAGGGGTACCAGAGCACAGCTTAAGCACTGGGGATAGCTGAGGAAGAGGTAGAACAACTTCTGCATGGTGTTAAGTCTGCCAGAAATACTGCCCCAAGGAGGTTGGGCTACCTTTAAGACAAGGAGGATAGGCAAGAAATCACTGGTTGAATCAGAGGGGAGGCACAGAGATACGGCACAGGAATGTATACATATGACGGAACAGAAAGGCATGCTGGCATGCTGTGACTGATTGGTGGCACACTGGGTAGTTGCTAGGCAAATTTTATTTACCTGACAAGTAAACTTTTTAGTTGCCAGTCTCAATAATCAAGTAGCAATTTTGAAGAGATCCTTAGTGGGAATGCATGATTCTCTACTGAAGAAGGGGGAAGAGAGAAAATAGGTGTCACAGTCACTTGTAATTGAGATGCTGAGAGGGGCTCTGGGTGAAGTTTGTTCACACCGTTTTGGTGTTGAGCGGAATATGCATCATTCATCTATAGTCAGGTGGAAGGACAGGCCAAAAGATGATGGAAGATGACTCTATCCGTTTTGAGCAGCAGATTAGCCTAGATAACTTCCGGAAGTCCCTTCCAACCTAAATTATAATGCTGTGATTGTATTAACTGAGGCAGATGGGCATTTTGCCACAATTCAGAGCTTTAGACGAGGCGTGCCATAGCCAGCTGCACAGAACAAAGATGCATTGGTAGGAGTTATGCCATGCAACCTTCAGTGGAAGGAATAAGCAGGCTTTCAGCACTTCTGGTGGTAATACACCCAAATTTGGAGACACCAAAACAATCAGTACCCCAAAACACAGGCAGAGGAGAAAACTGGAGCATACAAGTGCCAAATCAGCTGTCCATATATCAGAAACTCAAACATAACCCAAGCCATGGGACAGTCAGAAATGCTGCAATACAGTATCTTCTGTGATAAAATTTACTATGGAACCATGAAAAAAAAATAGCACAAGGTAAGCCATGTTGACAGAGAAGGAAGAGGTCAGAGAGATAATGAGTAAGATAACCTTCCCGACATGGTAAAAAGCACTAAAAAAAGTCAAGATAACACCGAGTTTTTCTGGTAACTGAAGACAAATTAAAACATGTCTTGGATATTTGTGAGCATGAACTAAGACTAATGGAAACGAGTTTCAATAAAATTAATTATAAGAAGGAAGATGATGGGAGGGGAACAGAGGAAAATGTAGCCCTGTATTGATAACTTGTTTGGATCCTAGTAGCTTTCAGGTATAAATAAAGCCTGAGGACTTCTTGCTCTGAAAAACTATTTTGGAGGCAAAAGGCAGCTAAGTCGAACCTGTAGCTGTAAATAACTCAGAATACTACAGCCTTTCCTTAGACAGCTAAAGGTATCGATTCACATCCCAAACAACACATTTAACATTTACATTTACTTGTTTGTGATTTTCTCCTTTAAACTGCAACTAATTTCTGTAATCAATTTATAAACCAAAATTCACTGTTTTCATTTAAAACCTAGATAGCATTTATAGTGAGCTCTGGTAAAAAGCAACGAGCAAGCATCCAGCTTTAACCTAAGGCAGCAAACCTAAAAAATACACACAGCAAGCCAAACCACTACGGCTTCTGCATCCAAATGATGGGTGGGGACACCAAGGTCTGGGAAGGGTTATTTTCCCTCTCCTTTGCACTCCCCTCAGCTGCAAAAGTCCATTTGGGGCTTGATATTATTGTGAACCTGGTAAAAGGAAAATGTTCCCTAACAGACACTGCTCAGTGCCCCTTCAATGAAGGGCATTCAGTTGCAAACTACTTAAAATCTTGTTTGACAGTGATGAAGATTTTTTTTTTTTCCCTGACATTGTTTATTTTGGGTCAGAGTGATGACAGTAGAGAACCTTAAAATACTAAGAACAGATCTTCCCAGACTCACGGATGGCCTAAAGCAATTTAGAAGGATTTCAGACACGCAGGGTAAGGAATCAGGGGAAGAAAACAGAAATTGCCATTTGCAGTCAGAGGAAACAGGATGGGAGAAAAAAAACTCTCGGTGACCCTCAGGCAAATTCTTCATCCTTTATGCCTGTCATTAACATCTATGCCACCCAGCCAAGTGGGTACTGCTTCATACCAGTGAGCATGATACCAAAGTGCCTCACAACCAGTAGGTTCAGGGTTCCAGCTATCCGTAAGGATGCCGCCCCTCACTGCTGCAATGCCCACAAGGACCGCAGAAGCTGTGCTCATGATTAACGTCCTGGCAATGAGCTTCTAAAGGCAGCAGAAGCCATATGCGCCAGATCAGGAGGGAGTATGTCCAACTCATCACATTGGTAAGGGGTTGATTTGCTCCAAGGAGAAAGAAAGCAGCTTCTTGTCACAGGCACTGTATTTCTGAGAGTTCCTGCAGTCTGTGCTATAAAAAAAAAAGTGGAGCAAGCAAGAGCAACGCCTCCCTTGCCATTACCCACAGATGTGCTGCGCCACTCCCTAGAAGGTTAATGCAGTGATGCACGGCAGTAAAAATTATCAGCTGGTAGCCTCATAAAAATACAATTTACAGCAACATCCAGGTAGACAGCAAATAAATTCCCCACAGGAAAAGGTGGATTTCACAAAGTGTGACACTGACATACTCCACTTCTGTAGATGTAAGTGATCTGTCTCTATGATTAACAAATTAATTGAACCCTTACAAAGACAAAATGCTAAGTTTACTGATACTGCATCTTCTACTATTGACCTATGTCAAAAGCCAAAATCTGACTGAAATAGAAGCTTCTCAGGAGGCATTTGAGCTAATAAGAAAGCGTGTAGAAGTTCTGACTGACATTAGACAAGTTGCTTAAGCTCTCTGCTTTATACAGCTCTGGATCTGGGCAATGCCAATGCACTTGAAGGGAGAAAGAATCCTGTCTCTCCAGGCAAGAAGCTAACCCCTTGTGTACAGAAGTGTTTTGTCTTTAAACAGAGCAAGAGCAAGGTATTACTATGCAGGCTGCTGAAATCTCAGATTTCAAGCCTCAACACAGCATTCCCCTTTGGTTTGGGTATATAAAACAGAAAAGCAATGCACATAGCTTAATTAACAAGGAGTTCAGCACTGCAGAATGTATACATCTGCAGAAGGAGACAGTGGTGATCAATGCCCCCTCCTACCTTGAGATCCTCTGTCTGACAGCTTCAGAATAAACTCTAGTTTACTTCTACCACACCAATGATGATTGCTGTGTTGAGAATACAGAGAGAAAAATCTCAACTGACAGTGCCCCAGGGCAAAAAAGGAAACAGTGCTAAGATATCTTAAAATTGTAGGAACGAATCTTTTCCTCTGGAGAGTGTTCCAAGGTAGACTCATATCTTGTTCCCTCATATCATACTAGCAGGGATATTCCCAAAGCCATCCAAAGATACCTGTGGGTAGAGAACAAGAGCTCTGGCAAGACAAAAGAAAAGAACGCCATCCTCTTACCATACCAGCAGATAAAAGCCACAGGAACTCTTTTTCCCCCCTACTCGATAGCTCAGAAGCATATTGCATCCAAGTCAACACACTGACCAGAAACCCTGTTGCTCAGAGTACAATGCGATCAATGATCTTTGATCTCCCTGCTACTGGACTAGATGGATGCAGACAGACCCTTGTGAAGCTTTGTCATGTCTGAACATTGGGAATGCCCTGGGAGTCTTGATGTGAAAAAGTCTATACCAGCCCTGCAACATAATAATGAATGCAATATGACAAAACATTTTCAACATGCCATTAGCAGAAGGAAACACTTGCTATAAATTCAGCCCTATGCTATGAGCGTGCAATGTACCCACGGAGGGCAGGGAACTAGCAGACAAGTTATAATAATGACATTGGGACTGAAGTTCTAGGTTTTCAACAGCTCAAAATGAAAGATGTGCTTCCTTTATGGCAAGTTCTTACACTGACGGGCACCTGACATGCGTGTGTTGTGTATTCATATAAGATTCTCAGCATCTTCCAACCTGCAGGACCTGGATTCTGGCCAATCTTTATGCTAGTATATCCATGTACATATATGTGTATGTACGCATACATCTGTGTATGTGTATTCCTATAGCTGATGTCCAGTGTGAGCGAAGAACTCCAGATGGGTCCTACTAGCCAAAGAAAATAAGAAACTTCAGAGGAGAGCATTCAATGCATATCTTCATCCCTCATCTGAAGACAGCACAAAGAGGCAGGCCAAGCCCTCAGAGCTTGATCGTGAAAACTGGTCATTTGACATGAAGGCCATTCAGCACATAACTGACTGATGTAAGATACCTGAGACAAAGAGGAGCTACCTGTTAACGTTACCCCTGCTGCCTCTAAAATCCTTTAACGCATCCAATTTATTCTCATTATCAAAAGCCATTTCTGAAATCCTAGTCTGCTGCTGGTATTGCTGAACTACTTTCATATACTTCACTGTTTAATACATTTATAGTAGCACTGGAAGTATTCACTTAAAACTGAACTTACCAGATGGAATATTCTTATCATCAATAATGAGATGGGCAAAAGGCTGCTTCTCAGGTTTGTTTCTCTTGTACAGATCCATTCCTAATGCCTCCATTGCAGCTAGAGGTAAAAGAATTGCATTACTTCAGAAAGACAAGTTTAGTAGAACTAAAATATTTCTTACTCATAAACCAGCACCTACCTTTTTCTGGTCTTGGTGGTGCTCTTCCCATGACACGCTGGACTTCCTAAAATGAGAAAGAGCCATTGCTTTAATGTTATCTTGTTTTTCTAATATTGTGTATTGCAGGTAGTTTGCACAATTACAACACAGTATCCTCTGTGTGTATGTATATGTGGGGTTGGTTCTACCTACAGTATATTCAGATGCCTGGGATATACATCATGTAAATATGAGAATATGTAAGATGAACATACAGTTTAGCTGCCACAATCAAATTACTTTCTCTGTCCAATACATCTGATAAAGGTGGATAGGAATGATGGTGTGTATGATCACTGCACTATTTATTGAAGTAGTGGTGACAGGACATTTACAACCTTTCCTACTTATTGCACTTGGAATATTTCTCCAGGTATAATGGAACAATGACCGCTGAGAATGCATCACATAAACCAATGGAGTTTATGAATTGATTTAATTACTTGGGGTCAAAAGGTAATGAAAGAGGCAGTTCTACAAAGGGACTACTGTGTAATCACACTAACAACTAAGGAAAGCTAAGCCCTGAGTTTCATTTGTGATGAGGCAAATTATGAAGTAAATTAAAATCTCCACCTCTCACACTTGACCACTAACACGGAAGGTTGCAAGACCACAAGGCTTTATAATCAAGGCCCACTTCTAACAAGGTATGCAGGAACTGAACTGAAGGATTAAGCATCTGCTACATCTGTACTGGGCCAAATGGACTGGGTGCCCGAGTTTGGAAGCGTGCATTCTTCAGAACTGCAGATGATTTTTAACATGAATGAAGCCCATGTTACCCAAAACCAAGAACAGCACAAGTAACAGACATCAGGCACCACAAAAAAGCCTTGCTTTTAATAATCCACACCTGTTTTCCTCTTGAGAAAACATATAAATAACAGTTTTCAAAAATCTAAGCAGCCTGTTCCTGTTACAAGCCTGGAATGAGTCTTGGTAATATTAGGTTCAATCCTCAGTTCTGTCCCCTGTTCCACCATGACCCTCCTCATCTCCATTTTCAAAAACCAGGGGTAGTATTCTCCTTGCTATTCAGAATACCTCATACCATGGAGCCATCAAGATGATGTTTAGTAAAAGGAAAACATTTTGCTGAAGATAGCAAATCACATCTCATCTTTGAAACCTAAGAGTGGTCCTGTGCTTTTTGTCACACGTATTGCTGGTCGTCTGATTCAATATCACATGTATGCAATACGCCTCAGATTTGGCCAGATCAGCAATGTGCCGTTGTGTTCTCAATCACTGTGGTGTTTTAGAATTTGAAATCCTGCTTTGAAAACACCTAAAGTCCTGCTCTTATGTAATTTTGCAGCCACAGTGAAATCTAACGCCTTTGCCGGTGCATTTATTACTCTCACTTTCCCCTTTCAGTAGGTGTTTAAATGTTAAACCAAAATGAAAAGCCACAGCAGTATGGAAGTTGTAGTATGACTATCAAAGCATAATACTTCAGCAAAGATATGCTGATTTTGTAGATAAGAATCATTAAGATGCTTTCTGCTGTAGAGACGAGAAGAAAAGCAGAAGAATCACAACTTCAAAAGAAGCAAAACTCATGTCCACCTCCCCCATTTACATTCACTTCCTCTCTCTGATCTTCCTACTTCAATGTCAGTTCTAGGAGCATGAAAGTGAAGCTCAGTTCTAGGAGCTGCACACCAGCATCAGTCTCTAGCCACACTTGAGCTCTAACTTCATCAGAAGTAGGAAGATGACAAAAAACTGCGGGTACTAGATACTGCAAAAAGTGGCAAAAGCCTCTGAAGAGAACAGGACATAAGGTAAAAGAGACTGGGAGATGGAGCTGGACTGCACTCCCAGCTCTTTCCCTAGAAAGGGAAGACTCCTTTGTTTTCTTGCTTTCTTAACGGAAACTTCTCAGATGTGAAGTTTGCTTTCGTATCATTTCCTTCTGGGGGATGTGATAGTGTACTTGCCTGGAGAGCCTACTGGGCAGATCCAAAAAGAGCTATGTACATTTTAATCTCCTATTATCTAAACTGGTCCTAAAAAAAATCCCGTGGTTGGCAACTGCAGAGCCCTTGAAGTCCCTAAACTGGCCAATCGCTATCCTCCTCTTAACCTACATTTTTCTTAGGAGTCTAGAGTTCTGCTTCTGCACATTTCCAAAGATGCTCTAGCTTGAGCAGCTGGGTACCTCCCCTTCTGAGATCTAGCAGCCTGACTCAGCTCATCTTCCATGCAGAAAGGCTGTGGTCCTCGTGAAATGCAGTCTAAGCTGCTTGCTTTCTAACTGGTGGTGGTGCTGTTCATCTGCAACATCACCACTTGGTAAGCAGAACAGCTACCGAGGAAGACTTCCGTCCACAACTCTCCTTGTCCTGATGGTCTTGAGTCTGCTTTCCCATTTCCTAGGAGCACCTCTCTCTGACAGAAACAGTCTCCTGTACTGCTCTTGAGGCTATGCTACTACGCAATTAGGAATGCAAGTGTCATTATAACAAAAGGGAGATTATAACCATGAGCCCAACACTAACACATTGAGCTGGAGACTGGCTCATGTTCACGGACTATTCTGTGTGCTCGTCATTGGATCAGAAGTGGCTAGCCTGTGGCCAGAGAACAGAAATCCTTCATCAGCTGAGTTCTCCAAACACCGGACTAGTGTTAAGTTCTTTACTTGATTCTGACCAGCCACACAAAATTTTGACATTCTTTTCTGTTCTGTTGCCCAGACTTCCAATAGGAAGCTGAAATACATGAACTAGCCCTAGATAACAAAGACGGAGCTGTGGGTTTCCTCCTGAAGAATTAGTTCAACACTTCTCTTGATTTTTTTACTTCATGTTTCTACAGTTCCAAGGTGCTGACACACAACCTACCTTAGAAGAGCATTTTGGCATGTCCTTGCTTCTGACTCTGAAGGACTCAAGGACCACATTTTTCAGTGGATGTCTGAAGGTATCCAGATGTCTAAAGATGGCCTCTTAGAGGGATTATAAAAATCCCCCGGTATCCTTACTGCAAGGAATTAAGAGCTAGGATTTTCCAAATCTTTAAAGTATCAACTGCATTCTTTAGCACCTGAATGTCTTTAAACATCTCATACCTAATCACAATGTACACTACCATTAAGAAAGCGGAACAGCTCAACAGAACCTGTCACTAAGACACTGCTATAACAACATGAGAACTGCTGACAAAATATTACCAGTGACTTCCCTTACAACTCCACCCACCGAACCATGCGCTACCAAGCTGTTGAGTTATTTTTAGAAAAACTGTACACAAAAATCACACCACTCTTAAGTCTTACAATAAGCTGCACTTGTACACCTTTGCGTCATTTGCTCACTGCCCACCAAGTCAACTCTGCTGGCCTGCTTCCCACATTCCAACTTCCTTCACACAGTCACTGTTTAAACAACAGACAAGCAGCCAGTCACAAAAATGAAAAATGTGTGTCTTCCTTCATCCAAAAGAGGCCATTGGGAAGCTGCAAAATTTTCACATTTTAAAAACTAAAATCATGCTTTAAGTGTCTGGAAAGTTGGGAACTGCTCTTTCCTCATCCACAGCAGGCTGCAGGTTTTAACCCTTAGCATCTCGGCATCAAAACAACAACAACTCTTGCTCTTCAAGTTATGTCCAATGTTGAGGATGCAGAGACAAGGCTACATTTGAACACGTAACATTTGTGAATGGTTTTTCCTCTCCTTTGTCTGTTACAATATCTCAGTATCTACTTTGAGCAGCTATAAGTAGCCTTTTGAGACCAATCAGAAGAGAACCCCTCTGGACATTCATGTATTGCTTCAGCTGTGATCTTTAAGCTGCTTTATGCACTTGTTTCTTCTACTACCTGAGTGCTTTAAGTCCAGCTAATACCAGGAGGAAGTATCTGATTATCTTGCCGGAAACTCAGCAATTTGACGAATGCTAATCAGGAAGTGAAATAGAAAGTACATGAACCAATATTCATCAGAAGATAGTTTAGAGATCAGCACTACAACCTCTATCCAAATGAGTGGTTATTGCTTGCAGAAAAAAAAAGGCATGTAAGGTTGTAGGACGGAAACTGAAATTTTAACAACTTACACCAATTGCCCATGAAAGCTCGACTTTGTCCATAACTACGTGCACTTTAAATGTCTGCTAAGTATATAGATCTCTTTATAAGTGCTGACCTGGAGGTCTAGCAAAGTACTCTGTTGCCATGTGGGAGACTAGTTTACGCCTGAACTCCCCAAGCTGCTAGAAGCTGGGAGTATTGCCAAAAAAAGTTACTTATGAATTGACCCAAGATATGTTTGTAGTCCTTTCTACTTCAGGCTTATAACAGACTTCATAAGAACTGTGGTTAAGTGCATCTGGACTGCCAAAGGGTTTTTTAGGGTTACATGCAAAAAAAATTAAGCAAATAGACAGGCTAAGAAAGTATATTATTTGTCTGCTTGAATGTTTATATGCAATAATACTGAAAACGTGCTTTCTACTGAGTAAGCTGCTCCCTAAGCAGTATTTTTTTTTCCTGGAATATGTTAAGGAATTCACCATTAGATTTTGATTAAAAGAAAATTTTTAATTATTATTTTTTCAGAAGACAAATGTTTCTAGACCCAGTCCTGCAGCCCTACTACACTAGTTTTCATAAGAGCACTTTCATTTTCAACATCAATCCCTGCTTTAGATTTAAGCACTAGGTCTACAGGTGTGCAAAGAAAACACATGAGAACCAGTGCAGTAAGCTAAAAGCTGTAACCAGACCATAAACCTGAGCAAAAGCAAGTTGTCTATTTTCATTTCCTGAACAGCTTGAATTGCAAAAGACAAAATACTGAAAAATCACAAAATTTAAACGGTATTTTAAAGTGTTCCATTTCAGTCACTTAACATGCTGCCGATTCAAATAAGGATACTGGTTCTTAAAACACACACAGGTTAGATTCTCCTTCAGGAAAGTGAAGAAAGCACCGAAGATAGAAAACCTCTTTCAAGTCACATTAGCTGCATTCCCACACAAAGGACTAGCATAACTGGAAGTAAGATTCAGCTGCATCTCTGCCGTTCACTGTAGCAGAGCCAATGGAAGGCAGAGCTTACAGAGCGTGATAAAGTACAATTTTGCCCTAACACTGTTCCTTCCACTTCTCTGATATGCCGAAAGGATGCAAGTGTAGCCCCAGGCAAGCATTTTCCTATTCTTCTCTGTGTCATCAATATATGATGACAAAGCATCCAGAACACTGACCCAGCTGCTTAATACATTCTGTTGCATTCAAAGCAAATTCAGAGTCTGATTACTTTGGCAAGGGAAATTTTATTGTTCTCAAACTAATGGTCATCAGCCAAAAAAGTTATCCCTACTCATTACTTATCTTGGCCACGGACATTGCAGCATTTAACCTCCATCCAGAATGGCAGGATATGCAGCCTCAACTAAAGCCAATGCCTTTGTTGAGTAACCAGCAGCCAATGACCAGAATACAGGGCTTCCCATTCACTTACTGTAACAAGCTCCTTACTCTGTCATGGGAGCTGCATGAACGAGCAGTCTAATACCAGCACACAGAACACAGAAGTAGGTGTAGTGTGAGACAGTCTATAAAATGCTGGAAGATAGAACTAACCCTACAGAGTTAACCTTTTTTCTTTTTTTTTTCCCTTAAGCTTTTCAAGGAGGTGGCTAGCAAATGGGACAAGACATGAACTCCTAGGTTTCTAAGTTTTGTGCACAAAAAGACCTGACACTCAGGCTACTCCGTTAAAAGCAAGCATTAGCAGAATTGAAGTACAGTGTAATTAACTCAAGTACAATTCACTCTGTAAAGTGTACATGAGTTCAGCTCAAATCTAATGTAGCATCCTTTACAAAAAACTATCAGTCTTATGCAGATGTGAAGAAGTAGTAATGGACCTGGTAAGCCAGGAAAACCAAATACAATATCAGACATTCAGCTCTTAAATAGCCCATAATTAGCACTAAATACTATCATGAACATGCAAAGAGATCAAAGGCAGTAACTGCAGTAAGAGGTGATTGTGACATATATCCAGCTTGCCTAGGCTTCTTCATTAGGGTTGACTTCTTTAGCTGACTGCTTTTGTTATTTGTGTTTGGGAACAAGCTTTCATTCTCAACTGCTGGGCAAAGACTGTCTGGTTATCGTGCTATGGCAAAGTAGATCTTCTGCCAGTGTGGGAATGGTCTGCACAGAACAGATAACTGGCAAAGTGAGCAAAAAAAGAAAAAGGAGATACTATCCCTCATTTTGGGTTGCAGAAAGAGTAAGAAACAAGAGCAAATGTTATCTCCTCTGTCTTTCAGGCAATATTTTGTTTGTTGACGATCTTGACTTGGGAGAATCTTGTCAGAAAGTCAGGAAGATTGCTTTGAAAAATATGTGGAACTGTCCTTTATTATGAACACCCTAAGTGCTGGCAAACCTAAACAAATGTGAGGATAAACGACTACCATTCAGGCCCATCCAAAAGTTAGAATGGCCAATCAATTAACAGCAATCATAGCTTTCTCAGTGCAACTTTGTCTTCCTTTCTTAAAAAAAAGTGTTTGGATACGGAATTGGTTAACCACTACCAGGTTCACGAGCAAGCACAATATGACCTTGGATGTAACTTCAGGTATTATTTGAACACCAGAAAATACTTTCTTGAACTTACCTCCAAATACAGATGTTGAAAAAAAGTTGTAAGTTCAACAACAGCATGAAATAAAGGAAAACACAGTGTCTGCCACTTACCTTCTGCACAGCTCTTTGGAGAGCCTGTTTCATGCTTCTACATGATTCTGGCATTAACTTCGTTTCTTGATTTTCAAAGGTTGTATCATGCAAATCTGTATTTTCTTGATGTCCAAAAAGTGTTCTGACACAGTGTGCGTGTTCTTTTGAAATTCTAGTAGGGTCCATCTGAAACAAAAATATAAGCACAACCACAGTTTTAAGCGTCGGTCCAAAAGACATTAAGAGCATTTACGTCAGGGAGAATTTTCAACCGTCTAAAAGTCTGGCACCTAGCTAAGTTTATTATCTACATTTTCATTGTAAACAATGAAGAGAGAAAAAGTTCCCCACATGGAGGTTTATCTCACATGCTTGTTGGATGAAATAGGAGAATGAATTGTCTTCTGGAGCTGCCTAGTTCATTAGCTTAGACTGGATATCTGACTTTCAAAAGTTAAAGATAAATCCCACTCTTACAGTAAAATCAATAATCCTGAATTGCATTTTTTGACCACTCAGTGCAATATCACAATTATTTTAGCAGGCAACATACACAGCCATCCTATCTGTAAAAATGATAGTTTGCAAGATGACACACAAATGCCAAGTAGAGGAACTTGGGGAAAGTATGTACAACATCTAGCACATCATTTTCAAGAGGAGAAACAGAAGAACAGAAGCCAGTTATCACTGAAACTATTTTGTGGGCAAGAGATATTGCTGCATGAAACAGTCACCAAGTAAGACAGCACAAATTCAGAAAGACCAAAAGATGATAAAACTGTACCACAAAACACCTCTGCTTCGTGGGACAAAGACTAGTAAATCTAGAATATCTTAAAGATATTTTTAGCCATCAGTCTTTGTGATTGAATCAAATCCACTTTTAAACTGTAAGTTTAGAATAGTCCTGAATTCTATCAGTTAGATAAAATGGAAGGATATTGCAAGGATTAGGATTGTGCCTTGGCAGACTTTAATTGCATAAGCATTATTTAAACCATTTCACCCTTCTCCCCGCACTCCATATACTTTACACTCGAGACATTAACCACTGTCTTTCAGAGATGGCTTAAGACTCTCAGCAGTTGTTCTCAACTTGTATTTATTCTGCTTTTACTTCAGGCTTGATAAAGCATTTATGCACTCAAAACCTTGTCTAAGTTCTCTTAACTGTATCAGCTGGTCTAATAAAGAACATTTACTTCTATCTTTCTGCATAAGATGGAAGGAACAATTTTATCTGAGAACTACAAAAGATAATACATTATTTGTAATCACGATGAGGGAATGCCAAGAACTTATGGATAGCGCCTGGCCAGCGTTCAGTTTCCTTTAACACAGCACTGAACAAAACAGATCATCAAAAGGAAGTTTTGCAGAATACAAAACAGCCAGAGTGAATCAAACATGTTATATCATTTGTTCACACAAACATAAATTCGACTTCCTAACCCCAAAAAAGAACCAAGCTAACTTAAAAGGATAAGGTTAGGATTACAGAGGTGAATTTAAGTCTACACCAGCCAGGCAGCCATCCAACAGGCACACACTGCAGAGAAACATTTGTTGCACAGATGGCAACACCAAATGCTGCCTCCTCCATCATCATCCTTCTGCAGATGAGAGCGGTTTGCCTGATTCATTCAGACCAACATCACTCCCTGGTTTAGCTGTCTCAGTTATCCTTGCAGATTTGGAATGAAATAGGTCAGAAAAGGTTCACCTGAAGATCAGAAGAGATGCCACAGCTTTGAGCAGAGAGGTAGAGATGAGTTACAGAACAGCTTGGAGGCAGTAACATATTCCTGGGGTGGCCTGACACAGCTGAATCCAAAAGAAAATCTGTGTATAGCCATTACAGCTCTATGAATTAAGCACTAAAAACTACACTAATGACTTCTGAAGTCAGCTAGTGCAGTGCAGCCCCATTAACTGTTTAAGCTGATCTAAACCAGCACCTCTGTGCTCTCACGTTCTTCACCACAAAATTTCATTCCTGGTTCTCAATCTCCTCTTCTAAATCAATAACCTGGGAGGAATTTTTGCTCTTCTAATTTCCTGAAAGAATAGCACCCTGAAACCAACCCACTCCAGGTATCAGACAAGCATCAGAGCCAGTACAGGGACAGGCACAGGAATGAAAGAGCAGGAAGGCAGCACTAGCTTTAACGACTGTAAAACTGCACCCTAACAGCACCTCTCCCGGTATGTTCCGCTAGTATCTAGAACTCAGAAAATCAACTGCAAACTGAAAGAAATAAAAAATGAAGTGCAAAATGTTTACCAACAGCTGCTAAAAAGCAGTTAATACAGAATGAAGTTGGGTTGGAAGGTACCTCTGAAGGTCTCTAGTCCAGCCCCCTGCTCGAAGCAGGGCCAACTTGTAACTTAGGTCAGGTTGCTGAAGGCCTTGTCTGGACAAGCTTTGTGAAATCGCCATTGATGGAGACTTTCAAACTCTCTGGGCAAACTGTTCTACAATTTAATCACTTTTATTGTGTAAAAACACTGGGTTTGATGACCAGCTACAGTTCTTCTTGCTGCAATTTATGACTGTGCCTCTTGTTTTTGCTGTGCATTTCTGAAGAGCCTGGCTCCATCTTTACATAGCTAAAAACGAGGATTAGCTTCCCACACCTTAGTCTGTTCTCTAGGTTCAAAGAATCCAGTTCTCCATTTCTGACACATGACGGCCCCTACCTATCACAGTGGACTTCTGCTGGACTCTCCCCAGCTTGTTGATACGTCTCTGGTACTGAGGGACCCAAAATAGGACCTGTTATTCCAGATGTAGCCTCTTATGTTGGGATTGTTAGAGACCTGAGGGAATTAGGGTCTTCAACAGGATCTGGATGTCTTCTCCCCTCCACACGCACCACAGGATAAAAGATAGAAAGCCACAGCAGATAACTGCCAGTAGATACTCATTTTTATCAGTAATTCTACTAGTGAGAGACTATTACTTCAGTTTTGGATTTACTTAAACACATCTTCTGAAAAGTAGACAAGAAAACTAGGTTTTAGAACACAAAGATCATGAAATTTGTAAGGGCCTGAGTGTCCAGCATGACAAATCATGTGTAGCGTAGACTTAGAGCTATCGCCCATCAGCAATCAGTCAAATGTGTCACACAACACTGTGCCAGAAAACCAACAGCAGATTGTAGAGAAGCACTTACTCAGATTATAGTTTATCTGCTGAAGGCTTAAGACAGAAAACCAACATCTCTGCACCTACAGTTAAAAGACTGAAGGTTTAATGGAAACACTGTAACTGATACAGCTTCAGCAACTTAAAGCTGTGCAACCCATCCTGAGAAATTGCAAGTCTCTAGAGATTTTGTTTGATAAGGTGAAGCTCTGATCTTGGGACTAGCTAACCTACCTGATTGCCCTTACCTTTTTCAAAGAATACTCAGTCTTCACCACATTGCAACCATGGAAATGAGCTCGCTTGTCTGAAAAAGGCATTCTCAGAAATCCTGTATCTTACATTTTTATAAAGAACATGTACTGAACTGCCATGGCTGTAAACTGGTATTACCGAGCACTGATACCAAAACTGTGGGCAAAAAGTGATGCACAGAAAAACTTTCAAGTTCAAGTGTTTTGAGAACAACTTCTAAAGAGCCAGACAAAATACCAGAACGGTCTACAGGAATCAGCTTGCTAACTTGCAAGGCATAGAAGGTGAGCCTTTGAATAAAGAGAGACCTTCAGCATGAAGTCCTAAATATTTAATACCCAGAAGAAACATCAAGATGCAACCAAAAATATTGGAGAAAGCTTTATAACACGTTAAGCTAAATACCCTAGAGGAATTAATCTATGTAAAGAGAGGAGTGTCTAGCTTGTTTTTCCTATGTTACTGTTGTGTATACATCCACTGTGTCTGATCTTGGAATCAGATCAAATCTTTCAGTGCCCCTTGATTTTCAGCATTTTGAGTCATTTTAGTTACCTCTCTGGACTCCTTTCACCTAAATCAGGGCAGCCAGAATGAGCTCCAGCATTGTGGGTGAGACCAGATGAATTTACAGAATTAAGAACCAATTTTCCTATGTTAAAAGGAACATTTTAACATGATTTTAAAAGCTACAACACATTCCAGTCAACTTTACCTATTAAATGTTGTCTCAATTATGCAATGCTACAGTATGACATTCTGTACTTACTCCTTACAATAAATGTTTACAATTTATACTTGTACTTATTTTCAAACTTAAATCAACTTCCAGATTATCAAATATCACTTTGCACTCCACCAAGAAGGGGTTCTTCCAGGCTTCCAAAAAGCACTAATGACCCCCAGCAAGCTGTTTTCTGTTAGCCATTGCTCTAGCACACTCACAATATTTTAGATGAAGTCTGAAAGGTGATTGTTTAAAAACATACTTTAATGAACGTCAGAGTTCCAGAGATGCATGAAATGACAATAAAAATCTGTCTTCCAGGTCCCCATTTATCCAAGTGTGAATTCTTCAATGTGGTAGAACACTTAACATTTGTACAAACTATGGGAGTTAGACATCCAGCCCCTACATTTGAATTTGAGCACTTCCAGCTTGTTCCACTGCCCTCCAGTTCAGTCAGTGTTAGACCAAATTCCTACTCTTTTATGATCGAAGTACATTAAGGAAATGGGCCAGAAAGAAAAGGTTAAAAGCAAAGCTTTTGGAGACTATACTTTTGCATTTACCAGTGAAAGTTAAATACTTCAGTCTCTCACCTTGTGTTGTGTGTGAATCTCTATTACGTGACACTCTCCAGCTGCTTCGAGTATCTAAGTTTTCATGGCATTTTCATTGGTCGTGAGCAAATACTCCTCATGAAGTATTAGCAAAATAACCACTTAAGACCAATACATTTTGTAGTGTTTAATTTCTTGGAT
Organism: Phoenicopterus ruber ruber; assembly: GCA_009819775.1. Classification (NCBI taxonomy): domain Eukaryota; kingdom Metazoa; phylum Chordata; class Aves; order Phoenicopteriformes; family Phoenicopteridae; genus Phoenicopterus; species Phoenicopterus ruber. Next base: position 186,564,596 of record CM020215.1, on the reverse strand, counting down.
TCAGTACATTGCACAAGATGGTCCAAAAAGAAAAGCCAGAACTTCTTAATGTTTCTATGTTTTAGAACACCATTACCAGAATATTGGTAAAATTCAGTTTTTAGCTTTTTCCTACTTTTTAGATATACCAGCTCATTGTCTCATTTGCATTGCACTGCATTATTTCTCAGCCACAGACATGTGTTTACCCGTGAAAATCTAGTGTCAGTCTTAGTTATGTGTCTTGTGAAATTCCAAATGCTCAAGCCACAAAATAAACAAAACTAAGGAAAAACCAAAACCTCAACTATTGTCTCAGCTCATATTGTGTCATGATCCAGCCCAAATGATTTTATGCAAATACAGATAAAATGTGTATGGTAAAACTGAGTCAGAGTTTACTCAGCCTCTTAGGTAGACTTTTAAAGAACTTGTAAAACATAGAATTTCTTAATATCAGCCTATACAGTCAAATCTTGCTAATTCACGTTTAGTTAATTCACCAACCAAACAATTCAAATCTTTTGATGCACAGCTTCTACTATTAACTTCTCATTATTTTAACAAAATACACCACAATACTTAAGTTCTGTTATTAAAGTACCAATTTAGACAGCTGAAATTTCTACTCAAAAGTACAAATTGAGATAGCTTAATACAACTAAATTTGCCATCAATCTTTCCAAAAGAAAGAGGTCAGATCATGTCCCATATAAATAAAACAATCTGCAAGACAGTTAAATAAGACTTAACTTCTGCAGGACCTACTATATTTTTCCATCTATCTTATTTTACAATAAGAAATCGGTGAACAAATACGGATTACCGTATGTTATTATTGTGAATTATGTACTTCAAAAGTATACTTATTATTCTGTTTTTCAGTGATGGCAAAGATGACATTTTCGCCATTAGAAATTTTTCAGGCAATGACTTCAGTCAAGTCTACATCTAGCTACATCGTCTCTTTTAGATGTTTCAGAAGTTCAAGTTTACAAAGGACTCCATCCAACAGCATTACTCCAAATCTACAGGAACAAGAAACTGGAAATAGAATTAAGCTGCCAAATGCAGAATTACACTCGGACTATGTAATTTTTTAAATCAAGGAAGCAGAAGAAAAATAGTCATTATGGTAAGAAAGCTGTTTTTACCCTTGGTTAGGCATGTGTGAAGCACTGACACGAACCTATCAGAAAGAGTCCTTATTAAGAGGGGGGAAGTAAAGAGAATGGAAAAATAGAGTTTTCAAAAAGTATACTTTGATTAGTTGTTTTGATTGCAATGGCTCTCTAGCCTACTAATCAATGTATAGCTGTGCATTTCTATGAGCTATGTTTTGACAAAGATGTCTTTTAAAATTCATGCAGATCTGGAGTGAAAAACATTTCTCTCCCACAAGCTGAAGTAGGCCTTAATTTATTTCACTATCAAGCAAACAAGTAGCTTTAAGCTACTTTACAATGAGTCCCAGAAATTAAATGTCACTCTTCTGAAGCATACAGGATATGATTAACTAAGTACTGTGTTGCTGTTCCATTTTATTCTTGTAAAAATGGCAAACACAAAGCCATTGTCAGTAAGAAAACACAAAATTGGTCTGCATAATAAACGATCAGCAGCATTACTGTATATTTGATAGTCATTCATCTGTTTAAGTGGATACACATTTGTGCAACATCTGTTTTCGGAGTGCACGTTTGTTAAGAAATCCAGTCTGCTACATCAAGATGAAGCACATCTACCTAGAAAGTAAACCGAAAGAAACAGGTTTCCACTCCCCACTGACTTCAAATGAAAAGTACACACAACAGAAGTACCACTTCCATGAAGGCAGCGAGACCTGTATTAACAGAACTCGTTAGCATCCGACGAAAAAGCCGAGCAGAAAGCTTACACCTCGCCCCGAGAAGCACCCAGCCAGCAGCCCCCCACTTCCTCTGGGAGGGCTCAGCCGCGCCGGGTAAGAGACGCAGCAGCGAGTGAATCCAGCCAGCCGAGCCGTTTCCAAGAAGCGGGCTCTTCTTCTCTCCGAAAGCCTAACCGCTCATCACCTCATCTCCCCCACAGCGATACCTCCCCGGGCTCCTTTCTGCGCACACCGCCGCCTCCCCTGAAGCAGCCCCGGGCAGGCCTGCGGCCTGGCGGGCCAGGGGGGCTCGCTCTCAGAAAGGAGCTCCTGATGCCCGCTAGCGCACAGACCCCGCTCCGCAGTGCCCCAGCGCAGTCTGAAGGACAAACGATCCCAAGTGCTGCTTTGCGGTGGGTTTTTTGTCCCCTTAAAGGCACTTCTCTTGCTGGTGAAACATTTATGGCAGCCGAAGAGCTCAACCATGTCAAACCTCTCTCCGGTGAATAACTGAAAGCTGATCGTTAAAACCCAAAGTCCCACAAGACTTCAGGTGAAGGATCATTCAGCTGCTTCCCAAGCCGGGGAGCCCTCACATCCAGCCTCGCTGAGAAACCCCGTACCCCAACACACACCCGCAGGCCGGAGCGCTACCTCGAACACCTCAGGCTGAGCAGCTCCAGCGACCACGGGATAGCGCAGACCGGGCAGGGTCCCGGGACCCCTCCAGCCTAACCCCCTCTCAAAGTTGGGCCAACTCCAGAGCCAGATAAAGTTGTTCTCTGCTCTTTTTTATCAAACTCCTCAACCCCACCGATGCGAGCACTTTCCCCTCTTCCGAGTGGGGTGGGGGTACGAGACTCCCGCCCTGCCCGCCGCTCCCTCACAGCGCGGCTGCCGGCACCCAACGCCCGCCGCGAAGGCGGGAAGGGGCCGCGCCGACCCCCTCACCCTCACCCCGCCGCCATCTCCGGGCGCCAGCAGAGGCGCCGCTTACCTGAGCTCGGAAGTAGAGGAAGAGGGCGACGCTGCAGACCACCTGCCCCAGCCCCAGGAGGACGAGGGCGGCGAGGAGGGAGCGGGAGGCGGGCGGCGGGTGCGGGTGGGCCGGCAGCGGCGGCGGTGGCGGCGGCGGCGGGGCGCTCTCGTGGGCGGCGCCGCTGCCCAGCTCCTCGGAGCCGCGCAAGTACTTGGTGTAGTCTCGGCTGGCGCGCCGCATCGCGCCGCGGGCAGCTCCGCACCGCTCCGCTCGGACGGCTCCACAGGCGGCCAGCGGCTCCCCGGAGCTCCCCAGCCTCGGCAAACAACCCCGCCGCCCCGGCCGGGCACTTCTTATAAACTGGGCGGCCAATCAGCCCCAGGCGGCGTGCCTCTGCCCCCCCTCCCCGCCGCCGCCACACACATCACCACCGCCCCCTCCTCGCCACCCCCTCCCCGAGCAGAGACCGGCCCCCGCCGGCCCGCGGCGGGAGGGTCGGGTCGGGTCGGGCCCGCCCCTGCCCTCGGAGCCCCGGCCTCCACCGCCGGGCCGGTCGCCCAGCGATCGCGGTCAGCGCTGCTCCTCCTCGCGGAGCGAAACTCTTCGCCTCCCCTCCACCATGAGCGAAGAAAGTACAGGCAGCCCTGCCTCGGCCGGCTCCTGCCAGTCCGCCGCCCCCTTGGCCCCTCCGCACCCTTGCCCCCGCTCTGGTTTGCAATGCGCCCGGGCAGCCCCAGCAGCCGAGGCCTCTCTGAGCCCGTGGTCATGTCTGGAGGGTCCTTTTCCCCCAAATCCCGAGGTACCTGGAAGCAGCGCACACCCCGGGTGGGCCCTCGGTCATCCCCTGGCACCTTTGGTGGGTGCAGGTCCTCAGGGGACCAAAGGCCTGTCAAGCCCTCTGTGTCTTAACTCACTCTTCACTCAGGCCAGGCTAAAATGAGCCACAAATGGTGTTGACTTGCGCTGTCCAAAACAGGCGAGATCGTTCAGTCTTTTTAAAGGACTGGGCTAAAAAAATGGCAGAAAGTTGTGCTGGAAATTGGCTGCCGCTGAAACCAGATCAGAGCCTCCCCATTTCCCCTAATGCAGCCGGTCTGCCACAGCGGCGTTTCCTAACACTTGGTTAGGAATAACATCTTCCTGCGCTCCCCACGCCTCGGCTTGCATTCAACACCGAAACCTCTTCCTCGTAAAGTCATGCTACAGTTTCTAGGCACTTTCTTTCTCATGGTCCTCTGGGGGTCCCGTTTAGGTCAAGTCTCCCCTTCATATACTTGCTCATTTAGAGTTTGTCTATTTATAGTCTTTCCTGCCTCCATGTTGTTTTTCCTCCCTCTGCACTTTTGCTCATCAGTTTATCTAAACATTTGGAGATGTGACTATCTCTTCGGTAGATCCATCTTATGTGCCTGACTTTCCACTTTGTGGAAAGCGTTCTCCTAAATCCTATGAAAGTGCTTGTTGCGAAGGCAGGGCAGGTATATCAGGTCTGCGGCCCTGTAAAATTCAGTGGGGAAATGGTCTAGACATAAAAGCAAGTGAGTTGAAGTCTGGCTTAGGCTTTGAAGAACATTGGAGAATGACACAGATCCATGCAGGTCATTTTGACTGTAGAAAAACAGTCTAATTTTCGACTCTTGGTACATGACAGAATATCCTGTTTAGGTCTGCCTAAGCTAAGAAACTGAGAAACTTTACCTCCCAAAGAGGTTGACTGAACCAGACATGATTACGTGCTCCAAGAAATTAAAGGAAACTGTCTGAAATACACCAAACCACCATGCAACAAATTACTATCAAAATAAGCGGATATCATTTAACACTGGACCCAAATAGTGCAATAACAATTACTTCACCAACAACAAGACACATCTGAGAAATGATGGTGAGAGCACCTGCTTCCCAACATCACCCACCAGGAAGTCATGGAGCAATACCCCAACCTTGAAAGGCTACCCCTATCTCTTCTTTCCAAATATTTACATTTATGCTTGGAAACATTGGTACCATTGTGGTCTGTAGAGAATTGGAGGAATTGTTTCTCTAAGTGTGTCTCAACTTTTCTGGAAAAAAAAAAAAAAAAAAAAAAGAAGGTAAACTAGCCACCAGCCCCTGTGAAAGAACCGGGAAAATAATCTCACATTATACTGAGCTGGACACCCCCGAATGCATTTTACATTGGTCTACAATAACATTTTTTTCAGGAGAGGAATAACAGTGAAATAATTTTTTGAAAGATACAACTGTTTTTTTAAGAGACTATGTAGTTTTTAAAATCCAGTGACCAATTAGTTATCAAACAATTGATAAAGGAGAAGTTAGGATAACATCAGTGATGCTAGTGGATGATTTTTGATGCTTTGATATGAGAAGGAACTCAAGAAAGACCTCTGTTCTTTTCACATTGGAGCTCAAATCTCTTCCTGATGAAGAAGGAAAGGATTGTGTAAACTCTTATTTTGCCACCTGAAGGCTTTAATGTGCTCTTGTAGATTCTTACAGAAGGAAACTTAAGGAGGCTTTCACTGAAGAGCTATGAGGATCTGCAGACACCATCTTTAAACACTTTGTTATATATGAAAGCAGTTTTCTCCAGAAAAACATGCTTCTTCCAGGATCAATCACTGCTTCATAAACTGTCTTCTTACTGGCACCATCTTTCGTATTATCATCACTAGGGAACACACCAGGGAAGCATTATGCCTGACCTGCATGCCTAAGTGATACCAGCCTTCTAACTGGCATCTTATATATATCAAGCCCATCTATTTCATCTTCATCCACAACAATTTCATCCTCACCAAATCACAGATGCAACTACAAGCACCCAGGTACTCATATCCAAGCACCAGGATACCAGGCTTTTGAGGAGTCACCTCAAGAAAAAGATTTTAACCTTCCCACCAAAGCAGCGTGGGTTCCTAGGACACAGTAGGATACACAGATGACCTCTGCACTGAAAACTTGGATTCCTTCATTGATTTCTACCACAAATTCAGCAACCAGAATTGTCCATCAAACTATCTCTGGAAAACTTACATCAGCATCAACGTTCTAGACACCAAGGTCAACATAAAAAATAGCAACCTTCAAACTACCATATGCAGAAAATCCACAGACCAACACACCTCCTTCCACAAACCATCAGCTATCCCAAACACACTAGAAAAACTGATATACAACCAGCCCACAGACATCACCTCATTTGCTCTGAGGAGAACATTCATGACACGCCCTCACAAAGCTACAGATGATGTTCATCCAACAGTGACGCTCCTCTAGGATCGCATATTTGAAGAAGCCACCTAAACCTTGTACAAACTTACTACAATACAGAGAGAAAATCCCCTGCTGGGTATCACGTACCACAATATGCAAGAAATGTAAACTGGAAAATGTTAACGAGTTGCAACTTATGTTGGAAGAACATCATAACTTGAAATTATTTTTCCTAGAAACACCCCTCCTTCCCTTCAAACAACACTCATTATCATTAGCTCCATCATTGAAAGCAAATTTCCGGCAGACCAGCATATGCTGGCTAGAACCAGATAGCTCGAGAAAATCAGATCCAAATCTTGCCACAAGCCTCATGATAAATGCCTGCTACACCAGAACCACTAAAATCCACAGATCCTACACATGCGCATCCTGAAATGTCATAGGCATCGCACAATGCATTCACTGCTCTTAGGGAATTCTGTGAGTGAAACCAAACGACGACCATGTGCTACCTAATTAGGAAAGAACAGCAACACCCAGTTACCAGTTGGAAAATTATATTCCCGAAACAGCTACTCTGTCTCTACCCTTGCAGTCCTGACACTGCGAGATCAAAGATGGCCCAGAGAACTAAAATGTGTAACTCCATCAGATACCAGACACCATATCAGATGGATTCGAGACAGACCTCTGAGTTTCTCCACATCTCAAATCTTGCTGATCTTTGATGGGAATTACTGTTTCCTCTGATCATTTAGCTTCTGTCACCTCTTATACTCTTAGCAGGGTCAGTGTCACGCTCTGCTCCCAAAATAGCAAACACTTTTCTCTCAAATGTCTGACTGATTAAAACAGTTAAGTGCAATTCAGAGCAATTAACTACAATTACCTTCATATTCTCTCTATGTTTTGGACCCAAAGAGTAGTTCATCTACCTGAAAATGAATCTGCTTTATCTAATACCTGCTTTACCCAACTGTATCTGTTGGCCTCATAAAAGATATTCTCTTCCTAAAAAATGTGACTTTCTTTGGGTTGTGTGAGGACTAATGACACAGGTAACAGTTCCTGTGAACGAAGTCCTGGCTCTGTAATGCGAACTCGTGGCCCCGAGCAGAATGCAGCTCTTTGCTATTGTCTACAAAATACTTGTGTTACAGGAGACGATCATGAATATACTACCTGTTGTGATAAGACTGCATAACTGCTAGGATTTTTTCATCATTTTGCTTTGAAGCAAAACAGGAAACATAGTGTTTACATAAAAGGCTGTGTTGAAAGTAGGTTCTTATTGCAAAGTTGAAAGTCTTGAAAAATCTGAAAATGTCAAAGAGCAGCAAGCCTGCAGGTCAAAGGAAAACATTAGAAAAAAACATCCTTTTTTTATTTTAGTTTAGTCCCCTTCAAAATAGAGAGAATCACTAAAAGTTCTTCTCCCGACCTACACTTCAAATGAGGCAGCATTTATTAACTCAAGAATAAATGAAATATTCCACTTCAGTAAAACAGTAAGTGCATCCATCCAACTGCATCATTTTTTTTAACAAGCATGGTTAAACAAGTGTTATATTCTTACACTGAAGAGATTTTATTCTGTAGAGAGAGGTTCATAACTAACTTCTTTGCTATTACTATTGGTTGGAATATCGTTGGCAAAATCATTTCATCGGCAAAAGTTTGTTTTGGACCTGGCACAAATGAGATGTATCATTATTGAGCGTGTTTTGGACAGTAAGGCTTCCAAGGAACGGAACAGACTCTTTAGGGGATGTGAAGTGAATCCTGTACTGAAACTCTGATCTACTGAGTGTGAATAGGGACATTTTGATGCAAGTAGTGAAAACACAGAGAGGTGTTTTCCATGCATGGTAGGAGGAAACGAAATTCTACAACCTCCAAAATTGTCATGAAATAGACTTAACCATTTTTTTCACTTCTCCGCATGCTATACAGTGATTAATATAAGTAAATGTGTAAGTAAGTGTAAAAAGAAGGGTGGCAAAATATGACAAATAACTCAGAATGCTTCACTGAAAAATTACGCTTTTATTTAAAATAGTATTCTAGAAAAGGGTGGGAAACAGCAATTGATATACCAGGAAATAATCGCTATATTTGAAAACAGTGGAAAAATGCATTAAAATGTCATTTAAATTTCCCAGTGAATTACCATTGTGCTTCTTTCTAGTCTAGTGGGTATGACAAAGGTCAAAACAATGAAGCTGATTTTGAAATCTCAACAGAAATAATTAGTATATTAAAGTCTCTTATGATTATGTAAAAACTCTTAAATTAAGGTAGTAGAAATAACTTTTTCCCCTGTTCAGGGAAAAATTACTTGAAATGAAATTGTAGGAATGTTCTTACATTGTTCTAGAACTGAAGTCAGCAACAGGGTGTTGGGGAAAATACTGGGCAATAGGTAAGAGAACAGTTCGTGTCTGTCTACATTTGGTAAAACCAAAAAAACCCACATTGCTTGTCAGTAGTTAGAGTCCTCAGAGCCTGTTAAAAAGCTCAAAGAAAATGGTGAATGTATTTTTCAAGCATTTAATGGGTTTTGGATCAGGGTTCTCCAGTCAGGAGGCTCGAAGTCACCTTATATGAATTTGTACAATGTATTTCTAAGTTGTACAGGCTTCACACATTGGGATTACATCACCTCAAGGCGTCTTTTGCAGAAGAGGGGCTTTCTGGATATTTCTTTAAGCTAGATATGATGAAACATTTCTGAATTGAAAAGATTCCTTTAGAGTCACTTGACTGTCATAGCACATCTCTTTATAGTGCCAAAGTTTCAAGTATTCTCAGCTAGACAAGGTCCATGACTGAGTTACAGGTGACATGCAGAGCTGTGAGACTCCTGTGATGCCTCATGAGATGGAGTCAAAAGACAGAGGTGAGTCCATCCCAGTGATTACAATCCATCCCAGGAGCACAGGCAGTGAAGCACTTTGGTTTGATATTGGATAAAGTCGCTCTGGTCAAACTACAAATTCGAAGTGTTTCAATTTTATTTTTCCAAATAAAACAAAACAAAACAAAGCACCATACAATACAATAGATTGATTAAATCAAAGCATTGCAGAAATAGTATTTTTCATTAAATGGTGTTGTCAGAATTAGTTGAACATTTTCTATTTAGTTTCACTGAGCAGCCTTTCCTTCTCTATGACTTCATGATGAAATACATGCAGCTCTAAGTTTTTTGTAAGAACATCTGCCTAAAATTTAAGATTCCAATTTACAATGCAGTTAGGAGCTGTATAACTTTACCTTCTTGTGGCCATCTTCTGAGCCGCTACTACACATCTACTGTTTTCAGCCCTGCCTAGAAATGGTGGAATTGCTCTGATGCCAAGGAAGAACCTGCTGTGGCTCTTACTAATCAGATTTAGTGAAGATGCATACAATTGAAAACAAATCTTTTGTTGATAGCACTTGTGCGGAAGGACAGTTTTCTCACACAGGAGGACAAGAAGAGCAGTACTGAGTCAGGCGGAGATCCATCTAGCTCGCATTCGCCTGTGTGGGTGGCAGCTGCTGCAGAATAGGAGTAGCCATGTCCAGCTGTGGAAAGCAGTGTGGCTAGCCCAAGCTCTGCTCTTTGGAAACCAAACTGCAGTTCCCTGCGGACTGTGCTTCACAGGGATGGCTTTGTTAATCAAATGGAGTCTGGAGCTCCAGCTGCCACACTGGAAATTCTGGGTCTGAGACTCTTGAACTGTCTGGAAGAGTGGTTCAGGCCAAAAAAAACCCAAACCCAGGATCATGCCCTAGCACCTGCAGTTCACCATCCACAGTGACAGGGAGTAGAACAGTTGCATGCTCTTTCAATATCCAGGCTCTCTTGCTGCCCAAGAAACCAATAGCCGCAAAATCAATAGTGAGTAAACCCAACTAAGACAAGAGAATAACGTTCTGATTTCAGAAGTAGCAGTGGCCAATAGTCTATGCCTAGGGGGAAAAAAAAAAGAACAGGGCAAGCATGTAATTAGACTTCCCAGTACACTCTAGCAGCTTGTGGCTCAGAGCTGTCCTAAGCCAGCGGTGGTATTTTTTGTGTTTAAGACTGTGCCTGAAGATGCCTGAGGACTCTGATGGTGTGTGTACATGTGATGGAGCCTCAGTGGGAGCTGAGTCTTGGATGGGGCACGGACAAGTGGATGTGACACAAAAAGAAAAGACAAAACACAGCAGCGGTTACAACAGAGAATATGAGTCAGCAGCTGTCAGATATACCCAGCAGTGCTTGTGGCTCACAAGAGGGGACACAGAGTACCAGATGATGTAGCAAAGATCCCTTAGAGAGGACACTGAACCGGGAAGACCTGGAAACATTAAGTAGTGGATGGAGACCCATGGGAACAGAGCAAGACTGAAACACTGGAGGTCAACACGATAGAGAAGCTTCTTCTTAAAAAGTAACGTCCCTAAATATGACTGCTGTTGTTAGTACTAAGTATAAAGTGATATTTGAAAGGAAGTTGATTGCAATAAATTAACTGTCCACTTGATGTAGACAAATCTTTATCTTACTGAGGGGACATAGCATTCCCAGGGCATATGGGAGGAGGAAAGAGGATCTTCTTTTGGAAGAGAAAAGGCTGTATGCTTCTACTCTTCCCATTTAAGTTTTGACAGTGCTCTCATCTAATCCCATCAAATTTCACAAACTACTTTTTTTGCCATTCATCTCACTGGCACCAGTCATGTCGGTAGGTGCTCTCAGAGCACTGGACTGGGCTTGGCACAGAACAGCCCTTGGGGAGGAGATGCTGGGCTCTCCCACAGGCACAGTTTTATCTACTAGGTCATGGATTAGAGCACTCCACAGGATGTGGGAGACTTGCCTTCACATTCCTTTTTTGCCAGTGGGATTCAAGCCCACACATATTCCAGGATCCTCAAGAAGAAATCCTAACCACATATCCGTGTGCTGGCTGAAGAATGGGCTCTCCCAGTTTGCATGGTAGTTTTAAGGATTTGGAAGAGGAAAGGAACAGGGAGAAGGAGAATGTGTGTGTGTGTGTATGGTGTGTTCCCATAAAAAGCACAATATCTGCCTTAGAGATAATATCTATCTATCTGAAACATCTGTCTTCATCTCTCACTTCCTCTTTTCTCCACATTATTTCAGTGGTTAAAGTATGGGACAAGAGCATCTGGATTCAATTCTGCCTCCATGAAGGAGGGCACAGCAGCATGTCCCACTTCCCTGGAAAGTGGTACAATCATCTGCTTTTCTGACGTGGGAGCAAAGGCATTTGCGTAAGTCCACCTGTCAGAGCCATTCCACATTGCTTGGAATAATTAGAAGGAAAGTAAATTGAGGTTTTCCAACTTAGTAGGATGCTGAGTGCAAAAAGGAGACAGTATGATTTAGAGAATGATTTAATGTAAATTATGATGTGATGTTGAATGTATATCCTGAAAGCAGGGATGCAAGGCTGAGGTGTCTTTCTTTGCAGATGCCTGCCCTAATTATCAGCCCCTCTCTCTCTTTTGCTGCTTTTTCCCCATAACACAAGGGAACTCGCTGCTCAGCACCAGCCCCTGAGAGTTTCATTCCAAGTACCTGCTATGGAGAACATAGACTACAGACCCAGTTCGGGACAGTGTCTGCTAGTGCTTTGGCAAGGATCACATGAACTTTGGTGTCACAGTGCTCAACATGGCAGCCCCAATGCACTGCGGATGATCAAAGCCTACGCGGTAGCCAGAGTAACATGCAGAAACACACATCCACTATTTTTTTCCTCCTTTATCACCTCATTTGATCCAGCAGCCAGTGCCACTTAATAGTTCAAATAAAGACCATGGTAAAAGCTGCCCAGGAGCATTGCAAAGCAGCAGCAGGGTTTATAGAATGAGGCCACGTAACACTGGAGCATAGTTAATAGCAAAGAAAGGCACTTGTACTTGTTACCTATTGTTTGTAATTATCAGTTATCAGTAGGTCAGTAGTGCTAAAACTTGTATAACCTCTTCAACAAGTGCCCCAAGAGTGCACAGAATCAGCAATGGTTTCAGGTACAATGGAAATAGTAACCAACTCCCTCAGCATCATTTAGCGTGGGGCCTGAAGAAATAGGATAATTTCTTCACCAATAACTACTTGCAGATGATTACAACCTATTCTGCTTCATCATACAAAAGCACAATAAAAGAATGAACTGAAACAGGGAACGCTGCTGTTTATTCTGCCACACTTTTGAAGATCTGGATCCTAATTACCTATCATAAAATAGTTTGATGCCTCATATAAAGGCAAAGTGTGAAAATAATACTTTGCTAGTTGAGAACTTCCTACTAATTATAGTTTGAAATGTTCGCATTTTCTTTATTTACTCAAAGGAAATTATCACCAATGTGGTGAAGTTGGGTGAGACTCCAAATACAATGCTCTTGTTCCAGTTCGGTTTCCGTGAGGGGCAGGGTTAAGGCCCCAGTGAGATCTCACAATTCGTCCCGATCTGGTACCTACATTCAAGAAAGACTATTTCAAACTGGAAGCAGAACAGAGAAATGCGACCAGAATATCAGAGGAGTAGAGAGCTTTCAAAGTCAAGGCTGAAGGAGTATAATTGCTATCCATAAATACATTAAGGATATAAGAGAGGAAAAAGAGCTTATTTGAACTAAAGGTCTACAGGCAAACAAATGAATATAAATTGGTGAGGAATATATTTAAGTGGGAAATCAGAAGAAGGCTTTCATAGAATCATAGAATCATTCAGGTTGGAAAAGACCCTTAAGATCATCAAGTCCAACCATTAACCTAATACTGCCAAGTCCACCACTAAACCATGTCCCTAAATGCCACATCTACACGTCTTTTAAATACCTCCAAGGATGGTGACTCCCCCACTTCCCTGGGCAGCCTGTTCCAGTGCCTGACAACCCTTTCGGTGAAGAAATTTTTCCTAATGTCCAATCTAAACCTTCCCTGGCACAACTTGAGGCCATTTCCTCTTGTCCTGTTGCCTGTTACTTGGGAGAAGAGACCAGCACCCACATCGTTACAACCTCCTTTCAGGAAGTTGTGGAGAGCGATAAGGTCTCCCCTCAGCCTCCTTACAACCCCAGTTCCCTCAGTCGCTCCTCATAAGACTTGTTCTCTAGACGCTTCACCAGATTTATTGCTCTTTTATCCATTTAAGGAGTGATGTTCTGGAATAACCTACCAGTTAGAGTAGAGGGGGCAAGGAACCCCTCTAGAAACTTCACTAGATAGACTTTACTCTATCTGTGAAGGGGATTATTGAAGTATTTTATAAGACTTACAATAGCAGGGGTCTGTCTCAGAAGGTCTTTTCCAGCCCTTCTTCTGTGTTGACTTCTGCTCATGGATGTCAAACACTTTCTAATACTAAGGGGAAGATGCTGCTCTGCTTGTGCAAGGTGCATGTGCCTTGAAGCACAGTGGAATGATGTGGTTTCTAGCTTAGGGGAGCAGAGTATGTGGATTTATACAATAAGGCTGTGTTTCATGCAACTTTAAAAAGTATAATAGGAAAGAGTTTGTATTGGACAAAGGCTCAAAGTCTAGGCATTGTTATCAACATGAATGCAGAGGTTTAGTGTTGAAACTGCAATAGAAGATTGCAACTTTAAGCTCTATGCAGCTTTCTTCCTTCAGAGACCTATCCCTATTCTGCCTGTAAATGGCACTGAACCGAACCCTACAAAGAAAAGGGGAAGTTTCAAACTCTTGCGATAAAATAGGCACCGCTGGTGGAAAGACCTCCAGGTTAATCATTTTGCGAATTGAGAAGTGAATCTGGAAAGGAGCACAGGGAGAATTCTGCTCCGTGCAAATGCTCTGGCATTGGAGCCAACATGCACTGCAAGTCTTGGACTATATGCAGGTGATGGTTTTATCTCCCTCTTTTACGAAGCAATGTCTTTCCCTGGCAAAAAGTCAACAGCTTAGCCAGCTTAGCACTTTTACTTATTTTGCTATCCAGGCATCTTTTAATGAAAAAAAACCACTTGGTCCAAGGTTCATTTCTAGTTACAAGACTCACCATTAATTAAATGGCAGGTTTTCAATCCCATCACCGCACTTATGGACAGCAGAGTTCAAGAAGTTCATGAACTGGTTCCCCACAGTTATCTTGAACATGAACTCACTGTTTAGTCAATGGCTTAGAAAAACAAGGCTGGACAGCTGGTCTCTGTGCTACTTACCACAGTCTCAGGGCAGGGACAGAGGAAATTTAGAGAATATTTCCAAATACAGTCTGCCAGATTATTCAAATCTACAACACATCCACATAGACATTTGGTATTATTTGCTCTAGAATTTAACGTACACTGTAATATGCTCTCTGTTTTATGAAGTGTGAAGGCTGACATCTGAAATTAGTGCTATTTCATAGCCCAGTATCCAATTGCTACATCTGGCTGTGTCATGTAGTTTGGGGAAGTGCCCTACCACAAGGACTTGAGCCACAGAGGATGGTGAGACAGATGAAGCTAGATAATCTTTTTTATGTCCGTGAGGGTCAGTCTTTCAACACCAAGAAGAACTAAGACAAATAAACAGAAATGGGACACACTGTAATTAATGTCTCCGGAACACAATCAATCCGAACAGCTTCTTATTTTCAAACTGTGGCTCGCTTCAGACTAATACGAAAGTTTAGAGGGAAAAAAAGGTAACCTAGTCATTTCTTTCCTCTTAACTATTAAATTGGATCTTTCTGACAGAACCACTTTCGAACTAAATATGCATGTAGACAGAGCACTCCCCACACCTAAGGTCTCTGTATATATGTACACGTGTCTGTGCCAGTATGTCGTTTGATAGGCTTCCTCCGCTCCCAGTGTTGCCTCATCCTAAGAAAACATCATGCCCTCACGCTATAACTGTGTAAGAGCATTTCGAAAATGTTGCCACGTGGACTTAGATATCCAATACAATTTGATCCTGCTCAGGTTTTTTGTATTCTCTGGTGAGCCAAACCAATTTTTATTTTAAAGTCCTTAAACATCAGCCTTGGGGAAGAGATGGAACAAATGGCTGCAAAGATTATTTTCAGTGCAGGTTACTGTGTTCACACACACATCAGTTGCAGCTCTGTTATATGACAAGATTTGCCTTATGAGAAACTAAAGATGAGTTCAATGCGTTAATAATGACGATTGAGTAGTACTATCCCCAGCCCCCAACACATGCGCACACACGCACATGAAAACTGGAGTTCAGACTAGCAACCGTTTTCATCTTCCCTATCGTATGATTCCGAATCTTACTTTATTGCATGCTGATCACTTTTAAGTTTGCTGAGTACAACAGGCCTGATTCAAAACACACTGAAGCCAGTGAAATATTTTCATTTAGAGTCAGAGACTGCCGCCTTCTCTTTTACACCCCACCTCCAGCACCCCAGGGCATCGTCTCTCCTCCTCCTCTTTGGCTTTGGCACTTGGAGGAAGAAGGGAGGAAAAGCGGGGAAGGGGGAGGAGGGACAAAGTGAAATTCCCAGGGAAGGCTGTTTCGCTTGTGCAAGCTTGATGTTCTGATGTCTGTTCAGATCAAGCCTGTGATTCTGCACACTCACTGCCAAATATATATTGCATGATTTGAAGAACCGCTTCTGGTTAAACATCGCTCCTTGAGGCTGGCTCTTTGGTACTGTGTTCTTAACAACTGATTTTGAAGTAGTTTATCTCATTTTATTATGAAAGTTCAGGCACTATCTCTCTGTGAGATGCATTAAATTCCACCCCCCCCCAATCTTTTTTTTTTTTCTTTATTTTGAAGTGCTCCACTCATGTGGATTGTCAGCGTGCCAGCCCTTGGTGCAAATAGCACGCTGTCCTTCTGTGCCCTGGGCCTCCTGGTTGGTCTGGGAAATGCAGTGTGCTAGGAGTTTCTGGCCTCCTTTGGGGTTAGGTATGATGGTCTCCGTTGTGCGTAAGCAAGTGGTTTCAATCCTTAATTGCAATGGGGAAGTGGTCAGACAACATACAGTCCTGGCAGGATAATGGCAAAATGTCTTGGAGGAAAACCAGAAAATAACAAATACGTTACATATGAAGTGAATACGTATTTCTAACATGACCTGGAAAATGTGTAACATATAGGAAAGCAAAATACAAATATTTTTTTTGATGGTGCTTATTTGAAACTGGAGCATTGTCTCATGCTATTCCCTTATTCCTCTTTACAGAAATTAAAGAAGTGGTTTAAACATTTTCTTCTTACATCACAATTACACAAATCCAAACACTTATTATGAAGAAATGGATGTGGGTTTTGACTATAATTATGAATTCAAAGTGAGCTGCCAGTCATCAGTAGTGAAGCACCACGTTACAGGATTTTGCCTTGTTTTATCCAGGAGAGAGAATTGCTTCATCTCAGCAGAACACTAATACCTTGAACTAGACAGCTCACCTCTTCCGAAGAGACAGGAAATCTTTCACAATATCATTTTGGTAACTCACTACATCCTTCTGAGATATGTTTTACTTTACTCACTTTACAGAGGATTAAACAGAGGCATGGAAAACTTAGCAGCTCTAAGTCTCTCTCTCTAATTCAACATGACAGCTGGGAATTACTTCCAGGAATCATGTTTCCAGTGCTTTCTTACAATCACTTTTAGTGATCCTCTTGAAAACGTGCTGGCCAGGATAAAATCCTGCTCACGCTCCCGATCTTGTTTGTGAAGCTGATTATCTGAATAAACACCAGTCATCATGCACATCCCTGAAGGAAAAAAAAAAAAGCAAACCCAAACCAAAAGCAAACAACAAACAAGCAACAATCTCTCACCTGAGATTTTCAAAGTAGGCTACTTGGCCTCACAGCTCTCACCGCTACTTTCAGACAAGGCTGCACATCACTTACATTCGGGTACTTCTGTGCCTGAACTGTTTTTTTACAGATGTGGATGCATTCTCCCTCCTGCTGACCTCACTTTGTATCCACGATCACTTTACACTACAGACATGAAGGTGCCAGGACATTATGTACATAAGGTAATACAGCTAATAACACTAAAGATGTTGGTTCCCATTTCTCAGCTGGCACTCTGCTCTCCACCATGAATCTCCAAGCACGTTTCTAAACACATCAGTATCATTGTACTCATCTAACAGACAGGGAAACTGAGGCGTAGTCAATTGGGGGTGGTCTGGAGACCAGTTCAACTCTTATAAAGAATGTGGGAAATGAAATGAAAAGATGTTTCCACTGCCAAATCCCTTAGACTTCCCATTTGGCCGTGCTGTCTGCTCTCAGCCCACGTAAATGTTTGGGAGCCAAGCCAATGCTGCCTCAATACAATGCATCAAGAATTTGTATACAAATATTAATAAAGCATCAAGACACTAATTCACCCTCTGAAGTGATACACAGCAGCTTTGTCCTCGTCCCACTCCTCTCACACCTGCTTTTCTGCCCCTTACAGAGTAGAACTCATAAACACACATGAAAAATTGTACGTCCATGAGCAGCACTGCTGGTTTTAGATCACAGGCTTTCCTGACTATGTAATAAATCCTCTGGCTTGTTCAGTAAAGGTCCAAGCCTATCTCTGATTTTATGTAAGAAATGCCCAAATAATAGTATCTCCTACTTGGTCCCAGTCCAGAATAAAATAGCGCTTGGAAGATAATCCTTTAAGACTCT
The DNA here is from genome assembly GCA_009819775.1 of Phoenicopterus ruber ruber. Taxonomy (NCBI): domain Eukaryota; kingdom Metazoa; phylum Chordata; class Aves; order Phoenicopteriformes; family Phoenicopteridae; genus Phoenicopterus; species Phoenicopterus ruber. Next base: position 186,546,920 of record CM020215.1, on the reverse strand, counting down.
TTTTGACAGTAGAAATTATTCCTTTATTGTTTTAGAATATATGCACAGAGAAAGGCACAATGGTTGTAATTTAATTCAGCAAGAAATGTATTAGCTTACATCACCTAAGAAGCAGTGACAATGATTCTTACAGAGCTGGTCAAGGTCGCATCCTAAATCATTTCTGTCTTCAGAAATAAGGGGGTTGGCACCTGATACCAGTGGGACTGTGGGGTCATCTTGCTCTACCAGAAGAAGTGCATGTATGCCTCCAGCTTCTCCAGGACATGTTTTACTCCAAATCCACCTTGATTCTAGGGGACATGCGTGGATCTTTACAGCTTGAAAAATATTTATAGTACCTTGTGTCGCTACCTGTTGCCTGTTTAACTATGACAACGTGAACAGCATATCCTGATTTATTCAGCATTGCTCCAGCTACTCCAGGAGAAGCCAAAACTTAAGAAGGAACTTTCCTTAGTCAGTCTGGCCCTGGGTAAAAAATTCTTCCACGCTTCCCACAAGGCAACACCCCTAAGATATTCCAAAACCTGGCATATGTGGAAACTGCTACTCCGGGGGTGGTTTGGATCTATTTCCCAGGTTCTATATGGACCTGAAGTTTCCGATTCACCTGAAGTACACTAGTTTGTTTGCAGCTCAGTCACCACCATGTGGGGAGAGAGGAAATACCCATTTAAAAGTTGTTAGACTCTTCCTGCCAGTCCAAATGCCTTTGCTGATGTTGAAGAGCTTGTGCTCGAAGGCTCCGCTCAGCCTGACCAGAGAATGGCAATTGAATGGATTGTAACTGCAGCTGCTGTTTTGTCTGCATCTTATAAGGAGAGGAGAGGAGAGGAGAAGTTGTATTACTTCAGAGTTATATTTCTGAATTAAAAATACAGCAGTTTTATGAAAATGAGTATTCTTTTAGAAAAAAAAAATATATATTATAGGGGGGAAAAAAAAGAGCAGTTCTACTGAGGAAACTGTTTCAGTTGTTTGTAATCAGAGCTCTTTCTTCTCTTCTCACTTAGGTTTGACCAAATATTGCACATAAAAATATCTTGGGGAAATGTCACTGCCATTTTTCAATATATTAAAATGGTTTCAGATGGCTAGAGAAAACTGCTAAGACATTTTCCACCCAAGATGACATTCAGAGCTCTGAAGCATGAGTGAAAACAGCAAATTGGTTTGTGCAGTTTCCATTTGCTCTTTTCACTTGCTTGCAATACACCATTTTCAGTATTAGACCTCAATACCTGGGGAGTTAGTTATCACAAAAGAAGTGTAGCTCTCCATTCTGGTATGAGTTTCCCAAAGGTCGAGTGTTGTTCACTCTAAAACTGTGTTAAAATTTAAGTTTTAGGTATGGTTTTTAGAGGTTGCATTGTATGGCCTGTATGGGTGTCACTATTGGTTGAATTGGGGGAAGAGATGGGTTAAGCCCAAAATTAACCTGAAAGTAATTTTGCAAGGTACAGTCAACATATTAAAAAAAACAAAACCAAAAACAAACAAAAAACCCCCACCAAACCCAAAAAAACAAACCAAAAAAGAGTGGGCAATTCGTATTCTCTGATACATTTTTAATCACCAGGGTGCAGATAATTGGTAGTCCCCAGCAGACATTTTAGAACTCTTCAAGCCAGCCAAGTTTGAAAGCTAAAAAGGAAAATACCTTTGTTGCAGGATTTGCCTTCTGATATTTGTAATCTCATATGTATAGCTAGTTTATAGTGTCAAATGAATGTGTGCTCTCCACTCTTTGATAGTCTTGAAGATAATACTGGTACAGCTAAAGGTCCAATTCAGTTCCAATTAAAAAAAAAATCAATGAATCTGGCCGGGAATATGTAGGGTTAGACACCAAATGTCTGCTTTTAAAAATCTTTATTTTTCCATGTTAAAAATAACGGCATTTATCATAGAAATTAACCCAGTCTTTTTTACTAGTCATCTGTCAATATGAGGCAATATTACTCACATATGAGGAAAGATTACTTCCCCGAACCCCGAGTAGTAACCAAATTCAAAATGCTGAAAGAAAAACCCGAAGGAACAACTCAAAATAAAGACATCATGTTTTATTATTTTAGTTCTTTGTAACTCAATTTCCTGTTCTATAATCCATTGCTTAACCTTTTACTAGATTAACCTTATTTTCATCATTAACCTTGTCCAGTAAAAGTGAAAGCAATGTGGCAGATGCAGGTTAGTCTGTTCCCACAGTAACAGGTAATCTATTTACAGGGGAAATTTGCATAGTAACGATGAGCCGACAGCCCAGCATGTCTGCGATACAGCTGCAGGACCCAGTTTAAAGATAGCTGACATCAGGGAGGAATTGTGTGGAGGAAAGCTCCCATTTTCCCAGCACGAGCCAGAGGGCAAAGAGAGGGTGGTGGGAAGACGGCTGATTTACCTAAAATGCTCATACATAGCTTTTCTTCTAGCTCTCACCTTGAGCTTGCTGGTTTATAAGGCAGCAAGGAGAAATCAGCTTTGTCTACAGTAGAGCATGCAAGCACAGACAAAGATCCGAAGAGTAATACATGAAGTCTAGCCTGAAATTTTCTGGCTGTCAATGTGAAGACAATGCCGAGTTAGGTACCTGCACTAGGTTTCCGTGCATCATTAACACCTTCTCTCTGTTTCTTGAATAGGAAGTCATAGTTTGGCTTCCTTAGGTAACAGGTAGCCTAAATCATATCTCATTCTCTTGAACTCATAAACTATGGCAGCTGCAACACCAAAGTAAAGCAGCTATACCAAGAGATCTGAATATGATCCAGGCTCGCCAGCACCAGCTTTGGAATCCAGTTTTAGATACGTTGCAATGAATATCAAAGAATTCAAGAGAACAGAAGTGAGAAAGGTCAAGAGAGAAAAAATAAACAGACTCATTGAGATTTTGCACAAAGCAACATCCTTGTGAATTAATCCTGAATTTGGAAGTGTATTTGGGTTTGTTTTCTCACCTACGTAGATGCCGAAGGTGGTTCTGCCTATCTCTAGTCTTGCTCAACACGTTTTGTTGTAACATTCTGATTTATCTTCTTATCAGTCAGTAGATCTTTCATTCTCCAGGTTAAAATTGTTGATGTTGGATATCCCAACTTAAGGGAAACTTTAAAAAAAAAATCTAGTCAAAACCATTTATTTTGGAAATGGTTAGTGAGATATTAGCAGCTGGCAGACAAGAAGTCTTTTTGCACTACAGATGTTTCAGTATCTGGCTTTAAAGGGATTTTCCCTGCAATTATGTTCAATTACCCACAAACTCAGTTTCTCCCTTAGTTCAAATGGCAGAAGCCCATGTACTGGATCGAAATGTTCCAGTCCCTCAAATTCACATTGCACAATGCTGCTGAGCACTGGGACTTCTATCCTTTCAGTTTCCTTTTTTAAAAATCTAGGCAGCAGACACACAAATCTGTTAAGAGCATAAAAAAGAAGTTAGGAAACATGCAATGTGCATATACATTATAGTACTTTCTGTCTATATCAGAATCATATACAATTTTCATTGTTAGAGAGGTTTTTTTTATTGTTTATTTTCTGGCAAGCCTTATTTGGAGATATAAATGTTTTGGAGAAGGCATCAAAAGATAGAGCGTTGTGCAGAACTGGCCAGACTCTCTCTCTAAAGCCTCAAGCAATTTGAGATCGGCTCCCACAATGAAAGTATGTTGTGTGACCCCGTGGAAGTGGGCAGAAATGTGCCTCCACAAATTTTTTTAGCCCCAAAACAGTGAGGTCCTCTGGGAATCAGCTGTGCACCCAGCCTATTTCATAGCGAGACAGGAGATCCCTGAATATCTCCTGGCTGTGAACTCCTAGAGGTCCTGTTCTATCATCTATCGCTCCAAGGTCTGTGGTGAACCTCCTGTGGCTATATCAGCCTGATGAAGATTTTGCTGTGTGGCTCTGCATAGGGTCAGAAGCATTAGCAATTCCTGCTGTAGTGCTTGTGTGGCTACAGCAGCGGAGCAGTCAAGGACAACCCACTGCCAGAGTTTTGCAGCACAGCTGGTTACAGTAGAAACTTTCACACTTTTATGCTGTTGTCCTAGTATCTGCTTGCATAGATGGCAAGCTCGTCAGATTGCAAATGAGCTGGAGGAGCCGTTCATGTGGTGCACAGAACCAAGCCAACTGGCCAACGTGTCTGACTTTATCTGCCCTACACCAACATCTCCATATGCACAAGAGCCACAAAGTATGAATTGTAAATGGCTGGGGCTGCACCCTTGAAACAGGGTGACCGTCAATCAATACCAGCCCCTACCAGCTTGCTTTTTCCCCATAGATGGGGATTTGGATTACCAGCAGCCAACACAACAGCACGTGCTGATCTCATGGCCTAAAACCCCAGCACAAGGCTCATGATCCAGCCCTGCCATAGATCATCAAAAAGCAAGAGGTAGTGATCCAATAGATGGGAATGCTTATGTGTGAAGGACTGTAAGATGGTTTCTGGTACTAACAGCAGAGTCTTAAAGCCAGCACCGGCTCCCATGCCAGGGGCTGAATATACTACCTGCTGTACAATTTCCATGAGTAGAAATTTGTTTTTGTAATATGAATTTTCATAATTTTCAACACCACTTTTGAAATGTAATTCACCTTTTTTTCCCTTTCCTTTCCTTTCCTTGAGCAGTTCAGGGTCAAATGTGAATTTGTTGGCAGACTCAGGAGGTCACAATGACAAGTTTAAATATTTTTTCATTATCAGTGGCTTACTTCTTTGTTTAAATGGCTGTGAGTCTCCCATTCTTTTTATGTTTTCTACTACATTTTACTTAAAATCAAATAGAAAGATAGGTTATAGTTGTACCAGTTTTCCTAAAAAGCAATTTTTATTCCAGTACATATTGTCCACAAATGTTATAAGATCCCAGGAAAAGAGAGATTAATGACAAAGGAGACTATGTATTGCTGTGGCCAGAGGGATAGGGATAAAAGATGGAGCAGGGGAAGGAAGACAAGATTGGAGAATGAGAGAGAGTGATGACATTTGTTTTCTCAGATGAAAAGCTATTGCCCTTTGAGACTACTTAACGTATTTATCTTTTAAGGGAGGAAAAAGAATTCCCACTAGATAGACTGAAAATTTGACAAAGGTCTGAGAAATAGGATCTTCTCAGGCTTTGTCTGTAGGTGGGTAAAGTCATAATAGCTCTGTTTTTCTTGGTTTTCTTTACATGAGAAAAACTGAGTAAGAATGCCTTACTATGCATAATTGTAAGGATATTCATTTCTTTGAGTCTTTTTGCACTGCATCTCAGTCAACTGAAAGGTCAATTTAGTTATTTTTCCCTCCCTCACATCCTATACCGAGGAAGAAAAAAAACACCAAAACATGTAGACAGGTCTTTCAGATTTCAATGAAAATAACAGATATTACCCATCAAAACAGCTTCCACCCAGAGCAAGGATGACATAGCCACAGAGTGACTGAGATTTTCCTTCCAACAGACAGAGCTGTATCTCAGGCAGAGCCAGGCGGTTCTTTGCTTAGCAGAAGCGACTGTCATGATTTCACCGTAGAACATCCTCTGCTTTGGGACTGAAAGGAAACCTTTGATCTAACTGCATCTACCAAGTTACCATATAGATGATGGAGCATATTTACTGTAAGAATTGCTAGGCTCAGCATTTGTTTGTTTGGCATGGACCATGCAGAAACTTTGGTTACATATTGTTTTGGTCAGATGTAGGTTTTGCATTCCCTTCATATTGCCTGATCAGTGCGCTGGGAAGACCACCAATCTTTTGGGTGGGCTCTGGAACAGACCCTTATTTTGCAATTTATTTAAATTCGGGGCACAAAATTGTTGTAACAAAACCACAAAAGCCATGGAGTTTACAGACAAGCTAAAACCTCTTCTTCCGTGGCTTAGATGTAGTTGCAGTATAATACCAAGCAAGCAAATATGGTTTAACAGGGACTTAGTTTCTCCCCTAAACCAGGGAATAGCTAAGAAGACTGTCACTTCACATGTGTGCCTAACTGCAGGCCAAGCATGGATGCAGTACAATAGTGATCTCAAATTCAGTATATGTTCAAACTGACTGAAATTAAGCTCCTGCTTAAACAACTTCAGAGCACAACACAGAAAATTTGAACTCTCTCTTCCTTTACGTGTGCAGCAGTTCAGATAAGCTGATAACAATCATGGACTTCCACACCGACCTTCATCTGTCAGCATATGTCCCATAGGGCAGATGTCAAAATCATAAAGCAATATAGGGCAGAGAAGCTGGCTATGGGCTCATGCATAGCATGGGGCTGTGAGATACGTGGGACACCTGAGCTCAGGCTGGTCATGTGTGGAGCCTGGGGTACTTTTGATAGCTCCTGCACCCCGTTACAGCAAACCATCCTTGTTGGAAAATATATTTGACGAGAACTCTTCAGCTAGAGGTTATGAAGGACACATACGGTGTTTCCCAATGACACTCAGTCCAACTGTCTGTAGACTGGAAGAGAGTAATGAATTGCATAAGAGCTGTAAGAGATACTAATTTTTAATAACTAAATGGGAGTAGAGCTCTCTCTTAAAAAATCTAGCTCTAATTGGAGATGCACAACATGCTTGAAATTGGGTTCAAGATTATCAAGACCAAAGTGTTGCTACTTCAAGCAGTTGTGGCAATAAAAAACCCAAGGCCAGTCATGAGAAAGCTCGTTTGTCTGTGTTAAAAGGCGCCATCACCATTACGTTTTTCTCCAGCTGATGGCTTTCTGACAGCTTTTACTTGAGCCTTCAGCAGGCTCCTTGCCTTGCAGTGCACCTTTGGGTCCTGGAGGGTATCCCAGTGCTGTTACTTCTGCTCCCAGGCAGGACATCTCCCAGCAGAACTAACATTTCCGTTCCTGAGCAGCTTTTACTAATTGAGCTCTGCACATAAGTGTTTGGTCTTAAGGGATAATGTTGTGGCTTTTTACATTGTCTGCAAGTATGCAGAACTGCTGTGCGTTACCAGTGCTTCTCAAGAGACCTGTTAACTGCTTTTTAATATTTCAACCTCTGACCTGCATGTTAATGTGTTGTTATAATTGGAAAAGTCACTCTCCCTTACTCAGCAGTTTTGCTCCATGTGTGTGTTCCAAGTCTTACTTGCTGACTTTATTGACACACGTAATAAGTTTATTGCTTCTCCTCTTGCTGGATACTGTTATTGCCAAGTCCCAGGCATGCAATCTTCAGTCTTGATGGGAATGCATAAGCTAGAAAAGGACAAAGTCTGACTTTTTTTATCCAGGGCTGAGGTTGCAAAGTTGTCAGGTAACAAAATGGGGGGAGGGGAGGAATGCATCCTTTCAATAGAAAAAATGTTGATCCAGCCCAGCAGTCCTGTCAATACAGGTTGGCAGAGTGCTTTTTCTCTGTCTGTCTCTGGCCATGGGGATCAGTTGTTCTCCGTCAGCATAATATCTGGCCATCCCTTAATTATTTAAAACTGGATTTGATTGTCTTTTTCCGCTTTCCAACTTTGTCCACAAAAGCCAAAACCCGAGTTCATAGAATCATAGAATACCTCTAGTTGGAAGGGACCCATAAGGATCATCGAGTCCAACTCCCTCCTCCTTGCAGGACTACCTAAAACTAAATCCTATAACTAAGAGCATCATCCAGATGCTCCTTGAAATCCGACAGGCTTGGTGCCGTGACCACTTCTCTGGGGAGCCTGTTCCAGTGACCGACCACCCTCTTAGTGAAGAGTTATTCCTTGTCCTACTATTAGGCCATATTAAATTCTGCTGAAGCATGGCCAAAGGTAGTGAACTGGTTTAGAGCATTTGATTTTAACTTTAGGTTTAGGATGAGCACTGTTGTCTTGAATAAAATGACATTAAAAAAAAGAAAGAGCAGAAGAGTGGCTGTGAAAAGTTAGGATCAACTGGAAAAGTGGAGATTTCCTACTGCCATACAGAGAACGGTAATTTGAAATGGATGGGTTCAGTAAGAAGAAACTCATTTGATATAAAAAGTTAGCACATCCCTAAGCAAACAACTTACTGCTGTCTCAAATGTCCTTGCATTCATTAAGATAATTTTTATTTTCTTCTTTTTATGCTCCTTTTTAGGATGACCACAGATTTACTTCAATGTCAGCTTAGGTCTTTCAGCAGAGTAGGAAAAATCAAGTTTTGGAAGTTGTGAGCTGATAGTACGGCTAAAACTAGGACCAGGTCAGTGTCATGACAATCTGGTCACCCCAAGGGCAAGGAGCATTGGTACGAAAGGGGCAGAGGTGGGCAAAGTCTGGCGTAGCCATGTCTGTGGCTTGTGCTACTGCTTAGCAGAAACAAGCCATAAAGTAACGACTTGTAGGGGGTTCAGCATGAGCAGAAGTTGCCGCACAACATGCCTCAGCAGCATGTCTACCTTTCCAGGATTCTATCAGAGGCAAAAGCAGGGAGAAAACTGCCCCAGGCAGTTGTCTTCTCTGCCTACATATAAAATTGGGCCCATCCTGCTATACTGGAAATAGTTGGTATCACAACAGGAATAAATCCGTGTATCCCAACTGTTCTCATTGAATACACTCATGGGCAATCGCCTCTCCATCTCGTTTTGGGGATTACCTTCTGGGACTGACTCCCCACAAGCTTTCCCTGCTGTGTCCCAGGCTGTGATCTCTGTGATCACAGGGTGTGCCAGTTCATGAAACGTATCCAGCTGAGACAAATAAATTTGGGGTTTTTTTTGACGGCTCAGATTTTAGCTATATCAGCTTCCTGATCTAACTTGCCACATGTTCACGCTCACTAGTACCAGCACTGGAAATGGATGGGAATGGACATTCAGGGGCAGGGGAAGGAGAGCTGGACCACATCATCTTCAACTTACGTGAGCTTCAGCTGTTACAAAACCACAGTGTAAGAGCTGTGGCTATGTGAGAAGGCTTAGAGCAAGGCACACACCTGCATCACCATCTCCAAGTACATTATCTGGCCGTGAATCTAGTCTGATGAATGTCATGCCTGAATAGCGATTATTAGGCCAAGGAGCAATTTTTAAGCAATTAATTTCATGCCACGCTTAGCTACAGTGGTAAGAACCACAAACAACTCACTGGGTTTCATTTCCTCCGTGTGGTCATGGATTTTCCAGACCAGCTCAGCACCTTTGTCTGCAGCCCATTCAAGCAGCCCTAAAATCCCACAGCAGTGATTGACATTGTGAGCTCCCTCAAATTCAGCTTCCATTTGTACCAACATTGATTTGATGTGTTGTTTGTAAACAGTGAGTACTCCAGCTCGCTTTGTCCACACAAAAACGAGCAGCATAATCCCACAATACGAACAGACAAGTACTGCAGACTGAGTCATCGTAGCACGGCTTCTCTTGTAAAAACATTGCCAACGTAGCCGAGTAGCCTGTGGGAGACAGCCATATTACCTTCTGACTGTACAGTTTTGACAAGGATGAAAGAAGATATTCTGATATCCTGTGGGAATGTGGATGTCTTGGTCTCAGATGTGGAGGAGTGAAGTATTAATCCGTCATTGCATTCCCTTAATGAGGAACTGCATTAACTGTGTCATTTGCTATTATTGCTTGAAGGGTTGGGGAACTGTGTTGCACTCCTTCAGCTCAGCTCCTGCGCATAGTAAATTTTCAGTGCAAGTGCATACCTCACCGTAAGGAATAAATCTGTGGGACAATGCTGTGATTGATTATGAGTGGTCTTGTTAACTAGAGACGTTCCCAAACGGCAACATCTGCTTCTACAAGCCATGAGAAATGGAAGTACTAACAAAAACAATAGTACCAAACTCAAAGCAGCAGGTGCTGACATTGGAACAGTTGTCTCTTCATTTTTAGAATATGGTACTTTTTTGCCAATATTCTGTAGGTATGCCAGGTGACTCCAGGTGACTCAATTCTCCTCTTTTTTTTTCTTTTTTTTCTTTTTTTTGTAAAGTGAAATAACATGATACTTCTGAATGCAGATGAATAGAACAAGAAATATCTGTACTTAACATGTGGAAAATGTATTTAATAAAACTTAAGAACAAGTTAAAGGTCTGGTAGGCTTTTGAACAATATATTTTTGTTATAGGAGCTATTTTTATTTTAACCATTTTAGTTAGCACAGCAAAAATAAAAAGGACAAACAAATATTTTCCTGTTATTCCGGATGCACCATTTGTCCTGCTCCAGCATAAAAAAGGATTATTTTAATCACCCAAAGATGCGAGGTTTTGGATCTCGATCCAGCTCCCAGGGCATCAGACGGGTGTCTGTCTGTTCCCTGTTCCAAACTGTTGTGCAGCAAAGGGGAACAGCACATTTCAGGCCTCGTTCTGCACCCATGGAAAGCTGGGATTTGCTGCAAAGCCAGGTAACACACAAGTTAAATCCTTTGGAGGGATCCTCCGCCGGAATGCTGGCTCAACATGTGCCCCAACTCTGCTCTGGCACTGAGCAGCGGCTGCCGCAGCCAGAGCGGGCATTTTCTCCCTGCAGGGATGGGGCTGAGGGCAGCAGGCCCTGCCTGCGAGGAGGTCTGGCTCCCACGTCCCCCCTGTGGCTTGCTGCCAGGAGGAAAAGGCTGGAAAAAGCAGATAGATGGCTTTAGGGGCAGTAGCTCACTGCCGGGTGAAGGGTGGCAGTAAAATGTCCTGCTGGCGGCAGCCCATTGCCGGGTGGGCACTGCTGTGAGGGGAGGGATGATGCTGGAGAAGGGCATTTTCCCACTCCCCAGTACTGCGTTTCCAGTTAAGGAAAGTCATCATTAAGTACCTAAATGTTTCATGTCTCTGGAAGTGTCATGGGGCCCCCAGGAATACTTTGCCCTCCCCTTCTAGAGGGTGAGGATGCCCACACACACCTGGGCGTGCTCACTGTGGGGACTCAGGTCCCTTTGCGACCTTACCATATGCTTTCAACACCTTTTTTGCCCTCCACCAGGCAGAAATCCCCGAATACCTGTAACCATTATGCATAGCTTTTTTCTCAAAACCGCGGTCCCATCCTCTTCAGGAGAGGGTGCTGTGGTCCCTCGATGGCTTCACACTGACCCTAACGAAGGCATCAGATGTGCCGACTGCCCGACTAACCTGGTGGGTGTCCCTACAAGTAAGGGACTGGCCCACGCGGCCGAGTCTTGGGTGCACCACAGGCAGGGGATGGGGTATGGCGAAAAAGATGCGGTTTTACAGGCCAGTCTGGTTTCAGCCAGGCAGGGCCGAACCCGTGTCCTTTCAGTGCAAAAGCAGGCAGACGGGTTGCTGGCTTCCCCGCTCCTTCACCTGTCATGGAGTATAACTGGGAAACTGGGTCCAAAGCCAAGTGCTGATCTTCAGGTGCCGAGACCTGGGTGCCGTGATTGGGTTTTGTTTTCTCAGCAGTTAGCTGCATCTATGAAATGATGCTCTAGACAAGGAGAATTCATGCTAGCTATTTTTAGACATTTAACTTGGCATGCTCCGAACTGCTCCCAAGCTAAATAATGAAGGTGTCCTAATAGAGATGTTGTGCACTTAGAGGGAAAATTCATTAAGAAAAAAACAGCCTCTTTAAAAATACCGTAATACGACGCTGCACTGCAATGATGCGGGAAATCCTTACATTTACTGTATTACCAAACAAGTGGAAAGAGAAGCACAGAGGAGGCTGAACCCATCTGTTTGTTATCTTACATATTGTTTGGAAAAAGAAAAAAAATGTTGCAGTTTGGATATGTGTAATCTCAGAAGCTCTAAGCCTCAAGCATAGGCAAGAAATATATATATAAATTACAAATTGGGACAAATTCAGGTGTCATTTTCACTTTCTCTCGCTGGTCTGAAGATTAGCTGGCTAAGCAAAACACTTCTGTATCTCTGGGTAACAAAGCAGAATTTGGCTGTTCTTCAGGGCTGTGGGTGTTCGCTGTGGGTTTTACTGACACATTCCTGTACGCTTCAGGGGGAAACTGTCTTAGTGTGGGATGGGCAGAAAGGGTTAAGAACCCACTGCTGTTGTGTGTGATATTTTTTTCTCTATTTCATTTTCACTGTACAGCAAAATAGTTGTTCTGCTTTAGCTCGTTAATGAACTGAGCACTGCCATCTTGTGTTTTTTTTAGCAAGCGCAATTATTCTTTAAAATACTTCAAAGGGCAGGAATAAGAGGTATCCATGAAGATCTTGCCGGTGGATTACTTGCCGCCTCCATTATGATGCCTTTGTTTACATCTGTGATCTTTGGGTGTATGAACCTAAAAATGCAACGAACAAAGATAAATTAAAAGTGTAGTATAATTTTAAAAGCTGACCCGTATAGCTTTGATATGTATTCAGATGTGAACCTTTCTTCCGACACTTTTTTCAGATGGAGATTTCACAGTACCATGTGAACTTCACAAGCTGGTGCGTCTACATTTCTCTGCACAATTCTGAGGCCACTTTCATAGACCGTGAGCTCAAAATCTAGTAATTATTTTTAAAGTTTGTTGACTCATGGAAGTTGTTGACTCATGATTCTGTGAAGATATCCTGGATGCAAACTTAACAGCTCTTTCTGACAGGTATTAATTGATGGGCTGTTCTTTGAACACTGTTTTAAGCAACAGCTATGAGACAGCATCGTTTGAAACACTCCAAGGTGAAACAAGGAGCCTAAGATACTTCACTCTCGAGACTGCTTAGCATGGTTCTCCAGTACAGGGAGAGATGCTAATACAGCCTCCCTTTATGAAAGTCATTTCTGTATAACATAAACTTAGAGAGAGAGAGAAAAACTGTCTGCTTTGCAGACTCCTGTTGTCTAATGAATGTAGAGAAACAGTTAAGGAGAATTGTCAGCATAAGAGGATCAAGGCATACCTACACATCAGTGTTGTTAGAGAAGTCAAACACATTACAGAGTATCAAGAAAACCAACCATATGCATGCATTAGAGTTTCTTTTCTCCAAGAGGCATTGACAATGTAAGTATGTATACTGCAATGTAGGTAAAAGTATGGCAAGAAAGAGTGTTGGTGAGAACCCGCTTCAGTATATCATAATTAAAGAAAAGCTGGATAATTCAGTAACATATCACAGAAAAGCCCTTTAAACTGAAAAACAACACAGAACAACTGGGAACTTAAGCTGCCTTAAATGGCTTCGGTTTGGCATCGTTAGCAGTGCCGTCTTTAGCAAAGCTATCAAGGACAAATTTCTTGTCACAGTATCATGTGAACTTCACAAGCTGGTGCCTCTACATTTCTCTGCACAATTCTGAGACCACTTTCATAGACCGTGAGCTCAAAATCTAGTAATTATTTTTAAAACTTGTTGACTGATGGGCTTGCTGGTGGAAGGGTGATTCTGTGATCTTATTTTTGGCTTTGCAGTCTTACTTATTTGCAGATCTTACTTATTTTGGGCTTTGCAGTATATTAAAGGCCACCACAAGAGTAACCCAGCTGGAATAGCATGGAAGGAAGTTTAAGAGCTCCCCCAGCCCACTGCAGCCGCTGCTTGAAGCTGCCCAGATGGGCCCTGGGTTAGGACCGGCAAGAAGCAGAGTGCCACCCAGCACCCTGCAGCCCCCAGCCGCTCCTCTCCAGTGGCTCAAGGGACAGCATCATTCCCAAATCACTGGAAGCCAGGAAGCTGCCACGCAGCCCACATTTCCATAGCAGCGAGACATGGGCTGAGAGCAATTCAAAACGGGGAGACAGAGCCATCTCTGACTGGTGCTTCAGGTGATGTCTAGACCATCACAAGGCATCAAGGCCATTGGCTCAAAAACCTGCTCATTGCCCGCAGCCTGGAATAGCAATGATATTGTCCAAGACAATAACATTTCTTGCCTCCTGCCAGGAATAAAGTGTGTGTCACTTGATGACAAGGGACTTTTCCTCTGACTCAATGCCTGAGGTAAAAGCTTCAGTGACCAAAGTCCCCTGCTTACAATCCCTCAATCCAAGAATGGTGCCCTCACACCTGCCCTCCGCCATTTTTAGGGCTGTGCTTAGGCTTGTGGTGAATGCTACAGATCTCAAACCAGCTCTGTGGGATATCTCCAAGGAGAAGACACTCAGCTTTTAGCCAAAAAGTAGGAAGATGGAGGGAGCTCCCCATGTTCACCAAGCAATCCTGCTCCCAATGTCTCTGGAAAAAGAGAAGATACATGTGGCTGAATGGTTGAGTTATATGTATAGATTTATTTTTTTAAAAAATATATATATGTATATTGCAAGCAAATCAGCCCTGAAGAAATTGCTACAGGGCTTTGTCAGTACCACAGGGCCTATAGGACAAATGTGAAATGCCTGCAGGCTTCTGCTGCGACGTGAATGTGTGCACCTGCCCACCATGTGGACATACGCAGGACTCTCCAGTTTGGGATGCGCTCATTGAACAAGTTCTTGGAAACAACGTAAAAAAGCACACTGACATGACCACAGGACAGCTGCTTCTCCTCCTTTGGCCCTCCAGTTCTTCCCACTGCCCCAGAAATCCCCCATGACTGGTGTGAACAATTTACACGATGCGCATGCTAGCGTATAGGTATCAGGACATATGGAGGGGGTGGTATTTAGTATGGCAACAGATTGGCTATATGGCCATTATTTAGTCTTGGTGCTCTTTAAAGCCTTATTACTCCATCTGTAAAATGGGCTTAAGGATAACGTTCGGTTTTTTCAGAGAACATTGAAAGCCACATCTTAGAACTACTGCGTGTAGCAGCTAAAAACTATTAACAGTCTCTTCATGGCTCTAGTCAACAAAGTGGAAATAAATTGCTTAGCTAGAAAGGATTACGAATAGTTTTATTAACGTTTGCAAAGTACTCTGAGGCCCTAACATGGACAGTGGAAACCAATATTGTATAAACATGCTATTATTAAATGACCACTCTACTCTGGGAAATGGCATGGGAGTGGTTTTTCCATATTTGTTGTGACTCAGTGATTCCAGGTAAAACGCGTTCATTTCACAAGTTAAAAAAAGAGAGTACTTCTAACTGTCAGCTCTGTCAACACATCTGAGGAGTCGAAAGCCAAGCCGTGTTTTGCCTGGCTTGCTGATTAACACCAGCAGCGGTGATGTTACAGGCCAAACACTCCTTGCCATTGCTTTCCATCCTGTTCCACAGGATTTCACGTGAGGACGTGCGTACTCCGCCTGCAGATGAAGGGCTGAGACGCTGTCGGTCATTGCTTATTTAACAGTGCTATTGATAACCGCTGAATCCAGGAGCCTGCAGCTCTTCTTCGCCACTCGATTCTGTTTTAGCAGAGTTTCTACATGTTAAAACTGTTAAACATTTCTTTTGATTAATAAAGGCAGCAATGACTAAATTTGCATCAAAAAAATGCAATTTGAGGTATTTAATTACACAATTATTATTTGTCAAAATGCCAAAAACTATTCATCTTCTCCCTGCCCTAACAACCCGTCAAAACGTCACTTCTTTTTCAGTGTGGCTTCTAACCACCGATATTTAGCACAGATAATTATGCCTCTTCAAATGTAAAGTAGTTAAGTTTTGTGAGGCATGATGCATGAAGCAGTTTTACCAGCTGTTTTCCCAAGCCTGAATTTCTGAGCTAGACTGATATATTGTGATCCCGATGCATGACTTCTGGTGGTTTCGTGAAAAGCATCGGGAGGGGAAAACATTGTTGTATTGTATTTCTACTGTGTTTGGATTATGGCCCATGTGGGCTCCAACACCCCCAGAAGCAAGCTGAAGCTGGCCTTGTGGCCATCGACACTGCTCTGAATATGGCTTATGGAAAAGTTCCATTTAGTTTTACACTTGCAATAACATTATGCTTTGCATGTTATTTTTTGTTAGCTGAAAAGCATATGTTTTGACTTTTCCCATCAACGTAGGAGCAATGGCTTGTATTTTAAGTCATGAGACAGAAAAGAAATAACAAAGTCAAGGCTTTCTTTCCAAACTGCACCTACGTAACATTTTTAATAAGCTTTTTTGCTAATTTGCATAATTGCTTCTTGCTATTTTTTAATCAATTTTGCTAATTATCATCACTCACTTTTCGCACAGACTTAACAATTTGTGAGGACTTTTTCAAAACATAGCAGCAAATTTTCTCTACCAGGGTATTTAATGCTGCAACTATAGCCCAAAAGTGCTGACATATACGTAAAACGCATCAAACATATTACCTTCTTCACTGGTCCATAGAAAATCTAATAAAATCAAGTGGCACGGAAAACTTTTTTGCGAGGTGTTCTGACACTAGAAGACTGGATTTCATCATTTGTATTGATTAATTAAAGCTAGTTGATTACCTATGAATTGATTACAGCTAACTCACGTCAGATTTTACATTAGTGACCAACAGCCATCACTCTTCAGACCTTGCCAGCTGATGCACAACAAGCAGAAATTTGCTTTGATGAGATCATCTGTGAAGCAAAAACCTACTCAAGCTAGTAAAGGTATAAAGACCTATCGCTGGGCATAAATGTTATCTTGTTATTTGCTGGACTTCAGATACTGTCCATCCAACAAGTATTAAAAATAGCAAAAATGTACTGTTTTTCTAATACCAAAATTACAGTTTTTGAAAAATGATCGTTCTAAAATTGAATAGCTGTAGATTTTACTAGCAGACCCATCAGTAACTCATCTCTCATTACACTGATTTCTATTGTGATTATAAAAGCAAGCTCCTCCATGATGCTGAAACATAAATAAATCATGGCAAAATGACAACAAAATCCACAAGATTTCTAATGGACCCAATTCTGGAAGTATAATTTATTTGACAGTCAAGTAAACTCTGTTGATGTGAAGGGAAGGACTGTTAAGCATGAACTGACTAGAATGATTCAGTTTTATTTAGTTAATGAGAACCACAATTAAAAAAAAAAAAATCCCCTAAACCAATGCTTATGTACTGATACAGGCTGGGACCCAGCCTGCCTTTTTGAAACCACGTTGGGTGATAGCTCAATCTTCTGAATGCCTCCAGAGGCATTTTCCTCTCCCCGGTGACTATAGAGGGAATTTAAAAACCCTCTTAGGAAGGAATACTTCATCAAGCATGTCAAATTGAGGTGCCTGCTAAGCTGGACGGGATAGATCCCACTGTAAGTATACAAAACGGGCATAAAAAAGCTGTTTACTCATGTAAATTGACTCTCTGGGTGCTGTGCTGAGGAGTAAGCATGCCCACCTGAAAGCTGGTGGCCCTCGTAGCTTGTGTGAGATGCTCGATATTTCTTAGGGAGCAAAGCCCCTGCCAGATGACACCCCTGAGCTGGGGGACTGGCCCATCTCAAAACTGGCAGTTTCATAACATCCACTTTCATAACATGGATTTGCGTATGATGAGAAGATGGTTATATGTCGGAACAAGAATACCATGTCGGTAAACTCTGCCTTTTTGTTGGTGAAGTCTTTCTGTGGGATGGGGAATGCGCCGATGCTGGTTATTGCAGGCAGGGCAAGAATTACATTAGGCGTGGGGACAATCCAGCTCGCAGCAGGGCCCACAGCTGCAGCTAGCCGCCTCTGAGACCATAGGAGCACGGGCACGTATAATCATCCGTGTCCCTTGGATTGAGCTGATGTCAGCTCGGGCTCACGAGTGGACTTGGTGCCTGACGTGCAGGCAAGTCAGTTCAGGAATCATTAATTGGCCTTCTCCTCAATTATCATTATTGAAGGTATTGAAGATGCCATCACATTCGAACAGATCGGACGCTGAAAAAGATAGAGCACTGCTTTTACCTAGCAGCGAGAGGCTTTTCTTGGAGAAACCATCCATTTGCAGAGCGATGTGCGCTCAAAGTTGTACTCCCCAGTTAGTATTCTTGATTTTTGTTCACAGGCTGCATATAGATAACATCTCCGTCTTAGTGACACACCATACTACACGCAGAAGACTCAGACACAGCGGTGATTATCTTGTGGACAATCCCTTGTTTCTCTTGGAAACATTTCAGGGATGAAGTAACAGTAACCACACTGAAAAAAAGTCAAACAAACAGTACAGTATTATGGCAACTGATTACATCTTGTTCAAAAAAACATTAAGGGTTCTACTCTGTCTTCTTCTTTTTCTTTTTTTTTTTTTTTAACTTGCACATATATTTTTCCCCAATCCCTGCCCCCCTAATCTTCCTGCTGGGATTCATGTACAAAGCAAAATAGCTAAATTAACTGCACAGTACTGTTCCCAGAGGAGATCCAAACTATAGGATACACACTGGTTTCAAGGCTGCTAGTCAAGTAGTGCATTTGACTGTGAAATTAAATATGGCCCTGGGGATTCCTTTTGTGGTCACACAGAGCAGTAGGGTAAATTTCAATATACAATACGTAGCGTTCACAGCAGGATGATCACAAAAGCTGGTAGTTTACACAAATTAATGGTCATCCAAGTAAAAAAAGATTGTCATAATCGTACAATGATCACTTATCACTCCTGTAACTTCTCAGATTGTTTTTGCTTCCTAATTTTTGTTTATAGTGACAATACACAAGGGGGGGGGAAACAAAGCGTTTTAGGGAACGCCAAAAATTAAATTGCACCAAGAATGAAATCATGCTTGGAATAGCCAAGCAAAAATTAAAATTAAGGCTAGCTACCATGTACTACCACATATCATCTAGCCTCAAGTACACATTTGCTTCCAAACTCCTGGGATTTTTACACATATGTATAAATAAGCCTTTACCCTAAAACTATTTGAGATGGGAAAGAAAAAGCTCTATTTTAGAATACATCACGAAAGATGCACTTCTGGAAGATGCATTTCTTTAGTCAGGACAGTCTTGGTTAAACACTTCCACTGATGGCAAGGCAGTATGGATATGAAGCAAGAGTCCATTTTTTTAACCAGGTAAATCAAACTGGAAAGCAAATAGAGCTAAACTGTGTTGGAAACCATAAGCTCTGGGACGACTGTCTGTGAAACACCAGTGTCACAAGTCGGCACTGAATCACACCACGTGTCGACTGTGCTAGCTTCAGTTTCTGGAAGGGGTGAAGGTACGGTTTTATGGCAGGAGTACTGCCTAATCTCCAGCTGCTGTGTGCAAAGCTCATGGTATCCCAGTCTAGACTCAGAAGCAGACACAGCCTCCTACCCACACTGGCTGAAAAAAAGTCAGTTGAACCACTGCCACAGGGGTGACCAGCCACCGCCAGCTTCCACCCATCTGGTAGTGCTCGGGCATCGCCAGACCAAGCCAGAGCTTGTGTCCTCACTCCTATCATGGAGCATAAGGAAGGGGAAGGGGAAGGGAAAAGGGAAAAGGGAAGAGACAAGATGAGAGAAGAAGAGAAAGAAAAGAGAAAAACTAAAAATAGCTACAGTTTTAGTTAATCATTGAATGTCACCAACTTTTAAAAAAAAAAGTAAATTATGTGAATGCTTTCTGTCATTTATGTTTAAATCAAATTTCACTTAGAGCAGCAGATTTCTGTATTACTAATATTTTGCTACAGGGCTGGCCACTAAACCAAGGGCTGCTTTCCAGTAGACCCCTCACTCTGCCACAAATTGCACAACAACACAAGCAAACATAAATAATGCATCTGGAAATACATGACATATTTAAAACCTGCAATCAAAGAGAGCACAAAAGGGAGCCAAGAATACTGGTACAGGCTCTACGGCATTTCTATAGCATGGACCCTTTGCCCCCGAATACAATCCGCTTGGTACATGCTGGAAAACCTCACTGGGCCAGCGCTTCGTTCCTGATTGTCCTCGGCAGGGATCCAGGTTTAACCATGCTGGCTTCAGCCAGAGGGATGACTGAGGGAATGAGGGAAGATGGATAAATTCATCCATTGGTCTGAAGGCCAAAAACATCTGCTGGAGTCATGGAGTTGTTGGTTGGCTGAGTTCACATAAAGGAAGCCCCGCTGGGAGTCGGTACCCAGCTCTTTTGAGCTTTGAGGGTTGTCCTTGGAGACCGCAGCGTTTTGCTACCTAGGGGCAGCGGAATGTCAAACCGACCAAGAAATCCTTCAGCCTATTAGCGCAGCATGACACAGCCAAAATGCTCTTTGTGAATATCAAATAGGTATTAAAATCTGGATTTTTTTTTTAAGAAATCCTTGAGGCTGCACACAGCCCAAAAGCTGAGCTCACTCCACTAAATTAAAGGTATCAAATGTGCAAAGATTTGTAGTGCATCCATTTGGGAAGATGTGAATGTGGATACCAAAGTGATGGGCAGCAGTACAAGTGCTGAAGACAGATAAAATGGAGCAGCTTTTCTTTTTGAGTAACAGGACCCAAACAGACTGAAAATCAAGGTTTAAAAGGAGGATAGTTCCTGTGTTAGGCAATTGTAAGAGGCAGTTTCTTATCCCTGACGCTTGCTAAGTATTTGATGTGGTGATAATTTGGTAACAGTACGATGCCAGATTCATTCGTGTGATTCGTTTCATCAGCTTTTGGAAACAATGGGTGTTACTGAAATAACCTGCTATTCCACAAAATTCTGGACTAAATAAATCTTAGAAACACCTTAATTTTCAACTCCTAGATAAGCTTAATCTTAAAAAGCAATAGGTTAAACAAGTAAATTAATAATCCAAAAGCTACAGACTGTGACCCTGTACCAAACTTTACAACTGAATATAGCCTCTCTCTCTGATGACTAAGGAGTTGCAATAAGTGTTGTCCTTGTGGTGTAAGTACAATTTCCTAGCAGTCTGCTGTATCTGAGTCATCACAAACACTAGGCGATAGAGGAATGAAAACTCTCTCCCTTCATTTTGTGCTTCTCATATTTGAGCAGGAGGCACAGAACATTTTAGAGACCGTTCCCTGGTTCAAAGCCCATCGAAATCAGTGGGAGTCTTTCTGCTGAATTACTTCGTTTTGGACCGGATCCACCACTCTGTAGTGCATTTAACAGTGAAGCTGAAAAGTTGTCTCCTTCCATTGCTAGTCTCAAAGTATAGAGATGTTTTCTTACGGTTATCATTGTAGTTGGAGGTTGGGAATCCCATTAACCTGGTCACTATGGGAAATACATACATAGGTATGAGGTAAGAGCCTGATCCTCTAAAAATATAGTCACACGTTCAACTGAAAGCTGTATCTTTGGCACGTGTACAGATGTTGCAGTCTTTAAACACAGGGAGGACTTAATGTACCTTCTAGGCGTGCATCCTAGAATCTATCGAAGAGTGACACCACGCTATAGCATGTCTAATTGACTGAGTTATACCCTCTACTAATGGGTTTATTAGTTATGGATCACAAGTCACAGAAATGTCGAAACTATTGGAGGAGTTCTGGGCTTTGCATGTGACTAGCTGTGAAGCCCTTGGAAATCTTCAACATTTCTTGTCATTCAACCTTGAGCCCCTAAATGAAGAGACTGAAATGCAAGAGCTCAGAGTTATGGACTATCTTCAAACACACACCGTCTCTCTGTGCCTGAATTTCCACTTCTGTAGAAGCGGAACCACTTCTTAGTACGGCAGAAATAAAAGCTTTGTTGTATGTTCTGTGAGATTTTTCAAATGTTTTTACAGAAAATCTTTTATAATTAAAAGATGCGACCTTTTTTTAGTATCTTAGACTAGAGATTAGAATTGATTAGAAGATGACTTTTGCTCACAGACACGTATTCTCATCAAAACTTTGCTCTCATGCTGTGACGTAGGCAGCTATTCTGATTCACTCAGAGTTTTAGAAGAACAGTTATGAATTCTTATTACACTTTTAGTTAATGGTGGAGGGAGAAGATAGGAGATATGATCAGTCTTTTGTAAATTTACTATTTGGTTAACAAATATATGGAGAAACAATCCTATTTTAGTAAGCTCCTGGCTAAATATTTAAACAGTGAGATATTAATTCAACAGCAATTTTTAAGTTACAATCTATCTTATTTCTGTAAAATGTCTCATAAGAATTATAGTGTTGAATCCTGAAATATTTATTGAAGCAACATTATGTTTTGCCTGGGTAACAACTCAGTAATGACTTCAGCATATAATTCATATTATTTAAGTCATATGCAACATCCATATTTTAAGCAGTAAGTCAGCTCCTTCAAATTGTATCAACACTGTGTTGTATAACCTTGTGGCAGGAATAGAAGCAGCTTTTGTTTGAAGCTACTATTTAAATTTTCGCCAGAGAAAGAGAAAGTAGTAATTTATCCATGGAAATAAGATGTTTCTGAATATTACAAAATAACCATTATTTATGGTTAACTGCATCCAGAACCTTTTCTAAACTTGATGTGAACTTGTACAGTTCTTCCAAAGAATGTTTTTAGTCAATCTTGTGTGACATCCACAGCCATAATCTGGGGAAAGTAGAGTAACTGGATACCAGTATTTAGTACCAGTAGGATGTACTCTGTCTCTTACTATTTATCAATTATGCTTATAATGCCCAAGTAACCAATGCGTACAATGAAGACGCTGATTGCATTCTTGAGAAATGAGCCTTTTAAATTGTAACGCTGAACTGCTGAGCTTACAGGCAGCCCAATAAACAAAGAATCAAATGAAGACTAAAGAAGAGCTTTATTATATTGAGATGGACAATGTGATGTAAGAAACTCTGTGCAAGTAAAAACATGAAATAGTTACTATAGATGTTGCTTTTTCACACATTGAAAGAAAATAGACTGCATCTTTGTTCTGTCAAAAACAAAGTCCAAATCTTATTTAGTTCAGGATGAGATATTTGAACACAAATGAACTGATTCTTAAGTCTATGAAGATCTAGGGAGGCACTACTCATGCCATTCCCTTCTGTTAACGGGAATAGGCACGTTATTTTGGCTGTGTGCATGTGTGTCATTTTCCTGGGCCTAGATTAAAAAAATAAATAAATCCAGATGCTCTTGAGAGTTAAGTCAAAGATACAAGGAAAGATTATGTTCCTGAAAAAAAAAAAAAGGGCGGGGGGGGGGGGTTGCATCAGGCTTTCATTTTTAACATGACCATGATTTCATCACTCTGTGGTTGGCTAGACAGATCGCTAACATTTTTTGGTAATTAACACTGTTTTTGTCACTTTGTGAAATTGTTTGCAAATCTATATTTACATAATTGCTTCTCCAAACTGCAACAGAATCTGGCACAGGCATGCGTCATGGAACAAGCTGTTTTTAGACCCACTCGTTGTCTAACCTCTCTGATTGTAGAGATATACAAGGTTTTACCTTCATCACCTTAATTATCATCTGGCCCATGTTGCGTTGGGGTTTTTTTACAAGCTTGAAAACAATTAGCTTCTATTTCCTGGTAACCAACCTTTAACTTTCGAACTGACACACACATTGCAAAAGAGATTTCATTCTGAGCTTCAAAAGAACGTTCATCTGGGTACTTACCTGTTTCTACACTTGCTCTTAATAGTAAACCTATAGCTATGTAATGCCCATGGACCAAGCCAATATCTCCAACACTGGCCCTACTGCAATCTGCCTGTGTGGCGTTAAACCAAGGATCAAGGTATTATTTGGGTGCTCAGCTTTACTGTTACTCCAACAGTGACTGTATTTTTATTCAAAGAGATACACTCAGCAGTGAGGCACCACATATTTATGGCATTGAGCTTCAGCCTTCTCATGGCCTGGAGACAAGTGCTCTGAAGCCCTGGACTGCACAGTGAGATCGCCGACACGGAAAATACAGCCTTTGAAAGATCAGAGTTATCTTGTCTGGGAAATTGCCTGTAGACTCTCCTATTATGGATGTGAGTTTTTCATGTTTCCATTTTACAATCTATTGTGAATGTTGAAATCATGTTCTTCTTTCAGCCCTAATGCTTTCTTTAAAGCAGCTACGGAAAGGAAATTTGAGTCTGTGCCTACTGCTTTCTATGTGAACAGAATATTAAACTGTGAGAGAATAGGGACACCAGAAAAAAAAAAACGGCTTTGTAAGAAGGAAAAAATAAACATGCTTTCAGTCTTTCTATTGGTAACAGTCATATGGCACCAAACTTAACCCGCCCTCACGAGTTGTCATTGATGGACCCGTCATGTTTCTAATCATATCTCAGTCTTTCACAAAGCCCTGGCAGTCTTTCCACCACCACTAACAGAAGATACATTAAGCCTGGTAGCAGATTATTGAATTTTGGTTGCTGCTTCTTTTTACAGCAGCTTGCCATAGATGTACCTTTACCTAAGATGGTTTTTAAAGCGTGGAAAGAAAAGCTCCAAACTTTCAGAGCAAAGCAAGATGTTTACAGGTGCTCCTGTGCCGTAAGTGCTCATCATCCCTTCCCCACCACCCTTACACGTCTTTTTCTGGCATTCCTGGCGTGTCTGAAGTGACCACAGATTATCAGACCCTGTTTGCTCTGCTCCTCCCACCATGTGGAAAATCAAAAATGATGGGACTGGGGCATACGGCAGAGCAGGAAGCATAAGTAGTTGTCACATCATTGCCATTGAACATTTTCTCCATCCCAGGCTGCAGGGGCCCCAGGTGAAAGGCTGTTGAGGGGGAAAACTCCGCATCTGTTTATTTGTGCATTGTGTTCACTTATGTCAGATGTTCGGAGAGCTTTCTGAAACCGCTTAAGCAATGGTCAGCCTGCTTCCCGAAACTAGTCCCATGGCGGGTACTGATGCAGACGTGTGTCAGAAAATTGTTTTAAAACAACAAACTGAGTAAATAATTATGGTTGGGTATATATTACAGAGCAACTTCCCTTTGAAGCCTTATCGTTCCTCCACTGTCTTTTTCCTCTGGATTTATCCAAGAGGGAAAGGCGTTGGGAGGCAGTAGGGCCAAGGAAAGGGTCTTCTATTTTGAGAGACATGAATCAGCCATTCATGGAGCCTCTAATAAATGCGCATCAGGTAAAAAAATGTTTTAACTTCCTCTTTGTAGTTGGTCACACTAAATTCCTGACTGTACTGACAGATACATAGCCACTTCACACGGAAAATGGGAGATTAAAAAAAAGGAAGCCAACACAAGACTAAAAAGAAGAAACGCAATTAGAAGGCATCCGTAAATGCGAATTATCACTAAAGGCTCGAGTCTGTTGCCCACGCACAAATATTTAGAGGCACTTGAGGTTCCACGCCGAGTCCTGGCCCACAGCTCCCCCATAGGCTTTGTGTCCTACCCCCCAGCTCCCCCTGGATGTCTCAGACACCACAGGGCATCTATGTTTAGGCAGCCAAATCCCTAAGCCACAAGCGTTTGATATTTAGGTCCAGACTGTAGACACCTAAATATACTTTCTAAATGTGAGTGTCTTCGTGTGATCCAGGTGTCTGAGCTCCTATTATAGCTGGTGGAGACTAGTCAATAGGGGCAGAGGAGTCTGGAGAGCTATTTGCTCTTCCTAAAACAGACACCCGCATCCAGCCAGCTGAGCAGACCTCCTGACTGTGCGGATGGGGCTGACTAGCTCGCTTTTACCCGAACAGCAGCTTGGCTCATGGCTGGCAGGTCAATGCTTAGACTCTGACTGTAAGTGTCTACAGCCAAGAACTGAATCCTACCTTGAAAATCCAATCAATTGTTGCGAGTAGCTGTTGATGAGAAGGAAGGCTTCAGGCTGAAACCTTTATTCCGTGCAGTCTCAGACTTTTCTGAAGCTTATTGACATTGATTTTGATGAGTTGGACCATTCAAGAGGGCTCTGCAACAATTATCCAACAGCTGTATACTTCGGTGGCTTTGCAATATGCTATAGAAATAGAGGCGAAGGGGCCATGATGGCATGAGGTGTCCATAAATACCTCCTCCACTGAAAGACCCTCAAGTCAAACATTGCAAGGCCAACAGAGAGGAAGTCCCCTGTACAACAGGGTGGTGTAATAACTCCGGGGTCTTTGCTTCAGCTGCCATTAACAGAGGACTACAGACCTGGCACTGGATATTAAAAGTATTCTTTTAATCCACATACAGAAAAAAATGGCTCAAACATTTTCCACTCAATGAATCCATCTTCCAGGGTTCCTCAAAGGCATTGCTGCTTTTCTTGGCACTCCAGCATTCTAGTGCAATGCTTCGTTTCTGCAGGATCCCTGTGAAAAGCTGTATTAGCTCTATGAACAGCACCACTAAAATCCTTTGGGGAGATTTAAGGAGTTATAAAAACAAACTGTTACTGCATGTTTGCATAGAACAACCCTTCCATAGGACCAGATATGCTTTCTCTTCACTAACCTCCTACTGCTCTGTTGTGTTTGAGAAGCTAATTTTTTAAAAAACTGAGATAAATGCTTCTATAAATACATTAGCAACAAAAGGAGGGCTAAGGAGAATTTCCATCCTGTATTGCATGTGGGGGGAAACATAGTGACAAAGGATGAGGAAAAGGCTGAGGTACTTTTAATGCCTTCTTTGCCTCAGTCTTTAATGGTAAGACCAGTTGTTTTCTGGGTACCCAGCCCTCTGAGCTGGAAGACAGGGATGGGGAGCAGAACGAAGCCCCCATAATCCAAGGGAAAATGGTCAGTGACCTGCTACACCACTTAGACAGACACAAATCTGTGGGGCCAGATGGGATCCACCCCAGGGTACTGAGGGAGCTGGCAGAAGTGCTCACCAAGCCACTTTCCATCATTTATCAGCAGTCCTGGCTAACCAGGGAGGTCCCAGTTGACTGGAGGTTAACAAATGTGATGCCCATCTACAAGAAGGGCCAGAAGGAGGATCCAGGGAACTACAGGCCTGTCAGTCTGACCTCGGTGCTGGGGAAGGTTGTGGAGCAGATCGTCTTGAGTGCCATCACATGGCACATACAGGACAAGCAGGCGATCAGTCCCAGTCAGCATGGATTTATGAAAGGCAGGTCCTGCTTGACTAACCTGATCTCCTTCTATGACAAGGTGACCTGCTTAGTGGATGAGGGAAAGGCTGTGCATGTTGTGTACCTAGACTTTAGTAAAGCCTTTGACACTGTTTCCCACAGCATCCTCCTGGAGAAACTGGCTACCCATGGCTTGGGTAACTCTGTGCTGGGTAAAAAACTGGCTGGATGGCCGGGCCCAAAGAGTGATGGTGAATGGGGTTAAAACCAGTAAACCCCAGGCAACGCTACAGGCTTGGGGAGGAGTGGCTGGAAAGCTGCCCGGTGAAAAAGGACCTGGGGGTGTTTGTCGACAGCCGACTGAATATGAGCCAGCAGTGTGCCCAGGTGGCCAAGAAGGCCAATGGCATCCTGGCCTGTATCAGAAATAGTGTGGCCAGCAGGAGTAGGGAGGTGATCGTCCCCCTGTACTCGGCCCTGGTGAGGCCGCACCTCGAGTACTGTGTTCAGTTTTGGGCCCCTCACTCCAAGAAAGACATTGAGGTGCTGGAGTGTGTCCAGAGAAGGGCAAGGAAGCTGGTGAAGGGTCTAGAACACAAGTCCTATGAGGAGTCGCTGAGGGAACTGGGGATGTTTAGCCTGGAGAAAAGGAGGCTGAGGGGAGACCTTATCGCTCTCTACAACCACCTGAAAGGAGGTTGTAGAGAGGTGGGGGGTCAGTCTCTTTTACCAGGTAACAAGTGAGAGGATGAGAGGAAATGGCCTCAAGTTGTGCCAGGGGAGGTTTAGATTGGACATTAGGAAAAATTTCTTCACTGAAAAGGTTGTCAGTCATTGGAACAGGATGCCCAGGGAAGTGGTGGAGTCACCATCCCTGCAGGTATTTAACAGATGTGTAGATGTGGCACTTCAGGACATGGTTTAGTGGTGGACTTGGTAGTGATAGGTTAATGGTTGGATTCAATGATCTTAAAGGTCTTTTCCAACCTAAACGATTCTATGATTCTATGATATTGGAAAAAAAGAAGTTGAAGTACTAGCCCATAACACATAGTGGAAAATGTTTACCACCAACTGAAAGTAAATTCAAAACCATCTTCCATGCTCCCACTTGCAGGACAAGTTCTCCAAGGAGCAGCAAGTGGCATTGGCAGCAACTGAACAGGACAAAAAATGGGGGAAGAAAAAGAAAACATTCCCCACTGCCCCTCCGCTGCCATACGGTGTGAAGGCTTGCAGTATTGGGTGCTAAAAGGTGGTCAGTGCCTACCATTAAATGTGCAAAGAGAAAAAACGTGGTAAGTAGCTTGGGAGAATGTTTTTCTTCCTTGTTTTACTTACTAGTTTATGTGGTTTATATGTCAATGTAGCTACTTGAAGTTAGTGTGAACAGTAACATTCAACACCTGCATAAGGACAATAAAATAAATTAAACAATTGCAGAAAAGCTTCTGAAAGTCCTCTGAAATTCCATTACTCCACCAGTCCAAGCAAAAAACATGTCAATATCCAGGAAAAAAAAAAGGGGGGGGGGGGGGGGGGGGTGTTGCATTTTCTCCTGTATACATATTTGAGAGATATTTTATGTACCTGTTCTTGTGAGTTTTGCCTTTCTTTACTGTGACAGACTTTTGCCTTGTGAATCCCTTCCTCTCTTTTGGTAAATTTAATACAATTTACACCTAATTTGACAATATTCCTAACATCTATTTGCTTAATCTGTTTTTATTTTATCTTTTTTTTTTATTAAGGTAACTTTAAACTGCAAGTTTGCAAACATTGTTTTATAATGGGGAAAGGAAATTTTGGGGAGTTTCTACTGCATTTGAAAAATACCTTAAACTTCACA
This sequence comes from Phoenicopterus ruber ruber, assembly GCA_009819775.1. Taxonomy (NCBI): domain Eukaryota; kingdom Metazoa; phylum Chordata; class Aves; order Phoenicopteriformes; family Phoenicopteridae; genus Phoenicopterus; species Phoenicopterus ruber. The sequence continues at coordinate 186,518,397 of CM020215.1, read as the reverse complement.
TTTGAAAATACAACACCCACAGGAGAACATAACTAAAACCAAAAGCTTTAAGAAGCCAACAGAAAATTGTATGCAGACTGGACTAGGGCTACTATGGCAGTCTGGTAGGCTCTAAATCTGTTTAAAAACAGCTGTTGTGATTAACACGTCAACTATGAAACCTCTTCTATAATGTACTCAAAAAAATGTGAATACGAATAAGGGGACAAATGTCCTCCAAATCAAATTCAGAACATGATTCAACCAGATTTTTGGGGACACATTTGTTTGATGTGCATTCAACTTTGGTCACAACTATGTCCACTTACAGCGAGTCCCACAGCCACTGGATGGGTTGTTTTGGCTTTTTATTTCCTATAGTAAGTGATGTCAACTATTAGATTATTTTAACTATGGATTATTTTAAGGATTATTTTCAGCTACGCCTGTATTAAGGTGACCTTTTTGCCGTGAGCAGGGTGTCACCAATGGAGGTGACAGGAGGAGAACTAGCCCGTACGATGCCAGCGCGGTGCTGGAGTGGCTCAGCACTGGGTAGCGGGTGGGTACAGTGGAGGGTAAGTCACTGCAGAAAGGCTCTAGGGATTTTTTTTCTATACCCTAGTTTCAAGTAGCACGTGTAAAAGCATCAAACTTCAGGAGTACCCGTACTATGACAGTGCTTTGACTTTCAGTTTGTCAGGCTGGAATCACAGACAGGACACCAACTTCTACCACCGTTCACTGAGAGAGTGCAAAACTAAGGTCTGAATTAGATTTTAGTAGCAAATCCAATTTTTTTTATCTCCCTAGGCTGAATTGTCCAAAGTACAATTCTGGTCTTGCTCAGAGTGCAGGGGAGCAGCTCATATGCTTTAAGTCGATTCATGTTCTGTGTTTGGTCAGTACTGAAGCACCCAGCAGTTTCCAGAATGAAGCCCCTGCTGAAAAAAAAATGGTATATGATAGTATATGACATTGAATACCCGGGTAATTAATAGTTACTTGGTTACTACATTTCTCTTAGTGTAAGGTTTCCAGGACTGCCTGTTTCTGTATTTGTTCTGAATCCTGCACGCAGCGTTTCAGCCAGGCAGTCACGGATGCATTAGTATTAAACCGAAAAGATGAAAGGCTACTCCACGTGCTTCGTTTCTTCTGTTCCACCTCTCTGCACACGATTCCTGAATGTACGCTGTAGAATTCTGACATGTCTTCCCAAAATCCCAAAAGACAGCTAGATGCGGCTGTGCCACGGGATACGGGCTTCTTTCCTATCAATAGAGAGGCCTCTAATTCTTCCTAGGAAATACCGATAACTATCTCAACGAAATCATTTTTTTAGTCATGCTTAATGCTATCAGAGGAACCAGAGGGTGAGCAGGAAAGGCTTTCCGAGGAAACAGGATTTGAGTAGTCTCAGCAAAGTTTTACACATTGTTTAAAAATATGTCTTTTTACATTTAAAAAGAAAAAAAAAATCATTCAAAGCACCTCCGCTAATAGTTTGCTGCCTGGTTTGAGGCAGTTTAACCTTAAGGTGTGGCAAGCTCTGGAAACTTACTGTGACTCACTGAGTAATAACCAGCTACAACATAAAACATCAGCCTACACACAATTTTCCAACCTCATTCTGTAAATCTTTCACTTGAAAAGAAAAATAAAACAATTATCTCATTTAGTCTGTTTTTAATCTTCATGACAAAAAGTAATATACTTAAGGAATATTATTCTTTCTTGAAAACATATTAAGATATTAAAGAAAATTGCAAACATGTCCTTGAAAAGCTTATTTGAAAATCTACAATCCATTTCTTCATCTAAAATTTATTTTAAATTGGAGTATAACATCTATGATATATAATATGCAAGTATCTACAGCATGAAAAAAGAAACTTGCAATATCTATGGCATTATTATTATTGGCAAAAAAGCAAGAATGGGACACACAGATTTCTAAAATAAATTAAAAAAAAAACAAAACCCCAAACACAAAAACTATATATTTTCTTTATCCTTCCAGACAGAATAAGGGTTACATATAACAAACACCCCCCCATGTGAATAATCTTTGTTCACAGAAATATTCCAAATTACTCCAGACACAGGACCAAATGAAGAATGCCGGGAGTCCTCAATGGCCTCACCTCACTAAGTTTCCTTTTCCCAAGGGGAAACCAAAATATCTGAGGAGTGAGAAGGTGGAAGAGGCAGAGGAAAGGCAGTATCTCATCCCCAAATGGAGTCAGGATGTGGCTGGATGCACACCTGGATCTGGGAACTGCAAAGTGCTCCTAGAGTCTGTTCAAGGCTTAGTGTCTACATACATAGACACATAAATCCATACATCCCCGAGTGAGTATCGATCCTAAGGCCACCCACAGCTACAAGTATTTTCCATTTACCAGAACGCAATTGGGTAGCTACCACCTTCAGGATACGACCTTCACTCCTGCACCTGCTCCAAATGCCTTTGCCAAGAAAGGGAAGATGGGTCTGGTGGGGAACATCTCCGTAGCTGATGGCACGTGCACTGCAAACGGACTAGAGAAATGATGAATGGGTGTCTTCAAAACAAGAAGCATTTTGGCAGCACTGAAGCAACTCATCCTGCTGAGAACTAAGCTCTGAGGAACGACTGTGAACCTTCAATTTTGCTTTTCTCTTATGACCTTGGCTACCACAAAATATACTTATTTTGAAAGTCTTTGGGATATAATCCACTGTAGTATTCTGTATCCCCTTTCCAGATGCCAGAATGAATGCAATCATTTCCAATTCTCACCATTTTATCTCTCCTCTTCCGTCATCCTATTCCAGGATTTAGATGAACAGGTCTGGGGAGGTGATTTCCTTTCAGGTAGGAGCCTTCCCCCTCTCGGCTTGGCTTTCTTGACTGACAAGTCTTTAATTCCTGTCTTGGATAGCTTCTTCTGCCAGATTACACCAAATGGAAGGGATTAATCAGTGGCAGAAAAAAAAAAAAACCCAAAACACAGAGCTCTCCACAAAGTTTAAGTTCTTTTAAAAAATAGGAGATTTTCGAGTCCAACATCAACTGCCTAATTTTGGTAGGAAGCATGAGGTTACTCCAAAGAGGAGAGGCAGCGAACCATGTATTTGTGGCGTTCAGATCGGTGATATAATCATGTAACTCCAAAACAGGAATAATTCACACTGCCAAAAGCTACAGAACTATGTGTGATCCAGACGATGGACAGAGGTGTGCGGGCAGAGCGGGCTGATCGTTTCTAGTGATTGCTCCGTTCTATGGCAAGTGTGTAGGTAAGGTACTATGGGAGCCCAGCACTTTCTAGAAAGAAGTATAAAGACAAAGTTTGCCAATGTACAGAAGGGTATTAAATACACTAAATCGGCATACTGATCCTTTTAGAGTCAATGTTTTTTTTTTTCCAAAAATCACCAGGGCTTTTCCAGCTGTGTGTTAAAATCCCAAGTGAAATTTGCATGGTTAATTTAACGAAATTGCCTTTGCATGTGTGAACCAGGTGACTGCATGTGCAGCACCCCTAAACTCGCCGAGAGGCCGCAAAGGCAGTCAGCCTGTGCCTGTAATTACTTTAACAACACAGACACGGTCTGCGCAAGCTGTATTTTGTCCTTTGGTATTTACTATGTGAATGCTAAATGATAAAAAGACATGCAAAAAAACCCCAGAAAACATGGTAGTTTTCCAAATCTGTGGAATGATTCACATAAGGGTTTGGGGGACTGGGCCCCCAAATGCAGGAAACTATGTTCTGTTTTGGTTTTAAATTTTAAAAAAAAAGAAAAAAAAAAAAAAAGGCAATTCTAAATTTGTAGATGGCACGGAGTTTTTCACTCTGCAGCGTCTCACACAAATTTTTCTTGTGGCCATCTTGAACGCCTACAGCTCCAGAGACACTGTAATTACCCCAACCCACGTGATGCAGCGTGTGCTTTCCTCTGCCAAATGATAGATGTCTTTTCCATACACCACTTTCCTAGCAGTATACTCCTCATGCAATAAAGCTCCTTCTGGATGCAGTAGGAGCATGACTGGCCAATGCAATAGGAAAGCAATCAATCTGGATAATTTGCATGCCTTGAATTTCCTAGACATATTTAATATGAAGCTTACACAAACACTGTAAGAAATAAAGTTAAGCTGTTGCTAGAGGCGCATATAAAATTACTCGTTTGTGTTTGCTAGACGCAAGATCGTTGCATAAACCGCACGTTCAGTTAGAATAGTATTAAAGTAAACGTATTAATGCATTAAAAGGGAATTAAAAAAATAGCCACCCAAGACTATGGGTAAATGCTTAAGAGAATCAAATCTGTAATCAAAATGAAAATTGCTTTGACGAAACATAAGCTCCAAGGATTTAATGGCAATGATCGTAAGGAAGGAAAGCAAGTGTTCAACAGTCCCCCTTTCCCGAGCCAAAAAAAATACAGACAAAAGCAACAAACTACAGCTACAAGAAATCAAGAAATGTAAAGAAGCCCATGCAAATATTTACTGCTGGGCTTGAAGGAAAGCCACTGGACATGACTATCAAACACAGAAGTCTGCCCCAAAAATCCCATGAGTCTGAATTCTCTAACTGAGCAAGCAAGATTTCCAGTCCAAAAGTGTAAATATTTTTAAGTGTAGTTAAAATACAAATGATAATATGTTGATTTGGATAAATGTCATGTCACTATGGCTTTCAAAATTAATAAATGCATGGCTAAAAAAAAATGCCCATCATGCTTAAACTGGGCAGCGTGGAATAGGTCTGTTCGTATATAATATCTGGAATTAGACGTGCAGTCTAAATGGGGCTGTGTTGCCTACATGGATGAATTCCATTCAAGCACTTCTGACTATCCTTTGTCCAAATTTTAGCTTAATGAAACATGAGGAAGACCTAAACAAGGCAGTGAGTAATTTTATAGGTACGTGTTTGCATTACTAGCAATGGACAATGGGAGCAAAGTTTTATCATGGGTGTTAAATACATCCGTGCAATCTCACTCATTGAGCAGTGAGGTTATTTTTTGCAAATTGTTTTAAATTTCTGAGACTCAAGCTGTAAAATATCAAGTGAAACCAAACGGTTATAGCAGCAAAAAAAAAGAGTGACTAAGGAGTGTTTGCAAAAATGCCAAAAATAATTATATCCCATTCATAAGTGCACACACAAATATGTAAGAGCACAGAAAATGTCCGGTTCAGGCACATTTATACCTCTGCTTACATCTGAGAATCTGCTTTTTTCAAATATGCAATTGCAGAAGAGTCAAACGCCTTCATCAATTTAAGCTCCAAATGAAAACATAGTTACCTCTGGGAAAAGCGACAAAGAACTGACAGAAACTCTGACCATTTTTTTCACCACTTTCAAAACATTATGTTGCATTTTTTTTTCTTTTTCGAAAATGGCATCTTTCTTTCGCAGACTACAGAGAAATGTGTGGGGTTTTTAAGTGACTGAAAAGGGTGCGTAGCGTATGAAACATTAACATTATAGTGTATGAAAAAATTAAATTGATGCCTAATTTGTTCAAATGTTTGAATTTTGACCACTAAGCAAAAAGAAAGAAAAAAACCCCAGCCATTCTTTGCCCAAGCTTCCTTCAGATGCACATTCGTGTTTCGACTGCTTGTTTTGAAAAGCTGTCCATAAATTCAGTCCAAGTGGCATTGTGGCTCCAGGGTTCCTAGAAGTAAGAGATAACAAAACACTCCTAGATCACCCAGTTCATCTCACTGCTAATGTCAGACAAAATAACAACAAAATAACAGCTCTTACTGCCAGGAAGTTTCTCTTACCAGCTACCAATGGCATTTTCTTTCAGTGTTTCACTCCCTTGTGTATGCCTCGTGCACGAGCTTCAGTTATTCTCTCCTTCTCCGATATTCCGCCCACCCAGTGACACGCGGCTGTACTGTAAATCTACCCTCCACTGGGTGCCCTTTGCTGAAATAACGCTACTGTTAAACCCAGGTATTCGAGAATCATAGGCAGGACCCCTAAATAACGATAGCCTTAAAAAACGCGAAAGCTATGCATTTGAGTTCTCCTGTTTCAACCTTTCAGGCTTTTGGGGTTCACAGTTTAAATTGTTTTTTTTTCTGCAGCTGTAAGGGCTTGGACTTTTTTACGTGTTTTGGGTTTTATAGCAATGAAAGCTTTGATTTTGTGCATTTACTCAATCGAAGGGTTAGAGTTATAAAAGTAAAAAGACATGCATTTTTAAGATTTGCAAAATATTTGCAAGTATTGGCAGTATCTTACCCCTTTCCTGCATTTTCCCCAATATTTGTGGATTTATCAAGAAATAGTGCCCTGCCCTTCTGGCAGATAAAAGGACTGAGTTTAGGATTGCTGCCATAGACCTGTCACCTTACCCTGCATTTCCAAGACTCACATTTACAGCAGAATCGATTTCCCGGGAGTTTCCTGCATCCGGGGAGGGAGAAGGGAGGCGGCTACCGACCTGTCGTGGGAGGCACAGTCTAGCGCCTTCTCCGTGCAGTTCTGATTTTACTAAAACAGAGTCGTCACTTGAGCCTGCGTTCGCCTCCTTCTGAGCTATCAGCTGCCAGTCTCTAGACCATAACCCACCACCTCCCGTTTTTATTGAAGACTTTTATTTTCCTGTGAGCGCAGAATGGAAACAACAATTGAAACCTCAGAAGTTGCCACACAGTGAATTTTTCTGGCAGCTCTGTTCACATGGGAATTTTCAAAGAGCCTTTAATAGTCTCAAATCCAAAAATATTCCCATGAATTTTTGACTTTCATCCGCAATGGTCAACGGTTTCCATGAATTGCAGTGTAGGGGTAAGTCTGTCCAGAGAAAGATCACTGCCTGCTTTCCCAAACCTTTGAAGGAATAACTGAAAGAGCCGCCTTGGAGGAGGGTTGCCATCTCTGCTCGTTTCCAACGAGAAGAAATCCTACCCCGCTGTCTCGGTTAGGATGACGCTTCCCCCTTTTCTATGTGCGTTCCCAATAAGGAGGAAAAAGTCAGCAGAAAACCACGCTTGGATGCTGGCTTGATCCAGAAGTGTCGACTTGGTGGCAGGAAAGAGGAACCGAGAGGGGACAGGGAAATAGCTGGGCAAGAGAGAGCAGGGTTTAGGGACACGGGGATGTGTGAAGCAAGAAAACAGATCGCACAGGGGAAAGCGGCTGGAGCTCCGGCAAGAAGCGAGTAGAAGGATTTGGTAGGGGCAGGACCGAGTAGCCACAGCAGCTGAACAGTGACAGCGGAGCGAAAGAGCAATGCAGGAAGAAATGACAGATTTACGGTCTTAATTACTAGCCGTGAATACGATCTGCTTTCCTAGAGAGCTGGTGAGACGGCTGGACCTGCGTGGATGTGTTTCTCAAGCAATCCCTGGGCAGGCAGAACAACAGCAGGATGCATTTGTTCATTTACTTCTAATATCCTGGATTTTAAGGCTAATCTCTCAATATCTGAAGGAGGTAACAGCGTCATGACAAGGCTGAGGATGCCTAAATGGCAATTTCAGTTTGTTTAAAATACCTGCATGCCAGCTGCTCTTCAGACGAGCCCTCAAGTGTTCCAGCTGGAAACATTTCTGGACCTCCCAAGACAGAGGTGCTAGGGAAAAAAGGCATTTCCCTTAATGGGGAAAAAACTATGTTTCAAACTTTTAGAACGGTGAGCTGGCACTTTTGGGCGGGACACTACAGGATTCTGGGGTCCAGAAAAGATCTGTTATGAAAGACAAATTGGGGATGTCTGATTCAATGAAGTGGCAAGGGTCATATTTTGCTGAATAAAAACCCCTTCCTTCATAACCAAAAATTGAAGGATAAAATATCGATATTTGATAAAATATCGATGTGTATAGGAAAAATCTACTGTATTCCACCTGGGAATTTCCTTAAGTCAAGAGCGTGACCACTGAGGTTTGTGTAATGACTTTTTACTATTCTCCACCTTCTGTTACAAGAGATTAACATCAAGCTAGGAAATTGCACTTACTTGCATCAGAAAACCTCATTCACATACCAAGATGTCAGAGCACATCAGAAAACCCTGAATTGCGCAAAGCCACAAGTGGCCTACTGTGTATTGTATTTTTACTACGATGAATTAATACATAGTGGTTTTCTCTATTTGTTTCCTGTTCAGTATTGTCTTTAAAAAAATACTCACTTGTTTGCTTAAATTACTGGAGGGAATGGTCTTGGTTCCACCCTCGACAGAATTTGAAGGGCAATAATAGCATAGAGCATGAAGTCCAGCAGCAATATACATCTCAAGCAGCCCTACTTCTTTCTTTTGGCTGCACTTAAAGTAAGGAGGTCCTCAACGTGAGCAAAAGAGTTGGAATTTGCCCCACCATTTCTACTGTATCAAATATCAGCCCTTTGTGGCATTGGAAACCTTCTGAGGATCCAGTTTAACCTAAGCTGGTACGGGGAGATGACTGGAAATACTCCCAGCAAAGGTGGTTAGCTGCGGTTAACTGCTGGTGTGCTCAAAGCTTTTAGAAACAATGAAATGTGACTCATCGGTAGGTGGTGTGGGACTTCTCCTCTCTTAGAATATCAGCATTTGTTTTGATATTGCAATTTGATTTCTGCTCCTGTATTTTAACATCGGGAATTACCTAAGCAATGCAAGGGCGTTACAGGGAAGATGCCATCCGTAGCAGAGTGTCCTGTATTAGAACGCAGTTACAGTAAGATGGGATGGCAAACTTTTCTAAGAGGATTTCTGCTCCTAAATATCTGTAAAGATGACTTTGTGTGAGCACACGCTCGCCCTTCTCCGTATTACATATAAAACTGCTTGTAAATGAGTACATATGACATTGAGTCAGAAAGACACTTTTAACAAGGGACTGCACATTGCTGGTTTTATAGCATCATTTGTCAAAGCTGAAGCACAATTTAAGTGCAATGACTTCACATTGATTTGGGAATTCTGACTCCCTTGAAACTTCCCCCCCCCGCCCCAGAATAATTTAAAAAAAAAAAAAAAAGACATGGAAAGAGGAAAAGAAGTAAAAGCATCCCCCTATTATACTACTGTGAGCAGTGCATTTTCATCTTCACATGCCCCAAAAAATACTCTTAGCACCTTTAAGTAGCCTGAGCTCATCTCCCAGCAACCAAGTTCAAATTTATCAGCAAAGCCTATGGGCTGTCTGGTCATGGGGGGGGCCACATTTCTGAGAAATGTGGAAGAATTGTGATGGGTCCTAGTTGAGTGACAGATATCCTGCCTCAGTGTCACAAGTGTAGGTTTGGACTTGTAAAAGCAGCGTTGAGTCCCACAGCTCTTGACTTACCCTCTGATCAACAAGGATGCTTATGGAAAGCCCGCCCAAAGATGACATGCCAATCCTAAATTCATTTCAATAAATTGTTGCCCCTTTAAGTCCTAGAAGTGCAAGGGTCACTTCAAGCCAGTCCTTCATATATGCAGAAAACCGAAGTGCATCAGACAAGGTTTTAAAAGGGTAGTGGAGCTTTCTGCCAGCCACAGCCAACCATTCGGACATGCGTACGTTCTTCAACCGTATGTCTGCTCTGGTACCACCAGACCACTCAGCTTCTTGGCAAGCGGATAAGCAGCTGGCCAACTGTTTTGCACATGCAGTCAGCATTCATAATAATACTTTCCTTGCTATTATTTCTGTTACGTCTAATCCGCTACTATTTGGTTCATCCACTTATTGCATCTTAGTTTTAGCAAAGTTTATAGGCTGAGGGCTGCTTTTGCTTCTCACGTGTACGATATACACAGCAAAATGAGGTCTTGTTTTGATAGCAGCTACTGAATGTTACAAATAATAGCAAAAATATAACTGCTGCTACTATTTGACATGACCTATTTCCAGTTCGGAAATGGTCTAACATAGTGTAATTGAGAAGATAACCCATTATTAACTCCTGTCTCCAAAACTTCCAAGAAGACTGATTATATGGTTCACCCTGAAACACTGCAATTTCACTAACATATTTGTTGGAAGCAATTATAATCTATACAGTACTTCATAGATCTTGGAATACAATAGCTTTAAATGGAGTAAATGGCTTGCGTGCCCTGATCTCGAATGAAATGTGACACTATTATATCTTCAGAGGTTACCAACAAATCTCTTTCTCCTGGGTAAACAAAGAAAATCATGACGAGGAGAGAAAAAGAAAATATTTTGAAAACTTGTGAGCCCAGTTGCTCTCTGCCAAGAGCTATGCAGACACTGGGGCTGACTTGTTGCCAGAGTCAGCACACTAGCTAAACGTCTCACGTTCTGCAGGCAGCAGCTTAACAATAAAAAAGGAAAAATGTTTCCCTTCTTGCTGCCTTCAGCAGATGACCCCAGCCTACAAGGGAGCCAACCCAAGTGTTTGCAACAGCAATTTGTCAAGTTTTCACTCATTAAAAACTTTGCCAGAGCTTTACTCCATGACCTGAATGACTGGCTGACTGAATGGCTCTTCCCGGACTGAGAAGGGTGAGCCAGAGAGGCGATACTCTCTGTTAGCCTTGTGTCTTAAAAGGGTTTTCCACTTCTCAGTCAGACAAAGCTACGATGGAGAACTGCTGACTTGCTCGCAGGCACCAGGGGCCACCTGGGGCAGGGCAGGAGGTGCAGTTCCATCAGCACAGCAGGCAGCGAGGGCCCTGGTACGTTGGATTTGGAGGACACTTAAGAAAAGGCAATGCCCTAGAAAGCTACAGAGTTATATTTTTGACCTCTCTACCCTCAACATCTTTTCCCTCAACTTTCATGGGCCTCACTGTGCAGTAGCCTTGACCAGGAGGGCTAGGAGAGCCACAGTGCAGGTTGGCTCATGGTTTTGACATAGCAAAGACCAGGTCTGAAAGCAAGGCCCATGCCCTGACTTTCCAGTACTACCTCTAGCACCAGGCTAGGAGGAAAGAGCCTGCCCAGCATGGCTCTCAGGGGAGAAGCTGGCCCTCAGGAAAGGGTTTAAGGCTCTGGACCCCAAGCAGGTGGAGCAGTTGATGCAACCAGTTGCTACACACTTGTTGAGGTGATCAGGGTTCATAGAACCATAGAATCACAGAATGGTTTGGGTTGAAAGGGACCTTTTAAAGATCATCTAGTTCCAACCCCTCTGTCACAGGCAGAGACATCTTTCACTAGATCAGGTTGCTCAACGCTCCATCCAACCTGACCTTGAACTGGAGAGCAGCCCTGCAGAAAGAGATCTGGGGGTGCTGGTTGACAGCAGGCTCAATATGAGTCAGCAGTGTGCCCTGGCAACCAAGAGGGCAAACCGCATCCTGGGGTGCATCAACCACAGCACAACCAGCCAGTCAAAAGAGGTGATTATCCCACTGTATTCAGCATTGGTGCGGCCTCACCTGGAGTACTGCATGCAGTTCTGGGTCCCACAATTTAAGAAGGACGTGAAGGTCCTTGAATGCGCCCAGAGGAGGGCAACAAAGCTGGTGACAGGGCTGGAAGGCATGTCCTGTGAGGAGTGGCTGAGGACTTTGGGTTTGTCTAGTTTGGAGAAAAGGAGGTTGAGGGGCAACCTCATTGCTCTCTGCAGCTTCCTGAGGAGGGAATGTGGAGAGGGAGGTGCTGAGCTCCTCTCCCTGGTATCCAGTGATAGGACATGTGGGCATCGTTCAAAGCTGCACCAGGGGAGGTTTAGACTGGACATCAGGAAGCATTTCTTTACTGAGAGGGTGGTCAAACATTGGAACAGGCTTCCTAGAGAGGTGGTCGGTGCCCCAAGCCTGCCAGTGTTTAAGGGGCATTTGGACAATGCCCTTAACAACATGCTTGGTCAGGCCTGAATTGGTCAGGCAGTTGGACTAGATGATTGTCATAGCTCCTTTCCAACTGAAATAGTCTATGCTGTGCTATGCTATGCTATGCTATGCTATTCTATTCACTTCCAATGATGGGGCATCCACAAGTTCTCTGGGCAACCTGTGCCAGTGTCTCACCATTGTCATCATAAAATATTTCTTCCTTATGTCCAATCTAAATCTACCCTCTTTTAGTTTAAAACTGTTACCCCTTGTCCTGTCACTACAGGCCCTGGGAAAAAGTCTCTCAATCTTTCTTATAAGCCCCCTTTATCTATCGAAAAGCTGCAATCAGGTCTCCCTGGAGCCTTCTCTTCTCCAGGCTGAACAACCCCGATTCTCTCAGCCTTTCTCCACAAGAGAGGTGTTCCAGCCTTCTGACCATTTTTGTGGCCCTCCTCTGGACCTGCTCTAACAGGTCTATGTCCTTCTTGTGTTGGGGACGCCAGAGCTGGACGCAGTACTCCAGGTGGGGTCTCAAGGGAGCGGAGCAGAGCAGGAGAATCACCTCCCTCGACCTGCTGGCCACGCTGCTTTTGATGCAGCCCAGGATACGGTTGGCTTTCTGGGCTGCAAGCACGCATTTCTGGCTGATGTCCAATTTTTTGTCAACTGGTATCCCCAAGTCCTTCTCTGCAGAGCTGCTCTCGGTCCGTTCATCACCCAGTCTGTACTGATACTGGTGACTTCCCGAACTAAGGGTTCCATGATTATTACTGTGTGTAGCTCACTGCCACCCCTGACTGAAGATCTGTTGGCTTAGCCATTCATCCCATCAACTTCTGGTTGTGTTATGGGAAATCATGTAGGTTTAGAACAAAATAAAATACAATAAAATTACTATGAGTGGGGGGTATAAGGCATCCCTGCATCCTCAGCCTTTCTGCCTGACTAGGTGGAAGTGGCTCCTCAACAGCATATTTGTTCCTGGACCCCAGGTGGAGGCCTGTAACTCCATAATACAGGATGTCCAGGGTGACCACCTCAGGGTTTAGGCTCCCCTCCTGAGGACCAAAAGCTTACAGGCATCTACATCCCTTTCCGCTTCTGGTTGTTAATGTCTTCTCAGTGAGGAGGCCTCCTTTTTCCCAAGGCTTAATCCCCAGATGAGGGGAAGCAAGGAGTTTCTGCTGGTGAATCGTGGATGGGGAGAAGGAGGAACCTAAAGAGGTGATGGCTGAAACAGATAAGAAACGATGAGGTTCTCCTTTCTCCATGAGGTATGATTTTGTAGCCCACTTTCCAAGTGTGTCAAGCAGAAGCCAAAGAAAGTCACTTGTCGTGCCTCTTCCTGCCTGTCCGCAGAAAGGCGAGCTGTGCGTGCACCATGGGGCAGAACCGGCTAAGAGGAAACATAGGGAGGATGTGATGTACCACAGACGGGTCAGGGAGTTTTTGGTGGTTAAGATGCACACCTCTGTCATCAGTTCTTAGCAGAAAATGACAGCCAAAAGACCAAAGTACCTATGAGGTAATTTAGAGAAACTAAAAGGTCCTCAAAATAACAGAGGTTTTGTCTCTGTAATAATATTGCACTGAGGAAATCCATTATCTTATTTATGGTTTGTTTTTCGGAGTCAGAGCAGACACGGTACTATATATTGTGAAATACAGGTTGTAATGTTGTAACAGGTTGGGTCACCACTGTGGGTTTGTCGTACTGTCCTGTGTAGTTTATTTTAACTGGAGTGTACTCACCGAGTATGAGAAATCAGTTGGTACTTTAATGAAAGCCAGGCCAACGTCAGCTGACTTGCAGTGTTTTAATGCCATAAGACAGTCCAAAGCAGGCTTTGCAAAAACTGTTCCAAGAAACAAGAACTCAAATTTAAGAGAAGAGCAGCTAAAAATGTCAGCAATCGCCATATCATCTGTGATCCAGGTAGAGTGGCCGCCCACTGAGAACAGACAGGGGGTGGGAGGTGGGAAAAGGTAAGGAATTCAAACTACAGCTCCTTCACAGGACGGCAATAATTCAAGCAGATGCAGATTAAAACTGAGCTGCCACTAAAATGGCATTGATTTGTGACCACCTAGCTCACACGAAAAAAAAAAACCCTAACCTGATCTCATTTGCCTTGCATACGTTGACTTAGTTCATTGTTTGGGCAAAATTCACCATTTGCCAGTTTGAGACATCTCAGTGGCTGACTGAAGCCTGGTCTACCAGCCTCCATAGGAAGAGGCAGTCAAACAGCACCTGTGGGACACAGACAAACGCATTAAAAGGAAGTTTTCATAGTCAGTCCTGTGAGTGTAAGTAAGCCTTGCCGTTCTGCAAACAGTTCAGGTCAACATGACCCCCAAGGCTCTGGTATGTTGTCAGTGAAAATGCTGGAAAATAGTCCTTCTGGCACGTTATCGAGAAATGATGTCATAGGGTTAAACTCAGATGGCTCTGATACAAACCCACTCAGGCCACATGCAGTGGCTGAGGGGGGCAAACTGATGGCGATGGCAAACCATGCTGGTAGATGGGAAGCACACTGGCGAAGAGAGTTGCCAAACTTGTGACACCCACCAGGGATGGGAGAAATGCCAGGGCAGTGCAATGTCGCTACACGGGAGAAGGCAGAGAAAACACAGCGGGGATATTTCCTCTCCATCTCGATCTTCCAGTCCAAAAGTTGAGGAAGGATTGAACCCAAGAGAGTGCGTATTTTCAAGAAAAGCATCTGTCTCTGATCTTGGCTGTAAAAGATGTGTCGAAACACTACCTTGCTGTCAGATAGGCCTTCCCATCTCCCTGGGCAAATATGCAAGCCTCTTATTGGTGACCAGCCAGCCAGAATGAGGGTATGACAAAAATAATGCAAGAGAGGGGAGCAGAAAGGTGTAGGTAGCCCCAACCTACCTCTGTTGTGGAAAAACAAGGAAGGAGATTTGTAGGATGACACCAGTGGAGAACAGCCAGTGATGTTCCTCAAGGTTGTGTGTCGCTTTGGCTGCTGGACTTTTCTGAATGCAGTACTGCTGAGTAATAACAGTAACTATATGGCTACTTACTTCTTAAAACACACACAGCATGCACTTCCCATTTTACTCATGAGAAAATTGAGGCAGAGAGAACTTATCAGCTCCCTTACATTTGCCCGGTAGAAGTGTCAAAACCGAGTCTACATGTGCGATCTGCATTAAAAGGGGGCAGAGAGATTGTAGAGGCACAGGTGCTCACAAATTAAACTAAACAAACTAAAAAACAACCCATGTTGTGTCCAAACACAGACTTAAGAAGTTATGGGCCCAGTGGCGGGATCTGAAGAAAGTGTCCCGCTGAGCATCCGGCCCAGAGGGCTCCGTCATCGCTCTCTGACAACTCGGAAACAACGAAAAAAACTCCTGAACGACTCTTGAAGTATTGCCAGTATTTATGGTTTAATGGCTGGATCTAAGCATGTTTGCTTTGTTTTCTTAAAGCCCCAGTCCCTAGAATCAGGTTATTACCTGAGAATTTCACTTACTTTCATTTGAAAGCCCTTGTAATTGCAGGGGGAGCAAAACCATGAGGGAACGGAGGAAGGGGAAAGCATGGGAGTATAAAGGAAGAAAACAGAAGTAGCCCAGAAGGAATTATTTTGGAAGCCTTATGATTTTTAAGCAAATGTCTCGATTTGCTGGAGGCTGACTCAGGTTTTGAGCACATGGGGCTGTTGCTTGTCACTAATAATTTGACTGGTTCCTCCAGTCCTGAGGATTTTGTGGCCCCCATTCCTCTGCCAGGCCTCCAAAGATGAAGGTGTGCACCCGAGAAACACGTTCTTCTCTATTAGCCAACTTTTCTTTAAAATTAATACCACGGATAATCTAAAAAATTCATTTCATTGATACCGGTTTGGATGCTGTTTCACCAGAACGATTCCTTCGCTGACCCGCGGTCTCTTCCTGCACGTCAGCGCGACTCGCTATGAGCGTGCCTCACGCGCCGAACAAACTGCCACATCGAGGATGGAAAGTTTCCAGATTTCCTGCCACGAGGGACCATGCGCCGCTACCGCCTCGGGGAGGCGGGTGTGTGGCGTTCGCCGAATTTCCACCCACCTCCACTGCTTACTTTCAGTCTGAGTAAGTATGACTGATACTGTGACTAAGATGGTTTCAAGCAAAGGCAGAGCGGGATGAGGCGGGCAGCTAGGGTAGCAATTGAGATACCTAGAAATCGAGTGTGAGACGGCTGACGTTTGCGCGTCAAAGAAACCTTGTGCATCCCACCTTCTGGACGCAGCATTGTGTTCCCCTGAACCGCTGGTACCTGCCTATAGCTGTTGCGGCACGGCGGTGTCCTGGCACAGGCAGGATGAGAAGAGTGACGGTGTGTTTAATGGTTACCTAAGCAATTTGTTCTTTCATCCATCTGGGTTACTGATAGCTGCCTCCAGGTGCATTGAAAAGTGCTGACTGAAGATACAGAACTATAAATCCCCTGTTTGCCATTCAAAGCCTCAAGGAAAATAATAACCGACCACTGTGTCCTGCAGACTTTGTCACTTTATGCTCCGAATGGACATCGGTGTCTCAAATGGGCTATCTGTCTTGAGAGGTATGTTTTATTGGCAGCTCCCTCTGATACACAAGGGCTAAGAGTGCATGCCTGGCCTTAAAAATACCTACTTGAAAGTTTTATGAAAAAAGTTTAAAAGTCTGCCTGGCTGGTGGCTTAGTTTCTTGCTCCACTAACAGTAACTTTGCATTTGCTGGGTTACTGGAAACCTATATTCATTAGTCAAAAGGTGCTATTTCTCTTTGGAAATTTAGAATCATAGAATAGAATCACTTAGGTTGGAAGAGACCTTTAAGATCATCGAGTCCGACTTCCCTTCCTCCCCAGCAACCAACAGCCTTCCACCTTCGTGGGAGTAGACCCCAACCCAGCTCTGTGAGAGCACCTGGCCAGCACTCAATGCTGCGTGTCTAGTTCAAACCAGTCTGCAAGCATGCTCTGCCATGGCAAATCGGGTTCTTTTCGATTATTTCTGATAGATGAATTTCCAAGCTGCTGATGGGACCAGCCACAGGGCCACGAGAGCCAGCGCCAGCGTAAGAGAGGGTGCAGGGAGGCTGGGGTGGGTCTGGCAGGGAGGGCAGCAGTGTGCCAGGAGCAAACACAGACCATGAAACCCCGGCTTTACAGCTTCCCCGGGTTAAACCAGCACACCCCATCTACATGCACCAACTGTGTGAGGCCTTGAGGCTCTCAGTCGTCTCTTCACAGGCCCTCTACCAGAGCCAACAATGCCGCTGGCTTTGCCAAGCCTTGTGAACCTATTTGCTCCCTACCAAAGACCAAGTCAGGACAAAACAAAGGCCTCCCTGTCCGTTTGCTTCTCTCAGGGTTCCCACACCGCATTGCAGTCATCTCTGGTGTCCTCACAGACTGCTGGAGTGCATGAAGTCCTGATAAAGCAGATCATTGCCTTTCCCCTAAGGCATGAAATTTTCTTTTCTTCCTTCTGCATCTGTTGCCTTTGATGCTAGCTGCCCCCATAGCCACGTGCAACCCATCTTTTTTTGGGCTGAGAACATCTTTCTCTCATTTTCTCCCTTTCCTGTACCCCAGCCAGCCTTTCACTCCAGCTGCTGCCTGGGAACTGCTCTTATGTGCTCTGGACAGGGGGTACCTCAATCCCCTCAGTTCAGCCTTTTTCTGGGACCCATATCCCTTCAGTTCAGCCATCAGCCATCAATTAGCCCGGTGTACTAATTATGTCTATAGGTCAGTGAATGGCCTTTTCTGCATCTCATCCAAGTGCTTTTTAATTCTCTCTTGTGGGACTGAGCACTGGGACACATCCCAATTTAAAAAAAAAAAAAAGTCATTCCTATGCATGATTCATTTTGCCCGTGTCAGAGTTTACTTCTTTCATCTTTGCAGATGGGTAAATGTGCGTTTGCTTTTCAATCTGGCACTGTGGGATCATCCTTTCTCACAATATTTATCAGCAAGCCAGTGGGGTGGCTGCCTACGATCAGAAACCAGCAATGTTAGTGGCAGGAAAGAGTGAAGATGGGGGTTTTCAACGATGAACTAAGTTTAACAGTTGTTACTGAAACACAGTGATAAAACTGAGGTATATAAACATGTAATTCCCCTAGAGGCACATGGATCATCTGCAGGTCAGAACTATGTCACTTCTTCTCTAAACACCGTCCTTAGAATAGGGTTGTCTAAAATGTTCCTGAGTGATTTTTTTCTTACAGGCAGGAATATTTCCAGCATAGTAGCTGATTAAAGTACTTTCTAAAATGTTCTGAGGACGGGAAAACCAAATGGGATGTTCCTTCAAAATCCAAATGTTGTGTAAGGGCTGTGATAGGAAACATTTGCTGCCCATGATACTAAAGAAATCTTTCCTGCTGACCATTTCTCGTCGTTACTGTATCCCCAGGTACACCTCTGCTAGTTCTGGCAGCCCAAAGACAAGGGGTGCGGCACAACTCATCTCTGCACGGATGAACTCTTCCGTCCCACAACAGCACCGCTTCGTCCATACTGTCTGTTAGGAACAGTCCCTTGGCTGTACCATCCTCCGGTGCCTGGACAGTATGTGCTAACTGGTACAGGTGTTGCTAGTAGGGAGAGCCCAGGTGATATTTTGAAGCTTTTTCTTTTGATTTCTGAATTGCCAACAGCTAGCAATGAAAACAAAGCTCAAGAACTAGTATAAAGCTCCACACAAAAGGGGTAGATCTTTCCCTGTGGGTCTTTTTAATTCCAGTAACTAACTGCATGTGGGAATCACAGGCAATATACTTTTTAATATCATTGCTATTCTATTCAGTAAAGGTGTGAAACTCAAAGACAAAATTTTTCAGTTCCCAAGCATGCACTGAGGAAGGAGGGCAAACGCATCCAGGCTCAGCCAAGTGCACGAACTCAGTCACGGGCTGTGAAGTCAAAGGTTGAAGCTGAGGTTGAAGCAAGGTCTTCCACTCTTGCTCAGGGAGGCAGGAGCGCAGCAAAGCTTCCTGATAGCATCCAGTGCACTCAGCTGCCTAAAGGCCCCAGCTATCCGTGCCAGCACCATGCGAGATGAGACAGGGCAATATACGCTGTGACGTTTGCTCCTAGGAGGGAAAGGTTGGGACCCAGATGGTAGGGATCAGACAGCGGGCCTGTCATCATTTTACTTTAGTGATACAATACACATTTATGAATCTTCCCTTGGATTCCCTGAATGAAATCAAAAATATTACATATATTTAAAGGCTTCAATATGATTTTCAGCTGCTGCTGCGTGTGCTATATAGGATGCCAGTGCAAGGCCTAGAGCTGAATTGCAGAGTATGGTAAGAACATTGGTATTTGGCTACTGTAATTATTTGCAGCAGTTAAAATCTGTGCAGCATTTTGTGGACCCCATAAGACGCTGGGTAACTTTCTATAAAATGAGTCTTGAACCAAGCTGAATATCATTAAAACCTAGGAAATTAATGGAAAAGCAAGATAATAAGAACTAAGGGAAAATAGTTTTGAAATGCTGTAGCCCAAGTCTCTCTCCCACATCCACAGTCACTACAGTAGCTCCATTGCAGGGAAAGGAAAGAAGAATCTCTCCCTTCAGCTTTCTTCAGAGCAAGCAAAAGCACTGGCCAGCTTGAGTGTTAACCATGTGGAAGAGCAAGACGTTGTGCTTCCTTTGGGGGGACAAAGAAAGAAAAATATCAGCTGCAGTTCCTCAGTTTTGTTTTAATTTCTCTCACCTGGTTGAGATCAATGTACATACCTCTTCCTGTATATACAAAGTCTAAAATACTTCATACCAATGAAACTATGGGAATGCATCTGCACCAAGACTTCCACGGCCCGCGGCTTCCATTTAACAAGCTGAGTAACCTCTTCATCATTTCCCCGTTTAGTGAGTTTAAAAATCATGCTATATTTAGCCCTGGAATTAGCAGATGCCTGGTTGCATCAGAGATTTAATTTGTTGGAGTCAAAATGCACTAATAAATAACAGACATTCATTCCCCGTGGCTCAAGGTAACAGGGTTTGTTTGTATGTACAGAGCATCCTTATATAGCTTAAACAGCTTGCCTGAGCAGAGAGGAGAAGAACTGCCAGCGACTGCCTGTCCTCCTGACAGCGTGCCAGGACCGACTGTGCATCGCGGGGCGGAAAACGTAACAGGAGACACGGGGAGGATGTCATGTACCGCAGACAGGGCACAGGGTTTTTAGTGGTTAAGATGACAACAAATGCGCACCTCTGTCATCAATCCCTAGTAGAAAGCCATATCCATGCAGAAATTCAGAGAAACCAAAAAGGTCCTCAAAAACAACTGAGGTTTTGTTTTTTGAATAATGATAATGTACTGAGGAAAGCCATTATCCTATTTATGGTTTGTTGTTCAGACTCCCAGCCAACAGCGCACCATACTCTGTGAATATATACATTCTAATGATATGACAGGGCAGGACACAGATGTTACGGGTTTGTCACACAGTCCTCCATGGTCTGGCTTAACCAGCGTGTAATCACCAAGCATAAGAAGCATTTGCAACTTTTAACGACTGCCAGGCCAGCGTCTACTAATTGCTGTAACATGATTGCACATGACAACAAGAGAGAGGGAGGAATAAGAAGGAAGAGTTGGAGGGAAGGGTTTGGGAGAGCAGTCCAAGGAACAGAAAAACTGAATTCAAAACAATTCAAGTTGAAACTGCCTAGCAATTTTGTTCTGTTATGTTAGAACAGAACTGTGATTAATTTGATTGACTAAAGGATGAAAGAAGAGTCTGATCTCAAATACAGTCAAAGGCCATCCGCTGCTCTTCTTTAGGGATGGCCAGTCAATAGGAAACCTGAAAGATTAGGATTATGTATCACTTTCCAACAGAACCGCTGAGGTGCAGATGGGTTTCTGAATCACCGTTCTCACCCTCCTTTGCTTGTGTGCTTTTGTAGCCAAAGTTTTCCAAGATTTTAAAAATTTGGGCATTTTAAATATAGGTATCTTGCCTCTCATGGCCACCTAACATGTGACATCCCGAGCAATGCTTTTAAAGGTGGTGACTATTTGCAGTTCCCCTTGACTTTGGTTGCAGATTCCTTTAAATTCTTGGTCTCTAGTCAGTCCTCCAAATATTGGAGGCACTGAAAATTAGAGGCCACTGTTATCAGTTGAGTTTTTAATGAATAGTCCAGGACTACACACCATGACAAATTAGACAAATACTCAGAAGAGTTTGATTAGAAGACAAAAGGTGAATTGTGAATACAGCACAAGTAGGGATTTGCTTGTTTGTGTGGCTAGATTTCCAAAGAGCATTGAGTTTTGCAACATTTCAATGTTAGATTCCCACCTCTTCTGTACAATTTTGTGTTTGAAGAGCTAAATGAAGGAAGACTAGGTGCCTGAAGTGGGATCAAATGTCCAGATGGGCCTTCGTCCTCACTGCACAAATCTAAGCCCCCTCTCTAGCAGGTTCGCCCTGGAGGCAGCCTCTGAGGGATGTCTGAAACAGCACTGGGGAGCAAGCCGCCGTGGATGATTGGGGCTCAGCGCTCAAGATCACTTCCCAGCTCTTGTTTATTTGGCAATGTAGACATACCCTTAGAATCCTTCCACTGTCTATGGAAATGGACAAGTACATCCAGAAGCCAATTCAAACTTTGGGAAAGTTGCCTTGTCTTCTTTTGGAGATGTTTCTGTCCCTCCATTGGGTATAGTGGGAGCCGAGGCAATTTGATGACTAAATCCTCCTGTAAATCTAGTCATTTACAAAAGAAAGGAACAAACAGAGATTCCTGAGGGATTTTTTTTTTTTTCACAAATATTTGAAGAGCCATCACATATTTATGAAGATGTTAAAAAGTCAATAACATTTCAAACACTTTAAAACATTCTAGCTTATCTGAAACTTCAACCAGAAATACATTATTTGTTTTCATTGTTATCTGGCTCTAAGTGTTTCTAATCAGAAAAAGAAACATTTTGTATGACTTTGATGACCAAACACATATTGTGAGCAGGCAAAATGAACAGTTTTTCACCAATCTATAAGCAGAAATGTCTTTATGCAAACAGCTTCAATAGTACTTATGAACACAGCTAACCAAAAAAGAGGAATTTCTGACTAGTGAGAAAACGATATGTCCAAATCTCTTCACACTTCCAAACAGGGGAAGAAGCATGCAAACTGTATTTTAGGGAAGTTACAGCTCAGGCAACCATCTAGGCTATCAGGTCAGATCGTACCTCCATGCTGTGTGACAGCCACAGATATCCGTGATGCATCTCATAGAGAAGACAAATTGTAGTACGTCATAAGCCTTGAATGGCAACTGCAAAGTTCTGCCTTTTGAAAACAATGGGGGTCTAGGACTCAAAAAAGAATCCCTTTAGCATTTCAGAGGGCATGCATTAACATTAATACTAAATTAATCATTTTTTTTTATTTGGGTTCTATCAAGCAACTTACCAAGCATCCTGGGTCCTCCCAACTTGAGGCAACAAATGTTACGTGTTGATGGAAACATTTCAGAAAAAAAAAAAATTAAACCATTTTCCTGTGGTAAATTTTGATTTTTATAAGAACCACATTTTCCATTTCTAAGATAGAATTTCCAAGCAACTCTTAACTATGGCTAACAAACATATCCATAATCATCAGGAGTCATTGGTTAGCAAACGGAAAGAAATCCCAGGTTCAAAACAAACAATGTGGGTTTGCAACCTTTTGCGGTTTCATCATAGGTATCACGATAACTATCCCTTTTTCCCCTAACACCCAACAGCATGAATTCATTCACTGTCTCTAAATCTTACAAAGAAAACAAGAATGTGAGCCCTGAATGCTCAACCACCAGCAAGCAAATGAAAACAACACAAAACACATTCTTTGTACGTCTCTCAGTTTTGACTGGTTGGGGGGTCCTGACTCATGAGTGTCGAAAGTCTGGGGTTGCCAAAACTGCTTTTGTTTGTCACTAATAATCACTCATCCCGAGGAACATGTGGTTTACTGTCTCATGCCAGGCCTCCAATGCTAGGGGCTGAGGTTCCTTGGTGAGACAGCCTCTCCCAGCTCCAAGACATGTTCTTCCGCATTATCGGAATACTTTATTTTTTTTTTAAGCATCAAATGTAAAATAAATAGGTCTTTCCCTTGATAGACATTATGACTTTTATTTTTTTTTAAGATTAACTTTGTTAGCCACAGAAGTTTTGCAATATTTCAAGACCACTGATAACTGAGCAGGATGGAAAAGAACACAAGTACATCCAGTCCACTGTTTGTTTGGTTTTCATTACTTTCTCTGCTATGGCTAGAGACTTCTGGAATTGTCCTCTTGGTGGAAATAAAGTTAAACAGCTGGGCTTTTCTATCAAAATACTTAGCTGAGTCATAAGGCTTGGGGAAAAAGTAACGCAGGATGAGCTGACAGTTGTATTGAGTCGTCTGGTAACCAAAGGTACGTTCTTCAGAAGTGCCCAGATAAGTTGCATTTTCTAACGTTATTTCATTCTCTACCCTCTCCCTGCTAGAACAGTTCCAAGACTAGTCACTTGGTTTTCTATATTGCCTCTTGCAGGCAGATTCAGGCTGCCTGTAAATACCACCTGCACCAGAGAAGGCAACGCAGAGTCCTTCTATGGCAGTCATTCTAGGAAGAAGCTCCCACAAGAAAAGACTCTAGTCCATTTTCTGCTTGACAATATCTCTGCACTAGCAAGCAAGTCCATTTCAAGCACTGGCCATAATTGATGTCCATTCCCTCCTCCCAGTTTCTTCCAGGAATATGGTCATCTCAGAACTGGCCTCAAAAATAGTCCTACAAGCAGGTCATATAGACAGAAATTTAGCGCAAATATCTTATGAGACTGAGCAGTTGAGCCAAAGGGCCCGATGCCTGGAGTAGGATTGGTCTCTACTAACTTCAAAAAACTATATAATCATCCCAATATAAGAAAGAAAATTTTTACAGTGAGTACAGTCATTCACTGGAACAATCTCCCCAGGGATGTGGTGGAGTCCTCATCACTGGAGGTTTTCAAGACATGACTGGACAGGGTGCTAGATAACCTCATTGAGGCTCCCTTTCCCACAAAAGGTTGGACCAGATGATCTTTTGAGGTCCCTTCCAACCTGGGCTATTCTGTGATTCTATGATACATATCAACACATTAGCTAGTAATCCAGACTCCTTTATGGTTAAAAGAAATAAAGCCCAATTCATTTGACCTGTTTTGAAATGTCTACATGAAAATGAGGCGAATCATGCCCTAGAAGGAGACTTTTCTGTTTGTTTTTGTTTTCACTGACTACTACAGGGAAGTTATGGCAACTGATTCCAGCATATGGTGCAGTCCTCCAGCAAGGTGAATCACTGCTTATGTGCCTACAGTTCTCACAAACAACACTTCAGCTCTGATAGGACTTTGCTTTTGAAGTAGGAGTCTTTTATTACATTGCAGGTTTTATGGTCAGGGTCTCAGCTATACCCCAAATCTCTGCTGAAATTCCAAACTGGAGAGGGAAAGGCCCCCAAACCCTACTAAATTCACTAGAGAGGCCAGATCCAGTCTGCTCAAGCAATGCCTAAAGGACCTGGACTCATAGAGAGCCTTTCAGAAGACAACTGAGATGCCCCTCGCTTTTCACATACTTGCTTCTTGGTAGGAACATTGTTCCCAGAAAGGATATGCCTGCTACTAGGCCTGTCTCATCTGAGGGGGGTTTAAACTGCTGTTGTGGTTTAACCCCAGCTGGCAACTAGAGCACCACACAGCCGCTCACTCACTCGCCCCCCGGTGGGATGGGGGAGAGAATTGGAAGAGCAAAAGTGAGAAAACTCGTGAGTTGAGGTAAAGACAGTTTAATAGGGAAAGCAAAAACAGAGAAAAACAAGGAATTCATTCACTACTTCCCATCAGCAGGCAGGTGCTCAGCCATCTCCAGGAAAGCAGGGCTCCATCACGTGTAACGGTTACTTGGGAAGACAAACACCATCACTCTGAACGTCCCCCCCTTCCTTCTTCTTCCCCCAGCTTTATATGCTGAGCATGACGTCATATGGCATGGAATATCCCTTTGGTCAGTTGGGGTCAGCTGTCCCAGCTGTGTCCCCTCCTAACTCCTCGTGCACCCCCAGCCCACTCGCTGGTGGGGTGGGGTGAGAAGCAGAAAAGGCCTCGACTCTGTGTAAGCACTGCTCAGCAGTACCTAAAACATCTCTGTATTACCAACACTGTTTTCAGCACAAATCCAAAACGTAGCCCCATACTAGCTACTCTGAAGAAAATTCACTCTATCCCAGCCAAACCAGCACAACCGCCAAGGTCTTGCACTCCAAGAAGTGGTCCTCACTGCTAGACTCCATAGCAAAATTCAACTTTACAGTTTTAACCAATCCTCATCTACTTGCTGCCAAATATCCTATGGATTGTCATGGAATGAGCAATAGAAATAAGAAGAGCAATCTGACTGCAACGCCTTAAACTGGCATCTTCCCTGAAGATAGGGAATGTCTTGGCCTCTCCGCTATGCCTGCTTATGCAATTTTACACTTTCCATTTAAGCTGGTTTGGAGAAAATGCATAAACAGTCGTAAAAAAGCTGCCAAAAGGCAGTCTCTGGCCCATTTCTGAAAATAAGACTTAAATGCTTTAGAAAATGTCTTTCCCTGTCCCTGTAGAAAGATCTTGGCCCGATTATTCATCTGGCTGGAGCTTTACTGTTGTCAGCCATGCCAAAATGAATGAAGGGGAGATGTTGTAAGAAAATTAAAATATCCAGCAGCAGAACAGGTGTTTCAGCCTCTCAGCCCTTCAGAAGTTCACCGCAGAAGTTTTCAGTGGTGATGCCTGTCTGAACTGGACTGATGGCAGACCCTCAGCCTGTCCACCAATGGTCTCAAGCTGCCTTCATATCTGAGGACAAACGAACGGACAGAGGTAGTCACTGGTGTGCCTTGGGCTGGGATGTGTCTGGTTCCTCTGATGGGCTGATAATGCCATCTTCAGCACAAAGCAGCGCATGCTACTATGTCGTCAAATACTGGTATTTATACACAGGCTAAGGACATTGTCCTGCACGTTTCCGGAAGGTAGAAGTGAAATGCTGTAAAATTAGTCTCTAGCAGAAGAAACAGATTCTGTCTACATAAACACATTGCTTTTAAATTCTGCTAGTAATTTTTCAGTCTCATAAAATAAATCTGATGACATGTCTGTATGTTTATTTCTGACACTGAACCTCAAAAAAGCCAACAACCTGGTAAGGAGTCCTAGCTATTTATTTTCCTCTGAATTCTTACCCATTAGTGTACCAAAGTGGCCATTTTCCTAACAGGCATTCATTTTGACAAATGCATTTTACTGACCCCTTTTACAGAGGCCAGACATTGGAGGATATGTAGAAATTTCTGTAGAAAATTACCTCACTGTTAAGTAGTAAGGACACTAGATGTCTCTATCTCAGCCATCCATAAGTCATCTTGATTTGTCAGACGCATTGGCTTTTAAAAAAGCTCAAGATAAGAACAGCCACCAGAATAACAAGCCTTGTCAGCTTCATTCTGATATGTTCAACAGTCAATAACAAAGGTGTCATCTTCCCATAGGATTCTTGTACTTCCAAAAATCTTCCTTTATTTACATAATGCCATCAGTCTGAAAAAAAATTCCAGTGACTAAGAATGATCTCACAGTTTAAATAATTGCTAATTGGAAATCAGTACCAAAATTTTCAGCATCCCATTTTGGCTTTGAGATATGTAGACTGCAACCACCTGTGATGTCTACACAAATGCATCTCTCCCACTAACCCAAAAGCTCCGTGAAACTGTGAACTTGAGGACTCTGTTTATCTTCCTCTCTCTCCATCTGAAAAATCCTGCCAAAAGCTGGAACTGGTGACACCATGCACATTCTCTGAAGAGCTAAAAACTGTGGACTGCCAAGCTTCCAGCTTCCATACCCTAGAGTTAGATATGCAGAACTGTGTTTATACCATGGACACATCTTAAACTGGGCTTAAACCTGGGTATTTGCACATTCATAGCAATCCAGGTGTTCAACTAAACATGAGCTTAGGCTCATAGACAATTTGAAGAACAAGCAGACAGGCATAAGGGAGACGATGCCAAATTTGATGACATAAATAATCATGTTCATCTTTGAAAATCCATTACTACTATTGGGTTTTACTAGGCCTAGTAAAACTAGTAGTTTTAACTTAAAGTTTTAACTTAAAACCGCTATCTGGACTTTTATTTCTGGTTCTGCAAACGGTGACATTTTCTTCTTTAGTTGTACGCTGGCTGGAGGTGTGCATATACAAATTAAAAGATCCATACTTTTTTCCAAAGATTCATTATCAAGCACTCGCCTTACAGCAAAGGTGTCTGGTTTTGGTTTTGCATTACAACTCTGACATTATATTGTTTATTTTTTGCTGTCACTTAGATTTCCCCATCCCAACACCTCTTTGTTGTTCCAGTAATCTCCGCCTTTCCGCTGACCCATATCCCTGCAACGCGGCAATCGAGCCATATTGGGTGCGCCACTGGTGCCTGTGGGTAACCTCATCCACCTCTCAGCTGACTGCTCTTCTCACTCTCTTGCAACACTAATCAAACGGGAAAATCCCCTTTGCAGAAACCCACCTCTGTCATCTTCACAGCTGGGTAAATGTGCATTTTCTTTTAGATCTAGCATTGAAATCACAACCTTAATCATAACATTTGTAATAATTTCCTATAATGTGGAATTGCTGCTCGTACTGTGGTGAGGAGAAAGGTGACAGGGTTTTAAAGCAAAGCAAGGATTTTAAAAGTAAACTCAGTTGTGAGCCAGGTTTTCTAGAGCAAAGTGATTAAAAGGAGATGCAGAAGAATGCAAAGAACTAAAAATGGCTCAATATTTAGAGGCTATATGGTCCCTGAACATTACTTATAGGACATTTCTGATGCTGACTCTCTCTGATACTGTTTTGGTGCAAAATATTTTCTTCAAGGTCAAGTGAGGGTGGGAGGCAGGTGGAAGATGTGGAAGATCACTTAAGGCTACTGAAAATAAAGATGCATCTATCTCACAGATAGGGTTCACGTGTAAGGATTTGATAGGAAAGATTTGCTTCTTAAGATGTCAAAAAGCACAACTTTACCTTAGACTTCCAGGGTTGAATGTTCACCCTTAAAGTAAGAGACATGTACATTTGAAACTTCCTACCTACTAAGAGATTGTAACTCCAAAGAAAAAAATCTGAGTATAGACAATCTTTCTGTAGCATTTTAAAGTCTTAATTTTGTGTCATACTTCTCCTTAAATGGTTGCTGGAATTGTCAGTGATCGGTGCAAAGATTAAAGCTGAGCAGAAGAGCTGGTATAAAACCACGTTCAAGCTAGAGAGGTACAGAAAAATGGAGTAACATAAAACAACAATACAAACTGGACCGGATGTACTCACTCATCACTAGACACGTTACATGATTAATCACTTGTCCTCATCGTAACAACGAAGCCAGGAAATCCACAAAACCTCAGTATGTATGTAATAGTGCATTTCTAGCTAACAAATTACAGCTATCAAGCTACAGAAAGAAGCATGCACTACATTTACTATAATTTAACACACTGGCCTTCCCTGAAAACCTGGCAAAGTTTGCTGCCATGCGAGCCCGTAGCATCAAAACTATATATTTCAATGAGGGTAAAAATTCGAGCGTTTAGCATTTACGTGAGATTCAGCCAGAAAGACCAAGATGGCTCAGGGCAATTTGTGTAAAGTAGTTCATCGTGAAGGTGCTTATGATGGTCCAGCTAGGCCAACACATCCATCACTAGCCATAAAAACAGAGCAAACGTTATAAACAGGTTGTGGTGGCGTTACCTGGAGCCAAAGCACAAGCCTGGCTGCATTTCATGTCAAACCGCTGACCAGCCCTACTGCCGCTTGGAAAGTATGGCTGACATCCGATTGTGGGCCGCCCCGTGAGGTTCACCAAACCACCAGCAGTAGAGTGGTTATGCTGCTTTCTTCAAAACATTTTTGTGGCTTTCTTGAGAACACAGTATTTGTCAGGTGAGTAGCACAGCCAGGATGCTTTTATCTCCTTGCTGCCATTATCTGTGCTTCAGTTCCATCCCAAAGGCCCCCCCTTCTGCTCAGCCGTATACAGAGTGTATGAAGAACCATTCTCTCGAGGGGCTGCAGGCATCAGAACAAATTTTAAGGCTAACAAGGAGCATTTTCAGTCTGAACTCCCATACACCAAGCAGGAAATAGCACCCAGTTATTTATATAACTCTACTTACAGTATTTTTTATTTCTTGCAAATATAACTTAAAGAACATTTTTACCTTTTAAGCTGCAATTTTGTGGCAATCCATAACCAATACTTTCTCAACGGGAGAAGACTGCAATTCTGAAATGGTTACTTCAGGTCTTCTCAAGAGGTGGTTAATTAGCTGTTGAATTAGCTATGTGCACCTCACTTAATCCATGACCAGCTCCTAACATGCCTGTTAACATCCATCTGCTCCTGACCTGTTTCCCTGGAGCCTCATCAATCAAATTCAGCTTGGCAGAAGATTCCTCCTTCACATGGAGAAGAGAGGGAGACAATTCCCACCATCTCCCTGCGCAAAGGCCAGTAAGCGTCAGTCAGCTTCACAAAATCAGAAATGAAGAAGCATAAGACAGGAGACCTACCCAAAAGGTCTTTCAGGAGCCCCAGGTCAGCCCCTTATTCCAGCCAAGCACAGTGTTATAGACATCATGCACCTTACTGCAGTCTTTACTGCTCTGGCTTTTATGCCAATGTGATGCCCTTGGGAAAATGATACAAAGAGGGATAATATCATATGGAACTTCAGATCCTTGCATTTCTTGTGTTATCTTTGGGAACTCCTAGACTTTCTGGCCATGTAGCCATGGGTCTGCTACCACCTTGAAGGTAAGTCATCGTCTAGAACAGGGAGAGAGACATTTCATCCTTACCACTCACCACAGAAAGGTTTCCAAAACAGAGTCAGGTACTTACCTGGGTCAGAGCAACCCCCGGTATCAATACAGGCTGGGGGATGAGAGGAGAGAAGGACTTGGGGGTACTGGTGCATGAAAAGCTGGACATGAGCCAGCAATGTGTGCTCGCAGCCCAGAAGGCCAACCGTATCCTGGGCTGCATCAAAAGCAGCGTGGCCAGCAGGTCGAGGGAGCTGATTCTGCCCCTCCACTCTGCTCTGGTGAGACCCCACCTGGAGTCCTGCGTCCAGCTCTGGAGCCCCCAACACAAGAAGGACATGGACCTGCTGGAGCGGGTCCAGAGGAGGGCCACAAAAATGACCAGAGGGCTGGAGCACCTTTCCTATGAAGACAGGCTGAGAGAGTTGGGCTTGTTCAGCCTGGGGAAGAGAAGGCTCCAGGGAGACCTTACTGTGGCCTTTCAGTACTTAAAGCGGAAAAACTTTTTAGCAGGGCCTGTTGTGATAGGACAAGGGGTAATGGTTTTAAACTAAAAGAGGGGAGATTTAGACTAGATACAAGGAAGAAGTTTTTCACAATGAGGGTGGTGAAGCACTGGCACAGGTTGCCCAGAGAGGTGGTAGAAGCCCCATTCCTGGAAACAGTCAAGGTCAGGCTGGATGGGACTCTGGGCAACCTGATATAGTTGAGGATGTCCCTGCTCATTGCAGGGGGGGTTGGACTAGATGACCTTAAAGGTCCCTTCCAACCCAAACTATTCTATGATTCTATGATTCTACTTGTCCTACAATGTGATTGGCTTCCAAATTATGAGGGCTTTTCTACATGCAATGAGTTTAGGACAGTCTCTGAATTTGCCTGAAAAGGCACACTATTTTCAAGCTTTATTAAAGGAAAGAATCTGAAATTGTCAAATATTTGTTTGATTATATTTGGGAGCATAAGGAAAATTCTAACTATTGTGGGATTTGGCAAATTCAAGGACCGTTCCTCATTTTGAAAGTCCAAAACTCTTCAGAAGAGCTGGGGATCACTGTTCCACTTCACAGAGAGGGACATACAAGGGCCCTTGAAGGGCACAGTTTGCCTCAGGTCAAAACACGGCGTCAGCAGAGGTAGGTACTGAACCCACCTTCACAGGCAAACTGAAAACAAAGCCCATCAAGGCTCATGTATCTTATCTGTCTCTCCTCTGACACAGTATTTTATCAGCCACGTGACTAAGTCTTGTTTGGTCACAGTTCACTGCGCACATTCCAATAGAAAGGGAGAGGCTGAGCAGCGGAGGGCTGGCTGTTTGCCTTCTCCTGGCTGCTGCCAGTCCAGACTGACTCTTCCCAAAGGAGATTTCACCTTCTTTGAGGGCATCAGACCATCTTCAGGGTTGGAGAAGTGTCTGGAGTATAGGACCTGAGGTTGGGAGACCCTTTAGAGCAGCAGAGAGCAGCATCGAAGCCAGGTCAGGGAAGCAAAAAGCAGAGAAATTCCAGGGAGCAGGTCCCAAGGGTACCGTGTGGGGTCAGCACAATCCACAACCCCTGCTGAAAGAGGCTAGACTGGGAAGGAGGACTCGAGAAAAAGTCCCACCCAGCAAGACCACCACAACCAAGAAGAAAGAAAATCTTTGCAACCTTTATTCTTCTTAGAATCCCAAGACTGTAGAAACTGCAAGTATAAAAACAGATGTTGAATTTATGACATGACTGTGTGTTTGAACATTGGACTTGCAAACGGAAGACAGTGGGTAGGAAATTAATTTATGTTCAAATTAAGTGAGCTGCCAGGGTCAAGACTGTGTTATGACCACAGTTCATTCTCTTTCTTTTTCTCCTTGTTAATTAGATACAATTACATGAGCTTTAGCTTTAGTGCACTTCCAGTCTAATTATCAAAAAAAGGTTCACATTTTAAGAAAGAAAATTAAAAATGAACGATGGTAACAACCAACCTTCTCAATGGTGATGTGTATTCAGATTAATGGTTATTTCCCTAATTAATCTAAACCACTCATCCAGTGTAATTTGGATGACTGCAGCAAGGATGACTTCTTTATGTACTTAAATTTTAACAGTTGCGGCAAGCTAACACACAGGGAAAAATAAAGTAAGTCAAATTTTAAACACACAAGCTACAAGCTGGCCATACACCGTAAGCAGTGCCATTCCAACACTTGAAGGAGAAGAAAAAAAAATCTCACAAAATAATTTTAAACAGAAATTACCATTACTCCTTCTCTGAACCCATGTCTCTAGGAGCCTTTCAAAAGCACTTTGATCATACTGATGAGGGCCCTCCAGACTCCTTGGGGAATTTCCAACACCCACCTCTTTATTTTCTCAGGCAGTCACAGGAAAAGAGGTTTTGTTGAAGATGCCAGCGTGTACTAGGCTTGTCAGGATGTCCCAGGCTTAACCCTTTCATGACTCTGACCACCCTGAAGATATGATCTTCACGTTGTAGTTTACACATGAAATTAGGACATAAGCCAAGACCCGAGCCTCCTAAGCTAACAGGATGAAAAATGTGTATCATCTGTTGCCGCAGAAATATTAGCTAAACATCTCACAGTCCTGCAACACTTAGCTTGGAACCTCTCTTATGCTCAGTGCCTTCTGACTCCGATACATTTAGTTGTGAACTCTGACTCTTCTCTGATACGTGCTGTAAAGAGTTCTGTTCAACAGGACAGTTGAGTATTGCCATTTCTCTTGACACAATTTCTCTAAACAACTACATTCTGATGAGCTTCTTTCAGTCTGGTTGCCATAGAGTCATATTCTAGTTTCCTAAAGAAACATGCATCTCCTCTAAATCTACAACTTCCAGCATGAGGAGATGGTTCTGTGTTCAGTTTTGGGCCCCTCACTACAAGAAAGACATTGAGGTGCTGGAGCGTGTCCAGAGAAGGGCAACGAAGCTGGTGAAGGGTCTAGAGCACAAGTCCTATGAGGAGCGGCTGAGGGAACCAGGGATGTTTAGCCTGGAGAAAAGGAGGCTGAGGGGAGACCTTATTGCTCTCTACAACTACCTGAAAGGAGGCTGTAGTGAGATGGGGGTCAGTCTTTTCTCCCAAGTAACAGACGACAGGACCAGAGGAAATGGCCTCAAGTTGTGCCAGGGGAGGTTTAGATTGGATATTCGGAAAAATTTCTTCACCGAAAGGGTTGTCGGGCATTGGAACAGACTGCCCAGGGAAGTGGTGGAGTCACCATCCCTGGAGGTATTGAAAAGACATGTAGATGTAGCACTTAGGGACATGGTTTAGCGGTGGACGTGGTAGTGATAGGTTAACAGTTGGACTCGATGATTTTGGAGGTCTCTTCTAACCAAAACGATTCTATGATTCTGTGATTTGTTGTACTTCTGTTCATACTGCGTTCGCATTTTTGTAGCAGCATGAATAGTATGTCTGATTTTGTGCAGTTCATCAATCCAGCTGCAACATCTGCTCAGAGCACAATATTATGGGGCAGTAATTATGAAAACACATTCTTCTGGGAAACAGAGACACTGAGAATTGTGTCCACTGTTTGTTATTACAGGTTACTATCTATCTAAACTGAGACCTGGTGTAAGTGGGTGAGACAACTGGGATTTTGCCAGCTTTCAAAAGGAATGAGTTTTGCCCCATCTGTGTCCGAGAGCTGCTGTTATGCAGCACACTGAAAAGACATCCACATGAATAACGTCGTATGTTAGAGTTGCATTATATTTCAGTATCAGCTTAAAGTTACTTTCAGATCAGCATAAAATCTAAGGGTTTTGCAAGCAATAAGTTGGGTTCCAAACCAAAGCAACCACAGATTACTTTCCTACAGGAGTGAAAAACTCAGCCAAAAGCAAGTTTAGCTCTTCTTCACTGCTCGATGATTTCTGGTAGGCAAACCTTATTCCATAGCCTCCCAGCTAAGAAGACTCCCCTTGCTGGTTTTTAACCACTTCCGCCGGCCAAGAATGAGAAGGCCAGAAGTCACATCAGGACAAGAGTAGGGTCAAGAAAGAAGCAGAAGACAACAGGCATACTACAAGAATGGACAAGGGTCAGAAAAAAGTAGAAACCAGCAACAGCCACAAGGAAAGCGTAGGAGGAGACTTGGAAGTTATACAAGGCGGAGACTGTACAAAATAAGAGATTGGCAATAAGTGGGCTACAGGGGCAGACGGCAGAAAAAAATACCACATTATCACACCATTTCTTTTCTCGATACTCATCTTATTCCTGGACGAAGCACTGGAACTTCAGGAAATCAAGTCAAGTGACTTGTACAAGTGTTCTCTTTTGCCCATTCTTAAGTAAAAACAAAAGCAAACATACACAAAGCTGCTTCACAGTCCTAGAAGCAGTAGCAACTTTTGGAGGAATGAAGGCAAGGCGGACTATGTATTTTGACTACGTAGAGGCCCCAGTTTCAGTCTTTGCAATTCCTGTGGAAAGGTGTTGTGTGGTCACAGACTAGATAGCCCATACCTTGACCACAGACATGGTCTCATGCTTGTCATGGTTAGTTCCCTTGCCCCAAGCAGTCACACGCTTTGTGGTTTGCCTTAACAGCAGGGGAAGAGACAGCATTTGATTAATATGGTGCTCAATAACCAGCAAGGTTAGTGCTCTGGGTACATTTCTTCAGCCTTGGCATGACTCACTTTCCATAGCCACCTTCCAATCAGAGGCTCGGAGCAGTAACCAGCATGGAATTCAGTCACACCAGAAGCTCAGACTACGGAGCGAGAGGAAGGTCCGAGCAACGGCAGCAGGAGACGGAGTAGCACACATGTTGGGCGAAGACTACGGAATAGCTGGAGACTTAACTCTCTATTTAATACACCAAGGTTAAACAAAGTGCATGGATACTGTTCTGTGGTTGAATAAAGCCAGCCAGAACCAGACTGCTGAAAGAAAGAAAAATAAAGTCCAGGCAGGAAGAAAAAAGCTCAGACTAATCTTCCACATGAATATCCTCTTCTTTCCCTTCACAAAAATCTTTTTTTTTGTTCTTGAACTCGCCATCCGTTTTTTTTTTGGCTGTACAATATTTTAAGAATAAGTTAAATGTTTACTTGCTTCAGTTAACATATATTTTCTACATGATTGAATATGAAGCATTACCCAAACAAAAAAAACCTTTGAAATAGATCTGGTAATTAAACAAAAGAATGCTCCTTTTGGAAGTAATCTCATAAATGCTATAGAAACCTCCTTTAAACAAACATTGCAAAAATAAAGAATCAAGGAGAGTTGCGCATGCTTGCTGGTTTAAAAGTAACTTCAGCAAAAATTTCCTAATTCCTGAAATGAAACCCTGCTGAGATTATTAGATTCACAACACACACATCAAAAAACATTAAGACAGCTATTTGCAATGGCAGTACTTTTAAATCTTAGAAACCGTATCTGTGCACAACATCTCTGCTCAGCATTACTATTTTGGGGTACTTGACAATATGCTGTTCGGTAGATTTCACAAGATACCAAAACATTTGAGGATTTTGAATAAGCCTATGAAACTTCATGTTTCATACAACATTTTCATTAGCAGCGTATTCCTGTATTTATCCAGAAGATTCTAAAGCTGGCTTTTATGCCGATTGCTCAAATACTGTACAATGTGCCAAGGAGCAACCTCAGTCCACACGGAAATATCAAGCCAACCTCCCTAACCTAGCTTCCAGGCAAGATGAGATTGAGGTAGACTGGTTATTACATCCTACTTGTGCCGAGATATTAGAGTGGACTTCTTGCCCAGTCTCTCCTCATAGAATCCATGCGATGGTTTACTTCATGTAACCGGAACTACAGGTTTACCTTTCAACCCAAAGACGGTAAAACAGTGTTCTCGCATTCTTCCTGGACACCAATTTAATTCTGTAAGAAGTATGCCATCTACTGATGCACTATTTACTATACCATTCTTCAAGCGCCTTCACACAACCACTGACCAAGACCAATCTTAGCTGTGTTAGCTGAAAAGAAAAATAATATTCCGTGAATTTACAAGAAATGACAGCACTCTCGAAGCCAGTGAAATGTGTTTTATTTTAAGCCACCGCTAAAACAAGGACAAATTTAGTGCAACCTGGAGTTCATAATCTGAAAACTGAATATAGTTAAATTACTAAAATGGCAAAACTCATCACCATTATACAGTACAAGACCTTCATATTCATTGAGTACAGTTACATAAACATTTATAGTTATTCAAACTGCTTTTGGTATACAATTGCATCACTAACTGGGCTGTGAATTACTGTAACACTGCACAAATAAGCAGCAGTTCCAGCAAATTATAATAAATTTTAGTATTAAATACTATTCAGACATTACAACAGAACAAAGGCCCTCTAAAACTACAACTCCAGCTATACAACAGGAATGTACAAAGATGGTACAAAATAAAGTGACTACAGTGGCTGGGGTCTGCACTTGCCTCTTCAGAGCTCAAGTACAGTAAATGCTCGACAGTAGTGGCTCTTGCTGAAAAGCCAAAATTCTTACACCAAAATCATTCCTGAACCTTGTTATTTTTCTTTGCAAATCAAATGTGTAAAACTAGGGGGTTTTGCACTGGTGATAGTGTTTACTACTTACTGTGTTCCCATCTCCAACAATATGCGGCTCTTTATAGAAAAGGTCCCAGACAAAGTTACATTAGAAAATGTAACATTTAAAATCTGATACCGTTTTTGAGAGACCTAATCAGTCTCGGAATGTGGGTTGCTGGTTTTCTGGATTTTTGTTTGTTTGTTAAAAAGCTTACACAACCTTTTAAAACTCAAGAACAAAGATACAACACAAATTGCAGTCAAGTACATGGTCTTAGCTACTTTTTCACATCCTCATTTTGAGACAGCAAATCCTTAATTTTAGCACATGGGTTTGAGTTTTGTTTGTTTTTTGTTTTTTATTTTAAGGCTTTATGCATACTTCTGTATTATTTATGCAGCCCGTTCTGAATGTTTCATCTTGTTTTAAGTATGGCCACTTTTAATTGAAAATAGTCCCTCTATAAATTAACAAAGTGCTTTTTCTACAGAATCTTACAAAATAGCCGAACACTTCCATTTTTCAGAACACCAAATGTATTTATGAAGTGTTTGAGACAGGGTGTCTTCTGGAACAGTAACACCATTGTATATATTTTCCTCAACTTAAAAATTAAATTACCAAGTCAGGTTTCCCATACAGAAAAAATGCAAGATGAAACAAACTCTACCTTCTTATGTTTGTTTATAAAGCAGATTTGTCTGGTTTAAATGGACCAAAATGTGGCCCTTCATGTTTTTACAGTTTTCATTTACACTTCTGTATTTGTGGTCAGGAGTTTTAAATAAACTGAGTAATAACGTAATTTAAGACTGGCATTAGCAAAGAACAGCTTTCTCACTAATATGGCAGACAGCACCAGTTAGATATAGTCAGAGATTATATATAGATATAATCTTGCCCAAAGATTATTAAAATTATTAAATTATAATAATTTTGCCAGGCTAGTTTAATGCTTTCCCAATTTTGATCCTGAACAAATTTGAAACAATTTGTGTAAAAAAAATGGTTTGGCTTTTTGTGTTTTAAGTAAAAATAAAGTATTTTATAACATCTTTCTCTCATGTAAATCTGGAAACTATGCTACTGTCCTCGGAGGCTAATAAATCAATTTCTTCCTTAATATAACACCAATCAATAGTTACGTAATGTATTTGATCCAGTCAGAAAATAAGATTCCATTTATAAAAATTATTTTTAGTGCAACTATTGTCTACTTAACTTTTTGAATAGTTGCAAACTTTGGGAAGGGAATTGCACAATCTTCTGCCTTTCTCCAGAAAAGTAATTAAAAACTACTTCACCAGCTTTATAAAATCCAACACATTGAATAAATCAGTTAAAAACTGTCTGTTCCTGTGTTGTTGTTTTGTTGTTTTTCTTCAAATCTACAGCTTTGTACATTTACAATGCCTTCAAGATCTTTCTCAATTTGGTTTTGAACATGTAAGAAACACTGTACTACTAGTACTACTGTATCCTCATGTCCCGAAATTCTACTTGGTCAGAAAGCAAGGGTCCAAAACCCAGAGCAAAATTTAGTCTTGAGCACTGTTTTTAGTATGTTATTTTCTTGACATTTCAATTTTATAGGCAAATTTCTACAAGTACATTATTGCTGTGTTAAAGGGAAGATATCACAGCCAGAGAATGATTTCAAACTTTTGTCTGAAACAACGTTGAAAGTCGACCTTAAAAAGGAAGAAAGGCGTATGGGGGGTGGAGGAGGAAAAAAAATAATCCAGACAACTTTTGTACAACTCTTCAAAAATGTTTCTTACTAGCCCCATCTTCCAAATACAGGAATTAAGATAACTTCCCCTCCCCGCTTTGGGCTCTAGAGAAAAATGATTCCTAATGCTTGGCATTATATTACCTATAACAAGACAAAAGACCTTGTAATAGTTTTTGGTCTTTTTGTCACATGGCATACATGGATCTTTCAATCAGTGAAATGATACATGAAATGAGGTAATAAACTATAAGCATAACAGAATTTTAAGTTAGTGGTAAAAATTTACATTATAAGTTCATATTGGTGAGGTCTCATACACATATAGATACATATACATATCTATGTGTGTATGCACATGTGTGAACACACATATCTGCATATACAAAAACACTAAAAACCTTTAACTCTGAGAAAAGTGAACTTTGTGAGATCCAAGGCAGAAATCCACATGACAAGTGAGGACTAAAACAAACCAGGTCTCTGTAAAAAGACCAGTGGAATGCCTTCCTGAAACACAGACATCGCAAGGAGAGTGCTCTCAGGTTTACCAGTGTGACACCTCATAGTAATTTAGGGGTAGGGGAAATCAGAATTGTACATATGCCATTAAAATTCATGAACAGATTTAGAGACTTTTTCTCTCCTTGTCTGGGATCAGAAACTTGCGCATCATATCAACTGTTTATTTTTCTGTGAAAAAACTACTAAGATTCTTTTGTTCATCCAAAATAAGTAAGACTCCATGATCCTCTTGCAAGTGACATGAGTTTTGAGGTGGTAACCTTGTAATTACCAGCACGTGCCTTTTTCTCTCAAAGAATGTATAAAAAGACAAAACCCCAAAAGCATTTTCAAACCACAGAATCTGTAAAGGTCCAGATTTCCCTTCAGACAGAAAGGCAAGTCAGCAGCACTGGTGAGAAACCTGATTAGACTGCTAAAAAGACTTGATTAAAAGTGCCTTTAAGAAAAATTCAGTGAAGGTAGTTAAGAAAAATGAAAAATCAATTTGCAAGAAATTTCCCCTTTATGTTTTAATTAGCTTTCTTTGCTAAATGCTTAAGTGCTCACTGAGTAACAAAATTTTCTTTATTACTGAAAAGAAAATTTATATATGGAGGCTAAGAAATAAAGAATTAGACTAGTCCAAAAGATCGCCAAAATCCTCAGAGGAAGTAGTTCCTATCTGCTACTTTTAACACATCTATGCGAGAGACTAACATACAAAATCTTCGACACAGAATTAATGCCATAGAAGTATTCTCATACAAAAAGCTTCAGTAAGAAATTTAGCAATTGAAACTTGATTGGCAAGCTTCACAAAACCTTACTGAAGAAGTACGTATGAAATTATGCTCAGCTACCCACTCGGCCCTTCTACCAGCTCTACAGTAGTCAACAAAAGGGATCACGTATTCGCACCTCAACAATTTCAGAGCAGAGTCTCACATCTTCACCTAAAGTTAAACTTGATAAAGGTGGCTATGAAGCTAGACTGTATTAAGGGGCTGCTTGGGCAGGTCACAATTTTCTTCCTGGGAATAGTGCCCTTGGGCACACAACATCTGGCCAATATCAGTCATTTTTTTCATTGTCTGCAACAAGGTATTCCAGAACAGGTTTTTGCAGAACATCAGTGCTCTGAGTCCCACTGTGAATATAGCACACATACAAGTGGGAAAAAGAGCTATCCTGGCACAGCAAGGATCCTGAATATCATGCCCGAGACTGTCTCTTCTGAACTACTATCATAGACAAGGGATTTTTTATAAATATTTCAATGGTCTGAACACAGCAGTAAATACAAGTTATGCATGGGTGGACAATACCAATTATAGACTGAATAAACATACCATGTGCACAGTATCACAAAGCACAGCACAGCTATTTTGACTTTCACCTCAAAGTCTTTTAAACGCTGACGATTACTTGAACGTTCATTAGTTGAATTTTACTTTACATATCTGTGTTCTTCTATCTCCCTTCAAAAGAGGAATGAAGTGTTGCATCTTTGGATTTTTCAGACATTTTCCAGAAGCCAACCAACCAAAGACTTATTTAGAGCTTGCTCTCCATGATACACCTTCTCTATCATTTCACAATATTTCAGCACAGCTTGCAAGAGATCTCCAACTTTCCAATCTCTTTCTCGCAGTCTTCTGGAAAGCTAAAGGGAAGACAGAGGAACACAAAACAAAATATTTTGACCGGAACATCCTGATTAACAGTTACAGAAGTTATTCTTGAAACATTAGCTCATAAGAGATCAGTTGTAATGAGTTAATCGTTATTCCCACATCTATAAAAACAAAAACTTCCGCAAGAATCAGGCACTTTTCTTTAGGGCAGTTTTCACAAAATTTTCTTCTGGAGGGAGCATCATTTTCAAATGATGTGGTGCCACAGGTATGAGGGCTGTGGTTCATCAAGACTGCAGAAAACAGGAAATTCTGAACACAAGATTAAGACATTTGCCACCCCTCCCATGCCAATAATGCACATATAAAAAGACAAAACTCAGTCTTAATAAAAGGATGTGGATTTTCCTTTCACAACATATAGTGTGGTTTGGGTGGCACAGATGCTACCCTCAATGAAAACAGTGTCTTCTGAGTTGGGAAATTATAACATCTTGAGGAAGAGGAAAAGGTGAGGGTTAAGTTAAACTACCATTTGGGAACAGAGATCAGTGTAGCTGAAAACATTTTTTTTTTTGCCCAGGGTCCAAGCAAAAAAAAAAAAAAAAAAAAAAATCTTCCTTTGCTTATGTGTCAAGCTCAGCTATATATGGAAGAAAGCCTACCCTAAGACAAGGATGAATTTGCCAGTTTGCCCAGGAGTAAAAAATCTTTTAGTTTTTAAAAAAAACCCAAACAAAAACCAATACCCACACAAACAAACTTTATTCTCTACAGCTTTCTGGACAACTGTCAATGCTGCATTTAATAAACACAATTTAGACACCCTATTTATTCTATGGAACTGTAGAATTTTATTGCCTTTTATAGTCCCTACTATGACATTCTATACATTAAGTTTAAAAAAAAGTCATAAACAGCATTCAGTGAAATATCTTCCACAGCTACAAAATTAAAAATTCATTGTGTTTCTTCTATGAAACCTGTTAGATTGCAATGTGAAGTTATATTAAAAAATGAAAAGGAAGACAATCTCTCTCTGCTTCTTCACCTAGGTGATGTTCCAACTGCAACAAGGCAGGTGATGGAACTGACAGAAAGAATGTGGGCATAAAGACATGTATAAAACAATTAACTTCTTGAGCAAATAATTAACTTGAACGAGCAAAAAAGATCCTCTCTAATCTTGAGTATAATATATCCTGAAAACTGAAACTTTTTTCAGCAAAAAAAACCCACGCCTTTTCTACATAAAAAGAGACTGAAATCTGTAGTTATTTCTGTGAATTTTAAAACAGAGCACAGGAAGCAAGAGTTTTATAGTCTACAACAGGTAATTTTGTAAATGGTGGTTGTTGGTTTATAAAAGAATGGTCATTTTTCTTACACCAAAGGAAAGCTGGCTAATGTCCAAAGACCTACTTCAGCAAATACAATATAAAACTTCTGTCCAAAGAAGAAGATACCACCATGGTAAGATGACAGAGTTGGCACCTGGCTTGACTAATCTTTCTATTTTAATTTAGAGTTCAAAGTTCAATCCCACTATTTCTTTAGCTGACCGATCTGTTTCTTACTGTCAGACAAGTGAAATATTGGGATTTACTCAAAATAGACACCAGGAATCCTAAAACAGCTAGATAAGGTCTGATTAAAAATTGAATACCTATGGTTTTTTAATCCAGGCACTTGCATATCCACACTGTCAGGCTTCTAAAAGAAGTCAAGAACTATCTGTTCTAATTTACTGGTTTCTTGTTCTAGCTCATAACAAATGCATTTTGTTTAATACATAGGTATTTAACTTCTTTCTGCCTTGCTGAGCATCATGTGTATCCTTAAGCAAGAGTTCATACCCAGTTGCAAGAAGTAATACCTTGCCTGATACAAGCTAGGAGTATTTTTGTCTTTTACACAGCCACATCACATCAGTGGCTCATTACCCTGCTGTGATCAGCTAACACAAGCCTTTCCTCCATTCCAGAACCCACCAACTGCTTATAGTGAAAATTACTGTTTTCAATGTGATCTAAAGCCCAGGTTCATTGCGCATGTAACCGAGGTAACTTACCAAAGCACCTATGAGATAGTCAAAACCCCATAGCTGGCAAGAGATCAGTATGTAGAGGTCAGTTTAGTTTTCTGCAAGGCTGCAGTGCCCTCTGGAGGTGCTTGTCTGGCTTTACTAGTGACAGAACTGAGAATGACTATTTCTAATTTAATACCCCCAGTTTGGGTCAGTGATTGCTCCAACTGGGAAATGAGATGGAATAATCCAGGTAATCCTTCCCTGCTCCCAGGGTGGGAAACAGGATTTCAGTTCATTTTAACATAACGGCATTTGGAGAACTAAAAATTAATCTGCAAAACTAAGTGAATCAATTAACTATTTTAACATTTTCAAGACTGCATACTACTGCCTGCCTGAAGGTCTTACGTTTTACCTTTAGGTGTCAACTCAGATTCAATTTGTGACTGAAGTGTCAAACAGAAAAAAGTGACAATTTCTTAGGAGTGCATAAATAATAACACTGCTATTTTCCAGAGTGCTCTTCTCAGTATATTCTCTTATTAGGGTAGCCAGAGTGGTGTTCAGATACACAGCCAGCTAATAGTATCTTTCCTATGTGTCTTCAGGCATTGCCTCAAATAGTAGCAGCACAACTTTGAAACCTACTAACTCAGAGCTGGTGGAAGAATAAGAGACTCGAGGAAAAATTAAAAAACAGAGACACCTGCCATCTATTTTTTGTCTTACATGATACGTTGCAGTGTAAGATACAGGTGTCTCTCTCACACACACACACAAATGAGATTATTATTAACACTTGTGGGTCCTACAACTATTCTGCCTGAGTATTTGCAACACTGCAATTCACATACGACAAGCAGGAAATAGATG
The DNA here is from genome assembly GCA_009819775.1 of Phoenicopterus ruber ruber. Lineage (NCBI taxonomy): Eukaryota > Metazoa > Chordata > Aves > Phoenicopteriformes > Phoenicopteridae > Phoenicopterus > Phoenicopterus ruber. The sequence continues at coordinate 186,475,362 of CM020215.1, read as the reverse complement.
GATAGATCTTCATATGATGGCAAAAACGATTCACAAGGTCAGAATGATTGTAGTCACTAAACCCAACCATTCGCATCAAGAGAACTTCAGAGAATGGTGGGGCAGGCATGTGAGAACAGGGAAAGTGAAGTATTTTCTTCTTCTTCATATTAAGACACAAACTATAACAGGGAAGGAACATACGAATTTAAGGATTAAACTCAACAGTTTCAAATAAAAACAGAAATGGAGAAAAGTATTCTCAAACTGTCTTCTAGTTTATGAAAGCATGAAGTCCACTCTAAGTGTCAGAACTAATGTACAACAAAATATATTTCTGAAATAATTCTAAATCAAACATACCAACCTTCAGAAAAGGAGCATAAGGGATCTATTTCAACTTGTCCCAAAAACATCTCCCAATTTTCTGGGTCATATTAAATAAGAATGCAAGACTTCCTACTCTCAAGACTGAATACATATACCACACAGTTACACAGGCAAAAGAAAAACAAAACTAGCATTCTTTTTCTGGGCTAGAAAGGGAGAAGCCGCTCTTAGGAAAATTCAGCCCAGGTATGATCTAGACTGACCTCTAGGTACCTTTCACACTCTTAACACAAGTCTACAGTAACTAAGCGTCCCAGGTGCACACATTCATCTAAGTTTGGGAGTCTATTTAGTCATACTGACTTCTAGTTCCTGGTCACTCCCCTTTTCTCCCAAAATGATGATTTGAGCTTTAGAAAGCACCAAGCTGAAGACTCAAAACTAAATTTCGGAACTGAGAGCAGGCTTTTCCTTCCTTAATATACCGATACACACGTTAAGTTGTTTTTGCCAGATCTTAATTATTAAAAACATACTAATGGTAACACGTTAACGTTTTTTCACATGTTACCAGGTCACAAAATAAAAATGTTTGATAATTTATCATTCCTATCAACCTCATCATTAGAGACAATGCCTATATATCTATTACATTAGCCTTTCAGTAGGTAGGTAATATAATTCCTTGGTAGAAAATTAAAAAAAACAGGTCAAATATAATAAATGCCAGACTATCACGTGCAGTTTGGTGTGTAGCCCAAAGGAATAATTTTTATGATTTTATAGAAAGAGGAAGTTTCTCTTATACATTTGTGATGGAAATACTCAGGTCAATACACCTAGCAAAATTTTGACCCTTCCCTAAGAGATGCTAATTAGAATCATAGAATCGTTTAGGTTGGAAAAGACCTTTAAGATCATCAAGTCCAACCATTAACCTAATACTGCCAAGTCCACCACTAAAGCATGTCCCTAAGTGCCACATCTACACGTCTTTTAAATACCTCCAGGGATGGGGACTCCACCACTTCCTTGAGCAGCCTGTTCCAGTGCTTAATAACCCTTTTGGTGAAGAAATTTTTCCGAATATCCAATCTGAACCTCCCCTGGCACAACTTGAGGCCATTTCCTCTGGTCCTGTCGTCTGTTACTTGGGAGAAGAGACTGACCCCCATCTCACTACAGCCTCCTTTCAGGTAGTTGTAGAGAGCGATAAGGTCTCCCCTCAGCCTCCTTTTCTCCAGGCTAAACAACCCCAGTTCCCTCAGCCGCTCCTCATAGGACTTGTGTTCTAGACCCTTCACCGGCTTCTTTGCCCTTCTCTGGACACGCTCCAGCACCTCAATGTCTGTCTCATAGTGAGGGGTCCAAAACTGAACACAGTATTCAAGGTGCAGCCTCACCAGTGCCGAGTACAGGGGGATGATCCCTTCCCTACTCCTGCTGGCCACACTATTTCTGATACAGGCCAGGATGCTGTTGGCCTTCTTGGCCACCTGGGCACACTGCTGGCTCATATTCAGCCGGCTGTCAACCAACACCCCCAGGTCCTTTTCCACCAGGCAGCTTTCCAGCCACTCCCCCCCAAGCTCTTAGCGTTGCATGGGGTTGTTGTGACCCAAGTGCAGGACCCGGCATTTGGCCTTGTTGAACCTCATACAATTGGCCTCAGCCCATCGATCCAGCCTGTCCAGGTCCTGCTGTAGTGCCTGCCTGCCCTCCAGCAGATCAACACTCCCTCCCAATTTGGTATCGTCTGCAAACTTACTGAGGGTGCACTTGACCTCCTTGTCCAGATCATTGATAAAGATATTAAAGAGAAGTGGCCCCAATAATGAGCCCTGGGGAACACCACTTGTGACCAGACACCAACTGGATTTAACCCCATTCACCACCACTCTTTGGGCCCGGCCATGCAGCCAGTTTGTTACCCAGCACAGAGTACACCCATCCAAGCCATGAGCAGCCAGGTTCTCCAGGAGGATGCTGTGGGAGACAGTGTCAAAGGGTACTTACTAAAGTCTACATAGACAACATCCACAGCCTTCCCCTCATCCTCTAAGCGGGTCACCTTGCCATAGAAGGAGATCAGGTTAGTCAAGCAGGACTTGCCTTTCATAAATCCACGCTGACTGGGACTGATTGCCTGCTTGTCCTGTATGTGCTGCGTGATGGCACTCAAGATGATCTGCTCCATAACTTTCCCTGACACCGAGGTCAGACTGACAGGCCTGTAGTTCCCTGGATCCTCCTTCCGGCCCTTCTTGTAGATGGGCATCACATTTGCTAACCTCAAGTCAACTGGGACCTCCCCAGTTAGCCAGGAGTGGTGATAAATGATGGAAAGTGGCTTGGTGAGCACTTCTGCCAGCTCCCTCAGTACCCTTATCCTAAAGCCTAATTCTTTAAACTTCTGCTTTCTCATTGGTCACATATTAAATTAAATCTATAAACCCAAAATAAGGGCACCTAAAAATGAAACAATCTTATTGAGCTTGCTTTCTTAATAGCTTTGGTTGCAGTTGCTTACCGAATAAAAACATACTTAATATCTAATTAAAACCTAAACTTCTTTCTGGTAAGAAAATGTGCATTTGCTAGCAAAAAAACCCCAAGGCAGAACATCAGAATATTAAGTTAGAAATTAATTTGCATAAGCAAGTTCTCAGAAAGATGCAATTTACAGACAATTAAATACTAAGTAAAAAATGCTTGAAAAAATATATTTTTCACTAAACAAAAATTCTGTAATAGTATCGTCTTTGCAGTAAAACAAGGAAAACAACTTGTGAAACATGTTAACTCAGCTTTGATTAATACTGTTTTATTTATGGTACATGCACAGGCTAAACACGCTGTTTCACTTTGACTTCTCAGGATTTAAAGAATGATTTTCCTCAACAGCAAATACTTCATTATTATTGAGTGGCAAATAAAGTAGTAGCAGCTGGTGTATCACAGCAAACCAAAATCAAGCAAATCCTTCCCCTTCCCCACCACCCACCAAACCCAAGTACTTACAAAGACAAATTCCCTTGTAGCAGTGTCATGAAAGTGAAGATCAGACACCTCTGTTTCAGAAGCTGCCAGCCACTGGAGTGCTGCTCTCAGCTGGGGGTCCACTAGATTTGGTTCCAGATCAATATTCACTATTGCTAAAATGTTTCGTATTTGCTCCACACCTAACATTAAAAACAACATCATCAAATCTCTAGCTTCAAATTGTTTCAAAAAGTCTCTGTAATTCACTGTTTAGACTATATTATCTTAAAAACCCAATTTAGTACACACAGGTAATAGCAAAGGAAAAAGTCATGCTGGTCTAAGTGTTTCTGTACTTTCACATAAGGAATTACTGTTTATTCCATTTACAACTGTATGCAAACATAGCTCAGTATTAAAAGACATCTAAGCTTTAATTCATATTCCAAATGACAAGGAATTTAACAGAGCCTTTCATAAACTGTTTGAACAATAATGGCGCTCTCATTGTCCATCAGTCACTTCAGTTTCCAACTGCTGTTTTTTGCTATGCCTTCATCTACTAAATTTTAAAAAGTTTTTATTTCAGAATTCTTTCCTGTACAGGGAGACTATCAGACTGCCTTTGAGTTTTTCCAAAATGTAGTGCTGTTTTTACTGAGGCCTACCCAATTTTTCAACACTTCCTTTACAGCATGAGTTCCAAAAATTAACGCAGTATTGAAAGAGCAGTTGCATTAGTAACACAGAGAAACTACAGTATTGTCACCGTCGATGCCCAAGCCTGTCAGTGTTTAAGAGGCATTTGGACAATGCCCTTAATAACATGCTTTAACTTGGTCAGTCCTGAATTGGTCAGGCAGCTGGACTAGATGATTGCTCTAAGTCCCTTCCAACTGAAATAGTCTATTCTATTCCATTCCATTCCCACCCTGAATTTCTGTATCCGGGTATCACAGTAATTGTAGTGCTCTCTAAATTGTTCTTGAAGTCTCTACTTCCAGACTACCACCCTCATCCTGGAAGTATGACTTAACTCTCTAGAAACAAGGAATATATTTGCAATGAAAACATATGTTCATGTACAGTTTGCCTCAGTCTCACTACTCTTCCAATCAAGCTTATAAAATTTAGGTACATAAGGTATTCACTCCTAACTGGTAAAGTTAAGCAAGATGAAATAGATTTCCCCAGGAGGAAAAAGAGAGAAAATTAACTAGTGGAACTGTCAACATAAGCGTGGTTTTGGTGGGTAACAGAATATTTGTCTATGAGTCCCAAAACCTACTATCTTTATATGAGAAAGAACCAATTATAAAAAAAAAATTATGACACTTAGTGGATGGAAAGCATTGTGGTAATGTATCACTGGGAAATGTTTATATATTTTTTAGTTTTATAAAATAGATGTACATTTTGTAATAACAATTTGTTTTAAATTCTTCAAATTCAATTCAAACAAAAAAAAAACCACCAAAAAACCCCACAAACAAAAACCAAAACAAATAAAAAAAAAAAGAGATGCGGTTCATTTCCATACGTTTTTCCAGGAGTTTAAAAAAAAAAAAAAAAAGAGAAGAAAAGAAAAGAAATAACCACACATCTTTCTGCTTACATCAAGACTATCTGAAGATGTGCAACATGGCTGAATATACTTTGTAAGTGGTTAGCAGAGGTTTCTTAAAATGCTTATTTCATCTTCAGAATATACCCAACACAAAGAAAAGTTCTGTTACAACTTGCTCTAATATCAGCTCATCTTTAAATCAGCCTCATACACTGTGCATTTAGGCTGTTCTCATTTGAGTGAACAGCCTCTGGCACTTCAATCAGACTGGAAAGATCTACAAACCAGAAAGCTGTAACAAGATTCTGGATAGACCCTGTTTTGTATTTCACTAAGAAGAAAGAGATTATAGCAAATGTATCTAATCCAAGTTTTTTCATTGTTTGTCACAACTCCTCTTCCAAGGTTAATATGGCCAGTTTGAGTAACTTCTTCAGTAACTCGAACATATCCATGCAGATGCATTGCCATGGCTCCTTATCAAATATTTTACAAAGAAGTTATTCTATGCATATAAATTTACACTTTCAACAAGCTGATCAGAGGTCACTACCTTACATTATTAAGTACATGTGTGAGCATCAGAGACAAAAGCTGTAAATTTCAGTGCATTTAAAGGTGTATGTAGGGTATTAATCTAAGAATATATTCTGACATTGACTGACATACATTATGATGAATAGGGATAACAGGGTTGTCACCTTGTTTTGCAGACTACAGAAGCAAAGAATTAACAAAAATAATTCATGTAGAGTGCACAGGTCAAGAACAGCAGTATATGCTGGAATTGGCATTACCTTCTACAGCATCCTTGGAGTCTTCATCTTTATCTTCTGTTCCATCACTGTATTTTAAAAATACAACAAAAATATTAATACAATCCAATATGTGCACAATAAACGTAGCCAATCCTAAGACTGTAATGAAGGTTAAAGGACAGGAAGATCATAGAAGAATTAAGAAGTGATCATGAAAAGAAGCTTTGCTTCTCACACCATTTCATGTTGGAAACAGATTTATCACCAACTTCACAGGATTTGCTCTTAGGGAAAGAAGGGAGAAGAGAGAAACAAGAGAAGGGTGTTAAAAAGAAGGATTGTAATATGAAGACATTTTAAAAGAAGAAGAAAACTTACTGATTTTAATTAAGGAGGATAGTTTAGTTTTGCTTCATATGTGAAAAGCTTGAGCCATCTTATGTCACAGGTATGAACAGCTATAGGTTATTCAAAGCTGTAAGTCATAAGTGTTCTATAAAAATCAATTACCAAGCAATTTTGAAAGTTTCCACAAGCTAAAGGAGAAAACAGAAATCCTGTAGGAAGCAAGCTCTAGTTTGAATGAAAAAGTAAATCTACAGACTTGTAAAACTGCAAGCAAGAACATGCACAAAAGGGACCTTTCATTTTGCAAGCAGAACACATTCATCAGTTTAGCACAGCAAAATTTAACCATTCAGTATGGATTAATTAATGAAAAAAATCATATTGTGATTAAGTGAGAAGAGTGTGAATAATGTATCAGCATAAAAAAATGCACCGTATTTTTATTTTCCAAAATGATGATTTCATGCATTAATTATGAGGAACCCATCTGGTTTATATTTCTCAACTCAACCAACCTGTCTGATGTTGGAAAGGATAAATTCTCCTCATATATATCCCCTTCTAAACCAAGACTGCTCCAGCTACTGCTGTTACCATTACTGCCAGGAGAAGAAGAGAACACAGCTGAACTAGAAAAGAACAATAGCTCAAACTAGAACCTTCATTTTCCTTAGAGCTGTTTTGTCAAGACATTTAATGCGAGAGCACTGAAACTTCCTAAACAGGTTTGCTGGCACAGAGTACAAACATGATTGTCAGTGCTATTCAGAGCAGCAATGTGCACAATAATCCAAAACTGGCAAGTTTCAGAACACAGGTGAAAGTATTAATTTGTACTCATTAATTTTCCAGATCAGTGCTAGCAGTAATCCTGTCCTCAGGTCTAAGCACATTGCTCATTATTTATACAAGCTCAACAATTTCAATATGATTACTCACAGAAATATGGATTACAACTATAATATTTGCTTAAGGACTAGCTAAGAGTTTGTAAAATTATACATTGTGAAGACAACCACACAAATAAGATCTTTCCGTCTCATTCCAAAAATCTGGTAATGATCTCCAACAGCCTGATGAGAAGGAATTCATAGAGCAAATTAAAAAAAAAAATTCTTTTAAAATTCTGAATATTGTTCTACAAGGTGATTTTTTTAAAATAGGGGGTTTTACAGATCAGTGAAAACAATACTGAAAAGATTAATCCACTCACAGTTCATAAACATACTGCATTTATTCCACGACTACATTCAAGCCAATGCAAAGAACTGAAAAAATTGAGCATGTCCTTACACTGGTACATTTTAGGCATTATAATTAGCAGAGTTTGTTAAGCCTGTGCTTATGTACAAGATTGAGCTACTCATATGATAAAATCTCCTGTTCCCCAACTTCATACCTCCGCCAGAGCACGTCTGGAAGCCTTCCAAGAATAGGATTTCAAGATAACCATCATTCTTTGAGAAAGCTGGATTGTCTACTATAGAGGGTATGACAAGCCATGAAGCAACTCCAGAGAACAACTGCTGCAAGACGCTTTCTCCACCTAAGTTTTGTGTGACTGTTAAAGCTCCTCTTTTCCACTCATTCCACTCAAGGCAAATAGTAAAATTTAAAACCACAAATGGTGGAAAGAAACATTTCAAGAGACAGACATTAATCTCTTTCACGGGTCTGCCAGTAACAGCATCACCTATCAGCGTCCTTTGCTTTCCAGTATGCCTGCTTGGTTCCTAATTTCAAACAGTAACAGCAGGTTAGCAAGCCTGCAGTATGAACACACCCTAACAGGGGAAAAAAAAATTAAAAAGTTGCAGGTGCTTCATTCAGCACATTGTTGCTTATTTAGACTACATGTGCAAAGAACAATCGAACAGTTCTCTCATTATGCAAAAAAAAAAGAAAATTAAAGAGCAGAAGCTTCCAAAGAAACCAACTTGATTTGTACAGAAAATGCATACCTGGTCTTTCTCAAGCTACTGTGTGAGACTATCACAGTATATATGAAGTATTAAATTGGGGTTGAATTACATACATAGAGAAGATTTAACACAGCCTATTGATACCAATATTTTGCACTCAAACAGCCTCTTTCACTCAAAGTTATAGATGCAAAACAAAAGTGGAAGTAAAAGCTGCCCCAGTTCTCAGACTAAAGGAAAAAGTATTTGCAACCTAACAGAATGACCTCATGTGTACTACTATTCTGATTAGGTAAGAGATTAATACATTTCACAGAGGTCAAACTTGGTCTGAAATAATAATAATATATTTCACTATATAATTACAATGCATAGAAAGGTATGAGACTTGTTTGTAATGTGACCTTTATTTTGTTTTAAGATGCCAAATTAACAGTCTTCAAAATAAAGTCCTGCAACTACAGAACAAGCAATAAACAGACAAAGGCATTATAATGCTTCTATAATGCTTCATGCAGCTCTTCAACATGAGCCAGCAGAAGAATTAAAAGAAAAGCTTTCAACTTTTTAATATATATACTGTAAACATAGGAACTATAACTCGGATCATCCTCTTTGAGATTCTGCATTATGTACATACAGTCAAAGACAAGAGGCTTCTGCTCTGAATTATAACCTAACCTGGACGCTCTGATTCATCCCGTGGAAAAGCCTATGTCTATGCCTATACCTATACATTAACTATAGAGAAAGGTTAAGACTATTTTATTTCTAAATTTAAGTTGCTAACATTAGGCACACAAAGTGGAAGATACAAGCGCTCCCCTGCATAACTAACTTTACCAAGTCCGCTAAAGAACTTCCATTCCTATTTCCATTCAAATGGAACTGCAGAGATCATGCTTTGATAACTCTTTCCAAGTTGTCTTGCTCCCTTGTTTTACACACAGTTTAATCCTGTGTGAAGTACCGAAGTACAATTTTTATATCGATCTGAGATGCAGAGGGCATGTACTGTTTCAACAGAGCTACTACAAAAAACATCTCTTTTTTTTTCCCTGAAGTAAAGCAAAGCAAGGTAAATTGAACTGGACCACTGTAGCTTGTATTGTTGTGCTGTTTTCTGGGGATTGTGATCTTGTGTTCCAAAAAAATTTCAGCTACCACTAATGGAATCTCTAGGTTTATTATCATGAAGACGATTTCCATAATGTCAGCTAAAGGAGTCCCAAGTACTTGTATCCACTGAATACTGCAAAGAGCCTGGAAAATGCTGGGGGAAGGGAGAAGTCCTCCCCCACCAAGTAAAACTTGCTTAATGTTCACTATGCCACTTAATTATATTGTACCAGCACTACAAACAAATAGGTCTAATGATGCCTCAAAGATGGTGCAAGCAAGGCTGCTGAAAGCTTCTTTGACACAAGGAAGCCACTTGCATTTAGAAATAGCTGCCAAGGGAGCAATGTTACCTGATAGTACATTTAAATGTTCCAAATTGACATGGTTTACATATAATAAGCACAATATTTTTTAAACAGATGGCCCTGACCATAAGGGGGGGGGGGGGGAAGACAAAACCCCCCCTCCAGTCAAAAAACCAAAATTTCAACTGTTGTAACTGGATAATGAATGCCCCCTTTATGACTGAATGGCATTTTCTTGTTTAATAAAACAGTTTATGTCAAAAAGAGGGGAGAAAAGGAGTAAATCTTCATCACCGCCACGCAATTTTTTATTTCCTTAGAAGATGCTAACACTGTTTCACAAATGGTGTTATTACTGAAGCTTGTTTTGTTGCAGAAGGTCTCCCCTCCCACATCTTTTTACTCTTTTTACCCCAGATCCTGTCACCTCCACCTGCTAAACCTCAGCAACACAAACGAACATATGTGCTGTTACCAATCCACAGTTAGTTTTGTAAAACTAGTTGATCAATTTGTGCATGCCATTTTCTTCTGCTGACAACTTGCTATCCAGATTATGCCTCTCCTTCTCTGAGTTAAACGCTGATTTAGGCCATTCCTCCTCTAAATGAGCCACAGATTTTCTTGCAAGTTACATAAATTACTTACTTTTCATTTAAATCTGTTTTGGGGATGATACACAAACAACAAATACAACATGGGCACTACAGGTCCAGCAATTTTTTTATACCTTTTTTTTCCCCCCAGCATCAACTATCCCATGTTTTATCCACTATTTGTAACTGCCAATATGCTGAATATTCTTCCTTATACTCTGAATTTCATCAACTAAGTTTAACTCATTTTCACTTATACAACAGATGATGTTTTATTAAAATAACTTTAAGGCAATGTATTGTCTTACAAAATTATTCAGTTGTATGAGTGATAAATTATAGAAGTTGTTTGATTAAAATATTTATTTAAGCAAAACATAAAAAATATTGTAGACATTTAAGTGAGTAGTTTCACTTTGGTACCAAACAACCTATTGGTACATTACATAAGGAAACCTATCTCCCGTATTTTCTTTAATCTCAGCGATGCTGGAAGTACTAACTAAAAAGAAAAAACTTCTCCCCCATTTCTGCTATTCTTCAACAAAAATGCCAAACTTTCTACAGCAACATAAGTGGTATATCCATCATAAAAAACTAAGTTTATTGCTCATATATCCCTTTTATAGAAGCTTGGGCCACAACTCTCAATATAATTTTCCCTGGCAACAGGCAGAGACATTGCAGATTTTTAAAATTCCCATTCTAATCTTTGTTAGTTATCAATCAGCCAGGGGAAGTGTAGTGAGCAGCTCTGTAGAAAAAGTTACTACCCTGAGCAGGTAAGTTCCAATATTACACACCTGTGAGCTCATGGTTAGTAGTACATACATACTCTACCAGTATCAGTTAGAACAGCTTATAAATTCAAGTCCCAAAAAAAGACAAAAATAGCTGTTAAAGTTCCTCATGCAAATTAAGCTCACATTTTTGCTTTTCAAGAATAGATGAATTTACATAAAACATTCTCAATGACTAAGTTTTAATATTTCAGAGCAAAACTAATAAACAATATTTTCAAGTTGTATTTTATACATGGTGATTGTTTTCAAAATGCCTGTATCTTGCTAATACTTAAATTACATACATACACAGTGTGACTTGATGTGACTCCCTGACATCAATGACAATGCATGCTGCACCTATTTTACAGAGTGTACACTATGAACATTCAGGGACAACAACATTTTGTAAGAAAACAGATTCAAACATAATATTAGAGCCATTTTTAATAAAAAAGTCACTGTGTGTTGAAGACAAAATAAAGTCTTCCTCCCCAGCCCCCAGGAGAAACCTGCTTGATGCCAAGTTATTTGACGTGAAGATAACTGTTTAACTATACTAATATGTTTATAGTTACCTGTCACTGAGGTGAAGAAAACTGCTGCTCTCATCAGGATGTTCATCTTCAAAACTTAGATTGGACCAACTCCCAGTGCTATCATCACCAATACTAAGACTCATCTGCTGGCTAACAATAGATTCAACAGAGTGAAATCCTTCTCTTCCAACAGAGCTAAACAAAAATTTAAGACAAAAACATCACTGCATTTCATGCCAATCTGTGTTAGCTCATTTACAGCAATTTAACACCATTTCAAAGACATTAAATTCCAAGGAAAAAAAAGAAAAGGAATCCATTAATTTGTACCCTATTAAGAAATGGAGCAAACAGATGAACGTGAAATTTGAACAGGCTTAGGTCAGGGATTGCTATTTGGAATTCTTTCACTAGAAGACAGTGTGGCACAAATAATTCTCTTATTTGGAAGATTATTTGCTATAAAGCATAGAAGGCATTTTAGTCTTACAGACTGTGTATCAAGGTACGCTTTTCAAGCAGAAGATTTAAATTGTTTGCACTTGTTCACCATAGGACAGTTTTGCTACTTCCCCTCCCTGCTTTCAGTACAACCAGCTAGGTGGTCTGCTATTGTAGGCAAAGTGCTTAAGTACACGCTGGTGTTTAAAATGTTAGGATTCCATTTTTTATAAAGGTCTTTCTGTAGATAAAAATTTGTCTTCCTGCTTCAAGGAAGTGTAGCAATGCATGACTTGTACAGAATTTTTCCCTCAAGAAATAAATTTAAATTTTTTATCCAAAAAACAATCAAGCAAGTATAGTCAATAAAAGGTAGTCTTTAGAAGACACTTCAAAAGATCCAGTTTGGTAACTTTAAAGAAGTTTGAACTCCTTATAAAAAAAGTTACAATATGAGAACATGCAATTATGAACAAACTTTCAGGGGCAAACTGTCATTATCTATATACAGATGAAGTGGTAGGAAGTTCAAGAAAAACGATCACCCTACTACCACCATAGCAAGCAGCCACTGTAACATTCACTATTTAAAAAGCCAACCTTAACCACATCACTGGCAACACTTTGCTCCAGTGAGCATGAATTTGTGCAAATACGTAGCTTGAATTGGAACCCATCTAGGTAATACAAAGGTGATTTTTTTTCCCCATTTTTATTTACACTTATACCAGCACTAGCAGCAGTTCTTTTCCCCACACAAAGCAGCTTTTCAAGAGACATATGCATTACATACCATACATTAGATGACAATGTAAGAAACATTTATAAATTTTGTCATAGTAAAACCCTAATATTGTCTCCTTGTCACACATATAATAATAAACAGTATCTCTTTGAACCCTGCATTTTATTCCTGTCACATTCTAACTAGAATTTTTAAATATTTTAAGTGATTCAGAAACAAAGTGTCATCTTTGATACCATAGGCATAGAAAAACATCACACTACTACTATTTTTTTTTTGTCACACACTGAATAAGCACTCAACCCTGTTGTACAGAGAGCCACAATATACATCTTATGAGCACTTCTATGCTGCTAGTATGTGTGTGTTTCATATCAAAGCTTGAAAAATTTAGTTCAGTCCCACTGTGGCCTTTAGCCACTGAACATATAAAAATCAATTTTATTATTCATCATGATGCCCTTCTAGAAACCAGGAAAAGAAACCTGTAGGTAGCGTGAGGAATTCCCCCACAAAAAAAAGTAGGAAAATAAATATTACTATAAATTGGAAAAAATAACATGATAAAGATTGCTCTTGGACCTGTAGAAGAGGAGATTTCAAGTCACTCTGATCACTGCACAGTCTGTTTTAAGAAACAGTTGCTGTTTGCCGCAAAGTTACTGTGGCACGTATTTCCTATTTATAGGCCTTTGCTAAATACACAAGAATTTGAAAGTCAGTTCCTTGTCTATTGTATTACTATTTTATAAGCTAAAGTGTGTTTTAGTAAGTTGTTTTTTTCTTAAAGTAAGGGGTTGTGGGGTTTTTTTTTCAATAGTAAGGACACTATCGCAACACAGCCATAATCAAAATAAAGCCTTCACACTATAGAGCAATGGCTAGTTTGGCCAGTACCAGATGTTGGTCCTACTGACATAAGCAAAAATAAACTACTTTTATTTTTTAGCATAGAAGAGGAAATACAGGTAGGAAACAAACCTGGATTCCATCATGGCTCACAGATCAACAAAACCTGTAAGGTCTACTATTCTCTACTGTAGGTAAAAATAACAGCATTTCAAGTTGAAATAGTAAGTTCCACTTATTAGTCACCTACTGGAATAGGCATGCTGATATACACAGAAACCTTGGTTTCAAGCTCATACAGGTGGAAAAAAGTCTTTTTTTTTTTTTTTTCCCCTAGTTCTGAATCATTTAAATATCACCAGAGGAATAAAAAGAAAACATGCAGAACAAAGTGTGTATTTCTAAAAAAAACCCAAAAATTTCCTTCTGAGTACGTATTTGTATTAACAATCCTTCTTTTTCTGGTACAGAATGCAACAAATAAGAGAAAATTAATATTACCTTGTGTTAACTGCCTGACCAATATTAGTCATAGCTGATGTCATTATTTCAGTAGTAAGGCTTTCAGCAAAACTGACTCCATCTTGTCCAATACCACTGTCAGCTGTCAGACTTGTGTAACTCAGCTCTCCTTCTGCTTTCACTATGGCCGCGGTAGCCCCCTTGTCAGAAAACGCTGTCTTCTGTTCTACATCAACATGAATTTTAGGAATATCAAGCTGAAACACTCTTGACTTTTGACAGACACCACCTAATCCAGAATGAAGAAAATGCCTCACTGGAATGGAGGGTTCTTGCATGGATAGATGATGAGACATACTTTCTGTACAGTACCGATGTTCCTTCATACTGCAGCATCTACAGACAGTTCCAGAAAAAGGAGACAGTTTCTCAGTGTATGAGAGTCTATCCCCATTTCTTCTGTTTTCAGCCACATGGAGAACAGCTGACTCTAAACTCATTTCTAGAGTATCATCTGCTACTTTCCTAGCATATTGTTCTATAGCTTGAATTATGCCTTCACTGTAGCCATTTTCATTTAAACTGCCTGTACTATGATACAGTTTATGATCTGGGGAGAAAGGAAGAAATGTCCTAGAAAATCTTGTTTTAATCAGATCCCCTGTGACTTCATCAAATTCAGTCTTTTTATATAGACAGGAATCTGTCAGAGACTTTGGCAAACATGCTCCCGACATTTTCAATTTCTTCCTGACATCACAAGTGATGCTGTGTGCAAGGGATTCTGAAAAATGTAACAACTCTGTACATTCTGTTCTCTGTGTGCCGATACTCCTTTCGTACGTTTGGTCTTCACAGCGATGAATGTTGCTTTTCACTTGCTGTACTGAATCTTTATTCACTGCTTTAATCAGCTCCAGCTTACCATTTACCTGTGCATTTTGCCCAGGAAATGTCTTTCTGTTATATCTCAATTTGGTTTTTCTAGCAGCTTGCTGTAAGCCTGATTTGATAGACCTGTAAGCAAGTCTGCTAGCATACTGATCCATTAGCAGTTCAGCATTACCACCTTCTCTTTTCAAAACTCGAATAATATGATCTGCATATTCATCAGTCACACTTTCACAGCTCGGGTATTTGGAAGTCAAACCTGTCATGCCCGAACCTTGTGGTAAAGGAAGTACAGATGAATCTTTCTCCCCCGGCCACTGGTCCCGTACTGGACTGCACCGTTCTTTTGAATTATAATCTTTATCACCTTTTCTCAGATAAAGGCAATCCACCTGGCAGTTAATCCGCTTCAACCTTAACAATTTACAATGCCTTGATTTCACTATTTTCTTGGCCTCATTGATGACTTTTCCTGCCATATCACCTGCATAATTCCATAGAGAATTGCACGTCTCTTCTGGGATATTTATAAATGTAGTATATCCACATCTTTTGTTTTGCATACCTAACTGAACCTGTCTATCAGCTTCTCTTTCGTTTGTTTTACCATCTAAGTGGGAAGCAGCCATTTCAGTCGCTATTGAAATTATATGGCTAGCTAAGCAATCTGCATACTGAATTGTTTTTTCTGAACGCTCCTCTTTCTCAGCGGGCATTTCAGAATGATCTTCATCTTCACTACTTTCCACTTCTTCAGAAAGCGACCGCATGAGTTTCAGCATAAATTCCTCATTTTCCAAAGAGTCATGTTCAGTTTCAGATAAACCAGTAACAGATGGATTGTACGGTGTGGAAGGTGGTGTTGCAGGTGCGAATTCCTTTGCTAATTCTCCCTTGAGTTTCTTAGATAGTTTTCTTAGGTTTCTTTCAGAACTACCTTGACATGGTACCAAAGGAGTTGGTGGGGGTGTATCAGGCATTACACAGGTATTTCCATCTTTGAGACTTGATTTGTCTTCCATCTGCAAAGCATCTTCACTGCCAAACATCACTGAAGAAAAGCTATTTGCATGCAGAAAACAATCAGCCGGCCTGTAAGTCAAAGGTCCTGATGATGGTTTCTGAGTATCATGGGGTTTTGAGGGCTTGTTTAAGTATTTTATTGAGCAGCTTCCTGTGTCAGTAAAGTCCTCTAGAACATGCCTAGCAAAAGTCACAGTGGAACAAGGCGGCGGTGATTTTGAAGAAAACCTGTGTCCTTTTTGTTCCTGCCAACAATCTTTAGATTCTGAAAAACACTGAACAGAATGAGTTGGAGTAAGAAGAAATTTACATGGATTATTCAAAGGCATCTGTTGTTGTTCCACTATTACAGAAACATTGCTTTGTTTCTCAGCCTCTTGCTTCTTTATCACACTTTGTTCTTTTCTACTGATATCTGCGTACGTCTGTGAGCTCACATTACATGCTGAATTCTCACTAGTGTTGCATAACACAGTTTTACTTTCATCCACAGATTGTTTTATGACATACTTGGCCAAGTGATCTGCAAACATATTCTTGGGGAAATCTTCACCAATGCATTGCACAGAAGGTTTTTTATCTATTATTTTTCTTGTTAAAAAATCTGTATAGTCTTCTACTGCTTTTGTTACTCTAGATGAGGTTATGGCTTCATAAGCTTCATTTACTATCATATCTACCATAGTTCCAGAGAAAGTATTAATGCCTTTCGACCCACTTGTTAATTCTGAATTACTGTTTATTCCAGATCTGTTATTTGTTTGTTTGGCATCGTTTTGGTTATGTAAGAGTGATGGAGTATTTTCAGTATTTTGACTGTGATCTGAAGTTAGGTATATATTTCTGAAAGAAGCTACTTCCTCCTCTCTCTTTCTGCTTGTGATAAATGGATGAGTGGAGTCTTTGTGTATTTTCATTTTGTCATCAGAATTCGCAGCAGTGGATACTTTTGCTTTATAAGCATCAGAGGAAACCTGATGTTGACAAAGAGCTCTTCCAGCTAAGGGTACAGGTATTGAACTTACAACACCCGAGGTGCAAAACAGAGCTTGTTGTACTGTACATTCTTTCTTGGAATCTTGGATTGGCTTCAGTGCTACCCTATCATTAAAATTAGGAAAAACTGTGGAAGTCCGTGTTGACTCTAACATACTTTCTGCGCTCACATATTTAATGTTGTCCATTGAAACACTAATGGCTGCTTGTGTTGTGAAGGTCACATCAGCCTGAGACAGTTCAATAAAAGCCTCCTGAATGACAGATTCAGACAAATCTCTGGCATAGGATCTTACCACCTTGTCTTCATAATCAAATGATGAAGGCTGTGCAGCTGTAGGTGTCGATGGATACGAAAACTGGCATACTTCCATGATTCCTTCAAACACAAGTTCTTCAGCAAGGTCTGCCGCAAACCGCGCAACGGTGTTTGTAAATATTTGTTTCTTTACGTGCCGCAGTTCTTTCAAAGCACCAGTTATAGCTTCGCTCACCAAAAAGTTTGCTATCCCATTAATGGCACGCTCCTTCAGGGAGATTGCTCTACGTCTTCCAATCTCATAAAAAGCCATTTGAAAGACTGAAGAAGTCAACCTAGCAGCCAAATGACAAAGTGCATTGGTGCACGAAGAAACACCTTTTTGCAGGTCTTTAAATGCACTGCCAAAACTTTTTTCAACTAATTCAGTTGCAAATTTTTGAATGCTATCTCTAATCATTAATGACTTATGTTTAGATTTTGCTTGTTTATCTGGCTCCTTACCAGTTTTCATTTTGAGATCTGCAGCTTGACCTTTTTTCTCTTTCAAAGCAATCCCTTTGTGTTTCCAATCATTTCCTGCACATACTTGCTCTGATGAGGACTCAGAATGAAAAACAGAACCCAATATTTCAAATGAAACACTATCAGCGTATGCTGAATAACTATTATAAACTGCATCATGGTGATTTTGACCTGTTCCATCTCCACAAAGATTAATTCGACATAAACATTCAGAAGAACCACAGCTCCCTAGTGGACTGAAAGCCGATGATCTAATAGGGCTGAACAAGCCTCCATTCTCTTCCCCTGACGTTTTAACTGGGCGAGGGGAATCTGGGACATCAAAGACGCTGCTATACGGTGATTCTGGTTTACGAGGAGTTGGTTTCTTTACATTGGCTGGGAGAGTGGGACGATCAAACTTGAATTTCTGAGGATTCATTGTAATGCTTGCAGAAGACAATTGTTCATGTGCAGTCCTCCTTTTCTGGGAGGGATTCCCTAGGACGGGATCCCTAATAACAACTTTACAAGAGTTTTCCAAGGCTTGTTCCAGCTCATCGAACTGATCAAAACTGTCAAAAAATTCACTTACTTCTGAGTCTGAATCCTCTATACCATCTTTAACTACTGGAATTTTTGGCAGCTGAAGTTTTGCCTTCAAGCTTTTCTGATACCCTTCTTCATCTAAGAAGATAATGGGGCTTGGGCTGGAGCAATCCGACTCAGAGGATTCAGCTGGAGAGGATGAAAACAATGTTTTACATAAAAAATTAACACCTTGATCAGAAGGATTATATGGCTTATAGAAACTCCTTTGTATCCAAGGATCAGAAATTGAGGTTGTAACTGAATTTTTTACTGAGGACAGTTCCTTAAGTCCCAAAATATCAATCAAAGTAGAAGATCTGGCAGATGACTTTTGACGTGCAGAACCCACAAGGATCTTTGAGTCAACAGCTTCTAAAGATTGAGCAGGGATGGTCTGTGAAGCAGCATCTCGATGGTTTCGAGAAGTAAAGCTGCATGCACCTGAAAAAAAAAAAAAAAAAAAAAAAAGATTGCTTCAAAACCAAGAATTTTCACAGAACTACAGAAAACAGGGGACAGATTTTGATGGCAATTGCCGGGCTTGTTATTGTTGCGAAATGCTGGCTGATCTTTCATGATTAAAGCAATCTTTCATTTTTTTTCAAATCCTATTATACTAATCTAATCATTGACAAATTCATGTATTTTTTAGCACACAAAGTAGAACAAGATTCTATTTGATCTGCATCTGACACTGAGATTAGAATCTTTGGTTTATGAGTTGATAAACTTGTGAAAAGAACAGCAAAAAAATTAAGTTTTAAATTGCATAATACCCCTTTACATAACGTTTAATGTAAAAAAATTACTACTTATTTACATTTACTTTCTCATGAAATCCCAACAGCCTAAATTTCAAATAACAATTTCTACAAGCCAACAGCAAAGCAAGAACTTACCAGTACTTTGTACCTTTGAAGGCTCATCTTCATCTAAGTGTTCGAAAGCAGTGACAAAATCATCCTCAATTGAAGAAACTGACTGATTAGTGTCATCATCTTCTCCATGGGATGTCTCTGTTTGATGTTTTTGCGATGAGTTTATTTCCACTGCGTATCTTATGCCTGTGGTATACTTGCTCAGCAAGGTAAATATATAATCAACTTTGATCCTTGGGAATGAAGGAGAGAGTCTCATCACACAATACACTTCAGGAAGCTGATTCTTGAAAAAGAGAGCAACAAGAAAACAAACATAACCACCTTGGAATGATTTCAACTGTTAGGAGTAACAAGGGATTCCTTCAATGCATTTTTATGAACAGTAAACAATTTACAAATATTTTAAAAATAAGAAAATGAAAGGAACAGTTTGTGTGGAGCGATAGTTAAAATCACTCGAACTTGGTAGTGTTAGGTTAACAGTTAGACCCGATGATCTTAAAGGTCTCTTCCAACCTAAACAATTCTATGATTTTCATAACTTCTGCATTCTGAATAAATCATTGCAATAAAACAAACAAAAGGTTGTGTAATACAACCCTGATAATATGTACTCAAGAATCTATTAAAGAATGCATGTTAAAAATCTGTAGAGGAAGACAGTATTTCAAAGCATGTTTATGCTGAATAGTACTTCAGTTTATAGGATATTTGTTTCTTCAAAGTATTTTTTACCTTATATGCAACTTAATTAAATTTAACGTGCATGATTGGTCAATATGGCTTTAAGAAGTTTGCTTTAACAACATTCATAATTGGAAATAATATAATTAAAACATAATAATATTGGAAATGATATTGGAAATAAGAATAATGGAAATTATATAATTAACAACATTTATAATTGTAAATAAGTTTTTAATAAGAAAAGAGCCCACTGAGTTTTATGAACACCTGTCATTCTCATAATTTTTGGCACCTCTATTTCAAGAAGAAAAGTCTGCTGAGGATGAAAGCTACATCTGAGCAGAGCAGAGACAGGTAGCTTGACAAGTTTCATCTTCTTTCCAAACTGACAGTGAAAGGGACTATAGTCTAGCAGAAGCATGGGATCAGCACCATAATAAAACATTCGTTAAATATTTTCTGTTAATAACACAGCACTTGAAAGCACCAAGTTTATTTTGAGATTTTTCTAACATTCATTTTAAAGAAACCACACAAATATAACAACATTAATACTATTGTGGCTAAGATCGCCCAAAACCACAAGCAAGACAAGGTGTGATATGACTAAACTCTTTATGAGGGCCAATATAATGCTTCTGTAATTAAGACACGCAAGAAGATCCAAAATGTTTACCTGATGTTTTATGACATAAGGTTTTGCCAAAGTTTTCTTTACATCTTTTAGAAATATAACCTCATGTTCTTTTAGTTTGCACAACTGGAGCGATTTCAGAACATCTGGAAGCTCTACAGAAACAGCTGCCAACTCCTGATTTAAATATACAAACACATTGAGAATACAAAGTGAAAAAAATAACATGTAAATGATAATGGTTTTGATCTCATATCTACTAAATAGTAACAGTTGCTGATTTTGGTAAAGCTGCTCTTTTCTCCCCTATTTCTTGCCCCATCTCTGGCTTATTCTCTTGAACTGTGCTGTAAAGCTCATGTAAACAAGCTTTAAATCAGTCTACACCCGTCTCCAGCTCATTCTTCTACCAAAAGAAGAAATTCCACTGTTTCTCATGGGCCAGAAGAGGCTTAAAAGTCACAAAGGAGACTCTTGTAAGCATTGAAAAGCAGCTGCACATCCTGCAAGGTACACAACTACAAAGAGAAGACTGAACTTAGCTAATAATGGTTCTCAACGGATCTCTACGTGCTCTTAGTGTGCTTTATTTGAATGGTGTTTTAGCCCACTATTACAAAAACAGGGACAAGGCACTTCTTTAAGCATAATCTTGGATAACTTTTAGATTTACCTAATATAGAAAAGGCCTATGAAAGATTCATGATATTTTTTTTTAAACAACTCTCAACACTACTAATCCACATGGTACAAAGCAAGTCTCTATAAACCTACTCAGCCCAATTTTCTCTAAATTTAATCTAACTCTGGACAATCAAATAGTTCTCACCCATACCTGAAAGAATGTCTAGCACTATTATCATTTGATTAATTAGCAACATTGATAAAACTTTGAACACAAATGGATTCAGAGTTTCTGGCTTTCATTTTTAAAAATCAGCAAACTATTACAGCAATCTCTATCCACTAAGATCTAGACACAGAAGAAGTGTGGAGTTGCACTGTAAACGTGTATGTTATGGGTATACTGATGCGTAAATTGCACAGGAAGATTAAATCCTTAACTTCTTAAAATGGCACAGCACAACCCCACTGGTTTGCTACACTTCCCTTTTAAAATAATATTTTCTCATCTAACTCTCCAGAATACCTTAAGGCATAACCATTATACTGACCTCTAGTCCTCCCCCAACAATTCACAGCTAGCAAATTCAGCCAAGTTTTAGCTTTGCAGATAACAATTGCACCGTATTAATAAGCACAACTCTCTACTAAGCAGAAGGTGACAAACCAAAATCCTGATACACATGGGTTTTTAACAAAAAAAAATCCAAACAAACAAAAACCTCAAAAACCCCTCAAACCCACAACCAATCAAATCTGCCACCGCCCCCCTGCCCCCCGCCCCGCCCCACCCCCCCCCCCCCTCCAGAATTTAAGTAAGCTGTTCCAGACCATTCTAATACAAAGACTGGCCCAGGTAATATTTTAAATACATAAAAACTGCTGACGATCATATTAAAATAATTATTTTTCAACCTTTCAATGATATTTAAAACTTAGGTTTTTAAATGCTCAAGATACACATATTTCATTTCTCAAACACCAAAATTCCTCCATCTGAAAAATTACATACTACTAAGAAATCACCAGTGCTGAAGAATATTATTTTCCAATATAGATAGATATGTACTGTACCTGCAAATGAGCAGTACCCATCTCTTCAGCAAAACCTACAAATGTAATCTGTAAAATAAATACATGAACATACTGAAGTACAGAAAATAACTTTTTAGTTTTCTGCAGACATATTAAAATTAAAAACTCAGCAGGCTTTACCATAAAGCCTCATTCTACTGCCATGAAAACCATACCTTAGGGTAGCATAGCTTGCTTAAACAGTAGCACATAGTCTTACATAAAGAATAGTACTGTTATACTATTATTTGATGTGTGAAAGGTCAGATCAAACTAAAGAGTATATACAACATTTAAAACCCACGACATAGAAATTTTTCTAGTGGCCTATTGGCTGGTATACACTGAGCAACACATACAAGTTTCATTACATCTGTTAAAATAAACATGATTTTGCAAAGATCAGGGCCCATCTGTCCTTGCTTCAGGCTGGACACATATAAAACAGTTCCAGTCTGAAATCCATCCATGCTAACAAACTGTGATGCATTTGGATATACTGAAGAGAGCATAATGCCAACACATTATACAATTTACCACATAAACTGATTAGCCTAAGGCCAAAACACAACAGATTGCTTAAGCCACACGCTTGCATGCAATATCCAAGTAGATAAACGCCTAAAGTAAAAGAATTAAAATATTCAACCTCAAAAAAAGGTCTTGTCAGGCTCAGGAACCTGGAATATGTCAGAAATGTCAGTTTTTGTGCTTGTGGAGAGGGGAGATATTTTATCACATATTCTTCCTCTCTTCTGTCTACAGACGTCTTGTATCATTCAACACAAACAGACCAAAGAGAGTCAGTATTTTGTCTTACCTTCATTCTTCAGTGTCAGATCATGATCTATTTTACATCCACTACTCAAATTTTGTTTTAAATGTCAGATTGCCTCAGTTCTCATTTAGTATTTCCCTAATGACAAATCAATAGTGTATCTGCATGCTCCAAAAAAATCCCAAAGCATTTATTTTCAAAACAAGGTTGTAAGAAAATAAATTCTGTTTCCATTTTGTAGATATGGAATAAAGCACAAAGATTAAATACTTCCACTGATGTTTGGCCGTAAGTTTGATATGGCTTGGATTCAATTATTTCAGAGCACTACGCAATAGATTGAATTTTATGTATTTGAAGTCACAGCTCACACTAAATTTGTAGCAGCTACTCCCTGTTACTGTAAGCTAGTCAGTTGGTTCTCAAGTTTAAAAACATTCAAGAACATCACTGCATTTATAATCACTTGTTATTAACTGGTTCAGCTACTTGCTTGTGCATACATAGAATCTATGAAAGGGACAAATCTAGAAAACAAAATGGCTGAAAAACAATTCTGGTTTGAACTGTATTTGAATTTTGAATATGTTCTTTCAATGTGTGACCAAAAAAATCCCCCAAACTTTCTTTTAAAATGAAATCATACTAAAATATTAAAAATGCTGACTTACTTATTTCAGGGGGTCTCATGCTGGGAAGCTACTGTGCCCCCAGAAAAGATCTTCCTGTTTACATCCACTTATCCTTATTTCAGTTATGACAAAATTTTAAATGAAACAATGCTTCACAGTAGCATTCCAAATAGCTCCAGACAAATTACAGGTCTCCAGTACTGTATTCACTGTGTTAACTATGAAACAATCCTGTTTGAGCAACGTACCCTTCGACTCGTACATCTTTTCTTCAACTCCTAAATCTTTTATCTGTACAATATCTGCAAGACACCTTTCAACTTCTACATATTTTTATCTGTACAGTACCTACAATATGAACTGAACTCCTCCACAGAAGAGGTAAAACAGCAAACAATTTAAAGGACTGGGAAAAAACGCAGTTCTCTGAAGAACATTTTGGGAGGCTTTAGGGTTTGTTGCTGTTGGGGTTTTTTTGGTAAGGTTTGGGTTTTTTTATGGGTGTTTGCTCTTTCGTGTTCTTACATGCCCTTTCCTCTTCCTCAAGATAATGATTCCAACCCTTTCCTTCTCCCATGGGATAACTCATTGTGCAGGACAGGGCAGTATGAAGGAGTTACAGCTTCACACAGATGAAGGCCAACCAGTCCATATGTACATCGACGGGCCAGCAGACTGCTGTCAAAGAGACCACACCACTGCCAAGTCTGCCTATTTTTGCCTCAATGACAACACTAATTTGGATTTCTCTATTGTGCCCAAACTCCAGTTTTCACAGAAAAATAATCACCTTTTAAGACCTTGAACATATCTGAAATTGGTACATCAGTTCAAAAGCTGTTGGGCAGTAGGCCAGGGAGATAGAAAGGCCAACAGTAACACAAGCCTTTTATTTAAACTAATGTATGAGACACTGTATTTGAAGGTTATCATAATCCATGGGTGCAGACAAAATTAATTTAAATGGTACAGGAAACCTAAATTCTGGTTGTCATAAGTCTGACTAATTATCTTTGCAGTCCTAATAAAGTTCTTTTAATGTTATTCTGCATATAGGTGTCTTTCCCTGTATTTTCACAAAAAAAAAACGCCTTTTCTGTGGCAGGATGTTGACTCTCTTGCATTTCGACCAGAGGGCTCTTAATTGCTTGATCTAATAAGGTAACTAAATATAGTCAGCTATCTTTCTCCATAGGGACCATCATTACAGGCGTATAAAACATGTTTCCAGGTATTTGCTACAAAAAAAAAGGGGGGGGGGGCCCCAACATTTGAGGGGTTTCATAGATTCTAAAGCATGGTCTGTCTGAACAGACACAGACGAGGTTTTGCCCACTCCTCCACTGCTTAACTCTTCTTCATTACCTCTAATCTGTCACAGTTGTTCATCTTTCACAAATTCAGCTTCTTGGCTGTTCCCCAAACGTTTCATACAGTCACAACCTCACCATCCAGTCAGTCTCAAAAACCCTGGTGTTATCCAGGCAATCCTAACTCATCGCTGCTGGTCACACAATCTGCCTCTTCCCTTCCTCCTGCTAATCGTTATCCAGTATCAGTCTTCTCTAACTACTTCCTGGGTCTTTTTTCCTTCATTTCCTCCTATCTCAGCTCCTCTACCTGGCCAGTTCACATCACCCTCTCCTTCTCTAACATCCTTATCAGGCCTGTCAACTACTACTTAGTAGTCTTCTAAAATACTTAATAGGAGATACATGGTACGCGTTGCTGCTTACTTTTTTCTTTTCCCTTTGGAGAAGCTGCTGTTAGTCTTGTAACTCAAACAGCTCTAGTCATTCCTCCTCACAGCTTGAGATTTACCTAGACAGTCCTGGATTCTGTCCAGGTCTACTTCTCTCCAGACCTTGTCCAGCTTTTGGCCCACCTGTATTAATGTAAAGTCCAGATCTGCAATGTTGAGGCTTCAGCTTTTAGTGCTGAGCACAGGGCAAAGAAAAGCAATCACTAACTTTTATCTTCAGACCTGGATCAAAATGTTCTGATACTTTGTTAGGATACCATCCATACAACCTGGATCACAGGAGTGCTCACAAATCCAGTTCATCCAGTTATACAATTCTTACAAAATCATCTATTTACATGGTTTGTTTATTTTTAGTTTCACAAATCCTACAAAGCAGAGAAATGTCATCTTGAAATGTCACAGTTCTTTTCAAGACGACAGTGACTGAATTCAAGAATGACAATAGGGGGTATAAATTTTACAGCCAGGAACTTGCAGCATTGTTCACGTTTACTATCCTGCAACTCCCCATACTGCTACAAGCTAAATCGTTTTCTATCATATCCACAAAACATATATAAATGGTCAGGTTATGCCAAACCTCAATAAAATTATCTTGTTCTTCCCGATTTAGACATTCCTCTGCTGATACACTGCATAATTCTTTTCTGCTGTGTAGCAGTGACTTCATAGAGTGCAGTACACCTTCACCAAAACTCTGAAAAACAATGAAAAAAATAAGACAAAGAAAATGTATTTTCAGTTTTGGATACAGAGTCCATCCATCTATCCCCTGCCCCCCATAGGTTTCCCTACTCTAAGTACTGTTTCAAATTACTTTGTATATAAATCACCAGGTTTCAAGTTTAAATTTACTTCAGGATATGGAATTGAAACAGGTAAGTTGTCTTCTTTAAGCAAAACTTTTATTCCAAAAGAAGTTGACCATTCAAGCAAAACTTTTATTCCAAAAGAAGTTGACCATTCTGCATTAAAAAAAAAAAAAAAAGGTGAGAACATGCAAACTTGGAAAAAAGAAACAGATTAATCCAAGAAGAAATCCAAGCCCCATCTATTCCTTGCATCAGAGCCTTTATATGGATCTTTTCCATCAGCTTTTCCTTAAAAAGGATGAAAAGCAAAGTTAGCCAAGAAAAGCAATGGGGATGGCTTCAAAAGTCAGAGGGGAAGAAAACAAACAAACAAAACACCACGAAGATCCATACACATTCTCCTTCCCTGTTCCCTGAAGAATATGAAAGAACTGTAACTTAATCCCATGTAATTACTTCTTGTAACATTTATTTTATTTACGCTTATGGTGACATGCAAGCACCCACAGATGGCTAAAAAAGGCTTAAGAATCTAAGAATTTCTCCCAGTGTAACAAAGTGCAGCAGAACAAAAGAATTATCTTCACTAGCATCTGAAATCATATAAAACAAGACGACAGAACAACAACAAAAACTGGTTCACTCAGCTTGTAAAAAAGACAACATCCTCTCACTTTTTTAGTAAGTTCGCAACCTTTTATTTTTTATTTTAAAATTGTCATCTTCTCTAGCAAGTGGTAAAGTTAAGCAGAAAAGCAAGACCATGATGTGGTTATAAATTGTTAATCCAGTTATTTATTCTCTATACGATTGCCCTGTTAAAAATGAAGTGAGAAATCAGTGTGTCCAACTTACAACAAATTATTTCAAATTTGCATAGCTTCTTAAACAATAGTAGAAGGGCTAGATCGCCAAATTGAGGCAGAGAATGTTTTGTGTTTCTGATACTCCCACAGCAAAAACAATCCGTTTATGGTAAAAAGTGATTTATGTATTACAGTTAAACCTCAAGAAAGATTTTTTTTTTTTCCCCTGTAGAAAAAAAAATAGTATCAAGTACTACTGCATGGGAAGCTCAATTATTATAGCATAGCCAGTGTCACCATGCTTGTGCTTACAGTGATACAAAATTAGGAAACCATTTCTAGAGTGCATAGACAAAAACAAAACAGAAACTTCACTTCAGGATCCTTGAAATCGCCAAAATATATTTCAGAATGTTAGCAAACAAGGACCAGGCTACCACCCTTGCAGCCAAGGCCAAATGACGTTAAAGCAGTCAAAACAGTCATTTTTGTGGAAAAGTAACAGCTGAACTATTTTAAAATGCATTTAAGGCAGTTATTGAGTCATATGAAATAAATGAATGAGGCGTTCATCTAATTTCCACTTGCATCTATTCCTTTGTTCCCATATGTTTAGTTGCAATTTACCTCCACACTTCAGTAATTTATCTTCGTACTTTCCAAAGTATGCTGACAGTGTCTTTCTCTTTGATTCTCTGGATCTTCCAGATTTGCAAGTGGCTGCAATACCAATACTGCTCGAAGACTCTCCCCACATTCATCTCATATTCAAGTCATTTGTGAAGTCAAGCAAGAATGCTGAAATGTCTCATTTTCAGCCTCCATAATAACTTAATCAGTCACAGCACTCAAAATAGTAATTAAAAAAAAGTCATACAATGTGACCTGCTAATTTTCTGCAGACCAACAGCGATCCAGTTTGAGAAGGGCTTATCATTATTCTCTAGCAGTTAGCTTTTCTAAGGCTACAAACCACTACATATACCTTATTTATAAGCAAGTATTTTTCCCTAGTTTAATAATCTGAAAGAAAAGGCAGGATGGTAACTAGAATAGGAGTACGGTATTAGGAGCGACTATAGTTGAGGTGAAGGAACATTCAAGATTTTGGAGAATACTAAGTTGAAGTGGGAGAAGAAGAAAGATGCAACAACTGGAAAAATCTCCTTCAGGTCTGGAAGAACCAGCATACAAGACTGTATGTAGGTCTGGTAGCACACTGATGGTGGCACCACATAACTGAAGAGATAAAATAACCATATTTAAAAAAGGAGGAGGAAGGAAATTATGTGTGTTTGTAAGAGCATATTAATGAATGTAAGAGTTCAGAACACGGAAAGAATAAAGATATGGAAATTAACTGACACAAACCAGACAGAAAAGATCTCATCTATCTGGACTTCCACAGATTATTTACACTGAAATATATGAAGAGTTAACAAAACCAGAAAAAGAGTTTACCAGAAGAGCTGTTTCTGGAAAAGAATAATTTGCCTGAATGGAGTTAGCAAAGGGCTTTTTTTGAGGATATAGTAGACGTAGGTCAGTAACCCAGTAACCAACTTCCTCAAAATTTATCTTGACACTGAAGTCAAGCATTATCATCATTAAATTTAATGGGGAAAAGGAAAGTAAATATGTAGATGAAATCTGATGACAATTCAAAGTAAGCAGGTGTCATCAGTTAAGAGGAAGAATTGTATATCATACAGGAATAACTTGCCCAACGTGAGAGCATTTTAAAATGCAACCATATGAAGTACAAAGTTATGTCCTTAAAAACTAAAAGCAAGCTCTAAAACAGAATTGTGAATTCACAAGCTGGGAAATAAAAGACCTGAGTTGACTTCTTGATCGTGGTATAGCAATGAATGGTCAATATGATACAGCACCGAAAATAGCAAACATGATCCTAGTACGTGTCGTTTAGCGAAAGAACCGACGTGATCAGAGTCACTGAGAAGCACATCCTGTGTAATTGCACGTACAGTATCATCCACATACAAAAAGAAGATTAACTCACAACAACCACAGAAAGTAGGACTATGAAGGATAATCGCTGGAATGCAGAGGCTTTCATACAACAGCAGACTGAACCTTAGTTTACACAGTTTCCAAAACCCAAGGCTAACAGAGGACAGATCACCAACTGTAAAAACATCATGAGGATGAACATCAGCAAAAGGAAAAAAAAATATTTAAGCTGAAGAGTAATGACATGCATGAACAAACAGGTATAGATGTGCTGTGAATAGCTTCAGCCTGGAATTCGTAAGATTCTTAGCTATTACAGCAGTGTGGTTCAAAAAGACTATATTTAATAACTTTTTCATATTCTTATCAAAATTGTGCTTGTGACAGCAAAAGACTGGAGTCAATTTCAGAGAAATCCTCCTATCCAACAGACAAGGAAAGCAAGTTCTTTCACAGTCCCAGTCTAGGAGACATGCAACTACATTAAAAACTGAAAAACAGCAAGTTCCCAAGACTATCAGCTCAGTTTCGGTAAGGACAAGAGGTCATCTTCAACAAAAGGATGTAATTTGTTTTTATAAATAGTAGAACTACTTCCAGTATACATCTGTGTATGGGCAAAACCCCCCCAAGCCATCTATAAAGCTCTACTTGCTAGGCCTGTGTACTCCTTCCTCACAGAAATTCGAAAGTCACATGTCTGGCAAGAAATCCTATTTCAATAGCGAGCACAGATTTCAAACTTACTAAGTTGTACTAGGGGAAAAACACAAGTATCCTCAAATGTGCACAGAGCAAGACAGACCTGAACAACGGAAATCCTTGTCATGCCTCTAGCTCAAATGAGCAATTCAAAGTTTTGCATCGTCCTCTTTGTAGTCAGTAAATCAAGAAGTCATTATCTATGGATCCTTCACAGTACGCTGGAGGAAATTCTAAATCAGTCTCATGAACTACTTTAAACAACTGCTCTTTAACATTTCAAACAACCCACAAACCTGTAAGATGCCACAATCTGCAGAGAAATCAAGTCCAGTGCTGGAGAGTCACATTTACTCTGCTCTTAAGTGACAAAACAGCTCTTTCTGATTTCATGTGCTGTAAGATTTAAATGGACTGAGTATTTTGAAGTCATTTTGTAGAAATGGAAACTTAGGCTTTAAACGTGCATACCACAACCGTGCACTCACTTTTAATAGCTACTACTGCAACAATTCCTGTTAAGTATTACAAAGAGGACATGAATCAGACCGCAAGCTGTGAATCAACAGAAGATGAAACATAGTGTGATTCTGACCACCCTACTGCCTGGCTCTGTGAGAAAGAATGAAAGTTCCACACTATAATCTAAGTAGCCGCCCCTCAGGGAAACATCAAGAGGAGGCAGCCACAGATCAAAACATTGGAGTCTGGCTGTAGGAAAACATAGAATTCTGCAAGATAGCCGAGAAGGGTCGAATTCATGTTCCTACAACCACACAGTCCAGAATGCTCAATGACAATTAATGGAGCGGCTCACAGAGCTAATATTTTAGGCAACCATTAGAATCAGTGAGGAATCACTGGTCACTGTCATTATTAGAAGGATGTTTCCACACCCCAAAGGTCTAAAAACCTAGGGGGGGGTTGCTTGTTTGGTTTGTTTTTTAAATTGAAGAGAAAAAAACAAATAAAGGGCAGACTTAAAAAAGTCCTCTAAAATCCAGTTTATGTTCAGGTTAAGAATGCAAAATTACTTGACTGTAGTTAAAGAACTCTATTTGAGATGGAGATTTCTCATAAACCAATAAAATAGAAGTTTTTATACCGTGTGTCTTAAAGTGAAAGAACATCACCCATAATTACAAACTGCTTAATGTATAGCAGTTAACATTCCATATCAGGACCTGGAACAACTGATTACCTACCCTGCAGTCCCATAATGCTTACCTTTGCCTTCAAGCAGTTTCTGCAGGACCTATACCACTGACACTCTTTCCTTAAAACAACAAAATCTGCTTATGGAATAAAATAATGCAATTTTCATGTGACAAGATACTTCCTTGCTCAGTTTCTCCTCTTAAGCATTGCACACACTTGCAAGTAAAAAAATTATTAGTACCCAGGAAGGATCAAGAAAGATACTCATCTGTATTTGACTACTTTGAGAAATATGATGGGATAAACAAATATCTTCCTTCAGGATAAACTGCAACGTTCATTTGAGTAAATGCTTATAGAAGTTGCAAAAAAAATTGAGGAAGAATATTTATGTTCTCCAAGCTAAAATGACAAAATTTAAAAGAATAAATAAATAAATACTGTTGAAAAAAACCCACTGATATCTTTCATAAGTGTGAGACATATCTTCTTTTTCATGAAAGCACTGCCTAGAAGTTCATGTAAACACAAGGAGAAGCCAGTCAAGGAACCAAGATCTAAAGATAAAGATATTACAGTAAGCCCTAACACAGACTTCACAGAGCATTTTTCAATAAACACTACATACTTGTATTTTAATATATTACAAATAAACTTGAAAAATCTGTGCTCAAAATAAGTCATACTCCAATAAACAGGGCAAATTTTAGCAAATAAATATGTCATGATTTCATATCACCTTAAACCAAAAGGCAAAGACAAAAGGCAAAAGCATGCACCCCTTTCTTAAGTTCTTCTATCTCCCAGCTCAACTACGTTAAATATGCCAAAGCATAAAGCAAAGGCAGTTTCTTTGCCTCCTTGAAATGTTAGGCAACCAAAATTAAAACATATAAAGAAAAACAAAAACCACCCAAAAAACCCCAACCAAACCTACCAGTTCACTTGGTTCATTATTAGACTGTTGTGATAAAAATTGAAGAGCTCTGAAATAGTTTGGGGGTTTTTTTCTAAATACAGGTAATTACCTTTTTCACAGATATTCTTGGTTTCATTCGATTGTCCTGAGCCCTGGCGTACACATCCATGATTTTACCAATCTTAGTATTCGACGAAAGAAGTCAGCTCAAAAATACCTACGGAAAACATTTATACTTGATTATTTTATGTTTCCCCATTTAGTTTGTATACATTTTGAGAATTCAAGTAGACAAAATAAGAACCATTAAAAACAATTAAAAAGCATTTTAAAACTGAGAAGGATTAAACAGCACACCATCCATACTCATTGTTGCCTTTGAAAAAGTACTGCCTTAACGATTTTTAAAACAGTGCATGAAATGTAAAACACATCTTACAGTTAGTTCTAACATTTTTCTTTAACTAGATTTCAAGGCTGCATAGGGAGACGGGGGAGGAACATTACATTAAATATTGTTTCACTATCACTGATACTCTGGTGAAGTTTATCAGAAGATTCCTGTACCATACAACGCACTGGAACTACCCTTCAACAATCTCGAGAGGAAAATGTACTACTTACCCACTCAACCAACTGGCCTATTTATTCTATCAACTGTAAGTACTACAAACACATGTGACTCCTGTTTAGGCTAACATTTATCAACAACCTTGTTCTCTGGCGCTGCTGTGGGCAGTCCTGTCTCTGCTGGCAAAACACAGGGGACCAAAGATGCATTTACCAGCACTCTTACTTCACCAAAGTAGGACAGAAGAGTTTCTGCTTGAGTCAGCTACCCTTATTGATCTTAAGTCTAATTCTAACAACAAGAACCAAAAAAAAAAAAAAAAAAAAAGCAATGAAATCAAAACAAGTTTTTCAAGTTTCCCTGTTTAATCAGCAGCAATGAAAAGAAACAGAATAATCTAGTTTGTTTCATTCATGTCTACATCCCTCAAAACAGGCAATAAATACAGGGTATTAATAAAGACAGAAAGCATGTGCTGGGCTTTTAAGTTCTATGGACATTTTAATACTTCATCTTTTCCCACGGTCACACAATTTAGCCAGGAAAAAGAACTCCTAGACTATCCAAAATAAACCAGGTAAGGAGCAAATGCATGTAAAAAATGACTGCAAAATAAAAAACAAACACCAAGGCATCAGAGTATAGGCCTGCTTTGCACAACTGACTGGCTTGGTTTTCTTGATCTCATCTCAAGCACATATTTAACCTTTATATGGGAAAGAAATCTTTATTGTTTTTGAATATATGTAGTTTAAATAAGAAGATGAGTAGTGGCATCAAGTAACTGTATTCTTAATCTTCCCCCCCACACCTATAAAAGTAAAATCTCCTCAAGAATACAACAGCAAGAGATGATTAGGTACATCTATTCACATTCCAACTTCATTTTTGTTTTCCTTCATAAGGACGATCTTGCTAGAATATTAAAAAAGTTACACTTATTTACATAACTGCAACAGTTTAATCTCTGGAGCACAGCATCTCTCTTAACTGGAAGTCTGAAGTTTGGAAAATTAAGATAATGGCATGAAGCAGATAGGGAGATGTTAGACATATTATATATATTATATATAAATATAATAAATACAAATAAAAACCCCAAATCGTAGCAAACTTCTGTGGATGGAAGATTAAAAAACACAATGATGCTTCTGTTGAGACTCGTGTTTAAAAAAAAAAAAAAAGGCAAAGTCATGCAACATATCGAGCAAGAAAAAGAAACCCACTTCTCTCGTCCCTACTGCTCTATCTTCAATGGCTAATCTGCTCTGTTAATGTAATCCTATCAGGGAAATACTCTTAGACACATCCTTGTCCTAAGAAGAGCCATCTATGGGAAAAGCTGGTTTCTCACACAGGGTCAAGTCAATTACTTGAGCTCTACATTTTGGACTGATCGCTCCCTGCAGCAATTTTAACAAAGCCCAGCATAACAAAATCATGGAAATGACTTTATAACCATCTTGGGTCCCGCAGTATTTACTCAGGTACAGCAGTCTACAGTTACACTGCCTTCAGGCAGTAGGTTAAGTATTTCCCTGTGGCATCAGCTAGCAAACTCTGGAGACCTGAGCATCAACACAGAGCCACCTGCACTGTCACCTACCTCATGAAAGCAACAGTCTCATAAATCACAGCACAAAGACTCCGAAAGATAGTGGACAGAAACTGTACCGGTTTATCAACACACCACCATAACCATTTTGTCTTGCCTGCATCGTGTCCTTCAGTACCTGAATTATACAAGTTCTCTCCACCACCTAAAGCATCTCAGCTCCCTGCCACCCATTTCAGAGAAGTCTGAAGGATCCCACTCATCCAACAATGCAACAAAACCTGAAAGTGTTCTTTTTAATATATAAAACTATTATTCATTTTCAAAAAAACAATGGTCCAATTATCTGAGAAGTACCAAAACTTTAAAACTGGAAAGGAAGTGAAAGCACTGACAAACAAAACAGCTTGGAAATAGTTCGTTTCTCGTGTAAATAAAACCTACCATTTAAAATTATCTTTACTTCTGCATATTGTATTTGACTGTTAAATTTAATTTCCTTCGACTGTAAACTCAAAAAAAAAGGTGGAATAAATGGCAGAAATATCAGATGAAAGAGGAAGAGGACCTTCCTGTTACAGAATAACTATCAGCACACCGAAAAAAAGAAAAAAAATTGATCATGCGAATAACTGATAAATACCCACACTAAGTTTAACCTGCTTTCCAGCAGGCTGGATCACCTTAAAACCCTTTTTCCAGTGATTTGTTGAGAAACATCTTTCTCAGACCATGTAATAAGCATTTAGTTAGCTTCTCCAATCTTGTTTGAATGTATGTAAGGAGCAAAATTAAATAGTGAAATCAGCTTAAGGGAATCCAACAGGAATTTTGCCATGGATTTCATCTCTTTGTATAAATTTATCCTATGCCTAAATTTATTAAAAGTCAGTGTGCACTCACAATCATTAGCTGACAGAAAGGAAGAAAATGTATCTTTTGTCTGTAGAGTGCAAATGTGCTGAGTAAATCTCTTAAAGAGCTATATGGGCATATGTGTACATGTGCACAGCTATGTTAAAGGCATACAAGGACATGAGGAATTTGAACCATATAGGCAATAAATTTGAACTATATGTAATATGTTCTTATTAAATTATGTTTCCAATAAAAGATTCTAGCTGAGGACAACAGTATATCTATGATTATGTTTCAAAAAAGTATTTTTGCTGTAGTACTGTTAAAAACCCCACATCTTTCTTTTCAAGCAAAAGTACTTTTTTTTGTCTTCAACACAATGACCTGAAGCAGCCAAAAGAACTTTGCTGATGATTTGCAAAAGCCAGGTTTAATCAAATACTGAGCTGTGAGAGACTCATTCCAAATACCAAATTTCAAAATACCTTAGAAACAATATGCACTCTTTTGCAACCTTAGCAAAACAATTGCTATTGAAAACCAAATGAAACAAGCCTACACTGACAACCAGGAAGAATAGTCTAATGGATCCTCTTCTATTTCTCATTTCTAATGATTTATCACTTTCACTAATTGGGTTGGCAGTCTTGAAAAAGTCTGTTTTATAAAATAACAAGTTGTCTTTACCACAGCCACATCCACACTAAGAAAAGAGAGTGGTGGGGGGAGGAGAAATACATCTGTCTTGGTCACCGTTAATGACAATTATAAAAGGCTGAATTTTCTTTTTCTTTGGTTCTAAGTGTTTTACATTTTATTTTTGTTACGTAGAGGCATGACATGAATACCAAGCTTCACCAATTTCAGAAGAATCCTTCTTTTTCTCTGCCTAGATTATCACTAAAAATCATTGCACCCACCCTCCCCCCCGTCCTGGGTCTGGATTCTCAAATATGGCTTGAGAAAAAAAATACCACTCGTTGTACCAGAAATACCCATTAGTCTAGATTTTGTGGTTTGTGCAATTAACTTTAAGTTTCTGTACTTTATTTTGCTGTGTATTTCATACATAATACAACTAAACCAATTAAGTTGAGGGGTGTATTATTTTCTAAGCAGTAGCATTTCCTCTCACAATCTTATTTCCCCTTAGAGAGAACTTCACCAGACAATACCTTGTTTAGGAGGTACTTTGGTTTTTTTCCAGATTATGTCATACCAAATGATTAACAGAAAGAGGGAATAATCTAATCTATTTTATTATTTTTCCACACTGAGTAAGACTTTCCACCACTTCTTCAACTGCTAACACATTTTAAAGAATCCCCGAAGGATAAGAAATTACAAGGCATCAACCAAGATGGCATAATTCAATTACCATGCCTCAAAAAAATCACCTTCCCTGCAGATCAAGATCTGGACAAATGGGACCAACATTATTTAAAAATACTTAATTTCTCAAGAAATAATATTGGCAGTATCTATCACTAAAGGCTAACTGTACAATTCTGAAATAATCTTTCAAATATGAAGCACCTTAAGACTCTTCCCAAGTTTAACATGGATAAATTAAGCATGTTGTGTTGCCATTGATTTTAGTACCACTGATCTTTCCCAGATACAATAGAACTTCTTTTTTTTCCCTCCCTATCTCACTCTGCTAATATCTCAGGGCTTCAACAAGAAGGGTGTAATAGTGGATCTACAGTTCATAACCCTCCCCCTCTACTTTGGATATTGGGGGAAAACAGAGAAAGGTATTTCAGTCGTAATAAAGCAAGCCCCTCAAAAGAGCCAAGAAAGTAAACGAGCAATACTCGTTGTTCCTCCTCCCTTCAAGGAGGAAAGGAATTGGGAGGAGAACGTGGGGAGGGAGGGGGAGGAGACACTTTTGAAAAGTGAAATGTTGAGAATGGGATGAACTTATTTAACCCGTGTGCATCAACCACAAGCCAACCAATGCAGGAGGTAACGCGAACTTATGTAGCCTCCGCGCATCAACCACAACACCACAAGCACGAGTCAGTCGCCAGCCGAGACTGCAGACAACCCCAGCCGAGGGGGTCACCGGACTTCCCAGCGAGGCGCTCCGCCGGCAGGCCTTCGGCGCAGGCCGCCGCGCCTACCAAGGGGCGCTGCGGAAAGGAAGGAGGGATGCTGAGAGCACGGCCCCCCGCCCCGCTCCGTGGGTCTCGGGGCCAAAGCGCTGCGTTAGCCGCCCTGCGTGCCCCCTCCGTGCTGCGGTGCAAGGGCGTCCCGCGAGGCGCGGCCCCCGGGCCCCCACCCGCGCCCTCCCCTCAGGTGTGTGCGCGCCGCCGCGGAGGACCCGCGGGGCCCGTGAGGAGGTGCGCTGCCCCAGGCCACACAGAGCCCGCTGGGGAGGCGCCAGCGGCGGCGCCTCCTCTCCGCGGGGAAGGCCGGCGGAGGATGCTCAGCCCCTCCTCCGCCCCCGGGGAGCGGGCCACCTGTGGGAGCGAGCCCCGCCTGACAGGCCGGGAGGCTGCGCCCCGCCCTCAGCGCTGCCCCCCGCCCTCAGCGGGGACGGAAGCGGCGGGCCCCTCGCCCCCCAGCAGGGCAGCGGGGGACAGTTGGGGGGGGAAGAGCGGGCGCCCCGTACCTGACTGCCTCCTCAGTACCCGGCGCCCGCTGCCATTTCACCGCCAAAAGCACCGGAGCAAGCGCCCGGCCCCGGCCCCGCCACCCCCGTCACCGCCGCGGCGCAGCGCCCCTCGGCCGCCTGGCCCCGCCCCCTCCTGCCCCGCCCCCGGCGCGCGCCTCCGCTCTCGCGACGCTTCCCACCAACCCCACCCCCCTCCCCACGCAGCCTCGAGCGCCTCCGGAGGCGGGAGGGCGTCATGTGGCGGTTGCCGCCGCGCCCCCATTGGCGGGAATTGGAGGCCGCCCCGGAAGGGGCCCCGGGAGGGCGGGGCCGGGTTGTTGCGCGTAGCCGGTGTCTGTGCTCGCGCCCGCTCTGTGGGTCGCGCGCACCGTCCCCGGCCGTTACAGCCGTTATGGGGGGTCGGGGGGATCGACCCGTGTTCCGTACTCCCCTCACAGGAGTAAAGCCTAGCTTGTGCCTGCTTGGCCGTGAGAGGAACACCCCGCGTGTCCCTGTCAGCTCTGCCTCGCTGGGTCTTCCCGGGCGCCCTCACTGAGGGGGACGTAGGCTGGCTGGAACTGCCCCCCTCCCGCAGCACAGCCGCCGGGGAACCTGGGCGGCCACTCCCGCTCCGTCCCGTCCGCAGCAGCAGTGTGGGTCGGCACAGCCACAGCCAGGATCTGCTCCGCGGCAGATGCGTGGCGTGGCACAGAGCTAGGCACTCCCTTCTGCACCTGGCACGGTAGTTCAGCCTTTGCA
This sequence comes from Phoenicopterus ruber ruber, assembly GCA_009819775.1. NCBI lineage: Eukaryota > Metazoa > Chordata > Aves > Phoenicopteriformes > Phoenicopteridae > Phoenicopterus > Phoenicopterus ruber. The sequence goes on along the minus strand of CM020215.1, from coordinate 186,437,583 downwards.
AAGCCCTCGGGAGGTTGTGTGCTAAGCTGTGTCCTCCCAGGCGTGAGGGAGAGCAGGCTTGCGAGGTGGGTCTTTCCTGCCGAGTCAGTCTGGACTGGAGGCCTGCCTTCTGGTTGCTCATGAAAGCCTCTCATGCCAGGCTTGCTTTCCAGCTGGTTCAGCAGGGTAGATGGGTTAGAGGCTAGAGTCTGGTTTTAGTCAGATGAGGCACAGACTGTCAAACCCCGTCTGAAACTGCTGCGCCCTTCCTCCCTTCTCACTCCTTTTTAAACTCAATGCTGCCAGCGTACGTCAGGTGTGCTATTTACCCCAGCAAATATGCAATTGATTTTCAAATCCTCATGAGTTATAATGGAGATGTGTATTTAAGTGTACGTGCTGTTGGAGCCTGGGATTTCTTTATATTTGCATGGAAACGGTAGTCTCATGTAACTTCCCAACATTACTCCGTTTCAGCAGCAGCTCCTTCATGCACTAACCTGACAACAAGGAGGACACAAACGAGGTATTGTGGTGAACGATATGTGAGGGATAGTCTAACTCTGTCAGCTAATGACTCTGTCCCTCCCCAAAAGAGCGACTTCGGGAATCCGGACAAGTCATTCTGAGACTCAGCATACACGAGAGTGAAGCTCAGGAAGAGGAACAACAGGACCGGAGTTCAACTCTGTTTACAGGTGCAGGCAAGGTGGCATGTGGTTGCCACAGCTTCTGGAAGACAGAAAGCAAAGAGCCCCCAAAGTTGAATTCAGCAAGAATCCAAAACTTTGTATACTGGGGGAGGGGGGTAGGGAACATAGAAAAAAAAAATCATAAAAAGATGCTAGCCTTGTAGCTTTTTCAGTACTGGGGGATTTCGAAGTCTGACCTGCCCACTTTGCAGAGAGAAAGACAGACAAACAGAATTTACCCTGACTTCCTTATAAAGTTGCATTTTTCTTCCGGGTACCACCTGAGCCACGTAAAAAGGATATGAGAATTTTTGCTACTGAATCTCCCTTACTTTTCTGGATAATTCCTGCTTCTGCCTAGCTTCTGTTTTTACTTAAGCTGCGGCTTTTATTTCTGTTTAGTACTTGATCATAGGCTGTTTCTGGGCTGTGTCATCATGTTAGACACTTTAGAAGTCGGAGAATGTGTATTCACTTACTCATTTTGCCAACAGGTAGAGAAACTACATTTTAATTTACCCTAAAAACTAATAAGCTGTGCGCCAAAGCCCACAAACCACGCACAGACTAGGTAGATAAAAGAAACAAAGGATTACTGGTTCTAAAGTATGTCACAGTGTTAGCTAAGTGGGACAAATAAGAGGTTTCTCATGTTCCCAGGGACTCCAGGTCCCTATGGGATGGGGAGAAAGTAAATGAATAATAGAATCAAATTTAACTCAAGTTAGTCATCATTTCAATGCCTATTGAGACCAGCCTGGCTTGGAAATACACTGTCATTCGAGCAAAGAAATTTTAACAGTTTTGCACATCTTCGGTTAACCAGAAAAATACCTCTTTTCGACCAGCTCCTTCTTTCAAAATACTTCTCAGTTTTTGTAAAAACAAAAAATTCTGTAAGAGGGTTCTGTTGTTTTTCATGTATCAAAACTTACAGGAAGTAAAAAATTGCCAAAACAAAATCGATCTGGAAGCAATGTAAACATGAGAAAGCATGCTATAAAAATACATTCAAGCCTTTTATTCCCTTTGTTTTATAATTCCCCTTAGACTATTCAGATTAATGAGTTCCTATGGCTCCCTGCCAAAACCTTGGAAAAAATCAAGATTTACCCTCATCGGGAAACTATGAAACATAACCCACAGCATGCCGTTGTTTGTCAGAAAAAGTGTGTTTTTATACAATAATAAAATGGGGATAGCTTTGAAATAGTGATTTATATTTTTTTTACAATTGATTTAAATGCTGCTCATGTAAAAGCACAGGAAACTTGGCTAGTCAGCCAAGACTTCTTAAAATTTGTATTAATTATGAAGGAATAGAGTATCGGTTTCTGGGCTCTGGTATTTTGTGTCCTGTTCGGTTTTGTATTTTTCAGGGCAGGGCCTGGCCAGTGGGAGCCCATCACACTACCCCCAGCCAGGGAGCAGGGTAAGCCAGGGACAGCCCCAGCCCAGGGTATCGGGCACCTGTGGGGACAGGGACAGGTCAAGGCCAAGGCTGGGACGTCAGCCCATGTGTGGGGGTCAGGAGCAGATCCAGTGAGGGGAACCAGCATCAGGCGAAGGTGGCTGGACAGGGCCGTGCACCTGTAGTGTTTTCTGCCTGGTCTTTCTGTATGAAAAACAGGCATCTTAAAATCTTTTTGTCAGAAGTACTGTCGTGTCCCTGGTAGTATCCTGAGTCACTGTCTGCACCTGTCCTTTAAGCTTGATATTTTCAGGATCACTGGCTTGGAGCAACTTGTTGAAAGATTATCTCAGACTGACTTGTATGTCATCTCTCTAAGGTATTGAATGCCAGTACTGTAAAAGGAGATGAAGAACTAGTCTGTGACTTTATGGCCGTTTTCCATCCATTTTCTTGCTAGTCCCTTACTTAGATTTTTTCCTCTGTACATGAAAACTACACAGTTGTATGATTGTGTCAGCCACTTTTAGTGGCTTATCTGTTTATAACATACGCTTCTGCTCCCCAGCCCAGCTACCTGCTCCTGTGTCTGCACTGCTTCTGGACTGTGCCAACACGAACATTTGTGAAATCAAGCAGTAAATGAGATTGAACTGAGAAGACTAGAAAACAACCGGCTTTCCTTCCTTTTTGCTGATCCAATTCACCAGCATACTAAATGTGTCAGCGTGGCACCGGGGATAGCACAGAGACAACCGAGAACGGAAACAGCTTAAGTAGGCTTGTTCTGCTGGCGAGTGCATACCCATGTGTTGACTTGCATTGCCATTTAGACCCTGCTCAGCGCCTCCTTGAAAACGCTCTTGACGCACCTACCAACTACAAAACTGGAACTCTTCGTTTGAGTGCATAATTTCATTAGTCTTCCTGTCGTGAATCTCTGGCCTGGGCTGGACCACAGCATTTGTCTCTGACAAGGGTTTGGTTTATGGCATTATGGTATAATGTGATGGCATTTTCTGGTTTCTTTTCACTGAATGTTTCACGAATCTCTTGTTTCCAGTGACATGTTTGAGAAGTCATTTTTATTTGTGTGTTCATGGATATTTTAACTCCATTTTTCAACAGTGAAAACCCAATAATCTTTATATATAGAACTATGTTGCAGCTATTACTGGTTTTTCTTTCCCTGGAGTTTGATTTGTAACCTACGTAAGTCATCTTCCAAAACAACATGCCTAAAGGATGTAATCCCCAGACTATATACTGAACTCATCCCTCAGTTGGCCAGTTATGTCCTGCTGACAAATGAGTTCTCAGAGCCAACTTAATAGGCCTTTTAATGCAAAATGGAAAGCGTCACAAACTAACCTTATCCAAAGAAGCATTGTACTGCGTAGAGATGGTTTCAGATGCTACGAGATTCTTATCCAAAGGCTTGGAAGGCTGTCTGGATTCACATCCTTTCTGTGCATTGTGTTTACTTAGAGGATGCGATAATGCCGTCACTGTGTTACACAAGAGCGTACAATAATAACTGGAGCTGGCTAGGAAGCGAAATTTTCATTCTGCAGGAAATTCCAGCTTGTCAATATTTTGTTTCATCGAGCACTGGAACAAAACGCGTTGGCTCTGCAGCCTTTCTGGCAAAAATGGAACAATCTATTTCTTTGCCAGCTGACAAGCCTGGGGAGCCAAGAAACCAACTGAGCTGTCGGCATATTGCCAGGGAGGTAGATAGCCAGTCAGCTGAGCTACAGTAAGCAGACAGCTTGGTTGGATTTCTGGCCAGCAGCCACAGCCAGATCACGGCTTAAGCTTCTGTAGGAAGTTTTGATGGAACCAGTACGATCCAGCAGTTCCAGTGCCAATGTGTTCAATTAGAAAATGTTCAAACACCCTCTCAATAACTGACTACTCCCAGAAAAAAATGTAACTGTACTGCACTTTGGATTCCTTATGAATTTCTTCAGCTTCGCCTTGTGATTTATGTACATCATTGCTAGTGTGAGCTGATGAAATCAATGAATTTTTCCTTAAGCGTCAGTGATGATACTCAAGCTCATGAAGGAGTTTTCAGGGTGTCCTTCATTGCTAGTTTTGTGACTGTTGTTATTAGGAATACCTAGTAGTATCTCCTCGTGTATGCCTGCTAACCAGAAGGTACAGTTACTATAGACGGAACACTATTAGATTGAAATAAACTCTTATGTCTGCTGTCAGATACACACTGCCTCTTTGTCTTCAGCCCGCATTTGTGGATGAATTTAAGTTAGGATGAACTTGCCAAAAATGCAATAATGAGGCAAATATATTTTCTGAACTAGGTAAAAGATACTGATCTTTACTGGGTAATTGGCAGTGTTGAGGTCAACACCGATATAGAGCCCCCTTCATTGTCAGAACTGGCTGTGCTCAAGTGCTAAGTTTGCTGAATTAAACATTATTGCAGAATTCTGACAATGTTCCAATTATTTTTCCCTTTTGGTGTATTTTTGGAAAAGGTATCAGACAAGTCTGTAAAAACAAGTGCATCTTTACCTTCCTATGGTTATGGTATCATCATAAAAGGTATTAGCTGCTTTTTTCAAATGTGTAGATAATTTCTGTTGTAGGATAAATCTCATTATTTTTAAATCTGCAGATACTGTACACTCTGTACGCTTCTCTCATTTGTTTCCAACCAGTTGCTGCATATACTTCCTCTTTAAAGCCCAGAGATGTCATATACCATCGTTACTTCAACTGTGGTAACTCCAGGGAACAATGAATTCCCTTGTAAATGCTTAGTGGTAATTAAATTTCCTGCAACTTCATCTATTTAAGTAGTCTCTAATACTCCTGCTGTGAAATCAGAGGAACAACAGATGCTTTACTGATCTACATCTCAAATCTTGTTCCTTCCACATGTAAATAAACCTGACTCTTATTTTCTCTCTCAAATTCAACTACTGCGGAGATGCTACAGCAGTCTTGGTGAATCCCATCCTCTTACCGTCTGGATTCCAAATGAATTTTGTGGCAGTTGCTTTGCTTTTCATTGACCTTTATATTTTCTATGGGTGGCCCAGTTTATTGCTGTTTTTACAGAGTTTATTCTTGAACTGGAAATTGTTTGCATTGTGAGTCTTTTCCCACAATGAAAATAGTTCAATGTACTGTTCATGGTGTGCTTTCTTCTTCATTTCTCGTGGACTTATACAGTTTGCTGTGCACTGCTGCAACGTATCTTAAAATGTGCTCTTCATCTCAGGTGCAATAACTTGAACATATGTTTAAGTCAGTCTCAATCAATATGTCCTTTTGGATTTCCTGGTTTTATATTCCACACACAAATAACTGCTGTTGTGTGTCATTTAAGTCTGATTCTTAATTTCCTCAGTGTTGCCAGATAGTCGGAGATTATTTCATTTCCTCCCCGATTCAGTATATAAAAGAAATGCTGTTTAAACATGAGCGCATTTTAATGAAAGTGTTATTGTCTTTTCCATCAAAATATTGAAGGGAAACTACCAAATCCTTATCCTGCTTGGTGACACCTTTTCAGCAATAATAGGAGTATTCTTAGCTTCTCCCAAACTTCATTTTCAGTTCTGTCAAAGAAATAAAAAGGAACTAGGAGTGACAAGGGATCATTTGCCTAAGACAAATGAGGAGTGCCTCACTCCTCCATCCACACGGTGGTATAAAAGCTCACTGTAATACGAAGAATCCTGAAAAGCCTCGTGTCGGAGAGAGGGAATTACTACCCTGGGGGGCTGCCATTGTGAAAAATGGCCACTGTAACACTCCTTTCCAAGGATCTCTTTGCAAATCACTGTTTGAAGACGGAAAATCTTGGCCAGAATGAGTCAAAGAATAGAAATGTCTGAAAAAAAATACTGTGAGTTCTTCCCTACTGCCATCAGATTTCTGAGTAGCTGTTTCTGAGCTACCTTTCCTGAAGGCTATTTCATTTTCCCAATGAAATTTTTCCAGGAAAATTTCTCAGCTCAGAAATGTTACATTTACATGGCCCATTGAGAACCAAATAAGTTTAATTTTTCAGCTGTCACTGAAGCAGACCAGAGCAGAAATGTGGAATGTAAACAATGTCTGAAATGTATTTCCAGAACACATCTAGTATTGGGAATGGTAATTACCCCATGTACTCCTGACGTATGGAGTACAGCATCTGGAGTCTCTTGGGTCAGTAATGGAATGGGCAGGGAAATGGTAAACTACATCTGAGGAAAAAGATGATTTTTTTTTTTAAATCATAGGAATGATTTTTAAAAATTCTGCATCTAGAGATATGTGGATAATGATCACAGGAATGTCTGTAATATTCTGTCCTTAAGCCAAGATGCAGCTTGGAAAAAAGCAAGCGTGGCACTTTCTGGAAGAAGCAGCTCTATGATTTTGCTTTGAGCAGTGAGACAGCACATGAATGGAACAGATCGTAGCTTCTAAGGACAAGTCTTCGTATTTCTTTGCTGCAAAAGTGTGACATACAGAAAATACAGTACCTGTTGCAGAGCAACAGAAATGTTCCACAGTATTATCAATAGTTATTGCTCACTGGATTGCAACAGTAAATGGAGTTTTTCAAGAGTCAAACGTAGCTGAAAATGCGACATCTTGGTAAGATCATGCGTTACTGGGTACTTTAGATCATGTACCAACAATGTATTAGTTATTCGTTTAATTAAGAAAAGTAATTTTAAAATTTGTTGAAAGGAAAGTATCTTCATTGTGGTCACTGATGTTTTAAAGCCATGGAAATATGTTAAAAAATGGAAATATGTTTAAAAAAACCCCACATTTTTAATTGGTTGAAAGGGGAATAATCTGCTTGCTCAGTTGCAAGAAACTGCATTAGGAATACTTGAAAATGTAAAAAAAATAGATTTAAATGAAATTGTTTGAACTTTAACAATGTGGCATCATTTACAACTGATAAGACAATGTTCTATCTATAGGTGAATGGAAAATGAGAATTAATATTTGCTTTCAGATAATTGCCCAGGTCATATGCTGCATAATAAAGCAGATGTGCTATAGATAAGTCAGAATTTGATCCTGAAAGCTGTGTTGTAAAAGTATTAAGTTATTTTTTTCCTTATCTGCCAAAACGTTTCCAGAATTACCAGCAGCTTTTCATTTCATGAGCTTTGAATACATGGAAATGTTGAGGCCTGTCCCTGTGAGATGGTTATCTTGAGAGATTGCAGTCAAAAGGTTTCGTAAGTGTTTTCCTGCTACTAAAAGTTAGGTAAGGATTGACCAACTGTGATTTTCTGTGCTTTAGGGGCAGTGAAGATGGGGTACAGGAAAGAAATTAGTGGCTGAAGCCTCTATAATACTCATATTTCTTTACTTTATGCTAAAAAAGTCTATGATAGTCATAAGTGTAGAACCATCTTATCCTTTATGAGCTGAAGTTAATAGTATAATAAAGTCACTGAAGGGTAAGTTGCAATAATGTACTGATGACGGATTCTTTAGTAATATACCCTATACATCATACCAAAGGAGAAAAATGGAAATGGATTTCATTTCCCTTACAAGCCTCACTTTACCATTTTTCTATCAGAAAATGAAGCTACATTAATCTGATTTAGCTTATTCATCGGCAAAATCATGTTGATTTTTCAGGGCATCGAAAGCTTTTTTTTATGGTTGAAAACTGATTGCCATGAACGGTTTGTGTGAGGAAGAACTTCAGGGTTTCAGAAGAATCACTGAGGAGTTTGCATGTGGCTTTTGTTAGGGAATAGTCTAATGCTTTGTCTTCTGATCCTCCTTCTGATCCTAGTTCTCTCAGGCTCTGGCGAGGCAGGTTTGCCTGAAGGCACACGTTCTCCTCCCGCCTCCTTCGTCATTCGCGGAGGGGGAACCCTTTGGAGCTTTGCAGCTTTGAATGGCTGATTTTCCTTATCACAAAAAATAGAGGTGGGTTTTTTTAATGAGGCACAGCATTAGAACACACGAGTCCACTCCTGATAGCTGGTATGTGATGGGGGAAGAGCCCAAACCTGAGAAATGGCAAATGTGCCAGGATGCAGAGTACAAATTTTAGCCTCTTTTTTGTTGTTGTTGTTTTTAATTTGCGGCATTTATTTTGTCCCCTTCTATCTGGGGTGTGCCAAGGGAGGATAATTTTCTAAGTAAATGAACTTGAAGAGACTGCAGAAACCTGATATATATTGATGGTGTTAAGGCTGAGTTTCTAAGTAAACTTAATTTCAGTTTTATAGCTGACAAGTTTTAAGAGATGATTTTAAAATTTGAAATTCATATATATAATTAGTTTAAATAATAAAGCGTGACTTAGAATGGCTAAATGGCGTTTCTGAAGGCGGTATATATGTGTATGTGAGAGAAAAATACACACAGTGCTAGGGAGAATGTCTTATTTTCATTAAAAATAAAATAAAGTCTGTGTTTCTCAGTTCTGTGCAGGAAAAATAATGATGCACACTGCAAGTGAAGGAGACTTGTCAGGGCTAGGACTGCTGCTCACGTAGTGGTCTGAGGAAGAGGGTACCATATAGACAGTATCATATAGACAGACCATTATGGTCTCCCCAGTCTTCAGAAGCATCTCTGAGAAGGCAGAAGGTGAATTTAAAGCTGCCGTGCACTGCATCCTCCTCCCTCTGTGCTCCAAAGCGCTTCGTGAATTCTCCCCACACAGTGATCTCTAGAGCAATCCCGAGGTGGTGGTGTACGGCTCTTTGTAAAGTATGCCTTGATTCATTACAAAGAAAAACCTAATTTAAAAATACTAATGTGCTGTGTGTACATAAAGGACTGCTGGGTTTTGGACTAGATTCATTATATATAAAAAACACCCCCAGAACCTCTCTGGCATTCATCTGAAGTGTGATCATGCACACCTCTTTTCATTCAACATCCTCTTACCACAGATGATACAGAACTAATGCGAGACGATCCTAAGTCAAAAGTAAAGTTCTGCCAAGAGGACAAAGCGCTGAGGAGCGCAATTACAAATTTTTTGTCCACCTATGCGTGTACTATTTTTACCAGTGCCAAAATATTCAGTCAGTTTGACATAACAGGTCTCCTTTGAAATAGCTGACAAGAAGCTGCACAAAGTACACATGCAGTAGTATATAGCACAGTTTGCCACATTTCTCTTGAAGAATCCAAAGCTTGCCTTAAAATTCAGAGTCTTTCTCTAATTTTCTGAATTTTATGACTGAAAGAAGCTCATTTAGACCTCTTCTTCTATTACATTTCCTATCACCGTAGAAACATCAGCATTTCCATTCCAAATCAAACAGTCCAGCCCATATTCTGTCTCTGACAGTAGCTAACAAAAGATGTATTACATGAAGGTGCCCATTATCTGATGAAGACCAAATATAGAAAACATTTATTTATAACTTCTGACAGTTAATAATTTTCTCAAGTTTTACAGTCTGAGAGACAGGATTTCTACAAATGTTCTTGTTAGTGATACAGATCTGATCCTCTAGCTAGTGTTAAATTTCCTTTTTTTTAAAAAATGAAAGTAAAAGCTCTGCACTTCTCTAAAAGCAGATTAGAATGAGAAATCACTGATTTTTCACTTTAACTGAAAGGCTGAGCCCATGCAGCAAAAAAAAAGGAGAATGTTGTCAAATACATTGGCAGCCATGCAGGGCTGAATTTAGCTATGCTGTACCATATACAGGGCTGAATAGCTCATTATTTACAGTTCCTACATATGCACAAAAAGCCCCAAACTCACCTCTCACTTGAGATCACCAAGAGATTTTTCTGGTTTATCCAATGCAAAATTCGGACAGGATTGACCATCACCAGAGTTCAGACACACCATGAAAAGTGCCACCGGATCATTAATGACCACAAATAGTCACATTTTCTCCTTCTGTCTCACTGGGAGGAGGAAGGAAAGCTCCAGCAAAACGCTGAGATAAAGTATCTTCCCGGGACACTGGTTACATGTCAAATCAGACAGCTACAGAATTAGTAACATCATTCCAAGCTATGCTTTTCAGCTTTCTTTGGAGATGTCACATTCCAGTATGGAAACTACTTAGCTCATGATTTTTTAATAGCACTTGTAAAGGACTGGGGCTTTTTCTCTCCTCTAAAAGTGCTTTGGTGTCATTCCGGAGAAGGAGAAGTTGTCAGTGTTTCTACCTTAATTCTGTTCTTCTCTGGTGAACCTGAGGATGCAGTTTCTGCTGGGTTGCTGGTGGTGAAAGGGGAACATCGTGCTCTTTTTCCCATTTGTCATTCCTCTTTCCTCCCAGTACTACCTCCTCCTTGGACCAGTCCTGCTGCTAGATCCTTCTATCACTTTAGTTCATTAACCCAGCAGATCCCTACCACGCCGTGGTCGTTGACTCTTGACCATGTTAGGGAGTTACGCTGGTTGACAGAGAGGTCTGACAAAAACCAGTGCTGGAGCTAAGTAAAGCAGCAGAGAGCAAGACAGGGAACAGGCATGTGAAATCACAACCTGAAATTTCTGTTCAAGTTGCACCATAGCACAGCATGGAGCAGCTCCACGGTTTAAAGGGAGTGCAAATGAGGGAGCAAAGCAGGCTGTTTGCAGCAGGGTTCTCACTGTGATGGGGCTCTGCGAGCACTAGGTGGCCTGCTTTTCAAGGAAATGAGAAATCCCATCCATTTCAGTGTGCAAGAGGATCAAAAGTACAATTTACCCAAGTTATGCATCTGTTTTATAAATCATGCTGCTCTGTGATGGATTCAGGGAATATAAGTTTTTATTTATTGTGGTGCAGTGAAATCACAGAATATTGTACTCACTTCATAAATATTAGAGGTCATTTATCAGACTGTTTAGACACAGCATCAAGTTAATAAATGAAAACTATCTGTGTGCAGGCTCTTACTGTTTCTTGGTTTAAACTTCTTTCATAGCGATGTAGTTGAATTACTTCATACTTGCTGTGACAGATGCAGTTACCACAGCTCAGCTGATGTGGTACTTTGTGACATGATCATGAGTATGAGCCACTGGAGACTCTATTCTTAATTCAACAAACAGCAATGACAGCGGTTAAGGATCAATTCTGTATATGGAAACAATATCATCTGTGTTTTCAGAAGTGCATTTCCCCATCCCCATACTTGGTCCAGTAAAAAAGACTTCTACACCTCTGTAAAACAGAAGTCATGCTTGAAGGAAGAGACACCACCGATGTTGGTGTCGAATGCCCTCAAAGACACTGACGGCCAAAGGAAAATGGAAGGTAAGAGATCCAGCTGCCCTGCAAAGTGTGGTGTTATCAGCAGTCTTTTTGCTCCAATTTTGTATTTGACTATCAAAAGGGGAGGACAACAGAAAAAATAAAGACAAGCCTCAGAAAAGGAAACTGCATTTTGGGTGAGGTACATGAATGTCTTCTGGGAAAGTCCTGCTAGCAGTTGTGATCTGTGTATCTCTAAAAGACGACTTCCATTCTAGGCCAGTAAAAAGAGTCAATGCAAAAAGAAGCACTTCAAGTATTTTTGTAAAGGTCTTGAATAACTAAATAAAAAAAAAAACCCAACTGTTAATATTGAAAGAAAACCAAACTTTGGTGAAATAGTAAGGGACTCTAACAAGAAGTTGCAACAGCATTGTTATATATACCTTACGCTCAATGACGCTTGAGGCGCCAGAATCGCCCAGTGCCCAAGGCTGGGCTGCAGCAGAATTGTAGCATGGCACGGACCCTAAAATTCTCATTTTTCTCTGTTTAATGTGGGAGGTGGGAACTTGACAGCAGCAACAAGTGGGTCTGGCAGCCAGAATGGGAACATTAACAGGTTGGTAAAATGTCACATAACATCTTTCCAGTGCTGGTTCTTATGCTTCCTCCCAGGCAAACCCCTTCTGCCAACCCAAAGGGAGCCTGATGGTCAGGCTCCCACAAGTCGCAAAGCAAATAGGTCCACTGAGGATAGGAGTGCTCTTTAAATTAAGGGAAAATATTTTTTCTTTCCACTTCCCCAGGGATTAGTCTGGATGTCAGATGTGTTCAAACTAGGTATTAGATTAACAGATGTAAAAGAATCACAAGGGTTTATGTTCCAGGCTTTTCTCCATTTAATCCAGCAAGGGAAAAAGTCTTTATTAAAATCCCAGATTGACTGGCCGTCTAAGAAAACATAAGACATTGAATCTTGCTTTCAAGATACATACATACATCTAAAAATATATACATTTTGAGAGGGGATTTGTGCATAAAAAATAAGCCATGACCCATTGTTGATCCTGCTGGCAAATGATATGGGTTAATAATTTAACTTCTATTTAAAAACTAGCACTTCATCAAACCTTAATTGAGCTTAGTCAGCCATTAGCTATGGTTCTTATTGACTGAGAAATAAATGGTGATTGATTGTCCTGACATAATTAATCGTTATTGCATTTTTCAGGAATTTAGGCTCATTTGCCCCAGCTACTCTTTCCACGATGTTTGGAAGATTTAATTAATATTCCTATCGATATTTTAAATAGGCTCAAGATTCTAGGAATTACAGAGTAGTCGTTTTCATGGCTGAGTGGCCACAGGGAGATGAAATGATATTGAAAATTTTAATATTGAAGACATTTGATTTGTAAAGCACTATATACCTTCCTGATACAACTTTGGGAAGGTTTTACACTGAAACTGTAAAATCTTTGCTGTTCATTTCTCGATGCTGTGGTGGAGCAAGGCTGGCACAGGTATTGTCTACTCCATCTCTGCTGGTTTAGCTGTCTAATTCCTTTATAAACTCTTTAAGGAACATATTTGATTTTTATTCATATAGAAACATATCTTTTCTTTGATGAAATACATAAGATAACAAATGATAGATGTGACTAACTGGCATCTGGAAAAATAATTTCAGATTTCAGCTGGATTTTATGAGGCAGTCGATGCCGTCTAATGCTCTCCCACCTCTTGATCTCAGGTGTCCCGCATGTACCAACACTTCCTTGGGTTTTGGGGGTGCAGATTACCTGAGAGAAGGGGCTCAAAACATGGTGGCGTGGAAGGTGGAGGCCCGGAAGAGAGGAAGCGAGAGAGACCGAATGACAGAGCGTAGTCACGTAAAGCTCACCTCCTTAGAAAGTCAGCACTTAAAGAAGAAAAACCCACCTCATAACATACAGTTTATTCAAGCACATGGGTTTTAATTTTAGGGAAGGGTTATCTACACAGCTCCGAACCTGCACTCTGTCTCAGACGAGGAGTTGACCCCAGGCCCCACCTGCTCCTCGCAGTGTTTGTAGGAGCTGGCAAAGGAGAAAGGATGGCCTGAAACCGTTACCTACCAAGCTCTTTGTGCAGGTATTCTGACGTAACTTGTGAACCTACTATGCTTAAATAAGTGGCTTCTCCTACTCCAAACAAACTGTGTTTTGGAAGCAGCTTCAACCACTCCTGCGTTTTCTTCATTTTTATTCACTTAAAAATAGCCCCCTAAAGTTTCTGATTGACTGAATTCATGCTTTTGAGCAAAGTTAGCCAGAAAATAAAAGTCATCAAGTGTAAATCAGAAGCACATACTTTTATACTGCTTGCAGGGTCCTGTGTGAAAACTTGCTGACTTGACCTTCAGAGAACTGATGGCTTCAACAGCGGGTCGGAGAAGCTGTTCCCAGGAAGTCTGAGCACAGTGGCATTCCCTCAGGGTGAGAGAAAACACACCGTTCATTGAATAGTTATGCCATTAGCAGATTATTATTACCAGGGGCAGTGTGTTAGGGATTCAGAGGTATTACATCTGTGATTTTTAATTAATGAACAGATTTACTCAGAGGATAGCGTGACTGCCAGGAGAATATACATCTGCTGTTACACTGACGTCGCTAGGCAGCAGACAAATTTTTTTCAGAATGAAATTGAAGAAAGGAAATTGCGCTTGGCAAAGCGTAATTGGGAAGTGACGGTAGGCACCTGAGAAGGGCTGAAAGCTTTGAGACATGGGAGAGGCAAATAACAGCTAAAGGGCAGAGTGGAGGAATGAGTTCAGAGGGGCAAGTGCAGGCACAGCTGTGCGCTGCTGTCAGGGAAAGGAAACAGAAATGAAAGCCCGAGCAGAAATCCTGATCCCTCAACGAGGCATCTGCCACGTCCCGGGATGTCCCGTTTCATCACCATGACATCTATCCATCTCTCCCTCTATAAAAAGAAAGATGCACTTCCGTGTAGATCCCCTCGGTTCTCAGCTAAAAGAGGAGGACTCGGGCCAGCTGCTGCTCTCACTCATCTCTTGTGCATTCGGCCGGGACAGAAGCTATTGCGCCTGCCTTATGTTTTGTCATCCTTAGAGTACAGATTCGATCCGTGACGTCTTCCTGCCATTAGATGGCTGGGCACAACCAAGGCCATGGTTCCGTTGACATAGGTTATTTTAGTTCCTAAAAGTGTCCTTATAAATATGATCAGAACTGCAGTTATATAATTAGAAAATAGCCTGTAATAACTCTAGGGAAAATGGTACGAACAACTAGTTATCTACACAACAAGTTTGGGCTGACACCATAATCCCACACCTGCTTCCAGGACAGGGGCAGATTTTAATCTAAACACAAACTTTCAGTGGCCTGAATGGCATCACTGTAAAATAATTTTCTTTCCCACTTTTTGCCATGCCCACTATTCTGATATTCTAATATTGTAGTGTTCTAACATTTGAGTATTCTAATATTAACATGAAATGAGGGAGCTGCTCATATACTGCCATCAGTTTCATTTTTGCCCTTGTAGATTGTCACTCCATCCCAGCGAAACCTCTTTAAATAATTTGCTACTAGGTTTTGTTTTAGACATCTGTACAGCCCTTTTTGATAAACTGTCCGGGCAAACTGTATTAGATTCGCTTCTAGGGATTTGCTTCGGGACTTCTAATTTAAACTCTTTCCTGTCTACTGCCTTTGGTTTTTTTTCAGATTTTAATGAATTTAGTCATGGGAGTTAGAAGTTAGCACAATTTCAGAGTCTTTAGCATCAGGTATTCAGTGTCACTGGCATGAACAGATTGATTATACACCATAAGTACTAAAATATATATTGTGGTATGACGTTCAGTCATTTACCAGACTCTTCTTAAAATTATTAAAAACTTCCCTAAGTGCATCTCCCAAGTTAAGGCTTATAATGCAACCACTTTTTTCCACATTCTTTGACTTCTTATCCACACAAATCTAGCACACAGGCCAGATGACCTAGGGGAAGCCTACCTTTCGTTAAGTCTTGCTGCTAGATGTGATTCTGGAGAGTTCGCGGTGTCAATACGCCATCGTACCCAGCGGGCTCATATACTGCAGAGTGCCGAACCCAGTGGTGGCCCCGGCTTTACCTCCTTTGCTATTTCTCCTAATACAGTCTCTCATTTATGCCACAGCTTTGAGTATTACAACCAACCATTTCAGGCTTCGATCTTAAGAGATTTGTAAGCACCTGGAATTCATTGTGTGTTAAAACCGCCAGCTCTGACCTTTAAGCATTCTGGGTTATCCATAAAAATGCCTCTCCCGCATACAATAACTTCAGGACAACAGGATCCCAACCACAAGATTATTGCCTTCATCGACTGACACTATATATATATATATTTTTATTTATTTTCCTATATGCTATATTTTTCCTTCTATGTAAGCCATTGATAGTAGTTACTCTCACATCACGTCTTGTGTTAAGTACCAGCCTAGTAGCTCACTGACCTACAAGACGGTGGTTGATGATTGCCTGCAGAATTGCCCCGTCCTGGCATGGAGTCAACTCAAATGAGTGTTTCTCCGGGTTGGTGTTACAGAGGTTCAGTATATACCACTAAGGAAAAATGTGTTTGTTTTACTGCTGCTTACCTTGGAAAAAATGGGCACTACTGTATATTGTGTTTTAACGACTGTTGTTACTATGGATGCAGATGTAGATCTATTTTTACATTTAATACGCCGTATGTCAGCAAGATCTAGCGGAAGATCCCTGCAAATGTAAACACCTACATGCACAGTGACCTACTTACAAGTTACATGTGGGCTTGCACGTAGCCATATAAAGTCTGTTTAAAAGCTGTATTGAAAGCCTGTAATTTAAAACAATTTTCAGGCAGCGTGTGGCAGGCTGAATAGAAACGATGCTTGATAGTTGTTCATCCAAATTTTATTTAACTTTAACATACAGAGCTTTCTTTTAAACTATTAAGGCTTACACTGTGCCAAGGACTTGCCATTGTATTGATTTCGATGGGGAGTTTTGGTTTGGATTTGTTGACGTTGGTAGCAGCCCACATTTTGAGTGGATAACATCTAAAATTCAGTGTCATGATGTTCAAGGATTTCCACTGATTTCCAGACACAGAAAGAATTCAAGGACATACGTACATTGAATGCATTCTGTTTATTTGAGAAGGAAGATCTCATACGAGTGCCCATTATGGAAGGCATCTCTTATCATGTACAATAAAATCAACCATTGCTTCCAGCAGAATACAAAAATACACATCTCAGTGACTTCCATACAATAATAAATATGTAATCATGCATCCAACAATAAAAAGGCACGGAAAACTGGTCACTTAGTAGTCATAAAAATTACTAACTATATTAACAAAGCCACCCAAATTATCTGTACAAGGAAATGTAACAATATATTCCAAAGGTGAAAACACATAAAACATCTTTAAAATAGTATATGCAATAAATACCTCAATTGTTTTTATATATTAAAAATAAAACTGTGCCATTGTAAACAGTATGTAAACAAACAAAATTCACTGTTCCTTACCATTCTTACAAGTAAATAAAGCCAAAAGTTACACTCCTGCTCTGTTAGATATACTTCATTGGCAAGTTTTGTCAGGCAGTTTAAAGTTTTACTCTTTTCTGCAGCAAACAGAGCCCGCTATGTGTGTAATTGTAAGTACTAGAGCAATCGCTAAGCTTCAGAACTGACTACCCAGAATGTAATAGGTCATCAAATAGTCAGAACTGAAACTAGGAAAAGCAATTTTTGCAGTGTTATGGACAAAAGTCATTTATTTATACTACATATAATAGTGTCAGTAAAACTTAGCCGCTTATATACCACTGCTCTCCTATAGGTCTCGGGGGGGCTGTACAAAGGTGGTGAGCATCCTGACTCCCACGGGCAGAGAAAGTGAGGCACACAAAGGGTAACTGAGCTGCCCCCGCTTTTGCACCAGCTCCATGGCAGGAAACTAAAGGCAGAAGCCAGACCTCCAGCCACTTCCTCCTCATTTCCTCGCATATCCTCTCTCATGGCCTTTCAGCCAAATAATGGCGAGTCCTCGGCTCCAGTCCTGATTAGAATTACGGAAAGACAACCAACATGCAAAAGGAAAGCTGTCTGCTCACTTGGGCACCCATCTGCTCCCGCTAATAACCACGGAGGTTTCCCACTGACCGCAGCGGGAGCGCAATAGGAGCTTTTTTCCCCCAAATCTGTGATTGGATCCACATTAGTAGACCAGTGAGCCCAGGCAAAGCCCTCTGTATCCTCCACGAGCCTACTGATTGCCTCGACTGTTTATTCTTTTGAGGTCTGTTTCTATAGCCAACAAACTCCTGGAAAGTTCAACCAAGGTGCATACTTCCTTCCTTATTAGCAAGGGGAAGAGTAGGAATCTGAATGTGATCCTTTCTTAAAACAAAATTACAGCAAAAGACTCCTGGGAGTGGTGGGCATTCTGCACAGATGCCTTCAGAAGGAGCCTCGTGGGGGAATACGGCTGGCTTGCTGTTTCTTCAGCTTTTGACAACATTGGCATAACTACCTCATTTTACAAATCCTACTGTATCCCTGGGATGACTATCTGCGGTGAATGCAAACTTACCTGTTCCGGACATGTATATTTCAAAGTGCATGATAGCTCTTGTTTGAAAATGGTATTTTTAGCCTTAGATGAAGAAATTAAGATGCATCTATTTAGCTGTTTCACAGCCTTACGTCTTTTTACAGGAAGAATATACTTAGAGCATACACAATTAAAAGATACCCTGAAAAGGGATTTAGGAAGCGCTGCATTACGGTATTTTTCCTCCCTGGTGCTATGAAAGAACCGATCCTTCTGTCTCTAAATAAGTGATTTCTCTAATATCAAGCAGTTGTCTGATTTGCCTTACCACTTAATATTTTCATAATTTTATTCACCCGTGAAATATTAAAAGATTCATTCTACACACTGGCTCTGAAGATACCTCCGTGTCTTGATGAGAAGTTTAAAGCTGTATACTATATAATGGGTTTTTTTTTAATATAAGGTACTTTTGGATAAGGTACTTCAAGCGTCTCATTCAGATCTGCAGAGCCAGGTGAGCTGCATGAAACCAGTAGGTATACAAAATAGATGGGACAAGTTTTTATTCATCAATAAATAATCGTCATTGTCACCTGCCAAGCTGCATGCCCTCTATGTGGAGAGAGGTATGAAAGGCGATCTGTTTTTAGAAGATTCTGTATTAAATCTTACAAAAGTTATTTTAGAAGGTATTTTCTTAGACATATTCAAGGACCAGACCAATGAAAAATTCTGTACATTCTCTGAGGCATATATTCCCACCTGTGGTGTAGTTTGCCGGTTCTGTAGAAAAATCCAAATAGCAACTGCAGATTTCACATTGGGAAAAAATAAATACATTTCACTTATTTAAAAAAATTATCACAGTAGGAAAATAGCCAGTAAACAATAGATTCAGAGGGGTTTAATCTTGGCCCCAGTGAGATCAATGGGAGTTTTGCCAAGGATTTCAACAAAGCCAAAATTTCACCCAGAATCGTATACAATTCTTTAGCTGACAACAATCATAAACATCCTGCCACTCCATTGTATAAGTTAAATATTAATAAGCATCTGTAAACATCCTGCAATTCATCTGATACAAAAAATATTATAATAAAAACAATGCAGCATCTCAAGCATTGTATAGTTTTAAGTTTTTTTGGCTCTACACAC
The DNA here is from genome assembly GCA_009819775.1 of Phoenicopterus ruber ruber. NCBI lineage: Eukaryota > Metazoa > Chordata > Aves > Phoenicopteriformes > Phoenicopteridae > Phoenicopterus > Phoenicopterus ruber. The sequence goes on along the minus strand of CM020215.1, from coordinate 186,418,563 downwards.
AAGTTGGCGTCATATTGCGCAAAACCAGGGTATGTATATACATATATATGTACAGGTGTGCACGGACATACACACTACAAACTAAATACTACATATATACACACATGCACACGCAAATACTGGCAAGAGAACAACATTCATAGGTATGGCATTTAAAAGTCTACCGATGATCAATCTGATGATAACTTCTATGTCAGGAGCAATTTCTACCTACCCAAATCCTCTGTAGGCTTAGACATAAATGCTAAAACTGAAATACGTGAGCAATCTCCACGGGGGACCGAAGTGCTGTTTAAAGCTAAGCACATGCCTAAGTCCCAACAGATCCGTATGTTTGCAAAGACGATGAATTTTCCTGTGGGGTGAACAGGACCAAGGGGAAACGAAGGGCAGAAACTACTGAGCGCACAGCAATTTTTACCTAAACTAGTACAAATCATACTAGATGTTTTCATTTTCTATTGAATATGGTTTTGAATTGAGTGGAAATGGTGCGTTTCAGCTTTTTGCTACAAAAGGCAATTCAGACCCCAATGTATCAGCGATGCAGAAAATGATAGTGTCACATCTCTGCAACACTTCCACGTGCAATTGATGCGTCCATTCATGCCAGTGAGTGGATGTTACTACAGAATTAACGAACAGCTGCACTTGACTGGAATACTAGGTTAAGGGACAAGCCTGGCCCGCGAGAGAAATCACCCATGTTGGGTGGGAACCTCTCGGGACCTTTAGATTAAATTTGATTTTTTAAATGCCAGAACATACACTCCAAGTACATTCATGCAATTCCATAGTACTCGGCATTTAAAGATACCTGCTTTGGATGTACAGTTGTGACAGTGAGAAGTTTTGTTAGTACTAACTGATACGTTTGCTGTCACCGTGAATTAAGATGGGAAGCTGCTAGTATTAGATGTCATTAAATGACCTGTGACAGCAACGAAGAAGGACCAGATCTCTGTTGCAGAGATCAGGCCCTCTTCACCTCTCAGAAGCTCCTCAACGGCTTGTACTCTTCATGTACAAATCCCATCTATCGCACATCTCATCTGCTGCTGTGGATATTATCTTGCCTTGTGATGATTCCCTCAACATACAAGCTCCAGCAAGCTAAATGACTAGGTATACACCTGGCAGCTCTAGGGAGGTCCCAGGTTTCAGCTCTTTTAGGATTCAAAGGACATGATGTAAGAGAGTGGCTAATGAAACAAATTATTTCAGGACAGGTTCACAAGCTGTGCTCCTTAAGGGGAAAAATGGTAATTTTTGTCATATATGGACAACTGCATTTTTCAAAGCGCACATTTTAGAGAGACTGAAATCCAGGACAGAAAGTATGGACACCACACGTGGTCGATGCCTGTAGAAAATCCCCTGAAATCTGGCTAGGCACTACAGTCCGAATGCCTGTTCCGCTACATAGACATGGCATCTTGTGAGAGGACAGTGCCACTAGACACCTTCCCGGTGAGTATCCGCAAGCCTGTGTGCTCACTGTAAACCTTCACTAACTGTCCAAGTAGAAAATCTCACATTCTTAAAATTCTCATTAAGAGCCCCCCAGGCCCTATTTGTCAGCACACGTGCTCTCCCTCCCTGAAAAGCAAGACCAAGCAGCTTCGAACGGCTTTCCTCAACCTCCCCGTTCACGTATAATTGACTGTAACTGCAAAGAGAATTAGTAGTCCCAAATAGAGCTCACCTCAACACACCCAGGGACAAAAACACGGTCATATCTGTAACTCTTTCTCTGTTAATGACATCATTGTCAGGTTATTAAACTAAAAAGTTTCCTATCTGATTAATACTTTAGTTTAGTAAAAGTAGGGCTTAAAATGCTAATTCCTTTTAAATTTTCATAGTAGGGATGTGGGGCACTGTGGGGATTTTATTTTTGGCTTTTCACACAGTTTGTATCATGAAAACAAACTACTTAATTTTACTTTTAGTTTATTTCTTCCTGCTTTCATCTTCCAGTTCACATGCTCTAGTATAACATAGCTATACCTGGATCAAACACAGCTTCCTAAAAAAAAATGTTTCCAATGAATCCGGGGAAAAAAAAAATCAAATTACTTTAAACTTTGTACCATATTGCTTTTACTTTCAGTATCTTTTCAATCCCAACACTAACCTTTCAATCATACCACAAATACACTTTTCCAAAGTGTTTGTTCCATAGAACAAAATATAGATTAGTCACTTGCATACTTGTCCTACTAATAGCTACCATAATTTCTAGTATTTTCAGAAGTCTTACGCAGCTGGTGGAGTTAGCCAAAACCTCTCTCTTTCAGACGGCATTCCAGGACCTAGTGTCAATTGTTAGTGGCATGGCAAGCTCGATACCGCTTTCAGTGGGCATTGCGAAGTGTAACTTAAAGGATTTTAGTCCACCATGGCTATGCTAGACTTTGGAGCCTGAAGCCCTGGTCAATCTAGATCTCCTGAAGCATCCAACAGCTTTTTCCTAGCCTGCCTGTCTGGCTTTTCTGAATAGAAATGGGGGGAGACATGCAAGGCGCTCATCTTGCCAAGCAGCTGGGAAGTCATCCAGACAGGAGCTGGGAAGCGGCGGGAGAACATTAGTAGAGACATGACCTGTGTTAAACAAATTATGCAGCAGCTGCTTCTGCCCTCGCTAATATAAGCGATAGGTTACATGAACTCAAAATTCCATCAAAGAGCTTATATAAAAAGTGTTTCTGTCAACTGGGACACAAAGTCTTCAATTATTTAAAATAGCTGTTTAGAATTCTACCATGTACATACATGAATTTTCTGTTGACTGCTCTGAAGGTGTAGGTCTTTAACCACTGCAGCTAAATTCATTGCAATCTTTCCAGGAATACTCTCGGGTCTGTCATTGCCAGCATTTTGCTGGTTTGCCAAAGTGTTAACAGTGCTAATATTTTGTTATTTACAGATGATGAGTAGATGATGTTTTAAGTTTAATTCTACAGACTGGAAAAAAACCCCAACCCTTTCAAAAACATTTTTTTTTCAGTTAAAATATTAAGGGCAATCACTATTAAGCCTACAGAAGTTGCTATGAATTTTGGTATTGGCTCCAACTGGCTACAGGAATAGCCTCCTGGAAGTCTCCAGATGGCTTCCAAATGGAATATAATTTCTGAGAAACAGACTGGGCTTCTGTATGGCAGAAACGAGCATTTCAAGTACATAAGCTAACCATTAACAGAGCTATTAAAACTAATGCAACAGTAGTAGAAAAGAACTAGAAAATTGTTTTCTTTTTGTAAAAAAGATCAAGTTCCACACTATATTCTATATATAAATACAGGAATTTATACAACCAGTAAAGATCTTCTATTGATAATTACCAAATGATGCTTTATCAATCCTGCCGACACTGCCATTCATCTCTGAAGAGGCAGCAGAGATATTTTAAGTCCTGTCCAAACTCCTCAGCTTCCTCAAGTCATCAAAAACTCCTTTTACTTAAGACAGCAAGACAGTCAGGTACAGTTCCTGCAAACATTAAATCTTCGCAGTTAGAATAAGCAGCATCAAACCTGGATGATATCAAAATCATACCGCAAAACATACAATCTATGAAAACAGAATCAAAAAAATGGGAGAGCCCGTGGTATAAATGTAACACTCGGAAGGCTGCAGCTGAGAGGTACTTATGTTACCGGGCTGAAAAAATAAATTCATAATTCCTCATATATTTTTCTGTGGCTCTCACTTACACGAGTGACAAGATGATTTCCTGGTTGTAAGGTAAATATATTGCTCCAGCTGAGTTATCCTCAACAATATACATTGCTTGTGCCTTTACCTTTCACAAAGAGTTTTTGCAGCAGAGCTGTCAATCTTATATGCAAGAACTTAATACTTCAGGGCACAGAGAGAGCAATGGAGAAACAGTAGTAAACATTAGTAATGCAAGCATTAATAGGAAGCATCAAGCAAAATGGTATCACTGGGGGGTTTTTTGTGTTACATGTCCATTGTGGAATTATCTATGTATAATATGTAGTTTTACATCTATTTTTAAAGTAGCACTATGGAACGTCCTCTCATATTTGCTTTATATATTAATTTTCCATTACATGTGAAAAAGGTCTCCTGCCAGTCTTCCCGAAAAGAATACTAGATGCATTGAAAAACACTGATAATTTTACCCTTGAAATAAGACCTGTTCATTATCAAGGCATTACGAAATTTTCATTAAGTGAATTAGCATCGCTGAGTTCAATTAAGTCAAAATTGGCAGGTTATCTATTTCTCTACAAAAAGTGTAAGAAAATATGAAATGGGCCATTATAAAAAAAATCAGTTCCTCTTGTTTGAATTGCAGTTCTACAACATCACAGTCTGAATCTCTTTGGGCAGGGATGGAGAGAGAAAGATAATTTCTGTTTATTATTTACAGGACCAAGCATATTTATTCCAGTCTCAAAGTAAGAAATACTGGATTGAAATAGTCTGGGAGGGTATTTGATCACACGCTTTACATTTTACTGGTTTTCCCCAAGTTTAAAATATTTTTCTTTGAAAGAAAGAGGTGTTCAGGAGAAAAAATAGTGGTTAAGGGGAAATACATAAAAATGTATCATAAAGAAAATTTGCAATTGCCATCACATAAAAAATTTCATTTTTGAACAACTGTTTTTTCTTTAAAGTATTGTAAAAAAACCTCAACACCTACAACCGTGAGTTTGCCTGATTTCATTCAGTTTCTAAGGAGAAGGCATTAGGCATTATAAAGGCAATACTTGCATGACCCGAATCGGAGGTTGCTACAGCAATTGAATACAGTGAACTGGAAAAATCCTATTTGAAAATGACAAAACAGAAACACGCACTTAGCAATCCGCTGCCATTTTAAAACACGCTTTTCTCCTCTTCCTCTTTCTGAAGTGTAGGGCATTTCATCTATATGAATGCCAACCACTTCAAAAAAATGCTGACTGCTCTGTATTACTTTCAGATTTCAAGGTATGCTGACTGACCGCGGAAATCAGGTGTATTTGACTATGGAAAAAAAAAATCATCCAGTAAACTTTGTATAGTGATTTTTGGCTTGATGAATTTAGCATGTTAAATTACGCTCTACAAGATCTATTGGGATAACTAGTTTTCTAAAAACTTAACTACTTTTAGGGGATGTGTTTGCCTTATTTTTGTTGAAATGTTGGGATGTGTGCTTTGAAGCACTTTAAACATCAGAATTAAATTGTAAAGAATTCTGGTCATTAAAAGTGTAGCTATGTATGTCCTTAGTTCTAGGAGCTGGGACTTTTAGAGCAGTAAGGAAAAAAACCCAATACTTGGAAATTACAATAATCATGAGATAGTAACACTGTGTTCAAATATCTTTCTTTAGAAAAGCCACATCACTGAACACAGTTACAACCCATGACCTCAGCAGAGAAACACCGTAAAATATTTTGAGCCTCCTTGTCAGACGCACTTGGAATTGGTAGCCAACACTACTCTAAGGCATAGAGTTGCATAAAATTTGCTCTCCTGGGCATCTAGTAAATACAGCATAAGTGATGTTTAAAATTTGTTTTTCTACTTGCACATCTAAAAAAACCTTCTGCTTCGGACAATCAAAGTTAAATTCTTTGGTGGTCATTTAAAAATACCGAACTATACAAAGACAAGTCATCAGTTGTCCTATACTGAGGTAATTTGAGGAGTGCCATAAGAACGTTGCGTTACAAACACCACTCGGCCATTTTCCCTGCCTAAAAGCAGCTCCCATTTTTTAATATACTCAGCGCAGACCTCTACAGCGACCTGGAGAGATCCTGTTCTGTCTTAACGCATTGCATATAGCAAGGCTGAAAGTTGTGAAGAGAGTGTATCCTATACAATCAGGAAAGCAAAGTTCTTTCGTGTATTATGTCCTTGAATTGACCAGGAAGATTAACTCTGTAGTCTACTGTAACGTCAATATATTAGAATGCCGCCACACATTAAAATATAGCGTAACATACGGAGAAACAAAGAGAAAAAGAAATACAACTTGCGAAGACTTGACAGATGCCATCTGAACATCATTAAAGGGGTGAATGTCAAGTACGTTAAAAAGAATATATAACCTTTCCATTGTTTGCCTAACTCCCCATTGTTTGCCTATGCTTTTCATACAACAGCATGAAAATCATGTCACTTGGCAAAGGGATTTTGGTTTGTTTTTTACGGAAAACCTAATGGAACATAGCCTTTTACTTTTGTTTGTTTACCAGAATAATCAATTATGTCCACAGAGCTCCCGGAGTGGTGCCTGTTGAACCTACAGCAGCAAGAGCACACAGTAATATAATTGGATATAAATGAAGCCTGTTTTGCTCCTTTTGATTTTTTTTTGCAATAAGACAATGAGGCGAATATATTTTAATTTCCAAGGGATGATTCCCATCTACTTTCCAAGGGACAACTCCCATCATACTCGTGAGAAAGGGATGGCAAAACCAGGATGCAGTACTTGACGTTGACCCCTTTAAACAGGGAAAATAAGCTTCGGAAAAAACAAACGAAACCTTACTCTGCTGCCTACAAGGAAAACAAATAGGTATTAAGATACTCTTTAACCTGTAAGAAATGTCAAAGCTACTCAATTAAGTAAAAGCCAAGTGTTCCTTGTGCCACAATGACACGTTGTTAGGAACAGCAAGGAGACAGCGATTCTGTGCAAGTTTTCTGGCAGGTGGTGCAATATCATCTCATCTCAAACATTTAAGTAGGTTTTTTTGTAGATATATGCAAATTATTTTTCTACGAGATTAATATTTTTGTGAAAAATGAACCAGGAAATTCAATTATGAAGCTATGCTTTGTTTAAGTAAACTGTAAATAACCTTATAAGTTCTGGTCTAATGCCATTTCTAAAAAAAGATGGATTTCATTTTTGAACCTGTTTACACCTGTGGATTACTATCTTGCACGTGATTCATCTTTGCATGCATAGTGTAAAACCTTAAGAATTTGTTTTTTAAATTTTTATGATCTACTGATGTAGGAGTGCTGACAAGAAACAAATTGATGCCTTTGTAAAGAAATGCATACAGAGACATTTCTAAACTAATAGGTCATTAGTAATGAGTAAAAGCTTACCCCACAAAAATCAAATCAGCTGCTACATTTTAAAACTCTTCTTATATATGATAAATAAAACGAATTTTTCCTGTAAAAAATTTTCATTAATCTTTCAACCTGCTTTTTGAACAATAGAATAAATAAAACCATTAGAGCCTAAAAGTTCAAATATGCTACAGATGTTTAAGATAACTGAATAACTATATTAAAATGCACCATGAGAAAATTCTTTATCATTTTCCATGCAGGAAGCCAATTGATATTTTTGTGAGGTACCAGTCTTTCAAAAATACTCATAAGTTAGTTACCTGATATACCTTCTGTACATGGTATATTTAAAAATCTAACTGTACAGTGTTTCAATCATATATAATGCGTATAATCTGCTGAATATGGCACAAATGCTAAGTTTCCACACCCACACATCCTTTGCCGTAGAACACATTTTAGGCATAACACAACACTGAAGAATAGAAAAGTGCCTGAAACTGGGGAAAAAAAAAAAGACACTCAAGTAGTAATAAATTAAATCTCATTCAAACCGATATAAAAGTTGTTCAAGTGTTTAAAGTATCAGATGTGTCATGCAACAGAACAACAGACGATTCAGGCAGGCACACCATGCATTATAGTTTGCATTCATGGTATCACAAGGTATCTCTCCCCCCTTCTGCGTGGCCAGTGAGTGCTGGGTACCTGCGGCACCGCTTGGCTCACGTATTAAACCTCCAAAACCTCTCGGTCTCCTGCGCAGGAGGTTTGACGGAGCTACGCCTCAGAAGGATAACCGGACAACCTCATGCTGTACAGTGGTATCTTGCTGCAGCGTAAAGAGAGGCATACTGAGGTGCATGTAAGCAAAGCAATCATTTCTCGATTATATTTTCCAGTCAGTGCAGTTCACCATAAACCAATCAATTTACCAAAATGTGCTTATCCGAACTGGCCAAGTTTGCACACCAAGAAAACGTCTTCACAGAACATATCACCTTCTCCTTTTTTTTTTGGCACAAATCCTTTTGTACTCTTGCAGCAAGCTCTTCACCATACAAGAATTCAGCGATGTTAGCCTGTACAAACACACCGGTGCTTATGCTTCCAGAGAGGAAACTACAAAGACAGCTAAGTGCCTGCAACAGCTTTGCTTCTCCAGGAACTTTCCTTCTCTCTCTAGGGAGAGCACCAGCATAATTACACTTCAGACAAAGGGGTGTTCTTGCCAAGCTCTTTAATTCCCTGGAGAATTCGCTTCATATGACCCACTTTCGTTATCCCCAGGTCCTACAGAAATTTAGAAAAAAAAAAAAAAAAAAGAAAGAAAGAAAAAAAGAGAAAAAGAAAAAGAAGGAAGTTTATTTACAAAAAGGAAGAAAACCCACTTGAGATCTAGCCATGCAACAGATGTCTAGAAATGTGCTCACTGCAATCAACATTAACCGGAAAAGATTCTGTGGCACCAGCAAGTGTTGCCTAACAAAAGAATTGCTTAGAGCATACAACAAATCCCTCTCTGTTTTGCAGACAGAAAATTACTTACCTGCAATAATGACAACCCAAGGCACTGCAATATCTATCAAAAACATCTTTCGCTTGACTTCTAAGTACAAAAACCTTTCACAATTTCTGGCAAAGAAAGAACAATCTCCCCCTCCTCTCTAATACAGCAATCAAATGCTTGGTAGGATGTGATGGGTTAGAGCTTCTGTCCAGCAATGTCACTTGATCTGAGGCCCTATGATGTCTGTTTTAATCAACAAACACACATATCCCCAGTTTCTCAAGGGAAAGTGGATGTAACGGCTACAGGCATGTAGGACAACTTCCCTTTAGAGAGCAATAGAAAAGATAAGGATTTGGTTTTCGTTCCAAAAAGGTTACATCTCCTAACATGGATCTTCCTGATTAGAGAGCTGGAAGAAAAATTCTCAGAGACATGATAGTCACATCCCAAAGGAAAATGTGAAAAGCAGAAGTAAATCTCCTCGTAGGCACCACTAAAGCAATCACATCAGCTGAAATGTTTCTAATACTGGTTTCTGGGACCCATCTCTGTATGAGTGACAACAGACAAGAGATTTTTGCAGCAAACCTCTTCCAGCATTAGTAACAGCTTTAGCAGCAGCCTTTTTCAATTTTGACTGGTCCAATGGTCAGAGGAGCAGAACGGGATGCCCAGCTGTGCTGATGATCCACAACTGCGCTAATGAATTTTCATCTCAGTTTGGGGGAAATCTGCTTCCCTCATCTATAAAACTCAACTTTGAAAAACTCTTCAAAATCCTGGTGTTAGTGATGTTGAGCAAGTGGCAGATTCAAACATTAGTTATTTGTAGAATAAACCTTACGTAAATAGATTGTGATTAAATAAAAAATCTGAGTAAAGTTTCACTATCTATTCTTCTGAAATAGAAATCTTTTCATTTTAATAGGAAGACTGTCCACTACAAAGACATTAAAAGGAAGGGAGTGTAATTAAACAGCTTGAAATAATTATTTCATACAGAGTGAAAAATGAAACCAAATAAAATATTCTATACATACTCTACACAAAGACTGTATCTACTCTTCTGCAGTCAGAGAAACTTCAGGAAATCTGCACTTCGCATTACTTAAAAGCGTTAGCATGCAATTCATTTTGCATTTCTCCAAAGGAAGAAAGAGGTGGTAAGATGAGCATGAATTAATTATTTTATTGTAAAGGCAGCACAGCACAGATTAAACAGGTGGATTAGTTTTCAGAGAGTCAAGATTGAATTCTGGTTACGTTAGAGATGAAAAAAAACCCTGGTTGTTTCTTCAGTTGAAAACTATCAGTACTATAAATACGTGACCATCTTGCCCAGGGAGGGTGTGGAGTCTCCTTCTCTGGAGACATTCAAAACCCGCCTGGACGCAGCCCTGTGCAGCCTGCTCTGGGTGACCCTGCTCTGGCAGGGGGGTTGGACTAGCTGATCTCCAGAGGTCCCTTCCAGCCCCTACCATGCTGTGATTCTGTGATCCTTTGCAGCACTTTGGCACAAAGGTGTCAGCATTAAACAGTTCAAGGTATGTTCATAAAAGTCCCCAAATCAAGTGCTGTTCATAAACCTACCTGAAATAAAACTTCTGATTTTCCACATCACATCAATTTATATTTTGTTTCCGCTAATGGTCTTAAAAGAAACTTATAGAAAAATGTAGTACTAATTTTTAAGTTAAGAGAATTGATGTAGGTAGTAGTTGTTAAACTCATCCCACAATGACAGTAATATTTATCATTTTAGATTTGGAGAATATCTTCTTTTTTATGCTAAACTTAATTTCCCAATGAATCAAAAATACACACGACTATTGAAACTACTGAAATAGCCTAGTTGCTCTGTGGAGGAAATTCCGCATAAGCGAAAACGCATAAGGATACTTTCCAAACCATGAGAAGCCACACATGCTAAAGGTTAAGAACTTGCAAATTCTTCAGAACAAACATTTTTCACAAGTAGAACTTCTGTTGCATAAGCAACATAGTGAGATGCTGCCAGACTTCAAAGATCAGAGGAAAGAATCATATTATGAAATTCCCAGAAAACTCAGCCACTTTTTCCACCAACCTTTGCAAAGTATCGTCAACAACGCCTATGTTTCAGAGGCAAGAGATTTCGGTTTTATTTATGTTCCAGTTGAAGTTGCTGTAATGTAGATCAGAACAGCAAGTCTCAAAAGCCTCATCACAACTTTTGGGACCCTTTTGATAAATTCTGCCACACTTCCAGGGGAAAAGAAAACAACCAACAAGATAAACTCTGATTTTTTATGCTTGTGTAATAGTTTCGTTTGGAGGAAATTAAAATTTATACATTCCTGACACTAGATGCTATCTAGTATTCTCGGTTTACTACTGATGGAGGAAAGTTTGCAGAGATTCTCTCATCTCAGACTAAAAGGATCTGCTACAGCAGCATATCATGCATCATTCAAAAAGCAAGATCCCCAAAGATCTCTGCATTTTTGTGCATGCATGAGTTTCATCACGCTCTACATAATCTGTCCATATTTAATTGATATCTAATTAACAAAAATTCAGTTTGACTAAAATATGGTTTTGAAGACAAGACCTTAGCCAGAGTCTGAGGAAGAAAACAGACTCTCTTCTGCCCCAGCTATGGCCTTAAAACTACAGGATCACCTCTTCTTCTGCTTTCCCTAACCACTTTGCCATCACTAGGCTTTCAGCAGTTAAGGCTCAAAAAATTCTCGAAAAAAAAAAAAAGGTTGGGGAAGAAAAAGCTGGTGCTTGCAACAGCTTTCAGGAGTTCTTCATCTGCATTATATTATGATGACTAGGCCCCTGTCTGCTTAGCTAAGAACCCATTTATTCCAGGTTTGCCCCACAGATTTTGGCCAAACGTACCGCCAATGTAATACTACCAAACAATTTATATAAATGCTCCTTAATATTAACATCTTCCAGATGAGAAACCTACCCTACTTGCATTCCCAGTGTCAAAAGCCACCTAGCATGCCTGAAGTCTAACAAATCTTAGAAAACATTTTCCGTGCAAGAACTTTTTCAAAACGCGGTGCTGTGAAACACAGAGATGAAATGCCGCAGTCCTCAGCACACACTTCAGCTTGACTGGCATTGCTCATCAAGCTGACATGAGACATGGAAACGCTTTTCTCCAAGAAAACCAACATTGCTATGGAGCTTTTTAAGGAGACATCATCCTCATCCTACCAAATGTGTTGCAGTTCTGATTATTACTAAGTTGCGTGCATAGCAACATGGTTGTCAATGCTAAGAATGCTAGCATTTATTTCAGAAAAATCAGAGTCAAGTTTTCATAGAATCGTAGAATCGTTTAGGTTGGAAGAGACCTTTAAGATCATCAAGTCCAACTGTTAACCTAGCACTGCCAATTCCACCACTAAACCATGTCCCTAAGCACCACATCTACAGGTCTCCCCTCAGCCTCCTTTTCTCCAGGCTAAACATCCCCAGTTCCCTCAGCTGCTTCTCACAGGACTTGCGCTCTAGACCCTTCACCGGCTTCGTTGCCCGTCTCTGGACACGCTCCAGCACCTCAATGTCTTTCTTGTAGTGAGGAGCCCAGAACTGAACACAGTACTCGAGGTGCGGCCTCACCAGTGCTGAGTACAGGGGGATGATCCCTTCCCTACTCCTGCTGGCCACACCATTTCTGATACAGGCCAGGGTGCCGTTGGCCTTCTTGGCCACCGGGGCACACTGCTTTTCAATGAGTTTGCTTGTATAATAAGGCTAAAAAAAAAGTCATGACAACCTTTCTTTCTACAGTTTCTACAGCATAGTTTGTAATTCACTGCCCAGCCTTTCCTCAAGCAAAAGAAAATCACATGGGTGTAAAAGTCTAAGACTCCCCTAATTAAAATCAGGCACAGGAGGCTGGAGAAAGGGTATTACTGCCCGGGTTGGGTGGAGAGAGGGACCTGGTTCCTCTCGGATGTGTTCTCCATTTGCCAGTTGCCACACAGAGCTAACTGAGAATGAGATCCACAAGCTATGCAGAAATATGATTAGAGGTGTCCAATTCTTCAGTCAGCATATCGATCGATTTCAGTGATGCGTGCAAAGGAGGAGAGTTTCATCAAATCCTTTTCCGTGCTGCTTTTTATCTCTACTTTTGACGACAGAATGAAAGGTGGGCCCAGAGGATTCCGTTAAAACAGGCAACGATTCTTCCTGTTGTAGACATGAGGGGCAATAGAGGTACATCTATTGCACACGACTTAAGAGCTTGTGAATCAATGGCGAACCCATTTCGCTTGGCAGGAAGCACAAGCCTTGCACTGGAGGAGAGGCTGTAGACAGGTTATAGCTCGCAAGAGCACTGAAGACTCATCTGCACTCCTTGATAGCCAAAGGGAGGAAAAACTAACAGGGCGGCTCGTGACGTGTTCCTCTTTTCCTAGGTACCACATTACCCATCTTGACACCCATTCAGGTCACTGGTCAGGAATCCGCAGGCTCCCTGAGCCACCCTTGATTGGCTCCCTGCAGAGATCATGCCCCATATGTAATGAGCAGTACGAGTGCTAAATTCTACTATTTAAATTCAGCGTTGCTACATAGAGCACAAGCCATGCTTGGCCAACAGCCTGGCCTACCTTATGAGCAGCACTGCTCTGGAAGCTCTCAGCTCTGCTAACGAGCAGATGGGGCCATTCTAGAGCAAGACTTCTGCTATCAGAGGACATACCCTTGGCAACTTGCATGGAACAACTCCTCATCCAGCTATGCTGAGCAATTTAAAGCCTGCATATGTGCTTCCAGGCAGCACTAGATAGAGGGGACAGTAAAAGCCTGTCTCTGCGTAGGATCTATCTAAGACAAACTTTAGGTATTTCAGGGCGTAGGCCTTTGTGATGGGGTTTTATTTATGCCGAATCAGCGTGAGTCTTAGCAACAGGGCTAACGGGTTGATGATTACCCTGCCGCAGATATTTACTTGGTTGAAGTGCCAGTCTTCTGGGCGTGTAGTCGAACTGGTATGCATCGGAAACAAGGCATGGCCAGAAGCAATGCCTAGTTTAACATAGATACTACCTACCATCACTTATTCCAACAAATTTGTCATCTTGATTTTTTTTTTTTTTTAAGATTTCTTAACCTTTTAGCAAACCTATGCATTAGTGTGATGCTGAGTTTCCCAGTTAAGTTTTAAATTTGTTCAGTGCCCATTAGAACAGGGACTTGCAACATCCATCACTGGAACATTGTGGTGGATTGCTTGGACAGTTTTCTATTTCTAAAATTTTGCATGGAGGGACTGTACTACCCTGAAAGAAAGGAATTAAACTTCCACAGAAAGAAGCTTAGGCGATCTAATACCAAAGGGTAAAATAATACACAACAGCTAAACACATCATATCAAGCACAGCTGCTATCTTCAGCAGCTGCATTCTACTGCAACAGTCACGCAACGTAAGCGCTACCTTACAATGTCAGGATTTCATACTATATAAGAAACTTCACGAACAATGGCACATTTGTATGAAAGTATTGCCTCTATCTGGAGACTACTGCACTGTGGCTAGAGCGATGACTTGCACTCTAAATGTAAATGTTTGCAATTTATACAATATCCTATTTCCTCTCTTATGTGCTAAAAGCAGTTGCAAAACACATTACCAAGAACTCGTTACTACTGAGTTCCCGGAAAAAGTAATGTAATGAATCCCCAAAGATATAGCCTCTATTACATATAATGGATGCACTTAAGTCGTTCTTGAAAAAGACCAGCAAGCTCAAATAACAGCCTCAGACTGCTAGGTAACATTTCTCCCTGTAAAACTTACCAACCTGACCTCAGAGGAAGGAAGTTTTACAATTCTGGAGACAAAAGAAAGTGCTCTTTTTTAAATATATGCAGCTAAAATCAGGCAGAGGTTGGTCAGGGATGAGAAAACCTGTTGCGAAGGTCTATTTTGACACACAAACACCAATGCCACGTAAGTCCAATGCCTCAGTTTATTAAGCTGCTTATCTCTCTCACACCCACTATATCCAATATATACACAATAAATCACCTGAAGCAGGTCAGCTGCTCGTAGCTGCTGACCTTGCAGTAGATAGATTCAAAATTATTACCACCACCTTCAACTGATCCATACTGATCCTATTTAATGGAAATGGTGAACTCTTAAAGATAACATTATATTACACTGATGTCAGTAAGATATCAAACGTGCTTTTCCTGTGCCTTCTGACATAAACTATAATGCTATCATTCTACATAAATTGCAGAAAAAAGGAAATGTCGGATAACACAGATATTCTTGGTTGCGAGTACAAGTCAGCACTTCAGAAATTCAGGCCAAAGGACAGCGCGTATTAGTTTATTGCATATTTGCACAGTGTAAGCCAAGCTACAAGCACATAACAAGTGCAGGGAAAGAAGAAAAGTTGGTTGTCGTTTTGTCAAAGAAAATGGTCAATAGCAGAAAAGTAGCACAAAGGAAATACCTTAAGATCTCGCCTTTCCAGATGTAAAAGCTCAGAGCCTCGGATGTCATGGCTGATGAAGATTTCTTTGTACTCTCCCAAACTGAGCAGATCCAGCCAAGCAGCAACTTCATCTGTGCCCCATTTTTGAACTACCAAAGTTAAGAGCAAAACCCCCTTAATTTCTACATGCTCAAATGCATCACAAGCAAAGGTTAGGCCAAAGAGAGTGGAAAACAGAGTAGAATTGCCGTGCTAGCAAAGGGAAAGGTTAGAGGTGTCATTTCCACAAAAACTGACGATTTTCTTTTTACATGCAGGTTACAGGTTAGCAGTTAACATGAGAAAGTATCTAAACAAAGTTGGGGTTCTTTGCTTTGCAGCCATGCTTTCAGCTTTACTCCAGTTTCTTCAGTAAAGCCTTTAAAACCTCATGTCCCAACAAATTCACATTAAGCCATCTTAGGATCAGTGACACAAAGTCTAATGTTGTTCTGCTTTATACCATTAATTTATTAGTAGTCATCCAGGGAGAGGGGAAGCCTTCAAAAACTAATTAACATGTAAAATTGCAATATCAACCATACCTCAAATATAGCAATGGCAGCAAGCAAGTCCAGTTTTAATTAACATTTTCCAGCATTCTTAATTAATGCAACAAGTATTCTTTAAGCTACTGCGTTACACAGGCCATTAATAAGCTCTCTGCAAAACATTGTTCTCTAAGGTTAGTTGCCCACATTAGTCCTAATAAGACCACATTTATTGAAAAAAAAAAAATGGTGATGCTACTTATTGCTAAAATTTTGCAACTTCATTCAACACTGATTAGTTTTACAGTGAAGTGAAATCTGAAGTCTAATCTGAAATCTAAAGTCTGATCAACAACTGCAAGATTTTGCAGATTTTGACCAGCTGTCCATTAAAAAGACAAAGATACAGAAACAGTTTTAGGACCATCTGATCACTGATTAACTCCTGGACATAATCCTTAAGGAAGTAAGTTCATGGATAAGAGTGGGAAGAGAGGAGAGTGGAGTTTGTTCAACTTCTTCTAATTAAAAAATCAATATTGACTATCATGGCTTTTTGTTTGATTTGTCTCACTCGCTGAACTTAAAACCCATCTGAAATTTAATAATAACTGGTTAATTAAACCAGTGTGATAAAAGCTATTGCGCACCTTTGGAAACTAACCTGAAAAATCTGAATTGGAGCTTCACAGGGAAACAATGTGTTTACCTACGACTTGTATTGCACTGAGTTAATCAAATGTAACCATGAGCAAAGACACAGGTCCTGTTGCATGATAAAATTATCTAAATATTTTCACAGTAGTTCTTTGGTTCACTTGGAAGTCTTGGGGTCCTACTGAATGCTTTCTAAATGCCTCGAAAGAAATCTTCATCCTAGTGAAGATGCCAGTTTGCTCAGTTGCTTTTCACTTTGCCTTTACTCTTAGTGCATCATTTCAGCTCTCACCAAAAAACCCCATAAAATCACATTTTCCCCAAATGCAACTATTTTTCTTGTAATTTCAAAACACATACCAGGTTGAGGGCTGGTCTTATGCTTCTGAACTTTTTCTTTTTTAAACTTTGGCACTATGCGAAACACTGTACTTCTGTTGTTTCTTTTAGCATAATCCAGAGGGGGATCCTGCATGAAAGAAGAGACATAGTTACCTTTAATTAACAGAAAACAACAGTGAAACTACATGCTTGAGAGGGTAATTCACAGTTCATCTCAAAAACTAATACCACATTTTACTTTCCTAAAGAACAATGTTGGGATTTAACTCTATACTTTTTTTATTTATTAAATAACCATTCAAAACCTTTACATTCACAAAAGGGAACAAAACACAAAAAAAGCCCTAAGCTTAGAAGCTTGTTCACAGCAGACAGAAAGGATTCAGCATCGCCACTGAAATTACCTCTCCAGATCATGAGGGAGTCTTAACTTCCTCTTCCCTCTCGAAAGAAAATTAAGGTCAATTAGAAACAGGAAGTATTAATCAAACTCACCTCATCATCATTTGGTTGAAAAACATAATAAAGCCAAGGTATCTCAGCAAGTTTTCTCAACTCTATTTCCACGCTGTGTAAAGCATCAGACAACAGCTCTTCATGGGGAGCTTCTAATTGCTGTTTATAAACAGGCCAGAAAAATAGTATTTTTAGTTTTGTTAAGATATAACATTTAAATCTAGATGTGTTGTTACCACACACAAACAGATGACTACTTTGTGGTGAGTGTAAATGAACGGTGACAACGGATTTGCCTTCAGAGATGGGTCAGACCACCCTGATGCTACATTTAGTATGGTCCCAACCACAAAGGGATGGCTGAGACAGCTGAGACTTCTGGTGCAAATCAGCTGGACCTAACTGTCAATCACTGTCATCATTTACCACACTTGAGTCTTCATAGAGTAAAAGTTATCAGATAACACCAGTACTAGAACACATTAGAAATGGAAACTTCCAGCACAAGGGAGATAAAACCTGATCAGAAGAACAAGAGCCTGGAAAATCTTTGTATGAAAGGTGGTGTAAAAAATTGAGTAGACGGTAGTAAGCCAGAGTTATTATCTGCAAATGTCTTCATATGATAGTTCACTCTTTCACAGTCAAATTAAGAGGACGTGGATCTTACCGAAGATGCTCCATTCCCAAAGGCCTTCCAGTGGTGATACAATACCTGCACTACGCCTCCTAAATAGGTGAGAGATGGAACGACAGCCACTGCTGCAGGCTGGGTGGGAAGAACGGGGACCAGGCATGGAAGAGGGACAATATTGCAGCCCCAGAGGGGAGACAAAAAGACGAAGTCATCAGTGACGGCCAAAGAGGAAAAGAAAGTGGTGGCAGTGTAAAAAGTTTGGGACTTGCTGACCCATGGGAATTTTGAGAACTCCATGGAGGTGCCCATGGAGGTACCAGTCTTCCTTGAAAACTTGATCTGAAAACTGTGTTCTGCAGGTGTGGTGTGAGTTGAACCTGTGAGGAAGGGGTAAGGCAGGCAGCTGATCCATGGCAAAGCTGTTTTGGGCTTATCTGAGTTGCTGAAACACCATTTTGAGGTAAAGAGTTGAATCCTGAAACGAGCTGGAATCACTAATAAAGCAATCTGAACATCCATTTCTCTCTTTGAAGTGGAACTAGTCCCAAAGCAGCACAGAATATCCTTCTGAAAGGATCTAATTAAGTTATATCCTAGTGAATGCATTTTTAAAATGGAGCTGTGAGAGAATCTTTGATCTCTAGTGCTGGAAAAAGATTTTGACGTTGTTGGGGTTTGGTGATAAATTACAAGCCCTCGTTAATTTATCCTGCCTTACAAAAACTTCTTTCCTTTGCTTCAATAGTTTGCATATGTTACCACCTTTCAAAGGAGAGCCCATCTTTACTAAGATACTGCTGTTTAGTATAGTAATACTGGAAATATAAGCTCCCTCTTGCTATTGTGTTATTTTCTCCTCTAAAGCTCACAGAATTCAGTGCCTATAAGCAGACTCTGGTCCTTCTTTTGCCTTCCCTTTTTTTTTCCAATTTGAACAGTTCAGTTAATTTGGAGAACAGCGGAAGACCCACTTGTCTTTGAAGAAGTTACAAATTTTCTTGTGTTTTCATTTTTAAAAAATTATTTGTCATCTATTTTATATAAATCAATGAAGCACAGAGTTCTGTCTTTCTCAACAAGCACTTATCTAATTGCTTGATTCTCAAAGGAAAACATTTTGCTTGGGGACAAAACAACTCTCATCTGATGGTGAGAAAGAGTATGCATTGGCAATATCGCTCCTGAAATAAACCCAAAACAATAGTGCAATTTTGGTAAAGGAAGAGTCAGCAATTTGGGGTAAATTCTCCTCCTACATCATCTTGGAAAAGCTTCCTATTTCCAATATGGAAATTAATACTATGAATGAAACAATGAAAATAAAGGATTTTTTTCAATTCCTTCCCAAATGAAATTTTTAATATCACAGAATCACAGAATCATAGAAACATAGGGGATGGAAGGGACCTCTGGAGATCATCTAGTCCAACCCCCCTGCTAGAGCAGGGTCACCTAGAGCAGGCTGCACAGGACTGCGTCCAGGCGGGTTTTGAATATCTCCAGAGAAGGAGACTCCAATGAATATGAAAAATAAAAAAAAAAAAGAAAATATTTTATTTCAGTGAGCTCAGATCATTTCATTCGGTTGAAATGAAACATTCCGTCATACTTCTCCCTTAATACATTGGAAAATTGTAATCTGTTCCAGACTGGAAATGCTTTTTAAAAAGCAGAAAATGGAAATAGTGCCTTTGGAAAATATCTAGACAAAACATAGTGTTTTTTATTTTTTCCAAACTGTATTCCAGCCATAACCATCTGGGAGATTCCACAAATCAGCTTCATTGTCCCACCTTATCATTTCACTAAAAATGATATTTATAGCTAATTCACTATTTGATGTCATCTAGCTAATACTGTTGTATGAACTTGGACTCGATGATCTTAAAGGTCTTTTCCAACCCAAAGGATTCTATGAAACAATTCTATAACTTTGTCAATCATACATTACAGGAGGTGATGGGAATCACAGTCTCCTTGTGTATGTATTTACATTTCTTTTGTCTCCTTCAGGAGCCATAACAAAGACTCAAGAGCTGGTAAACGGCAACCAAAGAAAAAGCTTACCAAGTAGTATATGCAACAAAGGCATCAACTTACTGCTATCAGGAGCTTTGATCACAAAAGAGAGGGGTGAGAGAGAATTGAAGAGGCAAAAAAAAAGAGGAAGATATTAAAAAATGTCCATCTTTGTCAGAGGAGAAAGATAATTTGGAGAACAGTGTATGATGGCAGCGGCTGATGCATCAAGCAACACCTTACATATTGTCTGTCTCTATTTTAATAGAGTGAGGGACCAACATACATGCAGCTTCAGCATTTATAAAATATATGGTAATAAGGTTAATCAGGGTGCCTTGTTACTGTGACTGTGAAGTACGGTTCTAAACAAGCATGATGTCAAATGAGTGTAATGGACATCTCTGGAAGATTATCTCGGTGTCTTCCAAACGGCCTTTTTATTAAAAAATGAGTTTGGTGTAGACTCATGAAGACATTTGCCCAGACCATAATGAGAAGCAGAAGTACAACATGTAAATATCAGAAATAGACAAATGAATCAAATTAAGCTTTGGAGCCTGAACAAGGGACCAGTTTGACAACACAATGAAATCACAACTGGCTGTAGAAAAGGTAATGTTTCAATGGGAAGGTTTCCATAATAACATTATTTCCAGACTGCCTTGATAAATTACACTAGTCCCAGTATGGCATCACCAACTCAAACCTTTTCTTCTAATTCCTCTTCCTAAACTACTTTAAAATTTAAACAAATTTCTCTATTTTGATTCCCCGTTCAATATGAAATATGGGGGATTAGTAATAGCAATTTCAAAAAAACCAGCAGATGTTTTTCCCTTTTCTTGGACAAAAACATCTAATGAATAACTTTCCCTTCTAAAAACTCATAAAACAGATCATATGAACCTAATCTTTGACTGCTTCTAGAACTTAAATGGTTATTAGCCTTTAGACCATATTAACTTTCAGTTACTGTAGAATAGACTTGTACCATTTAGCACTTGTGTAAAAAGGTATGTGAACCTGCACCAGTAAGTTTCACACCCTAACTCAGCTAAATGAAAACATTCCTACTGATACCCATTTTTAATTATAACACTTAAATAAACAGTAAGTTAGTAATAAATCTGCTTTTGAATCCAAAGAAAATGTAACTGTTCCTAATGAGTATCTTCTTAATGTAAAACTGGACCAGTATAGAAAACCTGACATCTTTCTTCTCTTCACAATGTCACATACAGAAATTTTGTAATTATACATCCAGGTACAACAATTCTTGAGCAGTCTTCATCATTTTAGGCACAGAAACACTAGCCAAAGAAGAAGATGCAAAGTCTGCAAGTACCATCAGAGGTCTACTGGACACTTACCAGTTAAAGGTTATAAAATAATTCCTGCCAGGTATTAGAACAAGGGTGACATTTACTTGCCCAGATTAGATCTGTAGAAGTTGAATGTATGAGCTGAACAGCTCTCACCCCAGGTTCTCTTTAACCAGTGAAGATGGTCACATAATAGAATTCCAGAAGTTCTCTTCAACGCTAAATCTCCAGAAGGTGATTTATCTTTTTCTAAGATAGGCCTCCAAGACAGTTGAGTGTGAATCAACCTCAACAGGGGTACTTATTTCTCTCCACTGACTATTAAAAAGAAGAGCCCAGACAATGACCTTTTAGGTATCTGAAGTGAGGTGAGATGGATGCCAACCTAGGACAAGAATTCATAACTCATTCCGATCCAAACCACAAATGCAGTGTAATACCCTCCAATCAGCCTTACAGAGCTTCTTGTAGCGTGTCATAAATCCTGCGCCGATTTAAAACATCAGCAAAGAGCAAATCACAGATAATCTGAATGAGGGAATAAAACCATGTTATTTTGTGACCTTACCAAAGGAACTCTTCCTACTAGCAGAGATTCAGTTTCATTATGCAGGGCCTTCACATTGACAGCTATCTCCATGGCAGTGTTTCTGGTAAGGCTCTGGAGAATAAGAAGCATAAAAATTATTTGAAGTGATGCAAGTCAGACTGAGAATAAGTACTTAGGGCTTACAGCACAGATCTTAAGCGTCTTCTCCTAGGAGAAACACATCAATTCAGCTCTACATTGACAACTTCTTCAGCACTGAGAACAGAAAACAAAAATGTAGTATCTGTTTTCTGTCTTTTCCCCAACTTCATTTAATATGACCTTATACAATCCTGAAGATCATCAAGTGACCAGCCACCTGTGAAATGAATCTACAATTTTTATGGATGACAAAGGCCAGCAGAAAAATCATGGGCCTCATTTAATGACGACTGTTGATCTGAATTGTTCATCTTATCCTTAGCAGAAGTAAGCTGCTAGCCATATTTTAAGAAGCAAAGGTTAACTAATATATTTACCATACGTAAATTTAGGTTAGATATCGACAGCCTCTACCCAATTAATTTTTTTTGTGTCCAATCCCTGAAAACACCCAGATTGTCTAGTGTGAAGAGAGAAACCAGGAAACTCATTTCCCCTCACCCCTTTTGCATTCTCTGTATAGCACCTGGATAACAATTAAGCATGAAAACTTCTGTGAATGCATCCACAAGAATGGACCTGTATGTAGTAACAGCATTTGTTCAGCCTTTGTCGTGCCTCCACTCTGTGTGTGGCGACATGCCTACAACAGTTGTCTGCAAGCAGATGTGAGCTTTCTTTGCCTATTGTTTTTGCTGTTTGCTGACCCAAATCTGGTTTGTTCGTGCTCAGAGCTACATTAGTACACCGCCTCACTCGATTTAATAAGCACTACTGCATCACTTCAGGATGAGCACCCCTGGCTGTGGACCTCTGCTGCAGATGGAGCAAATTCTTGACTGCTTCTGAAAGGCAACAGACTTACTCTTACTGTGCCCCTAATCCAAACTCCCTGTCTCCCTTTTGACTGCTCACTCCCCCCTGCAACAACACCCAGAAGGTCTGCACTTTAACTGTCATTAATGTTCCTTTCTGAAGTCCCACGTTCACAAAAGAGAGTATCAGCTGGGGAGGACACTGATGAATGCAGAAACTGCATCTTCTGCCTTCTCAGATATCATATCGATCTAACATCAGGAGGGGTCTCTCCTCTTCAATATTCTTCTGTAAAAAGGCAGTGCTCCTAACTCCCATTCCTGGTATTATTAATAAATTTCAGAATCATTGAGCATGATCTCTACCAAATTCATGAGCTATGGGGTGTTTCTCTATGCACGTGAAGGGTTGAGACTCTCTGCTGCTATACAGAGCAGCACCTTCAGAACTGGAAGTAACTTTCCTTTTACTTTCACCTTAGAAACAGTGGCAAAAAAGGGGAGAAGATACAGCATCCATTCATCTGTTAAGCAATTTCATTTAAATTTGAGCATGTGTATGTATATTTAGGAGTCTTGTTTATCAAAAACTTCAAGAATTATCATCCAACTTGTTTTAATATGGGGACGGGAAGTACAATACAACTCGCATGTCACAAGTTTATGCACACAGATATTATAGCTTATTTACTTATACATAAATCTCTGTTCTTCCTTTACCTCAGGAAACCTTGGGTTGGCTTTATTTAATGCATGCGAACATGCATTAACAGCATGAGCAAGCTCCTGCTCCAAGAGGCCATGTATTTTTGCTGCTTCACAGATCCTATAAAAATATAAAAAAACCCAAGAAAAATATTCCTTACTTCCTTTAAAGAATAATTCTTAAGAGTACACAACTTTATCAGATGAGAAAATATACCAAGATATGTTCCACAAAACACTTCTAAAAAACCAGTCCTTTAAAAAAAAATCGAAATACAAGTATCTTTTCAAGCAATACAGCATCATCAACAAATGGTATCCATAACACCACAATAAATGATACCTATAACACAGAAGATTTATTCTGCTATGAAGTACTGAGACACATTTATTTGTCTTAGAACACAAATGCTACGCAAAAATTGTACCAAAAAATGTTGGGGCTATTAATTCAAATAAACTATAGAGAAAAACCCTAGCACATTAAGATAACTTACTTAAGTTATCTTAAAAACTATTACACGTTTCACAAGGCATATGCTTCAGATGTGACATTAAAATTGGCTGCAATCGTTTGAGATTATGGGAGGTCCAGTTGTAATTACCACCTCAGGACCACCTCTAGAACAGTAAGGTTTTTAAGCTGACTTGGCTAAACTTCACTTTGGGTAATTTATAACCTAAATTATTCTTCTATGTCTACTTAAAATCATAGAATGGTTTGGGTTGGAAGGGACCTTAAAGATCATGTAGTTCCAACCCCCCTGTCACAGACAGGGACATCTTTTACTAGACCAGGTTGCTCAAAGCCCCATCAAGCCTGGCCCTGAACACTTCCAGGGATGGGACATCCACAACTTCCCTGGGCAACCCGTGCCAGCGCCTCACCACCCTCATAGGGAAGAATTTCTTCTTTATAGCTAATCTAAATCTACCCTCTTCCAGTTTAAAGCCATTACCCCTTGTCCTATCACTGCATGTCCTTGTCAAAAGTCCCTCTCCAGCTTTCTTGGAGGCCTCCTTTAGGTACTGGAAGGCTGCTAGAAGGTCTTCCTGGAGCCTGAACAACCCCAACTCTTTCAGCCTGTCTTCATAGGAGACGTGCTCCAGCCCTCTGATCATTTTTGTGGCCTTCCTCTGGACCCACTCCAGCAGGTCCATGTCCTTGTGTTGGGGGCCCAAGAGCTGGACGCAGGACTCCAGGTGGGGTCTCACGAGAGTGGAGTAGAGGGGCAGAATCACCTCCCTCGACCTGCTGGCCACGCTGCTTTTGATGCAGCCCAGGATACGCTTGGCCTTCTGGGCTGCAAGCGCACGCTGCTGGGTCATGCTGAGCTTCTCATCAACCAACACCTCCAAGTCCTTCTCAGCAGGGCAGCTCTCAATCCATTCTCCGCCCAGCCTGTATTTGTGCTTGGGATTGCCCCGACCCATGTGCAGGACCTTGCACTTGGCCTTGTTGAACTTCATGAGGTTCGCACGGGCCCACCTCTCAAGCCTGTCAAGGTCCCTCTGGATGGCATCCCTTCCCTTCAGTGTGTCAACCACATCACGCAGCTTGGTGTCGTCAGCAAACATGCTGAGGGTGCACTCTGTCCCACTGTCCACGTCACCAACAAAATGTTAAACGGTCCTGGTCCCAATACCAACCCCTGAGGAACACCACTTGTCACTGGTCTCCACTTGGACATAGAACCATTGACTGCAACTCTTTTGAGTGTGACCAGCCAGACAGAACCCCTCCTATAGTGGGTGGTTCTTCATTCTCCCAGTCCCTGCTCTTGCCTTCTGTGACTTGGGCAGTGTGGCTAGAGCACTTGGCAGTGAAGACTGAGGCAAAAAAGTCATTGAGTACCTCAGCCTTCTCCATATCCCGGGTAGCCAGATTTCCCGTTTCCTTCCAGAGAGGGCCCACATTTTCCCTAGTCTTCCCTTTATCACCAACGTACCTATAGAAGTTTTTCTTGTTGCCCTTGCTTGATGTCCCTGGCCAGATTTAATTCTATCAGGGCTTTAGCTTTCCTAACCTGCTCCCTGGCTGCTCAGGCAATTTCTCTGTATTCCTCCCAGGCTATCTGTCCTTGCTTCCACCCTCTGCAGGCTTCCTTTTTTGTGCTTGAGTTTGTCCAGGACCAAATTGTTCATCCATGCAGGCCTCCTGGCATTTTTGCCTGCCTTCCTCTTTGTTGGGATGCATCACTCCTGAGCTTGGAGGAGGGGATCCCTGAATATGAACCAGCTTTCTTGGGCCCCTCTTCCCTCCAGGGCTTTATCCCATGGTACTCTACCAAGCAGATCCCTGAAGAGGCCAGAGTCTGCTCTCCTCAAGGCCAGGGTAGTGAGCTTGCTGTGCGCCCTCCTTGCTGCCCTAAGGGTCTTGAACTCCACCATTTCATGGTCACTGCAGCCAAGGCTTCCCTTGAGCTTCTCATTCCCCACCAGCCCCGCCTTGTTGGTGAGAACAAGGTCCAGCATAGCACCTCTCCTTGTTGGCTCCTCTACCACTTGGAGAAGGAATTTATCATCGACGCATTCCAGGAACCTCCTGGATTGCTTATGCCCTGCTGCATTGTCCCTCCAACAGATATTGGGGTGATTGAAGTCCCCCCATGAGGACCAGGGCTTGTGAACATGAGGCTGCTCCTATCTTGTCTATAGAGGGCCTCATCCACTTGGTCTTCCTGGTCGGGTGGCCTGCAGCAGACCCCCACTATAATGTCACCTGTCCCTGCCCTCCCTTTAATCCTGACCCATAAACTCTTGGTCCGCTCCTCATCCATCCCCAGGCAGAGCTCCATGCACTCCAGACGGTCACTGACATAGAGGGCGACACCCCCACCTCGTCTCCCCTGCCTGTCCTTCCTACAGGCTCTTGCCTGTATCCTTCCATTGCAACACTCCAGTCATAGGAGCCATCCCACCACGTCTCTACTGGTACTTAAGTCACCAGTACAGTATAAAAAGAATATGTAGTTCTTCAATTGCTTTCTTATATTATCAGTGCAACTCAACAGATACTCCAAGAATTGAATTTGATGCTTAAGAAAATTTGTCATCATGATGAACTGAGTAGCAGCTTTATAAAATGGTCTGATTTAAAAAAAATGCATTTCTTAAAAAAAATAGGTTTGGGTTTTTTTTTCTGTGAAAATTGAAGTGCCTTCTTTATTAAAATACTTGCATCTCAGGAAGAAGGTAGTTCTTGAAAATAAGCAAGGCTGTGGGATCAGTTTTATACCATCAGCTCAATATCATCTCAACTCATATAAATTACTGAAGTGTCCAGGGGCACAGAGATGAGGATTTTGAGCATTAGGAATGAAATAGAAAGCTGCAATAACAATGAATGAGTGGATGAATGCAAAAAGGTATGAAGATTTTATCTGGCAATTTGGGCTCCTTGAATGTTGGTGTGTTAACTGTTTATTTGTACAATATTTTAAGAAAACTTTCAGGTTTATTGAAAAGTGCTCATCTTTTTGAAATTGTGAGTAACAAAGCTTTAAGGAGAAATAAAGTCAGGGGAAGTTAAGGTCAGGTGGATACATCCACACTGTTGACTTCTAAAGTTGACTTCTAAGGGGTTTTTTTTCCAATAAATGTATTTTTGCTTTTGCGTAAAATGAGAAGTTTCAATCAAAAGCCTCTCTGCAGAAAGCTTTACAGTTTTCCATTTCCACTGCTCCTTCAGGAATTCAGTTTTCACAAGAAAAAAGAACATAAACACACAAAAATAAAATTACAGAAATACATAAGAAAAGCATACATAAACAAGTTGAGCTTAGAAAAGAAAATAAAATAAAATTTAAAAAATAAAATAGAATAACGGATAGAGTGGCAACTAAACATTAATCAAAAAACAGGGAAAATACACACTTCCAAGTCTATGTATGCATTTGCATGAATAATTCAGTCTTGGTGTCTCGGTTGCCAATCCAAACTTATTAATTTTACTGTACCTGGTAATAAGTTCTTCTGCAGCTTGCGAGCACAGCTGGATCTGTGCAACTTCTTCTTCTGTAGCCAACTCAACAGCCTGCTGAGGGTACAAGGGAGATCGAATGACAGGTTTACAGGAATCATACTTCTGTTTGTCTTCCCAAGACTTCAGGGTGTTTTCAAAGGCCTAATCAGAATGAATTATACATTCAGTTCACAGCACTTGGAGTATTCGTACTTATTTTAAAATTTAATTTTATATAAATTTTAATTTCTATAATATGTTAATTAAAACTAATTTAACAAGTAACTAATTTAATTTTAATTTTATATAAATAATACAAGCTCTATAAATAATGACAATAAATTTAATTTTTTTTGAACTTAGTGTAGAGAATAAGTCACTTCTGAAAGCTCGCTTTCTCTCTCTCCCTCCTTTATCCTCAATAAGCATCTTTCAAAACAATAAGAACACAAAGACAGTGATAATACGAGCAATGGATAATAAGATCCAAATCTGAAAGTAATACAAGATTCAAACCTAAAAAATGGTGGAAAAAAGTAACAAATTGACTAAAATATAGTTCAAAAGCCATTAACTGCACCCTAAATTCACCATCCAGTTAGTGGATGGAGAGCTGAGGGGCAGTCACGCCTTTCACACAGTAATCCTAGACAAGCGTGAACTCTCCAGGGGCTCTCTGAGTAGGTTCTGCTTGTGTCTCTTCTGTCTGAGACAGAGAGAGACAGGAGAGAAATCTGCAGAAAGTTATTCTGAAAAATGGACATTATAGAACTTTGCTATTTATGCAACTGTGCTAAAACTTCCAGTACGTGATTGTGTTTAATACACCTAGAGAAAAAGAAAGGAGAACAAGAAGAAAGAAAAGAAAGCAAGAAAGAAAGCATGCAAGAAAGCAAGAAAGCAAGCAAGCAAGAAAGAACAAACATAAAATTTTGACCATTCTTACGATATATTAATAAGAACGCAGGAATAGTGCTAATAAAACTGATAAAAGCTAACAAAGAGCTGTGTCACTTACACAAAAGAACAATTCTCTCTCCGGCTTATTATAGAAATTATATAACTGTAAGTAATGATATAAGTTACATAAATAGTTATAAAACATTTTTGTAAGCACTGTTTTGTTCATGTTCTAACTGAGTCACATTATTACAGAACCAATGTTAGTAACGGTATCTCATAACACACTTTCTGCAACATACTCTGTCTCGTGTTAGCATCTGAGCTCTGTTTTTATGTATGATCTTTATAACTCCTGGGGGCTGGATCCATGCCTCTCCATCAACTTGCACTGGAACCCCTTCATCACCAAGTATGGTGATCTTTACTGACCGACACTGGAAAAGAACAAACACGTTATTTTACAGAGCAATAAACACTAATGAAACTGACGGGCCACCTGAAATATGTTCATTACTAGGAGCTGTGGCTTCCCTCCAGGATTGTCTCAAGGATGAAGCACTTTTATAGTTCATTCATCATTGAAGACAATTTGTTATCCGTTAAAATTAAAACAATGTCAGCGCTTTATTAATGTATAGGGTGGTGGTCATCAAGAGTACTGCTACTTGCCAGCATCCCACACTACTGCCAACCCTGTTGCGTGCTTTCAAGTAAGAAACAAACCTGAGCTATCCTGTGGTGCTGCAGTTTGATGACTCTTGAAACTGCCATCTGCATGCTGCCAAATACCGCAACAACTTCTAAGATTTTATCATCGAACGATGGAGCCCCAAATATCTGAAAGGAGAAGAAAATAGTCCATTTTTGATGGTAAATTTAGTGCTTAGATGGCGTGTTCAATGAAACACATTCATTTACAGATTCGTTTTCAACATTTAAATGCTCTAACTTATTTACTGTAGAATAACCACGCTTCCTCTCAAAAGTCATAGGAGTGAGACACAGTAGACAGTAGCCAAATACTATTTTAAAACAGCAATGCTAATAGTATTTCAAATAGCTGAATGACAGGGCATATCCTTATATAGGAAGGATGGCATGTTTCAACATACAGACTAAGAAATGTTTTTCAGGGCGAGATGAAAGGCCAATTCAAATCTCTGCTCGGTTAATGTACTTAGTATCTAAGAGGTTCTTGAAGTTAAGAGAAGTCATGGTGTCTTTTTCCTCAGAAGTGCTTATCTTCTTATATTCTGAATTTTCTGGAAACCAACATCTGAGTCCACGCTCGGCTTTGTTAAACACAGCTTTCATACTGAAGAGGATCTTGTTTGTGCTGTATACAGTTATCCGCTGTAAATACGAAAACCGCTTCTGTATGGAACAAACGTCCTGATATCCAACCAAGATGTTGAATTTCCATGAGCTTACACACAGCGTAGGAAGTCTCACGTGTGCCATTGCCAGCTGGTGTCCTGCAGAGAAATTCAGCCATGCCACAGGACAAGTCTTAGGCTGGAGTTCAACTGGGTCTGGCAGGAGATACCATTCTAAGGTCACTTGAAGCTTGACCGTTTCATCCTGATACGCAAAAGGGAGCAACGAGGGAGAAAAATCAGCAGGAGAAATCACTCCAGTAAGAGTTTAATGGGTAGTGAGATCACCTCTCTGAATGGTACTCAGACTACCTCAGCTGGCACCGTGGGCAGAGTAAGCTCCATCAGAGACACCTGAGAGACGATTTCCTGGAGGTGAAGAATAAGAGGGTGCAGATCCAGGACTGTGTAATCCAGATAGGGTCTGCAGCAGTGGCTCAGGGAGAGGGAGAGGATGGGGAACAGGGTGAGGGACTTTGGTCCCTGCTGCCCACCAAGCCAGTGGGAGCCTTCACCCCAGTGCAGTGAGCGGTGGCTTTGGCCAGGAGGCTGAGGAGGGCTTCTCAGGGAAAGGGCTGCACAGCACAGTTGCCATAGTTTAGTGCCACATCCAGGTGGCACTTCCTTTCAGAGCATCCCAGGAGTGCACAGATAGGTCTTGAACAGATCAGTGTCAAAGAACAGAAGTGTAATTTTACTGAGTCTAGAGTATTCTGAAGCAAAAGGTTTCTCCATCTGTATTTTTCCAGTTTGCATGGAAATGTTTCCATTTTTTCACATGGGGATGTGAATGTCTTGAAAAGAGCAAAGATGGTGATTCTGTTATTCAAAGGTAAAAAATATGGAGAGTCCTTGATTCAGCTTTAACAACTATAACTGACATCTACAGGGCTAGTTCTGCATGGGTTAAGAAAAAGCAGTTGTAAAATTTCATTTATTTTCTGCTTGCATTTTAGCAAAAGGATGGGCAAACCACAACCCAGTCTGCTGTGTCTCTCCACCAGCAAAACATATCTGTATTGAAAAACAACCATACTTTTGGGGTTTTTTTTAATATAAAGCCAAACAAATCTCTACGGATGAACATTCAAGAAACAATTCCCTCCTTTCCTGTTGCAGGTCATGTTTCCAGCCTGTCTTCTGGACACCAAAAAAGCATGCCTAAACAAGCCCCGCTGAAGTCAGTCGGTGTGCGGCTGCCCTGTTTGGCTCACTGATAATGTTTTGGGAATAGTTGCAGCTCTCAAGGCAACATCTTTCTTTTGTCCAGATAAGCAGAACCAGCAGCACCTCAGACCACCACCACCTCTGATGATCAGTCACTCAAGACTGCACTAAAGCAGCGGATTATGCTCCTAACTCTGTCCAGAACAAACGTGTCACTTTGCTGGCACATCTGATCACCAGAATATCAGTAGAACTGCTCCAAGACGCACACATCTGCTGTATACCGGTATGACAGCTAGGACAGATCTTCGCTCTCAGTGAGGCAGTCCAGGGAGAAAAATAAACTCCTGAACAGGAGCTGAGCAGACGTTAGAGATGATTTCAAGTTATGAATATGAACACGGAATATATAAAAACTTCAGATATCCATAGCCAAATATAAACACAACTGCCATCCTCTGACATACACCAAAAATAAGAACAGGACATTGAAACATGTTTAAATATTTTTTGTGACATTTACATATGTGTGTGTGTATGTGTGTGTATAAGCAAAGGATAATAACTCACAAGAAACCAAAAGCATTTGGGAAAAAAAAAAGTCCTGGATTGTCTACACTGAAATCACAAGCTCATTTGCAACTACAGTTTTAGGTGATTCAGACCTCACACACACTAAATCAGGACACACAGAATTAGGATAATCTGCTAGTAATTACAATTGTTGCACTGTGCCTGAAGTGGATGGTAGCAGCAAGACTGCTCCAAGTTGTAAGACATTTAGGTATCCATGTAGTGTAATGTTTCTTAGGAGATGTGAGGAAGAAGGGAAAAAAGATCTCCTAAAATATTTTAGAACCTCATTGAAAATAATATTTAAAAAACAGGTTACTACCCCCACTAAATTAATGCATCAGTCCTCATTTTCTCAATCACTGTCCCTTAGTCCAAAGCTGTTTGGAGAACAGGAGGAAAATTCAGGTATAAACCGTGAGTGATTATCCTTGTCCACCTTGCTTATTGTTAGAATATAGCAAACAGAGGAATCTATGCTTTGAGAAACCTTATTTACAGGAGTTTGTAAAATAGCAGAGAGAGAAACTATTTGTGTCTCTGTTTATAAAATTAGTTTCTAAAAATACTATCTTACAGAGCCATAAAAAAACCCCCAAAAACACACAAACCAAAAAACATTAAGCCTTATTATGAACATTTTGCTGGAATCGACAAGACAGAAGGCAATAGGCAGTGAAAAATTATGGGATATATTTTCAATAAAAAAAAGAATCAACAAGACAATACAGTTTAAACTCAAATAGCCTCCCTGAATAAAAGCTGCTATCCAAACTACACACTACTACTATTAAAATTAAATGAGAAGAGCAATTCATGGTATTTATTGTTGGTTTCACCCAGAAGGTTACTTCTCTTTAATGTTACTCACATCATCTTCTTTGGTTCCACCCCAGAAATTAGTCCCACCAGCATAGCTGGGAATGTTTAGCACAGCTATGCCCTGCAGACTTGGAAGGGGGATGTACTGTCCGTCACACTGTAATGGATAAAAGCTCATTCAGCATACAAATAATGTGATACAAGTAATCAGCCATTTTTAACACATGAAGCTTCAACAGAGCTGGCAGGGGAGGACAGAGTCATTAATAGGTTTGACACAACCCTGTTCCATCCACGCTGTAAAGCGGCTCTAATATAAACCTCTCCTCCCCAATCTTAGCACCAATTTTTGTAGAGCTGAGCAAACACTAGTATCTACAGCAGAGGTGTTCCGTGACTCTTCAAAGAAACATTTTCACAATTTCACATTTACTTGAGTCTATTAAGCAGGGAAAAAAAATAATCAAAAAAATCCAGGAATATTTCTGGCATAGCCACAAACAGGTAGTTAAATCTAAGTGTTGTTAGCACTTGTATACTTGCCTTCCTGTAAAAACAACTCACTCTCCTCCCAAAAATGCAAAGGCAAATCTATGACTGACCCCACAGTTGTTACCCTGGCCATGGCTAGGAGTTGTTGATTTCACAGGTAAGAGGTCGCTCCTGTGAGCGACCATTTATTCCCTCTTTCTTACCCCTTTATCTTCCAAAACCCACAAGCAACTCTAAGTCCTACTCAACACAATCACGGGATGATGTAGGTCAATCTCACCCTACTTATGGCCAAGAGTAAATTTACAGACTTCAGTGAAATCACCCTTGACTGACAGCAGTACAACTGCCTGCAGAGGTGAACCCAATGATCTCAAACCATTCAACTGGGAGTCAAAAGTGCCGTCCTGCAGCAGTGCCACAAGCGTGGATTTGAAGCAAGTTGGAAATATAAGGTCATAAATGATGGATTCAGGTGTTGCTTTGGCGATCATGAATTTGCAGGTAAAGTTGCCTTTAAAGAAGATTGCTAGATTACCGCAAGTTATCAGTCCAACAGAAGGATCTTAAAATTATACAAATGAAATGGAAATCCTCAGGAAATAAGGACCAAATCTGTAGCAATTTTATCAGGAGGAGAAAAAGATGCAAAATTATTTCCAGAATGTGCTTAGTGCTCTCTTTTTATGATTTACTCTCAGCAACAAGACAGAATTTAACATTTTAATCAAAATGTGACAGCATCCAAAATATGCTGTGACATTAATAGATGCTGCACAGCCATTTGTATTATAGTAGAGGTCTGCCTCCAGTTCCTGAAATGGATATTTTTAATTTTCCAATGCTGTGCACCTCATCACATGTTTTAGCATAAGGCTAATATTATGCAAGGCAATACTAAATATGAAATTTCTCCTTGCTGGTTTACTTCCAGAAATATTCAAAACTAATTATGGAAAGGTCAGATTTGAATGTCTTATTGAATCTTATTTGAATCTTATTCAAAAGATCCTTAAATTAGAATTCTATCTGCAGCATACATAACATTCTTTCCTGTCATTATATTTGCTAACTACTGCATAATTCCTTGATAATTACTCAATCTTTAGATAACAGCAATCTGCCGCTACCAGACAAAATCCTCTTAAATCTCAGAGGAGTGAGAAAGAGTTCTAGTAACTTAAAATTATTCTTTCAACTTAAAAAGTTATCTTCATATAAATATCATGAACTTCCATATGAAATACTTAGCATGAAGTAAAAAGAGAAATGATGTATGTTCTCTGTCAAAATCCAGCCTAGATATTCTTTGGGTGAAAATAACTGTAACCATTCCATAGTTTTTTTCTGCGTTTGGTAATTATTTATAGCTCCTTTAAGTTCCCAGTATCGTGAAGAAGACATAGATTTGACGTTAGAACTTAAAAGACAAAAATAACCATGTTTAGATAAGTTACACTGCATTTGTTGTTGCTGTGATAATATCTTGCTTCTTTTGTGTGACTGTCCCAAACACCTATTAGAGAAAGTCTCCACTGGTGTAGCTGGGCTTCTTGTGATGCACATTCAGAATCTCCCCTCTTCGGTCAGGAATTTTTGACCAAGATCATCTGTGTGCTCTGCCTGTACGTGTAATCAATAGTTTAAAATGCACCCAAAGGATTAAGACTCCTTATCTCTTTCCTTCTGTTTAGTGTGTGTTCATTTCTATTATTGCCCTTAAAATCTGGTCTCCCCTTTGATGCAGTGAACATTAAGACACATATCCTACCTATAATTATTTTTTTTTTTTTTTAAACCCAGTAATTACACGAAACATAAAAAAAACATCTGGGGAACCACCTCTTACATAGCACATTTTTACACAGTGCCTTTGAGGGCAGCTTGGGTTGAGACAAGAACTCTAAAAGGTTTCAAGAGGAAGCCCAAATCCTTCACTACACATTGCGGAAGCAAAAATATTAATTCTGCCCATAAATAAAATTTACCTCAAGTTGAACTTTTTGTTCTAAGTTCTTGTAAGTTCTCTGCAGTAGCTCTTTTGTGCCAAGAA
Source organism: Phoenicopterus ruber ruber (assembly GCA_009819775.1). Classification (NCBI taxonomy): domain Eukaryota; kingdom Metazoa; phylum Chordata; class Aves; order Phoenicopteriformes; family Phoenicopteridae; genus Phoenicopterus; species Phoenicopterus ruber. Next base: position 186,383,993 of record CM020215.1, on the reverse strand, counting down.
CTCCATACCACATCATGTTTTTCGTCCGACTTCTGAAAACAGGTAAAACAAGATTCACGTATTGAAATACACACATTATGTCTTGTATTTGTAGGATGAGAAAAAGTTAAGAAATTCAAATAAAGAGATAAGGAAAAGAAAATAATAGGAACATCTTGGCTCTGTTACCGACAATTACATTACCTGCACTTTTCAGGGTGCTCTTCTCGCTTGTTATTAAATTCTAGTGAAATTTTTGCATCTAACCCAATGCCAAAGTAGTTGTTCATGACACATTTTTCTGAATATCCCTCCCTGTTAGAAGAAAAGAGATAATTAGGTGTACGTTTGTACAGTACCTGGACACACAGAGCTTTGACCAAGATTGTGGTCGGAACAGATCAGAACAGATATATCAACCAAGAGACATCAAGAGATGTTTCCTCTGAATCTCCCTGAGGAAACCCAACAGCAGTCAAAGAGACAGATTGGCTGCTAGCTCCTTTGCAAGTGCAAGTTACTTCCCGTAGGACAAAGAAGAAACTGTAACACATCCCCATTCTAGCACTAGCTCCACCATACCCAAAATTAACAGTGGAATATGAGGAAAGAGCTGCCCCGGGCATGGCTCTGAGACAGCAGCACCACACTGGGCTGAGCACCCAGGCTGCGTTTAGGCACGCTGGTGCTAGACATTTGGCTGATGCTGCCTGGCACAGCAGTACTTTGTTTTAGGGGAGCTGCAGCCCCAGAACCCAGATGCCATCCATAAGTCTCTGCCGATGTTACGCCCAGTTCTGGGAAGCAGGGACAACTTAGGACACAAAATCTCCACCTCACTGCTCCAGTCCTTAGGGGGACACTCTTCTTCTTCCTCCACTACGAAGTGCCCAGAACTGCTTCAACATCTGGCTGGCAGCTGAGCTTGCGTTCAGACCAGCAGTTCGGGCAGGAAAACCCAGCTCTGACAGACTGCTGTCCTCCTCCTCTCAGAGCCAGTGGGCAAGGGGTAAGTCAGCAAACGTCTCCTATTATTTCTGCTGCTGCAAGACAATTCTGCACTACTCGTAACTAAAATGGCACAATCCAACCTGTTATCAGACCTTGAGGTCTACTGCCAAATGACAGCAAAACAGAATTTTATAATGAAAAAAAAATTTATAAAAAAGTAAAAAAAAGCTTAAGAAAAGCAAACTAAAGCAAAACAGTGATTTCAGAAAAAAAATATTTCTTACAGTGAATCTGGATCCGGGTCAATAAACGGCGTAGCACCAAATGGATCGATGTTTGCTAGCAACATTTTGCTAATAATTGAACTTCCTGCAATAGAAGCAGCTAGACCAGCCCTTAAACCTGATTAAAAAAAAAACAGAAAAAAATAACAAAAAAAAATTATATTTGATAAGCAGAGAAACATATATTGTCATAATATAAGCCACATACTGAGAGACAAAATATTTATTAAATCCATATAGGGAATGACTGTGTTTCTATCTCAGTTTTTACTTATATTGGTTATCTTTACAGGTCTCTGGCTCTCCTGAGCTGAAAGGCAGCTATGCTGTGGTGCGGCGGCTGACTCTTCAGGTACCACCATTGAGAAAGAAAAAAACCAAAGAAAATTCAGGATTTCAGGCCAGCACTCACCGGCTGGAACAGTAACCAAATGGGTGACCTAACATCCACAAAGACTACAAGAGCTTTTTATTTAGTTCAATCTTCATCTCCAAACTGTCCATGATTTTCCTTTGGTCCTTTCCTTTAGAAATATTCCTAAGGAATACCCTCACCATTTTTACAACTGAAGAGTCATAGTTTAACTTAATTTGTGGAAATGTCACAGTCTTGCCATGCTCACCTTGACTAATATCAAAGTCACTCTACAAAACACTGTGTAATGCATGTAAACAAAGAAAAGTACTTTCTAAAAGCTTTCATTTAAATTGACCTAAAAAAAAATGTAAGCTCAGTTCCATTATGTTTTAACTAAACTAATGAAGTTAATTAAAAGTGTTTTACTGATGCCTTCTAGTATTAATTGCATTTTGATAAGAACAGATTTTTTCCAACTGTTTTTACTGCACAGCAGCTTTCTGTAGTTTCAGTTACTCATTTGCTAAGAGGTGTCTACAGACACCGCTTATTCAGAGGGTTGAACCTTACATGGCTCTGTCCCTCAGCCCCTTCACAGCCCCCATTGATGAGGATCAATGACAGAAGGACTTGGGGGTACTGGTGGATGAAAAATTGGACACGAGCCAGCAATGTGCGCTTGCAGCCCAGAAGGCCAACCGTATCCTGGCCTGCATCAAAAGCAGCGTGGCCAGCAGGTCGAGGGAGCTGATTCTGCCCCTCTACTCCACTCTTGTGAGACCCGCCTGGAGTACTGCGTCCAGCTCTGGGGTCCCCAACACAAGAAGGACATGGACCTGCTGGAGCGGGTCCAGAGGAGGGCCACAAAAATGACCAGAGGGCTGGAGCACCTCTCCTGTGAAGACAGGCTGAGAGAGTTGGGCTTGTTCAGCCTGGAGAAGAGAAGGCTCTGGGGAGACCTTATTGTGGCCTTTCAAAATATAGAGGGGGCTTGTAAGAAAGACTGAGAGACTTTTTACCAGGGCCTGTAGTGACAGGACAGGCAGCAATGGTTTTAAACTGAAAGAGGGTAGGTTTAGATTGGACATAAGGAAGAAATGTTTTACAATGAGGGTGGTGAGGCGCTGGCGCAGGTTGCCCAGAGAAGTTGTGGCTGCCCCATCCCTGGAAGTGTTCAAGGTCAGGCTGGAAGCAGCTTTGAGCAACCTGATTTAGTGAAAGATGCCCCTGCCCGTGGCAGAGGGCTGAACTAGATGATTTTTAGAGGTCCCTTCCAACCCAAACCACTCTGTGATTCTATGATTCTAAGATCCTGAATTTCATTTTTCATCCTCCAAAATTGAACACAACCCTTCTGCTACATCTGCTGTTGTGCCAAACGATCAGGAATCTTCTACATTATTTTGCATTTCCTACTATATGATACAACACGAAGATGTGCATGTTGGTTCAAACAAATTCAGAGCTCCTGGCATGAAGTAAAAATTGTTACTTGACAGCAAGCAGGGGAACAGAAGGCAATATTCAAGTTGTGTAAGGAACAGCAGATTTCAAAATCATGATTACCTGGGCAGATAATCCTGGTGTTAAGCACTGGGAGGTTTTCCTTGCTTGCAGCCAAAGCTGGAGCGGAGAAGGAGCCTGTCTGAGAATGGATACCTCGGCTTGTACGTCGATCTGGAGATCTTGGTGCAGTTTTAACTGTGCAGAAGTAAAAGTAAGAGCACTAATTAGACCTATTATGACATTACCAAATACATAGTTTTTACAGCCCTGAAAATATTTCAAAAGCATTAATTTAATCTGTTACCATTCCGTGACAAATGTCCTTCCCCCTCACACCACAGCTTTTCTTCTAAATACAGGGAAGAAAACTCAGAAACAGATCAAGTGACAAGCACGAATTAAAATGAACAAGTGTGCATGGAATTCAATATGAGGAGTTCCCAACTTATGCTTCAAGCTACTAGCAAAAACTGCATTATATCCACCTTAAAATGCAATAGTATTTAATGCTGTAGTAAGCTCCTGATAAACATGTTAATGAAGTAACACAAATTTAAACTTAAATTCAATCTATATTTACTTAGAAATATACCTATATTATATAGTATATTATTATTTATAACAATTTTAATATAGATAGCTATTCTAACCCACAGGCCACGGAAATACCTGATCAACAGCCACACTATTTGCTTCAAGCAGCTAAAACGGGCCCCCTGCCTGCATCAGGTTTCTGAAAATATCAGACAAAACTCTGACATCTTTATCTGCAGCCAAACTGAAAACTGCAAGGGAAGGGAAAAAGCCACGTTCAGACACACTTGTCTTCTGCAGTTAGAGAGACATTGTGGGGGACATCAGCTTCCCATCATCTTTTCTTCTTCACAAAAAAACCCCAGCAATTCCCAAAATAACTGAAATAACTTGGTTGTTAAAATTCTCCAGAAGATGGATCAATAAAACCTTATGACAGATAGCAAGGTTTGGTAGCTGATTGGTGGTGACAAAGGCTCGGGAAAAAGAAGGGGAAGAAAATCAAGGGGAAAGAGATGATGTTCACAAAGAGTAACTGGTAGCTCCGTGAGGCCAGTTATCGCCGGGGCTGTCTCTGGAGGTGATGAAGAAGGATAGGCTTTTCAGAGGCCTGACCTCAGGTGCTGTAATTTACTTTCCTGGCACAACTCGTTTCACGCAGACTGAGAGAATATGCCAGTGCCTCCTTTAGCCTTGGGAAGTTAATCTTTGTGAAATTCAGCCCCATCAGACGTAGTCAGAAATTGGTGCTCCAGGGAAGAAAGTTTGGGTATTACCGAATGCTTTGCTATAGCATTTCTATGTCCATGTAGAAAGCTTTTGCACACCTGATGATCATAGACAGACATTTCTTGGCTACCTCTGCTCCAAATTATCTCACATGTTAAAACTACCTCAGCTTAGGAAAACTTCAACCTTGACCATCTGAAGAAGCTCAGAACAAAAAATGAAATTATTTCAAAGTGATCTGATATATTCCTCTCAAAACCTGAAAACTAACTCAGCAAAAATAGAATGATTAGGACTAGCACCAAGAAAGCAGAAGAAAAACACCACCAGGAGTGTGGTGGGAAGGATAAAATATACCCTTTTTTGTGGCAGGAAGAGGAGTTCGTGTCAATCATGATAACTCAGCCTGAGAGTAACGTGGGTGTACTGTATGAAGACATTAATGGAAGGAAAATGCAGAGTGGGAAAATCTAGAGACAAAGGTCGTAATAAGAACTGGCGTTTAGAAATTGTGTTCAAATCAATTCAGGCCAGGATTTGGGCATTCCTTTTTTTTTAAGTGATGATAATCTAGCACAGAACAGTCAATGAAATGGCAAATTCCTCACCTTCTTGAATCCCAGGAATAAGATTACACACACATTTCCGGATGACTTGCTTAAGTCAAACAGAAATTATTACATGCAGGACAGGGATAAGTGGGTGAAACTTTCTGGACTGTTTTGTATGAAAGGTCTGACCAAGTGGACTAACAGCTCCTTCTGACTTCAACATCTGTGTAACAGCCTTAGCAGTTGTCACAAAATGCTATAGTATTGCATGACAACAGTACAACACAATGATTTGTATCTGTGCACAACAAAACACTGTAATAATGTTAAAAATGAAAAGGAATAAAAACTGCAAGTGATCTCTAACAAGAGTTATTAAATATTTACATGAAGATAATTAACATATGGAAAAATATTATCTCCATCAAATGACCAGGAAGATCCTCGGAGGGTAAAATATAATATTCAGAACAAAATTAACATTCATTTTTCATAATGCTACTGAAAAATTCACAATGCTATTCACACAGTCTGTCCTCTCTGTACTTGGGAACAAGGCAGTTATATTAAATAGCAAAATCAACAGAGCAGCTGCTCTTTATTTGACAGATGAGACTCATGGGGATAACTGCAATAAAGATAAACTTTTGCTGTTCATGCTCTGATAAAAACAGCAGAGCCCTAATGAGTAAAACTGATGTTTCATTGCAGATAATTGAATTCATGTTTCATGCTTTCTCCCTAAACACCTATCTTCCACTGACAGCATTAATATGCACTCTATTTCACACATATCAGCTGTATGAAGAATAATACAGCTCCTCAAGAAACACAGAAATTGCATCACCAAGAAACAAGGAGTTTATAGATATTTATGCATATGGGTATACATATGTGTGTATGTTTATTTTATTATATATTTATGGCAGTAGGATTGGGTCATCCATAGGGCCAGCATCCTCTATGAGCTACTATTGAAAATGGGCAACTAACAAACATTAACTCCTATAACCAACGTAAAAGGAGAGGGGCCAAAGAAGAGACAATCACCGGAGAAAATCTGAAATCCATTCCTGAAGAAAAGGAAATGTGAAATTCTGAATCAACAGAAGCCCCAAGAGACTAATAACATATTGCTAAGGTAGTAGCTACTGACACAGGCACCAGCTTCAGAGCAGAGCCTCAGGAGGACACCACCTCTGGAAGATCTTGGTGTGGGTCAGGGTAACAGAAGGAGATGCAAATCCCAAACAACTTTGCTGACACCTGATTTTCCCACAGGAAGTTGCTTGCTAAACATCTAGAGTATGGCTTTTGCTGTCCACGAGCTACCACTGTTTCTCCATGGCTTGCAGATTATCTCGAGACCTCACCTGCAGTGCATCACTGTCCACTTTGGTAATATGGCAAAGACTGAAATTTCCACCTATAGCAAGAAGCGGCTTTCCTGAAATTACTACGCAGCTTGAGACTCTTGAATAGCCCTGGTACATGAACTACCGCTCAACACAAAATGCAGTATTGACATTTGTGATGGGAAACGTCCAAACATGACCTCTGGCTGGACCGGCTTGGTGACAAAACCAAGCAAGGGAGGAGGCAAGTGAGGGTCCCGTATAGACAAATCATCCTTCCTTCTTCCACTGCAGCCACTCACTGGCAGATTTCATAAAGGACACACAAAGGAGAGATTTTACCCTATCATTTGAATGTGGGAATTAGCACTATGCTATTTCAGGAGATGACTGTTCTCTAAATATCATTTTACACACAGTAACTGAACACTGAATAGCCAAAAGGAAAGCTTAGCTACAAAACAGGCTATTACTTTATGGAAATGCTACCTTCCAAGCAAGTTGTTTTAAACTCAGATCACTCAATATTCTAACTGCTCTGTACAATCATTGATACAAATAACATAACCGGGTTCTTTCTGTTGCATTTTAAAACCCAGCAAGGGCTACCCACACATAAATGCTGTCTTCCTTTTTTTGGAGAGAAACCTGCAGAGCCCCACAGTGAGGACCGAATGAGGCTCCTACAGGAAAGCAGAAGCACTCAGACAGCAGCAGCTGATGAAGTCCATCCAACCAAGGACAGAGCAGGTAGGGGGCTCTACACCCTGGAAAGCAAGAGTAGCTTGGTATAGTGGCTTGCTATATGGCTTGCTATACAGCAGCCAATAGCTGCAAGGAAGTAGCGGGACTAATGACCTCTATTTGGGACAACACCACAAGAAATTTTTCATGGGAAGGAGCTCTAGGATATCGAAGACTTTGGTTCAAATTTCTGCTCTGGATTAGACAAATAGAGGGGGTGACCTTAGTCTTGCCACTTCTCAGGAGACTTCCACGCTCCAGTTTCTATTATATTCTTTCCTGCTTTACGCCGTTCCACTTCATATAAAAGACTTAAATTTCATTCTCTTCACTCTAATAACTGTCTCAAGGTAAGTTTCCAGCTGAGACATCAGAGTTTTATTGTCAATACAATGAATAAATGTGTCTGTTTCACACAATTTGAAACCCCTTCAACAGAAATGACTGACACAAATCCCTATAATGTACCCTAATACGCCCACGACTGAGACATGCTCTTGCCGCTGTTACCCAGGCTCTAGTCCCTGCTCAGGTTCATATAGAAAGGTGAGTGTAACCGCTGGATTAAATGCAGGCACTTCTCTCCCCAACAAATACCTTCTCAGCTTTGTAAATCCACTCCAGAAGACCGTTCATCTCCTCTCCCGCATTTTTCCCTCAACTTTTACTTACCCAAATCTATTAAAATTTGTCACTAGTTTCCAGTGAAACAACATGCTAGTATTTTTAACTATAGAGCCAACTATGCTCTATAATACAACTATAAGGAGACAGCATAATTTAAAATGATTTTGTTCCTAATTTACTCACTTGATGGGGACTCAAGTTCCTTTGTGTCTTCCTCTTTTTCCTCTTCTTTGGATTCATCCAATTCTTTGCTATATTCTAGCGGGGACTGGTTCACTTGTTCTTCACTATGAGCATTCTGCTCATCCACAACTGCTTATTAGAAAAAAAAAAAGTTTCAAGATCTTTAAAGAGAATCTGCATAAATGGAAAATTAGCTTCTTTTTTTCTGTAGCTTTAAGTTTAAAAATATTAACAAGAGATTTCTATTGCCAATTCAGTGAAAAGAGTCTATCAATCCTTTGTCCATTGCCAAAGATTTGCTGCCAGAAATTTTCATTTTGTGGAGGATAATAGTTACAAAAGAAACACAGTTGTATATACGCACACACGTGCATACATATGTATTCATATATGCAGGCAGACAGTCATCAACATCCAAACAAGCTGCATTTCTTTTCCTTGCAGCTTGTAATAAGCACATAATTTTATCTACATAAAAATGTAGAAATCAAGCTTTAATAATGAAAATTTATGCTAGTAAAGAAAAAAAGCTGCATCATTATTCTATCAGTAAGGATCAAAACGTTGCTGATGTGCACCTTTTTCTGCTTGTTCAATGATCTGCCTCACAGCCTTCTTCAAGCTGTTTGCCCGGAGCATTAACTGTTCCCTCGGTTTGAAGAGTTTCTGGGTGGAAGACTTTGAGACACACTCCGCTAATTGCTCTTTACTTTCAGACAGGGATTCCTCACTTGAGAACTCCTCTCCTTCTTCTTCCACAATGGGGGGAGTGATGCCTGGGAGAATGGGAGCAGCCTGGGCTTCTATGTGAAGAGCCTGGAGCAGTAGGTCCAGCTTCTCATTTAACTCAGTGCACTAAGACAAAGTGGAAAAGAATACACAGACACAAAAAGAACAGTCAATGTGTGAACATTTTCAGGAAATTAAGTACCAGATTATAGGGAGGGATCTAATTTCTCCATGTGGTAGCATTTAAAATTGTCTGTGTCTAAGTGTCTATGTAATTTCTATGTAAAATCCAAACGGAGGTTCAACGTTTTGGAATATCAGATTATGAGTAGGTCTGCATGTTTTTTTGCAGACAGATCCTGTGACACCCAACGAGATTAGAGCAATTATAACAAAAAACCCCTACACTCACACTAAAATAAGACACTGTGGGAAACTCAGCCTGCCACGTAACTAGGGTAGAGATTAGATCTTACTCGTCTCCCGATGGCCAGCAGCACAGAGAGAACCAGCACAGATTTGCCCATACCATGCAGTATAAGAAATTATGGGAGCTAAGTACCCCAATTTGCAGAGATAGCCTACAGGGACATGCCTAGCTGTTAGACTGAAAACACATGGTGGTTTGGGGTTTTATTTTTTTGCAACACAGCTGTACATTTAAGCAAGTGGGTTGTCACAGAGCAAAGAGGCTCAAGCCAGAACCAAACACTGTCAAACACCTCTACCCCTGACTGAGCACTTGCTCTCTAGGTACACTGGAAAAGAGGTGATTTTCTGTGCTTAAGGGAAAGGAAACCAACACTGTTGGTACATTTCCTGACTCTGGGATTGTTAGAGATTTTGTTTTCTTCTTTTCTTTTCAGCTCATGTAAATTTTGTGCCTCGTACCAAATCCTTCTGCTTTTTTTTTTCAATGCTTTTGCAACATGGTCTCTACAATTTACAGCTTAAACCATTACTTTTAACACTGTAGTCTCTCTTCCCTTCATTCTCCCAGCATACTCTCTCTTCACTATCCCACTGTTTTCCTGTAGCTAACTTAATCCCTTTCAGAGAGAAGTGTAACTCCTAATGCAGAATATTTCCATTTATCTCTATGGATGTTACCATGTACTTTATCTTTTCTGAAGGAAAAAGGTGTAAACAGAGTTTATAGAGATCTTACAGTTTAAAAATAGTTTGGAAATGACTGTTCTATGCACTATGAAGAGAAGAATTTTAAAGTCACTGGTTGAAATGGAAGCCAAGCTGGGCATCCTAGAGAAGTTTAAAAATTAAACACCCATGAGCTATAACACAAAAACAGGGCTTTAAACCAGAAAATAGTCATTGTCTTACTTTAATGGCCATGGCATCAGCTTCCTCTGCATTTTCCATCGGTTTTTCATAAGTCTTCCCTATTTTGGCAACGAAGTCCTTTACAGTTTCACATAATATTCTTCAGATAAAAACAGGAGAGCGGAGAAATCAAATGAAATGAAATAGATATGTTTTGAATATTAAATTCTTATGGCAATTGGTTTACGTGTATACTGTTATACACCATTCTTGTTGGAAACTGAACTCTGTGGTCATGCTTGCAAAGCAGATATTACTCTTTTCCATGGCTTGCCAAATTCAAGCAATAAGCTTTAAAACAAAACTCTTCCTCCCTTTTTATTTAAGCCTTTGCACACATTGTATCCAAGTCTCTTATTTCTAAGAACTGAAATAAACATGACTAATTTTATTCATTCCCTTGCTTGTACCCCATTCCATACCAGAGTTGTTAGCAAACTTGCATTCACTTTGTGAACTTCAAACACTGTCTTGCAAATGCCCATGTGAAGATGGAGCCTAGAAACCATGGAGAAAACCTACTGACTTTAAAGGAGCACTTCTTAGATGAAAGCATATGGCCGCACGCATCCCATCGCACCGCTCATGCTTCTGAACCATAGCCGACCCTGAGGCGTATCTATGCAAACTACAGTGGCTGCAATGAATTTTCATTGTGTAAATCAGAGAACGACTCGGTTCTTATTACCTGCACTGCAGACAGACAGCAAACTTACTAACGAGGTGCGGATAATTGCTTAGTACTGTTCATTTGGTTGAAATTTATTTGACAGAAACTAGATAGATTTAACAAGACACAGACCCAATTTAGGATTTGGAGTTAATTTTCAACATGCTATGTATACTTTAGAAATGAAATTTTATTAACTTGTTTTTAGCAGGAAAAAAAAAGAGATGTAATGACAGTCAGATGTATTTTTGAATGTCTATGACTGGTCTTTTGCATATGGCAAAATATAAGATTTTTTTTTCACAGAGAAGGTATACACAGAATACTTCTGATTTCAGATTATGTCCATGATTTGCCAAGTCATTACCTCTCATTTTTAAGTGTTTCAGTTTGGGGAAAAACACCCTGTTGTCTGAGACCACTATTGATTGAATTGATATAGACAAAGCTACGAGAAAGCTACCTAGCCTGAAGTTCGCCTTCACATTGGTGAAGTTCTTTATCCTCTTAATGATATGGATATGCATAAAACAAAACAGAAAAAATGTAATGTGAAGTAGATCACATATTTGCATTAGTAACAGTACGTTTCATATTTAAGCTGCACACTGATTTGGAGTGATTTAAAATCACTTTATATAAATATTATGTTATATATTTTTTTAAATGGTGATGTGTTTAGAATTAAGCTATCCATTACGATTGCACCATATACAAATCTTGGAGAAAAAACAACCACCTTAAAATATATAAATTAAGATATATTAAGCCAAGAAAGCCAGGCCAGCCGTAAGAAAATCAGGCTCACACAGAAGGTTATTATGGTGATGATGTTACACAGAGGATTTATCCCACACATTGTACATAAAAAGGATCAACTCACTTGGCAGATGATATGACAACTGAGTGCTGATCAGAATTGAGAATTTTTGCAAGATGAGCAGCAACTGAGTCCTCATAAGCAGATATCTGAAAACAGAGGAAAAAGACTTCAATTTCCACACGTTTCAGCATTTTAACACCTATTAGTGAGTTAAAACACCTCCAAAAATAGCAGGATTTCCATTTTGGATCTAATGCAAGGACAGGCAGCTGGCAATGAAGATTCTACCTGCATACTGTATTTTATGTACCAGATTTTTAATATTCAAAGTAACACTGCATTTGAGAACTTGATGCACAGCTCTCTTCCTCCTGTAGAGAAAAAGTAAGTTATTTCTAGGCTAAAAATAGTCCATGAGGCAGAAGAAAAATTTACCCTCTTTTTACATTTATAACAACCTGAACTATTATACTCTCTTTTATTTCTAAAACAAGCAAAGTTTCCCTCAAACTAAGCTGCTCAACTCAGAATAAATCAAAAGTTTGCAGTTATAATCCTGAATTTTCTTTTTACTATCAGATGTGTTCTTGCTCCCCAAGTACCCCTACTGACAAAGGCTGCTGAACTGGTATAATGTTATTAAAACCAGTCCTTAAGGAGCAAACCATTTAGGGCTTAGTCTTTACGAGAATGTTTGGGAGAATGAATGTGTGCACTGTCCATCTTTTTTTGCACAGAAGAATTGTAAATCCTCAAATACTCAGGCAAAGATTTGGAATGGATCAGATTCACACCTTCACGCACTATATCCTGTCTTAAAATAGGCATGGATCCAGACCTCAGTTTTAAAAGAAAATTCTAACCAAATTCCAAATCTAAAGCTAAAAATAAATGCAGTTCTGAAATCTTCTGATGGCTGCCTTTAAGAATCTCTTAAAATCTCTTAGTGTGTTTTTGCCCTTGATATGGAGCAGGTAGATATACCACTCTTTATTTCCTAAAACCCAGCCTTAGTTGTTGAACTCTGACAGTAAATCAGTTTTCATTTCATGGGGAAAACCAGTAGGTAACCATCTGATCTGTAAGAACGAACTACTGTTGTTCAAACATCAGTATAAGACTTCTGGAACTAAACCAAGTGAAATAAGTCTCCTGAAGCTGGAGGAAAGGGGAAAAAAAAAGAACTGGATATGTACTTTTATTTATTTGTCGAAGTGCACTTTAATACATTACCTATTCTAAGGCTAATCATTCTTTTTCTGAAATATCGTAACTCAATAAACTATGCAAAAAACAATGAAACAGAGATTCAACAGAGTACTCAAAAGAAAATGGCTTTCTCCAACTCAGAGTAATGGCAGTAACTATAGCCTACAGAACTGATTTTCCAAAAAAAAGAGGTCTTGTATGAGCAGTTCCTTCCATTTTCAGGAGGGGCTAAACACAATTTCAAAGCCAGAACTAACTAGAACAAAATGTATACTTTTTCCTTTACAAGATGAAGACACACTTGAAAATTTTAACTGTCTTGCAAAATCAGAGAAGATAAAGCTTTGGTCTGCATTGCTGACACTGGAAACAGAGCTGTGTGCAAAGCAACCCCGTTAAAATCCCAGCCAGTGGAGCCCCAGCCTTTTTGCATCTCTATATCCAGCAAGCTGGCAAAGGTATAACCTCCTTGCCAATTAAAACAGCCTGAATTATTAAATTATTCAAGAACCTGCTGATTAATTATTGCTTCTCAAGTACGTTTGAGCTAAAGTTGATATGCATTAACTTTCTTAGGAATATATTATTTTCTCATTTTTAGTCAGACTTTTCATGCCAATTAATTTGATTAAAGCATCTCCCTCTCCCACAAAATCGAAAGCTCATCAGATAGGACAAGCACAAATCTAGTGTGAAAGGCAGACTAAGCTTTTCTTTGGGATCACTTATGATTTCAACCTCTCTGAAAGAACAGAGAAAGTTGGGTGGTATCACCTGATCTAACTCACTTTGACAAGCTGCAAAAAGCTTCTTTCTTTCTTTCAGAATACAACCCTTGCCTTCAAAATACTGGGTTTTTTCAATGCTTATTCCAAACTCAAGATAGCAAACATTTTGCTTTTTTATATATATACACATATATAAAAAATATATTTTTCATATATTTATACATATTATTATGCTATACATAGTATGTTTATATAATAACATAATACTACATCATTATATATAAGTATATTCTTACATAAAAATAATTATATAAAATGTAGGACATTATTATATAAGAATAAAATACTGTATTATACTCCTACATATAGAATTATATATAATGTATAAAGTAATATATAAGAGAGATATATATTAAAAATATATTTTTCAAGATGAAATTTTTCTGACTGCTCTGCTGAAGACTCCTTACCTTCATTTATTTCTGGCAAATAATACAGAACTGGAAATCCTAATTATTTGAGATACGCACCATGAACAGACATTAACTCAGTTCAGTTAGCAGATCACAAAACATCCGTTTCTATTTTTCATGCAAGTGTTTTAATTATAAATACAATCATCCCAGAAGCTCAAAGTTAAGTGTATATGAAGCAACAAAACGAAAGTAAAAGTTCACCTGGCATTCCTCCGACTCTTCTGCAGTCACTGGAAGAATAGAAGGCTTTGCTGGTAATTTCAGTTCATATGACATTATACTCCACCTAAAAGAAACATAACAGTTTTTAAGTTTCCAGATTATTAGTTTTATCTTTTCTCCAACATATCAACAAAAAGAAAATTCAGTGTCACACCGATTGTTAAAAAAAAAAAACCAAACCAAAGAAAACAAAGCATCTTAATTTTTAATTCTATGTTAACAGAATATGGGTGAAATAATTGAGACCAAAGATAACAACTGGGATTATTGCTTAGATTTTTTGTTAGTGATTTGACGATGAGCCTTCTTTGTGAGCAAATTATGGGACATTCAATGCAGGCAACAAAGATTTTCTAGCAAAACATTCACAGCAGAAAAGAATTTGTGCAAACTAATTGCAGAAGTCAACGGAAAATACATGTGTTCCTAGAGAAAAAGCTCCAAGGTAGCATTAGCTTTTTATCTCAAACAGGGGAGGGAGGCATGAGAACAAAGCAAATGGTGAAGTATCTTCATTGACATATATGTATTTTTTCCCCTGGTAAAGGACAGTACTCCACAGCATAGATAGCATGAAACCGCTAATAGCAACATCCTTCAAAGCCTGCTGAAAAGAACAAGTAATCACTGCAGATTGCCTTGGGAGCAAGTCTACAGAAATTAGAGCAAAAAATGACACTGAGCTCTTTTCAGTACAGAAAAAGACAAACATGATTTAATCTACGAATCTTTCTGAATGCTGAGGCCAACAATTATTTCTAAGGATCGGTAACAAGCATTTCTCTATATACTTTGCTGGAAAATGATCAAGTAGTCTGCAGAAAAGCTTAAAATAAAAAAAAAGACTCGTTTCTCTATTTCATAAAAAAAAACCCTAAAATAAAATCCTCTTTGATCACATTCAAGTGTTTGTAACCAGAGCAAGAACAGAAACACCCATGAGAGAAAGGAACAGAGTAAGAAATACTCATCTCAAAACCAGAGTGTTACACCTTCATTGGAATGACATGACCACCACCTTCTCTGACTTTTTTTAAATTGGGATTGCTCCTTTTGCTTTATGGATGGAGACCACACAAAACAAGGAGTGGGAAGATCTCTTGGTTTTGACTAAGAAAATGCCTCCAACAGAAATATTGGTAGTGGATCAAGCCAAAGATCCACTTAGCCCAGCATCTTGTCCACAGCTGATGTCTCAGGAAATTATATGAAGGGTGAAACCACACAATGGGAGTTCTCCCCACATCCAAGGACAGAGAGCTCAGGTGTTTCCTAAATAAAGATGCTGCCTTTAATGGTATTTAATAGTATGCATGGGGTCCGTAAAACTGCCCTGAATGGTTTTGAATCTATACAATTTCTTAGTGTTTACAACTTCTTGTAAGGGGCAGTTATGCAGCTTCATCAGTTATGCAATAAACTGTTTCCTTCTGTTCATCTTTGGACAACACGCTTCCTAGATTCATCAACCGCTCTCCCCTCTGACTCTTCAGTTTGAAACAGATGTTGAAGAGCTGTCCCCATTACTATCTTGGCTTCCCTCATGATTACTATCTGCGCTCTATAAACCAAAACCACTGAACATTAAGTCCCTAGGATGGATTTAGGCCATCACAAACCCAAACAAATACAATTTGAATCTCATGGTAAATCATGCATATGCACATTTAGGTTTACCTGTCTAACATTTTCGTGCTGGCTCGTTCTAGTTTCTCCAAAATCTGAGGAAGTTGTGTATCATCATCACAGGATCCTCCCCAACCAAGGACACGAGCAAGGTCATTTCCAGTACCGAGGGGTAACACTCCTAACTGACACTGAAACACAACACAGCAGCAAATCTACTATTGAAAACTAGAAAGAAAAAGTACAAACTATTGCAAATGCTTGTTCTTTCAAGCAACAAACGTTAACCATACAGCTGATGTCTAAAGCTTGTAAATCAAATTGTGTAATCCCGATACAACTCGTCCTGTTTATGCCAGTGAAAATTTTCATTTAAGAGTAACTATTGAGTTTGGCCCATATCCATGTATACGACAAAGAACCGAGTCAAAGAAAAGTAAGGGTACAAAATTAAGTCAAGTAAGTAGAGCCAAGGAAAGTATACACACTTGCCTGTTTGTGCAAGCTGAGCTTATCAATTTCCGACAAGACCCAACCCACGCTTCCATCGCCGCCACACACAAGAATCCTGAAGTTGTCAAACTTCTGAAATAACCGCAAACTGCAGAGAAAACGCAGCCTGTTAGGGCCACTTACGTCCATTAGTGAGAGAGCAGTTATATTCATCAGCAACCGTTACATGAAAATATGGTGCACGGCACCTTTACGGTGGTTCTTTTATTGTTCTGAGATATGTGGATACAACCAATTACTTAATAAACCTGTCTGCATCCCATCTATTGCTGTATATTCCACTTATACTGACATTTCTGATAAATAACATGCCGAGTTTTACTAAAAAAAAATTCCCTTGATATTGTTTTCAGGATTTTATTAATATTATTTTATTAATATTAAAAAAAAATTTCTAAGCTATGAAATTGCAACTGCTCTATGCTTCTCACTTCAGCCAGAAAGACAAGGCACCACGGGGAATTTTTCATGAGAGGAGGTTAAGACACCACGACAGGATGTGCTCCACAATACGGGTGGGCTTTTGCCAACGCGTGACTAACCAAATGCAAGGACAGTTGGAGGCAATTATTACACATAAGGTGATCACGACAATGTAAGACAAATAATACTAGTATTTCATATTAAATCCTTAAAGCCATATCCTGCTTTCACTTCCTACGGCTCTTCCTCCTGTTCTCTGACTTTTAACACCTACAGGATACAACACTTGGGCAGCACAGAAAAGGAGGACAAGAGAGACAGAACAAGCAGAAAGGTGAGACACAGAGGAAAGAGGAATGAGATGTGAAGAAACAGCCAAGAGGTAAAAACAACAGGGATTTAAACTTGGGGGGAAAAAAAAAAAAATTGGAAAGTAGAAACTCTTAAAAGAATAAAAATAAATATGTTTATTTTTAATGCATGTTATTTTCCAGAATATGTATAATCTCAGAACTATTTCTAAAAAGCAACATATTAAGATCACAAATTTTTGAAGCATTTATATTTTTTCTAAAGAAAATAATGTCACTTGTATATGATAGGCAGATACCTACTCAGAACAAAAGATGCAGATATTTAAGGAAAAAAATGTTGATACCAAAACAATTTCTCCTACCCTGAGAAAAGAGAGAAAAACCCCTAGAAATACACTATCTCAAAGAACGCAACTCCGCTTTTTAGATCAACTAGAAAAAGAAGACATCAGCACAACCTGATAAAATAACTGCTAAGGACCTCTCTTTGGAAACTGGGAAAAATATTGAAAACCAACCAAGCTGACCTACGATTACTGTGCAAAACCAAATGAGCCTCCTGAACCACACTGCTGGTAGGTACAACTAGGTGAAGCAAGACAACTTGCAAACAGATATATTTTTTTTCAGATTGTTCTCTCTCAAAAATTGTGTCTCCAATTGAGATGAACCTTCTTTACTTTTATCCATCATTATAATTACATGTACAAAATATTAGCCGAAAGGGACTTTGACTAAATTCAGGGTTTTAATGAAAAGAATATTATAACTTAAAGAGTTAAGATAACATGTCCATAACACAGTACTAACTATAAAAAGCCACATCTGTATTCCATTATATTTGTATTACTTGCCCACTGTTTGAACTGAATTTTTGCGCATGTTTCGTCTACATTTTTATCATGCAAGCATAATTCTGCATCTGTACAAAAATTAGTGTTTCTAGTTCCCGTAACTGATACTAATAGGCCATTTAACCACAATGCTACATCTGAGTGGAATTAAGTTAGGTAGCAGAAAAATGTGTATGAATTTAATCTTCATGAATGTGCAAAGATGCTTGGGTTGTGGCCACCACCATGCAAATTTCATCCCTATCTCACCAACTATCGACCCTTAGATTTTGTAGAATTCCTGATGGTTTTAATTGTGCTCTTGCTCCGCATTTTGTGAGACACTTATTTTCCTGACCATTTGCATATGTTGCCTAAAACCATATTTTGAATGTAGTTTTCCAATGACAGAAGTTTTAGTGTACTCACCCCTGACCCACTGCAGACTCCCCCACTGACATTTGTGTTCAAAACTCAAAAAGATACAGAGTACATTTAGACAACAGTTTTATTCCATAGCTATTCACAACAAAGTCACAGGAATATCTGAATTACGCGTATGAAATGGAAGAAAACCACTTAGGCAACTGTGCATAAAGGCCCTGATTCAGGAAAGCATCCAAGCATTTGTAATGGTTTTGAACCTTACCAGTTAACAGAAGTCAAAGCTGGCCAAAAAGCCACAAAAAAACTTGGGCTGATGGGTTTTGGGTTTGAATTTTCAAGTGAGTTTTTTTGTTCTAAAAAGAAAATATTATCCTACAATCCCTTCACCCACCGGAATTCATCCTGAAATTCTGTTATCTATTATTTAATTAGGAAGTCACAGTAGATATTGGTGATAGAATTATAGCAACGAGGGGACAACACACCACTACACTTTGCGCTAAATTCCCTTGCGGAAAGGATTGCTCAAGATTTCCAAGGTCATTACCCTAAGTGAGGTCCTCCATTCATTAAATCGAACACCTGAGCTGGATTTAACGACTGTTTGAATCGACGAAGAAACTTTACTCCCTGATTGTCTCCACTCTTTGAGTTAACAAAAACTAAAAGAGGACTGGCACAGGATGGCGGGCATGTGGCTTTCCAGAAACCTGTGAACATAGTTAGAAAGAATGAAATAAATAAGGCTTTCTAATATGAACAACACAAAAAGAAATCATGGGAAAGAGGAAGAAAGGGATGAAGGACAAAAGGAGTACATTTTATCATGCATAATGTAAATGCTAAACTGAATATTAGCCCTGCAAGGAAAACATAATTGCTCAAGATTTACCAGTTCATTTTTTTCTTTCCGGTATTTTCAGTGCCTAGATTTAGTAAAATCCTGAAGACAATAGCTTTATTGTTTTTCCACAGTGAAAAAAGTTATTAACCTTTTAGAATACTTCTCAAATCTCGTCTTTACAGATTATCACATAATTAAATATATATTTCAGTTACAAGTGTTTGGTTTTTAATCTGATTTTTCTTTAACCTTACTGGGTTGAACTGGATCATCCACATCTGTGTGAGCTTTCTAAGAATACTCACAGATTTTAAAAGTTACTGTATTCAGTTGCTCCCAGCTGAGACTTTGTATGAGAACTTTTTTCTCAGACTGAAGTTATACTATTAATTACAATAGAATCACTGAATAACAAACCTTCAGCTCGGATTCACAGCTTATTAAAGCCAATGCAGGTCTTAACTGATTACAGCAGACTTTTCCTAAGGCCCTTAGCAAGTAATATTGATGGACACTGCTGTCACTAATACGACCGGTCCATGGAAGTAGTGGTTTCTCAGCAGCACTTCAAAATCAGACATCGCAGGTATAGGTTTTGACATTTCTTTCAGGCAATAGTAAAATAACTGTTGTTTTCAGTTGCCTAAAAATATTACTAAAGCTACAAATAAAAAATTGGCATTAAAGGATGCTAATTTAATTCCACATTATCATAATGTATAATTTAAAATAAGGTTTGATTCATTTATTTAAATGCCAAGAAAAATAATTTCACATATGGAACAATCTTTCTAGCATGAATAATAAATAGCAACATGACACTGGTCTGAGACACCACATAGCAAGTAAATAGAAAAGAGTGAATATATACAGCATAGACAATCACTTTTACTAACTTCATACAACAAAATTCATTAAATTGTGTTAAAGGTGTTGGTCTACATTTGCCATCAACACAAACTACAAAATGAAAGCAGTTAGATTTCATGATACTCCTTATTAAATCCACTCCCTGCCTTTAAGTGCAGTCTCCCGCTGCTCACGTGTCTCTATCCTGAGCCATCAAAGAGCACCTCTGAGTTCTGAATATTTGCTGGGTTTTTTATCAGTGTGTTGCAGGATTCTTACACTGCTTATATTTAAAGGAAATTTAGAGAGGCTATGGAAGCAATTCCTCTCTTTAGCCTGGTAAAGCAGCTGTTGGATCTAAGCTGTTCAGCTAGCTTACCTCTGCATACTGCAAAGTTATCCAGAATTTGAGGACTCACAGAATGACTGATGCATGCTATGCAGGCGTCAGCCTATTTCATCTGTGGACTCCGGTCATTCACTTGAAAAGTTTCCAAGGGTCATAAATAAAACCAGAGAAAATTTCTAGCGGGGGAACTTTCAAAAACATTTTTTAAATCATGTTGGTTAAATAATCCTCTAAAAAGCTACATGGAGAATTATACTATAAATTTGAAGACTGCATTCACCTGTTCAGCAGAAGGATTTTAGCCATGTTTAGTTATACAGATCTCACTAGGCACTGCAAGTCCAGAGCTACCACTGAACACACCACAATACTACGTACCATCAGAGTCTATACTGTTTAGTGCTGTTGGAGGTATGATCGATACCTTACATTGGCCAAGTGGACATTTACGAGGATACAGATCTTTACAGGCAGTGTGAACCTGCAAAAGAAACACAAAATTATTTCCCTACAGTGGATTTTCAGGGTGCAAGTATAACTGATACAGTATCTATGTAACAAAAATGGACTAATATATAACATTTAGGTGTAGAGCGAAGAGGAGCGAGACTGGAAAAAAAAAAAACATATGAGTGTTTAACCACAAAGGCTTGTTACTCATTCCACAAAACGTAAGCTTGGAGTACTTCATCTTCAGCTACCCCTACAGCAGATACGAATTGTCCTTTCAAGGGAATCGCTTACCTCCATCCACGAGCAAAGGAGGACCAAGTTCCCAGCAGCCAGCACCTGTGCTGGGGGCAGCAGGCACGCTGTGCACAGGCAAAGCAGCAGCTCTGTACATGCCTGGTGCACCTGGATGTTCTGGAAGATGCATCTGCACTAAAGCCAGCACACCTACCAAGCCAGACTGACCTGCTAAAGGTGGGTCCCATAAACTGTGTGTTGTAGAGGCCTCTTCCATAGTTATTGGAAAAGCAGGCACGTGCAGAGGGTGCTGCACTTCACCTAAATTTCAGATCACCTCTGGAGATGCCAATCGTTTCCCACTGCCTACGCACAGAGCCTTGGACATCTATATGCCGAAAGTCTCAACAATAAAAAAGCTGCTGATTTTCCACTTCTATAGGCTAGTATATGAAACCCATCTTCTTAGACAAATTTAAAAAATTAAGAGAAAACTGTATTTTGGGGAAACAGCAATAACATGTTACAGAATTTCAATCAACAACCTACAAAGCATCCTGAAGAAGGGAACTTCAAGATTTTGTAGTAAAAAAAATATTACTACAATAATATTAATAAATATTACTAATATTACTAAAATATTATTACAGCAATATCTACAATAAGAGAGACAAGAAAGTAACATATGATTATCAGGCATACAGAACAGGCATCTGAACCTTCAGTTATCAGTTAGGAGAAGGCAGAGAAAACACACTGGATGACAACACCTATTAAAGAAAAGCTGCATCTGTGAGTGTATTAAAAATTAACTGCACTAAGTATGACAGTCATGAGAAATTATGAACGTTAGAGAGACCTGAGTTTGCACAAGCTGCCTGCTCCTATTTAATCCAAAAGCACGGTTATGAAATGACAAAATGAAAATAATGGCGAGTAATAAAGCTGGCAAAATCCTAGATGCTTGGACGTGGTTCATTGCACCTACCATAGCTTTACACCAAAGGCACTTCCAATCTTGCAGGCGTAAAACACTGCCACAAGTCTTGTCGCAGACTGCGCATTTGGCACTGACAGGCAGATTACCCTCTAACCACTGGTGAGGCATAGCTATCTGTGAAGAAGTAGTCATGAAAGTTAAATACTCAGAAATAGAAATTAGATGCTTTTGTCTCCCAAATATAGATGGATTTAAACTATTTCCCGTGGCTCTACCCTTTCACCAGAGAAGCAGGTATGGCTGACCAGCGTAAGTGACACGGATGCTCACAAGGCAGCAGCTATGAAGGTGGACTATGGTGATGTCTCACATGCCAGGCAGAAAACGTGACAGCTGAAGAAGGGAGACACATCTCATTCAAGTATTCATGGTACTATGGTAGCGACTAACCACAAAACAACAGGGCAGTTAAATCTAGAGACTCCGTAATACAAATAAGTACTCATTCCCTTAATGTTGACTACATGGCACAAACCAATTTAAATAACTATAATTCAGAAGAATAGGCAGGACAGCAGAATATCTCTGTGGCTTTAGTTAGCCCCTCCGTCACCATGACTGGTAAGTCACAGCTCTATAAAGCAGGCCCTAAATTCAGTGCGAAGCTTTACTCAGTGCACTCTTTGTCCCAGTAATACCATGGGCAACTCATGACACTCATGGGTGTGCAACTTAGTACTAACCTTCTAGGAAGAAGTTTCATGCCAGTGGCACATACATAGTTGTGTTTGTAAAAATAACGCATCTATCACAACAAAGCTCTGAAAAGGTTTTGTCATTTCTCCTGCTAATTTTAAAATTCCTGCTTTCATCAGTAAAAAACACCCTCCACACGTCAGTGAATTCCAAGGAGGCCTCCTGGGGAATAGCTATAGGTAAGGAGGACACAAAATAGATTGCCAAAAGAGCATGGTAACAGTATAAAATACCGCCTTAGCTTAAAAGCAGTAGGAACTTCTGGGGAGCAATTCTCCAGCTTCAGAGTTTTTCTGCATGTGGCCTTTAAAATCTTGTAACACAGCTACAATCTAGTGCCCACAAATACTAAACTTGTCTTGTGAGATAGGAATATAACTTTTGTTCTAAATACCATGTTAATCTTTGAAAAGTGTTCAGGAATGTAGCCACCTACCATTAACTTCAATAGGTCACACGGCAATATTTCTACGCTTAGTCTTTTTTGTTCCATGAAGAAGAAAGAGCTTTGGAAAATACTGTAAATATAAACAGTACTTACACCATCTTCATCTTCAATGATGTCTTTTCCAATTGAGGCTAAGGTAGTCCATTTGCAGTTATTTGTTGCTCGGACAGCACATCTTTTATGTGCTTTAAACTTACACACTGGAAGGCACACACAAACATGTAATGCTATGTTATTTGTTGTATTTCAGTGATACATATCTTTTAAAAAATTAAACACAGATATTCCATAAAACCGCCAAGTAAATGTCACTTAGTGTTGCACACCTGACACAAACTAACTCAAAGAAAATTCAGTTCACAATCACTCCAGCTTTAACTCACTAAACTGGGTTTAGGGGCAACAGACACTACATGCAGCCTCTGTAGTTTTTCATACATGCTTTGAAAAGGTTCAGCATTTGCAAACATTCAAGGCTCGAGTAGCTCTGCAACCTTAGAGCTGCGTTACAAGTAGCCAGGCTAAGAGGCTCTGCTAGAAGAATAGTTAGAAAACTCAGCAGCTGAGAAATACACTGTTTTGTTTGCTTAGCTGTAGCCCATGTTAAGTCTGTTCTCAAATTCACACTAGTCCCCATTTTCTCAGGTGCAATGCAAGGTACTAAAGTACAAATACATCTTTAACTATAGAATGCAGTAGAATGGTGTAGAATAGTTCAGTTGGAAGGGCCCTACAACAATCATCTAGTCCAACTGCCTGACCACTTCAGGTCTGAGCAAAAGTTAAAGCATGTTATTAAGGGCATTATCCAAATGCCTCTTAAACACTGACAGGCTTGGGCATTTACCATCTCTCTCTATTTTTGCCTTTTCTGTCCCTCCAGTGACACAACTTAGATACTGGGTTTAAATTTGCAATAGGTGGTGGGAGCATGTTTTGGAGAAGTATTTTGCTTCAGGAACTCTGTTTCTTTGCTTAAAGAATCCCTTTTAGGCACCATGCTATTCCTGTTTTCCCAGAGGCTGAGAAAGCAAAGAGTTAGGTAGTGACATATTTTTTCAGGATACTGGTAGTCACAATGTTTTCCAAGAGGTTACATTAAGTGAGGAAGAGTCTGACTTCTTACTGGATTATTTATTAAAAATCTACTAATTGGAATATTCAGCACAAGTGCGTAGTACTGGCAGACATTTTGACACTCTAATAACTATTTGTATTTTGTTCAACTCAATTAATATGACTAGTTAATGATATCATTTTATACCAAACAGACCAATGCATACAACTGTGGGTATTCCTGTTACTGGAAGTGCATGACATCATTCTATTTAGAGTGCATTATATAAATTATTTTGGCAAAGATCATTAAAGGTTTATGAGAACTAGCCAGCAGACCAGAAGTAGTAGTCTCTTTTCAAAAAAATATTTGACAGGAAACTATCAAAAGCTTTGGCCCATTGCTTGTCCACCATTAAAAACATTAAGCCATGGTACAAAAGGTCTTGTGAATCATAAATTTCTCATTTTAATTCCACTGATACATTGCCAGATCAATTTAAAAAGTGAATTGAGATTATGTAAGCAGCATCTGAGTTTGAGAGCAATCATCCCTGTTCTGGGAGATGTGTGAAAGTATGTGCTTAGCTCAAAGAAAGACAAGGAAACAGAAAAAGGAGTTTTGTTGCTTTTACAGTAATTCCCCTGGTTTTTTCAAAAAGCAGCATCCATAGACCCAAAGTGCGCAAATATCCCATATTACTCAACTAACAGGGTAGGCTCGCATTTTCAAAATAGCTCACCATCATATTGTGTGTTTGCCAACCTAAGCTGGTTCCAAGTGTCTAAAGAAGTCAGCTCTCAGAGAAGCACAGGCACACATTTTCAAAAGCGCTGGGCCTTGAGTAGTTTTGCCACTTGAATGTTTTGGAGAAGATAAACCATCTTCATGTTCATAAATAATATGAATTTGTCTTTGCCACACAGATCAAAATACAACAAATCAGGGATGAGGGGCAGTAGGAAAACCCAATGACTACAGCACAGCAAAGGGAATTTTCAAATCCTACTGAGCTATGGCTCAACTAGATCTCAGGGCCCTGTATTCAACCTCTGCTCTCTCAACAAGGCAAGGAGAAATTCAGACCCAGGATCTGAAGAGCTGCAGCAAGCCACACCATGGATGGCAAGTGACAGCTAATGTTTGCTTTGTGGGCACAGTATATAACTTACCAAATCTCAGATCAGACTTTCTGTAGGTCTGCAACCCCAATATCATCGAACAACAATTCGTGTTACTCTGAGCATTAAACATTAGCAAAAGCAATGACCTTAGGACGCGGATGTAACTTTTGAGCAAAATACATAGCAGTACAGAAGAGATGGGTATAGAAAGGAAAATTTTAAATCAAATCTCAACCTTAGTTACCACTACCACCTAATTTCTTTCGTTTCAGATGACGCTGTCCCCCATTCATGAATCAGTCTGATATCTGAAATCTTTTGGAAACATGCAGACATACCGCTAGATATCAATTGCCACTACTTCGCCAAAGAAAGTTAAAATATGAGAAAAGAAAAAAATTAGCCAAACCAAATCTACAATATTCATAGAATGTTACTTTAAATTTTAATTTCCTATGTAAATGTTTCTAGCTGGAGTATGAAGCAGGTCTCTCAGAAAGCCAACCAAGAGAACAACCTAATTAGCAAACAGTTGTCAACAGTTGCGCCAACATCTGCTGTCAGACACAGTGATTAAATCTACAGCTACTATTATCTGTAATGAAGAAAAGTCAACATTACTGAACATTATCATAGGATCTCTTGCACTGAAAAAAATGCATCTTTGTTATAAAACACTCAAATCCTCAAAAATGCACCTTTGTTTTCACAGTGTACTGCCAAAATAAGGGTTTGATTTTATACCCATTTTAAGAAAGGGGTAAGTGAAGCACAAAGAGATTAAGGGCAATGTTGGCCACTAAGTTTGGCTGTCGAAAAGACAATGAAGACCTTTTTTTCAATCCTGTATATCTTCAAAGTATCAGTGACTTCAAAACACAGCTTCGACTGATTTTTGCAGTTACAGCAAACTCACCATTTCTGTGATATAGGTCCCAGATTATAAACAACATGCAACTATGGATTTGATCAAAAATCTCATTTAAGTGATTTCCCCAGGATTACAGAGGGGTACAGTGTGCTACAAAGTGACGGAACACAGAGTTTTCTATTACTCCCAAATTCTTTAACTATGAACACCCCTTCTCTTCCTGACCGCTTCATTCAGTATTAGCTCTCCAGCCTGTGCAAAAAAATGTGGCAAAAATCCTAGAGACGACTACCCAACTAGTGCACGTATAATATCCTGTGCAGTGGGTAAGAAGAACGGGGGTTTGTGGGCAAAAAACCCCAATCATAATGAAAAAACACCAAATGCACAAAGTGCATTTGCAGAGGCAATTTAATCCCAGTATCTTCTTACTGCTTGACTTCACGATCCTCAAGTGTTCTTTCAATGCTATTGGTGTGTGCAGTTCAGCACAGGAGAAAGCACCTCATTTAAACTGCAATCTCCAGCTTATTAGGTATATTTGATATTCAACAATCAAGACTCAGTCATGATAATGATAATACTACGTAGAAAAATACATCTTTGAGAATAATCATAAAGGCAGTGTTCCACTGGCAATGACTTGGATAGAAACGCAGTCAGTATTAATACATAGTAATTGAGACTAAAGAGCTTTGGAGAGTTTCTGTAGACAATGATCTATAGTTCTTTAGGTTTCTTTACCTAAACATTCCACGTATCCCTATGTTTACCTGACAGCTCTTAGGCTTAGATTTATGAGCATACAGCAAACTAAACTCTGAATAAGAAAAACATTTGAGAAGCATCAAGAACAAAAGCCTTACTTGATTCAATTGGTTTGGAACAATTTCCAAAGCAAGGCAAAAAAATATAACTTCTCTGTCCTAGTAAAGGACATTCTGTGGATGAACATAGGGGAGATCAGTCCTTTAGAGTTGGCTAGAGGAAAATTTTTGTTTATCAACACAACATACAGACAACACTTGAAAAGTAGATTATCTTTTGAGAAGACACAAAAGAAGGAACTAGTGGGAGGAATAGCATTGCATCTCAAAGGCGTGTACGATCACATTTGTTAAAAGTCAATTGTTTTTTGAACAGTAGAAAGAATGAAGTCTGGTTTGGTGTGAATTTACATCTTCAGCTTGATATATGTATCAATTCTTTGACTTCTAAAAAGATGCAAGTTCACACTACAGTCTTTTCCCTAGTGAAGGCATTAACATACTCTCTTTTCCTACACTGGTTTCCACAAAACTTACGGGAGTAAATTCAAGTGCAATGAATTTGGCCAACCTTTGCTGAAGGCTAGTGGGAGGGAAGGGGCCCTGAAAAAAGAAGGCACCCGCTTTACCTTCAAAAGAAATGAGTGTTGTTGTGTGGTCAGGCTAAAAAAAACAGTTGTGTAGCACTGCTGGAGACAAGCAGGTCTAAGAGAATAAAATATTATGGGACTGACCTTCTAAAGTATCATAAGCTGCAAAATATCAGCGATGGGAATTACTTTTATTTTATTGTTACAGTTAACAGTCAAGAATCAGACCACAAAGAGTACAAAGACTCTAAGCTACTTTCAAGATAACTTGTTGTGCCAGTAACCCAAACCATTGAGGAGGAAGAGCTCCAATATCTCCTGAGAAGAAGCCTCTCATGCTTCTCAATACAAGACATAATAGAGTAGCTGGGGATCGATGACCACACAAATAATTGAATTTAGTATAGATATAAATGGATTCCTAGCGTAAAGCAGTACTGGAGGTTTCAGATGCCAGGCATGAATATTTAAATAGTTTTTTTAAAGATGTAATGAGAAAAAGTAGCACAGAACATGTCTGGGGAATCATAAGACTCAATACTTCCTACATCATCTCCTCAAACAGTGTATATTGCTAACATGGGGTAAGTAAAAAAAATAGATGGTGAAATGCATTAGAAGTGCACATGACAGAAGCAAGTAAATACGAACTCAGTCACATAAGAATTTCAGAGAAAGGAGTAGTATCAAATGAAAATACACTTCTTGTATGAAGAAATTAAGAATAGTTAAACATGGGTTTTTACAGATATACAGAATCGAGGACAAAGTATGAGTATTCCAGTAAAAGAGTCAACCTTCAACTGGTTTAGATTAGATGCATAATTAAGGTTCTTCTTTTATTTTTAAAAATACTTGGAAAAAAATAAGGAAAAGAGATATAAACTAGTAGCTAAAAAGTAAGGGGAGATAAACTTATTAATAGATAAAAGAAGATCATAGTATCTACATATAAACCAATCCAAGTCATACATGTTTATGAAACTGTGAACCAGCGAAAGCAAATCCAATCTACCATCAAGAGCCATTCGTAAAAACTGCTGAGAAATCAACTGGCATCAAAAATGTGGATAAATGTAGCATTAGTTTGTAATAAGTTCAAATCTGGAAATTAAGGAAACTTCCTTAATGTAAAGTTAATGCCAATGCCTTGGAAATTAAAACCATACTTAGAAGCAAAATAAGACACTGAGAAAACAGAAAACGATGAACTACAACCATTAACCTCGATAATCTTACAAGAATAATTCTTGCTAAACAGCCTTTTAAAATAGCTATAATATTAACTTATGAAAGGATAAATTCTTTATGAAAGGAAAGAAGTCTTTCCTTTCCTTTGCCGGAGCAGATATAACTATATTTGTACACAGAGGCAATACAACTGCATTTTAGTTAAGCACATGATACTTCCATCTGCCAATATCAGACATTGAAAATACCATAATTGCCTTAAAACTGTCCAAGCGACTTACACACAGTGGAAAACATACATCAGAGAAGCTGGAAGTAACTATGCTACTTCTAATTTCTATGAAACGGGTTCATCCCGTTCCTTGGCAACTGCATCATTAGCTACATTAAAAGCATGGACAATTCAGGACAGTGGGTTAATGTTTCCTTTGCAGTATTTCCGTAATACACATTATTATGCTCAGATCTGAAGTATTACAACAGCATCAATAACAGAAATGCATTTGCAGTTGGGTAACATGCATCAAAAAATCAAGTTTTGAATGGTGTAAGTTACAGTAGCTCTCTTCTGCACAGTTAGCTATTTTGTAATTAAATATCTCTACTTTTCATGTACACCATAAGGTCACACTGATGCTTCATTTTCTGCTGGATTCCAAGACAAGGAGACTTGTTACCGCTTTTTCACAGAACTTGCAGCAGAAAATAAATAAGCTCGTTCAGGTTTATTATAAATGCTTGTTCGTGAAATACGATTTCTCCAGATAAGCTTGATGCTGAAGTCTTAGCCACACCTCCTTTTTCTTTGTGCTGGATTTCATCTGTTGAACCATCAAAACACAAAGGCATCTACATCCCTACCCCCTCACTGCCTGAGAGAATTTTTAAAGCAATAAATCTGTCCTCATCTGTCCTGCCTGTACTGCAAGATCAGGCAGCAGCAACAGAGCAAACAAGAATCAGTGATTGTAGGGCTGAACAAAGTGTTAAGAATTTTTATAGATTTGGGGCAGAAACTACCATTATGATTTTTTTCCTGAGAAATGCCAATTCTGCAAACCAGTAAGACTGTTTTGTTTCACATCTGCATTTCTGAAGGGCAAATCAAAGAAATCCTCTCTTTTCTTGCAAACCATCCACTCAGGCACACACCTTCCAAACTGGCCGCTGCAGCAGAAGGAACTGTTTTACGGAAATGAGTTAGAAAAAGGCACCTGGACCGCGAAGAGGGTGGCCAGATCACTAGCAGTCTCTCTGCCCAAGAGAAAGTCACTCTAGTGAATAGATTTCTCCCTTCAGGCTTTTTTCTTACTCCTTATTTTCAGAATCATTACTTGTCTTAAACTTTCAGCCATCTGTCTACATACGCAGCATTATAAACAGGGAGAAGAAAGCGTTTATTTTACCTTCACAAGACAGGCCGTGAGAAGTGACTCCAGAGAGGCTCTCTCTACACACGTTACAGAAGGTAGGTCGGGCATGGGAGCAGGCGTACCAGTTATGCATCCCTGAGAAATGTTCCACATTAAACTGTGCGGTCTAGTAAAGGAGAAGTTAAGACAAATTTGCAAGTACAGAACACAGCTACGGTGACTGAAATTACCTACGGTTCCATATTACAGGGGATGACAACGCAATATTCACCAAAAGTATTTTCCAAAGGGTATTTAGCTTGCTCTCCCTCCAAACTTCTAAAAAAAAGTGTGATAATAAGCTCTCATTTCGCTAGTAAAGGTCTTAACGTGAAGCTTCACCTGACACTCAACACACTTTTCACGCTAAGGAGGGCGAATACTCTAGTTCTGTGTCCTGTAGCTTGATCTGTTGAGCTAGAACAGGTTGCACCAACAGGGATGTCAACTTACCTCATAGTGTTCTCTGGACTGAACGGACTTCAGAGAGCTTATCCAGTCCTCCATTTCTTTCCTGTTCTCAGCACACAATATTAGCCTCCTAAATGGAGTGATTATCTGAAAAAGATAATACATTCTGATTAATCCAGATAGTAAAATCCAGATACTCTTTCCTGCAAGACGATGCAAAAGGAAGACACGCCCTAGATCACAAGATACTAAACGCTTAAAAATATTTTCTTTAATACACTACCAACAACGAAGGAGTTTGCTTTTCCTTTTTCAGTTCCCAAGACTCGAATCAGGCTCCAGCATAGGTCTTTCCAATGTATATTGATCACACCTCCTTCTCAGCTCTTTGTCTATGCACCGAGATTTAAATACTCAAATGGCAGGCACTGAAACTGCTACAACAACTGTTCTGGAAATTCCCAATCGACTAACATTGCAACGCTCTTTCATACCAGCATTATAGCCACTGCAAGGTCCATTCAAATTGCTAGAGACAAAACCAAATCAAAATCAAAAGCCTGGAAGTCTTCAACAACAACAACAAAAGCTTTCATCATATTTCTCTATCTTGTATATTGATATTAAATTTACACAAATTTAAACATCAATAAATTTAAAAAAGAACTTTCTATATAAAACTCACTATAGGAACACATACAAAGCTTTATAAAAAGACACAGAGAACAAAAGCAAACAGATGAAATCATATCCTACTGGAATGGTTGAGTGAATTCCTGGAACAAGCTGATGCTGGGGAGTTTTCAGCGGTCTGGAGTGAGATTCTAGAAATCTGAAAATGCTCTATCTAGGAGGTTCAGGGTATAAGCTGTTTTCTCCTCTCCCTCACCAGTAGAAAAATAATTAAAATAACAGGAAGGGACCAGAAACTATCAGCTAACTCCCACTGAAATTATTTTGAGCACTGCACTAAAATAGATGAAGCAGCTACTTACATAGCAAAGAATTTAAAACAAAATAAGTACATGAAATAAAAGTTATTTGTTTTGTTGTAGGAAGTCTGAAAAAATGAAATTAAATCCTCTATCAGTTGTATACATAAATCCATTGCATAGTATGTCCCACCCACACTTGCAAATTACTTAAGTAAAACAAAGAAAGGACCACCAAAAAACGATAGCTCTGAGTATTGTTTTAAATGCTACAGGCTAGATACTGTAACAATTGCACAATATTAGTAAACACTTATCTACAGCTGCATTTACTTACCCAATCTCTGCTGTAAATAGTCTCTAGACTTGATTTGTCCTATCCTCTTCTTCATTAAACTGAGCTGCACTTTAACATATCTCAGAGGCAACGTAACTGAAGTGCAGCAAGCTGCAAGTCACATGGAGGAGACGCAAAAACCCTGTGGGCTTGCTTTTTTTTTTTTTTGCCTTTTGTTTTTTTGGATGTGGAATGGCATAGTTTCTCTGTGTTCTATTTCCTTCAATCTTGCTTAAGCTTTTTAATAAGGTTTATTAGTAGCTCTCCACGGCTCTTCCTAAAGAACAGTTAATGCAAAGAGCAATCCTTCTCTCATTAGTTTGGAGCCAAACAGACGCTTTATTACTTCAAAATGTTTTTCTAGGCCAGGTCATCAAATGAAGCCCAGAAAAACCATTAAATCATAATATAACCCTGGCTCCAACAACAATCAGGTTTCTGCTGGAATTTCCAGGTTTCTGTGGACTCAGAAATCTTATTTGGGCAAATACACCCACCATATTATCTCCTATTATATAGCATGACATTATAACATGGATTAAGTAAGGACAAGTCCACCCAAAACTCTGCACTTCGCGTCCGTCCTTCCCCCATGCTCATTACTGATGCTAACCTGTAACCAGATGTTGTGAAACACCATTAAGCAACAACAGCTGCATTTAGTGGTAAAGACTCCTGAAAATCTCGATCTTTTCAAGTGATATTTATTTCTGTTACTCATGTCTTTAATGCTACTGATCACAGAAATCCCCTGTGCATCCCCTCGCTCTCCCCTCCCAAAATCAAAGCCTTAGTTCAGTTGCTCACACATACGTTATCTAGTGCCAATGGAGAAGCCCTCTGGTATCCAAAGCATCGGCACAGGGCAGGTAAATATGAGAGAGAGCCATAGCACCCAGCATAGTCGCTATAAATAAGCCAGGTGGGACACTGAAGGCCATCTCAAAAGGTACTACACACCCATGTACTGGCAACCAAATAATGTCACCAAACATTGCTAACTAATGCATGTAAACATACCAGAAATTCCCATGTCCCACATTCTTAATAAATTCAGAGTACAATAAACTTTAAAAAGTTCAGAGCATTTCAACAGTCTAAAAGTTAAATTATACAGTGACAATCACATGAACGCAGGATAAATTATTATTAGTGCTACAAAAATAAAGTGGAAAGTTGGAAGATATTTGTAAATACAGCATCTATAACATGATGATTAAACTACATAGTCTCTTTGATTTACCTGTTTCTAACAACAAACTTTAAGAAGGAATATGATCACATGAAAAAGACAAAATGCATTATATGCAAAAAATATTGACAACGCTTGAAGTTTTTCTTAAAAATAAAAAAAAGAGCAACTAAGCAGTCCATTTAGGTTCTCATCTATTTTAGTCTACAAAATCATGGAGAAGATGTACTCTCATTATTTATTAGATATTTCACATAACATAATAACTCAGAGAAGCGGGGAAATGGTTAGCAAACAACAAGAACTGCTTTGTCCTAAATGTAATGAATTACTAAGATTTGAAAAGTATTCCCAAAGTATGCTGAGGAGACCAGAAGTATAAATGTCTAAAAAGGTATTTGACAAATCCATCTCGAATAGATGCCTCATATACTGGAAAACAGAATACCCCAGACTTTCAACTGTCTGGGATAGTCTGTAAGGCCTCAAAATCCAACAATTAATGAACGTTGGGAAGTTACGCAAGAGGAAGAATCGCTGTACATGCCCTGCTGCTTATTCTCCTTTCTTGAGTACCTGCTTCTGCTATTATATTACTCTGATTCAGTATGGTTTTATGAGCTTTATGCTAACCCAGTATACCAGTCCTTGCTTGTCCTAAACTGAGAATGACTTTATATACCTTCTTATTTGCATTTACACAGAAGGCAGGCTGTCTTATGGATGCTTACAGAAAGTTATGATAAACTAACTTACATGGTATGTTTAGAGTGCATTCATTAAAGACAGTTGAACCTGTATGCAGACATAATCAAAATTAAAATGGATTTAATTGTCCTTAAAACTATTTTCCAGCCATGTAAATTTGGATTTTACTAGTAATCTTACCTCATTGCATGTAGTCATATTCAAAGTCTTTTCTTCTACCAACCAAAGTCAGTATCTTTTCTTCTATTACATATTACCTTTTCTAAAAATTAATGCTCCCAGCCCCAAATATTATTATTTATATATCACTGAATATTCTAAACTCTCAACAGACATGAAGCAATCATATAATACAATGACAAAGGAAGTGTCACAGGAACCACTGGAAGACCAAGGAGGTAACATAAGAATGAGAAAACTCTTAAATCTTGGAGGAACTCAGGTGCTAATGGTTCACACACTGACAAAGCAGGAGACAAATCAAGAAGGATGAAGACAGACAAAAGGCCTTAAAAATAAATAAATCAAGCAGATTTAATTTAGAAGATTAAGTTACTTCGAAAATCTTCACCATTGTCAAGTAGCCAAGAAGAAGTCATTGCTGATTTTGGAACAGAGAGTTATCAAAGCCAGATACTGCAGTATATTGGAAAGTAATGAAATTGAGATAGTGGGAATAAAAAATGTTTTTAACGAAGTAGGTATAGGGAAGGAGTGAGCATATACAGTCTTAAAAGTTGAAGGTAAGCAATGCAAGTCCTACAACATTATAGGGAATAAAGAATGTCTAGATAGGAGGAAAAATGGCCCATTACTGCGATAATGTTCCTGTTCAGTTTGGAAATATAGGGGGCTTTTTGAGTGGGGAATGAAGGAGAGAACAAGAGAACAGTGCTCAGTCTGCCACCACATCGGTCTTGCCGTAAATTGGGATTTTCACACATGTTGACACTAGGATAATTTGGCTTCTAAAAATATAGACATACTCATGCATATGTATATACACAACTGGAAATTACTTTGATGAAAATTACATGGTCAAGTTTTGGGCCACTACTGCAACCTTTCTTTCAGACAGCACCTATTAGGAGCAAGCTTAACATCTTGAAAGGAAATAAAATTGCCATTAAATTCAGTGTAAATTTGAAAGCACCTTTCACTTTCAAGGGGCTAACTTTACCGATAACATTCTATATGCCTTCAACCCAATGGGTTTAGACTTACAATCTGTAAGATAAAATCATAGAGAGGTCAATTAAAGTCTATTGCCTAATTTTTAACATATTTTATCATATCAGCAATATATAAGACAATACAGTTACCAAAGCTTAGTGGCTACATTTCTGGTTGCCTTTACTGATTCAAAGAAAAATGCAGATGCTACATTTGCTAATCAAGAAAATAATGGTCTACATCTCAGCAGCAACACAGCAGCTATTGTAAAGCACCCCGCTTCCTGCAACATGATATTTGCATTAGGGCACCTTCTGCTACTCTAAACTATTATCAGGCATTACTCTAATAGCACTTTGTATAGCCGATCTTGAATTGACTTAGTGATGTTGAAACATCACTTAGAATCCGAAATGGGCGGGGAAATGGTTTTCCTGTTCTTTGAACACATATTTTTAAAATATCTTTCTGGAACTAATGAAGAGAGGGTGATATAAAGAGAGCGAGCACCCTCACCTCTCCTCTTAGGGACCACACTTGATGCCTGGGGCGTGAACATAACAGATTTAATGCTTTGTAACCTCTCTGGGCTTCTAGACGTTGGCGAGTGAGTTCTGGCAAATACCAGGATAACACGTAATGCCCCCCTTGCTTTCTGTCTGCCCCTCTATTTCCCTGTCCTCATGCAGGTGGGTCCATATGCATGCAACGGCTGAATGCACCTCCATCACAGTGGTGGGAGTAGACTGCTGGGGTCATTGGTGCTCCCGTACCTACCAGAACTCATCTGCAAAAATCACAGTGCTAACAGTTGGGCAGCTTTCTACAGTACTTTAATTTCTTCGATACAGGATACTAAATAAATTACTGTCACTGACAAAGATGTAGTTGGTGTTTATGGTGAATCGTCACTATTATTTTTCAAGATGAGCAGAGCCAGGCAAAACTATAAATTACAAAGGGAGCGGAGGATTTAAAAGCAAGGTGAGTAATAAATGGCTATTATATTTGCCTGAGTACAATACAGAATTTATAATCAGAACAATTAGCTCTGTCTACTCCACTAAAACGTTGCTTCCCTCTTTTTCCTGGCCTTCTCCTATTTCGCTGTTGCCAAGCTCCCAAGTAATGAAGTAATGTGTGGTTTTGGCCCCAACGATAAAAACTCTTAGGAGGGGGAAGAAAAGGGTTAGTCCCACACAGCATCTCCTGCACCAGTACACCAGGACAAGTGGGCTTAACTAAAAGGCAGGACAAAAGCGGTTACATCACAGAAACAGGTATAAGGTCTACTCCGACTTCACTCTGCGCTAGAATCCAGCTCAGGTAATTTAGGTGGCCTTGCCTTATACCACATCTAGCAAAAATGAAGGAGCATCTCCCAGAATACATCCAGGCACACGAAGGACAAGAAAGTGATCAGGAGTAGTCAGCATGAATTCACCAAGGGGAAGTCATGCTTGACCATCCTAATAACCTATGACAAAATGACTGGCTTGGTGGATGAAGAGACATATCGTCCACCTTGCCTTCAGTAAGGCTTTCAGCACTATCCCTTAAGATCCTCATAGAGAAGCTGATGAAGTATGGGCCGGATGAGCAGCCAGAGAGGTACACTGAAAACTGGCTGAATGGCTGGGCCCAGAGGTTGGTTATCAGTGACACAAAGTCTAGTTGGGGGCCAGTAATTAGCAGTGTACCACAAAGGTCAATATTGGATCCAGTCCCGTTTAACATCTCCATTAATGATCTCGATGATGGGCCAGAGCGTACCCTCAGCAAGTTTGCTGATGACTCAAAACTGGGAGGAGTGGCTGATATGCCAGAGGGCTGCGCTGCCATCCAGAGGGACCTCCACAGACCGGAGAAATGAGCTGACAGGAACCTCATGAAGTTCAACAAGGAGAAGTCCAAAGTCCTGCACCTGGGGAGGAACAACCCCACGCATCGGTGTACGCTGCAGGCCACCCGGCCGGAAAGCAGAAAAGGACCTGGGGGTCCTGTTGGACAACAAATTGAACACGAGCCAGCAGTGTGCCCTTGCGGCAAAGAAGGCAAATGGTATCCTGGGCTGCATTGGAAGGAGTGTTGCCAGCAGGCCGAGGGAGGTGATCCTGCCCCTCTACTCAGCACTGGTGAGGCCACAGCTGGAGTGCTGGGCACAGTTCTGAGCTCCTCAGTACAAGAGAGACATAGACATGCTGGACACAGTCCAGGGAAGGGCCACAAGGATGATTAAGGGACTGGAGCATCTGACATATGAGACGAGGCTGAGAGAGCTCAGACTGTTCAGCCTGGAGAAGAAAAGGCTCAGGGGGATCTTATTTATATATGTAAATACCTGAAGGGAGGGTGCAAAGAGGACAGAGCCAGGCTCTTTCCAGTGGTGCGCAGTGAGAAGCTAAGAGGCAGTGGGCACAAACCGAAACACAGGAGGCTCTGTGTGAACATCAGGAAACACTTTTTTACTGTGAGGGAGACTGAGCACTGGCACAGGTTGCTCAAGGCAGTTGTGGAGTCTCCATCCTTGGAGATATTGAAAAGCCGTCTGGACATGGTCCTGGGCAGCCTGCTCTAGGTGGCCCTGCTTCAGTAGGAGGGTTGGACCAGGTGACCTCCAGAGGTTCCTTCCAACCCCCAAATCACTCTGCGATTCTGTGAAAACAGAATCCAGGTAAATCAGGTAATCCAGTTACGACATGTCCAGCCTTGAACTGTAAGATATGCAAGAAGTGTCCAGCAAAGGTCACTTTGTCAGAAATCTACAGTTCCCCAAACTTTACCTCATGTATTCAATGTCAACCAACTGCGAACAGAAAAATATTATTCCTTCAGAAGTATAACTTTATAATGAGACAGTTACAAGAAGCAGGGTAGGAAAGTTTCATGAATTTGGACTGAAGAATTAGGAATTTATCTTAAATGTATTTAAATATAGCAAAACCAATAAACCATTCTTGTAAACTGGAAACTGCTATATATAGTTCAAGGCCTGCACATTTCTTTAAAGTCCTTACATAAAGATTTGTTAAGCACATTACTTCACACTGCTGTGCCCTTAGCTCTGGCTTTACCAGCTCATTACACATCTATCAGATGGGATGGCTTCTGTGCTTAAAGGAAAACATTTAGTTACATATTTAATGGCATTAGGTGCAAAGTTATACAAAATAAACCAGCAAGTGACTATTTTTTTCATCTGTAATAACAGATGCCTGTTTAAATATGATCCAGCTGGATCCTTGTTCACTGGAAGCAGGAAATTTATTCAAAGTTTACACCATTGGCTTTGTTTATAAAATTATTTGGTATACAGGAACTGCACTGAGGGATATTTTTTAAGGTTTCTCCAGGTATTTTAAC
This sequence comes from Phoenicopterus ruber ruber, assembly GCA_009819775.1. Taxonomy (NCBI): domain Eukaryota; kingdom Metazoa; phylum Chordata; class Aves; order Phoenicopteriformes; family Phoenicopteridae; genus Phoenicopterus; species Phoenicopterus ruber. The sequence continues at coordinate 186,345,897 of CM020215.1, read as the reverse complement.
CACTTTTAAAGCAAGAAGAGAAAGAAACATCAGAGAATAGGTAAGTGTAAAACGGCAGGAAGAATGCAATCTGGCAATCCTCAGTGCTTGTCCTCCAAACACTCCAACTGCTTCACTGGTGCTATACCACGAGTTCAGACAAGGAAATAAAAGATACTTTTAATGCATTTACTTCTATGCAAATCATCTTATTGCATTTCACAAATTAAAGAAACTCTTAGAAAAAGAGACATTTTCTGTGAGATATTTAAAAAAAAAAAAAAAAAAAGCTTAAGCTTGATATGTGTGGAAAACAAGCTCCCAGGTAAACGTAACTAGAAACAAAATGTACAATATAGCCCAGAACGGTCACATTTTTAAACGTCCTCTCGTTTTCCTCTTCTGAAAAGTGTTCAGCTTTCTTGTAATAGCTCAATCCCAAGCGATTTATCTATGGATTTTAGCCTCACAGCTGAAATGCTTTATTGCTTTTTCATAATGATACTTAAAGCTTCAGTGTCTCCAGACACTCTAGGGAAAGGGAGACAGCGCATCAACTCAGAGATAAGGAGCTTAAAACTTGAAAGTCACACCCAAAGCTACCCAAAGAGCTCTCAGCTTCATTACCTTTTTTTGTCACTGTCAGAGGGCGGGGGAAAATGAGCAAATGCTAAATGGAGGAAAAAAAAAACTAAGTGCATCACAAGTGCACACTAATTGCTTTTGTCTCTCCATCTTTTTTTTTTTCCTGCAGCATATTAATTTGCTATTTCAGTTTGGTTTTTTTTTTTTGTTTCTAAGCTGCCTGAATACAGGGGAAAAAAAAAAAACCTGAGTGGAAAATTGAACAAAATGGAATACAAAGCACTTCCCCTCTCTTTCTGTGGTTTGGGTATTGCTCGGGCTGGGAGCATCAAAAAGCCTTCGTCATTTAGAGGCTAATCAGTATCTGTATGAAACAGCAGATAGTTCACAACTAGGGAAAAACTAAATCCATCCCAAGAGTTAGCTACCCATGCAAAGCTGAGTCACGCTGGTGAGGCCAGCTCAGGAATTTGAACTGTTTCCAGCCATATTCTACCTCCCGGAGATGACAAGAGGCCCCGAGATCTTCACAGATGTCACTCCAGGACCTCTGTCAGCCCTGCACTAGACTGCAAATGGGAATGGGGAATGTCTGGATATGCCACTCTCCCATCCTGAGACGGTGCCACACACTGACCCTGCTGATAACACCAAGGGCAAAATTCAAAATGCAATGTTTCTGGGAGCGGGATCCAGCTCAGAGAGGAAGGCGCTTTAAGTGGAGACATCTACAAATGTGTCTGAACTCCCACCATCAGCAGTATATACTGTTAGCAATGTTAACGCTCAACTGGAACGCAAAGGAAATTTCAAAGTGTAGCCAAACCCAGGAAATTATTATACATCTAAAGGACAAATAGGATGTAAAGTATGCTGAGAGGAATCCTAAGGATAGCACCACACACAGTACGTAGCACTTCACTGATGTTTCTTTTGTTTTCCTTCACATCAATAATTTCATAACACTAACGTAAGCTCATTATCCATGCCTGGATCACTATTATCATTATGATTATTATTCTTAAAATTAGTAAGCAATTGAGTTAAGATACACCTATAGCAGAGGTTCATGCAGACTAAAGAGTGTTCACACAAGACTGTGTCCAGTTAAGTAAATTTAATGTGTCAACTATTTGAAATTTGGTTTATGTAAATTCATCAAGAAACAGAAACATGTTTCCAAACACAAATCCATTCCTTCCATGTCCCTGTGGTTTATTAAAGGGAGAAGTTAAGCAAGAGTGTCTCCCTTCAAGGGAACATCAGCAGAGACCGTATGTAGAAATTTACTCAAAATACATTTTTCACAAACAAATAAAATTGCAGATAGCTGCAATCTAGAGTATTCCTACAGAGCAAAACAGAAAGATTAATCATCCAGGCTAAGATGGCCTTTTCACAAGGCAGTGAAAAAGTTTGCTTAGCAATAGCTGAAACCAGGGGAAACCACCCCAAGCCTGGAACAAGCCAAAGCCTTGAAGGTGGTTGCTGACTCCATGATCCCAGGAGTCACCCAACACAGGAGCAGCAAGATGATTTTACCAAACTACAGAAATAAGGCAGACAATGAAACAGAAGCTGCAGAAAGCCCAGAAAAGGTCAGTGCAACCTTTAGGTGAGTGGCCCTTGGAAAAAAACAGACTGAGGTAGAATAGTGTCTGTAAGAGGCTTGAGGCTATAAGCAAAGAAACCATCTCCTGATGTCCACTGAGACCAAGCTGCCGTAAATTGGATTTCGTAAACAAGCAGGACAGCATCAGAGAAATACCTCCACTGGCATCCATAAGCTTTTCGGCACTTAAATAAAGCTCGAGAGCCTGAACTTTGGGCAAATCAAGAGTCAGTAACAAAACTGAATTGATGTTAGATTATTTAAATAGGAAAAAAAACAATATTAGGGTAATTATTCTCAGCTTTGGGACTATCTCTCTTTGTCTCTGATATTTGAAAAGACAGAAGACTGGAGTGCCCAAACCCAAAGATGAAAGGTTTTAAACTCCTCCGGGAAAAGGCTCGTTCTCCTTTCCTCTTGATGTGGCTCGGGAAGGTTAAGCAGTTCTCACATTCCCTGAAGTTCTTGTAGTCCCTGAAGGAAAGTCTCAATAACGACTCCAAAAAAATCTGAGTGGTAAGAGAGGAAGCAAAATATGTCCAAGTCTAAGAAATTAACAATCTCTCTCCAACACACTGCAGAAGTCTGGCAACATATTCTGTTTTCCAAGCCCATCGTGAATATTAAAAGTTAATTTTCTAAAATCAATTAGAAGCAGCTCATCTCAACGATGAGCAGAGAGCTGACTGATGTCAGAAGCAGCAGGGCTGAAATAAACTGCTAAAAAGCAATACGCCTTCAGGCCCAGCTGTAATATTCAACTTGAAATTCTGATGAATCGCAAGAATTGAGTTTCCAGTACAACTGGGCAACCTCCCATTAAAAACAGCGGCTGTACAGGAGGATTCAAAGATGAAAAGAATTGGTTTATGCTTTAAGCTGGTTCCACATAAATTATATGCCAGTAAACTTTACATCCCCAGCCAAGACGTAGGATATGCTACATTCAGAAATATGGTTAGGAAATAGGGTAATCAGAGTTCTGGAAGAAAACAATATAAACTGAAAGAAAACAATATAAATTTTAACCACAGTTGAAGCACAGTTGCTCCAAGGGACTATTTGGCCTCACTGGCCTATAAAAAATACCTAACCATCTCAAACTAATAGGTCAAAGGAAAATCAGCAAATATAAATGTTTAGTTTTTCAAAATCTATCCAAATTTACAGAACATCAAGAAAATCGCAGACAACTGGATAAAGATTTTTTTGTTTAAAAATATAGTAAGCAGAACCCTCTACTTTCAGGTCAAAGTGAATTGATAAGTCTGACCAAAAAAGTGGAAATTAGAGAAAAAAACCTTTAACTTTTTGTAACAAAATTACATTCAGGGACTAACTTTAATGAAATGTTACGCGTGGGGTTTTTTTCTTTTTATTATATTAAAAAATACTTTAAAACAAAATTTAATCCCTTTAATTTGAACTAAATTAAGTACTTCTGTTTAAAAAAGTTAAAACATCAGTTTGATCCATAATCATTTTTAGTTCAGTCACTGAACCGAAAAGCCCAACTATTTTTATGTCCCGATCATGTGATGAAATGAAAAGCTAAAGGACATTACAAAAGTAAAAAGGATTAATAGGTATTTTTAATATGGGAAAAGATGAATAGATAACAAGGACCTTCTTATTATTCTCTTACAAATTTTTGTGGTGCAATGCTTAAACTGGAAGAGAATTGTAAAGTAGCGATATGGGAACGTTTACAGATAGGACAAAATTTTGATTACTTAGTTCCCCCCCTTGATCACCAAAGCACTTCAGAGTGAGACAAGCAAGGTAATAAACAGACAGTACAGCGACTTGAAAAAGTTCAGCGTTAGTAAAAACAAAGAAACACACACCAGAGAAAAAACACAGAAGCATAGAAGAAGTATTTATGAATTACAGACAGCTCCAAATTAACAGGAAAAGGATCTTGGTATCATTATAGAGGATAAAAAAATGCATAATGTGTTGCTGCTGCAGACAAATGTGGGATCTATAAGGAATGTAAATGAGCGCTAATTTAGAAAATAGTCCCAAATATCCGCGACTTGTGCTCCCTGAGTGCCAAACTGGTCAATTCACTTACAAGATGATACTGCAGAGTGATAGTCAGAAGAACAGCAAGAATAGGTAAGAGTATAGAAAAATGTTTACAAAGATTATTTATCTTAGAAAATAGTCAAATCAAAAGGAGGTAATAAAAAATACAAAATAAAGAACAGATGGTTTATAGGTTTCTGCTGCCTTTTCCTCCTAACACTAGGTGAGAATACTTACTTGAAGCCCAGCACATTAAGAGTTCTCCAAGGAAGTATTTTTCCACAGAATAAATAATTAGACTCTATGATCCGTATAGTCTATAGCATCACTAAAACCAAGAAATCAGCAAAAATGTATTATATTAGACATTTTTGCAAGCATACCCAGAATCCTAGCAATCAATGTTACTGGCTGGAATACAAAGTCTCATTTCCAGCCAATTTCTAATTACTAAGAATTGCAGTAGGCTTTCCAGGACAGCAGATCTGCCTACTGCAGCTTCCTCCCTCTCAAGATGACCACTTTCAGAAGATGTATATTCAACAAAAAGTACTTGATTCAGCACCTGATTCAGAAAGCTGAAAGCAGAGATCTACAGTTTAGGTGCCCTGGATGATAAAGCTCCTATCACAGCTGAGACACAGTTAGTTAATAATCAGTGGAGTCTATACTGAATTGAGCAATTACAGGAATCTACTTTAAAGAACTATTAATCTTATCCTACATACCTAAATTTAGGGGTCTATAAACCCATCATTTAATCCCACCCTGAAGTTAGGGCAAGCTGAATCGCCACCCTGAGTATCCTCTAGTATGTTAATTCTCATATTCCTGGAGGGCACCTTCCAGAATGACAGTGAAATTATTTCCTCTGTTACTCTCAGACGCAATTAGACAACAGAATTAATTGAATCAGGATTTTCACTTTTCATATAGTATGAAATTGAGTGTCCATGGCTTTGTGTAAAAGTCTTAAATGGACTAGAAGTTGGCCTAAAATAAATCGAATGTCTGAAGTCAGATGTAAGTAGTAATACCTCAAAGCCAGTATTTCTAGCCTGAAATTATTATTTTCCATCATATTTATCACAGAAGAGCATAACTGAATTAAGTGTTTCAAACATCAGTTTGGATGGACTAAGTATAGGTGCTGCCACATGATGCCTGTGCACTTTACGTAAGACTCTAGTATAGATTTATAATAACCCAGGTCATTTTATACATCCACGTGGCTCCATGCATGCATGGTTAACATCTACAATTTTTTTTTTTCCTTGCCAATGTGCATCAAAAGTTCTTCATCATCAAAAGCGGGGCAGAGGGAGATACCTAAGGCAAAAGCTAACCTGTCAATATCTCTTTTTAAATCACAATTCATAATCGCCTTTGTTGCTCTGAAGAACTGCATTAATTGAATATGCCTGTTCAAGAACCATTTTAGTATTTAAAAATCCCATTCTTTATACCTATTAGAACAAGAGCACACCACCAATGTTCCACATGTCTAAGATCCCACGCCTGCATGCTGGAGAGCACTCTACAGCCTCATTCAGTCTCAGTCTTGTTTCAAGAACAATAAGGAGATTTTTCTAAACACATTTGAGATATCAACAAGCCATCTTCCATCCCTGCAAACCAAAACGCATGAGGAATTACAGCTCTCCGCAGAATTGGTCACTGCCTCATCTGCTTGTGTGCAATAAAGATGGGAGACTAATTCATCCCCAATGTCTCCCCAAAGAGGTAACACGCTGTGCAACTACACTCCAGGATGTGTTGAGGCAACATAAAGCACCCACTGAGGCCGAAGCAAAGCGCTGTGGAAAAAACATTCAGCAGACTATCCAACACCATTACGAGGACTCAGTGCCCACCCACGCCACTGAACTGCAGGCACGGGGAGAGCAAGAGTCCTGGTGGGCTCCTGATGTGGCTGATGGAGAGGGTGATGCACGTCTTTGATGGGCTGAATTGACTTCTTGAACCTCTTCTCTCTCTTCCCATGGACTTAGGAGACTGGTACCTAACAAGCAAGCAGGAAGAATCTGGCCTTGAGGGTATCATATAAAGCCTCTGAAGCCAAGGGACACCTTTTACTCTATTTAATAGCCTCTAGATGAGGATGCTCCAAACTACGGAACACATAATCTATTACAAGGCACTCTAGTGCAAGCTTGTTCACTAGGAACTATTTGCTAGAAATTAGTTCGTTGTTCATTGAAAAGTAATATCATCAGCAATAAAGAAAAAACTGAAACAGTTGAGCTGGTTTAAGTTTAACAGCTTCTCATTTTAATTAGCAGATATTTATTTATTTCAACTTTCCCCTTAACCTCAACTTGTTTGTAGTAAGAAAGGAAAACTAGTTCTGGTGAATAAACACCGATATTTAGTTACATAAAATATTCTGCAAGCATGTGCATTACAAATAAACTCAACCTTAAATCCATGTATTATGACTAATTTTAGGACTTGAGTTTTATCCAAAAAAAGAGCATGGAAAATCTTGACACACACACCTCTGCCTCCAAACATACAAACTAGCAAGGGCAAAAGAAGGCAAATCCGTAGCTTTCACAAGCTGGGGGTGGGAGATTAGGGAGTGGGGGGAAAGGGGGACTTAAGTGAAATGACAAAAGAATTCATTAAAAAAAAAAAATTAAGTTTAATGTAAATTTTTAAAGGTGTGTTTTCCTGGAAAAATGGTCATTTGGTGTATATTCGATCTACATAAGTTTGTGTTAAAAATATTCTCTATAGGGACAAAAAAACCAAGAGTACATTAACTACAGAAAGCTAAAGTTAAGGATTTAATTTTTGCTTTTTTAACAGAGAGAATGCTAGCAGAGCACTTACAAAGAAAAAAAAAAAAAGTAATTTTAAGAAAGGCTGGATTATCTTTTGTAAGATGGAAGAAAAAAAAGGAAAATGAAATGTTTCTTTTTATTTATAAGGAGTATTGCTGGAACGCTAACCCCCCCTGTCAAAACCAGTGCAGGCAAGGCCAGAGATGTCTTACTTCACTGAGCTGTGTTGCTGGGAGACTGAGTTAGGCAAACAGAAAGAAAGAAGACAAAAGATTAAGCGAGATGATGACTATTACCATATTTCACAGTCAAATCAGATGACACTTCAATCCAGGAGAGCTATAAACCCAAATAATTCTTCAAAATGAATTTGAAGACTCCTTAGAGAAAACATTGTTTGCCCTAAATTACCCAGGACATGAAAATAAATAGTGTCTTCAAAGCTGTTAAAGCCGTAGCCCCCCAAGATTTCTTTTTTTCACTACCATCTTCCCCAGGAATCTTGATATTAGATACAAAAAAATAATCTTTGGTGAAAAATGAGATGATGAGTGGGCCTAAAGGATTATGAAGGATACCAAAACACCAAACACTGAAGAGAACAAAAAAAAAAAAGGAACGAAAAAAAACCCAACCAAACAAGCCACTTTTCTTCCCCACACAAAATTACACCAAGATGAATATCTTATTTCATGATTCAGTGATCAGTAGTAATACTTTTGAGAGAAGTGTTTTCTTAATTTTCTTTTTCCCATAATGGAGGCTACAATGAAAGAAGTTCGGGTCTTTAGGGGATGCTGAGCCTTATATCCCAACTTGAACAATAGGTGACTGCTGGGATCCTCAACTCATCATCTGTATATGCCTCATTACTCCTCAGCCATCCTTGATGCCTCCATGACAGCTTTACTTCTGGCAGGAGCAAGGCAGAAGCAGAGCTTCTAAGCAACACAAAAAACCTTTTCAAAAGGCAAGCTGGTACCTCACACTGCCACCCCTGCATCTGAGACCTTCTGTCAAATTAGTGGTTTTTATTGCATTCTTAGTCAGTAAAGAAACTTAGGTTGACATAACAAGCTGGCCTGTCCAGGCCAACGCGAACCCGTCTTTGAAGTGCTCTGACTACTTCAGTAGCTGCCTGGGAGGTACCACAGCAAGAAAGACCTGATGAAGCTTTCAGGACGCTTGCGTTGAACTGCCTTGGAGAAGAACAACAAACACCACCGGTCACACAGACCATCATCACTTAGTTCCAACGAAGCAGTTGAACAACAAACAGCAAGACTTGTGTGTAAAACAGGCGATCTTACAGAAACACGGATTTATGAACGCTCTGTTTCTTACACCAGTATCAGAATCGAGGTACGACTCTGCAGACAGCTTTGCCATGTGACTTGGAAACATACAGGGATATGATCAGCAATGAAAAAAATAAAATACACTTCAATATGACAGAAAACAAAAAATGTTATTATAAAAGAAAAGTTATTCTAAGAAATTAAAACAATAACACAATTACATTTGAATCAGTTCAGCATGTCACCTCAAAGACTGCGGCATAAAGCCAAGATGTACTAATGAGTACTAACCAAGTAGTAATACTGAATCTTGCTAAATTTTTAGTGCCTTGTACATAGGCTAGCAGATCTACTCTTCCAGCTTTACAGTAAATCAACAGAGATGGGAACTTCCCTTTTTCCTTTTTATTTCTGTTTAGAATAGAATAGAATATTTACAATATTTCAGTTGGAAGGGACCTACAATGATCATCTAGTCCAACTGCCGTTGGATGCTGTACCAGCATCTTTTGACACAACTGTTACCTAACACTCTAAATTCTGCTAAAAAATCACAGAGACAAAATTATCAATAGCTGATGCGATATTGTTGTGATACGTTACGCCATTTCCAAATAAAGGACATTTTATTTCCAAACAGAGGAAAATGAGAAGCTGTTCAGAGGATTCTTGATTTTCTTAGTAACAGTCTGTCTACAGCTTTCAAGACCAGTATTATAATGGTTCCATACCGTGAAGCTGTTGTTGACATTTTTTGTGCTTGATTCAGCTACGCTGGCATCTGACAGGTCAACTTCATCAAATATGAGAGACTGTGAATGGAAAAGAACACAAAAACAGTAAATATAGTCTGAGTCCACTTTCAGTTATGATTCCAGTCTGTGCTTTCACTTCCTAGCGTCCATTCCAATTGGAAAATAAAAATGGGGGAAAAAAAAAGTGGTGAAAAAATAGAAAACACTGATGATGTGATAAAACTTTCCATTTCACCCCTAAACACAGTCCTATTTGCTACTTAAGTGGTACACGAGAGCGTAAAAAGGTGGCTCCAAAAATGTATGTTGCTTTAAAATCTCTTTTAAAGCATTTTTTTTAATAGACCCAGCTTTGAGGTGTCTACTGTGTAGCATAAATGTGATGTCAGAGGAAAGAGATTCACACAGTAAAATACAAATGAATTAATCAGTTTTAGAACTCTAAATCCATGAAAGGTAATCTATGATACAGTGTCCATATGAGAAAATGGAGCTCAACAGCCTGAAGAGATCCCTTCCACTCCTTTGTTTGATGTTCCAGCAAGAGAAATATATGTCTTCTTTAAACACCCCAGCCTCTGGCAAAGGATTAATTAGGTTGTTAAACTCATGATGGGTCTTGAAATAAAGAAGGAAAGACAAACAAAAATGCCTCCCCCTTTTTTTAGCCATGCTCTGTTATAAATGGGAAGGAGAATCGATGTTGGGGGAGTTTCAGCAAGTCTGGATTCAACGCTACAGAGTATTTGTACAATTGCCTACTCGTTACACCTCCTTTTCTCATCTTTATGGCACAGGTGATGTTGCCATTCTCAGAGCTCTTATCTGCTGTGTTTATTAAGACTATATAAACTGCTCAGAGTAGCACCACATGCAGAAAAGTGTGACAGCAGAGGTACTTCAGTGCTGGGCTCCCTGGAGAGACGATGTTTTCCGTGATTCATCACAACTGTGTACCGTGCAATTACAGTCATACAGTCCTGGAAAAGAGAGGTCTCCGAGACTTAGTAATAGTTTTATTGAGAAGACCAGGCTATAGAAGATGATGGGACCTGAAGCACCTCACCTACAGCTCCCATGAGTCGCTGCAACCCTGCAGGGTAAAGAAAAGTAATGCCCATCGCTATGAAACAGCACAACCTGAGCCAGCCCAAAAAGCCAAAATGTTCTCAGTCCTGGGCCTGAGGGGGAGGGAGGAAATGCCTTTCAGTAAGAAGACAAGTATTCCCCTCTGCCCACCCCCAATTTTCCCACCAAAAATTTCAATTGATGGAAAACAGCTTTTTCCCTTCTAAATCAGTTTTGGCAGAAAATCTATCTTGATTTCACTTAACCACTTCCATCTCTAACAGCAATATGGGCGTCACACTAGAAGAGTTTTAATGGAATACAGTTTGAGAGATAACTGAGAATTATCCAATTTTTACTTTTCTTTTGAAATGTTAGATTTGACTGCTTGAGAGCCACCCCCCCAAAAAAAAACCCCAACTCCTTAAGATGAATTTATTATTTGTCTGAATAGTCCAAAAGGTTAAAATAACTGATAAACTTCATTTAAAAAAAAATCAAGAGAAATTACTAGTCTTCCTTAGTTAATTTAGCATACTACATCTTATATACAGTAATTTTTAATTTAAATAATCACTAGCAAATCATTAAATTATTATTACTATAGCACTTATAAATCTAAACAAAATTGAAGTTGCAAGTATATGGCATTAGGTGCTAATAGCATAGAATTACCTTTGAATCCTTAGCATAGTAAAGAGTACGACCTCGAAGTTTAAAATAACGCTTTTTCCACCTCTGAAAAGAACTCGTTTGCTTCAGTAGTAATCCTTCTTTTATACTTGTCTGAAAAATATTAAAATACAGAAGACAAGGTAAATACATATCTAAATAGCTACGCACATAGATGAAAGTTACACTTTTTAAAATTTATGTTACACCTCATATAACTGTGAATTTAAATTTGTATCTATTCACGTTAAATTGAGACTAATTCTCTGGACAACAAGACTTTGCACTGCTATTTTTTAAACAATGACAATATTGGCAACATGCTAATTTTACATGTAAACTGAAAAGGCAGTCGAGAGGCATATAATTATTGTGAAAATGAACACAAAAGAATTCAATTGTCTGGATAGCTGCAAGCCCACAAATACTAAAGTGAGCAACAACTGATGGTGGCACAATTCAGAAAAAAAATGCTAAAAACCATCTACGCAAGGTCATTTCCAGTTTCAAAACCCGATTATGTTGAGGAGAAAAACAATTTCCACATAGGCCCTAATTCAAGAAGGTACTTAAACATGTGTCTGATTCAAGCATATGAATTATGCCTTTAAAGTAGAGAGAATGATCCAGTATGATGCAAGTCATGCATGACTTCAAGTGCGCTGCTGAACTGAAGCTTTCAGCATGAAATCAGCTTACAAATAGGAATAATTACTATATGGAAAGTGTGAGAACAGTAACAGCTAGGGATATTTTTACCAGGCAAATATTTTTAGTCAAAAAACAATATGACGATACAAACCTTTCCACTGCAGACTGAACCCTGCCTACATAAAGCCCATTTTTTGAAATGAGTAAAACGCAAATTAGTATATTTTAAACGCGAATGCTGCTTTCGCCAGCGTGTGTGGGATTCATCCAACCGGTTACAGAAATTCTCCACTTAATCAGATGAAATGACATGACACAGAATACTAATTGCATGAGTCTCGAAATTCATTTTCTTCAGCTTTGAAGCACACAAAGGGTATGAGAAAAAGCAAGAACATTTGGATATTATATTCCAAAATGGTCTCTAATATTTCCAGAATATTTCCAATTTGTAGTGTAATAACGTGATGCGAATCTTACACTACAGTTTCTAGACAATGCAATATAAATGTCATTTAAAGTTATTTTAGACCTTTTAGAGACTTAACCAAGACCTGACCTACAGTTCATAGACGTCGTCTTCTGTTATCAGATGTCAAATTCTCCTTAACTTTAATGCAAGTAATAAAAATACCGAAAAAGCAGAAAGCACTTTAATGTTCCTACCATTTCCTTGAAATGAGAAACATCGCTGTTACAAACATACATCGCACCCTTCATTTAGAGACTCCTAATGTCACAAACTAAGAATATGGTCTAATGATCACAAAGCAATTGAATTAATGCTCTCAAAAAAGCAATCCTCTCAGATGAAACATCACAGCTGAAAGTTTGAATTTATCTCACTTTACTTCACATGCCAACAACCTGGACCAACACATTTGGTCAGCCCTCCCGCTCTCGCTAAGGGGTAGCAATTCCCAGCTGAAAGGGAGCAGAGAACATCTTTAACACACACCATTTTAAGATTGCTTGCAATTTTCTGACCTGACCCTAAAATAAGCTATTTTTACATGATATAAATAGATTTAATCAGTTAGCGATTCAGTCAGTTGAAAATACAAGCACTTATTCAAAGCTGTTTGTTGTAGCTGTGCAGCATTTCTGTTTCGTATCGCGCTCTCTGAGATTTCCAAACTCATCACACGGGATGGGAGTAGATGACTAGATATAAGACTAGATATAAGGAAGAAGTTTTTCACAATGAGGGTGGTGAAACACTGGCACAGGTTGCCCAGAGAGGTGGTAGATGCCCCATCCCTGGAAACATTCCACGTCAGGCTGGATGGGGCTCTGGGCAACCTGATCGAGCTGGAGATGTCCCTGCAGGGGGGTTGGACTAGATGACCTTTAAAAGGTCCCTTCCAACCCAAACTATTCTATGATTCTATGACTTGTGTGTTTGTCAAGGGTTGGAATATGTAAGACCAGAGAAATTCAGTTCCAAGGAAACAGTACTCCACATACACGACAGGCACTGACTTACTGGAAAAATTTCCAAAATGGAAGGGAATCCACGTTCCCTAAAATGCACTGTATGTACTAGGAGACTCTGACATATATTATACTGAACATTTGCAGGAATTTTAAAATCTGTCCAAAGAACATCAATCTCCCTAAACCTTGAACTATTACTCACTACAGAATTAAATAACTCTTTCATGTCATTTTTATGCCCACAGAAGCCATTTCTCCCTATTTCTACTCACCCCTTAAAACACCAGTATCCCCTAAAATCAAACCAGTAACTTCAAAATTAAATCTATTTTGCAAATCAATCCCTTAAAACTAAATCCTTAAAGTCGGCAGTAAATAACGATGCAGGTTCTACAGAATGTTTTTTTGTATCAAAATCTTAGAAAAATATTAGATTGGTAAACATTCTCCCAAGAAATATAAACACTTCATGAAGTATACATCTCAAGTTTACATTTTACCACCAATAGATATACCGGGCTGAGGTTTCAGCATCTTAAATAGCCAATTCCATGGCTGCGGGCATCAAAATTGAGCGTAAAGCTTTGGCCCAATATCCTTAATTAACTTCATTTAGCCTTTAAAATGTGCAGAAAACTTCCAGCTGCCAAATGAGTCATTAGGTGATCTGCTAATAATGCTTTTCTGAATCTACACACCACTCACAGCACTTACAGTAATTTAAGATTGGAAGGGACCTCTCAGGTTGTTGAATTTGGGTCCACATTATTACCTACGACCAGGTCACGTAAAGTTTTTCAAAAGCATTGATCAGGCTATAGCTACACCTTAAGAAAGCCATCAGTACCTTTTTCTCTCCCAATGGCAATTAAGACAGTGGTCCAAGATCTCGCTGTTCTGAGAAACCTTCTTCTAATTAATCTCAGCTGGACATTAAATTTGAAGCATAAGCAATAATCATTGCCAGTTATATTAACTACTACCCTACTGTAATTTTTGAGAAACAAGAAGTGCACATCCCACAATCCCAAGTTACTCCTCTCTTTTACAGAATCACCTCTCATCTGCTTCCCAAAACCTCTGACTTCCCCATACAGCACCCTGTATCATCTAGTAATACATCATCCCTCCAGAAGTATGCGACTATAGTAAGAATAGAATAGAACAGAACAGAATAGAATAGAATAGAATAACAATCTTTACTACTTTAGCCATTAACAATTAGGAAAATGATAAAATGATAAAATGATAAAATATTACAATCACAACATCACCGTGCTCCACAGTGGTATATTTTCCCGAAGAAATCCAATTATAAAAATCATAGCCACATTCCATAAAATTAACAAGGTGTATGTTTGTGTTCAATTATCTAAGAATGTTGAATGCAACTCTACACCACCATAATCTAAATGACAAAAATAAATGGGACTTATAGGTATTTTGATCACTAAAAATGAGAGGCATCTTCTTTTATATCAGTAGATTTTTAAATATTCAGTATGTAACACTTGAAAATTCAAAACTAACAGTTTTAATTTCAAAGACAACCAACCCCATTGCCTTTCTTCTAATTCACTCAGTTCGTAAAGTCCCACATTTGCGCAAGTGTCTTATTTCTTCTGCTGCTAGAAAGACCCAAAGAAAGGAGAAAAAATTCTGACTTTAGAAAAGAAAACAGTAAACTGACTATGGATGCATTATTGGCAACCGCAAACTAAAACATTGAATAATTAAAGATAAAACTCTCCTCTCTACTCCTTTTCAGGTATATAAGTGGATGTGCTGCTCAAAATGTGTCAGGAGAGTGAAGAAAAGAACATCAGGAAATTTCTGGAAGTGAGGAGAATGAAAGTGAGAACAGGAAAGGCCATAAAACAGGGCAGGTCAAATGTAAACAGTAAATTAAGCGGATGAAGAAGAATTTTAGGATCACCTTGCAACAGATGCTCACACTGAGACTAAAATGTTCTTTAAATACTTTGAAAGACGAAAGACAGCTACGGGGTTGGCAGGATCATTTTTCAACAGAGGTATGAAAAGGGTACTCAAGGATGAGAAGATCACAGCAAAGCAGCTCATCGAATTCTTGGCATCTGTCTTTACCAATGAAGATGATGAGACGGTATCTGACACCACATGTTCTTCGTAACATCAGAACAGCTACATCAACATGAAGCACATATACAGGAAGTACTAAACCAGCCAAATCACTAAGTCATGTGGACCAGATGGCATTGACCTCAGAGCCCTGAAGGTCCTGAAAAGACCACTGACACTAACTTCCAATCCTGGTAAGACAGTAGAGTCCATACAAAAGAATAAGATTGCTGAGGCCATACAAATCCAATGGGAAAAAGTCAACAGAGCTTTTGTAAAGGAAAATATTGCCTTGCTACCTGCAGGAGTTCAGGGGGTGGAGAGGAAAGCATGTGGATAAATGAAAATCCAGCGGACTCAGATTTTCAGAAGGCCTTTGACAAGGCTTCCCACCAAAGGCTACTGAAGAAATTAAGTTAGAATGGAATTAGGAAAAGGGGCTTTTTGTGGACTGAAAGTTGCTCAAGAGATAGGAAGCACAAGTAGGGCTTAACAGTCACTCTCTCTTCTGGATGAAAAAGTCATAGCAGCAGGGTTCCCAAGGAATCTGGTTTATTCAAATTCAGTGACCCAAAGAAGGATCACACAATGAAATCTTCAGATTTGCAGAAGAGATTAAGCTCTTCTGAGCAGTTAAATTCCATGCCAATGGTGAGGAACTCAAAGGACAATATAAAACTGAGTAAGAGGGCAAAAAGGCCAAAGATGGGCTTCAGCCCAGGTCAATATAAGATGCTCTGCTTTGGGAAAAAAATCTAAACCTCACTAACATTCTCACATCAACTTTGAGTGGAGAAGAGATCTAGGAGTCATAGTTCACAGCTCTCTGTGCTCAACCACAGTCAGAAAAGCCAAAAAACTTTGGCTGTCACCAAGAAAAGTAGCAAAACCAAGACAGAGGATGTCATTTTGCTGCTATATAAAACACTGGTCTACCAGACAGTTCTGGTCTCTCCAACTGGAGAAACAGGGTTAAGAGAAGGTACAGAGAAGGGCAATTCAAATGATTCAGAGGACGGAGCAGCTGCCTTACAAAGAGACATGAAAAAAGCTGGAACTCTGCAGTTTGAAGAGCAGAAGATCAAGAACTCACATGCTGCTCCTGAACAGCCTTTCCTATTCCACTGTGGAGGATGGATTATTGTCTGACCCAGCAAAAAAATTCACAGGTTGGATTTTTCCCGCTACGTTTACAGTACCACTTTTGCTTTAAAGTCTGATGTGTGTGGTTTTAAGAGGATCTAGGCCCTTCATTTACCAAAATAATTAATATTTGGATTGTTGACAGACCAGGCCATTAAAGAAAAAAAAAAAAGAGAGACAATAGTATTTGGTATTGTTTAACGCCCTCCTGTGCCACCTCCTATTCATATGACTTTGCAAAGCTGAGTATTGAAATAAAAACGACCTTCTTTTTAGTATTGTGGAGAGTTTGGTACATTTTCACCTTCTGCACAGGAGGGCTTTAGGCAGACAGAGTCTTCATTATGTTACAAGGTAAAGTCTCACAGCTCACATGAACTCAGAGCCCCTTAAAATATTGCATGTGTTCAGTAGATCGAAAATTACTTTTATTATTAAAAAAATGTGACAATCAAACTCTTGATTTTGATTAAAATTATGACCCGGGAATTCCAAGCTTGTGATTTGCTTGACAATCTCTGTACAGCAGCTTCCATTACTGTCACTTATGCTGACAGATTTTTCATTAGTTATGTCAAAATAAAAATAGATTTTTATCTACTGAGAATAAAAACTTCATCAAATGCTCAGTGCAAGGTTACATTTTTATTGAAGATTCCTGATCACAGTGAAGAGAGCCTGACATCTGAAAATTAAAATCAAACCAATGTTATATCTATGAATTTATACAGCTAAATAAAAATAAAATTGAAAACCAACATAATCATGTTGACTATATAACATTGCTTTAATTTCAAGAAAATCTTAATAAAAAGAAGTACCATCAAGGACTCAGTGTAACATGTTGAGCTATACAGTGGGGTACCTAAAGCACCATGTTTGCCTCAACTGAGCTGCCCCAGACTGCTGCTGCTAACGCATCCTCCAGGTTACAAGCACCATTAGTGACAGAGAAATCACAAAAAGTGGCAAGCTCCACATGCTCAGTCTGGCATTGCTGATGACCGTTATCCCTGTCCCGTTAAAGAAAAAAAACAGTCTAGCTAGCTAGGAGAAAATAGCTTTCCAAAATCTCAGAATAAAAGCCAGCCACACTCCCCCCGCTCCACACCACAACACTAACCTGTGATTAAGCATCATCGTTTTTGTGTAATAATAAAACAGTATGTTCTTCCAAAGTTATTCTTATATTCCATATTTTCGAGGTCCTTTATGTGGATGGACATTAGCCTAAGTGAAACTGTAATACAAATAAATGCAATTATACAGCTTATGCAGTGCACTTTTTCCTCAACCTTGTTCTCCTTTCATGTTCCCTTCCAGCCTACGCTGAGGAAACAGATTTTGCATTACTGTTGTTAAAATTAAAAAAAAAAAAAAAATAGCTTTCAGCTTTCTTTACTTGGAATATATGGTAGTGTAGTAAAAAGTTAAGTAAATATGAAAGTGCAGAGAAATTGCCATAATAAAAATATCTTGGTAGCAAGGTGAAGTTCAATTAGCAGATTGATTTAAAAATAGAGGTTATAGCACATATCAAAAATGAATAGGATATTGCCATATTAGGATGAAACATTACACTAGGAATTAAAAAAACAAACACAAAAACTATTTTAGATATAAACTTGATACCAGATTGAGAATTGGAGAAGAAACTTTATTTGCAGTTCAAGTATTTAAACTCCTAACTTCCACCCATGATCCACACATGTTGATCTCTGTGTTCTCATCAATCAGGGCATAAAACAGCTGTAATACACTGAAAAAGGATAAAACACTTCATAGGACTGTGACTTAGTGCCAAAGATTTAAGGGTCTTGGTCCTATTACACAACTCAGCTAACTTAGTCTTAGAGTAGTATTTTACAGCTACCGTTTGGAGTTTCAATAGCTGTTCCTTTTAAATTACACATGCTCTGAGCAGAGAGATTTAAAACAACTAAGTCTAACTGGTTTTGAGACAGAAGAATATAAATGGTACGTATCTCAGGAAGAAAAAAAATGGAAAAAATAAAACCCATAATAAACAGTCAAAGCACTCAGCTGGTAAGATTTTTTTCTTTACCAGAGTTATTTAGGTCTTGGTCTCGACTAAATAGGAGGAGCACTCAACACACTTGCCAATCTCTAAAGTATACGCAGTACAGATCCAAAATAAACCATTTTGTCATCTCACACAGCAAAATAAAAAAAAAAAAATCCCATTATGTTCCCACAGAGAAGAGCAAACTCTTCCTCTAGTTCTATCCAGTGTTAATATGCAAATAACAGTTGATCAATTACTTGAGGAAATTACAAAAGCATCATATAACAAAAATATATTAAACACCACTACAAACTTTTATGCGATCCTTTCTTGAAAACACATCATAAGTTAAGCTTGTCATAACAAACCTTCTGTGTTTTACTTCTTGCAGTTTTAATTTTTGCCCCTCTGAGAATGTTTAAACAAATTCCAGTGATGCTGTCAGACTTCCTAGGAACTACGCTGGGTAGAAAGGAGCCTACGCAGAGCCACTTCAAGCTTGTGAGTCCAGGGAAAGCTGGGGAACAACTCATGTCCTTCTTGCAGGCTTTTTCCACACCTCTTATCTGACTTCCACTGATCAAGTTGGAACTAGACGATCTTTAAGGTCCCTTCCAACCTAAACCATTCTATGATTCCATACGTTAGGAAAGAGAAAAAGCTTTTAGCAACAGAATTCACACAAGGCCACTAACAGTTGTATAACAGAATGGTTCAGTTGGAAGGGACCTACGGCCATCATCAAGTCCAAAACACACACAGCGTAAACATACAATTTCAGGAAATCTCAGTATCATACAAATGTGTTTAAAAAGAATAAGTTCTTAGAATCTTTATATTTATTCACTTCTTTGAAAAGATGACAAATGTAAAAATACCATCCCATCCATTCACTCTTCAACCTTTTCTAAATTACCAGTTATTGTTGGAAATTGATCAGTCATTGCAGTTAGTATCTTACTCAATACGCAAGTCTATAGAGACAGATACCAATTTCACAAATGCTGCAGCCCTGCGATCTGCAGATTCCTGATATGTTTAGAATTACAAGCAGAGAAGTTTATTAACTGAATACCCAAACATTCCTGAATTTTTACAGTGTTTCCAGTTGCTGCAGCTACAGAGATTACATGCTTTAATCTAATTCAGTGGTTGCACTCTATTGCAAGTTTATATTGGCCCCGATTTTGTTTTACTGGATGGCATATAAAATCCTGGATATCCATTAATCATGTTTTGAATTACATTTTCTAGTATTTTTCCACTAAGAGTCTTAGCTTAATACTTTACCTCTAGAATAGTTAACTCAATAAAACCTTTAATGCCATAATAATTCAAATACAAGGATCTCTCGCTTACCTTTAGATCTTTTCAAGCATGGGGAGAAAAATAGTAATATACTTCCAACTATTGAGAAATTCATCTTTAAGCAAGAAGGTCGGGAAGCTAATTTGAGCAACAATGGTAAAGTTGTGCTAGTGAAATACGCAACAAGGAGTAAAAAAAAAAGCAAGGTACAGCAACAGGCACTTAAAAAAGCTAATATATTACAGGTAGAGAAAAATCCTTTTGATTATCATCAAAATCATTTAGAGAAAGCAGAAATACAGGACAGATACACTACAGATGATTGGAAATCTATTCCCAGTTTGACCGCAGGTCTTGTGTGTGACCTGGGGCAAATCAGTTACTGTGTTTTGTTTGGTCTCCACACTGCAAAAAATACCTTCTTTAATTCTCCTCCAGAAGAGTCTGGTTGTGATTTCTTACCATTTTATTGAGTGTCTCACTAGAAGTGGCATTTCATTTTAATCAAATTTGTTCATGAATGACTTTTTGAATGATGGGGACTTCAGAAGTAATAAAAGTGGAACTAAAGAATTCCACAGTCTCTGTCCTTTATGATCAGAATGAGAGAAAAAAAATGGTGAAAAGCGCTGAACTGTAAACAAAGCTGCAGGATAAAAAGCTGCATTTTGAGACAAGGAATAACACAGAACCTTTTTAGTACTTGTGCTCTTTAACTAATACTGGTACTGTATGTGCGGGATACATATATTCACAATTAAGGAGCATAGTTGTTGCAGAATCACAGAAGAGTTGAGGTTGGAAGAGACCTTTGGAGACCCATCTAGTCCAGCCCCCCCCACAAAGCAGGGTTACCTAGAGCAGTTCGTCCAAGACTATGTCTAGTCGAGTTTTTAATACCTCCAAGGATAGAGACTCCACAACCTCCCTGTGCAACCTGTTCCAGTGTTCGATCACCCTCAAAATAGAAAAAGGAAGAAAGCAAGTTTTTTTTCTTGCGTTTAAATGGTATTTTCTGTATTTCAGTTTGTGCCCATTGCCTCTTAGCCTGTCACTGGGCACCACTGAGTCTGGTTTTGTTTTCCTTATACTCCTCCTATATTTGTACATATTGACAAGATCCTCTTGAGTCTTCTCATCTCCAGGCTAAACAGTCCCAACTCTCTTAGTCTCTCCTCATAGCAAAGATGCTCCAGTCCCTTAATCATCTTTGTGGCCCTTCACTGGACTCTCTCCATTATGTCCATGTCTCTCTTCTACTGAGCAGCCCAGGACTGGACACAGCATTCCAGGTGTGGCCTCACCAGTGCTGAGTAGAGGGGAAGGATCACCTCCCTCGGCCTGCTGGCAACACTCCTTCCAATGCAGCCCAGGATACTGTTGGCCTGCATTGCTCCATGGTCCTCTTCTGCCAACCTGCTTTCCAACCATCTGGCCCCCAGCCTGTACTGGCACATGAGGTTACTCCTCCCCAGGTGCAGGACACAGCAAATGCCTTTGCTTGAACTTCATGAGGTTTCCATTCGCCCATTTCTCCAGCCTGTCCCTCTGAATGGCAGCACAGCCAGCTGGTGTATCGGCCACTCCTCCTCATTTTGTATTGTCTGCACACTTTCTGCGAGTACACTCTGTATTATCATCTTGGCCATTAATGAAGACGTTACACAGCATTGTCCCCAGTAACAACCGCTGGGGTACACCAGTAGTGACTGAACTCTAACGGGACTTTGTGCCACGATCACAACCCTTTGAGTCTGGCAGCTCAGCCAGGTTTCAGTCCATCTCATCATCCATTTATCCAGCTTGTACTTCACTTCATCAGTTTGTCTATGAGAGTGTTATGGGACACAGTGTCAAAAGTCTTGCTAAATTCAAGATAACAACATCCACTGCTCTCTCCTCATCCATTGAGCTAGTCACTTGGCTGCAGAATGCTATCAGGCTGAAGGCTTCCTCTTCATAAAACCATGCTGACTACTCCCAGTCACCGTCTTATCTTTCATGTGTTTGGAAATGGTTTCTGGGATTATTTGCTCCATCACCTTCCAAGGGATTGAGGTGAGGCTGACTGGTCTGCACTTTCCCATATCCTCCTTCTTGCTCTTCGTAAATGTAAGAGTGACATTTGCTTTCTTCCAGTTCTCAGAAACATCCCCCAATTGCTATGACCTTTGAAAGGCAATGGAGAATGGTCTGGCAATGCCATCAAGCAGTTCCCTCAGCACTTGGAGGTGTAGCCCATCAGGTCCTATATATCTATATACTATATAGCCAAACAGATCTGTAGTTTACTTTCCAGGCCGCTAACAGTCCTCTGTAACCTCTGGTAGGTGACTTATACATTGTACCTCGATTCTGAACAGACAGAAAAGGAATAATACTTCTTCACCTCCAAGAGACGTAATGCTGACACATTCACTCGTTTGTGCACCTACATATAAATATCACGCGTGTACCTACTGAACCAGTATGAATTTAGGAAACAGATTATTATCGCAAGAGTACTGATGAATTCCCCCAAACAGCAAGGGACTTTTAGTAAAGGACAGACTCTCAGCTGCTTCTAGTGCTTCTCATGGTAAAAATCCTATTTTCCTTCTCAGTCTTTAGCAGCAACCCGGGTGGAAGCAGAGTTCTCACATTACAATGAGAGGAGGAAATTCTCTCTTTTGAGATGAGGAGACTAGAAAGCAGAAGAATAACATACATCAGACCCTCCCTTCCACGCTGTTTACTGACAGGAAATAAGAGCCTGTAATTTTGAATTCACATTCCCTTTGTGACCAGGCTCATTCATGTGCATGCTATTTTCTCTCACTCAGAAAACATAGTAAAGCTTCTTCTCCCAAAACACAAGTCTCTGACCGCAACGGGGCAGATCAGTAATTCTCAGAGTTTTGCACAGCAGGGCTTATGCTCATCTATCCGCCAAGGAACCTCTGTGATTCTTGTCCGGCTCTACACAGATCTCACTCCATGTCCAAAGCCTTGAGTTGTGGAATACAACACAACGCCTCACTTCAGTCCATGGGAAAATCAGGGAGTGGGTCCTCTTGAAACATATTTCTGGGCATAAGAAGGAGAAGGATGTGACTGAACACAGTTAGCATGGATTTACCAAACGTACATCATGCCTGAATGTTGGAGAATCTTTTCTAAAGCTCTTACATCAGACAATAGCATAGCGCCTCCCATTCCACTTGCTGTTCAACAGCTCTTATTGCTAAAGTATAACAAATGTAGTAGTCATTCGCTTTTCTTTTTCCAGTGAGTCGAACAGTTAAGTATGGACTTTGCCTTTTCAGTTTTAAACAGCTTGATGGTCATTTTTTCCATTTAAACAATCTAAATTGCTATTAACAAAACAGTCCTGGTATAAAACTAAGTAAAACTAGAAACATGGAAATAAATGTGCTAGAATAAAACTCAACTATAGTTGTTGGGGTTTTTTATTGAGGAAAGTACTTTCCATATAAATAAGTTCTCAGTTTTATAAAACCTGTCATTTTACATATCCATTGTGCAGGAGGATTTGGCACCTTGACGGTAAGAGCATTTATGTGGTTTACAGTGCGCTTGCTTTCAGATTGTGATGCAAAAGCTACTTCTCAGGGCACCTAAAAAAAGGCAAATTCTATTTCAGCTTCAATAAAACCTCAAACATCTTCTGAAATCTTTGTTTAACAACATATCCTCCATATCCACTAACAAAATCAGAGACTCATAAAAGACCTAGAAGAGGCATAAAAAAGATCTTTTAGTTCACACTCTCCTCCAAGGTAAGACTAACCGTATACAGATTTGCCGAAACGGGCTATCTATCATCTTATTCAGGTGTCCTATTTTTTTGCTTGAAATTTTTTTTCTGGCCCATTTGTTGGCAAAATGGCCACTGTCATCCAACATCTGCATCAGAAAACAGCAACACATGAGCAATAGAGCGTAAGCCTGCATTCATTGCTTTTGTAGAGCTAATCTTCACATGTCCAGCTCCCAACTGCAGAATCCCTAGACAGAACTATGGGGGACTAAAATCTGGCTTTTCACATGACCTGACTGTCATTACAAAAATACACCATCCTCCTTTCCTTTCTATTTAAGAGTATTTAAGAGGTCTGCATCTGCCTTTGTCAGCCATCCTTAGACTATTCCCATAAGACATTTATCTAAGATGTTCTTAAAGCCCCCAGTTACAGAGATCCTCTACCACTAAAATGTTTTCCCTAGTGTAAACCTCCCTTGTTGCACTTTAAACCCATAAAGTGCTGTTGTAGGACAATGATACAGATGTAAAACGTCAGTAAATGAACTCAAAACTCAAAGGCCATTCCTAATTCACAGTACTTTGTATGGAGAAAAACAGGGAGAACAGCAATCACTTCATAGGATGACTGTTACTAGTCTTCACTCGGCATGTCCCAACTTTCTTTTGCTCAAATCACACTAACTTTTCATCAGGAGAAAATACTATGACCATGCAGTTATTACATGAGTCATAAGGTTATTCTGCGTTTTGACCCAACTAATAAATTTACACCTAGAAGTATTTTTAAACAGAACAAAGATGGAGAACTGCAAATGTTTTTCCACAGAGGATACAGGTTATGAAAGTCTTATATCCTGCTACGTACAAAGATTAGGCTTAGCATACGGCCCTTGAGGTAGATATGATTATGCTGTGTGAAACCTCGCAATGAAGTATCATCTTCAAGAGCATTCACGAGCGAGAAGCTCTACTCTCCTCTGGGATGCGGATCGAGTGTCCTATTTATTTCACTGGCCTTTCACATAAAAGTGGAAAGCATGGAAAATATTTTTTAAAAATAGATGTAGTTAATCAGATTTCCTCTTATGTTTCCTGATCATGTTTCTTTGGTATCTACTCTCTTCTGTTCAAAATACTTTTATTCTCATAATTGCTTACTTGTGTTTAATATAGGTACTATAAATTTTTGAGATTCATCCAATTTCTAAGCATTAAGTACTTGGGGAACGTCTGCAGTTGCTATCTTGTCCCTGTGATAAGAGTTTGAGGAGTCTGACACACAAACACTAGAAAATTCTTGCCCCTGCTGTCTCCTATGCTGTGACAGCCACAGAAGGGAACATTTCAGGTTAAGCAGCCAACAAGAGCAAGTCTGAGCTGAGACAACGCATTAGGACCTTCAATGACTGAGGCACAAGCAGGCATGTTTCAGGACCAGTAATTTGGAGCAGAAAGGCAGGGCAGGTGCTCCTTAGCACTAAAACCACCAAAACTTGTGAGCCAGAGCATCCCATTTTCTTTGCACACTTGTGCTGGAGGCCGAGTTATGTTAGAACTTTCTCCATGCACAGAGGAAGTGATAGAAAATGAGCCAAAAATCATTAAAAATATATTAATCAGATCTAAGCTATATGATGAAAATTTTAAATCTACAGGATGATGTTCAATCTCTGTTCAAACTAGCTAGGCTTCAAAGGAAAGGCTAGGTAATTATAGCCTTATGCTATCTTAATTCCAAGAAAAATAACTCTAGCTATTTGTTATAATGCTTTACTTGTTAAAAAATGAAAACCCCTTTAGATGGAATATATTACGAAAAAATGATTAGTCCAAAATCTCATTTGCACAAAGATACTGTGAGTTTCTTAATTGGTTCCAGACAGTAGTTAGAGGTGCTGATCGCAAGGACCTGGATGAGAGAAAGGTGACAACAAAGTCGAAGCACCCACATCAAGAGTAATTTCTGAGTCACCTGAACTTATCACTCTCCCCCTCTTTCAACCAGATTCCTGATATGGTCATATACTAGCAAGAAGTCTGGGAATAAATGTGATTAATACTCCTTTTCTTTTTTGCTTCTTTTTTTTCTTTTTTCTTTTTTTTTTTTTTTTTTTTTACACCAAAGAGATGCTTCTCAAGAAATTAAACCATCCGTACACTTTGTATCTTGCTATGCTAGCCCTGCTGATTCATCTGGGGAAACAGAAGAAAAACTCCACTTGCCTATTTATACATACGATATGCTGGCTTTATTTATCTGGGCTGAAACTACCGTCACTAACAATTCTAGAGAAATAGCAGTTAGCACTGCAAAAAAAAAAAAAAAAAAAGAGGGATGTTTCCTACAATCTAAGACAAGTTTCAAATCAGTTGTGCTGATTTTAAAGCCATTCCATTGATTTATCCCATCAGTGGCAGAGGCTGCAAGTGTTTTCCTTTAACACCACAGCTACTAGCTGATTTTCAGGTTGCCAACTGAAAGGTGATCAATCAGTGAAACTGGTTAACAGCAGCCAGAGATTTCAAGAGGGCTTTTGATCAAGCTTCATTGAGCAGCAGCCTCTGAGGGTGCTCATTTGCTCTACAGTTACCCAAGCTGATAGAGGATTATTTATCTAATGACGTCGTAGTTGCTGCTTGCAAACTATCGTTCAAGACATTGAAGAGGTTTTCCATACACAGTATGAGCATACAGCAAAAACGTAAGCTATTTTAAATTACAAACGAGAAAATACTTCTCACCAGACTTTTCTCTCTAAACTACAAATCAGAACTGCTGAACTCTCAGAGCCTTTCACTTACACTTCGAAATGTAGCTCCGTACCCTTAAAAGGGGCAGAATATATCAAAGTCCAGGCATACATTCCCTTCCATTAACTGGTGTGGTAAATGGCCTGTCAACACGATACCATGGGCGCCTTCACCAACAACAGCCTTAAACCTCTTTATTCTCCACTCGAAGTCATGGTTTAATTTATATACCTGTTAGTTAATCAAAGTCTTAAACTCACAAGAGAAGCCCGTGGGGGAAAACACACGGACAGGCGCTGACAAGCTAACAGATGATGACAAC
Source organism: Phoenicopterus ruber ruber (assembly GCA_009819775.1). NCBI lineage: Eukaryota > Metazoa > Chordata > Aves > Phoenicopteriformes > Phoenicopteridae > Phoenicopterus > Phoenicopterus ruber. The sequence continues at coordinate 186,319,586 of CM020215.1, read as the reverse complement.
GGCAGGAGGCCTTGAGGTAGGTTGGTTATTGAAGGCTAATGGGCTCCTCCATCTTCCTTGTGCCTACCCCATCTATCTGCAACGCAGCACCAAGCCACGGAAGCCCATTTAATTAATGGGTCCTGCTAGGCACCGTGACTTTTGCTTTTTTTCATAAAACACAGTGATGGGGGGGGGGGGGGGGGGAAGGGTGTGTTTTCTTTGCAGGTTGTTTGTGGGGGTTTTTTAAGAAGTTTTATAGTAGTTTTACTTTCTACTGCCTTAATCACCAAAGATGAAGGCAGAGACTGCTGTGCCTTGGAGCATCCTTTTGGTGCCATTTATATTTGGACCAAAAATGGGCTGAATCTGGTCCAGGGCACAAAATAAGAAGTTACCGCCCCAAAGAGCCTGCAGCTTTACACAACCAAGATACAAAAAGGATGCACTAAGACACTCTGAGGTAAGAATACATCAGTTTTTACCTACAGAGCAACAAAATTTATATTACTGTTTGAACACCAAAAGGAGATGGAGGCATTTAAATGGAGAAAGAAAAGTGGTGTGATATGCGTGAAATGAGAAAGAGGATCCTCAAAGCAGCACTGGCACAAAAAAAAGGACAAGGAAGAAAAAGGACAGGATGATTATGTCTAGCATCATTGCCAATGATGGGAAAACCCACACACAAATCAGCAAAGGTCTCTTGCAGTGTGAGCCTACATCCTCTGATTTACAGTAACCATTCACATATGCTATGAATAATCAAGAATTATTCATATGAATATTCATATTCGTTATGAATAATCAACGATTGAGAAAAACTACACTTTGGAATCTCAGCTTAAATTTGTTAACAACATTTGCTATCACTTGATACACGGTGTCACTGAAATCATACAATTGAGTTTAGCTCTTTCATTCACCTACCTACAAACCTTTTCAATGAGCAAATATGACCAATACCAAAACACAAACCTTTGTTGAGAGAATGTGCGCTAACATTGCCATCAAGAGAGGGGACATCTTTGTGGATAAGCAAGCCCCAGCAGTATTAGACAGGAGAGCGATATAAAGTACATCTCCACACCTATTGTAAGCAAAGTAGAATATTCTCGTTCTAAGGATATCTGGAAACTGGTTCTAACCAGTTGTCTAAGGAATATCCATGAAAAAGTATAAATATAATCAAGTACACTAACGTTTCTCTAGTATGCAAGAGAAATAATCTATGAGCGGAGTCCAACTAGAGTACAACTGGATATGTTAACAGTAAAACCTGAAGAAAAAAAATGAAAAACTGGAAACCGCTGTTTATTTCAGAACAGATGTTGGGTAATAATAATACAGATTTTTTTTCTTTCCTGTCTCTTACGAATTATTCATGTATTGTTATCTACAAATTAGGAATTTGAATAATAAATGATGTCCACTGACCACCTTTTTGTGTTTAGTGAAGATCGAGACAAGTTCTTGAAACAGACGGAAGAAAAAACCCTCTCCACCACGCACTACATGATGCAAAATGTTAGATACAAGATGCAACAGAGACTGACAATTAAATAATTCTAGAGATTACTTGCTATAATCGCACCAATGGTGATGAAGAAGGTAATATGGAAGCTCTCTATATGAAGGAACCACATATTACCTTTCCATAGGACCCACATATAGGTGAGAATATAGGGTCTCAGTAACTGAATGAGTTAGTTTACAATGCAAGACACAAAGACAGCTCTACTACCAACTTGGTAGTAATTGTAAGAAATTCTGACAGAATTTAGACAGAATTTAGAATTTAGATAGGACAGTGATGATTTTGACTTTAAAGGTATATCATTAGCCTCCATGAAAATAATGTAATCCTTTATAGGGTCTAAAAGATATCATTATGAAGCAATAAATCATTATGAAGCAAGGGTTTCCTGCAATGTTTCAAAAAACCCCACTGTAATTATTTCTAAAATGTATTACATATTGCAATGACAAGAAATTACTAGGAACAATAAAAATTTTTTTTTTATTTAATGTGAGCATTTCACACTCAATTAATACCTACATATATATTTCCTGAAAAGAGATAATGAACTGGTTTATAATTAGTAATTCTGCTTTCTACAATAAATAGACAAGTCATACAAACAAACAGTATTTCTACACCTTCCTAGAAGTTACTCGTTGCTTTGAACCAAGCATTTAGTTCATTAATGTCTCCTGTGTATCCTTCTGAGTACTCTTGCTCTTTACACTGCTCTTTTACATAGCAAGATGTCACGGACACTTCCAATTCATAGACTGTTTCTGGATCTAAAAACTATTTTAGAAATAAACACTGCGCCTAATATTTTAAACAAAATAGCTGTTGCCAATGAAATCTCATGTTAATCTTCTTTATATATGTTCTATTTTATGTTTTACAGCTTATTACAATGACTGTAGATTCTATACCTCAAATTTCCAGGTGTTATTTCTCTAATCAAGCCATAAAAGCTGCTCGTTCTTATGGCAACTTTCTAAGTCACACTGACTTTGTCACAATATTACGTGAAGAGGAGATCTCATGCTGATTTTTATCATCTCCCAATACTCTACATCTAATGTCTGCAGCAAATATTACGATAAAACACAAGAAGTCTCCTTCTAAAAATGGTAATTTCTGTTTAAATGACTATAATCCACAAAAGCTTTTATTCCTTTCGATAACGATTGGATTATAGCTAACGACCACGCGGGGGTAGCAGTGTGACGGTAATGCTCGGGTACAGAGTCTTGCGCCCAGCAATGCAAGCACAGTGGCTGTGGGAAATACGTGCATTTCTGCAGCGGGTTTTTGAGTCTCTATAGCATACATACTTTCACTATAGGATGTACGTACATGTGGCCAATTGCAGTATGAAAATCTGAAATTTGGGAGACTCAGAGCAGAAGTGTGGTAAGTTATCCTTTCCTTCTATAAAGGATTTGTCGTGGAAAACTGAAGAGTCACAAATTAACATTTAGTGAGAAAATACGTAAAAGAGTTTTGGCAGTCATTTACTGAAAGATGACATTTTCAATCCCTAAATTACAGAAAAGTAAACATTTTTGCTAAGGCAAGTTGGTAAGTTATCAGTGGTTAGTCACTTCTGGCCTTAAATACAGTTTTGAATTTTCTATGCATAAAAGGGGATGCTCAGGCTTTAGTCTTATAATAAGAAAGGTTAATTCCTGTTCTCTTTCTAGTGTAAAATAGGGTCAACTAAATTGTTGATAGTTACATCAGCCAGAATCATAAATAACTCACAAGAGTTGGTCTTGTGAAAGTCACTTGCCTTTTTTAAGGCAAGTATATAAATATTTATTAGATTTGTACTGCATGCAAACATAATAGAGGAGAAAAAAGACGAAAGCGGTTACTTGCTCTATAAATAGGTATAAGTACATACAAGACCATACAGTACAGCTAAGCATTATAACAAATTGGGTGTGTCATATGATTTGTTCTTATCCAGCTATGCTGATTCACAGACTTTTTATTACTTTACTCATATATATTCTATTTTTGATACATAATAACATATATTACAAATATATATTATTTTTACACATATAAGAGTCCCAAATGTATTTGATAGCATTCTTATATGTGGTCACAGACTGCCAAGAGAACACAGGCAGGAAAAGAAAGAAGTCTTGAAGTTGGCAAGCCAAGCTGAGCTACAGGCCACCGATTTGTTCCTCTCCCATCTTTTCTTCCCTAATGCTTTTGCAAGTAATACGTTGCAAGGTCAATAAACACGAGCCTTCCGACAATCCATGTACAGGCAGCGTTTTGTACTAAAATCGAAATAAGTATTAAGGGCTTGCCCAGACTTGAAACCTGATGCAGATTATGGGAGTGTTTGACACTAAAGCGTAACAGCCGGTCCATAATCCAAGCGCAGTCACTCTTACCCTCAAGCGAAAGCATCACATTTCTGTTTTGCTTAATCCCCAGCTAAAGAACTACTTCTTTGCTGTCAGGATGATTCATTAAATCAACAGCTACGTCTGAAATAATTCTTCAACAGAGCAAATTCAGCTCTGACAACCCAAGAAAGCACAGGAAGAAAAAAAAAAGGTCAGAATTGGGCAAGGCATCTCATGGTAAACACAGATAAAGTCAGGGTGGACAAGTGAGGGCAGCAGCATCTTCAGCGGTTACCGCTAAACATGACAAAATTCAAGAGCACAAAACTTACTTGCCACACAAACTCTCTCTGAAGAAGAGGAGGTTGCTTTTAAAAAGGAATTTGAACTGCCTGGTTAAATACAATGTCATCTCACTTTATCTGAATAATTATATCATTTTATAACAATATAATATTAATAAATATTAAACAATATAATATGGTATTACCATTGTAATACCTAAGGGCTTCATTTGTTAATTAACACGCTTTTTCCTAAGCCAGACGAGGCTAAGCAGTTTGTGTTGGCATAACCATGTTGGTAACTAAAATGCCTGTGTTAAACAGGCTTAAAATGGCCATAATCAAAGGGGATTAGAAAAGCTATTCTTGTTTTTATTTTGCGTGTTTGCTAAATCTTTTACAAAACAGTTGCTTTAATTATAAAATACGGTTAAGAGTCATTCTTCCCCTTTGTAAAGCTCTCCACAGTGCAGTAGAGAAAGACATTGCAAAACAGTAATAAAACAGGAAAATGCAACTTAAAAAAACCAGAGTGTTTTAAGAACATGACAAGCATTGAAAATTTCTTAGAGTTATTTGAAGTACTTCTGCCCTTTCATTTGCAACAGTCAAAGCTTGCAGGCATTAAAAGAAGGTAAGAGGAATAGTGTATTTTTAGGCTGAGCTGCTGATATGTAGAAAACTGAACTGACTTGCGTAAGGTCACGGTGAGTCAGCACCAACAGAACAGTGAATCGAAATCCTCATCCCATTCTCAAACTACTGGATTGACTCATTTCCCACATCCAGTTACTCTGCTTGTATTTTATGCAATACCCCGCTCAAACCATGAAGTTGCTGCTGTAAATGGAATTTTTCATGTTACAGCCGACTCCGGTTAATCAGTCAAGGAAATACTTCATTACTTTTTAATGAACTTCTGTGATCTCATTTCCTATGTCATCTTGTATATCCTTGCTTAGTGCTAGATAAATGAGTCAAGTTGGGCATTCCAGATGACTTATATAAAATAGTTTTAATGCATCTTGCTTAAGAATATGGTCAGGAATATGTCTCTACAAAAAACCCTGATCACAAAAGAAATACTCTAAAACCTAGATATCATTGTGTCTGTACATCGACACAAAATATTCTTCAAGAATCAGCTACTCTGGCTTAGAGGAAAAAAAACCAACCATATTTTAAGATTTTTTTCGTGCAAAATGATTTGATCATTTCAAAATGAGAAAAGGTACTAATAAATGATGCCAAAGATCCTAAGAAAGTTCACTCTCTCAATTCTTATGAAAGGTCCCCTGCAGAAAAAAGCACTTCAGAAGTCATCTGAAAGAAAACCAGCTTAGCCTGGATCCGCTCACTGAAAGCTCCAGCGTTATCTGCTGAAAACAGAGCAGTGTCTTACTCTCACACTGCCTCCAACTGTTATGGGCAACATGGATCAAGAGTGTACACAAATACCAAGGGCTTCTCTTCTGCACTTTCTCTAAATTTGTAAACCTGCATGTTACAACCTTCACTGAGAGGAGCACGAGGTGTTTCCTTTGTCAACGTTAAAAGCTTTGAGGGAGTCAATACGAGCATCATAAATGCAGCGAATCCATTCCTGCACAGCAGAAGACATGTACGTCTCAGGGCTGGGTGAAGGCAATTCCATTTGGTTGGTAAGTACCCAAAGGACTTCCCCAGCCAGGTCAAGAAAGACCCCAAAACTTCACTCTGAAGGGCGCCGGGGAGCCAGCCTTTTTCCGGCATTACCTCAAATGCTGGCATTCGCCAGCCACACTCCAATTTCAAAATTCCCTTTCATCTCTTCATTCACGAATCAACCAAAAGAAAGGGACAAAGAACTCGGTTGTTAATATATTAACTGCTGCATATAGGAAATAGTTGAATTTCTTATCATTCTGTTGCAATTTCCTCCTATCTCCCAAGGCTGCAGCAGCATAAACTATCAGTCACATTATGGGAAGTAGGAAAGATGTGAAATTCTGCCCAGAGATAGTCATCACACAAAGATTTCTTAAGTCGTACGTTACATTTCTAGAGCAAAAATCAGACGCATGACACACCTGGTTGTGTTAAGCAGTCAGGAGGCTGTGAAATGGTTAGTTCACTGTTTAAAGAACATCCTAGTGAATGTGAGGCCCTCTAAAGTACCTGAATGACTACGATAACATAATTAATAGATTGTATTTATCTATATTTATATAATATATTTTAAAATATGTAAAGCAAACCCAGTATTTGAGAAAATTCAAACATATAAAAACAAAGAAAGGTAAAGAACACAAAATTTGGAATAGAGAAGAGAAGACAGTTCCTATAGGGTCACTGGACACCCTTCCTACACATCACCGCTTCACTCCTCTGAAGCTACTGATGGTAACTTTCTGTTACCAATTGCTCAAGAGCTGGAAAATTAGCTGCTACCCAAGAGCACATGAGGTGTTACGGGTTACTCCTTGAAAAAGGCTGTGAACACACGGGTACTATAGCAGAAAACACTCAAAGTCCAGAAGAAGGAAGAGAAACAGAAGAAAAATATACTGACAGCTTCCACCAAGGTTTTTAAGACAGCTATCTCAAAACCACTCCATTTTAGTTGCATTAGAAAGTGGTAGAGCTGTAATGACACACGTGTCTGTATGACAACAGACTTTCACAGATGCTGTGAAAGTCAGACAGATATATTAGCAAACTGAATTTTTGCCAGCGTAAGTTTTATCACTTGTCTGAAGAATTAGAAGCTGTACTAGGAAAGAATTTTAACAAACTGTACTAGAAAGCTTTTGGTGGTTTTTGAAATAGTTTGTTTAGATTCCTGATGAAAAAATAAGAGTAATCACATTCCCACCCCAGACTGACAATGACACAAGTTTCTCTTGAGTTTCACAGATCCCAAACCTCTGTGCAGATGCACAAACACTGGCTGAACGCATTCCGCAAGAGCACTTGTCTAACTCTAACTCTGAAGAAATCAAGTCCAAAAAGGTTTTCTGAACTGTAAAATTTGACAAATTAATGTCAAATCTATGTTAAAGAGATTATCAGACTGCATACTCCACTCACTTCATAATTACAAAGCTCCACACAACGAAGGGTTTCAATTAGTTTCAGCTAGCATCCAAATTCAAGCCCTTTAGGTTCCATTTCCAGGAGCACAACTCTAATATCAGCTGTCCACAAATCTTTAAGAAAAGCAATGTATTTAATGCAAGAAAATGGAAATAACAAACTCCATAAAATGCTAGCCCAGGCTGCGCTCTTCCATGTTGCCTTCTGACACACAGAAAATACTTCTGAATTAAAGACTACATTATTTAATATACTGGAAAGAGCACTCCCCTTGCTCAGAAAATATATACTTGTTTTAAAAAATAAAGCGACTCAGAGCCCAAAATACCGTAGACCAGTAAACCAAGTATTGATCCAATTACATTATTCATTGGTTGGGCTGGTGTGATTTTGAAACAAGTCTAAAAAACACATGTACTTCCAATTATTTATCTTGGAGTAAAGAAATATTGGGTTTTTTTTTTTAGAAAACCAAGACTGGGATCAAGCTTTCCAGATTCAAAAACCCTCCCCACTGATTCACTAAGTAACCTTGGAAAGCCTTTAAGATCTTCCAGCACCCGAGTTGCCCATGATATGAGGTGCAGACAACACCTCTGCCATCAGAGAAGGCAAGGAAGTAATTATTTGGCCTTTGTACACAGTTTGATCTCCATGTGTTTTACAGTGTTATTTTCAATGCATCCTGCCATGGATATAAACCAAATGATCATAACTCATAGAGAAAGCACTACTTTTTGCTTATTAGAAGACCCAGCTTTACAGTCACGACCTCCAGAAGCAGAAGTATTCTCCTTATACCCTCTCCTTCTATGTTTTTCTAACACAGAACACTACCATATATTTAAAAAGGAATGTTAAGATCCACAGTTTACCAAAATATGTGCATTATCCATTGCTGGTTCAAAATATTTATGATCAAATGTTCTAAAAATGGCACTATTCATACCACAAGACCGGCCTGTTTCACAAAGTCTAATGGAAGATCAGTTTTGTAACCAGAAAAAAATCTGAAAATGTTATGAGAAGTGTGCGGGGGGCGGTGTTAACTGAAACATAATAATTTCAGGGGGATGTAGACGTGCAATACAGTCATCACAGTGCAATTTTAGTATCTCACTTGTGCAAAATCTCCTTCTGGCACATCTAAAGAAACAGGTTTTTGCACAACTTTTCTGCTCTTGTTTCTCAGTTACCTCAATAAAATAGATCCCTACCCTAGGTAAGGCGAGTTAATAAAAGCCTTCAAGCATGTAGAGAACAGGGGTTTCTTCCACTGATGTGTTATGTCTCTAACTGTGGAACATACAAATCAGTATATTCTATTGACTGCCATCAGAAATTTGCATCTCCATCTATACAACAAAATTAGGGGTGCAACACCTTCTTTGCTAAATCGCTTCCTCCAGCTCTGCTTGATCCAGAATAGAGCCAGATCTCCCTTTCTCTGCTGAAAGAATATATTCTCAGGTTATCCATCTTCCTTCTCTGCAAGTAAAAGGAATGCTGATAGCAAAGGAAGGGCAGAGGACAACTCCAAGTACACCCCCTCTTGCGGAGGACTTCATATGAAGTTTGCTGAAAGTATTTTTCAGTGAAGAAGACAAGAATAAGGAGGAACTACATTTGAAGTAATCTCACTTTCTCAAATTGCTACCTTACTCATAACAATAAGATGGAACAGCAGGTCCCTAACACTGCTTTTGCACATTTTATAAAACTATGTGCCTATGGCACTTCAGGAACCTAAAGACAGATATTATAGACGCCTATAAATTGAAGTCATACTGCAATGCAAAAGACTCTTAACAACCACATTCACTGAGCCCTCTCCCGTTGCCTTAGAAAACACAGAAAAATAGATGCAAGTAGTTCCTCTCCTCATGCAAAAACTAACACAGAACCACTCCCTGTTTTACAAACATTTTTTTTCTGATTAGTTCAGCCAGAGAACACCCAAACTGCAGCCAGGCTCTCCCTGGCAGCGTGACCTCTCACAACCTTCCTGGTAGGCTTATGCAACCGGGAAACCAAAAGCAATTCTGTGTAACTTGGCTAATTTCACCCCACCAGGCCATTTTAAATTAAAAACAAATAACTGTCCCCAAATTTAGAATCGGCAGGAAAAAGTGATTTGGAGAATGAGTACAAAAGCACACTGAAGATTCTGAAGGCTTTGAATAGTCTTCCAGTATTTCAATGAAATTCCACAGAAGTGTTTGACTTCGATTAATTGCTCCTTTCCTGTTGTGAAATAGAGAATATTAGAATTCAGTAACCTGTTAAAAATGGAAAAGTCTGGATGCTAGGTGTGCATTTCTGTCACAATTTCAAATGAAACTTTCACCCCACGCTTGCATTAATTAGATGTTTTATGCCAAATTATTACTTCAATAAACCTTCAGAAATTGCATTTCATTAGTTTTATTTCGACTTAAGAATATCCTTCATCAGAAAACCATTTAAAAATTAATGTTATAAGAGCTTTCTAAGGAAATACAGTCTTTCTGAGCATTTGCACCCAGACAGACTCAAAGGCTTAAGTAAAATACATGAGGTGAACACAGAGAATAGTTTCCAGTGTTGCTGAACAATGGAAAAGGTGGGTATATAGATACATGAGTGTGAGCTCATGAACACCAGTGATGCACATAATACTTACAAAAATCTTCTAGGCTGCAAGCGTATCTGCATACAGAGGCCACATCTCAACCTCCTCCTTCTCCTCCGAGCTACCAGATTTTTTTCTATCACGCCAAAAGAATATCTTTCCTTTGTGGCACCTGTCTTTGCCTGGGATCAGCAGGTTCAAACCACCCAACAAAAAAGCGTAAGTGGGAATTGGGACAAAAATCACCATCTGTAGACAACTTCATGGGAAGTTTGAGGAACTGCACACCACGTACATGCTACAGAAAGCAGGGAAATTATGTTTTTAGGGAAGGGATGAAGGGAAAAATTAGAGCCAGAACATTTCTCATTATATCACACACATTGATCCCTCTTCCAAAATGGCAGAAAAACAGGAGAGGGCAGTGAGTTTTCTACACAGTCTAAGAGTGGGAGCATGAAAAGAAGAAGGCAGGCCATCATCTAATTGATTCTAGCTAAGTGATCTTACCACGGCAAGAGGTAAGATCTCTGGCAAACAGCTAGATTTTGCAGTATTTTGCTAAAAATAGCAGTTCATCTGAAGCACTGGACAGCTGAAAAATGAAAATGTACTGTTTTTTCAAGTGGAGGTGACTCCAGATACAAGAAACTTGGCTTCATCACAGCCTGGCTTACTTTCTGTCTCCATCTGCTGGTACGTCACATTGCCATGTTAGATAATTCAATATTTTAAAACTCCCTTAAAATGTCTTTAAAATATAATAGGGTGGTGCAGCTTCCATTAGCATCAGCAGAATTACAGCTGAAAGTTGATGGGGAAAAAAAGTCCATTAAAAGTTTCACCTCTACAACTGCATTCAACATCACTTCAAATAGAACAGTCAATGATGAATGCCTGGAGCTCAAACAAATATACAGTCTCCAAATGGTTCATCTTTATCACATTTAAGTAATGATTTACTTTAAAAAGAGTAATGAACATGATTTCCTTTGGCCTTAAGAAAAGCTTTCACTTTTGCCATCATTTCTAGTCTACTCTTATTTTCTCACATAGCTCAAAACCATTTAAAGAAAATCCTCAAGTTTATACACCGAATTATCAAATAATAACAAAACTGAAACTTTTATACACACGTACAAAGTAATTGTTTGAAGAGTGAGTATAAAGCACCACTGCTCACCGCTTTACTGTTACTTTAGTACTCAAAGACAAATAGAAATCCCTGGCTGATCCCCAAATTGCTCTCTACTCCCACTCAAGCTTTACAAGATAAAACCTATGTCATAAACTTGTTCATAAGTAAGTTCCTGATGATGTTAAACTGACCTTAGATTCATTGCATTTGAATTTATCGAGCGCCTATTTTTGTCATGACCACATTTATAATACTCATACTAGGTTATGGGAGGACAATACAGTAGGGAAAAAAGGAAAAAGAAATCAATACACTCAATAGATACACGTTAATATATCCAAGGTAGCCACTAGAAGAGATGCCAGCTTGCCATAAGCTTCCGGTTGAAGCTGCAACTCCGAAGTTACTAAAAATAATGTTTTCCTTTGGAAAAATTGATTTTCATTTACGAGCCAGTCATTGTAGTTTTACATTAATCCAATTATTTCACTTCAAACTACTGAAAGACAATCTAGGAGGGTAATTATTTGGAAACAGATAGGGAGGTAGGCAATTTATGTTTAATATAGTGAAATAATTGCAAATTAAAAATACAATTTATCAAAATTTGCCTTATCTATATTCAGCTTCTTGTCAGGGTATAAGGTTTCATTCAATAGTCTTCCTATTAAAAAAGAACTGCAGAGGGGAAAGGGTTTTTAAAAGGCCTCATTCTTTAAATATAAGAAGAAAAAAATCTGGTTAAGAGAATTCTGCATATTAATTTCTAACCATACTGAGTGACAAAAAAATTAACAAATATTGACTCTGTGATCCTGATAGACAAGTAGAGCATCCATTTTTATATTTTAAAATAAAATATCCCATTTCAGTTTCTCTCCGACTATCCGACAAACAGCTGCTGAAGCCTTTGGAAAGGCTGAGGACATTTAGTTGAACATACTCTTCTCAAAGCACAGCCCAGGGCCAGAGAGGGAAGGATGTGAAAAATCTGTTTCTTCTGTCATTTAGTGGCATTTTTCAAGAAACTGAGGCAGGAGGCAGTTTTATTTTAAGATCTGGATCAATTGCTCAGTTGGTGAGCTAAGATTTGCCAAACCACGAGCCTGCTCGTCAGCCAGCACACAATTTGGCTGCCCACTTTGCCATCCAGACCCAGCTCACTCAAGCAGTGACGGGTCCTTCTTTGATCACGAGAAAGTATTTATTTTCAAAGATAAAAATATTTTTTAGTTGCTGCCGTCCCTTTCCCAACACCTCTGCAAGGGATGCTGTTGGTGGCCACCTCTGACTAACATTCTAATTTCTGATCCAAGTCTTGGAGGAAAAGAGGCTTCTGAAGACTAAATACTCTCCTTGTAAAACAGGGGTTGGAACCGAAAGCCCGGCAAAACCACTTCTTCCATCAAGCAGAAGCCATTTTACTGAATTTTTGTAATGCAAATTTCTTATTTCCATCCCAGGTACCCAGGAAAAACACCTGTAAGGAAATCTTGGCTGTATCACATTGATACAGCTTTCAGCAGTCGGCAGCCCTCCACATTCTCGCATGGCGATGGGAAACTCTAAAACTGCCTGTTGCTACCTGTGTCTAAATTCAGAGGGCTTTGCTTAGCGTTAGCTGTCTGCTGTAGAAAAGTTAACACGAAAATAAGTATAATTGTATCGATGCCTACTCAATTAAAATGCATACCCTTTGGCAGCTCTACATTAGAAACACGTTACACCAAAACACCTGTAGAAGCTATGCAGGGCCAGGTTCTCCAAACCTGACTTTCCCTTTTGCAGATATACCTGAGAACGTCTCACATCCACATCTTTTCATTTACATTTGCAGTATTACGGATGCAAAGAAAAACAGCAGCTTTACTCTTTGTGATCAAGCATCAGATTTTTGGTGGCTTGGGGGGAAAAATGCAAAAATTTCCAAGTAATTTCTAAAGAGATTCTCACAAGTAATAACCTTGGCAAATAAAGCCTTATTCCCGAGTATGCATAATGACTCGGTAAAATTAATTACTTTCCTTTTTAACCCATTAATCATCTGGTTTTCATTCTGGAGGAAGCTCAGAGTTTCATCTTCCTTTGTACTGCAACATTAAACCAAGAAAATTGCCAGTGGCAAAATAAACATCATAATGCTTCATGTAAGGTTTCCAAGATTCTGGTGGGAGCTCTGCACAGAAGTATTTCTGTACTTCGGGTTACGACATTCTGTTATTTAAATATTAATAAAACAGTGATGTAAACCACATTAGAAAAGAAAACAAATCTTTTCAATTAAGTTTATTTTTAGAACAAGTCCTAGGATTCCAAATACAGCAGCCTTTTCTGAACACAGCTTTTTTCCCTTAAGATTTCTCACTGGCAAGACTCCATAATCTACTCGATTCGGTGGTGGGAGGTGAACTTTTGTAGAGAGAACAGAGGCAGTTTAAAGGGCACCTCAGAACATTTCTAATGTTCTGAGAGGGCACCTCTCAGAACAGAAGCAGTTTAAAGGGCACCTCAGAACAGGCAGTCAACACACTCAATAGCTGCTACAAATGTTTAACGCAATAAAAATGGCAATTAGAAGTAAAATTTAAAATTTTTCATGGCATGAAACACCGAGTTATAAGGAGATTTTCAAGAGCACTTAGTAAACTAAACTCTGAGGGATACAACAAAGAGTATTAGCTCACAGCACAAGAGAAATGGGGATAAGCAGTCCTATAACAAACCTAATTTATTCACCAGACTGATGCAATCTGGCCTCGACCAGATTGTATTGTCACATCTCTCAAAGGAAAAAAAAATAAATTCAAAAGCTGTTATTTTTAGGGGAAAAAATATTTCTTTAACGTTTCTGGATAGTAGCCAGCAGTACAGAGCTATGTCAAGATGATGGAATAACCCAACCTTACATCTCTAAGCGTCACGGTCACAGGAAACAGAGGCCAAGGCTAAAATGTGACCCGTTGTGGGAGGATTTAGTTAATCTCAGGCTTTAAGTGGAGCAATTTCTTTCTAAAAAAAAAAAAAACTTAAGGAAAAAAGACATCGATAGTTAAGTACACAGGTCACACTATATTTGTTTAGTAACCATAAAATATCCACTCACACTCTCCGTGCCACACTTCCACGAGGGGAACGATGTGCATCCCTCTCGCATACATTCCCTCGACAGAAGAGTCAGAAGAGAGATGTAGCTTTGAACTTTGTTACTCAAGAAGAGCAAACGCCCCCAAGAAACCACCGCTCCGTCCACGACCGATTCGCAAAGTCTCTACTGTACATTTCTTAGAAATGGGATTTTTTCATTCCTATGAAAACACCTGCTGCTGCTGGACAGCTGGCATTTTAACAGAAGTATTAGTAATGCTTAAAGCTTAATACCAAGCTTTTCAACAGAGGACCTGAAAGTGTTTGCTTATACGCATTTACAAAGTCATTTGGCACGAGACGCGGGGGAGCAGGAACCCCACTGCACAGTTAGGAGAAACAGCAGAGAGTGTGCCTAGCGTAGGGTTAAAGAGGAAGGCTGGCAGGCAGGAACAGCAGGCAGCTGCCAAAACCTCCACTTCTCCACTTTATGAAAACCATCCCTCCTCTGCAGCCGTGCCGCTCCCAGCGCCCCGTTAACCGAAGGTGCACGCGCGGGCAAGCACGAACAGAACGTGGCTCCGTAAAGGGAATCATAAATACTGCGCTCCCGAAGAATGCCCAGCATGTATAAATACTCCAAAATCAAAACAATCTGTCACAAGCGATATAGAGAGGTTTCCTAGCGGGTAAAATTCTGACACTGCTAAGGGTCAAGCAGGCAAAATGCCAGAGGTAAAGTGAAAAACGGCGCGCCAAAATAAAAAAACCTCCCCTCAAATCCCTAAGCACCTCTTAAGTCTACGTAATGCTCATGATTCACATAATCACACTTCTGATTACACTGACGTGCTGAGGTTTTCTTTCTCAAGCGATAAACTGGGAAAGTTACTGGTTCCAGTTACTGTGCACTGGGAAATCCAAGCATGAAAAACAGGGACATTGGGACCTATTTGAAGAATTCGGTGTTTAATACGGACCTTTTCTTTTTGTGCGTGTACCATTAAAAGGGGGTTGAATAAAGAGTTGAATTTTTGATACACAAATGATTTCAATAAAGAAATATACAGAAAAATCTTGTATTTAACAAAACAGAGCTTAGTACTCAGGGACCTCACTGAGGACACTCCTTCCAGGAATTGTAGTTGTCCCATACGGGCATATCTGGAAACATGACATCAGTAAACAGCCATGGTATTTAACAAGAATCACAATTCTATTTAATAAGGATCAAAGATAGGGACAAATGTCAAAAATAATAAAAGGCAGCTTTTCTTCATAGGATCTATATAGTAGCAGCAATATACAGGCTACATACCTTACATGCATATATCTCTGTAAGGGTAAGGAAAATAGCAACAGACGTGATACTGGACTTCATCATAGGTCTGGAAGGTAAGTGAACAACTAACAAATGTGGGGACATACAAGAAAGAAGGACAATTAAGATATAAGGAAGAATTTTTTTATGATGAGGGTGGTGAAACACTGGCACAGGTTGCCCAGAGAGGTAGTAGAAGCCCCATCCCTGGAAACATTCAAGGTCAGGCTGGACGGGGCTCTGAGCAACCTGATCTAGTGAGGTTGTCCCTGCTCATGGCAGGGGGGTTGGACTAGATGGCCTTTAAAGGTCCCTTCCAACCCAAACTATTCTATGATTCTATGATTCTGTGAATTAATACCCCCTCAAAAAAAATTCCCAAAGGCAAGAGTAAAGTTCATATAACGATGCTGCAAACAGTCGAAGTCTAGAATACACTTTAAGACAAACTCATGTACATATCCTTCCTAAACGTGAAAACCTGAGTAAAATCACTGACTCTCAGCCATGAACACAGCTTCAAGACTCCTTGTAATAATCTTCCACATAGTAACACCACAGAAAACATAACCTAGAGGACCTGAAATGTATACAAGACTTCAACCTACAGGTGAGTAATAGCCTAAACAAACTTGTTATCAAAAAAAAAAAAGGGGGTGAGAAGAAGGAAACAGTACAGAAGGATGGATGTCCACTGTAGGGGTCTGTATTGCCACTCATCACGATGATGTCTGATTGCTCACCACAGCACAAGAGCAATTAACGGGGACAAGCAAAATCAGCTGTTTCATGACAAACCAGGGAACCATTCTGGAAGGCAAAGAAGTTATGATCCAAGAGTTTTATTTGTTTATTGTTCTTTCTAGAATAGCAGGAGTGCAAGGGGTAAAGGAATAGACCGTTACAGTCGTTGAAAGTGTACCTGCTACCTTAACATATCTATAAATACCACAACTGATGCAGTTACTGGTTTGCACTTTTAAAAATACAGTGCCTGCTTGCAGTTCACTCCATCAATCAGCACTGGAGATAAATACGGAGCACATCCCTGCAGATTTTAAATCCTCTTACCCTAAGTATCGTACATTTCTAAAATCTATGTCCATTAAAACACATTGTCCAAGACAAGTTTTAATAAATGCCTGCCTTCTGCCCTCCTCACCTCCGGCAAGCACAGAAAGGGGCATACAGAAGCAAACCTTTCTCAACAAAAACTGTGCCTTTAGGTGAAAAGTACCCCAAAAGTGAAATCTCTTCCCCCAAGAAAATCAAACCCAAAACCAAACCCAGAGCATGATCCTGATAGGTGACAAATACCCTCCACAGACATTTAAGCTGATGGAGTAAGAAGCTGATTTCTCTGGTTTGGGACAAAACAATTTCTATGAAGTATTTAAGCTCCAAAACATGACTGCAAAAACCCACCACTTGGTTCTTCAGGCTCCTCAGTTTCCAAATAGTAAAGTACTGTATAGGGGGCTAAAGCTCTGTTTCTACAAGTGTCCGGATTGGGCCCCACTTTGGCAGCAGTGAGTGGTCCAGATGCTCCTTCACATCGAAACATGCTTGGGATTCTCATAATATCACAGAAGTGTCTGATCTGGCAAGCGTCGTCAACATAAACGTGCACAAAACCTACACCATACCACCAGGAAAGAGGTTTTCACAAAAGAGCCATCACAATCGCTTCTACTGAGGAACATACAAAAGGGTTCAAGGTCCAAGGAAGTAACAGTTTAAAGTGTTGGCCGATGATGCAAGAAACCTATGATTGCACTCCATTCTTCAGCTGGAGGGGGCCCAAACCCATATGTCCTTTCTGAAGACAATAACTTCAATAGAAGCTGTTTAGCCATGAAGCAATTGCCTTCAGCAAAGCTGAAGGTGCACCACTTGGCAAAAAATACTTAGCAACGTTCAAAGGGCTTCTGAAAAATCAGCATGACTCCATGCACTAACAGATACTTCCCCAGCAAGCATCAGATCTAGGTTCTGACCTCTGCTCCATCGACCATTTATGAAGTTTATATTACACAGTCACTGGATAAACACAGCTATGTATTTTTTTGCATTGGATGCATCACTTTGTGGATTTAATACTATGATTTTCGGGCCATAACATCATAATTATGTCTTTTGCCACCTAACTCTTGAGGGAAGTGAGCACAATGTCTAAAACATATCCAGAGCAAACTTTTAAACCAAAGTCTGCATCTCTGAAGTTATAAGAAAGCCAGTAATTTCTGCTGGCTTTGTCCTTATTTTCCTTCTATTTCTGCAAAAATATGACCTTGGACTGTATTTTTTTATCCAGAATTGGTGGGGCAGTGCTGTAGTACCTCCAGAAACGCTACTCGACCTCTACTGAATCCACAAACGTTGACTGAGTCTACAAAAAAAAAAAAAGCACAATTTTATTTCCAGAATGAAATAATAAAAATCCAGTTTTACAGATGTATTTAGACCACAAAATCTTGTAAATTAGCATCTCAGTTTTACATCTGTACCTTTTTGAGTTCCCTGTTATTATTGTTCTTACGCTGTCAAGAAGCCAATTACCTTAAAATAACCACCAGTACCCAAAAATAACTATTTTTGAATGTGCAACGCTATATTTGACACTCATTCACCAATTAATATTCTGGTTTTAGCACGTCAGTTTACAACTTTTCAAGTCTATTTTAATCTCTGCAAGTACTTCGGTTGCTGAAATTTTCGTTTATTTAAAATGAGCTATCACAGAAAAAAAAAAAACCCTTTTACCAGGTTAACGCTCTAATCTCTAGGCTGCAGATAATCCCAAATAGATGCTTTCATGAGTTACTGAGTCATTTAGCGCCAAGGCAAGTGAGAGGATTACATTTGTTTAAGACACAACAAAAGCACATGACATCCTGTGCTATACATCCGGATACTACTGTCATGAACAGGGAAGCAATTCTGAGCACGGCTGCCAAATTACGTTTTTTTCCAGCACGAGCTCCCAACAGGGAGCACAGCGTCTTCCTTTTCTGCACTGATACAGCAGTCCCAAAGGCAGACGCAGCAACCTGTTATGCCCGGATCTGATTCAAGGTCCTCTCCAAGTCAACAGCAAAAATTCCTTTGTTTTCGATGGGAGGAGGATTAGGTTCCCAAAGAACTCGCAGTTCAGCTTCCCTTGTTAAGTACCTTTGCACCTCAGGACCTACATGGCTTTTCACAGCATCCTATCTTATCTTCCCCCTCCCTATTCTCAGCTCAACTGTACGAACAGAAAAATCTCCATGCGTGTTTCTAATCAAATGAGGTGCATACTCCATGTAGATGCAAATTTGGGAGCACTCCAGAACTTTATGCTAACTCAGACACACATGAAGAATTAACCGTCTGTGTTACTCCATCTGTTGCCTAATGTACTTTAGAGCAGCCCAGAACACAGTTTGGCACATCTCATTTTCTTGCCACCTAAGTCAGAATGAAGTTTTGTTACAAAAAACAATGCGAGAGACTAAAATCGTATGTTTTTCTATACTTTGGGGGAGCGACTGCTGTCTCAGACAATGTTACAAACATGTTTTCTTTGGCAACTTACTGGTTTGCAAATCGCGTTTGTTAAATTATTTGTAGTCTGCAAGAACCGAATAAAAAGGAAGTTTTATGCATTAGACCAATGAAGAAATGTAAAAATAACTGTATGTAAAAAGAACTCTTTTTTTCCTACTGTTTCTTTAAATAAACGGAGACAACAGACCTGCCACACTGCGTATTTATAGTAGTTTACATGTATTAACCCTTAGAAATAAAGTAATATCTATCTCCTGAAATATATTTTCTTAAACTTCCTTCTAAACAGTAAGCAACCAAGACCGAAATGCCAATCATAAATAATTAGGAAACACAATTACCCATTATGTTATTATTTCATTAACATCTCTGTCAGAAAGAAGAAAAAAAAATAGCACCAAAATACAGTGATACCACTGAGGACTGTGGCATCTTGGCTTTCACTTACATTGTAGATAATAAAATGCTGATATATTTATGGAAAAGTTATCCTCAATAGAATCAGACTTGATCCAAGAACGCATGAGAATGTCAAATGTTGTTATTCTATGGCATATCGTTTTAAAGAACAAAAATTTCAAAAACAGCCTATGCAATCCAGATTAAGGTTTCAAATTTTGCATCAAAAATTGACTGAACCTGCAAATAAGGTTTCTGTATTTCGCACCTATTTTTCTTAGCTTGAATTTATGACAATATTTCTAAAAACAACACCTCTTACACATGCTCACATGGGCAACTGCATTAGAGTCAGTCTAGAGGCTTCGGTGACTCTTTGCTAAGGTCACCTCACAAAAGAAGAACCTGAAAGACACAGTGGATGGAAACGCGATTTATACCCTGCCCCATCTTATGTCAAAACTGAAAGTAAATTAACGAGTACAGACTTCTTACGGAATATAGAAAGTACTAAAAAATTACGAATTCTATAAAACACTGTAAGAAGCCCAGGAAAAACAGTGTGGCAAAGGCATGATTTGTGAATCAGGGATGGGGACTCAATTCCCACCTGCCACAGACTTCCTGATGATTCCATTAGGCAACTTTTCACTTCTCTTTTTTACCTTCATTTCACAGTTGGAAATAGCAAAAATACTTTTTTATTCATAGAAGAGGGAAAAGATAAATTTAGTTATTTTGATGATTCATTCAGATACAATAGCCATGGGAGTCATGCTAATTTCCAGAATAAGTTAGACAGGCAGGCATTATTGGCAGAAGTTTCAAATAAACCTTATGCAATATCAAATTATACTGCAGTCTATTGAACAATCAGAAGGGAACCGTCTATTCTTTTAAAGAGCATTCATATAAGATTTCCAGAGAAGGGAAAACACTGTTTGGCATGATGAATTTAACACAGCGTTAAATAGTACATTGTCCTATTAAATGCTTCTAATATAAATCTTCCTAAATAATTTAAGAAAGTGGTTTTATATTTCCTGGAAGCATCTATAGTCAGTTCAATGCCTACACAGATGACAACAGCTTCTTAATTTACTTCACTAGCCTACCAGTGTGGGAGCATTGCTTACCTTTACACAAGGGAGAGAGTATAACTCTAATCAGGGACTTTCTAGAGTAGAATACACAGTTTATTTCTAAATATAAAACCTTTCTCTGTGTATGTTTAAAAAACTTTACACAAAGCAGACAATTTTCATCTGAACTGTTTAGATGAAGAGCATGATTTTAGCCCCAGGAACCCTAGAAAGAATGTTTTGAGATTGTTTAGATTAATGCCTGCAAAGTTGTTCAAGTCTAATCAGAAATTAAAAATTATAACTAGGCCAGATACTCCAACCTAAGTAACAGATGGAATGAACCTCAGATAGACAAAATCTCAGAAGAGAGTTTTAATCCAAAGAAGCATCAAGATCAAATACCTGACTTAGGGATGTTCCCAGTAGTGCTTACAGCCTAAATTAAAGGGTTATCTACATTTCAAAAGTACAATCACTCAAGTTAACCTGCAACATAGTCATTTAAATTTACAATTTTTTTATTATAAAACATCCAACTTTTTACACATCATTATATCAGTTTTGAAAGCGTATTTTGACACTGAAGTACCTTCACCCACAACTTCAGCAAAGTAAATATGTATGTCTAACTGTCCTAAAGTAATGGTTGGTTATCTGCCAAGTCCTCCAATTCTTAGTCCTCATGCTTTCTTGGCTATGTGGACAGCCCAGCTTTTTATCTGAGTATCATAAAAGCTAGAGAATTTACGCATCGTATTGGGTCATCACGGACCCAACATTAGCTTGTTATTTAAGTGCGAGCACACAGTCAGTGACTATTTATGATGCAGAATTCATCTGCAGTGTTATATCCTTTATTATTTGAGTATCATCATGGCCTCTTGACCATCACATCACTGGGAAGAAGTGTTTGAAAGTCCATCTGTACTCTGTCCTGCTTTGTTGATAAACCTCCAGATCACTGTCTAGGACCAGAGTACTCAAGTGTAGCTCCATGTCAGTGGTTTTTAACCTTTTTTTTACCTGAAGGTCCCCAAAACAAAGGTATAGACCTTTGAATAGCAGTTTTACACCCTCTGACAATAGGCTTGCCCTTCTTTATGACTTTTTGGAAGCCTGTGTCCCTAGACACAACCTAAAAAATGCTGTTTTTTGAGAAATGCACTCCAACAAGCTAGAAGATAACATTCCAGTTTCCAACATAGCTCTTGGGGCTGCAGTATCTATCAGACTATTTACTGTAAAAACATCTCACTGCTCAACCAGTGCATTTTCTGGGAAATTCCCCATCAGTGACAACAACAATAAAATTCTTGAATCTTATCACCAAGAAAAACAAGAGACGTAAATCCATGAAGGCCATGAATCTGAATGCAAATGCTGCATGATACAACACAGTATCAAGGGATGAGACTGAGGCAGACCATTCATAAAGTTCACACATCTGGCCAAGCATGCTTCTTAAGGATCACCAGACTAATGCAGTAGGATCCAGATTCCTTTTTTTTTTTTTATGAAATCAACTCCAAGTCACGATGTCAGACACTCTCCTGAGAGCCAGCATTTCTGTTGTCATAAGACAGGTGAGCACAAGTAGAATCAGTTTCCAATTCTTTTTCTTTTCCCTACAGCTGCTGGCACTTCCTTAATATCAGGTAAATCATCTATGAAGAATCAAATGTTCAAAGAATTCTTGGGATCTGCGGGGAAGGAGAGAAACTTTGAAGGAATGGGTTCCCAAAGGAGAGACAAAAGAACAGGTGATTCTCACATACGTGATTTTTGGAAACGGAGGAGCTTGGCTAGATGATAACAAGAAGATCATGTGGTTAATGACTGTCACCTATTTTACATGTACTCTTGCAGTCTTCAGTCTTTCAACACTTCTGAGGTACTAGATGCGTCTCTTAATGCTCTCCAAACAAGTCCTCATCTACAGCTGTGGACAATAAGAGATTCCCTTTCCTCCCTTAATCCATTTCTGCATTGCTTTAATGCTTTTCCCTTTCACAGAAGGCTCTGCCATCATGGATTTTAACAGGCACTGTATTAGTATATTGACTGTAAATCTCACATAAAGCGTTCCAATGTTGCACAATGCACACACGGGCATGGGCAGCGCTGCCAATAAGGCTTCACACACAAGCAAAGCAAGATGTTTCCTGGCATGTGATCCTCAGAAAAAGTCCCTCCAGCTGCTCAAAACATTCATTAAACAGCTCATTATGCTACCCATCTCTCCCAATATCCACAGGCTTGGATTCCTTCCTCTCAGAAAAGTCTTACCAAAACAGAACAAAAAACAGACAGCATCCAGGGAAAGGCAGATATTTTCCCTCTCCTTAGAGCGTGGCCATCAGATATCTCAGTTCGCCTTTTAGTTTTGCAAATCCACATTCCGTTCGAATTCCACGACTACTCAGAAAATAGCTGCAGCACCTTTCTCCCACCCATGTGTCCTCCCAAAAAGGCTACAGAAGCAAAATTTTGTCACTACAAACGAAACCTAAACCATTCAAAAATTTCACCTTGAGATTCATTTCCAAGAAAAGACATGCCGATGGTGCCAACAGAATTGGAAAGCTCAGCCTTAATATCCTACCTGTAAAACTTTCCATATGGTCGTCCAGCTTGTGATCGGGAAAGAAAAGTATCCTCTGATAACAGTGCAGACTTCCTCAATACAGTAGCTCTGAATTTCCACCTACCAACATCAACCTGGTCAGCTATTCATCAGAAGCACATGGAAAGTAAACTAGACATGTTAAGGTGAAAAGTTTTATGCTCCTTGCCTGCCTCTGAGCACTAATAGACAGCCTGCTTCTGTATTTCCAAAGCAAGTTCAGAATTCTGGGAAAGTGTTTCTTATATCTGTGAAAGTCATCTCATATTTTCAGGACTACCCACTCACAACTAGTAGAAAAACTCCAAAGCAGCATCCACTGATGAACTGCATGCTTTCTGCCAGTCCCTGCCGCTCTGGTTCTCATTGCAGACTGTCATACGAAATGTTTCAAGAGCTGGGGATCCACCACATTAGCGCTGAACACAAAATAGGATGGGGCTGCGTGTTGAAGTTTTCACGTTGTAAACCAGGCACAGTCATCCTGGGTCTAAGAGACAGGCGTAACCCTCCAGAAAAATTCATGTAGCCATCTTCTGGCCACCACTCTCACTATGGGAAGGGCTTGTACATTCTTTTGGGGATTCTCTCCCATTGCATAAGTAGTTTTGATACAAAGACACTAGCACAAGACGGACAAAAAACCTCAACAGATTCTGGATGCCCGAAGTGAGCCGTAAGAGTGACTGATCTCTCTGAAGAACTCAAGTCCCTGTGAAATGCAGCAAATTGAGTACTGCCCCACAAAAGGAAAAAAACAACAAGCGAGGAGGAAACAGGCATTAGTTATTCGTAAAATCTAGTCCGGAACAATACGTGAAATTAACTGGGTCCTCTTCGTATATGTCATTTGTCACAACTTTAAAATCTCAGAACTTTGTTAGCATCCACCAGCAGCCCTGAGATACAAAACCTTCCTCCTCAAAGCTGCATCTAGTAAGACAGCTGTGACAATGCGTGTGAGGTTTACACTTTACTACCAACAACCCCCACTTGCTACTCAAGACCAGACAACTGAAAAGGTCTATTGAGAGTCTACACACTGACACAATCAAGAAACGCAGGTTAAAGCGTGATCATTTCCGTGTTCAGCACTATCAAGGCAAAATCAATTAAAAGACAGGCATTCTATATATACACTATGGGCTTGAAGTCATTTGTTTCAAACTCAGTTAAGCTACCGGTATCTTCATTTTCAAGTATTTGTCTGTCATTGCCCTTTATTCATATAATTCTGAGGAAAACCTGTTTTAGTTGATATTTATCCTGGCTAAAAATAAGTGAGTACTTACTTCTCAGCTGTTTCAACCTCTAATTAAAACCAGTTCTACAGCCAGACAGACACTACGCTAAGAAGAAATAGCCTCAAGAAACACAATTTTCATTGTTAAAGAAAGTGGTTCATAAGCAATTATATCTCGTCAGCTCTAACAGTTAATCTAACCTCTTCAATGACACCCAGTTATTTTCACACTCAACATCCTGCCACGAACCAGTAATTATGGCCCATACTTGCTGTCTCCACTGACACTGATTTCCAGACTACAGAGACATAGGCAAATGAGCTTATAACTTTAAGATAACCAAAGGACACTGAAGAGGTTATTTTTTGCAACATGACATTTATTCCTGAAATTGTTTGACCATTAAACAACAATCATTTCATCGTTTAATCTGATTCTAACCAAGACTGCTTCAAATGGAAAGCTTTTCCACTGTATCATTTTTTTCTATTTGCAGCAAGTCATTAAAACAAAATTAATACATGATGAAAAAAATGCAATGAAGGAAAAAAAAAACAAACCCTCTAGATCTTATATTGCTCCAGGGAGATTAAGATTTCTCTTGCCAGAGAAGGGGGAGAAGGGAAAATTAAAGTTGTCAAGCAGCAGTTGCACAAGTACAGACTCCAAACCCCTTCTCCCACCTTCCCAAAAATGACTGGCAAAAGACATCAGTTCTCAACATTTAGTTGCAGTCTAACAGAATTCATGCCAGAACATCAGCAATAACCCTTGAGAAGTCAGGGAGTCAGCGAAGTACACCTCAGGAAGACCAAAGAGAAAAACATCACCCTTGTCTTTAAAAAGAGATTAAAGGAAGAGCCAAAGAATAATGGCCAAAGGATTTTTTCCTAAGAAAATACTGAAAAATATGATAGGGTAACAAACCTGTGGGTACAGCAAAAGTAACGTGTTCTGTATCTTTTTGACAATCCCTCAGGACATTCTCATCATAAGATATGAAGTTAGTCTTGCGTGGTTGTAAAAGTGGCTGGGAAACTTGGGGAAAGTATAAAAGGAAACACGACATTTAAAAAAGTAATATGGGTTATTTACAAACTTTATGAATTTGAAGGTCATAATTGAAAGATGTGCTCTCACAATAGCAAGTCTCAGTGGGTATTTGAACAGATTTTTCAATTAAACATTGCAATGTCAATAGTAAGTATAAGCAAAATACACTATAGCATATATCATTCTACAGATTTGCTGAGAACACAAGGTATAAGCTGTGCCTGAAGAGATTGCAAAGGAATTTAACGATGTTAAGCACTAAAAGAAGGAACTGAAGAGATGGCATGATCCTATTCATTTGCTATGTACAATTGATTGTTAAGAGACAGAGACTTACTGTATTACATCAACAAAATGTGGTACAGCATCTGTGATTGAAACTGTTTTCTTGGGTGTCCTCTCCTATTTACAGCTGATAACCCAAGCCACAATACAGCTGATTTTAAAATGAATGATACTTTTAGTAGTTACTCAAGTGGGAGGTTGTTAGAACTAGTGCTACTTTGCATGTAATGTCTAGTCCAGCAATTTTGCTGGAGTAGGATACATCTTTGAAAAGTTTTGCTTTAGGTTATTGACTAAAAGTTTCATGTATGCATGCCATGTGTATCAAATTTAACACACGTAACTATTATCAACAGAAGTCTGAAGCCTGTACACTGGAAAAATTTAAGCACCGCAAGAATCTTGTGTTCACGTGAAGCAGATCCTCCAGATCTCTTTGGCCATAAAATCAACTAATTTTCTTCTAAAAGAGATGAGAAATTTTAATAAAGTCCACCCAATAGGTTACAGTTACTTAAATTTTCCTGATGCAGCCTTCTATACAAAGGGGTCGAGTGTTTAACGAAAGAAGGAAAATGTAGAATATTACTTAACAAAAGTAAGCTCTAGGACATCACCCTCATCCAAAACATATTTCATTAATACACTTCTTTTTTCTATGGCTCAGGGATGTTATCAAAAGCTTAATTCCAAAGGACCAGAGCACTTAGTTACCAAACTGCAAGATTTAGAACTTTTCTATTCCATCTTTTGTTTTCCTTTTCCTTTCCCACATCCACACTCTGTAGTCTGCCAACTGTCCTTCAATGCCCAAATTTCCATTGAAAGAAAGTTCTAACTCAGCCAAGAAAACCGAAAGAATTTGGAGGCTGCACAGAAGGGAAATCATTACATGAAAACCGTTAAAGAGAAAGACATTAATTGCTCTCTCACTTCCTCTTATGATGAGGAACTCTTCCAATGTTCAGTTAAGGTGCCATAGACAAGGGTATATCTAAAGAATCAAATTCCATTTTAAATCAGATTAAAATTCATTTCTCCTCTCAATACAAAGTAAAAAATAAAATTAAACAAAAAAAATCATCAAGGAAATCAAGAGCCATAAAGACAATATTCTCCCCCCCTCTGCCTCTTCAGGCTATTGGATCCTTCTTATTATATAATAAGTAACCAAACTCCAAGAGGTTTATAAACAAATTTAGACTAATCAAACAATAAACAGCAGCCAAACAGGTTTGGAGATCCACGTACAGCTTGGAGAACTGCCTCGAAGAACAATTCTTCGCAGTGCAATGTCCCAAACACAGAGATTTCACTTTAAGAGCAGAAAGTGAATTAAATCAGAGCATGATTTCAAGTATTTAACATCTTCTCCCTTCCATAGACATTTTCTTTTCTTTTCTTTTGCTAAGTAAAAGACTTATTTTCTAAGAACAAACTAACTATAGAGAGAAAGAGGATCAATCCTACAATACGGGGCACATTCTGGAAAATCCTAAATTAATGACACCAGTCACATTCTCCAGAAAACTGCGAGTAAGGAGGTCACGAGTTTATAACTGGAAGCTGCTCGTCCCTCCTAGCAGCAGATAGTGCTTTTTCTGCTGAGTACTTGCCTCAAAACAGGTAATGTCTTCTTCTCAAAATAAACAGGAGATAAAAAGTCTGTTTAAACTTTCACCATACTGTACGTAGTATATTAAGCAGCCTGTATAAGGAATACTTTGGTAGACATACTTTCCTTCGTTCCTAAAGCTCTCTAGGAACATAACAACAAAAAAACACAGGAGTACAAACAGAGAGCTGAGCTATAAATAGAAATTTTTCCTACTAAAATTATTACTAGAATTTCTTGGTAAACAGCTTTAGCTGAAAGAAGCCTGAGAGAAAGTTTGCTACAATCCCCTTGCAACCCGCAAAATACCCACTTCTAGCCAGACTCTATACAAAACCAAATAGAGAAGCTACAGCCTGGAATAAGACAGGCCAGCAGAGACATCTAATTATACTCCGTAACACTTTGCTATTTACACAAAACAACAACAAACAAAATAAAAACCACTCCTATTTTTCATACAGGAAATTAAAAGCCCTAATTATACAATCAGCATTAGCAACACAAATGTTACTATTCAGAGCAAGAGAAGCATTTTACAATCACGGGAAAAAAGAGGAACAAGGAAACAAATATTTATACTGGCTCTGTCTTTATTTCAAAAGTATGATCACATTACACTCATTGAACGCTTTTTTAAGTGACAAAGTCAAGCACTCAGAAACTAACTAAAACCAGAATAGTTTGGCTGAGCAATCATAGTTTAGCTCTGTAAATCACATATGCATTTTTACAGACCTGTAATTACAAAATGATACGCTATTTCTTCCAAGAGAGGGGAAGGTGAGGCAGTGAGTGGGATATAAGATGTTCAAAGAGCAAGAAAAATGTGTATTTCTTTTTATCCTGATCATTTGGGGATGCCACGCTACCCAGTCTTTATGTTGGCTTCAGAATTGTTAATTTCCTTTCAATAAGACACTTTTCGCCATCACGTCATTCAAGCATCAGTGTGTGTTATCTTCTTATCTGCCCTGTGGAATAAGAATATGCTACCTTTCTCCTTTTATAAATAAGGACAGTGAATCACTGATGAAGCCAAGGGTAGAACTTCAGAACTTGTCTCCAGTAACAGATTCGCAGATTGCTCATTCCTGTAGATCACGGGTGGACTTAGCATTTAATGTCCCCATGGACCTCAGGAGAAGTGGTAAGAGTCTAATTCTGCCATAAAGAGCATCCAAAGAGGGGCTGACTTGCAGTTTTAGTGGCCATCCATCCTAAAATCACTTTAACTAATCCTTTATAGAGGAAGCAAGGCTTATATACAGCTTCCTCTGCATATCATTCGTCTAATTCATAAAGAACAGCCTACCTGTCCTTGTAATCTCTGGCTTCATTCCCTACATTCATGGTGATCTGTCAGGTGAGACACAGGACCTGCAAACTACAGCCCCAGCGTCTTGCTCTCACCCTTACCAAATTTCTTGAGCCCTGCCCATCTGTTAAGCATGTATTATTAAATAAAATACCTGCCCTTCTCGCAATTTCTTCTTCCCAGTGTTACCATTCCCTCCCTCCTTCCCAGTAAAGCACCGTGCACCGCTGACAGCAGTGTGGGACCAGATTTTGATAAGAATATTTGTGCTCAGGCAGTGTTTTGACAAGCTGCCAAAATTCTGCAGACAACAAAAGCAACAAGAGAAAAAGAGTATCTGTTTTCAATCTTTTGTAACTGAGCTAAAAAAAACACTCTAGGATTTCAAGCAACAAAGAAAATGCACTTTTTTTGGCTTTGCGGTTATCTCTGCTGAATTCCAAAGACCTGCAGTAAATAATAGACTTAACAGAACGTCCTCTAAAAAATAATAGAGGTACAAAAATCTTTTATAATGAAAAGTGTTAGGCAACCTAGCCTAGAATAAAAGGACATCAACTGCAGACTCTTGGTACCCTTAAAAAATAATTAAAAGTGTAGTTCATCAGACAGCAGCAGTAGCCAAGGGCCACATAACGTGCAAATCCCAAATTCACCTCAGTGAAACGATACTTCCACATCCGTGCAATGCTGACCTCATTTCTTCCTTTCCCATCGCACACTCTTCCTGGTCTACCAACTACGTGCAATTAAAGTAACGTTGCCTGAGGCTGTATCACTTCTTTCATAGGAGGGTTTTTTTCCAAAGATAAGGCAGGGAAACAAGAGGGAACCAGCTAGGAGCTCAAATTCAGAAGAGAAGAGAGAGAGAATGTCTGAATCAGTAGCTACCAAAAGCACAGCCCCTGCCACAGAAAACCATCACAGTTTTGATCCTAAGTCTTGAACTACAAAGCAAACTGTACAAAGAAATCTCCATGGAGGTTTCTATGGAAAATATTCTACAATGCAGCTTCAAATAGCTGGCGGGGGGGGCGGGGGCGCACGGGACATGACAACAGTCAAAGTCCACAAACTCTGTGTAACGTACAACACTGAAATCTCCTTGTTCTGGTGCTCGAAATATCAAACCCAGCGAAAAAGCAGCCCCCCTTCTTCAGCAGAACTACATCAAGGAGTGTTTTAAAAGTCTAAAAATGTGGTCTATATAGGATGATGACTAATTGTTTCAAAGCTGTGTGAATGACTTAGTTTTCCGTGATCCCATCAAATCATCCTCTTGGCATTCACAAAACATCCACACAGAGGCATCTTTCTTCAAAACTTTCATTATTTAAATGTATTCAACAGGTTTGATTTGGCTCTGAATTGTGGGAGATTCATTCCTCTGAAACACCAATACGCCATTAGATTGTCCTAAAACAGCCAGCACCATGTTGCTAATGACTCAACGGGGAAACTACATCTGCGTTCCTCTGCACATCTAGTCTTCTCTTTGGACGAGGACAAAACGCACATCCTTAACCTAGAAACTCCTTCTTGAAATTCAAGCACTTTCCCCCCAATGTCCAATTAGCTACTAGAATGAAATTTATTTTGCTAAGTGTAGACAGAAGGCGGTCTCTGATACAGCTATGACTTGGTCCATTAACGTCTTTGAGAATTGCAATCAAGTTCTCAGCTGTCCCTAAAAACCAATTGGGGATGTAATAGGAATTGCAGAGCACAGAAGCGACACAGTTGGATGCAGACACAATGTGGACATGGAGAACTGCTATACAGCCGTTCCCCCTACGGTGATCAGCTGTCCACGTGCTAACGGTAGCAAAAAAAGGGGACTAGTATGTCCATTGTCCCCTCGTAAATCTGCCCCAGCAGTGGTACAGGAAAGAAAAGCTACCCAACACTATGCAAGAGGAAACCACCTCTCATCCCTCAAATCAAACACGGGAATAATTCAGTCAATAGATTATTCGATCACAAAAAAGGCGCAGGCTCTTCCTCTAGTTTAATACACTCAAGAAAAAAACTGGCTGATGTTTAACTGTGCTTTCAGCATCGGCTTGGTAAACACTCTGAAGAGTACAGCTGGATCGTCTTCTGGAAGGATGGGATGAACTCTACTAACAAGATGAAGTTGGAAAATGTTATTTCACTCTCTGTCATCACTTCATTAGGTTTCTCCCTATTGTTGGAGGCTGTAAGACTTTTTCCTCTAATGAGTTTCATTTTGTGAGTCATTAGGCTCCTTCCTTTGTAATTCAGAATCCTACCTGTGATTATACCACAAGCTTGACTTTAAGACACACGGTAAAAATCCTCTGTGAGCAAAACATCTTTTTTGATACCCTTTTGTTATCCTTGCAAAAGCCGATGCAAGTAGGAGGCAGTCCTGTGGGATCCATCGGAGTGAGTCCCCCTAGCCTGCCTGTGCAGACAGTGGAGAAAAGGGTTTTCTACCATTTGATGCGCTTTATCCTGAAGTCAGCATCTAAACCAGGCCAGACACCAACCTAAAGGTGCCCACTTCTCTCCACTGATTACGAAGTGGAAGTGACTAGCTCAATATTAGGTAAGATGAAGAGCACCTCTGACTATTTTTCCTGGTCTAGACTCATTTCTGCTTTGCCTTCTTATTCCTGTTACTGAATAGCATAACCTGTACACTTCTAATTTCTGTTTGCTCTTCTTTGCCAATTCTCTCTCTGAGTTACAAACTCCATTATCTATTTTCCACCACCAGAGACTCGTTCTCACCAAATGTCAGTTGGATTCTCTGCATGAAAAATACTGTATCTTAGTTTAAAAGAAAAAAAGGCAATCTAAAAAAAACCCAACCAAAACACAAACCACGACCCCCACCCCCCAACCCAACTAATGAACACAAGAGCTAATTATAGATGTAACACTTGGATCCAAGGTTTTGGTTACAGGTAAATTTCAGGATTTACTTTGATCAAGGCAGATGAAAGCAAATCCTGACAGCGAAAATCCAAGCAGATGACTTGTTTTTGCAGAATCCTGTCTGCATACAAATTGCCAAAGAGCTTGATGATGCACCCAATGCAGGGATTAGAGTCACAGCAAAAGGGTGATAAACAGATAAAGACCTAGGCTGTATCTATTACTACCCACTGTAGGTTTTCATCATTATTTTTCATACTCCTGGGATTTTTGCATGTACATTATACATGTGTATCACTATGTTCATTCCTCTTTTGCTTCTAGCTTGCCTAGCTACTTCCTCCCTTTGGAGAGGAATAAGGAATATGCTCCATAGGGAACATCAGGCTCGAACCACTTATTTCTCACACCCTGCTTCTTTATTAAAGTGATTTAAGAGTAGGACTCAAGCAGCTGAAATAGTCTTTCTATGCATCTTAGCAGTCAGGCCTTAGCAGATTGCGAACACAACTGTAAGTTGCCGTTTTATCTGAGGTATCTACAGTTTCAGAAGGGAGGGACTAAATCAAATCACACATTTGATGGTTAACGGTAAAGACAGAACAAGAAGAAGAGATGATCATGGTCACCCACAAAAACACGTACACAGAATTAACAGGAATAAATTAGACCTTTCTGAAGAAAGGAGCATTTTATGCTGTTCTAGATATGCTTCAGTGCTTAAATCAAATATATGAAGGGTCTGGAACACAAGTCCTATGAGGAGCAGCTGAGGGAACTGGGGATGTTTAGCCTAGAGAAAAGGAGGCTGAGGGGAGACCTTATCGCTCTCTACAACTACCTGAAAGGAGGTTGTAGAGAGATGGGGGTCGGACTCTTCTCCCTAGTAACAGGCGACAGAACAAGAGGAAATGGCCTCAAGTTGCGCCAGGGGAGGTTTAGATTGGACATTCGTAAAAATTTCTTCACCGAAAGGGTTGTCGGGCATTGGAACAGGCTGCCCAGGGAGGTGGTGGAGTCCCCATCTCTGGGGGTATTCAAAAGACGTTTAGATGAGGCCCTAAGGGATATGATTTAGTGGGGGACTTGGTAGTGATAGGTTAATGGTTGGACCCGATGATCTCGGAGGTCTCTTCCAACCAGAACAATTCTATGATTCTATGATTCTATGATATCTGAATTATTTTTAAGAAAAAAAATTATTATCATTTATGTAGTATCTATAAAAATCTTAACATCAATAATTCTGAAGATCTGGAAATCTCAGATTAACTTGGTCAATGACAAAAAAAACATTCTCTGATCTCTTGCAGTTTTTCTTCATTAGAAATATTACATGGGCCAAGCAAATAAGCTGATGGATTGACTATTTAAAGCAATGCGATTTTAAACTCCTTTCAAAACATACAGTCATATGTCTAATGAAGTCAAGAATGTCAAATACTCCTTCTATTGGGGACGCTCAGCCTTTAATCTCATGCTTCAGATCACTGCAGGCAAGTTTATGAAATCTGTCAGCCTTCACATACCCTCACAAGCTGGAAATACGGGTGTACATTCTAAAGAGAATGTATCTGGACATTCAGCGTACAAGAGCAACGAGAAGACGCCTGTAGAGAGTCTCAGTCCAGCTCATTTACTAAAAGTTGCATCTAGCAGGATGTTTAAAAATGAAGTGTTTGTTCCTCAAAGTAAATCACTGAAACATTAAAGCAGAGTTTTAAAAATAGTTTTTTCTATCATTCGAGAATTTACATTTTTATGTCACTCTATATTTACAAGCACCTTTTCTACCCAAACATTAATTTGACATTAAAAAACCACACGTATCAAAGGAATGATATGCAGAGTAATCACTGAGCATCAGTGAGCAGAAATTAATTTAAAAAATAACCCTGTTTGAATAGATTATTCTAGCAATTTGAACATATACTTTTTCTTAGGGAAAAAAAGTAACATTATTAATATTATATGGATGACTTTCCTCCAGATGCTACCAGTTGTTAGGTAAAAAGCATCTGTTGCTGTACATATACGAAGGTAACACAGAAGACACAAAACTAATGTAGAAGATAACTGAGAAACAGATCATTTATTAAACTGTTCTACCCAAAGACAGTTTTCAAACTTCATGAAGTTGTTCTAATGCAATCTACAGACCAGATGAAAAATCACATATGAAGAGATGTATGGCTAACATTTTAAGTGTCCCTATTTCTAATTCACTTTCTAAATACTAAATTTAGATAACAGAAGCCAAATTTACAGAGATGTTAAATATCTACAAATCCCATGAATTAAAACTGAGATTGTGGGTCCCAGCACTTCTAGAGAAAATGGGAGACATAGAAAAAAATTACTTATCAGTGAAAATGTTAACCCAAGCCTTCTCCAAGTGACAAATAACTGTACTGCTTATTAACTCATTTCAATTGCAGACTAAGGATAACTAGCAATACAGTCCTATATTTAAAAAATCTCTGAGGCAGGAGACTGGCAGAAGGGAGAGAAACTTAGTTTCACTTTAATTAAGATGTACTAGCTACTAAAGGGAGGAAATTTAAAAGGTTTTCTTTAAGCACTGAAAGTTTTCAACTAGATTTCAGCAAGACATTTCAATTTAAGTGAGTAAACTGCAAAACAATTTGAGAACATGTAAACCCAAAATTTACGGTTATTAAAGGTACACCTCTTTTTCACCTAAGACAAACATGCCTTAATTGCAGTCTCAGTTTTAATCGCATAAAAACTCCCTAGCAAGTTAAACAGAGACTTATAAACTCCTTTAGCTTTTCAACAGAAATTTAGATTAAATATGGAAATTTAGATGCAAAGTTGCAAAAACTAGGTGAACCATGTATGACTAATGCTAAAAGTGTATATACTGCCTTACCGTTCTTAATATAGCACTACAAAAAGCAAACAAAACCAGGCGCAGATAAAACCAAGTTTTTAAAGCTTTTTTTCCTCTAAAAATTCTCGAGGTAGATTATGAGCAAAATAAATGAGCAAAACCAAGGTAGATTATGAGCAATATTATTCGGTAGATTATGAGTAAAATAAAATTAAATGAGATGATCAAAAACATACCACACAAACTATCTTCTCACACCATCCAGAACCCATTGCACAACAAATTGAAGTTTAAATCTGAGCCAGAGATCAGACTGAGGCTTGCATATCTTTTAACTTAGCACACAACCAGTTTTGGAAAGGACTCTGGGCTGGAGGTAAAGGCGTTGTATACAGAAAGCAGGCACAATGCAAAACTATGAAGAATAGTTAAATTGGATGGATTATGATGGAACGTTGCACTAACAACCTGACTAAAATACTACATTAAAGGCTTACAGTTTCTAATATCATTAAAATGATTTGAGATATCTAATCAAGTAGATAGATGAAAAGGAAACATCCTTTTATCAGTCTGATTACCCTACTTCACTGACTCCTTCAACTGGATCTTGTATAGGTATTCATCAGCAGTTTGTTTAAGAAAAGGGATTTGCTCTCAGACTCTCTTTAATGATTTTAATATTTCCTTACAATGAACTGACAGCATCACAGCTAATACAGTAAGACCATTTAAAGCCCTGATTCTGTTTACTCATTCCCTCTAGACTCAAAGGAAAAGTTAGCCCTAGTTTCTCATATTAACATACGCAACTAGCTATGCAGTCCCAAATAAAAGAGGGAAAATGGGTTATTACTGAGTAGTATCTAAGCAGAAGAACTCATGTACGAAATATATGCATCTACAAGCAAAAGTAAGAAACTTAAGGGACAGTTACACCACTAGTAACTCAGTCCTAACCACATACACACACACAAAAAAAGGCAAATTGAATTAAATTAAAAGAGAAGACGCTGGAAATGGGTAATTGGAAAACAACCATGATCCAGAAGATCCTGCCAGCTTGCAGCTGTAGTGACTGACAGAATATTGACAGAAAGCAGCCAACTCTATCCACCAATTACACATCTGTTTAAAGACTGCAATGAAGACATGGCCTTTCAAACCAACATCAATGTCCAAACAATTTTCTCCTCCTTGAGATAAAGCAGGGATGCCACTACACGTTGATTCACCTCCGTGGCTTTTGGGGTGAAAAAGAAGAGTGGGGAAAACACAAAACAAAACCAAACACGGACTGTATATGCTCCCCTGCCAGGAAAACACACTCAAAACCCCTAAAAATTTCCAGGCATGTCTAATACACATACATAGTCTGTATAGATATATATACGCACACATACATATATATGTGTGTGTCTTTGTGTGTGTGTGTATATGTATAAAAATAGGTATGTATGTATATAATATAAACAAAATCTCCAAAATATACAAATATATATAAAAACTATGTATATTTGTGTATGTATTTCTGTATATGTTAATATATATATTTATATATGTGCGCACACACACAAACACACTAAATCTCAGCCACATCTGTCTCTCAAAATTTGCATCCCAAGACTAAGATTAAGTTTGGCTGAAGAGAACCAGGTAATAAATAGTATATTATTTATTAATTTATAATTAATAAATTTGGACTGTTACCTGTTTCCACAGCAGAGCGCATTAACCACTCTTTTTTCCAGTCCTCTTTTTCGCGTTGCTGCTCTGTACTGACAAGCCTGGAAATGAGGAGAGCTACTACACTGTATTCCTGTCTCCAAAGCCCCAAAAGGCACTAATTAATTCATAGACCATAGCTTAGAAATTTATAAAAGTGAGTATTTGAAACTTAATTGAAGCAAAGGAAAAACTCTTCCTTTTTTGCCTTACAGGGATTACTCACTGGCCTCTCTACATTTCTAACTCAATTGCTATATTCTATTATTTGATTCAACTGTTAAATATATTTAAAGCTGTCAAACCGTATGAGAAAAATGTCAAAGCTGAAAGTGCTTACAGAACAAGGAGCATCAGCTTTAAGTATTACTTGCACCCAAGGAAAATAAGGCGCTCAGATTCTACCCCTACATCACACTCATCACCCCATCCTTTAAAATCACCCGTTTATTGAACACACAGGCTTTTTACTCCACATGTCAAGTGCTGAACTCCTACTTTTCATCACAAACAGGCCGTACATGAAGTAGAAGAGGAAAAGAAGAGCATAAATAAACTATTTTAAAAAATGAAAATAAGCAGTGGATTTGGGGGAAGTGTGCAGTACCAGGTTATCTCCAATTCACTACACCAGCCTATCTGATGCACTTCAGCAGCGCTCCCACCCTGCGGGGAGATGGAAGGGTTATCACCGCCATTTCACAGATGTGGAGTTTCATCCAGCTGTGTAACGCATTACGGGAAGTCGAGCGGAGTCTGGGGGCTTCATCTGAATCCTACCCCAAGGTTTCCACTAAGCACACTGGGACTTTATTTACTGAAGTTGAACAAAAAATTCACAACAGAACTGGCAAAACATAACAATGGCTTGGTTCTCATCAACTTAACATCTGGTTTCTGAATTAACATGGAAGGAGTTATAATTATTAAACCAGAGTAATCACAACAAATAGCAAGAGCTCCCTGTCTCCAGAGTGACTGACTCTGTTTCCTACAAGTTACTGCTTTTTGCTTGCATCCATATTTTTTTTTTTTTTACAAATTGTAAACACTCTCAATTCTATCCCAAGCGATTTGTGTTTCTTGTCTTTATTGATCAGCACGGTCAACTGGCTCAGTTCTGTGAGTCAGAATTTCATACGCTGTAAAATGTCTCAATACAATGTGAATTTTAGGTACAGTTACCATATATATGGTCCCATGCATGCAGGTGTTCTCTTCTGGACAAATAAGCAAACATTCCTTGGTAATCTGGTTAGGACAAGTTTTAAATTTAAAAATGAAATCCTATGAGAAATAAAATATCCCAGTCCCCAAACATCATCTGCTCAACGTATAACAGTCATCTAATCTGCAGTTTTTTCTCAATTAGAGAATAAATTTCCTTCTATGTTTTATGTCATATACAAGCTGAAATTGTTCCCCTGAACAGTATATCAATATCCTATAAAAACGGATAAATGAAACCTTCTTCAAAAGTAATCTTCTGAAATAATCAGAGATACTAAAATTGTTGGCAAAAATTCCTCCTTTTTTTCTTGTATCTCAAAAACTGTTCGCATTTATATACACAGAACTGAACCTAGTGGTGAAGACTGATCATGCTGCCAAGAGCCCCCAAATAAGGATGTATGCTTATTAAACTGTGAATTAAATTAACAACAGAATTCGAAATACTGGCATCTACTCCATTGCCAAAATACTATATTACTTTGATGGAAATTTTAACTTCATCCTTGCTCAAGTGATAGAGCAGGATGGCAGTTAAACCAGGCCTTTGCACAAATTTCAGCGCTTGGGATAAATGAAGCGGAAAGATTGGACTTTATCCCCCTTCCCACACAATTCATGCTCTACAAATAATTGGTTTTCACTTCCTGGTGCACTGCAGGGCTGTCCCAACTTGCTCAGTTATAACAACCAACACTGGCAGGGCAGATCATGCCTTTCCCTCTTACTCATTCCATCTAGTCTTCTGCCCGTTCAACAAAACACATCTACTTTTTTTTTTTTTCCCTACAATCTCATTTCAAAACAGATTGTTTCTTCTCTACCTGACCTTTTTTAATTAGACTTAATAATCTAAGAAAATACTTCTTAGCACGAGTGGGCAGAAAATGCTATATCTAGAGAAAAACATTTGCTTGGACAGAAAAAAGAGTGATTTAAAAAAAAAAAGTGTGCAAAAAGCATAAAAAATGGAATTAAAGTGTTTGCTCTGATGGTGCAGTTGTACAGGCGTCATGAAATCTCCAATTTCCCAAATTCCAATCACTCAACTGGAGATATGCTGTTTAAGTTCGTCGCCAGGCTGAGACAGCATGAAAACAATAGATACACAGACACAGCCAAGAATCGCTAAGCGAACATCCCGGCTTTCTTCTCACTTGTTTCTGCTTCCCAATTTTTTCCCAATTATTTCTGAGCCAGATCAAGTTCACCACGCGGGCTGCACAAACCTCCCTCTTCCTTTCCCCATTTCCTTTCTTGTTTTAAACTAATAGACTGACGTAGCTCCCCTCCTCTGTTAAAAGGCTGTGTTTATCCCCAGTTTAACATAATTCTTTTTTTTTTTTTTGTAAAATTAATCTCCAGCACGCTCAACGGAAGTTTTCCACATGTTCTACTTGGATCAGTGTGTATTAGTTAGTGGGTCCTATTTTTAGCTGTTTTGCCTTACTTTACAGTTTATTTCCTTAAATAGCAATCTGGATATCGACATAGAGCTACGCAGATGAAAAATAAAACATATTCCCTGTTTCACATATATCTAGGGCCATGGAATTTTAAGTTTATAAATAGGAATATCTGAATTGAGAAGAAGGGAAATTTAGCATCGTAAGGTTAAACTAAAACTTTTATTATTATGACTTGGCAACTTACACAGATTTTTTTCATGGGAAATCAATTCACTTAATTTTAGATGCTTTTCTTGGTAAATGATGGAGCTGCAGCAGCTGCTACAGAATTTACTGGTAATCTTACTTATACGATAAGCTTTATTCTGAATCCCCTTTAAAGTTGAGGCACCTCAACTGAGGTGGACAGGATCTCCCTCTGGAGGCCTTCAGAGGCATCTTCCTCTCTCTCCTGACAAGGTAGGAAACTTCACTTGGTTGCACAACAGGTTGGCTCCTGCATGCAAACTCAGCCTAAAGATGCTCCATCTCTCCTCCCCATTCCCCACCACCCATATACTGACCTGTATTTCACCCCTCTGTCAACTATGCTGATGCAACCTTGATCAATGAAATGACTGATGTAAAAAATTTTTTCTTTTCTTTTTAGAACAGTTATTTTCAGCCCAGATCATGTCAAAAATCTTATTTACAGAGCAAACCATAAAACTGCACCGGCGTAACTAAGAGGAGCAAATGGCAACACCAAAGAAAAAGCCGTAGAAGGAGACCACCGTGGGAGGCATAAATTTCTTAATGGGGTTTCATCTCTGAATGGTGATACCAATGGTGAACAGAATCAGTACGGCTTCACCATACTGGTAGTTTAAGTAAGTGCAAAACACTGCAATGAAAACACAGAAGAAAAAGAGCTTGCAAAACCTCACTTCAAATCAGAGGAAGGTGCAATTCCTAGTGATTTTGCAAAGCTCTGCCCAAACCAGGGAAAAATGGTAAGCTTTCTGATTAAAGTGTCCTCTTCAGTGAAGCTGAGATGAGAGAAAATCAGATGGTATTTTCAAACACGTTAGCAAGTCACGTAACCAGGTCAGCTGACAACAGCGGAGCAACTTCTTTTGCAAGGCAGATGTATCAAACACTGGACCACGAGGAGCTCCATCATATAATGGAACTTGCTCGTTTTCATAGCTCTGATACATTTGAATTAACCGAAATCCCCTTCCGCAAACAATGCAATGCATTTACCCGTGCACTTTTTTGATGCGTTCGTTTCAGGTTTTCCCCTTCTTTTCCTTATCTGCATTTTCACTCTACATCCTAGCAAGGTAATCTTCCGTAACCACCTAAGCACCCCAGTGACAACCCTTAGATTTAATCTACCTTAATCTTTGAGAAATCGGTCGTATCTTCTATATGATAATATATAACAAGATATGATAATATAAAATAACCCCCTTCTCCTATGGGGACACTTCTGTGCTGCCAATAACTTCTAGAACATACCCACTCACTCCAAATGGGCTTCCCATTTCTATAGTACTTTTTATAGTACTTAAGTGGGAAACTTACTTAGTCAAGACTGAGACTGGAATTTTTTTCTTTGACTTAATTTTATATTTAGTATTTTACAGCTTTTGACTAGAGCCACTGAATGAAATGAACAATTTAAAGAAGATATTTTTGGTGATGGTGATATCCAGAGCACAATTCTGCTTCACAGCAATGCAGACAGTGCAATACGGATTATAACAGAAACATCAATAAATCAAACCTGTTAAATTGTTTAATACTATACAATGCTAAAAGTTGCCATTTAATAGTCACATTTAAAAGTAACTTAAGTAAAAGAAAAAAGCAGCTGTGTGTTCAACAGGCAACTGTTATCTTGCTTCTTTGTGCTTTGAAATTAAGGCATTTTAAACTATCAATTTATCTACTAGTACATATCAGTAAGTATTCAGCAACACAGTATAACGCTCTCCTTGATAGGTTCTAAATACCTGTTCCTGCAATGTCAAGTACATCGTTATTTTAGTAAAGTAAGATTCCCAAGTATCTGTCTTTTAAGTAAAAAGCTTCAAGAGGAAGCTGATGATCTAGCTGTTGCCAAAATGTATTTTTAAAAATTGACATTATAATTAAGAAAATTAGTATGAAGGCTGTCACAAACTGCTGAGCGTTTCTCTTGTAATAACTCATTATGCAATGTTTTACACTAAGTGTTCATAACTAATCATTTTCATCTTCACAGCAATGGGGATCAAAATAAAACTCGGGTAATATTTTTGTACCTCCAGCAGCAACACAAAATGGTAAGTTTGAATCCTGACCGGCAATATTCTGGATCTTTGCTATTGTCAGTGAATATGAAAAGTTTGAGAAGAAAACATTATGAGAAAGGGGGGAAGATGGTTTCAGGTGCGTGACATTTATATACCTCAAATTAAAGAAAATTTAAGACGACAGGTGCTGCACGAAGAACCAGGTGTCTATTGCATATTATTAAAATAAACCAGTTACAGATAACAGCATATTTTACAAAGAGAGATATCACTGTAGATTAATAAAAATATATAATAAAAAAATGAAAATGAAACAAAAGATAAAGCATAAATAGCCACAAGACCAGAAAGAGCTGAGAAATACTGAGACCAACGTAATTTCCTCCAATATACTCACAATTATAAAACAAATCTATTTTAGAAGAAACGATGCTCACTGTCGAAGTTTACTGAACCTAAATGCTACTGCTGAAATTAGCTCAGTTAAAATCCATCATTCTTAGACACATTTGCCTTTACATAGAAATCTGACGCTTATAGTTCGCAGGCTTAATTTTCTTACAATACTTACTGCTTCACTGATTCTCTAGAACTATGTCTTCGACAAAACCAAAGGTCTAGTCTAACTTCTATTTCCCAGGAGTTTCCTCAGAAATCTGCTAAATACAAGATTGCGAGTATGTACTGTGGCTATTCTGCGGCTCAAGGTTTTTATATGCCACTGCCCTCAGTCAGATTTATTACTCCCCACATAATCTAATATAGAAAGAATTCACCCGATTGGCTAAACTGCACAGTGAAATGTTTCTATATAAAGCAATATTTTGAGCTTCCCGTTTGGGATGTTCCATGAGCACGACACTTTGAAGGAAAAGAAAATTTCCATCTACGAGTAAATATTAAGCTACACTCAAAACATTTTCAGCTATTCCAGATATTTTTAAACTTCTGCGTTTCTTATCAGTATCGATGTGGTTCAAACTGGAGAGAAATGCAAGACTGAACCAGCCAGGAGCTCGAAGAAGGGAGCAGCCGCTCCTTCTGCTCCTCCTTGCTGCCTACCCAGGGTCAGGTAAGAGGTGGGGGCTACGAAAAGAAGAAATGAAACAGAAAAAAGAAAGCACTCCTGCTCATCTCCCAGCACCCTTCATGTTCACACAACAGCCTTCTTGCTGTGGACGACCTTTATCCCATGGGCAATTTAAGGACTGAAATATGAAAGGCACAAGCGATACAGGTGGGAACCCAAAACACAGAACAGGGAGAGGGGGTGCAATGGCGCAGGTGACTGAAGTGCAAAAGCACTGGAATGAAGGATGAGGGAGAAAAAGCATGGAAGAAACATTAAGAACTAGAAATACTGGAACTTTTACTAAAGCCCCCTGCCTCCCAAGGTCCCCTCAACCAGTTGACACCTGACACCTTGACTCATCTACACATCCTAGAAACTTCTACTAACATCTTTTAACTAACACCTATATTTAAAAAAAATATATATTTCCTTGTCTAAAACAGCAGTTGATTAAAGCAATCGTCTAATAAAGAAAAATCAGTTATTTATATTCCAGCATCAAAGAGCTACACTTGCTTTTGTTCTTGTTAAACGCGCCTCATCTACACATATTATCTATTTACTTACCTATAAGGGAAATGAAAGGGCTTAGGTGTTCATTACAAGATGCATTTTCCCTGTTTTGCAAGCATCCTTTTTTAATGCCTATCATACAGTGCGTGCTCTCCTGCAAAAGTCAGCTGAGCTCCTAAGTCTTGTGTAAATTCAATCCACCAATATACTTAGTGAATGAAAATACAATTCACTTTCCCATGCTATTTTGATTCATACTTTCCATGAAGATATTAACAAAATCAATCATGAAATGCTTGACACTGTACTTCTACACAGCAGTCTTAAACTGGTAGAACTGCCCTACTGAAAGTCGTTTTCATGTAGTGGGAAAGGGCATGGGAAAGATTAGATCTGGGAGATTGGCCTTGAACAGTGAGTGAAATCATGACCGTGAGCATTCAGAAAGCTATTTCTGAGTGAATTGTTCTTGGTATCCAAATAAACAGCTACCTTGTTCAGATTGTTATTGAACCTGCTCTTCTAAGGTAATTAATACAGCATTTCACCAGGTGACCTAAATGCTAGGTAGGACTTGGTAACTCCCTCCCTACTGAGCACCAACACAGTCACCTTTTTGGGAGTAGAGCAGATCGCTTCCAACTATCTGGAGAAATTATGTATATTACAGCAGAAGAGA
Source organism: Phoenicopterus ruber ruber (assembly GCA_009819775.1). NCBI lineage: Eukaryota > Metazoa > Chordata > Aves > Phoenicopteriformes > Phoenicopteridae > Phoenicopterus > Phoenicopterus ruber. The sequence goes on along the minus strand of CM020215.1, from coordinate 186,276,370 downwards.
ATAAATGCACCCCAGAATGGCTAATGCAAACCTGAAAACTAAATTACTGGGAAGAGGAAGGAAAAGGGAAGCAATAATATCCTACAGAAACCCCTGGTATCCATCAGGCTCCGTGTTAGGCAGTCCCATTGCCGACTGATTGTCATGTGGATAAAGTAAAATCTGACCAGATAAATAAAGTGATAAAAAAGAAAAGGGATGCCCAAAAGATGGGGGGGAAATGGGATTGATTGCTTTGGAGAGGCACCTTTTTCTTTCCACTGGCTATAGAAGGAGTTTGGGTGACAGGGCAGATGAATAACCTTGGTATCAGTGAAATGAAATTATATGAATCCCACCTTACCTACTCCTTCCAGAGGTTACAAAAAAAGTTATTACAGTCACAAGACGAAAGCTAAATTTCCCCCATAATCTCCTGTTAGCTATATGTATTGCACAATTTTTATGCAAAACTATTTGGTTCAGCAAAGTAGTTTTTTAATTAATTTTTTGTATAGCTTTTCTGACAATCTATTTTCACCTCAAAAAGCACTACAGTTTTATATTCAGACTGATGGTTAAAAGCATTTCAGATTACAGATAATCATCTATATTTATTTGCATCATAAAGCAGTTTCTTGAAGGCAAAGCATGATACAAGGTATATGAATTCTCTAAGGAAAGAGGTATTAATATTGTATTTATGAAATTGTAAGTCTTTAAAAGTAATTATTCAAAGCTTGCTTGAGAAATGTTGCATGGACACGATATATGGATGATGTGAACCTAAGTGGCAAGAAGATCTAGCTAGAAAATTGTATCGATATCAAAAAACAAAGATTCCTTTCCCTCAAAAAAAACCCCACAGTTTAGACTCTTTTTCCATGTTGTCTGTAACAAAACAGATGAAGATCAGTCCATTATTACCAGACACTTTTCCAGATACATCTGCTGTACCTCAACTCTGAAGTTTATTAGTTCATGACTTTATTAGAGAAGCCTAGGAGTAACCAGGTAAACGGAACGTAGTTCATTAGCAGGTCTGAACAGAATACGCACTAATTCAGTGTTGCAACATGCAAAGTGAATGGAATTAGGGAAAGCAATTTTAGATAATGAAATTTTAAATACTTTATATTCTATTAAGTTGCTTCCAGACTCCACTGGACAAAAGACAGACAGACAGAATCAGCTACAGAGTTAATTATCCCTCTTTTAGATCTTTCTAGTGAAATAGCCTGTTCTATTGATAAATTGATTCACCAAACTAATGCTGAGGTTTAAAATGAAGAAGTGCATTGAACTGCTGAATTATGGCCACATACAGTTTTTTCTGAGAAAACATATGGTACTGGCTTTTATAAAATTGTCAGACACAATAACTACAAAGTGTAAAAAAAATAAAGGTGGTAAGACCATTAAAAATATGCATCTTATTTCAAGACCATCCATGAGTTTTTATTGCCATCCAGTCCTTGCAACCATTGACACATTCACTGGGAAAAAATGCCGAGCGCTGCCAAGGTATATTGTTTATTGGCATAGAGACCAAGCGCTGAAATGAGTAGTTCCATCAGGTATGCATTCAGCATAAACCAAACATCACTCGCGACGAAATGATGTAACAAGTGTAAAAGTGAAAAGAAAAAGAAGCTGTGAAAGAGAAGCAAGCGCGGTGCTCCCAATAACACGGGGATGAGAGGAGATTTCTAGGGCACTAACTCAGGGCACAGCAATAAAATACTGACTGCGGAGCCCACCACTGTTTCTTGAATCGTTATTTTTTTGATGCTGTCAAAGGTTGGCTGGCACTCGCTCCCGACAGGTGCAGGCACGCCGCGGCCGATGCCAGTCCAGCCCTGCTGACTCACTGTGGCAGGTGCTGCCCATCAATCCCCCCGCAAAAAGGGAAGGTGACCCCTCCAGCCATGCCACCCATCGCCGAGAAACAGAGAGAAACCTTAAGTGCCCAGTGGACGCCCAGCCAACGTGCTGCATCCAAAGGTCATTCTCCGGGGTCACCTTCTTGAAAACTCACCGACAGTTTTCTTCTGGTTAAACATGCACAATAAAAAAAGGTGTCTGTGGATGCATAACCAGGACTGCAGACATTTCACAAGCCCCATGGTAAAGAACTACCTCAGCAACCGAGCTTTCAAAAAGGATAGCCAGTTCTTACCCCCGTACAATAAAACATTTAATTCTGCTGTCTTTGTAAAATCAAAGTTCTCTTAGAGGCCACTATGCTTACGTAACAGAAGCGATCTTTTTTTAATTGGTTTTTCAATTAATTGGTTTCCAAGGCTTTCCTCATTTACTGCAAGGATAAAAGGGCCATATTCTCTATCATACCCAAGATTTTTCTCAGAATAAGAACTTCCATTTACTTCATTCACTAAACTCACGAGAACCTGTTCCCAAGCAACGATTAAAGCTTGGGGGTTTGAATCACTGGGGCAGATCTACTGAGGTCTTTCGCTGGGAGTCTGGGAGCTCAAAGCAAAACAGACACCGTCCCAACACCCTTCCCAGCAAGAAGTCTTTTGATCTTCCTCCTGTGAAGCAGTTCAGAAGCTCCGCAATGAGACAAAGAGGACTTCTCTTTATTCCATGCCAAAACCTACACACATTTGGCTACCTCCCCCCCTCCCACAGGCTTCTATTCTACCTCCAGCTTCTCTCACAAATCATCAGATAAGCCAGGCTTGTCCATACACTGATGGGAAAGCAGACAATTCTTCCACGTAATGGCTTTGTAACAGCCTCTCCAGACATGCCGTTCTCTCTTTTGGAGAATGGTTGCTCTCTAGAAGGGGATCCAGGTAGTCCTTAGGGACTCCCGAGTTTGTCATAGCTGCTTCCTCTTGCCTGGGAATGGAAAAGCTTTTGATCTTAGCCCAAACAGTCACAAACTGAAGTTTGGTGGCGTGACAGAGCCATTAGCCAGCCAGCCTCCACCTTCTTTCCCTTTAGGTGGGCATAGCAAAAGGCACCAAACAACTCTGAACCCTGGAACGAATAATTTATTGTAACATATAATATACCTATAAACAGTGAAAATTCAGAACTGCCAAGTGAAACATTTAAAAGCTTTGCACACAAACGTCTCCCTACCTACCTACAGCCTTAGAGACCAAGTCTTTGTAGACCAGCAGTTCTCAGTACTTTCCTCAAATGAACATGTTCTTCAGAAGCCCCTCTGGGCTTCTAAGACGTCTCTCCTTCCGCCACTTCTATGGCCCCCCTGTTCTCCTGCAAATTCCCAAAAGCTAAAGGTACGAACTCCACCTCTCTCCCCTCTCCTTGCCAGAGAGCAAGAGGCAGAAAATGGTAAGAAAGCTGTCTTCTACCCTGTTTCCCACACTCCTGTTCATCTGAAGATAAAATAGACAACATTTGTATAGGTAACTATGAATAAATCCATTTAAATACTTCTACCATCTGTCATAGTGTTTCTTGTTTCCTAAAGTAACGAATGATCTGAAAACCTGGTATGAGGTATAGTCGGCTCTTCTTGGAAGTCCAGAAACTACTCGTGAGAACAGAGTAGAGAGTACGCAGAAGAGGTGTTAAGACGGATGTTAAGTCTCCCAAAGCAATAAGTCTTGACCTTCATTTTCACAGCAATCGAAATCAGCTCCTAAGAAATCAACGCTTTTTGGCAGCCTATATATTAGCAGGATGTGTATATTGGCCTTGTCCTTGAATTCAGATTTCTATTTAAGAGAAAATGAAGTTACCCAGGCCCTTTGTTTTATTCTCCAACTTCTGCTCTGTTCATGATGATAAGAGACTGCTTTAAACACCATCAGACTTTCAAGAGTATTCAGCATCAACAACTCCCATTTAGGCATGTAAATAAGTCACTTTGGATTTGCTGGATGCTGAGTGCTCTTGAAGAGCTGCCCCATCTACTACTTGTGTACCACTTCACGTACCACTCACTAGATTTAGAGATGACATTGACAGACAGACAGTGCACTACTCAGGAGTAACTCCGATCGTTAGGCACACAGGAAGAACGGGTCTGTTGTGGTACAGAAACGCGTTTCATAACAATACACTCTTCCTCGCATCTCTGAACTTAAGTGTTTAAATTACACCCTTTGTACAGATGTCAACACTGAAAATAAAATGAACTTCCCAAGTCCCTTCATTTTTCAAACACTTGCACAATTCATCCTAGGTTATAGCAGGTGATCGTGGAACAGAGACTCGCTCTTCTCTTAGTGCGCATGGACACATGTTTTAATTTTGCTCATTTGATACTGTCTTGATACTAAAACACTTGGGAGAGGCTATTATTGAACTGCTGAAGGGAATACAGCATGATTAAAATTGCACAACATTTGCTTCCAGGCCTTTCATTAGGAAGGTAAGAATTCATATTCTTCTGAAAACTAAAGAGGAGGCATGGACATTCCCAGTTGTTGTCATGGATACAGCTGCCGAGAAAAATGTCATTGTACCCCTGCAGATAAATGCATGTGCCAACTGCTTGGAATACACGGTGGCAGAATCACTGCAGATGTTAAACATTCTCACATGGCTATCAGGTTCCTCTCGAAATGTGCACTAAATACAAAAAAAAAAAAAAAAGAAGTTATTTTTAAACATAAAGGTTATGGCGTGAAGGAAGAAAAGGCTAGGCGGTTAAAAAAAAAATGTTGGCACTTTCATAGTTCATGATGTCATGGAGGAAAAAATATTATGGAACAATAGTATGAGTAAAGGATCAAGTGTCAGTCCAACTTCGAGTTATCTGGATTTTGTCAGTGTGTGTTATAACAGTATTGTTAACTACAATAACTGTATTTCTTCGGTCAAAGGATGATTAAAAAAACAAACAAATAAAAAAACAAGCAACAAACACACATTGGAAAATTTTGAACTGGGGAAGCTCTGATCCTGATTAGACCATCTCGTAGTGTCGGCATTTTTACTTGGACTAGGGCGCTTCAAATCTCTTTCCGCTTCAGCTTTACGTTAACTATTTACAGTTCACAAAAAACCACAGATCACAAAAAATGAAGAGGTTGAAAACATGAGACTGTTCTTCCTCGTACCATTTTCCATATCCACTGATCTAGATCCTTGAGTGAAGTAAGGCAATTACCAGGATGCTTCTGGAGTTTTGCTGCACGCCGGTTAGCAGTATTTCATTGCACCACGCAGGTAGGAAAAAAGCAAATAATGTCCCTCCAGAGACCAGGCAAGGTTTTGGATTCTCCTCTCCTGGTGAAGTGGAAGCACACAACTCCCTCTCCCGTCATCCTTCACGTACCGTGCTCCTAAATAAGCACAGAGAGAAGCGAAGGCAGGCTGCTCTAGGGCAATCGTTACCTTGAGCGAGCGAAGCACCGAGGGCTGGTTAGGATGTGGAAAGGTGAATTTGGTGGTGAGGCACACAAAGACAAACAAGAAAAGACTGTCTCCCTGCATGCAAAAAGAGACCTTCTGCAGCGTGGAAGAAATCATCTCAAACTGAGGAGCTAATTCACCACTGTGTAAAGACCAAAGAAATAAGGAAGCAAAACTGAGCACCCTGTTATAAATCTCTCCTCATAAGTATTTTGGGACAGGCCTACACAATACAATGTCGTGTTCTGCAGAGATATGTGAGCTATCGCTAAATGAAGCGCGTTGGAACTGGAAGCAAGATAACCGCTTTAGCATGATGTAACACCCCAGCTAATTAGCTCCGCTAGGAACAAAGCCTGAGAGGGCTGCACTGGATCCAGAAGGCAAGCAAGTTCATCTAGGGCTAGCTAGGGCACCTCATACGGCATCTCTGTCCTCCAGATAGACACCTCCTTAATGTATCAGCCGAAGTTGTAAAGCATGATACAATAATCATCATCATTATCACCACTGGAAGAGGCACGGTTTCACTGGAAAAGTAGTTGTGAAGTACATGCTGTAAAAAAGAAAGGTGAGAACATCCAATTACACCCCAAAACGCTGGTTGTTTTACCAAAGCTGGACGGAAGCTCCTCCGTTTGAGAAGCAGGCAGAGCGTGGATCCTGACTTAGCACAGATTCCTACACTGCTGCTTTCACAACGGGTCACGATGCTTACTCCAGCCAAGAAAATAGCTGTTGATCGGCGTTCTGCCATATCTGATCGTCACTATGGCCCAGCACCCTACCCTGGTGTTCACTACAACACAAAAGTTCTTTGAAGCTATCCAGTTGTTTTAGAAAAGAAAAGCCACAAGAACAGAAAGCAACTTTAAACAGCTCACTCACAGCAGCCATCCCCCCTTCCTACCACTGTAACCAAGAGACCTGACAGGCGTTTGACATAAAGGCTAAGGGGTACACAATTGAACTACAGAAAAAAATAAAAGGCATTTTAAACAAGTGTTCAATAGATTCTGTAGTACTCGCCTCAGCTTAGGAGTTGTAACTTTCTCCTCAGGAATTAAAGTGTTTTCTGAAGAATCCCCAAGCTCATTTGGGAAGGGAAACAAAAAAGAAGAAAAAATAAATAATAATAATCGGGTCTTTCTAGTTTGACAGATAGGCTTTAAAATATAAGTTCATGTCATAAGTACAGTCACCAACTACACAGATTGTTATGGCATGAGAATACACGTTTCAGAACAAACATGCCTTGCAAAATGAAAATTTCGTAATAGTTACAGAAGGGCTTCCAGTACCTGCATCTGCATCCCAGTCCTTAGATCTCACTAGCCTACCACGCCTTCTATATTTGTGTAGCAGATGATTAGGAAATAAATGTTTTTAAGTTAAAATAAGTTCTTATCCTCAGAAGATATATAAGGCTTAGAACATCATCATTTCACTCCTGAAAGATGGAAAGGGTTAGCTGGATTTTTAAGACAGGTAGTCATGTTTTACTATTTGGACTCCAAAAGCAGCAATTAAAAATACACTCTTAACTGAAACAACATCATGAATTCATGAGTAGAGATCCACCTGAGGACAAGTAAGGAAAACAAAAAATGGAGTGCCTCAGGAGCTAAAAATTGCAGAAAGATAATGAACACTTTCATAGGCTGAACGCTGCCCTCCAGGCAGCATCCTCCCTTTAAGATCCACCCACAGAATTAACCATATCCCATAAGCATCACTAGCTTCTGGGAGAAAAGCTGTTACAAAGCCATTACAACAGGCCATACCTGCTATGGTGCTAGAGATGTAACACCCACAGGTCACCTTACTGACCAAGCCGCCCCAGAATACTTCTAGGCACGTGTGCAGTAGCCAGCACAATCTACAGGTGCTTAAATCCTGTTTCTTGTTTGCTATGAGCTTCCTCAGTGTGATCTGCTTGCTGTGAATGCAGAAGGTTAGGTGCATACTACGCATACTGCACAAAGCACTAAAATCACACACACTCTCACTCCTACTCCAGAGATACGCCGTACTTCTCTGTGTCTGGTTCCATGTCCAGAGCAGGAGTATACAGACGAGTGGATCAACCACTATGTCCTTCCTCGCTCATGCACTGAACACCCTCTGCTCCTCTAAGCTTTCATTTAAGGCTCTGTTGGTTGTGACAACGCATGAAGACACCCTAGAAGCTACAACAATTCTGTTCGCTGGCAACATTACGCCCGTGTCCAGGCCAAAAAACCAAAAGATTTTGAGGTAACTGAAAGAGACAATCAAGTTAATCATTCCCTGGGGTGTGTAGTTCCAGGTCTCCAAGACATTGCCCAAAAAGCTGTTCCCAAGTTACTTTGCTGTCTGCAAACAATGCTCTACCTCTGCTTTGATCTAGCTGCAGAAGGAGGCTGTCCCACACATTACACTCCATTTAAACCGCACTGATGAAATGTCCTGGCTGCCCTCTCCATTCTTCACTCTCTTCCACGGAAGCTTTTAGGAACACTAAGCGTATCTATCCCCATTGTCCAAATCCCAGGATGCTGACATTTCAAATTGTACTCTTCTCTATGCAACTCGTGAAAATAACAAAGAAGATAAAAACCTCCCACCAGTGCTCAGGCAGCTGCTTGCCTATATGCAATGAACTCGGCACAGGTTGCCAAGAGACTGCAATGATGAGCAGCATTTAGTCTTGAATACTCTCAAGTGGGCTTTCACTATATATTACCTCTAAGCTATAAAACATCAAGACGACATTCATGTTTCAGTTTAGAATTAGTTTTTATAGCCGATATATAAAAGGAGATAGTTGTAATAGACATGCTATGATGTTCTTAACTGGAACTATATAAACAGTGATTCTATAATAGGCGCTACTCTGAACTTTGTCAGGGAACTGCCTGAACTTCAGGCTTCACAGCTGGCACTGCTTTTCCTGAATTTTAAACCTGAAAGAAACATCTGTAAAGATGAGAATAACCAAGCTATACACAATGGATAAGAGAAAAAAAAAAAAAAATCTGAGAATAAGCAATTTTCAGATAGCATGTATAGAAATTCTCCCTGTAAGCTCCCATTCCCTAGGGTAAAAATTAAGTGCAGATTCAGTCAAACTTAGGAGGCTCTAAAGAACAGAAAAACTCAGCCTATTATACCACTTAACAAGATACTGCTAGTGATGTTCAACCTTTCCATCTAAAAATAAGGTAATTTTGCAATTAAAACAAAAGCCACCATTAAACCTCAGGTGTCAGAACATTTTTCCTTATTTATACCTATCAGATGAATAATAATTTTGTACGCTGTGTAGCTACCTAGAGAACAAAAGTTCTATTACATGTGCTTCTAATACAGCCTTGCACATATTCTTAGGCTTTAATCATTGCTCAAATTTTTCAAGCAAAACTCAGCGCTACCAACTATCTTTTTTCTGTGGATACTGCATATTATTTTTGTCATACAGCTTAGTATAAATTTCTTTTTGTTTAAGTCACATTACATATCTCCCTAATGAAAGAAAAAACACAGGAGTGCTTTTCCATACATGACAAAATTCTGCACACATCAAGAATCAGAGGTTTAGTATTGCTTAACACCTTGGGGAGAAGAGTTGGAATCGGTATTTCTCCATCGCCATATGCTGTGGTAAAACTGATTAGAGGTATCAGCAACAACCGACAAAGTTTAAGTGGTCTAAGGTCAAGTAAAAGGGAAGACTAAGCTTGGGCTCAAACAGGAAACATACAGTCTTTCAACTAAACTGCATAGTTTGAGAAGTTTTATAATCACTTCCACAACAAACAATTTACTAGAGGGAAAGCATTAAAAGTATATCCAGGACACGAAGGGTCAAGAAGCTTACATTTTATCAAGTCCCTGTGCCAAGCGTTTCTTTGGTGCATTTAGATGGGTCCTATTCTGTACCGTACTCATGACCTCTGAGTCATCTGTCACCACCTGCAAGAGGTGCAGAATCACCTCCGGTGATGTGGGAAGAACGGTGAAAATGGTGCAGCACCATCTAGGCACCCTCAACTGCATCTTGACCAACTGCATCTTGGTCAAACGCTAGGTCATCAAACATGATGCAGAATGACACCAAAACCAAAAGAAAATGTGAAATAATTTAACTTCTTGCAATTTCCTTTTGTAGGAAATACTAGTTCAGTTTAGTTCCCAGTTCCCCTGAGTGCCTCTCAAAATTCTAGCTTTCAAATTTTAACTAAAGCAGCATACAAACAGTCTTACAGCAAATAAATCACGGCTATAGTAGGGAGACTATTCAAAAATAGCAATCAGTTCAGGGAGGTTTAATTTAGAGAGAGAAGAAAGACTTTAGACCTTGATAAGGCATGACACGATTCCATGCCATTGATCTGCAATCACACAGCTTTATCTGTAATGCAAACAGAAAGTTATTTAGAATACTCCTAATTAGGTATAATAAGTGTACACTGGCACATTACTGAATCTATAAATAGACAGCAACCACACCATTTCACTCCTGCTCCATGTTATAAGGTATGGGTGGAGGGGGAGAAGAAAGGCACTTTTCTTTTTTTAAGACCTTTCTTGAAGTTCTGCCTTTGAAAATAAGTAATTTTTCTGCTTCTGAAGGTATTTAACCAGGCCTTTAAATACTGACTAATCCTCCTCAGTAGACACAGGTTATCCTCGATACTTATGTAAAAGGAAGAGAGAGAATACTTAATTTGAAATAAATCAGGAACCATATTCTAGCGATTCATAAGACAAGTCAGAGAGACAGGGCTCTGGGCAATCCAATGTTTCTTTGAAAATGTCCCTCCTCTGAGCATGGGGGTGTGACCAGATGACCCCCCAAGGTCTCTTCCAACCCAAATTACTATTATGATTCCATAACAATGCCATAATTTTTTTTTTTCTAGAAAAAGTCCCTCTCTATAACATCTCACACCTACACATAGTAATTTAAACTGTGGATTAGCTATAAATAACCTTGGTGTGTATTTCAAAGAAAAGGTATAATCATCCTTAGCATAAAATTCAGCAGAAGCTCATTTGCCTCTTGCCCTGGCTGTGACTTTTTTTTTTTTTTTAACTCAAACAGAAAAATATAAGATTTCCCAGTAATTTCCAACTCCTCACTGTGAGACAACCTCCCAGGGACACAGGTTTATCACGGGCTCAAAGGGTAATTTGAAATAGGAGCCCTTTGTAGAACTGTTGGCAGCAGATCCCCGGCTGACAAAGGGTGGGGAAGGAGTAGAACCTGTGATGTTAACTCCTTTTATCTCCTCCTCAATGGTGCACACAGTGACCAAGTGAAAAATGGATTTTTTTTTTTTTTTTTTTTTCTATTTTACCTGAAACGGGGGCGGGGGGGATCAGTAGGGGTTTGCATGCACACACATGTACAGAATTACTGGTCTCTTTATGCAAGAAGTAAGAACTATGGAAAAGTGAAAAGCTTAAAGAAACTGGAATAAAGATTAGGTACTCTTTAAAAAAAAAAAATAGCTATTCACTGCAGTTGCATTTACCTGGCAACACCAGGTAACATGAGATAATACACAAAAGCACTGATGGGCTTTTAAGAACACGGCTTGACATTGCCAGCACATTCAACAGCTTGCTTTTGACAAGAGGTCGTCAGAAGTTCTGTACTTATTAGGATCTTCTTTTCCTTTGAAATGCTGAAGCAGCAGAACAGAGTTTTTCGATGCCGCATCAGGGGCGCAGACAGAAATCTGACAGCCCTCTAAAGCCCACAATATTTTTTTCAATGTATTTTATAAAATTACCAAGTAGGGCAAGGGAAAAAGCTTGTTATCTAGTAGACAAGATACAAGCACAGACTCTTACTAACTTGTGTAACCACCTTTGAATTTTTGAAAGCTTATTCGCCAGTGGATCAGAGAAGGTTGGAGACCACCAGCCTAAGCAGTAAAGTATCTCAGGTATCAATTTTATCTTGCCTGCGCATAGTTTTGAGGCACATTGACCAAAATGTTCTCTCTACAAAATGTCAACCAGTGGGTTCAGTACAGGTAAGAGTCCTTTCTTTGCTTCCTAAAGTTTGCCTGCTTCTGGAAGCAGCATACAGACGTGTATTAGCCCAGCATTCATTCATAACCAAAAAACCCAAGATGTAGTCAACTGAGCTACAGGAAGAAGTTTTTTTAAATTCTGTTTTCCCCCTACAAAAGCATTATAATGCAGACTTCCAGGTTATACGCAAACTTTGCTTCAACAAATTCGCTCACTCGGGGGAAAAAAAATCAAGCTTAACAACATCAGATAGATGGCTCTGAAGGTTATTCCTGTTTATTTTGTCTGCAATGAGAAGCTGTGTAAATGATAAAAATATTTTTTATTTCCTTAACAGCTCTGGTTTAATCAGAAATGTTGGCTCTTCATCTCACACCTAAGTAGCTCACTTACACTAGCTCCCCATTGCAGACCTGCATCTTCTCAGTATTCTTCCCCAGGAGAATCCACATATTATAAATATATCAAGTTAATATACAATAGAAAGAATTACTGTTTACACCACGAACACCACCACATTCTTTCAGTGATGAGATCCTTGACTCACCAAACCCCCTTTTACTCTTTGTGCTCTCTTTTTTCACTTTTACTTAAACAGACTGCTGAGACTGAGGTCAATCAATGTTTGTCAATAGAGTAACTCATGTCAAGCTCCCCAAGATATTGGGAAAAAAATTATAATAATAGCTGAAAAATCAGCAAAAGAGTGCATTAGTTTTCAAGTTAATAGCTCCCCAGTGAACCATCTGCTCCCAAGATTGGTCAGTACCACTGAAGGGGGAGACAGTGTGGAATGAAACTACCTAGAGGAGCAACCTCATATATCTGCACCCTCTCTAAGGCTCCATGTCCAACAAACTTTTTGGTCTTAGGCAGCTCCTCTCTTTATGGGGATTATTGGGAGAAACTTGCAGAGGCACAGGCTGAAAAGAAAAGGGATGTCACCCTTTCTCTGTTCAAATTCCTGAAGAAACCGTGACAGCAGCAGGCAGGAAAGGAGGGAGAGAACAAGAAGCAAGATGTCTCTATGGGAGCATTAAAACAAACACAGAAGTATGCGCCCGTCCTCACAATCAACAGAGAGTGTGCACAGGGAGGGAAGAAGTCTTTGCCCGACGGGCAGCCGGGACTGCTGGTTAGCCACGCTGATCCCTTCCGACATCCTTAGCTGAACCAGAGCAAGCCACCCTTCTCATCAAGAGCTGGGAAGACACCGACCTCCCTCTCGCTCTGGAGCATCACAGCAGCACTAAGGACTACCAGCTGTCAAACTGAAGACAGTCAAACTCGGTTGCTAAATTTAAGCAACCACACAACAGGACATAACTGACCAGAGCAGCATGACAGCCCTTCAGATCCACTTAAATCTCCGCAGGCATGAAAAATCTCGGCAGAACTTCCCAGCATGAAACTATGCCAGAAGTGCAAAACGACACCGAGGGCACGGCCGGCTCTCCTCAGCGAGCGCATCTAGAAAGACCCTGGCATCGGCTGGACACGCATCCTCCCGGTGGCTGCCCGCAGAGGGGCTCGTGTTGCTTCCCACCTGGCAAATACATAGGGAAACTCACCACCCATAAGTTACCATTCAGCTTCAAACCCCTATTAAGGTTGCTAAGTGACAATAATGTAGCGTGATCTCGCACCGTTTGCAAACCCCAGACGTTTAAAGGCAAGGAAATGAATGGTTCAGATCATCATAAATCTCACACCGCCCATCTAATAAGCAAATAAATTCTCATCAAGTGCAAAATCTTGCCGAATTCATTACAATAGCGTTAACTCTCCCAGGAGTACAGCTCAGGTTTTTGTTATCGTGCTTTCAGTATCTAAGCGGTGAAATATTCCTAAACAGGAACATTAGTCAAACAAAAAACTTAGCTGGAAGAAAAAATGATTTGCTCTTTCCTCATAATTGTGCAATATATCAGGACAATTCCTACACGGTAAAAGTTTTATAAGTCAACCATGTTCTGACTTCGTGTACAAAATCTTTATGGCCCACATCCAATGAGCACTTAAGCGCCGGCTTAATTTTAAGAAGTAATTAATCATATAAAAGTGTACAGGACGCCTGAAGTGTTTCAGTATGTGCTTAAATGTTTTACTAGAATAAATCTCTTATTTCATTTTAAATAGCATCTAATGCAGTGGTCTTATTTTTAGCATATCAATGAAATAATATTTATTTGGGGTCAGCATTAAGCTTGTTTGCTGTGATACACGCAATGTTTACATTAAGAAAGAATGAGGTTTCTTTTTATTATGGTGTGGAGGATGTAAATCATGGACGCCTCCAAGCTAGGCTTTTTTTTGCCATTGCTAGCAAATTGAGAGTTGTGGCTTGAACTTAGTATAATAGAGCTATGGTTACTGCACTGTTATTTAGTAGCCTGTTCTTAGCTTTTTAAAAGAAGATTTTGGAGAATGCAACTTAATTTTTGGAGGCAGGAGGGGAAAGGATAAAACAGTAATGTAAGAAGGTTGCAAATACAAAGGTGAAAGAAAGAGTTATCTCCCTTCATAAAAGACAAGTCCAGGTACCCAAGTATCAAACCGAAAAAAAATGAACAAAGTTAGCACATCCACCTACATTACAAATAACTATAAAGAATCTCAAAAACTTCATGGCCAACCAGAACAAAATATTAGCCTTGTGGTTCAGTGCAAGTGAGCTACTGAACTATCTTCACAAGACACTGAACTATACCTTAATCATCCCTATCAGAGGAAAACATCCAAAACATCAGAATGACTACACAAGCATTCTTTCATACCCAAAAATCCGTATTCTGAGCTTCAATGAATCCACACACAAACGCACAACACTTCACATTACCTTCTTGCTGCGCTTAGATTTTGAGGTCTCCAGACTATATATGTTATTCTATAGATCCCTTACCAGAAGCATGGTTGGTCAGAGTTCAAAGAAAATGAGAGCAACATTGTTAAAAAAACAAAAACAAAACAAAACAAAAACAAACAAACAAACAAAAACAACCACCAAACTTAGCCTTTTGGAGTGTTCCAGAGCAAGAACATTAGTCTAAGCTGCGTTTTATCATCTTCAGCTAGTCAAGAGGATTCAATATTTCCCTTCAGATAAAGGCTTTGTGATAGCCAGATAGACTATTCTTTGGAGCACTACTTCAATAACAAAATCACTGTAATTCTATGTATTCTGCTACAGATATCCAAACTAACTTGGCTAGTCCAGCTAGTCATACAGCAGTCATACAGCAGTCATACAGCAGTCTTGCATCTTGGATTCTGATGTAACTGCTGGAAACAATTCAAAGTGTTCGCAAATTATGTATATAGCCTTACATGGATAAAGACCCAGCTATCGAATAGTCCTTTCTTGAGCTCTGGCATGGCTGTTATGTGTCTTCGGGACTGTGCACATGAAGCTCACAAGATAAGACATCTCAGAAAGGGATTCCCAGTTGTCATTTATTCTTGAATTAGTCTATTCACGTGATTCTTAAAACCAGAAATTCTCTCTAACCTAAACAAGAAGCTGAATGTGTTTCACCTGATCTTTTTGGCAGAAAAGCATTCCTCAGCTCCTTTGCAACAAAACACAAAACAATCAAAATCTCCTATATTAAAGATGAGAGTGTGATTATCTTGTCTTTTTTCACATTCACAGCTCACCAGCCGGCTGGGGGGAAAAAAAAGTATAATTCATGTTATCTTTCAATACATAGTAGCATTAATACTGTATAGATTCTGGAAAGAAAAAAAAAAAAAAAAGACGACCAAAAGCAAGATTTTCTTCGAAGACCTGCTTGCAAATATCTACTAAAAAACGTTACAAGCTCCTCCTTTCTGGTACTTAGCTAGCAATATAAGCTTTGCCAATACACGCATCACTAAAATGCCTTAGCAGATTTCATTTCAGTTTTATACAAACACATGTCAGAATTTGGAGTGGTAATGACCACTGTGCCTTAAATAGTGTAACTCTTTCCATTCTAACCCTTCTCGCTTCTACATAGCGCGTTCAGTCATTTTTAACTTCCTCAAACTATCACGTCTTTGGCTGAAATGTTCCATTAACGGACCTTTTTTTCAAAGCTTATGTAGAGACATAGCAAGTATGAGAAGCAACAAATGTTGCACACCATTTCATGCTAAAACCGGGTTTGCTTCGTTCAGGCATACTCTAGAACCGAGTAATATATGTATGTATATGAAACCTTAAATATATTACTCTGTGTGTGAGTATGTGTGTCTGCATGTATCAGGAGTATACACTGAGAAACTGACTCTGAATATTTCACTTAAAAATTTGGTTAAAGTTCCCAAGATGCAGGGAGGGAATCAAATTTGCCCGAGATTTTTCAACAGTTGTAAAAAATGTTGGCAAAATGTTTTACTGAGGATGGATATACAGTGCATACACTGAACAACTAATTTAATTGCAGAGCGAAAATGATGGAAAATATGAATACTGCAGACAGACATCCTGCAGCACCCTTCAATCTTTTCTGTAGGCACTGCCAGGAGCCAAGAACTTGAGGACGATTTCTATGCACTTGGTCACTTTAGCTCTGCCCCATTCTGTGTAAACACAACGATGAAATTTAGTGACACTACACGTGTTACTGCCGTTGCAAAATAAATTGCAAATTACATTGCATTTTGAAGCTGTGCAGCTTCAGACAATCCTAATGCACATACAGGATCTCCACTGGGGTTAAATTTGCTACCATGGCATTCTCCTGAGAACTTCTGGTACATAAAAATCATGTTTCCTTAACCAGAAAGGAATCAACCACTACTTAGCTGAGTAAATTGGGAACTATCAAAGCTAGAAAAAGCAGATTACATTGCAGAAGATGATGTTCGTGAAGTCTAACGTCGGTATCAACCACAGCACTTTACATTTAGGTGAATTAACAAGCTACGGTAATCAGAGAGAAATGTATACCAGAAACAAACAGGAAGTGACTACTGGGACTTGGCACTGTCAAATGTCACCATATGGAAGAGGTTAGAAACTTTTTGAAGGCTTAGTTCCTAAATGGCTGGTGTTATCCACTAAGGCCAATAAAAACACAGTGGGGAATTTAATTAATTTACTTTTATGACTCCATAATGATTTAGGATATCTAAAAAAATATATTAAGACCTTAGATAAGATAATTCTAGTTACAACTCTTGCCATTTAACTAAACAGCACTGTATCATCTCCGCTCATTATAACACACTCATGTTTCTGAACATCTCCCATGTTACAGTAATTTCATTATTAACAAAAACCGCTGGGGGTGAAGGAGAGGAAGAAACCATTCTGGACACATTACAAGTGTATTTATCTTACTCAATACATCCTATTTTCTTGCATTTCCTGATTTATACTTTCTGCTTCAGAATGTCTGCTTCATCCAAAAATAAACACAGGCCAGATCTCAAATCTGCGATTGGGTAGCAAAACACGTATCCAGCAGAGCTTTCCATTAACTGCACACGGACCATTAAAGTAGGAAGCCAGGTCAGCGATGAAAGTGCTATTCTTCATATCCACTTTTTAGCAGAGAGTACTCAAGATGAGTAGGAACTATAACTGTGCTCATCTGACAATTCTACTTCCAAGTACCCAGGGACTATTTCATTTATCAGTCTTGTGCTTGCCCCCAAGATGAGCAGAATTTAAAGGGAGAAAGTGTCAGCTCTAATTTGAACCTTCCCTTCTCAACAGGTTCCAGCTACAAAGAACTGAAGCAAGACCATCTTTTTAAGGAATGTACTTTGCACTACAGTGATTAACTTTAAAGAAACTACAACCCAGCTGATGACAGGCAGAGTTTTCGGGCTGCAGCCCCGAAGAACTGAAGTCATCTGTTTCACTTAAGAAAGGCACCGACGCTGCCTGTCTTAACCAGCATCTTTAAAAGTTAAGAAGATAAATTTAACGCAGATGCACGGAGAACTTTCCACGACTTAAATCCCCAATATAACACTGTTTGTACAGCATCATATATACTACTTCAAAACTGTCTTTGACTACAGTTTTCCAAAGTCCTTGTAAAAACAACATGTATATTCTAAAAATGTTTTTTACCAAGACACTTTTTATGTACTAAATATTCAGGTCTCCCAGAGTGGGGGAAATTGTGGGTAGACATCACGAAGTCAAGAATTGTTTCAACACTCTCCATTGGGGATTTCAGCTCAAAACTGCTCAAACTTCACAGGGTACCTGCCACTTATTTATTCCTTTCCATTTCCTCCAGAGAACACATACAAGCTCCACAGATGCAACAGCTTCCAGGATGAGGTTTAAAGATGCTGGATTTAATCTCACAGAAGTACTAATTAATTTTGGTCCTCCTGACTCCCCTCAAGACATCTACTGCTACAGTGTCACTCTATAACCAAGTATGGGGCAAACAGCTCCTAGGTACAAACAAGGTATTGGCCCCAAAAATATTTTAAGTCCTTTGCACTGCAACTTGTTCTCTCCTCCTCAGGTTTGCAGAGACCAAAACATATTGATCTTCAAGTTTTCCGTTTGGAGAAATCAATAATGGCCATATTTTGACACAGACATGCTTTTAAAGTACCTAAAAATGTGAAGAATACATATACTAAAAATACACCCATAACAGAAGTTACATGACCATCTGGCCCTATCACCCATCCGTTTCTCGTAGTGATTTACTATAAAAGTAGTTCCACTGAAATCAAGCGAGCAGTTTACAGAGGAAGTTGCTATTCAACGTAGGCAAGCGGTGGTAAAACGGGACAACAGATTTTCAAGTAGAACAGTAAGGGTATGATTAGCATATCAAAAACAAGTAACGAATGTCAGTGTAATTATATCCACCAATACAATATTCTTTCTTTTCATTTTCCCATTCTGTTTTTCACCTCCTGCTCCCATCCAAACAATTAATTGTTTTTATTTAGGAAGAAGAGGGCAAAGCTTCAAAACTCCCTTTGAGCACCACAGGTGGTGGAAATCTTTAGACTCATGTTTGTGCTAGTGAAAGGGGTTTGCTCTTATACATGCATTTGCTAAATCTTATTATATACGTGTTAAAAAAAAAAATCCACTCCTGAATGATTCTGTCTGCAAAGTATCACCATATGGTAGCTTTCACAAATGATCAACTGTACCAAAACATCTAAAAATAACATCTTCCTTAAGTAAAATAAAAACAATTACCAACAGAGACTTTTGGGTATAGTTCTAAGCTAAGGAATCAATACCACGTTGCCGAAATGTTTCAAGTAAGTACATAAGCAACCTCCGGAGAAAAATAGCACAGCATTAAACGACCCGCAAGCATCAATGATAAATGTAATATACATGTTTTGGGTTCTTTCAAAAGTCTATTCTTAGCTGTAAGACAAACCCAATTCATTTAATTAAAACCTTAGCTTACAAACACATTCACCAAGTAAGCGAAGCTTAACAAATCTAATTTGAATGAAAGAGACTAGCTGGGTAAAAGAGCAGCTCCCTGATGTTCCTTGCTCTAGTGGTTTCATGTAACCACTGATCACCAACTACTACAACAGCAAACATACAACACCCTTAAACTAAATGGGAGTTGTCTGTCTAAATATAGCTACTTTTAAATAATGCATCGTGAGTTATAAAATAAAGTGCTACTGAATTATTTAACATGGGTCTCATCTTTAACAAAGATATATCACTTTTAATTAAATGGAAAGAAAGCTGTTTATATTCGGGGTTGCATATTATTTTAAATTGCAACCAGTAAAGCAACTTTTTATGACTCAAATCATGTCAGCTGTCAGTTTTTCCTACATATATCTGATTCACAGAAATAGGACTGAGACGCAAACTAAGATAAGCAAAAGCATCACTTGTAGAGCTGTCTTAGAACTTCAGGCGATCCCAGCTTTGCATTCATTCACAGCCCTCAGATACAGAATATCCCACCAAACTGTAACAGTTGGCAAGAACTGGCTGGGATCTCATGCTCACAAACCTGTTCCAATAACGTTCATAATCCACATGTTCTCCTTACACAAGTATCAACCTCTATGAAAGCAAACCCTCGAATACACTTAACACCACTAGAGATAATAAAGCATCATGTTCTGTCACTTTTAAAACATTCTGAAGACCGCCACGCAGAAGTGGTGCTAAAGCTGAAAGTTTGTGTAGGACTATGTTTTCAACATGATGTAATAGTTGTACATTATTTACTACAGTAACCCTTCAGCCAGGCCTAACATCTGCAAATGCAAAATTAACATTTAGCAATAAAATGGGACGACACGTCATGTTTAGGAGGTTTCAGGAAAAAATTGCTTTCCACCTTGCATAATGGGATAATGCTACTGTTTAACAACAAATGCTTTCTGTTTAAAGGTGACTGCCTTTTGTAGTGTGTGAAGTGAAAGCTCAAGGGAAGAACAGCACCAATCCGACAGGACTCCACCAACAGCTCCTTACTAACTTTAATGGGTGCTCTACAAAGGAAACAACACCACATGACCTATTGTGTAGAAATCAAAATGTAAGTGTGATCTGTCTGGGCCTGCATGGAGTCACTTCGCCCCTCAAATCAGACGCTGACAGAAAAACCCCTGATCTCGATGTCAGTGCACCCATGAGCTCTCCCCAACAGGGTTCTGTGCAGACCCCATCACTGAATGTGGACCACACTTTGTAGAAAGTGATGGGATCCTTCTACACGGAACGTAAGTCTGGTCTCATTATTTTCATACTTTTAAATGCATGCTTGTTGAAGTTCATTTTACAGGAAAAAACGTGATGTAAATACACCATCCATCAAAAAGTTAATTCCACCAGGATAACTTCGGCAGCCCGAGCCAGCCCAAAAAGTGCATTAACCTGAAATTTTGACAGCTGCTTTACGCATCCAGCCCCACGAGCGAGGATGTATAGAAGGTTACTCCTGTCCCGCGAGGTGCCTTTCAAAGTGGAAACCGCGTTTCCCTCTTTCGCGGCACTCCCGCTCCCCAACGGGAGTCACGGCGGGCTCCCTGCCCGCCGCTCCGGCGGAGCGCACGGCGGCGGCCCCCCGGGGCCGGGGCTGAAGAAGACGGGGCAGGGGGGCGAGAGAAAGAGAGAGAAGGAAAGTTGGTGAGGAAGCCCTCGCTGAAACAGCCCACCCGCGCTGTGGGGAGGCAGGGTGGGATCCCCGCGGCAGCGGTGCCCGCCGCCGAGGAAGAGGAGACGGAGGGAGGGAGGCAGCCCGCCGCTTCCCCCACACCCAGGACGCCAGGCAGGGCAGGGCGGCTGCCGGGGCAGGCGGCTTCCCCTCCGGCCCCGCGGAGCCCCGCCGCCCCGGGGGGCTCTTCCTGCCAGCCGGGGACAGATGTGGACGCAACAGCTGGACGGGGAGGAGGGGAGAGGGAAGGAAGGAAGAGGCACGGCTGCCTCCCCCCCCTCGCCGCCCCTCCCGGGGATGCGGGCGGGATGCAGCCGCCGCCCCCGGCTCCGGGCTGGCCCCGCTCCTGGATGGGGATGGAGAAACTTGCCCCAGAGGCAGCGGGGCTCGCCGGCCCCTGCCCCCTTTACCTTGCTGCGGATCTGGCCCGAGGTGGACACTTTCCGGATGAGTTTCTGGGGGCCCTCGTGCTCTCCTTCGCTGTCCGACGACTCATCCGCCGGCCCCGCCGCCGCCGGGGGTTGGGGCTGCTGCGGGATCCCGGCGCCGCTCATCCCCGCCTCGGCCCCGGCCATCTTCCCGGACTCCTGCCGAGAGAGAGCACACGAGCCCGGCTCAGCCAGGGCAGCCGCTGCCGCTCCCCTCCCCGGGGAGGAGGAGGAGGAGGAGGCGGTGCGGGAGGGTGGGGAAAGAGGCGGCGCGGGGGGGAGGAGACGGAGGCGGTGGCGGCGGGGACGGAGCCGGGCGCTGGCGGAGCGGAGTGGTCCGCCCGGCCGCCATCTTCCGCCGCCTCCTCTGACGGCGAAGGGCCGCGCGCCCGCCCTGGCCCGGCCACGGCCGCCGCCGCTCCCCGTTCGCAGGGGGCTGGGGCGCCGCCACCCGCTGGCGGGCGGAGCCGGGGCGGACGGGCCCGGCCCCCTGCGCCCCTGCCGCCGGGGAGCCGCCGGGAGCGGCTGCCGGCTCCAGGGGGCGCCGAGCGGCGGCGGGTGCCGGTGCCGCCCGCCGGCCGGGCCGGTTCGGGGGGGCCGCGCCGCAGGTGAGCGCCGGGGCGGCGGGGTGAGTCCGCGGGGCGAACCTGGCGGAGGCGGGTGGGGAGGGCCCCCGGCGCCCCCCGCACCTGCCCGGGCTTCCCCGGACGTCCCCGCGCCCGCGTGAACAGAGTCCCGCGTGGTTCGGGAGGTGGGACGAGGCACAGGCTGAGGCGCGGCCCTCTGAGCACCTTCCGTTCCCACCCCTCACTAAACGCCACCGCGGGGTTTATAAAACCAGGTGACCGTCAACGGGAGGTGGAAAGCCAGTTTTTAAACGTTTCACACAAGCACAGTGAAACCGTCCGGCTCTGAACACGGGTGGCCTTCCCACGTGCTGTCCGGTCACGGCTGAGGACCCTGTCGCTCCTCCTTGGGAGTACAGGATGTCTTTGGGATGGACGGCGTCTAATGCAACGGGTTCCTTATCCACGCCTCCGCCACTCAATCCCGTGGTATCCTTCAACGTCAACGCGTTGGACAAATTTGGCGAACGCGTACATTGCTTTCCAGTTGTTTTCTCCTCTTAGTTTAATTTTCTTACAACTCTCTTCATTTCTGTCTTTGTAAAAGAGGAGCCTTTACTTTTGGGGAAAGAAAGGGTCAGTTTTCCCTTTTAATCTCAGATCTGGCAGCTCACACGATCTCGAAATGTCACCACATGTTCTGAATTGTGGGACTTCGAAATTATTGTGGCTTGTATGTAGTCAGTGTTCAAAATAAGCATTTAAATCACAGCAATACTAAATAAAACACACAACTCCTAGCTGCGCGGACTGGATTAAACATAAGAAAGCAATCAATACTTGAGGCTTTTATATTCCCACAATTCTATTTATATTTCTAGAAAGGGAACTGACATCTCTTAATATGCTAAATAATGCCGCAGTACCTAAATACAAAGCAGTTAAGGAGAAACAAAAACAAACCCATAGTGTACAACTTAAACTACACTGCAGACACCTTGCCACGAACTTCGTTTCATACACTCTGGAGTGTCCCATTTCTTTTATCAGGACTTACTCGTAGTAGGTGAAATTAAATACTTCCATGAAGTCTTGCAGGTCTTGTGTCTTAGTTCTGTGTTACTGCATCGGGTACTTCAAATGAAATTCTACTACTCTCCCCCACATAGGACTGCTTCTATTAAGTTCTGTTTTAAAAATTGTCAGAAGTTACATTTAAAAAATATCAAAATTTCTATTAAGTTATATTTTAAGGGAATTTTGATCGTATTACCTACATTCCCTACTAGAATAATAATAGGGCCTAAATCCTACCGCTAATACCGTATCTCAAAATAGATGAAATGCTCATATAGTCCCTTTTCCTTACAGGCTAATTGTGAAACTAAGGGATGACTCTATCTTGTCTCACTCCTCACCTGAGAAAGGGTTCTCCTTTTTCAAAAACATGGGATCAAATTTGGGCAAGCACAAGTATGTACTGCTCTCAGGGAATTAATTTAGGGCATGGCTAGGAAGAAGGATAGGTTAAAAATGAAATTTATGGACACTTGTTCCTTCCATCCTCCTTTCTTCCTCTTCTCCACCTTAATTTCAGGAATAGCAAATTATGGCAGAACACATCTCGCTGCAATTCCTTGAGCCTTTTGAAGGTAAATGACAATTGAACGTTGCAAGAGGACGACAAGACAGAGTTTGCTAATTAATGCTAATATGTATTACATGTAATTGTGACTGTGATTTGAGGAACACTTAGTGCTAACAGAACGCCAGCAAGACTGACTAACTCCATTTAATTCAACTGAATTAAACAGCACCAGCTGAACAACACTAGTTACTGTTAGATTTGTTCCCATACTAAAAAAGCATTCAAAATATCGGTGCATGTGACTGCCATGAAAAAATATATCACAGGACTAGGATCCTGGGCAAAGTTACATGCAAAACTGTTTACAAGTAGACATTTCACCCATGGAGGATACCTTTCCAAGTCCAGTTGAAAAGGAGAGACGAGACAGCGGGGGGAAAAGGCACACAAAACCAGCGTATTACTTAAATGTATAATTTGGGATTAAGTACATTTGAACTCGGGGAGATCATGAAGTTGACTCTACTGGTGACCCTAAATTTACACCTTTGCGTAGATTTTTTTTTTTTTTTTTAAATAAAACATCACCTGGTTGCTTGTTCCTTAAAGATTTAGATCTCGATCCTAAAAACAGTAGGTGGTTCAAGCGTATTTCCAAAAACAGTCTTCCACTGAAGTTTTGGAACAACAAACACACAGCACCAGTATCTTCCAGAGCAAGACACTAATCTGGTTTGTTTTCAAACTGCTTTCACAATTGGTTACACTGCAAGCTAATTTAAAAACTCATCTTGAATTTTATGAAACATTGGACCATTTAGCAGTGGATGTCAATACATTGTTTCATCATATATTACATGGAAAAATAGAAAAAAGTTAATAATTTGGTTTTTAAATGTAACAGCTCCTGTGACATCTGGTGGCTATTACAACGCCAGCAGAGGAGCTGGAGATCTCCTTAGATACCTGTATCTCAGATTTCCTTCACTAGATTTCCTCTCAAATACATACATAAAAGCTGGTAAAAGACTATCATCTGTAGGTGAAATGGGGAATAAATACAACTTTTCAACTTCTGTTCACCCTCAGAGCTTAACAATCAGCCCTAGCTTCTACACACTTTCTGCACTGTGCAGAGGGCATCATGCGTCCTCGCGTGGGCTACCTCGTTGTGATCTTCCTCTCTCCTGACTGCCCAAACACAAGAATTGGGTGACAAGGAGGGAATGCACCAGCCTTGCACTCCCAAGCGAGTCTCTTTCATCATATCTTGATAAACTTGAGTGCTATGAAAAAAACTGAAGTACTAGGCATGTTGTCTCGGGTCACTTAATGTGAGTAGTAATGACCTAAATCTGCAAATGATAGGAAATGTCCCACAAGTACGGTTCAATGAGAACATGGTTTCTGCAAAGTTTGTAGTGGAATCTGTAAAATTACAGGCTGTAAAATCCATAGTTAGCTAATGTGTACAGAGTTCTTCAAAATGGAGAAACAACAAGTGTTAAGCGTTGCTGAAAGTACCCGAGTTCCTCATTCACATTGGCGCAGAAAGTTGTTTCTACAAACATATACGTTGTCCATGCACAAAGACAGCTTTAAAGATCTCACTGTTTCCACTTGTTCTGCTTTCCAAAGGCGTTAATAGATAATCAGGGTCCAGTTCCAGCCTTTACCCAGGTAAAGCTGCCTAAGATAGCCATGAAACTTCGCCTCAATAAGGACTGCCGCCTTGACTTCCATCCCTCCATCTCACAGGCTGAAATTCTCCCAGGTGCTCAATGTCAGACTCAACATGAGAAATACTGAACAGCATGTTTCAGCTCAGTGAATACAGCTGTGAGTAGTACCGTGGTACAAATGGTACCACTGGACTTCTGCGAGTCAAGCTCTTGAAGAATATGGGGCTATATGCAGCCATTAAAAACACATAGGATATTGGCATGTGCTATGTCTTTCATTTAACATACTCAATTTCACGCTTCTTAGTAATTGCCTTAAATTTCCTAACTGAAGCAAGGGAAGACGGGTGAAAAGTGTAAAGAAAGGTTGGCATTTAAAGGGAGATGCTCAGCTGATACAAAACAGCTCCGCTGACATCATTTGTGCTACGGCAATTGATATCAGCTGATGATCTGCCCTTTATATTCAAAGAATCCCAAAGTGCTGGGTAAATATATGCACAGTGAGAACGTTTTAACTTGACCACATCCAGTCCTGATGTGTTGCTAAAATGCATATGTAAAGTAGAAAAAAAACCCAGATACACATGCACTGTAGCTGCACTGGAGATTATACTTTATAATGCATATTAATGCATTATTTGATTCCAGGAACATAAATTATTCCAGCTCTAATGTTGATTCCCTTCGTAACAAGTGTATTTACCTCTTTTTCTCTAGGTCACTTTGGCATCTATAAACTGAAGGGTAATACTTTTTTTTTCCTCCACCTCAAAAAGTTGTTCTGAGGGGATCTGGATGAAGAGTGGTATATGTGTCAGGTTAACAATACATTATTCATCATGTTTAAAAGATTTTACTGAATCTTTCCTAATTTTGGTGGTTAGTGATAATGATAGTTTTTAACTGGGCTCCCCACACTGAGCAAATTAATTTCAGATCTGCCTGTCTGAACTCCCTCTGCAGATCGAGTCAGCGATATTATTCTTTCTCGGCTTCCTTACTTAGCAGAGGGGAAGCCAAAATACAACAAAATGTACGCATACCACTGTTAAAGAGAGTAACTACATCACTCGTGGCTGTTTTGGGAATAGCTGAGGCAATCCTGTAACCTGTAGGTTACAAAAACATGTTGTATGCTTCGCAGTGAAAAGGTGTAAACCAGTGGAGGTCATCGAAATAAAGGGTCATTTTGCAAATGTGTTAGGACCCATTTATGCATTTCAAGGGAAAGGTGAAGTCAAGACTCAGGTCTCATATCAAATATGAAAGTCAGGTCTAGAACTTTGTAAGACATATATTGTGTATATTTTGAGTACAAAGCCATCGAATGTCTCTTGGAAGAATGCAGGATGAGCCTTACATTTTCAGTTACTTTTATTTAGCTCCATCATGGAGGGTCTAATGCAACTCTTACTGGAGTCAGGAAGAGGTTTTCCATCCAAAAGCGAGCTGTGAATTAAGGAAAGGATTTTATAGAAATTTGAAATGGCACGCAGACAAGTCCAGCCCTGACAAGCGGAGAAGTTGTGGCTCCATTTAATGTCTGTCAGTTATTTCTCTGAACAGCCATAGGAACAGCACTTCCCAATGACTTCTGACAATTTGCACAGATAATTAACTTGCACGGATTCAAAACCTGCAATAAATATTTTCCCCTATCCTACTGCTCTTTTTCTGTGTTTTGAGAGGGAGGGAGAGGTCTGGGCACTTTTTTTCCCTTCATCACGCAGTTCTTCACCTAAATCTCCCTTTGCCCCCATTTTAATAAAAAGCCTGCTTATGAGCAGATACAAAGAAGAACGACGTGGCTTTTTCCACAAAGACTATGTATTTTACCAGCAGGTTACCAGGTAAAGGATTGAGTGGTTTAGCTGAAATTAGATTCTTGTAAAGGAAATCAGTGCAGTGGTTAACCTTAAAACTGCATTCATGTCTGTACTCTTTAACAAATGCAGCAATGAAATGATAAACATGACCCAAATCCTGTCCTTTACTGGGGGAGGGGGACACGGGGGGGGGGGGGAAGAGATGTGCTCCTTGTTTATCTGAGCCCTGCGCGCAGAAGGAAGAGGGTTTGGATGCTTCAGCCAGGACTCCGCATTTCCAAGCGGAGGGGCTGCAATCCATCTGCCTCCCGAGTTTCAGCTGAGTTTCGGATGACGGCAGCCAATTTAAATGTCACTGTTTAATAGGATAACGCGTTCGCGGGAATCAGCTTCGCCGCCTTCCTCCCATGATGTCTTCATCTCTCCAGGCAAAAATCTCGGGTTTCCCTTGCCTGATCCTTTCGGTGTCAGCTCCATGTTACCGGAACACGCATACAGCTGTTTTCCCTATCACAGCTGCATCTCCGGCAGCAGCTTCGGGGCTTGAGGACTGCAGAGGGCAGTGAAGGGGGATGTTCAACTTCACAACAAAAAGGAGGCTAGTAAAAATGTATGTGGGTGGGCTACAAATCCTAACAGGGAAGGGGGTGAACTTAGTTCACTGTGGGTATCTCCAGGGCTGGGCTGCCGCTGTCCTGGGAGCAAGCAGACCCGGCCAGCCGAAGTATAGCTCTCCCCCAGCTGCTCTTTAAAACTGGGTTTACAAGTAAAACCGGGGGCCCTGGACCAACACAACGAGTTAGCAAAACATGGCACAGCCATCTAAAGGGGAGCTTGGCAGTGGCATGGATCCGTGCTTCACATCTCCTCGCCAAGTTCAGGGCCAGAGAGAGCCTAGCCTTGACCTCTCAGCCTGAAGTCTCCCAAGCAGCTACCCAAAGACTATTTTTAGCCCTCCCTGCCTGATGTATGTGTGTGTGTGTGAGTGTGTGTGTTTGCACAATGGAGAAAAGCCCAACAGCGGGACCAGAAGGCCCTGAAAAGGGAAATCTGATTTTATCGCCTGCTGAGGATGCTGGTGACACGATTTCCTTCAGTTGGAAGGAGGGTCTCTGAGTTGCTTAAACAAACCGCAAAGCCACCGCACCGCAGCTTTCCTCCCGGCCAGTTTGGGCAACCCCCTCCCTTCGTAGCAGCCGAAAGGCACCCACCTTCCCCGCACCCCACAAAGCAGGGTGTCAGCGGGGTACCCCAGCCCCGGCCCGCTTTGCCACTGCGCCGCGACAGGAGCGATTCCCAGCCTGGCTACAGAAGAAGAAGGGGGGGAAAAAAAGTGTCTCTTTCTGGAATCTGCCTCCCAGCGCTGGACACGTTGCTTTTGCTGTGCTAAGAGAAGGCGTTTAATGGTATCAACATCCAACCCCTCGGCAAAGTTGGAGGCAAGGCTCTCGGTGCTAATCCCAGGCTTTCCACCCGGGCAGTAGAACTCAGAAAGGGCAATGAACTCCCCGTCCCCCGGAGGGACGAGCCCGCCAGCAAATAGCCGGACACGGCGGGGGCGAAAGGCTCCCACCCCCCCCGCTCCCCGCGGGGAGAGGACGAGAGCCGGCGGCCGGGCTCTGGCGCGCAGCGGGGTCGGAAGGAGGGAAGGGGGGGGAGGCACCGATAAGGATGACAGCCCGACCCCCCGGCTGAACAATACAGGCAGGAAAAGGGGTAGGAAATGCCTGTGCAACTGCAAGGCACGCATGTACCTACCAGTTCCTCCCAGGCGGGGCTGCGGGCGCTATAGGAAGGGTACCCATGCTCCTCCATCCCCCCGCAGCAGGTCCCCTACCTCCGCGGGGAGAGCGCCGACGGGCAGCGGAGCAGGTTCCGCCGGGCTGCGCCTCCCTCCTGCCGCCGCCGCTCCTCCGGCTGGCAGCGCTTCCCCAGCGCCGCTCTTCCTCCCCCCCACCCCCGGCCCGCTCCTCCCTTTTTCTCCCCCGGCCCCGTCCAGGCCCCCTCCTCCCTCCCCGCCCGGCTCCTCTCCCTCCCACGGCCACCGGGCTCAGCCCCGGCTCCCGGGGGAGCCGGCCTGCAGCTGCCGCGCCGCTCACATCATCACCGCCGCCGTGTCCTCCGGTGCACGGCGCGGAGCCCGCCCCCGCCGCCCCCTGCCCGCCCGCGGCGCCGCCCCGGGGGCTCCCCGGACGCCGTGCACAACCGCCCTCCCCCCCCACCCCCGGCCCCGGGAAACCCAACGGATTACGGGCAAATCGCCTTGGGCATAAGCCGGTTTACAGCCGCTTCGGCTGTTGGCGTCGCGGCGGGGTCGGCGGGCGAGGATGCTCCCCGCGGCGCGGGGGAGAAACCCCCCTCTGTGCGCCGGGAGCCGCTCGTGCCCCGCCGGGGGTTTGCCCCCGTCCCTCTCCCCCGGCCCGGCCCCGCCGGCGTGGGGCGGAGAGCGGGGTCTGCGGCCCCGACGGGCCCGGCTGGGTGTCCCGGGGCGCCCCGGGGCGGGGGGGGGGCGCGCCGCGCTGCCCCTTGAGCCGCTCCACTCCGAGCCGAGCCCTCTCTAGGTCCAGGAGGCGCGAAGGTCAGGGTCCTGGGGCTGGGGCAGCCCTCTGGTCCCGCACCAAGGTGCTGAGAGCGGGGTACCACACATTTTAACCCCCTTTGGGCAGCCTCTTTCCCACACAGAGGCGCTGGGTGGTCCCACACGTACCTTAAGACAAGCAGGAGCGGGGACACGTCATGGCCACTGTGGAAAAGACAGCACAGACATGTAGGCCATGCCTGACACGGGGTGCCTTTCGTGTCCCCAGCCACCACGCCTGCCTTATGGAGCAGCAGGGTCTCTCTGCCCTCCGTCGCACCTTTTATTAATACCCCGTGTATATACTTCAGTCTTCTCAGATTACTAGTTACCAGCATACCCTTGAACACCAGCCAACGTATTGCAACTCTTCAAGTGGATGTTGTATCTCCTGCAAGCTCAACACTTTCACTCATTTGTTTCTCCCCATTGCTGCAGAATAGCGGGATATGTGAAAGAGTAGGGCTAGAGGAGAGAGGGAGGAAATGAAGCTCAGTCACCATCCAAAATAACGGTGTTCTTCACCCCAGTTTTTCTGTATGCCTTTTCATTCCAGCCTGCCCTTTGGCAGCTATCGTGCTTGATGACAAAAAGTAATCTCTGGATCATCCACTTGATAAGTGCAAACATCAGAAAAGGAGTTGGATTTCAGAAGAAAGAAGAAAGGAATTTGTATTTATAATAGTTTTATTGAATGACATATTCATTTTCTTTGTGGTTTAGCGCTTTTTCATACCAAAAAAATGGCACGCTGCCATCTGAGCTCTAGCTTTCGCAAAACACAACAGCAATTTACAAAAAGTAGCACTATTGCTGAAAAAAGGTGAAGTCTTATCTGTGTGTTTAACTAAGCCTATAGAAAAATCCCGTGAAGTTAAGGTGATGTACCCCTAAGCCAGGCCCAAAGAAGCACCACAGCGGTATAGCTCGTTTGAGGAACCGAAATTGCTGCATTTTTTCCAGCAGTAGAAAAAGGAACTATTTTTGTTGATAATAAGTTTATTAGTGGTCTGTTGATGAACTGCTTTGATGGTAAGAGCGTAACCTCAGAAGGAAGCAAACAAGATGACTTAGAGCATTTTGCTTTTTGGAAGGCAGCTTTCTAAAGCTGATGGTGAGCAACAGTTGTCCAAGGATGTCTGGTCTCCTTCCCTTTGTCCCCTGAGCGTGAGGTACTGCTGAGGAATGTCATACTGCAAAGGGCTTTACACTGAGAATGAGTGTCAGAGTAAGATTAGTCAGCTCCCCTCCTTTCCTCATGAGGCACCGGAGGATCTCACATGATGGTTGTTTATACCTCTCAACGTCTGGCCTCTTTAGCCTTGGCCATGCTGGGGCTTTGTGGCAAAAGTGGCCTGCCATGAAATATATGTCATGCTGGCGCCTCGCATTTCCTTGCTTGCTGAACCACAAAAACTGAGCACTCATATACAGGAACTTTAAGCAACTTGAAGTTACTTCTTCAGCTCAAGCGCTGTATGTACCTTTTTGCCCTGAAATTCGGATTCTTGCTGTGCCTTCAGCCCCATTTTCTGTTTCATGTGCCCTGAATCTTATATCTGTGACTAGATACGCAATTACATTCACCTCATTTCATCCCCTGGAGTTCAAAGCTTGTTTTCCATAAGTGGAAAGCCAGTATAGGCCCCAGAAGATTACAACCACCTACTTAGGTTGAAGGTACGTTTCAAGGTCTTGTTGGATAAGGAGGACAGACATCAGCCGCTGCACAGATCCTGCTAGGTCTAAATGAAAACCGTGCAATGCAACTTCAGCTCAGCCCTGCCCTTTCGGGCTCCTAAATGCCAAATTTGATTTTTCACTTGTTTCTGTGAAGGAGACAGATTCCGGCCCTTGCTGATGAGCCCTGCCCCGAATTATTTCCCTGCGTGCGAGCTCTGCTCCCCAGGTCGAAGAGCACAGTTTTTGCCGAGACCGAGGTCTCTGTGCTGCTTGGCTGAACTGCCTGAAAATCACGGGCAAAGTATTTTGCTGAAAAACGTAATTCTGTCAAAGCCGACACAGAATTTGAGGACAGATGTCAGAATCATGGGATTCTTTCTTTTTTGGTTCAGGGGCATGCTGCCACATTCACAGAGGGCCAAGGGAACTGAAGTCAAACCCAAGACAAGGATAAGCTTTGTTGACAAGGGGTAGAGGGGCTGCCTGCTAAAACGAGGAGTGACCAACTGTCCCCTTGAGAAGATGGGGACGTCAGGTTGGAAGAAGAGCTCACCGGAGGCAGGTCTTCACAACCGGCTTGGGAACAGTGATTCTCCTAGTTGGTCTACCAAACTGCATCAGAACATCTCCAGTACAGCCTGGGGGTTGGTTTCATTTCATTCTGATTTTTTGATTTTGTTCCAAGTTGTGTTATTTGTTTGGATTGTTTGGGGTTTTATTTATTCTTTTCAAGTTTTTCCACTTAGTCTAGACATTGGGGGTTGAATTTCTTGGTAGTCTACTCTATCTACTGTGTTCAAAGATGCCTCATCTCCCTCTGTCTCTTCTGTTCTCTGCCCTTAATGACTCAGTGAAAACTGGACCAACAAAGCGAATGTTTCATTATTGACTGGTTTTTTACATGAAGCGCATTGAAAATAGTAACACATGCCTGCCTTTTCTAAGCAAAATATTTTGGATATATTGGGCACACTGAAACATACAGATTTTGATTCCAATGCTGTGCTTAGACATTCACAAGGAAGTCCCCACCTCTTTAAGTATTTCCATTCCCGGGGGGGGGATGGGGGGGGGAACTTTCAATTTTTTTCCTAATTTGAGGTAGAAAGACATTAAAAGAACGAGATTTTTTACATTTTTCTGTATTTTTTCACCAGCATTGCCTTTAGCATATATCACATAAAGAGTATGCGCTAATTTTCATCAATTTATGCTAACATGGAACTTCCTTCTTTTCTTGGCACGTAGTATGCAAGCCTAATTTGAGTAAATTCTTCAAGGAAATCTTGTTCTTCATTCTCTTCATTATAAACATGCTAGTTGGCCTTTTTTTTTTTTTTTTTTTTTCCTGTTAAATAATTTTGCATAACATTTGAAGGTAGGATTTCATCAAAATGGTAGTTGGGTAGTACCTGCCAGACAGACAGGTAGTAACAACCCGCAGTGGGTCATTGAAAGGATAAATGTATTAAAAGCAGAGCAAAATGCACATACTTCTCGATGTGGTAACCCTTCAGATAGAACTGAAGTAACAGAAGGCGTTTAGAAAAACATTTAAAAAATAAAGGTATATTTTTTCAGTAATATTTATACGCAACATCCCGGTAGCTGCCTTGAAACCCGCTACTTTCTGTTTGTGAGAGCGTCCAAACTATTGTAGAAATTCGGCATTTCTCCCAGTTTTCAATGCCTGCTTCTGGGGACTGTCTCGCACGTGGCACCTGAGAAATGTTTTTAGCCTGCAGCTTTCGTTCATAGACTTTCTCCACCGTGTGCATTCTCTCCTCATTATTATTATTCCTCTCGTTACTGTAATAGCCACTTCTGCATGTACCTGTAAGAGACAGGATGCTCTTAAACAATTCCCTGGAGTTTTCGTTTTCACAAGGGGGAAATTATTTATGCAGCTGGCAGAAATTTGTCTATTTTCTAAATGAAGAGCTTTAGGAAGAAAGAAAGCACAGTGAGAAGAAAGCTTTGGGAAAAAGTGTTTTACTGGAGCAGCAGCAGAGCTGTGGAGGGACAATCCACCAGCCACTTCATTGCCCTCCCGCCGGTTTTATTTCCTCTTCTTAGTTTTTGTCCCCCCAGCGTCAGCATCTCCTGCTTGTTCTGCTGGCGTGGATAACCACCTCAACGCCTCCTTCTGAGTGGCAGCATCAGGGGCTGATGGGGCCAAAGTGTGTTTTTCTTTATGGACTTCGTTCAGAGACATCTGGGTGGGGTGTGTTTGTCATCCCACCCCTTCGGCCACCCTCACCCGCTGCGGTAGTTACAACAGCTACCCTGAAAGTCAGCAGAAAGATGATGTGAAAGCACAGCTGGCTGCAGGTGGCCATTTCTTAAACGGATGCTGACCCTCACTAATGACCTCTGCCTGTGCTCCTGGCTGAGGGCATGCGCTAATACATTCTCTTAGGGATATTGCTGAACCGGATTTAAGGCATTCTAGCTTTCCATGGGTGGTTTCATAAACATACCACTGGAAAGAGTCATTCACTCCAATCTCTTGGCCCAAGGCAGCACCAACTGTTTCCAAACCCTCCTCAACAGGCATTGCCTGTTCAAACCCTGATGACCAGGGCTTTATATCCTTCTTAGAGGATGTAGTTAGTGAACAACCTAAATCTACTGTGCTACAATTTTCATCTCATCCCCCATAAATGTGGAGAACTGGTTCAGTGATAACTTTTGGTGCGTTTGGAGGCTGTTGTCACACATGTCTACCCTAAACCAGCCCCATTCCACTCTCATCATTGACGTCTTAGCTCACACTTCCAAAGGTGTTGCCTGTGCCTTGCTTGACATGCAGCGCCCATCGGGCACCATGCTCCAAGCTGAGGCCTCACCTTAAATAACATCAGCCTGGATTTGTCCAGGTGTGATGAACATGCTTCTTGGTCGATCATCGTGATCATTACTGAGGCTACCGAAACATCCTTCCAGCTTGTACATGAAGCAGGGCTTCCTCCCGATGGCGTGTCATTGGTTCTGTAAGCTCCTGGGAATATTTCAGCCAAAACGTGGTTTCCTAGGAAAATGTCACATCAGTGTCAAAAGCTTTAGTAAATCAATGTACGTGGCATCTACCCCATCCACAGGCCTGATTTGTTTGACGTTATTTGTCCTTGAAAAATCTGTATTTGTTACACCTGTCCCTGTTATCTTCTAAGTACTTAAAAACGGTTTATTGTTATTTTGGGGAGA
The DNA here is from genome assembly GCA_009819775.1 of Phoenicopterus ruber ruber. Taxonomy (NCBI): domain Eukaryota; kingdom Metazoa; phylum Chordata; class Aves; order Phoenicopteriformes; family Phoenicopteridae; genus Phoenicopterus; species Phoenicopterus ruber. The sequence goes on along the minus strand of CM020215.1, from coordinate 186,242,320 downwards.
ATACAAGTTAATGCAATGGATCAGTAATTCCTGAGTTCCTCCTGTTTCTCCTTTTTTCAAGTTTCACTTCATGATACAAGAACTGAACTGATTAAACACAGGATGTATCTTCACCTCATTTTTACATATGAGCCAAATACCTCTGATGGAGTTTTGCATTTGTGGTTACAGACTTTGGGAAGCCTGGCGCAAACTTAAGTATCTGCTCTTTGAATTCATTCAGACCCCACAGATGCAACTTTTTGACAAACATTTATTCTAAAAGAGAAATAAATAGTAAAGCATAAGGGTTACTAACGTGATACTTTAGAATCACATACAAATTAATAAATATGTTACTTCTGAAATGCTCAGGAGAAAAGTAAATGTTTTATTTAAACGATCTTTAAACCACTAAAGGTTTATAATGGCAAAATTGGGCTGGGGGAAAAGAGCTTTGCCTCCCTTCTGATGCTTAAAAAGGAGAAAACAGGTGGCAAAATTATTTGTATGGAAAATGGAAAGAATTTAGCCCACCCAACAACTTGGCACTGAGATGGAGCCGTTCCTTTTATCTTTTTATGTGTTCTACTGAGCACAATATTTGGGAGCTTTCCAATTACAGCAAATCAATATGTAAAATTCCTATTTTGGTTGGGTTTTTGCTTGCAGTCTATCACGGTAGGTGTTCAAAAAAAATTAAAACAAATCTTTTTTCAAAAAAAACCCCTGCTTAATAGAGGAAAGAGAAAGAGACAGAGTTATCCCAGTGGAGTTTTTATTGCTTGCACAAGTGAAAGGAAGAAGCGACAAGATGTGTGTGAAGTGGTGGGGGAGTATAAATGCAGCCGTGTGGTCATCCCGAATAAGTAAGATGGACTCGTGGTCATGGTCCTGATCTTCTTTGAAGATAAGCTAGAGAATACGGAGCCAAATGTTGTCACATCAAAAAAAATATTCGTTTTCACAAGACTTGGTGGATGTAGGGCTGAAAACTGCAGAGCACTTTTGTGGCCAAGCCAGGGAGGTATATGCTTACTTTTAAGCACGCAGTTTGTCCCATTTATTTCACTTCCAGCACATGCTGAAAGCACATACTCTCAGTGGGGAACCTTGCAAATTGACAGATTTGAGAAGAGAAATATTTGATCTATAGAGAAAGCACGAAAGGAAGGAAGAGAGATGGCTATGAGAAACAGAGCAGAGAATGAAGGATGTGTCTGTTTACTTTTCTGAGATGATACATTTTTCTGACAGTAGCAAATAAAATAAGTCAGTAACTCCACAAATACCAATATTAAGTAAAACTGATGCTTTTAGTAATTGAGCCAAGTATAACAAGATTAAATTAATTCTTACTATAATTCCTGTGATTTAAATTCAATTATCCCAGGGACAAATTGCTCCGCAAAGTTTTTCATAGAATCTATTCACTTACTTAATGTGGAGTTGAAATTCTGACGTTGCTCTAATAGTGCTCCCACGTTACTTTCAAGGGAACCCATCAGGTGGTTTGCATACCTATTTTTACTTTTTAATAAAGAGGGGATGGCACATGACTTTTACCAGAAAAGAAAAGACATTTTTGCTACTTTAACCTTGTTTAAGTTGTATTTCTAATTTAAAGAAAGAGTCTTAATCCATGAAACAGCCATAGCGCATAGGAGAGCTCCAAATTAACGTTGGCTAGACTTAGTCGAGCCTAGTTTTAGATACATGAAAAAGTAAATAAAAGGGAGATTTCTGTCTATTTTAGATTAATAAAGCTGAAATGTACAGGGGTGAATATTATATATACTTTTATTGAAGACTCATGTTAAAAATAACGTGTTCTGAAGTTGACTGTCATCTTGTCATTTACCGCAGAAGTCACATGTGAATAATGTTTATCTTTGTTTTTAGGGAAAAATACTTCATTGTCTTACTGAAGATTTGCACAGTTAAAATTTTGATATTACTAGTGCTACAACGAGGTGTAATGAACGAGTATGTATTGCTACTAGGGCTTACAGGTCTAAGTAGTTTGTTGGTAGAATTTGCCAATCCTCTGCGTTACTGCTGCCGAAAAAGCATATCCAGGCACGTATCCTTCTCCCTCCTCCTTGGTATTTTAGCACCAACCAAATTCTATGGAATCTTACTTTGCAGATCTTCCCTACGATCATGGAAATCTCTCGTCGCTGGATGGGAGAAGCAGCGTGCCTGCTGGTGGGTCCTGCCAGCCCTGTGCACGGGGCGGGTGGGAGGGCGGGGAGGGCGCTTGGCCTCCCTGTTTGCTGGGAGCGTGGTACAGCTGGGATGCTGCGCAGGGTGGGAGACAGGTCACTTTGCTTGTGTCACTGTGAACGGACCCGCCGGGCCGTGAAACACCTGAGGGGCTAATTCTTCCCTCGCCAGGAAGGGTGGAGCAAGGCAATGGCGACTAGCAAATACACATTTTTGACCAGATGAATAGCAAAAGGGTAAATTAAGGACAAAGTTTGGAGATGCTTTTTGCTTTATGTTTTTCTGCGCTCATACAGTGTAGGAACAGGGGTATGATTTACAACCAACCTTTTTTTTCCTGTGTGAGGTTTGTGAAACTTAGAGGAGGTTTCATGTTTGTGACCTGCGGGTGAAGCTATGCCGGGAGGAAAGGTTTGTGGTTTGAATGGAAAAGTACCAACCTGATGAACCTAAAAAAGACTGAGCAGTTCCTGGTCAACCAGATTTATTAGGCACTAGTTTCTAAGATGAAAGCGTCTGAATCCCATGGAAACAAGCAGAGAAGGAATCGGAGACAGGCAGCCTTTCAGTGATAGTATTTGCAGATATCATGAAGACCGAGGGGATGGTAAATCATGAAAAGGGCAAATGATTGAAATAAATTATTTGGATTGGCTGGTGAGATGAACATAAGCAAATATATTTCTAAACAGCCAAATACAAAGCTGTGCACTTAAAAACAAAGTCTGTAGGAAACATTTATCTTTATGAGGGATTCTTTAGGGGATGCCTTGATTTTGAAAAGGTCTTGGGGGTCATGGTGATTAATCAGCTGTGTAAGATCTACAGCCAGAATCAAATGGTAAATTGGATTTATGAGTAGAATTGGATCTATGAGTAGAATTGGATCTATGAACAGAAGAATTTCTGGTTCTTCACTCTACATATCAGCTATCAGAAACTCTACCTACTATAAGTTTAAAATTAGGGCTAGAAAAAAAGACAGATTTTAAAGCAAGGATAAATTAATCATTGGAATAACATACCAAGGTTTATGGTTCAAATTTTTTAAACAAAAGACTGGGTCTTGTTTTAAAAGAAGTCCTCATTCAAGCTCAGATGTATCATCTTCTGACTTGCTCTATAGAGAACTAAATAGTCAACCACCACTATTTTACGCATGTAAATCTATAGCATATATAGTGTATAATCTCTACTGACTAGATAATCATCAGGGAATCTTCTCAGTTTATAATCATGGAAACATAATACATCTTCTGTAGGTTAGAAAAAAATCTATTTTATTAGAGCAAATAGGGGTATACAGATATCCTCATCTTGCCCCAAAACCAATATTTTTTGCCATTAGAGGAGGTCTGGGTCACTATAAAAACCAGAGCATTAAGAATCCTACAGCTGAGGCACGTTTTCTGCATCTTCCATCTTATGCTCCCGATGACATCCTAGATGGTAATGATTGAAGCTCTCTATTTATTAGATATGACAGCTTCCACTGATGAGGGTGTTTGTAATTCTAAGCGAAGAGCAGATGCTAAGATGAAATGTCTTTAATTTTCTAACCACAGAGTTGTTGCTTTGGTAGACTACTGAGACAGCGGTTCTGTGATCATTTAATACCAGCTCTGTGTGGTTGTACGTCATGTAGCAGTACAAATTTGATCAAAATCAGGCAAGAGCATATGATTCCATTTCGGTTGGTTTAGCCAGAGCACACAGCACAGTGTTTACATTCACTTTATAATTTTATGTTGATTTTATGCTGGCTGCAGGAAGACAGCATGAAGTTAGAGTTGCCTAGACAGAGAATACTTGCTCTACGTTAAATCTGCTAGGACAAAATTCTCTCTTCAATATATTGTTAACAAATCTGAATCAGCGGAGTGACTCTGTACCTTTTGCATTCTTACGATTACAGTGGCTTTGAGATCTGACACTAAGTGCCCCCAAACCCAGATTCACTGTATTGTCAAACCACAGCTTGAGAGCCAAGCTGAACTGAGAGCTAAAACGGAGACACCGAAGAGTAATCTCATTGTGCCTGCTCTCCAACCACAAATGTACTGCCAGGCCCTGGGATACCTTTGAAATTGCCAGTGATTCCTGAAAAGAAAAAAAACAAGCAAACAAAAATCTCCAGCCAAAACAGGAACACTTTCAGGAAAACAGCTGGAGGTAAGGACGGTTTACTTTGATCTTCCTGTTTCAAAGTCAAGTTGTGTCTCTTTAGATGTAGACCATTATTTGGAAGAGGTTAAATTCCCTCACGTTTGACCTACATTGAGTTCTGGGGTTTGGGAGGGTGCTGTGTGAGCTGGGCACGCCAATTAATTTTAAGGATGGTCGTAGTTGTAGTAAATGAATGATCTGCAAGAATGAATAACTTCTTTGTCAACTGGCTGGACAATTTTAGAAACCATAAAGGTGAGTTGGTTGGAGGCTGGGCCACAATGATTACATTATTTTTCAAAGCCAGAAGAAGGCATGGTGACAAAGATGCACTTTGAAATTAGCTTGGGGGGGAATATTCCATAAAACCCAGCAATATAGGCATCAGTATGGTCAGTATAGGAATGAATTCTGGTGGACTGATTTTTAAGGATGAATGCCTTGGACAGTCTGGAATTACAATATCAAGCAAGAGAAACAAGGACGTCAGGAAGTCTGGACAGATAGTAAGTGCAGTTTTTGTGGTGGAAATCTAGAATGAGACCACTGATCTTCTTCCTGGTGGTAGATGAACTTGTCCCTGTGAAAGCCAGATCAGGTTCTATCTATCTCATTACTCTACATTTAGAAAATGAATTTTAAAAAAATGTTTCAGGGCATGGAACAGTCGCAGACAGAGGAGTGTCACCTTCTGATCTGCTGAATTTCACACGGCTTTTATTATGTGAATCCACAAAGGCTCAAGTCTTTATGAAGAGGCATTAACCTCCGCGTAGCTAGAACAGCTGTGTGCCAAGTCCTCAAAGCACAAAATTCACAATGTTACTGGGTAGTTTTTGGAGTATCGTTTTGAAAACCCCTGAAAGCACCAATTAATAAAAATACGCAATAAGTCTGGTGGTCTTTTTCTTCTTTTACTAGGAGATCCAAGGGCTCCCATTCTCATGTAGTTTCAGAATGCAGAGTCTCTCATACAGTCATATAGTACATAGGATACATCCTGCCTATTTTTTCTTTTTTTTTGCTTATTTTTATCCCACATCGAGAAAATACATAGCTAAAAATACTTCAGGATGCTTTCCAGGGAATACCACCCATGTGTCCCTCAAGAGACTCTTCTTTAACATTCCTTACCCCACATGGTATTCAGTGTTTCCAGTGACAGACTGTGCCTCCAGAAATAAGCTGCAGAAGTTCCTAATATGAGCTGTGCGTTGCAGACAGTGAAATAATTGCCTTAGAAGAATGTTGAGGCTACAAAAGGAAGCAGTCATAGAGGTAAGAAATGCCAAAATTAAGGCAGTCTGTGCAAACTCAATATGGTCCTGTTGTGCAGATGCCCAGTCTGAGCCAGTCTCTCATTATGGCCTATTTTTTCCTCCTGATTCATTCCAACTACAGGTACTTGCTATTCACCAGATGTGAAGCCACTTGATATTTCTGTATATTCTTCATTTGTAGTAACCCTCCTTAGTGGCTTGACATATTACTTTTTACTTCCCATCCATAGGCACCAAAAGTAGAGAAGTCGGTCAGCGTGAACATGGCTTAGCTGACGAACCATGCTGACTCTGATCCTCTCTCCATACCTTCCCTCTCTGGTGTGGCAAAGCTGTGTTCAGTTCTTCATGGGACACGCAAAATAACTCATCTGTGTTTTAAGGAATTTCCCTGCTGTGTTTCCAAACACCTCCTTTCAAACAACAAGGCCCTGGTATCCCGAACAGTGGAAAGCACTATGCAAGCCAAGCCTAGAGACGCTACCAGCTCTTTTTCCGCCTCACATAGCATCACCCTCACAACTGCCGTAGGAAAGAAAACCTGATCCATACATCAGCAGTGTCTGTTCCTGAGCCATACACCTTTGAACTACTGGGTGGAGTTATTTTCTTGGGGGAAGTACAAAATCCTGCTTCCCAATGCACCGAAGCTCTTCAGTGAGTATCCCTCCTTCCATCATCCTTCTTGGTTTCAGAGAACCAAACACTATAGCATGGGTCCCAGGGAAGAGCAGACTTTCAAATGCCAGGTCTGCATTTTTTCCATGAGCAGACACCTATCAGTACCAGGCTGCAGAAAAAAATCACACCACCCAAACCCTTTGAACAGGGAAGAAAATACATTCTGTTTGAGAAATTGTTGGAAAATCAGATGTCTAAAGGGGTGCGAAGCATTGCTGCTGTTATTAACGATGCAAAGATTAATGATTCCAAGTGTTTGGGATACAGTTAACCCCTTTCATCAATTCATCTAGGTGTATAAATAGAACTTGTAGGATTTGACTTCTTCCTAAAAGCCACACAAATAGCCTGTTTTGCACTGGGTTACAACAACAGATTCAGCGACAAATATGACACCGACATGCAGAACTTTGCAGAACCTCCCTTACCATTAAAACAGGCAAAACCCCCTCCTGCTAGGCTAATGGGGGAAAAAAATAGCACCATAGCTCCGAGCAGCCCTCAGGCACTCTGCTCCGGTCGTGGAAATCTTTCTGTTTGGCCTCTGGAAGGGTGAAGGAGCCCTTACTCACATTTTCGGGGCTGGGGGCGGGGGGGAGAGGTGAAGAAGACGAGCCCTACCAGGCTTCTCTATGTCCGGTGCCTTCGAGAGAGGGGAGGCTTCTTGGAGCAGGGAAGGAGAGCTACCAGCCTGGCCTTGAGCCGGTGTTTCCTACCTAATGTTACTGAATGGGTCTTCAAACAGGGCTGTGCAGAAGCTGTCAGATGATTTTTTTGTTGTTGTTGTTACTATTTTCATAAGCTGGTTGTTTACTATGAGATCAAACACGTTGCTTCCTTGCATCTTACTGTCTCAGATACGACTCCTTTGAAGTGGACCTGTCTAAACAGGTTATCCACATGTGTCTGTAGCCTCCGCTTTCTTGGGGAGCCTTGCCTTAGTAATCCGCAGTTACAGGGATAAGATCAGCTCCCTCTGAGATCACGGGGTAAAAGCCTGCAGAGCCTGCCTAGTGCTGATATCAATTTTACACGTTGAATCGTTGAAGCTGAGGAAGCTGCAGCTGCCAAAAAAAATGGGAACATTTTTAAATTAAGGCACCACACAGTCCCAGGAAAATTCTTGCTTAGCAATTGAAATGAGGACAAACAGCAAAAGAGAGGTACTTCATTACTGATTTTATCAGCTAACTTTCCCTTAAGGGTGCATCAAGCTTCCTTTTTTTTTTTTTAATCGACTCTCCTGCTGAGTGTAGAAGGGAAGTCCAAGACCTCAGTCATCCATTCAAAGCCGGTTCACGCCATAGGTGGGCACGGGAAGATCAGTCCCCTCACACCAACCCCTGTTTTGCCATAAGAAGGCAGACCTCGGCACTCTTCACCTTCTGTACTTGGGCAGAGCGGCATCTCCTTTCATCCTTCCTCCTGCTTCCACGTAGCCAGTGGTTTTGAGTTCTCCAGAGCGAAGTCCATGCCTGAGCCAGTACGAGTTATCACAGGGGACTGGGACCACAATGTAAAAGTGGCCAAGGCACGCAGTTATTCAGCTATATTTACGCCGTATGGGAAGGGAAGTGGAAGTAATGAGGAGAGGTGTGTTGGTAGAACTGAGCAGCAGGAAGGAGATGACATTTCAAAGGAGGGAAAATGCAAATGGGAACCTGCTGAAGGCTAGTTATAGGGACGGGAAGATGGAAGCTGAACAGAGGAGGAGCATACGTCCCCGACGGTCATTGTGCTGTCTATACATATGTTGCAGCTGGTGTCGTGCTCTATGTGCCTCTGCGTAGCCTTGCCATCAGCAAAGAAGTGAAAAGAGTATATAGGTTTCTTTTTCACATACAGCTTTCTAATTCACTCAACCGTACCGATTCCTTTCCACCTCAAGTAAGCAAGTGGATACAAGAAGACAGAAATAAATGAGACTGTTAGAAAGACACACTCTTTCACACTCTTACAATCGTCAGACTAAATGTATCATTTCTGCAGCTCCGTGGAAGGCAATGAAGCTGAAATTAGTGCTTCATGCATGGATTACGGTATTACATAGTGATTTTTAGGCATCCATAAAATGCAGTATAAATAGTTTATGCTCAGTCCTAAGGGTGAGGTGTTTCATTTGTTTACTTCTGTTAGATCATGGTTATTATGCAAGCTCAAGGAAATGAAATATCTGATTGAAAATTTTAGTACAAATGAGAGAATTATTTTGAAAAAAGGGGAGAAAGAGCTGCAGAGTGATAAAATGAAAGTTAAAAAGTACCTCCATTTGAAGAAAGCTGGGGAAATAGTTTAGAAAAATACAGTAGAGGTGTGTAAGCCCAGAAAATACAGGAAAACCAAGTGAAGTTACTATACCCATTTTTATTTGTTCAAGACAGAAGAAAATAAGAGACATGAAAGGCAGCAGAAGCATCATGCCAGACAACTCTCTGATGGATAATAGTCAATCCAATCTTGTTATTTTGTCTTCTTTCTTTGCCTCCGCCTAGCATCCATCCATTTTAGGTTTTGCTGTATGTCACATCCACAGCTTGAACACAACCTCAGATGGACTCAGTTCTTAGATTTTCTTCCTGAAGGAATAAAAAGTTCGTTGAGCTGGAGGAGAATTGGAAGCCAGTAACCTTTAATATAGAACAGACTCCAAATCCAGGTTGTTTCATAAAAAGTAATCAAAACAAAAAAATTGCAAAAAATCAGATTAGCGGGATAGGAACATAAACATTGAATACAATAATAACTGATTTAAATTAAACGTAAGTACATAAGGAGGCTAAACCTTTCAGTTACAGTCTGTTGCGTTAGTGCACAGATACACAGACTAGTGAATTCTGTTGTTTCTGGTTCTTAAGGAATAAATGTCACTTTGTGTCCCCTGACTGCATCTGAAGTCAATAAATCCATCTGCTGCCTTTCACGCATGCAGAATTCATTTTCATCCCCTCCAAGCCATGTTCATTGGCCAGCTTGATAGAATTAAATGGCCTGCATGACACATTCAGATCATTGAATGTGAGCCCTTAATTTAAGTATGCATATCTCAGTCTCTCCCAGGTACAGGAGGGAAGGGGAGCACAAATAGCAATAGTCCTAAGGTGCGTCCCTTGCCATTATGGGTTGTCAAATGTGATGTTAAGATATTTGACAAATAATAAATGAAGATAGCAGCTAATTTCAACAAGTGCAGTCTATTTAAATTTCTTTTTGTAAAACCCTCTCTCAATGTTCTTGGTAGTGCCTCTGTAGACTGAGGGGAGTGTGGAGAATAACATGCATCTCATCCCATTAAACGAATATAACACCTTTATTCAATGACAGTATGTTAACTTGTCAAAACTCATCATCTTCATGCTACACAATAAAACATCCCTTCATGTAACACAGTACTATGTTGTCACCTAGCTCACCTAGAAGGAAAATTCCACATAAACTATTTTGTACCATCTGCTGCTTTGCCTAAGCAAGTTCTCCCTTTAGAAGATAACCCCTGTGAGATGTTAATTGACGTCTTGTTTGGAAAAAGTCTGAATAAACCTCTTGCATTGAACAAGTCTTAACATAGTAAATTATTTTTTATTCTTCCCCGTCTACATATTTCTTTTGACCCAAAGCGTATTTTCTCTTTTTTTTCAGAGAATTTTGAACTTCATTCCAATTTTGGGAGAAATACAAGCCAACCAGCTGTCAATAAAGATTGTCCCATCTTATTAAAGATTAAAACTAAACAGAATTAGTGGTCTTTGGTATTGCTCCCACAAATACTATGGTTGCTTTTCATCAGTTCATGTGGACATGATTTCTTTTTTAGAATAACACCATTGCTAAGGTACCCACACAACCCCACTCCTGACTTGCTGAATCCATAAATTACGTTTTATATCAGGTTGCCTGGCATAGAAGAGAGAATGTTTTTAGGAAAAAACACGCTTTTCTCAGTCAGGAGAATAAAAGCAATCTAGATACATTTGTGCTGCATGACTGAAGTTTTGTCTCTTTGTTCACATTTTTGGCTAGATCTGACATATCCCCCACAAGAAACTGTGGATCCCGAGGGAGAGAAGAAGGGAAGAGACTGCAACCTATTATTCACCTGGATGTTACAAAAATATCTTTCATGTGTCAAGTGGTACGATGTAGGTGGTATAATTTGGCATTATCGTGCATTGCTACTCGTCTATCACCACGCTTTTTAAAACTATCCTTGTCATTGGTATGGTGTCTACACACAAAGTGATTGCACTTTTTACTTTGCTGCAAAAAAAACAGATTTCAAAATACTAGAAGCAGCTCAAAATAGGACTGACTAATCTTTACTAAAATTTATATACCTATACATAAATATACATATAAAATATGATTTCCAAGTTTTTATTTTATAGGCATTTATAGAAAGAGAGGTTTCTATTTTATGGTTTATTTTATTAACCAAAAGAATGAGTTCACAAATCTTTGCAACAAGGATTTAAAGCAAACCCATGCAGTAATATGGAACTGAATTCTGAGGTTTAAATTAGATTATTAGCAGAACTGACTATTTTACAATCTACTTGGGAAAGTACTAGGCAAAAAGCTTTCATGGCACTTCGCCTTTCCGTGACCGATGTAGCAATAGAGGCTCTGGTTACTTGGGCAACTGATCAACAGCTTCACCTTGACTGTAAATGCAATGCTGGGAAGAGATTAAGAAAAGGAAACATGAAGGAGGGAGCTAATTTGAATAGAAAAAGAATAATGCCTCGGATCATGAGCAGGCAAGTAGTTTTAGTTATTCATAAGCACAAGAAAAAGGACCCGATTCTTACAACATGACAGTATAAAGTGAGGTGGCATTTAAAGAACAGGTGCCGAGAGAATTTCAGAGCCCTTTTACCCATCGAGTCTTACCGAAAATGCCAGATTCTAGTTATACAGAGGATGAAGAATGAAGGGAATATTTTGTACAAGTACAAAATAAAACATACAGATATTATCCTCTTCTAGCAGTAGGGATACCTTGGGCTTGAGAAGGTCTGGGTTGCTTATCTGGGGCACACCTAACTATTGTGAAAATACATAGTATTTATTCTAAAACTACTTGATAGCACTGGACTAAAACCTGGGTTTTTCCACCTTATAATAGTGATTGTATGATTCAAAGAGACTGGATACACATACGTTCTATATTTAACTTGAATATTATCAAAATTACATAGATTAGGGATACAATTCTATTTCCATTTCTCATTCTATTTTGTCTCCAGTCCACAAGGTTTGGATGTTTTTTTCTTTTTAACTGTTTTTCAGCAGCAAAGTCCATGGGAAACTGCTTTTTACCTTGCACCGTAGAGGGTCTTTCACCAGGAGGGCCCAGAGATGTGATCCTAGGAGGAACCAGGTCAGTATGAATCCAAGTTTCCAACACTCTCACACACTTCTGGGGACACTATGATAGGAAACAAGTGAATGGCTAGATGAAGTGTGGGATGAAGTCTTTAAACTAAAAGGTCACAGAGTAAGTGTGGATACGTGTGCATATTCTATAAGACATCCAATCTGGTACCTCTTGGCAAGGTAACTGAGAATCTAGAACAGTCAAAAATTAAGATAATAATCAGTGGTTTAAAAATCCACTAATGGAAAGGTGCCTTATTGTCATTACAGGGTTGCTTTATTAGGTCCTAAAGGGATTTGCTCTTATTCTGCAGTATAATATTATCATCAGTAATTCCAAAGCAAACAAGCATACTATATTATAACTGTTTCCAGATGATACAAGGTTTGCCGGAATGGCAAATAATGAAGAATACAGGCGACCGAGCCCTCTCAATCATTTGACAAGCTAACTATGAAAGTTTTAGGGCAGCCACGTACAAAACAATACTTTGAAGAACGAAGCAAAGCGTCTGAGGTCATGGAAGCTAGAGACTGAACATATGCTCTCAGCCTGATCCTCTTAGTAAGGGTGGACACAATCTTTACTGTATAATAGGAAACTATTATCTCTGACATTGGTGCAAGTGTCACTATAATATAGTGGCCAGCCTTGACGCTGGCCTGGACACTGTAAGTGTCCAGTAAAGAGTCACCAAAAAAGGATCAAAACATTACAAAGCTTACAAAACAATCTGAATAAATTCTTCCACCATCTAACTAAGTTAGCCTTAATTTCTGATCATTGGAGTTTCTTGCACCTTTCTCTGTTGGAAGAAAGAATCCTCTGTAACTAAATCGCTGTTCCATGTAACGGGAATTAGAAATCGTGGTCAAGCTAAATCAAACTTTTGCTTAGGCAAGCTACGAAGATTGAGCCCATTGTTTTATTTTACTGCAATGGCTATTTTTTAATATCTTAATCAGTCTAGGCTCCTGCTACATGCTCTTAGGTTTTGTGGGAGGTAGAAGGGTTGAGGGGCTCTTTTCTGATATTTGTGTTTTGGCTACAGTTAATGCAAAAGGATCTCCTTGTGTCCTGAGCGAGGAGGAAAACTGTGACAAAAAGGTGGGGCCTGTTGCTGAAAATACTGCTTTTGTGTTTCTTTCCACTCTTATTAATCCAATTATTTCAGTGGGCGTTCTCTCTGACATGGTCAGACATCTGACCTCAGACTTAGGATTATTCTGTGAAGGTTTATGCACAAATTTGACTTCATGCATGGCAAGTTCAGAGACGAGATGTTCCTGCTGAGTAACACCAAGTAAACATGGGAGTTCTTTGAGCCCAAACTTGCCATTGCCTCTCTGCAGAAACTAGAATGCAATTGCAAATGCTGGTATTAACTTTAAAAAGCTTGCGACATCTCAAAGTGAGCTTTGTCCCTTCTGTGCAAATTAGTTAGGAAGTTTTTCCTGGTGTGTTGGGGTTTTTTTTGTTTTTTGTTTTTGTTTTTGTTTTTCAAACTAAGCACTGAGCGCAAAAATCACTCCTTTGAGGAGCCCAAAGCATGGAGTTAATTTCTGCTGATCGTCTGCTCTGAAGCTGAGGAAACTTCAGTGCATGGACACAAAGCATTGTCAGTTGAGAGCTCATCTGCAGGATCCTCTCTTCTTTTTAACTCTGCTTAATTCTATGACTGAAATAAGGACAATAGGGTCTATTTTTGGTTTAAAATAATATTTATTATGTAATTGTTGCTCTGTAAATGAGTTTACGTGGGATACAATAATACAGAATTTCAACCTTGCTTTAAAATCTGTCTTACAAATCAGTGTCATGTTGCTACTGGTTTAAGATCAGTGCTGTCAAATATTAACAAAATACAGGAAATATGTCCTTCTTTTTCAGGAAATGCTTGTATCATTGAGTCAGTAAAACTGTTTCAGCTTAAGAGAATCAGATTTAAATACTAATTATAGACATGCCTAACATCTTATAACAGCAATAAATATTACTGGTATATTAAGTGTTTGCTTAAATTCAGAAGCTAGCAGAGGAACTAACTGTGTTAGTTTTTCTCTTCCTGTATATAACATGATATAACAGCTTGAGGAAGCATTTGCTATTAAAACATTTCTGAAAATATTTTCAGGAAATGTACTTTCTGTACGATATACCAATTTGGGAACTTGTGCAATATTGCACATAATATATGTATCTTCTTTATATATTACAGGTATGTGTTCATTGATAGCTGAGAGGAGGAAAACAGAGAAAACTATGATTCTTTTTTAACAAGGATAAACAACGCTATGCCATTTTCACCGACAGAATTGATGTTATTTGGTTTTGAATTCTAAACCACTTTATTTTAAATTTAAATTTATTTAAATTTAAGTGAAAATATATGTGGTATCACTAAACTGAAGAAACTTCTGATCATAACCCTATACCTCAACTTTTCCTCTCCTTTCCTGTCCTGTAACTGGAGACAGGTTATAAGATACGGGCTGGATTCCTCATTACAACTCAGCTTTGCCGTAGGGAAGAGGTTAATGGGAATGTCACACTTTTAGTTCCCGTCATTAAGCCCACAAGTTATTTACTCTGACTGCTCTTCTCCTTTGTCCTTCTTGCCATGGTCTAAAGGAGGATTCTGGTCCCACTTCCCACTGCCAGCATTCAGCCCATTTATGCCTAGAAAACTATGAGAAAAAGAAATAAAAGGAACAACAATGCTGGATCTATGGCAGCCAGGGAGCTTGCTTTATGCTCTAGCCACTTTTTCGTGATCAGTGCAATCACCTTTATTGCCCCAGCAGGTCTCTTCCAGACCTAACATATAACATTTCATGTCCTTCTCTTGCTTTGTAGAACCTCAACAGTAAATTTTCAAACATTATTTCCCACTTGCATCTGTCTGTCATTTTGCCTCTCTCTCTTCCAGTTTATTATTTCACATATTCTGACACGATCCAAGAAAACAACAGATGGCAACTTCATCCAAGTGGGTGTTATCCACGAGGGACTGCAAAACAAGAGCTTGTTTTCCAATAACTTCCTGCCTTCCAGGTTAAAAGTTTCAGAACCTACTGCAATTCTCTAATGCGAGTCTCAAAAGCGAGTTAGGACAGAGTGGTTGGCTTAGGCAGGGAAAGATCTGCTGTTGACTTCAGTAAGCTGGGATTGAGACCGGCCCTCACACAAAATTTTGAATCTAACCTCTATTGACTAGATTTGGATGTGGGATTTCTAATGTGCAATGCACGAGTAGCAATGATAATACAGTCCAGCAGGAAAAACAGAGGTAGAATAAAGAAAATAGGAGAATGAGAAGTTGGGTGGTTATGTGGGAAACATCTGTTAAAAAACAGTTGGCAAATTAAAAGGCTTGGGAGAGAAGGGAAAGAGGAAAGGAAGAGCGGAGGAGAGAAGAACGAAGGAGGAAAGGGGGACGGGACAAAGGAGGGAAGGAGTAAAGAGAGAAGGAAGGAAGGAGAGAAGGACGGGTATAAAACACAGGAGGGCATATTTAGTCACGCAGTGGTTTTGCCGAACTCCTTCTCCTGAGCGCAGTTCCAGTTCTTCAAAACTTTAGGGCTTTTAGTTGTGCCAAAAACCCCAATGAAAATAAATACTGTAAAAGAGTTACAATGAGACAGATTTTTATTAGATTTCCTTGGGTAGAAATGGGACAGTATCTGTATCTTGTCCTGACAAGAAAAAAAGGAAAAGTTTTGCTTCTGTTCCTCAACGGAAAAAATCCTTTTGATCAGCAAAGAAAGAGGAGTGCAAATACTTTGGGCTACATATGGTGATTAGCTGTGAAATGGGGAAGTAAGCATATGAAGCATGAGAAAATTTAGCTCAGGTCACAGATGAAGTTTTAGCTTTTTCTTCTTTTGCTAGGCCTGCTCAGCCTACAGCTTAATCAGTACAGCGGGCTACAACTAATATAATTAATAGCTGTGACTGAAGAAAAGGGTACATATTATTAAAAATAGCATCAGAACACAGAAAAAAATACTGAGAATATAAAAGCAAAAGTAGGGGATAATCTTTAATTCTGGAATAAAGGGGGACACAACTGAACTAGAATACAGGACATGTCTCTTGACACCACTGAAGAGGTTTCAAAAGGCATACAAAAAGGAGCAATTCAAATCAGATAAAGACATAAGTAGTTAGTTGGCTTTGTCTCACCTGCCTTTGGGCGTCTGAAGTAACCCATTCAGGCCTGAGCTAGTGAGGCAAAGTTCCCATTAGAAAGAAATAGATCTTTCAAGAGAACAATTTGTCTGAACAGAGATACCTGCCTTAGGTCAAGATGAAGTGCCCTTTCAGGGTGTCTGTTTTTTTTTTCTCTGACTATAAGGTGGACCTTCTGTTGACTGCTCAAACTTAGATGGCTAATTTATATTTGCTCAGGTTAGAGCAATTCAAGGCAACCCAGGATATCCTTTATTTTGCCTATTTGCCAAGAAGACTTTGTATGTTGAATCAAAAGATTGCTAAATAAGTGTTTACAAACCCCTGGAGCTATAAAAGCAATCTGAAATACTGCTATCATTAAACATATTTTGCACTACGCATTCCTTCTGTCAAGAAACAGCAGGAATCTAAATGATGGCTCTTTCACATGGACTTGTTAATAATGAGAAATCTTTCCAGTAAGAAGAAATAGGGTTTGTGAGATATAGATGTCATATTTTTAGTGGCAACATTTTGCCTGAGCTAACACACTTAGCAAGAAATTAACATTAAAGTCTAGATTTCTTGATACTGACAAGGAAGTAAGAGAAGTAAGAATGCTGACTAAATTACGCATTAAAAAAAAATAGAGATTACTGTATTTAATTGTACACACTCTTCCTATTTCTTCCACTTCATTTTTTGGTGATTTCAATGCAAGGGTTTCTTCAGTTTGTCTCCCTCTAGTGGATTACCCCTTCTGTGTGTCAGCAGAGTCTTTAATCTTGAATTTTTCTTTTTTCTTCACTTGTACTGTGTGGCTACAATGTTATTATTATAATTGAATAATCTATACACAGCAATGCCTCTATTCCATCCCTGATGACTGCATCTTTCAAGCTTATATTTGTTCCTATTGCCCCAGGTATCAGCTGTCTGGGCTACAATTCATGCAAAGTATTCTCAAGCCTCTTCTCACTTCAAAGAAACATAATTATACTGTATTGGTTTTCGGTCATTCTTCTGTCTCCCAAATCAGTTCAGGGACCGGCTCAGAATGGAGGTCTGTGTAAAGCAGCCTTTTCAGTGGTCTAAATTAGGACCTGGTGAAACAAAGTAAAGCTAGGCACAGTTAAATCATGTCACAAATATGGAAAGCCTTTTCTAAGCCTCCAGCAAGTATAATCTTTCAGTGATATAGATATATTGTAGTGCTCGACGGATAAAAGATAACATGGCCTACTCTATTTTTCAAAGGATCCCTCCGTAATTTGGGGAAGAGAGTGTATGTAATTATAACAAACATAGAATCTGTCTTGGGCTTATTTGTATTAGCTGTATGATGATCTTAGAGCTTCTGTGGTGAATCAGAGCCCTTCTGTGTTTAACACCTATAAACCACAACAAAAGGGCTATTTCCTGCCCCAAAGACCTTACGCTACAAAAGGCAGGGCAGCCAAAGAAGTGGACTCAGCAAGGCGAAGGTGGGAATGGAAGGAGGTAATAAGAACTGTCAGCAGTTGCTGAATATTATTAGTATTAGCATGGGCTGCCAAACTTCTTTGTGACTGCAGTATTTTATAGGCAGAGGAAAGGTTTCAGGTTTACAAATGCAGATCTAAAGAAGGAAAAGCTCATGTCCACTGGTGCTGCTACGTCCGAAGGGGCACACCTCTTCCAGAGCACAAGTTTTTTCCTGCGAATACATTCAAATTGTACTGCTGATTTTCTTGCCTTTCGTGCTCATTCCAGACGGCACTGCTGTTCAAGTAGGACATCAAATAGATTCTGTTGTAATTAAGCAATTAGCTGCACAATTAAATCTGAAGTTAGATAAATGCTGTGAGCCGCACTCTGTAACTGCTTGTGAAGTGACACCCAGGTCATTTGTTCCCTGTTCACTGGACTCCCACCTTCTCTTCTTCAAATCCCTTCTAGTACTAATGGGAATAATAATTAAGAACGATATGGTAACAATAAAACTCACTGTTAAGTTCCTGCATACTGAGTTACTGAGCCAGCACGCTTTTACTTAGGTGTGTTGCTTTGCATGGCAGTGAGCTGATGCATCTTGCACCAGCTCAGAGAGTGGAGAGAGGAGCTCACACCTATCGCCACTTCCCTTCGTATGTCTACCTAGGAAGGGATTTCAGGTGTTGGTTTAGCATGACAAATAGTGTAAGAGGGCATTAGTACCTTCCCCTCGTTACCTACTATACCACCTGCTTCCATACCACACAACATAACGGTGGTTGGGCTGTCAGCCACTCTTTGTGCAATATAAATCAAGGGCAAGCACGCTAAAGTCTTACAAAAAAAAAATCCTCCCTCCTATGAACTCATTTATTGTTCTGCGTGGACCAATTCTGCTAACGCCTACCCACTTGAATAACTGTACTCATTCTTTGAAATCAAAGTATGACTGACTAGTTGCATGCAAACTGGGTTAAGCCCTTAAATTCTGAGCTTTTGAAGACAAAACTGCATGTGACATGCTTTGCAGTGCTCTTGAACTACTTCAGCATACTATGAAGTAAGAAAATAAAAGTAGAAACGAAGGCAAGGCTTTTAGGATGTCCTTAAATTGACCTTGAGACAAAACCAATGCTGAACACTGAGAAAGGAATTGTGAATGAAGAATAATAGTGTCCCAAGTGTAAACGAAAGCTCCACAATCCCATTTAAGCATTCTTAGAACATTAATCCATTTAAGATATCAGGACAGCAAAGGACCATTGTTCAGGACAGCAAGTGAAAGTCGAGATGGGCTGGGTTACTCCTTCCAACACAGGGAGATACCGTATTTCAATTCTGACAATATATTCAGAGGAATTTGAGATCTTTTATTATTTAAGAGGCTCCATTGGGGGCTTTAAAAGTGTTTATTTTAAAAAGCAAAAACTCTACAGCCACTCGTAAAAGAAAGAAAAAAAATCCACCTCCTAATGTCTGAGCTAAACATGTGCTGCATTACTTTAATCTCCTCATAATTACCATTTTCACATTTCTTTCACTTGTCATAAAATTGAATCTTCGCAGACAGACTGTCTGATAAAATTATATAGTTAGCTACAGTACATCAAAGAGAGCAGGTGAAAGTAAGTTGCATATTCACACACACTGAAATTCTGCTTGACCTAAAAAGAAAGGTTTCCATATCTCCTGCCTGTTCTTTTGGAATCTATCCTCACTTAGTGCAGTTAATGTTTCTAATTTTCAATTTGAACTGTTTCATCTGAACATAATGGAGAAGCAAAACAAATAGCTGAAAACAACAATCAGATTGTATAAGGTTTGTCTTTGTCTAGTTTGTAAAAGACAATGCTGCTCTACTGAAAACACTAACAGAATTCTAATCAAGCTGGAGTTTCCCTGGAGGATCTGTGTTAAATAGTCTTGTCCTGAGAAAGTAAAGATTGTACTTCACTTTAGATATGGACTTTATGAGAGATGAATATCAAACATTTTCAAGGTCTTTTCTTTCAGAAAGAAAATCTCATCATAGCCTCATGACAGCTGGTTTGGTTTTTTTTTATTTCTTAAAGATTTTTTTAGGTCATTCTTTAAATACAGATTTAATCAATTTTCAGTTTAAAATTCCCAGAAAAAAATAATCTCATTCATTCTATTTATATTAAACACAAGAGATTATATGAATGCAACTCCGGGTGGGATTTCAAATCTCAGACCAGGTCATTTAGAGCTATTTTAAATCTGCACTTTAGTGCATGCATAGCCTGTGAAGGTTTTCATTCGGTGTTCATGCAATGCTAATGCAGTCGTGACGTGCAGGCCATAACGCCTCTTCCCACAGATGACAGCACAGAAGGCACAGTTTTGTGTATTTTATTTACATTGACAAGGTCGAGGGGTCAGGCTGCTGATTATGACCTCTTCTGTTAGACGGACCCAGAACATATGCCAGCAGGGGATTCGCTGGCAGCTCCCTTAAGCAAGGATTTAGGATATTAGTGTCTAAATGGAACAGTTGGGTGCTCACCTCAGCCTTCGTTCAGGGCTAAATCTTTCACCCTGTGTCACCCACAGCTCTACTCCATGGCCAGCCAGGCAGGTTGACGACTTTTTGTGAAAGTAATGCCTACAGAGAGTTCAAAGGTTCAGGAATGAGGCAATAAGTATTTTCATCTTTTGGGATTGTGTAAGCCCCACAAATGGCCTCAGGCCCTACTGAACTAATGTTGCAAGTTCCGCAGCTAGAGTAAAGTTAAGTTTTGTTCGTTAACAGCAAACATGAGCTTGTGAGATTGCCTCACAATTTATTGAAATTTAAATAACCTTTGTGATATATGGAATTAGCCTGCGCTTAACAGAGACGACACTGAATTATAAGGGGGTAAGATTAATCCTGTCTTCAGGAACTTTGGCATTTTACTGATGATGTTGTGTCACCAGCACATGCTGCCAGTGACCCCTTAGAGATTATTCTGTGCAATATTCTGTAGATAGCAAAATGCAATCCATCAAGACATAAACGTTAGGAAAGCCAAGCTGTTTATAACTTAAGAAAAAAGGAAACCTACCATTTCAACATGAAAACGGATAAAGATTTCAGGTAATCTTTGATCAGATATTTTCCTTAGCTCTTAATGTAACAGCTCTACTAAGATTTTGTGGCTGCCTTTGAGTTGTGGGCTGAGTCTGGAAAAGCTTTAGGGTATAGGCACAGGGGACTGGGATGGAACTACCACGTTTTACCCAGATACTACCCATCCACTCTACTAACCAGCTTTGTGTACAGTTGTAGCCCACCCCAGTTATAAAGTAAAACACTAAATACGAACCAGTGAAGTTTATTTAGCAGATATTTTACATCAATGTTGGGGTGGGTGAAGAGCATACAAGAGTTGTTTTAGAGGATCATGACAACCATGAAGGACACAGGGAAGGACACTAGAAATCTTTGCCAATGAGCCTATGCTTGATGCAAGTACAGCTAAATCAAATAAGCCACAAATGAGCTAATACAAATTACTCACCAATGTAGGGTATCAGAAACAGCGTGGCCAGCAGGACTAGGGAAGGGATCGTCCCCCTGTACTCAGCCCTGGTGAGGCCACACCTCAAATATTGTGTTCAGTTTTGGGCCCCTCACTACAAGAAAGACATTGAAGTGCTGGAGTGTGTCCAGAGACGGGCAACAAAGCTGGTGAAGGGTCTAGAGCACAAGTCCTATGAGGAGAGGCTGTGGGAACTGGGGTTGTTTAGCCTGGAGAAAAGGAGGCTGAGGGGAGACCTTATCACTCTCTACAACTCCCTGAAAGGAGGTTCTCTTCTCCCAATTAACAAGCAATAGGATGAGCGGAAATGGTATCAAGTTGCACCAGAGGTGGTTTAGATTGGGTATTAGGAAAAATTTCTGCACCGAAAGGGTTGTCAAGCACTGGAACAGACTGCCCAGGGAAGTGGGGGAGTCACCATCCCTGGAGGTATTGAAAAGACATGTAGATGTGGTGCTTAGGGACATGGTTTAGTGGTGGACTTGGCAGTGTTAGGTTTACAGTTGGACTCATGATCTTAAAGGTCTTCTCCAACCTAAACGATTCCATGATTCTAAAACACACATTCCTCAAATTGAAGTAGTCACTGCCCAGGTGCTGTCCTCTTCAGCAAGAGGGACAGGATCTCAATGCGTGAATTTTCTGTCACTCTGTTCTTGAAGGGGTCATTGTCTTTTCTAGTGTTAACGCTATGCTACATATTCCCTAACTCCATTAGCTCCTACAAACACATTGTTAATGCATGCTAGGCTTTACCAGGCTATGAATATCTGTGAAGCCAATGAAATCACAGTTTCTGATCATCTCACTAATTTCGTATGAAAATTTTCATATCAACAGCAATTTAATTTCAATAACCTAACAATACCATTTTTGTATTTAATTCCTGAACATTTGATTTCATGCAGTTCCGAAATCACTATACTACTATATTAGCTTATGGGAGCATTTTGTAGTTTTCTAAAGTTAAAAGAAATAAGAATTACAGAAATCAAATAGAAGTAACGCTCCTGCCCCAGAGTCCCAATAGTGCATCAGCAGGACAGCAGAGATCTCCCTACCACTCAGACTAACAGCATGAGTGAACCAGGTCAGTATATTTTCAGGGGGTTTCACAACTATTTCTGTCAGCAGCAGAATACTGGGGGTTCCAGTGGTGTCCAGGACTTGCAAAACATAGTGGTCATGGTGCTTTCAGCCCGTCTTAACCTTATCCATCATTACTTTAGTTCATGTAGCTTTTTACTCTCAGCCTACATCCATCTAGTGGCTTCGCCCTCCTCCCCGCCCCCCCTTCCCCTTTGGGTTCCATATGCTTAATTCACCATTTTCTAACTGTCCCTTCAGGCTTGGCTCCTCATCCCTCTGCTTCCTCAGCCTGGGAAAAGGAGAAGCACTGAAAGCACATCAGAGAGTGTCTTTGTCTGTAGTGCTCGCTGGCCTTGAATGAGAAATAAGAGGGGGAAATCTGGCTCAATCAATGCAGTCTTATGCAAGGTCGTACTTCATACAAACAAGAGTATGATGAGTTAGCTGTTAAACTATAATACATTTCCCCAGTTTTCAGAAGCTCGTGATTCAGCAAAAAAATTGGGGTCAACAAAAAGCATCTTTCTGAAACCAGAATGACTCTCTTCACAGAATTCTAGCCCTGGTTCTAAAGCTCGGGAACAGTGAAGCTGCTAGTTTAAGAACTGTTTTCATGTGGGTAAAACCAGATGCAGATTTATCAGGCAGGATGGAGCTTTTAATCTTCTTTAGTCTCCCCTCAGCTCTCCAACAGCACCAAGGAAGGTAGTAAGCATTTCCTTCATGTGATGGGCTGCTCAGTTGTGCAGCCTTCCCAGTCACATAAGGGTTATAGCTGCTCCTGAGTAAAACACTCTTTTTTCTTTTCTGAAAAGTGGCTAAGCTATTTTTGTTCAAGTTTTCAAAAGAAGTCTTCAGCCTGAGGCAGAAATTCAGCATGAGAAATTTCTGCCCAAATTATTAAAGAATGGTGGAGTTACAAACTACTGAAAACAGATGGAGTTTGGCATAAGAAATTACAGATGCCATCACTTACGGCCTTTATACTCTCTGAGCATTTATAACACATATATGAATGTGAATATGCAGTACCACTCAGCAGAGTACTTGTTTTTCTTACCTTCTATTTGCCTTTAAAAAAAAAAAAAAATACACAGGTTTTATGGCTGCAATAATGACCTTCAAGAAATGTACTTCCAAGTAGCTAGAGGCTGTTAGGTCAACCTTCCAGTGAGCAATCAGATGGCAAGAACCTCCTTACCTCGATGTCATTACTTCTTACAAAAATCAGTAATGACTTTATCCTTACTTGCTGTTTTAGTTCAGTGTAACAGTGCAAACAGCATAGAATAACACAGAGACAGAGGGGTCTGAATGGATACTAAGAAAGCTAATGGAGTGGATGTTAATTTCTTGAAAGAAGTTGTCATACAAACAGAGAACAAAAACCTTTCAACTCTTAACTAAAAAGGCAGTAATTATACATTCTTCTGGGGTGGAAAATCTATTATAAACACCATTTGTAGAACAAAATCTAGCTTTGACTCTTGCCTATTGTATAACAGTGCAGAAGAAAGAGGTGGATATTCTAATAATCATTAGATGCAAAGAAAGAAATTATGAATGAAAGCCGGTTTAGCAAGCATCAGGAGGTAAGACAGTTTACATCAGAACCTTGGTATCTTATTGGTGGATCTATTTTTTAAATCAACTTGGATTAAAATAGGGGACAAATTTAGGGTTCAAGTCAACAAAGGAACAGCTGTGCATTTCCATTTTTATTTGATTTATATTGTTCCCAATCGATTCCATACAAGAGAAGCACCTTCTGGTGTTACAAAGACTCATTATAGTGAATTAGAGTTGCTCCACAGAAATCAGTACTTATATTTGTTCAAAACTGATACACAGCAAAAGAAAACAAGCCAGACTCTCTCTACATCTAGCATCTAAAGCAAGCCATCAGTGGCTACAGATAATTTGGGAAAACAACTATAAATTTTAAACCAAGGAAACTAATTTTGCCTAACTGAAAAAAGATACAAAAGCAACCTCTTGATCTCAGGAATGAAAATTATTGGTAAGCAAGGCCTGCCTCTGTGGCTTGACTTTCTCTGTTAGTATCGCCAGATGGAACCCACACCACTAGGGAATTGTATGAATTCTAATAGACTTCCTTTTTTTGCCTTTTCACATTTTCTGGACATAGTTTCAAAGGAGTTTAATGTGAGACCTACCCTCTAGACAAAGATTTAACAGTGAGTGAAGACTGACTGACTTCTGTTGCCGTAGTTCAGCCAGAACATTTGGGTAAAATTCAGGCCTCACTGCATTCAATGGGAGATTTCCTACGAACTTCAGATGAAGCCAGGATTTCATCTCAGCTGTCTTCTCTGTTCTTGTGTAGGAGAACTGACTACAACTAAGCAGAGATGATGCATTGTTCTTTATAGTCTGCACCTGTGTCTAATTTAGTCTTGCAGCTAGGGCTACGCAGCAAAGTAGTTGACAGCTACTAGAGAGAACAGTCTGGAAACTGTCAACTCACAGAGATGCTTTTTGAGCTCTCACTCTTTGGAATAAATTCTCTTCTGTTTAATCAAAGGAAAAGTATTTTTGTTAAGAAACTTCACGTTCCAAATAAGAATGCTGTTAAGCCAGGGAATGAAAATATGAAATAGCTGTTTGTTACCAGTGCTGTAAATCATCTGTGAAAGCCTTCACAAACACACCAGATGCAGACTGCTAAATCCTTCCACCATGACAGCACTGAGCCGCTGACAGAATCATGCTTTCCATAGGGAGGAGTGAGCAAGTACCAGATATGTAAAGCATATATGCATCAGTTATAATTAGCAAGCAAAGCAGATGCCATATTCAAGCAATAATGTATTATTGTATAGCCAGATAAAATTTCACATGTGGGTATACACATGTATATACAAGAAAAAGTAGGTTCTATACATTCACATCATTAAATTATACTAAATTTTGGGTGGTGTCATGACTGACAGTATAGTATTAAAACAATGCAACGTTCAAGTTGTGCATCTAATTGTTTGTGTATGAGTGTATACATGTATATATTCAACAAAATTTCCCTCCCCATAATTATGCACAGAGATAACAATGTTTCCATTTTAACTTTCCCAGCAATGGTTTGCAAATCAGTAAATATAGTTTTCTTTTGCTGCAAATGGAAAGTTGGTGGCTGAACTCAAGGCTGAATTTAAAGTTTTGGAAAAGTTGATTAATTCAGAATTTTAAGACAATGCTTTAAAAAGCAAAACATTTTACAGATACATGACTCAGAAAGGGCTGAAATTTAAAGCATTTAGCTTGACAGGTGTATATATATACACACACATACACAGAGGTAAAAGGAGGCTTTGTACATTCACAGTGTGAAATTACTGTGAATCTGTACAGAATTTTGAAATATCTCATTATTTCCAGCATAGCATAAAATCTATTCAGTATTCGGGTTACGCATTTAATTCATTGCATATCTGTTGCCATTTATTACTATTTATTATTTTTTCTATACATTTGACAAGAGGATCAATGTAATTTTCTAATTTAATATCCCAGATTGGTAAGATATATTCATAAATGATTCCATTGTTATTTTGCCTCATTGGCCTTCTACACTGTTCCACCAGACCTTCTTGTTACTTAGCCTATCTTTAGCCTCCGGCATTCGTGATCTTCAGCTTACAAGAAATTAGGGCAATATCCATAAAAGGATGTTTCAATTTAGTTTACCCTGTCTTAGACCCAGAAAGCAGGTTCATAGGCCTATATCAGGTACTAAGAATAGAATTTATACCCATCCAACACTCTAGCCAACAGGAAACACTGAAGATTATGAAATCTCACCTCTCTGAAGTGTTTAAAGCACCTACTACTGAGCTGCAGAAATGCATCTAGGACTAGATCAACATTCATAACTCGTAATATCTTTTGGGGGCTTAGAAGTCCAAGTTGTCCATGTTTAAACAGATGCTTAGCTCACTCTTTAGTGGTTGTCCTCTGGGATAATGGTTCAATGCTGAAAACATGCAGGAAATGGGAGATTTCCTGGAGAAAAATTCTCCCAGCCTCATGGACACTGAGACAACTGAAAACTGAAGTACAGGTGATAAAGACAGTGACTTGACTCTGGCTTTTACCTTCTGCTAAGCTCCCTCACCATCTTTTTACTCAAGTCTCAACTGCATTTTCCTTGAAACTAACTTAGTTCGTTATCGTGAAAGCTTCAGCCTTTCACAAATTATTCTAAAATGTACTCCCAAGCTTTTACATAGATCCAAGAGCAGTAACTTTAGTTGAAACTAGCCAGTTTTGATATCTATTTCAGTAACATAATCTTTTACAAAAATCTCACATCTAAGCCATGTACAGGCCACCCGACCAGGAAGACCGAGCGGATAAGGCCCTCTATAGACAGATAGGAGCAGCTTCATGTTCACAAGCCCTGGTCCTCATGGGGGACTTCAACCACCCCAATATCTGTTGGAGGGACAACACAGCAGGGCATAAGCAATCCAGGAGGTTCCTGGAATGGGTCAATGACAAATTTCTTCTCCAAGTGATAGAGGAGCCAACTATTCTAAGAAGAGGTGCTATGTTGGACTTTGTTCTCACCAACAAGGAGGGGCTGGTGGGGAATGAGAAGCTCAAGGGAAGCCTTGGCTGCAGTGACCATGAAATGGTGGAGTTCAAGACCCTTAGGGCAGCAAGGAGGGCGCACAGAAAGCTCACTACCCTGGACTTGAGAGCAGACTCTGGCCTCTTCAGGGATCTGCTTGGTAGAGTACCATGGGATAAAGCCCTGGAGGGAAGAGGGGCCCAAGAAAGCTGGTTCATATTCAGGGATCCCCTCCTCCAAGCTCAGGAGTGATGCATCCCAATAAAGAGGAAGTCAGGCAAAAACGCCAGGAGGCCTGCATGGATGAACAATTTGCTCCTAGACAAACTCAAACACAAAAAAGGAAGCCTGCAGAGGGTGGAAGCAAGGACAGGTAGCCTGGGAGGAATACAGAGAAATTGTCTGAGCAGCCAGGGAGCAGGTTAGGAAAGCTAAAGCCCTGATAGAATTAAATCTGGCCAGGGACATCAAGGGCAACAAGAAAAGCTTCTATAGGCACGTCGGTGGTAAAAGGAAGACTAGGGAAAATGTGGGCCATCTCTGGAAGGAAACGGGAAACCTGGCTACCTGGGATATGGAGAAGGCTGAGGTACTCAATGACTTTTTTGCCTTAGTCTTCACCACCAAGCGCTCTAGCCATGCCACCCAAGTCACAGAAGGCAAGAGCAGGGACTGGGAGAATGAAGAACCGCCCATTGTAAGAGAAGATCAGGTTCAAGACCATCTAAGGAACCTGAAGGTGCACAAGTCCATGGGACCTGATGAGATGCATCCACGGGTCCTGAGGGAACTGGCGGATGAAGTTGCTAAGCCACTATCCATCATATTTGAGAAGTCGTGGCAGTCCAGTGAAGTTCCCATTGACTGGAAAAGGGGAAATATAACCCCCATTTTTAAAAAGGAAAAAAGGAAGACCCAGGGAACTGCAGGCCAGTCAGTCTCACCTCTGTGCCTGGGAAGATCATGGAGCAGATCCTCCTGGAAACTATGCGAGGGCACCTGGAAAATAAGGAGGTGATAGGTGACAGCCAACACAGCTTCACTAAGGGCAAATCGTGCCTCACAAATCTGGTGGCCTTCTTTGATGGGGTGACAGCGTTGGTGGATAAGGGAAGAGCAACTGATGTCATCTACCTGGACTTGTGCAAAGCATTTCACACTGTCCTGCACGACATCCTTGTCTCTAAATTGGTGAGACATGGATTTGACGGATGGACCACTCGGTGGGTAAGGAATTGGCTGGATGGTCACAATCCAAGAGTTGCAGTCATTGGCTCGATGTCCAAGTGGAGACCAGGAACAAGCAGCATTCCTCAGGGGTCGGTATTGGGACCAGCGCTGTTTAACATCTTTGTTGGCGACATGGACAGTGGGACGGAGCGCACCTTCAGCAAGTTTGCTGACGACACCAAGCTGTGTGGTGCAGTCGACATGCTGGAGGGAAGGGATGCCATCCAGAGGGACCTTGACAGACTTGAGAGGTGGGCCCGTGCAAACCTCATGAAGTTCAACAAGGCCACGTGCAAGGTCCTGCACATGGGTCAGGGCAATCCCAAGCACAAATACAGGCTGGGCAGAGAATGGATTGAGAGCAGACCTGCTGAGAAGGACTTGGAGGTGTTGGTTGATGAGAAGCTCAACATGACCCAGCAATGTGTGCTCGCAGCCCAGAAAGCCAACCCTGTCCTGGGCTGCATCAAAAGCAGCGTGGCCAGCAGGTCGAGGGAGGGGATTCTGCCCCTCTACTCCACTCTCGTGAGACCCCACCTGGAGTCCTGCGTCCAGCTCTTGGGCCCCCAACACAAGAAGGACATGGACCTGTTGGAGCGAGTCCAGAGGAGGGCCACAGAAATGATCAGAGGGCTGGAGCACCTCTCCTGTGAGGACAGGCTGAGAGAGTTGGAGTTCTTCAGCCTGGAGAATAGAAGGCTCCAGGGAGACCTTACTGCAGCCTTCCAGTACCTAAAGGGGGCCTACAAGAAAGCTGGAGAGGGACTTTTGACAAGGACATGTAGTGACAGAAGGGGTAATGGGTTCAGACTGAAAGAGGGTAGATTTAGATTAGATATTAAGAAGAAATGTTTCCCTATGAGGGGGGTGAGGCACTGGCACAGGTTGCCCAGGGAAGTTGTGGATGTCCCATCCCTGGAAGTGTTCAAGGCCAGGTGGGATGGGGCTTTGAGCAACCTGGTCTAGTGGGAGGTGTCCCTGCCCATGGCAGGGGTGTTGGAACTAGATGATCTTTAAGGTCCCTTCCACCCAAACAATTCTATGATTCTATGTGCAAGATGTCACTCCTGAGTAACTTGGTTCAAATTCTTCTTAAGGTATAAAATAACTTAATCCCAAGAACATAGGTGAGGGGTGGCACTGGGACAGAAGGGCCCATGAATTCAGCAAGATTTAAAAAATCAGAGGTAGGAAATACCTTTGCCGCATGAATTTACCTCAGGTACTGCTGCCCACACCCTGCTTTCCAGGATGTTTTAAACGTTTCCAGCTATGGGGTTCAGCCTGTTTCATACAAAAAACCCACCCCAAACACGTTGTCCTCGGAGCTGATGCCCCAACCCTCCTGACTGAACACAGCGGGGGTATCAGCCCCTCGGCGGCCCGCGCTGAGGGGGCCCGGGGCGCCGCCTGCTATCGCCTCCCCTCCGGCCGCGGCGGCCCGCGCTGAGGGGGCCCGGGGCTCCCTCTGCCATTGCCTCACTCTCCGGCCAGGTCCCCCCTTATCCTCTCCGGCACAGCCGGGGGCGAAAGGAGCCCCCACCGCCCATCCCCAGGCACCCCGGCGGCATCAGGCAGGCTCGGCCCGCGGCCGCCGCTCTCTCGACTCACGCCGGCCCGTACCCGCCCCGGCCGCCGGTCGGCCCGGCGCTAGTTTCCGGTGGGACTTTGTGCCTCGGCGTTTCCCTTCCCCTCCTTGGCTCGGCCCGGCCCGGCGGCGGCGCCGGTCTCCCCGCGGCCCATGCAGTCGCGGGTGCTGTGCCTGGGCGGCGGGGCCGGCGGCCCCGCCGGGCGCAGGGTCCGCCTGCTCCTGCGGCAGGTGCTGGGCGGCGGCGCGGCCGCGGCGCGGTCCGGCTGCCTGGAGGTCAGGGCGCTGCACGGCTCAGGTAACGACCCTTGGCCCCCCGGGCTGGTCCGGCCCGGCCCGGGCCTCCCTACAGCCTCCCCCTGGCATCCCTTGCCCCGGCCAACCCCCAGGCCCTGGCACCGGGCCCGGGAATGTGGGCAGCCTCGCTCTCCCCTCAGCCAGGCGGCCCGGGGGAGGCCTGGAGGCAGGTTACCACCTTACGGGCTGCTGGTGTGTCCAGTTTGCGCTACTGACCCTGTTTCTTCTTATGCTCGCGACTGTTGTGTGAGAGGAAAGGGCATAGTTCAGTCACAGGCTTGCAGGGACGCTTAGTGTGGCTTTCCATAGCTTCTCTTTCAAACTGTTTCACCACAGTGAAGCAAGGAGCAGACCCGCAGCCTGTACCTGTGAGAACTGCTCTTCTCCATCGACCGGCTTATTACCGTCTTGCGATGCTTTCTGTTTCTGCATTGCATGGCTTTGTCCTTCCGCTAAGGCAAAGCCACATCCATGTCAGGGGTTGCCAAGGCCGATGCGTGTTTGAGTGTGCCTGCAGCATACGGTAATGAGATGGGGGGTTGACCTTGAGCTTGCATGTGCTAGGAAGGATGACCTGAACTGTCCCGGAGTATCCTCTGCTGACCTTTGAGACAGATGACGGGCCAGTGCAGTGCAGAAGTGGCATTTGGAAATGGTGACATACGTCTGTGGTAGCTGGCACTTTTCTGGATGAAAGCCAAAAGCAACAAAGCTACTAAATACAGAGTGAGTGATGAGCAGCTGTAAATTAGGGAGATATGATGACAGCAAGTGATTCTGATGGTGAGGTACTCGCTAAAGGTTTTAATTGCACCCCGTTAATACCATTGAGCTCGATTTTTATTTTAATCTGTTTATTAGTTGACCAGTTCATTTCTTTAAATGTGTGTTTGGTTTCTCAAGAAGGAATCCCTTGCGGAATTGATAATCAAAAAATTCCTTCAAGAATTTTTAATACAAAATATTTTATTTGTGAAAAGTACTAAATAGCCTGAAAAAATAGAGTTCTTTATCTTAAAACAAATAGGAATAAAAGGAAATAAGTCCACAATGTGTGAAACAAGCACCTGAAGGAAGTAGCTCAGGACTTTTCAGCCCTTTGTTGGGATGAGTAACCTTAAGAACAAGAAGAAATTCAGCAAAATGAAATGGTAGCAAATGCAGTATTACTAAAAATACTTCATAATTTCCATGTGCTATGGAATGCAACTGAGTGTAACTTAGTAATATTCATGAATACACTGTATATGTATATGAATAATAAGAGTATTCCCAGTTACAATCAACCATGGTAATAGTTTTGGTAGAAAGATCTAAGTCTCAAAGCTCAAGACAATCTTGTAGTTTATTAAAGGCAGGCTAATATTAGGGATATTTGCCCTCCCAGCACCTGAGACATCTCATTCATTATAGTGCTTCCTGTGCTCCTGTGAATTTGGGACCTTGATATTAGGAATACTATTTATTATTTGGTTTTTATTGTTAGAATTTTTAAAATTAATTTTATTTTAAAGATGATTGCATGTCCTCTTGCAGGACCTATCACTCCTTTGAGGTTACTGAAGTTGCAAAGAAATGGTCTGAAATTTTGTGTGCAATACGTGGTTTTGCTATTTCTATGCAGCTGCTGTAATTACAAGTCTTGTTGTAAGCAGTGTTGAAGTTGCGTGTCTCTTCCCTACTGATAAAGAAAATATTTCTGAAAGGGCTGGAAGCTGTTAACAGTCAAGTAAACAGCAAATTGTTGTCTACCCAGTAATTTGGATATGACATCCCTGCCAGATCGGATTTAGTCTCTGTGATGGTACCTTTTAAGTGTGAGGGAGAAACTGTTGTCAGTTTTTGTCCTGTTATATGTGAAGGAGTCATGCTCAGCTTTTTAGCTTTGTCTTTGTAATGCAAATATGGCTTGCTGCTGCACTGGGGGCTGTGGAGGAACTGCTAGAGCTATCTAGTGGTAAAGCTTAAGAGAAATCTCAAACTGAAAGACAGAGGTGCACAGTGACTAAAGGGTAATGGGAATAGCTAGGAAGGTTTGGATTTGCACAGCTTATTTAATGAGGGAAACTTCATTTATAGTAGCCAATGGGAGGATGAATATCAGATTCATTTTCTAATGAAGGTTTCATGTTTCTTTCCAAAAGACTAAAGAAAAATCAAATTTTTGTAGACTGCAGAATTATTTGTGATGAATTATTATTTTAAACACAGTATGTGCAAACAAAATGAAGTTCTATGTAACTCAGTTCACTGGCATTTAATTATTTGCATCTATCTGTACATAATGTGAAACATTTCATAGAATCATAGAATTGTTCTGGTTGGAAGAGACCTCCGAGATCATCGGGTCCAACCATTAACCTATCACTACCAAGTCCCCCACTAAATCATATCCCTTAGGGCCTCATCTAAACGTCTTTTGAATACCTCCAGGGATGGGGACTCCACCACCTCCCTGGGCAGCCTGTTCCAGTGCCCGACAACCCTTTCGATGAAGAAATTTTTACAAATGTCCAATCTAAACCTCCCCTGGTGCAACTTGAGGCCATTTCCTCTTGTTCTGTCATCTGTTACTAGGGAGAAGAGTCCGACCCCCATCTCTCTACAACCTCCTTTCAGGTAGTTGTAGAGAGCAATAAGGTCTCCCCTCAGCCTCCTTTTCTCCAGGCTAAACATCCCCAGTTCCCTCAGCCGCTCCTCATAGGACTTGTGTTCCAGACCCTTCACCGGCCTCGTTGCCCATCTCTGGACACGCTCCAGCACCTCAATGTCTTTCTTGTAGTGAGGGGCCCAAAACTGAACACAGTACTCGAGGTGCGGCCTCACCAGGGCCGAGTACAGGGGGACAATCACCTCCCTACTCCTGCTGGCCACACTATTTCTGATACAGGCCAGGATGCCGTTGGCCTTCTTGGCCACCTGGGCACACTGCTGGCATTTGAAAAAGTCTGTCAGAATACACAATACCAGAGATGCTTTAAGGGGTTGATGGGAACAAATGCTGAATTTGGTGAAAATTGAAAAGCTGAAAAACCAAAAATCATTGCCTGTCAGATAGTACAGGCAAAGAAAGGCCTCTTGTGTACTTTGCTGCTCAATGTACGTAAAACAACTTACACTTTGTCACTTGCGTAGACCAAAATATATACTAGTTTCATTCGCTGTTTTCTGCAGCTCTGTCTGTCCAGGTTCACTTCCTATGCTTTCCAAAACCTGGTCAGTCCCAATTTCTAATCAAACTCGTGTTTAAAGCCTAAAAGATCTCAGTAATACATACAAGAATATCTGCTGAGTATAACACAGTCAGTTGTAAAAACTGTATCAAACTTCAGAATCCTGTAATGTTGATCATTAATGTAGAGGATCTAAGTGATCATAGTAAAAATTTATAATCTGAAAGAAGACTGTGAATGAGACCATGTGTTTAGCAGGGGTTTTGGGTAATTATTTTTTCCGGGTCTCTCACTGTCCAAAGACTAAAGAATTGGTTGATGATGCTTTCCAGCACATTCCCTTTTCTGACTTTACCTGTGTCATTATCTTGTTGAAGTTCATGTGTTGACAACTGGGAGTGAGGTTCTGACAATATGTTTTTCACTGGCAAAACCTATTTAAGAGACTTCCTTGTTTCATTTTTGTCTTAACATTCCTGTTATTGTTCATTGCCTCCATAAATGTACTTATGGGGCTGCATTGTCGTCACTGAAACGATTCCAGTGATTTGATTTATGGTGAGGCCTTATGAACAGTTGTTGCGTCAGCAACTGAGAAGGCAGCAAATGGAGACGGGAATTTTCAAAGCCAGTTGTCCGTGAAAGTTTGCGGAGTTATGCCTGACTTATTTCAAATTATTCTAACATTTACGAGAGAAAAGGTTGGTGGCAAGAAAATAGTGTCTTGTGTTAGACGCGCTGATATAGCTGGAAGAAAGGGATGAGCTGTCAGGCAGATAAGCTTCTGTACACTCTTCAGTAGGGTTTCACCATTGTTCCCATGAGTAGATGTCAGTAAATAGCTTCTGAGTTTTAATATTTGGCAGTTGTTCAAAATTTAAATTTTCCTGTTTAGCAACTGTTACAGTCCTGATATGTGTTGATGTGTTCTGCAAGTCCTGCTGATTTTAATACGTAAGGCTGAAGTTGAACCTGCTTGGCAAACTCAGGGACTCAGGACAGTTGCGTAGGAGATGCCATAGTGAATTTTAAAGCTGCTTTGTCTATTTTGGTATCTTTTCAGTAAATGGGAAGTTTTAAAAAAACTCTATTGATTTTCAGTTGTAGTTTCTTTCTAGTTGAAATATGTTATTGAAATTATACCAATGCATTTGATACCTAAGTTCAGTTTAGAATAGATTGATAGTTTGGCTTTTCTGCACTGAGCAAACTGTCCTTTAGGACTCTTGGTATCGTTTTAAAACACTATAAGCTAATTTTCACATAAGTAGCATTGGCCACAGAAGACTTGAAAGGGAACGCTGGGAATGTGATGGGCATGTGGTATCGTATGACTAAGAGGAGGTAGTGGATATCTCTTTCTACAGACAGCTAGCAGAAACCTCCCACTCATGGGCCCTCAAGCTCACGGGGGGGGATTTCAGCCATCCATACATCTGCTAGGAGGGCAATCTGGCATTGTGCATGTGCTCTTGGTAATTTCTAGACTGTGTTGGTAAAAAATTTGTAACGCAGATGCCAGAGAGCCTGGTCGGGGTAACTCTTCGCTTCATCTACTGCTCACAAATAGGGAAGAACAGTGGCCAATTTGGTCACAGATGGCAGCCTGGATCACAGTGACCGTAACGTGATTGAGTTGAGGATCTGGAGGAAAGCTGGAAAGGTGAGCAGCAGAATTAGGATCCTGGACTTAAGGACTGCAGGCTTTCACTTATTCAGGAGATTGGTAGGTAGAATCCCTTGAATAACAACCATGAAGGAGAAGGGTGCCCAGGAGAGCTGGATGATTTTAAAAGAAACCTTAATGACAGCTCAGGAATGAAGCATTATAAGCATTTCAAATGATTGTACATGACTGGATTTCAGATAAGATTCCGCGTTCATGTTGTTGATCCTTTACTAATGCAGAAAAATGGAGAAAAAGGTTCACTTCCTTGAGTAAATACCAAGACTCTGTTTTAATGACACTTGGACTTTAGTCAATAAAAAGAATCATAAGCCTAAAGTAGATAATTGAAAAAATCAAGCGTTAGCTTCAAACCTGAAAATTAAAAAAAATAGAAGGTTTAACAGTAATGTTGAGTAGAAATTGAGTAATATTCAAATTTTATGTTTGAAGTAATTATTTTGGTTTCTTAGAGGGACTTTCTTTCTTTTGCTTATAAAAAAGGGTGACTTCAGTAGATTTTTTTGCTTAGATTGGAGATGGATTTTGTTGTGTAAACATCCAACTATTTCAGTCTGCAGCCGCTCTCAGTCTGCAGCATCCTGTTGGCAGCAGCTGAGCTCCACCTCATCTGTATGTGAAGGCAGCGGTGGTCAAGGAGCAAACCTCATGAGTGCGGGGAATGGGTTTCTGTCCCTCATACTCATGTGCTTGGGAGGCTGCCAGTACCAATGTAAGATGCCGAATAGGTTACAGTGTTACCCAGTGACTGTGTGTAATGTTTGCAGCCATGAAGATGGCCAGTAAGAGCTGGTACGAAATGAGAGAAATAAGTAACTTGTGTAGATAGGGCTGCTTTTTTTTTTTTTTTCTTTCCCCCCTGAATAATGTATTCAGAAAAGTTGAGGAAAAAGAAAAAATAAATCCTGGAAAGTGTCTGTTTCTTCAAAATAAGTTGGCTCTTAAGGATGAGGGCTGGCACACTTTTCTGTGCCCTTATGGAAATGTGCTGGATAAATACCAGTTAAAAGCATCTTTTTTTCCTTCACATTAGAATGAAATTAAGACCTGGAAATATACATTTGAATATAATACAGATTTTGAACTTTCCTCTAACAAGTGTGATCTAATCACACAGAAACTAATGTTAGCAGAGCTTAGCACCTTCACAGTTTTAATATGCTCTTGCTGTTACTGGCTTTTGAGACCAGATGGATGGTCTGTGTACAAGTGAATGTGTAATATACTAAGATGACTGTTGGAGTGTGTTAATCTCACACAAATTCAGGACTGAAGAGGCCAAAAGGCAATAATTTCAGCCACATAAAAACTCAGTGTTCCTGAAGCTTCATTGTAGTGTTTTGTAAAAACCCAGATAATATAAAGATTTACACATAAGATTGGAACTGTTTGTGTTGTGCACTCAAAAAACTAAATGCATGTATAGATCTGTGCAGGGTGTTTTCTTTTGCTGTAGGATTTCTTTATTTAAAAATAGCCATTTCAAATTTATTCATTTCCTTCTTTTTTTCTTAATGTGTTATTTCACCAGAAAAATGGCGAATAGAATAAATAAAACATTTTTCTGCTTCTTAAGTTCCTAAATTGTAGTTGAGATGCAATCTGTTTATCTTCAGATATGACCAGTGTTGCTGTAAATAATTTAAACAGCAGTGGCTTTTTCTTTTCAACATATAGGAAAAAATAGTAGGATTAAGGAGTAGTCTCTTCTTGGGGTGGAGGGGGAACAGAAGAGGGATAGTTGATGTGGTACTAGCTTTTAAAATACAAGACCAGTCAAAGGTGCCAAACATCCAATAAAGCTGCATCTCCAAGAAGCCTTCTTACTGAGATTATAACATAAAAGCATCCACAGTGGGTCAGAACAAAGGTCCATCGAGTCCTACTATTCCGTATCGGAGAACAGTGAGTAGGAGATGCCGGGGGAAGAATAAAAGCACAGGGTGTTCATGCAGGGGTGCTCTGCCAAAGTGTTCTCCCAGCCTCCAGCTGCCGCCTCTGCAGCTCAGGGGTTTGTCGCTGAAGGTGGTGGCTTTCTGTTCAGTGGACTGAGTGCAAGAAATAAGCCTGCTCACCTGAAGAGCCCTTGTCAGTTATAGTAAAAAGCAGATGTAGGTATTAATATTGTTATCTGTGCAAAATGTAGCCCTAAAAGAGAGAGTGAACCACATTGTGTGTTGCAGTTACTGGCTAGCTGTATGTGTGTGCAAATTGCCATTTTGCCAGGGGTGCAATTCACACCTGTCTATTCCAGACGCAGTAGAAGGAGCTCGTTGCATGTATTGAGACTGTTTTCATATCTCCTCGTTTCACAGAGTCTCTTCAGGATCCCATTACTGGGTCCTGCTGTTTATGTGCCCCCAATTTCTATCCCATATTGCATGGGCTCTGAATGGGATGTCCCCCTTACCTTTTGGATTCTGGCTTATTTGGCACTTGTTTTGTTTCAGCAGCCATTGCATACATCAGGCACTGCTTGTATGCCACTGTTTTCCCCAAAGACTGTGCTACCTAAGATTACTGTTTTCTGTGTGGGAGATGTGCCCCTGATTTCTTGTCTTCACTGTTTACCTAAGCAAGACTGACATAGGCTACAAAGTCTCCATTGCAAAACCTCATGTGTATAGCTTTTGTCCACAATAGCGTGGTAGTAGCTTGTGAGCTGGGTCGGAGTATTCATGGGCTGTTCCATAATTTGCAGTGAAGACAGATCATTTGGGGTATATATTCTCGAATTATGAGTCTTGCTGATTTAACACCACTGTTTTACCAAGCAGGCTGTTGTCAGTTCCTTGCCAGCTGGTGAAACGTTGGAAAGAGCCTGTCTGGGATGACATCTCTGTTCAAAGAGTTTGGAAATGCAGTGGGAACCGAGTAACCAAACATGAGATTTTAAATAAGAACAGAAAAAACAAATGGGACAAGAAAATATATCCCAGGTGGAAGTGTGTGATAAGATTAGTGGGCTAATCCCCCCTGTGCTTATTTAGCTAGGAAAATAGACTGCTGTCTTGATTTATTGTTGCTAAAAGTTCTATTAAACACTGCTAATATTTTTGCTTTGTGGACAGATGCAAGTTGGAGGCAACATTTGTCTCCAGGCAGCAACAAACCTGTTAAAAGCTGAATGCCCTGACTGTATGCTAGGGATTTTGTGTGCTCAGCTCTCTCAACATCTTGCATATAGTTCCGTCCCAGGCTATTTTTCGTGAAAATTTGCAGGGACTGTTGATGGCTGAAATATTTGTGGAATTTTTGGACATGATTAGATGTGTTGATCAAAGGTTAGCATGTTATAGACTGACATAAATACCACCAGAAGAGATGCATTTTCCATTTTTCACCTAGACCAAACTCAGTTGTGGTTTGTTTGGTTGGTTTTTTTTTTAAGGGAGTATAGGAAATCAGCGAAGGGTTTTCAGTACTGTGCCAATAAAATAGGTAATTAAAGTCTCTCCTGTATATGATATCATCATTCCAATGTATTGAAAAAGTCTGACACTTTGTTGTTTCAGCATCTTGTCCCTACTGTGTTTTGGACGACTGTGTATGCATGAAAGAATATTTACAACTTGAGCTGAGGTGATTTAAGCTAGGAGCTAATTAGTCATGTACTCTTGTCTCATTGCGTGTTGGCTGGGGAATGGTGAGAAAATAAACTGGCACTAATTTCCTTAGGATATATCAGGCAACCTGCTCTTTTTAGAATGTTAAAATTCTTCCTAGCTGAGCTAATGAGAGAGGTGTCAACTTTTGCAAGGGCTCCTAGGATGTTTTCATCAACTTGGAGGCATTTTGGTCAATCCTTTAGCTGTTCCCCAGTGAGAAAGAGTGGTTGGAGCTGCAGCAGCAGAAGGGGAACGGGAGATGATGCTTAGGCAGTAAAATATTTTTTCTTGCTTTAAAACGTAGAGAAGTGGGCAAAACCCTGGGGGAGCCAAAGCCTAGGTTTTGCTCCCTGCGGTGGTCATGTCTATTGTCCAGTGACTCTTTAAGACATATAACACTTCCCAGAATGGGGACCAGGCCCCTGAACTGTAGCGGGACTTTCTTTTGGAGTGAGTTTGAACGCTTCAGGATGAAGAGGGCACAGTACTCTTGGGTGCATTTGAACTTCAGATTCAACAAGGGCCAGGAAATCAGCTAAAACCTTGA
This sequence comes from Phoenicopterus ruber ruber, assembly GCA_009819775.1. NCBI lineage: Eukaryota > Metazoa > Chordata > Aves > Phoenicopteriformes > Phoenicopteridae > Phoenicopterus > Phoenicopterus ruber. The sequence continues at coordinate 186,203,613 of CM020215.1, read as the reverse complement.
ACTGCTGCCTAGTCATTAGCTCGGCCTCAGCTCTGTTTGGGACCATTCCACTTCTTGGCTCCTACACAGACTTGCCAGAGAAGGGTACTTAGCTCTAGGAGGGAGGGTGGGAACTGCTTCGTGCTGCTTGTCCTTAGGACCAGGGATGAACCCTTGGTCACCTTTTATTTAGCAGTACTTCTATTGCCTAAGTTTCCCACTTTCTGGCAAGCCATTGAAGCACTGTATTGTCACGTAAAATGCGGGAACAACCAGCAGTTTACCACCTTCTGACAATATTTTAAGGAAAAAATGGGGAGCTGATTATTTGCAGTTCAGGAGCAATATAAAGACCCACATGCAGGCTTGTATGTCAGGCTGTGAATCCCAGTCTCAGTGTCATGGTTAAGCCCTTAAATTTGGAAGGAAATCAGCTATAATCCTTTCTTTGCTGCTTCCTGTTTGTTGCTGTAGGTGATTCTTCTCTGGCTGCTACAAATCTAGCCCTAAATGTGTAACCTTCCCATGGATTGTGTGAGTCATGTCAGAACCTGGGGATTCTCAGCCCTGTGAGATGAGCAGTAACATCTGGGTATGCTGGAAGAGAACTGCATTTGAGTGTAAAACTAGAGTCACTGCTGACTGAGAGGAGAGCTGCTGTATGTATGGGAGGAGTTTTAGTTGCCTCGGTCGATTTGGACAAGCTTTCTCTTCAGTGTCTCCCTCTCTGGTTCCAACATTGGTCTTGAAACTCTTTGACTCCTTAGGCAGCGCTGGAGATAGGCAACTGTAGACTGGGTCTTCTTGGATGCTGTAGGACAAGGTGCAGGTCAAAAAAAGGATTTTTAGGGTTGGATCTTGTTCGTGGGCTGTGTCTTTTCTACGCCTCATTTCTCAGAAAAGCACAAGCACAAGAAACAAGTTCCAAAACTTGGCCTCAGTGCATGGAAAGGTAGTGCAATCAGAGTGCTGTGGCAAAACTGCACCCCTGCACAGCAGTATTACTCCGGTAATCGTCTCCATCCTCGCACAAGCACTACAGTGCCTGTTGAACAGTGAAGCTGGTATTATCTTCAGCAACAGTAACGGAAAAAATGTCATTTTACTAGAGTCATCTTAGCTTCATGGTCTTAATACTTGTGAACTAGTTTGCATGGCCCAGATGGTCTCTTGAAAAAAATAAACTTTGAGTTTGTTACCAGTCTGCAGCTCATTTTCTTGGCTTCACAGGTTTAGGCTGTTGTGCTGTTTTTCTGTGTGACCACTGCCACCTTGGTGCTCGCCCATTTCCTGGCTGCAAACTAGATTTCACTTCTGATTTTCATGAGAAAGTACACAGGGCATGCCCTGCAATTTAATTCAAGCCTGTGGGTGCAGAAAGACAGATAAGACAGGCAGGTCCTAGTAGGAGACCAGTAAATAAAATGGGCAGGTGCTTTAGTTTTGGTGAAATCCAGAGCAAGAAGTGCTTGAAACCTTTTAAACCTTGGAAAGGTGCCAGGTTCTCCATACAGTCAGAGAGTGCAGGAAGGGCCCACTGACATAAATATGTCATTTCATACATCCAACAGATACTGTTTCAGGCTGCTTGAAAACTCAGGAAAATCATCACCCCTGCAAGTGTTTCTCACTGCTAGTTCTGCAAACAAACAGTCTAAGGATTTAATTTCAATAAATCAACGATGGTAGCTGGAATGGGGTTCTATAGTGAGCTTGAATTCCATACCTCCCAACAAAGTAAGTTACGGTTATAACAACAGCAACAAAAGAAAGAAGTCAAGGAATATTAATTGAGTGTAAGTTATCCTGGTACCTGATCTGTTGAAAAGCAGCAGAGCCTAATTAGTAAACTAATAGTTCTCAAAGACATTAGAGGCTGCTTTGTGAACACACAGTCAGCCTTACCACAGCAGGCCTATGATTTAAATGTTAATATAAGGACATTAAACATGTAAAAAGTATCTGGGAACTAAAAGACTTTTTTTCTCTTTTTATAGGTGGTACTGTCACTATTGGAGATGTGTCTTTTAAACTCAAAACACCGAAGAACCCAGAACTTGTTCCACAGAACTACAGTAAGAATCTGCTTTCCTTTTGAAAGGGTTTCAAGGCTTTGTTCAAAAAACTTTTCCGCACTCAAGTCACCCCATTGACTTTACTGAAATTATCTAAGAAATATGTTTTGAAAAAGCATGCAATTTGGGGAAGGGTGTCTTTGCTGAGTTCTTTGCTATATCTCTGGTTTAACTGGTTATATAGGAATCTCTTAACTTTGAATGTAATTTGTCCCATTGGTCAGTGGGACAGTAAAAGGACCATTTGTGTATGTTTAAATATTTTGTTCAAAAGGGGTCTCATCCAGCAATTACTTCTAAAAATAATATGGTAATCTCAAATTGTTTGGTCATAAAACTGTGGCAGTTTAAAATTATCATTCGGTTGAAAGATGATTATGTGTCCTAGGAGTTTTCTGCTGTATGGCAGATGTATGGTGTTTTTCTGCTGTGACATTTAGTATTCCCAGGCTGTCATGTTATTGTTGTCAGCAAATATACAGATCTTTGCAATCCATCAAGTTAATCGGAAGTCAATTGCATAGTGATAAAAAACGCTATCAAATACTTACAGAAGTCACAGCAAACTATGCACATTAACAATGCGCATACATATACTTAAAATTAATTCACATTATGTTTTGATACCTTATTAAAAATGCCACGGATTTGCAGCCATCTGTATTTCCTGTTTGTTTGTTGAGAATACATGCTTCTTGAGCTTTTCCTTTTGCACTGTGGATCAGCAAGTGAATCATGCTTTCATTGTGACATTTCCCAGGACGGTACAGGCCACCTATTTCCTGAGGATCCAAAATGATCAGGTGCCATTTGTTCAGCACTTTCACATGTAGGCTGCTGGATGTCTGAAGTTTAAATTAAAAAAACCCCACCAACAACCGATTTTTCCACCCAGATAAATTCTCAGACCAAAACCAAGCACACATGGTATTCTGAAGGGATATGTAAGTCTTATACTATGCTTAGACATAGCAAAGCATTGAGAACTCCCAGTTACTGTCATCACTGGGCTTACGAGGTCCTACAGCTGGAATCTGAGTGTAGTCATTCACTTCAAGCCAATTTGCTTTCCAGCATGTCTAAATCCATTCCATGACATTTTGAAAAGGACATCAAGAAAACTGCTGGGACAGTGGGTTTTTTGGGGGACAGAGGGTGGGGTTCTTTTGTTTGTTTTGGTTTGGTTTTGTTTTAGAAGAATGGCATTGATAACATCAATAGTAGACTTGCCACTGCACAGCTGGCAGGGTGGCAGATAACTGCTGCGAGAGAGATACTGAGGGCAAGAGGGATGTTACAGGTGTACAGGGAGTGCTACTGGTACGGTATCAGAAAGGGCAGGATCTGCTGCGTGAAGGTCTATATTATTGTGTTCTTAGGCAATAGGACTTCAGTTCATCAGGCATCAGTTCATCAGACAGGCTTTAGATGACCCTTGAGCAGGGGGGTTGGACAAGATGACCTCCAGAGGTCCCTTCCCACCTCAGCCATTCTGTGATTCCTTATTTTGTAGTAACTGTGGGATAGTACATCTGTGTTACTAGTGACATATTTAGATTACTGTTTCTTAACTCTCTTCTGAAATCATAGAATCATAGAATCGTTTTGGTTGGAAGCGACCTCCAAGATCATTGAGTCCAACCGTTAACCTATCACTACCAAGTCCACCACTAATGCAACCTTTCTTCTGAAATGTTTGTCCTTTGAGAGCTGTAGCAGGAATATAAAGGGAGATTTTGTTTGCTTGTGGTCTTTGATGAGCATGAAGTCTGCCACTAGTCTAGGAGGCCAGATCACTGGTCTGCATCTGGATCCTGGGCTGCTTAATTCCCATAGCCCAGTAGACATCACACTGTGATGCTTTCCTGCCAAGTGATCTATGGTACCAAAGATGTCTTATGACATGTGTCAGTCCATGCTGTTATGGCGTTGCCTATGAGGAAAGTGTTTCTGTTTTATACTGTAATGACACTTCCCATACCTTGTGAGTTCCCTGGGGACGTGGCCAAACAGTTGAGAAATTCTGCTCTGCATTATTACTTTTTATAGCTTCTTAAATGATCGATTTTTGCTTCTCATCATTTATTCTGTATGCCTGTTTTCTCTTCTGTATCATAAAGTAAAGACATCAGTTGTCTAGGTCAATGACTAATGTGATCTGTTTCACTTATTTACATTTCTTGTAGATTGTTTTGCTTTCTGGTTTTCTGTGCTCTACCAAATGTGTTAATTTTAACAATGCCTCCCTGCCTTCCACTCCTCCACACCATGCCATTACATGTTTTGGTCAATCTGCACTTTTTAGCAGGAGAAATGTTAACTCTAAGTTGCTATAACAGCATCTCTTTCAGTACTTTGGAAAGAAGAAGAGAATTATGGTAAGAGAATTATGGTAAGAGAATTATGAAAACATTTGGTAGAATCGAGGAATGAGAGATTTTTCTAGTTAACGATTATAAGAACGAAAAAGTGTTTGAAAACCTATCTGATAGCAAAAAAGTTATTAAAAATGGAACTGTACAGAATGATGGGATCTTAGCTAAAATCTGATACTACAACTAAAAGTAATGTTTATTAGCACATATTAGGTGTATTATTAGTTGTTTCTCTTTTTTTTTTTTTTAATAATCATGACTGAAAGGAGTGTCATGCTTGGGATACTGTTGTTCATCAGTATTCATGATTACCTAAGGTACAAAATTTTGCTCAGAAACCTAAATATTAAATTAGTTAAAATTAAGTAAGGTAGAATACTCATGTATTTAATAGCAGAAAATCAATTTCAAATACTTGAGTACAATTTCTTTGTATATTTAAATTTAGGAAATTTTTTTATCCCTTAGTGCTTAAGTTCTATGGTTATGTTACTATGGAGAACAAAGTTATATTCCTTTAGTGAAATTAAGTACATTATATTGGCTCCATGTCAGTTATCTCCTCTTTGTGAGGCATTTAGAGAGTATGTGCGTTACTTAACTGAACCCATTTTTTTCTTGTTTTAAGAGTACATTTTTTTTTGCTTTGTGAATGACTGCTGTAGATACAAGATGTTTTGTTGTGAGATAGATGAACATAATTGCATATTTATTACTAATCTATAAACTGAAATGTTACATATTTTGAGATTTTATTATAGTAACTAATACTACATTTAAATGACCAAGGTACTTAACTGATTTCTTTTAAACTAAGACTAGAAATAATTTGGTCATCCAGTTAAGTGGGAAATATCCCTGAAAAGGTCTCAGACATTGTAAAGTTTGCAGTGGAGTAAGAACTAAGAGGAGGGAATTGAAGCAGTTACAGTTTATTTACTAGTGCTGCATATAATACTGTTTTCTAGCTCATAATTTGTGTAGCATAGAATGTTTCAGCTTTGGTTGTTCTGCCAGATAAGAACTATGTTAAAATACCGTAAAGTTGAAAGAACATATCTATAATTTACAGCAAGTTTTAGGGATGTTATAACTTATTCTAAACTCAGCATTGTTATTCTAGGCTCAAAAATAGCCTTAAAACTCTGAACACAAATTGTCACACAATAAGGAGTATAAATGTATTAAGTACCTACAAAACGTTACCTTTGTCATTTTGTCACTTAATTGATACCAAAATACTTCATTTTTTGTGTTACCAGATTAAACTGATTTTTAAGTCCTTTTTTGGACCTTGTTACATGTTGCAGGAACGGATAGGGTACATACAGCTGGTTACCTTATGTTTTCATGTCCTTGCTTTTCAGGTTTTATGTTAGGTACCTAGCAAGTTCTGTGTGAAGTACTCCATTTTGTGTGTTAATATAAAATATTAATTTGTTTTGCTGTTGTTGGCAAATGGCTTTTTCTTGGAAGATGATAATTAAAGGTACATAAAATCTGAATTGTTCTTATTTTTCTTTTTATAAGTGACAAGTAAAAATGAGTCATACACAAGGGAATTGTGTTAATGGGATTTCTGTCATAACTGCGTCTGACACGTTCTAGAAAGAGGGCACTTATTTTTGCACTGCTTGTTCTTTTATCAGTAAAAATAAAACCTACATTTTTAAAATCTCACCATACCTTGAAAAGCAGGATTGTTTCTTTAATTATACTTTGGAGAAACTTCGTACGGCTTTCCATGATAGTTTAGATCTAAAATTGAATTGTGAGAATGCATGTTAATTTTTTTTACATTGAGTTCATGTCAGTGCACTGCTTTCATTAGTGGTTTCTGGAAATTTTATGAAAATGACAAGGTACCTGATGTTTCATGTATTTATTAATCTTGACAAAACAATTCCTAACATAGCTCTTCCGGGACACTTTTTTCAATGATGGCAAATCCTCATTAAGGCAGGAAAAGGGATATTCTCTTGCGACACCACGTCAGCTCTGCTGCTCTGTGAAGGTGCAGGTGCATTTGGGAGTTTGGCTGTAGTTGTGTTACGTGCAACTGCATTGGTTTGTGGAAGATTAATTTCAAACAGTGTGTGCCAGGTGTCCTGAGTCTGAGCACCCTCCCCAATGCGTGATCAAAAGTGACATGCGTGTATACAAGGGGTTATGTGATAAATCCTGTTAGTTTTGTCAGTTGAGATATATGGAAGACTAATTATCATGAGGCATTTAAGCAGAAAGTTTGTGTGTATAATAATGACATACAAAAAAGTAGCAGTAAATGTTTTTTTGTGCTTGAAAGGGATTTGTTTTAACGTTGAGGAAATTTGGGTTATTTCTTTGTAGTAGGCTCAGTGGTACCAGCAGTTCCTGTTATTTATTCTTCACCTGAAAGATCAATATTGTCCGAACAGTAAGACACCTCTGTGTCCTTCTCCTAGAATGGTATGTACCACGTGCTGAAGCAGGGACAAGCATGTATGTGTAGTTATTGCTCAAAGTACGTTCAGATTTGCACAGGAATGTGTGTTCATTCTTATTTCTGTTTACTTTAAATCTGAGTGTCAAAGTGCAACACATTACAGAGACAGGTTGTATTGCAGGAGGACCGTAATTTTGCACTAACAAAGATTTTTGTTGTTACATTTCTTCTTTCCTAGCATAAGGAAGGATGCCTGTTGTGAGATGGTGATTATTTCAGCAGTTGGAGTTTTCATGTAGGCTTGTAACTGATCTGCTGCTTGGCTGTTACCACCTAATCCAGAATCTGAAATAGTGGGTTTTTGTCAGTAGAGCTGTGAATGTTTTACACCATTATCCTCATTTTGTCCATACCAAGAGTGAGGCACAGGGAGACATGGGGACGTGGAAACCTTCAGAGAAGGTCTGGGTGTAGCTCAGGAAGTGGTCTGCACCGTTCCTTGTGCCTCAAAGCAGGATCAGCTGAATTCGGACCATTCCTGAGAGGTGTTTGTCCTCCTTGTTCTTAAAATGTGCCAGTGATGTAGATTCTAGAATTTCTCTGCACACTTTGCTTGAGTAATTAATGATTCTTTTGTGAAAAAAGCTTTTTCTGATGCCTAATTTAGATCTTTCTGGCCACACTTTTAGTTCCCTGGGGCTTGTTCTATGTAGCATAATCATGATGTACAGATAACATTTTTCTTCACTGTGATTGTCTTGCATATTGGAAAACAGTTGTTATGATTTTCAGTCATTTCTTCTCTAGACTGAATTCTTTAACTTTTCCATGTCTTCCAGAATTTTGATAATTCTTCTTGCTCTTTTCTAGACTCTCTCGAACTTTTCAGTGCTGGACTGAGCTGTTGTGCTCAAAAGCAGACACAATATGTCCCTCCAGTTGGAGTCTGAGCTACAGATAACTGCTCTGGCTCTGTATTTCCCTACGAGTTGTACATCCAGCTAAGAATAGCTTCATTTATTCCATGTTTATATGTCACTAAGAGAAACTTAGTCTTCTGAATCCCATTCAGTGTTCCTTCCAGAAGGCTATTTGGTTTTACATTATTCCTTTATATTCTCTTTTCATTTATACTCACATGGAGAAATATGATTTACCTATGTAGATCTTATGCCTTCCTGTGAAGCAATTGGCTTGGGGGAATTAATGGTAAATGAGTTTATGGTCTCATCCAAGAAGTAACTTCCCCCTTTCTAAACCCCTGCAAAGACTCGCAATTTGTTTCCTTACCACCTCAAGAACAAAAATTTTTGGAATGAAGACCATTTCCATGAAAAATTTATGAGGAAAAATAGTATTCCAGTGAAAAATGTCTGTGATGTAACCGCGTTTTGAGACTTTGTAAACTCCTTGGGCTCTGTGCATCAGCTTAAAATGGGAAGCGCAGCAATGTTTTACTTGCAAAGTGCTAAATGAAAGCAGCTGAAAGCGGGCCACATAGGAGTGCCTCCCGCTTCACCTCGGCCATGCTGCCTCCTTCACCATGTCCTGGGCAGCTCGCTCTCTTCCTTCATTGTCCCCCAGCCTGAACAAACTGTGAAATAGTCTCAGTGAGCTCAGTTTTTTTGAATGTTTTTCTTTTTTGAAATGTGTTTATGTTTTTAGACAAAGGCCTCCCTCCTTGTCCCCTCCTTCCTCAACCATATTTTACAGCGGCCAGCCTCTGTGCTGGACACGCTGCAAACTGCCGTGGAAAGCTACAGGATCCTCTCGGTAATCGGACGAGAGGGAGATCTTTTTCCCCTTGTGAACTTTTGCCTCCCCTGATAAAAGGAACCGTTCTCAGATTCTGAACACACACTGTAGCAAAGGTTCAGGGTATGCTGAGGTCTTTTTTTATTCTGTTGAAAAATATATATATTGGTGTCTTCTAAATGCCTGTTGGTTGTTATGTGATTGACCAAACTAGAGTCATACAGGAACATGAGCTCTAATGTATTTTGTATCACATCTGGCATAGATATTCTTGGGAATCAGTTCATTTAACTGTCTGCCTCTGAACAGTGGGAAGAGGTAGGTGTCTCCTTCATTTATGGGATTTCTTCTGTAGGTGGGACACAAGGGCTTGCCAGCAGATACTGTCTGCTATCTCCAGTCAATCTTATGGCTTCAGTGAGTGTAGCATGTGCCAAGAATTCAAGTATGAGTGAACTGGAAAATTTCCGAGGCTAGCATAGCCATTTCAGTCTTGGTTTTATCAAAAGCTGATTTGTGGATCAAACAAGAGCAGCTGCTGCATTCGCTTCAAAATCTATCTACAACATTTTCTTATTTCCTTATTTGAGGATTTCTCCATTCAGCTTCAGCTGCTCACTTTACAAAATGTTTGCACAGATTCTGCTAGGTGTTGTCCTACTTATCACATATTACAAAGCAATAGAATGCAATTTCTTTCGCTGGCCATCCTTGATACACAGGAATAGCAAATTGTAGCACCGACTACTCTCCTGCATGTGCCAGATGGTGTCTTTGAGAATACACTGTAGAGGCTTCCTACGCACCATCCTGCAGATTAAGAATATAGGGCCAGCTACTCAACTGGTGAAAATCAGAAGAGCGCCACTCAACAGATTATGCAAACCCAGTTTGCATTAGATGCTATCTGACTCATGGGATAATTAATAAAAATTGCTGTAATATACATGCTGATGCTTTTTTCAGCTAATTTGCCTTGTCTTCTAAATGTCATAGAAAATGATTATATGCTGCTTGTAGTAAGGTTAATATACAGTACTTGAACAGAGAGGAATTTTTTTCAAGTTGTGTTCGAGAAAACGTAAAAGCTTTGCAATGGAGATGCTACAGTAAAAGTAGTGTAAATTTATAGAAATAATATTCAAGATACTGTGTATACATATCTGAAGTTGCTTTTGAAAAGCATACTGTGCTTTGGAAACCGTGTATGCAGCATAGACTGCATGTACAGAGAAAATTTTACGTTCTTCTGATTTTAGAAGGACATAACTGGGAAACTGAAGTAGGCTTAATATCTGGAGTGATGTACAGATATTATATGGTAGAATAGAAGGAACTGACAAGTGGAAGCTGCTGTCATGACAGTTCACCTTAGGGAATGCTTGCTTTGAATTTTCGGCACTGTTTGTAACGGGCTTCCTTTGGGTGAGTTTGCAGATGGTCAATGTGCTGACTTTGTGATTGAAAACATGTATTATAACTGATCTAGCTGTAATCTGTACGTGAGCAGAATGATGTGAATGGTGAAGCTATGAAACCATTTTCTAGGAAATGTATCGATAAGGAATTGTCTTTCATGTCCTTTTCTCAAAAAAAGTAAAGTTAGGAAATTATAGGAGATTTTTAAAAGTTCAATTTTTCATATTAATATTGCAGAGTAAATTTGGATTGTTTAAACACAGTGGCAAGAATATAAGTGCCCTGAAATTCCTTACAGTTTGCAGGGGGGTCACATTCCTAAGATTTTAGATTTTTTTTAAATGCTGTACGCTCATGTTCTCTTTTACATGACAGTTTGTCTTGCAGATGCTGCTGAACGTTCTTAAATCCTGTTTCTATTTATGGTACCGCTTTTAAGTCTGACCCAAGTTTTTTCTTGAGGCCATCCTAAAAATAAAAAAAAGATAGCTACGTATATTAATGTGAATTACACCAGAGGCATTTGTAGTCATGCTGTGTCAAAGCTGATTTTGCCACATTTCTAATGCATGACTTTTGACATGAAAGAATTCAGTGTTTCCGCAAGATTTCCAAGCTTATATTTGTCCGCTTTAAGTAAAGTAACTTTTTGAGAATAGCTATTACAAAAATACACTAGAGGCACATTGGCAAGTTCATACATCAGGTAGAAGTAATAATGAATGTGCCTCTCAGTGAGATCTCTGTCTTGCAATTTTAATGGTACCTTTAATATAACACTTTTTATTTGTGTGGTGCTTTTCAAATTACCATACCTGTCCAGTAGCAAAGTTTGGACAGAGCAGAGCAGTTCTTCTGGTGTGATGTATTAGCCTTTATTTACCAAAGAATGTATGTAATAGGAACTTAATTTTCTTGAAAATCTCATAGAAAGGAGCATGTTATTCTCTGTGAGGAATTTATTTGCATTTGGCCTGTTGTGTGTGGTACGTGTGATGTGCATTGCTTTTATAAAACAGTCTTGTGGTGAAGAAGAAGAAAATACTCTTACATTCATATGATCTTACCATACCATATATGACAACTAATCCTGGACATGGTCAAGACAGTTGTTTAGAAAACAAAACAAAACAAAAAAAGGCAAACCTGAAATGTTTATTTACAATTAATCTGATAATTCTAATGCATAGATTGCTCACCTACGTGCGTATGCTATTCCTGTTCAAATTGGTGGTAAGGATATGTAGTAGATTTCTCTGGAAGTGGAAGAAGATTTAAAATGGTTTTCCTCAGTGCTAGACCAAAACATTCAGTTTAAATTTTTCATAAAATTTTCCTTAGCCACCTTTATGCTTGAAAAATCTTCCTTGAATCTCATACAGTCATTTAATGCTGTTTCTATGACCTTACAAAAATGAATTTTCATTCTGGTGTACAAAGGTTCAACAGTGAACTGAAACCCCTCAGAATTGGGGGACACTATTGCTTGCTGTTCTTAACCCTGCCCCGCGTATACTGCCTCCCCAGTCTCAGGAAATCTGATGTAGAACTGAGGCTTGGTTTTTAAAATTTTGGCTTCTAGTTGAAGGCAGTAATCACACTGAAAAAAGGTAAATAACCAAGTATTAATCTGAAGATTTCATCACCTCTTGCTCCTTTCTTACTGCACTTCAGCATCCCAGACACCACCCTTGAGGCTCCAGCTTCAAACCCTCTCATCGGTCTTGTCGGATTGTTCTGAAAGCAACCATATACGTACATGCATACATAAATCTCCATCCTGGCTTGCTTGTGTTCTCCTTCTCCTCCTGTACTAGTGCTTTTTGCTTGCGTCTGAGAAAGAGCCAGGCTTTGCTGGGGGGTATATGAAAGAGTATTCTGGGGATAGAGCGATGTACAGCAGTGGGAATGGTTCCCCTCCTTCAGTGTGCTCTTTCTGCATGATGTTTTCCAGTGCTGCCAACATTTACATACATGTGGTAAAGGTTTTAGTTTAATTATAATCAGGTTATTGCTTTTTAAAATAATAAGGATATGGTATTCTTAATAGAAATAAGTGGATCTGATCTGAGTTGTTTTTTTATGACGATTTTGGAAGCTGCGTGGTATTGATGTAGTGATATTGCAAGGTTTGCATTTCCTTGATAATTTAATTCTGTGTTTTATTGTGTCAAAATGTAAACAGGAATGCAGTTGTCTTTTAAGAAAATAACAAATTAAATATATCCCTGAACATTAATCTTAGTCTGATGCAAGCACAGTTTGTTTTTTTTTTTATTAAGTTCATGATTCACAGAAGCATTGGGATATAGGCTGGATAAATCTTTTACAAATTATTAAAAATGTATCTATATTATATTAACTGATGCTGAGAAGTCCACTCAACATTGGGTAATAAAAAACAGTCTTTGTGTTGATCAGTTTAATGTGAAACAAGAATCAACAACATTTTTTTTTTCTGTTTTTTGTTGGGGTTTTTTTGAAGGATGAAGTTGGGGAGAGAAAAAGGCAATGGGTAAGATAGGTATATAAACTTACATGTAAATTAAGTAGTCTAACATAAACTGTGTGTGGAATTTCCTGCTTTCAGCTCTCCAGCTTTAGGGCAGCACATCTTTGTGTCTTTGTTTTATTTTTGGAGATAAGAACAAAAAAGATGTATGAATGGCCAGGTTTCTAACACTTTTCAAAATTAAATAATGTGTTCTTATCTTTGTGTTTCAAAGTGACAGATTCTTTGGCCCAGTCTGTAGTCCACCATTTAAGATGGATAATGCAGAAAGATCTTCTTGGCCAAGATGTCTTTCTTATTGGTCCTCCTGGGCCTCTCCGGCGATCTATTGCCATGCAGTATCTGGTAAGTATGTTGGTTTAAATTCTTGGAGACATAGTCATTAATGTCAGTTAGTCATTCCTGTACTAGCCAAATGGTAAAAGGTAGTCCTAGAAAATCTTACAGCAAGCTACTTAGGAGGTAAATAAGTTTTTCCATAAATGTGCTTTCCAAAGTTCAATTTTTGTTCTAGACGAATAGAAAGTACAGACATTTTAATGCATGTTTTTTTGCTTAAACTCGGGGTGGGGGGGAAGGGGGAAGAGCTGGAAAACTGTGTTACCATATGCTATCACAAATGGAGAAACAGTTTGTTCTAGGCATTATGTATGTTAGAAGATTTAGATATCTGCCTACTGTTACAGACAACAAATTGTTTTTGCTTCATTATATAAAAAAAGAAATGAAGGAAAGGATTTGGGAGAGGAGTGTTCTGAGTAACATTTGGGAACAGTTATCGTGAGTGATTAGAAAGAGTAGATGCGTGTATGATCCTCTCTTGGAATGTGAGAAGGACTTGCCTACGTCCATCTGCATGAACCATGGCAGCACCGTGTGCAAAATTTCATGTTTAAATTGTCAGTGCCCTTAAATTATCAGGAAGAGGGGTTGTCTGCCCCAAAAGGCGATGTGGGTAGGACTTTGTCTGCCATGAGCTCTATCTAGAATCTGGTTGGGCAGAAGGATCACAAATGGAGGCGTATAAACAATTGTCATAAAGATTAGCCATTCTGTTAAAAATCAAAAGATACTAATTCGAAGACTAGCTCTCAGAGGTAAAGCATACGGGAGAAAGCTGCAAGATTTTGAACTTTGGAAAGGAGAGCAAAGATTTCTTAATTCAGCAAACCAGGTATGCTACTTTATAGCTTGATGCATTCCTTAAAATTTTGGTATAACGTAAAAAGAGGACTTCGGAAACACCTGATACCCAGGCATGGGACACAGAATGTGTCTTGTTATTTATACCACTGTTTGTATGCACCTGAGCTATATTAGAAAGGCTGCAGCTTACTGGTTCAATGCCATGCCAAACAATTATGTGAAGGCTGGTCTTTGCATGTGAGCTGATACATGCTGTGGTCCCTTTAATGAAGCTATGTAAGCCTGGAAAACTTTTTATCTGCTGTTGCTGAAAGCTACTACTGTGTGTTCGTACACAGGGCTAATTGTTGAAGAAAACTCTCCTGTATTTCACCTTCTGTTTTTTTCTTTTAATTGTAAGAAAGTACAATTGTATTTACCTGCCGCATAAAGGAATTGGTGGCTTTGTAACCAGTAGGCACGGAAAAAGTGGAAAGGAAATTATTTTCATGAGTTTTCATATCTGTGCTTGATTTTTTTTTCATACAACTGTAGTTAGAAGCTGCCTCTTAAGAGAGATCTGTTAAATATATCATACCTTTAATTGAGGGGTAAGGGCTAAGAGCGTTTCAGCATGAATATGTTTCCTAGCAGAACGCATGATAACCGAGATATGGAAGTAGCAGAAACATCAGGTATAAATACATGGGGGATTTTTTTTTTGCCTTTAAGATAGAAAATTCTAAGTATATCTCATATTGAATGAAAATAAACAAAAATAAACAAAACAATAACCCAAGGGTTCTCATTTTTTAAATAGTCTATAATTTTACAGATGCAAACTGCATCTCATGACGTTAAAGGGAGAGAGGATAAGGACAATATAGTTCATCAGTGTGCTGGCAAAGCATGTACAGGTAATAATCACAACTGCGTCACAGTGTTACTGAGCAGTGAGAGCTGAAGCTTTTCAGTCTTTGCAGAAAACTGCAGATTTTTATTCATGATTTGCAGATGCTGATTGTTTTTTCAGAGTCCAGAACCAGAAGATTAACTTACAGGATGTTATAGATGTTCAATGGAAAGAATATATAGCTGGTTATTATGTTTTTAGAACAGGTTTGGGGAAAATAAAAGTTTATTGAGCAGAAATTCAAACCATTCTGTTTGAGGCAGAACACACTGTAAACATTTTAAAAATAAGAGATATTAGATTTTGTTCAGAGTTATTTCAGATCACTGTGTTTCTGCCTAGAGCTCTTTTGTACAATTATACCACTAGGCTTATTGTTAAAGTTCACTTACTGGGGTTATAGTCTTATTTTTGTAATAACTTCAGACTATTGTCCACAGGAGCTAACAAAGCGAGAGGTTGAATATATCGCACTGTCAAGGGACACCACAGAAACTGACCTCAAACAGCGACGAGAGATCCGAGATGGTAGTGCTTTTTACCTTGATCAGGCAAGTTGCAGTTACACACCGCCTAATTATTGTTTACAAGTAGTTTGAAGGAAGTCATGGTTTATGTGATAAAAAATTAGTATGTGGATTACAGACTGACTGACATGTTTCTGATGCAGTTAGGAAGTCTTATCTAACACCCTTGATCTCATTATTACCGAAAATACTCTCTTTACCCAAATCCAAGATTACTCTGTCTCTTAAGAGTACTACAGGGTTGATTTAGGCAGACTATTTTTGATATGCTTCAGTAACGAGGAGCGAGATACATTCTGTGCAAGTTAGACAAACACTTCTTTTGGTGTGTCTCTTCCCTAACACTTGTAGCACATTAGATGTGTTCCTGAAATGAATCTTCTGATCTAGTTTCATTGAAAAAAGAGTCTAGTTCATTTATTTTAAGGCTGCTCTGTGTTCAAGCACAGTAAATGAGGACAGTTGGGAGATTTGATTCAAAAGCTTGCTGCTGATCTGGACTAAAATAATGATTTAAACACTCCTGTCATCAGTATTGCCCCAGCCCATTAGCTGATTTAGCACAACTGTAGAGTGACTTAGGTTAGGTAAGATTTCTCTTGGTAAGTTATCAACAGCATGTCTCCCTTTTGATTATGCAGGTAAAATATACACTTCTTTTAGAATGTCTGTTTTCCTAGATACCTAAAATTTGTATATAAGTTAGGTTTCTAATTAAATAGGGTGGGTCAGTTCCTCTGATGTAGTGTGAATTTAAATGTGTTATCTAAAACAGTTTTAAGTTGGTTATGCTGTAGAGGTTAATGATATCACCATCATACAAGTGATTTGTGGGTGGAAAGGGAGATGGGAACTGGAGAGGAAAGAGAACCTGAAAGTTTTGTTCTCTGTTTTAAAGAAACATTTTCCTTTTTTTTTTTTTTTCCTTTTTTTTTTTTAAATTCCCAATGATCTCTTTTTCAGCCTCCAAACTTAAAAAAACCCCTTGATTTTCTTGAAGCCACAATAAATGACTTTGAGCGATGGAAGATCCTCAGAATGAAGGATAACAACTAATCTAAATAATTTTTTTTAGTTACTTCTAGGACTTCAAATTATCTCAGGCTTATCTGGCAATATGAAGGTTGCACAATATGAGATAATTTAAAGTACTGTACTGTGGATTAGGGCTGTGAATGGCTTCTCGTTTACTAGAGGATAAGAGCATTTGTGTAGGCTGAGGGGTTACCTCATTAACTCACATTAGCTCCATGCCTAACTGCTGTTAATGGACAGCCTTATCCTCACACTTGTTACAGGATAGTCAAGGTAATTTACCCTGGTGTAAGAGCATTAATTAACTAACATTTGTAAGAGCCACTGTATCAGGGATTGTAAGAAGCTCACCAAGATGTGAGATGCTCTGTTAACCCTGTATTTGTCTGAAGACTTTGATCCCAATGTAAGTATGAGGCAGCTCGCTTCACTTTGTACAAGCTATTTTGAGTGATCTCACTCCAGTAAGAACACTCTGGGAAGATTAGCTTTCTAAGGTAAAGATCTAACATTACCTTTCTTCCTCAATCTGTTGGATATTTTCAGTTAAAAGATTTTTACTAGAATCCAGCACAGCAGTACTTCAGACCAAGACTCTCCTTTAGCAAGATACTGAAGTACTAAAATCAGTTGGAATCATGATGTCTTTCCTCAGCTCATGTGTTACTCATCACATATGTAACCAATGTATGTTTAAGCTCTGTGGGGAAAATAAATCATTGGTATTTAGATGAGCACTTTTAAAATATTGGAAACATGGAAATCTCCCAGATAGGGATGTTCCAGCTGAAGTTTTCTAACCCTACGTTTTAGTTAAAGACACATAAAATATGTTACATAGTTATGGTTAGAAACATCACAGATCTAATTATAGCTTAATAATAAAAGGGAATAAAGTTTTACAGGTTACACTGGGGTTTGAATTTTAATTAGTTCATTTAATGATTTTGAGGTTTGCAGATGGCTGTACCAATTCAAAACATTACAGAAGCCAGACACTACTCTTCTTTAAGCCCCAGACTATGAGTTGTTTCAAGACAGAGAAGGCTATCAGTAGGTAGCCTTAACAAAATATTCCCAAAAGAGCTTGGATTGCTCTCATTGCCATAGGTGAGCTAAAGAGAAGGTGAACTCATATGAGGGACTGAAGATACAGGCTATGCTTTTCAGATTGGCATACCATTTCCCTTCCTGTGGAATCTCATGCTTGCTGTTAGTAGACAGCAAAGCTTGAAAGTCTGGTTTCCAGAACATCCACTGTATGAATTCTGTGGGTCAAATGAAACTTAGCTGGGGTTTAAGATAGATGAGACTCTTTGCTTGCAAGTCATAATATAGTAATGTAGTTATCTTACACTTTGAATAATAATATACTGTAACGAAAGCTGGCATCTTGTTACCAGAAATAACTTTAATATAGTGAATCATCAGGTTTGCAGACTCACAAAGGTTTGCAAAGTTGTCTGTGAGTGATTGTTAAGATATTATGGTTGTTTATAGCTCTACATTTAAGAGTGACAGATTAAATACTTTAAATGGATACCTTGGAGGTTTCAAAACATCTGATATATTTTAACATGAAGTTACTGAATATGATTGCAGTTAGTTATTTAAGATAGATTTGAAAGATGGTGATTTGGAAGCAGTGATTGAAATTCCGTATCGAAATGTATGTTGAAGGGCTGGTGTATCAGATATCCTTGCATATTAGCATTTCTTAGTACTAAGAGTGAATCTAATGGGAGAAGATTTGAAGTTATGAAGTTAGAAGAGATACCTGATGAGAGGTGGGGGGAAAGGGTTTTGTTTGCCTCAGAAATAGGGGACCACTAAAATAAAGGTAAACATTGAATTATCAAATTCATTCCCAATTAACATAATGTAAAATAAAGGACTTACAATGGGGTAATGGTGAATTATTTGTTTTCATTCAAGTACTGATGGCAGAAAATTCTGTTTTCTTGTCTTTACCTTGGGCCATTAATTTTGGTTTTCAGCTGTTAATTCACTGTTAAAAGCCTCAGAAATGTCATTGTTGCTGTTATTAAGACAATTAAGTAACCTCTTAGTTTTATTCTGTAATTTATTGCATGGGTTAATTATGCTGTGTATCAAGTAATTAGTTAGAATTACTTTATATTACTAAAATACTTAAATGGCAGCTTCAAATTTTGCTTTTATTGATCGAAGAGCTTGTCTTGCAGAGTGATTTTTCTCTTTCTGTAACTCCTTGTAGTTGAGCCACCAACTTCATTGAACCAGAATGGAGATTCTAATATCAGCCTATTGTATTTTCAAAAATTAAGGAATTAGATTTGATATTTTTTATGTCCTTTTTTTTTTTTTTGCCATTTCTGATGCAGTTTTGCTTTTTATCGTGTCTGTATAGCTATAAAAGGCACGCCTCTGGTTTAAACTTTTATTGCTATGGCCTCCTACATTTTTAATTATTACATCTAAGGAAGTCCTACATTGAAATAATGTAGTGGATGCAATTGGGAGAGCAGCTAAGTTGTTTTTTGGTGCTTGAGAGACGTATTGCTCCAGGATTGTGCCACAAACCATGTTGCCTGGAATGCCCAGTTTTGTTTACCCCGCATCTTCCAGCTTTTGCATTAAATGAAACAAGCCTCCCAAACACAGACCACTTTGTTAAGTGTACAGTCTTTTCTGTTTGGGACAATCAAACTAACTGAGGTTGGAATAAGTAGAAAAATATTGTATGGCTGTGTGCTGAAAAATTACAAGTACAATGCCATATTTTTGAAGATTTGCCGATTAAACTGCATCCACTGAGTGGGTAAGTGTGTGTTTTGCTGTCATTTCTGTATGTACAGAGTTAGACTCAGTTTTGGTGTATATTTGAACTATGTGAACATACTCATTTTAATAGAATACTTTTGCATCCCTAACTGCACCAGCATCATAAGGTAAACAATGATAAAATGTAAAATTAATTGTCAAGATACTAGAAAAATTATCTTCTACCATGGCTTGAAAGACTTCATGTAGTTATCAATTAAACATCCAGAGTGACAGAAATGACAGCTTGAACTATCCTGTCTGTAAAGTGAACATGACATGAAATCCCCTGGAGTAGCACTACACAGACTTGAGTTTAGTTTCTTTTAATCAAAAAAGATTAGAAAGAGAATTATAAAATAAGACATGAGATTAATTGAATGAAATTATAATCATATTTGAGAGTGTGTATGTATAAATATGTATATATGTTTGTGTATACATATGAAAAAAAATTCTTTCTATACCCTAGCAAAGAGATGGGTAAGAATAATTCAACTTTTAAAAAAATTAACCAGTGAATGCAAATTATGTAATTCTGTGACTAATTAATTTACTACCTTGGAGGTGACTGGATTTTTATGAGCTGGTAGGTTAGCCACAGCAAAGACATTGTCAGAAAGTATAACTTAGTTGACTGACTGTCACTGCAATATCTATTTAGTAGAGCGAGCTAGATAGCAGAGTCTGTAGAAAGAAGAGACAAGCAATGCAGTGCTCCAGAAGTATGAATGTTACTATTAATTTTCTTGTTGTGTCCAGTATTGCACAGAAAGAGGGAAATACTAGGTAGAAATCAACAGTGTTTGAATGAAGGTAGTCTTTATTGACATTGACATAGTATATCTTGTATCTAAAAAGAAAATGCATGATAAGGACCCCTATATAGTAGCCTCTTAACTTGTAGAAGTTATTTTGTTTTAATCATTTGCAATACTTCTTTTATGTTTCTAAAAGTGTCAGCATTTAACTGGATTTTCTAGGTTAGCAGTTCAGACTCTGGTATCTTGCTTTGATGTAGAGGACATGTAGATGAATGTCTGTGATGTACTGTGAGGAATATTAGGACTGTGTATTTATAATTCCTTATAGATGAAAATCAAAGGTGTGGGGTTCTTTTTTCTTATGTTTGTGACTGTTACATACATATTCCTCTTTCTTTTCAGCTAGTATTTCCTACAATGTGGGAAGGGGCAATACTCTGTAATATGTGGGGTCATAACATTCATATGCAATACAGACTTGATGGATGGTGCTCTGAATCAAAGTGATTTCCAAGTGATAAGTAACTTCATCATTTTTAGTTATCTGTCAAGTACTTAATTTCCTTTTTATTCTGCTACTCACCGGGAAGAAAAATTTAAATAACCCATCTCCCTTATTCAAGAGTTGTATAGAATAAAGATAAATACTCCTGGGTTTCTTTCTTTGTAAATATTTGCACTGATAAATCTATTCAGAAACTCAGATTTCTTGCTCCTGTACCTGCTCTATGCCCAAGAGGCAAAATGTTTCACATACCTGATGTAAATGTACTGTTGTACTAATACACCTGGTGTAAAGTGGCTAAAATGGCCGGACCTTGCCTAGGTGGGGACGTAATCTCTTGTAAATATAGTTTGCAGGCACTGTTGCAAAAACACCCTGACTATCATGTTAGGGGAAGGGGTGATGGAAATAAAACGGATCATTTGATGTGTGGTAGTTCAAAAAAGGAAAAAAAAATTGTGTGGAGGAAGCTGAAATCAATGACTGGGGAAGCTAAAATCAATGACTATGAAATGAAAGACTGTTCCAGTTCTTGTCATATTAACATATTTATGATCTTATCATATACTGATTCATTTCCTAGGGTAAACTTTTCTAGCCTAGTTTTCCAATTCATACTTCCAATAAATTCAGGTTGTTTCTGTTTTGGTTGCTTTTCTTTCTTTCTGTGCTATGGTGTTGCATCATGAATTAGGTGCTCACCAGTTCAGGCCATTCTTTCTCACTGAAACGTTAACTACTGCGGACAGCTGGAGTCTCTCTTTTGATACTAACTAGCCTGGCTGATGGTGCTCTGGTATACTGCAATTTCTTTGTCTTTTTTAATAAAAAAGGAGTGAATAACAGTATTAAATGCAACCTGCCCTGTAATTTTCCTAAACTCATGGGGGAAAATGAGCTATAAAACCCACCCAGAAAACACTTGATTAACTCAGCAAGGAGGTAGGCTGAATAGTGAAGATGTAGGCTCCCCCCTTCCCTTCGCCCCCATTAGAGGGAGAAAAAGGTTGAATTATTTAGTTCTTAAGTTACTTTTTTAATTTGACTAACCACATTAGTTACTATTACACTGATTTTAATAAAACCTGAACATCACATTTGGAATACATGTAACTCAAGTATATTTGTGGCCTAAATTGTAAAATGCAAAACTTTATCGTCATCTACAAAGTGAAAAATTTTGTAACAAAAGGTAGAATACATATTGTAGATGAACAGTAGGTCTGTTTGTCATTTCATCTTTGAATGGCATTACATATTCAGAACTTTTTTATTAAATACATGTTATTTTAAACAAATAACACAAGATTTTACAAATATTTAAGGAAAAAGATAACAGTAAGTTTTTATAAACAGTTGACATTGTTGCTTTGAAACTGGTTGAACATGGCTTTTAATAGCCCTTTATCTTACTACTTAATTTTTGACAATACTTTTATTTTGGAGGAAGTATGTTATCGCTTCAGTCTATTAAATAGTCATTGATTTCAGCGTTTCTCAACAGCTTTCCTGTTTGCTCAAGTCATGAGGGAAAACAATAACTAAGGAATTAAGAGGCCTAAAAAATGAACAAGTATCTTGAAAGATATTCTTTGGTAGAGGCATACCATTAGACGTGCTGTTTACAGATACTTTTAAAATTTAGCAAAGTAGATTCCCCAATAGGAGACAGCCTTATATGCTTCAGTGCCCTCAATATCGGTTTGTACATCTATCTTTCGATTATCTATAAATTTCTAGATAACTTTCTATTTCCATATAAGTATTTTTAAAAAATTGATGATCTTATTAGTTCTGTTGCATCTTCTTAAAAGAATAACCTCTTCCTTCCCCGGTAAAAGGAGGAGTAAAAGCTCATAGCATATTCCATTCTGCATCTCTGTCATTTCTTTTCCTGGTATCTTTTACTTGTTGGTTAGTTTTGATGATGTAAATTTGAAAAATTTGATTAATTGTATTTGACTCATGGAAAGAAATTTAGACGATATCAATTTCCTCTGAGTTTTGTGATATTTGGTAGCTTGGTAGGTTACAGGGACTCAAATTAATGTCCATCTCCCATCACTGGATGACAGGCTGCACCATGGATTTAATAGTTCAAGTTCTGCCTGCTGCAGCCAGTCAACATTGTGTTAGCTCAAAACCAGCCAAAGCTTTGTGTTGTCTTTACCAGATGGTCGTTAAGGATCTCTTCACCATAAGAGACATCTGGACATATCATTGTTGGGATGTTTATGAGATACAGAAGTGAATGGAAAGACTTGGGTGGATGAGTTTGTGTGGGATATTGTGCGGGTGGTGGGAACAAGATACTATGTTGGAAGAGACATCTGAAAAGTAGGCTGCAGATATAGGGAAGCCTTACCTCACTGGTTCTCGTAGTCACTGAGCTACTTGTTCTGTTGTTTTTCCACGTTGTAGGTTTGGTTGCTATGCTTGAGTTGTCATTACAGGGATTCAGTTTTCAGACCAGGGGCAAGTCATCTTCTAAAAACAAACTTCTCTTGAGGTAGCTCCTTAAAAAAAGACACTTATTTACTGATTAGAGTTGAGCAATTTCTAGCAGCATTTTTTTAATACGATTCTGAAATGTAGCCTGTACATTATAGTCAGAATGATGCCCAGGTCTGAAAAATTAAAGCCCTTTAGAGTTCCCCAGAACCTTCCTCACAGATTTCAGGGCGACCAGAGTTTTCTGGTCTATGATTTGCATTTTCCTGAGAAATTGAACTACTGTTTCAGTTCTGGTATTTTAAACTATACTGTTAAAAATCCTTATGCCTTTACAGACTGTTTTGGTTAGCTTCTAAAAATGTCCTTTCTCTGGTGTTTGGGCATTTCAGTATGTGCATTGTGGTTAGCTTTTTTCTGTCCTTCTTCCCTTTCTGACACTGTATAACTTCATCCACGTGCTTGTACACTGTGATTTATGTCAAAATTGGGGTTTACAGCTTTCTGCAGTTGTCATATTTTGCACTGCTCAAGTGGAGGAGCTCACCATGGTTCAACTATGGGAAAGACAACGAAGGTCTGCTTAGGGTTGTTTTGTTCCTAAGGTGTTTTTGCCTTTAAAGATAAAAATATATTTTTATATAGGTGCAGTGTGAAACCAGGGTAAGCAATCTGCGTTACGTATTTGTTGCATAAAGCTGTTACAATGAGAGCAGCACTGTGTGAAGGGTTTCTGCTCCTGGCCTGCGGTAGCTGCAGGTATTCCCTGGAGCAGGTATCCAGGTTACCATCCCCTCCCAGAGCCCTAGGAGCACGGGTGGGAGGCAGCAGCGTCTGTCCTCTGATGAGCAAAATAATCCCTCGGTGCAGTTACAATAAATCTGAAAGTAAACATTTAACAAATCCGTCTCAGCCTTTTAACAAGAATTAATACTTTTAATCTCAGGTTTCTCATCAAGGTTGCACAATATAAGCCCCCCCTGTCAAATTGTGTTTTATGTTAAACATTTAGAACAAATGAGGCTAGTGAGAGAGGGAGGCAGCACAGCTATTTCTGGGTTTTCATTATAGAATTATGAAGATTTGTTTTTTGGAAACATTTTTAAAAAATGATTTTCAGTGACAGATTGCAAACTTACTTTCCTTCCTCTGATTTTTTTTTAAATGCATTTTAGTTTCCATACCAATCCATCAATACACAGATAAAACTGAAATAATGATTCAGAGGATGCCTTGTAGTACGCCTAGCTTATTGCAAAAACTTATTACTCATTACCAACCAGAATGCAGAAATATCAGTTTAGCCAGAGATATGCAGCTGTTTTGGTCTTAAGAGCAGACTTTATGCTATTTAACACAAGAACTTTAGAGAGAGATGAATTGTGCTTTTATGTCATTGTATTTTGGAGAATAATGTCGAATATTTTAGATATGCTCTGAAGATATATGAGGAGCACAATTTGGAAGAAAGCCAATTAGAGTAAATTAGCACCCAGGTGGTGGTGGTGTTATGGGGTGTGTCTGATTAAGAAGTGAAAAACCATGGTTGTGCATTCAGCTGTCTCCGAAGCTGATAATAAAAGGTAGGCAAAGACAATCTGTAGCATATCTTTTGCAATATCATTGTACTGAGCAATAGAATTTTGAATAAAAACAATATCGTTTCAGCAGGCAACATAGTGTAGTAGGCTGCTTCTCAAGATTGCACAGCTAATGGAGAGCATCTTCTTTCCTGAAGTTAATGATTGTTATATACTTCCTGATATTTGCTGTCTACCCCTACAGCAGATTGACTTCACGTACAAGTTCAGGAGAGAGATTTATGTTGATACTGGAAGCCTGTTATTTCAGCAAGCCTTCATCCATAGTGTGCATGTCTCAACATGAGTCAACAAGAGTCTATGGATACTCAAAATATTTTGAAACCATATGAACAGAATGTGTATTTTCCTCTGGCTAGTAAAACTCAGTCATAAAGTCTTCATAGACTTATAATATGCAGAATCCACCCAACTTGGCAAATAAATTGTTTGTTAAAGCATATTCTGGCTGTATCTCCAAACTGCATTTAGACAAAATAGCATTTTGTTCGTGCCAGGTATTGGACTGGCCGCTGGAGACTCAGGTTTTCTATTCAAGCAGGTTGGAGCAGATTTTTGACTTGACCAGTGACCTTCCTAGAGAAGAATGATGGTACAAAATTTGTCCTTTGTACAAATTTTGTGGGATGAGGAGAGAGGAATTTTATATTGCCTGTTAGTAGAGTATGATGTCCTGAACGAACAACAACAAAAAAAACCCAAACAAACAAACAAACAAAAAAAATCAATTCACATACTGATTGCTTTTGGAAAGAATTGGTGATTCGGTGGAAGAGAAATAACCTGAGGACTATTACTTGTTTAATGGGATTATTCCAGGTTCCTCAGACACTGATTATGAGGCTAGATATTAAAACATTATATCGAATGACTTTCAGAGAAGGGAACTTGGTCTGGAGATGTGTACCAAGATTTGTGAGGGCCTTTTTTCAGTAATGTTTGCTTGAATCCAGATTAGATACGGGAATCATTTCCATCTTAATAACAATGTGAAAAGCTTATGTTATGGCTAATTTGCCAGTAGTTAGTTATACTTCTATACTGTACATAAGAAGTATCTGAATTAGTCTTATCATTTAGTATCGTCTTTATCTTCTCAGATGGATCTCTGATTCTGTTGCATACTTTGTACCATGCAGCAATTCATTTGTTGTGCTGAACTGTTCTTCGTTTCTAGTTTATGCTTATGCTTTTGTCCTTTATACATCTGTTTTCACATGTAATTCTTATTTTTGTTCTTGTTATTTTTGTATTCTGGTACCTCTTCATTATTCTTTCTCATATTTTCCTTCTTTCTCTCTGTCCCAGTTTTTGGTATCTATTGTATTCATCAGAGATTTCCATCTAGCATCATATGACAGGTTCTTCTGTAGGAGTTTATAGGAGACATGCTGGGAAGAGATTTCATTTGTTCTCCCTTTGCAACTGTGCTTGTGTCTAAAATTGTGTTAAAATGTAATAGGAATGCAAAGGAAGACTCTTTGGTGCCTCTAAATGTTGCCTGTGCCTAAACCTGCCCCATTATTATCTGATTAAACTTCTGCAAATTGGAAGTAGACAGGAATGCATTGAATTTCAGAGTCTTTTACTGGACAGTAATCGTGAATATTAGATATGAAGTGTAGTTAATTTACCTGAGTGAATGTCATTGACTGCAAGAAAGTTGCACAAAATTACCAGCACCAGAGTTTAGTTTTACATTTTGGCTCCACATTATGCACTTAGGTAAACAGCCATATATAAATACCTAATAAAGTGAAATATAGAAAAGAAGTAACTTTCTATCCCAAAGACTCCAAAGGATTATCAAGTTAATGCCAACATTTTTATTCTGGTTTTGTAGAACACCATGTTCAGTCTGGGAATATAATTCTAAAGCTTTTTAATTTTATCACATTTTTTAACATCTGATTATTTATAGCACTATTTTGTTTTTATCCTCCATGTTTGGTTTCAATAGACTTATGTTCTAGTCAGACTAAAGCAATGTACTGAGGATGAATTACACTGGCGCATAACTGGAGCAATCCAAAGGAATACCTGACATTTTTTTCTAAATATTTTAATATAACTGTAAGTATGTAAAACACCATGACTGTATGTTTTCTGTATAAATAGCTATCCCAGAATTGCTAGATGGTGTTAAAGTACGTGAAAAATACAAAATACTATGCAACATCAAAAAGAAAGGGTGCCACATGTTAATATATACTGGGTATACACTAAAATGTCTGGAAGTTTTTACATTTTATTCTATTGGCACAAAATACTGGAACTTATTTCTGTCAGTCCCTATAACAGTTAGGAGATAAAAGTCCAGCTCAGGAATGTGTAGCACTGTTAAGGCAGTCAGCTGTCACTGTTTCTGATCGCCACTGATGTGAATCTTATTGATTCTTACAGAAATAAATACTGGTTTGGGAAGCACCTGGAGGTACTTTTTCAGCAGGATTTCATGAAATATGTAATGTTTATTTCTACTATAATATTGGGGGTTTTATTTTTGAAAAGTGTGCAGTTCGTGCGGCTACCGAAGGCAGAATCCTTGTGCTGGAAGGCTTGGAGAAGGCTGAGCGGAATGTCCTGCCGGTGTTAAACAATTTGCTGGAGAACAGGGAAATGCAGCTTGAAGATGGTCGTTTTCTCATGTCTGCAGAGCGTTATGACAAACTTCTGCAGGTATGGAAATGCTGTTTGGATTTTCCATTCCCCCGCCCTGTTCTTGGTAGTGCTGGAATACCATTATGAAGGGGAGAGTACTTATGAGCCAAATGGGGGAAATCTCACGAAGGTTTCTGTGCTTTTTCTGGGATGTTACATAGGATGAAATAGGCAGGGTGAAAGCTACGTGAGAAGGCAAACTACTGGTTGCAACAACAACAAAAAGTTTTCATCTCTATCTTGTCTGTCCACGTGAAAGTAGTCCGTGTTAACCTTGTCTGAAGCCTGTATGTTTCTAAAATGTGAAAGCCACAATGTGAAAGTAACCAAAATATACTTGTGAAAAGAAATTTAAGTTGAAATTGTTCCCATGAAGTTCAGATAATGCTTCAACGTTGCAATAGCCTCGTTGCTAAGCTTTTAAAATGTTAAGACACCAAAAAAATGAGGTCAAGATGGGCGACACTATATTCATCAGTGCTGTCTTGCCTTTATTTTACAGAAGTATATGTAAACAGCCAATCTAAATTATAGGAAATAGATAGAGAATTTTCTTTTGATAGGAAATGGGATTTTAGTGTCTGCTGCCGTTGCTACTTTAGCCATTTTCCTTTTTTTTTGGGCTTTGAGTCCTACTGCTTAAATTTGAGTGGATACTTTTCAGGCTTTGGGGACCTCAATAAATTTCATCAGACAGCTTCCAGTAGTACTCCACATCTTACTTTCATGTACTGCAGTTTCTGATCACATACCTGTCAGTCTGCCACAACAGTCTGACCCCTGCTCGCTTATGTTTCTGTCTGTCGTACCTAACTGTGGTTAGGTATATAATTCAGACGCGTGTGGCACAGGAAGGAAATTTGGAATAAGCCTTCTGTCATCAAGTTGCCAACTATGCTGAAGTACTGTAGTGGATTTCTGAAAATATATCATTATTTCTTATGCCTCTCATCTCTGGTTACAATTCTTCTGATCCATTCCTTTTCCAAAAAGAAAAAGGAAATTATTTCTAATTATTTCTATTTTTATGATATTTAATTAGTAGATGCAGTTGTTGGAAGCATTATTATTATATTTTAAAAGTAAGCTTTTAAAATGTAATTGTATTTAAAGACTGAAAATGAGAATTCAAACTTAGACAAATTTTGATTGCAATTATGCAAAGCATCTTCCTCTTTTCTTTTTTCTTTTTAACACTTTTCTAATGATAAAATGTTTCAAAATGAGTGCCTCAGGCACACTGCTAATAGTATATGAATTAAATAAATCTCTTGCTGTGATACTAAATCTAATATTGTTGGTTTGTTGTTTGGGGAATATTGTATTATATAAGCTAATGTTCATTTTCTCTTTTCCTGTGTGAATAATTACTGTACATCTAGGTCTGCAGGAAATGTACTCATGTATGGTTTCAAGGAAGACTTAACTGTGATATGGGAAGACTAAAGAGTGTATTTTTTGTATGCAATGAATCTTTTACATGACAACAACTGAAATACAGCATTTAATGTCCTCATGAAGGAGTCTAGTTCTGTATTATTGCTTATAGTAAAGCATAATTTGTAAATGAAACTTTTTAAATGCAGATTTTACTCTCCTGTACATTTATAAGAGGGGAAAAAAGAAGAAAAAAAAATTCCTCATGATAACCCGCTTCTAATATTTTAGAATAAAATAAATTTTGTGGTCTGTTTATCTTCTTTGTGAAAACAATCAGTCAAATTGCTAAAGGTCTGAAAGCTGCACCTAATCAAGCATTCTATCTATGTTCATTTTGGAAAAATTTGCTTTTACCATCCACAAGTTTGACTAGTTCAATGATTTCTAGCCCCTCTGAATGAAAGATGAGAACATTACCACATTTAGGCTGAAAGACCAGGGCTGTTAGTCAATCTGCAGCTTAGTCATCGTAAGTTTTTAATGATGCAATGTTTTTTTTTTTTTCTTATTACTGCTTTATTTTAATTAATTTAGGATCATACAAAATCAGAGTTAGATTCATGGAAGATTGTTCGGGTTAGTGAAGATTTTCGAGTGATAGCATTGGGCCTGCCAGTACCTAAATACTCTGGTAACCCTCTGGATCCGCCCCTTCGCTCTCGATTTCAAGCTAGAGACATTTATCATCTGCCCTTTAAGGTAAGTGTCCTAGCAGAAGAGTTGGATTATCTGTACCGAGTAAAGCTAATATTTTGACGTTATGTTTTACTTACCACATCTCTGAAAAGAATCCTTGAGTAATATATTTATCTTAAAGGGTACTGGGGCCTAATAAATTCCTGAAAAGCAGGCTTAGAATTGCCAAGGAATGCTGCAGCAGAAGAATAACTTCCGTAAAACATATAACCCTAAAAGAAAGATTTGATAATCTTTCTTCTTCTTTTTTTTTTTTTTTTAAACAAAATTAGTTCTGTGTGAAGGAGCGAGTAGACTCCTCATGTCTAAATTAGAGGGAAAAATAGAAAATGCCTCATACATCATAAGCTGTGACCCACAGTATGATCCCAAAATTAATTTACTCCGTGATTTTATGTTCTATTTTCAGGACCATCTTCAGCTATTATATTCAATTGGATCAAGCATTTCCACAGAGAGGTAATTTTTCATAATTAAAAAACATAGAAATGGAATGAATGAAGAAAAGCGATGTCCTTTCATGATTCCTTGCTATTTTTGTGTCTTCTATCACCGCATAGAGACCAGAACCAAAGAAGTTTTTTAATATGTGTGGGTGTATGCTCACACAGCTTTTCGCATGCAGCCTTCATATAATGAATCCTTAATGCTTTAGAACTTCAATCACACCTTACTTATTTGTGCTCAGAAATAGTTTCAGCATCTTATACTGTATTTAACTTTAGGCTTTAGTATTTTAAATATAGATAGCATGTATAAAACTAATTACTTTTTCCTATGCAGAATTTCTCAGCTCCTGTCTTTTGCCACAACTCTCTGCTCTCAAGAATCTTCTACATTGGGACTTCCAGATTTTCCTTTAGACAGCTTATCGGCTGCAGTTCAGATTTTGGTATGTGCATACACATGTGCTGTGAAACTGTATGGGCTTAAAATTTGTCAAAATTAGATCTGGATTATTCGTGTTGTTAGAAGAAGATTAACATGAACTTTGGAAAAACAAACCTGAAAAAACTAAGGATGCTTTGAGGGAGAAAAGCCCCAGTCAGATATCTCCAGATAATACTTTAACCAAGTATATAGCATAATACTGAAGGACAAAGTATGGCAATGACACAAGATTTGTGATGTGATTAAATGTATCTTAGTGCTCAAAATAATGGTTTTTATTCTGCTAAATCATCTTACCTGACTTCAGGGGCATGTACAGTTTACCTGATGACACTGAGGTTGTCAGCTAGGGCTCCTCTTTTAGTCAGTGGAGAGAAATGAAAATCACAACCTGAAAGTGCTTCTGATTTAATGGTGTGCATGTAAATCAGATTGATCGCATTACACAGGCACCTATTACTCTCCATTGACACCTAAAAGGACCCAAAACAACTATTCAGATGTGGCTATAGGAGACAGTTAAGTAGTATGAGATGAAGCCTACATTAGGTCTTTGGGTTGGCTGGTGGATAGACATAGGCAGTTACCTGAAAATGCAGGCTGTGCACACGTGAAGACGCAATGCTTCCTGACAGCTACCGTCCATAGGGAAATCCAACAACTGTACACTTGCTGAGTTCACAGTGGCAGATCAGACAGGTCAGGACTAAAGCTGTGGCAGTCTTTCTGCTTTCCCTGACAGGCTTTTGTCCCTTGGACTTTATAATTACATGGTAAAAAGTCAAAGTAAAACCAGAAGGTGCCTCCTGAAGGAAGTCAGGGAGATGAGATGTGTATAAGGAGAGAGAGGGGTTTGTACTCTTTTGCAGTTGAGAAGATATGGTCAACCCAGGAGGGTAAAATACCAGGACAGCTTCTCAAACCAAGGTGCAGGTGTCTGTAGAAAGGACTCCTAGGATAATTCTCTGTTGTGTCTCCTGTGCGATCATTTTACCTATGGTACTGCTCAGTGGCAGATTACTGCTACATATTTTATTGGATTATATACATTAAAACATACCAATTACTTTTGTTACTGTGGTGCTCTGTCCCCTCAGTTGTGCTGGATACTTACAGACGTAGTTTTTTTCTGAATTAGTGATACTACATCAGATGTTAAGAAGTGATTAAAATTCAAGTTCAGAGAAATGAAACGGCATTTGGAGGGCTTTAGGAAAGAAATACATGTTGGATTTTAAAACAAATTGCAACTTTTTATTCTTTGAGCCCTGTAGTGAAAAATTATTTTTAAATGAATGCCAGATGGCTTTCAGAGTAATGGAAAGAAAATGAGCCCTAAGCTATTATCTCAAGTATGGAATGAAGGAAGCATTTTATTTTACATTAGAGAATGTGAAGTGTTATCATTGTATGACAGTGTCTTTTTTAGGTAGACGAGAACTGTTTCTTTTAGAATTAATCACTTGGTTTTCTAAGCCGACTGTTCTCAGTGATTCTAGCTACAGCATTTTTCCTTTGCGTGCTGGGTCACTGCCGTCCTCTACTTCTAGCTTGGCTGATTTAACCGTTTAAAAGTGTGGAGGGAATGCGTTGTAATGACTAGCTTCTTATCTTCTATCATGGATTCACACAGTCCCAAAATATATTTCTTAGGTCGAAAACTCCTGCCTGCTGAAAGGGAGAATTATTTTATAGGGTGCTGTTCTGAAGAGGCTAATTTCATACACGCCATTGTAATTATTATTAATTTGAGATAATGTGGACAAATTATATGTTATGTCTTTATATATAGACAGAGGGCTTTTAAAATGCAATAAAGGGCTCCCTGATCGTTTAAGCAGCACATTTACTACAGTGCCTTAAATGGTTTATTTTTACTGATCTTTTTTTAATATGGAACATTATATGGAACTATGATATGATTCTTTGATATAAATAGTATTGCTGGTTATAAGTATGAATTGAATTATGCATTTCATAAAATATGCATCTCCTGATTTCATTTCTAAGCAACTCTTCTTTCATTTGGGTGCCTATGTAAATCCAAGTGTATAACTGAAAATCAGTTGATTTTATTTGAATTATATTATTTACTTTTTACTTACTTTGATGAAGGCTTAAAGAAGTAGTGCCAGTTCACTGACTGTTTTTCCACTAGTGTTACACACAAGTAGTCCTGAAAAATTTTCAAGTCTTTTTTGAAACAAACAATCAAGCACTACTTTAGGGTTTTTGAAACACTCTTTTCCACCATGAAAGGCTTTATGCATGTGTTTCTTGAGTATTCATAAATGCACTTCCATTTCTTTATTACTGCTGGAAAATAATTGAATCTTTGTCTAGTTCAGGCAGCAACTGACAAAAGTTACTTCTTACAACTAACAAGGAGATAGTAAAAAAAAAAAACAAAACACTGTTGTTTTCAGTTTTAGGTAGAAAGTGCAAGCATACTTAGTAACTCATTTCAAAACAAAACAGTTTTGATCAAACTGTTCAGAAATTTCTAGGAATTGATTTGTTAAGTAGAGTCTGTACAATGTAATAGAATCAAAATTAAATACTAGAAATTGCTGTGAATGAATAGAACATTATTGTAATATGGTTTTCTTGTCCTGTTGATTCTTTTCTAGTAATACTGTGAAACTCAGTAACCTGTGGTGGGATTTGTCTCTCCTAACCTTAAATGTCTTTAGGTATCTGAGCCAGTCACTGTAGCTTCCATTTATGCACAGGAAAGAAAGTAATTTTTAGGACATAGTTCTTCTAGTTTACTTTAGCCATTCATATTATCATGAATTGCAACTGAGAAATGCCTGTTTTGACATTTGATCGAATACTGCATATAGTGGTCATTTGTGTATTGCCCTTACAGTTTTATTTTAAGTTCAGCACTATATAGAAGTTTCACGTTAATGGCTGATGACAGAATGAGCCAATTATTTTTTTAATTTGTATTTTTTAATTTGAATTAGGATTCCTTTCCTATGATGTCAGTCCAGCGTGTTATTGACCGGCTTTACCCCTATAATGTTTTCCTTGGAAAGGAAGGCAGGACTGCAGTCAAAGATGCGTTAAAAGTAAGTATTGCACATATATATTATAATTCCAGGGAGTGATTGATTATGACGGTAGTTCTCCTGACTATTGTTACTTCACTACTTCTGTAAAAGAAAGAAATCTTAAGTAAACTAAATGACTACATTATTGCTGACACTAAAACAGTATTTAAAAAAAACCCTTCATAAGCTAGTAGGTTTCATTATAGTGAAAGGTGAAACCTCTATGTTCTGTAGAATATTTAGACCTCAGTTCAAGACTACAGAAAAACCCTCATTATGTAAGTGGTTAATTAACTTGAAAGTAGCTACTTATATGGTTAAGGTAGTCAAATGCTTAAAAAAATACCTCTGGCATTTGATCTTTAAGAGGAGATACTAAAATGACGATAGAGATCACATGCACAAAGTACATTCAGTATAGCATGATTATAGATTATAGTAGTCTTTGGTTTTGGTCTGTGTTAGCCTTTTGTTGTTTGTTTTTGGTCAGATCTGTTTTGTTGTTTTGTCCACGTTTAATAATAGCTTCCAAAGCCTATAATTATGCTGGGTTATTCCATTTATCCTTTTAAAGCTTAGCACAGTGCCGACTTACTTACAGTTTTGCATATGTTGTAGGAGTTATGTATGTTGTTGAAAATTAGCATTCACAGCTTAGAGCATCTTACCCAGCTCTTTCAGTCCTGAAAATTAGAAGTTATTTGTATGTGCATGTTTAGAAATAACCAACTTTGTAGGTAGTGAATTTTTGTTTTTCCTAAAATGAAGCCTACGTGTCAGGGAAATGTTTGTAGCCCATCCTTGCTGACACCTCCCATATACTGCCTTTTTGCATTGGAGCCAAGTCCTGTATTCCCTGTTTAACTGGGCTGGTCTACTTGTCTTCCTGAGTTTTGGGATGGACAGTCCTTGCATTTGAAGGAGGTTGTCCTGAATGACTTGCTAGCTTTCATAAACCTTCAAAGCTGCCTCCTGTGGGGTCCTACCTACCACTTCTCTGAATAAGCCAATCTGGCCTGAAATCCAGGATCTGTAGTCTGTTGCTTGCTTTCATCACTCCCCCTCAGGATTTTGAACTCCATTTCGTGGTTGCTACAGCCAAGGCTGCCGTTGATTGCCACATCCACAAGCAATTGCTCCTCATTTGTGAACAGCAGGAGCTGTCTGTGCATCACCCCACCTAGCCAGTGCAGCACCTGTGTTGAGACATTATTCCAGGCAGCCTCAGAAATTACAGAATCACAGCACAGTAGGGGTTGGAAGGGACCTCTGGAGATCATCTAGTCCAACCCCCCTGCCAGAGCAGGGTCACCTAGAGCAGGCTGCACAGGACCACATCCAAGTGGGTTTTGAGTATCTCCAGAGAAGGAGACTCCAGACCCTCCCTGGGCAGCCTGTGCCAGGGCTCTGTCACCCTCACAGTAAAGAAGTTTTTCCTCATATTCAGGCGGAACTTCCCGTGTTCCAGTTTGTGCCCGTTGCCCCTTGTCCTGTCGCTGGGCACCACTGAAAAGAGTCTCTAGATTGATTGTATCACGCTGTGTTGCCTTTCCACCACGTAATTGTGATTGAAGTTGCCTGTAAGAACCATGGTCTGGGTGGAAATAGACTTCTGTTAGCAGAGTAGTAACAGTCACTTCTGTTCTTAATATGCCTTTATTTCAAATCCTTTA
Source organism: Phoenicopterus ruber ruber (assembly GCA_009819775.1). Lineage (NCBI taxonomy): Eukaryota > Metazoa > Chordata > Aves > Phoenicopteriformes > Phoenicopteridae > Phoenicopterus > Phoenicopterus ruber. The sequence continues at coordinate 186,168,930 of CM020215.1, read as the reverse complement.
TGTCATTTTGTTTCCCCTATCAGTTATAGATGGTGAATGTCTTTATGTTCAGTACCATCAGCTTCCTCCATTTTCCATTTATTTTATTTAATTTTATGTGTTGTGCATGCTTTTGCTTCCTGTGTAAGACAGGTTGATTTGACTAGTAAAATCTTTTTTCTCAATGATCGTCTACTTTGAAATGCCTCCTTACCATTTACGTTTTTCTGTGTTAATTTTCCTTTTTTTAAATTTTTTTTATACTCTTCTTCATCACTACTTATACGAACTTGTTCTATTATGTCAACAAGTACATACAATCTTATTTGGAATTTTATTCTATTTGCACACAACAAACACAACATGAACCTTAAGAAATACAGAAAATAACTGGTGGTACTGAGGAACTTCTGTTTATAACAATATTTTAGTAATAGCAGTGCCAGAACTGTATTAAATATGGATAAGAAATGATTTTTTTTCCATTCCATAAGAAATGTGAGGGAGAGGAGTCTGGCAGAAGCAAGGTGATTTCTTACTCTACCTTCCTACAGATTTCCAAAGAGTGTCCAGCTAATATTTGCCACTGAATACTTCTCTCTGTGTAACAGAATACAGTTAGGAAATACTAATCTTAACTGGGAGGTATTGAGAGTTGAAAAAATAAATACTTGAAGTGTATTGCAATTGATGGGTTAATTTGTGTGAATTGAATCACTTCGTAACATCAGCTAACATTTAAAGAAAATAAAAACAAATTTCATATAATAAAATGTAAAGTTTAGGCATGTGCTGGTTTTGGCTGGGGTAGAGTTAATTTTCTTCATAGTAGCTAGTATGGGGCTGTGTTTTGGATTTGTGCTGGAAACAGTGTTGATAATACAGAGATGTTTTCATTACTGGTGAGCAGTGCTTACACAGAGTCAAGGCCTTTTCTACTCCTTGCACCACCCCACCAGTGAGGAGGCTGGGGGGGCACAGGAAGTTGGGAAGGGACACAGCTGGGACAGCTGGCCCCAACTGACCAAAGGGATATTCCATACCATATGACGTCATGCTCAGCGTATAAAGCTGGGGGAAGAAGGAGGAAGTGGGGGGACGTTGATGGCGTTTGTCTTCCCAAGTAACTGTTACGCATGATGGAGCCCTGCTTTCCTGGAGATGGCTGCACACCTGCCTGCCGATGGGAAGCAGTGAATGAATCCCTTGTTTTGTTTTGCTTGCATGCGCGGCTTTTGCTTTACCTATTAAACTGTCTTTATCTCAACCCATGAGTTTTCTCACTTTTACTCTTCCAATTCTCTCCCCCATCCCACTGTGGGGTTAAACCACAGCAAGGCATCAGACTTGGAAACAGATATGGGGAAGTAGTCATCTAGCTGATAACATATCTTAATTTCAGCATGTCTTCCCTTCCAGTCAACTGTCAGACCTGAGAAGTGAGGTAGCCAGCAGTTAGGCTAAGCAGCTAGTTTTGGCAGCTGTTAGACCCTGTGGATATTTCTTGAAGAGATCATATTCTCCAGGCACTGTCTTCCTAAACATTATCTTCAGCTTGGGTAAATCTTTGCCTTATGTGCCTCCTTGCTCACTGAGACTCCACCAAGGCCTAAGTATTCCTCACAATTCTTATTCTTGATAATGAATTAATATGAAATATGGACTTAGACGTTCCCTGTGAGTGAAAGTAGTTTGATACTGGACGTGTAGAGATGCTTTGAAATGCAAATCTCTTGTTGAGTGAATCTAGTGGGAGTTAAAACCTGTCTTAGGCTTAACTCTGTCTATCAACCAACTTTTTCATTTGATACAAACGTGGCTCCTTGTGTCAAACTAGTTAGCATCGAAAAAAGTGTTTATGGATTGCACACTAATCCAGCATCAGCAGTGATCTTGGGAGTTGCTTATCATACAGAACATTTGTACAAGTGCTACAGTTTGCAGCATTCATTAGTTCATTAGCTTGCAATAGACAGGACAGAAGTACCAAAACAAACTTGAGAATGATGTGCCTTTGTGTACCCTTATTTGAAGTTTCTGCGCTTTGGAAACTGCATCAATTTCTATTCTGATTCGTAAGGAAGATCTTAAACTTAGAAGATCTTGCAAAGGAAGATATGACCTGGTTTGAATTCTGGTCTTTAAAATTATTCTGTACTGGCATGAAATATTGGCATGACAAATTATTTTGACTGACAGATGAGCATTTGAAATATGATTACAAAAACTAAGTAAAAATTTATTTACGCTTTTTCTGTACAAGATTTACATATGGAGAAATCACTGCTTTCAAGGAAAACAGCCTCCAGTTAAACATTCCCAAACAACAAGCTTATGCACATATGATGTCTCCCACAGTATTGAAGTTTTCTTTCCTGTATACTACTGATGGGCATTTATAAAACTGGTCATCTTCATTTAGGCTGTGTTTGGTGGCTCGTAAGAGACTCCAAGTATTCTATATTTATTTTTTCATTATTCCATAAGCTTTTAGTATTTTACTTCAGATTCATCAGAGATTTGGGGGTTGCTTTTTTAATTCTCATATGCCTTTTTGTGTGCCTTTGTTTCACAGTGTTGGAAACACCCACTGTTTTTTTTTACCTTCTAATGAAGAGAATCTTGCCATCAGATTTTAGAAACAACATATAGATCAGATTTGTCTTAATAAACAAGCAAGTCCCTTTTAGCCTGCTATCCAAGTGTTTAACTTCACTCTAAGACCCTTCTAGTATTTTTCTTCATTTTTTTTTCATGCCTTGATTAATTCTGTGTTTACTGTCTTGATCTTATATCAAATAAAAGCTTGTTTGTTCCCTTTGACTCATTTTTGTATTATTTGCACTCCCACTTTAATCTTGCCTGACCTCCTGCTCGAAAACTGTTTCCCTGCCTCGCTGTAGGGAATCTTCAGACTACATAGGCACTCTCTCGTAGAGCATGGGCTGATAGTTCAGAAAACTGGAATCTTCTTTCTTGTCTCGACATTTCTGTTCACTTCAAAGGTATTTCTGTTGCAAATTTTGGTCTAAGGAAGGATTTGCTTCTCTTTTATTCCCCCCAAAGTAATTTCTAATCTTTGGGGTTTTACATTAATGAATGCTTTTAGTGCCAATACATACCATTGTAGTAGAATCTGTCCTTCAGACTTCATCTAGCTATTCCATCTCACACTTGGGAGTTCATATTTTGCTTGTTGTGAAACAGTTCAGTCCTCATGTTCCTTGAGAAATTCTCTTTCCTTCCCATGCAGAGAATCTTCAAGAAAGATCAGTTGCCTTTGGATGCCTCTTTTGGATAGCTTGGCTGTCTTGCAGGTTCAGCATAGTGGTTATCTGCAATATGTCTCATTTAAGCTCTCTGTTTCTTTGACCAGCTGGATCACCAGCGTATTCTTTGCAGCTTCCGTGCTGAGACATTACTGATCATTAGATACTTCCAAGTGGTCAGAATTCCTCCTCTTCCTTTTTTTTCTAATTTTTACAGTTTGCCTTTTCTCACGTGTTTCTAGGCATGCAGAATGTGGCCTGATGATTACGGACTGCCAAACCACTTCCCTTGTTTTTGGTGGCTAGTCTTTTCTTTTTTCTTTCCTCTTGAGTCTGAGGCAATGAGGCTGCCCACTGATAACTCTCCAAGTATCTCCCAAACTTTCTGATACTGAATGTGCTCAATAGTTGTCCTTCCAAGCCACAAATATTTTTTCCTTTGCAGCTATCAACTTGGACTTTGTTAGAGGAAGTTGCTTCTGGCTCAGGCAGAAGTACGTTTAACGTGTACATCCATTTCATGCCACTAGCTATCATAATTCTAAATTAAGAACTACGTCAAAGAGATCTGTCTGAAAGCCACAAACAGTTTTATTTGCTGCTCCTGTCCAAGTGTAAGTGTGGTAACTTGTTTAATTACTACATTATCCAGTTCAGCAGCATCTCCGTGCTTACATGTGATGAATTTAAGTTGTACAAATTCAGTTAGATGAATTGAAGTTGTATCAATTCAGTAAGGATCTGCACAGAGATAGACAGTACTCTTTCAGTGTCCTCATTTAGGGTCTAAAAGGCTAGCTGCAGAGCCCTCAACAACGTTTCAAGAAAAAAACCAACACACCCCCCCTCCCCGCCCCCCCAAAATCTCCCAAACCAAAAAACACCTTAGGCATTTTATACTCCCAAGGCCTTTGTGTACAAGGTCTGCTGCTGCTGTCTCCAAATCTTCCTTGTTTGATACAGAGGCTGCTGGTGCAGTTAATCTTCTTGCTTGCTCGCAGTTATTTTCTTTTGTTGGTATCTGATTAAGAGATTTTGGTGTACAAGCAGTTTGCAATTTTGTGTATGAACAGCTTTGGCCCTACCCAAAATGCCATTAACTTAGTAAGAATATTACAATTTAATAATGAACATAAGAGTGAGAACATCTGTAGTTCGTTTCACAGAATCATAGTTGGAGCATTTCTTAGAATCATACTTTGAGATACTACTCAGTAGGCATTCCTGTCCTCTGTTGTTGTTTAAACCTTTAATAGTATCTGAAGTAGACTCAGCTGTTACAATAAGAATATAATTTGGAGCAGCCTTTTACTAAAGCACATTTATCTTAAATTCATGTTTAAACATGAAGTTTTTGTAGGCTCTTGTTCCAGAATGGGAATTTATGAAGTGATGAAGAACCGAAGCGTTTGTATGAATGCATCTCATTTTTCTTTCTAAACTTTAATAGGTGCTGCTGTGAATCCTAGTGGTAATAAAACTACATGCTTTTTAAGAATTATTTTACATTAGTGACTTCTGTTTAAAAAAATCTTTTTTCTAAGAGTTCTAAGGAGTTGGATAATACTTCTTTTTCTCTTGTTTACTCAGCTTTCACTCTGTTGAATAAAATGGCTCTATGACTTCAGTAATTTGAGTTAGTGGCTTTTTTGTGCATAAACCCCCCTGATATGACTTCCCCTTCCCCAACAAAATAGACTTTTTACAGATTTTTTTAGGTGGTTTTCATGCTTTCTATATACAGCATAAAACAGAGAGTATAATGCTCAAAAGAGGATTGGGAAGACAAATGTCCTGGTTTTTGTCCTTTATATACCCAGAACATGCTGAAGGCTTAATTTGCACAGGTTGTCCTCAATTTTCATTGTATGATAAGGCTGTGGAGCTAAGTAAACATAATGTTTGATGGTAATTTTTATTGGTAGCCAGATGTTTAAATCTGCAATTGGTTGTAATGACCTGCAGAGATAGGTGATCTATTATTACACATGCTAAAGGCTATCATCCGTTTCTCTTATTATTTCAGTCTGTCAGGCTAAGACTCGGCAAAGTCACCATATGACATTTTCACTTTCCGTCTGTCATTACAGTCAGAATAAGTAGATAGTATATGATGGTTTTGCTTTGGTTTTAAATGTAAAATATATAGGCCATTGAGAATGTGAACATAGGTATGTGAAGTAAAAGTTGAAGTAAATGGTTTTAGGCCTTCACAAGCAATTGATCTTCAATATGCATCTGGCCCTGTTTTCAGAACGAACAGTTTTAAAAAACAGGTAATAATGATATTTAATAATTAATTTCCCCCATTCCCTAATTCTACAGCGTTTTGAGCTGCAGGATTCAAGGAGCCACTTGCTTCCCAGAAGGATTACAAAAGTAGAAAGTGTACATGGAAACAAACCCTTCAAGGCTGATGTAACTGTCCAGATTGGTGAAAAAGAAGTGACATTCCAGGTATGAAATTATATATTCATTAAATTATATATGTTTTTAGGTATCATTAACTTGTTTTCATCTCATCGAGAATTTGACACTTACACTTGATACTAAAACTCATTTGCATTGAATATTTTTTGGTAGTGTAACACATAGTATTTATTAGAAAAGCGTTTAGATACTGGAATATTAGATTATGGATACACAAGATTTTATTTCTAGATAAACTCATACTTTCCTACACGTGATTATTTTAAGTTTCTTGTGTTAAAAGAAATGCTAAAGAATGGATGAAAGAAAAGGCTCAAAATTTCATAATTTTTTATTGGATTAGAATAACAGAGAGTACTTGTGATGCTCTTGGTGCTGCTTTCCCTTTTTATTTTAATAAAAACAATAGTCTGTCTTTGTCTACACTTCAAATAAAATCTAATGAGTGCTTGGTAATGTTCTGACACAGGATGTTGGGAAAATGGAACAAAAGTAATCACATCAAATATGATTAGTTTGAGTTTCTTCTGATGAAGTTTATGACCTGCTAGGTGGTGAAATAAGGTTTTATTCAGGAAACAGATGCTGATCTGAGAATTTGAAGTTAATGTTGAATTTGGAGAGTCTAGAGAGTCTGTAAAGAAGGTGAATTAGTGGGAGTCAGAGAGAGATCATATTAACATTGGTGAGGAATATCCTCAGAGAGTTTGTACCATGACAAAGTGAAAAGAGGAACAGCAGCGAATGGGACTGTCAGAAAAAGGTGAGTCTGTAGAGACCTGATTCAGCTCTTTTTTGAGAGGAAGATTTTTGCTTTCGTTTGACATGTAGGTGATACCTTCTGAAAATATGTCTGTAGAATGTCTCTTTGGGAACAGGAGGACAGAAGGAGTTTGCAGATGAAATGGTTTCCAGACTAGAATGGGAAGTGGAAATAGAGCAAGTGCCTTTATGTGGGGAACAACTGAAATTCTTCAAAGTTCTGATCGAAGTAGCTCCTTCAGATTTTCACAGTACAAATTGCTCTTTCTCTTTCATGTTTCTCTGATGAGTGATAAATATTGGTGATTTTTACATTTTGTCTCTAGCACGAACAGCTTCAAGTTCTTTGCAGACCCCAATGCTGTAATTGAATTGGTTTACACTTTGTTATTTTTTTTTCACAAAGAGTGGGCGAAGGAGATATGAAGGAGGTTGTCTATTAGAAATTATATGATTTAATGGTTTTTTAAGTGAAAGATTTAGGTTTGATGGATGACAATCATCAGCAAAATATTACAGTGGTTTTGGAGAAGCATAACCCAGTCCACACAAAGCCTAGAGTTATCACAGTGTAGTTTATTTAGCATTTTGATTTATTTTTTTTTTTCCTTATAGGTTCCAGCTGGGACTAGCCTGTTAAAAAAGCATCCTCGATCAGATACCTTCATAAGGACTTCCAGCCATGATCAACTGTTGGCAGAAATGATGCAATCCCATATGGTTAAAGATATGTGTTTAATTGGAGGAAAAGTAAGAATTTAAATTTCTTTTCTCCCTCCTTCCCCATGTTCCTTAGAATGTAATCTAGTTCTTATTTTTTAACTTTATAGGGCTGTGGCAAAACAGTTATTGCTAAGGAGTTTGCTGATATACTGGGATACAGCATTGAACCTATCATGCTGTACCAGGTAAGTAAATTATCTGTTGATGATCATGCTTTAAATGTGATCCAAAATATAATACACAGACATTGATTCTTTGTATTCTCTGTGTCACTCTCTCTCAGTGACTTTGAAAGCTGCAGCTATGTTCATATACAGCTGCAGCTTTTAAAATCACTGATAGTCACTGATGCAGGTTAAAAAAATAAAGAATAGTGAAGATTTCAAAGATAGCAAAGTTTTCTGATCATTATAGAACATTTTTTACTCTCTGTTAGAATGCTAACATCTCTTCTTATTGCAGGTTTAAACAGAGGGGGTACTGTGCAGCAATATAGGTAGTACAATGTTATTACATGTAAACTAGCCCTGATACTGCTTTCCTTTGATTTTATTGACTTCATTGTGAACGTGAAAGAGAGGTCATCTAAATAAAATGTAAGGACAATCGTTTAACACAGTGGTCTTTCTCCTAGCCACAGAGAATTGACAACTCATTCTGTGATTTAGCATGACTGTCATAAAGAAAACTTTGTCTTTTGTATCTTCTCCTTTTTGGATATTTTTTTTCCCTTTTGAAATATGTTTCCTGCCTTTAGGTCAGAGTGGTGACCACTTGTAATTCATGCATTACCACATGTAATTCATGTTGAATGTCTCCGGAAGACCTTTTGTCTTTCCTTTTTTTTTTTTTTTTTTGTTTGTCCATATGCTTTTTAATCTTATAATGGAATTCTCCATTATCAACACTATTCTTTTTATTATTATGGAAGACAGTTTCTTTATCGTATTGAGAATACATAATGGATTTTAGATTTCTGGGGAATTTTTCTGAAGTTTTTTCTCATGTTCCATAGGCTTAATCTTTCTTCTGTTTGTTTTTGGTTTTGTTTTTATGTGTTTCTTCTGTCAAGATCGCCTAATATCCTTTTACATGTTTGCTTTTTTTTCTGATGCCTAACACATGGAATTTTAATATTATAGATTCTGTGCCTTTTCTTTGTTTACATTTCTGTTTAGTCTGACTATTACAATTGTGGTGGGACTGTGTTGCAGTAGAGGTTAGAAGATAAAGTGCCATGTTAAAAAATGTTGCATCCTAGAAATATAAAATGAGGGCTGGTGTTTAAATGTAATATATACGTATTACATTCAATGAATATTAACTTCGTTATTCATAGGTTCTATAACAAACAGTAATCTTCTTCAACCCTTAGCCTAATTGTTGCTAATTTATTTATGTTGTGTCTTAGTACAGATGTGGCTTTAAAGATAAATTTGGGGAGAAGTGTGCATTGACACTGTTTGTGAGACACACAGGCAGCTGACATAGTTGCCTTAGAATGGCAGTCATGGGGTACAATGACAAGAAGGAAGAGCTGGAGAAGTCTTAAGGGCATCCATGGGCTTTCAAGGCGGTGGCGAGGAGCTTATTGTTGTAGCTGCGTTTTCCATGAGTTGGAGGAAGAAATTTACAGTAATTGAAAAAGTAAGGGCAGAGTGAATGTTTTTACTGAGTAAAATGTAAAGTTTGTATTTAAAAAGATTGACATAGAAGTAGTAGTAATGGTTCCAGGAAGGCTGGACATGCAGAATAATAAGGTAATGAAGGTTTTGGAGCTGTCAGTTGTCTCAGAGCGTGGTAAACATGGCGCAGTGGGGCTGCTGTATATTTAGGGTTTTTCCCTTTGATTTCATCCAGACAGTGCTTCAGGCTTTCTCACAGCCCTAGAGGTTTTTTGCAAACCCCAAGCTCTATCATGCTTAACAGTTATCTCCCATAGACAGTGGTCACTCAGTATGTGTTTGGAAAGAATTGTCAGTCTTAGATCTTGATACAATCTAACCTCATGACATAAACTGAAAAATTACAAGATTAAAAAGTAGAATGAATTAATCTGTTAGCTTTTCACAGTAGAGATCACACATGTAAGGTTTTCTCCATAACTTCGAGGAATGAAACACTCTCAAATAAAATATTGAAGTCAAGAGTCTCCCATGACCTTATGAGTCAAAATACACCAAGTATCACAGGATTTACAGTTGTAAGTGATAATTTGTAATGCTGCAGGGGAACATTAGCATCAGATTTAATGCAATATATTGGTCTCTCTCTTCCACCCCTTTATTTATTTAAATTTTTCCCAGGCAGCATGGAGACCTCCAAAGGAAGAAATGGCAGTGGCAGCTGATTTGGAAGTGCAATGGCATGTGGGGAGAGAGAGACACTGGCAGAAATGGGTGGTGAGGTTGAAGGGTTGAAACAGACAAAAAGTGAGAGAAAATAGAAAAGAGAAGTATTACTGATGATGAAAAAAAGAAAGGCAGTCCATTTTATGTTTTCCTGCACTGTTGAGAACCTCCCCAGGCAGGATCCCACTGCTTTTCCTTTCCCCTATGTGGCTTCAGCTGATAAAGGCACAGACTCTGAAACTGTCTGCATAGACGGAGTCAGGCAGATGACTTGTGCCCTTTTCTTGCACTTTAACGTGGTCAGGTGCAAGCGGATTTGGGTTCCAAAGCTACGTAGCCTCATCAATGCAATGTTATGTTCATAGTAATATACCTGGATTCTCAGCAGCGCCTATTACCTTCTGTACAGTGGTTTATTAAGATAGCCATGTAGTTTCTGAGCCAGAACTGAGTGTGTCCAGCTAGCCTGCATACTTCTGTCTGCACTTGTCACTGTAAACATATTTTTAAATCATCCCAGGAAAATAACTTTTGCAACTTGACAAACCTGCTTAAGGACAGGCACACCCTAACCCTTGTTTTGTTGGACGCAATACAGTATTGGATACTCACCAGCAAAATTAGACAATTATTTGGTTAAAAACATGGCCACTGTTTTTCAGCATCCTACCTTTTAATTAGTATGGCTTCGCTGAATAGGAGCGGAAGACTTCCTTTTTGGAGACACATGAGAAGAGCTGACAATGAAATTAGTTACTCAGTAAACATCTTTCTTTCAGAGGGATCTGTAATTCCTACAGAAATAAAATCTAGGCGAAGGGTTTGAAGTATTTCCCACTGAAGTGAACCTTTCATTTGGTTTCACCAGGTTTTGATCAAGTTCAGAGGGTTTTTATAGAGAGGCTTTTTGTTGATATCAAACAGAATCACTAAGGCAAATAAATGACTGTTTGTGAGCTCGTTGTTCAGTATAAATTCCTGTGTAGACAAGTCTATGTAAGATCCACATATGTATCTATACGCATAGATATTTCCTATGTACAATATCTGATATAATCTGAAAAGTTTTTACAGGAAGCAGTGTATAAAAAAAATGATTGAATGTAGCTGAGCTATACATCTGATAAATTTTAAGAACGCATTTGTTTTTCTTAAAATATGCATAGCAAAGTAATAGCATAATTTAATGACAGAACAAATGTTAAATGTATTAATTCATACAGTAATTCAGCAATGAAGGTTATGAGAAATTTGATAATGCTGTAAATTTAGCAGATTTTTCTACTTTAGTTCAAAAAAGTGTCTTTTTGATTTTTTTGAGAGAGACACCATATTGTCCTAAATCCATTTCTAAAATTAAGGAGGCTTTTATTTGTCCTATGGTTCATTTTTATTTTCCAATAATTTCTGCGGGCACAAAAATAAGTAGTGGGGCACTTATCCTTGGTCTGAAGCAATAGCACTGTTTTTCTTCAGGCTCTGTGAAGAAATGAATTCTTAGATTTTTTTTCTATATATAATGTTTACTTTTATTTTTAATATTTGCTTCATCATTCTTTCCATCTGAAGTTGATTTAAGGGCTTGAATAGTGTGAAAAGGCATAGCTCTTTATATTGATTTCACAGAAAAAAACCTCTAAAAGCTTTTGTGTTGTGAGATGAGAATCAAATTTACCTAAACCAAGGGTTCCCAGACCTTTTGAGCACAGAGATCATCTCTTATACTAACAGCTGGCTCAGAGAACAATTTCTGTCTCATTTCTGATATCTGACATCATTATATGGATTTCTCATTATGTGCAATTGAATGTAAGCAAATTGCTGACAAAGGAAACTCATCCTGATTAGGAAAGGTTTGTTTTTAAGTTGTCTCTTAATGCAGTTAAGCAACAGCAAATGAGAAGCAGCAGTTAGCTAGTTCTTTGTGGACTGTAGTTAGGGAACTTTTCATTTAAATTGTTTAAAATAAAACATTTTCTCCCTCTAGAGTTTCGGGGGGGGGAAAAAGTGATATTCAAAGTGATGTTGTAACAGTTTTCCAGCAACTTGCTCCTTTTCTTCCCCAGCAAAACCAGTCTTTTAAGCACATCACTAGTGTTTGTGTACTGTGATGTTTTTGTTTCTAGGATTTCTTTTTTTTTTCTTTTTTTTTGCATGACCTCATAATTTTTCTTTACAAATTCCTTCCAATTTTTGTTTGAGAAATACTAAGAAAATATGAGTCCAAATTGGCATGCAAAGCAGGAAACATAGATTTTTCACCTCATAATTGCCAAGAACATGATTAGCACTGTGAGCCATGAAAAATGGCTAGGTTGGAGGCTTGTATTGCTATAGCTGCTAAAGGGAGTGAAACAGGAGTTATCCTACTTATTTTCTCTCCTAAACTTCTTTTTTCCTGTATACAAGATATTTTAGAAAATAAACAGCGCAATGTAGAACATGTAAGTTACAATGACTGTTACAAATTGAAATAAGCATTTTGTTTCACAAGGCAATATAATGTTGCCATTTCTTTGCCCAAAATAAGGGGAAAAAAATTAATTCATGTACTTCTGTTACCTCCTTTCCAAAGGGAGGAATTTTTAGTGTTAGAGTATTATAACACTGTATCTCATAAAGTTTCATTTTTAATACCATATATTAAAAATCGGTTTAGAGTAAATAAATAGCAACAATAAATTACTGGATAGGTACTTAGCCATGAAACAAATCCCTTACAGCAACTGTGCAGGTTTTAGCAAATGATACTTCTTTTTAATGCATCACTAAATTGATCCTCATTCAACCATTTAAATTACAATCTAAACATTTTATATTTCAGAAAATATTTTGCAGCAAAATACATTTCTAAGTTTATCTCCAGAAAATGAATGCATGGTTCTCCAGTGGTTGTTGGGATTACAGAAGGACATTCTATATAGCATACTAGGCTCCCGATCAATTCATACTGTACCTTGTTTCATTCCTCTAAGAGGTGAATTGTCAGAGGTGCGTTAGTTGAATATTCAGTTATACAGCATTTACTAGCTACTGAATGCACATTTCTGATGCAAGTCCTAAAAACACATTTTTCTCTGACTTTGCTAAAAAGGTTTCACGTTCTGGTTTTAGTCTAATTCATTAATAAAATAGAAAAGAGCAAACACAGTAAAAAACCCAGAAATACAACAATAAAAATACAGTCTGGTTTTGTGGATTTGAATGTGAGACTTTCAATTATACAAATGTGGAAGCACTGAAGGAACCAGACTTTGTCCTGTTATTTTAAGGCTTTTAAGGAAATGTAGAAGGAGGAAATGATTCAGGCAATATGACGTAATGTGTTCTATTTTTATTCTTTAAAGTTCAAAGGGTTTATAGTTGTGAAAAGGACATATGTAAAAGCTACAGCTACAATAGAAAATATTTTTCTCATCTGATTTTAGGTTAAGTTGTGTTCACAGCACAGCCTGAGGAAGGAGTTTCGTCTTCCAGGTCACAAAATGGTTATTAGGTCTTTGTTGCTCTAGTGTCTACCTGTTACAATGGAACATCTGAAATATGTGTGCTGGAGGATATGCTAGATTTTGCCTTTGGTTTTGATTTATCCCTTAAGTATTATTTTGTGATATGCTATGTACTTTTGATATTTTGTCACTGGCTTCTTTCTTACTCTGTCCTTTGTTGTCCGATGCTTCCACTGCATTTTCCTGCGGAGAGGTGAAATGTCATGCTGGTTTGTGTTCAAGGTTATTGATGAAATGTTTGCTGTTTCAGGCGACTTCTTCTGTATGAAATGATTCTTATTTGTTCCAGGTGTAAATTGCTGCCCCCTTCTGTACACAAAGCCGTGTACAAGTTGTCATATGTTTGCATTACCTTTAAGGGGGGAAAAAAAGGCTTTTGTTCTGGATTCAAAGATGTGATATTGGCAATTCTAGAACTTCCAAAGACTATTTAACATAGTATCTGTGTAGATTCATGTGTGCATTTCTAATACTCTTTGGAAAAGTAATTGAAGTTTTCCTGCTAATCTTCTTTGAGTATATTCTCAGGAAAAACAGAAGGCAGTTTTTTAAGGAGAAAGCATATACTTGTAGATAAAGAAAATAAAGCATAAATATATTCTTCTGGTGAATTGATACTTACAGGATATGACGGCTAGAGATTTGCTACAGCAAAGGTATACTCTTCCTAATGGAGACACTGCTTGGAGACCATCGCCACTTGTTACTGCTGCCCTGGAAGGAAAGCTTGTTATTCTTGATGGCATTCATCGAATTAACCCTGGCACTCTAGCTGTACTTCAAAGGTCAGGATGTGAGCACGGATAAGTTGGGTGCATGTGATCTGTTTATTGAGTGCATGCATACCAAGAAATTGAGTTCCTTCTGGTCAATGTGACTTTATAACTTCAAGAATACTGTAAAAATCAAGCTGAGCATTGAAGTTTCATAGGATATGTAATGTTCAGTCTTTACATACTTAAAAGCAGAAGCAATTCTTTCATGTTCTTTGTAAGTCTATAATAATACAGGAAATTTCAGCTCTTTGTAAATATAGCATGTAAGTCTGAGTTGAAGAATGAGCTAGATTTTACTCTAAACTTAAGAAATCTAAAAATTAGTAATATTTGAACAAAGATTTGAAAATGCAAGATGTCAGAAAACATTTAAAATGCTTTGCATTCTGCTTCTAAGTAAAATGTGATCATTACAGTTATATGTAAAAGCATACTTTATAGATTGCAAAGAACTCTTTCTAAGCGTTATTTCATAATTTAATAAAAAATAAATTAAACTTTGCAGAACAGAAGTAGTAATCGCAAATACTAGGTTAATAATAATTTATACTGTCAGGTCAAATTTTTCTGTTATTTCATGTGCCTGCATCGTATACTGCCTTTTGCAAACTTAAAGGACATGAGCAACTTTTAAAGCAGGTTGTAGCAAAAACGTTTTGTGCCTTCTTTTATTATATATATATACACGCAGAAGGGCAGAAGAGAGAATTATGCTTGCCTGTTTTTTCCCTTTTTAATCAGTTTAGCTTTGTCTTCTGATTTTTCTTCTGACATGTGCATGCATTATGCCTAATCAACTTCTGTGTAAAAAAAAAAAAAAACCCTGGGTCTGTATGCATGTTAATCATTAAAGTCAACTGAAATATATTACTTCAAGAAATAAATCAGAAGTATATTACTTGGTACAAGTGTAACAAAATGGCTGTTTCATGCCATTTATGCACACTCTACTGGTAAGACAGTATTTTTTATTTTTCATTTTTTATTTTCTTACTATATCTATTTAAACTAAGTTGACTAACTGGCTGTATGCTGAAGCTGTTTACTTATACATATTATTTTACCTCCACACCTGGATGTATCTTAAATTGATATAACTTTTTCTTTTTACTATGACCCGTGTTGACTGAGGTAGCTTTTAGAAAAAGTGTTAGTTGATACAAGTATTTTAAAAAGTAATCAAAGGCTAGATAAAGCTTATTCTTTATTTTCAAACAGACTAATACATGACAGAGAACTGACTCTCTATGACGGCACCAGATTGTTAAGAGAAGACAGATACCAAAACTTGAAAGAAGAGTTACGGATCTCTGATGAGAAACTACAGGAAAGGTAAAGTGTTAGCTACGACTATAGAATGCAAACAGTATTTCATCCTGTAAAGAGCTTAATCTCTCTCTCTCTTTCTCTCTCTCTCTCTCTCTCTCTTTTTTTTTTTTTACAAAAACATCATGCAAAATGCTTCCCTATCAAATTGATGCCTTCTAATCACTAAGAGAAACATATTTTAAACGTCAGTTTCCTCATGAGCTTTTTTCTTTTTGTGGCATGAGAAAATTATATCCTGTTTAGAGTGCTTGAACTAAAAGGAAAACATTCAATATCCTTTAACAGAAGGAGTTAGAAATTGAAGAGAAATATAAGTATATAAAAACATAAAGGTACATAATATTTAACTTTGGAACATTTTATTAAGAGTATTGGAAAATAAACCTAAATTGAGGTTAAATACAACTGATACTTTCTTTTGCCTCATTAGCTAGAAAGCTGGTATTTAATTTACAGCTAATATGGGGCAGGAAATCCTAAGGATGGGTTGGGACCCATTATGCTTATTCTTTTTGTTTCTTCACTTCCACTTGTCTGCTAGGAACATTCCACAGATAGAAACGTTTTCTAGTCCTCTGCTGGCCATACTTCATACCTAGTCAAATACTGCTGACCAATTTTAACTAATGAGAGGGATATTGTTGAGTGTACGTTAAAACAAATGCAATCTAATATTCAATAATATATAAGGAGCTAAACATACTGTGATTCTTAAATGGCTCTAACCTCTGAAAAGAAGTTGAAGTTTTATGTCAGATGTCCGTGCTCATATTTACACTACAGTGTGTGCATATGCCCAAACTTTGAAGAGGCCTTATCAGTTATAGTAGGGATACATTCATGATGTGCTGCCCCATTTCTCTCAATTGTCTCGCTGAATACGATTTTTTTTCTTTGACTTCCTTCATAGTCTACCCTTTAGAAAAGCTGTTTTTCTTTTACTGTCTGGTTGTTTTGTTATTTCTGGTTCCCTTTTGATCCAAAATACTGTGGTTTTTTTTAAAAACAAAACAAACCAAACTTCATTTTAAGTCTTCCAGAGCATTTATTTTGATTTTTTTGTAGATACGGTGTAGTCTATGCCTACTTGTTGCTAATTGTATCCATGCTGCTGAGGCCATACATCCAGCAGAATGGGCATTTCCTGCATTTGTTTAATTTGAGTGAAGAACTACGTATCAGGGAAGTGTTCTGTTTATGAGGGTTTTAAGCCCAGACTTTGAAAAGAGAAGCAAAAAAGCTCCAAGGATCCATCTTGGATGGTATCCCAGCTTTGCATTGGACTTCGTACTTCAAAATACATCTAGTCATTGTGTGAGTCTTCTCCTTGCTCTGTGTTCATGGTGTTGTCCAAGGTGCTTTCAGGCAGAATGGCAGTAGCTGTGCTGTTTGGCTTACTGCATGGTACCCTTTAGTTCATGCCAATGTACTCCAAAAACCTGGAAAATTCATCACACATTCATCTTCCGTACTGCCCCTCTTCCTAGATCAAATCTCTCTCACAGGAATAGAGCTTTACATCTGGATTCCATGTCTCCCTGTTTGTTCTAACTATGGCTGTTTTGGCAGTGGACTCCCTTATAACCTTTGTTATCTGTTAGACCATGAGAGCTGTCCAAGCTGTCGTCTTTAATGACTATTCTGCAGACCCATGTTCTTACTGTGCCACCTCTGTACACACTTTCCTTCCCTTTGGTGTCCTTGAGTACCCTTCTGGTTCCACTGTTCAGTGCTAATTATGCATTGCTTTTGACTACTTTGGAGGCTCCAAAAGTCTTTTTTTTGGCTTTCCTCAGAAGGCTGTCCCCCTTTTCTTCAGATTGCAGTGTACAGCTTTTACTTAGCCACCTTAATATTTTGCAACATAGTGTATTGTGAATTGCTAAGCTCTAAATTATGTACTTTACTGACAGTGAGCTTTCACCTTCTAATCCATAAATGAGGGGTGTCTGCTGTCTTAGACAGGAATACATTTCTGATTAGTACTTGATCTTAAAAACAAACAAACAAATGAACAGAAACTACTGTGTAGGCATTCTTGCATCTGGAAGCTCAGTGTGACCATTTAGCACCGTCTTGGATATAGATGAAAATTCTTGACACTGAATTAGCTGAAGTCCACTGTGCTGAGAATGCCGCCTTCTCCTAGGTGAAACGTTCAATTTGGCCCTTGTTCAACTTCCTTCTGTACTGACTTATTCAACAGAAGCCAGCGTAAAGTAATGCAAACATGTATCTGCTGCTTTAGTTTTGGCTATGAGCTGCTTTGGCATCAATGAACCACCACTCTGTAGAGAGGGCACTGTTCTCTCATCAGCCCTTGAAGAACTTAAGGTGTTCCAGAACCTCATCCTGGTTTTGGTCCCTTACATATTCTGAAAACCTCACTACCTTTCACTGGCTCCTAGTTGCTCTTTGATTCCTGAACTGCATTCCTCCCTGCTACTCGTCCTTTCCCGCAGCAGTTACCTGTCACTGCAAGCTTCAGTACCTTCCAGTGTTGCAGAATGGCTGTGCAGAATTAGGCCTTCTCTCCAGACATCTTCTCATTCAGTGGTATCTAGGGTACTGGCAGCTGGTTTAATCACCGACTAAGAAAACTTGATGGTGCTGACCATCCTTCATTTGCCTGCAAACGATTGTCTTGTGGAGATATTATACAGAATATATTGTGCCTTGAATTTATTAGCAGATTGGCTAGACAGATTCTTACTTTTAAGTCGTGATTGGGAGATGATTTCCATACCGATGAAAAAAGTCTCTTTTGCTGTGTGTCAATGGCTGTGGCTATTGGCCTTAGCTATATTTCTGATGTTAGAGTAAGATGAAAAGAGAGTTTTACTTACCCTGACTTACTGGATTTGTCTAAAGTAATTTCGGTACAGTTGCTCTTTGCCAAGCCTGCAGAATATACACTGTCATTCCCAGTTCTGCTGCGACCGAATCTGGGATGTTTGCTGAGTAACATTAAGATTACTTTTCCAATAAGGAAGTTCCCTATAGAAGGTGGTTTCAAGTTTTGTTTGAATCAGGAGATTATTCTGCCTTTGTTTTTTTCCCCCTAAATCTCACTCATACAGTCTGAGGCCTTGACTCTCCTCTGTATATTGGAAAGCAATGTACATATTTTAAATATGGTACATAGAAGATATACCATACAGTTAAAAAAGGAACTTTTTATTTTATTATTAACCTTTTTATTATCTATCTTATCTCATGTACTAACGTAGTTCTTGTGAGAAACAGTGGAAGAGGAAAAAACATACTGAGAGGCACATCAATGATTCAGTGGACGTGCATGACAGAGTTTTAAATGTCTAAGCAGTCAGGCGGGACCTAAATGAAGTAGCTGAAAATAGTCATAAACGCAGGAGATATAAGGCGATATCAAGAGAAAAAGGAGTCTTTCTAAAGGACTAGAATTTGAAAGAAAGAAGCCAAAAGCTTCATTAGGAGAGGGCAAGGTAATCTTCAGGATTTCAGAAAAAGCGATAGCTGGAGACTGGAAGCCAGCTGTGATAGAGAAGAACTGATACCTTACTGCCATATGTAAGAGAAACTGAGAACATGGAGTACATACTCCCCCTGCTTCGGGTCAGCTTTGCTATGCATGAGTGTTCTTCATTGTAGTGACTATTTGTAGTATAGTTTGCAGTTTCTGTCTTCTGTACTACTTCTAATCATTCATAAATACAAAATAGCTCACTGTTGCTCTCTGTTCCCTTAATTTAAGACTCACTAATGAGGTGGCCAGATGCTGTTGTAAGTTACATAAATACAAATATGTCTTTCATAATGGAAAAGAACAACTGTTGATGCTTTTTAGTAGACTACTTGGACTCAGTACTTTGTGAATGGAGTTTTAAAACAGAATTTCCATTTAAATCTGTTTTAGAGAAAAGCAGTACTATTCCTGACCAATGAGCCAAAACTTCTGTAAACAGGTTGGTTTTTTTTTTTAGTCTGTGTTTGTAAAAGGATTTGACACACCTAAAGACTTTTCCTATTTCTAAGAAGAGAAAAAATTGAGATATTAATGGAGAAGTTTTAGGGGAGCCCTTCTTCAGACAAGCAAGACACATTTTGTACTAAGCTTTCATGCTCTATATGAAAATATTTGATAGTAAAAAACATATTAATATTTTTCATAGTTTTAGTGCCTTTAATTTTTAGTGCTTCAATAGTAATAATACTCATATGTCTAGTAGAATAGAAAGGAGAATACTGCACAATCCATCACTTAATTTCCAACCCTGATAAGTCAAGAGGGTTTTTTTTAAAAAAAGGGATGGTATTTCAGATCACACTATGGTCTAAAGAAATCACATGCCTCTGTATACAAATGTAAACAGTATTACAGTAGAGAATGTGAACGTGCTTAAACCATGGCAGTGTTATTAGCAGTGCTGGACAAAGAGGAAAGTATTGTTTGGTTTTCAGATTGTTTTCAAGTTTTGCAGGTTAAAACACTATTATTCATAAATTATATTTTTGGACAACTTCACTAAAAAGTTTTATTACCTTTGCAAGAGCTAATAAAATATATTCTTATTTTAAATTATGTTAATTATTGTCATTGAGTTACATGTTCACTATTATTTCATTACATTTCTATATCTGTCGTGTCTACTAGCATTTTTCTGAGAAGGGCTCCAGACTGGTGGATGCAATAGCTCTGTCAGGACTGACAAGTGCAAGCAGTAGGTTTGCCCTTGTGAGATTTTGGGATACTCCTTGGTCTGCTGAAGGCCTATAAGCTACAAGGTAGCTAGCAGTGGGCACAGAGTACTTTTTCCTCTCTTCTGTCTCGTGCTGGTTTGGCTTTGGAGTTAAGTTAGCAAACACTCACAGTAAGATGACATTCACTGATTTGAGGAAACTACGTATTTTTGTTTATGAGTTTGAGGAGAAGAAAAGAAAAAAGCTGCCCTTGAGAAAGTGACAGATGGTCCTTAAAGATCTTTTACATAGAAGGAAATTATAGCTGCTGATTCCTTAGTCATTTAATGATTGTATGATTCATTTTCCTGAACAGGTTCAGAGATTAAGAGAAAGTGAGTTCAAGTACTGTGTGTATCCAAGATTTCTGCATACGAGTTCTTCTGTAATCATCCATTACTTCACTGAGACAAATACTGTAAAGGTAGCACACAACCTTTACAAGATGAGCAGTAAAGTGCTGGTTTATCTTATGATGCAGTATTTTAACCTGTTTGGGTGCATATCCCCCCCACAACACACACACACACACACGGATGATAAGTCCTTGGTGTGGTGAGCAGAAAGGCAGCAATTACAGGAAAATCTAGAAGTAGGTATATAATAGGATTGTTCAAAAGCTAAAAGAAGTCACTCATAATGCATGGGTGGTTTTAGTGCCCTGCAGACAGTGGGTTATTTTCCATGCGATTAGATTGAAAGGGAACACACAGTAGATGAGACAAATATAAAATGTGGCAGGGAGTGAATTTAGCAAGCAATGAAAGTTTTTAATTGCTTACATTTTCTAGCTCTTACTTCATTTTTTGTTGGGTTTTTTTTTTTTTTTTCAGTTTAGTGAATTTTCAGATAACCTGTTAATTTTAGACTGTGGTGAAATTTAAGAAAATCAGCAAGAAAACAACAATAAGTCATTGTGGTCCTAGTATTATAACAATTGCCCACTCATAAAATTGTTCTTATTTTGACAGAAAATGAGATGTATTAAATCATTTTACAGGAGGAGATGACCAAAAATAGTTTGGTTTTGCAAGGTGACATTAGGAATGCAGTTCTGCATCTTGTTTTTGTTCTGTTTTTTGGAGAAGCTTCAGTTGCTCAGAACTATGTGTTGATAACAAGAAAATCTTTCCCTAAAATCACCCTGAACAGACTGTGTTCTGATCTTCCTCTCAAGAGCAGTGGCGTTGATCCTTGGTTGGAATTAAACACTGATGCCAAAAGAAGGACACGCATATTATTAGGACAGTGCTCTTCTATCTGTGTTGTCAGTAAACATTTAATAGAGAGAAGAATAGAAACTTTTTGTATTAATCAACTAACACCAAATCTTCCCACTGTGTTTGAGGCTCATTAATTTAAAAGGTGTCGTTTTTAACAAGATACACTTACTTGGCCTTCATCTGCAAAGAATACAAGATGTCAAGAATTTCTTGTTTGTAAAATATAGCTTCATGTAGGAGCTCCATATTATATTCCCTTAGAGACTTGATCTATAATACGATGGAACAACTTTGAAGCTCTTCAGTTGTGCTGATGGAAGCTGGGAACTTTCAGAGCATTGCAGGATTGAGTCATTTGTGGCATTTGTTTTAATAATACACTTAGCTTGACATTTTCAACATTGCAAACATCAGTCCAAACAATAGGCTTTTGAAGTAGCCAGATAGCTCTATTCATGTTTACAAACTGTAAACCTACAGTGATGTTGTGATACGTCCAAGCCTAGAGAGTACGTCAGTAACTCTGACTGATATCACCAAGTTAGCTTGCCCTGAGTTTGCATCTCCTCTCCTCCCACTTTTCCCTGTGCCCTCCCTCGATGTCCCCACCATGCCCTCCGAGTTAGGCAGTGACATGGAGGTGATACAAGAGAAATGTGTTCCCTTTACTAGGGAAAGCTGACTATTTCTTGTGTTCTCTTGTGGTATTGCAGAAGGACCAGAACTGGTCCTTCAAATTTGGTGGATTTCTGAAGGATGATTGTTTTTCTTCTTAGTAATGGGAGGGAGGAGGTGAGTCTGGAAGTATATGTATTTATCCTATCTAGGAAACGTTTTCTTCTGTAAGGTTGGCTAATGTTCCCTGACCTTCTTTTATGCTCAGTGACAGTGACATTCCCATTGGTTCCTCTTTCATGTGATGTTTTCAGACATCTATTTCTATTTTTATCAATCAGGGAGTAGCTTCTAGGCTTATGACTTTCAGCTGAGAATAACTCATGCCACCCCCCGTGTTTGCTTTGATACAAGAGACCATTTGCTATAATCACTCTCTTGTATCACAGGTTTATTGTTGTGACGAACAGATGAGCCAACTATGCAGCAGATTTGCTAATTTATGTTTAATGGTCATGGTCTGTCTTCAGATTTTCTTCCTTATGACATTGTTTCCCCCCTCAGTTTAACCAGGAAGAATACTTGCCTCCAAGTGTTCTGATTTCAAAAGTAGTAATTTATATGGAAAATGACATGATAACAGGCATATCTAGCAATATAAGCTAATTAAATTTCACTTGCTTTTTCCAAATTAACATCTCCTATTTTAATAAGAGTACTGTGAAATTGATGTCATCTATCTGGACTTCTGTAAGGCCTTTGACATGGTCCCCCACAACACCCTTCTCTCTAAATTGGAGAGTTATGGATTTGATGGGTGGTCTATTCAGTGGATGAGGAATTGGTTGGATGGCCGCATCCAGAGGGCAGTGGTCAATGGCTCAATGTCCAGCTGGAGATCAGTGACAAGTGGTGTCCCTCAGGGGTCCATATTGGGACCAGTACTCTTTAATATCTTCATCAGTGACATAGACAGTGGGATCGAGTGCACCCTCAGCAAGTTTGCGGATGACACCAAGCTGAGTGGTGTGGTGGAGATGCCTGAGGGACAGGATGCCATCCAGAGGGGCCTGGACAAGCTCAAGAAGTGGGCCCAGGTGAACCTCCTGAGGTTCAACAAGGACAAATGCAAGGTCCTGCACCTGGGTCAGAGCAACCCCCAGTATCATATAGGCTGGGGGATGAAGGGATTGAGAGCGACCCTGCCGAGAAGGACTTGGGGGTACTGGTGGATGAAAAGCTGGACATGAGCCAACAACGTGCGCTCACAGCCCAGAAGGCTAACCGTGCCCTGGTCTGCATCAAAAGAAGCGTGGCCAGCAGGTCGAGGGAGGTGATTCTGCCCCTCTGCTCTGCTCTGGTGAGACCCCACCTGGAGTCCTGCATTCAGTTCTGGGGCCCCCAACACAAGAAGGACATGGACCTGTTGGAGCGGGTCCAGAGGAGGGCCACAAGGATGATCAGAGGACTGGAGCACCTCTCCTATGAAGACAGGCTGAGAGAGTTGGGCTTGTTCAGCCTGGAGAAGAGAAGATTCCGGGGAGATCTTATTGCGGCTTTTTAGTACTTAATGGAGACATATAAGAAAGATGGGGAAAAACTTTTTAGCAGGGCCTGTTGTAATAGGACAAGAGGTAATGGTTATAACCTAAAAGAGGGGAGATGTAGGCTAGACATAAGGAAGAAATTTTTCACAATGAGGGTGGTGAAGCACTGGCACAGGTTGCCCAGAGAGGTGGTAGAAGCCCCATCCCAGGAAACATTCCAGGTCAGGCTGGATGGGGCTCTGAGCAACCTGATATAGTTGAAGATGTCCCTGCTCATTGCAGGGGGGTTGGACTAGATGACTTTTAAAGGTCCCTTCCAACGCAAACTATTCTATGATTCTATGAATTTAATTGTTGAAAACAGACTCTCCTTGCACCATTTGACTGGCTTTTGTGTCTGACTTGTTACTCTCTGTTATTTCTGCTGCTTCTAGAGATCATGCAATTGTGCTGATTGATAAGTATCAATGAATTTCCAGTCTGAAGAGGTGATAATATTATATAGATAAGGGAGACAAAAGATGTGAAGAAGGCAAAGATAACAAAAACTGAGGCAGTGATCTTATACTGCCCTAACACAGGCATCTAAAAGTTGTGTATTTAAGTTTGTGTTGATCACAGTAATCTCCCATTGTCTTCAATGGAATCAAGTAAGCAAGTGTCGAAGAGACTGTCAGTCACCAAATCCTGCAGTGTGAACTAGGGGACACTGACTGACGCTAGCAGGTCAGTTCCATAAGGATTTTAAAAATAAAAATAAAAGTACCTTTTACAGCCATGAAGAGTGCGTGTGTTGCCACAGGAAGTTGTGGAGGCAGATAGGATGAAGAGGTTCAGAAAGGGCTCAGACAAATTTGTGGGTAAACAGACATTAAAGCAAATAGAGAGCTACCCTCCAATGTCTTTGAAGATATGATTGTGGGTGCTGGGAGAGTATGAGGGGGAGAAACTACTGGTAGTGGCTAGGTTTATGTGCTTTCCCCAAGGAGTATCTCCAGCTGGCGTAATCAGAGACAGAACATGTAGCGAGATGGGTAGATTGAAGGACCCAGTAAGGCATTTCTTAAGTTCTTGTAAGTCTTAATCTTATGTTGGAGGGACCTGTCTCCCCATGCTGACTCTAAAATGAGCCAAGGGTGAGATGATTGGTTTGATCTCTGAAGTATAGCTTTCAGGAATATTACGAAGTTAGGCATATTAATCCCACCCCAAGAGTCTACGTGATTTTCCAAGGGCCACAAAGAGCATCAGTAGGGGGAATGTTCCTAAACTGTTGATAAATCCAGCTCTTCATGGTATCTAGGCCAATCTCTACAGTGTCATCCTTTCTGTCAGCCTAATTGAGTAAAAGAAGTTACTCATTACTGCAGCTCTGGTAGATCTTGCTCCCTGATTTGCCTGTGAGACATCCTGCTTTAGGTAAAGCACTTGTAAAAGTATGTCAGGTGAGTGAAATGTGTCCGTTTCAGACATACAACACAGTAGACTGTAGCTTAGTTGCTGGTATTTGTTCATCTTGAGGCATGCAGGTCCGGTTGTAGATGAGGAGACTTGAGTACCCTTCTAAGCATAAAGAAAATAGTAAACTTATAAAATTGCAAGTCACATTATACAGTCTTTGTCTTTTTTTAAAAAATGAAGTTGCATTGCAGATGATCTGAATAGATTGTGATATGATTCAGTACAATAATTTAATTCTTTTTTTGCATCTGTTGTAAAAATTAAATTCAATATTCATGGCTAAAGCCAGTTAATACATTGCTAAACTCTTTTTTTGCAGGTCCATCTTTCCTATCCATCCTTCTTTCAGAATAGTGGTCTTAGCAGAACCTCCTGTCATTGGAAGTAGTACCCAACAATGGCTGGGTCCAGAGTTTCTGACGCTGTTTCTTTTTCATAATGTTCGATCTTTAAGCAAGAGTGAAGAAATGGAAGTTATTAAAGAAATGGTAAGTACGTTCAGTATTTTAGGCACTTATTGACTATTGCTTACTGAACATGATTATTTACTACATAAAAAATACTTGGTTATTTCAGCATAGTATAAATGAGTTCATTTTCAAATCTTATCAAAGCAGCATATCTGCTTATCTTTTAATGGTATTGATATAAATTAGCATTCTTATTCTGATATTAAATGATGCTGTAATAGAAAAATGTTCTTTGTCAAAACTGTATTCGTTTTTGGTTGACATAAAGCAACTGCAGCAACTGTATGCACATTGCATCTGGGTGTAGCTGTATATGGAACTTGCATATCTTGCAGTAAGATTAATACTGTTTTTCTTTCAAGCAGATTCCAAATGTACCCAGTGTTGCTGTGGAGCAGTTGTTGTCATTAACACACAAGCTTCGGGAGACAAATGACACCACGGTGAGCCCTTTTTTTTTTTTTTTTTTTTTTGGAAAAAAAAAAATTTACTTTCTCCTACTGTGACTGTTTGTTTTAACAAAGGCTGGGTGAAGCATACTAAGCTATAGTGTTATTTCAAAGGCTGCCTGATTGGAAAACCAGCCCCAGAAAATTATTGCTGGCAATTACCACACTGCATACTGTAAAATTCTTTGATTTACGATGTACATTTTTAGAATCTGCATAAGCAAAGCTTTTAGTAAATTGCTCAAATCCCAGAGAAGTCAGGCACAACAGTACACGTGTTATCGGTGGGTTTAGATACATGGCTCACGGCAAAACATGCTTGAGGTACCTTTTGAATAGGTATGGATATAATCATGTGTGTCCAAATATTTTTTGATTACTTTGCTTTAGTCATTGGAACTTTGATAGCTGAAATTATTGGGGCTTTTGGGGCAATGGGAACTACCTAGTCATTATAAAATGCCAACGGGCAACAGCAAAGACTCAGAAAAGGGAAAGCTCCAGAACTCCTGGCTGCGTTACTGCTACAGGCTATTCTGTTAAAGCAGTCTTGTCAAGAAAAATAAGTTCTGCTGACATAGTAACCACAAAATTCTTTAAAAAGATACAGTCAAATCATGGTGAAAAGAAAAAGAAATTATTGCTATGGCAACTAAAGCACTGGATGTTTTTAATATAACTAAAATATAAAACATTTTTAGTGGAATCCAGCAGTTTAACTGGTATGCAAATGTAATCTGTTCTCCTTAGTTTTCATGATTTTAACATGGGTAATAGTTTTAATAGTATTACTATTTAAGAAGCTGAGAGAAGCTGTTATGGTCTTCAGAACTTAAAAAAAGTAAGTAAAAAGGTTGACTTTTAGGTACACCTTTGGCGCAGTGTTGTTATTATCTTTTTAGCTTCCTACACCTAATGTATAAATGTATTGGTTTTGACACACTTTGAGCCATACCATGCCTGAACAGACCATTACAAAAATCCTTTCCAAATATGTGGATGTCTATAGCATTGTGAAATATCTAAATAAAAGTATATAATGTTGGATGAGAAGTGAGTCATAGTATGGATCGAGGGCGGATTTTTGTAGATCAGCAGTGACATCAGACTCGTGGAGTTCAAGACCCTTAGGGCAGCGAGGAGGGCGCACAGAAAGCTCACTACCCTGGACTTGAGGAGAGCAGACTTTGGCCTCTTCAGGGATCTGCTAGGGATCCATGGGATACCATGGGATAAAGCCCTGGAGGGAAGAGGGGCCCAAGAAAGCTGGTTCATATTCAAGGATCCCCTCCTCCAAGCTCAAGGGCGATGCATCCCAACAAAGAGGAAGGCAGGCAAAAACACCAGGAGGCCTGTATGGATGAACACATTGCTCCTGGACAAACTCAAGCACAAAAAAGGAAGCCTGCAGAGGGGGGAAGCAAGGACAGGTAGCCTGGGAGGAATACAGAGAAATTGTCTGAGCAGCCAGGGAGCAGGTTAGGAAAGCTAAAGCCCTGATTGACAAAATTAAATCTGGCCAGGGATGTCAAGGGCAACAAGAAAAGCTTATATAGGCACGTCGGTGGTAAAAGGAAGACTAGGGAAAATGTGGGCCCTCTCTGGAAGGAAACGGGAGACCTGGCTACCCGGGATATGGAGAAGGCTGAGGTACTCAATGACTTTTTTGCCTCAGTCTTCACTGCCAAGTGCTCTAGCCATGCCACCCAAGTCACAGAAGGCAAGAGCAGGGACTGGAAGAATGAAGAACTGCCCACTGGAGGAGATGATCAGCTTCAAGACCACCTAAGGAGCCTGAAGGTGCACAAGTCCATGGGACCTGATGAGATGCATCCACGGGTCGTGAGGGAACTGACGTATGAAGTTGCTAAGCCACTGTCATATTTGAGAAGTCGTGGCAGTCCAGTGAAGTTCCCATTGACTGGAAAAGGGAAAACATGGCAGAAGATGGCAAACATCCTTCAATAGAAGACTTAACAGTTTGTGATCTAGCCTGAAACACAAGTGGGGCAGAGAATGGATTGAGAGCAGCCCTGAGGAGAAGGACTTGGGGGTGTTGGTTGATGAGAAAGTCAACATGAGCCGACAATGTGCACTCGCAGCCCAGAAAGCCAACTGTATCCTGGGCCGCATCAAAAGAAGTGTGACCAGCAGATCAAGGGAGGTGATTCTCCCCCTCTACTCCTCTCTCATGAGATTCCACCTGGGAGTACTGCATCCAGCTCTGGGTCCCCCACCACAAGGACATGGACCTGTTGGAGCGGGTCCAGAGGAGGGCCATGAAGATGATCAGAGGGCTGGAGCACCTCTCCTATGAGGACAGGCTGAGAGAGTTGGAGTTCTTCAGCCTGGAGAAGAGAAGGTTCCGGGGAGACCTTCGAGCAGCCTTCCAGTACCTAAAAGGGGTCTCCAAGAAAGCTGGAGAGGGACTTCTGACATGGGCGTGTAGTGATAGGACAAAGGGTAATGGGTTCAAACTGAAAGAGGGTAGATTTAGATTAGCTATAAGGAAGAAATTCTTCCCTATGAGGGTGGTGAGGCACTGACACAGGTTGCCCAGAGAAGCTGTGGCTGCCCCATCCCTGGAAGTGTTCAAGGCCAGGTTGGATGGGGCTTTGAGCAACCTGGTCTAGTGGGAGGTGTCCCTGCCCATGGCAGGGGTGTTGGAACTAGATGATTTTTAAGGTCTCTTCTAACCCAAACCATTCTATGATTCTATGTTGGGAAAAGCACACCTGTGCGGAGAGCTGAAATGTGCGCCTTAGGTATGTCAGCCTATTTATAGAGTTGCCTAAGTAAGCCTCTGCCAGAGATTATCCTGAAATATTAACCATTGTTTAAAGTGATTTTGTTAACAATAGAAGAATACCTGTAGACTATTCAGCCTGTGGGCGTTGTCTGCGTCATTGTAATTGTTTGCTTGATTTACAATAGAATCTAGAGACTACAATCAAGATCCTGTTGAATTAGATGCCTCATAGATATATATTACAGAGACTGTCACTAACCCAATATTGAGTTTAAAGTTGTTCAATATAAAATATATAAAAAAAAATAGGTAAGAGAAAAGAGGAAATTTTGTTCCCAAAACTTTAACTGCCAGTTGCAAATATTCAGATGTGATACAGCTTTTCCTCTGTGGTCCTGTCCTCTATGCTTATTTATTTCAGTGTAGGATCTGATGCTGTATATTATTTAGACTTTAAAATGCCCACGTCCTCAGAGATTGGATTTATCAAGGTGGCACAATGTATGAAATACACTACCTCAGTTACTATGCCCAGCTGCCGTTCTCCATCAGTGCAGTCCCATATGTTGTGATTTAGGAGGATTGCTTACCTGCCAAAACTTACTCTACTTGGGAACCTTTCAGCTGTTTAAGATACTTTTGGAAAGAGCGTATCATCTCCAAAGGCAGCGAGTGTTCTGGCTTGTGAGCAGGGTTAACAAGGATACAGCACTCGCCCCTTTCCCTTGCCCGTGCTTCATACATGGCTGAGTAGGTCTTGAAATAATACTTGAAATACCATCATTTACATCATAGTGTCCATAATGCTGGGTGGTAAACTACGATGGTTCAGAAGATGCTTCACAATCTTCCGTAAATGAAAGCAGGAAGAGCAGCAGTAATAATCTTTGTAGTTAGCCCAATCTAAATCATTCTTGCTCATTGCTCAGAGCTATGCTCAAAAGTATTATCCTTTGCTTTCTCAGTATTCAAGAAAAGTTTTGTACAATTTCATAGAACTGATTTTTTTTTTCTAAATATTATTGCCTGTTTGTCAAAACTGCAGTTTTCCAGGGGAAAGAATTGCTGTTAAGACATTTCTCATGCTTAAAAATTATTAAGAGGGGGGAGGGAGGCTCTGAAATTCACGAAGTGTTGCTTTTCTCTGTTTTTTTCCCTGTATGGCAAATTTCAGGATTTTCTTCTGATTGAAACAGCATAATATATTAAAGATAATTGTAATGCAGTTAGAAATCATTTATATGAACCAAACCAAAACATTTTGAAATTACCTAATTAAAATATTTCACTTGACCCAGGCAAAGCATGGCATGACTTATCAGATCACGCTCATTGTTGTGTGTTTCCTGCTAAAATAAGGAACCTATTTGTATTAGATACCTTCATCCGGTAGATATAATTATAGAATGATTTCTTTCTCAGTCTTTATATCTCTCTTTAAATACATGCTCATTTATTTTGGGTTTTTGTTTGTTTGTTTGTTTTTTAAGTTTTACTGTATTTGCTTGAAGTCTGCCTTCCCAGGCATTGAATCATTTTTGTAACTCTTTGCTGAATCATGTCCAGTTTTTAGCATTTATTTTAACATGTGGACAACAGAAAAGGACACAGTGTTCCAGTAATGGTCCGCCCAGAAGGCGTGTGCAGAGGTGATACAATCTCCTTACTGCTGCCCAGTGTTGTCTTGTTTATACGTCCAAGAATCCTGCCAGACCCTTTTGCCAGAGCATTACATGTGGATCTCATATTAAGTTTGTCAAGAGCCGACGAGTTTTTAGGACATTGTTCCTTTTACAGTGGCTAACCTCCTTGTTGTTGTTAACGTTGTTCAGTGTTAGGTTTTATATAGGGAATAAAATTCAGTTATCAGCACACTTTTCTTCCTGTTGCTTATCAAGTGAAATCATAAGGCCAATCTTTTGATGACATCATGATTTCCATGGCAGTGAATTACTGCAACAAATACCGAATTACAAGCTTGCAGATTAAAAAGCACAAGCTGCTGTAGGAGGCAGAAAGCACCTATGAATTAGGAGAAAAATTGAAGTAATTCCTTTTGGATTACATTTTTCTCCTGATTTATTTGATTTAAATCCCTGAGATCCGGTCCCAGCGATCAAATAATTAAACTACCTTGTATTTTCCGACAGGCACAGTCACTGGCTTCGTCTTTATCTACTCGACAACTATTGCGAATTTGTCGTCGACTGTCACAGCATCCAGATGAAAGCCTTTACTATGCTGTTAATAAAGCCTGCCTTTCCAGGTAGAAGTGCTAGTTTTGGTAGAAGTTCAAGAGCTGCTTGGTCAGTTGCTAACATGCAAGATAGCTTTTAATGTGTTTTAGTAGATAATACAATTGCTGTCTTGCTCCTTAAAGTCTGTCATTTCTTTAGAAGTATTTCTGTGGTATTCTCAAACCTAGGATACAAGTAGACTTTGTACTCTTTTCTCATCTTTATGATGATATTTCCATGCACTATATAAATTAGGTCACCATTATCAGCATTACTTCACTGTCTCAAAACACTCAAAGCAGAGTTATATTCATGTCTAGTATGACTAGATGTTTGGTGGAGGCTTGGTTTCAGTTCTAAAAGCTGTATCTAGAAAAGTTATGAACATCTAGGAGGTTTGTTTGTTTGTTTCAAAAGAAAGCAAATTGTAATTTTCAAAAGGTTTGGAAAACTGAAAGGGCCTAGTTCTGGCTCACTCTTTCTCTTTGGAACTTGGGTCCAACTGAACTGAGTCAAGAGAAAAGGTATTTAAAAAAAACCCATTGTTTCTATTGTAGCTCTTACTGGCAGTGGAATGAGGACATTACATACTTTCAGTCCTAATCCATCCTACGTTACAACCCCATTGCAATATTCAATAACACTGAAGTCTTTTAAAATGAGTATGCAGCCGCAAATGTACTTCATTGCCTATGGAAGAAGCTCAATTTCTCTCCTTAGGGATAGGTGAAATGTTGAAGACTATGTGAGTGTGAAAGGAATAGGCATTCAGGGTTTGGAAGTCCACGTAAACCTTCATACTGATTTTAGATTACAGAAAATACTGAAAACTTCTTTAAAAAATTCCTTAAAATACAACCTCCCTGTTATTTTTCTTCATTTAGGTTTTTACTAAACCTTGCCAGATCAGCTTTGCATAAAAATCTTCAGGATTCTCATATTGAGACAAGTCCAGATGACATGAAGAAACTAGAGGAAAAAGATTACACATGTAAGCTTCTGCCATCTTTTGTCCTGCTCTTCATGAATGTTACTCAGACAGTTGAGCATATAAAGCTGTATTAATTATCCTCAAAATTAAATGTAGTTTGCTCCAGTTATGTCCCTTTGACTTTGTTCTATCAGAATGCAGTGCTGCTCTCAGTATGTTGATACTTTTGTATTGTCTGCTCTATTCCCAGCTTGTGAAATTTTGTTCTCCGTCATGTTTAAGTGTTTTCCAGTATATAAGTTCCATGGCCTCAGGCTTTCTTGGACTGCCTTTTATTTATTTGTTTGTTTGTTTGTTTGTTTATTCCCTCCACCCCCATCACTGATAACTACTTTTCTGTACAGTTACAGCCTTGGTTTGATCTTAATCATAGAATGTTAAGGATTGGAAGGGACCTCTGGAGATCATCTAGTCCAACCCCCCTGCCAGAGCAGGGTCACCTAGAGCAGGCTGCACAGGACTGCATCCAGGCGGGTTTTGAATATGTCCAGAGAAGGAGACTCCACACCCTCCCTGGGCAGCCTGTGCCAGGGCTCTGTCACCCTCACAGTGAAGAAGTTTTTCCTCATGTTCAGGCAGAATTTCCTGTGTTCCAGTTTGTGCCCGTTGCCCCTTGTCCTGTTGCTGGGCACCACTGAAAAGAGTCTGGCCCCATCCTCTTGACACCTGCCCTTGAGATATTGATAAGCATTGATGAGGTCCCCTCTCAGTCTTCTCTTCCTCAGGCTGAACAGCCCCAGCTCCCTCAGCCTCTCCCCGTAGGAGAGATGCTCCAGTCCCCTCATCATCTTTGTAGTCCTCCGCTGGACTCTCTCCAGTAGTTCCTCATCTTTCTTGAACTGGGGAGCCCAGAACTGGATGCAGGACTCCAGATGGGGCCTCACTAGGGCAGAGTAGAGGGGAGGAGAACCTCCCTCACCCTGCTGGCCACACTCTTCTTAATGCACCCCAGGATGCCGTTGGCCTTCCTGGCCGCAAGGGCACATTGCTGGCTCATGGTGTATTTGTCATCTACCGGGACTCCCAGGTCCTTCTTCTCAGAGCTGCTTTCCAGGAGGTCAACCCCCAACCTGTACCGGTGCATGGGGTTATTCCTCCCCAGGTGCAGGACCCTGCACTCGCCCGTGTTGAACCTCATGAGGTTCCTCTCCGCCCAACACTCAAGCCTGTCTAGGTCTCGCTGAATGGCAGCACAGCCTTCTGGTGTATCAGCCACTACTTCCAGTTTTGTATCGTTGGCAAACTTGCTGGGGGTACACTCTGCCCCTTCATCCAGGCCATTGATGAATAAATTGAACAAGGCTGGACCCAGTACTGATCCCTGGGGAACACCACTT
Source organism: Phoenicopterus ruber ruber (assembly GCA_009819775.1). Taxonomy (NCBI): domain Eukaryota; kingdom Metazoa; phylum Chordata; class Aves; order Phoenicopteriformes; family Phoenicopteridae; genus Phoenicopterus; species Phoenicopterus ruber. Next base: position 186,136,004 of record CM020215.1, on the reverse strand, counting down.
GGTACAGGCCTCCAACTAGATTCTGCGCTGCTGATCACCACCCTCTGAGCTCTGCCATTCAGCCAGTTCTCAATCCACTTCCCTGTCCACTCCTCTAACCCACACTTCCCGAGCTTACCTATGAGGATGTTATGGGAGACAGTGTCAAAAGCCTTGCTGAAGTCAAGGTAGACAATATCCACTGCTCTCCCCTCATCTACCCAGCCAGTCATGCCATCATAGAAGGCTACCAGATTGGTCAAGCATGATTTCCCCTTGGTGAATCCATGTTGATTACTCCTGATAACCTCCTTTTCCTCCACATGCTTGGAGATGACATCCAGAATGAGCTGTTCCATCACCTTTCCAGGGATGGAGGTGAGGCTGACTAGCCTCTTCTGTTCCGTTCTGGTTTTTACCATCACTACTTTCTCTCCACTGTTAAAATCAACCTTTTTCTCATTGAGACTCCTGTAAAAGTCTTGGGTTATGTTTTGCTTTCATTCTGGCACGCACTTCTTTGTTAGTTTCCCTTCTTTTTATTCTCTGTAAATTGCCATGGTTGTTACATGTTACCTTTATTGAGCTGGTCTTTGTTTCTTTACCTCATCCAACTTGTACTTGTTTGCAGCAGCCTGCAGTGCTACGCATAGATTTCTGCTTCTGCCATTTTTCTCACTTCTGCTTTCTCATTCCTGCATGACCCCTGGTCTTCAAGCTAGCTGTATATCTTTTCATATCTTCTGTCAGGCAGCACACTTTGAGCAATTTGCCATTTTCATTTCACTAAACTTTTCCGTTACTCTGCTTCACCAGTGTTATCTCTGCTGTCATTTTTCTCTATGTTTATTGTCAGTCTTGTGATGTATTTGACTTCCGTGTTTTTACTGTTAGATCTTTGCAGTAGTAAACACATCTTTGGTTTTAATTAATAGGGATTCTGTTTTTATAGATTTTATTTATGTGTGTGTGTATATAAAACTATATGTATAACTACAGATATGTTAATGTATCTATTATATACAGTATAATATATATGTGCAGCCATATGTATGTGTATATACATATACACACACATATGCATATGCAGCCATCCATGTATTATTATATCTGTATATGCATTTTTTGTATATATAAAAACTGTATATAAAAAAATAATTTGAACTCTTGCCAGTTGTGTGGTGCTACCTGCTTACCATTCTTTTTTTTTTATCTGGACACATCCCTTGAATTTTCTTTGTTTCTCTGTTTCATGCCATAAAGAGAGAACCATATAGAATAATAGGTGAACAACTAAAAACATCTGTCTAGAAATTTGGCTGTTTTCAGTTTTATACCATACCAGATTAAGAAATCAGTGGCAAAAAATTATTACGGTTTTTATTGCACAATATTATTGTTTACACTTAGTTGTTATTTTCCTAACGACAGAATTTAGGGTTCTTTTGATCTAAAAAGTTTTTCTAATGTACTTTTTCTCTCAGAGCTGTAGTTGAAGGTTATTTCAAAGAGTGCAATTTTAGCCAGTGTTCACCAAAAAGTTAAATGTGTCCACGTTCTGGCATTAACCCATTTGAGCAAAAATGCGATGCTGAAAGGGCGAATCAACAGTGACTCTATACTGTTGTGGTGGGTTGGCCCTGGCTCTCAGCCGAGCACCCACACAGCCGCTCACTCGCTCCCCTCCGCACCCCACTCCCCAGTGCGACAGGGAGGGAGATCAGGGACAATGACAGCGAGAAAACTTGTGGGTTGAGGAAAAGTAGCCTAACAATGTTAGTGATATTCCAATAGTAAAATGAGAGTATGAAATTAAACCAAGGCAGCGGTCACAATTTCTACTGTTTCTTACGGTACTTTTCCCATAAAATCACCTATTCATCATTTATTGTAACAGACTTTGCAATTTTAAAGAGAATTCAAATTCATGATAATGCAGCCTCTTGTTAACAGATACTCTTTCATGCATTCTCATTCTTTAGATAGAAATCATTTACTGCAACCGACAGCCTTGTTAAAATTTGTAAATCGTCACTTGCAAGTGTTGGGGATTGATTGCATGTCTTTTCAGAGGATGCTGTAAATAATGCATTTGCTTGTTTCCTGAAAAAATGTCTAGGTGAAATAAACAATGGGATTCTGAAGATAGGGTCTGTGACGATGCCAATTTATAACTCAACTGAGAAAATGAAAGTGCCTGATGTTTTGTTTTATGAAAATGCACAAGTAAGTACAAATCTCTGGCCTCTGAGGTACAAAAAGTTTGTTTAGGGCTGGATTATCGATTCCATCCTGAGACCGTGTTTTACAGGCTTGTCGCATGAAGTTGTACCTGCCTTTTATTAGAACTAACACTGCATGTTTGAAAAGTGAGAAGAAGAGTAATTAGTGAATTAGTTATTAGCTAATTGGTCATTAGTTATTTATTTTAATTAGTTTAGCTTATTAATTAGTTATTAGTGTTATGAGTGTTAATTATTTTGTAGTGGTGAAGAGTAAGAGTAGTTAGTGAACACAATAAAAGGGAAAGGCTTGGTGACTGTGGTTCTGGTTTTTGTTTCCCCTCACCCCTTTTGTAGAGGTAGGTGTACTGCAGCTTTCTTCTCCATCGAGCGTGGAAGCCTCAAAACTGTCAGACAGGGTTATCCTTAGCAAGAGGATTACCTTTAGAATATTTTGCCTCTGAAAGGCAACACTGATAGTGTGATCTTGTGAAATACTTTTCTTTTAGGGGCCTCGTGTGGGTTTGCTTACTTTTCCTTTCCTATTCTTTTTTCCTCCCTCACTTGCAATTTCTCCACAGAAAGACTATGCTACATGGGTATCACCTACTGAAGGTGATGACAGGCTGTGCAAGGGGAACAGATGACAGTCGTCTTCATCTTCCCCACTAACATTTCATGTGAGATTTTGTTCTGTGTTGCCATTTCGGTAAAGTACTTAATTTGAGTCTGTTGGAAATGAAATCCTGAGTCTTGCTAGGACTTACATCTGCGTTGCTTTTTCCACCTTCTTGCTTATAGCTTCAGAAAACTGTGCACAACCTGTGTTCAGATATGCATCTGTTTTATTTAGGCAACATCTGTTCAAAATGCTGCAGAGAACGAACTGCTCTGTATCTGTCCCTGGTAGCTATGCACTCTGAATGCTGAAGGAAAAAACAACCAAGTATCAGTCAGGATAGCTGTTCCCATTTCTAAATGAATTCTACTCTTGTTTTTCTGTATTGCTAGTTTGTAGTTCAGTCATTCAAACGCTGTAATGATTGCTTAGCAAAACCTGCTGGAGAACAGATTTGATTTATGAGTCTAGTGCAATACTTCCTCTTTGTTATCTAAAAACTACAGAAATAAACTGAAATAGAGAAAAAAAATATATCCTCAGCCCTTTGCAGTGCTGCACGATGTAATGAAATACATAGTTTTTGCCTCTGTGTGTTTGGTCTTGAAACATTTCATGTTCCAGTGGAATTTCTCATTGCTGTGGCACATTGCTGTTGCTCCACAACAAGTAGCACAGGGATGGAAATAATTTTTAGGTGATATGCCAAATGCCACTTTCAGGCCAGGCTGTGGGCAACATGGATTGATAAAGTTGACACGATATTGATGTGTCTACTTACAAGTCCTTTGAATAAATAATTAATCTGAAATGTCTGCATGCATCCTAATTTAGGTCCTTGTGGGGGAAAAAAAAAAAAGAAGTATCAATACATAGTATCTCCTATGGGAAAGCTGTTCTGCAGGGCAACTATAATGTACACATATGTGTGCAATTTAGGATAAAAAAAAGAAGTCATCAGAAGGAAGTATTCATGCCTTAGCAATAAAATAAAAAATGTAAGCAGTCTGTGTGGTAAAAGTGACTTCCTAGAATTTATGCTGTATCTGGTCAAAGTTACTCTCATCAGTTATAAATTTCCAGTGTATATGCATGCCAGAAAATATAGTAATTTTCCTTGAAGTCCTCTCCTTAAATTGTGTATTGAGTATTCAGTAGTCTTTTGCCATGTCTGATTAGGATTTTGTGGTATTAAGCTGTGTTTACAAGAGTTTCTTCCCCCACCCCCAGCCTCTCTTCTGGAGAGATTTGGAAACATAAAACATCTTTCACACAGTTAGAAACTGAGTATTTCTATGATCAGAAATTACAGGCAAGCTACTGTTTGGTGGTTTTTTTGGTGGTGTTGGGGTTTTTTTTAAATGAAGTACTAGAGATGATAATGTGAAAAAATATGTATGTTTATCTAAAGGCAAGCATTCATTTCTCTAAGTAGGTTGTCTGACCTACTTACAGATGACCTATTTTTAATAGATACAGTGGAGAAATATACATGACTTTATTGCGAGTAAAGTAGTCTGCATTGCCACATTATCCTTAAATCCTTTTGATCCTTTTAAACAAATTATTTGTGAGGAGCAAGATAAGGTTAAATGATGTACAGTGTGTGTTACCTTTTATGGTATTGGATATACGTAAAATATACCTCAACCACTTTGGCGTCAATTAGGCAGTCTAATTTAGAAGTTGTAAGACACATAATAAACACTTTTAGACTTGAGCTGGCATTTTCCTATCTTTGTTTTCCTTGAAAGTAAAGTTTGATTAGAATAGTGTATTTGTCATTAAGCTAGACCTGATGTTTAATCTTTAATAAAATAAATGTGTATAATTTACATGTTCATGTCAGCTGCCTTTTAACCTTTTATTCCCTCTGTTTGGTTTCTGTAAAGTTCTACCAAGATACATTTTACTTCCTCCCAGTACAATTGCTGGAAAATTGTCATACGCATGTTAATGAAAGTTCTTACACTCTGGGTGACAAGCATTCAACTAGGCTAAAAGGAAAGGCATTAGGAGTGATTACAGAGAATTAAATATATTTAGGGAAATCAGACACCCACAGTCGGTTGTAGCAGAGGAAATACATAAGGAAAGTTAGTATTTTTGTTGCATTGTTTTAGTCACGGGATAGATTGCCTCTGCTGTTATTGGCTGAGAGACTCCTGCAATGAAATAAATAGCTGTAAGTATAACGTTCAAAAAATTTTGGCCCCAAATCCTGAAAGTAAGGTTCCTGTTGTACTGGTATCATTAGTGAATGCATAAACTTGAGAGTATAAAAACAGGGGTGAAAATTGTGGTTTTATTTCTCTAGCACATGATGGTAATGGAAGATATGCTGAAGGACTTCCTGCTGGGAGAACATCTTCTCTTAGTTGGCAATCAGGTGAGTTAAACATCTCTTACAATGCATGAAACAAACTCATTATTTAATAATGAAATTAATTCTCTGTTTTGCTTCATTGAAATTGCATTCATTTATACTACTGAGCTATTTGACCCATTTTTTGATTCTTTATCTACTAGCATCTTTGGGTTTTATGGGCACATATCTGTGGAAAATGTAAATGCCTTAAATGTTTTTTACATTGCTATCAGAGTAAAAAGTCAAAACATTAATGGTTATATGTAAAATCATTACCATTAAAATTTTCAGTTAATGGCTTTGGTTATCCTTCTTGGCTATGTATCAAACCTTTCCTTTAAAATCTCCAATGGTAGGTAAGAGGTGTACGCATAAGTATTATCTAAATCTTACTTATTGATAGCAAAATATTAGTTTTCTCTAAAAGAGATACAGATTCGCTTTATTCTTTGGCTAGTATTTTTGTTGATAGAGACTTTATTGGTGAGATCATAGGGGCTGATGTGTTCTTCTAGTTGATCGTTGCTGTTTTGCGATACCTTCTAACAGTTTATAGGCTCCCCAAGATGAGGTATGGGCAGATGTTCTCCAGTTGGGTATGTTTGAAAGTCTTTGTTCTTCAGAACCATCTTAAACTATTACTGCAACTGTTAGGTGACTTGAACGGAATTATACGCTTTGCCAGTTAGCTCTGAAACAAAAGAGAGCTTTTGTTACTATTTCTGTATGTTTGAAGTGTTCAAGAAAGTGTTACTTCCCAAGCTACCAGGTTGGTTTTTCCCTCATAAAGTAATCTCACTTTAGTTTAGCTTTCACTTAGCAAGGATGCAATAATTTTCTAGCAGATGTTACTCTTTATGTTTTGCAACAGCCTTTGGAAAAAGTCTAACACAAAAACCTACATGGCAAGGGATATAAAATGCTAATTGTTATTAATGTGCATGTATTAAAATTACAGTGTACAGTTATGTACAGTCTCATGTATTTAGAGTCCTTGTTAACAGCTTGAATTTATGAAGATGATGTACTTGAAACTTCTGTAGACTTGCTGAATGATACCAGCTTCTCCCAAAAGGTTTCATCTAGTCATAAATAGAAATTAATCTATTTCATAAATGAAATAAGATCTGTTTATTCTATTTCATAAACAATGCTCTTTATGCCTGCTTCTGAGTGGATATTGAAGATGTTATATAGTACAGATTGCCTGCAGGACCCACTATCAGGGAATAGCAAGAGTGGGCTGCTCCACAGGGGAATGGAGGCAGGGACAGTGTCCTTAGTGACAAGATTCACGGTCCCACAGCGTCCAAGCAAGAAGAGCAGGTCTGGGGAGAGCAGCCATGGTCAGCCAAGTGCCCAGTGGCTGCCAGAAAGGTCCGTGGTGATGAGGCAGGTCTGAGGTCAAGCTGGGAAGTCGAGTCAGCAGGTTTAGGCTGGGATCAGTAAGGTGCAGGGCCAGGCACAGCATCACCACAGCGTAGATTGGGAAGGAACTGAGGAAAGGGCCTGAGTGTAAATGCAGCTCCCAAGCTGTGTGGGCAAAGGAGACCCCAGCGAGGCAGCAACACCATCTCAGAGCTGACCTCCAACACTGGCAAGTAACACCCTAGGGGGAAGGGAAGAGCTTGCAGAGCCTGATGGTACACTCGGGGCCCTGACACATGCTTCATATGTTCTACCAATTTGGAAAAAAAATTTTTATGACTATGCGAGTACGATTTTTAGGGTATAAGGTATTTTCCCAGCAGTGGTATACTCATCTTTAATAATTTAATGTGTGCCACATTTTCTCCAAGCTTATGAAACTCTAATTGAAGGCAGTGTTAAAAGATTTAACTGGGTTGAAGTATTGGAACATACTGCTTTGATTCTAGGCACCAGCCTAGCTGTACTATTAAGTCGGAAAATCGATTGATTTGCTGTGATTTCTCTTTGGCAAACTGGTAATACTTACAGGTTTTGTTTTTTAGTTGCTAACATACTTCTGAGTACTTCCAGCTTTACTCTTTTCTAATTTATTCCACTGTTTTTATGTGTGACTAATAGTATTTTGAAATACTATTTTTAAGTTGGAGCACTGTATTTGCCATTCTGCAGTCTTGTAGGGCCACACCAATCATCCTTGATTTCTCAGAGATGATCACTAACCATTTAGAAATTGCTTGGCTAATTCCTTAAATATATTACTGTCAATTTCTGCAGCATGTGATGAATCCTGTTCAAGTACTTTAAAAGCAACCATATTACATCAATATGCTTTCATGCTATATGTGCAGATACCTTCCCATTGAAGATATTAGAGTTTTCATCCTCTTTTTGTAAAGCAAATGATTAACAAATAGGATTTTTTGCTGTTCTGTTACTTTAACAGTTTGGTCTGTAATAAGAAGGTAGGGTTTTATGATTGCTTGATACATATATCAGTGTGTACCTGTGTTTTGCATTTGGAAGAAATAGATAATGTTTTTATGTGGAGATAAGAAGTGCTGTTTGAGTTCCTTTCTGTTGTACTTCTTGTTGGTGAATGAGTGAATCATGGAAAGTCAGTGTAAATAATTGATAATTCAAATATTCTGAACTTGGGTATTTCAAAATACATGACTAACATCCCTTTGAATGCTTGTGTCATTTCCTAGATATTTAAATGAGTTGGCATATACCTTAGAACATAATTTGGTCCATCAAAATCATGACTATATAAGTGAGTATCTCTGTTCAATTGTGGTTCAGTGTGCAAGGCTTGACCTGTAGTCTTTCTTTTAGATTTGGTTTTGCTTGGTTGACTGACTGCGATTTTCCTCTCTTGCCTCTTTCATTTTCATAACACATGTACACACACAAAAGTTCCTGTTAGCGTAAAACCTCTCTCTTTATTTCAAAGTCTGTAAACATAGTCTCTTCTGTGTATTCTTTTTAGTTAAGAGCTGCCTGGCAAGAGTCCTTTTACTAAGATTATTTTCAAGATATGAACTTTGACGATTAGTATTTGAAATTCAGTAAATTAGAATTAAATGATCTTGGTGGATGTTGGGGACTGACTTTCTTAATGAAACCGAGGAAAATTTGAAGACAAGTGTTCCGTACCGACAGATATCTTTAGAAGTGTTCAGCTTCTGAAGTAAAATACTTTATAACCCACTTCATTCACGTGTGTTCCCTGGAGCTTATATGGCCCAGGATTTCACAGCATAAATGTATTACATGAAATATGGCTTCATGTAAGTATTTGTTTACGTTGGTTGTTGATTTATTTTGGATGCTAACTGGAATGTGCTTCCATTTCATATATAAGCAAACAGGTTTCTTTGAGTCCTTGGGAAAGGCAGTGGATAGATACGAATTTTCAGCTATGAAATAGCTTCCAATTAAAGGAAATGCCAGTGCTTTAAATATGGCTTCTGATATTGCTTCCTGAACAAGCCTGTAGTCTGAGTGTGAATGAGACTATGAATGACCATCTATAGTTTCTCGAAGCAGCTATAAGGCAGCTTCTTCCTTGGCTGAGAGTAAGAAGCTATTTATTACTCTCAAAGCAACACGCAAACAGCAGCAAGAGTCCTGTTTAGTAAAGGTTACTTATTCCAAACTTTGCAGTGACTGTTTATTTAGTCATTACATATAGCTCTTACAGCTGCTCCCAAGCTTCATGAGACAGACTGGCGTATTTATTCTTACTACCAAGGAAAATTTTTAGGCTGTGTTTTTGTGAAATTTTTCCTGATGGACTTTGTGCAGTTCATGGATTGGCCACTACTTGGCATCTTTTACTGTCTCCTTGAATTTCCAATCTTTGGCAAATAGGAAAGAAACTATGTTAATAAATAGAATTTGTTTATGTGGAAAAACTGGAAAAATAGCAGTGGCTGAAACACACTTATTTTGTCTCGCAATTTTCAATTTTACATATAACATTTCCCAAATTGTTGCATTTGGAAGTTGTATAAAGAGAGGTGTTGATGTTTTCACCTTTATTGGTCATAGGTGAAGTCTTGGCAAACATCAGCCGTCTTTGAAGATACCAAAATATTGATAGTTATAAGGGATTTGTGACTTTCTGTAGAAAGAAGCCTCACAACTTTGTCACTTCTGAATTATTTTATAGACCTGGAGTTCTAAAACACCTAACCACATGTTAAACAAAATTGAAATATTTTATTTGGCATTATTCTGTTGCCAGGATTCATAATATGAGCTGTTCAGATAGCTGGTCTCTCGTAAGTTAGAGGTTTTGTCATAGCAATGAATCCTAAATGTTTCTGATTTTAGGGCACAGTTAGCGTACAGGAAGTATTTAATAACAAGTTGTGTTCATTTTGGCTTTTAGAGTTACTCTGTTTTCATTCATTGTATAAATGTGGCATAACTATAAATATTATAAATTTGAATATAGTACATAAATATTTTTAAAATACACTTCTACCATGATCTACTGTGAGTTATCTAAAGCAGATGACTGAGAGATCAACTTAAATGAAATCTTGGGCCCCCACTAGGAATTTATTTTATTCTTGAAGAATTTAGTGGACAAATGATCGAGTCTTTCTTAAAAATATTTAAAAAGACACGCTTGAATAGATCTTTCCTTCTAAGATAATATCCTTATCTTATTGTGAAATTAAATTAAGTAGATACTGAGAGTGTAATAATATCAGTCACCAGAAAACTTGAAATAGCAAATGCTTGACATTTTAACTTTTCTAGAAATAAAGGACTTTGCCTGCTTGTATAAAAATGGACAGCTTCCTCTGCAAGGCAAAAATGTACTATCCTAAATCAATTTTTTATTATTATTATAAGCGTGAAGAAACTGAGCATCAAATGAGCTAAATTGGGCCAAATACTATGATATTTTTTGCCTGAGGAATTCTGTGTGACAGTTGTGGAAAACTTGGAAAATATTTCTCTTTTACTTGCTACAATCATAACGGTATATGCACGTATGAGAATAGGCGTGCTCTTTAAATATGTCTCTGCTTACAGTATTGCTTTCTGCCTTTTCAAGTTATACTGAAGAACCAGAATTAAAAAAGAATCAATGAATTGATTTTTCTTTTGGATGTTTCTTCTCACAGATTCTTTCTATTGTAAATTTTTCATTTCTCCATTGAACCACAGTTGTTTTATCTTGCTGGAAATGTGAAGATTGTATTTAGCCTGACAGGGCTGTGGGTTGAAGGTTGTACTTAAAGTCAGAAAAAGGCATAAACTCTACAAGCTTATCTAGCCCCGTCGTCAGAGATGTATCCAAAGCATTCCATTCATGACTTCTATCAGGGAATTATGTTTATTTGTTCCTAGGGTGAAATGTTGTTATTTTACCATCACCATAATTTTTGCATGCCCCAGATGATAAACTCACAGTAAAATAATGAGATACTAAACCACCAAACACTTACTGTTGTGACCGATAAATATATAGATTGCAGCTGGGGCAAGACTTAAATCACCACTGCTTTTGCGCAACTATTTTCCTTTGCTACTGACATCCAAGCGAGGTAGCAATGATAGGGTCTATTGCAGTGGTCCTTGGTAGCAACGTCTAAGTGTCTGCTGGTGACACACCTTCTGCAATTATTACACTGCATTATTCAAATTTGTTCCAAGCAGGGAGTGATGAGCTTAATAACACCTGGAGTGTTTGAGAGAGTTCTGTATAGATGCTGCTTGTTGCTCTGGTGATAACAGTACTTTTTTTTTTTTTTTTTTAAATCAGAAATACATCCTCTGGTGTAAAAATAGCAGCCTCAGTCAAAATGCAGGCATTCTTGCAAACGTTTTTGTTGGCAGAAACAGGCAAGCTGTGGGCATGGAAGGTGCTTCAGTGCCAGATCCAGTGTTAGAAACGGTACATTAGCAAAAGTGTTCTCATTTTCTTCATTTTCATTGTTCAGCCATAAGTTTCTGTGATGATGACGCTATCAATATAACTCTTTCTATGAAGTCACAAACCGAGAACTCCGACAGGAAAGTTCTGTATACTAAAATTTAATGAAAAGTCAAGATTGTCTTTCATTCCCTAATAATACAATTTTAAAATTAATTATAAAATTTCCTAAGGTGAAAAAGTGATAAAAGGCTTTTCTCACCAGCTTCAAAATTTGTTTCATTTTTTTGTAATGAAGCAGGTGCTCTGCTATGCAGGACAGCTGTGTGCTGAAATGGAAAAGCTGTGATTGCAGTGTCTCAGCTGAAGGGCACTACTGAAGACCACAACATGGCAACCTCTTTAACTGCTTCAGTATGACCTGCAAATCATTTAAAAAGAAAATCAAAATGAGGCAGCACGGTTTAGATTTTGTTTTTTCCAATACTGTTTTTTTCTAAGAGGCAAACTATTAATTTCAAAACCTTAGGTCCAATTCTCTTGGACTATAACTTTATTGAATTTAGTTGGACTGTGCAGGGGAGAAATTTGTCCCACTACTGTAATAGCTGCATCCTGAATTGCAAAATACCTCCTGGGACCTGTAACAGCCTTGTTTATATTTGAAACTGCAGTTACTGCTAGAAGATTAAGTCATTTTATCCTTGGTAACAAGTGTTTACAATGTCAGTTAGGAGAATTTTTAACTAAGGGATTATTTTGCCTTCTAATTGCATAATTTCCTTTTTGTTAATCATTAGTGCAGATCTTTACTTCCCATTTTTCTATTTCAGTTGTCCCATATGTCTGATGGAATAAAAATTGTCTAATATTTGCTTTCTGAAATATTTTTATTCAGTTCAGCTGAAACACCAACACAGATGTTCTTTTCTGTCTAATTAGCATATGTTTATATTTCTGTTAAGTAACTGCAATAGTGCGTATATAAATAACATACAGCAAGTGTTAATGGCGAACTGATTTGTCCTCCGAATGTTACCTTAGGCTGCAATAATTGCAAATTACATGAGAATCCAGTCCAAGGTCAACTCAGTCTTTTAGTATGTTCATATGACAGGTAGTTCTTGATTCTTTCTGCTTAAATAGTTGACTGCTAGCTATGTAGGTGTTCAGAAGATCCAACTTGATCCTTGGCACTGGGTATAGACTCAGGGGAAAGGAGGGTGACTTTGTTGCCATTTTTGTCATTTCTTGTTTCTGAGGTGCCGGTAACTCATTTCAGAGGGTTTTTTTCTGAAATGGGTTAGCATTTTCCTCATTTCTTGTTCACCTGAAGAAGACTACCAGGCATATTCTTTATCCCATGAAGGTCAGGTGAATTTGGAATAAACCTACTTTTCTTGGCCTTACATTAATGAATAGTACTTAAGGACGAACTCATCCAAGCTCTTTTTTGCATTTTTTTAATGGTGCTAAAGAGCCTTCTGAACAGCTTTGGTCTCTTCCTTCCTTTCTATTATATCGTGCCTTCTCAATGGAGTAATTGAGACAAAGAGAAGTGGTAACTTGTCATGAAGTAGGAATGTGGAGGGATGGAGTCAAAAAGCTTTGACTTGAACTTTACTCCAGCTACTGTTGCCAGCCAAGGATTTTATGTGGTACACCACAGCCTCTATGAAGGCACATAATGTACTCTCTGAAGCAGTTCAGTCTAGAAGTTGGGCAACATTAACGTGTTTATAACGGCTAAAATCTGGTGGGAATGCCTTTTGGCTTTTGGGTACTGCATGCACCTTTTAAAAAATGTATCACGTTCTGAAAGCGAGGTGTACTTGAAATAAAAGGACGTGTGCGTAGAGTCTGGCGAGATGCACAAATACAAATGAAGAAGGGGCGAGATGTGGTCATGGCACAGCTCCCATTGACTTCACTGTGTTACTTTGGCTGTGTGGTGCTTAGTTGCCAGCTGGGGTTAAACCATGACACTGTGCTCTTTCCCTTCCTCCACAGTGGTCCTTCATCATGCTTGCGTCCTCTGAGCATTCTGTCAGAAGTGAGGTGCACTCCTCTTAATACCCGTGGTGATAACAGCATGGATAGAAATATGCAAAACCAGCTATTTGGTCTTCTTTCTATTGGAACGGGAGAGGGCGAAAAAACCTAGCGGTGTTATTTTGTAGTTGGGAAAATAATCTTTTCAGGCATAATTTTAAGAATCTATCATAAACATACAAACCACACGCACTTTCCGTTAATGCACATGAAAGCCAAATTTTAATTACAGTAACCATCTTGTTTGATATTAAGCGTGTTTTACATTGATTCAATATGTTGATCTATTTCTTCATCTTTGTACTTGCCACAGCTGGCTGGAGTCTCACTCTGCAGAGAAAAGGATATGCAGTCCACTTAGGATTGGTACAGAAAACTGCGTGTTGACTTCTGCCCAGTCACCTGCTCTTAGGAAAAGTAAAGGAAGCTGCTTTCAGCATGGGTGTTCTGTGCTTGACATTAGGAGCATTTCTGTTTATTTACCCATTTATGATTTCAAGTATCTGACTGCAAGTAGTAGGAAACATATAGGAATAAAACTCTGTGTGTGCACTACTAGAGGATTCTTACCCTGTTTCTGGTTACTTTTGATGTTTGTGATGCAATTCCTGAAGTTGCATATTTCCCCCCACATGAATATGTTCTTTGAGTTCCTGGAAGAATCTGTTAGCACAATTTCATCCCCTGTTTCAAAGCAGTGGAGAACTGTGTTTCCAGTGACAGTTTTCAGAAATGACTGGTGATACATATTAAGTGTGTTGCAGCTTCTTACTACACCTGTGTGTAAAACTGTAGGTTCTTCTGAAGAAGGTTCGTGAGGAGGCGTGTGGCAAAGCACTAACTTGAGTTGGCTTTCCTGTGTTGGAGTCGAGTCTGCAGTAGAATCTAGGTAGTTCTATTTCTGTCGGCTCTGTGGTATTTTTTGCTCTGCTCTCATGGTGAGAACTCTCCTTCTGTAATTTCAACTACTACACACATGTGCATGATTCTCCATTCTCGTAAATGTAATCAGATGAGAGACTGTGGTCCCATTTTGAGAAGCTTAAACAGTTTGAAGTTCTGCAGTTGGCAGTTACCATCTTTCAGCTAGAACTTACAGTTGTAAATGTCATAACTTGCAGCTCTGAATGCTCCTATTCTGTTTCAGTGCCAAGTGAAACAGATTAGCGGGTCTCAAGTTGGTTTAATCTAATCTCTTTAATCTTTCTGTGGTTTATATTTATCTGCTTTACTTTACACTGGTGTGGACTACTAGATGCATTCATGCAATCAGAGTGAAAATCTCAGCAGAGGGACAGTGTCTTGTGAAACAGCTTTTGACTGGGTTACAAATGAACTTTTCTTTCTACTAATTATTTTTCTTTTCCCTTTGCAACCCTTGGCAATCTCACTGTCATTCTGAGCTCCCAAGTCTGCAGCCATGTCCTTGCAGGAGGGATAGAATTTCTGCATCTGAACTGTCATCTTGCTCTGCATGTACATTAGCATTTTAGACCTGATCAGGAATGTGCTTTTGAAGGGAATCTCCTTACTGCAGTTTAATATGTGTCAAGGGACGTATGACCTGGATTCTCTTAGGATGAGACTAAAGTGTAGGATGTTCTCCAGCAGCACATCTAATTCATTCCTCTGCTAATTCCTTCCGTGAGACCAGTCTAGGGCTGAAGTACCAGCTCCTCAACCGCTTGTACAGGACACACTGGGATGTTAGCAACACCTGATTCACTCCCTAAATTCACTGTCATCGTTCTGCACAGCTTGCTAATGCAGACATCCTGCAATAGGGAGTTATAGATCAGTTTGATCTCCAGTCCAATTCTGATTCTGTCTGGGACTTCTTTGCTAACTCCAGTGGAATGGGATTAGCAAATATTACCAAGGCAATGCTCTAATTCCAGGTGACAGTTACAGGATGTTTCGTATGACCGCTGAGAATTATCTTTTCATATTTAGTGCAAGCCAACTTCCCAGCATCCACAGCCTCACAACGCCTTTGTGAAATAAAAGGGCTGGAAAAAAATGGGATTATTTAAAAGGATGCATAGGCATGCGTGACATAACTCTAGAGACACAATCCTATTTTTGGTTATTCCTAGTAAGACAGGTAAGTATTTTGCAAATATATATATATATATATATATATGTAAAATAAAATATGTCATTAAATGGTGTTCAGAATTCTTTGATGTGGATTGAAATTGTGTTTGCCTATAAAGGAATATGGAGAGTATTTTAACAATTTTAGAAAGTTATGTTTTCTTTGTTTATAACACTTAAATGTGTACATCTATATTATGTCTTAATATTACATTTATTTACTGCAGGGTGTTGGGAAAAACAAGATTGTTGACAGATTCCTGCACCTTTTAAACAGACCCAGAGAGTATTTACAGCTGCATAGGTAAGAATGTGTTACATTTCCATACTTTGTGTTTTATAAGCCAATTTCTCCTGTTTTAAAACTCATGTTTCTGAAGTTTAATTTGTTTTTATTGTTTGAACAAAGACCTATTATGGTAGGTGGCACACAGACTACAGGAATGTATAGGTTTTACAGGCAGAGGCAATAAGCTGACAGATTGAGGAGGGGGTACAAGAATCTAATGCAATCACATTGCTTAACATAAGAGGAAGTAGAAGTCAGAGCGTACTGATATTAAACCATGCTCAAGAAGAGAGTAATATTTTGCTGTCATTTCTGGAGAGATTTCCCTTAGCATGAGGTACTGTGTGAGGGAAAAAGTTCAAATGTGCTTGCTTGAATATATCATTCATTAGACAAGGAACATTTTACATAGTAAAGGCTTTTCTTTTTTTTTCTTTTTCCTTCCTTTGGTACTCCTGCTAAGCACATGTATTTCTTACAAACATATATAAACATATTTGGATTAGAAAATTATATTTTTTTCACATGCAAGCTAAAAAACGGACTTCAGGACAACAAACCAATTGAAAACAATTCAAAAGCTGAAATAACATCAAATTATCTGCCTGTTTTTATGACATGAACTTTAAATCAATAAATTGAAATAAAGACTGTATATGTCTAGAAGAATCAGTTTCAATCGAATTGCATCCTTTTTCAGTTTCATTCCTAATCTTTACCTCTCTATCTTCAACTTCCTAGCTTCATCACCCTGTCTCTTTCCATAATCACTGTTTTTAAATAGTGCTAACAAAAATACACATCTTTGATATTTTGCCCTTTAACAGCACAGTCTCTGTAATACTATGTCGCTCACTTTCTCTCATAGCTTTTTCTCTTCAAATGTCTTGTCCTTCTATTCCTGATACTTGAATAGTTCTTTCTCATCACTTTTCTATTGCTGTTTTCTTTTGTACTTCCTCTCCTAGACTTCCATCACTTCTTTCCTAAATAATGCTTTTGTGACCTGCTACTTTCAGCTTTGTGTTAACTTTCCTGCCATCTTCTCTGCTTGGAGCAGCCACCCTCTCCTTCTAGATAAAATACACTATGATTTTTATAAATCCCAATTATTTCACAAAATACTACAGTATTTCTGTCATTCAGAGTGTGTGTCTTTTCGAAAAATTATTCTCTACTGAGGTGTGATCAGACAGGACAGTACTTTAACATAAATTCAGATAGCTCAGGAGAACATTGTATAAGCATGATTTTTGGGGTGATGATGGGGCTGTAGAATGTATTAGCTACAACATGCTAGTTGATGCATCTCTAGGAAAAAAAACCTGTGCCTTTTTTGTCTAGTCAAGATAAACTTCTATAGTCTCTGTAAAGTACTGTTTATGTTTACAGGGTTCTAGAGAGAGATTGAAGTAGAAAATGATGAGTAGTCCTATGAAGTTCTATGCAAATAATTCCTAAATATATAAATTTCTGTTTTTTCTATATCCTGGGTGGCATTTTGAAATACCTTGTGAAGAATCCAGTCTATATAATATCTTGATAAACTTCATAGGGCGTTTAAACAAGGATTACAGTGTTGTTAGTGCACACTTTTGGATTGCAAAACAAAATAAGAGTAAGTTTACAAAAAACCCCAAACCAGTTCACTACTAAGCTTTTAGGTATTTTGTGGGAGAAATGCAGTCAGTAGCTTATGGCATAGATGTATTTTATTAGAAAATATGCTAGAATGTGCACTTCATCTTCAATAGCCCTGGGTATTTCTGCAGATTTCCTAGCTAGCTACCATCAATACATTTAAGCATGCTAACAGGGAAGTATTTCTAAATATCATACTTTTAATAGTGCTCATATACCTGGATTATATATCTAGAGCAATTGAACATTCAAAGCATGCATTTTAGTTGACTACTTTGTGAGGGAAAGAAATAATTTTACTGCTTTCTTCATGAAACATGTGGAGGCGTTTCAGTGTCAGGTGAAGGTGGACATTCTCTACCCTTTCAGAAATGTGTCTGACAGATGGTACCTCATTAGTCCTTGGAATTTGGGTTACAGGCTCTCTAGTTCCACTTCACCTAGTCTCTCTGGAAATGAATGTGCACTTGTCAGCTGCATATCCTGAGGCTCTGAGTTTCCAATGAGGTAGTGAATCTGGAGGAAAATGGCTGACGATGACATCATGAGTTCTTGAAGTTGCCCATATCGACTGTCACTTCATATAATTAGCTACAAAAGAAGTAATATGCATGTATGTATAATGCCAATACTGAATGGGTGTTGCAACTGAATAGTATCCGTTCTGGAGTAGAGATACATCCTTAGCTGTAAAATGTCCTTGTTGGTGGCTATAATTAAGATGTAGCCAGAGAAGAAAGTTCTGGAGTGGAGAAAACTGTAAGAAGAGCTTTAAAATTAATATAATGAAGATCTTTAATAAAAGGTAGTGTTATGTAATAAATAAAAGTAGTGAATAAATAATAGACAAAAATAATTAGACTGAATTTCAGAAGTATTCTGATTTATGAATCTAATTGCCATTTTTCAAAACCTGTTTTTTTCAATGATATTAAAGTGCCAAAATCATGCAGATATTCCAGAAATGTTTACTTTCAACAGCTTGTGAGGTAGATAAGGGGGAAATATACCATGATGTAGTGTAGTACATTTTGTTATGCAATGTAATTGATGTAGGTGTCTTTTATAGAAGAATACCTCACCCCTTTTGCCAGCAAACAGGAACATAAAAGAACTAAAAATGCTATTAACTCTGGTTTAGTTTTGGTGGTTGGTTGGTAGGGGTGGTGTTTTTTTGTAGGGGTTTGGGGGGCAGGGGTTTACTATCTTGATGAAATAGTATAAGGAGTTCTGCTGATCTAACGCTACATATATTCAGTGACATTCAAGCAGGGAATATTTGCCTTAGAGACAATGAGCTGTTACCAGGAGTAATTTTAAAGTCTCACATTTTATGTCTTATACTTCAAGATGATGAGAGGAGATAGAAGACAGAAAAAAGAGGGTGCTTTTCTTTAAACATCCTTTCTGACATCTGTATTTACTTGCTTTACCACTGATTCACATGGAAGGGTCAGCCTGGCCTTAAGGTTTAGATTGCTTATGGAGGTTATAAATCCTTATTCTTAACGTTTCTTACAGCACCTCATTGAGAGGTTTTATTTTATTGAAATTGTTAAGTCTTATAAATCATTTTGGGACCATAAAACTAAAAATCTTAACTGGAAGAAAGCTGTGATTAGTTTTAATAAGGAAAGCATTTAAGAAAAATGTTTGCTTATAAATTGTTCAAAAAGTTGGCTACTTCCTCTTACATACTTCCTCATATTAGGAGTTGATCAGGAGTTGGCCAACTCTCTCATCACGTTAATTGTGGGATTATAGGACTCTTTCTGAAATGGATAATCTGGGGTAGGCTCTGCACAGCCCCTCTGTAGGACTGCACTTATGAAGCATCTAGCTCCTTTTCCGTGTTGAAGGAAGAACATTCATCTGCTTGGGTTTCCCAGTCACTCCTTTCCTACAAAAATAAGTTTCAGCAGAGAAATCCTAAAGTTCGTTTACCCCTCAGGGGTGGTTGTCTCAATTTTGTGCACCCAGGACACCAGCTACACGTTACAGAGCATACAACAGTATTGTCTTACCTAATATTAAAATTCAGGGTTTTATTGCTTTCGCCTTGAGCGTGCATTCATGGTGCTGCTAGAAAGGTGAAAATCTATGAGGCTTGTGCAGTTGCAAGCCAATAGAAATTAAACACATACCAGATGACTTTCTTAGACGCTCTGATGTCCTCCAAATAAATGTAACAGAGTCAAGTATTTGTGTTGCTTCTAAATGTGTGAACCCTCATGCTGTCTCAGCCTCATCATTTTATGAACCTTGCTGTTACTACTTTTACTGTCTCTTATGTGAGTTATGTGGAAAGAAATTGCCAGTGGTTCTACGAAGAAATGTGAAGGCAAATTTGGTAGACTAAATTGTGTATCTGTAAAACAAATTTCATTGAATTGGGAAAGAGATTTTCATGGAAACTGATAATATCTTGCTTTAAATTATGAAGTCTCTTGGACCAGGAGGATTCCAGAGAAGGATGAAATAAAAATTTAAAGCTTTAGAGAAGACTCAGGCAGGAACATGTGCCCTGTTAAGACTATAAAATCCTTCTTAGCATTGATGAGAGTAATAGAGAAATATAAAAATACAAGCTCCCAACTCTCCTGCATAAAAATGTCAGAAGAAAGTATCATGGACTTTAGACTGTTGGCTCCTTTGATGTGATCAAAGAAAAAAAGATTAATTTTACTTCTGTTATCATCAACTTAGTAACTAATTGCACACAAAGAATGGTTTTGCTGGAGTAAAATGTCCTTTACCTGTCAGTTAAACATTTAGATTTACATCTATTTGGAATTAAGACATACTGTCAAGCTGCTTTTTAAATTTTAGTGACGATGATTTCTCCTCCTTGAAGTTACTATTTTTGTGGAGACTATATTACAGAACTACAGTTTGTGGGGTTTTTTTTTGTTTCCAACGCAAGCTTTTTTTTTTTGTGTTTCTTTTTTGGATTGTGAAGAGACTTCTAATAGAAAGTTTCCCAAAAGCTTAGGTTCTGACTAGGAAGGTGTAAAATCCAGTGACTCACTTTTTATAGTAGTTTCTGCTAGTATAAGTAAGGTGCTAGGTTTTACATGCTAAAGGCATTTGGATTAATATGTACATCAAGTTTTTGGAGTCATATGGTGTTATCTGATCTCAGCTTTCCGTAAAATACACTTCGAGTCTTTAATACATGAGCTTAAAAAAAGGAAAAAACAGATTTACATGTAATTTATTCTCATCTGAAATCTTAATTTAGGCAACTGAAGAGAACTGGAAAAATACTATGGAGAACACATAGTGTCAGCTCAGGACCTGTGAAAGCTGCCACCTCTGTTCTGCTGGGGTTGGATTGGCTTTAAGTCACGTAACCAAAAAGAGCAACTGGCAACAGAAACCCTCCAAAATTATTATCTGCCATCATGAGTTGTTCTCCTAATTGCTCTGATACATAACAAAAGCCTTGCTGTCTTGGTAGTACCTTTAAGAAAAATTAATTGTGGAAAGAAAATCTGTGTTCCAAGCAGCACATTTGTTTGGTTCAGGAAGGCACAATTTTCATTTTTCTGTGTCAGTACCTTTTCTTTTAAGTTTAGTATACATTACAGTCCTTGATTTTTTTGATATTCAAAAGCTGTCTGGAAACAGTGCTGGGCACCTGACTCTAGGTAGCCCTGCTTGAGCAGGGGGTTGGACCAGATGACCTCTAGAGGCTCCTTCCAACCTCACTCACTCTGTGATTCTGTGATTTACCAACAGTTTCTTCAAGGTAGCAGCTGGATGACTTCAGCTGGCTCTTATTCTAGATATGTTGTAGTAACGTCTCACTAAATCAAAGTAGTTCAGTAGGAAAAAAACAACTTAAAAATTAGTTTATCTTGTCTTCATAAAATTAGATAATCCAGCAGTGGTTGTTCCATGTGGGGAGTCCATTTGCACTGTCCTTAGCTGATGCCCAAATGTGTCGGTATGGAACAGTAGTTACAGTTGAGGGTAATTAAGAAGCAGCTTCAAACTCATTGTTTTCAGAACAAGAAAAATAAGAACATTTTGTGTAATGAGATTGTTTGATAACTTCTAGAACATTTATTTATTATTATGATAGGAGTGTCAATAATGAGCAGTTGTTAAGCAGCAATTTCGCTGAGATGTTTCCAGCTTCATGCTGTCTCAGCCGTACATCAGCTGTAGGAAATACAAAAATTGCAGCCTGCTGCCTCCTCTGCAGTGTGTCTGCCACAGGCGTTCCTCTGCGCAATTCAAAACATTCAGGAAGGAAAAGTACTGATCCTTTCCAACGCGATGGGAACTTGGTTACTCTCAGCTAGTGGGAGAACCAGATCCCCCCGAGCTACTACATATGCAGCCACTGAGGCCGTGATAAGTAAAACTAGTCAACCTCAACTCTGACATCTTCAGTATATAGATCTGCAATTATTTAGTTGTGTAAGAACATCACCGTCGCTTACAGAAATAGCAGCTTTTGATGACCAGACTGCAGTATAATCTACATCAATAATTTATTTTGATGGCTTATGAATGGATTTTCTGCTGCTTGGAGCCTCAGTGAATCTGCAGAAGACATGAAACAATTACTTCTGTTCAAGTTTTCTCACTGTGTATCAAGAAAATATTCTTCTGGGAAATTAGACAGTTTATTGTCCAAAAAGAGAATACAAATCTTCATAAAGTCATGTGACAAAAAGAGGGCGTGATTTTTTTGGTGTATGGGTGGTGTTCTCTGTAATGTCTAAAAAGTTGAAGCTGCTTATAAAAATGGTTTGATGCCTTTTCATAAAAATAGAGAATGTAGGAAGTTTTCTTTAGCTTTTAAATGAATCTATTAGAAAATGTAGTTCTTGCCTGAGGGTTTGTGACTTTAAATTAGCCATATTAAGTCTTAGTTCTCTGTGTGATAGCTTTTCTTACAAGTTGATAACTTGTTTTCCACTTTTCTAAGTATTAACATATATGCTAAAGCAATTTGGCTTTTTTGTAAATTTGATGTTTTACCGCTCTTAGCAGAATACTAACTGCTATAGAAATTCTATTTGTTATCTGATAATCTCAGTATTATTTTAGAAGATACTACACCACCTTATTCTGGTTTTCCTAACGTTACATTTCCTTTCAAAGAATTTAGTTATGGTATCATGTCTTCCTGTCAAAGTTACTGTGTTTGTTCTGGTGACTGATGATTGGAAAGTGTGATACAGGGTTCATTTTAAAAATCTACTACGTTTTGTGTTGTGCCTTTTCTAGTTCCCTAATAAATTACACTAATCTGATGATCTTTTCTTCCAAAAATTAACTGAGTTTACATATGTTATCCTTTTCAAAATAACCGTAATTTTGCTGTGATCTTTAACAATCAAATTAATGGAGAGATTTGGGGTAGGAAAATGAGTTTACGGTGTCCCTACAAGCAATACTTACTACAAACTGTCCATTAATCTTTAGATGTTAATTTTCTTTCCCTCTTTTTCAGCACACATAATCAGTATAAAATCTAATTACCTGTTTCCCCTATTGAGATCATTTAAAACTACCCTTTTAGCTTTATTGACTTCAGATTTTTTTTAAGTTCCAATTAAAAAAGTTGTTTCAGAAGGAATAACTTCCTTTGCCCAAGACACAGAAGAGCACCTGATACTGTAGAATTACAGTGTACTTGTTACCCGAATTGCATTTGAAAGAAGATAGTCCTATGTAAAACAAGGTAAATGCTGGTATAGCTCTGCAAGTCTTTTTTTAAAAATGAACAACCGCTATCGCTGTAGCGGATTGTTGTTGAAGCAAGTGCTCTTAAGCTGCGTTGGTTTATTAGAGAAATTTATTGAACACAGTGAAGATGTGTGTGTGTTGTGTAGTTGTATGTCAGCAGTCACAAAAAAAGAGTAGGCAATTTTTCCTCATGATTCTAAGTCATGAATATATATGTCTAGAGTATTTTCTTTTAATATTGTAAATCGTAACCTTATAGTGTGAGCTTTATTCTTTCTGCAGCTCAGGTTTGGAAATATATAAGATGACAACATATTTTTGTTATGAAGATTTATGTTGTGAAGCACTGAATGTATTGGCTAGCATATAATAGGTATCTTTATGGGTTTTTTACTCCTGTTGTTTTTTCCCCTTTTCTTAAATACATTTTCAATCAATGCAGAGTTGCAAAGCTTCCACGAGTTCATGCAAGCTAATGGTCTCTGTTTCCAGTGTTAGCTTTTCATAAGCTGGCTGACGAGCTCTGCTATTGTCAAATTCCAGGTGCTGGAGAGCTACTTCATTTATCTTTTTGTAGGAATTGAATTCAGCTTGAATATCCTGCTGCGTGGCTGTTCTGGAGAAATAGCTTAGGTTAGAAGACCCCCTTGTTTCATTTTCCTCTAAAGATGAAGTAGCAGTTTCTCGCTGTTTACTCAGTGAAATGTATTCTTGTACACAATAAGGGGAGCTGTAGGGTGTCGTGTTTCTTCATTTATGGATTTACAGTTAGAGCGAGTGAATTTCTTATGTTGTTATAACAAATTATATGAAAACGTTGCATCTCATTTTGAAAGATGGATCACGTATAAGTAATTCTGTAACTTGATTTAAGCATATAACCTGAATTAAACATATAATTCCATTTGGCCTTTGTTCTGCCACCCTCAGTCACACTGAGTAATGAGTACCTTTATACTCCAAATAATTTCTTGGATTTTAAACAAATATATGTCCTGCTGAGTAGCTATAATGGCCTAGGAGGAAAAAAAAAATGGGGATTTAATTATCAGTGCATAGATATAAGTCACAAAGGCTTTACAGTGTCATTTTAACAGAGAAATGAGACAGCTGTTTGGCTTTTCAGATTTTTCAGAATTTCCTAAACAGAGTGGTCATATCATGCAATGCCAACGGCTGTATCATAGGTTGGCTAAAGAAATTAATTTGTAAATGTCAAAGTCATGCAGATTCTTTCTTTGCGTTAAGATCGCCTGCTCTTGATCAGGATAATCCGAGTGGATTAGCTAACCAATTAACAGCTTCAAATGACCCTTAGCCTAATTATTTTTCAAATACGCTTAAAATTAGGTCACAGCAGATGGATATATTCAAGTCTGATTGAAATGTAAATGAGAAGAGATATACATCTATGTACATAGGTATTTAGATAGATAGATATCTCACAGAAATGAAGAACAACAATTAATAGAGCATATATTCTGTGTGTCTGATTTTTTCCTTTCAACTACCATAAAGTTCCATTTGGAGAATAAGAGGAAGGGCAAACCTAAATCTGGTTTATCTAAGCTGCACCAACCCTTAAAACACAAGGTTACCTTCCATAGGTATTCTCTTACCCTTGGAGCCTCAGTGTAAGTACGTACAAAAGCCAGGGCAGTATTCTTCAGCGCTTGTCAAGATGGAGTTAATTCCAGTGAATGTGGATGTTTGTAATATTAACTGAGGTGCTGACACTGTGTCCCATATTTGGGTGCAAGCCTCCTTAGGGACTGAAGTCTTAAAATAAAGCATTGGAATACTTTTTCCTTTTCCATCCTGCCCTGTTTCAAGGTGTATCAATAGAGTTATTCAGCTCTTTTAAACAACTCCAAATTTTAATTTGAAAAGAGCCTGGGAGAAAGTCTCTGTCTCCAACAAATGGAATAAGAAATGCTGAACTCATTGGAGTTGTGTAGACGCGAATTCTATTCTAAACAATAAAATAGCTATCAGGTGCAGTTCCTCTCCTCTTTTTTTGGAGTAACTTTTTCAATTCAATTATTTAATAGAATTTGGGTAAATCTTGGAAATTGACAGGGATAGAATGGACTAAACAGTCTCTGTGGTTGATGGAAATTTCTTCTGCCGCATCTCATAGTTCTTCCCTGGAAAGAAGGCATTGCTATCAAAGAAAAAGTAACTGTCACAGACTAGTATGTTCAAGTAAGTCTATAGACCTCAGAAAAAGCTGCCGTTAGGGTAAATAATGCACCAGTAGCAAAAAAAAAAAAAAAAAAAAAAAAAGCAGTGATGTGAGCTAATAAACAAAAAACCATCAAAAGAATTTTCAGAAGTCCTACTATGAATTGAGTGGTACTGTCAGAAGAGTAGAAGAGTTGCTGAGTTTCAGTAGTAGATTTTTTTTTTTTTTTATGGAGAGGTTGTGAGGATGGCTTCCTTGATAAAAATAAAAATACATTCTTAGGAAAGACATTAGCAAGCTTTTCATATTTTTCTTTTGCAATCAGGAGAAGACAAATCAGTTCAGCTGAGTAGGATGACAGTATGTCAGACAGCTTTTCTACTCGCTTCTACATTCCCGCAGTCTTGCTTCTTTGTGTCAGAACTATTTTCATCTTGGGTGCCAAATGTGATGAAATTAGGCGGTTTTGCTATTCATGTCTTTGTTAGGGCCTAGTTAATATTAAGATGCTAATATTAATAAGTGAATGTGAATTACAGTTTTTAGTTCCTTTCCTGTGGGAGTGAAATTCTACAGTCTAATATTTTGAGTGCCAGACATATTTTACATTTAGGAAAATCTGCATACCATATTGTTCAGAAATATTTCAGACTTAGCATGTTTTTATTATTCTGTATTTCAGAGTCTTTACATTTACATAATTCATTACAAAGTGGAAACTTAAGAAGAAAAAAACCCTAAGGAGGAAAGTTATTTTTAGCCATTCTTTACTGTGTTTAGGTCATGTTAGGTTTCTGAAGAACAGAAATTAATGACATCTAATTGCATAGCTTATGATTCTGAAAGGAAAATAACATTTATCTGTACTAACTCTGGCAAAATCATTCTTATATACATGGCTGAATGTAATAGCCTAAGCAAGTACAGGAGTTTTGCATTCACTTATGTCATCAAGCCAATGGAATTAATATTTGGCTGTATATTTAGCTTCTGTAATACATTGCAAATCCCCTGAAATACTTCCTTAAAATATTAGGGCTGAATAGCAACAAAGTAGAAGAAAGGAGAGAACCACAGATAAAATAAGAAAAAAAAAGTTAGAAGCTAAATTTAGGATGTCAGTTGTTCTTTTATTTTGATGCCTTCTACATTTTTTTTCTGATTTATGCAACTTTTATAATAGTGCTTAAGTAAACTGTAAACTCTTCTAGTGTTTATTTCCCCCAAAGATAGCATCAATTCTGTTTTCCCTGAAGAATGAGATCATCCTAAGGATTTGTGTGGGCTGCTGCTGATACTAAGCACAAGTTAGTATTCCGTATTAGGGGGTTGCAAGTAATCTCTGCAGAGCCAGAGGATTAACTAGCTCACCAACAGTAAAATACACTATTTTGTGTTACACTAAAATGCCATTTGACATTTGTGTCTTGTCTTCTGTTGCCACCTGTGCCTATCCATACCACCACTAGAGATCTTCCTTTCCTGCCATACTCTGTTCGCTTTATTTTTTTCATGCATTGGCTGCTAAGTGCAAATTTATGATCTGTAAAGCATCCTGTAACACTTCATCTCCCTTCACCTTATTCTTGGCCTGTGCTTTCCTTAGATCCTCCCATTTTCTCACCTTTCTATTACTTTAAAGAGATCACAGTTCAGGTTTGACAAATCCTTCCCCTTTTCTCCTTGGATTAATTCCTTAGAACATTTTTCCATGAATTATTTCTGACTCATTAGTAACCTGTGACTGTGCCTTCATATACTCCAGGGTTTGGTTTACACATTTTAAGATTCTTTTACATCTGCAACTGTATAGGCTTGAACCAGAAATGATAACTGGTAATGGAGGTAGGCTGATACATACAGTCTGAGAATTTAGTCCCTAAATAATCTGTGTTCAAGGAACAAAAGTCGTTGATTTATTGTTATTTTTGGATCCATTATTGATTTCTCTGCCCAGCATAGAAATGGGTAGACAAGCAGGATGACAATAGAAGCTTTGGTTTTATGCCCATGGTAGGATTTCTAAGAGAATAGATTAATGCTACTGCTTATTTTAGTGGTTTAAAAAAATTATGTGTTGCAAGCGAATACAATATGAATATAACTATTTTGAGGAGTGTCGCTGCTTGTGACAGGCTGCGTTTGACGGGGTTAAATGAAGTGAAGGTGGTCCCAGCTTTGTAACCTTTCCCCTCCTGGATGAAAGGTCAGGTGAAGTAGCTAAACATTAAAAATCTCCCTTCTCGCCCTACACTTATTCCTGTGCATGGGAAACGCTGGGATAAATCAATCACGAGTTTAAAGCTAAACAAGAAATTATTAGTTAATAGGGACAGAAATCCTGCTGACAGCAGTTTGAAATAAAGGAAGTGTGCGTGTTATGCTGTCAGTTTAACACTGTAGTTGGAAGCTGGCCATTTAATAGTTTGCTGCAAACAGTACTGTGTTTGATTTCCTGTACCCATGGAGCTTATCAGAATATTGTTGGTTTTTTACAAGGTGATACAAAATTAAAGATAGAACTAAGGTGGATATTTGGAACAGTGAGTCAGCTTAGCTTAAGCAAACAGTTTTGTTACACAGCATGGCTGTGAAAGGTAAGAGATTTTTGTTGCATCAAGTCTCCCATGCAATGCAAAGGTTACCAACCTTACCTATCGACCGGCGTGTGGATCTCAAGCAGCGTAAGGGAGGCTCTCCTGAAGCGTTTTGTCACGCGAATAGTCCATCATTCTGTTGACACAGCTTAATCCAAATTTTGGAATACAGGAGGAAAGGGATGGCATATTCTACTTGCTCTGACACTGAATTGCGTATCCCGTTGCCCATGAAACCGTGGGAGTCATGGGGACCTTCTGTCATCACTCACCTCTGAATTATTCCTTAGCTTGTTGATCCCTCTGAACCCCAAGGTAAATGGGGTTGGTTTTACAGATCTTGACAAAAGTTTTGACAAGTGTTTCGTACAATCAGGAGGGGTTTTCCCTAGGTTATGGACATAATTTATAGAGGCAAATCCAGTGTGGTGATGCCTGTTGCTGGACTTTTCTGAATTGCAACTGGTTTTTATTTATCTGTACGTTCAGTGGTGGTTGAATAGATGAAAATAGTGAAGATTAAGGAATATTCTTATTACAGATTTTAATTAACACTATTTTAAATTTGAAGGAAAAAATAATTTGAGCAATTAAAACACAAACAGAATTTCAAAAAGGAATACTATGCTATTAAAGCCTCTGTCCCATCT
Organism: Phoenicopterus ruber ruber; assembly: GCA_009819775.1. NCBI lineage: Eukaryota > Metazoa > Chordata > Aves > Phoenicopteriformes > Phoenicopteridae > Phoenicopterus > Phoenicopterus ruber. The sequence continues at coordinate 186,107,772 of CM020215.1, read as the reverse complement.
AAGAGCTTACACTGTCCATGATATAAAATGTAGCAAATGCTAGTAAAAATTATTCCATCTGGTATGATTTAGATAGAACTAAAAATAATTGATTTTTAGAATTCCACATGAGTATTTTTAGTCCTGTTTTTTTCTTGGTGATATGTGGAGAAGAGCAACTAAAACATTAATGATTTGACTATGATACTGCAAATTCCTGTTTGGTTCTTCTGGGGAGATTCCCCCATTTGTCATGTAAATGACAGTTGAAGCATGCTTAACTAGAAATAGTAGTAACAGTAGTAATGTGCCTACATGCAAAAGATACAGATTCACTTTTCAGTGTTTTCAGTTCCAGGGTTTATGAGAAATTGAGAACTACCATGAAAGCCCTGGCAGAGACAGGGATACTCACCTTTGACCACTAAGCTGGCACAGTGTTGTTCTCCATTCAAGTTCTTCAAGAATTCTAAAAAGAAAAAGATATTTTTTTTCCTTTTAGAAAAAGAGAGCCTTCAGTTTTTCATTTATTCAATTTGCATTTTATTGTAACTAAAATTCCTGTGTACTTTTAATTAATACTGTCTGGTTTTCCACATTTCAGGGATACCACTGTACAAAGCCTTACCCTACAACCTTCTGTTAAAGACGGTCTTATTATATATGAAGATTCACCACTGGTCAGTAGTAACATTTGGATTGTATATTTGGAAATGTTTTTCATTTAAAACAAGTAGTTAAGCATGCTGGCTTTTCAAATAAGAAAATTCTTTGTGATTTGATTACTTTCATGGCACAGTCAGTGAGTGTGGTAACATTTCATTAACTTGTACTTTGGTCACATTTGCCACGTTTCCTGTGCCAAATGCGAATAAGATGATAGTCTGGGGAGTCTGCATGCACAAAATGAGTATGGAAAATAATTTCACATTAACCTGACACATTCTAACTCGTAGAGCGGTATTTTCCTCCTTCTCTTCTGTAGCATCTCACGCCTACCTGCTAAGTTGGACTCCAAACAGCTGTTGCAGGCATTCTTTAGGTTCTTTCAGCTACATGTTGACAGTCTAGATGCAAACTGCTTTTGCACTTCTCTGTCAATACTCCGATTCATTCTCAGTCAGGCCTCCTCACTTCCCTCCCTAGCGTAGCCCTTTCCATCCCTATCCTGAAGAAACAGAAACACCCACCTTTCTTGTCTCACCTGCCGCCTCTTCTCTCTGCTACAGTTTGGTCATAGTTTGTCCCTGTTGTGAGTCCCTTTCTTGTCTCGGTGCCACCGAGATGTCACTACTACTGACTGAGAAATCGGTAATGCAGTTTCTTGCAGATTTTTTGAGGGGGTTGTGATGTTTTGATTCTTTTCTCTTCTAGGTAAAAGCAGTGAAGTTCGGACATATTTTGGTAATTGATGAGGCAGACAAAGCACCAACAAATGTTACCTGTGTCTTAAAAACTTTAGTAGAAAGTGGGGAAATGGTTTTGTCAGATGGAAGGCGAATTGTTGCCAGTAAGTAGATAGAAAGCATTGGTCATTTACATTAAATGTAACATAAAATGTTGCTGGTTTTCAGAAATTACATTATTAAGTAGAGACCCAAAAGAGTCCAAACGGAAAAAGTACTTGATGCTGCAAGGCTAATAATTAAAGAATTTACAGTCATTTTCTTTACTACTGCTGCAATAGCCACAAAGGTTTTTCTTAAATTACCATTCTCGTAAATTTTGCTGAAAAATTAAACAAACAAACAAACAAAAAAAACCCCCCAAAAACCAACAAACTCTAAGTTGACCTCTCTACTTCTTATTCACCATAAGAAATAAAGGTCTAGTTGACCAAATTATGATCTTGGTTATGCCCATCTGGACAGTTGGGGTATGATTTGATCAGATCTAAAATTGAAGATAAGAGTATATCTAAGGTTGAATTGTTAAAGGTTTCATCTAATCAAGTATTGCATATGCTTATATTATTTAAATATATCCTGCAGAATGAGAGTATTTTGTAATTTAATGGAATTTAATTCATGTGAATTGCAGGAACTAAATAGTTATCATTATTTTTCAAAGGCACACCATGTTTGAAATGCCCTCTTGATGTTAGTAGACACTGAACTTTACATAATGAATTTCTTTTAACAATATTGGGAGCAATGTTTAAGTATGAGTGGAGCAATCATTCAGCACTTGTGTGGCGTAACACTTGAGTTTTGCTTGTCATTATAGACTGTAGGTGGGCATTTTTTTTAAGTAACTTGCTAGTCAGTCTCAATTATTACTGTAGTTTTTTAGAGGAGGTAAAAGGATTCCCACACACCATGTGCCACTGGAAACATGCTGCAAGGGAACAAGTGGGGCCAGTCTGACTCATTTTGGAGAAACAGAGTCCTCACGTGTGAAATCATGTGTCTCTGGCTTCTCACAGATTTTTGTAATAACCAGGAGGAATTTCAGTCCTGTGTTCCCAGATCAGATAATGTCAGACCTATATAAAAACACATTTTATTCACCACTGGCTTCATCATTTTGGTGAAATTAAATATAAACAGTTCAAGTAGTCCCCACCCCAAGAACAGTGGATGCATTTTTATGTTTTTTAAATTAAATGCTTCGGTTAAATTTTCATGAAACAAATTATGAAACTTTAAAATGAAACCTAGGACACTCATGGTTGAATGACATGCTAGGAAGCTATTGAGCCTTTTTTTGTAACTGTTCTTCTAATTCTAAGAAGAACATAATTAGATTAGAAGAATTCTTCTTCTAATTCTAAGAATTCTTCTTCTGATCTAATTATGATTGTTTAATTCATACATAATCACAAAGCTTAAATATGCAATTAATAATTTTTATTTCTTTTCCAGATCATGCTCATGTCGAGGGGAGAGAAAATGTAATAGTTATTCATCCTGATTTTAGGATGATAGTTCTAGCAAATAGACCTGGATTTCCTTTCTTGGGTAATGACTTTTTTGGCACATTAGGTAAGTGATTCATATTAAATGGTGATCTTTAATAGAATTGATTAATAGAATAACTGTCTTCATTCATTAGATTTCATGAGGAGAAGGGATCCTTATGCATGTTGATACTTCGTTTCACATAAGACATTCAAGGTGAGATTCACCTTGAAGACTAACATGTAAATTTACATATCTTAATAAAAGTGCCCAAACTTGCCCTGAAGTGAACAGCTATATGTGGTCATCTGTGTTACAACTATTTTGTTTTGTGGGATCTGGACAAACACAGCAGACAGACAAGGTTACAAGAAATCTTTGTTAATGAGCATATATTGTATACAAATATAGCAAAAACCTGAGCTGTAAGCAGCTTGATACCTGACATCAATGGCTAACACAACTGCTCACCATTTTTTTTCCCCATATCAAACAAGCCACAGGCCAGGTGCTGTCCTCTTCTGCACAAGAGTTGGGAGCTTGAAGGATGGTTCTTTTCTCTCCTCTCAGCAGTGGAGGCTACTGTGTTTTTTGGTGTTAGCACTATGCTACCTGCTTCTTAATCCCCATTAGCCTCTCCATGTGCATGGCCGTGTGTGATAGGCCTTATTAAAATATATATATTTGACAAGATACTGAATTCAAGCTAGTTTTAGGTAAGGCTGTCCAAATTTCACATCAAAGTTTTTCATATCAGTAGCAGCCTCGTTTCACAAAGCTCCTGGTAGGTCCTAAAAATCCTGTGTATCAGAAAGATTCCCCACAACTTCATCTCACAGCAAAAGCAAGAATTTACGTTGCGTAAGGGCAAGTGATGAAGAATTCATTGGCCTGTATAGTCAAGTGTTAGTCTTAAGTGGGCCGCTGGTAAGGCTTTGGCAGTGTTACACCAGGGCTACGAACTGAATTGCCCTCCAGACTCCACTGACTGTGTTATCTATCTCAGCTTAGCCATTTATGTGCAGGCACCTTAATTTATGTGTTTTTATCCGTTAGCTTTGGCTGTAATGCTTATTCTGCAAGAAATAATAACGTACTCATAAAAGCAGGTGCAAACCCAATTCCGTGTTGCATGTTAGCTTTTTGCTTTTCAGATGTAGTTCCCAGTGAATGGACGTTCCATCTCAGAGACTCATTGGCTCTGAATTTCACCCAGCTATGTTGCCCCAAGATGTTTTAGTATAGCCTATTTCTTTTGCATGACCTAATTTCCCTCCTTACATAGACCCTTTGAACAAAATTGATCATCTCAGCGTTATTTCTTTTGGCCCACATGGCATAGGCTTGGTTGAGGTTTTGACGTTCTTTGCTGATTTTGTTTTCCAAGCATAGGGGCTCTTCTGCTTAAAAGCAGAAGAAAACCAAGAAAGAAGAAGAAACCAACTCCTTTTTCAGCAGATCATGCTTCTGCAAAGTTTTGTACAGCTGTTAAAGGGCTTTACACGAATAAACTCAATTTTATAGATTATAAACTCAGTTTTATAGATTATATGATTGGGACCAATATAATACAAATACATGGAAAGAATATCTTGCCAAATTTCTTACCATACTCCAAGACAGGCAGAGAGAAAAGATAAATCTGGTATTTCTTCTAGATCTCTCAATTGGGTTTGCATTAGGGCATTCCTGCATATCAAGATTTCCCTGCATCCTGTGGTATTTTGAAGGTGTTCACAAATTGGTCCCATTCAACCTGTTACTCTTTTTTTAAACCTTTTTTCTTTTTTTTCTGCATTCGTTTGACTTGTGTTTCTTCTTGAAGTTAATTTCTCCCTTGTGATCACCTTCATTAAAATGACAGGAGAGATCTCCATGTTTCCGGGAACCTCAATGTTCTTCATAGCAAGTTTGTTCTTCACATTTTTCAAAGTAGTTTTTGTCTTGTTTTGGTTTAACAAGCAGGTACTCAGCATTCTCCTGAGCCATTGCTTTTCCATTTAAAGTGCTGCATGAAACTTAAAGAGGCTGTTGTGATGCTGTCTCTTTATAAATTACTTAACTGTATGCTTTTTTCTTTTTAGGGGACATTTTTAGTTGCCATGCTGTTGATAATCCCAAACCACAGTCTGAACTGGCTATGCTTAGACAGTATGGTCCTGATGTTCCAGAGCCAATTCTTCAGAAACTGGTGGCTGCTTTTGGAGAACTCAGGAGCTTAGCTGACCAAGGAATTATTAACTATCCCTATTCAACTAGAGAAGTTGTGAATATTGTAAAACATTTACAGGTACAGTATGTCAGATTTCATTGAAAACTTGAGTTCATCGCTACTAATTTTTTAACGCTTGAAGGTTTTGGAAAAAGATACCATTATTGTTCATTCATTTTTATTCCATTCTTACGAAACGTTTCGCATTTTGTAGGAATCATCATATTCAGATGTTCAGATAGTCTGAGAGTGAGGATTGCAGATGTACACAGGCAGATATTTTTTCTGTATGTTTATTTATAGATATAAAAAAAACCCTGAGAGTCTGTTTTTATAACGTGTGAGAAAATATCACCTTCATACTGTGAATACAGTATGCAATGTTCATACTAGCCTTCATTATAAAATTCCATATTCAGCATACAATACTTCCAGGACAGTGCAACTGTTCAGTTTATGCTGCTATAAAATTTCTGGTTTTAATCATTTCCTGGTGGGAAAAAAGTTCCTGCTGCGTAACAGTAATACATCACTGGTGGAATTTTTCTAAGGAAAATGTTAGATGGGTAACAACTTAGCAAACAGGTACTTAGGATCCATGATTGTTTCCTACACACATTTTAACTGTAAAATAATGAATTCTGATTTAATGATGATGTTTTTAGAAAGAAAAGATTACAGTAGAGCCTGGCTTCTGTCTTTATAAATTGAAGGATACTTTTTGTCTGAAGTATTTGAAATACAAAGAATCTTAATGCTCTTTGAAATGGCAGTGCTTTTATTTTGTTCTGTTTATAATCATAAAATCAGTAATTTGTAATTTATACACTATTTCTTGAATTACTGAATCCTAGATTGAAAAAAAATTAGTAGAAATATTAATGTAATTATTACAATTAGAATATCATTTCTTACAAATTATTTGACATACTGTTCTCGTGTTTAACACTGAGTAGTATAACAGGGTTGCATGATGGTTTTGTGTTCGTGCTCATGAACATACTCACATACATTCATCCATATACACAGACATTTAGATCCTGCAACTTAGAATTACTACTTTTAAAAATCTTCAGTTCATCTAGATTTCTGGGGAGGACAGATTTTCGTGCTCTGTGGTCTCTAGGGTGCAACGACGTCTTGAGACAAAGTAAATTGGTGCTACTATGATATCAATAATATAAAGAAAAAATAATGCTATCTTTATAGCTTTGTACTAAGAGTTAACAAAGTTCAGACCTAAAAGCTGAGGAATCCATCCAAATAAACACATAAGCAAAGTAGTTTATTAGGATTCATTACCAGTTGATAGGTATTTGTTTACCAAACTGATAGAACATGTACGTGCTGATCTCTAAACACAGAGTTACATTTGAAATGAAAGTGGAAAAATTACAGACTTGAGGAACAGTTGTTGTGCTGCCGAAAAGCTGATGTTTTAGGGGTTTTGTTAAATGAACTCCTTCTTGTCTTCATACTCTTTGGCTGTTCCTACCTTCCTTCCTAGCTTCTTTCCTTCATCATCTATCTCCAAGCAATCTGAAGTTGTGCTGTCTTCTGTCACCAACTGGTGCGGAAACATAGGACTTAATTCTTTTTTTCTTTGAGTGTGAACAGCATCTAATTGAACATTGGAAGAGCTGCATTGCTGATTGTCTTAAAGGCACTTGCTCTCTGCTTCTGTCTCCTTCACTTAACTAGATTAGTATGGTCACTTCAACCTGGACATTGGGCACAGATCAGCGGGGAAGTTTCCTGTCTGCTAAGTTTTCACCTCTTTCAAAATCAAGTGTAAATATCCAAATAAATCTCCAACATGCAGCTTTGATTTCTTCTGTAACATTTGTTTTCAAGATCCCCGTCTCTTAGAAAGGATGCAACATTTTGTTTACTGTAACTTGTTTTTCAATCTGAATAATAAAAAGGCTGGGAGTAGCCAAATGTAAACAATGACTATAAACATAATGGTTATTCCAAAGTAAGAAGCTTTTAGGTCTTCAGGTAGAGAAGAAAGAGGAAGGAGGGAAATGAGTCAATAAAATTGCTGGTTCTTAGGAAGGAAGGAGGGAAGTTAGTCATGTTGTTAAACAATTTCCCTTACAGCAGTTCCACAGCCCCACTCTCTTTGTACTATTGTGTTGATTTCTTTCACGTAATTTTGGAATTTTTTGCTTCTGTAAAAAAGGATTGGGTGTTTTGGAGAAAAAATTGCTGTTGATTACTGTTATCTGAGAGCACATCTGAGCTTCAGGGCTAGTCAGTTAAATATTCTGATTACTGTGGCATCACCTTATTATTAGGCTAATCTCTGCACTCTGATTAATTGTAGTCTTCAATGTATAGGATTGTGTCTACAGTGTAGTTACAAGAGCATCTTCCCATAAAGATTAAGCAAGTAGGGAACCTGTAGCAATTTAGTTGTAGCTTAGACACTGCAGTCAGAGCTAGGTTGCCTCTATACTAACTTTGTCTTAAGGAAAGGGCTTTTTGGTGAAGCTCGAGATACCAAACTAGTTTGAAGACCTGAAACTTCAGGCATAGGGAAAGTTGTCTAATGCAGGTGCCTAATTTGGTTGCTGCAACTATTTCTCCCCACAGATAGTATAGGGAATTTGAGTCCTGCACCTCTAGATAGCAGGTGACCTGAATATAGCCTTTTTGTCTCGCTCGCTACGTTCTGGCCCTGAAGTCTACTAATTGTCAGGCTTTTAGGCCTGTTCAGTAACCTTTTGTGCTAAGATAGTACTTTTTTCTGTTCAGCCTAATCTTGAAAGGAAACTAGGCTTATCAAACCGCAGTTTGTATCCCTTTCTCACCTTGCTGCCAAACGCACATCAATAATAACCTTTTACCCTTTTGGCCAACCACAGTGAATCTCAGTTACCAGTTTTCAAATATAATTAGGTTTCTGCTGGTTTAATCAAAATCAGTGGCTATGTGACAGAGAGGAACAGATTGAAATTAGTGACCCTGTGAATGAAGAGGCAGGGGGAGAATTCAGCTGGTTTGCTTTGCAGTGGACGATGCCCACTAAAGACACGAGCACTGGTTAATCAATTAGTATGCCTGTCGCTCAGGATGAGCCGTAGACGTGGTGCTTCTTGCCCTGCTGACGGGACAACTGAGGAGACACAGAGAGAGCTGGCAGCGTTCAGTGAAAAGGCATCGGGGATACAGGGGGAAGCCAAGGGCACGGAGGAATGAGCAGGTAGGGAGAGATCTGTTAGTGTCGTGGGGGCAGGATGGGCCTTCGGGATGGTGCTGGCAGGATGGGAAATGCGCGGGCGTCTGAAGGCGCTAGAATATGTAGGGAAGTGAGTGGTAGTGAGAACACAAGGTAGAAGTCTAAAACAAAAACCTGGACTCATTACAGACTGGACACCAGATAATTTGTCACTTTGTTTTCAGGGTAGTGGTAGAAGTACAGTAGACCTCAATGTGTATAGCGTATTTCAGTTGAGATTCTGTATTTGTACTAGGAAACTACTATTTTGCTGATAGCTTTTAAGCAGACTATAGCAATACATGTACTCATGGAAAGTTAGATCCATTAAAAATATGAATTTTTCACCAAGCCGATTTCTGTCACAACTCTGTATCAAATAAAGCATAAAATATATATATAAAAAATATAAAATTGTTAAAAGCAAAACCTATGTTACTTACTATTTTAAGGAATAGCCAAGAATCTAAGCTGTGAAAATACTCTAAGGTACACACAGAGGTGTTACGTCTAAGGGGAAGAATCAATGAATGAGAACCAGACAGACTGATGAGAGATCAATATTTTCTCCAGTAATCTGGTTTTAAAAATCAATAGAAACCAAATGATTTTTTTTAAAATGTTCAACTCAAACAGTCAACTTTTTTTTTTTGTTGTTGGCTTGAAGTGAATTGTCATTGCCTTTCTTCAGTAAGCAGTTGTCCAGGCAGTTACTAAAAAGTGGTTGGATTTCTTCTGATTGAAACGAGAGACTTGGAATTTTTTAATAACTGAAGTAGAGGGCCTTTTGACAAGTGACTTGTGTTCAGAACGGGTTTTATTGACAGCAGCCATCAGTTGTACCTGAGGAAATAAATTTTTTATGATGTCCTACTGTTACAAGAGGCATGGAACTATCGAGGCAATTCATTGAGGAGAAGGGTATCGATGTCAGATGTTATGCAATGATTTAGAAAACCATGGACATACTTGGAGACTACTAGTGAAAACTAGATAATATTTGAAGCACTTGACCAAGATTTCTGCAATATCTAGTGCATGGCAAGTAAAAGAGTAGGTCATGAGTGAACAAGACAGCTTGGTGCCAGTTTGTTGGTTGTGCTTTGCAGTGAGAAGGAAAGAACACAGAAAATACAATATTCATCATCATAAATGTTCTAAAATAGTTACTTAAGGAAAGGGTTTGGTTATATAGAGTATGCACAATTCTGCACATTTTGTTCTTTTTATCAAAAAGAAGACACGCTTGAAAACAGACTGAGATAGGGTCCTGCACGCTGAGTACTAAGTAGCTTTACATATTTTTGAACTTAACTGTGATGTACATTTTTATAAGTCTGTGGGCTCTTCTTTTCGGTTTTTTTTTTTTGGTTTTTTTTTTGCAATACGATGTTTACTTTGACTCCAAGGTGCAATTTACATTGTAGAAGTTAGTACTTTTACTACTAAACGTTGTCACAAACTTCTTGCATTTACATTACATGTGAAATGTTTATACAGTCTTTAGTTAGAATAACTGTTGGGAGAAATTTTATTTTTAGTACTTCTTTCATTCAGTAAGGAATGGACATTGTAACCAGGGTGGCACAGGCTATAGGACAACTTTATATTATCCCACAATAACTTGTATTTTGCTAAGCTGTAATAATGCAGAACTTCTAATAGGTTCCTCATGGACAGGTTTAAAAAGCAGGACATAGTTCAGCGTGCTTTTATACTAACATTAGTACTGAAATATTCTGTGGCATGTACACCACAGATAAAAAAAAGGTTTGTACAAGCCTATTTCTAGAAGTGGTATTCCCTTCTATCACAGTAACTAGCTAATTTTAGTTAAAATTAATTTTAGTCAAATATCTTTACTTTTAATACATTTATAAATTTCTCTGACACTTGTGTTAAGTCTATTTTTCAAGTTTTTTGTACCAGCCTTGCTCACTAATGGGGAAGAAACAATTAAGACTTCAACTCCCTAAAATACTTCTTCACGTGTTTATTTTCATCACTGTAAATGTGCCATACTGAGATGAGGGCATCAAGGTCCTTGTCTCAAAGATCTAATATTTGAATGAAAGGCATATGAAGAAAAAGGGAGAAGTTTAAAATAAAAAGATTCTCACTCCCATCTCTTGCCAAAAAAAGGTAAAATAAAGCAGTTGTGGTAAAGTTCTAGGATATATAGTAATTTGGTGATTATTTTTTTAATTTCTTTTTATTTGATCTACTCCATTTACATCTTACAAGTAAGATGATTTTTTCAGATGTTTTATTAAAGAATATCTGTGAAAAGGCTCAGTGACTTAGCTGTGTCAACATGTTCAACTTAAACAGCTGTTTTTATCAATGGCAAGTAAAATCTAAATTTTGCACAATACATATTCTGTGTAAATTACCTAAATGTTCCTTTAAAAAATAAGCTTATTTAAGCCTGAAATTATGGCTGCATACATTAAGGTCCACGTTTATTGGAAACTGCCTTAATTTAAATGGGGACAGGTACGTTTGCTATTGGAGTTTCAGGGTAAATCAAAAGACAGTGGAAGTTACTGACTAAGCACTTGGAACCAGTTTGCAGAAAGGCTAAGCCAGCTTTTCACACCTATAGTGTCTTCTGCAGGTACCAAAAAACCCTTCATTTCAGTTTATTCCTGCTACATGAGTTCAATTGACTGCTCAGTCAAGGCTTTCAAGTCTTGCTGGCTTCTAGGTCTTAGTGGGAAATGAGAGGCAGGAAAATGTGTGTTCTTCTTGCAGAACAACAATAACTAAAAGGTGTTGGAATATGTGAGCAGCAGTTCTGAAACCTGGAAGAACTCACTAGGCTTAAATCATCAGTCCAGTTCAGTAGCGAAACTCCCTTTGTTGGAAATACTAGTGAAAGTTTGATAAACTTTTTTTTTTAGGTACACAGCACATTTCAAGTAGTATTTTTCACTAAGAAAACAAATGTTTGTGAATCTTTAGTAAATTCCTGTTTCTACTAAAATCCATCATGACCTCAAGTCATTTTTAGTAAGCAAGCAGGGTATCTTTTGCTTTTCTACATTCAACATTAAGAGTCAGAATTCTTAAATGAATTGTATAGTTGAATTATACAAATATATGTATTTGTGTCAGATCTTCACGGTTAGCAGAAAGCAGTTCCAAATCTAAAAAAATACAGGCTATATTTAATTATATGTTCCAATGATTACACCATTTTGTTATGTGTATAATGAAAAAAATTCTTTAAAACATGAATGATGTTGAGTATTTAAATAATTGTCTCCTGCTTGTTTGTTTAATTCAGGTTTAGTGTCACTAACGTCATTCTGACTTGAAGCAATGTACCTTCTTTATTCTGGAAACTAAAAGAAAGATGACTTGAGCACTTGTCTAAGTTGAGCAAAGTTACTGTTATAACTATTCATTTTAGAAGTATTTAATGATATGCTGTAACTTAAGAGATACTCAGTAAAAGAAATTTGGGGCCTTTGTTTCTTCACAGAAATTTCCAACTGAAGGACTGGCGAACGTTGTTCGAAATGTATTTGACTTTGACTCCTACAACAACGAAATGCGTGAAATTTTAATCAGCACTTTGCACAAATATGGGATACCTATTGGAGCAAAACCGACCAATGTACAGCTGGCCAAGGAGTAAGAATAACATAAGATATATATTAAGAAGACAGGTGTCTCATGATTGCTTTTTTACAGTGTGTTATCTTGCTGCTAACTGATTTAAAAACAACCTGGAATACTTGAAGTCAATTCTCCTCTGGTTCAAATTTATATTTCTCCAAATAAGTTAAAACAATATAAATTACTTTATGATAGAGTATTTGCTTATTACTAATATTTAATCTTTAATGTCCATGTACATATTGATAGCGTGTATGGTAAACAGATATATTAATAAAGGGAAATACTTGTTTCTTCTCCTGTGTTTTTAATTGAATTGCAACACATTTCTGTCCTGTTATTTATCACCTAAATCAGTAGCAACAAAAAAAAAAAAAAAAAAAAGTTGTCCTCGGTGGTACTGGGAGTTTGTCTTTGATACTCACAAAAGGCTCTACAAAAATACTTCTGCAGAATAAGACAATGCATGTAAGCTCTAAGAACCATTTTCTATGTGTCTGTATATCACTATTATTCTTTAATTATATTACCAGTTGACATATTACACCACGTACTTTTTCAGAGGTTAGAATCAAAATAGCTTTTTTTTTTTTTAAACTAAACTAAATTATGAAACAGATTTAACTCATTCTTCTACAGTTCACAGATAACAGGCTTAAGTACATCATATTGAAAAGCAATTAGAAAACTAACTCTGGCTTGAACTCTAATACATAATTTATTTATGGAGAAACAAATATTTCCCTTTCATGAAGAAAGCTTTATGGATATATGGAAAATTGAGTTTGCTATGGGACATATATATTTTAGATTTGCTAAGGAGGGACTGATTCTTATGACATGATGTCTTGATATTATGTGTCCACGTGTAGATTTCTCCTACTGGAGCACCACTGTTGTTATATCTAACATACTACATACAACTATTAAAAGAAGATTGGCAGTGTAATGACTGTGGTGTACCTTTTAATTTTGATGACAGATGAATTACATGCCTAGGGAACCAGTACTTGAGCACCTACAGTGTCTGTCAAATTGACAGTGCACACTTGAAACTCTTGCCATAATTTCTTTGTTAAAAGTCACTTGGTAATTTCTGTTTTAAAGAATTATGATGTTTGTCATAGTTTTTGAGAAATTCGCACTTCATATGATTTTTGGAAGTATTAGATGTGAGTTTACATGGGTGGATTGGAGAGGACTCTTTAGTAATGAGAAGATCAGAGGTTTAGGAAACGTAAGAAAAAGACTGCTGTAATTGGGGACTGTTCAGTCTAGAAGTGAGAAGATAGAATAAATATCATATTGAATTAGGGATAATCGCCTGATCATTTTGGATCCATCAAACTGAGGTTTTATAGGACAGGTTACACCGAGGATGGCAGACTTACAAGACCCTCACAAGATGCTCATCAAAAACTTCACTTGACTGGCAGCTATGAGCACATACTCTCTACACTGAAGGCAAAGAGGAGGAGAAACTACAGGAGCAGTTCACATGCAGTTGATAAAAGCAGCTTTTTCTTATATCTCACCATGCAAGACTGGGACTAGGCTGATGACCTGGCTCTGATGATCCAGCAATGTTGGTCTCAGTATCTCACTTGCATCCACCAGAGCTGGCATTTCAGGTTATCTTACTGCTCCAGTCCAAGACAGCCTTGCTGTTGGTCATGAGATTTAACCCTGTGGAGCTTCTAAGCCACAGGTGGATCACCTTGAATTACAGCTGCATCTTTCAGGAATGATTTAAGCACAGTTGATTCTGCCTTGGGGTGAAAGAACATCTAGATAATCTCTCCAAATGTGTTCCAGCCCATATTGCAAGCTCCTGTGATGGACACATTGAGGTAATTGGGTATGGTGTTTGGACCACTGCAGAAAAGGTACCTCCCAAAGCTGCTACATGTTTAGAACTAGAGTGCTGACCTCCTATATATTGTTTTCCGGGAATTTGAGAGTAGGGTAATAGTGCTAATCTAGTCCATCCCACTTCCTTCAGAAAAGACGCAAGTTAATCTAAAACCTTCTTATCTGATTTTTGTCATGATTCATGCCTGAAAACCTTCAGAGATGGAGTTCTATAACCTCCCAAAGCAAGTCAGTCTTGTTTCTAAATATCCTTGCCATTAGAAAGTCATCTCTAGACTAAACACATCCAGTTCTCTCAATCTTCCCCCTTTTTAAGGCCTCTGGTTGTTCTTATTTTTCTTTTATGCTCCCTTTCTCCACTTGATTCATGTACATCTTTAAGCATTGTGCATGAAACTGGGCAGGTTAGTTTCTGCTAGAGCTGAGTAGAGTAGTATGAGAGTATAAAATAGAGATGTATTTCATGCAGCAGTCCCTTTTAAAACCCCCAGTATGTTTGCATTTCTTGCAATGTTTAACTCATGTCTAGTTTTCTAAACATGAAGTTCCAGGTCCTTTCTGCAGAACCCTACGTAGCACTTACCCCATCTTCGCTTTCCTTCATGCTTACACTTTTCTTAACTGTATTGTATTTTTTCAGATTAGTTCTCTGACTTGTCAACATCACCTTCAATTTTACGCTTGTTTTCCTACCTGCTGTAGTCTCTCACAAGTTGGCAATCTGAAGGTTTACTAGGTGTGATTTCTACAGTGTCCTAGTGACAACAGTGTACCCTCACAGAGGTTCACTTCTGTGCTCCAGTCTTAATTTGCAAAACTTTCAAGGCTTGCTAGCTAGCATAATAAATTGCTCAGTGGTTCTGTTAAGTAACATGAAAACTGGGATAATAGAATCATAGAATCATTTAGGTTGGAAAAGACCTTTAAGATGATTGAGTCTAACCGTAAACCTAACACTGCCAAGTCCACCACTAAACCATATCCCTAAGCACCACATCTACACGTCTTTTAAATACCTCCAGGGTTGGTGACTCCACCACTTCCCTGGGCAGCCTGTTCCAATGCCCAACAACCCTTTTGGTGAAGAAATTTTTACGAATATCCAATCTAAACCTCCCCTGGTGCAACTTGAGGCCATTTCCTCTTGTTCTGTCGTCTGTTACTAGGGAGAAGAGTCCGACCCCCATCTCTCTACAGCCTCCTTTCAGGTAGTTGTAGAGAGCGATAAGGTCTCCCCTCAGCCTCCTTTTCTCCAGGCTAAACATCCCCAGTTCCCTCAGCTGCTCCTCATAGGACTTGTGCTCTAAACCCTTCATCAGCTTCGTTGCCCTTCTTTGGATACGCTCCAGCACCTCAATGTCTTTCTTAGAATCATAGAATCATAGAATCGTTTGGGTTGGAAGGGACCTTTAAATGCCATCTAGTCCAACCCCCCTGCCATGAGCAGGGACAACCTCACTAGATCAGGTTGCTCAGAGCCCCGTCCAGCTTGACCTTGAATGCTTCCAGGGATGGGGCTTCTACTACCTCTCTGGGCAACCTGTTCCAGTGCTTCACCACCCTCATTGTGAAAAACTTCTTTCTGATTTCCAACCTATATCTCCCCTCCTTTAGTTTAAAACCATTACCCCTTGTCCTGTCACAACAGGCCCTGCTAAAGAGGTTCTCCCCATTTTTTCCTATAGGCCCCCTTCAAGTACTGAAAGGCTGCAGTAAGGTCTCCCCGGAGCCTTCTCTTCTCCAGGCTGAACAGGCCCAACTCCCTCAGCCTGTCTTCGTAGGAGAGGTGCTCCATTCCTCTGATCATCCTTGTGGCCCTCCTCTGGACCCGCTCCAGCAGGTCCACGTCCTTCTTATGTTGAGGGGCCCAGAGCTGGACGCAGTACTCCAGGTGGGGCCTCACCAGGACAGAGTAGAGGGGCAGAATCACCTCTCTCGACCTGCTGGCCACACTTCTTTTGATGCAGCCCAGGATACGGTTGGCTTTCTGGGCTGCCAGTGCACATTGTTGGCTCATGTCCAGCCTTTCATCCACCAGCACCCCCAAGTCCTTCTCGGCAGGGCTGCTCTCCATCCCTGCATCCCCCAGCCTGTATTGATACCGGGGGTTGCTCCGACCCAGGTGCAGGACTCTGCGTTTGTCCTTGTTGAACCTCATAAGGTTCGCCCGGGCCCACCTCTCAAGCCTGTCCAGGTCCCTCTGGATGGCATCCCGACCCTCAAGCATATCCACCGCACCACTCAGCTTGGTGTCCAGCACTCAGCTTAGTCCAAACCTATTCTGCATGAGGATGTTAGTCATACCTGCAGCAAAATCATTGCTATTGATAAGAATATAAATCCTGTACAATTAATAAGTTTTGCAATACAGAAGCATTTCCAGGAGATGTAGGACAGGAAAATCATTATACTGAAAGGCTGACTCCTTTATACAGATACTGTCTGGCATGTCTTGGATCAAACCATCTGTGAATCTTTATTTTATTTTAATGAGTTTTGGAGAAGTCTGTCTGTCACCTATTACTTAATCTAGAAGAAAACTTGAATAAATCAGAATTACTTAAATTGCTGCTGAAACATAACTGCTGTAAATGTAAGAACGAAAACATGAGACACACAAACAACACACTGCAATACAAGGTCTCAACAGAAGGAACTTAGAGGGTTGTATCCAGTTGAAATTACAGGGGAAATTTAACAGATGGTACCAGACACCCTTATGGGAATTTTAGCTTAGGCTCTGGAATTAGGTGGTGTCTAATGACCATTTAGAAAACAATTCTTGCATTAGTTATTTTTGCAAGAGAGAAATGAGTTTGTAGATGCTAATGCATTTATTTCCAAAATTGATATCATACATTAGACCTGTAAAGTAGTGCTTTATTTGAGCTTTTTGTTTCCTTTAGGCGGTTGGTTGGTTGTTTGGTTTTTTTTCCCAAATAGGATGACCATTCTTCAAGGCAGTGACATGTTCAGTATTGTCAGCTTATAACATCATGGTATTGTCTGTATCTCCTGGTATCACCCGTTCAATAGTTTATAATTTTTATCAGTATTGTGTGTAAAGCAGATGGCTTGTCTACGATGCTTTGCCAAGACATAGTGGGTAAAATGGATTTTTCATTGTACTAACCCATTATCTTTCTTTATGTACAATTACAGTTTGTTTTTCCCGTTGACATCTGTTATGTCACATTTGTCTGAACTCACGTTAATCTGCCATTTTGGTGCACAGTTCAGACCATTTGCAATTCGTAGGTAAAACAGCATTCAGCTCTAATTCTGGCATTTATCCTTGATGAAATTGCCATTCCATATTTTTCTTCCTGTCCCTATCCACTTCCAGGTGCTTGCTATCACTTGAACATTTGTTTTATATGAACTCGATTTTTTATATGTAATGTAAATATGTAAATTTTAACAGCTTTAATTTTCTATTGAGGCTGGTTGTTTTCCGCCAGGTAATCTGTAGTTAGTTGTTGGACCTGCCTCATACCACGTGTCTCTTGTCCATCCTGTGCATTGCAGGGGAAGCAGAGGGAGGGCTCTGTACTTACTGGTCAGGGAACGAGAGGCCCAATATAAGACTGTTCTATATGTCTGCTGCTTTTATTTTTAATCACAAGGTGTTTAAATAAAGTACAGAGGTCTGGTTGGTAAGGAAGGTTTCTGGTTTCAAACTATATCTTACTTAAGTCGAAAAAGGTAGATGGGATAGAAGTCTCCTCAGCTAGGTAGAGGACAGGCTGTTATTTAAGTCCTTGAATAATACATTCTGTGCCAGCACTGAGCTGGTTTACAAGATCATGTGTTAAGAGCGTTACTGCCTGTCAAAGTTCATGTCCACACCTGTGCTAGTTCGATAGCTGGCTGTAGAGAATTTGCATTCGGTGGAACTTCCGTCTTACAAGATTCATAGCCATTTTCCAGAATGTTCTCAGAAAGCTAAATGAGTAACTTTATCAAGCAGGTTCTATTGACTTTTTGAACACAGTTGTTTGGTGTTTGGTTTTTTTTTTTTTTTTAAATTAGCCTAAAATGAATTTATTTTCTAAAATCAAAGAGATACAAATGAAAAGAAATTGTGTTCTATAGAAGCCACTTTGAAAAGTTTTCCAGCAGCAGAAGCCACTAGAGAATTATCTTTTGACAGATTGTCTCCCCTGAGACCACTGTGCATGAAGAAAATCAGGCTAAATAGTAATTTTTTGTAGAATTGCTCCATCAACTGTAGATACTGTGGAGTCAACTTTTCTAAACAAACTACCTGCTCGTACAACCATTTCATGGACAACAGTGATCTTGTAGAAAACCAGGATGTAAAGTTAAGAGTAAATAAACATAAAAAATATTTCTAAATTTTCCTTAAGCAACAGGCTTTAACAGATCTATAGTCAAAGAACTGATCAGGAATAATTCCTTAGAACTTGTTTTTAAGTCTTTTCTTTCTTACAAGATTACTGCAGTCTGTCATGTAGTTTTTCTGTTCTAGAAACCCTTTCCAGCTTTTGAGGAAAGCAAAAATCACGAATCACTCTGTACACCCCAGCTGGAGAGAGCAGTGGAGTTTCAGTACCGTTCTTACCCAGCCACTGCCCTTTTTACACCCATCAGATCTCTTTGCTTCGCAGATTTTTGCCAGTGGTGGCATTTCCATAGTATTCTATCTGCCTTTTATGTAAACGGTATTTAGTTAATTAATTTGAAATACAGCAGTGTGGCAGGAGCCCCGTGTGAAGCTTTTTACTAGTATTGTCACTTCAAGTTATTTTCAGAATTTACTTGTTACTTACAAGTCCTGGGAAAAGAAAATAATCTCCCTCCTCCGCTGGCTATCATATACATTCACTAGAGGAAAACTGTTAAGATGTGTACACGTTTTCAGTGTGGGCATGTTGTTCCAGTCCTTCTGCACCCTCACTGTCTCCCAAAAATCGTTCAGGAGGCAGACTGGTTATGAGACCTTTAATGCCACCAGCTCTTTCAATACTCTTAGTCTTTCTTAGACCAGATTTATATGAGAGAGCAGAGAGATGGTGTAAAAAAGAATTGTCAGGCCCTGGAAGAATAAGATCCCTATTACTCTTGCCAAAGAACTCTGTATTAGGAATTCTGCTTTCTGTTTTATTGTTAAATTCTGATCTACCTTTTCTTCCTCTTTGCTGTTCATGATGACTTGGTCTGCTGCCCCAGAGAAACTAAATCATTCAGAAACAGGGAAGAGAACAAAACCTCAAGAATCTAGGAGAAAGGAGAAATCAGTTTTCCTGAGGGAAGAGAGGAACTGTTAGCAAAGCAAATCTCCAGAAAGCTGAAACAGAGTGGAAATGTTTTGTTTCTTTGGGAATGCAATCTGTAATTCTGTTGCTATATAAAGCAGGGTATTTGGTTAGAGCTGGTTATTAACATATGTTTTGTTTTAAAATTTAATAAGTATTCATGATTAGTAGGGAACTCGTTGATTTCTAGGATGTTGTCCATGGGAGTAATGTGTAAGGAATTAAAACTGAAGTCCAAATCCTTGTGGAAGTTGATGTTCCATTGAGCTAATGGGAAACAATTATTGCTAATTATAGGCATATCAGAGATTATGCTACTCGGAGTCACCATAGCGCAAAAAAAATATCTCGTTTCTTTTTGCACACAAGACAGTTTTGGCTCAAGACATAACCAATGTTTTGCCAACAAATCATTTGGAAACCCAAATTGAAGCCTGAAGTAAAATTCCAGTTCATGGATAAACTGACATTTGGTCTAGTGACTTGACTGCCTGTTTTCTGACTGCATGAATAAATTTATCTAAGAATTGTGTATGTGTTGAAATAGTGCATCCTGAATGTTTTTTCCTAATGGTGTTGAATGTTGTAATCTGCAATATATTTTACTTGCTTTTTTTTTGAGTCTGGCTTAATTTCTCTTCTTAATTTAGGAAGAATCTGGCTAGACTTGCTAGGTGTAAAGAATGGAAAAATGCAAACTGAAGTGAGGAAGAATGCAAAATAAATCACTCTTCAAACATTGGTATCTATTGATACTCAACTAGGCAACAAACAGGCAATGAAGACTGCTGGTTCTTTGACTAAGAGGGGGAATTAATGAGATGCACTTTCCTCATTACATGCCCCGATGGCATGTTGCTGGCAGCTGGCTATTCATCTATGAGCACCAATGATCTATAGCATCCAGACCATTTTCTGTTTGCAAAAAGTGTCTTTGGCTATCTGACTGCCTTGGCAGGGGGTCCAAATGCAGAATGAGGATGGAGGCCAAGTGACTGTCCGCCTGTGAGTACTGGCTTCTCCAGGTTGCTCAAGATTTGGTGTCAGCGTACCAGTAAGAAATGTTAATGCGTCTTCCCTGCATGACTTTCAAAGATTAGAGGGTATTAGTCTTCATTCCCTGAATTTTCCTTTAAGTTCTCAGTGGGAGAAAAAGTAAAATTAAAATTCCCCACGATTCATATATAGACAAACTGAGGTTTTTTGATTTGGAATCGCTTCTTATTCTGAAAAGAATATCAAGAAGAAATGAAACAAACCTCGAATATCTAGAGGGGCCAGGTTGGTTTTACAGAGAGGGGAAATAATTGTGACAGTAGGAACGGGCATCATCAGACAGCACAGAAGAGACCACGCACAGACTTTTAACAAACAGTCTAAGAGAACTTCCTTAAAATAGACTTTGGAGATATTTATAGAAACTGGGAGAAGGAATGTCTTCTGTTCTCTTGCCAAGTTCTGTAGCTGTACAATAATGTGCAACAGCGTGTAACGCAGAATGCAGTTTTGTTAGAAGGTCTTTTTAAGAGCAACTGATCCCAAATAAAAGAAACCAGAAGTGATGAGTTCATTAGCTTGAAGGTATTCATGCCGATTAACAAAGTTAAACTGCTTGCAGTGGTTGCAAATCACTTCAGAGGAAAGAAATAAAAATTGTGTTGTCCCTATTTTGCTGTCACGCTACTTTGTCATACACCAGCATTTTCTTTTCCTATATAAATGAGTTTTGCTGTAGCCCATATATTTCTTCCCTTAAAAAAAATACAGAAATGAAGAAATTAGACCAAGGCAAGCAACTGAGGCTTTTGAAGGTGTCCCTGGCCTTTCTGTAGACTGTACTGGCCAGAAGGCAAAGGGATACTCTCACATCTGTATTCCTTTGCCTTTGCTCCTGTCAATGGCAAAATACATGGAAATAATTCACAGAACTTTTATTGCATGGTTAACTTGCCACAGTGTTTACTGTGCTTATTCTGCTGGTTTTCTAGATGAGTGTGCCACTGACAGGAGTTCCTTTCAGTGGTGCTATCACACCCTGCTTGATCTGAATAAAGCAAAGCAAGAGACGGTTTAGATATATTTTATTACATATCTCAAATAATTCGGACCAGAAAAGTTTTCCTTTTCAGGCCATATTACGTGAACTGCTGCTTCTTTTATGATACTGTTTAGGTAGTGACTTTATTAGTATTCCAGAAGGCTAAAACTTTTGTGATTTAAGTAAAAGAAATGAAATATTTTAACAAGGAAGCATTTTCTACAGGAGCATCTTCAGATATGTCTCGTTGGAAAAATGCAGTTGTTTAAATGATTTATTCCATATCAGTTCCTGATTAATGAACATAAAAATTCATTTGTTCCTACATTGTTTGACAGACTGCCATTACCAGATCACAAATTTATGGGCTACTGGAAAGTCGATCAGCCGGGGAGTGCACAACAGAAGCTGCTGTGTCCAACAGAAACTCAAAAAATAGATGTAAAGGTTTGTCTTTTTATTCATATAATCCTGTTTTCTGTATTGGGATGCGAAGAATCTAAAATGTGTTTAATTTCTTCAGGAAAAGGAGTATATACAAAGCATGATCCTTGTTACCTGTTCTTGGGGGTTTTATACTGACTAGAAAAATGAATGTTTTTGTATACCTGGCCCTCACAATGTGAGATGTGCTTTAAAATCCGTAAGTTTGGTCAGAAGTTCTTGAAAAGAGGTTTTTATAAGGATATTGAAAATACCATATTTGAAGGAATTTTGTAGCTGGTTTGGATGCTTGGAGGTGGCCAGTTTCAGGCCTCAGATCTCAATTTTTGGATAAGATCAGAGACTGAAAAGAAAGTTGTTTTCTGTTTCTGTTTTGCATGCAGCTGAATTCTTATGGGTCTTTGGCACTGCCAAGTTTGAATCTGAACCTTTGGTACAATTTGACTTGCAGCCAAAGCTTCTAAGTCCTTTTCAGCTTTGAGTTCTTGGCTTAACTTCAGTAATTATTACTCCAATGAATAAGGAAAAACCTGAACTGCTGATGTGATGTAGGGGTGAGATTTAGACTTTATATAATAAGAAATTGCCATTGAACTTCTTTGAAACAAAAATATTCTGATTTTTTCCTTGTGTGGACCGTGTTCTATCAGTACGTGATACCTCCTTCATGCCACTGAGCAGTAATAGTTTCAAACCAATAAAAGACTAAAGAGGAAAGGCATGATGGTTGCTATACTGTAAAGATAATGGCAGTATGGACATTCAGAGAGCTTGCAGAAAAGCATTTCCTCTTCCCTTTTATTTATTTAGTAATTGGTCTGTTTCAACTGTTAATAGTATTAACACTCTTGAAGAAGGCTTCTAGATTTCCATAAAGAATGGTGAGTGGAATATTTTAGCAAGTCCTCATTGTTATCATTTGTTTTAGGGCCCTGTGTACTTAAATATCCAAGGATTTCCACTGGAACGACATGAAGCCAGGTCCCTCAGTTTTACAGAAGAACTTGCTTTTTGGACACTGCCTTTGGGTGAAGTTAATTTAGTTTGCGATGTCACGGTAACAAAAGGTGTGGTAAGAAAAGCTAGTAACTTTTGCAATGATCCCCAATGTTATAAACACATGAAATATCCTAGAGATGAGGAAGAACTAGGCTGTTGACTTCATAAGTGCTCGCCGATAGCCAGTGGCAGAATATAAAAGGGCAATATGAGGGTCTTTTAAGTGTAATAACACCACTTCAGTGCATTTCCAATAGCATGTATTTCTAGTTATGTTTGCAAGGGAGTATAGGAATACTACTAAGAATTGGAATATGGGAATGGAGGATATGGAGTATAGGAATGGAGTGTAGGAATAATAATTTATCTTTTTTCACTTTTTTTTAGCAGTACATGAAATACAAAAATAATCAGCCACTGAAATAGGAGCATAATTTCACTGGGACATTGTGATCTTTGTAAGGATATGCATCCTTCTCCAACTAAGAGAAGGATATGTAATTAAAGTAGAACACAACCACAAAATTGCAAGTCTGTCTAGTTTTTATGTTCAACACTGTATTGCTTCAGAAAAACAATTATTTAACTTTTCCTCTCTCTCTAGGTCAATTCAGTTTTAATACAAATCTTGTAACTTGCAGAGTGCTGTGCTTTTTTTTTCCTGTGCTTATACCGATTAAAATTATTTCTCAGTGGATCAAGCCTGCCTTAGTTACCTATACTACTTGTGATCCAAAGTGAATTGCATCATTGGGAATGTTCATAAATGTTTCTGGGACTCATCATTAAACATGTCTAAACTTTATTGTGTATTATAAACAGATCACTAATGATCAGTCCAGGAATGTTGCCTTTTCTGCTTTTAGCCATAGTTTCAAATAGATTAACAAACTTTTAAGACAGCGAAACAGAAATTACATGGCTTTGGACTGATTTTAAGAATTGTCTGAAATCAGTCAGGAAGGTGCTATGTGTGAAAAGTTCCATATAAAGTTTGCATTCATCCCATGTTTAATTATTAAATATGTTAATTGAAAGGGAGGATGAGATAGAGAAGGAGGGAGAACCAAGTTTATAAACAAAAAAAAACATCTGGGCAGATTTTGTGTATACTAGCAGCTGGTAGTCTACACAAATGTGCCTTGGACTACTTGTTTAAAGAGTTAATAGTGTTGTGACAAGATTCTGCCTGTTAACATTTAGTTAGTACCAAGAGAACATTTCTCTCTTTGTCTTCCTGTGCCAACGGTGGTAATTTTGCTGTACATTTTGCTCTATCACCTGCCGAGTTTATGACATATATATTTCCAGAAGAGCAATGCACGATGTCAGTAGCCTTTCATTAATTTTATTTTCTTCTTTCAGAAGAGGAGGCCAAAAATGTTCTTTACGTTACTACGTGCAATCCTGTTTCCTTGTACTTCATGAATGTTTCTAGTAAGAGTGGATACTTTGTGGATCTTTATGACCTCTTCCCAAGAACAGTTGGAAATGTCTGGCAACCTTTTGTGACTGTGGCACCACTGGGAAATCCACTCAAAGGTCAAGTGGTTCTGCATGAAGAGGAGGTAAAAAAAATTAAAATACAGCTCAATGTTTAGTCATGAGCAAAGTAGTATCATAAGGGTAGGATCACTGAGGAGTCTACCTCTATAGCTTGAAATAGCCTGGACAAGCCTACCCCTTCTGAATGTTCTCTTTTTCACTGTACTTGAAGCTTGGGAGTTGCCTTCAACTTTAGTTTTTATGTGGAGATTTTCCTCTTGCACTATTTAGCTGGACAATGTCCTTTTGCATTCTTGAAACTGAGTTCTACCTGCTTATCTTATTTCTCTTACTGATAGAGGGAGATTGGCCTTCATGGGAGAGAGAGTGAGTTGAGCTCAGGAGTCTCAGTCAAGCAGCATATGTTTGCAAAGTGAAAAGTACAAAGTAAGCTGTTTTTACGCTGTGAACTTAAGTTCTGCTTCAATCTTGTCCCCTTTTTACTTTTCAAATAGTATATGAAAGAGACATTTTCTGAGTCCCAAAGTAAAATGTTGCTTGTATTTGCTTCATGCCACTATTTTTGATTTGTTTTGTGAATCCTGATATTTCTCATTCTGTAACATCTGAAGTACTGAGACTAGAAAGGAGACTATGTAAGACTTAACATCTAGAGTATCAGCAATGCAAATTTAGAACCACTGACGACTTCAGTGTTTGTTTGACTTGAATTCTTTTTTTAAAGTCAAGTATTGCATACTTTCCACTTTCCATTACTATCAGTGAACTGATTGGAACATTTCCAATCCAAAACTTCTTTGCCCAGGAGTGGGAAGAGACAACAGTTGATACAGTGCTGCTGCTGTTCATTTTTTAATATTAATAATAGTTTGTTATGTTACCTGCCAGTCATAGTGGTTTGACATGGGCATTTAATCTGGTCATTATTGTTGGTTGTTTTTTCCTTTTCCTTTTGTTGTTCTGAATTTCTTCTGCCCATTTTTGAGTAGGTGAGAGACTCTGATCTAGAAGAACCTTTCCTAAATTGAGTTGAGGTATTAAGTAGTTTTCAGTCATTTCATAACTAGTGTCTCTGCAATACTGTTGTCCCAGGAATGTTTGTCAAGTGCTGATGCCACTTTCTGGTCTCAAACACTACAGTTAAGCTCGATGCCTTAGGAGAAACACAATTCTTCTGCCTGTAGTAGAATTGCCTATGCCTTCTTTAGCTTTGCCTTGGACACTTTCCAATGCCAACTGGAAAAAATGTGATTCTGAAGTTACCTGCTCATGGTGATTGCCTGTGTGGTTGTCTTGAAGAGCTATAGAAGTACCATTTGGGCTATTTTGAGATGCACATAACACATTTGTTTGGTTCTAAACAATCCTTGGCCTTTTTTGGTGAAGTCAATGCAGGAAACTGTAAAACAGATGGCAGTCTATCTCATGTCTAAGAATGTTTAGAATGTCTCATGCTTTTTAATATAAAGCCCAGCAATATTCTTTGCTTTCTAAGTCTCTGAGATTCCTACCGTGAAAATAATTGTCCTGCTAGTTTTGTTTTTAACAAATCACAGTAGCATTTGGTGTCAGTAATGAAGTTTTTATCAAAGGTTGATCCATGAAGCTTTAGGTAATTAACTCTGTGACTGGTTATGCCTGTTCTCGTGACATATATTTTTCAGTGACAGTATGAATTAAACTCTGAAATAAAGTTTGTTCTGAGGAGAGACTATGGTAGCACAGTGCCCCTTTCCAGATGACTTCAGTTGAGCTGTAACCTCATGTTTTTCTCTGGCAAAGCTTAAACATTGCCAGTTTCAGTCTTGCCTTTCTTAGCAAGTGCTACAGGTGAACAAATCCTGTCTGACAACAAGCCTGTTTTATACTGCTGGAAAATAATACAGAATTACAATATGCTGAATGTTTTGCATTATCTTAGGACTTTTTACATAGAGTTAACATTAAGATAGACCTTATTCATTGAGTGTGAAAATATGTTTCATTAAACTACAAACTTGGTTGCAAAAAGTCATTGTATACTTCAGACACCATTCAAAAGTAATTTTAGACTTCTTGAGGAACTTTAGCATCTTGCACAGAAAAACTGATGAAGGAGGATTCTCGTGTATTGCATGTTTGTATCCATGGACTACGTGAGTAATTTATTTGGGATTCATTTTTAAATGAAGCACCAAAGTACAGGTCAGACAAATGCTGCTGTTGTAGTCTTCACAGCCACTGCTATGCTTCCTTACTTTAGGGCTCATGTGTTAGGATCTCTGCATTTCTAGTTCCCGCTTAATCAGAAGAGAGATTCTCAAGTAGTTTAATTTTTCCACATACAGTTTAGGTTTTATTCTCAACTCTTCCTGCAGTGGGGCCATGGAAAAATCATGTACTTTCTTTCTGCACCTGTGAAATGAGGTGCATATTGCTGCATATGAAATTAAATCCATTATTATTGATGTTAGCAGGTAAGCATCTAGTCCACGCTAATCATCCGAGTACCTTCTGCATCTGTTGAGAGGATAAAGGTGATCTGCAAGAGCAGTTCAACCCAGCTAAGGTGAATTGCCCTCTGGAGGAGGTGCCTCTCTCTTTCCACTGGGTACAGAAGGAGCCTTGACATACAGTCAGGATGCCTACCTTCAGGTGTACTGTGGTCACTGGCAGCTGTAAGCTCAGAATTTGCAGCATTTGCCTGTTAAGATAAGTAGATTAGTGGCACATCTGTATTTTGGGCAAGGCTCCAAGGGTTAGCTACTTGTGCTAAGGGTGCATCAAACAGATCTTCAGGAAAAACAAGTCATGTAAATGATGAATGTGATGCTTTAGAGGTTCGTCTACATGTACTTGCAAAAAGACCAAGAAATATTAACAATATTTGTAGAAATGAGAAGTTGCATTTATTAAATAAAAAAATCCACTTGACAGCTGGTATTTCATAAATAGTATAATCCATTAATTAGACAATACCAAAAGCTAAAGATTTTTCCCAATTTTTTGTTTTCATAAAGGTCTTTGGAGATGAATGTTTCTGACTAAGTTATAAAAAAGAACAATTCTAAATGGATGATAAACTTATTGGAAAGGATGAGATGATGATATTGTGGCTCTTCAAATAAGCTTGTGTGATTTATTTCCCAGATGACATCCATCTGGATTCAATAGAGCCCTCCAGTGAAATAAAATGAAAAATCACCATTCCTTCCTGTCCTTTTAAATAAAATTTTACTAAAACTAAACTCCTCAGGGATTTAACTTAATAGCACAAAACAGAGATGTATCTGCTTTTAAGCCACCTTTACATCTTCTCAGAAGAAAGAGTAGATGGTTCAATTCCTCGCAGTGGCCATTGGTCTCGGTGAGCACAGCCTGTTTTGACTATTGTTTTGTTCAGACTAAGCTGATTGATAGACTTTGAAAAGACTCTTCAGAAATCTCAAGTCATTTCCTCTTAAGAATGGAATTGCATTCATCTTTTCAAAGCAGCAATGCCTCTGCCCTGACCTCCCCACAAGTACTTCAGGGCATACTCCTATTTTCTGTAAAGCTTCATGCCACCTATTTCACTTTTCTTTTTCTTTTTCTTTCTGCTCCTATTGCTTTTACCACTCAGAAGGAGAGCAAATACAGACTGAAAAGAATTTTGACGATTTTATACATGATTTTATATGGGATTATAGGAGGAAAATGCACATGGAGAGTTGATTTGCGTATAAATTAACTGCACACTTCCGTTCTTTCTTACAAGCACTTTGCTCGGTTGAAAAGCTACAGCTGGACGGACAGAGTAACCTACAGTCTACCTCTGGGAGCACAACAAGCTTTGCCCAGGCAGTGTCCTGCCAGCATCATTTAACTCTGCTTTTATCTTTCTTGGTCAGGAAGTGGGGTAGGGAGGGAGGGAGGGAAGTGGTTTTCCCTGTCCCACGTGCTGCTGGAGATCTTTGTCAAAACTCTGATAGCAAGGCAGTGAGGGAGTCTGTGGCACAGAAGCTGACAGAGAGATCCATCTTGCTCACTACATGTAGAAGATGGCAAACATCCTTTAAAAGATGACTTTTTTTAACAGTTTGTGATATAGCCTGAAGCACAAGTGGGGAAGAGAATGGATTGAGAGCCACCCTGAGGAGAAGGACTTGGGGGTGTTGGTTGATGAGAAG
The DNA here is from genome assembly GCA_009819775.1 of Phoenicopterus ruber ruber. Lineage (NCBI taxonomy): Eukaryota > Metazoa > Chordata > Aves > Phoenicopteriformes > Phoenicopteridae > Phoenicopterus > Phoenicopterus ruber. The sequence continues at coordinate 186,079,548 of CM020215.1, read as the reverse complement.
CTCAACATGACCCGGCAATGTGCGCTTGCAGCCCAGAAAGCCAACCGTATCCTGAGCTGCATCAAAAGCAGCGTGGCCAGCAGGTCGAGGGAGGGGATTCTCCCCCTCTACTCTGCTCTTGTGAGACCCCACCTGGAGTACTGCATTCAGCTCTGGGGCCCAAGAAGGACATGGACCTGTTGGAACGAGTCCAGAGGAGGGCCATGAAGGGCTGGAGCACCTCTCCTATGAGGACAGGCTGAGAGAGTTGGACTTGTTCAGCCTGGAGAACAGAAGGCTCTGGGGAGACCTTACTGCAGCCTCCCAGTACCTAAAGGGGGCCTCCAAGAAAGCTGGAGAAGGACTTTTGACAAGGACATACAGTGATAGGACAAGGGGTAATGGCTTTAAACTGAAAGAGGGTAGATTTAGATTAGATCTAAGGAAGAAATTCTTCTCTATGAGGGTGGTGAGGCACTGGCACAGGTTGCCCAGGGAAGCTGTGGCTGCCCCATCCCTGGAAGTGTTCAAGGCCAGGTTGGATGGGGCTTTGAGCAATGTGGTCTAGTGGAAGGTGTCCCTGCCCATGGCAGGGGTGTTGGAACTAGATGATTTTTAAGGTCCCTTCCAACCCAAACCATTCTATGATTCTATGATATGGAAGTACCTGCAACATACTAGTAGTATGAAACCTCTAGTCCCCATAATACTCTGATGTATTTTTTCAGAAGGAAAGGTGTATTTCCTTCAAAAACTAGTTGACGTTATTAAATTCTCTTCTTTTTTTGGACATTATATAAGACTTTCCTTTTCTTAAGCACATCTTATAGAAAAGGAAAGATGTGCTTATATAGAATGATGTACACCTTCTATAGAAAAGGTGAAGACTTTCCTTTTCGATAAGCACAAAGCTTATATCTCTGCTTGCTCTTCTCAGTTCACTGAAATCTCTAGTACAGTCAAGTCTCCAAAATCATCTGAAAGACACCACTTGCATTAATTAGAACGCCAATAATCTACTTGCATACATTTCCTTACCTCTGAAGGCATGGAGGCTTGAGCCCCAAATCATAAATTCTTGCACAGACTTTTTTCACTTGAACCCAATGAACAATATGATATGTCTATATCTGATCCTAATATTTACAGCGTCAGGATGGTTATACGTGTGTATCGCTCAAGGGGTCCTTGAGTGGCACTAATAGAAAAGGTGCTTGTGGGACAGGAGGCAAGGAGAAGTACAGAGGGGTTACCCTACCAAGCTAAGAATCAGCCTCATCTGAAGCTGACAGCTAAGAAGAGTCTCTGTTTGCAAGCTTGCTTGCTCGGGACATGAGCATCGAGGGCAGAAGAGAACAAAACTGAGAGTGAGTTCGGGGAGAAGAATACAAGAGGGTTAAACTGAATTATTTGTACTGTCCCACTCTGAAATTGTAGTGTATTCCTTCCCCTAACTCTCCTCTCTGTCTGCTGGACCATAAGGAACAACTTCCCATACCAGCAAAGTGAAATCACAGCCCTGTTTGGTTTAAGGACTTTTAAGAGGAAAATGCTGGCTAAAATAAAAACAGCAGTAAGGAAAGGGAAACTTTGCAGTAACTAAAAATAAAGGCACACCACTTCACGAGATTGGTTATTGCATCTGTCCAGAGTTTGGAATTCCAGACATTGGGGTCGGGAGGTCGCCCAAAGGTTACTTTTCTCCCAGTCAAGAACAAACACAGCGGAATCACACACCAATGTCTTTTCCCAGCCCACTTGAAGAGTTGCCAAAGCTGCTCTTGGATGTGTTCGCAAGTGATGCAAAAATCTATTCTTAAACACAGACAGAATATACATCAGTCACTTAGCACAGAAGGAAACCATTAACATCAAAAGGGGTGGAGTAGAGAGGCTTTTTATATTACCAACTGCTCTCATAAATTTAAAGCTAAGTGGAAGAATGTAATTGATTCGTATGTGTTCTTTATCTCACGTGAAAGGCTAATGCATTGCTTTGGTACAGCAGTGCTGTTGCAGAATTGTATAAATAAAATATGGCAGAAAACCAAAATCCAAAGCAAATGCCCTATTTTTTTTCCTGAAGCACATTTCTGTAATTTTGGTTTGTAATACATAAGCAAACTTCTTTTTTTAGAAGTATTGAACTCTAGCTGAAATTCCCAAATGCTCCAAATAACATGGTAATATTTTAAATGCTTTACCATATTTAGCTTCAAATGACTGTCATTATTAAGTAAAGTTAATTCTCCCAAATAATCCTAGTGAAAGTATGAAGTGTACCCAAAAAGAACAAAACTGCTGTGACTCAGATTGTTTGTATTTGTTTTATTTAGGAGAATTTGTGGGAATTTATGTTTTACTCTCTTAACGTCGATCGTGCGTTATTGCAGATGTTGTACGTAGATGGTTTACTTTTAGTAAGTCCTTGCAGAACCTAATGTCCTTGTAGAACGTAATGTTTCCTTGAATGGCAAACAAAAAAATTGACCCAAGGCTTAATTAACTTGTTCTTTCATACCTTTTAAATTTCATTTGATGTGATTAAGGTTGGCCCTGAATGATCGTTCTCTTGAATTCTTAGTTAAACACATTAGGAGCAGCTATAGTACTTTGTAAAAAGAAGTGTTTAAAATGGCCTCATCACTTGACAACATGTGTGGACCCTGGGGCATTGAGTAACAAACTGAGAAATCTGAAGAAGTTCAAAATTTAGCAGACGATATTTTCACATGTGATATGCGGAGGACACTTGCACCACTCTGTCCAGTATCCTGTCTGCTTCTGACCTCCGTCCTCTTGAGTCATCCTGCTGTCCTCCAACAGCTCTCCTACCTCTAACACTGTAAGCGTCTGAGCATGCAGGGACAGAAGGATTTTCACGCACTGGGATATTTGATAGGCTCCACAGTATCAAAAGTATGAACTTGGAGATACTAAGCCATTTCTTGTCTCACCAGTTTTTCACCTTCAGTGTAACTTAAGTAATGGGTACTTTAGAGGAATGCTAAGAAAACATAAAAACTGAAATGAAAAATTTTGGTGACTTGACAGAACAAAACTGGTATGTCTCTCACCTGTAGCTGACTACAGCTTGGACATGTAAGCCATACTAGTCTAGTTCCTAGAGCTTATGCAGAAGTGAATGAGAGATGTATAGATAAAACATTATGGAAAAACTGGAATATGATTCTAGCCCTTTTTGCATATACTTAACCTCTGCAATTAAATTTTTCCATGAACTTTAAAATGAACCAAGAAGATTCAGCCTACGTTTTCCAACAAAATCTCGATCATCTTTTCAAAATGTCCGAAGTTGCTAGAGTTGCAAAAGTGCTTCAGATAGATTTGTTGTTGTCTCTTAAATGGACTTGAGATGTACACAGATCTGCTTTTCATTTACAGAGCAATGTTGTGTTGTTACTGGATACAAACAGTGGTGCCCTTCGCCGACTTTTGCTCTTACCAGATGCTCAAGAGTCTCCTAAGAGAACATCTTGGTGGAGCAGCAAAGAAGAGACGGTGAGGAATAGCACCTGCCTCTATTATACTAAGGGGTTTTTTGAAATCAAGGCTCAATATTGGAAAAACTGCCCCAGGATCATTTATCTTTGTGTTTTTACAGCCCAAGCACTTAATTGTTTACTCTTATGTATGTTTAAATGCCTTACACATAAAATAGCATTGTTATGGAATAGTGATATGAAAAATATAAATAAGTTGTATTGTCTGAGGATATGTATCTTTAAAATATCCCTCTTCGGAGCTAGAACTGGGAATAACGGAACATTTTGTTACAAGAGATTATGTCCAAAATAATGAACTCAATTATGATGCAATTATCTGACTTGGGACAAGGCAGGCTAGGTAGCATTTTGAGAGGTAGTTAATGCCGTGGATTATTCTAAATAAAGGAAAAATGTAGTACACTTTCAGGGGAGTCAGGGAAATCACTGGGACGAAGTCACTGGGACGAATCTAACAAACACTAATTGCTGTATGACGTATTTTTATACAGAGCAACTACAAAATGTGCCGAGAGTTTTCACACAAAAACTGGCTGGTGTTCTACAAAGAAGCAGGGTGAGAATAAATTATATCCTTGTATTATATTGATTTATAACAGAGCTCCTCGTGTACATCCCTATCTGATTATTCTTTTCTTGGCTTCCAATTTTACAGAAACCGCCTTATTGTACTGGATGTATTAGAGGGTCAAACTCATACCATCTCACTTCCGATCAATCTGAAATCTGTTTTCCTGGTGGCTGAAGACCGGTGGCTCTTGGTGGAAAATGAAACAAATCAGTTAGTTAAGCCTAGTTTTCTTGATGGCATTATTTCTTGTTTGTGTCTTGTTTATTTTCAGGAGTTTCACTCCTGGTCTCAGAGTTGTTTTTTTCAGTTTGTGAGACTGGCTAGACTTAAACAGTTGGTGTTTAAGATGCAGATTTGCTCTGGTGAAAGTGCAGGTCGGCTTTTAGAGGAGGAAATGAACAGGATATGCCTGCCTAAATTCATGCCTCTGAAAATCTAGACTAGCTTTGATTGTATGCATGTTAATACTGTTTTTACTGAGGTGTTATTGATCTTTAGAAATGGGAATGTTGGTGGACTTAGCTTTGGAAATACAGCCACATCGTCCAGCGTTAGTGCCTGCTGGCTTTACTTTTGTGGTCACGTGGAAGAAATATTACTCTGCTGTCTTATTTTTATAAATGCACAGCAAATAAAAGAGTGTAAATAGTTACCAGAAGACAAATCTCCCACTTGCTGCCTTACCCTTTCCTATCTCACAGTTGTTTGGTAAATCATATTGAGTTTTAGCAAAAGGTGTTGATAACCTTGTTTATATAAATGTAGAATGTTTTCACTATTTCAGAAGATAAAAGTCCTTGTTTAGAGTTACAAGCTTAATCAGGAATTATTATAAATGTGTATCCTTTACAGGAAATTTCTTTTAACCAAGCATGCCCATATGGAAGCTGAAGACAGTGAGGTTTGCCAGCTGTATGCATTGAGGGAAGAGCCAGCTGACATGGGATTTGGCTTAACAACAGGTATTGAATGCAAGCTTGACTTGTTCTTTTTTTTTTTTAATCATTTCTGTGTTTGCAGCTGCACAAACAAGGCTCTTTTACTTTAAAGGTCTGGGCAACCTTCTCTCTGATTCTCCTTTTGTCCTCCCCTTATCGTGTTTGGTTAATAATAACTTTTCACAAAGCATGGCAAATTCCACGCTCAAACTTCAGGTTGTTTGAATAAAGTATCTTTGTTTCATTGTGGCATTTAAGACCCTCAGTCATGGACTTTTAGGAAACGTACAAGCATACAGAATGAAAAAGGAAAAAAGATGACCAGGCAGGAATTAGAACATAGGAACAGAAGGGTCCAAATATGTTGATGAGTCTGGTCTGTGCACTGTTGTAGGTCTGTTACACACACTCAGATGAGCTAGAAGACATTTCCCAACACTTATAAAAATACAAAAGACCTACTGTTAAAACAGAACAAAAGTCACAGTTTCTAAAGTTCGGCAGATAGTCTGCAGGAGGCCATTGAGGCCATCACACCTGTGTTAAAAGACAGGGGGATTTTGTTCAGTAAAATTCCCAGATGGTGCTAGGCATTGAGGCATGTCTTAGCTACAGAAGGAGGCAGAAATCTCCAGTGGTCATCATTCTGCCTGGTAAGATCTGCCTGTCTTCAGATCTGATGACATTTTCAACCCTGAGCATTTGATCGCACTGCACAAAATTTTTAGTCTACCTAGTTTAATAACACTGGAAATACATGTGCGTCCCACCTAATGGTTTATAGGCTTTGTCCTATCTCCAGTGTGTTTCAGAAAGACAGAGGAAACAAATAGAGAAACCAGTTTGTTAAAGAGGGAAAAAGTTTTGTCCTGGTCCTTGTGGCTAGCGTAAGTATGAAGAATGAGATTAACACAGTGTAAACATGGTGTAAGCAAATGTTATTGACAAATAACAAATACAGCTTATTTTATACAAATAGAAACAAGCTGGATACCAAGGACTCTAACCACAGCTTAAATATCTAGAACCCTTTTTATCTCTTGTAGTTTACTCTATCAACTTATCAAGCTCCATCAGAGCACAGTAGTTTCCTTCCTCTTACTACCTTATTTAGAAACCATTATAGAGTATGATCCTCAGACGGGTAGAAAAGTTATTATAATTTCCAGTCTCAAAGTATTTGTGGACAGTTTGTTGCTGCATGCTTTTTGTGCTATTTTTATCCTTTGTTATCTTATTTCTTCTCTTCCAATCCAAAAAGTTATCATATCCCCTCTCCACTTTTTTCCAAATCATCCAGCAAACCCCGAATGTAACATCTTCAGCCTGTTCTCGTTCTTTGAGGCAGAACCTGTGGCAGGAGAACTAAGAAAAGGTAGACCAGTGTGGGTTTACCACTGACCCAAACCAGTAGCCCATTCATCCTTTGAGGGAGGAAAGGTTTTCTCCCACTGTCAGGTAAACGAGATAGTCTGCCCATTGAGGTGGAAACAGTGTATGCTGCAGAACTAAAGATAACAGGTTCTGACTGTGTTGATAATTTGAGGCAAGGTAAAGGGCTGTTACAGTTGCACAGAATAAAATTTAGTTTTCCGTAGCTTAAAGAAAAAGAAAACTAGGCCATTATTTACCAGAAATGTGTTACAAATAACATTATTTAAATTGCAAAGACAGCAAGACAGCTACCAAGAAATGCCGCGTTGACACTTACCTGTGCAAACCTACATTTTGCCTTTTCGTGCATTTGCATTATAACAATCTTTAATGAGATCACATGCTGTTCTATTCCATAGGCTTCCTGCCTCATTTGCACAGTAGAGGGCAAAATTAGGTGGTATAAGCAACTACAAAGCTAGTATTTCCCGATTTTAAGTACTTAACTTTACAAAAATAACATTATTTCCTGAGGTTTTTTCCATGTTATAGTATAATATAATCAAATCTTCTGCTTTTTAGTAATTTTATGCTCAAAGTAATAGCAATGATCAGTGCTCAGCACTCTTACAGTTAATATTGTTTCCTATTGCACATCTGGATTTAATGACTTTCATTTTGTTTAATTTCCCTGTTTAGCGTCAGAACTGTGTGTGCCGCATGCAGTTTCAAGTGACCAGCTATCTTCAGAAAACCTCAGTGCAGCTGTGGGACAAAAAATCAGCTCCCCCAACAGGATTTTCTCAGATGAACATAATTATGCTACTATTGTTATTGGTTTCCCAGACCTCTTGGTAAATACTCAACATTATTATACAGTGAAGTAATATGATCTCATTTATTCTGTAACCAATTAAGTACCTGTTTACCAAATGATATGGAAAAAGAAGGGAATGACAGTAAATGACAAATTCATGTAGTGTACACCATTTTGTAGGGTAGTCTAATCTAGAGGGATTTCAGTGGAGTTTGAAATAATAAGAAATTGGACAACATAATGTCGAGCACAGACAAAATTCATTGTAGGTAAGTTCTGAATAGTGCTGGCTAGAGGAATATTTTCTAAATCATGTGTGTTTTTATAGATTTTTAATTAAATATAACCACTGAGAAAAAGGACTTCAGTATCATTTTGGACTGTTCGGTGTAAACTTTTTGCTCAGAGTGCAGCAGCTAACAAGACTCTAGATTTAAGAAAAAGAAAAAAGATACAGAAAATGATAACAAAACTATACAGCCTCTTCACTATTTAGTAATGTAGTTAAGTGTAAATACTGCATGTAATTGTGCTCACTCTTATGACACAATTAGAAAAGGATCAGAAAAGAAAGTGAAACTTAACGGTGTAATGACTAAGGCTGTTGCAAGGAGTGGAGGTAAACACAGGGAAGATAAAAGCAGTGTGTTTAATTCTTTGGATTTATTTATATTTACTGCCTAGTGATACATAAAAAGAGTGGTGCCTATGGAATAAATAATTCTGTGTTATGTTTGCTTAATAAATGGGGGCAAATTAGAAAATTTAACTGTTAACAGACATAAATTTGGGGAAAGCCAAATGATAGAAGAGAATACTCTGAAACCCAAAATGATGCAAAAATGTTTTTGTCAATAAGACATTCCTTGTCTTTGCTTTTGAGCTTTTGAGTTTTACTTGATTTGGATTTATATTACCAGATTGATTATACTAGCTTTTCATATTATTTATAATAGAAGTGAGTCTATTGCTGGAAAAGGGAGGTAGTCTAGAGGAGGGATTACTAAAGATGCTACATAGTTTAATACCAACACTGGTGATGAAGCATTTTGCTCTCCCTGATTTGGACTGAGGCCGTGTCATTCCTTATACATGGTTTTAAACATCCGTGTGAATGTCAAAGAGGGAGTGGTAAAGGTGAATGTGAGGGTGGTGGGACAAAACTTCAGACTCAGTGTTTAGCGTTAGTGGTGTAGGTGTTTGTGTATGAACAAGGTATCTAAGCTCTTATGCGTAGTAGCAATGCTCATCTGACCAAATGTAGAGGCCTTCTTCAAGATGAAGTGATTTACTTTCTAGGCTGTGCTGACTATAGCGGGAGATGAAGCACCTGGCCCACATGTGGATACTACATTTGTGTCTCTGAACCTGGAGACAAATCCCAGCCTTAATGCCTAGCTTTGAATTCATTGCTGAAACACCTGTTTACATTTATCTACATTCGTGGAAACTTAGATTATGGTAACGGTTTGTTACAGTTTGATTCCAGATTAGGTTATTTCAATGCTTTCTGTTCCTGGTTCAACATGGAAAAAAAAAGTTGATTCAACTTCAGGTCTTCAAAGAGTCTCAATTCCTAAAATTTGTGTAGGTGGTCTGTTGTTTTTCACTCCTATAGGAGTTTTTAATGACAAAATAATCCAGGTCTTTTCCTTGTCATGTGGTGACATGAGAGGTAACCACAGTAGCTACATTTGATTTGAAATTAGATAAGTGGAATTTATCAAGAAACGTTTGTCCTTACACTCAATAATAGTAATGTTTTGTTCAGTAGAATCCTTCTCTCTTGCAGTCTCCCAGTGAAGTGTATAGCTGGAAAAGAAACTCCTCTCTGAGTCGCAAACGTGCTTCTCCTTCTGATCCATTTTATTATGGAGCCCGGAGGAAAACAGGAGCTGCAAAACAAACCAATTGTGTAACTTTATTGGCTTCTAATCAAATAGTCAGAATTTTAGCACCTGGAGATGTGCCTTTGAAAGACATTTACCCAAAAGGTAAGAGGTTCATATACTTGTGCTGCAACAACTGTACACACTTGTTTTTGTTTTGTAAGCTGCAATCACTTGTGAATTTTTCCAAAATGTTTTCAAAGAATCACAAAGCAAGCATTTGAGGAGGAATGAGAGTAGCTGCACTCATTTTTAAAATTAATTTGGATCTTATTAACATGCTGAATTGTACCTCTGAGGAATTAACAGACTACCTACACCATGAATATGCCAGTAGATGGGATTGTCGCTCTGCCCACATTGGGAACCAGTTACAGGAATACGATCATTTCAGTTCAGCAATTGGCCTTCACCAGTATTTCCAACCTCTTCTCGGTGCCACACAGGCACGCAGTGATAAGGCAAACCTGTTGTCTGTGTAGCTCAGTGTTCTGTCTCCAGCAGGGCCTATAGGAGAGGTTATTTCGGGAACGCATGGGAGCCTGGCCACTTCTGTGTCTTTCCCTTCATACTTTCTCAGCACTCACAGTTGTTTTGTTTGGGATGTTGCAGAGGACATCCCTGCCTCAGCCTTGAAATCTCCTTTTATGGACCTGTTGTCCACAAGTTTGTCTGGTCCCTTTTTGAACTTTGTGTGTCTCCACAGCAAGCTCACAAGTCCACTGCTCTCTGTGATCAACTGATCTGCTACCAGGTTTATCGAGTGTCCCTTGTTCTAGCATTGCAGGGTTCGGTGAATAACAGCTCTGCATTAACCTTAACCGTCACCTTCGTGACTTTGTAAACTTCAGTCACATCTGCCTTCTCTCCAAGTTGAAGAGACCCAGGCTTTTTAGTTCTTCTCTTGTCCAAGAGAATGTTGCATGAGCAACATTCACATACAACAAAACCATCCTCCACCTGTACACTAATAAAGCAGGTATAGACTACAGACCTTCAGACTTTTTTGTGCTGCCATGCCAAGCTTCCTGTTACCATTGTATCTTTAGCTTCTTCAGCCAATAACTAAAAATATACCAATTAGTGCTAAATAACAACATTTGTGAGTTTTGCATTAATTACCTCTAGAAATCTCCAAGGAAAAGTCACTATCAAAAGAAAAAACCACCCAAATATTTTTCTGTGGTAGAATGACAGGTTTTTTTAATTCATCAGCACAAGAAGCTATTCCTAATTTGTTCTGTATGTGAACTCTCTGTCCCAGAATAAATGCTTTATTCCAAATTAACTCCCTTTTACAAAATAAATGATCTAATCTATCTGCTGTCATTTAAAACAGATTAACTTTCCTGTGTAGAGAAATCAGTTTATTTATTACTTAAAAGGATAAAACATTTACTTGACTAAAGAAGCAAAGTCCAGGATATAAACAGGATAGAAAACTGAAGTTACCTACATTTGCAAAGAAAAAGTTAACTTTAAAAAAATTAAACTTCACAAAACAGAGTTACCATGACAATCATGGAACTGTCAGGCTGTAATCTTCTCATACTTCATAAACTGCTGAAGGGTCAGACTGGGTCCTTTCTTTTAGGCCTTCATGGTGTAAAAAAAAAAATCCAACTCTGAAGTGGATGGTATAAAAATTCAGAACGTAAATCTTCTGAGCTTTTGTTAAAATGAGTTTATTAATTTGGGAGTGAGGGAGGGATACAGTGCTTCCAAATGATACCTAAAATTGAGATCTTGACAGTTATTTCTAAAAGTCTTTTAAGTTGCTGTGGTATATAACACTTTACAATGCTAGATTAATATGATTAAAAACCAGGGGACGTTCTTCATGAATCCTGGATACCAGTGACCTGAGCAAATTATCTGTCTGAGAATTGGCTTCTGTCTGACCAAACAATTTAATTTGTATCTGTTGTTACAGCTGAACAAGATGCTAACTTTTTTTCCTCTCAACTATGGTGAAATATATTCATGAATAGTGATTGATAGCTTTAAATTTATAGAAAATTTTATGAGGTATAGTTTGTACAGTGCTTTATGGCCATTTAAATTGAAAGATTTAAGGCCTTCTTGAAGATCATTATCATTGATTTTTCTTTTTTAAATGATGTTTTAATTTCTGCATTACCAAAATTGATCTTAACTGAATCATGTTTAATATGACCTTACTGATACAATTAAATTGGACCTGAGCCAGACTCTAGGTTTTCTATTCCATAGCCTTTTTTCAGGAATTCGGACATTTCCATTTATCAGTTAATGGTCAGTTTTTCAAGTGGAGGAAGAGCTATGAGTGGAGTCTTACAGAGACCTGTGCTACTCAGCATGGTCATGAAAAAAACGGAAAAATTAACGAACAGTGAGGTGGCAGTGTTTGCTGATGATACTGATTATTACTCACGGTAGAAAGGATTCACCGTGAAGGATTACAGAAGGACTACAATGCTGACTGCAATAGAAATGGCAAATGAAATTCAGTATAGATAAATATAATGTACATGAAGGAAGAAGGAAAGAGTCCTAATTCTACATCTAAAATGGTGGGGCTGATCAGTACATCTCAGGAGCATGATTTTGGTGTTATGATAGATAGTTACATTAAAATATCAGTTCAAAGCTCAGTAGCAGTCAAAAAAAAGCAAATAAAACGTTAAGAATTACTAGGGAAGAAACAGAAAAAACAGAGAACATCTTTGTGCTGTTGTGTATCCTTAACACTGTGTAGTTTTGGTCCTCTGTCTCAAGGTGGGAGAAGGCTTAACTGGGATAAGTTCAGAAAAGGACAATAAGGATGAGCAAGATTACATCGGCCAAGTCTCCTGCATGTGGAGACAAGATCAGGAAAGGGGCATATAGTGGAGTTCTACAAGAACATGTATGGCATGGAGATGTGGAAAAAGAAACAATTTTACACTCGGTACCAGAGTTAGGCGGCAGCCAATGAAGCCAGTAGGAACTTCATCAAAACAAACAAAAAGAGGTGGTTCTTCACAGAGTAGGGAACCAACCTGTGAAACTGCTTCCCAAAGGATGTTGTGAATGCTGAAACATGGATCCAAAGGAAAACTGGACAAACTCATGGAAAGTTACTAAATGCATAGACAGACATAAAAACATAGACACCACATTCAGCTTAAGAAGCCCCTAGATTGGAACTGGTTGGTGACTTGAGGTCACACATGGTATGTGTGCTTGTCCATTCTTACACTTCTCAAGCATCTAACTACTCTTGGAGACAGGATACTAGATTACAGGGACCTAGTATTGCCGTTGTTATGGCATGAATCCAAAATCTTTCCAAGTGAAAAAAGGAAGACAGAAGAAAAGAGACGTGCATTCATGTACTCACTTGAAAGGTGAGATAATAAGGTACTATTCCTTACTGTGCCCATTTGAGATCCGGTATTTGCAACCCTCTCTGCTGGGCTATTGTTTATTCTGGAGTTTGCCGCTCAATCTCACTAATTGACAGAATATTTAATTGAATGCCCATTTAACTGCTACCAGTAGCTGCTTAACAGTCTTGGTCCCTTGGAGATCCAGTGTTGCTTATTCCTGATTGTGCTGCGTAATTCATGGGAGCGTTTGTACGCTTGGTGATTCATCTCTGCTGTTGTTTCTGCATTGGAAACCTATAGTTACTTACCTACAAAAGTTATATAAGGCTTAAGTCTTTGTCTCCTTTCCTGGGAGATGGTATAGTGAAGCAAAGGCATCCTATTACAGAAAATCGAGTATGTGGCAGTCCCTTGAAGTTCTTGCACTAATGTCTTATGTTGCTTTTGAGAAGTTGTTTTATATTTTTGCTTCAGTTTGCGTATCTGTTTCTCATCTTCTTGGATAACTGGTCAGTTCTGGCACACAGCCTTCCATTTCTATTAATAATTCAAAGTACTCAGCCAAACTCTATCATACTCCAATATGTATTACCGAAACTGTTCCAGGAACAACAAGGAAAGAAATAATTTCCTTTATGTTTTATTGGAACTGTAAACCAGGATAATAGTTATGTTTGAAAAGTAACTATAACAAGTAATAATTTCCCCAAAGACTGCCAAGTAGATGTATGGCCACAAGATATAAACTCAGACAAGAGATCATGGCAGAATCCAGCAAATAACTATTAATGTTTATTCTAAAAACAAGGCTATAGAAATGAGGGCTACTCGAGAGCAAATATTTATTTTGATTCTCAGCACTTTCCATATATGAATATAAAATAACAGCCTATTACTTACTGCGTATGTCTATTATTGTGACAGTAACTGGAACAACATGTAGTGTAACACACACAGTTACAGGAATAACCTCAACACATCATCTGGTCCACCTATTTATATAGGGACAGGATGATACATGTTTAGACTCTTCTTAATTGACCTTTGTCAAACAATTGGCCTGTTGCAATGCTTCACTCTCCTTCTATAAGAAAAGCTTTTCCTGGTATCCAGCTTTTTTTGCTGTAAACAAAACTGAATACTTCATGTCACCTCCACTCAGTCAGGATAATATTGCTTTCTTTATAAGGATCTTTTTGATATTATGAGACATGTGTTTTTCAAAAAAAAGTCTCTTTTTGGGCCAAAGGTATTTTAATTCCTTACATTTGTCCTTATAGTCCATCTGTTCTAACCTCTTTGTCACCGCCAGGACTATCTCGTGTGTCTATGTTTTTCTTAAAGTTTGATGTCTAGAGCTGCACATAGCTATTCTTCTCCATCGGGCTTCGGCAAAAGAGGAGCAAACTGCACTTGTTTAGGTCTGATGTTTGTGTTTCATCATAAGATTCTTGACTGCAGTGCTGGGGCCAGGCCAAATGTTCCTGTGTTGCATTTAAACATTTGATTACCTTTTCTTCAGCTTCCTACTCTACACTCCTTTGTCTTTTTATGATTTAATTTGGTTGATTTGTGTTCTCTCTCTAATTTCTTAACTTAATTTTTAATTCTTATCCCACAGTTCTACTCCTCCCAGTTCAGTATCAGCTCTATGTTCTAGATCTTCATCAGATTTTTTAAATATGTATCTTATTCTCCATTACTACCGAAAAAGAGAGCGCATTTGAAAATGGTAACAAAATCTAGGCAAAACAAAAAGTGCTCTGTGGCCCACAAACCTGCATTTTTCCAGACCTTTTTTTCCTATTTCTAATGTGTTTGATATTTCCGTTTTTATGAAGATGAGTGAAGTCAACAGATGTGGTACTGTAGATATGCATACTATAGATATGTAGATACAGTAGATATGCATGAAGTGCTGCTGTGGGTTATTCTTTATACTCATTTCAATGTTAGATCCCCTTATACTGCTGATTTTACTGGTCTTTTCTGTGCGCTGTATGCAAGCATCAACACTTCTGCAGGTACCATCAGGCTCTTCATTTCAAGGAGGTGAAAGATATGTTGTTTCAGAAGGAAAGCTAAACTTGCTTTCATCTTGTGACAGTGGTATTTTGTACTCATACTATGCAGTGTAATTCAGTCTCCTGGTTTCTTTTCAGAAAAACTTAAGTTCCTCAATTTATTCCAGGCAGATGAAAGCCAGCTCCTAACTGGAAGCCACTTCTGACCTGTCCTGGTTTCGGCTGGGATAGAGTTAATTTTCTTTCTAGGATCTGGTATAGTGCTGTGGTTTGGATTTAGGATGAGAACAATGTTGATAACACACTGGTGGTTTAGTTGTTGCTAAGCAGTCAAGGACTTTTCAGCTTCTCATACTGACCTACCAGTGAGGAGGCTGGAGGTGCACAAGAAGCTGGGAGGGGGCACAGCCAGGGCAGCTGACCCAAACTGGCCAAAGGGATATTCCATACCATATGACATCATGCTCAGCATATAAACTGGGGGAAGTTGGCCAGGGGTCAGCCGCTGCTCAGGGACAGGCTGGGCATCGGGCAGTTGGTGGTGAGCAGTTGTTTTTCATTTGCATCACTTGTCTGTCTTGGGTTTTATTTCTCTCTCTTTTTGTTATTTTCCTTTTCATTACAATATTATTATTATTACTACTACTACTACTAATAATAATAATAATAATTTCAGTTATTAAACTGTTCTTATCTCAACCCACAGGCGTTCTCACTTTCACCCTTCCGATTCTTTCCCCTATCCCACTGCCGGGGCAGGGGGAGTGAGCGGCTGTGCGGTGCTCTAGTTGCTGGCTGGGGCTAAACCACAACATGACCCCAGGCAGAGTGTACTCATGTGTTGGCAAAAGCCAAAGTAGGCACACACACACACAAATTTATTTCTGAGGGAGGGACCGACCATAGTATTAGCTGTATTCATTAAACTGTCTATAAACAGAATATTAAATGCCTGATAGTCTAGGGCTATTTACTATGAAGTTATAAAATCTTTGCATACTGAGAATCTACCTGCAAAAAGAGTGGTTCAATTTAAGGCAACAACATTTAGGTTAATATTATTGAGAAATTTTCAAGTGGGACTCATAAGCACAATGTTTTCAAATGTTCCTCAATATGCTTTTAAAGTCAGATACACAGTTGACATCATCTTCAGTGACAGATAAAAGCAGTGAGTTAGGGATTGCAGTAATGCCTGATTAGTGCTTTTGTGAGTAGGGCTGTATTTGTGTGTCATTTTGACATTTGCTGTACAAATACATTGTTCTTTTATAATTGTGCCTGTCTGGTTGCTCACTATCATAATAGTAAAACAATTCCGTATTTGCAAGTCATACTCCTGTGTTGAATGTGAAAGCTTATCGTTTTGTGACAGGTACTGTATAATGAAATGTTTAAATTTAATCTGCTAAATGCAAATGCAATAACCGGTTAATCATGCAGCAGGAAAATAACATATTTCTTTATTTTCAGATGTCACTCCTCCACAAGCTGCTGGATACTTGGAAGTAACAGATCTTAACTCAAAGAAAATCAAATACATTGCTATTCCTAGGTAACTGATTTTATTGATTAGAGCAGCCTCTGTCTTACAGGAAGAGCAAAGAGAATTTAGTGTGTATTATTACTTCAGGATAAGCAAGTATTTCTTCTGATGTGGAAAGTAAGAATAATTCATACCTAGTTTGTAAAATTCTGCAACTGTTGCAGCAAATGTTTGTCAACATTTTTTATCTGTTTAGTAGGTGATACCAATGAAAATGTAGCAATTAATTAGTAAATATGAAAGGTATATTTGAATAGCACATGTATGAAACCCACACATCAGAAATTTTATACTTTTTTTTTTTTTAATTCTACCCATCTGATGTTGGTTTTGACAATTGTTTCTCATTTAAGTTAATTCTGCTTCATTAATAATCTGTGGAATTTTTGAATTAATAGAGAATTAATTTTGGAATATTCACCATTTTATAATTGACCCATTGGCCTAATTTTTCACAGTCAATGTAAGGCATTAACATAGAAATAGTAGGGAATCACACTTTATTTTACACTAGGTTTTTATAAGAAATTACAAAACTTAAAAAGCCAAACTTCAACATCATGACCCTTAACCTAGTATGAGGATTTAAGCTATTTATGGCAAATCTGAGCAGAAGTCCAGATTTAAAAATGTGCTCCATTAAGAACTGATAAAGTGACTTTTCATATATATGAATAGTTCTATGCTAAAATCTAACAACCTTTCCTCCTTCTGGCATCATTAGCCTGGTCAAATACTAAGATAACTCTTCTTCAGTTGAATTAGTACATGGCAATTTCAGCCGTAGGTAGAGGCCTATCTGTTACTGCTTCTTTTATCTTTGAAGATTATTAATTGTAGTATTAGTGCAAGTTGCCAAGTCATTATGCATGTCATTAACAGTACTGAAAAACTGCAAAGACTCTTTCCTACTTTATCTAAATTTCCCTTCATATTATGTAGCTATTAGGCCCTCTGTTTCAGCAGTAAATTTTTGTCTGCAAGCTGACTGTTTTAAACAGTGCTAAGCTTCTCTGTGCATAAAGCTATGCCATCTTTAAATGAGTGTTCAAATCTTCATTTTTTATGAAAGGACTAGAGAAAGATGTTACTTTAAGTTGATGGAAAGGTATTTTCTTCGGTGCCCAGGTCATGTTCTCTCCTATTTCTTTTGTAGTTTTGTATTTTTCTGTAACACATTTTTAAATTTTTCATATTCTTTGTAGTTTTTTGTAAAGAGTGACTATATTCAGATAGATAAGATCTAGCAGTGGGTTAGGCAACACACTCCCTTTCAGCCTGGTCTTTTATACTGCTTTTTATACTGATAAGTATCTTTTGGTCATATCCAGTTTCAGTAGGTGGAATGTTTCAGATAAAATAGTGGGTCTGCAGGGCTTAGTTATAGTCTCTCATGGAATGAGGATGTAACTTCATTGAATTGTCACCTTAACTACAGAAATACTCATCGTCTTTTTAATTGCAGCTTCAAGAGAAATCACATTAATTCTTGTTTTTCAGATCACAATCTCTCTCTCCATATACATCTTGGCTCTCGAAGATCTCGGACGCCGATGCCCTCTTGGCACCACTGGGCAAAGTCGGTTTGGTTAGTGTGGACATGGGAGGCGGTGTGAGGCTTTGGGAGACGGGGCTGGACAGCCTCCAGCGGTCGCTGCAGGACTGGAGGAACATGATTGGCCAAGAAGATGGTCGTCCTGTGCAGGTAGGAGTTCACAAAGCCGAAATGAAAAACATTTAACAAAATGAGTTGCAAATGAGTTTTCAGCTGGGAGAGGGGTCGAGGGAGAGCTGTGTTGAAAAACACTGTGAAGTAGAAATATACCTGCGAAAAAAATTGAATAAATGTCTTCACTGAAAAAATAGACACAATAACTTAAATAAAAAGCTTATTTGTGACCCCTGTAATTATGGTTACTGACAGTCTCTTTGTCTTGCAGTGTTTGTATTTTTGCCAAATTCCAGTACATTTAAATGCAAATCAATTCTTTATCTCCTGCTGATTTTTAACTACAACTTTCAAAATCTAGAATAATGAAATTATTTTTTAAGGAAAGCATGTACTTTTCCAGAGTTCAAATACTTGGAAAAAATCTGTGTTTGTACTTGAGAAAAGAAACTTGAAACCTAGGTGGAAGATGTCTTGAGTTCACAGGAGTGCCTTTGGCTAATTTTGAAAATTCTCCCAGCTGAGCAGAGTTACAAGTCTCCATACAGCCATGTTCTCATGTAGAACGTTTAGGTGGATGTTGAAAACATGCAGCATATACATATATGCTGTGTGTGCATGTATGTATGTATACACAAGTGTTAATGTACTGCCTAATATGTATGATCACCATTGCAACACAGAGGGAAAATTAAGGACTGTTCAATTGCATCTTTAATTTCTGTAAGTGATTGGAGAAGGTATCACTTTATGTCAAAGAACTAGAGTGTGCTTTAGGAGGACTTAGCCACTTTTGACTAAGAAGATCCTGTCTCTACCACTGCATTTATTTCTGTTTCATGAATTGCAGTAACCACTTTCACAGTACATTAGAATGGGAAAACAGGATGAGTCTTTTCTAAATTAGATCTCTCTATATTTTTGTTTACAAGATGTCCAGGTATCTCAAGTGTGAATGAGATTTATTAGGCTGAAACCATAACTCTTCTTTCACTTTCTTTTCCCACTCTGAGCTCTTTTTCTACAAGACGTTCTGCAGTTACAGAAACTTGTGCAAGAACTGATGTGTTCTTGTTACTGGACCTCAGCAAATGCCTTTCATAAAAGTCATGAGAAAAGGAAACTGCTACTCAGTAGCTCATTTTTGTGGATGCTTGTTGCTTTACCAGTGCCATTTTTATTACCAATGCAGTAGCACTAGCACCATCTTATGGTCAGATACAGTCAGTTTACACCAGCCCAATTTCATCTACTGATCAAGTTGACTCGTAGAAATGAAAAAAAGCCAGGAGGAACAGTTAGAGTTTTACTTGTTTTAGTAGTTGTTTTTCTTTTTTTTTTTTTTTTTTTTGATAACTTGTAATTTTATTCAACAGTATTACTGTACTGTCAATCATAGTCAACTAAATATTAGAGAATACTGGCTTGGAAAGTACACATCATGAAAATTTAAAGTCATTTAACTAGTAATGTTAAGTAACTATTTTTAAAAAAAGGCTTTCCCACAGTCACAAAGCAGTTTTCAAGATCTGTTGTAGAATTTCTCTCTCCTGACAGCCTGCCTCTCTAATTAGTAGGCACATTCCAGGGTAAAGTCTTCTTAGACTGTCTTCTTTCCTCTGTCAACACAGGGTATATAGCTCAAGTCAGTGGTTTGTCAGAACTCAAAATGGCATACTGTTTGATTTGAGCTAAAGGGCTGAAACAAAGCCTCCTATGCGATCTTCAGACTTGTGTGATTATCACTAACTTGTGTATCTCTACTTCACGCACTTTGCTTTAAATGGAAAGATAATGAGACCTAAGAAACTTTGTTTACAAAGACATTACAGAGCAAAAAGCAATAAATTATTTTTTTTATGTACATCTCCAATAAGATAAAAGATATGTAGTTGCTGTGAAAACTCTATGCTTTGTTATTTGGAGATGAAGGCCTTCACCTTTCCTACTTAACTCAATTTTTCAATGGCCCTAGACATAAAAGTAGTACTTTACTAAGGCATTCATTTCTGGAAATGAAAGGATCCTGTTAACTTGAAAACATATTCATGTAGATTCCCTGTGTAAGGTAAGCATAGCAAGAACTCCAGTGTTTCCTGTTCTAGAGACAATTACTTTGCTAACAAAGCTGCAGCTAAATATTTCCTGATACCTGTTTGTACAGAATTGGAGGTATTATGCAGCCACATGTTGATCTGTTCATTCACATGTATGAAAATCACCTTCTTTTGTGCAATGTTTCATGCTCATGTTAAGTATCTTGGAGTCTAATGAGGCATCTCTAATTCCTTGACTAAACCCATCATTCCCAGTCATCTTGTAGCAGAAGCTCACTTAAGAAAATTGTCAGTGTTCCACATCACTAGAATTCATTCCCCACCCACCTCCAATTTCCCCTTCCCTAAAAGCTGCCATCGATGCATCCCGCGAAGCTACTACAGGCTTAGCAAAGCTTATTAGCCTTTCATGGTGATGTTCTTAGACCAACATGAGACCTGTCTAGGTGGTTGGGAACCGCTGTTCTGCAAAAACACAGAGAATCTCTCTGAAGCTTCCTGACTTTTGAGAGAAAAAAGAATTAGAGGGCTTTCAATATAAATATAGATTCAAAGAACTGGAAACAGATCTTCAACCAGGCTTCAGTTGGAACTATTGGTACTATCTTCTAGGGCTGCATTTTGGCTTTCACAAACACATTAGATCTCAGAAACAGGCTGGATGTACATAAGCAATGAAACAGAGGAAAACAAACAGCTGTTCCACTTATAATCAGTAATTAGGCCCCCTTGATATAATGTCGTGTCAGTCTTCAAAATAGTCAACATTTGTTTTGTGTTGTTGATATACTCAACAGAGTTCAAGCTGCTGAAGTCCTGAGGCTACAAAAATAGTTCCTGGAAATATGGTTTATGTTTACATAAGTTTGCATTTATATAGGCAGGTCAGAAATTTTCTTCATTTATGGAAGTTTTAAACTCAAAACATGACTGCGGTATTCTGAAATTATTAAATTGGAGTGCCTAAAATACAAAATCTAAACAAAATACTGGATTTTCTAAAGCTATGAACTCTACTTGAAATCCAGAAATTGCTGAGCTTTTTCACTGTTTGGTGTTTCTGAGAACAAGGTCACTTCATTATCAAATATCTGAAAAGAATTTGAAAGACAATTTATTTTTAAAATCTTGTCCTAAAAGTTTCATGGCAATAGGCAGATATTGATGTTTGTGTTACTTTTTGCATCAAAGGGTTATTGACAGAAATTAAATAGAAAAAACACTGATTACATTCTGGTATAGTTGGGCTGTTGTTTTTCAGTAAGCATTGTTTAATGTTATGTCTCATTTAGATAAAAAGTACAATGCTGACATAAAAATAATTGAAAGGTGCATTATGTAGAGGTATTTCAATAGATGGTAAAGCATCGTGCCCTTTAGGCACCTGAAATCTCTTCAACAAAATCTTTTTTCATTTATCCGTGATTATCAGCAAAACCATTTATTTCTGTATCCATTCCACTTAATGTTCTCTTGCTGTAGACTGTTGCCCAAAATGTTTTATCCTATGTAAAGATTATACTCAGAATGTCATTGTTTTCAAAAGTCCCAGGACATACCCAAACCTGTTGAGTGCATCAAAATGCTTGGTCAGAGATTACAAAAACATTGGCTTGTAATTAATGATAATATATATTTGGACCTCAAAATTGAATCACAACATTTTTGGCAATCCTTGTATACTCTTGATCTAGACAGTATCACCATGCAAAATGACATCCCAAAGCTGAGGGTAGTCTCTTATTATTTCAATACCAAAATTGTCCCAAGAAGTGATCTGATTGATCCAAAAAAAATACATTATTGTAATCTGAGATTTCTTAGGGGTTATTTTGGCGGGGTTTTTTGGTATCTACGTTGTTTGATGTATGTGTGGAACCTGCAGTAGATGCATCGTCTCTTAAATGCATAAGATGACTTTTTGAAATCACAGTGCTGTGTGTTTGTGGCTGTATATAAAGGTCTAATGAGTTAAGTAGTTGCAACTCTTTTGATTTCCTATGGACTCTTCTCTCTCATTTTCAGTATAGCAAGCTTTCTTCATAAACATAGAATCATAGAATCATAGAATAGTTTGGGTTGGAAGGGACCTTTAAAGGCCATCTAGTCCAACCCCCCTGCAATGAGCAGGGACAACCTCACTAGATCAGGTTGCTCAGAGCCCCGTCCAGCTTGACCTTGAATGTTTCCAGGGATGGGGCTTCTACTACCTCTCTGGGCAACCTGTGCCAGTGCTTCACCACCCTCATTGTGAAAAACTTCTTTCTGATTTCTAGCCTGTATCTCCCCTCCTTTAGTTTAAAACCATTACCCCTTGTCCTGTCACAACAGGCCCTGCTAAAGAGGTTCTCCCCATTTTTTCCTATAGGCCCCCTTCAAGTACTGAAAGGCTGCAATAAGGTCTCCCCGGAGCCTTCTCTTCTCCAGGCTGAACAGGCCCAACTCCCTCAGCCTGTCTTCGTAGGAGAGGTGCTCCATTCCTCTGATCATCCTTGTGGCCCTCCTCTGGACCCGCTCCAGCAGGTCCACGTCCTTCTTATGTTGAGGGGCCCAGAGCTGGACGCAGTACTCCAGGTGGGGCCTCACCAGGGCAGAGTAGAGGGGCAGAATCACCGCTCTCGACCTGCTGGCCACACTTCTTTGGATGCAGCCCAGGATACGGTTGGCCTTCTGGGCTGCCAGTGCACGTTGTTGGCTCATGTCCAGCCTTTCATCCACCAGCACCCCCAAGTCCTTCTCGGCAGGGCTGCTCTCCATCCCTGCATCCCCCAGCCTGTATTGATACCGGGGGTTGCTCTGACCCAGGTGCAGGACTCTGCATTTGTCCTTGTTGAACCTCATAAGGTTTGCCCGGGCCCACCTCTCAAGCCTGTCCAGGTCCCTCTGGATGGCATCCTGACCCTCAAGCGTATCCACCGCACCACTCAGCTTGGTGTCGTCCGTGAACTTGCTGAGGGTGCACTCGATCCCGCTGTCTATGTCATCGATGAAGATGTTAAAAAGGACCGGTCCCAATACAGACCCTTGAGGGACACCACTTGTCACCGGTCTCCATCTGGATGTTGAGCCATTGACATTCAGGTACCTAGTTGGAAATGAAATCATATTTTCATCTAAGTGAATAGTTAACAAGCCAAAAAAAAAAAACCACAAACTTCTTTCCATTTTCCCATCTTTCTGCTGTAATCCTAAAACAGGGTTACAATCCCCTGGTAGATCCCAGATCTTAAAGCTCAAGGGCTGCCTGTTCTACAGCACACTGTGTCTTCAAGGATGGTTATTGCTTCCATCTCTTTGGCCTATGACAGACGCCCACTCTACATAGGTGTTCTGTATAGTGTGTGTTTTCCTCAGAAACATAAAAATCTGAAATGTTTGGCTCAGGTTATATCTGCTATAAGAGTTCAGGTGGGTTTCTTAGATGGTCTAGATTCAGCCAATATAATGTCAAGATCACATACTGTAGGACTGAACAGAGGAAAGATACAGCACATGCTAATTGAGTGGGCACCAGCCTTGCTAATACCAGCCGTTTAAAAATAGATAAAGTACTTGGCATTGATAGCTCAGCTGCCAGAAGTTTTTTGTGCTTCAGGTAGTAAAATTACACCTATACTCACCCATGAGCAAGTGCATGCACCGTGTAGAACCTGAATAAAAACACCTCCATCATTCCAGCTCTTTAGTGTCAGGATCGATGGGCAACACTCAGCTTAAAAAAATCTTGTACTTATTTGTAGGTGGGTCAGTCCAAAGGAAGCGTGTAAGAGAGACACTGACACCTGCTCAGGGCAGGTTTCTACCCACGGGGTCAACAGCTCAAAACATTTCGACAGCTTGTGTCGCTGAAGACCATTCACATAGGGTCTCTCAGTAACAGTCCACCTACTGGGGGCAGAACTTTATCTGGACAATTCCTTAATATGAAACCAGGCCCTTCCAGAGACAAGAAGCAGCCTGGAAATGTTCTCTCCCTTTTGTTTCCCCACTTTGCTTTTGTGACTTGACCTGATATGTCTATTTTCTAGCAAAAAGCCAACTGAACAGTTAATTCACATTAGAGTTCACAGCATCACAAAACTGAGATGCTGGAATGAATCTAGAAAAACACATGAATGAGAAAAATACCACTTTGCTTCTCACCAGTGGTTTGAACAACAAATGCACTAGAAACAGTTCTGCAGTAGTGTGTAGAAAATTATGCAGTACTGGCTCAGATTCATTCTGTTAGAAGAGGTCCTAGAGGTGGACAGCTCAGCATGACTTGGATATATTTTGGATATGTTTCAGGCCTTGGCACTAAAAGGAGACATGAAAGAAATGTATGTAAGAATAGGGAAGGCTTCAGATTAAAGTTCTGGAAGATTTCATTCAAGATCTTCTGCCTTGGGGAACTGACTGAGAGAATAGTTTTCTGTCAAAAATGAATGCTTTTATCTTAAATTGCAATTCCTTTTCCCAGTAACACTAGAGGCATGTTCTTTTGGTTTCTGCTTCATCCATCCATAACCATTTCCCTTTAAACGCCCCTAAACATTTAAATATGTAATTATTGCAACATCTGGAGTCAGTAGGCATTGTCATTGCTTTCCAGAGGAGGGAACTGAGACATAACGAAAGCAGGTCTCTTGTTCAAGTTCACGCTGTATGTCTACACTGCAGTGTCAGAGGTGGGATAAACGCATTACACACCCGTAAGGATATATAAACATGCTTTGTACCTGGGTTGCCAAGCTGAGTAGCTTGAATGTCCTTGAATGCTGCAATCAGTATGAACATAGCTTAAATTGGGCAAAAAATTGCATATAAATGCAGTGCAGCCACCTAAGAAAACAAATGTCAACTCTAGATAGCTCGAGGTTGAAACATGCTTAGCTGAGATAAGTATAGACATATTTAGCAAAACTCAAGAAATGCAATAAATAGATATTTTTCTCAGATTTAAATGGCTGTCTTCACGGTCTTCTAGCAGCGATCAAAAATGATAACAGAACACAAGTTATTCTATGTCCTGTGAACAGCTAGAAGACATGAACATATGGTTCATGTCAGTAATGTAAAAGAGCAATGTATATGTGTTCATCACCAATAGCTAAAAAAATTAAGGGTAGGGTTTTTGTGTGTCTTAACTGCTTAAATCATCCATGATGCAAGGGTTTTTTGCTAAAAACTGCATTTTGATGAGTTCAGCAGCGCTTGGTAGTAGTTCCCAGCATTCAGACTTTCTTTGGCAATCCATCAGTTAACATTTAGATCTGATGAGGGCAAAGGCAAACACTAAGTAGCTATTATGGGATGCCAGATCCATCATTAGAAATATATTCAAAACGTGTTCCTATCCTACCTAGACTTCAGGTAAAGCCTGTGTTGAACTGGAGTCAAAGTTTGAGTACATTTTTAAAATAATCGTAACGCAAAAAATGTCAGATTTATTAAGTTAGAAGAAACACAATCATGTTAAATTAGGTGGGGAGGTGTACATATGTAGTTGTGTGTGTATATATATTCATACACATATATATTTATGTATGTGCACACATGCATATATACATTGATACACACACACAGAGGTTTTTGCCCAGATGTCATACCTGGACACTGACTCTCTTGAACTTGAATTACCTCAGGAGATTGTCATAACTTTACAGGTACCGAATCCCTCAGGGACTGTATTTCATAATGAACAGGAATTGGAAGTGGACTTAGAGAAAGAGATTTTAGAGCAATTTAGGAAAAAGATCTCTGGATCCCTGTGTTACACATATACTTAGCCATGAGGAATGCAACAATACTTCCTCCTCCTTTTGTCAGGTCCTTCTCCGTAGTCAAACAGTTAACAAACCTGTTGGCACAAGTCCTGCCCCTTGTCTGGCTTTTGCACCCGAGGTGTTATTTTAGCTGGTATGTGCCTGATATAGAGCTAGAATATAGCTGAGGCACCTACCTGGACTCAAAAAATGGGAAGCTTTCTGTGGACGTATTCACAGCCTCCTTTTTCCCAGACACATTTTGATGTCTTCGAATGGAGGGGGGTGGACACAGTTGGACTGGCCTCCAATTGCAACAGCAAGAGGTTCAGAGCAACCATCATGAAATACGTGGCGATCATCAGGAATGCAGGATAATACAGTATACAAAATACTGTCTAGTAGAATCTAGCAGCAGGTATATTGTACTTAATAAATAAGGCTTAGTTTTTACAGGCAAAAGCAGTTCAGTTTCATTGCTTTAAACAACATTTGCATGTACTTGCACACAAGCAGCTCAGGCAGGTTGATGTGACTGTGCTTGGAAATACTGAAGAGTAACAGCGAGGAGGAGTAGGGTCCAGCTCCAGACCTGTAGGCATTTCAGTGTCTACTGAGCTAAGCGTGTGAGCTCCCATGGTAATCAAGAAAGCCTGAAGAGCTCACCTTGAAGGAGACACTCTCTGGCTCTTCAAACACCACTGCCCGTAGTGGCACCTCGGACACCTGACTTACCTGGGAGATCCCTGCCTTTAGCTGTCTGCAGCCTGGATCCGAATTCCATTCTCAACGTGCAAGGAATTATTTACAGATTTAAGGAAATGGATTCTTAGAAATGGAAGGAGAATTCCTTTATGCCTCTTTCTGTTATTTGGGCTGAGACCATAAAATCTGTAGTTGTTTGATTCTCTGCTGTCTTTGGGTAACGATCATCTCACTCCCATCCTTGAATAGACTCATTTATTCTATTTGTATTCCACTCAACGGATCACACAGAACTCTAAATAAAGTATTCACCCTTTAAGTGAATTAATATTTTTTGTTTTATTGAATGCATTCTTTCTTTCTTTTGATTTTCTGAAGCTACAGTTTGTACTTGAAAGTTGGGGGTAATGCAAGTTCATCTGATGAAATTTATTTTTTAGGTTGGATGTTTATCTGAAGAATAATTGATTCAGGACTTTCAGTGACCCCAACTTGTTTATATTTACTGCTCAGGATCTACTTCAATCTACACTGACGATTTTTAATTTTTTTTTTTAAAGTGAAATTTTACTTTATAGCATTTTAACAAAAATCCAGCCTTTCCCTGATGTTAAGACTGAATTGGGCAAAGATGCGGTTCTTGATTTGAGATAAATTATAACCTTTAGCAAGAGTGGCTAGTCCTCCCCACCACCACCCCCGGGTCTGTATTTTCTACTTTAGACCAAGTAGTTTTTCTGACCACGTGAGGGCATCGGTGAGCTAGTAACAGTGATTTTGCTCATCTCTTAAGTACTGTTGGTGCAAACCCCATAAATTATGAAAAATATATGCAGTGGAGAGTTTTTGTAAGTTTGAAATAACCATATGATGGCATTCTGCAGCCCTGTGTGGGATCCTGAAAAACTTGAAATACTGCAGATTACAGAGTTATCTAGTCAATAAGTGGATTACAAGGTATAGTTTGATAGCGTTTGCAGTTCTGAGATCTGTGAGCCCCAAATACACACTTTAGGTCTGTGACCTTTTCGTGGACTGCATGATTCATTTTAGTAAAGTGAGGAATAGCAGACGTATACCGCCCCTTGAAGAAAGGCATCTGAGTATGGGGAAGCATAAGACTAGAAAGCCACAAACCCAAGAGCTCGGTAAGTTCATATCTCTAAAAGTCTCCACAGGGTAAAGCAACTCAGATAAAGATCATCAGTTCTCTGTCAGATACTTTTTCTCATGTAAATGTCCTCAGCTGAAATGAGGCCCTTTTTGGAAGCACATTCCCTTTCCTAAAGATCTTCCAGTCTAATTAGAGCAGACAGACAAAGAGCAGGAGAGGAAATAACCTTAACTTTCTGTTAGAGCAGGCTGATCCAGCACAAAGTTCCTCTTTCTTCCTCTGACCTTCCTGTGAAAGCCCACAGTCCTCGTGGGAGAAAATATAATAACCTCAACACACCGCCTTTCGGATCTCAAGAAGTCTGCAGCAGTGCGCATTGCTGACGTAAAGGCTGGAGCCCCTAACGCCGGTGAAATCCTGCTGTCCCAGCGAGACAAATGCATACGAATAATTCTGCCCTTATGAAAGTTGTTCACTGATTAGTGAAAGGACAAATGTAGTGAAAATTGAAATCATCTGATCTGTTACAGTAGTACTAAATATAGGAGGCTTTCCTTTAGAAAACACATCAACGTGGTTGATCTTTAATAACTTATGTCTCTGCTTCTTAAGGACAGATTTGACAAGGTCCTAGGTCTATAGAAAATAAGGCTTTTCTGCTTCCACGTGTAATTTTTTTTCAACTTTCTTTTGACCATGCAATGCCCCTGTGGTTTTCTGTCCAGACTATTCCAAATTGTAACAATGTGTTCACTTAGCCCATCTTTCTAGCTGTTGATTATTCAGGGTACTCCAGAAGAAACCAAATTCAGTATCTTCTGAGTCCATTGATGTTAGGAGGTGTATTGTAGTCGTGATAAATAACCAAGCTAGACATTGTCTGTCTGCTCTGATAATATTTTGTAGTGGATTAGCATACTAAAAAGATTATAACCTCACATCTTTTAGCTGAAAAGAATTGACTAGGCAATTTTTAATAATGACAGAGGAAAATGGAATTTACACAGGCGTTAACATAGCAGAGGATCTGTTAGATGGAAGCAAATGTATGATATTCTCTCGTTACTTCATTCAGTTTATCCAGCTTTTAAGCCACAGTGTGCCTATTCATGGACAAAAGACTCTAATGCATCTACTGCTGCAGAGTTTCTGAGTTGGTTCTTAGAGTGACAGCATTTAGTTCAAAATGAAGGCAAATGAGTGAAGAAAACCTATTAAATGTTTTACACTGCAGTGCGACTAATGTTTTTTCATTTCAGGATACAGTTGAAGAAACAGAATGTATTTCATACATTTATTGTCTTGTCTAATACTGAATATTCCTTTCTGTGGAAAAATGACTTGTGGGCTCAATTTTGTACTGTTGATGTGAATAGAGATTGTGCTATTAATTTTTAGTACATAGAAAAAAAGCTGTACATGATACGGTACAAGTAAAAGTAATAGAAGCCATTAGATTTTTTTTGCCTATTTTTGCTTTTCTCACCCTAGTTTGTGTAAGTAGATTATAAAACGTTTCCTTTCTGTCTTTGGTAGAATCAGTTGTACAATAGAATGTAAAACCACCATGGAACGGGCAGATTAGCCTTTGATTTGCCTGATGTGGAACTTTTATATACTCTTTGAGAATATAATGCATATATTCATGCTGCTGATAAAGAATGTGTTGGAGGAAAGGATGTTCTTGTGACCTGTTAAATGCAGCCTAGGGTAATACTGAGGTTTTAAGGTTGTTGGCGGGGGTGGGGAATAAAAGAAAACAATGATTTTGTTTCAGGGAAAAATCAGTCTTTTGCACATCTACTGAATTACATTCTGCATTCCGTGGAATACATTTCCTAATCCTTTGTGGCACTGTGGGATGGATTATTTAATGCCTTTTTCACTGGGAGAATAGTCATGTTTTGTTACAGCCAAAGTCAGTCTTCTTTCATAATAATGTATGGTTGTGATAAAAGATTTTTCACTGATTTTAATGAAGAAATTACTATCTCCCAAATCACCTGTAGGACAAAAGTCTAAGATGTTTTCACTTCTTTTCCTGCAATGATCTTCTGATACATGCCCAGTCTTTGTCCACAGTGCTAATGAAGAAAGCAAGCTATTTAAGAAAACATTGATATTTTAACTTTATAGTATTTGTAGTGGTTTTATATTCATGTAATTCATATTTTTCAACAATCATTTAATGCGTTGTATGGAAAGTAACACATATTCTTCATTGACTATAAACTGCCCTGTTTAATATATTGTATATTAATGAAAAGGCAAAATAGCAGATTAATTCTTTCACTCCGTGTGCCAGGTATGTTAGGATAACAGTGGATATCTTCTAATTTTCATCTTAGCAGGGTTCTTTCCTTTATGACAAAAAGAGTAAATGAAGAATGGGATCTTGCCAGCGTAGATCCTGCCTACATCTGCCTACTTTCCAGGACTGTCTAATCATGCAACTAATTAATCTATTGCACGTCTCCTTAATTTACATTAAACTAAGCACCTAAATCATGTGGATTGTATTCTACCTCACATATTAGTGCACACATTCTTTTTCCTATTTTCTTCTGACCAACAGTAAGAAACACCCAATAATGCAGTATTATTGCTAATACTAGAATAAGTGCTTGTGAAAATAGTTATTGTTTGGGCGCCTTAGCTTCTTCTTTTTAAAAATCTTCTATGTAAATATCCTCTACAGCTGTAAATACTGCAGCTGTGACCCTATTTGCTTGTATTTTGTAAAATGTTATTTTGCCCATTTGTATGTGTTTATTAAGTTGTGACGCATGAAATCATGCTGGTTTCAGTTTTAGTAAATGTGTTGTATGTGGAATGATCCACTGAATGCTAAAAAGGGCTTAGTAGAAAGTTTGATTGCTTGTTTGTCACTGCATACAACACGGAGGAATTCCTTTTATCTCTGTTATGAAGATGTAAAATCCTATAAGGAATGGCCAGCTCTGTTTAAAGATACCCAAAAAGGTAAGAAAAATTTGATTTGAAGAGGTCTGGGGAATGGAAATATAGTCCATTTTTTATAGTACAAATTGCAACCCTTTACACCTGCAGGATGTTAGCCTGGAATTAGAGTATTTTTTCCTGTTTTTTCCCCCCCCTTTTTAAGCTGTATCCGGAGTATTAAAATAAGCATTGTGTTTTGCATAAGAGGACTAGATATGAGTTAGTCCTGGCAGGGCCAGATGTGTTAAAACTCAGAGGCGAAAGGTCAGTTCCCCTGTACACGAGGCAGCTCGCCCCCATTGGAAACCAGAGTTTCTTTGCCAGTCCTCAGGCAGAAACGTGCTTTCATTGCTGTGAGCACCGCAAAGGAGCTTTTCTGGCAAGCACTCCTGAATGGGAGGCACTGACACATCCTGCGCCCTTCGGGAATTTTAATGAAGTTAACCGCATCAGAATACAAAAGTAAGCTGCTGTATTAAAAGACCATCTTACTCTCTAGCCAGCTTGCTGTGTTGAACAGAAGCCTGTCGTGTACAGAGCAGGACGACAGGAATATCTACGCCCAACAAAACAATCTACGTCAGAGACGCATCCCAGACTGCATCAAGGAAAAAGTCCTTCACATTTTACTAGAAGCCATCACTCATTCATTACTTTTCTATTCAAAGCTAGAAATATTTTCAACCTTGTCTGACTTCTGCTTACACAGCCTAAAAGATATTTCCTAACCTGTAACCGTGAGTTCTTTTTCTGCCAGTGGTTACATCCAAGTACGTTTTTTCCCCCTTGTTTTAGAGAGTCAGCTTTTTACGAGACTGTAATGGAAGTATGGGCATCTAAGACAGTGAGAGCCGTTGATTAGATCTCCTGCATGAAACTCCCAGGAATAAAGGGAATTTCAAGTGGGAAAATACAGGAGGAGATGAGATTTCCTCTCTCTTTCACTGCCTCCACAATAAAAATAACTCCTGGAGTTTTAGTCTTTAGTTTATTGTAACAGACTTGAACAACAAGGAGCTGGTGCATGGGCTTAAAATGCATGGGTGAAAAGGTGGCAGTATCGAAGGCTGTGAATACTCTGAAACGTGAATGATTGAATAATAGATATATTGAAATGTTCATTTCAGTTGACTTCGTTAAGTGTCTTTTACTCATTAAATGGAATACTATTATAAACATGTTAATAATAGAGATATTAATATATATTCATTCTAGATGTACTTTGAATAGTTCCTTAAAAGCATCTCATTAAAAAGTCAGCCAGTTTAATTATTTTATTGCCATCAGACATAGAAATGTGACATGCTGAAGACTGGCTATCATTTCTTTTATTATATTTATTTGCTTGACACAAGCAAATTGGGGGCAACCAGCACTTGTTAAGATACAGAAATGCACAGTTGTGCTACGTGGGACTGCCTTTGAGGTAGTGAAGCTTCTTTTTAAAGACATTTTTTTCTTCTCAGTTTCATTACAATGTATGATTAAGATTACTGGGTGCTAAAATATTGTTAAGCTCACTTGTATGATATCAGCTGAAGCTAAATTTGATAATGCTTTTTTTGGCCAGAGAGGTTTGTTTGCAATACGTTAGAAGAAAATTAAATCTGAACTCAAAAGGGAAGTACTGTTATTGTGAAAACAGCTCATATATTAGAATGAAATGCTGATATAAGTGTGGGACATAAATCATTTTAATAATAGAGTACGGCAGCCCTCTCCATAATTCACACACTTTTGTTAATGGGTTATTGCAAGCTCCTTTCTTCCCATCATTGTCACAGTGTCTTGTAGAGGCAACGCACGTTGTATGTAGGTCAGCTGGGTGATCCTCAACAAATTCAGCTCCTGTCTTTTACTGAGGGATGATAAAGGTATCAAAATGTGAGGTATGCCAGTGCTTCCTTACTCTCCAGGGGTTAATTTTATTAAATTAGATTATTTCACATCAGAATTCAATCCCGCATTCACTTAAGTGGCATGAATGTAGTTCTAGATCCCCTTCCAAACATGTTTAAGATTTGGTTACTACACAATATAAAGTTCCCTTACGACAGTTTGCCTGACCAGCCAAAGTCTAGACAAAACTACCAGCCTTTGACTCATCTTCAAAGTGGCCCCTATTACAGATTGGTATGCATTTAATAGCTGTTTGGCATAAATATGGCACAGATGTGAAACACCTGGTTTCATTGTGGTGGTGAGTGCATTAAATCATGTAACTGGCTTCTCTGAGCCTCTTTATCTTCTTTACATTACTATATGAAGGATGATAAGATCACATAGTTTCCAAACTGAATGCATTTGTATCAGTTTCCCTGATTCAGTTGGCTCTTAGAATCCCAGCGTTGTCAGAAAAAAAAAATGAAGTGTAGCCATGTAAAACTGTTTTGGCATCCATTCATATATCTCAGAAGGAACTGATATAGAGCAAGTTTTTCACAGACCAGCATCTCTCGTTGAATGTAAAATGAGTGTTTAGTTCTATTCCTGCCTGGCTGCCCTTGCTGTTGGGAGCAAATGGATGGATAAGAGGCAGGACCAGAAAATTAAGTCAAAGCATTAATAAGTCTTGGTATTTGCTGTTGTTTCTTCATTTCCTTTTCTCTCAAGCACTGTCTTCATACCATTGCCTCTTCAGGAAAGGACATTCCTTTAGCATCTTTCTGACCCGCAGTCTTCCTGTTCTTCTCGCATAAAATTTTTGTTTGTTTGCTTCATTGGCTTTGGAAGACCTACAGACCCTCCATCCACAAAGTCCTTTCAAATGCACCCGTTACCCATTGGTGTAAGTGCCTGAGAATATAATACAGTCAAAGAAAAGAAGAGAACAAGAAGAAAGTAAACCAGGGACTAAGTTCATTGATGATTACTGAGAATTTGGACTTTATAGAGAGTAAAATAAGAATCTCTTGCATCCCAGCAGAGGATGTTTGCCTCCTAGAGCTTCCTTTTGCAGAATTTTGAGTATTTTTCTATGAAGAACCCAGAAGGATGAACATGTAGAAAATTTTTCCATCATTTTATTGTTTCTCTTTACAGAATAATTCTTTGGTTTGATTCATGAAGTTGACAGTACTGTTTTGGTTTTATAATTTTATTTTAAACTAAGTTCAGTGATTTTTGTTGACCTGTGTTTCTGATAGTTTTGAAATCTATCAGTTATGCAAAAAAGAACTGTTTATTTTGGAGGAAATCTCTTAAACCAAAAAAGTATATAACCCTAAGGGTAACATGCTGTTGTGGTTAAGTGTCATTCTTCCTATACAAATGTTAAATTAATGTAATTTATCAGATTAGATCTTGATTTTACACTAATGACATGGTTCACAGAGGATGTATTGTACCTGTCTGAATTAATACAAATTCTATAAAGAGAAAGAAAATGATGTTTTGAATAGCTGCCAAGACACTGTTGTTAGAGCACATGTTTTCAGTTCAAAAACATGTATGGAATTCATGTCAGCATGAAGTTGAGTCTGCAAGACAGTGAATTCAAGCATTAAGCTGCTCTACAGTCCCAGTGAAAACCCTGATAATGCCAGTGAACTTCTGGGAAGGCAACAAGTTGTAGTTATTGGGGCACATAAATTCATCAGAGAATTAAATGTATTATAGCAGATGAGAAGAAAGTTAATTTGTAGAGGTTAAAGACATCCATTTTACATCTCGACGTTTCATAAAACAAATAAAGTGGCATTAACTTATAGAAGATTAGTAACTGAAGGGCAGTTTGCACATGAATCATTGATTCACTACATGACTCAGAGTTCATAATGGGAAGTATTTTTACCTTCAGTCACCCACTTAAATCTAGCCGCAGCCTAAAGTGACTCAGCCCTGACCATCTGACAGCTGTTGGGTGTTCAGCTGTGCAGTGAGTCGATGGGGAATGTGCAGTCAGTAGACAGGTGTAGAAAACCCACCACTGTGGACTTTTGCGGTCATGGCAGGGAAGTTAAGGATTACGTGAGCCTGTCATTTGAACTAGCCATTTACTGATGAATCTCAGAGAAGAGCATGTCATTTCTTTAGTCCCTGTTCACGAAAGGAAGATCAATCTCCCCAACAATAAAGAATGCGGCGCTGTAGTTGGGTGTGCGTGAAATTTGGAAATGGATGTACAGCCAGGTGTTGCAAATACTACAAGAAGCGTTCAAACTGCAGATGATCCTGTCTTCAGGAGGATTTTTAATTATGTTGGCGATTATCAGTAAGCACTTTTCTAGTGTGGATAAGATCTGAGTGGTTTGGATGTGGCAGTAGTCTTAGATCTGGTGTGGGTCTAACGTGCCACTCAGGAGCCCTGTTTTACTCTGCTTTATTCTGTTGTCCTCATCAGATGGGATGTTGCATTTATTGAATTAATGCTGGTCCTACAGCTCTTCAGCAGACCTAGTATGTTATGATTAGGTTGTTAGAGCAGTTTTCCTTGCTATAAGAAAGATTTACAGCTCTATTTTTTATTTTACAGATAACCATTCAGAGGGACAGTGGTTTGGATGTCAGTTCCCCCAAACATGGAAAGGTGGATCCAGACAACATGCCACATGTTGGTGGAAATACTTGGGCTGGTGGAACAGGTTTTTCGTTCTTTTTTTTAATGCATCATTGAAGGATGTCTAAGGGAGATGCTGTGCCAGTCAAAAATGGATTTATACAAGGCCACCTTCTGCTTAGAGCTATTTTACTCAATACAGGGTCACTTTATTGGCAGTGAAAAGAAGCATTTGCAGTGTCTAACTTAAACTGTATATAGCGGATCTCTACTTTAATTACATTTTGTTGTTATTTCTTTTCATTGGCCATATAGAGAACCAGAAGCTTACAGCCATAGAAACTAGACTGAGTCATTTGCCATTCTCTTAGATGTCTCTGTAGCTGCAGCAATTTAGGTAGTGTAGGCAAGAGAAGAGGCAAAGTGCCTCCTAATTCTACCAAGGGCACGATAGTGATCACTAGCTAAAGTGGTTTGGGAACAGTGTAAACCAATAAATTCTAGGGAAAAGACAGAGTCTGAATGAATTGCTTTAAGGACCAGGAGCTTTGAGGAGATCACAGACTCACAGAATGACAGAATGGTAGGGGTTTGAAGGGACCTCTGGAGATCATCTAGTCCAACCCCCCTGCCAGAGCAGGGTCACCTAGAGCAGGCTGCACAGGACTGCGTCCAGGCGGGTTTTGAGTATCTCCAGAGAAGGAGACTCCACAACCTCCCTGGGCAGCCTGTGCCAGGGCTCTGTCACCCTCACAGTGAAGAAGTTTTTCCTAATATTTAGACAGAACTTCCCGTGTTCCAGTTTGTGCCCGTTGCCCCTTGTCCTGTCGCTGGGCACCACTGAAAAGAGTCTGGCCCAATCCTCTTGACACTCACCCTTGGGATATTTATAAGCGTTGATGAGGTCCCCCCTCAGTCTTCTCTTCCTCAGGCTGAACAGCCCCAGCTCCCTCAGCCTTTCCCCATAGCAGAGATGCCCCAGTCCCCTCATCATCTTTGTAGCCCTCCACTGGACTCTCTCCAGTAGTTCCTCATCTTTCTTGAACTGGGGAGCCCAGAACTGGATGCAGGACTCCAGATGGGGCCTCACTAGGGCAGAGTAGAGAGGGAGGAGAACCTCCCTCGACCTGCTGGCCACACTCTTCTTAATGCACCCCAGGATGCCGTTGGCCTTCCTGGCCGCAAGGGCACATTGCTGGCTCATGGTGATGTACAAGACTTAGATCATCTATAGTCCCCTTTGTACAAGGTGGAAACCATTATGAATTCAGTTTCAAGGGACTATAAACCTTTTCCATTGGAGGAGTTCTTAAACATGATAGCTGTTTGGTTTTGAAAATCTTTGGCAATAAATATTTCTACTGGGGATTGTTGGCAAATTTTTTGGAACATCTGCAGATATGACAATGGAAGCTTTAAAGAAAATGCATTCTTATTTATTATTGAATGCATATTCTTAATTTTTTTTTGTCTCAATCATCTTAGGTGGGAGAGACACTGCTGGGTTAGGTGGCAAAGGTGGGCCGTATCGACTGGATGCTGGCCACAGAGTTTACCAGATATCTCAAGCTGAAAAGGATGCTGTTCCTGAGGAGGTTAAGAGAGCTGCTCGAGAGATGGGTGAAAAGGCCTTTAAACAGAGGTAATGTGAAAGTTGTTATTTTCCCTTCCATTTCCCAGAAGATTTTGAAAAAGATGACTAAAAGGAATTTTCTTTCTTAACTGTAGTTATCAACTACCTTACCCTGATCATTATCATTTAACAGAGCTTATCAGCATGTGTTTAACTGTTCTGGACAAGATGTATAGAATGTTTTCTTGAATTAAGCCACACTGTTAAAATGACTGGGTGGTCATTTGGTAGAGTAGAACATAACTAGGTGAATAAGGAGACTGATGTGAATATTTATCTTTTTTAAAAAGGGATCTACCATATGAAAATTTCTTTGAATTATGATAAATCCAGATTGTATGTTGTTAGGAATTCAGCTGACAAATGTCTTTCAAAATGGACCATTACAAGCAAATTGCTTCTGTTTGAAAGACCTATAGCCAAATGGTGAGATGATTTGAACTATTAGAGCTGAGCAAAGACTTCTACACAAACGACAGATCTTCCCAGCATGAGTGTAATGCATGATTACTAATCAACTGTTTCCCAGACTGTGCACAGAGATTCAGATTTCTTCCACCAACTGAACTCTCAAGTCAAACTCTGGTACTTTGCATAAAAAAATCAAAACGTATTGACAGTCATACCAAGTGAGTTTCATGTTTCAGTCCAGGACATATTGCAATGTGAGTATCTGTCTGAAAGTAGAGAGTACTAGACACAGATTAAAACATGAGAGTAAATAAATTTAGAAGCAGCTTAATCAGCTCGCATCTTGTTGCTATTAACAAAGTGATTCCCGGTAGGGGGCAAATCTGGGTGCTGTGAGGAGCAGGTGAGATTGCCATTTGCTTCAGCTGATATATAAATAATTAGGCTGTTAAGCATAGAACACACACTGTACATGAATCACTGTATTTAAAAACAGCAATTTATCTATTGCATTCAGGTCAAGATTCTTTTTTAATCATGTTTTTATTACTAAATTACCTGGAGCATTTAACATTGCTGTTAGAGCATTAGTAATTAATAAAGATAGGGAAAATGTATAGATCATGCCAGTGCGTCAAGGGAAAAGACCCTGAAAGGCAAAATACCTTTTAATAGTGATTTAATTTACACAAGCAACATACAGAAATTTAAATTGAAAATAATCACTTAAGGTTTTGTTTTCAGGGGGAAGGCAGAGCTTGTTTTGTCTCTTTTCGTGGTGCTTTGTGGGGGGGGTAAGTGGGAAGGACTGCTTTTAACCCTTTCTATATCCCCATTCTTCAAAACGGCTTATCAATTGCTTCAGAATAGAAACAATTGGTATGTATGGTCTTGGATACTGTACATCTCTTTGTGCATGTGCACATATACACACATGGCATGCTTCGATGAGTTTCTGCCTGTCTGTATGGTGATTTACAAAATTCATGCTAGGGGAGATTCCTGGATACTGCTACATGTGGTGGAAACAGTGCAGCTGTGTCCGGTCAAATCTGAGTCTCTGTACATGAGATAACAATTCATGTCCTGCTAAAACCAGTGGGCTGGCATGTACCAGCTGTAAATGTAGCCTACTCAGAAGCCGCATTTGACTTGGATTATTATTCTGTACCTCTTGGATAGTTGTGGAAACTAACAGATAAAAGTTAAGAATAGGGAGGTTGGAGTCCTCAGGCTGAAGAAAAAAAATAAGGGGGACTGCAAATTTCACTGCTTTGTTTATACATGATTATCTGGAAGGGAGAATTTTAATATGAAAGCTATTGATTGCTTTCCTGGCTAGATAGTATTTCTAGTGGAAAACATTTTAAATTGCCCTATTTCACTAGAATGAAGTTAACAACTGCTCTTGAATAGATTCAGTATTTTTCACGGTATTTTTCTGAACTAGCTTTCACTGTGGATTGATGTAGAGTCTAACTAAGTAGAACTGCACATGAGGTTTTTTTTGTTTGAAACAAAATGTTTTCTTCATTGATGTGAACATACTGAACTCCATTGGCAGGATCCATGAAATAAAGTGTACAGCACTGAAAGTTACATTTTCCTGTCTCTAATGAGTAATAGTTGACTCTAAGGACTATGTCTATACAAAACTCAAAATAGAAAAAGGCATAATCATACTAAAGACAACAAAGATTTTATGTTTGATTTTAATATTATCATTAAAGGGCTAGTCTAAACAGCAGTTCTCATGTATACCGTATGTTCCAAGCAAGTAACTTGTGATGGTATTAAAAAACTTGACATTAGAAATATAACTAGCCTATACGTACTTTACTATCCATTTATAGTTCATTTAACAATCAGTATTTTTAAAACAGTGTGAGTGAGGTTATGCTGTTATGAAGTGCTGCTTTGAAATGAGCTGTGCGCAGATAGGCCAATACGTTTTAGCTCAGGACTGAACCCAGCCACGTGCTGGATGGTAGGGTGGCCAGATACACAATTGCTGCCTCGCTGCATGATCCTGGGTCATAGAAGACGTCAAATGGTACACGCTCCCAGCATATCCACCGGTCCCCTAGCTTGTTCTTCACCGTTAGAGCTCTGTAATTACATTCTGATTGTGAGTTTCACCAGTTTAAGAGTATCTGCTTAGCTGTGATGGTGAGAAGAATGACACAGAACTTTAAGTGGGCACACCTCAACTTACAGAAAAAGCATATATCTGTTTTTACGGTGCAGATATTGCGGTCTCTGTTAGGCCTGTGGACAGGATAGTGTTCAGTGACATGACTCATTTTTTTGGAGCACATTTTTGTTAGTGTTCATTTAAAACGGCTTTGTTTCAAGGTTTCATCATTTTATGAAGCACAAAGATAGGTATTTGAGAAGAGTTACTAGTTGTAGGTCTTCAAGGACAGATTTTATCGTGTGTCTTTACTTAACCTTTGTGTTAAAGCATGGATCGTGATATGTTTAAAATACTCCGACAGTGAAGTAATGAATAGACACTCATGAATCTTTTAGGTACAGATAGCAACACTTCAGCCGATAAAACCTTTAGAATTTGATTACAGTTTTCAGAGCATCTGATTTACTTCCCAAACATTAAAGCAGATTAGGAGAGAGATAAAGGATTAGTAACTTCAATAAGTTTTAATGTGATGCAATCCCTGTAGACATTGGTGATCACCTGCCTTGTCAAAAATTCACGAAAGTGGCTGCCACTTCTTTGATTTGTCTCTTGTGTGTGGTTATTACAGTCTGAATTTCCCTGTTATCAAGTCAATAAACTTGTAATTTGCATACGTAAATGGATGATATACTTGTTTCCTAAACGGTTCTTAGCTCCCTGTTCTTTGCTTTAGATTGAAAGAGATTCGAATGAGTGAATATGATGCATCAACTTACGAAAGGTTCTCTGGAGCAGTTCGACGTCAAGTTCAGTCACTCCGCATCATCTTAGACAATCTGCAGGTAATGTTAGATTCACTGATAAAGGAACATGGTGAGCTCATTACATTAGGCCCCCAAAACTATCCTGCTAATATCCTGTTACCATCTGACAGTCATACCTTTGAGGGCTAAAAGCAGATTCGAGTTATAATCATGGTTAGGAAAAACAGTCTCATATTACTATTTCAAAGGCAGCTTTTAAGTGGACCCCAGTGCTCATCTCTAGAAGTTACAGTATTCTCATACCACATCTTACAGAGATTACTTATTCAGGAGCACAATTTTGTGAAAGAAAATACTATACGTTATTAAAAGAATACGTGATGATGTGTAGAGCACAGCCTTTGTCTTTACCTCCTGTCCAAAAGACTTTTTTTAGCTGAGAAGTGCAAATGCTATGGATGTTAAAAGAAACACCGACTCCAGGTGGATGCTTTACTGCATATGCAGCTGAAAAGGTGAATTTTTCTCAGTTTTTTTTTTAACTCTTGCCAATAAAAATAGGTATAGCCCAAATCTCCTAAGTGGAAGCTGACCAAACCCACCAGTTTGCCTTTCTTCTAGTAATTGGTCTTGTGGTTGTTCCAGGTTTTATTAATACTAGTGTGCATATGCAGGGTAAATAAAATAAAAGGTGCATTGTTTCTAGGAGGAATCTGCTAATCTTCAGTGAAAATGAAAGGAAAATTAATTTTACTCTGTATAAGACACCTCTGATTAAAAATATTTCTGTTGAAGACTACCAACCACTGGTATACATACACTGTAGTTTATTAGTCAGTCACGGTGCTGTGTCTAATCTGTCTCCTTACTTCAGCAATAAAACTGAAATATAGAAAGAAATTACTTTGTATGATCGACAGACTCCTCCTGGGTCAAAATAATCCAATCCCCTGGTATTGGAAGTAAGAAAGGTAACATTTTTATTTGCCTTGCTTGTGTCTTTAAGCCTTTGTAACTACAACACTACTATAACCACATATATACACGGAGAACCATTAGCTGGTTTTATTACGAATGTGTCAATTCAGAGAACTCCTCATATAATGAACATTTAAGATGGCCATGATATGGTGATTCATATACCTAGTATGTGTTTCAGTTCAGGACATAGGCTTTTGGCTTGTAAAGACAGGTTTCGATTGAAAAAAAATAGATATAAATCTCAGTTTTTCCTATATTGTTTATATCTAGGTGCTTTTTTTACCATGTTTCTAGCAGACATGCCATTGGAAGCACACTCTAGGGGTGAAGTCAATAAGTGAATCTTCAGTTTAAAGTCTTTTTTTGTCTGCCTTATCTATTCCTTGGAGCCAAAATTCTTACTTTCAGGGATCACCTTAATCATAATCAAAATATAACATATTTTAATATAAGGAAACGTATCCTGTTGCTTTGTTAAAAAGGTCATTTTAATATCAAGGCAAAGTCTTATAAGCCTCAGTATTTTATGAGACTTTGCTAACTTCCTGGCAAAATCTGTTACAGCTAACCACAGAGCTAGTAAATGCACTTTATGATGAGAACACAAACTCGCTGCGTTTGGAAAAGCTAGACAGTAGAATAAGAGAAAGCAAATTTTTAACTTTATAAATTTTAATACAGATTTTGGTAGGGGTTTTTGTTAGAAGATGCACTAGGAAAATGAAGATAAATGATAACAGGAGTGAGTTAGTTGCAAAATGCTTTCTGTTAATTGGGAAGCTGAGTCCAAGCATGTTTCATGTTATCTTTTTGAGAAGAAAAGCAATTTATTTGAATTCTTCAGCATGGTAAGTCATTCAACCCCAATGAAGGACTATGCCTCTGTCTCCCATTTTTCAGGATAGTCCTATGTACACCGTGGGTTCTCAGCTAAAACTGTTTTCTTTCTGTTATCAGTCAGACATTCCTCATTTCTCAAATAAGAAGGCAATGGCCCAGTCAGTTGCAGTAAACTTTGCAGCTCAGATGTCTGTGTGTTTTTAATTTCATGAAAATCCCTAATTACCTTCTCAGTAGAGAATGCTTTTGGCTTTTTAAAAATGTTTGAGTTTGGTTTGTTTCAAACTCAGTGTGTTCACATAGTGGAAACATATTGTCCATGTTTATTTAACCTGGATTTTCTTTTCAACATATGCCTTTTTATTGTTAGGTTTGTGGATTTCTTAAAAATATGTTCCTTTGATTAAATTTTACATCCCAAGAATCAAGAGGCTGGGATTCAGGTCTAGTTGTTGATGGGTCCCCCATAGTAGCAGCAGAAAGAGATGTTTGGAATAGGCTGATCCTTGAAAGTGATACATAAATACAGTCTGACAATGTAATTTCATTGTTCATTTTACTTTGCGTAACTCACTGATCTCTGTCAGCTCTTTGAACAACGTTAACAAAACATTACAAGTTGTCGTTTATCTTCTGTAGAAGCAGCAAAGCCAGAAGTCCAGGAAATCCAGTCAATGATGAGCTTTCTTCCCTCTCCTAATGCTGGCCAAACCCTGAATAAAGCTTGTCCGTCTGAACACCACATTCAAAAGCTTACGGTCCGTCAGTCACTCAGAAAGGCCTTCTTAGATTTCAGATGACTTGCCTTCCAGAAAGTACTTCTCTTTTTATTGGTTATTACAGAGGGAATCTGGGACAACTGTCCCTGTAGCTTCTGAGCATCATTTAGGCACCTACATTTAAACTGGGCAAACCTGAGCCTGAGTCACCAAGCCTACCGGGGCTCTGTCTGATTTAGACCGTGTGGGAACTGTCTGGTCATAGGAGCAAGAATAAAATAGCAGCAGTCCTGTAATAAACATGGCTCAGAGAGCTGACGATGCGAAAAACCCTGTGCCCTGTCAGTAGTAGTTTTCTGATTTCAGCAGCTAAGGGAACATTTGCGGAATGCTTTCCCAGAAACAAATGCAGACCACAACTGGCAGTATTTCATACCATCCTATACTGTTAAGAGTTACATATTTAGATGTGATCACTTCACATACACAATTTTTTCTGTGATAATTACAGACATCACAGTTATATTTTGTGGGGGTTTTTGTGAATATGCCTTAGATATATTTCAGTGAAAAGAAATACTGCAGAGGTGTATTGTGATCAGCCATTGCCATGCTAAGATATGGTATATAACACATTTTTCTGATTTCAAAAGCAACACAATGAATATATGTACAATATTTTTTCATCAATATGGTCGCAGTATATTGCAATAGTAATGGGTTGTATGCCCTTTCTAGTAAAATATCAAAGCAAGGCATATATGGAATAGTTCTGTTTTTCTCTTGAAATTGTAAATGCTTTTAAACTCATGTT
The DNA here is from genome assembly GCA_009819775.1 of Phoenicopterus ruber ruber. Taxonomy (NCBI): domain Eukaryota; kingdom Metazoa; phylum Chordata; class Aves; order Phoenicopteriformes; family Phoenicopteridae; genus Phoenicopterus; species Phoenicopterus ruber. The sequence continues at coordinate 186,036,480 of CM020215.1, read as the reverse complement.
GCTTTTAAGCTTATGAAAATTATATATTGAAAATGCTTTGAAGCTTTTCTGTAATATATATGTGCATTGTATAACACATGGTTAAGGGGATCTTTTTTTCAGCTTTTATAAAAGGAAATAAGTTCTTAGGAATTCTGCATGGAAGAGACAGATGCTAAGTAGTCTAAATAATTTTAGCATTATTTTGGAAAGAGGTTAAGTCAGATTTTGCCGGCATTCTTTCCTGTTTTAGGAGAGAATATCAACTCTGTTCCTCCAATAAAATTTCAGCTGAAATACTGGGTTTTGTTGCATAAGCTTCAAACGGTATTAAATGGTTTTTAACTAAGTCCATAGTTAAAAGCAGTTTTCTTCTCACACTGGTGTTCCTTGAACATCAAATAGCCACAAAGCTAAGGCATTGTCAGTGAAAACAGTAGTGAAACTAGTTGAGAATTAGCTCAATGAAGCCAAAACTTTATAATCTTCTGTTGTTTGTCCCTCCTGCCTACTGAAAGGAAGCAAATGACAAAAATTTGACAAAACAGCAGCCCTAAGGAAGCATTAAGGATCCACCTTCATTCCAGTACTTACAGTAGCTAAGATGACTAGGGACAAAGTCATCTCATCTGCGTCGTCCTGGAAGGTGCATGATTCATTTTAGACAGGCTCTGCTCACTCAGCTGCATGTTGTCTCCAGGAGCATTTTTTTAATGGTTAGTTGGAGTGTTGTTGAAATTTGCCATGAGTTACCCTACTGTGTTTTTCACATCAGGAAAAATCCTACGGTGTGACATTTTGGTGGAGCATGTAGAGGTCACCTGGAATTTGCAGGTATATTTTTGTGATGTTATGCAGCTCTTCAGGCAATAAAGCTGTCAATGATCCTATGGAAGAAGGGACTTCAAATTTCATCCCAAGAATATTTAATGGTAGTGGAAGCTACTGGTTGGTGGTACAAACAGAGTCATGGATGCCCCACTGCCAAAGTGGGTTAATGCTAGGTTGACTGTAGCACCGTGAAAATCTATCAGAGGGCACAACTGACTGAATTCACAACCTAAGAAATCTTTTCCACTTTTCCTTTCTGTGATTTACTAAAAGGCTGAGGTTTCCATGTTTTGGCAGTGGTTTTGCCTCCCATCAGGAAGCAGCTGTAAAGCTTTTGATGCTACCTAACTAAAAAAAAAGGTATTTGTCCCAGCTATGTAAATTCTATACTGTAAAATTAATTAATCAAAACATTTTCCTTGTGGCTTTGTGTTCTTTCTGCCCACTTATTTTCATAGGTAAGTAGTCCATTAGTCTTGAGTAACTATAGGCAATAGACAGTAGTTCAAAACTCCTTCTTCCATACACGTCAAAAAGAAAAACTCATAAATTTTGACCAAAGCAAAATCAAAGATTCTCTGAGCCTTAGGAAGCCATCATCTGACTGCTCAGACTGTACAAAATTATAAAGATTTGTTCTCTCAAATCCCAGGCCTGCAGCTTACTGGGGATTTGTAACGTAACACTTCCTGCTCATCAGAGAGCAACAGATTTCCATTCCTGAGAACCAATGTTTAAGGCAGTTTGTGTCCTGCTGGGTATTTGATTTTCCTCCAGCTGCTGACCAGCAATTTGCTGAGAGTGCAAAAGCATTGTACATATATAAATTTAAAATCTTCTTTCCTTGCTGGGCTTACTACTAGGATGAGCAACTTCAACCTGAAGATTTAAGCAGGAATGAAATAAACCATGAAACCCATATACGCAGACTTTACTGTCTTTAGATGGGTCTTATGTATTATGAACCATGATGAAGCTATCCTTTGAAAACATTCTTAAATATGTTGCTTATAATATTAAAACACTTGAGTCTTCAATCTTAAGTGCTTGCTTCTGTGTACGGGAGTTCCATGAATATTGGAGTTCCTGGATTGTAATGCATGTTCATCAAGTCAGGCTGTAGGTAACCAGTGTCCTTTTAAATAAAACAAAAGAAGCATTTAGTGGACTGTCTCTTGAGAACCACAATTTTCAAGGTTTTTATTTTAAAATAGACAAATAGTTTATTGTTAATATTGTTTTAAGAGAAACCACTTACCATTACCTGAGGTGAATACTACTCAGTTTTACCTTTAAGTCACCCGATGTTTTTTTTCTTGCACTGCTTGGATGGAGAACACATAACAAATGGCCAGTTATGCATGTCCCTCTGGTTGTATGTATTTCTGTGCAGGCTTGTTACACAGAAATTCCAGCATATTTTCAAGAAAAAAGATTAACATTTCTGCAGTCCACAGTTAAACTCCCATATATGAAATAACTTTAAAAAGACAAAATTACAGAGGGAACATGTTCTTTGTCAGTGTTAATTTTTCTTTCAGAGAAAAAGAACAGGACAGCTATGAAAATGTGTTTGGATTTCTTTGACTTATGCCAAAACTATCACATCATTACAAAGAAAATTCATGCGTGTGTCATGTTCACTAGGTCTTAAATTGTCTAACATACACTCACATCACTGAGTGAATTGGTTCTTTTCTGTTGTAGGCCAAGGGTAAGGAAAGACAGTGGCTGAGACACCAAGCTGTTGGAGAGCTAGATGATGCCAAAATCATCGATGGGCTGACAGGAGAAAAAGCCATATATAAACGACGGGGAGAACTTGAGCCACAAGTAAGTATCCAACAAGTAGCAGGGAAAGGTGGGGAAGAGCTTAACCAGTTTGCTGATTTCATAGTGGCTGTACAATATCTGTGTTTGGAGTTTGAGTAAGTTATAGAGCTGAGAAACTCAGAAGAATCATCTCTGGTTTGGGAAGTCCCTGATACAGAGGCAACCACAGGATGGCAAATTTGCTTTACCTCTTCATATAGTCTTCCATATGTATTTCCTGTTGGCCACCCTCAGAGAGAGGATGCTGATCTAGGCAGTGCTTTGTTTTGATCCAATGCAACAGTTTTTATGTTCTTATTTTGTATTTTAATGAGCTGAAGGTGATTAGCAGACAACAGTTTGTTTGTTTTTCTAAGAAAAAGGAAAATATTTTCTCACTAATTTAATTTAATTTAATTTTTGTTAATAAATACCCTGATACCCTAGGAAGTTTAAAAAAAAAGTGTTTCACAAATGTCTTCTCCTTATTCCATGATATGCAAAGAATTTCAACTTCCACAGATATTTGGATTTACAAGAATAAAAATTATAATGGGAAAAAAGTGTGAGGAAAAGCCATTAAGATACGATAAAGTTGTCCGTCCTATGGCTCAATTCAGCCATTCCTTAGAAGACATTATGATTCGGCCTATGTGAGTCAGCAACAGAGAAACCACTTGAATCAGACCAACAAAACCTGGCCAAAACTGGTGGGGCTAGTCCATAATATTTAACAGTAATACTTAATGATAGATTGCAATTTTTCACTACACTAAGAATTTTTTTAAATAGCCGAGTACATCTTTTTGCATGTCAGCTACCTACATCTGATGGATCCCTGGTATTATTTTTTATGCTACTTGGTACTGATGTCTCTTGCTTTGAACAGTGTATGGAACTTGGCACTGCCTGTGTGAAAGATCAATAAGGAAGAAGTTTTTTCTTTTTTTTTCAAAATGTATTTGCTCAATGTATCAGTTTTAAGGCTGTGTAAAAATAGTTCAATTAGGAAAAAAAAGGACACCTTTAAGTTTTGAATAAAAATAAATGTAGGATTTAACGAACCCTCTCTCTCCCTTTGTTTTGGGGAGGACAGGGATGCTGCAGTCTATTAGGAGAATAATTAAAAGAATAAAGCAGCCTTTCACAGGTAAAAGAAACATTATAGTTATTGGTTTTTAATGTGACTGAGTTTTTTGCCAGATCATCTTTAATAGCCTTATACTTGAATCCAGACTCATCTCATTGCACACTAAATAAAACACCTCCCTTGAATGTATTGTGCCAAAAATTGTTAAAACAGATGGGGATTGTTTTCAGGAAAAGATAATGGTTTCAGCATCAGAATGAAGAAGAAACTAGTAGTTAATCAGAACAAGATTTCAAACATTTTTGGAATGTTATTAAGCTCAGCAGACAAGTTTTTACAGTCTTGTATGGGTCCCCGTTAGTACCATAAGCCAAGGAAAAGCATTTCCATTACGAGCCTTGGCAGAAAGAGCAAATTTGAGAGTCTCTTTACTGAAATAAAATGTTAAGAATCAAAACTGAGACAGAAAAAGTATTTTCCTGACAAGCATGTGTGGAATTTTTCGAGGTATTTTGTTTCCAGTCATTGAAGGTGAGGGGAAAGAATGAATTGAGGTATCTGTCAAGTAACTGGTTTGAAACAGAAAAAAGGTTAAATTGTTTTTGTTCTTTTTTTAAAAAATAATCGGTGTTTGCTGAATAAAAGTTTCTTGCTTCGCAAAGTGCGTTTGGTTCTCTTTCTGAAATGTTTTATCGTTACTGATGTTTAGCCTTCCCATTTATATTGGGGGTTTTTTCTGCTATGTTTCCCTCTCAGCCTGGGACGCCCCAGCAGAAACCTAAACGCTTGCGCCTGGTGGTGGATGTTTCCGGTAGCATGTACCGCTTTAACGGGGTGGATGGACGACTGGAACGCTCCATGGAGGCTGTCTGCATGGTCATGGAAGCTTTTGAGAATTATGAGCACAAATTCAAGGTAATTACAGCTGGGCTAGGAGCTTTGTGGTTATTGCACAGGCTGTGTGGAGCAATGGAAAAAGTGTTTCAGCAGTCAGTCTAGCCAAAGAACATTATTCATTCCCACAAGGAAATAAAGACATTAATCTATTTCTAGCAACCTGAAAAATAATACTAGTGAATGGATAAGAAACATTACACACTTCAGCAGGGGAGAATTCAATCTAAGACTTCTAAGACTTTGATTTAGTGAAATTTGCTGCCTTTTTCTGTATTTATCTGTTTGTTTCTTTGAGCAGAAACACTTAAGCCTACAGAACACAAGTAAATATGAGCTTCAGGACATGCGAAGATGCCCTGCCTTTCCGTCTGCCCAGAGTACAGACAGTAGTACTTTGTCATGGGAAAAGACTAAACTTCTTTGTCCCTTACTTGTGTTCTATTCCAGTTACCTGAAAGCAAGAAAATAGTTTCTTGTACTGAAAGATATGAGGTTCCAAATGTTATTTAATGGTAGTAAATAAATTTTATACACTTTTTTGTCTCAGTAAGCCTAAACAAGGTCTAGGGTATGTTTCTTTAACCTTAAAAAAGACAGGAATGGCCAGCCTCAGGTTAATTCTTGACAGACTCAGTGTTTAATGGAAGAATAAAGATGTCCGATGCCTTTACTGAAGAGCATCTCAAACATAAGACTTAAAATACATCTAAACAAAATGCAAAATCTCCCAAACAAAATTAATAGAAAACTTAGTCCAGATCAATTCAGCCAGGTCTGCTTCATGTTGTTCCTCCGACAGCATAATCCTACAGGTTTCTGTTCTTCCATAGAATCTCCTGTACAGAAACAGGCCATACGGAGGCATGTACTTCTAGAATGTCTTCTAAAGTACAATCATGCAGACTTCCATTTGTCAGGTAAAAGGCTATAAAAGGAGACAGGCGTTATGTTTTTAGCCTACTTTCCTAAGGAAACAAGGTGTGTGCTACCATACTCACTGGCAGTAATGCTTTCTCCCCCTTAAAGATGCTTAAACAGAGCATGTTGCACAATTTCCAACAAATTTGAAACTGTGGTTTTGTTCCCGAAGACACTAAATTCCTGTAAATGTCATGAAAATAGGCCAGGTAGAGAGTGATGCTCTATATTCCTGTTGGAGAAAAATGCTGTAACCATAAGCTTAGACCTTAGCCCAGAGAAGCCATGTGGGAACTCAACTGTAATTAAGAAAATCATGGGAAATGAGGGGTTTATTGGTTCAGCTGCTCATGTATCTCCTGCTCACTGATAACAGAAAAGCTAATGACAAATATAAACAGAGGCAGTGTAATTATACAACATGATTTGTGTGGCCTGGTAAATCAGGCATATCTGAGCAACACGCATATTAGTATGGGCAAATGCAGGATCATCCACAAAGGAAGACGAAATAGAAGTAGTGGACACAAGGATAAATATGGTATATTGGGGTATAGTCAGCACGGCTTTTGTAAAGGGAAGTAATGCATTCTGAAAAGTCTCTGTGTATGTGACAAGCAAGGTTGGTTGATAGAGTCTCCTTAGCCAAAAGCATTTGACAAAGTCCCTCACCAGAGGTTCGTGAAGAATGATACTACTTCGGGGATGAAAGGGAAAGCCTTGAGGTAAATGAACTACTGCTAAAAATATAGAAAACAGACTAAGCAGTCAGTTTTTAGAGTGAAGAAGTGAAGGAAGGTCACTGGTGGAACTGTGTTGGGATTTGTGCCAGAGCCCATGTGGTTATATTGTTCTGTATATTCATAAGTGATCTGTAAAAGGGGATGGATAGTGAAGTGACAAAAGTTGCTAGTTGTATGAAGTTATTTGGGAAAACAAAAAGGGAAATCCAGCTGCAAGAAGCTGGAGAAGGACCTGGCCATAAATGGTGACTAGGAAATAAAATGGTAGATGGTGTTCAGTGCTATTAAATGTAAAGTGCTGCAGATGGAAGAAAACCATTCTGATTTTAAAGGCACAGTGAGGAAGTCTCAGCTATCTGTTAGTGCTCACTCTCAGCTGTATATTAGTGCTCAACAAAGAACTTTTGTAATTATTTGTATGGTTCTTTGAACACTCAGTGCCCACCAGCTGTCAAAGAAAGCTAATTGAATGTTAGAAACTATTAGCAAAAGAACAAATAAAGCAGAAAGCATAAGAATGTCGCTGTAAACATCCATAGTGCATTCACATCAGGAGTAACGTGTGCAACTTTTGTCCCCCATCTCACAAAAGTTCTTGTAGAGCTGAAAAAGAAGAGAGGGTGACGAAAGATTACAAAGGGTATGGAAGTGTCCCCATATAAGAAATGGCTAAGTAGGCAAGAACTGCTCAGTTTGGAGGAGATAAAAATCAAGGAGCTGATAAAATCTGGAGTAAAATGGAAATGGTGACCAGGGGACAGTTGTTCATTCTGTTCTACTACAGCCATTCTGCTCTTGTTATGAACAATGAATTTTTTTACATTTACACAACAGAGGACAGTGGCTTAGAATGTGATGACACCAAAAAAAGATGTAGCGAAGTGGTAGATAACCACCTATCCTTATTTCCAGTGCAGCTCTATAGCTGAGAACCCAGACATGACCCTCAGGTACATGGTAAACGAATAACGTGTAGAAGTACAACACAAACGGATTGTCAAGCACTGGAACAGGCTGCCCGGGGAAGTGGTTGAGTCACCATCCCTGGAGGTATTTAAAAGACATGTAGATGCAGAGCTTAGGGACATGGTTTAGTGGTGGACTTGGCAGTGTTAGGTTAACAGTTGGACTTGATGATCTTAAAGGTCTTTTCCAACCTAAACGATTCTATGATTCTAAGTAGACAACCAGCCCACTGTGCAGAATTAGTAAGATCATTAAGAACTGTCTTCAATTCTGGGATTTTAAAATCTATGCTTCATTACCTTTCAAATCCCTCTGTGTCTATTATGGATTATTATATTTTGCTTGGCAATAGTTGCTATTGGCCAGTGTTTTGCCCCGCACATAGATGAAAGCCTGTATTTGGCCAAGCAAATAGCTCAAAATGCAGTTAGTTGTAACAGTAAGTGTGCCTCTCTAACAACCACTTACCATTTATAAAAACACTTACACAAAACCCGTGTGCAGTTATTTGATGTGAGCATTGCCACTCTTTGATGATAGTAAGACGGGAGTTGTAATGTTATCCTTACAATCTCTATGAGTCAAGAGAGCCGTAAGACCAATTTTATACTTAAAATAACAGTGCTGAGGAAGATGCTGCAAATTTTAGTGACATACCAAGGAAAAAAAGTTGTCATCAGCTTCTACATCTGTTCAGCTTTAGTTGCCTCTGGGGTACCTCTCCTCCATTTCAGGGCTTCTTCCACTGGATAGAGAACTTAGAGAGGGCAGTAACAGCCCCTTGATTCAAGGCTGGCCAGATCCAACATGAACTCTATCAACTTCAGAGCTGCTTTTGCCCAAGGGAAGAAAAGTATTTTTCTTCCTCCACATCTTTCCGTGCTGCCTCATTGGGATTTGATTCATTCGAAGCATAATATCTACAAGAGTAGACCGGAGATGACTAGGACAGCAAATGAGATGTGGCCTTGTGTTTCACTGGCCACTGAAGTCATCCCCCAAAATGAGCACAAACAGAGGCATTTATTAACTAGTCATGTTTGAACCATATTCTTAACATAATCCAATGATTAGGCTAAAGCATCTCTTTTTAGCCTACATTACACAGTCCTCTCATTTGAGAAGTCTCCCATGTGTGTGCTGACGGACCCTTTGAGTCATTCCTTTGATAAAAAATAAATAGCTTCTCTGAAACCTCCAGCTTGAAAATACAGATTTTTTGGGTGTATAATCTGGTATGGCAGTTGCTACACCTGCATGAATGCGATCAATAATCAGAGCTCATGCCAGTTCCTCAGTTTCGAACGAGTGTAATTAGGTCTTCAGAGAGTAAGAGAGCCAGTGACTGTTTTAAAATATCACTGACTCCAGTCTGTAAAACACTGACACTTTGCAAGATGCTGCTAATTTTTCTCAGGACAAAGCTGAAGTTTTGGTATGTCTGCAAAAACAGCATACATGTCTCATTTCTAAAAGAGGAACCATTTGAAAAAAGAGAAAAGAGCACACAACTGTGTAGTGTGCAATGAGAAATCTACACTTTATCACTTTTTTCTTTCTCTTCCTTATCCTCTTCTTGCCTGGTTTTATAAAAATAGACTTTTTTGGCCTTCAGCTATGCCTGCTGTTACCCGTTCCTGTTGTAGCCCCATCTGCAAGGGTCACAACAACATGTGCTGCAAATTTGAGGGGTTTCTTGTACAACATGTGTTGAACCTGGGGGACCGTCAGGCTTGTTGAGCAAAGAATTCAAAGGGGATTTACATAGTAAAGTTCCCTTCTGCTATCTAACTGCAGTGCAAACTTTGGAAACCAATTCTTGGCCTTTGCTCAAGATCATTTTTCTGCTGGTGCTTGGTTTAGTTCTCTGCTAAATAAGGTTATGAATTAATCAGATGGGCTTTTCCTTGGTTGTTTTACCCTACCACCTGAGCTAGCCCCGCGTGTGGTACCCTTTGGTATCACTGATGGTGTTGATTGTCTGACTGGTCTTTACAGCACTGAATGAAGGTAGAGAATACTGTCCCCCTGTCGCCTTCTGCAGAAGAGCTAAGTATTGGGTATGTGACTGTACCAAGCAAGTTATCCTTCATAAAAAGTCAGACAAGTGCCAGCAGGTATTTGTCAGCTTTTTATGCTTGCGTAGGACAACCTGCCTGCTTCCATTTCCCATAAGTGCAGGCAGTGAATCATTCCTTGTCAAGGGGGAAATGGGAGGCTCATCCCACAGTCGGGAAATCCATTTAAATTAACAGCCTTATTTCAAAGCCCTCCTCCAATGTCATCTCATCCATGCTTCCTCTGAAGTGCTTTATTAAAGAAAAGAGTGGGAGTGACTGAGATAATAGAAGCCACATTCTCAGTCTTATCCTAATAATGGAGGTTAAATATGTTCCTACAAATGCCCCTTGACCCCTTTAAATGTGTGGATGCATCACTTATACATATAAGTTAGAATAAGCAAGTTACTTTGCAGGATTAAAGTTCTTATATCTTTTGTACATCTCATTTTAGGTGCCAATTATTTGAAAATGTACAGAAGGGCAGTTTGTTCTTTGTTTTATCCAAGGTAGTATTATGTCTGTCACACAAACCATATGGTTTTATATCATCCCTAATTACCGTCATTTGCACACATGATGGCAGATTTAGGAGGCATGTCCAGTAAATTATCCAACAGCAATTTTATGAAGCCTTTAAAATATTGTAAGTGGTTCAATAAATGGCATGTTATGTAACTGGTAGGAAAAGCCTGAATTGTTATTTACAGCAATATTAAAGGGGTATTGCAGATTTTATATGCCCATTTCAGCATTCCCCATTTGTAGAATTTACTATGGAGGCAGCACTGTTAATTCAGGAAAAGAAGAAACGTTCCACATGCTTGGCAGAATAGTTTCTTTTAAATGATAAACAAAAGGTTTGAAATAAGTTCAGAAAAAAAGAATGTTGAGTGTTGTCCAAAGAAGAGATGAATTTATAAAGATCTAGCCTTCCGGCAGAGGCCTAATTCACACTGCCTTTTACATTCAGCATGCGTCTTCTTTCAGCTTTTTAAATGCCTTCAGAAATTAAACCTTTTGGCATGGCAGCTGCAGAAGACAAAGTCTTCCATTTTACCCATTTGAGGCAGCAGCAACCATTCATTCAGTGGAATAGGGATTGTTTTAACCTGTAAGGAAATAAACCAACAAAATGATGCCATTTCGAGAGACATGTTTACATATTGTGTACTCACAGCTCTGAATAGAGCAGTTCTTGTCTCAGTGTACCTGAGGCTACTGGAAAATGAGCCACTGTATACCACAATAATATATTAATTCAATTAAGCCTGCACTGTAGCAAACATGTATTTTGCTGCTGGATTTGTCCTGAGAGCCTATGCTTACAATCTATTTTGTAAAACAAAACAAAAGTCAGTTCTGAGTAAGATTGTATCACAGCTCCTCTCTCACTTGTAACTCCATCCACATAAATTCTCCTAGGGAATTTGTGAGAAAAATGCATCGGGTCCTTGCTTCTCAGAGGCCCTTTTTCTGTGCTCGTCTTTAGCTACTGCGAAGGAAGGAAACTGGTTTTGACAACGCGTGCATGTACCTGCATGTATTAGGGTTCTCAGTTGGCCAGTCTGTACCTCTTCTTTAAAATGAGCGTACCAAGATAACATCAAATCACTAAGGGTTCATCTTACTAGAACACAAATCAGGAGGAGATAATAATTTACTGAAAGAAAACCTGGGTGAGAGATTTAAATCCTCCCTCCTTGCCCTTGCAGAGTGGGCTTCTTCACTCCAGTTTTACTCCTGTCCCAAACTCTGTATTCTTAAATTGCGGTAGACTCCATGCATTCCCCTGGGCAAACATCTCCCTTCTGTCAGCTCTAAAGCTTGGCTGTGAGCCTGCTCCCATCCCTCCCTCCCAGGGAGGGTCTCCCAGGCTGCAGTTCTGCGTTGACTTAAGTCAATCCAAGTCAGTGCTGCTACGTTCCCGTCCCCTCCTTCGCTGGGGCACAAGTACTCATCCAGCCTCACAGTTTGGGGAGCTAAGCTGCCCAAAAGCAACCTGTCCTGGTTTCGGCCAGGATAGAGCTAATTTTCTTTCCAGCAACTACTGTGTTTTGGATTTAGTATGTGAAGAATGTTGATAATACACTGATGTTATTAGTTGCTGCTAAGTGATCAAGGACGTCTTCCAGCTTCCCAGGTTTTGCTAATGTGCAGGTGCAAAAACTTGGGAGGGGTATAGCCAGTACAGTTGATCCAAACTGGCCAAAGAGAGTATTCCATACCATAGACGTCATGCCCAGTATAAGTGGGGGTCGGACAGTGGGCCAGTCCCCTTTTTCCCTTTTTTCATTCATTCAGGCCTTTTTTGTTTGTTTGTTTGGCTGTTCATTCCCTCACTCGTTCTATCTGGAACTTGCTGTTCTGGGACAGCTGCTGGGGAATATTCCTGTTCCCTGACTGCTGCTCGGGACGGGCTGTATCGGTCATCGGGTGGTGAGAAATTGTGCATCATTCATTTTATATATTCTATTATCCTTATATTTTTTAATTCTCATTATTAATATATAATATAATTATTCTTTTTTTTCCTTTGCTGTCCTGGTGAACTGTTTTTATCTCAAGCCACGAGTTTTCCTTTCTCTCCAATTCTCCTCCCCACCCCACAGGGGAGATGAGGAGTGAGTGAGCGGCTGCCTGGTATTCGGTTACCATCTGGGGTTAAACCACGACACAACCTCACACTTTTGGCTACTCCTGGTCCTTGACTTGACTTCCAGGGGGATCAGAGGACCACGAGGACCAGCACGCAAGGGCTGGTGACCGGAGCACTTCTCTTCCACAGCACGGCTGGATCTCACCCTGCTCTTTGGTAGCCCCTACTTGACCCAGAACGCAGCAGCCAGGATGAAGTAACCAGTCACTTCTTCCCTGCTGCCTCACCACACGTTTTTAAATCACAAATAGCATAGTAAACTGTCAGAAAAGAAACAAGGAAACAGATAACATCTGTTAAATATAAGTATACATACTCGGGCGCACGCATGGGCACACACGGAGAATAATAAGCAGCTAGCCGAGGAGGGAGCAGACAGGACACGATGTTCCCAGGTGAACGCCTTTACGTGCCTGCGATAGTTTGCTCAGATCATTTCAGCCTCGCCTTGCCCGTACCCGGGTTGTACGTTCCCACCTTGTGCAAGAATGTGGAGGGGGCCCAACTGTAGGGTCAACCTCCGGCGTTTCATCTAGGAGCTACAGCAGTTCCCTTTACACAGGCTGTCACGCTGAGTTTAAACCCAGGCTTTTTGAGATGAAAGGTTGGTCTGTTGTTAGTGTGTGCCAAGAACCAAAATGATATTCCCAAGTAGCAAAGTTTGGCCTATTCCCATGAACTCAGTATGGCAGAGCTGATACCACGACACCCAGTGGGAAAGGTCTGTGAAATGCTGGGAAGGAGCTCATTACGAAGGAATCAGCCTTCTTGTTACACAGGAGAATGACAGCGTTTTGCTTTACGTAATTAGGTTGTTGATTTAAAAGTGATACCAAATACAAAACTGCTCAGCAAAGGACGTGCAGGGTTTCATAATTAAGAGCCTACCCTGAAGATTTGTGGACATGTCTGACGTTATGTAAGAACCACATTAGCGCTGTATATTTTCCGCTCCATTAAACCACTGCTTTATTTAGTTCCTGTGATTTGAATAATCTCTAGTTTTTAAAACAATACGCATGCACGCTCTCTTTGTGTGTGGTTCACATTCTGGATTTATTCCTGTATTAATTCAGAAGTATATTCCTGTATTAATTCAGAAGTATGCTGAATGTAACCTCAACATTATTCTCAAAATTTGTGTGTTTTCATTTACGTGTCTTTTCTCCGGGAGAGATAATGGTTTGAGGAAGACAGAAACACCAGCTAAGTATTCATCAGGAAAGAGAGAGTCTGAAGAATGATTGGCGATAGGAAACAGGTTTTGAAGAGAAAGCATGTGTCAGACTGGAAGCTTTACGTGAGGCTGGGTAGCAAATACTAGAAATGGAAGAGCGGAGGAGAACAGGAATGGGAAAAGCCAACAGAGCAGAAAGAAATGGGATTGCGTGGGGACTAAATTATATGAAGATTTCCTAGGGGAAGGAAATCTGGATTATGTGAGGCTGTCATAAAATGGTCTGACCTTGGGTGAAATAAGCTATAGCATGTGGCACGTTTGCTGTTTTGCAGAGGGAGGTGTCACTTTTAAAAGTGGTGTTCCAGCTGCTATAGCTTTCTTATACTCTTGATATATTTTTAAGCAGATTAGTGATATGGAAACAAATAAAAAGAGCTTTGTCGATAAAGAATGCCATTTCTCCAGTCTCCAGGACGTGACTTATACCAAATAAAGTGGTCTTCAATAGGAAAGAAAAGTCAAAAAAACTTTCAGGAATAGACCTGCCTTTTACCAAACGATTATGTGAGAATTAGGGATGGTGAATCCAGCAGGGACCTGTAGGCAGTACTTGAATAAAAGATAACAGAAAGGCAAAATATTGCACAAGGGCTCCCTGTCAACTAAAGACAGGTCTGTGCCAGCTAGTCAGGGGGAAACACAGGCATGTTGATGTTGAGGAATTGCCAGCTCAGGTCTCTCCAGGCTCAGGATCCATGTACTGTGCTCTATTACTTGGTGTAGACAGCTCTTAAATCCACTTTTGTCCTGCTCATGAATTCTCCCTGGGGTGACTGTCACATCCACAACACAAAGGGCAGGTCAGGACCTTGCCATAACTCAGCTTGTCTTGGTTTTCATGTAACAACAATAAAACTCTCACATAAAACAAAGACCTTCTCAATATTACATTATTTGTTCAACAAGATGGTTGAACTATTACAGCTCTACATGTCATTTTTGAAGCGTCTTTCACAGGAGAATGATGTGCACACCATCTCCTTTGAAAACATACAGAGACTCTTGGAATTCACTGCTCTACATACTTTCAGCAATGACTTTGATCTGTTATGCACAAAAATAAGGAGTGCTGATTTTCAAAAAAGAAGGCTTGCAATACTTTTTTTTTTCAGAGCAGAATGAGGTCACAAAAAAGATCCATCAAACATGGGAGCTACTCTCAGACAATGCACTTCTTGTCTGTCAGACTCAAGAGGACAAAAATTGCTACTTTAAAAAAATACGCGGACAATGTGAGAGGGCAAGATCTTGATCTTATGCACCACTGCTCTGCAGTTGGTGGGATGATGTGAAAAACAGACCATGGAAATAAGTAACTTTTCTTTAATTTCATTATTCAGCAATTCTTTCCCATGTTTTCATGTCGGTGAGAAATTGCAAGTAGTTCCCTTAAGCAGGTCATAAACAGAAGAAGGGAACAGTATTTGGGTTTTCTTGTTGAAAGCAAATTGCCTTTGATCTGTCTCGTGTCATTGTGACCCAAGGGCCATTCGTGACTAACAGATGACTGATGAAGTTTCTTTCTTGCAGTACGATATTGTTGGACATTCAGGAGATGGCTTCAACATCGCCTTGGTTGGCAGTGACAAAGTTCCCAAGAACAATAAGCAAAGATTAGAGATTCTTAAGGTAAATCCTACTGATAAGTGATGCTGCATAATTAAGGATTTTATGACTGCAAAGATAAAATTGTAAGTAAGTGGGTCACAGAATGCAAAACATAAGGAGAGTAAAATAAAAGAAAGACAAGAAAGCAAAATCTGTGTATTTGCGTAAAATTGAAACAGGACCTTTCAGAGACATGGCAGAAAACAAATTATGCCAAAATAGTAGAAGCTACATATGCCTTTTTCTGGGCTGCTATGTCATAAATGTGTCATTTTGACTACCTGTCAAAGGACATAGGAAGTTCCAAGCATTATACAGTGATACAGATAGCTCTACCTAAATCATGTAGTCATATTATTAGTGCGTAAGTGACTAATTTAAACTGTAGAGGGATCCCAGGTCAGTGATTTAGCCTGGTACCTTCAAGAAGTTATGCATCACAGTAGGAATGGGAAAATGTCTCAATGCTAGATTGAAAACGTGTTAAATCACAATTGCAAAGTAAGTATATTCACCAAGATTTTACTGTAAAGGATGAAGAAAAAATGAGTATGTTTTAGGATTTACCTGGTGGGCAGCTTGATAGGTTAGAACAGTGTATTTGAGCTTCCTTCAAAAAGTATTTTTAAAAGATCAGCAGCTACTTGGGTTAGAAGAACTGGATTTTCTAATGTCTAAAGTTCTGTGCCTTCTGCATAGGAAAAAGCTTCATCAATGAAAACAGTGTATTTATTTCATAAAAGCTCAAACAAAAGGTTTCAACATTTTTAAACCTTGCTGACACTGTCAGGAGTCAGATATTTGATAATAACTGTGACACTACTAGGGTTTGGAAGTCTAGTACAAATTATAAACAGGCATGAGCTGGTCACAGTATTAGGAAGCTAAGCCCTGTTTTCTTCCTTAAATACACAGGAATGTAGCTACTCAAACTGCAACTGGTATCTTACCTTCCCTTAGGCCCAGTCTAATGACGTCCATGCGTGGGGTTTGATTGTTTGACCCACTGTGTTTTTAAGAAGTGATGCCTGTCTAAAAATACAACATATTATGTACAAAAAGCTGCATCTTCTGTGGTATCTGGAGCACTGTCCGCATTTCTGAAGCATCCTCTAATATAGTATAACTGCATATTTACTGCCCCCTGTGCCAGCTGAAACGAATGTTTATTCCTAAAGTCATCTTACATATTTCCACTTGGTTATGCTGTGCACACAGATCATGCATGCCCATGCTCAGTTCTGCATGAGTGGAGACCATACCTTGGAAGGGACAGAGCATGCCATTTCTGAAATCGCCAAGGAAGAGGCTGACGAGTATTTTGTTATCGTCTTGAGTGATGCAAATCTCGAGCGATACGGTATTCAGCCATCAAGATTTGCCCAGGTCTTGACCACCAATGCTCAAGTCAATGCTTTTGCCATATTTATAGGATCCTTAGGAGACCAGGCAGATAGGTGAGTATATTTGTTTTATGCCTAATTTAACTGACTTTGTTTCCATTCATCATAAATCTAAACTATGCTTTTATTGCAGTGAAGTTAGGCATAGTTGCCCATGCTGGTGTTCTACACTAAGGTTTTGATTGTAGTATCATGAAATCATAGAATGGTTTGGGTTGGAAGGGACCGTTAAAGATCATCTAGTCCAACGCTCCTGCCATGGGCAGGGACATCTTTCACTAGAAGTTGCTCAAAGCCCCATCCAACCTGGTCTTGAACACTTCCAATGATGGGCATCCACAACTTCTCTGGGCAACCTGTGCCAGTGTCTCACCACTCTCATCATAAAAAATGTCTTCCTTATGTCCAATTTAAACCAACCCTCGTTCAGTTTAAGACCATTACCCCTTGTCCTGTTGCTATAGGCCCTGGGAAAAAGTTTCTCTCTGTCTTTCTTATAATCCCCTTTTATATATTGAAAGACCTCAATAAGGTCTCCCTGGACCTTTCTCTTCTCCAGGCTGAACAACCCCAACTCTCTCAGCCTGTCTTCATAGGAGAGGTGCTCCAGCCCTCTGATCATCTTTGTGGCCCTCCTCTGGACCTGCTCCAACAGGTCCATGTCCTTCTTGTGTTGGGGGCCCCAGAGCTGGACGCAGGACTCCAGGTGGGGTCTCACCAGAGCGAAGTAGAGGAGGAGAATCACCTCCCTCGACCTGCTGGCCACGCTCCTTCTGATGCAGCTCAGGATATGGTTGGCTTTCTGGGCTGCGAGTGCACATTGCTGGGCGATGTCCAAGTTTTCATCCTTTTTATTCTTTTTTTTTTTTTTTTTAATCTACTAACGAGAAGCAGTAGCTTCTGACTTGTGTCAGGGAGGAGACCGGTTCGTGGGTCCTTGCAGACATCCCTTATGGCCAGCTAGTTCAGAGCATTCTGCGCATCCAAAGGCAGCACCTGAAGCCGTCCTCCCACTGGAGGACATGCACTATCCCCATAGGTAATATCACTACATATTCATGACAGAGGCATGGTGCCTTTGCCATTGCCCAGTATGTGGTTTGAATGCGTGTGGGCCTAAGAAAAGAGATTAAAGCCAGAGAAGCTGGAGTTTAATGGTCTTCAAAACTGCCAAAAATTTGACTCGGATACTCCCCTTGTGTTAGAGACATAAACTCTTTGGAGAGTCTGAGCCAATATGCCTATTTTTAGTGCTACTACATAATTCCACTTTAAATTGTTTGGGCACAGGGGAAAAGAAGGAAATTCTGTCCCAGGTGTCCCTCGGTTCCACATCCACTGAGGACCAGTACATGCAGCAAAAAGCTGGTATAGCCACAAATGTCAACGGTGCCTTTTCTGCTTCTGTTGGAGTGTTCAACTAGAGCAGAATGAGAGAAGGCCCAAAGGGAACTGGCCCTCGGTACGTAGTTTTAGTCAGAAAAGGGTTGAAAGATACAGCTACCCAGCCAGCATTAGTCATGTCTGCAGGTCTGTACATCAGAGCTGCATTATGCGTGAAAAGAGAATCCATTCTGAAAGATTATAATTACAGAAAGTCCTTTTACTTCTGCTAGGAATTAAAAAAAAAAAAAAAAGCATTGACTATATCCTGCTGTGTAAGAGGAGATCTTATAATTGCCTAGTTCACTGGGTATGGAAAATGCACACAATGCTGTCACTGAAATGCATTTCTATGTACGTGGAAGTGCAGAATTAGACAAAGCCTTCCTGTAACTGCTGTGGGGGAAGGAGGAGGGAATTCTCTGCTGCAGCTTTTTTAAAAACTCACTTTAAAAGTGAGGCTTAACTTAGCATTGGAGAAATGGTGTGGAGCATAAACTCCTTTAAAAAGCAGTGAAAAAATAAATGCCAAGCCTGCTGACTGGACATGAAGGAGATGGGGTTTGTAACGTGCATCTTGTTTAGCTTTTTTAGGGGGGTTAAGCTGTGAATAAAAATGTGTCAGGCTAATATTGGCAGAAAAATATCTTTCCATCTAATCTGCTGCGATCTCAAAGAGGAAATACAAAGAGCACATTGAGAATCACTGGAGGTGTCGAACTGAAAGAGCTGTGGGTTCGTGGTAATCTATTTAGAGAAAGTAAATATCTTCATTTGCAGAGTAAATCTCTAGCTGCCCTCAGAAAACCAGTTGTGGTAGTACCTCATGGGGCCACTGGTACCTTGATCAAAACGGAGTTTTTGCACGTCAGAAAGAGGACGTGAATAGAAATCTCTAGAAACACTCTTGATTGTCTTGCTGAAAGGACCTCTGTGACTTAGCTGCTCTCAGTGTTTCCTCCCACTGCTGCTTTCCCAAGCCTTTAATTGCACGGTGACAGCGACGTGAACGGCATGGATTGGGAAGGCATTCAAAAGGAAGAACATCTGTTCTGAAGCAACCCTGGCTTGTGGTAGGGAAGATAATTCGAAATAGTAACTGTGTCTTGTCCCTCCTTCTGCTCCTTAGGCTGCAGAGGACGCTACCGGCAGGTCGGTCTTTTATTGCCATGGATACCAAAGAGATCCCCCAGATTCTGCAGCAGATCTTCACATCTACCATGTTGTCAAGTGCCTAAGCATCACTGATGTCCAGTGTGTGAATTCAAAGGAGAAACCCACTCCGGCTGGAGATGTAAACCCTAAGGCTGAGGATAAACACAGTTATTAATAAAATACATACTGTTCTCTAATCAGTAAAGTGACCCAAATCTGCGCGACAGCCAGACTATAAAATTTCACCCAAAATCTCTCAACCGACTTAGCACGTTCAAAGAATTACAGCGAGGCGGAGGTAAATCGCAGGATGGCAACAGAGCGAATGTTTTTCCGGAGGGACAAATAAATAAAGGACAGTTTGTGATCATTCCTCTGCCTGCCGTGTTGCCAGCGCTATGGTGTCCTCTCACCCTGTTTTATTAAACACGGTTCGCTGGGATTTGATAATATTATGCAAGGCAGAGCCAGACAATCTGTTTCAGTGTTTTGCGTGCATATGTTTGAATGGGTAGTTAACTCCATCTCTGATTTAAACAGGACTTCTCTTGTCGGGCAGGAAACCCTTCCTTCCTCTGCCTTTGCTTTCTTGTCCTCACGGGCATTGGGGCTTCACCGCTGGATGCTGGGAACAATGGAGCAGTTTGGAAACACCGACCGTCGCGTGTAAACATTCATTATCTGATCAGGCACGGTGCTCAGAGTTGTCAGATCTAGAGAAAGTGGCTGTTAAGAAGGAAAACAAAACAAAAATAGATTCTTTCAGTTCTGCCTGTGAAAAGTAAGGGGAAAGGGTCAAAACGGTCTTAAGAACCCAACAGCCAGCGTTTCCAAGGAGGGAACTACTGCCACGTCTCCTTTGCATGACCAATGATGCTATCCCGCCGCACTGCTGCCCAGAATCCCTGGGATGGCCTCAGTACGGGGAGGTGCCTTTTCGGTCGGGAGACAAAAAAGTTACTAACGCTTTGCTGGAGCTCCTTCGTGATCTGTTTTGCTTGGGTCTTTTGAAGATGAAACTGGAGGAGAGATCTAGGTATGAGAAAATAAGTTATTTTTTATAAAGGAAGAAGAAAAAAACCCTATTTTTATTTTAGCAAGATATCTTTGTTGGAGTATATTTAATATCCAGCATAGTTATAAAGAATTATTTTATAATACAATCATCTGGTGTTTGGCTTGTCCCATGAGGCGATAATTCCTCTTTATCTACTAAAGAATAGGTATCTTGTAGTGCATCAGGAACACTGGAATACTTGATGAATTGAATGTATGATTTAAGCTGGGGCATGGGGTGTGCATCATCTCTCATACTCTGCTGATATTAATTTGAGGGTAACTGAATAGAAAAAAGTCAAGGGCGAGTACTTATAAAAATCTGAAGGAGGAATTGCAATACTTCACTTCTAATATTCCTCTTAATCCCGCAGTTGCTCAGTCTGCACTGTGAGCAGTATATTTGGAGAGGAGGAGGCAAATGAATTTGATCTTGTTAAATACAGCCTTCTGTGCTTTAAAGGGTCCAGTTTCTAGTGGTCATTCTCTACTCCATCAGTCCTGCAGCAAAAATCTTTACCAGAGCATCAAAAATGTCCCACATTTAGGATGTGTCTCCAAAGCCTGGCCAGCTTTGAAACTCTTTATGGCAAGAGAGGACGGAAGACGTTTTTCAAAGGCTTGTTAGTATTGTTATGATAACTATGTATGTGAAAACAAAGAGACTGAAGATGCAATTCCTGTTTGGAGAAAAAGGAATTGGGAGGAGAAGGTTGAGAAGGTTATCCCTGGCTGGGACAAATGCATGTACGCGCATACGCACAGATGTAGCTACTAAGGGGAAGTATACTTCAAAATATAAATATCTTGGTCCTGTAAACATATGATGAGATACTAAATGCAATAAAGAATTGGCATATTAATAAGTCTGTTAGTAAATATATTTTTACAGGGAATTTCCTTCGGCACCTCTGCTTTTATTGCCATCAGTCCTTCAAAAAAGAAGCATTTTATTACAGTTAATTAGCAAATGTGCTGTACACTTTCTAGATTACTTGAGTCAATAAGCTTTCTGACCTCAGATTTACATGCAATATAATAATGTTATCTTTATTGTAAAAAAAGTAGTGTTATTTAAGGGAAACTCTAAGGTAAATCCAATTTTAAACCTTTTGTTTGATTATCCCTGTAAATTGTATTTCATGTCATGCTATTTAAAGTTACCTTTCTGTAGTGTTTGATTTTATTCTTTTTTTCAGGAGATGTCTGTTGTGTTTCAGCTCACGTTTCGTGGGCCCACAGGATACGGCCATGTCCAGGGCCAGGGCCAGGCCCGGCCAGGAGAGGGTGGAAGCAATTCCCGGTAGATTTTGAGAGAAAGGGAGAAGAAATGAATGAAACTTGTTCTTTTTTTTTTTTTTTCAGTTCAGCAGGAGGGGGTTTGGGTTTTGCTTTTAACAACGCTTCATTGCAGAGCATATTTGACCTGACAGCGTCTCTCTAAATTGTAACAATTCAGGGCAAAATTTTCTCCGGGCCGTGCATCTCTCACCTGCTTTAATGCCCGTGGCTACCCCAGGGAAATCAAAGCAGCAGCTGTGCTTTCCCCTGTCTCGCAAGGACTGGCAGGGTTATTTCACTGCTCAGAAATTCAGCAAACGCTCTTCTTTCATGTCCCTGGGACTTGCAGAGCTTCTTAATAGGCATTTCTTTTTAATTAGTGAAATGCTTAAGAGTAACGTGGCTTTGTTTAACTAACAGCAGCACCAGCGGCTGCTCTCGTTGCAGTGCACGCCCCAGCGCTGTGTGTCATTCATTCCCTCTGAAAGCCTGTTAAGGTGTTTTTCATCTCTCCTCACAGTTTATTAAGGCAGTTTCGCACTCATCGGTTTTTATGAAAAGCCACTGTTAGGTGAATGAATAGAGCTGCTGGTTGGAGCGGGTCCTGACCTGTGGCTAATGCTTTAATAGCATTAGTCACATCAGCAGTAGTGATTTTAACTACCTCTTATAATGCAGATTTCAGTCTAGTTCTGTTTATATATGTAATGTGTCCATACTCAGTAGCCAGTTAGTAACAGTACACACAGTCATTTAGGATTATTACTTAACTTGAGATGCAAAAAAAAATACAGAAAGCCCAGGCAGATGTGATTTCAGTCAGAGCAAAGCACGTTCAACATTTAGAGACATAAGCAGCTTCACGCGACTACGTGTAAAAGTGACGGGTTAGCACCAAGTGCAAGGAGAGTCAGGAGGGACTCGTGATCTTTGACCCCAGCAGTCTCTTCTTTTTTTTTTTTTCCACTTCTTTCCTTTACCGACATTGAGTGTCAAACGTGATTGCGAATGTCGTGCTGGAGCTTAGCCATTAGCCTGATAAAATTAAGACTAAAGACCCTAATTGCTGATCAAATATACTGATGGAATATTTGAGCAAACAAGTCTACAACAGAAGATTTAGGTACTGTATTATATGTGCAAAATCAAACCAAAAAAAGAACCCTGTTGCCTAGTTGAGAATACAGGTAATAGATGCAAGAATACCAGAGGTTTTCTTTACCTGTACAGTTAAGATTTTCTTTTTTAATTATTACAAAACAAGTATTAAAATAATTTAGAAAATTAATTTAAAAAACAAGCAATTGTGCTGTGTTGGCTATTGCACATTATCGTGTTTATTAATAAACATTCCTATAAAAATGAGAATGTACAAGATATTTACTGAGAAATAAAAATACAATTCCTAACCATGTATCGAATCCGGAAAGCTGATTTGAAAATATAATTGTTGTACAGAACCTCTAGATTAGAAAAGGTGCAGGGTTTAGTTAGTGCTTTAAATGCTACTGTTTTACTGAAAATAGGTGAAGCTCTTCAGTTTGTCTGCTGTAAATATAATGGAAGTTGTTGTTCAGCTCCTAGATAATTCTGTTTCTGGGGCAACATGTCTATTTTGGCCCCATCTTTAAAAAGCAAAACAAAACAACTTGCATTTTATTATTTACTATTCTTTCTGCCGGCATCTGGGGAGCGCAAACACGCTCTCCTGTCCCAGCAATGAACCTTTTAGAAAAGGAAGGTCGACATTTCTCCCCCTCGGCCCCTGTGTATGCTGTATAGTAACAGCACTCAACACACGGAAGCATCCTACACGGTCCGTTACGCGTGGAAGACATTTTCTCCGACGTAACAGGTGTCCAGCAGTGCCCGAGCATCACATGGGGTAAGTTACAGTCTTTAACCCTGGATTGGTGCTCTGGGTGTTACAGTTAGTGAATGAGAGATATTGATCCCCAAAGCATTTCAGCATTTTGGAATAGTCCGGTGAAGTCGAGACGTTCCCGTATCAGTTGAATTAAAATGCCTCCCACACCGAAGGGAACTGTGCTATTAGGGATATTTTTTCCAAGGCAATTCTCGGTGTAGCTGTTTGATGTGGCCGTGCTCTTTGCTGGGAATGTTGGTGATCTCTAACTCAAAATGTGTGATTGTTTACAACAGTTTGTAGCAAACAAATTCCCCTAGGAAAAAATACGCTTGCAAAGCAAACCGTTCAGCTGAAGGATTTCTTCTTCTAGGAGACGGGCTTTACACCAGACATTTTAATCCTTAAAACCAGAAAAGGTCTGTCTTTATCACAAGTCACGCACAGATTTGTAAGCAGGCTATTTTGGAAAGTCCTTTTGCAAAATTGCTGCATGAACACGACTCTACCAGTGGTTTATTTCTCAGTGTGCACATCGCCGCAGTGTGATGCACAGTATCTATTCTGCACCAGCAATCCTGAGAAAGAGGAAAACTAAGTTATTCCCTGATATTACAAGCATTAAAAGGTTATTTGTATGGTTCAGTCTTCAAACAGGTTAAAAAAAACACCCTAGAGTTCAGGGTGTCATCAAAATAAACAGGTAACAAATTGCCTAACTCGGAAGTGCTTTTGCTTTTGAGATTGTTGTGACAATGTGAACAGCATCGTCACTGAGAAATGTTTTAAAGTCAGCTACATTTTCTGGGAAATAAGTGTATGTGAGAAGATGTGAGGAAGAGATTCAACATTCTTCAGGATGAAGGTGATGTGGGTTTTTTTCAAAGATGAGGACAGCGTTATAAAAGTTGAATAACTTATTTTTCACGACTATCTGTTCTCCAACTTTTGACAGGATAAATAAGCATATGAAAATCTACTTTAAAAAACCAAACAGATGTCCTTAACGTTACTCACAGCATCGTTAGTCTGAACATCTGGCACGATTGCGTGCAGAAAAATTTTGTGTCCTCCACGCTACACTTGTAGTGTGATCCTGTTCAAGGCAAAACTAATCGCGGTAAGTATACTGATAGTTGGAAATGTAAAAAAAAAATCTCAGATTTTGACCCTGGATTCCCCAGCCATCACATCCAGTTTTGCTTTGGACAGACTGAGCTGTGCAAAGCCAAGTAGGGCTGGAAACTAGACCCCGACGCTGGTTGCCTGAGGCTGCAGATCCCTACCAGCTGGGTGGAATCTGGCACCAGAGCTCCCCCAGTTCCAAAACAACCATAAAGGAAGAGAGCAGGAAGCGGAAAAAAGGACAAATTCCTCATTTTCAACCTGCTCAGCTTCCAGAACTGGCTTGTCTTGAGCGCCAACACAAGCATGGTCAGGAGAGAGGTGGAAACATGCAGATGAAGGAGCAGGGCTGGGAAGATCTACCAGGCACGGCCACAGCAATAAAGTTACCCACGATAAAAACCACATCCCAAAGGCAGGAGAGGCTCGGCAGAGGAGGCACGTTCAGCTCACAGAGCAGGAGCGAGATGCTGCCGCGTGGTGGCCAAGGCCCGCTGCGGGGACCACGCAACACAAAACCATCCTCACGCAGGGCGGGGAGGCTCGGGGACACATCTCCGCTTCTAAAGTCAGCGCCGCGTCGGAGCCGTTACGGTCCCATTGGCTTCAGCCCTTCAGCTCTCTGCTTAAGCGTCCTCATCAGTAACAGGCAGAAAATAAACTCCTTCCCTCCCCCAGGCACGTGTTCAGGCTGAATTGAGGCTTGTTAACATCAGCAGACAAACAGTGGCGTGGGGACCGGGCTAAAACATGTGTGTTCCCTGAATACTAATTTCGTGACCTTTTTTTCCTTTTTAAATGTGTACAAGTTAGCTCCTTGTAGCACAAGCCAAAATTTTAAAGTCCCTGGAACCTCTTACTGAGGGTGGAAACATTCACTGAGCACTTATAAACTAAATACATCTCAAAACTATGAAAAAAAAAAAGTCCTTTTTGTACCAGGACCTGATACAAACCCGATTCTTAGCAACAGCCTTTTCAGTTCAAATCATTAAATGAGTATTTAATGTTAACTTCTCTGGCCAGGCTCTCTGAGTAAGATGACAATATTACATACAGACAGTGGTTTGGAAAAAGTCCAAAAATAGCATTACTTGGTTAGGAAAATGTGTTATACAGGAGAGTGATACGAGGAATGGTTTCCCAGATATTTTTGCTGTCGTCATGACTAAATCATGCTCCGTGCCATCTGTACCAACATCTGCATTTCGGTTTGGACTGGTTTGACATCCATAGGGTCACCTGCTATAGTTTCCAAATTGACAATTATAAATAAGTTTGGTTTTTTTAATGACATGCATTTGGGTAGGGACAGGGATTGCTCCCCTGCCATGATTTACAGAGAAGTGTAGAAGCAAGGAACATGCCTCCCTGTTATCATAGCACTGCACACGCTGTCCCCATCCCAAAAATATTTGGTGGTAGCAAAAGAGCAACCTTAGCATTGCTTCATCCACTCCTCCTGCTCAGGCAGTGCCGGGGAGGGTAGTGCAGGGGCAGATTTAGTAAGGGCAAGGACATTTGGGCATCTCCACTGGCCCGTGCAGCCCACGCTCCTCCATCCGAGCCGGTGACCCCACCAGCTGCTCCTCTCCTGCCCCTTCCTTCCCCCCAGCCGGGGGTTGTGTCCGCCCGGGATTCCGCCAGCCTAATTCGCTGCCTCTGGCTCGTGGGAAAGCCCAAAGTCCATTTTAATGAAAAGCCTGCAAGCTCTGCGTTCAGCAGCAGAAAGTGCGGCAGAAATTTGATGCACCAAAATGACTATTATTTTTTTTTTACCATCCAAATTGTCTGAAACTGCTCTGCAGGTCCCTCCCGCTCCTTGCTGTCTCCAACCCCCTTGGTGTTCCTCACCGTACAGAGGGTGAACAGGGAACACTGAAACTCCGTGTCCTCTTTCTCTGCTGTCACAGTGAGGGGAAAGGACTGAGTACCTCACTGCATCCCTTCAGCAAGAAGTCGCATGATGTGCCCAAAATAAGCAAAATCATACTGGAGATACTGCTGCTGTAGTCTGCCTCACACCCACAATTTTCTGACACGACCCACTTTTGGTGTGGCACAGTTCCAAGAGAGCAAGCCAGATGCAAGAGGAAAAACAAGATCTTTTACATTCATCAATATATTTGCTGTAAGACCCTGGCTTACAGACCGTATTTATGTTTAAGCACAGACTTAATGGTACAAGGGCTGAGCATGCAGGCAGCCAAAGACTGGCAAGCGTGCCCGTGGTGGGAAGGTGTGCCAAACTAGCTGTAAGCTGACATCTGAGGGCAGCAATCATATTAGGAAGAGCAAACACCAAAAGAGGCCCCCGCCTCGCGGTTCATGCCCGCTCGGGGCCATGCTGACCTGGTGCACGTGGGGCTGCAGCACCGCGGCTGCTCCCCGTGGCATCACCGACTTCGCCTCTGGTGTTGTCTTCTCATTTGAAGAGGACAGAGATCGTTTCGTGCTCCTGCTAACGAGGCTCGTGAAAGGGAGGAATGCCAGTTTGCTGTGATTTTATGAATTCGCTGCAGAGATCATAGCTGAGCACTGAGCAGGCATGAACTGACGGGGCAGCGAAGTGGGGGCGGTCACTGCAAGTGCCACCGAGACAATTCTTTGAGAAGTCACCTTATTCTCCCTTATTCTGCCATTTTTAAGTCACCTCATTCTGTCATTTCACTCAAGAAGGTGTCCATGCCTGTGAAACAGCAGGTTTCCCACTTTCTTATAGTGCATTTGAGAACTTGAACCTCTCCTCTCCTTTAGTGCCAGCTCAGAAAAAAACCTCATCACCCCTCTCTCTGCTGCAAATAGTCCCAGCAGAGCAAGGAGCCTCTGTAGGGTCTGGTCTCCTGCAGGCAGGACAGGTTGGAAGAAGAAGAGCTTAAAATACACAAGATCTGGATTAACACAGCACAAAACCCACGCCACAACGCTAAGGAGCCAAGCCCTGAACTGCAGCGTGCATACCCAAACATGGGCCGGCATTAATGCTGCTTGTGCATTCGTTGCCACGAAGTACAAATTCTTTTATTTAGGTTTTTAGCATGTGATATTATAGCTCTAAACTCATTAATAAGTTTTATAGTACAATGAAAACATAGACTGTCCTTTCTCCTCTGCTTTTTAATTCATCAACTGTGAATTTTTATCCACTTGCGAATGAATAGATAAATTAGTTAGAAAAGAGCTAGATACTACCAAAGGCCAAGATATCATTTAAAACTAGTATCTTATGTCATTAATCCAACGCTTGGAATCACAAAATATATGCAAAACATCTCTAGAAATGCAGCTCAATGATCTACAAAGCAGTTGAAAGATTCTCGTGCTTTAACTTGTCAAAAGCAAGTCAAACCCTTTGGTTTTTGTAATCATCCTTTCTCTTCAGTACACTATCACCAGGACTGATGACAGGCAGACGGACAGTTACTTTATACACAAGTTAAATCGCAGTCACCAGTATGTGTAAGTCCCCTAAATGACACCCCGCCATTCCTTTCTCAGCACCATCCAGATCGTCTGGCTAAAAGATTTTTACAAGCGATTTGCTAAAGGCAGCCAGTAATGTACACTAAGCGTCTGCAGCAAGTCATTCCGTTAATGCCTAAGCACGGCCCTTACAACGAGCTATCACGTGAGCCTTTTGAGACGTTATGTGCATACGCCACACAGCACACCTGTGATAAAAGCCGTTACAGAAATTGTAGTCACTCGGTGGTTTTTAGAACCTTCCTACTTCTCTAGCACTGGTGTGCACCCTCACTAGTGTGCCTCAGTAATACGTGATTTGCAGGGTGAAAAAAAAGGAAGCGGCTATTCTCTGAAACAACAAAAACTCAGAAGAGTCTTCCCTCCACCACCATCACCAAAACGATGAAGAGGGAGGAGGGAAAACAAGAGAGGAGAACTCATTTTGCTAAATTAAATGGGAGCAGAAATCAGATGCGAGAGGACTGGCTAGAGAGAGGCGGGAAACAATCCAAAGCCAAGCTGAGGCAAACAAAAGCAAGTGGCCACGAATAAGTGTGCCCAGGCACAGACTGAGACAGAGGAGACCCTAAAAGAGCTCTTTTCTGTCTCGATTTAATCCTCTCGAGTGCTGTGGAGAGTGGCTCTGAGTAGGTGTCGGACTCCAGACTTGGCGTCTCCTCATCCCACCCAGCAGCTCTTCCCCGGCCGCCCTCACCCTTCAGGCCGGGGCTTTGCAGGGCAGCGTCTCCCTGGGCTCTCGGTTGAAACCTACTCAGCGTCTACTCCAGAAACCAAACGCACCTCTTGAGGGCCTGGGGCATCCTGTCTGTCACCTCACAGCCTGCAAAGCCCAGCCGAACTTGAGATGATGGCAGACAGCAAACCAAAAGGTCACGAAGCTTTTCCCGTTATCATGGAGGAGTCTGAAAGCAGCATTATTTAACTCAACCGGCTGCCCTTAACAAAAGGCATATTGTTTCTCTGGGTGATTTCTTCTGCGAAAAGCATGTGTGTGAATGTGGGAAACTCGGGCTGGCAAGGCAGTGAATGTCAAAGTTTAGTCATTTTTCCTCAAAACAGGAATCTAACACTTTATGGGTTTAAAAAAAAAAAGTCAACCCCCTTTTTGAATTGCTCAAGTTTCACACTCCATCCGAAACTAGGTAAGTGTCATTCGCTTGGCCCTTAATTTTTTCTTAACCTCTAGAGTTTTGGATGGACCTGGACCCACACTGTAAGGGACCAGTCTCCAGGCCTGAATCTCCGCTTCCCTCCAGGTAGCGAAACTCATTGCCGCCGGCTTTCCACCCAGCTAACGCGCTGAACCACCGCGTACCTAACCAGTGACGTACCCACTGACGTCCTCCTCCACTGCTCTAGGGTACAGCTCACGTCATACACCATTTCCTCCCATTTCTTACCTTCTGCTTGAGTAGGATCACTGCAAGTGGGGAGAATTCGTTGGGTTTAACCTTGTTATCATCTGGGATATTTTCTTGTGGATGCTAATCAGCCAGCCTTGTCCACACCGGGGAGGATATGCCAGTACGCTCCCACCCCCCGTAAGGCAGGCATGCCTCGTACGGGAAAGGGTGGGGAAAAACAAAACAAGCAGGGGCTTTCACAGAGGGCATTAAAGTGTTACGGTGCAGGATTACATTAGGTCAAGACAGGAATTAAGATTCTTGCAACAAACCCATGATTAACACAGTTTTAATATAACAAGAGCTAGTGCATACAAATATCTTAGTATTTGACTCTCCCTTTCTAGTAACTGAAACGCCCAATATCTTTGCATCAGTCACGGAGCCTTCGTTAGCACTGAAAGGCACCGGGATGAAGCAAACTCTTCAGGGAGGCAAAGACAGAGAAAATTTACCTATAGGCATAAAATCAACTAGTTCCATTACACATAGTTGGGGTTTGAACATTATTTCTTTTCAGTTCAGATGCTGTGGTGTTTGTGAAGACACAGCTGGTAGTGCGGTTTAACCTTATTTTTCTGGAAAGCTAGTTATTTTATTACTATTTATTCGATCTCTTGGTGATTACCATAACACACGCCAAGAGATTTGCAACGATCATTTGCTTATGGAGAAAACTTAAAGCAAAGAGACATCCTACAATCACATTAACCCTTGTGCAGCCAGATGCGATGCTACCCACGTGCCAGTTTCAGCACAACCTAATTGTAACAAAAAGTGCTTTAGGAAACGTCCAGCTCCATCTTAAGTGCTCATCTGAAGGCAACTCTCTTCTTTTAGGCTGGCAGGCTCTGTTAATTTATGCTATGTGTATCTCATGCTTATTAAAAAAAAAAAAAGAACAAGGAGAGAGCAATCAGAGGATTTCGAGGGGATATCCACCTTTTGTCTCCCATCACTCAGGGGCCACCAGGCACAAAAGGGCAGCAGGATGGCAGCCCCCTGGGTCAGATCTGAGAGGGTCAGCCCCAGCTCCCGGTGTGCAGAAAAGCAGGAGGAACCTAAGGGCACAGACAAATAAGCAGCTCAGTAAGATGACTAATCCGTCATCCAGGGTCCTGCTGGCTCCTGAGCAGGGTGCCAGCACACACTAACCTGTCTCTGGGTCTGCCCAGACTTAGACCCCACCGTCAGTGGCCGATTCATTTTTATGCGTTCCTCTGTCTTTTTAGCACAACCCTGTCGCAAACCCCTTAAAATCAAAAATTTCTCTCCAGCTCCTCCAAATGCAAGGACAGTGTTTGGCATTAAAACCCCAGAAGTTACAATTTGCAAGCAGACACCCTGTTGCGCTCTCGTGGTCACCGGCTGCGGTTTCTGAGTTTTGTCCCTGAAAAGAAACAGCTCCTTTGTCCAACTAACTAGAAGAATAGGGAAATAATAACAAAAATACCCAAAAGACCCCCTGCCTTGGAGGTAACCCCATCCTCCTCTGGGTGCAGACCACCAGCCGCTGCCCCACGGCTGCCAAGCGGGCAGGCGGGCCAGGCCAAACGGGGAGCTCACCCTCCCCTTGGCTGGGGGAGCACCGGCACGGTGCAGACCCCCCTGCCAGGCACCTCCTCCTGCAGGGAATTGGGTGGGCGCTGGGCCAGGGGCGGCTGGTGGTGGGCACCGCTTCCCCCAGGTGAGCCATCCACGTCTCTGTTTCTAGCATTTTCTAAGCGCCGTGAGTCCAGGAAATCCCGAACGCTAAGCAATCTCTCATTATCTTAAAACCAAAAATCCTGTTAATGGCTTTACCTCATACCCTGCAGCTCTGGAAACCTGCCCGGCTCCTTCTTCAGTTACTTACTTCAGCTGATGATTTTGGCAGGTTTTTTCCCCAGATCTTGGCTACTGTTCCTCGGAGAAACTGCACCTAACCCTCTTGCGTTGTGGTTGTCCGTCCTCAAGCTTGTCTCCACGGGGCTTTTATTCCTGCACCGTTCATAGACTAAAAACCGAGCAAGCAATTAAACAGCGCAAAGCACAGAGGCTCACAGGCACCTAAAACCAATTAACGACTTCACCACGTGTTCGTTAGTTAAGAAAACATTTCCGTGCATACTGATATAATAAAAACACTGACAGTGTTTAAACCTGCTTTCTGTAGCCTAGTTTAAAAACTTTTATTGCGGCGGTTCTCCCATGACAAGGCTGAAAGGCCCTTGCTCCTGCGAGTCCTTTAATGAAGTTTAATAAAGTTCCCATTTACAAGCATCTCTTGTGCTGTTATCTGGCATGTGGTACATGAGACAAAAGCCTTCAGAGCCAGCACCTTACCCTTTATTAAAAATATTGTTAGGGTTTCGTTTAGGGCTCTTTTGAAGGTCAGCAAGTTTTAATGACCATCCTTGTTTCCAACGCCGAAAGCGGAGCAGGGGCTGCGTGAAGCCAAGGCACAGCCACGGACAGTCGGGGAGAGAAAGCAGCTCTGAGTTTCAAGCCAAGACATCATCCATC
Organism: Phoenicopterus ruber ruber; assembly: GCA_009819775.1. Taxonomy (NCBI): domain Eukaryota; kingdom Metazoa; phylum Chordata; class Aves; order Phoenicopteriformes; family Phoenicopteridae; genus Phoenicopterus; species Phoenicopterus ruber. The sequence continues at coordinate 186,005,013 of CM020215.1, read as the reverse complement.
CAGAAAGCAGACAGAGATGTAGGACGGGGTCTCAATTCCCCAAAGACGTGCATTTGCACCAGATAAAACATAGCAGCCCTCTACAGTTCTTTCGTGTATGTTTAGGCTCAGTTCAACCATCTTTTATTAGATGACAGCTTTGGGGAGTTGCATTCAACCGAAGTTGCCCGTGATTTGCCCTTCCAGGTGTTGGGGTATAACCACGGAGGGGTTTCAGTTGGGCTCAGCACTAACCCCATCGGCGCTTGTTGCTTCCTCAGCTGCATTTTGAGCCAAACGGCTCAAACAGGGCACTAAAATGCTGTTCTCAGGAGGAGTGGACAACCTACAGGTGGGTGCCCCATTGCATCAGCTGCCACCATCCCCAATGCAAAACCCACTGGCAATGGTGACAAGGACATTGGAGACCAAGTCGTACCTCTTAAGAGAAAGAACTGGGATTTCTTTATCCCTCCTGAGATGACACAGAAACATAATACTCTTGAGGGGGCTCAAATAATTTGCCCCTTCCAAACTTTACTAGCAGACCTGTTCTTTACCCTAACACGTCTCCTTAGGAGACACACATTGTCTCGTTGAGCCAGGTGGGCTGAAGGACTTGGATCTCTCTTGGCCCCCGCTCACAGCCCATCACTATTTCCTCTTCGTCCCGAGTTAACAGCACAAGCAAATCTGGGAGTCGTGCTCAAAGTACGCCAGCTGCTGCATAATGGCATATGAACAAAGAAAACCTGTGTTCCCAGGCCTGGCGTCTCCCAGCAGAACAGCCTCCTCTTTGTGGTTTCAAAGAGCCCAGCGCTATTTATGGCACTTCAGTTTCTATTCTTCAGCAATTTCATGTTCATTGAAAAACAACTTTCTAATTTTGTAATGCCACACAAAAAGCAGAGACGAGATGGATTTGTCAGCTGCTCCAGCCTGCAAAAAACAGGAAAAAACCCAATAATTTTACCACCAAGTCTTCCATCGGCGAACCATTCCTCCCCCTTCCCCAACACAGATCTCTCTCCCACCGAAGAGCTTTTTCAGGCTCTGCCTTTGCAGGTGGACGAGTCCCTCACCTCTGGCAAAGCACTTCCTCAAGGGCGATGGTCGTGTTGGGAAGAAACGCACAGGGCAGGACTCACAGAAGGTCATTTTGCATTACCAGGCTTGGAAAGAGCCACGAAGCCTCATCGACAGCTGGGGTTAAGGTTTTTGAAGATGAGATTGGCAGAGCTGTTGCACTCTTGGGTTGTCGCAGCTCGCCACAGCTCTGCTTACCCATATTTCTGGCCATACTTGTTTTGCTGTGCACAGAGAGAGTATTTGATTATGCCTATATGATATATGGGCTTGTACGACACCATCTCTGAAACCACTAGTCCCCGCATACACAGCAGTACAATACAAAAGATGGAAAATGGCATGTTTATGTCCCTTTGCGTTGGACAAAATAGTTACAAAACAAATGTGTGGCTTGCCCTTATTTGCTGAATATATCTGAGGGTTTACGTGAGATCAAAGCGCAGCTCCTGACCTTCAGGAAATCTTGTGAGGAATGTTAGTTTGTATTTATGGTGAATGCAAGAAGGGGCTGCATGTGATTTGCAGCATAGAATCATAGAATGGTTTCAGTTGGAAGGGACCTTAAAGATCATCTAGTTCCAACCCCCCTGCCATGGGCAGGGACACCTCCCACTAGACCAGGTTGCTCAAAGCCCCATCCCACCTGGCCTTAAACACTGTCAAGGATGGGGCAGCCACAACTTCTCTGGGCAACTTGTGCCAGTGCCTCACCACCCTCAGAGTGAAGGATTTCTTCCTAGTATCTAATCTAAAGCATATGAGGCCAAAACTAGTATCTCATTGTTCGGGAATATTTGAGGGGAAGGAAGGTGAGAATTGGCTCATAATGCTGTGAAAGAGCTACAAAAGGATTGCAAAAATAGCTGGAAATACCTGTATGACTGTCATTGCTCACCATGGACCTACGCAACTGTCATTGTTCATCATGGACGTATGTAGCTGTCACAACATCTGCTCGAGAGGCCTACGGTGAAATCAAAGAGCTTATTTGAAGTCCAGAATGACTTACTGACTAGTTCCTTAAATCTCAGGCTAGAAGAGAGCAAATCAAGAAATTCCTACCTGATTTAACAGCACTTCAGAAAGAAACCTGTCTAGATAATGAATATCTATGTGCCAACAAAGACAGTGGCACACAGAGCACCCAGCAAAGCCATAGCCGCCATGCTTAACCCTGACCATAACTGAAGAAATGCTTCTTTTTTCCCCTTCTGAGCTCCAGCTTATTGATTTTGGAGCTCTCATCTTTTATTCAGAGATCATGAAAGTCTGTTTGGAGACCACATTAAGTGAAATTTCCCCCTTCTTTTTAAGTGAAGTTTCCAGCCCTTTTGGTTGCAGGGAAAATTTTCAAAATACGACACAAATCAAGCAAAGGATTAAAATGCCATAAGGCAACAAAAAGAATAATAATTTCTAATGTCTTCTCTAAAATCAAGTTTGAGACAGTTTGGAGTCTCATTGATGTGTTTTGAATACTTGTCATACCTTTAGATTCCTAAAATGTTCACATCTAAGGAAGGCAGACAAAAACATAGATGACTGTTTGACCTGGGCGAATCAGAGACACGGTCCTGAAAGATAACGTGATTTGGGGCTAAGTATGTGTGTCCTCAGCAGTTTGCTTTTTGACCTTTCTTACCAAACAGCACTTCAGTTGTAGGATTGGGAGCTATTCCCCCGGCAATTTTTTGAGCCACTTTGTCATTATTAAATATTTTAATATCCTTTTAAAATTCTTTCCAGATTTCATATTATCCACCATGATGTGTTTGCTCCGGCTTAGTTGGACATGTCCTCAGAGGCTCCTGCTTGCATGAGTCTCATTACTACTGAGGGGCAAGCCTTGGACCACCATTTTCGAAGTCTTTCAAAAGTCTTTCAAAATCAGTACAAACTGGTTCCAGCCGGGGCATTTCACAGCTGGGCTGCTGGGAAGGTCTGCAGAGCTTTTTTTCCACCCCTTCATGATGCCTCAAAGTCCAAGGCAGCTGATGGCTGGAGAAGGCGCTGGAGCATTTCTGGCCTTCTGTTCACAAATGGGGAAGAGGAGAAGCTTGAGGCCAAATCTGCCATCAGCCTTGTGTTTCCAAGGCCAGAGTATCATTTATATTGGACTTGGTGGACTTAAGACAGTATCAGCTTTCACCAGAGATGATAATTTGGGATCTTGATGTAAAAGAACAAGCATCTGGCATCCAGGGTTAGCATGTTATTCAGGCAGGAGCAGGACTCCTTGCAGAGTGAGCGTCGGAAGACAGAAATGAGGGGACATATAGCACAAAAAACTCAGCAAAGGCAGCAAGGTATGCCATAAATTAATGTATCATTAGACTAACTATCTAGAAAGACACAACTAGACGAGGTGTAATTACTTAAAGTCACACAAGTATGCGGGAACAGGGGCAGCAAAATAAGCTACTGGGGTAGATCTGCCACGTCGCAGAAGGCAAGAGCAGGGACTGGGAGAATGAAGAACCGCCCATTGTAAGAGAAGATCAGGTTCAAGACCATTTAAGGAACCTGAAGGTTCACAAGTCCATGGGACCTGATGAGATGTATCCGTGGGTCCTGAGGGAACTGGTGGATGAAGTTGCTAAGCCACTATTTGTCATATTTGAGAAGTCACGGCAATCCAGTGAAGTTCCCATTGACTGGAAAAGGGGAAACATAACCCCCATTTTTAAAAAGGAAAAAAAGAAGAGCCAGGGAACTACAGGCCAGTCAGTCTCACCTCTGTGCCAGGCAATATCATGGAGCAGATCCTCCTGGAAACTATGTGAGGGCACATGGAAAATAAGGAGGTGATTGGTGACAGCCAACATGGCTTCACTAAGGGCAAATCATGACTGATAAATTTGGTGGCCTTCTTTGATGGGGTGACAGCGTTGGTGGATAAGGGAAGAGCAACTGATGTCATCTACCTGGACTTGTGCAAAGCATTTCACACTGACCTGCACAACATCCTTGTCTCTAAATTGGAGAGACATGGATTTGATGAATGGACCACTCAGTGGACAGGGAATTGGCTGGATGGTCGCACTCAAAGAGTTGCGGTCAATGGCTCGATGTCCAAGTGGAGACCAGGAACGAGTAGCATTCCTCAAGGGTCAGTATTGGGACTGGTGCTGTTTAACATCTTTGTTGGCGACATGGACAGTGGGACGGAGTGCACCCTCAGCAAGTTTCCTGACAACACCAAGCTGTGTGGTGCAGTCGACACGCTGGAGGGAAGGGATGCCATCCAGAGGGACCTTGACAGGCTTGAGAGGTGGGCCCGTGCAAACCTCATGAAGTTCAACAAGGCCAAGTGCAAGGTCCTGCACATAGGTCGGGGCAATCCCAAGCACAAATACAGGCTCTGCAGAGAATGGCTTGAGAGCAGCCCTGCTGAGAAGGACTTGGGGGTGTTGGTTGATGAGAAGCTCAACATGAGCCAGCAATGTGCACTCGCAGTCCAGAACGCCAACCCTGTCCTGGGCTGCATCAAAAGAAGCGTGGCCAGCAGGTCGAGGGAGGTGATTCTGCCCCTCTACTCTGCTTTTGTGAGACCCCACCTGGAGTCCTGCGTCCAGCTCTGGGGTCCTCAGGACAAGAAGGACATGGACCTGTTGGAGCAAGTCCAGAGGAGGGCCACAAAGATGATCAGAGGGCTGGAGCACCTCTCCTATGAAGACAGGCTGAGAGAGTTGGGCCTGTTCAGCCTGGAGAAGAGAAGGCTCCGGGAAGACCTTCAAGCAGCTTTCCAGTACCTAACGGGGCCTACAAGAAAGCTGGAGAGGAACTTTTGACAAGGGCATGTAGTGATAGGACAAGGGGTAATGGCTTTAAACTGAAAGAGCGTAGATTTAGATTAGCTAAAAGGAAGAAATTCTTCCCTATGAGGGTGGTGAAGCACTGGCACAGGTTGCCCGGGGAAGTTGTGGCTGCCCCATCCCTGACAGTGTTTAAGGCCAGGTGGGATGGGGCTTTGAGCAACCTGGTCTAGTGGAAGGTGTCCCTGCCCGTGACAGGGGGGTTGGAACTAGATGATTTTTAAGGTCCCTTCAAACCCGAACCATTCTATGATTCTATGTTCACCTGTATGCGGTACAATGGAGATGACCAGGTTCTCCATTAGCTGGAGTCCCCTTCATGTACTCTTAGCATTGTAAGTAATTATGTTTTCCTCCTTCTGGAGTATTTTCCATGTTGCCAGAAATCCCTCCAGAGCACAATATATAATTTAGTCTTGTTCCACCAGCACTGCTCCATCGCATCAATGCGACAGCCATGAGTCCTGGTCTGGGGCTCTCTGTGGCCTGACTCAGATCAGGGGCAGCTCTGGACCAAGGGCTCACTGAAAACAGAGAGCATGACGAGCCACATCATCCCTTGCCAGACACTAACCTCTCAGGAACGAGGAGCAGCACCACAGCCCAGCAGTGCTGCCGCTTGGCCAGGGAGCAGGGATTGATAACCACCCTCAACATGGGGCCAAGGACCACCAGAGATCCCCCTTCCCACAACCCCAGGCATTTCCCAATGTCCATGTCAGAACATGGTTTTTTTAAGCATGAGCTAAGTACAAGAATACAAGTAGCTGCAGTAACTATGCCACAGATTTTTTTCTGCCTGACAGTATCAAAATTTGTGTATTCAAATCTAAGCCACATATGCAAATGATGGAGCAGCGAGCTGAACCTGATCTCCTGCCATTTGCTTGGCTCTTAGTGCTTCAGCAGCAACAGAGCTCAACCACACACATCCCCTTCTCCCTCCATGGACAGAGAGAAGAAATTGAGCTTTTCATCTTCCATGCCTCAGTTGCCTCATGTCCAGCTGAGGACAAATCTTTACACGATGTCGCAGCACTGCCTGAAAGGAAGGGGACATCTCTCTTCCCCATGAAAACGCTCTGCTGTGCCCAAGCTCACTTGGGTTTTGGGTTGTAAAGTCACAGCCAGTGACTGCTGCTTGTCCTGTGGTTTTGCTTCCTTGAAAACTAATTTCAGATGTTTAAACATTTGTCATTTAAATGGTTTGCAGTAGGATTAGCTCTTACCTCACCATAGTTTCAGATGAGGTTATTAAACAAAAAAAAAAAAAAAAAGAACAGAGAAAAATACTCCAGCCCCACACTCATCTGACACTGATCTGGTGCACCTGCAGGTCCCTGGAAGAGGCGAGGAGTGGTCTTGCTCCTCCCCAGACATAGCCCCAGCTCCAGCCCCAGGTGACTACCATTTCCCTTCCAAACCAACGTAGGGCCTCTGTGGGGCTGCTGGGCATGCTGAATAAGTCAACTAACCCCACCAAAGCAAAGCACAACATGGGGGTACCATGTGCATTGGTCATCACTGGCTCCCACCCATGGGCTGGGAGGGGACACATGGGGGTGGAGAGAGAGGAGCCACCCCTTGGGGCTGCAGCCCACAGTTACACCAGATTTGGGGGGGATATGACACCACTCCGTCCTTCCACTGCAACCCTGAGGACCCACTGTTCCTTTGGGAAGTCAAGAGGATGCTGCATTTCAGAAGCGAGCTGACTTGTTCTTGCTGTTTTCCAGAGCCTCCCCAAGCTTCCTAAGGAGACTGTTCAACCTGAACATCTCAGCGCCGGTGGGGCTGTTCTGCCCAAGCGTGCTCTCCTCTCTCAGTGGACATAAAGCAATAGATAGATTTTTCAGCCTCCTTCATTCACACCATTACGTGCTGCAGCTATCTCCTTGATGGATGCAGCAGTTCAGTGTGAGGCAAAAAGAGACTAAGACATGCTATACACTAATTTCACATGGTTTTTTTTTCCAAACCCAAGCCCTATGTTTGTGAACCTGTAAGACAAAATACTGTTAGTCTACAGCTATTTCCATGCAAAGTCAATCTGAAGGCAAATCTTATATTTCTATCATTGCAGAGGTTTATCTCCATGGGCACCATTAATGTTGGTAAAAGTGGACTGGAAAGATGCCCAGCCAAGCCATGGTGCACATGTCCAGAGTGAGAAGACACTGGTCCCTTGGCTGTAATTTACTGTTAAGTCTCCACTTTTTTGCAAGGAAAAGAAATGTCTACGAGTATTGATTTTTCTGTCACCATTAGTGACACCTTATGGGAGTGAAACTGTATCTTTTAAGCACTGATTTCCAATTTTTTCATAAAAAACTTTTGCATTGCAATATTTAACTTTTAAAAGCCCAGTGGTCATGGGGCATCTTTGAGCATCAAGACGACCCTTGCCTTTGTGCAATAGCAGACACCTCAGAAGGGATCCTTGGAGGGCAGCAGTGAGAAAGGCATTTCACTGGGAAGCAGAGAAATGTTCGGGAATGGAGTTGGATTTAGGTGCTGACCCTGGGCCAGTACTTCCCTCCAGCAACGTCTTGGGTCTCAGAGCCTAAACTGACTCATTGCTCTGCTTGTAGGCAGCTGTGGCTCCTTGTCTCAAGTATCTTCCTGCCCTGCCCGGTTTCGACATCCACATCTTGCAGAAACAGAAGTTTTTGTCAGCAAGAGCAGCAATGCAGTCAGTAATTTAAAAGCCTTGGAAGCCTTTCCACGTGCTGGAGAACTTTTATGATCGGCTGCTGCCAATATTCGGTCACAGAGACAGGCCCCCACCTCAGATCTTGGCTGCAGACCTGTGTCCTCAACCAGCCACAGACTACAGGCTTGGAGCAGAAATACTGGAGGAAATCCTAGGATGTACGTTAAGCACAGAAAAATCAGAGTAGATGCTCATGACAGTGCCTTTTAACCCTCGTCTGACACGTGAACTCAATCCAAAATGGGGAACTTGGATGTGGCCTGCAGGGGACTGAGGAGTAACTTGGCTCACACATGGTGCACGGGAGCAGAATTTGGCCTGGGATGTTGAAAACCACTTCTCAAAGTCAGCACATGAGTCAACACCCAAAAAGAGCTCCGAAGGGAATCACAGCTGGGGGCTGCACCTAAAAAGGGAGGAGGCACATCTCCAGTGAGTCATCTCCTTCTAGAAGAGGGATGCTTGCTTGCAAGGCGTCTTTATTTCAGGCAAAGTCAGTCACTCCTGAGTCATGCCACGGCAACGCTACACGGCCGGCGAGGTGGAGAAAAATATTCACGCAGCCTTTCCCAAGCAGGGTGGGTGGCAAGTGCCGTGCTGGGGCGTGATGGTGTCCGTCTGCAGCCCCAGTCCCTTTCGGGGAGTGCTTCCTCCTCTCTGAATCCTAAAACCCAAAAGTGGATGCGAAAGAGGTGAAAAGGGGCCTGGAGTTCAAACTGGAGCGGCTCAGCTCCGCAGGAGGGATGCGGTCGCCCCGCACCCCCCTGCAGTGAGTCAGGGGCCTGGAGGACACCCAAACTGCACCACCCCGGCTCTCGCACAGCTGCAGAGGCCAATCCCTCCGGCCGCAGGAGAGCCTGCCAGCCCCAATTCCTATCAGCGAGAGTAATTCATCGGGGGGGTGCGAGGGGGGAGCATGGGAGGCAGGAGAGGAGAAGACGGATGGAGGGGGGAGAGAGTGGAAAGAGGACGTCTCCCAAGAAAGCCGGAAAAGCACCTACACATACAACGTAGATAAATACTACTTTTCTGTCCCTAATTTTGACATACGTGAAAATAGACCCTTTTACTGTGCCTGCGATGGATCTGGGGAGGATCTCAGTGCCAGCAAGGGGTGTCTGCAAGGAGGGCAGACACTCCTCAGAGGCCCTCTTCACATCAGGATGGAGGCAAGGAGAGAGCTGCAGACATCCACCCACAACCCCTGCAGACCCAACAGCCAAAAAGCCCCAGATACTGGGCAACTTTAGCACTCTCAAAGAAAAGACAGGATTCCTCCCCACGCACACCTCAAAACTCTCTATTTCCTTTCACTGAAGCATCTTGTAGCCCTCAAGGTTGCAAAAAAACCATAAATGGGAGGGACTGTTTCTGCATGATTTATAAAGAGAGAATACCTGCGTGCATGGAGGAGGAGAAACCATCCACTCAAGCTTACTTGCCCAGGAAAAGGACCCATGTGAAGCCTATTATTTCAAAAACACCATCATTTCCCTAAAATTGCTAGGGACTTGGGTTGATTTGGCTTGCAGATGGGAACGTCAGGAGAGACTCTCACATGGGGTCAGGTGTAGGAGCTCGGGGTCTTTTGAACATCACTACACAACCGCCAGTAACTTCAAGCACAATGCTGGCACTAAGTCACACCAGCTTCTCGTCTGGGTCGCTGAGGTTTCACAGTATGGAGTCAGCAGCTTTCTCAGCTCTGGTTAAAGCAAGTAGTGAGCTAAATAGGAAAAAATGGTCTGAGGCCAAGCCTTTAAAAGCTGAAATGACTGTGGCTTACACATAATCCACCACTAAAGTAGGTCTTGATTTTTATTGAGCTGGCTCTCTGGTGCACATTCCTGCATCAACTGCTTCAAATTGCATCAGGCAGGAGCGTCACACTGCGACTTGTTCGCAGCTTGGACTGCGGCTTGGTTTCCGAAGGAGCGAGCCAACAAGCCAGGTAGATTCAATTTTGCCATGCAGCAACAGCCTTGTGTCAATATTTGGGCGTTGTTTGGGCAAGCTTCTGTTAAAAGCAGTTTATTTTTCCCAAAGCTTTGTCCAGGAATTATATATGCTAGAAGGGGCAAGACACACAAGGCTTATCCATCGGCTTCTTTCCTCTAGATGAGTGACAGTATTATTAACACTATAATCCACCTATCCAGCACATCTGAACGCAATTCAGGACATGGGTCTGCCAGGACCTCCTTTGAGGACCAGGAATCTGCCAGCCCTCCTTTGGTGGTACCAAATGAGGGTACCCAAGCCAGAGGGCATGAGGATTTTAGTGGGTTTTCATTCTACCAGTCCTACAGGTTCCTGAACCTCCCTTTACCTACTGCTAGATGGAGGAGGAATGGTTCACTTCAGCTGGTAGAGTTTGGGGTCAAACTTCCTTTAAACCAAGAAGGTAACCCCCAAAAGGGCTGGACACTGTAGCCAACAGCTTCAGCAAAACTTAGAAGCCGTTAGCGATGCTTGCCTGAGTCTGCAGGGAGCTTGACACAGCAGCAGATAGCTGTAGGGTCCCAAAACAAAGGCACCTTTGCTCCCTTCGGGGATAACCAAGCATCCTGGGGTCTTTTCGTCACACAGCCCAAAAGAGGATGGGAACACCTAGGTGGCAGAGGCAAGGTCCCGTGGGGACTGCAAACAGAAGCAGCAGAGAAACATTGACCCAATGAACATGTATACACGCACATAACATATAATTTTTTTTTTCCTAGTTTTCCCCTGGTTTTATGAAATTAGATGAAGGCATCGAACTGGGCTCTGCATATAGGCTAGCAAATCACTCACCATGTGAACTGGGGCTGTCTGGAGATTTTACATCTTTTTTCCATTAGGAACAAGAGACTGTTGTAATTCTGGCACTGAGATGAGCTGAGGGCATCAGTTTCCATGCAAATCCCTATGATATCAGCCCGATTATGGGGAAAATAAAAGTTCAACAACACAGCAGTTGGAGAAAAGCCAAAGAATAGGCAAAATGAGAGGCTGAGCCCTTGTCTGAGCAAAGTTAAGAGAGGTCAGTTTTCCTGCCTTTTCCCTTTAGCACGGTCAGTTTGCAACCACACATCGCTACCATATAGTAGTGTTCCTTCCTGATAAAAAGTCTACATTTGCAAGCCTGGCAGGTCTGTCATCTCGCCATTTGGCTCTCACAAAAGCCAAGAAAAATTAATACTTATCTTGAAAGTATTTATTACAAGAGGCAAAAGAAGCAATGGAACTGGGTTGGCTTTGGGAAATGGTCTGTAAACTGTAGAGGAAACCATCTGAAATGATATCAGCGATTTAGCAGACACGTGTGGCAAATGCATTTTTACATACAGATATAAAGCAGGAATTACGCTTTTGGGAGTCCAGTTTCCAGCCTGTTAGCATAGCACGGCATGCAAAGACACACCGGCTCGTGTAGCTCTGGCTCTGGAAGCTCTTCACCGAACTCTGTGGTATGGCAGAAGCTGAGAAAGCAAACCATCACAGTCCGGCTCCCTCGAAACCCCACCTGCACTTTCCCTGCTTCTGCAGCTTCACCCCTGCTACCGAGCTCTCATTTTAAGGACCGTCACTGTCATATTTCAGGCCAAGTTTTTATATGTGTGTATATATATATACACGCATATATATGCATGCCAAACCCCCAAAGGAAAGGTTTTCCTTGAGGAACTGGATCAATTCAGAGTCTGTTTCCCATTTTGGATATCGTCATCGCCACACCAGCTGCTCACCCCTGGGTGGAAAGAGAGAAGAAGCCTGAGAAATAAGAGCTGCCTGAAAATTTTTCGTCAAAAGCTAGATGCGTCGTTACAGTGAGACGGTTTGAAACAGAGACACTCTGAAAGTGAAAATTCCTGCATAAAAAAATAGCTCAAGGAAGGTGTCCAGAAATGTTTGAGTGTTTTTATTCTCCCTCCCCTCCATTTCATGAGGTGCTAATGATGGCATGTCACAAGACAGCACAGAAGCTCAACTGTCCTATTGTATTTTGAGCATCAGCCAATACTCAGCACAAATTTAACACACCTTTTTTTTTAATGTCAGGCTTTCGTTACACGAGAGCCAAGAGACATTTCGAAACAAAGATGTTATTCAAAATGCATAGGGGAGTCTGCTTCTTCTGCTTGGTAAAGTAAAATTTATTTTCAGTCAAAAAAGGAGTCAGTTTTTGGAAAGGTCACTGAGAAAGCACAATTGGCAGATGCTGAGGTTAACTGAATGACTCCTTCTTATTTAGCCACCCCGCCGTGAGGACGAGGGAAGAGTGGCAGATGGCCCGGCCATCACTGGGAGAAAAGCTTGTTTTAGTCTTAAACACAAGCCCATAGACTCCGGAAACTAAATGTGAGCCATTGTGGATGCGTTATATTAAAGAAATACTAAAACGGATCTGACATTTTAAATATTTTCCAGTCGAGACTGCCCACTATTTTGGTGCATGTTCCCTTCCCCTCCATCCCCATCCCTGATAGGGATAAACAAAGCAGCCCATACACCCAGGGCCCATCCTCTGAAGTTGAGCCATTTAATCACAAAGAAAAGAAAAAAAAACAACAACAGACAGCAAATTCCAATAGCTTGGTGTCAATGCTCTTAATTGTAGAAATTGGTGTGGGAGAAAATCTTCCCAAAGATGCAGACTGAGCTGCTGATACTGCTGGACATTTTTTTTTCCTGAGGGGTAAGGAAAACAAAGAGCCCAATACGGGTAAAACCTGGCTGTGTTTAGGTGCACGTTTAAGGTGACTGTGTCTCACAATAGGAGAATTTAATGATCTGGGGAGAAAAGTAGGGTTTTTCCCTGTCACACAGTTCTTTTTGGATATTTTTAATGTGAATTTCTTTGTGTACCATGGGAATTTACAAAATCAGTTCCTACACCCCCACATGCTTGCACTCTGCTCAGGGTCATCACAGTCCTTATTCCCACTCCGAACCATGGGCGATGCTTTGATGTTCATCTTCAGGCTGGAGGGATGGCAGCATTTTAGCACAAGCATTTCACAAAGATATCTGCTCCGAGATCTGTGGGGAAATGTGATTTTATGGTGCTCTAGCAAGGCATTGCACCCCAGGGCAAAGCAGAACTGAAATGTGCAGCTAAATGCAGATGCTGAACAGAAATGATTTGACACTTCACCCCAGAAAACAGAGAGAAGGTAGCGTTATTGCTGCCAACGATTAGTTTTTCTGGAATTGGCTCTTTTTTTTTGACCTGTCCTAGTAAGATGAGGCCAACTGTACTCCTGTGGAAGTGAAATATCTGAGGGTGCTGGGATATTTAATCAGAATTTGCTGGTCTCATCCTCTTCTAGCAATGCTGGTGACCAGCTGAAGCTGAAGATGGTCTTTGCTGCAGCTGAAGGAACGCCTCCTCAGCAGCCAGCTTGCAGATCAGCTTTGGGACACAACCGAAAAAGAATAACGTGGGCCAGCATTTCTCAAAAAGACCCACAATTAACATTTATCAAGAGCTGGAAAGACTCCTCAAGTCAAAGAAGCCACCCAGGCATCTGCCTGGATGGGACTGTAGGGACTCTGGCCTTGTGGACACGGCAATGGTGAAAAAATTCCGTGGCAGAACAGCTCGAAGACCTCGGAGCCCCCCAAGGCAGCGCAGCGTGTGTCTGCTACCCACACCAAGCACCGCACGGTGAGGAGGATGCAAGAGCACCCTTGGGAGAGTTTGCCAGCACCAGCAGAGCCCTCAGACTGCAGCTACCGGCAGGACCAGGAGATACAGAAGAGCTACAGCGAGAGGTGAGTTTGAAAGCACCTGCGACTGATGTTTAAATGGACATGCAGCAGGTCAAAATGGTACCGAAAATGATACCAGCACTGAAAGCAATAAAATGTAAACAGATGATAGAATTCAGGGTAGGTATGGATTACCTTATACCCATCAGCGTACATTCAAAATAAACATATGGGACAATATTCAGCTGGCACATGAGAGGATTTGGTGAGTATTAAACAAAATGGAGGTGGTACTTTGACCTGTGAAAACCAACAAAAGCGTCACCGATGGCTCCAAGCAGCTCTGTGAAAAGCCAGAAACACTAGAATAACACGAGGCAAAAATGTTACTTCTCTGAGGTGCAACAAACACGTTTTACATGCGAGGTTAAACTCAGCAAGCAGTGGAGGAAGGTGGCTGAGAGGATGGGACCATGCCACCACACCCCTCACTGAAGAGAACTCATCACAAGGGCTCTTTGCAATCAGTTTTGCTCTCATTAATTCTGGAAATTAGAAAAGCTGCCAAGAAGCTGTGTGTGCTTCCCACATGGACGTGCTGCTTTAGAAACCAGGTGAACTTCCAGGAGAGACCCTGGAAACCGGAGATGACTTGTCAGCTCAGCTGCTGGGGGGGTCGGTCTCTTCTCCCAAGTAACAGACGACAGGACAAGAGGAAATGGCCTCAAGTTGTGCCAGGGGAGGTTTAGATTGGATATTCGGAAAAATTTCTTCACTGAAAGGGTTGTCAGTCATTGGAACAGGCTGCCCAGGGCAGTGGTGGAGTCACCATCCCTGGAGGTATTTAAAAGACGTGTAGATGTGGCACTTAGGGACATGGTTTAGTGGTGGACTTGGCAGTGTTAGGTTAATGGTTGGACTTGATGATCTTAAAGGTCCCTTCCAACCTAAACAATTCTATGATTCTATGCCATGGACCAGCCTTTGGATGAAGTGACCGTGGTCACTTCATAGAGGAGTCATAGAAGAGTCATACAGGACTCATAGAGTCATGGAGTCACAGAGGCGTCAGCATAACTACACTCACATTACGAAGCCAGGGTTATGTCTCACCAAAATAATATTTTTCAGGCCAGCTACCAAATTCTGCTACCCAGAAACCTAAAAGCTAGGTTTGGTGAAGCTGATGGGATTCTCAGCATCGATCACGGGTAAATGACCAGCAAATATAGTTTAATTTATACATAGACTTAAAAATATTAACAAGTTGGAATGGCCGCTGGATGTATCTTTTCGTAGCACAAGTTCTGTGACGGCAAAACCTTACATTTTTATCAAGCGCGTTAAATGAAGCATGCGCTACTGGACATGCCAAGATTTCCTCCCTCTAACACAAGAGCCAAGTGTAAACCTAAATCTTTTCTCATCAGCATGAAAGAACATTAATTAAAAATCCTGCAGTTAAAACACCCTGCAAAACAGACAGGGGAAACAGAAAACTACACGAGCCAGGAGAGAAAGTGTGAAATCGGATCTCGGAAACCCCGTACACATAAAGCCCCTTTCTTATTTTATTGCTTTTCGGTTCTTGCTGCTGCTCCAGCACAGCCAAGGCGCGTGCAAAGCTGCAGCGCAGCCAGACGTGCCGGCGGGGGGCAGGAGCAGGGCCACCCCACAGCCCCGTTCGGCCACCGAGGAGGGATGCGATGAGGGAGCTGCCGCCCCTCGTTACACAGCGAGGTGCCAACGAGGCTGGGGAAGGCCAGAGTCCAGGAAAAGAGAGTCTAAATGCTTGTTGTGTATGCACAATATTTATTCCTACACTTTTCCTATGGTTCTATAACTCGGGGGGATGGGGACAGCTAGGATACAGGGGATTTAAAATCCTGGAGAGTCATTAGAAAACCCTGGAGGGTCTCATTAGCTCGGCTCTGGCTCTGCCTGCTTTCTACCTCTGAGGATACCAAAAATGGGCTCATGTCTCTCACAGCACCTTCCCACAGAAAACCACGTGAACGTTGAGCCACTGACGGGGGTGAAGGAGGAAAAGAAGTGTGCAACCTCTGGCTGTGTCTCTCTCCTTTCCTCCTGCCTTTCCGCAGAGGGACTGGCTGCCGGGCAGGTTGCGATGCTCATCTTTTGGCCCAGTTTGAGAAGGGGGCACTGGAAGGAGGGTTTTTGCTAGGTACAAAGAAAGTAGAGGGAAGAGAAGAGCTCATGGGAAGCATTTTGTGTTGAGAGGTACCTTGCACAGTTGGTGAAGGTGTGAAGAACCACATGGTCCCTGATGAAATGCATTCCTGAAAACACCAAGCAAGGATACTAATGCTTTTTGGAAAAGTTTCTGGAAACTGTAACTTCCCCCTACAATCAACAGGGCTGGAGTTGCCCAGTAGCAAGCTCAGAAAAAAATTCCAAGTTGCTTCTCTTAATTTCGTTCAATGAGGGCTCAGGAGTGCCAGAGGCGCTTGCTAGGGCAAGGCATTTCCTACAGGATCATTTAAAGCTGCAGGAGTGCTGCGAGCAAGAGACCCTAATCCGAAACTCGGCGTTAATGCAGGCTTCGGACCACTGACACCACCAGCCCCCTTTGGCCAAGCCGTTGGGCGAGTGCCAAACTTTCACCACCTCCCTCTAAGTCAGGGTTGCTGCATGCTGGAGAAATCTGCCTTGTGTTTTAAAGTGGTATTTATTAGAGCATGCCAAAGAGCTTTGAGACAGCCAACGTGTAGCTGCTAATGTGTAATAACTACGGTTCTATTAGCAGCACATTGTACCAGCTGTCAACAAAATAAATTATCTGGGAAGCTGTTTGGAGACTGAGAGCTGAGCTGCTCTGTTTGGCCTCTAAGAAAAACATGCATTTTCTTTCACGTCATAAACTCTATACATAAACAAACATAAAACTACTGCTAATAAATCAGTTTTCCAACAGCATAAAGCTATTAAACTATACACAGCCTTCAGAACCAGTCTATGAAGACTGATTGCCAAGACCAGAGCTTAACGCTGCACGAGAGCCCACTGAAGTCACAGCTCAAAAGTGTGAAATATTTGTGGGTATAAGCCTTTAGTGCAACCCTGCTGCCAAGAGCCACAGCGGAATGGCGACAAGCCCCATCCACCGTCATGAATCACTCTACTTCTCAGAGAGATGGAGAAAAAACAGGGGACAACAGGATCACTCACTCAAGTTTAACCTAGATGTCAAGCTAAAGGTTTCCTGAGATGTTTTAAATAGTGTCCAGAAACTCCTGTTTGTGTTGGGTGAGAAAGCTGACCCCCCCCTCGCAATTTGTAGGACTTTCTGGAGCACTGATGGAGACATCAGCCCAGCTACATACTGACAGAGCTAAATCCCAGCCCACCTGCAAATTTTGCCATGGACTTCAGTGGCATCCATTCAATCCTCAGCCATTAAGCCACTCATTATGGATAATGAAGCTAGAAATTATATGCAGCTGAGATAGCCACTGGCATCATCCTAGAATACTTTTTTTAAAAACAAACCCAAAACCTCCAGACATCCTGGTACACCGGCACGGTTGGCCTGACTTTGAGCACGAGGTGGGGAGGCAAGGCACGTTAGCTGGGCTGCCGACGCAGAGCACTGTCGGGGAGCAGCGCAAGACGAGACAGCGCTCGCTCTGAGGGTGCACGAAGCCAAAGGGCAAACGCCTGGAGATCGGCACCGTGACACCCAAGCACCAGCCTGAGACTCCCCGTTACTTCCTTAGTCCTGCCAAATGAGTTGACTGGAGCTTCCCACCTTCCTGCCACGCTGGGAATCGGCAGGCGGTGCGGTGGCAGCGGCGAGGACGAGGAGCAGGTTGCTCCTCCAGCTTGTTCTGGCAACCCTGCTTCATACCACCTAGTTCCCGTGGGGTTATCCCGCAGGATCTCACGTGGGCTTAGCGCCCAGGCCGTGGTCGCAGCCCTTACCCGCACGGCCCAGCGGCGCCGCGCCAGCAGGCGTTACCCTGCCCGGCACAGCGAGGGCGACAGGTGCCCCAAGTCACAGGGCTGAAGCAAGCTGCCGTGCTCGCGCAATGTGACGCAAAGCCCCCGAAACAGGTAACCCCGGCCAGATGGGTAGTTTTGCCTCTGCTCGTCCAGCCCCACAAACTGTTATGCTCTAAGGCCAGTCGTAGGGGGGGTTATTTTGACACACACACTTTTCTTTAGGCAGTTGATTAAGAAGCCCAAGTGTAAAGTCTGCTTATCTGTAGCCTTTTACAATATTCGTTGTAGCAAAGGAACATCATTAGGGGATAATTCAGCCTCCGTCTCCTTCTTACAATGGCTATTGAAGGAGCCAAGGGCAACATCCTAACTTCAGTGTTTTACCTAAGTGCCTAAGTCAGGTGGGATTGGTCCTGACCTGATTTGATACATTAGCAAGATTTTTTTTTTTTTTTGGAAATGTGAAGACTGCATATACACCAAAATACCATGATTTGGTTTTTGAGACAAGGGCAACATTCTTAATTGTAAATACTGATCTGAAATACATTATATACAGAACCGAAGGTTGGCGGTCAGTGTTACAGCCATGCGCTATGGAGAAGGCAACGCTCACTTCCAGCTTGAAGCCCATTTAATCATCCCCAAGACTCCCAAAGAAGCCAGTGAGCTCCGATGCCTTGGGAGAACGGAGGTGCAGGCCTCTAGTCTGTAGTTTTTAAAAGGTGAACTGATGAATATTTTAGTTTCCAAAACATAGACATGAAAGAGCAAAAGCAACCAAAGCATTAGCGTCCCTTTGTATTGACTGGCCTGTTTTAATCCCACAAGCCCATCTACAGCATTTAACTGATAGCTTCGAATCTGTAAGAAAGAAAAGGACCTTGAAAAGATCTGGTTTACAACTCCAAGCCAATGAGATATAGCAGCCAGGATCATCTTACCTTATTGTGAAGTTATTTAGACAGCCAGAGCTGTTAGCCAGGCTGCAATGAAGTCAGTAATGTAGAAAGTAACACAGAAAACAGGAGTTTTCCCCATTGAGAATACGGAGTTTGCGCTGTTAGTATGCAGAGCTGGACTTAGTTCAAGAGCTGCTGCCGTCATATTGGCTTTATGATACTCACTTTGCTTCCAAACATCACAACGTCGGAAGTTTCTCTCCAACAGCCTAGCAGATGTCATGTCTAGCACATTTAGGCACCTTCAGATAAAGGGAATCTCACGTAAGATGGGCTCCAGTGTGGTGCAAATACATCTCAGATGCTCAACTGGGTTCATCTGAGCTGAACACCATCTGAGATGAACTCCATCTGGGTTCCTCTACAGACACCCACGCTGGGTGGACCTTTCCCACTGGTGAATTCTTTTCACTTCACGCAGGGTGTGAAGCAGCTGGATAATGATCTAAAAGCAACAATTAATGATACAAGCTAAAAAAAATCTGTGTTTGCAGACACAAATGTTTCTCAGTGGGCAGAAGCGCTCTGTGTGGGTTTTCTCTTGGCAAGCACCCACTACTGAACCAAGGCTTAAATGAATCTGTGAAGCTCTGAACATGGTTTCTCCTCCTCTCTCTGACTCGTCACATTAGGCAACCCTGCTGAAAATCAGCTCCACACCCAGCGTGTACTGCAAAGCAAGTATCAGTAACGAAGGAGGGGGGATGCACCGGGACAACAGGCTGTGGGAGCCAGCAGGAGTTGAGCCCTTCCCTGTAAGCAAGCTCCGTCACTGCCACAAAACCGGTTTCCTCCCTTCCAAAAACTCACCTGGCTGTCAGCATATCAACAGTGGCTACAGACACACATGCAGCCAGGAAAAAAAAAAAAACCCTCCTTTGGCTCTTCTCTCTCCCTTATTAAGGACTCAGAAAAGTGAGCACGTTACCAAGCTTAATGAGTTACCACGTATCAGCTGAGCCCAGGTGATGGCACCGAGGACACACACAGCCAACAGCAAACCCAAGATAAGACACATTAGCTCAAGCCTCAGTGATGGAGGTTTAAACTAATCCATTTAACCTTGAATTTGCAGTAGGTAAAGAGCATACGTGCGAATAATTGTTGCACCTCACCTTACACAGGTTAAGCTGCGGCAATACATCTGCTTAGTCTAAGCTCCTCGTTTCCATTTCTGGATGTGTGGCGTTGGCACAACAGGGCTGAGACTCTCTTCTGAATCCAAATTCAGCATCACAGCACGAGAGGGAGGTCAAAACAAGGATTAAAAAGTCAGGCTGGTCCATAAGGACAGTGCAGCCTCCAGCAATGCTCACTGGGGACAGAGTATCGCAGGAACTTTTCTCAGCAATGCATTTTTCAGTGCCATATGTAATTAGATGATGAACTTAAGTCATAAGCATACTCCAGTGAAATGACATCTACATTAGTGCCTTCCTTCTGACACAGAAAGATGTTCAAAATTGAGCATAACAAACTGGAGGGAATTCAGATCAACAGCTCTGCAGAAGACACTCCTAGATGTTGCAGCCGATGACCTCCAGAACTGCTGTATAAGCAAGCAGAAGTCTCCACCTGTTCATGCATAAATAAGATTAAAAAACCCAAACAGATGGTGACTTAATCCCCAACTCCATCCCCAGCGGACATTACACAAAATGAGGAACACGCCTTGCTTTAAACCTTTGCTTATACAGGAAAAATCTTCAAAACTGGGTGTCTGTAAGGACAAAGTATTGCCATTCCAAACTACTGTACTAATTTGGTGATTTCATGCTATAAAGGGAGACATCCAACTTTAAATACTGATTATAGGCCCGGAGTGTTCAACGGGATCGAGTGACAACTGAATGTGCAGGGGGAAAGTGGAAAACTCATGCCTGATACCTTAAACAATCCGATCTGAGGAATGGAGGGGCAAACAGCTGTCCACCTCCCCGCACCTCGCGATCGCTTGAGGTGGCCTCCTCTGAAACCCACGGCTTATTTAACACACACTTAGTCAGGTATTCTGCCTTTGGGACGGTAACATCCACCATTCACCACCACTCCATCGTTCACCCTACCAAAGAGCATTAAAACGTAGAAAACCAGCCCAAGCTGCTGCTGCTATTCAAGCAGCTTTAAAAACATGCCTTATGCTAAGGAAGTTTCTTAAAAGAAAAGCACGAGCTTGTCTCAGCACGAGCCCCGGTTCCCCTTCCGTCGGCTCCTGCTGAGGGGCGCAGTGCCTCTCCCTCTCCAAGGAACAGCAAGTCCTACACCAGCCAAGGGAATCCCCCTCACCGGCTCCGCGCAGCAACACATCCCTTTGCGTCTGGGACCGGGGAGAAGGGCCAGGCTCCCCTCTCAGTTTCACAGAGGCAGCCAAAAGGATTTGCTCCTGTGTGTTTATAGCGTAGTAGCAGTGAATTTCCACAGTGCTCCGGCTTTGCCAGAGCAAGCCTCCTTTGCTGCTCAAAATGGGTTTCCTGCTGCACAGGAGCCTCTGAGAAGGTCCCAGAGCACACAGAAGCACATCACTGTCTCAAACTTGAACCATCCCACCTTCCTTCACAGATTTTATAGTTAATCTACAGGAACATGAAACTTCACCCTCCTAAATCAGTTCACTCCATTTCTATTCTAAGGGACAATTTACCAACTGAATCTGGGGTAGGAAACATCAAAGGGAGTTTTTCCTCTTCAGAAAAATACTCCACCATCTTACACTGCCCTTCTGCCCGAAAGAAGGAAAAAACCCACACAACCACCTCAAGGATGTTTCAGACTGATTGAAGTGTACCCAGTTCAGAATTTCATTTTCTTACCAATGAATAAAACTGGAAAAATCATGTGGTGTGTACTAGGACCCAAATGTTTTGGTCAATTTTTAGGAAATCTAAAAAGCAGAGAGATGGATTTGCATCATCCTCATGGCGCTCCCCTTAGCAAATACACAGTAGACTTTCCGCTAGCTGCAGAAGGTAGGTCCAAATCCATCCTTTAAGGTTCCCAAGCAACTGGTTTGTAGCTGTGCCACAGGCACAGACACATCCTTTTCCAGACAGACACACTCAAAGATGGTAACACACCAAGGGGACACAGTATCTGAACCACTCATGCAACTGCTCACAAGCCTGCTTTGGTCAAAATAAGACCTGGAGTTCAAACAAGCCCAGCTGGCTTGGTCCAAACAGGTCAGACAGCAATCGCATGAGCAGCTCAGACAGCAGAGCCAAGTGTAATGCCTGCAGCAGCTGGAAGAGAGCTCACGTAATGACATCTCCAGTGCCTAACACATATGGAAAGAATCAGGTTCCTTGTAAAAATACAGGTTCACCTTCCACTCTTTCAGCATAACACTGATGGCCAGGAAGTCTTTTTAGAGTGGTAGACTGTTTTGGACCCAAGGGGCTGGTACCAGAAACATCCAGACACTTAAGTATTTTCTTGGTGCTACAGGATCTCCATACCTTTAAACCCACAGGCCTAGATGTCTGACCTCCCAACTAGTACTTCATGTAGAATGGTATGTAATTTAAAGCTAGCTTTTACATAGGGTTGGAAATAGGTGTTATTGTTCAAATCTGTACTAAGTCAGCATTATTACATTTGTATTAAAGCAAATCTGAAGTAACAGTTTGACCAGTTTTATTCTTTTCCTGATTGTATTAATTTTACATAGTACAAAATTTTCTTATTTAAGCAATTTGAAAAGAAAAATATGAAGTTCCCCATGAAGCCAGCATAACACATTTTGCCTAACAGGAAATACACCATTATCAGATATTTTAAAGCTTGATGTTTTCAATAAGAACTTAATCTGTACTTATGTTTCAGAGTTCACATGTTCATATGAAGCTTTCAGACATCTGGATTCCAGTTCAGGGTTTATTTGCATACAAAAATATATATTATAATGGAAAAAAGCATTAAAAGTTCTCAACTATATAAAATTACAAATATATTTTCATAAAAGCAACTTTAAATTAAAATTCAAGCTATATTTTAAAGCAAAATACAGCTGTAACACTTAAGTTATCTTATTCCATCTGCTGCAAAGTAACAAAACTGATGTCGCCAGTTAAATACTTGTAGGAGTTTACAAAGGTTATGTT
The DNA here is from genome assembly GCA_009819775.1 of Phoenicopterus ruber ruber. NCBI lineage: Eukaryota > Metazoa > Chordata > Aves > Phoenicopteriformes > Phoenicopteridae > Phoenicopterus > Phoenicopterus ruber. Next base: position 185,982,698 of record CM020215.1, on the reverse strand, counting down.
CAGAAGGCGAATATCTTGGGTAGCAAAGTTATCAGACAAGGGCAGCAGTTCTCGGTGACTGATGTCATTTATCCTTCAGAGGACATTCATAGGCAAGACCAATGCCAAAGATTCATTTCACATACCTGGAAATACAAACCAAGAAAGATCAGTAAATTCTATATTAAATAAGATTGCATGTTATTGATGTACCAGACACCCTATCTATGCCCAGCTTGCTAGGCTGCCTGACAGGCCAAAATTATGCCCTTTTTTTAATTAACATGAGAGCCAAAAGGTTAGTGTGTAAAAATTTAAGGCGATTGCTGTTCTAACGAGTGCATTAGGCTTGAAAAGACATCTGTACAAAGTTCCGTGTAACTTCAAGCATATAAATACAAGTACTCCTCAAAAATGTGATGATAAATATCAGACGGAAGTTGGACTTTTTCCTCGGAATTTCCATGTACAATAAAGATAGCTTATCACTGTAACACAAGTGACACTGTATAATTGAGACTCTGCTGAAATAACTAGAGATTTGCTTAGTTAGAAGAAAAAAGAAACACAACCAAAAACCCCAAAACCACTACAGCAGGTGGCAATCCCTGGCCTCAGCTTAAATGTGCCTTGCAAGAGGACAGTGAAACCAATATAATATAGGCAGCCCCTTAAGAGTTAGCTGCCACACGGCTGTGCAAGATACAGCAATGCAAATAGTTGGTTTGGAGGTTTCATTGTTCTACACAAACCTTCCCACTCAGAACTTTTTCAGAAGAGCAGTCCATGAGGTTTCAGTAGTAAAGATAGAGTTAGCTCAAGCATGTGTCCATGATAGGAGTCAGGAAACTAGAAATATATTTTAAGTAAGAGAAGTGAAATCAGGATTAAGATACAAGTTAAGACGACAAGGAAGTAGGAAGCTCATAAGGGCAGCTGTCTTAAGTCCAAGGCAGATGGCCAAGGCTTCAAGAATTACAGGGAAGGGAAAATACCTAATGAATACAAGAAACTCTCAAGTCCTAGTTTAATGGGGGGGTTGTTCATGCTGCTATTTAGGTCTAGTCCTACAATCTGTTGGTTTGGGCTCTATAGTCTGGTTCTATAAAAAAACAGTATTGTGTCTGTAACAGCACAGGAAGAATCAGAAAGAATAGGCAGAGTACATGGTTGGGAATAGGAGGGTGGGGGTTTTTTGGCTTTGTTGTTTTTCTTTCAAAATCATAATGAAGAACCTAGTACTGTAACTGGAAAATACAATTTCTAGATAGTGATATAAAAAGTGATCTAAATTCCATTCCTGGTAAAGACAAGAACACACAGGATTTTGATATTTAATCTAAGTCAATAGATGCAGATATCTGCTCCTTAATTCTTTTGTAAAGTGAGGTCTAGAATGAAAAAAAGTTTCCCTCAGCTACGGTTACTCCTCCAGTTACTTAGCTTTATAACGAAGAAACAAAACCCGACTTTTTAGTTGAGTTTTGAGCATTTAAGAAAGTGATGTTTACTTGATCTATACACTGTCAAGGAGGGGTGACTTGCAGCTGCCTCAGAGGTGGGGACAGCCTTTGTCACACGAGCCAAACTGCATGCCTTGAACATTTAGGCAAAGACCAGAATTTAGTCTATTTTACCTTCTTATCCACATAATGATCCATGGGACTAGCAAACTAAAATGAAGCCACATTATATGAAACTATTGCTACCCTTCCCCCTCCCCCCATACATTGGCTTTCATCACTCTTTGACAGTACCAAGTGAGATGCAGCCTACTAAAAAAATTTACTTACTTGCTAGTGTCCTGTCAAGATCAGCAATGAAGTCTTCCAGTTCCTTTGTGTCTCCAAGCTTTGCTGCAAAATAAGAGACAGACAGTTCTGCTTAGACATCACATTTCCCTGGCCAAAATAAACACTGGAACCACACAATCCCCCCCCCAAATCATTTTCAATGGTATCAAACATGCTCTGGATTATTTTCAGAAAAGTTCAATACAGTTGCTGCAATGTCCAAATGCATTCTTAGAAAACAGGGGAGACCAATTTAAAATTCTAGTTTTTAGTTTTCAATTTGACAGAAGCAAAGCAATCCTCTGTTTAGTTTCCTTAAAAAGCAGAGGTTGAAGTGGAGAAAAAAGCTATAGGCCAACTAATCCATATCCTTGCTACTGTGGGATTCTTCCTTTCTGCATGTATTCAGCTACTGGATTCATGGCCCCCACCAAATCCTACCCAGTTAGTTCCCAGTCCTGCCCAAATCTAAACCTCTTAGATCACGTCAGTATCAGTGGAATGCTGTGATGTCAGATCCTCTGATCTTGGTCCATACACTGTAAATTTGGATCCAAACATACACCTAAATTTCCACTCCTGAGAACACCACTGGTTCCATTCAATCCAGTTTTACTGCAAGTGGCTTCCTTCTCATTGCTGTGGTCTGTTCCAAGCCTGTTCCAACTCTATTTCTGTCTGTCTTCTCATCAGGAAGAGCATCTTGACCTTTAGTGTGATTCCTTGCCAAGTATTTCCTGCCAGTTTAACTGAACTTTTTTTTGCTACTTCTTATTAACTATTACTCACCATTTCTCCCTAGTATCATGCTAATTAGAAAAAAAAGCATTTTACTTCTTTATGATTGGTCAATGTGGAAAAGACATGAAAGCGTGAAAAGCTCTTGAGCATGCACCTGAGAAGACTAGTTGTGATGAAAGCACTGTGTCGTACGTATGTATGTCTGTTCATTTATTGATACACCTGCTCCGGAGTTAATCTAAGTTAACCTGAATGAAACAAGCTCCTGGGGAGCTGCAGACAGAAGCCACTCAAACAGCATGTCCACAAAGCAGGAAGGAATTACTAGCACACGCTTGTATCAGCAGCGCAAAGTCTACATGGATCTGAGTAATTGTGTTAACCTGAATGGCAGCATATGGCTTCTGAGGAGTCACCCCCTGCACCCCTGCATTCAGGCCAAGTATTTCTGTATATAGATGGGACACTTAAGCTACTTAGTTGCTTAGGTTAGAAATAACACAAGTTAATTCTGAAGTGAAGTATTCTGTAAGGAGCACCACAAATCCTGATCAACCAATAAAACCGTAATTTTCTTTAGCCTAGCGTTCCAAAATCAAAAGAGTCGCTGGGTTACCTAATGCAGTGTGCTATTGCCATTTATGATCAACACAATTACACTTACATTTGTAGCATGCTTAACAGTAATCCTTAATTTTGTTGTCATTTTAAAAAAAAAAAAGAGTCAATGCATGCATGTGAACCCTGGCTCACAGAAAGAAACTATATAGTTGAGAATTAGGAAGAGATGTCAACAGTTGAGTTTACCTTTACATGGAGTTACTGATGGAGACGGCAAACTTGGAATAGATGCCGTTGGAGAGTTAAGCTTTTCATCACTGAGGCTGAAACTATTTCTGTAGAGTGAATCTGCACCTGTAAAAAAGTTACATGATAAATTAAAATTAACACCTTTTGCAATTTTGCAATAAAATTAAAACCAAAAATGAAGCCTTTCCTATATGGGCTTCAAAGTCTGTAGAACTCAAATTTACAGACTTCAAAACCAGAGCGATAAATAAATCATCTATTGTGTGAAGGCTGTTGTTCACACACCTACTGTTAAAAAACAAGCAGTCCTAGGCCCAGTCCTCACTCCCAGTAAAGCGTCAGCTTTCCCTGCAGTCAGCATCATTTGGAAAATATTACAGGAATGGCAATTATCCCACATCCACTAGATTAGGCCTAGTATGACCTGTCTGATTCACAATATTCTGGTTACCTGAATTTTTCAAAAGCTATTAAAAAAGCTGAATAAAGAGCTCCAGGACAGGGACAGTCCCCCAGAAAGGAGAATATATTCAGCTCTGCCCTCATCCCTGAAGCAAACACACCCGTTTCTTCATACTCTGCTGCTTTAGGTCTTGTGTTCTAAATAAGTTGTCTAGCATATTTTAGTTTTCTTTTATTCTGTAACTCTCTGGAGTTCACAAAGCAGTAAATCTGTACACAAGATGTCCCGCAATCTTATTTTAGGTGGTCTTTCAAAGAAAGCTTTTATATTCCATGGAAAGCAACGGGAAAGGTTCTGACATCGTTCTAATGTTCTTGGATTTTAGCCAAAGCCTTAAGTTTCAAAAGTATCAAAGAATTATCTTTATCTTGTCTCTTTTCATAAGAAGAGTTCCATGGTGCACACAAAGTATTAGTCATGGCTCCACTGGAAGGAGGAATTGTCATTGTGTTAGAGACACTAAAACTGCTGGTTCCTGCAGTTTTGAGCCAGTGACCTGAAAACTGTAGTTCTACAAAAAGAAACCATTGTAATACAAACATGGCAATGGTCTCCATTTATTCGGCACGTTTCCTAAGAAATAAATATATGTCTCATTATATGGGGTGGTGACTACCACTGCTTGCCATTGAGGCCAGCAATTTTGCCTCCCTGCAGCACACGCAGCATTTGTCCTTGGAGCCCCAGCCTAGGAGGTGGTTACACTGCAGCACTAAGTCCATCCAAGTCAGAATTGTCACACTTCCTTGGCCGCCTTGCCCATTTGCTACGCCAAGGAGATGACTGCCTTAATTTAACTAAGGGTGTCTTGCTGAATTCGCAAAAAGGGGAAGGACCACAGCTTGTCTTGCCAAGATCTGCACATCCACACCTTCACCGAACACTGCCACAGTGTTTGCAGATATCAAACGGAGACCATCCTCCAGCTGACTATTCCTCTACCAGAAGTTCCTCCTATCTTCAGGAAGGAGAATGCATCCACACTCCTCCTCTAGCCTGCAGTCCTTACCAGCATAAACCCACCTTCCACAGGAGTATACAGGTACAGATGTATACAGCATACAACGCAGAATTGAGATAATTTCAGATATGAAAATGGAAAAATAAGCAATTTTAGAAGTAGCTCATAAAAAAACAAAAAAACAACCGGGGGGGGCGGGGGGGGGACGGGGAAGGAATCTGACACTGCTCTGCAATGATTGTCACCAGTGTTGTACTATGCAATACAAACCCTGTACATGAAAGTAACAGTTAAAGGGATGACAAATTTCCTGTTGAAATCAGCTTATAAACCAAGTTTCAACTAAAGCCACATTTCTTTTCAGTCAAGATGCAAACCCCAGTGACCAAGAAATTTAGAATGGAAAATTCTAGCTGTTCAGGACAAAACTCCTACCATCACAAAAAAGCCAAATAACTTGTAACACCTCCCACAAACAGTTCGGTAGCCAAGAGTACAACTCACTGAAACACTGAGAGAACAGACCAAAGATAAAACACTTTCCAGGCAATTTATTTGAAAAGAGCAGAACAAGAACTTTCAAATTATTTCATTATTTTAAAGGTTTTAGAGCTAGTTGAATTAATAAAAAAAATAATCCAGAGAACAATGGCTATAAAACTGAGTATACTTTTAATGTGAAGTCTATGCTACTAGTATCCAGACACCAAATGTAGCGATGCTGGGAATTTATATTACAAATCAATCCTTCTCGTACACCAAATCCAAAGCTCCAGTTGCTTTTATATATAGCTGGAATAAATGTTCTTTTTGTGAATGCTTGTGAGGGCAACTCAAATTACAAAAGCTTTAAGAAGCCATTTAAATTAGCCACAAACTATTCAGACAATTCTTTTTATTTATACCCACGTATGCATCCGAGCTAGCAGTCACCTTTGATTCTTTTTGTGGTTTTCTCTCCATACTCCTTCTATAAGCAGGTGAGAGCACTGACCGCTCACCTCACAATGTATTGAAACCAGAAAACGCTATTTCATACTGGCTTCCACAAGCCTTACGCTGGGAAATATTTACAACTGGGCAAAGAAAATAAGACAGAACTGGTGCTTTAAATATCTGAATGTTTTTCTTCCAGTTTCAAAAGGTGAAATGTTTTCACAAAACAGTGTTATCTTCTGATGGGTTGTAATATTAATAGTTACAGGAAATACAGTTATCTTTCAAAAAGCAAAAACATACGTCAGCTACTGGCTTCAGCTTACACGTGCCACCAAGCAGCAGAAATTCTGGTGATGGAACGAGGAATGCATTGACTCCGCCATCAAGGTCATTATAACTGCTGAAAACAATGTACTGTTAAAAAAAATACGTGTGATATCCATCGCACAAAAATATCCGCTTTGGCAAAGTGTGGCTGTAGGGCAGAAAGCTCTGGGAAAAGGACACTTCAGTCCTTGCTCTCTACCAGCTGCCACAGCCAAGATCTGCTCATTCACCTCCAATAACGGCCCTTGGAAGACTTCCACTGCCACACAAATACAACCAGAGGCTGATGCCAAGGATCTCTCATTGCTGCTGTCCTTCCTCATCCAGCCCCTTCTCTCCCACTGCGATGCAAGTTCATCTATCATACATTACTTATTTTTCACTTTGTATTTTAATTCTACTGCCTGTGCGCATATATAAACTATGCCCCTTTGGCCGTTTTAAAAAAAACACTCAGACTGTCTCTTTAAAAAAAGGCCTTAAAATCTGAGAGTTAAGCTACTGAGTTGATTTACATGAGTCAAACGAAGCCAATAGCTGCAAAATTAGGGGGTTGGAATAAATATGGGTGTATTTTACTTTGGCAAAGCAATCTGTAGTTAGTATTGACCTTTGCTGTTCCAGTGTATGGTTAAACCACAAAGAAAAACCACGGCAATGCCATGTAAATATAGAATGTCCCCATGAAATGAGCAATTGAAAGGTTCTGGGCAGTAATTAACTGAAGGAGGAAAACCTCAAACTTTTCATTTTAAAACAGACAACGGAAAAGTTCAGCTGTCTGACTTCTTTAATATTATGCTCTTTCTAGTACCATAGTTCAGGATACAGTTTTAAAGAGCACTGGAGTCAGTAAAAATCTACTGCAGTTTTCAGTGGGGAAAGTCTTGGGGGGGGGAATCACATCCCTAAAGTGTTCAGAGAGGAACTTTAAAATTCCACATAAGTCTCTACAAGCCATGAATTTATTATAAAACAATAGTTCAGCATTTAATGAACACACTGCACAACTCATTCCTAGTGTGGACAGACCACAACCTACTTGCTAAAACAATAAGAGAAAATCAGGAATTTCTAATGCCACCAGTAGAAGTGAGAAATATTCATGAAGCAAAGAGCTTGTTTCACAATACATATGTTGCAGCCCTCGAGGACAGTGTTTATTTTGATCATAATCACACACTTGGCTGCATTGTTTATTTTTTGTGGTATTCTTGCCTAACTAACAAACATCTGTTCCAACACCAACACAAAAATCACACCTTTTCAGTATCGACACATCTAGGCTTCATGATTTAAAAGGTTTCAAATCACATAGTTACAAGGAAGTGATCTAGGAAGCCTGAAATTCAGACATACAAGCGTGCCTTCTCATTATATACAAAGCTTACCTTTCCACTCCCCCACCATGCTTACTATCTGTGAGGCACCGTTTCCGACTCCAATCTTCCCCTTTACTAACGTTTCATTTTTAAAGTGTAAGAGAGAAACAGGTATGCTGGAGAGGTACAAACAGGAAATCTTACAAAAAAAGCACATTTCTCATTAAATTGAAATACCTGGAGAGAAGCCTATGTACCTGAAACTTCTGGGGTTTCTTCCCCTTGAATGTATCAGTAATTTAATAAAACATTATTTCTCAGATGATTTAATAAAAGGTTATTTCTCCATGAGAGTCTTGCTTCATTTTTTTCATTATAAATATTGTATTGCCTTCTTGTTAGAGACAGGCCATTAGAAGTTCACAGAAACAATCTACCTCCTTAAAATGTTCTCCTCTTCCTCATACGAGAACAGGATTTGCTGCCAAGACCAAATGCTCACCTACTCTACATTGTCTCTCATAGCAACTCATAGCAGACGCCTATAGAAGAGTCAGTGGTGCAGCCACGCACTGATAGTTTCAAGATAAACTCTACCAAGTTCTCACAATGCACAGATCAGTATCTTTTCTAAGACAGCTGTAGCATCAGCCCACAGCAGTCCCCAATGGCCCCGTCCCTCCCACGATGATTTTACCTAGTTATTTTTTGAGTACGTGAACTTTTAACATCCATGATGCCTTAAGTCAATATATTTTACAGTTTAACTATACACCACGAGAAGAAATAGCTCCTCTTATTTCTTTGAAACATGCTGGTTTAATTTGATTTCCTCATACTGGGTGAGGTAGCAGTCACTTTCCTAAGATCCCTTAAGATTTTCTGGAAGACTAGCTTGTCCCCACCCAAGACATCTATCTCTTCTCTAGCCTGACAGTCCCAGTCTATTTAATCATTTGGAAACTATTTTATGTCTTCAGTCATTTCTGTTGCCTTTTTCTGTACCTTCTCTACAGTCACATATTGCAAGATTGCAAATGTAAACAGGCTTTTCGGGATGAGTGCTGCAGTATTAACAGCGGATGATGCTTCATCTCTAGATAGTGCAGGCATTAGCACAAGCACATGGAGACATCCACAGCATGTAACCATGAATGCTTGCACTACACCAGGCATTAGGTGCTAATGGATATTGTTCAGTCCCTTAGTGAACCTGCACCTGCTTGATTTTGAAATTATAAAATTAAGAGTTGTAGATGCACTCCGGGGTTTTTGTTGTGTTTATAAGCCAGGAGGCATTTGTTGGAAAGCATTTACATACTCCTAAAAACTATGAAGATACACTGCAGGCTGCATGAGTGCAAGAATTGAATCAATGCATTTATTTTGCAATGCTTTTCATAGAGAGACTGGAAGCTGAACCTGTCTCAAGAAAACACATCCAGAGCTAATAGTGTGAAACATTTATGAGAGCACAACAACAGATTCTTGTTTAGCTTTTTGGTGGTGGCATAGCTCTGGCACAAGAAATGTTAAAGCATTTCCCTTCACAGCCTCTCAAAGTCCAACTTTCTATTCATTATCCTAAGCCTTGGAAGACTGTCTGGACATTGCCATACGCTGTACTAGCACAATGCACTGAGCAGATATACAATTTACACGTGCAGCCTGCACTCTTCTTTGCAAGCTTATTCCAACACACAAGAAGCAAATGACATCTGTAAGAGTTTGTCAATACAGCTGCATCTACACTAGCAGCTTTTGCCAGCACAGCACTCTCTAACACAAATCCCATTTTATCACAACCAACATATGCTGTAAATAGCAAAGAGTTAAGGTATCCCTCAACTTAGAAGTTTCAGCCTGATTAATAACCTAAAGTGTGAAACTGTTATACTTCGATTTGGTTGAATACATCAAGTTGAAACATAATTGGTACTCACTCGGAGTCCAGCAACTCAAGAATGTCTGTTGGAGTAACTCACCAGTTGCATCATGATTTCCAGCACTGACCCAATCAGCTGTTGTGGTTAATGTAATACTTGCGGGCCAAGTATTAAGATCATCGTGAACATCTGCACGTGCGAGCCTTTCTATTACTGTAAGGTCTAGAGTCCATTGTGTTATGTACAATACTTAACCACAGCCAAGACAGACCTCGTCCAAAGATCATTTAGTCAAATAACAGGACGAGATGTGGGAAAACCAAGTACTATCATGCCCATTTTCCACAGTAGTGTCTTCAAATCCTTATTTTTTTCTTAAGAGCCTGAAATATGTAATATAAGAATTTCAGCTAGCACTCTTGGAGCTAAGTCCCTCAAGAGGAGATTTTAAGGTTAAAAGCAATATTTGCAGGATTAACTACACTGATAAAAATCTTCTGTAAGTATTTCTGTCAAATTAAATGGGCTCATCCTCATGGCAGGAGCCCCAGGAAAGGAAAGGCTTTCCTTACCTTACTACAAAACAGTACTGTTCGAGTACAACCACTTGATACTGGTTACCGGCTTCTCGTAAAGTTGATTTTCAGACAGATTCAGGGGCCCCAACACAAACAGCTGCAACAGTTTAAAAATGCTACCTCCCCTTACAGTCCCATCCTAGACTCAAAAGACCACTGCAGGAGTGGCTGAAAGATACATATGCCTAACCTTCAGTCACACCACATCCGTTAGGAAGATTAGATTAACCAACGAACAAGAAGAGACAGCACTAAAACATGATAGTCTGAACTGTTCTGTACATACATGACAAAGTGTACTTGGAATAGCCTCGGCACTGGATAACAAGAGCTTGCAAAGACAGAGTCTTCATGAACAAGAGGATTGTTCAAACTATCTGCAGGTAACATTGCTGGAATTTCTTTTGTGTTGCTACAGATTCATGTAGTCAGAACTTGCTCTTTCAGCCCAGTTTCTCCTTGATCCTGCAGTGATGTTTAACCTAAGCATTACCATGGGAAAAGCGAGGTCATGAATCCAGCACTACATTTGCACTAAATGATAGAGACCAAAGGAAATGTGAACCTAGGGGAAAAAACTTGAGTTTGAACAGAAAGAGCCTGGGTAAGTATTCTATTCTTAAAACAGATGTAGGGAGTGTAGCTGTATTACATCAGACACTGGAGCCTGTTTTATAAAAGAAGCTCTTTATAAATCTGCAACTCCTCTCCAATCTCATTATAACTTCAAAATAAGAAGTTGTCCACACTGAATGATGCCTTTAGGAATAAGAGTTTTACTTGGCCTCTTCTGAGAAATGAGAAGAGCCAGCTAATTTTCCGTTTCCCTTCCCTTAAACATATCCTCATATGCTTGACACTGTTGGATACCAACAAGTCACTCTTAGTGCACCTCCTGGTCGAGTATATGCCAGTCTCCAGAAGATGGTGACTTCTGGTATCTCCAGAGCCATTTTTCAAATGATGCATCACCAAGGAGGAACCCCAGCACAGGATGGGATTGATGGAATTTGGGAGCTTAACAAGTTCCTCATACAAGATCCTTGAGGACTTTGTACAGAGCCAAACCCTGTCTATCCTGTCATTGTCTTCAGCCTAAATCAGTGCAGATTTCCAACACCGATTTTAATTTCCCAGATCTTCCTGAAGGTCTGGTCTGCCAATTTGCATGAGCATGCTGTTCCTCACCCAGCCTCCTGCCCTGTCAGAGAACACCATCTTTCTCAAAAGGCCCTTTCTGTCCATCCTAAAACAGCTATTTTGAGCACTGTTCAAGATTTAAGTTTTCTGAACCACAGCAGATATGCTAAGTAACTACAGGTGTCTTTATCCATGCAAGAAGAGTAAGTTCTTGATACTGGTGTTTTGGTTTGGTTTGGTTGTTTTTTCTCTTGGTTTCTCAAGAGCAGATTATTTCACCAGATAGAGAATCTTCACTCTGTCAATTTAAGTGTCTCATTTGTGGTAGAAGTATGTGAAAGGTTAATATACTACAATACTGAAGACTGCACAAGAAATAGTAACACTAGGGCTGTACTGCTGCAGTTAATAACAGATTTACAACACGGCTCGCATATTTCATCAGCTTGACTCAGTAAAGACAGACCTCTACCTTACACACCCTCAGCCATCAAAAAGGCCAGTGTCCAGCCTAAATCAGGCATGCATTTCTAAACCTCCCTCAGAAGGAAAGAGATACTTGCAAGAAGTGGTTCACCCACTACGTTAGGAAACAACAGAGCAGCATCTGGATCCACATACCTCCACTGACTACAGAAAAACCTCAAAGGCACTGCTAGGCAAGGTATCCAAATTCAGGGCCAGTAAAACATTATCTGTCAATGAAATGAAATTAATCCTACCCATGATGATGAAATAAAGGGCTCTGATAATACGGAGAAGCTATGCTCTCACAGCTTAAGTACTAGGAAGATTATATTAATGTTTTAGTGCTAAGTCAACAGAACTGCATGGTAAGTTGCTGAACTGATGAAGATGCACAACAGAAATTAAAGGAGCAATTTTATTTTAAGCAACTGAAAACCAGGTAAGCTTGCCTGTACAGTTTTTGAACTAAAAACCCCTGGGTATAGCTTGTTTTTAGCAGAACTTACTTCTGACAAAGTAGCCCTTGAGTCTACTGCTCCTGAGGAGAAGCAGTTTCCAGCCTCACTGTCTGGAAGAGGAAAGATGTTTTCTCTCCCTGACTAGCAAAAAAAAAAAAAAAAATGGGTAAAACTTTTTTCCAAGTTAACTAGAAAAAAATCTCAGTTCCAATTCAATGTTTTCTTGCTCAAAGCAGGTCATGAGTCAGTATCTGCTTCCCACCCTTGTGCTATGTTCTGTATATACCGTTCATGTATGTCCAGTATACTTGGGTGCAAGTTAGCTTAAAATTACCACCTTGAAACAGAGATAACACTAAACCAGAAGCCTGGATGAGTTTCAATCTCTTCTGGAAAGCGCACTTTAGTTCACTCTCTCTCAACTGACACTTCAGCTACTGAGGTACAACGGACAGCCCCTGTTAACCTAAGAGACATATATATTTCGGGTTTTTTAAGACGCGGGATGCCTCGGCGCTTCCGCACCCGGCGGCGGCGGGACCTCCTCCCGCAGCGAGCTCGGCGGCCTCGTCTGCTCAGGAGCCGCCGGGACGCGGCTTCCCCGCGGCGGCTCTCGCCCGCCCGCCCGCCTCGGCTGTTCAACACCAGGAGGACAAAACCAGCGGGGCCAGACTTCGCATCCTTGCGACTTCTAACGCAAGAAGTAAATGAAAGAGGGGGTTTTAAAAAAAAAAAAAAAAGTCGGGTTTCTCGTTTGGTGACCCCCGCCTCTCTCAAGGAGGGGGACGCGCTGGTTTAACACCCGCTTTTGATGCCCCCCCGGGACGGGACACGGCCGGGACAGACGGACCGACCCACGGACACTCACTCTCCGAGTCGCTGAGGCCGCTGCTGTCGCTGACGCTGGCGCTGCTCCGCCGCTTCATGCGCTCCAGGTGCTCGCCGTAGTGGAAGCGGCGCCGGCCGGCGGGGCAGGAGAACTCCGCCAGCACCGCGTCGAACTCCCCCAGCGCCTCCGCCAGGTCCCCGCCGCCGTCCTCCCCCAGCGCTGCCGGGCGGCGGCGGCAGCGTGAGGGCCCGCCGGGCGCTGCCCGCCCCCAGACCCCCGCGCTGAGGGGAGACCCACCGCCCGCTCCCCCACACCCACAGCCCCCGGTGTCCCGAAACCCCCAGCCCGGCGGAGGGGAAGGGAAGGGGAAAGGGTCCCGCCGCGCCCCCTCAGCCCGCCGCTCCCACCTTGACCCGCCGGCCGCTGGGCCTGAGGCGATTTCATGGCGGCGGCGGGCGGAGGTGCCCTAACGCCGCGGCCGCCCCTGCCTCCCGCCGCCAGCATGGACAGCGCGACCCTACCGCCGCCGCCTCTTATAGCCCGCCCGGGCCGGGGGTTGAGGCGGAGGGGGCGGGAGGGGGAGGTGGCACCGCGGCCCGGGCCGGCCCTGCCCTGCCCGCCGCGGGGGCCGGGCGGGCGGTGCAGGTGCGCCGTGCCGGGGGCGGGGGGGGCAGCGCCACGGCCTGCAAGCCGGCTTGGATGCTTGGCCACAGGCTGGGGTTTCCAGACAACTTGTGACCCGCTGACAGTTCACCGCTACCACAAGTGAGAAGTATCGCCCCTCGTCTTCCAATCGTCACCCCCGACACTGTGGTCGTGTCTTCTTCGGGCTGATTTCGTTTTGCTAATCCCAACTGTTTGTGGTTCGGGAGGGGGTGTCTGCACTGGGTTTGTGCCGGGCTGCTGGTGGAGGATACAACGAGCATCAGAACCAGCTGCAAGGAGGGGAATCTCACAACAACACACGACTGGATCACCCTTACCCAGCCCCTTGGCTGCTAGTCGCCGTAGGTACAGAGCAGGACGAAGGGGCAGCAGCCTGCCTTGGGTGGCTTGGTTTACGCTTGGAGTGAGCCTGTGGCTTCGCATGCAGCAGAGTGCCGATTCAGCCACCGCCGGGAGCCCCTTCCCCATCGCCATCGCCGCCCACCCGCCGCCCCGCGTTGTGCTGGCGTCTGTCTGTGGTTATTTCTCAGCTCGGTCCGTTAGTGAGCCGTGAACGTGTTGACGGGGGCGTCTGGGACGGTTCGTTACAGAGGGTGACCTGAGGAGAGGTGCAGGTGGCGGGGGTGGCGTGGGGAGCTGCTCAGGCGCGTGGAGCCGCGGCCCCAGCTGCGTCGGCCAGGGCATTCTCCAGTGGAGAGGTTTCCTTGTTCTTAGGAGAAGGATATTAGCACTTGTCCTGAAGTCAGGTTAACCTGATGTTTATACATGCCATAGCTACCGAATATTGCTCTCACACTGCCTCTCGCTCATTTGAAATAAAAGCTGTCTGAGCAGCTAAAATACCGGTTCTGTTAAAACCCCATTGGGGAAGGCTCTGTCACATTTAGTTATGGCCAGTAATACTGAAAACAGACATCAGGTGCTATTCCATGTGTATGTGTCAGAAGCTATGATTATGTTTGTGTGTTGATGAGAATATCTAGAATTAAAATAGAAGAGTCGAGGACAGGGAGGGGGAAGAAGAAAATCTCTCCGAATGATCTTGACATTTTCAGACATGTTGTCATTGCTCCTGCAAGGAATAAAATGAGAAAAACAATATTCTAGACAATAAACCATCTGTATCTAACAGATTTGTTCACCTCTCCTTACCGGCTGATATGGAGACATTTATTTATTTTTGCAGTGGATCAAAAGAAGTTCTCATGGTGAAGTTCAATCATTATTTATTCTGTGGCTTCCTCCTTTCTTGTGGTCTTCCTCTGTTTTTCTTTCTGCTAATAAAAGTGGCGACAAACAATCCTTTTTGAAGGCAGTAGTGACACAGATGGAAAGCGAGGTTTAGAAGTAGGGAACAAGGAGATACGAGGGCATGACGTCAAGAGCACGAGCAGGGTGAACGACAATAAACACAAGGCAGAGAGGAGAACTGTCGAGGACGTGACTAGGTAGAACTCTCAGCCCAAAAAGACAAGGACCTGGCCCCGCAGCTGACATCAATTCTCTTTTGCCCAAGCACCTACACAGATGATCAACCCTGCTGTCCACACGCCAAGCGGGTGTTACTTGGTCCCGTGCTTGGTTGTATAGCAAGACATGACTTAGGGGCAAAAGATGTTTTAGATCAGGCTTGAATCTATCCGTTCTGTGAGCAATACAGGCAAAATAACCAAAGGCTGAAAGTCCTCCTGTGCCCTTCCTATTATTTCTCCTAAAGATGGTCAAGCAATCTCACAGCTGTGTGGGACGGGGTCTTAGGTCACGTCGCAAAGAAAGAGCACGCACGTAGGGGAGTGGAGCTGTACAATAAGGCTGGAGTTGCGCAGGGGCCTTGCTGCCACAAAAAGGGGGCTGACCACCTTCCTTCTTGTATGCCTGGCCTAGACCTTCCGCGTGTCTTTTGTACTGGGTTTGTCTCATCTTCTGCTGAGCCAATTCAACACATTAGAACAGCAGAAAACTAATCCAGCGAGAAAGTGAGTAATTTTCTGTTGGACTGAATGGGCTTAGCTCAGGTAGGTGAGCTCCAGAGCTGGTAAAAGGAGAGAGCGGATGGGGACGTGGGTAGGGGAAGAGAGCAGCTGCTTCCCTGTAGTGATACAAGAGTTTATCCCTGGCCTTCTCTTTAAACTATTATTTTACACTCAACTTTACCATTTTCAGAATCATTTCTAGGCACGCTGAAGAAATGATTCCATAAACTTCCCTTCTTTACAGCCATGGGTTTGGGAATCTTCTTTTCTTAAGAAAACTTGGGCTTAAAAATCCTTGGTCATGTTTACTGCTCCATAGACAAGTCTCTTAACGTTTCTTCCAGTAAACACTCATGTTTCCTCCTAAGCTGCCTACAATTCCACTGAATGCATCTGAGATTCAGCTGGTGAATTTTAATCTTCTGCATAAACCATTAGCTTATACATGAGGGAATAAAGATTGACTTTTATGCCTATCGGTTCTATGTTATAGACCATATAGCCATGCATCTCCGTAAATATTCTTGAAGGGCCCCGACATGCTCCCACTGAATTAGATGGAGTTTTGCCATTGATGCGAAGAGGAGCAGCCCACATCTGGCAAAATGGAGAGGTCACTTCTAAGCACAGTGCCCCGAAACACTGCAGACTGATGCATCAGACTGCTCTTGTTTATCGGTGGAAACATCCAACGCAACTTGTAATGTAAACCTCAGCTACTGAATCCCTCCCTACTTCTAGGCAGCCGTCCAAGGTGTATTTAAAGTGAATTTCTTCTTGACCATTCGACACACTGTCTCCAGATCCTCCTCAGCTGGTGATGCAATGTTTACAGTGGTTTCCTAATGCATTTTTAACCTCACAAACTTGTGAGCCACATAGCTATTTAAACCAACAAATCTTGCCTTTAAATATGCTTCAGGGAAAGACTTTCAAAACATTAGCAGGTACTCTGATATCACCAAGTTGCAAGGTTCACAAGGTGCTAGTTTTCTGAGTGAAACGTGGGACACAAAACCTTGTGTTGCCGCACCGAAGAGAATCCTAGGACTGGTTTACACAGGCATTGGTGCTGCAGGTTGACTAATTTTCAAACCATGGCCCAGAGGTTCCTACAGATCCATGAACATCTTTTGAGGCATTCATGTAAGACAGGGAAAAAAAGAAAGGCAGATTTACTGGAAGTAGGTTAAAATTCACGGTACATATGCAGCCCCATGTGCACATGTGCAGAAACTGGAGCTGCAGAAGGGAGGAATTTGCAAGTCAGAAATGGCTGAAAAGTTCTGGTCTAATCAATCGTTTCTTTTCACCACTTCAAAGATCAAGAGTACCCCAAAATACCAGTCCTGTTGAGTAAGCACCATGTTCCCACAGTTAAAAGCAGACGTTCTGTGAAATCTCATCCCGTCTTCTCACTGGTATTGGTGCTAGACAAAAGCCAGAGTGATAGGTCCCTGCCCATGGAAGCAGCCTGGAGTTTTGAACATACAATTTCCAGGTGTCTTCTAATATCTTTCAGTCTGTGAAAATAATAATTCTTTACAGAAGTAACAGTACCAAGTGGCTAAAGTAGATGCTTCGTTTAAAACCTGGGAATGACAAATATAAGCCCATCATCGCCAGTCTTCTTGCTGAAGGAAAGCAAGGGAACCCAACATTCAGACAGCTGTGGAGAAGAAAAATGAAAACTGCCGGAGGATGAAAAAGCACAGGTGCCAGCCAGACTGACACGCGGGGAAACCCAGCTCCTTGAGCTGCGGAGCAGGAATAGACCAAACATCATGGGTGTAACTTGTCTCCCTGTTCAGTGCATCGCAACCCTGCCCTCAGGATGCTCTTTTGAAGGGTGAGACAGTGGTTAACACTCCAGTCTATTTTATCCTTCACGCTGCAAGTGGAATTGCCTATGTGAGTGAATTGCTAAACTTGTTCTGTAGTGAGGACAGCTGCCTAATTAAAACTTGGCTGAGATGAGCCATGCATTTTACGTAGGCTATCTAACTACCATCAGAGGCGTAACAACCTGCATTTGCTGCCAGCTGGGCTAAATACAAGCCTGTGACCTGCAGCTCGATCCACACCACCAGTGGGAAGAGCAACTGACTTACAGCAATATAATTAATCCTGAAAAACTGCAAAAACCAAAAAAATCTTTTGCCAGAGATCTTTCACAGGACTTTCCTTCTTCTTCTCCCAGTCTTTTCTGTAGACCTTAAACCTGAACCTGGACTTACCACAAACTGACACAATTCCTTTTGTTTTTCTCTCTCCCTCTGACTGACGGACTCATGGACCAGCTCACTGCCACCCATGACTGTGGCCTTGTGAGCAAAGCATACATCTTCTTGCTGAATTCTGCCAAAATCTAAACTCACTTTCTCTGACCCGTTACACTTCTAAATTTTCTGCTTGTCAAATTAACCTCCTAAATGTGAACACAATATAGCCTGTGCAGTTTTCTCTTCCTCTGCCTTTCAGTAACATGAGGCAGAAGATCTTGGAGTTTTGAATGGATATATTTAAGTAAGTTATTTACTCTGAAACATGTTTATGGCAGTTTAGATGTAATCACTATTGTTGCAGCTGGGTTAAAAGTCATTGAAACTGATAGGTGTGATTGTAACCTATATTGACATAGTTGGAAGGGACAGTTTAGTGTGAGCTTCTGTCCACAGCAGAGAGATATGCAAAACCACTGAAGAATTTGAAAGTTCTGGGTCAAGGGACTTTGGCTGAGTATTGCATGGGAAAGGGAGAAGAGTTCAGGTAAGGAGAGGGATGGCAGTGAGTAAATAAGAGATCAGGAAGTTTCAAATTAACTCAATCAGATTCTGTTTGGTGCCTTTTTGAGAGAAGATGAAAGGAATAGTGTCACTTCATTAAAGGTATGTTCATATGTGGTGGGTTGACCTGGCTGGATGCCAGGGGCCCACCAAGCCGCTCTATCCCTCCCTTCCTCAGCAGGACAGGAGGGGAGAAAGTAAGATGGAAAAAACCCTTGTGGGTCAAGATAAAGTCAGTTTAATAAAGCAAAAGCAAAGGCCACGCGCAGAAGAAAAGGAAAACAAAAGATTTATTCTCTACTTTCCATCAGCAGGCGATGTCCAGCCACTTCCCGGGAAGCAGGGCTTCAGTACACATAGCGGTTGCTCCAGAAGACAAACGTAATAACGAATGCCCCCCTCCCCTCCTTCTTTCTCTTAGCTTTATTGCTGAGCAGACGTCATATGGTATGGAATATCCCTTTAGTCGGTTGGGATCAGCTGTCCTGGCTATGTCCCCTCCCAAGACCTTGCCCACCCCCAGCCTGCTGCTGAGGGGGGAATGCTGGAGAGACGGCCTTGATGCTGTGCGAGCGCTGCTCAGCAGTAGCCAGAACACTGGTGTGTTACCAGCACCTTGCTGGCTGCCAGTACAAAGCACAGCACTGTGAGGGATGCTGTGGGGAAAGTTAACTCCACCTCAGCCAGACCCAAAACATCATATTATCAATCTGACTTGGGCAATAGTACTTTTGATGCAGACCTGCTATTGTCTCCATCTGCCTTCTGGTGGTTTCAGTTTCTAAGCATTTTTCTTGTGCGTGAGCTGATTTCTCTTTCAGAGGAAACTTAACTGGAAGCCCAGCCCAAATGTACTCTAACTCTACAGGAGACATACAGGTTCCAACCAAAGGCTCGGACCTGAAAACATGGAGATGGTCTTTGCTTGTTTGATTCTTCTGTACTCAGGAAAGTACTCTCTGCATGTTCTTGGTACAGAACTGCTGGAGGTACCTAGCACCACCTCTATTTCTTCTTCACATTGATGTAACTTAAACTAAATTTTAGGTGTTTGGGTCAAAAGAGACAACTGCTGACAACCTCATTCCTGGCCACATTTGCAGAAACACTTCTAATATCAAGCTGCATGACAAAGTCCTTTTCTTCTTTTCCTCATCAGTCACCAGGTTTTTCCAATGAAGCCTATGTTTGTTTTGCTAGTACAAAACATTGGCGATACCCTGAGAACAGAATGTGTAGGAGCAAAGCAAACTGAATGGCGTGCATTATAAAACCCAACACAAGAGATATTGGGCTGTATTATATATTACAGCCAGGTTTTGGGGAACCTTCCATCTTGAGTTCACTAAAAGTCACAGCAAAAGTTCATGTCGATCGGAAAATCCTCAGAACCCAACTGCACAGAGCAGGCACTGGCCATGAAGTGTATAGGCAGTAGATAATGCTATGGTGGCAGTGGAGAGATGTAAGATAGCTTCAGATGTAAGAGAAACCAACCAAAACCCTGCTCAAAAGCTGTATGAGTGTTTATGAATCTTAACGCAAGGAGATGGATGTTGTCTGGTAGTTTTTTCCCTGCAGTGCAAAGGAGCAACCAGAGAACAAGCAGGGAGAAGTGGTCGAAAAGCCAAGACAACAGTAAGAGAAATGTAAGGAAAGGGACCATGGCAGTAAGCCAGGAGGGGGAGAGGGCCTGGCAGCTGGAGTGCTGTGTGGCAACTGGAAGTGAAGAAATTGCCTCCTTTTGACTCTGTTTTCAGGAAAACAAGACTGTGCACGAATCCTCTGCGTGGGCAGATTACACACAAGATTCTGCACAAGACTGAGTGAAGGAAAGAGTTTGTTCTTCTTGCATTAAGTTCTCCCCCAGCAGAAGTCATCCAAAAGAGTCCAGCAGCAGTAAATATCAGTTTAAAAGGATAATGTGAAAAAAAAAAGGAAAAAGCATACATATGAATGCAATATGACAACTTTATTTTCTGTGTCATTAGGTTGTGGGCTCTAACTCAGGGCAAACCACAGCAATAAAGCTGGTGAAGGGTCTAGAGCACAAGTCCTATGAGGAGCAGCTGAGGGAACTGGGGATGTTTAGCCTGGAGAAAAGGAGGCTGAGGGGAGACCTTATCGCTCTCTGCAACTACCTGAAAGGAGGTTGTAGAGAGATGGGGGTCGGTCTCTTCTCCCAAGTAACAAGCGGTAGGACAAGAAGATATGACCTCAAGTTGCACCGGGGAGGTTTAGATTGGATGTTCGGAAAAATTTCTTCACTGAAAGGGTTGTCGGGCATTGGAACAGGCTGCCCAGGGAAGCGGTTGAGGCACCATCCCTGGAGGTATTGAAAAGACGTGTAGATGTGGTGCTTAGGGACATGGTTTAGTGGTGGACTTGGTAGTGATAGGTTAACAATTGGACTCGATGATCTTAAAGGTCTCTTCCAACATAAATGATTCTATGATTCTATGATTCTACCTCTACTTGATGCTACTGCCACTGTAGGGGGGGTGGTGTAAGTTAATGTGCTGGACCAGGAACTGGAGGTGCTGAGTTCTTTACTTTTCTGCCAGTTTTGCTTCAAAACCTTTCGTGACTACCACTCCATCAAGAAACTTGTACCATTTCAAATGCAAATGAGAAACAGTTGTTGTTTTCCACGTGCTTTTGCTCTGAATTGTTGAGAAATTGAGGAGTTAAGATGGCTGGATACTGTGCTACTTCAAAAAATGGTAATTTTGTCAAGAGAAGAAGGAATGTTGACTCAACGGTGGATGATTACATACAAGAAACAAATGGGAATTTAAGGCTTAAGAGTCTTGTATTTCATGAAAAATATCTGACACACAAACCACATTGGAAACACATTTTAAGTCTTGTGAAGAGAAACATACAAGGGAGCTCTTATATATTAAAATAATAAGACATCTCTCTTAATGCATCTCCTCCATAAGTAAAATAAAAGGCAGTGAAATTTTCAGGCAGATGTATTTTACATGAATGCTATTTGCTCCGACTAAAAATTAGGCATTTTGTACTGTTTCTACTATGATATTTCACACAGTCACATACACGTAGCCTGTTTGGCTCAGTCATCTTGTACTTCACATCCAACATTGTTTGGGGACTGTGTGTTTCCAGAGCCTTAACCCTAGCCAAAAAATATAGACTCTAAATTGAAGTAATTAATAGTTACAATGATAATAAAATATACTTGTGGCCAAAATACCTGTCCAAAAAGATACTAACCATATCCAAAGAAAGAAAAATGTTCCTTGCCCAAGAATTCTTATTAGATTTTCCTGGGAACACTGAATATCCTCTGGGGTTTGTGGTGGGGTTTTTTTTCTTTTTAAAAATTTACATAGGTTTCCATTTTGTGTTTTACTTGCCCTTGTGTGACTAAGCCAATGCTTTGGTTTTTCCGCAGTCCAGAAGCATCTTCCTCTTGTATTGCGCCAATTTCAAGGTAGCTCAGACCAGTACAGCCACAAGAATGGGGGAAGTCAGGAACGGCAGGGGATGCAGAATGTCGTTCCCATCCATCCTACTGAAGCAGGCTGAAAAAATCAAGTCTTACTCTCCCTCCCATGCTCTGTTGGCATTAAGGCAGTAGGAGGCAAAAGGAGAAGCCAAGACCGCTTGTTTGCTGAAGGCATGTGGTTGCATATGTTAGAACAGAAGAGGAGCCCCTCATTTATTTGTGTTGCAGGAGTGCCAATCATGGACCAGGACCCCATTGAGTCAGTCACCATACAAACGTGGAACAAAAGCAGTAATCCTTGCGCTTTGGTTAGCCAGTAAATCACCCTCCTTTAAGGGATGAGGATTTGCATATTTATGGTTGGGAAATAACCATGCTTTAGTCCATTGGAGCCTCTCTTGTTACGAGCACACAGGGGGTTGTGCAGATGGGAAGAAAAGAATCAGTGTTACAGTCAGTGACCACGTACCACATCCAGCCCTTTCCTCTGACTGAGACAACTGCATTTCAATTTAAGAATAATTATTAAAAGCCCTGGTTTTTTTCCATTTTTCTCAGCCTCAAATAATTTTTTGTGACAAGCGATAGCAGCGTCCTGTCTTCCTCACAAATGAAAGTTAAGTAAACCATGCTCTAATGCTCCCAGCCAGAGGGAGGATCTGTGGCAGCAACTTCTTCCATATGCTCATTTTCTTTTTCCAACTTTTATTTCATAAATAACAGGCTTTCAAAATTGCCCACTCCGTACTGCCCAGCACTGATTTATTAGTTTTGTTTCTACAGCAGAGGATTTGCATACAAAACTAGAGTCAGAGCATTTACACAAGAGGACAGCAGTTAAAAAAAAAAATAACTGAACATAAAATACCACCGGAAAACACAGGCTTTGCCACTGCAGACACCTAAAACCCCAGATCCGCACATCCAGGTTTATCCTGCCATGGTATTGAGAAATGTGTGTATTATGCCGTAGCATCCAGGATTACTTAGGCCACGAGTCTTCCTTAAAGCACACCTCAGAGAGCACACACCAACGGAACACGTACATGACATTGTGCTGGGCTTAGCACTTGACACAGACATGAATTTCTTGTTATGTAGAGCGAGTTTACAAATGCTCAGCAAGTAGGAGGAGACAACAGAGGGAAAGAGAACACCCTCAGAGACAGCAATAGCTGATGTTTTTGGAGAAAAAAGGGATCTCTGCAGCCAATTTGTGTCGTGGTAGGTCAGGCCAGTGTGGCCACCAGCCACTGTGGTCCTCATTCCTCACGAAGGCCGGGGCTTCTGTCAAGATGGGCGATGCTGATGAGAGCTTGTCTAATCGTAAACAGCCACACACCGAGGCAACTTTCTTTTGATCAGTTATTTGTTGCTGCCATTTCCGCAGTGCCCAGTTCTGCTCCTCAGAGGTGGCCGGTACTGTGAGACTGTCCAGGAAACATGTTAAGAAGAACCATGCACCGCCCTAGCCAGGGCTCTGTTTGAGCAAATCCAGGAGGAGCATGGTTTCTGCCAGGAAAACATAATTCCTATGTTTGGAGGTGAGGGAGAGGAATTTGTACCTTCCATGAATGGAAGGCTATGAACAAAATATTCATAGCCTGATTCAACTATGTGTGGGCTGCTCCTCAAATATTTGATTAGACATCGCTGGCCTTTCACTGTCTATCTACATGTAATTGGGAGATAACCAACCTACATTTGCTGGGTTAGGTTCCTGCTAAGCTGTTGATTTGAATCTGTTCACAGAAGCGAACAGTAAGTGCCAGAGCCTGAAGCAGGGAGAGAGGCTGGAGAAGTACAGCGGGGAGAAGACAAAAAGTTTTTAGCAATTGTCAGATGAGCTCAAGAAATCCTGTGGATCTGTGGATCTACATCTTTCAGCACAATGTGTTACAGTCTAGGTGGCACATTGCAAGCAAAAGGGATATCAGCCTTGCAGATCTCAGTATTGCAGTAACTATTTTTAGATGTTTGGCATCCTGAGGTGCCCGTAGCTTTGAATTGGATATAGGGGTTCCCTGACAGCAGAGTTGTCCAACCTTTAGATTTTTGAAGAATTCCCTGCTTACTAAAAAAGAAAGACTCTAGTGAGGCTGTAGGCTCCTAAAGAGAAAAGTTACACCTATTGATGTCACTACAGGCCTGTTTGTTTCTCATTGCCTCTGTGTCCCGGAGAAGCAGCTTACAGATGCGCCAGCGTTCACAAACCACGCAGCTGAGTGCCGTAGTCCTGAACAGCACAATAACAGCAAGGTACCTGCTGACATTTCTATACCGGTTCACGTCTGGATGCCCTGCAGTGCCCGAGCTAACCACCAGTACATGTCCTCACCACCTGGATTAGCACTCTAACCCCTGAGCATATGAATCGTGGTCTCTCCTATGGGTCCCAAAGTAATAAATTAATCCATGGCAAATCTAACTGCTTCAGTCCATTGGTTTGAATGTCCCTAGAAAGACATTTAGACATGCAGGGAACATTATTAATAGAAATAAAAGTTTCTTCAACTTCAGGTACTCTCCGAGCTCATTTCAAATATAATCAAATGTGTGGATTAGCTAAAATTTGATTAAACATCTCCAGTGACAGTTAACAAACTCCTTTGGTGCCTGACACCTTTTGTGGATCCTTGGATAACTTTTGCACTGCTATTTACAGAGCCAGGCCTCAAGCAAGAATAGTTTGCTTATGTTTATAGTTAGGTGTTACGACAGTTTATTACTTGTGGTATAAACCCTTTACATGGAAAACAGCTCCTGCTCTGGTCCTCGCTTCCTCATTTGCTTTAAGTTTGACCATTTATCATACGAAATCAGTGCTGGAAATACCATGTATTTCCTTCTCCCGCCTTACTGCATACCTAAAATACCTCTAGGAACCTCTCAAAACCTGAACCTTCTCTTAAGCGTTAACAGCACGTTCTCAAATACTTTGTCTAGACTTGAAATATGTTTAGGCAGTAAAGTCTGAGTGGCAAACAGACAGCGTATTTAGCCCATGATAAATTAACTGGAGTGAAGGCTAATCTTCAAGGCCAATACATTCTGCCTCTCTTCAACAGCCTGAGGAGAGCAAGGCAGGAACCGAGGTGACTGACGCTTTCTGCATAGGAAACGGGATCTCCCAAAAGGTGCTTCTGACCATCTGTGGGCTCAGAGATCCTGTCCCAGTGTCTCTGTTCTCAGCTGGTACGAAGTAAGCCGAAGCAACTACGCGCTTAACTTCAGAACCCCAACTCAATGCCTACAGAGAGCTGGGTTATACGAATACGAGTCTAATTCAGGCATTTAAGCACATACAAAACGCTGATGACCTCTCTCTACTGCCTGAAAGAAAAAAGAAGATAAACATTTTCCTATGCTCTTACTACAAAACCAGGCAACACCTCAAAATAAGTAAGACTGCAGCCTTTTACTAGGAAAGTATTGTGGATGCAAGACTTCCCTCTAGTGGAAAATCCATGAACTGACCACTTTTCATTAACGCCTGCAGTTTCAGCCATGAAAAACAAATGCCAAAAGTACATATGATGCTCTTGAAACAATAAATGGCAAGTGCATTCACATATGAAAACGTGATTATGTTTGAATCTTTTGTCACACTCAAAGCTTGACCTCTTCCTAGCAGAGGGATTCATTAGTTGGGAAGCCTGGAGGTGCTAGAGCTGAAGAGATGTGAGAAACTGCTCCTTCCACCGCCATTGCTCATGCTGGACTAAACTTTTGTTATCCTGCTCTAGCAGGGAGGTTGGGCTAGATGATCTCCAGAGGTCCCTTCCAACCCCTACCATGCTGTGATTCTGTGATCTTCCTTTAGGGCCTGGGCTTTTGGAACAGGCTTATTCCCTGCAATGGGAAGTTTGTCAGCCTTGGAGTATTCCTGCCTGCCCGCTCGTGGGAGCGAGACAAGGAAAGAGGGGGTACTCATGAGATGGCAGGAGTGCTGCGGGACCCTACATCAGACTGGATGTGGGTCAACGAGACATTTATGTTGTTAACACAATTTGGTTTGTGCAGGGATAAGCCATAGAGATTTATAAAAGAAATCCACAATAAACTGCAAGTCACAATAGTCTGCAAGATGGGGACTGGGGGAGCAAAGTCCCTTCCACTGTAAGAGAAGATCAGTGACCACCTGAAGAACCTGAACATACACAAGTCTATGGGACCTGACGAGATGCATCCTGAGTTCTGAGGGAATTGGCTGATGGAGTTGCCAAGCCACTCTCCATGATATTTGAAAAGTCACAGCAGTCAGGTGAAGTCCCTGGGGACTGGAAAAAGGGAAACATTGCACCCATTTTTAAAAAGGGCAGGAGGGAGGACCCTGGGAACTACTGACCTGTCAGCCTCACCTCTGCGCCTGGGAAGATCATGGAACAGATCCTCCTAGAAGCTATGCTAAGGCACAGGGAGGACAGGGAGGTGATTCGAGACAGCCAGCACGGCTTCACCAAGGGCAAGTCCTGCCTGACCAGCCTAGTGGCCTTCTACAGTGGAGTGACTACATCAGTGGACAAGGGAAGAGCTACGGATGTCATCTATCTCAACCTCTGTAAGGCCTTTGACATGGCCCACAATATCCTTCTCTAAATTGGAGAGAGATGGATTTGATGGGTGGACTGTTCGGTGGATGAGGAATTGGTTGGATGGTCACATCCAGAGGGTAGTGGTCAATGGCTCAATGTCCAGATGGAGATCGGTGACAAGTGGTGTCCCTCAGGGGTCCGTATTGGGACCAGTACTCTTTAATATTGTCATCAATGACATCAATGACATAGACAGTGGGATCGAGTGCACCCTCAGCAAGTTCGCGGACACCACCAAGCTGAGTGGTGTGGTGGAGACGCCTGAGGGATGAGATGCCACCCAGAGGGACCTGGACAAGTTCGAGTGGTGGGCCCGGGCAAACCTCATGAGGTTCAACAAGGACAAATGCAGAGTCCTGCACCTGGGTCGGAGCAACCCCTGGTATCAATACAGGCTGGGGGATGTAGGGATGGAGAGCAGCCCTGCCAAGAAGGACTTGGGGGTACTGGTGGATGAAACGCTGGGCATGAGCCAGCAATGTGCGCTCGCAGCCCAGAAAGTCAACTGTATCCTGGGCTGTGTCAAAAGCAGTGTGGCCAGCAGGTCGAGGGAGGGGATTCTGCCCCTCTACTCCGCTCTGGTGAGACCCCACCTGGAGTCCTGCGTCCAGCTCTGGGGCCCTCAGCACAAGAAGGACATGGACCTGCTGGAGCGGGTCCAGAGGAGGGCCACAAAAATGATCAGAGGGCTGGAGCACCTCTCCTCTGAGGAAAGGCTGAGAGAGTTGGGCTTGTTCAGCCTGGAGAAGAGAAGGCTCTGGGGAGACCTTATTGCAGCTTTTCAGTACTTAAAGGGGGCTTATAGGAAAGATGGGGACAGACTTTTTAGCAGGGCCTGCTGTGATAGGACAAGGGGTAACGGTTTTAAACTAAAGGAGGGGAGATATAGACTAGACATAAGGAAGAAGTTTTTCACAATGAGGGCGGTGAAACACTGGCACAGGTTGCCCAGAGAGGTGGTAGAAGCCCCATCCCTGGAAACATTCAAGGTCAGGCTGGGCGGGGCTCTGGGCAACCTGATCTAGTTGAGGATGTCCCTGCTCATTGCGGGAGGGTTGGACTAGATGACCTTTAAAGGTCCCTTCCAACCCAAACTATTCTATGATTCTACACCAGCTCAAAACAAAAGGTTTTCAAAGATCCACAAAAAAGACAGGTAAGTAAACCTACTATAATTTATAGCAATCAAAATTAATGCATCAGTAGTTTCACATCCAGACTACGTAAGGCATTTTGAAGATTTTGCTAAGACTGGTAACGAGCAAATGAAGCCTAACTAACCTATATATATACCATAGCAGAATAGTTAATGTAATCATATAGGTGCTATATGAGCGCATAGCTGCAGAACATCTGTTGTAGATGGCAGCAAACGCACCTAACCCGAGCTCAAGTCAGAACTGTGCCCGTGCCTCTCCGTTCTGTACATAGTGAATAAAGCTGGGCATATACTTAAGCAGCACTGCTGCTTCTACTGTCTTTTTCAGCTCCTCCTGAAATCGTTTCACAGGCCTCGAGCAAGGGCACAGCCCCAGCTGCAGCAGATGTGGACTGAGATGCCCAGCCACCCGGGCAGGTTCTCGCACCAAAGGAGGTGCAGCGTTTTTGACACCCAGCTAGTCAGCGTGGGTAAGTCACAAGCAACGATGGCTCATGGTTCCATCTGCTGGCCGGGAATCCCAAAAAGAGGCACGTACGCTACCCAGCCACACGCTCGCTTTGCAACTGAAGACGAGCTGGCCTGTCTCAGAGGGCTCCTCCTCCTCCTGCTGCTGCTTCCCCTGCACTAGTTCTGGCGATCGTCTGATGAATTAATTTAATTAAACACCAGAAATTAGACCAGGCAAAAATAAAGTGAAACGTTTCTGCCAGTTCAGCAAGCTGGATTAACTCTTCACTGAACGATGCCCTGAGCTATCTAATGCTGCCAGGCACGTTGAGATAAGCAAGGTCCTGCATTCTGCAGGCAGCCTTTTGCTAGACTGTTGATGCATCTGCATGTTTTCCTTCTGCCCGGACAGCAAATCCCATTTAAGGTAGCTGCAGGTTGTTCGGGCACACATCGCACCATGCCCATCCGCAACAAAGATTAAACAAAGGGTGTGAGAATACATCACAAGATTGTGAAGCATTTGAATACGGTATTGATAAAAACAACCAATAAAAGTGCAGTGATATATTAATAAAAAATGTTTCTCGTTAATGTGTTAAATCTGGCCTATATAGAAATGTTAATCTGCCAAAGGAAAACAATATGATTTCCTTGATTAGTCAAAAGCTTTTTTCTTTTTGTTAAAAAAACAAGGTAAAAATACTCAAGCACATTACAAGACCTGGAATTTGGTTTGGTCTTTAGCAATTCTTCTACACTTTTCAGGTTTGAATGAGGAATGAGTTTCCAAGAGTTAGCTATAGCTCTAGTTGTAGATGCTGACGGCTTCACTCCCTGTCTACACTAGTGAATTTTCCTGAGCAGAACCACTGCTACAACCAAACAAAACTTTACCAGTCCTCACCACAAAGACTGTCTCCAATTGAAATATGCTATATATTAATAGCTTCATTGACAGGGGGCTGCTTGTGGGTGGCCAGAGAAGCATCTTAAAGCAACTTGCTTAGGGCCTGATGAAATTGCTGCCTTGCTCTTTCTGCATTAATCGAGGCCCGGTCAGAGATACAGAAGAAAGGAGATCTGCAGCATAAATAGGCCACTCTTTCCACCTCGCTGTGGGTCAGTGGAACAGGTGGTGCTGAAAATAGGAAATATCCTAGTTGCAACCTAGGATATTTTTGGCTAGCTTCATTTGGGAGATGATAGCCAGTCTCAGCTTTGAGACTGGAGATCAAGTATAGGGGTGCGACTGTGCTGGGGCAAAGGAGATCTGAGGCTCTTTAACTTCAGAGTTACTCCCACACGCTGACTTAATCTGGATCGTCCACAAGTTCTGCATGCTACCTCCTGGGGTGTCACATTTGCTAGCATTTATACATTATAGCACATTTCCTCTGGGATGACTTGACCTGTTAAGTTTGATGCCTTTTCTAATTCAAGTTGCTGAAAAGACACCAAATCTTTTCACAAGTTAAAAAAACAAAACCAAAACAATCCCAAACCCCTTTCCTTGACATCTGTTGTTCTCCATTATTTTTGTTATCCTTCCCATACTACCCTACTCACTCTCTGCAATGGTCTACAGGATTGCCCAACATCTATTGTGCCAAGCAGTTCACACCTGCCATAACAGCCCTGAGGAAGCCTCAGCAGTTCTAACAGAAAACCAAACCACACACTGGGTGACAGAAGAATCAATTTCTGTATTTTCAGAATTCTCAAGAGTTCCAAGAATTCTTGAAGTCTAGAAATCAAAACTATTCATCTACTTTCTCAAGGAATAAAATGCTGAAAAGATATCCCAGGTACTTTTGCTCAAGTCTGATTTAAAGTGTCACGCTAAAGAGAGACCAGAGGACTGGATTAGCAGTCTTACCGTTCCATCTATAGTGCCACAGTCTTCTTTTGAAGGCCTGAATTAAATCTCTCACAATTTAAGTGTCATACCATAAAAGACAGAAGACCACGGTACCACTTAATGTCTTCACCTTATGCAGGCTGGTAAGTGCTTCTAGGGTACAGCTGAGCCAGAACAATCCCATTACAGTCAACTACCTCTCCCTGCTTAAGACATCTTTGAGTAAGTTGTTCCACAGCAAATGGCACGGTGAATACGTCTTGCCGTATTTCTCAGGGTAGTATGTTACTATACAGAGGGAGATACATGTCTCAATGTGCTAAATACAGTGATTTTTTTTCTTAACTACTTACAGAGGTCACGTTAAACCAGTGAATGTGCAACTAAATGGAAAAAACCTAATGAATATGATGTGCTGAAGTTTGATGTCCATTAATACACAAAAATTCCAAACCAAAGGCAAAAGTGTGTACAAAATAATTTATTATAGCATAACATGTGTTGGCAATATTTTACAGTGAGTTTTCCATTCAACAATTTTGAATCTAAACAGATGACACACAAAGGAGAATTTTAATTAGAACAGTTTATTTGTCTTAATAAAACCCCCTCTTCATGAACTTATATTTGCCTTTGAGGAGCTAGTTAATATTACTGAAATTATTTACATTGCAGTGAAATAAAAACAAACCAAGATTGAATGATTCCATTACAGTTTCCAGAAAACGGATTTTCTGTACAAGCCACAGTATAGTTATGTTTTGATAGCAGTTCTTATAGAATGTAAAGCTGTCATATGTAGCCATTTTGTCCAGCAATACTATGCTTTAAATAGGTATATTAGATTCAGACTTCCATTTTGATGTGTTGTATATTTAATAGTTAATGCACCAGAATACAAAGTAAGAAAAAGGTTCATTGTGATTGGTAGTCAGCCTCTTTGTGCTCCCTTAAGTAGTTTTTAAATGTAAAACATACTCCTCACATACTATTTGCTTTGCAGCACCTAAAGCAATAGTATTTAGGCATGAGAAGTACTAGAGTATTGGCCGTAAGTGGACAACTAAGACTTTTAATGGAGGTAATACAGTAAACTTACCAGTGAATTTATATGATGTAGAGAACTGTATTCTCCATTACTGTACCTTCTGCATCTTGCCTAAAATCGGAGCAGCTTTTTCAACTTAAGTGTCAGTAGGTGAACAGATGGGGAGAAACCAGAAGGAAGAGGAGGAAGGGGAAGATGGAACAAAGGGACAAACAACAGTATGAAATTTATTATGTTTTCACAAGGAATTGCTTCAGGATACTCAAAAATGTTAAACTGACCATAAACTTAAAGAAAACAATAGCTATGGAACACAAGGTAGATAGTTTTCAAAAAGCCTTAGTTTTTTTACACAAACCTAATCTTTATATCCATCAACACTGGTTCCATATAAGACACACACCTGACAAAAACATGCAAACCCCGAATACTTTCATTGTCACTGTGCTTCAAAAGAAACCAAATTGACCAAAGATAAAGTAAAAAAACCCCAAACAAAACAAAACCAGAAAAAAACCTAAAGAACAGTAAAAGATGAAGAGGGCAATTCAAGCAGCACTTCAGTCTTAATCTGCTAAAAATGCTCAAATGATAATTTATTAACAAGATATGATCACATTTATCTGTATATATAATGACACTTATGTGAAAGCAGTCTTTAACATCCATATTTTTGTGAGGGAGGGCTGATGGATTATTAAAAGACTTAAAACTGTACAAGTATAAACATGAAAAATGCTGATTAAGGATAATGTTTACATAAATATTGGCAGTTTTTGTTGGGAGAAAAAAAAATAACTAATAGCATACTCCATTTCATTTAACTATCCAAATATTTCATTTTATACCTGTTAAAGATATTAAAATACAACCTGGAAAAGTAACCCTGATCTGTATCCAGCCAGCATGTAGTGAGAGTCAGAGTTTTGTATACATGTGTGCATGTAGGTATACATGCACAGGGGCTTGCACACGCTACTTCAAATTTCATTAGACAGCAAATCATGGTTAATGGCTGTATGATTCACAGATGCAATGCTGCTATCGTCCTCGTTTGTGGCAGGCATAAAGGCAGATGTAAAAGGAAACAGTTTATGACATGCTGCTTGATATTCTTCACATTGAGTGTGGCAGCTTCCAAAACTGCCATCAAGCAGTGCCTCAAAAACCTTTGTTAACGTCTGAAGAAACAAAAGTAACAGTTAATAAATGTGATTTACAATTGTTTTATTACTAAAAAGATGTACTGTTAAACAATACTAATCTGAGCAAACACAGGTTCTCTGGTGGTATTCAGATATCTTATAGTTACTTAGCGGAAAAAATTTGAAACATTGTTCTTTCAAATAATATTAATTTATCATGATACATGAAGCATGTATATTATCCCACAGTTAAGTATACATTATTTAAGATCCCACACATTTTTTGGCTTTAATACTGTATCTTTTACCTTCACATTTTTGTCTCTCATGTTTTTATCCAATCTAGTAGCAACAGCAATTGCTTTTTCTTGTCTTGATTTGTCCAGGAAATACATCATCTTTGCACCTTATCACAAGAAAGAACACAACATTTAGATAATAGCATTCCTAAATGCAATACTGCATATACAGACACACAGAATCCGGAAACTTAAAAATCATTGTGAATTAAGACTTCTTACAAGTTTTAATAAACTATGTTTTCCTCATTTGTAACTTAAAACTAATGAAACTAAAGCTATTTTGAAATTTATTAGAAGCATAAGGAATGAGTAACACGGGAGATCTGCTTCTGCAGAAGTGAAACGCTTCACTTCACTGCAGACCTGTCAGTCAAGAAATACACATAAAGAGTACGCTGACGACTAAGCCCTTCAAATCAGCAGGCTAAATGAAATCCATCCTACAAATGTGAAGTGAATAAAAGACAATTTCTCAGAGATACTCTGAATTCTTTTGAAAAGTACTCAAAGTAAGCGAACAATACAGTTACTAAACAGTTGTGGTACACAGTCCAGAAGAAATTCAGACCAGTGTATGTCCATAAGGCAGAAAGTAAGGCCAAGCAGGGCTACTAACCTGGAGCTGAGTGAAACAGTTTAGGTACAAGGAAAGTGTAATGCAAGTTTGGTGCTTTTTGCCTGGACTAGACTACGTCGGTGAGAAGTAAGACACTGCATTAACGTAACTACACAGCTTCTTGGACCACAAAGAGTTTATCAAAACTGGTCTGGGCATCTCTGCCAAAGTACTGTGTTGCTCCTCCTATCATAGCTGCCTTAATTTAAAATCTCATCTAAATGAACATGCGGACATTTCATATACTTTCCTTTTCCCAAATACAAAGTCCAGACGCACCTCACTACATAATCTACTACAAAGCAGAAAAAGCTTAAGAAATCATTTCACTGAAAAGTTAAAACCCCGCACTCTGAGTGTATTGTCTCCTCTTGCTCAACTCATTTCCCCAATTAAAAACAATAAACTTGTTTTCCTAATTAAAGTTTCCTAGTTCTTACTGCTTTGTGTATCCAAAAGGTTTCAGAAAATAAATTGCTAGACTGAATGTAGTTGGGTTTGAGTCAGCATTGTCAAAAAGCTTATTAAATTTAACCCAGTTACATTTGTTTAAAGACAGGGAGGCTATGGTATGGAAATTGAAAAGGGATTAAAATTCTGCTTATAGTTTTTTTACTAGTAATCATTTTAACCTAAGAAAAGACTCATTTGTACTCTCAGACTAAAGGTTTAGGTCTTTCAGACCTTTACATTTTCAAACTTGGATTAAAGATGTCAGTTTAAGTAGTTATAAATTGTACTGCAGATAAGTCAATCACTTCAAACCTGTTTCAGCATAAACAGAAGACTGACACGTAGGTGAAGTACTAAAGCTACCAAGGACATGTCTATAGTTAATTCACTCCTGATTTCACTTTAAAATCCCAATCCCATGTTTGTTCCCACTGCCTGTAAATTGATGCACCACCGTTGGATCACAGTGATCAATGGACCCTAAGGTCCACTGACTGGACACTAAGCTTTTACACATTTAAGCCCCTCACCTCCACTGAATGTGGATAGACTCACCTTCTTCAAAGGGGTCCCTGACATCTCTCTAACATGGATGCCACCACTGACAATGATCTAGCTTGGGTTCTTCTCGAAGGCACTAAAGATGTAGACAGTGTGAAGCCGAATTCGTAAGCGTGACAGCCTTAGCCTGTACAATTACTATGACAAAGTGACTGTACTATTTTCTGTATCAATGGAGGACCAGAAGGTAGAACCTGGAGAACATCCAGTTAGCTGCCTAATAAGATGACAGGAGTGAAAGAACACATCTGTAAGAATCAGGAGCAATCACCTGCCAAGATACCTGTACTTGACTTACCAAGTCTTGAACCTGCTCCCAGGAAAGTGTTACAAGTATTTCTCTTAAAGGTCCCTGGTTCAGAACAACATCTTAATGAGCTACCTAACCTTCCTTTAAGCGAGATGAACAATCCTCTGGAGCTAACTTTCTCCAGTTATTCTGGACAGATCCTGGGTAACTTTTACAAACTAGGTGAAATTAGTATTGCTCTAAGTACTTTAAAGTGCCTGACAAATCTATACTTATTTTTGCTTCCTAACTACTGGAGAAGTGTTTTGTTTTCCCCTCTACTAGTTTCTCAGGTGACATCAATTTTTATTCCCAAACTTTCTGTACTCAGTAGACACGACAAATTTCAGTTTCAACTTCCTTTGACTTAACTCCAGCAGTTACTCATAGCCCTTCTTCACAAACAGTGTAAGACTGTCGTATTTCAACATTTTCATTGTTGACCAGAGCAGAAAAGCAAAAGTAACAAGTTTTTCATGATATTTTTATTGATGCTATTGCTACTTGACAAAGCTATGAGTAGGAACAGAGACATTCCAGCTGATAAGAAAACAGGGAAAAGCACTGCTTCTAATATATAGGACATTTTACGTTTTCTCATCATTTCAAAACTAGAAGCTGCAACAGGAGGGATAGTAGTGCTTCCATACTTGAATGTATGTGGTGATTTGATTGCACTTTTTGTAGTTAAGAAGCAGGTTCCTTATGCATCTAACAAAAAAGTAAGTTGGGGTTTTGTTAACATGGGAAAAGCAGACATAAAAAAACCAAAGTAAACATCATGTGAATTACTGGCTCATTGGAATTTATGTATGATTTATGGACAGCAGATGAAGATTGTGTATTTAAATCACTTAAATCGTCTCATCTTCAAGAGCATTAAAGTGTTAAACAAACCTGACAGTTGGTGCTGAATGGAGGTAGCATTGTGTTTGAGAAATTCTTCATTAAAACTTTCCAGGTTTTTATTAACAAAGATTTTCTGCATTTCTTGAGTTAGGACCTTGCTCACAATTTCTGGGAGGTTACTATGGTCAGACACTAGAAGGGGGAAGGTAAGAGGGAGAGAAGCAAAAAAAGCCATTTAAACAACGGCAGGAAACTGTGAAACCATAAACATCACTGCTAAAATGTTCTTTTTTAAAAAAATTGGGCACAAAGAAACACAAATTCCAGTTCAAAACAGTATTACAGGTCAACACAAGCTTTGATATTCAGAAAACAAATCTGTCAGATTCTGATTATGTATGCAAAATGAGTATTTTTCAAAATATATAAACACTCTGCAGAAAAAACTATGTTACTCGTCAGAGTGATTTTCTTTAAATCACCTAACTGGGAATGAAGCCAGCAAGATATACTCAATCAGCTCCTTTTAATGCTGTCTTATGTACCATTTCTGTTATTATCCTAAGAAATCTTTAAGACTTTATCTAAGCTGATTCACGTGAGAAAATAAAGCACTAGGTCTGGTAATGTTTCTTCAGAGCAAACAGGATATACATTTAAGTAATTATAAGCTCTAGTGTGCTTGTTCAGTTTCCATGCATACTAGATTTTTCTTTATGTCATCTATTATTACTACACTTTGAAAGTCAACTTAGTTGTACTTAAAATGCAGGAAAAGAAGCATTTACACAATTTGTAGCACTATAAAAGCATTAATGATGCATTTATAGGTGAAACAAAAGGCGCTCTGTCATGTAAACTTTCTGCTGCCTAAGACCGCAAGTTCACAATGCATACTTTGCTTCAGTTAGAATCTTTCCCCCGTATTTGCCACTTATTTTCTTAAAACTTAAGAATTTCAAGGATCTTTGGAACACCTACTCCCCTGTGTAATCTAGCCAAAATGAGTTATTGGGTCCACCTGGTGGATTAATGGAGGAAGGAGTGTAATATAATACATACACAATACCCTGCAGCACACAACCTGTGTTTTCTTAGGTATTACCAAGGAAAACAAACTATTTTTATTTTTCTTCATATCAGTTTGTGTTTCAAGAGTATTTATACATTACAAACATATGTAGTTATGTCCTTGTACAAATACAACTTCCTGTGTCCTTATACATATATACGTACTTCCTACACACATACCAGCTTTGGAGAATTTAATCAAGCACTCGTGTAGCCACGGGTTATTACTGTTGATAGCAAAAGCTCTTTTGACAGACTGTAACATTAACAGAAACTTTCCTGTGGGGAGAAGAAAAAACAAAACAAGCAAGATGAAGAATACAGAACTTTTTCTCTTTGTATCAACTACTGTTTTCTTTAGTAAATCTAGTACAAACATTAGAAACATCAATGCCTACACAGAATTAGAAAGGAGATTTATTTTTCCGATTCAAATTGCTTAATAACATAGAAATGCCTGCTGCTTGAACTCTGGCAACACTGCATAGATGACATTACTATCTATTTGGCTTAATTATCTAGGGGAGAACAAAAGAACACACTGCAAATATCTTTCTACAGCATTTATTAGTATATAGTACAACTTACTTTGCTCTTACTTTTTTTTTGTTTAAGAGTGGCTAAATAAAAATGCTATTTCCCCTATTATTACTGCAAGCAAACCTCAGCTTCAGTCAAGTAAATATCTATTCCAGACCATTTTAGGCTACACTCAGATAACATGGGACACAGTGGAGGGTTAAGATTTTGTAGGGAAAAAAATAAAATTATGCAGTACTTTACCTTTTCTAAAGTATATTTCAAATGCTAATAAATGTGTTTCTATGTCATCTCCAATAAGATTCTTAAGTGGTATAAGGAACTTAATGGCTTCTTCTAATGGATTTTCTACCTGTTTTAATAAACACAGTGAAATTTAAAGCTTAAAATAAGTGTCAAATAAAACACACCAAGGATAGTTTCTGCTATTCAGATCATTTAAATAATCAGATGCCAAAGGTGAACTGCAGATAGCTTTCTGAATTAAACTGAACCACAACATTTTTATTTGAACAGCAAGATTTAAAAGTGTTTACTCATGATTTCACATTGACAAAAGACAACATCATTGCTAACTCTGGCACTGCTTATGTAATGTACTCAATGTTGTAATTTAGCATTTAGGAAAAAATTAAATACAACCACCTTAGACAACAAGCTTAAACTTCTGAATTTACTCTGATAAAGGAGATAGTTCTTTGTGCTTGGAGAAATATTGGCTCATGTCTTCAAATTCTGTGAACTGCAATCACATTTCTGTTAGTTTTTCTCTATTCACTGTATGAAAGCCAGAGTTCTTCAGGCAAGAACCATCTTTTTATTCAGTATCTATTTTAATGAAGTATGGCCTACTGTTTGAAAAAACAAAACTTAAAGAAAGTAACAGTATTATTAATATAGAACTTTGATTTATTAGAGGAAAAATATTACTTTAGTGTAAGTAGAGATAGACTACAAAAAGGTATTTTTGCATGCAAAAATAATTTTATAAAAACCACTGGATTCTTTTAAGAGATTACGATCAGATTCTCCTATTATAGGCTTTTTATGATAATTACATGAATTTAACGTCAAAAGACCATGCTAACCCTTTCCAGTTTTTCAGGAACTAGCTCTTCCCTGGGTCCACTAGTTTCCTCCTCCTCTTCATCTCGTTTCTTCTTTTGATTCTTTTGTTGTCGCTCTCTTTCTGCATGTTTTCTTTCCTCTTCAAGTTTTGCTTTCTTCTGTGCTCTTCTTTGCTTGCTAAGCATTTTCTTCAATTCTTTGGCTGAGAGATTTTCTACAGATTAAGGTAACAGATAACTTATATTAACAGAGTATTTAATTAAAAATCTTGTTTCTCTCAAACAGCACTCAGACATGCCACTACGCTCCTCCCTTATATCAAAATGGCATCATTTTACAGTGATTTCCATAAATACTGGCACTTGCCAGACTACCATCACTATATAGTCCAACATTACTATTGGATTACTATTTACAGCATAACACACTTGGCCTTGATCTTGCAGATTTTCTTACATCGTTGTTATAGAAACCTCAACTATTTGAAAGGTTAACTACATAAAATTGTTGCATCTATTACAGGTTTTACCTTAGAAAACAGACAATGGTTTTCAAGGGTAATACTAAGCTCCCATATTGACTGTAGCTCAGCTTCCTTCTAAGGCTAACCAGTAACATCCAGATGGATTTACACTACATTTTAAAACAAGCTGGGGAACTACAGGCCTGTGAGTCTGACCACGGTGCTGGGGAAGGATATGGAGCAGATCATCTTGAGTGCCGTCACATGGCACATACAGGACAACCAGGCCCAGTCAGCATGGGTTTATGAAAGGCAAGTCCTGCTCGACCAACCTCATCTCCTTCTATGACAAGGTGACTCACTTAGTGGATGAGGGAAAGGCTGTGGATGTTGTCTACCTGGACTTTAGCAAAGCTTTTGACACTGTTTCCCACAGCATCCTCCTGGAGAAACTGGCTGCTCATGGCTTGGATGGGTGTACTCTTCGCTGGGTAAAAATGGCTGGATGGCCGGGCCCAAAGAGTGGTGGTGAATGGAGTTAAATCCCATTGGTGTCTGGTCACAAAGTGGTGTTCCCCAGGGCTCAGTATCAGGGCCAGTTCTGTTTAACATCTTCATCAATGATCTGGATGAGGGGGTCAAGTGCACCCTCAGTAAGGTTGCAGACAACACCAAGTTGGGAGGGAGTGTTGATCTGCTGGAGGGCAGGCAGGCGCTACAGCGGGACCTGGACAGGCTGGATCGATGGGCCGAGGCCAGTTGTATGAGGTGCAACAAGGCTGAGTGCCAGGTCCTGCCCTTGGGTCACAACAACCCCAGCCAACGCTACAGGCCTGGGGGGGAGTGGCTGGAAAGCTGCCTGGCAGAAAAGGACCTGGGGGTGTTGGTCAACAGCTGGATGAATATGAGTCAGCAGTGTAACCAGGTGGCCAAGGTCAACAGCATCCTGGCCTGTATCAGAAATAGTGTGGCCAGCAGGACTAGGGAAGGGATTGTCCCCCTGTACTCAGCACTGGTGAGGCCGCACCTCAAGTACTGTGTTCAGTTTTGGGCCCCTCACTACAAGAAAGACATTGAGGTGCTGGAGCGTGTCCAAAGAAGGGCAATGAAGCTGGTGAAGGGTCTAGAGCACAAGTCCTACAAGGAGCAGCTGAGGGAACTGGGGATGTTTAGTCTGGAGAAAAGGAGGCTGAGGGGAGACCTTATTGCTCTCTACAACTACCTGAAAGGAGGTTGTAGAGAGATGAGGGTCAGTCTCTTCTCCCAAGTAACAAGCGATAGCACAAGAGCAAATGTCCTCAAGTTGCGCCAGGGGAGGTTTAGATTGGATATTTGGAAAAATTTCTTCACCGAAAGAGTTGTCAGGCATTGGAACAGGCTGCCCAGGGAAGTGGTGGAGTCACCATCCCTGGAGGTATTGAAAAGACACGTAGATGTGGTGCTAAGGGACATGGTTTAGCGGTGGATTTGGCAGTGCTAGGTTAATGGTTGGACTCGATCTTAAAGGTCTCTTCCAACCTAAAGGATTCTATGATTCTAAAGCTTGTTATCTTTTATTAAAGTGTCTGAACAATATACAGCCATGATAATTGCATTGATTTTCTGCAAATGCCATGGGATAGCTAAATGGATGCAAGCAAAAACTGATATGGTTTGGGGTGAGATGATGTAAAATATTCTGGTATGTATTAGCAGGACCATTATATGAACCTTCAGGCTGCTTGCTGTGTTCAGATTTTTAGACTGGACTAGCATTTAGATAAACCAAGAAGGTTTAACAGTTGCATGAAAAGCAGACCACAAAAAACATGGTTTCCTACAGGTTCATATAGAAGTGAGGAGCCTTCAGCCTTTCCATTCACCCCTCTTTTTCTTCCCTGCTGTCCCACTGACCTGACCAGTTTAGCCAGAATAATACTGTATTTTCGACTCTTTACTGTGGTGTTTCACTGAGAACAGGATTTGTGCTAATAATGTGGCAAGGAACAGAAGAATAGGCTACTGAGGGACTAACGCACCTTTTTTGTGGCTGTGGCACCATGACCTCTCTGTTGGGGCCAGCCACCATCCTGAGACAGGGAAGCAAGGAGAAGCAAGCATTCTTTTCATCCCATTCCTACAGTGCTGTCTTCCCCTGTGGACGAGCCTACTGAATCTCAACGCACAGCACGCAAACGAACTAACATGACTTAGAAATTAAGGTGGGGAAGAGTCTATGACATATCACTATCAAGATCCTCTGTCACACACCTATCTTACATTATATACAGAAACAAATTAAAATTGGAGAGAAAGATGCGCGGTGAACTGTGCTGTGAAATGTGCCTCTTTTTGTATGTTCTTCATTATACATATGGAAAAACTTGTTATTCACGTCTGAATGAAAGGTAAGACTGTATTGGCAATATTAAGTGGCATTTTTGGTTTAGTTTAACTTCCCCCCCCATGTCAAATATTCTTCCCTTTGCAAAAAGCTAGACATTAATTCCATCCCTTCAGTCAACAGCCACTGTAGTGCAGACAGTAGCTGCAATTTCACAAAAGGAGAAGCAACTGTTTATCTTTAAGAAATAAACCTCGTAACTCATTTGTCATTGAATCCTCAAGGTTTCCAAACCACACCCCACTGGTTTCCCAAGAAAGTCTGCTTTCCGTTTAACACTGGTTTTAAATCGTTTCCTAAATGTATTAATTTTGCTAATACACACTTATCTATGTATTCTTTGGCCCTGAAGTTATGTGAAAAATGATAAAATGTAATGCAGTGTTAACTAGTAATACTAGGTTATAAATTAGATACACTAGATCAAGATTCAGTTCTTACAATTCAGACTGCTTTCCCACAAAATCTATCCGTTGTTTCTAATTCATCTGTTAATGACATTTATCTTTTGTTTAAATGGATAAATGGCTGAATTGAATTTGATTTTTCCTCTTAATATTCTGAAATGCCACTCATCCCCAAGTACTCCAACCATAGCTAGGTTCATTCATATACTAGTTTTACATTATAATGAGAGGAGAACAGAGAGGAAGCAAGCTGTAGCACGTTATCTATGATCTCTTCTCAGTTATCAAATCGTGACAGAGAAGAGGAAAAACTTGTTTATGTTACAACTCAATTTGTTCTGTAGCATGTAACTGACTTAGCTTAATAAGCTTTTACATGTGTCATACACATACGAGCCTCTATTATGGTCTAGATACCTGAATTCACTTCTTGTTCTTTGCTTTCATTGCTAAGAGGATTATCATGGAGCTTCAAGTAGATTTCAATTGCTGATCGAGCAGCCTTGAAGTAGAAGGCATGTTTCCTGAGCTCATCTTCTAATCTCAAAAGGTCTACATAGGCACGAAGAGTCATCTTTCTCATGCAGTATGTATGGAAGTCAAATTGATCATCCGTTATCTCAAAAAAATGCTTCAAGAAAAAAAGAAAACACACCAAGTCTTATGCACTTCCCTTGCTTCGTCTATTTTTTTAATTAAAAGGAGGTGAATAAAGTTACAATTGATATTATTTACAGACAATATGAAATATCCTTATAATACTGATTGTCCAAGAGAACCTGTCAGTAGGGAAAAAACCCACCCAGAAAAACCTCATTTTGTTAACAAAAACTATAATGTGATTGTTCAATGATTTAGGTACTCTTTAAAAGCCAGCTGAAGTGTGATTGTTCTGATTTAAAAACAACCCCACAATCGGCAAAAGACAACATAAAGTTAATGTACAAGTAGTTGTACAGTTAGAAGATATGATATTTTATATTGAATCATTTTCACTTCAAATAATCATTTTGCACATAAGAGCTAGGGATGACATCTTATCTATTACAATAAAGCATCAAGTATTAATCTGTTTCTAAAAATCACTATACTAGAAGCTTTATATGCAAAGAAAATCATGCTGGTTACATCAGCAAATATCCTCATTAGTGTATGAGAAATACACCTTACCCTTTCTACTTCGTAGCATTTTTTCAAGGCATCACCGTACTTCCCTAGCCTTTGATAAGCTGCAGCACATTCAGTCTGGAACCACATACACTGCATCTCATTCAGGTTTTCCATAGCAGAAGTTCCTTCCTGAAATAAGTGTCATTATCACTTTTTGCTATTATAATTTACCTCTTTCAGCTATGGCTAGCTTCAGGCCATTAGTAGGAAACAATCCTTCAACTACTTGGAATACAACAGAAAGTAGATATAATCACCCAGCAACCGAGAACACTACTTGTGATACCCTTTGCTCCCCAAGATAGAAAGGCACAGACAAATTATTTAAAAAAAATTATCTGAACAGGATTAATATCTCAGATTTTTAAAATTAACTCATACTTGTACACACAGTCTTACTTTTACAATTGGGGGACAGAAACCAACACTATTTTTAAAAATTTTAAAGTTCAGCAAATAATTTTCTTTTTTTTTCCCCTGTCAGGTAAGTGGCATCTACTAGTCTAAAAATCCACCAATATATTTAC
Source organism: Phoenicopterus ruber ruber (assembly GCA_009819775.1). Classification (NCBI taxonomy): domain Eukaryota; kingdom Metazoa; phylum Chordata; class Aves; order Phoenicopteriformes; family Phoenicopteridae; genus Phoenicopterus; species Phoenicopterus ruber. The sequence continues at coordinate 185,940,147 of CM020215.1, read as the reverse complement.
TGCTTTATCACGTAGTATGAATAGTATGTTTCTTACAACTTGTTAGTCTAAATAAATGAAGTTAGAGTTATACTTCATACTTTTAGAAGAAAAAATCCTAGGATTTTTTTTCTTTACAGTTTCAATGCTCTAGATTAAGAATAAACAAACCAGAAGCACATTCCACATATCGCGAATGCCAACCACCAAATTTTCAGAAGTCTTTATACTAGAAAGAAAACCCAGTTCAACTCAACATTTAATTATTTAGGATCAGATTTATCCTATCTGACTACAGGTATCTATGCTAGAGTTCTGTATTTCTTGCTCTAACACTTCAGATAAGCGTATGTGACAAGATTCAGTAATCAAGTTTTCAATAGTTCCTAGAAATATCTAGAAAGCTCACATTCAATTTCAAGTGTTTTCACACTTAAAATTAAGAGGAATTAAGGAGCCTAATTAATTTATGTGCTCCAGGAAATCCCACCAAGTAGCTGTCTTCATATTTAGTTACATAAATAATAGGGAAATCTGGTCTTTATGACTCTAAATTTCGTTCAATGTCAAAAATATAGAATTTAAAGTGCATACCCTATCTTTTAAGAAAAGGATTTGCTTTAACAAAATTTTTGTCTGTAGTATTACCTTAAAGGAAGGAACTGTTCAAGTCCAAATTACATTTATGTTAATGCTAAATCATAATGAGTATAGTGCACATTCCTGTGCAGTTACCTCAGATGGTGTTACAGGGAAACAGCAGGTTTTGCAAACAAGGTATCCATCAGATGCATGTCCAGAGAGGTACTTAGAAGCACAGTAATAAAAAAATACTTCTGGACAACTATCTTTGAACAACCATTTTTGCCCAGTATTTACACCGGGTCTTCACAGCTGAGTACTGCGTCCAGCTCTGGGGCCCCCAGCAAAGAGAGACATGGACCTGTCCAGAGGAGGGCCATGGACAGGTCCAGAGGAGGGCCACAAAAAAATCAGATGGCTGAAACACCTCTCCTGTGAAGAAAGGCTGAGAGAGGTAGGGTTCTTCAGCCTGGAGAAGAGAAGGCTCCAGAGAGACCTTATTACAGCCTTTCAATATATAAAGGGGGCTTATAAGAAGGACAGAGAGAGACTCTTCATCAGGGCCTATAGTGACAAGACAAGGGGCAACAGTTTTAAACTGAAAGAGAGCAGGTTTAGATTGGACATAAGGAAGAAGTTTTTTACAATGAGGATAGTGAGACACTGGCACAGGATGCCCAGAGAAGTTGTGGATGCCCCATCATTGGAAGTGTTCAAGGCCAGGTTGGACAGGTCTTTGAGCAGTCTGATCTAGTGACAGATGTCCCTGCCCATGGCAGGGGGGTTGGACTAGATGATCTTTAAGGTCCCTTCCAACTCAAACCATCTATGATTCTATATAGTTATTTACCACTAAGCACAAGAGCATTATCTTAGAAATGGACACTAAAAAAAGATTTTTTTTTTTTAAATTTTGGTCAAAAGTTACATAAGTCAAAAGTAAACTGCCAGAGGCAAACAAAACCTCTCTTCGTACTTACCCTTGTGAATTTAGAGCACATCTCCTCTGCATCCTTCACCATATTTGCTCGCAGCATGTATTTAGCACATTTAGAATTGATAAATCTGTCTGCAGTATCCAAAGACTGTGCTTCATCCATCCATTTGGCAGCTTCCTTGAGGTTACCTACATGCTGTTAAGGAGAAATTAAATAGTTATCTTCCAGTATAAGCCTGATTTTGACCAACTTCTGAAATCTATAGTTACTGGTATTTCTCCCTCAGAAATAACAAAAGGCAGTATTATTGTTCGCTCCTCCCGGCTCCCAGATTTTTTCTGAATGACAATTTGCTCTAAGTTGTGACTTGCTTTGCAAAACCTAAACAAAAACAAAAGGGTTTTCATTTTCTTCCTGACAGAACAGCGCACAGAAAAAAACCCCCACATGAAAACCGATGCCCATAACCATTGCGAACTGAAAAATACTATCCACACATTCACATCAGTTTGATGGGTTGTTTTTTTTATAAACTATGTACTCTACATGTCCAAATTCATTTTTTACCTTGTAAATTTTTGCTTTTAAATAGAACAGTTCTATTAATGTTGGAGTGCTTGCAATTGCAGCATTAATGTAATCCAAGGCCAAAGAACACTGGCCAAGTTTGTCAAAGTGCTGTGCCAGGAAATACCGAACCCAAAGCAGTGTCGTTGGGGGCTCTTTCTCTCCATTTTCTGCAACAAAATGGAAAAGGTTACAGTAACCAGTAAGGTTGAAGACTGCATTTGAAAAATAAACAAAAAAAAAAAGCTTGGCAAATTCAGCAAGTATTTCCTGTAATGCATTCATTTACTAAAAGGTATTACAACTATATTCTTGCAAAAAGTATCAGCACTTCTACAGTTCTTGACAACTGCCATAAACAGTAATTACAGTGCAATTAATATAAGATCACAGAAACTTACCACATGTACTAAAAAGGTCACAAGTTTTCAAAGAGGCTTCATAACCAGTAACAAGTTCTTGGATTGTAGAAACCTGAACACAAAAAAATATCAACTTAAGTTTTGCTTTAATACATGTTTACATAAACTAACACACTGAAAAAATACTTGGGCAAAATTAGAGAAACTATACTAAAATAATTACTTAACATGGAAAAAATTGGATGTATCCTCATACAGTTTACTTCACCTTTCACAAGCTACTTTTGATCACCCATTTTAACTGGTGATATGGCAAGGAAACAGGTGTAATCTTTGGCAGCTTACAGCGGAAAGTAATCAAGAACATTTGATTAGTATCCTTTTTAAGTTGCATTTTTATTTATTTACAGTATTAGTTTTTAAGTGTCCAAAACTGAGCCAACTGAAGAAAGGTGCTTTGGAAAAGACTTTGCATGAACTTCCCATAACAATGAAGATATAGAAGAGACTTTTGTGGTTTTCTGTCAGGCTGATATATACCATTAAAGAATTTTTTTGTTAAAGAGATACTGCTGCCTAGAATACAGGCCACATTTTTTTTTTTTTTAACATAAAAATCTTTATAATGATTGATTTAAGGCTAATACTTTCTGAAATCAGACCTTGTCAACAATATTGTTGTTCATTCCAAGGTTGAAGACTCAAAATTCACCCATACAGTTCTGAACTCACACTATACAAGTTTGACGTTTACAATATATACAAATGTTAGTATCTGTGCATTTCATGACAATGAACTATTCCAATACCAGGTCCATGGCTTACAAGTGCCATGTAGTATTTCTAAGCATTTTATGAAATGGTCAACCTGTTTTGTAGCTACATTCTAAATGTGCCTGCCATATAAAGCAAGTAACTAGCCTATTAAGGAAAGAAGAGCAATACTAAAAAAAATATGATCTATGTATGTATACCCAAAACCACTGAAAGAACTTAAAAAATAACATCTGACTGAAGCATAGCAGGATAATGGCTACATTCACTAATTAGGTGAAACCTATAGATGGGTAAAAGCCTAAAACTTCAATGGTCAAAAGCAAGATGATCCTACATTTAAAAAACTGGTTGCAAGAGTAGAATAAAAAATATCGTGGAGGGACAGCAAAATTTAAAGAAGCAGGATTTGACAAAGCACGCATCCACTTCAAGATACCCTTTGGGGGAGGAGGAGAAGGGAATAAACCTTTTCTAGCAGATCAAAGTACACAATTTGAAGGGTACTACTTTATTTAACCTAATTCAGCACAACAGGCAAGAAATGCCAAACATTTTATTTCAAAGAGAACACAGAAGGTGACACACCCAAGTCATATGCAGCCAGTGTAAATGTCTCCAAAGTGTAATAAAACATAAACACACACATTCTGGAAAGCTCTGCGCAAATCTCATAAGAAATGTTTTCTGGTAGCAAAATCGCAAATATAATAAAATGTTACTAGACTTCAAATAATTACGAAGCAATAAAGGAATGTAAAGAAGTCAAGTAAATGGACAAAGACAAATAAATACATTAAGCTGTTCTCTGGCCTCAGACATGTATTTACTAAAAGAAACCTTAAACAACCTCAGAAAATCTTTGAAGATTCTCTTCTCTAAAATAAGTTTAAATGCAGAAGTAAGCATCTGCTTCAGGCAGCAAGCTTGCAGTGTATATGTGCAACAGAGTAAGTGTTATTTCCTTGCTGCTTTTCACTGCAACTTCAAAGTATTCCCAAAGTTATTCTCATCTGGCTGTTAGTAAACTCAAATTCCTTTGAGACCAGCCAGCTTTGCTAGACTGCAAGTGAACTGTGTGTAAGTGGAGAAAAAGACCCCTTCATCTCTTTAACACACACACATCTGCACCCCAAAATCTAGAGATAATTTTTTCTACTACTGCACACTTGGGAGTACAGCTTCACAGCTGGACAAAGACCATGCTACCACCAAAAAGAATGGTGCCGCCATCTGAGCCACACGTGCCTGGTCCCTGCTTTGGGTCAGTGCTAGTGAATGTATCCAGGGTTACAATTGATCTACTCCCTGCTCCACCTCAGCATACAGATGCCCAATTACTAGTTCCATCATCAGGGGTAGCTGGCAGTGGACAGACCTGGGGCAGCGAGGCGGTAAGAAAGCCTCTCTTCCTAGCAGGAGGGTCTTCAATCAGCTTACAGCAACAGTGAAATCAAATCCTCTCATCTCGAGGGGATGGAGAATACCAAACTGTACCATGTTTTAAAAGATGTTAAGTTCTTCCAAATCCAGAACTCTGCAGTGGTTTTGGCTTCTACAGTCCAAGAAACTACACCAGAATTGTCATTTTGAAAACTACTTTCAACAATGCATTTGGAAACAAGTATTCAGTGAAAGTAACAGCTATAAAAATAATGCAAATCAGGTAGTTAAGTTATTGCAGACATTCTTGATGAAAATGACAGTATCTTTGTTTCTCATGACTACTCAGAATCTTTTCCCCCCCTTTTTATGCTTATGGTTCAGCCTCTTGATAGTAATTTAGGAAAGTAATTCCAGGTTCATGTGCTACTTCAGGGAAAAAATGATCTAGAAACATGAACCCTAATTTCTGTGTCCATATTAACCGCAAATTTAGTAGTAAAATCTGTCTCTCGGATTTACTGCCATCTGTTATCTGTATTCTAGAGTCATCACTGCCATCTTAAAGACAGTAATATTTTACTATTTCTAAACACTACAGCATTCTTCATAACATTCATTTTACAATTTCTAAAAATCAAAGCAGAGATATCTGGAAATACCGTGATACTGACCATGAGTTAATTTCAAAACAGTGTTATTCTAGGAAAAAAAGTTTCAGCTATTCCCTTGCCATGGATCTGAAAAAGCTTAAGGTATTACAAAAGCATAAACAGAAGTCATCAACAAATCTCAGGTTTTGTTATGACAAGAATGGAGCCAATTCCAGAACAGGTGCCACCAGTTTCAGAAGCCTCTTAAATAACAAAAATTGAAACCTCAAACCTTTTCAGAGGTCACTACCTACAACTTTAAATTAATTACAAAAGAACAATGAGCTAAGAAGCATGAATCCAAGAAGGGGGAAAGGGGCTTTAGCCTTCCCCATTAGCACAGACAAGTGAAGTGCTCGTTTCCCCTCCTATACCTTATGTTAAGATTAAAATCACACATGCCTACCAATCAGTACAGATTCTTGCCAAGTGTAATAATCTTGAAAGTTAAGAAAGCTTCTTTCACACTCAGTACTACTTGAAGTAGACTCCACAAAGGACAGAATGGTCTTTTTTTCCATTCCTGTGCAGTTTATTTCCATTAGAAAGAATGGTTTCATACAGCATTTACTCAAATTTTACTTAAAATGAGCATTTGAGAAATACAAACTGAGACTGGAATAGATGATATGCATACACATCTTAATTTCTTTTTAAACTGTAAGCAACAAGAATATGATTCACTTAAACCTCAATTCTGAATTATTTTTTCCTGTAAGCATTAGTTTTTACTTATCTAAATAATACTGAGAAATATTTTCTGTCTTGTTTTGTAAGGGACAGCCTAAGGGAAAGTTACTGTTTTCCACATAAATGGCTGATGGCTAGAATTCTTTTATCATCACTTGCAGCTATTATGGTGGCACCTATGGGCCAGTCATTAAATGGCAATCTGTGCTGCCTACTATGCCATAACACCAAGTGACTCCTTCCACAGAAATCTTTCTTTAGATAAAGAGCAAAAGAGGATTACCAAAGATAAGAACAATAATATGGGGATCCAAAATGGGATGTTAGGGCTACAGTAGCCTAAATCCTAGTTTGATTTTTTTTTTTTTTTTAAATACTCCATGCAGGAGATAAGTTGAATGGAATGACGAAGGAATGAAAGCAGAGAGAAAAGCAATACAGAAAGGTTTTTAAGAAACATACGTAACAAAGGTGAGGTGAAATACATAATGGAAGATGATGAAATCAACAGCCCACTAGCACAAAGCAGGGATGCAAATTTTTCAAATAAAAGACTCAAACTCTGGTTCATTACCATGGAAGTTAAATTACTAAAATGATTGTATATCCTATTATTACAGCAGTTGGGCAAAATATTTTATAATAGACTTCTGTTTCAATGACAACCTTAAACACACTAATGCTGTATTTCCTTCCTCAATGGAACAACTGCAAAAAAAGGAACTGATTTATCAATACCAATCATATAGAAATACTGTAGTGTACTATAAAGTAGTCAGACTTAAGCTGCGTCAATAGCATTTTTCTTCTTAAAGGATTCAGCTTGTTGATTTATCAGTCACAGTCACTACATTTCCGTATCTTTTTTCAGTTGCTGCCATTACAAATCAGTAAGAAGTTACCAGCGCTTCCAGTGCACAAACAGATTAAAAGCTACTGTAGACAGCTTCAGAAGCAATCCACATGCTTAACATTTGGTACAGATTTGAGTTCCTGCCTTTTGAATTCTTGGGAATATTTTACTATTATCTGCACTGTTCTCAAAGGCAAACAACCAAAAGGGAAAGTCTGAATACTGCTACTGACAAAGTTTCAAGGTGCATCTATAAAGCTGCCCGAACAAGAAAATATGCCACTAACCTGTAGATATATACGCAAAGGTCATCTTATGTTAAGAAAATTTAGTTATGCATTAGTGCAGAAGAATCTTCAGGAAAATGCCAGAAATACTTTAGAAAGATGTGCTCTAGTATGTGCTTTTATAGAAAGATTTAACTGTTACAAAATTCATATATATTTACACTACTGAGACACCGTCAAGGGGTACATTATCTTGCCTTGAACACCATCAGCAATGAAAAGGAGACAAAACAGTGAGGAAGAGTAAAGAGACAGCAGACAGGAACAAGATCACACATTACTTGGCCCAAATATGTGCAGTGACATTTAAGTCACTAAAATGACCCATCGTCATCATCGTGCATCAAATGGATCACTTCTGGGAATTACCACACAGTAGGAGACTGATGCTTTAGAAAACCACTTTGACTGTTTACTTACGGAATACCTAATAATCATACATACCAGAAGCTAAGTATTTCCAAGTTGTGTGTGTGTTGTTTTTTTTTTTTAAGAGACCTGAAACTTTTTAAAGACTAACTATTCACAATTCTGTACTGTATCCAGAATTTTAATTATTTGGTTACTTTAATGAGAGTAACTTTTGCTTCTCCTTCAAGCAGCTGCACAGTCCACTGCAACTCATTGCAAAACAGTAACTGGTGTTTTTAAGAGGATGCTTTTGTCTCCAAAGAGTCCAACCTCACCTCAGTGTCAAATCTACAAGCTTCTGAAATTTCCGTGTCTCAAACTGTACCTTGTTCTTCAAACAGAATTCAATGGATGTTTGAGACCCCATGACAGAGCTGGAGACTTTTCCATATGGGAAAACTCTGGCTAATCCCTTTCACAAGCTTCCACAAAGGGTTAGAGGAGAAAAATTAGCCAGCAATTCTTCCAGTAGGCAACCCAACAAGGTTTCTCAAACTTCTGGGTATTTATTTCTCAGTAATTACAGCAGATAGGTATTAAAAAAAAAAAGAAATTTCACAAGAATCTCACCTACTCAGCTTCTTCCCATCTACACAAACACAGGCTTGCACAAACACACACTTCTCCTTTGAGACACCCAATCCTGAAGCAGTTCATAAAACCTTTGGATGCAGGAAGAAGATTGGTAACATCCAGCAATCAGAAGTGCTTTGGTATTACTGAGCATCTTCCAAATAGTTAGCAGCCTGAAAGCTGAAATGCTAACTGTATTTTGGCACAAGTATCAGATATAACCTATATGGGCATTCCCTTGATTTCAGAGGCAATTGTTACATAGAGCATTACCTTTCTGAACTTCAGTTTGCAGACAATTTTAAAAACAACTGTAACTCTTCCTGAGGAAGGGAATGGGTTGCTGCCAGACTTCTCTCCCTTCAAAATAAGGGGGTAATTTCACAGAAACATCTTCTCTTGTATTGGTAAAGCACTTCAACTGTTCTAGCAAAAAGATGTCTACTGCAGAGTGGTCTGCAGAAGAGCGGGAAAACAGCAGGTACAAGGGGATATCCTTCGTGAACACCCAGTCATGAAATTGCTTATCTTCCACAGGATGAAGGTCATCTGTGCTGGAAATGAAACAGGATGTTTCCTAAAACAGATGTTCTTAATTCTGGAATCTGACAATTTGGTTCAGATGTCAGCTGTATTTTCTCACAAAGTGTCAACATTGGTGGTCTTCACCACTGGGAAACTTGATTTCTCACAGCTGGTTCTGCAGATCTACAGTGGGAGAAGGACTGCAAAACCAACCTGCAAAGGCGATGCATTTAAGATGAAAGTACGCATGCAGGAAAAAAAGAGGAGCATGTGTTCTTGCCCTTCAAAGAAAGGTTATGCTATCTATCCTTGAAACTTGGAATTGAACCACCTTTCTTCTTAAATAGAGAATTCTCCACAGTAGTTTATTTACTGAAGAAAACTTGTTTCTTGGAGGTAATGTGCATAGTGCTGAACAACACTGGTTCTGCAGGTCACAGAAACTGATCCTGAAGCACCACATGACTTTGCCATCAACAAAGCAAGCATCTCTTGAGTCATGAGTACTTATTTGAAAAAAAACTCCTAAAGATGCAGAAATTCCACTTTAATAGTAGAAAAGTCTGCCTCAATACTGCTGAATGAATAAATCAATCCCTTTGTTTTCATCTTTAAGTACAATTGAATTTTGACAGTATTCCCCATCACCAGTATTTAAGTAGTGGTACTTGAACAAAGCTTTCAGGTTCCCTGAGTAAGAATCAGGAAAATGGGGTGTAGTTGAATTTGTGACACCACTTTTCCAGCATCACAGAAGAGGCATCCACTAGACTTCGTAAGAATCCTTATGTCTGTGCGAGAAACTGAAAAATAGTTGTACTTTTCAAAATATCTAGAAACCATTTGCAAACTGTTTTGCTACAGAGTATCCAAAGAAAACTGCTGTTGTGTAACTTCAAAACAGTCATCATGTAGAAAAGGTGGGATACCTCAAGATTGAATAACAAACTAAGCCTTTCAACAGTAGCCCTGGCAAAGTGTTTTCCTTGGGCTTGGGCCAGAAGAAAACCATGTTGACATTAACAGATAAAGTCTTTGTGGCCAAATTATTAGGAGAATCTTTCACAAGACAGAAAGAAGTATCCAGTACATACCCTGAAGCAATACTCTAAATGCCTCGTGGGAAATGGAGAAGCAACAATAAAAACAGTCCATAAGAGTACTACGTCAATACTTGAAGTCTTCGCTATGATGAGATGTTATCTAAGAGAGAGATAAGAAGGTGCTCACAATGTGCAGAAGCAGTATCAATGGACCCTGAAAAATATTTATGAACTTAGCACTAAAGAATTTATGACAGAAAAACCAGAAAGTAGTTACTGGCTCAGATTTCTGGAGAAGGCCTTTGATGACAACATTCTGAACAGGGCTTGTGGCTGGTCTGTGGCATGCAAAACCAGCACTAAACCACCCCTTTCTTGAGTTGTCTCCATTATCAGTCCAACTCTGAGACAGTGGTAATTATTTACACACACACACACAAAACCAGCCAACACGGTAGAGCTGAAAGCTGGAGAGCTGAACCCACAAAATAAAGAGGAATACTATAAAGAGTTAGTTCCTTGCTTTTCTTTTGATGCTATGCTCTCCAGACCGTTCTAAACAGAACCTTCCCCAGAAACAGCTTAGCACCAAAAAAAGCTCTGGTACAATGATGGCACAAACAAGAAGATCTTCTAAAACAGTATTTCTTGAGTAATTCTATTTCAAAATGCTCTTTGCTCACAGAGGCATCTTCACAGCCTCTCTGAAAAGTGTTAATTGATTACCATGATGGATGAGACAGACATACACCTTGGCAAGGAACTTGTAGTTCCTTCTCTAGGTCCCTAGAGACACTGAACAGGAAGATCCTGGGTTCAGAGCCAGTTAAGCTCTGCTCATGTGGTAAATTTGCAACCTGAAGTCCCCATCTCTACAAACGCAGACACTTAGATGTGAACTTTCAGGCCTGAAAAATACTTATGAATGGTAGCAGAGGCATACTTCCAATGATCTATTGTTCTAGCACAGACCCATCACATGATTAACAGTATTTCAAACCAGAGCACACTGACCATACCTTTCTGGATGAAAGCAGTGATGGGAAGGAAATTTCAAATAAAGAATCTGCCAATAGACTCAAAAAGAAAAAAGCTCGTAAATTCAATTAACCATACCAGGGAAAAAAGGGAGGGGAAAAAAAGGGCAGCTACACATTAGAAAAGGTTTTACTACAGCCTAACAGAGACAAGAAGCATCTTCATCTATAGCCAAGAGGTGATTGGCATGAATCGAGATGTACTTTTTATTGAGGCAGCAAAGAACAGAGCATGCCAAACACATGAGCCAGCTGGCACACCTGCACTGTACAAAAGGTCTGAGTTCAGACTCTTCCAGTGTACCCACACAGGAAGGTTTGTATAGGCAGCCACCTAAAGAAGTTCCATTTCCTATGGCTTACTATAAATTTAACTAGAAGAATATCTAAGATCACAACATCTATAAGCTTATACAGTTCACAGAACCAATAAACCTCTTCAGCAAGGCTCACACTGGTTGATTTTGTTTTTTTTAAAGCAATGTTCCTCCATTATTTAAAAAATGTCCCACCTAGCTACTTTGAAACATAAATTATTGACACTCCAGATTTATCAGTGTAAAAAGGAAAAGGTGTAGGGTATGCAAATCACTATTTCCATTTTTACTCAAGGCAGCTATACACTAATTTACTTGCAACAACTTCCTTAGTCTCACTTGAAAATCTTCTGCTCTATAACTTGTTATATAGCTGATACAGATTAACCCCACCCAATGAGGTATGAACAACAGGACAAGCCCATAGAGATTATTCAAATTACTCCAATTGTGAAAGGTTATTCAGCCTCATATGGAGAATTTCCATTGCTTACATTTCCGTCTATGGCTAACATCTGAATGCAATAAAAATCACAATCAATTAAATATTATTTCATCACCTCATGCCATGAAAGTAGACACAGGAAAACATGACAAGCAGTCTTCTACTTAACACAAGTCCCCTTAAATCTCATATATATTTTTGACATATACAGATGCCAAGTTTGTGTAAGAAGCTTTACTATTTTGTGTAACACTCAATGAAAGTGTTGCTTTGAAACTAACAGCAGTTCAGATGTAGGTGCATCTCTATTTTTAAATTTATTGAACTAAGCCATCAATCACAGAATGGTAGGGGTTGGAAGGGACCTCTGGAGATCATCTAGTCCAACCCCCCTGCCAGAGCAGGGTCACCTAGAGCAGGCTGCACAGGACCGCATCCAGGAGGGTTTTGAGTATCTCCAGAGAAGGAGACTCCACACCCTCCCCGGGCAGCCTGTGCCAGGGCTCTGTCACCCTCACAGTGAAGAAGTTTTTCCTCATGTTCAGGCAGAACTTCCTGTGTTCCAGTTCGTGCCCGTTGCCCCTTGTCCTGTTGCTGGGCACCACTGAGAAGAGTCTGGCCCCATCCTCTCGACACCTGCCCTTGATATATTTATAAGCATTGATGAGGTCCCCTCTCAGTCTTCTCTTCCCCAGGCTGAACAGCCCCAGCTCCCTCAGCCTTTCCCCACAGGAGAGATGCTCCAGGCCCCTCATCATCTTTGTAGCCTCCACTGGACTCTCTCCAGTAGTTCCTCATCTTTCTTGAACTGGGGAGCCCAGAACTAGATGCAGTACTCCAGATGGGGCCTCACCAGGGCAGAGTAGAGAGGGAGGAGAACCTCCCTCAACCTGCTGGCCACACTCTTCTTAATGCACCCCAGGATGCCGTTGGCCTTCCTGGCCACAAGGTCACATTGCTGGCTCATGGTGAATTTGTCATCCCCCAGGACTCCCAGGTCCTTCTCCACAGAGCTGCTTTCCAGGAGGTCAACCCCTAACCTGTACCGGTGCATGGGGTTATTCCTCCCCAGGTGCAGGACCCTGCACTCGCCTGTGTTGAACCTCATGAGGTTCCTCTCTGTCCAACGCTCCAGCCTGTCCAGGTCTTGCAGCACAGCCTTCCGGTGTATCAGCCAGTCCTCCCAGTTTTGTGTCATCAGCAAACTTGCTGAGGGTACACTCTGTCCCTTCATCCAGGTCACTGATGAATAAATTGAACAAGACTGGGCCCAGTACCGACCCATCAATACTCACTTCTGCTTCCCTAAGGGAAGCACTGTTGACTGTGTGTGTATGCTCATGCATAGGCACAAAAATCTATCACTTGCAGTAAAACACACATCTAAAAGGGAAGTTCCACAGTCATTTTAAGTTGGCCTAAATGAAGGTCAACTGCCAAGGAAAAAAAAAGCCACAGAAAACAACACTCAGTGAGTGTTCATTCAGACCTGTTCCTTGATCTAGTTTGCTAAGCAGCTGCACAAAATCTTGCAGCCCCTTTCAGTGGAAACCTACATACTCTCCAGTCACCTTGACCCAGCTTGTGGACAATTTTATTATTTACTTTTCTATAAAGCTAGTCCTATAGTATCATAATTAATCACTAACTTCAGCATTTCTCAGTGTGTGGTGGGTAAGCAGACATAATTCTCAAGTTCACCAAAGAGCTACCGGTTTATCAGGACTGGCTAGCCACAAAGCATTAACTCTGCAGTACTGCACTTAAAACAGAAAAGAAAAATCCCAAGACAAACCCCACAACCCTGGTAAGTTACATGTTTGTTTTGTCCCCTGTCCGTCTAAGAAATCAATTACAAATGTTTTGTAAGCGGTAGAGAAAGTAGCCTTCTATTAGATATGTTCTTTAGAGTTGATCTACACTCTAAGGAAGTTTGAGAACGCATTTTAGTTTATTGTATCTCATTCTTTCTATGAAAAAGTACAAGACCTTTACTAGCTTTTAAATTTTTCTTCACACTTTGTTCCCTACAACCAAATCCCTCCATTACTGACTTGTAAGCATTTTCAAACGTAAAATACATCCAATGCAATGCCAGATACACTCAGAATTTAAACTGCTAAAAATCAAGCATAGCTAGAGCTTCTTTTTGTCCTGAATTAGGTTTGGAAGTGTGCCTTATGATACGCGCCATTGCTAGTAAACGGCATGATGTTTTCCTGAACAGTAGAGCTGCATTGCAGTAAGTTTTTGTGTGTAATCTCTACACACTTGACTATACACACCATCAAATGCTACTCTGATTTAGCTTCTCAAGATAATGCCAACTTGCTGCGTAAGTGAAGATTACTGTTGTTGTCCACTGCTGCTAGTGCTGATAACAACTACTCCTGAAATAAAACAAGTACTACTTTTTTCTAGTGCCAATATCACCACTGAACACACAGGCTATTTGAAATACTAAACTCCAGAAGAAAAAGCTTCCTCTATTTATCTAAATGAGTTTAGTTTGTAATTGTCATTGAAAATGTAACTTGTAACAAGGCATTTGGTACACTTGCTCTGCTGAAACAGCATTGTTTCTTTTTTAGGGCATTCTATGTACAAGCATAATGATTTGGAAAGTTTATAGTGCAAGTAGCATTTGATAAACATTGCAATTGTGCAATTTTGACTGAACCATGCAACGTTTCTAGTCATATGTGATTGCATTAAGCAGTTTTTGCCTTGAACATCCACACTGGAAACATATTTTGTCCCATATGTAACAGGCTTTGCACTTCTGAGTTATTCTTAGAGGAGAGAACTCTCAGCTAGGGAAAGGCAGCTCAGTACACCAGCTTTGCGGGGAGCAGACTACTCAAACAGAATGGCAAACGAGTCACAGGAAGAACATTCTTCATTAAAGAATGTACCGCTACTTTGGAAAGGTCTAGCACATATATGTTTACACATGGAAAGTACAACTGCACAAGCTCCTTTGGAGCTGTGCAATAGTATTAGAAGTACAAGATCAGTTTCATGTTAAAAGAAACAAACTAAGTAGGATGACAATAAATAAAAGAGCCAGTTGTGAATTTTAAATACTTCCAATGTAACAAGTTGAATATTACAACAACTCCTTAAAAGTGACTGTAAAAGCAATACTCCTTGAATATCTTTATAAACAAACTGTTAGGGCATCTGAACAACAGTGATACTACCATAACACTATTTAAGATGGAAAAATGTAGGGTTCAGCCAGACTTGGAAATGAGGTCTTAACTTTGAGATTACTAGGAACTGTCAGAATTGCTCAAATCTGTTCCATAAAATGTAGCATCTTTCCATTCAGAAAATAATAAAAGTATGACTACAGTAATTAAATAATTTTTCAAACTCAACTACACATCTAGCTACATTATCAATATAATATGAAAGTTTAACTTGTCTCAAAAACAAACTGAAGGACATTTCAATGAAAATATATGGGTGTAAGTGCAAATACACTGCCTGTAGTAAAGCTACAGAACACTTCAAAGTATGAACATTAGTTTTCTGCTGTATCATAAATACTAACTTATTTGACTATGATGTTTGTATCATATTTCTGCATAGGCTATCTTTTTGGAAGTGAACGTGAACACAGATTAGCAGTTTACAAAACTAAATGAGAAGTAACACAATTTAGAAAACTTTTATGCAGGAACCTGGAGCTCAGCAGGACAGTAACACCACAATCAGAACAGACTTACTGTCCCAGGAAAATTCTCCCACAGCGGTCAAAGCTGTAAAATTTACAACATACATAAAATTAAAATAAAAACCTAGGGACTGCACAAAAGACTACCAAAGGCTTGATTTTTAAGTTTCTTTTCTGATTTTACACTTCTAAACACTGATGATTTTTCACTGCATTTTCAACATAAGCTATAGAAGTTTAACATGCCAGTTTACTACTGAAGTCTGCATATAATTTAGAGAAGCCTATCCATTTATCTGCTAAGAGACCTCTAGAAAAAGCACATTGCTTAATGTATTTGTCCTGGTCTTGGCTGGGATAGAGCTAATTTTCCTCCCAATAGCTACTGTGTTTTGGATTTAGTATGGGATTCGGTATGTGGAGAATGCTGATAATACACTGATGTTATTAGCTGCTGCTAAGGGATCACGGACATCTTCCAGCTTCCCAGGTTTTGCTAATGTGCAGGTGAAAAAAGCTGGGAGGGGTATAGCCAGTACAGTTGACCCAAACTGGCCAAAGGAGGTATTCCATACCATAGACATCGTGCACAGTATATAAGTGGGGGCGAGCCAGTGGGCTGCGTGCTTTTGTTCATTCGTTTGGCTGTTTGTTCCCTTGCTCGCTCTTGGGAACTTGGGTTCTGGGATCACTGCTGGGAAAATTGCTGTTCTGAGATTACTGCTTGAGATGGTTTCGAGATTGCTCTCAGTTTCACTCTGTGATCGCTACTTGGGACAGGCTGTATTGGTCGTCGAGTGGTGAGAAATTGTGCATCATTTGTTTTGTATATTCTGTTATCATTCTATTTTATAATGGAAGAAAATTAGCTCCATTCCAGTCAAAACCAGGACAGTATTAGACATCTTTCATCTAGGAACCAGCCCAAAAGGATAAACAGACTATAAATGGGATATTACTCTTCCCCAGACATACTGTTACAGACATGACAGAGCCTTATGAAACAGACTCTTACAGTTAGGTAGTCATAAATTGGAAAGTTGTGCTAGGAGAGTACTTCATATGGAAGAATGAGGGTCTGAAGTTTAACCATCTTTTTTTAATTCACTCCACCCCATCCCAAATTAATCTACACTTAATAGTGAACTGCAAATATCTCGTAAGTTAAAACAACTGACATTTTCTTGATATCAGAGTAGTACAGAAGAAAAACAATACTAAAATCTAGAGATGACTGGCTAGCTCAGAGTTATTGTTCTAACAGCAGTCATGTGTCTGAATTACACTAAAGACAACAGGTTGTAAGGTACGAATCAAGGAGTCACTCTAAAGTGACAGAAATATAGTTACCAAGCAACATGATGTAAAGTATTTTGCTATACATTTTTTCCTGAGGAGTGCTTCCTTCATTTAACATACACTAGAGTGAATGAAATGAGAAAGAAATGGGATGATGTTCTATGAAAGTACTGCCACCCACAAAACAGGTTTTTGCCTTTTTTAATACTGCCTTAAAACATCCAGAACCAGATTTTCTAACATGCTGAGCATTCCACATCAACTGAGGTCAGTGAATGCTTCTGAAGATAAACATCTCTGAAGCTGTAACTCCTGGTCTATATGATCAATGCCTGCAGAATTTGGCCTTGACATCCTACTGCCTGTTTTAAGGGTGTGAAATATGGATAATACTTCCCCTATTTATTGTACTGTGTCAAGACTAACAACTTGTGAGATGTGACACAAGCCACAGCATATGAGAAAACTGCCAAACAAAAAAAGGTGGATTATACCACAGTATGTAAACACATTCAGAAAAATAGTATTCTTCATTTTAAAGCACCGACTTTCCAGTTTTACCATTACGCCTAATGATCCAGTCATAAAACTGTTGGAGTTTAAAAAACACAATGGAGTAAGTTAATAACAGCAGTACAAGGTTGTACTGAAAGTTAAGACACTCATAAGAATACAAACTCAGAGCAAACCAGTGCTCTAAGATGTCACTGCGATCATCACACGACTGATTTCATCAGCAACTGTTTTTTGAAAGCTTTGACAAGTTTGGGGACTGCACAAAAGAAAGCAAATGATTTCAATACTAGCAGACCACCAGTAGGAGCAACTATAAGCAGAGATGTTGAGAGCATTTCTTGTGGGTCTTCAGATGGGTATTTGGAGCAGTTATTCCCAATGTACACCACTCAGACTAAAAAACTCTCTCTTGGTAAAGTAGTTTGTAAGTCAGCTGCTACACCTGTCAGCTTTTGGCTTACATGTTAACTCAGGGACCCAAATCGTCAGCCATCAACATGTTTTACACTACCCATTCTCATTAGAGTGGAAGCATCCTATCCTGCCAGTACCTACAATGAAGCTTCTCATCCTTCTCCTTCCTCCACTTACTTTAACGTTTCCTTACTCCTCCTTAAGATACAGTTACATTCCAAAATTGTTACCTTTTGCTATGAATGTACGAGTTGTTCATCAGATCCTGAGCAAGTCCACTTACCAGATTTGCCCTCCTGGAATGTGAACTCAGAGACACTACTTTCTAAAACTGAACTGACGGAGTCAGTATGAACAAAAGCCTGTCCTTGGTTGATCTTACAGCGTTACTTCTTAAAATGCAGAGGGCTTCAGAGTAGAACTAATGTTTTTCACTTCTTTACATAATCCACCAATAGTTCACAGAGGGCATCTAACTACAAAAACAGTTGCAACTTGCTTTAAATTCCTTTAGCTTTCCACATCAAAGACAGAAAATGCCTTCTTTCCTGAAAGGGTTAAAGACAGATCTTCACTGGAGACAGCCTACCTTCCTGCGTAGACAGTCTTACACCTTTTTTTGAGACTGTTGTTTCTGATGTTTCTTCCAGCCAGACATTTTCTCTCATCCAGTATTTCCTCACAGTCTCCATGTTTTTAGTTACTCAGAAAAAGGGCACATGTGCACTAATGTCGAGCTTCAATGGAATCAACCAACGCACCTGCAACACAATCGACGCAAACCTTGATGTTGACTAATTGAAGATCTTCACTCTTTGGATTTTTATCTCATGGATATAGAGACCAGTATGTATGGAGAACCAAAGAGTATTTCTGAATATTGCTCAAGTACAAAGAGAAATTTTTGGGAGGAGGTGGAGGTAGCATTTCAAGATCCCTCTCTTGTGAGGAACAATAACAAATAAGGCTGTTCACAGTTATTTCTAATACCTCTGGACAGTAGCTTACAGAATATGAAAGTTACTATATCCCATGCAATTGCTTATACTTCAGGTTATTAGCTTCCAGCAGAAACATTCTGCCAAGAGACACAGCTGCATTCACCCTGAACAGTAAACTTTGCATGAACAACAAAACTTGTAATAATGCAGTGGCACTCCTAAACACAAGTTTTTACTCCTTGGATATGACCAAAAGACTACAGCTTCTTCCCGACAGAATTTGTGCCAACTCTGTGAATTTTGTTCAAGTACACAGATATCAACATGATAGATAGCCAAGTATACTTGCTATTTAGAAGCTAAAAGAAGCCTGATTAAAAAAATTAGTAAGGCTCCTTACTATATATCAGGCTTTTGAAATTAAAGGTTTAGCATTAGAGAAAACTTAAGGAGAATGGCTGCTTTGCTGATACCCATTTTTTAATATTAACAAACTTCAGAAACTAAAGCACTAAGTGAAGACTAAGAACTATAAAACCGCTTGTAGCATAAAAGAGGAAGAGCCCAGTAGCTAGATAGTAAGTCTCCTATACCAGAGATAAGGATTAAGACACCCATATTAAAGTATTTCACGTACACACAGACTGTATGTTTCTTAGCATGTATATAAAACATATACACATTCACATATCAGAATCTCTCATTCACATAGCAGTATTTTAAGTGGTTATTCCAAAAGGCTCCACAAATCATGAAAATGATGCTTTTCATACTATTTTAGAAGTATCAGCCCTAAGTAAAAAATTCCACTATATTCACATTTTTAAGACTTGTTTTGTTTAGATAACGTTTCAAAGTTCTAGAGGAAAGCAAGATATCTTGTTAGTAAAACAACCCCAAAACACAAACCCAAAAGTCTCCTTATGTAGGATGAAGCTGCCTTTTTATTATAGCCTCCCATGCTATTCTCCCATATATCTCACTTGCTTAGAATTAACTCATTTTAGTTAGTCACCTACAACTCTTACTACTTATTCCACGGTTAAAAGTGACAAAGACAACAAATTCACTTTAAAATGCAAGTTACCTCCACAGTATGCTTATGAATTGGTGATGCCGTAGTTCAGTATTTTATGGCAAAATCAACAAAATCAAGTCAATAAATCTCCAAAGGCACCATAAGAAGTACATGTTTTAAATAACATCCTTAAGTAAAAGAAACTACTTTTTCCAGTAATACCTACAGCTCTTCAAAACACGCTATCAACACTGGTCCCACTACACACAAGCACCTCTCTCATAGCATATGAATTTTTTCTACATAACATGGGTGGATTTTTCAAATAAGAACAGCTAGTGTTTTTTATTTTCACATGTTCAATCTAACCATCTTTTAGAGATTGCCACTGCAGAAATGGTTTGTTGAGCAGCTGCACTTACAGCTAAATAGCACAACATATTAAGAAAAATAAAAATGAGTACAAATTTAAAGCTGTACAGATTCAGAAACTGCTACTCAAACACTCGCGCTGTTCCTTCAGCAAAAGTGGCATGTGAAGGACAAGGGTGGAATGGGCAATTGGGAATGTGAACCACTCTGTCCGTGAGTCAGGGTCCATAAATAATCCATTCTGAATTGCATGACACACACACACGAATCATTTCCCATCTGCTGGAGTCATACAAATTCTGTGCCTGTTATTCTCACCAACACACAGAGTATACAAAGATCACCATCTCTTCTAGCACAGAATTTATATAAATTAAAAGTCCAAGATGAAGACAATAGATCATGGGACTTGTGTTACCACCTCTCATAGAGCCAGCTATTTTAGGGTAAAAGGCCATTTTCTTTTTAAATGTATGCCATTGCAGTTGTCACTGTAGAGTACTGGAAGGCAGTAAGTACCTGGGACAGTGAGTATAAGTAACTGATTAAAAACCAAAGTACTGATCTCCAAAATACAGCACCTCATTTAACCATCGAAAGCCTAGCAGATGGCATGTGTCAAGCATTAAAGACAACAGCTCCCCTGAGCACCTCTCAACACGTGTGCGTTAACACAGGCAGTCAAGAGTAGGAACACAGGACACTCTGACCCCACCGCAGTGTCACACCTGTAGTCCCTGTGGCGTAACATTATAAACATCAGCAGGTTTGCAGGACTAAACTGTCTCCATCAGCAGGCAACTACTCAAGTTGAATGTGAGCTGACCTGAGAAATAACCTGGACACAATTATGACTTTACTAGAATTTTATCAGTATCTCTTCTTCCACTTTTCCTTCACCAACTAGACAAGGGCAAACTCAACTTCAGTGAACATCTACATAAACAGCTTGGCCAACTGACTGCTGATTTCTAAGAAGTTCAAAGTATTCTTTATACATTTTCTCTTTACTTAAGACTACAAGCAGATGATCACTGACAGAACACCAAATGCACAACTATTATATTGTCTATTAGAATTTGCACTGTGGAACATCACAGAAATAGAGAGGGATGCCGTATGTGCCACTTTGAGAGCTCCAAAATCAAGAATGATGGATGAAGAACTCTACTGAAACAATGATTAGATCCCTTCATATCTATAGATGGCATCCTCAGCCTAACCCCATTTCACACTTGAATAAGCAATCTGCTCTTTTGGAAAGTGCCTACCCTGAAGCAGCAATTACAGATGCTTTACTTGACATGTGGCGAACCATGCACGTACTCACATTTAACCTAATACTAAGGCAAGTCTGCAGTTATTCACCTGTGTTTGAAGTTAATCCATTCCTAAAAGGCAGATTTTGTGACAAGTGCCTGTTTCTCCCTTTGTGAATGGTCTGAGAAGGGAGAAGCAAGAAATTCTAGGAATTGATTAGGAGGGCCATGCTGGCAAACAGATATAAAAATCACAAATAAAGATTGCAAATCACAGTATCCAGATTAGGGATTTCAATGCTTCTGCAAACAGGCACTCACATATCTAGGCACATCTGTCTTCATTGTGCCTTTCTGCACTGTTTGCTATAGGATCTTCGCATTGCCAGACTTGCATAAAATGCACTTGTCCCGATATTGAAGTACCAGTTGCAGACTAGCAAGTCAATGGCTACAAGCTGATCCTAGACTTGAAGGTGAAACCCAGTGAGAAGATACTATTAAGGTTGGAAGAGACCACTACGGACTGCCTAGTCCAGCTCCTCTTTACAAAACAGGGTCAGCTGAAGCAGGTTACTCCTGGCCATGCCCAGTCACATTTTTGACTATCCCCAAGGATGACAACTCCACTACTTCACTGAACAATCTGCTCCCATGTTTGACAACCCCTGTGACAAAAATGTATTCTCTTGTATTTTAAATTGTGCTCATAATACCTTGTCTGTTCACTGGGCACCGCTGCAAAGCATCTGGCTGTCTTTTTTCACTCCTACCTTCAGGTATTTGTATAGGTAAGATCCCACCTGAGCCTGAGCCTTCTCCTCTCCAGGCTAAACAACCCTAGTTCTCAGCCTCTCCTCATATGCCAGACACTCCAGTCCCTTCATCAACTTCATGGCCTTTCTCTGGACTCTTTCCTGTGTGTCCATGTAGCTCTCATACAGGGAGGCCCAGAACTAGACCCAGCACTCCAGATGTGTCTCACCAGGGCTGAGAAGGATCACCTCCCTCAACCTCACGGTGGTGCTTTTACTAACACAGCCCAAGATGCTGTTGACCTCCTTTGCCACACAGTACATTCCTGGCTCATGTTCAGTTTGCTGTTTACTAGAACCCCCATGTCCTTTTCTGCAAAACTGCTTTCCAGCTGGTTAGTCCCCAGCCTATACTAGAGCATGGGGTTACTCCTCCTAAGGTGCAGGACCTGGTATTACCCTTTGTTTCAGCCCATTTCTCCAGCCCATCAAGGTCTCTCTGAATGACAGCACAATCCTCCCATGCATCAGCCACTCCTCCCAGTTTTGTACCATCTGCAAGCTTGTTGAAGGGTACGCTCTGCCCCATCAACCAAGTCATTCATGAAGATGTTGCATACTATTGGCCCCAGTATTAACCACC
This sequence comes from Phoenicopterus ruber ruber, assembly GCA_009819775.1. Lineage (NCBI taxonomy): Eukaryota > Metazoa > Chordata > Aves > Phoenicopteriformes > Phoenicopteridae > Phoenicopterus > Phoenicopterus ruber. The sequence continues at coordinate 185,917,829 of CM020215.1, read as the reverse complement.
TGGGGACACTAGTTGGACCTCACATTGCTTGATCACATCACTGAGCCTGGCAGTTCAGCCAGTTTTCAGTCCACCTTACTGTCTGCTAAGCTGTACTTCAACAGTTTGTCTGTGTTATGGGAAACAGTGTCAAAAGCCTTGCTAAAGTGAAGATAAACAGTATCAGCTGCTCTCCCCTTGTCCACCAAGGTAGTCATTTTGTCATAAAAGGCTATCAAGTTAGTCAGGCCTGACTTCCCCTTCATAAACACATCCTACCTACTCCCAGCCACACTTTGTCCTTTGTGTTTGGTAATGGTTTCCAGGATTATTTGCTCCATTAACTTCACAAGGATTGAGATGAAGCTGACTAGCCCATAGCTCCTCAGATCCTCCTTTTTGTACTTCTTGAAAACAGGAGCGACATTTGCTTTCCTCCAGTCCTCAGGAAACTCCACCTATCACGATGAGCTTTCAAAGTGGCAGTGCAGTGACATTGTCCAGCTCCCACAGTAGTTGTGGATACATCCCATCAGGTCCAATGGGCAGGCATGTGCACATTCAATCTGTTTAAAAGTCCTATAACCTGATCCTCCTCACTGAGATGTATGTATTTCAGAAAGCAATGAAAGTGACAACCATAGGGCCTCAAAAAAAAAAAAACCCCACACAAGTTGTGTACATTCTCTATAGCCTTGGTATACCAAACTTGCCACTTTTATCAGCAGCTCTTAGAAGGCTTTAAGAAGATTTACCACAAGTGTTGAGCTTGAAATAAGAATCTTATTAGGAGAGATGACAAAAAGCATTATCATGAAAGGTACTTTGAATTTCTCTGGATTCTACCTCAAAGAGGTTTAGGTTTTGGGTTTGGTTTTTTTTAATATAATAGTGAAAGTTGTCAATGAAGTCACTCAGAATTGGTATCTTCTGCTTTTCCTTGATACGTATCAGGAATCCACTCTTGGACATGTAAGAGAATAGACACAAGTATCATCAAGACAGCACTAAAGGCACCAGCTAGGCATCTGTCCTGGTTTTGGTTGGGATAGAGTTAATTTTCTTCCTAGTAGCTGGTATAGTGCTGTGTTTTGGATTTAGTATAAGAACAATGTTAACACACTGATGTTTTAGTTATTACTAAGTAGTGCTTATACAAAGTCAAGGACTTTTCAGCTTCTCATGCTCTGCCAGTGAGGAGGTGCACAAGAAGCTGGGAGGGAGCACAGCCAGGACAGCTGACCCAGACTGGCCAAAGGGATATTCCATACCATATGACATCATGCTCAGTATATAAACTCAGGGGAGTTGGCTGGGCTGCCAGAATCACTGCTTGGGGACAGCAGTGGTCAGCAGGTGGTGAACAATTGCATTGTGCATCATTTGTTTTGTATATCCTATTATTATTATTCTCTCTTCCTTTGTTGTCCTATTAAACTGTCTTTATCTCAATCCACAAGTTTCCCCTTTTTTCCCATTCTCCTCCCCATCCCACTGGGGAGGAGGGGGGGAAGTGAGCAAGTGGCTGCATGGTACTTAGCTGCCAGCTGGAGTTAAACCACAATAGCATCAGTTGAGCAATCCACTGCCATTTGGTTGCATACAGTCAATTACAGAATATATGCAGATACCTTACTTAGAGTATCCTTCTGATCTAAGAAGTGTCCTATCAGAGGAGTGAATGATATCTAGAAGATAGGACTAAAAGTATCACCATATCCAATGTTTGTCTTGGTGCTAGTGGATGTAGGAAGATGCAGGTTGAGAAGGAAAAAAACCCAACCTGTTAAGTACCTGCTTGTGACATGTCTTTCTCCCAGGAAGACTAGGCATCCACTGTATCTGCCAATTAAAGGCAGAGATTCAATCCATGAAGGGTACAGTTTAAACTGTGCATTTAGCATAAACACCACCATAATGGTGTTTAGCACAGAGTGCCTTCCCTTTCTAGGTAACTATTCCCCCAGAATTCTTCCATTTTGCAATAGAAATTATGCAAATAAATTTAATGGGGGTGGGGCAGGGGAGGTCCCCCTCTGTTCCATATTCTAAAGGCTATTTTAAAATCAGATATTCTTGAAGAAGAGAACCAGAAGTTGCTGGTGTTTAAATACATGAAACAACATTCAACAAATTATAGAAACACTTCAAGTCTATACTCATATTTTCCCCATCTTAGTTTCTTCTTTCAATTTAGCAGCCATACATCAATATAGATAACTAATTAAAACTTCATTAATGTAGATTAAAGCATGTTCTTCTGAAGACTGCATTTTCTATTTTTGACAGAAAACAGCAAGTTGTTTCTGAATGACAGATACCAACTACCTAAAAACCACCAAGAATATTCTTCTTTTATCCATACTTTGGCAAAAATCATGCTTTGTAATTGTGCTGGTTTTGGCTGGGATAGAGTTAATTTTCTTTACAGTAGCTAGTATGGGACTATGTTTTGGATTTGTACTGGAAACAGTGTTGATAATACAGGGATGTTTTAGTTACTGCTGAGCAGGGCTTACACAGAGTCAAGGCCTCTTCTGCTTCTCACCCCACCCCACCAGTGAGGAGGCTGGGGGTGCATGAGGAGTTGGGAGGGTACACAGCTGGGACAGCTGACCCCAACTGACCACAGGGATATCCCATATGACATCATGCTCAGCATATAAAGCTGTGGGAAGAAGGAAGGGAGGGATGTTTGGAGTGATGGCATTTGTCTTCCCAAGTAACCGTTACGCATGATGGAGCCCTGCTTTCCCGGAGATGGCTGCACACCTGTCTGCTGATGGGAAGTAGTGAACGGATTCCTTGTTTTGCTTTGCTTACATGCGTGGCTTTTGCTTTACCTATTAAGCTGTCTCTATCTTAACCCACGAGTCTTCTCACTTTTACCCTTCTGATTCTCTCCCCCATTCCACCAGGAGGGGAGTGAGTGAGCAGCTGTGTGGTGCTCTAGTTGCCAGCTGGGGTTAAACCATGACAGTAATACACACTAATGAAATCATTATCAATTTAATCCAACATGCACAGCTACAGTAACAGCTTATGCAGGAAAGTGGGTGAGCTTCATTTTCTGAAGAAATACCTATTTTTTGCATTTTGCTTGCAACTGTTTTGCTACATGTAAAAGATACTTCCCTGCACTCGTTCCATATGAGAAGAGCTCCTCTAAGTGATATTTAAGAGTCTGCTAGATATTTTAGCAACCCAAAAGTTAGCTACTTGACACACCAAGTCAAACACTGTCCTTACAAGACACTGCAAGATCAGTTGAGAAAAATAAACTTTGAGCTCAGAATGCAGGTCTGTTCCTTAACACTAGTAACCTGTACAGGAAGGTCTCAGCTCTTGTTCAGATCAGCCATTTCCTTTCCTTTCTCCAACCCTAACAGGTAAGTAGAACCTGGTACAGTACTTTTTACGTTTGTGAGCTTCATCTTTTATGTAAGCATGCTCACTTTACACCACTTCATCATGACCAAGAGTTTTCACATTTAAAAAGCCCCAGGCTATATTTACAACATTCCCTAGAGGCTGCCATATAATAAATAGAAGGAAGACATGGCCAATTTCTTCACAACATACAGTAGCTACTTCAAGAGTCATCTGGAAAACATACAGTGATGAACATTGTTCTTACTGACAAAATATTTTTTTAAAATAAGAACAAAGCCATCAAGACAGTGTTCCACCAAATGATTTCTCTAATATGTTCTAGGTAAGAAGTGATGTATGACTGAGTATCAGCAATGATATACCACTGAACATAGTCTATATAATATTACAAACTTCTTTTGAGTGAGACACTGGAAAATATAGTAAGACTCTCATCACCCACTAATTGATCTTTTCTTCAGTTGGGAATACATAGAATCTGGCTGTGTACCAATGCAGCAAGTTAGGAAGTGATTAGTGCATGCCTTTGGGATCTGCAAACAGGGAGCATAACAACTATCACTTAAGAACTTGAACTCTTTACATAACATATCCTTACTCATCCACATTACCTGTAGAAAAATCAGTTGCCAGTATTACAGAAAATGATAAAATAAACATCTCCTTTTCAGTTGGCCTTTGTCCAATATTTCCTCCTACAACTCAACGCCTCTCTCTTTTTCTTATTTCAATATTAGAGTGATTTTATACTACAGCATGGTATAGAAGTGCACTTGGGATACTGAACAGCCGGTATGATTTTTTTAATGATACAGCATTTTAATACTCAAAAGCTGTATATAGTTGATCAAGTTTAAATGGCAGTACAGTTTCTAGGCAAAAGACAATTGTTAGCTCCATTTCTTCAAGCTTCTCACCCTTCAGTCTCTACTACTTTATCTCCTCCAGTCTAGGTGGTTTGACAAAGATGAAGAAAACAGTTCACATGCTACTTAGACTAGCGTAACAGCACAAAACCCTCAAATATCAGACACACTTCTAGTCTCCCTAAAAAACTCAGTGTGACAAGTATGTAAAAATAGTACCAGAGAGGGATTTTGTCAAACAATTCTCAGAACAAAAATGGAGTGTAGCTGAAAGAAAAAAGTTAAATGAAAAGTTTGGCCAATTTGTAAATTAAAAATTACTCCAGTGTACTCTTGGTGGATCTGATTATTCATTTGTTGAGCAATTTACCTTTTAAACTCCTTAATTGCTTAAAGGATCTTTGATCAAGTCAATGCTAACATATTAAACCACAGCTAGTTGATCATCATAAAAACACAGCTGAACTTTACCTCCTTAAATAGACTAAAAATCAGAATTTTTCCCACCTTATTTTCTGTGTTACTTCCCCAACTTCCACAAGTACAGCAAATCTGGTTTAGATCTTTATCACAACAATGTCTGTATTGGAATACAAAGCATAACTTCCAACCTAACCTTAGTATTCGCAGTCTTTCTAGGCAGTGTAAATACTGAAGAGTTTCTAAAACCTCCCTGAATACCCTTCGCTTTGATCTGGGCAAGTCTTAGAGCTTTGCAGCTTTGTGTACCTGAAGCTAGATTTCACCCAAAACTGCTAAATAATGTTAGTAGACCAGAATCTGTTTTTAAATCAAAATATACTAGCAAGTTTTATTTAAAACATTTAGTACGAAGTACCAACTTACAGCAATTAGATAACAAGCAACATTTTCCTAAACACATTTGACAACCATCTGCCTTCTATACAGCCACCTTTTTTTTCCCCTTGTCTTCTCCAAAGAGAGAGGAGACATCAGTATTTTTCCTCTTTACATAACTTTTTGGTGTTAAAAACACCTTTTATACCCAAGTGAGGAGACCAAGAGTTAAAGACATACTTACTGAGAAATTTAACCCTCATCTTCGCTGAGCAAGTAAAGCTACACCCTCCCCCCCACACTCCTCTGTGTTCTTGCAGGTATTGAATTAAGTAATTTACACTTTCCTATATAGACAAAAAAGTGCTGCAATATTTTATATCTGTACATACAAATAGAAAACTTCTATTAATAGAAATATTGCTTATTTCACCTTTTTCCCGGAACCATGGTTTATGAAAGATCCTGGACCCATCTAGAAAGAAGGAACCTTCTAGGCTTAAATACCAACTCTTCATAAAATAGTCATATCTATGCCACTTCAAACTGCAACTGCAGTTGACTACACCAAGTTACACTTGTTTCCACAGAAATAAATGGGGAACTGTTCATTCCCAACTTGTAGAGAATTCAGTAATTTCCTAGGTATTTTCTACTATGCATAACATGATCCTGACTACAGTTCTATCTTCAGTCAAAATATATCAATAATTTATGTGAGAAGCTAACATTAAGCACTGACTTAGACAAGTTAGATACTAAAGTACAACACTCTCCTGAAAGGCGTAGCACACATTAGTTCCCCACAATTTTCTGCCCCCTAACCCTAAATTCTAGCAATGCTAAAAATTAACTGTCAGAGACTAAAATTAAAGTTTCTTTTAGTTTCAAAGATCCTTCTGCTACACTATAGTCACATGAAAACCTGACCTGATGAAATGTGAAAGGGACCCTCTCCTGGGAAGAGGAGGATGAGAAAGAAGAAGAAAAATGCTTTTGCAGAAGCTAGCAGTGCAAACAAATCCAAGCATATTTGGAAACTGTGAGGCTCTTGATTTTAATTTTTATTACTTTTTAGGATTAAGCTGGCAGTTCTGAGCAGCACTGATTTGATACAATCAAGATCAAATCAGTGCTGCTCTTCTTCACTATGAGGGTGGTGAGGCACTGGCACAGGTTGCCCAGAGAAGTTGTGGCTGCCCCATCCCTGGAAGTGTTCAAGGCCAGGCTGGATGGGGCTTTGAGCAACCTGCTCTAGCAGAAGGTGTCCCTGCTCATGGTGGGGGGTTGGAACTAGATGATCTTGAAGGTCCCTTCCAACCCAAACCATTCTATGATTTTAAGATAACTAGCAGCAAGGCATCTTGCCAGATAAGTCTGCCCCAAAACACGGTAGTCCTCATTTTTTTACCCAACACGTCAAAAACAATTAAGTGCCAAAATCTTTTCGCAAGCCAAATGAGTTTTTTTATCTTTTAACTTCTAGATTTTCATACTTCAAACAGCAGAGGTAAAACTTTCACAGCACTGACTGTCTCTCTGTCTAGATAGTCTATCGTAATTTTTAAAATTTTAATCCAGTTTCAAAAGTTTACATTGGAAAGTATGCATTAGCAATAGGCACTGTAGAAAAGCTTGTACTAAGACACCAGAATTTACTAAGATTACATCAACCATGGAAACATCGTACAAAATACATTCTCCAAACAGAATTGTTTTGAAAATTTCATGTAAGGACAACTAGCAAAGAGACTCTGAGAAAGAAGAGTAATTTTAGCCCAATTAAAGGAATATCCACTGCTCGTTGAAAAGCTGCATCACGTATTTAGGGGTTTTCCAGCTACAAAAACTCTTCTTACCTAGTCATGAATGGATTAGAATACCCACAGGTTTTACTGCTTGTAGCAAAGACAGCAACATCAGAATAGACTGATCTTTGTTTTATTTTCTATACATTGTAGTAACATGCTTCAGTTTGAAAATTTATTTTTACTATACCTTACCAACAAGCTTGGAATGAAGAACTACATTTGAAACAATAGTTCTAATGCAACACACTTTTGCCAAAACTGGGAGAGTTTAGAAGTACAAAAATTAAACACTAAAGTTTTAGCCAAAGACTGAAATTGGAAACGGGCCTTTGTAGTAAATAATGTATTCATGCAATTCAGAAGTGTACGTAGAACAATAGCCATCTGTGTGATATTTTAAAATCGTGACTTCTGGTGACATCATAAACCATAAGCTGAAAGAATCCCGACACACTTGCTCTCAAAAGTACACAAAAATAAAAGTTATTGGTTATCTTTGATTTTTCAAGAACTTTGGTGCATTCTGCACCAATCCAGCTTCAAGCATTTTGACATCAACTGTCTACAGAAGTGAAGTTTCATATGTATTAAGCATCAAGTTATCATTCACATATGACAAAAGAGCATATTAAGGAGAAAAAATGTTCAGCAACAGTTATTGGCAAGTTACAGGAAAATCTATACAAAACCAGTTAGATAATCTATTAGAAATTCAATATAGAAGACTTCGTTAAAACCAAATAAATACTAAATTTTACCTTTTCTGGATGGTAATATAAAGATTTCAAAGTGGTAAACAAGGGTGGGCAGCCTTTACTGAAGTTAACCCTCAGGAACTTATCCATTAGTTCTCTAAATTTTTCACCTAGAAACAAGAGTGCATTTGGTTATATGTCAGTGAGTGCAAGTGTTGTATAAATATAAGCACTAATTGCTGTGCAATTCTGGATAATAGAATAACTGAGAAACTGCAGTTAAGGGTTTTCATCTTCGTGTTATTTAAGAATAAGATGCTAGTATGCTTTGGATAATTAATAAAAAAGTGATCAGAGTAAAATGCTTAAGCTGCTGGTGTTTAAGAGACTGCTGATGAAGACATCGTAACAGTCCTCAAGCCTGTAAAAACTATTAAAAAGAGAAAGTATTAAGTGCTGGCTACAGAGGACGTAGCAAGGGCTATTTAAACATCGGAAAAAATTATAATGGTAAGAATAACTAAGCACTTGAATGGATTACCTTGGAGATCTTGTAAAAGCTCCATCATCGGAAGTTTTTATGATTAAGTTACACAAATGTGTGTTAGGAATAGTGCAGATATAAATTATCCTGCTTTGAGGAAGAAGGATGGATGAAATGAACCCCCTACCTCTCTTCTAGTCCTATTTTTTATGAGTAGGGCGTGACTTCCAATGATATGATTGTTTCTGGAATCAGAAACAGAATAGAACACTGGGTTTCAGAAGGATAAGTACTGTATCAGGATCATCTTTATCAAAATATAGTGTCAGAAAGCTAGAAATCTGATGTAATTATGTTTTCTTGTTTTGTTTTGGTTTTTTTTTTAAATGTTTGGGGTTTTTTCTTAAATTTATTAATTAAGAATTATTAGTTTTGTTTGTTTTGCATGGGGATGAAGTTGCTACAGTTCACTGCCTACTCTGTTGTGGACTTCTAAGTCTTTAAACAAGTAGTACACTTCACATAATGCTAACATATAAATGTTGAAATAAACTTCAGTTCATTAAGAATGCATTAACAAACTGATTAACAGTGTTTTATAGATATTCAGAAAATGAAGATAGTATTGCTTTATATACAACATTCTTTATGTATTTCCACCACTTCTTAATTGTCCTGTATTTACAGTTATCAGCATTGTTACTGAGACTAATAAAACTAACTCATGTTCTTCCCTCGTTGTACTAAAACTGCTGTATATAGAAACTCCTACTACCTGTGGATGTGGATTCGTAACTGGACTATAAGCACATGCTTTATTACATGTGGATTAATTAAAACTTGTTTTCTTGCACTACAATAAAACTCCCCTATGTGACAAGAAACCAATCCATCTCAGTTTCTCAATTTCTTCTGTTGAATTATTCTGATTTATATTCTTGATGGAAGAATTTTAATTCAGAATTTAGGAAAGCAAGATTCAAGTTTCCATTAAGCACATTTATTTTTAGAAAGCAGAACAGCTTTAAAACAGCCTGAAAAATGCAAACCATACAGCTAGGCACCCACCTATGACATGAAGCCAAGCTCAAAATTTAGTCTCTGAGGCACAGAAAAGACCTGACCACAGGAACAGTGAATCCACAGCAGCATAAACAAATCTAAAACTGGACAGCCAGACTCCAACCCCCCCGATGTATTTTTGCTATGTATTACCATAAACAAATTTATTACATGAGAAAAGCAATTACTTGTCACCTAGCTTTTCAAATCTAGCTGAACTGCCTTAAAATTTGCCCTTGTATCTTCAAAGAAACTGAAATATCTGGGACTAAGGCACAAGTGTAAACTTCAGGGCTAAATCTCTTATGAAGCAGTTCAAATCTTGTGGTTTTACACAGGAAAGGTGCATGCACAGACTCCTCAGCAACAACAGAAAAGTGGACTAGCTATGCTCTGTAGCATTTAGAGGTACAACACATGCGGTGCTCAGTAAATGAGCTAAACTAAAAACTACCCTCACAAAATTAAAAGCACGAGCAGATATGTCGGGAATTTGCAGCTGAACTTAAATTCATGACACTTCCTATCTAACTTGTGTACTTAATATTTCTTTCCAAAAGTTTTCTACTGGAGTTACAGCAGTTAGATAGCTACATATCAAGTGTATATTTGAGGTTTACGATTTCATTTAGCCTCCTTCCTTCTACTTTGGAAGATCATAGCTTTTTGTTTTAAAAGTATACAGATATTCCCTCCAGAATTGAGGATATTTGTGCACTGTATTTCAATACAACTTTTGAAAGGACAGTCACTGGAAGAACTTAGCTATAAAATTAAAAATAAAATAATTTGTGCTACATAACACTGCAGACCTGCTTTTTGTTCCTATTCTCATTGAATTATCAGCACAAAGTTAGTTTATGTTGTAGATTTAAGTTCTAATGGTTCTACAACAAAATGTTGTACACCCAGTAAGATACTCAGTCACAAAAAAGGTTTGGTGTTTTCTGGTACATCACCAGTACCAAAACTGTTAGGAAATTCATCAGTCCTATGCTATTGTGATTGTTATATGCATCACTTACACCTGTTTTCCGTGTTTATAGATTATAAATTAGCTTATATATATATGTATATTAAAGGTATGGGGGATGTATATACACCCCTCCCATACCTTTAATTCAAGTGTATTACATCCCCTACCTTAACTTACGATTCTTAACTTGCATGATGCAGAAAAACTATGTATAAGAACTCCTATTATCTATATACCATTCTGTACTGTAGTTTTATCAATACAAACATCATATAGTTCATCTCACCATATTAGAGCGCATGAACCTTTTCTATCAACTCCTAAAATATAACAAATAATTCTGTCTATTGCAAGAGAAACACATGTCTGATTGTGTACATGTACAAATAGGTACTAAATGCACATTCAACAGCCTGATGAAAACTGAAGAACAAATAAACTATTACAGAACAGATATACAACTTGTTACCTGAAACAAAGTTTAAAGGTAATCTTCTAGGTGAAACTGCTCTGGGATGTCTTTTACTAACTTCTTCATAAATCTGAAGCCTTTCTTCTAACGTGCCTATTATCAGTAAATATAATAGATATAAGTAACAGAGATAAATATCTATTCTTCTAAATGTTTTTAAGTGTTAAGAATTAATTTAGCTAGACTTCTTATACAGTTTGGATTTAGAATAATTTAAACGTTTCAAGCTTTTTTCTGAGTTAATCATAAACATTACTGTGTGAAATTGGATTGAAAACACACTGTATGTACAACAGACAACTACCAGCATTAATCACCGTAAAGGATAAACTGCAAACAGAACAATTACCTTGCACGTTCAATCATACAGTACTAGAGTTTGGTTTCTTTCAGTTACATGCTGTGCAGACCCATTCACACAGTAGTTTGACATTCAGAGCTTCAATTAACTGCTTTTCACTATCCATCTGTTTCAGACATACTTAAAAGCATCCAGAGAAATACATTGTGTTTCTAAACCATAGGTATACAAGTAGCATACTATACAAGCATGCTTTTATTATAGGTCCTCTGGTGGCAGCAAAAACAGGGCACAACACTGCCAGTGTAAGTACTGAGCACCAGAACTCTTTACACCTTAATGTTTAAGTAGCTTCATTTTGGTTAAAGATTCTCTTCCCACTCCTCCCCTTTCCCCCATAATATGCTTTGGAGCTCCAATGTGGTTAGAACTTAAATAAAACTAATCTGTTGCTTTGAAATGCCATTTTCACATAATTAAGATCAATTTTGGTTAAATATTTTTAAATAGATCAAGCAAATGTACAGATCAAGACTATGACACAACATACATTTAAGAAATATGGCTGTTTTCATTTAATAAGAAAAACAATTTATCTTGTCACTGAGCTCAGATGTTGGGGAAGGGGGGGGAATATATTACCCAGTGGCTCCAAGAGATGTACAGTTCTAAGAGTTACACTAAAATAATGTTTGGATTGGAAATAAAGCATGTAAAGCCCTAATTGAAGTCACAAGTTGGAGCTCCAGAACTTACCATGGGGGAGGAAATAGTCCTAAGACCACCTAAAAAATAAAGTAGCATTATTAGTTTTATAAATTAGTACAGTTTTAATCTACATAGGATTTTAATATATTAAACTACTAGATTGGTTCTTTGATAAGAACTACACATCTTCATCAACATTTAAGTATCAAACAGAATAATCAAGTTCGTGGGTAATTTATTTTCTGAGACAATAACCATGATCTTCAACTCTATGGATACACTAGGAAAACCATTCAAAGGGCAACACTACTCTCTGTAAACGTAACAAACACAATCACTTTCATTTCCCAATCACAAGCCATATTCCCAGACCTTATGAAACCCAACTGTAAATTGCCTAGACAAATACTCGTTGACAAATATAATGCAGCTATAATATCTACAAATAATATCCTTGTGGGCTTATGATTTATGATGTCATCAGAATAACTCCAATAAAACTTCCACTAATTAGTGAACAGTAAAAAACAAGGAAACCATTCCTGGGTAAAGGTAAACACTTGGAAAAAAGTTACCACTGCAAAACACTTATTACAGTATAAATTGCTGCAATATTGTAATTTAAAAAAATCCAAACAATTAGCTATTCTCCTAGAAAGACAGAACAGCAATACGAACTAGCATTGGAATAACAAAGATTATCACATTTATCACCTTTCCAAAGAACAGTCAGCTTTAAAAATTTTTTTTTTTTTCCAGGTGGCCTATCTTTAAAAGTCCATCTGAAATAGATGTTTGAGTATTTCTCTACATGCCCATAGAAAGAGGTACCACCTAAACAAGTTTCAGAATGACAATTTTATGTTGTGGTGTATGATAGCAGTCTGACAATCAACTACTAGATAGGAATGAATTGCAATTTTGTTTCCAAGTTCACGTGTGGCAAGGAAGTGTTCTTCGTGTAAGCATGTTAGCAAGGGCCACCTTTAGCTCCAAGAAGAGAAAGACTTGCTGTTGGTATTTTCATGCATACAAGTTTCAGTGAACACTTTTTAAATGGATAAACACAACTATATTATATTCAAGATTAAAAAGTACATAATTTTCTGACGACTAAAGCTTTTTAATCTAAAACAGTAACATGAAACAGGAGTTTTAAGTATATCCTATATCAATATGTATTTTCAACGTATCCATATATCTTAACTTACTAGGTTGTAGGGCCTTTTCCAAGCCTTCATAATAATACCAGTTTTCTGCATTGCGCTCAATTAACTCTTTGTATACTTCACCAGCTTCTTTCAGTCTTCCCAACTTCAGTAACATCTCTCCTAAAAACAACGCAGTAAAGAACTGAATTACACGAGAAAACACTGAAGGCTTGGGAGTAAAGTTTACAAAACTAGATACATAAAATTGTGCTTAATCATATGTAGATACTTTAAAAGAGGCTTTATTTTTCCAGCTCAACAGTTTGGAGCATTCAGCACCTGCGAAAACACAGATTATTTGAACGTCTGTATCCAAGTATTTAAAATAGCTACTGGGATTATCAAAGAAACAAGCAATTCTTCCTTCCAGGACTCCAACACATGACTGTCGCTTCTTACCAGGCTCTTTACTTAACGATGCCTATATTTTTCACACCAACTAACCAGTTGTTAGCAGTTAAATCACACTGGCTTGCTACTGCGTTAATTGTTCTACTGGGTCTGGCTTGCATGGAATTAGTTTTCTTCACAGCAGCCTATACAGTGCTGTGTTCTGGGATTTGTGACTAAACATTGATAACACACCGATGTTTTTGCTGTTGCTAAGTGGCACTTGGCGAGCATCGAGGCTTTTTCTTCTTACCTCCACTCTGCCACCCAGCAAGGAGGCCAGGGTGGACAATAAATTGGGAGGAGACACAACCTGGACAGCTGACCCAAACTGGCCAAAGGGATATTTCATGCTATACAACGTCACACTTAGTAATAAAAATTGAGGGGAACTAGTGTTTGGGCAGGTGGCCATTGCTTGGAGACTAGCTGGGCATCAGTCTACTTGTGGGAGGTGATGAATGATTGCCTTTATATCACTTGGGGATCTGGGTTGTTGGTTTTTTTTTTTCCTTCCTCCTTCCTTTACTCAAGCCATCTTTATCTCAACCCATGAGTTTTCTTGCTTTTGCTCTTCCTATTCTCTCTCCTGTCCTGACGAGGGAGGCTGGGGAAGTGTGTGAGCAGCTGACTGGGGCTTAGCTGCTGTCCAGGGTCAACCCACCACAATTATGCAAGCGAGGAGCAGTTGAAGAATACATGCTATTACACTACATAATTGCACATATTCAGAACTCAGTATTAGTACTTCAAATCCACAAAACAACTGTGGGTTATTTTTAATCAAAAAAGTCAACTTCATTATTCACTTAAGTATGGCAATACAGGTAAGTGCATTAGAAAGCTTAAGAAGGAAACAAGAATTTGATACTTCAAGTAAAAAAACAAAAATCAGCATTTGTACTACAAATAGTATTCTTCATGAGATTAAAACTGGGTTATACGAGCTCTGATTTACAGAAAACTACTCTAACATACACCAATATAATCATCTCCGAGATATCCTCTGTTCCTGCGTCAACCCAAGTTAAACTACCTGCATCCACTATTCACTTTGGTAGAGAGAGTTATTTGAGCACAAAATTGTAAATCTGGTGTTACCAGTTTCCCTATAGTAATTGTTTCAAATCAATTAAAAGATTTCACGTTTTTTCTTTCACTGCTTTATCGTATCTGAAAGCCAGTAGCAAATGTTTAGAACAAAATTGGCTGAGGGAAGAAGAATGACTTACCTTTGATTTCTTCTACTATTAATTTATCACATATTTGCTTTTCATATGTCTCTATATGTTCTAAAGACTCCTGAAATAGATCTGCCTCTCTCATCACTTGATTTTGATATAAAATCAGTTCACTATATTCGTAATCTATTTTATTAGGAGGAATCTGGGGGGAAAAAAGCAATAGGTTAGTTAACATTTACCTGTACCTCAACTGTATGCAATATTACAGAACACAAGATTCAGAAAATCAGGTCTATTTATATACCCATCCAAACATTCAAAATGTAAAACTCCCATTATTCACAATCAAATTAGATTCATTCAGGACATCCTTTGTTAGAGAACAGTTTAAAAGAATTCCTTTATTTCTCTTTTCTCTATCACTATAGCGAGCTAATTAAAAACAGAATCCTTGCCTTCCCTCATGCCATTCAATAAAATTTGCAAAGATCTTGGTAATCTTTTTGTTCTGAAAGACTCATGTACTCCACAACAATTTTGACCCAAGTTCCACAGGAGATTGCTAGGACATGACAATATTCATTTTCAGCATACCAAAAATTCTGGATCAAACTATTTCTAAGAGCAAATACTGGTCATAGCTTGACAACTAGAATTTTTCAGACAGGAAACTTATACTACTTCTCTCTAACCAAATGTTCTCTGTACTATACTTCAATACCCCAGAAAGCACAGTGCACAAGCATGCAAAGAGCGTTTTTAAGCAACAGGTAATTATTTTGAGGTCTGCTGCCAGTTGCATACCTAGGACTTTGTCTACAGACTGTAGTAAAACTAGTGGGTTATCCACCTTCCAGTGATACATCAGCCACTGAAACAGGATGACATTCAGAAGTATTCCTTTCTAGGGATAACTCCCTAAAGTTTATTTAGGCAATGAAAAGTCTCGCCAGACTTTTAATTATTTCACACTAAATACTCTTCACTAACACGCACACAGATGCTACTTCAACTATGAGTAAATTGCGAGAATTTCAAAGACCAAATGCAGAAGTCTCCAGAGAATCCCCAGCAGATCTATATAACAGTTTACTATGTGAAATATACTGCCTAAATAGAAATTGTAGAAGGAAAGACAGTTAATCTACATGATTTTTTATTAAATAATAAAAATAGATAAGAAGCAGTTGAGCTTGATAAATGTTAATGATTTTCTTTCCCATGACACTACATACTTTGTTTCTTCCTGAGCAAGCAACACTTTGAAGTCACATTGGTCAAATGGTTTATATTACTTTTCTGTTCCCTGAGAAAAGCTTTTCCACTGTCTTCTTTAAAGAACCAAGTAATTTAATAAACAAAAAAACACCCCCAAACCATTAAACTGGTTGAAATTAACATGCATATTGAAAGAATCTTGTCCTAAACCACTACTTCCAGCTCTTCCCTAAGCACAGACCAATTTTATGAGATTTAACATTTCTGTTTATATGCTCTTTGAATTTTTAGAGGCAGCTTTTACAGCTGAGTTTTTAGAAGGAAAATTTCCTTTTAGATAGAAGTGTTCTGAAAGACAGCATAACTAAAAATATTGTGAAGAAGTATATATCTGACAATGAACATCAGTTTTGGGGCTGAAAATAATAGCATTCAAGTATTTTTTAGTAACTGTTAACATATTATAGCAAATGATGGTTAATAGAACAAGACTAGACCTTGCACATACTGGAGTCAGCAGGGAGCATGAAATCCTACCCATTTCTTAAAGTATATTTCCTCTATCTGCAGCTCCATTTCCATCTTTGCTCAATTTTTACCCTTATTAAGCATTGGAAGTCACTAATAAAAACTTTGTTACCTGGAAAGCACTTTTAATTGCTTCATGGAATTCACACATGCAACAAGGGTTAAGCATTTAAGCATATCTTCCTAGTTATCCTTAACTGCAACATCACAGAACTGAAACTGCAGAGCACCAATTTAGTTTTCTCCTTCACTTCCCCCATAAAGATATCCTCCCATCCAATATAATACACATATCTAAACTCCACAAGTAGCACAGCTTTTTGGCACATCATGTATTGGTTTTAGGCCTTCAAAACGGATTACCCCAACAACCCTTAAAACAATAAAAAAAGACAAGAAACAGGTATCAATCAACCTTCTTGTAGCTCTTCCGGCTTGGCAGGACTAACAAAAGAAATTATAAAATGTCAAAAAATCAAATGAACTCCCTCTTACACATAGGGCAAATCCACCAGAAAGATACTGCGCTTACTGTCACTCCCAGAGCCATTTTAAAAGTAGCTTTAAGAAAGTTCATTTTTAAAGAGATTGTGAAATCTCATCAGGTTAACGATGATTTAAACATGCAATTCATCAGAAGGCAAGCATCTTATAACCCCGGTACTTAATCTGAATAATCAGATTGTCTTATGAAGAATAAGATATTCTGTAAAAAGTTTTTTTCATGCTACTGTTATTGCTGCACAATACATCTTTACTCCTCCCTCCCCCCACAAGAGTTATGATTCTTGCACATGAGATGTCCAACCTTCTTTTGAACTCAATTCTGCTGTTTCACAATAAACTTCTTCCTCTCCTGGACCAAAAAAAAAAAAGAAGAGCTTTACAACCATAGGTGCCCTAACATAACTGTCACTGAAATAATGTGACAAGATGCAGCCAAAACATACCTAAGAGCAGACCCCCAAAACTCCAGAGGTTTTCTGTCCATATCTGTAATTGTGGGCCTGATGCAGAAATTAGGAATAAAATAAAAATTAAGAATAAAAATTTTGTTCTGGAAAAGAAGAAAGGAAAAATGGGACATACAACAGTAAAACAAATTGCATAGTTGTTTTACACCTTGGTTCCCAAAATTTAAGTTCTAAAGTGACTCTTAAATCATTTGATTTAACTTGGACAGCACAGGCTGTTATATTTCCTGCAGTGATGTCTGCATTCAACCTCATAACCTGTTTTTGACTGAAATATTGTGCATCTGGCTAACTTACAGCTTTCAGATGACAGGCAGTGTTGATCTGGATACACTGAGACACAGAAAATTCACTATTTCCAATGATAACTTAGCCATTAGAATAAAACTGTCAGTGATAAAAAGTGATTTATCATTTGAATTTGTTGCTCAACTTCCTGCCACTACTTGTTCCTTTATTTTTCCCCACTAAGCAATCTTCCTAGCTATCATTCTTCCCAAAACCAGTATCTAAACTATACTGGAATCACCTAGGTTTTTTCTGCTTACAGTAAGCAAAGAGAATCTCTGCCCTTCACTAGAGAGCGTTTTCTCTAGTCCTCCTATCTTTCCATATTGTTCGTTTCATTTTCTAACTTTTTAAAAACAGCGTCATCTGTAAGTCTTGATCTCTCAGTAATCAGTGCTCTATAGAAAAAAAATCCCTGCTTCTCAGAAATAAGGCTGTTTTTTGCTTTTCACCCATAAGCCTGCACTGAGGGACAATTTTACAATAAGCTAAGTCAATCTAACTGCAGCCTGGATCAACAAAGGCAGTTCACTTCCCTCTATTATTCCCCTTCCTCTTTCCCCTCTCACCTCACAGTTGTTCAGTTCAGCCAATCAATCCTTCAAAAGAGTGATTATTTTTCTGTCCCTTTGGCTTCCTGAACCAGCCCTCCACGAGTCAACCAGTGCTGCACAAGGAAGCAGTGGGAGCACACAGGAAAAAGTCAGACTGCTGGTTTTGGCAACAGCTTGTAGTTAGATTAGCTCCATTATTCTGTAATACTGCATCTTCAGAGATACTCACCTACAATCACTAAAGTGACAGTTCCTTGATCTTTTTCTTAGTTTTACTGCTTGGTTTTGGCTGTGTTAATTCACATCTGAATGGACAGAGCTGCCTGAGTAAATGAATGTGATCATTCTACATCACCATTATTTACCAATTATTATGACAGCAGCGTTTTACATGTTACATTTACTTCTTTATTCATTATCAAAAATAGTAAACAGTATCAGGCTGAATACAGATTGCCATAAAACATCAGTTTCTTGAAGATTCCCATTCACTAATGACTTTAAAAGCCTTCAATCTTTCAACCCTCCTTTTAAACCCTGAACACCACCCCCCTTTTAACACAGTCACATGCAATATTCTATCAAGTCAGTCGCAAAAGTTCATCTATTGAGTTGGAGCGAACACAAAGTACAGGGCAAGAGGGGAGACTTGGAAAGTAAAGTAAGCAAGTGTACCTCCTCAAAGATCAACAGAGTATCCTGAACTCAACCGTTTTAAGTGCAGGACTGTTAAATATCCAGAGACTGCACAAACAATACATTTAGGGACTATTGTGGAAGAGTCAAAGTGTGACAAAATTGAGCTGTGAGTCTGCTTGGCCTCTCCTGACCTGTTCTGGACCCAATACATTGATTTTCTCTTCCAGTGGCTAGGGCTCTACACAGGCCTGCGCTCCTCAGGGAGCTAGCACAGCAAAGCACAAGACTCTCTATTTGCAAGAGAATTGAAATTAATGTGGTCACCCTTGTTTTTAGTGTTTTGGGGGAGAAAACACAATATACCACTTAACTGTCTCTACCAATCTCAAAAAAGAGGAAGGGCTTGACATGACTAATTTTCTATAAACTCATGTTGTCCAACGCTTGTAGTGTATTTCTGTCCTTTAATGCTTAACCAGCTTTTCCACCATTTGCCTGTGACTGATTATGTTAAGCAACAGTTAAACAGCTCATATTGTTGAAGTACAAACCATTTTCCTAGTTACGGAAATTTTCCCAGTATTTCCAGTTTTACTAAAAATGGCATCAGAGCTTGAGATCCTCTCATGATTTTTGTTTTAGAGATTTAAGATTATGATAACTTGCACGGTACACTCAACTGATTTAATACATTCACCTATGACAGACAATATTTAAATATGGCTTAGTCACTAGACTAAAGAACACATCATCATGACTACCCTCAACAAGCGTATTTACACACAACCTTTTAGAAAAGACAACAACATTAACAGTATCACTTCCATTCTCTCCAAGGGGCCAATACCATTGTTAAGCCCTCTTAGTCCTTAAAAATGCCCCAATTTCTTACACTTCATTTACCGTTTTTCCATCTATTATATATTCTAATTCCAACAGTCATTTAGACATTGAACTCAGATTGGGCTCTTGCTGACTTATTCGAGAACCATGACTTTTTGGCTATCAAACACTCGTAAAAGATGACCTAGTTTTCATTTAAACTTACTGTTTTCAGTTTTTATTCAACACTGAAGTTACAGCTCTTTTGAAATATCAAGCTACATATCCCTGGCTTGCAACATCCTTTGTTTGACCATGATACATGATCAAGACACCAACACTGGTCCCTCCTAGCAATTATTGATTTCCTTTTTTTACAGTTAGTCCCATTCTGGCTGTGTAAGACCTCACATGCAGTTCTCGGAAAGCATGCGAGATTTTTGTTTAAAAAAAATATTCACAATCTATAGGTCAGGTAATGTCTTAGTATTTGCACATGATACTTCCAGCATGCCTCCCAAGCTGAATGCATCTATAAACATGATTTTTCTTTCCATGTTACAGAATAATCAATATCCACTCTGTTTTGTTAATTCGGACTTTATAGTTCTGAGTTACCAATAACAGAACAAGGGAATGGTCTGTCTTTTAAAAAAAGGTTGTACTCAGTAATTGTAGCTTTGTACCATTTGATTTACTCCAACAAGTTTCAGTAACACCAAATCTTCTCAAACAAAGAATTTTCAGCTATGCTTTCATGTTACTTTGACACCAAGCACTGATTTTAAGTGCATAATATACAGATGCACACAAAGCGATGAAAAAGTTTCTTTTCACATTCTTTGTAGAGATGTAATAGCATCCAGGCTATGGCAGGAGAGAGCAAATGAGCACATCCAACACTAAACAGTATTTTCTGAAGTTTTACCTACTGTAAAGGGACAGGATCATCACAGGTTTTCTTTAGCTAAAAGTCTCACAAACATTAAGTTACTCAGTTACTCCGCATCAGCCTACCCTTATATCCTCAACCCTAACAGCCTACTGCAAGGGAAAATGCATTCCTGTACAATTTGCATCAGCTGCTAAGATCCTGGAAATCCTCCTGCTCAAAGCAGAAAGCTCCATAAATAACGAATTTCTTCCTAATTCTTAACTGGTTCCTAATTAGTCCTAATTACGAAGAACTAATTCCTCAGATTTTGTCTCTCATACGTAAAGTGTTCTCTTTCCAGAATAGGAAGTCTTACCTGTTGGGTTTTCCTAAACTCTTCAAGTAGTTTTAAGGCCATATCATAATCTTTTAGTAAGTGGTATGCAATGGCATATCCAATCCAGGAAGCCCGTTGTGTGGGGCGCAGCTGAAGTAGCTGGTATCTTGTCTCCTTCAGTAAAAGAAAAGCAATTTTAAAATAACAGAGATGTTAAAAAAAGTGTTACTACATCTTTATCACGATTTACCACCACTATGGCTAATATTTTAAGAGATTTTTAAAAAGCCTAGGCAAATTTTGAAATTTTAACAGTATGTTTCCATCTCATAAATCTGGTGGCTACATTCTAGATATAGGAATCATAGCACAAAGGATAAAATCTATTTGTAGGTACACAAAAGGTGTCATTTTCAAGAGTACCTCATAAGAGCCTAAATTATTTCCAAAGATAGAGCTTTGAAATCTCGGAGAGGAGCTTCCATTAGAAAGCATGAGCTCACTGCCACTGAAGGAGCAGCCCCACTCCCCTCAAGCCCAGGCACAAGGTCCTCATACCTATACTGCTGCAGTACTTTTCAGACCCCCTTCCTGAGTCAAATCATGTCCTTAAGTCAGTTATTCCCTTTTCTCGCATTAGCAAATTCAACATCCTCCATGAAGACCAGTAAGATGACCAACTAATGCCGAAGTCCACAATCTAGTCCTCTACTTCACGTGAAATAGAGGATGAAAGAGGAGCAGGACTTTTCCCTTTCACAACCAAATCAGTTCAGCCATGTTGAAACCACTAACAGTTTTTAGACAAATTTTAAGGTTTTATTTATGATTACAATCAGTATTGGGATTCAAGAAATCAGTCATCAGCAAGCTTCCCCACATACTCAAAGAAACATGATAATGTATTCCTCACAAAAAACACCTTCAGTGTATACACCCAAAACACCATTTGCAGTACTTTACAGTAGCACAGTAAGTACTCCTACTTGCTAAGCTTTAAGTCTTATCCTTTTTATTTTCATTATCTTAGTGAAAAATGAGTCAAGAACTAGAATCATAGAATGGTTTGGGTTGGAAGGAACCTTAAAGATCATCTAGTTCCAACTCCTGTTTTACAAGGTGATTCACAAGTCAAATTGTACAGAATAACTGTATTTCTAGTTCTGTTCTCACCATTATATGGAGTTCTGCTGCAGTATGTTTTTGTGCTTTCCTAAACAAGAGCTTAAAACACTCTTGAAAAAGCAAAAACAAGTAGCAACAGAATTACTACCAATAAAAGACTTAATAACGGGATAGAACAAGAAGAGAATGCTAACAGCAATAAATGGGAATTCAAAGAGAATACTTACTCTATATCCTTCTAAATCCCTCATCTGAATCTGCAACAGAGAGAGATCTCTTAAGATCTGTAGATTATCTTTATCTAGTTTGAGTGCATTCCGGTAACACTTGATGGCTTCATCGTATTTCTTATCAGAACGTTGCAAAAGACCATAGACGTGCCAACCTAATGCACGTTAAGGAAGATACACTCAGTTTTCACAAAGTAACTGCAGTGAATTTGTGTTACAAACAACTTGACATCTTCCTTGAAGACTGGTACCCTTATAAATTAAGTTTGATTATGCAGTCTGACTTTACTGACAAATTTTAAAATATTAAATGCTTCCAAATAAGCAATAAAGTCTCATTTAAAAGTCTTCTGTTAAGTCACATTCATAATCCCCCCAAAACACTGTTATACTAACTAAATGATCCAAACTCCACAAGACCCAGAGGAGTTATTCCTAGAGATGTATTGTTTAAAACATACTACTGTAATTACAGTAGGAATTCTTACTCCTAGAAGTGTCTCATTCTAACAATACAATTGGTGTACAAGTTTTACTTTTCCTCACTTGCCTATCTGTAACCTCAATTAGTCTCCAGATTTTACAGTAAGGAATAAACAGAGCTACACTTTATTCATTGACAAAAGGAAATCTTAGCATTTCTGTGCATCAAAAGTCTTTGTCACATTCTCAGCATCTCGGATTTCCATCAGTAGTGTGTTGTTTCAATAGACTTTTCTCTCACAAGCATCCTTTTTTATGCTGGAAAGATTCTGAATTCAAAGCATGAAATCAACATATGTCATAGCAACAGATTACACTGTGTGTGTTTACATCCATCTCCAAAAGTCACATTAAGAGAAAGACTATTTGACATGATCTGCCTTTTGCTATTCCAGGTTCCTAGTAGCTTATTGAGGCAACATCTTCCATAGTAGTAAATCTGAACTTACTTTAATTTTCAAATTAGAAGTGGCTCAAAAGTTCTCTCAAGAAGCTCTCCCACATGCCCCTGAAGCAGCAAAAGACAGCAAATCTCGGGGAGAGGTATATGCATCCTTCACCCGCTTTCAATTAAAATGGCAGGAATAACTCACAGCGCTAATAATCTAAATATTTAAGAGTTCTTATGCTATTGAATTGAAACAGAAGCAACTGATCCCTCCAAAGATGCAATCATGTCTAAATTTTGCATCTCAAAAAGTTGACAAAGCACATAAAATTCAGTGGGTTAACCTGGTCAAATTCATCAAAGAAACGGAACTGTAAGTTCTCTCTTTCTTAGACTCATGTCCTGAAGTAAGTTCTAGATATGAAAATATAAAGCATGTTTGTAATTATCAAGAATAAAAGATATAAGACTCGAGCCAAAAGAAAAGACTTGTGAGAATTAGTCTGAAGGAAACTTCTAATACACAAGCAAGAGGCCCTGTTTTGCATTTCTATAGGAACACCAAAATAATTTCAGCCAGCTGAAGTATACAGAAACTCCATATGTGTCTTTGAAACTGCTAGCAGAGCTGCTATTGCTGCCGTGATGATTTAAGACTAAATGGGAAAGGGGCATGAAATGATTTTGGATACAGTTACAGCAGCTGGTCTAATACTGCTACTTCTTTCTATAAATCCTGGCTTGCCTATTTGAGTTCAAGTATTCAGGACATGGATCAAAGTTAAATGTAGCAACTTCATATACCTGCCTCGGAACTACTGACATTTTAGATTCTCCCTTGGAGCAAGACAATTCAGTCCAAAAGAATTTATGTGCACTTTAACAGTGTACTTAGTCTAAGATGATACTTTGAGTAATTTATCAGGCATCATTACCATTCCAATTGGTAATCTTGCTTAATCTTTCATAAATCATATTCTTCACCAAGCAATCAAGAAAAGCACAAACCCATTCAGTAATAAGTGTAGATATCTGACAGTCATTACTCAAGTTATATCCAAAAATGGGTCAGAATTCATTTGTAGTTTGACCAGAAAATTTCTGGATTTCTAAACAATTTTATAACAGCCATTTTCGCCCAAAGCTCAATATGGGGAAATGCGGAAGAATTAATATCTTCTGCTCCTCCTTAAACATCAGAACACTGAAGTGACCAGCTGTACCTTCTACCGGGTGCTTTCTAAAAAAGCACAAATGACAAAATACACCAAAAGCACCTTCAAACATTACCACAAGAAACTAAGAACACAGATGTATTGCACCTCCTCGAAACCAGCCACTGGAACGAGGTGACTTTAGTGGCTCCCCCCCCCGGCCTCTCCATTTAAACAAAGTGACAGGCATTAAGCTCACAAAAAAGGAAATGTAAACTTATTTTAGAGAACCACCCAAGCTCTGCTTGGGTAGCACTGAGGATCAATAGGCCTTCAAGCTTTCATCAGAACTTCACAGCTAGTCACAGGCCTTTGCAAAGGATGTAGAAGGAACCTCTATTAAAAAGCTCAGCCTCAGATCTCAGTTTCTCATGAGCTAGAAGATATATTCTCCTAGTCTTGACTCTCCCCATGTACTGGAGACCCACCATCAGGAAAGATTCAGATATTTGGGTAGTGATATTATGATAGCACATCAGGTGCTCTTAAAGTACGGTAATAGTAGAAGAGGTTTGCTATTTCTTCAGAATTTACCAAGAGATGACAACTGAAAGTACTGTGACAAATGTGATGCATAGTCTGGAATTAATTCAGTATCAGCTAGCTTGTGCTCACTAGAGAAGTAATTCTGCATAGACAGATTACTCAAGGGGATTCTCTGTAGAGCTGTAACAACACAATTGAATGCAAAAAGTTGGAACTTCTTGCTTTGTCAGAGCTAGTTCTATGGCAGCAGCTTAAAAAAAAAAAACCACCACCACAGAACATTTGTGCCTAGTAGGATTTAGAGGAGTTTATACTTTCTCTGAATTCAGAAAAAAATCCTTGTAGTCTTCTTAAGGTAACGCAAGTTTAACGAGTCAGTAAAACAGTGATAAAAATCCACTGAAACTCATAACCAAAACCAAATCATTTAAAAAAAAAACTTATCCAGAAAGAGGGTCCCTTTGACCACCCCATTCCCCAATTTAGATCTGTAAAAGCATAAATCCCTCCAGCATTTGTAGGGAAGTCCTCTAGACAGTTTTAAGAGTCAACACGAATTACAGACAAGAATTAGTGATGCTGATAAATCCCACTCTGGAATTTTGTTTAGGAATCAGAATCCCCCAACACTCTCCGCTAACTCACCCAGATTCTTTTGCTCCCTTATTTAAGGTGTGAGACTTCTTACACAGCAATTAAAGTTGCTTTGGTATTCCTTAGGTGAATCAAGAAGGTACAAATTATCTTTGATTGTTCTATGGCGTAACTCTAGTAACTCTGATAAACTCCATACACTTAGAGGTTTTTCCCAACCTCAAGCTCCCTGGATGTTTAATATAGGAATGGTGTAAACAGTCATCCCTTTGTCTTAACTAGATGGCCATCAGAAAGTGTTTCTTTCAAGTGTGATAAAGGATTTTTTTTTTTTTAATGCTAAAAACTTAAATATTTAATGGGACATTTGCCCCTTAACATGCAACTCAAATGCATACAGAACAAGCAAGGCACTCTGTGCAAATCTGAAGTAGCCCCTTCTGGCTTAAACAGAAGACAGCTACTCCCAAAGCTCTTGGGTAGCGGTTAAGTATTTCACAGGTATTTCCAACTTTTGGAAGACAAGCTTAGAACAGAGTAGTAGTCGTCAAGCCAGTAGACCTAAACCATTATTTAAAATTTAGTGGCAAAATAGGTATTTTCAGAGTACCTCTAAGATTGGATTTCTTACACCTTTTTAAGAGAGAAAACTTTAGAAAAGGCCAGATTTTACAAGCCATACCTATTCTCTGTAGAAAGTAAACATCATAGATACTCTTTTCCTGAGAGATAAATGTAAAAGGCATTTTTCTTACAGATTCTGCAAAACTGTAGAAAGGCAAATAAAACCTTATTTCAAGTATTTCATTACCAATTAATATTCACTGTACACACCTTATTTTAGACTTTTTTTTTTACACAGACCACATTATGTACTTCAAAAGGACATACAGATGTAGCAACGAAATCATACATGCAGAAGTGATAACTCATAGCACAAAGATCAGGTTTTGTATTACAAAGGATACAGACATGACTCTTTACATCATTACGAAGTCCTTTACGAACAAATTCATATGCTTCTTCCTTCTTCCCTAAGCAGTTCAAGGTCAGTCCTTTCATCGCAAGCGTCTCTGTAAGAAATATCATACACTTATGTTTCTAACTTCCCATATGCCAGTTTCACAGTGCAGATATCCTTTGAAGTTGTTACACAGTGAAGTTCCCCATTAAATGATAAATTTAGATCAGGATAGCAGCCTAGCACAGCTGAAGACTGTTATATGGAAGCATTTCCTTTCTTGAAATTAGTCTTAAAAAGACCACTGCAGAGCATCATACAGATGTGATGAACACAGGCAACACAAACTTTATTAATTAAAAAATACATTTAACTGGCTTTAAGGGAGTTAACAATAAGCTGAGCAGCTCTCTAAAATTGCTTTAATGTGTGTTAAATATCCAGGTAGGCAGAACAAGAGAAAAAATTCATTAGGTTGTGTCATACCATAAGAAACAGATCTCTCATAGTCAGCTCCACTATTACAGGTTGCTTACAAAGCATTAGTTAAGAGAAGCGTATTTCCTGCTACAGTGTTTTGGGGGTAAAAGACCTTCTCAAAGTAGTAGCATTTCAATCAACATTGAGAAGCACAAGATTCCAAATAATACACTGATATGACTATTGCTCCCCCTCTTGCCCCATTCTTCAAGTAACACTGTGGGAAACAAGTCACATGTAATGCATACACTGTGCCTGAAAGCTGTTCCAGATTTGTATTTCAGTTTTTTGGTTGGTTTTTTTTTTTGCTAAATCAGAGACCACTTAGTTTTGGCCCCTGGCAGTAGATTAGTCACATTTTCATCATAGTACTCTGGTTTTCCTCCAGTTGCAACCTTTTCCCTGGTGTTAATGGCAACAGCCCATCACCTCAAGGTCAGCCATAACAGCAGTTTGAAATTTCACTGATAGACCTGTTTAACTTTGTTTTCTGTAACAGTACACCTAAAGTGAGTGACGACCCAAAATGAGCCAAGGTTTTTGTTTTGGTTTTAAGTTGTCCTACATCCACACTGTAAGAACAGAGTAAGCTAGAATGATACCTTCCCAATAACATCAGGAAGCTTGAAAAAGAATATTCCCACTGTGGGAAGGAGGGCAAGCTACTCCTACCTTCCCACACCAGGGAGGTAACTGTCCAGCCACAGCAATCCATCTGTTTGTCACCTTCTCACTAAATTTTTCAAATTCCTTGTCTCTGAAGCTAAGTGTGACAACAGTACAGCTTCCCATCAGATCATTCCATTGGCTTAGTTCTGCTTCAGCTGTTCATTCCAGGCTTTGCTCCCAAGCTTCAAAGCCATTAGTGGCTCAGAGCCCAAGTAGTACGTGCACTGCCAAGGCAGCTAGTTGTCCTGGAAAAGTTTAAGAGGCAGCAAGAGCGGAAAAGATGGAGATGTATACCGAGATATTATAAAAACACAAGTGCTAGTAGAGACAAATGCATTAGGTCAGAGCTGGACAAGCCACTCTAGCTTTGAAGCAAGAAGAAAATTGTACTTTTATCTCTAGGGAAGTAATGAAGAAACAGCAAACACTGATAGAAGCATGAAAAGGCTTAGTCAAACGTTTTGCCAAGATTTGACAATGTCAAATAGGAACATAATTTTACTGACAGTACATGCACACTCAGTGTTAGGCTGCTTCAACAGCAGACAAGAAGAATTCACTGTATCAGAAGGAAAGATTGGCCGAATCATGCAACAGAAACCCTGTAATACAGTAAGACTAGACTA
This sequence comes from Phoenicopterus ruber ruber, assembly GCA_009819775.1. Taxonomy (NCBI): domain Eukaryota; kingdom Metazoa; phylum Chordata; class Aves; order Phoenicopteriformes; family Phoenicopteridae; genus Phoenicopterus; species Phoenicopterus ruber. The sequence continues at coordinate 185,890,009 of CM020215.1, read as the reverse complement.
TCTTATTGAGGATTAAGTTCTGACAGATGTAAATAAAAGCAACATTTTGCTGTCCCATTTCCTGCAATATTTATCAGAACAGGATCTCCAGATTCTGTCTTTAGCTTCAAGTCTTAGCAGCAACAGTATTACACTTAACTTTGCTGCTTGCAAGCAGCAATTTGGTATGCAGTACAGAAAAGCATGAACTTGACAAAAAAGCAAGATTTTTAATTCACTGGCAGAATACCTTCATGTAATATTCAAAATAAAAGCTGGGCTTGCTATTAAATAGGAATGTAAGACAAAACTCACAGTAGCATTCTGATCCAGAAACCTAGAAAGGCAACTTTCTTGGAAGCTCCACTGAAGTGTACTTCCACCCTATATTTTGATCTTCATCATCCCACCGCACAGGAGCGTTTGACTGAGCTAGGGTGGAAACTTGGTCTGAATGCACTAAGACTGAAAATCCAGAGTAATTATTCAGTCAGAAGGACAGAATCATACTCAGCAACAGGCTCCTTTCTTTCCCAATAGTACAGAACAGACTGATTATACATTTAAGCCCATGACAGGAGGAAAAAAGTGAGTCTGCGGTTACCTCCATGTTCAGCAAATTTTGGGTTAGAGAGGATCATCTTGCAGAACTTGAGTCCATTCTTGTACTGTTTTTGTTCGTAACATTTCTGGAAAAAAGGTGGAACACAATCACCGAGATGCATTTAAAGCCAGAGTACTTTAACATACTGTTACAAATGCAGTAGTTCTTTCAGTAAGGTATGGTAATCAGATCACTAACAAGCTCTATTTGAATATGGCTATTCATATTACATTGCCTTTTTTCAGCATTCAGAACAGTATCTGCCTTCATTTACATGCAGTCAATGCTCTACCTCATGATGTCCTTTTCATAAAAAGTCAGTAATTCCTTTTCAACAGAAATAGGAAAGGCAAGTAGGACTGTCTACTTTGATTCAGAAATTCTTAAAATAGAGAGCCAAGTTAGAAATCTTGACTCAGAACTTTTGAGAAGGGTCAGTCTTAAAGAGACTAGACATTCCTTTCAACATCCCATTTCCCTGGCCAGGTGACCTCCCAGAGTAAGAAATCTCAGAGAGATGACTTTCCTTGTTGCCAATGTAGACTTTTGGGAGGAAAAGAGAAACCATGAAGTAGGATAGACCTATTGTAACCTCAAAAATCTATATATAGAGATATAGGGAGGGAGAATTTACCTGTGTATTAAAAAAATAAATCTAATTTCTAGCTGGAATAGTACAGCTAAGGGCTACTTTTAGATTTATTTAGGGTACCATTTACCCAGTCACTAGGAAAACAATACAGTTCAACTGTGGTAACACAAGGGGGAGAAAAAAAAAATCATGTGAACCCGAGTCCCTCATCTTCTTTTGAAAGACTTTACTTGATGTTAATAAGTCAGTAACATCTTCATAATTTAAATTGATTACTGATCACTAGTTGTTCACATTAAAAAATTTACTTAAGCTAGTTAAAGGTATGCTTGTATCTGTAAGCACAAAAATGATTTAAGGTCATTTAAGCTTCTTAACTTGGAGAAAAAAAACAAACCAGGCTTAACTTGGCACCATTTTCAGTTAACAAGGTGTATTGTCCTTCTGTAATTTAGACAGCTTTTCTCACAAGAAACGATGTCATTTCAGTTATGTGCTTGAGTACTTTTAACTGTCTCTCATAGATCACTCCCACTCCAATCAATCTTCCAGGACAGGGGTAAAATCTATGTTAAATTAACAGAGTGTAGCAACTCCTTTGCAGTCATAATACACCATCACATTGCTTCCCAGGGTACAAGCAATACAGAAACATGCCTATGCTCACTTTTGGATAATTGGCTAAGGTGCCAAAACAAGAGTCCTCCCCCAGCCTGTGGGAAAGGGCTTAAGCGCAGACAGTTTTTAAGTCTTTGTTGCCTGAAACTCAAGACACTTGCAGTTAACCATGATTAAGTGGAGACTAAATCATAGAATAATTTAGGTCAGCAGGAACCTTTGGAGGTCACCTAAATCACTCCTCAAAACAAAGGAGAGCTAACCTTGATATTAGATCAGGTTGTTCTGCCTGGCTGACTTCTGGCAGGATGGCCAGGGAGTTCCCATCAGAGGCAAATAGTTATACTATGGCAATTAACATTTAAACAACAGCAACAAAAAAGCTTTGAGAATTTGAAGCTGAGAACTAGTTTCCACATCTTTATCTGAAATAACCCAGATTGCAGCAAAACTTGGGAGTCCCCTCTAAGGGAAGGTCAAATTCTCCCATTCATCTATTTTTTTTTTCTTAACATGAGATACTTCGTATCATTTTTAAAGAAGCATAAGAAAATACCAACAATGTTCTTAAGTATGCTTTCTAAATTTATTCAGATATGCCTAAAAAAGTAAGAGTAGTGAACAGTCATCCACGATTCTACTCTTGCAAAGTTGAGTGAAACTCCAAATACACAGCAATGCTTAACCATAGAACAGAAGCTATTTGAGTCAAGTGTGCACTTAAAATAGATTAACTACTTGAGGAAATCATATCTGTTATCCTTGTTCTGACATTTTTATCCTATAGAGTTCAGTCTCAGGCCTAGAAGAACTGAACTTACATAATTGAGATTTCTGGAGGACAAACAAGATCACATTTTCCAAAGGCCAACAGACAGATGGAAGAGAGAATTAATGCTCTCCACCGAGAGAAGCGCGAGTTCAACATTCACAGTTGTTTTGCTTGCTGATAGATAACCAGCATACTTGAACTTGTCAATAAACAGGTTAGCTCGAAACCAGACACAAACCACAGCATTTCTCACCCAGCTGCTACTTACTGGATAAAAGAGGGGCTGACTACAGAAACATAATGAATCAGTACAAAATGCAGCTTCATGCAATTCCACTGCTTATGGGACAAGCCTTGCTGGTTAGTCAAAAGGTGACTTCCCAGACCTGCTCCCTCCAAACACATATATACACACACGCATTTGTAAATAAGTTGTGTATTTATACCAATACATTGGCTTAAATGTATATCAATATAAGAGAAAAGGACTTTGCTCAAAGCACATTATTTGACCCTCATCATCAACATGTCTATATATACTGAAATGCTTACAGATTCAGTTAAGTGGACAAGCCTGGGGCTTTAAAGCATCCAAACTTCGTGAATGGACTGCTTTTAAACTTCTGCCTGTCAAAAACCTGTGAATGAGCACACTGTGCTCCACCTGTAACTTGTTTCCAGGAGACTAGAGTTTGATGCCATATGATACCATCTCATTTTGTAGTACAGATGGGAATTTCATAGTTGAGAAAGCCAATGTCTCCGTATGTGTTCTCAAGTTTTATACCAATCAGGACAAATATAGCTGAAATGCATTCATTAGTATCTGTCCCATTGCATTAAGTCTTTGGAATATTAAAAGCTCAAGCTAATATGCTGGGTTGGGTTTTTGTGGGTTTTTTTTTTAAACCAGCCTTATCTGTGCTTCATATGAGGCTCCCCATCACCCTTTTATGGCCATAATTTCCTGCTAAAACTAAAGCCAAATCACGAATGTTTACACGCCTGAAACCTCAAAGGGAGATTTTGGCAAGGCCAAAATGTTATCCAGAACTTCTGCTACCAGATGTTCCTGGAAGGATGTTACTTCCTCTGGCAAACATCTCATACTGGTTTATTCCCTTTTTCAACACTAAGTCAAAGATATAATCTACTTGTAGACTTTGCCATACAATTAAGCTAGAGATCATTTTATGCACTTTCAGGTAAGTATCAAGTGCCTCTACACAGAGGCCAAATGGTGCAGCACCTAGGAAGTAACTATAACTGTAAAGGTAAAAAATACTAGTAACAAGGATACAACAATGTAGAGCAAGAGGAGACTTTAATCCTATATTACAGTGCTTTGCTGCTTCTACTTAAGGAACTGCCACTCACAAAATCTGATTTATTTTTTGTATCGTGCCATCTATTTTTAAAGAGACAAAAAACCCTTCCACCCTTTAAACAGACAAAAACCCGTTCCACTACTAAATATCAACAGAATCGTTGATCTGAATGGCTTGCTAATATTACTTATAAAAGAGAAGGACTTCATGTATCACTACTCAATCTCATATGCCATTTACATGTAAATTATGTTTAACTATTTGCAACACTAGGTTAGTAAAGGGATGCTTTTACAGACTATACCTCCCCAGACAAAACATTTGCCACTTAAAAAAAGGTCTTGTATTGAGAGAACAGCTATGTTTTTCACATACTGAAGATAGAGTTTAACAAACATCAGAAATTTTATGGCTGAAGAACATCTCATCATGGCCCTCAGACATTAACACTCACTTCTGAGAAGCCATCTAAAAAAAATCTCAACTGGCTACTCAAAGAGAGACTGCAGTTGTGGCAATCAATTCCCTTCCTCACTCCCTGTCCCTAGTGCCTCTGTACTGAAGTGACATGATATTATTTCATAAACCATTTTCAGGTGCAGGCCAAATAGAAATGTAGTATCACATTTGAAGAATGATGACAGGTATCACATCAAACCAAACAGCAGTGTTAAGCATAGCAACCAGGTTTCCTTGATCAACTTAGATGCTTCAGTAGTTTTAAGTTGTTTAAGATGGTCTGCGACTTTAACAGAGCTGCAGCGAAGAAATCCAATCCAAATGAGACACACTGACCAGTTTCATGGTGAGCATATGTAAAGGGGGCTTATAAGAAAGAGGGGGACAAACTTTTTAGCAGGGCCTGTTGTGATAGGACAAGGGGTAATGGTTTTAAACTGAAAGAGAGTGAATTTAGACTACATACAAGGAAGAAATTTTTTATGATGAGGGTGGTGAAACACTGCAACAGGTTGCCCAGAGAGGTGGTAGATGCCCCATCCCTGGAAACATTCAAGGTCAGACTGGATGGGGCTCTGAGCAACCTGATCTAGTTGAAGATGTCCCTGCTAATTGCAGGGGGTTGGACTAGATGACCTTTAAAGGTCCCTTCCAACCCAGACAATTCTATGATTCTATGTGCAATTTTCTCTTACAATACTGCAATTTGGAAGTTGGTTTTGCTGTCTCTTGACAGAGCTTATCAAACACTGCATCCAAACCACTGCCAGCAATTTAACACTATTCTCAGATCCTACCTGTGCAGCCCACATTCTATTAATACAGGTCTGCACATCAATAGGCTGCCTCACCAGAAACATTCTGGACCATCAGAACCACCAATAAGAAAATTAAGCATGTCAACTGATTTAACTATTTCTAATTAGCTGACTAAAAGCTACTTAAAGCTTTAACAAAAGAACATCATTTGTTTATTAGTCTTCCCTGCTACTGTACTTCCATATAACACTGCTTGCAGACCTCTCAGCACTCGACAGTTTCAACATTCTTCTTGCTAGGTAGTGTCTTCTCTCTTGTTGCCAAGATTTTGGTGCAAAACTCTGGGGGTTTTGGTTAACACCTAGGATTCATTTAAACAAAATTTTAATCTTATGTTCTCAATGCCTACATCTCCAATTTTTTCAACTGTGTCTCTATTGTGTAACACCAATGGGGGGGGGGGGGGGGCTGGGTAAGAAAGGAAACCAAGAGCTAAACATGGGACACCAGAGCCTAGAGAAAAGGACAAGGCTTACAAATCAAGCCCTATGGAAAGAATGCTGGAAGTCAGTTGTGCTGGAAATCTGTCCAAGCCACAATGATAATCAAGTCCAGTAATAAAAAACCCTCAAAGTTATCACTGACTGCGATGCTGATCAGTAAATTTTCCTGGGAGCTATCTGACAAATATTTAGGGGCTGTTCAAATTATTAATACACATTTATGGCCAAACCCAGGCACAATCAATACAGGAACATCAGCATACTGTCAGTATTCTTAATTGGCATTTCACATTTAGATCTTTTTAAAAGTCTTCCTTGTTTTATTGCACATCTGTAAAACAATGTCATCTGTATCTAACAGATAATCTATGTTTTCTCACAGCAGTTGATGAAATCAGTTATCTGTATTGGGTTTGCATGGCAAGGTTTTGGTAGCAGGGGGGCTACAGGGGTGGCTTCTGTGAGAAGATGCCGGAAGCTTCCCCTATGTCTGACAGAGCCAATACCAGCTGGCTCCAAGACAGACCTGCTGCTGGCCAAGGCCGAGCCCATCAGTGACGGTGGTAGTGCCTCTACGATAACAGTTAAGGGGGGGGAAGGGGAACTGCTGCAGGAATATAACAGTAGAGAGGAGCGAGATGTGAGAGCAACTCCTCTTACAGACACCAAGGTCAGCGAAGAAGGAGGGGGAGGAGGTGCTCCAGGCACCGGAGCAGAGATTCCCCTGCAGCCTGTGGTGAAGACCATGGTGAGGCAGGCTGTCCCTCTGCAGCCTATGGAGGTCCACGGTGGAACAGATATCCACCTGCAGCCCGTGGAGGACCCCACGCCAGAGCAGGTGGATATGCATGAAGGAAGCTGTGACCCTGTGGGAGGCTCGCACGGGAGCAGGCTCCTGGCAGGACCTGTGGAGAGAGAGGAGCCCATGGTGGAGCAGGTTTGCTGGCAGGACTTGTGACCCCACAGGGGACCCACACTGGAGCAGTCTGTTCCTGAAGGACTGCACCCCATGCAAAGGGCCCACACTGGAGCAGTTCATGAAGAACTGTCTCCCATAGGAAGGACTCATGTTGGAGAAGTTCATGGAGGACTGTATCCCATGGGAAGGACCCCACACTGGAGCAGGGGAAGAGTGTGAGGAGTCCTCCCCCTGAGGAGGAAGCAGCAGCAGAGGCGACGTGATGAACTGACTGCCATTCCCCATCCCTCTGCGCTGCTGAGTGGGAGGAGATAGAGAAATCGGGAGTGAAGTTGAGCCCGGGAAGAAGGGAGGGGTGGGAGGAAGGTGTTTTTAAGATTTGGGTTTATTTCTCATTATCCTATTCTGATTTGATTGGCAATAAATTAAATCAATTTTTTCCCCAAGTCGAGTATGTTTTGTCCATGATGGTAATTGGTGAGCGATTTCCCTGTCCTTATCTTGACCCATGAACATTTCTTTGTATTTTCTCTCCCCTGTCCAGCTGAGGAGAGGAGTGATAGAGCAGCTTTGGTGGGCACTTAGCATCCAGCCAGGGTCAACCCTCGACATTATCTAAGTACCTTAGTCAGATTTTTGGCAGAACTCGGTATATACTGTTCCTATGCTAACAAATAATAACTACTAAATTATTCACCAGTTTGATAGCAACGTCTGACACCATCTTGTTTGAACGATATACAATTAAGTTCTGAAAGAGTTCAGCATCTGTGTTGGAAATGCTCCTTGTGTCATGAAATATTTGGATACTTTGCAATACTGACACAGGAAAAGAAAGCATCATGATACTACTAAATTTCAGAGCCAGACTAGGGATCTCTGCACAAGGTTCTCCAAACAGCAACCCTCTCTCCATACTGATTCCATTCTCTCAAACATCAGTGAACTGCAAAAAAAGTATCAGCTGGAAGGGGCTTCAACTCACAGAGGCAGAGGAAGAAGTTCATTACTGCTTTCCCACTCTCACAGCATCCTAGATTTCTAGTCCCAGAACAACCCTTTCAGAGTATCAACATGTTCTTCTACCCTTTCCCCCAAGCCCTATTGGTATTTTACATATGCATGGCTACCCTGACTCTCTGCTGGTAAGAGTGGTTAACCTCATCAGCTGAAATAAAAAAAAAGAGGAAGACAACCTAGCTCCAGCCTTGTTTGCTTCCACTGTCAAAACGGACAAGCCACACAGTTCTTCCCCAGACCTGGGGACTTGGCAATGCAGAACAGTGCTGAGTCAGACCACAAACAGTGGTGTACAATAGAACCAACAGCCAGCATCATACATAGTGGTAACATTTTGATCAAAGTACTAATGTCACAGTAATATCTAAATGCTGTATACAACAGCATTTTTTCCTTTACCTAGCTTTTACCAATTATTTAAGTTCAAATCTACAGAATACACAAAACATTTCCACCTACATTCTGTACAATAACAGTTGTAATCACTGCTGTTTGTATTCTGTATTATCGGCAGAATAAAACTGATATTGTATTTATTATCGGAAAGAACACATTTGTTGTCAGAGACATCTTTAAGAGCTCTATAAACTATGCCTCTTTTAAAGGGGGAAGCTCATTATTAGAAAGCTGGCCTTAAATTAAGACCTAGTCTAATTCTGCACTGTGCACACACACTCAATACAACTTAAATCCCTAGAATATCCTTTGCTTCAAAGGGGCAGACACAAGAGAACATGCAGTAGAAACAGCTTTTGCTTACAAGTACTTAGCATCTGTAACGTCCTCACTATTTGAGTTAGAGTTCTCTACCATTTATGAACACATCTATGCCTCTGCAAAGCAGAAACCATAACAGCAACACTAGAAATTAGACAAGTCATAGCCCTGTCATACATTTTCTACTAGTTTTTAATTTGCACTTTGTGTAGAAGTACTGAAGAGACCCATCTGCCACATCTCCTGGGATGAAACTGCAGTTTGCCTAGCAAGAACTCAGACTGAGCAGGTGCTCCACAAGCTAGTGGAACTGCATCTGTGAGCAGTTAAGCAAACAAAACTATCAACATAAGCACTGTTCTGCAAGACCTGATACACACACATATATAAATCTCAGGCTTTAAAAGTTATGCTTTTATTTAGACATCTTAAAGCAAGTTCAAGGCAATTACTGACGCAAGCCTTTAACACTAACTGCATCTCAAGATTCCATAGAAGATTTCACAGTGATTCAGACAAAAAGTTGCATGAATCCTAACAGATCAGCCCACAGATCAAACCCACCTGGTACAGGCCACCAGAGGTAAGATACAAGTGGCAGATGCATAGCGAGAGGCTTACGAATAAGACAAGCATTATTACAGTTCTCTCCAGAATGTTCTCAGCCTCCAGTTATTTGTGCCTCACCAATCCTCTGAGCCAAAGGGTATATATTCACACACACGAAGAAGTAAAGGCCTTCCACACCTCCCCACCCCAAAGTGCCCAAAACTTTTCATAGCTACTACATCTTGCAGCAAAGGGTTCCACAGTATAACTACCTTTTTGTTAAGAACTTTGTTTGGAGCCCGCTACTTTGAAGCCATCATTTCTACCAAAATGAAAACTATGCAAGACAAGCTTGACAATAGGCAAGTCTCTACTTAACTTCTTCAGATTATTCATCGTTTCAGAATCTTCTGTTAAGTTCTCTCTCCTTCAAGAAGGTCATTTCATACTTGCATCCTTCTTATGAGGAGGCAGGGGGGCAGGAGCAGGGGTAACAGCAATGCACACAGCACTGCAAACGTAGACTCGCAGTGTACTTGAGCAATGGTGTAACAGCATTTTTCTCTTCCTAGGATTCACCAGCTTTCAACTACTGTACAAGGGAACTGTTTTAAAACAACCACCTCAAAAAATCCCTAAAAAAATCTCAAATGCTAGGGGAAATCCCGCTCACAGTCCATACTAGGTGTACATTAAATTAGGATTTCCAAATCTAACATTCATCTACAAACAATTTTACTTGCTATGACTCAACTTACTCCAGAAACATGCCATTCGGCATGTTTTCCGATGGCCTTCTCTTATTGTGCCATGAGTAGTTTAGTACAACTGAACTCTTCTTGCTATTCATTCCTTGTTCCGTTCAATATAACCATAGGCAATTAAGAAAGTTCCAGCACAAAACACAATGGGGCTTAATTCTGAAAAGTTATCATTTATTCACACAGGAACTTTCCTTAAAAAAAGCCTAGAGTGAATAAATAACCAGCACCATTCCATGGAAGCCTGCTTTATGAGCCTTTCATGATGACATTTACAAACTCCTTTTGAAAAATTAAAGCAGGAATATCTATTTGGGATAAAGTCTTCTCCAAATCAGACTCCCTCAAATCACTGACAAATGTGAAGCATGATTTTCCCTTATGGAAGTCTTACTGACTCTTACCATCAGTCTATTATCTATCCTTCGTAATTCTGTTGCTTTAGTAGTCTTCAGCTGGCCAAGCATCCCCACCACCTCTCTTGAAAGTGGGTATCAAGGAAACAGCCTACACTCTTCCTATGCTGCCCCTCCTTAGCAGCACAAGTAACAACGGCACCACAAATCAGTCTTACTAGTTACACCAGAAGATTTTTACTGACAGCTCCACACTCCTATCTTTAAAAGGAGGGATCTTCAACAGAGACTTCAGACATCCACCACTCCAGTAGTGGATTGCAATGGCTACCTCAGCTATGTTATTAGTCTCATTTGGGAGGCATTAATTAGCACAGCATCATACCTTCCCAATTACTGAGTTTAAAAGTTTGGTAACTCCCCCCCATCATTACTAGGAGACTATTCGCATGCTTATAATCCATTATTATTTCATTAAATAAAATGAAAAAAACTTTTAGAAACTAATGAATAAGAATTAATTTAACTCCTACAAACACTTGCATGTTTATCTTTTATCAAAGGAGAAATCTCTTAAGATTATTGTAGAAGTCAGGGAACAAAAAGGATACTACAGAGAAGTTGAGCAACTCCTCAGAGATAGGGGACTTCAGATAGTTTCTAAGATTTCACAGAATGGTAGGGGTTGGAAGGGACCTCTGGAGATCATCTAGTCCAACCCCCCTGCCAGAGCAGGGTCACCCAGAGCAGGCTGCACAGGGCTGCGTCCAGGCGGGTTTCGAATATCTCCAGAGAAGGAGACTCCACAGCCTCCCTGGGCAGCCTGTGCCAGGGCTCTGTCACTCTCAAAATTTCCTCACCCCCCAAAGTGGAAGATACATGCCTGAATGAACTAAGCAGCAACAAGTCACTGCTACAAAGGGATATACTTGCAGACTTTTTGTGTTTAATTACTTGAAGTCAAACAAGAGTAAATGGCTAAACTGGTCTCAGTACAAGTAATGCGTTGTACCTGAAGGGGTACTAGGACATAGCTCCCTCATAGCAGGATGAAATATTCACAGGCTAGCCCTTCCTCATGGGAAACACATTTGCAATTAAGGCAGAAAATCTTATTTTATGCAACAACAATATGTGGAATTCACTAAGAAATCAAAGAATTAATTATTTAAAGGCATGATACTATCCACAGTTATATTAGGCATGAAAAAGTGCAGACAATACCTTAGACTGTGTGATACTGGGCAGACACCCATAGTTATTACAATACACTAAGCATTTCTTAAGAACAAAAACAATCTGGCAAGTAAGCCATGAAAGTACGACAACCCCATGGCTTTCCTCTAAAGGACTCATAAGGAACTACCATGCCTATCCAGACAGAACTGATTTGATTCTATAAAGCCAAAGCTTAAAACTAATTTTAAAATGAGACATAGTTTATAATCTGGGTTCTCAGGTGGAAGGGAAAAAAAAATCAAAGCTGTTTAAACTGAAACATACTCTGAAGGCAAGTTTACAATTATACTTTAAATACACAAAATAAGAGATCTGCCTAAGCTTACTAGAAGTAAACACCAAATGCACTTTACCAAACTTCAATGTTAACAAGATGCATTTTTAAGTTACCACGTGTACCTGTTTATTTTAGATCGCATCTGCCCCATTCACTTAAAAAGTCACATGAGCTGAAGACCGATTTTAAGCCGCAAGAAACACACCAGCATTCCTGTACTAATTCTTCTTTATGGATGCCTTTCACTCCTTCCATAAAGGGAGAGCCAGGAAGCTTTCAAACACTTCCTCCCCGCCTTCTGTGAGACTGAGAAGTGAAAGAGAAGAGCCTGAAGTTGCTCAGCCTCTCCCTCCCAAGCAACGTCACACCTGTAAGCACCATCAGAGCTTCCAGGGGAAAAGCACTTGTCTGAGAAAAAGCCCCTGTAGAAGAGCAGAGGTCAGCCTTAAGAAACGAACAGACCTGGAAGTCAGGACAAGAAGAGACATGAGCTCTAGCACCACGATACAGTAGTACTGAGAAACTAAATCTGTTACCTATGCCGCAATTGCTATTAGTTCTCTAATCACATCACAGCTAGTTTTAAGTCAGCTTGTTCAAGTACTGCCAAGCATGCAGGGACACAAATTAATGTGGCTTAAAGACTATTTACTCAGCTTCTTGAGCAGACTTCACAGCCTACACTGAACTCCATGTGGCCACACTAGTTTAGGCAGCTCTGTAAGCTTGGTTTGCTGTTACGTGGGAATCTTGTTCAGACTGTTGATAACCCGTCTCACATACACACACCAAATCACTGACTCCTAAGGAATTCTTACGATCTCCAAATGAGTTTCCCATAATTGCTAATTCTCTGCAGAATGTTTGTAAAAATACTTAATCTTAATACACGAGTACAGTTTCCTTGTATCTGCTCCAACTGATAAAATCACTACATGCTTGTAAGGTCTTATTATACAGCCTCCCACATAGTCCCCCACCCCCTTTTTAAAATGCCCATAGCATCCCTAGTAATTTCAAGTATTCTGACAGTGCCAAAGTAGGCAAAAGCTGCTTCAATTAGAGAAGAGCCTTTAGCACTACAAGCTGTATTACTACACTAAAATACTCTGAAACATGTCAAGCAACTGAAAGGTTCAATTTGTACTGTGTAGACATTAGTATTCCAGAAAGAGAGAGCACCACAAAAAAGTCAAAACTAGCTAGAAAAAAAAGTAAGAAATCTAAGTTTCAAGAACTATCAAGATATGAAGTGACAAGCCAACAAGTTTGTGATTAACACTTTAGGAACAGTGGCTAGCCACTACACAGCACCAGTTAACCCACCCTTCTGAAGGCTTTAGAAAGCACGTAAATTTTTATATCAGCTTCACTGAAATTTTATGCATCTCTTTTTCCTTGCCTAAGCACTTATGTTTTGTCCATTGCTTAATAGAAAAAAAAATAGGTTGTCTAAAATAGGATCTCCAGCAAAGCTCTTCTATATTTCAGTTGAAAAAACTTCAGAAGTGACTGCTACTGTGAACTTGTTTGCTACTAGTAAGAATAATCACTTAACTGTTCTAATATTAGTAATTTATTTTTAGCAGAGAGAAAGAGGAGTGCTAGAATGACTTACTAAGATGCATACCATACGCATGCAGTAAGCAACAAATGACCATTAAGAACTATTAAGTCTTTAAAATCTGCATACTACCCAAAGCAGGTAAAAGAAAAACAGCTTTGAAGCACCTGCTGAAATGCACCAGCTACATACAGACTACAAAGGCTTACACATGCTGTTTGTTTTCAGCTCAGGTTCCTGAAGACAAAATGCTCACCTCTCAACCAAAAGTTATTGAAACTAGCCCAACAAATTCCAATATAACTGAAGAAATTCATGCCTGCCAACAGATTACCGCTGTGCTGCACAGAGCTCCTCTGCTTGCGGACTGGTAAACTGGCACAAAATGCCTCAACTTTGTTGAGGCTGGAACTCTATGACTATCACACGGAAAAGTTCATGAAAAGGGGAGTCTGGTGTTGTGGGTTGTGGTTTTTCATTGGGGAGGAGCGCTTCTTTTCTTTCCATAAAGAGTTTGCATTATAAAATACACAGTGACTGAGTGGAAACTTAAGAGTTAAAGCAAGCTCTTACTTTAAAGTTACCTCAGGAACACTAAATGTGCTTTGCACCATCATGTCTCAAAGAGCTGAAGCAGCGCAAGATAAGAACTTAGTCAAAGTAGCCCAGCACGTAAAAGTTGAGACAAGTCTTCCAAAGGACGTACAGAGTCAGGATACTTTTATCCACTCGATGTCTTCAACTACACTTAAGACTGCTCAGTGAAGTAGCTTTAATCTGGTCCCTATGCTACAACTGACGTTCTTACTGGAAATGAAGAACCTACGGAGATCAACTCAGCAACACCGAATCCCTGCTACGCTCGCTGCGAGGTCTCCTTCCGCCCTCCCGAACGCGGCGACACGGGCAGAAGGCGACGGCGGCGAGCGGCACAGCAGCCCCTAACCCAGACCCGCGTACGGGAGGCGGGATGACAGCTCCCCCCCACGCCGCTGCTTCCAGCCGCCCGCAAGACGGCTCAGGGCGCGGGTAACGGCCCGCCTCCGCCGGCAGGGCCGCCGCCGCCCGCTTGCGGCGGGAGGGACGGGGAGGACGGAGCGGCGGCGGCGCGCTGCCGAGCCCCGCAGCCGGAGCTCGCCCCGGAGTCACCGTCGCGGGCGGGGAGGAAGGAGAACCGCGGCCCCCGGGGGAGCGGCGGGCGGCTGGCTGGTTCCCTCCCTCCTTCCCGCCCTCGCCCGGCCGGGGGCGACAACAACCTTTCCCGGTCCCCCACACGAGAGAGGGGGGCTCGCCCGGCCTGCTCGGCGGGCCCCAGACAAAGGAAGGAAACGGGGACGAACCGGGACGAGGAGGCGGCAGCAGCCCCGGCTCCCCCCCGGGCGAGCGCGGCCACCGCATCCTTTTTCGCTCAGCCGGAGCGAACTCCAGCAGCGGGCGAAGTAACCCGCGCCGCGGGTCGGAGGGCACCGAGCAAGGCCGGCGAGCGAGAGGAAAGAGGGAGAAGCGCCGGCGGAAGGGGGGGAAGAGAGAGAGAGAGGAGCGGGGCCGGTGGCTCACCAGGATCCGCTTGAAGAGGTTGCTCTCCTTGGGCGGCAGCGGCACGGACGGCATGGTGCGGGCGGCCCCAGGGCAGGCACAGCGGGAGGGAAGAAGGGAGGTTGGTGGGGGTGGGGGCGGCCCGGGAGAGGCGGCCGGGCGGCTGCCGGTACGAGGGGGGGAGGAGGGGGGGGAAGGAGGGAAGGAAAACCCCGAACTCCGCGGGGTGGCGGCGGCGCGACTCCTGCCCGAGCGGCGGCGGCGACTCTTTAACTCATTGGCCTGCGCCGCCCTCCCCGCCGGCTCCCCTCCGACGCTGCGCGCGAGCGCGGCCCCTCTGCGCAGCTGCTGGGGAGGCCTCGCCGCCCGGCTGACGCTGCAAAATGGCAGCCGGAGTCCCCTCCGCGCAGGCGCGCCGCCGCCTCGCGGCCCCCCGCTGCTTCCCCCTCACACACACACACACACCGCCCCCCCTCCGCGTGGCGTCGCATCGAGTCGAGTCGGGGCGTGAGGGGATCGTCCGCGGTGCCCTCCCGCCTAGCCCCTTTACCCGCCCGGCCCGAGGGCAGGCTTCGTCGTTTGTCGGTTGTAGCTCTCCCCTCTCGGCGGCTCTGAGGGGAGTTACCTGCCGTGAGCGAGGCCGGCGCGGGGCGGGCGGCCCTGAGGAGGGGAACCCTCAAGAGGGGAGCCCTCGGCAACGCCCCGAGGGGAGGAGGGGGAAGGGGACTCCCACCCGCGGAGGGTGTAAAAATTAATAACCGCAAGGCCCGAGTTACGGCTGATTCCAAGCCGGGGGCTGTCGAAACGGGGTGCGGAGGGTTTTGCAGCGTTTGGCCTCTCCCGGCCGTGGCTGGGAGGGCAGAGTCTCCTTTGTGTGCTCGCTGCGCTGCTTCTCTGCCCCTAGTAGCCTAGTTTTAGTGGCCGCCATCCCAACAGCTCGCTTAAACTAGTATTTTGGAGAGCCAGGCTGCCTGAAAGCTTGGGAGGTATTGTTAGAACAGAGCCAAGTCTGTAAACTGCAGAGCTTTCAGAGGCTGCGTGCTTGCTGTGCCCTGGCTGGTATTTAAGGAAACAACAGCAAACTTAGCAGTCAGACTTTTAGCAAGCGGGGATGTCATCTATTGCATTAATGCATTTTTCAGCAGTTGGTTATGTAAAACTTCCCAGCACTATCGTGCATGCTTAGAACAGTAAGCGTTTATTCATGGCTTGGCTCCTTCGCTAAAGGAGGTTTAAAGTCTTTTGAAAATAAATTTTTCTTCTTGTTATTCCCACAAATTGTTCTTAAATGAATCTTTGCAAAAATCTAAGAAACAAAAAACCCCAACCAGACACACTAAAACTGCATGGCCTGGGGCATTTACTTAGAAGGAAAACTGGTTAAACTGTCAAAGTTATAACCAATTAAAAAGACTATCTTACAGGGAAAAAAATGAGGCTGCTTCAAATAGAATCTCTGTTTAT
This sequence comes from Phoenicopterus ruber ruber, assembly GCA_009819775.1. Classification (NCBI taxonomy): domain Eukaryota; kingdom Metazoa; phylum Chordata; class Aves; order Phoenicopteriformes; family Phoenicopteridae; genus Phoenicopterus; species Phoenicopterus ruber. The sequence continues at coordinate 185,873,993 of CM020215.1, read as the reverse complement.
GTAATTATCCTTTAAAAATATATATTTTGGTATGTTTTAAAAGGATATTAATTTTGTAATAATATGGTTATCCACCTACCATCCCAGATGATGAACATGATACATACCCACAGTAAAGCAAGTGTGTGGAAAATAGTACATAACAAGAGCCAATTAGAAAAGCCGTGTACTTAACATATTTTGTTACACATAAAGTAGGTGACGATGTGACTGTGACTGAGGATCCCAAGCAGTGTGTCTTTGACTTGTCACAAGCCATGCTGAAGCTGATGGACATGATAGCTGCTTTCCTTTCAGGCTAAAGGAGGGAGCAAGAGAGTGGACAGTTTCTTCGAAGAGAGTAACCGGGATGACGGCCTAACTTGGGGATTACTAATTAGAAAAAAAAATGTGTTAGGCTCAGGAAGCTTCCTGAGATGAAAATAGCAAAGGCGAGGAGAGTATTGGAGAAGTACAGCGTGTGCTTTCCTAGCTTTTCTTTGCTGAGCATCAGTTTATGGCCACTGTTGTTGTGAATGGTGGTGGGTTTCGGTGTTGTTTTGTTAATCTGTTAAGGTGTGTGGGTCTCTAACAAGTTTATTTGTAGAAGGAATATCTTTATTGTGTTTATTTCTCACTTTTTTTGTTCTGGCATGCTTCTAATGATGTCAGTCACCTGGATCACTGATAGCAGCGTGTGCACTGTGTAGTATTTTCCACATGCTGTACCCAGTTTGCTGTTCTTTCTGCTATATGATGTAGTACTGCTGTATTCAGTATCTGATTTTTTCAAAGCAGGAGTACTGTTGACAAGGATGGCCAACTTGACTTTGCCCTGCTGCATCATTTTCAGAGCCTGTTTGTACCACAGTATGTATTCAGCGCTTTTTATAACTAGCTGAAGCCTTGACTTCATGAACTCTAGTTTTCTGTCTTAGCAAAAGGCATGTTATGCCTCCGGTTGGGTTGAGTGATAAAGAGATGCATCTGTGAGATGCATCAGGCAAATACTGTGCTGGATGGACCTTTGGTCTGAAGCAGTAAGGCTGTTCTTGACAGCTAAAGGTCTCTCTTGCCTGCTAGTCCAAATACTGGAAAGAACGCTGTCTCAAAATAGACAAATTGCAAATAAGAGGCAGGGGTTTGATTTGCATTTAGACATGTGTCTGTATAAAATTCTGTGTTAAAAGCAGCAAGAAAAGGAAGGCAAGGAGGCAATAAAAGAAACGTTTGTAGACTAGCTGGGAGAGAATAAACAAAGAAATGAGCTTTTGGGGGAGGCAGAGCTCTAGTTGAAAGTGAGGTTTGGGAGCGCAGTCAAGAAAACTTCTTGTCATTTAATCCCACTGTGCTGGGCAAAACAAAGCTCTTTCTACAGGCTTTGTTAATAAACAGGACTGTATTCAAGACGCGTATGATTCTGTCACCAGTTTTTCCTTCAAACAGAAAGAATTCAGAAGTCTGTTGACAAACTATTTGGGTCGAAAGGGGGGAGCAATGTTAAAGTGATATATACATTATAGCAAGCTTGTGATTTTGCTGCGTCTCTCACTTTACTCCGTGACCTGTCAACGTCGGTTGGTGTCCAGAGAAGTTGTGGCACGATGCTTGCAGATCGCTAAACCCGGTTAGGGCCCCCTGAGCGAAAAAAGGCCTCCGTGTAGGCATGGACCTGCCTTCAAGCCAAGCACATTGTAAGGCCTGGGGCTTGTTTTGTCTGATGAGCCGTTTCTTTGACTCCACTTTCTAAAGGAACTGGCAGTTTAGGATTGCCAGATTTTAAAGTACAGGACCATCGTGTTGGTCCCAAAGCCCTGAAGCCGTGCTGTACTTCTGCTGTCACTCATCCCTTCTGCACCCGACGTCCCTGTGGGCTGCCGTGGTGGCTGAGGAAGGCATTGGCACCCTGCCCCAAGCAGCCGCCATCCCGTGACCTGTGGTCCTCACCAGCTCCATAGGCAGCTGCTTCGGCCACACAGGTTTTAAGGCATCAAAGCAAACTATGAAGGAGGTGGAAGCACAGATGGCAACGGCATTTCCCATCCTTCATACTCAGTTCCCATATTGCATTCTAAAAGCGTACAGTAAATGTAGGAAAAGAATGTATCTTATATGTTTTGAATATGAGATGCATGGACTATGGACAAGTCCTATGAGGAGCGGCTGAGGGAACTGGGAATGTTTAGTCTGGAGAAAAGGAGGCTGAGGGGAGACCTTATTGCTCTCTACAACTACCTGAAAGGAGGTTGTAGAGAGATGGGGGTCGGACTCTTCTCCCTAGTAACAGACAACAGGACAAGAGGAAATGGCCTCAAGTTGCACCAGGGGAGGTTTAGATTGGACATTCGTAAAAATTTCTTCACCGAAAGGGTTGTCGGGCATTGGAACAGGCTGCCCAGGGAGATGGTGGAGTCCCCATCCCTGGAGGTATTCAAAAGACGTTTAGATGAGGCCCTAAGGGATATGATTTAGTGGTGGACTTGGTAGTGATAGGTGAAGGGTTGGACCCGATGATCTTGGAGGTCTCTTCCAACCAGAACAATTCTATGATTCTATGATTCTATGACTAGGTCCTGTGGTTGATGGTGTATCTGGGAACCCTGGTGACAGTACAGAGTCCAGCCCTTGTCTTGGCCACGTGGTCCCTGCATGGTCTGCTGGCTGGTAGGGAGGGCTGAGAGTTCGTTACAGTCTCTATTTTCACATTTGGAGTTAAGTTGAAGAATTCACTCGCAAGGCATAATAAAAACTGAATCACGATCACGTTTAATCAGAGGATTTAATGTAAGAACTGTTACTGGCTGGAGTAGAAGCTGATTTGATTTTCCTTGGCCTACTGTCTTTTAAAACCAATTTTTGAGTGCGTGGTCTGCTCACAGTTTTCATGTTCTTATTAGCTTCTTGGTTGTCCTCTCATAGATTACCTTCCCAAGATTTTTAAGTATCAGATTGCATATTTAGAGTCCCAAGGCAAGGATAATTTTATTATTTCCTTTCACTGAGGTCTAAGTCATAGTGGAAGAAGTGAGGCGTGGTGGGGACGGTGTCTGGACGCGGGTGTCTCTCAGGGTGCAGCACAGCAGGCTCAGGCCTGGGGAAGCACTTTTGAGATTTCAGGGTGCTGTTTGCTGTGGCCCTTTTGTAGATGGGATCATCTCTGGGGTGGGTCCCATTCTCTGGAAGAGTGTTTTAATCCATCTGCCTTGCCTTCTGTCCCAGGGGATGGAGCAGAGCCAGAATCTGTCCTCAGATCTAAACAAGCGGTTAGTTGTCATTCATGTGCTGATGAGGTTTGATCCAAATCCTATCAGTCTCATTTTCAGTCTTTTGGAATATTTACCTCACCAAACCCCGCTGATGTTATATGTGCCAAATACCAAATTTTTACCTTTTTTAAATCCTGTTGAATGACAGTAGCTGGGAAGAAAGAAACTCAGAACACAGTGGGTTTTAAAGCATTGAAAGCAGAGCTGGATTTGCTCAAATATAGAAGAGATGGGGAAAGTTACTGAAATAAAGCAAACTTCAGAAGAAAGAATGATTTTTCAGTGCAAGTAGTACACCTAAGGGAAACATAAAACAGCTGCAAGCAGCACAATTTTTCATCTTGGGTCTGAATACATTTCCCTCCTATAGCATATATAGCAAAGAGTAAGTAATTGACTTTTGGGGTGATTATACGTATAAAAAAACAATGTTACTTAACTCTTTTGAAAATGCAAATATAATTAGGGATGTAGTTGTATAATCTGTTTAATATTATCTGTTTAAATGTGCATATACATCATATGTTTTAAACCATACCTTATTAGGAAGCTGCATCCTATTAGCTTAATAAGAATCTGAATGGTTATGTTTATTAATATTTTATAACTGATGTTTGTCTTTAGTAGCATAGTAATAATTCATTTTAAATATAATTGAATAGTGAGCTTTGACATAAAGTGGAACTTAATGTTGTTTTATGCAGACTTCTCCGAAATTAATCTTTGAATAATCAGATTTGAAATGACATGTATTTTCAGCCCCTGTTTTGGGAAAATACATGGAAAAGTGTATGTAATATAACAGCTTAGAAGTTAGAAACTGAAGTGAATATTCCTGTTTGTTGTTACTCTTGTCATTTCTTCCGAAGCGTTGCTGAAGTCAGAGTGTGTTACTCTGCAGCTGCGAGGAAGATACCAAAAATGACCTATTTTTAAGGTCGCATTCCCCATTTTTTATTTCGGGGCTTGCGTTTCACAAATTAAAGCAAAGTCTGCCTTTGCTGATAGCGTTGTTCAAGCGACGCTCGCAGACCTTTGAGGACGGTAGCCCCGTGCCTCCGCAAACTGGCCGTGCTGCGGCGTGACGGCCGCCCACGCAGGCCCGAGCCGAAGCATGCCGGGAGTCGTGTTTTTTAGCAGGCATGCTGGGACTGGCAGTTTTTCCGCTCTACTTCCCGTCTGCCATGGCCTCCTGTTTGGAGGCAGGATCCGTCCAGCGCCGGTGTGTGCAGGTGGTGAGTGCCAAAGCTCCTTGGTGGGTGCTGGGGAGTGGAGCTCCCCTCGCCCCTCACAGCCGCCAGCCGCCACTGCATGACCTCTGCCTGCTCCTGCCTGCTCCTGCCTGCTCTGCAGCCCTGCCTTCCTCATCAACCCATAACCCCTGCAATGGGGGAGGGCTGCCAGGGGGACTTCGTGCATGGCTTTTGGGGGGGTTTGCCCAGGGTAGCTGTGGTGGGACGCAGCGGTGTATTAAAAGTGGCCTCGGGGGCACGGTCTTGAGCTGTGCCTGTTTCAGCAGGCTTGGAAATACATGCTCCTTCCGTCTTCCTACATATTCTTACGTGTCTGAATTAATTTGCATGCAGTTAATAACATCTTTAGTTGTTAGAAATGGTTTTTAAAACCTCTTAAAGTGGTCACAACATTGTTAACTGTTTCTTGTCTGGAAATTATGATTTTGTTGTTGTTGTTATTTTAATAAGACAATTACAGTTGTCGCTTTTGCTTACTGGTTTTGATTTGTGATATGCACTGGGTAATTTTACCACATAAGAAAGTTATTAAAATCTGTTTTGGGAAGCAGTTAATAGGTCATGTACTGCTCATAGCTCTGTAAAAGTTTTATGTGTGCTTATTTCTGCACAAATTTAATGCGGTAATATCTCTCTGAAAAGGAGATACCTGTTTTATTTAACATAGCAAAGTTATTTTGAAATTTCTGACTTCCTTAGAGGTTTGTGTCCTGCCATTACTTAGGTTATATAGGCATTTAAAAATCAATAATTTTATTTTTGAGAGCTCAGGCAGAACTATAGTACAAATCTGTTATTATTTGAGTACATCACTTCTTAACTACACCAGTAAAAAATGAGTTAGATGGTGATAAGTAACATAATTAATTGAAATAAAATATAACATTAATATTTTTTGAATGAGTTAATGATGGTTAGCATTTAACCAAACAGTGATGGGCCATGTGGGTCTGGAGCAAGTCCAGTATCATCATCAGAATTAGGTCTTTTGGAATCGAGTCTATGCGTGCCCCTGAGCAACTAAGTCTAGGACTGTAGATGATGAGCCTGATTTGTGCCTTTTGCTGTGGTCCTGGTGAAGGGAACGTGATCCCTCTGCTACAGCCGATTTTAGTTACTGGAACAATCCATGAGGGGTATCTCTGGCTTTCTGTAAATTAAAGCACTCCTGAAGTTGCCGCTGCAGGTTCGATAGCACCTGCCGGCTGGGGAATCTGGGGAAGGTGCAGCAGTAGAATAAGGGTCCTTCCCTCCTTCTGTGGGTAGTAAAACACACATTCAGGCAAGCAAGATGCAGTACTTGTAGTTTTACTGCATATTGCTCTTTCTTCATTGTGGACAAATGGATGAAAGTAAATAAGTGAGGTTAATGGGTGAGTTGAGTAGTTAGAATGTCATAGTAATTTGTTAATAAAATGCCTGAAGATGCACAGAAGGTCTTGTCACTGATGAGTAAAAAATAATTCTGTCAGAAAACTGAAGTGTATGTTTCAAGGAGATCCTGTTGCAAAAGTTTCATGCCTTTGTTCTCTCTGAATCCACTTTTTTGTAAAAATCAGTAGACAGATGGGATTGTGGCACTGGCAGAGATATTAAGGAGTGCTTCGTTATTTGTTAAACCTTTTCTGTGTGAGTAGTCCTAGAATATGAATGATTTCAATTTAGTCCTCTTGGTAGACCCTTGCACTCCAGTATAAATTTTTAGAGCACAGTAAGAATTCATAGCATAGCTTGCAATGTCAATGATATAAAATGAAGAGGAAAAAATCTTTCCTAGAGCAACAGTGATTCTAAGGGGAGCCTGTGTCCTGCAAAACTGTAGGCCAAGTGTCTCAGAAAAATACAGGGATTGTATTTCAGAGTACCAGCTTCTTACTCACTTTTTGGATGGAAAATACTTATGTCACTTATATGTAAATATATCATGGGAGTACACAGGGGACATAAAGCACTGTTTCCATGTCTTACATAGTACATCTATGGGTGAGTTATTTCTTGCAAGTGTATTGTAGTCCCATTGACTAGTCTGTTGCAAGGTGAGCTCGATGTTACTAATGTCCTCCTGCCAAAGTTATATCTTGTTAATGGTAGTGGGTATAATTTTGCGCATAATTCTGCACATTTCATACATTCTGTATATATAATTCTGCACCTCTAGTAGAGATTTGTCTTCTCTGAGCAATATTTTTCTTTCGCCAGTAAGGCATGAAATAGTTGGATTTTTCCAATGAGCCGTATGGCAAAATGAAGCTGTTGTCTGTAAAGCCGCATCTACAGTAGCTTTTCCACAGCATAAATAAACTGTTTGAGGAGGTATGGGAAGAGACCTTTTCCAACCCTCAGTCAGTACAACGGTGCTGATAAGATGTTCTGGTTTAAACCAGGACTAAAACAGGAATAGTTTTGTCCACGACAGTTGCATTTGTGTTGGTGTAATCAAGAACAGGACTGGGACTTGATACAGTTCTTGTGTTTGTTTGGTTTTGTTGGTGTTTTTTTTGTTTGTTTTTTGATAGAATGCTCTCTTTTTCTAGATAATAACACTGGTCCATGTACTGTCTACTTTTAATTTCAGGTGGTGGAAAAATAAGAACCAAAATGAAACCTTTCCAAAGTGTCTGTCTTTTCAAGAGCCTGCTTGCCAATTGCTACTGTCACAGTCAACTTCACAGCTGTCTTCTCCCTCCTGTTGCAAAGAAGATAGGTTATGTGGTGGGACTGCACAGCCGTGGATTTTGGAGGCCAAAATCTTTATTGGACACAGCTGGATTCACTCTGTCTTTTAACAGTCAGCATAGGAAAAAACATCAGGATTCTCGAGCATTGTGGAAGCATGAGGCTGTGCAGAAGTATCTGGAGACTCTAAGCAAGGAATACCAGCAGGTTAGTCATCAGTTAAATGCTGACTCAATAAATGACTTTGAGCAAAGAACCCTGAGGAGAAGATGTGCCGATCTGTCCCCCATTGCAGCTGCATTTCAAGACATCAAAGAGGCTGAAAAAGAAGTTCAGGAGTTAGAAGCTATGTGCAGAGGTAGGGAGAACACATCTACTTCCTTGTTTCAAAACAGTAGCTTTGCTTGCGATAAACTTCATTGCCCAGCCTTTGAGGAAAGCTTTTAAAGAAGTTAGTCAGCCCTGGAACACTTTCTGGTCCTGCCTGCTCCTGTGAGCTTGTGTGCTGCTAGGGCTTTCTGCATCCAGCCACATCCTTCCAGTTTTCATCTCACTTCAGTTCAAGGTCTTAATAGAGCCAACTTGGGAGAGTAGCGATTGTCTGGAATCTTGGGGCTCTCTGTCTAGCAGAAATAGTTTGGAAATGTTTAGTTTAAGGTTGTTTTTTGATAGAACCGAGAGCAGTGTGAACGGAAGGAAAAAAAATTTAGCAAACCTAATACATTTGATAGATGCAGACCACCCGTGTTATTTAAAATGGGATTCCACCTAGTCAGTTCATTGATACTTATTGAGCAAATTACATGAACTTTCATTAGGCCCTGAACTGTCAGCTTCAAATTTAAATGGCAAAAGCTAATATTTCTTTGAAAATATTTGAGGAGTCCTTCAAGGAATAAAATTTGGTGGTTGTCTAAGAAGCTGCTGCTTTTCAATACTCTGCTACAGTAGAAGTTGGGGTAAAAAAGAATTTAAAATTGTTGCTGTTTTTGATACTGTTCAGGACTAAGAAAGTACACAGGGAGTAAAAGAATTTACAAAATAAGTAATGGTGCAACATTTTGAGAAAAAAACAGAAGTGTGAGGAGGTGCACACAGTAGGAAACAAAAAAATGTCATCCATTCTGCTACACTGATGGGTATTAAGCCAAGAGAGGGAAACATTGGCCTGGAGGGAATGGGGCTTACATTAAAGAAGTGAAGAAAGGGAAAAGCAAAGGACAGGAGAAAGGAGTAGCCAGCAGTGTAAATGGAGGAGGATGAAAGTTCATGGTGCTTTTCAGAGGGAGAACCAAGCCGTGTTCACAGAACAGTACGAGCCATATTGAAATAAAGCTGGTAAAAATGTAGCTTGTTTAGAAAGGTAGAAAACATTTTTATTCTTTAGTTTTAGAAATAAATAGATGTTTGTGCTTTTGGAAAAAATGGTGGTTATTGAAAATGTTTTATTCCCCAACCCTCTCAAGTTCTCTTCACTGGAGAAAGAGGAAAAGGATTGAAGGTGAGGAGGGACAAAAATTTAGCACTGAAAAAGAAATGTTCTTGGAAGAATTAGAAAGTATTAAGAAAATACTGGAAATTTCTTACTTCAGCTTCAAAAGGCTATTTTTGGATCAAATAAACATAATGATGAATCTTTTTAATTCCATAAATTATGATGTGGATGAACGGAGTGAGTTCTTGTTGAAAGAAGGGAAAAGAAAGGAATGAAAGAAAATTACAGCCAAGAAGTTAATTAAAGGGAGCCAAATTATTCTAGCTGTGTTGTTCATCGTGTGGCCAAATTAAAACACAGATGTTCCCTTCATTTGACTGCTCTTTGTTTTCCCTTTAGCTCCCTAACTGACCCTCTTCTCTCTAGTACCTGAATTCCTCACAACTGCTATAGGATTTTATATTTGCAACACTCAGTGAAGCAGAAAAATATTATTTCCTGGTTTGCCACTGGTGATGTGAGTCACGGAGTAGATTAAGTGAATTCTTAAAGGTCAGGTTTGCAGGGACGTAGGAATGGGACGCCAGTCCTTTGAACCTTGAGCTTGTTGGTGACCACCAGACCATTCTTTCATCTCTGCTGACAGTAGTTAATTCGCTGCTGTTCATCTAACTAATCAATAATGATGCTTTTTGGACCAGCTAGAAGCCTTAGATTCAGTACCAGCTTTGGATTGGACTTGTGACATACTGGTAGGGAAATGTATACAGTTCTTACCTTATGTACAGAGGATGTCAGTTTCAAGTGTTGATCTGACATCTTTTATTTAAGGAAAAAAAACCCAGAGCGTAAATTAAAAACCGTGATACGGAGGAGCTGCTGCTGTCCTTGCCTGGAGTACAAAGCTGGCTCAACATCCCAGCCCATTTAGTTCTTAAGACTCGCTGCTGAGGCCACCAGTAAATGTGTGTGTGTGTTAGCTGCTGTGAACGGGAACCAGGCTCCAGACGCCCAGAGATGTGGAGCCTGCGGTCCTTGCGCCTGCCTTTGAGATACCTGATTCCTCCTGCAGAATCCAGAGCTTAGGCAGCTGGTCATGCAAGGTGAGGAGATGCATTCAGCTACTGAGTGTCCAGTTTTATGCTGCATCTGAGGCAAACCTATGGTTTCCATGCTGGCCACAAGAGACTTCTACTCCTTTTTGTTGCTTTCTGCCCTCACTCTCACTCCCAGCTGTTCAAAGCTGTCATCCCCCATTCTCCCATTTGTGCTGGTAATTGTCTGGTTGTAAATTAAATCCAGTTCAACTTGGCATGGTAAAATACCTACATTTATTTAACCAGACCTGTTTTTTTCTTTTGGTGAGTTGAATTGGTTTATTTTCTAATGAGATGAGTGGCAGAGCCATTCCTCAGCTGGTAGAACAGTGGGAAGAAAGATGAAAAGGAGAGTGCTCCTTATTTTGGCAGTGGCAAGTTTTCCACTTGACTCCAACTGTCTTCCAACTGTCTACTTAGTGTATAATCTAATGCCAACTGATCAGCATCTTTAATTATTTTTAACTGGAGCCTCCGTAGCAGAAAAGGTTTGGAGCTTCTGCTAGCTTTACCTGGGAACATTTCCTAGTTTGGTAGTAAGCTCTAAAATGTGGGAAGGGGCAATCTAATCACAGAGTCATTGAATAATTTAGTTTGAAGGAGAACTCTGGAGGTCATTTGGTCTGATGTCCTACTCAAAGCAGGACCAGTTAGAGCAGGTTGCCCAGGGCCTTGTCCAGTTGAGTTGGGAATATATCCAAGGATAGAGATCCTACAACCTCTCTGGGCCCCTGTTCCAGTGCCTGACCACCCTTAGGGTGAAAATTGCTTTCCTAATATCTAATCAGAATTTCTCATATTCCAGTTTATGTCTCCTTTTATCACGATACACAGAGTCTGTCTCCATCTTTTCAATGTCTTTCTCTTAGGTAGTTGTACACCACAATAAAACCTCCCCTCTGCCTGCTTTTCTTAAAGCTGAACAAACACAATTTTCTCAGCCTCTTCTCATATTTCCTTTGCTCCAGTCCTTAACCATCTTGGTGGTTCTCAACTAGACTCACTCCAGTATTTCCATGCCTTTCTTGTACTGGGGAGCTCAAACCTGGACACAGTACTCCAGATTGTGGTCTCACACATGCTGAGCAGAGGGGAAGGGAATCTCCTTAAGCAAAGCGAAGAGTCAAAGTGAGGTCTCCCACATCCTGATGACTTGCATCCATAACTCCCACATCTTGGTAATCTCTTGAGTAGCAGGAGGCAGAATGTTAGAAATCTCATTATTATCATTGTAACCATTATTTGTAATGCTCACCTGTCCTGGTTTAGGCTGGGACGGAGCTAGTTTTGTCTCCAGCAGCTACCGTGTTTTGGATTTAGTGTGTGAAGAATGGTGATAGTACACTGATGTTGTTGGTTGCTGCTAAATGATCAAGGAGTTTTTGCAGTTTCCTAGGTTTTGCTAATGTGCAGGTGCAAAAACTTGGGAGGGGTAGAGCCAGAATAGTTGATCCAAACTGGCCAAAGAGAGTATTCCATACCATAGATGTCATGCTTGGTGTAAGTGAGGGTCAGCCAGTGGGCCACTTCCCTTAAGCTTGCCTTAAGCTTGCCTTAAGCTTCCCTTCTGGTTGCTTTTTGTTTCCCTGTTGTTTTTCCTTTTTTTTTCTGTTCGTTCGGGCCTTTTTGTTTGCTTGTTCGGCTATTTGTTCCCTCGCCTGCTCTCTCTGGAACTTGCTGTTCTGGGATAGCTGGGGGGAGATACCCCTGTTCCCTGGCTGCTGCTCGGGACAGGCTGTATCGGTCGTTGGGTGGTGAGAAATTGTGCATCGTTTGTTTTATATATTCTATTATCCTTATATATATAATTATTATTATAATTATTAATATATTTTTATATTTTTCCTTTGCTGTCCTGGTGAACTGTTTTTATCTCAACCCGCGAGTTTTCCTTTCTCTCCAATTCTCCTCCCTGCCCCACCGGGGAGGGGGGGAGTGAGAAAGCGGCTACGTGGTATTAGGTTACCATCTGGGGTTAAACCTTAATGAGTTGCCTACGAATTGTTGAATATATGGGTGTTTCTGGGCAAGTCTAGAAACAAAAATTTTTTTTGCATGAAAAATTGTAATAAGGGAAACTGAGGCACTTCTTGTCTGCAGGCATGTTTTTGACATATTTTGTCAAATCTGTTTGTGGATTTACACCAGGACTGTCAATCTGAGTGACATAACCATCAGTATAACTGAGAGTGAGTAACTGTCAGGTGGGACTGGCATCTGTTTGATGCAGACTTTGAGCCATAAGCTGGAGACTGAGAGGTAAGATACCTGCTACTCCTTCCAGCACCCCTGAAAAATACGACCATTCAGTTAGCAATATGCATCCTGGCTTGGGCTGCTCTTGTTTGATATTTCATGCTGGCATAATGCAACTGCAAGCTTTTATATGCTGCAATGGATGTCTTTGAACAGCTATATGACAGTTTGCTCTGAGCTAGGTGAGATTGGCTAACATCTATTCCTCTTGTTGGGATTTAGAGCTAGACAGCAGAGATGAGAAACAACTTCTAGAGCTTGCCTTAGAAGAGAAGGAAACCCTGGATAAAAAAATCAACACGTTGTGCAGAAAGGTGAGCCTGAGGTAAAGTTATACGGCTTTGTAAATAAAGATGTCAGAAAAATGTTCCTTTGTGTTCTTACCAATAGACTCTGACACTTGCATTTAATGAAACAGAAGTCCAGCTTCTCTATTCTCCCTGAAAAGAAGTGGCAACCTTAATTATTAGTAAGCTTCTTACTGACAATTGTGTCTTAGAAGCTTATTATTTTAGTCATTTTTGCTTGCTAGCTTGTCTGTCTGCAGATGCTGAAGGGGATTAAAAAAATGGTGTGTCTGTGCTATTGAGACCTGACATGACATCGTGGTAACTGTTTGTGGCAGCAGAGCGTGCATTCTTGAAAGATTTCTGATTGGAACTTGCAGTCTTGCATTTTCTCTTCAGCTGACAGTACCCCATGAGTGGGGAAATTAATTATAAGCAGAGAAGCTGAAACGATTCAGTGGAGAGCTCTATGTTTGGGCTCATTTCTGTGTTCAAATTGAGATAATATGAAATGGGACTCTCTGAAAAATAAGATTAATATAAAGATTAGCTTGGTTATAGCTAATAACTTTGTGTTCATAGGTAGTTGGGGCTGGAGCGGGTGACCTGGCACCTGACTTTGGGGGATCGAATTTTCAGCTAGCTTTCCCGTGGATGCACCAGCATATCCCATTTCCACACTGATTGCACTGAGTTGCAATGGCCATTGGACAGTTTTTAGTCCTACTTACTAGTGTTTGCTAAAAGAAATCAGTGGCTGTGTGCGTTCAAGCTGTGGCAGTTGTGAAGGCTGGCTGTAAATTTGGTTAAGAGGAGATACAGAGTCATGAAGGAGATAATGACATTACTTTTTTTTTTTTTTCCCCCTTTTCAGCTTTTCCAGCTTCTAATGCCAAAGGAAAAATACGATAGAAGTCATGTCATATTAGAAGTGACAGCTGGCAGAACAACTGGAGGTCAGCAAAGTCCCCACAGTAAAGATTACTTCAAACCTCCATCCAACTTTATTAAACCTCTTATGGGTTATTCTTAATGCCTTTTTATACTTTAGTGGTATAAAGTAATACTTTCTAAAGAAGAGTATTAATCTGTCTAATGACTGTGGTTAGAGTTGCAGCTAAACCTAAAAACTGGTGGCTGCCATTTTCTGAACTGCTATTTATGTTCTAGCGCCTTTATATTTTTAGGAGACATCTGCCAACAGTTCACTAAAGAAATGTTTGAGATGTACCAGAACTATGCAGACTATAAACGTTGGAACTTTGACATTGTGAACTATACGCCGGCTGAGATAGGTACAGTAGTTCTTCAGGCATTCCACCAAGACAATGAAATTAAAAGCAGTGTTTCTGTGCTATATTTGTCACACGTTATTTGTCTCTCTAGGTGGGTTGCATCATGCTGCTGCTCATATTTCGGGTGATGATGTATACAGGCATCTGAAATATGAAGGAGGGACTCATCGAGTCCAGCGAATCCCTGAGACAGGCCTATCGTCAAGAATGCAGCGTATTCACACTGGGACAATGTCAGTTATTGTCCTCCCTCAGCCAGAGGAGGTAAACTAACTGTTAATATGGGTGGTAAGGCGGCGTATCCCTGCTCACCCATTTTGGCATTGGAGTAGGTGTTATTTAAAACCATGTTACTGTTACTGTTTTGGGATTTTATTGATACCCAAGTGTCTTGTGCAAGTCCCAGCAAGTGAACCACAAGTTTGCTGACTCTGAAAGGCGATAGTCTGTGGCTCTGTACTTTATATGTTTAAATGGGTCATCAGTAGCATCTTTGCAGAGATTTGCTATTGCCTGAAATGGCATGTAAATCAATGATTGTTTCAATGAGTATTCCAGCCCCAACACTCACAAAGCTCACTGCTATGAGTAAGCCAATTTTAAATTACATCATGTATTAAGACAGGGAATATATAAAAAAAAATATTCAGTGTTGCATAGTAATGTGATTCTGCAGGTCCTTTTGATTTTTTTTTTTGTTGTTTAATTTAAATTATTGGTGTCCTTCTCTGTTAACTCAAGGACAGTCTGCTTTGAATTTGAATGAGTGAGTGTGTTGGCTAGTCTTTCTGAGATCTCACTGATACCAACAGTTCTCATTTAAACCAGCAATTTACACACAAAATAAACAAAAACAGATCCTGTAGGCTTTCCCTGCATGTTCTCCTGCTTCCTTGTAATGCTTTCCTTGCAACATTGATAGGATCTGAATGCTCCTTTCCCATCCACTGAGCTCAAACTATGGTCCAGGTCATCATGGACTCGTATTTCCGATGCTGCAATCCTTACTTGGATCTGGATGCACCCATTTTTTCCTCAGTTAGATGTTTTTAAGCACTGTTGCAAGAATCATTCAGTCTTGACTCATGAACAAGATCCTAGTACTGCTGTTTACAAGTAGTTTTTGATTATTTGATTATTTCTTAGTCTCCCTGCCAAGGCTAGTGGTTTTACAAGAAATTACTGATTTTGTTTTGTTTCACACCCCTCCCCCCTTGTTTTGTGAAGGACCTGGAGTGAGAGTTTGAAAAAAATAAGTGAAATATTTAAAGCATCACTTGCTTTGCAGAGATATTTGACACTGCATTTTTTTAAAGTATAATAATTATAGCTGTTACTCAGGAACAGTTGTAAAGGAGCAATTTTTTGAGAAGTGATTTTTTTTTACACCAAGTATCATTGACATTCAAATACTTTTAGAATGGGCAAAAAGTAGTAATTTTCTTTGATTCTAGGTTGATGTTAAAGTGGATCCCAAAGATTTGCGTATAGATACATTCAGGTCCAAAGGAGCAGGAGGGCAACATGTTAACAAAACTGATAGTGCTGTGAGAATTGTACACCTTCCCACAGGTAAGTCTGTGGCTGCATTCCGTACTTCTAATCACCGTAAATCTGTATCCTGAAGAGAATGCTTGTGTTCCTGCAAGTTGTCTCTTAAAGTCAGTTTGCAGGGTTGGGCCTTATACCAAAAAAAGGAAGTCACCCCTTCTGGTTCTGTCCCTCTTCTAGCAAGGCAACATGTGAGAAAAGGGATATGTACCAGTGGCACAATGGTCAGCAAGTTGCTGTGATGCCAGTTTTGTCTTCAGAGGGAGTGTTTAATGAATACACTGTCTTTGAAGGATGAAAGAACAAATGGAGGGTGACAGGGATGCGATAGAAGATGTAAATAATTAGTGCTGTGTGCTCTGTACCTCCAGGAGTAACCCCCATTGGCAACCGAGGGTGCGCTTTGCCTAACTGGAACCTGTGTAGTTACGTGACTGAGAGAAAAGGAGGCTTGAAGGTTTTAATTCAGTACTAGATAATGCTCTTGGTATGTTGAACAGGAAGGAAAAGGTATACTGATGGGAAGGTAGTGTATAGACTGGACCACTCTGTCTTTCTCAGGATTTGTTTTTACTGACATTCAGCGGGCTTCTATCTGTCCAGATGCAGAATCTCTTTAGGCACAGGAAATTCCAGTAGTGACCTGAAAACAGCTGTTTCCTATATGGCTTTTTATTTCAGAAATCAAATGAGAAGTAAAAATAAGTACTAAATTTCTTTTAAAGACCTTTATTTTACTTTATTATTCATAACTTAGTTCAAGACTCACCAGTATTGTTTAGACATCCTTCTCTGATAGAATAATGAATTTTCCAGTCTTCAAGAGCTTATCTAGACTAAGACTTTAAAAACTGGTGTTACACTGTTTTAAACATGCTTCTGTAGACTGCGCAAATTACATTTTTAACGTGTGATAGCTAATTGGAGTGAACCCGTTTTCTGGAGGCAATGTCAGAAACTTGTTTGCTTCATGAAATTTTAAAATATCCCTGACTTTTCTGTAGCACTGAACAAAGCCCCTGGTGCAGCTGTGAAGAGTTTAAAAACATACTAATGGTTCTGTCCAGTGTGTTAAAATGACTTTATCCTACAGCTGAAAGGCTCTACAAACCAGCTCTCTAGAAGGTTTCATTTGCCTAATGTGTTAGAATTAATTTAGCTTGTTTGTTCTTTGTTATAATGGGCTTCTGATCTGAGCTCTCTCGAATCCCTCTGTGAAGGACTAACAGTTGAGTGCCAGCAGGAGCGATCACAGCAGATGAACAAGGAAATAGCTCTGCGGACACTGAGAGCTAAGCTGTACCAGCAGATCATTGAAAAACAACTAAGTCAAGAGCAGGGTGCCAGAAAACTGCAGGTGAGAGCATGTGATGGCTGAAATTTGAGGAGGGTGCTATGTTGCAGGTTTGTTTCTGGTCTTTTTGAGTGACAGTGACAGAGCAAGTGAGCGTGTGGGTGTCTAACCAGGTGTGCTTACAAAGGAGAATCTTGTACATTAAGATGGTAAGCCTGTTTTAAAAAGGTAAGTAAGTCTAGTTTTTACTTATCCCAGTTCAATGCTAGTGTAGACTTCTCAGGCAATGAAAGAAGGACATCAACTGTAGCTGGAAAGAAAAGAGTCAAAAGACTGTAGCCGGAATTATCCAAAAGGCAACACTCTACATCATGTATTGAATCC
This sequence comes from Phoenicopterus ruber ruber, assembly GCA_009819775.1. Taxonomy (NCBI): domain Eukaryota; kingdom Metazoa; phylum Chordata; class Aves; order Phoenicopteriformes; family Phoenicopteridae; genus Phoenicopterus; species Phoenicopterus ruber. The sequence goes on along the minus strand of CM020215.1, from coordinate 185,857,220 downwards.
CCCTATTAAGGCCACAGTTACACAGTTAGTTAGAGCAGCAGTGTAGAGTTACTCTCTGTGAAAACTAGGATCAGAATTTCTCAGAGTTGTATTTTAACCTGTTTCTAACACAAAGCATTTGATAAGATCATACAGAGCTTTTGAAAGAAACAAGCATATAAACAATCCTGCCACTTCGCAGTTAGGTAACAGTTTATTTGCTGTGGTTTAGGTAACCTTTTATGGAAGAAACAACTTCAACTTAAGCTGCAAAGTGTGCTTTTCTCTTGAAATGTGCTATCATTCTTTTCCCATTCTTTGAGTATTTTCCCATTTGTGGTGCAAACTTCAGCACTGATCAACAGGAATAAAAATACTTCAGAATTACAGAATTATTCAATACTCCAGAGTTTCCAGCTCAGCTATTTAATCACTAATTTCAGGTTGCATTTAAATGTATTTTTCCTGCAGATTATTAACTCGGTCATTGTAAGCAGTGAGCCATTTATCTTTTGTTATTAATATTTATTTATATTTTGTTATTAATTAAAATTAAACATGTTATTAATTAAAATATAATCATTTGTATTTTATTATTAATTTTAGTTTGAGAGTCTTCAAAGCTGCATAAAGGATTTAGATGTACATTTATATGAATACTACAGAAAACCAGGCAAAAGTAAATTATCTTTCCTAATGTTTCAGAAAATATTCAATAAATTCCTTGTTTTGAAATATACATGAGTGCAGATGAAATTTTCAAAAAAGCCCATTAAAGCTCATAAAGACACCCATTTCTCTAAGCAGTTTTTAGCATTTAATTCTCCATTTTAATAAAGCATTTAACCACACACCCATGCTACATTTGGATTTCTGTTTTAAAACTTTTAGACTTGCTTGCACTCTTATGCGTTACCACTAGAGGACTACTCTTCGTATTCTTAATTTGCTCCTCTTTCAGTGCTAATTTCCGACAGCCAAACGTTAGTGCAACTGCTTTGCCACATGTTGACTGTGCTGTTATTAATGGTGCCTACTTTCATTATTTTTCGTGGGAGCTACAACCCTGCAAAAATAAAAACACATATTTTTGAACTAAGGACATGTATAGGCATATCTTTTGCCTTACATGACTTTTGAACATTACGTAATTCTTCCAGCTGCAGAGCTGGAGCAGAAGTGTCCTGGAGGATGTTAAAACTTGGTCCGTGTTACAGAATCACAACTACTACAGTTTAGTAATGCCACAATATTTAAAAAACCCCATATGCTAAGCCAGTGACTGCTAGGTTTATAGGTGCAACAGGCTGATCCATTAAAGTTTGTTCTGTTTTAGAGTAGTATTAGATAGTTTTTTTACAACATAATATAGTAGAAATTGTTTTTTGCTGGTTCACTACAGTTGGGAACAAGAGCCCAGTCAGAGAGAATTCGTACTTACAACTTCACCCAGGACAGAGTCACTGACCACAGGATCTCGTATGATGCACGCAATATCAAGGTAATGGTTGCTTATCAGAGGTTTTAAAGTTAGATACTTATGTGTACCATAAGAAGAAAAAATTAACTTAGTGAAACCAATGATGTAATGTATATGTGAGGAAATCAGATAGCCAGTTGGGCTCTGACAAAATGTCGTAGATTTAGAAAGCTTAAACTTTCTTTTCTGCCTTGTTGTAGGGTAGTGCTTAAAGATGACTGGCATAGGATATAACTCACTGGCCTACTTCTCTGTCTATTTTTCTCCTACTATATGAGTGAAAAATGATCAAAAGTGTCATCTTAATTTGTGAACTCCATGAGTCCCTTGGCCAAACTGGACAAGTGACATTTGAGATTCTTGAAGCTTAGTACAGCCAAAAGAAAAACCTGTCAAGAAGGACTTTTTTTTTTACTTAAACCAAGTCTTTCCTTCTCCCTTTAATGCTGGAGTGAAGAAGGAGAAAACCTTTTCTTTTATGTTTGCCTTGCAAGCCACAGTTAAAAGAAACTGAATCTGAATGCTTTCATTTTAAGATTACCTGATATTTTATTTGAGTGCGTCTCTACATATGGCTTGAATCTTATTTATTTATTGGTTTTTTACAGGGAAACGGATTTTTGTGTATTAAATTTATGGAAAATGTTTTGAATTTTGGGACAAAATTTAGGGTGACCCTTCACTATTTTGGCTTAGGTATCCAGTTTACTGTAAGTGCTGTTGCATAAGAAGCAAGCCTTTTTGAACTGCTCCTACAGATGCCCTGGGTAACTTCAGAGAACACAGGGCATGCTGAATATGGAATGGTTCATATGTAGCGGAGTGGGGAATAGGTACACAAATACCATGGTGGAGGAGAAGGGGAAGAAGTTCCATGACTGTATAAAAATGACTTTTGTTAGTCAAGCTGCTCAGTTTCTTAGTGTTGGGAACTTGTTACTTTTCTTGAGTGAAACTGAAACCGTAAACTGCCTGACGAAAGTTAGTTAAGCTTTGCTTGCAAACCAAATTAGTTCTTGGCATCAGCAACAGTATTTGAATTGGATCCTTCAATCCTTGATTGTTCTTGCTAGGGGATTTTCATGTAAACGCATGGGTTACATGAGAGCATGGCAGGAAGGCACTGGTAGCTCCTTTTGTTGCTGCCAGAATCAATACGTGCTTTTCACAGGCAGCCAGCAGAAGTCCTGCTGCCGTGCACCACGCCATGTTGCTTTCACACGGGGGAGCTGCCAAGACGAGCGAGTGAATGCACCAAGATAAAGACTCCAGGCAAAGTGCATTCCAGGAGCTCCTCGTTTGAGTAGTCAGCGTTTCAGAATACTACTGATGTACAGTCAGTAATGCTTTTGTCTGTTATTTTTTTTTCATAGGAAATTCTAAGTGGGAAAGAAGCACTGGATAAGCTGATCAACAGAGTACTGGAGTTTGCAGAGATGGAGGCTGTCACTGAATATCTAGAAAGTTTGCAGTCTTTAGAAGGAGGCGGCTGCTGAAGACCTTGTGTAGAGTTGCAGCAATGTTGGGTTCAGTAGCAAAATAATATGGATGCATTTGTTAAATGATTGATTGATTAAAATCTATGCCTCTGTTTTTCAGTGTGTGATACTACTCTCTCTTATATTTTGGCACAAATGAACCTAATGGGTTGAATTTATTACGGCAGCCTTAGCAGGAAAGAACAAGCTCGGAGTACTGTGTGCATATACCTGCTGTCTTGGCAGCATGGCTTTGTTAAGCTGGTCCTTCTCTTGACCATATTGCAACTGGCTGGATAGAGAATCACGGTGATGGAGCAGAAGAAATATCACATAGTGCACGTTTTGTTTTGGGGGTGGGAGATGTTCCTCTCCAGGTAAAAGAACCTAAGCTCACCAAACATAGTCTAGAATCTGGGCTCATGAGTACTACTTATTTTCATCCATTGATTGGGTGAGCTTCCTAAATGTAGTCCCTTAAAAATAACTCTGTATTATGATGCTTTATTTTTTTAGAGTGAATGTACAAAAGCAAAGGGAGTGATCTCAGGCAAGGGGCCAGACTCCTAAGAGAGAAGCCTGTCAGCTTTCTTCTGGCCATTCTTGGGTCAGCTTAGGGTGGGTCTGGACCACGTGCTGCAGTGGAGTGTAAAGGTACGTGTTCTAGTTTCAGATTAAGTTGATGAGATTCTGGAAGGAGCTTAGCAGTGATAACAGGCGGCTCCCTGCTTCTTGGCAGAGAAAACGAGTTTATAGTGTAGGAGTATTTCAGCAAATTGGGTAGCTCTGGAATTCAGTTTCTGCCTTGATGTCTTTGGGAATGTGTGCCCGTCCCCAAGGGCAATCCGGGTATCTATAGCTTTAATAGGGCTCGCGTCCATGTTTTCACCTGAGCGCGTGTGGTGCAGTACGCTGAGAGGCACACGTGCACAGGCACTCAGTAGTGATACACAGCAATTCAGGAATACGCACGTGTTTAACGTTACACAGAAATACGCAGGTGCTCTGCTGAACTGGGTTGACTTGCTAGATCAAGGTGTTCTCTTCTCATCCCGCTCTTCCCAGGTGATGCTGTAAAGCTGCTCTGCACAGTCTTTTGCATGTGGAGAATCAATTCATTGTTAGGATTTAAATTACGCCTTGTGGTTGATTTATATTTGCACATTTATTTTGTAATCATGAATGATACAGGACTGAGAAAATGACGGTTATTTTAAGAAAAAAAAATTTCAATACTGATTTCTTCTAAATGATGATGTAGTTTTTACTCCTGTATATATAACAAACAACAGTTTAAACTTTATTCAGCAATATTAAGAAAGACAGAATTTGTACCAGGAAGAAAGCAGGAAAACTACACTCAGTTTCTCAATTCTGGAATTATTTTTCAGTTCTTTTGTGTGTTTGCACATCCTTATCAACAAGCTCTGTCTGACAATTTTTGACTGGCTTCCAACACTTGAATTACGAAAGCTTTTGGGGTTTGGTTGTTTTGTTTTGTTTTGTTTTTTAATTTATAGCTCTGTAAGTTAATCAGGAAACATTTTACCATGTGACTTGGAGTCATTTGCACACTTGGACTTTGACTTCTTGCAGTAAGCAGTTCAGAAAAAAAGACCTCCAGGAAGATGTGCAACTCGGCTTATACTGGTGCAGTCCTGACAGGCTGGCAATAACTAGTATGATCAGCTGTAATAGGAGAGTATCCAGTTACCGTGCTTATCCAATTACCACGCTCACTTTCATGATGCAAACCAATTTATTTTACTAATTACATATCTTGACCTATCTTAGAAACTTCTTACAAAGTATGCCTTTTAAATAATCAGATTGTACTTCTAGGCTTAGTTAATGCCTCTGAAGTTCTTTACTATGAAAAACTATTGAAACACTTTTAAAAAATGAGCCTCAGTTATGTTACTGGAAGAAAGATGCTCATGTTTTGACTGCAGGACCTTAGGGATATTTGCAATGAAGTTAATTTTCTGTAGCCCTTCTTTGTAGTTGATGAGTTTCTGCAGAGAAAGGGGAAAGCAGAAGGCAGCTCCCCTCTGCTACTACATTTTGGTTCTTCCCCATGTAGGCATTGAAATTTAGCAGCTAAATGCCTTCTCCCAGCCTGGTCCGGTGCATTCCGAAGGATCTTTGTCTTATTAAGCTTATCCTGCAGTTGCTTACACCTGTATATGAGACCACAAAATACTGCTATGCTCAGCTGGGACGGAGACTTTGATACAGAGCAGACCTGCTTGTACTGGAGGTCATTGCCTGCAAGGCTCTGCTTTACTAAAACCAGGTGTATTTGCTTCTCCTCAATGACAAAGCATTATCTGAAGCTTTGTTTCCTCCTAACTTACCAAATATTTGGAGCTGTATTTTATTCTAAGTTCTTGTACCCCAGTCCTTCTGTGGGATGTAAGAGCTGAGAGATCGTAATGGGGTTTGGCACTTGTCCTCAAGGGAGGGATGTGGGGTATAACGATGCCATCTCTGAGGCATTTTCAGGATGGAATACTGAACTTGGGCTTGGGAAAGGGGGAGCAGCTACTTGGAAGGCAGCAAACAGCCCCTGGGGACAGCACAACTGGATGTGGGAATGCAGAGCAACAGCAGGTTCATCTGGTAGAAAGAGCCTTCTCCTGCAGCTTCCTACATCATTGGAAAATAGCGTTACAGCAAACAGAGCAAAATGCCACCCGTCCGTCGGGCTTCCCCTCATGATCATCAGCGTGTGTAACTGATACTTTACGCACAGATGCGACGCTGCAGCTGGTGCAAGGCACCAGCTTCACCTCTCTTCAGCTCCTGGTGACGGACATGAAATGTAGCTCCTGCATCTCTTTCATTTCCCTGCTGAGGTCTTGAGCAGCAGCGCCTCACCCAGCAAAGAAGGAAGCCAGGCAGAAGCTGAGCCTGGGAGTAGCCCTCTTTGCGACAGTGGAAAGATGGATGCTTACCCTCTGCGTCAGAACAGCCCTGGTACCTGACCTTGATTACTTTCCTTTAATCATCAACAGAACGCACAAGGGAGAGTCTTAGAAATCCTGGAACTACAAATGAATTTATTCACTTGAAGTAGCAAGCTGCTTGTTATCATTTAGCTAAAACGAAGAAATAACCAAACGCTGTTAGCAACGAAACATATTTCCTAGTCTGGCAGAACTGTTTGCCTGGATGATAACTTACTTTTTTCTAGCTGCTTAGTGAAGCTGAATAATTTTTTCACTTTCTGTAAAAAAAGTTGCCAAAAGATCACGTTGACAATAAGATTTTTTTTCAGTAAAAGAAATGTTATGAAATAATTTACGCACATCTCCCACTTTTTGCAAGTGTGTATCTTTAACTCTCAGGGCATTGCTCATCATTCTTAAGACCAGCAAATGTGAAGACTATGGAATCACAATCTGTTATCATCAAAGTTTATATATTCAGCTATATTCTGAATGTTACTAAATAGTAACTACAACAGATCTTACCTGAATTCTCTTAAAATTTTAAAATTAAAAAATTTAACCTGCCATGTTACTCATAATTGATGCACAGAATAAAACAATTTCCAGTAACTGCTTAATGTGCTACTGGAAGGCACCCAAACCACTATGTTGGCGACCACAAAATAAAAGTATTTCTTCTAAGAAACATTTCCACATTTCCACATTTACATACGTATTTTGGTTTATATTTACCCCAGGCCCCATTTTTAACGCAACATGCACCCATAAATCTCTCAGGTTGTCCTAAACCCCTTGAATAGATGAACAGCAGTAATGTAGATTGTTCAAAAGAAAGCTTTATTCGGTATTTTCATATAAACTCCACTTCAAGAGCTTGCAGTATTTTGTAATTGCAACTGCGAAGTTGTTAAAGAGAAACCAGCTGTTTAACTTTGCAGACAATGCTTACAAACGAAAACAAGCGCTTTTCAATCACCCCACTGTTCTTCACTGTACCTTCAGTTAAGCAAGCGATTAAAATCCAGTGTCTTCAGCCCGTGGTCTGTATAATGCTGTCTGCTGGTTTTTAACAAAGGCTGTTTCTGCTTTTACAGGTAAAATCAAACCTGTGTTTGCTGACACTCTCTGGGAATCCTCTTGGGCAAATTTAGCCTTTTTCAGATTATTATTTGCAACACTTTTTGCTTTGTACAGAAACTTTTATTCAAGCTATATCCCGAAACATTTCACCAAGCTAAATTTGTTAATCACACAAACGGTTAACACGATTTCTAAGTTAAATAATTTAGCAGGTAGAAGGTAAGAGGACGTAAGAGGTAGATACGAGAGAGACTGAAGAGATATGGCTGACAAAACAGAACCAAAGGGTTGCCGCAGCAGATCGCAGAAGGTATACAGGCAGCTTTTGTACCAACAAGCGAAAGGATTTAAGGGCTGCAAACCCTGTTGGAGGAATGGAATAAAATCTGTTTTAGGAAAACAAATTATCAAGAAAATCAAAAGAGCACACGTAGTCAGTCCTGAAATAGCTTGCGTGTTGTTTGAAAATGGGTAAGGTTGTACTTCTTCAGGGCATGACGCAAACAGGCAGCAGAAGCGCTCGGTGTAAGCTGGGATCTGGAGACACGGTGGCCTACATAAGACAACGTGAAGCTTTCCGAAGGTCTCGGCAGAGCAGGGGAGAAGGTGAAGGGGGACGCTAGAAAGGCGGCACAGCGGTGATGTGTAGATTTGCATATATAGGAATACTGGAGGAAGACGGTTTGAGGAAGACACCAACAATAAGAAAAAGTACTAAAAAGAGGAGACACAACTCAAAAAGCAAATCAAGGAAACCAAGCAGCATGAAATAGTTTTTTACTCCCTTTCTGAGGTGCCAAAATATGCACTGAAATAACATCTTTTTCGGGGGAGGGGGGGAAGAAATGTTTTAATACATGCACAGGTTAGTGAATTTAACTCATATCCATGTCATCACCGGCCCTCCCATCTTCTAAATCTGAATATTGGGATTGGATGATGCTGCAGCACAGATTTTTGTCTACGAGGGTCAAACAAAAAGCAAACTTCACCCTATTAGGAAAGTCTGGATTTCAATCTACAAATTCCCAGGTGAAGGGTTAAAATTTGGCTTAGCCTAAGTAGGAACAAGGATTATTCTATAACTTGCGTCAAATTGAGCAGGTGGTCTCTGCAGAGCTCCTTCCATAACAAATGCCCAACAAAATCATTTTCTTTTTTAGTATATGCAATATGTTTGCTTCTAAAAGCATCACCAACTTCAGGCAGGCCCTACTGTAAAAACACGCACACCAAAGATAAGCGTCCTGTACTGCAACGCTCTTTCTAAACAGACAAGACAGATGAAAAATGATGCAACGAAATAAAAATTCAAAGCAATGAATGGACTTGCTCAAAATCACACAAAAGAAATCATCATCAGAAATTGCAGTGACTCCCCCTTTCTCTCCAACTCCCCTTCTCATACTGCTAATAACATCTACGACAGCCTATAAAACCAAGGACACAGTCCTCGCTCAAGGAGCTTGCAACAAAAGCAGGCAAGCAGATAAAAACACGCTGCGTGATAGAAAATGGATTAGTCGGAAAACAAAACACTCTTCTTCTGAAAACAGGTCTTCTGAGACAGTAAAAGGAACATTCCGTTGTCAAAAGCCAGTGCAGCCCAAGGAAGGATTAGCAGATGAGGAGCGGTAACTGTGGTAATACCTAGAGGATTCCTACGGCAAATTCCAAAGGCAGGAGATTTTGCAGGGAGATGGCACAGAAGGGAGAGAGATCTGTGCAGAACAGATGTCCTGGAAAAGCAGCGTCTGCCTTAAATCTCACACAAGACAGTATTTTTGTATAGAAAAGAAAATATTTGGTTTAGATACACAATAAGGAAATCGAGTGACAGCATGGTGCAAAATTAAACAGTGGCTTTGGATGTATCAAATTGGGTTCAGCTGGCCCCTATTATAATTTACACTTAAGGACGAAGACTAAACTGGTCTCTCCTCAAACTGACTTTCAGAGGTAGCGGAAAGCGAAGTGCTGTATTTCTTTGTGAAATGCAGGCTTTAGAAGTCACATCAGCAAAAGCAAGCGTATGGTATTTAAACCAACTTTAGTAGCAGTGAACAAAGAAAACATTTAATCTTTTTTCCTAATGTAAATACTTGCTTTGGTTTGTCTGTTCAACACAGTACCTGACAAAGACCTTTGGTTCATATTACAACCAACAGCAGCTCGAGGAAACAAGTTTTGAACACTTTTATTTTCAGATATTTTTAAACATCTGCTTGAGCAATTTAGTTACAGGTACCTTAAATCACTGCCTACGATCACTTCAATGTGACAAAACATTTTTAAGGAAAGATGCACTCACCACAAGAGGAAAGATGTCCCCCTCAGAGGATATTAAAAGTGGAGCCTACAAAAAACCCTATGCTACTGTATAAAGCTGTACTAATAAACAATAAAATCATTTTACAGAGATCATAAAGAAATGAATTTACTTTAGGCTTGGAGTAACAGAGGCAGGATGACTACAGCAGTACAAAACAAATCAGTAAGAAAAAAAAATGTGCTTGAAAGGGTAGCACGATAGCTGTTAACTCAGCAGTTGCAATGGCAAAGGAGCAGAAAGAGCTAGTTGTACTGGTAAATCACAGGGTACCCATGGCAGACAGCACGATGCAGTCATGTGAAAGGCAAATGTGGTTCAGGGACGTAGCAAGAGTTATTTCCAATACGCTAAGGAAGTATTAGTGACATCACGCGTGGCCTTAATCTTCCTTGAACATAGAGCCTGGGCAAACTCAGGCTGGAATGGATGAAGAGAAGTGCTGGTGGAGCACTGAAGGGCCTGTCACACAAGGACGCCTGATGCAATTCAAAAGAGAAAAGACGCGACGGATTCAAGAGGAAGAAAAGCTACTTAGCTGAAGGGCAATACTTGTGTAAGTTGGGAAGAAATGAGTGTAAACTGGTCGCAAACACACAGAGGCTTCAAGTTAGAGCAGGCTCCTAGCTGCTGGAGTAATATTCAAGTAAGAACAAAACCTGAAAAATCTGTTTTTTAAGAAACCTGACCACCTCTCCTTGGTAGAAAGGATATTTCTGTTCTAGCCTTGCATGTGAGGTCTTTCATGTGGAGTACATGTTGTACATTCCTGCATCTATGACTGTGAGTGCATCCAGCACGCATCCTGCGTCTCTAAGTGACAATCCAGGGCTAGATATTACAGGAAACTTTCAAATTTCTCAAAATAAACATCAGAAGAAATACAGCCACCCCAATGAAGCCAAAGAAACACAAGGGATTAAATACAACACTTAATTCTCTTCTACACACAGAGAAAACGTTGCAGAATAGAAAAAAGGACTTCAGCTTCCTTTGTAATACATGATTATCCAGATTCCGTCTTGTACTCCTTTCTCTGCTGATCTGACAGACTAACAGTCATTTTCTCAAAGAAGTTCAAGATCAGCTCAGCAGTTACCAACCCTATTTTGCTGTAGCTAGACTCTGACAACTGTCTTAACTGCACCCCCTGTTTTTGACTGAGACTCTCCTGAATGAAACACTGTGAGCTTTAGAAATAGAGACATATATTTTAATGGATTCATAATGCAAACCTTTATGGTCCACTGTTTGATACCTAGAGAAGCAGTAAGCGCAGCTGTATTCCTATGCAGCCAATGAATCTTGATGATGCTAAATGCAGACCAGTCCCACCAAGCGAAGAAATCCAATCTACAATCCTTAAGAAAATGTCCAAGCCATCTTGGACAATTCAGCCATCAGCTCTACTTACCCATCTTTTGTTTCCTCTCCTACGGTACTGAGAACGGTGAGGCTTCAATACACTTAGCCCCTCTCAGCTTAGCAAACACCGCAACTATTCAACGCACTCCTCTTACCAACAGACAAAACCCATCAGCCTCAAAAAGGGTGCTGTATGCTGCAGCAGGGCCAGATCTTTGGAATATTTTTTCATAAAAATATCAGGCAATTTTTTTTTTTACAGGGAAAGAGACAAAAAGAAAACAAGACCAGAGAAAGAAAACTTGGTGTGTAAAAAGAAAGAAAAATTCAAGTAGAGACAACAATAAAGCAAAACAGAACAGGAAGACACCACAGAAATATCTACTCCAACAGGGGTGGCTCTGGTGCTGTTATTAAAAGTTAAGATTCATGAGGTTTAATACATTTATCATGCATGTACACAAATAATTTCTTTCAGAACGTTACTTGAAATGAGTGGCACTGATGTGACTAACTCCTCTAAAAAGAGCTTTCAAATTATCTATTTGAAATGTTGGCACTCTCACCGCCTACTCTTTTGCAAGCAATTAGCCAAAGGTTAGTAAGCGTAATATTTTTACTCATTAGTTGGGAAACTACGCCACGTAAACAATCTTGGGGGATGATTTTACTCTCTAGTACATGCCATTGTTCCAGTTCCTCTGTAAAAATAAAAGGTCTGCATCATTTTTGCCAGATTAAGGATTACTACATTCTCCCATACTTAGAAAAGGAGTAAAAAACCTTACACAATGTATTTAAAACAGCATACACAGAGCAAATTGAACTTAGATGGCATGGTTAAAATAAAAAAGAAATGTATTTACAATATTGCATAAGTAATGTAACACAAACTTCCATTCCAAAACCAATCACATCAAAATAAAATAAAAAAATATTACAACTCACATATGTTTTAATACCTATAAATCCTTAATTTCTATCCAACATTTTCTTTATAAAAGCCTGTTTAAAATATTAAACTTTTGATTCACTCTAGCTTAAACAGAATCTAAAATGATTTGTTAAGTATTACTGATCGCTTAGTCTTTGTCTTAAGTTTCTAGATTTTCCATTTTCAAATTTCCTCTTTTTAAATGTTGGCACCCCTTCTGTCAGGTCTCCAAGGGAGGTGACTGTCTTCTCTTTAAATATCACTGTCGCATCTTCCGGAACCTCTAGCACTGGAGGTGGTAGGTTGTCGCTCTCTGTACTAGGAAGCTCCAGGTCCACTTTTTCACTGGGAGAAGAGAGGAAAACACAGAAGTGTTTATCTACACGGAGAAAACAACATGGTGTACTGCAGACACTAACACCCACATTTAACTGTCAAAGCAGCTTTTATCTAGATGCAGTCTTCTAGCCAAGATCATCACCATGATAGGGAACAAGAAAAAAACCATGTTGTTTCTTCTGTGTGGGCTGCCATAAAAAGTAAAAACCTAAGACCTCATTCTGTACAGAGCTTATAGCATGGCCCAAGCATTCATCATGTAAATGGTCCTGTAAAAGACAACAGGACTGCATGCGTGTAAATTTAAGATTGTTGAAAGCCAGTTGTCAGTGAGTAATTAGCAATGGTTCACTACCAAAATGCTCTCCAGTAGTTTTCCGCAGGTGTCCATCCTTGAGGGTCTGCATGACAGAGCAGAGAACAGGCCAACAAAATCAGCCAGTGACCCCAAGGTGGGAGAGGCAGCTTTGGAGAACAGGATCACAGCTAATACTGATCTGAACAAATCAAAGACATAATCTGAAAACTACCAATTGGTTTTAGGAGGTCAACAGCAAAACACTGTGTTCTACAAGAATAACCTGTAGCACAAACATATGATGGAGAACAACCGAACAGTTCGCAGAAAATGATCTAAATCACAAGTCCATCAGGAATCACATCAGCATAACACTGCTGCAAAGAGATACACGTTGTATTCCTGGCCAATCCATACAAGAAATCTTTAAGTACTACTGAGTGTTAGTCTGGTGTCAGCTTGTGTACTACACCTAGTTTCAGGTCCTACGCTTCAAGGAAGACATGGATCAGCTCAAGCACCTCACAAAGAGCCATGACAATGACTGCAAGTCAAGAAAATGCAACTGTTGCAGCATCCCTAAAATGTAAACCTCCTGAAAGTGGTTGGCACTCTGTCTAGTCTCAGTTAAAAGTAAGTAATGTACAACTGCATTTGTCTCAGTTACATGTGTGTCTGTACCAAGACTGTGCTAATGTACAGACTGATATATAAGGTTCAGTAGCTTAAAGCACTTTTTATTGGACAGTGCTTTCCAAAAACCCAAAAGAATTTATCAGCTCTGGAGTCAAGGAGAGGTTAGCTGGTCCAATACAGGAGGTGTAATGTGAACTGATCAGTGACATTATCATCTCCAAGGAAGTATATCAGTGCTTAATTTAGTTTAAACCATGTCAAAACTCTTATCTGCTGAATAATTTAGAACTAGAATGGGGTAGGTATGAGGGAAAAGACTGATTTCATTCTCCCAAACCTAATTTCTCCAGACTCCTAGAGGGCCCCATACAAGAAACTGCCCATAAAAGACAGCATGCATGACAAGAAAACGAGCATTATGCAGTAAAACAAACCAAAACAAACCTCTTGATCAGATGCATGTCATCAAAACATCTGCCGTACATCAGTTGGACATGGGAGGGAAAAACAGCTTCCCGATTTAAAATTGGCATAACTAGATTACACGTTTTGTCTTTCATCTCCTTATTTATATCATGGCAGAAAGTGTCTCCCACCACATTGTAAGAGCCTCCAGGACTTTGTTTTGGTTTTGCTTAACTTTGTTTTGAAATGAAGGAAGTTAGGGAGCAAGAAAAACAGTTCAACCAGAAGTCTCTTACTGCAATACTGGGTGACAGTAAGACCAAAGAAAAATGCTGTGTCCTTTAGGCTGTCCTTCAAGTGAACAGTTAAGAGTCAGTACAACACCACAAAGTGAGAAATAATTCACTGCTTGTGGAAGTTAACTCAGCCAAACGTACTGGGCTTGCTCGGAGTCTAAAAAAGCATGCTTATTATGCCAGCAGCCATTGATCCCAAAGGGAAGGAATTCAAAGCCACGCTAACCCAGTACAATCAAGATCAGGTTGCTGCTGGCCCTAGAAGATCAAGACAGACCTTGAACTCCAGGCAGAGTTAGCCCAACTAATCACTCATCAGAAAGAAACAGAATTTAGCCTGGAAGCTAGAGGCCCTGAGAAAGCTGCCTATGCTGTTCCGAGGCTGGAAGGAGTTGAAAAAACAGTCACAAGAGCTCCTGAGGCAGCTGAACCAGATTGTTGAAGGAGACAATGTTCAGGAACATAGTGAGTAACTACATTTAAATAGTTGATACTCAGCCTCTGAGAAAAATCATGGATGGCAATGATCCTTTAAATCACTTTAATTTAGTTTGTACTCACGGTGAACTTCTTCATGAAAACCAAACCACCACCACTATCCATTATGGAGAGCTATTACTTAAAGTAATCACTGAGGAAAGAATTTTATTTGGGCTATGTTTCCAATCACTGCTGTGCTAATTTTGCCAGAAGTCAGAAGAAAAAGCTTCAGCCCTTGAAAACAAGTATTCTGGAAACAAATATTACGAAAATAACTATGGTAAAAAGATCCTCACCATGGTTCTTCCTTTTCTTCTTCTTCTTTAATTGCTTTCCATTTTCCATAAGGGTTGGTCTTGTTAGGTGCATCACTAGAGGCTTCTTGGGAAGCTGACGTACTCTCCTCTTTATTAACAGTTTCTTCTGACTTAACTTCTCGCCATTTCCCATAAGGACTTAACTTTTTAGCTTTGGGAGATTTTTTCCCTTCCTCTGATTCGTCACCATTATCTCCTTTCCTCTAAAGAGGAAAAAACCCACCTTAAGCAAAAATGCCTAAATAAAAACACAATGTAGCTTTATTTTACATCTCTTATTTACTATTATCTACTATTCATACTTTTCAACCAAGAGTAATTTGAAACAATAAACTCATACTGTAATAAAATATTTAAATTTTTCTCCTTGAGCTTTCATCACATGCAGAGTTGAAAAAAAATCTTAAATGTTACAGAAAGTTACAGTTGGAAAATCCCATCTATCAAGGCTGAAGTTAGCAAACAGTAGTCAATACAAACTCACGTAAAAACAAAGCTTAGTGTGTTTAAAAAAAAAGAGGCAAAAATTCCCATACAGCTTTCCATGCATGCAGATACACACACTTCACAGGTAATACCTGGTAGTAGTTTATAATGATGCACAGTGATACAAAAATATACATTTTAGAATTAAGACCTGTCTATGAATACATTTTGTATTTAAGCTGTCTCTGCCTGTTCTGAACTACCGGTTTCAGAAAAAACATCTGACCCAACCAGAGCCATAATCACACCCTTTATCTTAAGTTTTAAATCTGAAGACAAAAATATCTAATTGATACTGATTTTGTACTATGTGCTGCCAATGTTTTTCTCAATTAATAAGGAAACTACAACCATGTCATTTTCAGTCAAAAGCATTCCCTGAAGGTCTCCTGGCAGTCACATTTACCCCTGAAGGTTAGAAGTCATATCCTCACACTGAAATCCAAACCATTTTGTGGATTATTTCAGAGAGACAACAGTGACCTTTCTCAGAGAACATCACATTTCTTGCAGAATTCAAGCTACTTCTGGTGGGCTGAAGGAAAGATCATGCTTTGTATTCTGGAACAGTGCCACTAATGGGCCAAATAATTGAATAAAGATTCATTTTACTACTCAAACAAGTGCAAAGCTCTACTTTCAGTCACACAGTTTAACCTCATTACAAGTACAGCCTATCACAAGAGATGAAAGATAAATCATCTTATGCTAGAAAATTAATACCGTATGTAAAATAAATCTGAAGAGAGAACTTACCTTGAAATTTGTTTCTGAACTCCGTGCTTCATTTTCACTATCTTCCGAGTCTGATTCAGACGCTTTGGAATCTGTTTCTGCAAGCTCTTCAGAATGCTTGTCACGTTGGCTCTTCTCATTTGAAGATGAAACAAAACCATCCGGTTTCTCCCATGTGGATACTGTCCAACACATTTGAACAACCACGTTATTTATGTTTCTAATTCTGATCTGTTATTGCTTTGACATTACCTTTCAGAAGCAGTGCTGCCTTATGCAACTATACAGCAAATAATTTAGCACAAGGCTTTTGCTTTTGTTCAGTATGTTTGTTTTAATAAACACAATCGGAAAGATAACATTTCTCTTCCCAGCAGAGATACAGTCATGACAGCTGAGTTCACTGTTGAAGAAGCTTGTTTTAATTACTGCTGAAGAAAAATATCACGCACGATGAACTGTGGTCTACAAGACTGTGGTCCACACAGGACAGACAAATTGCCCTCCGGAGGTGCCTATTTGATTTGAGCTGTCCACTGATTACAAAGACAGGATAAGGTAAGGAACGCTAACTGTGAGCCTCAGCTCTCTGGGCAGCTAAACCCCTTCCCTGTGCTACTTGGCTTGGTAACATGAGGTCGCTAATTAAAGAGTTGTCAAGTAAACAAGGAAATACAATCGTTATTCCAAAAAGACATGAAAGTATCTACAGGATATGACCTCATTTTCAATGAGAAGGTAGTATTCCAGCAAATATATTGAGAGGAAATATTTAAATAAAAGTTGACTCAATGGTCTTAAAACTGCTTTTAGTAACAATAAGGCAAAAGTACACCAGCTTTCAATCTATAATTTTACTGAAGCTTTCAAATGTAATAAAACTACTATTTTTCCAATTATTTTATCTGTTTCCAAAGAAATCCCTAACTGAAAACAACATTCAACAGGTATGCTTCTAGATGTATCTTGAAGAAGCAAAGGTGTCAGAAACTGGCAATGAGTGGCTTTGAACGAACAAACCAGTCTCTTAAGGGTACTGCTGCCACGCAGCTTTAGACCAGTAACCGAGGAAGTTCACTTTCCTAGGTGTCACACATAGCCAGAGGAGTAAGGCGCAGCCTCCCAAAGTACGACTCGTAGCAGGAGCTAAGCCTAGAGATACCGGCCTCGTAAGTTACATGCTTCAGATGAGACACTACCATCAGTTCCCTCGGTTAACAATTTGTCTCGTCTTCCGAGGATGGGATTAGCATTAACAGAACTGATAAGTAATTTTCAGGCATTTCCAAGATACTTACAGCTATATAAAAGTACAGAATCACTTTAAAATCTCACAAGCCAAAATTTTACCAAATACGATGATTACAAAGACATTCTTTGCAAGTGTCATGTGTCCATGAAGAACTTTAAAAAATAATACAACCAAAGGCGTAAAACGTATCGGAACTTAGAAGGCACTGTTTAAAAATAACCAGCATCTCATTTCCCTTTCAAAAGAAAAAAATGGCAAAGCATTTGAGCAGGGGAGTGGCATGCTGAAAAGCTGAAAGGTTTGGGGTTTTTTTTGGCTATTCTTGGCATCATTAGGAACACCACTTCATACCCAACAGCAGAAGGAAAACTCATAGCCAGCATAAAATCACTTGCTCTCCAGAGAGGCATCACTGACCTTAAAATGATTCAAACAGATTTAGAAAACAGATGCCTGTTCTGGGGGAGTTAACACAAAGTTCCCCATGTAGGGGAAAAAACGGGGAAAGGAAGCAGGAGGAAAGATTCTGGACTCTCTTATCAATGCTATGTCAGCAAGAGGAAAAGTTTAGGAGATTCTTATTCAGTCCTACATACCTGTCAAAACAAAATTCTGACCCTTTCTGGTTTCCAAACTATAATTTCAATATATATGTAGAAAAGAAGAACCCGTATCTTAGAGTTATAAGTCGAACGTCTAAAAAAACCTATGAAGCACAAATGCATACACACTGACAATACAGCTATAAAGGCAGCGTTGACTTAAGCAACAAGTATGTTTCAACTCAGGTAACAGCTTAAAAAATACAAAACCTAGTAATGACCTTAAAATGCAGTTATTTGCGAAATAAAATGCTGCTCTGAAAACTCTCTCTTCTGAAACAGCCGAACTGGAAAACAAGCTCTCCTTACCTCCTGTTTGCGTGTTATAGTAATAGGTATGACCATCTTCAGTGACACCTTCTACCCACTCAGCTGCCTGAGAAAAAGATACAGGAGCTAATTAAAAAAGAGTGTTTTAAGGATCATCCAAAGCATCACTTATACGACTATTCAACCCTTGAGTATTTTTCGTTCACAATAACTTTACATTTCTAAAGCTTGAACCCTTGAAGTCGTTAGAAAGTATTCCCTTTGACTCAAATGAGATTGAATTGCTTACCTTGAAGTACCACAAATGCACATAGACTTTTTTTTCAAACAGTTGAGAATTAGTATGAGGCAGTATAGTAAAGCTTGCCATACAGTTCAAATTATGATAAAAGCCATAAAGGCCATTATTTTACACCTTTATTATTTTCCAAAGTATTCACACCTGAAGTTGACATTTCCTGGTTTTGTCATTGTCTTAAGTTGAGACCAAGAAAAAATTTCTCTGCAAGACTCAGGGTTTTGTGAGAGCTGTAGAAAAACTGTACCAATAAATATTATCACAAATTAAACATAAGCAAACAAACCCCAAACTTCTAAAATTTATCCCAAAATAGATCTTCACCAAAAATACTGAAGAAGCAAACTTTGCAGGAATGCATGCCATGAATTTACTTATTTAGTACAGCACCGATTTTAACAAAGCACTGTTTTTCCCTACTAATTAGTAAGTACATATGAAATGCAGCAGAAGTTGCTGGTATGTCTTTGTGGCTGTGTAGTTAAAATAAAGATGTTTTGCAGAATCAGCCACAGCTAAATAATCGGTCATTACACCTGACTTATCATCTTCCTTAAGAACCTGATTTTCTTCAACACTTACACGTACACTACTTCACTGCTCCTTAAGTACTAATACTGCCCATTCCCCTGGACTGGGCAGAACTTCTATGCAGCTTCACCATAAATGATTTTTGCACTAATAAATGTCTCTATGTGTACACATATACACTCCCCCCTGCCCCGCCCCAACAGGCTTCTGCACACACATGCCTTTGCATTTCCTTAATACTCTATTAAAACTTTGGGTTTTTTTTAAAAACACAACAAAATCAGGAGTTAAAGTTCTCACACCTGCTCTGTAGAAAACTATATATGAAACAGAAAAATTGTATCACTAGGGTCACAGCAGGCAAAAAGCAAGAAAGCCTTCAGTAAGCAAGTTCCCTCAAGGTCTTGCTCTCCAAAGTTCCACTGTGCTACTTTGAACAAAAGAAGCAAAAGGAAAATTTATTTTATGTAAGCAGAAAGAGGACAAAAGACTAGTCTTAAGTACAATCTATCCTTTTTGTTAGAGTTAGATCCTGAACATTTTAGACCTGGTTCTTAGAGGTTTTCAGCAGATATTTGACATTAGGCACACCAAGTATCCTACTACATAAATGCTAACACGCATGACGTCAATCTAACTGAAGTTGTAGGTAGTCTTCAACATGCGTTTTCATTACTCTGTTCTCTCCACCTGTTAGAAAGTCCGAGCAGCAAACTAACATGCTGCAAAACAAGGAGGGCTTGTGAATCTCTCTTGCGTTACATATTGCAAGCATGCCCTTTAATTTCTGGGCAGTGAGAGTCCTTGTTAGAGATCTGGAATGTTCCCAATATCTTTAGCTCAGACTAAATAAGGGAGCAATCAAATGCTTGTTTTTAGCAACAGCAAAAATAACTCAAGATACCGCAAAATCACCAAGCAGGGTGAGGGAGGAATGGCAAAATACAGCCATGTGGCATTAGAGAGATATCCGAGGCTGAAGGTGTGTGTTTATGATAGAGCTGAGATGAGCTAACTCCAAATTATTGCCAAGAAGGGAGCTCCTTCTCTCCTCCATCTGCTCTCCCCGCACCGGCATTTCTCCGATTACCCAGAGAGCTGATGCGAGGAAATAAGCCTACAGAGCACTAACCTAAGCTCTGATGTCTTCACTCCCTGAACTAGTTCACTGTCAGGGCAAATACGCGCCAAGGACCATACAAGATCAGTCACGGGACCACCTCTTTCAGCGGAAGGCTATGGTAAGACTGGCTTATAAATATTGCAAAGCTACGCCTTGACTGAAAAGATAAAGTTGAAGTGCTGGTTAACAAGTTGTGCAAAACCACAGGATAAAGGAATCAGAAAGCCAAAGTAGCATGTGATGGGCAGCTCTGACACGAAGCGGGCAGTCTCTTGGGAATGAACACTGGATGGAAAAAGCCTGCATTTTTGAGATAAAACACTGCCTTATCAAGAGATGGAATACAGACAAGACATTATGTACATTTTGTGAATTGATTCAATTGCCGACAAATATACACAATTGTAACCATTTTCTCCTCTGACTGTAAGTAAACCAGCACCAAGCATAGGCTACCTTCTGCGATGCGACAATGTAGAGCTACACAATGCCAAACACTCTGAAAAAGCCAGGCTTTTTTGATCCCTAACATAAAATCCAACATTAGCAAACAAAACTGACTTTAAATCATACTGGACATATGACATCTATCTTGAAATGGGAAAACCTGACATCACAGGAGTGTTGTAAAAATCCTATTTTTAATGTTGTGAAGCACAAAAATCCTGGAGTGATAAGTATTAGGGGAAAGTCCTTTAATAATAAGAAGAAATCTTTCTGTCTTTGGACTATTCTGCAAGTTTTCCTGTGCCTGAAATAAGGAAAACAAAGTAATATGCTAAAAGGTTGCTTGCACAGAGGTTCCATGACCATAAGAAACCCAGGAAAAAGACAAATTATCACATAACTGTATCCTAAATCAAACACGAAAAACAGGCACTCTTTTTTTTTTTTTTAACTGACAATGCAATCTCAATGCTTCCTAAGATAAAGGAGTCTTAACTATTTCAACTGTGTAAGATTTAATTTTTTTTAATTACATTTCATTCACAAAAGGTTGAACAGAGTTTATTCAGAATTTCCCCAAAGCTTTCAATTTTATGGGCTGAAGCATCAAAAAAGCATATTCTGTAAAAACACAACCACCACTATGAGTTCTCTTTCCTTGGTAAACAAATTAGCCAAAAAAAAAGATTTGTATAGTAAAATTTCAGTTTTCATCAAGTATATCGTAAACTATTCTATATATTCAAATTATGTTTTCCTAAGTTTACTAAGAGCAAACAAGTTATCTTCTGCAATCAGAAGACTTGCAAATTGCTTAGCTTATTTCTGGTAAGTGTTTACAAGGACAAAGAAAAGTATGAATAACAGTATTTGATTACCGTTTGTGAGTTTTGAGAGTTGCCTTGGAATCCTTTAGGTTTCTCCCACTGCGATTCTTAAAAAAAACAAAACAAAACAAACATATTTCACCCATCATTCAATCTTGTTTATGTTTAATAATATTTAGAAAAAACAGATCTAGAGGGTATGACACTGATGTGTACAGACATACAAACAAGTAATATAGATACACCTCATTGGAATGTAAATTATCCTTGATCAAACTATGGTATCCACAATAAACCAAAGTATCATAATTACAGGTGGCTTCACCGGGACTAACCACCTTCCAGACTCTACTGAACTATGGCTGATACACAGATACTAGAATTTTGGTACAAAAAAGGTGGTTTTTTTTTTTTAAATGGTAGCACAGGCCAGAAGAAACTAAACACACAAGGTTTTTACCTTTTGGAATTTACCTTGTATGAGGAAAGACTAAGGTAAATACTAATGCCAATCCTTAAATTTATAAGAAACGGTTTGTAATATTCTCATTAATCATAAAAGAGGGTTGCTTTTATGTTCTAAAGTAGATTATAACACAAAGCTCTTCAACAGAAGTCAGTCAGTTAGATAAATCCTGTCAATGCGGAAAGAAACAATCAGACAGCAATCCATAACCTCTCTCATTTACTTGGGCACGATCAATTTATTTCACATTCCTGAGAAGAAAGCCTCTTTAGGAAGAACACGGCTATTTTTTGTGTACTTAACCTCTGAAAGGCTAAACATTTCCAGAAACTGTGGAATTACTGCCTTCTCCCATTATTAACAAACAGCAAAACCAGTCGGAAGTTCTGGATACCTAAGTCTTGAACATTAACTATCAAAACTCCATCTAATTGTTCACATTTTAATCACCAGCTTACTACTGAGAGAGCGGAAGAGTAAAGAAATGCAGGTAGTCTTTTGTCATTTATATGCAGTAACTGTATCTGCATTTGCTCCTCCCTAGTTTTTACCTCCTGTTTTTGTGTTGTAGTAGTATGTATAGCCTTCGGGAGAAAATCCTTGCACCCACTCCTTCGTTTCAGTTTTTGGTGGTACTGAGGTGTCCTGAGGTGTCTTTTTTTTCTTTTCTTTCTTTTCCTTCTTTTCCTTCTTCTCCTTCTTCTCTTTCTTTCCTTTAGTTTCCACTGTGTTACTCTGTGTTTTACTCTGTGTCGAACTGGGACCTACATCATCTTAAAGAAAATAATACTCCCTTTTAAAAAAAGAGTAATAATCTGAGCTTAAATATTAGTCACTCTTGAGCAACAGCAATAAGGAAATTGTGTTCTTAGGAGTATTTTCCGTCATTAGTATTACACTCGTAGCAGGTAAACTTAAAAGATTATATTCAAAGAATCCTGCATTGTAGCAATACTATTGTGTCGTAAGAAAGTCCAAATATCAAAAGATGAGTAACATAAAGAGAAAAAACATAAGGACCAAGGAGTCTAACTAAACAACAACAAAAAAGAAACTAAGAGAGTTATGAAAAAGATAGCTTCTACAAGAGCTTGAAACTACAATTTTTTTTTCAAAGGATAGTATGTCTTCACAAGGACAGAACAAAGGTACTTGCTGAACTGCAAGCTGAGTAGGAGATTCTCATCTCCACTGATGACACCAGTGGGAACCCAACCTCTCCTACTCACTAGGAACTTTTGTCTCCAACTGGCGAAAGTGAAACATAAAATTGACTAAGGGAAACTGCACTGCTGATTCAAAGCACCAACTACAGCCTATTTTTTGTTACCACATTGTTTAATTTTTCAACTCCAAATCGAATTGTTCCTTGGACCAGAGGACACTGTAGCTAAAACATTCTGTACTGCAACTTCTACTACTGGCAATTTGCAGACTCCTCTTTTTTTTTTTTTTTTTTTTTAAATGAGCAAACACACTCCTGGAGGTCTCCTCTCATGTTCCTAAAACCTAATTTAAGAAAAACCATTCCTATTCAATAGTCTTTCAATTCTGTCTTTAATCCTTTGGCAGCTATATGAACTACCTGGCTTAATTCCAAGCCTTTTCAAATCCTCTTGATATGCTTTCATTGCAGCCTCCTCCATTGCTGCGAATTCCTTTGACATGTTTTCTTCTTCTTTTGCTTTTTCCAAGCTTTTCTTTTTAATCTAAAACAAAACAAAAAACCCAAGAGAATAAATTAAACAAGTCTGATAATGAAAGAGATTAAAAATAAGTATTCATGCAAATAAGATATTTGAGTTACCTCGCTAATTCTTTTTGCCACATTTTCTTTATGATTCTTTCCTCTTTCATGAAACTCAATGCTCTTAAAAGCAAGAAAAAAACAAGCAAAATAACACATATTATACAATTTTAATTTAATTTTAGTTAGTTAAAATTTAGTTAGACTAAACTTAGCTGAACAAGCCTAAATGTAACCTGTTCTGAAAACACTGACAGCAAACACTATAGCTATAAAATGGCTATAGGAAATTGGGAACACTGAGAAACACTCAACATAGAAATTATGAAAAATCAGTAACATTCCAAAATGGTATCATAAAATTTCAGAGTCTGTATTTATAAGATTTAAAAATTTTCAAATAATACTGTTCAGCATACATATAAGAGGCAAGTAACAGGTAATCTGGGCTGCCTTTCCATGCTATCCTTCCAAGTATAGTCCCTTGATTTTTTTTTTTTTTTACCCTCTTTGTTTTCATGCAAACTTTTGAAAACCATATGGCTTATTTAGAGTTCCAAATATTAGCTATGGTCCTTAATAAGATTACGCTATGCTCCACAAATATCCCATGAACTTAAACTAGTTTGCAGGTCCACAAATCTGAGAGGGGAAAAGGCAAGGTGGGAGAGTTGGGTAACTAAGGACAACAGAACAGTCTGCAAGCCAAAAAGCTGCCAGAAAGACTAAAGCCAGTAGGAACTGGAAGGAGAGCAGAAGCTCTACAGCTGCAACAGTGCAAGTCCTCATGTGGTTCTCACAAAAAACATCTGAGCCCATTTAGGTGTTCAAATGTTAGGTGCCTAAGCCTGACCTAGCAACCCTAGCATTTCTTTGCACGAACCGATGTGCAAAGGATGCACATCCAGGGGATGACTCATCTCATTTAAAGACAGACTTTGTAAGTTACCCAAATCCCTCCCTTTAACGTGTATTTCTCTTCACTGACTACAAGAAGAAACGTAAACCAATTAGCTCACATTTGTCATTCTGAGCTGCAGGTATCTAATTGTGAGCCAGATGAAGCTCAGCTCCAGGAGTACCCCAGGCATTGTGTCAGGAATGCAAACCTTATTTCTAAGTGAGAAACCAATGGGTCTAGTACTCTGCAAAAGGCATCTGCAAGTCAGAAACACCTTTCTGTAACCCAGTAACGTTTCTGTGGGCTGTGTGAAATGAAAGAAACCAGCTTTAAATGCTTAGAGCGCTGGCTGTACCAGGCCTACCATATATAAACAGTACGTATGCCAGGTTTTGCTTTCTACTTGCATATGAAAGCTAGGAACAGGCATGGACAAAGTTTCAAGACAGATCAAATGTTAAGTTACAGAACCTGAAGAAAAAGCAGGGTCACATATTTCAGTTCTTATCTGTGCTGCCAAGTAGAGCAGCACACGCCATCTTGTATGCAGGTATCTGCCTCTCACATAATATATTTTAAATATCACAAGTATTACAAAGGCATTTTTAAACAACAAATTTCATGCATCAATAGATAGTATCAAAAGTGATGTTAAAAGCCTGTAATTCAAATTCCTAGTATTTCAGAGTCATTAACATAATATGGTAGACCATCGTACAGGTCTGTTGTCTGCTATCCAGCACTTGCAGTAATCGCAGAATTTTTTTGGCTGAGACTTCCAGTAATCGGCCCTGGGAAGAGAGAGAAAAAAAAAAAAATGTATAATCTGAAACAATAATCAAAGCCACTGGTTTATATATATATCTCTATCTGTATCTCTTCAGAAATTAATTTCATCTTCTTTGGGTGATTGAGTGCTAAGAGGTTGTTTTTTCTTTCCTTTTTTTTTTTAAACCAAGTATAGGGAGCAAGCCAGAGTAGCTGTATTGACTACTGTGTCCCATAAAGCACAGTTCAGTATTAGGATTGTGCCTATCTGACCCCCAAAGACTGCAAAATTTTTACAAAGGAGGTGATGCTGTAAGAACCAGAAATACAAGACAAAGCAAGCCAGACATAACCAAGCAGGTCTAGATACCCTAATTAAACACAGAACTGTCAGAAAAGTGCAATTTGCACTATTTTTCTTAAAAATGCATACAATAAATGTTTCTAAGTGTAAAACTTTAGATTTAATGTCAAAGTCTACTTTGGATACTGTACACAGTTAGCAACACAAAAGTGCAGTTCTGGACAACGCGAGCTACTGTGGGGAATCCTAGAACAGATTCTGACCTGTGGGGTCACAGACACAGCAGTAAATTGTTTGGATGTTTCCGTGTAAAAATGTGAGTATTTCTGAACCATGCAATTTAGATAAGTTGCATATGTGCGAGGAAACTTGGGGAAAACTCTTCAGAACTCAAAAGTTAGTACATAAAAGTATTTAACAATAAAACAAACAACCCCTCCAATGGCTGTTTCTTCATCAAAAACTGCTTTCTAATGCCAGATGAGGCTTGTGCAGAATAATTCCATTTCTTGTTGGCTTGCAGCAACAGATGCAATGCTTTGGTTCAACAGAACACATTCCAGCAACAGACTTCTATGTTTTTAAGTTAAAATGAGAAAGAATGAGAGACGAAACCAAAACCCATTCAAGATTACACTGAGAACATTAAAAAAGATCAGTCCAAAAAATGAATTTTTGCCTTCCATCTGAAAATCAATGTAGAGTTCAAGGAAAATACTTTCTGACATTTTTATTCAATAAAACCAAAACTTCTTCCATGCACAATGATAGCACCCTCGAACCTTATGATACGTGTGAGTAGATCTTTCATAACAGAAACAGACCCGATCGTCTAAACTCTTAGAATTTAAGCAAGTATCAAAATACACTCTCCTAGCAGTGCTTAATGTAAAAATACAATTTCTAAGAGGCTACAATTATTTAAAAGCATAAGTACGAAGGATATGCTCTGCAAAAATATATCAACCTATAAGCAATACTGTGTTAGCAATGCGCAGCTTTTCAAGCAATTTTCTGGAAAGCTAGAAAGAAGCAGCTGGGCTTCCCCCGATTTAAACAGAAATCCGCTCATCCCTAAATGGTGTACTTTAAAACTGAGTGATTACTTAGTCACACATTTAATTAAAAGGCTTTTGAGATTTATATATCAAAACGTTCAAGGGCCAAAGCCTGGGAAATCGAACGCTCCGGTTGGAAAACCAGCTGAGTGGGAGAGAGAAATTCAGAGCTCAGAAATACCTCGAGGCCCTTTTTCCTATTTGAGCTATAGCTCCAAAATTGTCGCTAAATCCTTCGACATCATCTAAGATAAATTTCCAGCTAAAAGCTGGGTTCGCCTTCATAAGGCAATGGACCAATTCTGACAGAAAACACATAAATTGTAAACAAGCCTCACTGCATGTTTTGGAGGTGCAAGAACATCTGCATATTTCCAAATTTAACCTAATGGGGTTAAACATTTTCTCTTCAACAGAATCAAGTCTAAGTGCTAAAATTAAGACTGTACAGCTGCACCCACCAAAAGTCAAGACCTGAGAATGTGATGAGCTGTATTTTCACAGCTATATTTTCCACCGATTTATTTTCTAAATGCTACTGGACATCACATCTGTCGCAAACCACTGTAGCTGCACAGAGAGTAATTGTGCTGGAGAACCTGAGGGCACACCTGGGGCTTAAGTACAAATCCAGGTCTTGAGGACAGAAGCCGTTTGTCGTCATCTCCTATTGGTTTTGACAAAGACTGGACCTGTCTCTCTGTTATTACATATAAAATAAATGTAAACGATACTCTGTGCAGAAGACTTGATATCCTGGGAACCTTAAATCCTGCATTTCATGATTAATGGAGTTAATTGTGTACATTATGGTCCCAATTCTGCGACTTATGAGAACGAGGAGTGTTATATGCCGAGTAGTTCTCTTAAAGATTTTCCACTTGAGGTCATACTGCTCAAAAAAAGAGCAAGCTCAGCTGAAATATCCACCTAATAACATCTACCACTGTGACAACGATGGAGCCTGCAAAGCTCCAACAGTGCTGCCATGAGAGCAAACCAAAGAGGAGTGTTTGGAAGGGAGCAGCAACTGAAGCGAGACCCCACTTCAGAGAGATTCTACAAGTGCTTCGCAGGCTCCGGTCACAAGCCTCAAAGTTAATCCACATCGATGACAATGTTTAAGTATGTGATTATTTTATTAATCTGCCAAATACAGGCTTGAGAGGAGATGCTGTTAAAGTGGTACAGAGGTCTTTTATACTTGAATAATTGTGTACAAATCAAGGGAAACATAGTTATTTTAAAAAGCCATTGCAGTCAAAACAGTACCACTTTTAAGACTCCTTATCTTCTGCCTGCATTTACATCAGTAAAGGCTGATTCTTGTTTTCAGCTTTACAGCTGGGCCAACCTGCTAAGGACCAGAAAGCTGACCAGCGAGCCATCATCACCACAACCACCGTTCTTCCTTTCCCTACACGGAAGAGACAGTCCAGAGTGCACAGAGCCCGGCTTGCCTGCCCAGGGCTGCAGGGTTGAGACTTCAGCACTGTACCCATTTACCCAGGTGTGGCTATCCAAACGGGAGCTTGGTGACACCAACCCCGAGAGGTGTGCAAGTCTTACTGCGAAGCTCTACCTCCCAGTAAGGGTTCTGACAAAGTCTGCTCAGAGCCCGACTTTCCAGAGCTGGCCGAGCAAGTCAGCTTGGCAACCTGCTACTGGGCACACGGGGAACAGAGCGGCGCCGATACAGATGGGTTCTGGGCAACTTCTGGACACACCGCTGTAAACTTTCAGACAGAGTTGGAAATCCTGTACTAACTTGCAAGAAATGGGTGACTCCTAAAGAACTGTGATTTTCTTTCAGCTTTTACTGGTCAAATCACCCAGGAGCTGAATGTGCAACAGTTGAGAGGGCTAAAGGGGAAGGAGGGAGAAAGAAGGAGTGAACATCAAATCATTTTCTTGAAGCTTTAATAAAATGACGAACTCTGCTGCAAACAGCTGTAGAGTGTAAAAACAGTGTCAATGTTAAAACCATTTTCAGATTTCTGAAATTCATTTAAAACTTCAGAGGGAGTGAGAAGATGGGGAAGAACAAATAGCAAGTCTGCATTAACAGCATTCACCACATTTGCCATCTCAAAAGATAAGAAAACTCTGAAACTCAAGAGAGAAAACTCCCAAGCTCAGGTATTTTTACTCTGCATAACTAGTTTCTTGAGCCAGGAGAATCATGCAGCCTATGCTGCAATGACCGAGTTACGCACTCCTACTGCACGTGAGCCACACGTTTGGGAGCACACAAAGGGGACAGGTTCTGTCAACAACGTTCAGAAAGTAACCTGCAGAGTAATTCCAGCAGTACTGGTGGTCCAGGGCCCCCAGCTGTCAACTGTGAGCTGCTTCTCCTCACAACTTAGAGTACTATTAATGTTTTAACAAGTGCTGCAGTCAGCCTTCCTCATATAGGCAAGCTTAAGAAACCCTCATAAAGAAGTTCTCTTCAACTGAGACAGCTTTGCCAAACTTTATTTCGAGACTGGGATGGAAGTTTTTGTTCCTACCACATACTGGCTGAAATGAAAAGGGGGGAGGGGAGGAAACAACTGTTTCAGGTGGTTCTGAACATGCGAAAAAAAAAGAATTTGGCCATGCAAACAAAATCTGGAAGCATTTGCTTTGAATAGCTCTTTTCTAAAATATCAGACGAAATTCGGCAGGGATGCAGGGGGGTTTGTATCAGGGATATATCTGTCCAAATTATAAGCCTTTAGGGGGTAAAAAACATCATACACATGCTCAGTAGTCTTCTTTGGCTTTAATATCTACAATCTGAAGACTTTACACAAAGTTAATACTTTCCAGCTTTCTGCAGGTTTGAGCACTGAACATCATCTTCTTGAATACAGGTGTGTGAAGTAAGTAATACGCAGGTTCAAGTTCCTGACTACAGAAGGAAATGAACTCAGAGTAGCTATTGTGGTTGCTCTGTAACAGCCACTCAACAGAACAGTATTGAGAAATAGTAATAAATTCTATTTGGGAATACTGTGTACTTCTAAAGTAATAGTTCTGTAATGGAAAGTAGAAAGAACGAAAGAAAAAAATCACATGTATTTCACAATAGACCCTCCTCCACATGGGAAGCCATTCAGAACAGCTAATTCTAATTCAAATATCCTAGTATTGGTAAGAGCTAAGAATGCAATGCTAAAATTGGCAGAGAAGGAGGCCACAAAGGAAAGAGTTTTCCTGTACTGCGAAGTAGGTCCCAGTGCCATGGCCCTAATGACTCATGCTCCCAAATAACTCACAGCAACTCCATTCATTTATAGCACACTAATCCTACCTTAAAAACTCTTCTTAGATATGTAGCCTTGTCATTTTTTTAAAAACGGTATTTAAAAATAAGGGCTCAAGAAAACAGCATCCCTAACACACGGAGTACATGGGGCTGTCCTTCTACCTTAACCTTAGCTTGTTGGCCTTCTAATATTCCACAGAATACATCTCTATGTGGGCTCCTACAGAGTAGTACTAGATGGGAGTTTTATCTGCACGAAACAGGGTATTTCTGTGAAGGGTTTCATTCTTCTGGCCTTCAAGTCGATTATATTTTTGGCAATGCTTCTGTAAATTCTAGTTTACAACCTGAGTGGCTGCTTCTTTTTATTACTGTATTAGTCCCCTCTGAACAACATACAAATCATAATATCCCACAAGACAATCTGAGCAGAAAGTAGAGTCTGCAGAAGCTGCTCAGTTTGACCTGTACAGGTGCCGAAGATCATTTGCATGGATCTGCTTTGCAAGATCTCTTTTCTAAATGGTAAATTATCTAACTTAGAAGGTAATGCTACAACTATGTTTACCAATATACAAAAATGCACAAGAATATGAGGGCAGGCAGCCTTCTGCATGCACGGAGCTCATCTCCCCTAACTTCAATTGTCTAAGAAGTGAGATACCGAGTTGTCTAAGTTGTCCATGTCAATAAATGGAGACTGTCATCTCCAAAATGCCATTCTTTCCATCCTAAATAGGCATCTGAGCAGCAAATTGAACTCCCATAGATGTGTGTTTCTTCCTTATACAGAGAACCTAAAGTGAACTGCCTGAGTTAGCCTTCAAAAGTTAAATATCTGAAGTCAGGGATATTTAGTGAGAGCAGAGGTCTGCTGCTGTAGATGCACTAGAAGGATATAGGCTATGTCATGAAGAATATGATAAGAATGAGAAGAGAGAGGAAAAAACCAGCAACATAAATTGGGTCAAGAAACCGTTCAGGTATAATTTTAGCAGTAACTAAAATTAAGAACATTGCTGTATGTAGTACCAGTCTGCAAGACAGGCTTGCACAACCTAACCATCAAATACTTCCCCATAGAAGGATCTCTGAAGAAATTTTTGATCAGGTTAAGATTTTTTTCCAGCAGGGAAGTTAGGATATCTTGAAAAGTAACAGAAAGGAGTAAATGTCATTCACATGACATTCGTACTTAATAAAGACCAAAGCTTGGATTTTTACCCCCCCCCCCACATGGTCAGGTACTGACACAAATTTTCTAATTAAACGCTTAAAAGAAGTCGCGATGGCCAGCAAAAAGGCGGCACGGCGGCTTGCTTCCAGACGCTTCAGCCAGGACCAGAGGGGCCGCGGGAGGCCGCGGTTTGGGGGGGCAGGGGGTGCGGAGGGACAGCCGCCGTCCCCCGCAGCGCTCAGCGCCCCGCGCTGCAGGACGTGAAGTCCCCCGCAGGCGGGAGGCGAGGCTGCCCGGCGTGTCTGGGAGAGATAAGGGGCCGAAAGCGCAGCAGAAACAAACAACCGGGGGGGTGGGGGGGGAAGAAGACGAACGGGAGCAGAGAGACCGGAGCGAGAGAGAAATAACTCGGTTACCGAGACGGGGGTCGCCGACGGCAGCTTGGGTACAGCCGCAGCCCGGCTGCCCCAAGGCCTCTCCATGGCCTGCAGGCACCGGGGCCGGGCCGGGCCCTGCTGCCGGCGCCCCCACCCCGCCTTGCCAGCCCTGCCCGACCCCAGCCCCCAGGGCGGGGGGCTGCAAGCGGAGCGCGGCCAGCGCTGCCCGCTCCCTCCCGGCCCCCAGCACTCACATCGCCGCTTCCCCCGCAGCGCCGCCGCGCCGCGTTGGTCCCCTCCGCTCGCCGCCAGCCGCGCCGCGCCGCTGGGGCGGGCCGGGGCGGGGGAGGGATCGCGGCGACGGGAGCCGGGAGGGCTCAATCCGCGCTCTCCTCCCCCGCCCTTCCCCACCTCCTGCCTTCGCCCGCTCCTCCTCCCCCGCCCCCGGGAGAGGCGAGCGCTCTGCGGGGAGCCGCTCGGAGACGGAGCCGCCGCCGCCGCTCGGTGAGTGCCGCCCGCCCGCCGCAGGTTACGGCGAGCCCCGCGCTCGGGGGGGACGGGGAGGCTCTCCCCGCTCCCCGGCGGGGGGGGCAAGCCTCCCGGAGACGCGGGTTCGAGCCCCGCCGCCGGCAGTACCCCGTGCCGGGCTGTTCCTGCCCCGCCGCGGCTGTGGGAGACGGGAGGTGCGGGGGGGGGAGGGGTGTGTGTGCGAAGGGGCTGGGCAGGCGGCGGCGGGCCCCGCGCGTGCGGGCGGCGGTGCGCGGCCGGCGGCGCCCCGTCCCGCCGGACGCCGCTGCCAACTTTCTGAGGAGTTCAGGCAGCGCGTGTGCCGGGGGGGTGCTGCGCCCGACTTCGCCGCCTCCTCCTCCCTTCCCTGCCCCTGGCGCCGCCGCCCTGCCCTCCCTGCGGGCTGCCTCTCCCCGCCGTTGTGGGGCAGCGGCGGCTCCGCGCTGCCGGGGTGGGGGCGCGAGCGCGGGACGGTTGGCGGCCGCGCGCCCCTGCGCGGGGAGGCCGCGGCGCGTGCGTGCGCGCCTGAGGCGGCGGGGGAGGGGGCCGGGGCCAAGGGCCGGCGCCACCCCGGGGCGGGGGGGGACACACGACACGGTCGCACACGGGCGCCCCCGACACGTCGGCCCCGGACGGGCCGTGTTGCCGCCCGGGGGTGTTTGTCCCTCCCGTGCCTCCGGGTGGCCGGGGCTAGTGAAGCCGGGGAAGCCCCTCCTCAGCTGCTTCCCCCCACTGATAAAAGTCGTACCGGGTTTGTATTCTGCCCCCCCTCCCCAGCGCTGTGTGACTGATTTCCCGACGGTGCCGCGAAAAAAATAGTGTTAATTCACCGACTATAGCTGGCAACCTTTTTGCTATAGTCGCGCACAAGGGTGGAGGAGAAGCCTGCGGAGTGAGTCATGGATTTAAGAGGCCCTCTGGTTGTTTATGGCAAAAACAGGGGTGGCTCGTTCGACATGTGGGAAATAAGTGGAATAAGAGTGGCTTGAATTCATAATAAAAGGATAAGACAGAGGTACCTGTACATACCACACCTCCCCTGCCCCAGCTCGCTATCGAGCAGCCTTTAAAAGGAAGGGGGGAAGTAAATGTTGCTTTTTTCTGAAGGAGGACTTGTGGTCAGACTGTCATAGCTAACTGCAGTAGTTATGCATTTGTCAGCATTTCCATTATAAGTGTAGTTTTTATGTAGTTTACAACTTGGTTATAAAAATATGCACTGGGTTGAAATTTGGTTGACAGCCTCTTCTCCAGAAACATCTTTTAAGCAAATTTTGAAATTACTCTGCTTAGATGCTAAGTGGAAATCCATGGAAAATACTGGCTTTTTACGTTTCTCTGAACTTTAAAACTTAGCTGCTTACGCACATGGACACATTTACAGCTGTTAGTCCAAAAACAATTTCCCCCCCTAAGTTCATTAAATTGGGGAAGAGTTTGGCCAATTGCAGAAGGCTTGGCCTCTGCTGGCATTTCTCTTTACGCATCATTAGTGCAGCAGAGACTCTCTGAAGACTTTTGCAAGGTCCCTGCCGCCTCGCGTTAGGGCACCCACCTACAGAAGTGACGTGGGGCGCCGCGTGTCCACACGGCTCAGACCATCGAGTGCCAGGACAGTTTGAACGCCTCAGTGCTGCAGACAAGAAGCCGATGTTAAAATGAAGGTGGAATATGTTAACTTTGCTCTGTGGGATTTTTTTTTTCCCCTCCCGTGTCTGTTCAATTGCTGCTTCTGAGACAGGGAACAAGCACAGTATTTAAGAGGTTTCGTTTTTATACCTCTGTATATACACGTATCTGGATCTTGTGAAACATGCCTGCCACCCAGTGGATGTAGCTGATCTCTATGTACTCTATATTCTATACATTTACTACCTCTCTGCCCCACCCAGCCCTATGCCGTCGTTAAGTTTGCAAAGCAAAGTGCTCAGGAGTTGTAAAAATGCTGGGCTAATCTGGCTGCCCTGGGCCTGTGCGCGATGACGGTGTCCATCGTGACGTGATCCACCACCGCCCTTCCCGGATGGCTCGGGTGATGAACCAGAGGTGCATCTGCCAAGGTGTAGCAGTGAGAAGAGGTGATGTGAATGAGGCAGATGATTATACGCAGAGGGAGAGGCAGTTTCACGCCTAATATGGCTGGAGAATTGGATTTTGCAGCCCCTGCCTTTCCTGTCGGATTTCCACGTAAACGTAAAGGTTTTTGCACGTGGGCTGTCGGTTTTTCTGGGTGCCTGGCCTGAGTCCCTGGGATCTGCTGTGCAGTTACGCTGAACTTGTCCATCTGGGACAAAAGTCAATGGCTGTTCGCTCTCAACATACAGAAGATGTTTTGTAGGTCTAAGCATGTTAGAAATACAAGTCTTGAGTGTCAGAATTGCTCACTTGGTGTCCGCAGCTTTTTGCTTTAATCTTTTCATATCTTAGTTTCCCATCTTTAAAAAAAAATGGGTAACAGTATCCTTTATCTTACGGACTACTGTGGTGATGAGAAACATAAAAGAACCTGGGAGAAAAGAAATCATTCCCTCTCTGGTTTGAAAGTGTGTGGTGATGCTCTAGAGAACAAGGGCAAAAAGAGGAATTTGTGTGTTAATTATGGTAAAGCTTCTATGGGGAGCAAAAATGTGACCAGGTCAGTCGCAATTAGAGATTGACCTCCATGCATATAAGCGCTAGGAGACGGTTTTAATTACCGTAGGCCACTTAGTTCTAATAATTCCTAAATTCTGCAGTGTTAATCACATTTTTAATACTGCTTTTTGTGTATAATTTCCTAGGTTTTCTTTCCCTTAGGAAAAGAGCCGAAAAGCAGATAGGCAGCCTAGGGTAGTGTACTTGTGTCGCTGTCCTTCGTCAGCTGGGTTCCTAATGTAATGCCTGGGACGCTGCTGTTGGAGCTCTCTGTTGAGGATAACCGGTGGTGGTAGGTCGTGGCTGTGGTTTGTGTCGCTGCAAAGACCCATAGGACGGGGCAGGGAAAGGGCAAGGAGAAGCAGGACTCCTGCTTGTGTCCCATGTACCTGGTGCCATCGTGGCCTGCACCAGCCTCTACGTGGAAAGCTTGGAGCCTGCTGCTGCTCCCTGGCTTGGAGCACAGTTATTTGAGCTGCAGCCTGGTCCTGCACAGGCACTGGGGGAGAAGTTGCTTACTGCTGTGGGGATGGCCTCTGTCATCTGATCAGCAGGAGGAGGTGAGAAGAATGTGGACATGGCCTAGTGAATACCTACTGAAAATGCACAAAGTGCAATTTGTCTTTGGACGTTTGACCAAATGTGCGTGGATTTTTCATGGGGGCAGCAAAAGGGATACCTCCAATATAGCGGCTCCAGCCCTTATGTCAGATTTCAGATCTGTCACCCAGAGCTGGAACGGCACTATAACCTTCCAGATTTGCCAGAGATTTCTATTAACATTGAAAGACAGCATTTTCCCTCGTCTTGTTCTGAAAACAGCTGAAGTATTTTGGCTGAGGTCTTCTAATCGCAGTCAGCCTCTTTCTGCACCCCTCCCTCAGAGCAACCTCTACAACACATGGAACAAAATTTAGCCTGAGGCAGACATTCAACTTGGAAAATTTCAACCCAAACAGTCAAAGTCTGGCCAAGTTACAAGCAGCTGGAGACAGCATCTTGTATTGGAAGTGTTCAGCAACTGCCTAATAGGTGGTGCTAGAAGCTTCATCAATATTGTGTGTATGTTTATGTACATGGAAATACACTGTCGAATTATAATATTAATTAATAGGTTACCCAGTTGGCTAATTGGCAGCCAGTTGATACTGATAATTTTTAATAGAGAATCGAACCTAAAACTCTTTGGTTAATTGTATGAATGCTTTTCCTTTCTCACGTTATTCATTGTTGGTTTCTTGGCTGAAAAATTGAAAACTTTAAAATGGAGCCTCTGAAATAAATGACAAGCCAGGCCTTCCTTGTTCTGAATCTTTCAGAATGACTTAACAATTGTTAAAGACCAATTTACAGTAGAACTAGAGCAAATTGCTTCCCAGTGTTTTGAATTGTAGAAAACCACATCTTCCAAATTCCTAAGCTATTCATCAACTGTTGTATTGTAGCAGACTCACCCTATATTGTGTCCCTGATATATCTATTAACTCTGCAGTGAATTGTGCGTTTAAAACAATTGTGCCATGGAGTCACTGTGGAATAAATACCACAAACATTGGCAAAGTTGCTTCATAAATCTTTCTTAGTTCAGAGAGGAACTTAGGCGTGCCTTTCTTCTGTGGGAGTGCAGCTGTTTCTTGTGGGGTCCCCCGAGGGTGGGATCTTAGTGTGAAGCTGTTTAATATCATTATATTCACAATTTTTGTGATGATATCTCGTCGTTACCAATAGATTACATGCAGGTTTGCGCGCATGTGGAACAAGTTACAAGTACGGCGTACTCCGTTTTTTTAAATGGTTAGCATCCAGCAGAAGGCATTTTTCATGCAGCCATATACAAAGAAACCAGGAATGCAGTTACACCAGCAGGATAGGAGACTGTCTTCGAACGGGTAATTTGAAAGAAGGCTTAAGAATTTGTGCAGAGAATCATCTCTACAGGAGTTTTCATTATAATGCTGCGAGTGAAGTGTGGTCTTTGGCTGTATAGCAATATAAATATTGTACAGAAATAGGAAAGTACGTGGCATTAGTAAGACCATGGGAATTCTGTGTCTGGTTTTGCTGCTCACACGTGAGGAAGGATGTGAAATATTAGTAAGAGCACAGTGACAAAAGTGATCCAGGGTTTGGAAACCAAGCTTCACGGTGTAGGGTGTACAGAGTTTATTCAGCTCACAAGAGACTGAGAGGGGAAATAATGCCTGTATGTATCGTTCATATGTGTAAGGAAAATACATGATACTTACTTCATGCTACTGAGACATCCAGTGTCCGGGAGCTGAAGTTAGGTATATTGTACCTTGAAATAATAAGTAGCAATGAGGGCAATAAAGCATTGTAATGGACTTGCTGTTGCTGGGAGTTTTTAGAGTGAGGTGGGGTTTCCTTCTCAAAGATGTGCTTTGGCTTGGTTCGGTGGAGGACATTTCCAGTGCGTATAGAAGGGGAAAGGACTGTGCTCTGTTCACCTACATTCTTCCCTGGATTGAGAAAATGAGATTATTTGCAGTGCTTTCCGTGTATTGTAGCACGTTGCTACCTTGGACAAGATTATAATAAAATGTCATGCTTCAGAACTTGGCTGGTTTTCTCTTGGGTCAGGAGGACCATTTTTTCTTGGTGCCTAATTTGACTTCTGGGATTATGATTAATTATTGTATACTATTCACTTTCCTCCAGAGCATCAACATTTTGTGGCAGCTGGAGACAGGATATCGGGTACTCACCTTCCTGACTTACTGCTCTCTGTCAGTACAGAGAGTCCCCTCATATTCCCAGGTTGGTGTACCGTCTTTCTTTGCTCAGGATACTGACAGCTATATTCAGGGATGAAGAAATTTCCCCTGCCATTAGACAGGCAAGGACGTTGCTCACCATTCGGAAGTCAGCTGCTGAGGGCTCACGGTACCTGCAAGCCCGCTCTCCCCTTAACCACCTCACTGTCTTTTGGGCATGCCTCTCCTGCTGCCAGATCTCCTGCTGCAAGCAGACACCAGAGACAGGGACAGGGGCACGTGTGCATATGGTTTGGCCGTGTAGCACCCCTGGCAGTCACTAAAACAACAGAAATTATGGCGGTGAAATCATTTCGTAACCTGAAACACATGACTGACTGCTCGAATCAAGTTGAAGCATTACCTGCAGAGCTCCTTTTCAGGCAGCTTCACAGTAAAGCTGAAGGTTTAATTTGGCATGGGAATTGCGCTTGAGCCTAGGTAGTTATGAGATGATGTTTTATAATTCCATAGTTCATTCTTTTTAATATAACAAACAGATGCATTTTTTCCTCTGGCATCTGAACTAGAATAAATATACTTTAAGTGTTAAAGTATTTCTTTCTGTAGAAAATTATTTTATTGCACCAACTATAGGGTACATGGTATGCAAAAGAATGTTCAATATTTCACATAGTGGTTTTGATTTGGGCTTTCTCATTCACACTTTAAAATATCCTATTAATGTTTTAAGGTAGCAAATTGCATTTTCTATACAGGATGACATTACTGTAAGTTTTCCTGTTGAGAAGAACTGAAACTTGAGGAGCCTAAGTTCTTGTAAATCAGTATCTCTAGACTTCTCGAAAACATGCGTATAAGTCTTTCCACTTACTTGGAAATACTTAAGCACTGAAGTACACCTCTCAAACATGATTTCTAAAAACACTTTCCTCAGCTGCCTTATTGAGATGTGCATGTTTGAGAAAATAAAAGAGTGCAGCCTTCTAGGTTTTGGCTCATATGCCTCTCGCTATGTTCATTGGAGTTAATGATAATGCACTATTGATTTCTAAGAGATACAGGATCCAACTCACTAATAAAGTACAAATCAGATTGGATGTTTTTCAGTTTTTAAGAGCTCTAGTTAGGTTATTTAATACATTCCTTCTCAGAAAATGGAAAAATCAAACAATCAACAGTAAATTTTGAATCCTTTTTTAATGTTCCAGTAGTTGGATAAAACTTGGGTTGATATGGAGATGATAATGAGTATCGCCACATGATGTCTGTTTTGAAAGTGTAGTCATGGGTTGTGGTTTGCCACCTCGTGACATCTTACTCTGTTCGTAATATTTAGTGAGTTTTATTCCCTTGCTGGCTGTGAAGTGAAAGAGTATTTTAGGCTAAGATTAAAATTTACAGAATTGTTAAGTGACCTATGTCCATCTCAGCGGCATATCAAATTTGAACATTTTACTATTAAATAGCTCAGCTATATAACTGACTGTTTGTATGCCTAACAGCACAAATTGTGTGTGTGTAGGATAATTATGGACCCAGACAACCAAATTAACAAAGGCTAGAAATAGTAGTAGGACTGTGTTCTCTGACAGGTTTGGTTTCCCCCTTCACTAGTGCCAAATGTAACTATAATCAGGATAGTCAAGTTAGGTGTTTTTATTAAATGTATTATTCTGTACCTGCCATTTGTGCGTGCAAACTTCCTACGTAGTCCCTAATCCAGCACATCTGTGGCCAGTGAAGATGTAATTTTGCCTGTTCCCCAGAATTAGTTTAACTTCCTTCTTTTATTTATGTGTGTATACAGAAATATCTTTTTTCTTGTTAAAACCTACTATTTCAGATTCACTTGCGTACTCTAGGCACTGTGATATTCCGGTCTTTTTTCCTCCATTAATGCAATGGCGACATGAAGCAGTTACAATGTCTGAAGTACCTGGTCATACAGGCATCGATGAAATGTAGTAAGGTGTTTCAGCTTGCTTGACCTTGTTCTGCGACTCGTTTATGTGTCATATATTCAGGTAGGAAACCAAGCACCCTCCAATTCCTGTCAGAAGGCCGCTCACACAGTATCTGCTGCTGCAGCTTCTGTTTCAACATCTGCTGCTGCTCGGAGAGATGCTGCTGCTGTGTCATTTCCAGCAGCTCTGACGTTAAGAGTGTATTGGATGCTTTTGGGGTGTGCTTGGGCTCTTCAAGGGGGGACACGAGCTGGTGGTTGAGAAGTGGAACTGCTGGTGGGAAAGTTGTAGGATTCTGCAACTTGCTGCAGACCTTCAGAGACCTTTTTTGGGCAAGGCGGGATTGAACAGCATCCTGGCATCTGTTCTCTGCTCTTTAATGTTGTTAAGAGGCAAAGTCTTTCGGCATAGTTTTCACCAGTACTCTGGATTGGTAATAACAGCAAGTTTCTGGCATACTCCCTAAAAATTGTTTCATAAAAACAATCAATCAAAGTATAAAAATTGTATGATACATTTTCAATATCTGTCAAAATCAATCAATCGATAAGAGATTGCAGGCTCTCTTAATGTTGGTCAAGAGCATCACAGCAGCTACGTTTGTTTTGAGGGAAACTGAAAGAGCCTACTTTGTCACCAGTTTAAACAATTGAAGAGGTGAGGAGGTTATGCTACCCTGTGGCATAGGATTTGCTGGTCTTTTAAGATAAATGACAGGGCAAGTGGTATTGTGGGTAAAAGTATAGCAAGACTAGTCAGAAAACGGATGGTGACAGTACTTAATGTTCATATACAGTAGGAACACTGACTGATCCAACATGTCG
This sequence comes from Phoenicopterus ruber ruber, assembly GCA_009819775.1. Taxonomy (NCBI): domain Eukaryota; kingdom Metazoa; phylum Chordata; class Aves; order Phoenicopteriformes; family Phoenicopteridae; genus Phoenicopterus; species Phoenicopterus ruber. The sequence continues at coordinate 185,817,561 of CM020215.1, read as the reverse complement.
TGATAATAACGTGTTACCTAAGGAAGTACAAGCTCTTGCGCAGTACTTTTCCTTGCTCTCCCCACACGTCCCCCTTTGCACGGGCACAGGAGAGAAATACCTAAGAGCCAGGCAGCACTGTCTAATGAAATGGCTGACCTTTAATCCGTATGGATCCCAACTGCAGACAGTCATCTTCTAAGTAAAATGCTGGGCCTGAGGAACAGCTGTGCAGGCAAAGGCACCAGCTTTTTTGTGCTGTCACTGGAAGTGGCGGTTTGCATGGGCATGCTGAGGATTAACAGGGCTGCGGTGTGTGTAAGAAGTTCAGGGTGCGCTGGGTCTCCATGCTCATGACTGCTGTGGCTGTGATGCTCTTCTCCATCAGTCACCTCCCCAGCAGCTTGTCACTCATCTCCTGCCGGCATTTACTTCTGCACCCCGAACGGCCAGCTGAACATGGGAACCCTTCTGTTTCTGCCAAAATGATTTTGCGTAACTTTGCTTTATGGTTTAAACAGTAGGTTTATTTCAGTTGAAATGGGCTGGGGAGCTTAGGTGGCAAAGCTGAAGCAGGTTCTGGTGACTGTACTGAGACGCTGCTGAGGGGTGGGTTGAGGACCTTAGTGGTGTGTTAGTGGAGAGAGTGGAAATGAGATGTGTCCACAGTCTATTGAACCGTAAACCCTTCTCCAGCCTTGTGCCGGCAGACTTGTGCCAGCATTTTACTTTTATGTTTCCTTCCGGGAGAGGGGAATTAGACCCACGTGTAATTGTGTGCAGAGAATAGGTCCTCCAGCACCTGCCTACCTCCACTGAAGTAGTGCTCAGCTTTTTCCTTACATATTTGGGCATCTGTTTGCTCTGTGCAGCTGTCTTTCACTGGATGCCTTTTCAAGTGAAACCTTCATCTTGAACCACCCAAAACAAACTTTTAGGGTTTTTTTAGGTTTTCCTAGTGGAACAAATTTCATGGGTTAACAGATTTAGTCTTTAGCGTTTGTAAAAATTTTACTAAGGCTTTTTCAAATTCAGTTTTCAAATGTTAATGTTACAGCGTAATAAAACCTTTCAGCCATTACAGGTGTAATATTTTATGAATGAATGAACTGGCTTCTGACCATAAATATATTGCAGCCAAGATGGTAAGAGCCAGAAATATACTTTTATATTCTTGGCAAATGACCATTTGTGAAAATTTTCCAGGACACATCTATTGATGTTAAATATTTTTCAGTTCCTTGTGATCAAATTTACTGGTATACTTTTTTCATTTTTGTACTCTTTCAGGCGGGGAGGGGGTGATTGCATCATTCTATACCTCATTCAAGGTGAATTATTGTAAATATATTACCTAAAGTCTGATCTAGCTACTTGCTTTGCCTCTGGAAGTAGTTTCTGGGGCAGTCTAAAACAGAGGTTGAACAGCTGAATGGTCACAGCACATTTTCAGGATGTTGTTTGCTTAAGAGGTCTCTGTATTTTTTCTGTGAGAAAACCAATACATTAGCTTTTGTAGATGTTGTATTTTGTCCCTCTGAAATAAAAGCTGCATCAGAAATGGGGGTTTGTAGTCTCTGTTTTATCATTGTTATGTGATGGGCAGCTGGAAGGTCAAGTCATACCCGAGGCTGTTGCTGTACAAGCCCCTCTCCTCGTCTTTACTAGCTAGGTGTGGGGTTTTTGTCTTTTCCCAAATGTGTACACATTTGTGAAAGAAAATGACTTGTTGCATGTTTTCCTGAAGAAAAAAGGTAGTTATACAGGGAATTGCGTTTATTGTGGAGAATTAACGATAAATACCATGTACTTCTTCACATACTTGAAGACTCAGACTAGGTTCCAAGTCTTACGTCTTTGCTTCGGTACCTGTCAAAAATATTGCTTACTTTTCTGAATTCTCTAATCCTCCCTTTTCTTGTTTCAGATTGATGTCAAGACATGTAGCGACATTAAATATAGTTAGAGACCGCATAGTTCATTGGAGCTTTTGGTTTAAGATGTGGTGGACAACCATATAAAAAAAACTTTGTTTCTCTTTTTTTTTTTTTTTTTTTTGAGGTGGAGAAGGATCAGTTATGTACATGTTCAGATTTAAGTTTCCATTCTGTATATATTATTATCAGTCTGAGCAGTAGTCTTATTACAGGTGTTTCAGTAGGTACAAGTATTTGTGCAGGGGTGGTTTAAGGGAGAAAATGCATAGTTCTTGTTCTTTTGTATAGCACCGTGTTCATGTTTGCAGAATGACTGCATTTTAGCAGAGGAAGCTATTCTAAATGGGAAGTAGTAGAAAAACCACTGAATTTGGATACTGTGTTAAAGAAATTGGAGGACTGATGTGGGAAGGTGGCTTTATGAACACTGCCACTGGTACTTTTTTGTATGTGTGCTCCCTCTTTCTTATCCAGCCAGGTTTCTAAATCATGGTCTTCAATTTGTTAGTGAACTGAAGACAAGTAGAAATAAAAATCCTAAAGGTGTTTTTTCAGCATTATGGGGAAAATCCTTTCATGGGATTACCTATTTTATCTCCCAGAAAAATAAACTACTTACCAGTTCCAGATAAGCAGGGGAGGAAACGACAACTGTATATGGATTCTGGCTGGAACATGGTCACAGCTTGAGTGGCTTAAAACCAGACATCTCCATGCTTTTGGCACAGCAAATCAAATTCTTCCTCCTTCTTTATTCCAAAATGTATCTTGAATGTTTGTTCATATGCCTGAAGAATAGGGAACAGAGCTAAGAATGAAAGAAAATTAGGCAAAACAAGTTAGAAAGGGAAGGAAATAGAAGAAGGTAGATCCAAAGTAGTTTTCTCCTTCTAACTGTCAGCATATGAGCCAGGAAAATGAGATGCAGAAGAAACTCTCAATAGTCCTGCTGATAAAATTGACATAATTTAAACTGCTATGGAATAACTGGGAGCTACATCAGCGCATACAGAAGAATGTTGAGTTGAATTCATTACCCACAGTGAGAAATTTAAATTCCTCTCACCCAACTTAATGTGTGGACAGTTGTTTACTGAAGGATTTTTTTTTGAGTCCTTTTTAAGAACAAAGTGTTAGCTTTTACTAAACGTGAGGAAAATGGGCTCAAATCTGAACACTGCTACCAAATAACATTGAAGAACAATCATCTGTAGTTACAGCTTAGATTTCTTTCCCCTCCTCTCCCAAACATTGTGTTAGTGCAACGCAGTTTTGAGGAGATTAAGATCATGAAGTGTGGACAGGCAGTTTTTTCACCTAATTAATGATCAGATTTTCTAAGTGAGCAGTAGCCACCAGTGAAGCACCAGAGCTTTCCCAGTTGGGTATGACCAAGAGCTCAAGCTCAAGATCTCCCAATTCCTTTTAGACAGTCTGGGCTTACTTTGCTGTGCTTTACAAACAGGGAGGAAGGTACAGAAAGCGCTGAGCAACTCTGTGCGGAGTCAGGTGCTGTTGTTAGCTTGGGATTGGTGCCAGTGATCAGACCGGGGGGGAAGGTGATGGGGAAACTGAGGCAACAAGGCCTCATCAGGGATGTGGGGGAAAAGAGTATATGAATGAGTAGCCTGCCAACAGCTCCATTTTATCTTACTAGTGATGTTTGGGGTTTTTTTCAGAGGATTTCAAGTCTTCATACCTTTGGTGTTGAATAAAAATGAAAATAAATGGATGATGAGGAGACATCTTTTTGGGGCTTGTGCAAGCACAGCTAGCAGAAGCATATTTCTGCTCTGCTCGGAGTCAGAGAGATGGTGTGGATGAACAAGTGTTCAAAGTCAGGTTGGATGGGGCTTTGAGCAACCTGATCTACTGCAAGATGTCCCTGCCCCTGGTAGGGGAGGTGGACTAGATGATCTTTGAAGGTCCCTTCCAACTCAAACCATTCTGTGATTCTGTGATGTTGAGTGGCGTGTCAGAAAGGAGCTTCATAACAAAACCAAACGTGAGTGTGTCAAAATGTATAGGGAGTGGAATACAGAAGCGAAAATGTCCAGCTGTGGTGTTTCAGATTGACTGAGAGATCTCAGTCAGATCTCGTCATAATTCCTTTGCAGTGTTTTTCTGAATATGGCTTCCCAGCACACCGGAAGCTGTATAGTGTATGCATAGCCATATACTATATTGTCTATACAGCCATGTAGTGTATGTATATATACACCATATATATATGTATACCCTATATAAATATCATGATTTTGAGAAAAGTCTTGATACTTGGGAGTCAAAATGTTGAACAATTTATAATGGTCTATTTGTGTCTATCTTAACTATGTTCTCTTTATTTCTCTGTTTTCTTTGCAATAGCTTATTTAAATTATCTTGAGGGTTGTTCTTCAGTTATGGTCTTGTTTTGGCTTTAGTCTTTTGAGAGTCTTTTGGACTGACATTTGACAATATTTGCATAAAATGGAACCTTTACGGGTCCAAGTCAGGAGAGAGAGGGAAGGATTTCATGATGTACTTTTACCTTTCCCATAAAATGTATAGGAATTTAGTAACTTGACTTCGGGGATGTTTTGAATACAACATCAAATGAAGTCATGAGTGGGATCCTCTTATCTTCTCCCCTCCCACTCATGGAATAAACCTCACCTAACACAGGTCTTCTCATCCAGAAATACTGGCACCCACATCCCATTAGGAGAACTGACTTTGCAGCGTTTTTTGACTATTTTGGTTATAGGGGTAAGGGGAATGACTTTTTGTTAGTAAATGTCACTCCCTTTTTTTAAGACTTGTGTGGTTATGCCAGTAATGATGTTCTGCAAGGTGGAAGGCTTATGGGCAAAGGGGTGAGGGCCTGGTTAAAATTTTCTTTAGTTAAGTAGAACTGGGAAGGAGAAGGCCATATATTTACAGTTTATATTACACCACCACCACCCCATTTTGAGGAATACAGAAGTGTGGAAGAAAACAATCCTAGAGCCAACACAACTACTCAATAATTATATGCTGTTTTCCTTATTCTTCTGTTTTGTTTTGTCTATGTAGATTAAAAAGTCTTTGCTGTATTAACTTTGGCCTGCAGATCTTCAGCCTGCTCTTTAATGCCTATAAACATGAATTGTTCCCTGGGCATTATAAGTAAAGAGCCAGGTTTCCAGTGGATTTGTATCCAAAGCATGGTGCTCCCTCCTCTCTGTTTCCCTCCTTATACGGTATCCAGCTGCCATTTCACCTCAAAAATGCAAATGTACATGTCCCAATGATGCAGGTGGTAGCTTTCCTGTTTGCTGCCTGGTGTTGCTAGTTGGCGTTTAATGGTACGGGTGAATTTTCCAATGTGCTGTATAATTTTGTTGCATAATTCCTGCACCTCCAGATCTGACTTCTGCTGGAATGGTGCACAAATGATATACTTGTGTAGTTTTGAAAGCGATGACTAGATAATGTAATTTTATTGAATAGAATGAAGGGAAATTAGTATATTTTCAGAAAGTAAGTAGAAATAATGTACCTAACCCTGTTAGAATCACCTGGAACCAAAACTGTTGGATGGGTTATTTAGGATCTTCTGGGGAAGCAGCAGATTGCTGCATGCAATTAAGGATTAGGAATAAAGGAATTAAAGGACAGTTGTTTAGGGTAGTTTTCTCATAGAACAGAGAGTAGGAAGGAGAAAGCTGCTTCTAGCTTGTACAAAGCAGCAAGGGCTCATACCATAAAATCAATAGGCCTGAGGATGTGCACAATTAATGAAAAAAAAAGGTCATTTTCTTTACTCTTTCTCCTTCCTGAGTGAGATCATTGACCACTGTCCTAAGAAAAGCTGTTTTAATTATTCTGAAGATTAAATTAGTCTGATGTTACTCTTCAGTAGTGGTTGAAATAAAGGAAGATTTCTGAGACCGCAGTCATAAGTAGTATATTTTTGTCTGATTTGCAAAGCTGGAAAACATTTATAACGTGTCTCGCTAAAAAGAGGGAGCATTAAGAGTGAGAGTTCAAGAAATAAAACTAGTCATAGAGAAGCAGTGGATGAAACTCTGAATTTAGGCTACTGTCCTAGGATGTGAGCACTCTGCCCTCAAATTTAGGTCTTGTCTGTCCCTTGACGGTAAAGTTAAAATCATTCCACTCTGGCTAGTGGGATGTTTTCCAGAGCACAGACATCTAAAGTTGATGAACCCTCAGTAAATGCCAGACAAAATGGGCTATAAGGTTAAATGTATATACTGAAATGCTAAATTTACAATATTAGACTAAAATAGTAAACATGAATGTATGCATAGTACTTTGGATGGAGCACTGAGAATACTAAGTGTTTATGACATGTTGCTTGAGGAGAATAGAATATTGAGCTCACTCCATTAAATAAATGACCTCTGTTAGTGGACAGCAGGAAAAAAATCACATCTGTGAAACTGTGCCTGCCATAATGTCCCCTCGTTCTCTTAGCCTCTGGTTCCTGCTTTTTGTTTCAGGGCTCCTAAACCACAGAGTCAAGAAAGATGATTCCTGGGAGGCTTTTGGAAAACACATCGTAGTAGCAGCAATTCTCTCTGGAACCGAGCCTCTATGCATGCGTGCAATATCTTCTAGGATATGTCTGACTGCCATACCTTGTTTTTATGGGCAAGTGACAATAGTAGAGTTGATGATTTGGTTTCTTGGAGTGATCCACAGGATTGTAATCTTACAGGATTTGCTGGTAGGACGGCTCACCTGGCCAAAGATCAGCGTAGAGATGTAAGGCTGCTGGTGGTGCAACTGGAAATGCGCCTGAGAGATCAAAACATTTGCCTTCCAGTGGCCAGTTTGCCTTCCCTGCAGCCCCAAGCTCCCTGACACCCCTCCTTTGTGTGTCCTGCAGTCTTTATTTTTTTCCTTTCTTCTTTCTTCTCCATGATTTATGTGTTCACCAATTGGTTAATGTAGCGTGTATTTGGACAGGTAAGCTTGCTACTAAAAGTATTGATTGTTTCCTGAACAAGCAAGTAATCAGGTCGTGTTTCTAGCTAACTGTTCTTTAATAGCCAGTTCTCTGTCTGAATGAGTTGCGATGGAAAATGGATTCATGCACATGAGCTTACTTTTTTGCACAACTTTTTGTTTTCTCCTGCCTCTCCAAGTTAGCACTTTTATCTTTTTCCATTAATTAGAGCAGTTGGAAGAGCAGTAATAAACACACTTGCCTTTGCTTTGTGTTCACATCCTGAGCAATGCAGAAATACCCTGTTGCATTCTCACAAGCATCTAAAATATTTGTGGAACTCTAGCTCAACATTTTTCTAAAAATGATGTTTATCTGGATTTCCTTTAATTCCATAAATTTGGCCTGCATCCATACAGGGAGTTGGCACAAGTGTGTGAGGTAGCCAGTATGGCCTGCCTGGGGTGACAGGATTGAAAGGGCAACAAAAATTGGAAGAGAAGCAAACAGTTTTTCATCTGACTGGAGCAGTGGAAAACCTTGCAGCAACCACCCCGACGTGCATATGCTAGATGCTCTTTGTTATTGTCTAAAACACAAATGTGAATAAATAATTCCTTGGTACTTCTTCAAGATATCAACAATAATTTCCTGTAGCAAGGCTGACTTTCTGGGACTGTGCAGTCTCTGCAACCCAACTCTCTAGCCTTTAAAAAAAAAAAAAAAAAGGCAGCTGCCAAAGTACAGCTTTGGGTCCAGAATTGTCTAGCGAAGGGCGGTGCCTGGCTGTTCTCCCTTAGGAGAGGGTTTGATGGGGAACATTATGATCCCTCCCCCTATCCTCTTGCTCTGTATAAAGGCCAAACAATAATAGTAATACTAACGTTGCCGTGCTGTAACTTCTGTGCATATCTGTACGCTTGTGTCTGGCTATACCAAATACTTTGTCTGTGATTAATAGCATTCCTTGCATAGAAACTTTTACAAATCTCAGCTTCATTCTTGATTTGATTTTTATACTGATAAATACAGACATAAAAAAAAAAAATCCAGTGTGAACACTGGGTATGTTTTTTTTCTTTTTCCCAGTATGTGTTTATTATTCATGAATGTGTTGCAACATCCAAAAATGTAATGAGTGACTCACAGAATGAGAAGAGAAAAATACAGTTATAACTTTTTAATGAGGATTCCTCAGTGGACTACAGAGTGTCCCAGTTAAGAAACCACTGTTTGACTGTATAAAACCCACCCAGTCCTTGCTTTTATGTTCCTTCTGCGTGTATTTGCAACATAGTTTCACGTGGTATATATTTCTATTCATTCATTTGCCTGATTTTTTTTTTTCTGTCTTATATCAGGGATGACAAAATTCCAACATTAAAAACCAAACAAAAACCACAGAACAACATGTTTACATGTTTATTTTTTTGTGTGAGCAAAGAGCAAAGGCTAAGTTTACCACTACTGGCATAGTAACATCTCTAATAGTTTTAGGTTGAATTTGTATTCTTAAAAATTATCTTTGCAAGGACTCCCAAGCAAACATAACCATCCCATTAAAGCAACAGAGCTCTGAAGGAATATAATAGTGGGGGATCTGAAGCTAACCTTGTGGGATGATGTCCAGCGCGGATCTACTTCAAGAATCAACATTGACTTTCTTTCTGGAAAGATCGCTGCTTCTTCTTGGAAAATCTAACCTTTTCTTTCGTATGTATGTTTTTGAATTTTAACAGTATTTATCAATTTCACTTGATGCCTAGTATCCCCTCGCCTTTGTGTCTTTCTTGCACAATAGCAGGAAACCCGTATTTGCTTAAAAGCTTTGTTCTGAGTGCAAATCCATAGAAATAGATAGGCAACCTAATACTTGTCTTTCAAACCAGCTGTACACGCAGGTGATCATTTCCTTTGAAAAGCTGCGGATCTAGCGTAATCTTGCTTCAGTCAGGATTGTATAGCCTTGTATGATATTAAAGTATATTTTTAAAGAATTTTCAGGGCTGGTACATGTACTGTGTGAGAATTTGGGATAAAAACATTGTATTGCTATGCCCTTGCTGGTTCTCTTAGGATAGCCAGTAATTATTACCATACAAAAATGAGGTCATTTTGGCTTGCTTTGTTGCAAATATGTTGTAATGAGATGTTCTGTACATAAAATAGCATTACCGTTACAGTGCATGGCTATACTTGGGCATTAAGTAGAGCTACACTACCTTCCGCCTTGTTTCAGAAACTGTTTCTGTCTTTTCAAGCAGGAAGCTCTTCTAGATGAAAAAAAAATATTCAGATAGAGTTACCCACTTGTTGCTATAAAATACATTTCTCTGCCTATTTACTTCCTATTAGTTGGCTTATTTGTTGTAGGGCCTGTGCTGGAACAGAGTCTAGAGGTGGTATTTACAGATGTAAAGGATGTTGGCCTTTTTGGATCAGTTTAGTGACTCTGAATGAAGAACTGGGAAGCAGCAATTTATAAGTGTGTTGGGTTTCAAGATGCAGGAGCTTTAACTGTCTGTCTGAATGTGGTTAGTGATAACATTAGGTGAGGCATGATGGTTTCTCCTGTCTGTCACCTGAGAAAACCAGGTAATGTTACATGTATTTTCAAATATTTGCAGATCGTGGTTTAATTCTTTCTGTTTTGTGATTTTTGAGGGAGGGGGGTCTAAATCCCACTGAGAGAAGTAGTATGGGCTATAAATTTGTCCTGTCATTATTTTGATTTCTTTGTGTGACTGCCTCAGAGCTGTGGGTTTACAAATGTGACTTCTGTCGCGCCTACTGGCAGCTGTATTTATAGGATGTGTTAAATGACTTTCAGCACACATTCCAAAACAAACGGACAAGTAGCATGCAGAGGGAGGGTGGAACAGAGCTAGCTCAGGTCTGAGAGCTGTGGGTTAAGCGGCATCTTTGTCCCTTCTCTCTGCCTGCAGCATCCCCCAGGTAACATGCCTCAAGCTTTTTTTTTCCCCAGCTATTGTGCAATTGTGAGTCCTAGAGTGAAAGTTTACCTTAGTGCTGGGTCAGTCTAGAAGTTCATTACCACTCACAGAGGGAGGTCCTATGTCCTTTGCTGGCAGTGCTCATCGCAGCCTGTCTGAGCTGATTCAAGGGCTGCCAACACTCCCCACCCAGATCAGCTTTCTGCCCCATTAATTTGTTTAATGGGATCAGTGGAAGGTTTAACGGATACCACATGGACCAGAACCAGTGCAAGGAGAGGATGGGGAGAGAAAAGTGTCGTTGGGGTTGGTAGAGAAGTGTGAGAGAGACGCTGGAGCCTGTAGCTTCTGGCTGAGAGTGGATCAGAGCTTATCCTGTGTTGGAGCTGTATTTACTACCTGGATTTTTGCAATTCCTTCCCTCCGAAGCCTGCTTGTCAGTAGAAAGGAGGATATAACCACATTTTAAACCATTCTCAGAAATACTGAGAATCATTACTTCTCAGCGGAGGCAAACCCATAACAAAAGGAGGAAGGAAGGAGCTTAAAAGAGCGAGGAAAAGTGACTATATAAGTAGATTTTCCTAGAGGCTTGTCATCTCTGAGATGTGACCTAGGAATATGTGAGAGGTGATCCAAGAAGAGTTTGTGCAAGGCTGTACAAGGTCAGGGATTTGTAGCTGTGTGGGATGTGGCTCTGCTGCTGGCAAAGGCAGCCACCTTGCCAAATCTGCCTTCACTAGGAAACACTGGAGGCAAACTTGGAAGCATAAAATGGATGAGGTTAAAGCTGCCTGGTGCTTGGTTGTGAATCCACTTCATTTCAAACACCTCTTTCGCCCCTCCTGCTACCAAGGCGTAATTTCTGGAGGCTTGGGAGTTTCCTGACCGCAGACTTGCGAAAGACTCTCTTGTGTATTTTGAAAGAAGATGACATTTATTATCTGAAGGATTCTGGTTAAATGCAGGATGGCCAGGATACCTTCCCTCCCAGCCTTTGAAAAGAATAGTGGCCTGTTCATACGCGCTTTGTTTACTACCACTTTTCCTTTCCCACAATTCAAGTAAAGTTCAGAAGACCATCACAGTGAGAAAGTAGACTGTTTTCTCTCAAATTCATTGTGCTCTAGATTCAGCCTATACTCGGCATGCACTAAAACATCACTGAACCACACCTTTAAATTGCAAATTGAGAACTGATAGCTGTGTGGGATGAACTCTGGGTGTCCAAAACCCTGGGTTCTGCATTTCTCCTTTGAGATGATTTTTTTACTGAAATCTTTGAAGATGCAAGAGGTTTGTAGATTGCAAAAAATCGTCTTTAAAATTTCAGATACATATGGTCTGAATTTGTGATTAAGTTGTTAAATAACACGGTGATGAGAACTTTTCTATACCTAATGTCCTGTAGCAGAGACTTCCTTTGGGGATAGGAGCAAGTTACCTTATCAACTCATGCAATTTCTCCATCCGTAAATATTTAGGTCATTATGCATTTGGCAGTGTTAGAAACCCGTAACAGTTTCAGTCTGTGTTTTATGTGGCACCTACTACAGAGGGAGGTGCCAGTCCACAAATCCAAAGTACCAGGACCGTAACACCATGGTAGATATATGTGTCCAGGTCTCTGCCACCCCAACTCGTGTGCAGCCCGCTCGGCTGCACTGCTCCCCTTGGGGTGTAATTTGGCACATGTTTCTCTGGGAGCCGGGGCCAATGGCAATGTGAAAATTGTATTATGCATTATTTATTTATTTGTGCAGCCTTAACTCTTCTGCTGGTGGGTTCCACCCTCTGCCGCGCTGTGCGGCTGGACAAATATTTGCACTGGGAAACAGTGGCGGGAGTAGCTCGGTGTGAGGAATATGCAGCCGGGACAGAGTGGAGGGCGAAAGCTGTTTAAATTGGCTTAAGCCGTGCTGTTGGTCAGTGTCTAGCTATGTCTTTTGGGCAAGCGATGATCTAAGTTTCATAGAGATACTCATCCCAGCAATAGGCAGGGTCACTTCTTCTTCAAGCTGAAATTATAATTAGCAAGAAACCTGATACAGGTCCAGGGATGAACATCCACCTGCATTCTCTCTTGCTAAATATGTTTACATTTTACATATGCTTTTAAAAAAATACTGCTTCCAGATTTCGCTTAGAAACGGCGAAATGTTTGCATAGCTTGTGCTCATACATCACTACAAAATGATTTTTCAATTTAGTTGATTGCTTGGATAAGATTGTGTTGGTTTTTTCCCCTGTAAAACACAACTATTAGACTTTCTTTAATAATTAAAATAGCAATCTCCCTGTGCCAATGTTACACTTCCCTTGTAACCTCTTTGCACCTGGGTCAGATTTCTCCCCTCAGTGCCCCATGATTTCCAAAGGGTTTTGCAGCACAAGAAACAAATACTTTTAGATGTAATATTGGATTAGAATTAAGTTGTTGGAGAGAGGGAAAATACATCTTCACTATGACGATGGTGAGGCACCGGCACAGGTTGCCCAGAGAAGTTGTGGCTGCCCCATCCCTGGAAGTTTTCAAGGCCAGGTTGGATGGGGTTTTGGGCAACCTGGTGTAGTGGAAGGTGTCCCTGCCCATGGCAGGGGGGTTGGAACTAGATGATCTTTAAGGTCCCTTCCAACTGAAACTATTCTATGATTCTATGACATCTGTTGCGAGAGGTGGAAAATACATAGTGACTAAAATAACATTGCAGTGTTTCTTTCGCGTGGTCTTTTTTCAACTGAGAAATACAAATGAAGACGTATTTTGATAAAGAGCTGTAGCGAAGCTACTTTAGTAATGACTTAATTGATACCTTTACTCAGTAAGTCATAAAAAACATGCTGCTGTTTCTTTTCTTCAGATCTTCCACTAAAGCAGGCTGCAAAATAACATCATAAAATAATAAAATGGTACCTGGATAACTGCTCTTTAAACAATAAACTGGGAGCCAGTTTTGCCTTTGAGTGCCATGCAGGTATCATAGGGACTGAATTACTTGGAAGTAAACCCAAAATTTTCTTCTTAGTTATTAAACATAACCAGTAGTTGGAGATATTAATGCTCATAAAACAACGAGTTTTGCTCAGTGAACCACTTGTGGTACTGCTGTTTAATTATTGCTGGGGGGGGGTAATGACAGCTGCACTTAATCATATTTGGAATTATTTCAATGTGTTTGCTAGAAGTAGCTTCAGGTTTTTAGTCGTGTCTTCCCTGCTCATTGCAAGGTCGCCTATGCTGCTTTCTTTCCTCCCCTGCCTCCCAACTCCTTGCCCTGCAGTTACACCCTCTCGTTGTCCGCATGGGCTCGGGTCTTTGTGCTGTGCCTTCCCTTAGGGCCTGCTTTGGACTCTCTCCTGCTGGAAAATAGTGGAAAACGAACGCATGTGGCAGCCTCCAAACAGAGTGTCCACTTACCCTTCCCACTAAAACAAGGTGGAAGTAATTCTGTCCTCCCCCTCCGCGCCATGTTTTTAAGATTAAATTTCTGTCAGGCCTTTCGGTGTGCCCAATGAGTTCGTAGAGCCCATCCGAAGCGCTTATGTTGCCTTTGTGCACTGGGCAGCTTTCAGTGTGTTGTTCATTAGGCACAACATTTCGTTTGAAGAACATAAGGAGCATATCGGAAATTTATTGGGGATGGTTGAAAACCCAGGCTCTGGAGTTAGACGTGTGTCAGTGCTTCATTGAATGCTGCACCTAGACGAGGTTTCGCTGAGTGATTTGGGCCATCCTAAGTTTTGCTTTTTTCTGGGGTTAACCAGTTTAGCGTGAGCAAGGTTGGCATTGGTAGAAAATACCAGATGTTCCGCAAAAACGTGTTTATTTATTTATTAGTCATGAAGAGGAGCGGGTGGGATGTTACGTAAGGGCTCCTAGGTACCGGCGCTCAGACGTGAGCCGCCTCAGTGGCCGGAGCGATGGAGAGGGGAGCCGGGCGGGAGCCGCCGCTGTGAGCCCACCGCTGGCGCAGGCTGGGAGAGCACGCCACGCTTGGTCACGCTCCGCACACGAGGGGAGGCGAAGCGGGGCGCGAAGCCGGCCAGCCCCTCTGCGGCTGCCGAGCTGCCCCGCTCTCCCACGCACCCCGTCAGCACAGCCCGGGGAGCCGAGTGGGGCGGCCGCCGCCACCTGCGGGCCGGGCCCGGCGGAGCGCTGGCCGCCGCCCGGGGCGTGTCGTGCCGCGCCGAGCCGCCCGGCCCCGCGGTGACTCACCGGCCGGGGCCCGGGCACCACTTCCCCCCCTCGACAGGAGCCATTTTAGCTGCACGAAGCTGCGGGGCGGCCGGGGCGGCGCCGCAGGCCCGCGGCGAAGCGGTACGTGCTCCCCGGGGAGGGAAGGGCAGCCGGGCGGGCGGGGGGGACGCGTCTTCCCCGGGCTGCTTGGCCTCTGCCACCTCGACGTGCTGCCCGTGCCTGGAGCGGCTCTCCTCAGCCGTCTGGGGAGGACTGGGGGGAAAAAGGGAACTTCTGGTAAGGTACAGCAGCAGGACACGCTTGGGAAAAACAAAAAAGAAGTTGAGCCGTGAGTAAAGGCGATGTTTCGGGGCAGCAGTGCTGTGAGCTGCCTGTAGCTGAGCGCGTCGCTCCGGGCGAAGGGCACTGCGGCCGCCGCTGGGGTTCTCTGAACAGCACACTTCATAAGTGTTACAGCTGATTTATAGTTTTGCTGCGTTTTATAATTTTGTCACCCTTGAAGTGTGTGGGGGTGTCAGGCAGGCTGCTGATCTGACCCCTTCAGCCGCCACTCAGCTGACTGTACGATAAATGAATTTTACTTGTTACGAAGCTACATTTATCTGGACCCGGTTAGCATGTAGCAGAGCATGGTCCCAAGCGATTCAAGCAAAGTGTTAGTAATCAGCGCTGCGGCTTTGAGCACCTTTGCTGCTCCGCCGTTCGCCCGGTGTAGTCCCGAGCAACTTTAAAATGGCAGATTTGTCATATCAGAGATGGATCGCTCTCTATGCCCGTGACCTTAAATTGCGGTTCTGTTTCTTCTGAAACAATCTTATTCAGCGACGGCTGCCGTGGTGTCATGTTGAAATAGAGGGAGTTGAAATTGTTTTTTGCAGAAGAAATGGGACAGTACTCACCTTTCCCTGAAAATGATTAAGAAACTATAGTAATGGGGATGGTGTACATGGCAGAGGGACAAACCAATTATAAAATGGGCTTAGTGGTAGTTGTAATGGGAGAAGAAAATCCTGGAGGTAATTGTGGTGTGTCAAATTGCTTTTTAAACTTTCAGTGGATGAAAACCACCTTGATTCTCCTAATTATGTACTTCTGAACTCTAGCACAATATTTTGAAAAAGACTGAGTGTTTCCACCTCGTTTATAGTTGAACAGAAATGCAGGCTAATATCTTTAGAAGTTTTGTCTGAGTATGTAACTTTGGACCCTATATTTCAGCCTTTCATTTGAGAACTAAAGTTGAATATCTTCTTTTTGAAAATGAAATGACAGGGAACTCAAACTATTGCACACAGGGGAATACTTTCCAGTTTCATTTACTGTGTGGAACCTATATCTGAGAAGTATAATGGAGTCTTGCTTAATACTGCGACTGGTTGCAGGGGAGGGAGAGAGGGAGGCAACCATTAAGTAAATGGTCATGTTTTGGGTGAGGCTGTCTCTTGTCTTCAGCCTTTCCAGTGTTCACCTGTATCTTCCTTCTGCATCTTACGGTACGGTGTGTTTTTGCCATCTTTTGATTTTATGTTTTGCCTTTTTTCTTTCTAAAAGCACCAGTTTTTGGAAGGGTTTGGGAGATTTATTTGGTACATTGTTTCATGTTGAAAAATCCACAGAGGAAATGACAAAACTACAGAGGAACCACTTGGAAAAAAATTGTTTTGAGTTAGTTATAGAAGTTTTTTACTGAAAAATTCTTTAACGTATTTGCATCTTCCGTTTTTTCATCATGAGTTTTATTTTCAGATCTTAGGGCTGAGGCAACAACTGTCTGCTGTGCTTGCAACTTGCAGAGCACGAGCCTTCCTTTCCTTACCTCTTTCCTTCCCTTCTTTCTGCCTTACCGGACCCTGTCAAGACATCCAGCCTTAAAAACTTGAGTTATCCTAAGTTGGCTCCCGAGCTGCAGCTGCTTATCTTGGGCAGAACGCTTTTTGTGTGCTAAAGGGTAAGTAGCTGCTGCTGCTTTCTCTCAAGTGGGGCTTCACAGAGGAGCAGTTCCTCTTTGAAGGCAAAGTTGCCATGTTCAGGCTCTCTTGCTGCTGCGCAAGGACTACGCCAGGGCTGCAGAAGCGTCTGGGGTGCAGTGGTGGAGCTAGGAAAAAGTGATTTGAAAGTCCTCCAAGCCTTACAGATTACAGCTTGGACGGATCTTCGAGAAGGCAGAGAAGTGGATTAGAAGGGACAAAGAAATGGTGTTAGTTTTTGTTGATTTTTATAGCTGAAGCCTGTGTTTGCCTCAGAAAAAAAAAAAATTCTTCCCCCCCCCACCCTAAGGCAGGGATCTTTTGGGTTGGATTGAGTTTATGGTTGTTGAGAGATGAGCCATGGGAGTGGTATCGTTAGATGCCAGTTAGCTTGAACATTATTTCCAGACCCATGCTTTTACAGAAGTGCCTGTTTTCTAATGTGCTCTTTTCTTCATCTGTTGAATATTAGAATTGCCAAGTCCATGATCTTGGCACTCAAATGAGAAAATAAAAGAAGTAAACGTCCAGATTTGAAGAATGTTGTTGGCCTGGTATAGCCTGATGTTTCAGTATTGCTGCAAACTCATACTTCAGTGGTGTGTGTTACTCTTTGGACACTTCTGTGTATTAAAAAAAAAAAATACACGAGGTGTATAAGTGTACCCTTTTCTCTCTTTTCAGCACAGCTGTATTCAGGGGAGGGAATTACAGTAGGACTGTGTTCGGTGAGCGGATAGAAAAGACTTTGTAAGAAAAACGCAGGATTTCCCTCTCTATCAGAGGAGAAGCTTTGATCTCCAAAACAACTTTCACTTCTTGCAAGCATTAACAAAAGTTTCTCAGCTTTTGCTGGCAGATTTTGTTGTTTTCACTGACAATTTTGGTAACTTGCTGGAGTTTGTTGGGTGTGCGAGGAGCAGCAAGGACTTTCCCCCGCCGGAGTGATTCAGCACAGGAGTGGCAGGAGGTGGAGTTCACATTTCCAGCCTTGGTTACGATCTGCTCCGTAAGCGCTGAAACTTTGCTACCATATGCCAGTGATTTACTGTGCTTATCCTTTTAATGCCACTGATGTGCTTTAGAGATGATTTACTTTCTTAAATCTTACTTAAATGTTGCTTTCTTAAATCTTACTTAAATGTTCCTTCACAGATAAAGTAGTTGACAGAGACTATACATACTGAAATTTGAAGTCTTTTGCTTATCAGAAGTCCGCAGCAGCCATGTGAAAGGCTCTAGACATTCTCACTCTCCTGACCTGACAGGGCTAATCTGTGTAGAGGTAAAACCGATTTATTCTTCAATATGGGCCTGTCCTGCGGCAACGCTTCCCGCTGTGTCAGCCTTTGTGCTAAAAGGATCCCATTAGATAGGGACTAAAGTTTATGCATTCTTACCTTGATGTGCTTTAGGCCTTAACTACCTACCAGCTATCTTTAGTGATGAATCGGATGGCTAGAGCTCAGGTCATTTATTTGTCCTTCAAGAGATCAGTCATCTTGGGTCACGTGTGACTTTGTACTAGGTTCACGTTTGAATGTGAAAATGATAGCCGTTTTGTTAGCCTGGAAAGAACCTCCAATTCTCAAACTTACATGTAAAAATTATTTCTTTCTGTATCGGGAGAAAAAAAATATTACCGTTAA
This sequence comes from Phoenicopterus ruber ruber, assembly GCA_009819775.1. Lineage (NCBI taxonomy): Eukaryota > Metazoa > Chordata > Aves > Phoenicopteriformes > Phoenicopteridae > Phoenicopterus > Phoenicopterus ruber. The sequence goes on along the minus strand of CM020215.1, from coordinate 185,799,941 downwards.
GATAATTTGCTAGGATAGGAATGCTAAATACATATGTTGGAAACTGTGGGAAAGGGTTGATTTTAGATGGATTGAATGTCACTGTCTGCTTCTATAATTAGACATTTTAGTCTATTTCTAGAACACCCTGTATTTAACTTGCCATCAACATTTCTGTGTGAATATTCCCAACATATTTTTTATTTTGAAGGGAATGTTTTGCGCTTCTTGAATGGTTACCGTTAGTGTGCTAACGGTCGCGTCACTTCATTTGCGAGCTCCTTCCGCATTTGCTTCACGTACCTTCTTGCGTGGTAGTGGTTTGACTTCTTAAGCGGGCTCAGTGTAAATGTCATCCCACACGAGACTGGGTTTCAGAATTGGAAGAAAAGGGTGAGCTTGGTTGATTCATATTTTTGTCTGCTGTTGAAAAAAAAAATGTTAATATATATTGTGGCTGCATATACTGTTTTGTCATGCTGTATGTTCCTCTAGAGTTACTTGTGTTTTTCATGGGATCTTTTGACAGAGCTGTTAATAAAGCTGTCAGGTTAGGAGAAAGCTACCTTGCTTTTATGAGCTTTGTATCAAGTCACTTATGCTGTTTTCCAGTTCCCAGCGATCTTGGTGTTTATTCAGTTTTATATTGCAGCTAGGGAAAGAAGCAGCAAAATGTGATTGTGAAACTACGGTTACAACTTGTGATACCCAGTGCTGACTGCTGTCAGAAAATTAATGTTTAACTTGCTTTTCCAGCCAGACTCAATTTCAAGTTAAAAGCAAGTTGACAAGGATACTGTTAGTTTTCTCCTCTTCGTGCGTACTACATGTGCTGCACTCGATAATTTTGGGGCTAACAAGAATAGTTTCCCAAGGACGTGATGGTGTGGCTTGTTTTTAGGGGAGGCTGTCTTTCTGACCAGAAGATAACCCTCTTAGGAAGAGCTTTCATGAAAACTGTATCTTGAAGGCACCAGGGCTTGCACGCTGCCTGCTGATGGCAGAATTTGGCCTGACATTGTCCTCGGAGGTGGTGGTTACGTTATCCACTCCCGTTCTTGTGGTATGTTTGCCGTTTTGAGCTGTTATTTTCCCCCCTCTCTGGAGCCTCTGTAAACTATTTACTCTCTGTAGCTATTCAAGCTTTGTCATGGTGCCTGTAAATTAAGTGTGCGAACGAGGGTATTGGCTATCAAGAAAATGATTACGGAGCTTACATGCCGTGGAGTGCAAAGGGTGGCAAACCTGCACAAACTGCAAGAATTTACTTCCCTGTCTCCTGGTGCCTCCGAAGAAGCTTGTCGAGAGCTCTGTGAGCCCAGCAAGGCGCTCCAGGCACCTTCAGAGGTGTGCTACTGAGAGGCTGCCATCCTGTTTTTCTCAAAAAAACAACCAACTTTTGTTTATTTCAAAAAGAGAAAAGAAGGAACTGTAGAGAGGAAGTGTCTGTTTGGGGGCTTTTTTTCTTTACAAAGGTGGTTTGGACATATGAATGAAAATGAAACTTTCTGTGTTGAGAAACAGTCTCAAGTTTGACTGCCAGGGGTGGCTTGTGGCATTTTTGAAAATACTGGCCCTTTTCTATTAAAAAAAAAAAAGTATATTTCTTTTAGAATTAGCTAAAAGCAACAATGAAATAAGTTGCTTTTGAAGCAACTAAGTGAAATACAATTTTAGTTTGTCTGATGGGGCCATAATATAGAAAGCTATTAATTTAGACCATTTAAAAATGGGCTGTGGAGGGATTTCCTGAGAGAAAAACCAAGAAGAAAATTACTGTTGGTAGAATATTTTCCTGAATGTGACTTCTGAAAGACATATGTCTAATTATGAATGCTGGATGTAATATAACATTCTACCATTTGTTTTATAAAAAGCTAATTGTCTTTTAATATGGTCGTTCAGATGAGCTGTATTAAACGTTGTTTCAGTGGTAATGGATGAGAAATAATTCTCAACAGTAAGAAATGTTGGAAAACTTTTGCCAAACTACAAGGGCTCGGTCTTGCAAATGTTTTGTTTAAAAATAATAGGGATATTTGCAGAAAAGGTTTAATACTTTTGAAGCCACGTAGTTAGAAAGGGTACATTTTGTGTCTAGATTCTGATGTTCGTAATGTTTAAAGCTTCTCTTATGGGTGCTCTGCATTCAGGTGGACTTAGGAAGCATTTTGTTAATTTGTACTGCTAGGCTTCATAAACAAAAGAGCTGTGACAACATTTTACTGATATACTGTGATCAAAATGTGTGCATGTGAGGGGGGAGACGGTAGCAGTTATTAGTTGCAAATAGCTAGCTGGGTAAAATAGCTGCTGCCCTGAGAGAAGAGACCCAGAACCGCTGATCCGTACATACTGCACGGACGCAGCATGTCTGGGAAAAAGAAGTAATAAAAAAATCAATGGGAAGTTTTGTGGGTTCATTTTTGCTGCCTCACATGAGGATCTCTAGATGGGGTGAAATCAGGAAAAAAAGAAGACTGCGTGCAGAAAGCAGCTTGCTTTCTGACAGAGGCTGCCTTGGAAGAACCTGTTATTACACTGTCTGTCATGAACAAGCCTGGCATTTACTAACTAGGTGGGAGAATGATGCTAGTGCCTCGATGCTGTCTCCGGTATCTCCACACACCGTGTGCTTACCCAGCTTACGTGCACAGTGAAGGTGCTTCAGCCTCACCCCAGCTGCTCATTTTCACTCATAAGTGAAGGCTGCGTGCGTAACCACCCTGGTCGCTTGGCGGCACATCCCGTTAAACCCACGCGTGGATATGCCCTGAAGCACAGAAGGGAGGTTTGGACCGAGCAGGTTTTACTCGGGTAATGAACTGTCCTGGAGGTGATGGGTTGTAAAACCTTTAACGGCTCATTGAGCGTCTGCCCAGGCCCTTAGCTTGCCCTTAGGTTCTTGACTCAACAGTGAGCTGCACTAGTTGAGCTAAAGTTGCAATTTAAACTCTAGACGTATGTTTTTGTGAGGATACAAACTTGTACCAGTCTGATGTAATTGAAAATGTACCCTTAGAGAAACAGTTAGAGGTGGGCATGGCTGTTCCTAGTTGTTTCAGTGGCTGGAGTACTCATCCAGCTGCCTCAGTGCTGCTTGAGGGGTATCACCCTCGTTTTTCCTAATTGATAGCATAATTTTTTTCTACTGTTTTATTGCCCTCCCCTCCCATCCTCAGTCCGAACGGTTTGTGTGAGCAACCCCTTATCAGGTTCTGCTGAGATGAGCCAAGTTGGCAAGTCAGGTGTCCATGCCATGGGAAGTTGCTGGGCTGGTTGACTGAAGCGGGTTAGGGATTGATTTCGGAGTGGTGGAGCTGAGGAGTTTGTAAGAGCTGGGGTTGAGAAATACGGAGGAGGATGGGTTGGCCATGGCCAAAGCTTCAACGAAGTGATAATTAGGACAGTTAACTCTCTTCTACACGTCACATCTAAACTCTCTTAAAAACTTGTTTTCCAAATGACTTGTCTAAGCACCACAGCTAGATCCTTCTGATGGAGAGGAAGAGTGTGTTAACTAATAAATTAGATTTTGCCCAAAGTTATGTAGAGGTGTAGGTCTTGGTAATATAAAATGGGAGGAAAACGTGTTTGCTTGTTGGTTGGGGAACATGTGCAAATAAAAGCTTTTGGTGGAGGGAGAAGCTTGGGCTTTTTTGTTCTTTTTCCTTCTGGGAAAGAGAGGGAAGGAAATGCAGGGATGAGAACTGCACCACTGCGTCTTTTTGAAAGAATGTTAACTTCTTGCTTTGTTTAAAAATATTGTAATTATTCCTGTCTGCTAAATCAGGTTATTGAAAAGACATGATGACCTTTGCTCTGAGCCTGAAACAATACAGGAGGAAAGCAGGTGTTTGGGAACATTAAACCTCTTACCTCAGCTAGAAAATGTTCAAATAGAGCTGAAGCTCTAAGGATGCCATATTCTTGCTGAGAATAAAAATGTAAGAATGAGGAAGAATTTTAAAAGTCGATTACGGTCAGTTGCCAAGAGCAATGCTGTGATAAATTATTAACTCATTGCACTGTACTGCCTCGTAGTGCAAACAGAATAGCTGGTTATTGTGCTCTGCTTGGTAAGTCAACACTGTAAAAAATTCCATGGTTATCTGGAAAATGTCTTCTTTGGGGTGTTTATTAAAGGGACACTGTAGGATTAAAAATCATGTTCCCCTCTGTTGAAGCTGGTTTAAACAAACAGAAGTCCATGAAGGCAGTTTTTCTTGCTGTCCAGGGAGCCCGGTCAGTGGGTGTCGATCAGCTCGGTTTCACTTTTGCTCCTCTCTCTATATGGCACTTCGGTGAGGTGTGATCCCTCCTACCTCCCCAAAAACCACACAGATAGCAAGGCATTTAGACTACTAGTTGCAGAGACATGAGACAAATTGACTCATAGGTGTTGTGCAGGAAAAGCAGTTCTGTGGAGACCACTCCTCCCCTGTTAGCTGTAACTGAGTCGGAGGAAGAAACGCAGGGGGCAGGCTGTTCGGAGTGTGTGAGTGCCTTGCTGATGCCACGCAGCAGCAGCTTCAAGGAATAAATTTTCAATTTTGTAAGAATTGAGATGCCCTGATTTTTGTTTTGCTTTTATAAATATAAATACCACAACATTTACCTTTCCATTTTTGCTTAAAATATACAGAGCTTGAAAACTTAGACGATCTCAAGGTGCCTCAAAATCATTTCTAAAAGAACTCCCCCACCCTTATTCTAGCCCTATGCTTGTGTTACATTAATTTTTTGGCTAATTTAGTAGTGTATAATCAATATAATAGACATGATTATGCTTGTAAATATAACTTTTTTGGTGTTATGATTAGAGCTAGTACAAGAGTAATACACCATGAAAATAAATACATATGAAAATTTTGAAATGTTTGCTGTAATAAAATCTGTAGTTCATTAGCAGTACATGGATGAACTTTCAGGGTTAAAAAGAATATCCAGCTTGAGAGTAAACCATTTCTGGATCAGTGTCAGCGTCTGCCACCCCAGTTTTCTTAGGAAAACATTGAATCCTTCCAGTACATGTTGCAAGATATGACCAACGTGACTTACAAACTAAGAAGCAAATCTACAAAATGCTGTTGGCTACATAGCATTGTTGGAATCTGAGATGGAAAATACTTTTTTTTTAGTTGTCTTCTAAGTCATTTTGCCAATCTAGCAAAATTTAGTAAGGTTCAGATCATGCTGCAAGGCTTTTTTGTTCAGAAAGGCTTTTGAGCAACCATTACTTTGTTTTTTTTTTTTTTTTAATTTGTTGGCTGCTTGGGGTTACTTAAGTATTCGTCAAGGGTGGGACTTGTGTCTTGAGTGGACGTCAGAAATGCTGCGGAAGTGAGCTTCTGCTATAAGTTCTTCCACTGGCTTTCTCCTAGTGTCTGAGGGGTCCTAGTTTAGGGCTTTTGTTCCAACTTTGAAGGCACGAAGGGGACAAGTGCCTAGTGACGTGGAAGGACGTAGTTTGTCTTTGGAAGCACTGGACAGCTGTAGTTCTCTGGAATAGCCCAGATGGTCACAGAGCTCAGATGGGAGCACATGAAAGCTGGGGATAAAGCATGCTCTGTCAGGGGAACCTAGTTACAGAATAGGTTTCTAGTTAGAAATGAGGAGAATTTGAAGCCTGGTCATTTTGAGGAAATTGCAGACCATTGACTTTGAGATGGCCGTTGTACTAACAGTGCCAGTCACCATGTGAAGGCATTTGTATTCCCAACTGTTCCGGGATGGGGATGGAGAGAGCACCTTAGGATGGAGAACCTCAGTTCCATAACGAGTAAAACATGCCAGAGACTCCTTGAAATCTACTGAAGACTTTTTTACTGCTTTTAAGTTTGTACAGAAAATGCTCCTAGACTATAGCAGTAGATGATAGTGTTAAATCTACTAGATATCTACCGGTTGATGTATTTCCCAACTTAATTACATGAGTGATGTGTCTTCTGTTGCTTTAGTTAGCAACCCTGCAGATATAGCTCAAAATTGGTTTTCCTCAGTTTTATACCACCAGTTGGCCATTGGTGGAGGAAGGATACCAGGCCATCTTAATAATTTCTCATCCTACCTGGAAGTATAGTTTTTAGGCTAAGGAGAAGATGTTTTCTGACAGCAGACATTATTCCATAATCTGAGACTGAGCAGAAGACTACTTAGAGAGGAGCTGAGTTTAGCATATTGCTTCTCATATAGATACTGTGGAAATTACAGCTGTGCTGGAGATTCAGCTTTTCACTGAAATTTTGCTTTGTCTAGCAGTTGATTCTTTGCTTGCTTAAGCCATATTAATTCTTGTGCTTATGCTGTTGGTACTAAATGTTTCTTCAGCATTTCAATTTTGTGGTAGACTAACAGGTGTTACTCTAGGTATTAGTGTTAGAAAAGCCCTGTAGGTCATCTAACCGGTCCCCTTTTCTAGGACAGGGTTGGTCCCATTAGGTGACCGCGCTGGTGCCGTGTTTGTCAGTGTAGTTTCTGCAAGTGGTTGTGCTTCATTTCTGAAGATTTCTGCTTGTTTGCTGCTTCATCTATTGAGTCAAGTAACTTGGTTTCTTGGTGGCATGCAAGCCCATTTGAGGAAAGCCAGCCTCTAAAACCTCCAGAGCTGGCTTCTGTGCTCTCCTGGGCCGTGCTGGATGAGAACATGACACCAGCATTTTACACCCTACTTTGGTGGCCTTCTGGGGCCACATTTCAATACGCTTGACCCGATTACTTTTTATCCATCCAGCTGGCTGGCTTTCTGTGTGTGGGCTTCACTTATTTAAATTTTTTCTTTTTTTTAGAAGGTGTCACGGAGTTTCTCCCCCTCGTGGGAGGCCATGGCCCATGCAGGAGGACAGGCACGCTCGGTGACAAGCGCCGGGGGCGGGGGAGACGTGGCTGTGCAGGCAGGAAACACTCGTCGCTGGGTCCTGGTATCTTCGGCTCCGCTTCCTGTCAGTTAAACCACGAGCAGGGGAGCAGATGCACCCAGAGATGACGACTTCGCTGTCTGCCCCGGGCAGCCATTCTGTAACAAACTGTCTTCCCAAGAGCGTACTCATGGCCGTACACTTTTGACTTTATCTGTCCGAGACCCTTATTTAGATACCTGAGAGTAAAGATCAGAATTTAATTAGTTCAACAGAAAGCAGTACTTGAACTCTTGAAGCATGAACTGTAAAAGAGTAACCATGGGAGTTATCCTAATGCAGTGAGAGCTGAGGTCTAGTGTTTCTTTTTCCACTGCTACCAGTGTAGAAGTTATTAAATGCATGTGAGAAACTTGCAGATTGGGCATGAAGTCATGCAATTTCATTAATATCTTTCCGGGCAGATAATTGCCACGTTACTTGACCCAATGAGTTTTTATTTTAAGATCCTGTCATCTTTGGAGTGATTTTTTTTTTTTAATTACTCATTTTTTTAATTTTAATCCACTTGTGGATCTGTGTGTTTCCGAGGCAACTCTGGCTTTCATTTAAACAACTTCTTACAAGTGCACAGAAAAAACACATAAAACCTGCTATTCTGAAAGATGTAATGGTTTTTAGGTAGGTCTCATGATTTCTGAAGATATGCATGTTATTACAACATAGTTAATTTATTGAAGCTAGAACTCTAATAATATCTTCCCCAGCATCAGATTTTAGAGAACCAAGTACTCTGCACATCAAAATTATATTAGAACTGAAACTGTGCAGATTCATTTCAGCCTTTTTGCCTTTGATGCTCTTTTCTTCCTCATGTGGCAGCATAACTCCTAGAATATTGCTTTTTTCCCTTAGATTGTTTATTTGTTGACTAGCCAGCATTAAGTTGAGACGTCTTTGCCGAGCGATAAAATGTTTCTGTACTACATGCTCTCTAAAATAGAGGTTCTCAGCCTGAGGGGTTCATCCTCTGGGTGGGGAAGAGTAGAAAGGTTGTAAGGGCAGTGAGACTGGATGGGTAAGGGGCTTGGGGGGGTGGTGGTGTGTGTGTTTGTTGTTTTTTTTCTCCTGACTTCTCTTGGGTTATGAAGCACCATGCATCGCACCCTGCACGAGAGGTGGGGAGGAGAGGGTTCCGCACTCGGCAGAAGAGCTGCTCTCGCAGAGGCAGGCACCGTCGTAGCTCTCGGCAGTGCCTTGACCGCAAGGGAGCAGCTCCTGGTCCCCCTGGGTTTCTGCAAGGCCAGGAGCTGGCACCACAAGGGCAAAACTCTGCATTTTGCCTCTGTGAAAGGCACCAGCTCTCGCATTTCTAACATAGCTGTGCTGGCAGCTTTTCACACTGACAGGATGCTTCTGCTGACCTTTTTTCCTTTCAGTTTTGAACACCGTTTTTCTTAGTACTGTCTTTTTGAGAGAGGAAAGGTACAAAAGGAGCACAACCCTCTGAGGGGAACACATAGTAAAACCTCCACGAAACTCTGCTTGAAGTCTCTGGCATCTTGAAAAAAGGCATAGTATTGGGGTTTTTTCCTCACTCACCCACAGTTCTGATATTAATTTATTGTATCTGTGATCATAGCAAACCACTGAGACTTCACAGAAGTAGATGAAATGTCAGGCAGCAGAAAAGAAGAAAAGGAAAGGCGGCTGGAGGATAAATGAAGGGAAGGATTAGAAGCTCTGTAAAGCAAACTCTCCTTGCATTACCTTGTTTATGGTACTAGATAATCTTCCACTTTAACCTCAGCTTTCCCTTGGTTTTTGTTTTTGGTTTTTTGGGGGGGGGGGGAGGGGTGTTGTGGGGTTTTTTTTTCTCTTTTTTTCCTCCTGACTGTGTACAGGTTGAATGTCATCCTAGGAGAGGAAAGGGTAGGGTAGAAGTGGTAGATAGAATGTTTTTTATCTCTGGTTTCTGTGATAATTTGCAAGTTTTCATAACAGAGTTGATATCTGCTGAGGAGCTTCTTGTGTGATGAGGCTGTTCTGCTGCGAGAAAGGCTGGAGTGCTTGCTTCAGCCACACCGTATGCTTGTTTTCCCAGAGACCTAAATGAAAATGGTCAGAGGGCTGGAACACCTCTCCTGTGAAGAAAGGGATTGTTTGGTCTGGAGAAAAGAAGGCTCTGGGGAGACCTTATTATGGCCTTTCAATATATAGATGGGGCTTATAAGAAAGATAAAGATGTTTTACCAAGGCCTGTAGTGACAGGAAAAAGGACCATGGTTTTAAACTGGAAGAGAGTAGATTTAGATTGGACATAAGTAAGACGTTTTACGATGAAGGTGGTGAGATGCTGGCACAGGTTGCCCAGAGAAGTTGTGAATGCCCCATCATTGGAAGTGTTCAAGGTCTTTGAGCAACCTAATCTAGTGCAAGGTGTTCCTGCCCACGGCAGGGGAGTTTTACTGGATGATCTTTAAATGTCCCTTCCGACCCAAACCATTCTGTGATTCTGTGAAGTGAGACCTGGATCAACTCCTGATAATTTGGACAAGTCAGATAAGTGACTCAAGGAGGGGCCTTCCCCCTCCAGGAGGTGCAGCCCGCCTTTCCTCCCACTGATTGTAGGGAAAACTTAGAGCAACCAAAGTCCTTTCTTACGGAGGTGGTTTAGAATTAATCTGAATTTAGAGGAATTGTCGTGAAAAATCCTACTTTTGTGGGTCAAAGGGGGAAAAGATGTCATAGGAGAAAATTGTTTCCTGACGGTAGAAGCTGTGTGGGTGCACATCTGCTTGACCCTTCTCCTGTGTATGACACCGTCAGGGTTTGTCTTTTGGGAGGCACAGGTAGACTTGTGCAACGGCCCCATTCAGACAGCACCTGAGAGAGAGGGCAAGTCCGTGTGTGTGCGCATGTTTGCCTGTGTGAATAAGGATGTGGGATATGGTGGTGCCTTTGCCTTTGAAGCCCGCATAGCAAGAGTGGTCATCTCCTGAGCCGACAAGCTGCATATCAAAACCTTTATGAGCCTGGGTGCTGTAATATCTGTATTATTCGTTCTGCGGAGCCGAGGGAAGGTAGAAAGGGGTCTCCAGGTTTGTGAGCCAGTGGCTGCGGTGAGGTTGCACTGCTTCCTGTTGCAGGATGAGACCAAGCTGGGCACACAACTCGGCCCAAGGTGACCAGGCAATTTTTTGTTTTCCCCAGGCGATCTGGTTCCCCCCAGCCCTGCTGCCTTGCTTCCCCCTGCAGCTGGGGAGTTGGGCTGGCTTGCGGAGCCCTGCAGTAGGGGCTATGGCTGGATGGCACAGGGACCCACGCAGCAGCCACCTCTGATGCCTGATTTAGTTCTGCAAAAGACACAGGAACTTGAATGATGAAATGAGGAAGAGGTGAGGCTTGAATTTCTCTACACCTGTTTTGTGGGGGCTCTGAAACTTTCCAGAATGCCCTGATTTTGTAGATCTTTCCATGTAACACTCATAAATTCTGTGTCTAGTTCATTAGCAGTGCATTCCTGTGCCTCCCAGGAGCAGGTGTGTGCTCATACGAGAGCGACTTAGGCTTCAGTGTGAACATTTCCCCAGACATTACGAAATGAGAAATACTGGCCTGTCCAGACGCTGCCTTCCCTGGAGGGACCTTTGCAGACCCCACTCCTTTTCCACATCACTCTTAAGAGAAATCTTTTTGCTTTTTTGTATTAATCTTGTTGGTCTTTAACTCATGTTTTATCACTGGTTGAAACCCCACGGTGGGAATTGTTAGTCTAGCAACAAGTCAGGAGATAATTTATATTCTCTTAATAGCCAAGCTCACTAGTCTGAAATTCCCCAGACAAATAGTCTCCCTTCTTAATCCCACCCTATGCAAATACTTCAGAACATGAAATTTAAGGTACGCTGATCTGTAAGAAGAAAAATGTACAAATGGCATGGGAATACTAGTTTCTGTCTCATCCTACATAGCTGCAAGTTAATGTATTTATTATTGTGATTACTCTAAGCATCATGGAGCACACGCATTTTCAGAATAATCTGAGTGAATACATTGCATTTTAAAATGCATTAAAATTGGCAGCTTAAAAAGTATTACCTAACCCTTAATTGTGACTTGAGTGAACATTCTTCTCCACTATAACTGTGTAAGTGCTCCCTCGCCTTGCAGAGGTTTTAAAAGCATGATTTTAGATGCAGTATTCTCTCTTTGGTTCTTTACCAAAGATTTTTTCCTGCAGACATTTAAGTGGATCATATCTGTCACATGTTACATCCTGGATAGATGTTCAGTATAGCAGAAATGCCTGTACTCTTCATACTGTTAATGCTCCTTCTCCATTTTGAGCGGCCTTCAGCACCTCGTTGATTTAACCCAGCAGCAGCTTTTGGGTAAGGGTAATACTGAACAAGTAGGTGAAGGGCATGGTTGTCATAGAATATGCACAAAGACTTTTCACCAGGGCCTGTAGTGACAGGACAAGGGGCAACGGTTTTAAACTGAAAGAGGGTAGATTTACGTTGGACATAAGGAAGAAATTTTTTATGATGTGGGTGATGAGACACTGGCACAGGTTACTCGGAGAAGTTGTGGATGCCCTGTCCCTGGAAGCATTCAAGGTCAGGTCGGATGGGTCTTTGAGCAACCTGATCTAGTGCAAGATGTTCTTGCCCATGGCAGGGGGGTTGGACTGAATGATCTTTAAATGTCCCTTCCAACCCCAACCATTCTGTGATTCTGTGAAAACAGCACTACCATTCAGTGAATGTCTGACTTGGCAAACACCTGGGACCTGGACATAGATGATTACCTTTTGAAAAGCTGGCTGAAATGAGACAAATGTATCCAAGCGGGAAATAAGAGAAATGTAGAAGTGTTTGCCCCTCAAAACAATATTCTTAAAGTATATCAAGTGAGTTAATGCTGAAGATGCTAATAGGGGAAAGAAGGAAAGATGATGACAAAGACTGAAGATGAAAAAACCCAAACCTACGGTTTCTCTGCAGGGATGAAGAAGTCATCTCAGAAGGGTTTAGAGACGAGACAATTCTGTTCCTTTTTCCGGGTACAATGTTAGGTATATTTAATGTGTCTACGTTAGACGAGATTGTTGGGATAACCTGCACATAGAGCTCTTTGTGCTATGCACTCCACACCCATAAGTAGCTGGCCGTCTAGTAACAAGGTGGTTTGTGTACCAAACAAGTTGCAGCGAGAACCTAGGGTTCAGTGGGGTTTTTTTTGCTTTGTTTTGTTTTTTGAAGTCCCTCCGGCTATGTAATACACACCTTTTCTAACCAAGGCCACATCCCTCCCTCCTTGTCTCTGCGTGTGTGTGTGTTGATGCTTTCTTAAAGTTGTTTCCAATCTCAAATTCAGTTTTAAACTAATGTTTTGAGAGTATTCCTTGAGTTCAGAGCAAACTGGTTGGCGGGTGACTTTGCTTCCTTTACTGCATGCTGCAGGAGAGCTTACTAATTGTGTTTACTTGAGCATATCTGGAGTATTTTGTTGCTGCTTGCCTTTCTCCGTGGTGAGCTGTGACCAGGAACGCCAGTACGAATTACCCATGCAGAAAGCACGTACCAGCTCAGAGCTGTGACTCGTGCTGAGGGAAAACGTACAGTTACAACGTTCTACCCCAAATGAGCCTTAGCCCTTCTGCCTGTGAGTTTAAAAGTTTAGCTCCCTCACTCTCTAATTTTCAATAAATTTAATTTTTTTTTTTTGTTAGGCCTGTAGATGACACATGACTTGCAGCTATAGTGATCTGTAAAATACGATACACTAGAAATCAGGTGGAAGAGTTCACCTCAGAAAGGAGTAACAAACCCTATGCCTTGATTTGGGAGACTGTCTTGAAGGTGTGGAGTTTGTTTTGGTGTTCCATTTAAGAGATGAAGTCTATCATGGCCTACATGAATTCTTCTTACATGAATGCTGTCTGAGCTACAGTAAAGAATCTGATTAAGCCAAAAATAAAGTTGAATGCACTCATGCTAAAAACCCCACAGTTACATTAGAAAAGACAAACAGTGAAAAAAACCCCAGACTCCGCAATCCTGAAGGTTAGTGGGAGGGTGTTCATGAAGTCTGACTGACATCTCTGACTGCCCTGTCTGCAACTGTTCCTTATCAATCTGCTCGATTATAGGTATGGTTTGGTACTTTGCACCTTTTCTTATATTACCTTTCATTCCTGTTTCTGCAGGCTTTTTTGAGTCAAGTATTTCTGCTTGTGAAATGTTAGGAGGTGTTGTCACTCACTCTTGGGTTGGGCTTTTTTGTTGCTTTTGGGTTTTTTTGGAATCTGTATGAAAGCTTAGTGCAAACATCAGCTTTGTGATTTTGACAAAGTAGGAGATTTGTCTTAATTTTTCTGAGAGATTTGCTGATGGAGATGTGTTTCTCCTGTCCCAACCTCATAAATAACTCCCTGGCTGTGTTAGTAATGGTATTGGACTCTCCAAGCCCTTAAAACCAAAAAAATTCACAGTACTACTTGTCTTAGTTCACTCGTCAAACTATTTCAGAAAGAACTTAAAAGAAGAAGTGGTCTTGATGGTCATGGCTGAACGGGTGACAAAACGGACCCCTGGGGAGGTATAAAGAAGGTGTGTGTTGGGGCACCATATGGGCGCTGTGCTGTGTCTGATTACAGGCTGGAGAAAACAGATCAACTCTTGCCCGGTGCGAAAAATCTCACTGATGAATTCCTGTGGCATAACCATTGGAAACGTGTGACTGAGTAGTGTATTTCTTATATTTGTGGGTAAAGTTAAATGAGGATCTTTGTGACAAAAAGCTTCAGGCACAGTATGCAAAAATGTGTTTTAACTTTATCAATAAGAACAACTGAAAATCTGATGTTGCTATCTATATTTTACCCGCGCGTCATTGTTAACCACAATGCTAACTTAAATATAAATGTAAGTGCTCTTCTAAATCCGGAGGTAGAATCTCTCAAAGACCGAAACGCTTGTTTAACGCTGTGTTAAGAAAGCAGCTTATACATAAGTGTTAGTTGCAGCGCTTTGCGATATGGCTGTACTGTTTATAGACACAAGCCCTCTTAGCCATTTATTTCTTGCTTTGCTTTGATTGGGTCTGTGATTCTTGTCTGAAGGATTAAAAAGTTACTTAAGATTTAGGTTAAAGCAGCATGTGAATAAAACTCTTCTTGTGTGCTTCATCTGTGCTCTCTGAGTTAGCTCGCTTGTATGCGTGTAATGGTGTGAGTATTACCTTATATTCTCAGCTTTAGCAAAATGAATCACTTGTCCCAAGAAGGAGGCTGCCTGAACAACCCTGGATGAGTTGTAAGAATATGCATATTTGCTAAAACTCTGTTTAATTCCAAGATTTATGATGTGTGTGTTGGAAAGCTAAGGTACCTGTCACACAAGAACACATAAAATACCTTGTGTAGTCCTCTGAAGCGTCACCATCACAGCTGATGTTCACAGGGATGGCCACGCATCTTGCATAAAGAGAGAAATCGCTGCTACTTTTTTTTTTCAGCACTGTGCGGTTTAACTCGCTGCTGTCTAGACTGCAGACCCTAGACTGTGGAAATAGGATTAGCAGCACACTCTCCAGAAAGGGAAGGTGGGGTAAAAGCTGTCAGGGAGAAGGTGGAAGAGCCAAGCCCAGGGCAGCACCGCGTCATGCCGGGCAGAGGGAAGCCGGCAGCGCTGGGAGAGCTGCAGGCTGGAAACGCCATCCGCTTGCACCGCACCAGTCACGTGCTGTGAAAATGCTCCTGCCTGCCTCCCACTCTAGCAGCAGGGTCTGAATGGAGGTGAGTAATTAGTGTAATTAGATGATCTTGAACCCAGAACGAGCCGTTTGGGGTTTCTGAGACATGCTAAAATAAGCAGCAAGCGCTTCCAGGCCGTGGTTCTTGTTGGAGGTAGAAGTTTGGGGACGAACTTTTTAGCAGGGCCTGTAGTGATAGGACAAGGGGTAATGGTTTTATACAAAAAGAGGGTAGATTCAGACTAGATATAAGGAAGAAATTTTTTACGGTGAGGGTGGTGAAGCACTGGCACAGGTTGCCCAGAGAGGTGGTAGAAGCCCCATCCCGGGAAACATTCAAGGTCAGGCTGGATGGGGCTCTGGGCAACCTGATCTAGTTGAAGATGCCCCTGCTCATTGCGGGGGAGTTGGACTAGATGACCTTTTAAAGGTCCCTTTCAACCCAAACTATTCTATGGTAAGTCTCTCTGCTGCTGGGTCCTCGGGTTTGTTCTTGTGGGCATCTCGGAGATGCTGTTCTTGGCATAGCCTGCCTGTGTCCTCCAGTTTGTAAAACGAAATCTCATGCCGTCCTGTAGCTGTCAAGTGAGAAGGAAAAATTACTCCTCTGCTGCAAATGTTTTTTAGGTGATACATTATAGAATAAAAGTTTTTCCTGTTGGTAGCAAGGGTTAAACATTGAGGGCAACAGGTATAGGCAGACTTAGGTATGTGATATGTTCAACTGTTTTGCAAGGTGCTATAAATGTTGGCTCCGTGTAATCTGATACGAGGGTAGGACAGGCTAACTTAATGAAGGAAAATAGACAGCAATGTAAAAGAACTGGAAATTCAAGTCTAGCTGACTAATACCAGCCTGCTCCAGAGGCCTTTGACTGTTCATATTGCTGATAGCTGACAGCAAATGAGAGGCAAACAACAGAAACATTGCCTAATCTGCTCTACGTTCATACAGATTCTTTAAAGACACTGCAAAGGTAAGACCCTTTACGTTTCTCAACCTGGCAGTCTTGCTGAATGCAGCCTTGAACGTATACATCGTCGACAGGAGTAAAGTACCAAACTGAGGCTTGAAGTCTTGTGTCTGTGTGTGTTTGGGAAAAGGGAGGCTTCAGCATGTTTTGTGTGGGTTAGTTTGTGCTCCTTTCTAGCTGGTGCATATCAATTAAATCAAATTCAGATTTCTGAAACTACTCAAATACGCAAACACAGAAATGCAAATCAGTATTTCTATGGCTACAACAGAGAGTAATTTTGAACTTAAATGTTTTGTTTGTTGTGCTTGACAGCCCAGTTGAAAAAGTTTAAAAACAAATTAATTGCAAAAAGAAAGCCACAGAATGCTAAAAATCTGTGTTGCAGAAGTTGTAATGGGGGTTTTTACTGAGCTTGGTCCTGTAGCATCTTCTGCAGAATGCTGAAAAAGTCCTGTGGGAGTTTAACTCTCTGATCTAGAATTACCGACACTTGGCTGGAAAAGGTCGCCTGGAATAAGAAACTTTGGACTTGAACCTGATCTCCACTGGTCTTTTTTTTCAGTTTCCCCCTTTAATGTATGTATTTTGTGTATGTATTTTATATTCCAGTTAAAAAAAAAAAAAGTCCACGTCTTTGGCCAGCAGATTTTTCTTCGGTAAACTTAACTTTTACCTACAGGTGATTTAAAAATAATGACTGCAATACTAATTTGTGGGCAAAGTAATTTTTAGAGAATGGTTGACAGTTTTATATCAGTATTGGGTACAGACTGGCAACTGGTAATTTGTGAAGTTTGGCACCTAGCCAAAGCAATTATATTTAGTTTCCCCTGATCTTTCTTCCTCCCACTGCCACCTCTTCATTCTCTTGTGTGTATGTGTTAATCAAAAGAGAAAAACCTCTTGGGGTCAAGCAGTTCTTCCACCCTCCACGCTCTTTTACAAGTTTCCTCATATCTTGTTTTAGCTGTCTTGGAGCTCAGCCTTTCAGCTGTCTCTGTACTGAGACCCTTTCCCTTTGAAAACAGTGAGATTTGATTTACCTGCAGCTCTCTTGTAGTTGCTTATAGAATCATTGTCTTAATGCTCCTTAAAAGGTGCTATTAAATGCCAGAAACCGCTTGAGGGTGCCTTTTAAAACATTTATTCTGTGTCACTGGAGTAATTTATTTGGTTTACAGAAATTTCTGAAACGGATTTGGGATTTATCAATTTACAGTTTTCTTGATATCTCTTTTTAACCAGCTTTTTGAGATTTTGTGCAATATAAAAAATAGTAAGATATCTTTGATACTAATGTTACTTATTAATGCTGGTAATTTGGTTATCTTATGACAACACATAAAACCAATCCTGTGTCTGCAAATTTACCATTGGATATAATAGCGTATACCGAGTGTTGTAGGAGAGGAAGTCATGAGACATCCTTTGTTTTCCTTTCCCTCCATAATTAGTATCACTTACCTCTTGATGAGCTAGACTATGCGGACACTTGCAGTGCCATATCAAACTTGTAGTCCATCTATTCTGGTTTTAGAGTGTTTAATATATTATTATTTTTCTGGTGGAGAATACGGGAGTCCAGAAGTGAGCAGTTACAAAGAAATAAATTACGGCAAAATCCTGCCTGTAGAGATGTGTGGTTGCAGTTTGCATTACTGGAGGTTTGTCTTGCATTATGACGGGTCTTTTCCATTCTGTTTAAAAAGAAATCCTTATGTAATGAGGCTGATTTGGTCTAATTACATCAAGCTGTTTTTAAAACATTTTATAATTTTCCTAAGCTTTTGACTTCTGTCATGTCTGTAGCAAGGAGTTTGAGCAAGTACATCTAGGCTGATGCATTTTTAATTGCTTTCCTTTCATCCTTTCAAAACTAGTTGCTTCTCAACTTAATCGAATGTCTCCTTGTTCTCATCAACTGGGAAATACAAACACCTGATTTTTTCCTTCTCTTTACCAATAGTGATGAATTAACTACAAAGGCAGAATCAGAGGACAGAACAAGTTAGCGATTCCCAAGAGTTTTGGACCAGGAAACCACACTCCCCAGCCTCTGCATTTACTGGAGATTAGCATGCACGTGTACCGTTACTCAGTAGCAAGAAGAGAAGCAGGTCTTTGCTATGAATGTTATTGTTTTAAGCTGGTTCTTGGATCCATATTATATTGCTAAACAAGGCCACGCTTTCAGAAATGTTCTTCATAACAAAACCTCTAGATGATCTTCGAAGGTCCCTTCCAACTCAAACCATTCTGTGATAAGACACCTTTAGATAGTTAGTAGAAAGACTGGCACTCATGCTGTTGGTCACCAGGAAGCTTGGTGTGATGGTGTGCTCGTGGCCAGTGTTTTTCAGGTGGTGAAGGCCTGACTTGCACATACACTTCTCCCCTTTTTGACAGTAACTATACACAGATGTTAACTTTGCAAGACAGAGGCGTTAGTGCTGCTCTGTTCCCCAGGCTGGTGCACTGACTGCTGAGTTCTCGCAGGCTTGGCAGGCTGTGCAAGCTCCCTATGCACTGCCTGGGGGACGCTGTCCTTTTTGGGGGGGGGCGGGTCCGGTTAGTCTTGTTTGTTTGGCCTTCAGTGGATGAGAGGAAGACCAAGCTAAGTATTCTCCCAGCAGTACTGAGGTGGTGATGAGCAGCAATGGGTGGAGGTGACTGAACTGGAAGCAGAGGAGCACTTCTGCGTATCCCCTTGTTGTATAGGGATGTGGGAGGTTGTGGGGGTTTTGATTCTTTGGTAGCCAAAACAGCTACACCAAAAGTAAAAAGTCAAGTTAGTAGAAGGGCACACATTTCATGTATTTATTTTAGTGTATACATATGTGTGTGTATGGGGATAAAGTGTGTTTACGTAACTGCAACTGATAGGTGTATGCTTGCATCTGCGCAGGCATGCAGAGTAGGTGCTATGCAGTGAAGCAACATTACATGGCTTTTATCTAACAACTGTAGTTGAAGTAATTCAGTTTATCTGTGAGCTGAGGCTTTAGTAACCCAAATTCAAGCTGAAAAGTTTCAAAGCCCTGCAGATAGCCAAGGCTGCTAGGTCACATAATAATCACTTCTGAAAATTTAGCCTCATCTTCTCGTTTATGTGTCTAATGTGCCCAAAAGTGCAAATTGGGCAGCTGCAAAATGGTGTTTGAATCCACTACGCAGTTTTGATCAGGGAGGGGGAAGGAGGTCCAATCTCTGACACGATTTGGGGAGGAAGGGAGGGCTGGCGTTGTGATGTCCCATCTCCCTAACCTCTTCTTCTTATACCATGCACCCAACCTATGGAAATGCAAGATTCATTTTTTTTTCTTCTCAGGAGAAGGGGAAGCGGGGGAGAGGATTTGGACCCTTGCTTCCCCCTGGAGTGCCCTTGCTCCCTTGCTTTAGGGCAAGTTACAGGTAACTTCTCCTGTTGAGTTGGCTCTACTTTGCAAGAGCAAACACTTTGCGGAGAGGTGACTAAAACCCATCGTGACATTTCTCTTGCTTGATCAGATTAGGGAGGCTTGCTCTTTATCTTAGCAGATGTTCAAATACTTCATTCAGAGCTCAAGAGCTTCAGTAGTAGAGTTGGGGAGAACCTTCCTTGCCTCAGTATCTTTCAGCTCGCTGTTTAGGACTGGCCTTTCAGTGGTAGTCTGATCTTTTGTTGCTGCAGCATAAATCAATTATTTACAGTGCTCTACGTCTACACACCTACACTGATTTGAGTCTACTTTTACACATCAAGCATGCTGGCAGGAGAGGATACAGAGGAAAAAAAGCCTCAA
Organism: Phoenicopterus ruber ruber; assembly: GCA_009819775.1. Classification (NCBI taxonomy): domain Eukaryota; kingdom Metazoa; phylum Chordata; class Aves; order Phoenicopteriformes; family Phoenicopteridae; genus Phoenicopterus; species Phoenicopterus ruber. Next base: position 185,780,585 of record CM020215.1, on the reverse strand, counting down.
CCACACTGTAATTTTCTTCAGATTTCCCAGCAGCGCTCTGCCGGGTTGCTGCATTTGTGTACAACAGCTGTATTATATAAATGTGCTAAATAAAAGGGACTTAAAAAGTATCAGGGAACATGGGAGATAGGAAGAGGAAGGTTTTCAGGGGTGGGGGAGTCTGTAAACAGTGCTGAAGCCGTTACTGTTAATAGTCTGGAAAGGAATCTTGCCTCATATTAAATATTCAGGCTAAAAGAGGTAGTTGCCAAAAAAAAAAAAAAAAAGATGATGATTAAAATGTGATTTTTTTTTTTTTTTTTTTTGGTGATGGCAAAGAAAAGCTTGTTGCTTGTGTTTGTGCTTTCTGCTCTTTTGGAGTAAACATGCTTTTATGTGAGATTTAGGGAAGGGGGGGGTTAATTTTACTTATTTTGTATTGACTGAATTGTGTGCCAATACCTTTTTTTTTTTTTGTGCTTGTTTATATTTAACAGATGAATCCTCTTACTCTGCATCCTCCTTGCTGTGTATGTGCTGAGAGCCTGTGGTGACATAGGCTGGTTTTCAGCCTGGCTGCAAAACAGGGATTTATTGATACTGATGATTTCTTTGTCCTTAACGAAAGCTCAGCAAAGGTCACTCTGTTGACTTTTATTATGTCAGCTGCTTTTTGCACGGTTTCCCCTAGGCAGCGCGGATGCTTTCAGAAGATTTCAAGCTGTTCCTTACGTTGTTTCTTTCCTTCCTTGGTGATACCCCCTTACCATGTTGTTTTCCTATCTCCTTTAGTTTGTGTGAGCAGTTGAAATACTGAGCCTTCAGAACCTTCTTGTGCCAAGTAACATATATTAACTTGTTCTTCTTGCTTGTCATTTTGTCGACTACAGATGCCCCAGGTCTAAGGACGTGGTTCAAAGCCCCTATTCTGTGCAATTTCTTAATATTACTAAATAGGAATAGTCAATCCGTGAAGAACGCCACAATAGACTATATTGTTAGCATCTATGCTTAGTGTGGACCATACATAAAGATCATCATGGATTTAGGATTTTTACATTATAAGAACTGCAATATCATTCAGTTCCCCCCCACCCTTTTTAAGAAAACCAGACTCTACGATGTATTACTTGTACAGTATCTTAAAAAGATGCAACTTTGCAGAGGGTGGACTGGCTCTGGCTTGATCTATCCTCAACCTCCAGTGGTAGAAAGGAGTTGGAAACTTGAGTGAAATGGTGTGGTTACCATCCTTGTGTCTGTCTGACCTCACCCGGGATGGTCTTCAGTCCGAAATTTACAGGTGATACTTTTATTCTTCCCTTTCCTCTCATTCACTCTGTTCTTCCTCCTGCATCCAAGATGGTGTTGAGAAGGGGGTTCAGCTTTGCATTTCTGTTAAGTCACAACTTTGACACTTCTAGGCTAGAGCTAATGCTGCAGTCTGTCTTAGAAAATCAATGGGAAATTTCAATTGCAAGTCATCTGTCCCCGTGCTAAATGAGTCGAGCTGTTTCAGCAGTAACTCGGGATTCAGATCTGCATTTGAATCTTAAAGCAGCTAAGCTGGTTCTTAATTTTAAATGTACAAATGATCATACTAATTTCACAAAAAAGGCAGTGCAGGATGATTAGAGTTATCTTTAGTAACCCTAAATGGGACTGGATCCAGTAGCTTGCTGGAGGCATCTTTCAGCTGGGGTGCTCTCAGTACCAAGGCTTGAGCTTTCCAAGTTTATAGCTGAGCTTCTTCAGCGAATTTTTGGGTTTGTGCCTGGCACTTTGATGCCTGCTACACCTGCTCCAGTGTGGTGCCGCTGTGTTATTTCAGTGTTCTGCATTACAGTGCTTGAATGCTAAGGCAGTACAGGGTATACTGGCTCATATTGTCAGGAGTTGAAGGAGAAATTGTGGATTTGTTGCTTCCAAGTTGGAGCCTAGTTGCAGTATGTATTGCAACTTCACCGTTGGGACCAAAAACATTGGTTCTGGAGGTATTTCTTATGAGCTTTGTTGAACTGGCTGAATAGGGCTAGGATTAAGTGCAGAGTATGCATGGTGAAGAGTGATGGGGAAAAAAGTTGTGCTGTCTAGCTGGAAGGAGTCCTACAACGTGTCTTCTGGGATACCAGAGTAGCAGTGTAGTACGGGTTAAATTGTCTGAATGTGCTTTTTGACAGACTGATTGAGGAGGCTGTTTCTAGATGTTGAAATCAGTAGAGGAGGGGAATTTCCAGAGGGATTGAAATAATTTATTTGGGTGTTCAGTTTCAAGGATTGAGCAAAATTAAGACGTTTATTTATATTGCTGTATCTTAATATTGCTTTTTATAATACATTTCTACAACAGTTAGTAAAAATGAAAGCAAAACCGTACTGATTCTGTAGTTCTGAAAATCTGATGTAAATTTTATGGTAATATATACCGGGTTCCCTTTCTCCTAGGACTATTTGTATGTAGTCAAGCTTATTGTGCATGCGAATACAATTTACGCATTTCATGCTGTTTGCAAATAACTTATTTTCTACTCACAGATGTACGTAAAATCAGGCAGGGAGATAAGTGGCATTATATAGCAAAAACAATAGTTATATTTGTGTTAGCCTATAGACAGCAGGATCCTGTGATACTTGGAATAATGAAAGCACAGTCTATAAAAATAGATGTGGGGGAAAATATAGCTGGTTTAGAATTGTGCTGGCTTCTGTGAAAAGCTGCTCTTGTTTTCTATATGCCAGAGAAAGTGATACGGGTTAAAGGGAAGTACTTTTGCATTATTTTGCCATGCTATTATTGCCCAGTTTGCTATCATTTGCTATTACTACATACCACTAAAGAAGTAATGAAAAATTTCCTGTAAATAATAGTTTGAGTACCTAACCTTTCTAAGGTTAGCTATAAAAGCTCCCTAAAGCCTGTTCATTCACTTGTCTTTGACTTTGGTCATGATGTTGTGGTCAGATGTTTCTTTTCTTGTGAGAAGGAGGTATCATTTGAATTTATTTGTAGATTCCTTGGTGGTTTTGGGGAGAGGGTGTAGGGGGGAAGGAACAGTCTGCTGCATAGTCTTACATCACTGCATCACCGTGCTGCAAAATTCGTAAAATGGCTTTTGAATGTCCGTTCCTCCAGCGGTATCAGATGATTAGGACCTTCATGTTACCATAAAGTGTGACTGTTCTAAGTAGTGTTTGTGTGGATCCCTTTGGGATGAAATGCATTACACTGCTGCAGTCTCTTAAATGATATTAAATCATGATGATTAATTTTGCATTGAGGGTTTTGTTGGGGTTTTTTTAACTAAAAAGTAAGACAAGATTTCTTCATGGCTTTTAGTAAGTTTGCTGCCACACCTTTTGGATCTTATGCATTTAGTGCGCATCTTGGTATTGTAGTATCTACTGTAAAATATTAGTATTTTACAGAATAATGAATGACCTGGCTCTAGTGGAAGAATATGCCCGTTCCCAATGCACACAGGGAACTTTTAAAATCTGTCCTACAGTGGCTATACCTCCAGTTTTCCTTATACTTCATCAGCTTACTAGGTAGCCTGCGTCTCCAACACTTCATTTATCCTGATTTTACATTGACACTGTGAATTGTTACTGACCTTAGAAAGTTACTGGACCTTAAGAACTTGTACTCTTTGTTCGTACGTGTGGCTTCAATTAGTGTAACGGAGATGATTGTAAGCCCTTGCTGTGTTCCGACTCTGGTTCTCCCTGCACAATTAGCTTAACCCTCATTTTAAAGTAAGTCTCTATTTGTAGGCTGAGGAGGTTCTCATATTTGCCCAGTGATCCTTTGATGTGAAGTTACTCTTCACCGATTAGAGGGAGTAACTTAAAATATTATTATTGCATCTTGTTGGAGAGTTACAATTTATTTCTAGGCAGTAACCAAAATAGAAGTTGTACTTAAATATATTTCCATACCTGTCCTCTCTGCTGCAAGAGCTGGTATGTCCCTGTTGACATAGATTGACCCACTTCAATCACTGTCTGTAGGAAATATTAAATGATATATTATACGGCTATGTACTTTATTTTCAGGCTGGCATACAGGATGGTAGGAGTCTGGGATGGGACAAGTTGGTCTTAGTCCCACTGTGCTGGCATGTGTGTGTAACTTCTTAATGGCATTCTTACCTTCTAAAAGGCGAGACCAAATAATTACATTTAGGGAAGTTACCCAGGATTATATGGTTGCATGTAATGCTTTCAGTGCCATAGCCCTGCTCAAGTACGGAGAAAGCCTTGTTAACTATTCAAGTCATCCTGCAAAATGGCAAGGGCTGAGGTTGAACAGTCATGGTTCCCAAAGCACATCCTTCTCTGTTTATGCATGTAGCTCTCATTAATGCAAATACTCTCTAGTTAGAGTTGTGGCTACTCTTATGAACCCTTTAACAGCTAATTAAAGCACGTTTTGGAAGTTGGGGAGGTTCTCCTGTTTGCATAATCTTGGGTTTCCTGATTTCTTAGAAGGGTAGGATCTAGTGACTTAAATGCTTGAATGCTCTGCCATGACTACTTAGGAATTTGGGAATACAACGGTCTATACGGGGAAAAACAGCTGTTACATTTCCTAGAGTGAGGGAGTATGAGCCCGTGACATGATCCTCCCTAATTAAATTGCTTGGCATTGGGGAGAGGAAGATGCCCTTCATTTTTCTGAGTTTTAGCCTACTGCAAAAACAAGGTGAAGTTAAACCTCCTGTACAAAGGCAGATGTTAATCCTTGCCAATGGCAACATTGCTCCACCACTGAGGTCACCCAGAGGCTCTCCTGGGGGTCTCAGTCTGGATGGGTACATATTAGACCTCTGCCCCTTATTCTTCTGTCACAGCAGCCCTTAATCAAAGGCGGTTTAAAGAATTTTGATGAAAATGCTAGGCACCATGCATTTTTGCTTCCCTAAAGACATATGGATTTAAATTCCCAGGGACCAAAATACCCCCTTAGGTTCCTAATTTTAGACACCTCTGTCTGTTAGTCTTTTACAATGGTAGATTTTTTTATTAACATATTGGTCACCTTAGTTGTATAAAAAGATTATGTTTGGTGCTCGCTTTTTTCCCTGGAAGTGACACAGCACACCTCTTTGTAAGCTCATGTTAACCATGTTTACCTTTGGCACTGATGAGTAAATGAAAACGTGGGAGCTGTAGGCACGCATCCCTCCAGTAAAGCTGTTTACATTCCGTAGTTTGGGATATTTTTTTTTTCTTTGCTATTGTACTGTGCAGTTTTTTTGCCTGTTCTAATTTGCCATGACGTGGTCAGTGCTGTTTCCTTCCGGCTGCTTGCGAGCCTGTGGTAGAGATAAGGATACGTTTACAGTGCATTTTTAACAAGAAGCTGAAGATCTATTTCATGTAGGAACTCAGGGACTCTCTGGGTTGTACAAGGAATTTATTTACTAGTTTCATCTGTTTGACATGGTGGGAATCAAGATCTAGAACATTTTACTTGCAAAATAACAACTTTACTAAATTTGAACTGTGTATGAAGAAGAAAGGTGATATACTTGAGAGATCCTACAGCTGAGTAGGTCAGTCTGGGTTTTGTATTTTTACTTTGAATATACCTTAAAGATGAGAGTTACTAACAAATGGGAAAACTGCATATATGAATCAAATGAAAAGATGGATTTTCTTTTTGTTAACTTCCGTAACTTTTTGTTAGTCTGATGCTTTTGATATGAAACACTTTGAAACTGATGTCTTACTTCCTGAAACAGTTTTATTTTTAAGAGAATGAAAATTCACATGTATTAATCAGTAGAAGTAATACCTCTGAAGATACAAAGAGTTACTGACTTCCTTGGAGTTAGATAGAACATTTATAGTTCGGAGCAAGCTTTATTTTGACTGCTACTATTTCATACAGCTAAAGCAATAATTTCTTAATTATAACATTTTTGTTTTTTCCTTCCACAGTGATAAAGGCTGTCAAGGTGGGAAGAACAGCTCAGGAAAGGATTTCCCTTGGTTTGTTTCCCTTTGAGAAGAGAAGAACCCAGGAACACTGATGATCTAAGAAATACGAACACTGATACTTGATTCATTTTGTGATCCTGCCTTTCTGCCCAGCTGGACCTCAGTGACGCTCTCCATTCTTTCGCATTCGCAAACATTTTTCTTCGTATGTGGAGCTGAGACCTGGGAATGCGTTATTATGGCAGCAGTTGTACAGCAGAATGAGCTTGTGTTTGAATTTGCCAGCAACGTCATGGAGGATGAGCAGCAGGTATGGGATGGTGTAAGAAACCATATTCGTACAAGTTGGTGCTACAAATATTACGAAAACACGAGGAAAAAATGTGGTGTAAAACACAGAAAAGCAAACACTGAGGTCATTATTGTTGCAGCAGATCTTTGTGCTGTTTCAAAAGCTTCCTGTTGCTTCCTGTAACTTGCATGGGCAGAGCAGAAATTGGTTGAAATGTTATAACTTCTGCAGTACTGCAGAGACATTCTCCTCCGAAAACGTTTTTCCCATGTTGCTGATTTGTGCCAGTAGAATCCATCCATTTGTGATGCAGAATTCCCCTAATTCTGGTATTTGACAGTAGTTTTAACTTTCCTAGTATGCTGGGATAAAATACTGAAAAAAACCTGACAGTCACACTACAGGTGACTAGAAGGAGCAGTAGGTACCTGCTCACTGCTGTTTGCAGATTGGTTTCTAAATTGTGTTACTGTATGCTGGCTATTCAGAAATAAGCTTAAAAATAATTGAAATTGGTTTCTTTCGCACCACAGGGAAAAATATGTCTGTTTCTATCTGAGGAGGCTCTCAGTTAGGTGTTGATTATCTAAACCACATCCTGTGAGTCTTGAGGCTTCAGTGAAGGATTCCTACTCTAAAAATCAGGCAGCTCCTCTATAGGTGGTGGTTAATAGTAAGATTTTGCATTTGTTAACAAGAAATTAGGTGTCTGGGTACTGTGGAGAGACAGTTCTTAAAAGGCTGAGAAGTGCAATGACAAACTGTTCCTCTTCTTGTGAATGTGAAAAGCATTTGTCCTCCTCTCTTTCAAAAATACTTCTGGCTTTATAACCTTGTCTCTGGGTTTTCTGTATGGCCTAATATCTGGCTGGGTCAGTGGCCCATTTCTGCTGTCAGTCATGCGATCATTTCAATGAACTGAGTGTTGTCTGTCTAAAGTGCTAACTCAGTTTTGGGTGGAACTAGTAATGTAACTTCCTTCCCTGTATTTTTCCAGAGGTTGTGGTAGCCTGGGGATTTAGATATGGGAATTGCACAAACATAGTCGAAAGCGAGCCTTATTTATTACCTCTGTTTGTTGTTCGTTGCTGGCTTTACTTTACAAGCCAATGAGAGAGGGGAGAATTGAGATGGGGAGAGCTACTTCAGTGTGGTTTCTGGAAGGGGTAGTGCAAGCAAATATGGTTTTGTTCAGTTTAGCTATGCGTTCTGCCTCTTGCAATTTCTTCACATGCTCACTGGAAAAACTTTAAAAATACTAAAAAGCACTCAAAAGGGCAGTAAAACCTCCCAAAACAGTGCTTTCTCCAGCTCCAGAACAAACTCAACCTTGGCATTTATCTCATAACCCCAATAAATCCTACTCCAGATGAAGCGTAAGGAAAGAAGGCATCCTGTAGCATACCCTAAAGGTGATGAAATCAAAGATGCGAAAGGCCAAAGAGAGAGAGAGCGCATAGCAGAAGGTCCATTGCTGCAAACAGTTGGATGCAAGCTCCTTTTAAATCACTGGGTTGACTCAGTTCAGATATCAAAGATGCAGGTAGCCAGCTAGCCGGCTGCAAGAAGGTAGATGTTAAATACTCAGTTGTAGAAAAGGAGTCCTGCAAAGGGAAAGATCTGGGAAGCTGGAGCAAGATTTAGCTCAGACAAGGATTTATAGTACAACATTAACCCAAAAAGGTTGCTTATTGCTTATACCTGGTTAATCTGCTTCTTACATCATAGGAACTATTGCTACTCCTGAAGTTTTTAAATTCTGGACAGATTAGTTGTATTTAGGGATGGATAACGTGATCTGTGTACTTTGCAAAGTTTTGGTTCTGGAAGTGCTCTGTGTTGGTAAAAAGCATTTTTTGAGCTTCATCAGTATACAAAAGGTGACATATTTATACACAGGTGTCATTTGGCTGATCTTTGGATAATTATTTTTGCAATGCCCCCGAAAGCTGGCATTGCAAGAACTTTGGTACTTTTCTTCTTGTCAAAGCTTTGCCTGGAGTCCTGTTGTGCCAAGAGCTGTCAGGACATGGAACAGCTGCGGGAGAGGTTCGGGGTCTAGATGGCAGCTACGCTCAGTATTTCAGGGAAGTTATAATTCATGGCTTTTTTTTTTTATTTAAGTCTTGGTTAAACAACCGTAAATTATGAACTGTCCATTTGCAAATGTAAGCATTCAGCCAGTGGCAGAGGCCAGTGGGAGGGACTCGATCACGTGGCCCCGTGTGAACAGGAAAGGCGCTCTCTTATCAGCTCTATCCTTTTCAGTTTAGAAAAATAATGATTTTTTTTTTTTTTTTTTTTTTTTTGGTCTTGGAGGGTTCATTTATTGCATTGTGCATGTGTGGTGAGGAAGAAATGAGATGAAAATAAAATATCCTTGTAATTTTGAGAAAGGAACAAGTGGCTTGTACTAATGCTACCAATAATCTGTCTGGCTGCTGCTACATGTCAGAGATCCTGGTTAAATAGAGGGTTTTTTCCCTGGTGTTGCCATGGGCTTTCTGAAACATTAAGTCACCTGGTCAAGGCCAAGGTCTACATTTTTCTTTCTCTTTTTTTTTTTTTTTTTTTTAATGTAGCTTTTCCCTGCTCCTATCTATTGCATGCCTTTCTTCCCACCCATCACTCACTTGCACAAAATTTATTCCACACCAGTTAGAAGCTAGTCACCATATTCCTGTGACAAGTTTGATTCCTTAGAGGACTTGTAGTATGAGAAGACAGTACCTCCAGAGCAGAAGAAATTCCCTTCCTTATTTTCCGTTTCCACAACCAGGATGGTGTTTTGATTTTCTGTCAGTTGCTGACAGCTGATGAGAAAATTCTCAGAGAAAAAAAGAAACACCTTGTCAGCATGTCAAACAGGCAAGAAGAATTTGGGAGCAGGAGGGAAGATTGCTGCCTTTGGCCCACAGAGGAGGGCAGGGTTCAGTTTTCAGGGGGTCATGGAGCATGACCGATGCTTTCAGGGACCTGCTCGTGGGACCTTCCGTGGACTTCAGCATCTGTCTGAAGCTTTGCACTCCTCCAAATCGTTAAAGGTCAGTCTACAGGACTGGTCTGTAGATAAACTACAGTGAGGAATTGGGTGTCTAAGACTTGGGAAGATTTCAGCAGTAGCTCAACTCCTTTATGTGTCCAGCAGACACGGGAGATGTGTGGAACCCAAGTCAAAGCTTTGGTGGAGCTAGGGTGTCATATTGTAACTATATTTTGCATGAGAAAGATGAAGTAGCAGAAGTAGGCAAAAGGAAAAAATACACAAATTGCTCTTCTATGGATTTATGTATTGACTTCTTGAAAATAATTGCTGACACTTTAATTTGGGACTGTTTTTTTAATTTTGAGATACTTTGCATTCTTCCTTTTTGTTAGTGCGTGTAGAACCACCTTTGTATTAGAAATAAATTATTTTATGATCTTGCTATTAGAGAGGTAATTTAATTTGTCTTAATTGAACCACTACCTTTTAGTCCTTTAAATTAATGTTTTCTCTGTGTGTATTTCTCATTACACACTAGCATCAAAGGGAGCCATAGTAAACACGGGCTCTTCTGCAGTTCTAAATATGTATAAAGTTATTCCTGTCTTGGAACAACAGAGCTACAGGAAGCTTTAGCTTTGCTGTCAGTTGGGATTCAGGCACTTTCAATGAAATCAAGAACATTATAGAAGCACCGAGGTGAAATGTTACGTCTCAACAGTCATATATACATCAGCATACATTAGGAGTAGCTTTTAAAACCAAATGAAATGCTTGCTAATGAAATCATAACCAATTGCAAATATTGTACAAAATAGTGATGACGGTTTCTGCAAAAATGCATTTCAAATTAGATTTGTTCGCAGTTGCATGAATGCTTTTCTCTTTGAAAGCATATTATATATCTGTTCCAACCTTTCCTATTCACAACCATGGCAGGAAAGAAAATCCATACTTGTACCTCTGTAAGGTATGAGTTGGAAGCAAATGTAACAATGGTTTTAAAATAAAATGCCACAAGAAGTGATATTTACTCTGACTCTTCCAGTTCAAAACTGTTATTAATTTAAAGAAAACCACATTTAAAGTGTCTTACCACAAGTGAATGCTTTTCTGTTCATCTCTTGTCTTTCGGAAGCGTAGTGTGTCAGCAAGCTCCTCGGACAGTCCAGTGCCGAGTTCAAGCGACCAGGTATTCCCCTGCCATGGGAGTTTCTCTGCCTGTAGACAGACACAGTGACCGTGTTGGAGTATGTGTATGATGGTTGTTTCTAGACATGGTCAAAATACGGTTTAACCTTGCAGAGCAGATCACATCTGATCATACGGATCAAACCAACTGCTGCTGAAATGTGTGACAGCAGCACTATTCAGTACCATGGGAAACATTTCGGTCAGCGATGAAGCGTGTTTCGGTAACAAATGGATGGATGGGCTGTTGTAATTAGGTTTCACAGCAGAGCGATGAGTAGGGTGTAATATAAACAGGGCTTTGAGAAACTGAGCTGAAAATGTGTGACAATCGGTTGGTTTTATCTGTGTTTCCTTTATTATTCTTAGTCAGTTTTTTTATGACTTGTCCACAGTAAAGAATAACAAAGGTGTTGGAGGTGGTTTTGCCTCTCAGAGGCCACGTCAGTGACATGAACGTCAGACATTAGAAAAGGACAGTGCTGAGCCAGAGTAATTTTTTATCCAGAAGGAGCTAACATGAGGCTTGTCCTAAGCACAGGCAACTCAGTATGTTGCTGCAGACGCTGCAGCTATTGAGCTGGTGCAACGGTGGAAGCAGGGAGGAAGGAGCACCTCGCTTTGAAGACGTGTTGGGGAGGCAGCTGGCCATTTGCCGATGAGCGTGTAGGAGATGGACACCTACATCAGAAATACACGCCCCAACGCCTCCAGCCTTTTATAGTCAACGGAAAGGAATAGGCATTTTTAGGGCATGATTCATCCTATTGTAGCACAGAGGCCTAAAACTGGGCAGGGAAATTGTGCCCTGGAAATACCCATTTCTCTCTGTTGGCTCTGAAGGAAACCTGGGGATACTAGCTTAAGTCCAAGTGTTTGCACCACAGCTGTCTGAAGTTAGGTGAGATGTACTTCACCCCTAGTGTCTATGAGCTAGAGCAGGATGAGAAGACTGAAATTGTCTTACTTGCATCTTCCCTACCTAAAATCCATAGTTTTTACCTGCTCAGGAAAATATTGAACAGGTACTTGCAAAGCTTACAGGTGACAGGAGCCTGAGTGGAGTGTCATATGTAATCCTTTTAATTTTTTTTTTAATGTAGTTACACATATGGGCATACAATATTAAAATAACAACTTACATCTCAAACGTTATATACAGTGGCATACTACTGAAATTAGGGTGCTTAAACTATTTTTGAAGCATGAATTTTACCTTGGTAGTGAGGTTGCAACAGACCATCTTCTTTCTAGTTTCTGGAACATACTGTTGAAAATAAAACCTTTTTTAAAGCACACAGTATTTTATTTTTCTTCTCTCTTTACAGTGCTTTATCTTTTTTTACTCATTTTTTTACTGATTACAAGATGCAGCCTCAGAGAGAGGTGGCCACAAAGGTCTGGGGTAGAAGTTGTCCCATTGCTCGACTCAATGTACACCAGTCATATGGCAACATGATCACACAAGAGGACTTTAACTGGTCTGCCCTTTGTTCATTTTTATTGATCTTGTACTGTGTTATTCTGTTTTGAAGCTTATGTTTGGTAGAGTAGGTAGGTTATTTGGTGGGTTCTTTGCATTTGGTTCTGTTGAGTTTTTTTTGTTTAGCAGGCTGTCCATAATAGAAGCCCATAGAAATACTAGTTTTGTTTCTTAGTTCTTCCTTTTTTCCTGATTGCCCTTTACCACAGTTGTTGCTGAGACATGTTTTACAAAACACAGAGCAATTTAAAGTAGTAATTACTGCCTTTTAAAACGTCTAATTGCACTTTCTACTTTCAGTACTTAGGTTCTAGACTCTTCCCTAGGAGCAGCTTACTCCCATAGCTGTTGTCTGTGTTGAGCCAATAGCTCTGATACCATTTTCTGTTGGTGGCGGTGTGCATAGTGGCAAGGTTGTGAGACATGATCAATCTCTAAGCAAGCTCATAATCATATGGTTGGGTTTTTTCTTGTGTGGTTAACTAAAAAAAACTGCTTGATTTGTGCATATCTATGCTCTTCTGTGGAGGATAAGACAAAATGTACATACACTGGTTTTCTCAGAAACACATTTTAGCAACTTTTTGGTTTGTTTTCTTGTTTTTAAGCTTCCCTCATATTCATAATGTGATTTATTTTTAGAGTGAGAGAGCCTTAGAGTTACACTAGACTTTCTTTGAGCCTGCTCTGCTATCATCAGCTATGACTTTCTTCCTGCAAATGACGTTTCAAAAGACTCACTTCGGAAAATACTGTGTCTGTAGTAAATGGTATTTTCTGAAAACCTCTTCCTGTTGAATGGTTGCCTTTTCAGAGACTGTGCATTTTATTATTATTACCAGTCAGCTTGATTTCTGTTTTCCCAGCTGCCTCTTTTCTTCTGTATCTGATGCAAAATAACTGTCGAGTCAGAAGGATGATGTCTGAAAGCGGACTTAGGAAGGAAAGCGGGGGGAGTAATGTCAAGTGACTAAAGCCATAAGGATTAGAGAGGGAAAGTATTACAGCACATATATCAAGCACTACCTGTTAAAATCCTTGCTCTTGTAACAAGTGTCCCCTAAAATAGTGACCTTCAACTAGTGTCTTGTGGGAAACTTGGTGCCTGTGAAAGCTTCATCCAGGCCCCACAGCCACAGGACTCCTCCACCCCCAGCTTGATGGGAAGAGCAAAAGATAAAGGTGCTTGCAGCAAGTTGCTTGCCCAGTATTACTGCCAGCAAAATTTAGCATTTACTGTGCTGTGCCACTCCTCTGTATTTTCAGCTTTTATGCTGCAAAACAGTGTCGTGGGAGTCTGGTATTACCTACTGGAGTAAATAGTAGATACTACAGTGATACTCAGCCTCTGGCCCATAGTGGGACACTGTTGCTACTTGGGTTTATGTGCTGAAAATCGTCTTGTTCTTTGGTACTTCCTCTTGACAGTCCAATATTCAAGTGGTGTAGTATAGGTCTGTTGTATTAATCAGTAAGTGGTTAGATTGGATGTAGTCTAACTACTGTTATTTTAACTTTCTTTTTTCCACCCCCCCCCCCCCAGCTTGGTGATCCATCTATTTTCCCTGCTGTCATCGTGGAGCATGTTCCTAGCGCAGACCTCCTACACAACTACTCTGGCTTAACCTGCGTGGATGAACCTAGTGACATGATCACTGAGAGCTCTCTGGACGTTGCAGAAGAGCAAATCATAGAAGATGATGATATCACCCTCACAGGTTGGCAATAAAAACATTTCTGTGCTGTGTTTTTGCACCAAGATGGCTGTGGCTAATGGTGGAAAAAAGCTTAATGACAAAAAACCAACAGGAAACAAAATTATAGTAGTATTGAATGCTATTAATTCTGTACAAAACAGAGAAAATGGCATTAATACTGTTAGCAGGTGGCTTGCAATCCCAGCTGCACAGCTGATAACAGTGAAGAGTTTAATCCATCAACAGAGGTTAAGGCAGAGTCCTGCTCAGAGTACCGACAAGATTTTTCTTTGCTCTTCACAGGATTTTTTTTTGCAGCTCTTTAATGGTTGGTACATACCTAACTAAACGTACATACCAAAAAGCAGGAATATGCAGCTTGAGTAGATGTACTGCTTTTAGCTTCCTCAGGGTATACAATTAGCCACAAAATGTGCACGTCAGCGTGACTTACTGGTGTAATTATGCTCAGCATAATACTCATTTTGGATCTCTAATAACGATTAAGACCTAAAATACAGGTGTAAATTCTGTTAGAAAAGGTAGCCCCAAAGAGAAAACCATTCTCAAGAGGAAAGCTTAAAGATATGTCACATTTTTTTAAAAACCAACTCCTCACTGAACGCATGCATTTGAAGCATTTTTGCAGAACGAGTCTGAAAGGTGGGGTAGGTACTTCACAGAGTGAGGATCTGTTTCTGTGTCTTCCTTCAGCCATTAGGCTCCATACCTGGACTGTCTCCAGGGCTGAAGACAGCTTGCTGGTTTCAATCATGCTTTTGACATTATTTCCAAAGGCATACTCTGATACAATCTTTTACCACAAAAAGCAAAACAAAAACTCAAGAAAACTTGACATGAGAAACAGTTCACAGAGTAAATTGACATGAGCTGTTCTCAGTAAATGGTTTTATCTGATAAATATGGCTCTTTTTTTTTTTTCTTAGTAGTGAATTATCTGTGAACAGACTGTGACCGTACAAATAAGTTAGCTGATTATTCAAGAAGGTTTTACATACTTAAACATTATTTCAAGTTGAGACCTCTTGCCAACTATTCACTTGCTATTCATATTAATTATTCACACTGCAACTGGCATTTCCTCAGTGTGTTACTTAAGCACCACTTAGTGCGGCTGTGTGAATTTTTCATAGTGGATCGTTTTTATGAATCCATATCCACTGTAATATATTGTGTGTGAATTTTTACTTGCATGAGTAATTGTGAAACTCCACTTTTGTGAATGCTCTTGTTAACATTTTTTTGTTGCTGGTCACATGAGAAGGGTTTGCAAATTGCTGCCAGAGACTGAAAATATGTAATCCTTGTAACCAATGGTGTCCAAGGGTTTCTGGGATACTTTGGAGGCAGACAAGTACGGTATTGTTCCCATCATCCATTGTAGTTCAAGCAATCTGGTTTTCTTTAAAGGCAAAGTCCTTAGAAAACCGGAGCTGCCACTTTGCAGAGATTATTGTTGTGAAGGAGACATTAACTAATTATCTGTTTCACACTCCCCATCCCGCTAGCTACTGTGCGTGCTGTGGGTTTCCTTGGAAAGGAAAGTGCCTGGTTTTGCAGTGCTGGATGAGCCCAGGCCGGGCAGGGACCAGCACCGCTGCTGAAAGCTCCTGCTCTGGATGCAAGGCGGGCAGCACTGGCAGCTCAGCCCCCCGTTTCTGGCAGGGAGCCATCCTGCCTGACTCAAGTGGGGCAGAATTTGGGGGCCCAGGGGTGCGAAGGCACCCCACAGGAGGTGAGGAGAGGACACTGGGGAAGGTGCCCCGTGTCACCTCCCTTGCCCGCTGCAGGCAAGCATTGGCTGTGGCTGCAGCTGCCGGCTTGAATTGCAAGGCTGCCACGGAAGAGATCCGGTTCAAGCGTGGCTTGCCATCGGCTGCCTCTGAAGTGGGGCTAATCATAACTGAAATTTCCCACCTACTCTATTTGTCAGCTGCCTTTTTTTCCTCTCTTCTTTGAAATTCCCATCTTGGTTTTTTTTCATGGGGCATGTTTGGTCTCAACAGTGAAATGTGTTGTTTTGCTCTTTGAAGTTTGTACCAGTCTTTTCAGTCACTTCCACGTTATGCCTTTGAGAAAGGATCAGACATTATAAAGACTGTACTAATTCTACGTTACAACATTCATAAGACTGAAGTTCACAGCAAAACGAAACTGGAACCACCATCATTTGTGACTAAACATTACAGAGAAATGGCTGCTTAATGTGCAGGATTTGGGTTTTTTGTTTTTTTTTTTAAAGTGACTGTTTTTTCGGTACTGTTTTATGACTGTCATATGTTAAGCTTTTCTTTTCTCCTAAACTAACAGGAATTAGCAGTAGGTCTCCTGAAACTGAAGTAATTAGCTTTTAGGGATCTATCTGCAGAATGGTGGATGCTGGTAGGTTTTTCCATCTATAGGATGTAGCTTCAGCCCTTCAAAACCACAGCTATCGCACACCGGTGATTACTCACCTGTAGTATAAATTATAACCTGCAGCAAACTGTAAGAACAGCATCTGTTCCACATGAAACCCTGCTGAAAGATGGCTAACAGCCAGCTTTTTAGTTACATGAATGCTCACGCTTTAATTTTTTTATAATGAATAGGCAGACTTGTCTTATCACCATCCTCTTTATAAGCACTTGTCCCTGGAAAAACTGCGATGGCAATTTATATGGTCAGTTTGTTACCAGTATTATGGGACTTTAAATGATTAACCGTCATGTAGTAAAAGGTGATTAAGAAAATAAATTGGAGCACTTGGCTTTGAACGAAGTTTTATCTCTCAAGGGAATATTGAATTGTGGGGTTTTTTTTCCTCTGAAAAATACAGGGCATAATGTTTTGTGCAGAATAAATTCTAGACCAACTTGTCATATGGTACAATTTGCTACACTTTATCTTCTTAATGTAACTAATTACAGTTATAAGATGCGTAGGAAGGAGGAACTAATTGGATTATGTAACTTCCTGAAAACGTTTTTTAAATTATTATTATTAATTTTTTTTTTTAACTTTGCCATGTCCAGCCAGTTTAATTTAGAAAAATAACAGTTAATCAAACTCTGCCATTTTGCAATTCACCTGTTTGGGCATTGTTTTGATGGGATCAGGGAAGCAGCTGCGCTGAGACATTTGGGGGGATGAGGGAGGAAGGACAGAGAAAATTTGCGCTTAGATGCCCTGTGCCCCAGTCTGAATCAGGAGCATGGAATTGTGCATCTTCATAGATCAATAACAGTGCTTAATAACCAGTTCAGAAGTTATTTTACAGCATTTTGAAGTTCGGTAGCATTTGGCTTGTACATTTGGTGAAGCTCTAGCATTCGTGGCGCAAGCCAAGCTGGTCAGGTAGGAGAATGAAGGCAAAGAGATGTTAGGTGCTGCAGTCCCACACAAACCCAGCATCTTCGGTGATCATTTATGATGCTACAAAGAAATCCAAAGGAGTAGTTAGGTGGAAACAGAACCTCATAGTGTTAATCTGTGAGGATTTTTAGTTGACAAGATGCCAATTGTAAAAAAATGGGTACGGTTTCAGTTACTTCGTAAAGAAGTTATTCACTGCTGCATGTAGCATCTGGTTAAAAACGGTGAGGGTTTTTGGTATAGCTCCCCGATGAAATAATTTTCCTTACAAATATTAAAGCCTTATGTAAAAAAAAGAAAATGAAGGGTGATGTGTAGGTCTCCTGAACTACCTGTGTTCTTAAACTCTGTTTTCCAATGTCAGTTAACAGTCAGCTCAGTTGATACTAAAAAGCAATCGCTTAAATTTTAACAGCCAGCTATTCTGCAAAAGGGGGCTCCGTCCATGTTTAATAGATCTTTTTCTACTTTTAACAACTTTAGATTTCTTCTGGTGATACTTTGAGGCTCTGCGGTCCCTGTTTTTGTCTATAGTAAAACCAGCAGTGAAGTTAAAACACAGCTGTGAGTAGCACAGCCCTTACCTTTGCCTGGACAAGGACTGGTGTTGTCTGCTCTCCGGAGCTGCGGGCCACTGGGGAAGCGACAGGAAGGAGATGGGAGTGCCGAAAGCAGTTTAAAGCTTTCAGAAAAGGCGCTAGGCAGGAGTAGGGAAAGCAGGACTTTGGACTGAGGCGGGGAGCTTCCAGCATGAGGCACAGTTTCTTTCTCCACACCAGGTGGGAAGAGCAGAGAGCTGTGTTTGGGCAAGCCTCACGCTAACGGCGAGCGCTGATTCATAGGGACCCTGGATTCGCAGTAACTGGGCTGTAATCGGCGTGCAGATACAGAGGCTTACGTTTGTGGCTTGCTCAGATAAACAAGAACTTGTACAGTACCCTGGGAAAAAAATGAAATTACTTTTGGGTGGGGTTTTCTCCCCCCCTTCTCTCCCCTTTCCCCTCCTCTTTCCTTTTTCCTTCCTCTCTCCCCCCTTTTCCTTTTCCCCCGCTTTTTCCTCTCTTTCTTTTTTCCTTTTTTCCTTCTCTCTTTTTTCCTCCACCCCTTTTTTCTTTCTTTTTTTTTTTTTTTTAAGTTTCTACCTATTTAAGGTAACATTTAAAATCTGATGCTTCTCAGAAATTACCTCCACCACCACCATTTTTCCAGCTGTGACTTTGCAAAAGTGTAACAAATAAGCTCTTTCATCCCAATTCTTCTTAAACTTGTGACTGTATTGTAACTGCCAGTGATTGGGATACTCTTTTGCAACATTAAGAGAAAAACTAAAATAACGGACACCAACTTGCCTTTGGTAGTTTAGTTGGTTATCTCCAAGCTCTATCACAAGTTGAGTGATGTGAATTAGCATCTTGCTGCTAGTAGGACAGAGAGGTGTTGCTCTGTCTCCTCTGTGCAGTACCACACACCTTGTTTGTGTTAGCTCTTGAGTTCTCACAATTCAACTTGCTAACCCAGCAAAATCCCAAAAATGTCTTTTCAGCCATTTTATAAAACTAAATTGTCTCTCCGTGTGATCAAAAAAGCGTGAAGCCTGGCTTGTGTTAAGTGACAGGAGTTTGGATCATGAAGCAGGGGCAGAGGTGGGAGGAAGAACCACAGCCCTTGTTTTTTCAGCAACAGGGAAATACTAATTTGGCTCAAACAACCTTGTGAAGTCATATTCTAAGAAGAGGCTTGAAGGGTGTTAGCAAGGGCATAAATGTGGTTAAGAAACTTACTTTTGCCATTCTGTGTCTGTGGATAGACAGATAGTTGGCACTCCTTATGTTTTTTGTGAGCATCAAATTATATTAATTTCTACGTTTACGTTATTTATATGACTATTACAAGTTCCTTTCATTAGTCTTGGATATGGATGGTCGACTTCTAGCCACACGGTGTAACAGCGACGTAAAGCTGGTGACCTCTGCCTCACCTGCTGTTACTCAGAGTGAAGAATTTATTCTGCTCCGCCACCTCAGCACCTGAAAGCAAGCGGGTGGGTTTGCTCCTCGTACAGCTCTCGCTGGGGAAAGAGCAAACAGCGGCTGCTCCCTCCTTCCTGCCCACAGCACTGAGAACCAGGGGGTACCACTGCTGGCTTTTAAATTGAGTGTGGCAGCGTAAACCAGCCCTGCTCAATGGCTTTGGCTCGGCTGGATCATGGCGGGTTACCTCCCTGTCCATTCAAACAACATCAGAACTGCTGACAGCTGTGTTGGCAGTGCTTGTGTGCCTATATTTAGGGTGACATCCTTATTGTGGTCTTCGTTGTGCTGGTAGATGATATGGAAAGTTCCCATCCAGATAAAACTTAGAACCAGAAGTGATCAAGTCAGCACTGCTGGGCCAAGCATGGGCATGTCTGCAGACTGCATGGGCTGTGCTTGGTTCAGTCTCCTCCTCAGCTGACCCGGCATTCCCTAGGGATGCTGTTTGGCTCTTGGGACTGAGAGGCTCTGACTGAGCTCCTGAGCCTGCAAGCTGCACAACAAAATTGTCAGCGGTTTGCTGCCCCGTCTCATTCTACGGCTTCCCAAGCTAGGACTGTAGTCCATACTCACTACCTCCCCTTGTCTCTTTTCACGCTGTTCACCTCCCCAACTCTGAGTTTCTCATTTCTTAAGCCTGTTTGGAGACGTCAGCCAGAAGGTGCAGGTCCTGAACTGGCTGAATGTCTGTGCAAGGCATAGGGTGGAGGTGGTCCTTTGGACAAGAGGGTGAGTTGCTGTGTGGGTTAGGGGTTCCCAACACCCGGCTCTACTTTATTCTGTCTTGTCATGAGCCTCTAATGCTTGAGGCACGGTAGGACTAAGGTCCAGAAGGTAAGGAGGCTTCTCCTGAGCTCCACGTGCTGCCTGTAAGTTGCAGCTGGGTGGAGGAGGTAGGGCTGATGCATGAATGTTTGTGTTCATCTCTGCCCTCTCCTAATGATACAATTGCTGAAGCTGTAAACATTTGGGGTGAAACTGGATTTTTTTTTTTTTTTTTGGTTGGTTGGTTTTTTAATTATGTGATTGTTTAGTGCTAGTGGGCTGGGTGCTTTGTTGTTACTGTGATTTTTATTTTAAAAATCATAGAAGTTCTGCTTTCTGGCATAAACTTCTTGCTTTTATGTGAAAAATAAATGTTCCAAGGTCATTGCATTGTTTTATGGTGCATTTTTGTTCGCTCTGTCAGTCAGTCTCCTTCCCCCCCACCCCCCCCCCCCCCCCAACTGCTCCACCCAAAATTCCTCAATGCTAAACAGGGAGAGAGGGCGTGAAGCTGACTCATTACTGGACTGAGAAAGTAACTGAGGTTCATTGGTGTCCTGGGGAAGGCAATACTAATGCAGCTCTTTGCTTTGATAGATGCAAGTGAATTCCCCAATGTAGCTTCACATTCATGTCAAAGCATAAGGAAGCCTAGCCTGTGCATTTCCATCCAACAAAGAGTAATTTCTAAAAGAATGTGTTAAACAGTTCTAAAGGTTTATGGTACCAGATACTGGAACTAACATCTAACTTATTTGTCCTGCTACAATTCTTTTGAAAAAAATCCTGTGGCAAGATACTCCTCCAGTCAAACCAGTATTATCTTCTTGGACAGCTGTTATTTTGCAAAATGGTATTTTACTGGATTTTTCAGTGTGGCTTCAGATGACCTTAATTATAAATTAATGCTCAAGAGCTTTGGATTTGTATAATGACTACCCTCATGAGATTGATGAGGGATTGTCTAGTAGTCAGAATTTTTGAAAAGTTTGCCAGCCCTCTGTATTGCTTTTTGTGTTTTATGTTTGCTTTCCAATGTGTTCCTGGAGCCTGCGCTGTTAGCCCTACCTATAATCTCCATGGATTTGAATGGTTTAGGATTCAGTTACACCTTTAGATCATATGCTCTCTAATAGAAGTTGTGGAATATTTTCCTGTCTGTCCTCCAGGCTAAATGGCATGATATTTTGGTGAGCATCTCTTAATTATGGAATTCATTTCCTTTGAACCACCATAAGAAGAAATTAGCAATATTGGTTTTTTTTGAAGGATGCTGTCTTGGAATATTGTGCGTGGTAGTAATATTTCTTAGGATTCATGGGTGTTGTGTTTTACTGCATGTGCTTGATGAGCAAAGAGAGAGGTTAGAAAGATGAGGCAGAAACAAAGGGTTTGTGTTGGTTTTGGTTTTTTTAATACATACACTACATTTTTCAGATTGTATTAAGCAAATGAAATTATTGCAGTGTGCATTTTCTCCCCAGCTAACCTGTTACTACTCATCTAGTAGGAGACCGTGATTACCACTTTTTTTTTCTAGAAAAGAAATAAGAATAAATATCATGTTAAGCTTTAAGTCCAGTTTGTAGCTTGTTAAGAATTAATTTTTCTCTCTTGCTTTTAGTTGAAGCATCTTGTCATAATGGAGATGAAACAATGGAAACAATTGAGGCTGCTGAAGCACTTCTCAATATGGACTCCCCTGGTCCTATGTTGGATGAAAAAAGAATAAGTAAGTTTGTTATGAAAGCAAATCCAATCTGTATTTGCCTTGTTTATTTGTGAAAGAAAGAGGGATTCAGTACAGCATGGTTGCATGGAATTGGTAGGATTATTTTGCTTCCAGGTAGATTTTACATACATATTTTGGATATCAGAAATCCAGTGTCGTATGCAATGAAGGATTTCATTGCCATGCCAGAGTTGAACAGGTAAGGAAAGAATCAAAAATTACAGAGGGAAGGTGTGAATGAAGTTGGGTGGTTTAGATTGCAGTGTTTTGTTTGGCTGATAGAGGATTAGTCTGTTTATGTTGCCAAGATAAAAGAATATACACTTGCATCTGCAGATTGCCTTAAATATGAATGAAAATGTCACCAAATAATTGTGCTTTTTGGGGGAGTGAGTTATATCATTAAATTGTTCTATTTTAATAGTACTTCTGCTTGTGTAAAATGTTGTGGGTAGGTATATTCCATTATGAACTAGTCTTCTCTCCCTTGAAAGCCTTAAGTGTCATAGTTTTATTTTATTTTGTGTTTAAATTTTTGCTGTAAAAAAATAGCTTTTTAATGTCCTTGTGGCTGCGTGAAAATATTCCTATTGTCCCTTTCCCTTAAGCAACTATGTTTGGCGCAACGGAGGATGATGATATGGTGGCTCCTATTACACACGTGTCAGTCACGCTTGATGGGATCCCCGAGGTGGTGGAAGTTCACCAAGCCCCGGACCCTTACGCTGAATCACCAGAGACTCCAGAATTTGAACAACCAAAGAAGAAAAAAGGTAAGATGCTGCTGGAGAACAGCGGCATGGAGTAGGAGAGCAGTGGGTGGTGTGCTCTACCTCCCCTGTGGGTATCTGGAACCATTCTGGGTGTCAGGTCAAAATAACTCAGTGGGCTCAGCTAGAAATACAGAGAATGTGTTTTCTCACTGGGTAGTGTGAGCACGGATACGGGTGCTTAGACACTAATGATGGAGAGGTAGCAATGATGGCTTATCCCACAGGAAACACGAATCTCTGCTTGTTCCTATTTATAGTTTCTTCTTGCGATACAAACTATAGAGCTTTTGTTACTGTGAATCCTGGAGTACTTTAATTAGCTTGAACTAAAGATACTTGATCTGTTTGGAATATGGGATGAGAATGAGGAGGGGTTTTTAGCTTTTCTTGAATACGAATGGTTTAATTTTATTTTTTTTAAATAGCTGCATGCTATGGTAAGCGTTAGTCCCGTTTGCTGTAGATCACATTCACACAGTGTCCACTGAGTGGTGTTCCATTGGAGTCAGTGCTGTGCCAAAGAGTAATGAAGTGGTGATAGTCAGACCTTCTGCTCCTGTTTTCCCACCCTGCTTCAGCGTGGACCCCATCAGAGGTCCTGAAGCTGATGTTGACAGTGGAAGAGGGTCATGCAGTGCAGGCAGACGTAAGGTGCTGTTGCAACAATTTTTTTTTTTTTTTTTTTTTTTTTAAGAAAAAAAAAAAAAAAGAAGAAAAATTAACCAAGAGAGTTATGTTTCTGGAACTAATCCTAGGGCTGAATCAGAGCATTAGGAATTTGACAGGTTCCCCTGTGAAATAAAAGCCTTCCAGAACAGGGCTCCTGCTACCCAGCCATACTCCTGCTGAATGAGAGTGCATTTTTGCTGCTACTTCCAAATGTTGGGAGTTGTTATCTGAGAGAGCGAGCCTGTAGTCCTGTGGAGGTCTTGCAGAAGCCTTCTGAGCCTCACATGTGTCACAAGGTCTGGTAGGGACGGGTGTGGGTCGGGAAGTCTCCGATTCCCGTAAGAAAGCTGAACTGAAACTGCTGTGGAGAGCTTTACCAGCAGCTGCCCCGAGAGTGCTTCTGGGGAAACTACCGTGCTGTGTGCACTACTGCGAGATAACGAACTGTAAGAGGATTTTAAACTGTTTTTTTGTTTTTGTTCTATTCTTTTCTTCTTCTTTTTAATGTTGCTGTGTGGGTCAAAACAAGGAGCCGCTGTCTGCCAGACATTTAACCTCTTTGGCTTAATGCTTTCATACCCTCTTTTGTGTTGTGCTTCTGCTTACTCCCACTCCTTCCTCCTCCCTAGCTCTAGGTTAGAAAACCGGTTGCTTCGCAGCAAACGTGTGTTTGTTTTTGACAGTTACATCGGATAGAAAAAATACTAGAAAAGATGTATCAGCTTAGTGTTCATTAACTACTATTTTTCGATGACGTTGAGACTTCATGAGGTAGATATATGGTCTGAGTGATGCTGAAATGTTACTTCAAAATGTCCAGGGATTTGTAAGGCCTTGGTGTACAACAATTACTGCAAACTATTATTAATTTTGTAGTGCACTTTAGGATGACGTGCAGTGTGTGGGTGGAGTTCTTTTGGTTTTGGGTTTGGTTTTTTTTTTTTTTTTTTTGAAGCGCAATCTGTTTCCCTTCCTTTGGTCAGTTTTGTGGCATGGCAAAGGACTGAGGTCATTTCTGCCCTATCCGTACCACTTGTGATTTTATGAACTTCAAGCATATATAACCCATCAGCTAAACTTAAAGGGTTGCATCGTGCAGAGCATTGCCAGCTAACTGAGCCAGAATGGCACTGCCAAGTAGAGCTTCTCCAAGAAAATGTTCTGCAGAAGTGATGGTGATTTCACTTCCTTTCCTTGTGGGCCTTATTGCTGCAGCAGGAGAGCTGTATCCACCCATCTGCTCAGCTCCAAACCCATGTTCAGCATGGTGTTTGTACTTGTGAATGAGCTCTGAGCTGCTGAACTACGGATCAGAAAGACAGGAAAAACAAAGGGATGTCAGAGGAAGAAACTTGGAAATTTGCTATACTAACACCTTCAGTCCCATTTTTGCTATGGGAGGTATCTGGCAGTAGGTGGTCACATAAGTTATATACACATTGTATTTTAGATATATACTGTTTATTATATTTTTACATTCATTATATTTTTTAAACAAAAAAAGCACTGAAAACAGTGCAATAAAATGTATTGAACTTTTTCTGAGAGGGTATAAAATATTTAATCAGGATGAGCATCTCACTTTCTAAATATCATATTAATTTGTAGCATGAATTTCTAACCTGAACTGGTTTTGCAACCATGGAAATAGGAAAGTGGAAAAAACAATTATAAATTCAAATAGCTATACAAAATTACAGTAGCCCCACATAAGGCTTAGTTCTTGCACATTCTTCATCCTTCCTCTTTGTAAAATTCTCTCCTAAAAAGGAATTTAGTGATGTACTCTGAAAGGTAACAAATTCATGCTCTATTGAACCAAAGGAGGAAGCGTGCTAACACTTAATGTGCTTTCAGAAAACATCTTCTTTTAAACAAAGGAAACATATCTTGTGTTTCTTTAACTGTTTTTGATGGTATCAGTCAGCGCCTGGAGATCATAGTTCACAGTGTAGTCTAAACCCATCATCTTAAGTATCTCTAGCCCAGATACAGAGCAGTAACATCAATATCTTTCTGTAAATGAGTTTCACATTCTTCACTGACTTCTAATTTTGGATGGGTTTGTGGTAGAGGATTGTCCATATAGGATGTCTTGAAGTAGTCTAGGCTGAGGTAAGAGAGCCTAGAATTGCTGTAGCAGTAGTATTCATATTTAGTAGCCTAGGTTATCCCTAATCAGAAGTATAAGAAATTATATGTGATCCGTACTTACGTTTCCTGAAGTTGGCTGGTAGTAGTTCAGTCATGACCTAATTGAGCCCTCATCCATTTCATCTTCTTTTAAGACCTGATCTCATTTGGACATGAGGTAATTAATTACATCAAAATAACACTCCCCACTCCTTAATGGCGTACATTTACACCTTTACAAGAGGGGAAACGAAATGAGCACCCAACAGAGTCTTCCCATGACACAACTCTAAGGGGAGAAAAGCACTCAGCCACCGTTATCCTGACAGACTTCTTGTATAGATCAGCTTCTACTGCACAAGACTCACTTCATCTAGACATTTTAGGGAAAACAGACATTTCTGTAACCAATAATGGTGAGTGGAACAAAGCTGCTAAAAATCTACTCCAGTAATTCTTTATCCTTTCATATAATGATATATGAAAAAACAGTACTGTAGGTTTTCCTCCCTCCCATCTTCATTCAAATCAAGGGAGACATTACTGGCCAAGATGATGGCTGAACTTTGTGTCCCGTCCTCAGTCACGAATCCTGTCTGAACGGAAGCAATAAAATTAGAGGACTCCAGGCATTACTAGAGTTTCCTCACTGTAGCTCTCTCAGCTAGTTATCCCTCCTCCCCTATGCCCTGTCAAAAAAAAGAGAGAGAAAGAAAAAGGTGCAAAGGTGGACTTAGCAAGACTGCTAATGTCAAAAGGTGAGTGCTCAAGCCAGTGTTTCTTATGACTTCTTTATAGATAGCTGGAAGTCTAGAACAAAGCAGACGGCGCAGGCTGGCACTGAGCATTTTTTTTTTTTCAGAGCTAGTGAAAAACCCTCACTCTTACTCTGCAGCAGAGCCGTTTCCGTGCTAAAGCAGCCCCTAAAAACAAAACCAAAAGTGGAACGTCATAGCGTGTAGGATTGCACAGGCCTGTTGGTCTTGCCTCTGTAGAACATAAACTCTTTGGAAACACAATAAATAGAGAAAAAGAAAAATATTTTTCTTTAGATCTTTAATTATGACAGTAGGTTATTTGGACTACAGATATGTTTCTCTGAGTCCTGTGTCTGCTTGGTCTATTCTGCTTCTCAAAAGAGCAAAGGTAATACATGAATAATTTAGGTATTGTCAATGTACTAAGGGGTCACTGCAAAACCTGGTAAGAGAAATTTTTATCTCGTAAGAAAGTTCTGAAGGTTTCTGATTAATTACATTACCGATAAAAGCTGCCATTGCAGGGAATGAGAAATAATAAAGGAATAGGTTCAAGGTTTTATATTGAAAAATACCTCAGCATGCCTTAAATTTTTTACTCCATTTATGTTTAGGTAGTTGATTTCTCAGCATTTTCAAATGAATGCTCTTCATTCTTGTCATCAGTTGTAACTAACTTCTTCCTTTCAGGCTTCCTTACCAGATAGAGCTACCATGCTTGTGACTTCAAAAACTGGTGGATTTTTCGGAGCCTGCTACTGATTGTGCTGGTCTTAACAAACAAAAGTGACTTTCCTTTGCCTGTAGCTGCTGTTGAGAAAGGTGGTAAAAGAAAATAGGACTGAAAAAATGTTTTCTTCACATGACAGTATAGTTTGCTGCTGTCAGTGGAGACTTTGAATCTAGTAAACAAGCAGAGAATCTTGTTTTATCCCTAAATTCCATTTTGGTGATGAGTGAACAAGATAGTGCTCTGTATTTTATTTAGCTTTTCCTGTTTAAACTCTTGCCCACAGTTAATAGCTTATTCTTCTCATCTCTTCTGTTTTAAGTGCTCTTAAGAGTACCTAAAAAGCCACAGAAATTTCCAAGGTACATGGACTTTGGAAAAGTGAGTGAAATCTTTACTAGAAGTACACTAAGAGCATAGGGGGTCCAATCCTGCTGTAGAAATTGAAAAAGTTCAGCATAGAACTGAGCTCCTAACTTACTAGAAATTGAATCCTCTCTGAATTGGGGAAACAAATCTCTTCCCTTTTTAGGTCCTTGTTCTTTTTTATTTCCTTTTTTTTAAGCTGCAGTTTGACTTACTGGTCGTTTATTCCAGGGAAGAAGCCAAAACCATCTCGTCCTGAGTCCCCTACTACAACTCCAACCATATCTGTGAAAAGGAAAAACAAAGATGGAAAGGGTAAGTCAAAGAGTTGTCACTGAAGTTTTTAAAAGAACATTGTTTCTGAGTGATCCGTAAAAAGAAAACATTTGTGATGTAAAAAGAAAACGTTCACTAATTTTCTTGTGATGTAAAACCAGGTCTTATGCTCGGGGTAGTTAACGTCTCATCTTAAGGCAAGTAAAAATTTAGTGCACAAGATTTCTTGGTTAAATACCCAGTTCCTAGGGAGAATAACATATTTGTCACTTTAGTAGCAAGGGTTCTTGGAAACTCTTCAAGCTCCTGCAGAGGCTGCTGTGTTTTGAGTGAAGTCTTGGGGAGTGCTTTGCATTGTATTAGGGTTTCTTCGGCTGTGGTTATTTTGACAGATGATCTTTGAAAACGTTTTCCATCTGTGTGTGTCTAATTCTGCATGAGGAGCTAATCAAGGCTGCCAGTTGGCAGCAGGAAGTACCAAGCCCTAAATTTTGAGGAAAGTTGTAACGCAGCTTGAAGACTTGGGCAGAAAACTTGGGGGTTTGATACTTCTTTCATTCCTCCTGTGTTTAAAAGGAAGAAGGAAAATAAATACCACATAACTGACACAGACTGAACTGTTCAGTAGTGCCTATCAGTTTTGTCACCGGTTCAGTTGCTTTGCTGTTGGGTCCAGCACCCACACCCGTGCCTGGGCTGGCATCTGAATGGCAGCCTGATGCTCTGGCCCCCACTGAGTTCTGCTGCGCTCAGCGGGAGCTGGAAATGAGCCTCCCCTGTGTCACCAGAAGTGCCTGCACGCGCGCCTAGGGACTCATGTGCAATACTTGCATGCAGTACTTGCCAGGACAGGAGCCTAGTGAAACCTGGAAGGTGGCATAAGAGTGTCACTCTCTTGAAGTCAGAAAAATCGCTACACTGACAAATGAGTGTGGTTTTTTTTTCCTTTTGAAGAGGGATTTTCTGCAATAACAGGAAAAAAAACCCGTTGGCAAGCAATAAATATTGAACAGGTTAATGCCAGCAATTTTGAGTATGTATTGTTGCTATTTTTTTTTTTTAATTAAAACCTGATTTTTAGGTAAAAATGAAACAAAAGTATCAGAGGAACCTCCAAGTAGTGCTCAAATGAAATAATATAAAAGCAGCTAGCCACAAAATTAAAAGGCAGAAGAGTCTAATGTTTCTGTCGATGATGGCAAGTATACACCATGTTTCACATTTGTCCATTGTTACAAAATTGCTAATTCAGAAGGAATTAAAAAGGAGCGTGTTGCTGAAACCACTGCCTGTTACAAAAAAGGCTACCACAAAAGCATTTGTTTAGCATTTTGAGGAACATAGAATTGAAGTAAAAGGGATATTAATATAACCGGCCATGTCAGGGAAGCAGCTAGAAAATCATGAGAGTTGCCTGTCTTTCAGTATCCACAATGTTCCCCTAAGGAGAACATGTATGCTAAAATACCAAGCCCTCCATATAATTATTTAATGCAATGCATGGAGAAAACTGAGTTTTCTACATATTTATTGTTCTGCTGTGACTCAGAGGAGGCTAAAAATTCTGCTTGTGAGTAAAGCAGACATGGATTTTGCAGACAGTCCTCTTCAGAGTGATTTTCAGTGGCTAAGCAGTGACAAATTTTCAGACTGCCTTGATGCAGCTGAGCATTTTTAGTCTAGACTACAACAAAAGCACCCTGGATTAGATGGTAAGTGGCTGGGAATGCTCTCGCTCCTGGCTGACATTGTGTCTTGCCTAAGCAGTCTTAACCTTTGCCTTCGGGGTATCTGAAGGCAAACAGGCTGACCATTTCATTTAAGCTGGGAGACATTTGTTGCAAAGGTAGTGTTTTTTCTCTAGCGATGCTCACTTTTCAACTTTCCACCTGCTGAAGGAGCTGTTAATATTTTGTACTGCCAGCGCTGATGACTTTGCTGAATATTTGCAAAACATAGATTATAATACAGTAGTATGGGAGTTTTAATTTGTAAGACACCTCCTCTTGTTGAACAAAGTTCAGAATGGTGGTCATTGCAGTTGAAAAAACTGCCAGGTTAAATTGAAGCTAACAAAAGAGATCCTGTCACCTTCTGATGCACTGGGCATCATTTTTTGGTGAAACTTAAGAAATCTGCACGTGCTGTCCTTGCCGTGTTTTTGCACAGCTACTTGTGGGAGGTGATACTTTCATACAAGAAGTTTTTTCTTCCTCTCTCAGACTAACAACATATCACTAAGAAGCTTATGTGCAGCTTCGCATCCAAAAGAACATCAGACACCAAAAGCCTGAAAAAAAAGGAGGAAAAGGGGTCTCATAACTCCTTAAATGTGCTTTCAGAAGAAGAGAATATGCAAATTTTGTAGTAGGTTTAAGTACTCACAATCTGTGATTTTAATACTGTTTCTTCATATGTGGTAAACACAGAACAGATGTGATGGATTTCCATATATAAGTGTTTGTGCCCGCCTGTTTGTAAAGTGAAATTTGAATGTTGTCTACCAACAAGTGCGAGCGCTCACTGGATTTAAAAAATCTTTTTCTAAACTTTATTCTTGAAGGTTTGCCTGCCTCAGCATATGCCACTGATTGCCCCATATAAATCTAATTGTTAAAAGTACAGATTTTGTTTAGTCATTGAGAGGATTAAAACACTCACCTCAATTCAGCAAAGTATTTAAGCAAGGGCTTAATTTCTAGCATTTTCAGAGGATGGACCTGAACATGTTCCTATTTGAGGTAAAGCATTAGGGACTGGTTCTGTAACTGAATTAGGCAGGAGAGAAGTATGCATATAGGTGACTAACACTGTCTAACGGTGGTGATTGGAAGGGGGTGACTGTAGGTTGACTGGTACCTGACTCTCTAGGTTACAGACAGTGGCTAGGGTGTTTGGGCACCCAGATTATAACTACTAACAAGAATCTCTTCCCATGCCCTTCCATCACTATTTCCTAGTCTTGATGATATATTACAGTGAATTCGTAAAGATACCAGTTTCTTAATTTTTAGATTATTTACATCATCAATAAAATATGGTCAACTATTTTTTTTTTCCTTTTTTTCCTGCGTCCTGAAATACTTTTGTTTTAGGAAATACAATTTATCTCTGGGAGTTCTTACTATCACTGCTCCAGGACAAAGCTACATGTCCTAAATATATCAAATGGACTCAAAGAGAGAAGGGCATTTTCAAACTGGTAGATTCCAAGGCTGTGTCCAAGTTGTGGGGACAACACAAAAACAAACCTGACATGAATTATGAAACAATGGGTAGAGCTCTCAGGTATGTGCATTTTTAATAATAAACTGGTTTTGTTGCCTTAGTGTTTGCATGCATTAAATGCCTCATCTAATTTGTGTAACAACAGTAAAGAGTTAGTATTCTACCGATTTGGGAAATGAAGAAGTTATTTCAGCAAAATAAATAAGCTAACTAAAGGTAACCCTAATTAACCTCAGCCACAAATCAGTCACCTTCAGTCTCAGCTCAGACATTTTCAGTGCTGCTGCAAAAACTGCATCTTCACAGTCAGCCACAGACAAAGTAAGAGACTGAAGATTCCAAGTGGGGCAAGCCTTTTACATAAAATTTGAGTCTGTATTCTCCAAAAGATCCTAAATTCAGGTGTATTAATGAAATTATTTCTACTAGTTGCAAATGATCTTGTTTCCAGTGGAAGATACAGTTTTAGAATTCAGGTCTGGGTGCACTTCTCTGGACTTGTGTGTACAGACAGTTTTAAAACATCATGTGTGTCTGCCTATCAGGCTGGGGTTTTTCTCATACAGAAAAGACTGTGCAAAATAAGCAGACATCCACGAGTGTGGGTGATGCAAGCTTCAGTCTTACCTGCTGATTGATAATTGTCCATCTGAGCAGCTATGCATTTCTCTTCATTTCCCTTCACCCCTCACCTCAGTGTGCGTAATATCAAATTGTCATATTAGTTTGTAAATATAACAGACATAGTGCTCTCCTGTCCCATTCCTTTTGCTTTGTTGCAGCTAAAATGTCTGCTTGTGCTCTCTGGTGAATAAGCATGAATTCAGGGAGCTGAAAGAAGTATATGAGTCAAGAGAAGAATTACAAATTTCATGCATCTTTTAAAGAGCGTGAGTTGATAGCAGAGCTGCCAAGTCATGGAGTTCTTCTCTTTCTCCTCAGAGTTATCTGAGGTTGAAATTAAAAGGTGACAAGAAATACCAGTAAAGGAAAGTTGTTTGAGGAAAAAATATGCTATTAAATTGGCCACTCCTTTATAATGAAGAAACTAGGCACTTAAAATATTAAACCTTAAGCTTCCGCTTGTTACTGCTGGTCTTATTTTCTGGGGGTTTTGTTGCCTTTTTTGGTTGGTTGGTTGGTTTGGTTTTTGGCAAAAAACACTGTGTAACTTGGTGTGTGTACGCTTTAAACAGATACTATTACCAAAGAGGAATACTGGCTAAAGTAGAAGGTCAGCGCCTAGTATATCAATTTAAAGACATGCCAAAAGATATCATCTATATAGATGATGAAGATGCGAGCCCTAGCACGGAATCATCAGATTCAACTCTGCTCTCAACTCCTGTGGCCAATAGAAACCAGTCGAGCAGATCTAGAGCGTCTGCAAATGTGGGAACAAAGGGAGGATCAACCACAGCGGTAAAAACAGGAAACTCAAAGCCCGCTAAGCTGAAGGAGCATGTAGAAGTTGTACAGCAGCAGACACCTGGCTTGACTTCAGAAATTTTGAGGACAATGCAATCTCCGCAGCCAGTACATCCCACTCAGCTTTTTCGGACAGTTCACGTAATGCAGCCGTTGCAGTCCCTCACAGAAGGACATGCGGCTGTAACCAGTAATGTTCCGGATGAAACGTTAAATCCCTCGGTTCAGAATATAAGGTAAGAAAATGTATAGAAAATAAATGTATGAATAATAATAAATTCACTGGATGATGGCTAGATAGACTAGATTCTTTGTTGTGTTTCAGAAAAATGCTCGTCTCCCAGTTTGGTTGAAGTGAAACGGTGTCTTTCTGGCCGATCCTGGGAATTGAGAGTTACTACAGCATACTGCGACGTGTACGCTCATAAATGCTCTGCCTTTGGTGGAGGGAAACACATCTTCCCTGTGGTATTAGGCTTGATGCAAATCCTTTAGAGAGGAAAAATACACAACTTCTCTTTAAAATGGGTATCATCAGTTCTGTCCCACAGCAGAGGCAGTATTTTCATGGCTCTGCTTTTTCACTGACTGGTGTCTTTGCTTTTGAATTGTACATGGTGTGTCTGCATGATCCCTTCAAAAAGATTTTCCTTCTTGCTTCTAAATTTTTCTTCTTAAGAATTTTTTATCATCTCTTTCATCTTTTGTATTGTCCCCGGTTACAACAAGGGAAAGCTCCATGTTATCTACTTAAGCATTTTGCTGCTGTTAGAAGAGCACGTTCTTTTGATTTTAGAAAACAATTAACAGAATAATCTCATGGGAGCTGTGTATCTGCAGACTATTTTAGGAGACAGTCATGCTTCCACGCTTAATTTGGAAGTCAACTGGCTAACACTACACAGCATTTAAGCATCATGACTCCTTTGCACCTACCGTTAGTAGCAGCATCCTAATTGAAGAGGCTTTAAAAACAACCACTTAAGCCTGGTTTTACCCTAGGCTGAGGCGTCCCCTGATGGAGCTTGTTCATCTCCACTGACTACAAAAGACCTAAACCAAATAAATGTTCTTGTAATCTAGGCCCCTTACAGGAATGTCAGAGTTGTATATAGTGATTTTGGACCTTAAAGCTGTTTCAGGAAAGCTTCAGGATATAATTCAGGAGCTGCACATTCTTAATGAATGACCAACATCACTTTTTTTCGAGATTTGCTGTGTTAACACCACCATTATAATGGTTATCATTTTGTGCTGCAAAACGGCAATAACGCTGTTTCCTGCTCCCTTCCTCTATTCTTTCCTTTGAAAATTACATCCAGAGCCACCAATAGATATGGAGTGGTACTGACTATCTGGGGTTAACCGTGCAATTTTGTCAGAGAGAAGTAAGTAATGACACTAATGAGACCAAATAATTTCTTCGTTTCCAAAGAATAAGTTTTGCTCTCTCATCTCAGCTACTAAAGGGATGCTGTAAAAGCTAGTCAGTTATTAAAACTCCACTTATATAAAAGGAAAATCCAGAACAGCAATAACAGCTAGATTTTTCAGAAGAACTGAAAGAAGAACTGAAACTGTTTAGATCAGCCTCCAGTGACTGATATAATAGAATCAATAAGAAACACTTTAGGAGATAACAGAGTATTGAGGAAGCTGAACATTTATATACAGAAAATGACAAACCAAGACTGCAGCTTCAATTAAGAAAAAAAGTTATATTATCTGTTCTTTCCTTGAGGTAAGAAAAAACCTCAAACTTTAAAATTATCCCTGGACTTCCTAATTTGAATCCTGTTTGGTTTTTTGTAATTTCCTTAAAAAATATGAAATTTTTTCATTCACGCTGCAATATGGGAAATTCACACTGAAAAGATAAATTCACTGGTTAGTAAGGGCTGCAAGGGAATAAATACATTGGGCCATGAAAGCAAAAATATTTTTCATGTTTACTGGTAGGCACTGTAAAACAAACTTGAAAGAGTTACCATTTTTAAGTAGACAATATCTGTTTTCATTTGTCTTTTAATTCTAAAATGTATGATTTGAAATCAAATTGTGTTTTGCTTATTGTTCTTACCAACTAGAATTAGTTCAAGATGCACATAGGGGAGGGAAGTTTATGTGAAAGATAATTATGAAGAATTTGGCCAAAAAAAAAACCAAACCAAAAAAACCCCCAGTTTTGTAATTAATTTAGAAAATGAATAAAAATCTGCATCAAGGTGATGTCTTGCCAGTTTTTAAAGCTTAGGAATGAAGCCACTCTGTACAGTGCAATCCTATGACTTCAAGGTTGATGAAGGATTTAATTACTTGTAAAAATTGACTAGGGCAGTATAGTGAAAGGAAACAAGTACAGATATAATTGAAGCTATACAGTACCATTTAAGTCAGTAGAATAATGTTATTAAACATTACTGGGGGAAAGTTCAGCAATTTGCAGAATTAAATAGCTCTAGGCTAGACCTACACTAGATTATATATCAAAAACAATATCAATAGTGTAGATGGTATAAAAAATGGTAACAACAAACTGAAGTATCTGTAAGACCTAATAAGGCAGGCAGGCAAGAAGTCCAGCCTAACATTTGGAAAGCTGCTCCGTGACATTATGACATCCAATTATTGCATTACGGTATTTCACAATTGGACCTTGGGCAATAAGCTAAGGGGAAAAAAGTAGTAGAGATGATACATGTGTGAAGTTCGGGATGAAGTAAAAGCCTCAAAGCCTTAGGGTTGTGTGTTGCGTCGGTTCTAATCCATTGTTTGTATCTTAAAACATTATTCCACGAAGTCTTCAACTGCACTTTCCTTTGCCAAGGTGACAAAGTGTCTCAGGTGAAGGTAAAAAAAAGACCCGTTGGATCTTTTCAGTACAGTACGTAATTACTGAATGGTATAGAAGTATTGCTGATTAAGAAAGAATGTACTAAGGTGTCTGGGCAGTTAGAGTGACGATAAAAAACACACCCCAGATTTTTTTTGGTGTGCTTTTAACCAGGATGGGCCAAGCTGCAAACCAAGCTGCGGATGAGTCCTGTGCAGTAGTCACTGCCCATTCCAGGCTCTAAAAATACAATTTATGACAGATACATTTCTGCTCAGTTTCAAAATGCAAACTTCAAATAGTCTGGTGAGGTAGAAGGACACACTGAACATTTTTTGGAGCAAATGTTTTAGGTCTTGTTTTATAATAAGGCTAAAACAAAGGAACTATATTTTGGGTTTGTTTGTTCAAACAGCTATAAATCTCTAGCAGTTGAATGTGTGTGTGTACACGTTCTGAACTGCTGCAGTGGAGCTTCCATAAGGGTTGAAATGAATGGTCTACACGATTTGAAAATGTACAGCACGTACAATTGCCATTATAGAATAAGAGCTGACAAACCTTCTGATGTATGCACTCTCTCAGTAGGATTGTGGTTGGAGTCACTTTATAGTATTTTTATACGGAAGCATGAGGCCAAATAGCAACATTGGTGGCCAGTTGCTGTTCAGAGGTTGGGGCACGTAGATAGTCAAGATAATTTGGGAGAAAGGGCAATCAGGGTTTGGGAATGATCCTCAGAAGTTTTTCTGACATATACTGGTTAGTGGTTGTGCTCTGCCTTGAAGCGTGAACATCTTGGACCCATATAATTTGTCTTACACAATGTAGCTTCTAAAGTTTTATTTATATAAATGTTCTTCCCTCTTCTTCATGGAAATAAATGGTCTTCCCTCTGCAGCAATTTGCTTCTGTTGTGTTGTGAGAAGAAAAAAAAATTGTGATTAACCACGTACTATGGAGAAAACGTTGAGGATTTTTGAGGTCAGAACAATTGGCTTCTTAACCATATCCTTCAGAGAAGAAGTCTGAACATGCATCTTCTCTGCTGAGGGACCTGGTAAAAGAATCATATTTGAAGAATGTTGTGAAGGGCTTGTGTCACCATCCCTCCCCTGCGCGAGGCGTCATTGCCTGGTGAAGTCTACTCCCAGAGCATCGCTGCGAGAGCGTGGCAGCCGTTCCCCAGGGCCTCCTTGTGTTTCTCAAAGAAATGGGTATGCCAGTGAAAATCAGGGGTTGGTTCTTCACAGGAGACAGGCAGTGGCTTCATTTATAGCTGCACAAAGCTCATGCAAAGTTTTGTGTGCTTTGAAGGGAGAGTACTGGAATGGTCTTGGCTTTTGGATGGCTTTTGGATGGGCTTTTTGTACAAGTTCTGGTGCTGCTGTATGCAGGGGAGACAAGGAGAAGCGTTGTTCGCCAGGGATAGATGGCTCTCCTTCAGCCCCCGTGCTTATGCAGAAAGGCTGTGATGTGGTGCTAACCCAAGCTTGGGAAACGGGGCAGGAGCAGGGTCAGGTCATGCAAACTGGGTTTTACTGACTGGGGAAGATTTCTAGTATCCCCAGTGGGAATATTCGGAATTGCAAACTCGCTGCTGTTCTGCAGGTCTGACTGCTCTGGCTCTGTGGATGCAAGCACAGTTACTACAGTCTCCAATCGTGTAACTGGGAGCTGAATTTGGCACCACGTGTTTCCAGTGATAAGACAAAAATAAAAATGCCTCTCTGGATGAGCATTTTGTTTCTAACTTTTTCCAAGGAGCCAGCTTTTTTAAGGAAGGAAAAAAAAAAAGTCTCTTTGAATTTATCGCTTGTAAACTTGTTCTGTTTAAACCAGAATAACTGACACAGGTTAACCAGAATATCTGGTTTATTGGAGTAATTGTGTTTTAGCTTGGAATTCAGAGGCACTGAAGTAGGCCTGGGATTCAGCTCCATGTTCATTGGGTCATTCAGAGCGTAAAGGGCATCCTTTCTGTTGCTCCAGAAAGTGTACCTCTCCTGTAAGGTTAGGGACTTACCTTACCATGGGTAGTCTAGGACATCGCACAGGGCTCTAAGGTGCTTGCATTTGGGCAATTAAATTGCTCCCTTAAATGACTAGGGCTGCAGATAGAGAGAGATGCATTTTCATTTACCTTTAATCTAGAGTAGTACTGACTTAAAATGAAGAGAGGTTCTCACGTTACTTATGGTTCATAGATCACATTGTGAGTAGTTTGAAATTGTACATCTCTCTCTCTTACTGACTGTACGGGCCGTAGCTGAATCTTGTAGCTGGCAACTCTGTATACCAAGAAACTTGCAATTAGCTGTCTGCTGACAGATCCTGTGCACTGCTTTAGCAGGCTTCAGGTTTTAAACACAATGTTTCTATCAAAATTCAGTTTATTGTTTCTTTTCTATATTTTCAAGTTGTCATTGTGATAGCTTGGACAGAGCGTGTTACAAGACCAGTATCCTGACTCTGTTCTGTAGCTGGGGGAAAAGCTAATACAGACCACAGAGGACCAGTGGGATATGCTCTGTGTGTTCACTTCTGAACTGGAGAACCACTACATGATGGATCAGCCACAGCTTTCATCTTGACCTTTTTGCAGCCTTTGGGGTAGAAAACATTGCAGTAATTCATCCTGAAGGTGACACAAGCGTGGACCACAGTGGCAAGATCCTCATTCAAGAGGAGAAGGAAGTAGCTGAAGGTGAATAGTGTTTTTTCTGGGCATGAGCATTCTGTGTAAGAACAGTGATGAAGCCAACAATATGCCAACACAGTGGATTGTCCCGATAAGCAGAGGGAATTACCTTTGAAAGTCATGTCTACCCCAAGCAAACACATATGCTTTCTGCTATTGTTCCATAATCTGTTTCTGTGTCCAGGCTATGATGTATTGGTGGTCTGACTGCAGCTATGCTGATGCTGAAAAATACACAGATTTGTCTAGCATGAGTTTATCAACTCTGAAAATGTGATTACAGCTGCTATGTCAAATGAAATGTCTTCATCTTGTGCCATGTATATACGTTAACTTATGTAAGTTGTGCAGTGAATGTCACTGTTATGTTCTGTAATCATACTTTGCACCCTATCTATATTGGTTTTGCTCGAGCTTGCATAACCACGGAGACATAGGGAGGCAGTCTGGCACTGTCCTACTGAGATTTTGCATTGACCATCTGCTTTCAGTCCTTTTTTCCTGAATACGAATGAGAGTCAAATCTGTACGATGTCAGCTAATGTTGTAGCCCATCACTCCTCTGCCATTCCTATAGGTATGCTGAATAAAAACTATCACAGGTGTCAGTGTCGGTAAAGAGCTCGCTAGGGCTCCCTGGGACTTGATGGGGAACATGAGCAAAGGAATACGATGCCAGCTGAGGACTTCTAGATCATTTGAAACAACTCCTGGCTAATACTTGGAAGGCCTTACTTTGATCAGCCAGCATTGGTGCACGTGCTTTGCTTCTGTTTGCAGTTAGACGGTAGTCTTCTGTCAGAGCAACAAGTTGGGCCTTCATGCTCCGAAGGAAGGCCTGTACTAAAAGCTCTCCAACACACCAACTAGCAGATACTGTTGGTTCTGGCTCACTGCTGCTGTAGCCTTCCCCAAAGGGAGGGAAGCAGGTGATTTGTTGCAAAGAGTTCATCTTTGTAATCTCTTAAGCGAAGGCTTGACTGCATCTCAAGTTTGAGGATGGTGAGGAAAATGTCCTTCCTGAGGGAGGTTTTGGTCAGAAATAGGCTGATGTGACCTCAGTGGGCTTCTACAAGAAACTCTCATGTTACAACAGGGTGTGTTTCTCAGAACAGGTTTACAATACGAACATCTTCTATCACAGCAAAGACTTTGGTTATAAGCAAACATTTTGATTTGATTTTCCTGCAGCTGAGACCTTTTCTTAAGTCCATTGCTGATTTAATTTCTGTGGTAGGTAGGAAGAAGGCTGCTTATGGCAGAAGGGACTTCAAAGTCATCTAGACAGATTAATTTTGTTTCTGCACAATGAGAAGCAATCCACAGGAGCTCTCTTTACGTGTCTTTGGCACTGTCGAAAGAGGTGGGGTTTCTGCAGGTCTCT
Source organism: Phoenicopterus ruber ruber (assembly GCA_009819775.1). Lineage (NCBI taxonomy): Eukaryota > Metazoa > Chordata > Aves > Phoenicopteriformes > Phoenicopteridae > Phoenicopterus > Phoenicopterus ruber. The sequence continues at coordinate 185,741,827 of CM020215.1, read as the reverse complement.
GTTAGTATCAAAGTTTGAGTTTTAATTCAGGTGAGTGTGCAGTTTTGAAAAATTCTAGAAAGAAGACTGTAAGACTGCATGGGTCAGTAAAAAGGACACCAGAGTTGAGAGTTGAGTCCTCTGTCCTCATGATGTAAGAGATCATCTTGTCCAGGCAAAGAGCTAGACAAGAACAGGCAAGTTCTGCCCTCCCTTCATAGGAGGCTGTGTTCAGACTGGGCATGAAGGCATCAAGTACCTTTCTGCCTCTTGTGGACATCTCCCCCTAGACTTCTTCAGCAGCTCCTGTCTGCGTGGCTTGTGCTGTGGAAGGGCCAGTGGTTATGACAGCAATACGTTGGGGTGAAGTACTGACAAGATTGTTGAGGACTCTGAGGATCACGTACAGGAGCACAGCTGTGGAATGGTTTGCAGTGACAGCAGAGCTCGAGTTGCGTTTGGCTGATGCTTCCTATAGTCACTCTGGCATCTGAAGTGGTTCTAACAAGCACACCCCACCCCTTCACCTCCCTCGCTCTTCCTAGCTTGACTGAATGAGTTGTTTGCAACCAGTTAGTTGAACAAATGGGGAAAGTCCCTGGAAATTTGCCTGTTTATCTCAAGGCCGTTGTTTCCCCTGTAGCTGTAGGTTGAACAATGTGTATGTTGGAGAGGGAATTCTCCTCTGTTACCTCTCTCCATGTATTTCTTAACATTGCCTTGTTTCATTTTCTTATTGTGCTGTGAAATACTTTGTTTACCTTGGCTTGTCACTTCAGTATTTTTTTTGTATCGTCTCCCTTTCTCCATTTCATAAATTTCACATAAATTACCATGAATAAACTTGTTTTTCCTGCCTGTCACTTAATGTTTGCTTTATCACTAGTTACCTCTTGATGAGCTAATATGATATTGCACAATTCTAGACTGTTAACAGTACCAAATGGACTAAGAAATAGATGATCATTTTCTGCCAAGCTAAAATGACTTCAGAATTTTTGTCATTCTTTTCTCAGTTGTAACCAGACTCTGTTATGGCAGCATTTCCTTTTCATCACTGTTGCTCAGTGTTCCTGTTCCTTTTGTAACCTCAGCAGAGGAACTTTTACAGTAATCACCCAACAGATTTCTACTTTAGAGTAGGAAGGGCGTTAGCAAATTGACAGTGAAGTTCAGAAGCATAGCAAAATACACAGTTCAAAGCACCTAAAATAATGTAGTGCAGTGTTAACAGATCACCGTAAATGTGTACTTTTTTTTTTTTTTGTAAAACGGGCAAAATGATTAACCAAACCTGTTGGTTTTTTTTTTTTTCAATTATATTCAAGGCAAATAGTTTGAGCAGATAGATTTTTAGTTTGTAAACAGACACAGTTGTCTGTAGTCTTACCAATTAAGGCAAATGTCTTGCTTGGCCACCATTAGCATAAAAAACAACGTGTATTTATGGTGCTGTGTGCTACTTAATCCTGTGCTTGTGCAGACATCTGCTGCATGCTTTCCCTCTAGTAAGTTCACACTCTGTGTATGTGTATACATATATGTGTAAATACATGTCTATATATGTGTGAATCATATATGTGTCTTGACTGATGGAGAAGGTAGAGCAGGTGGAGTAAACTATTAGTCACAGTATGATGTACAGGTATGGGACTTGCTTTCAGAAGAAATAAAACGGCTTAACATCAATATGCAAATACTAATTACAGTGTGCTGAGACAAACGGTCTGGTTTGGTCCTCTCAGAGCTGTTGCTCCTAGTGCTTGGCAGAATACCTTCTGTATTGATTAGATCCAGTTCACACTTTTTCAGGTTGTCCTTTGTAGCCATTTAGCAGCTAGAAGCTTTTATTTTTACTATTTTGTTTTAAAACAAAACAGCTAAAGAACAAGAAAGTAGCTTCAAAGTAATACTTGGATGGCATACCAGCCCAGGTTAGCAGCTTCAGCTGCTCCTTTCAAAACTGCAACTATTGAGTTGATCTTAATCCTTCACGTTCAAGTAAGTTTCTTCATGGATTAAAGAGCTGGCTTGGTACCTTCTCAGCTGCTTGTAATGCTTTTCTGATGGCAAGTGTCAGTTGTCTTTCCTCCTTAGCTGTTCCATTTGCATTGCTTGTCCCTGTAGACTTTCCTGGTTTGAGCTGTATCTACGTGACATTTTGATTTTACTGCAAGTTGGTTTAACTGTACATAGTTTACTCTTTAATTATTATTAAATAATTACTTTTTTTAAAAAAGCTAGTGGATGCCCTCATCCTGTTACTACTACTGGACATGAGCCAGCAATGTGCGCTCACAGCCCAGAAAGCCAACCGTATCCTGGGCTGCATCAAAAGCAGCGTGGCCAGCAGGTCGAGGGAGGGGATTCTGCCCCTCTACTCCGCTCTGGTGAGACCCCACCTGGAGTCCTGCGTCCAGCTCTGGGGTCCGCAGCACAAGAAGGACATGGACCTGCTGGAGCGGGTCCAGAGGAGGGCCACAAAAATGATCAGAGGGATGGAACACCTCTCCTATGAAGACAGGCTGAGAGAGTTGGGGTTTTTCAGCCTGGAGAAGAGAAGGCTCCAGGGAGACCTTATTGCAGCCTTTCAGTACTTAAAGGGGGCTTATAGGAAAGATGGGGGAAAAAACTTTTTAGCAGGGCCTGTAGTGATAGGACAAGGGGTAATGGTTTTAAACTAAAGGAAGGGAGATATAGACTAGACATAAGGAAGAAGTTTTTCACAATGAGGGTGGTGAAGCACTGGCACAGGTTGCCCAGAGAGGTGGTAGATGCCCCATCCCTGGAAACATTCCAGGTCAGGCTGGACGGGGCTCTGGGCAACCTGATCTAGTTGAAGATGTCCCTGCTCATTGCAGGGGGGTTGGACTAGATGACCTTTAAAGGTCCCTTCCAACTCAAACTATTCTATGATTCTATGACACAGACATTTGTGATTTTTCTATCAAGGTCCCAGGGGAACTGCTGGGAAAAGAAAATAGTTAGTACTGATGATGCTTTGCAGACTTGGTGTAAGCCTTGGTGTTGTCATTCTGAGCCTTGCACTTAAAGCTTGGTTGCTGGTATTTGCTGTGCAGCACCAAGTCCTCCAGAAGTTGGAAAAAAAGAAGTGATCACTCTAGCTGGTGCTTCACCTCCAGCCAGCTCCCATTTCCATGAGCTTCTTTCTTGGGCTGTCTCCAGTTGTGTGAAACAGGGGCTCAAGATTGACTCTGGTGTCAGTCGCATAAAATTTTGTGTCCTGGTTATTATGGCCTCTGTGATGAGACCTGCATGGGAGCCTCATGGGCAAGGATTTGGATTTGTTTTGCTATAGCAGCATTCCTGGGTACTGCAACCTTCTTTGTTGTGAGGAAGAGAAAGCTACAGATGCAGGTTTTGTTCCTTGTATTACCAAGCCACATAGGAGGTGAGGAAGAGATTGCCTGCAGCAGGGACTGGCAGCTGGGGGATGCTCAGGGAGAGCACTGATGTGCTCTGAGCCTGATACTGGGCTACTGGAGCTGCTCTTGCTGGAGCAATCTTTGGAGCTCAGCTAGAGGCCTTTCCCAGAGGGCTGAGCTGAGAAGGACCTGGGAAATCCTCCACAAATGTTCCTTCACTCTGTTGCTGTGCTAAGAAAGGGGGAGTGCAGCTCCCTGTGCGGTTGGTATACTGCCAGCAGCGGCATCTGCATCCACATTGCCCCATAGCTTCAGCATCACACAAGTCCTGCTTTGGTAAGCTTTTTCTTGCAACTGTGATAGACAGAACATGGTTTTAAATTGAAGTTTTGAATATGCTGAGTCCGATCTGACTGGTCAATGGCTAAATGCTGGCAAGTAGGATTTCACAGAGCTGTAAAAAATAGGTACTACATAGGTAGAAGGACTATAAAACGGAGGACATTCTGTGGTAGATGCATAGTAGGCAACCCTTACAGCGTAGCTGAGGACCAGTCTTCAGAAGGAAGAGCATACAGTATTGTGTGTGGACTTGAAAGTACAAATGGTGACAGTAAATTGCTTTCCATCTAAAGTGATTTCAGCAGAGCTAGAAATAAGCTAGGAGGAGGAGACAGCTTTTTTTGTTTTCAGTCAGTGTCTGTGCTGGTTTTGGCTGAAATAGAGTTAATTTTCTTCATAGTAGCTAGTATGAAGCTATGTTTTGTATTTGTGCTGCAAACAGTGTTGATAGCGCAGAGATGTTTTCATTATTGCTGAGCAGTGCTTACAGAGAGTCAAAGCCTTTTCTGCTTCTCACCTCACCCCACCAGCGAGCAGGCTGGGGGTGCACAAGAAGTTGGGAGGGGACACAGCTGGGACAGCTGACCCCAACTGACCAAAGGGATATTCCATGCCATATGATGTCATGCTCAGCATATAAAGCTGCGGGAAGAAGAAGGAAGGGGGGAAAGTTCGGAGTGATGTCATTTGTCTTCCCAAGTAAGTGTTACGCGTGATGGAGCCCTGCTTTCCTGGGGATGGCTGCACACCTGCCTGCTGATGGGAAGGAGTGAATGAATTCCTTGGTTTTGCTTTGCTTGTGCATGCGGCTTTTGCTTTACCTATTAAACTGTCCTTATCTCAACCCACGAGTCTTCTCACTTTTACCCTTCTGATTGTCTCCCCAATCCCACCAGGATCGAGCGAGTGGCTGTGTGGTGCTTAGTTGCCAGCTGGGGTTAAACCACAACAGTCAACTGTGTTCAAGAAAACACAAGGGAGAGCTTGAGACTAAAAAAAGGAAGGAGGGCGGGCAGGAGAAAACACTGAGAAGAAGCAGGAAGGTTGGAGAGAACTTTGCAGGACAGGCAGAAGGAAAGGAAAGATTGTTGGAAGCAGCGTAGCATGGTGGGCTGGAGCAAGCTGTGGAAGGGCATCGAAGCAGTTACCCTTCCCTTCCTCTTGCCTGCCCCTGGAAATCATTTGCTTCACCAGGAGTGTGTTGTGGTTTGGATTTTATGTTTGTTTGGTTTGGGTTTTTGTTTTTTTTTTTAAACCTAGGTATGTTGCATGACTGGAGTGTATGTGTTTCAGCCACATCTCTAAATCACCATTGTCCACTGTAGTAGTTGTATACTTCAGTGATATGGCTGTTAATCCTCTACCGTTGCCCTCTCAGCTGTACATATATAGAAAGTAATGTGGAACCAAAGTCTGTGAGCCTGCAACTCATGGAATCATTCCTAATTTAAACTGATGTTTTAGGAGCAAATTCTGTTCAGTTGCTTTACCAAAAGGAGCATACAAGCCTGGCAGACAGAGAACTCTGTGTCCCAGGAGTCTGAGAAGGTCCTGAGCAGACTCAGCATGACAGTGCAGGTATTTTTGCATATAGGTGAATGTATATACACATCTCGGGAGAATTGAGGCCTGACTTATGAATTACTTAGGCTGGGTACCTCGTGAAATTGATGGTGGAAGTGTAGTGGGTCATGCTTGTGATGTTGATTGATGCTTGAGAAGGAGATCGTAGATGTGCTTCCCAGGTTTTCTGATGAACTACTGACCATCTGACAGGCAGGCTGTTCAGTTTGGCGATGGTAGTATCGTTCATGCAGGGTACCTTTACTTTGAGAACCATGTTGCTGAATTCGGGAGTCAGGTCCAGTCCTTGTTTTATTAGGAGAGCGACTGCTACCTCTTTTGGAACCCCTAGGTAAATGAAATGTTTATGATGCCAAGTGATTTTTCAATAGTAAATCTATAATTATTTTTCAAAACTCAGCGTGGAAGTGTTCTGACCCTATCATCTTTTCTAATCTTAATAGGACTTTACAGACTCCAACTCAAGTTCCAGTGGTTGTTTCTCCTGGAAATCAGCAGCTGCACACTGTAACACTCCAGACAGTGCCTCTAACTACCGTGATAGCCAGCACAGATCCAGCCTCAGCAACAACGCCCCAAAAATTCATTTTACAAGCCATTCCTACTTCACAACCCATGACGGTTCTTAAAGAAAACGTCATGCTACAGTCTCAGAAGCCAGTCTCGCCTCCTTCCTCAATCGTGCTGAGCCCAGCACAAGTTCAGCAGGTGCTCACCAGCAGCGTGCAGACAATTTGCAATGGAACAGTCAACATGGCTTCGTCTCCATCCTTCAGTGCCACCACCCCCGTGGTAACGTTTTCGCCTAGCAGCTCACAGGTGGTAGCTCATCCCTCAGGCACGGTGATCACTTCGGTTATTAAAGCACCAGAAACGAAACAGATTGGCGTACAAGGAGTGGTGAAAGATGACGACAGTGACAAATTAGATGATACTGAGCAGTCGGAGCAGAGATTCCAGCAGCAACCGTTTGTGATGGTAGTGTCCAGTTCAAATGGTTTCCCATCTAACGTGCAAGTGAAGCAAGAAAATGAGCCATTGGAACCCAATTCATATTAATAAATAAATTAAAAAAAAAGACCCTGTGGATGATTATTTTCATAAATGTGATGGGACCTTTTCAGTTATGTATATAGGATTTGATTCTGAAGCAAGATGTTTCAAAGCTACTTCATTTCTGCAGTTAATTGTTAGAATTCATGCTTTAGAATGGATTTTGATTTTCTGTTAATTGCTGAATGTTATCATATAAATAAAATTATATATTACTCATGTTTCAAAATACAGGCATGAAGGAACATGCTTTTTATGCTATGAAGACTTTCTCCTGAGGTTGTTGGCCAAAGTTTCAAATTTCTTTCTTACTGTATCTTTTCAGTCTGTTGCCGATTTACATTGCAGTAATGTTGTTATAACCTTCTCTGTTTAATCCCTACGTGTATCACTTAACTTTTGAAGCAACAGTTACTTTTAGTGGGACATTTGCATTCCATGTGTATGACTTTTTATGATCAAGTATGTGTTTCATACTGGTGATTTACACCAGTTTTAGACTTTGATAACCAGGTATCCTCTTGCATTTTTTGCAGCACAAGCTCTTGTGTGTGCAAAATGGAATATACACTCCTATTGAGAGTACACAAAACATTTATTCCAGTAATGGACAATGCCATGTCTATATTTTATATGAAAACATCAGATATATTTAATTACAGAAGCTAACGGCATCACTACAGGTGCAAACGTTTCATGCCATTTTGCGACTACGAAGCTTAACAATCTTGCTTTCTACTTCAGATTATTTTGTAAGGGGGGAGGGAAATGAAATATATACCATTTATGCAGGTATTTGGAGATTAATACTGCTAAGAGTTCTTTTTTTGATTGTAAATAATGTACATTCAATGTCACAAGGAAGTTTTTTCAGCTAATTTGTTTCCATACAAATTTTTGATAGATGCAAATAAGATCATTATGTTTAGAGGTCTAATGTTATATGTATTCGTATTACAGAGTGAATTTGTATTTAAAGACAAATTTTTAAATGATGGAGCCCTCTGAACCTTGGGTCCTTGTCTTTTGTATTTTTAATTGGTTTATTATGAAAATAAATCAAGCAGAAAAACATTTTTCTGTATTTACTCTGAAATGTTTTTATATTATTATAATGTTTTGACAATCATCATAAATAACCAAAATACACTGAGGAATAGGACAACGTGATTAATCAGCGTGGGTCTGTGGTGGGACATGAGCAATTCATGAATCACTTCTGAACAGACTTGAACGCACGCAACGTGCTGCGGGTATCCCTTGGAATCACACTACTGTATGTTTTTGTAGCTCAAATGGAAGTTGAGATAATGGGACTTTAACTTCTCCTTTTCTGTCACTTCCCAGTATGTTACAGACAAACAACCCAAAACTTTGAACGTAATTCTGGGGTGCTATTCATCACAAAGGTCTTTGTAGCTTGTATAACGCAACTCTTGGCCGACACCACTCGGTTTTCAAAACCTCACAAATGGCAATGTTTCAACAGAAGGTGGATTAAAAATAAGTAGGATGCCTGGTAAGATTAGTGGAATGTAAAATTAAAGGAAATATGACTTTCATGTAGGAGTTTTATTGATTGGTTTGTAAGGTTAAATTTAACCTGCAGAACTGTGGCAGAGATAGTTTGGTCTAGTTGAATAGAAGGAGCTCTACAAACTGTATCGAACGAGCAGTTCTCCGTCACAGCTGCCCTGTTTCTTGGCAGTTAAAACCGCCCTGTTTAATTCACTGTTCCTTCCCTCCGACTCCCATGCAGTCAGGCTTCCACCTGCAAATCCAAGGCGCCTCACCTCGTTTTCAGGAAGGCTGGTCGTACCCAAACCGAAGTGACCGCTGCCAGCCGAGCGGTGGTTGTTTATCTGGCAGCGCTCCCCGCAGCTGGGGAGCGCTGGCAATACTGCTAGGAACTTGGATAAGCATTGTAGAAGCCTATCTGGTACAGTTCTCTTCCTGAGGGCTATTTCAGATGGATGAAAGCACTGGAGAGGGAGGCTAGGTTTTTTAAATCAGACTATAAAATAGGGACTTTTTCCCATAAGTATTTCATAACACTAGGAAACCTGAAGTGATAACGCCTGGCTGATATTAGTGTTTTTGAAAGTGGGAGGTTGCTCTACTGATTCACTGGAAATACCAAAAAAAAAAAAAAAAAAAAATCACACCTCAATGTTACAACTTTGCCAACAAAACCTCTTGCCATAGATGCAACTATTACAAAGGGAAAATGATTTGTCAGCTTAGCTTATGTTGGAGAAATGGTGAAAATCTCCAGCATATAGTAATGCATCTCCAACAGCGGACTGTTGTGTAACCCACAGTAAATGAAAATCGCTCCCTTCCCATGTCCCGTAGGCTCCAGTCTACGGGCCGGGTGTATCCGTACTTCTGGCTCTCCTTGGTACGGCAAAAGAAGGGAAAAGCTGGAATAAATCATAAAACGAGAGCTCGCATGTGGAGTTAGAGCAACTCCTCCCCGCTCACAGCTGCCTTTGGGCCTCGGGCAGCTGCCAAACAAAACACACGATCGCAAGTCGCAGCCGCTGCTGACTCACGAAAGAAAAAACGGAGGCCGCAGTTCTCTTCTGCACGCGTGTGAGGCTGCGAGGGAGAAAAAGGCACCTTTTTCCGGAGATGTTTCACGGAAGGGAGCCCGGGGAGGAAGAAGAGGAGGAGGAGGACGAGGGAAGGAGGCCTCAGGCTGCCAGCACTGCCTCAGCGCCGGGCCGGGGGCACCGGCCGGGATGGAGCTGCCCGGCGGACGGAGGCGCTTGCTGAGGCACAGTAACAGCGGCGGGTGTTCGCACCTTCAGGCCGGGACGAGAGAGGGCGTCTGAGCTCCGCGCAAGCTCGGCGCCTCCCGGGCGGGCCACCCCTGGGGCCATAAACGCCTCAGCCTTCACCCGCCTTCCCCTCAGGCGCCCCAAACGGCAGCTGCGCGGCTCCGCCAGCTGCCTGCTCTTGGCCGCGTCTGCGTGGACCCCGCTTGGGAAGCCCTGCCCGCGACCGGGGACAAGCTTCGGCAGAGAAGGAGCCGCCAACCGCCACAGCGCCGCCAGCTCCCTCAGCGCTGTCGGGGGAGAAAGAGGCGGGCGGAAAGGGCTCCCGAGCCGCTCTGCCACAGCCGGTCCTCCAGCTCTATGGCAGGGGGAGGAGGCGCGCTTGCCTCGGTAGCCATGGCCGCCCCGCCTCGCCCGGGGAGGCGCGGGAGGAGCTTGCGGGGCGGGTTCGCCCCTCCGCATCCCGTCAAGCCTTGCGCGGCTGCGGCCTTGGGGTTTGTTGCGCGGGTGTCTCAGCGTCTCCAGAAGTTTCCCGGGGGCAGCAGGCGGCATGGCGGCGGCGGCGGCGGGAGCGGCCCCTCCGCGGTGAGCCCTCCCCGCCCCGCGCCGCCCCCGCGCCCCTTCCGCCCGCCCCCGCCGCCTCGCCCTCTTACGCCGTTGTGTTTCCTCGGCAGGTTCTCGGACGGGGACGTCGACCGGGACCCGGCGGCAGCGGCGCAGGTGAGGGCCGGGCCGGGGCGCGGGTGGGCCGGCGGAGACTCGGGGGCGGCGGCGGGCCTGGCCTTGCCCCGCGGGTGTTTGAAGTTTGCCGGCCTGCCGAGCCGTCGGTGTTGGGGTGCTGGAGGGAGCCGGGGCTCGCAGCGTGCCGCGCCGCTGTCGGGGGCGAGGGGAGCAGCTGAAGCGCCGTGCCCTTCCCTGGGAGCGGGGGGCCCGCAGAGTTTCCCCTGGAGACCCCTCTCGTGTGAGGTCTGGCTACAGAGGAGTTCAGCGCAGTTCTGTCATAATGCTTGTGCTGCCTGTGATGCCAAGAAGGAAAAAACCAAAAAGCCAACAAATAACTTTCTCTTCCATTTAGGTAAATGGTAGTTCAAATAACTAAATCAGTTGTGATTTGCCGTTAAAGAAGCCCTAAGCTTATTGGAGAAATATATTCAATCTTTATTAGTTTTTATTTTGCTTTGATCTGTTTTTTTCCTCTTTCTATATTTTCTGGGGACCAGAACTGATTTTCATTCCATCTCCATGTAAGAAATAAATTTTTTACAGTGAGTACAGTCATTCCCTGGAACCACTTCCCCAGGGATGCAGTAGAGTCCTCATCACTGGAGGTTTTCAAGACATGACTGGACAGGGTGCTAGATAACCTCATTGAGGCTCTCTTTCCCGTGAAAGGCTGGACTAGATGATCTTTTGAGGTCCCTTCCAACCTGGGCTATTCTATGATTTTACCCATTAATGTGTATTAATGTGTTTCAAAGGTTATTTTTACTTACAACAGAGGGTTAATGAGAAGACAGAACTGGAGGGTGAATAAGTATTTAACATACTTGGAAGGGGAGAGGATGTAAATGGTTAGTTCTGCTTGAATAGAGTAGGTGGCAGAAGCATAAGATGATACTGAATTATCTTTCTATAAAGAAAATGGCGAAGCTGAATCTTACAGTTCTTTGGGGTTTAGGCTGTAGCTTGTAAAAGTTTTTCAGAAGATAAATGACATCTAAAAAGCAATTTGGAATAATCAAATAAATTAGTTTTACTATGCCAAGTGTAAGATCTAAAAAAAAAAAGTAAGTTTCCCATTGCAGGGGGAAAAAAAAACCACCACCAAACAAACCAAAAAACCACCAACATCAGAAGGTCTTTGGAAGTATTAAAGAACACTATCAAAATATGCGTTTGGGTTTTTTCTGTATTAACATAGTTGCTTTGCTTTTCTAGTTTATGTTTCAGTTCTTTGTACATTCAGCGCTTCAAAACAATATGTAACGCATTCTGTAGGCATTATTTAATATCTGATACGGTAATACTGGTGTCACTTGTGTAGCCTTTTTAAAACGTAGTGAATCAAGTAGGCAGATTGTGCTTGATAATCTCTGAACTGATAAGCCCCATAGTGCAGTGTAGCACATTGCTGATTTAGAAGCTTGGACCTACAGGTAGTACACCATGTTTGCATGATCTTAGGTGTGGTTTTTTAGCTCATATAATTAGTATTTCTAATCTGGGCCATGATACCATGTAAGTGGTGCTGTGTAATGCTTCCACACCTGACTAGACTTGTGTCCAGCTGGCATGGCATTTCTGCACTGTGTTCTTACGACTTTTGATTCCTTTAACTCCTGGGGAGCATGCTTTGGCTTTCTGCACCTGGATCTGCTACAACTGAAAGGTGGTCATCCATCTTGAAATACTATCTGAAGGACAAAGCTATGAACTCTTTAAAGACTTTTTTGTCAGTTTAAGTTGAAAAAATAGCTCACTGTGTGGAATAAGGATGTTTTCTATTTGCTTTTCATTTATGAAATGCTCTGCAATGTGACTGGTGATGATTTAGGAGAGAATCAAAACTGTGTGTTAAACATTCATTGACTTTGTTTTGGTGAGGTAGTGTGCCAAATGAGAAACAAGGGTGGTGACCCTCTTAAATTCAGGAGTGATTCAGGAGACCAAAAGCACCTTTAATTCATGCAAACTCATCATGAGCATGGAGGGACTTGAAAGGGCCCAAGGTAGTTAGAAATAGATTTGCAACTTGGTTGCCTGATGAGGGCCTTTAGAGTAAAAATATGTAGAAAGCACATGCTTGAGTGTTTGTGAGGACTAGGCCTAAGCTTGTTCTAAGCAGCTGTTGCTGATGTCCATAATCTGAAGTTCCTGGTGCTAGTCAAGTATTACTTGGCTGTGTTATAGGAGTAACTTCTTTTCGTGTGTGTATGTGTGTCTGCGATGTGACAAAAAGCCAACAAAGAGATGAGTTTTGCACTGTTCACGGTACTCGGGTTTGGGGGTTTTTTTGCTTTCCTGGGGTGAGGGCTAGTTCTGTAGAAGAATCCATTCATATGTTGTGCGCTAGTTCTAATCCGTGCTTCTGTCATCTGTGTATATCACAGGAAATAATGTTTGGAGTGAGAGGTAATGTGTCACAGAAGTGACTCTGCTTGTGAAGTGCCTGTAATGTTCAGTGTCAGAGTCAGACCCCGCTTGGTTTTGAGGGTCAAAAGCTGTACTTCACCTCTCAGCATAATATGCACCTGTTTTAATATATGCATTACCTCATGTCCATCCCATGTGGAATATCTATAGCCATGAATATTTCTGTAATGACTGCTTTTGTATGACTTTAAATCTTAAAAGAGCACCTGTATAATTTGATCAAGTGTTGCTTGTTACAACTGTCTACTACCTGCCACTTTCTTTAGAGACCCCAAAGGTTTTAGAAAAGTATGCTATACCTATTTGTATCTTGTGCTCATGAGAACTCATGCTACTGCTAAAAGAAGCTGTTGTGGCCACTTCTAGTTGGTGTAAGTGTTTTATGTGACAGCCGGGAAACAGAACAAGATACTGATCTGAATTAAAACTAAGGCAGGTCCTTCTGCTCTTTTTCTCTGGCTTGGTGGGACAGTGTTTTAGCAGCTGTACTGTACTAACATTCATGCAGGTTTGAAGTCTATATCTTAGATTCTTAGTCTATATCTTAAATTCTGAGTAGGAGTCCAGTCAACTTAGCAAACAGAGTTACTGTACTTAGCAATGTACCTTAGTGGTTTTGGAAGACCTACTGTCTTCTGGCAAAGAGAATAACTTACCTCGCTAATAAGGGGAGAATTGGAGATGCTCTTTCCAGGTGTGTGCATCGAGTCATTGTGACTTTATTCTGTTGTGCAAAAGTCATAAACTTTTCTCATAATGAGCATAATATTATTATTTCAATTTGTATACCCAGTGATTCCCCTAACAAGAGACTACTTTATGCTTATTTCCATTATGCAACAATATTTCCTGTGAGCCCTTTGCTGCATAAGTCTTTTGTTCTGCTTTTGTGCTCAGCATAAATGGGAACAATTTCCTATGCTCAATAATACCGTGTAACGTGGTATTTCCTCACATGTTACAATGCTTTGAGCATGTTATCCTCCCACGAGTGTTTTGACATACTGCGTGTTGATTTCCAAATTCCCTATGCTGCAGTGCTCCCTCAAATCCAGCAGACGTGTACAAAAATGCCGAGAATTGTAGGAAGGTCTTTGGAATATGGAGGATCATCTGTGCATTAGACTTCATGTTTAAGGCATTTGAAAGTCCTGTTTCTTTCTCAGTAAGAAACAGGCTCCTTGAATTTGATATAATTGGCAGGTTCCTTGCACTTCCATATCTCATGTTTAAGCTTTGTGGATGAGAACTGAGTAACAGGTAAACAGTCATGCCAGTTAGGATATTTTCTTCTGAAATGTCTCTTAGTTGACAGAGTTTGGTACTGTATTTTTATGGGGACTTCTGAGGTGCCATGTCATGTTTTTCTATGTGTCTTTACAGGAACTGACAGCAGCTTTGGAGAAGAATCCAGATGATGCCGAATATTATTGTCAACGAGCTTATGCTCATATTCTTCTACAGAAATATGCTGGTAACATCTTCAGACAACACTGAGAATCCTGTTACAAGTGTATTATGACACGTTCTTTACAGAAGATGTCTTCAATCTGCAGCCAAATGTAGTAATAACAGAAAGTGTTATCTGTAACTTAATATGTTGATTCTACAGTTAGGGCATAATTTTATAGTTTTCTTTGTCTTTGATCATTTTGTTTCTGCAAAACTTGCAATGAATTGGGTACTCTGCAGTCCCAGCTTTCCATTGGATTTTAGCCTAGCTTTTTGGCAGCTTTTTTTTAAGTAGACTTCTTTGGCAGATTTTAAGCTTCATGTTGTAAGCATCTTCCATCCTTATGTTTTTGGTAGAAACTGAATCCTGTTGAGGTAGGAATGTGATAACTTAATAATGCCTGGGAAAAAGATTAACTGAATAACTTAAGATTTGGTCGATTTTTTCCTTCCAGTAAAAAACAAACAAACAGATTCATACTTCAGATCTAAGTAGAGGATTTGACTAAGTCACGCTTCATCTTACATAGAGCTCTGTAGCTGAATGAAGGGTTCATCCGTAGCAGTTGTGGCTAGATTTAATTCACACAGTGTGATTTGTGTGCAACCTAAGAAAGCTAACGTAATAGACCTTACAAAACTTTCACTACTGAAAGACTCACAGTTCACTGCTTTTTATAACATATTATTATGTTCCTCACCTTTAAACTGACTTCCAACAGATGCAGTTGCAGATGCAAAGAAGTCCCTAGAACTCAACCCCAGTAACGCTGTAGCACTCCTTAGAAAAGGGTACGTATCATATATTGTGCTTTGGGAATATTGTGATAATCTGTAGGGCAATACTAGTATTTGGTTTATGGCTCTATGCAAGCTTTTTGCAACACCATGAATGAATAAATTTAATGCCGTACTGCTTGTAACCCATCCATAATAAAGCTGTAGTTATAAGAAGCGATTTAGTTTGGGGTGATTATCTTAACATCCTGATTTTTTGAAAAACATACCTCTTAGGCGATTTAAATTCTTACATGTGTAATTTTAACCTATATAGTGTGTAAACTAAGGATGTTGTGATCTTCAGAACGTCGATTAGATTGAAAAGTAATTACTGTTTCCTTGTGTTTTTCTTTATTCGTGTCAGGTTAGGTGAATATCATATCAAAAACTATGCATCTGCTTTAGAGTCTTTCAGAGAGGGACAGAGGTTGGACAGTAAGTATTAAAATTTCTTGTGTGCACAGTACTCCATTGCTAATGAGAAAAAAACTTTCTAATGTGTTAGCTGAAAGTGAAGATCAAGGCTTTCTTTTCTTTAGAAGGCTAATGGATTAGGTGCCTGATTTGAGATGTCTGGCTTTTGGGAAGGTTTGTGCAATCATTGCATTAAAGAGTAAAACTGCTTAAAAATGTGTAGCAAAATTATTAGCAAGTGGTATATGAATTTATTTTTTTTCTTTATGAAATGGGGAATGTTTCCCTGCTTCCTAGAGGTTACAAATAAATGGTGGCAATATGTAGTAGAAAAGTTTCTGAACAGAACAGGCTCTTTATATGTAGCTGGAATTTCTTAGTTGTTAAACCATTTGATACACTGGTCTTTAGAAAGAGCACGCACCTTGATGGATGTTCAAACTGACAAAACGGATTTTTACCTCACATTAGTTATCGCTTAATTACAGAAGCATAGTTATTATGTCTTTCTGTTCTTAAAGTGTTGGCCTCCCAGCTGGACTCATGCATGTTTTAGTTTGTGGAGAAAGCTTTTTTAAAAATTTCTTCTGGAAGCAAGAAAGGAGTAGATCAATACAGAAAGCTTAGGTAGCAGACACAGGGAAGTATACAACAAAGCAATTGCAAGATGGTTGTGATTTCTTTCTCTTCCCTCCTATCCCCCATTTTAAATCACTCGCCCCATTCCATCCCTTCCCAACAGCAGAAGAGCATGGTAAGAAAAGCACCTTGAAAGGTTACACAGAGCAAAGTGCAGTAATCTGATAAGCATTGTCATGGTCTCGGATCTTTCTAGTATGTTGTCTTATCTGTAACATTGGCTGGGGCCTGAAGGTTTAGCAAAAATGTAATTACTTTGCCTCCCCCAAATAAGTGGTGTACTCTGATCTAAAACTGGAGTTTCATGGGAGTGTAAGCTAATTTATGTGCTTGCTGCCAAGTGATTGTGCTCACTCCTGCACTTGTGCTTGTTTAGCCTCGTCTTTCATTGCATTAAATCTGCAGAAAACTACTATTTTTAAAGTATTTTCCCCCTGGGTTAATGTGTTGAAATGGAGCAATGAAGGGTCTGAGTGCTGAAGCCAGCAAAAGTTGAAGTGGCAGAGCAGTGTTGGGGCAGTGGTGATGGTGGTGGAAGGGGGATGTGGTGGAACTGCAGCAACTGTTAGCTGTCAGCTTAGGCTGCTCTGGAGTAGGAGTTAATATATAAGAAATTCCCTAAAGTTCTTTCAGGTGTGGTAGTTTGGATAACTAGATAGTCTCCACTAGTTTGTACACTAGAAAGACAAATGTGTCTTTGCAATCTAACCAAGTTCTCTATTTAGTATCTTCCCATGAAAGGAAGTGATTCCTTCCAGTGACTTCTGTAGCTTTCCTTACTTCATAAGTAACTTTTCATACATCTCCAAACTCATCACTGCTGAATTTAATTGAATGATTAATCTATATTTTTTCCTGTTCTTGCCCCACCCCAAGCAACCACTATCAATTTGAGGCTTTTCACGTGCATGGATTTTGTCACCTTTCTAGTTCGTGAGTTGTTCAAAATACAGATGATACACAAAATCTCCTCAGGCCAGAGCATCACTTTTTTCATTCCGTTTAACCTCACATCCTACTTAGGTTGTCGTGTGCAACAGCACATAGAGCTGTAGATACCTTTTTAGATAACTCAGTGAATACCAGGACCTTCTTAGCTAATTCAGAATCCCTGAAATACAGCACAACCTTTTCCTGTGTTGAATTGCTTGACTTCTACCTGTTTGAATTTAATTTGTCATTGTTTTGCTGCTTATTCAGTTCAAATGTTTCTGAAGCTTCCCAGTCCTTCCTGATTGCTCTCTCATCTGAAAATAGCTTCTGCTGTGCTTCCCATATCTTGTTACAAAATTCTGTGACCCGCTGTGAGATGAGGAGTCTCCTGAAGGCCTTTTTAAAAATACAGATTTTCAGTTGATTCTCTTCCATATATTACCTAATTTGCTCGCAAGTTTATGTCAGTAACAGAATTTGACTTTGCAGCTCTGTGGAATGTTTGATGGATCCCAGGTGAAAACAACTCTGAGCGTGAGCATTTTGGCAAAACAGTTAACTTCCAGTTAAATGCAGCTAGTGCAAAATGAACCAAGCGCAGTGGGAAAATTTGCCACATACGGCTAAGCAGGTGATAGAGAGACGACTTTAGCTGTTCCTGCTTCAGTGAGAATTGCTGTGGTGGGGAGTGCTTTGCTGGCAAGGCTGGTTTCTTTGCCACACAAGGGGGCAGAAGTACACAGGGACATGTTTCTGTTCCTTGCTGATGTAAGGTCTGTTTTAACTCTTAATCTGGAATGCGAACAGTGATGAGCTTCCTACTTGTGCCCATTATCGGTAGGACTGACAGGCCTAGGGTACTACAGCAAGCTTCCCATTACCCTCCTACAGTGATATCTAAATAGGGCTTGACGTGATGAATTGTGAATGTGCAGTGTTTCTTTATTTTATAAAATAACATTAGGAAGCAAGGTTTCTTTCACTGAACCACAAGACTAGACACATGTGGATTTTTGGAGTTCATTAATTTGCCTTAGATTAAAAAAGCAGTGTGATCTGTTACTCTTCAGTATGTTATGTGGATTTAGGACAATTGTACTCAAATTTTCTTGGTTTTTTGCTGTGACTACCTAATGAATTTAATAAAGGGAATATATCAACTTTTTAAGGAAACGTCCTAGTAGATACTTTTCTTGTATTCTAAGAGTTAGTAGATTTTCAGTAAGTGAAGACCCAGTTAGGTTTTCTGATCTAGAAAGTTATTAATAGAAGTTGTTGGTAAGTTCTTTGAGAGGATAATGCAATTATAGAGCACAAAAAAAAAATCTTTTGCCTCAAATCATAAAATGTGCTGGGATGCAGGGAAAGAGGCAGTGGTTGGCAAGAGAGATCTTGTAGGAAAATAGGGAAGATAACACAGGACCTTTCTTTTAAAGTTTGTGTTGTATAGCAGTCTTGTCATAGACCATAGTTAAAAAGATAATTCCTCACCTGCTGCTGAATGTCAGACGCTGGATCAGTGGATATGTGACTCAGTTTCTCTTTGCTTAGACTCCTGAACCTACTTAATTTAATTTCCCTTTTGATTAATAAACTTTGTTCCCAGCTGCAAAACTTGAAAGTCTTTTTAGGGTATGGGTGCTAAGTTTTAGAACTATAGATTAAGGTAGGTTGCAGGGAAGCTCTGGAGCTCATCTAATTTCACGCCCTGGCCAAAAGCAGTATTAATTTTGAACTTGCATGTGTTTACTCAGGTCCTTCTACTGTTGATTTCCAAGTATCTCCAAGGCTGAAGATTCCACGGCCTCTTTGGGCAACCTAATCCAGTGTTAGAGCACTCTTTTATTAAAGAATTTTCTTTATCTAATAAGAACTTACTTTGCTGCATCTTAGGTCCTTTGCCTCACTTCCTTTCCCCATGTACTTCTGAGGACAGTCTGCGGTCAGTCATCTAAATACCTTAAGTGTAAATTAGGTAATTGAAGACTGCCCTTGGATCCCCCAACATAACCCTCTGACAGTTAATTTTGGAGAATTCTATCTGAAAGTAGGTATCTTCTTTTCAGGATTTGCTATGAATATAGAAGACTGCAATCAGTGACTGATTGTATTGTAACGTCAAGACAGCCATATTATTATTTGCATTTTTATCTTTTCCTAACAGCAACTGAGAGGTTACATAAATGTTATGTAGCTTAAAATTTAGATACCTTTTAAGATGACTGGTGGGGATGGCAGAAGAAAAGGGAAGAGGAAATGGCTTGAAGTGGGGTAGCAATTTTAAAACCTAAGGCACACCTTAAAATTTATGTACATTTTATATTTGAAGGGGTTGGGGTGAATACTTTTGCATAACCGCAATGGAGTCACAGTTGGTGTTACATGCATGTCTGCTGGGAACTCTTTTGTCAAGCCTCTTCCAGCACTCTGCTGGATAGTTGACTGCGTGAACTCCCTCAGTGTGAATTCTCTCTGTTGTAAAAAGATAGAAAGTTTAGCTATTCTCAGTAGTTGGTCAGTAACATTGCTGCTTTTTTACTTTCCTGGCTGAAAGATTTTTCTGGTAATTTTGTTGAAATGATTATTCTGTTGTTACGCTGCTACCTTTTGAGCTATTTTCCAGTGAATCCATTTCTATCTGGAGAGCTTGCTTCCTAGAATATCAAGATCTTGCTAAACTTTTCTGTGATTTTGATTCATAGGGTGGAATTGGCACCAATGTGTTTCTAACATCCCTGAAACTTTAGACGTGTTTGTGTGAAACTACCAGGAGAAAATATTTGGTGCTTGTGAAAACTTGTGCGACTGTGGGTTGTCCTCAGAACAGACGATCTCTTCTGATATTTCTCTAGAGAGGAATTGTGTGACTGTTTGAAAAAATAATTTTAACAATAATGGAAAAACGTGTGAAACTGTACTTCTTGCTTTCCGAACAGTTATATAGGGTTTGAGCAGACTGGAAAGCAATAGCGTATTTGGGTCAGTGCAGACAAAATCTAGTGTCCTACAAATTAATTTGAAGTTAATTAAATATAACAGAGTTAAATAGTAGAGTTGTATAAAAATACTTAAAGCTTAACTGGAGTGACAGAGGTTACAAGAAGATAATAGGAAATAATACCTCTTTTAGTAAATGATGTGAGTTTGGGATGGATTTGGTCCAATTGGCAATTGTGAGGAATTGTTCTTTATGCAATACGTGTAGTGCTCAAAGAGTTTTAATGTTACTGTGTTTGATCTCTTCTAGATGTAGATGATACCTTTACTGTTTGGATTAAAAGATGTGAAGAAACACTAAACGGTAAGAAAAAACCACATTTACTTGATAAGGGATTTGATACCCCCTGTGCTTTGAAGCTGTGTCATGTTTTTCAAAGATTTAGAGCTTACCTCTTAGAACAAAATAATATTTTTTAAAGTCACTTTTTCCTATCTCTTGTTCATCTCGGAGTGTACATCCTGAACACTTCTATACTTCAGATTTAGAGGAACATTAATATTAGGTTTTTAATGTAATTAGCTGTGACTGGAGAGTACCTATTTAAAGTTCAGACAATAGTAATTAATTTTAACTTGTTTTCATACACAACTGCTAACTAATTTTAACTGTGGAAGCATGTGTCAGCTTGCTTTCTAAAAACAACATCAAAATAAGTTTTCAAGTCTTGCAGAATATAAAGTTGGAAAGAGGTAGAAATTGGGGGATTTCACTCCTTGATTCCATGTGGAGAGTGCCTTAGGTGCTAATTGCTGCTCTGGTGTCTTATCCGTGGCAGTCAGTGAGTGTGAGTATAGTTTCCTTTCATACCTTCCTACAGACTGACACCCCTGATGATGAGCTCATCCACAGTGCTTAAACTGCCTGTGGATTTTAATGAGATGAAACAGAATAACTGATGTAGTTTTTTCCTCCACCTGTTGTGACTTTCCCTCCTCTTTGTGGTGCACACTGGAGAATGGGGCAGTAGAACAAGTTCATGTCAACCTGTTAACTAAAAACCAGATAGAGGAGAACCCTTGTGTTTTATAGGAATAAACAAATTTCTGCTTTATGATACATTTCTGCTAGGTTTATTTTTATTAGGAGAAATTAGATAAGTGATTGGCATGCATGATCTTATTTGCAAAGAGTTATCTTGGATGACAACTTTCTCTTAACCTCTTAAGGAAAGAGGTTATAATACATATTTTTCTCCAAGGTCATAATTACTTTTTGCAGTGTTTTGTTTGGTTCAACTCAGTTATCCTCTTTTATCCTGAATATTCATCCCTGTGTTTTCTTTTTTGAGCCATTTTCTTAATTGTCTGATACACCAGCAAAGAAACCCCCAACAAAACAACTCTGATTTCTTCATTACAACTTAATATTCTTTTTTTTCTTAATCGTCATCTCTTTTTAGCAGTATGCATTATACAGAAGCAAAGGGAAAGTTTGTTTCTTTTCAAACATATTTAATCTGAGATATTTGAGGAAAAATTATTTAGAAGAGGAGATACTGAGCTATAGTTTAGATCCAAGTATTACAGGATATTTAAGGTCATGTGAGTGCATTTCTCTGCCAAATTTCCATCTCATTCCCCAACCGGGTTTGCCTAGCATGAGATACAAATTTGATGAGAACTTTGTGCTATTCCTATCAATGAATGATAAACCTAGTATAGAATCATGGGAAGTGATTTTTAAAACTTTTGTTTGCCATGATGTTGCTTTCATTAAAAAAGGTCTGTATAGATTTCTGATAAGCAAGGAAAAGTAATGGAAAGTTTGTTCCTTCTGTTAATCAGAACATGCTTTATATTACAGTTATTCCTTCGCAAAAGTTGCTGATTACAGTCTGATTAAAAAGTAGAGTGTCATTAAAAGCAAAATACTAGAGGTAGAAATGGCATGTTTTTAACTCTTCTACTGTTGAGACTGGAATAAATGCAGAATGTCTGGAGTAACTGCAGAAAGCTAGAATAAGTATATGCCTTACAAGTTCCATATGTCTTTTTCTGAAAATGCAACTTTTTTCTTTCTGCAGCATCAGAGACAGAAGTGGTAAGAAGTTTTCCGTAATATGTTTACTGTTTCGATTTCTTTGTTAAGCTAGAGTGTACTTTTAGGCTTCAGTAGCTTCTTACAACTTGCAGGCTTTAAAAATAGTTTTTCTATTGCATGCAATTCTGAAGGATTTAACTTTTCTTCTAAATGTGTGTTCTTTTATTTGAGACCAAGGTTGCAAAATTTGAACCCTGAAAACTTTTAGGAATGGCATACAAATCTGGCAATTACTGTGCGCTCATTGAAATAAATTTTAACTTTCTGGCTTGCAGTCTGTGGCCTAATTTACAAATTAACCAGCTCATCTTGTCAATACTAACTTGCTTGTGACTGCTAGAAAGTAACTTTTTTTTCCCCAGTAGCTTGCAAGTGATTTGTGCAAACTTTTTTCTACTGTAACTTGTTCAGCTTTGTTTCCTTTTTTTATTGGAAGTCTTCAGAAGAAATGTTGAAATTTGCCCTCCCCTTTTTTTTGAGACAAAAAAAGGGAATTTGCGTTGGATGTTATGATTCCTCTTTCATAGTTACTTCCATTTTTTACATTTTAAGAATAGGGTGGAGGAGGAAAGTGTACAGAAAACATAGTGCATGTATGTAAATACAAATCTTACAGTTAAAAGGTTTTTATGTTTAAAAGTTACACCTTGGGTTCTCAGATCTATTTTGGGTTTCCTTCATGACTTTTAGATTAGCAACATAGCCACTGTATGTCTTTCAGGTATACTTCTTATCCAGGAAGAAAATGAGTTAAAGCTGAACTTATTGCTATTTATGAAATGTCTGACAAATATATTCCAAGTTACAGACTGACATATTTAATGTAAATTGAAACTTTTTAATTCTTAATCTGACACAAATGGCTAGGAGAACAGTGAGGAGCTTCACCTGTAAGTTAATGCTCATACATAAATCAAGAAAAGGCAAGCAATCAGTATGAAAATGTTTTATGTCTTTGAAAAGTACTTCATGGTATGTTTTCTTACACTGATGTAACTTTCTTTCCAATGGAATATGCTTCAACTAGAATACACAGCAGCAACCTCTGCCACCAAAGATCAAGTAAGTTGACTTTAGCTTTACTGTGAGAATTAAAATAATTGACATATAACTGTTCTTTGACTTGGGGATTGGAGAAGCAAGATAATGACTGTAGAAATTCTTTTTGGGTAACTTTAAAAACGTGGCAGTCTAAGTGAAGTGTTTCTCAGTGTCATCACTTTTGTTCAGACTGAGTTGTACTTTCAGGAGATTATGCCTCACTGGGAGAGTGGGGAATGGAGTAAGCATTCTGGCTTCTGTTTCTAATTCTCATGCTGAGCTTGATTCAAAGACTGCCCCATTGTGCCAAGTATAGGTAATGTTTTTGAGATACTTTTAAGATCCTGAACTAAAAAGAGCCGTTTAATTTATAGAGGGCAAACAATGTTATGAATTGGTTAAGAAAGTGACCTAATTTTGATATGCTTCGTGATTAAGAAAGATTCTTTGTTCTTTCACTACTTGTCAATTCTGTAACTGCTCTTTTAGAGGAGGGGGAAGAAATCTCATTTTGTATGTCTTCTCTCCCCCATTAGACTACACAATGTACTGTACCAGCTTTTTGTGTTCTTCTGTATATCTCTTTGCAGTCAGTTTTTCCTCTCTTTTTTTTCCCCCCTTCTTTTTTTTTTAGATATGACTGGTACCAAACAGAATCTCAAGTAATTGTGACTATAATGATCAAGAATGTGCAGAAGGATGATGTCAGTGTGCAGTTCTCGGAGAAAGAGGTGATTTGTGTTGGTTACTGATACGCATCCCTAGATTCCCTAAGATGTAGTAGTTAAAACAGTGAACATGATCTGCTGCAATAGCATGAAAAAATGGTACAGATGGTCTTCTGTCTGGGGTGGGGGGGTTATGTGCAGTTATGCTGTGTGTGTATGTGCCCAATCAAGTGAACCGGGATCTAGGTCCCTATAAGTCCATAGGATTTATACACCAGCGGTAGTGCGGTGTGCATGCTGCAAAGGGAACATCTGATTTTCAGCTGCCTGGGTGTTTGGAGGGGTGGCGGAAGAACTGAGCTGGACTTAATATGTTGAGTATGCATGCATCTGGAGTAGGAATGGACAGAGACAAGGTATTCTAAAAATAGATATGAATGAGTAATATCTTGCTTTAGGACAATTATAGAACAAGAATGTTGGTGAGTGGGTTTTTCTTGCTTTTAGTGTCACTAAAATTGTTAGTGGCAGCGAAATATACATTTCAAGGAAGTACAGTAATCTCTTTATTGTAATACCAATAACATTCATGTTTAATTTAGCTGAGAATATTGAAGAGTTAGGTCCTTATTCTCAACTAAGTTGATACTTTGCAAACTACCAGAAGTACTTGGTTGTTACTATCTGCTTTGGATTGTTAAAATTGTGTGACTGTTTGCCACGTAGTTTGCATGTATTAGAAGGGAAGTTGCAAATTGTTTTCATGTTCCATTATTAATGTGTTGATACTTCATTTGTCATCTAATTCTTTCCCCAAAGAATGCAGATCAAGCTGACAAGATAATAGGCTTTTTGAGTACTTCCTTGCTAAGAATTGAAATCTTCTGTTCATTTTCTAGTGTGCTTTAGAAACACCTTGTTCAATAATGCAGTAATGTAATGGCATCGTCTGAAATTCTGACGCTTGATGCTTTAAGTGCCCTAGTGAAGGGTCATTAATTTAATCACTTAATCTTGGTGCCAAATGACAATCCTTTATTTGGAAATGGAAAAGTGCTCTCAAAGATGACCAAAGACATGTTTTCAACTGTTAACAGATGAATGCATCAGTGAGACTTCCATCAGGTGAAGACTACAACTTAAAGCTTGTTCTTCTTCATTCTATAGTGCCAGAGCAAAGTACATTTAAAGTGCTTTCAACAAAGGTAAGCTTCTTAAAGTGTAAATTATTTCTTTGACTGTTCCTGAGGTTGAAAACGTTTCTGTTCTATTGTCTTGTCTCTCTGCAACAGTCATAATATCTTGCTTTTCATATAGAATTGCTTTTCCTTTCTTCAAGGTGCCTTTCAGCCAGTGGGAGGCTTTCTAAACTTGTGCAAATATCAGAAATAGTAACATGATGGTGCTTGCTGAAGTGCAAATGAGAGTTATGTTGAAGATGCTTTTACTTCTTACTGTAGAAAGATGACTGTGGTCTTCACTCTTACAATTCAGGTATTAGGAAAGTATGGACACCTTTCTACTAAACTTTTAGGAGCCAATATTGCCTTATGAAGCATTGTTATCTTTGTGTGCCCAAGAAATAAAAGTCAGACGTTGAAGATTTCAGTGTTGAAATAATTCCTTACCCTTTCATGACCTTTTCTTGCTCGTAAAGGTTAGCCATACGGTTAACTGTTCTTGGCTTTTGAAGAGAGTGTATTCCATGCCGTTTCTGGAAATAGTACTTGCTTGGAGATACTTGAAAATTACGTGACGTGAGAGAGAATGCTTCTGTCTCAACATTTTGTTTCTTCTACATTACAGGTATAGGAAAATAAGAAACTGACTGTGGTCTGGCATAGCATATATTGTTGGTATAATGCATAGATGGACATATGCTTTGTCCGTAGAGCCAAGCCTGAACCTCTGAATAGGAATGTGTTGTTGATTCTTTCCTTGTATTTCAACAGTGATTCTGCAGAGCTTTTGGAAATTCCTTTGTGTTCTCATGTTCCATTTTACCTGTTCCCTTCTCAGAAAGGTACCTATAATAGTTCTGGCATCATTTCAGGGAAGAGGGACTTCAAGATGACATGAGAAGATTCCAAAGAAAGTTGCTCTCATTTTTCCACTCCTTGCTCTAAGGAAACTGGGCAGGTTATGTGATTGAGTCATGTGAGCTCTTACACTGTGGGAGATAAGCAGAGCGCTCAAAGTATGTAGAAAATCTGCTAGTCCATTAGTGTTTATATAAGTTTGAGTGGAGTGGGCATGGACCTTGCCAAGAGGAGTAACTGGAGGTCCTATGTGCTTTATGTTCCTATCTAGCTTATGTTATGCTTTTCATTTGTCTTGAAGCTTACCGTTACTTTTATGAAGCATCTGCATGCTACTGAGCATTGTTGAAATGAACTTGACTTTGTCTTCCTACACTACCATCTCTAGCCTGGGTTAATCTCTGGGATAATCTCTAGTAGTCTAGAGCCTGGTTTAGATTGAGGTTCCTAAAGTGATGTGAAAGCTTTAGTTATGTTCAGCCAGTGTCTGAATTTTAAGTATTTTGCATTTGTTTCCAAAGGTTAGTGTTCCTACATAATTGTGAGAGAATATTTTTGAGACAAAACAGGATAAGAGAGAACACGGGACATGTTCTAGCAACAGAAGTCAGTGCTTCAACATGTTCTTCCTCTTGCAGAAAAGAATAGTATAAGGCCATCTGTGAAGGCATAGTGAAGGAATACAATTTAAGTGATGCCCTAGCTAATTCCGGTTCTGACCAGCAGATGGAGTCTGGCTGAAGAAAAAAATTTAAAACCAGGTCTATGTTAAGCATGCAAAGACTTCTTTAAAGGCTTAGAATATTTTGCTTTGAAAAACATTAAGGGCTTTAAGGGAATGGTGCGGCCTTAGTGTTTGAATACTAGAAATTTGGATTTCTTTTCAATAGTTACATGTATGTGCTTTGTTCTTATGAGTGGTATGGAAAACAGGCAGTTATTACTTTGAATAAACTGTCTTACTACTTTGAACTTTACAAATTATTTTGTAGCATTTACATGAAGTCCTTTTGCAAGGACTTGGAAAGAAATATATGATCTCATCTTCCCAGTTATATGAACTTTATACTGCACACTCCTAAAGAAACTGTGTTTTCCTGGGACAGGAAAAGGTCTGTTCCTGTGGATGAATAATTTCAGATAAGAATAACTGCATGTGTTCACACTGCTTTATTTTGTGTTGCTGCTTTGAATATGCGAAGCCACGTTGCCATTAGCATCGTGTAGTCTTCACTGAGCAGCGAAGAGTCTGGTCTTTATTTTCCAGTTATATGAGGAAACAGAGTGGAATGTATGAGCAGGTTATGTGGTGAATAGTTCGGGTTTCCCATGAACTTCATAAAACTAATAAATCTAGTGGATGGAGGATGAAACAACAGAACTGGCAGATAATAGAACAATCCTGTGTGTTTTGGTAACTAAGAGAAGCTGGAGAGGGATTTCTCAATACTGCTTGAAGTTCAGCATCACTTGACAAATGCAAAGGAATAAAGGTAAAGATACAAGTTGGGGAGGCGAAAATAGCCTTAATTGTATTTGCAGAATTACAAATTTTAAAATAAATGAAAGAGCAGACAGAACTTACTGACTCTGGGATTGGTTCTTTCAGGGAATGTTAATAGCGGTGAAAAATGCAATTGATACCTTAAGAATTGTTTCTTTCCTAGCAATGAAATATAAATTATACCTTTCAATAAATCCATGCTGTGTGTAGCTCTGAAATACAAAGTCTCTGTTTGGAAGAGAAAAGAACTAGCAAATGGTACAGAGGTACCGTAGATAGATGTTTGGAGGTGTTTGAATGGTTTCTGTATGAGCAGAAGTAAATCAGTGTTCGTAATCTGCAGACTTTTGACTTCAAGCTGTGAACTAGAAGAGGTAACACACTTGATGCTGAATCAAGAACAGCATAATGTGTAGGTGAAGTCCAGTTTTGAGAAAATCTTCATGTATTTCATTATGCATCCTAGTGTTGTATATTCTCTAATTGTCAGCAGTTTTACAGATGATACAGACTGCCTTTAATAGTGGCTGTATGTATTACTGCCATGCTTGGAGCCTTTTTTTACCTAATTCAAAAGTTTATTTGCTGTTTAATAGATGTCACTACTTGCAAATTCACCTTTGAGTTAATTATGATTCCTGTTCACATTTAGTTGTGAGTTATTTAGAATTACCTGGTGTTGTTCAGCATATAATTCTGATGATCTAAGGTCTCAACTTAATGTTCATGTGATAAAATGCTGAATATATCTGTATTGAGCCCTTCTCTTGAGGGAATTGCTATATATGTGTAGCATTTTTTCTTGTATGTGAACAGCATAATTGATAGATCATAACTAGCATAACTAGATCAACTGACATTATTGGTTATACTTATCTGTCAAAGGTGTCTGTCTGCAGCAATCTGATCAAGCAAAAAGTAACAGCAGCTGCAAAAGCACTGTGCAAATTTGAGATTTGTGTCTTAGAAATGGAAGCTGGTCTAGTCTTTGTATGTAGTATGACTTTGTACACAATAGGTAGGATTCTGTGTATTTTGGTGGTCATCCTCAATTGTGTTCAAACGTCAGGTGAAGTGGGGGAAAAACTGTGCCACACTGAAAACTGCACGTTGCGTTTAGCATTTAACAGGAGGAAGGTACCCTTTAGTGGTACTACTTGGTTTTTTACTTATTTCCAGAAGAGGGAGCCAAAATGTAAAGGCTGGACCAAGTTTGCTCTTTGCAAGTTGCCTGTATGCAGTTATCCCATAGCTCAGCGTGCATGGTATCATCGTGCTCCCTTCATAAAAGGAAAAAGGTGTAAAAACTTAAAATGAGTGACTAAATATGTTTAAGACAAAACTAGCTGATCCGTCTCTGTCTAGAAAATATGGCAGGAAAGTAGAAATGCACAAATAGTGTGAGGATTTCTAATGTTCTGAAACAGTTCTAGTGCACAGTCAGCCTCGCTTTCTTTTCCCTCTTCTGCTCAGTCTATCAATCAGTGTATTTGGGATTCTAGGGGAATATTCTGTCATGTTCTGTTGGAAACTTGTGTAATGTGAGCAGTTTCTCTAGGTCTTCTGTTGTGTTCTAGGTGATGCTCAGGGTTTTCTTCTCCTTAGATCTAAAAGAGGAGAGTGAAGGTGAGTATGTGCTTTTAGCACGTGTCCTTATGAACTTGAAGGAAACTTGAGCTAGTGCTTTCTCTTTTTCTTCCCCTCTGCTCTTGCATCTACAAATAGCCTGGGGACAATTACTGTGAGGTTTCAATTTTTAGTGGTTTGGGCTTTTTGCAAGCAGTGACTTGCAGCAATGTAGAGCCATTTGAAAAAGTGGTTTCTTTACCCCAGAACTGTCCTTCAATTAAAGATCAAAGTTGTGCTGCAAACAGGGGAGGTGTTAGAAATCCTCAGCCTCTCTTACAGTTGACATTTGTTACTTAATAGAGATGTCTGAGGTAGAAGCACACTCTCAGCAGCTTCATGCCAAGAATATGGTGGTGTGCATCAGTGAAATGTTTCTTTTCCTCAAACCAACATTTTGCATTGCAAACTCTAAAATACCCTGTGCAGCTTACTGGAAAAGCATGTCAATGTCTGTTGCTAATCGTAAAGGAAAAGGCCAAGAATGAAACTGTTTCACACACTCTTGGACTGTCGTCAGAGTCTCTATTCAGAGGCGAATATGCACAAATAGATAAACAGAGGTACAGATTTATTTCAACTGAAGTTGATTCTTACCATTACAGTCTGATCCTTAGAAGATACTTTCTCATTTTGGATATTTTATTTTTTTTGCAGCAGCTTGAATGCAGACTCCCCTGCTCTCATGTACTTGTTTTCTCTGTGAGTCTTTCATGCAGATTCATATCTCCCTGTAAATCATAAACTGATATTTAACATACAAGTTAGATACTTTTCTGAAATTTCCTGCATCTCTTAGGCAGGGCTAGTTGGAGCAATTTCCTGGCTGGATCATAAAGAAACCTTCCCAATGATTGGCATGATATTTACTTGGCTCAAAATAAGTTTGGTTTGATTTTTCTTCTTCTTTATGAATGCAGATGGGTGTGGGGCAAATTTAAATTTGTTAATACTCCGAGAACTATATTTTAAATAAGCATTTAAGTTGATGCCCATGCTTTATATAAATGCATGAAGGAAAATTATGCATAAGAGTTTTTTTTCTTTGTCTTGAGAGAAGGTGGACTTGTAAACCATAGCTCTTCTGATTTGCTCTTATTTTTACATTGAGGATGTGGTGACAAAGAGCTTTAGGATACCTAAATGATCTGTATTGCTAGCTGCTTCTGTAAAATTCAAACTTCTAACAAGTATCTGATATGTAATATCAGTGAGGTAGAAGCTTTGACCTTTTGAACTTGGTTCTCCATACTGCATAGCTAGCAAAGAAATTGAAAGGTGCATGCTAAATCCCTTCTGTTGCAATATATTCTCTACAGAATAAATTTCTTAATTATTTGTGATAACACTGTAGAGTTATTTTCATCTCAGTATGTTTTGTTTGAAGTTATGGACCAAAGATCTTGGAATTTGGACTATAAGCAATTTATAAAAGGTCTTTGAATAACTAGGATACCAAAGCTGTATGATCTTAGAGGTAAGTTTGAATAGGTCTTACCATTTTAGAAGATAATGCTGTTTTGTCCTACCCTTAAATTTAGGTTAGAAGGTACATTATATGATTGTAAACTGACAACTCTCAACACTTAAAATTTGCAACTGAGACAAAGCAGTCAGTAGTTCAGTAAATAACTAAGCAGTTGATTGGAAACCCTGAATTCTCATCTTCATGTGTTTAATATAGCAAAACATCAGAATTTAAAAGGGTATTTTTTGTTACATCTTAAAATTAATGGCTGAACTACTGCTCAAGCTTTGCCAGTTCTGATTTCCTTCATCCATCTGATCAGAGCTGGACACAAATTTGCCAGTGGTAAGTGAACTTTCCCTTAGCATGGACTGTAAAATATAAAACACGTTAGAAAAAAATTTCTTCTAACTTGTCAGTGTACACCAGAATCCGCTTTTAGAGGGGAAGATAAAAATTCTTTCCCTTTTAATGTTTCTCAGTTAAACTGGCAATGTCTGTCCCAGAACGTAAGTTCAAGTGAAATCTAGTTCACTAGGGGTTTGGGCTTTTTAATGGTAAGCTTCTACCTAGAAAATTAATATTGGCTAACTAGCATTGTGTTTATCTGTAGCTAATGGGAAAGATTCTTTCTTAAAACTAGATTAAATGCTCTTTCATGCCAGTCATCTTAAAGTAAGGTGGGTTTGTGTCCTTATACTACCAGTGAAATAGTTTAGAATGGCTTCTGAGAGTAACTCTCTGGAATCTTTTCTGATAGCTAGCGCTTGGATTAAGCTGCAAAAAAACTTGTCTAAATCTTTGATAGGTTTTAAAAAAAAACATTATTTTTATGACTAGAAGATTCTGTGAGTAGAAGTTCCTCTGTACCCTTTCATTGCTGATGAGCTTTCTTCTAGGTGATTAATCCCCCATTCAACCCGCTTCTCAAAAGGGTAGGTTTCTCTCAAGACATTATTTCAAACAAGTAGTGCATGAAGTACTCCATCAAAACTCCATGTTTCTTCTCCTTTTTGCCCCAAATACCAGGAACTTAAAAATTACAACTGGAAGTGGATTATTTCTGCATTGGAATTTATTGCACGTGTGGAGTACTGTGTCCCGTTTCAGGCTTCCCAGTGCAAGAAAGGCACTAACATAGAGCTACTGAGATGGTCAGGTGGCTGCACGGCATGAGCTACAAGGAGAGGCTGAGGAATTGGGCTTGTCCTTAAGTGGCATGCAAAGCATTTAATTTGCAGTGAAATTTTCCTGTCTTTCATTCTAAAGTTGGCTCAAGGCACACAGGCGTACATTTTATGAAATATAAATGTTCAATCAAAGTAGTTGGCGAAGTGTTGATGTATTTCTCTTGCCCAAGTACTGAATTTCTTTCAAAGGAGAGGAGAAAGCTAACCGTACTTGTGTGTTGGATATGACACAAATGGCCATACTGATAAGTTACTTGTCTGTGTGATAGCTATCAGTATCTGCTTTAAAATGTTCATTAAAATGCATTTATTGCAGCTTGTGCACATAATTGGGGCTTGCTAAGTTGTTTCTTCTTAGATCAAATAAAGCTCTCAAGTTGAAGAAATGTGCGCCTTCACACGCAGAATTTCATAGCTTTATATTTTTGGAAAATGTGGTTGTATAATGGTATACAGCTAATGATTTCGCTAGTTTTGCTCCTGCCTGCTACTTTGCCTAATGAGTAACTTCAATTGAAGTGGATGGAGTAGATGGGGTAGACGTTTAATCATGTCACAGATACATTCTGTCTCAGTTTTTCAGCTGTCTGTACTTCTAGAAATGGTTTAGATTGAAGAAATCTGCATCTTACACTGGGAATTAGTTTGTAGCATTTCCTTTTCCTTAGGGATGTTTGTCATGTAGTACTGGCTTAGGGACAGTTTCAGAGAGGAAAGTGTAAGAACTACCAGATTAAAAAAGGAGAGGGGGATTACTGGAGCAGCAGAAGTAAAGATCTTCCCTTTTTTCTTCTTCTTATGCATGGGCAGAGTATTCTGATGAATAGCCAAAGGTCTTTGTAAGGGCTCTTTGAGGAGGATTGTATTCTGAGGAGAAAAAAGTCCATGTTTAGTAGCTCACATCAAGCATTATATTGCATTAGAGGTCATTTTTGGTGTGGATGAAATAGCCTGAGTTTGAGATACTGAAAGATACCAGTGGAAAGCCTGAAATGTGAAGCTGAGAGGAAATAGTGAAGGAAGAAACAAACAGAAGAGAAATTGAAGAGGTATGGCATTGAGCTGTCTCAGTATCAAGTATTTACTCTTTTTTCTTTTTTTTTAGTAGATCGTATCAGGGGATGCACTAATAAGCAGAGTATAAAATCTTAAAATTAAGGCCTTCTCTACTTAAATGTGCAACTGAATCGATAATATGGTTTCCTCAGGTTGAGAAGAGTTATATAAGAAGCAGAGGTTGTTTTAAATTAATACTCACGTTCTGCTTGTAACTAATTCGTGCCTTTGTAACTGGCTAATTAACTGAAACGCTTGACCCATGAGATCCAAATCCATTGGGGGGGGACACAACCTGCTAGTTCTGGCACTGGTGGAACTACTTGTGTTACATGTAGTTACACAAATATTTTTGGCTTCCTTAAGCTAATTACAGAGCATTAGATTTATGAGTGTAGGTGTTCAAAAATGAACTTTTAAGGTTGTAGCTTCCAAAGAGTTTTTAGAAGGGTTCAGTGGAGGAAGCTTTGCTGACTTCTTTTGTTTTACTGAAGACATTATTGGCACAGTTTGAATGCTGCTTCTGCAGAGTTTCAACAGAAATCTCTGCATCTTTACAGAGTGTGATATTAAACTCTGGAATATGGGCCTTCTTTAGGGACAGTAGGTTGAACAACTGTAGTAATACAGTATTTTATTTTTATTTGGCTATTTTGGGTTCTGTAACTTTCACTATTTTAGAAACTGATACCCTGATGCTTAATTTGTGACTTGTAAAGTTGCCAAAAACATTGGAAATCCAACAGACATGGGGAGTGGGAAGTCAAATACATGTGGGTGTTGGACTTAAAAACTTACAGAAACTCTGCCCTGCCTTGAAGGGCATTCCATGCCTAACGTCTTAAACTTTTCGTTGTTCTCGGTACAAGTTAGTGGTGGAAAATAAGTATTCAAACTCGTCTAGGGAAATGGTAGCTTCCCCAGGGGAAAACAAAGAAAAAGAAGCAATCATAATTGAATATTCTGATTCTTAAAATGCAGTATGATTGCAAACATGGAAGTTTTGAAACTTAAATGAACTCATTTCTTTATTTTTATAAGGTATCTCAGTCTGTTGCTTACCAGTGACTGATTTGAAGACTGGATTAAATAAAGTTCAAATTTCAGATCAACGTGATGCTGTGCAAGGAGCTTGCTGTTAGGTTCTGTAGGGTTAGCTTTTACAGTGGTGCCTTTGTTCTTGGGTCTGCAGGGATCCCCAGGTTACAGTGGCTTTAGGTAAAACTAAGAACTCGCTTCTGCTGAGCTATTCTCAAATAAGGAACTGCTGAAGTTTAGGAAGCACTGATTTCGATTAATTAATAGCATCATATGAACTTTGTGACATTTTCTTAAGTGAATTTGTCATTTGGAGTGACATTAGACAGTCCTTGTTTTGCAGATACTGTTTTGCAACTTTGTAACCCTGTAACCAAAGGATAAGGTTAATTATGAAAAAACATTTCAATATGGTTGTCTAAAGGGATTATGTGTAGTTCTGAATAGGGCGTGATGTACTTCACTTAATTTTTCTCCTTTGATAATTGCAACCGTATCCATTTTTAATTGCCAGTTTTGTCAATGAACACTACAGTTTTCTTCATAGCAGTGTGTGTTCATTGAACCAAATGAATACAGCTTCTGAATTTTTCCAGTGGGAAGATCTGCATAGTCCCCGGGTGTTTCTCTGTGTACTAGACATCAAATAAGAAATTTTTTGGTGGATGAAATGTAAACCTAGATAAAGTTGGATTTTGCAGTCCTTCAAAAGTGCTATTTAATTATTAGAGCTGACTGGCAAAAAAAGGGATGCTTAAAAGATAATACCTTGGTGCCTGGCAGTGTAGAGACATTGGGACTGATCGTTACTTTTGGGATGTCGTGACTTACAAAAAGAATCAAGTGAATAGTAAGCAAAAGAAAGTTAGTGGTAGTAAAAAAAAAGGGTAAAAGTCTGATACAAGAGCTGTGCAGCCACGTCGGAGCTTAGCTGACTTGTGACTTGGAGTCATGTAACTTCGTCTTGTAAGGTAGATAAATTTTGCTAAAATATAGGCTTCATGTTAGAGGTTGTGTTTCTAAAAACAAATGTATTTATTTTCTTTCTGCTACAGGATCCAACTACTTTGAAACTATTTGGCAGAACTGTTTGCCATCTGGATTAATTTGTTCTTTGTCTTGCGTTTTTTAGGTTGAGATAAAAATGAAGAAGCCAGAGGCTGTAAGATGGGAGAAGCTGGAGGGCCAGGGAGATTCTCCTAAATTAAAGCAATTTACACCAGGTTTGTTCTCTGAACTATTAAGTATTAAATGGTTTATTTGTATTAAGTTACTTGCAGTTATTAATAATATTTTTGAGTTCAATATTGTTAGTAAAATCACAGCTTCATATTTACAATGAGAAGCCTAATAGTCTTGGCTTTACTGCCAAGAATTGACAGAAAAAGTCTACAGGGCATTACTAAAACTTAGGTGTTAAATTTAGTCATAACTTCCATTAATCTGATGGATTGTTTAGGATATATGCTTGTCATTAATTCCTCTGGGCATATCTGTTTGGCTATCTGTTTGGATCACTGTTTTGCAGTTCTAGGCATTGTTATGCCTCTATTGTTGCTTAAATAATTAAGTATTATTTACTGAAGTATTTCATCTCTCTTGGAAAGTAATACTTCTGTAGTTTTTCAAGACAGATTAACAATCTATCTTTGAGAGAATTTGAATTTCCTGATTTATTGACTTCAGATATTTTTTTAAATTTAGCTCAAATTTTCTTATGGCTCTAGGCTGCTGGCTCTTTTTTTGCTTACTGTCAGCCAGTATCTCCTGCCTCATTTTGACTTTATTATTTGTGTTGCTGTTCAGCATTTTTTTTGTTGGATAGCTAAATTATGTACCTCTGTTTACTTAAAAGTAAACTTTTGCAGCTGCCGAATGTAGTCCCTAGTGCTTCTTATTTTCCTTTATTTTTGTTACTGCGATGCTTGTATTGGTAAGGAGGAATCCATTTGCATTTTCAGATTCATGTTCCTTTATCATCTCTGATTCATCGGATACATATGTGTCTGTGTGTTCTCTACTGCTCTAAAAGTTGTGGAAAAATTCTTAGTTAACTAACACTTCTGTTTTCAGATACCCAGCACTTATATCCATCATCCTCTCACTATACAAGGAACTGGGACAAACTGGTAGTTGAAATCAAAGAAGAGGAGAAGAATGAGAAGTTAGAAGGAGATGCTGCTTTAAATAAACTCTTCCAGCAAATTTATTCAGATGGTTCAGATGAAGTGAAACGTGCCATGAACAAATCGTTTGTAAGTTTTCACTCTTTTTCTGTGAAGAAATGTGTAACTTTTGTACACTGATACTATTTATTGAACTTTGCATGAATTGAGAAGCCTCTAGCTACCACAACCTTGGGCCTATAATGAATGGCAGTGGTTCTGTTGGAGATACTGGTACAAGAAGTCTCGCTGAAAGCTACGATGTTGTACACTAATGAACGTGACCCTTAAGTCCAAGGTTGTGCTTTGTCACTGACCTCTTTGTTTCAATCAGTGTTATCAAAGGAAGTACAGTTTTTGGCTCATACAGAGCTTGAAGACTTGCCATGGGTGAAAGGATCAAAATCCTCTTAATTGTTCTTTTATTTGTAGTCCTCAAAGGCAAGAATGTGACTGACCCTTCAAAAGCTTCTTGTTAATGAAGTAACATCTCATTGTGTCCAGTACTGACAAAAGTACTGTTGGGCTGAAGGTTATGGAATGATGGCTTTGTCAAATTTTATTCTGTATGTACGCAAAATTCCTGTGTAACTTGCTGCTACATGAAGCTTAAATTCTTCATGTTTCTTCAGAATTTCTTAATCTGCTGTAAGAAATGTGGCTTTTCTATTACTAGAATTCCTCTAGCAAACTAAACAAGCTTTCTCTCGTATTGCAGATGGAGTCTGGAGGCACAGTTCTGAGCACCAACTGGTCTGATGTTGGTAAAAGGAAGGTAGAAGTAAATCCTCCTGATGACATGGAATGGAAAAAATTCTAATCCTATTTTTAATCTTTTACCGTCTATGTGTTGCCATAGTCATGTACTGACCACTGTGTATGGACATAGCATTCTTGGATTCAAAGCACTGAATGTTCCCTTGGAAACAGGAATTGTCTTTACATTTTGCGTGCTTTAGAAATTATTTCATCTGCAGATGTTAAAAATATACTCAAGCGTTGGAACCCTATTTTCATCATCTCTGTCTAATTTTTGGAAATTGAGTCAATCGGTCTAAATTTTTTACCGCCTTTATCAGCTCTGCTCTTTGGGGATAGGGTGATCTCTAATGGGCTGGTCAAGGATTATTGCCTTACACCTGGTATTTCTGTTCAGTAACTTATTAGATCTTGGCAACTTTGGGTAAAAACACTTTTCAACAACAGTGTTAAAATTGTTTGCTCTTTAACTCTGCTAAATAAAACTGTAAATATAACTTTTTCTATACGGAAGCTGCTTCATTTCATTTTTAGTAATCTTGTTTTTTGATGGGGGGAATCACTTAAAGCATATAGATAAGGATGTGAATACAGTGCTTAAAAAAAAAAAAACGAAACAGACAAACCAAACCAAAACAAAAAACCCACAAACAAACAAAACCCAACCAAAACCAAACAACCTGGCGTGTATAGGAGCAAAATGTGAATTCAGTGAAAAGGATGAGATTGCTATTCTTGATGCAGACACAAACTTGATAGTGCTAGGTTAATGGCTGGACTCAATGATCTTGGAGGTCTCTTCCAACCAAAATGATTCTACGAAGCTGGTGAAGGGTCTAGAGCACAAGTCCTATGAGGAGCGGCTGAGGGAACTGGGGTGGTTTAGTCTGGAGAAAAGGAGGCTGAGGGGAGACCTTATTGCTCTCTGCAACTACCTGAAAGGAGGTTGTAGAGAGATGGGGGTCAGTCTCTTCTTCCTAGTAACAGACGACAGGACAAGAGGAACTGGCCTGAAGTTGCACCAGGGGAGGTTTAGATTGTTTAGATTGGATATTCGGAAACATTTCTTCACTGAAAGGGTTGTCGGGCATTGGAACAGGCTGCCCAGGGAGGTGGTGGAGTCACCATCCCTGGAGGTATTCAAAAGACGTTTAGATGTGGCGCTAAGGGATATGATTTAGTGGTGGACTTGGTAGTTGTAGATTAACAGTTGGACTCGATGATCTTGGAGGTCTCTTCCAACCAAAACGATTCTATGATTCTAAAATTTCCACTTTTAGAGTCCTTCCACCTGGGTGATAGGTTGAACTGCAGTCATATGTGATGGAAGGGAGAAAGTCAGTTGTGGCTGGAAATTTCTACAGAAAAGTGGGTCCCCTGTCTGCCTTCTATATTCAAAAAGAAGGATCTATTGCAATTGCCTACAATCAAAGATAGCAAGCAGTTTCTTTAAGTTGTGTTATTTCAGAATATGGGAAACTTTATAGTTTAGAGAAAAGCCCGTGCATCCTTAATGGTTTTCATCAGTTCAGCTTTTCCATCATTATCAAATTTTAAAGAACAGTATTTACAGAAGAAGAACTGAGAAATGTAAGAAATACTGTCTATGCTCGTGCCTCTTGGATACAAGTCTGCAAGGGCCTATAGATGCTCAAAAGCTGTCTGGACATGGTCCTGGGCACCTGGCTCAAGGTGGCCCTGCTTGAGCAGGGGCGTTGGACAAGGTGACTTCCAGAGGTCCCTTCCAACCTCAACCACTCTGTGGTTCTTTGAAGGGAATATGAACTTACAAAGTTGTGGTAAACATGCCTAGTCTGTGCATGCCAAGAGATGTGCTGCTGTCTCTTGGGAATGCAGAGATACCCGAATACTCTGTGATTCTAGAAAACCCCATGAATTGCAAATGCTGGCAGCCCCTTGAAAGTCACTTCATTCCTTGCTAACCATTGGATGCTGCTTTAAGTTTGCTACTTTTTCTAGCAGTTCTAATTATGTAGGCTTTTCCAGATTGTTTGTTATTCTGCATGTTTTCTTTGTATTTGATATGTTATTTTACTACAGTGAGAACTGGATGAGCTTGGTAAAACATAAAGGCTATTAGAACAGGTGTTTTAATAGGACAAGTGAAGTCTGCAGCTGTTACAGTAATAAATGTGTGTAAAAGATGATTGAAAACTACGGAGGAAGAAGAAAGCATGTATTCCGTTCCTCCTGAGGACTAGTAATCTAGGTTTTGCAGTGATGCTGGGAAAGTGCAGTCATTTTTTTTCCTAGTATTGTTACTATGCTGATGCAGTAGACATACTAAGATTTTAAAATCTCACAAATCTTAAAAAGAGAGCTTGTTTTTGAATGTACGCCATAGCTATGAGCTTCAGATTGTCATACTTGGCAGCTGTAGACTATGACTACGGTCTTGACATAACTGCCGTTTCTTGATGCACTCAGATCATGGTTATCCTGTAGTGCAAGCTGGGCAGTGATTTCTTTTTGAATCAATTTTAGCTTCAGAATGGACTCATGTTTTCCAAAGCTCAGATTTGATGACCTGCAGAACTGAATGTCATCCTGGTCTTTGAATACGATAAAGGGAGATGAATTGAATTTAGGAAGTTTTTTGTGTGTGCCTTCCCTCTTGACTCTTACTGAGCAATGCCTGCTTCTTGGAAGAGTTTCTCAAAGAGTATACTTGTGGCATATTTTGGTGAAGATTTGTTAGCTTCAGTGGGGAATTTCTTGCCCTTCAGAGAATTCTGAGTAGCTAGTTGCTCAATATCTCGAGCATTTGCCATCCATATGAGATGCTAACATTGAAATTGACTTGATTTGGAACAGACACTTGAACTTGATTCTCCTAGATGAGTGCTTTGCTGCTTTTTATTTATGCTCTGAAAGGCATTTTTCTTCCTTTCTAATGTAGAAGGAAGACAAATGTCTGAGCGCTTCACTTTGTCACAAAATTGGGTTCTTGTCTCCTGGCCAGCCTTGCTTTATAAATGTTGTTCAGAGCACTTAACAGCGCTTAGCAAAGACTTGCTATGGGAAAAGCCTAGATAAAAATCTCTTAAATAAAAATGAAAAAGTAATTTGAGGATGTTTTCTGCCAATCAAGTTGCTTTTACTTACTGAAGAGAGCACAGTAAGGGTTCTTCTGTCTACTTTCTTTTTGTATTAAGCGTGTACTGTTTCACTGCTTTGGGATTCAATTTACTTAGCTTAAGGCAAAAAGTAAAATAAAATGCATTGCTACTTACGTACTCTTGAGGCATATGTAATGCAAATATAATGCTTTATCTTCGGGCTAAAACTTGCAGCAATCAAGTGCTAGACCTCCCTGTCCATCTCAATCCTGTGAGCAAAGCTTGCAGGTCTAAACATAATTCCAGCATGTTTCTGAGCACAGACGGATAATCTGTGTCTGTATATTCCACCCTAAAATTTAGGTGAACTAATAATGGCAGCTCTTGTTGCCTTACCAGGGGTATTAGAATTTTTTTCTGGGGGGAGGGGATTGGATTAAAGCAATAGGTAAAGCCTCCTTGTAAAGTTGGGGGGAAGGTGCTTCATGAACTTTGTGAACAGTGTATGTTTTGTGCTTGACAAAACACACACACAAAATGGTTCCAGAAGCCCTAGGTCAAGGGATAGATATCAGGGAGCTTGAACAGGGGCTGTGAAGAGTACCAGTGATGAAGGGAATTTCCTTCAGGACTAGAAAGGGCGAGTGGAATTTGTTGCAGCACTGGCAATGAGTTGGCTGGAGGCAGAGAACTGCTTGCAAGGACGGACTGGACAGGGAGAAAGCTGGTATACTTCTAAGAAGTTCTCCCTGTTCTACTGTCTTTATTTGCTTCAGACTTTTTTTTTAGAGGTATTTTAATTGTGTTCAAAATTCTCTTGATTTCCACCCACCCCCCAAGCCTTTTGGTTCTCTGTAGATCGAGCTGTCTAGAAGACGAAGGCAGTTTCACCTCAGTGCTCTGATTTGTGGTCCTGTGCAGATATGGGAACAGGACAGCAAGAGGTAACAGTAGCTTTTCTGTTTGATACCACAGATGGGATTACTCTCTGCTGTTGTTCTGGGCGTCATAGAAAATGCCTGTCTGTTGCAGCATAAGGCCACCTGTCTCCTCTTTGGTATACATGCAGTGCTTGTAAAAGATCAGTTGAGCCTCTAAGAAGCAGAAGATGGTGGTGCTACTGATTCAGTCTAACTCTTGCCCTTTCTGAACAGATTCTGTCCACCCCGATGTGCCAATCAACAATCTGTTCTTTTCTTTGCCAACTGTAGTTTTATGCTTCTCTACATCTTTTTTTTTTCTTTTTTTTTTTTGCACTGCATGGAACAAGTGATTATTCTGTTCTTCACTGAAACGTTCTTGGAATTTATTCGTGCTGCAGTAGGGGTGAAGTGTTACATGGGAGGCAGAAGACAGATCCCCCTCGCTTCCACGCCTCCCAGCCTCTTCTTACTGTCTCAGTGTAGATACAAGTAG
This sequence comes from Phoenicopterus ruber ruber, assembly GCA_009819775.1. Classification (NCBI taxonomy): domain Eukaryota; kingdom Metazoa; phylum Chordata; class Aves; order Phoenicopteriformes; family Phoenicopteridae; genus Phoenicopterus; species Phoenicopterus ruber. Next base: position 185,701,241 of record CM020215.1, on the reverse strand, counting down.
AGGATGATTCCCATATCAAAAAGGACAAAGGAAGAGACTCAGGTTCATTCATTGTAAGTGGGGAGAAAGGGGGCTGTAGATGCGGAAAAGAGGCTCCTCTTGCCTTCTCATCACTGGCTTTCAGTGTTTTTAACCCTATGGCTTTGTTGCCTGTTTTCCTTCTCTTTTCCACCAGCCCGAATTTATCCTCTTTTTCTGCTCTAATCTGCCCTGCCATCCTAATCCTCCTAGTACACAATCACATGGGTAATTAAGTTTTAAGGATGACAGAATTACAGTGCTCTGACTAACATCCACCCACTTGTGGTGGGAAACACTGTTGGTGACAAGCTCATCCCTCTTCCTTTCCTTCTCCCCTAAACTTTGGCCAAAGGAAGGTTTTGAACTGGTTTCTGCTAGTGCAGGGTCAGATTCAAGCAACGTCCCCCCCTCCGAATGCAGACATGTTGTAACCTCTTTAGTGTGCAAGGTATTATGTTTGTGGTGGCAGCGGAAAACTTGTCTTCAACATTGGTAGTAAATGTTGTACAATAGTGAATAGGATCACTGTGGATAGTTAGAACTGTAGTCTGAGCCACCACTACAGGGAATATTGCTACGTCTTTTCATACCATTGGATCATTGGTTTTATTGTCATTCCTATGTCGCCTCAGAACGTTTCCTTCAAAATTAGATGTTGCGCTTAAGTAAGATTTTTTCAACCTTACCACAGCAAGAGATGTTCACTTTTTTTTTTCTTTGAATACGATATGTAGGTAAATAAAAATTTGATTCCTCGAAGCATGAGCTGGGGAAGGCATTTTGTTGCATGTCTTTTGGAAATGGATAAATTGTGCCCTCTGTGTTGTACTTAGGCAATATTGTAGTTCTGGCAATTTTAGTCACAGGCCGTGTAAGTAGTATATCTGCTTCTCTTATCGCTGGGGCTTTCTTGGCACGGTGCGTACAGAAGAGTTCTCAAAGCATACATGCTGTATGTGACAGTTCAACGCATCCATGAGTAGGATGCTTTTTTACTTCTTACATGCTTTGTGACTGCCTATAGAAAACAACTGATACAAGCTTTTGTTTAGGAAGAGTTGATTTTGTTAAGAACGTGTAGACATGGAAATTGCCTACGAGATTGGTTTTTAGCGTCTTCTGAAGAAGACTTATTTTTTTTTAACTGGTGGGGGACAGGGAGAAGCAGGTCACAGGTTGCCTCAAGATGGCCTTCGATGCAAAAGACAGCGACAGCCTAGTTCATATGTACAGTCACAACTCCTTCTCTTTGCCTTCAGTGTTTCACTTGCTGATCCCCTTGTTTTCCTCTCCAGACAGTTCTTGAACATGTATGTAAAGGTACTGTTACACTTTCTACATTGAAAAAAGCACAGAAAGCAATTGCCATTTTTTAATGTCTTTGTTTAATCTGCAGTAAAAAAAAAAAAAAGGAAAACTGACTTTTCTAAGCATATGAATGACGTACTTCTAAAACAACATAATGATCAAGGTCATTTTCATTTTCAAAAAGCAGAAGCTCAAATTTAACAGGCCTTGAAATCCCACTTTAAGAAGTTTTTAATTTAAGTATTTCAAAGCGAGTCTGTTCTTCAGATTAAGGGAAGGTGAAGCTTATATTAAAAAAAGCTACAATAGAACAAAATACTGAATTCTATTCTCATCTTATTCTCATTTAACACTTTGCTTTTTAGATATGCAGTTTAGCATTCCACATGAGGTTGTCTTTATTTTCTTTAAGCCACGATTATGTCAAATTAATTCCTCTTTTCTGTGTGTCACGCAGTGTTAATAACATTACTAGGCTTGCAACATCTCAAAGGCTGTTTAGTCACAAAAATGAATGCTCCAGAAAGTGAACTTTAAGAAAAATTGGACCATTCTGTTTATAAAGCCCATGTAGATGGCTCCATAAACTCAATGGCAGGGTTCAAGATGTATAGTACGGATGAAGGCAGTGTAATACTTCTATCTTTGTTTTTTCAAGGCTAGAAATCCGAAGTCGTTCCATCTTTGTGAGTGTTTCAGCTTAGTACCTTCCTTAGAGAATTAATATCTAATAGGATGAATCCCAATAATTGTCGAGTTTGCCTAAGCAAAAAGGGTGAGGTTAGAAACTCTTTTTTTTCTTTTTCTTTCTTTTTTTTTCTCCTTACTGGTAAGCAATTTCTCTTGCAGGGAATGGAGGTTCGCTTCAGCGAAGCTAACTGAAGGAGCTAGCATGAATGGCTGCTCTCCATGTGGAATAAAGAGGGGCTGTAATTTGTGTCAAAAGTGTCTAGTTGAAGGATTTATAAATACAGTGGCTGTTGTAGATTCTGAGGGTCTTGAGACTCTGGTCTGCAACTGCATGTAAATACTCGCCGTAGTAGCTGGATAGCAGATACTTGTTAGACACTACGGTGGTATCATGGATACAAGATTCTTGATGATGGGGCTTCTTTGATGTTGGGATGTGCGAAGGGTTTTGATTCTGCGGCCACGCACAGTCCCTTCCGCAGCCCCTTTTCCTGCCGTTTGTTTCCGATTTAGCACAACGTGCGCTTTCCCGTGTCCAACGGAGCAGCTTTGTGGGAAAGGTATGCTGTAATTGATTTATATCCATTCATAATGACCTGGCAACTCGGTATGAATAGCAACGGGGAGCAACTTAACTTGTGATTTATTTAAGTAAGCTACATGGATGAAAGGTACTCCCAAGTGTACAAGTTGAGCTAGTTGCCTAATTGGACGTAAATTTTCACATCTAGCTCGGAGAGAGGGTTTTGTTATGGAAGGCTGAATTTGGATTTATAAGCAAGCTTCTGGACTGCTAAACCAGCTTGTGAGCAAAGTTTAATATTGTCTTTTTTTTGAATGTCTTAGTTTTTGAATTCAGTAAGTGCTAGTATACCCTTGTCATTTGTAAAGCTAATGGAGTATTAACTTAAGGTTTTTATTTACAGTTTGAATATCTGACCTTGCTTTTGGTGCAGTAACACACACTTTGATTTTAAAAGCCAGGATCGGTACTGCTGCTTTGGTTCTAGTCTTTTACCAGTTTGTCGTCATTGCATTCCTGCTTATTTTGTCAAGGATCTGGATGCTTTTTCTCACACGACACCCATGATACGAGCGACCCACCAGCTGCAGGGCATGATGATTCGGCAGGCGGTACGACAGCCTTGGTAGTTGTAAGGCCATGGGTCGTAGCCCATGAGAGGCTCGCAAATTCTCTGGCACTGTGTGTAACTTCGTCTGCATTCAATGCAGCACACGCCTAGGTGATCCAGCATGGGGTCAAAAGCCATCCCTTCACCTTCCAGTTGCTGAAATGTAAAATATTAAATGTCATCCCGATGCCCTCATTCTCTGAGAATGTAGGATGTACTGATGCTCATGTTAACCCTACAAAGGGTAAAACCTGAAATCTTGGTCCTGTTGAAGTTAACAGAACTCCCACTAACTGACCCATGCATCTTGCTCTATTTTTTTTTTCTTTTATCTTGCTCTGTTTGGTAGAAGCATAGAATTGGTGCAATCACCCATGTAAAATGGAAAGAAACAACAGGGAGCTCTAACTTCGTTATTTTTCTTCTACAGTGCTTGCAAAAGAACCAGCAGCAGTAAACTCCCCCAAGTTTTAAATATTAGTGATGGAAAAGATGTCAAGACAGTTATCTGGGTCTTTTATGTAGATGACAGTCTGAAGTGTATGCTGTGTTTTTAATGTTTTAATTTTTGTATTTTAATGCTTTTTACAGCATTCCCAGGAAACTATTCAGTAAGCTACTACACTGCAGTTTTCTGAGTATTTTCTCGTCTTTCAGTCTGCTTTTTTTTCCCCTCTGCCACACTTAGGTGCAGTGTGGACAGTGAGAATTCTGCCTGTTCTGTATCTGACAGTAAGGAGTTACATGGAGCGAAGCGTGCATGAAATATGTAAAAGCAGGCTCTCGCTACTGCCTTCACCCTTCAAAATTCCTTTCCGGGGAAAAAAGTAACCTGGATATTCTGCTTTTTGAAACTCATTTGTTCTTTTCCCATTGGTGTTATTTGAAGAAAAGCAACAGCAAAGAGCAAATGCCAGAGTAACCCTTAGCTTTTTACCTGAGCGTTTTCCATTCAGAAAACTAGCAGCACACCAAAAAGGTGAGGCACAGAAAGGTGCCATCTCTTTCTGGGCTCGTACAGGGCACTAGTGACAGCTCGGCATCGTTTGTGCCCCCAGCGACCCATTCCCAGCACCGAGAGCAGGGAGGGTGTCGTTTCCTTGGGCAGAATTCATTATCCTTGAATTCAGATACCTGCAGCGTGAACTTCTACACCTGAGCTCATCATCCAGACTCCACTCGTGGTGAGTGAAGAGAAATAGCTCTAGGGAGGATTCATTGCATCCTACAGGAAAGACCTACAGTATACTTAATGGTCCCTTTGAATCGAATGAATCTGCCTCTAAAGAGAGCTTGGATATAGGCATCTACGCAGTAACTGTTGGCGCAGGTGAATCCCGCCCTGCAGGCTGAGGGCAGTCTGGTGACCGTATCTGACTGGACGTTCTCTGTTTGGCCCAGGGGCCCTCCGGCTGGAAGAACGGACCTGTGGCAGCTGTTCTGCCGCTGCCCGCCAGAGACGGGGCAGCTCAGACCCCGTGGACGTGGTCATGTTAGTAGCTGTGAGGAGAAGTTGCATTCCAGTGTTTTACTGACCTCGTGAGAGAGTCGATTTAGATCCACTTTATTTGGAGTGATTAATTTAAGTTTAATTAAGGGATGTCAACTCGACAGAATGCTGTCACAGTATAATGATCTCCTGCTGTTGCATAAATGTCAAGTTAAAGCTGGGACTTACTTCCAAAGCAGGAGGCATTTATCTTGTGACACTGTTGTATTGAAATGACTTACTCCTGCTGCACCAAATGGTGGGTGTAAATTGTCTGGCGCTGGTGCAGTAGACTGGAAGGTGCCTACCGTACAGTCGGTTTTCCTGCAGCGCAGCGAAGGTGTTGGGACACAGCGGGGCGGCTCCTGTGCTCCTTCTGTGGGCTGCTTCGTCTCGAAGAGCGAGAGCGAGTTTTGCGAGTCATCCTCCACCCGCTGTTGCTGTCTCTAAACAGCTTCTCCCCTGTGAATTGCTTGCTAGACTAGGGCCATTTACTCTGATAGACAAGAGGCTGAGAAAACAGATTTACTTGGCCTAACCTTAATCTCTTTGCAACCAGACACCACTACTGCTTTCCTCTGTAGCAGTCACTCTGATACTAATTTCTATTTGAAGGCACAGTATGTTTCTAGCTACTGGACTCTCTCTTTAAATTGTCATTAAATGATGGGGATCAAGAGCAGCTTTGGTTTGTCCTCAGATGGTGCTGTGCTTGTTGGGTCTCCCTAGCGCTGCTTCCGTATGGACCTGAACCCTGAAAAGCAACTTGGCGTCAACTTGCCTTAATCTTGCCACCTCAAGCACTTGTGCTTGTTTCAGACTGAAGTCTAATGAAAACTGGGGTGAGGGAGGGAGAAGAGGACGAGGGAAGACTTTTTTCAACTTCTTAGGTGTTTTACAAGTCTCTAATTTTGGAGGAAAAGCTAAACAGGCGAAGACTGCGCAAATTAAAAAAAAAAAAAGACAAACCCCACATCCTCCAGTATTACCTATCTACAACAGTCTCGGGCTCTGAAAGAAGATTACAGTGCAAATACGTACATTATATGGGTTCTCTGGATTAAGTGGTTGATCAGTTTCTTGTCCCATTGGCCTGGTTTCATTAGATTGGCGATCAAGCTCTTGAGTCAGCTGCGTGGTGGGCGACCTGGTATTCACTTCTTCGGTAGCAGCTTCCAGGTCTTCCGTATCGAAGTTTGATTCTGATTGGCGTTTGTTTCTCTTCATTTCTCTCCTTTGGTTATCTGACGAAATAATCATGGGAGGATAATCTTATCTTCAGTGTGTCCTTGTATTTATCCACACATTATCTAAGGTTTCAGTGATTTCTTTAATATTTTAAAGAAGGGGGGTGCAGAGGGAAAGATGAAACTGTGTGGTGGCAAACTTGATGAGCATCCCCATGGGAGCTGCTTGCCTTCCTGTGTTGTGTCTGCAGCCAGTGTCAGTCCAAAGGGGTGTAAGATTGCCTTTTCCCCCCCCCCCCCTCTTCCTCCCCTTGAAGCAAAATGGGTGTGAGGAGGAGCTTTTTCACTCACTGTGTCATCACTGATGTTAGCTCAGCAGCAGTTGCCAGCCCTAGCAAGACCAGTCATATACATCTTAATTTTTAACGTGCTTTTGTGACAGACTGGTGCCCCGCTCCCAAGGGCAGCTGGTGAACCTGGTGGAAACAGCTTATGCACTGCTTTGATACTACTCTTTTGTTGCCCAGTGGGATACAAAAGCTCATGAGAAAAGTAGAAAATATTGGCAGTTTGGATCCACAGGTGCTCTAAAATGTATTTATTTTCCTCTTTTAGTGTTCTAATATTAACTGGACCAAGGAGGAGTAAATCTTTTCAAGCCTTCTCTCCTCCCAGGCCTGGAAATTACCTGGAGAAATTGCCATCTCGCTGGTGACTCCCAAACACCCTTGCTAAGCTTGGCTCTGGGTGACAGGAGTACTTCAGTTCTGGGACTGCCTCCAGGACCTCATAAACTTCATCTACCAGTTGCCTAGCTAAAGTATCTTGTCCCTCCGCTCCAGTGAAATCCTCTGGAGAAGCAGCACAGGTTATGGTCCCAGATCGGGAGCTTGATATTCCCCAACTATTGGCCAGGTATGGTATTCTTGCTACGTGGTGTCAGCTGGCTAAAAATTTTGGAGGCTAGTTTAAGCTGTCGTCTTGTCTTTCTGTAGAAGGCTGACCTCTCTGGCAACGCTTCGTCTCATAGTAAGTCACTCACGCTGGCTGTATAAATTGTCTGAGGAAATGCAGGTATGGAAGACCAAACGTCTAGGTAAGTGTGGATGAACTCCAAACCCGCGATCTCAGCACCAGCCCACGAGGGCTTGGGAAGAGAGGCTGGGCAAGGGAGGAAAGGATCCTGGTTTCCCCGATGTGCAAGTCTCGGTGGCACCCTGATTTGGGGGAAGGTGTTGAGAGGAAAGGAGGAATAATATACTTTTCAAATACAAGAAGTGTTACCTTTGGGATACGTTGGTCGAAGCCAGAAAATTGGAAGATCCCCGCAAAGCTCTAAAATTTTGGGGCTTAGGAAACTGTTATGCTTGATAGGCTCGTCTGCAGCCACCCAGATAAGGGAGTTTTCGTCAAATCTCACAGGCATGATTTCATCTTCCTGCAAATAGAAGAGCATAAATCCTTTGCTAGCTCAGTGAACAGTCATGTGCCTGCTTGCTGTTAATTCTTGGGCATCAAACTGTATAATCACCCGCTGCAGCTAATACCGAGCATCCTTGTATTTCATGAATGTGAACCGATTGTAGTGAGCCAAAGCCTGAGTAAAGGCTGCCACTGCTGAAATGAATGGCAAAACTTCTGTCAGCTTTCCTGGGACTCGGATTTCACCCGTCTCTCTCTTGGAAGGCTTTTGCCCCATGTACGAGGACTAGGTGTCGGAGATCTTTAAGCCCAAAGTCCCAGATTTTCAGGTGGTAGAAACTTTGAAGATTTATCACCTTCAGCAGAGCAGCAATGAAATATGCCAGCTAAAACCAAGACCCTAATCTCTTATCATGCCCCGTTCTCATCTGATGTATGCCCAAGAGATAGCTGTATTTACAAAAGAAAAAGGAAAAAATCTTGTTCGAAAGTTTTAGAGAGGATTATAGCTTGAGAACTGCTCCAGCTTCCAGTTTTAAGTCAACGTGATCGGTCTGATTAAAGGTCTCGTTTGGTAAAAGCAATTCAATTGACCAAAAGCTTGAAGTGCGAGTTAAAGGAGCCTGCCTTTTTGAAGTGTGCCCTGCAGGTTTTTGGTTCATATCTTCAAAGTAATGTAGGAAAATGCCAGTGATTGATTCTTTAAAGTTGTTAGTTCAAAGTATTATTTTACATAAAATGTGTAAGTATTTTATAGCAACAGTGAAATATTAAAAGAAAACCAACTTGTGAATCATGAAAACCAGTATGATTTCAAAGTTAAAATTCTAAATTGCTCCCATAAAAGTCATCAAAACTTGTTATATAACTGACTAGATCAATTTATTCCGTTGAGTTGCTGTTCCTTTAATGTGTTTATTGATTTTTCTTTTTTTTTAGGTCTCAAGTCATTTAAGTTCGCTCTCCAATCTGTCTAGTGAGAAGTGCTCTTTATTTATATTCTCCCACTTAAGCTTTTATCAGCATCAGAAATATCTGAATCTATTTTTCAAAAATAAAAATATCCTTTGTTTCTGTTTGAGATGATCCTGACTTGTGAGCAGGCAGAGTTTGGGTATCTACAAAAGCTTATTTTAATCAACCATTTTTTATAGGCAGTGTTGGTTATGATGCGCGTTGTAAGAAAATGGCATACGCATACTTTCTCCTAAAGACGTGCCTATCGGAGAGAGGACTTGCTCTAGAAAAATAAACACTACTCTGCCATTTCCATCGTACATTTAACCTGGAAAGTCGAGCAACGGGGAAAGGTTGATATCCCAACAGTAGCACTAAATCGGCTGCTTGTTTTGGCCCCGGTGCATACGATTTATGGCAGCGGTTGTGTAGGTGATGCATCTTTGGAGAAGATGCACAGAAAACAGGACAAGGAAGTAGGTTTACTGTAGCCGTGTGGAAGATTAGAAATAACTTTTTGACTATTTTAGAATAATGTCTTCAGGACTGTGACTTTATTTTTACAAAAAGATGCAAAATTGAAACCTTGACTTTAGGCAATAGTGCTAATGAAGTCAAGAAACCCAGCCTGCCTTTAAAATAAGGCAAGACAGGAAAGATCTAGGTCTCTGCCTGGAATTTGGGCAAGATGTCTGCCCCATCATGGGGAAAATCCCACCAACTTCAGGGGGCTTTGTAATATTGCTGGTGCCTTGCTGAATGGATTTAGAGAGACCTTTTCCCCCTTCATTTTAAAGCAGATGTTCAGTAATCACAGCACCGTTGCAGGTAGGTGTAGCCTTAATGGTGCCTCTCTCCCAGCTAACTGTATTTGCTTTTACGTTCTCGGGAGCAGAGCAAACCCAGGGAAAGGGGTTGTGGATCTCCTGTGCTCTCCTGCCGGTGGCCGAGCCCCTGCCAGCATCCAGGCTCGGCTGTACTCAGGTCACCGGAGCCACTCCCGTGTGAGCGATGGGTTTGGGGGTCTGAGCTCTGGGAAACTCAGGCTTTGCACAGCTGAAGCGATAGGCTTTTTTACAAACGTGAGGTAAGGAGAGGTTTTGGTGGTATGTGGGTGGGAACTGCAGCTTTTGCGGTGGTTGTGATGCAGATTCCATGAAACTTAGTTAACATGATGTCCTAAAATGAAGTCTGATGCCATTTAAGGCAAATTCTTGATTTTTTTTTTTAACTATTATTTCTTCTCGGTTAGCTGAATTTTTGCAATATTGTTTTCCACAATTCCCCTTTAATGACTATTTCGGAGGACTTGAGTGATGGAGTCCCTGCTTCTGCTCAAGAGGGTTGATAGAAATCTCCTGGGATCTCCCCCTATCCCTCTTTGCATTGACTAAAGCAGCTGCTTCCTCCGTGCTCTCCCTTCCAGCCTTGTGCACAGCCTGATCTCCCGCAGATATGCTTGTCGTTGAGGTCTCCTGTGGATCTGCTACACGTTGCTCTACGGCTTCCGCCACTCCGCAGTCTGCAGGCTCCTGCCGTGCCCCTGGATGCAGCGTAGTAAGTACGTCTCTGACACCAGTCCTGCTTTTCTTACCTTTCAGGGGCCCCTTGCAATCGGTCAATGAACCCTCAACTCGCCAAGGATGACTGCTCATTGCAGAGGGGCTGGACTAGATGACTTTAAAGGTCCCTTCCAACCCAAACCATTCTATGATTCTATGACTTCTTCGGTGGTTTTCGTATGTCATTTTTATTTGTATTTAAATACCCCTTTAAGTCCCTCTCCGTACAAAAATAAATAAATTGCCCCTTACCAGCTCAGACGAGAGGCTCGCTTTAGTCATAGCATCAACTTCGGGGACGTGAGCTTTTGGCTGAGCTTTGATGTAACACTTTTCTCCTTCAGCAAAACGGATTCCAGTTATGCCCTGCAAAAGCAGAAGGCAGGGGGTTGTGCGCAGCCCTCCAGCTCCCCACCACCCCCAAGAAAGCGCTCGAGCTCTGCTAAAATTGCCGCTGAATTTTTAGTCTGAAGGTTAAATCTGTTTTAAAACACTCCTCCCTCATCATTTTAGCTTTACAATTTTGGTCAAGTGGGTCTAGAAGTTTTCACTCGATTTCTGAAGGATGGGGGTGTTTTATATAAGTGCTTCCACGCCAGCTGTAGGCTACTTGAAGTAGCTCCGTTAAGGAATTAGTTGACACGATTTGAACCGTAACTTAGCGCTTAACGTAGGCAGCCTTGAAATTGTGTTAGGTGGTGGTGCGGTACCCTTATGACACAGACTTAGAAAAATATGGGGGCAGCTTGGTCCAATTTATACACGTAAGTGGCTGTGACAGCAAGGGGAAGCTCGTGACGGGGAATTTGGTGCGGGAATTTGGTGCAGAAATCTGCGTGGGGGACTTCCTTCATCTGGCCTACGAGGGTGAAATGCAGTTGCCTAAACCATGGATGTCTAGCTTTAAGCAAGAGAAGGGTATCCCAGCAGCTCCAGAGGGCTGCAGGTCTCCTGCAGGACCAGGGTTGTATCTGCCAGCCCTATGCCGGCACCTTGGGTACCAACACTTGGGCAGGGGAACCTTGTCTGTAGTTTCTGTGTTTCTGCTGTAGGTCTTTGGGTACCTGTAAAAGAGCTCTCCTTTACCCTATGAATTTAGATACTTCCTTGTAGATGGCAAAATTTGCGTGTTTTTCATAGGGTTGCATGAGCTCCATTCGACCACCTAAATATAAATATCTAGTGCCATTTGAGACGTGCTGGTTGTCTGCCTAGCCTCCAGCTGCCAGGCCAGGGGGGCATGGGTGTCATCACAGCCCCTCTCACCTGCCTCGTACGGGCATCATAGATACTGTAGGCATCTAGTGTGGCTTGAGTGGACAGTACTGAGGCACCTGAGTCTCGTCCTGTGTGCCTGCAAATCCTGTACAGTTGGATAGACACCCATCAAAACAAAATGACTCATTCTGAAGCAGTGAGAGAGGGGATGGCTATGCAGGGATGAGTGCACAAGGGAATGAGACTTTGTGGTACACTGAGTGTGCTAGGAGCATCCTAATATTGCCAAATCCAAGTCTTCACTGACCATGCAATCGTTTGAGCAGTGCCAGTCAATCCAAAGCTGCTAATGTAAATACTTGGCCGTTGGAAGCGCATCTCTTCAATTTTTTTCTCGTTTATGTACATTCTTGGCTCAAAACCCAACTGGCAGCATCTCCTTGGTCTCGCTGAGCCTGTCCCCAGCCTGCTGTAACTACAAGCGGACACCATCCCTGGGAGGTCCCTGTAGCTGGTTGGTGTTGGGAGACGATTTCTGACCCGATCGCAACAGGGGGTAGCTTACCAGCAGCACGCGTGGGGGCAATGTGAATTCATCATCTCTCCAGTGGGCTGGTGCTTTTGTGCAGATGTGGAATGGTGAAGGCAAATGAGAAGAGCTAGTTGTGGGTGCTCTTATTCAGCTGCTAATAATGTTGCTATGGTGATGTTAACAAGAATTTCATAAAGGCTGAACTGCAGCTGTCAGGGAAGTCAGGGTCCTGGGTCTCCTGGCATGGATTTGTTTGTACTTGCTGAGAAGCCAAGGAGCTGAATTTCCTCACCTTTCTAGATTCAGCCAGTGGAAAGTGGCTGCTCCAGAAGCCCTGGGCAAGTCTTCCTAGCAGCAGCACCTTTATTTTAGGTGCTGTGACTTACAGAGGACTTAACTCTGAAGCTGAGTGTTTTGCAGCCGACAACATTAACTGCAGGATCTGGGCCCTGTAAATAGGTTTCTGCAACATCGTGCAGATGTGCCTTTAGTAGCTCAGAGGTGGTACAGCTCAGCGAACCTCTCTATCTATCTGAGCTGTTGAGCTCTGTTGAGATTCGGCGTGTTACTCCAGGCTCCGTGCTGAGCAGCCGCAGCCACAGCCAAGCTGCTCGGGTACGCGGATGTTTGCTGTCGGCCCAAGCGGCCCAGCACCGCGCGTTTGGTGCACGGATGCATAAGCTATGCTATGCTATGCCTCCATCTTCTCCCCTGGGGATGAACCCAGGCCAAGCTGTGGAGAGCAGCAGGAATTCATCTGCCCAAGGCTGTGCATACATTATCGGGTGTATAAAAATCCCTTCATAAATTTCAACTATCTACACAAACATCCATCTTCCACAGCGAGCCAGGCAGCTATACAGCACTAGCAGCGCGCTCTGCCCTGAGCAGCTCCCATCCTTGATCTCGGGGCAGAAAAGTTGGAGCAGGGCAGGGTATCCTTAGAGTCCAGCACTGGAGCATGTTACGTGAAAGACAAGGGTGGTGGTACTTACAATCTGAAAATCATGAACTTCAACAGCCTCTTCACTCCCGCTTCCTGTTTTGAATGTCTCCAAGTTGTTTCCAGCATCTATTTCCATCGATCCATCTTGTACTTTTCCATTAATGCTCATAGTATAGTGAACATTGTACACCTGGAATCGATAAAAGAGCAGTAGCACACTTCAGTAATTGCTTATTGCCTTCCTCCTACACCAGCCCATGGGTCAATCTGACTGTTGTATCCCTATTCAGCTCCTAACTTTTATTTCTGGAGGCATTTGATAACCCTCCAACAATCAAGACCACCCTGCTGCAACAGTTCACCATTGGGGCAGGCTGGCAGTGGAGCTGGTTGCCCAGAGAGGTTGTGCAGGCTCCATCCTTGGAATTTTTCAAGGCCCAACTGGATAAAGCCCTGAGCAACCTGCTCTGACCCCACAGCTCGCCCTGCTCTGAGCAGCAAATAGGACTAGAGACCTCCTAAGGTCCCTCCTCCAGGGACCTCAGGGGCTGCACACAGATCTATTAGTATTGACAGTTTTAATTCAAAAGCAATGTGGGATGAGTCCGCATCCAGGCTCACTCCAACTTAAAAAACCTTCTTCTAGGTCATATTTTAGGAATCGCTTCTTAAGCTGATACGATTCCCAAAGGAGAGCAGGAGTGAGCGTCCTACTCCGAAGGAGGCCAACCGCTATTTATCTCTTAGGATGTTCTGCTGAGGCACAGGAAAATGAGTTCCTCTTGAATATGAACACGTTTCTCAGCTTGTAATGGATGTGAACTTTGTTTAAATTGGATATGAAGTTGTATAGACTTGTATTTTCCTTGTCAGCGTATTTGCTCTTATCCTGTTTTCAATGAGGAAAGCTGCAGCGTGGTTTGTATTTGCTGGAGGACCACAGTCTGGGGAGGGCTTTTTCGATGCTCTTGTGCAGTTCTGCTTAAAGTGCCGCACAAGCAGTTTACTTTTGGTCTTAAAAAAGCCTTACAGCATTTTAATGAAAAATTTACACTGACAGCTAGAGACAAATTTCTTCTCTCACCTTCGCTGAGGAAAGACTAAGGTGCTAAAGATTTATGGTTCCTCAGTTTTACAGATTCAGTCCTGTATTCTCCATTATCTAGGAGTCCTGTTGATTGTGGTCCATAAAACCAGACCAATGTACATGTCTCCTGTGCTAGGGGCTGAGCTAGAGTTGAGACTCCCTGTCAGTTGTGGGAGAATTTAAAGGTTTAAAATAAAAATAATAATTAAAAAATTGCCTTTAATTTTTTCATGAGTGACCCTAAATATGATTTTTACAGTTGCTTCCTAAACATTTGCAAGTCAAGCGTAGCTGTTGGAGTTTGAAGGCAGCTTGGAAGAATAACTCCAAGCTTTCCCCGTGTCCTCACCTGGAGATCAACTTGGAAGCTTAATGACAACTATGAATGTGACACATTTTGCAAAATAGAATTTAGATGATGGGAGCAATACAAAAAAAAGGGAAACTTTGTCCCGTACTCTACACATGCAGCCACCCGGTCAGAGCTGAACACGCTGTACCCCCTCCCTGCCTCGCTACCCCTTCGTTACCTCTCCTTTTTCAGAAGCCTAGAGAAGTAGATGGCTCTTACAGCACGTCCTGGAGGTCAGCAATGTGGCTTTTTGGTGTAAAACTTTGTACTTTCTTTCGGATTATCTGACTTATCCCTACGTGCACGGGTGTATCTCACAGGGGGACCTCTGCTCTGGCTGCTGGGATTCGCACAAGGCTCTCCTTGATGGGGACTGGCGCGGGGCTGGAGGCGATACAAAACTTCTTCCAAAGTAAATTCAAAGATACTAATTGCACTTGGGGAGCAAGTTCCATTCGCATGTGCACCGTCATGTTTCAAATACATTTTAAACCAAAATTTTATGTAAACAGAAAGAAAAGTTAATATTTAAACATGTTCTAATGCTCTGAAGTTTGGTTCTTCAACTGATCAGCAGCTTCTCAGTTTTGTTCTTTGCATACAGGGTTTTTCATGTACCCCAGAAAAATGTAAATAATAAAACTTATCATGACTTTAAAAGCTGCCCACAGCTGCTAACCATAAATGCCTATGTGTATGCACAGTCATACAAACCACCAGAGTGAAATAATGGTGCCTATTAATGGGTTATATATAGCGTTATGTATTTCAGGGTCCAGGTAGGATCCGGACCAAGAATGCAGATGATGTGAAAAAGGAATTTACACATTTCAATGCTTTTTTTGTCCTGAGAGCTGGAGTTTGCCCAGGATGTGAATCCCGGGGGACTTGTTGGGGTCTGAGTTCGCTGAGGATTTGCGAGCAGAAATCAATGTCGTGTCTGTGCTCTCAAAGATATGTTTCGTGTTCATTAATAAATGTGCTTCCAGGAGGCTCCATCCCAACAGCCAGTAAAGATAATGATTATGGCTTTGGGTTTTAGGTTTGTTGGTTGGTTGGTTGGTTGGGGGTTTTTTTGTTCTGTTTTTAAAAAAAAAAAAAGTATGGAGAAAATAAAGACCTGCTTAAAGACCTCTTTATCGACTTGGCAAGGAAAGTTTTGAGCCAGCATCCCTCCTTACGCGCCCCCAGCTCCGAGGCAGACCCCGCTCGCTGTGAGGGTGTCCTTCCCGGCTCACCTGCCGCTCCGTGGCTTTCCAGAAGTAGAAGGCGCCGATGGCCCCGGCCAGGAGCAGGAGGGCTCCGGCGATCAGCACCGCGGCCCCCGCCTTCAGCAGCCGCCCCGGCCCGGGGGGCGCCGCCGCCGCGTACGCCTGCGGAGAGCGCGGTGCTGGGTGCGGGGCGGGCCCCCCCCGGCCGGCAGAGCCTCCGCTCCCCGCCCGGCAGGGACCCCCGCCCCGGCCGTGCGGACCGCGGTGTCCCGTCCTGACCCCCCTGTTCCGCCGCGTCCCGGTCCTGACCCGAGCCGACCCGTTCGGTCCCGATTCCCACCCATTCTGACCCGAGCCGGTACGATCCGTTCGGTCCTGATCCAATCCATTTTGTCCCGGTCCGACCTGTCCCATCCCGACCCTTCCCGACTCATCCCATCCCGACCCTTCCCGACTCATCCCATCCCGACCCTTCCCGATCCATCCCATCCGATCCCGACCCATCCCGGCCCGCTCCGGCCCGTCCCGTCCCGCCCGGTGCCGCCCGGCAGCACTCACGGGGGGCAGGCACTGCTCCACATCGTCGGGCCCCACTCGGGCGATGGGCACCTTCTCGGAGCCCTCTGCCATGGCTGATGCGGGAGGGAGAGCTGCCCCGGGCTCCGCCGCCGCCCCGCTCCCGGCCCCGGCCCCGGCCCCAGCCCCGGCCCCGACGGGGGGCAGCACCGCCCCGGCCCGCCCCGGCCCCGGCCAGGGGGGAGGCGGCACCGCCCCGGCCCCGACGGGGGGGCCAGGACCGCCCCCCTCCCTGGGCACAACGAGCCCCTTGAGCTGCCCAGCAGCCGTCAGAGCTCCCCGGGGCTGCGACCCCCCATCCCAGCCCCGTCCCCCCCCACCCCACTCCCAGGGCTTGTCTCCGGCTTTGGAGACGGGGGCGTCAGGGGGGTGTTGGGGTTACACACACCCCGCGTGCCATTGCGGAGAGCAGAGGTGCTCCGGCAGCCAGACGGCTGTCGTAAAAAGCAGCTTTTAAAATAGAACAGGATTTTAGCTGCTTTTTTACACTTGCCACAGGAATTCACAGGCGCTGGAGCTGACAAGCTGCTGCTCGGTGACCGCGCTGCAGAACACCCTGGTGCGTGGCACAGCCCG
Source organism: Phoenicopterus ruber ruber (assembly GCA_009819775.1). Classification (NCBI taxonomy): domain Eukaryota; kingdom Metazoa; phylum Chordata; class Aves; order Phoenicopteriformes; family Phoenicopteridae; genus Phoenicopterus; species Phoenicopterus ruber. The sequence goes on along the minus strand of CM020215.1, from coordinate 185,684,974 downwards.
GCCTCCAGCCCGGCCCGGGCCAGGCCCGGCACAGCCTCCGAACCCAGCAGCGAGCCCAGGCCTGGCCCAGGCTCAGTGGGGGCAAAGCACAGGGGGAAATTTCCTCTTTTCCTTTAAAAAGGTCATGGATACCTTGTGACTTGACCTCTAAAGTGGACGTATCTCGGATTTCTTCTGTTTTCTGGTCACTCATACTGCTCAGCATGGTTTTTTTTAGCATCTGAAGTACAGTAGTATCATAGGGGAATTTGTGTTGGAAGGGATGTTCATCCGCATCTATTTGCTCGTTCTAATATTGCACATGGGAAGCTTAAACTCAGGGCTGCAACTAGCTATGTGTGTCCACCTGCCTGTCTATCCACATCTGTGTTTCCTTCATGCACCATATGGATGTCCTGCCTGTACGTACATGCACATGCATGTGTCTGTACTCTTTGGTGCTGGAAAATAAATAATGCTGGACCCCTTTGGGGCTGATAGTGCCAAACACAGAGCGGAGTATCCTTTGTAAGGCTGGAAGCAGAGGAAAAAAATATCAACTGCAAAAAGAGCGTGAAAGGGGGACATCTGGGTTCTGCCCTGCCCTGCCCTGCCCTGCTTGCTCAGTGGCCCAGCTCCAGCTACAGAAACAGGCAACGGCACTGGAGGGGGGGGGGTGCTGATAAACTGGGGACACCCTGCCACGTGGGGCCCCATCTCACGCTGGAGCAGTGCCTACGCTCACCAGCTCTGCTGTAGCAATTTTTTTTTTCAACGTATGCATCTCTGTTTCTATTTCTCTTCCCCTCTCTTCTCCATTTTGCTTGTCTGGCAGGCCTATGCCTCCTTGCTCCGTTGTTGCACACTACTGACATGTCCCCCATCTTAAACCTTCTGGGATCTTGACAGCAGAGGCCAGGCAATGGCCCTGTCCCACCGCGGCTCATCCCAGCTCTGCATGCCCCGAAGAGGCAGGTTTGGCCCCTGCGGTTGATTTCCTACACTTGCCTCTCCTCTGTGCCCCACACCATAACTGCAAAAATCTTTGCTGTTTCTCAGGTCTCTAAATCTCCTCAGTGACATGACGAGTAGCTTAAAAACCATCATCAAGCAACGCCAAAGTGGAGAAAACTCAGGCCCTGCTGGTCGCCTTACCTCTGTGTGCTTGGGGACCGAATCCCAGAGACATGATCCCCATTTTCCTTCCCTTCAACCCAAATTCATCCTTCCCGTCGATTACTGTTGTTAACGATCAGATCTTAAACCAGAATTTAATGGGCATAGTTGCGGCTGAAAATAAACACAATCACAGCTCATTAAATCCAAAGCGAAGCCTACTGTGCAACTTCCTAAACTAGGGCATATTCTAGCCCGCTCTCGAATGACATACTGGTGTAGGTTGGGGCTAATAATAAGATTGTGATCCTCTTCATTAGCAAGTATTTTGTTACACCAAAAATCTCGTGAATGGATATGTCTATCTTGGCAAAATGTGAGAATCCCAGCCTTTGATCTCAAACCTCCATTTAGCATCGCTGCTTTAAAAAGACAGATTTATTTTAAGGCCCCTGTGCTCGCCTCCCATGGGAAAATGTGCCAGGGAGGGAGCGCTTGCCCGGGAAGAGCTGCTGCTCGCTGAAGTTCAGCTCGTTTGAGCCGCTGCCCTGTGACTGAGGTGGGGGAGCAGCTGCCCCCCCATCCTGGCACCCATCTGAGTGCCCAACGGCTCCTTCCCTGGGATGCCAAAGGAGGGACAGAGGGAGGCCGTGCCATTTCGGCTAGCAAAAGGGCGGCTGAGAGTGCGGTGTCGAGGAGGAGCGTTAGCAAAGACACTATCGGTGCAAGAATGAGTAGGCGTGATTAACACATCTCTGCTGGCTGTTCGCGGAGGTACCTCCACTCCAGGTGCTCTGTGGTGAAGTGCACTGTCACCCCTGGGAACACCAAGGATGGGGTTGGAGGGCTTGCCCCCACCCTACTGATGGGGCAGCGGTGGCCCTGGCAGGTTTTGGCTTGGGCAGACCCCCGCGATCCCAAGCAACGGTGCCAGCCATGAGCCGATCCAATCCGCAGGGATGGGTGCCCGGCTGCCGGTCCTTGGTGGGCTGGGGCGTGAGCCACATGCTGCTCATGTGGGGAGGTGTGGGTGGGGGGACCGGTCCTTCGGGAGGGAACCGTTCTGCCCAAACCCTGGGGGAGAAGCTGTGCAGCGTTTCCGCCTCAAGTCAAGGTGCAAATCCCCCGAGTAATCCTCCAAACGTATCTTTCTCATGTAGGGAACAATCCCAGCTTTCTTTTTTTCCAACTCAGAGCATCGCTGCCTCTTCTTCTTTTGTTCCACAGCAGAGGAAGAGCAGCATGAAATTTCAAGCAGACAGAAGAGAAAAAAAAAGGTTCCTGTTACACGATTTGCAGTTTACCACCTCTAGTTAACCCCTATATTCATGTATATGCCTTTTGTGTGGGCATATATCTGTTTTCTTTGGAGGGTGCAGGGAGCACATCTTTTGCCGTTTGATTGATTAGGTGACAAGAGAGAAAAGGGGATTTTTTTCGCCAGATGCAAATCCATACAAACAGCCCCGCATTCAGCAGCTCCAGACGCTCGCTGCGGAGCGCAAAGACGAGTGCAACAGCCACTGTTTGCAGGGCTTAGGACAAAAAAACGTGACTTGCCTTTCACCGTCTGAATTCTTCATTTGCAATAAAGATGACGATGATACCAGTGTCTGAGCTCAGTCTCCTCTCTAAATAACATGTGTGTGCTCAGCTGGATTAAGGCAACTTCTGAGCCTGGAAATCATAATAACAGCCTTTTACAGGACAGCCTTTCTGGTCGTCTAATACTATTATCCTCTGGGCTGAAAAGCATTCCAGAGTACTTGGAGTGCTACGATGAATGTGAAGTTGCTTAGCTGATAGTACTGGCTTGTCTCAAGGAAGCTCATTTTCTCATTATTTTTCGGTTTAAAGAAAAAGTTTAGAAGGAGAAATGGAAATATTAAAAATGAGAAGGATTTGGTGATGCTGTGTGCCTTTCCGTAAGCCTCTTGTGGTGCCTTACGCATTTTATCTTCATTTTCTAAGTGTCCCAAATAGTTATTTGAACTCCGCGATGACCTGAACAGAAATTTGTGAGGTCTGCTGAGACCGGGCACCTGATTCACTGCTCTGCTTTTCTATGGGTTTACACCACCATAACATGGTGCTGATTCAGGTCCCACTTACTTGATGTCTCTTCAAAATAACTAAAGTCCTTTGGGGAAAAAAAGTCCTACAGAAAAAGAAAACCTTGGCTTTGGTATTTAACCCATGACAGCCTGAGGATTTTGAGAAACTTTAAGGATTCTTGCTGGCAGTGAGAGCAAAGGATGAAAACCCACATGTGTATGTCATCACCACAGCTCTCGTCTCTGCGGTAGCCCTGGACGTTGCGGTGCCCCTGGGATGCTCGCTTTTCCTCCTTCCCCCCCTGCCCTGTGTGCGGGGTGTGCTAACACTGTCCTCCCTTCTTTAACCAGCAACACACAGAATTTCAAACCCCAAAACCATTGTTTTTCCTGGTGGGTTGTGAAATTCTCCCTGGAAAGCCCTGGCAACATCCCTTGCTCTGATGCTACTCTTTGGAGAAGACGGGCATCCCCGTTTGCTCTGCTTGGGGTGCATCCCGAGCAGGACGGCACCGCACAGCTGAGCTGGTCCCGCTTCAAAGGACGGCCTGGAACGCGCTCGGTGCAGGACCGCGCTCAGCCCGAGTCCTTCCTCTTCTCTCCTGCGGTCGGGTGAGGACATATGGCCCATCGCAGTTTGCTCTTCCTCACCCCAGGACACTAAAGGCTGAATTGTTTTTCCTCAGAGCTGAATCCCATTCATCCATATGTCTTCATCTTATTCTTCTTAATTTAGCTTGTGGCTGTGCCTTCTGTTTTCCTTGAATTAAAGAAATAAAATAAAATAAAATAACTAGCTGTCATTACACACTTTCCTTCCTACCTCTAACGATGTGGTCTCTTTTGTACCTATTCTGTGTAAATTGCTCATAGGCTACTTTCTTTCTTAACCTCCAACCACAGCTTTGTGCTTCGGAGGTAGTTATTATCTTAAACAACTTGGTAGCATCAATCTGTTTCTTTCCCAGAGGCTTCTTTACTTTCATGAGAAATCTCCTAAGTTTCTTTTTGCTTTGTAGCAAAAGCCAAGCCACCACCCCCCCCCCCCACACACACACACCCAAGAGCACCCATGAATCAACTATATTTCTCTTTTTCGATCTATACACTGTTCTAATAATTTCATGGCCTGGCTTTAGAGAATATTTCCAGTGAGATTGTCCCGGAGATGCCTGCAGCGCCAGAATGTTTTTCACAAATACAATCTCTTGAAACGTATATTTTACTCACCCTTCTGACAACACTTTAAACACTTTTTTTTTTCCTTTCATTACCTTTGTGAGACATTTGCGCGGGTTGATTCCAGCAAATATAATCCTTATTCACCAACGCTCTGTTCTTTTATTTAGCCTCTTACATCAGGCTTTTTTTGATCCAATCTAGAATACTTCTTCCCCTGGATTCAAATCCCTACTTAAAAAAAAAAAGTTTCTTCTGCAAAACCCTTCCTCACATCAGATTTAAGAAACTAAATCCGGGAGGGTAAAAGAACCAACAAACCACCAGATGCAACCATGTCTTCTGCTAAATTTTAGTGCTCTATTGACTTTTTTTGGTCACTTTACATCCCTTCTCTTGAGATTGCTGGTCCTCTGAAATGACCATGGAGTGTACGACATGTCCATCGAGGTGGTCCAGGGCCTCTCTGTTCCCCACGGAAGGCTGTGAGAGGTGCATTCCCTCTGAGGACCTCTGTGCTTAGGGGGGGACACAGTGGAGAAAATGGGTAAGTTCTCGCTGGAAAATGCAGCAGACAGTGCCATGGCTCTACTGGAGCCATGGACCACTTGGATAAATCTTTCCCTGAGAGATAAAAGATAGGGTAGAGAGAGATCAAGAGCAATCATCATTTCTGGACACTGTCCTCCCTCCATGGCTTTCCTTACGAAATCGAGCTCTGGCAACAACGATAATAATTTTGGCCTGGCTAGGGCCAAGCCTCCTTTCCTGAAGACGTGATTTGATAAGCCTGCAGAAGCGGGGTCCTCATGCATATCTGGTGTGGACTGCTGAGGGGAGCGAATGCTTGAGAAACAGCATGAAAAGAGCTGGGGACCCTGCACCTTGGGCAGCCTGGAAAAGCAAGGAATGAAGGGAGGAATGGCAGCTCGTGAAACCGGAGGCCAGGTGAGGTGGGAGAAGGGGTGGTGAGCTCTTGGGAAGAGCTGGCTGCCGTGGGGCTCACAGCTGTGGCTGCCCCCGGGACCCCCGGCACAGCCCTGTTTCCCAGGGCTTTCCCATGGCGCCACGAGCAGCCATTTCCATGGCGTTCCCTAATCCCAAAAGGAGGAACTGTCAAATAATTTAAGCTCCACATGTTATAGCCCGTCTGCTCTGGGCCGTGCACGGCATGGGGGAGAGCTGAGGAGCCGGAAAATGCCACTGTGTGAAACTGGACTAATTAGAGAGGGGGTAGGTGGTGGCCTCCGTCCACCAGTCTGTCCTCCATGGGGCCCTGTGAGCGCAGGGGCGAAGCCCAGCCCCGCAACCGGGCTGAGCGGACGTCGGGGAGGGTTGAGGATGGGCTTGGCTTTTCCCTGCTCGTTGACGGCAAGGCTTTTGCCTTGCTAACAGACCTTGCAGCGTTGCTGCCTCAAGCTGCTCATCTGTCCTCACGTGGTCTGGCAGATACAGTAAGGACTTGTCTCCAGGCAGTTTTTGGGGAAGAAGAAGAGTTAGCTTGCAGAGAGCTAGATAAATGATCTGCAGTATTATGCTAGGTGGAGACAACCACCTTGTAGCTGCTCTGCCTTCCTCTCTTTGAAGGTCTCCATCATACATGGCCTCAGTGGCCTAGAGGAGATGCTCAAGGTAGCTGATTTCCTTGCCTCTGCCCATGGAAAGCCAAATTTGTCCCTGGTTGTGACCACACATGACTCTTCCCCCTGCAAGGAGGTGGCTGCAGCTGCCCCAGAGCATCTCGTTGCCATAAGGGAAGCCCGACCTTCCTGGCTGAGATCAGCAAGTGGCTCTGCGGGAGCGACGTGCTCCGTGCAAGCTTGGGCTGATGAAAAGAGCTTTGTTCCTCCACTGCCTGTGCTTGTTGGTGCTGAAGAAACCTGGTCCCCAGCTGTGGCAATACTGGTTTTAAAGACGGAGGTGACCGGCGTAGCCTTCACTCTGTGGTTGAGATGCAGCTGGGTGGTCTTTCGTGTGATGAATTAGTTAGTTAATGTGTGAAGAGGTTGGAGAAAGGCATAAAGTACTGAGCATTTCTCTCACCTTCTGAGGATAATGCATTTTAAAGATCAACTTGAGTTTGCCTGCGATGTGATTTGTTTAATTATTTAAAGCCTGTTATCATATTTTCCTCAAGGGATGGAAAATCCTCAGCAAAAGGCTCCTCACACCAGAACAGACATCTCCGTTGTATGCTGAAGGTCTGGGCTCACACCCAGCTCACACCCAGCCACCCGCACCCAGCCACCAGCACATTGTACCGTGGAAACATCGTGCAATTGCCCACCTTCCCAACTCCAGAAGATGCCCCATGCCAACCTCTCCTCCACACCTACAAGCCACCAAGTGCCTACAAGGGCACTTTGTAGGACAGCTGGGGTTATAAGTGGTAGGTACCTGGTATGGAGAGGCTTTATAAGGCAGTTCTCAACCTCAGCCCTTTCCAAGCCTGTGCTTGGTTTGGTACGTCTGCGTGGTGCAAAGTGGGATAATGTTGAGATATCCAGACAAGTACATCTGGGACTCATGTTGATGTCTAAGGAAGAACTTTCTGGTTCAGGAGTCTCATCTCCACATGGCTACACAGTCCAGGACTGTGTGAGGAGGTGCAGAGAAGGTGTGGGAGTGAATAGCCCTGCCACAGGACTGGATTGACTGGATCCCAGGTGCTCTTGCTCTGCCTGAAAACAGTCTCTTGCTCCATTTTACTAAGCCTCCTGTGACAAACAGCATGTGCAAGGCTGACGCCACACCGCTGAAATCCCAAGGGATGGTGCTTCTCCCTTCTTCACTGCCTCCCCCACGAAGCACCAGCTTGGCAGCTCTGGCTCCTCTGTGCCACCTCCGAGTCTGACCTGCAACCTCCCATTTAAAAGGGAGAAAGGTCTCAATTGTTTTAAACTTTGAGAGAAACCACCGTGTCTCATGTGAGTAGATGGGTGTGTGTTAGGCAGGGTCAGAGGGCTGAGGCAGGACTTATCTTCAGCACCTCCATCGTACCTTGAAGGTGTTACACAGCAAACAAGCTGTACCAGACACGAGCTTCTCCTCTCATCTCCTCCTATCTGCTACATTGAGCAATGAGTGCCAAAAGAGATGCCAGCAGCTGCTGTGGTTAAGCCTGGACCTGAGTTGCCGGTGGGGACCACTTATGGTTCCCTGAGCAGAGGGGTCCTTTACCACCTGCAGCCATCCTGGCTCTGGGACAGGTTGGAAATGTTTTGGGCTTGGTGTGAGAGAGCACTAGGGCTTTCCTGTCCTTGGCATGGTTCAGACTGATTTCTCCATGAGGAGCCTCCCTGGAGAAGGGACAGGCTGCGGGCTGTCTTGCAGGTCAGGGATTTAGGGAGTACCAGGGACCCCGCTCCCCCCGGTTGGGGGACTGCATCCCCACCTGGATGGGCACACGCCGCCCAGGTTTTCCCAGCACTGCTTGGTGCTGCAGGTGCTGACATACCCGGGTACCGGAGCTGGCATCACACCGCCTTGTCCGTGCTGGTGTCTGTGGCACCTTTTTTTTTTTCACTGCAGCACAAATTGCAGAGACACTGCTTAGATTTTCTCTGACATTGTAATGGGGGACCCCAGAGACTGATGCTGTTTACACTGGCAAGACCTGACGTCCTTGTGGCATTTGAACTGGGTCACCGCAGATTCAAATTGTTGTTGATTTTTATTTTGTGTTTACCCATGAAACCCAGACTCGAGGCTCGACTGGGGCACGGTGGCTGACTTCCACGAGGTCCACCCTGCAGCCAGTTTTACAGCTGAGTTGGCCAAGGTGCAAAGAGGTCAAGAGCCCCGAGTGAAACACGCTGAACGGGCGGCTCATTAAGGGCTGAACTCCAGACCCATGTTCCCATCCCTCTGCTCTAATCACCAGGCGAGACGTGGGAGAGCCTCATGGGGCTGATGCTGATGAAAGAAGAGTCAACAGCTTTATTTTGCAGCTTTATTAGCAAAACCAAGTAAAGCCAATGTGCCCGACTCTATTATTGAACCAGTAATCTCTGCGTGCTTACATCCAGGGCTTCCCAGCCGTTTAACTAGGAGGCTGAACAATAAAATATGTTAGGTCTGAAATGGCTAAAGCAGAGGCAAAGCAGGAGGTAAGCCGTCTAATTGGAGAAGTTGCAGCGGGGAATCTCACCCCAGGGGTCTGTCCCTTGGGATTAACAGTTTGCTGACATCTGGGTTGCGTGGCACTGCTGCCTTGCCCTGGGTCCCACCAGGACTGATGGCAGGGCGCCAGGAACAAAAAAATAAAAAAGTCCTCCAACTCGTACAACAGGGAAGATGAAGATTTTTCTGCTGTCAACGCAGAGGCCTTTGGGAGAAAGAAACTGGCAGCTTCTACCCAGAGACGTACGATCGTGACGCCTCTTGGCTTGCAGAATCACAGAAGGAAAAAGGAAGGAGGGGGAAATACAGTCTCTTCTCCTGATGCCAGGGGTTGTCCCAACAGAGATATCCCCCACTGTCTTGTCTCATCCAATTTTAAAGGCCTGGAGGTCTTACGTCAACTACTCAGGATGGCTGCTTCGTGGCGAACACCAAGCGCCTGCTGTACATTGCATCCTCTCCTGTTTTGGCAAAGCGGTCCCCGGTCCATCTCTGCCCGGCATGCACCTACGTTTGCAGCGTGCCAGGGTCTCAGGGGAGGGCTCCTGCTTCTGCCTGTGTCCTCAGCAATACTGAGCCCTTGGCCACTACCAGGGACAGATAGATTCATTTTCCCTAAATCAGGTGCCTGAACCAGTTTAGAGAAAGAGGGAGCAGCTAGAAGTCGGAGGAATCGCCATTTGGAGACCTCTATTTCTTTCTCTCATCCTGTGGACCAGACACCGCTGGTTACTAGTTCAGATGCAGACTTTTGGGGGTCACCAGATAGGTGAGATTCATCCCACTACGAGCCTGTTGTCATGAATTTGCGCTTGCCTCTCCTTATGGAAGCCAAGTCACCTCCCCAGCCCCTGTCCCCCTGTGTCCTCTTCCCTCTGTTGGAGCCATTTGCTGATGCAGATGGAAGACTGAACACGGAGAAGTAAAAACAAAAAGGCATCCAAATGTGCTAGAGCCAAGGGACCGAATTAGACACACAGGCTGGGGAGAGCCTGGGGGGGGACACCATCCCAGGTCCGCTGCTCCACAGCAACGTGCAGAGCCTCACACAGGCTCAGAGCCTGCCGTAAATCTAAGTACTCAGCCTGTTTTGAAATCCACCCACAGCCTTACTTTTTACAAACTCGGGAAGAAAATGGCAAATTAATCCTTTTTTAAAAGGATGAGTCGGTTCCTTGTCATTCTCCGCGCAGCTCAGGATATGATAGTTCCTGCTGCATAAATACAGATTGTTTCTTTTCACAACTTCCCTTTCATCAGACTGCTAGGAAGGCCTGGAGGTTGTTAAAAAATGTGAAAGCAACTTGCTTCCCAATTAAGGTCAGTCTCTTTTATCAGAGTCTTTGCATATAAACCTCACTTTCAGAAGGATTTCTATAAACTCCATCCCCAGCTCTGACAAATTGGGAGATGCCCAAATCTCCGAAGGAGCGGCTGACTTCTTTCCTGGCTCGCAGCGCAAAGCAGGGATCTGATCTGTCATGATGACTGAGAACATGTCACAACAATCTGTTTGCGTTCTTCAGGAAAGAAAAACATCTTTCTCTCCTGGAGCTGTAAGCTAATTTGGAGATTTTGCAAGCTGACATGCAACCTGATTAAAATGACCTCAGGCCAACAATTCTTCTTAGGCAACTCCACAATTAAAGTCTAGACCTATCTGTAGCCCAGGTTTGGGGTTTTTTTTGCTTCAAGTCCCTTTTAGGGAGGAAAGAGTTCTGTGTTTTTATTTTTAAATCTACATATTTGGAATTTTTCTTTTACACTTTGCTTCTACCGTAGCAGAATGTGCTAAGGGGATCTATATTTTTTCACATTTTGAGCAGATGAAACTCGTACACAGAAGCCCCAGTTTCTTGCCTGCTGGAAAAATATACCGAATATCCGAGGAAATAATACATGAATAAACTTGAGGACTCTAAGAAATACCCAAGGCACTTTGTGGCCTACATAAAGCTGCCCTCCGAGGTAAAAATGTTGTGCCCTCAATTTTCCAAAGTCAGCGGATATTTTTGTAATGACCATCGCACTACTCAAATCACTTTTTGGCTTTTTGCAATTAGTTAAGCAGTAGAATCAGTTTATTAATCCGCTGAATTTTTGTGAACGCAGCAATTTGTCAAGCAGCAAGCAATGAAAAATAAATGGGCGCCTTCTGGCACGGTGTTTGTCAGACCGTGAGCAACCCCTGAATTTAATTCAGTGGTTTGGGGAGACCTGGTAATTTGTCCATGAATGCTTTAGTGCCCGTTTCTTTAAAAAATCACTGTTGTGGTCATTCATCCTAGGTAAATCCAGGAGAGATTTCTCTTCTCCTTTGCTGATTTGGCTTGGCCTGGACCATCGGCTGGTTTCTAGCTTGTCAACTGGCTAAACTGATTGACAACTTGTGTTTTGCTAATGCTCTTCACAGTGTAATGAGATCCCCTAAAAGGCTTTATTTATTAATTCGAATTAGAATCATAGAATCATAGAATCATAGAATTGTTCTGGTTGGAAGAGACCTCCAAGATCATCGGGTCCAACCATTAACCTATCACTACCAAGTCCCCCACTAAATCATATCCCTTAGGGCCTTGTCTAAACGTCTTTTGAATACCTCCAGGGATGGGGACTCCACCACCTCCCTGGGCAGCCTGTTCCAATGCCCGACAACCCTTTCAGTGAAGAAATTTTTATGAATGTCCAATCTAAACCTCCCCTGGCGCAACTTGAGGCCATTTCCTCTTGTCCTGTTGTCTGTTACTAGGGAGAAGAGTCCGACCCCCATCTCTCTACAACCTCCTTTCAGGTAGTTGTAGAGAGCAATAAGGTCTCCCCTCAGCCTCCTTTTCTCCAGGCTAAACATCCCCAGTTCCCTCAGCCGCTCCTCATAGGACTTGTGTTCCAGACCCTTCACCAGCTTTGTTGCCCTTCTCTGGACACGCTCCAGCACCTCAATGTCTTTCTTGTAGTGAGGGGCCCAAAACTGAACACAGTACTCGAGGTGCGGCCTCACCAGGGCCGAGTACAGGGGGACGATCACCTCCCTACTCCTGCTGGCCACACTATTTCTGACACAGGCCAGGATGCTGTTGGCCTTCTTGGCCACCTGGGCACACTGTCAGCTCATATTCATCTGGCTGTCAACCAGTAGCCCCAGGTCCAGGCAGCTTTCCAGCCACTCCCCCCAAGCCTGTAGCATTGCCTGGGGCTGTTGTGACCCAAGTGCAGGACCCGGCACTTGGCCTTGTTGAATCTCATGCCACTGGCCTCGGCCCATCGATCCAGCCTGTCCAGGTCCCGCTGTAGCGCCTGCCTGCCCTCCAGCAGATCAACCCTCCCTCCCAATTTGGTGTCATCTGCAAACTTACTGGGGGTGCACTCGATCCCCTCATCCAGATCATTGATAAAGATATTGAACAGAACTGGCCCTGATACTGAGCCCTGGGGAACACCACTTGTGACCGGCCTCCAACCGGATTTAACTCCATTTACCACAACTCTTTGGGCCCGGCCATCCAGCCAGTTTCCTACCCAGCGCAGAGTACGCCCATCCAAGCCATGGGTAGCCAGCTTCTCCAGGAGGATGCTGTGGGAGACAGTGTCAAAGGCTTTACTAAAGTCCAGGTACACAACATCCACAGCCTTTCCCTCATCCACTAGGCGGGTCACCATGTCGTAGAAGGAGATCAGGTTGGTCAGGCAGGACCTGCTTTTCATAAACCCATGCTGACTGGGTCTGAAAGCCCGGTTGTCCCGTACATGCCGCATGATAGCACTCAAGATGATCTGCTCCATAACCTTCCCGGGCACCGAGGTCAGGCTGACAGGCCTGTAGTTGCCCAGATCCTCCTTCCGGCCCTTCTTGTAGATGGGCGTCACATTTGCCAGCCTCCAGTCAACTGGGAGATAGGTTCTGCCCCTCTACTCCGCTCTGGTGAGACCCCACCTGGAGTCCTGCGTCCAGCTCTGGGGTCCGCAGCACAAGAAGGACATGGACCTGTTGGAGTGTGTCCAGAGAAGGGCCACAAAAATGATCAGAGGGATGGAACACCTCTCCTATGAAGACAGGCTGAGAGAGTTTGGCTTCTTCAGCCTGGAGAAGAGAAGGGTCCGGGGAGACCTTATTGCAGCCTTTCAGTGCTTAAAGGGGGCTTATAAGAAAGATGGGGACAGACTTTTTAGCAGGGCCTGCTGTGATAGGACAAGGGGTAACGGTTTTAAACTAAAAGAGGGGAGATATAGGCTAGACATAAGGAAGAAATTTTTCACAATGAGGGTGGTGAAGCACTGGCACAGGTTGCCCAGAGAGGTGGTAGACGCCCCATCCCTGGAAACATTCCAGGTCAGGCTGGACGGGGCTCTGGGCAACCTGATCTAGTTGAGGATGTCCCTGCTCATTGTGGGGGGTTTGGACTAGATGACCTTTAAAGGTCATCTAGTCCCTCCCAACCCAAACTATTCTATGATTCTATGAATAGTATCGCCTTTGGTGAATTTACACCAAGGGGGGAAAGACACCCTCCCTGCCCCAGCTTGCCCCCAGGACCCTGGCCATGCAGGAGCTGGGCCAGAAGCTTTTTAGCATTTTTGAAATTAGCAGCTGAACGCTGTTGCAGTGGGTGCACAGCGGCTGCCGATGACATGGCTGAGCCTCCTATCCCTCACCGATGCCCGCGCTGGAAACCCCGTGAAAACAAGGAGCTGCATTAACCGCAGAGCTCCTACATCTTCCAAGACTTTTAGCGCAACCCCCTCCCGCTCCGCTGTCACGGGGGGCGATGCTGGAGTCTCCCGGATCCGCCGCTTGCACTTACCGCTGGCGTTTCCCAAACCCCGGCCCCCGTTCGGGGCCCTGCCCCGGCCGCTGCCGCCGGGCCGGGCCGCCCGGGCCCGCACCCCCACCTAGCGGCGGCGCGGGCCGGAGCCGGCGGCAGCCGCCGGGGGTTGAGGGGCTCCCGCCGCAGCGGCGCTCCCCGGCGGCTTCGCCCCCCGTGAGGAACCACATCCATCCCCCGTCCCCAGCCGGGAAATGTCGGAGGGTTGGTTTAAAAGAAAGCAACGTCCCAGTGAAAGGAGCCCTTCAGAAAGCACCCCCCGCCCCACCCCACCCCGGCCCGGGGCCGCCGGAGGGCGGTGGATAGGGTCGGGGTAAACGCTCTCGGGGACCAAACGCGCTTTGGATTAGTCGATGGGCTTTGATTAATTTGCGCGTGAGCTCCTAATGACAAGGCGGGCTGCCAGGGCGCAGCTTCGCCGCAGAGCTGGCACCAGCTGCAGGCTCCGGCGCAGCTACCGGTGGAGGCAGATTCCTTCACGATCTCATTTATCATCATTGCTTCCAGTCCAATTTTGTTCACGCCTTACGTTTTTGATTGTCTTGGATTAAACGTTACCAGAGGAAATAATACTAATAGCCTTTCACAGCGAAAAAATCAACTTCTAAGGCATTTGTTATGGAAAGGATTATAATAAATTAAATGCTTAAACTAGCACTGTGCAAGCATTTTTGTCTTGGATCAAAATGTTTGCACTGGCTGTTTAAACATTTAATTTATTATAATGAGAAATATCATTGTAAAAATAAGCATGTTAATTAAACTTGAGTTTTGCAAATGTGAGTCATCCCATGTGGACACAGTATAATGAATATAGACAGGTAGAGTCTGCATGCCCTTTTTTTTCCTCATTAAGAAAATGCACATTTACATCTTTAAACCCTGCAGCTATTAGTTATTTTTAATGAACTGTGTTGCCATTTCAAAGTTAAGCTCTTATATGATGCAATCAGATACTGCTAGGTCAGGGAAGAACTTCGCTAATTAAGTTGCAGAGAAGTTCTTTGCCACAGATAATTGATTAAAGTTGTTACACGGATAATCAGTTTACGCAGTTAAATAAAAATAAATAACTGCTAAGAAAACCCAGGTCACGTCAGGGTGGTAAAACGCAGCAGAACCCCAGCCACCCCAGGGCCCAAAGCAGCCCCGAGTTCGGAAGGGGCAGACCGAACCTCTTTGTTATGATCTGACAGGGGACCTTTAGAAAGACGATTTGGACAGTGATGGTTTGCTGCTGGTGTGGGCGAGAACGGATGGAGGCAGGATGCTCTTCACCTTTCAGGTGAAGAAGTGACTGGAAGCAATTCTTCTGCCTTCCCATGCCACCAGTCTCTGGTGCATTCAGCTGGTCTTATCCTGGGATTCAACCTATACACCAGGTTGTATGCTGATATGTAAACAAAAAGCACTTGGATTTACTCCCAGCTCTCTCACAGGTGTGTTGTGTGGCCTTGAACATGTTCCTTTTTACCTCCTGGGCGTTCGTAAGTGCTCTGAGGTACATCCCTGCAAACGGTAGAGGTAGTGCTGCTCTGTTTTAATTAACATCCTGCCAAGCGGTGTGTTCGGAGGCATCTCAGATCGCTCGTTATCATGCGGTACTCAAACAGGCAAAGGTCACAGCAGGCTGCCAGCCCTGGCTGAAACCCATTTCTGAAGTGGTCTAGCCCCCAAGGGAGGGAGGAGGGACGTCTTTGGTACAGCAGTGAAATTAAACTCTGGGGAGGGAGGAGACCCCAGTGAATTATTATCCATGAGCCGCAGCAAAGAGCTGGGGATGGGATGCCTCTGCTCAAGGATCACACACCAAATGCTCCGTTGTCCCCCATGCAGAGATTCAGACTGCAGCAAATTTGTAGGTAAAAGCAATTTTAAGGTCTTGATCTGTGGAGGTGCCCCTTCGTGCTATTCTCTAGCTAGTTGTCCAGTAAACCTGCTTTTAGTGTCTGCTGTAGGATTTTCGGAAGGTCAAGATTGTTGACTTTCTTCCAGATTCAGTGGACATGTTTCGAATGAAAAGAGAGGATGAACTAAACTGAGGATCCTTTGTACATAAATTAAATTGGTTATTTTACTGGGAATTGTCCTCTAAAACCATTGAGTGTTTGCAGCTTCTAGACAGCTTAGTCCTGTGTCATGTGAGTCCCTCTCTCCTGTCCCCCCCAAACTCCCTGCCTTTTTTGTCTTCCTCTCACTGTGAGTGGGAGGGAGAGTTTTCCAGGTGAAGGGAGGAAGCTGTTTCCCTTTCTTCTTCTCTTTGTGTCTCTCTGTCCCTCTGATGGAGTTTTACAGGGTTGTCCATCATCATGCCTCTGCGGACCTCCCGCAAAACTCCCCTCTTCTTGCAAGGTATCCCTGAGCCATTTTGCTTTAACCATGAGGAATATTTCCCCACAGGAGCACGAATCTGTGGGGAAAAGGAGGTCTCGTCTGCAGGGCCCTTTGGGCTGGTCGTTGTTCGGTGAGCTGCCCCATCCCAAAGGGATGGAGCACATGGCCGGGGTTACAGTGACCGTCTGCAGAGCATCCAACCCAGGCAGGGCCAGGGCTCATCACCCTGGCAGGAGGCTGCAGTTACCAGGCAGTCCGTGGCGAAGAGTCCCAGGAGCAGGGCCGCGAAGGTGGGCAGGGGCTGCCTGGCAGAGAGCTGCAAGGACAATTGTCATTTCTTGCACCCAGCTTTGGGCCATCCACCCCAAGACCTTGGGAAGCTGCAAAAGTGTAGGTGTTCAGCCGTCTGTGGTGGGCGCAGAGGCTGTTCCCACTATGTGTCCACTTTAGATCTAGGAGAAAGCCTAGAGATGATTTTGCTATGGTGGGAACTGGGAGCTCTTGCAGCCACCTGTGTGCTCATGCCAGGACAGAAATGCCCAAATCTTATGGCACTCAGATAACCCAGAGGACGAGTGTGACCATAAAACCTTATCATTGAGGCCCAGTACCTTGACTTAAGAAACACCTGTAAACTGTGAGTCAACTGTTTCATGGCTGGAGGTAGCTGGAAAGTGGACGCTGTGTTGGGATCTGAAGCAGTCACCTGGGAGGGGAGAACAGGTAGGAGGCAGCCTCCACCTCTGGCCTCCAGCACATTCACTCTGCGTAGGTTAAGGCAATGGAGCACAACTGGGCTTGGATCAGAGACCTACCTTCAAATCTGAAACATGAAGTTACCACAAAAACGTCTGCATCCTTATCAGCATTTGACTATAGCACCACACAAGGTTGCTTCCCTACCTCGCATGCGGGGTTGGTAGGTCCTCCTTACTCAAAAAGTACCGGCAGGGCACAGCAGACAGCTGTCTGCCGCGGCAGGAGCTGACTGGCAAGTGGGGTTTGCCTGCTGCAAGCTAAAATGGGTGCTCATGCCTGTGACCCTGAGGATGCTAATGCCCACTCAAAGATAATTAATAATTACCAACTGAATGAACCCACTGGCTTCTCACAGCCAGGCTAAGTCACTGCTTTTCTCAGCTTGGTGGCCATCTGCTCCCTTTCCAATTCAGCTCCCAGGATTTTAATCCTCCCCAGGCACTGTGACACAGGGGGAACCTACTGAAGCCAGCCCCCCTCCTGATCGCTGCATCCCTCCCTGCCTGTGGCGGGGTCCCTGGTTCCCTGTGAACTCTCCCAATATGATTAACGTTGGATGGGAGCCCTCAGAGTGGTGGGGATCCCACTGCCATGGGCATCGTGGGCATGAGTGTGAAACCAGCTTTTTGTGTCCATCAGGAAGGATGGGTAAGCAAAGGGATCCTTATCATTACTTGCAGAGGGGGAAACCCAACTCCAGGGAGCTTCTCCAAAGCATCCTCTTCTTAAATAAGGAAGGCTTGAAGACCTTGGCATATATGGTGGAAAGTAACACTTCTTCTCAGTTACCAGTCCACATTCTTTAGCCTAGATTTGGGCTTAGGTGACATTTGGGGAGTAAGCTGGCATTATCACTACTGATGCCAAGCCTTCAAAGCATCCAAAAGGCATTAGGTTCTTTCTTGGCCAACTTTAAAATCGCCTGGAAACCTCCAGAGGTTTTACATTACATATAGGCTGATCTACTTGTTGGCTGCTGCCCAAAAGCACAGTCCTGCCTTCTTCCCAGGCCCTGGGGGCCTCCTCCCTTGTTGCCCCCTGCCTGAGAGCGTCTGATATTCGCCTGACCCCTGATTGAGCCAAACCTGTAGAACTCTACCCAGTTTTGGTGCTTTTGTACATCTGCACACAGGCAGATGACTTTTCTGGGTGCTGGTGGCAAAGGAGTCATGGGAACGTGAAGCTGGAGATGGAGAGAAGGGTGGACCATTCCCTTTGGTGACAGCGCACCCACTTAAATTTCTATATCCACAATGTGTGTGTCTATGTGTAAGGCAGGTGCTTAATCTGCTGTCATATACAATGACAAGGTAGTCAATGTAGTTATTTATGGGAGACTAGAGAGTGATTTTGCTAACTGAATGCAGGTGCCTGCTGTGAGACGCGCCAGACAGCCCTCTAGACCCCCCTGACCAGCCCTTGTTGCCTGCCACCGGAGCGTCGATGCCTACCGTGCGTGTAGACACCTATGCATTGGCCACAAAAGGCACATCTGTCTGAATCTTCAGCTAAATGCCACCCTGGTGTCTCTCTGCCTTCAGGGCCTGCTCCAGGCAGCATTTTCTGAGCATCTCCCACACATACTGAGATCACAGGATTACACTCCCATCCTGGAGGTCACAGCCACATCCACTTACAAGCATGAGTGCTGCCACCCCATTTTACTAGGAGTCCTGCATCTAGAGCATGCACTGCAGAAGACAGAATTAGGCATCTCATGGTGGTGCTTGACTCCATCACACATCATTAAACATAAAACAGCCTTGAAGGCATTCAAGAGGCACAGGAGAGAAGAGCAGGTCAGTGGGAATTTGACTTTTTTTTGGCTAAAGTGCCACAGAAGGCATCTCTGGGATCTTGTTTCCTTGGTGTGTGTGGTGGGTTGACCTTGGCCAGCAGCCAGACCCCCACCCAGCCGCTCGCTCACTGCCCCTCCTCTACAGGACAGGGGGAGAAAATCAGATGAAAAAGCTTGTGGGTCAAGATAAATATAGAGAGATCACTCACCAGTTACTGTCACAGGCAAAACAGACTCGACTTTGGGAAAATGAACTGAATTTATTAACAATTAAAACAGATTTGGATATCTGCCCGAGGTCTCCAGGGTGGCAGCTGCAAGCCCGCAGTCCCAGAACATCTCTGGGGCACTCAGGAGACATGGCATTTCATGGCTGTGCTGCTGTAGCATCACTCCTGTGAGTCCTGGGTATTGCAGCTACGTCTTCGTGGCTGTGCAGGTACACCTGGAAAAGAGGTGGTGGGAATTACACACTTCTGTGTGCTGTTGTAGTCCTCTCCCTTGATGCCAAAGAAATTGGACACTGGGACCTGGTTGTGAGTCTGCTGGTCTCCAATGGCCTGGCTTGATGCTACTGATGCTACTAGGTATCTCCACCTTCATCTAAATGATTTTGGTTAGAGCTCCCTCATTTTGCCGCACTGTCAGTATGCTCAGATCAGGTGGTCTCATGGCAGTTGCTAACAGCAAACTACCTGGCAGTGTTTGAAAACACATGGGGTGAGATTCGTTTCATTAAATGTTGAATGTCCACAATGCAAACATCTACAGCCACTGCAGGCTGCGTGTAGGGAGGGATGGGGAACTTCTCAGTGCAAGACACCAGACCTATTTTAGCTGGCTGGTTCAGGAGGAGATGATTCATGTCCTAAAAGTACCTATTTCTTTCCACTGACTGTGAAGGGAGCTGAGGGTGCTTTGCTCCATCACAGATGACTACCAGAGACTTCTGCAGGAGCAGGCTCAAGCTCAGTGTTAGGGCTTTTGTGATCTCCAGCTGCTGTAGCCAGTTTGGGCCATGGAATTAATGCTGTCTCAGTGAAAGAGTGCTGTCTCCAGTCCCATGTACCTGCTCCCCCTCCTCACCTCTGCCCTCTGAGCTGGAGGAAGGCAGGCAGGAGAGGGCAGCTCTCCACGACGGAGAGGTTGTGTGGCCACAGTCTCTTGCCCTGCACATGATACAGGGCTGATGCCATACCATGCTTGGCAAATAAATGGAATTTAATTGACAGGTCTGCATTAATTTCTGAAGTATGTTAGCAAAAATCTCAGTTATGTTAATCAAAAATAAAAGAAAAAACCAGGACATACACAGTGAAATAGCATTGATGAAGCAAACGTTTGCTTCAAGGGGCCCTGCCCAGGAGCCAAGCCTTGGGCTCTCCTCTCCACTCATCTGCACTTTGGATGACATGTGCTGTTAACTGATGGAGCTTGGGGATTTCCCTCACCTGATTTTAGGTGTCTAAAAGTTAAAGGAGTCTGGGCTGATGCCCCTTGCCCTCACAGACACAGGGGAGATCAGGAGCTTCAGTGGTACACCTGAGCTGTCCCCATTGCCTGTCTCCAAGCCAAGACGAGGCGCTGTCAGAGGAGGTCCATATCTTTCCACTAACCAGAGAGTCCTTGTAAACTGGCTGGCTCAGATTTATACGCTGAGCTTTTTATCCTGGTGGATGAACCCCACATTTTACTGGCAGCACATAGGACCCCAGAACAGACAGATCCCAGACCTCAACGAGGCTGTAGCTGCTTGCTGCTGAAAGCTGCTTTGGGAATGGGAAGAGGTGACTTTATTTTTCCCCCCATTTCAAGACTGCCTCACATTGGGGTGGCCTGAACTCCTGGTTAGGCAGCAAGGAGCGTCGACCCACCCATAGAAGAGCACAGGCTCTGTTGCAGGTGACAGCATGAATGCGGCACTTAAACCCAATGTGATGAACCGCCCTTCGGTTGTGATTACCTCCCACCAGCCTCCCCCAGGACAGCCCAGGGACCTGCTCTGGAGGTCTTGCAGTACGTAACCCAGGCATTCGAACTAGGTGAGGAAGAACCAGCTTATCAGACTGCCCTGCTTTTTTGACAGAGAGCCTTTCCCTCCCCGCGTTCAGAGTTATGACTAATTACTTCACATGCGGGCTGGCTGCTCTGCATCGCTGATGATTAGCCGGCAGGGAGGCTCCCAGCCTTCCTTCTCAGCACCCACCCTTCAGCCCCAACTGCAGCTCTAAATTTAACCAAGATGACCCTGTTAGTTCATTAGATGCATCATGATTTTTACTACTATCTTTAGATGAAGTGCCAGAGACGCTCACCTGTTTTCCTGACCGTAAAAGCTGTATCACAGACGTTGCTTCCCAGTTGAGTCTTGCATCAGCCTGATTTCGATTCCCTTCGAGTAGGCGCACTACAGCACAGCCTCTGAAGTTCGGTGCCCACCATAAATCTTCACAGAGAGGCGTTTATGAAGCTCCTGTTAAAAGTCAGCCCGTGTGTGCATGAAAACTTGGTGAGGCTCTGTCATTCTTGCTACATGGGCTTGAGGAAGCTGGAAGATGGGGGAGAAAGGGAGCTTCTCTCAGTTAAGGGATATGCAGGTAGGATAGTGGTTTTTACTTACATTTTGAGACACAAAGACTAATAGGGTCTTGTTTGTGTCTAAGAAGGCTTTATATTTTCTTTGTGAGTCATCTTCTATATATATATATGTACCATACTAATTAGACATATAATTGAAGAATTCATGATAAAAACCAAAAACTTTGTCATGTGCAAATTTCTGGATTCTTGATTTGTACAAAATGCAAAATTATATGCTCCAAGTGAGTAGCAGTTCTTCCTTTTGGAAAAGTTCAATCCAATACTAAAACTCCGATATAAGCGTTATCTCTGTTGTAAACATTTTTTTGAACGCAGGAAGAAATGCTCATGCTGAGTTTGTTTCATTCAATGCTCTCCTATACCTGATCTCAGCAGAAGGATTTGAGATCTGCTTTTAACTTGAAACCTTGAGGGAAGGGAATTTCTAAGCTCTAATATGAGCGTTTTTTTAGGCCTTTGTCATTTCTAGGAGGAGGCAAAATGTGCAGCACAATCTCAACGTAATCAGCATCTATTCTTTTGCTGGTCTATGCACAAATACAAACCTATCCTTTCTCTTGGTGTATAAATATATGTACAAAAACGCAAGTTACTGTCCTTTAGGAAGGCTGCCTTAACAAGGGATAAACATATAAGCACATACCTATGCAGCTTGACTCAAATCAACATCTCAGCCAGATCAGAAAGCAAAGTGCTCGAGTGGCTGCTGATGCAAAGGTATTTGCACAGCATGAACGCTTGAGTTGATGGACACAGTTTCATTCGCTTCACTAAAATTACACCGCTTCCCACCAGTGCAGGATGGGGCTGGAAGAGCTCAGACCAAGTAGTGGAAAGCAAAGGCCAGCTCCATCACACAGCCCTCCCTCCCACCCTGCAGCCCATCATTAAAATCTCTAGAGCTAAACCTCCGGTGAGGTATTGCCGGAGATGAAGGATGGGCGAGACTAAAAGTAGCATCGTTCATGCCCCTCCCCGCTGCATTTCTCTGCACAAAATACTTCTGTTGACCTGTAAAGACCTCTACGCTCTGAAGCGTGAAATCCATGAACGGATCCCTCCGACACATCACAAAACCTTTATTAGTGTTTATCAGTGACACAGATTACAGGAACCAAAGGCAATTAAATAACATTTAACTTCAAGTTGACCACAGACTCAAGAAATACAAGTCACATTTGGCAAGGCAAACTTCTCAGTACACTGGGTTGCTTAAGTTATTATTACACCGTGAAAGAGGAATTTCCCTTACAAGGTTATACATATTCAGGATATTATTATTATTGTGTCTTTCAGACAGTTCCTTTGGCAAGAATTCCCATTTTTTAAGCTTTTATTATATAAAAATATAACCGATTTTCATTATGTACAAACATTACATTACACAATGTACAGGTTAAAAACACTACAAAAAATGGCAGGCCATGGGTGAACCGAAAGAAAAAAAAACCAAACAATGTAGAAAACATGAAAAAAATTTAAATACTGCACATTTCATAAAAATTACATTAACTACAAACAATTTTTTTTTGTTTGCAAATATCAAACAGTACTGACGTGATTGGAAATCTTTCCCAATGACTTCATTTTTAAGGCACATCTTGCATATTTACACGTACGACACCGGATCTGGTCAATAACTTAAAGGCTCTCGGGAGTGACCTAGTTGTGTGCACGCAGGGAGGTGTGTACTCGGGCGGGGAGCGTGTTGGGCTACACCTTCTCAGCTGTGTCAGTCTGGGGACCCAGGTATCTAGTCGAGGGGGCTGGGTAGAGGGGCACCCCGATCTCCTGAAGGTCGGGGAGCCGTGCGGGGCGCGGCGGGGAGAGGAGTGTGATCGTCCGGTCAAAGTCCCTGTGCAGCACTTTCTCGTAGACGCTCTGAAGCCCCACTGTTTTCGGCAGCTGGGCTTGATAAAAGTTGTCCCTGCGAAGGGGATCCCTGGGCAAGGACGTGCTCTTGCAGAAGGTGGAGAGGGGTGCCGAAGGACGGGGAGAGGGGTGAGGGTTGGCTCGGCCGCAGGAGGGGCTCCAGCAGCGGTCCGAGTGGCCCAGGATCTTGCATTCGGCCGTGCACGCCCACAGACCTAAAGGGAGAGAGAGAAGGAGAAGCTGCTTGTTACTGCAGGAATAAATCCACATCATTCGTAATCCTCCGAGTTGTCAGTCACGGGATGATTCAATGCACTGACGGTGGGAGTCGGGAGGCAATGCTCTACGGCACGATGTGAAAACACACTTGGGAAGGTTATATCATTTTGCTAGGGACACTCCTCACAATCCTAGTTTTAAGGGAAGCTTTTGGAGGAGGAAAAAACCCCAATCCTACAGTACTTCCAGCATCTGCTAATTTGTGCTGGGCGCTCAGTGCAGAGAAGAGCCCATGTCTAGCAGCCTGCTGCGAAGAGACGGGCAGTTTGAGTCACGCAGCATCAGGCTTCCCCCTCCAGCTGCCCTGCCTAATTACTGTGCCCCAGGGATGGTTCCCTCTCTCCACCTCCCCATCCACCCGTCCATCTGTCCGGAGGGGCCAGCTGGGAGCAGTGGCTGAGCCCTTACCGTTCTGCATGTGCGTGATGAGATCTTTCTTCAGGGCATCTCCACTGATATCCGAGTCACTGTCGTTAAAATCGCTGTCGCCTTTGCCGCTGTCTTTGCCACTGAACTTCTCTGCCTCTCGGCCAGAGATGGTGTTGAACGAGTGCCCCTTCCAAATGGCCACGGGGGGAGCAGGCTCCTTGCCGTAGCCTGGAGCAGCAGCGAAACTCTGCTGGGGTGGGGGGATCAAAGGAGAGGTGAGAGGGGACATAGCGAAGGGTAAATCGACATCAGATTGCATCTCCGCAATTCACATCCTCTGAGACCCACCCCCCCCCCGCTCCGACCCCTTTCCCCGCGTCAGGATCTTACCTCCCCGCTCGGTCCTCTGAGCCTCTTCTGACCCTCGTAGAGGCAAGTGCTGTCGCTGCCGCTCTCAGCGGCGGAGATTTCTTCGGCAGCTGGAGAAGGGTCGGGGCTGGTGAAAGAGGTTTTGCTGGGAAAGGTTCGTACCTCAAACACATTCCCCCTCTGGCTGCCCTCCTCCTGATGGCCCTTCTCCAGGTGGGAGATGTCTATCTGCTCCTTCAAGGAAGCGTTGTTTTTGATCTCATTCCCCTTCTTGCGCCTGTTGCAGGTGGTGGCGATGGTGATTATAGCCACCAGGAGGAGGGTGCAGCTGCCTGCCAGGACAATGATCACGATCAGAGGGATGTCCCACTGCAAAGCCTTTCCTTCCCAGGAGCTGGGCTTGGCTATCTCCTGGATACTGGAAGGAGCAGTAGCGGTCACCAGGAAGTTGACTGTGGCGGTCGTGGCCAGGGGGGGTCTGCCGTTGTCTGTCACTGTGAGGATGACCTTGAACAGCTGTCCCAGCTCTTCAGAGAGGTCGCCCTTCAGCACAATGTCCCCAGTACTTGGGTTGATGGTGAAAAGGTCCTGCTGGGGCTCTTCCAGGAAGGCAAAGGTGAGCTCGGCATTGGCCCCATCATCTGCATCTCGAGCTTTGATCTGGGCCACCAGGGAGTCGCGAGAGGTCTTGCTGGACACGCCGATTTCCACCGTCCCATTGGTGAGCACCGGGTGGATGATGACAGGAGGGTTGTCGTTCTGGTCCACCATCCTCACTTTGACAAGGGTGCTGCTGGAGAGCTGCGGGGAGCCTCCATCAGTGGCTTGGATCCTCAGGTCCAGCTGCTTGAGGATCTCATAGTTGAACGTCCTGAGGGCATAGATGGCCCCAGTGGCGGGGTCCACTGAGACGTAGGTGGAGATGGGGGCCCCCATGACTTGTGTCTCCAGGAGCCGGTAGGTGACCTTACCGTTGTGGCCGAGATCAGGGTCACGGGCCACCACGGTGGTGATGTAGGCACCCGGGGGGTTGTTCTCTGGCACGGCCACCTCATAGAGGGGCTTGGCGAAGAGTGGCGCATTGTCGTTCTCATCGCTCACCCGCACGGTGTACTGGCGGACAGTCTTGAAGGGTGGCGAGCCCAGGTCCTCAGCCACCACGGTGAGGTTGTACTCAGGGATGCGCTCGCGGTCCAGCGCCGCCGTGGTGACGATCATGTAGCTGTCCTCATAGGCACGCTGCAGGGCAAAGTGGTCGTGGCCGCGGAGGCTGCAGCGCACCTGCCCGTTGGCACCCGAGTCACGGTCTGAGGCACTGACGAGGGCCACGAAGCTCTCACTCGCTGCTGCCTCGCTGACGTAGGCCACACCAGCAGCGCTGGCGGCACCACGGAGGGCGCTGATGCTGATGCGTGGCGCGTTGTCGTTGACATCGGCGAGGCGCACGACGACGGTGCAGGTGGCGGCGCGAGGGCTGGCGCCACGGTCCTGGGCGCGCACATCCAGCTCGTAGGTGCGGGTGCGCTCGTAGTCCACGGCGGCCTCCAGCGTGAGGCGGCCTGAGCGTGGGTCAAGGCGGAAGAGCCGCCGTGCCTCTGGGGGCACCTGGCTGCCGAAGGCGTAGACCACCTCGCCATTGGGGCCCTCATCGGGGTCGACGGCGTCCAGGTCGAGCAGCAGGGAGCCGGGCGGTGCGTCCTCGGGCAGCTCCACCGTGACTGAACCCTGGGCAAAGGCAGGACTGTTGTCATTGGCGTCGAGGACGCGGACATGCACGGTGGCCGTGCCCGAGCGCGCTGGGCTGCCGCCATCCTTGGCCACCAGCTCCAGCGTGTAGGAGGGCTGGCGCTCGCGGTCCAGCTCCTGGAGCAGCACCAGGTCGGCGCAGCGTGCCCCATCCGCCCGCGTCTGCGCCTCCACGCCAAAGTGGCTGTTGAGGGAGACCTGGAAGCTCTGGATGGAGTTGGAGCCCACGTCCTCGTCCACGGCCACTTCCAGCGGGAGGCGGGTGCCGGGTGCGGCGCTCTCTGACACCTCCAGCGCCATCTGGGCGCGGGGGAAGCGTGGCGCGTTGTCATTGATGTCACGCACCTCCAGCTCCACGTGCACCAGGCGGTAGCGCTCCCGCCAGCAGCTCACCACGTCGAAGGCCAGGACGCACTGGGGGGCCTGCCCGCACAGCTGCTCCCGGTCCAGCCCCGCTTCACCGATGCTCAGCTGCCCGTCCTCCTCCCGCACCCGCACCAGCGAGCTGTTGCTGAACTGCCGCATCAGGCGGAAGCTCATCTCCCCCGGCGCCTTCACCGGCATCTCGTCGGCCAGCGTACCGATCACCGTGCCCGGCGCGCCCTCCTCGTCGGTGCGGTACCTCACCGTCTTGCAGCGGGACAGGGCCAGCAGGCAGGCGACGGCCAGCAGCCGCAGGCGGCTCATGGCACTTGCGCGGGGCTCAGCCCGACAGCGCGGTCCGGGGCGATGCAGCGCGGTCCGGGGCGATGCAGCGCGGTACCGGGGCGATGCCGCGCGGTACCGGGGCGATGCCGCGCGGTACCGGGGCGATGCCGCGCGCACCATCCGCCGCCGCCTGCGCCCCTCCGCGCCTCCGCACGGCCTCTAATAGACGGCGGTATGCAAATGAGCGGGCGGCGGAGCCAATGGGAGGCGGCGGGGCGCGGGCGGCCCCCCGGCGGTCCCCGAACCGGGGCGGCTCCGGCAGCCGGCGGGAGCGGGGGCGCGGGGCGCTCGCCTTTGTTTTCTTTAACTCTCCGGGGTTTGGGGTTTTTCCTTTTTTTCCCGGCTTTATTCCTTTTCCCCCCTTTATTTCTTTCTTTTTTTCTTTCTTTCCTCGCCCTCCCGCCTTTTCTCTCTCTCCGGTGGCGCGGCAGCGGAGCTGGTGCGGGGAGCGCGGAGTAAAATGCGCGGCGGGGTTTGTTAATTGTGCCACAGGTCGGGCAGGTGCCGTGTCGTGGCATGCCGCCGCATGCCGTGTCGTGGCATGTCGCGCCGTGTCGCGGCGTGCCGCGCGGGCGCGGGTGGGTGCGCGGGCGCGGGGCGGCGGCGGGCGCGGATTAGCGGGGTGCGGGGGGGGGGATTGGCGGCATTCAGCTGCGCGCCCGGAGTGGTGTGTTACTCGCGTGAGAGCCTGTGATCAGCGCCGTAAGTCGCCTTTCAGGAGGTGTCCCCGCATGCTTTAGTATGCATGTCACCGCCCGGGTTTCTTAAGCCTGGGGCACTAGCAGGCGAGGAGAGGGGGGGGGGGGGGGGGAAAAAAAGAAAGGAAAAAAGTTCCAAATAGGATTTAGCATAAGCTTGAGGAGATTTGGAAAGGTTTCAAAGATCAGGCCGTATCAAAGGCTTATGAAGCCCTCGTTAGCTGTAGAAATATAATAGCATGGCAGGCTATCCCATTCGAGGAACCAATGTCTGTATTATTTCACTATGACAGGCTAAAGGGAGAGAAAGTTGAACAGTTTCCACAGAGGAGTTGGACTAAGTTGAATATAATGAGCAAACGCCACATGTATCCATTATGTCCCTCTATTCATTCCCAATCACTGCCATAACTCTTTGACTAAACGATGATGAGCGCTGAATTACACACAATGCCCTGCTCATATTAAAATACATTTAAGACCTATCCCTCCTGGTGCCCTGTTATGCCTATTCACAGGATTTTCTTTTTGTCCTAATAGGGCCTCTCTGGGAAGCAACACCAGTCTCGTTCCAGAAGAACAAAATAACAGCATGAGGCTGAAACCTGGCACGAACCGGGGGGAACGAAACCATCTGCCCCGCAAGGCACCCAGGCCCTGCGCGGAGCCCGGCGCAGCCTCCCGGCCCTGGGCGGCCACGGGGAGGGCGGCCGCCGGCCCCGGCCCGCCGGGAGGAGACCCGGCGGGGAGGGAAGCTGGGGGTCCTGAGGGGCGGCTGGCTCTCCGGGAAACCGCATGCTTTTGCTTCCCTCCTTCCCTCTTTTCCTTCTTCCTTTCCCTTCTTGCTTCCCTCCTTCCCTTTTCCTTCCCTCTTTTCCTTCTTCCTTTCCTTTCTTCCCTCTTCCCTTCCCTTTCCTTCTTCCTTGCCTCCTTCCCTCTTTCCCTCTTCCTTCCCTCTTCTCTTCCCCCTTTCCCTTCTTCCCTCTTCCTTTTCTTCCATCCTTCCTTCCTTCCATCCTTCCTTCCTTCCTCTCCCTCTGTCATCTTTCCTTTCCCTCTTTCTTTCTTTTCCTCCTTCCTTTCCCTCTTTCCATTCATCTTTCCTTTCCTCCTTCCTTTCCCTCTTGCCTCCTTTCCTTCGTCCTTCCCTCTTTCCGTGTGTCAGGGAACCTCAAAGAGATGCGTTTTAAAGGAAGAGGGGGGACAAACTGAATGGGGTCCGTGTCCGCCCCCCCTCCCGCCCCGCTTTGCTTTGGAAGCCTCGGCTGAGAGCGCTCCGCTCCGCTGCGCGCACGAAGCGATGTAGCAATCCCGGGGGGGCTCCGTTCCCGGCTCCGTGCGGGGCCGCTCCTCTCGGCAGGGGTACCCCGGGGCTGCGCGGGCCGCTGCGCGGGGCGTTGCGCGGGTGGCTGCGCGGGGCGTTGCGCGGGGCGGCACGCGAGCGGGGGGCGGCGGGCTGCCCGCAGCGCCGGCTTATGGAAATGGGATTTAAATCGCGCCTCGGCGCTGCCTGCGGGGACGCGGGGAGGGGGGCAGGCTGCGCCGCCGACAAAAGCTCCCCGAACGCCTGGTTTCCATACGAAAAGCCTCCGCGGAGCTCTTTTCTCCCGCCCGCGGGAGCTCCGCAGACGGCTGTCTGGCGGGGCGGGGCGGGGAGCAGCCCGGCAGGGCCGGGCCGCCTTGGGCCGGGCCGGGGGACGCACCGGGCCGGGGGCCGGGGGCCGGGGTCGGGCTGCGCGCCTGGGAACGGGGCCGCCGGCCGGGAGCGGGCAGCGGGCAGTGGGGCGGCCCCTCGTGTGTAACAGGATTATCTTTGCCATTTCAAGTTCCATACAGCATGTAATTTATTTTTAATTAGGATTAGATCGAGCAGGGAAGGAGACCAGACCTTTCTCCCCCCACCTCCCCCTCCCCCCGAAGGCACAGCTATTCCACGAGGAGCTCTTATTCTTTATAAAAAATCAATCAATTGATAAACCAAGACCTGCGTTCACCTCCCACGCACTTCGCAGGAGAAAAAGGTACAAAGGGCTGTACTTTGAATGTGTGCTCAAGTCTCCGCATCAGGAGAGGCTTGGAAATCCTTCCCCTTTCCCATCCCGGTCCCCATCCCACGCACTTTTGATCGAAACCCCTTCTTAAGAGGGTCCCAGTAGGGTCTTGCTCCTCTCGCCTTTTTTTAGAGGGCAAAATGCACTTTCTGTCTGCCTGGGTTATTCTTTTTCCACAGTCGTGACTTCGAGTTAAAAAAAAAAAGATACATATCAGTCGCTCTGCTGGAGCAAAGCCTTCTCCCTGATAGTTTGGATCGAGTCCATTACAGAAATGTTCTGAAAGGCTAGTGAAGAATTCCATTTTACAGCTCAAAAATAAACATACGGATCAGCTGCATTAAAAGCACTTCTTTGAAATATTGTGGTTAAACAGCCCAGATTGGTTGATTGCTCCATGTGGGGACATATGTTCTTGCAAACTGTGCGTATTGTTACTAATGGGGATTCTCACACCACAGCCTTTCCTTTGAATCTGAGGCACTAGTGGTTTCTCCGGAGCTGTTGCAAGGTTGTTTTAATAATTTACCAGCTCTCTTGCACTTAGTGTTGTTGCGGAGACTCAGAGCCTGCTAAGAAGGAGGCGTTTCGCAGTGTCCGGAGGTCTGATCTCTGCTGCCAAGCTCCTTCCCGTACCTCTTAGACACAGAAATCAAAGCTGCTCCGAAAGGGGTGTCAGGCAAAGGAAAAAGCAAAAGTCTCCCCCACCTATCCCTGCAAACCCAAATCCCTGGGGAGTGTGTTGCTCCCAAGGAGTGAAAGCACTCCTAGACCACCAGCCTGATGCCAAGAGCAACTAAGTCAGTGATGGCAAGCAAATCACTCCAGGTTCCCTTTTTCAGCTTTAAATGTACTTTTTCCCCTGATTCTGATCCAGATCTTAGAAATGAAGTTTGTGGGTGCTTTTCCCCTCTCCCCAGATAGTTACTGCCTTACACAAGCTGACAAAAACCCAGGATCTCCTCCTCCTCTTACCTTCAGTCATCCAGCTGAGCACAGGCACTTACGGCTCTGGCCCTTTTCACCATCACCTACAGCACAGTAAGTTTGCACATGTCCCAAGGTGTCGGTGTCCCTTGTGCAACAGGCTAAGACTTTCCTCCTCTCAACAGGTGCCTGGGATTCTCTCCAGTGGTCTCTGTCAATGGAGATAAGCTGGGAGCTGTTACATTTTTGGGCTGTGAGAGAAAGCAAGACTCCCATAGAGATCCAGTACCTCAGGACCACATATCCCTTGAGGGAGGATGTGCAGCTTAACGCACACACGAGGCAGCGGAAGCAAGCCAGGCTTTAAGAAGAGGTGGCTGTGTTATATGTGCTTCCCCTTTCCCAGGAGATCATAGGGGCACCAAGCCCTGGCTATTGGAAGTCCCCCTCTCTCCTTGGCCCCGGTTCCCCTTGGCACATGACTGCATGCCCTCGGGGTGTTGGGGTGGGATCCCCTTGTAGCACAAGCCCTAGGATGGTATGACTTTACCAGGGCTTTGCTGATCTTGGCAGGAGAAGCCAGGCTATCTGGGCATGGTCTCCAGCTGGTTCCGCTCACCCACATACCCAGAGGATCCGGCCAACTTCCCTCCAGCCGTGAAGTTGGGATGCAACGTATCCTCCACCCCTCGTCTCCGAGCCTGCGGAGACATGGCATGACCTCCCTCCCTGGAAACCCATCTCCATGCTCAGTCCCTGCCTCTTTCTTCTTGGGCATCCCGGTGGGCTCGGCTGCCTTGGAGTGATCTACAAAAACAAAGGAATTCCTTCTGCTTCACGGCCTAAACAATCCTCCCTGTTTAATCATTTCTGCCGCAACCAAGGAAGTGTGGGTTAACCTGTCAAGCTCCACAAGCCGGGGCTGACCAAAAACCCTGGAAAACAAAAGAGTGGAACGAAGCGGCAAAGGGTTTTGTTGCTCTATGACTGTTTGTGTTGGAGAGTAGCACGCGGCATTGTGCTTCTGTCTCCGGCCATGCAGGCTATAGAAGACAGAGGCTGCGATCCTTCCTGTGAGCTGCGGGTTGGTACCGGGGTTATAAATCATCCCGATCATTTGTTTGTTATATTTTCTCCAAATGCTTCCCTGCCTGTATCTCCCCTCTCTGAAATGTGAGTTAGAAGAAAGAGTTTGTTTTGCAGAAGAAAGAAATTGCATGCCCATACCCCCCACCCGGCGAGCAGTTTTGATTCCACAGGGAATTTATTTTTTAATTGGATTAATTTCTAGCCTCTCCCGGAGTAGCAGCTGGGGTCTTTGATTCAAGAGGTTAAAACAAAGGGGCGTGAAACAAAAGACCAGTGCTTTGCATTCCCCACACAGCGTGGGCCTCGTGCGTGCTGCCCGGAGGTATCCCTGGAGCAGTGCATTCCTAAAGGTCCCCCCATGTGGCCCTCAGCCAGGGTCTACTGCAGGCTTTTTGGGGTGCTCCCATTCTGTCTTGCCTGCAAGGTGGCTAGATGTGGGATTTTCCCTCCGATGTGGTGGTCCCACATAACCTTATCCCTTGGTGCAAAGGAATGGAGCCCCTGCTGGCACTTCTTTTGTCCCTCCCCTCTTCTGCCCCCCCCTTTTCCAGCTCTCTTTACCATCTACCTTTTCCGCAGTAGAAGAGAGAGATGAGGCTTTTCAGCTGTTAAACCATGAGGCAGGTGCCCAGGTTCAGTTCTCAGCTCTCTCATCTGGAGCAAGCTAATGAGGCTCAGCCCCACCAACGTCTGGGGTATTTAGGTACTCAACTGCCATTGAATGCCATGGGAGTTGGGCGTACGTTAGCCTGGACGAGGGTTTAAGGCTCTCTCAGACTCAGCCCGTCATGTCCACAGAGCACTTCTGTACCTCACAGCGGTGTTGTGAAGACAAATGCATGACAGACTGTGAGTGCATTGGACAGATGACAGCCCGAGTCCTGCTGTTTGCCCCACGTTAGGAGATCAGAGATGCCCTTAGAAGGAATAACCTTTATTATGCAGGTCCTTTCTGGCTATTTTGCCTCAGTGCCTTTGGTTTTAGGGGGTGCAGGTAACAGATCAGTTATTCACGCCAGGCTCCAATGTAGACCTTTAGAAGAAATGCCTACCCTTTCCATAGCTTGGGGTTTGGTCAGATCGCTGGGATGTTAAAGAGGGAGGGGAGCTGCACGGCTTCTCTCCCTGGCTGTTGTGAATTGCTGCTCGCCCTCCGTGGCTGCTGCCGTACACCTGGCTGGGATGTCTTTCACACCACTTTGAAGGTGTCCGGGCTGGTCTATTTGGCTTTCCTCCAGCAGCTCCTTGTTTCCTCCTGGGCCTCGTTCACACTCTCCTCCTTGAAGGACTGTTTGGGATTTTAGACTCTTACGGATGATGAATGGGCAGAAGAAATCCACCTCTCAGCTACCAGGAAGATGTACAGTCCTCTGCGAATACTTACGTGTGGTGGTTGTGATGGGCTCCACGGATTTCTCTGAGAGGCAGCTCCCTCACGATTTGGTGTGCAAGGTCCCTTTCTGAATGTCCTTCTGCTGCCCCTGGCCAGCCGGTGCCACCCACCCAGTGCCACCCACCCAGTGCCACCCCAAACAAGCGCGGCCACATCACTCCTTGGGCTCTGCCTCCTTCCTACAGTTTCTGAAGTCCTTCCCAGTAAGATCGTATCCTTACATAAGCACAAGGATAGTTACATGCATGCCGGTATATTGTTACTATGCCAATAAAAATATCCTCCCCATTTCTCTGCTGTCTCTGTATTTTCAGTCTTACCCCGCACACGTGATTTCGTGCCCCCCTCCCTGATACATCCATGGGACAGGAGGGGACACTGGGAAGCGATCCTTGTTGGGGTCCTGGAAACAGAGAAGTTGCATTAGCATGATGCCATGCTAGAGCTAATTAGCCCAGTGTCACAGCTGGGTTAATGAGCTTGGGCACACTGCCACAGCTTCTGATTCCCAGGCTGGGGGGGGGGCTTTGCAGGTTTGTGCCCTGAACTGCTCCTGGTTGTTTCCCGGAGGATTACAGTGAGGGGCAGCATGGGGGAAAAATGCGATGGAGAGGCAGGGACTCAGCCTTGTGCCGTGAGTCCCTTCCTCCATCTCGCCTCTCCTTCTCCCCCCTCTTCCCCCCCTCGTCCTCCATCTTAGTCGCTCCTCAGCTTGCAAAGTCAGAGCCCCCCAGCTGTGAAGGACTAAGTGTCTTCTTCTCCCGACCTCCTGAGCGGCGGCAGGCTGCGAGCAAGAGTGTGCCTCGTGTCACTTCTCTTCAAGAGGCTGTGAGAGCAGGGGAAGAGCCCAGACGCAGGCGGCTGCCGCGCTTGGCCACCTGCCAGGGCAGGAACGCTATTCACTCCCGGGGAGCGGGCGAGCATCCTCCCTCAGCCGGCTGCCTCCAGGGGCCAGGAGTCTGCCCAGCCCCAGGTTTTATTTTGGTGTGGCGAGGAGCCCCCTGGGACTGAAGGTGAGGGGGGGGAGTGGTGGTGAGTTCGATCAGGCCTCTCTCCTTCATCCTGAGTTTGGGATCATCTCCCTTTCCTATCTGCAGGTGGGGCTTAGAGTTAAACCTCCCTCTCTGCCTCCACCTTTAACGTGCGGGGTTTCTTATAAGAACCGATTTTAGCTTTGATGACGGCCAGTGTGTTGCTGCCTGACAGGCAGCCAGCTCTGGGCAGAGCAAGGCAAGGAAATGGCACGCGACAGTAAAGAGGAGGATGGAGAGCAAACACATCCTGTTGCAAGAAATTTGGAAAGGCTTTAGGTATTCATGCCGAGTCGACAAGAAGTAAACTTTTCAGAAGCTTGGGGACTAGTGGAAATCTGGTTCCTAAATCATTTAGGTGCTCTTGACTATTTCACCCAGGATTTCTGCTTTAAGGTTTTCTACTACTGCATTTTGCTGCGTTTCATGAGTTTGGGGTGTCGCTCAGGATTAGATCAGACGGCTTTACGAGGCCACGGGAAGACTTTTCCCTTCATTTTTTTTCTCCAAACCCGCCATTCTTTGACCTCCACAGGACTTTGACCTCCAGAGCTACAAAACGTTCCTGTACTCACCGCCCGTCTCTCATGCACGGCGTTTGCTCATTCTCCACGTACGCTTCGCTGAAGGGGTCCAGCTGAGGAGGCACAATGCTGGCTCTGGGTGATGGGACCTGGGACCGGAGCTGGTGGCGGAGTGGAGAGGAGCAGTGCTGTTTGCCACGGCTGAGGGACACATCCGCACTATAGTCCAGAGCGGCGTGTTTGCTCATCTTTAGGAGGTAGCCAGTCGGTTCCCAAATGTCACCTGTCCGTCCTGCACCTGTAAATGTGCACCACAGCAGGATGAGGCGGCGATCTGGAAATCACTGCAGTCTCTGTGGCTACATCTATAATACTGAATAAAATGCTCCATCCTCTGGCTCTGCTTAGTTTACTTCTGCAGATGTAGCCTATGATGGTATGGCCCCTTTCCAATTTGGGGGCAATTACCTGTTTGCCTTTTCAAGTTTAACC
This sequence comes from Phoenicopterus ruber ruber, assembly GCA_009819775.1. NCBI lineage: Eukaryota > Metazoa > Chordata > Aves > Phoenicopteriformes > Phoenicopteridae > Phoenicopterus > Phoenicopterus ruber. Next base: position 185,650,664 of record CM020215.1, on the reverse strand, counting down.
GTCTGGTGGATTCACTTCTTTAATTCACTTTAAAAAGAGGTGCAAATTTTACATGCCACGCAGTGTCTGTGGTTTTTGTATCTGGAAATACAGACACCAGCACATATTTCACACGTGATCCCCAGGAAAAAGAAATCATCTAGCCCCAAAGTCTGCAGAATTCTGTTCTGAAAAGTTAAATAAATTGTTGTCGCTTTTTAAGTGCTGTAATAAATGTGTGGAATGATCTCGCAAAAAAGCGTGAGGCTTAGAGAATAGGTGCTAAAGAAATGCATCAAATTAGATGAAAAAAGAGGCATAAAATCTATGTTATCCCAAAAAATAAGGGCTGACGGCTCAAGCGACTTTTCTGTTTGCTGCTGTACTAAACATCAAATTCATGTTTCTGCCTAAAAGAATTTGCATTCCTGCAATGAGCAGATCTGAAAGCTTTGTTTTGCGGGAGAGGTATGTGGTGGTGGGTGAGAGGTAGAAAACGATGCAGTTGGGCACGGTTTGTAAGCGAAGGGTCACAGATGGGTGAAGCCTCGCAGAAGTTAAAACCGACAAACAAGCATTCAGAGATGCTCCTGGAGCATCCTGAACGCTTAGAACTGCAGAGGTTTGAGTTTGCCTCAGCAGCATTATGTATGTATATGTATGTGTTATATATTATAATGAATATGATAATTATAGGAGATAATTTATAATATATGTGTATTATATATGAGTGCTTCCTCAGTAGGCTAAAACAATGCCATGTGAGTCTAAAGAAATGTGAAATCTAATTACTGTAGCTGTGTAAGGGAAGTAATGAGGAGCTTGAGAGTGTGACTGATAAGCAATTAGATACTAGACTAATGAGCAAGCTGTCTACAGTCCTTCAAAAGAGTAAGGGAGGCTTGTGCAAGACACCCCTGGCATTGCAAAGAGGAAGATATACCGTATCCAAACGCAGCTTTCCAAGATACCTAACACAACATGAACACATGATGTTCGCTAATGACTGGAGACTGTGTGCTCAGCTCAGGGATAAAGTCATTAACCAGTCAAAAAATGTGTGGCAGCCCCACAGGAGATAAGGACGGCAAAAAGGACAAAATATAAGGAACTGCAAGTATCTATAGGAGAGCTGCAGCTTGGATTGAAGGTGCTGGATTAGTGACTCCTCAGTATTGGGTCTGCTGTGCTGTTTTACCCTGGAGAAAGCAGCCGGGGTGAGAAACGGGTGTCGGGCTGGGCCATGTGGGTGACAATGTGAGTCTGGTCCCGGCAGAGCTGGGCTGGGAACGGGCAGCGGAGACCCGGGAAGGGGCAGCGGAGACCCGGGAAGGGGAGCAGGGGCAGAGGCAGCGGATGCACGGCGGAAAGGCGCTCAGGGCTCTCTATGTCCTATAGGGAGTCCTGTAATAACAATACTTACATTGTACGGAAGACTGTCTCCAGGAGCTTATTCTTCAGCAAGTATTAACTGTTTAAGCTGAAATTTTCTATGCTGGGTGTCCGCTTCAGGCTGTTGGTTCTTTCTAAGAGAAAGTTTTAGCTGAAGCAGTTCAGCTATCTCTAGAAACGAGGCTAGGATAAATTTATCCTAGGCTTTTTTTATGGTTGTTTTGCCTGTGGGATAAATATCCAGGCTCTCCTCTTTTTCTTTTCTGGTTTGTTTGGTGTGTGGTTTTGTTTTTTTTTTTTTAAACCATGGAGTTTTCATGGTTTCATTTGAGGACTGGAAATTTTGCAAGAAGATGCCCTGCTAAAGCGGGCGAGTGACTTGTGCCATTTTTGTGAGCACTCAACCAAACTGGGCCATACATTTGAAACACTGCAGCCTGCAGGCATTAAGTAGAGTGGAGATTAAGCAGGTAAATTGCCCCCAGGTTCTACCTGCAGTGAGTACACCATGACCTTAGCTGGGGCTGGCTTTCGTTTTAAGTACAGGCTGGGCAAATCCAGAGGCCTGAAAGCGGTCTGCACCTCTCTGTGGTCTCAGGCAGGTGAAGAAGGAAACGGCTGAGTTTGAATGCAGCAGGGATGAAGGTTTGGGGAGAGAAAAGTCAGAAGAGTCTATTCCAATCATAGCACCTTTTTTCCTGGTCTGCCCCAGACCTGGATTGCTGTTCTGGGTAATTGTGAGACAGAGCCAACTGTTCCTCTGCTATCAGGAAACAGCCGTCAAAACCCACTAGCAAAATATCCTTTACCCTCTTGGTTTCAAGAAAAGTTGGCCATGATAGCCCAGCGCTGGTCTTGGCTCTGTGCCTCCTCAAACGGGGCATGGTCCGTGCGACGAACATAAGACTTGCAACCCTGGGGATGACTACAGGAGAGCTGGTGGGAAGTTATGCTTTTCCAGTATCTGTGCCTTAAAGTCTAGGCAGATACGCATAGAGCATCATGGAGTTTGCAATGTCAGGCCCTCCAAAGTGAGGAGAAAGCAGGCCTTGAATGTTTCAGCTTAGGTGTGCAAAATTAGTGGATATTAATCTACTAACCTGCATCTCTTTGTGCCTCAGCTCACCAGCTGTAATGCGGAGTTAATGATACACCCTCCTTCCACAGGTTCATTATGGAAATAAGATAATTAACATCTGTGAATAACTCTAATTTAAGAGTGAGGAAGGCCAAAGAAAAGTTTATGAGAAAATTATTGCTTCCATCTTGAGCAGGACTTGAGTGGTGTGAGGAAACTGTGGGGTGGAGCAAGGACCCAGAACATGCCACTGAAGGGAGCGAAGGCTCTTGGGTCTGTGGAGCAGAGCAGGAGGCTGGTGGAGAAATAACACTTCACTGTGCAAGTAAGGATTGTATCACAGCGTGACTGGGGCTGCAAAGACCACCTTAGGCCCCATATTTCCTAGTTTAAGTGCTTGACTTTGCAGTCTTACTAATGTACTTCCAGTGGAGTTCTCTTGGGTGTCATAGCCATTGAAATATATAGGTCTGCGGAGGGAAAACCCTGTCCTGTATGCCCTGTAATCACGCAGTTGCCTGTGGCATGATGGGGGTTTAGATCAGTGATTACTCATTAAGTAAAAAACTTTGGCTGCCCAGGTGGTGACTTCTTTGTTCACTGTCCTCCAGGTACGTAGTGACCTTCTTGGCTTCCTTTTCCCTGCAGCTGTAAACCTTCTCCGCTGCATGGGGCTCCCTCGTTTTGCTGCCTCAGGAATGTGGTGGTTGAGAATAAATAGCACCGAAGCATTATAGAGGGACTGCAGCTTTTTGAGGAGGAAAATGAGCTTCTAAGGTGGTCAAAGACTGAAGACCCAGGTGAGCCTTGAGGCTGTGAGGAACTCATTTTGGGCAGCCTGTGGGGAACTCATTTTGGGCAGCCAAAAATGATGCTCAGGTACAGTTTGTTTAAGGTGTGCCTCATGAGTTTGAAGATCTAGGTTATACTGCCATGCCATGGCCTCTCTGTGTGTTCTTGGGCGAGACAGTTCCTTGTCTTACAGTTGAAATAATACTCCACAGAGGGCAGCCTATGGTTAGGTCCCTTAGAAATGCTTCAGTGAAAAAAAATCAAAGCTACTGATGTTATTTTTCTAAAAAACTTCCAGATACGTAAAGTCTTAGTGAAGTCACTACTGATGGGAATTTCATCCAGAATAACTCTTCAGAGAGGATGCAGGTGGGGAAAGGGGGCTGTGGGGTTTCAACTTGTGAGGAAAGCTGAAGGTCTGTCCCCGTGGGACATCAGGGCTGCCAGCGGCATGGCAGATACGAGTGGCAGGGATGGAGGCAGGTAGGACTGTCTGTATAGGGAGAGCATATTGGGGAGATGGTGGGGTGGGAAAACCTGGGATGAGCGAGCAAAGGTGGGAGAGGGGAAACAAGGTGGGGGCACTGGGTGGTGAAGGGAGTTGGTGGGAGGATTTGAAAGGGAAAGAATCAGGGGGAAATGTGGGTAGACCCTAGAGGGAGGAAAGGGGGGTGAGATGGAAAGTCTGGGGTGCAGAGTTGAGGAGCGTTAGGGAGTTTGAGGAAGCCAGGGGAGCTGAGGGCTTGGGGGGAAGGCGATGGGGGAGACACGGTGGGAATCCTGGGGTCCCAGAGGCTTTGGGGTCAGCAGCTGGAGTGGGGGAGGCTGGGAGCTGTGGTCTGGGAGTAGCTGAGGAATTTGAGCTCTGAGATGCTTTAGGAGGTCTGGGCCAGCAGAGGTTGGGTATGGGCACTCTGTGGGAAGCTGAGGGATCTGGAGCGGGAAGGGCTGAGGGAAAGGGGCTTTGCTTTTAGGAGACAGGAAGGGCATATGTAGGGCTGAGTTTCTGGAAAAGGAGGGATTTTGGGATGGCCACCAATAGGCATTGTAGTGTCCTGGGGTGCAGGCAAGGTCATGTAGACCACTGGGAACCGCTCCCAGAAGGCTATCACATGCCTTTTTGCTGTCAAAAATATGGTAATCCTAAGCATGCTGGGAGCTTCATCTGTGCATGCATCAGGCAGCTGGACTCTCATGTTTGCTCTATCACCTGCACAAGTCAATTACCATTAAGTGGGGAACAGACTCATCTGGATTGTGTCCCTGCCTTAAGCAAGTCACCGGGCGATCCTATTAATATAACAAATTCTCACCTTCTCTCTCTGCTTCCCTTTCTGTGGCTTATCCCACTTTCTTTCCACCTCCAGTCGAGATAGTGCACTCCTGTCTTTCCAGTCGCTCCACGGTGTGTGTAGCTTACTCTCAGACTGTAACCCTGAAAAAAAAGCAATAGATACCCCTTACAAACAAACGTGTACTGCAGTACAAAGCATTTCATGGAGAGCTCTCTGGGGTACGGTGTCAGGACATGGGGAATGGTTGTAGGACGGCTCTCAAAAGCATTTAGAGCTGCACGTAGGCAAGCTCAAACTGTGCATAGCACGGTGGCTGCCATCCTGCGTTGAAGCACAATGTCCGACCTAACGATGTTGGTAATGTAAGCTGTCCTCCAAGCCTGTCCATTTCAATTTACAATATTTCACCTGAAATCCCTCTTTAATCATAAGCAGATAGGAAATTACTTATTACAGAGTGCCATAGGTGTACGTGGTGCTTTACGAACATATGAGGAGACAGATTGCTGCCCTGAAGAACTTACAATTGGATTTAGCCAAATACAATAAGAAAGAAAAAAACTATATCGGGGTTGAAACTTTGAGCAGACAAACAAACGCCTGTATACAATTGCATCAGTCGCAGTACATGGAAATATTCTCTTTTTTTGATTCAAGTGTTCAGCTGTGTCACATCTACTGCTGAAGCTGACAGCCTGCTAGTTCCTTAGGTAGAAAATGCTTATATTTTAATGCTTGTTATGTCATGACTTATTAAACCAATTTAAATGTAAAAATCAACTGAAAGGACAAACTTATGTTTAAGGATAACCTGCAGCATCTAAAATGGAGACACTGACCAAACTAGTAGAAGCAAGGTCAGATTTTGTTTAGTTCAGATAATTTATGCCCAAGTTGTAATGCTGATGTAATTTATGTTGCATTTAGTGCTTTGTTTCCTATGAAATTTGACTGTGCAACAGTGTGACATGAGTAATATTTTAAGACAGGATTTTTATGGATGATGCTTGTAGCTAATATACACAAAGCTTTTACTGGTCTTTCTTGTGAAAGGAAGAAAAAGAGGAATAAGGAAGGAAGGAAGAGGGAAGCTCAAGGCAATAGCCATGTAGGATTGCATCCTTTGTATCAGGGATAACATTTTGCCCACTTTATTTTTTTTTTGGCGTGTTTTTCCTGAAAAAAATAAGCAATTATATATTGGAAATTATAGACTGGCTAATGTAACCTTAATATCTAGAGCAGTCCTGAGGTAGCCCTCCTATCCTCTGCTCCATGCCTTTTTTTCAGGCTTTTTGTTTATCCATCAGCGAAGAAGTCCAGCCCTTGTGCTACAAATCAGCTGGAAAAGATCCTGCTCGTGTGCTGTGAAGACGTGCTGCTGAAGTATGCCCTGTACGGCAAAGGGAACGGTCCTTAAAGGCAATACGTAGATTTATAAAGCATGACAGCAGAAATAAGACACGTTGGCTATCTTTTACGGGCAGTCATTAAAAAAAGCCCTTGTTTATCGAATCTGAGACAACGGTCATATAATGGGTTTCTCGAATTCAAGGTGAATCGAAGGAAAATCGTGTCCAGGAGGACAGAGATGCTCAGCCAGGACCACTCCGGCGTGGCCACACGACATACCCAGCGGCAGGCGCGGGGCTGCGAGTACAGCTGCCCGCAGACCCTGCCAAGGAGCCAGATGACGCTGGAAGAATATCTTTCACAGCTCTGGAGCTGGCTATTCTTGGCTTGTTCTCTGGCTGCGGGAGCTGGAGCTCATTGCTGGGCAGATAAACACAGAGACTAATAAAGAAGACGAGGAGCTGTTGATCGTTTGAGCAAATCGGAGATGAGCTGTTAAGCAGAGGAGCGTGGCGATCCCTATGAAAAATCACCTGGTGGTTGACACTTGATGCAGGATGAAAGTGTGCATATAACTCGGAATAAAACTCCTCTCCCCCCAAGCAGTCCCTCTCTCCAAATGATTAAATCCTGTGCATAATTACAAAAGTGTAAAAAACTCTACCTCTTTCAGACACTGATTTTTTTCTAATTCCCATAATAGGCAAGCGGGTGTACATGGGGGAAAAAAGGGGAGAAAGCTTTGATTTTTTTTTCAGGCTGAAAACGTGCAAGCCCTGTGTGGGTTAGGTCCTTTAGATATTTAAAAAGATTGAAACAACTTCAAAGGAGACGTTCTGTTCTATCAGGTTCAGTATATTTTAATATTAGCGAGTCTTTTTATTTTTTTTTTTAAGAAAAGAGATCCGTTCTCTTGAGGAAATAAAACATTCTGAAAGATTTTATCCAGAATGGTTTTTCATTGTTTTTAAAGAGACAACACAGTATTTCAAGCATGCTGAAGCTGATAAATGTCCTAATTTCTGCTTATCAGTGTTGACTGCTCCGTGTTATCAGTTTGATAGTTGCTGGTTATGTAAATCAAAATTTTCTATCAACAGACTGCTGTTTTTTGGAAACGAGAAGGGAGAAGCATTGGCAATAATGTTTTTATTTACCTGTTATGAATGCTAGCACGTTGTGGATGAACAGGGTGCGGAGTGCCAGCCGTTCAGTTCAGAGGCATGAGGGACTTCTCCTAAGGAGGATTTGCTGAATTCCCTGCGTGCGGCCCAGAACATGATGGATTGCCAGAAGACGGAGCTATTCTCTCTCCAGTGCAGGTGTCTATTTGAGCTACCTCTCCTGCCCTGCCTGGTGGACTAAGTGCATTTCTCATGAGAAGCGTACTTTAAATGCAGTCTAGAAATGTGTGCTGGGCAAAAGGGAAGGAGAAGATTTAACAGAAGGAGGATGAAAAGTCTTTGGAGGAGGGTCACCGTGACAGCTCGAAGCAGCGGCATGGGGAGTAAGAAGTTGTGAGATGTGAATGGGAATGGGGGTGGGCAAGGTGCTGCAGCGGTTCAAGGCAAAGGCACCGCAAGGTATGGGCACCGCGGCCCCACAGCTTGTGGTCCTCATGGGACTGCCCCTCCAGCTCCACTGGCAAGAGCTGGTGCAGGTGGTGAAGGTCTTCTCCAAACCCTGAGGCACATGGTACCAACGGGGACGTGGGACTCTGCAGAGCGGTATCCCGGGTGACATTTGCTGTGGGGAATTTGGGCTGTGCTACAGATCATTTGGTCTGTTTTGGCAGGAAGGGGAAAGGTAGAGGCCATGTCTCCATCTCCTGTTGTCAGCCCTGGCTTTGGCATCAAAACCTCTGTGTGGGGTTCGTAGCCAGCTGGTTTAACATCTGGGCAAGGAGTCTGCAGGGAAGCGTCTGCCTCTACCCTCTTTCCTCTCTTTTCATTGTAATCCAGATAATGAAAGCAACGAGAGGCTGATCTGCCCCTTGTGAGCCCTGAGGAGATCCAGCCGCCAGCTTCTGAATATTCTAGTTATTTTAGATTAACCTCCTGGCCTGTGTGCCTTTTGGGGTCTCCAGACCACAAAAGAGGCAGCGAGACTGTGCAATGCTTGAGCAGGGTTGTTTTTTCTCTTGCAGTGCATTCACCTACCCACTGTCTTCACCTGGTTCAGACTCCATGTATTCTAGCTGGGATGCTTTAGTCTGGGAGAAAGCCTGGAGAAAGGCTCCTTGCCAGGTCCTTCCAGCTTGGGGAGCTGGGGACCAGGAGCATGGAGCAGAAGGCTGCTCCACAGGGTTTCCTCTGTCCCATCCATCACAGCTGGAAGGATGGGGAGGAGGCTCTGTGTGTGGTGAAGGTGCTCCCAAGTACAGGGGGATGTGGGATGGTGGAAGGGGTGACTGCTCTCCCACTGGGTGTCCTCCCTCGGATCATGGGAGGGCAAGCTGGCTCAGGGCGTTCGCCTACCGGGATCAACACAGCCAGAGGACAGAGCATCCTGTCGTGTTAGATCCTGTCATTACTAACAGTGGTTAAACATGTGTTTTCATGTATAACATAGTACGTCTGTCCTCAGTTATCCAGACTCCTGTAGCTGAAATAAGGTCATCTCCCTGACGTCTACCAATCACTCTGAAAATTCCCTCTGTATTTGATGCCCCCTTGTCCTTCAGATCATTGACAAGGGGATTTTATTTTTTACCACTGGGGTCATTTTAGGCTAGAGTGGTCCTGAATGAAGTCTTGATGGGGCAAAGAAAAGAAGGAGAAAAACAGGAGTCTCCTAGCTTCTGCAATGCTCATGTGTGTCTTACGATCTCCGCATGAAAAGTGTTAATGGTGCACAGCAATGAGCAAGTACATATGCTTGGTAGAACAGATGCTAGACTTATTTCCTTAAATAGATCTTTTGCTAATTCAGCTCAGCATTGGCTCTCTGCTTGTTCTGGGTGTCCGGGCTGTAATTCCCCTGCTAAAGAACTTGCTGGGGATGCTACAACCTGGCCCAGAACTGTGACCAGGGACTTCAGCTTCCCTCACAAACAGCCAAAAAGGAAGGCTCCCCCAAAACCAGATTATCTCTAAGTGACTGCAGATAGCCTCAAGCCATAGTTTTCATTTAAAGGGATTTGAACAGCTTCATTCATACACTGGATCAATGCAGCAGCTGAAAGTTAACATTTCACATGGCAAAATTTTCTCTTTTTGAGGCTTACTTCTTAGCAGAGACATCCAGATAGTACCAAATTTACCTCGTTCTTTCCTGGATACCAGGTTATCCCACAGGAAGGTGCATTGGCAATTCTGACGATGCAGACACTGAATTAGCTGCACAAAAATTTATGGCTCATTCTGTTCTGAAAGTGGTCTGATATATAAAATATGTAAAATGATTTAAAAAGTCAGATAAATAACAGAGTGTGTGCTCTCATTATTCATCCTCATGTTTAATTTAACAACATCCTTCATTTTTGTAATGAATGTGACGCTGCTACAGAATTTCCAGCCCGGGGCACTGCAGTGCACCAACACCAGAGGCAAGATCTGGAACAAGTTCTCAAATCCACGTGCTTTGCGGCCCGTCTCTCACTTGCCCAGCCAGAACTCTCAAACACAGCTACAGGCTTGGCTTCTCAGAGGGACGTTCGTGGTGTGGAGGGCTGACCAGGCCTGTGAGCTAGGAATGGGTGGTGGAGGTCTGCACAGTGTCCGAAATCCTCCCAACCTGCAGCCCCGAGATGTCCACCTCCTGGCTGTAGGGAGGAGCATCTCTCACCTCACAGTAGGGTCTTGCCAAACATATGAATTTAAATTTTTCTTAAAGGATGGAACAAGGCTCATTCTTTTGCTGTAAGAGACATCTGGAATGCGATGGAGTCTGTCTCTTGCATGGTGGCCTCCTGGTTAGGGCAGTTATCCAAGCAGTTAAAGACCCAGGTTTGTTTTCTGCTCTGTTGGAGAGTGTTTGAATCCGCAGGTCACAAAAGACACAACTACCAGGTGATGGGCTTATGAGGTGGGGAGGGACATTGTGCAGGAAAAAAATGCCTTATATGTGACTCCAGGGAGAAAGGACAGAAGAGGGAACAGGAACGTAAGAGGCAAGATAATTGTGTGAACCTCTATAAAAGCCTCTTCAGGCTGTTATACAGAAGAAGGGTACCTTCAGCATCTTGTTTTCCAGATTCTTTTTAAAAGCAAGAGGCCTCAGGGTGCATTTTATGAGGACTTGAACCGCATCAGTGTTAGGTGTGCTCTGAGAATACGTCTTGGAGAGGGCTGCGCAGGCAACCTAGTTTTTTCATGTATTTTGTTTCTGCATCCTGACAGTCTGTAAGGCTGAGATCCCTACCCAGAGCAGATCTAGGCTTGCCAGGAAGCAGAACTCTAACTTTTAGAATGTTTTCTAAGGTTTTCAACTGGAAAGAGAATGCCTACTGAATTTAGGTATTTCCAGGGCTAAATAGTTTTTGAATTGGGTCATTTGGATTTAAGTGCCTCAGTTTCACTGAAGTCCCATTTTAGATACCCAAAGCTGTAAGAAAATGACCACTGCATTGATGGACTTCTTTGGTCCTTGTGTAAATACTGCCAATAAAAGCAGAGACACTCATTAAACACAATTCTCTTGCAACATAACGTGAGCTATAACACTGAGCTTGAAAAAGTTTAAGCTATATCTACAGCAGATCCTGTCAATCCCCGTTCCTGGTATCTCTCTTTAAAAAGTGCAGCTGAGGGTAAGCAAGCTTGTTGTATAAATAGAAACAACCCAAGAGAATAAAATTGTGGACAGTTGAAGCCAGCACCTTGAAACCCTCCATTGTCTCACCAAGCTGGTACATGCCCAAGTATAAATGGGTGAGGACACCAAGAGACTAAACCAGCAAGGTGCTTATAGTGGGAAGTGAGCTGCCCCAGCAACAGAATAGCAGCGTGGTGACCCGTCCAGCTATACCAGCTTCTTACCAATATGTAACTATTCTTTTCGACTTGAGTAGCAGGGCTGGAAATGGTTGTTTTCTGATGTGGCTGTATTCAGTTAAGGTTTTCTGTTAACACAGCTATGGACCGTATGCCTCTGTGAGCATCACTGGAGCATCCCTGTGAGCATCCCCTGCGTTCCTGGGCAGCCTTTGTAGCACCACGTGAGAGACAGTTGGCTCAGAGCAGCCCTGGAGCATTAGTTGGTTTGTGATGGTTTTGTCTTGCTAAGATGTAAGACTGGTAAGCAAGCAGTTAAGAAGATGCTATATTGGAATATCATTCCCAGTTGTGACTGCGAGAATTTCAGGGGTGACCCAAATACCTCAAGATTTTCTTTTTCAGTTACAGTAAAAGACTTCATGAAATGGAGAGTGGTGTTTTGGGGTTGGGGGTTTTTTTGGTCTTTTTTAAAATTTTTTTTTGTCTCTTTTGGTCTATGAGAAGGTAATTTTGGGGCTGTTTAGAGAGAAGCGAACTCCTGCTTTCAAATGACCTGCTAAGAATTTTTTGTGCCTGTTGGCCATTGCCAGTAAAATAGAAAGAAAGATTTGCAGAGGAAGAGAACAAGATCTTAATAGTGGGTAATGGAGCTGGAAGTCCTGATAGCAGGCTGTTGAGATGCATTAACCCCATTTATTATAGGGAGATTCATCAGGAGAGAAGCCTAAATGGGCAAATCTGGGAAAATGTATTAAAATAAATCATTGAAAAGATAACTTTTGACTTACTGTGTCCACAGACTTAGTGTTTCATGGAATAGAACAAAAAAGAATGATTTTCCAAAAAAGTGTGCTCACAAAGCAGGGCTATGTGTGTATGTGTTATGATTCCGAATTTGGTTGGTGTTTCTTTTTTTTTTTCCCCCAGCCTTTGAATTAATTAGCTACCATGTTGAATTCTAAGTGCAATAATTAAGCAAATTAATGCTGCAGTGAAGTTATTAATGAGGCAAAATATGCTAATATGCTTTCGATAAAGAACTCCCTTTTTCTCTCTTACCAAGAAACTGGAAAAGCTCTTTTATTTCAGGCCAGACACCTTATCTGGAGTTCTTGGAGAGAGGGTTTGCAGTCATATGCTGGTGAACGAATGTTTAAAGCAGGGGTTAATATTTGCATTTTAGACACATGCAAAACCTTGCAGAAATGTTGCGGTGACAACGAAGTTATTAGCCTGGTTTCTAGCAGCGGCAGCAACGAGGAAAGGAAGGTGTTGTGTGACCTATGCTTCCATTATGGGAGAGGATAATACCTATTAAAGGACTGCTATTTTTATGATGTTATTTTAAATATTCAATTCATATAAAGCAGTGAAGGCAATTATTACCATGACATAATCAAAAATACATTTCTCTATTCAGTGTGTCTGGTGCCATTATGTTTTCAGATTGTAAAGAAATATTCTGCATTGAAACATGATGGTAATTATTTAGTGGCTTGGAAATATGTGCAAGTAACAATAATAATAACTAATAACTGGTTTCTATAAACCTCACCCAAGCATTTGGAGTTGGGCATGTAATCCGTAAAGCCATTTAAAACATGCTGGAAAAATGACAATAAAAGACTGTTCCTTGAGATGCTAAGAGTATCCATCTATGAAGGAAATCAGCCATGTGATAACTTAGAGATCCCTCGTATGGCTCCTGCTCTCTCTGGCTCTGCCTAACAACCACTTTTTTTAATCCCTGACAATCCAATGGACATTGCGCTTTCCCAAACGGTCTTCTTGTTTATAAGCAGCGTCTGCGACTTTTAGGTATTGCTTCTCTGTGAAATCCTTTCAGCCTCTTTGCATTCACTCCTTACCTGTCGCTTGCTGTATTTTATGCTTCTTGCTATTTGCATCAGTTTGGTCAGATTTCCAAATGCTGAAGGGGTTCTAACTGGTTCAAAGAGGCCCTTGAGCCAAGCCAGGCAGCTGTGTTCATTAGTTTCTTGCTTTTGTGTTTCATCCTTTTTTAAATAATTTTATATTTGTGCTCAGCAGTATACATGCCTTGGAGATTTTCTTATCAATTCCATGAATAGATGTATTCTTGCTACCACTCAGGATTTAATATCCTTCCTTTAAACCTTCAGGATATTTTCCTTCTCATTTGCTGACATGGTCTTGGTTTTTCAAATATGGTGTTAGCAGGTCCCTTTTTGGTACCCAACTAACCCCTTGGACATATTTTAGTTACTTTGCAGTCAGTAGAAGTGATTCAGGTAACATTATCAACATGTTTTTTAACCCTATGCCAAGAATAATCTGTCCTCTTTACATGCTTATTTCCTGGAAATGCTAATTCTAGAGCATTGAAGTAGTGAGAAATCATTTCTCTGAATCTTCTCCCTGCAGGTAGTTTGACCAGTTTACTGGACAGTAGTTGAGGTTCTCTGTTAAAAAAAAATTGTTAGGAGTTTGCTGCTGCTTTGATCTGTAACTGCGGCATCTATTTCTTCCTTTTTCTTGATCCAAGGCTGACAGTTCATCCATATATTTATATCCTTACGGGCTGGGATCTGTATCAGATGGTCTCTGCTGTTTGGATCTCACTGCTCAACGTTTTTGCATCACTGAAGGTGCTGGATTCCTTTAATTACAGCACTACTCACCCATGTCTTTAGTCTCTCCTGCCTTTCTGGTGCATGCTGACTCAGGCATTATGGATCTCCACTCTTCCTTCTTGCCATTTCTGCAGTGCCCTCTTCTGCAGGTCCTCATCCAAGACAAAACTTCTTGCCTGTTTTTTTGCTTTTGGATTGCTCTCATTCGCATTTTGGCATTTCTAGGGTTCATCCCTGACAAGGAGCTAGCTCCAGTGAAGGATCTGTGTGTTTACATGTTAGGAGGCACATTGCTGTTTGATTCCCAACAGCACAGCCGAGAGGTCCCCACGCTAACTGGACAGACTCCTTTTGCAGGCCAGAGTCTTGGACTCAATAGCCTCGCGCATTGGGTCCTCAAGAACCAGTCAGCCTTGAGGGGTGAAACCCAGTCTCAGGGAATTAATATAGATTGGACTCCGGTTTATACGGCCCTATATTTGGGTGTCTAAACATCACTTGTGGGTCTAAATGTCCCATTATATTCAAAGGGAGTTGGTCAATACAGTCAAGGGAACATGAGTCCTGCCCTACAGACTCATTTCAGCTGCTGGCGTGCCTGTGTCCACCCTTACTGTGCTGCCCTAGGGCATCCCATCCAGCTGGTCTCGGAGGGTACAGGTCGCCAGTCCTGCCTGTGTCATGCTGAGCATCCATTTGTGCTAATGAGGACATCTCAAGTGGAGTTAGATGCCTATTTGTGGGCAACTGAATGAGTCCTGGTGTCTCTTTTGTCTGAAGGCCACCCTGGAGCAGTTCTCTGCCAGGCTGTACGATAGGTGTGGGGAGCACACTGAGTGTCTTAGCACCCTGCTGAGGTGGGCAGCAAAGGGCGTGTAATTCCTGGAGGAAGAAGGAGGATGAGGTATGACTTAGAGATGTACAGTGGGAAGCAGGGACTACTGGCTACAGACTTTCTGGAAAAGGGTTTTACATTCAACAGTCATCTCAAATACAGAAGTAGTCCTGGAAAACAGAGTAGTTGGGAAGCTCTTTAGCAGTGGTCCCTGATACTGGCACTATATACACCACACACATGCAGAGCAGGGATGACGGATACATCTTCTGGATTGAAAAAGAGGACAGTATGGGTAATTTTAGTAAATTGTCTTTCAGTGGGGTTTTTAGAGTGTGACAAGGTTGTTTTTGGAACCTGAGTTAGAGGACATGGGAGGGTGTAAAAAAGCAGAGGGATCTCTGCTTAGCCTGGAGAAAAGGAGGCTGAGGGGAGACCTTATCGCTCTCTACAACTACCTGAAAGGAGGTTGTAGAGAGATGGGGGTCGGTCTCTTCTCCCAAGTAACAGACGACAGAACAAGAGGAAATGGCCTCAAGTTGTACCAGGGGAGGTTTAGATAGGATATTCGGAAAAATTTCTTCACTGAAAGGGTTATCAGGCACTGGAACAGGCTGCCCAGGGAAGTGGTGGAGTCACCATCCCTGGAGGTATTTAAAAGACGTGTAGATGTGGCACTCAGGGACATGGTTTAGTGGTGGACTTGGTAGTGATAGGTTAATGGTTGGACTCTGGTCTTGGAGGTCTCTTCCAACCAAAATGATTCTGTGATTCTATGGTGACATCTGGCAGGTAAATTGAACAGGGCCAGGACACTTCTTCCTTATGGTCTGAGTATGAAAATACTATTTGTGCCTTTGTCTGGCCTTGTGTATGTGGCTTCAGAGAGAAGACAGCCAGAATAGGGTCTGGTGGAGGTTATCAAAGCATACAGCTTCTGCAATTGCAGGGGATGATGTAGTTCCTAAAACCATGTAGAAAAGAGGTCACTTTCCAAAGAGATTCACTTCAAGAAGAGCACCCAGCTATTGCATTTAGTGTTAGTTTTGGTATGGTCATACCCCTGTTAAATTCGGACTTGCTATTTGTTTGTGTTCCTGAGTGCCTAGGAGTCTTTGGCATGGATCTGGACCTTGCTGTGCTCACACTGCACAACTGCAGAACGAAAAGGTCACCTCTGCATTGAGGAGTTCACACTGTATGGAGCTGAAGTTTGCACAGATCACCCTCTTCCCCCTGAAGACTGTCCTCTTGGTTAAACATGAGAGCTCTGATATCAAAGGCTGAAGGTCTTTCAATTCAAAGGCCAGGAGGTTTTGCTATAAGGTAAATAGGTCCAGTGCCCAAAGAAGGTCTAAATGACTTAGGAGGAAATATGCCAAGAATGACTGCAGCCCTTTGTATATTAGTTTGCTTTTCTGTATGATTTCCTTTGATCCAAAATGTGTTGCTGCTTCATTTATTGTGGAGGTTCTCACATGATTTCCTTAGTCAACAGCAGAACTCCATCAGGAATTCATTAGACAGTGTTTGTACAGATGTAAAGCTCTGCCTAAGTGATCCTATTATTATTTATATTTGCCCTGATCCTGCAAACCCTTAGTCACATAAATATTTCCCAAGAAGGTAGTCAATTAACATGACAGAGGGGACTGCAGCAGTGAATTTAAATTTGCAGTGCAAAAGCCACAGTCATAATTTTACATGTAAAAATTTTCCTTGGTACATGTGAGTTTTGTTATTCATCTTAAGTTATGGTTTTCCCTATTTTTTATTTATTATAATGAACTACACATCTATATTATGCACTACGCACACTCCTTTAAAAATACTTTAAAATAAGTAAGGAACACCTTATTTTTGATGTTCCAGGAACTGACTATTCTAAACCTTCATCTCTACTTCATTTTGTGTTGTCTGCAATAATTCCCTTCTGAAGCCTCAAAAGATACAGTATCATGGTGAGTGATGGTGCAACACAGATGTCAACCTTATGTGATGCTGCTGAATTTTGGGTCATTACTATAGAACATTGCATTTCTGAGGTCACGGTTCCCAACCGTTTGGCAGACAATATAAAGAGAGCAAAGGTATGTTCTACAAATAGGGTAAGAAAAGAAGGAAAAAAAGCTTATTTTTTATCTTCAGAGAGCGTAGCTGTAGACATTTGGATGTGGTGGAGTCGGAACATATCCTCTCAGTTGAAATGGAGTTAGTGGCTTTTCACCTCAGTGCCAGGTGACACAGGCTAGTTGCAGTGAAGGTTGAAGCTGGTGATTGTTTCAGTATTAAGTTCTGAGCCATTGGTTCGATGAGGTGACTCCAGAGGTCCCCTCCAGCCTAAGCCTCTCTATGATTCTATGGGGATTTATTGATAAATCAAGGTTGGAAATGACATTAGACGTTTCTTTGGCTTAAAAAATTATTGCCGCTGTGTGTGTGTGTAAAAATGGGAATACTGTTCCTACTACAGCTAGTGAATGTTTTGGCACCAGGTACATGAGGTACCATGACACTTGCAAAGGATAAAACTTGCCCCAGGATATGTACCAAATCTCTACTGGATGCAAAGGCCTTCCAGTGAGGAGGGTATGGTATAACCAACAAAGACTATTTCTGTCCTTCAGAACACGCGGTTCATCTTCTTACAATATTCAGCTTGAGGCAGGTGGCATAACAGATTCACAATGCTACTGTCTCACTGCGGTGTTGAGCTGAAAGCTTTGTCAAGCACTGGAGAATTACCACTTTGAAGGAGGAAAGCTAATGGGCAATAGTTATGATAGAAGAAGTCTCACTAGGGCTATAGAGGGACCTGGCTTCCATATGTCTTCATAAAACCACTAGAAAACGGTCCTCTCGATTCTGAGTTCCTGTAAAACCATATTCCTCACATGAATGTAATGAAAAAAAAATCATCTGTCAGTTTGCAGACACTGAGTAGCACAGGAAAGAAGTGAAGTATTAGGTCTTAGAAATGCACATCTTGCTGAGGAGCCCCTGGGAAGCTTGGTCCATGTATCAATGTACAGTTGGCATATGAGGCCGTACCAGTGATTTCCCCTCCTAAATACCACACATCTTTTGCCCATCTGGAGTACAGTATGGTTAAACTTCTGGTGACTGAAGGACCTATGAGTGAATCTAAGTACATGTACTGAAGGTTCCTCCTTAGACAGCTATTTGCCTCCCACTGTCAGGATCCTTCATGCTAGTGATTGATGGCATGCTGGCAAGGACAAACCGTTGCGCTGATGAAGCTGCACGGTGTATGTGGCCTGTGGCTGGCTGTGCGCTCTTCAATCTGGTTATTTTATACGGCACGAGTGCTTGCAGGTTGGTGCTTTTATTTTAGCACAGACTAGCCTGCATTGGGCCTACCGTATTTGTCTTGTTGCCTGTCTCCAGCACGGTTCAGGGCACCTTAGGAGGAATATCTGTTTGTGTTCCAGCTGGCTGAGACATAGACTTCAATTTTGTGTGCTCTTTTGCATTTAGGCAATAAATCTTGTAATAGCTTAACTTTTTATATGAATGCTGCCTCAGGCAAGGACTGTGTGGCCTAGAAAGCAGGAGGTTTAATATTTTATAAAATTTCCAAATGCTGTTTTGCTGCTACCTCTCCTTGAGCGAATGGAAGCCACAGTGGTTTGATAGACCTCCAGACTCTGAGCTGCATCAGGGAACAGAAATAACCATGGACCATGTCAGTTAGCTGACATTACACAGAAGTCAAACACAGGGGGAAAAAGGCTTGAGTGGAAGCATTTGAGGAAATCACAGTCCACTTGGGGAATAAGCAAAATTTATATAAAAAAAAAAGACTACGCCCTGCAGATAAGTCATTTGAGGGAAACTGGTCAGTTGTCTCTAATAGTAGCAGGGCTGGAGTGTGTTTTGAGCTAGGCAAACGGTTCATGTGAAGGTAGACATGAGACAAAACAGTGAAGTCAACAGCCTGGCTCTGTACTTCAGTGGTGTTAGAACTTCGATTTTTTCTCCATTTTCTGGGAAATGCAGGGGAGACATTCCTGTGGCCGCTTTATTTAGGTCTATTAGGTACTACTTTGCAGCAAGTCACTGGGGGGAAGCTGGCTTTGTTATGTTGGAGTAGTACCTTGTATCCCCCAAACCAGAAATAATTCTCTTGGTGTGTGTGGGTTAGGACTGAGCTGTGTGATAGTGGCACTTGCGGGATTCATCAGTGAGATTTATCGATGCTAACTTAGGGCTGCTTCTGGACTTTGATGCAGTTGGAGCCCTTTTGTCTTACTCCACTGTCTTTCTGGTCTCAGGATAAAGCTTTGATTAAGCCAATTGAAAAACAAACCATGCAGAATGAAAAGAAGTGAAGGGGCTCCATGAAGAAGCTTGAGACCGTAGGAATTTGCATCTTGTGAGGCATAACATACACCTTTCTCGAGGTAAAAAGGGCTTGTGGCTGCTACTCTTAGTATCTTGCCCAGTCTATTCCCACTAGTGTCCCATGATGTAGTCCAATAATTATATCTTGGCTATGGGCTAAAGTTATTGTTGGTAGGACTTGGGTCAGCAGAGCACTTAGATGTGCTCAACCCATGGAAGTCCATAGGGTTGAGTGAAAGGGAGGGAAGAAGTAGGGGGTTGTGCCTTCCCCTTTGTCCCTTTTTGGTGTGGTGGGCTGTGACATGTCACATGATGTGGTTGCATCCTCCTCCCAACTTTTCCCCTCAAAATGACCCAATCCAGCCAGGAAAGCCAATAGCGTTCACTTAAGTGCTTTAAATGAATCACAGGATTAAATGCTTAGCTGGACTGGGTTTGTACAGTCCCTCTGGAGACTAGAAACAATTGGTTTGAGTCAGGAGCTCACATTGCCATTTGCAAGCCCTGCTTGGGATCTCTCATCTTAGGCATAAGCCATGGTCAGGGAGGAATCCAGTGGTGCGGAACCTGAATGCATTTCATCCCTACAGGTTTTTTTTGGTTGAAACAATTGCTGTTCTCACCACATTTTCAACCGGTGCCACGTGATGGTGAGCTAAAATGGACAGAATCGCTTCTTGGAATTTGGCGTCTCTGGGTGGTATTACTTACCAGTTGAGAAAGATAGGAGATGTGACAATTTGTATAGATTTTTCTCACAAATTTGCCAGCTGGGGAAGAGATAAATGATAGCTTTTGAACACGCTTCACTTATTCATCCATACCAACCGAATGGGCTAAATCTTGCAAATGTGTTGGGGCAGGGGGGGAAAGTGAGACTAAGGTCTTTTACAAAGGCTGGGGTTAGGGCACCTTTGGAAAGACACTTTGCCCTTCGCATGGGTGCCAGGTGAGGAGTGACCACGAGGCTGAGCAAGCAGTTCAAAGTGCTCGGGCTTCAAACTGCTTTTTTCCGTACTTCCTTCCATCCTGCTGTATCCATTTTCTGTTTTCATACCAGCGCAGCTGCTCAGCTTGGTTCAGCGTTGCCTCTGCTTTCTGCACGTCATTCCTGCCCGTCATTCCTGCACAGGTCCCTCACTCCCAGCTGTTTCTCCTCCCTCCAATGTTCACCTCTTGCAACAGAGACCTGGGGATACCAATCCTACAGGACATCCTCCACAGAGTTTGCTGCCTGTGTGCAGATAGTAGTGGTAGGGGGTTGCAAACGTCGCCAGAGAGAAATCCTGGACTATTAACAATGCAAAAAACAGTCAACCTGGATTCTGTCTAGTCTCTCTCTCTTCCCTGCCCCCTCCTTCTCCCTCCCCGCTTCTTTCTTGGGGACTTTGTCTTCTTTCTGGAGCTGTGCTTGGCATGTTGATGCAGGTCCGGTGTGTGAAAAAACAGGCTGGGTCTGGGTCTGCATTTAAGGGGGATTTCTTTAGAGCCATCTGCCATCTCGAAAATTAAAGCAGGGAAAGGTCATTGGGATAAACCGATTTGCTAAACAAAATGGTTAACAACTCATGAATAAAACTTAAAAAAAAAAAGAATATCCTGAGGGGAGGGACAAACTTTATAACCAGAAAGAAACCCACCCCAACAAACCCACAGCCTGCCCGCGCTGAGCTCCACCCACCCCTTTCCAGTTCATTTCCACCCTTTTGGGGAAGGGACTGCTCCCCCTCCTTCCTTCCTGAGCCCCCCTCCCTCCCCCTCCTGAGCCCCCCAGGCCCTTGCCTATGCCCTGGGAGAGGAGGACTTGCAATCTGTGCTGGGGATGTGGCCGTGAGCTTCCTAATGACTTTCCAGTGGTAATGTCCAGGGGGCTTTGTGCCTCCTCTTAGCAACTCCTGCAGCAGCAGCAGAAGCAACCAAGTCACTTTTGTCCCTTGCTTCCTTCAGCGATGCCTCCTCCTCCTCCTCCTGCCTTTTGCTGGGTTTCTTGCAGGTCACACACAGGAGCAGTGAGCCTGCCCCTGTGCAGACAAGAGAGAAAACACAGCCCTACACAGGCACAAAAAGCAGCAAAATCCACCTCCTTCCCCTCCCCCCTTTCAGCTCTAAAGAATAATCAGGATTATAGCGGAAGCTGGCTGGTGAAATATGGCACGCTGGCCATGCTGGCCACAGCCACCACGCTGCTTATCTGGTCTAACCCTGACAAGTGAGCAAGATACCTGAGATGGAGAAGAGGAGGCGAGGGAAGCTCGCCACCCCCCCATCACTTGCTTTTGTTCCTCTCCCCAACAATAAGCTCTCTGTATTCCCTGATGAGACCTTAGCACAAAAACAAACAGTAGATGGTTTTGGTGTTTGCGTACGGCTCTACAGGGCCTGCCCTGAGCACCAGTTCTCAGGGGTCCCCTAATGGAAGAAATACTTAAGAAGGTTGCAGTCTGCATGACCTGCTGGAGGCTACGGGGCTCCTCCTGGGCATGGCTGAAGAGAGCCCCTACAGACCTGAATAAAGCTCTTGCGGAGAGCACTGTGAGACTGTTCAAAGGGAAGAGCCGCGGTCTTCGAGGGTGAGTGCCACATCGCCCATCTACCCATGTAGCCTTGCTCTGGCTCCTCTTCCTTGTCCTGTCCTCTGAACCATCAGGGCCATGATACAGCCCATACCACCTTCCCCTTAGGGCTGCAGGAATGATGGGAACTGCCCCGAACCTTAAAAAAAAAAGGAGCTTAAAACATCCCACACCTCAGGAGTGCAAGCTTGCATTTTTACCGGAGGTGAGGGTGCAAAGGGGCTGGGTTTGGTGTTCTTCCATTGTGTTGTTCTTCTCACCCACAAGTTTCTGATGTGGGAAAATCTCGCCTGTGCTCCGGCGCTTGACAGGGAAACTCTGACACCATTTCGTCTGATCAGTAGGGGTTTGTCCATGTGTGGACAAAAAAGCTGTAACGATTTTGAGGTGGGAGCTCTGGAGTCAACTCTTTGCTTAGACACAACAGGCCACGCTGAGAGCTCCTGGGAAGCAGCTAGAAGGTCTTATTGCTCCCCCAAACCTTGTGGGAACAAAGCTAAGTGCCTACCAAGGCTGTGGGAAGAGGATCTGAGAACCCTAGGGGATGGAAACGAGGAGCTAAGGTGTCAGGAGATGAAGGCGATGAGGTTAGGGTGTGTAACCAGGCCCAGCTCCCATCCGAATCACAGGGTTACATCACGGATAAAAACCGCTGGCTGTGCTCGCGTGGTCCAGCTGTGTGCTCATGGCTCGCCAAACAGCAGTTTGAGGTGGAGAGTGCTGCCTCGCCTGAGCTGCTGAAGGAAATCCACGTGGGCCTATTATGTAAGCTCTTTCAAAAGCTACTTTTTGTTGGTATGTTGGGAAAAGTAAGAGCACGTTAACGTAATTTCCCATTTATTTATTTGAAGTCCACTGACATCAATTGAAAGACATCCATTCAGCCGGTTCTTTTATAATGGCTTTTACTGTGTGCTCTTTTCTCTTTCTTTTCTCCATTTTATTTAGTTTTAGAATGGTTAAAAAGAACAATATTAGGGGAAAATGGAAGTCCTTGGCTGAAAAGAATTAATTAATATTGTTATAGCTATTGCTATAGCAGAGTTCAACTATTCTGTTGGTCTTGCAAGTGAAAGCAACAAACTGCCAGAGCAGCCCTGACCATGCAGCTGGCTTTATCGTCAAACTCAAGTGGGCAGAAAGGCTTTTTCCATGCTTATGTTTAATTTTCCAGTGTAAACGAAGTTGGCCTACATGGCTGATACGCACCTATATCAAACTCATACTTGACTTTATGAATTGTTTATAGAATTCACACTATGAATTTTGCATAAAATAGTTGCAGAAGAATTGTGCCCGGACTACATTTGCTTTTCCATGAGTAAGGTGGTGAGTACTTAATGTTTAATTGATTAACAAGCAAGACTGTCCAATATATTTCCTTTCTAAAATGCACAGTGTAAAAACAAGAATCTGTAACAATTGTAGTGAAAACACCATCGGAAGAAAAATCTCAGGAAGCTTGAGCTGTAGCAACATTTAAAAGGAGAAAACTTCAAAACAGGTGATAGAATAAAAAAATGCTATCTCTGGATTAATTATTACTTATTATGTCTCACTTTCCTTTAACTCTTCCTACAAAGGAGCATATAGCTGCTGACTGCTGTTTACAAGTCCAGGTGATTTTTCATTTGGTTTTGAGAAGTAGAATATGCATTTAATATGTTGCTTACTTGCTTCAATCTTTGACGGTCATTAATACAATTTTAATTTTTGGACATCCTTGCTTAAATTTAGAGTATTAACCCTGAAACATCATTCTTCTCCAGGGAGATGATTGTTCCTGACTTGATCTATTTAGACTTAGGAAGAATCAAAAAGCCCTACAGGGTTGTGGCAAAGCACTCGAGATAAGTGTTTTCCCCCCATGTATTACTTATTTATTAAAGCTGGTGAAGCATAACTAAATGGGAGAAAAAAGACCAAAGAAATACAGAATACAATGGCCTTCAGATTTTAATGGGAGATATGGCTGGAAGCAATTTCTAAATTATTAAATAAATCGATTTTATTCTTGCAGTCACCCTCCAAGGTGTATTTGTCAGCCTTATTATATTCATCCTCAGTGCTATTCAAAACCACTTACAGAGAAACATTTTTTTCCTGGCCACAATTCTTCAGCTCTCCTAATTAAACATGAGATTTACATTATCGGTTCAGCATTCTTTCCTTTTCTTTCTTTTTTTCAGCCTTCATTTTTTTTTTTTTTTTTTTGCCTCGGTCAATCCTCCCCATGTTTGGTTCGTAGGCCCAAAGACAAGTAGGCGTCAGGCTGACAGACCTGGAGGTAGCCCTGTTCCCGTTTAAAATGCAAGACCTGTTGGCTACAAAAGAGTTCTAAGATAATGTGTGCAGCTCAGTCCTGCTTTTTCTGTTCACAGACGACGACAGGGCACAAAGCGTTAAACAGCGTATTTGTGACAGCAGGGTTGTAGATAAAAGGTTATTGCACAAAGAAAAATACTTAAAAAAAAAAGAAAAGATTTGATTTATCATTTAAGTGATTCTGTGCTCTCACTCTCTCTCTGTGCAGACGCACACTACACAAAATCCATTTGCTCAGCTTTTCCCATGAGTAATCCAACCGCAGTGGTTTGGAGCAAAAATCTGAAAAAGCAATTGAAAAAATTCCGGTATTGAAAGTTATTATTAAATGCCCATCGATAAACCAAATGTGCTGGCATGCTGAGAGTGGGAGAGGAAAGTAGTAAAGTATTTATTTCCTAAAGAACAACTTTACAGTCTCCAGCAATTAAAAATGGATAAAGGCAGCGCATTCCTCCTCCCCCCCCCCCCAATTGTCAATAGTGCCTGTGCTCAGCACACTGAAGCGTGGAAGGAAACTGGGACCAATTTTTGCTGCTCTCTTTATAGAGGAGTTGGAAGATGCTCTGCTGAGGACGAACGCTTCAGGGCGGTGGCACGGGCTGCAGTTTTTGTGGCCTTTCCCTCCACCGGCATCTCCGAGTGCAGATTGGGAGAGGTCTGTAAAGAGACGAGCGCAGAGGGCTCAGCGGTGAGGAGCTTCACGGCACCTGCCTAGAGGCTGTGCTTTTAAACAGGGTCTCTTTGTACGTGCAAAAACCTTGCTAGCATTCTGCTGCTTTCTGTGTGGATTTGCCACAGTGAAACAGAGCACAATGGTACTTAAAATAGATGACTGCTTCTCTAGAAAAATATACGCCTGCTGTATAGTGTTCTTCCAGCTGACTTTTTGCTCATTGTTTTTGCCAAGATATGTAATTTTTATTATTACACATTGTACCCATAAATAATACACAACCTGAGAAAGAATGAAAATATTCCTCAGCTCAATTAAAAAGCAGGTTATCTCAAGGCTAGAGCCATTGCCAAGCACATAATGGCTGTTTCACTTTACTGCCACAATCACTTTATTGCCAGAGCCAGGCTCATTACTTTGGGCTAGCGCGCATCTCAAGGCTGCGCTCTGAGCGATGCGGAAGCTGGGTAGCTGCCTCGTCTCAGGAACTGCTTTGGGAGACACAGTGCCCCTCACACACCTCCCCGCTTCATCTTTGCTACAGGGGATGGTAATTTACTGTTAACCTACGGGCAGCAAATTACAGTGTGCCTTGCTGCGCTGAGCAAGGTGTTTGGGAGCAGAGCCCATTCCCCACTTCTCTTTATTCCCTCCCTGCTGCTTCCCCCTCCTCGCAGCCCCCCGCTCTGCGAGCTGGCAGATGGGCCCGTGCCCACCGGTTTTCATCGCGTCAGATGCGCAGCGTGATGAGCCTGGGCAGGGCACAGCCTGGGAGTTTCTCTTCTCTTCTACGGTCCCTCGGCCTAAGTTGCAGTTGAATCCTCTGTCATGGGGGCAACTGGGTGGGGTGGCCCCAGGAACAGACCCATACCACTTCACGACGTACCATCTAAAACTTTTCTCCTTAGCAAGGTGGGTTTAGTGGGTGGATAGAGATTTTTTATTCCAAGATTTCCATTCTGTCACACACAGATGCATGACACGTGAATCAGAGCCCCAGCCCCGCTCCAGTCTAGACCAACATCATGGATCTCAGGGGGCAGATGCTCGCTCCAGCAGAGGAACATGTTGGGTCCTTGGTGGCAGCTTGGACCCTCCACAGGGTGGTTCCACCTTGGGCAATAGCTGCTTCACCGTGTCACCCGTCCTCATACATGCTCCTGCCCCCAGGAATCTGCTGTTTTAACTATTTATTACTTTCTAAATTAGACTGCTGGCATAAGCTGCCAATGACTTTGCTAATTATGTTGCCCCAGGCCAATCTCTTTGACTTACTCCTTACTAAGGCCAATTAGCAGTTGCCAGAGTGGTTTCTGTCACCCGCTGGCCTGCCGCCCCAAATGCGAGTTCAGCGACAGTTACATAACAAAGTTCGCCTAATGCTTTGTTTTCTGGCTCATACTGAATTAATGAAGTCAGCTAGAGCTGGGCAGACACAGCCAAGGTCTCATCTGGTGCTTTCGGGTAGACTGTAGCCTACCTGATGGCTGTTGCCATCCCCATGGCCTTCTCAATAGAGATCTCATCCACGGTATTGAAAGAGATGTCCAGAACCCAACCTGGTCCATTTCTATTTCAGCCTTCCTGTGACTTCTCTTGAAGAACACTTTGAAGCTAACTTGAAAGCGAATACAGGACAAGCTCCATCTGCCCTGTGCATGAGTGCATGGGGATGCAACCACTCGTCCGTGACACATGGGGTCACATCACACGTACTGCTCTTAGTGATTGTAACAGCGAAGCTGCTGGTTCTCCTGCCGGTTCTCCTGCCTCCATGTAAGTCTGTGCAGGGGTAAGGAGATACATGAAGATAAGGCACTGGCATGGAGCAGGAGAGGGAAAATGTGTGTTTTCATCCTCTTCTTGCAGTTCCTTAATAATACCATGTCCCTGTTCAGAGGTGAAACGGCTGGTGATGTTGACAGTGAACACATTCATCAGTCTCACTTTTCAGTGGGGTGCTCCACCAGAAAGCTAGGGCAGCTATATGGGGTTGTTGCAGAGACAAGCAAGCCTTGTGTAACTCACACTCGGTGAAGAGGCTCTGCAGCCTGCTTGGTAGGCTGAATGGTGCTGTTTTTTCAACCTTGTTCTGTTTTTAAGCTTATTTAAATTATGCCAATGCAAAGGCCATTGTGGGCCAATTAGTCAAACATTAGTGTTGATTTTAATCATGGAAATTATACAAGGCTGAAGCTCTTCTCCTTTGTTTTTCTCATCTGCACTCCACTGCGGAGTGTGATTGCACTGCTTATGTTTATGATATCAGTGCCAGAGCTAGATATAAGCTAGCCCATCTGGGTACTGCAGGGTAGCAATAGCAGCAAAAACTTAGCCCAGGGTTTGCGAGACCATCACTATAACACTACAGAAACTGGATTTGCTTCCATTCTTATTTACCAGCCAGCTGGAGCGAGAAAGGAGGCATGGTCAAGACTGGGGAAGGAGGTAGCTGGCAAGATGCCCCTTTTGCCTAGACTATAGGGAAAAAGGATAAAGGTGGGACGAAGGAAGAGAGTTGATCTAGAGCAGCATGGCTTTTGCCCGAGAGGGTGGCAATGGCAAAACGGAGATTGTTTATTGAAGTTTTCAGGTGGCTGGGAACAAGGCATGATTTCAACAACTGCTTTGGCAGAACCAGCCCAAACAGCCCCATTGCACTCATGCCTCCGGACTGTAGTCTCTGCGTATCAGCAGACAATTAGCTCTAAGGAGATACAGCCTAGTCTCACCAGACCTTTCCTAACTGGAGCAGCAAAATGGCTGCTTAGGATATACAATAAATGCCAGTCCTTCAGGACTGCAGTGCTGGTAACTAGTCCCCAGAGGTTCACTTCACCTTAGTACTTCATGCGGTTGTTTGTGTAGGCACCATTAAAGTCTTTGCACATGCCTTTGAAAGTAATTTACAGTGAGCACTGTAGTGTTCGCTAAATATTCCTGGTGCTAAATTCTTTACAGGGAATCAGTCGAACATGATGATATCCTTATCCTCTTTCAAAGGCAAAATAGGAGAGGTTTTAATGATAGCCACTGTCTATGTATTTTATGCATTTTGGCTGAGTTTTTCAAAGCATGTAGGTAATGAGGACATCCAATTCCCATTAATTTTAGAGGCACCTTAAAAGGCTTTATAAATCTCAGCCTTTATGCTCCAGCCAAGAAGAAGGAAAGATTGATTTCCATACTGAGAAAAATTTTAGCAAAGTACTGATAACGTACTATAATAATTTCCATGATAGCTCTCAGAAAAATTAACCTCATTATCTGCACCATGTGTGAATTTCTCTTCTTAGTCTCTTACCTTGCATATCAAGGTAGTTGAAGGTTATGATTGATGGCGTGGTCAATGTTACATTAAGACTGAGATTGCTAAGTACTTATCTTTCCTTCTGCTATTCTCCTGGTCTCATGAAGTTGCTTAGATTGCTTTACACAGCAATGTCACTTGGGTTGGACTAAAATTTGTCTAGGCAACAGCTTCCTATTCGTAGGGCTTCCAGACATCTTTTGTAGGAGCTGGGGTTTTTTGGCAAGTTTTTTTCAGTTCAGATTGGTTCAGCTGTGATCACTTTTGACCACTCTTTTTATGGCATCTTCTTCTTCCCCTAGATTTTTCTTTGCTCTCCTTTTGATTGACTGGAATTTGTGCTTTCTTCTGTAAATCTGTGATCCTTAAGCAGACTGGAGATTTCATATAAATTGCTGTGAACTACAAGCTTATATATAAGCTAATATATTTCAGCCCTTGGATTGCTCACAAGCTGTTTTCCAACAGATTTTACTTTAGGTTCATAATTTTGAATTTGAGCTGCTTTCGTTGTACATAAGGGGTAAAATGCTGTCTTTGCTAAAGCCGGTGATGTGGGAGAGAGAGACAGCGCTCTTAGTTCACATGCATGTGTTCGTGTATAATGTGCGAATTTGTTCTTAATTCAGAAATTGCATGCTGTAAATTGCAATTGATATACATATCTATATCTATAGAAACATGCAGATATGGATATCTGTCAGTGCAGCTCTCACCATTGCTGTCTCTCAGTACTTGTGGTTTCACCCTACAGAACTCCCAGTGCCTCTTACCTTACATCCCCAGTCTCACGTGGGCAAACTGAGGCCCGTGTGGTGCCACCTGGAGTGAGTGACACTTTTTGCATGCACTGTATAATTTGGTAGGTGAGGGGCTTAAACACACATCTCTTGACATACAACGGCTACGTCTAAGTGGTGGGACCTGATAGTTCCTCCTGGCTTCTGGGTCTGGTTACACAGCATGGCCGTGTCCTGCCTGCTGATGTGGGCTGGAGACTGAGTGTGGGGCAGCCCCTTCTCTGACCTGATTTCTGTGTAATGGCAGCCTCCCCCTGCCTCCTGCACCTACCTCTTCACTGACCAGCAGTCTTCTGAATAGGTCTTGATATAGAAAGAGCTACCATGGATAGCATATATAATGTACTTAACACCTATACCTCTCAGTTGGGCGGGATTCAGCTGACCCACCCCTAGCGCCAGGTTTGTGCTGAGTGTCTGAGCTCCTGTTATTGCCAGATGTAGGCAGAGTAGCTCTCCAGACTCCACTGACAAGATCGTGATAGGGGATAATATCAGATGATAAGGGGAACCGCAACACATAGCCATGGCACAGGCACTTAGCTCACACCTATGTCATAGATACCTCAGGGCAGGGAAAACTAAATCCACCCTTAGAGACTATATTGTGCTCTTTGCTGTGTAAATGTATTGGATGACTATCCTTACAGTTTGGGAGACAGGCTGTATAAACTCAGTAGCTTTATATGGAGAGGGTTCACTGGGATATGTGGTGGGGTACTGCGAGCAAACTTGCACCCAGAGCAGAGCCATGCATCCAGCTCCTTCTGTGGAATTTTGCATGGGAATGAAAATGTGAATTATGTGGCTCGGGTCAGTCCCTTATTATGTGGCTTGCTGAAAAATGTATTGGTTCGTTACAGGCAAAGCTATTCCCATGAACGCACAACACTAAATTCATCCTTGTTATATGCCCAATGAGTCAGTGAGTTACACTTGGGTTGAGTTTGGTCTAGAATTTTTATAGGTATCAGAATTCTATAAAGCCATAATTATTAAATGCTTCCTTTTTTAGAGCTGCAATATGTAATTGTCATGTAGGTTGCTGTGGTTTATGCCTTTAGTTACATTGCCAAGGTACTTAATGTTTAATAAAATCCTTTCATAACCCTTTGTCATTAATACGTAACTTGAAAAGAGCTGGGACAACAGTCATGGAATCTAAATGAAGCAATAAGCTAGGCACTTGTAGTCTCCCTCATTATCTATCTTTCAAAGTAGGCTAGAGCTAAAACAAACAGACTTCCTGGAAAGTATTATTAAGACATATAAGACTAGTGCTATTGGAAGGAGCCCTGTGAAATAATTGTATTTAGGGTAATTTTGTTGATGATATTGTTTATTTTTCTGAAAAAAAAAATGAAAACAGTTTCTTGATAGAACAAAATGTTCATTGAAGTGCTTTTACTTTTTTATAAAGTTACTCCATATGCTTAATAAAGTTCCTTTATTGAGCAATTATGGCATTTTGTTCATTATGCATTGCACCTTGTCACATCTGATGAAGGAAACAGCAACCTCTTTCTCTGTCCTTGAAAACCAAAAATGTAAATAGTGGCATTACTCCCAAGGGAAGAGCTGTGTTAATTGTGGAGCACTGCGTTAGAAATCCTGGATATTGTGTGTCCTCATTGTTTAGTTAGCGCGGGGTGGTTACTGTGGGATTTAAACCATATGTCGCTTGAATTCCAAAATTGGTCCTTTCAGTCAGCTGTGCTCTATCATTCGGTATTGATCACAGATAATATGCTTTGCAAATTAGGGGTGGTTACAGTGTCTTTGCCCATAATAGATGTTGTCATTCATGTAGAATAGCCTGAAAGTGAAGAACATTTTAAACGGGGTTAAAGCTTCTATAGTCATCATTAATGAATTTTCTAATGCTGTCTGGATTCCATAATCGTGTGAAGATCAATAGCTATTACAGTATAATGTAAACAAACAGAGAATCCATTAGGAATG
The DNA here is from genome assembly GCA_009819775.1 of Phoenicopterus ruber ruber. Taxonomy (NCBI): domain Eukaryota; kingdom Metazoa; phylum Chordata; class Aves; order Phoenicopteriformes; family Phoenicopteridae; genus Phoenicopterus; species Phoenicopterus ruber. The sequence continues at coordinate 185,620,380 of CM020215.1, read as the reverse complement.
GAGGGGTTCCGCTGAAGCATTTTACTTCTTGCTTACAACAGCACATTAGTTATTATCAGGGCAAAACTGAATAGTCAAGTGTATAAAATACAGTCTGAATGAGATGGTGATTAGCAAAAGTGAGGCTATTGCTGAAAGAAGACAGTTTTAGTACCTTTTGTAAGTGAAATGAATTTGAACAAATTTAGCTGCAATAACAGGATCCCATTTAGATATTGCTGTGGTACACAGGAATACTTATGAGCTGGATGAAACTAAAGGTTCCAGGGGAGAGGGACCTCAATCCATTCACTCCTACCAGTTCGATGCCGGTGCCAGCAATAGATGTCCAGAGCCTGGAGAAGGATCACAGGTCAGCAGGAGAGTGCCTGAAGAGCAGCACAAAGGAATTCCAGCCACTGGAGCCAGTAAGTCAGCTTCATCGGGGGCCCAACTTCAATGCCTCTATGCAAACACACGTAGCACAGGGAATAAACAAGAGGAGTTAGAGATGTGCGCACGCCTGCAGAGCTATGATCTTATTGGCATCACGGAGATGTGGTGGGATGGCTCCTATGACTGGAGTGTTGGAATGGAAGGATACAGGCTCTTTAGGAAGGATAGGCATGGGAGACGAGGAGGGAGTGTCAGTGACCAGCTGGAGTGCATGGAACTCTGCCTGGGGATGGATGAGGAGCGGCTGAGGGAACGGGGGATGTTTAGCCTAGAGAAAAGGAGGCTGAGGGGAGACCTTATCGCTCTCTACAACTACCTGAAAGGAGGTTGTAGAGAGATGGGGGTCGGACTCTTCTCCCTAGTAACAGACAACAGGATGAGAGGAAATGGCCTCAAGTTGTAGCAGGGGAGGTTTAGATTGGATATTCGTAAAAATTTCTTCACCAAAAGGGTTGTCGGGCATTGGAACAGGCTGCCCAGGGAGGTGGTGGAGTCACCATCTCTGGAGGTATTCAAAAGATGTTTAGATGAGGCCCTAAGGGATACGATTTAGTGGTGGACTTTTGGTAGTGATAGGTTAATGGTTGGACCCGATGATCTTGGAGGTCTCTTCCAATCAGAACAATTCTATGATTCTATGATTCTATGAGGAGCTGACTGGGAGCTTATGGTGTCCCTGCCCATGGCGGGGGGTTGGAACTAGATGATCTTTAAGGTCCCTTCCAACCCAAACCATTCTATGATTCTGTTTGAAAACAGTGAAATAACAAGATGGTTTTGTTGTCTCACACCAACACTTTACACTGTGAGAGCGCATAGACGCTCCACTGCGGTGGCACCTGCATTGCCACAGGCACAGGAGAAATATAGAGGAAATGGCAGTTCTTGTCCATGAAGGGCACGGTCTGAAATATAAGGCATAAGAATAAGAAACAAACAAGGTGATGAAGGGATGACGGGAAGAGGGGCTGGTGTTGAGCTTCTCTCAGCATATTTTAGCATAGTCTGGCTAGCTGTGAATCTCTCATCCAGCTGGCGATAGCAGCAACCCCTTAAATCCATCACTGAGTTCTGGTATTGTAAGCATTCACTGTTGCAGAATGACTGAATGTTGAACCCAGATACCAACACAACAAAATCTGCTACAATGGACCCTGATAAAGTGCATTTCTTTTGTACAGTCTGTGATACTGGGTTGTATGTGCAATTTCTTTAATGCTTCATTAGCTTGATTGCGATGACAAACTCAGAGGTATCTATTGTCCTTATTTGCAAGGAGCTGTGTATTTCTTATTACTGTTGCATGCCATATAGCGCAGCTCTCCTTAGCAGATAAGAGGAGAGCTCAGACCTGGGAACTTCACAGTGCTTTGCAGGACTGAGCCTGTGGAGGCCTATTGATGCTCCTATACAGCGCTTGTACAAGGCTGTGGCAGTGTATTTGCATGCATGGAGTATAACTGCCTAAGACTGAAATGTATTTCACACTCTACCTGCCAGCCTTCAGTGGGGAATGTCACCTGGAATATCTGCCATGCTGCAGAAACTGCTCCATCTCAGGTCTTTACCAGCACTTGCCTTTCAGTATCACTGGTCAGAGAACCCACTTCACCTGAAAAAAGAATAATTTCATCACACCTAGTGAAAGATGATCTGTTTTCTGTCTCCCTGGTGCAATGGGCAAACTGTAATTCCCTGTGTGCTTTATCTATGTTACAAGAGAAACGAGAGTTGCTTGAGCACCAAGTCTAACACAGCTCAGTTATTGTTTCATGGTTGGTTGACTTTTTAATGGGGATTGTGATGTGACACCAGAGGATCCACATGGGAGAGAAGCCTTGTCTGTGCTACAGTTTCTCAAGCATCTGTCGCAGTGCAAACCCCGATGTGAATTTGTGATTTGGACTTTCATAAACCTACAAGTCCCTTCTAGATTCTCTGGAGTCTAATAAAAGCTGACCTCACTCAGCAGTCTTTCCTTCTGCGGTGTCATTAACGTCTCTACCAGACCACCTATTTCCATGAAATTTCCAGGAACTTTGAGACTACTGTTCCTCTGTGATGCTGGAAACAGCTTGGAGAGAGGTCGTACAGGATTAACAAACAGAGCAATTGCACCTCCCTAAGTACATGGGGAAGAGAAAAGGGACATGACTCTTCCATCTCAAAGAAGTTTCCACTCCATAACACACTACAACAGAAATAATACAATACAGCACGTCACTCACATGAATATGAGAGCGCATTACCCAGAAAAACAAGGGCTGCTTACCTCTGGCTTCATTTTCTCTTACATTTCTCCCCAGTGGTGTTTCACATGGTGCTCCAGCAAAGAGGAGGAGTGCTTAGCCCAGGTGGGCAGCTGACACTATGGCCACCAGGACTACCTCTGTGCAGATTTGGACAGGGTGGTGCAGCACAAGGCATGCAAGTCCAGAGCTCTCACTCGTGCTGCCGGCAGTGGACCTGTGTGACTGACAGCAAAAGCAAGGGAAATGAATTCAGGGAAAGCACTTGGCACGGGCAAGGTCATGGGGATTGCAGGAGAGCTTTCAAAGGCACATAAAGCAGCTGGGAAATGAGGGTGAGATTAAAAGAAAAGTATTTAGACACCTTAGTACAGCTTAGGTGGATTTGAAGCAGGTAAGCTCGGAAGAACAACATCAAAACCACCATGCGTAGCTGAATGACTTAGTGTCTAAGAAGCCACAGGACCTGTGGATTTTACCCTGGAAGTTTTTGTGGTTACTTGGACACGTGCTCGCACACAATCAAGGCATGTTGTCACCTTGGCTGTACTGAGCCTTCATCCAGCCGGGTACTTCTCATTTACCAGCACCCATATGCTCAGTGGAGTCCAGTCAGTTAGGAACATTTCCTGGGGAGCCTTCTCTGTGAAGTTGAGATCCCCTACGCTGTACCAGCCATGTCGCTGCTTCCATTTCTGCGGCAAGGCACAGAAGAGCATTTGGCTTAATCTTTTCTGAGCTGACAGTTTGCTATTTGTGGCATTTTCTCAGATTACATACTCCGTGTAGCTGACAGTAGCTTGTGATTTTCAGCAAGCGGAATGCAAGGGAATGACACGCATCCCTGGCAGTCTGGTAACACATCCGCAGCGGGCTATTCCCAGAGCCCCGAATCATCGAGCCTGTGTGAACAAATGGCCTGGAGAGGCTGCCTCCAGGGGTGTCTCCAGCCAGGCACAATTGTCCCTGGGTTCGCTATCCAGCTTCTCAAAGTATTACTTCATTTTTTTGTCCGAGTGCAGATTTGCAGGACTGTACCTAAAGAGTTGATCTTATTTCAAGCCTGAATTTTCTTTTCCTGTGCATCAGAAAGAGCTTTGCTGGAATTACCCTGGTCTAAAACTTGGCAGAGAGAGAAAAAGGGCCAATGCGTTGTGTTATTTTCTGCTATTTTTGGTTCCTGAGATCTTTCTGGAGCCTTCAAGCTTTGTGCAACTATCGTGGCTCTTGGAAATTTTCCTGTCAGTCTAAATTCTCTTGCATTTGCTGTAAGCTCTTGAGGCTAATTGCTACATAGTGGTACCCTTAGTCCTCTGCTATCCATGTCTCTGGGCTGCAGACTGATCACATATGGGTGCAGATCCACCATGGCTGACTCTGAGTGTAACTGGTTTGTCCTGGCTGGGCTCATTCTTTCAGACACAGCACTGGGAGAGTAAGGCTATATCATTTCCTGGCCCAGCAGGGCTAGGGAAGCATTTTAGCGATTTTTTGCACAGCCCAGGCTACGCTTGTACCCTGCAGGCAGCTCGGGCCCGTGGACACTCTGTGTCCATGCCCCGGGAACGCCAGGAGCGTGTGTTTGGCTCTGCCTGGAGCTAAGCCCCATACAAAATGGGTCAGCCCAGCTCTGCTATTAAATAAGGCAGAACCCGGGGACTGAGCGCTGGATCTGAGGCTAAGTGGCACAGCCTGGCTTGTGTCCATGGACCTCTTCTCTCCAAAACAAAGCAGCCTTGTGCAAACTGCCTATTTAGAAAAAAAAAACCCAGGTCTCTGCTAATCTCTTAAGGGTGCCTAGGCATTGTGTGGGAGACGACAGTAAATTGTTATGGGCCAAAACCTTACTAGGAAGTGTGCTAAGAATTAACCAATATGGAAAATTGCGGATCAGGGCTCAAGCCCTCACCTTGGCCTTGGTTTATTTTCCCATACAGTCTGCTGGAACCAGGGTGGCTCCTGCAAAGCCCTCGGATTTGTTTGCGCTCTGCAGATGTGAGCTCATGCTTGGCAGGGCTTAGCAATGAGGTGAGCTTGCTCTGCCTGCATTTTGAGTGGACACGGTCTCATTCTGCCTCCACTGAGAGCTGAAAGCAAGCCTTGTGACTGTGTTAGCATGCTGCTTTGACTGAATAAACTCTGCTGAGTTCCAGAGTTTATTACTTTTGGCTCAGGGCTGGGCAGAGGTGTTATCAAAGCTTCATTTTGGCCATAAGTAAACTTGGTACTACATCCAATACCTGGGGTCAAGGTGCCACAGGAGATACATACCACGTCTCCCAGTGAACCAGTTTGCTGGGATGCTGAAGCCCACCTGAGTTAACAAACTGTCCAGAAATTCTGCATCTTGGGGAAGGATATAGGGAGATATCCCAGGAATTCTGCATGTGTCAGGCTGGAAGCAATGGGGTTCACTACATCTGGGTCTGTGCCGGGTCCTGGTTTCTCAGGCAATCACATGGGGTGTCTCCATGCTTTCTTCCCCAGTATCTGTATTTTCCAGGCTTTTTCCATGGCCGCTGGTATTTTAAATTCCGATTATTCTGAAAACAGGGAATGAACTAGGTATGTTTATCTGATAATATATAACAAAGAGTCACATAGTTCTCATTCAGGATCTGAAATTCCTCAGTATCCTGCACAGATGTGAACAGGACTGTACCCTTCAAGACAGAAGTTGCTGAGGAAGTGCAGTTGGATACACTTATTTTCGGTAGCTTTTGTATTGAACGTGCTTCAGGCTGATGTCAGATGACCTTGGGATACCAAAATACTATATGTTACTGTACAACATGATTTTACATTTCTTGCCTATTTTCTAGGATTTTTTTTTAAACTGTATTTTACATTACTTTTAGTTGCAGTCTTTAAAAACTGAAGAAGAGTGAGGTCTGAGAAGGGAAAGCTACAGGTATCAAATTGTGCCTGTTCGGGTTTGCCTGGAATGGCAGCACGTGGAACCAGGACTACATGAATGTCTACTGAAGTGTAAACATGCACACTGTTCACATGCCACTCTGAACTTGGATTTGCTTGGGAATGCAAATCTCTTTTGTTTAAAATAGAACATTCTGCTTTTAGGAAAACATCTAATTGAAACAAGTTTCTGCATCACAGTTGATCTACAATAAACAAAGACAAAATTCTTCAAAAGAGATTTTGAAAAAAAAAAAGGAAAGAAAAGGATATCTCTTAATTTCTGGGATGTGAAGATATAACGTCTTTCAGAAGGGAGAGAGTGAATGTGGGAAGTTGTAGCTACTGTGCTGCTGGGTGTAATTAGTTTCCAGGTTATACCACTTTTGATAATTAGATCTACATGAAACCTCCAGTCAAAGACTTCACAAACATTTCTCGTATGTCAGCCTGAGTATGTAATAGTTGGAGTGATAGATCTACTGGATAGATCTAGGCTAGTAGATGCTTTGGGAAACACCTTCATCTTTCTTTTAAGCTGGCAGATGGTTTAAGTCCAGGCTGGACCGCCTGCTGTTGTTTTCAATGAAGGAGTGTTACCTTTTTGGATTCATGAAAGGCTCTCAATCAAAGCTAAAATGGCAGGCCAGTGCGGTGAATCAATAAAATCTCTACTTTCAGCTGGAGTGTCGGATAGTAATTCTTCTCGTGTCACTGCCTGGTTAAACAGTCATACTCCCGCTAAAAGCCCTATAAGACATAATAGATTCATGTGGCGTTAGTCTATTGTACTTCATTTACCCAGAAAAAGGGAGAGAGGTTACTGTTTCACTAAAACAAACCAGACACTGATGCATTGTGTATCAAAATGTATTCACCCATTTTGCTCTGCCTCATTAGAGCAGGGGAGCTTGTTTTCTATACCGCTTGTGGAGCAGTGTTAAGACATCTGACATATTCATTGCAAATCCTAGTTTAATGATGACTTAGACATCAAATCCCAAATGATTTTACATGCTGGCTTTCTGGTTTCCCATTACAGCACATATCCATGTGCTTTCTGTTTATTAAACCACAATAAAGATCTACAAACTGGATGTATTAGAACATTTTCCAAGAGGCTCTAGAATAAATCAGTTGGCCCTGCGGAGCAATTATCCAACTGTATCATTTCTAATTGCAGGTAATTAACTTGGTGCAGATGATTTGATGTTTTAAATTTCCTTGTATGTCATGTTTTAGTAGAAAATGTCTATGGGACAAAGAAGTTTCTTTCAAAAAGGATCTGAAAGTCCTTAAATGTTAAATATCAAGGCTCAGAGCATACAAGAAGGAATGGCTGCTTTGTGCCCTGCAGCTGGAAGCTGGTGGCCCTAAATCAGCCTTATTCAGATGCAGACGAGTTCTCCAGCCCTTGGAGATTCTCCAGTTGCATGTATCAACCATGGATACCCTCCCCCTATTCACTCCTTGAGACTGACCTTGTATCAGAGAACTGGATTAGCAAAATGTGTGTAAGAAGAAGTCTGAGTTAAAATTCTGTTTGGAGCCCTCTCATGAACTACATCATACTCTCCTGGGACAGTCAGAGGTTAGATCCAAAGTTAGACCCAAAGAGCTAAAGGCAAACTAGACAGTGTCTTAGAGGAGGAAGGTTCATTTTCCAAACCATATTTACCTTCCTTGTGGAAGAGACCTGTTCAAGCAGTGAAAGTTTTGCTTCCTGGTACTCACATGGTGCTCACACATCTGCCATATCTATATATCTGCCTTCATGCATGTTACTCATGGGAATCATTGATTATTTTGAAGAAAATCCTTAAGTGAGCCTTTTCATTTCTTATTTTGGAGAGAGTCAGATTACCCTTGCTAGTATACTTAGCAGTGCAGCTTGCTAACATTGTAATTCAGAGGTGATGTGCAGGATTTTTATATTTAATGAGACCCACATACCACATTATCTCACCATCTGGGTAGATCCGGGAATGGTTGTAGAAAGTTCCCATTAGTCATATTAACATCCATCATGCCTTCAGCTCACTGTGAGGATACAACCATGGAAATGTTTCTTTCACCATGGAGGTTATTTTCCTTTGAAAAATCCACTGAACTTTGCATCTTGGACAACCTTAAATATCCCTCTCTGCTACTAGGCCAGGTATGACCCTGGCTACTAAACAAGGGCAGACTGCAAAATATCAAGGGTCCCCTCCTCCACCTCTCTGACGCAAACCTCAGCAGATGTAGACAAGATTTTAATAGCTACAAAAAGAGAAATGCATGACAACCTCATTAAGGGAACTATAATAGGCTGTCAGAATATCTCCAAGAGGACAATATATCAATGTCTAGTTTGTTGCAGCATTGCTAACTATGGTAGTTTGCCCCTCTCATAATCTTTCATTCATCTTCTATTGGTCTGATTTCCAATAATACTTCACCACCGCATGCATCCACTCTCCCTTTCAGCTGCCTCACAATTGCTGACATAACTCTTTAAGTACAGAAGAATCGGGGCTGGTAAGTGACAGTAATAAAAAAGCAGTTAGTGGTCCACCCCACTGCTAGCCCTGATACGGTACATTAGAAGGGTTTTCAGTTTCTTCCCCTCTCTACCATTCCGAGGACCATTTTGTCCCATCTCAACATCTGCAGGAGGTCAAGGTCCAAAGAGCTCAGGGATTTTACACCATCTGCCACCAAAAGAAAAAAGGGGGGGGGAAAGGAAGGCCCTAAAGGTTGCTCTAAAGACCTATTTAAAGTTATTTATCACTGTAATGGCAAACCAATCATTATTAATTGTGCCCGCCCATTGTCTTTCATGTACACCGCAAGGCCGTGAGACATTATTAAAATAGATCCAAATCGCTGCAGCTGGAGTTCTCCCCCCCTCCCCTTTCACCTTCCCCGACCCTTTGGGAAGATGAAATGGAGTCAAGTGATTTTGTTCCTCTTCTTTCACGGTGCAGCCGGCTCCCCTGTTCTGCTGGGGATCCAGCATTCCTCTGAACTACGAGCGGTCCATAAGGGTCGTGAGCCATCTCACACGAGCCTGCAACAGCTGCTGAAACTGTTTCTGACGCTGGGCTGGAAACACGAGCAGAAACTCACACCAGAGACCCCATAAGATTGCTTCCTCCTGCATATTTCAAGATTTTCTTTCCCCACCTGCCTAGGAAACATCAGTCTCGGTCAAAAGGCAAGAAAACAACAGTGGACTTGCAGGCTTTTCTGTTCATGCGTCAGTAAACAGCACTTTTGCTGAACCTGATTTTGTATGTCTTAGGCAGCGGTGGTTACAATAATATGTCCTGAATGAAATGTGCCAATTGGAGGAAATTGTCAACTCATTATTGTGGCTAACAACTGAGATACGAATGTTTCAGTCAGAGCAGGAGGCGATTTTGTAAACAAGGAGCATTCCTAGGGGGATTTTTATAGCTAAAATCGGTATGAAGTAGACCTGAAATAATTGTGGTGACAAAGGGTACAGCTCTGCTCCAGCTGAAGTTGATGACAACCCTCCATCTGAATTCCATAGGGTCAGGATCATGCCCTTTGGTGAAACACACCTAGCACCGGTCTACGCTCTGCGGTGTTACTCACATGTGCCCAGGTATAACCTGGAGTTCAGGTCAGCCAATTTAAACTAGCTGATTAGATGGGCCAATGCCCGTGTGGATGCCACATTCCCGCTACTGGTCCAAACACACTTCCAACAACAACCCCCCACCACTCGCTGGCTGTGACAGCTCAGGGCACAGATCTGAACTCTGCTGCCCAGTAATCCCAGTGACCAGACGCTGCCTGACCTAATTTTAAACTCCCCAGTGTTGTTTCGGGGATGCCTCTTCTCTTGGCTTTGCTGATATTTGTGAGCACATGTGCACTGCTCCCCAGAAAGCTACTCTCACACTCGTGTCCTTGTGGAGGCAGAGGAGATCGGGCTGTGTTTGTCTGGGAGGGCGAGGAGAAGGATGGGAGGAATGGGACCACGAAAGCTGAGTCACCGCGAGACTGAAGACGTCTCCAGGGACATGGCAGATATGACAAGCTGAGAAAGGCCAGGCAGAGGAAGGAGCGGTGGCAGTTGTGAGAACAGAGAAGGCCAACAGAGAGATTAGAGCTGTCTACACGCTGTTTGACACAATTAAACGGACATTCATCTTTATTTTCTGAAGGTTTATATTCTCCTTGGTGAGGCATAGAGCTGAAGAACATTGATCCAGAACGGTGACAAGCAGCAGCATAGGATTAGTTAGGGGCACAGTGTCTTGCTCAGGGACTCCACAGTCATCCTGCAAAGTGGTGGACACTTGAAAGAAGGACTTTTTTAAGCACAAACCAGCAAGGAGCTTGCTGAGGCCAGAGAGAGAGGGAACAGAAACCAAACTGGGGCCCTGCAGCTCTTTGCAGCTCAGCTGGAATTAAAAAAATCCTAAGAAAAAAAAAAAATCCTGTCTGTTTCCTCTGTTTGGCCTATCTTAAAGAGAGTGGCTGTATGCGTAATGATGAGGTAAGGAAGTTGAAAGATACCTGTTTTATGATGAAATCATGTACTTTCTGTCATTAAATAAAAAAAAAAGTGTAATGAGCAACCTTAAGTCACTACAAAAAACAAGCTTTCAAGTAGGGCACGCAAAAAAGGAATTTCTAGTTGCAAATCTCCATGAATAACAATCAAGAAGTGCCTTACACTAAGACTGATGCTTCAGCATTCATCTATAGCCTATGAAAAATTTAAAATAATCTTGGCCAGGAACCCAGTAACTGGTCATTTGTATTCCATGAATTGTGGAATGACCCAAAAGGCAAACAGGTAAATGCTGGACACTTTGTTTTTTCTCATCCAAGCCCAAAATAGATTATTTGCACATTGGAAAGTCTGCAGCTGGTACTTATCACAAAATGAGTCATGTTTCAGTGTTTGAGCACACAGGTTTCTCCGCCCAGATGTGCGGCTCCAGCCTGTGCTGCCGCTTGGGGAACGTGCTCAGCACCAACAGCTTTCGAGCACCCCTGCTCTGTGGTCTGTTTTCCACTGCATCACACCCAGCTGCAGCAGGAGATGCTGAAGCTCCCCGAAGGCAGGAGAACTGTTCCTGTCACCAGGGACAGTCCACTGACACACGTGGCATCCAAGCCTCTGCTAGAGAGAGTTGGTAGAGGCATTGAATCCTGGCAGTTGGACAAGCAGATTCTGGGATGTACCTGGGTGAAGGGATAGTGATTGTGGGATGGAAGAGAAGGAACTGTGGAAAGTTGTCCCTGTGGGCTCACAGTTCCCGGATGGCAAGGCTGGTTTCCCACAAAGCAGACATTACTGTCCCACAAAGTGGCAAACATGCCAGGGAATGACTTGACACAGATCAATGCACAGATCTGGCAGAACTCAAACTGAGGTCACAAGCTCCGATAAAGACCGCATGTACCTTTTCTAGTGAAACGGCAATTTCAATCAGTCTGCATCAGCAGAAATACTTCTGCCCTCTGAGGTAGGAGTGAAAGCACAATATTTCCAGTGGTATGCCTAAGGGAAGACAGGTTTGGGATTACAGCCATCCTATTAACAAAAAATTGGCGCCCTTCCCTGCACTGCCTTCTCCTTCCCTGTACAGATGACTTTGTCCTTCCCCTCACCTTTCTGCTCCCACCCTCCCCTTTTAGTGATCCACTTGTCTCCAGGTTGTTTACAAAGAAACTGAGGCTGTGGTGCCATGTAACATACAATATGCTCATGCAGCAACTTGCTGTTGCCAAAGGGTGAGGTTTCTTTTGCTTCTCTGCTCTCTTGCCTGATTCCCTTGTGCTGACTCCTATTTGTCAGACCCTTCCTATAGCCAATTTAAATCACTGAAATGATTGAAATCTCTGCATTTCTTTTGAATTTGTTTTCTGCCATGTTCATGACTTAGTTCAGCTTCTGCAGGGGCCCTTTAAGTGACAAGCCAGGCAAGTGAACAGGGACCCTTTATACAGGTCTGAGCAGTCTCATTTACTGGCCCAGCCTTCTAAAAAATTATTTTGAAACAAAATGACTGCACAACCTCATTTGCCAAGATTCTGAGCAACTGACGTTCTTTGCTGAAGCCACTTCTCTTCTGGTGCTGGTGCAAGAGGAGATGCTCAATGCAGTGAGTTCCCAGGCCTTGGCACTGAGGGCAGGCAGTTGTACTCACACCATTTACAGGGATCACAAAATGAAAGGCATCAGCAGAGATGACTGTTCCTTTTATAGATCTATACGCACACCTGGACAGATGATGGCTTGGTGAATGGCTGATAAAAGATGTTATGAAATAAAATGGAGATGAGTGTTTTCATCTCAGGCACCTGGCAGAAATAATGTGTGTGATGTGGGAAATAAACAGCAGCCCCTCAAATCACGTGCAGTAGAGGTGGCCGTGAGCTCAATGCTTGTTTTCATCCACAAAAGGACCAACAGTTATATCTGAGCAGAGTAAAAGGAACCGGGATGAAAAGCTTGACAGGTAGCGAGTCAAAAAATTTGGTCTAACTATTCAAGAAAGGATCCCTTTCTATAGTGTGCATGTTCGCAGGCAAATACAGCTGTCCTCCTTCTGCAGTATGAACATGAAAAGATCTTAGATGTTTAAAGGGCTCTCTGTTTTGTACCAGTTTTTCCCAACCTAAATTACAATCTACTGTCTTTCCTTTTGGGCAGTTCAGTATCCCTGATTCCTTCACATGCACTTGTAGCTCAAACAAAGGTAGACAATAATGTCTTTGATATCACGAGCAGGGATGTCTATCTGGGATGAGATTGCACCTCGTTGCTTCCCGGATGGTCCAAGCAGATGGTACCTTATGGGGCAGCCTGAGGAGGCTGCTCTGACCGAGGTAGGGCTCTCTGCATGATGCTGTGGGTCTCTCTGAGGAACAAGAACTTCAAAAAGCCACAAATATGGTTTGTAGCCCTATCCTGCCCCATGTTGTTTGCCTCATTTATCTGAGCAACAGCATACGCCCTTATTTTTAGATATGTTAAAATGCTGTATTTTAAAAAATAATTTCATTCTATTTGATCTGTCATTTTAAAGATGAAACTGAATTTTTCCAGTTCAGGAACATTTTGTTCTGTTTTTACGCTCAGTGTTTTACTAAAACTGTTTGAGAAGACACACCAAAGAGAGATCCGCAGACCTTGAGAGGAGATTCTTTGTGTGAAGTCATTAATATTGATTTTACCTGACACACCTGCAGTAAGCGAACAAAATTGTTCCGGTTGTATACAAGTAATCTCTATTGAAATCAGTCTTCTGGCCTGAACTGAACAATTACTAATCTAAAGTGGAATAACTTCCATTTCTTTTGGTGGTTTTGCTGGTCAGCTGCATTACTTTATTTGGCACTTGTTTTTTGCAACTATAATGTTCCTATAGTTAGAATCAGGTCTCCTTCATTTGACATGGCATGAAGGGTGTTAAATATTTTCAACTTAAAGACTGTCAGAATTAGGAAAGTTTGCGGTTAGTAAGAGTATTTATTGCTCTTCACTAAAGACATAGTAGTGTAATAAAGAAACCTATTTTCTTCAGATTCTAATTAGACAGGTACATAATTAAACATCTTAAATAATGAAATAGATGCTCTGTAAAAGGCTAAAAATAGCTGGCCATAAATTAGTCATTCAGCCTATATTAATAAATAAGTTCTGGATGTCAGCCTACAAAGATTTCCTTTCTGTAATTTGACCACCAGTATGTGCATCGCAAACACATCAGACTCCCCAATGCTCAGTTGCATTTCTTTGTGCTCCTGGATCACTGCACCTTTTGGAGCTGGAGGGTTTTGTGTACTTATTGAGTCTGATCTGATTCTTGTATGGACATCTCGGCACGTGGACTTAAACAGAAATGGCACACTGCCATATATATAGACAGGGAGTGAAAAGGTACACAGTGAGACAGAGCATACTCCTTGGTAGGAAGGTTTGGGGAGAGGAAGGCTTGCGATATTGTCACGCACATCTGGGACTATACATGCAGCATTTGTAAAATTTCATTTCCGTCTACCTGAAAGAATGACTGAATTGGCTTCATGACAAGAGCTTTGTGCAGCAGGGTAGGGTAGCTGTGTGTGTAGAGGATACGTATGGGGCTATGCGGCAAACCTTTCTGAGTGTTGACCTGCTTTGGTGTCAGTGGGGCCAGGACTTCATCCCCAAAGCCATCTGAGAATCTTGATGCTTGCCTGTCATAGATGCATTGTGTTCTTGGGAAGCTAATCCCCTTCGCTGCTTCCTTCACCCTTGCGGAGTGAAGACTGTGTATGTAACCTACCCAAATGAAGTGCTGTGAGGACTCACTAACTAATGTTCATACAGGACCAGAAAAATTTTATGCTCCAAAGGAGTGTTAGTGATTATTCTCAGCCAGGTTTCCTAAGGAAATTAGACTCCCGTGATCCCACTGTCTGTGTTTGCTTTACTGTTGTACTTCCTTTAAGAACCATTGAAATGCCCAGTTTAAGCAAATTTGATGCAGCAGTAGAGGCTCTAGGACATTGTAGTCCTATGACGCCTGTAAAAACAGGCAGGTACATAGAGGAAAGGCAACCAGATTAGTGCTGCCACCAAAGGAAAACCTGCAATGAGAGCACAGCCAAGTAGCAGGCACTAGAGAATCCACTTAGGAAACAGACCACAGCCACTGGAAAAGCCGTGAACAAAGCTCACAGTTTCTAAGACAAAGAAGTCACGCAAACTGTGCAAACACCCTTGCACAAGAAGGTACTTGTTTAATTTGGTTAGCTTAAATGATAGGCAAAGGGCAAATAGTTTTTGGCAGAAAAAAACCACCCCACTTCTCCACTGGCCTTTTGCCCTTTTCTAAAGCCTTGCTCAAACTAAATCTTGGTGAAGGTTCTGAAATATTTAGTTACTGCCTTTCCTTTTCTTCACATTTTTTTCTTGCGTATTTCTGGACCGTGGCCAGAATGGGAAACAGATTGCTGAATACAGCAAAAAAAGCTGTTCTCAAGGTACTTCCATGCCATCTGAAAGCTAGAAATGCTGTAAATCTTGAGCAAACCCGCTCTTGAAACCTTGAAACTTGCTGAGAGTGCACTTCTCTAGTCTGTGCTACCAGGTACAACTGCTGACTGTTCTTGTATTAGCAGGTCAGGGCTGGCCTGCAGGTACCGAGGTAATACTGCTCTTCTACGTGGTACCAGAGAACCGTGACAGCATTCAGTGCTGCTGCTTTGCAATGTGCAGTCCTAACGTCAGCCAGGCTCTCTGCTACATAGTCTGTGCTCTGCTGTTGTCTCCATCCATTTCATCCCCTGGTGTGTTTCCTAGAGCTGAAGTGGCACTTGCCTGCATGCTCTCACAAATCCAGCTTTGGGAGCAGGAGACGGACTTTTCCTCCTACTTCTCTGCATCCCATCTCAGAGCAAAGAGGTGCAGCAGAGCAGAGCTGCTGCGTATGCGAAACCAGCGCAGGACTGTCCCTGTGATAGAGGCATGCTTGTAAGAGGGTTTTTTAATCCCATAGAGAGGCAAGGAAGCTCCTGCAATGCTACTTTGTGTTGCAAACTCTATCACCACGTCCTAGAGACAGGTGTTTCCTTCTGTCGGACAGCAGGATCAGGTGAGCTGAGGTAGAAAGGATTGTTCAGCTCGTAATGCTTGTTCCCTCAAACTCTCCTGGTCTTGCCAATTCTAGCAATGTGTTATGTATCACTTGGTGATATTGTATTGCTTTTTTATCAGTGTTATGAAACTTCCACATAGTACTGCCTGAAGAGTCCTGTTCCCTTACTCCTCCTGGTTGTTAGGTACATCTTTGTCTTACTTTCATTTAAATGTTCAAGACACAGGCTGTGCCTTTGCTAGGTTATTGCGATCCTCAGAATCACATATCCCTGAAGACTGGCAGGATCTAAAGGAACTGCTGTAACACACATAATCAACAATGTTTTTATTAAAACTCCTGCACAATTTCTAGCCAACTTCCAAGATCATGTCAAGAAAGGTAGTTTAGATAAGGCTCAGAAAGTCACAGTTTCCTCATGCCCCAAATGGACATATGTTCCATGATTAACATGAATTGGATTACCGATTTCTGTTTTTCAGAGAGTACAACCAAACCTAACAAAGGGAAAGCATGAACATTTTTACTGAATCCAACCATGTTTGCTGCAAAAAATTTTAGTGCTTTTGTTCTGGGTTTTATTCTTCTGGACAGTCAGCCTCATAAGAGACAGGCTGGGTAGTCTTTACCCGCACAGAGAAGCTTGTATTCACACGAGAGCTCCATTGATTTCCTGGACAACAGCCTAGGGAAGTAAGTCCTGCCAGTTCTGCTGAGCACTTAGCAGATGTGTAAATGACAATAAACCTAAGTAAGGTATGTATCACTCAGGTCTGTACCGTGTATTCATTTGGAGTGCCACTTGTTGATGTGAGCATGTCAGCTGATGTCAGAGCAGCATGTGCACAAGAGTGACTGCTCAGCAACGGGAGAACGGTTCTGGAAGGAAGGGTAACAAAATGCCACAGACAACTATAAAGAAACATTTCCCTTCTTTGATTGTGGAGGAGGCACAAACCATTTATTACATGTGGTGGTTGGCAGACAGAGAGAGAGAGAAGAAAGGGCTGTTCAGACACCTTCAGAAAGCCACTCATGAGAAGCTGGGGTTTAGTTATTCCATCTTAGATTGATTGATACATGTACCTTCACTGAGCCCAGTGTACTTTCGTTATGCCCACAGCCCCTTCCTAGGCTGACTAAACATTTGATATTCTAGTATTTGATTAATTCTGTAACTATGATTCTAAACACTGATGCTCTGCTGATGAGCCACCCTGCACATGGACACTTCCTGCCCCAAGTAACTGTCTTTCTAGAGAAGCAGACAAAGGAGAGGATGGGGACGCTTTATTTTCCCTGCTTTAGAAATGAGGAATTGGACATAAGAGAGATTAATAGGCTTTCCAAAAGTTATCAAGGAAGCCTGTGTCAGAGCCAGGAACTGATTTTGTGTTTCCTGATTCCCAAACTACAGCTTTAACTATCCCTTCCTCTCAAGTAAATGGAAACATTTATAAACCAGTGATGCCAGTGAGGTTATACAGTGATGGGACTAAAGCCAGTGAGTGAATGGGGATTTGTAGATAGGGCATTAACCTAAACTATACATATAACTATGTAATCTCTGACCATAAATCAAAATTGCTTTCTTTCTGCCAAGGAAAGATGTATGCCTCCTTTTTTCTTTACAGTATTTTAGTAAATTTGGCTTGAAAGGTTACTTCTCACCTCTAAAGGATATGTGTTAATCTGGATTCCAATCCTGTATCCCTTTGGGTTGAAATAATGCTGGGTGAATTATATGAATTCAGGTGAATGCTCAAGCTCATGACATTAAAATTTGCTACTTACTGTTGCCTTTCCCTGAACTTTCAGAGGAGAAATGTTCCAGGGGGAGGGAGAAGACAATGGAGATGTTCTCATCACATAATTTTCAGAGGCTGGACAAAAGAAAAAAAATAGAAAATGAGAGCACTCGTGCCAAACATACTGCAAATTTTCACATAATTTCTGTAAATGAGTTGCATTAGAAGACTCAATCATTTAAATTATGCAAAATCAATATGCTGTCGTCCATGGATATAAGCACGTCTCAAGGACAGTTTCATTTCCACAGAGGGGGGTGATGGTTGTTGGGAAATGCACGTTGAGGGTTGGAATTAACCCAGAAGAGCCTGTTGTACATACGAATAGAACAGAAGCCCAGTAGGTGAATGATTTACATAGGGGTAGTCAAATCTAGGAGAACTAAAGGTTTACCTTGATAGCCATGAATCTTTATATAGCCTTTTTTTTTTTTTTTTAACAGAAGAGCATCACACTAATCAGAGGACCCTCACAAACAGAATTGCTTTTACCAAGTTTTAGTGAGAAACTTGGGGTTTTGGTCTATTTCTTCCTACAATCCCATTGCACGTGATTTCATTGTCAATATATTCCATGGCAAATATGATTTCCAAGTGTTATACTGTATTCCGTGTGGTGGGGCCATCCTGATCTGGTGGTTTCATTTAAAAACCACAACATATTCAGAGGAACTGAATTCTCATAGACATGGCATGACTAGCAACCGGGGCTGGCTCATCCTCTGATGCAAATGTGTGTCACTGTTCCTTGTTGCTTACAGGGCGATAAAAGTTCTTACCAACAACAGAGTTGGAATACATAGCACTTGCTCACCATTTTCATTTCCAGCCAGCACAACAACACCTTTTTGAGTCTCAAAATCAAACAAATCTGCATTTTAACGTACCAGTGTCCTTTTATATGTACAAAGCCTTTTTTTTCCTTTCTCCTGAAAAAACCCCATCCCAACAACCCTTTCTTGAAAATATCTTAAATAACATTGGATTTACTTACTAGAGTGTTATATGGGAGCACTGAGATTTATTTCAATTTCATTCCTGTCATTTCTTAAAAGAAAACAAGGGAAACAGAAAACATGACATCGGAGAGTATGAGGTTCTGGGAGCTTGGCATCTCTTTCATACTGTTATGGAAAGCAACTATGATGCCAAATATTTTCTGCTTTATCTGAGCTACGTTCTTATAAAGCAGAGGCAAAAAAAGATATTGGATAAAGATGGTAAGGCTGGTTTATGATGGAAAAGAATTTGGTACATTCATAAGTTTGAGTATGTTTGGATAAAGGAACCTGAAGTTTGTACGTCAGGAATTTGGTAGGAAGCAGCAAAGAAAATGGCAATGTTCTTGATCATTTTGCCTCATCTGGTCCACTAAGAGTGTTTTTCAAGGAAAATGGGGACCCAACATATGCCAGTAAATCTTTGACCTCGGTGAATAATTGCCAGCTTTGTGAAAATGGGGGTGACAGCACTTTGTACAGTGATGACGCTGTTGCTCTGCACTCCCTTACTGCTGTGTACATTTTTATGTGTTCTTCGCAAAAGTAAAGTCAATGGGGGAGGTCAGCTTTGTCCCACAAGAATTGCCATGCGAAACTATGACTTTGGTCATCAGTGGATGGACTTTTCCTTCCATTTTCAGTAAATTCTAACTGGTTGCCCTTTAATGTGCACTAGATATTTTTGTTTATATAAGTTCGTAGCTTTTTGGAACAGCAGCTTTGCGTGCCATGGTTGCAGGTTGAAGTCACCTTATTGCTGCCTTTCCTCTCCTTCAGACCGTAAAAGATTTCCACCAAAGGCAGGGTGCAGCACCACCAGTCCACTTTCACACCTGCTGCCTGACTCTATGAGTTAAAGCTCAGGGAACTTTCATTTGCATCCACTTCACATGTCTAACTGTTCCACGATGCTTTGCCCTCTTTCCTAGGGCTCTGCCTGTTGCCCTGATGCAGGCTGGGGTTACGCACATCTTACGATGCTGTGGGCAGCAGAGTAGCCCTCCTGTTCAGCAAGAGTTCAGTATCTTTACTTTCCATCCCTTTTTCCTTTTCAGCACAAAATAAAGTTGAGGGAGATTCAAGCCTGCTATAGGTTGACGTTTGCTGATTCAGAATGGACAAGGTTGAATCTGAAGTTCAGACTCTAAAGTCTAGGTGATACAATAATCAATAACCAAGCCCTGGAGCATGTGAGAGAGGTTCAAATTCTGACCAAGACATACAGAGAAATGAGTGAAAGCAGTCATTCCTCGGGTCCACGTGGGTGGCTCACAGAAGCACCACGCAATTTTTCCATGGTGAGCAGAATCACAGGCAGGAACTTCCAATCCAAGTCGGCAGTCCAGTTATACCCACACCTCTTTTTGGTCAGTGGCTAGTACCATCGTTGTTGGTGCTAGCTAGTGCTCGGAGGGTCTCCTCGCTCACAGGACAAATTCCTTCCTATTTCTATCCCTAACAGTAAATTTCTAGCCTGCGTCCTTAACCAAGAGTGATTTTCTCCCTCTTTCCTAATTCTGCCTATTGTAATTGGAGAAGCTGGTACTATTCAGACAAGTCTTGGATCTTTTAAAAATCAATAAACTACTGTCCTCTGAGATGTCTTTGACAGTTTTCTTCTGATACGCAGTGCCTGTTTTTGTTATGGTGAAGGATTAATATATCCTTTGCTGTTGTATGTTTTTATATGGCGTCATTTCTTATTCATTTCCTCACTGAATTAAACTTCCCTCATATTTTCTACTGTTTATACAGCTTTTTCTCCACTTTAAACAGTCTTGCTGATATAGCAAAACACTGACAATGTTGTACAAGACTCCTGTGAGACCTCATCTGGAGTACCTTGTGTAACTTCTGATTGGGAACTGACAGACTCTTGCCCAGGTGCTTGGGGAAAGGGAAGATTATCATATGAGAGAAAAATAGAAGATCCTGGCTTGTTTAGCTCCACAGGCTGAAGTCTGAGAGAGGATATCATAGAATCATAGAATGGTTTGGGTTGGAAGGGACCTTAAAGATCATCTAGTTCCACCCCTCCTGACATGGGCAGGGACACCTTCCACTAGACCAGGTTGCTCAAAGCCCCATCCAACCTGGCCTTGAACACTTCCAAGGATGGGGCAGCCACAACTTCCCTGGGCAACCTGTGCCAGTGCCTCACCACCCTCATAAGGAAGAATTTCTTCCTTAGATCTAATCTAAATCTGCTGTCTTTCAGTTTAAAGTCATTATTCCTTGTCCTATCACTATGTGCTGTTGTCAAAAGTCCCTCTCCAGCTTTCTTGTAGGCCCCCTTTAGGCACTGGAAGGCTGCTAGAAGGTCTCCCCAGAGCCTTCTCTTCTCCAGGCTGAACAGGCCCAACTCTCTCAGCCTGTCTTCATAGGAGAGGTGCTCCAGCCCTCTGATCATCTTCGTGACCCTCCTCTGGACTCATTCCCACAGGTCCATGTCCTTCTTGTGTTGGGGGCCCCAGAGATGAACGCATAACTGCTCTCTGTGCATCAGGGGGTTAAACACCAGCAAGGAAAAAAGAACTTTTTATGCAAAGGCTGATGTTGACATAAGAACCACATGGGTATAGGCTCGCTATGGATATATTAAGCCTTGGAGTTATGAGAATCTCCCTAATGGTTACAGCAGTGAGGTTCTGCAACAGTCTTCCCATCAGAGTGGGGAAGGACTAACTGCTTCCAGGATGGAACTTGATAGTTTTATGGAGGAAGAAAGCATGATGTGGTGCCTGAGGTAGTAAAGAACCAAAGTCAGTGAATTCAGAGGTTAATTCCAGTTTCTCTGTCTGGGGGTCCCAGGTCCAGACTGTAAGTATGGATTTCTTGAACAGACTAAGTCCCATTATATCCCACAGAGAATGGTGAACAATCCAGCTCAGCCAAAATACCAGCATTTGATCAGTCTCTACTAACTATAACGAATAGACATCTACTTTTAGACACCTCAATTTAGATGTTAGCACTGGAATCTCATTATACTCTGAGTTAATTAATTGCATAGGCCACGGGGGTTTGACTCAGCTGGTTAAGTAAAAATGTCTTGTCCCATCTGAGAGGCCAGTAAGAAATCTGCAGGGGCAGGCAGATATGACATAGGAACTGCAGAAGACCTGCTCTCTTCTGAAGGAGCAGCCAGGGACTCAGCAGACATGAGGGCATTTTAGAAAGCACAAAGTGCCTATATTTAGGCAATTGAATTGGACCCCAGACAGTGGGGGGCAATGAATTGGTAGTCACAACCTTGTTAGCATTCGCTCCTCTCCTCTCCTTGTCTCCTCTCTTCTTTTTCTGATTTTCTGTTGTATTTGTCTTGGCTACAGCAGTTACATACTTTAGAACAGACTCTAGAATCTTGAAAAGCAAACAAAATTATGCATATTTAAACTACAAAGAAATCAACTAAGAGTGTAACTTTCCTTCCCAAGTAAAGGCTTCCATGTAATGGGCATGTGAATTCCCTCTGTACAGCCCCAATCCTTCTGCTGATTTTTCACTAATGGCCTCAGCACAGTAAACTAAGCATTTTAAGATTTACTACCATGCTTCTCAATGACACCAGTTAGTTTCTTCTTAGCCAGTAGAAGTCTTTTCGTAATGTAGGGCAAGAAAGAACTTTAAGGAAGGGCAAACAGCACCAAAAGGTAAAGCGCTGGTTCGCCGCAGGATCCCGGTTGCCAACCGTTATTAATATGCTCATTTCTGGATTTGTCTTTGGGGCTTTCCTTCCACAGCGACGTTAAAAGTCTTGGCAGATGTTAAAAGTAAACACATTCTGCAGTGTTCATCGCCTCTCTGTAGGGAAGGAAGGTGTGACTGATCACTGCCTTGCAACCCCTTGATAAAAACAATCATCAGTGTTACCGAGGCACGCGGAAGGAAAGAAGCCCAAGCCAGACTGTAGCGAGGGCTTCTTGAGGGAGTAAGAAGGGAGGGAGAATAAGACAGAAGATTTAAGAATAGACAAGAGATTATGCAAATATGAGCTGTGAATAACGTCCTGGCAGTACAACCCCGCCAGAGATAACTTGCCACCTGCATTTCTCTAACAAGCACCTCCAAGTCAGTGAGAAAAATGGAGCAGCTTTTGAACAAAAAAGGAAGGGGAAGAAAGAAAAATCAGCCTAAGTGCTCTTTAATTCTAGCCACGTTAAACCCTAAATGCTGCCAAAAAGCCGGTAATAAAATTTAATTCTTTCTGAGGACATGACGATCCGTCATCCGACCAAGAATCAAAGTCTCCTGGGAGTGTTTCTTCCATCGTGGGGCTTGAGTAGGCTTGACCCTCTCAGCATTTCATATTTCATAATTGAACTCAATGTCCCTCACACTTTTAACATCTTCCTAGATTAAAACCGAGCATTAATCATTCTTGCCTCAGAGCAGCGCTGAAGAGGGAAGTAGGACACCAGGTGTAGTTTTGGAGAGGCCTGGGGGATTGAGGTCATCAGTGTCTCGGTGCATGCGTTAGTACGTGTTCATGTCTGTGTCACAAACAAACAAAAAACTCCCCTCAGGCGCATTACAGACCCCAATATATTGCTCTATATATCTATATATGATCTACCATCACCTTAATAGTTTTACTCTGGAGTCGGTGGCATACAATTGAGCACCACACTTCTGCGGCTTATCTCTGGAGAAGTGAAAAAAAAGCACCCTTTTTAACTGGGTGCTTTGTTATGATTTATACATTTCTTTCTTGAATAGCTGGGGTTTATCTTCTTCAGTTAGAGCAAATGATAAACGAAAGCATCAACTCAGAGCCTGCACTAATGCCTGACACAAACATGTCACTTGATATTTAAGTATTTATTTATTCATTTATGTTTTTGTAGTCTCTTCTTAGGCACAGAACTTTTGTATTTATTATAATAATGGTGACAAAATGTGGGAACAGGGAGGGGGGGAAGGATGAACATAAATGCAAGCAAAAAAAAAAAAGCAGCAACACCAGAGATGGAGGAACGGTCCTCACAGAGGTGGGGCAGTCGCTCCTTCTCTTTGTTTCTGCTTTAACCGAGGAAAACGCAGTCGGGGAGCAGGCTGCCCCCCAGATCTGAGGCTAGCAAGGCCTACAGGGCATTTTGGGGCCTGGCCAGGAGGAGAGGCTGAGGGAGAGCAGGGCCAGAGGCGCCCGAGGGGCCCTGGGGGAGCCAGAGTCGTCTGAGGGGAGCAGGGTCACCCACAGAGAGGCCGAGGCCCAGGAGGGACCCGGCTGGCTGGGGGGTTGCTCCAGGCCCGGCGGCGGGGTGGTCCTGCCACCAGCACGGCTACAAATTGCCGTGGCTGTGGGCCTGGCGGAGAGCGGGGAGGCGTTGGGAGGGGGGTCCCCTTCCGCTTGGTCAATCCGCAGGGAGAGCGTGGGGCCAGGGGGAGCGGTGGAGCGAGAAGGGGACAAAAGCGTTGGCTGGGGCTGGCTGCCGGAGAGGGGTGCCTGGCTGAAATCCTTCACAGAACCGGGACACAAAACCTCCTAAATCTTCATTGGAAAGTCATTAGAAATCTGTCGGGGGAGCCGGGCGCAGATTGCCAGGGGAGGGGACTCAAAAGCCCCTCCGGGCTCCACAATACCTGAAATGAACTGGAAGGGATGGGGTGGGGCTGGGAAGCAGATTTCCTGCCATAACGAAAGCCCCCTTTCAGCCTGCTTTGCAACAGTTTTACGATGTGTTAGAATTTACATTCACGTGTTGTTAACCATTCTTTGGCGCAATGAAACGTTTTATCTGTCTGACCTCAACCTTTGCCATATGCTGGTGCAAACTGTTCAACTTAAGCCCAGGCGAGTTTAAGAAAAGAAGGAAAAAAAAAAGAGGGGGAGAAAAAGGAGAGTCCGAAAAGCACATTGCTGGGTAGGCTCTGTTGTTGTTCTTGATAGCTGCCTTCCTCTCTGTTTTCCATGGAAACGTTTTGAAAGCCAATTCCAAAAAAGAAAAAAAAAAGGGAAGAAGAAAAAGATCCATGCCGATAAACGAATAGTGGCTCAGAACATGCCAGCTCTTCACTAATTGTCCACTTTACATATGCTCCTTCATGTCTGGCGATTCCTTTTATATTGTGGAGAGACAGCAATGAAACTTCATTATACTGTGTTAAGGAGAGGCGTATGGAATGCATTTGAAATTGATCAGAATTAGTTTTGTAAGGTTTTTATTTATTTTATCCTAATTTCCAGATTGCTTTCTCAGTCCAGTTCATTTGAAAGAATAAGACATGGGGATTGCGAAAGGAGAGTGATAATTTTGTGAGACAGCCTGGTGATTCATAATGAAAGACCCCATCTTGTGCTTTTGAAGATGTGCCTGGTTAACTTGCACATTCAACCCTATTTCTCTTAGGGACCTGCACTGTGGCATTGCCCCAGTCTTGCTATTCGATTCCTCTGAAACTATGGTTATGGACCTGTCTCTGCATTTTGTCTCCAGTGTCTAGATGTGGTTAGGTGTTTCTCACCTTGCACTTTGGGTGGACTAAGCAATCCAGAGCGCGCTTCCTAATATCTCATGTGATGGATTTTCATGGAATTGTGGTTATTTCTGTACTGAGAAACACCAGTTTTCCTTCGTCTCACAGATGCCTCTGTAGCTAGTAAGAAAGGTGGCACTGAGGAAACCTGGCTTCAGCTCAGCCTCCTGAATGGTCTTGGACTAGTCCCTAAGGAGGATGTCCACGAAGGTGCTGTAATGTCATGTTCAGCAGCACGGGGGCTTTGGGATCAACAAAGCCTAAGTAACCCCTGTGCAGCTGTGAAGCCCATGCCTGAAGAAGGTGCTTTAGCACATGCATGGAGTTGTTTATGAGAAGGCTTTGAATGCTTAAGGGTATTAGATTATTTAGGGGTTAGGCAAGTCTTTGGTGAGTCAACTGGTAGCACTTAGGTTCCTGGAAGGCCCCCAGCTCCCTTTGTAAATCTCACTGTTGCTTTGTGAGCCGCCCTCTGTAAAGCCACAGTGGCCTTGGGGGGCATTCAGGTAAGAGAACTCTCATGGCTGGGTAAGGCTCATGTACTCACTGTAATAATGAATCCCCAAATGAAGAACCTAATTATGTATGTTAGAGTTGTGAGCTGATACAGCCCATCAGTAATCCCTGTGCTGGACAAATCATTGCTGCAGCCTCTTGCAGTATATATTGCTGCATTTCATGGTATGTGGCATGTCTCTTGGGGAAATAAAAATCATTGTTGCTTTCTGTGAAACCCTGCCAACCCATCTTGCATTTTTATAAGTAATTTCCATTCTGCTATGGTCTATTACACATGATGTTTGAAGGAGTGGGAAAGAGTTAAGCGAAATGAAGTCCATTATCAATATTTTATTTGTCACAGCTGAAGAACTACATTTATAGGTCAGTTCATTCCAATCCATTCATTGATTTCAGTACTCTAAGCCCTTCAGGGAGTGTCTAAAATCCACTGGTGTTTCGGAGTGCTAAGTTTTGTGTTTGGATTTCTGATAAAACTGAAAGATGTGTCAAAACCATGTAACAGGCTCTGGGTCTGATTTACCACTGTATGCTCCCAGTCTCTGCTGGCATTAACTCCAGTGATTTCATCGAAGTGGAGCTGCACGGTATTGATTTAATTCTTATGTCAATGTGACCCTCCAGAGACATACTTCCCTGCTCTTATTCCCACTGACTTCAGTTCAGGAACATAATCAGGATCATAATTAGGAATGATGACCTGATTCAGTCAGGCATAGAAACATAAGCCAGTCTTGAAGTTTTTCAGTAAAGCTGCTGACTGTAGTGGGGCTAGTTTCTTCCTTAAAGTCAAGTATGTGCTTACATCCCTTGCAGGTGGTAACCTATGTATTTAGGTTTGCTCTTGAATTCTGCGAAAGTGGAAGTCTTTTGGCTGGCTAAAACAAGCTTTGGATCAGGTCCATAAATAGAAGAAACTTGGTAAAAGATTTAAGAAGGCTCAGGAGCTAAACTGTGGTTGCTCCTCGATCCCTGTCTATGCAATTCTATTTGCTTCAATTAACTTTTATGTTTGTAACTGGAATGGATGGAATTTGATCAAAGTCCCTTTCAGAGTACATTCATGGGATTGTCTACAAACGTATTACTTTCAGAAGGTAAAGTAGGATAATGCACTTCTTTCTGCAGATTGTGTCATCTGTTCTGGCTGCCATTTAAATATCTGGTGCCTCAAAAAGCATACCCAGCAGGGTTCAAATGTTTTTGTTTATGTGCATTTGTCAGGCAAAAACTTGCCAAACTCCAGTATTGGTTGCGGGCTTCTGGGGAGAGAACTTGGCTTGGAATTGAATACCCTGGAAATGGACCAAATCCAAGAATGAGTAAAATCTGTAGCTGAGGTGCAAACACCTAATTATAACCATTATCCAAAAATTCGATGTAAAAATAATAAGGGAAAAATTACTCATCACATTAAAAGGTGAATTTTTCTAATGGCACTAAGAGATTTTAAACCCAGCCAAAATATCAAAAGTTGAGTAATCAAAGTATCCATTATCAATATTTATATTGAGGTCAAAGTGAAGAGAACTGAGACAATGAATTTAGAAATGCACATATTGTAATTTGATTTGAACAGTCAACATCATTGGTAAAAAGCCTAACTGTTTACTATAAGATTACTTTCTGATTCAGCATTACCACACAGAGCTACATCTGTTACTCTTCATTTGAATACAAAAATTACTTCTCATCTAATTAAAACTAGAACAAAAGCAGGAGCTTGATGTCCTTTGGAAGTCCTCAAACTTATTAAAGCTAAAAGTAATTCAACAAATTTAAAGAATTAACTGAATTAATTAATCACAAGCTAGATTCTGGCTAGTGAGCTCCAGCTGCAAAGGTAACCGTGAGGAATAAGAATTCTAATGCAACATCGACAGTGTTCTTATTGCTCGGTGGCATTTAATAAGTACCTGTGATATACCTAAGTTACCTTTGAAACAGCTAATTTGACCTATGTTGCCTTTGAAACAGGTAACTTGGGTTGGGCTAGCTGGTAGCTGCAGCAGCACTGGGCTCAGTGTGGGTCGATTCATCGTTCTTCTGCTGCAGGGGACTAACTTCTGCAGTTAGGCTGCTCACACTTCAGACTAGCTTAGTTCTACAGATACTCTCTAAGGAGTAAGGGGGTAGGCAATGCAAATTCAGATAGGCTGATTTGTGTCTTGCCTGGTCCCACCTTCCTTCCCTTGCAGATCTTTAAACTATGACCTGAAAAGGGCTTGCATCAGAATTTCCCCTCCAACGTTGTAAAAGCATTATTTCTCTTAAGTACAGTAGATTGCCTCTAAAAAATGAATCCAGCATCTTAGCAATAACCTGTTCTTTTTATTTGGTGTAGTAATCCTTTGCTTGGAAAAGCCTCAACTCCACAAAACCGGTCCTGAAGTATTTTTGTTCCTGAAAGCCTATGAAAACAAACACGGGCATATGCCAGGGAAGAGAGTGAGAATTTTTGAGTGTTACATCTTATGATAAGTGACTAACTAAAATAGGCAGGAAATTAGTAGTCTTAAGTATTCATGTAACATTTTATGTTCTTATTAAAGGTCTCCACTTTCTATAACTAAGAGAGTCTTTTTAAGTGAAGGTGAGTGAACACAGAATAATAAATTTCATATTTAGTATCAGAAATAGTGTGGCCAGCAGGAGTAGGGAGGTGATCGTCCCCCTGTACTCGGCACTGGTGAGGCCACACCTCGAGTACTGTGTTCAGTTTTGGCCCCCTCACTACAAGAAAGACATCGAGGTGCTGGAGCGTGTCCAGAGAAGGGCAACGAAGCTGGTGAAGGGTCTAGAGCACAAGTCCTGTGAGGAGCAGCTGAGGGACCTGGGGTTGTTTAGCCTGGAGAAAAGGAGGCTTTATTTCTTACTGTCCTTGTAGGGAATGGTTGTGGTGCACTACAGCAATTTCTTGTTCAGCAGTCATGTGTCAAGCCTGGATGCCATATCAGAAGCGGGGTCAGTGGGTGGTTGGCTGCTAAGCAGAGCTTTGAGCCTGTAAGTGCAGTCTTGGATGTGCCTAAGGCACCCTGCTGTCACAAGCAAGGAAGTGCGGTATGCCATCCTGCTTGCCAAAGGTAGATGCTTGCAGGATCTCCGAGAAAGGCCATCTGCGTAGGAGTCAGGTGGGACATACCATAGATATGGCTGCTCTGCAAACCTCTTCCACTTCAAAAATGTTGAGCACCTTGACTTAATTCCCCTGATAAATTATTTATCATTAATATTAGATTGTCCTTTTGGAAAGAGTCAAAGCAGACACGTTTGATATTATAGGGGCAGCTTTCAAAGAATTCAGGTCCAGTTGCTTGAATATATTTGGCATACGATTCATCTTACCTGCCTCTAGAAGTTGGTGGTTTAAATGATGTCTATTTCTGAGCTCGTCACCTTTGGCTCCTGTTATAGTCAGCAGAAAGAAAGTAGCACTGCCAAAGGGCACGTCTTAGACACCTGCTGTATGAGAGACGACTCACCCAACCGAACGCGCTTAACTCTTCCCACTGACTAGGCTAGCCTGGAGCAATGAGCTCAGATTAGGCACCTCAGTTTTAGACATTCAGCATGAAGTGGGATGAATCCCATTCTTAGCATGGAGGTACTGCTATTTAAAAATCACAGATAATATTAATGGAAAAGTTGCTGCTGATTTGCATGAGAAATGTGATCTTCCAACCTCATGGGACTACTCACATGAGTAAAAACCATGTGAATGTTTCACTGCTTACAGGATCTAAGCCACACTTACTGCTGTTTGATTAAAAACAAAAGTCTCTGTTGATTTTAACTGGTATCACGTTAAGATCCCACTATAGATCCTTCTTCAGTATAATCTCTTGTGTAGCAGGATGAGTTTTCTAGTTTGACATTGTTACTTTCCATGTCAGAGCACGTACAGGAAGATCTAGAAGTCTACGTTGCAGCCACGGAGTGCAGCTTTAGACAGAAGGTAGCTTTACACTAGCTGTATGGGGTACTGTGGCAGGTACTCTGCGTGCAGCTGGGGACTACACGGGCTTCTGTGGTTGAAATGCGAGATCTGCTTCAGTCCACAGGATGTGGTTCCTCATCTGCGCTTCTTGCAGCGTACAGCTGCCACTGTCCTATTGCTGCCTGCTCCTGTCTCCTCTCCAGCAGCCCCTCTGGCTCCTGCTGCTGTGCAGACAGCAGGCCGGGGTATCAGAGGTGGCTTCAGGTGCTGAGGGCTGTGAAGTGTATATGAAGAAGAAATGGTGTGACCTGTCTGTCCCAAACAGCCTCTCCCTTGTCCCTGACACTCCTCCTTGGACTCCTGTTGCTTCTGCTACTGCCCGAGGTTGAACTGCCACCAAAGGTTAATCTGAGTGGCCAGAGGAACATGGAAGAAGCTGGGGAGCGGAGAATACAGAAAGATGGCAGGAGCAGAAGACTAGAAGGCTTGTTACCCACCCACAGCACACCTCCCACTTACACATCCAGTGTAAGTATCTATCTCTCGCTGTCCTTGCTATGCCGCCAAGTGCAGAAATGCGTTTGCACCTGTGGTCATCCTGCTCTCATCATCTCTTTCATGAGGAGTGGCAGAATACAATGCAGAAAGGAAATAGTTTTGCCATTTTGGGATTTCAGGGCATATGTCTCCCTTCTTTCACCTCCTGATGTCCTTCAGGGAGTGTAGGGAAATTAACCCCATTCACAATGATGTGACTGCTTGTAATTAGAATTCTCATTCACTCTTTATAGCCACTGGTATCCATCAAAGGCTTGATTTCCAGGTCTGTTGCGTAGCGCAGTGAAGAGGAAAAGAGCTGAAGGTGCTAAGCATGCTGACAGAATGTGAGTGGAATGGAGGGAGCTGCTGTGCTGACTCTGAGAGCAGGCTTGAGAAGTCCCAGCTAATGCTTGGCATGCCCCGGGGTGCTGTGTGGTCTTGAAAAGCTGGTCAGGGGAGTGAGAGTGGGGCTTTTAAGAGCATTTTATTGGGCACTAGGGGCAGACCAGGAATGGGTTTATAATCTGTTGTCATGGTTCAGCTGACAGATGGCAACTGGTGAGCAGTGGTATCTTGAGTGCTTCATGGGATTGAAACCTGTGCTAGCTACTATAACCTGATGGTAAGCTGCTGAAAGTGTCCCTGTGCAGAGAAGCTGTGCTAGCTAAAGGCTGAATCAATTTAAAAAGCAATTTTAATTATACTAGTGCAAATTTTGTGAGCAAGCACACAATCTCCTTGGCGGTAAGGAGAGAGATGCCATTAGTGGTGTGTAAAACTGATCCATAATCTCTAGACTAGGCTAGCGCATGCTGAAAAGAGTATCAGAGACAAGGTAATTGCCATAATATAAAGGTAAAAAGTCCCTTTATATTATGATGGTATGCGTTAATCTGTCCCTTGTTAACAGGATCTGACTGATGATCAAGCTGTAATTCGGACCTCAAAACCGGGAAAACCCCACACAATAGTGCTCTATAAGGTACAGGAACAGTGGATTAACAGGGTACGAGGAAGCCTGCCAGATTTGCGCGGTATCCTAAGCTCCACCATCCCGTTTGGCAACCTTCTCTTTACAGTGCAACAAGTGTCGCTGTCACGAGCTGGCCGCACGCTGACACATCGGATCTGTGACCTCGCGTTTCAGCCCTGCGCTTGTGTAGTGGCTGAACTGACCCCTGCAGCCAGGGATCAGATGGGAAGCCATTAGGGGTGATTCCTCACCAGCACAATGTCCAGGCTCATGTCACTGCTGCTTCGAGTCATCCTGGGAGCAATCATCCATGAATTGATTTTATGGCAGTGCTGACACTTGCCTTCATTCTTTCGGAGCCAGAGAGAATTGCTCTTAACCATGCCCCCTGCCGCCTCGGGATATAATCTCAGGAGCATAGTTTAGGGGCACAGCCAGCTTCAAGGAGCATTACTTTGCTTCAGTGCATTTTTATGTGTTTTCTTTTCCCTACAGGCCTTTTTCTGTTAAGAGGGATATTTGGACCAGTGAATGCACTTTTTTTTCCCTTCTTCTTAGTAAAGCAACAGTCAAAAAGTCTATGTCTGTGTGCTGTTGTCAAACATACAAATGTTTGCCTAGTTTGCTACTGGGTAGCATCCTGGGTTTATGTTTTAGCTTCTAGATTGGTGATAATATCCTCCCTTAACAAAGGATTTTACAAACAAATGCACATATCAAAATCAGTTCATCAATACAACTGCAGTTCCAAGCCTGCATTTGCCAAATCCACAATCCTGGGAATACGTTTTAAGGATAAAGCTTCAGTGAGATTATTTATGCAAAGAAAAAGGCTTTTTTAGCATTAGGACCAAAATAAGATTTTTTCGTAGGTCAGAAATCCTTTGAAGTACTTTCATTTTTTCCCCCTCTAATTCTCATTAGCTTAATTAATTGTTGCTCTCTTTTGAAATTAAGGAGAACAAATTGTTCTCGTGGTACTGAAGGGCACAAGAAAATAATTGCAAACAGTCTGTTTGTACCTGAGTTTTTATTATATTTCTCTTGAATGGAATCTCAGGAAAAAGGGAGGCAAATCGTTCACAGAAAAAAAACCCCACTATATTAAAGCCAGAAATATATTTGTGTGGTGATTTCTTGTGGATGCATATAGCATCGCAATGTTCTGATAATGGAAACAATTTGCTTTAGAAACAGTATAAAGGTTGCTAATTTCCAAATAATGGAAAATGGTCTGCTTGACAGGTTTTTCTTTTCAGTATTTATACTGCATGTACAGTAGCAAAACAACAGGAGCCGAGGCAGAGTCGGGCAGGCAGGGCGGGCTCTCCAATAGCTGCTGTACCCCTGCTGTACCCCTGCTAAAGCCGGTGCGGCGGGACAGCGACAAGGACACGGCCTTTTGGGGGTCCCGTTAGGGGATTAGCCCTCTCCCTTCAGGCTGGGAAGGGAAGGGACAGGATTTTTTTTTTTTTTTTTTTTTATTTTTTTTTTTTTTAGGAAAATGAAGGCAACACCTACGTGTGCTGAAGTGGGTGCGTTTTCCATATTTTTCTATACCATGAGCAAATATCTCTGAAAAACAAGCACGATTTGGAAAGGTAACCTGGCTGGGAAGCTTGCAGAGCTACATTTCTGCCAGACTGTCTTTCATTTTCCTGTTACATTTCATGCATCTGAAACATGGGTAGGGAGCTTGTGCTTACTTTTTGCTGTTGTATAAGGCAAATGGGGTTGGAGCTTTGTGGATTAATAGGATGGGAGGTGGCTTCCTGCCTTCTGTCGGTGGGAGATAAAAGGTGCCTTCTCACCTCACAGGTCTTTTTGAAACAGTCCATCAAGTTAAGTATTAGAAATAAGAGCTGGTGAAGTGGGTGGAGAGAAGAGAGTTTCTGGAGCAGAGTGCATACATTATACTTACTGACTATTGATCTTATGGGTGTATTGGTCGTATTGCTCTGGCAATATTTGGGATGAAGAGCAATGATGGACTATTTAGGCAGCTGGGGCTGATTTTTGGGAATAGTGGTTAGCCTGGATCCTATTTAGTTGAAGAATGACCTGGAATTGGGATAGGAAAGCATGAAGACAACCACCCATGCGCAGCCTCTTTACAAGATATGAGGGTTGAAGAAAGGCTGTTATATCTGCTGCCTTTGCCAGCTCATTTCTTCCCCTGTCTACATGGGAAAACAGTGAGGAGGCAAAGAAGGACTGTTTCCCCATCGATACATAGTAAGAAGATGTGATGGCAGTGTAAGTCACAGAAAAACTTCACAGATTTTAATAGAAGATGAACCATCCTATCATACTCTGTAGAGATAAGGTCATGTTTTCAGTCTTTTGAGTTTTCTACTGAATTCCTTAGCAGTGACATATTTTTCTAAAAACTTTTAGAAAGGTTAGCACGGTCCCTTAAGAATCCTATAAACTTCTAGGCTGATGACAACAGAAGATCTTCAAACTTACTGTCTTTTGGGATTTATACCCACTAAATCCTAGAAGGCTTTAGATGTGGCCAAAACTGCAAATACATAGCAAGTAAAGGGTGGGACTTGCAAGCCCAAAGAATGTGGATAGCAGGAACATGCAAAACTTCCCTCAGTGGGCTAGTTGAATACCATCTGCTCAAGGAAGGCTGGAAAGCTACGTGGTCAAGGAAGGCTTAAAAGGATTGAAGAACAATGAGGAAAAAGTTAAATGAGAGTTACAAAATGCCCATGAGAAAAGGAGGAGAACTGAGAATCCTATGAAGTGCTGCACAGCTTCCTTTCTCATTTGGCTTCCGCATCATGTCGCACGTGGCATTTTAGGCTCTGTGGAGCAAGGGCCAGCCATCTTACATACTGTTCACAAGGACCGATATACTGCCTTGTACAGGCAAATACACATAACGAATCTTATTATTATCCCTGATACGATTATTTTGATTATTTAGTGTATCGTGGATGAGAATGAGTAATTAAAATAATATTTAAATGTAGATTTTGTTTGCACAGATACTGAAAAATATCTCTCTTTAGCAAAGCCTTTTGCTGTTGCTTTTTGCACCCTGGGGAGACTTCAGATGCCTGATCATTTCCCTTGGCCCCCCAGCTCTGGGGAAATCATATCTTTTTGTTGGCTCCCTTGGCTTCCCAGGCAATGCAAAGAGCTGGCTCGATGTGGGACCTAAATGACAATTCATTGCCAGGAGGGAAGTAATTTTCAGGCCTCCTCCCCTTCTTCTTGCCATGAATATAATAATACACTTTGGAAACATTACTGGGGTAATCTGAAAACAGCAACGCTGTCAGAAATCAGAAAATGCCTGATAGAACCAGTCGTTCACATAGCTTAGCTATGATGTTTAGAATCACTGTACATCATATTTCACTCTTCTCTGACACCCTGCTGGATTTTTCCCCAGTGAGAAGTCATCTTTGCATTAAACCACTATAAGAGCTCTATAGGTTGGATGACATTGTTGCTATTTTCCTTCTCCTTCCCCCCCCCCCCCGCCCCTTTTTTTTTTTTTCCCAGAAAGCTACTTCATGTTGCAAAGATCATCAGATGAAATGAATGCAGCCCAGCTGGGATTTGCTGGAAATGTGTTCAGCTTGGCAACACCTCTCACAGAGTGGCTGGGTCCCTAAAAGCTTTGTTTAAAACGATGAAATGAAAACAAAGGAGACATAATTAGCTGGTGTGTAATAATAGACAAGGCTTATATCCAGCTACTGTAAAAGTCATTTAATGAAGGGTAATCTGGACATAAGCCCGCACACTATAGTTGTAAAATATTTAAGCTTTTTAATGAGAGGGAAAATGGAGAGAAGGGTTTGCTAATGTGATTAGGAAAAATGCCTTTCATAACCATTTTTACAGGGGCTTGCAATTCCTAAACTGAGGTTTGTAGCTTTCTTGAAGCCGAAGCAGCAATAAAACTTTTATACCACACCAACACTTAAAAGCTACATACATCACATTGGTTTTATATGTCTGAGTGGGAACATCAGCGTACTGCTTTTTATGTCTGCAAAGGGCTACACTGGCTATTGAGTAGCATCTCCAGTTTTTCCCACTTACCTCAGATTGCAGAGTGCTTGTGGATGAGCAGTCATTAATCTTAAGGTGCAGTAAAAGTTGCTTTCAGTGATGTTCTTTCTCATCTCCCCCTCCTTCTTCTGTTTTTCCTCTCTGTGTTCCCTCTCCTCTCTTTCTTCCTCCTTCCCAGAAAACTCCCTTTTCTCATACTCCCTATACCCACTACTATTGGAACCAAAACAGATGCTGCTTGGTCTGAGGTGAACCGGCCGCTCTGATATGATGAATACATACCGTTATTTTTAGTCCCTTCACAGGTTACTAGGCAAAATGTAGGAATTAGCTGGGGATTTTCCATGATGGGACAGTCATAAATGATGTAATAAAACATTATTGTAGCCCTGTGAAACATTTCGAGGTGCGATCCAGTATGATTATGGTATTTACCTAACCTGAGTGTAGATGTGTCTAAATTTTTGTTACCTGTGCCTGGGAGGGAGGGATAATCCTGTCCTCCTGCAGGGAACACCTTCTTTCTAATTAATGGAGAAAGGTGGACACCTCAGGAAGGTGGACACCTCTGAAAATCTCCAAGGTTATAGACGTTCCTCTCTTCATTCAAGAAAATGAATGGAGACTCACAGTGGTACACCAGATTTTCAGTCTTTTCTAAGACACAGGAATGGCTGAGAAGGGCCACGTGATGCTGAGATGGTGTGTATGGTTAGGCATGGCTGTCTGACACCTAGGGGGAGGGATAATGGAGACAAATTAGTTTCCACCCTAAACGTCTCTCTGGGAAAGCCCAATGCCCGTGGATAGCAGGGTACCCACTGGTAGAGCCTTCCCTGCAGTCCCCCGAGTCAGTGACTGGGGGGAAGGAGGGCTTGGTGATGGGGAGGAGTTGCTGGGCAGTGGTTGGGAGTTTTGCCGCTGAAAGTTTTCAGGGTGAAAGGAAGAAAGTCCTGGGAGTTCATGCGTCCCCATAGTGCCAAAGCATCGCCCAAGCAATGCTCGCCTGGCTGGCTCATGGGCGCTGCGATTGTTCAGCCAGCCTCAGCTGCGCTCTTCCCCTGGTTTCCTCGCTGCCTGTTTTCAAGGGCTCCGTGGATTGCACTCATTGTCAGTACAGCCAATTAGGGTAATTGTTGCCATTATTTCAGTGATATCTCACAGAAATAACATGCTCATAGACACGGTTTTCTCACTTCTTCAAAGTCATGACTGCACCATCAGAATTTTAGCTCAAAGGTTTTGCTTAAGCACATAAATAATAGTGGTAGGTCCGTCCCTCACGTTCTTGCAAATTCTTCATTTAAGCTTCCATGTAGGAATGGAGATAATAAATATTAATGTATTTCTTCCTACCTTGATATGCTAATTCTGATGTGAATGGTAATCAAGAAGCAACTGAAAAAGATGACTCGATTCTGGTATTATTTATGAATCCTGCACTGAAGCATTGGACTAGGGGTGTGTGACAACGCCAGTTAAGGGTGATTTAACATGAATTGCTCTCTGGAGATATCTTCTTTGCTTTATTCATGGTATAAAATCATTTAAGATTACTAAATTCCCTATTTATTACCTCAGTGAGTTGTCTCAAATTAGGTGAAATTGGTTCTTTCTTTCCCACCTCTTTCCCAGCCTTCTAAATGAGGTGCTGAACTCAAGTGCTTTGAGTTGTGCACCTAATAGTCTGATTGACTTCAGTGAGTTAGTTAAACAAAGCCTAAAGTGTTGGTAAGAGTGGTGGATCTTTTATAGTTACCAGCTTTATAGTATAAACTGAAGAATTCATTTCTGAGCGAGCTGGATGGATGTTCAAGTTGATTCATGTAGTGTTTCAAGCAGAACCACAAAAATACTTTCAGAATATTGGAGAATCAAAGATATGCCTAAAATGAATCTCAGACACTAAGACCCCCAGACTTTGTTTCAGAAACCTTCATATTTGAATAAGCTGGAACAGAAACCTGGATTTTGTCACTCATCTTGAGTAGAGATCCAAGCAGATGCACTATACCTGATATCAGTGAAACGGGTGAAAGTTTGGATTTAAGTTTCACATGGGGATTCTGAGAGGTGGATTAATCTCTGCACAGAATATTAGTGTAAAAATGTAAAGAGTCACAACTATTTCTCAGCCAATTATTTGTACAGACTGAAGATCTCACGACTCTGCTATTGACTTCAGTGGCAGCAGGGACCTGCTTTCATCAGCACCAGAACCTAATCGAGTTAGAAAAGTAGCAGTGGCTCAAACAAAACCAGTCACACCAAACTAACCTCCATGATAAACTCTTAAAGGAACGACAAAAGACAGCTTGAGCTACTTGTAAATTGGTAACTCTCATCAGCGTGTGTAAACTTTGCTAGAAGAGGTGTCATACAAATGGTCAGAATTAATTTTTTTTGTTTTTTATTTTTAGAATTTCAATGCAATTGTAAATAACAGGAAGCATTGGAAAAACATATAACACCACTATAGCCAATTTCCCATGTGACAAGCTGATCTCCATTTTTAACAAGTATGAAATGATGTTTGTCATTTCGACAAATCTTGACTGTGCTGAAAGATCAAATGACCTTTGAATGTAAGAGGGGTTAAAAAGACCAGATGCTCAGAATTGAGTTCATTGTAGATTCAAAGTGCTTAAAGCTAAAAGCTGAAAGACTGAGCGTTGTCTTTTCTCATTTGATGTTGCAGGTCACCGAGGTTACATGCTCTAACTATGTGAAGGCCCTATGAATATGAACGCTTCTTCCTTTTTATCTAGCTGCTCGTTAGCAGAATAACCCATTATGGTTATAAATTACAATTTTCTTTTCAAATGGCTTGATAGACAAGAAGGGCTAAATTTAAAACCCTGATTCAAATACACCCAGCTTCAAGCTCTTTAACATGGGAACTGTGCGGATTGTATTTAAGTGGTGGTAGATGGCACTCAATTAAATAATATCAATTCGGCTCATGAGCTGCAGCATCACCAGATGTACCCATAAGCTGCAAACATCCTCTTTATTCTGTTTCCCCGTCAACACTGAGTAGGTTAAGGAACAATATTTGCCTTTGTAAGTGGTCAAAAATTGTCCAGTACATAAAATGAGAAAAGTTAGTAAAAATGGTGTAAAACACATAATATAATTAAATACAACTTCTCTACGCTCTCACATAATAGGCTTACTGTAAACATATCATTACAGTTTTCAAACAGTGTTTTCTATTTGTGAGATCAGTTGTTTATCAGATTGATTTTATCATGGGGAGGGGGTAGTTCGCCAAATTTGACACATGATATTTGTTCTGGGCCTAGATTAGCTGGACCCGAATCATGAGAATGATGGCAGCTGCAGGATGCAAGCCTATTTTTGTGCTTGCTCTTGAGCAGTCCTAAGCAAAGTGATATTCTCTGCATCAGAGATTTATTCAGTCTCATTATTGCTGTTTCACCCTGCTACAAGGAGGGCCTGAGTGGGGAGGACTCTGAGAATGTGAGAGTTTAATATTTCTCGTTAAGGATGTGCAGAGACAATAGAAGGAAGAGTGGGACCTCTGCCAGAGGTGTCAGTGGGAGAAAGCGGGTCATTGATGCCTTCTATCAAAATGACAACTCCCAGTAGGAGTTCCTCATCAGGGACTGCTTGGGAGCAGTGGAAAGGTAGTCAATTTTGTTGGTGACGGGGGTGATCAGGAGCTGGCATTGTATCCATCGCACCCCCCCAACTGTACTGCTGCATGACCTGCTGGTGGGAAACGCACTGTACAAAGACAGAGGCACCGCTGGCATGGTAGGAGTCCTGCAGAAGTTTAGAGATGTCAGGAAAGCACTGACAGCCTGTGCTTTTCAGATGTGGTAACCAGCTGACGCACGGCTTGTTTAGCTGTGC
Organism: Phoenicopterus ruber ruber; assembly: GCA_009819775.1. Classification (NCBI taxonomy): domain Eukaryota; kingdom Metazoa; phylum Chordata; class Aves; order Phoenicopteriformes; family Phoenicopteridae; genus Phoenicopterus; species Phoenicopterus ruber. The sequence goes on along the minus strand of CM020215.1, from coordinate 185,581,991 downwards.
TATGAGGGTAGCAGGCCTCTACGTGCTGGTTTGTGGTGGTGAAGCTAGTTAAATGTATGCTGCTCATATATTGCTTTGCCTCACTACCGCTGAAGTTTGCATGTGTTTTTATTACCCTTCTTGTTTCAGGAATCAGATTGTAAGAATTACTTCTGTTTCAGCAAAACACACCTCTCTTAAACTTGGCTTTACCTAAAAGTAACTGTCTAAAAGTTATGTGTCTAGCCTAAGCTAGTTAGACAACTTGCCTCTAGACTCCACTGCCAATGGGGAGAGAGAGAGAGGTGATCCACCTAGCCTGTTTTATATGGACAGACTCGACCCTCTCTGAACCATCTCATGCTTCTGTTCTTTATGAAAGGATTTGGAGGCTGCACCATTTGTGGTTACCAGAGCCTGAGCCTCAGCTTTGCCATCTGTGTTGACCAGACTAAAAAGAGGTACTGTCCAACACTGAAACACTCCACAAAGATTCAAGTGTCACTGCTGAAGATGGACTCAGAGGTGGTTTGCTGCCATTTCATGTCAGGGAGTGGTAGCACAGATGGAATTTAATCTGTAAACATTTTTTTCTTAAATGTAATCCAGGCGTGCGCATTTAAAGTGCTTTCCAGATTCTGGCCTCATTGCTGTCTTCATGGGAAATTTTTGCACTGCAACTGTTTTCTCCCTAGACACAAAAGGAATGGGTTCTTTGTAATGTATGATGACACGTTTCGCTAGAGGGACAGAAATGAGTGTTTTACTGAAAAAAAGACCCTGTTAAACAACATCCATCTTCCTCTTTGCAAAATGGGCAGTTATTAAATTATTTCCGTGAATGTCTCTGCAATAATGATGTATTTTCTTTTGCATTTAAACTTGATCAGTAGCTCTTCGTTAGTGCTATTAGATCCTTAGGAAGAGCGATCCATTGTACTAACTGGCTGGGATGCCAGATACAGAAGCTGGCACAGAATGAAACTCAGATGGTCACTATCTGCTTACTACACAGCCTGCCAGGAGTGGGATTCACTAGGAATATATGAATTGCTTTGCACGTCTTTAAAAATGAGCACATCTTTTCTGGGTGCTCATACCTGTTCCCCTCTGTTCAAATGAACACTTGCTTTTCACTTTGTCAAGAGTGTGACTTGCTCCCTTTGCAAAAGTTTGCTGGCCCTTTTAAAATCTCTGCTCAGATACCTTATTCTTGGTCATGAGGGATCATGTATTTTTGTATAAAGCCATGGGAATTTTGGGTGCTAAACATTCCTAGATTTCAGCATCTACCAACGCTGGGATTTTTGGGTGCTTCAATCCAAAAGAAATACGGAAACACAACTTTGATGTAGGCACCAAGAAAAGGATGTATTTCACCTCTGAAAGGCAGATGTCCAGTTGACACTAGTTGTCTTTCTTCCTCTCTAATTAACAAAAGAGAATCATATCCAGAATCCTTCTAAGACGCTTACCATAGTGTCACATAAGTCGCTCTTTGGAATTACCTTTCTCTCTACTGATTTTAGAGATGAATCCCACCCCTGATTCCCATTCTTTTCCCCTTGATGTCACTCGGAAGTTGGATGTTGACATAGAAATTACACATCTAAATATCTTTGTGGATCTAGGTCTAAGCTGGAAAATTTTGCTTGATGGTGTTTCTATCTTCTTCGAAGTGCACAAGTATCATCTTACCTTTTATTTTCACGGGGCAGAGGAGAAAAATCTGCATAAATCCTTTCCTCAGAAAAATACTACAATCAGCTGAACACCAGTAATTGTGTTCTAAATCTTTATAACCTCAGTTCTAGTCTTTAAAGTATATTTAGAATAGCATATTTAGCTGCATTTCTTCTCTTGCCTTTAAAATGCCAGGCACACCAATAGAACTATATGAATAATAAATTATAATACTGTTTATCATCTAAATTGTTATCGTTTAGAATTTTTCTCTCAAGTGTTTCTTCTGGAAATCTATTCAACCCTCCCTGATGACACATTTGGATGAACATTTTTCAACTGTGAATGCCTAAAGTTAGTCATCTAGATCTATATTTAGGCACAAAAATGAATGACCTGATTTTCAGAGTTGCTGATTACTTATTTTGATGCATTAATATGAATTTAACAGCTTAGCTGTAGGTGCCAAAGTCTTAAGAACGTTGTTTTTTTTCCTGTGCACAACGTGTCTATCAAACTGCAGAACACATGCAGAATTAAATTACTAATGAATGATGACAATATGCCATATAAAAACAATGTTACATTGATTCATTTATTTGTTTACATGGTTGGGCAGGCTAATTTTATGCACAAAGTCCATGAGGAAAGCTGATTTATAGTGATTTGAACAGAAAAGCATATATTTCTCCCATTTCCTATCAAGACAATGGTGAATTCTCTGTGAAGAAAGCACATCCTCTGGTTGTTCTTTGTTGCATGCCAAAGAGAAATATAATCTGAAGACATTTTGCTCATTCTATCAGAAAAACAAACTTAGTTTTTCCTGATGACTTTCATTATGTTAAAATTTGAGAAAAAACTGGGTACTGCACAAAAAATTGACGCATATTGTAAAACAAAAGCCTTTCAGAAAACATTAAGGGCCATATGTTCATTTTGGAGATATACGGTGCCACTTTGAAATATGGCTTTCTTGTTGCTTAAAGACTCAATTCATCAAAGAGCTTGGCTACTTACATTAACGGGTCATAAGCATTTGCTTAAGGGCATTGCTGAACAGGGGCCTAAGAGCCTGATTTGCTATACCTTGTCTAGCTGAGTTTGAGAAGGTCCCTAAACCATTCTGAGGACACCCAGGACTACTTACAGAATAAGGACTATTGAACTGTAGCGTGAATGCCAGGATCTAGACTTTAAAGATAAGGGTAATAAATAGTCTTTGTTTAGTGTGTCGCCCTATTCTCTATTTTAACATTGAATTATTCTGGATACACACAAGGGCTTTTTGCAAAGAAAGAGATGAAATGAGGATCAGCCTCTGGGTTTCCTCATCTTTCAGGGTTGGTCTCTGGGCCCTGATCCAACAGTGGGGAGATTCCTATGAACCACAGGGGCAGCGGGTGCAGGCTCCCACCTACTGCACTTAATTTGCTTGCAAAAACCTTACGGAGAACGGCTTGAATACAAGTAAGCTGAGTGAGAACTGCACAGCTCCACCTGACATGATATTGACAGCAGGTGGTAAATGTGGATGGAAGTGCCTGACTGTCGCTGAATAAAGCACACAGTCCCTTCAGCATCAGCAGCTGCGTGATCGCCGGGGACCTGTTTGGTTACATGTGTTTTTTTCACATCTGTCATTTTAACTAAATTGGTGGTCTAAATGAATAGTGTCACGCACAGGAACATTACATGGATTTATGACAGCTGAAATGTATAGCACCTAGAGGATTTGGGGTCCACAAAGCAGTGAATGGATTTCAGAAAGGCATGATTTTCATCTGTGGTAGATATAAGCTTGATCCATTATTCATCATGCTATGCAAAAGAGAATTGCACATTGGGTTCACAGGGCAGTCTTCTGGCATTTCAGAAAGAAGAAAAAGGAGTTTAAGAGAAAGATTTATATGTTTATGTTGCCTCTGTTTATGATGTGAGCAAAAGAAGTCCAATTTCCTCCTAATTAGATTATAACAGGTGGAAGCAAATCCAACAGAAGGGAAGCTGTTTGTACAGTATCTCCACAGCATTTGGTGTGGGTGTAGCAGGGAAACGGGAAGCATCTCTCAGCCGTGCTTTTCCCCTCTTACGGTCTGACACCCGCCACGTGCTCTGCCGTCGGATAGCAGCGTAACTGGGCCCAGCGTGGCGGCTTCACCCTGGCTCAGGTAGCGCAGCTGAGTTCAGCTGACCCAGCTGGGCAAGTGCGTCACCTTTTGAGACTCATTTCACACTGCGCCTTGTTCTTCTGAGAGCTACGTTGCCTCGGGTGCTCCTGTTCCCTCTCCTGCACACCCTGTTTCACACAGGCTTGGATCCATTGCTGTCACCCATGTGGGTGGCGTCACAGCCCTTGCCACTTCTCCACTGCTGGTCCTGCCTCATGTTCTGCTTCACCCACCCCCGCAGCCAAAAGGGTAGCAAGCAAAGGGTAGCACATCCTACATGCAGACATCGCATCCTCCAGCCGTTTAAGCTGGGATGCTGAGACGTGAGCAGAGGCGGCTTGGGGAGTGCCACACTCTCTGCTCTGTTACGGCGTGGTACTACCAGCAGAGTGATGCGGCGGACAGTTGGAGGCAGAAAGCTCTGAAAGTGTCATGCCAAGAACTGACAGAACTTGCCTATCAGAGATTTCAGGTTGTCTTGGTATCTACAGATGGTGAGGGTTATTCTCCTTTCTCCTCAGATTCGCACTAGTGAAGCTCTATTGACATCCCTCTGATACCCTTCTGACAATGAGAACAGAGTCCAGGTGGGCAGGTACTGAACAAGGGATGTAAGAAGATGGATGTTTCACCCCTGTTTTTAAGCAACCTAGGGAGCAGTGTTACTTCAATCAAAATCAAAACTAATGAGTTCAGAAATTTTCATTGCATTTTAAAGGAGGGGCAGACTTTCTACCTTCATTTTGAGTTTATAACCTAATATGTAAGAAAGGTGAAGATACACTTTTTAATTAAATAACTGAGGAGATCAGAACTGAGGCCCTGTTTGACTAGGTGTTAATGCTCGTCTTTAAATCTGCCACTGAAACAGAAAATCTAGAGAATTATTTTCTGATTGTTATAGAGAAATAGAATCATAGAATCATAGAATTGTTCTGGTTGGAAGAGACCTCCAAGATCATCGGGTCCAACCATTAACCTATCACTACCAAGTCCCCCACTAAATCATATCCCTTAGGACCTCGTCTAAACGTCTTTTGAATACCTCCAGGGATGGGGACTCCACCACCTCCCTGGGCAGCCTGTTCCAATGCCCGACAACCCTTTTGGTGAAGAAATTTTTACGAATATCCAATCTAAACCTCCCCTGGCGCAACTTGAGGCCATTTCCTCACAAAATCATTCATGATGGTGGACTTAATTGTTTTCTTGTGGGCAAAATCAAGTATTCTGTAGTCATATAGGGCATATACTGTCCTCGGCACAAGAAAGACATGGACCTGTTGGAGTGGTTCCAGAGGAGGGCCACAAAAATGATGAGAGGGCTGGAGCACCTCTCCTCTGAAGACAGGCCGAGAGAGTTGGGCTTGTTCAGCCTGGAGAAGAGAAGGCTCCGGGGAGACCTTACTGTAGGCTTTCAGTACTTAAAGGGGGCTTATAAGAAAGATGGGGAAAAACTTTTTAGCAGGGCCTGCTGTGATAGAAAAAGGGGTAATGGTTTTAAACTAAAGGAGGGGAGATACAGGCTAGACATAAGGAAGAAGTTTTTTTACAATGAGGGTGGTGAAGCACTGGCACAGGTTGCCCAGAGAGGTGGCAGAAGCCCCATCCCTGGAAACATTCTATGATTCTATGATTTGTGTGGAAACAAGGTCTATTTCTGTGTAAATATGTTTTACCATTGCTTCAGACTCCTAGTGAGATCATGATGATAAAGCAGCGCAAATCCTGTCACAAACTGGCACAAACCAGCATGGCAGGAAATTCCAGACCCAATGGCAGACTTCCACAGGCTATTGGAAATAAGCTGCTGTTCTGCTAAAATGGTGATTGGGACTATGTCTTATGGGAAGAGGACTGAGTTTTTAATATGTAGATGTGCAGATGGGTCCTTGTCAAGTTTATGGCGTGACACTCATTTACCTTCAGGGAGAAGTTGAAATCCAAACTGTAAAGAAAAAACAGGTTCCACAGGCAGGATCTGTGAAAAAAACACATATTTTTTGCAGATACTGCTCTTGACTACTTTGAAAGGCATGTGAAGAAGTGCATTTACAGCAATTAATGGCTAGAGAAGTGAACATTATAATTCTGGGTTTTTTTACATCCAGATTTTCTCTCTGCTTCTCTTTCCTTTTTGCCACCATTTCCTCTGGTGCTACATTCTTACCTGTTTTTGATATGTGTTTTGAGAAATTGCTCCAGACTTGTCTATACAGAGATCTATTAATAGTTACTCATGCTCTAGGCAAGTGCTCTAATTCCATCGATACAGTGTCTTTTTTTGAATTAGCTTAACTCAAGTCAGAGTGGACTAAACTAATTCTGACTAAGTCACTCCTATTTTGAAATAAAAGAGCCTATCCAAAAATTGATTGAGGAAAGACTTATTTTTCTTTAAAGTTGACGCTATCTCAGTCTAAATACACTTTGTCGTGTAAACAAGCCCTGGGGAGCAGCCATGTGTTCTGAATTACATTTGCAAGCTTTTGTGAGTACTCCAACTCATGTTCATGTGCAATTCAACCTACAGCAGTTCAAGATGTTATCGCTTCCCCACCTTCTCTGCTATTTATCACAGCCGTTCTGTCAGAAGTTCCTGCCAGGGACCGGCTCATTCAAGTCTTACCGCTCCAGTTCAAAGGGTTCCATCTTAGCAGAAACCTGATTTCATTCATGAATTACACTGGACTCTGAACTGGAATGTGGTTGAGGATGCACATTCTGTTCCTTTGACTCTGTTTTGGGGGTGCGAAACTGTTGCAGGGGGGCAGCTGGAGGCAGCACCATCTTCTGCTGCTGCAGCGAGATTAACCAGGTGCAGAGATTTGTCAGAAGATGCTGGGGACGTGGTGTGGCTCAGTAGCTCACCCTGGGGTCTGGGGATTATAGACTCGTGTTCTTTCCCCCATCATTGTATGAGTGACCTTGTATAGTGTCTTTGATATTTTTCTATAAAAGGTGATTTTATAGCTTGGCCAAATTGGATCGGATTTTTCTTGAGATCAACAAGAGAGCTTTTTCAGCCCCTGCACTAGGTTCATTTGAATGTCAGGTTCCTCTGAAAGCCGGTGAGGCTGTTCAGAATTCTGCCAAAAAATAGCGTTCAGGAGAACTGTCTGTTCTCCTTTAACCTTGTTCTCAAAGCAACAGCAACAAAAAATTGTTCTGGTTCTCCTGAGTCTTAAAAAAACATTAAGGCAAGCACTGAGCTCAGACGCTTGAAATTTGGCTGTATTACAAAGGACTGAAAATGAGACATTTGCCCTGGTAAATGCCTTAATAGAGGGGTCATTACCTGTGCTCTCTCTATGACTGGATTAAGCCCACTGCAGCTGAGGATGGATTGGACTAATAAACTCCGGAGCTCATAGAAAGCCTGCAGTAGTCAACAGCGTGGAAAGCAATCAGCATGCATGTTATAGTGTGAGCATTATTGTAGGAAAGCTTTCCTTGCTCAGGGGTCCCCAGGGCAGGGAGAGGGTGGGCTGCTTGGGCCACTCTATTTTCTTCAGACTCTTTTGCTTCAATTGTCTCAAAAGTTGAAAGCAGGTATGTTAATTTGTTCTGAGAAGCAGGGTGAGTTGCATAATAGCAACTGCAGGTGACGCAGAGCCTATCCCATCCTGAGATTTGCAGAAATCTGTCTTGCCACTATAGTTACAGTTCAGGTTAATTAGCTGCAGAGAACATCTCTGAGCATCTCTCCTTCGTGCAGCCCAATATGCACATTCTCCTGTGCTCCATCTATTTATTTCTAGGAGAGCAGGGCTGCTTTGGCATTGCTTGCAGTTACCATTATGCAAAACTTGTATCTATCTGGTCAGAATGGATTATTGTGTCCATTGCAAAGCTCAAAGCACACTTGTCCATGTCTACAGGTACAGCAAAACAGAACGTTTGAATAGCTTATAAAACCAAATGGGGACTTTCCTTTATAGGGTCCAGTGTTATCTGGGTGTGAGCTTTTTTTTCACTGATCCCTGAGTGATGAATGCAGCCGAAGAGAAGGGACTACTCATGTGAATAGCTGCTCATCTAGCCTGATCGGTCATAGTCAAGTCCCTATATAGCCTATCTCGCCTATGAATGCAGCATGTCTGTGCCGCCGCGCAATGTCGGGCTCTTTGAAGGTACACCTTGATCCCGGATACATTAATGCTCTGGTGATGCAACCCTCCAAGGGGGCTGAATAGGTGTAGGGTCCGTTTAACTTTGTGTGCATGCCACAGGAAAGGCATGAGAATATTCTCCATGCCTGGGAGCCAATGAGGCCTTTGAAATACATGTTACGGGCTTCCTTAGGGATATCTAATATTAATGTGAAAATATTCACAATGCTAATGGCTAAACAAAGCTGCAGCTGTATTCAGCTATATCCAGTCTATAGGTTTCCTCATCTCTTATTCCAGCTCAGATATTTTCCATATCCTCTTCATTGTGATACCTGGCTGAAGATGAAGACCTGAAGGAAGAGCTTTTTGCTGCTATGCCAAGCCCAGAAGATTTTGTCTTTTGAAGAGCAAGTGGTCATTAACATTTTTGGTGCAATTGAACATATTGCACTTTACATTGCTTGGCCCACATAGGGGGAAGAGACCCTCTTTGTATCTGTGAGAGGGAAGGTATTAGTAGAACTGCTGTGAAAATCCATTTCCCTCTTCACCTCCTTAGGCTGGTCAAGGCAACCCTGGGCTGACATTCAAAACAGGTCGAAAGAATAAGCAGCAGAGGACCACATCATTCAGATGTGGGTTTATTGTGAGGAAGAAGATTTTTTCTTTCCCGTCCCTTAACTCTGCACAGTGCGGTGTGTGCACATTTAGTCAAGTGGTCACTAAATGCTTGCCACCTCCTGGCTGGGCTAGCCACATTTCTTGTTCACGGAGCAGCTGGGGTCATCGGTGCATGAGGCTGGTGCTGCTCTGCGAGCTGACAGAGGCAGCAGTTTGCCTGGAACATGCAGAGCCATAAAAGCAGCTGGGAGCCTTTTCCCTCTGGCCAAGTGGTTGTATTTATATTCACCAACCAGAGGCATGTGCAGGCATTAGAGAAACGACTTGTTTTTTTAAAATAAAGGTCTTATTGTTGTTGGGATCTGCAATATGGTGGTATGTGGAGCAGATGTTTCAAGGACCTTTCTGTATTAAGTCTTTATTATATAGGTGCCTGTAAGTGTTGGGATTGGCGTTAATGGCTCAGACCGTGTCCAGACCATGTTCCTCTGTTACCTGGGACTGAGGACATATGTATGGAGGACAAGTCTTTCTGAAGGAGTAGGTATTCTCATCACTGGATGTGCATTTAGGGGAAGGGACAGGAACTAAATGCAAGACTCTCGAGAGTTTCAACTACAGTGTACTGAAATACTAAACAAACAGCTGCTCAGATGAGAAGACAACCCTTATTAGGTTGGGGTCTTTCCTAATTGTGTGTCAACTTTTACTTTTGAAAATCAATTTCTCTGCAAAGTAATACCAAAGTAAATTCCTTTCAACCTCATGCTGGCTCTGAGATACCTTTTGAAGGAGCAGTTATCTGCTGCCAGGAATAACATGCCCCCTGCCTTGTCATTACCCCAGGTTATTGTTGAGCAATTATTCTTTCTTTTTTAAAAGCATTTGCATGCAAGTTTCTCCTGCCTTTATACATGTGGCTAGCCATCCATGCAGATCTATCATAATCCCAATGCAATGGCACATCTCTTTCCTAGCCCGACTGTCCTGTGACCTTCCTTCTCTCAGATGCTTTCTTCTACCTTTCTTTGCCATGCTGTATGAATATACCCTACTCTCTGGTTTTGTTCTTGTTTCTTTTAATGAAGTAGTTATTCCTTTTCCTTAAGTATCCTTGCAATGGGATTTCATTCTTACTCACCACCCCAGCATATTTTGATACTGCTGTCCGTGTTTCATATATACACGCTTAACACCTCCTCTAGGTTTTGCTTTTCATGCAGTTTGATGTTCTCTAAGAAAGTGTGCCAGTTTTCATCTATGCTCTCTCCTTTTTGCTATCCTCTGTCTCTTCTGCCCATTGTCTTCCCATTCTTACAGACCGGGACTGTGCTTCCCTGATTTATTTTGGCTTTGAACTCACAGGCAGATTATGGCTAGATACAATTAATTTATCCAAGAGTCTCTAGGTTGCTTTGTTTCAGGGTAACAAGCTCTTCTGCCAAGCCACAGAATCTGTGGCTAATCATTTCTCATCCTTCTGTCTGGCGTGTACCTCACTTGCTGTCTTCTTCCTCTTATGTCTTTCTTACTGAAGGTCTTTCTTTTTTGACATTATGGATAATTTTTTTTCTTTCAGTTTTGGCAGCTCAGTCAGCTCAGCTTGTGTCAGTGGCATTTTTAAAGCTATAAAGGAAATTTTGCCCTCTCTGCAGATAGTACTCAGTTTCTCATTCTGCTGCAGAAAGACACCCTTTTCCCACAGTCTCAGAAAACTGAGACTCACCCTTACTAACACCATTTTTTAAACTAGGTGTTAACATTTCTCATACACTTTCTTATTTCGGACATAGCCCAGAGGGATGATTTTTAAAACACTAACCTGACACCCTACTGATAAAGGGATTAAATGAAAGTATTTGCATAATATCTTCCAAAAAGATAGGCTTTGTGATAGTTGGCACCAAAATATATTGCATAAGAATGTGAATCATTTGGAGGGGGAAAAAGTGCAAGTAATTTGTAAAGAGATTAGCAGAGGAGGACAGGGCTATGTTGGATGTTGATATTGTGAAATAGTAGGATTTCGTGATGTGAGTTTTTACACAGTGTCTTACCGAAGAGACCTGCCCACCCTAACTTCCTTGTTTCACTACAGGACGATCCCATAACCAAAGAAGCCCAGACTGGTTAGCTTCAGAAAGAACCATTTTGCAGCCACCTTCAGAAAAAATAAAGGAATATTAGCTGTTATGTTCTTGTATCACAGGATGAATTTGAATTAATATTTTCTCCATCTTTTTGGCTTTGCTTCAGAAATACATAGTTTGGTGGGAGGAGGGATTTAACAAGCTTTAGGCAAGCTTTGCTAAATCCACAGTATACAGGGTACTGGACGACATGCACTGGAATGCTGATTCCATGAGGCTCGGAGTCTTATCGCGTCTGCAGGCAAAGAGTAGAAATGCTTTGACATTAGACTTGCAAAATGTAATGTGCAGTGCAGTACTTTCAACCGTTCTGTCAGGTTAGCGTGATTAGGTACTACACCCCATTTTGAATCTTCTTTTTATTTTTTGGTTTTGTTCTAAGAAAGTGTAAGTTTGTTCTAAGAAAGTGTAAGCCTGTCCTGGGAATGTCCTGAACAGTTCAGAGAGAATTTGAAATTGTTACATCAGCTGGAATAAATATATTAGTTGATGATTATTTGATAGATCGAATGAAGATACGTAACCTACATTCAACTCTTCATCCTGTCATTGGCCTACTAAGCTGAGACAAGTTGTATCCTTTCTTGTGCCTTTATTTTTGCATGTTTCACGTGGTCCTGGTTCCTGTAATAGTTGAATGCTTCTTATTCTTGTTAATGCATCTTATCTCAAAATATGCCTCTGAGGGAGGGAAATACGATCTTTTCCATATGTAGATGGGAAACCGAGATGTAGAGGTTTATGTTCATACCACCAAACATGATCAAATAATATTTGACTCCAATGCCTTTGGATGGAGCCAGCAGCTTTAGAGAGCAGATGATCTAAATCACCTATTTCTCTGTTGAGTAATAATCACAATAATCTCTGCTGTAATAAACACAAAGCCTAAGTCAGGCTGGGTTTGAGAAGGGCTCTGCTGAACAGGACTCTGAGAGACAAAGGGTTGTTTTGTTGGTTTTTTTATTTGCAACGGCATTTTGATGTATAACTCCCACTGAAATCAAAGAGAAGGTCTGTGCCCCGGGGACTTTGCCCTAGGTTGCCCACTGGGTCTGTTGCACAACAAGGAAATACTGGTGGGTGCAGCTCTACAAAAGGGAAAATCCTTGTATTTTGCTGTTTTCCTAACTGGAAATTCCTAAATAAATGTAACCTTCCTGTATGACATATAAGTAAAGTTTCTCTCTTCTAAAATGTAGACAATGAATCTGACTTATTTTTCAGATGAAGGGCTCTACACAAATCTAAAGATATTTTTATTTAGTAATAATTATGCTTTGACTAGGAATAAAAATATAGGTCCCCATTGTCTCTGTGAGGTCATGTGCAAACAGAAATACAGGAAAAATTGCCAAAGCAACTGATTAACTATCATTACTTAGCTAATATTTGCTTCCTATCTCGGAACTGCCTTTTAAGCATAAAAGAAAAACTGGTGAATAACTATTGTGCTTTGTGGGTGATTTGCAGTATCAGCCTCTGGAAGGAACAGAGACCCACTGTTGTGCTCAGAAAGCAGGTTTTTCTCCTGATTAGAGACCCAGGCTCCAAACTCACAGGCTGTCTATGCTGACTGCACAAAGCTGCCTTTAAAACTGCACTTGCTTGCTATGTACTGGAGCCTGCAAGTGTGGCCACATGTGCTGCCAGGTTGTCCTCTCCATAGCCGTCAGGACTCCAGGTGCCCTGGCAAGGCCAGTGGACTTGTACGTGCCATAGCCAGCTGCCTTCAAGCAGCTTGCAGGCTGCCAAGGCTTTGCGGCATGGACGGGGCACGGAGCATGCTGCTCATTTGGGGTCTGCATACATGCAGATGCATCTGTACTGTCGGGTTTGTTTCCCTATTTGTGTTAGGCTTTCCCTTGAGGCTGCATCTATCCTGCTAAATGCATCCACCCCTGAGAATGATGCCTGGTTCACAGGAAAAGTGGCCTGTTTGCACCCTGCTCAAAGCTGGTTCCTTTATAGAAGCCTGGTGGTTTCCCTTGTATCCACATAGAATCATAGACTAGTTTGGGTTGAAAGGGACCTTTAAAGGTCAGCTAGTCCAACTACCCTGCAATGACCAGGGAATCCTCAACTAGATCAGGTTGCTCAGAGTCCCATCCAGCCTGACCTTGAATGTTTCCAGGGACGGGGCATCTACCACCTCCCTGGGCAACCTGGTCCAGTGCTTCATCACCCTCATTGTAAAAAATTTCTTCCTTATGTCTAGTCTATACCTCCGCTCTTTTAGTTTAAAACCATTACCCCTTGTTCTATCACAGCAGGCCCTGCTAAAAAGTTTGGTCCCATATGCATATGATGAGGCACTTGTCCTTTTGGGTCTCTTCTGGGCTCTTTGGCTCTAAGACGTGATCATTGCTTTTCTGTGTGGGGCTTTTTTTTATTTTTCTTTTTGTTTGGAGTATCAGAAACAACCTGAGACGTGGGTTGCAGCCCACCAGAGCTGTATTTCCATAACAAGGAATGTGCCAGGAGGACCTATGGCAGGAATTTGTCAGTACGAGACCTGGTAACATATTGTTGGAGGGCTGGTTAGGATGAGGCAGGGTTGATAAGGAGAAAACCCTCATCAATGCCACCTTTTGGGAGTGATCTGTTTCAAGGACTTCCCTTGGTTTTGTTTGGAGGAGATCAGCTGGTTCACTCCAAAAAAGAGGCTGGGAAGGAAGTAGCAATCATGCAATATCAGGATACCACAACTTGAGAGTAAACGGGGGATTAACTTGATGGGCAGCGTAGGCTTACCGGTTGTCTGCAATATGTATGTGCTGGTTTGCACCTGAACTCTGCTCTGGAGTGGCCAAAGTGTTTTTCTTACAGTGCAGAGGATAGTTCATAGCCTATAGCTGCTCTGATGTGGGCCAGTCTGCTCCTCTTGGTAGTGGACTTGGTAGTGATAGGTTAACGGTTGGACTCGATGATCTTGGAGGTCTCTTCCAACCAAAACTATTCTATGATTCTGTGACTCTTGGACTGGGGCTCAGGGCTTGAGCCCTTACAAAGACACTGTAATTACAGCTTCAGTCTCTCCATTCCCTTGAAAGTACTACAATTTACCCCAGGAAGGCAGACCACTATAACCTGGGAGGAAGCGGCCTGGATTCGTTTTATTGCTCTACCACCATGGCTCTGGTTCTTTTTGCTTAGACATTATCGCATGCCTTCCAGGTCTTGTCTATCTTACATTGAATTATTAGCCATGCAATTCTCCAGTGGAGATGCAGCTTCTGCCGTGAAAAAAATGCTTTTGCATGAACATATTATATCCATTCCCTACAAAATGAGCTACTCCTCCAAAAAGATGCTGCTGCCAGCCTTTTGAATCTGTTGGGAGGCTTATACTTATGTTAAGCTGTAGTTAAAACACGTCACCCCAATGGACTTGACTGCTCTGAAGAGTTTTCTAGTATGGATCTGCCCTAAGCCTCAGCTTTCCCATTTGCCACCTGGAGCTGATAGTGCTACGGTAACACAAGAAAGCCTTCTGAGTCCCTCAGCTGGGAGACGTGTTTCGTATGAGGCAGTACCTCTGCTCCTGCCCTTACCACTACTCTACAACGTTGGAAGCGAATCAGGGTCTCCTAACCACTTTCTCCACTTACACACAACTGCAGCCATTTGCTGCTGACCAACTAGAAGAACTAAGTCTGACAAAATGTAGAAGGAAAGGGCAAATGCTGCATCGATGGTACAGGCATAGGAAAGGACAAGAGATGTCATGTTTTGGTCTAGGGACTTCTTCACTTCTTCTACAGATGCACAGACATGGCCATCCCCTTAGTCCCAACTGGAACCTTCCTCCCAAACACCAAGCTCATTTTCTCAGTGATCCGCAGAAGTCTGGAGAGAAATTTTAATTTCTGTTGCACCAGGTGGAGGCTTGCAGCTGACTCCACCAAGGTGGTAGCTTGTTGGAAGTGGGGAGCTCCTGCGGTGGGCTGGATGCCGTGGGAACTGCAGGCAAATCACTGCCTGTCATACCGTAGTGCCGTACAGCTGGGGAGTGTGGGGGCCACACTAGACGTTGCCTGCAGCCCTTTTTTAATCTCTTTCTGGATCAGTGCTCTAGAGACAGGACAGTGAATCATTGTGGTCAGCTGGCATGTAGCGCCATGAAAAGAGAACAAGTAAGCATTGATGGGTACACAGTGTTAATGCACGAGTAGGCATTAATGGGTACACAGTGTTAATGTGTGAGACATAAGCTTACCGGGAGGGAAACGGGAGGAGATAGTTTGCCACCTGTGGTATGTGAGAGTTGAGGGAACTGAAAAGCTATAGAGACCCCTGTGCATTTTACTTAGAATCATAGAATCGTTTAGGTTGGAAGAGACCTTCAAGGTCATCGAGTCCAACCATTAACCTAACACTGCCAAGTCCACCACTAAACCATGTCCCTAACCTCTGCATCTACATGTTCTAAATTATAGTAGTCCTTTGTATTTGCTCAGAATTATTACCTTTTATTAACACTTCTAGCTTTGGTGCTTTCAAGAAAAAAATCATACCCTCAATCCAGGATTCAACTTATTGTCAAAGGTCTCTTGGCCTTTGAAATAAGGGGAGGATGTTTCTGGTGTGTGAAAAGTCTAACCTGACCTGCTCTTCTCTGTATCTATAAGAAGTAATAAATACCACCTAGACCTGTATTATCTGCGTAACTTAGAAGGAATCAATAAGAATTTTTGTGATTGAGTCACAGTAAGAGGAAATGTTTGTCTACCTGTCCTAGCAAATAAGCACCCTATGTTCTACAGAAGCAAGATTAAGATTAGATACTGCAGCGTATGGGAAAGCTTTCCTGTTAGGAAATTGGATGTAGTTAATTTCTGATGATGAATAACTTGTATGTTCTTTGTACGTTAGTATTTGGCACCTATTAGTATATGACTTCATGACATCACTGCTCCAAAAACTTAAAAAATATCATGCAAGTTCCTTAAGGTTCGGTTGGGGAAATCCCCAGACTCTACTATAAAAGACCTCCTTTGTCCCTTTGCTGTCACATCTGCTGGCTGAGAAGATGAAGCGCACACAGGTGGCTGTGCTGCTCCTCATGCAAAGTGTGATTGCTCTGCCTGGAGCAACGACAGCAACGACAACAACAACAACAGCAGCAACAACAACAGAAAGGGTAAGATGGGGGTCTCATAATCTAGGCTTTGGTGCCTTCTTGTCTTCTCATGTAACTTAGATTGCTGGAAATTCTTTTAAGGTTACTGGAAAATTATTAGGCAAATGTTGAGGTCTCTGCATGGAGAAAGTTTAAAGTATTCCTCCACCCTCCCCCCAACTAATGTATAAGGACTGGGTAATAAATGTAAAAAAGTGAGGCACAGATTTAAAATCAGAGTCAAATTCTGCCTTTGGTTAGATGAGTGCAACTCCCAGTGAGGATCTGAGTGGATATTAAATGCTCTGTGTAGCTTCTAATTAATTAGCAAGGGCTTATAGCAGCAAAGGATCCACATCTTTGATGTGGAAGGAGTTGGGAGGTGGGGGCTCTCCTAGTTGAATGATTGCTGTCATAGTCTGTGACCAGGCACATGAAAGGCACACTGGGTGGTTTTTGTGGGGTGCTCTCCCTCTTCCCCATAAAACTGTATCTGGTTGGGCAAGAGAGAAGTTCAAATCAAAAAGTCACCAATCAGAAAAAAAAAAGATCCCACCAAATCCAGGAAGGATGGGAGAAAAGAAAACTTTGGAAAAAAAATTAAAAAGTAAAAAATTACATTAGTGAGAGATTTGTTTTGATTTTGTACTGCCTTTTTTTTAAAAACAAATTTAAACTGGACATAAATTATTGGGAGAAAATATTTGTGAACAGCTTAAAAGCACTCCCAAATGAAACAAAACATTTTGGTTTTGGTTGCCCCAAAGTGACTGCCTTTTGGTATTTGTTAGTTAAAATTTGGGAAACTCCTGATTTGGCTCCCAATGACTCTTTCTGATTTGTCTGGTTTAGCCACCAACCAGAAAAATCCTGCCTGCCCCTATTTATATTTTTTGAAGCTTGGGAGCGCTGTGGATGCAGGCAGTGAAGTCAGCACCTCCTGGGAAGGTACATTTATCTGGTCATGAAATGGAAAGTTGCAAAAGCCAAGATGGAGGTGTAAATATATGTTGATAAGCTGAAGGTAGAAAGCTTAATATGGGGGACATTTCTCCTCAATCTGTTTAGCTTGAAGCTAGTCCCCAATTTGTGTAATTCACACAATTTGTGATGCTCTCTGCCCTACCACTGTTAATTGCTACTAGCTGCCCCCTCACCCCCCCATTTTCAGTGTAATCATATGAACACACAAATGGTTGTTCAAATGGGTATCAATCATCATCTTTGACAAACTGTCTGAGAAAAGCTTGTTTATGCTATGCCCTTTAAGAGAGCTGCCCTTTGCCAGCCATTTGGAGTTCCCCACCATTCCCTGGCTCAGGAATGGGGCTCTGGCTGGGGTTTGGGAAATGCAAAAATACCCAGGGGTGGGTGTGCTGTTGTGGGGGAAGATCATTTGATGCTCGGTCTGTCACACCATTTGACATTGAAGGTGTCTCCCCACAGTTCCTGGTTCGCCACATGTTTTGGTGAGACCCTGATACGGGTAACGGTGTGCTGCATCATGGCGATGCACCACGCTCTGCACGCTGCCTGGGGAAGAGGTGGACCTTTAGGGACACACAGTACGGTGCCAGGGTGACAGCCGCTCTCCTTCCTGTGGCAGGAAGGCAGGCGCCAGCCACAGGGGAAAGTTAAAGGGGATGTATATTGTCTTACTACATAAAAGTCTCCCAGGTGGACCTGGCTGTATCCTTGGCCGTGTGGCGACTTCCCCCGGCGCTCTCTCCCCGCGGTGGGATGCTGTCACCTCTGTGGTGCTAGTAGCAGAGCAGGACATGTGCCCCAGCCGTCACAGCTCGCAGCCCGACAGCTCGGCGTGAAAGGGGCACCGAGTCACGCGCCGAGAGGCTGGAGCACGAGCTGGGCGGCGAGGAGCGGACATCCCTGCTGGGAGGACAGTAGTCTCCGGATTTAGGGCAGGGGGGCACAGTACTGTCATTTTAGACTGCCACGCAATCTGCCAGGGCTGCCTGTCAGAGCCCCAGCTCACACCGCCCAGGCAGGCTGAGCATCCCCTGCCTTGGACTGGTCACACAGAGCCTTTCTTCAAGAAGGGGTGTTATGCAGTGACACTGTGCCCGGGGAAACGTTAGTCGCCTCAGCAGCAGATCAGAAAAGCCAATTAATTATACAGTTGCTGGGGATGACTCCCATAATAAAATCAAAGTGCTTTGGAGCTGCAGGATGGGGGCTAGCTGGTGGGGAAGGGACAGTGCCATATGCAGGAATTCACACTGAAAAAGGCTTTCCTTTGCTTTTTAGACCTCTCATCTCAGTGCGACATCTCTGTATCTGACTCAGCCTAGCAACACGACTGATACCCTGCGCAGTTCCCCAAAGGTATGACCATTATTGTTCTTCAACGAAGTCTAAAAAAAAAAAAATTAGGAACTTGCGTCCCATTTTTTAAATGCTACACAGTCACTCAGAGGTTTAACCTTGATACACATTCTTCAGTTAGGCTGCCCAGGAAAAGGCGTTTAGGTGTTGTGTATCCAGGATTTTAGGCAGTAGCGAATTCCCAAAATCATCAGTGCTGCTGCCATGTCATTCAATGCCTTAAGTCACATCCAAAGCTCTGGAATTGCCCTTGTGACTACTGAACTGACCCCAGACATGAAACAGCTGGGGCCATGGGGGTTTGATGGCAATATGTACCAAACAGTTTGGTGGTTACAGCCTCCCTGGAGGAAGGGGAGGACTTCTTTTCAACTCTGTCTTCCCATGTAAACCAAAGCAGGGCCTTGAAACTATCTTCTGAGAAGTGCCCACTTGTGGTTGCTGGGGGTGAGAAAATCTTGCTTCTTCCTGTTCTACTTAGCTCAAATTTTATTCAATTATTGGCTCATAGAGGGACTTGAATCTGATTTCCTTGCCTTCCAGTACAGTGTTCAAGTCCATGGTCTGCAGATTTCAGGATTTGGTTTCTTTCCCTCTCTCTGTCAGTGACTGCTTAATAACATGTTTGCTTTGGAGCAGATTCAATGGGACACACTTGCTCTGAATGGTCCTGCAACCTAGTATCAAGAACAGAGTTTGTCCAAAGCACAGCTCCAGATCAGGTCAGAGATGGTAGACAGCTCAATGGCAGGTCTTTGTTGTCCAGGCTAGCCCAGTGTGGCACCTGGGATGCATGGAGGGACCTCTTCTGAGAGAGCGTTAAGTCTCTGTCTCCAGTAGAGGATTTAGAAAGTTAAATGGAGTTAGGAGTCTCTCTCTGAGTCTCAGTAGCAGGACCCAAACCTCATCGACCTCCTTGCCCAGCTGAGGTGGCCTCTGTCCCTGCCATGTGGTTTCTGTGGATCCCATTCTTTGTCTTAGGAAGAGCAAGTAGCTAATTCAGAGCTGTGAATGGCACTGGGCTACAGTGTAGCTGGAAATTAAGCGCTGAAATGGCTAGGCTGTTTTGAGGATGTAACCCTAAGTCCACATTAGGGAGCTGAATAAATTTCCTAGTTTTCAGAAAATCAAGTACCTGCCGGCTCCTTCTCGCTTTCTTAAATTGAAGGGATGTGGAAAAGGAACATTTCTCATATAGCTTCAAATATGTATATGTAACAGCTTAATTTTAGAGTGAAATGTTGCTGTCAAGTCCTTGCTGTAGGCCTGGACAGTTTGCTCTCTTTTAAGCATTCAGTGTAAATTATTAAACTTTAAAAACCATACAACTCCATCAAAAATAACGGCCTGTCTTGTGCATTTTTCTACAGGACGAGGGAAGACATTTTTGTTATATGGTTATCATTTGAGTGGTATTATATTTTGATTGAAGCACTTACTGACCCAAGGGGCTTTTAACTAAACAATGCTTCTTGGTCTTGTGAACATCATGATCCCAATGTTTGTGATGTCAATGGAAGAATGGAAGCAGTTCTGTCTGCCCAGGCTGTCTGCTCCTTTGGGGAAACTGTCTCTTGGCTTAGATAGAAGCTGCGCTTACCGCAATGAAGCTCTGCCTTCAATTCAAGGCTCCCTCGTAACGCAAATGTTAAAATATAACGATTGTTTTTCATAGGAAGTTTAAGCGCACAAGTTGGAGGGTTTTTTTGGGGAGATCGTCTGAATACATTTATGAAGGGTTTATTTAGCACATGGAGTAAGCGTGGTACCTCTAGATAAACTGATGGCTATATATAGTCAGGACTGTAGTTTATAGCAGTGTACACAATGTGTAGTTTGCACTATACTATATATGGAAACATATATATATGTATAGTAAATGCTATGCTATACTATGCATAGTATACTCTCTTGGTATACATGTACACACATATATTTATGTTATACACAGAAGGGATAGAATACAATATCTTCTACACAAAAATTAGCATGCCAGTGCACAACAGTCTTATAGAAAGTCCCATGTGCTCACTAAGCCGCATTTATTTCTTCTATCTTCCCCCCCATCTGTTTCTTTTGTTATTGCTGAGCAACTTTCCATCCCAGTCATGCCCATACGCAGAGGACTCGGAGGTGCAGAAGCATCTAAGTGACTTAGGAACCTATTTTTCATAGTAGTTTAGGTACTGATAGCCATATCTTCAAAAGTACTTGGAAACTTAAAAATAATTTGCAGTATGTTCTCAGTGGGATATTCAGAAGTGCTTTGGTAACCTACCTGGCAGGGAAATCAACGGAAGTTATGTGCTGGGACATTCTGGAATGCCATGAGATACTTCTCTGCTTCCTTTCATGTTAAATGTCTTCAGCAGCCTGGCTATGAGTGAAGTTTTAAGGCCCATGGTGCTTGAATAACACAGATAAAACATCTTTTCATGCTTTCTTTCAAAATGAGATGCGTGCTGTTTGTGATGGCTGCAGTAAAGAGGTTGCCAGAAGTGTGAACTAAGATCATTCCTGCTCTCCGCTGTTCTCTTCTTGGGCTCACAGATCAAGACAGCTTTGCTGCTGGCCATCACTGCATGTTCTGGGCTGGTTTGGCGGTGAGGAAGATAGTTGAAATCACTGTGAAAAAGCAAGGGAAGAAGTGCTGAAATGTCAGCTTTCAGTAGATAGTTTTGCTGTTTGCTTGTTTATTTGTAAGAGGGAGAGAGAAAGAGAAAACACATGAATAACACTGGGATTTCTGCAAGGCAGGAGGAGAGATTATACAAAGAAGTGTATTTAAAGAGCAAGTCTGTAGCTTTAAAATATGCAGCTGCATTGAAGTGTGTGCCAGAATATTTTAAAGTAACATCAAATATCTTCATTAATAAATTCGTGATAGGTTTATGAGCCAGGAAACGTTTTGTGTACAAACAAAAAAGAACTGCTCCAAACACACTCAGTATTCAGCCCAGTGTTTATAGGAAATGATGTGCTTTGGCTGTAAATTATGACAAGATCATGAATTGCCAGCCCTGACCTTTCCATACGCCATTCACATTGCTCCAATGGTGATGCTTTGAGCATGCAGACTACCAGGACAAGGCGATCCATGCTAATGGCATGGGCCACAGCTTTGCAAACTAGCCACAAACGTGGATGGGCGGGCTGTGATGTGCGAGTGTGACGTGCAATATTTTGTAGCAAAATAAGTATCTCTACCTTCGGTTGAGCCTGCATATTTAAATCATCACCTTTCAGTGGTGTATAATTAAATGCATATGTCTGCTGGGGCTGGCTGATAAACTTCACATGAAGCATTCTTCTTTTCAAAACTTTCCCTGTTACTAGTTCTTTTTCAGTACTTTCATCTCTATGGATGGAAATGACTAGATGATCTGATCAATTCAGATTAACAGAACAGTAACTATAAGACCTAACTTACTAAGTTATTATTTTCCTGCTGTTGTGTGCTTTTCTATCTGCTGGAAAAGCTATTTCATCATCTTATACATCTATCCCTTCTGAGTATAACACAATTATACATTGTCCACAAGATTGGGAAAGTAAGGACTATTATATGCCTGTTTTTCCAACGGTAAAATCTTTACAGTAACATTTAACTATTTTCAGAAAGATTTGTAAGGCTGAGTCATAAAAATTGCTAGATATTTTGAGTTCTTTGGAAGAAAAAGGTGAAAGATGTCTAGTAATGAAGTTGTTGATCTCATGATTGTCACAGCTCATATTGTCAGACATTAGCTACTGATTGCAGAGAAGAATATTAACACTTTTTTCCTTACCGATTTGTTTTTGCAGCTCTTTACCCATGTGTCCGGCTCTGTGGATGACGAGGGGACTTGTCAGTGCTCCGTGTACTTACCAGATACCACCTTTCCAGTGCAGAAGGCTGAGCAGTTGCAAATTATAGCCACAACGCTCTCGGCGAAATTTGAGAGCGAGCTTTCTCACGTAAGATGTTCTTTTCTCATAAATATAACAATTGTATCTTTTCTGAAAAATGATTGCCTGTGAAAAAGTACAGGAGTCAGTGGTTTTCTGTGACCTGACTTTCAAACAGCGGGAAAGAGGGCTCTGTAAGAACAAGAAGGGTGATTAAATCTCAAATCTTTGACATTGTAGCATGTCATGCATTTGAATATCCTTAGGTCTCTTTTCTAGGCCTTTGCAGCTGGAGGCATATGGTATTTTTGGAAGAATGGTTATGTTTTGCCTGTTTTGGCTCAGCTTTATTGGTTTGTGATTGCTACACTGAGCTATAGGAAGCCAAGCCTCCTGTGCTTTCATGTGTTATTATTTGTATCAAGCCAGCCAGATTGTAAGAGGGAAATGAAGGGAAAGAGGAGAAAGGTCACCACAGCCCAGAGTGAAGAAGTAGGTGAATATTTGTCCCTTCACTTCTTCTACTTTCAGAGATTAAAAAAAAAATATAACAAAAAGTAAAATATCTTCCTTGTCAACATCTGAAGCTGTGGCAGTGAGACTGCTGAATTATGCATTGTTGTTGAAGTCAAACACACCTTACACTACTTTGGCTGCTTGTTGCATGAATTCAGATCCATTTTTTGAGGAACTCAAGCAAACCCACACATGCTGCAGTGCACTGGGTGAAGCTGCCTGTGAAGACAGAAGTCTGTCTTTGACTTTTGATAGTGGATAAATATTCAGGATTCAGATTAGGTGTCCAGCAGAAAGTGTTTTCTTCAAGAACCAAGCATCTTAAGAAATGAAGTGTCCTTGAATTAATCAGCAGAAAAGGCACAGCATTAAATTATAAATTCTAACCATAAATATTCATAACCCTCCTCTGGTATAATCAAGAACAGATAAGAAGTTGTGCATGAAAAACACAACAACAGGCGGGGGATCCTGTGGTAAGATCTTTCAGTTCAAATCATTTGTTTTGAAAGAACTGGAGCTAACAATGAAACACGTTTAGCTGTCAGCAGGGATATGAAGGGCAAGCTGACAGAAGTCCCACTGCCTCCAAGCACAGGAGTTACCTGATTCCTTGCAGGATGGAGGCGTAGCTCAGAGTTAATGATCTATGAAAATCACTGAGATTTCAGGTCCCCATACTGTTCCCACTGTGGTCAGTGCCAGCATTTTAAGCTAATTGCACTGGGACGGGATCAGGGGCATGATTCCCAGCCAGAAAGTTGGTGTGATTGTTCAAGGTGTTTGTGTACCACCTTTCCCAGTCACTTGCCCTGGTGTAACCAGTCTCTTACCAGTACATTCCTCAGAATGATGCATTTTTCCTTTAGGATGTGTGACACATCTGCTAGTCCCATGCAGATCTGCAGAGCATCTCAAGTGCTGCTTGACCTCTCTGTGTGGAGAACCTCAGATCTCCACTGAATTCAGGCATCTTGCTCATATGAATATATATATCTCTCTAAAATTAGGATGGCACCTGTGTTGTCATCCTTAAGTGCCCAGCAGTGTAACGCAGTGTAGACACTGACCTTGGCTTTCAATTCTCGCTGCAGACAGTGAAAATTCTTGACCTAACTCAGGCTTCACCAAATTTCATCCTGTCGAGACCAATCAGCCAAGCAGTGTTACAATGCACCTAGTTAGATAAAGTGTGACATATACTTTGGTGTGATCCAGGCAAAGAGATGCTTTGGGTCAGAAATGAAAATGAACAGATTGCATTTTGGTGTAACTCTGTGTGCGTAAGATTTTTCAGTTATGATGTTGTTGTTCTGCAAAAAGAATAAAGCTGTCAAGCATTGCCCCATTGATATCTGAACTTAAGTGATCTCAGGTCTTGTGATGCATGAGTCTCCACGCATAAAAATTCTTCACCTTTCCAGTTGTGGAAAAAACCCTCCTCATACAATCCTGTACACTAATTTAGTCGTGATAATAGTCATAGAAAGAAGGAAATAATGAAATGGAGGAAAGCCCAGTTCTCATTATTGATCATTATTAGAAGTGATCCTGAGCAAAATCCTGGGCAATTATGCTCAAACATAACATAGTCTCACCACAAGGGTGGGAATTTCTACTGAGTGCTTGCTTTTTTGACTCTGAGAACCCATGCTTTAGTCACTCTCCTAAAACACCCTGTGAAGCTCACGGGAGATTTTCCTGGGTAACAGCTGCAGGATTGGGCCCTCTTAAGGATGCTTTCCATGTGCTAGAAGTCCCAGGTAAACAACCTGATTGAATCGTTAACCTTTTGCCTGATTGTAGGCTAATTCAAAAAGCAAGGGGGTCCTTTTATAGAATCAGCAGGCAAGGAAGCTTGCAGATAAAGAGATGCTCTCATGTGCCAAATGAGTACAAACCGTAGGCTGAAAATACCAGACTAATTTTTCCTCTGTCACGTCAACCTTTGCCAGCATAATTATGATTACAGAAGAAAATTAACCTTTCAAAGCAAAGCAGGAATTGGCTGCTCTTCTCAATAGGAAAGGAGAGAAGACACCTCCATAACAGGGATGGATCAGCACTTCATCCCAAGGAGAGAAAGTGCCTTTCAGAACTTGACACACAATGGCCGCAACATCCTCACATAACAAAAATGGGAGAAAAAAGCATGCCTGCCCTCTGCCAGGAACAGCTGTTTTCAAAATAGGTTAACTTGCAGTGGAATTCTTCTCGGCGTCAGCTCGCAGACTGCTTGCCAACCATGCTTCTTATGGGTCTGTAGAGGTCAGGCCTGCCCACAGCCAGTGTCCTGGGCTGAGTGACGTTAGAGAGCTGCTGGTTTTGTCTCTTCTTTCTCATCTTCCCTCAGTCCTCCCACTTTTTTTCTTTTACGCCTTCATTTTGCACCTTTGTTTCCCCCTTCTGTACTCTCCAAATACGTGCTGGAGAAGTGTCTGTTTGCATGCTGCAAAGCCTGTGTTGATAAATACCAAATGCAGGTAAACGACACAGTAAATGAGCGTTGCAGATTTTTCCTGCCCTTTTCATTCCACGAGGGTGACAATGCTTGGAAAGGAGGAAAAACTGAAACTGAGGAATTTTTTTCCTACATGTGCCTCACATGGCTCCATTCCCTTCCTATAAAGGGCTCATACAGGCCCTATGCACTCATCATACCCTACTTTAGGCTCTTACGACAAATGTGGCAGCAATCAGTATTAGTTATTGGTCTGTATCCCTAAATATGGGATATGCACAGAATTTCTGTGCCAGCCTGTCGAGAAACAACAGCCAGTCCCTAGCAGGTAGATGCAGTAGAAAAGCAGGGATTACAAGCTGCTTAAAACTATCTGCCAAGCAACAGAGCAACATCATGTTCCTTTTTCAACTGATATTTCTAAACTACAGAACCTCCTAAGCCAGATCTGAGCAGGCGGGAATGTCCACACAGGGCATTGCAACACTTGACATATGTGCTGGATTTGTCTGCAAAAGCAGTATAGACCTGTTAGAGCAGCACTGCTGAGAAAATCATATTTGTCCAATAATTCGCCAGGGGAGCTATTAGCTTAAGTTCATTGCGATGCTGGTGTGGCTATACAGAGCACTGCAGAGTGCTGGGGCTAGCTCAGGCTCAACTTTTATGGATATCTCTCAGCTATACTCCACTGGATGGTGTTGACATGTCCTTAAATGACCTAGATGGTTGACTGAGTGAAAACTCTCTGATGTGGGAGGAGAACTTCAGGTCTGTGTCCTGCAGCACTCTGCAATCAGGGCTGAAATAGCTATGGACGCCTTGTTCCAGCCCTCAGCATTTTGTCCAGGCTCTCAGAACCCTGGAGAAAACTCCACATTCACAGGTTTCTCACTAATGAGTAACCATTACTAATTCCAGCAGTCTGTTTATTTCAGTGCTTTGTAGATTTGGTCTGTATTGCATCATTATTATTATTATTACTACTATTAGTATTACAGTAAGAAAGGTTATTAATACCTAGTTAGATTTCCAGATGCCTCTGTGACATGCATAGCTTCACATAGCAGTGCAATTTTGTTCAGACGTGGGCTTGCTTTTTCTTTCTCAGGCTGTAATCATATATTCTTTCTTTTTTTTTGTTGTGCCAACCCTAGACACACAGTTTAAACATTGACCTTTGAAGATTTTTTTCAGAAGATTTTTTTGAGGATATCTTCCAACTCCAAACTGATTTTGGTGGTCAGTGAAAGTGTGAGGTCCAACTACATCTGGCTTTTCCAAGAACATTGTCCAGTTCTCCCTACTATTCCCTCCTGAACAGATGATGGTGACAGCAAGGACAAGGAATCCCAGCTGTCTCTATTGCCAGGCAGTCACATGGAACTAGGTCTAAGTCTTTATATGCTATTATTTTTTGATTCTTAATTGTAATAAATAGCTTAGCTTGAAGTTACCCTGGCTTGACCCAGGAGATCTGGAGCATCCAGTGTTATGAGCCAGGGTGCCTCTGCTGCAGCTTATGGAGACATGCCAGTTTATAGCAGAGCAGCTCGAAGTCTGGCTGCACACATTTAGAACAGAAGATCTGTTTCAAACTCTGATTTAAATGTGTGGGATTGAACAGCCTGGTTTTGGTGTACGTTTTCTATGTGCATGCAGAGGTTTGGTAGTGGGTTCTTTCAGATTTATTGTGTAGTTGTACCACTATTGAAAATTATATTTTTGAAAAGAGGGTCTTCTTCTCACTTATGGTTCTCCTTCTTAAACTGCATCCCTGAAAATCTTGCGATCTTAAAGGATCCTTTCTGCCCTTCATGAATTCCCATGCCATGAGCTTCCATACCTCCTCTATGGTACACAAGGGATTCAATCATCACCATCGAAAGGAATTATTTGATAAGTGTATTTTTTGGGGTCCCTGTCCCAGGGGCTGCTGCCAGAACAGGAAAATGGGGTCCATGGTCTTCACACCATGACAGGATTTTAGATGCCATTCCAGAGACAATGGGGAAAAATACCAACTTTCATTTTATGTTAAGATAATGCAAGAATGGTTGAGAGAATGTGGGCTAAAAATCTTTCAGTCGAAGAAGTAATAGTTATGGAAATAATAGTGCTGTAGAGAGAGGGACTTATACTACAAATACCATCTGAGAGTATAAATATAGTTACTGGTGCAACAAACTAATTATATTTATTCCTACTTTTTACCTTTTGTGATATAATTATATTGATTTAAGGGAAAAGAGACATGACTTTTATGAAGCATATGGGAGAGCAATTATGTATCTTTCCCAAAGTGTTAAATTTCACAGAACTAACATTTTCCAAGGAATGTCCCAAATTCATATAATATTCTTAACATTCTGCATCACAATGCTGGTGCTGTGGCCTTTACCTCAGCAGATACATGTGTGAAAATATATTTATCCGGACAACTGTTTAATGGTTCAAAGGCTGAAAAGGCTGTTACGTAAATTACTGTAGCTAAAGCCTGCAATAAATTTTACACTTTCATTTAAACCAGATAGGATTTTTAACACTGTGTTTAAACATCCCCCCCCACCCCCCCGCCCAAAGACAAACCCCAAACCAGTTCTGCCAACTTTTGACACAATTCAAATGTACGCAGGGTAAAATCCTATTTGGATTCAGAGTTAATAGGAAATGAAGTTGAAAAACTTGGGAATCCTTTATTACATTTTTCAGCCTCCTTGGGTTGCTTTTGTGAGATAATACACTGCAGATTTCCTAATAGAATTTTCGCCAATGTAAGTTCTTGGCATACTGAGGCTAAAATTAGCTCACAGAGACAATATTGGCAAAGAATTAAAAAAATGGAAGACTGTGAGTAAAATTCTGCCTTCAGTTATCCCCAGGCATTCCTGAGGGGACTTTGTGGAACTGCCAACAATAAATGAGGGTTAAATTTCACATTTTTCATGTATGTGATGAGAATTTCATTTATGCAGTTTATGTGAAGAATATATATGTCAAGTATGTGGAAGTTATGCATGGGGTACTCAGAAATATAATACAGATGTCAAACAGGCTTGTTTTATTTGCTAACCTCGACTTGAATATGTATCTTTTTTTTTTTTTTTTTTTCTTTCTTTAAGGTTAGAGAGTACTCAAAAATGATTGAACTGTATCAGCAGCAAATCGTTAATCTAACCATCCGAGTGGAGCATATGGAGAAGAGCAGTGTATCTTACACAGAACTGGACTTCCAGTTACTGAGAGTGGAAATCACTGACCTAGAGAGACTGGTCACTCAGCTGAAATCTAGCCTTGTTGGAAGCAATGTCATCGTTGAGCAAATATATTTGGAGGTATTGCCAGAGTCTTAATTAGCCACAGAAGGTTCAAATATACAGATAGTCTGTTCTCTCCTTCGTGTTTAGGTTGAGGAAATGTAGCCTGTCTCTACTGCAGCCAGTGGAATTATTTTAGCATTTCATCAGCATAAATTAAAAGAAAGCTTGACCTTAAATGTATTAACATTTCTTTCCTGGATATAGAGCACAGAAAAGCAAAGAAACCTCAAAACAAACGGAGACCTTTTTATTTTTGCCAACTATCTGCCTGAAAGTTAACAATTTTGCATAGTGTTAAGCACATGAGATGATTAAATTATTATTAAATTATTATAATAAATATTAATTTATAGACCCCCATGCTTGAAAGCCTCTGTGCTTTAACTTAGATAATTAAAAAATTAGCTTCTGGTTGCTAGGGCAGTGGCCCAATCAATATGAAATCAAGAAGTGGGAAAGACTATCACCTTCCCAGCAGACTGTAAATCACATTTTCAAAATTGTAATTAATCACTCACCTAGAGAGAATAATTGCTTCAGAAGGAAAGTGAAATATCATTTTCTCCATTGTCCTCTAGATCATCAAGTAGGTGATTGAGAACATTATTTATCTTTGCAAATAAAATTTCCAGATACTTTTGTAAGGCTGGAATAAGTACTTTTTATATATAATAGCTAGTACTTGTCTGAGACTTGCCGGGTATTTTTCTACTATGTATAAAATAACACTATATTTTTGCATTATGGTATACAACTGAGTGTTAAAGCCTTTCCTTTTGGTCATATACCTCTGCTGTAAACGTAAAGTTCAGGCTAGCAGGATAAGGTCTATTCTTAGGGATATTTCTTAAAACCTGTTCTGCATCTTCTATGGTATGATCAACCCTGCCTGGAAATATCTGTAAAATAAAGTTGCCAGAAATTTAAACTTACTCTCTCTTTTTTTTTTTTCCTGTAGATCACAAATCTGACCATACTGGTAAATGAACTAGAATCACTGGACAAAAACAATATCCTTGCAATTCGCCGACAAATTGTGTCTCTGCAGAATCGATTGAAAGAGTGTGAAGAGAGCACAAACAAAACTACAGTACCCCCTTATTTCCCACCAGGTAAGCATTTCACTTGTATGTCAGATAAGAAACAACGTAATACATGGGTAGAACAGTAAATGCACAGATTTCTCTTTGTTAATATTAAATACAATTGTAATGATACTACTTAGCTCTTGAAAAATTGAGGAGACAGCTCCTAATGTTTCATCAACGGGTTCGAAAGGAAAATGAGGGCAGGAAACAAACTCTTCCAGACACAGCAGCTGTTTTCAACTGGAAGCAGTTGTAATCCTCCTCTCACCTGCAGTGCGAAAAGCGAATCTCTACCCCTCTTCTCTTTTTCAAAACAATTACCTTTTTTTTTTTTTTTTTTGGTGAGAAACTATGCTTTTTTTCTGACCAGCTTTGATTTTTAATAGTTCCTGTGAAAGTGACCTGTGCCATGGCAATTTTGCTCTAATGCTGCTTGGGAAATGTACGAGCAACAGTTGATGTACTCAAGCTGTTGGTGTGCAAGCTCCGGAAGGTAGCTTTGCATGAAGATTACTTTTGCTTCACAGGCAAAAGATTCTTCTAAATCAGAAGGTCAAGAACCTTGGGGGGAAATTCTGGTCTCAGGAAAATAAGTGGGAGCTTTATTACTGATTTCAGCAGAACTAGGATTTTATCATTTTCTTAACTAGGAAAGGTTATGTTCTGGGGCTTAGATCAGTGGTTCCCAGAGTGCAGTTCATATAAAAGTAGCAACAGTTACAGAGCATGCGGTAATTAGTTTGCAACTGGAATAATTTTTCTTCTGATGGTGTGTTCGGTTTGAAAAATCACATTGTGAGTGAATCGTAGTCTCAGGAATTTTGCGAGTCAGATACGATACACTGGAGCAAACCATTTAGGAAACACTAGTTTAGGTACACCAGGTCAAGCAGCCCACTTGCTAACAGACAGGAGGATTTATCAATGTCTGTGTTGATCCCCTGAGTGTTTTATGCACAGGGGGTTCTTTTTGACAGAGTATTGTAAGAGAGAAAGCGTTTTGTTGTATACAATACCCAGGGGAAGGATCCTGTTTTTTCACATAAGCTGGTTAGCAATCAGCCAGAGGAGCCCATAGAAAAGGAGGAGTGGTATCCTGCTTGCAAGGAGCATAGATTTGCACCGACCCGGTTTTACCTCTTGTGACCTTTGGGTCAGCTAGTTCAAGCATCTCGCTGGAAAGGTGAAAGGCAGAAATACAAGCTTTTCTTAGGGTCAGCAGCCTTTCCTATTGCGATCTCCTTCGGGCTTCACGGCAGTATGGGCCGCTGCTGCACTTCTCTGACAGGATGCACGAGTAACACCTTGTCTGGAGCATCAGGCAGGAGAGAAACTGAAACAAAAACCTGCATTGCGAAATCTCAAGGCCCTTCTCTGCTCCTTAAGGAAGGGCTTAAAATGTTTCAATGAAAAAAAAAAGCAGCAATGTTTTAAAAGTATTTGAAGGGCATCTCATTGATTTATTGAGAGTGACGATGTGTGGAAACAGCCTCTTTCTCTTCAAGCCTATAGCAAGCCTTTATTCTGGTGAGAAAGTGCTGAGTTCTGGAACAAGAATACTGTGTCCTTCCATGAGTGATGGAGGAAGGGGCTGCTTCTATACCCGGGTGGTTGATGTGAGCGTCTGTGGGGTGTAGGAGCTTTCACAGAGTGGGAAAGGGAGGTCTGTGCTTCACAGTGCAGCTCCATGCAGGGATAGGCAAGTCATGTCTAGAGCGGGATGATAGCTCTGGGATGGGTAGATGTAACTGCATAGGATTGTGACCGTAACAGAATTATTTAGCGTTGTTTCTTAGGGCACGGTGGGGAGATGGATAGAGTTTATATCTGGACCAAAACTGTATTGCTTTAGTATTGCCTTATTCCTGACTGGTGTGCCAGCTAGCTCAGGCACCTTTGCATGTCACCGCATTGTATGGGAACTACGGAGCAGAAAATAACCTAGAAGGCCAAAACCCCAGGTGGTATGAACAACAATAGCTCCATTGACTTCCAGAGAATTACAGAATCACAGAATCACAGAATGGCAGGGGTTGGAAGGGACCTCTGGAGATCATCTAGTCCAACCCCCCTGCCAGAGCAGGGTCACCTAGAGCAGGCTGCACAGGGCTGCGTCCAGGCGGGTTTTGAATGTCTCCAGAGAAGGAGACTCCACAACCTCCCTGGGCAGCCTGTGCCAGGGCTCTGTCACCCTCACAGACACCACCACTGACATCAGCTGAGGACATCCTCTGGTGTTGTCTGTGAGTTTATCTTCTGCCCACAGCAATAGGAACCCCGGGGGGGTTGGAGGATGTGTGTGAGTGTATTGTCATGGCCATCTTTAGGGTGAGGGTGGTCTCTGAGGCTGGCACAAAGGACTGGCAGAGCAACTGTGAAGGGCTGGCAAGTTGCCTGCCTGTTGGGAGCTATACAGATAACCCAGGCGTTATGTAGGCTCAGATCCCTGCTAATCCACACAGGACTGGTGTATCCTGACTGTGTTCCTGGTGGGGAGCGAAGGTTCTCTGGGCAGAGAACTTTGTAGAGCAATTACATGTCCTGCAGACTGTATCTGAAAACAAGTAGTAGTAGGAAGATGTTACTGCTTGGGGAGATGGAGTAAGTATGTGAGAGAGCTGCATTTTATAGATGGTCATTTTGGAGGCTTTGCATGGATGCT
This sequence comes from Phoenicopterus ruber ruber, assembly GCA_009819775.1. Taxonomy (NCBI): domain Eukaryota; kingdom Metazoa; phylum Chordata; class Aves; order Phoenicopteriformes; family Phoenicopteridae; genus Phoenicopterus; species Phoenicopterus ruber. The sequence goes on along the minus strand of CM020215.1, from coordinate 185,549,872 downwards.
CACACCTAGGCCTCTGAAGGTCTCTAGTACTCATTTATGCATTCAAACACAATTTCCATACGTTTTCTCTGCAAGCTTGAATGCCTTGAATTCTTGCCAAACCATTTGGCCTTGCCCTGCTTTTAGTTCATATTATATTTATAACGTTTGTATTAAACCAACTCTTTGTCCTGTTTTCAGACTGCGTTTTCTTTCCCCCTTCGTCCTCTCTCCTGCATATTTTGGGTAGGCAACATGAACTAGAGAGAGCTTGGCTAATCCCCAAGCTGTCTAAGACCATGAGTCTAAAGGCAAGTTTAATTAAAGCTTCTTGCTTCTCAGTGCTGTAGTACGCAGCCCCTCTGACTCTGTCCCCCAAGGCTTTTGCTGCTGTATTTCTCAGAGCGAGCAGGCCTGTTCTCAAACAACAGAGCAGACAGAAATCACCATTTGCCTTACCCTCCAACTGGAGAGGTGGATGTCTGAGTGTCTGACGTGGGGCTCAGTAAATATATAGTTCATCATCCTCCTCCTCCTCATCACTGGCTTTCCTATCTGCAGCAGTTCCCAGCATCTCTCTCCTCACCACTCCAATTGGAAGAAATATTTATCCATTTGTTTTTCTTTTGTGCTGATCTCACCTGGCTGCATCAGGGCAGATGTAGAGAGAAAAGACCCCAGGATGGTTCTTTGAGGACTCTGCAGCAGATTCTTTGTCACTTTTCAATGAAATGATCTGAGAGAGGCAGCAGGGACAAGTGAGCCAGATGAAACTCTCAAAGGCAAAAGAAGAAAGGAAGGGAAAAAAGAGCAAAGCTGTTTTTTATGGCTTTTATACATTTAGAAATTAAGGATTTCAAGTTACTGGCGAATAGGTCTCAGCAGGAGGAAGACCTGGTGTAGCCTAGCACTGAAACTCAGGCAATCCTATTGGAGTCTTATCGTGATTTCACTTTTACCTTATGTTTTACCTCCTATGTACCCAAGATGTCTGTGTTTTTTGAGTGTTTTGGGTTGTGTTTTGAAACAAATATGTCCATACACAAAGAGAGAGACATGCCTACAGGCACCTGAAAAGAACTGGCCAGTGCCTCCTCTCCAGGACTGCCTGAACTGCTCCTGGAGACACATGCATTTCTCCATTGGCTACGGAGGGAGCTTAGCCAAGGCACCTGAATTTTTAGTTGCCTGAAGATAGGTCAGATGAACTCCAGCCCTCCACCTCAGCCCCTGTTAGATGCTAACATAAGTCTTCTTGATGCAGCTGTCAGCCTGTGTGGGTGCCTCGTGATACTGGTGAAGACTGAGGTGTCTGTGTGGGTCTTCCTATGTCAGTGAGTCAGTAGGAACCAAGATGAGCCTTTCCCTGAGTAGCTCTGTCTCCTGTGTCTCAAACCATAGTAAGGCTGGTAACAGCTGACACATCTGGATGCAGTGGTTCATCTGATGGGAGAGGAGGGTGCACATCTGGTGCTTGGGAGCATGTGTGAGTGTAGCACCAGCCTGCTCCTGGAATCTGTGCCCCTCACGGGAGTTCCTTTAAATGTGGCTCCCACCTTGTCTCGTGATCTTCGGCTGCACAGGCAAATTGTGGTCCCTTCTGCGATCAGACGCAGCTGCTTGGTGGGGGGAGGCTGCTGGAGTTTTTTTGGCACCTGTATTGCTGGAGTGAGGAGCTGATGTGCTCCACGAGTACTTCAGAGTGAAGTGGGTGAAGCGAGACCCAGCGGGATGCATATCACGCTCAGTTCTGCAGCCCGTCAGCCGAGCAAGTCAGGCTCCCTCCACTCCTGATTAGCTAAGTGCCAGCTCCTTTCCTGATGAATCGGAAGGATTAGTAAACAACTGAGCTGAGATACTGGTTCTTTATGCAGCGAGAAGGAGAAGTATGTGTGTATGTACCTATGTTAGTCCTCCTCTCGCCTATTTGCTACATAAGCATGAAATAAAGGAAGGCAAAAATACCAGGACATCGTTTATCAGTGGCCCAAAACAGAGGAGAAAGGAGTTAAAAACTTGAAAGTCTGAATAATGCATATGGATTTATTTCAAGTACCTTCTAATATTTACAAAATTACATGACACTTTGTTTCCTTTGTGCATTTTTTTTCCCACAAGATCCAGACAGGGAGGCAAGTTTAGATTAAATAAACAACAATGAATTCTTCTGAACCTATGCAGAAGACAGATCACCCCCTGACTACCACAGAGTTTTTTGGTAAAAAAAATAATAATTCTGGGAGGGTTTTCAAGGAAATCAAAATCAAGCACATACTCTATAGAAACCTCAGACAATTTTTGATGTCATTAAAACAGAACATGCTTCTAACTTTATTTTAATAATTCATTGTTTCATAAATAAAAACCAAACAAGTGTTCAGCAGAGAGATCTCTTTAAGGGAAGAAATAATAATTTATTATTTCTTTTGTAAAAAAAGGTCTCTCTGCTGAACACACGTTTGTTTTTTATTTATGAAACAATGTATGAATTATTAAAATAAATCTGGAATTGTGTTCTGCTTAATGACATGAAAAATTATTTGAGGTCGCATATAGATGAGCTTAGCAGTGCTTCACTACCTGCAAGTTTTGGTGCTAGATTTTTCTAAACAAATCAAGAGTTTTAGAGCATTTAATAACCATTTAATTCTGAGATAAGTTTATTGTGATTTAAGCACAGTAATATATTCAATATGTCACCAGCTTGAAAGAAGCCCTCATGCCGGAGGTAACAATACATAATAGGGATATAAGAAAAAACAGTTCAAATTTGTTTATGGAGTTGGCAGGCTGCAAGCCATTTCGCACGGTCTGCCTTCGCTTTCTTCCTTTGCATGAGCTGAGGTATAAGCACCTCCGAACGCTGCTGTGTGTGCCAAGTGCCGAGGCCATGTCACTAGCCACGCTACGTGCCATTTCCAGAGATGCAGCCTGGCTAGCCATACAGCAGGGCCTTCCTTGTGTGCTATATTTGGAAACGAGGTTTCTGCTCCAGGGCCTCATCATTTGTAAAGCACTTAAGTGCATGCTTAAATGCTCATCTGCTCCCAGCCAGGAATGCTGATTCGCATCGATTCTTGGTGGCACGGAGGGAAGGAGCGTTCAACCAGGGTCATCCCACGTTTCAGCTGCAAGAATCCCAGGACACAAAAGGGGCTGGGAGAGGAGATGGGGTTGTTCACGACTCGTGTCACCATGAGCTGGGCACTCAGCGATGCAGTGCTGCTCCTGTGGGCAATGCTGACCCCAAGGAAGTTGCCAACATGGCCTGGGGACACAGGGATTTAGCTCAGCGTAGTGATTTAATATAAAGCTGTTCCCCACCTTCCTCATAGATGCTGAGAGGAGGCTGCAGGTGAATCGCATGTCCCCCAAGTCACTAGTGCAAGACAGCACAAAACTGTGAGGGGTGAAGGCGTTACGTAGTAGAGGAGAGAATTACTACATTTTCAGAGAGGAAGAGACATGGAGAGCTTCACTGCCAAAATCAACTTTACACATTGGCACAAATGTTACCCTGTTGCTTGGACGTTTCTAACATTCAGGCCCCAGATTTCCTTGTCCCAGAGGCAGAGCAGCTACCCCCTGGGCAAAGCAGATCAGAAAAAGATTTCTCTGCATTTGCAACGGTCCATTTTTCACCAAATATCTTGTTTCCCAGTCTTTTTCCAAGTAGAGTACTTCAGATTGGTCTGTCTCCACATTTCCCTCTATCTATGGGACAGATCAGGATGCCTTTGAGAACAAGATACCTCCTAGGCTTTTTCTGTCAGTGGCTTTAGGAGCTTTCAATTCAGCTCCATAAGTATTGCTCGGCCTTGCTTAGGAATGGCCAGCTTTGAGGGCAAAAGGTAGATTCTCTCTCTGTTATTTCTCATTCTTCTTTGTGCTAAGACATAGGTTATTTATATACTAGACATCCCTTCATATGACTGAGCTTATGAACAGCCATTCTTTTCATGCAGGCTGTAAGCAATCGTGACATGGTACCCATGTAAAGTATTAAAACCTCAAAAGATAAGTTTGACTTTCATCATTGACACCATAGCAGGTGGTGCACAGAGTTCCTGCGCCGAGGGAGGCATTATTAACATCAAACAGTTGTGGTCATTAATTCATCCATTAATTGACATGTGAGACTTGGGTCTATTCACATTATACTCCTTCTTTACTAAGGAAGGCTGTCTAGTGGCTAGAGCACCCCACTGAATTGGGAAACACTGGAGTACCACTAAGCTTGTGAGCTGGTGCCAGTCACTTGACATGTCTGTCTCCATTACCTCAGGTGAACATATCCTTACAACGAGAAATCTGGGACACTTTTGTGGCAGTAACGCAAAAAGCTAATGTTAACACATGGAAAAAAGCATGTTGGTTTTTGCCAGTGGCAGCTTTGGACTCATCAGAGGCCCGTGGACATTTCTGAGTGGAAGATTTTTTCCACCAGTGATTTACAATATTGAGAATTTATCAAGAAACAGGGATGTCACTGCCATTCACCATGAGTAAAAGGAAAGTATTTCTTGTATCTAAGTTCATTTTTCCATGATCCCGAAAATGGCTTCGTAGTTGATATGTGGAAAACAGAGCTGTTCTGGTTCAGCTTGAAGTCATATTCTCTTTAGAGCTGCCTCACATGAAAACTTGGAGTAATACCTGTCTACATTTCCCGGGCGGTGATTGTTACTGTCTGCAGTTTTCTTTGAGGGCCTGAGGTGGAAGGCACCATGCGGCTGTGACGCACTGTTGTAAATCTGTGATTCTGACAGCAGAATGCTAATCTGAAATGTGACTCTGGAATTACTGCTGCTGCTGCTCCTTCCTTCCCCTCCGCAGTGAAATACACAGAAATCAGATGCTCTCCTTTCTTTTTTTCCCCATCTCCCATGCTCTCAGTTCCACTGAGGTAGAAGATAACCTAAAATGCTTCTGAAATTGTATTTTCCAAGGGATTTCCTAGTGCATCAGGCTGGTGTGCATCAAATGGGTAGAAACAGAAATCTGTGCCTTGTCTGGAACAGCGCAGTGAGCACTTATTTTCTGCGAATTAATTCTGACTGAGGATGGATGTCCCTATCTTTTCTCCACCCCCCACCTCCCCAAATAGCTGTAATAATATGTGCTCTATTTTTTTAACTAACTTTCTGAGTCAACTTGGAACGCTTAGTGCCATCCAGTTGCTGACCTTGGCCCAAAAGGAGCCTTTTACACATGAAGCTATGCATTTATGTCTGTGCTTTGCCGCAAAGCTAATCCCTTGTAAGCATACTCTAGAGGCTACAGTATGCAAAACCTCTCTCTTAATGATGACATTTGGAAAACCTTTTTTTTTTCTCTTTAATTGCAGGTAGTTGCATTCACCGTGGACTGCTGAATGTCAGCCAGCCCTATATTGTAAAGCTGAACTGGAGAGGATTTTCCTACAAGTATGGTTCCTGGGGTAGAGATTACTCTACCTCTAACCCAGAGAAGGAAGTCTATTGGGTTGCACCATTGAACACAGATGGGAGATACTTGGAATACTACAGAATTTATAGTTCCTTTGATGATTTGCAGCTGTTTAAACCCATGTATGAAAGAAGAATAACATATGGGGAAGGAAGTGGTGCTGCCCTTTATAATAATTATTTGTACTATCATGCTTATAGCTCAAGAAATATGGTGAAGCATGATTTCAAAACAAACACCATGGTTTTGAGGAAGGAGCTTCCAGGTGCTGCTACCGGTAACCGTTTCTCTTATGCAGGTGTATCATGGCAAGACATAGATTTTGCCGTGGACGAAAGTGGGTTATGGGTAATATATTCAACAGAAAATAGCATGGGGAACATTGTGATTAGCAAACTCAATGAGACCACACTTGATGTGCTAAGTACTTGGCAGACAAGACAGTACAAGCCATCTGTTTCCAATGCTTTCATGTTATGTGGTGTTCTGTATGCCACAAGGCCAGTGAACACTAGGAAAGAGGAAATCTTTTTCATGTATGACACAACTACTGGCCGAGAAGGTCGTATTAGTGTCATGATGGATAAAAAGTTAGATACAATCCAGAGTATTGATTATAACCCCACAGATCAGAGACTGTATGTTTACAATGACGGTTACCTTCTAAGCTACGATGTGACCTTTCAGCCTTAGTATCTCAGTGACATAAGCATGTGATAAAACTGGCAGCAACTAAAACGAGAGATCCGATACGCCTTTAGACAATGCTATTGCCAGTTTAGAGTTCATCTGGTCTGATGTACTGTATCTGTGGGTGTTATATATATTACTTACTTGCACTCTTTAAAGGAATTGCCCACTCTGGTCAGTAGTATTGCTGGCAGTAGTGTTTGGCAGTACTGGGTTCTTTAGGTTTTGATTGGTGTTTATTGGTGCTTGGTGCTTTACAATTGTCCTGCCTCTAAGGGTAGATTTACTGCATAGATTTAGTGCATTTTGTTCACAGAAATTGATGGGCACAACCTATCTACTGACCGAGAAGCTAATTACCCACTGATGTGCATTTGTCAGTGTAACACAGGCAAGGCACCCAGAAACGGAGAATGAATTTCCACTGATCTTCATCAGAGTGAATTGAGGCCTCAGAGAAATTAATCGAAGTGTTAAAATAGCATAGGATGTAGCCTTTGTCAGAAGACAGCAAACCATTTGTTAGGTGGAAGCAGTAGTATCTGGCTCAAGGCTTCAGGAGAGAGGGTAGAAATGCACTTTGCTGTTTGAAGTCCTACCACAGGGAGGGAACAGAAGGCATCGGGGCAGGGACAGAGCTCACTGCCCTCGCCACCACTGATGCAGTGGGACAGCCGCCCCTGGGGCCTCACTTGTAGCTGCCTCCTAGCAGCTCAGCCCTCTCCTGGCAGCACCAGGCTGGCTTCTTGGAGTGACTGTGGGGGCAAAACTGGCAGCAGGGCTTTCACCAACTTTTCCTCTGTCCCACTCTGCTGCCCTTAGCAATTCCGCGTGCCTAAACCTGGCCTTACGAATGGTCTTACTGCAATCCAGCCATGTTTTGTGGTCACCAGGGCTCCATTTTCCTGGCAGTACAGTGCAAGAAACACTGTTTTCCTTTCCTTTATGCTCTTGTAAGCTGATGCAAATCCTCCCATTGACTTATTGGCCACAAGTGGCTCTTAGTTGTATATCATGTATTGCCACAGAATGACAGCCGTGTTACTTAATGTGCCTCTGTTCAACATTTTTGCCATTCTGTAACTAGATTCCTGAGAGCCTTGTTAGTGTAGGGTCCAAGTTGTTCCCTGGGTAATTCTGTCGTACAGCAAGGCAAGAGGTCTTGTGGAAAACAAGTCTGGTCAAACTAGTTGGGTATGTGTATTTTTTTCTAATGGGTATTACATAATAGTTTTTGAGTGTATGCACTGTATCAATGTCTTACCTTCATCACGTCAGAAAGCAGGCTGAAATACTGAAATTCAGAGCTCTACAATGATGAAGAAAACAGTTCCTGTAGTTCATTTTCATCTGTTACCTATGCAATCATGTCTACGTCCTCTGATAATCAAATTGATACATATGCAAATTATTGCTTTTGTTTTAATAAAAACAATATTTCAAAGAATCTCAGCTGTGTCATAGAGCTATGTAAAGCTGCTTGTGACAAGTAGGTAACTTCTGGGATGCAATGGGAAGCCAGGGCACCAAATGTTTGAAGCGGGATCATTGCACTCACTTGGGCTCTGTGTGCTTAAATAGTTCTGGGAACAACGCAAAGGTGTGAATCAGTATGTCAACAAGTACATAAGAGGAGCTTTATTTCCCCAAACAGAAATAAGTTGGCTGATTAGGGTAACATTTCTCCACCAAGCCGAGATGTTACTCAAGACATCGGAGGCTGATGAACTGATGACATGTTTTGAAGCCAGGTGCTGCCACTTATCAGGTATCAGCATCTGTTTCTTGGAAACCTGTGAAATGAATTTGAAAGCCATGGAGGCATTGGTGCAGTAATCTGATCAGTCAGCACAGGCAGGGCTGCTGTGTGAACAATCCGTAACAGCCCAAGTAAGGATTTGGCTGAGAAAGGAAGAAGAAAATACTGCAAAAAATATTTTTTCCCTTTACAGCTGTGTGTGTCACAGAAGGCGAGCAACTCTCCACTTATTATCAAGAAATGCCATCAGCATGGGCCTTGAGGCTCCTCAGCTCACCACGGTTTAGGGAGGGAGTTAATGTTAGCATGTATGTGACCAATTCTGGTGAATTGACTGTGATTCTCAAGTCCTTTCTGGGGACAGGTCCTTGTGGTCTAGCCTTCTCCCCTTTGGAAACAGCAGTTGTCCTGGACTGGAGGCTTCCACAGCGGTGGTGGAGGTGGGGATGCCGTGGCTGCCCACCACGCTCGGTTGCAGTGTGGCCCCGACCTGGCCCCGAGCTCCAGCTGGACCTCCCTGAGGTGACCCAGAGGTGGGAAGATAGTGGCAGCGGCCATCTCTTCAGGGTACCACACAACGTCACTGCAGAGAAGATAAAACAATTGGGTTAGACTTCTGTAACTCAGTACCAGAAGGAAAGCAGAAATGTCCCTGCACTTACAAAACCTTAAACTATCTTGTGTGGAGAGGCTGGGTCAGGATGTTTTGGTCCTGGCAAGGCTGAGCTTGTCCTCTGATTTTTGTCCTGTGCTAATATTTCTCAGGCAGCTGGTGCCAGGGTGCAGTGGGGGCTCCCCTGGGGTCTATCTGGGCAGGGCCTGGCGCCCAGGGCCCATCCCACCACCCCAGCCAGGTGTGGGGCAGCTGGGAGGCACCAGGGCAGACCCTGCTCCAGGCATCGGGCACCTCCCTGGGGCTGGGGCAGCGCCAAGGCTGGGCTGGGACACGGGCTTGTGGGTGGGCCTGGCTCGGTGGGACCCATGGCTGGGCAGGGCAGGGCTGTGGGGAGCTGGAGACGGGCCCTGCTGTGGCCTTGCTGGGGCAGGGGCTGACAGCCCTGGGGGGCTGACATGGGGTCCTGGGCAGGGTGGGAGGGAGCCGCAGGGGGGTGGGCATGGTGGGCGGTGAGGCACATAAGTGCCCCTGAGGCTCTGGCAGCTGGCAGTGCTTCTGTTGATGTTATAAGAGGCTTTGCAGAGTTGTAGAAAGACCATTGTCCTTTTAAAAACAGAAAAATAAAGGCACGAAATGACTATATTTCAGCTCTTGGCCTATTGATTTGGCATCTCCCCGTGGAGGTTTTGGGGTATATAAACAATATTGAACATAAATAGTACCTGCCACAGAGCCCGGAGGAGAGGACATCTGTCTGCGCGGTGACACCGGGAACTGCAGTACAGGGACTTCAATGCAATTTCGTTGATGAGTGGTTTTCACACCACCTAACTCGAGGCACCTGAGGCGGGAGACTCGGCTCTGATCCGTGCAACGATTGCACGCGGGGAGAGAGGGACCTTCTGCAAAGGAGCACTTCAAGAAGAGGGAGTAATACATCTTTTCACTTCTTCCCTTAGACTTGTCCTTTCAGGCCTTGGATGAAGGTGGTTCAGTAGTGCTGGCTGTTAAAATTAAAGCATGTTCTTGAGCTGGCCATGGCACACAACCTCAGGCAGGCTTCACTCGCTGTCCCTGTTGCCCCCTCTCCTGTAGCTGGTGCTACCTCTGCTTTGTTTGGGGTGTGTTTCCTCCTCTCCTTCCTCCTTGGACACGGAGAAGACCTCACCCCATGCTTCCCAGCATGGGCTGTTACTGGTTTGTTGGCTCCACACCACTTCTTGATGTGGCTTTTGCCTGCAGTGACCTAAGTTTCACTCTGACCCTTTTCACCCAGACTTTCCTGACACCCACTGACCTTGTTCCCCCCAGTCTGTTCACGGTGCAGCGACAAATTCATCCTCTTCCACCTTTTGCAGTCCTTCTTGGTCCCACACTCTCTTTAACAAGTTAAATACAAGCTCTTTATTCTTTGGCCCAGGACTTTCACATCCTTCCCGCTCAGCAGCTGTGTTACCTGAGCCGCCCTGCTCTGCCGCCCAAGTGATGCCAACCTCCTTCATCCTCCCGTTCCCTTGTCACATGCCCTTCCCTTTATCCCACTGACACTTTTCTCTGGGATGCCCTCTCCAAACTGACCTATCAGCTTCCCTGGGCTCCTCCAAATTTCTCATGAATTTCTCTGCAAAGCTCCTGAAAAATTGCCAACTGACTACAGCTAACTTGTTGCCTTCAGTAGGAGATTGGTATTTATTTGCATCGTGTATTCAATTAGCTGGCACATGAGAGCATAAAGCTGGCACATACAAACTCTCTTATTCATTCCCATATGTCACTCCCTCACTCTCTGCTACATTCACTTGTTGTATCTTGTCTTAAATGGAGAGCGTGTGTTCCTCAAGGGAAATACCTGTCTTTTAGTTTGGGGTAGTACAGCGCCTAACACAACGGACTGCTACCTTCCTCCTCTCTCCTAGGTACCTCTGAGCAACGAACAATAAAGAGCAGCAAGAGCTGGCCAGGGATTGTTGCGTGCATCTGTGTTTTTGTCTGAATTTTCATGCGTGCTGCTACGTGTGCTGCATATAAATTGGCTTTGAAAAGTAGGCAAACAATATGCTTCCAGACAACTGTGTAAACATTCTGTTGGAAACTGTTTCAGTAGCTATGTGCACATAATGTAGCTACAATGCATCCCTAAATTTGTACCATGTGGGGTATGATCACTTTTCCTCCTGTAAATATTTGATTTCTTTCCTTCCTTTCTTTGCGTTTTTGTGACTGCACAACAGTTGTTTCTTGAAAGCCAGAGACCAACGGCACAAGTGCCCACCACACACAGAGCCTGCAGCCATGATCTTTCCCATACTGCCAAACAACCTGCGATTTTGCAGGACTAGGAGTTCTCCTTCTAAAAGGACAAAATGCTCGCTTTGTAGCTGAGCTGGGTTTGGAGAGATGAGAATTAAGGAATCGCAACGTTATGGTTTGCAAATCGGGCACGTGTGAGGGTGAATGTGTGTGTCTAGCAGGAATCTTGTCTTCCCCTCTGCTTGCTGGGTTGCTGCCAGTTCGCAAGCTGTTAGCCACGTACGGGTAAGCAAATGAAGTGAGGGAAGCTGCATGGGCAACCGTTCTTTCGAGTCTTCAGGGAATGGCTCCTGCCACTGGCCTACATTCTCCAGGACAGTTGGGCTGCACTTGGCCTTGGGCCATGGGTGAAGGCAAATCTGGCTTTAAACCGTTGCTCTTCCTCAGCAATGAGGCTGGAAAGCGGTGGCCCGATCCCCAGCGCAGCAGCTCCCAAACTTCTTTATCTTCTGCCTGCTACATGTGATTCCTAGGGAGTAGTGGGACACAGCCACATCCCACATACATCTCTCTGCCTTTGGTACATGTATTGTGCTGGAGAGGGAAAGTGGTGGACAATACTGCTATACAGCTAGTAGATGCTCCGATGTCAGAAGGTGTCACTGGAAGAAGACATCTGAGTGTGCTGCTTTTGGCTGGGGCTGTGCAGAAGAGTGGCAGAATCCTAGATAGACATCCCAGGAGATGTCCTTGTCGACCCCCCTGCTTGAAGGCAGGATCACGTATGTCTGAGCTGCCCTTGACAGCTGTTTCTGTCATCTGTTCTTTAAAACCTCTAATGATGGAGATTTCACAGTCTCCCTAGGTGGCCGCTTTGGGTACTTAACTACCCTCAAAACTAGGAAATTTTTCATAAACCTCCTCTGCTGCAAATTAAGTGGATTTAATAAGATAAGCGTGACTGTGTTGCTGTGACCGAGGGCTCAGCTGCCCCAGCATCCTGTACATAACAGTGGCCAATAGCAGAGGCTTCAGAAAAAGTGTATAGGAGCAGGGGAAGGATGCAGGGATAATCCTGCCATTGGACTTCCTTAGCCTGAAGTTTGGGAATGTTTTCTTAGCTTGTCTGCAACAGATTCAAAGCACAGTTAACTCTCATCTGTGTAAGAACCATTTAAGTAGTGGAAAATGCTTTTCATGTATCTATCTACAACTTCTTCTCTTTTCTAGATAAAGAAAGCCCAGTTTCCCACTCCTTCCTCCTAGATCATGTTTTCTAAACCTTGTAAAATCTGTGTTGATCTCTCCTTTCAGTTGACCTACAACTCTTTTCATCATCATTGAGGAGAATGGACCAGTTACCTCTAAATCTCATGTATAATACTTTGAACTGGCACCGGCTTTTGTATTGCTGATGGGGTTGGGCCCCATCTGGTTTGGAAGGAAAACAGCAAGGAGCCAGGAAGGGAAGAAACAAGAAGGAGGCTATCACCCTAGCCCAAGCAACTTCCCTGAACATGGGGAGTCCCAAGGTCTGCCTCCTGCGCCTATGTTCATGAATGGTGTGCATGAGGTGTACATAAGCTGTCGAAGGTATAGGAGCCAGCCCTGGGACTCCTTCATCAGAGAGGCATGGAAGAACTGGGCTGTCATTATCCCTCAGGCTCCAGGGATATGACATTCCTGCCTGCATGGTAAAACAGTTTTCAGAGGAGAGATGGAGAATTTGCACCCAAACCCCACACCCCAGCCCCTGTGTTATTCCCTGCTGATGCTGTAATGACAATTGAGGTCTATATGGATTTGTACGCAGTTTGGCTCTGACTCCTAGTGTTGCAATGGCAACTAACTAGGAGATTTCAGGCTTTGGCATTTCCTTCTGGCTGGCTCAGTGTGTCGGTTGTTCTGCATCCTCCTCTTAGAAGCTCAGGTCTCTCACCAGATTGCACGGGGAACTGAGGATACGTCTGTGCCCTGTGGTGCAACTCCTTACAGTGACACTTGCGTGCTGGCCCTAAGCCTAGATGATGTAAAGCCACCAGTGCCTCTTGGACCAAGGACAGAAATCTCTTTGCTGCCTTTCATTTGGCAGTATAGACAGCTTCTTTAAGCTGAAAAACAGGATAGCTGTTTTAACACGATGCTAACATGAGCACTTGGCTAGCGGGCTATGCTACTGTGACTAACTTGCTTCCAGAGCACAAGCACTGTGCCACGCAAATGACCCAGCTTGTTTAGAAACACCTGACAAACCCCTCTGCGCAGTGCTGGGCACTCTGCAACTGGATGTGGGAATGCTTTTTGCGGCTCTACTTAGTAAGCCACGGCTTTGTTAACCTACTAGGTTCTTGGCTAATTTTACGTGCATCTGAGCGACTCAATTAATTAGCTCCTGATCTGTAATCAGGGTGGGCCAAAGGCGGCTCTGGAAAGACTGAGGTGACGGAGGATTGCTGCCATTGCCTGCGCAATGGAAGATCAGTGTTTGAAAGACTGGCATAAAAGAACTCAGATTCTTGATATTTATGTGGGAAGCAGATACATAAGCTGCACAAATCATTACCGTCTGTATTATGAACAAACCCCAGAGCATTAACCTGTTCTATTAGTTGCCTGTGCTGGAAATACTGTTTATGTTAGCAAAGCTGAGGTACAAATCCTTCTTATGCATAATGCAGAACATTTTATACATTTGACAGGAAAGCAATTTGAAACATTTTGAATGGAAACGTTCTCTGCTGAATCGTTTTATTGTGATGAAAAATACCCCCAAGAAACAGTGATGTTAAAGATGCTGGGTCTTTGGAACTTAGGAAAGTTTGGAGTGATCAAATGCATCTTGATTTAGCATTTTCTGCATCTCCCTTTTTGGTGTGTTTTAAAGAGAGAAGAGATTCGTTTGGCTTTTAAATGTGAATAATAATGGTTAGCTCTTCATATAGTGTCTTTCATCTGTGGGCCACAGAGTCTTTCACTAACAGTAATTTAGCATGGAAACCTCAATGTGAGAAAGGGGAAGATATAAAAAAACTTCTTATATTCATGCTAAATTCCATGCCTTTATAGATGGGGAAGGAGAAAAAGTCGGCTGGAAGTTGTGAAAGATCTCTTTATAGGCAAAGCATTCCTTTTATAGCCTCCCTCCCCTTGAGGAATGTGTAGCTTTGCGGAATGGGGGACAGTCAGGTTTCTGTAGGTCAGACGAAGTGCATACATCTGGGCTTTCGTCTCTGTGCTGACTACTGGCATCTTTTCCCTTCGAGCAACCTGACTCTCTCAGAAACTTTGAGGTGCAATCTGTGCAGCTTCACACTACGCCCTGCCACGCGGGACAGGACCTGGGATGGGGATTGGCACTGCTTCTGGCATTGCCAGCTCCTGCAGGGATTTCGTAGTGCAAATCTTTGGGAACCGGATTATGTTTTGGAAGTGGTTCTTTGATGTCTTCTTATTGAGGGCCTGGGGGCTTTAACTGTGTGTCTGTTCTCTGTGGGAGATGGGAAGTATTTTCCCTTTTCCCTAGCTCAGACTAATTTCCGCCTTTCCCCTTGTATTGGCAGTAAGAGAAGTGGCCCAGAGAGATTCAGAGGTGTGTCTGCAAGCACAGAATCAGGCTCAAGGAGAACGGCAATTATTTTTCTTATTCTGATCTTCTGGAGTGATGTCCAGAATCTGAGGTGATGGTCACAGCATAAAAACCTCAAGATGCAAGAATGATCTGTTGATTTTTAGTTTTATCCGATGTTAACTCTTCATGTTTCCATATGGAGAAATATGAGCAAGGAACTTCTATCTGTTGCAAAGCAGCTTTCCTAAAAGCATTTTAATATAGTTAGGTTCATAAATCAATGGCTTTTTAAGTGCAGCTATGCATCTCCTGGAAATAGCATTGTGGATTCATAAGCAGATGATCACAAAAATGCATCTTTGCAATCCTCAGAAAAATAACTGGCACTGTCTATATTGTAAGGGAAATAGGTCTGAGTCCAAGTGGCACAGATTGACACTAGTCCATGCTGGTGAGAATTGCCAGTTCTTTTATAGCTGAGTCTTGAAGAAATCTAGTTAGAGAGGTTCAGAGCAGAGCCGGGGAATGAGGAAACACCATGGGGATGATCAGCAGTCCAGCGTGGTTCCTCATCGTCCATTATTTAGTAGTATGGATCTTCTCTTAGTGCATAGCTTCAGCTTCCAGCTTGGGGATTTCTATGACTCACAGGCAGGTCATGGATATGCTTTTTCACAGCTCGAGAAACTGAGTTCCATATGAAATGTATCTGGAAAACATGAGCTAGAAGTTTTTCCGCTGCCAGCCTATGATGGGGTTTTGGACAGGATGTCCTAAGTAGTTGGTCCAAGGTAGTCTGAAGATGATATTAACAGGATAAAAGTGAAAGCTGTAAATACAGAGATGTTACCAAAAAGAAAGAAGGGTTTTGAATGGCTTGGCTTTGAAAGGATTTTGGAGTGAACAAATAACAAGGACAGGCTGCAAGGTTTCTGGACTCATAGTCTTCAAGAGAAATAGCGCTGGACCAAAATTTCCTGGCACTTAAATACTTTATTAAGTAAGCTTTTAGCACATTTTCCTTTAAATAAATAGTGTGTGTTTACAGCTTGTAAAATATGTTCACAATATACCTTTGGCCAAGAATTATTTTGTACCCATAAATCACACAAGTTTATTTCATACAGTGAAAAATGATGTTAATCGAACAAGGCACTGAACAGGGTTTAGCGGTAGCACCTGTGGAGCATTCCCAGGAGTTAATCCTTCATGTATCTTGGTGAGGAACTATTAGTAGTCTGCAACAGGGTGAAAACCATCCTGCATTAGTCCACATTGTAAAAAACCAACTACTTTTGGGAACAAAACACAAGATAGGTGTTACCATAGGTACTAGTGGCTGTATTGACAAAGTCTCAGTTTTACAGCTGAAATGGGGTGCTCCAAAGAGCACTGCTTAGCTTTAGACATTACAGACATGATCAGCAGAAAAGTGGTTAATGTGCTGAGAGCTGAAAAAGAGATGATGGTTAAATGGAGCAAAAATTGCCATTTTGTACCTGACTCTTCACAATCCTGCCTTCGTTTGCAGCTGTATTGTGTCATCAAACCATGTGCAATCCGTGGGGTTTCAGCTGCATGACTCCCATTAACTTTAATCAGAGTCAGGAGAATAAACTGCTGAGCAAAGCACTCTGAAAATGTACCCCTCCATTCTCAACAATTGTATTACTCTGCTTTGTGCAGTGGGGAATCTTTAGGAGGCAGAGGCGAATGCTCCATCATTTCAATACCTGCTCTTTGTGCATAATGAAATCAGCACTGTTTGCAGCCTGCTCCCTACTATGGCTGACGACTGATTTCACTACACAAATGACCAAATGATTGACTTCAGCATTTCTCTACATGAAACAGATAAAAATCTTTCAGGGAGATATCATTCATGTTCTGTGCGTGTGAGTGAGGTTACACAGGATGGAAAGGCTGTTTAGGAAAATTCAGTGTTGTCATCCTTTAATGAAAATTGTTGCCAGGATACTGACAAGTCATACAGGATAACTGCGGCTGTGGCAGTTCTAGTGTTAAAGAAAGAGATGAACAAATATCAGCAGTCAGAACCAGTACCACATATTTAAGGCTAGAGCAGAGGTCCAGGTGCAAGGTGATATATCCCCACTGCCATCTTTCCATGAACTACGGCAAGCACGCAAACCCCAGGATGGTCCATGCAAACAGCCCTACAGCAGTCATGCCTGTGAGATGCTGAAAATCCTCATCCCTCATTAGTGTCAGTGACCAAGAGATACGGCTGCTCAGAAACCCAGATAGGCAGCGAGCACGTATAGCTGGCATCTAGCCCTCTCGCTGTATATGTGCTTCCTGGCTTTTATGCCCAGGCTCAATTGTTCTGAGTAAATAATCGCTCTCGTTTACAAATCTGCATTCTGAATAATTTCTACAGTGTTCAAACACGCCCCAACCTTTTACATGACCCTCAAAGTGCAGATAAAACTGCTGAGATTTCCTGTGGGAACTTTAAAAAAACAATAACCGCAAACTCCTCTGAAAGACAGATAAAAATGTGGTGAAAGTTTCATTAGCAACAAACTCTGGCCCTTTTAGTTGCACTAGCAGCCATATTTTTTGTTCAGCGGGACAGTTTTTGCACAGATGTCAAGTTTTGCTACTTGAGGAATGTGAAAATGAGAACAGAGTTTTCAATGCATTCGGATCAGTAGGCATAATCAGGTCTCAAGACTACCCTTCCTTATCCAGATAAACAGTAATTCTTTACAATGATTTCTGAAGTGTACCATGTTCCCATTTACTTAGACACGCAGTGCTTATAGTGGGAACCATTGAAAAGCGTTGTCCTGCATTATCTGAGGGATTTTGAAGGAAATGAAGCAAATCTGCTTTACAATACATTGTTCCTGCAAGGAAGGATCTCACAGAATCTAATCTTTTTTTTCATTCATTTTTTAGTGTAGCCTGCACAACAGAGGCAGCTCTTCAGCATCATTTGTATGATAATAGCATTATTTTGTCCCAAATATGGTGCACATCTCAAGGACCTCCACAGTCCCTCCATCAGGCGGATTGTTCAGTCCAGACAAGGGGGAGGCAATTGTGGGGGGAACAAGTCCAAACAGAGTGAAGTGAAGTGAATTTCAAATATTACCGTTAAATCGTTACATTACCTTTTTCGGCTGCCACCAAAAAGCCTTTTCAGCAACAGGGACGTTTGGCTTCCCATGGAATTTCTGCCAGACCAGAATAAACTGAGCTTTTCCAAGAGACTTAGTCTCCTGAACATCACCTGTCTGCCTAATCCTGGATTGTAATAGAGCTTTAGGCAGTCAATAAATGCTTAGCCTCAAAACAGAGGTTCTTTTCAGTGTGCATGGGTAGTTAAAGATAAACTTCTGGGAATTTTGAGGTGAAGTAGGAAGTCACTTGGACCTTAATGTAGTTCAGGTCTAGAGCTGTCTGAGGTGCTGTGCCTGGCCCCCACAGCCATTCCAGAGGGGTCTAAGCTTCCTACCTGATAGCCATGATAGCCCAGGGTATCTCGTATGGTCCTAAATACCCATGTGAAAGCAACCAAAACCTAATTTATTAATGATATTAAGCATCTATAGGGCTGGGAGAGCTCTAAAGTCTGCAGAATGGATCGCTGTTTGAGATTTAGGTGGCATTTAGGGAGATTGGTTCCTTTTGCTCTTTCTCTGTGGATTATGCAGGGAGCCCAGGGAAATTCGCCTCCTAATTTAGGCACTTCATTGGGAAACCTAAAGCTGGCAATCTGAATCCCCCAAGTGCCAGTTAGAACACTGCCTGGGCTTCCACCAGTGAAACTGAGTGCTGTCTATGACACTGTAACGAGTAGTTTTATTTTAACAGAGCAAATGATTTGGCATGGATGCCTTAATTATAGAATTGAACCCACTTTTCCTTTTTGCAAAATGTTAGCGAATAGCTCATGAAGTACTTGTTGTGACTGGCTGTGTTTCATTCATGGTCCTCTCAGCGTGATGACTTTGCTGTGAATATTCGAAGTGCACACTCGCTATTATACTGCAAAGCCATATGAATCAGATGAAATGGAATTTATTTTATGCATCTTTATCAATCTACAAGATGTATTTACTCTAAACTAGTTGTATAGGCACTATCCATAGAAAGAGTTAGACACTGTCCAGCTGTGATTCACCCACTCCTTAAGGAAAAACATGAAATAATAAAAATGGGTAGGCTGGATAACACTCTGGGGTATTGTCACATGTTAAGTGGATTAGATTAAACACGTGGGGTTTAATTCTGTGGCCTACCCTGATATTTTTAGGACCTTTTGAAGTGCCTTAGGGTCTCTCCGGTGTAGTGAGGCACATTTCCTGTAGCCCCCGTCTGTCATATGTATCTCTTCTAGGGCATCTCAAATGGCACTAGGTGCTTACGGTGTGTGCAACTGAATCTCTGAACATGTGTCCCTCAGTCGTCTGGTCAATGAAACCAGAGATTTCTTTATCTGATCAGATGTACGTGTTTACTCTAGGTTGCGCTCAGTACCTTTCTAGACTCTCTTTGCTGTATTCACTTTACCTCTTGGAGGAAGCCCACCTCACGGGTAGAGACCTGCATCCTGGACATCTACATGTAAGTATCTGAATTCCACTGTCGCATTTGGAGGGCATTAAGTTGGATGAGACGAATGCGGCTCAAGGGTTTGGTTTCTAGGGAGAAAATAGCAAGTAATAGAGTTTACAATTTGAGGGCTGAGACAAAAAATTGTGAGAAAAAAACCTAGCTCAACTCACATCAAACTGCAGCATCTCTCCTTTTCATGGGGGAGATGCATGGACCCAAAAATAACATGATTTGCTCCATACTGGCATAACTAAAATGTGTAGTCAACTAAAACCACATGTTCCATATACGGTTGAATCCCCTTATTTTTAACGAGGTCAATTTTGATATGAAAAAGCCATTTCAAAATAAAAAATGCAGAAGATTCCTTTTGAAAATGTTGAAATGAAATGTTGTGCCATTTTGAAAGTTTCATTCCTGTTTTTTCAGATGAAATGTCAAATAAATGCAAATCAAACTTACATAGTTTCTATCATGTGAAAACAACATATTTTATCAAATCTATTATTCACCTATATTTTCAGGATCAGTCTATTTCTGATGTGTGAGCAGACGACTTATAAAACTAGCACAGTGTGAATTCAGTTATAATAAGAAGATGACGATTCATCCTCTGTAACTTTGAACATTGTAAAAGAAGGACTGAAAATTCAGCTTCCACAACATTTGTGTTAAAAAGGTTGGCTATATAATGATTTTTACTGAACAGACTATGAATGGAAACTAATTTTGACTTCTAAAGAAATAATTTTGGACTATGTTTTTGCTTGAGTTGAAAACAAAAAGAATCTGAACTTGGCATATAAGATAAAGATAAGGTCTAGTCCTCCTACTTGATGTATTTAATTTTAGCTTAAATTTTAAGCTGCTTGTTAAATGATCCTTCTGTAGTAATTACCTAAGTTTTTGTATAGATGCTCTCTGTGTAGATATTTGGGAATGATAAGTGTTTCTGAAAAAACTCTGAAAAGTTATGTAGTCCATCTACGTTTGGTCACTTGAATTAGACACATAATCTCCCTGTCAAAGCCTTCACTTTTCCATATTTGCTGTGTAGGGACTGAAACACTTAGTTTAGGAGGACTGCCTCAGCATAAGCCTAATATTTAAAGCTTAAATTAGGGGCCAAGGTCAGCAAGCTGGATTCTGTTCTAATAGCCTAATGATATTGTTTCCAGCCAACTGGTGAGCGTTAGGGGTAGAAGGACTATAGACACCTATATCATGCCTGTTCCTATAATGGTAGCTGAGCCTTCCATGATTCATGTAGTCCCTTTTTCTCCTCGCTCTAAAAACCCCCAAAAGCCAGTGGAAGTGCAGCATTCTTTTATGAGATCTTTTTTAGGGAAGCATTAGTAGCTTGGCAGGGTGCAGGTGACTTGTTTGCAGCATGTGATGTTGCTGAGATCAGGGGGAAAAGAAACTGAAATGAAAAGTTTCTGTTGACATGTACACTGCTTTCTTAACTGTGGCCTAAAACTTCTGTAGGCAGGAACCTGCACAGGAATTAGGTTTTTATTTTTGTCAGTGGCTTCTTAAATTATGGCACCATAAGGCTCAGGTTTTGGGCCCTTTCTTCAAAAGCAGCCCTGCAGCCAAGTAGGTCAGACTTTCTGGGCAGTGGCTCTGCAAGTCTGGAGACACAGATGGAGTGAATCCATACCCTTTGCTCAGGAGCTGGTCTTATTGCCCGCACGGACCGTCTCTGCTGCACGTGTTCACAGTACCCACGGCCTGCAGCATCCTTAAGACACCGCCGATTTCTGGAGTGAGTTTCCTATATGACTTTGGACAAGTCACGCTTTAGTTTCCTCGTCTGTAGGCTGGGGATTATATTGCTGGAATGAATGGAGGCTAAAATCACTGATGTTTGTAATTTGTGTTGATATTCTCCGAGGGGAGGCAGGCACAATAGAAGTGCAAATAAATTGTTGTGACTGTTTAGTATTTCAGTAAATGGAAAAGCTCTTCAAAGCGGAGTTCAGAGCAAGTACAATAGAGTGGAAAATTACATGTGTGGAGCTAAGAAAGATGACGGAAAGACGCGAGGAAGTAATTTCATTGCAGTTGTTCTAGTAATCAATGAGATGTGTACATTTATTTGCCAGTGTGGATTATAATATTAGCAATAAGTCTCTCAAGAAGAACAATGTTGGATCTGGGCAGACACGGCAAATTTGAAACATCAGAAAAGGGCAGGTCCAAGCTTGGTCACAGAAGTCCAAACTGGTTTCCACTTCCCCCTTCATGCACATTGTTTATAGTCAGAAAGTGGAGCCACACATTGCTCTGGGGAGGGACAGCTGAGCAGGCTCATGGCTTTAAGATGGACCCACGCTTTCCTCATGGATCTGCCTACAGTGGGACCAGGCATTTGACAGCTCAGAGCAACAGGGGATGGTTGGAGTTTGGTGCTGGCTGAGCACAGGGTGGACACGCTGAGCTGAGACCACCTCTATGAGTGTGAGCGGAGGGCACATGGATCGTGGAGCTTGTTATGGCTATCTCAGGTCTGCCCACCTCAGGGGGGTAAGCGTGGGCTTTGTCGACACTGGAGGGGTGAGCATAGCTCTGCTGGGTGGGAAGGGGGAGGCAGCTCGCTCTTGGGCCGTGATGTAGGAAGTCATTGCCACTTGGTGAGGAGGGACTGCTCCAGTGACAACGTAGGAGGCATGTCCTGAAAGTGAATTATGTGAACTGATTCCTTGTGGGCAAGCTATTCGCATTTGTTGTCATTGTTATTCTTCTCCTTAAAACAGGGACAGTATTTATAATTTCCTAACAGGGAGGAGCAGGGTGTTTGTAAGTGCATTTTGAATATGAAGGCCCCCACGTGCATGCCGTGGGCTGTGACTCTGGAAATGGACATTTGGCAGCTTACGGGAAAAGAATTCTTTTTTAGCCTGTCTCTCAGAGGAACAGTTATTCCCATATCAGCATTGTCACCATAATGCTCTGCATTGTTGGTCACATCAGCAAAGATGTCAGGGCAGAATGAATGTGTATCGTTCCTATGGGCATGTTCCCTCAAACTCAGCACTGATGCATACCATGAACTGAAGTTCTTGTTGTGTTCCTACTTATGCCATGTCATTTCTGTCCCTGAGCAAGTCTCCTAAATTCCGAGACTGTCATTCTCACACTTCTAAGAAGCAGTTAATTCCCTTACAGAGAGAGATGGCATTGAACCAGGCGCCAGACATAGACTATCCTCCATTCTAGGAGGTGGATAGGAGTGTAAGTGAACATGAACTTAGAGGTTGCAGCTGTGTCTATATAACCAGCAAGCTCTCCTTCCCCAATTCAAATGCTCCTGAACTTTGATCTTCTAGGAGTATTGGTTAGAAGCAATAACTGAAAGCTTAAGTCTCTCCTATATAAAATGCATCCATATAGGACGGTATTTTGAACTGGGGTAGTTTATATCATTTCTAGTGCAGTGGGAGGATGATGATACACAGCAGGTCATGGTATGCACTACTTTTTAATATCTATGTATCACACAAATGATAGGAGAGAGAGAAGCCCTGGGAGGAGAAAAGATGTGAAGAAGTAAAGAATGGAAAAGATAAAGTGAATCCTAAAACCCTAAAGGGCTCATACCTGAAAGCTATATGAAATGAGAGAGAAGGTTAGCTGTGCTGAAGAATGAGCACAGAAATAATCTGAGCTGTGATAATACAGTATTACTTTATTTAAATAATCTGTTTAATTCTTTTTACTTTGTGGGATCTTTTTCTTGGAAATCGGGGTCCTTTTGACACTGAAGGAGTGTTAGCCCTCCTTAAAAAGCTGACCCTGCTACAAAAGGGACTGCTAAGAAAAATTGAAAACAGCCCCTTAACAATGGATGCTTCAGTTATACTGCGCAAGTGTTGGAAAAGCATGTCTCAGGACTTCCAGAGGGCTGCTGCATAGAGCTGAAAAGCGATTAAGGCTGGCAAATCACTGTATAGTTTTGCACTGCCAGTCTTGAGACTGTCTCAGTAATGGTGTGACTTACTCAATTCAATGTAGCCTTGAAAAGGGACCTCTTGAGCTCAGAAATGCTGTTGTGTAGACCACTCACTTGCCTCGAGGGGATTGTCACAACATTTCCATGGCAATTGCTCTTGTAAGCTGAGAAACGTTCAGGAGGCTGCCATAATATAGACCCTGGATAGTATGTTCTGACTTGTGTATGTATATGTGTGTGAGAGAGAAAGACTGTCTAATGGAAGATCTATCTGACCTACTAATGTAGCTGAACTACTGAGGTGTTTCTCTCAGTGCTGTAAAGATCTGTTTTTAGACCAATTTCTGAGCTTCAAGTGGATACATTTGCAGAAATCAGGATTGTTTTGTGAATTATTTGTCAACAGAAAAAGAGGGCTAAATGCATGAGATAATGTATTCATAATGCATAATTTGACTATTTTGGAAGCAATTACGCTTTTGAAACCATCAGCATAAGCTTAATGCAGACAAAATAGAGCTCTTAGTACCCCCCTGAAGCCCTCTTCCTTTCCTCTGCCACTGGGCATCGTATAACCTTTTTTTTTCCTCACCTGAATCCTTTCTCCAAATCCCAATATACAGGTCACGTTAAAATCTTTCTGTTTCTTCCTATAAAATATCAATAATATTGGTCCTTTCCCCTCCCCTTCGCCCCCAGTTATTTCCCATCTAGGCCCTTATCACCTCTTGTTTCACAAACCATCACTGTGTTTAGCCACCTCAGGAAGATTTCTGAAAATTTAGTGTAAAATAGGTGCTGGGTTGGAATTTTGGGCCAAATTTTCAGCAAAACCTTAGCTACGGTTCCAGTTTGCAGCTGTGCAGGTCAAATAGCAGCATTACTGGAATGTTGTAGGACTTGGCTTCTGCCCACCAACTGACCTTAACTGGAATCACCAACAGCTTGCGGCTATAGCGAGGGGAGGCAACATGGACATTGCTACGTCTTGAAAGTACCAACAAGGTCCTTGGGGCAGGCTCTTGCAGCAGTACGAACGGAGCCTGGTCTAGTTTGTGGCTGTGGCTTGGCTAAAAAGGCAGGGAAAAGAATGAAGTCTTGTCTGGTGGTGCTGTCTGTATGGTGCTCTGTGTGTACAATCAACTTGTCACCTTATTGATGCTATTGCCATGTGCAAAGGCTATTGTCAGCCGGCTATGGTTTGTGGCATATCACCTGCCTTTTCTTTTGATCTGATGACCTGTTGTATGTTTGGCAAGGAACAAGTAGCTGGGGTGTTTGGCTATCTTTGAGAAACTTCTCTGCTGTTATTTTCTTAGCGCTACGCTGGGTGCTTCTTTCCATTTCACCATGCACAAATGTTACTTTCCGTGGCCCACTTGGCCAATTTCAACATGTCTTAATTGTGAAAGTGGGTGACAAAATTCAAATTCTATCAGTGTTTTTTCCTTTCTGATAATGGACGGTGCTGAGAATAGAAGACTGAGGGGAGAAGTAGGCAAAGGGCTGTGTCAGCTGGGAAAGGAATGAACTGTTTTACATGTCTGCAGGACATAGGACAAGGAGTGACAGGCTTACGTTACAGCAAGAGATCTGTATGCTTGAGATTTG
The DNA here is from genome assembly GCA_009819775.1 of Phoenicopterus ruber ruber. Lineage (NCBI taxonomy): Eukaryota > Metazoa > Chordata > Aves > Phoenicopteriformes > Phoenicopteridae > Phoenicopterus > Phoenicopterus ruber. The sequence goes on along the minus strand of CM020215.1, from coordinate 185,525,409 downwards.
GAAAAGTTTTCTAACTGGAAGAACAGTCAAGCATGGAAGAGACTGACTGGGGATGTTAAAGTGTCTTGAAGGTTTTTAAGGCTGGAAAAATATCTGTGAAGAGTAACACGAACTTGGCTGATCATGCTGTGGTTCTGGGACTAGTCTGGACAGCCTCTTGTGATGCCAGAGGTCCTGTTCAGGTCCTGTTTGTGAGTTCATCTCCTGTCTGGTAGCTCAGCAATAAGTTTTTCCTATTCTGACTTACAGTCATGACTTTAAATTCTGGGATTAGACTTGATACTGATCTCCAGCTTCACTCCTGAATTTTGCTTGTGGCCACTTACCGTCTTGTTATCTATGTTCATGAGGCATCTTGCTTTGTTTTTTCATCGGTTTATACCTCTCAAGGGTCTAAACAGCATCAGCCTGACTAGTTAGGATGCTTTTTACAGTGACCTACCTTGCTTTTCTGTATTTCTAACCTTGAACCTTTAATCTGTCCCAATTAGCTTTACATATGGTTTCCCAAGGCTCTGGAGAATATTTCAGAATTGACCCAAGCAATCAGATGTGTCACGTAGAGCTCAGATTGTTAACAGCACATTGACAGTTGAAAAGTATTTCATCCCTCCTTGATAACGGCGAAGAAAATTCTTCAGAAAAGGGAAAAGGAGTCCTGAAGTATTTGTAAAACTCTTTAGGAAAGCAGTGTGTTCCCATTATTTCACCATTCACTGGCAGATGACCTGTTATCCTGGATCAGAGAGCAGGATAGAATTTCTGCTTCCTCTGCTGATATTTGCAGAAGCTCATCAAAAGTAGTTCATTTTCACATCTGCTTTCTTTGCTGTGATTAGAAGGAAACCTTCTCATATCTAATGTCTCAGTCCAACCAGTCTGGATTTACACAGTGTTTCAGGGTGTATTGACTCTTCGCTGTGACATCCAAACCACCTTCTGAGTCAACAGCTGATTTATTTTCTTTTAGTAGCTCAGACAGAGTCCTCCTATTCAAACCCTGAACCTCAGTGTATCATACAGAGTATTTTCAGTTAAAACGTCTTTTGATCTTTCTGATTGAAAGATGCAGTCTGACAATCTTGATGTTTCTCAACAGTTTTCCTGAGATCTGTTATCATGTTCTTTTTATATTCTTTGTGGGGACTACGGTCACTGTGACCGCTGAAAGAACTATTTCATATGTTTTCTGTATTCCTCTATAGCTTTGAAAAGTGTGAGCATCTTTTGTGTGTGTGTCTGTGTATGAATGCATATGTGTATTTGTTTCCGACTGGAATCAAGACAGGATAAGAAATGAAAATCTTATATGACAAGCCCTCAATTGCCAGTAATGAACACAGAATACAAAATCAAATTAAAAACCCGTATGCTAGAAGATAGCATTAGGAACAATTTGACATTTATTGAACAACAGATGGTGATTAAAAGCATAAAACCTTGATTGTCTTGCTGAAAGCCAAACATCATAGTTCTGTCTAAGGAATGTCTAACATTTCAAATAAAACACTCAAGGCATCAATGAAATCATAGGAAGATCAATCTCAAAAGGGTTCTTATATATGTTCTTATCAGAAGTGCAGTTAAAATCTCCCCTTTAAAAGTATCACATTTTTAGCTTGACAGTTTTCTGGAAATGAATCTTCTCCTCCAGGAGAAAGTCACAGATAGTAAACACTTACCAGAGAGAGGATGTACATTAAACTGATTTTATTAAATGAGCGGGGAACTGGATACTCTCTTTCCCTTTTACCCCGTTCTTTCAATGCAGCCCAGCTTTCAGTGAGTCGCATAAGGACGCAGCGTACAGTCCTGTCCTTCAGAGTGTGAACACCATGGCAGTGGGGAGGTGCCCTTGTCAATCACACTGGAGTGAATCTGGGGAAAAAGAGAGACTCCAGAATTATTCAGTAGTCTGTCTTGCCCTCTTTCTCTTGCACCATGCAATTAGATACTGCTCTTCATGGGGTGCCTGAGAGCCACCTAATAAAGGTGTTCTCGTTAATCAGTAGCTTTGAGTCACAGATCCGTAAAAGTCTGTATCCTGCATATAAAGGAATTTATGAAAGATGAGTAAGAGAAGCAGTCTATTGTCAGCAGATTTATATTCACTTTCTTTTGGAAAGAGGGTGGATGCACATCATACCAGCTAGTGGTCTTGGGCAGGTGGTCCCATTTTTACCTCCACCCAGTGCATCTTGCCTGGCTGACTGCACTCAGAAATCGCCTGCTCTGAATGCACATTCTGGATGAGTCTGTTAGTGGAGACAGATTGAGATACGCTGAATTTATATTTATAGGATCAGTTATGAACAGTTTTGCCTTGTCTCTTTCCCTTTATGTTAAACATTTTATCACATCTTTGTGTGCACAGTGATGCCCTTAAGAGTGGCATGCTGACAATTAGCAATAATTGATAGACATATTCAGCTTAATTGTTTCATTGTTGTCACTATCCATCCTTCTGTCCATGCACAGTTGTCATATCATCCATTGATGGATGAGTTTTGGTTTGTTCTCTGTATCTAAAGCCACTCTGCACACCTCAGACTTGTTTGCTGTCATGTCTTTCTTTGCTCAGACCATGCTGCTTCTCTGCGTCAGCCATACTCCTTTTTCTCCTTCAGCGTTTTCACCCTTCCTTTCCCTCCTGTCTTGGCCTTGCTTCTGTCTTCTCTCTGTTTCACTGACTGCGCATAATGAATTTTCAGTCTTCATTCACACATATTTGCTCTGCCAAGCCTGTTTCACAGATTGTCTTTGCTGTGTCTAGGAACAATAGCCAAGAGCATGGTCCTAGAGACTTGATGATACAAGATATTTCCTGTCAGAAATATCCTTTAAAGCTCTTTGGAAGCCAATGGCTATAAAACTCAAAGTACAGAGGCAGACAGTAGGGTCTTCAAGAGGATGGAGATTCCCGTGTCTGGAGACAGGGAGAGAGAAACATATGCAGTAGGTAGTTCATCCTATCTTGGGACAGGCATCACGGTAAGATGGCTGAATCTCTCTCTGAGGCAATTATACCTTGCTACTAACTATCAAGGTTGACTAAATGAGTGCCTTACAGTGGACATTTAGCTAATGGGAGGTAGACTATGGTCATGAACTGGAGCATGAGACATCTGATTTTTAACTTCCGTGCACCAGCATCTCTGTGTTTCATCAAAATACTTACTTTTTTGGTTAACATTATTCAGATTTTGATTTTTTGGCCAGAAGGTTGTTTTTTGGTTGGTTGGTTGGTTGGTTGGTTGGTTTGTTTTTTCCTATACAATTGCAGGCATTTTAAGTCAAGATGTAATTGCAAATTATAATGCAACTTTGAGAATAAGAAACATTAATATAAATATGTAGTAGTTTAAGACCAGAAGAGAACGCTAATGAAAAATCTGACTGAGGCATTAGAAAGTTAAAGTACAGGTATTCTGACCTTGATGTAAACGGCATGAAAGATGTCAGGAAACCGTTACTTCTGGTTAAGGAAGTTGCAGTTAGTATCTACTTATTAGTGATACAGAAAGCAAGAGACAAACAGTGAAATTTGGAGGGGGAATACCAAGGACTATGATGAGAGAAATGTGAGCTGGAAAGGATAAGCAGAAATGTTGGTGAAAGGAACATCTGAAGAGTCTGGACACTGAATACAAGAGCTCTGGGTCTGCTTCAGAAGGTGCAGGATGGCTAGTGAAAACCATCAAAGGAAGACAGAGAGGGTACATGGAGAAAGATGGAGAAGATGATGTTCTTGCAATGCTCCACAGGAACTTGAGGACTGTCTGTCTTTGAAGATGTTAAAATCTCAAATAGATAAAGCCCTGAGCAAACCTGAGCTGAGCTGACCCTGCTTTTAGCAGGGTGTCAGACGAGATGATTCCAGAGGTGCCTTCCAACCTCAGCCACTCTAACATTTTGTGCCTCTCTTCCAAACTTCAATCGTAGACACATGGTATTTTTCTTTAGTTTGTACATCAATAAATGGTATAATTTCTTTTCATTGCTACTGAGTGCACAAAGACCTTCTGCTATTGTCCTGTAAAATTTCATACTGAAGACACAGACTAAGGAAATCCTCTTCTTTACACATTACTGCATTGGCAGAAAGGAGTAAAAGAAATTAGAGAGCCAAAAAAAAAAGGAAAACATTTTGTTTTGCTGATGCTTGTAATAGGTAATGACGATATCAGCAGTAAGAACCTATTAAGCTACTTCAAATTAGTATCTGATCTGCTTTAAAAAGACACTCATTATCTGTTAATTTGTTAAGGGTATTTATTGAGGTTTAAGACATATGAAACAAAAATACCTCATTTGCAAGTAATTAATACAGAATTACTTAAGCAATACAGTTTCACAAATGAAATACTTATATTTGAATTCCTTTTAATCCACTTGAAAGAGATACTTAGACCTTTAATAATCAGATAAATTAGATATGTTTTGTTAATTACCTATCAATCAATATTCCAGTTCAGTATCTACATTGCTCAAGAGAAGGGCACATAGTTGGGACAGGAGTTTTTTTTCATTAAACATTCTTCCCTATTTATTTTCTTTGTGCAGCTGGCATTGAGGGTATTAACCAATTCAATTGTTCAATAATTCAAGGGAGAATTACTGTGTTTATTTATTTATTTTTAGCTGCGTTGTAAGTAAAGCTCCCAGGAGGTTTGGTCATGTATTCCTATGTGGTCAAAACACACGCTTGAGTCAAATAATTTGTCTTTTCTTTTTTTCTTTTTCTTTTTTTTTTTTTTTTGTCAAGACTTCAAGAGTAAGTGCAGTTTTATTTAAAAACATTATCACAAAGACACCATTGCATTTAGTCTCTGATTTCAAGCCTAAATTGACTGGACTGTGCTGGCGGTTGTGTGGATCTATTGATTTTGTAGAGCCAGCTCCCTGTCCAAGGAAGGCACACTCCTGTGTTCGAGTGGTCCACTCGGTCCTCAGGTTGTGTAACGTCCTCAGCACCTGCAAAGGTCAGACTTTATCATTCATTAGTCTTCTGGCATATTTTGGGCGAGTACTGGGAAGAAGAGATTCTGCAAGAAGAAGGTTACACCACCAGGAGAAATTGCCTGGGCTGCAGTTTAAGCTCCAGCACTCAGTAGAAATCCTGCTATATTTCCCTGTTCAGGAGCAAAAATGGATCTTCAGATAAGAAGTGGGCCAGACTCTTTCTTTAAAAATTATTCCAAATGATTCACACCTAAGTTGAAAATATCTACCAGTCTAAAGCCAGGAATGAGAATTGTTTTAATGTCTGATTTGAAAAATACTGAAAAAACAGTGTTAATAATGAAATGCTGACACAACTTTATCTATAGCCCTTCTAGCAGAGTGGTTATAATATGAAAAAGTAAGGTTCAATAAAATGCAAGGCAGAAATAGCAAATTATATTAGATGTGACATATTAGCCATAAGGCCTTTTCTAAACTACAGTGAAAAAATTAGGACAAGGGTATGGTAGTATATTTCTCCCCACAGCGTGAGAAAGGCCTAGCCCCCAGAGCATTCCCTCTAAACTTGTATTCTATTTCTAGCATGTGTTTTATTAACTTTTATTTTTGTTTTGCAGGCTAGAGACACAGCACCAACCTTAATGTCAAATTAGATAATGAAAAGCAATAGTCATCTTAAGAAAAATCATTCAAATAACTGTCATGTTGCATTATAGTTTTTGCTGCTAGCAAAAGCCTTAATTAAGTCTGCAGAATGGTTTCTTTTCTCATCTTCTGATTTCAGATGCTCTGAACTTCCTAAGCAATTTTTCTGTTAGAGCTGCATTTTTACGTTCTTATAGAAATCATCCTACGTATAGAATAGAGCAATATCTAAAAAAAAAAAAAAAAGTAGGAGGGGAAAGTTTCACATAGAGTGGTACCATTTATCGAATTGTAGGAAAAAAGTGAAAGCTAGAACTTTGAGTGTTGCCAGATTTTGTCTGGGATGATGAACACAAGCCTAACGACTGCTGCTGGTGTATAGTGATCAACAAATCAGAACAACAGCAAAAGACATATTAGTATGATAACGTGGTAATATGCTGTGGAACAGATCCTGTCCTCCTCATGCTGCAGTGAGGTTACCCAAGCTGGAAGTAACCTCTGGCTGGTGCAGAACCAAGTTTACCCCCCCACCCCCAATTTCCTGAAGGAAAGAGCATTGGCGGATCATTGCTGCTTTGAGCAATCTCTGACTGAAGCAGTAATTCCCAACATGGAATCTAATTATGCCAAGGGCTGAAATGATAAGTACAGGGACCAGGAAGCGCAAGGAAATTTGAACCGTCCTTGGGTGCTGAATCAAACAGAGCACAGCCAGATTTGGAGGAATGGGCCTAATGAAGGCATGCATAATAAATTGCAATTAATACCACCGAAGGAGCCATTGCTGTGATAAGCATTACCTACTATAAGTGCATTATTGGATAATAATTACTACGTTTCCCATGTACTTTACCCTCTCCACCTCAGTGGTAAGCACTCTGTAACTTAAGAATGTAAAATTATTGGGCCAGTCCATCCTTTTGGGATCATGTGCACCAGGGAAATAGTGTCCCCCTGGGAATACATCCAGAGTTTGACAGGATGCCTGACTACCTTAGTATATCAAGAGGAAAAACAACTTGAAAGGAAATGCAGAAACTTTCCACAGAAAATGAAAAGGTGGTCAAATGGATAAGGAAAGAAGAAAAGTAAAACAAGCAAAAAAAATGTTTTTAAGAATTCTTTATAGTATCTTTTGAACTTGAGTGTTACCAAAATTTGCCTACGTTTCGACCAGCTCTACGAAGTCACAGTAGAGTTGACAGGAGGAAGAGAGGGTCAGGACATGCCAAGCTGTAACAGAAATATACATCCCTTAAATGTGCTCATGCTCACTGCATCCAATAAATGGTTTGTTCATAAAGACCTACAGCTAATTTCTAGTTCTTCTTCAGATTTATGATCTGTTTGCATGGCAAGAATAAGCCAGATTTAAACCCCTTTGAGACACACAGGCATGTTTGCAAATTCCTCCCTTCCTCCCTTCTTTCCTTCCTGCCTTCCCCTGCTAAATCAAACCCAAAATGATTCCCTTTACATGGTTATGTTATAGCTTTCTCTGCCAACCTAAACAGCAATAAAAGACATGGTCACTTATCACTACATACATATAATAAGTGACTAGGCCACCTCCATATTTTACAGTGCTGTTTAAAAACATTTGTTTCTGGAATGTAGGCACTGATTTCTAACCTGGAAATGAGAGAGTAAGGAAAAGCATGTAGGGAATATTTATACAGTGAATTGAAGGAAAAACTTTGTTAAGCAGGGTTTGGGGTTTTTTGGGTTTGGTTTTTTTTTTTTTTGGTTTTGATTTTTAGTTTAGTTTGTTTATAGGTCCTGGAAAACCCATCAGATTAAAATACATCAGAAAATCCCCAGGAACCAGGCTGAAAGTGAACAAGAATTTAATCTTTCTTCATCACTGTCAACTGAAATTCTTTCCTCCTGATAAATATAAGTAGATGCTGTTTCTGCTTCTTTATTGATGCTGGTGATCTCAACCCAATAGTGCAGAAGAAAGTGGAAGATTAAGATGTATAGTAAAGCAGGATTGCAAGATTATTGCAATAAAATGGAAAAACTGTCAGTCACATATAGCCTTAAGACGGAATTTTACAATGCTTTTGTGGTTAGGAAAGGTTAAAACTCTTCCAAGAATATCTTTCTTACTGATAGGCTTTCCCCAGAGAAGACCTTGTAGTCATTTAAGTCCTTAGTGACCTGACTATAAATCTGATAATGTCAAAAGCACAAAAATAAACTGACTTGCTTTAGGTTCTTCAACTGTTGAAATTATACATGCTGTGAGTTGCATAAAAAAGGAAATTAGAATTTAGCTAGAAATCAGAGTCCATGGTGTTTTCTGTGCTAAAAGCAGCATTTCAATAATATTCAATTAACTACATGGTAGGAGTTACTGAAGAACAGGATCCACACGTTAACCGAAGAAGCCAGCTGGAGGTGAGATGAACAGTAACGTAAGCCAGTATCCCAAGGAGAAGCCACTTAAATGTGACTTAGGTTATTTGGACTAATCATAGTCGCTCCTGAGATTTTAGCAATGCCCCAAAAGTGTCTGGAACCTGCTCCTTGGAAATTTCAGTTTTAAAACGGTCACGATAAAAGCAGCATACAAAGAGCCTGGGGTCATGCTAGCGCTCAGATTGTCACCTGAAGAGACAGTGGGGTGTGATCACTGTAGCAGAGGATTTTGTGCAGGGGAAACCTGTGTTATCTGGTGAAGGCGTGAAGTTGCACGGGGTCTGGAAATGTGCTGCATGCACAGGCAAATCTTATCACCACGGGAGAATTGAAGCAGAGCCCTTTCCCAGCACAGGATGCTATCACTGAAGCCTTACAATAACATCAGGCGTGTTCATGTTTTTTTCACACACCCTCTGTTTGGATGATTTGTATTGTGAAAAGGACTGGGCAGAGTATCACTCCCATTCCAGCATCCTTTGACACTGAGTTGAAAATATTTAAGCCTGCAGGGAGATTGGTGAATGACCCTTTTGAATATGTTTTCATCTAAATCATTAGGCGCATGGGTAGTGAGGGGAAGAAGTCCTGACAACATCGCATGGCATATGTCTTAACATTTCTTAACTGCAGAAAAAGAAGTGACCAAAGAAAAAGCTGGTCTAAGGGCCCAGTATGTCAAAGCATTTCCAAAATGCTTGCGCTCCCTATTTACACCCCTCTATTTGCATGTGAAAGGCCTGTATTTGCAGATGTCAGGGTTTCACTAAGGGTCAGACTGAGCTGAAACCCTGAGATTCAAACATTTCAGAAGGCCTGAGAAGGCTTGTTTTCACGGCTCTGGTTTATGTCATTGTTGGAGATAAGAACGTGAGATGATTCAGTGCAGAAATAAATCCCTCCAGCGTTGGTGTGTACTTTGGTTTTGGCCAATTCTGTCAGATGTCATTGTCTGGTTGTCTTACTTGGCTGGTAAAGCCTCATACTTACACATTTTGCTCTCACGTGAGATGGAACTTACTCTACTCTTGATCAAGATACTTCAATTTGGTAGAGAACTGTCCTACAGATATGCTCTGGGGCACATTTCGGCATGATCAGCTGTGTCCAGGAATGGGATGGCAGCAGAAAAATCATGCCAGGAAAGCAAGGGAAAGCATGAGAATGACATTCTTGGTATCACAGTGGTTACTGTACTTCCGAACTTGGCTTATATTGGCTCACCCGAGGCAGGACAAATTGCTCCAGTAGGTATAGTCTTTCCTGAGCAACTGGGAATGCCATGACTGGTGGACTGCTGAGTCCTCACCAGTGGGTAGCCACGATCCCACTGCCTGCATGACCGTCCCTATTATCAACCCTCCACCCCATCAACTCCTTTGCTGCTGAGAGGCATCCTCAGCAACTGGCTGTGGCAGGGGTGGAGCGTCAAGAGCTACTGCAAAAGTACATTTCCTTATCCAGCAAGAATTTGTCCTCGTTCCTGGGACAGTAAAATTTGTTTTTGTCTGTGCTACTGTGAATCCTTGATCTTTCCCTGAGGACTGTTCTTACAGAGCTCAGAATGAGACTATTATTACATTACCATTCAGAGCGGGCTTGCCAATGTAATTATTTCCTATTAGAAGTGCCTGCATCTTTGCAATTTCAGAGTATTGAATTTGCATTACACAAAACTATAGGTCAAGATCTTAGCTGATGTAACCCTCATAACTTTGCTGAAAATAATGGCACTCCAAGCATTTGTAGTAGGTATGGACCTGGCTATATGTATGTACATATCTGTATATATAGATCCGACACAGAATGGACACGGAATACATGACATTTGTAGGAAAAATCCTGGCTTATATTCAGTTTGATGCCTCTATGATAGAGATTACACATGGAGAACAAGTTTGATTTTTCAGATAAAGAATGGAAATTGGTCAGTTTTGCCTTTTAGTAGAAGTAAACCTTGAATTATGTACCATAAGTCTTCAAACAAAACACTGTAATTACCTATCTATTCACTTTTCTCTGGAGTACGTATGCAGAATGGGAAGGAAAATAATGATCAGATTTAAATGAAACTAAAAGGCATTTCTCAGCTGGACGTTAGAAAAAAGTGATTCCATAAATGCAGAATTTTGTGAGAAGTCCTTGATAATGTCTGGAATAACATAACATACAGCATAACATAATAATGAAAGACAAAATTAAAAAAAAATCTGCTTTAATCTTACTTGATTCAATGCATGTACATTTTTCATTTTGGTACTGTTTCTGTTCTACACAAACTGTATTTTCATAGAATCATAGAATGGTTTGGGTTGGAAGGAACCTTAAAGATCATCTAGTTCCAACCCTGCTGCCATGGGCAGGGACACCTTCCACTAGACCAGGTTGCTCAAAGCCCCATCCAACCTGGCCTTGAGCAATTCCAGGGATGGGGCAGCCACAACTCCTCTGGGCAACCTGTGCCAGTGCCTCACCACCCTCATAGGGAAGAATTTTTTCCTTATAGCTAATCTAAATCTACCCTCTTTCAGTTTAAAGCCATTACCCCTTGTCCTATCACTACATGCCCTTGTCAAAAGTCCCTCTCCAGCTTTCTTGTAGGCGCCCTTTAGGTACTGGAAGGCTGCTAGAAGATCTTCCTGGAGCCTTCTCTTCTCCAGGCTGAACAGGCCCAACTCAGCCTGTCTTCATAGGAGAGGTGCTCCAGCCCTCTGATCATCTTTGTGGCCCTCCTTTGGACTTGCTCCAACAGGTCCATGTCCTTCTTGTGTTGGAGGCTGCAGAGCTGAATGCAGTACTCCAGGTGGGGTCTCACAAGAGTGGAGTAGAGAGGGAGAATCACCTCCCTCGATCTGCTGGTCATGTTTCTTTTGATGCAGCCCAGGATACGGTTGGCTTTCTGGGCTGCAAATGCAGATATTGCCGTCTCATGTTGAGCTTCTCATCAACCAACACCTCCAAGTCCTTCTCGGCAGAGCTTCTCTCAATCTATTCTCTGCCCAGCCTGTATTTGTGCTTGGGATTGCCCTGACCCACATGCAGGACCTTGCACTCGGCCTTGTTGAACTTCACGAGGTTCGCACGGGCCCACCTCTCAAGCCTGTCAAGGTCGCTCTGGATGGCATCCCTCCCCTCCAGCATGTCGATCGCACCACACAGCTTGGTGTCGTTGGCAAACTTGCTGAGGGTGCACTCAATTTTAAAGACAACTTAGATGTTTAACTGCATTGAGATCATGCATTATACTCTTTGTCCTTTACAAAAGAGAGCATACCTTCCAGGAGCACATAATTTAATAAAGAAAATATCATTGTAACTAGATTTTGTTGACACTATAATCAGGAAACACAGGCAAGGGGTCAGCCAGCCAGATTGTTTCTACCGGGTATTTGAGAACTGTGGGCTGCTGTTATTTTCAGCTACACCATAATTTTATTTTATTGTGGAGAATAAATCAAAGTTTTAAAGGGAGGCTATATTTTTTTTTCCGTATCTAAAAGCTGCAGATGTTGGCACTAGAATTGCTTGCTGCCAAAACTCACTGTAAGTATATGTAGTCTGAGAGAAAACGATCAGGTTGATAGCTCAGAGGTCGAAAAAACACTCATGACAATTATGCTCCATTTAGCATCCGTGCAAGTTCTTCTATGCCGTCCTGTCCTCGCTCCTTCTTTCTCCTTTATATTATTTTCTTGTTATTGTGTCCTTTAGGGAACGGGCTTTATGGGCTGTTCAGTCTCTGAATGGATTCAATCCTTCGCTTCCGCGGAGACCGCTGAGAAGGGTGACACTTGTGAAGGCACTTTTGTGAGGAGACAACTCACTAATAAGACCCACACTCAGACAACCAGCCTGCTTCATGCAGGCCTCCGAGCAGCTATCAGAAGCTAATTGTAATGCTTATTAAAGACAGCTTAGCAGGGATGTGAAAATGGCAGGCAGAGCTTTGCTATTATCTACACCAGCTCTCAGCCCTCTTGCTCGGCAGCTCTGCTCTCTGGGTTTATTCAGAGACAGAGATGCTGCTTTTCTAAAAGAAAAAGAGAAAAAAAAAAAAAATAAAAATATCCCAAACCTTAACTTGGCAGTTCTGAAAATCCATCCCAGCCTGGGAAGGCTCTTTAGATTGCATTTGCATCGTGTGCCAGTTTTTTGATGGAAAGCTGTTTGCAGGACCACTGAGCAGATTGTACCTTCCTCACAGTCAGCAGGTGAGTGTGACATAGGTGTTTCTGAGCAAAACTGAGATGCACAGATGTGCCTAAGATCCTTTATTAGTGGTGATAATAAAGAAAAGAGACCCAGAAAAGTACAGCATGACTTAAATATCCCAGTTTAAGCTTTTCAGTGTCATCTCTTATCATTTGCAACGTCTCCTTCCCACCTCCTCCCACCTCCTTCAGTTTTTCCCGTGAAAACTAAGCAAGTACGGTATGGAAATCAGGGACACAACGCATGTCAAACTCAACATGCCATATCCTTAAACTCCCTGTCAGAGTAAAAATACAATTTGAGGCTTTGCATCCTGTTATTCCTCATGCAAACTGCCACTGAAGACAAGCACTTTGCCTGTGGTAAATGCTCTTGTTCAGAGCAGATGTTTCCCTCAATTAGCATTTATTCAACTATTTAGCAAGTACATTCTATTAAAATATTTTAATTTATGCAGAAATTATGTTATTAAATTTACAAATTCTTTTTATAAGACACATCCTGTAGTTTCAAGCTAATAATTTTCTGTCAGTAACAGTTATCATGGGCCAGAGAGTATTCGTCTAAAAAGAAATCTTTGCATTATTTTTTCCAACAGTGAGGCATTTGCTTCTTTCATGTATTGCTCATAGTATGATGATTGCATTTTTTATATTCTCCACATAAAGATATCTAACATTTAAGACACTTGACAGGTTTTTGAAACCATGGGAATACAGATTTTAGTTTTGAAAGTTCTGCACATATGTAATAACTCTTTGGTTCTTATTCTATTAACTTTCCTCCTTCCAAACTCACGGATAGACAAGACAGTCTTTTTCTCCGGATCTTTCCATCTGTTCAGACCATTGTCACACACCCTGCCAAAGCAATTCTGCCCTAATGTTACTTTTCCCCTGAATATTGACTTAAATGGACAGTGTAGCTTAAGAAGTCCATATGTAGGTCAGCACTATTTCTGAAAACATTTTCGTCTATCAATTAAAATTAGCTATAGCGAAGGCTAATACGGTTTTCTCCTGGGAGGCTGAATAGCTCATGCGGTCGATAACGAAACGCAGAGTTTTTTTGCATCTAGGTTGTCGGCAGGCATCCAGCTCAGGTTACTAGTGACCGACAGTTGCTACCATCTACTGGCTGTTTGTAATCCTCTGTGAAACAACGGGGCACCTCGATTCCTTCGCATCGCGGAAAGGTGGGTTCTGTCTTGTTGGCAATCTGGCCGAAAGCTTGCTGGGACTGGCAGCTAACAAGAGGGGTAGCACTTTCACAAGTCCTTTTAGCAGGTCTTTGGCTCCAGTATAATTTTTTTTTTTTTTTCCTCCTGCTGTATAACGTAATGCTAGTTGTTTACTTCAGACAACTGCTGTGTTTAGGAGTGTGCGAGCTAATTGCTGCTGAACTGTGATTTTACACAAAGCAGTCCTTGTCTACCTTGGATATTAACCTGTTAATAGTTAACCTGTGTTTACCCGTGTATTTGTAGCGGCCTTTCTCAGCGCTGACAAACTCACAAGGCTTAAAGACCTATTGGATAAAAAAATAGCATCTTTCATCAAGGTTAGACCTGAAGGACACTAAGTTAGCTCTGAAGATCCTAAAGTGCCTAGGCAGTAAGGTACATCAAGTTGCGCCAGGGGAGGTTTAGATTGGACATTCGTAAAAATTTCTTCACCGAAAGGGTTGTCAGGCATTGGAACAGGCTGCCCAGGGAGGTGGTGGAGTCCCCATCTCTGGGGGTATTCAAAAGGCGTTTAGATGAGGCCCTATATGATTTAGTGGGGGACTTGGTAGTGATAGGTTAATGGTTGGACCCGATGATCTTGGAGGTCTCTTCCAACCAGAACAATTCTATGATTCTATGATTCTATGATAATCTTCTCTTTTCATAAATGATATATATATAATCTTTATAATGAATGTAGAGTAAAAAGGTTTACTGCCACGACACTATGTGTTTCAGGTTTTTCAGGAGACTCAACACAATTTAGTTGATATTTTGTTTTAGTTCGTTTGTAGTCATATGCACAGCTTAGCTACTTTAAAAAAATTGGTCTAATCTGGATATATGCATGCTTATTCTTCATGCTTATGATTTTGGGGATAAACATTGGTGATGAATAATAGTACCACAAATAATAGTTTATTGCACTAAAACTCCAGCTCTTCCTTCTTTTTTGCTTTCTTCGCTCTCCTAGCTCTCTTAATACCAGAGGAACTGAGGAGAACATCACAATGTGGCTTCTCCTTTCACATCTCCTAGGCGCAGCCTTCCTGGTCCCCAAAGTGAAACGTCTTTGACTAGTTGCCCAGTCCTTGTCAGCTACTGTTGAAAGAGAGGTTTCTAAAGTAGACTAGCAAGTGACAGTACACTGGCAGTGTATTTGCAGAATGTAATAGATTATAGGTCTACCCATCACCTAAAGGGAAGGCACAGAGGCAGCAGTGACAAAATGACAGTAGAGTTTGCAGAATCCAAAATTCCATATAGCAGTGAAACATTTAATGTTCCCAAAAGCAGGTAACTCCAGCAAGAGGGAAAGTAACCTCAGACTTCTTGTAAATTTAGGTCACAAACAAGAACAACACGGAACTTAAAAATAACCAGAGTACTACTATTGATTTGTTGTTATGAATGATGATGTTCCCCTGTGTCTACCTGGCCATGGGCAGTTATATTAATAATGTAGGAACTCTACTGCAGCTGTAGTGCTCTCCTACCCAAAACATTGATAATATTCACCGCCATAATGGAAGAAGTAATCTCTTCTTGACAAAAAGTATTAGGTGTAATTCTCTGGCTTCTCCTCTGCAAGAGGCCAGACTAACTATTTCACATATTTTTATTTGACCTGAATCTCCACGGAATCTATGGAAACTAAGCAGATCTAATATCCTCTCCGATTAGTCTGTTCCATCTCTCCAAGCTTAAATGAACACATACAGGTCACGATGAGAACTGTTGTAGAGTCGAGGTATTTGTTACCCGTGCAGTGACTTCCTATTTATGCAGTTTAGTAATAAAATAAGAAGAGGAAGGGAAACTATGTCCTCCTGATACTTGTGTCATAAGCAGAATTTTTTTTAAACAGTTACAGATGAAAAATTATAGTGAACCAGTCATTTTTACTGAGCATTGGGATTATTTGCTTTATTAGTTACTCTTAACTGTGTGGTCAGCTGAGGTACGTGGTGTGGTCACCAATAAGTGGTCAGCACTGTGCAATCGCTAGGATGAACTTCATTACTAGTTCTGTATAGAGCTATTTAAGTGCCTGGGACTTCGGTGTCTGCATCCATACCACTCTGACAGAGCTGGCCCTGGAAGCGTATCATCCTATTTCCCCCTTCACAAGGACGCCTTGCAGCCTAGCTGTCCAAGTGTGCTGAGCGGTGTAGTAACCCAGAATTTCTCCTGCCATTCTGGACTAAACCTTGCAGACTCGCTGTTAAATGGTGGACGGATTTGATCCTGTGTCTGCTCTGACTGCGTCTGTCTGATCAGTCAGATGGGATTCAGCTCCAGGTAAAGATGCCTATATGTATGTGTCTAAATGAAAGTATCTGCTATAATCTTATTAAACCCCTATTGCAGGTTTTCAGCTTTATCTGAGTCACTTTCTAGGCACCGCTGAATGTACTGACTGGCAACTGAATTCAGATGCCCACACATGGGCTCAGTGATGTTTTAGGTTTCCTGAAATATCATCCCTGGTTTTCACTTGCCACTATGGAAAGTTATTGCTCTGTTGTAGGTCCTCTGTCATATCTGTCACCTCCACATGAGCGTCTTCCACACTATAGGGCATCTTAAATGTAACTCCTTGTGCATGTATGTGCAACTGAATTGAGTCAAAATGTTCACTATAATGGCAGCTTCTATGTGCAGGTCACAAGTAAACATCTGAGGTACCTAAATATTAGAGTTTGCTGTCATTAGAGATACCTTAGGATGCTCCACCTGACTGTCCTGGATACTGTAGGCTGCCCGAAATGGCACTGTTTTTGTTTAGTCAACAGAATCCTGCTCCTAAATTTAGATGTCTTAGTCTCAGATTGAATCTCACCCCAAGGGAGTGACACAGGTGCCTTAAACACAGGTTTTCTTCCATGTTAGATACCCAAGGGTACCCCTGACATCTGCAGAGGTATAACAGATGTGCCACAGGATTTATAGACCTGAGTGATGTTGGAGCGGCAGCTGGAGAGATACCCTCGATGTCTCATGGAGTATAAGGACAGTGCTACGCTGCTGGGTACTGCCGCGATAGCTTCCAAGTAGGTTGGGTTAGATGTGCATCCTGCCCATGTCCCAGGCAGAGCCAGGGTGGCTGAAGCCCCATGAAAGTCTGCCAAGGCAGACCATGTAGGTGCGCATGTGTGTGTGTACAGGTGTTTTATCTGGGTTACCTGCTTCACTTCAAAGGGAATATTCTGCTGCTTAGGCTCTGGGAGGTCAGATGTGTTTCATTCCCTTCAGAGACTAAGCTGGTCCACCAGGTTAGGCAGTGAACCATCAGGGATGCCAGCACCGCTAATGAAAGTGCTGCTTTGTTTTTTATTTCTTTGACGAATTTCATTTTTCCTGAGCGTGGCTGACTAGGATGAGCAAATTAGGCAAGATAGAAGTGGTTATGGAAGTATCAGGAGAGCTGGATAATGACGGTGTCTGAATCATCTGTTGGAGGCGTTTTCTTCCTATTTACTATATGGTCATCAGTTAAAAGCCATACTTGACCTGTCACTCTGTGTCCATTTCCAGACAATATTGGCAGCTCATTGTGTCTTTTGAAATCTATTTGGACAGAGAACTGAAACATTTTTTTTCTTTCACGAGGGGCTTGTCACACTTACTCATGTCTTTGTCGTTCCAAGCAAGATTTCTGCAACATGTTCTGCTTTAAAGTGATTTAAAAATATCTGCCAGAAAGGGAAGTGGGCAGCTCGTCTCCTTTTTGGGGTGGTCACTAAATACCATTCCAACATTGCTCCCCCTGCATTTCACTCTCCCTTCCAGTTTGCTGCCAGGTGAAACTCAGAGAGTTAGTTACGATCTTGAAAGCCCCATGGATACAACAGCTTGAGAGAGAAGGCTTTTTCTTGTGAAAAATCCTGATAGAACAGAAAGTTGTAACTGAGAACATATTTATCTGTGAGGAGGAAAATGAAAGTTTTTGGGTTTGTTTTCCTGATGAAAACTGTGGGTTTGTTTGGGGGAGAGGGGGGTGTGTGAGGCAGAGATATTTTCCCATAGAAATAGTTTTTGTGACAATGGGGGCATCCTGCCTATGTACAAACGCTAGGTCAGCTTGATAAAGGGAATTTGTTGTGTGTACAAGTGCTCAGCTACAAAATACATTTTGGGGATATGGTTTTGTTCTCTGACGTGCTTTGCTTCCACTGTTAGATTTAAATCCATAGCTGGGGATAGGAAAAATTCTTGCACCTAGCGTATGAATAACAGCAGAGCTATATCAAACCTGAATGACTGCCAGCAAAGGGAGAGCGTCACCGGACAAAACAACAACAACGAAAAGGCTACAGCTCCAGACAAAGCAATTTTTCTATTCTGCTCTTCAAGGAGAGGTAACCAAGTGATGGATTACTTGGTAGAAAGTGGTTTTCACCTGGTGAAATTTTCCATCAAAGTTGAAGTCAAAAGGACTGAGAGACAAAAAGAAAGCTTGTGAAGGGACAGAGGAACTGGGGAGATGTGGAAAGGTGCCCACGGAACAAGAAGTTTGGCTGTGGGAGTGGAGGTGTGATTCTGAGAAACTACCTATGAGAGAGAAAGGTGCAATTCTGAGCAGATGTGAAGCTGAACAGTCAAAGATCAGGACTGTCAAGGCAGAAAAATACATAGAGATAGGTTTTCTTTTGTCTATAACTATCTAACACACTCTTTTCCTTCAGAAAATCATGTTGATGGGAAATTTTCAACAAGCTCTGCCTGGTTAATTTAAGAGAGAGGAACATTGGCACCTTCTGTGCCTGTTATTATGCCCAGTCTTCTACCACTTAAGGCGATGATGCCAGAGATGTCTGCTCAGAAATATGTGAATTGCTTTCCTCCATACGTCTTGACTATGAATGATGCATTTGGAATGATTTTTACTGGAACATCTCTGGCAGAAATTACTCTCCCTATGACACACATATCATCTGCCCAGTCCAGGGTACTATGCAAAAGATGCTTGTATATAGTATTTGTTCTTTACAGTACTGCTCTTGCCGTTGTCACTCTCTATAAACTATTTTGTATGCTCCTCCATTGCAGCAGTATTTTGTTCAGATAGTATGGTGCTGAGTGTCAAGTTAAAACATACAAATAAGCAAATTAATTATCCTTGGTTATTATAAAATTCTGCCTTTAGTTCTCCACTAGGGACAAAAAAAAAGATTCACAGAGTTCTTTACAGAGTAAAAAATGCCCATATATTTTATGAGAAAACATTTTCCACTTTGAAAACATCAAAAAAATAAACACTTGCATTAAACCTGGCTTAAGGTTTATAACATATGACAGTCTTTAAAAGAGGAATATATCTGGAGGTTTTCATGACTTCATAAAAATACCTAAGTTACACATGCTGCAAGTGCTGCACATTAGATACTCTTGTCTTGGAATGTAATTGCCTTAAAGGTATAAAGGAGGTTGAGTCTAATAATTCCCCCAGCGTGTCTATTCTCCATTTCTGTTCCACAGAGGAAGCTAGAAGGATGTGGTATCATCAAAGCAGCATGTGTTGGGAGAGGGGAGAGCTAATCCTTAAACAGTTGTGCCCTGCATCTCAACTAAGGAACGAAAACCTTGTGAAAGGATTTCCTGAAATCTTACATACGCTATATCCCTTAACCTATTAAATGCTATAATTGTTGCACTAAGATAAGAGATGCTTCCAAAGTAATCCATGCTGGGTGGCCCTAAGTAACAAACTATTTATTAATATCCCAGAGTTGTGCCATGCAGTGATAGTGATGGAAATTTGGCAAACCAACTCTACTTCTGTCAGATGAGTGAAACAGCCACTTCACTCAAGACCGGATGACAGATAGATGTCGAGATCATTGTACGAGGGAAATCTGAAGGGATGGCTTATGATTAGGATGGTGACTGAGAGAGATGACAAGAAAAAGAGAAGAGGGTAGTGAGTACTTTCTCATCCAGAGAGTTTTGCAGACATAAATAACTCTGAAACCTCTTTCTCTTACAATCCCTGTTGCCAGTATGGATTGGCTGCAAAATATTGTTAATTTAGATTATTAACATTTGGCACTGGTTTTGAGTTTGTGTAAATGATTTGGGGTGGTGGACTGGTTTCAAAGAATCTCTGCAGTCTGTTTTACATGGGCTGGTATGATTTTCCATTCTGTATGAATGGGAAAAGTGTGAGACAGAACTGAACTAACTTGCTTAAGTGGAACGAGTAGAAAACCTAGGTGATAACTGGTATTTATTTTTGTGACTAGTTAAATTCTTTGGAAAATATGACCCTAGTTGTCCTAAAACTAGCCACAAATTTGGGTTAACAGTGAAAATCTGTCAGAATAACATGGGAGGTTTAATTCAGGAAACAACTTTTACTTAGCAGTTACAGGGGGGTGCAGCATTTGCTCAGGTTCTGGGCGATTTGGGACTGACTGTTTCAGCTGTACTGAAACAATTTTCATTTCTCCTGATCCACCCAGGGAAGGTCCCTCCTGTAAAGCTACCCAGGGCTGGGTAGTTCTCATCTGCTGTGGATAACGTCTCATTTTTGTATCATCATCCAAGCATTCAAGTGCTGCAACTGTTAGGACAGAGGAAGATTCCTCTTGCAGCTTGGAGGAAAACCATGCAGGAGACTCTGACACTTGGTGATTGGGATGTTCAGTGAAGACATAGAGTCTTGGATCATTTGCCTGTGATAAATCAGTCAGAAGGTGGCCTTGAGCTTGGGTGCCCTGCTGATTAGATAGCCCTGACCAGTAGGGTTTTGGGGAGGCATGTGCTGCTGAGTCTCTTTCCTAGAGCTGTTCCATTTTATGAAGCAGACGTTAAGATGATGTCCTGCTACCAACACATGGAGCAATGTTGCAAGGGGTGGTCTCAACCCCCAACCTGGCCCAGGCTGTGGGTCTGAGAAATGTGGGTTCAAAGACCACCAAGAAGAGCAGACTCTTAAATCCAGGACTGCAAAATCCTGGGCCCTGTTCTGCTAACTGGTAAGAGGAGAAATCATGTCACCAGTAAGTTTTGTGAATTTGTCTCTCTCACTTCAGGGGGGAGGGGTAGTTTCCTCATTTTTGGTGTCCAAAACACTCTTATTCTCTGTTGAGTGGAATATTTCAACAGTGGAATATAATAATATGCACTGAAAAAAATAATTTTCATTTAATTTTTTCTTCATCTAGAGATGAAGAGCTGAAAGACATTCCAAAGGGTCTGAAATGAGACTTGTTTTCTTTTGTTTTCTTTGTTGGCTGACCTGAGAAGTCAATTACTCACACTGCCTGCTTGTGGGGGCTACCCCAGCTCTGAGCAGTGCAGGGCCATAGACAAGAAGTCCCAGTGAAGAAAAGTCACTGGCATCCTAGTACATATCAACTGCTGTGAAAATCCCACCATGACTGAGGTCAGTGGCATCGCTGCAGTTCCTTTGTGAAGCATTTCTTCATGTGCTTTCAGTGCACTCCTGCCGCTTGGACCCATGCGGAGTTTTACTAAGAGAAGATAGATCAGAGGATCTAAATATTACAGACAATAACATGGCAATGCACAAAGGCTTCATAAATGTCTTGGTGTCAGGGCACAGACAGGGCTGCGAGGCAGGGGAAGGGTGGTGGTGAGGCAGGCAGGGCAGTGTCCTCCCCTTCAAGGGCACCGTACCGTGGTGCCCCAGCAACGCTAGCAGAGCAGGGACAGGGACGGAGGGTCATCCAAGAGCCGAGTGGCCACCAGACATATCCTTGTCAACAAGGCAGGTCTGAGGTCAAGCCGGTCTGCTCAAGGCAGTTCAGGGCCACCAGTGCACTCAGAGCCTTGAGACTTGCAGAAGCTCTATACCATGGTAGACCTTGTTCTTGTGAACAAAACTTATGACTATCAATACATTGAACTGGGTCTATAAGATGGCCAGTTTACCAAAGATGAAAACAACTATGAATGAAGTTAGTGGAAGAAAACATTTAAACGTAAAGATGTATATGAGAATTGCTATTTTTAAATGAGTGCTTCTGTGGATGTTCCCTTCCAACCCCCAAAATCAAGAAGTTTTGCCAGATAGAAAAAGAAGACACTGATATATTTTAGATATTATCAAAATGAATGAGAAATAGAGAAGTTCATAGACACATATATAAATTAGCAAAGGAAACATTCAGACAAATGACAAACTAAGTTAAAAGTGTTTGTGAAAGATCTAGATGTACAGCAGCAAAGAAATAAAAATAGTAACATTACTAATCATGATTCAAAAAAGTAGACGTATATGATCATAATTCTTTTTCATACTCAGACAGTCTGGATGATGTGTTAGCATCAGATGGTGAAAGACTGTAGCTTAAACAGGAGAAGCCAGATGTTATTAGATATTAAGTGTTTGGCCCTCATTTGTACTCCACAATCCCCAGGTGGACACATAAGCTCCCTTCTATGTGGGTGAGGGAAGCAAAATGCCTTGGGCTGGAATCCAAACCCGCTCATGGACTGACTGAGTGGGGGAACACTGAGCAAAGAGAGATGAGTGAACTCCTGCCCTTCCCCATGCTCGTGCAGCAGAGCTGCAGATTTCAGGGGATTACCCTGTGCTTGCTTTGCAGCTGGAATCCCTGCAGCTGTAAAAACCTTATTCTTGTGTTGGGAGGGAAAAAACCCCCACAGTCAAAAGATGTACTATATTTGCCAGTTTTCTACATGATAATGTAGCGGTTAGAGCACTCATTTTGGAGAAAGGAATTTTTTCAGAGCTCTCCTCAGCATGATGGGGTCCTACTCATGCCTTCCATCATTCTGGAGAGTGTAACCCAAGCTGACGATTATGATGAATTGCCTCCAATAAAGTTTATGAATTCACAATCAGTGAATAAACACCATTTAAACACACCCTGGGTGTAAATGAAGAAGGAAGTAGTCCTGAGAGCAGGCTACAGCCCAGAGCTCCCTCTGAACGCAGGTGAGCTGCCTACCAGCTGGGTTACTAAGTTCATGTCTCATTTTCTTCCCTCTTCCTCTTCTCCACCTTCCATAAAGGTTTCATTTCTTTCTGAACTCTGCAGAGTGAAGAGGTCCCACTCCCTGGGATGCCTACCCAGCATTCTGACAAGTCTGTATTCTGGAGCTAGGACATTTTAAGGATTGCGGGAGATGTAGCCTTGACGTTAATGAATAAGTCTATGCCGAATTCTTTGCCTGTATGAAATCCCCAGGGGGGTTGTTTCCAAGCTATTTGGAAGCAATGCCCACTCAGGTACTTAGGCTTGCACCAGAGTCCAGTGGAGAAGACAATTGGAACATGGTCCAGGAGTCAACCCTCTCCTTGCTCTCCATCTCGGTAACAGTGTGGATCTCACTAGAGATACGACGAGGGTGGTGTGAGCAGGCAACCAGCCCCTGAGAAGGAGGGGAGATAAATCCTCACTCGCGGTTGCCTCTGTTGTAGCTGCCCATGTAGCAAGTGAAGGTCTTTGTCTTTCCCCTCTCTCCCCACAGACTCGCCTGTTCCTCAGCGCTGGTGAGTGCAGACCCGGCTGCCTCGTGGCGATGGCAGCAGGGCTGGAGGAGGTGGCAAGGACCTCTGCGGCTGTGCAGGGAACGGCTGCGGCTGCTAGTGAAAGGAGGCTATGGAAAGACTGATGGTCCCCATGAACTGGATGCAGTTGTTATCTAACTCCAGGCACTTGGTAAATGTAAATGGCCAATTTTGGTTATTTTTCTGATTGCAGTTTTCGTGTAGGTACTCCGGATGTGCTTAAGCCATTATTTGTTCCCAGCCCATAATGAAATGTTTTCTGTTCCTCCAGTAACTAAGAATGGGGCACAGGGAGGATGAGTGTGACTGACTTAGAACACCCTTGAGGTTCTCGGTATGGCCATGGATGGGGAGAAAGAGAGATAAATTAGAGCTACCATTTGCTAGGCTGCTTCTCCTATCATCTGCTTTTTTTGCTCTGGCTCCAGCTGGCTCTCCTGTGCTTCAAACATTAAGGCACCCCATGACAACTGAGGCTTTTTACAGTAAACACTCATACCCAGTGGCCACATTCACCTGCTCCAAGCCTGGTGTTTCCTGCGGACACCATGAAGACCCTGGTACAGCTCAACTTAGCACTGGAAGGGTAATGCAGGTTCCTTTATTCAGGCCATGGGGCAACTAGGAAGCATAGCACTGTCTACTCTTGGTGAAGCAGGATGCAGTGGATCCCACAGCACACATCTAAAGAGTCAGACATGACTCACCTTCCTACACAAATAATTACGTCATTATACATTGTGTATTCTGTTCTCCTGATGATCTTCTCTCACGCCTCTATTGTGTAGTTGGTTCATTACTTTAGCCCTGTGCTCAGCACGCACTTGAGTGCCAATCGTTACCAGCACCATGTGTTCAGTTCAAACTATGTATCTCTGAGTGCTAGATTTGGTTGTTTTCTGGTCCCTATGCACTATTTATACAATACCACATATGTTTTGTGGAGACCTCTGATGAAATGCAGACATACTGCTTGTTAGGCTATTGTCTAGCTGCTAATCAGGAGTAATTCTCAGATGCCCTTTGGTGGCAGAGTTACAATGACTGGGCTTCCTGTTTTTCAGGTCTGTACAGCCTATGACTTTACCCTTCAATGATGCTGGACCTTGGTCTGCTGAGGGAATCTGGGCCCGTGAATGAAAAACAGGGTGAGGTTGCAAGAGATTGCTTAATGATTGTAATCTTCAATAAGGGTTTTATGAATTGACTAGCGCTTCATGAGCGCACGGTAAGTGTTCTAATGAATCGAAACCAAATATTTACGGGAGACAAGTAATTAGATGTGAGCGAATAAAAGAGCCTATTAAACCATCTGGACAGTTCAAAGGATTGGTAATTTTCAGATAAAACATTGAAAGGTTAAGGACACCCGTTAAAATCTGACCCTTGTTAATGGTGATTAGATATTACTACCACCTGATTGCTACCTGGGAGACTAAGGTGAAATGAGTCAGGGATTGCTTTTGTGTTTATGGCTAATTTTGGAGAAGAGATGTTCAGATTCTTGTAATCTTTCCAATAGGTCCTCAGCAGAAGGACGAAATCTTAGACTATTTTTGTCTCCATCAGTGTTCATTTAAATTTAAATTGGGATGTGTTAGATGTGGGAAAGCTTCTGTTTCTATGAAAAATTATATGTGTGTTCTAATGATTAAAAGAGAAGTTGAGATTCCAAAATGGATGATTTCAAGGGAAAGGGGAAAAATCACATAAAAAAACCTGAAATCCCCAAGAATGTTTTATATTGGACCATAGACAGTCATGGAAGGTTAAAAAAAAGAACAGACCACTAACTGAAACCACAGATAAGAAATCTTTGGCAGCAGAAGAAAATGACTTGAAATATTTGAACCCTCAGCACTTAAGAAACCAAGCCCTCAAACAAATAAGAAACTGTGAAGGAGGCAGGCATCACACCAAGTTTTATCTGAATCAGAAAGAAAGTAAATTAAAGTGGGTGGAGGTTGACTCTCACTTTGCAAAAACTGATGTTTACTGCTGTCACAGCTGAGAACAAATTTCAAAGTCAAAGACAGCTGCATTCAACTACAGCCAGTCTAACAAGCTGCTAATATATCTCCCAGCTAAAAAGCTGCTTATGTGACCCAGTACTATGCTTAGCAGGAAGTTACCTTAGTCAAGAGACTCAAAATGTTTCTGAGTGGTGTTATTATTCTCTCCTCCCTTTGAAACTGCTACTGATTCAGCAGAGGAGGAAGGTAGCATTGGGATGCTGGAGCCTGCTTCAGTTCCTTGCCTTGTGAAAAGAGTAGTGGGTTTCAACCTCCAGCTTCTGTCCACACTATGAGGCTATTTAATACATTGAATGCTTGTTTGTTAAATACATCATGGAGAAAGAGATGAGCGCTGAGCTGCTTGGAGCAGAGCGTTTGTGCCATGTGCTGCAGTGTAACACCATGTATACTGAACACGGGGAAAGGTGGGGCTGAAGAATTGGCCTATTTTAAGTTCCTTATGGACTAGGATGTGCTTAGATCCTTCATTGAGACTGACCTTGGATCTGGTTTTGGCTCACAGCCTTGTATGTTGGGCACCGGTAGAGGGCATGGAGAGAACAGCATGGCCGAGAAGAGCCTGAAGAAGCTGGAAAGTTTGTTGAGGAACTGCCTGAGCGAGCTGTGAGGAGTTGCCTCCAGCTGGAGGAAAGCCAGCTTTTCACTCCATCGCATAGTGGTAAGCCACCTCCTGTAGTTAAGTGCCTTATCCACAGTAGCCTTTTGTTGGAAAAGCAAGCAGCAGTCTGATACGTGATAGTTAACTGGCCTCAGACCGTCAGATGGTTTCTGCCTGATTGGGAAGGTCTTCAACTCAAGTTTCCCACCTCTCTGATGAATGCTATAACCAGGAGTCTGCAGGTACCAGCAAGTCAGTGTCTCCTCTTGAAGCTGTTCTGTTTGATACAGGCTATTTAAGTATTCATTGGAGCAGAGACTGCATCAGAGCAGGTCTCCCAGGTGAGTCTTCCAACCACCAAACTACAACACTTCTCTCCCTGTCTCTCTGGCCTAATGAATATTTAAGATATGATAGTGATGACAGCCATAGAAAAGCCCATGAGAAAATTAATTCTGTCTTCATAGCAGGGTTTGAATAGTGTGCTGTAAATAAGGCATTGGGGCCACACACTGAATGTGGAGGATAAAAGAAAATGTTGAATAGCTTACTCATTAAGTGAGCACCATCCAGCATGAGTACAGAACGAGGCAAGAACTGTGTGGAAAAAATAGTATGTCATCAAGTAATTAAAGACCGTGGCACAATGCATATGTATAAGGGACTGAATTAATGTTTTCAGGAAATCTTAATTTTGGCATTTACTAGCACTGGAGTGCTTGACTTTGCAATCTGAACAATATTCTTTTAGTGTATCTTTTTGTGTAGATAAGCTTGACATAAAAAGGAACTGAGGGAGCCTCACAAAGCCTTAAAAAGCCTATTCCTTTTTCCTCTACCACAATCGCCTCTGAATGAGAAATTATGGTAGCTGGCTGAGAATCACAATCAAACAGTGAAAACTTAGTGTCGTTGATAATTATTACCGTTGCATTTCCTCTGTAGGAATTATTTTCCTCATTTTCATTCCAAGCATTCTCTACTTCATAACTTTGTAGACTAACATGTAATGAATGCTACCAACAGGAGGTTTTTACAAAAACCTTTACTGCTGTAGCTGAAGTGAAAGAGGGAGGGGGCAGGGGCATTTAAAGGGTGAGGTTTTGAAGAGACACTTAGAGTAGATGGCTAAATAATAAAAAGTAATGAAAATGGCAAATTTTGCCTGCTGTTTTGCTGATGAATTTGCCCGTGAGCAGATTGGAATATTTTAAAAACATATTCGTTATTCAAAATCATTTGTCAAGGGTCAAATTCTTTCCCGGTTACTCATATTGAAGCAAGAAAAACCTGTCTGTGGAACAAGCTGCTGCTGTGTGTGAATAGATGTGAGGAAATCTGTTCCCAATTAATTTATGGAAATAATTCTCCGTTTCATAAGGAACTCTTGGTGTGTGTTTGTTATTTAGAATGTGAATGGATTTGACTGATCTTATAAGTAATGTGGCATGTTACAAAGCGTCACAATACATTGAACTGGGTTTCTAGTAGAAATATTTGGCTATGTACTGCTATAATTTAATTTCTGTGATTGTTTTTTCATATTCATAGGTAGTTGCCCTTCTCAACAGTTCTCCCCTTTCCCCCGGAAACATTTTCCTTAAAATAATCAGAGAAAGTAAACACAATAAAAGCTGAAGCGAATTCATTTAACCATCTACAAGAACATGTGCGATTTTTATTTGAGGAGGGGCGGTATTTGCCTAGTACCAGTAGTTAATGACCGAGGAAAGGATTACGTTTAGTAAAACACATGAGAATTGTCCGACAAGAAAACACACACGTGATATTGCTAAATTCTGTAATGGTTTTATAGTGAAAAGATAATGGACATATAAAACTATGTCTTGTGGATAGCTAAAGCAAATATTACACTGTATAAAACACTTTTTGTATTGATTTGTTGGAACCCTTTTATATTTTGGTAGCTTACCAAAGAGTCATTGTGGCACAATATTTCTTTTAGTCTGTAGTATACATTTGTTTCCACTTTAGCAAAAGTACTTTTAAATGTGATGTTTGGGCGAATTGAGACACCCAACGAAATATCCTGAAGAAGTTTTGCTGTCCTGCAGGAGTTGTGAGAGTCTTCAGAGTCTTTTCGAAATAGAAGAACAGCAAAGGCTAAAATTGGATATTTATCTCACTTGCACCGAAATGACTAACTCTGGAAGAGCGGAGATGTGTTCACAGCCTGTGCAAATCACAGAGCCTACAAGGAATCCATAGGCGTATTTTGTTTATTAGCTGAGTTGAGTACTAGGTTTCTCCTCATTTCTTTCTAGACTGACTTTGCAAAGGGGATTGCCACTCGGCCATAACTAGAAGGGAGTTGTGAGACTCAGTTTGTATAGTTACAGGTCAGTTTGGGTTTAGCAGTAGTGTTGGCTACATGAGGACATTTTCCTCGTTGAAGAGTAGAATGGGTTTTTAGTTATTTTGGAATTTCAGGCCAAATTATGCTACACGCTTGAGTTTACCACTAGCAGGGTAAAAGGCAGCGAAGCCCTTTGCTGGCAGACCTGCCAGGGCAGGCTCAGAGGCATGGACTTCGGATGCTTTTGACCTGTACATTAGGATAGCGACAGCAAAGAGCCTGCTGACCGCATCTACAGGCGGTTATTGCAGGCTCTTCAGGCCAGGGTGCCCTGTCCTTAGGAACCAATACGTATTTCTAAAACACAATGTATCCCCATTTAGCCTCTGAAATGTCATATCCTAAGCATTTTTCAGGGATTTATTTGCCGTAATTATGTCTTTGTAATGGAAAGCTATTTCTATATATATATTAGCTGACATGTTAAGCTTGGCACAGCTGAAGTGGAAGACTGGGCAAATGAAAGTTCCTTGTTTGTTCCATTTTGGACCCAGCTGGTTTAATTTAGAGTATCCTCTGAGTCAAACTGGAGGCTGTTGTGTTTTAACTGGGCATAAAGATGTCATTTTTTCATCCAAGAGGGCCATTTTATGACTGTGTCCACCTTGCCACCTTGCTATAGAAAGACAGCCAGAGGTCAAGCCACGGTCCAAGATTTGCATGGCACAAAGTGGCTCATGTTCACATGGGGTGAGGGCTAGCCCCTCTCTAGCAGGTTTGTTTTTGGAATAGCCCAAACTGAGCCAGGCTGTACTGAAAAGCTGGGGTCCTCCACTCACTCTTGCTTCCTGATCCTCTAGTGCCTGTGGTACGGATGTGCCTGTTTTAGGACCTAAAAAGTAAAAGGCAATAGACACTGTACATTAACACCCATGGATTCTGCTTGCAAAGACTGAGTCAGGCGGCAGGTTGTGTTCGCTCTCATCTCCTTTGCATCCCTGCCTTGCATAAACAGGGTTCAAGAAATGGGCCTGTTGCTTTTGTGTTCATGAGGAGTATAGATTAGCACTTCAGTATCAAGTCACGAATATGCTGAATAAATTAATGAACTCCAGTGTGAAATGAAGAATATTCTTTATTGCAATGACTGGTTCCAGCAGAAACTGAAACCTTATCTTTATTCAGAGGGTAGGTGGAGTACAAGCAAAAGAAATTCAATCTTCTCCTACAATAGTGACAGCCCTAACAAAGGGAGAATACCTTTGGTGTGAAAAGACATCACAGAGTGGCTGAGGTTGGAAGGGACCTCTGGACGTCATTTGGTCCTAGCTCCCTGTGCTCAAGCAGGGCCACCTAGAGCCAGTTGCCCAGGACGATGTCCAGACGGCTTTTGAATATCTCCAAGGATGGAAACCCCACAACCTCCCCGGGCAACCTGTGCCAGTGCTCAGTCACCCTCACGGTGAAAAAGTGTTTCCTGATGTTCAGGAGGAACCTCCTCTGTTTCACGTTGTGCCCATTGCCTTTGGTCCTGTCACTGGGCACCACTGAGAAGAACCTGGCTTTGTCCTCTTTGCACCCTCCCTTCAATTAGTTATATACCTTGATAAGATCCCCCTGAGCCTTCTCATCTCCAGGCTAAACAGTCCCAGCTCTCTCAGCCTTTCCTCATATGTGAGGTGCTCCAGTCTCTTAATCATTCTTGTGGCCCTTCACTGGACTCTCTTCTCCAGTATGTCCATGTCCCTCTTGTACTGAGGAACCCAGGACTGGACACAATATTCCAGGTATTGCCTCACCAGTGCTGAGTAGAGGAGAAGGATCACCTTCCTTAACCTGCTAGCAGTAATTTGTCTAATGCAGCCCAGGATACCATTTGCCTTCGTTGCGGCAAGGGCACATTGCTGGCTCGTGTTCAACTTGGTGTCCACCAGGACCCCCAGGTTCTTTTCTGCCAAGCTGCTTTCCAGCTGGGTGGCCCCAGTACATACTGGTGCCTGGGGTTGTTCCTCCCTCGGTGCAGGACGTGTCATGTCTCCCTGTTGAACTGTGTGAGGTTCCTGTCAGCCCATCTCTCCAGCCTGTTGAGGTCCCTCTGGATGGCAGCATGACCCTCTGGCATATTAGCCACTTCTCCTGGTTTTGTATCATCGGGAAACTTGCTGAGGATACATTCTACCCCATCATCCAGGTCACTAATGAAGATGTTGAACAGGATCAGACCCAGTACTAACCCCTGGGGTACACAGCTAGTCACTGGCTAGACTGACTAGACTTTGTACCACTGATCACCACCCTCTGGGCCCAGCCATTCAGCCAGTTTTCAGCCCACCTCACTGTCTGCTGAACCAGCCCATACTTCATCAGCTTCTCTATGAGGATCTTATGGGAGACACTGTTGAAAGTCTTATTTATGTCCAGGTATACAATATCCACTACTCTCCCCTTGTCTACCAGGCCAGTCATCGCATCATAGAAGGTTATCAGGTTGGTCAAACATCACGTCCTCTTGGTGAATCCATGCTGACTACTGATGACTTTCTTGTCCTTAATGTGCCTGGAAATGGTTT
Source organism: Phoenicopterus ruber ruber (assembly GCA_009819775.1). Classification (NCBI taxonomy): domain Eukaryota; kingdom Metazoa; phylum Chordata; class Aves; order Phoenicopteriformes; family Phoenicopteridae; genus Phoenicopterus; species Phoenicopterus ruber. The sequence goes on along the minus strand of CM020215.1, from coordinate 185,494,909 downwards.
CCAGGATTAGCTGCTCCATTACCTTCCCAGGGATCAAGGTGACTGGCCTGTAGTTCCCTGTGTCCTTCCCCTTGCCCTTCTTGAAGACAGGAATGATGTTTGCTTTTCTTCATTCCTCAGGCACCTCTCACAATTGCCATGATCATTCAAAGGTAATTGAGAGTAGCCTTGTAATGACATCAGCCAGAGCCCTCAGCACTTGTGGGTGCATCCCTTCAAGGCCCGTGGACTGACGTTTGTATTCCCTGACCTGATCCTATTCAACAAAGGGTACCTCTTCCTTGCTCCAGCCTTTCTTCCTGGTCTCTGTGATTGCTCGTAAAGATGGAGGCAAGGGCGGCATTCAGTACCTCAGCCTTTTCCACGTCCTGTGTCACCAGAGCCCCTGCACCATTCACCAGTGGGCCCACATTTTCCCTGGTCTTTTTGCTACTTATGTACTTATAGAAGCCATTCTTATTGCCTTTGACATTCCTGGCCAGATTCAATTACAGCTGGGCTTTGGCTTCTCCTAGCTGCATCTCTGCATGGTCAGAGAGTGTCTCTACATTCCTCCCAGGTTACCTGTCTCTGCTTCCACCTTATGTATACTTAATTTTTGTGTTTGAGTTTTGCCAGGAGTTCCCTGGTTACCCATGCAGGACTTGTTGGAATGGACTGCTCTTGATATTGGAGGAGGTGGTTCTTGAATATCAATCAGCTTTCTTGGATCCCTTTTCCCTCCAGGGCCTTATCCCATGGGAGCCTTTTAAGCAGATCCCTGAATATTCTTTGCTAGTATCCCTGCAAGGACTAACCTTTCTTCTAAATGATATCTATTATACCAAATGTGAGGATTTTCAAACATGCAAACCTGCCTCTGGTAGGAAAAAAAGTGGAATATTTTGTGCTGGTGGCTGAGCAGCCATTCACCACAGTGTTTCCCAGCTTCCCTTACTCTAAAAACTGATGTCCCAGAAGTAAATATTTCTCTAACACAGACTGATTTGCTACATCTGCATCTGGAAATGGAACGGAGAGGTGATCATCCTTTGGCCCTGCGAATGTAACGGTTAGCACCCATGCAGCTAAAATTATCCCTGACACCAGGCTGGCTGTGCCCAGCTCTCTGTTGGGAACGGCCTCAGAGTGCTGCTAATTTCTTAATAGTGCTGTGAAAGGAAAGCTGCTCTGAGCCAAAAGCATGCCAGAGAAACTGCTTACAATTTAATATGCTTGGGTCCATGCCCCGGTCCTCTTTCTTTTACTGGTATTGATGTATCCATGTAGTTTGAGCAGTTGCTTCCCCGGGGAAGAGTTTCACATAATTTGCTGCTACATAAATTTGTCTTTTTGCCTCTGGCTTTATGAAAGCACCTAGAACTTACAACATGGCATAGCAGTTAGCCAGCCCAGACAGCCATCGTTTGAAACCTTCGTGTCCCACTGCCCCCAAGTCTGTAAAAGCTGGAAGCTGGTCTGGGAATGGAGATTGATGATATTTTTTAATAGATCAACAAAACTGCACTTAATTTTTAATTTATAAAAGAATTGACTGTTTGCTCAAGAAGGGATTTGAAGCCTTTTGTTCAGTGTTTTTTTTTTAATTTTTTATTTTATTTTAGATAAAGGCAAGCCAAGCTGTTGTTCTTAAGCAAAGTAGTTTTACAAGCAAGCTCTCACAGGAATGAAGAGTTACTCCCCAATGCTTAAGCACTATTCTGTATAATTATGGATATTTTTTCCTTCCAAAAATATTTTTTTTGAGAAGCTGACATTTCAAAGGCTTTCAATTCTGTGTGTCACTATCAAATAATCTTTTTTGTACTTGGCTGTTTATTATTGGATTGCAACAACGATAAAGCTCTAGGGGTTTTGTCTCCTTTGGTATGTTAATTAGCTCTTTTTCCTTTGATCTTTTTCTTACTGAAAAGAGTGAAAAGCTATCTCGGTAGGGAATCTTACTGATGTACATTCATCCCCTCATCTCCATAATCTGAGGATCAGAGGGAGACAACAAATTTCACTGCTGAGTGAGGTTGCTATAGGCCTTAGTTATAATGTACTCGGTTTCTAAATAATCCCACCACCATTTATATTTGGAATATTGAAGATGAACCTCTGAGAAAAAGAAATGCAAAAATAATTAATTTTAAACTGTGAACTACCTTCATTAATTGAACTTTTTCTTGAAGTTTTAAGCTCATGCATATGCCACAAGCTCTTTCTTTCTTGTATGCCTCTACACATTTTTCTTTTTTTTTCTCCTTCTTCTTTACTGTCGGATTTTGATGCATCCTCAGTTCTTACAGAAATAAAATATAGGCTCTTACAGAAATATAGGCTAGGTACAGAATAACTATTGAGTGAACTTTTAAAGTATTAAATGTTAGAATAGCTTTCTTGTGGAAATTATGAAAGTCCTGTAACTGGGGACAGTTGAAAGTGATAGGGCAGGACTGTGGAGTGGTGGGGAATACACACGCAAAATCTTATACATTTACACATACACATTATACATGTGTATTTCTGTCTCTCAAATTCCTTTGTCAAAAGCTGTCATCCTCATACTGCATTTCTTGAAAAACCTGAAATAAAAGCACTTCAGTGAGAGGCAGAGGCAGATAGATCTTCTTGATGGGGCGGTTCAGCAGGGGCAGAAGTGTAGACAAGATTATCTACTAAAGACTTTCCAAACAGAGTTTCTTTGAGCCAGTTTATCCATTTCCACAGGACAACGCACTAGGCAACCTTACTATTGAGATTCTTAACTTGTGTCCTGCAGTGTGGGATGTGACCAGATCTTGACGTTGACAGAGGAGACATCTACATTTGAACCGGTCACGTAGACTGCCTTGGCAGTCAGTGGAGGGAAGCTGGCGCTTACAGAGCAAGAATGATATCATTTTAAAGAAAAAATTTAATCTAGGTCAGCTGAATTGTGCCCTACTAGTATCCATTTCTTTCCAGTGGCCAGCTCATATCTGTATCAAATTGATACTGGTGTTTTCTGAAATGGGATGGGACAAATTCTTCCTCTCCTGTGTTACCTTGCAGGTGGAAGGGTGAAGAGGACCTAGTGCAGAAGACCTAAGGTACTCTTGCAGTGTATAACCATTGCTGCTGTTGCAGCTCACCGTAATAAAGGCTCACCTGTGTCCACGCACAGGAGGAGGTGCCAGGCTGTTCGCATAGCATAGGTGCATCACTTGCTGAGGGATGTAAAACAGTATTGGCGTTCTCCTGGTGTGAACCCTGGGGCTGGAAACTATCCTGTTAACTTGCAACAAGTTCAACTCAGTAGTTAAAATAGCGGTGGCTAATGCAATCTGAGGTCCCCGAAGGAATCTCAGCCATATGGAGCTGACTGGATACATAACTTATGAAAGGCACACGTTCTTCTGGAGCAGCTGGTTGTCCTATGGCATCTTTTATGGCATTTAGGCAGCTGAATGGCACTCTAAGAGTCAGATTTAATGCTACATTCAGATACTGAAATTTATGTGTCTGTATGCAATCGAGGTGTCTAAGCTTCCATTACAGTTGATGAATATCTAGTCAATGCAGTAGAGTCCAGAGAGCTAATAGTCTCATTCTAAAAGAAACACCTACATGTGACCAGCTGATTTCAGATGTCTAATACGCTTCTACACTCTGGACCTGAATCCATCCCTGCTATGTAAAAGCCCAATTCACATACTTACATTAATGTGGTACCCACTGCAGTTTGAGATGCCCTTGGTCTCCCACTTGGCTACTAGCTCTTATTCCAGGAGGATATAGGTCCTGTGCCATATCTGACAGCCCCATGTAGATACTAATGGTACCCCAGGACACCTGAAACAGCACTAGATGCCTGTATGTGTGCACTGGCTTGAGCATTAAATGTCTGCTTTTTTGTGAGCTCAAATTCCCCTGAAAATACCTCTTTCTTTTCATTGACTACAAAGGAAGCCTAGTTCAGATGTTGAGATGTCTGTGATAGATCTCTAGATGTGGTCACGTGAATCCCATTTCTGGTTTCCTGGGCACATGCATCTCAAAGACTCCTGGGAATCCTGTTGTTCCCAAGATGTCAGTACATTGTTACTGTACAGCTCCTGCATGCTATAGTCTGTGCGCTGGTGCTTCTGACACAGAATCAAAAATAAGTGAAAATCATGTTGTAGCAGCTCCGGAGCAATTTCGGAGCCTATGCCTTCCTACATGCTTGTTGTGATTTAATCCCAGTTGGCGACCAAGCACCACACAGCCGGTCACTCACCCCCCTCCTCCCAGAGGGATGGGGGAGAGAATCGAAAAAAAACCAAACTCATGGGTTGAGATAAAGACAGTTTAATAGGACAGCAAAGGAAGACAGAATAATAATAATGATAAAAATATACAAAACAAGTGATGCACAATGCAATTGCTCACCACCTGCTGACCGATGCCCAGCCTGTCCCTGAGCAGCCACGCTCCCTGGCCAACTCCCCCCAGTTTATATATATACTAAACATGATGTCATACGGTATGGAATATCCCTTTGGCCAGCCTGGGTCAGCTGTCCTGGCTGTGCCCCCTCCCAGCTTCTTGTGCACCTCCCGCCTTCTCGCTAGTAGGGCATGAGAAGCTGAAAAGTCCTTGACTTACTATAAGCACTGCTTAGCAACGACTAAAACATCAGGGTGTTACCGACATTATTCTCATACTAAATCCAAAACACAGCACTATACCAGCTACTAGGAAGAAAATTAACTCTATCCTAGCCAAAACCAGGGCAATGCTTTACAACCACAGGACTCAACTGGTGACTGATGCAGGTTGGCGCTATGATATGAAGAGACAGATATTTTTTTGGTCATAGTAAGATCTGTGGTATTAATTTTCTAAATGTGCTGCCTGCACAACAACATCTCCCCTCAAGCTTTTCCTCACTCTCTCTAAGACTTAATCTTTTAAAACAGTGCCTGTCAACCGAAGGCAATGAGGAAAAGCAGACAGGAGGATTTAGATCCTATTACAGTCTTATGCAATAAAAATCCTGTTCCCACAAGGATCAGCTGTTCTAAGCAAGATTCAGGTGGGATCCCCAATGGTCTGTGTAATTACAGGAGGAAGGATTACTGCTTTCTGCTCTGAGTTAGGCAACGAAGTCTGAGCTAGGCACATGACCTTCCCTTCATTGAAATTGAAGAGGGGAATTGAAGTCTCCAGAGGAGATTCAGCATTTAAGACTGCTCTAATAAATCACTCTTTGGATGTGCTCATTTCTGTCTACTGACTGTAAAAGGAGTCTCAAATGATGAGCTCACCCAAACTTAGACTTTTAAAAAGTCAATGAAATAAAAATGGCTTATATGGACCTGGGACTAGTGGACGATTTGCTCCTGCTCTTCAGGATGAAATGTTCTGTCAGCCTCTACATGAATACATGGAGTTGTATATATAAGACCATTATTTTTATGTTTATAAGCCGTTTACTGTTATACTACTTTTTTAATATTCAAATGGTGACCTTCAAATGAAAATCACCAGTGTTTTCAGAAAATTTAAGAAATTCTGCTTGGCAATCACATCTATCCTTAAGCCATTGTGACAGTCAAATATGCCCTGAGTTAATGCTAACTGAATCAGGTATGGTACAAAACCCCCTGGACTTGGTGGCTGGGTTTCTATTTGTCCTGGCTGACTATCTCTTCAAGCACACATTCTGCTTCTTTATTTCTGACCTCTTCTCTTCACTCTTAGGTTTGGCTGTTGTCCTTTCTCTGCTTTTTCCTTTTCCTGTCTTGCTTTTTCCCTGTTTTTCTTCTTTCCTTGTCATTTGGTTGTCAGTCAGTTCCTCAGTTCTCCAAGCTGGGGATCATCTACTGGAGATGCTCAGAGTTCCTTCATCCATAGGATAGAATCATAGAATGGTTTGGGTTGGAAGGGACCTTAAAGATCATCTAGTTCCAACCCCCCTACTATGGGCAGGGACACCTTCCACTAGACCAGGTTGCTCAAAGCCCCATCCCACCTAGCCTTGAGCAATTCCAGGGATGAGGCAGCCACAACTCCTCTGGACAACCTGTGCCAGTGACTCACCACCCTCATAAGGAAGAATTTCTTCTTAATATCTAATCTAAATCTACCGTCTTTCAGTTTGAACCCATTACCCCTTGTCCTATCGCTACATGCGCTTGTCAAAAGTCCCTCTCCAGCTTTCTTGGAGGCCCCCTTTAGGTACTAGAAGGCTGCAGTAAGGTCTTCCTGGAGCCTTCTCTTCTCCAGGCTGAAGTACCCCAACTCTCTCAGCCTGTCTTCATAGGAGAGGTGCTCCAGCTCTCTGATCATCTTTGTGGCTCTCCTCTGGGCTCGTTCCAGCAGGTCCATGTCCTTCTTGTGTTGGGGGCCCCAGAACTGAATGCAGTACTCCAGGTGGGGTCTCACCAGAGCGGAGTGGAGGGGGACAATCCCCTCCCTCGACCTGCTGGTGACCATTCTTTTGATGCAGCCCAGACATGTTGCAGGATTATCTAGCTTCTCATGTTACTGCTGGAGGCAGGAGGCATATAGTCTCAGTGTTCTGCTCACCTTAGCCAGTAAGTGTCTGTCTATGTAAATACTAAAATATTCCAATATGAAATTTTCTTTGCTGTTCAAGGTCAACATCCTAGCAAGAGTGTTCACCCTTGAGTATGCTGTGCCAAACAAGACCCAGTATATCTACAGTCTGTTCACTGCAGTGTGTCTGCATCCCTCTAGAGTCATGAGTTGTAAGTTGTGTGGTGGTTGTGGGAAGACATTTATGAGGGAGATGGAGGCTTTCTATGTGACAAAATATTTTGGTATGGCTGTGGTATTTGGGATGCTACTGTAAAATTATCTGGTGAAAGACAACAGTGGATTTTGTAATCAAAAAAGCTGTCCCAAACTCTCATGCATGCAATGCTCAGTGACTAGTTGACCAACTGCAGCTAGTCTTCTGATTAACCCTCCAGTTCTCAGAGCATCATGGAGAAGCTGTCCCCATATGTTGTTCTTCCAGCTCCTGACAGCACAGACTTCTCACAAATTGCATTGCCACAAGCATATCTTGTTCCCTACTTGCTACCTTCTACTGTCTGCTTGTCCTTGTAAAAGAGATCTATCCATCCTACTTCCCCGCAGAGCTGTAGCCTCTGAGTTTTATGTGGGCTTGGAAGGAAAGTGGGCTACTGTTGTTGTTTCTGACGTCCCCTGAGGGTTTGGAGACATTCATTAGGAATTTCTCCTCACATTGACGTTGTGTAGGAGATAGATGGTTTATTTTAGTGGTGACTTTGAATTAGGTTGGATTCTGTTCTCTAATGTACTGTGGAACAAGGGATGGGTGGTGTCACAGTTGAACCTTCATCCTAAATTCATCAGGATCAGCTAAACAGGCAAAGCTCACAGATATGAAGATGATAAAATGATAGACATGTTTGGCTGGAAAGGTCCTCAAAAGATTGATTATTGCCACTCTCTGCAGTAAGGCAGGGTCAGGTGTACCTAAACCTTTGGTGATAGAGCATTGTCTACTCAGCTGTTCAATTTATTCATCAATGACCTGGATGAAGGGACAGAGTGTACCCTCAGAAAGTTTGCTGATGACACAAAACTGGGAGGACTGGCTGGTACACCAGAAGGCTGTGCTGCCATTCAGCGAGACTTGGACAGGCTGGAGTGTTGGGCAGAGAGGAACCTCATGAGGTTCAACATGGGCAAGTGCAGGGTCCTGCGCTCAGAGAGGAACAATCCCATGCGCTGGTACAGGTTGGGGGCTGACCTCCTGGAAAGCAGCTCTGTGGAGAAGGACCTGGGAGTCCTGGTGGATGACAAATTCACCATGAGCCAGCAATGTGACCTTGTGGCCAGGAAGGCCAACGGCATCCTGGGGTGCATTAAGAAGAGTGTGGCCAGCAGGTCAAGGGAGGTTATCCTCCCTCTCTACTCTGCCCTGGTGAGGCCCCATCAGGAGTACTGCGTCCAGTTCTGGGCTCCCCAGTTTAAGAAAGATGAGGAACTACTGGAGAGAGTCCAGTGGAGGCTACAAAGATGATGAGGGGCCTGGAGCATCTCTCCTGTGGGGAAAGGCTGAGGGAGCTGGGGCTGTTTAGCCTGGGGAAGAGAAGACTGAGAGGGGACCTCATCAATGCTTATAAATATCTTAAGGGTGGGTGTCAAGAGGATCGGGCCAGACTTTTTTCAGTGGTGCCCAGTGACAGGACAAGGGGCAACGGGCACAAACTGGAACACAGGAAGTTCCGTCTGAACATGAGGAAAAACTTCTTCATTGTGAGGGTGACAGAGCCCTGGCACAGGCTGCCCAGGGAGGTTGTGGAGTCTCTTTCTCTGGAGATATTCAAAACCTGCCTGGACGCAGTCCTGTGCAGCCTGCTCTAGGTGACCCTGCTCTGGCAGGGGGGTTGGACTAGATGATCTCCAGAGGTCCCTTCCAACCCCTACCATTCTGTGATTCTGTGATTCTCTTACAAACTCTCAGTTGCTCAGCCATTATAAACTCTAGATTTCACAACTGCCCCACGCAGCAAACTCCAATGTGCAACTACTCTTTCATTTGCAATGCCTTCTTAAATGTGAAATTAAATCATCTTTGCTACAAATTAAAAGTCTTTCTTTTTATTCTCTCCTTGGTCAATAAGGAGAACAGTTGATCGCTATAATGAGCAGCAGAAAGACTGGACTGTTGAAACAGGGCAGTCTGTCTCCAGAGGTTTTGATTGTAAAGGTCTCACTGGTACCTTTCTCACTTTCCTTGCCTGAAGGACAACACTGTGTAGATCCCAGATGTCTGCTGCCCATCTATGATGGCTGACAAAAAGCATCAGCAGAAGAGAGGGAGTTTCCCCAGGATTACAGTGAGCTCAAACCGATCTTTTTTGAGGGTCAGAAATGGCAAACTTGTAAAATCAAACATCTGGTGTTGCAGACAATGTCCAGAGCATGGTAGTGTGGGAAACTGGATACTGCAGAGAGGAGCTGGCTATGGCTGTGGTATTCACACAGATGCCCTAGATCTGGTCCAGTGTCATCGTGTAAACTGAGCTGGTGGTGTGGGGAAAGGCAGCTTTGAGCCTTTGTGTGAAGGTGGTAATGCAGACACCTCTCCCAGCTGCTCCCCATCTGCCTCACTCACACCAAATGCCCTTCCGTTTGCTCCGAGGCAAACGGGCAGGAGGAAGCCAAATGCGGCATAAGCTTCATGAGGCTGCTAATTATGATGGCTGCCTGGAGTCGATGTGGTAAATAGAAGTACCACAGCTGAGTCCAAATGGACATGCTGGTGTTTGGTTTTACCTTGCAGAAGCAAACTGAACAGGAGGGCTTGATAACATCTGATCCAAGCCCTCGGAGCATACCCCGGCATACGGTACCCTGAGTGATGAGGGGCATGTCAGATGGACCATTTGGATAAAGAAAATGACCCAAACTCTCCCACAGACCACATTGAGGAGATTTTGGATCTATACATAGATAGAAAATTGTTCAGCTGTGTTATTTGAGTATCACATAGCTGCCAGTGACCTTGTATTTCCAATCTATCCCAAAAGATACTTATCCTAGAAAAGTAAGTACATTTGTGTAAATACAGAAAGTGGTCCTGTTTATAATGAACGTACACATTTAAACAACAAGAAGATTGCAAGGTCAGTATTTGGGAATAACCAGAGTTGTTATTAAGCTTATTCACGTAATATGACTTCTGCCCCTTTGCATATATGTGGTATTTATAGCTATATTTACCCCTAGTTATAGGCTTTATTCACATCTGAGAAAAATCTAGCGTTTTCTGTTGCAATGGAAGACTGTATCCTAAGAGTGCTAGAAGGTCACAGGAGGAATTTTAGAGCTGGTATTTTCTAAATTTACACAGTCATTTCGTCTTATACAAGCTTATTTTTTGTTCATTTGTTTGTGTGTGCCTGTGAGATATATATGCAGTTTATTCTGTATATATTCATGTCCACATCCTCTTATTTTTTATTTCTTTCCATTGTAAAAAACATAATAAGCACTATATTTCATTTTTAGTATATCCATGCTACAGTGCAGGAAAATCAATTAGCTTCAGCCATCTCAGTTCCTTTTCTGTAACTGGGATTTACAATTCAGGTCTCTGCAGTCGCCCTATGGAAAAAATGTGTTGACTCGCATCTGGATGTTGTTATTATTGCTATGTACTCTCCATTATTGGTTGAAGAGGTTAACAGTTTTTTTGCCCAGACATTTTTGAGCTGGGACCACGGAAGCCAGCTTAGGTACCGAGGTTTATTGCCCCACGTGCAGCACCGCGTATGTGTGACTATACTGCGTGCAGGCCCCGTGTGGGCTCTGGTATTTCACCTCTAGTGGTAAGCTCTTGTGGGAAACAGAAGCCCTGGAGACATTTAAGCAGAGCAGTAGCATCTGAGATGGCACTACGAGGTGCGGTATCATTTTTGGGAGGGCCATTAGCTGAGACGGGGACTTTAGGCATGAGTACAGAGCTCTAACCCCTCTTACGGTGCTGCAGTATCCGGCTAATATCACCCAGGGGTGTCTGTACTGTGGCAGGTGTATATCGCTGTTCTAAAATGGCAAATAGCAAAAGCTGTAGCGTGCATTTTGCACTGCTCTCTTAATGAAATGGAGCTGTCTGCATGCTGAGCTGTGTCATTTGAGCCTGCCTGTTTTGCGGTCAGTGCATGGAAACCATTTAATGTAGGTCACAATACGCTACAATGCAAATAAAGCAAAATCTGGCGTGACTGCGCTCTAACAAACATATGCATTCTTACATGCTGTCTTAAGTCAGCGCTCGGAGACTGCTTATTTGCAAAAATAATTTCCTCTCTGAGCACTTGCAAGGGAGATGGCTTCTGTGCTAGTTCAGTTCTGTAGGAAGCACCAAAATGACAACCTCTCTTCCCTTTCTGACTTCGCAGCCTCTGTTTTTATTGGGACCCCTACTGTGAAGTACATCCTATCCTTTTTTTTAAAAAAATACCCCCTCCAGCATCCCCTCTCTGACTACCAAAGAAAACCCTTTTGTGAGTGCCTCGCTGAAGTCTAGGTGCAGTTTCTTTCCTCTTTTTTTTTTTTTTTTTTTTGTGCCTGATGATGAGTGTGTTGAAAAGAAACATGGAATCTGAATGCATTGAGCAAACCTATTTGGGCACCTGCTTCTTGAAAGAGAGGAAGACAGAGAAGAGGATAAATGGCAGAGGCCCTATGTGATTGCTGGAAACAGCTCTTTTTACATCCATGTTTTTGTCAGAGCAAGCTTTTCTTTTCTAGTGGTAACAGTGCATTTTTTTTCACTGCTGCTTTTCCAGAATTTGCTTCTACAAATGGGAATTAGTTAAACCTTGTGGCACTCTTGTGAGATAAGTAATATGGTATGGTTCAGTCTGGCATTTTAGATTTGTTTGTATATAGAGCTACAAACCTGCCCACCACTAAAATCTTTAAGGTTAGGTTCCACGCCAGAAAAAGGGATGTAGAGAAGTGTCTGGGGTCCATCCAAGAGACTGATGGTGTAAGCTGCATGAGTTTACATCAGCTCCTGAGCAGAGAGCCTTTCCATCCTGTGGAACTTGCACCTGATGAGGTACTTTATGGCATTTCCACCTTTCTTTGTTTCTGTATTTTTTTCCCCTATCTGTGTTTGAGTGGCAATGAAAGGCAAAGGAGATCAGGAAGCTGCAGAGGAACCTAAATCCATGGTTTGGATTCTCCATGGATGGAGATGACTCCAGCCCCTGGCAGATCTCCTGGGAGCCAAATGTCTGTTGGGTCTGTGATGATGGAGAGCTGACCACACTGGTACTTCAGGGATGGGGAGGACAGCTCTGATGTGTTCCCCCAAAGAAAAATTTAAAGGAAACATCATGTCTGTCCTCTCCCACCTGTTCCATGTTATTAATTTTCCTGTAGGAATGGTTCAGCTTATTCATGACTATATGCTACCGTGGCAGTAGTGGAACATGGCTGCTACTTCATAATGTCCATTATAACCTGGTCTAGGCTGAGTGGTGGAGTCCAGGTAGAGCAGATATAATCCTAACTGTACTGATAACTTGATATTCAGTTCTAGCTCCGCACTATCATGGCAGCAGTGCTCCACTCCTTAACAAAGGACTGATACTACCTACTTCCCTACGCAATATATTTAGATTTCTGTGACAAACAGCCACATCTAAATTCAAAGTGTTATTATAAAATCTTAGCACCAGTAATAAAGAAAAGCACTGCACCCAGCTGAAACTGTAAAGAGAATGTAGATAGTGTTGCAATTATCTCATTTGTAAATTGAGCAGGACACGGCTGGTAGCAAATTTTATAAAGTGTTGTAGGGTTTTTAAATGACCATAAGTAGTCAGGGCATTTGCTCTGAGTGTATTGTGCAAGATGGAATAAATGGCGGAATGATTTGGGCTTTTAAAACCAGGCTGAATAAAATGCTAGAAGATATCCTGCATGGGTGGGCTCACTCTGACAGGCAGAGGCATTCAGGAACATAACGTGTCTTGTATGGCTCTGATTTATATGACTCCGTGAAGGTGCCTAAGGGCCGGTTTACACACAAGCTTGCACTGTTTTAATTAAACCTGTTTTCAGTCTAGGATTTTCAGTTCAGAATAAAAGTTAGTGTCATCAAGACAGCTAAAAAATGTCAAGCTCTGCTTTATGCATCCCACTGTAGGTGTCTAAGTGAAGTGGCACAGCTCTGCAGGTATTGTACATATGGAAAACAGAGAGGTAGGCACTTCCAGATCCAACATCCTGAATTCCCTCTGGAAGGGGTTTAATTCTCTCCACTGACTCTAAGGCATGAGGAGATGAAGTCCATAGCTTAGACAACTGGAATGAGAGACCCAGAGTAGATGATGTAGTATCTACTCTCATTTGTACAATTTTCTTTTTTTCCTATCTCTGATTGGCCTTTCAGTGTTTATACCCAAATTGCCACTGTTGGGTGGAAATCAGAACCACAAATACAAATGTTCCGGAAAAGACATGAAGAATAGCCTAGATAAGAAATGAGGAATAATAGTAACTTACTAAAATATCTGTAGAGAAATTCAAGAAAAAGTGGGGAAAAAGGAGAAAACATGAAAGGGTGCAGATGATGACTTCAGGACAATGTGGCTGGAGGTCTTGTGAATGGAATAGAGAGGGTTTTTTGACCACATTTGTTGGCTAAGCCTTGAGTTTTCAGAGAAGTCAAAGGGAGTGAGACGGGCAACTTGATGGGATTTTGACACATAATATTCTTTCAGAAAATCTTGCCTTAGATACCCAAGTGAGAAAGTATATTCTATTCATGTACATATATATTAATTTATATATGCACATAAGCCACATGTATATATGCATACACATATATACTTACACATGTATATACACCACATGCACACAAATATAAAATGTATATTCAATAGGTTTATGTGCATAGTAATTGGGTACGCATATGCATATATACCTCCCTCCACTTTATATAAGTACAACCCTAAATTGACTAGAGTTTCTAGGAAAAAGAAATAAATAGCAGTTAGACACCAAAAAAGCCACTTGGACTGTTAGCACTGAACTCTTAACGGAGGGATTCAACTGTCCCTCAGTCTCCTCCTCTGAGTTTGTTTAGCTCTCTGAGAAGCTGTGAGCTCCCCTGTTTTCCTCAGTGCTTTAAGTTCTGCTTGCACAGGTGCCCAAAGGCTCTGGGTGCCCATCTCCTGCCTCAGTCTATCTAGGATCTGTAAATGAAGTTGCATCCCTGTGTCTGGCCTGGCAGACATGATCCGAGCCACCTGGCTGGCAGGATGGGCTTCATACAGAGCTCAAAGAGGTAGAAACAACCTTGAGATTGGAGCACTAATCTCAGAATCATTAGACTTGCATTCAATCTTCTGTTTCAGAGATTCATATCTATGTTGCCTCATAGAAAAAAAAGCAGTAGCCAGCATTGCTGGAGGGCTCTTTCTGCTCCTGAGCCGAAGCCACAGCAGCGTCCACATACAGGAGTGCTTGTGGCCAAAGCCAACGTCAATGTCCTGCACTCACATTGCTCAGGGCAAAGCCCCTCTGTGCTGGCCTTCAGGCTCTTCTGGACTCATTGTAGCCCTAGTATTTGAAGTATCTAAAATAAAAAGCTGGAGATAGCTGGAGCTATCTAAAAGTGCTGGAGGACTGAACTTGATGCAGTCTCACCCATGCCACTGCTGAGGTCTTAACAGGAGGGTTAAGAGTAGGAGGAAACAAGTTTAGCAGAAAAGAAGTTGTTTCATGCCAAAGGAGGATCCCAGGCAAAACTACAAGTAGACAGTCAGGATGTTGGAGAGAAATGAAGAGGTAAATCCTTTGGCATTTATAGCATTTGTGTCTAAGAGCTAAGGGACCAGAAAGAGAGCAGAAAAGAGAGCCTGAGTTTGCAGCTTGATGGGTAGGGCTCTTGATTGCGATGATTCAGTTACAGACCATTTACAGTTCTTCTTCCTCATGAATAGGAGGTGGACAAAAAAAGGTAGAAGATATTCACAGGGGTGATCAACAGTAGCCAGAAGCCTGGCCCAGCTGTTTTGTAGAATGAGATACTGCAGTCTGGGGAAGGGCTGACTGGGAAAAAGGGTATAGAAAAAAATGAACACTGTAGAAAAAGTGAATAGACAATAATTACTTAGTGTAACACCCAGTGAAGTTGTCTGGGAAACTGATAAGAAACAAATTCAGTATTTTCACATCAATTTCACATGGAACTCATTGTCATGGGATACTGGGAGAGCCCAGACTTAAATATGATTGGGGGGGGTCAGATTTGTGCGGGAAATCTCTCTTGCAGCCTACTCAAACTGTAATAGAAAGGTCTACTAAACATGAGGATCTGACATAACCTGCGGCTGAGGAAGACCCTAAGGTGCTGACAGAGGGAAGCAGGGAAGGTTTTCTATTGACATGCTTTTTCTTTCTTTCCTAATCTCTTCCTCAAAGCCTCTGCTATTGGTTGTTGTCAAAAACAAGAACTAGGTTAAACATGCCTTTGGTCTAACTCGGTGATGCTCTTCTTATGTTCTTGTAAAAGAAATTACAGATAATCCTGAGAACTGTTACTTTTGATGCTGGAAAGGGAATATTTCACATATTTTTCCTGTTGCCTGGATAGCGCACCATACTGCCATGCATGAAGTGTGCCAATCATCGCATTTAACTCTCCTTATTCCACAGAGGATTCGAATTCAAGACAACAGCTCCAGGCACTTAAAATACCATGTAAGAAGCCCAAATAAAGGACAGTGGCCAGAGAAAACCCCTTCTAAGCTGCTTGGGCTTGATTGCAAAGTTCCTGCTTACATCCCAGAATGTCACTGATATTTTGGAGCAAACTTCCTTGGTGCCTACCTCTTCTGATGGAGGTCCAGCAGTTATAATTGCTGGTTTACAGCAAATGATGGGCCACAGGCAACTTAAGCCAGTCCGAGTGCCACGAGAGGAAGTCTGTTCCTACTTGTTCCCCCTCCAATCATGGGCGCACGGACCCATGACTTGCCTGTGCAAGCACAGGCATTTCTGTGGCTGTACAGTTGGCTCGATCAGCAAGATGATAATCATATGGCTACCTGACTGCTAATGAGCAGAAATGTGGGGCACAGGCTAAAAATCACTATTTTTGAGAGCAGTGAGGCTTTGTATTGGCTTAGACCACTTGTGAAAGCATGTATACCATTTCTCATAAGATCTAATTACTAAGCTTGCTCGGTCCAAGGTGTGGTTGTTTGGATGACATGGATTTCAGTTAAGAACTTGTGGAGTTAATGATCATTTGTACAGTACATACTGTGTGGAGCATTTGGTCAGGAAGTGGAAGACCAAGGATTTAAATTAATGTTCACATTGTTCAGATTAAGACGGGGGATTGTACAGCTGAGAAGGATATCCTTGCTATAAGTCAGATATACTCTTAAGAAGATCCCCTACATCCTTCCTGTTTAAAGCCAGGGTGAAAAATTTACAGGGTCAGAGAGGTGAGACAGAGTATATTTCCAGCTTAGACATCAGGTGCCTCAACAGGGGATGAAAAAGCCTCTTTCTTTTCCCTGGATGTTTTTTTTCCCTCCAGTGCTGATGTAGGGTAGGATGTGCACATGGTATCCTGTAACCACGGCCGGATACACAGTTGTCCTATTCCCAGGTACAGAATCAGGCTCTTTTGCTGTTCTTCCTTTGGGTGCCATGAATTCCGCACGCCTGACTGCACAAAAATTCAGCTTGAACAGATGTGGAGTCATCCTTTTACCCAGGTGATCCTACAGATGGCAGTTCATGCACCCTCCAGTACTTCTGGGAGGTATAAATTCAAACCCTGTTATTCTGAGGAAGACACTGAACTCAGCTTTACCATTTCCTGGGTAAGAGGTTGTGCAGAAGAGAGCTGTTGCGGAGGCCTTCTCCTCAAGGGAAATCCAAATGCTTAAGCTGGGATCAGGTTTCAGGCTCTGAATTGCATGCTGGCAGCCCTGCCCGAGATAAGTGCTCTAGTCTAAGCAAGGGACAATGTTTAAAATGCATCCTTCCCTTCGGTTTCTTCTGTCGCAGCAGGCTGCAGCGTAGGAACCAAATCATCTCTCTGCTGAGCCTTGCGCTACGAAACTGCCCGAGCCAAATGCACACAAGTGCGGTCTGCCAACATGGGCCCATTGCTCACACAGGAGGAGTGGAAGGATTTTAATTAATCAGATTCCAGTTACTGTAACACCCAAATCCAGGTTTTAATTGGGTCTTGAGTGTGTGTCCCATTGAGCGCTGGAGGCTACAGCCTGCTCAGGAAAGCCCCGTGACTGTCATTCGCCTAGAAAGAAGATCTTGCCTGTATTAATAACATGCAGCAAGTCTTCCCAGTAATTGAATGGGCCTATAAGTAAGCTTCCAAAGAAATTTAATTGCGTGTAAGGCTACCTATTTACCCATAAAATGAACATAAAGGCAAAGAAATTTTAAAAGAGCTACATATTTTTGTGTTAGGAATAAAGCCAAGTTCGGCAGTGTAGTGAAGATATTCCTGTAACTCACTCACAGGAATTTAGAAAAAAAGAGATGTCTATTTGGTGAATATTTATATTTTTTAAAATCATGGTAATTAAAACAAAAAGAAAAGAAGTGGTGGGAGGACATCATATACCTCCTCCTACTCCTTGGATGAAAACCACAAGCTTCAAATACTATCATCAAAGATAAAAGGCTTGTTGTGTTGGCAACTTTACAGTTGCTTTTCAAGCCTGTCAGATAGTCATGCTGTGGCATCAGCCGTTGTTCTTCTGGAGGCCTCCTTCTTCTCTGATTTGACGGTAAAAAAAAATCTGTCATCTTTTAAGTGATATTTCCTTCCCAAATTAAAAGGAGGGAAAGAATTAGCAGATCCCTCTTTAGGTGAGAGAAGCCATCTATTATTTATATACCTCTTTTAACCCTGCTGCTGTTACATCTGATTGCAGAAAACCCCAACAAGCCGCCAGCCACCATAAAAAAATAAATAACGTTGAAAACGTTGCTTTGTATTGAATTAAAATATCGGAAATGCAAAGCTCTACCTTGATGTTGGGATCAAGGGAGATGCATTTGTGTTGCTGCAGTCATGAGACAGAACCCATTCTTTTCAAAGTAATTGGCTGCCTGCTGTCAGAAGTCCTGAGGGAACTTTGGCATGTTTGTGCAGAGCTGCATTGTCTCGCTGTATTTATTTAGAATAGGATGCTGCCTATAGCTGGACCTCTTCAATTAGAAGTAAATGTCTACCCGTAATCCAGCTACTGAGTTTTGAGTACGTGCGTGTGTGCTTGCTTATACCATGCAATGTATTTTTTCTGGTTTTGTGCCTTTAAGCTGTTTTGGTTGGGAAGACAACTAAAAAACTCCTCTGCGAACGTGGAGCAAACTGAATTCTAAAAGATTTCCACTTCAAAATTTACAACAGAGACTTCTGAAATCCTTGTTTAGAGGAGTTTTGGAGAAAAGATGTGGCCTCAATGCAGCTCAAATACCTCGTCTCTGTCTAGAAGCTCAGAAATAAATCTCACACACCATCTGGCAGGGAAAAGTAGCAGACTTAGACTGTGGAGAGGAAACGAGCCATTGACCAAATGTTTCCCACTTAAGTATCATTCAATGGATATTTGCCCCTTTCTCACCCTGAGAACTCAGATTACCCAGTGAACCTCTTTGCCACAGTACAAAATGTGTGTGTATCCAAGATGCAAGATTTCAAGCAAAGCTATTGATAGCTGATAGTTAAAAAAAACGCTCAAAACAACACATCAAAACAGTTGGGTAGTTCCAGCAAAACTTCATATGATGAACAATACAGACTAGAGCTGAAGTTTTGCATGAAATCACGAAGCAATTATGGTCAAAAGAAGCTTGAAGAGATATGATATGAAATCCTGGCATTCCCCTGGGATAAAATAGTCCTGCAGGGCTCTTCCTGACTCATGAGTCTGTCGTGAATTGAAGGAGAAAAATAGGACATATCAGCTGATAAAACAGATAAAGTAGTAATAAATTCATAGTATTATGGACCAACCCGCCTCCTACTGTAAATGTGTTTCTCTTATTTACAGTGTGGTGGACACGCCTGAGGGACGGGATGCCATCCAGAGGGACGTGGACAAGCTCAAGAGGTGGGCCTGGGTGAACCTCATGAGGTTCAACAAGGCCAAGTGCAAGGTCCTGCACCTGGGTCAGAGCAACTCCCGTTATCAATACAGGCTGCAGGATGTAGAGATCGAGAGCAGCCCTGCCGAGAAGGACTTGGGGGTGCTGGTGGATGAAAAGCTGGACATGAGCCAGCAATGTGCGCTCGCAGCCCAGAAGGCCAACCGTATCCTGGGCTGCATCAGAAGGAGCGTGGCCAGCAGGTTGAGGGAGGGGATTCTGCCCCTCTACTCCGCTCTGGTGAGACCCCACCTGGAGTCCTGCGTCCAGCTCTAGGGCCCTCAGCACAAGAAGGACATGGACCTGTTGGAGTGGTTCCAGAGGAGGGCCACAAGGATGACCAGAGGGCTGGAGCACCTCTCCTGTGAAGACAGGCTGAGAGAGTTGGGCTTGTTCAGCCTGGAGAAGAGAAGGCTCCAGGGAGACCTTATTGCAGCCTTTCAGTACTTAAAGGGGGCTTATAGGAAAGATGGGGAGAAACTTTTTAGCAGGGCCTGTTGTGACAGGACACGGGGTAATGGTTTTAAACTGAAGGAGGGGAGATTTAGACTAGATATAAGGAAGAAGTTTTTCACAATGAGGGTGGTGAAACACTGGCACAGGTTGCCCAGAGAGGTGGTAGATGCCCCATCCCTGGAAACATTCAAGGTCAGGCTGGACGGGGCTCTGGGCAACCTGATCTAGTTGAGGATGTCCCTGCTTATTGCAGGGGGGGTTGGACTAGATGACCTTAAAGGTCCCTTCCAACCCAAACTATTCTATGATTCTATGATATTGAAGGGGCATATTCTGCCCTCACCTCCACCCTGAATCATTGGATTTTTGAAATGTAGCTGAAAAGTAGAATGAAAACCAAAGGCTATGTCTGACATTATTAGCATCCTACTAGCATCCAGATTTATTTTTCATGGTGAGACAAGGAGAACATCAGTATTACTGGTTTTTTGTACATACACAGTTGGGGTTTTTTCATATTATGAAAAGAGTTTCTGAATTTTGATCTCTAGAAATTCAGGAAAAATATATTTATCCAACTTCTGCATATGACAAAATTTCCCTCATCAACCAGCTACTCTGTACCTTTCCCTAATTTCAGATATCTAAAAATAAATAGTCTAACTCTGGGCTAGTAATCTAGATACTTCCTCTATATAATGGAGAGAAACAGGCATCTCCAAAATATGACACATCTCAGCCTGTGCTAATTAACATGACTGGGTGAGTCATTCCCTGTCATGCCCACCCCAGTACAGATACTTTCTAGGAATTGGATGGAGACCACTAGGCACTGAAGGCTGCACAGCAGACATAATAATTTTGGTTCCAAATTCAGGTCACTACTATGAACCTGGTCTAGATCCAATTAGTGACCTGCTATAGAGGTGAAAGTCTGAATAGCCCTTTGGTAATTCCCTGAGTTATTTGGTCTCCCAAAGCAATTTTGTTTAGCTTGAAGCCTGTTCTTCCAAACTACTGATTTATATTTTAGCTGAGTGCCAGCAGGATTTTAATCATTAAATGTAATAACAGCATTTGTTCTTATAGGGTAAAATCAGCTCAATCCATATCCAGTAAAGAAGCCTGAGTAATTGAAATAGAAGCACGCTACTCCATCACTTCAGGCATGTAACAATAATACCTAATAGTAAAAGATGATATATCTCATCCCTTTAGAGACACTTGAGTAATTTGTAGGCCAACAAAAAGATCATCTATAGCAGCTATTCAAAGTGGGCAAGATGGTTTCTGTCTATTTGTATCTCTTGATTTATGCTTTGGACTGTATTACTAATCTCTGTGCTGGGTGTAGCTTTGCACAGGAGATCTGTAACTAGACAAATTACACGTACACGCTCACACGCTCTCACTTGTGCCCACACTCACTCCCATACTTTTCCTCTCATAAAGACCATACTGTAAAATGAATTTTTTGTAATAATAATTTGAACTTTATAGAACAGAACACGTCAGAGCAAGGATGTTTATTTAAATGCCTGAATTTCAAGATGCCACATCACTTTTTCACTTTTGTGATGGTAAACGCATTAAAGCAAATGTACTTGTGCTCAAAAAGAAAAAAACCTCACAAATCTGGTAACTGCTGCTGGCAGAATCTAACTGCTGCTTCTGTGGTGAAAATAATGAAACCAGTACATTAAGAGAAATAAATCACTAGCTACATAGATGGTAACAGCCCCTTCTATATAAGAATAAGCTTTGTTGGACACAGCTGAAAGGTGGGACACAGTTTGTCTGATTCAGGCACTGATTCACACAGAATCTTTAGGTGATTATTTCAGTTGTGCTGCAGTATGTTTCTAAAGAGTGCTGTATACTCCAAGGGCAGAGGTAAATGGCCCTGAAGGTTTCAGGGGCAGAACGATTCCAGCAAACTGAGTTGTCTGTTCCTGGGAAGGCAGGTTTCCTCCTCGAGAGGAAACTGGCACCTACCTCTCTCCAGGGAACATAGAAAATTCCCACAAGAAAAACTGCTTTACCTGGCAATTTAAATGTGGGTACAAGTGAGGCATCCAAGTTAGCTGGATTAGATCACTCCCTATTACAAAATCAAAATACTCAGGTGAGTTCTTGACTTGCTGTAGACCCTTCGCTATTCTGTGGATCCATACAAGCAAAAGTATTTCCTTTTGCCCAATTAGATTGTGGAAGCTTTTGGACGATTCCTTTCCTAATTCAGGGACGTGCACCATGTATCATCTGGTTTATCGTTACCCATACTCTTATCTAATAGCTTAACTAGTTTTCTAAGAGACTACATAAACAGCTTGTTTCCACAGTACCTTGTCATGCCAGCATGGGAAGGGAAGCGTGCTCAGGCTGCATGTGGACAGAGGGAAAAAAATGACTATGAGAGTGCAGGCATATACTCAAGCAAGAGATAAAATGGAATAAAGAGTGATTTGTTTGGGGAAAAATAAGAAAGCATGTAGTCAATGAATTGAGATGTCTAATTTAGGTGTGAATGAATCCAAAGAAATGGATAATTTTGAAAATACTTGAAAATAAAAAGATGGAATGCTTTTTTAGGTTGCATGAAAAACCAAGACTACGGCATGGAGATAGCAGTCTCTCTGGGTGAGTTTCATGTCACCTAATTCTAGGGGTTGGGTACAGCTCCAGATTAAGGCACTTAAGGATAGGTTTGTAAGTATGCCTTCCACATGCAGGTGAGGTTGCCTGAGGTTCATTACAGGCAATGAAGATTTCTTCTAATCAACTGCCCCCATGCAGGTGTCTACAACCACTTGAGCAGCCCTAAGGTATTGTGCTTGGTCTCCAGCTCCTCTCCCACAGGCAATGGGTTGTCCACAGGTTCTGTGTCTCATTTGCCATCCCCATCTGAGAATCTCAGGTGTCTTAGGGCACCTCGAATTGCCACAGATGATGGCTTAATATAGATAACTGAATCTTACTCAAAATGTGTTTAATACTGGTGGAACCAAGTGTACTGAAGCAATAGGCAGGACAGTCTGCATGAAGGAGTCCATCTCCCTATGACGATGAGAGAAAGATGGAGTGGTATAAGGAGCAATGAAATAATTAAGAAAGAGAAAATTCTGACAAAACTTTCTGAAAAGGGAATGCTATTAGGATTATGGAACAGTCTTGCTAGGGAAATTACATCAGCACCTGGCACTTTAAAATTTTGATAGCATAAAGCAATAGCAAAAGTGATTTTCAACTCATTTGCATTGAAGATACTCACTTCACATAAAGGTCTTCTGCTCCCCCCTCTGATAACTGTATTTGTCCAAATTACTTATTGCAAATGAAATATGAGATGAATTCAACTATTTTTCCCTGTTTATAAATCATTTTCAAGCTCATCTTAATTTGTATGGAAGTATTCATTGCACATAAGTATTTGCCAACTAGTTTATGAGGACAAATTACAGATGACAACTTGTTCGTGAACACTTATTTCAACTCTTTATTACTCCTGAGTTGTGATTAGTCATCCATATCACATGGTATTGAACTGACTGTTACTTTTTAATCAAGAAAACAATGATTAATGATGGCAATTAACTGATAATGAGAAACAAGAATAATGTGAAGTTCAGGACTCACAAACATTTTCAAATAAACCAGCAAGCATTTGAAGACGCACAGGCAACCAATACTAGTTTCCTGTGAGTATGAGCATGACTAGCTTAACATGCTCATTGATGAAAAATGCATCTCCTCCAGGTATTATTCTTAAAAATTCATACTGCCATTGCTACATCCAAAAGTAATTCTGGGATAGCGCTTACGTAGTTTGTTGTTCCATGTTGTATTTGCTCACTTTCCAGGTGAAGGATTTTATTACCGTTGTATTTCCCCCTGTGGCCTGCAGTACTCTTTGATGTAGTCTTTTGGGGTCTTTCTGAAGCCTGGTCCTGCACAATATGTGTTAATCCCCAGTTTTGATCCTAGCTGGAGCTATACCAAAAAAGAAAAAAAAAATCAACAAAAAAAGACAAGAAGCAGCTGTGCCGGTTGCAGATAAATACTTGTTATTTTGAATTTACTTGGTTGAAATAGCCACTGGGAACCCTGGAAGAACCTTGTTCTGGGCTATAAGGAGCAGAAGGTGTCACTGCTCAAAGAGTGACTGATGCTTCATGGTTGTGACAGAAGCAGCTCCAAGCACTGTTATTTGAGTACCACTGCACTAGCAAATATGTGGTAGAAATAAACTTGCCTTGGCAGCAAAATGGATGAGAGTACCTTGTGTATCTTTTAACAGCTCTTCTTTCTCTGATTTCAGAAAGAAACAATACATAAAATACTTAATCTGTGAGATTTCTTTTAATGATGTCTCTCTTGATGAAGACAGCTTTGACCTTTTTTCAAATTAGTTGGGGGGGAAAGTGGAGCGGAATATCCATTTACAATCTCTACAGTCTCTCTATTTACAAACACAGAATCTCCTTTGATCAGCCAAGCTATGAAAAAACCCCAACCTGATTACACTTGCTAGATGACAAAAATCCAGAAGAATGTGGAGCAATTGGCGAAGCAGTAGGGCGATTGGCACTGGGGAGGCAGTACGAAGTCCTTCTCTCTCGCTCCTTTATTGCCCAGTATATTGGGACCAAAACCCCGTGAGCATTGACAGATGAGCGGACTAGATCATGATTCCACTGCAGCTGGTGGAGTTAAGCTGATTACACTAACCAAAGCTTGGCTTAGCATCATTGTCTGGCAGCTTCAAAGAGTGATGAGCGATTTAGGTAACTTCATGAGCAGCAGAGCAAATGAAGCCTGTTTTCCTAAGGATTTGCCCCATGAAGTTGGATTCTCAGGGGTCTAATAAGGAGTGAGCACCAACTCAAGCTTCTCCAGCAGCTAAGGCATTCATGATGGCTCTCTCCCAGCTTGATCCTCTGGTGTGTAGTAATGTACGTGCCCATGCTGCAGCCTTTTCCCTACTTTCAAGCTCTCCTTCCAGTCCCTATTTATTGTAAAACTATAATGTTTTGGGACTTCTAGTTGACTGTCAGGTGTAGTTGTAACTGATGAATGGATTTGGAAGGGACTGGGAAGGGGCAAAAGAGCACATACACACCAAAAATATAGACAAAATACATGTAGAAAGACAGGCTAAAATAATGATCAGTTTACATGTGTTTACAAGGGCAGGCAGTATTGTGCAATCATAATTATAAAAAGACTTCGTTTAATTAGGTAAAGAAAGAGATACATACAATTTCTTTCTGTACATGTATCAACGTTGCAGTTTGGCTGTGTAATTGCTGTCACCCCAGGCAGACAGAACAGCCTTAAACACAACCCCTGCCCCCAAAACTCCCCTGCCATCAAAAAAAACCCCAAACCCAAATCAGAAGCACCACTACGGTGGAGACGATATCATATCAATGTTGATATGGGCTGAAGTAACTCACATGAAGTACCCGAATACTTTATTTGCTGATAAATTTACCATGACATCCTCATTACTAGACTTACTCATACATGAAATACTGCAAACAAAAAAATTGAAGCCCAGTTGTAGAGAAAGTATTTCTGAAGCATCTCTCCTTAAGACAAGCTAAGACGTCAAGTACAATGGATCATGAGTCCTGAGTCAGACGAGCAGGTGTTCATAGCCACCTCTAAGCTACGCAAAGGACGTACACCTGGCTGTACGGTGTCACGGCTCTGCCCGCCTGATCAAACCAGTTCAGTAGTGTGCTGGTGAGAGTGGCTGATGGCAGGCGCCTAGGGAAGATTATAAGATTGGGATAAATATGTAACTGATATTCCTGAATGAATTCACTCAGGCTCCACCACGTCAAAGTGCCAGGACTTCCTCCACTGAAGATGGGAGTGCTGTGTTTAAATGCTCTGGGTAGTTTTTTCTTCCATGGATTTCGTTTGTCAATTTTTGAAGCTTGCTAAACTTTCAGCATCTGCACTATCATGTGACAGGGGGTTCCTCAGTTTACCTACGTATGGTGTAAATAAGTGTTTGTCAGGGCCTTGAGTGCATCACCAGAACTTCTTCCCTGGCCCTGGCTTGCTGCCTTGACTTCCCTCAGACCTGCTTCATCACTGCAAACCTGTATGGTAGTCACTGGGCTCTCGGATGACCCTTGGTCCCCAGACCTGCTCTGCTTGGGTA
Organism: Phoenicopterus ruber ruber; assembly: GCA_009819775.1. Classification (NCBI taxonomy): domain Eukaryota; kingdom Metazoa; phylum Chordata; class Aves; order Phoenicopteriformes; family Phoenicopteridae; genus Phoenicopterus; species Phoenicopterus ruber. The sequence goes on along the minus strand of CM020215.1, from coordinate 185,469,609 downwards.
TCAAGGGACCGTGTCCCTGTCAGTGAGGACACTGCCCCTGCCTGCCTTACTGCCACCCTCTACTCCTGGCTCTCCTTCCCCTGTGGAGCAGCCCCGGCTGCACCCTGGCAGTGGCCCACTCGGTCTGTTTTGGACTTCTTATCCGCCGGTTCTCCTGGCTGCCCTTTGGTTGTCATCTTGGAAAGCAGAGTGATCAGTCAACTCCTCTTCATGTTCACAGGACTTTAGAGACTTAATTTCTATGTGTACCTCAGTTTCCCCATATATAAATTGGGACTAAAATCCTTGCTTTCCACTGTAAAATCATTTATGATCTGAAGATGAAAAGTGTTGTGTAGGAGCTGCCTAGGCCTAGACCTCGAGGCATCTCCCACTGGAACCAGTAGGAGTAGACACCTATGTACCTGTGTGGAACTGGCTCCTACTATAGCTACGTTATCGTGATGGGGAGTTAATTTTCCCTAGCTTCAGTAGTCTAAATAATAGGCATTTAACATAAATTAGTCAACCGACATACATGAGTAGTTTCAGTCCACCTTATAATCCCCATGGTGTCCTCAAAGAGAACCTAAATTAATTACTTAGATGGCCAGACCTAACTGGTTGTTTTATGCTAGGTGTCAGAAAGTTAATGGCTAATTTACTTGTGTCCAGACTGATGGATCCAGTATTAGCCTTTGCTAATAAGTAAAGTATTTGGTTATAAATCATTAGAGTAACAAATATTGTCCTGCTGCAGCCTTATAATGCTGCTGGTTTAGCAAGTGTCTGAAAAGGCTCTTTGGGTAAAAAAGGCTTAAAAGATTAGAGATAAGATGAAGGTGATGTAATTCAAGAAATCATCTTCTGCATATAGCCCAGATATCAATTAATTCTGATTCTTCCTTAATTTCCACCAGGTTAAAGATGGCTTTGAATTGATAAAGATGATTTGTTCCTATTCTGCTGTGCTTTAGTAATCTCAACTATATTTTAACCTGCCATGAAAGTACTGAATATATGGCATATTTAGCTCTGTGTGAACCTAAATTATCTTCTTGGAATATAATTTATTAAAGAGATGAGTATTTTTCCTGCTATCTTTCTTTTTAGCAGGCTGAACCCTCTGGTCCTAATTACAAAAAAATGTAATATTGAAGATTTTAGTAAGAATACGAGCTAACATGACATTGAGACATACCTCATTTGTATGCTTTTGGTTTAGATTATTAACCCTGGTTCTGTTTCAAGGAATGATTATAAAATTAAAACAAAACCCCACAAACTCTACCCTTCAGATTTATTTCTCAAATATATCGGTTCCTTCTTAAAGGTTTCAGTTCCTGCGCTTAAATCTTGAAGCTATTGTACATGATAACATACTGCCATAAAATCTACAAAATGTGCAGACAGTTGAGAAATGCAAATTGTTTTCAGGTTTTACAGGAATCCACACCAGGGATAAAATCAAACAGAAATTGTTTACCTCATAGGGAAAACAAAGGAGTAAAAAGCAGAAGTTTTCAAGGTCTTGCAGAAGTTTATGCTCCCATTAAACCCAGCCTTCTCGCTGCTCGCTGCATTACATTCGGGGAGTTTGAAGCAGCCTCCCTGCGGTTTCATTTGTTCGCAAACCATGCTAATGACGGTTTCATGATTAGAGCTCGCGAATATGAAACGCGCAGAATGAGATTTGGAGAAGACTCGAGGAGGCAACTAAATCTCCACATCTGCATATTCACAACTCTCTGCTCCTCCTGGCAGGGTCTGCCCGGGGGTCTTGTCCTATTATATTTTCACAGAGAGGAGAGGAAAGCAGCCCTAGGTCGCACCTGGGCTGGGTTTTGGGCCGCGGGCGGCCGCCGGCGGGGCCGGTGCTGCAGGGGTCGGTGCGAGCCCCCGCCGCCGCCGCCGCCGCCCCTCCGCTCCCTCCAAAGCACAGCCCCGGGCTCCCTCTGTAGTTCAAGCAGGGAATTATAGACGCCCCCAGGAGCCGATTCGTCCTAAAAACCAAGGGAGGGCGAGTCGTTTGTGTGTGCGTGCGTGTCGCCAGCGGGGCAACAGCCTGGGGGGGTCTGGGGGGTCTCCGTCCCACCCCACGTGGAGCGGCAGCAGGTCTGTCTTCCCCAGGACGCTGATGGGGAGATCCACCCCGGAGACTAACGCAGGCCTGGCAAGCTGTAGGGTGTGCGACCCACGTCAGGTCAATGCCTGATGCCCCAGGGGACACATCTACAGTGTCTGCGCTAGCCTGCCTGTCACTTCACGGGTGTAGCCTTGATCTTGCCTCAGAAAATGTCTTTCTTTAAGCTCCAGATGTCCTTCCTTAGCACACACTGCTTTGTTCGTAGATGGTCGGTCATGACCACGCACCTATGGCAGTCAGCCTGCGGGGGCATGATGCCCAGAGCAAGTGTGATCCTAGAGAGAATCAAAGACAGCCCCAGAAGAGCTAACAGAAAACATTGCTACTTCAGGCTTGATCATGAAAAAGTAAGACCAAGAGGTAAGTCATGCACTGTTGGCCCCTAATTGCTAAAACATCATTGTCAAAAGCATATCTTGAAATGCTACAGTAGTTGGCAGCCCTGGTGGGCTAAAAGAACCCTCCTGCCTCTATCAAGCAAAAAAAGACATATTGGAAAATCAAATCATTCACAGATGGGAGATTTTCTGTATAGAGCTTATAGGATAAAGAAATATTCATGATTCCTATAAAAAGGATTTGTTCAAAGATAATTTTGCCACTGTTGCTAGGACCAGAGACCGACAAGTGGAGCAGAGCAACTGCTTCCCAGTAAGTGCACTAGTGCATAAAATCAGGCTGACTCAGAAACAAGCCAACGAATACAGAGGGGCTGCACGACTCCTTTTGGCATCACTTCATACAACTAAGTTTCTGCCACTTCCTAGCTGCGACCAATCTCTTCAGTCCCATGGGTCATCCGTCATTTGTGTTTCAGTACAAGCAGGAAAGTCCTCTCTGAAATCAGAGTAGGCCAAAGCTTCTCTGCAGGTTTTGTGCCCTTTCCATGGACCTTATTTTTAAGAGGTTAAGGTTTAAGAGAAGGTTAAACAGGGTGAACTTGGTGGTGACGTCAGAAGCAGCCACTGGCACATGCTGTTTGAATGGGTGAGAGCGCGCCTAGCTTTTAAAACCACCCTCGTATTTCTCCTTTTCTGGGATTTTAGATGAATGCTCTTTGCATTATATTGCATGCTCAGAGCAAGTTAAAGGCAGGCCCTCATAACATAGTTTTAACACCTCCTCCTTGACATCTCTGCAAATCTCTTCCAACTGTATCCTTAGCTGGCAGTACTGTCACTAATTGATGTCTTTTAACCTTGCAAGATTTGCCCAAGAGATTCTTGCTGATCAGTCAAGCTGAGGGTGAAGAGAAGGACTGGTCATTGTGCCCTCTTTGCTTTAAACACCCTACTGGCACAGTCCGCCCTGGGTATGCCAGAAGTAGCTCAGAGCGGCTCACAAGGGACTGCTCCTGCCTGACCGACCCTGGGCCGTGCTTCCCTCTCCCCTGCCCCGTCGCTGTCCTGTGCGGCCCTCAACAGCCACGTCAGCGTGGAGGTGCAGAGTTGCCCTGCGCCGACCTGGTGCTGCCCCAGGAGCTGGACCGCGAGCGCCAGCCCGCCTGCACGCTGGAGCTGTTGGCCAAGGACAGCGGCACGGCCACCGTGCACATCCCCGTCCTCGACACCAGTGACAACAGCCCTGCCCTCACCCAGAGCTCAGTCACGGTGGAGCTGCCTGAGGATGTGCTGCCCAGTGCCCTGTCGCTCAACCCAGACACAGCTGGCCCCAAGGAGGGCCCCAACAGCGAGGCTGCCGAGTGCCCGAATGGCTGATTCCTCTGTGCTTCAGCTTCTCTACCTGTAAACTGAGAAAAACGGATTAGTTCATCCTGTAAATATGCAGATTACACTGCAGCTAAATATTATGCAGATGTTCGTGCTGCATTCATGTTTGCTTATTGAACTTTTCTTTAGTTCTTGCACTTCAGCCTTTTTTTAATCTGAAACTCTTGTTTGTGCCATGCTGATATTTAAATCTATGCAAAGGAATAAGCAAAGATATTTTTCTCCTCTGGGAGAGTCAAGTTCTTGTTTCTTTTCATCCTTCATCTCTTCAGCTGGAGGAAAAGTCTGCTTCCAATTTAAGGTAAATATGTCTATTTCTCCAAATTAACTGTTGGAAATATTGTACTTCATATTCTTGTAGTGTCTGGAAAAGAAAGTTTTAATGGTTTCCTTTTGTTTTTAGTGCCCATTCAGCTCCAGATCAATTGAGTGTGAAGGACAGTGGGAGAGGAGACAGTGAATTTAATGACAGTCATTCTGATAACAGTGGAGAAAGGCTAAAGAAGCCACCTTCAGAGATGATAGAAAACCAGGTTGAAAAGTATAAAACTTAACATCTCAGTTTTGGAGTGCAAGAAATAAATGGAGGCAATGAACCAAAACAAACCTTATCATTCTCCTTTCCAAAGCCCCTGGATGAAAAAAGGCAGGAATAGATTGAAAAGTAGGGGTGTCTGACCCCCTGGTCACCAGCGTCCCTGACTCACCAATGAAACGTCTCAGTGATGTTACTAAGGCATGAAATCATGGAGGAGGCTCAGTCCCATGTTAAGCACTGTCAAACCCCAAAGTGACTGGCTTCTGAGTGCTTCGCTTTTGGATGCTCGGTTTGGCACGCCAGAGAGCAGCTTGAGAGTGAGCAGGTGCTGAGCATTGCTTTGTTAAGGCTTCTTGAAGCTGAGCAGCAGAAAATGCAGATATTAAAATCATCAGATACTCCTGAAACGTTTGGCTGTCCATGTGTGTTGCAAAGTGCATGTCATATGTGTGTGCACTGCAAAAAAAGAAATGAGATATATGAACAACTGAACTGCTGAGTGTTGAATCACATGTATTGCATAGGTATATGTTTATTACAGCTCACTTCATACGGGTGCTTGTAGGATCCTAGCATAATATCTAGAATCCTAGCATAATTTCAGGATATATCTTATCTCCTGCAAAATCAGCACAAATAAATGTAGATATACTTATTTGTAAATATAATAAATTGCTTTTTTGGTAGAGTCAGAACACCTAAGATCTTCCTATTGTAAGTGCAATGTTGCTGATCCAAGCATAAGTTTGCTAAAAATCAGCCATTGCTATGAGAATATATTATTTGTAATTTAGTAAAACATATCAGATGATTGTTGAATTCCAAAAAAATACCTCATATTAATTTGAAGGACTTCAAAATATTTCTTCTTTTCTGGGTACCATATCTTCTGCAGACGAAAAGACATACAAGGGTGCAGAGAGCTATCACAGTTCTTATGCCCAACAGCTGAAAGCAAGGAAGACACTTCCCCTGCATTACGAAAATGATTACACGATCGTATATTCTACGATGCCAATTTATCAGCTCATACCTCAGTCTGGAAAGTCTGATTGTCATCCCCGGCAGCCAAAGCTGAAAGAATGTTATTATCAAGTGAATATTCCTAAACCTGAAAGACTGCAGAGTGTATCTGAAAGATTTCTAAATCATGGGCAGACCAGCCCAGGAACTGGCCTGTCAAGACAGCACAGAGGATTAAATCAGCCTTCACAGAACACTTTACCCCTAAGTGCCTCTGAAATGGGAACATCATTCTGAAAGCGCAATGAAAAGATATCACAGAGTATCATAAAAATGTACTGGGTACTTTTGTCCGTGTTTGTGAGAAAGTGTTGCCAACTGAGATGTGTAAATAAATTCCCAGCAAGATCAAATATTACTTTAAATTATGGCAAAAACAGTCAGTGTCTAGACAAATCATCTTTTTAAAATCATCCTCTATACTTTGTCAATGAATCTAAGTGAAAACCACGTGAAAGCCTGTAATTAGTGCTGCTAGGAATTAAAAAGTAAATGAACCCAAGCCATGTCTTTATACCGAAATGATTACATAAGTAAATAAAAAGGTCTAAGTGTACATCTACAGTCAAACATGTCCTGAAATACTTATTGTCTGATATATCAGATGGACTGTCTATATTTTTTTGCTTTTTTAAAATAGCATCAAGTTGGCCTCAGGTCTGGATCTGAAACAGTGGAGGTAGACTTTTACGCCCACATGGCTGGGTGAGTTCTGTGCCACTGCATGAGTAAAGGCTCCTGCATTAGGGCTCGAAGAAAATCATAAAAATAGCTGTGCTGGAGGGTTGAGGAATGTAGGTTATTTAGGAAACTATTGTACACAGACATATTTATATACATGTCTCTATACATGGAGATAAAACTTTTCAGTATTTCTTTTATTGCTTGTATGGGGTCTGGCTGGGATGGAGTTAACATTCTTCATGGCAACCTTTATGGTGCCGTGTTTTGGATTTGTGGATATACCAGTGTTGATAATGCGGCCATGTTTTGTCCATTACTGAACAGCCTCAAAGCTGTCCCTTTTTTGTTACTCTGCCCCCAAAGGGATTAAGTGCAAGAAGTTGGGAGGGGACACAGCCAGGACAGCTGACTTGAACTCCCCAAAGGGAATCCCCAAAGGTATATTCTATACCATATAACATCAGCCCTACCTCAAAATGTTTGCTCTCAGAAAATGCTGAAGGACTAATTTAGCACCTGTTTGTGGTCATTTCAAATAAGGTTAACTCGATTTCCAATGAAAAGCAAAATTTGAGAGCTGTTTAATAGAGAGTTTAGTTAAAGAAGGTTAATTAAAATTGGGTGCTGGGCAACAAACTGCTGTTATGAGGCCAGCTGACCCAGCTGAAGATAATTTGAGGACAGGCTTGGGGATCTCTACAGTCGAGCTAAATAAAGAAGGAATAGAGCAAAAATTTTCTATTTGAAAATGCACACTTTCTCCTAGTAGTTTCCTGGATCATTTTAGAAGGAATTGCTTTTCACAGCAGAAAGACAGAATCCAAGCACTTCACAACACCAAAAAAGAGAAAAATATCCAAAGTATAATATAAATGATCAATGATCTGGGACCAGTAAGTTATTTTAGTGGATGAGTTAGGATGCTCTTTATGCACTACTTGGATAGCTTAAAGCACTCCAGGAGGTAGCTTCATTTTGGCTGCATATTCTTCTAAATGATATTCTCTTTTAGCTTTTAGTTATATTATGTGTACTTACTTAAAACAGGCACTTTAGATCTGCTTTTTTTTTTTAAATTGAGATGATTCTTGAATTAAAACCATGGAGTCAAATGCTGGCTCTTAACTTCAGATGTGCTTAGTAGGGCGATACACAGTTTCAGAAATTCTGAGATTCAACTCCTCACCCAAACTTCCCCGAACAAACACTAAGGCAGTTTGAAGTCTACTTCTCAGGGAAAATATGTACATACCTGAATCTTACTCTAGAGGCAGAAGTCTGGTCCATGCCCCCCACTGAATTTTCTAAGTCACTGTGAAAATTAGATTGCTGTTAAATGAGGTATTTTTTTTTAGAGTTTTCAGCCTGCTTCCAACAATGTGTAAATGAAGCCTCTTTGATAGGTGATGTGAATATTAGCAACCTGTATGGTACAACAGAGACCAGGGCAAGGGTAATGTGGTTTGGTTGATTTGTGTGTTCTGCCACAATATCAATATTAAATAAGATTTTATTGTCACAGGTGTCAGCGTAGTTTATTAAGGGAAGCCAGTTTACCTGAACAAGCCTGTGAAGTATGACAGTTTAGTTGCTGCCTCATTTGCAGTTGCGATGTCCCAGCTGAGACGTTCATACGTTGCGAGAAGGGTGGGATGAATAACTAGGATTAAGAGCCACTAGAGTCATCCCAGGGGAAGCAGCTGTCACTCTGGAACAGAACCCTTGGCTTGTTTGAAGCATATATATAACATTTACTTTAGGCTGCTGTGGTGATTTATCTTAGCTACAATTTAGAGACCAAAGGTAATAAGTAAGGCTGGCAATTTCCATGTACAGCCAACGACAAGAAGCAGTATCCTCCAGGGGGCAATTCAGAGCATGCAAGTTAGATACTAGAGTAGCTGAAAATGGATTATGTGTTTACCTCCTTCTGTACCTCATTTTCTTTATCCATTAAGGGGGAATAATAGTATTTCTTTACTTTTCTTCTCTCTTCCTCCCCCACTCTTTCGTTACAAATGAATTGTTTTTCAGGTACAGCTTCCTCCAGCGCCACAAAGGCAATATAAAATCCTGCATTTCCCTGTACTTTGTGTTCTAGGAGCCAACGCATCCCGTGAGCAATGTATACTGGGAAGGAATCCTGCTCTAGTATGCATGTCTTTTTATATCTTAGTATCACTAACAGGGATACTAGTTTTCCACTGCCTATTATATTGGTATGCTAGCTGTCCTGTTTGACCTTTGATGGTTGAACTGAATTGAATTGCTCTCTCTTGAGGAAGAGTTCATTTCTGAGATTTGTTGACCATGCATACAAGCCATAAAAACCTGAAAGGGGACTTTGTGGTTCAAATCCACTCCATAAAGCCCATGTGACTGGGCTCAGCGTAAAGGTGAAGGGAATCCATTCTTAACCAACATAACCAGCACATGCAGGCTTTGAGTTGGCATGCTAGGTACTATGGCAACTATAGAATAAAAGCGGGGAATCAACTGCTGCCTAGTCTGTCAGCTGGTTTGAATAAAAGACACTAATTGCTAAGTGTCTGTGCCTTCACCAGATGCTCAAGGGCTCATTAACCTCAATAGAATAGCAGACTCATTAGCAGGCTTGTCTATGAATTAACCATTCAAGGCTGATAGAGACTTGCATTTGCCCAGGGTAGGTTAAATTAGCTCCATACCTTCACATCAGTTTTATATTTTATAGAAACCAAAGGATCTTTAGAAACACATTTCTGTAATTTTTCTTCTCAACCAGGTTTTAGGAGGCCAGGAAGAGGTTTTACTGTGGCTTAATTAGTGTATCAAAACTGGCATCAAAGTGATTTTTTTTTCTCTAAAAATATCAGGGATGGAAGTTGTGGTTTGGTAGTTTTGCCCTTTTGCCCGTCTGCCTTAAATATTGGTGGACGATCCAATGACAGTCTGGAAATGTGTCTGAGATGATTGCTCTTCTGCCGTTTCTCAGATCTAGAGTTGGGTCCTGGCAATTACTCTGGAGCGAACCCTGAGGCATCCTTGTCTTTAAGACACTTATGAAAGAAGCTAAAAATGGAAGCAAGGTTGAAAAGAAACTCAAACCAATTAGTTTAAAATCATGGTGATAACTCTACTTCACCGTTAATTCGACCTCTCCACTTGTCTTTCTTGATTCTTTTCCTCCCAAAGGATGCCAAGAAGAACCAAGAGTATCTTTCTCAGAGGTAAGAATAACTGTGCTGTATGGGTTGAGAAAGAAAATACTGGTTTATTTGCAGATATAGGCCTGAGGCTGAAGCCTCCTTTAAATCACTGAACTTGATGCAAGTCTGAGAAATGAACAGTGGTCAATTCATTATATCAATGAGGTTTGTTTGTTTAATTAGAAAATAAATCAACAGATTCTTATTACTTGTTGCAAGTGACCATTAAAATAAAGATTAAAATAACACTTGTATAAACTCATATTTTTTTCTCTTTGGTATTTAGAAAGAACTCTTTGTCTCAATGTGATTTTTATTGTCTTTATTCTTGCTTTGCACAGAACTAGGTGGTGAAGAGTCAAGCTCAACAACCAGTGCAGGTGCAAATTCAGTGCCTCTTTTGGGCAGAATGGAATCTCTGCCTGAGATGATACTGAATTCACACATACACTTTGGTTACCTCAAAAATCAGTTGTCCTGAGTTCTTTACCTCATGGAAGGAGGCAACTGTATTTGAGGGGCTTTAGAGAAAGATCTTGCCTGCTTAATTTTGGACACCTCAATCAGCCAGGCAGGCTCTCTGTTTGGAGGCCTTCAAAGGTACCTGCCAGTCCCCGGTGACTATGCAGGGAACTTAGGCATGTGCTTTAGGAGCACTCCTTCCCCAAGCACCTGGAGCTTAGGTGTGAACAAGATGTTGGAGTTGGTCAGATTAGTTGTCATCAGATACCATCTGCCTGAAGTCATCTTTTGGGACACCAGGATAACACTGGCAGTAATTATTGAAGACTGACATTGGGTTGCAATTTACAACTAAATTTATGTATTCTGATGTAGCATATTCCATTGCGTCTTTTCACTCTGTGTTAATTATCTCAGTAAATCCAGTGTAAGTAATACACACAGAACCCTGTCAAGGGTGTAACAGCAAATCGTATCTGCTGCAGAAAGCTGTCCTCGAGGTTTAAGGTGGATGCCTGGAATGGTTTAGCCCCAGCTGGCAACTAAGCACCACACAGCCGCTCGCTCACTCTCCCCCGGTGGGATGGGGGAGACAATTGGAAGAGTAAAAGTGAGAAAACTCGTGGGTTGAGATAAAGACAGTTTAATAAGTAAAACAAAAGCCACACATGCAAGCAAAGCAAACCAAGGAATTCATTCACTGCTTCCCATTGGCACGCAGATGTTCAGCCATCTCCAGGAAAGCAGGGCTCCATCACGCATAACGGTTACTTGGGAAGACAAATGCCATCCCTCCAAACATACCCCCCTTCCTTCTTCTTCCTCAAGATTTATATGCTGAGCATGACGTCGTATGGTATGGAATATCTTTTTGGTCAGTTGGGGTCAGCTCTCCCAGCTGTGTCCCCTCCCAAATTCTTGTGCATCCCCAGCCTACTCACTGGTGGGGTGGGGTGAGAGGCAGAAAAGGCCTTGACTCTGTGTAAGCACTGCTCAGCAGTAGCTAAAACATCCCTGTGTTATCATCAACACTGTTTCCAGCACAAATCCAAAACATAGCCCCGTACCAGCTACTCTGAAGAAATGAACTCTATCCCAGCCAAAACCAGCACAATGCCTTAAAGCTGAAGTGGAGCTGTTTAGAAAAAAAGCTGAAATCTGTGCTGGGTTGTAGGAGCAAATCATTGGCTACATATTTACTGGTGAATTAGGTGGTGTCAGAGTGTTACAAGCAAAACCATCACTTGTGAATAGCAGCAAGTTGGCTCTCTTGTTACATGTTCTGGATGACACCTAACAATGTTTGTCTTTCAAAAAGGCAGTTATATATATCTTAAATATTTTTAGATATTTTTTTCCTGGTAGGAAAGCTAACGAGGAGTTTCGTTCTCATTCTTGTGCACAAGTAAATATATGAAGGTAAGATAGTTTGTGAATGATATCACCTTCATTCACTAAGATGGGAGCAACCTCATGTCTTGGGAAATGGCTCTGAAGTATTCTCAAAAGTGTAAACGATGACTGTGCTCTACCGATCTTAGGAGATGGCTTCTGGCAAGCCATTGATTTTTCTCAGCCCTTTGAATGATGGCTTAAGAGTTTTTGCTGTGTTGTAATTAGCCAGAGAAGGAGCAAATCACTTTTAAAGTTAGCCCATACATCCATTCACTATTTGTGATATGCATGAAAATTAATTACAGTTTGAATTTACTCAACACAAAGAGAAGCTAGTGAATCACAATTTGTAGTTCATTGAATAAATGTCAGTTATTGATTTCTGTGGTTGAGTACTAGTGAGGTAATGCCATGTTTGCTACTCATTAGAGGTGGCACAGCACAATATATCATAAAATGTAATTAGAGGAACATCAATCATTTAAAATATTCAGCTAAGATTAAATATATTGCTATGCATGGAGAAATGAAAGGGCTCGTTAACAACATAGTGTAATGTGACAGCAAGAGCGAGCTTGATTTTCAAAAAAGGAATCTTCCACTGTGTTGAAGATCATGACAAGCCTCTTCTTCATATTTTAATTAAGGTTTTAATCTGATTTTGCTTCTGCTGCTAGAACAGATGAACTTTCATGCATACCATTTTGTCAAAAATATTTATGATAATGTTCGTTAAGTGTTGATTAGTAGAACTTCTCATTAAGGCTCTTTTAAGACTGGGCAAATGTCTTTTTGAATGGAGTATTCAGTTCATCTTTGCCAAGATCTGAAACGCAGTTGTTTGATCTCAACTTACTCCAACAAATCTTCATGATCTTTTGATATCTCACTTGCGCGGAGAGACAGTGAGTCAGGACAATGAGAAGCAGGGAGGGAGGGACAAATCAAAGCCTTATCTTGCTGTGAGGGAACTTTTTCAAGGTGCTCGTAGGGAAAAGAAAGCAGAGGAAAAGCTAGCATCCTAACACCCTTCTACTTCTTTCTTTAGCAATGCAAGTAAAATTTCAGTAAGGGTGGTTCTTGCAGCTCCATAAAGCACCATTCTAGTCCGTGAGCTGTTAGAAATGCTTGAAAAGCCGAAGGCCTGTAGAGAAAGCTAATTTTAGCTCCTTATGCAGCAGAGGGATCCAATTCTTGTGAATGGTGTGAAAATGATCTTTTTACCCCCACCTGCAGAGTTCCTCATCTGTTCTGTCCTAGGCTGTTCTTTCATCTGGGCTGCCAGGCTGAAGCAACAGCTGAGAAGAGAAGTCTCCTAGGAGGAGAAACACTACCAAATAGCTTTGCTAATTCTGCCACTTGAAAAGCTTTAAAATTTTCCTTACCTGAGGGAGAAATGGGTTTTATAAGTAATCTAGTTTTAGGAAGTGTGGCTGTGTGAGCAAAGGCCTCATTATGCCATGTGCTGAATAGGAGGCAAAGATCTTCTCCAGCAGAGAATTTCTTTGTTTTTAATGATTCTTAGGTATTCAGACCCTGATTGTTATCCTAATATGAAGCAAACTATACTAGCATTTCCATTTACATTGGAAGTTGTCAGTTTTCAGATATCCTTACTTGTCCTCTCCCTTTCTACTTTTAATAAAAATAGAAGAAATCTGGCCACAATACAATGGCTAAAACATGAATTTTAGTTGCATATATATTCTTTCACTTTTTCTCTGTTTCTCTTCCCTTCTCTCAGGGCTACATCTCTGCTGGCAGCTTAACTCATTCCTGAACTCCAAAAACTTCCTTAAAAAGGCTTAGTCAGTGCCCCCGTGCCCCAACCTCTACCCTCAGGGTCCTTTGCTCAGTTAAAATTTAAAGCCCGAGCTAGGACTCATGGCACCAAGCCTGTCAGAGTTCAAGGAGCATCTGGATGGCGCTCTTAGTGATATGGTTTAGTTTTAGGTAGTCCTATGAGGAGCAGGGAGTTGGACTCGATGATCCTTATGGGTCCCTTTCCAACTCGAGATATTCTGTGATTCAATGATTCTATGACTCTGGCCCTCTGGGTTGGTGGCAAGCCTGCAATCCAGGCTGCCAGAGTTTTTTCTGTGGATGCAAAAGCATGCAGGACTTCAGTCCTAAACCAGCTCATCTGTAGATCATGTTTTATTCACATGAAATTCAATCCCAGTAGCCATGTCTGTGCAAAAATGCTGTTCTACCAGTACCACCATGCCCTTTCTCAACCCTTTTGAATGAGCTGTCCTCCCACCTTTTCTGTACCAGGTTTTTCAGAACTCTGCTGGTTCCTGTTGATATGCCCATGTCTCTGAAAAGAAGGTACCAAAGTGGGAAGGAAGCAGGACTGTAGATGTAGGACTGTAGGCATGCACTGCTCTCAGGCCATTCCCATCCCAAGCAGCATCAGTGAGAAATGGTCTTCTCTAGCATAACAGGTCCTCTTGATTATATTGATCACAGACATGTGACTTTATGGCTATAGGTCTATTAACTAGATATTTAACAGAAGCTTACACACCTATCATGCTTGTAGATACCTAGGTGGAGGACTCATGGATTGAGTCACCTGCCTGCACACAGGTGGTAGGTTAGGTACCCTGCTTGGTGTCCAGCTGCCACTTCAGCAGGGCATGGGTCTCTTGTACCTCCCGCATCATGTCTGCCAGCTCCCTGTAGGTACCTGTGATACCCTAGGGCCTCTAAACTGGCTTCAGGTGCCAATGAGTGGGGAACTGAATCAAGTTCCTAGAGTTAGGGTGAACTGAACCCTACCGAGGTCTCTGCTGTGTTGATGGATTTTGAGCTGGTCACCATAGGCTTCCTTTCTAGTCACATGAGAGGGTCATCTGACCAGTTTTAGATACCTACTTGACACGAGATGTACTTTGGATAAGTCGTACTCTAGCGGTGTCTGTTTTCCACCACTGATTGTTTAAGGAGCCCAAATGACTGGCTTTAATACACAGGGCGTACATAGCGCACAGCTACATTCAGTCAGGGGAATCCCTGCTTGCAAGTAGTTATTACCTCTTTTTCTCTCTCTCTTTTGCTCACGATCTGTTGTTTCTCTCAAAAAGAGTGAAAGAGTTTGCAAAAAGCAAATGTCTTGGCAAATGAATCCAGGGCCCACAGTGGTGCTGCAGGTTCTCCTTCCACATCCTCACTCCCCCTAGAGCTTACCTTGTATGCATTTGGATCCTTTCATTTTAAATAAAAGCAGAGGGAGAGCCAAAGTAAATTGCAGATCCCAGAATGTTTCTTGCGATTCAGACAGTCTTATCGTGTGGTAGGACATAAATTAGTGATGCTTGATCCTACACCAAGACAGAGCTCAGCTTCCAGTTCTCAAAAGCGTGTCCACTTAGACATAGCTTTCATGTGGGTGTGTAGGGTGAGAACATGTGCATTTAGCTCTCATTTTTAGATGTTACCACAGAATCTCAAAAATGGTGTCTGTAACACTGGTAACTTTCACTAACTATGTTTGACAGATAAATAATACAAAGCGAAGAAGTGTTTTGAGTCTTGAAAAACCTGTTTTCTGTGTCCTCACCACATACTACCCAGAATGGTCTGAAATAAAACAAAATGTCCTTAATCTGCAATTCACTCTATGCACTGTAGCTCGTCACAGAATCACAGAATGGTAGGGGTTGGAAGGGACCTCTGGAGATCATCTAGTCCAACCCCCCTGCCAGAGCAGGGTCACCTAGAGCAGGCTGCACAGGACTGCGTCCAGGAGGGTTTTGAATATCTCCAGAGAAAGAGACTCCACACCCTCCCTGGGCAGCCTGTGCCAGGGCTCTGTCACCCTCACAGGGAAGAAGTTTTTCCTCATGTTCAGGTGGAACTTCCCGTGTTCCAGTTTGTGCCCGTTGCCCCTTGTCCTGCTGCTGGGCACCACTGAAAAGAGGTTGGCCCCATCGTCTTGACACCTGCCCTTGAGATATTGATAAGCATTGATAATGTCCCCTCTCTGTCTTCTCTTCCCCAGGCTGAACAGCCCCAGCTCCCTCAGCCTTTCCCCATAGGAGAGATTCTCTAGTCCCCTCATCATCTTTGTAACCCTCTGCTGGACTCCCTCCAGTAGTTCCTCATCTTTCTTGAACTGAGGAGCCCAGAACTGGATGCAATACTCCTGATGGGGCCTCATCAGGGCAGAGTAGAGAGGGAGGATAACCTCCCTTGACCTGCTGGCCACACTCTTCTTAATGCACCCCAGGATGCCGTTGGCCTTCCTGGCCACAAGGTCACATTGCTGGCTCATGGTGAATTTGTCATCTACCAGGACTCCCAGGTCCTTCTCCGCAGAGCTTCTTTCCAGGAGGTCAACCCCTAACCTGAATGGGTGCATGGGGTGGTTCCTCCCCAGGTGCAGGACCCTGCACTTGCCCGTGTTGAACCTCATGAGGTTCCTCTCTGCCCAACGCTCCAGCCTGTCCAAGTCTTGCTGAATGGCCGCACAGCCTCCTGGTGTATCAGCCAGTCCTCCCAGTTTTGTGTCATCAGCAAACTTGCTGAGGGTGCACTCTGTCCCTTCGTCCAGGTCATTGATGAATAAATTGAACAAGACTGGCCCCAGTACTGACCCCTGGGGAACACCACTCACTACAGGCCTCCAACTAGACTGTGCTGCTGCTCACAACCCTTCCTGATGTCTGCGGCTTTTCACCTTTCAGAGGTTTTCTCAAACAGGTACAAAAATGCCAAAGATCAGTAGATACATGAGGCCCAGACATTGTGGATTTTTGGGTTCAGTTCAAACATGGAGCTAGACCTGAATTCAAAAGGTACCTTTGTGCCTACAGTAAGATGTTGATTGAGTCAAGGTGTCTCACTTTAGAACTGTAGTTTTTTAGATGCCTTCTCAGGTGCTTTCTGACTTAGAAGAGCCTAAGCTACAAAGGCATCTAAGTGTTGGACGTCAGCAAGTGAAGAGGACTGCCTGGAAGTATTGCAGTCTTGATATGGCTGATGAGTGTTTCTTATCCCTTCCTTTTGCTTCTGGCCAGAGCTTAATCCTGTGGTGTTCTTGGGTTGCCTAACAGACAGATCTTAGCTGAAAGCATAGGATGAGCATTGGATGCCAGTGAGTTCAGCAACTCCTCTGTTAGGAAGAAATTAAATCCACATATCCCACCTCCCAGAAAGATGCTTCTAATTCAAATAAAAAAAACCCCCATTTAAGCATTTAATGATTGTTAAAAAATAAGCATTTACTGTTTGATGAAAGAAGATAAGAGAGATATGGTCTAGTCTCAGAGTTAGGGGTCTTGGGAGTAGGTAGATCAGATTTTTGTTTGGAATAAGAGGCACATATGGGACATGACTTGTGTGTAGGGTTACTTGAGGGAGAACATGTCCCAGCATGCTCATGCAGCACAAAGCAGGAGTAAGAAATGCCACTGTGTCAGATCACAGGGCAGAGACTTGAGTTTTGTAACTCCTTGAGGAACACTGGCTGTTACTGAGGTCTTTATGTACTTTTGTTGTAGCATTGAGATTATGCACATTTAAAGGGTTATGGCCTGAGAAGGAAAGCTAGAGAAATCTCCATATCTTGGATATAAACTAGGATTAAAATGGCATCCTAGTGACTCTTGTTAGAAGACTAGGTCTATCCTGAGACTACAAAAAACCCCATTTTTCCCTATTTTTATTCTAAGCCTATTTTTGGGGGTCAGATTTTCTGGAATATTTGATGCTAAGACAGAGAAAATTTTAAACAATTTTTTTCAAGTTGAATAAAGTAATTTTTAATATTACAAAGTGTTGTGCAAGCAAAACAGGGAATGCTGCAAGCTCTGCCTTTAATGTATCTATAATAGTATTTTACATGCATGTGTAATGTACATCTGTGGTGTATTGGTCAATAATGGCATAGAAAGAACGAAGTAAATTGATTGCCTATATAAATTCAGATCCAAGACAGTAATTGCATAATTAGTGTGTATTGCGCAGCTTTAGCCGAAACCTTACAAACCTCATCTACTTAGCAATATACATTTAAATAATGTTTCAGAATTCCAGGGAGACACTACAGTGTATGAATAAAATAGCATTAATCCATGCCTAGTTAAGTTGAAAGCACAACCAGAATATATGAATTTGTTTAAAGCAATCCACGAATGCACCCCAGTGCTTTCTTACAAAGTTAGCCATGTAGAGAACCTTTGTTAGTTTCCTTTTTATCTTTATTTTCAAATGAAAGGAACAATTAAGGAAAGCATTTAGCTAAATAAAGAAGAAAAGGCAAGGTAAAAAAAAAAGAGATTGTGAGTCAGCCAGTCTTTCTGTATCATTCAACAGGCAGCAGGCAGGAATTGGCAGCAGGCCGTCTTTCTCCATAGGTGCAGGCAACAGTCTGAGCTCCACTGAGCAATGACTTTTTCTAATGCATCAAAATTACAGTGACAACTGCGCTAAATAACTTTCTCTTGGAAGCATGTGGAAGCTTCGAATGTGTTATTACCTCTCACGATTGTTCATTTGGTGAGGTAGTCTACTGGTTGCATATTGAGCTGCAGTACAGTGAACATGAATGCAGCTGGTCATGGACTTGAAAGAGAGTTTTAAATACACGGTCTGACTTTTGGAAGGTTTAGTAATTCTTAATGTCTGCTTTCTGTATTGACAAGTAGATGAATTTTAAAGCATTCATGCCACTGATAGACATAGAACCAAAAAGGGAGAGGTGTCAAAGACACAGGATTTTCCAAAGTGCGGTGTTAAATTTGGTCTTAGGCCAAGAGCTCGGAATTTGCCAATGCCATAAAAGCACAGGATCGCAGGATAATTCAGCCTGGGAGGGACCTCAGGACATCTCTAGTTCAACATCCTGTGGCTGGTGAGGCTGGACTGCACTATCTTTAAAGTAAGAGCCACTCCTGGTTGTACTCAGTTAAAACTTTCATACTTGAAAATCACCTTTTCATGCTCTAGTCACTTTAACTGTTGCAGCTGTACTGCTGTTGTCTATACAGGCTGCAGTTTTGGACCTCCTAAACATTTCAGGCTTTCCAAAGGCTGAGAGAAAATTTTTATAGAATCATAGAATCGTTTAGGTTGGAAGAGACCTTTAAGATCATCGAGTCCACAAAGGCACCCTATATGTGCACAAAGGCACCCTATATATGCACACAGGCACCCTAACAAAGATCCTCATAGTAAATGTGACTTCAGAAAGGAATGAATACCTTTTGAAGGTAGGGGTGACGGAATTCCACCTTCCACCATCAGGGTGAGATGCCAGTTTTCTGGGCTCCACTGGATGCTGAGTAATTTCCATTGCCTCTAATGGAAGCTTAGACACGTAACTCACATTTAGATGCCTACATGTAAGCGTGGTGATCTTGAACGTAATCCAGCTCTTGATGATCAATCCAGTTGCTGAAATGTGAGTGCCTAGTGCCATTTCGTGTTATTGCATATCCTGTGTGTCATCTAGCTTCCTGTATTGTATATGACAGAGGGTCTCCTACAAGGATGCTATGTATGTGTGAAGGCATCTCAGACAACACCAGTTCCTATGTTCAGGCAAGTAAATCAAGACCTTGATGCCGACAAACAAACCGGCAATCTGTGTGTGTGTGGTGTGAGTAGAGAAAGCTACCAGGCTCATTTTTCCAACTGTGTGGCAAGTACCAGGAAACATTCTGAAGAAGTATCAGCTTTAATTTGGGACTGATTTTGCGCTTTATCAATAATAAGGGTTGTCCCACGCTCATCAGCTGCCACTTGCACTGCAGCTCCAACCAGCGTGTGTCACTAGAACTGACTGAAAACAGAGGCTACCCTCTCTGTAACTGCCACGAATAAGATGATTAAAGGATATGAATGAAAGATCATGCATACCTATGGCTAGAGACTTGTGATGAAGTCCAGGTCATCTAATTTCTTATTTACTAGCGAAGTATAACCAACTGCAGAACTTTGACTTGCTTTTAAAATACCCAATGCTGCACTATGTTTGAAGGGAGAAACTGGGTGTGAGGGAATTTGATAGGTATTGGGCAAATTGTTCTAAGTATAGAGGGATTAATCTCAGGTAACATTAGCCACCGTATGATTAGCTTAAATTTAGCTAGTCACTCATGTTCCCTCTCGAGGGAGTAGAGATACGTCAAGAGAACAGTACATAAATATTGAAGCAGATTAGATGAATCTTCCAGATCCTCAACTGATGAAATGTAGGTACCTATCTGACAGTAGCTGCCTAACTTTTAGATAGTCAAAGTCAGGTGAAGTGAGTCCCATGTGGGATATTAACCTTCAGTAACGTAAGTGAATGGACTCTTTCTGTGTCAGCCTATTTGGCTGGAAAGGAATCAGTTTAAGGAATAAATAAAAAAGAGTTATTGACACTAAGGTTGATGGTGTGTGATTATTTAGGGTTTGATAACTAAACATCTTTTTCTTGTTCACAGTATGAAAGCTTTTTGGAGGCTGCTCTTCTACTGGGTGTTAATTTGAAAATTACATTCACATGATGACTAGATATTAACCCATGGTATTCAGATTTAATTGCCATTATTCTCAGGCAGGGGCAGGGCAAAGAGTAGTCAGGGACCTTAGTTTTAAGAGGACAGAATGCAGAGCTGAATGAAAAATTATTATTTTCCTTGTTGTCAGGTTTTAGAGCAGCAAGAGGAGATGAGAGACAAATCAATAAGTCTCACAATTGTGGTCTACAGTCTCCCTCCTATTCCATTCCTTAGAATGCATTTGGCACCAGATATACAAGCCTGAAGTGTGCTAAAAAAAAGGCCATGGTGACTGGAAATGTTCATCTGTGTACTTTCCTCATTTTTAGGGCATGAATGCAAGGGAATCATAGAATCATAGAATAGTTTGGGTTGGAAGGGACCTTAAAGATCATCTAGTTCCACCCCCCCTACCATGGGCAGGGACACCTTCCAGTAGACCAGGTTGCTCAAAGCCCCATCCCACCTAGCCTTGAACAATTCCAGGGATGAGGCAGCCACAACTCCTCTGGACAACCTGTGCCAGTGCCTCACCACCCTCATAGTGAAGAGTTTTTTCTTAATATCTAATCTAAATCTACGCTCTTTCAGTTTGAACCCATTACCTCTTGTCCTATCGCTACTTGTGCTTGTGAAAAATCCCTCTCCAGCGTTCTTGTAGGCCCCCTTTAGGTACTGGAAGGCTGCAGTAAGGTCTTCCTGGAGCCTTCTCTTCTCCAGGCTGAAGTACCCCAACTCTCTCAGCCTGTCTTCATAGGAGAGGTGCTCCAGCCCTCTGATCATCTTTGTGGCCCTCCTCTGGACTTGCTCCAACAGGTCCGTGTCCTTCTTGTGTTGGGGGCCCAAGAGCTGGACACAGGACTCCAGGTGGGGTCTCACCAGAGCAGAGTAGAGGGAGAGAATCACCTCCCTCAACCTGCTAGTCATGCTACTTGTGATGCAGCCCAGGATATCGTTGATTTTCTGGGCTGCAAGCGCACATTGCTGGGTCATGCTGAGCTTCTCATCAACCAACACCCCCAAGCCCTTCTCCTCAGGGCTGCTCTCAATCCATTCTCCGCCCAGCCTGTGTTTGTGCTTGGGATTGCCCCGACCCATGTGCAGGACCTTGTACTTGGACTTGTTGAACCTCATGAGGTTCACACAGGCCCACCTCTCAAGCCTGTCAAGGTCCCTCTGGATGGCATCCCTTCCCTCCAGCATGTCGACAGCACCACACAGCTTGGTGTCTTCGGTAAACTTGCTGAAGGTGCACTCCATCCCACTGTCCCTGTCGCCAACAAAGATGTTAAACAGCACCGGTCCCAATACCGACCCCTGAGTATTTCATCTGAGCTGGAACTGAAGATATAAGCTTACCAGCTTATGTGATCATGTGTCAAATTTGCTGAGTCCCATGCTGAGATGTGGATAGCTTTCTCTGTTAAATGATGGAACACAGAGGGCCAGGAGTAGAGAGAGTTTAGGACTTTCTCATTGATATTCTGCAATCTGAGCTCAGTGACAGCCAAGCAATGTTTTGCATAGCTTCCTTCTTAACATGTGGATTTTCTCTTTTTCTTTTTTTTTTTTTGTTTGCCTTTAGTTTTATTTTTCCTTCCTGTCTCTCAATAAGTGCCAATAACATATCGCTTAATTTAAACTGAATGAGAGTTTGCTATTAGAGATGTCAGTATTACCAGTCTCAAAAATTAAAAGAATAATTTGCAAGTCAGATTTCAAAACCCACAAAAAATTCATTAAGATAAAAGTCTCCTATTGTATTCTTATTGTATCTTGTTGCATTCTATTATATTCTTGTATTGACTTTTGATTTTTTTTTTATTCTCAGAGAAAGAATGTCATCCAGTCTTCTATATTTCTGGACAAAGGTGAATTTCCAGCTTCAAATTTGAGTTTGCTTGCTCTCTCACACTCACATTCAGGTCTCCCAGTCATGCTGTTTCTGTCCTTACATCCACTGCCCCACACCCTGGCTAGGAATCACATGCCCAGGTACCCACTTTGTTCTACCGCTCCATTCTCGCCTGTTCCCCTGCCAATGAATTCATTGCACTTCCAGGATTGTACTTCCATTTCAAGCCCCACATTTGACCCTGGCTGTTCTGATCACCCAATTTGGTATTTCTCTAGCCAAGCGTAGACTTCTAAAATGTACATGTTGGTACTGGAGCTAGTCAGATCTATGGCCTTTAAAAAAATGGAAATACAAACTGCCTCTCATCTTAAAGTTGATAGCAAAAATAGGTCAGATGAATCTTGTCCTGTCAACAAAGTTTTCTTGTAATTGCCTACTAAGAAAGCCCAGAGTGAAGGCTCAGATGAACAGGTCTGTACTGCAGAAGTCTAAGGACAGGCGATATGGACCCCATCTTTGTAACTTGCAGGGCTTCTCGGTCATTGTTTTTCTGTTTTGACATTGGATGTAGAGGGAAGACGCCAGGAACAATCAGACTGATTCATTTTTTTATGAGGGAGGTGAGAGGAAGAATCAATAAAGATTTTGTGATGATGCTTCTGAGGATAAGTATAAGAATTGGTTAAAGAGAGAGCTGAATTGATATGGGAATAAAGGACTGGCTCCCCGGAAACCGGAGAGGCAGGTAGAAAATACACATAGGAGTCTGGAGGTTGGGCTTGCTGAGAACAGAGAGCATCATGACTTGTCTGGAAGTGCTATGTCTCAAAGAATTGATAGAATCGGCCTAAAGGAAATAAGAAATGTCCTTGTCTTGGAGCGTGATTGATCGAGAGAAGATAAATGGTCATGCCTTACTGGGTGATTGGTCCCTGCTGAGAACCGGTCCATGGACACCAGGGGTCTGCAGACGAGAAGCAGACTACCACTGTTCTGGCTTGAGTGGATTGCTTACTGATCTGCCTCAAAGACACCAAGTCATGAATTTGGAGTTTTAAGATGTAGTCATGTGAGATTTTAAAGGATCATAGTGTTTTATTCTATGTTAATTAGGGACCATAGATGGCTCTTGCTCTATTGAGCTGGTCTAGCTGGAACCTGAGAAAAAACAACACAGAAAGCAGTGAAGTGAGATACTCTCACTTACCAAAAATTAGTTCTGAGGGCTGCAGGAGGAGGAAGCTACACTGATTTTTATTTATTTATTTATTTATTTATTTAAACACATTTTGTTTTCTTTCTGATTAGCCACCTAGATGTAGGAGAATTTTATAATTTTATTTTTTCATGACCCTGCATGTGCCCTTCATCCAGAGATTCACAAACACACATACACTGGTGGGCAAGCCATTGTACTCTCATTTTACACTTGGCGTAACAGATCATGATGAAGTCCAGTGATTAGCAGTATAAATCTTGGGAAACTCAAGAACAGAAGCTCTGGACTCTTGTGTCCCTTTGCTCACAGCAGCTGTTAGATAAATAGATGTGCTTATACTTGAGAGGCATCACAGAAATATTTAGAAGAATTAAAATGATTTATTGGACAGGCAAAGATAAGAATGTGCAACTGCTGTGTCTCAACCATGCTGAAAATGCCAGAGCAGTCAAATGTCCTGGAAAGCCTGTATCAGCTGCTCTTTAAGGCCCATCTCTCACGCATGCAGTTATTTAGGTTTTCGTTTAAAATAGCTGGGAAGCTTACAAACATGGCTCCCAACATGAACCTGCCAGGTATGCTCAACAGCTGGGAGAGGGAATGTAAAATAACATCTCCCCAAATCCCTAAATCGTGTGAAATTCAAGTGCTGAGGAGAAAATCGGGAGCCTGATGATTAAATGTAGAGAGCTGTCATTGCTGCATTATATTAAAATAACTTGCCTCTAGCAAACCGCACACTATTTCTTCCTTTAAATCTGTCACTTTTCAGGAGCCTGTTACTCCAGCTGGCTGCATCAGTAGCTTTAGAGCTATGTAAGTTTTACAGTGAAGAGGGCACTTGTAGAAAGACTTTTCAGGAACAGTGGGGGACCCATTAACCACTGAATAGCCACTGCGATGCTCAAGTTATATTTTCCTGTGACTTAATGGGACTCAGCACAATCAGGAACTTAGAGCAGAAATGGTCCTCAGATGCGTTTTGAAGCCACAGCAAGGCTCCAGGCAAGATGGAATTTATTTGTTTATGGATTGCTGTCATTAATAAACAGATCAGAGACTTATTACTGCCTCAAGCACTTTTAATGATGTCCAAAGCAGATAGCTATTAAAGCTGTGAACGGCAGCACAATGGAGTTGGCCTGAATGAGCAGGAGAAGGACGAGGAATAGCGCGTCAATGGCAAAGTCTGTGACACTCGGAGAATGAGCAGAGGTTTCTCATTATAAAGACTGCTCTTTCTTTATACCCTTTGTCTCTCTGAAGCAGACTCCAGTATCCTCCAACAGATCTCCATTAAGTTTGTGGGTTTTTTCTTGAAGCTAGAGGCATATTCTCTTCTACTTGACCTCTGGGATTTTTCTTTACTCCACAAAGGGCAGCTTTAATACATCTTTGTGAGAAGTGATTTTCCTGTCCCATGAAATTTTGTGCCTTAAATGCCGAACAGAACTCTCTTTTCTTTCCACAATGATTTTTTGTGTGTGTTTTTCACATCCCAGCTGTGTGACTGGACAATGAAGCTATTAGATAATTTGGAGACAAATATCTGCAATTTTTTTTTATATAGGTGTGTGACATATGCATTTCTCTTTCTTGTTTCCCCAGTGAAAGTGCTCCTAAAAAAATTAAAAATGGTTAGCTTTTTTCAGTAGATCAAAGAAGCTGATTCAGTTGCCAGGTTAATTTAGGGATCAAAGGGATTCAGGTTCAAGACTCTCATCCGTTGAATACTCAGCCTCTGTTATGTGGTATGGAGAGCAAGACAAGCACCCGCTGTGCAGACTCTCTCCTTTTCCAGAGATTTCTTGCATCTCATCCTCGGAAACAGCCTGTCCCCAGACATTAGTGTCCTACCTCTATGCTCTCCTCATGTTTCCCATTGAATTGGTGGGCGTACAAGGAGCACGTCCCTCCTTCCAAGCGTGCAGATTTCCTCACTGCCTGGAGCAGGCTGAATGGCTGTGAAAACTGTGCAGGTAAAATTTAGTCAATGTAGAAATTATTTGCATGCATTTTGAGGGCATTTACATGCTTGATGTGTATTTGTGCTTGTGCGAATGTTTGTCGCATGGATAGGCATGTCATATTCATTTAAATAGCTCTTCTTTTGGAGGCAGCTGTGAAATTAAGTGCCCTTAGAGTTCACCAGTCTGGCTAGGGATGGGCTAGAGGAGGTATGTGCAGGAAAAGGGAACCTGAAATGGGAAGAAGGGGAAAAGTAGAGGAATAAAAATGTGTCTAAAAATTTGTAGGGTTGTATGGTAACAAATAAAGCTTGTACAACTTCATGACAGGTAAAGGAGCCAGGGGGGCAAGGGGCCAAGGAGCAGAGTGAGAGAATCTGTGAATTTATCTTATGGTAACAGAAACAAGTTGAGGTCCTAATGAAGCAGCAGCTACGCCTCCTCTTTATGGCCTCCCCAGATGAGAGAGTGCACAGATAGGACATGGAGCCACAGGAAGGTCTGAACCATAGGCCAGCCGCTCCTTGTTCCAGAAACCCTTGTGAGTGTACTCTCCTCTAATGGGAAAAGGTGACCCACAAGTCTGAAAAGGGTGAAGCAGGAAATGTAGTGACTGAGGGTATGGTGAAAGGGGCCAGGTTCTCCTGCGGCTAGTTTTTCTGCCTTCAGCAAGAGTCCCTGCTCCTTCCAAGATGCTGTTTCTTCCATTGCCAGGAACGGGCCATTGCTGGTGTCTCCTTCCTTCACACTGACATCAGGGGACATTTTGCTTTAGGGCTTTTCAAAAGCCTCTGAAGGACCATGAGTTGTCTCATAGGAAAAATGGAGCAAGGGTTAGAAGAAGAGTTGTGAGGTACCAACTCACACCTCATGTGAGCTCTGAATGGGGCTCATGGGACCTATTTAAAAATTCTGAATGCCTTTTTCTTAATGCCAGTGTTTATAAAAATGTTTATGTCAATTAAATTCCTTCTAAAATATTGCCATTAAATTAAAATGAAGTCGATTTTTTAAAACAGAGTTGTGACTTTTTTTTTTTTTTAATTTTAAAATGAATATAATATCTGCGTGGGAGCTTGGGATGCTTCCTGCGTATCTTAAAGAACTGTCAAAACATGCAGGTAGAAACAGAGGTATCAAAAGTGCATCCTCTGGTAGTGTGTTTCTCTTGGAAAGTATAAGTATTCCCAGCCATACACAGTGGCTGCATAGGAGACTGTGCCTAAATCCTGGATAAATAGCCATCAGTTGAGAAGTTATGGACGGATGCAAACCAGGAATGAATTGACAAGCTCCACCACTGTTGATGAATGAAAGGAAGTGGGGAAAGGAGGAGAGAACAGGAAACATTCCAGAAAATGCTAAAGGGTGGATACGGTACCACTTGTCT
Organism: Phoenicopterus ruber ruber; assembly: GCA_009819775.1. Classification (NCBI taxonomy): domain Eukaryota; kingdom Metazoa; phylum Chordata; class Aves; order Phoenicopteriformes; family Phoenicopteridae; genus Phoenicopterus; species Phoenicopterus ruber. The sequence continues at coordinate 185,443,535 of CM020215.1, read as the reverse complement.
TAAAATCAAGAGTATGTGTGAAATGTATACGGTACTTCTCCCACATCTTGAAAAATAATAACAGCTTGTGACTTTTCATGTTACATTTGATCTTATTAACTGTTTGAAAGTGTTTCAGTTATCTACTACAAACAAAACAAAATGATATCATTATACAGTACACGCCTTAGCCCGTGTCACATAGCTTGCTAGGAGATGGTAGTGGTGGTTTGTAACTAATTAATGTGTCTGTGTTGTATTTTCTATAAAATCATATCCATCTGTGTAGATGATTTCAGTGAGTTTTAACAGGGTCTCTATAAGATGTTATTACTTCTGTCATGCAGAGACAACTATATAACGATTTGCATAATTATAGATGGAGGAAAATGTTAGCCTGCATATTTAAAACTGTTATATACATTTCCACCTCATTAAAGAAAATCACTGGAGCTAGGTAGCATACTCAGGTTGGAGATCAGGTGGCAAAGTATATGGATTACACAATCTAATTTTCTAGTGCTAAGGAGTTCCAGCTGAACAAAACCAATAGAACTGACCTTGCTCGCTGAAAAAGTTACAAAAGAAAACTAATTTAAAGAGTTCTTCTGTGAAAACACACACGTACCTCTCTGTCACTGTAACTCTAACCTTGGGGATCAGTCACTTTGGATGTGCTAAAGAGATGCTTTCATGAATAAGTGATGATAGGCTTTAATATAATTAGGGATCTTAATAGGCAGAGCGGGAAGAAGGTTACAGTACTTGCAATGTGAAAGCATAGGGACAGATTCACAGCGGGGACGCATGCACTCAAATCTACAATTTAGATCTTTTCTTTCTCTGCCTAAATCTGGTACTGTGTAAATTTTTGCTGGTGAGAATCTGTGGAGTTGCTCAAGCCTTGACAGCTCTGGATGCCTCAGCACATATTACGTGCCGTGACCCCGGCAGGGCCTGCAAGGAGGCAGATTCTGCTAATCTCACACTTGAGGTCTAGCCCTGATCTTGTGACTGCCTCAAAACACTTCTGAAGACGGTCCTACGTGTGAAAAAAACACGTGTACTTCTGGCATGCATATTCAAGTTGAGTGAGTGGGAATACAACTTGACACTGAAATTAATTTGGGTAAGATCTCCATCTTTGCTTGATGAAAGGGTGGGTCTAAACTGGTGTAGAAAAGAGTGCCTGAGAACAAATTAAGGAGGTGAACCTCGATTATGCGCGTTTATTAGCTTACTCCCTGGCTCTGTCTCGGGTTGCTCCGGAGGGTTCTCTGCAAGACTGATCTCCTGTGAGAGGCTAATCCAAAGCAGTGTGAACTTCATCCTTGGCCTTGGGGTCAGGAGTGCTTCCTGTTCCTTTTTAGTCTGGTATTACAGACATCATAATTTAGAGTTCTCAGCAAATTCTGCCAGAGCAAGGATTCTCACAGGCACTAGAAGCAATGGCCTATTCATCCTCGTAAAGTGGTGTGCAGGGGCTGCTTGCCAAGCAGGGTGAGGTCCTATAGGACAACCCTAATAATGTCCTGATTTAGACAGAATTGTCCAAATTTTGCAGGGGGCTTTTCCAGTTCTCTCCACAATTTCAGCACTGGATTAGGAAGATGCAAAAGATGCTTAGAAGTAGAGATCTCCTGGATAACTTCAAATGGCCTGGTGTACCTGAAAGCTGGGAATCAGTGCTGGGCGGAGATACACACTCAAGACTCAGAAACTATACATCTCTCTGAGAGTGATTGTCTGGACTTTCAGTTGTGTGTACCATGTAGACTAGCAGAAGTCCATCAGTGGCAGCTGAAGGCACTGGCTTTCTGTTTGGGGCCTCCATCGTCTGCTCGCTGGACCACACCTGCACTAGAGAAGTGTGAGAAGGTGATTGCAGTTGTTCCCTACCTCTTCTGAAAATGGCAGAGAAGGTGGCTGAAGGTGTCTAAAAAAAGCATGTCCAAGTCCATCACCTCATCTTCTGGTATAACAGAGATCCTTCAGTGGCTTCACTATTAATTTTGCATTGAGATTTAAAAATATGACAGGAATTATATAATTTTTGTTTATGAACTGTATATTATAATCTGAATTCAAAGGAAACGCACTTTGACTATGCTATGATTTAGCTGAGAATGTAAAAAACACTGTTTCAATTAAGAAAAGTTTTAAAAAGACTTTCAGCGGGGTTTTTTTGGCAGGGAAAGCAGAAGAAATAAATTTCATACTTTCCTCTTGGTGAAGAAGGCGGCTGGAATTACAAATTTTGAAGTAGGCTCAGTTGTATATCTTTACCTACTGTAAGATTTGGCAAAATTAAAATTCAGCACACCTTAAACTATTATTTTGTGATAACTAGTTCTCATAAATATTTCTATTAGGCTGCCATAGTCTTCATACAGTCCTACTTACATCAGATGAATTTGATAAAAAATGAGTGTGGCAACAAATGTTTTTGAAATTTGCAGGTTTTGTTGCAGGGGTGGAACTGGTATTCAAATAAGCAGTGCTATGCAAATGGATATTGTATAAGCTCAGTGAATCATGGAAAGTGATGAATTGTACACCACCTAACTCATTACACCAGAGGGAAAAAAAATCAGTTAAAAATCTTTGACATGCCAAATTTCTTTCAACACAACCAGTTGCATTTACTCTCCATTTAGTACGTTTTGTACATGCGTCATTCAAGTATTCCCTTATGTGCTAATACGTTTTTCAGGTAAGAAAGCTGGATAAGGAGGGTTTTCCAGGAACTATTGACATAGGTAAAGTAGTAACAGTGCAACATGTTGACACAGGAAAACAAAAGGTTGGGTCATACTGAATTAGTAACAGTCCTTTTTGTTTGCCAGGACTACTTTCCCTGGTGATTTTAGCAGAGGTGTGTGAAAAAATCCTAAGTCACTGCAAGGCAGTGGTAACTTTGTCACGGATTCAATACCATTAGATTTTCTCCACGATACTTACCATTAGATAAAAGCACTGAGTAGTGGCAAACTGATTGATCAAGGTCACTGTAGAATTATTTTTTGAAATGCAGGCAGCAACGTCCTAAAATGGCAAGCAAGTTCTAGTTCTGTCATTTAGATGCATGAGCAAAGGTTCAATAAACAGAAGGAACAGCGAACATTTATAAAACTCCTGCCCTGGGTCTGCTGGTGGTAGTCTCATTTGTCAATACGGGGCACTGAAAACTCAATGCTAAGATGCTTCCAAATGAATTTTGATTCTGCAAGGAGCTCCTCACCACAGGAATGATTTGTCTTTACTCTGACTCGCTCGGCTTTGTAATGCTTCACCTTTTTATTTTGTAAGCTGGCCCCAAGCAAAATTTTGTGGAGTCCATTGCTGATCCTCCCCGTCTCATGCAAAACAACTTTGAAGACAAGAGAGATGATAGCATCAATTTTTGAAAGAAGACTATCTGCATCTTTGGTTGTGTGCCAACCTTCTTTTCATTTCAGAGTATTCAACAGATATGGATGAACTCGATGTTTCCATAATGTCCAGAATGGTAATTTTATATCTACTGATTCATCAAATGCTCCCCTCCTGGGAGCTCTGCTCAGGGAATTGGAGTCACACATTCTGCCTGTAATACAAGCACAGAGCAGAAAGACAGCACTCCCCCAAACACTTTTCTATCTAAAAAGGAGAAAAGAGGTGGATAAAGTCAAGTGGGAAATACAAAGGGGCAATGAGATAAGCTTGAGGGGATCTTGAAGATGAACTGCAAAGAGGCCTTGCTAAAGTTTATGGGGATCATCTCACAGTCGTGGCAGACGCACAGGTGATGGTTTGACAGCTGCTGCTTGAAAATGCAGCAAAACTGTGGTGGAAGTTCTGAGACTGAGCATCAGACAGGATGATGGTGGTGGCTGATAAATAATGTGGGATGAAAAGCACTGTTTTACTCGGGTTACGCTCGCTCTTAGATGAGACTCAAGCTCTTCATTGCTTGTTCTCCTTCTGGTCCGAAGACTTGCATTCTTGCCCATCCAGTGGTGCAACTTCAACAACCTCCCTTTAGGGAGGCTAATCTGTTGTGCTCAGCTCTCACTGCTGGGCAGTCCACAGTGCCTGGGATACCCTCCGAGAGTTTAAGATGCCCCAGGCTGAGGCCGTTTTCCCTCCAAAATTGTGCAGAGACCTCCTTCTGTTGGCACATTGGTTTTAAAAAGCGCCAGTCCTAGAGGGTGACTGAAGAGAGGCTGGAAGCTAGCTGCATTGCCTTGGCTACCTGACGGGGTCTATCAGACGGGTGTCTTGTTGCGCTGTTCACAGCAGCAGGCAAGCATTTTGGAAGGGCTGGAGCTCCGGTTAGATCTCCCTTATATGCCAGGGCTAAGCACCTGATATTGGACGCAACTCTAACTCACTCAGGTGTCTAACTTAGTGGCATGCATTCTGGACCACAGCTTTCTGATGGAACGTTGTGTGAGCACTTGAAGCACGCACACCATGAATGTTTTTTTTCTTCACATTTTTGGTATTGCTTACTATTACATGTACAAACATCCCTCCTCCTCAAACTATGAACTGCTGATGCAGTTCACCTCTTCTATTTCTTGACCAGTACGTTCCACCGGTTCATTCTGAATAGTTTTGCCCATGGGCTGTGCCTTTGTGAGACCACATTCTAAATCGCTCTGACACTGTTGTCACTGGTCTAAACAAGTGCGTGACAAATTTCAAGTGAGTGTCTATTGCTCAGAGTGAAAGTATTTCCTAGGATGGGACCAGTGAGATGGATGAAAAGAGTCCTCACCCCCCCATACTGCAGCTGTGTTGGTCTGCCTGCCTGGTGTGAGCTCAGTGCAGAATTGTTTTCTACCAAGGTCATCTTTAGAAGGTTTCCTTTGCTTCCTCGAGGCAGAGCAAACTAATTCCTTTGCACATGCAGTCTGGATTCTGCAAATGCTGATGGGCTTTCCATGGGAGTGAATTCAGCAGGCCATATAACCTCTTGCCCCACATACCCCTCCCCGTGTTACTGAGGTGTTGCACTTGTTTAAATGACATACAGTTTTGTCAGGCCCTGTGCGTTTGTAATGTCTTTCTTTTTGATGACGGAATTAAAGATGCACTTTTGCTTTATGTTGCATGAAAGTTATTTTTAATGGTAAGACAAAAATGCCTTTTTTTTTTTTTTTTGTAGGCCTCTTAAACATTCCTGATGATCTCCAAGGGACATTCAACATGTTGGGTGATTCCTACTAAGGGACCTATCATGTTTTATACCTTCTGTATCCAGATAAACTGATTCCCAAAATAGAAATTCCAGATCTTCTGTCTAGCATCTAACTGGAGTGTTTGTCTCAAAGAAATCAACACCGGGAACATCAGTCCTCCATGTACAACACTGAAAGATTTTGGAAAGCAGTGGAACTAGTCCAGACTAATGCTGACAACTTGTTAAGAGCAGGATTAATATTGTTATTTCCTGACAACAATTAGGTCTATGCCCAACTCTAACCAGAAACAGAGTTTCACCTGATCGGTTGGGACTGTCTAGAGATGTTTACCTCTGAGCTACTGCCTCTACACTCTCTTGTAGTTGATGGCAGGTAGTAGACACCTTTGTGGCTCAATTCACTTCACCTTGAGGGAGAAGGTATCTAAATTCTAAAAGAAAAATAACTCAAAACCACCTATCTATTTTCTTAATGATTAAAAGAACCCTCAGGTATTTGGATCAGATTTGAGCATCTGGCTCTTTGCAAACCTAAAGCTAAGGAAGATGAACCTAACCCTAACCTTCTGGACACAGACCTGTTGGAGCAAGTCCAGAGGAGGGCCACAAAGATGATCAGAGGGCTGGAGCACCTCTCCTATGAAGACAGGCTGAGAGAGTTGGGGTTCTTCAGCCTGGAGAACAGAAGGCTCCAGGGAGACCTTCTAGCAGCCTTCCAGTGCCTAAAGGGGGCCTACAAGAATGCTGGAGAGGGACTTCTGACAAGAGCACGTCGTGATAGGACAAGGGGTAACGGGTTCAAACTGGAAGAGGGTAGATTTAGATTAGCTATAAGGAAGAAATTCTTCCCTATGAGGGTGGTGAGGCTCAGGCACAGGTTGCCCAGAGAAGTTGTGGCTGCCCCATCCCTGGAATTGTTGAAGGCCAGGTTGGATGGGGCTTTGGGCAACATGGTCTAGTAGAAGGTGTCCCTGCCCATGGCAGGGGGGGTTGGAACTTTAAGGTCCCTTCCAACCCAAACCATTCTATGAACCCAGTGAAGATGGGTCCTCTCTTGTCTCAAATGTAAGATGGAGCTCATGCTATCCTTTTGTGTGCACTGAGCCTCTCTTTCTGATCAGAGGCACGCTACGGAGTAATGTGAGCTCTTCATATGCTTCTAAATCAACACGTATAGAAGGCTGTCTTCAAATTTGGTTCCAAGAGGAAGCATTACCAAAGTACACTTAAAAGACCTGTATCATCAGACCTGAATCTGAATTTGTTTGCCCTTAAGCAAGATGGCCTAAGTGTTAAAAGCAATTTTGAAGGTGAGTATCTGAAAATCCCAGTGACTGATTAACCGATTCTTCACGTACTTAGGCATCGAGTCCCAGAGGCGATCCTCGTCTACGGCAATGCCTCTTTTCCCTGGTTTTTATAATGCACCTGAAAGCGTGGGACTTCTATGTAAATAAAAATCACTCTATTCATGTTTACTGAGCTCAACAGGATGAATTTGTGATTTGGAAGCAATACTCATCAAATGGCAGAAGAAATATGAAATTGAGCAAAAGTGTAGATACTTTTTATGTCTTTTGTTTGTTATTGCGGCATATTACAACGCACAGATCATTTGACTTCACAAATTATATTTGCTTTTCTAAAAAAGAGCTACGTCTCTCTTCTTTTAAAGCAAGCTTAAAGCAAGCAATATTTTTTTAGCCTTTCAAAATCCCTGGAAGTTTAGATGATCCAATAAGGGACAGATAAAAGTAGGAACAAACGAAAAGTATAAAATAAGCAAGAATGAAGGGTGCATTTAACCAGAAAAGCAATTTGCACAGTGTCTTGGTTTTTGTTGCTGTTAAAATAAACTACAAATGAACGTACAGGTTTATACGCCACCTCAGAGGATAGCTGCAAAGATTTGTATGGAGTCACAGGACACTAAGTCTATTGAATCCATTCCAAATGGCTAAGTAGCTTGTTGTGCAGCCAGCAGCAATAGATATTTTGATAAATATTTTTTTTCTTTGCCTGCGTAATCTTGGAAATAGCCACTAGATGGCACTGGCTTTGCATAGCTGGAAAGTAAGCAAGCTTTTTCCAGAGGAAAAGAGAAATGGCTGGTTCCATTAAATTCTTCCTTATATCAGTAGGTGGCAGATTTGGGCTATTTATGGAAAAAAACACAAAGACGTTCTGTGTTGCTTCTTGCAAAACTGTTTTCATTTATTTTTTCTTAAGCCTTCTATGTGTAAAATATCATACAAAATAAAAATTATTAGCTGAATAAAAAAGGACTTTTATTTAAAAACTGTTTCATCTTTTCAAATTACAAGCAGAAATATAGTAGAAAGTAAGAACCTATTAAAGCCATTAATAAAAAGGGAATCAAAACATAAATGGGTAAGAACACAGTTCTAAACACAATTTCCAGTCAGAGTTTCAATGGTAATAAAAAAAAATTTCTAACATATAGGAATGCTTAAAAGGCAAAAGTAGAGAAATGTCTCTTGATTTAAAAATATATGACAGGGATACTTTTCACTTCTGTGATGCTTTCAGTCTAAGATTGCAAAACCATCATTTTTTTGGTCTCTATGAGCCCTTTTAAATACCTTTACAGATGTGAGTAAAAAGGGATGCAAAGAAAATGATCACCTCGTAACATTGATTTCATTTTTGGATGCTTGTGGTCTCTCTAGTGCAAGAAATCAGGGAAGTAGGCTTGGCTCTCCTGAAATCAATGAAAACTGCTTTTCATGGAGCAACAGTTTTCAGCCTAGCTATCTTGAGGATCCCATCACACCCAAAACTTATTTGCCAGGAGGGAGCATGTCTACATTGTGCAGGTACAGTTCCAGCTAGAGAGGCCTGGGCTCGCTCCAAAGCAGCAGCAGAGTGGCCACAGTTCGTGCGATGCTTTGTCTGGGTAAATCAGCTTTCAGAGTGTTGGGTGGTGGTGTTGCTCCCAAGGCCTGAGCTATTATCTCTGCAAGCAGTGTACTGTGAACCAGCCAACAGAGACAAGCTGAGGACAGGAATCAATCTTCTCCCCTCTGATACCCTACTATGGCATCAGGTGCCTCCATCCACTTGGAACTCAGAATTTGATATTTTACTCTCAGGCTGTTTTTACCTTTCTCTCCCAAAGGGGTATACATTTCTCACTCATTTTTTTTTTTTTTTTTAAAATATTTTTTTAAATCCAGATATACTGTTGCAACCATGTCACCCTCTTATGTAACATCCCAGTACAGTCACCCAAGAAACGACAGCCCACGCTCAGCTCCCACCTTTCCCTGGAGAGACTGCAATCCACGTCTCACTGCTCCTTGGCGGTACTGTAAACACCTGACTGCAGGGTGCTTGAGTGTGAGAGCTCTCTTTTCACTCGTCCTGCTGATGGTGCATGGCAAAGACATCATTGGGGTCAGAGCAGAAACATGAGTGCACCCCCTGAGGGATGTGGGTTCTGGCGCTCTTCTAAGTGGGTGCGTGCCAAGTGACGGAGTCAGGCCGCTTCTTGCTCGCTCTTTCTTTCTGCTCCCAGCATGTACAAAAAGTTAACTATTTCCTATGCAGTGGAAAACCTTCAGTAAGAGGTTGAGGACTACAAGCAACCAACCACCTAAGCATACAAACCTGTTTTTTTCAGAGCCTCCTTTGGGAGGTGATTGTAGTCTCGAATCCCCTCAGGCAATGGTGGGGATTGAGTGCAGGTCCCCTCTGCGATCTAGGCGTGCTGTAAGTACTGTGCAAAGGCAGGGGCAGAAACCTCCTCTTCTGGCTGCCTTTTCAAAGCACGCTGTGAAAACCATAGTGTTTGATAAAGGCCCTGATTGTGTAGGTGTGTTAGGTGAAAAACATGAAACTGAAGGGGAGTTAGAGTGGGTTTCTGAATGCTAATTGGGCTTGGGCGTGAGATGGAGCTCATTAGTGCTGTCAGAACTGAAGGTTTATCTGTGTGCACCCAGAAGATCTTTAGGCACTGAGGGAGGTTTGATGTAAAAAAGCATGTGGGTACTTTTGAGACCAGGAGCATCTGAGCAAAGGTTTTGTCTTGGCACCCTACAGCCCATGTTCTGCTTCTTGCGGACATCCAACAACTCTCATTTGGATGGACCCTAAATGGTCAACATAAGAACTCAGAAGAAATTGATTTATATGCTTAAACAGAACTGAGCAGACATAATTCATTCCCTCCTATACCTCTGGAAGCTCACGAAGCTACAGGAGGCTCCAGTGGGGCCTGAGTCGGATAGTCTGGCAGAAGGATAGCAGAGATTAGACCAGCGTATTACACCTAGAGCAGACAGATTCCCTAAGGGATGTGTGTGTAGGACGGATTGGGGAAACCTGGATGAGAAACATACAGTGCACAACAACTCCAGGCACATTACACTGATGCCTGCTGCTTGGGCAGGATAAATGCAATTAGTTACACCTGCTGTGCTAATCCTGCAAATCCCATCCCAGCCAATTCACTGAAATTGCATTCTTGAGCTCTTCTTTTGCTTGTGGTGTAGACGTTCCTGTGCCTAATTCTGGAAGCTTAACCAGGGCATGGCTCTGCACACAGTTGCTAGAGGGGATCATAGCAGGAGTCATGCCCTCACATGTTCTGCTTTTTAAACTTCTAGCAAAGGCCTTCCCTGTCTCAGAGTGGCTCTGAGCTCCTGCAAGTCCTGTCAAAGCCAATTCAGTACCCTGATTAAATGCAAGTACGACATTAGCTAGCATCTCCCTCAGACTTAGGATAGGACTAATTTCTTTCAGCTTTAGCTCTGTAAAAGGTACATGCTCAAGCTATTCATCTGAGCATCCTCTCTCGAAACAAGAAACATTGTCACCTCCAAAGTGAAGGTGCCTATCCTTTCCCCCATTTCAGACCCTGTTTTATGACAAGATGAATTTCCCATTCTTCCCCTTGACTATGGAGGGGGCTCACAGAGCTGGCTGAGACTGGAGGTCTAACTTTGAGGATCCCACTGCTAGTTGAGGTGAATCCCACGACATCTCTGTGAAGGAATGTGAAAAAAAAAAGATCCCCTAGCTGATAGGTCTACTCCAGGGCTAGTAGCACTTCTGTGGTGCTGCCCTCCGCTTCCTAAATCACTACAAGAGCAAATCCTTCTGGAATTTGGTGCATAGGTTATAAAATCATTCAGATTAGAATGGACCTCAGAAAGTCTCTAGTCCAACATATTACTCAAAGCAAGGCCAGCTGTGTGGTCAGATTAGGTTCTACAGGGCTTTATCCAGCTGGGTCTTGAAAATCTGCAGTGGGCAACCTGCTCTGCTGTTCAAGTTGCTTGAGAGTGAAAAATGCTTTCCTCATACCCACTCGAAAGTCTTGGTCTCCTGCCATGCACTGCTGTGAACAGCCTGTCTCTATCATCTCGCTGTCCTCCTCAAAGCTGCTGGGATCTGCTGTATGGTCCCCCCTGGCGCTGTCTCTGCTCCACACTGAACAAGCCCTGCTCCCTTGGCCTCTCCTCACAGGGCAAGTGCTCCAGCCGCAACCATCGTGGCGGCCTTTGCTGAACTTGCTGTACCAGAGTGGGAGTTGATTAGTGGTTCCCACGCCCAGCCTGCAAGGTATCACCTACACCCCCCAATAGGAGCTGCATCAAGCCTGGACTCCCAGGAACCCCACCCAGGCTGCTATAAGGACCACAGATCCCCCCTTGGAGGAGCCATGCAAGAATAGCAGTTGACAGACTAATTATTAAGGCAAGTATCTCCATGTCGGTAAGACTTCTGTTTTTCCTCTCCCTAATTTTCAGGCATGGAAAACAAGGCCAGGTGTTCTCTCTGCACCGTGTGCCCCCAGTTGTGAGGAACCACAACTTTGGCCTTGAGCAAGACCAAGCTTTAGGAGCATTCTAATGTCAGGCCTCTAAAACAGTTAAGAAACTAAAAAAGAAGGTGGAAATGTACCTTGTGAGCTTTTCAAGGGATATCAGTGCCTAATCCATGTCCACTGGACTGCCTGGTCCAGTGCAGCTCACTCCTAACTCCATTCTTCACCAAACTGTACACCCATATACAAGCTGCCGTATTTTTTTGTTGACTCTAAATAGCCTCGAATACTCAGAAACTGCTGTTTCTAACAGGGCTCAACATGCATGGCATTTCTTCCATGTTTCAGTAAGGCTGATGTTTCTTCCAGCAACTGGTCTCATTACAATGAACAGGAGTATTTTTTTCTCTCCTTTTGTATTCACTACAAAGCAGAGTGGTTCTGACATGACTGTGTTTAAAATGAAGCAAGCTCCAGCATCTGCATTTGTGAAAGAAGCTGCAGTTTGTTCTTGCCACTAGATCTATACACAGTCCAAAGAGCTGACTGTAGCCAGACTGCAAACGAGATGCCTGCACTGGTATTGTTTCAATTTAGAGGCTACCTTGATTTTTCTGGGGACAGTAAAGACAGCTCAAGTGTCACAGCTGCATCTGCAGCCTCTCTGGACAGAGTCACTAGGAGAAGGTCACAGTCACACTGTCCTCCTTTCTGTTCTGCTCTAGGCTGTCCTATCTCCACCTTTGGTAACAAATTTGTACAGTTGCTCTAAGGTGTATGGGAGATATTCCTGTCTGCTGTGCACGTCTGTTTATGTCCCATCCTAGCGGGGGCTGAGAGGCAACAAGGAATCCGTCTCCCCGGCTTGTCTTCACAAGCCCCTTATCAGCAGAGGAAAAATTCTTCCCCTCCTCTCCTTCATTTGCTATTAAAGCCGTCCCAGCCTAGGATGTTAACAAGGACTGGATTTCGTCTCAGTTTACTTCTTTGACAAATGTGGGATTCCACTGCTGCCTTGGCATTAAGCACTTTTTAAAATGTAAATTTCTCAGCTGCAAGGAATCACATTAAAAAAAAATATTCAAAAAGCAACTGTCTAAATCAAAGACTAATTGGCTGCCAAATTACGGGTTTATGCAACTCCCTCATCGCAGCTTGTTTTGCTTTTTTACCAGAGGTAAGTAAAAAAGCATCAGAAAACACACAAAAAATATTTTTGTTTTCCTTTCATAATAAAACATGTGATGTCAACCCATTTACTTTGAAAACTCTTGCTGCCTACCGTGAAAATCCTGCCCACCTGAGATTGCCTGTCCAGCCTAAGGTTGCTTCCACAGGGAAATGGAAACCACTCCTGTGATCAAATCCTGACGAAGGAGAAACTGAGGCAAGGAGTACGGTCACCAGCAAACTATTGGGTGACTCGGGAATGGCAGTAGGTTCCTCAAAGACCTGGCCATCGTGCCTTCCTGCAGAGCGTTCAAAGCAGCAGCACCGAGATCATCTTCCTCTAACTGTGTGGCAACGGGCATGAAGGTTCACAGCCTTCTTGTACCCGGCATTTTTTTTGGTGAATGGCCTCCGGGAGTGGGGCCGTCTGGGGACTGAATATGCAACTGAAAACTCTTGAAATCAGAGTGCAGCAGTTGGTTAACTTTATTGCTCAGGTCTCCATGGTGGCCTCAATCTCACACCCAGGGAACTTAATGGGAGGAAGAAATTGCTTCCTTGACAGATGTTCACAATCACAGGGGTGAAATGCTCTGAACTACGACCCGCGAGGCACTGGGGTTAATGTTAGACCTGAGGTACATTATTCTGGGTCAGTGTCTTTGTGGTTGACCCAGTCCTGGTGTGGAATTTAGAGACAATCTCCCCAGGATGTAACAGGAGTCAGATGACATTTTCCTTTCTTCTTTCTTTCTCTCTGTGACAGTTCCTCATCCTGCCTCAAGCTCTGTTCTCGCCAGCCTCTCAAAAACATCATATGCAGCAGACTACCTGGATGCAGTGATCTTCTTCTCTATATGACCTTGCAACGATGTTATTCTTCCCCGACTCCGTGCCAGGAGTTTTATCTTAATCCTTTGTTGCAATCTCAGTATGTGAATTCACACTTGCAATGAAGAACAAGGATTTCAAGCAAATTACAGTGAAGCAATGGGAGTTTCTAGTAAAGCGTCTGCCTTATTTCTTCAGCTTTAATGCTTACCTTTTCCTCTAAGTTTTCCTAGCGATTCGTGTTTAACGGGGTAACAAATCCATGGCCACTGGGGAACCGTACACCCGACGCTATGCTGCAAACTGATTACTCAGGAATTCCCATAAATAGTGGGATAAGAAATCTGATTCTCCTGCTTCAGCTACACAGTACCTTCCTAGAGGACTGGGGGATTGGGGAATAGAGTGTCCATGTTTTAACAATATATGGCCTTTGTGAAGCAATGAGGATTTTAACTAGAAACAGGCTTTTGGTGTGTGTGTACATACACTAACTAGGGTGGGAATTTACCTTCACCTTTAAAATATGCTCTCTGGTAAGCAACAACTTAGAAAGAGAAGGGTACAAATACCATTCCAAGAGCTTTTCTAACTGTAGTGCATCTTTGCTATGTCAAAAATAAACTGCAAAATGAAAAGATGAAGAATGAGCCTACCATTTTGCGTCCTCACCTCTTAAAATAAAAGAGTAGTTTTAAAATGCATAAAAATGTTCTGCCATGATGAATTACACATTTATAACCCTATTTAGTGAAGTATTTTACCTATGTAATTTTAAAACTGTCATTTTGACAAAAAATATAGATGAGCGAGTTGGCCTTTCACATTTAATGTTTTCGTTCTTATTTGCAATTCACCAGGTTCAGCTTTGATTAAAAGAAGTGGTATAAATGGAATGCATAATGGTCAGGACTTGAAGAACACATTACTCTGACACTGCAGGATAAGTCTTTTTTCTTTGTATAAGCAGATTTGGTTTCTTCACCTGAGAAACTTCTTGAGCCTGGGCCTGCTGGCTTTATTACATCTGAAATGCATCCTGCCTTCGACTCCAAATTTGCATAGAAAAAGATGCTTGATTTAAAGAGGAAGAGACAAAAGTCGGTGGATAGACATATTTATAACCCCACACTTTCTTTTTAACAGACTTTCAGTGAATGAATCATCCTGTGCAATCTGACTTTAAGCCTGAGACGAGGTGTGGCTGCTGCAAAAGATCTTAGGGCCACTGCTAACTGGTGATTAGAAAAGGTTCTGCTCTGGACAGGGCATCTCCTGTTAATAGGGGGTTTTCTCCACAGCAGCTGCTGTGGGTGCTTGGCATAATGTGACCCTGAATTAGCTCAGAGGAAATATTTTCCTCTCTACTACTTGTCAGAGAGATGTTTTCATATCTTTAACTCATTTTCTCTGGGAGCCTCAGTTCTTCCAGGTTACGTTAAAATTTGTGAAAAAAAAAACCCAACCCCAAAACCAACCAACAAAACAATCCACTAGAAAGGCTTCCTTTTAAAATAGATACTCAAATATATGAATATCTGCTGTTTTGGTATACAAATTCTCTCCCCTGTGACTTGCTGCAATTTGTATGCATTGCATTCCAGCTCCACACTCAAAATATTTTGTTGGTTTCCTAATGGAATCACTCTGTATCAGTGTTTAATGACTGAGGACAGTAGATCCAGATGATCCTTCTGGAAAGACCTTAGGTGTGTAAATCAATTAGTGACCGTTAAGGCAGGTACGTAAGCAGTGAAGTAGGCAGCCATTTAATGGCTGATAGTAACGTCATGCAATTATCTGTGGGTCCGTTACTACCTTAGCAAACTACTGATCTTACTCCAGATTTGTACTTTTTGTTTAGTTCTGTTTGATTAAATGGACCCCCCTCTCAAGGGTCAGTGACAGCAGAGTTTGCTTTAGGATCCAGGCTTACCAGCTTGGATAAAAAGAATATAAATAAATAACTAAAGAAGACGACAGATGTGAGAAACAAAGGAGATAACAGAATTCAATTACGCTATTTGGAGATGGTCCTGACAGAAGGCGTGAAACATCTACATATCTAGGAAGGCCAATTTTAGGAACGAGGGTAGTGGTACACTGAAGCATTCATTCTTCTTTTTTAATTTCCTTCTTTGGATGTTGGTTTGCAGCAGACCACTCGGCAGCATCTTTGAGCCAGCAAAAGATCTGACAGCTGGCTTCCAGCCCCCATTCCAGGGAATTTCATAAGCAGTTTATGCAAAGCTGAACAGTATCAAGAAGAGATATTGAGCCCATAATTTTAGATAATTTACCCTGTGCTGTTTAGGAACCTTTCTTTAGAGGTAGAAGCTGGGGGTTTGAGTCCATTTTAAGAAGAACTCCACATTTTCTGTATCTGGGTTGGTGACAACTGGAGGAAAGAAGTGGCTCTTTCAGGTATTTTTTTATGCCAGTCTAAGTTTGAGAAAGCCTTCCCAGCTGAAACTATTTGTCAAATTAATATTGAATTCATAAATTGTTTTGGAATGGATGAAATTGCTTTTTGGGGATATGAATAGTTCATTCACAGGAAGAAAAATGTGCCCAGCTCCAGCGGATTATATTGGCAGAGATGCACCCAAATGTTGCTAGAAATTACTTCCAGGCTGAGGAAGGGTGACGAATCCCACACTTAACCTTAAACATGCACTTAAAAGCTTTCCTGAATGCAAAGCATACTCTTGTTACTGGAAGTGCTGGGCCGAATTCTGCACTGCTTTATGTGCTCGTGTACGCCCAGACAGGTTAAGTGCCAAAAAAAATGCAATATGCAGCATGTTTGCAGAAGTGTTTGCCACATCCCACCTTTTTTCCAGAAGTGTTTATGCTTATACAGGTTTCTTTGACAGCAGAGAAGAGGGTCCAGTTTCCTAAAAGACCACATTTTTCATACCGCTCTGTCTCATTCGGTTTGCCTGCAGAGATTGTTAAACAGAAAGTCTCCAGTGAGGTAAATGAAATCTTTTGCTAACTGTCCCTTTTCACATCAGGGCAGTGAAGGTATTTAAGTCAAATATGACTCTTCCAGGCTGTGTGTGACACATCTGCTGTACCTTTTCTTCCTTCATTGCCACTTATCCCACTTAACGGTGGCTTGATTAGCTGGCTAAGTGGAAATGCTGAACTGTAGCTGAAATTCTCTCCTTCCCTATCAGTTCTTGAAAGGCTAAAATGATAAATGGGATTCAGACCTCAGAGCCTCACTTGCATCACAAAATGTCAAACCAACCACTTTGTCTGGGTTTAGTGTTTCTTAAAATCTGCTCCCTGCCTGCTGTGTCTATCTTCCTAAGCATCTGCGTATGTGCATGTGACAGCGCACGTGTATATATTTAAGGGCCAGCCTCTCGTTGTCTTGAGTTGTAGGCACAGGGGATGTGGCAGATTTTAATATACATCTTCAGGATCTCCTAATCCTCAATATCCAGCCGTACAATGATCTGATGCATGAAGGTAAGAAAAGGAAAGGAAGGAAAAGGAAAGGAAAATATTTTGAAACTCCGTAACTAACTATACAAGAGATATGCAGAAGGGCAGACTGGACATCAACTTCACTTGAACCCTCTGCTGACCATAACCAAAAAGCCATTTCCATAACAAAAAAACCCACCACAGCCATTTCCGTAGCAAACTGTTAACCTATAATAAAAGATAAAAAGATTGTAAATAGTATAATGTGTCTCTGGAGAAACCAAGAGACATCATGGTCAGACATCCCAAGGTCCTTTTTGATCCCAGAAAGCAAACCTTTTATCACCATAATGAGAAAGGCAAGGAGCCTTAAATAGCTCCCATCTGTCAGATTTGGATGAAAGTACCTACCTGCCCCCGAATCCGTGATTCTTTTCAGCCTGAATATGCGAGCAAGACACTGTTGCACGGCACCTGAGAGAAATTAGTATTACAAGGAGCACTAGTGTGTCCTGCCCTCTGTCTGTAGCTGCAAAATCTACTGTCCCGGACATTACAATACCATTGTATCTTATAATTACAATTTTATCACCTTGTGTGTTGCGCACCTGTGACTTTTTCAGGCTTCTGATTGTACAAAGCTCATTCTGGTGAAAGGATCATGAGCATTTTCAAGCAGTTTATAATGAGGATGTCATTGCTTTTCATAGTGTTAACAAGATTACCATCATGTGTTCATGAATACTTAAGCACATTCAATAAAAAGGATGGGATGTGAAGAGGATGAGCTATTGCAGCTCTGAGATTGTTAATCAAGGTTGTAAATTATCCATATCCTTTAAATTCATGGTGGGACAGCAACATCAAAGCACTGTTTCTCCAACTGGCTGCAGTCAGAAAACAAACTTTTTTTTTTTTAGGGACATCACCATATTCTGCAAGCTTTCAGGATAGAAAATTGACTCAGAGTCCCAAAGTACATGTGATCATGAGCGGTTTCTGCATTTGCTTGCTTCTGTCAGCTGATTACTCAGTGATCAGAGCTAGAAGGAACACTTTATTCAGTGTCTTGGATCTGGGAGAGGATGCGATACAGGTTTGATGCTTTACAATGTAGGCCATCAAATGTACAGCTTTGTTTCCAGGCAGCTCCATTTATTTACTTACTGATTTTTGTATTGAACCTCCTTCTGCCACCTATTTCATTCTTGTTAGTTCTCTGGAGTCTGCTCATTCACACTCCCTTACTCACCTGGGAAGTTCCCACTGATGCACTACTCCGGGGCCACAGGACCCTGCTCTCACAGTCACTGATGGATACTTCTTGGGTACATCAACAGGCACAAAAGAGGGTCAGGGACTGACTTCTGGCCCAGAAGTCAAGTGTCATTGACCAGTTCCTGTCAACACTGCTTAAGACTAACCCTCTTAGTATAAAATTCCTCTTGGATTTAGCTGTTGTGGTGCATCGCAAAGGGGTGACTAACAATGGCTAAGTAGTGTGGACAATCAGGTGGACACTCGGGCTTAGTCCTCTTTTTCTCAGCAGAGTGGACAAAACCCCTGAGTAAGAGTGATGTTTCTGTCTGCCTGCTTGGGTCTCTACCATGGAAGCAGATCGTCTATGAAAGTCTTTTTAGGACTACAATGGCTTCTAGTGAACTGTTCAACTTTGAGGACCACTAAGTTACCAAAATCCTCACTTGTTCCTTACCTTTTCTGTTCATAAAAATCACTTCAAAAGATCTTCAGTCACCCTTAAAACTAAAATGCATTGCTGTGTCATGAATTATTTGAGGGCTACTAAGATGATTAAGGGACTGGAGCATCTCTCCTACGAGGAAAGGCTGAGGGAGCTGGGGCTGTTCAGCCTGAGGAAGAGAAGACTGAGAGGGGACCTCATCAATGCTTATAAATATCTCAAGGGTAGGTGTCAAGAGGATGGGGCCAGACTCTTCTCAGTGGTGCCCAATGACATGACAAGGGGCAACGGGCACAAACTGGAACACGGGAAGTTCCACCTGAACATGAGGAAAAACTTCTTTACTGTGAGGGTGACAGAGCCCTGGCACAGGCTGCCCAGGGAGGGTGTGGAGTCTCCTTCTCTGGAGATATTCAAAACCTGCCTGGACGCAGTCCTGTGCAGCCTGCTCTAGGTGACCCTGCTCTGGCAGGGGGGTTGGACTAGATGATCTCCAGAGGTCCCTTCCAACCCCTACCATTCTGTGATTCTGTGATTCTGTGATTATTGCTGTGATATTGTGATAATTCCCAGAGGCCCAGTTGTTAACTGAGGTGCTGGGATTTTGCTAGCACTCAAATGCCTACTTAAGTGTTTTGAATACAGAGGGGGAGTCCTGAGTTCTGGGCTCTGCTGAAAAATCCTACATTTTATTTAGTATGGCACATTAGAGGAAGTGGACACAAGGAGTTCCTATCTGTTACATGTCTCTAGCCTCTATACTAGAGGTTCACTCTCCTATGTTTTACTCCATTTAGATCTCTGTAATCCTTCTTCTTAGCAGTATGGTGGGTTGTTGCGGGCAAGGGGAAAGGCAAGTGGTCCCAGCCCTTCTCAGCCTGCTGTGTCACTTGGTGGTTGGGACACTCTTGCGGAAGGTAGAAGGAAGAGGTGACTCAGAATCTCCTCTGGCAGAGCAGCGAATTAAAACTAGGTTCCTGTGCAATTGCTAAAATGACCAGATTATTGAATAAAAGGTTGCCACAGAACTGATGATGTTTGTTCAGCGTTGTCAGAGAGTGTTAGGCATGTTCGCTCTAAATATGCTTAATTTGCTATTGAGCAGGGTGTTGGAAGGCACATTGACCTTGTTGTGCCCTGATGTACTGTGTTGAATTTAAACCTATGCAGGACTCAATTAATATACGCTTATTTGTAACCATCTGAGAGATGAGACTTTTATATGACACTCTGCTTGATGCAGGGGAATATCATCTCTAAACCACTTACCTGCTCTCTCAGTCAGGTTGGTGTCAATGTCAAGTGGCCACATGAGGAAGGCACGTCTCCTGAGCTTCTGAATTTGATCCCTAAACTGATGCCTCCAATGTTTCAACTGACACTAACAACGATATAAACATCGGACTCTAGCAATCTCCCATTTAGTCTAGTTACCATAAGCTGTGATGGCCAGGTGTTGGTCTAAAGAAAACAACTTGTCACACCTGGTGGTACTACAGGAGCTGGATTCTCCTTGTTTGCCTTTCAAGAGTAGAGTGAAACAATAGAGGAAGCAATCTTTGCAATTAATGTGATCGAGTTATACAATGTAAACCTTTGACAAATTAAAACAGACGCTGTTACAAACAGGCTTTGTACATAATTTCTCCTAAAGTTGACATGAAAATACACTTTTAATCAGAAAGCTAGAGAACAAAATTCTTTCATGTTATTATTGCACTATGTCTTTTTAATCTTTTTTTATCCTCCATTTTTTTTACACTGTGCTGAGCCTCTAGTATCATAATTGAACTGAACAGATATTTTTCATTAAGCACCATGCATCTTTTCTGTGTCCCTCCTCAGATCCCTTTGAAATTCCCAGAAGTAGCAATCTGATTTGCTTCATATTCAAAGCTTCCTTCTTGAGAGGACAGTAAAAATATATATGATTGCTTTAAACCTTAGCTGAGGTAAATGCAATGTTCAATAACTTCATCAAATAAAGTTTGAATTTTATGGTGCAAATGCCAGTCTTCATGGTTCAGTGAACTTTTTCAAATAGTACACAGCCTGCCTATATCAAATTTGTAGAAAGGGATTGATTTTGTTGTTGTTGTTGGAATAAGGCCATTTCAGCCTCATTGCATGCTTTCCTGAAATAATAATGCTATATTAAAAGATAAATGATAAACAGATTACTGTTTTTAAGGATTATTCAGAATGTTAACAACAAATATGACAGACTTTCTGCTGTAAACTTAAATGGCAAATCTCAACCTGATTATTAAAGTTCTGTTTTCCACAGTCATGTAGGATTATAGGGCAAGCATTTTTGTCTGCTAGACAGAAGCATTATGCTTTCAACTATAACCGTAGACTGTTGTGATTATTTTTTCCCCCATCTATTTCCTTAGTTTTGTGGTGGTATTGATAAGATAGCTATGAGAGACGGCAAAATGCTTCCTGTGCATAGCTAATGTTACCAACTGTGATAGCGGGAGAATATGCGACAAAAGCAGACACATTTAGAACATTATCCATTTCCAGACTGATAGTCAGTGACAGGACAAGTGGTAGCTGTTTAATGAATTGTTTTGAAACCTGGCTAGTGCAATGAATTCCCCTCGGATTTTTCTATCCATGTTTTCTAAGGCCATTTGTATGTAGCTATTTTTTTCCTGTATTTGTTTGCTTTTATCTGTAGGCGGATGATGAAAGGACTGCCTTTAGCATACACAGGGAGCAGCACGTTTAAAAGCATCTAAAATGCAAATATACCTAAAATCTGGGTTAGGAAGTATGTAGTAGCAGCTCCTTAACTGGTGTCAGTGAACATAACTCCATAAAAGCCACTGGCATAGTGCTAATGTGCCCAAGCTGAGCCCATATCTCTCCTTAGGTCCCTATCAAAGCAATACATGATCAAAGCTCTCTTTGTTCCTTATCCCAAATAATTTGCAATCTAACACTCAGTTCTAATTGGTTTATCTTAATTTCCTTTTTGTCAGTGCCTTTTTGTGGCACCGGTAATTTTAAATGACATGCATCTTGGGATTTCATAGGCAAAATTTACGCCAATAGTAATTAGACCTCATCGAGGCTTAGAACCTAAAGGGGAATAGGTTCACCTAGTGAAGACAGCAGCAGCATTATGTGAACTCCTCAGTACTGTCTGAATGCCAACGACATGGTATTAGGTAGTCTTTGGTGTGCAGTTGTCCAAGCAGTATGGAGAAAATGAAAGCTTATTTGCATTAGCACAGAAAAGCCCCAAACCAGACAAACCAAATTTAGCTCTGTAAGCTAAATGTAAAAATTACACGATGGTGGTAATTCACTCATTCTATATTTGGGTAGAATGGGAAAAAAAGTCTGCAATTTGGGAAAGTCTATGCACAGGAGCTTTTGTGACCTTTTATTTGGAGGAAGTAACTTTGGGCTAGAACTAACAGGTACAGTGGGGAATGGGCACGTACTTTGCAGAGAAGTACATAGTGGGCATTTTTTTCTCCTCCTTATTCTTAATTTGCCCTGAAGCCCCCAAAACACATAACATTGTTAGACAAATCATCTGAAATCATTGCCTATAATGATGATCAACTCTCTCATGTGTTTTCCTTGCCCTCTTGAAGGGCTTTGAATGCAGCTGCTACCTGCAATGTAGTCTTTGGGACAGCAATTCCTTCTCCTGCTTCCCTCCAAGACATGTAACAGTGAGGCCCCGGTCCTTATGAATTTGCAGCTTGATGATACAAGGAATCAGTAAAGCAGGGTCAGATGAGAAAGAGGAATTACGCAACAACCACTAGAGCAATCCAGGTGGCTGACCTTCAAGATTGAGATAGGTTTTTAAACGGATTAAGCCACTGAATCCTGGTGTATGAGAACCTAATGCCCTTAGACTACTTTGAACAGCCTGGCCATAGGATATGCTTAGTGTAGTGAGAACGTGATTTGTTCAGTTAAGGTGTCCATTAAGTCCTTGTAACATTGTCATCCTAGTTCTGACAGGTAATTGGTGCTGACCTGCTCAGAAAGTAACCTGAATGTGAAACCAAGTCAGTAGTAGATATGAGATGTCAAGAAATAGCTAGATAAATATTAGGGAGTTAGAGAAAGCACTTCATTAAAAACACAGTATTCAGGCAAGGTTAGAAGTAAATTATAGATTCAACCTGCCTCTAGGTTTGTTGGGAGCAAGGGCCTATGTGCTGAAATCTCTTGGGTATGGTTGTCATCAGCTATAAAAAAAAATGAATGACCAAGGGCTTACGTGGATATTTTTTTGGCTGAACATGAAGGGTAGGGAAAAAAAAAAAGATGGGAAAGCATAAAAAAAAAGAATAAAATAGGGCAAGAAAGACTGGTAAATACTGGTTAAAACAGTAGGAAACTGAACTTTGACCCACCATGGAAGGTTGACGAGGTTAAGCTGGCATTGCACATTAGAGTGTTTAACATATTGTTCTGTGCATCAACATTTTGATTTCGTATTCATTTGATAAATAATGCAGTGAGAACAGGAAAAGGTACATATGAACCTTCTCTGACATTGCTTGTAACAGTGGAAAGGAATAGACTCGCAGCGCCTGGAATGTCAGTTGCCACACATACTAACAATTATACAGAAAAAACCCTCAGACAGCAAAATGCAAAATTATCCTCTTACAAGTTACCCTGCTGCTGTACTGGAAAGACTTAAATAATCTTGCATTCCATTTGCACATGCTGCAAAGTGAGAACTGTATCGCTAGTCTATTTATTTTGTGTGGCATTGGAATTGGGTATTTTCAAATCTAACGCAAATGAAGGATGACCCTCAAACTGAGACAGAATTTGGGTTTCTTATGTGTATACAAACACACACGCATATATATATTTATACACAGAGAGAGACATATATATATTGCAAATAGCAGTTGAATATTTGTAGCTCATCCAAGTCCCTGGGGGGAATCTCACTGGAGACATGGAGTCTCATCTACGAGAACAAATTGAGAGCACCTTCCCTGACTCCACGTGACACTCCTCATTCCCAGTGCCTTTACGGCTTCCTTTTGGGTGTGCTTTGCAGCTTATTTTCTGAATGAAAGCAGGCAGTATTGTGAGAGACCAAAGCATTACATACACAATCAATATAGTGATGAAGCCATCTTTAAAGTATAAAACCCCCGCACCCTTAGGAATAAGAAAGGAATAAGGTTAAGGTTAGGTCCAGTTGAATCAAAAGCAGATTTGCCATGTTGTTTTCATAATATATGTTGATAACGGGAGTTAGAAGTAGTTAACGGTGTTTCCTCTTTTGTGAAGTAATGAGGCTGATTGTTACTTTTGGCTTTTATTATGACTGGCAATCTGATTCAATGAGCAATCACATACAGTATGTGTAATTTTATTATTTATTGCTTTGTTCACTATTCACTTCACAATTTGGCTTTGGATAGCTATCATTTCAAATTACTCAGTTCAGTGCTGCAATTAGACATTCGATAGTCAGTCCTAAGTAATGCTTTCTTCTGGCACACGGTAATACTCGAAGAATAATTCCATTCTCCCCATCGAGACAAAGCTGCTGAGAATTGTGCATTCAGTTTTCTTCTACTCCAGATTGGCTATTTGAGTTACTGCAGCTCCTGAACTTACGCAGTTTCAGCTGCTTACTTACCTGCAATAAAACTGTTAGAACTAAGGAGGCTCTGAAAGCTCTTCTGATTAACAGGCTCGATGCGTAGTGGAGTGCATTACTGCTATGGCGAGAACTATATGGGAATAAGCAAGCCTAGTAGCCTTGGCGCCCCAGCAATATGAAAAAAAAAAAAAAAAAAAGTCAGCTAATTGGGTTGATTTGTGCTTGAATAGGGTCTGGGACAGCAAGTTGCATTTTTTCCTGTTCACCTGATGAGGTAGCCCTGCCGTGGAACAAAGAGTAAGTTCTGCTGGATAACTAAAGATTCAGATTGTTTAAAGGCTTTTACATGAGACAGAATGACTATAAACCAAAAAAGCAATATTCAGATGATGTTAGCCGGCTGCCTGTTTCCATTTTTGCTACAGTCTTTGTCTCAGATCTGAAAAAAAAAATATTGTCAGATTCTGTTTTTGTTACAATTTTTTTCCTCAATAACGAAATATCAACATTTTCATGGTTTGTACACCACATGAAATATAATATTTTGCTGGAATCCTTTGACCTTTTCAAAAACTTGTATTTTGGTTGTCTGGCAATTCTGCTATTTCCCTGCAGGTTAGAGAGGAAAACTGTGTTTTGTGGAGGAGGTGAATTTACAATGGCATTGCACTGGGCTCTGTGGCAGGTATTCAGAAGCAGACTGGATAGCCTATTGGATATAGGGGTGGTGGTGATTTGTAATGATTAGTCCTGCGAAACACAGTGACCTGGACAGATTTTTTTTTTTTTTCCCCAAGTGTCATTGTAATAGCATCTGCTCTGATGAAAAGAAAAAAAAACCTCCTCAGAAAATGTCCAATTACCCAAGATGAAACTCAAGCCAGGCCTCCAGGAATGATACCCAATTCTGTCTTGCACCTGAAGCCATCTTCTTTTTTCTCAGCAACACTGACAAACACCACTTTTCTCTCCAGCACAGAGGCTCCAGGCTGACAAACATTCCCTGCATACTGTTTTGTGAAAAATGTCAGGGTTTTGAAAACTGGGGTTTTTTTGTATCAGAATGAAAACTGGACTTTTCAAAATATTTTACGAGAAAGAAAAAGACCGATCCTTTATCCTCTACAGTGGTACGAAATAAATAGGTAAGAAAGAGACACGTATGCACGGCAGAGAGAAGCAGAAGTAAACCCGAGCCACGTTTTTTCTCGGGCCACGTGAGGGTGTTGAACAGGAGCTTAATGTTTCTGCTAGGGTCTCACCTGACCAGGGCTCCCCTTGGAGGTTAGGAGATGGTTTTGACAGGCTGATACAATAACCAGAAAGGTAAAGGTGCCCTCACTTAAAAAAATTTCTGCCCAGTCCTACCCAGAGCTGGGGTGGTTCTTGGAGCACCAGCGCTGCCAGGTTGAAGCACTGCTATCTCTTTCTCTTCTCGAAGCCCTGTAGCTGCTGCTCCCGTCTGCAGCAAAGCTTCTCATCACGATGGACAGTCCATTTTCATCTTCCTTTGCAGCTTCTTGCTTCCACCTGTTTCAGTCCAGCCTAACGACACCACGTAATTAGTTTTTCCTCTCAGGTATTGCAGGCCCCTTAAGCACCCGGCTGAGTCTTTTCATCAGTTTCCCCTGCACCTTTTCCCTTTTCATCCTTCCTCACTCCAATTTGTTTTAGGTCTTTTTGTAATCTGTGGTGCTCTCTCTTTGCATGGCCAGTGTTCTCTTTTAAATTTCTCCATAAAAGTAGTTTATTTTCCTTTTCAGGTTTGTGCGTATCAGGCACTCGTGTTTCATGCTGCATCAAGTCCTGCCGTGAGTCCGTGGACAATCTTCCTTTGTTTGTGGGCCTTTGACTGAAGTCCTGTGGGCTTTGTTGGCCTTCAGGTAGGGTGGGATGCAAACAACAGCAGAAACAATATAATCACCGTGTTCTGGAAGTACAAATAATCGGGCTGTTTTTCAAATGTCCGTAAGTTACAGGAGATGGAAACATACTCGCATCACCTTTATACGTCTCGGCTCCAGCTGTAACACAGCTTTCAGACCTTTAATGTTAGCAGTGGCAACCTGGACACAACCTACGGAGGATGAATTTCTTCTTAACTACCATATGTGATTTAATCTCCAATCGCACAATTTTTGAATAATAATTTTCCTGCCTGGTTATTTTCCCATTTGACATTCACTTAAACCTTTCTTATATTGTAAAGAAAATAGCTTTGATTTAGGTAGTTATAGTGTAATTTAGCATTTATGTCTTCATTACTTGGGCATTTCAGTTATATAACACATCTTGCTTATCCACCTGATCCCTCCTTCCCATCCATCAGATCACAGTAAAGCTATCGGTATGAGTGAAAGTTTCACTTATTATTCTAGTTACGGAAAGATAGAAGATTTTCAGCATAACATGCTGTCTTACAAAAAATCTCTTTTGATGACAGTATTACATATAAGAGTGTGACTGATCTTAGAGACTTCGTAACAAAAATTTCATTAGTTATATCAGATCTTTTGTTAGATTGGATAATATACTATTGCACGGAAAAGATACAATCTTTTATAGATATAGTTTTTTTCAAGACATAAGTGTATGTGTGTGAACTTCAGTTCTAGACTCACCTGACTTTCTCCAAGGTAAAATACAGTGTTCTGGATTAGATCTGCTAGGAGATGTTTATATAAATCATAATTTCTTAAACAAAACATTCAAGGTTTGAATTTACACACCGCAAAAATGCATCTCAAATCTTGTACAGAGGCAGAACTGCACTAACCCCGTCCTTCACAGAACAAGGGCATGCGTTACAGTAGATACCCGCTAAGATTTCATCATACGTGGTTTTTTGCATGAACTGTTATGAGCCTCTTGTATAAAAACGCATTATTGAATGTTGATCATGTAATGAACGTTCTGGGTTTTCTTTCAGGGATTATTTGTTGGATCAGATTACATGGGGGTCTGAAACCAGAAGAATGTTTTCCCTTTCTCCCTCTGGGAACATCAGAGAATGCAGGTTTCTCTTGCTAAGTTGTGCTACGTCAGAGCCCAGTATTCACATGAAAAATATTCCTCTAAGCTCTGCTATTACTGCCTGTCCTCTTTCTAACATTTGTGGAAGTGCTGTAAAAGGAAGAAAGGTAATAGGTGTAGTCAATAAAAGAGAAATAAAATCTACCATGAGAAATGGCATAGCAAGCCCGTGCTTCCAGAGCTTGGGCTTAGATGCTACTACATGGAGCAGGGCTAACGAGCTCCATTGCTCTAGTAGCTTTCTAAAGCTCATCTGTATACTAGTTTTAAACCCTAATAAACCCTTCCTTTTGTAACTTCACTGAAGTCTTTTGCAATTACCAGGTAGGTAATTGATCCAATGTCTACAAGACTTAAAAAAAGAGAAAAGATAATGTTCTGTACACAATTATGTGAATTTTAAACTCTAATTGTTAATTGGAATGGATTCATATGCAAGTTCTGGCCTTGATTCTGTTATGACATTTCTGCAGACGTAAGGATTTTTTACAAGATTAGATTTCTTGAACCTGTACCTTGCACAAGTGAGTCTTTGGTTTACTGAATATTTTACAGATTTATTTTCTTTATTTTCCTGGAGACTCATTTTCAGGTCTTTATACTCTTAAAACTCCTGTTACCCTTAATAGAGATTTTTCCAGTGCCACAACTGACTGCAACTTTGAGATTATACCCACAATGTGATTAATTGTTAGAGTCAAATTGCTGCAAGACTTGAAATGGCGATGTAGTTAAATGTCTCCCTCCCCCTTGTCTTTTTTATTTTTAAACCTTATTTTCTGAGAAATACTTGGGCATTGCAGGTCTGATCACATGTGAGGGACAGCTGAGGCTGGAGGGATGAGATAATAGAGAACAGCAACAACAGAAAATTCCCCTCCAGAACCTACTCTGCCTATTCAATTTCTATTCTGTCCAGAAGAGCTATAAAACGGGAGAAAGGTGAGTAATAGATTTGAGAGTCATCAGAAATATAAATTATAGCTAGACATTTCCTATCAGCATCCCATGCAGTTAATGATAAACAGTCAATGAGATGTATGCACTTCTAGCATTTTTATAATGAATCTGTTGCTTCTATGACAGCTTACTGTCAAACATCATGCTTTGGAATTTATAACTTTTGATACCATTTTAATAGATGGTCTAGATACGCTAAAATCTATTCTTTTTCTTTTTAGGAGCATGACACTTTCACCTAATGAACCTAATGAACGCACCTAATGAAGTCCAAATGGCTCTGCAAACACACGCACGTACACACATGAGGAGGATTTTCTTTCTTCCTTCTTTCTCTGTCTCTCCCTTTCTTTCTCTCTCTTGCCTTCCCTCCTTCTTTCCTTCATTTTAAATGACTGCCAATGAAAAGAGAATAAACTATTCTTAGAGACTAACAGTTCAGTGGACTAGAGGAAATGAAAAAAAACCCAAAAGGGATTATTTAAAATCTGTAATTGCATAAAAAAGGATCACTTCTGTACTTACCGCCTGATTTATTATTGATCTTCCTACTAGTTCTTTGTGTGTTTACAATATTATTTGCTAGTTGTCTTCAAAAGCATTGAAATGATGACTGCTCTGCAAGCCTCGTTCCTCTTTGCATCATTGCAGCATTGCTTGCCCAGGAATGAGCGATCAGACCAGATTCAAGAGGCAGAAAAATGCAGTCTCGGATCCCTGTTACCAGGAAAGCAAGTTTTACCTTTGAAATTATGCTCGAACATCAACCTTATCACTCATTGGTGTTCGATTCTGATTGTTTGTAGAGGAAATATTTGCATTAAAACTCCTGCCCTTTGCACCCAGCCTAGCCCTAAGGAAGCCATGGTTTTAGATGACAAGAAATGTATCAGCTTTCGTCAGGTTGAACACAATTTTATTTCTGCTGCAAAGGTCTGGTTCTCCCCATGCTACTTTTATGCCAGTTTAACTCTACTGATTTTATTAGCTGCCAAAGTAGGTGAGCTGTTCATGAAACACTTTCCTTTCCCCGCCTGCCAGGCAGTCGCAGTCTCCTTGCCCTCAGACTTCTCCGCAGTGACGACTTTCAAAGGTGGGTCAGGCTCCTTTTCCTGGCTTTATTGCTGGCCTGTTTCTTCCTCACAAGCTCTTCTTCTTTTTTTTTTTTTTGTTACCGTGGGAGGGATGAGGCCTCCCTTGGAGCAAAGTAGTTTTGGAAAGAATAGTTGACATATTCAAGTCACGTCTGGAGGTGAGTTGCTTATTGCAAGATAAATAGCACTGAAGATCAAAATGTATGAAAATGGCAGGCTAGGCCTTTTGTTTATCTTCGTACCTTATAATTTGAATATTAATCCCTTCGTTTACAACACTATCACAGGCTCACTCATTTTTATAAATACAGGGAGGGTATTTTTACATACTGTCTTATAACAGAAGTCTACGCAGTTGATTATAAGCCTGGTGTTTTTTAACTAAATCCATGCTGAGACTGAAAAAACCCAACTTTCTTTTGTCTTCTAATAGAAGAGACGCCAGTTTGGTAACATCTCGTAATGTATGCAGGCTTCATGCGTGTTCATTACCTAGAGTCTAGGAACTGCTGCCTAACGACATAATCAGACTAGCAGTTATAGAGGAGCTGGTAGCTAATACAGGTGCTATCTAGCCCCTCGGCTACGTATGAAGGTTGCATATAAATGTGGCAGCGGTATGTGTGGCTATTGTACTTACTAAAGTCAGGATGGGAACAAATGAAAACATGAAGGGAGAGGTCCACAGAAATGGGTACAGAGAGTATAATGGAGAGGCTAAATGGCAGAGGTGGTGATGTGGCAGCTGAAAGGCAGGAGAGAGGAATGAGAAGGAGAATTTATAATGAGTGCTATGGACCCTATAACCGGATTTTCAAATGTTATAGGGCACTTGGAGCAGGGATGTGAACAACTAATCAGGGCTGTGAGCAAATTCGGATGGAGAGTCTACTGGGATCGGGGGTTGTGAGATAGGCTAATTTTCCAGGAGATAAGGCTGTTGCTAGCTTAGAGACTAGTATAGGCAAGATGATAGCGAATGGGTATATTGAAGAGAAAGTTGATAATGAAGCCACAAGTATGGATAAGAGAGAGCACTAGAGAGAGAGAAGATAAAATGGAGAAGACCATGGTAGCTGTTCTGGAATGGGATGGGGAAGTGACTGGAAGAGAAGAGGATGTGCTACATAACTCCACATTACAGGAAGAGAATGGACCTCAATACAGTCCTGCGTAAAGGTTTTTTTTTTTTTCCCCCTAATTCACTCACAGGGACAACTACAGACTGAATTCTGTAGTTTTGTCTTTCGCTATATTCTCTTGAAGCAAATTATTTTAAAGTCTTCTTTCTGGTGAGTATCTGAACAGTTCATAACAAATCATCCCTTCTAGGAGATCATTCATTATTAGACATATTGATGGCATGTTTGAATCTCTAAAGTGGTAATTTATGCTATTAGCTGAGTTGTCTTGATGACCTTCACTACACTAGTATTTTACTCATTCTTTCATATTCTTGTACTTCATACATACCAGAGAATAATTCATATCCTTGGTAACCTTTGCAAATGATTTCCCCAGAGGTTTTTCTTCATCAATACCAGAGAAAACTAACCCATTGTCATCATCCTCTAAAAAGTAATTAGCCATGAATAATTGCTCCTTCCTGACATCTTTCTAACTTTGCACTGAATTGATTTTTTTTTAAGTAGATCTATTAATTGTGGAAGCATTAGGCTGCCTTCACACTTTTATTCTCCCATTCCTTATTCTATGCTTTTGTTACAAGTGCTCTGGATTACATTTTGCTTGTCTTGTTTAATGTTGCTTGCACAGTTCCCTAGCTTTATGATACTTTGAATTCCAGACTGGTAGAATAGATTTTCCTGTGCAGTGTTATTAGATTCGATTTTGGAGTACTTTTACTCAGTGAGTTATTTTTGTGGAAGTCTTATGCCACTTTCACGGGACATTTTTTTCTCTTATTTGCCCAGCAGGATTCCCAGTTTGTCTCTGCCAAGAAAGATCCAGGGAAGAAATATTCATCAGAGCTGTGGTCCCCTATCTTTTTGTAACTGAGCCTCGCTTGATACGTCTGGCACCGTTTGTGCTTTATGGGGTGTTTTAGAGTTAGCTCAACTACTGCCCAGGGCTCAGGGGCATGGCCTACCTGTGCAATGCTTCTGTCTCACCCTAAAAACCTTCAGAAAAAGACGTCTCAAAAATAAAAGAGGGGAAAAGAAACATGCATTCACATGCACTCTCAAGGTGTTCCCCCGAAGGGAGAACCTCTTTTCATCAGGTATGACTAAGTTTCTCCACGTTCCATGGAGGTCTTTTTATAAAGACAGGTTATGCTGGAAATGTTTCTTCAATGGACTATGAGAGAGAAATGTGTTTTCCTTCAACATAAGGGAACCCTTCAACCATACAGCTACACAGGGAGAACAACTCTGTTGTTTTAAACTGCTGCAGCTCCATTGACTTTAATAGAGCTATGCTTTTTTAAATAACAAACGATGACGCAGGCAATACAGTGCTCTGTGTTCCACATGTCTACTCCTGTGCTTCTGCATACGAGTAGAAAATCACCCTATTTTTCCCTACTGGCCTGTCTGAAACCTTCCTGATGTTGTCTGAGACCTGCTGCACCCCCACCTCTCTTTCATATAACGCAGTGGTGCTCAAAGTATGCTTCAGAAAGCTTTGCATCCATTTTAATAATTAAAATAGTTTTTTATTTTAATTTCTAAGGAAATATCTTCTTGGACATTTCTACACATATATTGTTTGGCCTTCTGTATTTGTGGGCCTCTTTGCAGTGTATCTTCCCCCTCACCCAATGTATTTGTGAAGGTCGCTTTTTATTTTTCTGATCAATTCTTCTATTTTACTTCTCTGGTTGGTTTGTTCTACACAATTACCCAACTAAATGAATATATTTTTGTTGGTTTGCTTTCCCATCTCTTATATAATAGAATTTTTTAACCTCCTATAATCGTTTGGTCCATCTGACAGTTTATTCTCCATATTTCTTCTTTTTTTCATGTAAGTCTAGAGGATCTTAATCACAGTGGAGTTGGAAAATGTGGTGGATTTTAATGCTCTCTTCCATTTTTTCATGATAGCTTCTTTTTTTGTAAGCCTTCTACAGGTCCTCCCTGATTTCCATTAAAGTTCTGCCTTTAGGACTGAACTCTTGTTTACTTAAATCCTCCAAGTGCGCCTTTCCAGAACTGAAAACCTTTACACTGCTTTATTACATGAACTCATTCTTTACTCTGTTGGATACAAGCATCCAGTCGTCACTATTTTCAGGTTTCTCTTTTTCTTTTTTTTCTCCTTTTCTTTTCTATCTGCAAACATTACTGTAGACTGAGAACATCTTAGCTGCTGACTTTGGTAGGTGCTTCGTGAATCCTCAAGTTAACTTCAAAAGGATTTAGATATTTGTTTCTGTACATGTATCAGTGGAAATTCCACCAGAAATATAACAACCTAGCATGTTAGCCCAGGAATATTTTATACTTTTCCTTTTGCATGTTTTGAGTATGCTTTCCTTTCTGTCTTTGAATCCCACTGTAGAACTATAGTTTGTTGTGATAGTGAATATTTTCCTGGACCGTAGCACCACGTGGCTTATCCTTGTTTTTCTGTCTCAGCCTTGGAATGCAGCGCTTGCTTAGATTGAAATGGTGACTGCTTAGAAGGGAGATTAAAGGACTGCCAGGGAGATACCCAGGACAGGGAATCTGTGTTCTTACATAGGGAAATTCTAGCTATAGTCACAGATTCCGGTTATATAGTTGCCAATCTAACACGATTTCTTCATATTCATTCTTATTTACATATCTGTGCCTGAGTAGGACCAGCTGAAAAAGGAGAATATTCAGATTATATAAACTATATGTCTGTGTACAGTAGGGAATGGAACTTTTCCCAAAGGATTTAAAAAATTAAGTATGTTTTTCACTTTTTTTTGTAACTTATTCTTATAAAAATACACTGGACTGTGTTAATAATGGACTCAAATACTACAGCAGCATCTTCATTGATTCCTCTCCCTCTGGCATAGCTCGTTCTACAAGATGTCAACAAAGGGAATGTAAATTTTCTCCCGAATGCACGATCTTTTCATGCCACCACAGACTCTGAGAGACTCCTTATTATTACTTTTGATCTCTGTAGGTCCTGATATTATGAAATCCTTCTGTAAACTCAGCTGCATGCACATTTCATCTGTACAGAAAACACTTAGGTTGACTTTACAATTTTTTCCACCTTCAAAATTCTTTGTTCCTGTCCATGCAAAGTTAAATTTCTCAGGGGAAGAGGGATTGACGCCTCAGTAGAATAGGAAATTGTGAGGAAAATCCCCTGTTGACTACTGGGTATCAAAAAGATTCATAGGCATCTCATGGGGAGTGTTATTTAACCTCAGATGCTTCTGTGCTGCCTTATATATAATCTGATATTTTTCATTTGGAATCCAAGTACATCTAATTATTTTTACAGAAATGTAAAATAAATGTGCATATAAATTATAGATTAGGAATGAGGATACCCTGGTAAGTAATTCCATATAGTTCAGCTATTTTTTTTTTTTTTTTTTTACATTATTGGTTTAAGTTTGAAGTGATATAATCCTTTTTTAAACTTCTTCTAGAATTGCTTGCATTATTCCTTATTTGCTCCTTCTGAAGCCTCCATGTATGAAAGGTTATTTATTGTGGCACTAGCACTTGCTGAAGCTTAATAGGAAAAATTCTTGTAAGCGTCACCATGGTATCTGTCACAGTTGCAAGTAATAATTTTGTTTCCAAAATCTGTCAGCTCCTTCTTTTTTTTTCAGAAAAGATGCCCTGCTGATATGAAAATTGCCTGTGCTCCACTCAAATGGACAGAGAAAAAACACCCAGGGCCCAACATATTCATAGACGAGCCTGGTGAAATTCCTTATCCAGGTGAATTTTCACCTTATTTGGGTGAAATTACTTATGTCAGCAATTAATTTGGTCCCAGATTGTTCTAGAAGGCATTCCAAAAGTTAACAATGTGAGTCTCACCGTACCTAGAAATAGTGCTGACTCTTCCATGTCACTTCTGGGTCGCAGTGTTGTCAGCTCCTGCTTTTAATGGAGTCTCATGATATTTGTTGGTTTTTTTTTCCTGAAGTCCCAGATTCTGGGGGCGTATCTCATATTTCATTTTTAAAAGCACAGGTTTATAGTTCTTAGGGTACCTCAGAAACCCTTGATAACTTGACCTGAGTGCACCCTACAGTCTCAGAAACTCAGACTTAAAAAGAAACAAGCATTCATAAGACTTAAAAAATTCAGGGTGGTGTTTTTTTTTTTTTTTTGGCCAGTATTACTCTTTGGAAACTGTAGTAGAGATAATTTGTGACTTTTGAATTCATGTGGTTAGCAGCGCAGAGTCATTAACAGGAAAGAATAGCTCTCCTTCATTTGCAGTAAGGCATGCCTCTGCCTGGTTTGTGCTCAAAGCTCGGCGAAGCCCCACTTACAATATTCTGAGTAGCAGCTTTTTGCCAGAGAGGGTACTTTGGCCATCTGGGCATGGGCAAACAACCGACCGAGGTTGAAACCACAGATATCCTCCAGGTTGTCTCGGTAACTACAGGCGAGCCATGTGTGACTTCATCTCTGCCACAACAAAATGGGACTGACATTATCTTGCCCTTTGCAAGGCTGTTTTGAGCATTGACTCGTTAATGTTTGAAGCGCGTTCAGTTGCTGTGAGGGGGGGGAGGTAGAGGGAGGCTGAAATTGGTGGGCAAAGTATGTGCTGAGGCAGAATGAAATATTATTACTTACCTTTCATAAAATTGTGGGTAAAATTATCCTTTTATGATACTTCCAGCTACACAGGAATATATTTATACAACATGTATATTTTATGTATTTATATATGCCCATATATATTTCCAGAAAAATTTCTTTGTAGTCAGCTGAATCTCTCATCCCTTTTCCTCCAAGGCATCCCCTGCCCAGTGTAATGAGGGTCGACGCAAACTCTGCTCGTGCCCCGAGGTGACCAAAATCTGGACGACTGGAGGAGTGTGCTGCAGCACAGGACCCGCTGGAGGCTCCTCTGGAGGCGTGCATCCCACCCGCAGCTCCGGCGCAGCTCCCAGGATGCTGCGAAGGTGCATGACGGGCAGCAGTGCCGTGGCTGGGGTAAGGACCGATGGCTAACCCAGTCCGTGGCTGCAGGAGTAGGTAAGTCAGTGAAGATAGAAGGTAACATAAAGGAAAAAGGGTTTTAAAACAAGAAAGGGCAATTTGCATGTCTATCTTACTTGGATTACTGCCAAACGCTGACAGAGCTACTAAATAGGCTTCCTGTTCACTGTCAGCCCTAATGGCTGTGGTTAGGGCTATAACCTCCGTCTGTCTGTCTCCCTTACTTACCTGTGAAATGCCTACCCCCTTCTGCAGAGCCGTGGTATTTTATCGCAGAAATCTTTTGTCGTCTCCCCTTCCTGCATTTGTAAAACCCCCACGTGTTTGTTGAGAGGTGACTTGTCTGAGGTTGTTTCTTGGCTTTCCTCTTGGTTTCCCAATTTCCGTGTTGATTTTACAGAACAGCTTTTTCCAGTAAGCCATGGAGTAACTGGGTCAAAACTTGGTATTTGGGAATTAACCCAGAGCCGCCCCATTTCTGCCACAGCCTGTTTCAGTGTTACGAATAGTCTTTGGGTTTTTGGTGAATACTCACTTCATTTTTTAGGGCAACTGGTGAAAAAAGTGCCGCTTTAACAATTGAGGCATTATTTTATGGTAAGCAAATTAACATCTTACAAAATAAAGGCAATGTTGCTAAAAGCTTTGAAACAGAATTTTTGCACCTCTCCAAAATGCATGATTTCTTTTCTTATACCGTGAAATATTTGGACAAGGGTTTTACCGCAGCAATTCCCACTCGGTAGTTTTGTAAGGCTATGATACTGCAGGAGTCAGAAGCAGGTATGACGGGAGAAATCCTAGTCCGGTTAGAGTGTTGCCGTGGACTTAAATTAAGCCAGGGCTTTGCCTGAAGTTTCTGCACAGCAGAAAGCCTGCTATAGGCCGAGAGGAGAGGATTCTGATGTAGTCTCCTTTCAACCAGGGCTGGAAGTCAGCTCATCTAACTTAAGCTGCCTGGAAGTCCAGTATCTAGTCTAAACCAGTTTTCCAGGCTACCCTTATAATTAACGGGAGGAGATAAGCTCCAGAGGGCAATTCATGCTGCTTGTCTGAGACACCTGCTTTAGCACTAGATCAATCAGTCTCTTCAGTGTTTTTCTTTCTTCGCTGACTACGGGTGGATGCCAGACAACTAGCTCCGAGCAGACGTTTCCAGTTAGGGAGGTGAATAGGACACTTGTTATCTGCATGGTGTCATGCCTGTGGAGTGTGACTACAAACTCCTGCTCTCTTGCTTCTTGTGGTTAAAAAGAGACTCAATGTTTGAAAGTGAATTTGCTCCTTACTGTTTGCAAAATATTGTCCTCAACCGTGTAGCAGTAATGGCGGGCTTGGTGTGGAGCAGGGCACAAATTAAAGCAGACTGCAGACGTAAAACACAGATGCCACAGCTTGTAACCAAGCTCTTGTGCCTCTTGCGGTGATTACCACACTCCTCTCAAGCACTGCAACTATTACAAAGTCGGAGTTCAGCCCGCGGATCAGCCTGCCCACCGCCACCAGCTGCTAGTCAAGGAGGAGACATAAGCATAACATCCATATAAAGGGTGATCTCTCTACAGCCCGGGTGAAGTGAGGGGTGTGCAGCAGTGACTTGCCCATCAGATGCACAGACACATGGTAATGATGAGTTTGTAAGACAACCGGCTCTTTTTTTCTGTAAGCCGTGCAGTCCTCCTGCATTACCGCATTGTGTTACAGTGGCATTTGTGGGCATTCGTTGCTCCACACCTTGCTGTTTATAGCAGAAGAACTAAAGGAGAAGAGGACTCGCAATAGCTGTCTAAACCCTTGTCAATGGCAAGGGGGCAGAGGCAGACTCTGCAAATGGCAGAGAGAGAGACGGTTCTCAAGTTTGACAGGCTAAAGCAAAGTTAAAAAACAACCAAACAACCAAGCCTCTAAGTAGCGTTTGTCTAACTGTTTTCAAAGATGGCATTTTGAGCTTTATGTTGCTTTAGTCAGTGATGTGTTTTAGCAGAGAAACAACAGGAATCGCGTTGAGCTCATCTCAAACACACATAAAATATTTTAGTATCTTTTCTTTTATCTCCCCTTTCAGATACAGCTCAGGAGAAATATGTTCCAAGTGACAGCATCTTTGACAACCTGTACTTTTTGTTCTACCTTTTGTTCTTCTTCCTGTGAAAAGCCATGTGATGAAGATTGCTGGAGAACATTGATATCGTCCCTACTTATGTAAAAAAAAAAAAAAAAAGAAGTAACCGTATATTTCCCAGAGGGTCAGACTGAGCCTTTAACTGCAACATCAAGTGAAGGGCTCTGTATCTCTGAAGCAGCCTGGGGCAGGACGTATCCTTGCCAGTATGTATCAAAACCAAGCAGTAGAGCACTGAACAGAATTCCTCACTTCAGTGTTAACCAAATTCCTCACAATAAGCTAAGAAGTCTACGAAATGCCACGGACTGAGTTTTCTGAATGTGCTTTCTCCCTTTGTGCCAGCAAATGCTGCTGCGACGCACAGAGAGAGGCAGATTCTGAAAATATAGGCAATGTTTCTTAACCTCAAAGTTAATGATTTCTTGAATTGGAACATCGCCTTTTCATTTTAAGAATTTCAAACTTTGGATTTTTGCCTTAATTGCACCTGTCTTGAGCTAGGTCCAAAGCCAGCAAGCACTTATGAATGTATTTAACTTTAGTCATGTGACCAATGATAAGCCCAAACGCAACTAGTTTTCGAGAGGCTTTTCCACAACCGTTATCTCTGGTAGTAGAGGCTCTCACAAGAATAATGAATTTTCTTCACAGAATCCCAGTGAGATAAAGCAATGTTATTATCCCATTGTACAGCTGGGAGAAATGATGACACAGAAATTAAGTGCTTTTCTTAAAGTCCTATTTTCAGTTTAAAAAGAGGTTACAACTCCAAAAAAATTCATTGTATTATTTTAAGTTAATTGATCTTGCTGTCCCAAAGACTTTTTCTGTGTATCCATACACAAAGTAAGTGGTGCTCTTGAGTGCTAGTGATCATTTATGATGACAGAGGTCTGCTGGAAAATGAATAAAAACTGTTTTATAATGTGAGCCCTTGTGTCTGTATGTGCCCGTGTGCCTATTTTGAGTGCATGTTTTGGAGTTTAGAGCTACCAAACTAAACTTCAGATCCTGTAGGTCTCCCAGCAGGGCAGAAGTTTCCAAGAATGCTGAACGCAGTAGAAATCAGCAGAGATTGTAGAGAAGCAGTGAAGAAACACACGCTATATTTTCAAAGCAAGGTCATTGTTCATTAATATTGCTACGGAGAGCTTAGCTACACACTGAGTTCTTCATAAGCTCTACTTATCAAACTACTAGATGATACTCCAAATCATTGCCTGCTTGTGGAGCAGCACGACTAGTCATGGTCACAGAGGTGGGAGGGCTGGCTGAGATTGTGAGGACCTGCCCTCAGCTTGATGTAGTTTTTCTCTTCCGAAGTAACATGACGCTCTTTAAGAGCCGTGTCCCACTGACTGCAAAAGCTCAGGAGCAAGCTGTGTGGAGTGGCTGGAGCAGAATTCAATTGATTTCAAT
The DNA here is from genome assembly GCA_009819775.1 of Phoenicopterus ruber ruber. Taxonomy (NCBI): domain Eukaryota; kingdom Metazoa; phylum Chordata; class Aves; order Phoenicopteriformes; family Phoenicopteridae; genus Phoenicopterus; species Phoenicopterus ruber. The sequence goes on along the minus strand of CM020215.1, from coordinate 185,405,048 downwards.
GACAGACAACTGGAAAACAGGATAAGGGGCACACCATCCGCCTGGTGTCTGCCATGCAAATCCACCCACTATTATCAAACTTGAAGTTCTCTCCAGATTACAAAGCAGGTCTGTGGAGAAGTATCTTCTTACATAAAATAAAGGTCAGTCCCAACCAAATTTCAAAACTCTGCTACCCTCATAGACAGGAAAGGAATAAAGAGACGTGGAGACATAGGTGGAAATTAGAGGCACATGAACCCTATATGAAATGCAGAAGACACAATGGTCTCTGATGTGCTGGCAGCAGAGTAATGAAGAGATCCATAGAGGCACTGGAATTGGGGAAGATGGAGAAGGTGAATGAGGACATGGGAGGAGAATGGGGAATCTTGGTGCAGAAGAGTAGATATGGAAGCATAAAGAAGCCATTACTCACTAGAAGGAAAGAATTACAGATCCTTGGTATACAGGAAGGAGGACTGCAACAAGTCCTTAAAACAAAGGAAACAGGGAAAACACAAACTTTCTGGAGAGGTGAAGGAATCAAAGGCTGCTAGTGCCTACAGTAAATCTAGGCTGCAGAAGCAATAAAGCATTTACCAGTTTATGGAGCAGCATATCCTTGGATGTGCCTATTCAATTTCTAATCTGGCCAAGTTCCCATACTGCCTTCAGGAGGATGGGACAAGGACCTCCTCAGTTGAGCCTCCTCTCTTAGATGGTAATGAACACTGAATAGGTCTGAATCTTGATGGCTTCACTGGGAGGAGCCTTTAAGGTAGCTCTGCGAGGCAAATTTGGTGTTAAGTGTTGGGAGCAGCTCTTACAGACGGGAAACTACAGTATTTCTATTTTGGTGCTCAGGAGTGATCACAGTGTAGTACCACAGTTAAGAGGAGAAGTGAGCACGACAGTTAAAACTGAACAGGCAGTCGAGATCTGAAGACAGTAAAATTTTATTCTGGGAGAAAACTATAGGATCAAATGCTACGTTACCGATATTGCAAGATATTTGTTTATTCAATAACAAAAGCCCACTTGAATGAAGTGCACAAGTCCTCTCTCCCTGTTCAGCTAAATTTAATACCTGAGGTTTCCCAGCTATAGGGATTTCATTTCATTACCATCTTCAGGTTGCAAAACCTCTGCAGAATGGACGAGAGCCCATGACAAGTCACTAGTTTGCAAGAACAGTTCAGGTATGTTTTTTCCCTTGAGCTGAAACCTCACATATGGAAACTGTGTGAAGGTGAGAAAGCAGATGAAGGCAGTGTGGACAACTAAGGAAGGCCAAGGAGGATGGTTTTTTTTCAGTGTTTTGAACTTAATTTAAAACACTGCTCCCAGCTACAAGAGAAAAAAAAAATACAGACCATTAAGCTGTAATGGAGATACATCTTCAGATCTCTTTGAAGTATAAGAGCAGATATGTGTAAAAGCAATATTTAGAGTGTTTTAGTGCTTTGTATCAGAAATTGTCAAAGAGCTTTGAAGAAATAGACTCCCTGCAATGTGTGTACGAGCTGTTGTTTCCATTTTACAGAAGATTAAAATGAGTCCTAGAAAGATTCATATGACTGAGGTAAAATAAATGGGAAGCCCATGACAGATTTTAGTATACCACCCCATTCCCAGGCCTATGCTTCATCTGCACGGCTCTCTTTGTGTTTGCCTGCAGCAAAACAGAAGTTTAAAACAATAGACAAGTTACTATATATGTATCAAAAATCCTTTCAAAATCCATTTAATTGTATGTTAATGAGAAAATTCTACTTTGAATGCTTTCATCTAGTTCATAGATATAGCCAAAAAGGGGATGATATTTATAGGCATGTTCTTGACAGACAACATTGTGTAGCAGGAAAGTTTGTTTTCTCTGTGTGTTACAGTTGCTGTAATCTTCAAAACACCCACTACAGCAGTCTGCTTTGATAGCCCCAAAATTCTCATTTCTCTCTGTCTTTCTTGCTGCTACTGTGCATTTCATGGAGCCTATGATCTGCCTAGCTTTTAATAAAACTAGGTGGCACGTGGATTAGGGCTCTCTGGGCCAGAAGAGTTTCACGTGCTTACAGCTGGACTGATTTTTTTGGCCTGAACAACACTTTGACCACTTTTCAACAGAAGAAATAATCAGAAGGACATGCAGCTGCTGCATAAAGGCCAGGGGAAATTAAAATGTTTCCCATAAGGAAACAAATGAACAAAATACATATGCGGCTTGATTAGAATTTGCATTGTAACATCATTAATTACTAAAGAGCCACAGGTGGGAATGACATGAGGCATGAAAATATGATTATGAAGGGGGAAATGATCATTCTGTGTCAATAGCACAGTCCTTACAAAGGGACATCAAACTGGCGAATGGCTAAGGGTGTCAGAGCAATATTTTAGCAGATGAAATATTTCATAAGAAATAAATGCAAACCCATAGAACGTTTGTAAAGCTTAATGTTTTTCAGTCCTTCACAAATATAATTTAATTCTTTTTTTTTCAACAGAAAAGTGTGTAAACACTTGGCAAGATACTGGCCTTCTGTAGACAATAACTAATCCTGACATTATAATTTTACAGTTAGGGAAATGAAGGAGAGAGAAGCTCAGGGTAAGACAATGAGTTCGTACCAGAACTGAGATTACCAAACCCTGCACTTGACTGACAGCACAGGGATGTTCTGGGCTCTCTTTGATTGTGATTTGTCTTGTGCTACCTTACTCTCCTTCTAGTAATTCTGTACAGATGCTTCTGCCTGGAAGCTTTACTCTAGGACTCCGTCACTGGCATATTCCAGGCTTTAAAAAGTTGTTGCAAAATCTACAGAAGCGTCTGCAGCTTTCACTTTTTTTTTTAATTTAACTGGTAAATTGAAGTAATAAGGAAGAACACCAGGAATAGATCCAACTCATTATGTTTACAATTATTTTACTGCACAAAATTTTAAACCAATTTTACTGGACATGAGGCTACGTAGGTAAAGCTAGTTTAGCTAACTATTATAAATGTTGGAGAAGCTTCCAACCAGCAACTAATCTGTTCTTTTGTGCTAATCTTTTCTTGCCACAAATTACAAAAGTAATGGAGCAATATTTTGGAACATTTTTCTAGGCTTCTGAACACAAAGATCTGTCCCCTTTCAAAAAATTCAATAGTGGAATTGATAAATGATTTAAATCTTCCTTCAAACGCCGAGAAACAGGTATTGATGCCTGTGTTGCTAGCAAAATGAGTAATATTCAGAAAAAGAAGCCTCGCTCACCTTGAGGATATGTTGAAAGTCTCCTCAAAGCACAGGTTCGACAGAGAAAATAATTTTAGATTGGTGACAAAAAGGACAACAAAAATTCTGAAGATTGGGTTTGTGGCTGCCAGGCCAGAGCGCCGTGATTATACAGTTTCCTCTTACTCCTACCCCTCATCTGCTTGCAACATACGAGGTGCAAAACCAGGAATTTGTGGACAGGGCAATTTGGGGAGCTGGCTCCAGCGAACACGCCGCTGTGCTTTCTATTCCTGCTGGATGGCTTATATTAACTTTGTGATGGAAAGCGGCTTAGTCCGAAACAGCTATAGATATATCTATGCAATTGATTTGGAACATAAATTCTTATATGGGATGAATCAAGAGCAGGAACAGAAGGCAAAATGAGATTCATCAGCGGTAGCATATGACTGTGCAGGAATACGAGTCCTTACACGTAAACAGCAGCATGGATGAGAACGCAGCCTCTGAAGGCTGAATAAACAGTCAGTATGAGCCTCAGCCTATCTGCAGTGCACTGAAATGTTTTCCCTCCTTTCCCTTCAAAGTACAGTACAGTTTTTTTTGTCACCCTTTTTCATATTTTCTACGAGAAGAAGCTACCCACTGTGCTCAAAACAAAACAGTAAAAAGTAAAACAAACAATCCGAAACAAAAACCAACAACTTTTGTTGTTATATGATTGTTTTCTATCTCAAGTAAAGCAATAAAAGTATTGATTGGTGGAGGAAAGCCTAAAAATCAAAATGATTTGTCTCAGTAGTAGTCTCTAGAAGAATGAGCTCCTCAGCTGCTGTAAATTGGCCTACTTCTACGGACTGAGATTTTAGTGCAATCGTCGCATGTGTCTGAAATGTCACAAAAGCTATGAAGCGTTAGATATTAGATGGTAAAAATAAATAGAAACTAACAAGGTTTGCCTTCCTACTCAAACCCTTCAGTCATTCTCTGCCTTGGTTGTTCTAACCTAAATAAAACCAAAGGACTTCACTTTATTCCTGCTACCACAACTCAGTGATCACTTGTAGCCATGGAATGATTTTGTCCATCAAGCTCCCCTCCATCACCACCTGAATTTGGATCAATCAACCCTGCACAGCACGAGCCTCACCACGTTATTATCAACAGCAGCTGGTTTTCTCTGCCTGCTGTGAGACCGTGCCTTAGGAAGGGGTAGTATCCCCAGATTCCGTATAAGCGAGACCAGAGGGTGCTCTGGAAGCCCGATCGGTGACATGTGCGCTGCACGTGAGTTGTCATCCTCTCTGAAGAAAACGTAGATGCACAGAGATTCACTTTGCTGGGCGATTCGAGGCGCCGTGGCACTGCTGCCGCGCTTGCGCTTCGGGGACTCGGGTCAGCAGAGGCTGGGAGGGCTGAGTGGGATCCTGCCTTAGAAAGAACCGCGTGGTTCATTTTAATTCTTCATCCTCAGGTAAACTTGTCTTTCCTGGACTTTCTGTCTCATACTATTTTTCACTTGCACTGTTTTCCCTTCTGCCTTCATATATCCTGCAGTCATTTTTTGTGCTCTTTCTGTGTTGCGAGTCCCCTGTTTTCCACTGTTTCTGCTTTAGCATTCTGAATCCAAACTCAGTAAGCTTTGCCTGTGGTCTAATCATTGTGCCAGATATGCCTTGCTATTAGAATTTGCCCTCTGTCTTCTCATCTGTTTCAGTAATTGACCTCTTTATTTGTTAGTTTAACATTTTTATTCCTTGCTCTAGTTATTGTCATTATTCTACTTATATAGACTCGCTAATGTTTAACTCCATAATCATTATATAGAGAGAAAAGCTGCAAGCAATTTTGCACAGTAAGTCCCTCTAAAAAGAGAAAATGCTTTAGAACGATTTTTCCCCCCTCTCCAAAGAACTGTTTTTCAAAGCTAATCAACTAATACACGAGAATAAACTACTCTCTCTGGAGAGTCAACACATGGCCCTCTGTCCAGTAAACAGGGATGAAACAGTGCCCCATAAATGCCTCAAGGAGAATGAGGTTTTCTGCATCTTCCACATTCAGAAGAGAGACAGTGGCCAAAATATTTACTGTTGATAGTCATTAAAATGCCCCTTGAAGGTTACACTAGAGAAGTTGTTTTAACATAGGCCAAATCTCCAAATACGTTTCCTATTCATGCTACTCCCACAGTTTTAATTAGAGAAGTTAAGTTTTTCTCCTTAAACTTTGCAATATAGTTTTAAAATAAATATGTCATATTTCATTTCTGAGGCAGCAGCTTGGCTCATAAATCTGGGCTCAAAGGACCTAGGCCATTTCAGCCACCCTCAGCCTCAAGGCGGAATCAGCTATGAGTAAATATTTCTCTTTCACGTATCCCTTTTAAAAAGCCTGGTGGTGAGACTCCCCTGTATACCTCATCCAATCCTTAACGTTAGGAAGGTTTTCCTAATGTCTGGTCTAAATCTTCCTTGAAACAGTTTAAACTTGTAACCTCTTGTCCTACCTGTAATGAACATAGAGATCAATTTATCCCTTTCCTTTTTTTTGAAGCAAACTTCTACATGTCTGAAAATGGTGGCCCTGTAGTCCTTATGAGTAAATGGACCCGATTCTTTCCATTTTTCCTGCTAGACTGTGTTTTTTAGACCTCTGGTAATTTTTATTTTCCTCTGGAGTCTTTCACATTAGCCAACTGTTGTCCTGAACTATGAACATCCAATGATTGACATGACGTTACGTTGGGGCTTTCTTTACCAGCTGCTAAGCAGAGTATGCTTTACATATAACTCAGCTATTCATGGGTTCCAGTACAATGCTTGCTTTTTTTTTTTTTTTTTTTTAAATTAGCTGGACAGAATGATTCCTTTATAGCAGCACTAGCAAAAACGTGGGTCACTATCTCAGATACAGAAGAAGCTGCAAAATGTCAGAAAATGTGTATTTGCTTGTCCTTCATTCCCCTTCCCCGCCCCCTGTACAGGTGCTGCAAAGTCTCTGACTCGTAAAAGACTTTGAGAGCTAATAAGCTGTTTAATACAAGTGAGTTTTCGAAAAAGAGTTTCTCTTTTGAGAAGCAAGTAGCAGTGCTGATCCCTCTAAAACTTGCTTCCCATGTACAAGATTACTGCTTCCCTTCCTCCGCCTCTCACAGAGGACTGGGCTGATGCTTCCCTAGCAATCCTAAAACCCTTTTGCAAAGATGCAGCTACTTTCGGAAGATGGTAAAGCCTTATAGAATACTCAAGCTTCATTAAAAATGTGCTTTATCTCCAAAGCTTGTGAGCTAGTACAGTGTAAAGAAGGACAGTGCAGGGTGATATTGATCAATGCTATTTTTCTTTGCATACGCCTTTCTTGTAGTCAAGCCACTTACTGAGTTATCTTGACCCTAATCTTTCTGGTGCTCTGTGCACTGAACTCTAGCTGAAGTTAATGGGAGCGCTGCATGCAAGCTTCCAAGTTCAAGCCCTCTCTCACAGGCAATCTCTCCTACACTTGCAGATTCTTTGATATCATGAAAGCTTTACTGTGTGGTTGCTTTCCTCTTGTAAACAGGATCAAAGACAGCATGTCATTTTTTTATTTTATTTTATTTTATTTTGGTCTGCTGTCTGGTTGCTGTCATCTCTTTCTATTCTGGCTCATCGTGTATTGCACCTTGAACATTATATCGCACAGCACTTCACAGTTTGGTTCCACCCTTTCTGTGTGGTACATGACACATTTGAGTAATTTTTCCTATCAGTATGGCATTTTGTATGATATATGCTACTCTGCTAAGCTAATTGTGATAAGTCATGCTGCTAGATCCGGTACAAATGTCCCTTTTTCAAGGTTTCTCTTATGCTTACATATCCTTCGCTTTCTAAGCATGCTAGTTCTGTTTTCCTAATTGATCTATTTGTATGACAATTTGATAATGTAAACTCTGTTGCCATTTTCCTAGGACACAAAAATGCAGGCTTTTCTGGATGATACCTGAGAACAGTCTTGAATATCTATCACATGGATGATGTAAAGTGCCTAGCTTGTAAGTCCCCTAAATGTCTCAACACTGCAACTGTGAGTAGTCAAACAATATTTTTTTTCCGTTAGCCCTTATTCATAACCCTTTGGCAATACTAAGCAGCTGAAGAGAAAGCAAACTCTTCTGAGCTGAGGAACCTCTCTCAAATCCCAAATTACACTAAACAAGGTCATTCCTGCAGTTCTCAGCAGCTCCAGGAAAGTAATTGCAATCTTTCAGTCAAAACGGAATCCTCAAAGCCATTTTCCTTGATTCTTTCACATCTGGATTTAGACTCCTGCCTTTCAGAAAGCAGGCAAAACCTGTCAGAAGAAACACTGGCTCCGGAGAAATAAATTACATTGGGGATACATGAGCCTAAGTTGTCAGAAGTGGGTGTAAGGGGTTACTCTGAATAATTACAGAATACTATGCAATGCTGTGGGGGAAAACCAGATGGTTTTGTATATGTGAAAAGAGATAATTGAGCAGAATGAGTGGAGTGATCTTTCCTCTGTTCACAGCATTGTTAGGGATACTGTGAAAAGATGTCCTCAGCTCAAGGAGAATGTGGAAAATCTAATAGGGACAACAGCAGAACTTACCCTCTTCTATTTACTGAAAAAGTGATTGAGAGGCAATCACTGGATTTATTTACTTTACACTGGATTTAGTTACTTCTCAACAGAAAGGAGTTCTAATAGCTGGGTGGCAGTGATAGAGAAGGGCTCAGTCTTGTTGACCCACACCAAATGAAGCATTGCATCTGAATGCCTAAGTGAGAAGAGCTCATCCATAAATAACAAAATGTAACTTTGTAGCAATGAGTTTTAAATAAGATTAAGGCAATTTCTAACTACACACAGGGAATCAAGACTACTGGACTAGTTCCACAGACTGCTAGCACTTGAGAAAACCATCAAGCTACACAAATACCACGAAGGATGGACGGATTGCCCAGTCATTCCATCTCTACTGAGGCCACAGGGAGAAGCTGGGCATTCCCACTAGCGCAGACCTGTGTTAAGACACAGATAAGCGAACACTTTCATCAAGTGCAGGAGAACTTTCCCCCAGGGCAGAACTGGACACTGCTCCTATGTGGCACAGGTGACCCTCGTGGTTTGATCCTTGCCCAGATTCACACGCTCAAAGGCAAAGATGGCTTCTCCCTAATTCAGAGCATCAGGGCCTCAGGGCTTTTGCTGCTATACAAGAGTACTTCACCTCTTTGTTTTCTAGCATTGCAAAGGCCTTGGGCATTTGTGGTAGCTCTGTTTCAGCTGATCTCTGTCTGAAGCACTTAACAGTTAGGTCTCAAGGGAGCTGAAATGTTTTAATTTGAGTAAAGTTTCTGGATTTTCTTACAGGGGAGAGATGTGATGGCCTGTGATACAAAAGAGGTGACCTTCAGCTCTGATTTTAAATCCTGCTATGAATTCCTATGCATAGATATTGCTGAGGGAAGGTTTTGGCACACTATGTATTTAATTTAAGAGTCTTGTTTATTCCAATTGTGCAGAGGTGTTCTAGCATGTACGAAGAGTTAAACTCAGAGAAAGTCATTTTAACCAAAGATCAAGATGAAAAGCCAAGTTGCATTATAAAGATGCTTAAGCAAATGTACCATATTTAATCTACTCTCATCTTAAAGCGACTTCCAATTTTCGCTTTCACTTACATTTCTAATGCACTGGTATTTATTACCTATTGCCTACCTTACCAAATGAGCAACAATCTCTAGAGATATCTTCTCTCTGATTAGAAAACTCTCACTGCAAAATAATAGATTTATGAAATATACATGAAGAAACTTTTATTAAAATTACATTAATAGCCAAATTCTGCACACAATTACACTTGGCCATTGTGAAATCAATGAATTGCACCAGGATAATAGAGAGCAGAATTTGCCCTGACCGAATAATTTTAGCTGATTAGAAACAATGAAATGAGATATTAATATTGACACTCCCTGTTTGAAATACCCTCGTTCTCTGGACCCAGGATTGATGATTTAGGGCTCTGTGTGGAAGAACAAAGCCACTCTGCCAGCCAGCCCTGACAGCAAGACCATATGTACTCAGACAAATGGTCTCATATAACTCCACTTCTGGGAGGTAAAAAGGAGGAGAATCTTATTCTCTCCTGCTTTGCACCAGGTCACAATTAATATTCCCCTACAGTAGCTGATAATACGTACCTGAGTAAGCTTTAAACTCGCTAGCTCAGGTGTTGAGAGCAATGGAGCTCCAGCAGCATAGAGTTCAAGAGAGGCTAAGCACCCAAATATTTACTCAGTCTTTTTCTGTCGCTAGCTAGCTTTGGTACCTCTTTTAGGGTAGCTGCAATATGAGGCTGGCTGCAGTCCAGCCAGTGGGTTTATTACCTCCAACGCAGAGCTGGGTTTATCAGCCTGGCTAGAGCACTGTGCTAATGTAATATGTATGATACTGTATAGATAGGGAAGTAAAGCGGCTTTAATTCTTCTGGTCTGCAAGCTAGCTCGTGGCTCTGTGTTGTGTTTTATACTCTGAGGGAATTATATTCCTCATCTGAGGGAATGTCTGGACTGGGGGAAAAAAAAATCTGAGGGCAATGACTGCTGAACCGTTTGTACATTTAGTTAGGGCTTTGTTGCCAGTGCTCAGACTTTCAGGCAGAGGAGCAAAACGGTGCCCACGAGAGATGCCAACTTAGACAAGGACTCAGAAAGCAAGGGCTGTCTGGGAACCCATTGCTACTAAACGAGCAGTAGTTACTGACAAGTGCTGTGCCCCCTCTCCGTACCAGATGGAGCAAAGGTGGGCTCAACCCTCCGTTCCCTTTTTGTTTTGAACTGGAGGGTTATGCTGCAGGAGAGTTTCTGAACCGTGTGAGCCCTTCTTATCTCTTACAGCTGTGAGATCCCAATGTCTTTTAAAGATGCTTAGGGGTTTTGCACAGCTGCTTTGTATGGACTACCTACCGCCCCAAACACCCAGACTTCAGCAGGCTCTTCTCTGCCTGTCTTGTACCACAGCATCCCTGTATGTTCCTGCACCAGTGCCCATGACTAATTAAAAGGAGATGTAAAGACAATGTTTAAAAAGCTGTGTTGCTCACAGCTTCAAAGGTGTTAAATGCCTGCTTCCAAATCAGAGTGAGCTGTCCTACTGAAGGATAAATACAACAATAAAGAAGGGCTAAAACCTGAAAACTGCTAAGAAAAAGGAAAGCGTTTGGGTACACTGACAGGCTGAGAAGACCTACACAGAAATAAATTAATTACAGTTCAAACAATGCAGGCTGTTCTGCCTGACTAAGGTGTGGAGGACCTGGAGAGAGGAAGGAACTGTAATGAGACACACCCCTACTTTCTTTCTCTTCTGTTTTATGCCCTATTCCCAGGCACTTTGTTTGTTGGGCTGGAGGAAAAAGCTATGTCTCTACTGGAGGAATCTGATTGTTCAGCCACTTAATTTCGCTCCAGTCACAGGGACCAGGTAAGAACATTTGTACAGTTAAAATGGGACTTGGGGGCTGCAGTGCCCAGAGCCTGGCTTGGGAGCAGATGAGCCGAGGAGTGCAGTCCCTCTGAGTGAGACCCCTACCAGGGGTGCCGATGCAGATACCCACAAACTGAACGTTTGCCTCCATGGTACCCTGGCAAAGAGGTATATTCTTTAGAGACCACTCCAGGCGTGCAACACGGAGTGGCAGGAAGGGGCTGGGGAACAGGACCCCTGCATCCCTCTCATTGTGTATGCTGAAAGGAGCAGCTGGATTAAGATGCCTCCTTCCCTCTGCAACTCTTCTTATCCACACTGAAATCACCGAGGCAATAATATGTTGGATGTCTGAGGACTTCAGAATGGATGCCCTATTATTTCTCTCTTTTGTTTTGTTATAATACGTGTGACCTTCAACTGCTTTCACACACTTTTCACTCTGTAGAGAAAATACCATGCTGAATGGCTTAACTGTGATTTCAATACAAAACCGACCAACAAAAAGAGCGTTTGGGACAAAAGCAACAATGCGGGCAACGACATTCAGAAGTGTTAGAAGTAAATCTAACTGCACACAAAGCAGAGTTCAGCTAAGTGTCACTGCCAAAACCCATCTTCTGTTCTCTATGAAATGAAGTTGGAAAAGAGCTAAATTGAGTACTGAAACTCACTGGAGACATAAAAAAACACTGGGAGAAAGGAGATGTACCTGCTCTGGAGGACTCCTGGCACCTGTTTTGCATCTATGCATATTTGACAGAGGGGATGGAGAAGGACCAGTCTTTCAGCCAGTGTAAAAATGTACAGCGATTTGCCTATGGAGAGGATCTGCTCCATGGCCTGTGCTTAATTCTCCCAGGCAACACTTTGGGAAATAATCAGACAGTCCTTCATATCTGATTTTGAGTGTACACCTGGAGGGAAATGCTGTAATTCTTCCTTTTTGAAACGCGTATCGATAAAACAACCTTCTATTTTCATTTGCTTCCTTATCTTCACCTGCTCTTCTGTCTCAGTTTTACTGCCGTTTGGATTAGGTTTAGCCCTACACATCAGGGATGGAAAAAGTTGCCTGGCTGTGCTGAAGGAATAGGGGAAGACACCCGTTTTTCTGAACGAGGTTATGCTGCGACACACAAGTTGCTTTCAGATGCAAGGGGTAATGCATAAGCCGATGCTTCATTTGCATGCTAAGGAAGGTCTGAAAGCCTGCTCGTTCTCCGCTTGGATCACGGTAATATGCATGAGTGAGAAAGGAGGATAATAACCAGTAGAAGGAGTTGCTTTTATTAACATGTAAATGCTTTTGCATTTTTTCTTTTAGATGAAAAATTTGGAGGCAAATATTCGCTTCCCTTACTTATGTGTAAGAAAACATGCTTTTTGTCTGTGTTTCAAATATTAAAAACAGGAAGAAAAAGGTTTCAATTTTGATTTTTTTAATTAGATAAAAACCAAAAATGTCCACGTGGGTTTGATAGGAGACATAAAATGCTCCCGCAAAAAATACCATTTTCCTGCCAGCTGCAGTGAACAGAGACCTTGATATTTACCTCAAATTGATGCAGTGGCTTGTGCTTAGTGCTTAGCCTTATGTCTGGTTGTACGGCTTCTGCTCAGGCTTGCCTTTGAGTATCCTCATTGACCTCTGCTGTGTAGGCTATTGAGCATCAGTACTGCAGCGCCGTGTGCGACACTTCAGGTGAGATGTTTGGCAGCCAGCCAGTCACACCACCCTGCCCACCTCGCACAAATAAACACTTAAAGGAACTGGTCGTTGTCTGATGAGGGTTCTTGTTCGCTTGTTTGATTGTTTGATTTGGTAAGCTACAGGAATTCAGGAAGGATTTCAGGCTGGCAGGGAGAGGAACCATTAAAATGTTCCATTCTCAACAACCTTCATATATGGGGCGCAGGAGAGCAGTGGTCACTATTCCAGTCAGCTTCACCATTGCGTATTTTCCTTCCCCAAATCCAGGAAAGATACAGTGAAGGAGGTATTTTGCTTTATACAGAAAACATTGGATCAAGGAGCAACAGACGGGAGAAGTAGCAAACATTCCAAAAATAAGTGCTCAAGAATCAGAAGGAATTAGAATACCTTGTTCATCTATAGTTTGCAGCAGGAAATGAATATTTATGTCTCAAATGTTATGTTAAAACATTCTTCCTTAATATGTATTTATATACAACCTTCCACAAAAAGTCTGCCTTCAAAAGCAGCAGGAGCTGACGTCCTGTCTTGCCAAAAACACAACATCTCATCAGATGCTCAGAAAGAATTTATACGAGACTTTGTGAAGTGCCTAACAAATAGCAGGCATTCTACTGAAGAAAGCATCGGCATTTCAAGATGAAGAAGTAAATCTGTTTAGTGCTTTAGGAGTTTGAAGCGACTTTAGGAGTTTAAAGTGACTTCTTTAAAAAATGTAGACTCCCAGCCTAATGTTTCCTCTGGACCCCTCTGGCTAACAAATGACTTGTTTATAACATTTCTAAATATAGATCCAGGTAACTCAGATTAAATCTCATTCAAACCCCACTTTATTTCTAAACAAAAATAATACAGATCTTATTGTCCTTTGTTATAGTCCTTTGTATGTAAAGAAAGCCTCTGAAAAATTCCTTATTAAAGTGAATGTACTCGTCATTTTCGTGTAATCTGAATATATCATCCTTTTTCCAAATAAAAACCAGAATTTTTTTGGAACACTTTTGTCTTTTCTGCATTATTATTGACAGCCCTACCTTATTCATTTAGGAAAAAACCCAGCACCTCTGGCAGGATTCCTTACGTTTGGATTTTTTATTACCTACAACAGTAACATCCCTTGCTTTTCACTTGATTCTTTTTTTGTTTCCTTAATCAGTTTGCCAAACTTTCTAGCTTCTAAATTTATATCCATTTCTGTCATGTTACCCTTTTTTTTCATTACCCCTCCCGCCCCCGGCACACACATACACAGATCACAAATATATTTTAGCTTTTGTAGGTGCTTTTATTCTCTCTGCTGAAGTCAAGTTGTTTTATAACTAACATCACCTAATTTTTCAGCTGTGGGATGGTAGCTTTTTGGCCATCAAATAAAATATTTAATCAGTTCTCTCAAATTATTCATACCTTTCTCCAGTTCTATCAGCCTATGGTTGTTTTCAGCTTTATGAACCTGTCTCTTTTAAATCACCAACCATATTTATTACTGATTAGAGCTTTTTTTCTGTCTGCATATAATGAATGTAATTAAGTCATGATAACTTGCTCCTAAAAAATCTTTGGTTTTAGTTCTTAGATCAGTGCCCTTTTATCTGCCAAGATGAAATCAAATTTATCTTTCCATGACACTATTTTTGAGTTAGGAAGTTGTCAGTATTTTTTTTTTTTTTCCAAGGTAGTTTTTGTACTGACAGATCTCTGATATATATCACTCACATCGAGATGTCAACTTCTCAGCTTTTTTTCCCTTATATAGGACAGGCAGGTTTTTAAGGAGCTGTTGATGCTGTTCTGAAGTGTGATATGATGGTGGGAGCTGCCAGTGGCTTGTGCCCCACCTTGTACTATATTGGCTAGAAAATTGATCCATAAACCTTCAAGATCACTTGCACAGGGCTTTATCAGTGGCTCAGACATGAGTATTTTGTGGAATGTGAGCAGGTATATAAAATGGTACCCTTGTCCCTTGTGCTACAGACCCTGATGTGTCATATAGCTTGTTCCTTAATGATGGGTCCCTGCTGCCTCGAATCTGATGTTTTCCAGATGCTTTTTTTCCAAATATCCCTCCTGTATGTTATGTGCAGTCACTGTCTTTCTTTCCGTTCTTCCTTCATCTGCCTGGTTCCAAAGCATGCCAGGCAAATGATTTATATATAAATTCTCGCTGCAGAGTCTCATTCCCTCAGTAATCTGGGAGGGATTAGCTACTTGATGATTTCAAGCACTGATTCTGATCAAAGACCTGCTAGTCACGGCCAGATGGGTCTCACAGAAGCGCCGACAAGCTGATCAGTAGGCCTGATAGGAGATCGAGAGATGGTCCCCACAGCCTTCCCAAAGGACAAAACTTGAAAAGGTAATGCACGCACGCACATGCATACAAATATTCTCTCAACTCCCCTCCTGCAACTGCACTGCCTCTGAGCAGAGGGTCTGCAGCTAGCCGTTCAGAAACTCCCATGTTAGCTGCTCTGTTTGTCGGGCTCAGCTGTTTCATTCAGCTTTTTGATTCTGGGTAAAGTTATTTCACTGGCTAAACAGAAGGAACGGTGCGTGCAATGCCCTTCTGGATTATCCCAAGTTATGAACTGTGAGTGATGGTGCAAACAATAATACACATGTATCATGCCGAAGTGAAAGATGGTCCCAGTGATCACAACAGAGAGGCAGAGAACAAGCAATCGCCAGGAGTAGCCTTGCTAGCTGAAAGAAATGTCTGATTCCTACTAAAGCCCAAAGTACTAAAGAACGTTTTCAAGTTTTCTGAAAGACAGATGGAAACGTCTTAGGGAACCTGACGCAAAGCAATTATGGATGCTCAAACACAACAAAGATTTTGAACATGAAAAGAGAATACTAAAAGGATTTTTATACTTGACAGTTCATTTCATTGTATTCTCTTTTTATATTAAATTATTAAAGAGAGATATATCAATGTGTGTATTTTCAGTCCCTTTTTGCCAGTTTAGCTTATTGGAAAAGTTTAACATTTCCCAGCAAAATATCTTCTTAATATTTCACAAATGTTACAATTTGCCAAGTTTTTCCCTCAGTAAATTATTATTGGTCGTAGCCTCTGATGGGCTACTCTTCCTCTCTGAAATGAAACTTCCTTCTTAATTTAATAGAGTACTGACAGTGGGATACAGATAAGAGAAGCTGCTAATCGTCTTTGAAATATCTTTGAACTCTCATCTTTATTATACCACTGAATTCAACAGTCCCATGATTTTCAGAAGGTTTATGCCTCCAAGAGCTTTAATAGTATATTAGAATAAAATAGACATCTAATTCCAGTACTGATGATTCTTTCCTGTTGCTGAAGATAGTTAGAAACGTGCTGGAGCTTTGGGGGTTACAAATCAATTTTTACACTGCTTAATGATTACCACATTTTTAAGTTCTTATGGATCACTTTATGTTATATAACATGTAGATCACAAGCATCTGTTCTGAGCTACTCACATGGGCCACTGCTACAACTATTGTCGGGGACCCCCTGAGAGAAAGCAAGTCATCCCACCTCCAGATAAGTGTCTAAGTTAAGAACAGTAACATTTACTTGGAAATACCCGTCTCTCTCCATCAAATGTAGAAGCAGCTCAGAGACTAGATCAGCCAAGAGCTAAACATTTGGATTGCTAAAATTAGGCGAGATAAATCCCACTGCAGGAGCTCAGGCTTGCTGCACAGTCAATGAAGAGGCAGGAGACAAGGGCCTGAGTTAGGAATCGGTGTCTCTCCGTCAGCTGTGTAGGGACTTCACAAGCCTCACTTAAGCATCTACATGAGATGGTGTAATTTAAATGCCCAGAGTGGGATACATATGTGATCCAAGCGCTTATGCACTCTACCAGGACTCACAAAGAGGCTTACAATGGCACGCTGTGCTGAAGTTACCCAGTTCTCCAGGAATTTGGGTTTGCAACGTGCTTACAAGAGGGTTTGCTATACATATACGTACAGATCCACAACAGAGTTAAAATCAACTCCAGTTGTCACGTCATACTATTGGGGCAACTGTTATCTTCTCTTCCCCACTCTATGAGTTATTATCTTCTGCCTAAATGCAGATTACGTGCAGGAACCAGAGCTTTTATTTGACTCAGAGGTGCTGTGTATGTTCCTGGCACTATGATAATATGCAAGGACTTGTGCGCAGCCAAAATATGTTGATACTGTTAACCAATATTTTAAATTCTCTGTAGGAAGTCTGCATGTAGTTCTTCTCACAGGCACTCCCATCCCTGTCATAGGGATCTTCACTATTAACATGGCTCTAAGCAAGAACAGAAAAAGACCTTGTTTTAAGTTTACATTTCTTCTAGCATCCTGGCCAGCTGCAGCTTCTGTTTACTGCTTGACAAACCCTTGGAGTACCGGAGGAGCTGCTGAGCTATCGGCAAAAGCTGGAAAAGCTGGACATTACTGTAACTCACAACTTGATGTGTGTTCCCTGTGCGCGGCTGCTCACCGAAGAAATTTTGGGTGGGATTTGTACTATTGCAGAAACCATACCATCAGGGGAAAAAAGGAATTTTACAAGATGTGAGTTAAAATCTCTCTGTCTGCCTTTCCAAAGATGCTTTGCTAGCTTCACTAGGAATTACTTGCATGACTCATGTGAGCAGGATCGGGTCTTTTTTTTTCTTAAGTAGACCACTTTCAAATGACTACCAGTTATGGGTGTTACCTTTGCAGTGAAGAGAAATACTGAAGCAACATAGGTAAACTCATCTCACTTATAAATGAACTTTCTTCAACATTGAATTAGGGCATTGGAGGGGCAACATGTGATGTACATTATTGCTGATCTTGGATTCTGTCACCATTCTTTGCCCAGAATAGTCTGAAGCACTGATGGGAATAAGGAGAAGCAAGGGAGTAGAGGCAGAGTTAGTAAATGACTACTCTGGGAGAGTGAAGTGCAGGTAGAATCACACCTTCTGTGGTTGCCACTTCAGTAATCTTTCAGAAAGCATTTAACTTTTCTAAAACTACATGCGTGAATTCTTATACAGTATCACAGCTAACTGCAAGGGGCAGCCTGTTCCCACCTGTTCCCACCTGTTTCTTTTCCTTTTCTGAGGATGGAGACTCCACAACCTCTCTGGGCACACTGTGCCAGTATTTGACCATCCTCACGACAAAAAAGTGTTTTCTTGTGTTCAGATGGACTTTCCTGTGTTTCAGTTTGTGCCCATTGCCTCTGGTCCTGTCACTGGGCACTACTGAGAAGAGCCTGGCTCTATCTTCTTTACAGCTTCCCTTCAGGTATTTGTATGCATTGATAAATTCCTCCAGAGCCTTCTTTTCTCCAGGCCAAACAGTCCTAGATGTCAGCCTCTCTTTGTACCAGAGATGTTCCAGGACCTTAGTCATCTTTGGGACCCTTTGCTGGACTCTCTCCAGTATGTCCATGTCTCTCTTGTACTGGGGGCCCAGGACTGGACGCAGCACTCCAGATGTGTCTTGCTAATGCCGAGTAAAGGGGAAGGATCACCGCCATTGACTTGCTGGTAATGCTCTTCCTCATGCAGTCCAGGTTGGCACTGTCCTTCTTTGTTGCAAGGGCACATGGCTAGCTCATGATCTACTTGTTGTACACCTACATCCTTCTCTGCAGAGCTGCTTTCCAGCGAGTCATGCCCCAGTGTGTATTGCTGCATGGGGTTATTCCGTCCCAAGTGCAGGACTTGGCAATTGTCTTTGCTGAACTTCATGAGGTTTTTGCTGGCCCATTTCTCCAGCTTGTTGAGGTTCCTCTGACTGGCAGCACAGCCATCTGGTGCGTCACCCACTCCTCCTAGTTTTGTATCCTCTGCAGTCTTGCTAAGGGTGTGCCCTGTCCCATTGTCCAGGTCATTAATGAAGATGTTATACAGTTTTGGAACCAGTATTGACCCCTGGGACACACTGCTGTTGACAGGCCTCCAGGTGGACTTTGTGTCAGTCATCACAGCACTTTGAAGTAGGTAGTTCAGCCAGTTTTCAGTCTGCCTCACTGTCCATTATCTAGTCTGTGCTCCATCAGTTTGTCAATGATGATATTAGGAAGACAGTGTTGAATGCCTTGCTAAAGTCAAGACAGACAGCAACTTCTGTTTGCCCCTCATCCACCAAGTTAGTCATTTGTAGAAGACTATCAGGTTGGTCAGAAGTGAATTTCCCTTCATAAATCCATGCTGATTATTCTAAATCACCTTAGTATTTTTGGAAATGGTTTCTGGGATTATTTGCTCCAGCACCTTCCCAAGAACTGAGGTGAGGCTGACTGACCTGTAGCTCCCTGGATCCTCCTTTTGCCCTTCTTGAAGTGGCATTTGCCTTCTTCCAGGCCTCAGGAACTTCCCCCAGTCACCATAACCTTTCAAAGATAATTCAGAGTGACCTCATTAGTGAGAGATCCAGGCCAGCTCCCTCAGCACTTGTGGGTGCATCTCATTAGGTCCCATGGACTTGTGTATGTTCACTTGTTTAAATGTTCCCTAACCTGATCTTCCTACAGCAAGGGTAAGTCCACCTTGCTCCAAACTTTCCCACTGGTCACAGGGGCTTTGGATTGCTGAGGGTAAATCTTACCAGTAAAGGCTGAGCCAAAAAAGACACTGAATACCTTGACCTTTTTGTCACCAGATCACCGGCCCCATTCAGCAGCAATGCCAGCATTTTCTCTACTCTTCCTTTTGCTGTTGATATACCTGCAGAAGCCCTTCTCGTTGCCCTTCTTGGCCCTTGTCAGATTTAAATCCGTGTGGGCTTTGGCTTTCATAACCCCATCTCTGCATGACTGGACAGTGTCTCTGAATTCCTCCTGGGTCACCTGCCCCTGCTTCCACCTCTTGTATATTTCCACCTTCCCTTCCCTTCCCTTCCCTTCCCTTCCCTTCCCTTCCCTTCCCTTCCCTTCCCTTCCCTTCCCTTCCCTTCCCTTCCCTTCCCTTCCCCGATGCAGAGCTGCTATATTTAATCCAATGTAGAACACTGCTTTGTTCTTTTGCTTATATTATTCATTTTTGCAAATTAAATGGACAATGGAGCTATTTGGTCCAAGGAATTTTCCAAGTGAGTCTTTGCTAAGCAGACTTGAGTACCAGGTGCTATGAACACAGACCTTTTACAGACTGACTGGTGTATTAATCCATATTTACTATTATTATTTTATGAATTTTGAAATCTGTAGTCATATCTCATTCAGAGAAATCTTCGACTGAAGTGAATGGAAGTTGAGCCTGTGTAACAAATGGATAATAAATGAATAAGACCTTCAGGATCTGGCATGCTAATGATTGTAATTTAACACTGCTATAGCTCTTTCCATCTTCAAAGTGCTTCACGAACATTACCCATTCTAATTAATTTCATTTAGAGATGTTCCTACTGTATCTTTTCCTCTGCTGAACACTGTAGTACACTTACTGCTGTATTGTAATTCAAAGGTTGTTATGGTAAAGATTTTGACAAGAACAGAGAATCCCTTGTGAAAATTTGCAATTGTGCTAATTACATCAGAGATCGGATGTCAAGATTATCCTTGAAAAGGATCCTAGTACATACCATAGGTGTACCAAGTCTCTCAGTAGAAGAGTTAGGTTTGGTCAATCCACCACTTTCTCTGGCATGCGCTTGCTGTAGGGGTAAACAGATTTAATAACTTGCAAAATAGATTGAAAATCATGTTAATGCTCAATCTCAGGCTGAGAAAACGCAGATGAGGAAACAAAGAACCCATGTAACTATCCTACCACTACCAGTCAACTTGTCAAAGGCAGATAAAGTAGGACAGAAGAATGACATACGATTGTAAGACAGTGAGGCATCTGTGTTTCTTAATTTTCCCATCCTGAGATGCATTATTCAAAGTGTTATCTTGTTAGTCTATCTTACTGGGAGTTACAAAAGACAGTTTAATAGATGCATATCAGTCATTTGACAGATTGGTCCAACTTCCTCACCGTGGGGAACTGGTTGTCAGTTTTGGGACGTCTCTTTGCAGGCCTCTTGCATGTGGTGGATGTAGACTGTGAGCGTGACTGCCAGGCCACCCAAGGGTACAAGAAGAGATACCCTTCTGCTGAATCTCACTGGTTGTCCGAACAGCTTTTCCTCATGCTGTTTTCTCAGGCAAAGCTGTAAGGAATCACCGCTTGGAAACTGGGCAGCCAGCACGCTGACATTGTAAGTGGCTGCGGTAGGACGCCGTGGGAATATCCATGGGGAGGTACCCATCAGCCTTGCAGTAACTGTGTGAGCATCTTGTGTGTAGAAAATGTCATTTGAATGTCTAACCAGAACATCTAGAGAGGTCAGTACAGTTTTGCAGGTACAGCTAGTGAAAGCGAGCTCAAAATACGGTTTCTTGTATGTATTGAGGAGAATATGACAAGAAGGTGAGCATGCCCAGTCCATGTGAGATGATACCTAGAAAATTCACCAAGTAAGGACTCTTGGCCTATGACAACATTACTAGTTCAAGGAAGTCCAGATCTCCAAGGCCAACTGACACCTACTTCCCAGTCACACTGCTTAGCATTAACCCCCTTCATAGGCTCCTTGGAAAGTCCCAGTTGGAGGGCTACAAAACAGAGGAAAGGGATGAGGTAACAACTTGGGGGTGATGACAGAGCCAGCGCTCAGTCTCCATCCCAGATCTCTTGTCTGTAACAGCTTCAGCTGAACCCTACTGAATAACCCCATCTCTTTCTAGGAAGCCCAAATATTTCCCTAGAAATTGAGAACAACGTTACAAGCTGGAGGATGACTTGAACCTTTGAGAGAAATTAATCCTCTGTAGAAATCACAGCTCTGGCCTACACTGATTTATTTCAACACTGCATCGTGCAGACATCTGTTTCTATGGTAGTGAGCTGGCATATACCCGGAATGACCAAATGCAGAATCATCTAAGTATTTTTCTTTATACGAATGGATATCTGATGTTTGGTGGCATACAGCTGTAGTTCACAGTGGCTCCTACAACAGCCTTTCTGATTTAAGATGGGTGGAGAATCACCCAGCTGTTCCTGTAGAAAAAAATCTGAATTTAACATTGTTTTTTAATCATACAGTGTCATTTAACAGATGATTATATTCCTGAGATGGCCAATTCAAAAAAAAGGAATAATTAATTTAGTTATTGATTATCATTATTAAATGATAGATGTTTCTGGAAGAGCTCCTATAGAATGTTATTATATTTCCAGAGAATCCCATTATTTTAATTGCTGTTCCTTTTCTTTTTTTCCCATCACTGTTAAATTCCTTAACTACCAGTGGTGACTGTGGTCGAGGATCTTAGGCTCCTGCATTTGGGACCTGAATAATCCTTTGTTTGTTCATGATTTAGCACCACAGTGAATTTCTCCTTTTTCATATATCGATACTTGTCAGTTTGCAGAATATGGCTAAATCCCAGTTGCTGATGTTATATAAATTTCTTAATATATCTACCCTTTCTTCTGAGTTCCTGGATGCTTCTGAAGTGTGATTTTATAGAACTGTGGTTTTAGCCAGCAGTATGTAGCCCTTCTGCACTGCTATATGCATTTTTCCAAGGCGCTCTGTCACGTTTAAAGACCAAACGACAATACGGAGAGTAATCTTTTATCACAGATGTACGTGTTTTTATGAATCATGTGGCTTCCCTGCTTCGTGGGAGCAATGAAATGGGCTAGGACAAATGCTGGGCAGGTCAGTGCCGTGGTCCCAGCTGTGTGGTGCGTGGTCCTGGGGCTGGGCCATGGGGTCTCCAGTGTTCCCCAGAAGTCTCTCAGGTTCTCCTTTTTTCTGGGTTCCCTCTGGAGTCTCTACTCCTGGAATCTCTCTGTAAATTCTTTCTTTTCCCTAGTTGCAGGATTAGGTAGGAAATACTTCCCTGGTAACTCATCCCTACAAAACCCGCTGTCTTTTTCTGACTTGCTGTAGATAGTGTTGGCACTCACAATCACCTCCTGTTGTTCGTACTTATTCAGGACACTTCTGGACAAGTTTGAACCTCCTTGATTTTCAATAGGTTGTTTGCGCAGCCTGGCTTTTTATTTAACTTGAGCACACAAAAGCCGTTCAAGGTTCGTTTTGGGTTTTTTTGAAACAAGGGTTTCGTCTACTTCTGAAACAGAAAGTCAGTTAAAGTTCATGGGTTTATGCTAACAGCTCTGCTAACTAGTCCCAACTCATGCTAACTGCTGCAAGTCCTCAGAACAAGACTTGCTGTTGCCAACAAGCTGCTGACAGGTTGCATGGTTTGCCTGATGCCACGGGATAAAAAGGCGATAGAAAACTGGAACTCAGGATTGATGTTCTGCTACAGCACAAATAGAGAAAAAGGTTCAAAAGGCTAAAATCCACCTGCACGCTCTGGGAATGCCGTGATACTGGGGGAATTGGTGCTGTGGTATAAAACAGGGAGATCAGATTCCATACTGTCGTGTAGAGTGACTTGAAAGCAATGAATTTGATCTATGTTAGTATTTTCCACATCCCCCTCAATTTGCTTGCACCAGGAATTTATCCTCATCTCCTTAAGGGTTGTTCTCCAGCCCTAGAGAGCATCTTGAGCAAAGGAAGCACCATCCCCAGAGATCAATCAGTCCAGCTTTACTGGCACTAAGTACACTCCCCACCATTGCCCCTTCAGGATCCCGACATGATTGGTATTTTAATGTTTCACCCTGATTCCTCTGAAGCCCTGATTTAGTGTGTAGAAATTATAGTGCAAAATTATGTTAAAACTGTAATAAAAGCTGTTTACTGTACTTAATTGTCATAAGTCATTCTATTAAACTGTTGAGGAATATTAACAAGGGATATGATAATATCACCATATAAAATTCATATACATTTTTTAGCAGTTGTAAAATGTGTTATAATTATTTAATAGCTTTGCAACTGGTTGTGTTTGATAATTAACTGCTGTGGGTAAGGAACTGTGCTGTTATTTCAACTATCTGGAAAAGACAGAACAGCCTCAGTTTAACCTAACAATTACCCACGAAAATGATCAGGTGGCAAAAAGTATTTTTATTTTTTTTTTTCACCCACAAAAGCAAACATAAGGCAAAGGTAGTCTACATCTTCCAAATGTGCTTGTTTATTTTGTCTCCACAAACATATGGATTAGATTACCAAAATGCTCTCTACTGAGGGACTGCATCTAAAAAAACCCTTCAAAACCAGCAGAAACAGGTTTTATAATCCTTATTACCTGCAAGTTAATTGCAAGCTTTGTGTAGGAGAGAAGAAATGTGTGGAATAGTATTGGTCACGACCTATGAATCACATTTTCTAAAGTATTCAGACAGATGCTTAGGTGCGAAGTCCCACCACGGGCAGTGAAGCTCCCTGCTTTTACATCCTGCAAATCAAAAAGACACTGGTACCTTCAAGGAGAACTGGGGAGAATTCAGACGTGAAAATGTACAACCTGAAAATCCCTGCTCAGCTCTCATCCAAACCTTGAAAAGCCTCACAAGCTGCCTCTAGAGGTGCCCCAGTTTTTAACCTTTAAACAGCCTGAGAACCTCATGTTCTGCTTCTGCGCCTGTCCATAAGCGCTCAGCCTGCAGAGGGTGGATGAAAAGTGCTTAGTTCTCACCTACGTCCACACAGATGGTTCCGCCCCCCAAGGGGCTCTGCCTGATCAGGAGTTCTTAGAAACTGCTTATGGCATGCCTAAGAGATAGCTATGACAAAAGTACAGTGATGGCTGCTGATTTCTTTGAAAATGTGCACAGGATGGCCTCACGTCTGAATATTCATCCAGCTACAGGAGACACAGATTCAACTCCCTTCCCCACCTGAAGCAGTTCAAGCCCACCTTCTTCCCCCCACCCTTGAAAGAATTGCAGAAGTTCTAGGTATCATCTTACCTCTAGCACTTAGATATGACCAAAAGCCCATTTAAGATACCAAATTCTCATTCTGAGTGTAGGGCTGAAAGTTGAAATCAATGATAAGTAAAGGTAGAAGGATGCTTGATAATTACATGGGTTGTTTACTTGCATTTTGGTACCTAATTAATTTTGACAGCCCATTTAAAACAGTTGAAGAACTGCCGATATGGAAGATCATTCCTCTTGCAATACCATCTTATTGCAGGCACTTTTAATTTCAAGTTCCCTCTGCCAAGCTAAAGGAGACTTTCTGGAGTGGATATTTCAGTCATGGGCTTGTGGCTTCGTCTGTACGTATTGGAAAAGCTGACATTCAGAACATAAAACCACTTTGGGGTGGACAAGTATGGGCATGCATTTTGGGGAGGAAAGGGCTATTTAGGGATAATGGGCTCCCTGTTTATTTTTTCCGTGAGAACTAATGCATAACAGCTGGACAAGATGGAAGCTGCGTTTCCCTTGTCTGTGTGCATCATTTGTGTTTTTTGAGTCATTGTGAAAGTCACCTAGTATGCAACAGTGTCTATTTTAGCTTGCTATATGGTATCAAGTAATCAAATAAAATAAGAAATACCAGGTTATTGAACAAAAATGTGACAGTAAACAGCCTAAAAACCTACTCTAGTTCTTTACCTCTGGCCCTGCCACCAGCTACACCTTACAATGGATCAAGTCTCTAACAATATGAACTGTTCATTCTTGCTGCCAGGGCTTTTTTTTGAAAAGACTAAATTTTGCCTTGCACTTGCTACCCGACCAAAGCCAGTCGAGAACCTCAGGACAGAATTTGACCAAAGAAATAAAAGATGAAGAAAGGAAAGCCAGGGCACTAAAGTCATCCTTCAGCCACCTCCATCAGGGACATTCCTTTGCATGACACTTTTCTGGGCAATCATTTCTGTAGCTGATCCTAGCACTATCTCCTTCTCCGCCTGTCTTCCAGCTCAGCTGTGATTCAGCCCCGTAAACCAAAATTGAGAATTTAAAGCAGCTGATAGAGCCCTTTGTAACAGGAGAGGGAGCTCTCACAACACCAATGGAGAATTTTTGAGGGTGCTGTTTAACCGAGGCAAGCAGAAGACAGAAACCTGTCTTTGTTTTTCTCAAGGAGGAAGGAGGTGCACGCTCATGTCCCTGTATTAGCTAATGGGAGGCGCCCATAGTTTAGGCTGCCTACACCACACAAAAGACACGGGATTTGAACGTATTTAGGAACTACACGTATCCACATAAACAAAACCTGCACATTGGTTGGCCACTGCCTATGTTGTAACTCATGGGAAAGTGTCCACACATGAAAGGAAAAATCCTGTGACCTTCCTTCTTGGGTCAGCCAAGTTGCTCCGGTGCTGCTGGTCACTATGGCCCAATGTGACACCCAGCACGTGAGTGTCCCGGGTGAGGTCCAAGAGGGCAGTGAGGCACAAATGGACCCCTTAGCTCACTGGTCTTGCTTTGGGAAAACTTACTGAGGGGTTACTAGCAGAACTGTCACTCACTTTCCCTCGTCCCCTCATTTCCTCCAAAGCCCACACCAAAAGGCTCATTTTGCCTTTCCAGAACTATGTCCTATGTGCTTACATAGGCAGAGAGTTGACCTAAACAGTTAATTAATGTTTCCAACAAATTAATATATTCAAATCCCCCCCCCTTTTTTTAAGAAAAATGAAGAAATAAATAAATTCTTTTACTTAGTAAAAAGGTCTTAGGAGAACTTATATTAATCTTCTCATAGATTTTATTTCTAGAAATTTCCCCCCAAAACAACAGCACGTTGTGCTTTCAGCTACTAGCAGAATCTTTTCTGCAACCAGAAACCTCTATGTCTTTAAAATACATGTCAGTTGTGAGCTAGCTTTGATCTGTAATTATTGCAGTACCTTTGGTTTATTAAGTAACAGTATTTTTATCACTGTTTAATATTCTTTAGAGTATATATTCTATGATTCTATACACTAGTTGGAAACAACATCTAGCTTTTCTTAGATATTGTAAATCTTTCTGTAAAAGCTTTATTTTCTGGAGACGTATGTTAAAGCCCCTAGGTGCTTTAGTAACCTGCAAGAAAACAGATGTGTACTTCTTCCCTGTTCTTTGCCTACATCCCTTTTACAGAAATTTTCTTGCACAATATAGACATTATTCCTTGTTTCTTCTTATTTGTGTGCTCAAATGAAAAAGACGATAGTGACAGCACAGCTACAGGGAAATGCAAACATAGAAATGTGTAAGAACCAATTCTGCTCTTGCTTCTGTTGACGTAAATACCAAGATTCTCCATTTGCTGCAGTGAACATACTACTGACTTGGGCCATAAGCTTGCACCAAAATCAGTGGAAGTTGAAGACTGTACCAAAGGACATGATTATTAGTGTCAATGAGGCTCTCCATGGATGCCAAGCCTTTTTCACAGGGGATCTCAGTGCAATTTCCAGAGGCGAAGAATTGTGTCACTAGAAAAAGAATGAAACTGAAGGACTCCAAATGCTAATTTGAAACTAATGCTTTTCACTTGTCTTCCTAAATGACAGGAAGAGCAGTGCATCATAATCTGTCAGAAATCTGAGGAACATTGAGTGAAGTCAGAGGGACTCTTCAAATGGAGATCAAGAGCAAAAACTTTTTGTGGATTTACAAAGTACACAGAAATGAGATGAAAATGTTATGTGACCTGATGAGGCACAGAACCACTTTTAAACAAGAACCTGAAGCAACCGAACATCACTGTCATGAGTAATACTAATTCTCAGATAGTTTTGACTAGGTCATCACTTTTCCAGCAGACAGAATATTCACTAAGGGATGCAGTTCTCATTGTCCTGATGACACAGCCAACTTGTGAAACTGTTTTGGCTTAGGAAAATGTTGCAAAATTACAAATGAATTATTCTCATTTACCAGTAGTGCAGGAGTCAGAGCAGTTGGTTGAAACATGGAAGAAAGTGTTATCAGTTCCTTCTTCTATCTGAAAGGTTTGAATCCTTATCAGAAGTCCCTAAATGCCACTCCAGTAGGGATTTCCTGATGCTGTTTCATCCTGTAAAAGTAATTAAAGACAGGCTGGAGAAGAGATCTGAATGTCTCCTGTGCTGGTGAGCTGCTCTCTGGCTGGAGATCCAGACTCATTGTTGTGCTGGTTTTGGCTGGGACAGAGTTAATTTTCTTCAGAGTAGCTAGTATGGGGCTACGTTTTGGATTTGTGCTGCAAATAGTGTTGATAATACAGGGATGTTTTAGTTATTGCTGAGCAGTGCTTACACAGAGTCAAAGCCTTTTCTGCTTCTCACCCCACCCCACCAGTGAGCAGGCTGGGGGTGCACAAGGAGTTGGGAGGGGACACAGCTGGGACAGCTGACCCCAGCTGACCAAAGGCATATTCCATACCATATGACGTCATGCTCAGCATATAAAGCTGCGGGAAGAAGAAGGAAGGGGGGTATGTTTGGAGGGATGGCGTTTGTCTTCCCAAGTAACCATTAGGTGTGATGGAGCCCTGCTTTCCTGGAGATGGCTGAGCACCTGCCTGCCGGTGGGAAGTAGAGAATGAATTGCTTATTTTGCTTTGCTTGCATGTGTGGCTTTTGCTTTACTTATTAAACTGTCTTTATCTCAACCCATGAGTTTTCTTACTTTTACTCTTCTGATTCTCTACCCCTTCCCACGGGGGGAGAGTGAGCGAGTGGCTGTGTGGTGCTTACTTGCTGGCTGGGGTTAAACTGCAACAATTGCTTTGCTATTTCTCTCAGCAAGTGTTTATATGTGGCATTTGAAGTAGAAGAGCACCAATAAGAGGGAAAGAGGAAACCTTGTTTCAAAGAACACTTCATCCTAGAAGTGGAGGACTTCCCTGGGGAAAAGCCTCATTTAGATCTCTCTACTTACTTCAGGAAGAGGTTCTGAATCAAGGAGAGATCTTCATTGCTGGGTACTGGAGACATAACTCAACCCTCTGTAAAATGCATCACCAGTTATTTGGTATAACTGCCTAGCCAGGAGAGGAAGACACTCACCTGAGGGAACTAGAGCTACAGTCCCTACTCCAGTGTATGCTTACTTGGCTCTGCAAGGACAACAATGCAGCTCAATATTTGCCCATTCTCATGGATGGTGAATTATGGTGTTATTAGTCCACTCAGAAGGGAGCTGAATCTGAATCGCCCACACTCTTGACCTATGTTCACAGAACTTAAGTTTTGGGTAAAACAGAGATGATGATCTTTTCTGACCATTTTCTAAATGTAGGTCATCATCCCCTTCATTTCTTACAAACTCTGGGAATGAGCTGCTTGTCAATGAAATGATAATTTGGCAAGTGTCCTGGTTTAGTCCAGGACGGAGCTAGTTTTGTCTTCAGCAGCTCCTGTGTTTTGGATTTAGTGTGTGAAGAATGGAGATAGTACACTGATGTTGCTGGTTGCTGCTAAATGACCAAGCACATTTTGCAGTTTCCCAGGTTTTACTAACATGCAGGTGCAAAAACTTGGGAGGGGTAGAGCCAGAATAGTTGATCCAAACTGTCCAAAGAGAGTATTCCATACCATAGACGGCATGCCCGGTATAAATGAGGGTCAGTCGGTGGGCCACTAGGCTTTTTAGACCCTTGGTGCCTTAATCCTTAAGCTTCCCTTCAGGTTGCTTTTTGTTTCCCTATTTTTCCTTTTTGTTTTTCGTTTGTTCGTTCAGCTGTTTGTTCCCTTACCTGCTTTCCCTGGAGCTTGCTGTTCTGGGATAGCTGGGGGGGGAATCCCCTGCTCCCTGCCTGCTGCTCGGGACGGGCTGTATCGGTTGTCGGGTGGTGAGAAATTGTGTATCGTTTGTTTTATATATTCTATTATCCTTATATATATTATCATTATTATCATTATTAATATATTTTTATATTTTTCTTTTGCTGTCCTGGTGAGCTGTTTTTATCTCAACCCGCGAGTTTCCCTTTCTCTCTGATTCTCCTCCCCACCCCACCGGGGAGGGGGGCAGTGAGCGAGTGGCTGTGTGGTATTGGGTTACAATTTGGGGTTAAACCACGACAGCAAGAAAACCCAAAACATTTGAAGTCTATTTCTTCTGGAATATTCTTTCCAGTTCTTCAGTTTGCCAGCCAAATGTAAAAATCAGTGATTTCTGTGGCTTTAGTTTTGATTAGGTGTTAGAATTCTTTCACACAGACTCTCTTAGAAAAGGGAGTTTAGCTTGTTACCTTGTCGTAAAACTGATGTCTGATCTTAAAGTGGAGAACAGAGCAACAAAACTGATTGAGGAACTGAGAAAGTAAAATGTAGAGCAGGTGAAATATTAGAATTGATGTAGGCTTAAAACTGATTGTTAAGAGGGAATTTATTGAACCTTGTAAAATCCTCAATTGCATGCATAATGTCCCTATAGTTTACCGTTTCCTTTAATATAAACTAAAGAATTATAAATATGGAACAGATGGTAAGAAACACATTTTCCATACCGAGAATCATAAGTGCATCTTCCTGCAGAAAGGTAGTTGGAACAGTTAGTTTCTAGGGGGAGTAAAAAATTCTAACCTGTATTTTATCTGTGGAAAAGGCAGGTGGGAAGTTTTGACCACTGAAGTTTGTATTAATTTCTGATCTGCAAAAGCCACCTCTGCCTACTAGATGACTTGGTGAGACAGAGATGTTCAATTCTGGAAGAAATAAGTAATTGTTCTAGAATTACTGCAGAACTGGGCTGTGGTGAATGCTGAGGCATGCCTGGTCCCTGCAAAGCCAGGAGAAAGGGAAAAGATGCTTAGCAGAATCCAATGTGCAGTCTTTCGAAAGACAGTCTTTTTGTTTTCTCTTTGCATATTTGTTTTTACCCTTATAATTTCTCTTCTAGTGTTTCTGAAGTCCCTTTCCAGCTATCCCCTAGGATCTATGCACCTGCAGATCCTATTAGTATTCCTGAGATGGCATTTTCTACACATGGAAAGTCATCTCTGAACTGCCTGTCTATACCTCTCATTCAAAAATCTTGTTCAGACCTGTCTCTGAGAAAATTCACTGAAGAATTCTGCTGACTGATGAGCTCTATCATGGGGTCATAGAGTATGAAAAGAGGAAGAACTTTTGGGGAAGAACCCAAAGGACTGCAAGATGGAGATGAAGTTACTCACATAGTCTGTGAAGTAAGAGGTAAATACCTCTTAAGTTTAATTTAGTCTACTTCTGCATTAAATTCTTCAGGGATATCTTTCTCTTTCCCTTTGCCATTATGTAGCCCCCTGGCACAAAAACCTGTCAAAAAGCCAAATCCTGAGCTCATTTACACTGAAATTATTTTGGATTTATGTTACTCTAACCAAAAAGTGAAATGGTGATAATCAATACAGTATTTCCAAATGAAATTTCAATCTAATTCTGCTTCCTGCTATGTCAGGGTAAATCAGGAGGCTTTGATAGTGATTTTGGTGTCATTACTATGGATTTCTAATGGTTTAGTTGAGACTAATTTGAGCCTGTAACTCAGAAACTGGTATTGTATGTAGATTTTAAATAAAGAAGGATGAAGAAGTATATCTCAAAGTCATATCCATGTTGGGGATTGGATGACCATGTAATTAGACTTAGATATCACATTTCCCTTTACTTAAACCATTCTTTACTGACTAATTTCTTCTTTATTGTTGCTAGCATTGGATTATTTCCCAGAAGCTTGCTTTCTAGACTGGTGTGCCCAGTGCTAGACACTCTACAAGCACAGAACAGATCTGCTGCTGTGAAAAATACATGGTTTAAGACAAAAAAAAATGGGTACAATCTATATGTCTGTAGATATTAGACATAGGTAGACATAAATCTCTCTTTTCATCCTTTGAACTGGTTTAATGTAATACTGTCTCAGTCTAGAAATACATAACAATGCTAAAATGACATTGTTGGTCTCTTCTCCCTAGTAACAGACAACAGAACAAGAGGAAATGGCCTCAAGTTGCGCCAAGGGAGGTTTAGATTGGACATTCGTAAAAATTTCTTCACCGAAAGGGTTGTCAAGCATTGGAACAGGCTGCCCAGGGAGGTGGTGGAGTCCCCATTCCTGGAGGTATTCAAAAGACGTTTAGATGAGGCCCTAAGGGATATGATTTAGTGGGGGACTTGGTAGTGATAGGTTAATGGTTGGACCCGATGATCTTGGAGGTCTCTTCCAACCAGAACAATTCCATGATTCTATGATTCTATGATTCTATGGAGCATAGTCATTTGGATACAGTGCTGTCCTAACATGTCTATATCTCTTAAAGCATCCTGCCACTTTAGAGCATGGACAAAAGACACTGGATCTATGTACCCATCAATAAGAGGCATGCACTCAACATGGAAACCAAGAGATGCTCTCCACCTCTGTGTGATTATGGGAGAAAAGGATCATGCTGGCAGAGACGGAAGACTGAGTGGTGTCATTATAGACCGTCTCAGACAGAATGATCCATAAAGTAACATCGAAGAGCAAAATTCCTTATTTTTATCTTCTTTCCTCTACAGCAATTCCCTACTGTTCTCCCTTAACGCAAGTGCCATTTGCTTCCATGATATATTCCTCTTTTTAGTCCCACTCCTTGTGTTTATTAACCAGATAATCCATCTTTACCATACAGCCAGTGCCATGATTGCAAATCCTACAGGTTCTCAAAATGGCTATAAAGTAAAACTCTTTTAAGAGCCTCAGGATGGTGACTGGTTGCATAAAGCAGATTATTCCTGTCTGGGGTTTCCAGGAAATTGTTGTATTCCACTTATTACCTGTCTTTGAAATGAAAACATCAAGATAGTATATCTCTGAAATGCTACACTCCACAGTATACGAGACCAAAAACTTAATAGCATCATGAATTTCATATAAAATAACAATACATTTATCCAAGATAGCTTTCTTCCTATTCCACATCATGAAATCATAGTCAATAAACTTATACACCATTGCACCATATAAATGTATTAAAATCCCTGATTGACTGAACTAATCTTTTTTCAAAATAGGCTGTAAATAAATAAGCATGGTGTAGGATACAAACCTTGGCTATATGCCTCATGAAGAGGCAAGTCCAGTCAGTTCTGACATTTAAGAACGGTATGTAAGTGAAGTGTTAATGAGCGGAATGCACTCTTGAAGAGCCCCGCAAAGCACAAGTAATCCAAGCAGTCCTTAATGGTCTTCCTATCTATTGACTATCTTTTGCTGTCACTTCGGTCTCAGCAATTACTTGGTCTGCAGCAGAGCTGCAGGGAGGTGTAGATTTAAATTATGCATAGGCATAGAGGCGTGGATTCATTCTACTCAATTTAGGTACCTTGCTGAGACGCTGGAGTTATGAATCTGGTCACCCTAAACTCCATAGTCAATGGAGAAAGACGGAAACCTCCAGAGGGCAATTCAGCTCTTCAGTGGGCAGAATTACCCTCTGGAGGTCATTGTCCCTCTATATTTACTGCAGAGAGAGCCTTGGGCCAAGCTGCTTTTCACATACGAGCCTCGGTTAGGTTGGATTAATCCAGAGACAGCATTTTTCTCATGTAGTGAAATGAGTAAATTCACTGAAGTCATCGAGTTTGCACCGAGTTAAAATACATATAAGTGAGAGAAGAACAGCTCCATCTGTTTTAGGAAGTGGACATAACCGTGAATAAGTTGTTGCTTTTAGCTACTGGGAGCTGGACAATGGGGAAAAACGGCTTGTTCACCGGACATAATAATTTGGGTATTCCACTAATAAACTGCCAACTACTTCATGCTCATCTTCGCGTCCTTCCAAAAGTTCATTTCTGCCAGAACTTTATGCCTGGGACCCAGGTGTTACATCTCATTTCACTGACCTGTAACTATGCTGATGCTGCAATGGCATCTGAAGATGGACTTGAACTCCCCGTCTCTCCCCCCGAATCGGCCAGAAGAGAGCTCTCTGTAAAGCAAAGCTAAGCAGCAAACTCCTGAGCCTGTGGGCTCAACAGTGAAGTTCCTCTGGACTCCCCTGAGCCCAGGCTTTTGCTCAGTGACCCTGCAACAAACATAATCACTGCTGTCATTTTGTCTCTCTCCTACACTCGTTTGTCTGTAATGCTGTTTGTAATTTTCATGTTTTAGATTTTAAACATTTCATGTAGGGACCCTGCCTGAATATGTCTGTAGATCACCTATCACACAGCTGGTGCAGCAATACAATAATAATAATTAATTAATAATGGGCCTGTTCCTTAGAAGTGTCGAGAACTGGCAACTGACATTGATGTCAACCCCTCTCAGAGGAATCAAGTCATTAATAATAAATAATAGCAGGAAAATAATAATATCACATTCTGTTTTTTCTCACTGCTGTGATGAGCAAATCTTTCTTTCCATTTGCTAACTACATGCATATAGATAAATCTACATATAGGACATATACCTGCAGTCATACTAGCTAACTGCTCTACACAAGCTCTGGGCTGTCTTCAGGTATTTGGCAACTTAGTGACATTTACAGAGTCTCCACGGCCTAAAAACAATATATCTGAGGGACCAGAACTCCAAGTGTCCTGCAAAATAATGATGTGAAGGTTAATTAAGTACATAGCTAGTTATATAGGGTCATTTTAAACTTGTTTCATTTAAACCCCAGGTAAGCTAATATCCCTGCCACCGCTATCTTCTCTCTCTTGTTCCAATGTGACCACTTTCACATGCCGTTGAACTTCCCCCGTAAACCTGTGCATCCAGCCTGCCTACAGATAACCTCGCAACCTAACCTAAGGCACTAGCGATGCAGGGAGAGTATTTGTTTCAGCGCTGGCCGCAGTGAACTTTCTCTGCTGCTGCACCGAGGACTTCATTTAAGGCTGTCAATCAATCATCTTTCAAGCATAAAAATCACTTTTGTAACGAAGGGGTTATTATCCACATAATTCTCTGCTTTTCTTAACTGCTGTTTTTCTGAGTCCCTCATGTTAAGTTATTACATCAAATTGATTGAAAGCAGTTAAATGGTAATCACTTGATTTTTAATGTTGCTGGAATCTCAAAGGACTGTGTTACTTGTAATTACAGCATTTTTCTTTACTTCGCTTTGAATCTTAGGAGACAATGCTTTCACCAGTATTCCTGGTTAATCTGCCTTTAGAATAGCTTTGTTTCTTCAGCTCATCAATTTTCATAATGCTAGCCAATAAAACACAAAACAGGGAGACTGCACAATAGTTCCTCTGCTACGTAGCAAAATATATATATATATAAAAAAATATACATATTTATTGCCAAGACTGACTGAAGCCTTAGGGGATTTCTGCATCTTTGTTTACAAACACGTGTGAATGAAGTCTCTGTTGCCTGAATTTTTAGAAGAATTGGCATTCTTATACCATGAAGTTAATGAGCACAATTATGAAAAGAAAAAGAAAGGGAGAACAAGAGAATGCCATCTATATCAGAAAGAGCAGATTACAGTTATGGATATTGCATTAAATTTTGGTTTACGATGTGTTCTACGCTGCTTTTGTTGCATTCTGTTGTGTTGCAAGGCCACTAAATTAATATCTGGGCATCCAGAGAAGCAAGGCAGAGACAGCAGCGCCAAGTCACCCAGAGAAAGGAGAGTATGGCAGGAGCCATGCTCATTCTTGGTAGCATTACAGAATTCAATCCAAATGTATTCGCTTCAGAGTTGGATTGCTGCATCTTTGAAAGAGAAAGAAAGAAAAAAATAGAATTTTTTAGGCAGCATGTTTTTTCTTTGGTAGCTAGGCATGCAGGCTCAATTCGAATGCCTAAACACAGACATGTAGTGTCACTTTAGATCCTTCCTGGCCACTTGCTGCACTCCCTGTGGGCATGGACCTCTGGTGGGTCCTATGTTACCTCTGCTCGCTCCTCGTCATCTTCTTGGTTACAGCAGGCACTTCAAGAGGCATGGCAGCCGATGTCTAGGCACCCGAGTTCTATCTAGGGTACCATTTTATCTAGAACCGAGTCTTAAGCTTTTTACATGTCACTTCAATCAAGAAATAATTCACTTTCACACTAAATTTTCACATCTCAGAGCAGGGGTATGGCTTGTCATTTTTGGGATGTATAGTTGGTCCTGGAGAGAGCAGTGACTCTATCGCTGCTATTAGAGTTGTTAGGAAGGCTAATGAGTTTTGTGGCAGTGTTAATATTGGGAAATTATATCCTTATGTCTGCAGATTTAGCATGTGCTAAACTGAAAACTCCATTGCAGAACTGGAGCTGAGGGTACACATACAGAGATCCCATTTAAAATAGAGGTTATAATTTTTGGTTTTAATGTTCCTTAGCATGAGGATGATGAAACATCAAGTAATTATGTTAGTACCTGGAATAATAATTTGCCTGTAGCACAGAAATGTTGGTTTAAAGCTTTTAATTATTTTCTAAAGGCATGAAAGCCCACAGTTATTGAAAGCAGTTGTGGGCTAAAATTGATTCATTTAAGACATATTTGAGAAAACTCGTGAACCTTATGTGGGTCCCACACTAACACTCACAAATTTTAACCCAGCAGAAAAATTAAATTCTCACATAAATTTAGGACTCTGCCAGCTCAATCTTTCATAATTATGGCTTGCTTATATTTGTTTCCCACTTCATCCAGGTGCTATTGGAGAGTTCCAAAAAGGTGCCTGACTACTGCGGTTCTCAGACCATGTTTTCACATATCAAGAGTTTGAATTTGTGCATTTTATATTAAGCAGGTATTCGATACGAGGCATCTCTTGGAGTGGGAGCCAGAACTCCATCTACCCATCCCCCAAATAATGCACAGAAGGTGGCACTCCATTTCTGGCCCAGTGAAGCTTGGCTCTTTCCTTAGGGCACCCATTCTTTATAGGGCTTAGATAGAGCTTACTTCCGAAAAAGAGTTTTTAATTCTTGCCTTTGGAGTACTGCTTTTTATAACTGAGAAAAAAAATTATACTTTGAATTTCTTCAAGAGAATTTCAGCATTATAGAATACATTCAAAAATATACGTTCCCACCCCTTAAGCTACACTAGTAAACAGAAAACGACTTTGTTTTGAAATGATAACTTTATAGTTCATCTTATTACACTTACTTCAGTAGGTTTTTAAGGGGCTATGGTATTCACTGTGAGAGAAGAGCTGTTTCTCATCCTCTGGTAGATACTTTCAGTAGATATTAGGTGAAAATGCGTAATCAATGTCACCGTAACGTCCCTGACAGTAACTTTTCCAGAGATGTCTATCCAGACAGGATTTATCAGTATGGGGCTATTTTAGTGTGCTAGTGAATGATGTATCTTTGACCTCTGCAAACAAGTTCATTCTCAAAAGTCAGCTGTTTGTGTACACTATTGGTTATGTAGATTTTTAGGGGAGGGAGAGGATTGAAATTACTTAATATAAAAATAAGAGAAAATATAAATATAATTCCCATTTTTTCAGTGAATCTTTTGTAAAAATTTGGGTATTATGATCTCATATGTTGTCATTTTCCTCGGCTGGAAATCTGTTTTCCTGAATGAGATTGTACTTGACTCACTTCTACCAATGGAGACAGACAGAAAAAAAGCTTCGTGCCTCTCAGACAAACCCAGTTAACTGAGTGTAGGTAATGACAACAGTTGTGTCAATCATTGCAAAGCAGGAAGAGCAAAAAGGTATATGGTGTTTGCTGCACCTGCAGAAGGAGTCTCTGGTCTGCTACAGCCAGTTTTGCTGCTGGAAGAAGGGGAGACTTGTCACTGGTCTTAAGCTGGGCTTTGAGTATCTTGTAGGCACATCAAAGGTGAGCTGTGAAACTTGCATTGCCTTCCTGATTATATTGGATATAGGACACAAGTGCAGGCCAGTTGTAATAAGGGCATCACAGAATTCGTGACTTTTTTCAGAAACTTTGATATAGAATACATCCCTTCCCTTGGCAAAGGTTGTCCTCTAAACCCCTGGCTCTGAAACTGAGTATGAAATGTTTGCCCATGAAATATCGTTGAATTATATTTTTGTGTCTCTGAACTGTTTTATTCTCTCCCCCAAATGCAGTTCTCCTTGAAAAAAAGGAGCTCTGTTTGTGGGATGCTGTATTTTCTTGTGCTTCATACATTTATACACATAATGCTGTTTAATTTTTCTTATCCAGTACTTCAGTGAGACTTCTGGTGTGACTAAGGAGAACTTGCATGAGTAAGAGCTCTTAGGATCAAAGGCTTTAAAATATTCTGCTCTTGTTAAGTCGCTGATGGTAGTCAGTGAGTAGCACAAAAAGAAATGACACAAAGAACTGCTTATGAGCAAGCCTCATTTGAAAGCAAGTGCTGTTGTAGTTATCCAGCAGAAGACTTGGTTCACAAGTTGTCCGTAGACTACAGAAGAAAGAAGGTTTAATACAAAAGGACTGTCTCATTGACCCAGCTTGATCTGTGTTTCAAAGGCAAAGCTGGAAGTGTACTACAATGAGCTTCACATATTGATCAGTACAAGGAAAGAATGTCACATCTCTACCCATGCCATTGTCCTTTTTTTACCTTTTATCTCCTGCCCCTACTTCTTTTCAAGGTAAAAAAAAAAGTTGCAATTAGTTCATCTTAAAGAGATTAGAATTCCTACTCAAAATCTGGAAAAGATGCTGAGAAATCATAGGTATCCTGGCAGGGTTTATTTTTGCTTTATGCATTTTTGACTTCACACAACACATAAATATTTCTAAACAAAGAGGAGGCAAGAAAGAGAAGAATTGGAAATATTTTTTCCTTTCCTTTTCTCTCTGTCTCTCTCGTACACACATATATGCATGTGTGCATGCACGCGCACGCACACAGAGACACATATTAGTTTTGCAAACTGAAATGAATATGGACATCATTGTGAATAATCTTTCAGCTCCTCATTTTCCATTTTTGTGGGAATAATGAAATCAATTTAAAAAGACTAACAACAGACTGTTTTCCTATGAGTGAAAACTAATTTTCTGATATGAATGAAGGAGTTCTATACAGTGAATATTGTGAAGTACTGGAAAAATTTTAATGACCTAGATTTGGGTAGTTGTGTTACTCACAAGTGGCAATGTATGAATTATATAGGTCAGCCTCAGCAAAACCAGATGTCTTAGCTACTAAAAGTCCCATTTGCAGAAATCAGAAAGAGGAATTATAGTTTATCATTGGTTTGTAAAAAATCTCTGATGGACCTGTTGCCTTGTTATTAAAATGGTTGAAAGTTGACTCAACTAACCTCTACGTATTCATCCACCCAGTGGAATTTGCATCACCCACGTTAGGTGCCTTAGACAATGCAGAGGAACAATCAATTAAGCAGGGGTTGCACTAAAGCCATCACACTGACTGCTTACTGTCAAAGGTAGTTACTAGAAAACGCAGATAGTACAGTTACATTACAGCAAAAAAAGATGTTTTAAGCCTTGATTTCATTTAACGAGCTGCCCCGTGTCTCCCAGAGCTGCTTCCTACTGTGGAGGCCTTTATCCTCCCTGTGAGTTCAACAGAGTATCTTTGAAGGACTAAGAGTAGTTCGGGCCTTTACAACTGCAGTGCAGGAGAAGAAAGAGATGCCATCACGCTTTTATGTTCCCAAAGCCTAATATGAAGCCACTATCCTAATCGATTTTTGGAATAGGTTCAGGTTTTCTTAGGCAGGTGTAAAAATTGAATTAAAATTTCCTAAGTCTGAAGGATTGCTCCTGGTAGAGCTGGTAGATCTTTATAAAGCTGGGAAGGGAGGTAATCAGAAAACTCTTCAGCATAGTCAAGGCTAAGTTGTGCTGGGCATGCTCAAAAGAAGAATTTGGGGTGCTGAAGGAACTTTATGTGTGAAACCATGGATGGTTCAAAAGCCTAAGGACTGTTTGTACCTCCCTGTCTAGGTAGCAACTAAGTGGAAGGCTGGAGGACTTGCATTTGGACCGGAGGCAGGCCAGTGGCCATAAGATGTTTATACCTTTTCTAAATCTCTTTGTGGAGCTATTGCCTGGTCAAAAGCGACCCCAAGACTCTATAGAAAGATGTCTGCATATATGAAAATACTGTCCTTTCCATCTGTATTTTCATGTGGGGTAAATGTACCAAAAACCTCTTTTCCATACATAAAGAAGTCTTTTCTTCAGAACTCAGGACTTGAATTAAATGCTTTTTCATTCAGGAGCTTGGGGGCCTCTTTTTTTTCCAGTGGCATATAGCTTGGTTTCTAGGTCTGCAGGTCCACCAGACTTTGAACGTGAAAGCTGTTATGTTTCCATTCATAATAATTTTATTTGGCTTATTGCTTGCAAGAAAAAAAAAGCTATGCAATTCAGTCATTATAAAAGGCCATTATTAATTTATTCTTGTTGTGCTAGAACTTGATAGTCTGTCTGAGTGCTTAAAATGCCTTTGTATCTTGTTCTTTGTTATCTCCTAGGCATGTAATTTAATTAATGCATGTACACCGCTTTGAAGATGTAAAGCGATATATGAATGCTTAAAGCGCCAAATTAAGGCTTTCATGGGTGAAACCGTGGGGCAGCAGGCAGGAAGTACGAGATACAAGCGGCAGCACTTGAAGGTAATTACTCCAGTAAAGGGCAGGAGCAAATATAATGCCCCAGAATTGCTGTGGGGAGCAAAAAACCAGTGTCAACCATTGAAAAAGAACCTGGCTTTTGCTACCATCCAGTGATGAAGAATCAGGGGCCTGCTGCTATCCAATTCTCTAGTTGCCCTTAAATATGATGGATTATTTTTCATGGTGACTTCACCATGCAATGCTGGGAATGAGGAGGGAAGGTACCATAGGGGAGCATAAGACCTAGCAGTTTAGGGCCATATTCTGCCAACTGTTAAAACAGGAAGAAAATGGATTCATTAAGTTCATGTGAATAAAGTTAAACAGATTCATGCCTGTCGGTTATGGATAGTACTGAGTAATGGATAGGCTACATTATATCATCTTGCTTAGTCAGGGGTACATCTTGTCAGAGTTATTTTACAATGAAAGGTCATACGTAGCAAAACTACTTGAGGACTTCAGCTGGGTCAGTAGCATTAGTAACAC
Source organism: Phoenicopterus ruber ruber (assembly GCA_009819775.1). Taxonomy (NCBI): domain Eukaryota; kingdom Metazoa; phylum Chordata; class Aves; order Phoenicopteriformes; family Phoenicopteridae; genus Phoenicopterus; species Phoenicopterus ruber. Next base: position 185,364,730 of record CM020215.1, on the reverse strand, counting down.
CATGTCTTACATATGGGTATGCAAAGAGCTCAGATGAAAGCAATGAACTGGCTGTTAAAAGAAATTTGTGGGCTTGGGACCCAGTAGCTTTCTGACAGTTTACAGTTGTTAGGAGCCAATTTTAGGCAGCAAGGATGGATTCAGTTGCCTAAACACAGGCATCTCGTGCCATTTGAAATGCTGTATCTGAGCCTGGGCTAGTAGATATGGTGCAAGCCCTGTGAGGGACACAGGTCCTTCCAGAGCAGCAGCTGAAGCTCAGGAGAGGGTTGATCTGCCAGTGCTGCCTGCCAGCCCTGCATGGATGTTAGAAGATGTTAGGATGTTTCAGATGGCATTGGCTGCCTATGTTTATGCAACCAAATCCCATCCATTCAGTCAAGTGCCACCGTTTGGCATCAGAAAGAGTGATAAGTGTCATGGCTTCTATTCAATTTCCATGCCATTAATCTCTCTTCTTCTGGAACCTTTGCATGCAGCACACATCAACCCTGTACCACAACTGTTAGTTACAGACTACATTAAAAAATTGAGATTTTAACTAAAAGAAAATAAAATTGCTCCAATGCATTTTCCAGGTGGAATTCCCTACTAATGACTAGGTTCATCCCATTTAGGGTTTGTCAAGCACTTTGCAGTTGTCATGACTTCCCACGGCACCCCACCCCAAAGACCAGCCAATCAACACTGGTACCATGTTGTAGATTAATACAGGAGAAGCACTTACTTTGTCTCAGCTGGAAACTGTTCTTTATGTGTTTTATTGTGATCTTAAAATTTGTTACCTGGTGTGGGAATATTTTCATGTTTTTATATGTGCTTTATCTTCTTTTGGGTGGAGGTGGGGAGGAATCAGCGAATCAGCAAATCAGCATATTTATCACTCTGACTGACACGTTCGCTTCTGATGGGTTTTATCTTGCACATGTTTATTATATTATTCACAACAAGATCTCTATTATGAAGTGGGTGAACGTTACTATTCATTCGAAACAGATGCACATTAAGTGACAGTCACTGAATCATTGCCTTTTATATGTCAAGGAAATCAGTACAAAGTTGACTGTCGCTTGACACAGTTACATCAGTCAAGTTTGCAAAGGACAGCTATCCTTTAGTACCAACAATACCATCTTAATTTCTACCGTATAGCTTGCTGTTGCCATGCTGTCCTACCTTGGTTTTGTTGTTACTGTTGTTATTTTTACAAGAGCCACCAGATATCGTGAAGCAAAACTCATTATCAGCTTTCTTAGGTTGCAGAGCTGTATCTCTCTCTATTTCCTTTTCTGATAAACAGTGAAGAGGCAGAAGGGTTCATCTTTTATACAAATATGCAAAGCTCTGTTGCCACTAGTTTTCCAGTTTTGACTTTCATTCTAATTGCCCTGGGAAAACAATTTACAGATTTTAGCTTTTTTTTCCTCTAGAGATGTGTAAATTTTCAAATTCAATCATTATAATGATGAACACATGTTGAAGAAACATACTGAAAGCAGCATATACCTGTCAGGGAAATTTTTTTTTGGTATATCCAAGTAAAATCTATCCTAATCACTGTATCCATTTTTCAAAGGCAATAGAACAACAAGACATTTCTAGAATTGCAGTTAATGATGACAGCTGAAAGATAAAATAATGTGTGAAAAAGCCTATATGTAGAGTCACATTTTTCTTTTTATTGCTAGTTCAGTGTATCTTGTATATTCTCCTGATGAGCCTGTGTAGTCTTAGTTTCTGTAGAGGTTTGAATGAAATTAAGGAGGTGCTGTCATGTTGTTATCAGCAAAAAGTTTAGATTTTTCTAAAAGAAAGTCCCCTCATGCCAACGTATCAGCTTTTACAAAGCTCTGCTTTGCTGTCCTGTACATGTCTGAAATTTGACTCTAGCAATTCATAGAATTTAGCTTCTTTTTTGCTTCTGTAGAAATAAAAAGAACAAATGCATGTACATGATCTGAAAGTAATCCATCTATATTGCCTACTGCCTGAATAGGTTGACTAATGATAACTGATGATTATCTGCTTGGAAAATAATAGGCAAATTTCACTTGCTGTAACTTCACTGACTTCGGGCTGCATGGTGTTTTAATTACAGCATGTTCAACCCAGACTCAACAAAGAACTAGTAGATGTGCTAAAGGGAAAAATCCTCCCTTGCTCGGGTGTCAGACTATTACTATTATTTATTTAAGTGCTTCTAACGTGACAGTCTTGACCTACTTGGTCTTTTCTTCTGCTAATGGCTCTGAAATTGAAACAATTCACTTGGCATTTTGGACTGTCGTTAAAAAAAAAAGCCCAAGAATGCCAGAATGGAGACATTTCTTGCCCATTTATGTCACTACAAGTTGCTTAAAAGAGTTGCTTTGCTGCACTGTTCACAGTGAAGAGGACATAAAACCCTCTTGTGACAAATTATTGTACTTGGAGTACAAAACTAAGGTAAATTCATCTCAGTCACTCTATGATTAGTTGTTTTTGAAGATATCAGACAAAATCTTTAACCTTAACGTCAGTGGAAGGCTTCTTGTTCAACGGGGTCATACTTGAACTCATAGTGCCCCCCATGACATTTCTGAAAAAAAATAAATGAATTGTCAGTTCCTGCAGTGAGAAACTCAGACGATGCAATATGAACATTGAAGTGTTGGGGTGTCTTGTTGTTGTGAAAGTTCAGGAGCAGTACAGAGCAATAGAGAAAGGAGCTGCAGGTCCTGACTCTGACATGAATCTCATTTGGGAGCTTTTGTAGGTCACTTCTCCTACTTCCCTTTTCATTTTTTTTTTTTTAAATTAATTTATGCTTTTAAATTTTCTCTTTTCAATGAAAGTGATGCTATTTTGGAATTTAGTTAAGCATTTGTCAAGTGCTTTATTGATGAAAAACAATATAAATGCTATCCAAAGCGTATGCAGACCCACAGAAGTAAACATTTAACAAGCAAACAGTCTTCAAGGATGCTAATGTAAGACGGGGACAGGAGCATAGGGGCTAAAATCTGCTCAGAAGTGCAAGAAGCCATATGGGAGGCATTTGTACACAGAGAAAGCAAGGACAGACCTCTTATGCAGCTACTCCCTGTTCCCCCTTTGCTCTCAGCACCCCATCAGACCTCCCCACCTTCCTCCCATCCCTTTCCTCGTGCCTCATCCTCTTCATTCACAGGGGTCCCGCTAATCAGTACAACTGCAGTCTTTCTCAGGCTGCAGGACTGTAGCCAGCATTGGCTCCTCCATAGCTCCCTGCCTCCTTTCCCAACCTGGTCGGAAAAGTAGTCTGAAAAAGATTTATGCTCTTGGCAAACGATCATGGAGAACAGGGAGAGAGGTGCTACTTTGCTGGAAAACGGACCAAGAGGCCTCTCTTCAGCAACAACCCTTCTCCTCTGGTCCCTTCATCAGTGGTGACAACTTACCCTCCCTCCTTCCCTCCAGGTGCAGATCCCAATTTCTTGCTCCTCAGCTCTCCAGCACCTCCCTCACTTTCTGTTGCGGCCCATGAGTGGGTGGAGGAGGATGAGTCGGGCTTGATGCTCACACAGTTGCTCCCTGTTTGTTCCCTGGGTCTGTGGGCTACCAGATGGACTACGGTGGTTTGCTTCCTCCCATATTCACATGTCCAACAGGGTTGGAGAATTTAGCAGAAGGTGCAGAGGACTGGGCATTATTCCTTTTAACAGCCCAGAATAATTTTTCAATTTATTCAAGCTGTCGTCTCTGCAAGTAAACCGAACAATTAAAGGGCATTCACTTATTTTTCATGCACTGAAAGTATGAATTTTTCATTACGTTCCAATTCACATTTTTTTTCCCAGCTTCATTAACTGTCTAGCATGAACTTTATTGTCTACACATTCATACGCTTTAACTAGCTGGTGTGTTTGGGGGAATATCTTGCAAACTCTGTCTTCTCTTCCTCTCTGCACAAGTCTTGTTATTCTCTGAAAGGGAAAAGAGAAAGAAAGAGAAGAATAAATAATAATTAAAAAGAATGTTTCTTTTCAGGCAGCAGCACTCAGCATTCCGCTGCAAACCATGCTGTGTAGGATCTTGTAGAGCTTGATTGGAAACATATTATCACATTAAAAATGTGTATATCTGTTCTTCCCCCCCGTCCTCTCTGCCCTTAAGAATTAGACAAAACGTGGGTTTCAAGGGGATTTTGCTCTGACAAACAGCTGTATTCTCTGCTAAGGTTACTCTTTCTGTAGAGTCTCAAAGAAGTGAGTTTTTAAGACCTTATTAAAGACAAAGTTGGAGCAAATAGACTGGTGGTGTTACGGCCATTTCAGGTGAAAAAGACAGGACTTTTCAGAGACTCCTCCGAGGGGGTGTAATGAAAACTATTTGGGAGATATCCCCATTGCGAATGCCCAGCTGCCTAACTCAGATCTATTGCAGCAGTTCAGGGATGAAATAGAGAGTGACCTGACCCGATTAAACCTTGACAGCACCCCACTGCCAACAATACGCGCGCCTAAGTGCTGCCCCCGTTCGCAAGCGTGCGTGCGCGCTCTTAATGTCTTGGGCCGTGTTTACAAAGTCATTGAAGTCAGCGTGATGTTGGACAGTGGCAGGAACAGTCTATTCCAATCTAATGCACAAAAAGGCTGTCACACAGGAGGAGAAAGATTACATTTAGTTGCAATGTAGCTGCGAAAGTGGACTATTAACTTCTAATACAGACCCTTTTTTTTTTTTTCCTTCTGGAAAGCTACAGAGGCATGGCATTAAACGTGTGACTGCCAGAGAAAGCGGGAGCAAACAGGGGTGGATTGGCCAGGTGTCAGGCCAGGGTGTTGTGTCATGAGTGCAAGCCTTCCCTCCAGAGCCAGCGACTGCTGCCCTCCGTCCTTCTCCACCTTTTAATGCTAATGCTACGGGGGCTCGTCTCACTCAGACACGCGTGTACCCTGTTGAAAGCCTCGTCCTGCGTGCTAGCAAGTGGGGAGAGAGAAAAAAGGTGGTTTCTGAAATAAATCCAGGTGACAGTGCTGAGATTTTGGCATAAAATGTTTTCCTTTTGGCTGTTTAGGATGATGGCATCTGGCTAATCAGGCAGTGTCAATGCTACAAGGACTTGGACTGTATGAATTTAGCATGCTTGGGTCTGGGGCTGCTTGAATCTTGATCTGGGTCTACTTGCTCTCCTAATATGTGCCTGTCACTGACTGTATTTTAATGTTTGTGGCTTTGTATTTTACTTAGGTAATGACTTCTGCAGTTTGACAAAAACCAGAAGAATTGGTAGGATTTGTTCCTCAAATGGTCCTTTTTCCATTTCTTAGATGTTTCATAGTACTGATTCAAGCTCTAAAGGCTCTCATGAGGAAGATGGAGGAAGCACGTAATGACCAAAGCAAAGCCATCCTAAAAACACTGGGTTTGTTTTGGACCCCCTAATTCCAACAAGAGCAAGCTTCATCGGACTTTAAGCACCTGCCTCTGGTGGCACTTCAGAACAGCAACCTTCAACCACATGCCAGACCCTGAAGTCAGCTCATTCCAGACATGCATTTTGAAACACAAAGTTGCCTAGCATCTGAAACAGATAGGTTGAATCAAATTGTTCCAAATGCTACTTAAAAGAGTAGAAATTTTAAAGATAAAAAAATAATTGTGATTCATTATCCTGTCATAGCAATGTTTTAATAAGTCTCTGACTCAAGCCCTCCTCCTAATCTAAGGTCCACCAAATAAGAGATGGCAGAAGGTGACAGTCATGTAGCAAAGTTGCTGGCTTTTCAGATATTTACACTAGCATTAGCTTTTCTTTCTTGCTTAAATATCAGTTGTTGTTTTATATCGGATCTCTGGAATTTAAAAGACGTCTCTCATTTGCTAGGATTTAATTGTACTTTATGAGGATCATGGTTCCAATGGAGAGAAATTGCACATTTTGGAGCAATTCAATGAAGGTTTGGAGATCTGTTCTAGGTCTGTAACGAAATATTCACTTGTTACCTTTAATATTTATATTACCCCCTAGAGACATCAGCTGAGATGAGGATCTGCAATGACAGCTTATCTACTTATCTGTTGGAAGAGATAAGTTTTAAACATTTTTGATGAAAATGAAGTGTTGTTGTTGCCATTTAATAGCAAAATACTAAGCCCATGGAAGTTGGAGGCAGAACTAGGCACTGAATCCAGATCTTCTGAATCGTGCTTTGCAGAAATACTATTCCTGTTCAGATGTATAAATGAACCCTTACCACTCAATGTGTAAATTCCCTGAGAACCTTAAACAAGCTGGTATTTCAAAGACTGATTCCACATTTCAGTGTGAATGTGCGATAAAGAGGGGGAGAGAACGAGAAGAAAACATCTCTCATTAACTGGAAGAGTTTCCCTCTGACATTTGTGGAACCTGTCTCTGACTCAAACGCTGTCACGAACGACTGAATGTTTACGATTTAGGCAAACGTTGGGAAGCCTATTTGTGTCACGGCGTATGGTGAAACGAGCAGTTGCCTATGTGCGCTCAGGATGGGGCAGGAAGAGCTTTGCGAGAGCTTCGTTCCAGCCAACGCCACTCAGCCAAGGCCCCTGCCTGCTGCAGGGCTGAGCGCTTGCTGTCCCTTGGGATCGATCTGTGCAGCCATCACAGGGCAATACTTTTTGTTTTGTTTTCAGTTGGGTTGCTCAGATGTAACTAAGGGCAAAATCTGGGCTGCAGTATATTTCTTACTGGAAATGATGCGTGTTGTGGAAAGAAGACAATTTTTTTTTTCCTAGCTCAGGTTGAATCTGCAGGCTGGCAGTTGGAACAAAAACATCTTTGTGTGCAAAATTAGTGAATTTCCTTTGGATGCCTCTGGGGGAAAATAAACACAGAGCCCCCGAATCCTGAAGCTGTTTTTACAAAGTCAGTTTTAGAGTAGAAACACACTTTAACCCCAAACTTGTATAAAAGCCCATGCCAAATTACACATACACTATCTGAATAGGGAAGTTGTACTCTAATTGTTGGATATAAGCTTGACTGCCTTTGAATTAACAGTTAAAGCTGTATTCATTAATCTGAACAGGGAAGAGCGGGCAGACTGTCACAACATACCTCAGTTCAGTAGTCATGCAGAGCAGGTGAGAGAATGCTAGCCATTTACAAAGTGAAGCAGCTGATCTCCATCAGCCCCATCACTTAATGATGAAGAGAAACAGGCAACCAACTGCAATACCCAGAGAAAGATTTATGATTTATCTGAAAGTCCAGAGTCCCAACAGGCAATGTACAACCTACAATTACCCAGAATGATTAGACTTAATGCTTTTAAATGCTTTACCAACTCAAGAACTACTAAGGACACAATACATAAACATATTATGGTCCATTTGCTGTACATACAGCTTCTGGGGGAAAAGAAAAAATTCCTTTGGGAAATAAGCATGAAATTCACTACTTTTGAAGAAAGCACTGGGAATGAGAATGCCAATTCAGAAAGAAAAGGAACTGACCCCAAACTAGGGATGAGGTTAGGTGAGATGCAAATTTTCTCCAAACAGGAGCTGATTAAGAGAACAACTTGGGTTTATAAAACTGTGTTGAACGCAATTTCAGTGCCTACTGAAATTTTCACTGCCTCTTTATCTTTTCTTTTTTTTCTGCTTAAGAGACAGGTTAAAGGTTAACGGATTTGCCACTGAGAAATCTGGATACTTAACTTCTAGATGGCTTTGTTGTTGAATGGAAACTGCTGTTGAGTAAGAATTGTGACATAAAAGCTCTGACAAGTCTTGCTGGGATAACTTAAGATGTTACTGTCCTCAGTTGTCTGTCTTACCTCTCTGCCAGAGGATACCACCGCCTTCAGGGAAGTGAGAATGAAGGAATTGCCAGCAGTCCACCTGCTCTGCTTTACGTTCTGGCATTTTGGTTAAATCCACCTTCATCAGCAGTGTGAGCTAAAACCAGTCAGGCTAGGATATTTAAGCTGTGCCTTCTTTTTTTTGCAGACTTTATTACTGAGGTGATATCTGCCAGCAGAGAGGTAGGGGTTGGAGTTATTTGAGTCAACAACATTTTAAACACAGCCAGACTTATAAGAGCTAGCATATAAAAACCCTGAGCTTTTTTTGGTTTTGTTTTTGCCTCAGTCTTGCCTACTGACAATATTATGGAGTGGGGCACAGCAGAGGCAGCAATTCTATAGATAATCGTTGTGAGAAGGAGCATTCATCTGAAAGAAATTAAATTGTTTCTGCAAGTGTATCTCAACTGGAAGTGTAGTCACAATTGGAAACAGCTTGGAAATTGCTGATCATAACAGTCTTGTAAACATTACTTTTGAGAGGTCTGTGCTGATGTGAGTTGCTTGTCCAAACCACCTGGGACAGGTCTTCAAGTGACCATTTTATCATGCTACCACTGATTCTCTGAGCTGAAGCAACACCTTTCAAGAGTGATACATACAGTGAGCCCTAATAAAACACATAATTGTTTGCAGGTTTCCCACCTGGATGATCCTAGTTGCCTAATCAGGGACTCTGAGCAGTACCAGCTGCACCATGCCTCTCATATTTTTTTGTGAAGCTCACCTGGGAGGAATCCAGAATATTGGTGGAAATTACATGTGCTAAAAGACAGCTCTTGGCGATGAGATAAGGAATGAGAGATCTCACACAGGGCAAAGTCAGTGAGATCAGCCATGTGGAATCACCATTTCTTCAGTACAAATTAAATATTTTCTCTCTTCGTTTTCCTTTACAAGAGAGGCTTTGTAAAATTTTCTCTCACTGATAGAACTTGGTTTATATTTTCTCACTGTAGCTGGATCTGGATAGCCTGGAGATAGACATTATATGAAAGAAAGGAGGTTTTCCAATCTATCTGAATAAAGCACTGGTGAAACTTTCATGAGAAAACTTATGCTCCTTCATAAGAAATTTGGATATATCTCAGAAATACTGCCTGCTTCTGAATGTGGAAATGACATAAGTAATATATACTATGCTATTTTCTGTTTTGAGATTAATAGCCCATAGTCAACATGTAGCCTAGGATCTATTTTTACGCACAGAAAAAGACACCTTCTTGCATGAAGCATAAGGCATGAATAATCTTGCTGCTTCTTGAGATTTTTTTTTGCCCAGTGGCACAGAATTCCTTTCCCTACCTGTAAAAAAAAATATTGAGCTGTGAGGCAGATTTGTTATTGATGTTGTGCCATAGTTAGTCTGGAATACCAAGCCTCCAATATCAGATTTTGTAGACATTGGATCTACCTAATCACAGACGTGTTGGTATTTTCTCTATGATTTCCCACAAATATCTGCTAAAACCAGACTTATCTGCACTTTTCATGGAAGGCAATTCTGTGGTGTGCGGAAGACTATGCCGCCTGAACCACATCTCCCTACAGCAGCTCCTCAGCTCCTTCCATACTGCTGCCAAAAATTAATGCTTATTCTGATACTCAGCCAAGCTGTGTTGTATACCTTGAGATGCCTGTGACAAAGGTAAATTCATATTTTAAATATCCTTTGGGTAGTTCAGGATGTCAGTACTTAGGCAATATAACTTTCTTGAATTAAAATTAGTAATTTAACTTGTAAACATTCATACTGGAATCAAAATAAAGTGAAAGATGAACAAAATGTTGTCTACCTGTTAAATTTGAAAATGGTGTTTATATATTTTTCATACTTGTTTATATTTCTTGTTTACTTTTTTGTTCCAGAGCCAACCTGGGATTTATAAGTCTTTGTGCATTTTCTGACTTTTTCTCAACCAGTGACAAACATTTTTACTTCAGGCCTGTAAGGTGCCATTATGTCCGAAGTGTCCTGACTGAGCAACGTTCACACCATGAAGAGAAGAATGGTGAGCATGTCAGGATCTAGATAAAAATAGACTGATGCCTTTGCTAGTCTTGGGAAATACACTTATTTCTGTGTATATGTGCCTCGGTCTCCATTACACTCCTGCTCTAAGGGCACTCATATGGCTCATCTATGAACTGGCAACACACAAAAAAAAGAGAAAGAAGCACATGTGCTTATTCATTTGAAAGTAAAAGAGATGAGTTAATTTCTTAAGTCAAAGCCTTGGTGCTCAGCTGCACATCATATATTATCTTCATTAGTCTACTGTGCAGAAAAGGAGCAGAGTGGTGAAGCATACTTATTTAAACCTCAGATAGATACACTTCTTGAGCATAATGAGCGAACACAGCATTTAGTGCTCCCATTTGTATTCCTGCCCGCTAGTTGGAAAGTAGGAAAAAAGGTTGGGCATGCTTACATGAGGACAGATGTGCAAGCATCTGCATTGGACATTGCGTGATTTAGAAAAATGGCAAATGATGCCAGTGGTATCAGTCAAGTCTTTACATGTATTCCCATGTAATTTTTAGAGATCTAGAAGCAACATGTTGGTATAGATTTTGATGTTCAAACTGAATGGTGAGTGGATGATGGATTCCGTGCTGTGCTTGGACACAGTTCCCAGCTCCCTCCTACTCTGTGAGAAATGACTGCAATCATAAACCCACCACATAATGAAGACTTCAGTAGGAGCAGGAAACACTACCACACCAGGAATTTGCAGGACATCTGGTAAATCAACAACATTATCACAAACATCATGGCCAACAGTCTGAGCTGTAGCAACAGTATATTCATTTTCCAAATGTTCCAACTGAGAAAGCTACTCAGACCATTCCCACTATACACCAGATGGTTGATTGGTAAGCCAATATTTTCTCTATGCACAGAAGCTGACTCTTCCATCATTAGGAAACATTTTGCATAGGGACCAGATATTTTATTAGAGACAGGATTTTCTCTGGCCCATGTTCTGCTGAAGAAATATATATACTGTACAACATACACACCACAATATGGGCAACTGCAAGATACTGGAAGAAGTGTCTCGTTCATTTATTCTGCTGCAGTCCACAGACATATGAGAAACCTCTGTGACAAACTGCCTCCCTTTCATTTTGAATGATGGTAAATATATTTTAAGTGAACTACAATGCACTAAATTGTATTAAATATGACACAATATCAAGTCCATATGAAAATGAATCACTCTGTAATATAGTAGTGTCAGAGAACCACGAGTCTAGTGATATAGTAGCTCAGGCTGGTGCTTAGTAGTATGGTAACTTAGGTTCCAAGTAATTAGCATAGCACAATTTCTAGTGCCTTAGTCAAGCAAAACTATCTGCAAAATCAGTGGAAGTTTTGCCTTATTGAATGTGTGTTTCAGATAAAACTCAAGAATAGAAAGCTGAATTGACTTTGTGTGTTGACTTTGCAAAGTGCTCTCCAAATTGTAATAGTGACTTTGCCTACAGACAGAGAGCCTGGACAAGCTCAAGAGGTGGGCCCAGGAGAACCTCATGAGGTTCAACAAGGCCAAATGCAAGGTCCTGCACCTGGGTCAGAGCAACCCCTGGTATCAATACAGGCTGGGGGATGTAGGGATCGAGAGCAGCCCTGCCGAGAAGGACTTGGGGGTACTGGTGGATGAAAAGCTGGACATGAGCCAGCAATGTGCGCTCGCAGCCCAGAAGGCCAACCGTATCCTGGGCTGCATCAAAAGCAGCGTGGCCAGCAGGTTGAGGGAGGGGATTCTGCCCCTCTACTCTGCTCTGGTGAGACCCCACCTGGAGTACTGTGTCCAGCTCTGGAGCCCCCAACACAAGAAGGACATGGACCTGTTGGAGCGGGTCCAGAGGAGGGCCACAAAAATGATCAGAGGGCTGGAGCACCTCTCCTGTGAAGACAGGCTGAGAGAGTTGGGCTTCTTCAGCCTGGAGAAGAGAAGGCTCCGGGGAGACCTTATTGCAGCCTTTCAGTACTTAAAGGAGGCTTATAAGAAAGATGGGGAAAAACTTTTTAGCAGGGCCTGTTGTGACAGGACACGGGGTAATGGTTTTAAACTAAAAGAGGGTAGATTTAGTCTAGATATAAGGAAGAAGTTTTTCACAATGAGGGTGGTGAAGCACTGGCACAGGTTGCCCAGAGAGGTGGTAGATGCCCCATCCCTGGAAACATTCAAGGTCAGGCTGGACGGGGCTCTGGGCAACCTGATCTAGTTGAGGACGTCCCTGCTCATTGCAGGGGGTTTGGACTAGATGACCTTTAAAAGGTCCCTTCTGACTCAAACTATTCTATGATTCTATGAAAAATCCTTGTATTACTAAAACTTCCAGTCTTGCTATTAGTCTGATAATAAAGGTTCCAATGTAAATGTTCTTCTTTCTTCTGTTTATCTGTGCTATAGCTGTAGTTATAAATCACGGGATGGGTTCCTAGCTCCATTAATCCAAGTTTTGTCAAATGTCCTATAAAAGGCAGGAATTTCCTTAAAGGTGTTCCAGTCTGATATTTGTTTCCTCTATGAAACCAAAGAGAAATACAATCTTTGTATATGATGCAGGTGGTATGGCCTATAATCATGATTCCCTAGTATACTTTTTAAAACACTAGGTTATCTTTTTCTTGCAACTTCACCAAATTCTTACTGCTTGACCCCAATATTTCCATGACTACTGTGTAATTCAGGCTGATGTTTTTGAGGAAATGGTAATAGTAAAATAGCAATAGTAAAAGTTCTGCAGAGGGCTAGGGAAATATGTTGCCCTGTTATTTTTAAATTCTCCTAGAGTTTAGCAAGGGAATTTTAATAGTATATTTGAGCAAAGATCTGAAATTAAGCAGCAGGATTAGCCTAGATTTTGGAACGTACCGTCTGCTTAGTTCTACATCCATAAGAAAACTCAAGAGAGACTTGGTAGAGATTGAAAGCTACATTCTCTGAAGCATCCACACCTTGTGAACATTATTGATAAGATATACAGAGGGTGAGTTGGATTTTTCCTGAAACTGCTCTTCCTAGCAGTTAGAAGCAGCAGGCTGGTCATTGGAACTGGATAATGTAGTGACATATTTCAGTCAGCACTCACACACGTGTGCATGCCCACTGATAAAATATCTGAATGAACACCTACATACTTTTATATTTTACTCGGAACCTATGCTTCCTTTTAGCTTCCCAAATTTTTCAACTTCTCCACTTCATCTCTTTAAACCCTGATTGTGCAAAGCCATATTCATATGCTTAACTTAAGAACAGTAATACCACTGAAGTCAACAGAACTCATGTATGTAAAATTTTAAGTATGTTTGCAGGATTTAGTATTAAACTTTACGTCTGAGATCTCTGAATTTGGAAGTCTAAGAGCTTCATGACCTTTCAAGCATGGATTATCCTTATTTTCTGCAGAAATGCTGCTGAACACACTGCTTGTGCTTAGGAATAACAGAGGGTCTCTAGGGGAATGCTGGCCTCCTTTGGATGGAAGTGTAGTATTACTTTGGTTGCAAAAGGTGAATAACAGAGACAACACAGAAGACTTTCCAGGCTGGATCAGTCCAGACAAAGTAGTTCAAATCCTGGTCTCAATAAAGTAAATGGCAGCTACGCCCTGTGACTTTAACTGTCAGTGAAGAGAAACGACTGTGTAATTGCTAAAATCTGATACTGAGCTGGTAGCAAAGAGACTGCATTTCACAGTTACAGAAATGTTTGGTGGTTTTTTTTTAAACACCCCCCCCCCAGAAAAAAAAAAACAAACCCAAAAAACCCAACAGGAAAAGGCAGACCAGTGCATTAAAACAGGATTTAACAGAAAGAGTTAATTCTGGTCATAGTTTGCTTAAAAAAAAAAAAAAAAAGCAGAGAGATTTAATATACTTTTCAATCATGTCAACTGAAATGCAACTTTCCCCAATGATAGACTTGCCTACATCTATCACAAGGTAAACAATCTGTGTTAAAAGCATAAAGACTTATTTTTCCTCTATTCTTATCTCAGTAAAACAGTCCACTGACAGAAACGCCTTTTGTCTGGAAGAGATTTGGTCGTGTTTCACCCTAAACTAATGCAGAAACAGAGGCGCATTAGAGAAGTTTTGACTGCCGGTGGCAGTGGAATTCATTGGCCATTATTTTGCTCTCTAACAAAAAGCCACAACTTACCGTTGCCAAATAGCTGCATGCAGATTTGCAGTTCCTTAAAAGTAACTTACTTATCAGCTTTGTCAAGAGATAAAAAGTCATTAATGACAGGCGCTTGCAGAAAGAAAAGGAAAAAGGATAAAAAGGCGTTAACCTAGGAGATTTCATTTTGACAAAACTGAGTGATAGGAAGCAGTATTCCTGGAGGGGTGATCATCCAGCTGTCGAAGCTCTAAGACAAGAAGTATGTGGGAGTTGTTAAGGTGTAATACTGGTCTGAAATTAGCGGGGTGGTATTTTAAGTTGGGGGGCTGGGGTTGTTTTGTTTGGCTTTAGTGATGCAGAATTGGGTCTCTTCATACCAGACTTCCAAGAGTTTGGGCAGGTGATGGGTAAAGAATACCTAAGGCAAAGCTGTCACATCTTGATGTCTGACAATTGGAATCTGTCTCCAGTGACTGAAGTCTGGAAGAATCAGGATGGAGATGAACAACTGAGTTCCTCTTGCAACCCCTTGCATGAGTGTGAATTGCTCATAATAGCATATCTAGGAGTGTCTTTAACTTACAGAATAATTTTTTTAGCTTATGTCAGTCATCTGCAGAATGAAAATACATTACATTATTCTTCAGGCCTTTTCCATCCTCTTAAGAAACATACCTCATCTGTCTTTGGGAATCTCATTTCGCTACAAATGGCATGAGACTCTTCTGTTTTGCACATTGTACAGAAACTTTCAATTGTACATAGTCACTTAGTGTAGTAAAAAGAGTAAAAATTTCAGTTTGGTAGTTTTTATACTCCATTTTATCAGGTATTAAATGATCAATCAACTGTAGACATGTAAGTATATTATCACAATGATACAAATTTTTAAAAGACTGGAGTATTAACATATCATGTGCATGACAGATTTGGCTAAATCATCTGAATATATTTATATAAATATGATGTGCTCTGCACTGGAAAGAGCAGAATAAATTTAATGGAGCCACATATTCTTAAACTTAAAAAGTAAATTTGTGTTGGTAGTATAGTAATAAAAAAAATTTGATTGCCTTGCCACTCCCTGTAACCAGAATATCATGAAATTGAGTTGCATGACTACGTTTGTCCTTAGCTTAATTACAGTCTTTGACACCTGCTTGAAACAGCCCTTATTTCTAGCCTTTCACCTTCTCTGTGCAATATCTTAATTACTCTTTCAAAAAGAAGATTAAGTATGACTGCCTTGAGCTCCCTCTTTTCTCCCTATTCCTCACACTCTTCCTAGAGCTTCATTACATTTCTGGTCACGTCTTCTGTTTTGGTATTTTCTCCTTTTGTAGGGTATTTTGATTGTTCTCTGTTGGTTTTCCAGTTACTTCTCTGGCTGCTCTTCCACTACCTTAGTGAAAAAAAAAAACCCAACCCTTCTCCTTTCCTTTGTTAGACACAGGATTTTGTTAGGGAATAACATCTCTTTCAGAGATCGATCAGCTGAAGACAAAATTTCATTTACTATTTTTACATCAGTCACTCTCATATCATCATCTTCATCGTCATCTCTCCCTTCATCAAACTTGCCTGCCTTGTCTCCCTTAACGCTTTCTGTATGTTCCGCCTCCCTTAAAGTGTAGTGGAAATAAGAGCAAATTCCTTACGCTTCTTCTGAAACCCTGTCAGCTGCCAGTTCCCTGCCAGTGTCACTAACAAAACTCATTGACATCTTTTGTAACTGTGGAGGTCATTTTAGACCCTCCCTCTCTCTTGGCTTGCACATGAGAAAGCATCTCTCTCTGTATATCGATACCGCTGTTATTGCTGCTTCTGTAAAATGTCTAAGATCCTTCTCTTTCTGAACAGGCATTCAAAATATCCCTCCATTCACACCATTTAAACAGTTTTGGCTCTTGTTATCTCATCCTTGCTGGATTCCTTAGGAAGCATATCATTTTTTTCTGCAAAACATGCAATCACAACATTTTCCTCAATAACTATTTTCCGTGTTTCGGTCCTATTGACTCACATCATTGGTTCTCTGCTTCTCTGTCTGCTTCGGACTTTTGTTCTCCTAATCCTTCCTGAATCTAATCTCATCCCAATTTTTAGGTGAATGAAGGAGGATGGGTAAAGCATGTTTTTTGGATTATAGGAGTATTAGGTTTGTAAGTGTAGCTGAGATCCTAGCACCCAGGTCTCTCAGTTTAAGTGCAGGTGGTGTGAGCACCCGATGAAAGCAAGCAAGTGCTGTGGAAAGAAGATACACTTTGAATACTATTTTTGCAGAGGTGTTATTTTTCAGTTCACATAGATAGCTAACTAAAGGAGGAAATCTAATGTAAACAATAGTTTGCTAGCTGTTGTAATACCCAACTGCATAGGTAAGTTTCCCCCATTTTATGTATTCAATCCCCGGACATCTAATTTGGCTTTATGTGTTACACTGGCAGAACAAGATGTCTAAACCACTCTGCTTAAATGTTTAAGTTAATCACACTATATCTGCATTCTTAAACTTAAGATCCTTCGAAATAACCATTTGAACACTTAAAGCACTTTCTTGAAAAGCACTCTAATGCTCTAGCTTTTGGAGTTGTGCTACCAGACTGATCATTCTCCCCCTCTCATCTTTTCAGAACTGTTTCTTTTCCCATGTTTCTTCCCATTTCAGCTACTTTTAACTGTCTGAAAGTGGGCTTCTAGACAACGGCCAGAGATGGGCACAGACATCCAGAGATACTTTCCAGACTAAAAAGGGGTAGTTAAGTTAGGAAGGAAGAATCAATAGAGAGTCAAAGTAAACTGGACAATTAGTTTAGACCAGACCCCTATCTTCTAGACAGCTAAAGTCAGATGAGTTAGATGAACAACACTCTGAGGCATTACAATTATTTCAACAGGATATTATCTAAAGGAATTCATCCAAAACCAAGAAGAAATATAACTCCATTACTATGGTAATGGTACTATGGTAATGGTTCCAACTCTGCTAACACGCTTTGTTTCTCCATGGGGCTAATGAGCTTAGACGTAACTCTGCTATGCCCTGCACCGTACATATATTAACTTTCTGGCTATGACTGCCAGCAGACTAGACTGGACCAATGCGCAAGAGACAAGCACTGGTAGATGATTCTCTATACTGTTTAACAGGTAGCATTTTAGCTTGGGCCAGCCAGCATTTCCTAGACAATGTCCAGAGAGGGTCTGTTCCTAACACGCGGTGCCGTATCTTGTCTTGAGGACCAGAGAATGGGGCTGGATCTGATTTCTTTAATGATATACTTTGGACTCTGCTTCTAGCCTAGATAGCCCTTCACAACACAACATTTGACAGACACACTGTTAGTAACCTTGTAAAATTTCACCACTGGGCACTCCTGAACATGTTACTGTTTTTGACAATAGACAGATCCCTTTACCATGGGGAGCCGCAGCCAAAACAAGATCTTGGTATTCCAGCACTGCTCTCAAAATTCACATACCATAACAGCAGAAGATTACTGATGGGAATGAAATATTGACTGTTTAACAACTGTAACCACACTAGCAGCTCATAGGTTTAAGATGGAGATCCTGGAAATGGTATAAGTAATTTCCCTGAGACTCTGAGGTTCCCATTGAAAACTTTAATGGCGACTGGGTCTGTCTTAATCTTCACAGGCCAAGATGTAAACTGTGATGTCTAACTAGGTAACTGCATGCAGCAGCGTGACCGAATCACCAGGATGTGGTCTTCTGACATCTCAGCTCTTGCTGTCATTAGAAGGTAAGGAATTTTGTGTTTAATTGTCACCTTTTCTTTTTTTGTGAGGAAATATATTTGGGGAAGATGATTTTGTTATGAGACTGCACCGCGGAGGAGAAAGGAGTGATAAAAAGAAATTATATTCCTTGGAAACCAAGGGAGAACTATGAGTTTCTCTTATTTAGGACTGAGGCAAAAAGGCAAAATTGATCCCCGATCTCTCTCTAAGTGTCACAGTCTAACCTGATAAGGAGTTTTAGAAAGTCTCATTAACTCAGTGCTCCTCCGACTAATAACTTTTCTTGCAAATAGCTTAGCTTGTTTTGCTAAACCGAATGTGAATAACCTCCAATAGAGTCGTTTGGAAGGTAATTCTAACTGTCTTTATTTATATTTGTATAGATTGGCTTCATGGCAGGATCTCTTACAATAAAATGCAGCATAATAACTATCTACTAATGATACTTTGACTTGAAATATCGCCAGGAAGTTTAAATTGGTATCCACCTATTTTTAGCAGAAATAGCTGCAAACAGTTCACAAAATAAGCCCCAGCTGTAATAACAAGAAAAATTGACATAAACCAAATGCTCACCACGGGTGAATTTCCACCTACTCTTCACAAATAGAATGAGATCATAAACAGTGGGAGGCTGGCCTGTCTCTAATTTTAATTGTTTTATTTTTCAGTTCACAGCCTGATTAGATTGAGAATGGTAGGCAGGTATAATTTAATTTTAGCACTGACCCCCTACAGGATGGATTACAAAAGTGATGAGCCCTAGTAAGAATAGACTGTTTAGTAGTTCATGTGCATGCAAAGAACTTGTTACACAATTTATCTTCTGCAACTTCTTTTTGCAGTGAAACTTCAGTTTGAAGTGAAGTTCACCAAGTACCATAACGTAAACCAACCGCTGATATCAGCATACAGATATCCTTCATGGATTTCACAAAGTGATCCAATGAAGTTTTCCCTTACATACTGCGTGATATATTTATATAATTGGCATCATCTTATGAGCAGATTGTTGACACATTTTATGGATTGGTAGGGGAAGTAAAATATGGAGAACAATAGTCATTCCATAGTTGAAATTGAAATGTGATTTCCATTGTAAATCTGATTCAGAGCTTCCATTCAACTTTGTAAACAAAGGCCTACCTGTCTGAAACTGAAGCTCATCTGAGATTTTTTCTACTAAATTTCAAAATTATTTACTTATGTATTCCTAAAGCTGATACAATAAAAATGGTTGCTTCTCTTAACTTAAAAATAGGAAGGAAAGCAAGCTGCTTCTGATTAAGATGCAGTGTTTACTACAGTTAGAACAGTCTTCTGATAGTTTTTTTCTTTGACAGTTCAACAGTGACATGTCAATGCTTTTACTGGATGCTCATAAATAACGATACAACATTAGCTGTTCTATTCCACCATGTGCTTGACTCAATACGTTCACCATCTGGTACCCGCCAAAGGACACATCCTTCTTCTGGACCTTAGTAAATTTATTGAAGGGCAAGGGACAAGTGAAGAACACGGACTCTACAGAGGTAATAAAAAAAGAAAGTGTGGAACTTCATTAGACCAGCAGCACTTTGCAGGTCCTTAACAGTTCAAGCTCCTGCTATGTGTGTAAATGATTTTTGCATTTGAAAACAGGGTAAAACTGTACTGAGCATAACAACTAATATGACATTTTTTGATTTCCCTCCACTTTTGACCTGCTGAGACCTGGACTTGAGCACATGAATGATCTCATGTCTGCCATTCGTACAGAATCTGTCTGCAGAGAATGACTTAAATATTGCTTAGAATTGCTTTAAATTTAGAATTATTTGAATTCAAATTAATTACAAATCCCCAAGACACCTTAGCAAACTACAAAAAGGTAACTAAGGATGTAATTTTTTCATAACAGGACAACTGCTCTGGGTGTGCTCAAGAATGGAGATTGAAGGAAGTGAAGACTCCAGAACATGCCCAATACCCTCCGTGTACGTGCAGCATAGCATGACATATTGTGTATGTGAACTGGAAATAATTTCAGATGGTGCCAGGGATCTGCAGAGCTAAAGCACTCTACAGTTTGACTAATCTGCCAACGGCTCAAATAAAAGCTCCAGCAGAGCTGTTGTCACAGTGCACAGATACATAGAAAAAGTTTTCTGGAATAAGCATAAGCCGTTTTATTTTCTACATTTACAAGTCACTAAGAAGAGTTTCCTCTCCTTTAGATCACAAATTTTATTAACTTGCTCACCTACTGCCATGCAACTTCTACCAGTGCTCAGGTCTGAATTTTCTGCCGCTATTGTTTCCTCTTGTACTCCTTGGTTTTGCATTTGTACAGTAAACAACCCTGTTCTCACCTCACAGATTACTTGGCAGAGAGAAATGAGAGTGATTTTATGCAGTAGCAAAGTGAACTTCTGTAAACATTTGGTTTCATCTGAGATATTTCCATATTCCAAATACACAGCTATCAGAGCTGTATTAAAGGCTGAATACATTGCACAAGAGCTGAAATGTAAAGATGAGCTTGACAGTATGCTTGAACTCGTACCTTTGGGGAAATAAGGTCCAACATCATAAATTAAAGATAGATTCAGGCTACATTTCGAATCTCCTTGGAGACATGCCTTCAGCAAAGAAATGGAGGAAGGCCTGCATGAAAGCCTTGGAGGGGACAGGGCTGTGAAGCACTGACAGTTATACCAAAAAAGTGAGGGCTAAAATATGCATATAAGGTAAAGCAGTTTAGATTCCCTTACACCTGACTTCTTTAAAAAGTTCTTACAATTCCTCCACTGATACGTAGATGTGTCCCTAATGGTTTTACTGAGATGCTGAAGAACTGGTTGCTGCATCAGGCTTGTGACTTATGGATATCACTTTGGATTTGGCTTACATTCTTAGTGTTTTCAACTCATCCTTCCTCTCCATATGTGCTTTGTTGCCCTAAGGTCTTGGTCTCCTGATCATCCAGAAAGCCTTTGAAGTACATGGGCATCCCCATCCAGGATGCATGTCTGACTTTCCTCTGGGTGGAGAGAGGAAGGATGGACATGGTAGTGTGGCTGCGAACCCCATGGGACCCTTTACCTGGAGCCTGGGCTCAGCTGCTGCCCAGTCCTGGCTGCTGGGACGTGCTCTTAGAAGAGAGTATGGACACAGCCTGTAAGAGGAGAACAGCAGCAGACAGATGCAGTGATTTTAACAGAAAAATAAAGGGCCTTAACCAAGAGTCTCAGAAGCTGTGAGAACTCTGGAGGAGAGGATGCCCTGCTGTATTGTCTGAATGCTGCTAGAAGACGGTTACACTCACACATGGCATTGGTCATGCACAGGGGCAACGCCATGCTGGGGTCTTCTGGGGTGAGTCTCACACACATATGAAGCCATGACCGGTCCTGGGGTTCAAGGAGGAGGCGGTGAGCCACCTAGCCAGGCAGCAGGCTTTCTGGGACTCAGTTGACCTATGAAAGGAGCTGGCAGACCACTGTCAGTAGTACCAGTGTTCAGAGTGGCTTACATCTTGTGGCAAAAATGTTCCTTCCCCTCCAGGAAGGAAGTGTCCTACTACCACAGGACACTGTGTCCTACTACCGTAGGACACTGTACTACCGTGGTACCAGTGTCCTACTAGCATAGGACACTGTAGCAGCCTCTGCTCCAGGCATCAGCCTTCACACAGCTTTTGCTTTTGAGAGTGCTATAAACATGCAAAAAATAACCTTTGGACCTGAGGAAACAGGGCTGGTAGCATCCTGCCTGTTTCGTGGGGCAAAATTTTAATCAGAGTGATTGATTATCTCAGGTAGTGAAGAATGCTTTGTGCTCTTGTTGCTTAAATGCAAGATCTTAACTCCTTGCCTACCGTAGTGCTGCTAAAGGATACCTTCTTTAGGATTTTATTTATCCTGTTCTTGAGGGACTATTTTTCTAATGAGTTTTACAAAAGTAGATTTTACAAAATTATTTGAAAACACAATTTGCCTCTTATTTAGGGACAGCTACTAGAAATCTTCTTTCCCTGCCATAACAAAGCTGCCGGTGAATCCACCAGATCAGCCCCTTGCTTCTCCTTCTGAAGACTTGCTTTGTTCAAGCTGAGTTTCATGACTGACAATCTCAGCACATCTGTGCACTTTCAAATGCTGCAATATGCTGTTAAAGAGAGACATTCTGCTACCACAGCCACATTTAACAAGGCCATGGGAGACATTCAGAAATAGGCAGCAATGTTGATTCCTAGGGTTTTTTTGAGGAGGAAGCAGAGCGCACCTAAAGCATTGCTGATTAATTCCAACAGATGCCATTTTCCATGGAGGTACCCTACACCCAGCGGGCATCCTAATAATAGCAGCAAGAGGTTAAGTCAAAGAACAAGGGAAATATTCAATCCATACAGCTGTTGGATAGGTTTCCATATTTGCTTTTTACATGTCTCATTTGTAATTGTTCAGAAATAAAACTTTGCAGAGTACGGCAGTGCCTGCTCTACGTGTTGCATTATGTCGTTTTTTCGACTGTAGGTAGCCTATGCTTGTTTCATCCCAGATGAAAAGCATTAGATTTTCAAAAGAGGAGTTGATTTTAAGTGTGTTCCTTCTGCTGGGGGAACTTTTTATAAAGCCAGGCTGAACAACTTGCAAATGTGAAATAAGTTTCCTGTCTTTGGAACTCAGCAGGCCAAGCCTGAATCATATTTTTCTGCAAGTGATAGCTTTGAAAGTAAAGTGTCTGGGCTTTCTGTTTTACTGTCCCTTTGTCCCATTGCTAAAGAGGTCTCCTTCAGCCTCTGCGACACAGCAGCATGAGGGGGGTGAGGTACAGTGGTGTCGACGTGAGGCAGGGGGCCTTGAACTCCAGCTTTTTAATCCTGCTTCTGGGAGAAATCAAACCAAATTAAAAACATCTCCGGGCTAGATAGTGCATAACGTCACTACTTTGGCTTAGAAGTAGTGCTGAGGTGTGCAGCCCAGCAGGAGCTCCTGGAGGCAATGTGCTGTCATTCAAACCAGCACAGATGCTGTTTAACTCCAGCGAGCAGCCTGACGTGGGGCTCTGAGGATGGTGTGTCCCCCCCTGTCTCCGGCAGCAAAGCCACAGCTTCTTCCTCCACACCTTTGGAGAGGGAGCAGCATGCATTTTCCCCAAAACATTGCATTATGCACAGTCCTTTCAGTACTTTTTCTGTTCCCTTTCCCTTTTCTCATCCCCTGCCTTTGCCTCCTGCTGACCCGCAGTTGCTTACGCCCATGCACGGGCTTACAACAGTGCTTACATTGCCCTGGAGTTTCAGCTTCTGGCTCAGAGCTTCTGCCATGGTTGAAAAGCACAAAGTGCATCTGAGGATTTGGACTGAAAAGGAGGAATCAAGCTCGTCTCGCACTCCCTTGATCTGTGATTGTTTGAGTGCCTGGCTGGTACCCTTGGATATATGTGAGCGGTCTGCCGGCAAACAACCTTAACTAACTTGCAGCAGATGTCAACGGCAGCAAGGGCAGCTGGACATTGCCAGTGCATGAGGAGACCTTGGATGCCACCCAACAAGAACTTCTCTCCCAGTTATATGCCACTGGAGGATTCCCGTCAGCTTGGGTGATTCTTCTGCACGATGGCTGCAGCACAGCCAGGATCTGAAGCAATGTGTTAGCTCTCCTTTTCATGATTATAATGCATTAGACTGAACAGCTCTAGGTCACAACTCCAAGATGCAAGAACATTATGCTTAGGTGCTATGTTTAATTCATGTATGTGCTTGCAAAAGTGACAGGCAGGTTTCATTGTCAAAAGGACAACTATGTTGTGCTCCGAGTTCTAATTGGAGAGCGGTAGCCTGAAATGCTCACATATGTTGCATATCTACCTGCAAATTTCAAAGGCTATGGGTGCTTACTTCTACTTACAAAGGTTTAATTGGCCACTACTTAAATGGAAATCAGGGTATGTAAACAGATATTTGCAAGAGTAGGTTCAGCTCTGTACTCATTTGAGTCGAGTTGCTGTGCAAGGTAAATAAATCTAATCACTTCTAAATATAGAAAGTGTGATGTGGTAGAGTGCAGGAGGGAATAGAAAATATTTAGGAGTCTATTTCCTGGATCAGCTTAGAGAGGAATGGACACATGTCCCAGCTTCACACTCTGCTCTAAACTTAAAAAAAAAAAAAAAAAAAAAAAATCTGTCATGGGTTACAACTGTTAAATTTGGGATAAAACTTCAATATCTGCATTTTCATATTTCTAGTACTATCTCTAAGAAAAATTAGAAGGGTCAAAGAACATAGGCTGCATTTTGCTACCTTTATTTTCCTTGTACTGGAATGTAAGTTTCGACGGGATTAATTGCTAAACATTGCTAGTAGTGAGTAAAATTATCAGAATTTGGCCTATTGAAACTATTTCTAATCTAAGTGGAGTCAGAAGGTCTCCATGATATTTCAAGAACAAATTTGCAAAACTTAAGAGACCTGATTCATTCACAAGATAGAGATGAGCCGCTAGCACTGAGGGTTTGATTGAAACTCTGAAAATTGCCTGTTAATCACTAATGTTGATATAGTATCAGTGGGTGGGAAAGTGGTTGTTCATACTCCTTTTTCTTTACTTCTGTATTTTCTGCACACAGTTATTTAGATGAATCTGTCCTAGAAAGCGCTTGTGTTTCCTTGGCTCTTACTTTCCTTGAGAGCTTGCGCTGGCCTGGTATATATATTCTTTACTTTTAGAGACTGATGTGTAAGTGGAAATTGACTTAAAAACAATGTGACAGAATGGAGGTTAACCAAAGTGATTTAAAAAAATAAATGGGTACAACTTAAAAATCTACAGCCCCGGGCCATTTTGTCTCAGCAGCTCTTTCATTATCCCAAGGCTTGTCCTCAGGGACTTTCCCTATCAGCTGCTGGGACTGAAGCTGGATGCTGAACAGTGACGACTCTCTGAGAGTTTCGTGGTGGAGGCGAGTGTAAACCAGCTTCCCTTTCACCTCCTGGACACAGCGGCCACCCCGAGTGGAAAGAAATTAGGAGCTCGCTTTCTGCTGCTACATTTATATCCAGAGATATGGATTTTTCACATTTTTTGGTACTTGGAGAGTTCTATTTAAAACTCAGATGTTTCTAATGAATCAGTCTGATGTCTCTGAGGTCAGAACTAATTTTGTATCAGTTATTTCTACTGGGGTAGGGGAGAAACCTGTGCTTGAATCAAGGGGGCACGAGGTACTGTTTCTGTGCTTACTAAAATGATTCCCATTATGTGAAGGGAATCTTTGTCCCTTTCCTCTGCCTTATTTTCATAAAGATTTTAAGTAATTCACTTATGGACTCAAGCTCTTTCCATTCCTACTGCAGATCTAAGAAACATTGTTTTCCCAAGCAGGCTCTGTGAAAAGGAACACACATTTCATCATGCATCTCTGACTCTATTTTCAAAGCAGATTTTCAGAGAGAAGTTGGTATTTCAAAACTTGCTTTGTTAAAAAAAGACTTGCTAATAAGTCGAGGGTATGTTCTGCCTGACTGAAAAGCAAGGCTCTTCATTTTTAATAATGGACAAACTGCAGCATAAATCCATGAAGACAGATTTAACCATTAGAATAACAATATGGAGGCTTTAGAAGCAAACAGCTTTTTAAAAATTCAAACTTAGTTGAATTTCTTTGGCTATTCTATAGCCGAACGAAGGCTCCCACTTTAGGAAGATAATTTACTATGTCTTCTAATAATGTACCGTGTCTTTTGTGGCACTACCCAGCCATTTAGAATGAGGCCGGTACTTGAGGAGCTTACTCGATCAGGGCAAGAAATAGAAAGTGGGTTGCCACGTGTTGCATTAAGTGCCTGCAGAGTCTGTGGCACCACTGAGAATGTTTCCTAATAAGATTGAGCCCCCTTCTCCCCCTCATTCACCCATTAAAAACAGAGGAAATGTTATGATGCTGCAGTCTAATTTTCCAATACACTTCACAAAGCGTTTATGTGATGTGTTTCTTACCATTTCAACCTTTCTGAGCACAATGGGTACCACAGTCGCTCTCCTTTAAACAAAGTCTTGCTAGCATTAAACACACAAAAGAAGACAAATTTGTGTCCCTTCCCAAGAAATAAACATGAGAGCTTAGTGAAATACATTAATATGCTCTCAATTAGCACACTCATTAAGAAGTGTTTTGAGCAAAGTAATGAACTTTTTGCTTCTTGCACAAGATAAAATTTACAATAGAAAATGAGTAAGTAGAGATGGTGTATGTCACCGAATTTTAGAGCTGTGTGAATGGCTCTAATAAAAACCATTTTCCCCCTGCTCAGAAATGATGGATTTTATTCTGCTGAACTTGAATAATAGCGTTCGCTGTAATGCACTTCTTAGCCCTCTAAGTGGCTAGTAAAAATTAATCTTCAACAGCAATGAGCAGTACTGGGGTGATTCTTCTGCTCTAAGATTGAATTACTCAGACTTTAAGTCCTTGTAAAAGGGAACAGAATATGCTACATCCTGTTTACCAGGTGTTTCAGGAGCAATCAGCATGAAGGCACGGAAATTTAGTCATCAAAAAATATGAAGGCATGCTGTGAAAAACCAGGGGGACTTTTAATTCATAGCATTAATTTACAAAGGTGGTTTTTTTATTATTATTATCCTTTTGTTTTATTTTAATAATAAAATAAACTTGAATATGAAGCAATCACTCTCAGGCATTTCCCCACTACAGTTGCTAATATAGTCTAACATTTGGGGGGCTTTCACATCTTCTCTTAAAGAAGTTGAGGGTGACCTCGTTCTCTTGGACCTGTGCTGTAATGATAGTTTAGAAGTGCTTATGTCTCCTCGGTATATGGAGCTTAGGACATCTCTGCTCCTGTTCTAGGCACCTCTGTTGAGGATAGATGGGATAAATCTGGCTTCATGCACAGAGGAGAGGACAAACCATGATTTTGGCTGACATCCTTCCATGGCACACTAAAATAAGGGTGACTAGACACTATATAGTGAATACCAAGGAAAACTGAGACCAATTAATCCTGGATCTAATGGGATAATGAAATTATTTGCATGGTTTTTTTACTGTTAAGATCAGGGCTGTCTTACACAGTGTTCACACATCAGAAAGAAAAAGGGACCAGCCATGTGAGTTTTTCTTTAATTTAAAACACTGTCTTCAGAGCTGGATGTAGGTTCATAACCCGGTTGCACCATGGTTGTTTGCGCAGAGATTTCCTGGCTCACACCACACTGCTGAATCTGAATGAGCAAATCTTAGCTGATCGGTACGGGAAGGCAGAAAGGCAGGGAGTAAGTAAGGGAAGGGATGAAAAAGGCTGCAGTGGAGTAATATAACCGATAACATGTTTTTTTAACAGCTGCTTGTATAGGAGGGTACAGGACATAAGCAGCCATTAGTTGAATAAATCCCTCTGCGAATGTGTATGTGAGAAAGAATTCAGCTAGGAATTATCATTACTGTTTTCAGCTAGTTATTTTTTCAGCTCCCTTCTGCTTAAATAACAATATCCTTTACTATGTCAAGCTGGAAGAAAGGAGAGACAGGGATTTCTTATTGATACAACGGTTTTTAAGAACAAAGAAAACAAACCAGATTTAAAAGCACATAGAATGATAGGCATGCTGCCAAAACATCCTGCCCCAGTTGCTATATTGTGACCACTGGGTAGATAGCTGTGCTCTGTATCTTACGTATAAAGATAAATACCAGTCTACCAGTCTGATGTCTCATTAGTAGTATCTGACTCAGAATTTCCAGTTATTCTATTTTCAACAATCATTTTTTCAGTTCTATAAAACCTTTCTCCTTCTCACTTCTTTTGGAAAGAATAAGGGGGAGGGGGGAGAAAGTCTGTTTGTATGAATTTTCTCAATTTCGCTAAAAAAGACTGTCTCTCCTGCGATCAGTGATACGGTTATTGTGAAATGTTCTGTAGTTATAAAGGACTTGTTCCAGAAGTTTCACTGAGCGGGTCCAATCCCTAATCCCTGCTCTAAATTGTTTCTTTTGGTGCCACATCACAAAATTAATCTTTCCATTTGCTTTGCACTGAATCATTTAACAGTGTGTGAATCCATATAAAGAGCCATGAGGCAAAGCTTTTGATAAAAGTTAGCTAGAACTAAACCAGCCTGCATATCTTATTTGGGAATAAGAAAATAAAAGTTTCAGGAATGACAGGTTTGGCTGCAACTTTGAGTTGTTCTCCTTCCCTGCTGCTAGAATACACAGTCCATTTAATGATTTCCTTTGGTTTTAATATATTTTCTGTGTAATCAGGTGGCTCTGAGAGATGGCTGAACACTGGTCATTCTGGACACTTGTTTATTCCAGTGATTTGAAATAACATTATGGTAGCAATGCCCCACATGCAGAAAAGCAATGCCAGTAGCAATATTTCTACTGAGGATCTAACGGTGAGTTTAAATGACATGTTGTGTCAGTGTTCATAAAAGTACTCTGGATACAGGACAGGTCTTTGGGAAAAGGTTTATCCTGCAAGTAAAGAACATCTTACAACCCTTTGAGTCAACTCCCGCTATAATGGTAGTAATAATAATAAAACCTGTTGCTTTCACATAGCCACTCAATGGACTATATGAAACCAGTACAGATGGTCTTTGTTGAATTCTTGCTCTGTGGGAGCCTATCTTAGAACCGCTGCTGCAGTCAGACACAGGGACTGAAAGCCACATCAGTTTTATCAGCAGGAGAATCTAGGGGGGGTGCTGGAAGTGCAGCTCCTATTCTGGGAAAGTTAGACTAAAGAAGATGGGCTAGTCTGCAGTTTGAAAAAGATGCAGTAAAAAGTCTTAAATGCTGGAAAGTTTCTGACCAGATTGTCCCAGCAGTTGCGTTATACTAACCAGGCTTCCATTAGCTAGCTTGGTTTTAAATAAAGAAAAAAAGGAGAAAATAAACTGTAGTTAAACTTAATATTTGAAGTGGGAATCACCTTGTTTAACTTCCAGGGTGTTATTCACTCCAGAGTCAGTTGCCCATTTTGTATCTGTATGTCAGTGAGATGTTTAAACTCCCACTCCAGTCAGCATAGGACGTATATGACTAGCAGAACTTCACAGCTTCTCCCAAGACCAAAAACTCTCCTCACTCTCATGCTTAGGTCTGACCCTGATCTTTCTTTTCCTCCCTAGGAATTATAGATGGCAAACATTGTTGGTTCTAGATCCGAAGCATACCAAAGCTCTTTGAAATGTTGATTTCTGTTTACCTCTGGCAAAGTACAAGTGCAAGATTATTCCAATCAAGGTTTTTTTTTTCTCAGCTAACCCAGTTCAGGAAGATTTTATTTAACTCACTGTGGAAGAAATGACAATGTAATGTGCAGAATGAAATATTTATTAAAAATATCTAAAAAATATGTTGATGTTGACAAAATTGAGTGCTCCTGTGACAAAACCAAAGCAATAACATTTTATAGTTTGCAGAATCCTAACCACAGTGTCAAGACTTCCCTAACTGTAATTGAACCATGCTGAGGGAAATTATATAGACATGGAGTGAATTCACACTTAAGCTAACACTCTTGGTTACCTGTGGCCAGTTATCTTCACGGCTGGGTTATCAGAAGGCTAGGCCCCAGCACGTGAGTTTACAAGCCTCTCACTGCACTAAAAGGAGCTAGAAACGAATCATAAGATGCAATTGTCCTCCCATGACAGAATAACTCGGGTTGAATTTTATCGTCATTGCAGTCAGATGGGTGCACATGTTCTAACACCAAGAAAATAGCTAAACATCTGCTTTATGTAAAGCAACAGGGTTGATCTCATTGGCTGCATCTATTAATTTCCTCAGCAGGAGTCCCAGGAGCGTGGGAATACAGGGTGGATCTGACCTTTCCTTCTCTTTTTCCTTTTCTCCTCCATTCTGTCTTTATGAGCCTGCAGAAGCTCACAGATTTTTTGTTTGTTTGTTTGTTTGCCGATGTGCCTCACAATACAGTCACCTAATTTGGTACTAATAGCATATGAAGTAAGCAGAAGCCCTGAGACAGCCTGGACCAGCTGTCCTCCTGAGGCTGCTCTTACAAGTTCAGTTTCTGGAAGGAAAGGAAATCTGGTCTTAAGAGCATGACTTGGGGGAGGTAGGAGTGGGGAGGATTTATGGAAACACATCTGAGTTATTTTTAATTACTTGATTTTATAATATTTTTGGGTTATGTTTCTAGATTGTTCTCTATAAATAGGGTAGCACTATATTTTAAAATTCTGAAATTCGCCTCTTCAGTTCCAGAAACTGGGACCCCTAGATCTTGTGATGAACCCTAAAGTTATGAGAATAACTAGAATTTGAAGCAATACTGCAACACTGAGATTGGGAAGACTTACTTGAAGTAAGTTTGAGAAGGACTTTATATGAATGCCTTGATTCATGCCAAAACTTGTTTGATCTAATTTAGTATTAAGCATCCTTCACTAGTAGAAATCTTAAGACAGTGGGGGAAATTTCAGCCCCACAGATGCTCTGTGTGGAAAAGAAGGTATCAATTCTTAGATCCATTTTAGCTCTTTCCCTTATGGATGCTAAAGCACCTGTGAGAGATTGTCTGGAAAGTGCTATATTATATTATTTTCTGTTTAGAAATGAATTTACGTAGTTAAAGTCTTGTCTGTTGAGCTGAAAATGAACTCCTTGGGGCATACATCTGATGCCAGCAGGAATGAGTAATTTAGAACTTGAAGCCTGTACTTCCTCCCCAGAGGATGAGGGAGAAATACAAAAGTGTTTTAAAAATTATCCATCACATTTGCATCTAGAGGAAAATACAGCAGCTCCAATTTATTTGATTTGTTCATTAATTGCTCAGCTAATGCTTGGAAAAAAACACAACAGGGACAAAATGTAACCATGCAACTCACCAGGCGATATTGTGAAAAATTTTGAGCTACCAGGAGAGTGGATGTAACACAGAAAATGTATTGCATATTAATCCAAAAATAAACAAGAAAGAAAAATCAATTCATATTTAGGTCTGTGATCTTTAGCAGTATTACCCCATAGCGTATAGAAAGAAACATGAAAATGTGTGCATGTGTGGAACTGGAATGGACAGGGAATTTTACGAATGTATCCCCTATGTCATAAAATGCATTTGATCCATCAGCAATTTATAGCTAATAAATTTCAGACAATTTTTTTGTGTAGTCTTGCTGCTCAGATCCAAGTGTGAGTTCAAAGGTGTGGCAACACTATCCAGACACGTAGGGTGGACTTACTAGTTGGAAATCATCAGACAATCTATTTTATTTAAAACAGTACTTCCAAAGTTTTCTTCCAGAAACCCATGTCTAAGTTTTCAAGCCCTGCTCTCTGTTGCTTGCCTTGTTTCTGCAATAGCATTTCCATTTAGCTTGCAACTGCATGTATAAACGTAACAGCCTAATTTGGGAACACAACTAGCTGGTTCAAAGACCCTTTATATAAAGGCTACGTCACACAAGTTGGTGAGTTGTTACCTAAATGAAAAAAAAAAAAAGAAACCTTTTCTAGTTACCTTTTTTTTGTTGTTAAATAAGAGATCTCAGATTGCTTATATTGTCGTAATCCATTGGCGTCCCTAGATCCACTGGCATTGATTTACATTAACTTGGATCTACCTGCCTCTCTAGGACTGGATAGGGATGTCTTCATCTCTAAACAACATAGAAAATAGCAAGAATGGCACATATAAAAATTCTCAGTCAGAAAATCTCTACACACTTGTAGACGTGCCAAAGTAAGTTGTGACTCCATGCACTTGTTATATGCAACAAGCTGACCGTGTCCCAGCTTTCTAGGCGTTGGTCATGGCATCTGGGCTTATGCCTGACCAGCTAACAGCAGTCTCCGTATTTTCAAGGATTTCTCCTAGTTTCAGGCAGAGCTTAGGAGGTTTTTGCTCTCCTCTTTGAGGTGGACTGTAGTCCACATCCTAGCGTCATCTGGATATTGTCATTTATCACATCCTCTGTTACAGGAAGGGCCTATGATATTAGTGGCACATATAATGTTCATTCTTTCTCCCTGTAGCATACTCTAGATTCACCATTTTTGATCCCTTGTACTCAAAGTCCCTAGCTGTGGTACTTTGGGGTGTTTTGTGGATTACGTTATGAAAACAGACTGAAGCTGTGATGTTTGTCATCCTGTGTTTCTACCTTTTGAAAAGTCAGAAGAGTACGATATGTTAGATTGAGGGTGAGAGATGTCTGACTAAATGACTGTGTCTACAGTGAAGACATCTAAAAGAGAAACCCTGGACTTCTTTTATAGCCCGTGAAGAAAACTAACAACTCATAATTGCTCACTGTATGGAGCAACTCATCTCATTCTACACTAGACACCCAAAACTGCTCAGATGAATTATCCTCTACGAGTGGCTCATAACTGTAAAGGAAACGTAGGACGACTAGCTGAGATGTACATGTACAGGGTAGGATTCAGGTGCTCATATCTAAGATCCTAGTACTACTGACAGTTTTTATTACCCAGAACATCCACATAGGCTGTAAATTTGTCACAGATGGCAGATCCATACCTTTTCGACAGAAGCTGAAGGACAGACAGGATACTTTTTGGAACTTAAAACAACACAAAATGGCTCTGTTTAGATGATGAAATTGTACACTTGGTGTGCTCCTTCAGAATTTTGTTTTTACTCTCTCCTTTCCTTTCCACTGCAGCTGCCTGGCCAAAAAAAAAAAAAAAGCTATTGTGTCTGTTCTTCTGGAGTGTTAGTGCTAATATTTTCAAGGAAAGAACTGCTTTTACTACCTAGAATCCAAATTTTTGTTTCATTTAGGTTATCGATGTGTTAGAAACCACAGAAGTGCCTGAGAATGGTCATGTAGGAATTAGGGCTTCTTCCCCCAGAAAGGTGGCAGGATCAATAGCCCAACTGAAGTGCATCTACACCAACGTATGCAGCATGGGCAACAAACAGGAGGAGCAGCAGGAAAACTATGATATAGTTGCCATCATGGAAACATGGTGGGATGACTCGCACAACTGGAGTGCTGCAATGGATGGCTACAAACTCTTCAGAAGGGATAGGCAAGGAAAGAGAGGCAGAGGGGTAGCCCTCTATGTTAGGGAGTGTTTTGACTGTCTAGAGCTTAATGATGGTGATGATAGGGTTGAGTCTTTATGGGTAAGAATCAAGGGAAATGCCAACAAGGCAGATATCATGGTGGGAGTCTGTTACAGACCACCCAACCAGGATGAGGAGGCAGACAAAATATTCTATAGGCAGCTGGGAGAAGTCTCACAATCAATAGCCCTTGTTCTCGTGGTGGACTTCAACTTACCAGATGTCTGCTGGAAATATGGTACAGTGGAGAGGAAACAGTCCAGAAGGTTCCTGGAGTGTGTGGAAGATAACCTTCTGACATGGCTGGTGAGGGAGCCCACTAGGGAAGGCACCCTGCTGGACCTGTTGCTTGTGAACAGAGAAGGACTTGTGGATGATGTGATGGTTGAAGGTCATCTTGGGCATAGCGATCATGAAATGATGGAGCTTTCAGTTTTTGGAGAAGTAAGGAGGGGGGTTAGCAGAACTGCTACCTTGGCCTTCCGGAGGGCAGACTTTGGCCTGTTTAGGAGCCTGGTTGACAGAGTCCCTTGGGAGGCAGTCCTGAAGGGCAAAGGAGTCCAGGAAGGCTGGGCATTCTTCAAGAAGGAAATCTTAAAGGCGCAGGAGCAGACCATCCCCATGTGCTGAAAGACGAGCCGGTGGGGAAGAAGACCGGCCTGGCCGAACAGAGAGCTTTGGCTGGAACTCAGGGAAAAAAGGAGAGTTTATGACCTTTGGAAGAAGGGGCAGGCCACTCAGGAGGACTACAAGGATGTTGTGAGGTTATGCAGGGAGAAAATTAGAAGGGCCAAAGCCCAACTAGAACTTAATCTCGCTACTGCCGTAAAAGACAATAAAAAATGTTTCTATAAATACATTAGCAATAAAAGGAGGACTAAGGAGAATCTCCATCCTTTATGCAGGGGGAAACATAGTGACAAAGGATGAGGAAAAAGCTGAGGTACTTAATACCTTCTTTGCCTCAATCTTTAATAGTAAGATCAGTTGTTCTCCAGTTACCCAGTCCCCTGAGCTGGAAGACAGGGTGGGGGAGCAGAATGAAGCCCCCATA
This sequence comes from Phoenicopterus ruber ruber, assembly GCA_009819775.1. Taxonomy (NCBI): domain Eukaryota; kingdom Metazoa; phylum Chordata; class Aves; order Phoenicopteriformes; family Phoenicopteridae; genus Phoenicopterus; species Phoenicopterus ruber. The sequence goes on along the minus strand of CM020215.1, from coordinate 185,330,861 downwards.
ATCCAAGGGGAAATGGTTAGTGACCTGCTACACCACTTAGACACACACAAGTCTATGAGGCTGGATGGGATCTACCCGAGGGTTCTGAGGGGGCTGGCAGAAGTGCTCACCAAGCCACTTTCCCTCATTTAACAGCAGTCCTGGCTAACTGGGGAGGTCCCAGCTGACTGGAGGTTAGTAAATGTGATGCCTGTCAGTCTGACCTCAGTGCTGGGGAAGGTTACGGAGCAGATGACCTTGAGTACTATCACATGAAACGTACAGGACAACCAGGTGATCAGGCCCAGTCATCATGGGTTTCTGAAAGGCAGGTCTTGCTTGACTAACCTGATCTTCTTCTATGACAAGGTGACTTGCTTAGTGGATGAGGGAAAGGCTGTGGATGTTGTTTACCTGGACTTTAGTAAAGCCTTTGACACAGTTTCCCACCGCATTTTCCTGGAGAAACTGGCTGCTCATGGCTTGGATGGGTGTACTCTGCGCTGGGTATGAAACTGGACCCAAAGAGTGGTGGTGAATGGAGTTAAATCCTGTTGGTGTCTGGTCACAAGTGGTGTTCCCCAGGGCTCAGTCCTGGGGCCCGTTCTGTTTAACATCTTCATCAATGATCTGGACAAGGGGATCGGGTGCACCCTCAGTAAGTTTGCAGATGACACCATGTTGGGAGGGAGTGTTGATCTGCTTGAGGGCAGGCAGGCGCTACAGCGGGACCTGGACAGGCTGGATCGATGGGCTGAGGCCAATTGTATGAGGTTCAACAAGGCCAAGTGCCGTGTCCTGCCCTTGGGTCACAGCAACCCCAGGCAACGCTACAGGCTTGGGGGGAGTGGCTGGAAAGCTGCCTCGTGGAAAAGGACCTGGGGGTGTTGGTCGATGGCCGGCTGAATATGAGCCAGCAGTGTGCCCAGGTGGCCAAGAAGGCCAATGGCATCCTGGCCTGTATCAGAAATAGTGTGGCCAGCAGGACTAGGGAAGCGATTGTCCCACTGTACTTGGCCCTGGTGAGGCTGCACCTTAAATACTGTGTTCAGTTTTGGGCCCCTCACTATAATAGTGTTGTGGTTTAACCCCAAATTGTAACCCAATACCACGCAGCCGCTCGCTCACTGCCCCCGCTCCCTGCTGGGGTGGGGAGGAGAATTCGAGAGAAAGAAAAACTCGCGGGTTGAGATAAAAACAGTTCACCAGGACAGCAAAGGAAAAATATAAAAATATATTAATAATGATAATAATAATAATATATACAAGGATAATAGAATATATAAAAACGATACACAATTTCTCACCACCTGACGACTGACACAGCCAGTCCTGAGCAGCAGTCAGGGAGCAGGGGATTCCCCCCCCAGCTATCCCAGAACAGCAAGTTCCAGAGAGAGCAGGCGAGGGAACAAACAGCCGAACTAACGAAAAACAAAAAAAGAAAAATAGGGAAACAAAAAAAAACACAACGTGAAGGGAAGCTTAAGGATTAAGGCAAATTAGGGGTCTAAAAGCCCAGTGGGCCACCGACTGACCCTCACTTATACCGGGCATGACGTCTATGGTATGGAATACTCTCTTTGGCCAGTTTGGATCAACTATCCTGTCTCTACCCCTCCCAAGTTTTTTTCATCTGCACGTTAGCAAAACCTGGAAAACAGCAAAATGTCCTTGGTGGTTCAGCAGCAACCAGCAACATCAGTGTGCTATCACTGTTCTTCTCACACTAAAGCCAAAACACAGGAGCTGCTGAAAAAAAAACTAGCTCTGTCCCGGCCTAAACCAGGACATAAAGACACGGAGGTGCTGGAGCGTGTCTAAAGAAGAGCAACGAAGCTGGTGAGGGGTCTAGAGCACAAGTCCTATGAGGAGCAGCTGAGGCAACTGGAGTTCTTTAGCCTGGAGAAAAGGAGGCTGAGGGGAGACCTTATCGCTCTCTGCAACTACCTGAAAGGAGGTTGTAGCGAGGTGGGCGTCGGTCTCTTCTCCCAAGTAACGAGCAATAGGATGAGAGGAAATGGCCTCAAGTTGTGCCAGGGGAAGTTTAGATTGGATATTAGAAAAAATTTCTTCACCGAAAGGGTTGTCAAGCACTGGAACAGGCTGCCCAGGGAAGTGGTGGAGTCACCATCCCTGGAGGTATTTAAAAGACATGTAGATGTGGTGCTTAGGGACATGGTTTAGTGGTGGATTTGGCAGTGTTAGGTTAATGGTTGGACTCAATGATCTTAAAGGTCCTTTCCAACCTAAATGATTCTGTCATTCTATGATTCTTCTTTTTGAATTTTTTACTACTTAAAGATGTAGCTGCTATGCACAGCTCAGTCTGATGTACTATACAGTAGCTCAGACACAAAACTTTGTACACAAAACAAAGAATTACTACTTCAATGTGAGGATGCTCGAGTCTAGCAGTTGAAGGCCCAGGCCTGGCAAAAACTTTAGTTATTGTACACCATTGTATGCCCAGGAATTATACATGTGAGTTTTCAGAAGCAAATCTTGTTGTCTGCTATCTTGTTTATCTAAAAACTAAGCATCTAGAGTAAACTTTTGATATTCAAAGGAGAGGCATGGGCTTCTCTGCAAGATCATTCGGTTTATCAGGATTTTGAGAGTTGAAGTGTAAGGAAACTTCTATGCTAACCTATATATCTTGAACCTGGACATACAAGTCTGATCAAATGACTCTTAATAGTTTCCTTAAGAGTTAATAGAGAGGAATAAGTACCCCTAGAGGGCAATTAATTTTACCCTAAAATAGGTGTATAAGATAAATCAGATGAATCATCATCTAAAAATGCTTATTTCTCTTTGATGACTGAGAAGGGAGCTTAAAGGTACTACTAGAACTTTAATGCATAACTGTTAGAAGCCTGAAGTTGGTTGGGATGAATCTCACTCTAAAATACATTGGCCGAGTTATCCTTAGAGTTTTTTGGATTTGTTTTGGTTTTGGTTTGTTTTTTGGTTGTTTTGTTTTGTTTTGTTTTGTTTTTGTTTTTCCATTGGCTCTACAAAGGGTTTAGACAATTAGCTTTGCACAGATACTTAATTTTTGGATGACCAAATTTAGATGAACTGAATCACATTCAAAATGAAGCTCAGATTTGAAATGCACAGATGATCTTTACTACATGTAGAAAAAGAAAGGAGAGAAAGAAGTAAATTAAGCATATTCCATAATGTTCCATACTGTCCAATCAGAGTTCCTGTCATGATATGTTTCTATAATAAAAATATAGATCCCCAAAACATAATAATACAATCAATGTACATTTTTCTTGAAGTGGGAAGTTTCCCCAGGCCTGTATCCTGTACAAGGCATTGTTCAAAACCAAATCCTCATTAAAAAATACTGAAATAATATATCCGTTTTATCAGGGTTTACATGCCTATGTCACCGTTAATAGTGGGTGCTTGGCATCAAGACAAAGGAGATCAACATTACTTATGTCTGACAGGAACTGTGTAACATATATTAAGTTCAGCACCTCAGCAAAAGAAGTATGAACATTTTTTTTTCATTAAAAAGGAATTAAGTCTTCATTCATGAATTATAGCTTGTCATGATGCATCTAATGTATCTTAAATTGTGCTCAGTGAGCAACTTGAAAAGATTTCTAACAGTTTTGGAGTAGGTCAGTAGAACCTCCATTTTTAAATGACAGCCTGTGTCTGCCATCTTCCCAGCTTCCACCAGGGTTTCAAGACAGTGATGCTGGCTTTCTTTTTCTCTCTCTTTCTTTCCTTCTTTCTTTCCTTTTTTTCTTCCATTTGGAGGTTGGAGGAGGGGAACCTGCCACAATAAACTAGAAAAATCCATTCTGTCAAATTGCATGCCCTGCTGCTTCATCACCATTATTATACTGAGGTTTTACATTAAAGTACCCTGGATTTTAAATTGAAAGTCAAATATAATTTGCCACTAGAAGCATGAAGTGAGTGACTAGAAAAGCTGATAGCTAGGCACAGCATGACAAATTGGTATCTATCTAATAATGAGCCTTACAAGGTCATGGATCACTACGAACCTCTCAGTTTTTTGTAAGTAGAACTGGACTACATTGTGTCAATTGTTGTTTCGGGGGAAAGGGCAATATATTTTAGATTGGCCCATACATTTTCAGAGCTAAAGCTAGACAGGTACAATAAGTCCCTTTTTGATAGAAAAAAACAGGGAAAGCGACAGAGAAAGAGAGGGGGAGAAATTTTGTAGTTCCACACACCCACTTTCAGGATAAATTGTGGACAAACAAACTGTTCCAGTGTGCAGGTTTAAGCTCTAGAGAGGAAAAAACCTACAGATTTATAAATTATTTAAAAAAAATCTTTAAGCAAGTGGTCATTTAATGGGATTTTTAGGGTAAATCATGAAATTGATTTTGTGTCTACAGCTATATCAACAAAAAGAGGAGAGGAACAGCCGTGTTCCTACATCAAAAGTGATGTTATTAATAAAAGACCATTACAACACTTGAAATATTCAAATCACTTCTCAGCACGTATTAATCAATAGGGTCCTAGTGGAATTGATAGAGGTATGACTATTTATACCATGAGGTAGATGGTCTGATAACATCATCCCTTAATGACATATCCACAGAATTTGTGCAGCTGGCAAATGTTGTCATTTGAGACTTACACTCAGCTGAGATCATTTACTAGGAGTTGCTCTTCTGGGACACAAAGACCTTTATCAGTTTGTCTTATGACATTATTTTTACGTGCCTTTATGAGACACTGTGTGGGATTCATGTGCCATAACTTTGGCATCTAAAATGTAGTTCATTGCTCTAAGTTCCTTTGCATCACTGCAGTGAAATAGATGGGTATCATCTTTTGGAGATGTTGAACCCTAGACAGAGATTATTTTCTTGCAAAATAGGCCTCTGGGACAGATCAGATTGTCTGCTAGAAGCTAGGAGGGCTTCTGGCAATAAGGGGAGCCTAGAGTGGAAATTTGGGCTTCGTCGCCTATCCTTTAGATGTCTGAAGCTGGATAAGACGGTTCCCAGAATATCTGCCTCTTTTCTTATCTGTCTCACCTAACAGGAGAATTGAAAAACAGTGAGAACTGGAAACTCATTGTGGACACAAATATGTATATCTGTGAAGGGCAATGGCTGTAAGGTGCACGGTGGGGACAGAAGTGTGACACTGGGGAGAAATATTTTTTAGGAAACTGTGGAGCTCACAGGTAGCTGGAGGGCCCTGTCGGGTGACTGCTGCTCTGACTCAAAGTGGAGGATGAAATTATCATAGAATCATAGAATCATAGAATAGTTTGGGTTGGAAGGGACCTTTAAAGGCCATCTAGTCCAAATCCCCTGCAATGAGCAGGGACAACCTCACTAGATCAGGTTGCCCAGAGCCCCGTCCAGCCTGACCTTGAATGTTTCCAGGGATGGGGCTTCTACTACCTCTCTGGGCAACCTGCTCCAGTGCTTCACAACCCTCATTATGAAAAACTTCTTCCTTGTATCTAGTCTAAATTTCCCCTCCTTTAGTTTAAAACCATTACCCCTTGTCCTATCACTACAGGCCTTGCTAAAAAGTTTCTCCCCATTTTTCCTATAGGCCCCCTTCAAGTACTGAAAGGCTGCAATAAGGTCTCCCCGGAGCCTTCTCTTCTCCAGGCTGAACAGGCCCAACTCCCTCAGCCTGTCTTCATAGGAGAGGTGCTCCATTCCTCTGATCATCCTTGTGGCCCTCCTCTGGACCCGCTCCGTCCTTCTTATGTTGAGGGGCCCAGAGCTGGACGCAGTATCTACTTTTTTACAGAGGACTTTCATTTTTACCGGGAGATTAGTTGTGACATGCTGTTCCTCTGTCATCTTAGAAGGAGGATAGTAGTAGCATTGCCAAAGTAACAGACAGTGAAGACATCTACCTGCAAAGATGCTGTCAATTGAAAATCAAAATGCAGAAGTTGTGATCGTGTTAACAGTTCTAGTTATGGAGTTTGGCTTTATAAAGTATCTATCTTGTTTAATCTATTTCCATGTTGGAGGTCTCTTGTTTAATCTCTGCTATGTCAGGTAAAAGGGAGGCAACTGCAACAGCAGTGGGTACGAACAACCTGCAGCATATGCAATGGTTACGATTTTATTTCCTGTGCAATGAACCCTTCCAAATGCTAGGAGTCTGTTAGCTGGAAATGGCTGATGTTTTTCTGTAATTCACAAAAGGGACCCATTGTGCTTTGCCTCTTGATTCTTCTAGTTTTGCTGGTTTTCTTTAACTCACAATAAAAAACACAGTGTGATACATAATACATGGGAGAAATAACCCAGCCTTTGGTACAATGATTTAACCTAAAGTCTACTGAAATAAATAGAAAAGACTCTTGCTGATTAGGGCTGAAACAGATCCTTAACCTAGTACTGAGGCCCAAGTATAACATATGCTCAATGAGTTTTCTTTTCGGGGGGCAAGTAGTCAAATCAGAGTCAGTGTGTGGAAGAACTGTCCCTTACAGGCACGGCATGGCCCCCAGAGGATAAGAGAACCATGAGTAATAATCAGCATGATTTATGAGAATAAATCTTACCAGACAAATTTGATTGCTTCTTCTGATAGCGTTACCAAATAGGCAAATGAAAGGAAAATGGTAGACCTAATATAGTTTGACTTCAGTAAAGCATTTGATAGAGCATCCATGAAATCTCATACAATTAATTCAAATTGACAAATATGCAGACTGTCGCATGGATTGAAGATTAGCTCAAAGGCCATAAACAAAGAATATTGATGGATCAAGTTGAAGGGAGATACATGTCATTTGCTGCAATGCTGGTACTAAATCAAGACTTGTTTAACATCTACATTCCTGATTTGGAAAGGAGAATGAATCAGCTCATTAACAAAATTTACCCATGACATAAATTGGGAGGAGCTTTGAATGCCCTTGCGCGGAAAGAATAATACAATATGTCAGAGATTGATGTGATAAAGTAATAAATAAAAGATAAAAGTGCAAGGCACCACTGCTGGTATAATTTGAAGCAAATATTGATCGAGTATTTAACAATCTGGAAAAGATGAGAGAATAAAATATAATTGTGGCAGATAATGGGCACAACTTGAAAGGGCAACAAAAAGGGCAAGTGAAGTTATAGGTGCATATGTATTATTGCCTCATGGAATAAGGTGATACAGTAATATCTCAGAAGAGTAGTTTAATTTTGAGCACAGAAACAGACCTAGTCTATACAGCTCTGACACTCAAAGCATAAAATTGGGTTCTTGGAATGACTAATGAAAGAAAATATAAGAAACTGAAGTGATAGCCAAATGGTCAGATGCAGTGAAGAAAGATTAAAATGGGCTAGATTAAAACCACTGAATTTGTACATGTATTGAAACACCTTTCTGCCGTGAATTTAGTAATCAATATGAAGAAGCTTAGACTGCCTGATAATATAGCTCTCCATGTATGTTTAACTAACGAATAGAAGGGTACCTGGTAGTCTCCAAACATCAAAGGAGTATAGATCTCAAGGATGGAGAGGAGTTTTGTGTGATGCAGAAAAGTATAAACAAGAACAAAGGGAGGAAGTTGAGAAAAATACTATTAAAGTGACTGCAAGCAACATTTACTTGCCATATTAGAAGTGTATTGTGAGGGAGCAATACTGCATGAGTAGATATACACTATATATTTCTTTGCCTTTCACTTTTGTGGCAGCATACTACACTTGTAATGAATTTTGCTTCTTTAAGTGAAAGTTTCCTTTAGTGGGAAGGGTGGTAGAGAGATAAAATATTTGGGACCATACCATCTCCCATATGCAGAGTCTTTACTACCCCAGATGGCACACCAACTGCCAAGTCCTAGAAATACTACTGAATTATTATCTTCCAAACATGAAGCAGACTAAACCAGCACAGCATATAATAGATCCTCCTGCAAATGCATCCAGAATTAATACTAGGTGCCTCTTTTTATATACAAAGCCCAGATGGTACATACAAACCAACTGTGAACTACATTGCTGGTGTGATGTTTAAACCTTACAAAAATGTATGCTGGTATAACAAATGGCCTCTATTTACAAATGGAAAACTGAATAAATGAAAGAGATGCAAAGTTTTGCAGCCTACATTGAAGATGTTTGGCTAGATAGACTTTGGTTATCACTCTGTATGGCCATTCTTATACCAAAATTAGGTGCAGAACAAGTTTTGCGCAAGTAGGAATATTTAAAATGAAAATACAGGATCTAATGTCTAAGCTTGTGGAATTCTAACTTAAATTCTTGCAGCAAGCACCCAACAGTGGAGTAACCACCCAATACACTTGCGATCAACACCTCTGTTGACTAAGTAGAGGGAAAAAAGTAGAAGCAAGGAAATGATTTTCAGCCTAACATTTGAAGAAAATGAGGGCTTTGTATTTGCACTAGTTTGTCAGCCTCTCTTCTCTTCAATATCTGTTAAATCCATTAGCTAGTTTCAAGCAAGAGTTGAGGAGGCCTAAAGACTAATGTTAAATAAAAGAAGAACCAGGCAGATCCATGGTTTCACCACCAGTGGCACCAGCTGGTTTCATGGTAACAGGGGACAGAGCAGAGGAGGAAACTCCTAACACTACTTTTGCAGAAAAGAAAGGCTGCATCATGGAAGTCTTTATAGCCTTCCCCCACTGAGAATGCAGGAAAGCAATACGAATGGAATCAGAAGTTTTGTGAACTAATAGGGAGTTTAGCTGGATACCAGCATATCTCAGACAGAGGGGTTTTTGTTGTGCAGATTCTTTGTAGCTGTCAATGTGTAAACTCAAAGTGAAGCTTTTCCCATGGCATTCATAAATTGTTTCTCAACCTCTCTTTTTCTCTTTCTCTCTCTTTTTCCTTTTCTTTCATTTCCCTTCTCCCAGCTGTTCTTGTGGATATTCTAATGCCTATTAGTGGGTGAAGTCAGGCTGCGTCTATAATGCAATTAATTTAAAAAGTCAGTTAAGGATAAAGCAGCAATTCAAAGACAGTGCAATGGTTGGGAGGCTGGACTGGGTGATTCTCTTCTGGCCTTAGGAGAAAGCCATGAAGACAAAAAGGAGCTGTCTGAGCTGTGGTAGAATTCAGTGAAAAGTCGGCTTTCACCACGACATCAGTGCTCTGCCTCTAATATTAGATATGGGAATATATCAAAGTTCAGACAGCCTCTAAGAGAGAGAGTGGTGAATTAGTAGCATTTGCTCTTTGGTAGCAACCTGATAAAAACAAAGATATACATATTGCTGATATTGTAGCAGTAAAACACGACAAGTTCATATGATCAAATTAGTATTTTTTTGACTTATTTAGGCATATTTTCAAAAGAAGAAAAGTGTAACAACTGGCTATGGTCATCAGGCTGTCGCTATATGGGAGTCTGCTAAGGGTGGCTGTAGACAAGAAGCCTAGATTTGTCCTCTGAGTCAACATTTTTTTGAATTACATATATACAGACATGTGACAGCATATTGATGACTTGTACTTCTGCAGCAGGTCTGAATAGGTAGGAAAGGTGTCCCATACATGATATACATTTAGTTCACACTTTTCTGTACTTTTAAATATATCAGCTTAAATAACTTCAGCTTCTCTGAACAAATTTGAGCCATGTGTCATAACATCTGATGTTATTGGAGCACTGTCTGCTTACCTAATTGCTGAACATTTTGGGTCCTTTGAGCATAAAGGTCATCTCTTCATGCAGTGACTTCAGTGGAGGTACACCAATTTCCACCAATTGAAAAAAATGGTCTTAAAGATTTTTGTGGTCAGGATTTCTCATAATAAAAGACTTGGCAAATCTGAAAGTCATTACTTTAATGGCACTGCAGACAGCTATTGTTAAACATGGGGCACAGCTCTAGGGTAATTATGGCATTATAACATTATTTTATAATTCAACTTTTCTCAGCTTAAATTACCATCATTGAAATGTAAGTGTTTGCCTTGCTCCCTTCTAGTCAAGTCTCCTGCGCAGAGAGTGCAGAACAGGAGGAGAAGCTCTGCTAGTCCAGACACTCAGAGTTAGTACTTTTTCTTTTTAAAAGTCTCACCTAGGAATAGGCAGTGGACAATTCTGTGAGTATTCACGGTGATAGGATTTTGCAGCATTCTGCACCCTGTTGCCCTGGGCAGCCTCTGGCTTTGCTTATGTGTAAAACTGCCCACTGGCTGTAGCTGAGGTTGAAATTGATGGATAGAGTGAGGGAAAACTTGGAAAACTGGGATCCCTAAATTAATTTCTGGTACTTATTCCAAAAGGAGTTTAAAATGGAGGTTGCAGGGAGTGACTTAGCATATATGTTTTGAATGAGAGTCATGTGTCAACTGGCATGATGTCTCTTTGGCTTGCAGACTGCATTTTACGAGACACAACTACTGAGCTCACACGAGGGTCATGCCTAGCATTGAGGTCCAGTCACGTCTCTCCCCATCTACAGCCTCAGGCTACATCTCCTCTCCTGACAGGTGACCCAATCAGGGGAGAGGACATTCCAGGACAGGGGCCGGTGAAGGAAGTCTGGGGTACTGAACTGTGAAAAACTTTGAAGAATCTGTGGTTTTCAGAGGCATATAGGAGAGCAAAGCTTCTCTCTGGGCTCTGTAATACTTGTGTGTGGAGCGGAAAGGTAAAATCACGGCTGGTCATGTAATCCCTTGTGATGGGACTGGCTAGAATTGCGTCTGTCTTTTTGTCACCGGTTTAGGTGTGATGTTTAAGGATTATCTGAAACAGCAACTAAAGTCATAACCACCACAATGAAAAAAAGGCTCAGAAGGAGAAATGTATTACTTTGAAAATGTGAGAATGTGAGATTTTGAGTTTTACAGGAAAGCTTTCAGGTTTGGTTTATCTGAACTTATGGGCTCAAAATGGGTCAGCTTTTTTTTTTAGCTCAGCTCTGTAGCTTTATGGGAAGATTTATTTGTCTCAGCACAGCTCTACAAGAGTAAACTGAATTGTTGCTTGTTCATGCATCCTGATTAAGGGTCTTACCGTCAGTTCTGTTTCTCTCTGCTGAGGCTTGAAGTGTTGGTATTGAGTACTTGCTATATCATCATGGTACTGTTTGTCTGAAATTGAGCTTAGAAAATGCAGAAGACACTGACAGGCATTCTGGCAAGTCCTGAATTGCTTTTCAATTTGGCTGTGTTCACTGCCAAAGGGAGTAGTCCTTGGGGGGAGATATGATTAGCAGCAACATATCCTGGCTTGCCTTGAACGTAGGAAGAAGGGCTGTAGGTCCATGACAATGGGGGATTCAGGTGCCTCACTGGGCTAAAGGGACACATGTTAAACCTGCTAAACGGACACATGTTAAACCCGCACTGAACATTTGGCCGGTGTTTCTGTTTGCAGGATAATTCAGGAATGGCTCTTCTCCATTCATTTACCAATAAATTTACAAACCCAAACCCATCTGCATATGAATGTAGATATCTGTAATTTGCCCCAGCTATTCCCCCACTCCGTTTATGCACATTTACAGCTTTAGGCAAATAGTGAGGGAAACTGCCATGAAACTGAGATGGCCAATCACACCCTTTGAATAACAAATAACGCATGCTGAATAGTCAAGGACATAATTAAATGAAAAGGTAGCAACGGGCAAGCTGATTGAAAAATGTTTGTACAAAGCGCTTCAATGATTTAAAGAAAATGAACACATTTATGGGGATCATAATATTTTTACTAATAATCTGCCAACCGAAAAAAAGGGTCTAATTTGTTAGCTAAAATGTTTCCCAAGAATAGTTTGCCCAGGTCTAGCGTGAAATGACATATTGAATTCAATTCCATGCTGAATCATTCCTTTGAAAGAAAATGGTTTGCAGCTAGTAAAATATCCCTGGATAATCACAGAGGTCAGAAGCTGTGACCTTGTTGTGTTACATGCCTATTTACAGTTCGCTCCCACTGCAGGTTGTCAGGGCTTCAAGGACCTGCTTCACTCCAAGTACAAAACCAGAAGCCTCCGTATTTGACACTATGAAAAACCCAGCCATCTCCTTTTCCTCCTCATTTAGTCAAATTGTCTTCTTAACATACGAAAAGATCCTAGCCCATTCAATGCTTCATGCACCTCTTACGGTGCAGAACTCTAAACGATACCTAACTGTGTCACTTGCCACATTGTTTCACCAAACTTTTCTCATTTTCTGTGTATTTGTTCCTATTTGCAGAATTTGTCAAAGTTCCAGTACAGAAGTACTGAATCTAAGCGTATAAAAATGCTTAAGTTACTTTGGGAGAATGCATTCTGGTCATTTCTCTCTTCTAGTCCTCCCAGATCTCCTCGGGGTTGGTAACTCTTTTCTTTTTTTTATTGAATGTGCTTTTCTTTCCTGCTCCTCCATTTAATTTGAGCAAATTTGATAGCCATGGGCATTTTATTTTATTTTTACCATCTGTTTTCCATTTTTATTAAATAGTTATAGTTTATTGTTAATTGAAATTGCAAATTAGCCATATTATGTTTGTGCTATAATAATAGCATCTGGATTTAAAACTGTGGGAAAGATTGCTTCCCAACTGTTCTCACTACGTACGGGCCTAGAGCCTTAAAATTACACCTGTCCTATGGGGGATTTCCTGCCCTTCAGGTTGATCTCTTAAATAGCTGAGGTTTTGCTTGAAAAATAAAAGCTCTTCCCTTTCGAGAAGAAAAAGGTTAAGGTTCCAGGACAGTAGCCTCAAACATTTTGAAATAATAAAAGTCCCTTGCAGTAAGATGGGATCTTTCAGGGCCTGATCCAAAACCACCTCCTTATTTCTGGAAAAAGCCAGCTACACAAGAAGCATATGCTGAATCGCAAATATCTTCAACCAGGCTTGAGAGATGTTTTGTTTTGTACTCTTTGACAGTCCAGCATACTATTTCTAGAGATATTAGAGAGGTATTAGTATGTCTTGGGGGGCTATTGAACACTATAAACTTCCCCAATGTATCACAATTACAGGAACACCTGTTCTAAGTAACATTTTGCTGAGCCGCTATGAGAATTCGGTGCTCAATAGCCCTCAAAATTTCTCATTTCTTTCCTGTGGTGAGGTGCTTTAGTGACTTCTCTCTGGACCATAATAGAAAACTCTTAAGGGCAATGGTTCAATACCTCTTAAAGGACACCTCACCCTCCCTCCCCTCCATTTCTTACTAACAGTGCCTTCTTGACACACTTGTGATTCTTTGCTTACCAGTGTCTATTTCTTCATCTCTTTATTTTTGTTGTGCAGAGCTGAGGAGGAAAGGAAATAAGTAGCAAATTAGTTACTGGTATAGTCTACATTAAAGTAGACAGGTGCTATAAGGAAGGATGGAGAACTTATAGGAGAGAACAAATGTACGAAGATAACTGTGAAAAAAAGAACTGTGAAATAGGAGCTCAGTCCTGACAAACTTGGAGAAATCCCCTGATGTGACTGAGAGCCCTGTTTCTTTGTGGAGTGGGTGCGAGATGCCAATTCCCTGCACTTTAATGGCCAAGATTAAACCCTAGATTCTAGATATATTCTGTGGTGCTCCATGTCTCAGTTGGGTCTCAAAACAAAGGGCCAAGCTTTTAGAGAGCAGGATGCTAATTGCTGAGTGATATTGAAAATTTCACTCTCTCGTATGTTGCAAGTTCAGCTCCTGCACTGAAGTACTCTGGCTCATGTCTAGAGCATTAAATTAAGGGTTGACCTTGTCCTTTTTTTGGTATGGAGTAGAAAGAGAAAACTGGTAACAAATGTGTTAATCAAAGGCACTAGGAAAAAAGTCACCATAAAACTGTCTACAAAGGGTATATGGGATGAAGGAGACTGGTCTCTGTTCTCATGTTATCTTGGACAAGACACTCTGCTTTATTTCTTCACGTCCTTTGTCTTGAGCTTGTCTATTTGTGCTAAAAGATTCGGGGATAAAGACTGACTTCTGTGTGTTTGTACACTATCACACATAAATCTTACTTGGTCTCATGATGCACTTTTGCAGTTAGTATCTTATATTACTAGATGAAAGGCATGAGAATGGATAATGGGAGAAAAATGAACCAAACATCGAAAGATGCATTAAAAGCAATAAACAGGCACCCTTGGTGGGCACAAGCACCTGCTGCTTCTCCAGTGCATGACGAAAATCACTTATTCTGCCAGCTGTAACTCTAAACAGAAAGTAAATGGGCCCCAAACTGGAGCTGGATGAGGTAAAAATAGCAGTTTATCCAACAGATGTCACCCTTTTTTCTCTTCCCAGATGATCTGTGGACAGGTCTGTATTCGAGTTAAAGTATTCAGCATTTCTAATCGTGTGAGGAAAACTTTTTGTGTGTGAGACCCTTTGAACCTACTAGGGTGTGAAGGGTTGGGTAAATCACCTTCCCTTGTTCTTTTAAGGAGGAGGGAGCATATCAGGTGAGAACACTGATGTGTAAACATCTACTAAGTTCATGTTCAAAAGGAAAATAGATCTTTTCTTGGACATTCCTGTCCATAAAAGCTCAAGGGTGAAGATTATGAAGATATGTCCCTCCTAGACCGGAGCACGGATAAAGCCAAGAAGTGTGAAGCCTTAACCCATTGTCTTGAAAACAATGATCTCCAAAACATAAGCAGTAAAAAACATGTGAAAAGAAGGTTTTTTCTCTAAGTTTCTATGAAAAGCTACCAGACAGATTTACTTTGATTTTATAAAGTAATCTGTCATTTATAATGTTAATGAAAAGATTTCCCTTTGTGACTATGAGGGAAACGATAGGTATTACTAAATTACCGTGCTTTTTTTCAGTGCTTCAGTTATGCAATGTGCCACTTGAGTCATCTTCAGTTACAAAACTGTAGTCATTAAAGTGTAGCATGTTTAAGACCACTATCTCCTGGAATCCACTGATCCATGCAATTGCTGTCACACTGGAGAAGGCAATCTTTGACTTGACATTAGTTTCTTGTCCTTCCGTATTGTATATGACATACTGTCTTTCCCTTTGCATTTTACTTGCTGGATCATGGCATTTTAAAGAAACAGAAAAAATCTTGTTGGGCTGTCAGTCACTGACCAGTCTTGGAAGACTTTTCTTCTGTTCAGGGAATCATAACAGCCACCATTTCAGACATATTGGCTTTTCAAGCGCTTCAGTGTAAGTATTTTATGAAGTTTCGTTTGACTTCTCACCATGGAGCAATACGGGAGTGCAATGGAAATCCTGCATGTGTAACTCCTCGCAGGGAGCAGTTGAGCTAGTAGTTGAGATCTCAGTTAGGCTTTTTAATTTCTGGGTTCAATTTCTACCTCATGCACAAATTTTCTGTGATGCTATCATCTCCTGCCTTTCAATATTTCTGGGAGAGATTAAAAATCCTATAATTCACACTGGAAAAAACTACTCTCGCAACTCCTCTCTCTAAAGAATAAAGCAGTTATCTGATGAGTATTAGCCTTTATGGCGCTGAATAAGGGATCCATGACGAAGCAGCTCTTCTTTCCTAGCCTCTGTAACCTGGGAACAATAGTTTCCTATGTTAGAAAACACTATGACGATAAAAGCTGGGGTCTTTATAGAGCCTATGTTGCATTCCTTGTTAGTTTCCAAACTCTCTGAGGGTTCTGTAAAAATCCCAGCCAAATTCATTAGTGTTCAGGTCTGCTCAGAAACAATAGTGATGGGAAGTAATATGGTTATAATTCAACATGTCTGGGGTGGGGTAGGGAACACTTTTAATTTCCCTTTACTGCTGGTGATGGATTTTTGCAGCTTCACCTTTCTGTGCTACCGATCCCAGCAGTCCCAGGCTCTAAACAACAAACAGCTTGACTTGCAGAAACTTTCCACTCCCTCTGGGGAGGACCACAAACTTACAGCATATTTTAAACTGTTGTTCGATTTTCTGAGGGGAGAGAATTGTCTCTAGGCACAAATTAGTGCTACCAGTGGAAGATGGAGTTCAGCTGTTTATATACTAATATGCAGCAATTATGATAAAACAAAACTCATTCTGAAATTCTGCTGTAACTATGGTAACCTACATTCAATGTATTCCATTAAAAATATAAAAAAGGCTCCCCAGTAGGAGAGAGTAAATATTATCTGTTATTGATTGATGAAGGTTCCAGACTGTGAAAAGTGGTTAATATATTTTTTGCATTGAAACACATTTGTTAAACCTTCCCTTTTATTGATGGTTATTGTCTGTTTAAATAGCATCAGATAGTTATCATTAATTTTTACATCTATTTTGAATCATTTGCTTCCTTCATTAGAAGGTCTCCATTTACAACGGGTCTCTGAGAAATTCCTTTATTAACTTTCTTTTATCTGATTTCTAGTCTGGGACATATCCATTAGTATTTGACTGAAACTTGAGCAAAGAGTTTACAAGCCCAAATGCAGTTGGTATACATGGATCGTTTTAGCTTTAGTAATAATAAATCCTCAAGTATTTGGCTGTTTAACGAGGAACAAACAAGTTATGCAGTTTGTCGCTTTACTCGCTAGTTGTTACGGCTTCTAAGTTATTTAAGTTAAATGCAGCAAATTATCCATGGAATAAAAACTTCTGAAATTCAGATACCAACAATAATGTCAAAGCATAATGAGATGTGTGCGGCTGGGAATGAGAGAGGCAAAATCGGTAGGACCGGGTAGGTACATTAGCAGAACGCGTCCTCTCTGCAGGGCTCCATGGATGGAGCTGCTGGAGGCAGAAGCGGGACGGCTGTACCGCAGGGCATCCTCCCAGGCGGACTAGACCCAGGACTTGATCTTTTCTCATCGAAACCATTTCCGATACAGAGCTAGCTCAGCTGTCTCCACAGGACTCTTCTTCACTAGTTTAGAGAAGCTGAGAAGGATTCGCTTGGAGATTTGAACCACTAAATGTGAGCTTTGTGTCGTAGCTCGTGTTGCAGTCAATAGAAATTTAATCCATACAGCTAACGGAGCCTAGAAAACAGTTCAGCTGACTGTCAACCCGGGTTGCAATTTAGCTGTGTGAACGTGGCCAGTTAGAGCTGTTTAAGAAGCCTTCGGGTGTCTCGCCCTCCAGCTGCTGGTCTAGCAAACCATTTCTCTCCTGTGTATTTTCTGATGTATTTGCCTAGTCTTTGCAGCTGTCACAGGTACCCTAAACCATTTTGAAAGGAAATGGATACCTGTATGAACTGTGACACTCACTGGAGCCCTTGATCTCTGCTCAGCACAATGGGAGCTTAGAGATATGGATGACAGATGACACCCAGCTAAAGACACCTTAATTTCAAGCCAAATCCCACTCATGCTATATATTCCATAGCTCCGTGGGCATGACAGAAGACAACAAGGGAGATATGATCTATACCTTTGCAATTTCCTGATAGAGACAGTATTCTGGCTTCTCTTGTCTGCATTTATACCAGACTTTTCCTTCACCTGAAGTGTCTGTGGCAGCACAGTGCCACAATTTAGTCAGGTGCGTCAGAATCGGAGCACTACACAAGCGATAACATGTTACTGCATTAGCTGATACGTCCTCTAGGAGAGATACCAAAGGAGATCAAAAGCAATATTGAAAAAGTGTCATGGAGAATTATTTTCTTATTTTTAGATCAAGACTGAAATCACCGGTAGGACTCTGTGAAGAACACATATTGATATTACTTCTCCTGTAGAAAAAAGCTTAGGTCTTCAGCAATGTATCCCACAACTATTGACTGGCAATGGAAAGGGGTTTTCTCTGAGCTATGCCTACAGTAGTACAACACGGTGATTCTTATTCAGATCCACTTAGCTTTATCTGTACCATTTTACTTTCTCAAAAGGAGAGAAAAAAAGGAAATTAATGATGGTAGAATGTGGAAAAAAAAAAGAAAAGATATTTTTATTTTATTTGCAGCCCAAACTGTCTATCTGCTTCTTTGGTTTTGTTGTATGAACTCACTCTGAAGTGATGATACGGATTACCAGGCTGTTATCCTGAATAAAAAGTGCTGTCGTTAATTCTCTTTTGCTGCAGCTATGGGCCATTATTTCCAATAGCTGTAGCTGTCACTTCCAGTACTGTGACCCATCAGGAAATCTCTCAGGAAACTGAAAGAGTTTACACAATGGCCTGGCAAGAATATAATTTACAGGGCAGCAGAAGGTGCAACTGCCTACTGGTCTCAGATTTATTCCTCATTCCTATCGCAGAGCTTAAATAAGTACAAGGAGATGTTCTTTTCCTGCTGTTGAGCTGTCCTCCTGCCGCTCCACGGTGAGCTCAAGCGCCCCGAGACAGTATATCCTCCATCCATTAACTGCCTGCCGGTGTTAGAGCTTGTGTCAGGATTGCAGCCTTCTGCGGGGCACTGGCAGCGCGGCGGGAAACGTCCATCGCCCCAGGCGATCCGGGGATGAAAATAAAGCTGGAAAGCAGGTACCATTCCATGAGGATAACAGAGGAATTTGTGTCTGGTTAGTAGGAGGTATGAAGGGGAAGAAAAAAGGAGAGAAAAGAAGCAGCATCTGGCGGTGAATGTCTGGGACTAGATATTCCATAAACTGACTGTATGTTTTATTCTTTTTATTTTTCCTTGTGTACTTTCATTTAAAACAAAATCTTTCAGGTCTCTGGCCTTTTGTATCCACAATAATAATTTCAAATGAGACACATATCTTCCAGAACTGCTATTAATTTGTTTACACTATTGGGAAACATTTAGCTATTACAAAAGAACTTGTGCTGCTCATATTTAGGTAACACAAAGTGATGGAAAGCGTACTTCTTCTTATACCTGTCCTTCAAATGCTGGGACATGATCCTCTGTAGATGAAAGCCAAGCCTATTGCTGTTGGGATTCCTGGAGCTGGGCAAACAACTTATGATTAGTATCTTTCTTGGGAAGCTTTAGCTTTCTTTCTGTTTGAAAATACTCTTTTTTGAAGATGTGGTTATGTCTTTTTTTCTCCCCCTCCCGTCTATTCACTATTCTGTCATTTTTTGAGTAAATCCAGTGACTTGTGAAGAATTTGTTGTGAATATACGGTAATTGAAACAACATCTCTCAACTGGTCCATGCATCACCATGTATGTTTTTGTTCCTTAAATCCAAATGCAGCTGTTAAGAGTCAGATTTCCAGTGCAAAACAAATATATACTGTCCATAGTTACTTAACAAATATTTTCTCTGAATTCTCCTTTGTATTTCCTCTTAGTGCATTAGCTACTAGCTGAAGGTATGCAGAAAAAAATTGCAAAAGGAGGAGTAATTAAGGACCAAATTAATTTACTCTATAATAGTATTTGCAGCTCAATTTTTTTAAAGGTCTTTTTGACCAATGTATATATATTATGTCTGTCATGTAATGACCGGGTCTCTATTGATGGTTTCTGGTATCCGCATGGATTTGGCTGAAAGAATGGAACCTAAGATTGCCTACCTCTTTATTTTTATAGAACTTCCATTGATTTGGATAATGGCTCCATATAGCTTGTCAAATATAAGTAATAGCTCCTAGTGTCTAGGCCTGTACCTGTGTTTACCCTTACCTCCTTCAAAACATATTGGATTTCTTTAATAGATCTGTTTGGTTCAGAAATCAAAATGTATCACTACTGGAATTAACTACTACTTACTAATCTAATTCTACTGGCCTCATTTGTTTCCCCCTTTCCACATTATCCAGTACATTTTATTCTGCCTCTACAGTGCTTCTGCCCCAGCTGAAGAGCAATCAGCAGCTATGCTATGTTATTGTACTATTCCTTATTACACCAAATTAAGAAATTAAGAATTAGGAATTGTTAAGAGATGTTGCAACTTATTAAGAAAGCAAAGAAAAAGGAACAGAATTAAAATTATAATGAAATTTTACAGTGAATTTCCACAGCTCTTGTAGTAAACACAACATACTGGTCTTGATAGACTGCAGAATAGATCATTAATGAGACAGTACACAGGGAAAATGATTATCAATGTAGCTGTTACAATATTTTACATAGATGCAAATTCCTTGAATCAGAGAATGTCTTTATTCTTTCCAAATAATGCCTGACACCTCCTGATACTTACAACTCTTAAAAAATAGTGCATAACATCAGAGAATGAAAATAAGCTACAATATGACCAAAATTGTAGAAGAAACAGATCATTCATTTTCAGTTATAAAAAGCACAAACTGGTGGAAAGCTGAGTGCTTCTGCTCATCTAAACACCTACAAGAACTGCACAGGAAGTGAAATTAACATTTTTTAGGATATGTCAGAATTTTAACTTTTTTAAGTCACATATAATACAACTTCAAATATATTTTGCTTTGCAGTCCAGTTTCGTTTTGAAGTTTTACATAGCATCTAAAACTAACATTGTATGAGAGCCACTTTTGAAACAGAAATAAGTATTATGTTTGCAATGGTAAAGAATTTTCATTTTGCTCTTATCTGAAGGCTTTCCATCTGTCAATTTATAAGGAAAGGTAACCAAAATTTCTGTTTTCACAAAACATTTTGCCTTTTTCCAACAGGTATTTTCTGATGAAAAACAGTTATACCAGTAGACTGCCAGAAATCTTTTCCTGCAGCCTTCACCCGTGTAGAAGTTTAAAGAGTGAGGAAAGGAGCACAAATCCCCAGATAAACTTTCTTCTTATTCCTACTGACTTGAAAATAAGATCGTATTAGCTGTTGTGTTTCTATTCCATCAAATATAAAAGTCAAACTTCACCTGTATTGGGCCATGCTTCACAGCCAAACAAAATTTAACCTGGAGAAACAACATTGTCAGTGTGGAATATCACGGGAATGATCAAAATTTCAGGAAGGAAAGCCAAGCTACGAGAGGATCCTTCTATTTTTTTAGCACTGTATAGTTTTCCAGGTACATCTTGCCACTGAAAATATTACCCCTGAAGCGCTGTTATTATGTTTTTGTCATGAAAGTGAAAGAGGCATAACTCAGAGAGCCTCAGGCAACAGTGAATTACCAAGGACTTTCCTATAAGTGAGTGAAATATAATTACACTCTTCAATAGGTGAGACAAAATATATTTTGGGTAAAGAAAGGAAGGTAAAAAAGTATGAGAGACAAATTGGCTGTGCTGTGTATTTGTCATTAGGAAGGAAGGTAAATGAATGCATATGAAAGTAGGAACCCAGCCAAGCTTTTACCGCACAGCTGAGGACAAGCCTGTTTTGACATTTAAAAAAAAAGAAAAAAAAAGAGCAAAAAAGAGCTTAACTTCTGCTGGTGTTGTTATATTAGTGATTACTAAGTCATCAAGCAGATTGCTGATGAGAGACAGTCTGACCGTGCAGAGACGGGGGCGGGTGAGTGCACATGCACGCACACACATACACACCCCTGCAAATGCACCCTCAAACCTCATTTTTATACGCAGGAACCATTCCCTAAGGCTGAGATATAAGCCAGCTATTCAGCTGAATGTGTTTCACCTCAGGGACAGTACCTGACTCTTTTCTTACTCAATGTCTCCGAAGGGGGTAAACCACAGAAAAATAAGCTTCTTTCACTGGAGCGTCCATTTACTTCCCGTGGTTTAGCTCACTGTGGTATCCCATGACAATTTAACCATGTCTGTGCTACCTTACGAAGGCTTTTGGTGCTAAAACATTTTCATCTTGGAATTTAGACTGATGCCTTCCTCTTTTTTAAACCACCGTTGAAGTCAGCGGAGCTTTCACACCTTACTGTTTAGCCCATGCAATCTCATTTCTCCGCTTCCAGACACAGAGTGGAAAAGTAACTCCCACAGACATTAACGGAGGTTACTGGGCTGAAGTCAGATCTACTTGAATATCCCGCAGTAGGAGAAATAATTCGCAGGTTAGTAACATGCTGGCATTGCATTCTACTATGGACGTGATTACCTTTGATGGTTTTGTCCTTGCAAAGATAAACACGACAGAGCAGTTAATGTAATTACAATATGGTTAAGCACAATTATGATAAGAAAGAAAAATAAAAGCAAATTCTGTTTAAGGATGACTGCGTTTCAAAGAGTTGTCATTTTAAAGTAAAATTTACATCAGAAAGTAGTATGTAAATATAAAGTCTTAAAATAAAAATTAAAAAATCACTTAAAACCACTTAGGAAAATGAATAAAATTTAAGGACTGGGATTTAATGAACAGTTATTTTTCTCAAATGCTTTTTCAGTGCCAGTAAAAACAGTGAAGGCTTCCTACTGAATATAATTTGAATCCTAGAACCCCAGATGAGTGGACACAGACCATATAATTATAGAGATGGACACAGACCATATAATTATAGAGATCGTATTCTTCAAACTGATTTTTTTTCTCCTCGATCTCCTCTCCAAATAATGGCACAATGAATAAAAGCTGTGGTGAATGTGTGCATACACTCTACTCCTGAGCATTTTTTTCTTCACTCATGTATGGGAACTGTTCATAAACTATTTGTTCAAAAAGGTACTGCCAAACCCAAAATCTTTGAAGACGTTTGTCCTGGTTTTGGCTGGGATAGAGTTAATTTTCTTCCTAGTCGCTGGTGCAGTGCTGTGTTTTGGATTTAGGATGAGAATAATGTTGATAACACACTGATGATTTTAGTTGTTGCTAAGTAGAGCTTATACTAAGTCAAGCACTTTTCAGCTCCCCATGCTCTGCCAGCGAGGAGGGGCACAAGAAGCTGGGATGGAGCACAGCCAGGACAGCTGAGCCAGACTGGCCAAAGGGGATATTCCATACCATATACGGCAAAGGCGCATTGCTGGCTCTTTCTCAACTTGGTGTCCACCAGGACCCCCAGGTTCTTTTCTGCCAAGCTGCTTTCCAGCTGAGTGGCCCCAGTATGTACTGGTGCCTGGAGTTGTTCCTCACCAGATGCAGGACTTGGCATGTCTCCTTGTTGAACTGCATGAGGTTCCTGTCAGCTCATTTCTCCAGGTTGTGGAGGACCCTCTGGATGGCAGCATGACCCTCTGGCATATCAGCCACTCCTCCCAGTTTGTACCCTCGCTGGGGGTGCACTCTGCCCCGTCATCCAGATCATTAATGAAGATGTTGAACAGGATTGGACAGTACTGACTTCTGAGGTACACCACTAGTCGCTGGCATCCAACTAGACTTTGTGTCACTGATCACCACCCTCTGGGCCTGGCCATTCAGCCAGTTTTCAACCCGCCTCACTGTCTGCTTCTCCAGCCCATACTCATCAGCTTCTCTATGAGGATCTTATGGGAGACAGTGTCAAAGGTCTGGTAGACAGTGAAGACACTGGACTGGTGAAGTCCAGGTAGACAATATCCACTGCTCTTCCCTCATCTACCAGGCCGATCATTTCATCATAGAAACTTATCAGGTTGGTCAAGCATGACTTCCCTTTGGCAAATCCATGCTGACTACTCCTGATGATTTTCTTGTCCTTAATGTGCCTGGAAATGGTTTCCAGGATTAGCTGCTCCATTACCTTCCCAGTGATCCAAGTGAGGCTGACTGGCCTGTAGTTCCCTGGGTCCTCCTTCTTACCCTTCTTGAATATGAAGGTGACATTTGTTTTACTCCAGTCTTTGGCCACTTCTCCCAGTCTCCATGATCAATCAAAGATTATCGAGAGTGGCCTTGTGTCCTGGTTTCAGCTAGGATGGAGCTAATTTTCTTCCCAGGAGCTACAGTGCTTTGGATTTAGTGTAGGATTTGGTATGTGAAGAATGTTGATAATACACTGATGTTATTAGTTGTTGCTAAGAGATCAAGAACTTTTTTCAGCTTCCCAGGTTTTGCTAATGTGCAGGTGCAAAAAGCTGGGAGGGGTATAGCCAGTACAGTCGACCCAAACTGGCCAAAGGAAGTATTCCGTACCATAGATGTCAAGCCCAGTATATAAGTGAGGGTTGGCTGGTGGGCCGGGTTCTCTCCCTGCCGTGTTGTCTCTCTCTTGCTTGCTCTCGGGAACTTGCGGTTCCAAGATGTCTGCTGAGGAAACTGCTGTTCTTAGATCGCTGCTCAGGATTGTTCTGAGATCACTCTTGGTTTCGCTGTGTGATTGCTGCTCGGGACGAGCTGTATCAGTTGTTAGGTTGTCGCGTGGTGAGAAATTGTGCATCGTTCATTTTGTATATTCTATTATCATTATATATATTTTATTATCATTATTAATATATTATTATTGCTATTATTATTATTGTTGTTATTGTTATTATTATTTATTTTCCTTTGCTGTTCTGGTGGACTGATTTTATCTGAACCCACGAGTTTTCCTTTCTTTACGATTCTCCTCCCCACCCCAATGGGGATGGGGAGTGAGTGAGCAGCTGCGTGGTACTTAGTTGCTGACTGGGGTTAAACCATGACACCGTGCAATGACATCAGCCAGCTCCCTCAGCACTTATTGGTGCATCCCATCAGGGCCCATGGACTTGTATGTGTTCAGTGTGCTTAAGTATTCCCTGACCTGATCCTCTTCCACCAAGGGTACCTCTTCCTTGCTCCAGCCTTTCCCTCTGGTGTGTAGAATTCCTGATGGCTGGTCTTGCTAGTAAAGACTGAGGCAAAGGTGGCATTCAGTTGTACTTCAGCCTTTTCCATGTCCTGTGCAACCAGGTCCCCCATCCTGTTGAACAAAGGGCGCACATTTTCCCTAGTCTTCCTTTGGTCACCTACGTGCTTAGATAATCCCTTCTTGTTGCCTTTCACATCCCTGGCCAGATTCAGTTCTACGTGGATTTTCTTAACTTTGTCCCTGGACGCTCAGATAATGTTTCTGTCTCCCTCCCAGCTTACCCATGGTTGCTTCCGCTGTCTGTACGCTTCCTTTTTGCTTTTGAAGAGTCCAAAGTCCGCTCTCCTGAAGTCCAGAGTTGTGAGCTTGCTTTTCACCCTCTTCCCTGCCCTCAGGATCCTGAACAGCACCATCTCATAGTCACTGCAGCCAATGCTGCCTTTGACTTTCACATCCCCAACGAGACCCTTGTTGTTTGTGAGCACAAAGTCCAACAGAGCACCTCTTCTCATCATTGACTCTTCTGTCACTTGGAGGAGGAAGTTATCATCAATGCACTCCAGGAACCTCCTGGATTGCTTATGTCCAGCTGTGTTGCCCCTCCTGCAGACATCAGGGTGGTTGAGGCCCTGAGGACCAAGGCCTGTGAACGTGAGGCTGTTCCTACCTGTCTGTAGAGGACCTGATAAAGTAAAACTGACCGAGTCCTCTAGGTAGTCAGCAGAACAGTTCAGTGCTCCCCATTAATGATGTATGTGAGTTTGGAGAAAGGGCACAGTGACAGAGAGTTGCTGACCAGGAGTGAGACGAAATGTTTTCTGAAAAATGCCATTCTCAGTAAGGCAATTCAGTAATTTCATCTTGTAAGTTTCAATGTCATTAAGACACATTCTCTACTCATACTACAGATAGGTTTCAGACTTTGACGAAGAAAACATTACTTTTGTGATTTAACCCCCCCCTAAACCCCATATCGTTCATGTAATTTATTCATCCTGGCAAGGAGAATAAGAAAACAGTCTTTAAACTTCGGTATAATAAGAGTGGAATCCAGTGTAAAAATAAATTGGAGACAGAATTTAATTATTGCTTTTCTCTGCATGATTTGCTTCCTAGCCCCTTTGCAAACTTTCCAACACTTATTTAAAATTCTTCTTTTATCCTTCATCTGTTGACATTATTTACATACAGAACTCTGATGTGTTTACCATACAATTAGAATAGATCTTCATTTTAATTAAATATCAATTCAGCATCACAGCTTCAAGCTATTTGTCAGCACTGATAGTGATCAATAGAAGGAGATGCTGAACAAAGAAGACAAATAGATTTTCTGAGTAGTCAAATATTCTTCATTTCTTCACGTACCCCATTTTTTAATAGAGGATGAAGAGATTAAATTTCTTGCATCCTTTTAGTTATTCTGTGGCACATATTTAGAAAGTTGAAATCAGAAGCTAATTGCCACATCATTATGCTTAATTGACATGCTACCTTTTTCTCTGTAACTCACCATGACAGCTTCGTTTAACTGCGATGTGGTGACTGCCTGTCCCAGGAGTAAAACTTTCAGTAGCTGTGGGCAAATTCCTAAAAATAAAACTCAGTATAGGAACCCAGCATTCCCACCAGACCCCTTGGGGCCGTGCATCCACTGTCTTGCTATTGCAAACTCCACATCACACATCACACAACCTTGTAATTTACAGCTTAAGTGTGTACCACACTCAGTTTACACTTGTTTATTTTTATGCTGACATAATTTTTGAGCTTCTGCAGTTCTTTCACCCATTGGCATCTGTCCCTTCATGATATGTTTATGGTCCTGTCCCAGCTCAGTCTTCTTTTACTATACTGAATGAGCAAACCTCCTTCATTCTTCCCTCTTGAGGTAGTGCCCAGTTTCTGCTCAGCATCCTCTCTGCACCTCTAAAATCTACGTGCACTGAACATGGGTGAACAAGGTGCAATGGGAGTGAGCCCCTTGAAACACATGGCTACTTTCTCATCAACAGTGAACATGTTTTAGCTGATACATGTTTGCTTTACAGTTGCCTTTTTACATTTGCAGTGAATTGGAGATATATTGGACGTTGTGTGATTGACTATTATATCCCATACCTTCTTTTACGTAATTTCTAAGTATTTGGTTTCATTACACTATAGAAATTCTCACTGTTGGTCCCAGAATATATCATCTTCCTTTTATATTGTTAGATTTTATCCATCTCTTAGTCGTCCCTCCCACCCTCTCTCCCTTCTCCTCTCCCTCCCACCTCCCCCAACTCCCCCTTCCCTCCCTCCCTCCTGCCCTTCCTTCCTTCCTTGCTCCCCTTTGTTAGGCCTGTCCGTATCTAACATCAGCATCTGTATGAAAAATAGCAGTAAAATACTTACCTTGCAATGAAAATTTTGTGCAAAGGGAATTCAAGTGAGGAGAATCTTAGTGCTGAACAGCTGCTTCATGGATTTTTGCATTCCAAGTATTGCAAATAGTGATTATAGACATCTGTATGCATGAAAGATCATTCTTTCACACTTTGTAGGATATTCTTTCTCAGCAATTAAATTACATATAAGTACTAAATTTTAAGTCTCAAAACTTCTTCAGTTTGAAATCTTAAATTTCAAGACATAAAATTTAAATAATGAATTTCAATTTTAAAATATGTTTATTTTGCAAGAGAAATGGGCTGAGGAACGGAAGAAAGGGAAACACAGCAGAGGTATTTTTAATAACACCCTATTGGCCTGTAACACTGGGGTAACAGACGGAAGGAGACTATAGTTTTGTAGAGTGGTTGGGAGATCAAACAAAAATGAAGTTCACTAATAGAAAGGTCTCTTTTCCTTGTAGTAAATTCAAATCTGTATTAAATTTCTAGACTGAGACATTTTAATATTGTTCTTGCCTTTAACAGGCCCAAATTTTAACAAAACATTTCTAATAATTTATTTATATTTTATTTCTGTGTCTACTGAGTATCAATTTCTGTTTCACGTATGCTATTCTAGTAGTGACATCTATACATAGGTGATATGTACCTATGTACAAATGTATGTATAATTTGTCTGTGTATAAGTGCACGCATATACATGGATGTGCTAAGCAACAGTTATTTAGAAAGTTCCATATTTTTATTGTTATTTTTATTGTTTTATTGTTTCATTTATTGTAAATGAAATGGATGTGAAAGAGGAATTGAAAAGACAAGTGAATGAAGGGGCAGAAATGGTGTCAGTTAGTAACTAACTAGCAAAATTTTCATTTAGCAAAGCTCTAGCTGAGGAGCTCAAGGTCTTGTCCTGCTATGCCAAAGAGTATTTATTCCTTAAAAAGGTATATTTGATGTAGCATATGCAGTGATGCTGTGATCGGGACTCAGTAATATGTGTATGGTTCACTCTAGCTGCAAAGAGTATGATTGAAATTCTTTTATGGCTCATTAAATAGCTTTTATGAATCAGCTCTTTTATCTGTGTCAAATGGTATTCCCCTTTGCATATAAATACCATATTCTTATGTGAATATTTGCATGTCCATGTTTATCATTCACATTTCCATGAGTATCCAAGCATGTGAACTAATAATTTTTCAGTACAGTTTCTTACAGAAAGCAGATGTCAGAATTGGAAAGTCTGAAAGAATCCAGATAAGTGCGTAAGACCATAAGAAGATAATTTTCAATTTTACAATATTTGCTCAGCTTCAGAAACAATAAACTTAATCAGACTCACTTTGATTCCTACAAAGTAATTATTTCTTAAGATGTGTTAAATGGACCTGTTAAAAATAAGGTTGAATCAAAAGCCATTTCTTCATATCAAAAAATTACCCCAAAGTCACACCTCATCGTAACACTGTTTGCAAACATCAAACATGTTGTGTTGTTACTGAGTACTATTAAATGTATTTTCAGGCATGACATGATAGGACATGAGTGATTAGGAATGTTCAGTGTTTAAAAGTTGTGAACGGAAATCCAAATGATAATCAAGTTGTCTTTATAGATCCATATGAATTAATTCAATCAGAATTTTGTCTAGTCACAAATACTCTGGAGAGTTAATTGCTAATTAAATGCTTACAACAGAATTTTAATTTATGTTAACTTTGTAATTTTGAAATGTTCTGGACCAATATAAATATCCATATAGATTTTAAGATAGATAAACTTATTTAGATAAACAGAATCATATTCCCATTGCTAGCCAACTGAAAAATACCAGCAAGTAAATGCAAAGTGGGACTTAAACACCACAGAAGTTCTTCAATAAAGGCATTTATTCTAGACTTCTAGATTTTGTAGTTTTTAAAACCCTCTGCCTTCCATCTTGGCAAGTTTTTTTTTCCTTTTTTTTTTTTTTCCTTCTCTTCCCTTATTTTAATATGTTTTGGCAATTTCAAACCTGTTCTGAGAAGGATTTTTGGGGCTGCCTAATTTGAGCCTCATCAGTATCTCTTCCTCCCCCCTCACGTCCCTCAGCTTTTCTACCTTTGCCTTGTTGCCTGTGGTTCAAGTAACATATCACAAATAGCATTATAAACATGAATTGAAAAATCACTTGTTGATCTATCTAATATCATTCAAGGACATGGGCACCAGTCCAACAAAGTATTTAGACTCCTTACTGTTATTTAGGTTTCAAATGTTCTTCTGAAATCTCTTTCACTGACGTTTATTACCTCACAATTGGGGTGGACTAAAAGCATGCCCACAGGCAATTAAGGAAATTCAGCTAATGGCTGATAATTTATTAGGCCACTGTAATTCAATTCCATCCCGTTATGTGCCTTAGCTCTTAGCAAGGTCTTTCAAATGAAGTTAATTCAAAGGCTTTACTTAGTATGTTTATGGTGGCAGAGACAGGCCTTATCAGATTTCTCAAGGATATGTTATTACATAATGTTTTTAACAAAATTACAGCCTTCCTGCCTATTCACGCAGATCAGAAGTATTAGCTAAAGCTATTTTAAAAAATAAAAAAAAAAATCAGAGTTTCTCCATTATAAGGGCAAACGTGTTTTATATAGGGAGGGTGACATTTAAAATGCAATCTTCCCCACGCACGGTGATTCTAGGTGTGCCAACTAAGCAGTCCAAACGTTTTCCGGAGTTTTTTGTGTGCGGTCGTGTGTACATCGCCGGGTCAGCTGGTGGCTCGCAACTGCCAAGTAGTGATGTACTTTGGGCCCAGGCTGGTAAACTCTCGTTCCCGTGAGTCACCCTTATGCGTGTGACTGTTCCCACGGCTGCTGAAAATTCCTGCACGCAAAAATTGTACAGATTGGTCCTGACCAGCTTTTGCTTTGGGTAACAGCTCAAGTAGAAAATCTGTCTCCAAGCGGCTTTCTCTTGAAAAAGTTGAACTTGCCAGAACATTTGAAATGCCAAATTCAGCAATAACAAAGATATCTCTGTGGGTGAGTGTGACTCAAGTCCTCAATTACTCACAGTGAAACAGGTTGGCAGTGTCGCTTACAGAAAAGCAGGTGTAGTGTTACAATTAAAATACTTCACTTGCCAGTCCCACCCACCACCTCTCTGTGAGAAACCCACCGCCTCCCAGCTCCCGGTGGGGCTGATGCTTATAAAATAAAAAAAAAAAATATGGTGAGGAAACCAGAAATCGAGTTTGTATCAGGCTTATTTCTCAGGAAAGGCAGGAAAAGATGAAGGCAGGGAAGCACTCTAGGTGGTTAGTGTAACAGTGGCACTTTCTAGAGTCATCCATAGGATGAAACTATGATGTGCCCATTAAAGAGTTGTTGGGCGGGTGGTGGATAAGACTGAATTTTGTTTTCAGAGTAATGAAAAGCCAAAAATGTCTGCTAGCGCTCACAGTTGTAAACAGTTTCAAAGTACAGAAAAAATCAATAGTAAAGAGAGTCAAAGCATCCATATGTATCAGAAATAAACTAGCACAATAAATTTTCTGCAGTTTGCCCTCCTTTCGTATTTGTTTGAAAAGACATTCTGCCATAAAGATTGTTTCCATCTTTTTTTTTGTGAAAGTCAGGAAATACAGCCTGTTTCATGAAAAACCCCCACCCCGAACTGAGGTCTGAATATGCTGTGTACACTTTCCTCACAGGGAATCGCGACATTAAATAATCGTGGAGTGAGGGATAAGATAGATGAGTGAAGAGGGCTAGCTATGTACTGGTGACAGAGATCCTATTTCAGCAACTGGAAGCCAGACCAAACAGATCTCCTTAAAAGAAGTGGTAGCTGAGAACTGTATAGCTGCGTGAAGGCCATATTGAAAGCTGTATTTCTGTTGTCCGTGTGGCTGTGTTTTAGAGCTGAGGGGTTTTTTTGTGCTGTGCCGTGCTTTTACGTGTGTCTACTTGTGTGTGAGAGAAAGAAAGATTTAAATGGACAAAAAAAGAAGGGACGACAAAGTGAATCAGTCATCTAATATTTGCAAACAGTTTTTTCAACAATTTGTTTCCACGAACAAACAATATATTATTCCAAATATTTTTCCATTTGTTCGGTTCAAATTGAGAGCCAAATGATATATTGATCTCTTGAAAGAGCTCAAGATTTGAAAGATAAATAAGGCTGTGATGACACAAAGGACTATAAAAACATATCCATTGAGGGATATAAAGGGATGATGAACTTAATGTTGAAAGTATTTTAGAATGGAAAAACAGATTTTCAAGAAAACCTCCCCCCTCCAAGGTGATTGAAAAGGAGATGGACCCTTGAAAAAACAAGTTTTAATGACATCAGTAATTTATTACCTTAGGTATGTGGCTGAAGTGCCTCAGGAAGCTACAGTTACCTGGGTTAGGACTTAGCCCTTACATTGAGACATCTATGTGCAGATACCTATTTGTTGAGGAAGCTTGAGGCAAGTGCCTAAACGTAAGCATCTCTTGCTGTGCCGTGTCCTCCATCCAGCAGTCTAGATGCATGGGATTGTCCCAGATCTTGTGTCACTTCTAGAAAGTCCTATTTAGATGTCTTAGATACCATAGAGCATTTCAAATGCAGATGTGTATTTCTGCAAGTGTTGCCTACCCTGGGTGACTAAAGCTTCATCATAGGTAAGGGAGATTCAGTCAATAAGGTGAGTGGAGCCTGGAGATTTGGCTGACCACATGTAGGTTTTTCTTTTAAAATGAGCAGATGCCACTAACCCTGTCAACTAAGATTTCAGCTCAGCTTCCTGAACACAAGTGTCTTCTGACACTTTCAGATGCCATAAAATATCCAGACTATCCACGTACAACACCTTACAGGAAAGGGGAGGGGAGCTGGACGTCAGACTTGATTGACACAAGTGTTTCAAATACCACTAGAAGTTTATGCTAAAGTGACCTAATAGATACCTGGGGCTCTTCTGATTAAAATAGAAGCTTAGAAACCTAGCAGATGTGTCAATACCTACATGTAGGTGTCTACAGTCCAGAGCTGAATCCTGCCCTTGCGTTTTAGGGGGGTTTTTTGGCTCTGCTTCCAAAGCAGAATGTATCTTCCATGATTTATTTCCCTCGTTGATGTGAAATGAAAAGAGAGCATTTTAAAAGATGGAGAGTTTGGGCCTGAGTTCCCAAAGGATACCTCTGGCACAGCAGTTTGCACAAGGATGCTATTTACACAGCACTCAAGAATATTGTTTATTTGAGTATTGAGTATTGATTTTTCAGCTTATAGCTAGCTTTTAATTAATTGACTTCTTGCAACGTTAAGATAACAGCAGTGTGAACAGGACGAATTGAACCCTGGTCATAGTACATGGGCTATGCTTTTCACTATACTACTTGCTACTGTTGAGCCTTTTCTCTATATTAGCTATTCACCTGTCCTGAAATAGCAATCAGGTCCTCTAGCCTAAAGTACAGTGGAAAATAAGGAGAGAAGAAAACTAAAGGCCTCATCTTAATTAGGAACAGAGATGGGATTCCAGAAGATCTGCGAAATGACCAAAAAAAATCTTTTTTGGCCTTTGTCAACAGGATTCCCGAGGAACCTGTGGAAGAAATAAAAACTGCCTGTGTCTACTGGAGACCCTGAGGCAAGGTATCTGGTCTTTCCATGGCATGTCTTCTGCCAGAATTAATCTTCTCAGGAGGATTAGATGGTGCAGAGAGATATAAATTATATATAACTGTACCACTTTGTGGAAATTTGGTCTCTGCTGTCAGCTCAGACCACTCTGGAAATTTCCTGCTCATTTTTATTACCTACTAAACTGCTTTACAGTAAGGCTGGAAGCGATAAGTTTTTTGATGTCAGAACTCACAGGATAATACGTTCTTGAATGGCTCACAGCTGTGTGAATGATGATATTGTCTGCTACTAAAGAAAAATCAGAGATGTGGTCAGTGTTTGTTATCATGTCATTTTATACATCATTTTATCACTTGCACTATCTCCAGCACCTAGAATTGTCTGCTCAAAGCTTTTACCCCTTTACTGTAAGTTGCTGAGTTATTGCTAGCGAAAATTGCATTTCCTCTTGAAAATGTGTAGTGATGTAGTTAATCAAAGTAAACAGTAAAGGGATGCTGAACTCCACATAAGCTACGGGTCTGATTCTGCCACCCATACTTCCATTGAATAGCTTTTACTGAAGTGAGTACCCTCACAGAGGATAATTGAACTATTCAGATGAAAAAATGTTACCCACTGTGTACAGGCATTGGAGAGTTCGATTCTGTATGCCGGATGCTGGGAGAGAACTCACAAAGAATTATGAATTACAGTAAACAGAAGTGATAAGTGAGGTTATTTTTAATTTCAAAGAACGACAGTAAAAGTTTTCATCTGTTAGTTTTCTCGAACTTCTTATGTCTGTCGTGTGATGGTTGGCAAGCAACAACTGTACTTGCCTGGTGATGCTGAACTGTCAGTCCAGCTCATCTCTTTTATAGTAATGAGGTACTTTTTAATAGCCAGTAATAGCTGCTACTGAACTTTGCTTGTCCTGTAGAGCAGGTGGAGAGATGATTTTATGAGAGGCACTGACACCTCGCCGAGCCTGTTTTTGTGATAGCTTCTTCTAGTCAGCACTGACAAATGACTTTGCTGCTTGCATATATTTGTTAGGCAAACCAGGTTTGCAGCACATATAAGTATACATTTCAATATTTGAAATCTAGCAGATGAGGTCCCTTGATTGTTAAAAGAAAATTTGGATTTCAGGCAGCATATGTTATAGCTTCCAGAAACCAGCTCTTAAATTAACGAGTCACTGAATTCTTCAAAACTTTTTCAAGTGCTGATTAACAAGGCAATGCAAACCCTTTACAACTTTTTGCCCTTTCCCTTTATTAAATGCCTGACATTTAGCAAAATTAGTTGATGGAATATGATGAGTCTTACTACGTGTGCTGTGTGATGGAACATGATGCAAAACCTAACACAAAATCTGAACTGAAATATTGCCATTAGTTTGGACACCCACTGTTTAATGTGATTTTTTTTTTTCTGAAGAAAATTACTCACAGGAGAAAAGTGTTCCAAGAGGATGTGGAATTGCAGGAGGGTGGCACAGTCCCACATTAATCTTTTTCCAATTAGAACTTGGGAACAGTTCTGGTGCCTGGAGGGCTTCAAGATTTCCTCAAATGTTACCTCTCCATTAGCAGCTTCAAGGTATTTACTCACAAAAAATAATTTTTCTCCAAAGGAGTGAAAGTGAAGGTGGAAACAAGAAACAATTCAAATGTTTGAACTATAATGCAAAGAGCCAAGACAACAAAACAAAGCAGACAGAATTACTGGCGTGCTGGGTAGATAATAAGCAATAACAGTTGTTAGAAATACAATGCAATAATTATCCTGAGTAAAATGAAGGTTTGTGTTTTAGGGGAAAAAACAGAGGTAAGGAGGGAAGTCATATAATAATATTGTGTATTGATGATATGTAAAGACAGGAAAGTGGAAAGAGTTGAGAAAATATAAACTGCTAACTATCAAAATGTGATTTGGATGAATTTCAAAACAAGTTCTATTGAGGTAGTGTTAGAAATAAAATATGGATGGCTATGCTCAGATTGGACAAGCAGACAAATAAACTAAAATTCACATAATGATATAAATTTGAGTTTCAATCATAAACACATTTGGAGAGAGTTAGCTATAGAAAATAAATTTGGATCTAGAGCAGACTCAGTTCACATCAAGCAGACAGCAAGCAAAATTGGACTGTTTCTGTTCCAAAGAACCAACTTTGGCAAATTGAGGAAAATGTTTAGTGAAGTCAGCCAGACTGAAGCACACCTGACCTTAGAAAAAGCTTGACGTTTTTTAAAATACCAACGGTCCAAAAATGATTTGAAATTGTAATGGATTTTCATCTATTCTTTTAATATAGATTTTAGACATGATTTCCAGACATAAATAGATAAACAAGCACTACAGACAGGACTTTGGTGATTAGCTAAGAGTTAAGAAAGAACAGAAAAAGAATATAATCAGTAAAGAAAGCTACAGCTTAGAAATCCTGAAATGTAAGATTTGCCAAAATTCAAGTTTATTTAGCACTTGTGAAGGAAATTAAAAGAAACATTAACTAGTTTAAAAAAAAAGAGGGTGGGCAAGAAATGTGATATTTATATTGGGTGGACACCATATAGCTAATATTCAAACCACCTATGACCTTATTTGCCTGAGTATTAACACAGATGATAAAACATTAGGGTCAACACAGGATGGCCTGTGAGAATGAGGTATGGAAATAGAAATGGCAACATTTAATTCAAATAAATTAATACAATCAATTGGATGATCTTAGTAACAGATTAACTGTGAAAACTAGCACACGAAATTAGATAATGAGGATTCAGATAATGAGTCTATTCAGTGAGGAATGGCACTGTTCTCCACAATATGCCAAAACAAATTGTGAAGGATAAGAAAAACTGAGCAAATGAGAATGCCAAGCAAACCTAAAACACTTTTTAATAAGGTACTATATGTTCCCAGTAGGGGAAAAACCAAAAGAATCTCTTTGATCTTCTAAAAGAAACAGATAAGCCACATGGGAAACTATTAATTCATATGGAGAAGATGGCTGTAATTATGTGAAAATTAACAAATTGGCCAAAAGTTAAACAACATGGGACTATGCTAGGAAGTGTAACTCCTAGCCTGAAAGGAAATTGTCAATAGAGATCCTCAAAGGGATTTTTAAGAACTGATGTGTTAATATTTTTCTTAAAAAATGTGAGGAGGATGTGAAGATGCAAAGCTGGGAGACACTGTAATTCAAAAGGCTGGTCTATTAACACAGGAAGAACTAGATGTCTTTGAGGATAGAATTATAAAGTGGGATGAAATTTAATTGTATATCACGCAAGGTCATGCACGTAGATACTATCAGGTGCAAAATCACCACCTGGAAATGGTAACTTAGTGGATTTATTACTATAAAGATGCCTCAGAGCCATGAATAAGATGTAGTTGTGAAAAGGGTAAATATGATAGTAGAATGTTAAAGATAATGGAGAAAGCAGAAAAATACTAATTATAAAATATAATAGTGAAAAACATGCTTCCAAATTGTGGGAAGATTATTCTGAACAGGATAATCTGTAACGAAAGCTACCAAAATAATGAAGGTAACTTTATGAGTTAACTTTTTACATCTGGCTTGCAAAAGAAGAAGCCAGATGACTTGCCAAACAGGACCAATTAACGCCATATAGCCAGCCACAACTCAATTATTTCAAAAGTGTAAAGACAGTGGGGATACAAAAGTGTGTCCAGTTGACATTACCTCTCTGAAAGAACTGTCTCACGTCTGATCTGATGTATTACAGACCTACTAGAAGCAGCTGAGAAAATTTTAAAGATTCCTCTTTCTTTACTGACAGAGAGATTTCATTGCCACAGAGGTTCACGCACAACTGAGATGTTGACCAGGATGTATGTACACCAGTTGACTGAGATTATGTTTTAATTATAAAGCAAGTGCTCATATAATTGAAAACTGAGTAGTTACAATAGCTGTAGGAAGGAAATTGTCCTCAATTATTCTGTTTCTTAGAAATTTCTTCTGGAATAATCCATATCGGTTGAATTAGACAGCTGCAGGCTTTCTCAGATGTAAGGGTTCCATAGCATTAAGTGTGACTACAGCCAGAGTTGGAGCTTCCATGAGTTCAGGGACAGCACAGATTTTACGGGATCTGCGATGCCTTTAACACTAGGAGTCCTGCTGATACTGATGGGTAAAAGCACAGCAATCATTTTAGTCAAAGTAAGCATTTGTGTATAATATGAGCGCTTGTGCTCAGTCCTGGGAACAGCATTAATCCTTTGAAACTCCTTCCAGCAACTCCTTCTTCTGCAAACCCAAGAAAGCATCAGCATGCTGAAGAGCTCTTCTCTCTGGCACCAACATAGGTCTTTAAGTTGAAAAGACTCTTAATCTCTTCTGACTTCTTGCTAAATCTGGTCTGCAGGACATCAATCATTTTGTTCAAACAAAAGCACAATGAATCCTTTCTGGATATCATGACTGAATATGACCTCTCTGACCTAGGACCTGTCAGATGAACTAAGGCAAAGTCACTAAGGTAGACATTGAACCAACATTTGTCCGTGTCCTGAAAGTATCAGAATATACATAGCAGATGAACACTTCTGTGTTTTCTAAACCTTGAAGAGAAGATCTCCATATAGAATATCTTTGTGAGGTGCTGTTCTCCCAGATATACTCATACACAGAGACCTTTGTTATATTCAGCCAAGGTTTTTCGTCTCTGATCTAGACGGCAGGGAGGTCACCTATAGTGAACCACTGCGCCCAGATTGGTTACGTGGTCTGAGAAGAGCAGAGAGCCAGCCATAAATTGCAAAGCTTGTAGGATTTCATGGCTGAATTGCTTGCTTGATTTGCTTTTATTGAAGATCAAGAATTTTAACAGTAACATAAACAGGACTGGAATATTAGACAATTCACTGATGACATTTTCCCAATTAAACGCTGTACAAGAGGTATGATTGATTTAATCTGCTTTTAGTTGTCGGCAATGTGTTCTTCTATCTTAGTTCTGTTTATCTTAGGCTTTCTCTATAGACAGTAGAAAAATGCAGTCACTTTTAGGAGTGTAATTGAACTGGAAGGTTTGAGAAGAAACATACTCTAATTTTCAGTTTTGAGTTAGACTTATTATTCTGTTGTATTTTCATTTAATTTGCTTGACATTCTACTCTGTATTCAGCAGAACAGCTATTTGCTTGAGATGAATTTCAATTACCTTCTCATCAGTTGTTTCTTAAATATTATATTTCCTACTCTTCTTCAGGAGATTTCTCATACATTATAGAATTCCAATCAGCATTCCTCAGAGCATTCAGCTTTCTTTCACCGTCCTCTTTCTCAAAGTCAAAACACTTTTAGTACACAACATTCTCTCATGAGTGTTTCAAACTCAATGATGAGCTGATAAGTAGATCCAGGATGCTCTGTATCTTAAATGTGATTTCTTA
This sequence comes from Phoenicopterus ruber ruber, assembly GCA_009819775.1. Lineage (NCBI taxonomy): Eukaryota > Metazoa > Chordata > Aves > Phoenicopteriformes > Phoenicopteridae > Phoenicopterus > Phoenicopterus ruber. The sequence continues at coordinate 185,293,010 of CM020215.1, read as the reverse complement.
TATTGAGCTCATTTCTTAGGATCAGGCATGGAATAGCCTTGGACTATAAAACCTGTTCAAGGAATTACTCGAAACAAAACAAGGCTGCACTAAGAATATGTAACTTTTAAGAATGTGTTCTTCTTTATAATTGCATTCCTGTTATCCTAATCAATATCAGAGTAATTAAAATGCCTCATGATCAATGTTTCTGCCTTGTTCAGGAGGTGTCTCTTATCTCTAAAAGGTTGCCATGATCTACTTTTTCTAACCTCGCTAAAGGTTCCTTGCTAAAAGTCATTTGGCTCCCTATTTGGCTATAAATTACACGTAAACTGCCTCTGTTGTCAGATAAAATTGTACAGTTTTTCCTTTCGTGCTACGTATAATTGCTATATAACTTCATTTTTCTACGAACTGCATGGTTTTTTCACTGCAAGAATATTTTAACTTTTTATCAGGTGCCTTTATTATGCCGAATCTAACATTCTTCCTCCAACCTCAGGGAGACTATTACTTTTTGCATCTGTTTTTAATCACCCCGTCTGTACTTACTGTCCCTACCAGCGAACATTTGGCTTGTTGCATGCTGTGAGTTCTGCCGGGAGGTAAAGCACAACCTTTCAGCCACTATAAAAACTGAATAATCCTGACTTGATTTGGGTGTCATTACCAAGTTGTATACTTGGGCAAAAGCCCTGCATGGAGCTCATCTGACTTAACTTGGGAATCTAAAATTTAGACACGAAAGGATGAGCCAGCTACCTGAAGCTGCCTTTCTAGTCAATACGGGGAGATACCCACTTCCAGAGAGACACTGACCTTACCCTCACAGCGGGATGTGGAAAGATGAGATGACTCATCCTCTGGAAATGCCTGACGTCGACAGCATTCAACTATGTGAGATGGATCCCACCCATGAACTCTCTGCAGCCTCACAGAATCAGCTGGATAACATGCTGTCAAACTGATGTCTTTGAGGTCCTGGTCTTACTCCTTTCGTCTACTTGCTCATTTAAATCCCTCTCTGCATCCTGGCAACTACAGTGAACAACAAATGACATCTGGAGTCCAGCCACCAAATCATTTCAGTGCTCTAACCACGGTTGCAACCATTATGGTGTTCTTTGGTGACATCCCCAAGTAAAAGCCACACCAGTATTTCTATTTCTAGGAAACATTTCTAATTTCTCTTGATTGTGGTACCTTTTTCCCTTGTGTCACCAGCAGAACATGCAGAATAGACATATCAGGTGATTTCCAATTTTCTAACCTATTATAGATTTTTTAGTAATACCTTCAGCTTTTGTAGACTGACTCTTCTCCTTTATCTCAGCTCATTTGACAGAAATGACTATCTATAAAGTGCTCCATTGACCCTTCTATTATCAATACACCTCTATTTTTTGTGTTCAATAGCTTCCTCACAAGCTAAGTCAGCCCCCTTCCCTGGCCTTTCGCAGGCTTACTGATATTCAGTGCCTCAGTTCTCAGAGACTATGATTCCACTCTCCTGTTCTGAGTACTCCCCTCACCCTTGCTTCTTTTCCAGGTATTTACTTAGTCATTGCCTTTTCTTACATTTTTTTTGCACCATGCCTCGGAAGTAATCTTTTTGCTGTGCATTCACAGCTTGTACACCTTCCCTGATGTCATTGCTCCCTTTGCGTTTGATGCTAACCGCATGTCATCTGTTATTCTGTCATATTCATCGACCTTCACAAGAAAATCAACTAGTTGCTCTAATTTGTCTGTCTGATCTTCTAGTACCACAGCTAACTGACAACACTCACACACAAAAAGTATTTTTGAATGTCCTCGGCTTGATAGCCAGGAACATTTCCCAGTCAATATGTTTCATTATATATATCCTGAACTTCACAGATACTTCCAAATGAAATAATTCACAAATAAACTTGGCCTAACCTCTGCAGGGATAAAATAAAGGCAACCAAATGACAAGGATTAAGATACTTTCCAGGCAGGTTTCAACCCTTTTATGTAAATGTAACATCTTCAATTCAGAAGAAAACATAAAAGAGCATTCTTTATTCTTTTAACTTTGAAATGACTGAGCATAAACTGTTTGCCAGTCTTGCTCTCAAAGAACAGTGAAGAACCTGGTTCTGTGCATTCAAATTCTGCAGATTATCTTGGTAAAAAAAGGAGGCAGGAGAGGCACTTGTCTGCTGCATCAAGTGAGCTGAAGCTGGATGCCCAGACGTCGAAACCCATGCAAACATGCAGACACACATTGCTAGACCCAAGCTAAAACCCCTGCCTTAACGTTGCTGTGACTACTGCGTCTAATTGCAGGACTACGTCGTTCTGCTCTCCCCACATTGTGCCATGCTACGCTGGTTTGTCAGGTACTTCAGTATTTACTCAAGCCTTTCAGTTTTTGTCAGGCAGGTTTAGAGCAGGATTACAGCTCCACTCCCCCCCTGCCCCCGCATAAACTGGGGCTAACAGATTAATTCTGAAGAGTTGAACTAGGTAAAACAAAGAATTGGAAGCTAGAGTCATTGCACCTTAGAATTATTGATGCTTGAGTGCCTTGCCTGCCTATTCCTCATCTTAAAATAACAGTCTGTATTTTATAGTTTCATAAATTTGTTGGTATAAGTTTTAAAACCCTTTAAAAAAACTTTCCAAAACTTATTTTCCCATTTTTGATACTGCAAAGAGACCAGACATATACCTTAGGAAATATATAGTAAATAATAATAAAAAAATCTGGCCAACAGTTTTGTCTTGTTTTTCATTCAGTTAATCTACCTCTACTAGAAAATCTAAATAAAATTAATGTTTTATTTTCTATTTATAAAAACAAAACATATATGACACATCTAATTTAAAATCCTTACAAGACATGTAGAACAAAGTAATTCATCAACAAGTTTTCAATTCTTAAAAATTTGGGTTTTTTTCTGATAAATGGAAGAGGAAAACAATTAGAAATAAAGAAACTAACTTCCTATGGTTTTGAAATTCTAATAATAATACTAATTTTCATTGCCTTTGTTAAAGAGACTTTCAGGAATCTGTGGACTAAACCTAAAAGATAAACAAAAGCGTATATCAATGAGCTGTAGTTTTGGATAGACAACCTAGCGGAGTCTAAGTCACTGTCAGATACAGGGCTCTTACAAAGGTAGACATAACTCTCCTGTCCAGATCTAAACCATCTTCTTTGGTGCCCCTTTCTACCTACCTTCACTTCTGAAGTTCTTTTAAACTTGTTCACAGATTAAACAATGACAAGATTTTATCATCATGAGCAAAACACGTCTCCCTCGTACTGCCCTGCAAACACCCTCAGAATTCCTTGGTGTGGAAATCTAATTTCTCTACCAGTTAGTTTAATGCTGAATCTTTTATATGTTGTTATTATTATTAATTAAAAAAAGATATATTTATACAATTCCTGTATGATGCATCATAAAAGCATGTATTTTGGGGGCAGATTTGTAGATTTTAAAGGTAAAGTTTGTAGATTTGGGGAGATGACTATGACAAAGTTGAGAAATAGAAAGTATGTGGAGATTATCTAAATAAAATAAATTATTGTTATTATGATAATGTCTGGAGATGTACCTTAGCAAATAGACCTGTTGCGAATGAACTCCTTTAGCCACAAACTACCAGTTTCAGGTAATATGTGATACCTCAGGTGTGATAATGTCCCTGGTGACCTTGCCAGGACCAGAAAGGGTAAAAACTTTGCAGTCAATATAAAAATTAGACACAATATTTAGCTTAATCAGTATTCTGTACTTACATTGTATCATATATATGTTGCGTTTATCATGTAATTTATCATAAATATTCATAAATATATTCCTAAAATATTTCCTCTATTTTACTAATCACTGCCTCTCAATTAGTTACGTTTGCTTTAAAGAAAAATAAGGAAGATTCAAGTTAGGTGTTAAGAATAACTTATAAATTCTAATTCTGGAAAAAAATTGCCTGTGGAAGGTTCGTTGCTGGAAGTTTAAAGATAGATTAGATAAATATCTGCCTGATATAGACTTAATTGATCCAGCCTTGGGCAACAGAGATGAACTGGATGACCTCTTGAGATCCCATTCAATCTTAATTTTCTGTGATTCTATGCTAAGAAGCGTTTCAGAAGGGGGCTAGAAATTTAATCTTTGAAACTTTCAAAACATCTGAAAACACTGTGAAGTAGATTCACACCTGATCCTTTTTAGAGATACTGGATCTGCTTGAGTGCTTTTTCGAGGCTGCTTGGTCCTACACACCTCCTTTGTTTTATGTAGTACACGCATATAACCAGCACTTAAATAGAGAAGCTAAAGTTTTCTGATATTAAGGTTTTCACCTGTGGAACTTTATTTGCGAGTTTATTTTATGCAATGAGGTACATTGGCAAAAATATTCTTCCTGACCTATATGGCAATCAGCCTACACTCCGAAGCATGACATTTGATTACCTTGTCTTAGCATGCAGAACTGCAAATGTTATTAATGGTCATAAAATTATCCAACCCTTTTAAAAATCAGACACAGTATTTGACTTGATGACCTTCCGCAGTCATGAAATTCACATTCTGATTGAAACGGTATCAGTCTGGAGGATCTGATAGAGCTCTGGTGCAAGTGTCACAGCTCTGCCACTGAGGTGGAAAAGAATCTTAATGAGCTGTTATGTAGGCAATGTAAGTATCTTTGAGTTTCACTGTTTTCTGATTTATTCACACAATACGGACCATAAAATGTAAGTTTGGGATACCTTGCTTTTTCACTGGTAATAAACAGGTACTGGGTAATAGTTCACTAGTTTGCTGGCCCTTTAGCTGCACATTGCATTTACTGGAGCAGAGGCCATGTGAAAAACAGCACGGTGAGCAGTATAGCTGTAGCAAGGGGAAGCATATTGTAATCATGGTCATCTGGGACATGAAGAGTTTCTTTGCTTAATTTTTTCGTGTGTGAAGAGCAGAAGAGCACATCCTTTTGTATTAAATGTTCCAAAATAGGAGTTGCCACAGTGGCTAGTAATGCTTAAGTAGGAAAAGGGACTCCTTTTAATTTGGAAACCTGATGGCAACATGTCAACATTATGAATTATTTAATTGCCAATTATCTGAAACATCTGCTTATCCCTCAGATTTAAACCATTTTTCATATGGCCAACCCCAAACCTTGCCCGCATGCTAGCAAAACTAAAAGCCATCCATAATGTAATAAAACTATTTGCTTGTAGCGTCAGAGTCGGCAGCGATGTATCAACTTAAGTATTTGTGATGGAAAATGGTTTCCAGCATGGTTATTATGCAGAGGGTTGGTCAGGGCGTTTAGGCTGAAACAGCCACACAATCCGCTCACTTCACAAGTGTTCGAGCTTCTGTGTAGCTTGAGACAGTCTCGCTTTCTGCAATGCAACCCTTTTCAGAGGCGGCTGAGCTTTATCAATCCAGTGAATACAGGATGTTGGAGGAAACCTGACACTTAAATGTTTTCTGCTGGTTGTCTCTAGGTTAGTCCTGCACTTGGTACTGGGGAGTAATTATTCTGCAGACAACACAGAGTCAGTGGGGTGTGGTAAACCTCCACTGCCTATGCAGGAGCACAGGAGCATACATTAGACCCACAAAATTGCTCAGTTCTGCAGCATGCTACCTTTTCGTGAGGGTCCAGCCCCAGCAATGCAGGGGCTCCATGGCCAGAGCTGCCGATCTGTGTCTGCAGCACCAGACCCTGAACAGGAGATTCTCCAGGTACTGAGACCAAGATGTGTCTGCCCTTACCGCCGTCTGGCAGGGAGGCTTTATGTTGGATGTGTGGAGAGTTTGGTCTCATGCAACATCTGAGCCCACGGACTGGCAACTATTGCCCAAGACACTCGTTCTTGTGGGAACTTTGCTGGGCATAGGGACCTTCTTTTAAACTTTAGATGAGTAGAATTAGGTGATTGAGGTGGGCAGTTCGTATAAGGCCTCAGATGAACAACAGCAACAGCGTTACAGTGTTTTTATTTCTAATTTGCATTTTCTAACTTATTTGAAATAGCTGCAACTTGGTCCCCTCCAAGGCAAGTGCTTTCTGCAGAACTTGAATCCAGCTTAAGGCAGAGTTCACAAAAGGCACGGACTGCGTGTGCTTTCCCTTCCTTGCATCCTGCTTCCTTCTTCTTACAAAGGCTGAGAAACTCTGGTCTAGCTACTACTTTTTTTCTCTAGATAACTTCAGCTCACAGGAAGGAGTGGATACTTCAGGTCAGTTTGACATTTTAATCTCAGCAGTTTGCTTTTTATATTGAATCACTATGGAAGATCAAATATAAATTGCAAGAGGGCTATTCTTACCAGGCTACTGCTCGTGGTAGCGTGTAATGGTAAACACTTCTAGATTGGGCATTTGAGAAATGAATAAATGATACGGGGAACTGAAGCTGAAGAAGAAGGATTATATTTTTACCAAATACAGCTGTTAGATCCCTGCTTCAGAGAAAAAAAACCCCACAACCACAATTAAGTATGGCAGCCCTGGGTACACAGATCCCTCTCGGCAGGCAAGGCTGTTGGTGACTCTTTGATTACATGTTTCATATGAAACGGCCCCATATACTCAATCTTTTGATACTCATATCTGCTAAAAATTCCTAATTTGGCAAGGATTAAGTGTTGTGGGCTCTTTCATTGTGAACTGAATCTCTCAGACACCAATTAACATTTCATTGCTAAGACTAGTCGATTTGTTATTTGTAGCTGTGGCCAAATTTCTGCATTTGAACTTTAAAGGCTTTGTTTGTATGGTCTGTAGCACAGCAGAAAATGACAAAACCATCTAAATCCTCTGTAAATAACATAAGCTAGAAAGGGCCAGCCTGTTGCTGAACTAATATGATCCCCTTTCTGTATTATTGCAAGCTTTACTCATTTGCTGTTGTTTATAAATGTCTGCAAAGTACAGTCCTGCTGAAAGCCACTTAGATACATTGGAAAAGCCTGGAAATACTAATGGGCTTGATTTCCTTGTCAATAAATAGGTGTTGAGTGCTATATGAGATGCCTAGGTGTCCCAGAGGGCACTTAGGGGCTGCTCCAGGAGGGCACAGACCTCCCTCAAGTCCCGTGTTATGTCAGGCAGTACCGTGTCTCTGGTCTGCTAAGACATCCCAAATGGCGCATAATGGTACGTATGGGCAGCTGAATTGAAATCCTACAGGTAGGATTCATGTTGAGATTGTGGGTACCTAAATTTGGATGTCCAGCTGTGGGACAGAGGTGGAGAATGGGATTTTGTTGCCTAACGTGGATACTTAAGGTCAGTGTGTACCTGCTAGAGTATCTGACACGCCAGCTTGGGGCGGTAAGATGTGGCACAGGACCTACAGGAGATTCATGTGCTTCCAGAGGGGCAGATGGAAGTGAAGGGGGATACCCTAGAATGGCACTAGGCACCTCAGTTTTGGCAGCTGTATAAAGTCCAAGCTATCTAATGGCAAATTTATTCAAGAAACAGTGGAATAGCTAAATACGTTATGGATTAAAATATTGGTAGTGGAAGAAAATCTATAGTTCTATTTCTTTTCTGTCTGTGAATTTGTTCATCTCTGCTTTTTAATTGTTTATTTTACTTGTGCTTATATCCTTTCCCACTAAAATATAAACGAGATTACGCTTTTTATTTGAAACATGTATTCTCTTTAAGCATGAACTTTCTTCAGGCATATTGCTATATTTGTGCCACATCAAATGTTGATATGACGCAGGAGAAAATTTGTTGTGACTGCTTATTTATTTGTGGATTAGTACAGCATGTCAAGGCACACCAAAATATTCTATTCACATTTGTATCAGTGAAAAGCACTTGTGATCCTTGGAAATGGAAAAAAATAACATGTAGCTGTCCATGCTGGATGGCAAAAGGCACTGTTGGAGAGGTTCTCATGCAAGAAAGGAATAATCAGCTTTTTGATGCACTATTCCAAAATGCCTGAGTAGCTGTATTCCAGGAGGGCTTGTTCTTTGTTCCCCATGGTGATCCTCTTAGTCGGCACCAAACCAATATTCACAAAAGCATTATATCAAATGTGGCCAGTGTCCCCCTCTTCCCACATCTGACGCTGTGCATCTTTGTGGAAAAGTTTTTTGTTGTTTGTATAACTGCTGAGCACGTATGGATAACTTGGCAGTTGTGTATCAGCCATGCAGTGTCCTCTTCATAGTTCATCAGTCAGCCGAGAAAGCCCTGCCATCAACATCAAAAAAAGGAATTTTTAACAGTGAAAAATATTTGTACTCCCTTTGACCCAATATATTGCCTGTCAGCTTGCCCCGAGATATGGACAGCTCTTCCATGCTGTGGATACTCTAACAACAATTAAAATTTTAGAACACATAATAAGTAAAAGAATAAAAAAGAAAGAAAGAAAAAACCCAACATTAAAATATATTGTTAATCTTTCAAAAACTAGCCCTCAGTACTTCTAGGGGAAAGCAAGTACTTAAATCTCATGGGATTCCTAGGCAATACCTTGACAATAGCTCATTCATGGGCAGTGCTGTTACTTTGAATGTTTCCTGTGATATATCACAAGTGTGATAGTTTAAGCTTGGGACGTATTTAGTCTCTGTGGTACAGTGTCCTCACAGTTTCCAGAGATGAAGTCTTTGAATAGATCCTTTCCAGAAAATGAACACTTTCTCCAAAAAAAAAAAAAGATTTTTACTTGGTTGTGCTAAGACAATCTAGAAGTGTGGCAACAGCAGCCAAAAATTGTACTACATGACTCAGATATTTAAATCTGTGCATATGAAGTCCCACATCAGTGACTGCCAGTCACAACACATGCCCACAAAGACCGCAATGCTAAATGTATTCTACTATCATAAGCATAATTGCATTCCGAAACGTATGGTTGACAGGAATAGACAAAGAGAAGAGGAACAGAAGATCGATTTTCCACGTGTTAGTGTAGTCCATCTCTCTTCAGAAATATTTTTGACACAGCAGGTGTTTTTAAAACACTGTGACCAAGGGCTGTAAATACCTTTTAGCACGTCCATGACATACTTTAATAAAAAAGCAGTGTGTTTTGCCTTCAGGGCGATGGACTTTCCTGCTGTCAGCCTCCCAGTTCTCTTGGTTCATTGTCTGTTCTCTTTTAAACTAGGACACCTATTGTATAGCTGGGTAAAAAGAGGAGAATATGTTTCATCTTTTATAAGGAAGTCCAAGAGGTAGAGCCAAAGACAGGAATAACTAAAAGATGTTTTGTCTTATGATGAGTAAGAATTAGATCCCAGTATCATACTGTCAAGCTGCACCACAACTATCCCTTTATTTAGGTTTTGTTCTATAGCACAAGGACTTCAAATCCTATTCGTCCTTAACTTCAAGGGCAAGTGCTTTCTTTATCAGCAGGAAGAACAAACTTAAACCAAATGTCACATGCATTTGGAAATTCACAACAAATTTCATGAAGAGTATTAACTCTCAAGAAGGAGATATTTGAACTCATAGGGAGAAAAGAAAGAGGCAACTTACATGTAACACCCAGGTGGAAATGTCTTCCCCTTCTCCCTCCATCTTTCTTTTACTTGCATTGTCCAAAATATAAGCAAACTGTATGACACGGAATTTGCAAGTACAGTTTCTGAATGCATTAGGTGGGTTAATTCCCTGGAGCAGTCAGTATTCTTTAGTGAGAAAAGATATTGAAAAGGCTATTTTTTGCTTCAATGCATGGGTAGGATGAAAACATTCAAAGGTTCAACTTTTATAGCATAGTAAACCTATTTTTTGTGCTGAAACAGAAATGAAACAAGACAAAATTGTGTGCTTTACACTTGCAGTAATATGCTAGTGCAAGGTTAAGTTGTGCTCATGCACTGAAACTTGGAATTTCACCCAGATACGAGTCATTAAGAACCTGGATATTTTTTGGTTGGTGTGCTTTTTCTTATAGAAAGACATGTATGCTGTGGTTCAGTACACATCACCACTAGCTATAAGGAAAGTAGAACACTTTAATTATTGTGGAAGAGTGGGTGTCACATAAAGTTACAGTTTGCTAACAAAATTCAATGATAACTCAAAGTTGGGAGGCATTTTCAGTACAGCAGAGGACCGGGATTTTATGCCACAAAAAATTGCAATATCTTGAGTACAGCAACAATAGAAATGAGATTAAATTTAATAGAACAAAGTGTGAACTCCTGATTTTAGAGAATAATAATAACTAGGGGTGTGTCATAAATTAGAAGTAGAAGCAGATGAGAAAAATCTTTGTGTACTAGCTGAACAGTATAAATATGAGCTGCTGGTCTGAAGTATTTGTTAAAAAAGTTAAATCAGTTCTGGAATATGTAAGGGAAACAGAGACCAGAGAGACCTAATGCCGTGACGCTGTGCACTTATGGGACCTCCTTTGGAAAGCGATGTTCAGCTCTGGCCACCTGCCTCCAAGAAAGGTCCATTTAGAGTGGCACAGGGGCACAGAAGTCCTAGAAATATATTAAGAGAATTAGATATTTTGTTTTAAGGGAGGAGATGAATAGAGCTAGGTTTATTTAGCCTGCTGACCGTGCTGAACTAAAAGAGAAGGAAGGACATGTTGCTGTCCGTAAATATATCACAAGGTAAAACTCCAGACTATAAGCATTATTTAACTCAGGAGATGGTGTCAGCAGAAGAACAGATGGATATAAACTAACCATGAATACATTTAGCCTGGCAGATAGAGAAAAGTTAGAGAAAATTAACACATGATGTTCAAGAATGGGTATTCAATAGCAGTTATAGGGACAAAACAAAGAAACCAGAAGTATTTTAATTTGAAATTTGATAACATTATAAGCACATGATGCAATGTCTTGTTTTCAATACAGAAAAATTGGACATACAGACCCAGCGTGTCCTTCTCAGTCCTATATGTTTGCCAGGTGGTAGCTAACTATGCCCAAGATCAGAAGACATATAAAGAGCTTTTTACCACAGAGAAGGGGAGGCAGATGAGAAATATGAAGAGAGCCAATACACTGACTTTTATTGTGGGAGAGGCATGCATACTTTTGAAAACAGTTGATTGAGTTCTCTGTAATTCAACATGATCTAGTGCATCACTAATGGATGGTTAATGGGAATAATAAAAGGATGCATACGGCTTGGTAGTTCTAAGGACTGTTCTATTAATGACCTGCAAACTACCTGCATTTCTTGTGCACAGTGACATAATTCTGTTAAGGAAATATGTCTTCTGGGAGGATTAAAGAAATGTAAATATACCCACAATAAAGAATCAAGTTAGCTTGATGATAGAAGGAGCATTCTGACATGCTGAACCTCCAGTTTTACACATGCAAAAGAACTGCAAAACACCAGATGATAAATTTACCTTTTGCTGATCAACTTGACAATGTAATATTATGTATTTCCTTTCTCTGGGTCAGTTTTTCCTCATGCAACTCTCTTTCTTGAGCCAATCAAAATGCAAAGATAAATAGCAACAAAGCAGTATGGATACAGAATCACTGGAGGTAAGGAAAATCAAGATTTAAATATTTGTAATAAATTATGCAGTGAATAAATAAATAATCCAACTAGGCAAGCTTGAAATAAATTTGGGACAAATTCACTTCACTACAGATGAAGGTCTTAACCACTGTATCACTGGCTGTGCTGGAAAGGTTGGGTTGCTGCACAGCTGCACATCAGCCTCCCCTTACCATCTCTCTGCATCCTTCCCTCCCGACCTTTGTTGAGTTCCATAAGGAGGACATTTATATGCAAAAAATCCAGAGGGAAGCCAGTGTGTGTTCTAACTTGTGCCCAGTTTGGATGATGGTGGGCCAAGATTTCTTCACTGAAAGGGTTGTCAAGCACTAGAACGGGCTGCCCAGGGAAGTGGTTGAGGCACCATCCCCAGAGGTATTTAAAAGACGTGTAGATGCAGAGCTTAGGGACACGGTTTAGTGGTGGACTTGGCAGCGGTAGGTTAACGGTTGGACTTGATGATCTTAAAGGTCTCTTCCAACCTAAACGATTCTATGTTTCTAAGAACTGAAAGAAATTGACTGTTTAATTGCAGATGCAGCATTTTTCTCTCTTCCTACCCCCCTCCTTCCCCCAAGAATTATACTTGGAGGTCTGGGCTACATGTGCAGTAGCAGAAGAACAAGGATTTAAATTTAATTGTTTTGTGACCTGGAATTTCAGCTTTTTTTTAATATCTTAAATACTGTCCACCTCCAGCAGCTTCCTTTTCATACAAGAAGTAAATACACTTTTAGCCCTTGCACTACAGATATTCCAAAGTCAGTTGACTACAAACCTAGTCTCATGCACAGCAACTGCTTTCAGGAATAGTCTCATATGCTGTCAGTAGAGCCTGCCTTGCTCATTTGCCAGATAAAAATATCCTTGCCAAGTTTACCAAGCAGTTCAGAACGGATTTGCTTGAGTGATCTTTCCCTTTATTATTTATTAGTTCCTCAGCGTTTTTCATGTGCACAATTCATCAGTTTTGATTTAATTTTTTTCTTAGTTGTTGTCAAAAAATATTAGCTCGCACAGAATCTGGAACTTAACCTTGGAAAAACATCAAGTAAAATACACATACTTTTAATGGTTCCCAGTTTAAAATTACATTTGAGACTTGTCTATTAGCTAATTTTTAATTCATTTAATGTCTAGCATCCTGATTTTATGTTGTGTAATTTCTTAATCCCAATGGTATGTAGAACCAAATCAACTTCTCTACTGAAATCTAGCAACTTATGACTAACCTCGTACCTCTGTTATAAAAAATGGATATCTCGTTAATTTGACAAATTCTTTTGTCCATAAACCATGTTAGATGACATTAAATATGCTACCCTTTATTCTTTATTAATCAATTTCCCTATCTGATGTTCCATTATTTTTTCCAAGATTGATGTCAGGCAGACAGGCTTATATTTACCTAGACTACCCCATTTACTTTGAATGCAAAATACTGACATAACTCTTACTTCCATCCAATGCTCAGGATCTATCTCAGCAATCCAAGATTTATTACAAATAATAATAAATGGTCTAATAAAGCTTATTAGGCTTTTCTTCTAACATTCCTATGTGCATTTTTTAATAAAAGACACTTAGCCTTAATAGCTGCTATTTGGCACATACTGTCTTTGTTGTTTTAAGTGTAACGTTTCATCACCGTCTTCGTATGATATGACTACATCTGGCTTTTTCCCAGTCCCAGAGCTGAAATATTTATTCAACATTTCAGTCTCTTCCACATTATTTTTGACAACTGCATCCTTTCCATTTAACAATGGACAAACACTACTGTGAAGTTTCTTTTGCTCCAGATATATTTAATGTTTTCAGTGTACTAAACTCAGTTAGCCATAGAATTCCTCCTATATCCTTCTGTCTTCAGTAACATTTTTCTGTTATTTCCATTTGTATCCTAAATTCAAGTGATCTAATCTGTTCAGTTGTCTCCCTAACCAACTTGTTTATATCTGAAATTTCACATTGCCTTTATTTCTCTTTTAAACTAGACTAGTGTAGAATAGACTTTGTCATGATTGCAGTTCTTAGATCATCTCCTAAAACGCTTTTAAATATCTTTATTATTGTTTACGTATTTTTCCCCTTTTAAATTCTTCCTATTATTGATTAGGCACAAACTTGTATTTATGTGTTTGAAAGTGGCCATTTTAAAGTAGCGAGTGTAAGAATTACTGGTTGTGTTACTATTTGCATGTAGCGAATGTAATCAAGTTCTCACTTTCATTTAAGGAACCACTGACTTTTAGTCCTGATATCAATTTTGATGTAGCTGTCAGGATGACACCTAGTACAAAATTCTCTAAGGAGAGACACAAAACTTTCTGATTTAGGAAATTTTTATCAATCATTGTTCAGAATTTCAAAGGTATTTTACTACTGGAAATGTCAAACCTGTAGAGCTACGTCTTTCAAGCTGATATTCACCAGTGAAAAAGTTTTTTTTAAAGCTCATACAATGCAGAAACTCTTTTCTCTTTTTCCTCTCCATAGACATTGTAAGTAGGGGTTTGTCCTGGTTTCGTCTGGGATGGAGCTAGTTTTCTTCCCAGTAGCTACTGTGTTTTGAATTTAGTATAGGATTTGGTATGTGAAGAATGTTGATAATACACTGATGTTATTAGTTGTTGCTACGAGATCAAGGACATCCTCCAGCTTTCCAGGTTTTGCTAATGTACAGGTGCAAAAACCTGGGAGATGTATAGCCAGTACAGTTGACCCAAACTGGCCAAATACCATAGACGGCATGCACGGTATAAGTGGAGGTCGGCTGGTGGGCTGAGGGCCTTTTTGTTTGTTTGTGCCTTCATTCGTTCATTTGGCTGTTCATTCCCTCACTTGCTGTCTCTGGAACTTGCGGTTCCAAGATCACTGCTTGGGATCGTTCTGAGATCACTCTCGGTTTTGCTCCATGATTGCTGCTCGGGACGGGCTGTATTGGTCATTGGGTCCTCAGGTGGTGATAAATTGTCCATTGTTCATTTTGTATATTCTATTATATTTTATTATTATCATTATTAATATATAATAGAATTATTATTATCTTTTTCTTTTCTGTCCTGGTGAACTGTTTTTATCTCCACCCATGAGTTTTCCTTTCTGTCCAGTTTTCCTCCCCACCCCACTGGAGGGGGAGTGAGTGAACGGCTGCCTGGTATTCGGCTGCCGGCTGGCGTTAAACCACGACAGGGTTTAAGGGACCGGTCATCCTGTTCCGTAGGGTAGCTTGATGGTACGTAGCTGCCTGTATCTAATTGCCCTTTTCACACTCTCTCTGTGTTAGGAGATTGATCTGTAAACACTGAAAGCGCTTACTACATAGTTGTCAGTGGGTTGAAATCGGTTATTGCCACATACTGCCTCTTCTCCTCTTCTCTTGCCACTGTGTTTTTCCTAAATTGCTTATAGCGAGTGAGTTTAACATTCCTATCACAGAAATCTTCCTTCAAGTTCCAGTAATATCAAAGCAGGTCAAATTCATTCTCATAGAACGAGTAGTTCCTACTCTTCCTGTTCACCACACAAGCTCCTGCCATTCATGAACAGGCAATTAAAGAATTTATTTTCTTTGTGTCATTCAGTGTCTTGATTAATTTTGTTCTTGACAACTTGACTGGGCTAAATGAGTGTTTATTTGCTGCCCCGTTTTAATCTCCCCTTTTGTTGTAAGTTTAATGCCATTATTACTAGTCTAGTCAGCTCATCCCCTGTAAAATTGATTTCCCCTTTAATGAGTTGGAGGCAGTGCAAACCCATAACTCCTCGGTTAGAAAATGGCTCTACAGTCCACCCAACTAAAATCCCCTCTCCCTCTTACACTTCTCTAATTGGCAGTTTACTCTTAAAAACTCCTGATTCATATGTTTATTTCTGGGACAGGAGCAATCTCCAAAAAGCTGATTTGGGTATTTTCATACTTCATCAGCTTTCTGAACTCTCTGAAATCATTCATAACTGGTGAGGAGACACATGAAGCATTGCTAGTACCAATACATACCACTACTAAACTAAATCTCCCCCACTCAGCTGGGTAAGGGTTTTTTTTCCTTCACTGAAGAAGAGTTGAGATTCTGTAAAAAGGAATATCCTAAAAGCCTTGTCTTGCAGAGAAAACTGGTAGTTTTGACTGTAATTAGCCTGTCCAATACTTTCTATTATATAAGGCTATTGAAAAATTCCTTGAGAAGTTTCTTTCCCTTGTTTGCAACCAACTTTTGATATTGTGCAGGAGGAATGTTTTAGGGCAACAGAAATATCTTGTATCTGTTGCATGAAATTCCTTTCAGCTTTTGCTCCTTGCAGGTACCCTTTAGTCCAAGCACATGAACTTAGAAGAGTACTTCTGCTGCTGAGGAAAGGTAAAGCACACTGTTCCCATAATAGCCAAGCTCTCTAGGTCTGTGGAATACAAAATGGGAGAGAAAGAGCTGGACTGACTTCTTCCCCATGACTACTTCTTTCATTCAGTGCATGAACCATCTCTCCATTACCCCTTTGGGATAACAGAGTTCTGTAGCTGCCATCTAGTAGGTTAACATGAAAATGATCTGTGCTGCTGTGCTGTAAGCCAAGACGTAAAACCATGCTGTATATATATGTAGGCTGTTGAAGTTGTGCATTATCAAGTTTACTCTTTATGTTTGTCTTTAAAGAATGTCAGAAAAGCATATTCATTGATTGGTTGATATTTTCATGTAGATTTTGCATCAGATTTTAATGTAATGCTAAATACTTGAAAGTTAGAAAATAGTCTGAGGTTGCCCATATAAGTACACTCAAGAACTCTTGCTACAAAATACTAGCAAAGGGGTTGTGTACTACGTTTGTAAATGCTATATCCTAATTACAACACAGAAAAGAATCACATTAAAGCTCCATGAAAGCATCATTTCCTGACCTCTATGTAATACCACCTCAGTAACCTTATTTGTCATAGCTTTTGTATGATGTTGGTATGTCTTTGAATGTAGATAAAGCTATGGTGACCCTGGTAGTAAAATCACTTGTCGTTAAAGCTACGCACTCTGTTGAGGTTAGTTGTTTCCTCTGTCAGACTAGGGTAAAAGATGGGAAGTCATTGTGCAGGATAAAGTGGAGAACTGACACCCAGAAAATCTGAACTCTGTACCAAGAAACTCTGTGTTACCTCATTCAAGTCTCAGTGCTAGATTTGAACACTGCAACTTCCCCCAAATGCGCACAGCCTAAAAGCCCTAGCCAACCCATAAATGACCTTGGAACAAATCATAGTTTGGTGCTGCCAGCCAGCGCCCGGCCTGCCCAGCTTGGCAGTGATGCTAGAGTGCCCTGAAGGTGACACTTGCACCGTTTTGTATCCTTTCCCTTTATGCATTTTTAGGACATCAGTCTCTCTAGACTGTAATCAGCAATGCGCATAGCCAGTAGAGGAAAGAAAAGCTAGAGGGAAACCTTCTATTTTTTACTCAGTTGAGAACAGGGAAAGTGAATAAGTGACAATTTTACCTTTAGTAAGCAATTTACCCACCACAATTGTGTGTGATTGCATGCACTTTAGCACTGAAAGGCTCCTTTCAAAACATGATTCCAGTTTCACTATGCCTCAGTTTCCTTATGTCTAAACCAGGGATGATTCCCACTTCAACAAAACATTGTCAGTAATGTTTGTGAAGTTGTGAAGTGTTCTGTAATCTTTACATGCCAGCTGCTCTACCATCATTACAGTTTATTTGTTATGAATTGCTTTGTTTTGTTTTCCATAGGCTAGGAGGCTTAGAAGTTATTGTAAAAAAGACGCCAGTGAGGTTTCAAGTCATACTTATTTGTTTCAAAATAGAATTGTGGTTAAACCTTGTCAAATCCCCTCTATTGCCTTTCCTGCTATTGCTGATTAGTTAAGAAGCAGAAGGGAACATTGCACTGTAAAACATCCATTTATCTGCCAGTGTCATGTTCTCCTGACATGATGTGCTAATGCAAAGCACATTAAGCATTAGCAGCAGGTGCTCCAGACCTAGCAGTTCCTAGACAGGCATTAAGAGACCTTGAATGAGTCAGTGTCACTCTATGGTTTAACCTAATACCAACCCCTTAGGGCACCCCTATCAAATGTAAGAGAAATGAAAGGTTTTAAAGGCTATTAATCCCAGCAACTCTACATTAGAAGAGCACAAAGTTATTTGTCACAGGTCTTTTTGTCATCATGATACTGTGGTAAAATGTGAAGCATTCCGTATTCCTGAAATTCCTTCTTCCACCTACTTAAGCATGGAGGTCTTTTGATGATACACTTATAATGGTGAGCTGTGATACCTACCAGCTCCTGGCTGTTACTGGCACTGTGTGAACTCCCTTTTTTTTTCTCAGTGAGTTCTTCTCGTATCTACAGTGCATGAGAAGTAGCAAAAACATGTTTAGAAAACAAGCTTTCAACTGAAAGGTATCCTAAGTAAACAAGCAAGCGAGCTCTCTGCCCCCAGACAGACACCATTACAGCACACGTAAGAGGCATTAAATCAGAGCTGAATCTAAGGCAAGATGTTTGCTGCTTTTGCCATACTTGTTATCCGGAGCTGCTTTATTTCTAATGCGATGGATGTTTTGTTCCGTGTTTCTTACCTTGAAGTTGCTGAGATTCAGGCATAATCCTGTTGTTTTAGAAATCTCTGATCCAGTGTTTGTACGGAAAGGTGTCTCAGATAGCTGGTTGTCTGGCAGCGGCTGCTTCAAAGGGTCTGGCAGCCGAATGTGAGCAGCTCAGGTTTTACTGGAACTGGTAACAGTTACACGACTTCAAACTCTTGCCAGGGTCTGAATTTGTACATTTCAAATTCACTTCACACACATTCAGTTGACAAAAATTGTCCAACCATCAGATTTCCACACTGGCAGACGCTCTGGCTTCAAGCCCTACCTCTGATAAAAATGCAGTCCCTTTAGATAAACACCCCTGCTTTGGTATTTGTAAAAAGGTTCATGGGATACTTAAGCCAGTAAAGTGTTTTGAAACCTATTGATGGAAAGTCTATGCAAGTATTTGGGGTTTTTATTAGCTGACCTGCATAGTAGCAAAGATACATGGCTTACAGTGTGTTCGTTTTTCTATGCGTATGTATTACTGTGTGTATGTGTAAGGTAAGTGTGTACAATTGCTTGGCTCCAAGGAGTTAGTCAATATTTTAAGCTTTGTCAGGATGCTCGGAAATCAATTGTAAACATCAGTCTTTGGTGTTTATACAAATGCAAGCCTATTTATTTGAAAAGAGTCTGGGGAAAATCCTGTACCTCTGAACACAGTAGGAAAAACCAATCAGAGCACAAGAACGTAGTGATGGTTGTTCCAAGCTGGACCAGACGTCTGTCTTCCACAGTCTCTGATGGTGGCCAAAACCGGAGGCCTACAAAAGAGATTAAGAGCAGAATGAGTGTATTTGATACTTCCCTGTGTGCTCTCCTACTGACCAGTAATTTGTGGCTCAGAGTCAAGATTTACTTTAGAGATTTCTCTTCTGTGAAGTCGCCCAGCTGCTCCCTGAACCTATCTACAGCGAGGGTTGTGGAGCAAGGATTTTGGCAGTTTAAAACCACAGCGTGTGTAGAATCACTTTATTTCATTTGTTTTGAAGCTACCAACTGCTAGTTTCGTTTGATGACCTGTAGATTTGGTACTAGAAGAGCTAGCTGTACCTATCCCATACATCCTCCTGTACCACTTGTGGTTTTACAGACTTATGTCATATCATACTCTCTTTTCCAGCCCCGTACAGAAGCTGTTCCGTACCTTTGAATGTGCTTTTCACGCTGCTATGAGCCTTTCTAATAATTCCTAATTTTCACTTTTTTTTCTTCCCCCCAACTACTACTGAACACTAAGGTGAGTTTGTCATGGGTCTATACCAGGATCTCATAGCTCTGTAATTATTAGTCAGCTCAGGGCTCATTCTTCAGTACACAAAGTTAGGACCTTTCCCCCCTCTCGTGATTCTCCCTTTGAATTTGCCTATATTGAATTTCACCATTTCCTTGCCTGGTCACTTAGTCCTTCTGGATTTATCCTAGTAAATGAATCAGGGCTACAAAATGCTTTCAAGCACTGTGCCACTGGGATTAGCATCCATGCTGGAAAACATAATAGATCAAATATGATCACTTGTCCCTGAAGACAAGTGGCATTGCTTGTGAAAATAGGACTAAGCTCTTTTTCTACAACAACAACAACAACAAAAAAAAGAGGGTGGCCTTTTCCTTACTGTCTTCAGAGCACATATTTGCGGGTTTATACTAGAAAGCCTCTCTGGTCTATTGCTTTCCCTCCCAAACTGTACCCAGGCATTGTCTGGGAGAGTGTCAGGGAGAACCACGCTGACAAATGACAAAATGGGCAATCGTATGCCAGAGCTGGAGACCATGAGAGCCCTGAGTTAAGCCACTGCTTAATTGCTAACATGTCTTCTGATATGCTTGTTGTCCCTGCCAACTAGTACAACTAGTACTCTCCAAACCAATGCCTGTTCATGGTTTGGAGACAGCATGTACTGGGTGAGAATGCTCTAGTTTTGGCTCCCTCCATCTCACACAGTTTTCCAGCAGTACATAATGCAGACTTCTGCAACATCCATATCTACCTTCAAGCCAGATGCACGGTGTGCAATAAGTATCCAGTTTCTTGCTAGAAAAATGCCACTCTGACAGAGAGTAATGCTGCCCTTGCATTTTTGTATTCACTTTGAACACAAATTAAACAAAGAAACAAAACCAGTTCATATTTTTTAGGGTAACTATATGAAGATCAGATAAGATCCAATGCAAAGTGCTGTGGATACTACCAGCCTGTACCACTTGGGTCAGGGCTTGAAAACAGTGTTTGGTTCTGTTTTATTTAGTAGTATGAATATACTTATATGGCCCTTCTGCTATTCTCCACAGTCAGTCTAGAATACCTAATATCGTGAGCGATCTTAGTTCTTTCGTCCCCTTTTCCACATTGCTTACGAATATTTTAAACAGTCCAAGCACCTATGCAAATTCCTGTGGGACACAACTCATGGCTTCTCCTTACTGGGAAAGCTGACTATTTACTCCCACACTGTTTCTTACCTTTTTACCAGTTGTTTATACACGTGAGGACCTTCCCTGTTATGCTATGACAGCCTGGGCTCCTTAACAACCTTTGGTGAAGGACCCTGTTAAATGTCATTTGGGAATCACAGTAGGCTGTTGTCTACCTGCTTTAGGACCCCCCTCAGAGGATTCTTGTAGCTTTTATGGTCATGACAAGTGCTTTCTCTTTATAAAAGAGACTATTTTTGTTTTCAGCATGTCATATTTATCCATAAGCCATCTTTCTCGTAGTTACCCATGCACTCAGTGCGTATGCTCGATCTGTTATTGGTCTGTAGTTTCCCAGTTTTCCCTGTAACTTCTTAAGACTGATGCCTATTAGCCACCTTTCAAGACTTCTGATAACAAGGCAGCTTTAAATGAGAATTGACATATGGCAGTGAGTTATTCAGCTATTTCAACCTTGAATTCCTTTAGAACTGATGATATGTGACTATTCAATTGATCCATTTGCTTCATAACCTCTTTTGCTAATACAATCAGCAAATTGCTCGGTCTGAGACAAACCTGATAAATAAGAAGTATGAAATGGGAACTTCCTCAGATTCCTTCACACTTCAATGCAGATACAGAAAATTCCTTAACTCTTTTCTGCTCTGGACTTTTCTTCATTGTGCGCTCCTCAATTCTGTTGACACTCTGGTCTCTACCTTCTTTTGTTAAGTAAAAGAAGCTTAGTGGGTGCATCTTTGTTCCAAGGCCAAGCGGTGCCAACTGGCTTACACCCACCTTGCTTAGAGCCCTAGGGCAAACTGGTCCCAGACATGGGAGTTTGGGGCAAATCAAAACAGAGTCAAAGAAGGAGCCAGGAATTAAACAGTAGAGACTAGACTAGTCCAGTGTTTGAGCTTGTTCCCTGCTCTCTCTCATTTATCAAAGCAGATGTAGGCACAGAGTCTCCAGCAATCTTCCTGTTCTGATGTGTTAGAAAGGGGATTTGTTGGAAGACTTAATGTCTTTTTTTCAATTTGAACCTCCAACTCTTTTCAACATGATGAGAGATGGGTATTTTTGCCCACACGTTTCATGGAGAGTCCTGTTCTCCCAGAAGTTCATCTTCTGCCTCCTTTTGTGGCTGTGCTTCGAGATGTTTATCTCAGTGCCTCCTGACATTCTCTTCCTGGCTCTGCTGCCCAAAGCTTGAGGGAAGCAACTGGCCAACTTTTGGATTTACAATCAAGGGAAAAAGGAAGGCACCTCATTTTCCCTGAGTTAGTTTGCTCCCAGGTTTCTGTCTGGCCCTGGACAGTCACTTCTACTGTTTCAGCACTTTTAGTACCTGAAGGAGTTCAGTGCTTTCTTCCACTTAGTCTAAGTGGCTAGTACTCTCGACAGCTTTAATGATGTCTGAGATTGTCTGCAGTTCAGAGAAAGGCTTGTTAGCAGCCATTAGCACCTTGCAGTGCCAAGAAGGATAGTTCAGTAATAATTATAAAAACCTTGAAAATAGAAAGTGCTACAGAAACAGTCGTATTTATTTGTCAGCTCTACCTGTTTAGTCTTCTTTCTGCTGGCACAGTGGGCTTTCTTCTGTGTCACTACAGACCTAGTGGTTTGGCACATGTTTATATGCATTCTGGTTTTAGGTTCACATAGCTCTAAAGTTATTTTATTACAAAATTAATTATAAAATATTTTAGAGAAAGAAAGAAATCTTATTATTCTCACTCCCTAAATTTGCTAGGCTTTCTTTCCAGTGATAAGATTGTCAGAAAG
This sequence comes from Phoenicopterus ruber ruber, assembly GCA_009819775.1. Classification (NCBI taxonomy): domain Eukaryota; kingdom Metazoa; phylum Chordata; class Aves; order Phoenicopteriformes; family Phoenicopteridae; genus Phoenicopterus; species Phoenicopterus ruber. Next base: position 185,270,681 of record CM020215.1, on the reverse strand, counting down.
GTGTCCATGATATCCAAGTCCAGGCAGCATTAGCTAATTCAAAGCCCACTGAAATCAACAGAAAGAAGTTTTCCCACCAGCATCATTGATTGGGCCATAGGACAGTGGTGTGCATACATCACCTTTAGACACCATTAAATCCCTTTTCATACTGAGCTGAGAAACAAACAATAAGGATTTCACTCCTGATGATTGAAAAATTGCAAGCAAGAAAGTTATCATAGTATTTCCCATGAAAACTTTATAAAACACAAATGAAGCAAAAATATTAACAGTTCCCTAATGTGTACCTAGGTAGGTATGTATGCATTTAGATGTACTTATACTGTTAGCACTTTGCATGCACAGGAATAGAGAAAGAGCCAGCATAAGAATGAAATAAAAAGTGAAAGAAAATGTTAGGGAAGAATCCACATGGGAATTAAGCAGAGGAAGAGTTAACTCATAGCTGATTTCCTGAATGGTGAACTATTTTTACATAATTATCTTGCTAAGGAATGAAGAGTCAGTTATAGTAATGTGCTCAAAGCACTTTTTCACTGAATACTATATATACTCATGCAGAATTCCTTAAAACAACCAGTTAACAATGGCACGAACACACTTTTGGTGACTAAAACAAAATAAATCGTAACTGAAAATCAAGCAGTGAAACAAATGTCCACCTATCCCAGCTGAAACTGTTTAAGTGAAAACCATTCCAGGAGACTTCCCTTACCACATTAGACCCATGAAATTAATGAGCATCCTTTACTAGTGGATGGATATAGGAAGAGGAGATGCTTCCCTCAGGATTCTGCCATTAAGTCTGCTTTTTCCCTTCTGTATATATTATTGGCATCATGTTTCCTAGCCTTCCCTAGTCACAGCTGACTTCTTCCGCATGCCAGATCCTGCCACTAACTCACGCTGAGTTGTACATATTCTCAGGCAAATGCTTGCATTCATTAGTCCCATGGAGTCAATGGAATAACTACTCCTTTACTCACTGGGAGTAAGGGAGGTAGACTGGGATTTCATATAAATGAGTTTGTCACATGAAGCAGCAGCAAATAATAAGAGAGTGTGCATCTGGCACCTCATCATCACGAGCGCTGCATCCATTTTTTGTGAGCTTGCCATTAGAAGTCTATGCAGATGGACAGTAAAACTGACTGGAGTAGTGTGCACTGCGGCAAAGTATAGGTACCCATGTGAGACAACATGGTAAAGTATAGAATTATTTGCAGCTTTATTCACAGGAAGTTGGTAAGTAACGTACTCGGAGCAGCTATCAGAGGTAAATGAAATCATACAAAGATTGTCTTGTGAGCCATATGTTTCACTCATAGAGCCAGAGACCACTCCTTTCCCACTTCGAATCTTAGAACACCCAGTTACAAGTTTAGCTTGCAAGTAATTGTTTTACAAGTGAAAAAGCAATTTTAGGAAAACATGCTTTCTGTTGAGTGCTAGAAGGTTTATTTTTAGCTGTCCCTTAAAACGCTTGAGCGGCTGGGAAAATAAGACAGAAGGGACAAAGTCACGTGGCCAATTGCACACAGATCGCAGCTTGAGAACCTCTGGTATTGTAAATGCCAGGCTGCTGCGCCTATTTACCCTATCCTTTACTACAAAATCAAGGGTAAGCTCTTTAGGGTAGGGATCGTGTCATCTGGGAACAAAATCAGCAAGATGCATTATGTTTGTTTGTTAACTTTCTTTCAGCTTCAGGTCGCTGATGGATGCAGGATATTTGACTAGATGGAGTATTGACAGTTAGTCCGGTATGAAATGCTCTAAGAAAATTGTCAACAAGCTGCCGATTTCTGTCCTGCGAGATGATGCCAGAATACATTTGAGAGGCACACGTTTCCAACCTGGCATTTACTTTAGACTGCCAAAGATAAAAGGTTTCAGACAACAGAAGACTTTAGCAGTGTCAAGAATAATTCATTACCCAGCACTATGACATTCTCTAATGAATATGAGAAATTTAGCATCGCATCGTGCTAACATCTCTGTTGCAGACATTGTTTTGGACTTTTGAAAACATTGTTCACATGCATAAAGCAATTACTGAGTCATACCATTGATTGTGTATCTGCCTCTGCTTTTATGAGCCTTCCGGTATAACTCTGTGATGCCTATTAGGCTAAATTTTCTGAACGGTGCCCTTCTTTCCTTGTTTTATTTTGTTGATTTACTCGTTTTTTTTCTTGGATAATCAGCTCTTGGTCTGTGTGGAGGCTGCGTTGACGTCTGTATGGAACAAATCATCTCCAGCTTGCTCTAGCTATGCGTTTGGTTCAGTAAGCAAGCAAGAAAAAGGATAAGTCTGTAGCCCTGTGGTGTAGCCCACAGCCTGCAGGTTCAGCTGTTTGTGCTCCAGGGCTCGGGTTTGTGAAGCACAGCTGTGTGACCTTGGCTCAGCTTTACTGAGAAAAATTGTTGTTGAGCTGTGAAAAAAAGTATATAAGCTAAAGCCACTCAAGATAGGAAAAATAAAAACGGAGAGAAGTGAAATTGTTGTGCTGGTAATTGTAACTCAAGGACTCAGCAGAAGAATACTGACATGAAAAGGTCTAAAACCCTGAGAGGAAATGTAGAGAGGTGGAAGGTGACAGCAGCACGGTTGAGGATCTGTCGGTTCTGCAGGGCAATGGGGGCTGATGCTTCCCCATGCTACCGGCTGGCTTGCAGAGACTCACCTGGTATACGTGGCGAGGGTGGTGAATATAGTATGGATCCTATTAGCCAATAATTGTTGTGCACTCATTAAACTGTGTATATTTCTGCTTCCAAGTCTCTGCTCATGGTAAAAGATGCCCAAAGAAAAGCAGTACAGCAAAGAGAAGGTTACAGTGGACAGCCTGTTGAGGCTGAAAAGGGGCATGCTGAGGTATGACAAGGTGGAATAAGGTATGATGAGGACAGATAAGATATCACAGAATCAGAATCACAGAATGGTTTCGGTTGGAAGGGACCTTAAAGATCATCTAGTTCCAACCCCCTGCCATGGGCAGGGACACCTTCCACTAGACCAGGTTGCTCAAAGCCCCGTCCAGCCTGGCCTTGAACACTTCCAGGGACGGATATGATAAGGCATTTCTAGGTATCTGTGCCAGTAGGCATTCCTGGTCTTACCTCAAGATTGTTGAATGTAAAATATACAATCAGTCTAAGAAACCAAACTTTGAATTATGTTGCTTCCTCTTCCTTTTCACCCATGTGTTTTTATGGAAATTACTATAATGCTCTGTTAAGCTAAATACGTACGCAGTGTTGATATGGAGACTACGTGACGCAGTTACTTTGTGTAGGGAACTCTACCTGGAGTGGTATTGTACGACCAAGGAGAGAAATAGGGGCTCTATTCAGGCGGAAGCATAACATTCAGGTATCCTGACTCCTTGTGCACTGACTGTGTCAGGATCCAAGGTCTGGCAGCCACGGATGGCAGCCAGTCCGAATCACTCATTGCTTGTTTGAACTTTGATGCCAGAGCAGCCCCCTAAACAATTTTTACACCTATCTGTGTCATTCAGATAAAACTTACTCCTGTTCCAGTAGAATGAAAGAAACACAGAAGCTTTCCAAGAAAAATCACAGTTCAATAGTATCTTTAAAGCACAATTCTTTTTCTTTTTTTTTGAGGACTTCTCACTTGGAAAAGGTATTATGAAGCCTGTCTTTTTCTAAATATGGATATTTGGAGGAGGAAGAGGAAAGAATCAATTTGTTCTGTTTCTTTTCAAAAATGATTCCTGACGTATGTTAGGGAGACTGTTTTCAAAATAAGGAGAATTCCTTAAATCAATAAATGTAAATGGTTTGTTAAGAAAGTATATGATTCTCATTGACAGCAGAGATTTGTTGCTTCCCATTGGAGAATAGCTGTAGTTTATGTTTGAGTTCGCTCAGCTAACGAGTGTGTGGAGAAAAGGCTTTTGAAAGAAAGGAATAATCTTCAGAGAGGCTTTTTTCTGGGATACTTACTATTACAGCAGAAGCCTCTGAAATGGCATTTGTGTCAGCTAAGGGGAAAAAATGCAGCATGTTTGTGATAACTTAAAGCGTGTATCACTAACGAAGATAAAGAGAGCAAAGTATTTAAAGCTTAATGATACAGCAATAGCAATTGCCCTGCGATAATGAACAGTGTAGATTATCAGGCAAAGCTTAATGAATGCCTTGCTTACAATGAGCTTTTTATAAACAAATACCGGTTCAGTCCTCTTTCAGAATTAGTACTGGCATGAAAGTGAAATGATTTAATTACAATATGCAAGATAAATAAGGACTTGGGCAAGGATGCTGCATAGAATAGTCTGACAAGCGTTTGCTGACAATAGGCCTTCCAAAATTACTAGGCAGAGTACAGTATGTATCTGGTTTGACCCACAAAATAACGTTATTGCTCTGAGGACAGATTGTGGCTCTATCTACATCTCAGCCCACGCCCTAAGTGGGAGGAGACGCTTTTATTTCCTTTTGCTGGAATCCCACAGTTTGGAGGTACACTCCTCCAATGAAAAGCGTTGACTGCTTTCCCCCTCGGTCGCTGCGGGGAGCGGTGGGAAACCCGAGCAGATATTAGCACCCAGTGTGCAGGTCTGGTGCAGCCAAGGCAGTGCTGGGCAGAGTGAGTGTTTTGCTGGTAAGACTGTCTTCAGTCTCTGAACTCAAGGACCGTCAGGGAGGAGAGGAAACCTCAGTGCGAGGCTTGTCTGTCATTCACAGGGACTCCTTGGGCTACTCATCAGCTTAGGGACTGACCAGGTCAAGACTGATATCTGAAGTTAAAATGTAGCCCTGAGGTTTCTTTTATTAATGCCTTAACACCGTGTTATCAAAAGTCCTTGCAGGTTTCACAAAGCTGTGTGGAACACTAAGAAAATGTATGCAAAGAGCTCCAACTTTTCTGTAATGGCTCTTTGCTTTGATAACCAGCATTACTGAATCGTAGAATCACACAACAGGTGAGGTTGGCAGGTACCTCTGGAGATTATCTAGTCCAACCCTCCTGCTCAAGCAGCGTGAGCTACAGCAGGTTGCCCAGGACTGGTCAGGTTTTGACTGTCTCCACAGATGGAGACTCCACAACCTCCCTGGGCAACCTGTTTCAGTACTTGGTCATGCTCACAGTAGAAAAGTGTTTCCTGATGTTCAGATGGAGCCTCCTGTGCTTCATTTTGTCCCCATTTTCTCTTGTCCTGTCACTGGGCACCACTGAGAAGAGCCCAGCTGTGTCCTCTTTGATCCCCCATTAGGTGTTGATATACATTGACAAGATCCCTCAGAGCCTTCTCTTCTCTAGGCTGAACAGTCCCAGCTCTCTCAGCTTCTCATTTTATCAGAGGTGCTCCAGCCCCTTAGTCACCTTCTGGCCTTTTGCTGGACTCTTTCCAGTATGTCCATGTCTCTCTTGTACTGGAGAGCCCAGAAATGGGCCCAGCATTTCAGGCATGGCCTCAATAGAACTGAGTAGAGGGGAAGGATCACCTCCCTCGACCTGTTGGCAATGCTCTTCCTCATGCAGCTCAGTATGCTACTGTCTACCTTTGCTGCAAGCAGACATTGCTGGCTCATGTTCAACTTGTTGTCCACCAGGATGCCCAGTCCTTCTCTACAGAGCTGCTTTCCAGCTGGTTGGCCACCAGCATATACTAGCACCTGGATTTATTCCTCCAGGATTTGGCGTTTTCCTTTGTTGAACTCTATGAGGTTCCTGTTTGCCCATTTCTCCAGCCCGAGGAGGTTCTTTTAAATGGCAGCACAACAAAGTCTGATGTATCAGCCACTCCTCCCAGTTTTGTGTTGTCTGTAGACTTACTGAATGCGCACTTGATCCCATCGTTGATGTCATCAATGAAGAAGTTAAAAACTATTGGACCCACAACTGACCCGTGGGGTACACCATTAGTGCCTAGCCTCCAACTGGACTTTGTGCCACTGCTCACAACCAGTTATACTTGGCTATTCAGCCAATTTTCAGTCTACCTCGCTGTCTACTTATCTAACCTGTCTATGAGGATGTTATGGGAGACAGCATCAAAAGCCTTACAGAAGTTAACATAAATAACTTCCATTGCTCCTCTCTAACCCACCAAGGTAGTCACCTCATCGTAGAAGGCTGTCAGGTGGAACCCGTTCATAAATCCACACTGACTGCTTCTGATCACCTTCTTGTCCTTCACGTGTCTGGAAATGGCTTCCAGAATGAGTGGCTGCATCACCTGTTCATGTATTAATATGCATCGACATCTGCTGCTATGTTCAGACTTTGGTTGGAGCTGCAAGCAGAACTTTGTTTTGAAGGCTGATGTCAGCTGGGTGAATATAAGATAATTAATTTAATGATTAGTTAGAACTCAAATTACTTTATGCAGATCTAATGGCTAGTTGGAGCCATCAGAGCAAGGCTACAGAGAAGATTCCCGTGAGATGCCTCCTTGCACATATGAGAAATATGGTTCTAAACATCCATTGATATCCTATAGCCTAAAAATGTTTAAGATATTTTTTTCTTTTGTTCCTGAGAATGTATGTGACTTCATTAATGCAAAAAACCCCACTAATTAGAAACAGTTCAGCACTTGGAATTCATGGTCAGATATAAAAATCAGTCCTATACGTCTCTGGGCTTATTACATGGATACGAAATAAAGTCATAGGCTTTGAGAAAAAGACAATCCTGTCTTCAGCGACAAATTCTGTTTATCTTTATGTTAAAATTGGGGCCGGATTCTGGTACATTGGGGTCAGAGTCTGGTATATATACCAAGACCGTACAGAAGGTAGAGCCTGTGGGCTGTGCCCATGGTGAACTGCATATGCCTCTTTCCGTCTCTGTCATTATGAGAAGAGACATGAAATGTCATATTAGTCCCACAGGATTTTGGGGGAGTGGGTGTTAGTTAGCAGGTGATTTAATGAAATGGAAAGGACTGGAGCACTGGAGGAGAATACAGTTGAAATGCAGTAGGAGTAAAATACCCGTTCAGCCTCTTGTTTGCTCCCTTCTCTGTAGTCCCAGAGGGCTGGCTGTATTTTTTTGTGTTTTCTATTGTTTAAGCCACAAAACAATTTAATTTCTTTTGACATCTGTCTTAAATAAAGGATCGTTAGCATGTCTGCTAATCTCAGGATGACCTGTGATAGCCTAGAGATCTAGGTCTAGCCTGGCTGCTCGCCACCAGCAGCCTCTAGCATGAGAACACATTAAAAAAAGAGCTTCAGTGAAAAAACGCACAAAAGTGAAAGAGAGAGACTTCCAGGAAAGAAAGATTTCCAAACTGTAGGGGCAGTGGCTTCAGGAAGAAGGAGGAAAAGTTTACTTTTATCTCAAAAACCTTTGAGTAGTTCTCTAGCACTCTGAGGGACATGCGCACACAAGTAGGGAGTCCAGGGTATATAAAACACTCTGAATAGAAGCAAGAAGAAAAGAGAAAAGCTTTTTTAAAATAAACCCAAGCATACTCACACACATATATATATGCCAAATCATAAAACGTTTACTGAGATATGAGCTCATTGAGTCAAGTCTACCAATTATGCTACATATGCAATGATATTTTAGAAGAAGATCTAGGAGGGGAAAAAAAAGCCAATAGCATTTTGTAGCTGAGGGAGTGCTGTTCTTCCAAAACATTACGAGAGCCATTACTGCTAGCTGCACGTGGATAAGAGAAGCTTGGGTTTTTTTCCTCTGAAAGTAGGCCTTCCGCGAAGAGGATGGCAGCTCCTTACAGTGACTCCCTCCCCTCCCGCAGGGCGCTGTGCTGGCATCTTCAAGGCCAAAGAAGGTGGTTACTTTTTTTTCTATTTCTGAAACGGATTCCTGCTTGCTAAAGTTATGCTCCTTCCACTCTGGAGGCCCTCTGACAACCACTTCAGTGCTGTCGGAGGCGAGGCTGCATGGAGAAAATATCCTTAGAAGCCATGTGTGGGATTTTTTTTTGTTTGCTTGGTTTTTCTTTTGGTTTTGGTGGTGTTTTTTTTATGTCTGGCTTGTGGGTATCTCTCATTTCTTTACACAGAAGTCGGTCAGTCTTCTAAAATAATTTGCCAGTAATAAAGAAGGGAATAGTAGGCTCAACTGCTGCTGTTCTAAAACTGGCATTTGTTGTGCATGAATTCTCTCTAGTCATGCCCACCCTAAAAGTGGGGTCAGATTTAAGCTATTCTTGGTGCCAGAAAAGGAATTATTGTGCTGGAAAGGCAAGGCAGACATGGGCAACAGTGACAGTTTCCCAAAGAGGCTGCATTTACGCTCTTTTGAAAGCCACGGAGCCCATTCAGAATTGTAAATTGAGTCAAGCAAATACATACTGTGCATATTAGCCATTTTTTAAAAAGGCATTGTGTGCTGCTCTTTTGTTTATTTCTTATACTTATAAAGGTACACTGCAGAGCTCCTAGCATAACCCTACTGGTGAGAAAATCAGTTTTGTACTAGTAGAAGTAGGAAGCTTTTTGTAGGGAAAGAATCAAGACTGAGAGAGTTTAAGGACATGTAGAAAAATTATGACAAAAGTGAATTTTCACATCTATGAGTCCCAGCATTTACACCCAATCCCATGCACTCAGTCCTAAAGTTAATGTAAGAAACAAGTAGAAATGGAACATTTGAATAGTCTTCTGATCAAAGAGCTCAAATTTGGCAAAGCAAAGGGTGCCATTGACCTGTTTACAATCCAACTGTTGGCCAATATTTATTTCCTGAATTTATTCGGTTAATTCAAAGGATGGCTAAATTCAAGATCAGTTCCTGGACAGTCAATGAAAAGGAATGGGAAAAAAATGAAATTCATGAAATAAATTGCTTGTTACAAGTTTCTCGTTTAGCTCCAGTTACAATAAACACAGAGGAAAAATGAGGCCTATAAGCCATCTGTGTCTGCATAACCTCAAGGCTGGCACTGACGAGACAAGTTAACAAACAAAAATCTGCCCAGTGGGGTTAACAACTGTTGACAGCATGGTGAATACTAAGGCAGGCGATACTCATCAGATATGGCAACAGCAGAAACTATTGAGAATTTAAGTTCACTCTTTATTTCTCACTATGTGACAGTTTCCAGTCTCAGAGTGCAAAAAAAAGACCAATGGAAGCTCCCTTTTGTTTAGGCAAAGCCAGGCATATAGTTCAAAGCAAAATCATGTCAGTGAGCTTTTGAAAAGCTTAAGTAGCTATTTAAGGGGTTGCTATTTTATGGCAAAGCTGTACTAACAGTAGAAGGAATCAAATTCCTTCCAGACATTTCCTGTGGCTGGACCCGATATGTTATCCCTTCATGTTCCAGGATGTACCAGGCACCGCGGCTTGCTGGCTTCAGGCAGTGGAGTTCCAGTCTTCAGATCTGGATTTCAGCTTCCTGGGGGTGCCACAGTATCAGTGATACAGATTTCAGCTGAAACTTTCCAACATCTCCAGAGTCACCTCCAAGTCACCACCTTCTCGCTGGTGATCAGTCCCTTCTTTCTAGGCAAAGAAAATTGGACTGCTCTGACACCACAAAGCTCACCACTGAATGCTTTATATATAAAACAAGGATGAAGATAATAGGTACTGATTTTCTTCCCAGAGTGTTAATTTAGGGAAGCCACTTCATTTTTCCATGCTTATCTTTTTTTTTTTTTTTTTTTTCTTTGTTTTTGTCTTCTGTTGGAAATGACTCAAATGGAAGAGTCAGTCTTGGTACATATGTATGCAGTCGATCCTTGTTGGTTAAGAGCTCCTAGTATTATTGTCATAGAAATAATTAAATAGGCAAAAGTTGGTGACATGAAAAATAATAGTAGTATAGTCTTGTTGAGTTGCAGAGCAAAAGATAACTTGATTCACAGTTAGCTTATATCACAGTATTCTCCATTTTTTCTGTTTTGCATGAGTGTCTGTAGTTTGCGTTAAGTAAATAAGCGTTTTTTAGGTGTTACACATGGACCATTTGATGTTTTGTCTTCATCAAATACTACAAATGACAGAAGAGGACAGAAGTAATAATGAAAAAAGAAAATTAATCCACTTTGAGTTCACAGGAAAAAGAGATTGCAACTGTAAAACCTGGGAACAGTATTCTCAAATCTGTCAGAATGGGAATACCTCCCAAAGGAAAAAAAGTTGCACTATCGTAAGTACTTCCTCCCTAAGAAAACCCCACCAGTGAGTATACAGAATCTTGCAAAACTGCTGTGTCATATAGGCACAGCTTAAGAAACTTCTAAGGGGGGAAAATGTCTAATTAAATGAGTGATCTGTCTTTCCTATGGGGGAAATAATCATTTTGCAGTGAGATTGCTCTAAAGGTTACACATGCGTTGACAATATCGATGCAGAAAGTACAGAGCCTTTACCCATTTAAAGATGTGTTTGAGGAGTTGGGCTGTACAAAAGGCATCAAATTAAAGTTCCTCAGCTTGTGAAGTGCTCACCTCTCAGAGCACCATTAGTATTAAGGGAGCAGATTAAACACAATTTAGATCACATTGAAAGACTAAAGTCAATTTAGCAGGTATATAACCATGCATGATAATGGTCTCTAAATCTACAGCAACAAGGTGAGGATATGCTTGGATATGCAGGATAAAGATGTGAAACTAAAATAATTTCCTTTGAGGACTATAAAAGAAGCAATGACGAGGAGGCAAATTTTAGATGCTAGTTTGTTTAAGTATGTAAATTCAATGGACTGATCTGGAAGGGAAATAAATCTGATAGCAGTTTTATATATGGTCTGTAGGGTATTGTGAACTTGACCTTTGTTGGAGTAAACGGTTTCTTAGCTGAATGGTGTAGTATTTCATTATTATTTGCATGCTGATAGCAGCATGCAGATGCAATATTGGGGAGATATGAAAATCTTTTCCAAAAAAGCATATGATCTAGCCCCTTCTCCGCTCAAAATTTTAGGTGTAAGGTAATTGTAATTGAATTTTTTTTTTGGTGCTAGATTCTTATCTGTTGCCCATTATATGCTAGAGTGTTAGAGGAGGCTCACAGGGGAGAGGAAGCTTTAAACTGCAGCAAAATCACATTGTAGATTAGAAGGTGTATTTATTTTGGCAACACATAGTTCCAGAGAACATGGAAAACATGAAGAATCAAACTCATAAAGACTTTAAATTCGTATAGTGCTGGGATAGCAGGTGGGCTTAGAAAAATAAACAAGCAATGCAGCTGTCTATGGAAGTCTTATTTGATTAAGTTGAAAAGTATCCAAATTCATCTGTATGGCATAGCTCGACAGTTTGCTCTTATAGGCATAAGTAAAACATGTGATTAGGCACTTAATGTTCAGTCTGAGCTGCCTAATGAGGATGCTTAACTTTTGCCTGAACTTTAGGTAGGGAATCAGGGCAGAACCCTGAGAAGAGAAGAGAAGAGAAGAGAAGAGAAGAGAAGAGAAGAGAAGAGAAGAGAAGAGCACACATTCAAGGAAAAATGAATATGTGACCACACAGATTTCCTTTGCAAACGGTCTAATACACTTAAAGATAAAGAGTTGTAAAGATGTTGCAAGTAAGCTGTCCTCGCGTGTAGTTATTGACAATACTGACCTTACAATACAGCTTTTGCCTGTGGATTGACTTTGCTGCCCTGCTTGTTGGGGCTTCCTGCCATGAAGTGACTGGGGCTCTACTACCATCTTCTATAGGCCTTTTATCATCCCGATCAGTTGGGGGATCAGTGGATCAGCCATCAGTGAATATTTCCCAAGCCAATTCCACAGTCAAACTGCCTGCCTTATCCTTGGCCCATGCTGCTGCCTGCCTGGTCCCACCTCCACATGAAGTCTGGACTGGCAAGTCCTTAGGCTCTGCCCAGACCCCTAATGTCATGTCTTGTGACCCTATTGCACTCTCCTCACCAAGTGTTTGGTGCTATCAGGACTTATAGTAACCAGCTCCGGGAATTGCAAGAGCCTCCTGAGTGTCGGCTTTCCAAGCCCACAAAAATGCATTATTTTCAGAGACTCCCCACTGACAGAATAGGATGGATCAACATTACCTGCTAATGAAGAGTTATTGGAAGTCTTTCTTCTGTTCATTTCTGAAAGGCTGTACTTTGAAAATAGCAACATAAAAACTGAAGAGTTATCTTTTATAAGCTAAAAAATAAAAAGCCATGGTCAGAAAAACTAATTATGGTCCTCTTAGGAGGGCCTTTAAAACTATAGGGTTGGACTAATACTCACCCGGCACAACCCTCCTGCTGTGCTTCACCGAAACCATTAAAAACCATCTTTAAGCCCATGCAAGCATTCCAGTGTAGCTATACTGCTTTAGTTCTTATGCTGTGCCTGTACCCATGCTTTAATATGTGTTTTGACCTCCTGTACTGTTGATATCATTCTTAGCTCTTTTACAAAGAGGATGTGAAAAGCTCCAATATTGTGAATTAACATCCTGATTCAGTTAGGTAGTAAACCGTGTGCTTAATTGGAAGCAGTAGTTATGTTGTAGCAAATGGGATTTCTTGCAAGCACTAAATTAGAAATGTACTTAAATACCTTCCTGAATCTCAGCCTGAGTTTGCATATTGCACTCCTCCTAATAAACAGCGTTGTATTGTACGTCAGGGTGTCACATGCCATAAGTAACCCAGCGTTACATGCAGTAAACTGAGCAGAATTGCAAATGAGAAAAAACCCCCCCACCTTTCTGTACAGAAGGCAAGGGGTTAATTAAGGCCCCCATCAGTTTTTTTATTTTGATCAGAACACAAAATTAAATATAGGTTGCATGGTACATTAGTGTGTCTGTCAAAGACTGTGGCTTTGGCCAGGCAATTAAAGGGGGCAAAATATTCTAAATGAATTTTTAAATAGCTTCTTCCAGTCATTAAGCACAGTTATCACATCCATATTTTGTAAATGTAAAACACTGAAGTTCTCAGAAGTCTGTTCTCCGCAGTAGTTTTTATTGATGATCCATCTGAGCTTCATTTCCTAACTGAAAACCCTTGTCGGTCAATTTATTCCAACATAACACTATTTGGTTGGGTAGTTATTAATCCTGTAATTGTTCATGGCATGCCAGGAATAATTCAGCTAATTATTACAATATGTCTTACTTTGCCATGCTTCTATATGTCAAAACGGCTTCTGCACGTATTGGAAAAAATCAGTTTCCTAATTTAACTGAAGATATAAAAATTGATTATTAATTCACCCAAAAATGGAAAATTACATTTTTTTTCTCTGCCCCATACATAATTTCTACTGGTCTGGATACATTTTTGACAAATATTCTGCTGCTAACTTTAATTGATCCATGAATAGCACTATGCAGCAAAACCTAGGAGTGCTGCCCTCACTGAACATTAGTTTCAATTATAGGACAACTATAACAGAGCATGCTGGATCATAATAGAAAAGGACTTCATTTTTTCCAGTTCATCTTAGGTGAAAAAAATACTACTGAAAAGGTGGTATTAACAGGTCAGTTATCCTTGCAAAAAGAAAAAGTGATCTATACATATGTACTCTATTAATTAAAATATACATACCCTGATGCAGTTAAAATGCATATTTATGCATAAAATGTGCTATACTTAATTCTGTGCTGGTGAATTCCCATCCATAAAGTGCAGTTTGTTGATCTTTGTATTTTTCACGTTTGGCAATATATCTGATTTCACTGGAGTCAATTTCCAATCTCTCTTTGGCCTAATAAGAGTAAAATCAGGCTCTTATGGACTAAAATACTTTTTTTAGTTCAAAATAGACACAAGAAAATTGAAAGCACAGTGAGTATCAGAGTATTTGCTGGTTTATAGTTCTCAATAGCACATTTCCATAGTACAAAACAATGTTCTAAAATTGTATTCTGCTGGGGCAAAGAAGATCCCTAGCTCCTAATTAATGAACGACTGTGTGTACACTGACTAGAGCAGTATTTTACACAGTGGAGTTCCATGCTGTGATATATAGAAGCAAGACAGGATATTCGAAAACGATAACCACATAAAAAGTCAGTAACTTTTATCCTTGTGAGAATTGTCCCAGAACATTGTTCTCACTGTGAATTTCCTCCAGAGAAGATGGCTCACTCAAGGCTTCATATGTTGTTTATGTTCCACCCAGGGACTTATCCAGGGATGTACAAAACAATTTTGAGAAGCTTCTGAATGGAGATGGATTTTTTTTTTTTTAAAGATATAACTCTGAAGCCAAAGGAAGAGGCAAAGGAAAAATGATCTGAAAGAACAAATCAGCTCAAAATTAGCGATTGAAACCAGTGGAAATAATTCTGTTATTGTGACAGCTGCTACCTTGACTGACAATGGAGGTTTAATTGGGGAACTCCAGAGCTATGGTGATAAATCTGAACGAGACAGACTCGGTAGCAATGATTGCAGCAAACTACTCTGCTCTAAGGAAGACATGTAACCTGCAGGAGACAGTTGGTTTCAGTGACCAGATACAGTTAACACATTTTTTTTTGAGAAATCTGCCAAGTCAACAAACCATTTGAATCTCTTGGTTGAGTAACCTTTTGAAAAAGCTTTGCAATTCACATTCATTTTTGACACACACAGACAGAGACTTGAGATGACTGTGTGGTTTATCTGAACTGTGCAGATCCTCTAAGTTTCAAAAATTGGATGGGAATGGGCTTTCTTCTAAGATTTTGCTACATTTTTAATAGATGGGTCCAAGTGGTGTCTCACTGGGAACCACTATCATGATATTTTGGTGTTTATTATTGTGAACAGGATCAAATACAACAAAAAGGCATCAACTCTCCAACAAAACAAAACAGAAGAGCCAAATGCTAGAAACTACAAAAATGATTATGCACAAAACTCAAGAAACAGAGAGCCACGAGAGCGATCTGCCTCTAACTGAGCATAATTCTAAATTAGACATTCTAAATGCTGTAGTGTCTAGACGCTGTGAATGCTGTGGTTAAGTTACTCGTGTCTATTCTCCCTTTCCTACTTGTAATGGGACTACCATTCAGTGCTTACTTTTCCATTTATATAATTCTATTTTTATCAATTTTTTTATAACTGAGGATACTGCGTACTAGCACAATGTTCAGGGATGAGGAGACGTAGATCTGCAAATGCATATCATCCTCAGTGTCATGTAGCACAGATGCTCTTACTCAGTTGAACTTGTAAAGTGAGAAAGCACTCTTAGGAGCACTTCAAAAGGGAGCTGGCTAGAAAACAGTAGAAAGCAATTCCATTCTTCTAGACATTTTGATACTTTCATCTAGTTTTCAGCTCTAAACTAAAAAAAAGAGCTTAAATTCGTAAATTTCTCATAAAATTGTGACAAAATGGGTATTTTTCTGAATTTTTGAACATTAAATCATTTTATGTTGGATATGAAAATATGTAGCTTAATGTTAGAAAGTAATACTTTTAGTGGTAATCATATGGCAACATAGTACAGCAGACAATATATTGTACAATCATACAATAATAAAACTTATGACTTGCCATAGCAACAGTTTAATACTCAGTATGTCAAATAATATTATAAAAGATGAAATGAATGCAAAGTTAATGTCTAAATAAAATGGTTAATGAAGCTATTAGTTGTTTATATACAGTAGAAATGCACTGAGAAAGTTAGAAAAAGGTCTATAAGTTTTCCTATTCATTTCTTTGTAAACTATGCTCCCATAAAAGAATTCAGTTTGAACAAAACTACATTTTCCTTTGGAAAAGTACTGCTAAAAATGGTTCAATTTCTTTCTTGTAGAGAGCTCGTGATGTTTGCAAGTTCAAAGAAAACAGCAGTCAGGTCAAATAAGACGCTTGTTAGAAGTACCTAATCTTATCTCTGCTTCAAACTGATCATGTTTCTTCCATGAAAAATGCTCTATTATGAAAGAAAATTGAAAAGTAGGAGACAGCCCATCTCATACTTACACTGTGTTTGATTGGGATTCAGCACCCGTTGGCTTAATCGTGCTCAACCAGGGTCTTAAGGCTGTGGCAGAGTGGACATGGGAAATGTTCATGGCTATAATTTCCATTGCCAACTTCATGCTGCTACCTACTGCAGCCAGTTCAAATCATTGCTTATGTGGTTACAGAAAAATAAGTGTATATCTATTTGCATATAGATTGTATATCTGCCAAAATGAAAAACTTAAAAGAATAAGACTAGCAATTTCTACTGTGAATATTGTGGGAGAGCCTTTCATTTAAAATACAGGCCTAAAAATTAGGTGGAGCACTGGTCTGTTCTTTGTTTTGCCTTAAACTTTCTCTGTGACCTTGAATAAACAATTTAGGACTCTTTTTTCGTAGAGAAAGTGT
Source organism: Phoenicopterus ruber ruber (assembly GCA_009819775.1). Taxonomy (NCBI): domain Eukaryota; kingdom Metazoa; phylum Chordata; class Aves; order Phoenicopteriformes; family Phoenicopteridae; genus Phoenicopterus; species Phoenicopterus ruber. The sequence goes on along the minus strand of CM020215.1, from coordinate 185,254,417 downwards.
GTGTGCAATCGTAAATGTGCTGCTGCTCTAATTGTGCAGAGTTTAAAACATAAGGTCCTTCCTTTTCTATTCTTCATATGTAAAATAAGGTTAACATCACTCCACCTAATTTGCTTTGTAATAACTAGGATGGTGTTGTGTTGATTCATTAGTTTATCTTTTTGTGCAGTGCTTTGAAAACTGCATAGTTTTTTGACAGTTATATATAATTATCATCAAAGGCAGGTAATTTTTCTTCCTTGATCTATTCTGCTGCATATTTATGCCATTGTTTTTATCATGATATCAGGAAAGCAAATAGAAATTTTTTGTGTATGTGGAGTTGATAAGGAACTCTTGGGGTATCCAGGAGGAGGAAGCACTACCCTGCTCCTGGATCAAGGTGTACACCACGGCCTGATTACACATCTGAACAAGACCTGAGCAGACGCTGCCTTCTGTCTTCTCCCTGCCAGGCAGGTTTCTGTCCTATCCTATGAAGAAATATGACCATATGGCACGAAGTAAGCCATGGCAAATTCCAGCAGATGTGTTTATTTCAATGATCAGGGAGCCAACACTGTGAAACGCATCATGAAGTGCATCAGCCGCATGGTTTAGGTAGAGTTTCTGGATAAAATACCCTACTGGAGCGTAGAGGACCCCACCGGATGGTGGTGGACTGAGAATTTGGGAATGTCGATTCTGGATGGCTGAAGTACTCTGAGCAATTCATTTGCTGTCCTTGGGTTTTGACACGTGTAAAATGGATAAATACTAATGCACTTTAAGAACTGAGTAATGAAAACCGCTATCAATTATTATTAATGTTACTGTTATTGCTGTCGCTGTCAGTTGAATTCTAGGTGAAGAACTAGAAATTCTCAGAGCTGGTGGATCTGCTGGAATGCCTGTGCTGATCCTGGAGGCATTAGATGAGTCTCCGTACTGCAAAAGATAAGTAAAATGCATCAAAAACATAGCCTGCCCCATAAACACTGGATGGTGTGGGATAGGTTCTCCTATTCTTATTCAAACTCAGAAGATTGCACCAGAGACAGTGATATTGCTTGGAAAAGAAGTTCAATGTTAATATGAATAAGTGTGAAAGATTCTGGCCTTTCATTGTTAGTGCAGTTATTAAACCATATTTTTCTAATATGAACGAAAAATGCAGGTTCTCAGTTAGTGTGCTAGAAATACCTAAACTGCAGTTATCTGTAGCACTTGTACTGACTTTATCTAACCTACATTATAAACGTTCCCATATTTTTTGTCCCTGAAAAGCTTCAGGCATCAACTGCGTTTGTGACCTAAGCGTAATCTCAAACTTGCTTTCAATTATTTCTAGCCCAAGAGGCCTGGACTATACAAACCTAGTTTGAAAACCTGAAAAAACCTCATGTTTTTATTTTTCCTGTTTGATACAAGTTATACATAAGAGCCATTTCAGGGCAAAACATTTGTCTCTAATATCTGGCAGTCTAGTATTTCAGTTTTTATGTACCAGCCCAGAAGCTTTGTTGAACCTGGAGATTATTGTTGTAATTATTATTTATAGCTTGTATTGCCACAATACCTTGGCCAGTCGAGCTCCGTTTCTGCTAGGTACTGTACAAGAAAAGCACAAAACAACCCCCCCCAACAAAGACCCCAAACTCCAGCGCGGTGTGGCCACTTCAGGATACCCTGGTATCTTAATTTTCTTTCCTATTCTACATGTTACACAGACATTGAGGATCCTTTGGAACAGAGAGGAGATGTACAGTGATGATAGAGTGCAAGCTTTTAAATAGGTGTAAATTGGTATTTTTATCTGTACAGCGTCTGTCTGTGAAACTTCACTTTATTTTAATTTGATTGGCCTCCTTTTTCAAATGAAATGTTGAGGTTTTCTGTGATATTTTTACTGACTGATGTATAAAATAGGATATATTGTATTTCATAACAGGTTTTTATGCTTGCCAAAATAGATTGTACAAAACCTAACGGTAAATAGAGATAGTTTAGTTCTGTCTTGAAGATAGAGTACTAAGAAATTGGGTCCATCACTGTCATTTTTCTCAGAGATTCCTCTCATCTGTCACAACACAGTAGTTATGAAAAATGAAACCATAAATTCAATTTAGAGGGCAATTTGCAGCTAATCTTTGGAGTAATTCCAGTGTGAATAATGCAGCAATTTGGATGCATGGTCAGTCAATTCTGTCTCTGATTTATTAGGATTTGAGATTTTTTTTTTCTTTCATTAATGATAATTACCCAAGAAGAGAAAATAATTTCTCAAAAATTATCTATCTTCACATCTGTGGTCTCAGTTTTGAAAAAGGCTGCAATGTTGTTTAAACTTATTATTACAGGAGGGGGGGGGGAAGGCTTTTTACAAAAGATATATGAGGTATTTAAATTCTGAACTGTATCTCTTTACAGCACATGTGTGAACTGATCAGCACTGGTTTATGGCTGCTTTTATATGACTCCCATTAGAGCTAACATTTTGAATATCTCAGCATAAGGACACTGGGATTTGCTATTGATTTTCCACACTTCTTACACCTTGAAGATTGCATTAAAATCCAGCTCAAGCAAGAGTGACATTTTTTGTTCCTGTTTAAAAGTCAAATTTATTGTCTGAGACTTTTTCTACTTTTTAAATCCCCACTTTCTCTGATACATTATTTATGTATATTTTTTTCTGTATCTTTCCTTCAGTTCTCAAGGTCTTCTCTTGATTTTAACAGACAGCTTCTACAACAGATACATACAACAGATATTATCCATATGTTTGTGTCTCTGTGTTGCTAATGGGGGGGGCGGGGGAAGGCCAGAGGGAAAACCAGCTCATTTAACATTGGCTTTGTGCTTTAGTCAAAATTTTTAGACATCTAGAGACGTATTTCTCATGAAGTAAGTGCCTTTGAAAAGCTCTAGAGGAAGATCTCAAGCTAGATGCCTTGACTTACTATGCCTTCAAAGCCTCCTGCCTCTCCCCAGTGCTGATGAAGGAATAAGGTACGTTAGGGGTGCTGGCTCTCAAGGCACCTAGAGAGTAGCTGCTAGTTAGAGAGACTGAAGTCTGTCCTTGTTCCTCACACCTCACACATGGCCGTGTTCATTAGCTTTATGTCAGGTATCTCTGCTATCACACCATTGCTCTTGGAGGGAAAGCATTTTGTGATTAGGACCGAGGAGAGTGAAGAGACTGACATCAACCTCCAGTCAGACCAGGATGCTGCAGAAGGCTTAGCCCACGGACAAAGTCTTTATTTATGTATCCTTGTTCCTTCCAACCATGGATTTCTATTTCTACCAAAGTAATATTCTTTCTTTTTTATTTTTTTGTCTTTGTTAAAATGCTGCGGAGTTAATTTACCTGCTTCAGGGTTCAGAGCAGCAGGCTCTGAGCTCCAATGCCAGCCAAAGCTTGAGATGCAATCCACCAATTTGTGCATCCTGGTTTTCCAAAATGAAGGGTGATGATTCCGTCCCAAAAGATTAAGAAATACTTTCTTCCCTGACAGTATTACAGTTAGGTATCTAAGCAAGAGATCATGTATGCTTGGCAAATTTGTTTCTTTGAAGCATTATGTTGCATGTGAATCAGCAGAATCTGCCAACTGAAACGTGCTGTCATTTTCCCCATGTTATTAAGTGTTTTGAGTATTTAAAATGTGTTATTAAAGTTCCTGCAGCTTTGCTTTTATTTACGATTGTATTTAGTTCATTTTTAGCTGAATTTTGCACCTGACAGAATAGATTTCATATGAATATGGGAAAAAGGAAGAAAGACAATTACCTGTTTTCACACATTTCCTTACACTAGACTATGAGCCTTTTAAAACAGGTCTGTAAAACTGTGAACCTGGAAATGGTTTTTGATTGCTGAAGAAAGTATGTGTTTACCTTCTCTGAGCACGTTATCTTTTTATACCTGTGAGAAGAGTTTAAACTGACTTCACAGGAAATTCACACACTAATAACAATTCTCAAATCATCATACCATGAGACTAATGTTATTTAAAAAATAAAATATTTATTTTATCTTTTGTTTGAATAAATTCCATGATTTAGTTTTTATTCGCTGTATAGGTTTCCAATAATGTTCTTTTCTTACTTTTTTTTTTTTACAGATTTCTTCACAGATGCCTTTTAGTCTTACAATCTACCAGTCTTTTTCACTTCCCCTCAGCTAAAGGTCAGTCCTATTAACAATTTTCTATGTGAAGATGTTAGAGAACAGTATTTTGCTCAAGTGGCACAACACTATAGCTTTAAACCTTCACAACAGAAAGATTCTGTGTAGCTTTCTTAATGTTGCAATTATGTTTGATAATAACTTCAGACTGCATCACAACTTCCACCATAATTACAAAAAACATCTCGGTGAAGCGGTATTTAATTTATTATTAGTCTAAGTAGTTTCCCTAAGCATGTCTAATTAAGATATGAAAAAATCATATTTATTTCGTTTCGGTTCTCTGAACATTTCAAATCTTTTCCCAACTGCAGTGAAGTTGGTGATCGGTCTGTGAAGCGGGGCCATTTTTGAGATGGAGCCATCTTACCTGTTAACTTCCAGAAACTCTGCGTTGGTTTTTCTGCCTCTAGCTCCCAGGTCAAGGACTTCTGATGACCTGCTTTGCCTGCAGCGCTGTTCCGCACACCTTGACAAACACATGGTGACTGCAAGGCAACCGTGCACATGCGATAAGTGAAATATAGCCTGGGTACATCAGGCTTGCTGGGAGCATGCGGTGAACATTCATCCAGTAACTCAGTGGACTTCCTTATAAAGTCCAAAGCTTACTGGTAAGAGTGAAATTCTGCAAATGATATGGGGGGTATGGGCAGGTGTGATCCCTGTGTAGGAATCTGGTCCTATATCGGTATATGCCCTCCATAGCAGGCTGTCACAAATCAGAGTGCAAAGCAGGTTTCAGGGCCAAATTCTTCTTGTATTTCAGAACTCGGGAGAGGTCTGAAAACATAATGCACAGGCAGCGCAAAGACTAGTCATCACAATTTCATAGCTACGTGCTACAGAGCTGGCTCACCCAGCACGGCCTTGACTGATCCGCTGGGCCACCCCGATGGATGGCAATCTACACAGATTGACCAGCCGTTCCCTTCCACAATACCTCTAGACTCCAACTAAGCAGAAATTGCAAGCTGGAAGCAGAATAACCCTTGCATTGGACTCTCAAGGCAGGTAATATATTATACAGCCAATCTACTAAAGAGCTGGGCCTTGTGTTAACACTGTAAGAGAAAATAAATGGGAGGGAAAGGGGGATGCTGCACAATGTTTTTCAGTTTAATTTCTCTCCCCAATATATGTCACCTGCTAGGTTAAGTTTTTTCTAGTTGAAAACCTTTTAAAAAAATCCAGTAGGCTCTATGGCAAACTACCTCATAAGAAATCACCGAAGCAGAGGATGAACTGCTGCTTTCAGTTCCCTGCCAGTTCTGTAAGGGCTGAACCAAGTGCAGCATGAAACTTGGATTTACTGTGACTCTGTGCATTGTGCCAGTTGCTGAATAACCTCAAATTGCTTTAGGCAAATGCTTCTGGGAACATTACTCCTTCGTTCACTGATCAAGGGGTTTAAAGTCTTCATTAGTCAAGGGATAAATACAGCTGTGGAATTAATTTATCAAATTAATACTGGCGTTGCTGGGCTGCATTCTTTCAGTTGGTTATCTTAACAATGACTTGAGGTGTGTAGCCTAAGTGAGATTTGCTTACAAAAATACGAGATTTCTGTAGACACACAGTAGGCTTGAGATGGATTCATAGTGTGCATGAAATTACATGCAAAATTAAATTATGGATGGTAATGTGTGCATGGCTTTCTCAGCTGAGCGTGCTTAAGTGTAAAATATAAAATTACATGGGCTATTTTATTCTAAAATACACATAAAGACTGTGTTTTGTACCCAGACATCATCAACTGATTGATTTTAAGGAACTGGAACAAGTATGTCTATCACTCCCTAGTACAAGCTATTCAAATACTTGTATGTTAACTGAAAACAGTTGTTCAAAACTGAGCATTTCTACTTCATGTGAGATGTTGAGATTTTCAGTTTTTCCTGAGTCTGATTTTTTAAAAATCAAAGTTTTCCCCAAAGCCATTTGTAAAGCAAATTGTAACATTTTACAAAATTTCAGTTTAAAATGAAAATTATCTTCAGAAGTATCTTTTCTTTTTGCATCTTTTATTATTTCAAACACGCAAACAGAAATGCACGAGAGGTTAATTTCTCCTACATGTGAGTTGCAGACATCCAAATCAGAGCTAGCCATTTAGAATCCCTTTGGGACCGGCAGAGGAGATATTGGCACTTCTAGTGTGTAACACCTCTCAACTGAAGCTAGACAACTTCAGTAAGTCAGATGAATCACGAAACACCTACCTCACTCTATTGACTCGAAAGGGAATCTAGATAAGATACATGTATTGTAACTTTTGTAGGTGTCAAAGTGAGGTGAGATAAATTGCCCCTTACATGTCCTACTATGACATCATATAATGACCAAAGTATTTAAGCATAACTGTGAAGTGTAGTTGCTACTTTATATATATCAATGTCGTGGTTTAACCCCAAATTGTAACCCAATACCAGGCAGCTGCTCACTCACTCCCCTCCCTCCCCGGTGGGGTGGGGAGGAGAATTGGAGAGAAAGGAAAACTCACGGGTTGAGATAAAAACAGTTCACCAGGACAGCAAAGGAAAAATATAAAAATATATTAATAATGACAATAATGAATATATATATATAAGGATAATAGAATATATAAAACAAACGATGATACACAATTTCTCACCACCCGATGACCGATACAGCCCGTCCCGAGCAGCAGGCAGGGAGCAGGGGTATCTCCCCCCCAGCTATCCCAGAACAGCAAGTTCCAGAGAGAGCAGGCGAGGGAACAAACAGCCGAACTAACGAAAAACAAAAAGGAAAAATAGGGAAACAAAAAGCAACCCGAAGGGAAGCTTAACGATTAAGGCAAGTTAAGGGTCCCAAAGCCTAAAAGCCTAGTGGCCCACCGACCGACCCTCGCTTATACCGGGCATGACGTCTATGGTATGGAATACTCTCTTTGGTCAGTTTGGATCAATTATTCTGTCTCTACGCCTCCCAAGTTTTTGCCCTTGCACATTAGCAGAACCTGGGAAACAGCAAAATGTCCTTGGTTTGTTCAGCAGCAACCAGCAACATCAGCGTGCTATCACCGTTCTTCTCACACTCAAGCCAAAACACAGGAGCTGCTGAAAACAAAACTAACTCCATCCCAGCCTAAACCAGGACAATGGAGATACTTGATATATATGGTACGTATCAAGCATAATTTCTTATTTCAAGCATCCTCTTCAGAGACTTGGAGGATGAAAATAATGGAAGCAATCAGGTTTATGTTCATCTCATCTAACTTAAAACATCTAACTAGTTTAACTTAATAATGAAGTTAAAAGCTTAATTGCCTCTGTAGTCAATGGTGACAGGCATCTCCAGAGTCACATTTTAAGTTGGCTGAAAAATCCTCTGGAGGTACCTCTTTTTCTAGTGACTTTAAGATAGCACAGCATAACAAGGAACATCAGCTGAAATCCCTGCATATTGGGACCTAGTTTCCTGAAACTCATTTAAGTCCCAGGCATCTATTTAATTGTCCACATTTTCAGGACTGTCTAAGCTTAAGGCCACCTAAATTTATTAGTTAGCTCTGTACTTAGCTTGAACCTCCCTGAGCACTTAACTCTAGGGATCTATGCGTGTTCATACTTGGGAGTTAAGCACTTATTTCCCAACAAAGCTCTTCTGCAAGTCATATTCAGGCATCTAAGCTCTATCTACATCACAGGAGTAACTTGCTAGAGAAATCTGGAGTGTTAGATGTGGTTACCACCAATTGTTGCCTAACTGCTGAGCAGTTTGACCGTTCATCATGGAAATAAGAGAGTTGGAAAACAGGATCTCCTTAGCCAGGAAACCAAATCCACATCATTCATATTGTAGGAAGGTGTATAACCACCTAGGAAGTAGCCTTCACAAATATATACATGCACACCCTTTGAAACCCTGTGCTGCCAGTAAAGCAAGAGTCAGAGAAAGCGAGCTGGAAGGAGGGACTCTTGCTCTGATCTACTAGTGCACTAAGGTGAAAGAGAAGAGATACAGGCAGATTGGACCAGAGAACACAATTAATTAATATTTTCTATTGGTTCCTCATATTCATAGTAAAGATGTTGACAACTCTAATAAGCTGATCTGCTGGAGACTCCAGATTTGTAGGAAAAAAGACCTGCTGTAATTAGGGCATCTTTACTGAAGACCTTCAGAGGTACCTATTGTTTTTTCTGTTGTCTTCATAGAAAATACAGCTTTAAAGAATGCTATTATTCCCCTGCAATCCTTCCTGCCTATCACCCTAGCCAGCTAAAAGGTCTGTGAAAGAATTTACAAATTAAATTCCCCACAGATCCCAATTTAGGACTTCCGGTTTCATGCCTAAGGTGGAGCAGGACAAGAAGGCTCTGAGGATACTTTCTAGCAACCTTCCGGTACCTAAAGGGGGCCTACAAGAAAGCTGGAGAGGGACTTTTCACAAGGGTATGTAGTGATGGGCCAAGGGATAATGGCTTTAAACTGAAAGAGGGTAGATTTTGATTAGATATAAAGAAGAAATTCTTCACTATGAGCGTGGTAAGGCACTGGCACAGGATGCCCAAATCCCTGGAAGTGTTCAAGGCCAGGCTGGATGGGGCTTTGAGCAACCTAGTGTAGTGGAAGGTGTCCTTGCCCATGGCAGGGGGGTTGGAAATAGACAATTTTCCAATCCAAACCATTCTATGATTCTATGATTCTATGATCTGGGCCGATGTACTCACCAGTGCAGAATGTCTTTCCAAAATTCTGGTGTTCGCCGAGAATCACCTTTCTAGGATACTGGAAAAAGCTATTCCTTAGATTTATAAACAGCCATCTAACTTTCTAGATCAAAAGTATGAAATTGTTGGACTACAACACAGACTGATCTAGAAAAATAAGATGTTTCCAGCAGCATTGGGTAATATCAGTTCATAACAACATTTCTAAAATAATAACATTTTAATTATCATATTAAGACACATTAGCAGCAATGTAGATTGCCATGTCATATCTAATATGACTGATTTCATGTTGCTGTTTGTATCATGAAATATATGACTAAATTAAAAAAACTGAATTGCCATTAAATTATATTTTATTTCAAAATAAACTTAGACAAATATTTTAAATAAATATCCCAAGAAAAGTTCACCAGAAGTCAAAACTGCACTTTTGACACATATGTTTGGATACTGGATTATGGAATTCATCTCACCAAAGGTAGATGTTTACATATGACCTAGGATAACTAGTTCAGATGAGGATGTCTAGAGCAGAGGTATCTAGGATGCAATTCAGTTGCCTCAACATAAACTTCTAGAGCCATGTGTCATGCTGTAGGGTACCTGCAATAATGGCTGTGGTGGGTTGACCCTGGCTGGATGCCAAGTGCCCATCAAGCCGCTCTATTGCTCCCCTCCTCAGCTGGGCAGAGGAGAGAAAATATAATGAAATGTTCATGGGTCAAGATAAGGACAGGGAGAGATCGTTCACCAATCACTGTCGTGGGCAAAATAGACTGGACTTGGAGAAATTAATTTAATTTATTACCAATCAAATTGGAGTAGGGTAATAAGAAATGAAACCAAACCTTAAAACACCTTCCCTCCACCCCTCCCTTCTTCCCGGGCCCACCTTCACTCCCGATTTTCTCTACCTCCTCCCACTCAGCAGTGCAGGGGGGGTGGGGAATGGGGGTTGCAGTCAGTTCATCACATGTCACCTCTGCTGCTCCTTCCTCCTCAGGGGGAGGACTCCTCACATTCTTCCCCTGCTCCAGCGTGGGGGCCTTCCCATGGGAGACAGTTCTCCACGAACTGCTCCAATGTGGCTCCTTTCCACGGGGTGCAGTCCTTCAGGAACAGACTGCTCCAGCGTGGGTCGCCTGTGGGGTCACAAATCCTGCCAGCAAATCTGCTCCAGCACAGGCTCCTCTCTCCATAGGTTCACAGCTCCTGCCAGGACCCTGCTCCAGTGCAGGCTCTCCAGGGGGCCACAGCCCCTTTCAGGTGCATCCACCTGGCGTGGGGTCCTTCAGGGGCTGCAGGTGGTTATCTGCTCCCCTGTTAACTTCTATGGGCTGCAGGGGGACAGCCTGCCTCACCATGGTCTTCACCACGGGCTGCAGGGGAATCTCTGCTCTGGCACCTGGAGCACCTCCTCCCCCTCCTTCTCCACTGACCTTGGTGTCTGCAGAGTTGTTGTGCACATATCTTCTCACTCCTCTCTCTGGCTGCAGTTGCTGTTGCACAGCAACTTTTCCCCCCTTCTTCCCTCCCAACTTTTTCTCCCTTCCGCCCCTTATGTTATCCCAGAGGTGCTACCACCATCGTTGATGGGCTTGGCCTTGGCCAGCAGTGGGTCCGTCTTGGAACCGGCTGGCATTGGCCCTATTGGACATAGGGGAAGCTTCTGGCATCTTCTCACAGAAGCCACCCCTGTAGCCCCCCTGCTACCAAAACCTTGCCATGCAAACCCAATACAACAACAAAGCAACGGTATATACAACACAGGAATTATGGGAGACCGTGATGACAGCTGCATATACTAGTCCAGAATGACATGTATGCTGAGGCTGCTAAATTGCACCCCCAAAATAAAATGAAAGCAATGGTATCCAATATGGCTTCTTATCTCTAAAAATAAACAATATTTTTAGTATAGAAAATTGCAAGCCTAGAAATGCAGATTTTAAGGCATCTGTCATGTCTGAATTCTTACTGTATGAACAAATTAAGGAAGCATACTCGTTGTAAGAGTTGGAAATTGAGCTTCTGCTGTGCCATTAATATAATTGCAGCAGATGGAAGGTTTTGGAACATGTTTTGCATTGAACAACTATTTTTTTTAAATGATGATAAATAGAAAGTAGAATAGGCTTGGAGAAGGGCTACTAAGATGACGAAGGAGACATAGAGCCTGTCTCCTGTAAGAGGAAGTTTAAAAATTTAGCTTGTTTAGCTCAGACAAATGCATCAGAGAGGAGCAAGCGGCAGGGAAAAAAGAAGAGCTACTTAACCTAAGGAACAATTTTGGCGTAAGTGCAAGTGTATGTAAGTACAAGTTGGGCATGAATAACTGAGCCCTAAACTGGATGGGTGTTTTTTGATCTGAGTAATGATTTTCAGAACATCCTTCCAAGTGGCTGCCAAGTGGACTAGTGACATCAAAACTCCCTCCTCTTACCCTGTCCTTGTCCAAAGGTTTGAAAACAGAAGATGATGAATTTATGAATCAGATTATCTGCTGTGATTGGCTGCGGTACCGGGCAGTGAAATCCCCTAGCTGCCTTCTTACCGCTAAGTAAAAGAGGATCAGAGCTACATTGGCATGGCCTGGCTCATCTCCTTACTGATGAAGTTCCATCTCCTCTAAGTAGACTGCCCACACGGTGTGGCACTTGGTTTTGGTCTCCCCTGTATCCCATGTAGTGCCCTTAAAAGCTATGATGTTGTGTGGTTTTGGTGTGTTGGTTTTCTTTTTTCTCAGTTCAAAGCAACTCAAATGATCTGAGGGCTGTGCTGTAACCCGCCAGAGTGATGTTTTATAGCGTGAAATGGGTACGTGCTGCACACTTAGGGGTTCGCTATGCAGCACACTGTACCTGAGAGTGCAAAGCCTGCTGAGCTTTTTTGGTTAGTGCTGCTTTTTGTTTAGTTACGCTTAATTTACAAACCACAATTCAAGGCTCAGTACCTCAGTGGCCATAAGACCAGTGACAGAAAATTGGGAAACCCCATGTTTTTGCTGGTGACTGTCCATACAGGACCTCATATGCTCTCTGCCAGAACTGTGGGGAGTGTGTCACTTTCAGGGGAATGTGGATGGAGGAAACCAAGCCTGGTACAATCTCATCCATACAGTCTCATCGGAACAACCCTGGCATGAGGGATACCCCAAGTCTTCCCTTGCCTTGGAGGCAGCTAGTTGGGACAGCCCAAAGCAGAGCTGGCGAGGAAGCTAACGGTGAAGCACTGTGGGTGTAGTTCCCCGGTTCTCTTTTGTACAGATGCATTAGTATAATCTCCTGGGTGAGATTCTTTATCCTCAATAGAGATGCGCTTGAGAAATTCAGAAAAAAGGTTTAAAAGATACAGGTAACCTGGTAACCATGGTAAGTCTAAGGTGTTACAGAAAGTATTCCTTAAAATGAAACACTATCAGTAGAAAAATTCATCTTCTTAAACTTAAAATTATTGTCCTTATTTAGCCACTGCCAGCCTTGCTGGTAGAAGATGATCAGTCTAAGGAGTTTTATGGATGTATTAGTGAGAATGAGAGTACTCCTAATGAAACATATGGACTTTTCCACCATGAGTGTTGATTTTCATTGGATTTCAGCACTGTTTTTTGACAACAGTAGTGGCTATGAACTCTGCTTTGAAGGTAAATTGACTTTGTTGTTTACATGTGATTGTTCCTTCTGTGCAGGGGAGCAGCGGTTTGCTCCTTTTGCTCAGACAGCTTAATGCTGTGGGCATGATGCACGCTAGAAACCCACCCATGGCTTGAACTGGAATCTGCTGGACCTGAGAGCTCTGCAGGCTGGCCCTGCCTTTCTATCATGATCAGTTCGCTTCACACAGCTGGCATGTAACTTACCATAAATAACAACAAGGAACAGTGCTAAACCCTGGCAACAGGGTTTCCCTCTTCGCTTTCTCTGTTAATTTTTTTATTTTAACACGTATCAATATTATACGTATATGAGTTATATTTCTGTCCATATCATATATATATATCACTCAGGAATAATCAGAGAATTAAAAGAATTAGTTACACTTGCAACAAGTCGTGTCCTATACGTGGGTAGGAAGGGCAGTAGAGGTTCGAAGAATGACTCCAATTCTGACAAGAGAGATAAGGGTTGTGCACGGTGTGGTGCATCCAAAACTTGATGTAAAACCAATATCTGAATAGAGTTTTTAATAAAGATGTCAGGACCAGAGACGGAGGTGAGCCAGTCTATATCACTTTTTGCTGGAAGAAAGATCTCCAATGTTTTTCAGGGTAGGGAAAGGGTGAGAAGAGGAGAAAAGGAAAGAAAAAATGTAATTTTTGTGTGAATGGAGTTGATGAATGCATGAGAGTGGAAAACAGAAGAAACTTACACTTTTGTGATGAGAGTACCAAATTATTGCAATAAAGAGTACAAAATTATTGCATTAATAACAATGTCTCACAGGCCTGAATGAATGACTGCAATGATTTGTGTGGTTGCCTGGATTACATATACTGCCACATACAGACTCAACATACTGAGGCGTATTAAAACTGTTGGTAATGTTGATGGTGAAACATAAAACTTGCCTTAAGACTCAGATATTTATCAAAAGGTTTGCTAAGGTTCATGGGCCTTTTGAATGAACTTGAACAGAATTATGGCTTTGCAATGACATCATGAAAAAGAGCAAAGGCTGCAGCTCCGGCTGGGGGGTCTGCAGCATCTACCCCAGCAGTGGCCGATGCCTCCACGCAGACGGAGCCGCTGAAGGGAGAGGCTGCAGTGCAGACCTCAGGCTGTGGGAAGTGCCTGGACCTCTCTCCTGAGGCAGGGACAGGCAGCAGACCTGCCTGCAAAACATGTGCCCAGGTGGAGGACCTCCTGGAGCAGGTGGCTGAGCTGCAGGAGTCGGTGAGGAGGCTGCGCAACATCAGGGAGGCTGAGAAGGAGTTAGATAGCTCGTTCCAAGCACAGTCTGCAGTGGACGCAAAGGCCACGGCTAAACAGCCAAAACCTCCCCCGCTGGCACACATAGAAGGGAGGGGGGGCCAATAATGCAGAAGAATGGAAGCTTGCAATGGTGAGGACCAGCAGGAGGAAGAGACTTCCCCCGAAGCCTGAGGTGCCCTTGCAGAACTGCTTCACCGCTCTGCAGACTGAAGAGGAAAGACCCATCACATCAGGAGAGATGCTGGAGCCGAGTAAGGCAGCCCGATCTGCTCCTCGTATAACAACCAGCGCGACTAAGAAGAGGCGATGGGTGATAGTGGTAGGCGACTCTCAGTTCTGAGAGGTACAGAGGCACCCATTTGCCGACCTGATGCACTCTCTAGAGAGGTGTGCTGCTTACTGGGAGCTCCTATCAGGGATGTCACTGAGAGACTATGAAGCCTCGTACAGTCCACTGATGATTATCCACTGCTGTTGTTTCACGTGGGCACCAGCGATACAGCCAGGAGCAGTCTGAGGAGCATCAAGAAGGATTACAGAGCCCTGGGAGCGGCAGTGAGGGACTCTGGTGTGCAGTCCTATGACTGGAGTGTTGGAATGGAAGGATACAGGCTCTTTAGGAAGGACAGGCAGGGGAGACGAGGAGGGGGTGTCGCCCTCTATGTCAGTGACCAGCTGCAGTGCATGGAGCTCCGCCTGGGGATGGATGAGGAGCTGACGGAGAGCTTATGGGTCAGGATTAAAGGAAGGGCAGGGACAGGTGACATTATAGTGGGGGTCTGCTACAGGCCACCTGACCAGGAAGACCAAGCAGATGAGGCCCTCTGTAGACAGATAGGAGCAGCTGCATTTTCACAAGCCCTGGTCCTCATGGAGGACTTCAATCACCCTGATATCTGTTGGAGGGACAACACAGCAGGGCAGTCTGGTGAAGTTCCCCCTGACTGGAAAAGGGGAAACATAACCCCCATTTGTAAGAAGGGAAAAAAGGAAGACTTGAGGAACTACAGGCCAGTCAGTCTGACCTCTGTGCCCAGCAAGATCATGGAGCAGATCCTCCTGGAAACTATGCTGACGCAAGTGAAGGACAGGGAGGTGATTTGAGACAGCCAGCATGGCTTCACTAAGGGCAAATTGTGCCTCACAAATTTGCTGGCCTTCTACAACAGGGTTACAGGGTTGGTGGATAAGGGAAGAGCAACTGACGTCATCTACCTGGTCTTGTGCAAAGCATTTGACACTGTCCTGCATGACATTCTTGTCTCTAAATTGGAGAGACATGGATTTGATGGATGGACCACTCAGTGGATAAGGAATTGGCTGGATGGTCACACTCAAAGAGTTGTGGTCAACAGCTTGATGTCCAAGTGGAGGCCAGTGACAAGTGGTGTTTCTCAGGGGTCGGTGTTGAGACCGGTGCTGTTTAACATCTTTGTTGGCGACATGGACAGTGGGATGGAGCGCACCCTCAGCAAGTTTGCTGACGACACCAAGCTGTGTGATGTGGTCGACATGCTGGAGGGAAGGGATGCCATCCAGAGGGACTTTGACAGATTTGAGAGGTGGGCCCGTGCAAACCTCATGAAGTTCAACAAGGCTGAGTGCAAGGTCCTGCACATGGATCAGGGCAATCCCAAGCACAAATACAGGCTGGACAGAGAATGGATTGAGAGCAGCCCTGAGGAGAAGGACTTGGGAGTGTTGGTTGATGAGAAGCTCAGCATGACCCAGTATTGTGCACTTGCAACCCAGAAAGCCAACGGTATCCTGCGCTGCATCAAAAAAAGCATGACCAGCAGGTCAAAGGAGGCGATTCTCCCCCTCTACTTCACTCTGGTGAGACCCCACGTGGAGTACTCTGGGTCCCCCAACACAAGAAGGACATGGACCTGTTGGAACGAGCCCAGAGGAGGGCCATGAAGATGATCAGAGGGCTGGAGCACCTCTGCTATAAAGACAGGCTGAGAGAGTTGGGCTTGTTCAGCCTGGAGAAGAGAAGGCTCTGAGAAGACCTTCTAGCAGTCTTCCAGTACCTAAAGGGGGCCTTATAGGAAAGCTGGAGAGGGACTTTTCACAAGGGCATGCAGTGTTAGGACAAGGGGCAATGGCTTTAAACTGAAAGAGGGTAGATTTAGATTAGATATTAGGAAGAAATTCTTCACTATGAGCGTGGTGAGGCACTGGCACAGGATGCCCAAATCCCTGGAAGTGTTCAAGGCCAGGTTGGATGGGGCTTTGAGCAACCTGGTCTAGTGGAAGGTGTCCCTGCCCATGGCAGGGGGGTTGGAACTAGATGATCTTTAAGGTTCCTTCCAACCCAAACCATTCTATGATTCTATGAATTTGTGGTGTAATATGAAACACAGTAAAACTCCTCACTTACTTACAGAGGCAATTTTCAGCCAGGCAGCACCTAATACCTCCTGCATGTTAGTGAGACAAGCATATCACAGCCCTTGTGCCTTTGAGAATCTCTCTTCAAATAAAATAAATGTTGCAATATAGAGCTTCTTTGCATCTCAGATTTAAATGGCAGATTGTAATTAGTGTTTAGAGAATGTGAAATGTGACTTGGGGAATCTGCTGTGTACAGCTTACAAATTCTGATTAATTTTATAAAAAAACTGTTTCATTTGGTGCCTCCATATGTGATGAGTCACCTAGAGCTGGCGAGATTCCTGACACATATTGCCTGTCCTGTCTGAAAGACATCACAGATCTTCCACAGGAAGGTTGTTAGCATTAGGGACTGAGAAGTGGTAAAACAATGCACATGCTAAGGAAAAGAGTTTGACAATGCTATATCTGAGGGAACGGGAGTGGGGAAATAGACGTTGAATCTCTACACAAGAACAAAGACCAAAGGTGTAAAAGCAGGTTTAAAAGGAAAAAGGCACAAATTTTTTGTTAGATTTAGGATTTCATAATTTGCTGTCAAGTCCTTTCCCATCCATCTGACTTTGCTTCCTGAGCCTAAAAACATCCATGAGACAAGCTATGCCAAGAAAGGTCCATTATAAGGAATTGTCTCCCTTTTGTTGCTCCTACTTTTAGCCTCATTGCTCCCATCCACTCTTTCATTCCACCCCTTGGTCTCACTTGGATTAGAAATAGGAACCTATGGCAGAAGCAGTAGCTGTTGCTGCGGTATGCTTCAAAGTCCTCCCAAAATGGCTCCTTAGCTCTGTGCTGGGACTACAAGACTGAACCTTCGTAGTAGTGGTGTGCTTTTAATGTCCTCTCACCTAGTGTATGTTCCTCTTGTGATCATCCACAATGACCTTTCTGCAGGGTAAAAAAAAAACCCAACTAGTTCTGGGAGTTCATGGAAGAATGGAGGGAAAAAAATCACAGAATTTTTAGTAGCCCACTTCAAACTCAATGCATAGAGACTTCCAGCTACCTTGCAGAGGATATCTTAAAACAAGTATGATGCAACTCATAGCTATATGATTTATTCAAGGGAAAAAATACCTTGGATGATTGTTGTGGTTTAACCCCAGCCAGCAACTAAGCACCACGAAGCTGCTTGCTCACTCCCCCCAGGTGGGATGAGGGAGAGAATTGGAAGAGCGAAAGTGAGAAAACTCATGGGTTGAGATAAAGACAGTTTAATAGGGAAAGCAAAAGCTGTGTATGCAAGCAAAGCAAAACCAAGAATTCATTCACTGCTTCTCCTTGGCAGGCAGGTGTGCAGCCATCTCCAGGAAAGCAGGGCTCCATCATGCTTGATGGTTACTTGGGAAGACAAACGCCATCACTCTGAATGTCCCTCCCTTCCTTCTTCTTCCCCCAGGATTATATTGCTGAGCATGACATCATATGGCATGGAATATCCCCTTGGTCAACTGGGGTCAGCTCTCCCAGCTGTGTCCCCTCCCAGTTTCTTGGTGCAGAATAGCCCCTACTCACTGGTGGGTTGATGTGAGAAGTAGAAAAGACCTTGACTCTGTGTAAGCACCTCTCAGCAATAAACCCCCCCCCCTGTATTATCAGCACTGTTTTCATCACAAATCCAAAACAGAGCCCCATACTAGCTACTATGGAGAAAATGAACTCTATCCCTGCCAAAACCAGCACGATGATATCAATGAGTTATAGTAAAATAAAACCTGAGGCTTTTTTTTTTGCAGCAGCAGCAGCAGTTACATGCAAACTTTGTTTCAGTGCTTCACACTTGGAGACAGATCTGATCATATAGAGAGAAGGTCAGATTCAATATAATGGGAAGCTGACTAAGGTGGGAAATGTGTGTAAACCAATTAGTACTCCAGAGAAGTTATGAGGAGAAAGAGTCAGGAAAGGGGACTTCTGAACATGAAAACACAGTGATGCAAATCTGAAATTTACTCAGGATTTGCCAGAAAGCTGGTGTACGGAATGGGGAATAAGAATTTTACTGTTTTGTCAGGAAGTAAAAATATACATACATATTTCCTAAACTCTCTGTGATTTAAAGTGATTAGTTTTACAGACTTTGCCAAAGTTTATGTAGTATGTGTTCAAATGTCTCATCTGCTGGAGAATATAATCAGCCCTATACATCTACAGGGAACATAACCACTCCTGTTAAGTATGAATATAGATGAAGAATTGCATTGCCATATTTTAAAATATAAAAGAACAGCCTAGGAACAAAGATTTATTTTTAAAACAGAATCATCCTTTGGGGGGGGGGGGGGAATCCCTCAAACATTCTCTTCATGGCAGAGGTATTTTGTATGTTTTCAAGGCAAAAAAAAAATGTTCTTGCGTTATTGTGTTATAAGAATAATCTTTTCCTGGTCATGCCTTTTTCTTTCGTTTGCATTAGCAAAGTGATTCTTCACTCCAGGACTTAGATTGCTTCATCTGACTGAGTAGTCTTCAAGGTATTCTCAAGTAAATTCTCTTTCTCCTTGAAATATTTTTCCTTTCCTTATCTCAACATTAAATATCTTTGCATCATCAGTCCACAGGGGCTACTAACAGCTCTCTCCAGAAACCAGCACCTTGTACGTTTATTTCCATATTCTCATCTTCATATGGTATCAGATAATACTTGCTTGGTCCGTCATGGCTGCCTTTAAAAGAAGTGAATCTTGTTTAAAGTCTTCAGCGTGGATTTTCCCCAAAGAAACAGATGGGGAATGTGGGGACCTCGTTGTGAAAAATCTGTCGGGAAGGCAGAAGTAATGAAAGTTGAGACTTAAAGTAAATTGGGCTCTGTTGAGAGAACCCATAAAAGGCTAGTTTATCCTCAAAACGGAGTGGCAGTAGCAATGACAGGACAAAGAAATGTTGTGTGTGCTTATTTAATACACCCTTATGACAACTATTACTAGAGCACAAGTAGCCCTTATATTAAATTAAGATGCTCATCTTTGTACTCCATGGTCTGATTCTGACCACTGGATCACCTTAAATCTCAAATCTGAATCACGCTCCTAAACCTGGTATACAGTGTTGGCTCCTAGGAGGTTAACACCACTGGGAGCAACCTAAACCGTGGGAAACACAATTTAAAAATGCAAGGCTGTGGTTTTGGTTTTACCTGGCCTGGTTGTATTCCTTATGAGAAGTTATCCTAATTTTACATAAAGCAAGACAGGAGATTATGGCAGAACAGTGACAGAATCTGGGACTTTCAGGCCTCAAAAATCAGTTCCTAAAGCTGCTCACTGGACCTGCATTATCTTGAAGTGCATATGACAGCTCCCACACTGTCCTTCAGAGGAAACGGTTCTCCTGAACAAAAATAAACATTAAGTAGTGCAAGGAGGGTTTTGGTTCATATTCTGCAGTGAGTAGAAGAGTTAGAACCACAGAATATTTTAGGTTGGAAAAGACCCTTAAGATCATCAAGTCCAACCGTAAACTTAACACTACCAAGTCCACCACTAAACCATGTCCCTAAGCAACATGAGTTGAATGGAAGTTCCACTGTGTGATGGATTCTGAAATTTTAAAATTTGGCTACATTCTGTATAAGAATTGAAGCAAAATCTTTTAAAATTCTCTGAAGGGAGTTTTCTTTAAAGTTGTATCAGGTCATTAGAAACATTTTGTTTCAGGAAAATTGAGGCATTTAATTTTGATGTTGACAATTTTTTTTTTCACTACAAAATATAGTAATACACAATTAAAATACACAAATTATGATAGATTTTTTTAAAGTAGATTTAAAAAATAAAAAAACTTCGATCTGCATACACTGTCAGAGGAAATTCAACCTTCTTGACAAATTCCTTCCTTTTTTCTTCCAAAATGAAATTCCAGGAAAACTGGCCTGATTTTACAAGGGTTTTGATGGTACTACATATTCTGATGGAAAATGGCTCTTTGGGAGCGTCCCTGAGCAGCTCTGGTAATGAGTTTATCCATGAAACATTTGCTGAACAGGTAATGTCTACTGAATTGAATTACTGTGCTTCCTTTATAACACACTGATCTTTAGATTCATGATTTCATCTGTTTACTTTCCTGTTTTATGGCTAAAGTGAAACTAATCAAGGAATAAAAAAACAGGACAGAGCACTATATTGGCATGCAGTTTATGTTTTGTTATTTGCAGATCTGCAAGCTTTTCAAAACTAAGGCAATAGAAAATTAACTGTTCTATTGAAGGATGCTGGGAATTGCTCTCACTCCCACCAGGGAAAAGTTTTATCTTTTGAAACATGGCTTGACTTTAGTTTTTATTATAATTAACTCAGTTAATAGAAGGAGGAAAAAAAATACCTGTCAAGAAATTAGCTGTAAGACCAGTCAGTTCATTAAAAATAAATAAATAAAAAAATAAAAATCACCCATTCTGTCTCTGTAATATATCACAAAGGGGAGAAGAGATTATAAAGAAGAAAAATAAAGTGATTACTTTGATTCATTATAAGTTGCTGTAGTAAATTTTAGAAATGCTATACTTCAAGTCATTCTAACAAAATAAAAGCCAGAAGTCGCTCATTCGCCTAGGTATATTCTGAATATTTCAAATTTATCTTTTTAGGAAATGTATGGCTTTGCTGTATAACTTCTTATCTTTTTCATTGCCTTGAAAAAGTAGAGCACTGACCTGGTAGGGGCGGGTGTATCAAAAATAATTAAAGAAGTAATCCTCAGTCTAGCATAAATGTCCTTGTGATACCACTAGCTGCTAACAGAGAATTCTTCTCATCACCGCTTAACTGTGATTTTTTTTAGTCTTGCCTCCTAAGCTACCTTCCCCTCAACCTGCTCGCTGTTATTTGCACTGCTACAGCTGCTGGCAGGTAATTGTGTGCTGCGTGTGGCCCAAGCACAGTGCAAGTACAGCCCTGAGACCTTTCAATCGGAGGGGGAACACGAGGAGTCAAAGAGACAAAACTTCACCTGGTGATTAGCAGCAGGGTTGGCTTATGTGTAGCTTAATCACCATCCATTGTTTTCTGCCAGGAAAAGGAGAATTTTAAAGAAGGGCTTCCAGTAGATCATGGTTTTGGTATTGCTGTGCTCCCGTGTAATCTGCAGAGCAGGCGTATCCTGGGAATGTTACGCAAAAAGGCTTGGTGAGGTTAAGGCATGTTCTGCGTAGGGGATGCTAGAAAGATATCTTGGCTGAAATTATACGAAGCTGCTGTAAAGAGGGAAGGAATAATCCAGTAGACATGTCCATGATTGCACTTTGCTGGTGACACAGGGGATTTCCACAAAAGGAAAGACTCTTTGTCTTTACACTAAGGGTAGAGAAACACTGGAACTGAGTGTCTAGGGCAGCTTTGGGGTCTCCATCATGGGAATTAAAAAAAATAAGCCAAATACCTGTTGGAAAAAACAGATATAGTAAATCAATGAAACCGAAGAGTGGAAAGCTGATCTCCCACGCCCATTTCAAGCCTATATCTTCTATAATTCTGGGATAGCCATTTTGTGAGCTTGTGGATGAAGGCAGAGGGAAGTCAGTTCTTCCAACCAAACTGCAGCTGCTCATCACTGACTGGGACTGCTGCTCCCCACATCCATTTGAAGGAGGCGCGCATTGCAGACACGTAGTTTCTGCCCTGTGTAGTTCTCTCTAGATAACCCGAGTTTGCTCAAGTGTGGATGTATTAGAGGTTTTCCAAAGTGTGTCCACCCATGCCACATAGCACTTGGCCCTGTGTCTTTTCTGTGCTCTGCATGGTGTCCCTCTAGCCTAGGACACAGTCCCTGAGTTTCCTTTGCCAGCGCAGACGTACTAGTGCGATTGATCTGACAGCAAAAACGACCTGGAGGGTCTAGACTTTTAGCTAGCTTCAGAGAACCTCAGGTATAGCCGCCGATCACTAAGCATGTGAAAGACGTCGAGTTCAATAACAGCCTGGCGGCTGAGCTTTGTAAAACCACTGCCTCACGCTGAGAGGCAGAATGCCTTTGACCGGTGCCTGGAAGAGCAGAGTCACTGCTCCCTCCAGGGATCTCCCAACTTCATTTCTCTGAACAGGGCTCCCCCATCACAAAGGGATAAGGGAGGTTGAATGAGGCCACCATGGGGTTACTTACACTGAGCTCCCACTGCAGCCCGTTCTCCTAATCTGCTCCTTGCCTTGCAAGTGTGATAACATATTATCATTGCCATTTTCTGGACAACTTTAATGAAGCCAAAGGTTGTAACAGAGACAGCCAGGCCTCCTTATCTGTATGGGTCTTTAGCAGCAACTTTAGTAATTTGGATTTACATGAGTCTCCTGAGACATACGTCAAATATTTTCCCTCGTGGTACTTCGGAACTGTATTATGCCTGTAAATTTTGCTAGGGAGAGGGTAGGATAACTTGTCTTTCTGTGTGATACTCCAGTCTGCACGTTGGATTTCCATATGGTGTAAATACCGTCGCTCCGTTGACTTCACAGTCATCTCCTACTGAGACAGCTGCATCTCCTGGCTGTGTACAGCAAAAATTAAGACTTGAATGAGAAGTGTATGAGGGAAATTCAGCTTCTGTAGGAAGCAATATCAGTGGGCCAGGGCAAACAACTTGCAAGAATGGAGTGCAAAGGGATATTTATCCTCCCAAACCAGACACTTCTGTCAGCAAAATTACTAAAGTTAACAAGTTGAAGGCCTTGCTGGATTTCAGCTGCTTATTTCTGGAATCAGCTTATTGTGCTGCAAATGTTCTGGCAGTAAAGACTAGGGGCTGGGACTTTATTTCCCCCCCTTATCTTTGTCTATGAAGCTGCAATCTATTCTCCATACACTTACCATTCTTCTCTTGCCTCTTCCACTTCCAGGTAGAATCACTGAGGTGAACTAAGTTCAGGGCTAACAGTGAGACTGGTTAGGAACATGAGCATCATATAGCTTTTCCTAATGAAGATTATTTAATGAGAGCTCCAGATTGTGCACCGCCTTTGAGGTTAGTTGTGGAAGAAGTTCACGGTGCTAGTGTTTCTCTAAGACACCTTTAATCATTTAAACTAAAAATATCCTACAGGTCACCTTTTTTACATTTCTTTGACTTGGCAGTGTGAGAAGAAATGATTTGTTCAGGTTTATAATTCCCACACATATTTTCCTGGGACTGAAGCACACAATATCTGTAAAAAGATCCTTTACTTCTAGAAGCACTCCTTTTTATTTGTAGCAGCCCATACATTTGTTGACCTTCAAAACAGAGCTCTATGTATCACTGATTTTTTTTTGGTTCAGTGGTTCAAACAACAAAAAAAGTCATTTTGGGTCAACTTGAAATGAAAATTTGTTTGGTTGCTTCTCTCCCAGCTCCCGAGAATCAAAACTGAAAATCATTTTGGATTGAAGGAAATACCTTGTTTGACCCCAAATAACATGTCGGAAAAATTTTATGCTGCTTTAGTAATGCAGAAGAAATTTTGGAGCAAAGCATTGAATTCACAAGGGAAATTAATTCAAAAAAGTGAATGTATCATGCTATGTTCTTCTGTTTGCCTCCTTTTTCTTACCCCTTGAATCCTGATATTTGCAGCAGCTTTTGGGGAAGTGGGAGATGCAGGTTCAAATCCCCCCTCTCTCTGAATTTAAATATAGATTTTCTATCTCTGTAGCATGCCTATTGGTGCATTTCAGTCTCGCTTGCCAAAGCTGTTCCATTTTTTGTAAATAATTGAGTACTCATTTTGACAGACGGGGAAATAAATGTGAAAGCCTGGTTCTTTAGCTTGCTGGTTATGACATTTTAGCTTAGAGGTATGAAAGTCGGTTGAAGTCCTTGTTTCAGCGACAGTTTAACCACTTCTGCTGGTTACAGGGGCTTTGAAAAGAGAGCTCATTCCTAGAAATATTGGAACGCCTAATGGTAAGAGTACTTTTTGTTAATAAGGGAGACCTCGAGTTCAAGTTCTGAGGCACACAGGGTAAAGGAGAAGTAGAAAACAGCCTCCTGCCCTCCAGCTACAAGTGCCTTCATTGGTGTGTACGCGTGACGAGGGGCAGTACCACCCCTCACTACACAGTTCTCCTGGGGCTGCGGTAGTGGTTTTGTAAAGTTTATGAAATGTTGCTTTCTCTGACTGGCAGTGTTTGTCTAAGCTGAGCTGAACCCACAGACAGTTTCAGCTGCTCCAAAATTAGTTTTTGGGTGAAAAGAGACATCAAAGCAATGTCTACTGGTGCTAATTCAGAAATCTTCTTAGATTTAACTCGATAGTTAAGATTTTTTTTTTTGAGGTGCTAGTGGAGTGAAGGAGAGGCTATATAAGGAAATTATCAGTGTGTGCAGCTTGATGAGGTTTTCTATATAAGTGAAGTACTGTGTGTGAATTAAAAATATTCCTGTTTCAGTCTTGTTAGGCTTTGAGACAGTCATATTTTATAAATAGAAATAATAAATGTGATCAGAAAATTCTTATAAGCACTTTGAAGTTGTAAAGTGCTAAAAAACAAAGAAAAAACAGAAGGAGAAGTTCTAAGTTCATGTCAAAGGAAAAGTCTCGAAAATTTTGACAATTTGTCAGGCATTTCCCATTCTGGGTACTCCTGCAAGTGATATCCCAGACTTACTTTCTTTTAAAGGCACACCAAGCAAATGCTAGGTATGTATACCAGTGAATTTATCTAAAATAAGGAAAGGATTTTAAAGATGACAGATAACAACCTCCTGAACAATTATTTTGCAATAAATAACTGAAAGCAAAATATTTTTAGGGGAACACATGTTCAACACCCAGAGAACTGAAAAAGACTATATGGGTCACTAAGTCCACTCACTAGCAGTCATATAGAATCATGAAATTATGCTATTGAGGACAGGTCCAGAGAACACCTACTTCAGACATCCTTATACCCATTATCCAAAAATGCCTCCCGACACCATTATATTAATTAAAGACCCAGATTACAGGTATAACATTCCACAGGCCTTTACCAGTGTTTTGCTTTTTAGGGACATCAGGATGGCTATATCTTGTCATTATAGCCCTTGCTTCAGAGGAAGGCAGAAACACTAGTGGTCCCTATCAGTTTAAAATGAGGAGAAAAAGCTGCCTGAAATTTGATAATTAATTTATGCCTGAGAATGTGAATAGGACTACAGCTCTAGAAAGCACTACAAACCACTTACCTACCTGAACCTGGCTTTATCACACCTTATTTTAGACATCTACCATGTAGAATCCTACATTTGAGCTAGTCATAGAGACTACTTTAACAGAAAATGTACAAAAATAAACACTTCTGGAAGACATCTGGTGTTTTAATATCTAACATAGGTTGATATGGATTGTTCACTGGAAGAGACTGTAAAGATGTTTCCCTGGCACAACTGAGCTGTTGTTCTTAAAGTCTCTTTGTATCATAAGTGACCTATCTTCATCAATTTTGTCTCCTTTATTTTTGCCAGGTCAGGGCATAGCAGCCTAGCAAGGCAATGGAAGAGTTTGTTTTACAGGGCATTGATTCTGAGAAACTCTAAGGTAATGTAAAAAGAAAAAATGAAGAGAAAGAGAAGAAAATAGAAAGGGCAATAAACAGTCAGCTGTGTAAAATGTCCTATTATGTGATTTAAGATTATAGAGAAATAATAATCTTGAAGCACAAAATGTACCATTTTGTTTTATTGCTGAGAAACCCCAAATTTATCTGCTCTAGAGTTTAAAAAGTCAATTCTTTAATGAACAAGAAGCCCAGTTGGTGTTATATTCTCTCCCTTGTTTCTGTAGGGTTATATGCCAAGTATTTTATTAAACTGAGAATGTAATACAACATTGTTTAAAAATTTTGGAACCTTACTTTATTAAAGCTAATATTCAGAGGTTATTGGGAGAATGAGAAGGCAATTGTTTCAATTGCATTAAAGAAACGGTAATGTTCATTTCAACTTCCTTTTTAATTCTTGCTTTACCAGAACCCTATGCCAATCAAGGAAAACTCATTAATGCAGTTAACAAGCATAACAACAGTTTTTCTTGTGGAATCAAGTAGGCAGAGCTCTGCTGCACATCATTGTCCATTAGCCCAATGCCTTCTGCCTTTTCTTGTGAAGAGCTTATAGCTCTGCTTGGTATAACATTTTCTTGAATTGATTTCATAAGTGTTTTCTCAGGATCTGATCTTGTCCCATTGTACGACAGTGAAGACAAGGGCCTTTGGAGTATTGCACATGGTGTCTCTGCATTCTGCGGGCACAGATAGTTTTCCTTCACAGTGTCTTTCAAGAAGAGAAAAAAACCAACAAAACATTTCAAAGGAGCAAAAGATGCAGAGAGGAGAAGCAATGATTCTGTCTCCTCAAGTATCAGCCAGCTATTCTGGCCAGCAGTGTACGGCTGAAGATGGCGTGTTTGTTGGAGGGGTGACAGTTTTTGCACACCTTACAGGTATGTGAGAGATGAGCCTCCACTACTGTGGACTCCTCATCATCCAGGTAAGGAGTTTCACCTTGAAACCATAACTGAAAAATAAGAATGAAGATTTTAAAGTACCTAAAGATATAGGACTTCAAGTCCCATTACTTTTCAGTCAGGTCTAGGTTGCTTTATGTAGAAGTCACCTCTTACAATTTTTCCTGTGTGCTTATTTCTGGCAAAATTGTATCCAGTCTTTCTTTCCAATTTATGCAGAAAATCTTCACAGACGTACTATCCATCATCTGCAAAATTTCTTTTATCGTGACAAGCAAGGACTTCTCAGACACACAAAATAAGTGTTCTCTAATATCCACCATGACATGAAAACACGCTGCATTTTAACTAGAGAGGTCAAAATATATGGCTGCAGAGGTTGATACTAGTGATTTCCTCCTTCAGTAACTTAATAGTTGCTTAAAACTGAGTGCAAGCTGTAAGTAAATTGTTGAAAATAATGGCTCAGCATTTGATAGATTCAGATATTCACATTTCCTTTAGTGGGTTTTTCCCCCAAAGACATTTGAATAATTGAGTTCTACTGGCAGGAAAACAAATTCTGAAGTTGCAAAAACAGTATTGAAATTCACATACAGATGTACTCATGCCTAGAGTATATAAACACTCACCAAATTGGGAAAATTAAATGAAGTCACATGCTTTACCAGACCAATTGCAATGTACCAATGCAGATCATGTAGCAAGCACTGTGTATCAAAGGCTCTCAGGGAACTGTTCAGGCTCAATCCATAGTTAAAAATATTCACCAAAAGTGGTCAGATGATTTTGATTAAAAAATAAACTAGAAAGTAGATTTGCTAGCAGATATTCAGCAAGCAGAAAATGAGGTTACATTCAGCAGATGAATTATTCATTGTGAATTATTTGCTCAGTTCTAATAATTACAGCAGGGAAAAATTAATTAATGTTACAGCAAATACTTTAATTTTTATAATAAAAAGATTGATCATTGAAATGAGTCTCAGAAAGAGATTTCTAAATGGAAGAAAGAATGAGACATGATCAAGAATAATATGAAGCTTCAACCTGAATAAAATTTACACCTGTGAGTAAGTTTACGCAGATATAATCCCATGCAGATATAGTTCCAGTAAAGCACTTGGACATTGAAATAGTTTCTTACTTACTTTCCTTTACATTATCTTTATGAGAACTCTCCTTTCCTTAACCCGTTTTACAGATGTATTCACAGGATAATATCCTAATTGTATTAAGTACAGGTTTAGTTCTGATTATTTTGCTGATAACTTTATTGCCATTTCTTCGCTTCTTGCAGTCATGGTCCTAGAAGCTTTACTGAACGGAGAGATTCTCAGCAATGAAGCAACCATGAAATTAGGGTTGAAACCACTAAACTGACAGTATGGATCTCAATGAAGACTATCAAGAGCCTGGTGACGGGAAATCTTTGCACCAGCACGGAAGGAATACGCTTATTTAATCTTAAAGGCAAATAATGGAAAACAATGACAGAAAAAGATGCTTTATCTCAGCCACCCTCTTCACTGTTAAATCTTTTGAAAGAATAAATAGATTGCACTAGAGAAAGGAATGTCCATGTGGGAACAGTTTATAATAGGAGAAACAATATTTAAGGGAAAGGCATTTTAATTATTACATCAAAAACCTTACAGAAAATTTATGCAGTTATAGAGATTAATTTATCAGAAAACTAATGTGTTGAGGCATTCACAACATTTACTGAACCAAATCTGTCTTTCTATCAAAGTGAAAATTCCACAGAAAAGCATGGCAATGAAATTTTTCATGTTTTCATGAAAATAAACCATTGTTTTCAATTTTGGCATCAAAAGGGGTTAAAAAATATGTTTTAGAAGAATAACTGAAATAATAATAAAATCTGTTTAGTTTGGTTTCGCTGACTTTTTATGAAGTGCAAATCTTTTCCTGGCCAAGTCTAATAGAATCCGCTGATAATTTCTGTAGGTTGCTTAAAACTTGAATATAAAATGCTCTTTGTCTGTGTAGGGCTGATTGAAAGGGCTACATTTAATTCCTCTACTGTGTTGTTTAACTAACAGAAGTTCTGTGCCATGATATGTTATTAAACTCATAATTTAAACCTGTGTTCCAAAAACGCTTTGTGAAAACATGGGATACCATCAGCATCCAGCTGCTTTAGAGCTGAGTGACTGTTTTGTGGTTACAACTCAACAGGGTAAAAGGCAAAAACAGCACCTGTCAACATGTGTTTGACGAAACCTGTCCCAACAATACAGTGGTAACAGTGGGATTGGAGATCCACTGTGCTGAGAAGCCCAGCAATATATAGCAAGGATGTCCCTGCCCTAAAGATTTTTCCATTACGATACAACCCAAAACCACAGCATCATCACGAAATGGAGAGGCTCTGCAACGGAAGGCAGGGATAATAAGACCTTACAGGTGTAACCACGCAAAATACTTCCACGCCTAGTTTCATAGGCTTAAAAGTGAAAAATACATAAGAAACAGGGGACATTATATATGTCAGTATCCCTGCTGGCTACCTGCCTAAATGTCAGTCAAAGTGCTTATTCATGCAGTCTGAATTCAAAGAGAGGTAAAAACCTTCTTGAAACCAGAGTTCAAACAAATGCAAGGCAAAAGAGCTTTCTGCAGACTCCCTTTCCTTCTTCCCGGGGAAGCTCTGGCCCTTGGGTCTGTCCAAATTTAGACTAGGAGAAAGTCACAAAATGCGTGTGTGTTTCTTGGTTTCTGTCCCTCGTGGAGCAATTAGGCTCATCTGAGCCCTGGTACAGTTTCCCATGGCAGATCTCCCCAGCAATCTCTGCAGTAGGTCCGACATCTGCTGAAGTCGCTCGCTTCTATGGTTTTCATTTAACCCCTTTCTTTGCTACGTGAGGCAGTCACATAGCAGGGCACCAAGAGGAATCAGAAGCACGGGTGTTAATTCCACCCATCCCAGTTCTTTGCAGAGCCTTAGATGTGATGTTTTAATCCTCTGAGCCTCATTGACTGGGTACGCCACACGGCAATTCACGTTTTCAGTTTGAAGGTAGCGTTTGGGCTCGGCAGCTTTTAGCTCTTCGCCTTCCCGCCTCTGCCAGCCTCCTCCGCCAGCAGCGTGTGCCCCGCTGGGTCCCCTCCATGCTCTTGTGAAGCATGTTGAAAGTATCTCTGCCTGTCGACTACATTTTTCCTTTTCACTGTTTGTTTGTTTGGGTTTGTTTTTTTTTTAGTGCAATTTTGCCCAGCCAGTGGCAGCTGTTAGATCTCTAATTGGCAATGGAATACCTCTCAAATTACAAAACTGTACCACATATAAAATATCAGTGTTTCTGTAACACTGTGGCATGGCAACCACTACATTAACTCGGGAGGCTTTATGACATCAGGTGCTACAATTCATCCTTTTAATTTTCCTTAAAAAATACAGCTGGAGAGGGGAGAGTTTTCAATCACAAAGCTACACGTTTCATTAGTATTCTCATTACAGTTCATACTATTTATTTATGGAGTGATCAGAAGTGTGATAGATGCTATATGGCTCTGTAGACCTTAGGAGCAAGGTTTAGATATGACAAGGCAAGCGAGACTGGAACAATAGGTGAATCAGTCAATTTCTTTTTGTATTAATTGGATCTGGGATGAAAACGGAAGGGAGGGAAAAAATCCTTTGCTATTCAAGTATCTCTAAAACTTCCGCCAACTTTAATGGCATTAGTATTGAGGCCTTAACTACAGCCTCGTTCTCTTTGAGGAGTGATGACAATAATTTCTCACTAAGGCTCTGTAAAACCTCCTGCTTGTTTTTCCTTTCTACATCTTTTCCAGCAAGATTTCTGTGTCAGCTTCCCGAGCGTGCCCAGTGGGGAAAGCCTGATTTTCACTTTCGGTGGATTGCTGATGCCTAACTAACAATAATAAAAGCAGTTTGTGTCCCTGAACCCTCCCAGGAACATTGCAGCCTGAATTGGGTGTTATGCATTGCAGCTCGGCCTTTCGCCTATGGAAACGGAGCACACCAGCTTGTCAGCCGCTGCTCAATTCTTCAATTAAAATGTGAGCTGTCTCTTTTATAGTTCTGTGTTTTGTCTCCATTTCTTATTGCAGCACTTCTACCTGATGCAGGTTATTTTAACACTTGCTTTCTGGCAGGCAGTTATATATTGAGGATTTTTTGTCCTCTGGGAGGTGTGCTCTGTTGTTTTGATTGATTTTCACTCTTTTTATTACCTGCAAAATACTAGATTCTGAAAGTAATAGCAACCATCGTTAAATAGTATAGGAAATAAAAGATACTTCAGTTGTCTTAAGGCTGTTTCAATCTCCTTTTCCCTTTCTACAGAGGCACATAAGTTTGTCTACGGCTTAGCAAAAAAAAGCCTTTTTTTCAATGTAGAGATTTTTTTGTCCTTTAAAGGCAAGCTTGAAAGGCTATACATTGTTTGAAGAGAATAAGAAAAATAAGTTAAGCTCCAAGAGTCTGCTTTATTCTGCCCACTACATTTATTCCTGCTGTTAGCAGGATTAAAATTTACTACTAGAGAGAGGCATAAATAAAGACATGTTCTTGGAAAATATATGCAAATGTGAACACACCTTTCAAAACCTCATTTGGCAGTTCAGATGCCTAAGTGCCTGAGCTAGAAGCTACTGTAAAATTGAGTGCAGGGTGGAGAAAATGCATACAAAGTAAGCCAGCGGCAGAACAAGGCTGCAATCCGGGTCTACGGAGGACCAGTCCAGGGCAGCATCCTCTAGGCTACATTGCCATATATTTGCCTCGGTGGTGTTTGTGAGAGGGCACTCGTCTTTTCAGGATGGTCAAAATTTGCTGGCTGGGGAGCTAGGTCTGGATTTTAGGACATAGTCCCCCTCTTAGGATTTGCTCCCTGCTGTCCTTCCAACAGTGGTAAATAACCTTGCAGGATGCGCTCGGGAAAAGTCAGATTGCTGCTGGGAGAGGAGGGAGACAAAGGGCTAAAGCTGCTTCTGGGAGGGTTGGGCAGCAGGTTGACAGCATCATTTTCCATGTCTGGTCCCAGGGGAGGAGGCTAACTGGGGGCGGGCTGTAGAGTTTGAGTTTGGAGTCCTCCAAAATCAATAACGTACGTCTGTATTCAGCAGCAGGATTTTCAGGGCAGGTAATTTAATATGGCTCTGAAATCTTCCTGTACAAATATCCCAGCTGTGATCGTTTGAAAATTGCCTGACCTGTCAGGCCTTGACACGCAGCATTGTTGGGAGCAGGTTCTCCGGGGATCACTTTAAATCACACCCGGATAATTAGCCCCCGGAGGGCTGGGCGTGCCTTTGTCACACAGAAATGGTACAGGCACTCCACGCCACTCCCGCGTCCTGCTGCTGGCCCTCGCTGGTAAACAGCGATACGACGGAGGGAATGGTGCGGTGGCTGATGCGCCCTGTTAAACGGGTGCTTGATCTCTTTTCTGGGCACCTTGCGATATTAAAGGCTGGTGTAATTTAAAACAGCCTGTGGACTGCTCAAACACAGGCCAAGGGAATGCCTTTCACTGAGTGACAGACCTTTTGCACAACAGCCTCAACCTATGCAATTTGATTGCACCTGAGGAACCGACCCTTTGAATGACAAGGGCAATGACCTGAACCTGGCTTAAAATAGACTGAAAGCTGGTTTTAATCCTTCCATTGTTTCCTCCCAGAATGATTTCTAATCAGAGGGGCCAACCTGTGAAAAGTGTAGCTAGTTAGCATGTATTTCATTCTTCCTTATGTGTTTATTTGCATTGTTTTCCAGGCATGTGAATGAG
The DNA here is from genome assembly GCA_009819775.1 of Phoenicopterus ruber ruber. Lineage (NCBI taxonomy): Eukaryota > Metazoa > Chordata > Aves > Phoenicopteriformes > Phoenicopteridae > Phoenicopterus > Phoenicopterus ruber. The sequence continues at coordinate 185,222,011 of CM020215.1, read as the reverse complement.
TGATATGAATAATGTGGTTTGAATGCTTCAGTGACTGGGTCTTTTAAATAAAACCAAGAGGGGATTGATCAGTGTCACGAAAGAGCCAAAGAATCCCTTAAGCAGCAGCTCACATAACTGTGGATTGCATAATTCAAAGCTGTCCTGGGGCATCTTTAAATGATGCATAGATGTTGTTTTCTTACTTTACATTTTTGAGAGGAGAAAGTTAGATGAAAGTTTCGCATTGGCCACCGTGTCACTGACAGATGTGAAGTGTTTTCCTTGAAAGAGAAGACGCTTTGCCTGCCTGCTTGCCTCGAGCGAGGGGGGAAGTCAGCTCAGCTACGTTCAATAAGAGACGCTGAGTGATGCTTTCTCCCTGGTTAATTAAGATACGTGTTGAAAAGGTAATACAGGGAGACAAGTTCAAGCCTTTTAAAGTCACTATTAGATATTGTTAGCAAGGATTGTGTGAGCCATCCTGGTTTGCTGGGGAGGGGATTTGCAAACCAAATTGTGGTCTGGTGCAGGAGGGCTGCCGGAGTCTCGCTGAACTCACTGAATGCTGCTCCATGCGACAAAACCCGCGGTGCCGGGCATCAGATGGTGCGAGGCAGAACGTACAGTGAAGAAATCCAAGACAATGATTTTATTTGTTCAGGACATTTAAGTTTTTGAAATCGGCAAATTAAGACAACGTAATTAGTTAACAACAAACTGTATTTGCTCAGCCTGTGAGTCTGAAGAACTGGCATCATTAAAATAGCACCTGTGGGTTATGTTTAATTACCGCATTTTTGAGACAGAGGTATACATTTTAATTTTCCGCCTTTTAAAACGGAAGTCAAAGTTTAACAAGTTGATATTTACGAGCGGAGATTTTAATCGCCAGCACGAGCCCCCCCACCCCGCGACAGCAGCGTGTTTTTGCCCAGGCGCCACTAGGTGGCACAGCCCACTCACGATTCGCCCACGAGCAGCGCCGGGGCCGGGGCGGCTGCAGTCACAGCTGAGCGACATGTAAAAACAAGCAGGAGAAAGGGCCAGCGTGAAAAATTATGATGGAGGCAAGAGGACCTTTCAGGTATGGAGCTGCATTCTTGACTCCCGCTGGCAAACCGAGGTGGAGACCTTGATGTAGAAGAGAAATAAATGGTTCTTGTAAGTGGCGGTGTTCGGTGAAGGGATGGAGGGAGAAGGTGTCTGCGTGATCTCGCACCACTGTCCTAAGATATTATATCTTGTGTGTGCGTGTGACTGGCAATGCAGCATTCAGTCACTGACTTGCTTCCAGTCTGCAGCTCCCTTTGCAGCGGGCTTAGAGATATTGTAGGGGCTGATAAATCTCTGCGTAAGAAAGATGGGGCAAAACCCCCCAAGCTATTGTGCATAACGTATCTTTTTTGGCATGCTACAGGATTGCAGCAAAGCGAGACCGGTCATATCCTGATTGGTTCTTAAATGCCTTTTCTGTAATCACTTTGGGGCAGAGATTGACTTTGTTTATGATCAGGGCAGGGGTAAGTGTGCTGGCAGTGTTTAAACAGCACGTGGCATTTCATAGCAGAGCCTAATTTTAAGTACACTTCAGTGATATGCTGCCAATAGATTAACATGGGGGATCTCACAAAATTATACCCTGTAGCTCGTAATAAATTCCATTTTCCAAAGCAACACGCGTTTGAAGAGAGGAGGGGATGGCAAATACACTTGTTTTGTTTACCCATTTAAACAAAAAATATCCTTTCAAAGCACGGAAATGAACTTGGCAAGTGAGCTGATGGGAAAGGGCAGATTCCCCGATGCGTAAGGGATTGCTGCCCTGTGAGCGGGGCTGCAGGTCCCCCGTGGATCATCCCTTGGATGCAAGGAATCTCCTGTATCTCCTCGGATACAGGGGATTTCTAGACACCTCTGCATCTCTGTGCTGCCTTATGACAGTACAGAGGGTAGTCTGGGAGAAGGGAAGGATCGAGGCAAACCTCTGGTCTCATGTAACAGTTGCCGCGTCCCTGGTGGGAGCTCGCAACAGAAGCACCGTGAAGAGGCTGTCAGGCAGCAGCTCCGAGAGAGTTTCTGCATAACAAATCGGGAGGGTGATTGAGGCACTGATAAGCTGGTTGTCTTCCTGGGGGTTTGGGGCTTACTGCCAGATTGAACAGCCTAGAGTGTGCGTATCTGTCTTTCCCAAAACAAGGAATAGGGTGTGACACTCGCACTGTTGCTTAGTTCCTGTCAGTACAGGATTTCATCCTGTATTTCCTGATCCCGAAGGCTGTATTGCGGGTGGGTTAGGTCCTTCAGGTACAGACAGCAAGACAGGATGCTGAAACCAAGCCTTTTCCTCTTCTTCCTCAGAGACTCGGGGAAAAGATGAGCTCAGAGCTTGTGTGCACCTGAAGTGCAGCTGCTGGCACAATTCCGACATCCCACAGCTATCAAATATTGGGGTGACTGCAGCACAAGGACTAGAGCCTGGTGCATGTGCATCTACGCACCGCACAAACCTCCCGTTTCCAGGGTATGAGGTATGCTGAACTGAGTTCAGTCTTCACTCCTGAAATTGTGTTACTGGGCAGCTGAAGATTACAAGATCCCATGGGCCATGAAACACAAAAAAGATCACTGTGGTATGGCCCAGGGGCTAGTGTACACAAGTGGGAGAGGTTGGTTTTGGACTTCAGACCTTCTTCAGGTTTTTGATGTTGTATTTGGTTGGTTTTGTATTTTATACAGTGACCATTTCATGTAGACTATGTGTTAATTTTTTCATACTGTACCATGGACACTTAAGCCAACATGCCAGGAGATCATCAGGCCATCCCCAGCAGGAGTAGGGCCGCAATGTTCAGATGGGGAGCGAATGCCACCAGAAGCTGAAAACCACCCGAAACATTCCATCGGTGTGGGAACAGGACTGTAGCCCAGAGCTGCAGGCAGAGCAAAGACCCTTATCATAAAACTGTTTGTAGCCTATGGTACTTGGTTTGCACTCTCTCCTGAATGCTGAAACTTTAAACGGTAAGACCTATTTAATCTAAATGCATGAAATCGTAACCTGGGTTTTAAACAACTTTTGGAATTTGCACAGTAAAATCAAAATCACATAAAGATTTTTTTAACAGGAAGACTAGGGGTTAAAAAAATGACTGAGACAAAGCATTAAGAGAACGAAACATCAAACTGTATCACAATCAATCATTTCGGTATAATTGAACTCTGAAAATATACATTTTCTCTCTTGTGCATTGGAATTTTGTTTACAAGGATATCACATTCACTAAAAAGTAGTTGCATTTTACTGCGTATAGCTCCATGGTTTCACAGCACAATTTACTGCATTGTAATTAAGGTGCTTTTTTTCTTTTCTTTTTTTTTTTCTTTTTTTTTTTTTTTAGCAGCCACACTAGTATTTTTTTCCTGTGAGTATAGGATTTCAGCCTGTATTTCTTGATCCTGAAGACAAACCATCCTGGGCAGTGTGAAGGGGTTAGGCATAGATCAGTCAGGAATTAACAGGTTAGTTAATTTCAAGTGATTGAGCTTTAAACAGCATTTGGATTATCCCATGCAAATGCACCTCAAGCTGTAAATCACAGTGGTAAAACACAGCAATTCCTGAGGGTATTTCAATTGCAAACCTTCCCTAATGATTTTAAAATCTCCCAAATGAATTGGTATATTGACACAACTCTGTCCACAGTGGGGAATGTTTGTAGTTCAACAGCTGTAAATCCTAGAACAGTTGAATAATCTTATACTAAAACTAACTCTGTAAATGTTATACACATCCACTGTACGTTCTCCAACCCTATTAGCTTATTTAACAGCTCTAACAGAGAAATGCTATCTATTACTGCTGTCTCTGCCGGCAGGCTCACAACCAGAGGACGTGCGTCTCGGGAAGCTGCGGCCATCCCACCCCATTCACGGATCGGGTACCAAAGGGCTGTGTAGGCACCCGGCTGCGCACGCTGGATGAAGGCGCTGCGAGGTTCCTGTTCCAGCTCTGATGGGGAGAGCAGGCATCAGTTTAAATAAACAGATTGTTGATCCTCTGCCTCCTGACAATTCACCTTTTCTGACTGTCTGAGCTCTTTTGTTTTTAACCCAGAGTCCTTGCTCTAGACATAATTTTGGAGGAAAATAGAAGAAATCCACCATATATTGGCAGCTGTTAATTTATCCTATCTACAACAACTTGAGTGCAAATAGGTGCATCAGAAACATTGCCAGTATGGAAGAGTCCTGACTTTGATGGAAAGAGGGCAGATTTACGCTGGAGGCTGAGGTTCTCACGGTGCAGTATTCAGCTATGGTAGTGACAAGTGTTGATAGATTTAAAAGTGGCATCTTTCATCGTGTGAGTAAATGTAACATGCTGCATATGGCTGTAAGAGAACATTTCTTCTAATGAAATTACATACATAATTAATGCTATGGACCTCATTATGCATGAACATTGGAATAGTTCCGAACTGTTCAAGACATCTGTCTAAACAAATCAATGAAAAGTCTTGGTGATCTTTACTAAAGAAACCTCTTACAATCCGAATGTAAGTTTTTCCTGTTGCAAATGATGATCCTGTTGCTGCTTTTAACTTTAACTTTTATAGAGAGTGAATTAATGCAGTAATGGCATCATCAAACTTCCCTGCATTGTAATTACAAAGATCTGGTAGGGGTATATCCTTTTTCTAAACAATGTCACATCATTTTATGCTGATCCCTGATCCCACTTTCAATATATCTAGGATTACCGTACTGAACAGTACATAAAGCAAACATTCCCTGCAATCAATACTATAAAGGCCTGTCTGAGTCAGCTGCAAGTGCACTTTAGAAACTGCCTCTTCTTAAATCATGGCATGGCATTGGAGATCAAACAAAGCACTGAAGATGCTAGTCCCTGAATTTACATCTCTGGGTTTCACAAAAGGACATTTACAGTGGAAGACCCACAAAAACTCGTATACCCTGCACTGTAAGAGAAATGACAAATTCTGTTTATTCATCCTCGTGCTCCAATGGCCTGAACCAAATCTCACTGCAGTTAATGAAGAGACTCTGACTCGGATTACAATGGGGTTTGGATTAGACATTTATTAAAAGAAGTGTAAATATTTCTATTTTGCTAATGTAAAATGTCTCTCTAAGCAATTACACCTACCAAGTCCTCAATGTGTTGAAATTTAAGTGTATAATTGAAGTTTATGAATTGTTTTGTGTTCTGAGAATGTAGTGGCATTTTTGTTTTGGCTGTCTATGATTTTTTACTACCTATCTGTGGTCCATGTAAATAAAAGCCATATACACAGATACTTAGACATTCTCTACTATTTGCATGTTACCATTAATAAATACAGAAGAAGATATCTTGCTCTGTTCTCTCCTTCTCAAGATTCATTCTTCAGTGTCTTTCCTTATTACACAGGTAATAGCAAGAAATAAAATAAAATCTGATGACCATCTTCTGGAATTGAAAAACACAAATCTCAAAAATATTGCTAAACAAAGAAAAAATGGGTGAACATATTAAAAACACATGAACAATCTCAAATGAAGTGTGCATATCTTCACTGAGGACATATGTCCTGTTACGGGAGATGGTTGCTTACACTAACACATTGAGGCATGCATAAAGTTCTCACGTTATCTAGCCCTGGTCAAAACATGGAGCTTTCATCTCATGAGAAAGTCTTTCATTTCAAACTGTGCATTGCAAAGTTGAAAACTCAACATTATTTTTAGTGACGGGAGTACTAGAAAACATTCAGTAGACTACTATAAGCTAGTCTCCCTGGACTTCCCCCCGAGAAGGGTTAATTTGCATGCCTAATATTCCGAGTGTAATTCCCTCCCCTGGGCCAGACTTCCCAATGCACTGACAGGCCTCTGGCTGTTGCTTTGAGTGGTGTCTTCTCCACTCCCTCTGCTCCTGGGGGATAAAGCTTAGTGGAGGATCCCAGACAATAAAAGAAACAGGCCATTGACACTAAAACTCTCATGAGGGACAGCAGGAGCCCAGACAAATGCAGCTTTGTATGTATCACTCAGAGAGAAATACCTCGTTTAGGCGTGATAAGTTGAAATATTTTTAGCCTTCTTTCTCAAGAAAACACATCTTTTATGACTGTGCTCGTTGTCTGTCTACCCATCCATCTTTCAATCATTTCCCCCAGAGCAATAGCTTTTGAACTTTTTTGGCAATGTTGATCTTAGCACTTAAAAGAAAAAAAAAAGAATAAAAATTAAATCCCTAGAAAGGGGGCCTGTGTCAGTGACCCACAGAGGAAGCATGTTGCTGTGGTGTCTGCTCTGTTTCGCCATAAGGATTCCCATCACCAAACTCATCAGTCAGAGCATACCATAAATAGGGACCAAACTCTGCAGACAGTTAAAGGTACCGTAAGGAGAAAGCGGGTAAAAGTCAAAGAGAAAGGTAGGGTTACTATGGGACAACACTGGGGGTATGGGTTGCAGTCAAGGATTTTAGAAGAACGCGTGGATATGATATGAAGATGACTGTGAATGTAAGAAATGTATGGAAATATATTTCAGTAGTCTGTTCACTCACTTCCGATTGAACATTGCACTTCTTTGTCATATCCAAAGCAGTGTATTTAAATCTGAATCTAGGTATGTATGTAGTTGTTGTTTTGGATCAGATTAACACAAAACATGTTTTTATTGACACAAACTGAAACATGTCACTGTAAATGAGCCTCGTCTGACCAAGTATAAACACCTACCGTGTAGAATTCGCTATCAGCCTCGGCCCTCTGCACTCCCTTTTTAATCAGTGGAAGCTGTAGATGCTTCTAAGGGGTGATTCATGTCTTAGACATTCATTTTCCTAATGGAAAATTGGAAAGCTTCAGCACTCTTGAAACTCTCTGTCAGGCATTTAGAAAACTCTCAATAAACTCCAGTTATTTCTGTGTTCAAGGTAATGGTTCTCTATATACTTCATTCTGAACGTGGGGTTTGTTAGAAAATGCTGAATTTCTAATGACAACCACTTTATGTTCTGAGTGACATCCTTTAAAGTTCAGAGGAGGAAGATCTCCATTTTGCATAGCAAAGGGCTAGTCCTAATTGATTGGTGTCAGCAGAAACAGGTAGACAGGCAGCACAAATGTGGAAAATAACTGAATAATAAGAACAACATCCAGAATTCCAGGAGAGACAATATCTCATAAAAATTGATGTAAGATGTATAAGGAGATGCACTCACTGAGCTCAGACATGAATCTACACAGACACTGCTGCTGTGTACCACTTTTACAAGAGCTGCAGTACGTTATCACTTCTGACCTATACCTGAAGAAGAAATAACACGTACCCCATAAATGATAGTTCCATATGAGAAGAACATAAGTTATCTTGGCATTTATTTCTACATTTGTTGCTGGACCATCTCAATTTGTTACTGGTTACAGATCCAGACAGCCTGGATTTTAGTACCAGTCCAGGCACTGCAAAAGCACTGGTCCCTCCCTAAAACAGCCTTGCAGAAATCCTCTTTCCGGAGCAAATGTGTTTATATAAGCCAAACAAAAGCAAAACAGAAGAAGGGCAGCATACTCAACTACAACTTTCTTATGAATTCCCTTCTTAGGAGTTTTCTTTAAAAAAGAGTACAGAGAGTAAGAGAGATGTTTGCTCGAAACATAATGCATACTAATACATAAGTTTTCGTTGATATAATACCAAGACAATCTCCAATGACATACCTGTTTTTCTCTACTTCTTTTTTTTTAGCTGAAAGTAATTGAACGTTAAGAAAAGTGGGAAATGCAGTAGTTGCAGCCAGAGTGAAGGTTTTCTTTTTCTTTAAAGAGAAATTATTTTCCATGGATTTTCAAATATTATTGTATTAGGAAAACCTATCCTTGAATTCCTTGTATTCCTTCAGCAGTTATAGTGAATTCTATTGATGTGTTATGAGCTGCTTTTCTGATTTGATTCAACATAATTGCACCAATTTGGTAGCATTTTCAGATTTCAGTCTCTAATTCCCACTGAAATGGCTAAGATTTCAGTGCCCAGCTGCTCATTGTCTTTGGTTTTCTTATGTGGGAGTCACCTCTTGGCTATCTGCAGAGAAACATTCCCATGCTCTGCGAGCATAGCTAGTGGGGCTAGCATATGCTTTCGTGCATCAGATGAAACAAATCTCCCCATGTGGCTAACTGAAGATGCCAGCCACATTTTCATTGCCTGTCATAACTAATGCCAGCACCAGAGCCTTTTATTGCCGCCGACCACGGGAGTCAAAGGTCTCAATTACTTGCTCTGGATGTCTCTGTATGCACACTCGGTCTTCATTCCTGTTTGCCGGGTCTTGACACAGGTATAAGCTACACTCAGTCCAAGATTCCTGCTATTGTGAGAGGACGTGGAGAAAAACACCTCCCGCACATACTTTAGTAGTATCTCCAGAGACCTAACTCCTGTTTAGTCTTCCTACTGCTCCCTGCTGTAACGACCTCGGAGAGAGGACACTGCACCTTCACAGTTTTTACAGTCTTTCCTGTGGTTGACTTAAGCTTTATACAGATGTTTCATCTACCCTTAACTCTGACCTTAAACTGCCTTTCAATCTGGATAGGTTAGGGCTGCAGAACCAAAAACATTCTGAGGGTTTACAGTTTTGCGTGGACTTAGAAATGAGGACTGCAAAAGATATTGAGACGTCACCACGTCTCCCATTCAGAACATGTCAATGGTTTCCAGAATTACTGTGATTTCACTGCTGGTCCAGAGCTGGAAAAAGACCAGAGTCCATATTTCACATCAATCACTTGTTGCTTTTGTTGGTGATACACTGACAGTGCAGAAATATCCCGAGTCCAAACATGTGAGGTAGCTACCAGCTCTGAATGTGTCAATATTGTCACAAAATCCATGATACCAGATTTATTCCCTGCTTTGCTCCATCCTGTGAGTACCAGACTAGCTCCGCTCTGTGTCACCTCACCATGTGTTTGTCCCCTCGCTCCAGTACCTTCTGTCACCACTCTAAAGAAGAAGAGAGACTAGCGTTGGACACAGCTCTTCCCCCACCTCCCGATTCACAAAATTTACCCTACCCCAGTGAAACGCTGGAGCAGACCTGCTGTGTATGCTAGGTCAGCTGGTCCCAGGAGGAGATCATATGGGGAGAGGAAGAATCTGGGCAAGGGTAGGAGAAAAACACGGCCTGGGATGTGGTCCTTGTGCTGTAACTTTCACACTAGCATACATTTCTTTCAGGACAGGTCTTGACTGCCTGATCCATACAGATTTACTGCGGAGCAGTAGCCCCTCACCCCACTCAGCGCCTTCCAACACCCTACAGACCCCTTTGCCTGAAGGTTTACTGTGATCCCTGACATTGTCAAGAGCCTTTTCAGGTATCGTTATCTGGAAAGACTTGAGTAATATTGCCCATCACTTACAATTCTTTCATAATTATCAGATTGCACATTTGATATTACCTTGGCCCCCTGACTACTATGCTTATTATGCCAAATGGCTCCTTTTTGAAAAGTTTGCTGTGGGATTCAGCTGTACTATCTGTTGTGGTCTGAAAGAATCTGGGCTGTGTTACTTGTCATCAGAAATGTATCCAGGATTTCCTAGGATTTGAGAGAGTTCAAATTTGAGAATCGAGTTTCACCCGTTAGAGTGATCCCTAGGTGCCAAAGGGAAAGTCTGAGTTTAGAGCTGCTGCTCTTCAAAGTTTGGCAGTATTTAAAGTGGATGTTTCAGGCCTAGCTCTGCTTGTTATATTTCCCAAAGCTTTCCTGCCATTGTACATTCTGTGCTATAATAAGCAATGCTCTAGCACTCGACTGCACTACTTATAATGCTCCCAGTGCTACTTGACTCTGCTACTAAAAATGCACCTGATGATAATGCCACTTGCCCACTACCTCCTCATGCACCACCAGTTGGCTCATTACTGGATGCCTGGAGGCAAAGTGAACTGTCCCAGTCTTTCCCTCCATGTTGGCAAGGATAAGGGTAGCATAATAAATACCACTCAGCCATTCGATTTCCCAGTTCCACTGAGTTCCCGCATTTGGAATAGGTTGTAAATTCTCTTGAACACCATCACTCACAGATTATCACTGATGCACATACACTGAACTTTGTGCTCTTTATTTCAAAACAAGCACTGTCTTCAGCAAAGCAGCGCAGCTCAGCTGCTTTCCAGTCTTCGTGTGCAATAGATTGTATCTTTAACAAATTATTAATGTTCCTATTACAAACTGATTTGATTTATATTTTTGCTGCCAGCAATGGTCTAATTATTTTCGTATTACTGTGTGGTCATAATGATAATTGTCCTCAATTTACACACTGACTAAGCATTTACTTTCACAGATTTGGAGATTGTGAGATTACTGATGAGAAAAAGCAGAGAATGTAGAAGTTTAATATAATTAGTTGTAAGGGGAGTCTCTAATAAGGAACCGTAAAAACTCAATTTTCACTGAAAGGATCATTTTGCATTGTACGGTTTTTGTGTTGGTTTTGTGTTTTTTTTTTTTTTCTTTTATCCACCCAGGAGCAGAACAAGCTGATCTTACTGTCACAGCTATTTTGTTTGATCAGTCTATTTATAGGTTATTTGCAGGTTTTTGGTTTTTAACTTCTTATGGAGGACTATGACATGAGAGATAATAAGTAGAGGTTAATGCATTATATTAAGGACTGAGATCTAACTGTTCTGTACATTTTGTGATAGTCAAGGGAGGAAAAGAGATCCTGGCCCTGTCATCTTCAACAGAGCCAGGATTTTGCCTTTGGATTGGCAAGATCCACGTATGTGTATAAAGCATCCACCGGGGAGAAAGGCAGGGATAAGATAACAACAAAATAAACAAATTATCACACAAGAAGTCTGAGCTCGCTAACAGCTCGTCCGTTGTCTGTAAGCTCTGTAGGTTTCACAGGGGAGGCACGTTGTAAATAGTGATTTGACAGTAATTACATGGATTTGTGAAGGAATGTTTGCCATGCATATTGAAGGTGGCAAGTTAAAGCCTGAGCTCATCACCCTGAGGTCTTTTTATAGTTAATAGAGAGACACAAACATCTGCAAAGAGGAATTCATCTAGTCTTTGCTCAATTTCTGTCTGAGGTTGAGTACCAGCTGGGAGGTGTCTACTGCTCTCCATTAACCCTAAGGGAAGCACAAGAGAGTTAGACTGCACTTAGACAACTAAATTTTAGATGCCTAATTTAGGGAAGATCAATCCCACCCACGGAGGGATTATATTACCCACCTTCACTCATAAAACAGGGTAAAAGACAATGAAAGGAAGTGCTTTTTTGAATAGTTTCCAAGCAAAATGCAATCGTAGTACTGGAGCTTTGAAAGTTTCAGCTCACTCTTCTGTCCCCATAAGATGCAATTACAAAGAAAAAAAAATGTTTTTATGGAAATGATTATTCATTCTATGCAAGAAGAGTGTTATTTGTACTACATTATACCTACAGAAGAACCTGAAATCATGCATGGTTATGAACATTATGCAGAAAAATATTCAAAATATTTATGTAGCAAACCCAGCATTTTGTGCTTATTCTAACAGGTTTTGAACATTTTTAATAGATTATCTTATGTTCAGCTGTAAATTCATAATGGTAGATTTTCAAAACCACAGATTTTCATCATGTGACATCAGAACTACAGTATTTAGGAAAACAGCACAGTCTGTGAAGGAGCAAGGAGCTGTTGTAACACAAGTAACTCCATTAATTAGAAACCTAGTTTGACAAGTTCTAACCCTTCTTCCTAATTTTAATTCTACCTGGTGGATCTGTAGGAATGAGTTATTAGTGCTGATATTCTGAAATGCCACTTAGGTCTTGTGTAATCAAAGAACTGTATTCTCTCAGAACACAAAGGAACCCCTAGTGTGAATTTGTAATTAACATGCTGAAGGGGATGTTTCCACCCATGTACTGAACGCAGTTGTTGGGGCTAATAAACAAGCGCGATGGATTCATCCTTTCAACATGATCAAAGAACACATAAAGATACAGGCACACGTAATTTTGGGAAGCGTGGAGACATTGCTTAGCATAAACTTGTATCAGAAGAAGGATGTTAGATCTGTGGTTTTGGATATGAATAATTTCCAGAAGAGATATAAAAACGTCTTGCCTAGACTAGCAGCAAGACGCACTGTGTAGCATTAGACTAAAGATAAGGCAGCACCTTTGGTACAAGTGAAACCCAGCATCACTCTGTATCCATGCCCGTACTGGAAAGATTGGGAAGACTCCTGAACTAACAGGACTATTTATAGCTAACGCAAAGCTTTTAGGAAGACAGAATATCTTTTATCAGACCAACAAAACAGACAACTTTCCAGGCACAGCAGTCTTTCTTCAGGTCACTTCAGGCTCGTGAGCCTATCTGTTGTTTGGTGGTTTGTTTTTTTTAAAGTGTATCAGTTGGTAATAAAAGATATTGCCTCCATACAAAAATTGCTTTGCTTGTGCCCTTAGGACATTATGGTTACTATATATGCCACCCTAATGGCAGCCTTAAGCAAACCAACCAAAGGCGTAACTTGCTATGTCTTAGTTATGTTCCTGTAAAATTTCAGTCGAGCACAAAAATCACCGAGTTTTTATCAGGAGGTGAACCATGGCCAGGGGGTGGCCTCATTTAGCTGTCTCACAGTAAGGGTACTGTAAAGATGCAAGAGACTCATCTTGCCTGTTAGATTTGAGAGCAGGGTGGCTACTCTAGTTAGCAGATATCCTGCTGACAGAAATACCCACCATTTTTCAATGAAGATACAGTCCAAAAGCACAGACGTGAAGCAACACGTATTCATAACAGCCTGTTGCATTGCTATAATCTCTACAAGAGGAAAAAGTCTTGTATTTATAGCATATTTACTATAGGTTAGATTACTGCTTAATAATCGGTGTTTAAGATTCAGTCTAGGAACAAAATCATATTTAGGCATATTTAGACGTGTATGAGTAACCATACCTTTGAGTTCTCCGGTTATTTTTAATCTTTCTTCTACGGATACTTGGCTATTGCCAACATTTGTAGAAAAAGAATCTCCAGACTAAAAAAATGCTGTTTCTCCCCTTACAATAGCAAGCCAAAAATATTCCAGAAGTCATATTCAGTACTTTAACTCTTGACCCTTGTGCCAGGGTCTAAGGATATGATCTCTCTTTAAAATATCTATTAGTTATCAAAATAAAAAAAATCTATAACATAACACCTACTGGAAATAGGGAAGGCTGATAAATTCTGCTCTCAGCTGAATAGTCAGAAAAGGCCTGAAAAATTAAAAAGTATTTGAAAACCTAGATAAACAGAAATCTTATCTATCTATCTCCCAGCAAGCTAGCTAGATAATGTCTTAGGGTTTTTTTTCAATGTAGAGCCTATTATCACAGAATCTAAACACCTAACACTCTAAACACCATGCAAACTGAAGAAGCTGACAAAATACTTGCCTGGAACATTGCAAATCTTGCTATTTTGTGCTATGTTTGCACAGCTCATGCATGAATGCTCTCCCTATATTACCGAGATTTTGTTTGTTAAGATAGTGAGGATAAATGAGGAAATATATAATTTGTGACTTGAACTGAAAGTGCAGAAATATTTCCAGTGTTGCACACTGCAATTTATTTTTTAACATAAAGGTTTATGGTAATGAAGGGGAGTTCATGGACATTGTTTTCTCTGTTTTCCAAATCTGATTTTATTTATTAATAATTTTAAAATGTCATGAAGCCTCAGTTTGCTACATATGACGTTACTTCTTCTGAAAAGAAAATCATGTGGATTGTTAAATTATCAATTCAATTGGTTTATCTTTGAAACTAAAGAGACCAGAAAGCAAAGAGGAGCCTTGGGGAATTCATAGTAAATCTAATCAGATACAAAAGCATTTGTAAATCTCTGTGCATCTTCATGTTATTTTTCTTTGTGGTAACCGTATTTTCAGGAAAACAGTTGTGGTACACAGTTGCAAACATAAGAACAGTCATTCCTTATTCTCTAATAGGGAATACTATATGGGTATATACACTGTCTCTCTATACTGTTCTCACTTTCTGAACAATATTCATTGCTTGTTTTGGAGGATGCCATAATGGCCTTTCTTAAGCAGAGCTCACCCTGGAAGTTGTATCCAACTCCTGAAATTAAATGCAAAAGATGGAGCACAATACTATAAAGGCCACTACTTTAACTTTGAACACCTCCAAATTCTGTATGTTTTCAGTTGGGGAGTCTATACCTACTGCATAAACTCTGGCTGGTTGTGGGTGCTGCACGCTGCCAGAAGTGCCATGGTGCTCGGCTCCTCCACGCTCAGGCTGTGAGGCTCAAATGCCCACCACCTCTTTTTTTTTTACCGCTCTCTGGCCCTCTCTCAGGCTTCAGCAGTTGTGTGCCTCAGAGTCAACTTCACACCAGTGGAGGAGAGGAATCTTCTTCGAACTGTTTTGCCATCTGTGAGATCCATTTATAAGTCATTTGCCTCTGCTGTTCTAAACCCATCAGCAGTTATGCACATGGACAATTTTATGGACTGGGCTAGATCCTTGAATGGGTAGAGACACACTCTGACAGGCTGCGTAACTACCAAGCTGTTTGCAGCAAGAAGGCTTTAGCCTTTAAAATTTTCTGGCAGGGACTATGTGTTATGGATGTTTTTTACAGCTCCTAGTATGTGTCCTCCATTTTATTAAGCACCCTTCTTGCCCCAGTTCATAAATGTCCACCTGGCAGAGGGGTGGATACACCTGTGAGTTTGGCACCAGGAGTGTTTGGATTATGGACCACCTAATGAGCAGAGGTGCAATTACAACAAATTCAGAATTTGTGGGTGAACACACGGAAAGTGAAAGAGTTGGAGAATTCTCGTTTGACCCTGTCATTATTCATGGGCAGAGAGTAAAGATCTGTGTCTGTGACAATTGCATTGGTGTTTATCAGCAAGGCAAGTGTTTTTAAAATGAAGATTAAAAAATGGCATTGCCTGTTCATAATATCGTATCAATTCTATCTAGTTTTTTATAGTATATGTAAATTATGTTTTGGATTTGATGTAATCTACAAAACTATGATTAAAATACTTTTTTCTGTTTATTTCATTCTATCATCCATGATAAGATGACATCCCTGAATTGAAAAGCCATATTCATTAATAAATAGTCCCATATTTTCAATAACAGCTTTGGAAAAGATGAGTTTTATCCAAACAACGAAGTAAAAGCTTCATCAGGGTTTCATTTCTCTGCAAATGGGAAGGAAATCTTTGGAGTTTGCAGTCTCCACTCAGTGCACACTATTTCCATGCAGCTGTGTTGCCTCCTACAGAGCATCACTCCCAGGACCTGCCTTTCATCTGTTATTCTCCACTCTGCATTTATCTTCCCTGTCTGTACTGACAGCACAGGGCTAGATCACCCCCCTCCAGAGGCAAACCCCACCTCTATAGGATGAATCTCTAGCTGGGGTCACCCTACACAGCGCTCCCAACATCTCTTCAGGCAGCACGGTGCACGGAAGGGTCTATATTATTGTGGCTGCCTGTTTGTGCCTGCTTGTAGGATTGGAGGTAGGGCAGGCCCCGGGGAGAAGATAACGCAGCTTCAGTTTGCCGTTTCCTAGGAGATTCAGACGAGAGCAGTAAGGGTGGCTGAGCCTCTTTGGAAATCCTGGTCCCTCGCTGAACCAGCAAGACCTGCTCACACACGGCTCGCCCTTCGGAAGCCTGGCGCTGCTGGGGCTGCTGTTGTGGGAAATCTTGCTGCTCAGCGTGGACCGCCGAGACGACTGAGCTTCGTGGGCTTGGACCAGAGGACCACTCAGAAGAGAGGGTGGCACACAAAGTCGGGAAGAATCTGGAAGCAGTGACCCCAGCTTTTGGTAGAGCTACAACGCACAGCTAGAGCAAAACTGTACTTGGTGTGTCTAAGAAAGGGATTAGAAATGGCCTGATAAAACCCGGTAATCTTACATTAGTCGTATATGAAGCTTAAGTACAACTTTTGAATGATATTTAAATATATGGAGATGAATGAAAAAGGGGGTACAATGGCCCGTGAATTAGCAAGTGGATTGTGTCTGACTGAACTTTGGTAACTGAGCTTGTCTGAAGAGATTAATTTAACACTTAATCTACTTGGATTCAATGCACATGGAAAATTGTTACATACTTGGAATAAAAGGTGGATTAGCACAAGATCACAGTGTGGGAACTACAAAAATTTGTGCTAAAATAAAAATGAATTGTTGTCTGTAATTCCTCAAGAATCAGTATCAGACTCAATGCTATGGAAAATATCAGAAATATCTTGACTACAAAAAATAGGAATGTGTTAACAATTTTTTTCAAGAAATACAAATGTAGCAGACATTAACAATATGGAAGATGATCAGAATATCACATGGGAAGAAATGGATAGGCCTGAGAACTGGGACAACATATGTGATTTAATTAGTTTGAAATGCGAGGTAATGAACATAGGGAGCAATGAGAATTTCTTCAATCAGAACTTCTGCAATCATCCTAAGGCCCGCTGGTTGAAACACGAAGACTTAGGGGTATTAGTCAGTCAAAGAATTATTATGCACCACCTAGGTGCATGTAGCAGTAAAAAATGGAAATACAATTCTCAGATGTATCCAGTGAGGCTTTTACAAAACGAAAGCATTAAGTATTAATTATAAGTTGCACTGGTGAGACATTATCTGGTATAGAGTTTAGAATTCCAGTCATAAAAACTCAACAAGTTAAACTCCTAATGGAGCTGGTGGAGAGAGGAAAAGAGTTAATAGTACTGCTATAGGAACAGAAAGCCTGTTTTGTGGCCGAAGCTTATCAATTTGTTTAATGTGACAAAATAAAAACCAAGAGTACTTTTGGTCTACTTGTATAAAGATATGATAAAAGCAGATGGAAAAGAAAAAGAAGGCCCATTAAAGCTAAGGGACAATAATGACATAAGTAAGACATAATAAATGTGGCACAGAAATTGGAAAAAAAAGTTCTACAAAAATCTTATAATAGAAGTAGTGGTGGCAAGAAACTGAATTGGTTTTCATGCATAATGTTTTCAGTGAAAGGGATTTGATAATGTGATTGATTATGATGTAGGAGAGCTGGAGTCAGTGATGCAGAAGTGTCCCAAAGAAAGCGACCTCATGCTGGAGCTGGGAAAATGAAGCCAGAAAAGACCAAGACCCCGATTTTAAAAAGACCTACATTGTCTTTACGCATATAGACCTCATCTGTTGAAATCAAAGTAACATTTAACTGAATGAACCAGCAAACAATGTGCAGTAATGAAACTGAAACCAGCAAAAGACTAAGCAATAGAAAGGAAAAAAATGCTGAAGAAATCATCCAATGGAAAATAGCCACCATAATTTGCTATGTGCATATCAGTGATACGTATAAATGTATATAGATATATATGTACATTGATCTGTTTACCTATGTTAATTGTCAGGGCCCCACAGGCATCACTCCCTGTCCCGGGGGCTGGCTGCCCGGGCCAGCTCGCAGCGTGACTGTCTGTCCGTGTCCCTGCTTTCCTGGCCTGGCTGGGGCACGGGGGCACTGCGCCCTTGCCAGGGAGGGCACTGCCCCTGCCTGCCTCGCCACCACCCAACCTCCTGGCTCCCCTTCCCCCACGGAGCAGCCCTGACTTTAGCCACCCTGACACTAAACTATTTTCATGATCTGGTATTACTTCTTTGAGCGGAAAGATTTTTCTGCTCTGGGGACCTGGGAAGAGTTTGCCATTGTTCCTTCCTAACCCGAGAGTCCAAGTTTGCTCACGGTGTTGAGGAGCAGCAGGAGGGTAGCAAAGCACGGCGTCTGGATCTCGGTGGGATGTGCAGAGAAGCCTGGCAGCTGGGAAGCACTCTGGAGCTCTCTCTTTGGCAGCTGCCTGCAAGCCCAATACTTGATTTCTTCTGTCAATACCAACCTGGAAAATAGCTAAGCAAATGAAATCCAGATGGTGTCTTCTGAGCATGCAACTGAACCAGTTAGGAACACCGAAGACGCAAGCGCTTCACAACACAATATGCTAAAGCTCTCCCTGACATCCCGAAGTGCTGAAAACCTAGTTCTAGTGTTGATGAAGTGCTGGCGGATATAGAAGCGTTAGCAGAGAAAACTGCAATTCCTCTGCAGTCCCAGAAGCTGCAATGGCATGTATCCTGAGTGTTTTACATTTTGTTTTGGATATTCCACGTAGCTCTATTTGGTACGGACTCCCCTGCAGTAGCATTCTCATTTCAGCAAAAGCAGTACAGAAATGATTCGCGTTCCTAGGCAATTTCCCTCTGCGCTGCTGCACAGAGGAAGGAAAAGGAGTTCGTTTTCCTTTACAGTTACCAACACTTGAGACCAACCAACTTAAAACAAAGATTTTTTTTTTTTTTTTTTTTCTTCTTCTCTTTCTCTCTTTTCTCTCCTGGAGTGTAAAAAAGAAATTGTATTTGTGAAAATAAACAGCATGTTGCTATAACACTTCCCCAGTCCCAAGCATTTTCTCAGACTGCTTTTTTTCCCCCTGAAGATCTACAGCACTGTTCTGGTGTATTAGAGACCACCGCAGGATTCCTGTATGTGGACTACATTAATGAGTTCCACGTAGACCATAGAATATTCTGAGTATGCAGGAAACGTTTTAATGCATTCTCCAAAAGCAGACTTTCTTCTAAATAGAAAGTGGCTGAGTTCTCAGGAAAGTAACTTTTACAGCTCAACATATTTCATTTTTCTGAATTTACAGTTGTTAGCATCTGTGTGTATTTTGCTGTTTTTACTTGAATGCACCGATCATATGTTAGTATTTGATTTATGTTAATGAAGACGGTAATTGGATGATAACAAAAGAGGGAAAGAGGAACCAACATAAAAAGAAAATGCTGCAGGGGGAGCAAAAGACCAAGAGGGTTGGATCCATTTCCTATTAAGGTCTTCAGGAGTGTTGCCACTGATCTGACTGAGATTTAGCTCTTGACCTTAGTGGAAAAAAGAGAGTGAGGTTCATTAACAGCTGTTATTAAATAAAAATAATTAAAAAATAATACAACTCCCACCTTCCATAGAGCTATGTAGAAAGAGAAAATAGGAATTAACTTGAAGGTTGTTGGTTTTTTTTTTTTAAATGCAAATACTTTGAAACTGAAGCTCTTTTTTTCCTCAGAGAAGGTGTGTTAGAGAAGGTTTCTCTGTTCCTTTACCTGGGTCAGAATAAGAGAGGACCTCGTGAACTGGCGGAAGGACACAAAGTCCTTTCTCTACCTCACGAAGCTGATTTCACAGTTAGCATGCTCCCCGTCACGTTGCTTGGTTGAGAACACGGGCCCAGGCATGATCTGGAGTGGACCCAAACGTGCAGCGCAGATGAGGCATTGCATTTGGAGAAAGAGAGGTTAGCTGTGGGGATGCCAGCTTTGCCGTGCCGCTTCCCTTTATGGCCCGAGAACGGACACTTTGACTCATTTTATACACTAGTATGGACATGTCCTGTGAGTCCTGAAAACTAAATGCTTTCCCCCTGTGACGACTTTTCTGCTTTCTTACTACCAAAACTCCTGCCTGTTTTTAAATTGGCATGACACTAATGATGCCAACACAGCAAACGCTTTGCCAGGACTGCTCAGAGTAGTCTCCCCTGACATAGCACTGATTATTTATTTTGAAACATTTTCAATGTTGCTGCTTCTGTCTTCTGTTATGTCAGCGCTTACAGAGTGTCATTTTTCTAATAAATTAATTTGTTATTTTGAATTCACAGAAGTAAAATATGAATGGGGTAGAATGAAGCAAACAAACACACAAAGAAGGATGAAATATGCAGAAAACTGTTTGGGAATACATGCTGAAGTCAATGGATTTTAAAATGTCTTCCTCTTGCTTGTAGCGTTACTTGAAAAGCAGTGACATCCTTAGCCTCTCAACAAATATGGGGCGATTCATGCTATAAAATAACTGTGGACTTTTGACATCTTCTGGATTCATGGGTGGAGAGGGGCATCTGTACGATGTGGAGTTTCAGGAGTGTGGAGAGAGGGACTCTGATCTGAGACCCCTGGCTTGTTACATGATGGTACATCCTAACGTAGAGCGGGTAACTACTTGGCTTTTGGCTTGAGACTTACAACACGAAGACCTCAGAGCTAAGGATTCTTCTCACTTTACAGTAATTTTCTCTCTTTCTTGCTATACAGCATCCGCACACACCTTTGATTAAGTGAGAAGTGGACATCAGGTGCAGGGCAGAAAAAAGCATGTGTTATCACAGAGCTTTGAGAGTTAAGCTGAAACTCGCCATGCAAGAGCCTCTGCAGCTCTTAACTCCAGCAGCTGTTCTATTTTGAGAATGTGGGTACACACTGATCCCATGTTGACTGTTACCCCTAATTTAGATGGCAGATGTGAAGACAATGGTAGGTGGAGTAAGAATGTAGGAAAAAGGGGTGTGAGTGGGCTACCAGATAGACGATACCTGGTTTATTTATTAAATGCAGAAATAATGAATACTGTTGTTTCTATGTTACGGTTGTTGCAGAAATCTAGATTTTCAGGGTCTAATGGGTGATGGGACTAGTTCCAGTGTCCCATTGCTCTGTTTTACACTCTGTATTTTAGAATTAAGCTGTAAGGATCAGTTAGCTTAATAGCATAGCCAACTAGGTAGCAAATTTTGTAGGACTTCTGAATGATGCTCACTAAGGCCACATTTCAGCAGTCTGCTCCTGTTCAACAGAGCTCTTAAGAAGGTGAAAGCTGCCAGGCACCTGCTTTGGTCTCATTGACTTCATCCCTATTCCTCACAGCTTTGGCCTTAGGTAGATACATACGCACTGCAGTTTTGTAAGGCAATGACCCAGTGCACTGCTGGATGACCTCAGCTCCCACTGGAGTCAGGGGTCCTACACATACAGCAAGGCAGTAATGCCCATGAGTGGTCTGATTACAGAGAAGTACACACACCACGGGTTTAGCTAGATCAAGCCCCTTGACTCCATGGGGGCAGAAAGTACCAAGTTCCTTGGAGGACTGAGCCCTGAAGGCTTTGAGTTGCTGGTATTCATGCTGACTTACACTGGCCGTGCTGGGGGAGGAAGGAAGGAAGGAAGGCTAAGGGCTCCAGCACATCATGGTGCTAGAAGAAAGAACTGCCTATTGTCTATTCCCAGCAAAGGGAATAACGCTGCAGAAAGGCTATAAAGCTGCCCTCCACTTGCAGAAGCTAAAGTGACAGCCGTTCAATCCGGCTCAGTCAAGTGTTCTCAGGTCTCATTTCAAGGGAAGCAGACAATGATAAATTGAACAAAGCAGGTGGGCCGGCGAGAGAGAACAATGGAAGAAACAACCCACAATGGGGCAGAGCGATCCTGCAGCTGTCTCTGCTTTGTCTCCTTTTTCCAGTGGTCTCACTTGAGGAAGGACATGACTTAGCACTCGGGAGAGGTGGTAAAGGCTGAGTATTGTTTTGCAGAAATGTTTTTAAACCCCTTTCTCTCTCTCTCTTTTTTTTTTTCCTATTGACCCCAGCCTCAAATTCTAAATGATCTTTAATACAAGAGGAAAATAAGCAAAGCATTTTCACTCACGTCAATCTAAATGAAAGCCATTTCTTTGTATTTATTTTTTTTTTTTAGCTTTTTGCAAGTATTATTTTATCGTTTCATTTCTCTTTTAATCCCCCTTTGTTTCATTTGGCAGCCGCAACAATAGTTCCTAGCCTCTGGCAAGGAAAACAGATGAGCAAATATTCTCTGTCTTGGAAGCTAAATACATCGCCCCAGCGACAGGCCTCTCCAGCTTTCCAGCTACCATGAGTCCTGAGCCTACTCTTAAATTGGTAAGTCAGCAGCCATGCCAGCACAACGCGTTGCCAGAATTGTTCAATCAGGCCAGTCTATATTGATTTATTTTTAAATGTATTCAGCATCAGTTCCTCTGTTTTCTGTCAGTTAGCTATACTGTCACAGGCTTTGATTCACCACCCCTTCTACTGCAAATCCTATGAACACATTATCAAGCAGCCAGTGCACCTCGGATTTGAAGCTGACAATACAGGATCAATGTCCCAGGGGTTCAACCCTGAATTTCAATAATTCAATTAAATTCCTCGAACACTGGATTCAGCCAGAACATCGATTCCACATTGCTCGCACGTTCACGTACGAGGCATCCTCCACAGAGAACCTGCGTATAGTCCCCTTGTTGGTGTATAACGAAGCGAAAAGAGAAGATATTGAACTGGAGGAAAGATAATCAAGCGTTGAACCTGCTGAGCCTATTATGTGAAAAACTGTTCAGGAGAATGCTGCAGCAGCTGAAGCCACTGGAGGATATTGTATGTAAAATTGGGGTTCTATTAAAAATGTATAAACATATCCAGGATTAGGTTTTAAAGCTATTGCTACAGGTATGAAATGAGCTTAACTGAGAACTCCTGGGTTCCCTCTAGACTCATTTACAACTAACCGAGGGAAAAAATAAACTCTTTTATTGCTTGAATAATTCTATGCTACCTATAACAGTAGTTAATAGTTAATAAGGATTTATGCCTCTCATAACTGAAAGGTGTATCTAGTTTCGGCAAGTGGGAAGGCTTATATTACAGATACTAGTAATTCATTGCCCATTACTTTGTTCACAAACAATATAGGAAGAAAGAGGTAGAAAGACAGAGTCTGTACAAGCAAGTGTGTGTGAAACCGCAGTTTATTACCACACAGAAAGATTCTTTAAAGAATGCCCCGACTTCCAGGCCCAACCCCAAACGTCTCTGGAGCTGTTTCTTTGGATGCAGCAGTCTACAACTGCACGGTGCCCTCGGTGAATAGTTATTTGTACCAGGTGTAAAAGTAACAGCCTCCCTCCCATCCAACAGCAGCTGCAAATCTGTAACTGCAGGATGCACCGAGTAGTGATAAACACTCCTCCTTAGGCTGCAGCTGGTAGCTCCTTGGGACCCTCATTACCTCTCGGTGGGTGTTTGCACAACGCCCAGGATGAGAAGTCAGGGGTTTATTTTAAGAAATAACTTCAGCTATCGATAATAATTCAGTAATTGATAATAATAACAACTGTGAAATCAACTGCCTCGGCAACAAAAAGATTGCCGTGGCTACAGGGCCGATACATTTAGAAGAGGACATTTGTCCTTACGGTCTAATTCACGGGTCATTTTTCATTGACCACTAAGGGACAAGTCATTCCCCCTTTAACAATTTTACTGTGACTTCAATTAAGCAAAATTCCAATTGTTTCTAATTAAGCATTGTGGTTATTGAACATTTAAGCAAAACCTCAAATAAGGTTCTGTGGCAAACGGTCCATGCAGGACATAGCAATACTCTGGAAAGTAAGCATTTATAGGCCTTTCAATATCAATACTTGCCTTAGTATAGCCAGCAATAGTGAAACAAAAGAGCACTGTAATTTTTAAAGTAGACAACATTTTTTTTATAGACTACAGCCATTTCAATTCCATAGGTCAGATTCCTGTACGACTGTTCTTATTCACTTATTTGTTAGAGTAGCACCCAGAGACCCATTCTGGATTGAGGTATTGTATAAACACTCAGAAAAATACAGAAATTATCTTTACAAAACATGAATGAGGATCAACGAAAGCTAAAAAGGATAGAGCTTGGAATAAATACCATTATGAGATGGATAAAGCCATTTACATATACAACAAACGGCAACATTGGGTAAGAACTGACTGGGCAATAGTCTCAGCTTAAAAATGTTGTTATTAACATGGTGAAGGGGAGGAGGATCAATAGAGGGCTATTGTGTTCTTTTCAAAAGAAAGACAATTTTGTGTTTATTTTTCAAAAGTGCAGTCTGCTCTCTAGCTAGAAAAAGTAGTCACATTTCTTTTTAAAAGACTTTATTCCCTTTGTTGACATCTTCTCAAACCACAGTGAAATTTTCATTGACAGTATCTCCAGGGACACCATTTTAATATCTTTTGGCAGTGAGGACCTGGCCTCTGACTAGCTGGGTCGTTGAAGGTAAGTCTCCCTTCTGTACCTCCATTCACCGTACAGGTCTTTTTTATTTCAATCATTAGTTCACTGGTGCAGAGACTTTTTAAAATTTGTATAGGTAAAATTAGAACATGCATCTCTTCTCTGATTTGTGTCCCACAAACTGAACTGTAATGTTACTGCTAATAATAATACTTGCTTGAATAAGATTTCAGGATCAGTCCCATAGTATACAAGTGCAGTGATGGTTCATTATACAAGTATGCTTGTGACACAGACTGTTGTCCTCTGTGGCTGAAGCAGAGCTAATCCAATTAATTTGTTCATGAAAGACAAGCTGGTTTTAAAACAGGGTCTAGCACAAAGAGGAAAGGACAGTTTTTTATTAACTTTCTCCCTTGTCTCAAGACATATTTATTGCTTTCTGCTCAAGCAGAAATAATAAAAGCCTAAGAGTACGACCACTTGCATGAAAAATCTTTCAGCTCTTGTGCATGTAAATAGATTGGACTTTTGATTGAAAATATTCTACGCATTTCTTAAGGCTGAAACTTTAAAATGCCTAATTTGGAAAGATAACAGTATGTGCAAAAGAGTGACTTTCATAATACATGGCAGCAACATTATTAATTAAAGAGGAGGACACTGCAAGGATATGTCAAAGCAAAATAACCTTCAGCTAGCAGAAACAGACTGGGCTATAGGTCAATTTTATTGCATTATAGAGGCAGACACTGTTTTTCACGTTGTGTTACCAGAGATACCAGTGAGATACTGAAGACAGGTTTTTGCTAAAAAGAAAGACCATGTAGAAAGCTTCTGTAGTGACATATAGAAATTACTTGATGGAACAGGGATATTTTCTCTTCCCCCATCTATAAAGACTCTTGCCAGTGGTGTCCTTTATGTATCTCTGAAATAAAAGTTGAACACTGCAAAATGGAGTAAATTCACCATTTAAAAGGGTTAAAGAAAAAGTGCGGGGCATGTGCATTTACTCAGGCACCAGGGGACAACCACGTATGGGCAATTGCTCTGCCAGGAGAGCTGTGAGTTGAGGTGCAGGCTCACAGTCATGGCAGCCGCTCCCTTTCTGGGTGCTCAGCGCATACTCCTACCAGGGCTGAAAACCTCCGGGAGGATGCTGTTAATGAGAGAGACTTTGCTCGGTCCTGAAAATAAAGACAGATGTATCTGAGTGTCTCACAGAAGGTTCCTGCCCTCCAGATTATGACAATAATAGCCATTAGCAGGTTTAAAAAGCTTTATATATGCTTGTAAGGTAGGATGTACCAGTCACCTCGGGATATACCGAGGCAGAAGTTGGGGCACTATTCTCAAACTTATTATTGCATTGAGAGATGGAGTCATGCTCAGAGAGTTTTATTGTCTGTCTAAAACATCTGCCTTGAGAAGTATTTGTCCAGTTATGAGCAAACTGGTTTCTCTAAGACTCATGATCCTCCTTGACCTTTATATATTGCAGCTATAAACAGGACAGATCTTCACCTGGCTTTATCTGTCATGGGTACACTGATGTTCAAATACTTTGAAAGTTCTCACCAGGCAGCATCTGCACTTCTATTTAGAACACATTTCTTTTGCACAAACAGGCTGTACTGAATCGTGCTGCAGTACTGACTAATAATGCAGTCCAGTCTGGAATGTTGCTAATTAGCAGCTGCTGAAAACATCAATTGGTCGATACATTACTTTCAGGGAAAGTTTATGCAAACCCACAATGCAGCCTGAAGTATGCAATGTTCTGCTGCTCGGAATATGATTTGGAGTCAGGTCGCTTTCTCATTATAAGCTTTTGACCTGTATTGGTTACATTAAGTAAATACCATCAAAGATAATCCATACCGGAATAATCTTGTAGACTATTATGTGGAATTCCACATTTTCAGTTGCGACTAGCATGCTTTCAGAAAATGGTCTTCTTGACTTGAAGGTAATAATGGAAAAACAAATCACTAGAACTCATTAGATTGCCTGTAACTGGGCATGATACTCTGATTTAAAAAAAAAGAAAAGGAAACAAAATAACATTCCCAGAAGAAAATTATGATTTAATCTGTCTGTGACATATGAAAGTACATGTTTTCACAAGTTAGAATCAGAAACGCAGCAACAATACAGAAGATGAGAAAAGCATCAGATACACACAAGCCTCTAACTTGCCTCTTTGTGATGGTGCCACATTTGCTTGACGACTGTTCACTGGTTGAGAAGACCCAACGATCAGAAGCAGCTGGTCTTTTACAGGTGGGCATTTCTACACCTCAGCACCCACGCACATGTCCTCTTGCTTGGCTGAGGTCAGCGTGCTTTGGATAAAGCAAGCGGATGAGTAAATGCTGTACTTACTGTGCAAAATGTTTATCCAGCCCCACCGCAGTGTGCTGTGCAGAATCAGTCCTACACGTGATTGATTCCCCTTGTGCTCTGATGTGTGCCACTGTTGCTTTTCGCTTGCACTGCTGGCTAAGGGTCATCAGCCACTGATGACTGTTGGACATTCATTTTCCCTGTGCCTTCCATAGCAGCAAAGCTTGCCCAAAGCTTCACAGGAATGCATTTATCCAGCAAATGTGTCTCCTCTCCTTCTGTGGGCAGGATGTGCTGTTAGCTTTGCTTAGCACTGCAGAGATGAATACTAAGGTTTAAAAAGTTTAGAAATGTTTAAATGGTTTTCCTGGATGTACCTGATCACTGTTAACACAGCAATCTTTCTTCGTCTTTCCTTTTTATGTTCTTGCCTGCTTTCTTGGTTCATTTTATGCATCTTTTTTTCTCTCTTTTTTCATCTACAACAACATCGTAGATCCTTCGTGTACAGATTTTTGTGAGTATCTATTCTGACATCCTTCATGACATACAACAAAGAAAGTAAGTACTCATTCCTGCATCTATAAGCTTTGGTGAATTGAAGAATATCTTTTACAAAATGTAGGGTCTCAGGATGATCTGCTCCATAACCTTACCCAGCACCGAGGTCAGACTGACAGACCTATAGTTCCCCGGATCCTCCTTCCGGCCCTTCTTGTAGATGGGCATCACATTTGCTAACTTCCAGTCAACTGGGACCTCCCCAGTTAGCCAGGACTGCTGATAAATGATGGAAAGTGGCTTGGTGAGCACTTCTGCCAGCCCCCTCAGTACCCTTGGGTGGATCCCATCTGGCCCCATAGACTGGTGTGTGTCTTAGTGGTGTAGCAGGTCACTGACCATTTCCCCTTGGATTATGGGGGCTTCATTCTGCTCCCCGTCCCTGTCTCCCAGCTCAGGGGGCTGGGTACCCAGAGAACCACTGAGGCAAAGAAGGCATTAAGTACCTCAGCCTTTTCCTCATCCTTTGTCACTATGTTTCCCCCTGCATCTGATAAAGGAGGGAGATTCTCCTTAGTCCTCCTTTTGTTGCTAATGTATTTATAGAAACATTTTTTGTTGTCTTAATCAGCAGTAGCCAGATTAAGTTCTAGTTGGGCTTTGGCCCTTCTAATTTTCTCCCTGCATAACCTCACAACATCCTTCTAGTCCTCCTGAGTTCCCTGCCCCTTCTTCCAAAGGTCATAAACTCTCCTTTTTTTCCTGAGTTCCAGCCAAAGCTCTCTGTTCAGCCAGGCTGGTCTTCTTCCCTGTCAGCTCCTCTTTCGGCACATGGGGACGGCCTGCTCCTGCACCTTTAAGATTTCCTTCTTGAAGAATGCCCAGCCTTCCTGGACTCCTCTGCCCTTCAGGACTGCCTCCCAAGGGACTCTGTCAACCAGGCTCCTAAACAGTCCAATGTCTGCCCTCCGCAAGTCCAAGGTGGCAGTTCTGGTGACCCTCCTCCTTACTTCTCCGAAAATTGAAAACTCTTACCATTTCATGATTGCTATGCCCAAGATGGCCTCCAGCCACCACATCATCCACAAATCCTTCTCTGTTCACAAACAACAGGTCCAGCCTTCCCTAGCGGGCTCCCTCACCAGCCACGTCAGAAGGTTATCTTCCACACACTCCAGGAACCTTCTGGACTGTTTCCTCTCCACTGTACCATATTTCCAGCAGACATCTGGTAAGTTGAAGTCCACCACGAGAACAAGGGCTAGCAATTGTGAGACTTCTCCCAGCTGCTTATAGAATATTTTGTCTGCCTCCTCATCCTGGTTGGGTGGTCTATAACAGACTCCCACCATGATATCTGCCTTGCTGGCATTTCCCTTGGTTCTTACCCATAAAGACTCAACCCTATCATCACCATCATTAAGCTCTAGACAGTCAAAACACTCCCTAACATAGAGGGCTACCCCACTGCCGCTCCTTCCTTGCCTATCCCTTCTGAAGAGTTTATAGCCATCCATTGCAGCACTCCAGTTGTGTGAGTCATCCCACCATGTTTCCGTGATGGCAACTATATCATAGTTTTCCTGCTGCACAATGGCTTCCAGCTCCTCCTGTTTGTTGCCCATGCTGCGTGCATCGGTGTAGATGCACTTCAGTTGGGCTATTGATCCTGCCACCTTTCTGGGGGAAGAAGTCCTAATTCCTACGTGATTATTCTCAGGCGCTTCTGTGGTTTCTAACACATCAGTAACCCTTGCGTCTTTGCTGCCGCCACTGACATGGCAGGCCGAAGGACTTCACTAGTACACCGTTCCTCAAATATTGACGTGTTGCCCCCAGGCTTACCTCTAGCGAGCCTGGTTTAATCCCTTCCCCCCCTTCAAATCTATTTTAAAGTTCTTTCAATGAGCCCTGATAACTCCTGTGCAAAGATCCTTTCCCCCTTTGAGACAGGTGTACCCCATCTGTTGCCAGCAGGCCTGGTGTTGTGTCAACCCACCCATGATCAAAAACCCCAAAATTCTGATGGTGACACCAGGCTCGGAGCCAGGTATTGATCTGCTGGCTCTTCCTGTTTCTTCCCTCATCATTCCCTGCAACTGGAGGGATAGAGGAGAACACTACTTGTGCTCCTGATCCCTTAACCAGTCATCCCAAGGCCCTGAAGTCTCTCTTGATTACCCTCAGACTTCTTATTGCAACTTCACCGCTGCCTACCTAAAAAATCAATAATGGATAGTAATGTGAGGGCCACACCACGGTAGGAAGCTTTCTCTTCACATCTCTGACCCGGGCCCCAAGAAGGCAGCAGACTTCCCTAAGAAGTGGGTCTGGTCTGCATACTGGGCCTTTTGTTCCCTTCAGAAGGGAGTCTCCTATGACAATGACCGGTCTTTTTTTCTTTCTGGAAGCAGTTTTGATGCAGGGCGTAGGCCGACTTAACCTCGGTGACACCTCCAAGCTAGATGAACCATCGTTCTCGTTATTGTTCGGTTCCACCTGCAGAGCCTCATACCTATTATGCAAGGGTACCTGGGGAGGTGGGGCAGTCACGGAGGAGACACGCCTGCTGCGCCAGGCAGGAACTTGTCGCCGTTGCCCCCTGTCCCTTAAGTCACCGTGTTCAGCCGGGTGGAGAGAGGACAGGGAATCCTCCGTGTCATGCGTCCTGGCTGCCTGTCGGGCCTGTCTCAGGGAAGGGAGGGTGCGATTCCAGTAGTCTCTCTCCCTCTCTGTCTCGCACTCCCTGATACCCCTGCGCTCTGTCACCAGGGGGAGGAGTTCCTCTCCCTGGCCGCACCTCCCACAGGTGTGCTCACTGCTGCCATCCAACACTGGCATAAGAGTAGGGCTGCAGCGTGTTCCCACCGCAGCCCTGTCTGGGAAGCTGCGTCAGTCGTGGTGGGTGCAGAGCTTAGCGAGGCCATGGCTTTCTGCTGGGTGGACACCATTCTCCCTGGTTGAGCTGGCAGACCTTCAATGCCCTTCCTGCGCGCCCTTCTGTGCTAACTGCTGCGCCAACTGGTGTGCCACCGCCTTGCCAACACACCACGCCTTGTTTGCTGGCGCTCCCTAAGGGCTTCCTTTTATACGTGGCGGGGGCTTGGGCTTGGCCGCCGCAGCTCCTGGCCCTGCCCAGGTCTCATCAGCTGCTGCCGCAAGAGCTGCCGGCTCCTGGCCGGTCTCTCGGCTCCCCCTGAAGGTCCCCCGGTTTGGGAAAACCCCCTGTGCCCCACGCTGGAGTGCTCCGCTGCGGATCGTGCCGGCACCAGAGCTGCTCACCTCGGCGACTGAGCCCCTTTTGCAGACCACAAACTTATTTTACTATTTTATTAACATTGTTAATGGGTATATACGTGGAATGAACAGTTTGTGCTTGCTCTCAGTATTATTTTTTATTTCTGAATATGACTACTGCTTGGCTTTTTATGTGTTCCATCATACCAGGAGCTCACGTTTGGAACATCATCTATTTATCACTTCAGAAACAGTACTTTTTCAAGCACCATTCCCCCTTCCTGCAACTCTGACCTAAATTCCATTTTCACAGGTGCTTGTCCTTACATTTGGTTGTTTTAAAAGGCATGATGCTCATATGGTCTCATCTTGCTAAGTGAACCTGATTGCTCTGTAGAACTGACCTGTCCTCATCCTAATTTACCACTTCACTGATTCTGTGTAGTCTACAGACCTCACCAGCAATGATATTTTCTTCCAGATCATTGATAACAATATTGACTAGTGTGGAGCCAAAAATAGATCATGGTGAGATCTGACTAAAAACATTCCTATTAATTGATGATTACCAGTTAACAATTATCTTTGTTATCAGCCGGGTTTAATCCATTGAATATATACCACATTGATTTTTTTTTTTTAATAGAGCCAATTTATTAATCTGAATGTGATGAACTACTAGGTCAAAGTATGTACTCGTAGATAACTTCATCAGCCATATTTGTAACCTCAACAGGACATAGTTTCTATCGATGAGATCTGTTTCCCATTAAACCCTATTGATCAGCATTAATGCTATTGTGATTTTTTTTTTCATCCTGAGTGCACAGTGAAACTCCACCCTTCTCTAAATGTTCCCTGGTACCCCTTGGTGGGGGGTAATGTCTCTGCTCCAAGAAGCTGATTCTAGGTTGAATCATGTTCCCCTTTGGGTGAGTTTGCAGTGACCGAGTTGTAACACTGGATACAACTTCAGGGGGGGCAATAGAGTGTGAGGGGGAGTAGGAAAACATTCAACACTTCTGCGTTGTTTTACACCCCACCACCCCCCACCTCAGCCCTGGATATTACAGACTACGGTAGCTTTTTTGAGTAAACCATCTATAAGAAAACCAAATTACAGTAGTATCTTGGAAATTTAGTATAGATGCTTTACAAGGGGCTCAGTACAAACATTCCTTTCTAAAGACTTTTGGGTTTTAATAGCCTGGTCCCAAATACTGCCTCGAAATGACATTTTTGGCTCAGGAAATCTGAGAGCCACAGATTGCTGGAGGCTGAGAAAGTGTCATTGTATGCTTGACCTATTTTACTCCTTTCTGTTGGCATCTTTTGCTGGCCATTGTTGGAGATGAACTGTTGGTTTAACCCAGTTTGTTGTTTTTGTGGTCTCCATTTCTTTGATAACTCAGACATATTCTTTAGGGGCACCAGCATATTAGCTTTCTTCAGCTTTGCTACATAAGTTTTCAAACCCTGATCATTCAGGCTAAACACAGAAGCTATATCATTATGGTAAATGGTCGCATGATGCATATTTTCCCTTTTTCTGGTGCTACAAATGCAGTGTTCATTAAATATAGGAATATTCTGCTTATATTTTATGTTTGGGAAATCAATCTAGCCTCAAATACACTCAAATTCTCTTTGTATTTCTGCCACAGAGAATGGCTATTATTTGTTCCATATGTATATTTCCAGTGAACAGTAAAGGTTTTTTTTGAAAAAAGAACAACATAAAAGCTAGAAGGAAGTGGTAGATTATATTAATTTATATTAATGGAGGGTATCATTAACACATATTATGGAGGGTATCAATAAAACACGTATTATGGAGTTAAAAAGGAGTACTTCCCAAGTAATGGTTACACGTGATGGAGCCCTGCTTTCCTGGAGATGGCTGCACACCTGCCTGCCCATGGGAAGGAGTGAATGAATTCCTTGTTTTGCTTTGCTTGTCCGTGTGGCTTTTGCTTTACCTATTAAACTGTCTTTAGCTCAACCCATGAGTTTTCTCATTTTTACCCTCCCAATTCTCTCCCCCATCCCATCAGGGGGGGGGGAGTGAGCGAGAGGCTGCGTGGTACGTAGTTGCTGGCTGGAGTGAAACCACATCAATTTATTATATTGTTTTTGCTGTCCTTCAAAGTCTGTGGTTTTGTCCAGCCCAAATTACTTGCTGATGGATGCATATATGAGTGCAGTGATACCCCTAGATCCAAGGCTTGAGGGCACTTCTATGTGTTGCTTGTTGAGACAATTTTCATGAAATTCAAGTCACCAAATGACAGGTTTTGATGAGATTCAGATGAAGAAAGGTTTCAGTTTTCTTTTTTTGCGGTAGTAGTAGACCCATCTGGTCCCTTTCACTGTTGTTGTGTTATAGCCAGCTGAAAACTGGAGCAAATTTAGTATAAGATAAATGGATTTATAATTGAATAAAATAAATAATCTATCTTCTGCTTTCTATGTCTCTTGATTGGAGATATCTGAGACATCAGGATATAAACACACTTAGCAGTATAAACTACCAAATCAAAAGAGTGCACTTTAAAGGAAACGTAGCACAGCCACTATCTCATGAGCCTTTTGCAGTCCATACTACTGGCTTG
Organism: Phoenicopterus ruber ruber; assembly: GCA_009819775.1. Classification (NCBI taxonomy): domain Eukaryota; kingdom Metazoa; phylum Chordata; class Aves; order Phoenicopteriformes; family Phoenicopteridae; genus Phoenicopterus; species Phoenicopterus ruber. The sequence goes on along the minus strand of CM020215.1, from coordinate 185,189,320 downwards.
CAATTACACCTTCAGTAAGACATACTGAGGTAAGAGTGTAATATTGCAATGGATCTGTTGCTACCCAGGTGTAAACTGTGATGCAAAGAGATGCCCTAAGACAGTGAGAGAAGCCAGAGTCCTGAACTGAAATTGCTTTGCCAGTAATTTTGATTGTTCCCCTTAGAGAAAGGAATATGTTATACTCACTCTTTCTACATTTTCTCAAAATATTTGTCAGCATGCCGCTTAAGAGTCAAAACTTTTCTGCTTTCGACACTTTGCATTCAAAAGCAGGAGTGGAGAACACAGCTGGACATTGAAACCCGGCTCTCATGCATGATGAAGGCAGCAGCAGAGTGATTTCTCCAGAGTATCAGGATGTGATTTATGTCGCTGCTCTGCTCCCTTGCACCAGTGCTCAGGCTGTGCCATGCTTTGCTTTCATGCAAACTGTAATCTATAAAAAATCTCTGTTCTCATATTGTTAACTGATCTACAAGTCTACTTCTAGCTTGCATGGAAGCAAATTAAATAATAGAAGAAGCCCATGAATGCGAAAGATTGCACATAGGTTTATTTTCCTTCCTAGAAGCCTCATACAGAGTTAAAAGCGTGGCAGTCTGGCAGGAGGACAAGAATTTTTAGCACTGCTTAATGAAATTAAAGCAGGTCAGACATAAACATGAGGTGGCTGTCCTGCAAATTGTTATGCACATCGATAATTACGTAATTGTATATGAATATATGTCTGCGTGTGTATCAAACATAAGAGCTGCTTCACTGAAGCCAATATGGAGCTACTTGTGTGGCTAAGGTTGGGGTCTGCAGGTCCAGGAAGAAAGAATTATGCTGTATCTTTTACTGATGGGAACTAAGAGACATCTTTGCAATCCCAGAATAGCCTTTGGAAGAAAAGCAGGATGAACCACTAGCCAACACAGGATTTCTTTTTTACTTTCTTTTTTTTTTCCCCTTCCCATCAGTCCCTCATCTCCAAAGCAGTGGGAGTAATCTTAATTTGTTGCACTCCAAGAAAGAATGTTTACAATCTGGACGTAGAGGTCCTTGCCCAATAGTGGCAACAGATATGCTATAAGGAGTTCCTGTTCATGGTTATGAAAAGAAAGAAATATTTTTATTGAAAAAAAGTTAGTCCTAAGTCCAGTATAAAAAAAAATCAAGAGATTCAGGTTATGCTGCAAAAGGGAACTTGACTCCCTCTTACAGAGAGGTGTGTGCTGTTTCCAAAAGTATGATTTCTTTTACACTAAGCAGCAATTTGGTCAAAAAGCTACAATAAACCAAAAAGTTTAAAATTAATCATAGAATCCTTTAGTTTGGAAAAGACCTTTCAGATCAAGTCCAACTGTTAACCTAACACTGCCAAGTCCACCACAAAACCATGTCCCTAAGCATCACATCTACATGTCTTTTAAATACCTCCGGGAATGGTGACTCCACCACCTCCCTGGGCAGCCTGTTCCAGTGCCTGTTAACTCTTTTGGTGAAGAAATTTTTCCTAATACCCAATCTAAACCGCCTCTGGTGCAACTTGAGGCCATTTCCTCTTTTCCTATCGCTTGTTACTTGGGAGAAGAGACCAACACCCACCTCGCTACAACCTCCTTTCAGGTAGTTGTAGAGAGCGAGAAGGTCTCCCCTCAGCCTCCTTTTTTCCAGGCTAAACATCCCCAGTTCCCTCAGCCGCTCCTCATAGGACTTGTGCTCTAGACCCTCCTTAGAGTTAAGCACCCTGACTATAAGAGTTGAGTTAGAGTCTTTCTTAACATCTCTTTTTTTTTACCCTTGGAGCATTACTTTCTTGCTTTCATAGTAGCTCAACTTTGTCTACAGGAGAGCTAGAAACTAGTTATTTATGCAAAATGCCCTTTAGCCTTGGACATACACTAGTGATGCAGGGTTCCAACACTCTCAGATTGAAATCTTAAATAAACTTGTCTCATTTTAGGGCAAGTTTTGTAGTGAAAAACACTGCTCTCCTGTGGAAGTGCCTGGGTGGCTTTACTTTACTTTTGGTTGTCAGTGTTTGCTTCCTTCTCAAAAATATAATGATGTTACATTTGTTTTGTGATCAGCTATAAAAGTATATTATTACTGAATAGAAAGAACAATTCCTGAAATGAGAATTTTAATGTTTGCTTTGAATTACAGTAATTCGCTTGTGGAAAAAATTAGCATCTGAGCTACATGTCAAATTCTGACATTCCCATTTCATAAACTGAATATTTGCCAGAAACAGCTGTAAACCCACATAAAACACACAAGATAATTCTTTAAAATTATAACTCTTTGTTTATTAATCCAAAGATTATTTTACTGGTTTTATAATGTATATCTAATTTAGGGGGCTGGCCACTGACCATGTAACGCTAAAGTGTATTCTACATTTAATAATCAGGATTGCAATGAAATCAATCAATTTAGCTTGTGCTTCAGATAAGAACCCATTTCTTAAGGATCATCTGCAACATTTTAAATGTTGTCTGTTGAAATACTTTTTGCTGAAAGAATTGAACTGATATATGACTAGAATAAAGGCTAGACAGATGTGGCTCTCAGGTTTTCAGACAAAGAAAGAAAATCACAGAAGAAAATACAGCACCTATCTTCCAAATGCTTAACTGAGAAATCCAAATAAACATACAGAACATCTGGGCTGAGATTGTTTTCAGAGACAATTCTAGGACTTTAATAGTTTCATGTGTTCACTTTGTTATTCTCTTACTCTTGAGGTGTGGTGTCACTAGTAAATGGTGCCACTTTTTACACAAAGGCTTCTTGGGGAATCAGGATTTGTCCTTTTCCCACTAAGGATTTGAAAAAAGTAATAATACTAAAATTTTCAGTGTTCCTATAGAGCTGCAGTCGCCACTGAGCTTAACTGAAAACAAAGAAACAAAGTACCTCTGAAAACGTGGCCTTACAATCTGAAGTTGGAAGCAAATCCTGAGGCATCCAGAATTGTTGGACATTTCTGACAGTTTTAGCCCATTATTTGGACACTGATAATATGACATAAAAGAAAGAGGGGTTTTGTTGCTGGTTTGTTTGGGTTTTTTTGTGTGCTTGGTGTTTTGGGTTTTTTTTATAAATCTCCATTTATCAACTATACCGAAAGATTTAGAAACAAGGAAGCAACCAAGTAAAGTGTCTGAAGATAGACTCCAAAGTAGTTTCCATTAACTTCCATGGGATTTGGTGGAGTTTAGCACTTCTGAAAGCCAGACTGTTTCCTTAGTATGATAACAGGCTTTTATGAACATAACTTTAGGCTTGTACTTATGAAAATCTTGTCCAAATATTAGGTTTGCATTTTAAGGTATTTCTGTAAGTTGAGAAAAAAAAAAATTAAGAAAACTAACCAACATAGCGCTCTCATCAGGCAACTAGGTTAAGCAATCTTTTAAGGCAACAATGCCCTCAGAAGCAATGTTTTGCCTAGAGGAAAAATGGGGTTTTTTTTGGCAAAGGTCAAATATCAGAATTTAGCAAACTGAAGATTTGCCAGCAATTTTAGACCTTTTTGTCTTTCCATCCTCCTAGTGCAATACATTTTAGTTAACTCAAAAGAAAGGAGAATTAGAAGGCAGTGGTGTTACAAGCTCGAGATGCAGTCTAATTTCCACCATATGGTGTTTTTGTTTTTATCACCATCTTTGGAACAAAGGGTAGAACTTCCTAACTTGTTTGTTTTTATGCTAATTTTACCTTTTTTTTTTTTTTTCAGAACTGAATGGTTGACTTAAATCCCATAAGTTTCATTATTTTTTTCCCTTACTTTTTTCTTTTTTTTGAGCAGCTTTCACATATTCAACATTGCATAAAATACCCATTTGTAATTATGTTTAACCTTTGTAAAGCCTCTGGGTAAAGTCTACTCATTAATCTTTAACCTGACAAGCCTTGGGGGTGGTGGAATTGGCACAGCCATGTATTAGAGGCTCAGAGACCACAGACTAGAGGTACAAAAGGGATAATTAAGAGGTAGTATGAAAGGAAATGGAACAAAGCTAAAGGGATATGATCATATTATGGTACATGTCAGACAGTAGTAAGGACAATGGAATGCAAATTCCTACAGACACAAATCAAAAAATAAATGAGGCAGTGCGTTTTTCAAAACAAAACCAATTTAATGATCTCCTTTCTTAGTCAAGCACAGATAACCTTCACCAAATTAGATCTCAGAAATTCTAATAATCATACAGCATGGACACATGGTTAGTTTTTAATGGTGTGCCCCTATTTATCTTTTGTTTGTTTGTTCTTAACAAACACGCTACCTTGCAGTAACTGTAAAAGGCACCAGTTAGTATATCTCAATATGTCTCAGCAGAAAACAACATCACCTGGACAAGTTTCATCCTATATCTAAGGGACAAATCCTGCCCCTGGCCACCGGGCTGTGAGGGACGCCTGTCTCCTGGGCAGCTGCTCTGTGCTGATCCCAGCTCTCTATGGGCTCACAGTGCAGATGATCAGGGTGGCTTGGAGGGTCCAAGATATGTGGCATCTGTGGGAAAGGAGTCAGGGCCAGGATTCAAAACACTGGCTCTGATGAGGCTTTATGGCTTTTCCAACACCTCGGTAGGGAGTACTTTGAAATCGTGGAAGCCACTCTCTTTGCTGTTCCCAAAGGACAAAGTCCTGTCATCTTTTTGACTGCACCTGAGACAGGTGTCTAATTTGAAGTTCATGAATTATTCCATTGACCACAGTTAGACTCTTCACTTGATTAGACACCTACCTTAGCACCTTTCTCATTCTGATCTCCTATGGCCAGTCTCTAAAGTGGTGGTATTAAGGGGTGATTTTCCCCAGTCCTTTGCAAAAATCCTCATCATTCAGTTGTAATATTTAGACTTGCTTCCAGGGGCTGGGTTTCCTTTAAAGAAAATTTAATTTTGTGCTTCTGTAAGCCTTCGGTGTATTACTGAATAAAACAAGACTGTCATGCACTCATAAGCTGATAACATTATAAACCAGTAAGTCCCACAATGGCAAAGAATGGGATAGGATACAAAACCCAGCATTACCAACTTTTGGGGTTTTATATCCACTTTCACAAGAAGTGACCGATAGGTAAATCTGCTTTTATCAAGAGGTTACATGACAAACTTAGTTTTCATCAGAAATAAAAATAAATTTTAAAAGGTGCTATCTCTGGCCTTTCTGTTTTCATAGAAGTACAGCAGCTGTTCAGAAGATACAGCATGGTCTTCTGTATGTCTACCCCAGTGCATGGAAGGAAAAGTCTCTGATCTCCAGCGTACTGGAGTTGCAGTTTTGACAGTCCTTGCTCGAGGAAGGTCCTCACCTACGTTTAGTGAGGTAGAGGACTATTAGAAACCAATCCTATATCTGAATATATATATATCTAAGTGACTTATGAACATTTCAAAGTGAATGTTACAGGAATTTTATTTTAAATCCCCAAGGAAGATAAAATACTTGTACTCTAAAGAGGAAAAAAGTCTTAAAGGGAGTATGTCCATGCTGTAGGTCTCAATGTGTTTATCTAGCTAATCATGTGGGGATGGGAAAGTAGAAAAAGTGGGGGGGGGAGCGGGGGGGAATTAATTGTAATGGTGAAAAGAATGCATCTTAATTTGTCTTTCACAAGGGCAAATACTAGAGAAGCAAATATAATTAAAGCTCCTTTTAAAAAATGAAGCAGAAACATTAATAAGCTGGCAAAAGGGAATTTCACCAGTTTTGTAAGTGGTGGCATAACACACAATGTGGAAGTGGTCAACTTTGCACATAGAGTGCATAGAAAATCTAAGAAATCAGACACTCCAGTCTGAAAATGGTAGCAGAAAATAAAGGCTTAATGTTTTGGATTCATTCCTTTCTGCTTTACTGCTTGCAAGAAGCATGACTAACTATAGTAAGTGGACAGAGGGCCAAATACTGCCTTTTTTGTTAATAATAGAAATTATCTCTCTGTTCCTTAAATTACAGTATAGACCTTTTTTAAGACCAGATCTTAGCATTTTGAAGATCCAGATCTCAAATGCACATTAGTGTGTCACTCTTACTATGGCCACTTAATGTGAAAAACTAGAATTATAGAAAAAAAAGTGAGGAGATCCTGTTCATTAAGGGTGTAAACCTCATATACTGAGAAGTACCCAATTCTCTTGGTTTGTATGAACTCCCAAGTTTGTTGAGTTTAGTTACATTTAAAGAGTTAAACCAGAATGAAACCAATTTAACAATGTAGAGAATCATGCCCTGGCTTTTGAAAGATCAGTGCAAATAGGAATAACCCTTCTTCTTCTTTCTTCCCTTAACCCAGCAATTTTCATTCCTTAATGAGATAGAGAACATGTGTAGATCCTACTTGTAGGGTTTGCTTATCTTTCTCAGTACTTCAGGGCTCCCAAGAGGAACTAAATCAAATCTAATCAAACAAATTCTTACTAAATTTAACAAATAACTAGGAGATACTGAAGCCAGAATAATGGATGCAACCAATACGTGAACTCAGGATGTAACTGTAAGACAATTACGGGAAAGAAAAATAGGTCAAAAAAAATAAGGCAGAAAATGCCGTGTTTTTAATGCTGTATTTATTAGCTGTCTCGGTCAGCTACTTTATCTCTTTCTAATCATCTGTGTAAATAAGACTAGCAATGTCATATTCTTTCATTCCTGCACTACACTGACAATTTTCATTGCTTAATGAGATCGAATGTTTCTAGGTTCTACATATGTATACGCAGTCTCTTCAACCCTTCGGGGCATCTTCCTTCCCATGATGAAAAAAATCCTCAAAGAATAATAAACAATTTGTAGTGAATTCAGCAAATAAGTAGGATATGCATGCAATGCTTTACATTTTCAGTTATAATAAAATTACACTCAAAAACCACAGCATAAATCTCTGCTTGAGGTACAGTATGGCATGAATCAGCGCACTGGTTGCTTCCTCTGGAGCCTACAGTATTGGCTATTGGTGGATACAGAATATTGGATTTAATAAATATGTCTTGATTAACACAGTGATAAATACTGTGTTACCTTAAACATGAGTAGTCTTTTTAGACAATCCCATTGTTTATATTGATAAATGTTTACAGTGATGACTTATTAAATGGATAATATGATGCAAAATATATCAGTACTCTTTCCCCTCTGGCCTTTTTCCACATTCATGCAAAGCAATTTACACATAACTTCCTTATATTTGATTCTCTTGTTCTCCTTAAAGGAGTGGTCCCACACATAGAGGAGCTCCTCTGAATCCCAATCCAAAGAACTGGTAAAAACATAAAATACTAGCCTAAAACAAGAATCTTTTCAAAACTGTAGGATAATGTCCCCAGAATAAGCTTAGTGTCAAGCCAAAACATTATTTTTTGGGGGTGGAAGAGAAACAGAAGGGGAAAAAATAAGACCTGAAGGCAGACTAAAATAATACAGAAATCAGACAAAAATCCAGGAGCAGCAAGTTTGGGACTATTCAGCGTTGAACATTCCTTCACGGGTAGGCATACTCCTTTGGAGAAAGGAGGCTTGAGCAAATTCACAAGGAACTCACTTTACACAGGACGTGAACATCGGCATCAGCGCAGAGAAATGGGGAGCAGAGGGAGGAATGAAAGCTGCCAGTGTTCATCTTAGTCTAGCAGAGTAACCAAAATCTCTTACAAAACACAGAAAGCATGAATAATAGATTCACCTTTTCACTTCTAAATATTAACTCCTGGAAAGTCTCTGTAATAGTGTTAAATGCATTTGGGGCGTTTTTGCCAGCAACAAATACTTCTTGCCATTGTGTTACCCGTTGTAACCCCCATACTGTCACATTTTTAGGTTTCTTAAACACTGTCATCAAAGGCTGACTGGGTAATTTAAAAACTGTCTAGAACATGAATGCCTTTTTGCTGTCCTTAGTCTACCTTTTTAATTTTTCTTTTCAATCATTATTTATTCACATGGATCAGTTAAATACATGAAAAGGGAATGATTTGTCTCTGATGATCCTGATTAAGTTAATGCATATTTCATTATCACACTTTATACGTACCTTTTAAAGTGGTTTTACCCACTCACATGCTTAATGACTGTAACTCCTAGATCTTGACCTAACTCCTTACTCTGAGTTTGCCTCCCTCTGCTCGGCTTAGCAAGGTGACGTGGAATTCTGACATTGTCTTGTTACATTGCTGACAATTTCAGCTTTACATGGCCATGTATGATCTATTGTCCTGCCCTGTCACTGCTTTCACCCCTCCTCTTTTTCTTCTGTCATTGTCAACTCCATCATCACACTCCTGATCACTCCGCTCCATAAATAACCCATTCATTCCCTTTAACCCTTCCTTCTCTATGGATTTGTACAGGCACACTACTTCCAAGTCCTCTGTCTTCCTCATTCATAGCATTTCCAGAATGTGGACTCCATTATTTCCACCTTTAGGAATTTAAGAGTTAGGTATCTGAGCCTGATCTAGTCACCCTAAGATCTTTTTATAACCACTGAGAGAAAAAGGCATATGCAGAAATTGATTCAACTCATCTATCTTAAACATCTGTTTTAGGTTGAGATGAATTGACTCTAGATAGTATCTATTCCTCTCCATATACCTACAGGGAATGTTAGATGATCTGTTCAGACTGGGAAATCTCAGATGTCTAAATTTAGAGCATATGACTCCTAATGCTGTTGAATTTATTGCTCAGTAAATTGCTGGCCAACTTTTGTCTACTACTATGCTAAATCAGAGATTGTCTTGCTACTAGAAATGGTAAATATATCTGTGCTGGGTTAGCAGTATGTTTACTGTCCCATGTCAGCACAACAGTCCCCTTTTCGTGATCATGGGATGACCTTTGCTGCTGGCAGATTTCTTTCTACAGTGCACCCTCTGATTTTGGCTCCTTGATTGTAATTGAGCCAGAATTATGTGTTGCCATGGCTGTCGGTGACAACATGGATACAGGTAGGTGGAAGCCATAGTCAGTCAATAATATCTTTGATCCCCTGGGCTTACTCTGGACCTTTGATGTCTGGGCAACTATGCTTTGTCAGAGCAGACTCTATATGGTTGCCATCAGGCAAACTGTTTTGTTGTTTAGCACTGATAAATTAGAGCAAGTTATAATGCATATTAATATTAGCATAACCTCTTAAAATAGGTTGTCTATCTCCCAAGTAACAGGCGATGGGACAAGAGGAAATGGCCTCAAGTTGCGCCAGGGGAGCTTTAGATTAGGTATTAGGAAACATTTCTTCACCAAAAGGGTTATCAAGCACTGGAACAGGCTGCCCGGGGAAGTGGTGGAGTCACCATCCCTTGAAGTATTTAAAAGACGTGTAGATGTGGAGCTTGGGAACATGGCTTAGTGGTGGACTTGGCAGTGATAGGTTAACAGTTGGACTCGATGATCTTAAAGGTCTCTTCCAACCTAAACGATTCTATGACTGTAAAATTAGAGACCCTTCTGGACAGCGGGGTGACCAGGTATGTGGGCTGAAATCTGGCTGAACTACCTGACTCAAATACTGATTCCGATACTGTATAACATCTTTGTTAGTGACCTGGATTATGGGACCAAGTGCTCCACCAGCAATTTTGCAGAGGGCACAAAACTGGGAGGAGTGATTGATAGATGATATTGTTGTGCTGCTGTTCAGAGGGACCTCCACAGGCTGGAGAAATGGGCAAAAGGAAACCTTACGGATTTCAACAAAGGGAAGTGTGAAGTTCTGCATTTGGGGAGGAAAAACTCCATACACTAATATAAGCTGTGGGCCCACAGACTGGAGAGCAGCTTTGCAGAAAAGGGCCTTGGGGTCTTGATGGACAACAAGTTGACCATACGCCAACAATATGCCCTTGCAGAAAAGGCGGCCAACAGACAGAAGGCCAATGGCTGCATTAGGAGGAGTGTTGCCAGCAGACCGAGGGAGGTGAGCCTTCCACTCTACTCAACTCTGGTGAGACAAATCTGGAGTGATGGGTCCAGTTTGGGCCTCCCCAGTACAAGAGAGATAAGGACATCCTGTAGAGAGTCTAGGGGAGGGCTACTGAGGTGACTAAGGGACTGGAGCATCTGCCATATGAGGAGAGACAGAGAGTTGGGATTGAGCAGCCTGGAGATGAGAAGGCTCAGGGGGATTTTACCCATGTGTATAAATACTTGATGGGAGGCAATGAAGAAGACAGAGCCAGACTTTTCTCAGTGGTACACAGTGACAGGACAAGAGGCAATAAGCATAAATCAAAACACATGAAATTCCTTCTGAACACAAGCAAACAATTTTTTTTTTTTTTTTTACTGTGACAGTGCTCAAGCACTGGCACATGTTACCCAGAGAAGTTGCAGAATATCCTTCTTTGAAGATGCTAAAAATCTGATTAGACACAGTCCTGGGCAACCTGCTCTAGTTCACCCTTCTTTGAATGTGGTGGAAGTTGGACTAGATGATCTGCAGAGGTTCATGCCAACCTCAACCATCCTGTCATTCTGCAAAATCACCATAGAATTTATTAACATTATGTGTAATAAGTATAATATCTCAGTTGCCATGGGGGAATAGGCCATAAAGTTATCATATACCAGTGTTATTTGGACATTTTTTTTTTTTGTCACAGTTCAGAAAATTACAAAGTGTCTAAAGTGGTGGTGTTAGAGCAAGTGTCACAGATAACAGGATGGTTTGTGAAATACTACTTAGGATACTTTCATTATTTTAATTCTTTGATACTTAAGATATTAACAGTGTTATAGATCCACATACTATTTTGAATTGGTGCTCATATCTTGTCTGCTATCACAAAAGAAGTGGGTATATGGGATTTATAGCTTTTATTAATGGTGTGGAAATAGATCTATTTCTTTAAGGTGTGCATGTCTTTTTCAGAACATGTTCCTGTGGTGAGGCATAGGCGAATAGTCTGGACAAAACTCTATCAACTTTGTTTCAAGTGAAGCAGAATTGCACTTTTTACTGAGTTTGCTTGTTATTTATAAGATCAGAACATAAAAGTTGGCATCATAACATATGCAAGTGAACGACTGGTACTGTCAACAAACACCTGCCTCAGCTGTGGCACAGGAGTTTTTTACTGGCTTGCTGATGGGTAAGTAAACTCCTAGGATCATACCTAGGGATTGGGTTTTTATCAAACTCTTGAATTTATTATTCTCCCCCCCTTTTTATTTGTAATGCGGATATAGCTACAATAATGAAGTAAGGATTGTCCTTTCTGGACTAATCCACAGAGGCTGTTGCAAAACCATTCAAATCCCTCGTGACGGGCTTGATGTTTATGATTAATCATGACCAAAGAAAATATATGCCTAAGTACAAGGTCACTTTGAAATCAGATCTATACATACTGCTAGTCTGTGACTTAATACTCCTGGCCCTATGACCCTCACCTTCCCTCTCTTTGCTCTCCAACTACTTGCATCATTTCACAAATTAGATCCTGACTCCTTGACTGACTCTTCCTCTGTCCTTGGCTAATGTCACTGTTTGGTGCTACTGAGCACTATTATTCTGCAAATGAATAGAAGTTAGAATATCAGATGTATATGACCTATGACGTGCAGCTGAAGAGTTCGTATTCTGTCTGGGAGAGGGTTTATGAGCTTTCACTTTCTTTATGCTCTTTTGGCCTGATCTATAAATCTTTATTCATGTCTGAAGTGGCCTTACCTGTGCAAGAATGGGGTTGTAGCACACAAAGTTATGACTCAAGTGATTTAAGAGGATCAGTTGCTAATCAACAGTTTTATGTTATTTAAATGTGAAACGCAATTAAACTAAAGATGTACCTTTGAATCTTCAGTTCTCATTTTTCTGATGGTGGGTGGTGAGACCTGATAAGATTTCTCCTTCTCATCCATCAAATTGACCTCTTTGCTAATTAATGAGAATGTGAGAATCTACAGAACTTGTGGCTAATGAGGATGTTTCATTTATTGGTATATGTGAAAGCATTCACAGCATTAAAGCATCATTCCAGATGAACTTAGGTGAATGTTTGGCAGAAAAATTCCTCCTAAATGAACAGACCAGAACAGTACCATTAAATCACATCCCCACTTCAACACTCATCTGCAGGCTCATACCTCATTGCATTTTAAAAACTTCATGTTGTTGCACTCTTCAACTTGACTGAGGACAGTACACAGGCCAGATTCATCCTGTGTACTTCAGGTACATAACCAAGGCAACTAAGTCAGGAGAGTGTTGTCTTATGCTCTGTCTGTGGACAACAGACAAAGGTAGGCACTTCTAGAAGTCAATCCAGACCTTACGTGTACTAAATCACACGCTGGCATGGCCTGTTCTCTTTATATAATAGAAATCAAGGTTAGGGTAATGGTGAAGGGCCTGCTTCAACTTTTCATGGACCCCACAAGAGCTATGTAGCTAATAAGCCAGTGGTGCTCATCCTTAGCTCCTTTTAACACCTCAGCTGCTGTGTAGTTACAGATGTAGAGAACAACTGTCCATTGTCCATCAGCTAAAAATATTGACTTGCAAGGGGGAGCACGCCAAGCCATCCTAATGGAGATAATGCATCCTAATGTGACAGTAGCTAGCCATGAATGAACGGCTCCCACAGCTGTTTATACCTCCTCGTGATATTTCCCAATTCCTAGCGCAAAACTGTTTCATCTCGTACAGTCAATTTATATAATAAGAAAAACAAAAGATGTAGTTCGAATTCTCACTCACAGCACTTTCTCAAGACCTTTGATGTTTTTAGCTCTCAGGTCTTTCCTCTTGTTTGCATTCTCCATATCTTCTACAGCTAGCTCCATTCTACATTAGCTACATTCACCATTTATTTCAAATCTGTAACCTAGACAGGCAGAATTCTGGCTATCACAAGGCTTTCCACTTGGAAAATTTTATTCATTGGTTTCCGTTCAGGAAGTTTTCTTTAAAAAAAGAACCACAACCAAGTCAAATATGTACTTTGTTTATTGTACAGTTATATTGGTTGGGAGATATTTCTTTTTGTTTTTATTATTCCCTGAGACAATCTGTACTCCAAAGCGCAGGCGGCCTGAGTAGGTATCCAGAAATGCCCTCATCTCTTCTCCTTGCAATTCTGCTTTTTTCTTTTTCTTTTTTAAAATGAGTACAGGCTTTGAGTTAAAATTTTTGAACAAATCATCCTGACAGGAGAAAATATTAGTGCTCTAGTAGGTAAGAGCAGAGAGAGTTATGTATTTTGCTGTTATTTACTACAAAAGTCATCAGAAGCCAACCTTCATCATACATATAGGAACAAACTGGATCATTTAGGGTATGTCTACACTGCTGGGTGCAGGTCAGTGCACCTTTGTTCATGCTCTGAGCTGCAGGTCAAGACGACCTTGAACTGTGGTCTTCTGGCTGAATCAGTAAATGTTGCCTCTCCAAAGGACTCACTATAACAAGGTTATAATAACAATGGCTTCCAAAGTGGAGCTGAGGTAAGTAGAGTGACACACAGTTATTAGCACCGGACTGAGTAATGTCCTTAGGTACCACTAGTTATTGCCATGTGCTGAGTTTTTGATACTACATACAGTAGTCCTATGTGCCTCATACGCTAGCAAAATTTACCAAAGAGCTACAGAAGAAAGAAGGAAAGAAAGAAGGAAAGAAAGATAGATAGATAGAAGGAAAGAAGGAAAGAAAAGAAAGAAGAAGGAAAGAAAGAGAAAGAAAGAGAAAGAAGGAAAGAAGGAAAGAAGGAAAGAAGGAAAGGAAGAATGAAAGAAAGAAGGAAAGAAGGAAAGAAAGGAAAGAAGGAAAGAAAGGAAGAAAGGAAGAAAGAAAGAAAGAAAAGAAAAGGAAAGAAGGAAAGAAAGAAGGAAAGAAAGAGAGAGAAAGAAAGAGAAAGAAGAAAGAAGGAAAGAAGGAAAAAAAGAAGGAAAGAAGGAAAAAAGAAAGAATGATAGAAGGAAAGAAAGAAAGGAAAGAGGAAAAGAGACAAAAGAAAGAGAGAAAGAAAGAAAAGACATTTAGAGGAATATAAAACACTGATATTTTTGTGAGTTAGAAATAACTCCATGAAAAACTATCCCATAAACTACTGGACAGTTTTTGGCACTTACCTCTGAAACAGCTTCTGCTAGAGACTATTGGCGATGATCTACTGGTTTAAATAAACCATCAGTCTGGTCTTTTATGGAAGTGTTTAAGAACAACTACTTATGAACAGCTACTTTATTTAGTTTCCAACTGTTGTGACAAAAATGACAAATAAAGTAAAACAAGACTGTAGTTCCCAGAGAACCTTTTAACATTGCTGGCTTTCTCCTTGACAGTCAAACCTGAGTGGGAAAAGCCAACAGGTGCTCACAGAAGGATGTGGGTGCACAACGCAGTGTGTGGTGCTTGTACTCCTTTCGGTTAATTTGAGGGAATGCAAACTTGTAGAACAAGCTGCATTGACTTGGCATTTTTTTCCCCTCTTTCAATCTTGCCTAAGTAGGGAAAAAAGTTGGAAAAAAAAAATAAAAAGGAAGTAAAACATGCTAAATGAGGAGATTTAGTAAGATGGGGCACACAGCTGTTTACGATGCTGCCGCCAAATAATTTCCAAAGTAGGGCATAAATAATATTTTTTTATTGGAGTTAGACATAAAATCATCTATTTCTTGTGCACACTTAAGTGGCAGTTGGTGTTTTAATTTTGGCTATGTGCAGTTAGTAGCATGGCCAGCATATTTGTCAGAAAAAAAACCCAAAACGTTTAGCTTACAGATTCCTGTAATTATAGAGTGTGGACTTCCTTGAAGGAAGAGAAGTGAATGATTCGAGGAAGAAAGAGAAAAGTTTAAAATAATGGATAGCAGCAAATGCTTTTACCAAAAAGTACTGCCACAGTAGAAACAGGCATCAGCTGTTTCTTGTCTCATACCGCTTTCAGTGTGGCTCAGCGCTTAAGTCTGCCCCACAACCTTTTCTACTCTCATTACCTTTAAAGGAGTGCACGAAGTAGATTAAAAAAAGTAGCACACACTGCTATGGATCTCGATCCACTAAACGTTGACAAATTAGGGTGTACTTCAGGAGTGGACCAACAAAGGTCGTAGAGTCCTAAACTTTCTTGACTTTTGACTTCCTCTGGCCTTAGGAATTAGGTGACTAAATGCATAGTTAGATTCAAACTGACTTCAGGTTATATCACCTAGAGTTCATGCACACTGGTTCTAGACTAATAAGCAAGACTAATAAGTAGGCTAACAAAATAATGCCAGATGTGAAGCTCAGATTTATTACAGTTAATTGTAAGTGATTTAGCCGAAGTACCTAAGTTAGAACAGTTTTCTTCCTTGCATATCAACACATACTACCAAAGAATGACTGAGGTCTTAGATAATTGGAGGTCTCCAGTAACTATGCAGGCAACCTGCACACTTATACTAACTTAAATGTCTGATCTGGAGGTCTAAAACTGAGTGGTTTGAATGTCCTCCATTGTCACTGGAAATATGTTTTTCATTGAAATTTACATCCAAAATAGAAATACAGAAAATCTAGGTTGATCCTAACTATCCACATGCTTTATTTTCAGTGCCTTCTTTATTGTACTGACAATGTATTACTAAGGCATATAACTAAATAGTATAAACTAAAATTTGGTAAAAAGATTGAAAATTTTAAAAAGACAGGTGAAAACCCATTGCAGTATTTCCTTAAAAATTCTATATTGCTTGCTAATAAATTTATCTTTTGAATGACTTAAATAAATAATAGAATTTTCCCTCTTATGTTCAACAAAGTTACTAAGCTGGAAGGTGCTGTTGGGGAGCTGTTAATCGAGTAGTTTAAAAAAAAAAAAGCTTACACTGAAAGAAAATGTAAATCACATGTAATTATTCCCAAATATTCCTATTAATTACAGTACACCTGTGAAGTCTGTAGACAGAGCTGTAAGATTTTTGTTGTTTTGCATTGGTCATGATGAATTTGAATTTTGGTATGAATTTTCATCTCACAAAGCTCTTAAAAAGTAGGAAGGAATCACTGGAATTCAGTAGTACACAAGACTGGAATATGTAGACCAGTCAAGTACAAGCACCTGCCTCAGAGAATAACCTTCAGCCATATTTCAGGTGCCTTCTAGTCACACTGTATGCTCCCATTCAGCATCAACAACTGAAATCTAGTGGCAGGTCATGGCTAAATAACTTGTGGACATGCTTGTCAATATGGTCCATCTCAGAAAATTAATGACATAAGATTGATGTTAAGAGAGAGATCATTAGATCATGTACTCCCAACTGGGACTTTAATTTTCAACCGTTGGTTTGTTTTTACTGAGAACACCAATTTTTCAACTGATCCTTGGCGTTGGGTGATAAAATGAGTATGAGAAGACAAACCAGCTAAGTTTTTTATGTTAGTCCTTAGTCTATATATTTTGTATATTTAAGAATGTGATTTCAAGATTGCTGATAACCCACCAATTTACAACTAATTATCATGCCAAGAGAATCAGCAGGAAAATACACTGAGGAAGAGACGGGAAAGATTGATTATGAAGAAAGAGTAAAAACTAATAGAGTGTGTGCCACTGGCCAGACAATGGCTACTAGAGGATGCAATATCTGTCTACAAGTATTTGAATTGTGTAAACACCTAGGAGGCATAGGATTTGTTTAGAGAGGTCCAAGGGACCATAACTAGGGATAACAGAATGAAAATGAGCTAAGAAAAATGCAGACTTTACATCAGAAAAACTTCCTGTGAGGTCTATTAGTCTGTAGTAATCTCCCCGAGGAAGTAATGGAAGCCCATCACTTGAATAATTTAATACTAGAATGGATAAAGCATTCGAGAATATACTGTAGGGAACAATCCTGTACTGACTTATTGCAGCTTATAGATGGATAAACTACATGCCTGCACTGCACAGAGTTCCCATGGATTTGACGGTCAGGCTATTTAGTGTATGACAGGACTACGGTCTAGAAGTCTGCGCCAACTTTTCACCCTGCAATGAAAGACTCTCTGGGTCTCAACATGCATCCACCTGCTGTTTTCCCCTTCAGTGGACTCCACAGCAGGAGAAATGTTATCCTTTTTGACTAAAATGGCTTCTTTTTTTTTCCCCGGATGCCTACAATATTAGATGGGTGAAATTTAGTGTGGTGTCAGGCTATTCATATTGTTGACTTGTCAACTGTTCTACGTCAGTTATGAGCTACTGATTCTCCAGAGTTCAGTAAGATCCAGGAAAAGCTGTATTTAAAAGATTTTTATAAAACTTTGATGAAGTCCCAAGCTGTGTCCTGGAACTGACAGGGCAAAATTAACTATGTTTCTAATATTGCCAACTTTATGTGCTCACTGTGAAAATTTCCATTTTGCATGTTCTTGTCATGTGGTATTTATTTTTATCATTGTACTAAAAAGATGTAGAATAAATGTAGTTTGCAGTCATTGTTTTCTATAGGCAGTACATATCCATAAAGTTATTTTAATTTTACTGTCCCTTAACAATGATGTGTTTGGCCTTCAATGGTCTAACTTAAACTGTAAACACATGTATAAAATCTCAGTCCCAGTCTGGCTTTTAGCAGAATTAAGAGTGCAATGTATTTGGCTTTGGAATATACAGTTCCAATAAAGCAATATTGCAGTCTTAGAGAGTAACAGGATTCAAAATCGTGTTCTTGTCCTCTTTTTTTGGCCTACCAGAGTCCTGCATTTTATAGACTAACATGACCACTGGGGATTACATCAAGGATGTGTTCAGTGTCTTCCACACCAGCAGTCCCAGGCTGGTGGAAGGGCCCTGAAAGGATGATGCAGCTGATGTGACTTTATGTAGGCTCAGGGAACCATGACTGCTGTGATGGGGAGGTCAGGCCTTGAAGGACTTGTCAAGAGGGCAAATAAAACAAGCAAGCCAAAGCGCTACAAAAGCATATTTACAATTCTAGTTTTGAAGTACTTTTGGGAAGCAGTTTAATCACGAAAAGAAATATGTCTTCCACTCTGAAAAAGAAATAGCTAAATATTGTGGAGGGTATATCCAGAATCCCAGATGCAATTTGGTTCTTTGGTATGATACTAACTGTGAGGAGACTGGCCTACACCCTTCTCAGTTCTCAAGGAAAATTCTATCATTGTTTTATGGGCTGTTTTGCCTGGGTACACTTTGCAAAAGAAAGTAGTAGAGATTACAGGAAGAATGGACTAACGGTTGCTTTCTAGCCTATGACAAGAGAGATCTTCAGTTCCCTACAGGATCATCGACTTGCTTGGTGATGTTCAACAGGTCTGCTTACTCTGTTTGCTCTAGTTACTCATCTATTAAATAAAGTTGGTAATTCACAGAGTTGTGCCGTGGTTTAACCCCAGTGTGCAGGTCAGACCCACACAGCCACTTGCTCGCTCCCCATCAGTGGGATGGAGGAGAGAATCAGAAGGGCAAAAGCATGAAACCTTGTGGGTTGAGATAAACATAGCTTAATAGGTAAAGCAAAGCTACGCACGCAAGCAAAGCAAAACAAAGAGTTCTTTCAGTACTTCCCATCGGCAGGCAGGTGTTTATCCATCTCCAGGAAAGCAGGGCTCCATCATGTGTAGCGGTTACTTGAGAAGACAAAACACCGTCACTCCGAATGGCCCCCCTTCCTCCTTCCCCGCAGCTTTTATTGCCGAGTATGATGTCATACAGTGTGGGATATCCCTTTGGTCAATGGGGTCAGCTGTTCTGGCTGTATCTCCTCCCAATTTCTTCTGCACCTGTAGCCTACTTGCTGTTGGGGCAAGGTGATAAACCAAAAAGGCCTTGACTCTGTGTAAGCACTGCTCAGCAATAGCTAAAACATCCCTATGTTATCAACACTGTTTTCAACACAAATCCAAAACATAGCCCCATACTGGGTACTACGAAGAAAATTAACTTTATCTCAGCCAAAATAATACATTATTATGCTAAATACTTTAACAGTTGTGAAGTGCTTGGGCATTATAGTAATTGCAGCTATAGCAAGAGATGAAATCTTTCTTATAGTCTATGAGAATTACGGGAGCTAATACTTCCAGAAAGTACTCTGTCAAGATTATGATTCATTTTCTCAACCTTCATCTTATCCTACAAATCTCTGGTAGCTTTGATTAGATCTTATCATTACCTTCAGGTGAGTTTGTAGCATGTTCAGAATATTCAGTAAACCATGAGAACATTTCTCCAAGCAGGGTGATTTCTTTGTTTTTATCAGAGCTTGGCAAAACCAGTAAATTTCAATAAGCAGTACATTTCTCCAACTGCTGACAAATTTGGAAGTTCAATGATATTCTCACTCACTCAGGTTGTTTAATTTTCTATTGTACAGGAAAACAGAGCACGACGTTGAATGAGATGAAGAAAACTGAAACTGCCTATGTTTTAAAAAACTTTCTCTGTTTTTACGGAAACATTTCTTGGATTTATTTTCTTGGTAGATTAAAAAAGTTTTAGAAACTGAGATAGGCATTTCTTTGCCCTAGTTTCTTAAGTGTTCTCTGATGGTTACAGATCTACTTGTAAAACTCGTTCCTCATACAGCAAGAAAAGTCTATTTCTATGAGCAAGAGTTTGCAGGGTCAAGGCTTATAGTTGTAATAGAATACTCAGGCAGAACTAAATAACAAAATAAAGTGAAAAACATCAGTAAATTAAAATAAAGCTGGAATACACTCAATTAGCTAAATTACTATTGATATCTGTCATTATAAAGTACCCAGGGCTGTATAATTTTGTTCTAATCCCCTAAATGCGCAACTAAGCAAGTGAGAGAACATATATTCCTACAACCCCCAGTGGAGACATTGAGATTATGCATGCTCTCACTAATTTAAAGAGGGACTTTCACACTGGGATACATTTTAAAAAGAGAACATTTAAATAAAAAGCAATTTGGTCTGCCTGTAATTGTATTCCCCTTGCTGTTATTGCTAATTATTGAAGATATTTGTGCTTGAATGGGTGAACTCCTTTTTTTCTTTTTAATTTTAAACAGCTCAGTTTCTACTTCCACTCAATCCTGCTGAAATCACAGGGTCAGGGTCTTTCTTTCCTCTTCCAGTTTAGCAGTGTCAGTCAAGACAGCAAAGTCAGCACGCTCAAATGGAGGGAGTCATACAAATGCTTGGCTAAAATCTGAAGCCAGTCTAAAGCCAGCCATATTCAAACTAGAAATAAGATTAAGAAATCAAAAGTTTGAACAATAAGGGTGATGAGTTACTGGAACAAATTCCTCAGAGAATTAGCGTAACCTTTCTCTCTCTGTATGCCCCCATATCGAGACCGGATGCCTTTTGGATCTCGACCTTTTAAATCCAGCTATGTATCAGCCACATATATGCTACTGGGCTCAAAAGAGAGGTGATGTGATTATTTTTAATGTATAGGAAGCTAATTATCTATTGGCCCTTTCTGGCCTTAGAACAGGCTAGTGCAAACTTTAACCTTACTCTAGTGGAACTCAGAGGTGATGAGAAGTACAGTAAAGATGATTATACTTAGAAACATTCATCCTTATTTCATTCTATGATTCATGTCTAATAAAAAATACCATCTCTTCTGTCCGTACAGAGCAGAACAACAGAAGGAAAGCCCTGTGATGAGTGTAGCCCTGTGGTAAGAGTGTGGCTTCGTTAACATTCCCATTCAGACTATAGACAGGCTTTTTTTAATCATTTTATATAATGTGGACGTGTGAATTTTGAGCGTGGTGGGTGACTGGTGGCTCCCCAGCAGTTCAAGTAAAATTCCCATGCTGGGGGTACATCGCATAACTATCAATAGAGAGGTTTTGGGTGAAAGTTTCTGGGTGAACAGAACTCCTAGCTATGGGAGAGTGTGGGACACTCACAGTTGACCAGGCCAAAGTTACTAGGCTCCCCCTGTCCCCTGACGCATGCTGGTCCAGTGGTAGAAGACTTTATAATTCTCTGATGGTGAATCACTCACAGAGTTCCCTTATTATTATTCTGAAACATGGTATGGATCTTGTATTTTTCCAGCCATATGAGGGTTTTCAAATGTGGTTAATAGGATCAGAGAGCCTGGCTGTCCTCCAAATTAATATATCTGAAGGCTGAATTTCAGCAAGCATATTTTGAATAAAATGTCCCAAATATTTCCTAACTGAATTACCAGATCTAGCAATGTGCTAGCATGCTTTTAAAGATACACTCTACTTTGCAGGAAATTACAAAGTCCTTTAATCGATTTCATTGTTTATCCTGATATGTTACAGATATATGCTACACATCTGAACACTTTCTCAATACATTTTTGCTAACAATAATAATTTAGTAAATCACCTTGCTTAAGTAAAGGTACCTCGTCTGGCTTTAGTTTTCTGCTACATTAGCCTCAGATCTGGCCATTAGATTATTTCTTAATACTGCAGCTATTTTATACTTCTGGTTATGTGGCTTGGCAATTACACGAACAAGGTAAATAAACAAGAATTAGGGAATGTGAAATGAAAAAAATTATGTGGTGGTAGGTTTGAAACAGCCCGAAAAAGTTGCTTTTAGTACAAGTCAACAGTAAACTGTAGAATTCCTTGCTATGTCAGGATGCTCAGACTAGATATGCTAGATAAAGATATACTTAGAGCATCTTTTTTTGGCACTGAGGTTGACTGGCAAGGAACAGCTAGTATTTGCACTAAACTCTTGTAGCCTCCAAGACAGAGTAACTGCATCCAAAGTGCCTATTGGGAATGCTCCTAGCTTGTGCCTAACTCCCAAATTGTGCCTGGGAATTATTTGAAAGAACTCTAATTGGTACAAGCCAAAACTCTGCTAGGGACTGTTACAACAGCTTAACAGATGATCTAGTTCCAGTTTTGGGAATATTTCCAGGCTCTGTTTACTGTCATACCACTGACATAGCCTATGGATGCTAAAAACATTTTTTTTTTTTTTTTTTTTTAAAAAAAGAAGATTCAACAAATAGTTAAAAAAGATCTATTAAATAAAAAGATACATACAAAGTAAGAACTATATATTATCTACAAACCCAAGAAGGAAGCCTCTTTAAGCCACAAACAGCTGAAGACTAGAAGAGTATCACTAAATGCTTGCTTTATTCTTACATGTCCCTGGGGATCTATTCTTGGCCATTGCCAAGAACAGAATATTAGGGTGCACTAGGAAACGTAAATCTTTAGTTTTATGTTCAACAAATGCAGGGGCAGATGGTTGGACTGAAGGTGGTTCCATGAAAGGGTTCTTTCTCAATATCAGGGCATATGTTAGGTAAGAGGACAGCATGGAGTTTAACTTTGAAAAAAGCAATCTGTGCTAGACTCCTGGGAAGAAATTCTGCTTGTTGCTGATTTATTGCATCCAGCACATAGGATTGTGGAGCCAAGCAGATGTTGCCTCACAACGCTGGGAAAATGAGTTGTACCTATGCCATAGGAACAGAGGAGGAGACAAGACATAGTAGGTGGTGTATGAGAGGGGATTAAAGGTTCATGGCAAATCTACGCCTGGAGCTCTAGAAAAGCAATTATAGAGGTGAGCTGATCACTTCCCATTACAGATGAACTGCCATAGCACATAACCCTGCCTCTCTAATACTTTAAGAAGCAGCTGTATGGAAAATATGAGATAACAAGAATATCTGGTGACTAAAGATATACAAAAACTACCTAGATTTTCAAAATACTGACATTTACCACTCAGTCCTTTGAAAATGTAACAACTTTGGAAAGTGCACTCTCCTTCTGTCTGTACACACACACACACACACATACATGTGTGCGTGTGTATGTATATACATGTGTAAATATGTATGTATATAGCTACCTGTCTCTCTCTCTCTCTAAAACGTGCAGCCAAAAGCAAAACAGCCAATTGATGTCATATAATACTGTGTGATGGAAAGATGGGATATTGTGCATCCTTTGGAATTGCAAAGACAACTCCAGATAACATTCTTAAACAGAACAGTTAACCTCCATATCTTTTAGGTAAATGTTACATTTTTTTTACATTAGATATGCATTTGCTTTCAGATGGAGTACTGTTTATTTTCATACTAATGTTCTCTTCTTTGTTTAGCCGTTTAGTTTTCTAATGCAAGAAAGTATCTTTGTTTTGCAGCCACGAGCACATGCGTATTTTTGTGTCAAAAAGGCATTGCATTTAACAAAAACAGCTTAGTGAGTAATTGAAACTGCAGACTAGTCTATGCCACAGGCCTGATTCCCCTCTGCCACTGGTGTGGTTCAGAGGTGACACTCTCAAACTCATTATGGCTGCACTAAGCTAAAATCTGTGCATTTGTGATCAGAACTGGTCTCTCAAACAAACACTGCATCACTTTATGAGTTATTGTTATTTCAGAGGTATCTTTCTTTATTAGCTTCCTTGGTAAACAGTCAATGTATTTACTGCTAATACAATGGAGAGGAGCAGTAACGCTCATCAGAAGCAGACTTAGCAAGTGCAGACATTTTGCAAATTCCACAGTTCTATCCTGTGTTATATCCTATATATCCAGTTATATCCTATATATGTTCCGTACCACACCTGGTATTTAAGTTTGCTATTCCAGTTGTATCTCCCTTTACTACAATGACTGAAAATTGTCTCTGTGTTTACCTTTACTCTTTAAACTGACAAGTATGAACAGATAATATGCTGTTTTTCAGGGACTGACAGGTGTGACTAAACAACTGGAGGAAAAAAAAAATTCATTGCTTTTAGACTGATCAATATTAGTCTTCATCCCAACTGCATGATCTTGGATGTTGCAAGAATGCATCTGTAACCACTTTCAAAGGGGACAGTGCACATTTATTAAATCTGAGACAGCACCATTACAATCAACTAAAACTCGAGATCTGCTGAACACTTGAAACTATAATTTACAAATATCTTTCTTTTCTTTAATTGAGGTTTGTTCTGCTGACAGATGAATGCACCCTCAGCTGAATTTGAATGGAACTACCGCAATAATCAGGGACTCTACTTGAATGAAAAAACACGTAGCCTGGCTCTCTGCATGGTTATGTCTAGGAATGTCTCTCAGACAGACCTGACTCCTACTTTTCCTAATTAAAAGTGTTAATAACTGTTTTATTCGATCTAAATTACACTTTTATTTGACAAACTTAATTTAAAGTGTGACCTATCTACTTAATGACATTTTGAGGCTGGGCACAACTATCCATAAATTAGAAGAGAGTGAGATGCTTTGCAATAAAGAGGTAAAGTGAAGAGAGAGAAAAAAAACTACAAATGAAGGATAAAAACACATCAAAACATTGTAGCTAATGAGGTTTGCAATTTGGAATGGAATCACAGCTAGCTCTGCAGAATATTTCTTACCAGGCTAATGGCTAAAATCAAATATAGGGAACTTTGAAGTTTCTGGTAGGTGTGATTTGATTTCTGTAATATAAATGCAGGAAGTTTTAGAATTGAATTTGCAAATAAAGAATGAAAAGCTTACCTTAGTTGTCTGAATTCTAGCAAGAAGAGTATCTCCTTTTTTCATGTGCTTTTTATCCATAACTCTTAAAGCACTTTAAACAGTTGAGCATCCTCATCCACATTTTCCAGATGAGGGAGCTAATGAGATTGTACTACAAACTTGACAAATATTTGAAGTGACACCCAAGAACCTGATAATGTTACATCCCATGAGGGACAGAGATACTTTGTAGGCAGTAGTATCCATCACAGCTTCTCAGGAGCAGAGGACAAGACCGTCGTCTGCCCTTACGAGTTAAACTTGTGATAGGGATTCTGCTTACTAGAATCAAAATATTCCTGATAGATAGCAGGAAGTGCGTCCACAGATGAAATGAAGACATGAGATGGTAACAAATGTTTGGAGAAATTGTTGGGAAAATTTATGTTGCTGCTATGTCAAAGTCCTAGGTTGAGTTTTTTTCAGGAACAGCAGAATCACTGGAAGTAGTCATGGGAACATTTCAATACATTCTCTGTTTCAAAGTAATTTTGGAAAAAAAATGTTGAAAATGATCCTTCTGTGACATTTCAATATATTTTTTAAGTTTGAGGGAAAAATATTTTTTTTTTTCAATTTCTTCTGTAAAATATAGCCTCGTGTAAGATTAAAAAAATCCAGGAAATTAAAAATTATCTAAATTAAATTTTTCAAGTACTTCAGTGGAAATTTTGGGTGTGGTTGGATTCCGTTCATTAAAAGTTTTTAGATTTTGACTTATTACTTCGAAATGGGAAGAGAAAAATGCTTTCATTTCTAAGTCACTGAGATGCGGCAGCCAATGTCAAACTGTAAGGATAGGTTGACATGATACCAAGCAATTGAATTGCTGTGTTTCAGCAAGTAAACTTTTGTTGGAAGAGCTGTAGCCTCTGGCTGTGCACGTACTGTCACTCTTTTTAATTGAAGTGATTGCAACAAGCGTATTGTGCATTGCCTTTGCCATAAACAATGAGGCTTTGATTGTCCAAAAGGTACTTTTGGAAGTATAGAGACACATCTTGAGGAGCATTGGAAGAGGGCGTCAGGTTTTTATTTCTCCAGAAGTAATTTTTCCAGCTGCACATTGATACAGTGACACAGTTAGTGAATCTCTGAAGATTTTCACAGAAGCACAGAACAGCTGAGGTTGGAAGGCACCTCTGGAGATCATCTAGTCCAATCCCCCAGCTCAGGCAGGGTCACCTAGAGCAGGCTCCTCAGGACCGTTTCCAGTAGGGTTTGGAATATCTCCAAGGAGACTCTACAACCTCTCGGTGCCAGTGCTCTGTCACCCTGACAGTAAAAGGGTGTTTTCTTGTGTTCAGATGGAATTTAATGTGTTTCAGTTTGTGCTCATTGCCTCTTGTCCTGAAGCAAGGGCCTTTCAGTGGTCTTTTAACAGTACAGTGACAACAGACTGATGAAATACATATATCTCCCTGGGAAGAATAAACTTTCTATAGTTTCTGTCAATGGCTAAGTTTACCATTTTTTTCTGATATAGGTTGAAACTGTACAGTCACCAATAGTAGCTGAGGGAAAATATTCTGGAAATTATTTGTCAACAGGCAAGAGAAAAGCTTCATATCACCTAATTCTTATCTTAAACTTTGAGCCTATGTGGGAAGGATTTGTAAATTCAGACAAGCAAAAGAATTTCATTCCTGATATGATCCGAGAGTAGTAATTAAGCTATTCAGAAAACAAAAAAGGAAGTAGGCACTAAAAGTGACACAGGGAGCTTTGCAAAAGTTGTCATCTCTTACAGGGACTGAGGTTTTTTTCTCCTTTAGTCAGAACTTGTCCTCAGTCAATTGGATAAAAATAGTAAGGAATAAAAAGAGAAAATACATGGTGTATTTATGGTGTATTTATGGTGTGCACTGTATAACTTGTCTATTTAATCTATAATATCTTTTTCTGAAACTTGGAAAAGATTTCCTTGGTACTCTCTTCAGCCTGGGACGCACACAAACACACGCATTCCCATTCAATGAATATACAAGAAATAATCTCCAAGAAGAAGACATACTTATATTTCTTTCCTCTTAATATTATCACACATTGAACTCCTGATGACCAGCTGAGCTTATCTGGAGGGTACAGCTGTAAACTCTGGGATCAGTGATTACTTATATGAATGAAACCCTAAAAACTGCAATGAATCGTGACTGCGGCAGCCTCACAGCTCAGTCCACACACATTGCCTGAAATATCTCACCCATGAGCTCTGGTTTTGCCTGCCTTGAGCAAGTTCCTCATGGAAACATCATCCAGTTCAAGTTCTCTAGGCTTGTTTCCAAATCTCTGCCGTCTAAATCTCCTTTTAATAACAACAGAGTGTACCAGCCATTTTGGGTTGACTTAGGGGGAAACGTAGTGAGAGATTTAAGAAGTTACTACTATTACCCAAATTCAACATGAGAAGAAAGTCATTAGAGGCATCAAAGGGCATCTGAGGGGTGGGAAGTAAGGGAAGGGTGACTTCACAAGAGAAATAGAACAGGTAAGATGAGGAGAGGGACTGTAACGCATTAAATTTGTAGTTAGTAGTATGTTGCCACTTCCTATTTCAGCTCCCTTAATGCAAGGTCTAGTTGTCTCACAATCTTAAATCTGTATCTTCAAGATTCCCCTGTGAAGGAAATAACTGTTCTACTCTTTATTTTATAACGGACAACAGAAGCACAAAAGCTGTATATATACTATTGACATAAACAACACCTATCCTGGGCTTGAAGGCAAACGTGTTGGTTGCTGGGGTTCTCTGCAGGGGAATTGTATGGAGAGTAGGCTGCTGGCCACTATGGAGGGAAAAAAAAAACAGGTGTGTGTTCTAATTTAAAACACATCATCTTTACCTAGATTCCTGGGTTCCTTTCCAAGAAATGCAGAATGCTAAGTACTTCTGAAAAGCAATTAAAAAAGCTAAAACTACAAAGGAAAGCCTAGACTTCATGATTTAGGACTTCTAAACTAGGAGAGCAGTGCCTACAGCACTAATGTGGATTGATTCAGAGGTCTTCCAAATCAATGAAAAACACTTTCCTTACACCAGAAGGAATTCACTAGTTGAAATAACACTAGCTTTTTAATGCTTCTGCAGCCATTGTCATATAAATATTTGTTTATTACATATTTCAGTGATTGTCTGCTTTGTTTTATTACTTGTTCTCTTTTGTTTCATTTCCAAAAGAAAAAAAACCCACAATATTGCATGGAAAAGATACACATTTTCACCACAGTCACCAGCCTGCAAAAATAACAAATTGTGACTAATCTGGATTGTGTGGATTATTGGGGCTTCATCACTATTGTCCATGATATTTGAAGATTTCTTTGGGGAATTGCAGGTTTATTTTTATTTTTTTTACTGGCTGCAGTAGTCTTTCCACCATCTTTTGTACGAGTATGGGAAAGTAGGTAAATCCTTGCATATTAAAATTAATTTATCCATGGCTCCAATAAACTAATAAATGAATATGTTCAAACATCACCAAATGATTATACGGTGCTAGGAAATGAGAGATCATTTCCTCCTATACCTAATAAAACAGTCTGAACAGTATGATGTTTGAACACACCAATAAATCAGGAAACAGGGAAGTTTTACCATAGGAAGAGTATCAGTATAAAGTGGGATTTATATCACTGTTCATTACACGAGCAGGAATCCCAGCTACCCAGCTGAGGAAAAGATTGAAAATAAAATGAAATGTAATAGAGATTTTTTTTTTTTTCCCTGGAAAGCTTTGGAGACAAGAAAACGGAAACTAAATATGTATCTCTGTCTCTTTCTTTATATCCTTCTTGTTGATATGTTTGCATGTGTAGATAGAAAGAGACGGAAAGAAAAAGAATGAGATAGTGTGGATAATATCACACTTTCATTAGTATACTTTCAGGAGGGCAAAGCTGGGGTTTGGTAGAAGCAGATACTTATGCTCCCTCTTCCCATATGTAGTCTTTGGCAATAGTTGCAGTATCTTGCAAACACAGCTTGTACTTTTGTGTGTCTGGAATCAGACCAGAATTAACCAAAGCTACAGCTATGGCGACAGACTGAAATAATAGTTCTTTACAGGGGAGCTATTCTGTTTCAATACACTCAGTTAAGTGAGAGGAATCCCTTGCAGACTGTCTATAACCTGCGGGTTTGCAGTAAGAGTCCAGTGGATTAGCCTTTCCTGGTTTATTGGTACATCCAATTTGTAAGCACCTTCTGCTGTTCAGGCTGCTCTGATGGAAAGAGGCACCTCACTCCATTCCTGGCATATCAAGGAGGCAAATCATATTTCTCTAAGCATGTATGTATGTATATATACCTATTAATTACATATGTGAGTGTGGTTGTATTCTGGGTAGTAATTTTGACTTTTTTGTTTCTTTCTTAAGTTCACAATCCAGCCTAATTTCTACAAAATTTGTGACTGGAACTACTATATATATGTGTATGTGTGTGTGTGTGTGTGTGTATGTACATATACATTTTAGGTGTTTAATGGTGCTAATAGGCGCATAGTAGGATTGATTAGATCAATGAGCATTAGTTTCCGGTAGAAACCATGGTTCTTATTTACCTTCTTAAGTACTTTGAAATACCTGTCCTGCAGAGCCTTGCAGTAATTCATTCACTCCTGTGTTTTTTGTTCCTTGCCTCACCATAGCAGCAATATGAAAATTTCTACCGTGATGCAATATTTGCTTTGAAGATGCAAGTAGAGTTTTTTGCCACCATAGACAGATTCGGTCAGTGGCAATTTCTTCACACTTGTCCATTGTTCGGTATGGCCTTGTCATTGCAGTTCTTCTGAAGGCTAGGACGGATGCTCTGGTGTTTCTTCTCAGCTGCTTCTAGTTTAAGAGCGCTGAGCCAAGAACCCATATTCATGCTGTTAGTACTGAAGTATTTGGTAAAACCTTGCTTAAAGCTTTTTGTGATTCAGGGCTTAAAGTCTTGGCATCTCCCCAAACCAACAAACAAAATGCTTATTTTGCATTTCTTTATCAAGCAGTTGCTTCAACACATTTGTTCAGTGGCTTTTCTTAACCTTCTTACACTTTCTTGCTCAATTCTCCTGCAAATTCCAGCTGTCTTGGTGTCATGCATCCTTTTGTAGATGTAGACCTCAAGGACAGAAAAATGACAACTACCGTATTTTTAATCATATAAAATTTGCAAGTTCTCTATGCAAAAAAACAGGGGAAAAACCCCACCTTAGCAAACAGGATTCAGCAGCAGGGTAGCACATGCAGCTATAGGTAATACAAACAAAAGTATCTTGCAGAGCTCACTCTGTCTCACAGTCTTTCACAGAATCACAGAATGGTTGAGGTTGGAAGAGATCTCTGGAGGTCTTCTGGTCCAACTCCCCTGCTATAGCTGGGCCACCGAGAGCCAGGTGCCCAGGACCATGTCCAAACAGCTTTTGAATCTCCAAGGAGGAAGATTCCACAACTTCTTTGAGCAATCTGTGCCACTGCTCAGTCACTCTCACAGGAAAAAAATGTTTCCTAATGTTCAGACAGAGCCTGCTATGTTTCAGTTTGTGCCCATTGACTCCGGTCTGTCACGGGACACCACTGAAAAGAGCCTGGCTCCATCGTCTTTCATCCCTTCAGGTGGTTATGTACATTGGTAAGATCCCCCCTGAGCCTTCTCTTCTCCAGGCTGAACAGTCCCAACTCTCTCAGCCTTTTCTCATAGGAGAGATGCTCCAATCCCTTCATCGTCTTCATGGCCCTTTGCATTGAACTGTCTCCAACATGTCCGTGTTTCTCTTGTACTGAGGAGCCCAGAGCTGGACCCAGCACTCGAGGTGTGGTCTCACCAGTGCTGAATAGAGGGGAAGGATCACCTTCCTCCACCTGCTGGCAATGCTTTGTCTAATACAGCCCAGGATACCAAACTCAGCCCAGGATACCATAACCTGTTCTTTATCCTCCAATAGTTCTAACATCTGCTTCCCTTATGGCTTCCTTCTTCTCCTTAATATCTGGGATCTCCCACAAAACCACAGAAAACTATTGGATCAACAGTTGTTTCAGCAGGCAGAAAAGCCTGGGTTAACTGATTTTATTGATTATCAAGAAATAGTATTTACAGTGAGATGGGGAGATAAGACCATGAAAGTACTGTCATCCTTTCCTATGTTTTGTTGTGAATAGTGCTGCTGCGAGTGGTGAAGTAAGGAAAATACAGGTTTGTAGTTATTTTCTGAGGTTTTACTGAGTCTTGTACAAGGGAGAAAGTCATTGGGGTCATGAAAGTGACAGCAACTGGTTATACAGAGACATATAAATAATTCCAATGACAGGTTACAAAAGATCCTAATGCCTACCTAAAAAAGACTTATGTAAGGTATTGACAACTGCAGAATTTCTTATTAGTAGGAAGGTGTTCACAAGACCTTGCTTAGGGCAGTATACATACCTAATGCATGGCTGTCACTCATAAAAGTGTCACAACTTTTCCATGTAGTATTATTTCAGGACTTGGAGGGAGTCACACCTGAGGAGTCACACCTGAAAGATCAGCTGGAAATCTGCCTTTTCCTTGGGCTAAATCTTTTTGCAGGATTTCAGAGGAACAAATTTTTAAAATAGGAATTTTTTTCCTGTACAGAAAAGGTTGTCAGACTAAGTAGGATTTATGATTTACAGAATGATAGAATTACAGAATAATTTAGGTTGGAAAGGACCTCCAGAGATTTTCTAGACTCACCCCTGATTCAGCAGGTCCAACTAGACTTGGTTGATCAGGGCCTTTTCTGGTTGAGTTCTGTGTGCGTCTGAGGAAAGAGCTTCTACAACCACCCTCTCCGGGCAGCTTGTTCCAGTGTTTGATCATCCTTACAGTGACCTTTTTTTCCCACTTCTATCTACTCCTTGAGTTTCAAATGATAAAAATGTATAGATTGGTGTGTGTGTTTGTGTGGTGCATGTGTGTGTGTACACAAGGGAGTAGTAAATGATAAAGAATATTTAATTCTTCTTCTGTCTACTCTCAAACACCATCTTAATGATAGCCACCAAAGCAAAATGGTAAAGTTTCATACTTACCTTGCATAAGGTAATTGCTTCTATAAAATGCCAGCTGTAATTCCCTAAAAAGCTGTTTCTACATTAAGATCGGGGGTCAATGTTCAAGTGATGCATTTGACCTTCATTGTGAGAAACTAAGTGTGTGCAATTTAAGGATGTCTTTCATGAACTTGAAAGTTATTTTCTCACGAAGCTGAGTTCATTTAGAATTGGTGGAAATGAGGTAAAACTTCACACAAATTGAGATCAGTGTGAGTGTTCATGTTGTCTTCTCTGGTGGTGTCCTTCTTTTTAAATAGCTGACACATACAGACCGACTGCAGCTAAAGATTAAACAGTTACATGATGATATTAAAAACATTTTCAAATATTCTCTTCAGGTAACTAAATACCCCCTGAAAGTTGAAGGTGGCTTCTAAGGTATTCTTCAATCCCCTCGGGTAAAAAAAATATACACATATATGAATGTAAGTTATTGTAACATGATAGAGGAAGTGTCTTGTAATTTCACTGTGGCATTTGAAATTCTCTGTGATAAGCATGCAGTGAAACTAAGGTGATAGACTTGCTGCATGTATTGCAGATGTATTTTTCAGGTTAAACTATTTGACCGTTGTATTATAATAGAGGCAGTATAATTAAATATATGTTCCTGTGTTTGTTGTGTTTTACTTCAGAAGTCCCTTCCAACCCAAAACATCCTATGATTCTGTGAATCCCAAACCTACCTGCATCAATTTATGTAAACCAATTATTTTCTTTAAAATAGGTTTTTAGAAGTCCTAAGAAGACTTCTGCAACATGATGAAATTACCTTGTGTGTACAGTGTCTCTAAACAGCTTGCTTGCCACCTCCACCGAGTCTCTACCTCAGTTAGAAATGCCTGCCAGTCCCTTTTGAGATTCATGAGAGTTTATTAAAGCTTGCTATGAGTTACTTCTAGTGAAAATGTCAGTGGTTAGTATATAACTATGTTAGGATAACTTATAGCAAGCTTGAAGCAATTTATGGCTTCTGTGTGAGGGGGTGATATAGAATCTTATTATGTAAATTTGTTAAACCATATTTCACTTGAACGTTTTTCCTCCTCCCATGACCAGCAGACTGAGCTAGAGAAAGCAGTACGCCCCTTCCTGACACACTTGAACGTGACAATCATATTGAACATTCAGTTATTTCAATGTGCTCTTTAAATTTCCACAAAAAAGTGAAGTATTAAATCCAAGAAGTGCAATGTGCGGAGAAAGAAAACATTTGTATGTGAAAAGTACAAAAAAAAAAAGACCTTTAGCATATCTCATTTTCTTGGTTCTTCTTTACTTCTTTTTTTTTTTTTTTTCCCCGCACTTGATTATTTAAGAGTTTTATGCTTGCCATAACTCATCTGTAATATTTAATTGATTCCTCCAGTTGTCTCTTACTGCTGTGGGCATTCTAATCAATTAAGGATCTTCATTGAACTGTGGCCTCCTATTTTCCCTCCTCCACCTTTCTTCCATTAAGTCTCTTGAGCGTGACCGCATGCCTACTTGTGTTTACGTATGGATGTGCTTGTTTGTTCTTTGAACTTAAATCAGGTTCTTTCATTTTCTTTATCTTAATGTTGCTTATCTCCGCCTGAATTTCCTCAAGATCCTGTATTCTGTGGGGCTCGCTTTAAATTCCAGCTAACCAAAAAGCTGCTTGCACAGCATCCGACAGCATAAACAGTATTTCTGCAGTGTTTATCAAGCAATCTTGTGATATTATTGCATCGATATATCTATAATGATTCAGTGTCATAACCAATGTTATCACCAGGCAGCAAGCACCTAAATAATCCTCTAAGATCCCATAAAGCCGTTCAGTTTATTTAATTCTTTCTGCATCTCTAAAATTCAACTGGATAGCTAAACTTCACAGGTTTTCTTCCTTCCTTGCAGATTGCTGTTTCTTTTTCTCATCCCATATATTTGAGAAACTATCTTTTGATTTAATCTCTGTGTACTCCAGAGCTGTAAAATTCTAATTGTTAATGCCTTTATTACTGGATTATTGTTGTCCTTGACATCTGGTGTGCTGAATATTTAAAGTTGAGGAGTCAAATTCCCAGACATGCCTAACCTCTGGCCTCCACATTTGAAAAATGTTGCACTTCAATAATTATGAATCAGAATATGTTGCTTTAATATAGTGGCCTTTTTTATAACCAAGGAAGAGAAACAGTCTTTGAGGATTAAGTAATCTGATCTTCTGCTGTGAGGTAATACAGTTTTTTGTCGACCATAAAAATCTCCCTGGCAATAATCTCAGCATTTTTCCTTGCACGAGGGAAATATACGTAGCATAATTGTTCCTCAGTATTTTCATAATATAGGTACCATCTATTAAGGGGCAGTTTGTATACGGGTACGTCTCCTTTGGCCCTAAAAGTTGCATACATTTTTTCAAAGGCAGCACACAGTGCTGGCCAGCACATACCAGAAAGCACATTGCACTCTCCTAAAAAATGGCTCATACTGTTTCCTTCCTCCTTTAACACCCGGAGTCAGAGGAGAAGCTCAGCTTCTGGAAAGACAGGGGCTTCCTAAAGCTCCTGATGAGGCAACATTTTTCTGTGTTATGTATTGTTCTGCATTTTAGTCTTGCACACCTGGATTCAGGAAGTTTCCAGGCTGAAAGTATCTGAGGGGGTTTAACTAGTTCACTTGGACTGGAATTTGCATTGGATCAAAGTCTAGGCATTCCTCACCACCACCACCACCACCATTACATCCATTTTCTCTTCTTTAGCATCCCCAGGGAAACCTTAAAAAGTATTGTAATACCAACCTGCTGGCTCAGGCTTTTTTCCTCTTGGAAAGATGGCATTAAAATCCTTTCCCCAGGGATTTCTGCAACTGTTAGCAATAAGAAAATTTATCTGATACTCTCTTTTTTCTTCCTTTGCTTCATAATTGCTAAGCTAGTAAGCAATGATTCTTTTCTTCTTTTCCTCTGAGTTATTCTTTTCCCTCTGTTCCTTCTTTTGTTAATGTTACAGGGAACTCATGGGAGACAAGAAAAGACCTAAAAGACTTAAATTATTTGACTGGAAAATGTGCTGCCTTTTTATTACTTCAGCATCTCAAGGAAAAAGTATTCATTTTACTTTTATGGATGATAACACGACACTTACTGAATTAGGATACTTTTCAGTTAAGTACACTTGTGTCATTAATTGAATGAAAATCAAATTTCTTTGACAAGAGTAGATAAAATGCTCATTTAAAATTTAGGATTTTACACAATAGTTGTTTCCTTCAAATTTAACCAACTGCAGAGTCCAAGCTCTCTGCACATACACAGCAACCAAGAACAGACTTTGGCTACACATGGCTTCAGTGGACAGTTACGGTGATTGCAAACACTGTGCCTATGGACAGTTTCAGAGCTGCTCCATTTCTATTTTGTAGAGACTAGGGGTGATGAAAGAGACTTCATGACAGCTGTGCATGTCCTGATATTCTTCCTGTATGAAGGCACTGCTTCACCATTTGGTGCGAACTAGTTATTAGAAAGTTTTGGTGCCAACTCAGCCCTGATACAGCCCAATGTCTACCCTCATGTTTCTCTAATTTGTCAGTGTTTGCTTTGTCCTTCAAATGGCTTCAGAGGCATTAGAACAAAGCAGTCACTCACATGTAAAGCTCATGCATATACCCATGCAGGTAGGATTTAGGTGTACTCCCCTGCTGATTTTAAGCTAGGATCAAAACCCAAAAGCAAACCCCAAAAAACTCACCTAGGGCACTTGAACATTTTTAACACTTTCTGCCTGGAAACAAGGCAGAGAAAACACATCCCCTCTTTAGATAGGTATCATGTATTATAAAAGGAAAGGTAAAGAACAATTCCCTGCTTATAGTAGTTTAAGATGGGACTTATCTCACCTAAATTTGTCTGCCTAAAAGTTAGGCAGCCCCTTGTAAGCTAGTCATTCAGAATCGTTCCATAGGCAACAAACAGAGATTGCCATTTCCAAGAGTCCTGCATACCCAATCTAAATGATGGCATGACTAATTGCCCCATGGAGTCACCTGTCTCTTCCATTAACATTACAAGAAATCTTGAAAATAAACTTGGGCTTGATGCTCAACTTTTAGGCAGGCAAATTGATGAGATGAATCCTACTGTTAGTCATCATTTCAAGTTGAAGCCAACTCCAGGTATGCCGTATCTAATCCCAAATTGTCATTTAAATGGCCTTCATGCACTAATCATGCTATGTTCTTGATTTAAAAAAAAAATTAATTCTTTGGCCATACCAATTCTTTTAAGACAGTTGAGTCACCCCAGGGCATTTTACTCTATATTGGCAAATTAAGCTCTCCCGTTCCTCATTGTCTCTGGGAAAAGAGCAAACTCAGGAAATCTTAGACGTAAATCAGAAAATAGGAGACTATGAAAAGTCTACTTAAACCAAACATAGCAACCATGGCAAATTAAAAAATGATATGTCTCTGTTGCATCCTGTTTCAGATCAAATGTGCCTAGCCAACAGGGCTAAGACATTAGTCTTACTGCATACGTGATGTGCCATTGGTCTGTACAGTCATTCCAGGAAAAAAAAAACTCAGAGCGAAAGAATGGTATACACAAAAACACAGAGGTGAGAGATTTGTAATTTTATGAGTCATCAACAATCCTCCAGTTACAGAAGAAAAAGCATTGACGGGTTTTGTGTTAAATTTAGGGTTCTCTCCAATAAGGAATACAGTTGTGCATACTTTACCTTAGCTTGACAGAAACCTCAAACCTGCCTTTACAAAGCTGCTATAGTGTGAGATCTGAAAACAGGAAAGTAATAGAGTATGTTTTCAGTGTTCAGGATTAAACGTTGAAAAGCAAATGAACTACTTTAATTATAAAAAGAAAATAAAAATATAACTCAACTCAAACAACTTCTTTAGAATTTTTTTTGATAGCATGAGTAAGACTTGTGTTTAAATACTGGCCCTTTACACAGAAATCCATATATAAGCATAAGTGAGAAAAGATGATGGGGAGGATTAATATCTTTTCACTGAACAATTCAAATTTTACAAAAAAAGACAAGGTTCGAAGTACACAAACATTTTGATGCTTTCTACATGGACAAAATCTCTCATTTTGCTCTTTATTAAGATCTGTCATGAAAAGAATGATTTTTCCAACTTATGCCTAAATGGCACAAACTCAGTTGAGAATATTTTACCTACATAGAGATTTTAAAGCATTGTGATTGATCTAGACGAAAGTACAAACCACCTTATTTTAACAGAAACTCCTTGAAATTTAGTCTGGCTTCTGAAAACAGAATTGTATTTCCATTTTTGTTGTTTATCAAATAATTTTGGGGAGGAGGAGAGTGAAATACCTTGATTGCTTTAACGTAAAATAAAAATTGTTGGGTTTGGATATTAAAAAAAACCTAAGCCCAAAGATTGAAGGGCTGCCCTCAAACAAAACAGGAAATGAAATATGGGGCTTAAACATCCCAAATAGGTGTTTGGACTGTTGTCCTCAGAGGACAGGAGAGTGAGAGCCTGTGCATGACTTCTCCTTGTTCTCCCTCTCCTCTCCTCTCCTCTCCTCTCCTCTCCTCTCCTCTCCTCTCCTCTCCTCTCCTCTCCTCTCCTCTCCTCTCCTCTCCTCTCCTCTCCTCTCCTCTCCTCTCCCATAAGGACCATAATTTCTTTTATTTGAATGGCATTTGTGTCACTTATGTTTGTCGGAAGATTTCTTTCAGCTGGTAACAAACTTCTGGTCCCTTAGATTACATCTCTGGCTAAAAATAAGCAATTTCCAAAAGGGTATTTTCTAAAAGATGGCATGTATGTATAGGAGACTTGATTGCAGTATTTTGATACACAAACTGTTCTGAACTTCTTAGACTGGTATATAATTTCGCTTTGTAGGTATGGAGAGCAAACGGTTGGTGAGATCAAAGCAGCATGCTACTGTTTTTTTTTTTAAGCTGGAAATGTCAGCAACGATTACAATTTACTATTTGATAGATAACTTTTTTATTGTAATATAGGAACACGCCACAGTTCCCTTTATGATTTGTCAGACTACAGACAGTTGGCTCTCTCCATTTATATAAATACATTGGTTAGCTTGCAAATCTAGTTAGTTATTTGGAGTTGCTGTGTGAGGAATTGATGCTGCTATAAAAGAAGAGCCTCAGCTGTAAATATGTAAGATTAGAAATAACTTTGCTGCAACTTGCAGAAATCAACAGACCTGGAGTTTTTGTTTAAGCCCAGAAACACAGCAAATCTGGGACATTCATACAGAAAGGAAATTCCTTTGATATATTTTTTTAAAATGATACTGTTTAATTAACAATCTATAAAAAAATATATACCTGAGACTGAACTGGGTAATAGGATGTCACCTTTGTTCTATAAAAATACTTTGCTACTAGGAAAATTATTTTTAAAAGAGTAGTCAACATCTGAACCAAACTATCTGCTGAAGGCTTGCACTCCTGATCCTCTGTTGTTAATAGCTGGGAAGGGTGAAACTTACCCACCTTACATCCATCAAAAATATAGTGGGTTTTATTTGTTATTGATTCTTAAGGTACAGTGAAGTGCTGCCTCTGGAGTGTGCTTGCTGACGTGGCAGATGGTCTTTATTGCTCCTAAAGGTCTGTTTGGTTAATGGCACTCTAATTCTTTAGTATCTCCATCTATCTACCCTTCCCTTCCAATTAAACATCAGTGACACATTTTTATGGCCTCTAAAGCAGCACAAATTAGCATCAAATATGGACACAATAGAGTAATCCACTAACTGCAATCTGAGGACTAACTTGAAGATACATGGAAGACATACAGAAGCTTTAAGATTGGAGAGCTCCTGTGAAAGTTATTCTGACGTGAAGAACATTTTAAGTCTAAACATGTTATATATTTTAAATTCTTCCATATAGGTAGTTAAAAGAAATACTGGAACACTAGTTTAACATACATCTATTGTTCAAATTTTACCAGAAGTCAGTATGTTGGTGGTCACGCTATAGAGGCCACAGGCATGTGCAGAAAAACTCTCTTTATATGCTACAGAAGCTAAAAAACACTTCATGGGCATCCAAGCAGGTCCTGACCCTAAGTATATTTCAGTTATTGCAGGAATCCACTGCCTTCAGGGGGGTTAGATCATAGCTATAATGATCATTTTAAGTCACTACACAGAGTCCCATAAAAGTTCCACATCCAAGGATTTCTCATCAGAACAGGCTACATTTGAATTAAATAAACTTAATTAACTCAAACTGTAATGAACTATAGCCATTTTATTATATTGATAGCTCTTTAGCTGTATTTAAAGATCATATTTTCACAAAGTTTAATTATGTCTTCCTACTTCCTAGAAAAAAACACTGAATTTAAGACTGTTATCCCACTTTCTTCAGGTGAGAAAACTGTGAGGAAGTGGGCTTTTTTTTTTATGTTGGCTAATGTGGAGTGCTTCTATTTTTGGCAGCTTTTGAAGTGAGCATTTAAAATCAGAGGGCACTTTCAAAAGACTTAAGCCAAAAAATGTTGGATGCTAAACCAAATCTAGGACTCACTTGCACTATTGTCTCTCTTGTGCCTCATCCATCAGCTGATACCTTTAATGCTACCTGAGCATGATGCTGTCTCTGTCTCACAGCATTACTGAGATTATAGATCACTGAGAGATAGCGCATACTTGCCCTGTATGTTTGCCCTGTTTTATCCTTTTGCCTAAGCTTTCAAGATTGTCCATTATTGACGACAGGATATTTGTCTAGAAGGAATTTTGATCTGACTGAGAACGTTATGTTCTCAGCTGTGCTGCTCACAGTAAAGTGAACTGACATGTGAAAGATGACTTTCTTGTTCTCTTTTTACATATTTGTTTCCTCTTTGGCCACAAATTCCTTGTGACAATTAATTTTCCTTCTGCATTATCTAGAAAACACTGATGCAAACAAGTAACAATATAAATACATTAATAGGTGCATAATTCTGCCACTGCCAGTGTTCAACTAAATAGTTTTAAGCTCTATCAGATAAATGAATAATCATAGAATCATAGAATCATAGAATTGTTCTGGTTGGAAGAGACCTCCAAGATCATCGCGTCCAACCATTAACCTATCACTACCAAGTCCACCACTAAATCATATCCCTTAGGGCCTCATCTAAACATCTTTTAAATACCTCCAGGTGGGGACTCCACCACCTCCCTGGGCAGCCTGTTCCAATGCCCAACAACCCTTTCGGTGAAGAAATTTTTACGAATGTCCAATCTAAACCTCCCCTGGCGCAACTTGAGGCCGTTTCCTCTTGTTCTGTCTTCTGTTACTAGGGAGAAGAGTCCAACCCCCATCTCTCTACAACCTCCTTTCAGGTAGTTGTAGAGAGCAATAAGGTCTCCCCTCAGCCTCCTTTTCTCCAGGCTAAACATCCCCAGTTCCCTCAGCCGCTCCTCATAGGACTTGTGTTCCAGACCCTTCACCAGCCTCGTTGCCCGTCTCTGGACACGCTCCAGCACCTCAATGTCTTTCTTGGAGTGAGGGGCCCAAAACTGAACACAGTACTCGAGGTGCGGCCTCACCAGGGCCGAGTACAGGGGGACGATCACTTCCCTACTCCTGCTGGCCACACTATTGCTGATACAGGCCAGGATGCCATTGGCCTTCTTGGCCACCTGGGCACACTGCTGGCTCATATTCATCCAGCTGTCGACCAACACCCCCAGGTCCTTTTCCACCAGGCAGCTTTCCAGCCACTCCCCCCCAAGTCTGTAGCATTGCCTGGGGTTGTTGTGACCCAAGTGCAGGACCCGGCACTTGGCCTTGTTGAATCTCATACAATTGGCCTCGGCCCATCGATCCAGCCTGTCCAGGTCCCGCTGTAGCGCCTGCCTGCCCTCCAGCAGATCAACACTCCCTCCCAACTTGGTGTCATCTGCAAACTTACTGGGGGTGCACTCGATCCTCTCGTCCAGATCATTGATAAAGGTATTAAACAGGACTGGCCCCAGTACTGAGTCCTGGGGAACACCACTTGTGACCGGCCTCCAACCGGATTTAACTCCATTCACCACAACTCTTTGGGCCCGGCCATCCAGCCAGTTTCCTACCCAGCGCAGAGTACGCCCATCCAAGCCATGGGTAGCCAGTTTCTCCAGGTGAATGCTGTGGGAGACGGTGTCAAAGGCTTTACTAAAGTCCAGGTACACAACGTCCACAGCCTTTCCCTCATCCACTAGGCAGGTCACCATGTCGTAGAAGGAGATCAGGTTGGTCAGGCAGGACAGTTCTTTTGCTTTTAAATAAGTTTTCCTCTGATGTTGTAAATGAGGATGTGTCCTGTATTCATACATTGCAGGGGTGGTAGCATAACTCTAGCTGTAAACCACATAATGCTTTTCTGGACAAGGAAAATAATCTACCGGTTAATATCTGCATTCTTGAGCAGTATCTGGACAAATCTCTAAATTACTGAGAAAAAACCCCCCACACATCACTTTTTACTAACATAAAAAAAGAAATAATAATTTCAAAGCCTTACATCAGTTCCTATGTATGCCTGTGTATCAGTTGCTTATATCCATAAAGGAAAGGTTAGTGTTCATGATTGTCATTGCTTCTTTACTGTTCAAGTTTTCTTAGTCTAGTTTCATGTGTCACTTTAAAAATGGATATCTTTTTGCTTACAACAACTAACAATTTTGCTGTTCTTAAGTTTTTGAATAAAATACTCATAGTCCCATCCTTGCCAGCAACAGCAGCAAGAGTTATCAGTTTCTTACCATTTTCTGATTCTTTCTTCAGATATTGCATATTAAAATTCACCACAGTTTGAATTTGTAGGGTAAAAAAATTGGCCTGTCTGGATGGTATATGAGCTAGCTGTGGATGTCACTCATTCTAATAGCATTTCTAAAAAATGACAGGTCAAAGTCTTGGGTTTCAAAGTATTTGTGCAGAGTGTCAATCATTTACTCTTTGCCAGTTCAAATGCATAGCCATCTAGACATACCTTTAAGGGATGCCCCTTTTTTCATCAAAAATTCCTTCTTTCTCTAGCTCATCTGGTGGGTCTTAATGATTGGAACTCAAAAAGAGGGAAATAACGACGTATTTGAAAGGAAGACCTGAACAGCTATACTGTTTTTGTTACTATTACTCACCACCTCCTAAATTTATAGTGCAATTTGACTCTTTTCCCCTCTTTGCTTTTTAAATAAACAGAATTTCCTTGATTTTTCAACAGAGAGTCACCTTAGCCTTTTAAGTTCAAAATAAAGAACATCATTAAAGAACTAACAGAAGCTGCAGCATAAGGGAGGGTCATGGCAAGACATTAATTTAATAGCATCCTACAGAAAACATGTAATCAACAGGAAGGATGAAACTAACTTTATGGGTAGTATTTAAGATGATATTTAGAAAGCAACTTGGAATAAAAAAATCACTTTCTTACTTTGTTTCAGTGATATCTATGACTAGTTCAAATAGTCAAATGATGTTTATCTTTTCAAGTGCTGTTTTTCCTGACGACATTCTCATGTCTGTTTGAAGTGTGAAATGCATAACGAAGGATCCAGTAAATCATGCAATATATGTTTTATTGCAGAAACTTACCACTGTTTCCTGAATATCCGTGTCTTTGAAAGAGGTTTTGCCAGGAAAAACTAATTTCTTGAGTATTTAATTTGCAAGTAGCACAAAAGGCAAAGAAACATGCTTATTTTTAATTCATTACCACATTCAAATCAGTATTTATAGAACATCTTGTGATTAGTGAACCATCTGTATTAGTTAAGGACTGAACAGCAAGGTTTGCGAAAGTCTGCGTTTAGTCAAAAAATAATTCAGAAGTCTTCACCATGTTACATAAGCTTCTGATGAACTTACACCTTTTTGTACAATATTTTATCAGCATGCCTGCAACTTTTTTACGTCAATACTTTTTGTTCATCTTTAACAGGTGAGATCCACCAGAAAAGAGCTGACATAGTGATTCTGGGAAGTGGTTTTCTAAAACATTTAGTGTTCACCTTACGTGGCTTCCACTGAAAGCACTGGAACTTACAGAACAATGAATTTACTGGAACTCGTGCTGTATGCTCTAGAAAATCCCATGACGATGAAGATTCTGATCACTTAAGATTTTGTTGCACTTTAAAGAAGTTTCCATTATAATTTCATTTGACATGGGACCGAGCAAAAATAGCATTTCGAGATTAAACAGACGTTCCAGAGGTCTCAAAATAAAAAATATTTCTCCACTAGCTCTGTATGTCTTAAATTACTTGTATTAAAGTCTGCATGATTCACATTTTATGATATTTCTCCATCATGCCTTTATGCATTTACCCTTGTGAAAGTCTTATTTCTGGCCAAGAATTTAGAATTAACTTTCACATTAAGCGTCACGAACAGTACCGAGAATTTAATATTACAAACTGACATTATTGCATACCATTAAATATTAATTGAAATTTACTTGGAGAAAGGCAAGTCTCTTCCTCCTTTGCATTCACACACTTCACTTAGTGCCTTTATGGAAATTAGGGTGTTCCTAGAATCATTCTAGTGTACTGGTCCTATTGCACAGACACTGATGCTCACAAGGAATGTTATTTATGTGAGTATTTCTGCTGAAGTCTGTGGGACAAGTCCCTGCTATAAAGTTGCATACAAGGTGGAACTGGGCCTAAAAACTGTAATGATTACCAAGCACCCTAACTTAGAAAGCAGGTAACTTAATTATGTAAATCAACAGGAGATTGACCCTGCAGTGAATTTTTAATAAT
The DNA here is from genome assembly GCA_009819775.1 of Phoenicopterus ruber ruber. Lineage (NCBI taxonomy): Eukaryota > Metazoa > Chordata > Aves > Phoenicopteriformes > Phoenicopteridae > Phoenicopterus > Phoenicopterus ruber. The sequence continues at coordinate 185,146,018 of CM020215.1, read as the reverse complement.
ACATTAATTGTCTGATAGAGAAATCAAATTAGACATTAGTGGCAAATCTTCATCTCAGCATGCAGAGAGTTATGTCCCCAAATCTTGTTACTAATAGAAGAACTGCACATAATTCTTGGGGCAGTACGAGAATAATTTAGGTCAGATTTTTTCCCTCTTTTTCCCCCTATGAAAAGAGTTAATATTGAGCTTAAGTCTATCTTGGCTCTTCTATGTTGATCTTGAGAGTGACTCTCAGCTGCCCTTAAATATTATCTATTGTAGTCTCCTACAGCTTGTAATTTGGTTGTGGGATGAAATAGTCAAGATCTTTTTCACAAGATAGTTTTCCAGTGAAATAAAAAAGTATTTTCACAGAGGAGGAATTCTGTGAAACCAATGGAGAAAATTAATCTTGAGAATAAATAACTATTCTAAAATTCCATAAAAAAATCTTCTTAAACTTTCAAAATTACATTTTACATTCTCATTTTACAATTTGTCTTTAGTTATAACAGACATCTGAAATAATTCCGCTACTGCTATGTCACAATAATGAAATGTGCTATTTGTATAATCATTTTTTTGTAGCTACTACTGATAGAAGCATCATCTGGAGATCAAAGTGTCTTTTGTTCTGTTCTGAAAGAAGCTTCAAACTGCTGCTTGAAACTTTTCAAAAATAACTTTTTGAAGATATTGGTTTTCATATACAACCTCAAAAGTATCTGGCTCTTTATCTGAAATCCTGAAATTTTTAATGGCACAGATATTCTGATTTTCAGCCTGCTAGTTGCTAATATCAGCAGCAGGTAATTTATGATTGAAATAATAATATTACCAGGCATAATATTCTTAAAAATTCTTAAAATCATGAATCGGATGCAAAAAGATCTTAAGATATGTTTATCATCACAACATTTTTAAAAAATAATTGTGGAAATCAATTGTCCTGCAAACCTTTAGGGTTTTTTTGAGTTTTCAGTGTCTTCTTCAAATACAAAGATTAGAAATGTCTTTTCTTATTATCTGAAAGCTGAATTTTTATGTGACTCCAGGAGGTGGAGCTTTAATAAATTTAAAAATCAAATACCATGAGAACTATTCTAAGATTATTAATGGCAGTTACACTGAAGCTGGGAAAAATAATTTACTCTAAGTTTTTATTCACCTGCTATCTCTGTTTAGTACTATTCTACCAGCTAAGCATCAATTACTATTGATTTCAGTGATACCACCTATTAAAAGAGAACTTCAAGAGGAAACAATGATTAGAGTTTAGTTTCAAGATACTTGTAAAACTTGATTTATACACCATGATAAACACCTCCCTGATTCACTGTATGGGGATTTATAAATAAGGTTCGCAGAGACTCATCACACTGTTTTTAAATTTGGACTAAAATGTAGTATTTGATTTCATAAATTTCTCTATTTTTGTCCTGGTTTGGTTTGTTTTTACAAAAAATATGGTAAGATCTATGATGATCAGAGTTAATTTACCTGTACTCTCAACTCGCAAAAGAAACAGTAATTACTATGCAGCAGAAACACCAGTTATAAATGTCCTTTCCTTATGGAAAGATTTAAATTGCACCTTCTTTCTTTCCACAGGATTAAAATATTTTGTTTCCAACCATTATCCTGAAGTAGTTTTATGATTTAAACAATTAATTAGTAAATTGTTTCCCTGACACAGAATTTGATTTAACAACTGAGTTTATGTACGAAATGATGGCTGCAATATTTATCTGTATTGAACTGTAAACATTAATATCTATTCCAAAATTAAATCCACTTGATAATTCCTCTGTTTTCACTGAGCAATCGTACTCTCACTCAGAGTTCCTACAAAATAATCAGTGTGGACTTCTGGCAGTTTCTGTTGCCTTTAATACAAGAAGCGGAACAAGATTCTTTCCCCAGGAGCATCAGCAATGAGGACAGGACTTACGGCTCTTTCACTCCTCTTTCTTGTATTTGTTGTATGATCTGGAGCTTTAGGCAATCTCTAAGCAGTTTAGGAGTGGTGACTTACAGATTAAACAATTATTTTGACTCGTAAAGTCCTTTGACAAATATTCAGGTGGCAGTTATGGATCAGCTGGTAAATGAAGTCTTAGGTATATTTTAACTGCACAAGATAATAGACCTGAACTATGCTTGTCTCCATGGGTTTCTCATGCATTGGTGTCCAAAAATCTGTCTCTTCTCATTCTCACAATTTTGGGGATTTTGGCGTTCTTAGGTGATGCTTCTCAGTATGTCTCTGTCTCCATTTCATGTCCACAGAGTGACTCCGTCAGTTACATCTAATCAGTTACCTTGTTTGATCTTCATCTGAATTTTCTGTCCTTTTCCTGTAAAGGTTGGAACATTTGTTTTTTAAAAACCCTAATTGGTTTGAGAGCTGAGCTCTTCAGTTGTTTGTTTTTGTTTGTTTGTTCTGCCTTTTGTTGTTATTTTTATTCAGGACTTTTGAAAGATTCTTTTCTTGCAATAGAACTAAAATATCCTGTGATTCAGCTTTGTACTGGAATATGAATGACAGCATGCAATGTCCTACATCACTATGCATTTTCTTTACATTTTTGACATATTTTTCTTCTCAGTTAAACTACTTTGTTACGTAGAACTTTCCAGCATGACTTTATTGCTGTATTATACACATTGTTTGCTCCACTGTAGTTTTTTCCTCTTCTTTACATAGCAATGGTTCTTATTTAAAGCCAACGGTTTTTGGTTTTGTTTTTGTTTTTTTTTTTAAATAGAGATTGGATCATTGCTGCTCAAAATCTTAGAACAAATTATATTCTTGTGTATGATAAGAAAAACTGCTACATTTTTCCCATACCTTATTTAGTCAGAGCCAAGATTCTTTCCTGCTTCACTTCTGTTTGAAGTGAACATGTTGAAAGTACCTTCATGAAAGCATGGGCTAGTCACTGAGGAAAACTTCTCAGATCTGCAAAGGGTGTGCCCCTGCAGGATGCTAAAAAATTCCAAAACCTTTCACAAGATTTCCTCATGAATTAGATTTAGTCCTGGATTCATACCCACAAAATCTTAGGAACTCTGCTAGCATGACTAAATGTGAAGTGTTCTTCACTGAACTTGATTTAACATAATCTGACTTTGAAGTTGGTCCTATTTTCAGCAGAAGTCTGGTGCTTCTGCAGATACCCTCCAGAGGTCCCTTCCAGCTCTAAATTATTCTATGTTTCTATGACTGGTGCTTAAGCATGGAGGTAACTAGGGTAACACACAAGGATAACATTTTCAGTATTTCCCCTCTGACATTTGCCTTGGCAGTTTACTCTTACTATAAATGAAAACTGGAGTGTTCGTGATAATAGTTGAATTCAAAAGACTGGCCTCTAAGAAGGAAAGGAGAGGCTTTTAAAGAGAAAACAACAGAAACTTCCCCAGAAATCACAAGGTGACCACTTAGCAATAAATTGAATAAAACTTGATGACCTACTTTTACATTTCAAGGTAATATGTTTTGCATTCATTTGAGTCTTAGGAGAGAACTTCATCAGATGGCTTACATACTTTTGGATTTGTATCTCTTCCTAGCTTCTAGGAGCCAGACCAGAGGATCTGTTAACTTGCAGCAAGTTTGAAGTTTCCTTACATGCAGTAAGTTGTGTTTACAGATACTGTGCTGCCTCCACTAGGCTTTGGGGTTTTTTTTGGTTTATTTTTAATGAAGAACACTTATTTTCTAACATGCATATTATGTACCAAAAATAAGGAGGCCAAAGCTGGCAGGGAATATCTATGTCCTCATAAATCAAATGAGTAAACCTGAAGATACAAATATATACACATATGTATGTATGCGTGTATGTAGATACACATGTATATATGTATGTACGTCCGTGTGCACGCACACAGACGTGCACAAATATGTAGACATACCAGCATATACGTATCTCTATACAGGTCACATATATGGCCTAACTTTAAAGGAAACAGATCTTAATTCTGCTCTTAGCTATGAATTTGCATCTTACCAGAGAAATGCTACAGAGTAATATAACATATTCTAACAAAAAAGTATAGACTACAGATATTTGAAGTAATTCTGAAAATGGCTGAAGTTGTATTCTCTTTTTATTATATTTAATTTCATATATCTCAGCTTGGCATAGTTCTGCAAAATTTTGCAATTCTTACATTTTGAAAGTACAGCATTCCTGCTGTACGATAACCAAACCCATGATTTCAGATTGCGTTTCTCTAATACATATCCACAATCATGACGAGTCATAAGAAACAAGAGAAAACCTGAACTACAAAATAACCTGAAGCTTCAAATTACAAAACGAGACACCTAAGAATAGGAACTTGAGAATATATGGGCAATACTTGCAAATGCTCCTGTGCTTGTTTATGTTAGAAGACTTGTATTTTTCAGGGAGTGCTGACTCACCAAACAACTCATCTGACAAAAAACTAATTTTACATTCTACTCATTATACAACCAAGTTATTTCTGGACAGATATATATCAGACAGCAATAATTAACACCCTCACCATTGCTTTCAACAGCATCACTAGCAAGAATGCAGAACATTCGTGTTACTTATAGCAGCTGAAGATACATTGAATGTTTCTGAATTAACTAGTGTTGCTTTGCAGTACAGACGTTGGATGTGCACGGACAAGATGAGCACTAGCAACCCGTGTCTTGTTCACACGTATTGCTGCTGTTCACCAGTATTCATTTTGCAGCTTTGCCATATCTATATATTATGTGTAATGGTTCTGAAAACTCCCTTTCACAGATCTTGTGTGATATTGTGTTCTTTGTGTAAGCTGAAGTGAAAGAGGAAAGAAAAAGACAAAATGAATCAGACAAGCTTCTTTGCTATTCTTCTTGAATTCCCCCTTTAAATCTCCTTTTTGCTGTGATGCTTACAAAATACCAGCTGCAGTACTGAAATTCCATCTATCATGCTGCCAAACATACTCCTTGTATTCCTTCTGTGTGCCTCTAGCTGTATACCTCATACAGATTATCTGATTGTAAACCATATAAAACAAGGATGACCATTCAGTTCTGTGCTTGAACCCTGTCTACTTTTAGGGTCTTGATCCACAATTAAGATTATGGTAAAACAATAGCTGCTAATAAAAGATGGGATATAATATCAAGTTGGATTTTGTGAAGCACATTAGATACTTACAGATATATAGGAACGTTATTTCTTTAATATCATCATATAAAGCAAGGACAGTTTGGGTGAAAGAAGCTATATAGCTAATCTAATACATGCAAATATGCCTTCTCATGAGCTACTGCTTAGGGAAGTCATTGGCTTTTGGTCAAAATTCCTGTTAAATAAGTATTCATTGTCTGAACTGGCAAAATTTTTTTATACCTGTTGTCAAAGATATAATGAACATTTCTTTGAGTGTATTTTTTATTCAAAATACTAGGGATCGGCATGGACAATATTATCTCAGCACAGAAAGTTCGGTCCTGTGTTGTTTGTGCCACTGAGTAGCAGTCTAGCTGCCTCTAGTGTGCTATGGAGAATGTGTTGCTCAGACATCATGTTAAGAACATGAGAGAAAGCACGAGCTTTTCAACTGTTTCTGTGTGGAGCCAGAAGTCTCAGTATTTTGCAGTTTCTGCCAAGGAAACAGAGATGTTTCCTTTCCCACGCTTAATGACTGAACATATTTAACTAGTGCATAACTTACATTGGTTGTATTGAGATGTATATGTTTATATGTCTAATTGTACTGCCACGACGTTGCTAGTTATAGGACAAGCTAATCATTTAAAACTCTTCAGAAAGGTAACATAAAAAAAATGAATGAAGATGTCCAAACTGAATGATAAAAGAGGCATATTTATTTTCTGCACTATCATTTCTTTCCAGTACTTTTCTACCTTCTTTTCCAAACTACTTTTTCTGTATTTTGCTGCTCTGTATGGCATACAGAATTTTTTGTTATTGTTTTTAAAAGACCTTCAGAATTTTTGGCTCCTTTTTTAGCAATTCTTTCTCCTCTGTTCTTGTGTTTGCTAAAAGCTCCAAACTGTTACCAACTGATGAAGCTGGCATCTAGGTTGCTTAAAATATTTTTACTGGGCTCCTTAGATACAACATCTGCTTGTACCTCTTTATTTCAGCACAGTCTCTCTATACATCATTGGCCTTCACTGCTATATCCCATAGGGCTTTATTCAACCTTTAACTCAGTTCTTGCAAATTTCCATTTGACAACACCTCTTTTTCCGTGTTATCTTTTTCCTCTATAGAACATTCCAGTTCACAAATCTAGGGCCTGCTTCTTTGTCTTGTACTCAAGTGTATACTTCTTACTACAAACATAATTGAGAATATTATTTGCACAAACAACTCCAATAAAAGAACCTGATTAAGAGACTGGGGGGAAAAAAAGGACTTCTGTTGTGCTGCATACAGGACTGCACTGAACATAAGGGACATCAGTATTTGCTAATGATAAAACATATGACCTCCTTGTCCCTACTCTCCTAGGTAACGCACTGAAATAATCTTCATAAAAGCAAGATTTATTTTTGCAGTAACTTTTGTATTGATCATGGCTACTAGTAACTGATCTACATGTGGAGAAATTATTAGAAACTCAGTTAACTCAAAGAGGTGTTCTGTATTTTGAAGTGCTTGTAGGATTGCATTAGAGAAACCTTTGGCTATTCCTCCAGCTTGCCTATTTCAAAATCAATACCTTTTCTGATTATAAAGTAAATGCCTTTTTTTTTTTTAATGTAGTACTTCAGACAGTTGAATAACAACCTTCTTTTAAAAAATATTTATCTCAAGGACATTTATAGATCCTCAACCTGAATTACTGTACCAGCACAAAGATTTGTTTAAGAAGAAATGACTTGCATTCACACATTTAAAAAGTATGACTTTATGGAAAGACTTCACGGAACTTAGTCTATGCTTCCCCAGAAACCATCTGTCCACTGCTTGCATGCATGTTTGGCATGAGAATTACTCTTCTGGCCAGCGTTTCTGGTTTCCTGTGTGACAGGAGTGGCGAATGTAGAGCACAAAGCTGGACATGCACAGGCTGTGGACTGCAGGCTTGATCTTAGCCAGGGAACACTGAACATCTCATGGATACCAATGACCAAGGCAGCAGCAGGCAAATTATATATAAACCCTTCAGGTTACGGACAGTGAATCTAAAGCAGCACATGGCATTGGCCAGCTACAAATCCTACTGTTCAGGACTTGGAACCCCGAGTGTGGCATCTGGGCCCTGCAATTGCCAGCTCTACTCTCAGATAGCCTCAAAGGTTGACTCATCTGCAAAAACAGGCAGAGGAAAATGAAGGCCAAGGGGTCCGTGTACAGCCTGCTCCTGCCAGCTACAGGAGGAGGGAGTGCCAAATACATTTTTGGAGTGTTTTAGTCACAATCATGTTGATCAGGTCCAAGGATTTACGAACACATTAGTGTCAGATGAAACCTGGGTTGTATGTATTGGTTTTATTAAAACTGTATTAGGGATTACATTCTCAAAACACAGTATGTTTGAAATAATTTTCAAGGCTACCTTTTCTATCTATTCTTGGTCAACTTTGTGATCAATCATTTCACTGCTTAGAATAGATGTCAAGCAAGTCAGGAGAGATTCATGTCAAAAGATCAATAAAGGACTGAAGATAGAGTTAAAAGAGTTGTGAATATAAAAAGGAAATTCACATAAATTCTGGTCCCAGCTCCACTATCCCTTTCAAAAACATATAAATTGTTCTGACGTGAAAGATTTAAAAAAACAGAAAAAACAAATCCAAATCAAACCCAAAACCAACCTGCTCCCTCTGCCCAAACCACCCAAGAAAATTACCAAAAACAGGATTCTAGAGGCATGCCACTTGAATTATGTTATACCACATAGGATCTTCTCTCTACCCAAGTGTTAGCTCATACAACAGGAAGCACATCTGCTCCCTTTATATGGGACTGCATGAGCTGGAATGACTGACTTCCATCTTTTTGCAATGTCTCTGCAACTGGGGGCATTTTCTAGAACATAACTTGAGAGGGAGAAGGTGGAAAAGTCTTGTATTCTTGACCAAATGCTTATAGTACTGTTGCTTTCGTACACGCTAGTAAAATAAAAATACATGAGGAAGTAAGAAAGACTGTGGGATGCTGAAACAAAGAATCCCAAGTCTACCTCAGACAAGTGCAGACATGGTCTCTTCTAATGAGGAAGTTAGTCAATGATTGATGAGTGGATTAAGATTCAAAGTATTTGGGTCAAATTCCTCTATTTGACCTGAAGAAAAGCAGTTAATCTTTTTTCTGCCTCTTTCTAAAAAGAGTCAGAATTCTCTCCTTGTCATTACACATTAAAAATTATCTTTAGGCCAATTATTCCCTTAATATGGACCAGTCCATTGTCCAGTAAGTAAAGCCATGAGTTTATTTGTTCCTCTAGCTGTCAATGATATTTAGACACCTATCTCAGAAATTTATCTGAATAAAACATCTGGATAGACACTTGAGATTTTAGTTGAATAAAGTGGGAATGCTCTTACTCAGGCCTGAGGTTTAGGCTAGTCATCAAATCAGTGCAGAGATGGGCTTCTCTGTAGGAAACTTGACTGTTTTATACAGATGTCTCAGAAGAGAATAAAATACTTTGTCAGGGTACTTTTGCACTGAATATATAAGCCTACACTATTGGCTTAGTCTAACGGTCTTCCTTCCAGAGACCCAACAAGACTTGAGATTCATTTTGGTCATATAATCTCACAATGTACAAGGATGGTCTGGAAAGTACTGCAATACATAAAATTTCCAGCTAGAAATAGTAACAGGGGAACAAGGCCTCTGCCCAAAAGCGTATCTGAATTCAGAGTTGTGTGCTGAGCTTTGCATCTCATATCCTCAGTAGTATTCATTCAATCAATGTGAAAAACCTGAGCTTTTTCCAGGAGGAAATCATTCATAAAACAGGGCTGTTACCTCTAGCTATGCATCAATCTCTCTCTATAGTAAATAGTCACCAAACAGTTTGCCCTAAAAATTTCAGTTTGCCAACTGTTGATGAACTACCTAACTTAACATTAAATATTAAGTAAAGCTGGTCAACTAAATTATTAGAAATTCCGATGAAAAATGGCCCTTTTGTAAAATAACATTTGCCTGGAAATTTCTGCCAGTTGAAAAAGAATCTAGTCCTCAACTCTTACTATTATTATTCTCTTTTCTTTCTCTGCCACATTTTGTCAATGTCCAGCACAGAAAGGGCTGTGGAAGAAGAGGAACACAAAGTATTAATATTGTGTGTTTCATTTAAAAATGCAAAAATTAAACCCACAATTATTTCTAAATGCTCAAGTTATAAATTGATGAGGAAGTATATTGCTATGGCAAAGTGTACAGCAAGTGTAGATGGAAATCCAGTCTAAATAAGGCTTCTGTCCTGTTCTGGTATAGGATCACAGCTCATGGCAGAGAAAGACATAAATCTAGTATCAAGAAGACCTCAAGCTCCTGAAGATGTCACTAAAATCCTTCTAGACCCTATGGCAAATCCATGCTATTATTTGGGTTCACTGTTTGTCTTATTCACAAATATCACGTGCCCAAGATACCAGTAACTGTACTATCGGCTGATAGATTTTGGCATTGTGATATTCTGATCATTCTGAGGACCTGAGTGAAATTAGTAGATCTATTGTCCAAGTAACTTCCTACTTAGTAAGGCTGGTCCCCAGTGATTTTCAGATCACGTGTCTCTGGGCTTAAAAATCTTTCTACCTACCCCTTTTGTACATCACTGCACAATTAATTAAGTACATACTGTGGTCAAAGGTCTTACCATCTCCTGAAGTATTAAGCATCAGATGCTATTGCACACAGGAAGCATATATGTGCTGGGTTTGGCTGGGATAGAGTTAATTTTCTTCATAGGAGCTAGTATGGGGCTGTGTTTTGGATTTGTGCTGGAAACAGTGTTGATAATAGAAGGATGTTTTCGTTACTGCTGAGCAGTGCTTACACAGAGTCAAGGCTTTTTCTGCTTCTCACCCCACCCCACTAGTGAGAAGGCTGGGGGTGCACATGGAGTTGGGAGGGGATACAGCTGGCACAGCTGACCCCAACTGACCAAAGGGATATTCCAGACCATATGACGTCATGCTCAGCATAGAAAGCTGTGAGAAGAAGAAGGAAGAAAGGGACGTTCAGAGTGATGGCATTTGTCTTCCCAAGTAACCGTTAGGTGTGATGGATCCCTGCTTTCCTGGAGATGGCTGGGCACCTGCCTGCCCATGGGAAGTAGTGAATGAATTCCTTGTTTTGCTTTGCTTGTGTGCGGCTTTTGCTTTACTTATTAAACTATCACAACCCACGAGTTTTCTCAGTCCCACCTTCCGATTCTCTCTCCCATCCCATCGGGGGCGGGGAGTGAGTGAGCAGCTGCATGGTGCTTAGTTGCTGGCTGGGGTTAAACCACAACAATATAGAACTGATGTTCTGATCTGAGATGCCAGTGTCTGAACTCCTAGCTGCAAAGCTACAGCATTAGCACTCAGCCTTAAATTCTGTGTTTGCTAGCAAGCGCTTAAGATTTTCATTGTAAAACTGCATTTTGTCATGCACTAGCACTGCAAATCATTCTTACTTTCAATCTGACTATCCTTTAAAAGTGATGTCAAAGGAAGGAAATACAGTTAGAGATAGAGGAAACAGAAACACAGGGAAAACCCAGCAAAGCTCAGTATATTCCAAAGGGACTTTTTAGTGATGAACAGTCACCTGCTATTAAAAAATCAACCATTTTTGTTTTGTAAGTCTTTTTCCATAGGTAATGGTGATGTCTAGAATGATGATGTCACATCATCCGCTTTGACTGAGTCCACTTTCTAAATCCTCACTTTAGGTAATGTCTAATTTTCACAGATTCTTTTTACAGACCATATCTAAGATGTGGCTTTTGCTATCTATCTACACAGCTGAAATATCTCACATCTCAGCTACTGCAACACCCTTTTTTCTGTGACTTTGACAAATGCAATCTTGCTCAGCTGCTGTGAAGATCATTTTCCTGGCCTGTCATTTTGACCATTTCACCTCTCTCTACACCTCCCTCCGCTAGGTACTGCTTTTCTACCACTTCAAACACAAGCTGCTTGGCTTCACCTTCAAAGCCCTTTCACAACCCATCCCCACCTCACAAATGATCTTTACATTCAGTAAAGAGCAGTTGACATCTGCTACCAATTGGCACACAAAACCAGTCTCTTAACAGATTTTTAATCAAGTGCCCTTCTGATTTCTCCTACTGTCTTTAAGATTGGGATGCACTTCCTGAAAATGTTCCCCACATTTCCTCATTTCCCTCTTTTCAATCCTGTCATTAAAATTTACCTTGCCATGATGTCCAGAGAGCGCTAAGGAAAGAGAAATGTCAGAAGTACAGTCTTTTGTTCCCCAATGTAACATTATTATCTCCTCATTTCCATCTGTCTGAGTGCAAGTTCTTTGCAAAAGGGATTGTGACAGGTTTGTATGTTTCTCCTACAATGGCATCCTAGTCAATTATTGAGATTCTTATATTTGAAAGCATAAAAAATGAGAGATCTCTCCTGTGAGCTTCTTAAAGGCTTTTCTACACTTTTTGCATTCAGAGTAATTTGAACAATACTTCTACATTTCCTGGACCTTCTGATCCTTGGATGTTGCTATTGTTGGCTTTGGTCTTCATATTCCAGGCTTAATATTCATCAGATTCATTTGGGTCATCCTAAGACTTCAGTTTCATCTCAGTATAACGATAACTGCCAGAGCTGAGCCTGTCATCAACATTTACACAGAATGGCTGGATGCTTCTTAAATGTAGAATCTTAGGGATAATGATGGTACCTGAAATAGAGGTTTCCTGAGAAGTGATACCATATGCAATGCAACTGGCCGGCTCCTTCTCTCTTGCATCATTGCTCAGATAAAAATGAAGTAGTTCAGGCATTTTATGGGAAGGACATAATGCCTATAAAACTTATTTCTCTCTTCACTTGGTGAGCAAACACTCCAGGGTATACCAGAGAACAAACTTCCCCAGATTGTAAGCAACATCTTAGTACATTGGATGCAGGCCATTAAATTAGTGCTTTCTAAGCTATCTAATCTGATGCAGCAGGTAGCTTTGACTGTTGCAAGCATTAGGTATTAACGTATATTTCCCCTTCTTTCCCCCTTCCTCTTACTTGTGTTTTTAAATCATAGCCTTAAAGCAATTTCTAAGCACAGGTGCTGTGACATCGATGGGCCCTTTTCTATGAGTATGAGTAGAGCATACAGTAGCGTACTGCAGAAAAAGAACAAAGTGCTGTGGTTGATATGGCTGTCATTCAGGATGTTTAAATCCATAATGTTGTAATTACTGTCTTTTAAGGACCAGTGCTGAGGAAAAAAAAAATCTTTGTTCAGTTAATGTGAAATAGAAGATTGAACTGAAAAATCCCCACCAAGAACCAAACCCCACCAAATTAAAACAAAAACCCCTACCCAAACCACCAAAACATCCAGTGTTCATATAACGGTCTGAAGCCACTAGATGGATCCACATGTACCAACATGAATTTAATCTTGGATCTGATTCTAACTCACATAATGGTTTTATGTGAATCATTGATAGTGGTATTTGAAACCTGGTGTGTACTGGGGGGTATCCATATTCATAGACTTCTATCAGTGGCTTGATTTTTTTTTCCCCCAGAGCTACTGAGGTGAATAAGAAGGTGAATGTTGACCTTTCAACACACATAAGTGAAAATTTTGGGTTGGATATGAAGTTCATTGTAAGGAATGGAATTTTTTCAAACTGCATTAACACCTTTTGATGTCTCATGCAGCACATCTTGGTGTTCTGGGCTTCTGGTCTTGCAGATAAATGACCTCTTATTTTGTACTTCAGAGTATGTTTTTCAGTGGGAAAAGGAGCAAGGCATGAAATGGATGTTGTGTGTACATACTTATGTCTATACAAAGTCAGGGCATAGCTTAGAAAGAGACTAGACTCAGGAACTAGGAAGCCCTTCTGACATCTTTAACATATGTGTAACTTCAGTTCAGTAATGATGTCTGGTCCATTCATCTAGAGTATATTGATGCAGAAGGTGAAGCAAGCAAGATCTGTGTTATATTGCAGTTTTCTAACAGTGGAAACAAGATAACTTTTTATTAAAAAAAAAGCTTACTATGTACTTAAAAGTCCTACTGCTTTCTCTTTACTACATAAAAAAAAAGATCTTTTTTTTTAAACAAGTAGTTTTTGGTAGTATTGTAGAGTCAAGAGAGCTGTGAGAAAGTGAGTTCAATTATATTTTTGTTATATTCAGTCAACACCATGTCCAGAATCTTTTCTGCTGTTGGTGACGTGCACTAAGAGTACAGACCACATTTCATATCTTGAGTAAATTATTCTTGGAAGTCATCTTAAATATAAATTTCTTGACATTAAGTCACTGAGATATAGGAAAGGTGAGTCGGGATGAATATATCAATATTATCTAGAGAATATTTACAAGGGGAAAAAAAACAAGTGAGAATGAGGTGTTCAGTTGCTGGAACTACATTTAAAGCTGCACAGATCTTCATTCAACTCCTGTTTCAGGACAGTTCTGAATTTTAACACACAAAATTATAAGTAAATATAGGACGTAAGATGTAGAATTCCCATCTAAGATTAGGAGTTTAGGACTGAAATATCATTGAATTGCTGGGAAAATCAAAGACACATGGAAGGTTCTAAGACATGTATGAATTCACTACATGTGATATAAAACATAATTTTTTGTATAAAAAAATCTCATGAGATATAAACAAAAAGATAATAATAAGAAGAAGGATGCTTTTTCATCATCCCAGTGAGATAATGTTCTCTAACACATATAGCACATCCTTCAGCTGCTCCTATTATATACTCCATGTTTGAAGTTATCACAGACACTAGTATAATAAGGAGTGTATCAGTGAGAGTGAAATTCCCATTATCCAGCTAAAGCCTAAGTAAAAGACTGTGTGAAAAAGGTCATCTTTCTGCTGGAAATGCAACTGGAGATTTGATGAGGTAAAATCCAGCCTCCGATGTAGATCCAAAGTCTGGGCTGCTGCTCAGCTTTCTCCTTTTCTATAGTCTGAACTATATACCATAGTGTGCGCCAGTGCTTGGCATAATTAGCGATGACCAGAGATGACCAGACGGATTTTTGTACACGTATGACTTGAAGAATGTTACTGTACTTTATAAATTTGTCCTCTGATCAATTACAAACAGATTCTGTTTTTTGCTATGGCAGTTGTGTTTTAGTGCGTGTGTGAAATACTTGGGAAAGAAGTTAGCAAACTTTTCACTTGAACTGCCCGTTGTTTGTTCTTGGTGACTGGCTTCCTATACCAAACAGTTCTGCCTTTGATCCTTGATCTAGAGACTGAAGCCTCAGCACGGAGACATTGATTCAGACCAAAATGCAAGCAGCTCCGTGCACATTTAGGCCCACAAGGATGATCAGAGGAATGGAGCACCTCTCCTATGAAGACAGGCTGAGGGAGTTGGGCCTGTTCAGCCTGGAGAAGAGAAGGCTCCGGGGAGACCTTATTGCAGCCTTTCAGTACTTGAAGGGGGCCTATAGGAAAAATGGGGAGAACCTCTTTAGCAGGGCCTGTTGTGACAGGACAAGGGGTAATGGTTTTAAACTAAAGGAGGGGAGACATAGGTTGGAAATCAGAAAGAAGTTTTTCACAATGAGGGTGGTGAAGCACTGGCACAGGTTGCCCAGAGAGGTAGTAGAAGCCCCATCCCTGGAAGCATTCAAGGTCAAGCTGGACGGGGCTCTGAGCAACCTGATCTAGTTGAGGTTGTCCCTGCTCATTGCAGGGGGGTTGGACTAGATGGCCTTTAAAGGTCCCTTCCAACCCAAATGATTCTATGATTCTATGATTCTATGATTTATGCTGCAAACATGGTAGCATTTCTGTTCAGGACAAATAAATAGCTGTTAGTCAGCTTTTCTGTGTGTTCCTAGCTGTAGTAATTATCTACGCATACTTTGGCAGAAATCTTTTTCACGTTTAGTATATAAATAGTTTTCCTGATTTATTTTTTTTTGTTCATGAGAGAAAAATATCTCTCTATATATGATGTACAAATTAGTATGTTAGAGACGGGAATGTGTCTGGAGCCCTAGAAAACAAAGGAGGATGCTTTGACATTCAGAGCCAGCACAAAGTGATCTTTTGACCAGCTAATTAAGCATATTCAGGGTTTTTTTTAAATTTTATTTTGCTTCCTGTGCAATTTGTGGATTTGACTTTACAGCTGGCCAAGGTGTATGGCGTGACACAGCTTGACAATATGTGTCAGAACAGTAAGCGTATTTCTGAGTCATTGCATGGCACAAAAATGTGGACTGCTGTAGAGACAGCAACAGTATTTGTTAAAATATTGGCAGAAGTCTCCTTTTAAAGACAATATGTGCAGGTCACAGACAATAACAGCTATAAAATAACTAAAACCTCATCTTGAGGTTTGTACCAGGATCAAAAGTATCATACTCTTCTTTCTTAACAAAACACAGATACAGGTCATGAGATATATCCTGCCTATTCTCTACTGCATTCATTCCTTCAACATACCAAAGCATATTTGTGGAACAGTCTGATTGGATGCTAAGCATACTGACAAATGTTGACATACTCCTACTCAAGGTGATTTTTCTTCTTTTTCCATAAACTGTTACACAAAAAGAAAAAAAAAAATCTTTCTGCAGTTATGTTCAGATTGAAAACCATCAATATCTGCAGCACAAAATCCAGAATTTATAAAATGGAGTTATTTAATTTTGAGATAGTTTTTATGTAACTAAAAGACACTATATACACAAATGTATTGTCTAGAAACGGTGTAATTTTCTCGGACCAATGTAGAACCCAGAGTACACAATAGTTGTTGGGGGACACAGTTGCAACAAAGGTTGGTTGAAGTATTTTTATGGAAATTTTGAAGGACATTTTTTTCAACCCTTTCTGATTTCCATCTGTGACTGGAAAAATAAAAAAAAAATTAAAAAGATCTAAAATCCAAACCATGTGATTTGGGGAAATGCCACTGCAGTGTTTCACATGAGCTGTAATTGAGGTGTCTCAATTTCCTTCCCCTTCTCTATGGAAGACTTCACGATTGGCAGAAATCTGACATGGTTCACAGTAAATATATATTATAAATATATAACATTATTATTGTTATCTTTTTCTTTGCTGTCCTGATGAACTGTTTTTATCTCAACCCATGAGTTTTCCTTTCTTTCTGATTCTTCTCCCTGCCCCACTGGGGAGGGGGGGAGTGAGTGAGCAGCTGTGTGGTATTGGGTTACCGGCCGGGGTTAAACCACGGCACTTCTCTACCTTTGTGATTCTTTATATTGACATAAAATGGTAGGAATCTAAAAGAGCCCTACTTGGACTCACACTTAGAATGGGTACATCCAAAATATGTCAGAAGTCACTCTGGTGGCATTTCTGAATTAGGAAAAGCCCTTTGCTGCTTAAAAAGTGGATTTTTTTTTTTTTTTAATTTTTTTTTTTTTTGTGGGAGCAAAGTAAAACATATCCAAATAGTGCTTGTTCCATTCATTCATGTAGTCATGCCCATAGATGTTTTAACATTACCTTATTTTAAAAAATATTTTCTCCATGAAAAAGGAAACTAAATGAGGTTTAAAGGGAAAAGCATGGACAAAACCATGAACTTGAGTCCAGTCCCTACGCATGCATCTTTTTGAGACTGCATCAAAGACTAGTAGTATAACCAATTTCATTGTTGAAATGGAGACTGTTGTGCATTAACACTATGCACATCCCAAAGGATTTAGTTCACTAAACATTTATGTTACTATTTTTTGTTAGGGAGGAAGAAGATGTGAAGGATGGGGTTTGTCTTGAGCACATTGTAGCAATTCTCTTTCTTTTACTAACTAGAGTTCCAATTTAATTGTAAAAGACTAGTTTAACAACATTAATTTTCTAAAAATCTGTTAGCTGGTGTTAATTATGCCTTCTATTAGTTACGACCTGAGTCATGCAACAGCTGTTCCACTATTTCACCCACAAACTGGCATGCCCATAATTACTTGTGTTGTCCTGTTTAGTCTTTTACAATGTCATAACATTAACTTTGCTCAGTCAATGAACATGATGAAAGATCATGTGTCTTGAAACTGTTTTTCAGAAGCTTATACAAGTCAGGCTTTTGTGGTGGTGAAGGAGGAGGCTATATGACCAACAAACACTACATCTATTACTCTTTGAATATTGTTTTGGTGAATTTTCTTAATATGTATCTTACACTTTATAAATGGAAACTTTTTGGAATATATTCTGATGAATTCTTGAGTATCAAAATTAATCTGGTGATGAAAAATGATATCCTATATCCCTTTTGCACCCACTGACTTGAAAAGTAATTGACTTAATTTAAGGTACATGAGGAAAACATGGCTGAGTCCTCAGAAGTAATTTGCTAAGCTGAAAATAAGTTGCTAGTGAAACATTGGAGAAAAGATCTAAGTGCAGAGAAACCCTACATTTGAAGCTGCTTAGAAGGGATACAAATTATCTTTACACTCTGTTTTCCAGGCTTGATTATCTAGAGGCAAATATCACTGCTTTAGCATTCTTCCCAAATTCATCTCCAGGGTTAACCATCCATGTTTAATCATTGCTGATAATGAGATTTGTAAACTTTCAAAAATCCCTTAACTAGAACTCCATGAATAGGTTTGTGCATAAAGCGGACTGGGAGGAATTTGACTTTTTTTTTTTTTTTTTTTTAAATCTAAAGAGTTAGAAAGAGTTGATTGACTTTTTTTTAACATGTTGTTGTTCTGAAAATTTCACTATGCAAAGGGCAAGCTTGATATGCCACAGTGAAAGCAGCAGAAAAGAAACGCAAAGAAGCTACTCAGTTTCCTTCAGTATCTGAATATTCTTTACATAACACTGATTTTTGCTGTGCAGGTAGTCAGAGCACACATCTATCCAAGGGTTTCTCAGATTGGGCATCCCTAAACCCTACAAACTGGCATTTCCAGGTACCCCCTGGTCATCTTACCAAGAAGATCCCCACAGATTACATTTCGAAGATTTCTCCTGTTACAGTGATTCCCAAATTGCCCTAAAAGAGGGCTCCAAAGCAAGCAAACTGAAATAATAAAGAGCTGGATCCAAACCAGAGTTCAAAAAGTAACTAGAAGGAAAAATTGCAGTACTGAAATAAAAGGAAGGAGTTATGAGAGTGGCTGGAGCTGCATAGGAAAAGTTTGAAATGGATGTGGAAAATGAACCAAAGCACTGAGAACACCAGAATGAAGATATGTCAAGAAATGAGCAGCTGGAAAGGGATATGAATTAATGGAGCCATGAATTAATAGCATTGCTTTCCTGGTGTTCTAAGAAAGATGCAATCAAAATGAATATCCTGCACCCTGGCTCATATACTTATTTGAGGTTGTACCCACACGACTCCCAGAAGAAAGAAACAAAGAAGATCCTTCCCTAAACCCTCCCAGAAACTCAGCCACAAACTTTGAAAGGTTACCTGGGGCAACAAAGTGAACAACATTTGAACTCTAACAGAAAAGCCAATGCTTGGAGACTCTCTTCTTCAGTTTTTCTCTGCTTTTTTATGTATTCAGCTAAACCCCGTTATTTTGAGTAATTTCAGATTTTTTTTCAGTAGCACTAGATCTAGATCAAGTAACACTGGTTACCAGAAATAGCCCTACATTTCTGCAGATCTTCTGTAGCAAGTTATTCTATGGTCACGTACATGGAATAAAACCATGTGTGGAAGAATACAGCCAAATCACTCAATCATGCTCCGTTTCAATCATCATTTTGCTTCTTCCCTTTGAGTTTTCAAGCTATAGAAAAAAAATACTTTTGAGTTTGAATTCAGCTGGACCTTGTCAATTCGAAGTGTAAGGGTACGTGGAAGGAGAGTGTGCGCTCTTTTCAGAGTTTCTGGACAAAGAAGCCATAAACAACAACAGAGACAAACCTGACTGACGCATGGTAAGGGAGGTTGTGATAAGAACAAACCTGGTCATTCACATTAGTTGGTACGAGTACCTGGAATGTGAGGATGTTTATTTTTTGGGGAGCATAGGGAATGGAAAGGGAGAAAGACAAACACACAGAGATGACCAACTAGCATTAGCAAAGACAATAGCCAGAAACAAACCTGGTCAGTCAAGGTAACTGATGGGCTGTTGAGAAGCTGAAGGCAAACCGGGACTTCACAACTGATAAGGATGAAAACCTGAGGGTCCAGGGTGTTGGACGGGACTGTGCCAAGTGCTGAGGCAATGTGCAGGGGAGGGGTGAGCAGGGAGGAAAAAAGAGGGGTAGACAGAAAGGGGTATAAAAGGGGCCGGTCAGGTGTAAAACGGGGCCGGTCAGTATGCTTGTCAGGCTGAGTCCTGTGCCTGATCAACCCAGTCTGTCCTGTCTTCTTATGCCTTCTTATTGAATGTTTTCCCAGCTATCTCTCTGCGTAATCTCGCTCTCTATGCCATGTGTACGTGTGCTGCAAGGACTAACTGCCAGCTACTGGTGAGACCCGTATGTGTGTGAGTGAAATTTTGTGTCGGCTACTGAAGTCAGACCTCGAGGGCGTTGATGAGGATCTGTACCTTCCCAAAACTGCACGTGTGTGTGTGTGGTGTGCCTATGTGTATGTGTCTCTGGGATATATGCTCAGCTCCACTACTGGCTGAACCTGCAAACAGGAAAGTGGCAGCTTGGGCAGGAGAGAGTCCTGGGCTGGGCGAGCTGGAGAAGGCAGACACTTTTAGCATCCCTTAACACTAAGCTGCACATGTATATACATGTATAAAGTATTATAGGCACACATCCAATCTCGTGATATATAAGCAATTGATTGGTTGAAAGTATGGAGGCACACAGTTAATTCTGCGCTCACTTTCTGAAGAATAAAAATATAATTGTTAATCTGAATACATTGCTCAGCTGGGGACCCTGAAAGCACAGTTTAGCTTAAACACTAGTTACCTAAAAGAAATACTGACATCAAGTTAATGAAATTTTGAAACAAGTGTTAAACAATTAATTTTCTATACCTTTATTAATCATTGGTTGTGAAGGAAGAGTGACACAATGCATACATTTCAAAAGGATGATCATAGAAAGAAACAAATTTATAAATTCTTCTGATAAATCAAAATGGCCAATGTAGTAAGCACATACACCCATTCTCCTCATTATTCAGGAAGTCTGTTCTGACAAAGAAATTAGCTTTATTTTGTCACCTCATTTATCACAGAGAGAGAATTAAAAAAAAAAAAAAAAGAGAGAAATACCTTACCTTGCCCTAAGCCTTTTCCAACTTCAAATTGTCATTAGAGTTCTACTTTCGTGTCGCTCAGTTTAGTGATCTGTTTCTCCTTTGCAGTTTCTAAACTTAATTACTACAGCTATATCTAAGACACAGAATTGTGCTGGAAAAAAAGTCTTCCTTGGTGCGTTTGTTGGGTAGCACCACGCTGCTTGTGCAGTAAAATGCTGGTTGCTAGCAGCTTGTGACATGTGTGTTTTCTCAAGTCAAATTCTTTTCTTTTCTCAAGCTAAAGTTTTAGAATATAAAGGGCATTATTACAAAATTTCTAGGCTCTGTTCTTAAGTTCTTCAAGCAGAGTCCTTTTTGTCAAAATAGTTGCAAAACTCTATTACCAGTGTCTCATGCTTTGGCTCAAGTTGTTAGATCTGATGCCAGTTGTATAATGTGACAAGACAGGCAAGGCTACCTTTTCTTTTACTTTGTAAAAGACCTTGGTTTTCCCCTAACTTCCCATGACAATTGTCATTGCAAGCTGCAGCCATGTTCTCCCACTTACGTCCTCATCAATGACAAAAAGAATATTTCTGACTGTAAGGAGATCTTACGCTCTCCTGCTGAGGAACCCTGTTATCCCCCTCCTCGCGAAGGTCCTGAGCGAGGCAGTCATCCCTCCTCTCACGGGAGATGCTGCTCACGCCCAGCTGCGGGCCCAGCACTTGAAGTTCCGTGTCACAGCCACGTTTCAAAGGAAATTGGTTTCTGTTTTCCAGCAGGGCTACGCAACCAGAATGCATTCTAGGGGATGTACAGGAGGTGAGGGCTACGTTTAATCCTTTTGGGTTGGTATTTATTGCCTCAGGGATGACAAAGAGGCGCTCTGGGCGGCAGCACTGGCTCTGGCCCCGCCACCTCCCCTGGCCTCCAGGTGGCGGCACAGGCAACGCCTCAGAGGCCTGAGGCCCTGACCAATCCCATGTCGCGGTTCCCGCTCCCAACCAATCCGCTGCTGCCAGGCGTCCCTGCAGGGCGGGGCCCTGCTGGCCCTTGCGCTGCAGCAGGGCCGGGCTCCTGGCCGAGCAGCGCGGGCTCCGCTGGGCTCCGACAGGTTGCAAAGCCGTCAGCAGGTAGAGCTCAAATAGCTGCTTTTTCTTATTTTTTTTTTCCTGATTTGAGTTGTTCTCTCTTCCTGTTTGTCCCCCTTGATACAGGCCCAGTGTCTGTCTTGCCACCTCTGTCAGCAGTCGGTCAGGAGAGGAGGCGTTGCTGCACAGGCTGGGCGGAGGGCACATAATGCCGGCAGCTCTGTCTTCCTGCATCTTGGGACACTCCTCAGAGCCCTGGTCTATTTCTCTGTGCTCTTCTTGCAAGGTGTTTTACCTCCTCCCGCTCCGTAATCCATCATTCTACGTGCATAGCCTGTGGCTGATTCATTTAAAATGTCACTGGGTAGCACTGTGGCTTGTATAACAATGTGGGTGATGAATGGGAAGTTTATCCCCAGAGTCTTTTCTTTTAGATTTATAGGCACTTTACATCTAGAAGGTGGGGGTTGACTCCCACCCCTCCATGGTGCTTCCTCCTCCACCTTCCTCCCCAGGTCTCATGGCTCTGGGAGCAGCAGACGGTAGAGGGCAGGTGGGAGGGAAGACCCTGCGTGGTGGGGGTGGCTCCTGCCACCATAGGAGCAGGTGTAACTGCCTGTCTTCCCTTCAGCCAGTCTGCTTTTGGACCTAGGGAGAGGATGGCTGTGGAGAGGATGGCTGGCCCGTTCTGGTAGAGCGATGAGGAACAAGAAGGCTTGGATGTATAGTCTCAGGTCTATCAATTGCAAGACATAGGGAATGGCGCACAGCAGGGGTGAGAGTGCAGTAAGGAGCACAGAGGGAGTCTGCTGTCTCAACAGTCCGGTTGCTGCCCTGAGTGCTGTTTTTGTATCCAGGGCCTGCAGGCCTAGATAATCCACGGTTTATTTGAACACATTTGCAGAGAGAACAGTGCTTTTACAGGTGCTGTTTAAGGTCCAGGGTATACCTATGAAAATACAGTTGCTGGGTCTGCTTAAAGGCAATTTGTCCTTTGAAGAAGTTCGAAAGTGTTTTCTGCTTGCAATCTAACTGCATCTACCTCTTGAATTAATCCAACTCATTTGATCATTTGCTGTTGCCTTTTTGGTCTGTTCTTGTTAAAGCTACTGATTATTTGCATCTCTCTGTGCTTCTATAAACCTTTCCCCAATCCCAAATTGGATCTTAAGTATACTTTTCTTCTAACTCATCATGTTACTTTTTCTCTTAATCACATCCTTCTAGTATTTCTTTAATTTCCTTCCATTTCTCTCATCCTTTTACCTTTCCTCTCTTTTTTTGCTGCTACTACCTCTACTTTCTCTCATTTCTCTCTCCTGCTTGCTTTTCTGATGCATAGGAAACTTCCTCTGCTTTTCCTGCTGTTGGTGGTACTTATTTGTCTTGATCCGCTCTTGTTCCTTCCCAGACTTTTCTCACCTGCCAGTTACAATCCTCTGTTTCAGAATTACGTAACCCCTGCAACTTCTTCCTGCTCTCTTGCACCTGAGGAAAGCCTGCTCACTCTCAAAATGTCATAAAGTTATGACATTTAGCTTGGTGTCTTCCTCTCTTCTTTTTGCAGCCTCTCCTTTGTGCAGACCCTGCTCTTCCCCTACTCTGCTTCTCCTGGACTCTCCTATATGTCTTTATTTTCAAATTGTAGCTGCTGAAACTTGTGTGGGTTTTTTTTTCCCTTCATATATAATTAACTAGGAGAATGTAATATTTTCTGCTTGCCATGCAGTTGCATTCAGAATCAGTATGTAGAGCAGAATTGCTTAGAATTAGCACCTCTACAGGTTCCTAACAGAAATGTCAGTCTCTGCACTGGCTTTCTAATTCAAATTTAATTGTTCCTTTATAGACCCCTGAATAGAATGAGTCCAGGTTTCTTTTCCTTTACAGTTGTTTATCTTCCCAGCAACTAAGATGATTACCTAAAACAAGATTGCATCAACTTTGATACTTGTATACAGGGTGATATTAAGGGGCAAAAGTAACGTGTTTCTTAGTCTGCTAGAGGTAGACATCCTATGCAGGGTAGAAGGCCCATCTGTTTATCCAGAGCTTTATTTTACTAAGGATTTAGTCAGAGTATTTTGTGTCTTTTCTTTTTTTACCTTTTTTTAAATTTTTGCAGCAAGGACTGACTTTCTAAAATGTTGTGGCATTGTACCAGTATAAAATTATGTAAATTATGTCCCCTTGTACCCACATGACAGTATAAGGTGTTTTTTTTTAAGAAGCTGAGGATGGGGAAGGGAATTACTGGCATTACAATTGGTTTGGATATTGTATTTTATTCCTTATGGATGACATCAAATAAATTAAAATTTAATTATAAATTATGTGCGTAAACACTTTAATGCTAGTAACTTTATTTATTTAAATGTACACATTGAAACATGAGTTTCTCACTATGTTTATGTTTGGTAATAACATGTACTATAGATTTTTGTACGTGATTTTTGTATTTTTGTATATATATATGTACACACATATAAATAGGTTAGGTTTCATTATATAGGTGTATGTATATTTACATATGTGTCTTTTTATAATTTGGGGTTGAATTTCTCTCATGGAGAGGACAGAAAATCAGTCCTGTGCTCCTTATTTCTGTTCTTTGATATTAGTAGAATATTATCTTTCATTTGTTCCCTCCATTCTCTCCTAGCACTATCAAATAACGACATCCATTGATCATCTTATGGGTGGATTCAAAGTTCAATTTCTGTGTCTGGGCACCGGAAAATAGTATTTCCTTGAATAAGCAGCTTTTGTTTTGCAGTTAACTCTTTTAGTATTTTAAATTTGTAGGCATGAAATATTAATATTTTCAATGATTCTGGATTTTTTCATGTGGCATTCATAGCTATATGGCCAAATCTAATTCCTGCCCTATATTTCTGGAATCTCTGTAAGAGAAATAGCTTCTGTAACCCTGAGAAAGTTGGTTTAAGATTCATCATCCTTAGAGTAATCCAACAAGTCATTGGTAGTCTCTCTGCCAAAGCTTGTTAGGTGGACAGCATCTTAACCCTTATTACTGGGGTATTAGTCCAATTCTCATAACAACAGCAAAGTATTTGGAAAAAAAACCATAAATTAACGACAAGTTTCAGAGAAATCTTGGAGGAAAAAAGGCGCTTTACAGACTAAAAGCTGGTTTAAAAGGGTGGTTTTATTACCTCGTACATTGGAAAGAGATTTCTGATTACAGATTGTTCTTCATTCTATGCAAAAGACATACCGAGATCCAACAGTTGGATGAGGGAGAAAAGCAAATGTAGACTAGAAATAAGGGACATCTTTTTTTTTAAAAAATGATGTTGTTTATTCATTGGAAGAATTCAGCTACATGTAGGATAAGTTTTCTGTCAACTGTTGTTTAAATCAAAAATAGTGTGTCACCTTTGAAGGTTTATCTCTCTCTTTCTATTAACTGAAGAGACAGCAAGGCTCCTAAGTATCTCTAAGTGTCCTAAGTTAGGTAAAATAAATCACAAACTATGAATATCCACTTAAAAAATAAGATGTTCTTCAAGTGGTGTACTCAAGACCAAAATTAGTGTCTTACATGCATCATCCACTAGATACAAAACAGAAAGTAATTTATGGTCTGGATGTTAGAGGTCTTTTTCGTTTTGAAGAACACCTATATGAATTCTCACACATAATTCCATGGGTGTATTCTAGCAGTAGTGCTTCACCAATATGACTAAGAGCTTCATGGTCTACCCTAAAGTTATTTGAAACATCTTAAAACTCCACTCCTTACCTTTTCAGTATAATCTATAAGTAATTTTTCTTTCTGCCCCATGGTGCTCTTTTTAACCAAGATCATAATTCAAATTCTCATTGGCTAAATAGATAGCAATCTGAAGAAGAGCTTAGCAATTTTGTCTAAATTCCGAAGCATTGTACGGAGGATTTGCAGAGGCTCTAGAGAGAGCCTCTTATCTTTCTCCACTGTTGTTAAACTTCAAATTTGCATGATAAAAAATATAAGTAAAGAAAAAATAAAAGTCCCTTTGGTCTCAATGTAAAAGCAACACTGACGGAAAAACAACCCAGAAAAAAACAAATTCACACAAAAAAAAGGAAGGAAAAAATGTACTAAGGAAAGAGATTACATATACATAAATACATAAACCTAAGAAGCTGATGGAATATACCAATGAACAAAATCTATCTTACAATGGCACCGTATCCCACAAAGGAAGTAAATCATCATCTGTTTTCATTTGGTGTTCAATGAGGAAACAATTCACTTGTGGCACCATTTCTAATCAGACAACCTCTAACAAAATCTTTCCTCTTCTTTCACTTATTTGGTGTACAAAGATTGACCTGTTCTGCATTCTGCAACTGATACCAGGCAGAAATTATTTTCAACACTGGCTGGCACTGGGCCATGTTGAAAATGATTTGGGAGCAAACCCTGACTAATGAAAGGAAAATGATTTAGAAGTCATCATGACAATCCATAACTGACTCCAAAAAAAATGGAAACAAGTTATAAAACAGAAGCAATAAAGGAAAATAGGACAAGCAATGGAGACAATAGCTAGTCTGTGTCATAAGTTAGTGTGCTGCATCCCTTGCTCTCCTCTTTGTTTTTCTTCCCTTTCAAGTTTCAGCATATCAAAATGCTAAGGATAGGTTAGAATTGCAAATAGTTTAATATCAATTAAATTTTTGGGTGCTATAATAAGAGGTTGGATAGATATATTTCTTGTTTTTCTCCCCCACCCTCCTGCCCCCAATCTGTTCCATGTATGGTATTAGAAGTTCATTCAAGGAACAGAAAGCAAGTTTCTCAAAATTTTTCTCTTCTGTTCTTTTTCTTTACTCAATGGTAATATGTAAAACACAAGGACAGACAGATACTTATTTCTGGATGGAATTTCATCCAAGAAGAGGGCTCATGGCCTTTGCCCCTAAGGTTTTGTGACATAACTATACACATGGCACAACACAGCTGGAAGCAAACAATGAGGAGGGAAAGATGTGGAAACATCAGTATCATCACAGAACGCTGAGAAATCTCAGAGTTATCCTTCTTCAGACATCCAAATGTGGAATGTCTTTGAAGTGCATTGAAATTCTTATTCAGACAACTTAGCTGGGCCAAATACAGAGGAGAGATAGAAGGAGAATGAGCCATAGGAGGTGTTTGTATCTGGGACATGGATCTGTATCTGACACTGAACTGGAACACGGCAGAAGTACATAACCAGATTCAGGAACTTGGAAGCTCTGTTGTGATGTATACCTAGTCATGGATAATGCTGTCTGAGGGCAACACAGCAGAAGTGAATCCTGTGGATGTGATGAGGAAACCGACACAGGTGGTTTTACAGAGTAACAAGGGCATAGCATGTGTGAAGGGAAATGAGATGGCACTTTTGAGCCAAGTAACCAACAAAATCTGAGGCTGCTGCCATTGGCAGAATGGGAAAGACACGTTGAAAGGTAAGAGCAAATGAAGAGGAACTACATAGGTAATTTTTCTTCTTGTCCCTGTTGTCTTTGTCATTTCTGCTGAGAAGGATGTGACCTAAACCACCTAAGTTCAGATTTAGACTTCACATGTTAGACACTCCTCAGCATATTAGACATCATCAAAATATGCTTAATCCATGCCAAAAACATTTGATCTTGGTCGCTTTCATTCACAAATGTATCTGGAGATAGTTGTGCCCATTTTTGCATGATACCTTAATGTATACATCAGTCACTTGGGAGCTGATTTGAGTGCTGTCTTAGGGGACAGTGGGTTAAATTTGTGACATTCACCTGGTACTTAGCATCCTCTATGAGTAGATAAGAGCAGAGAGCTCAAAAACTCTCAGGCTAAGAAGTGCCTAGAGTTGGGGCTGGCTCTTTTTTTGATAAGCGGTGTAACTACTGGGAAATTGTATAAATGAAATGGATTGCTGTTCAAGACAAAACAGAAAACCAAGATCCTCCCACTGGAGTATTATTCCTATTTAAATTTTCATGCTAATTTCAGTAATGCTTGCATTGTGTTGCTGTGTATTGTTAAACAACAACTGTATCCTGCTGAAGAGACGGCTGCAGTTCAGTAATGCATGAAGGCGTTCCTGGGTATTGTATGCTGTTTGAATGATCCATATAGCGTGCTAAGAAAGTATATTGAAATCCATTTCCATGACAGGTGCTAAACAAAAGAATAACCTCTGTAATGCAATTAGAGTTTCTTCCAGATTAAATGTGCTGTACGAAAGTAAACCCTGATTTTGGTGGTTTTATTCAGATTATGAGTGCTTGGTGTAGTACTTAATGATGCTTCTGATTGAATAGCAAAGGTATTCATGCATAGTTTTACTGAAAGGTAAATTTGATATTTATCAAATTGCTTTATGACAGAGCTAGGAAGGAAAACTGATGACTTTTTAACAGTATTTATGTCTAAAAATGTTACATTCAGATGTGAAGACCCCCTGTGGCCAAATAATTTAAATGCTACACATCCCATTTTTAGGACAGGCCCCTACCATTTCAGTGCCATCTCAAATAAAGCTGTGACAGGTGGTCATGTAATTCTAAAAAAAAGTGGTAGTTCTGAGCCCTGATATTACAGAGTCCATTTTTCCTCCCAGAGTTTCCCTTTACACAGATGCTGTAATTTTACCCCACAAAGTTTTACCTCTGGAAGCTATTTTTATTTATTTTCTACAAGTGCACCTTCAGGCAATAGCAGCAGGGGGGCAAATCCTTTATTTTATACTGTCAAAACTGATACGCTGTGAGTTATTCACATCGCTTTCTGAAGTGCCAGTCAATGACTTCATGTTTGGAGCAGTGTGAACCACTAACAGGCTCAGAAAAAGCAGTCTCTGAACTGGTAGCACCAGAGTGGGTGTTAGTACAGAAAGAAAAGGAAAAAAAGGGGGAAAAAAAAAAAAGAGAGTCTTTTTTTGTTGCTGCTGTTGAAAGTTTTCTAATGAAAGGAGATGAATCAGGAACTTTGTAATAACATGTGCCTGGCCACTTAGCTGTAGCAGCAGATCTGGGATGAAGCTTACTCAGCACAAGCTTTGGACCTTTCAGACCTTATGTATCATTTCTCATCTACTGAGCTTCTCACATTTGTAGAAAATAAAAGTGGGAATAAAAAAATCAATTTTTTTTTTTTTAACAATTTGAGTCCAAAAAGAATACACATATTCACCCATTAGACTTTTAGAGAAAAGTTGGCACATAGTCCGATTTTTTTCCCACAAAGTATTTGTCTTCAGAGTCATCAATTTTAGAGACTGGTACTCCTTCATCCGTTTTTTTTTAAAGGAGTTCAGCTCAAATCAGCAAAGAAGAGAAAGTGAAAGAGCAAACATTAAATAATGAGCCTGTAAAGGGAGTATCTGCCAAATTCTTCCACTGCATGCTGGAAGGCTGCTGAAACCTGAAACTGCTGTTATTTTCCATGCAGAGAAGCAACTCTTCAGGTCTTCTGACAATGCAGAGGCCTCAAGACAACATTTCTGGAACTGTTACAGCAAAGTCTTATAACCATAATAAATGTGTTCAATTTTTATTTTTCTTTAAGGGCTGAAAAAAACCAACTTGGTTTACTAGAAGGGAGTACTGAGAGGTGCTGAAAAACTTCTTCCAACTGCCTGTTTGCTGAGAAATGTAACCTTCCTAAATCCTACCTTCAGGTTGAAGCTGACAGGAAAATCTGTGGAAAATTTACTGTTTTATCTAGGGAGCTGCAGCAGTTCAGTGCAATATAATAGTTTTCTATATGAATTTACAGCACACCAGCCGTCAGAGATAGATAACTTGGTACAAGTCCAGCAAGCTCGATTATTCAGAGTGTCTGAAGTACGAGAGGACGACAAGCAAGACAAGCACGGATGTTGTTCTTTAAGTGACTTATGCCGACATGGTTTGCTTTCTTACTTTGAGTGTTGAATCAGGGAGACAACTTCCAGGTCCCAGCTGTAGGAGTTTTAGAAGGTGGGTTAATGGAAGAGTTCACATGTCTTACAGTTACAGACTATTAGCCTGGCGTTGAAAGCTTTTCCTTGGTCAAACCAGCAATAAATGGATACCTATTTGCAAAAACAGGAGAAAAACAGAAACTGCATGAGATGAAAAGTATGGGTTTTTTCTATTCTGTGTCACAGAAATTGGTGTGGCCACTGTGATACTATCTGGATAAAGTATTTGGGATGAGCTGAAGTGCTGATCTCCTAAAAGTTTTCTTTCCAGTTTAACCCACCTTGTGGCTGAGATCTCCTTGGCTTAGTTATAAGCTGTAAAAGTCTGCTCTTATGAAGCAATCTGTAGGATTTGGTCCTTCCCCTGCTATTGGGAGAGTCAAAACAATTCAGATTTAATATTTTTCAGTCAAATCTTGGCAACTATGATGCATAAGAATGATGGATTTTTGTGTGTGTGTGTAGTAACACAAAGGAAGATTTGAAGGAACTACAGGAGTACAACAGAAGATACTTTTGTATGGAATAGCAGAAGCTTTACTGCATAGACATAAAACTGTTTTTATTTATGTTTCTAGACTGCTGAACTCTTGGTAAAAAAATCTTCTTTGGTCATAATTTTCTGGGGAAGGAAGTGCTGGAATGCTCTAAGCTGAAACCTTGTTTGGCAGTGAGATCAGAAGTGCTATTTTAATAACGTTTTACAAATGACTGATCAAAACAGTCATTCTAGACTTCCATCAAATTAGCCCTTCCCTTCTAGTTCATTTGGTACTGACTAACATTAAAACACATTTTGAGCTTAAATGTTTTTACTAACAGAAATAGACCTTTATATGACCTATAAAGGTTTAAAAGACACATCTAGTATGAAAACATTCCAAATCCCCAAATGACTTCACAGAATCACAGAATGGCAGGGGTTGGAAGGGACCTCTGGAGATCATCTAGTCCAACCCCCCTGCCAGAGCAGGGTCACCCAGAGCAGGCTGCACAGGACTGCGTCCAGGCGGGTTTTGAATATCTCCAGAGAAGGAGACTCCACAACCTCCCTGGGCAGCCTGTGCCAGGGCTCTGTCACCCTCACAGTGAAGAAGTTTTTCCTCATGTTCAGACGGAACTTCCCGTGTTCCAGTTTGTGCCCATTGCCCATTGTCCTGTCGCTGGGCACCACTGAAAAGAGTCTGGCCCCATCCTCTTGACACCCGCCCTTGAGATATTTCTAAGCATTGATGAGGTCCCCTCTCAGTCTTCTCTTCCCCAGGCTGAACAGCCCCAGCTCCCTCAGCCTTTCCCCATGGGAGAGATGCTCCAGTCCCCTTATCATCTTTGTAGCCCCTCAATTTGAGTTGCTCAGAAAATTCCAGGTTAATTATTTTGTTTTCAGGAAAGAATTGATATTACAGAAAAATAATCATCTCTTTATAGACAGTGTTCTTACTCATCAAGAGTCCCGCTGAAATCAGGCTATACCACTTTCAGGAAAAGTGATAACAGTGTACCCATTGCTGTGACTTGAATAAAAATCAGACACACTAGCACCAACTGAATCAATCATCGCTATTCAGGAAAACACTTAGCCAATACATTTCAAACCTATTGGAGACAATGGTGCTTAAGCACATGGTAATCTTCTTTCCTACTAGAGATCTGTGTGATATCCTCATTTATTCTTTGATTACATTTTTATCATACCCCCAGTGAAAAATAGTAGCTAAAAATAACGTTGCCTCTTAATGTGAATATAGCTCTCAGTCAATATACATTATTGCTTTTTCAGTAATTTTAAAGGATAAGGACGAATCAGGTTGAAGAAATGGGATTACAGAAGATGAGAGCATCAGGTTAGAGAGGAATTATTTGAAGTTACCATAATTGAAGGTGCTCTGATAATGGTAATGAGAAGGAAGATTTGTTTGGATAAAAATTCTGGTATCATCTCTAAATGGTGATGCCTTGACATTTGGTGCTTTTATAATTGGCCTGGAGAGGAAATGTGAATATCAGAAGCAAATCCACATTGTCTGTGGGTTGAATTGAATTTTTTATTCTACTCCAAATTTTTATTTATCTTGTTAGAGTTAAGAATGATTCTTCAAGAATTCCTCAAGAACAATTTACTAGAACTAATACATATGAATGAACGTCCTTACATTAACTAAGGGAGATGGGGAAATAGTTTACCACACCCATTTTATGGTTGCATAACTGAGGCCAACACACTTATTCCTTCTTCTGAAGTGGGTGGCATTCTTAATTTTCAATGTTCCTGAGCTTTTTGGTTCAGGAAACCACAAAATGTTTGCTATCTTCAAAATGAAAACCTCTTGGGACTTGCCTGTGCAATGATTAATTGCAGGGTAAATACAGGTCTGTATGTTGCCTACAGATACAGTGTTTGTTTCTAAATATCTAAAGAATTCTAAAATCCATGTAGATTCAATAAGGTCATCTGTCATGCAGTGATCCAATGCCAAAGTGTCCCATCCTTTATTTGAACATTTGATTGCATCGTTCTTCCTAAATTAGAGTCCTTGATTATAATAATTGATTGTGATAAGACAGATACTAAGTGAACCAAGCCTAGCCACTCTTCTATTTAACCATCTTGTTTGAATGCCAGGTGTGCAAGGTAAGTCATCTAGTTAAGTGGAAGCTTGATAACCTAATGTAACATCTTTGACATCAGAGATCAGATAAAATCTTTTATGTGTCATTGGCTCACAAGAGTCTGCCTGGGCAGATGGTGTTGGTTTTATAAGACAGACATACTTTGCCTGGAGAGTTTCAGAGAAATATGGGCATTATTTTCAAACTCCAGTAAAGGAGAAAGGTGTCATTTCACTGACAGCCCCAGAGAATATTTCCCTGTTACTGCATGCTTGACAGATGCCAGGAACAGATTGATTTGTAGAGAAAGGCAAGGTACAAGGAAACCGTACATTAAAACTCATTAACTTCAGATAGGAAAACTCTGTTGGGAGCAACTCCAGAGCATTTTTTGATGTACAGTGAATGTTTAACATTCTAAATATATGTGCTTTTTAATGTGTTGGGACTGCATTTACATATTTGGTGTAAATCTGAATGAAAATGAAAACAGTGACAAGATAAACACAAGAGAAAATGCAGCAGTAAAATGAATCATTAAGAATCTGAAGGAAAATACAAGAGACATTTTTCATCCTCCTGATTCTTGACCCACCAGAAGCTATAGGTGTGGTCTATGGAGTGGATCACTTGAATTTCCAGTATTAATTTTCTCAGAAGGAAGCATTTCACTGTTGTTTATAACATAACTCTTGTTTATAAAATGTCAGATCTGCTTCTCAGTCCGGCCAAACTCTTATGCATGTAGCCTTAACTTTTACCACTGAATGAAAGGAGATGGAACCTTATTATCTGACTTACCACAGAAGCTAGTTCTCTGGCCAACCAGTCCATACGTGTTGCCTCTCATCCCATTGACTCCTTCTCACAGATACAGCAAATTCCCGTATTAAAGCTTATGATTTACTCGATTTTAAAAAAAAAAAATTAGGTGTAATAAGAGTACTATAAGACAAATAGAGCACTGGATGATGAACATAGAAGCATTGCATCTTTAATATGGAATTAAAATTGCAGTATTACATGTACATAACTATAATTACTTCATTATAAGAATCACTATTCCTGACCATTGAATGGGGCATGGATTTGAGAAGGTGTTTTTAGAGGATCTTGTATTTAGAAACAGCACAGATTCACAAGGGAAGAAGATGTATGCGCATGTGAATTACATAGGCATCCTTAATTTTGGTAGTTCTTCATTTGAGCACTTGACTTTTCAACTTTAATATTCTTTTAAGGTAGATCTCATTAGGAATTTAATTTATATAATTCCTGTTTTGATGCAAACAATTTTGATGGTAATTTTGTAGATGAAAACAAGTTTTAAAAACTGAACAGTACAGCTGAAAGGAATGTTTGTAAGAAATTCTGTTTTCAGTGCAAATGGAACAGTGTTTAGTGAACTAAAAGTGGAAAATACAAATAAAAAATGGCATGCTCTTAGTGTGTGAATATCTACTTATTCTATATCTTCATGTTAAGTTTGAAAAGGCTTCTTTTAGACAGGTAGAATTTAATTGTTTTATTAGAGATGTGTAGGTACTAAATAATTGAAATAGTCATGCATAATTGAAATAATTGCTTCCAGTAGGTACCTAGTCTGATAAATATCTGACAGAAATGCAGATTGAATACTTTTCCCTGATATGAGGATTTTTTTTATTTTAAATTCATGGAACATCGTGTTAATTTGCATAATGGCATAACTGTCACAGCAGGTTACAGGTGATGACTTGGACTCTGATGCTACCTTATGCAAAATGACCCATCTCTTACTTCAGCTTGCAGGCTGCAGCTAATGGAATTCAAACCTATAAATATTGTGCAATTATAAAGATGAAAAGAACCTATTTTGAAATGTAGTAGCCAATTAATACTCATTTTTCATTGTAATAAATGCAAATGCTGGGTTAGATACCGTGAAGGTCTGTGCTTCAGCAGTTTACCAAGAGCTACTTTTTGTTTCTGAGTAAGACCATGTATAGCCATCAAAACAACATTATTTGAATAACTTCTTGGAGTGCATTGAACAACACTGGCAATATCTGTTACATGTGGCTTGTTTTCTCTCTCTCCCTCATACATCTCCTCAGGAGGAGGAACTGAACGGGCAGGATAAAAATGCGTTTGGTCAGATATACTTTTCTGTCTTAAATGCATTCACTATTTTTATGATAGAAAAGGCAAGATCCTGCGTTAGAAATAGTATATATTATTGGGTTTAAGGAGGCCCCAGTTCCTGTGGCAGTTCACAGTCAGTCTCAGGTTGCCATCCTTCCCTCAGAAAGAACCTTCTCCCATGTGGTAAATCTTTACCCTATGGTGAAAGTTTTTCCGTGGTTAGGGTTTAGAACTGGACCACAGTCGTTCAGCTACACAGGACAGATGGCATTAGAGCACCTTGGATAAGAAGATACCAGGTTGTTTATGGCTGACAAATGCTTAGAAATAACCACCTCTGTCTTCCAGTGGTTCTGCATCTCTACCACCTAATGCTGGATCTTCTCCAGTTTCATCAGTCTGCAAGGCCCTCTTTTCCATTGACATACCTTTAAAACACCATCCCTACCCTCCTGCTGACCTTGCTTTTTAATGCCTCAGACTAAGGGATACCTTTTTCTTCTTCCTAACATACAGAGACACAGCTAGAAAAATAAGGTTTGCTGTTTCTGAGGTCTCTTATTTTCAGTCCTGAATGAGGAGGGGAAGGCAGAGGAGAGAAAGAAGAGGAAGCTGAGGAAGGGGTAGAAAACAGTTTGGGTGTTTTTTCAGAACTGAAAGCACTAATGGAATTTTGTGAAATTGCCTGTAGGGTTATTTCAAGATATAGAGAAGAATTGACTGGTGGGATAAATAGAGGGCTAGACATCCAACAGAAGAGTTTAGGAAATACAAGGATTTGCATTTCCTTGGTGCATTATTGATAAGGACATCTACTTATTGTGCATGTGAGCATGAGTAGAAAAAAACACAAATCCTGGAAGTTCACAGGCCATGTGAAAATTCTACCATGGCTTTGCAGATCTAAGTATTCTAGGTAGAACTGGAATCATTAGCTACATTTGGGTTGCTTAAATGATTGAGGAAAGGTTTCAGTGACTTTTGAAACCTGTTCATCCCTACATTTTTGAAGCTGAAGAAGTAAATATGAACCAGGGGTGCTGAAGCAATTTCTTCTATACTCTGTTCAGTTTACACTTCATTATCCATATCTCTTGCCTAGGCATGTAGATACTATTATTTTCTAGGAAATCCTGAGAACTATATTAGGTTTTGGATGCAGTTGTTTTCACAAAACTCAGAGAAGATAACTAATTTGTAGCAACCCAGTCTCCTATAATATTGGTGGACAGAGTGGGAAGTAGCTATGTAGCAAATGAAATTTAGAAGGTTCTTAAGGTCTCTGTACAAAATATTTATTTTTTTAAACATAATTACAGTTGTACTTAATGAAGTAGCAGAACTGTAAAGCTGTCAGGAAATACTGTGGCAGCAACATTTCCTGAAGGAGCATATTAAATAGTAATGATGTCAAACATCTGAAAGAGAGAGCAGACCTTGCATGCATAGTTTTCTAGTCATAGGAAATTAAAAAGGGGTTGGAATGTTGCCAGTTGACTGACTATAGGGAAAAAAAGAGACCCATAATAAGCAACAGTTGTAGTTACAATATTTGCTGAAACCAACACACATTAAATAGTAATGAAAGCAACCATCTAAAAATGCTGGCAGACTATATGGAACAGCTGAGCTGAAGAATCTGCAAAAAGGATAAAAAAAAAAAAAAGGAACTGGTATGTAACCAATGTGCTGCCAAAGAATAAAAAGCTCCATTGGAGACTAAATGGTGAGATCAATTTCAGACATTTATAAAACAAAAAGTGTGAAAGGAAAAGAGTTAATTCTTAGGTTGTGTAAATGACAAAGTCTTCACAGGTAAAGTGATCTCTTCAAACAACTTATTTAAGTAGAGTTCTAAAGCTTTTTATTTTCTTGCAATTATTTAATTAGGAAAAGTTGTGGGCAAGGAAGACATTTATTAACACGTTGAAATACAGCATGGTGATGGTTTTGTACAAGAATCTTACATGAAATTATTTTTAAAATTAATGGAAGGCTTTAAATTTCCTTCTAGCCAAGAGGATCTTATTATCTTTACACTAAAGAACTTAAATCTAATAATCAATGACACTGAGGTCTTGTGCTTACTTGTAAGAATTAAAAGGGAAATTCAAGAAATAGGATTAGCTGAGGATTTTTTAAAAGATTCCATATGAGCATTAGTAATGGACGTGTTGAATAGGTGATATGTCTTTTGGTTTTTATCCTATATGTACTCTGGTAAAGTATTAGATTATTATAGCCACTGGGGGGGAGGGGAGGAAGTCTCGTTTTCAGTGTTATAAAAAGGCCAAATAAATCTATTAAAGTCACTGGGATTTGACTTATAACAAGACAACTCAGATCATTGTTAGGCCTTATGATTACATGCAGAATGTACACTTCTATTAAAGAAAATATATGTTCACTGTTAAAATGGAAATGAGGATTTGAAATGGACATTGGAAGTGCAAAATGTAGATCCTCTCAATCCCTGCTCTGCTGTTGTATAGTAATGGAAGTGCCTAAATTTAGACAGTGCTTTGAAAGCAATTGGCGGTTCCCCAGAAGCTTCGTGTTCTGTTCTGGACACGTCTCCATCTTGGTATGTTCCTCAGTGTCACAATTCAGCCCGTTGGCACTCGCACCCTCAGCTTTCCTCCATAGGAGTCGCCTGTGGAGTCCAATGTACTCAACGTTCATAGAGAGCTGAGGAATGTTTCTGGCCCCGGGAGAGACCTGGCTTCCACTAAGACATCTGTCAATGTTAGCACTTGCATGTCCCTACTTGCAGATAATATTTAAATATTTTTGGACTAGGAAGCATAAAGCAAAAGGGGACACTCACCTCAGCTACGAAGATATTTAGCTTCCAAGCTCAGGTCTGTCAAAATCCTAAACCAAAATATTCTCTGAATATGTGTAGGAACTTATTCCTAATCTTGCCCCCCTGGACTTTGAGTAGTCCAGTCTTATTCACCTCTCTGTATTCTAGGTATTGCAAAATGAGCCTTAGAATTTGGGGTGCTTTGGTGCTCAGACCTGTGATATGTAAGTTTCCTTTGCAATCTGGTCTTTGTTATTAATACTTACGCTTATATTACTTGATCTGAGGGTACTATAAAACACTTAGGTCTCTCTAGCCTACCTGTATACTAGTTGTATCTATATGTGTAAACAAACACACACATAGACCAAACTCCCCTATAATCTGAATTCCTTAGAAAGAACCCAAGGGGGAATAATACAGACAATCTGAATAGGCAGGGGACCTGGTTTGAGAGACTTTGCATTATACGGCCCAGAAGATCAGCCCGAGGTCACTGGACATGACTAATGGGAGGTCCCCAGTATTCCTTGAATGATCTAGCCTCTCTGTCTTTGCAGGCAGTCAAACCTGATGTCATTTTATGAAAAGTTGTTCTATAGACCTTTTTTTCCCATTTATAAGGTTATATGATGCATGAAGCAAAGAACATAAAAAAGATTTCCATGTTCCAGTCCTCTGCTAGAAGTCAAACTGCCTCTGAAAACCTTAAAATTACTCGCAAAACCTTCTGAAGGCTATGACAGACCTCCTGCTTCTTTGTTCTTCTTGGTGGTGGTGAAAGCTGGACCCATGCCTAGTGCGGGGAACATAGTGTAAATAGCGTTGCTGCAGATTGCTACTGGATCGTTGAAAACATCAGATGGCTAGAATATGTTATTATCAACAAGCTGTTTACTGGCCAATCAATTACAAACTCTGATGGAGCACTAGGCATTTTATTGTGGGCTCGCCAAATAGATGGAGAAAACATATGTCAATCTCTCTGTTACTTTAAGGGGCAAATTCTGCTCCTCTTCTGCTTCAGTATGTTGCAAAATCCCCTGTAATGGAGCCACGCTGATGTTAGTATGGAAGGGTAGGATCTATGGCAGTGCTGTGGGAATCACTGGGACAATGCAGTTCTCAGATATTTGGGCAACTTTATGTCAACATACATTTGCATGATAAGAGTACAGCTGAGGCATCTGTGGGTAGTCCTCCCCGCAAAGGGGTTTTGAATGCATGAATTTCTCAGTCTGTGTGCAATATAGAAACAGTCAGGAATTGTTGTCTGGCTTTTACATTTGTGTTAGTTCCTACCTGAAGTGAAGTTTTGAGTCTTTTGTTCTCCTTCCTCTTATGTTTATTTTCCCCAACTCTGTAAAATGAAATAAGTCCACTATCTGCAGTCCCAAACTGGAGAATACTATCCAGAATCAGATGCTTCAAGAGGAAATTTTCCAGTTTAGATAGGGAAAAATATATCTGTTTGCTCACAGTACCTTAATCAAAAATGTATCATTGGAAGATTTTTTTCACCCCTGCTACTTGGAATTTCCTTCTATTTTTTTGTGGAGAGGGTTTGGTTGCAATGGGGAACAGGATTTAGAGAAGTAGAACAGAGTCACCATGATAATGAGAAGAAAAAAAAAGCCAAGTTCCTTTGGAAAAATCTATGGTTATATTGGTGGCAAGCAGTTATATACATCCTGTTCAAAAGACTCTTGGACAATGACTAGAAGGAACAGGTCTCATAAATGCGCAGTCATTCAACACGGCTGCTTATGTCGCAGGATGTCTGTGACTTGCAGGCAGTATTGGCAGTCACTGGAGTTTCTCACCTGCTAAAATTCAGTCAGAGGTGATCCAAACTGATGTTCTGAGATGGAAACAAGGAGAGAAAACTCTGCCTTTGAAATCCTATTAAATATTAGGTAAGATCTCTTGGGATAAAAAAAAATAAAATTGGAAGTGTTCATTCTTCAGCAGCATACACTGGAAACAGCTACACCACAAGAAACTGAGGACCAAGGATTGTCTATATTCAAAAGAAGGAAGGGCTGCCTCCTGTGGAGTGATGAGCTCTGGAAGAAAAATAAAAAACAATAAAAGCATACCTGCTCTACACTGAAAAGTGCTCATAGATGTGTCGTACAATGAAAAATTCAAATCCTTGCCCAAAACTCACTACTTCTTCGATTTTTTTTTTTTTTTTTAATTTGAGCAAGAAGCAGCTAAGATTTCCCTTTACTTTTTCATTGAAAATGGCCTGAAATGATGCTCCAGCTCACCGGTTGTTTGTAAATCAGCACAGTTCTGTTGGCTCTAATAGACTAATGCCAGCAAGACCAGAAGGGCTGGGCCCAGGCAATAGAAAAATCACTGCCACTTAAACTATGCATCAGCAATGCAAAATTTTAAAATATGCTCTTAGTCTCAATGAAATATTTTTCTTCAGAACAAAGCTGATGAAATTTACTTAAATACATCTTGAGGAGGTGGGAGGATATGAAAATTGTTAGGCCTTAAAATGCATTTTTCTTAAAAAGTAGAAGCAGAAATAAATTTTAGCCACTGTTGTTTTAAACAAATAAAATACATAATGCAAGCAGCTCTAGTTATGCTTATAAACAAATGTCTATTAACATATACAAGGCACACTCTACGATGTGTCAAAGATGTGTTCTTTTCAAACCATTTTTTTTCCCCAGGAATTATTATAGGGATGGATGTATGCTGGGATTTCAGAAATATACACAGTTTAAACACATGGGATAGTACATAAGATGGGAAGGATGGAGAAGCAGGGTTTTGGAGGCCAGCTTTATGGAATCATTCACTATTCTGAAAGATCTCAGCCACTTTATCTATGAGATTGAATGCCTGATGCAAAATTTTTAGCATGACTGTTCAGGTTGCCTCTTTCTGAATGGTTACATTTTCACTGGCATCATCATCTTCTTCAGATGAATTGGAACCCATAAAATCATTCAAGGTTGAAGGATGGAAAAGCAGGGAGATGGTGAAGGTTAGTGGAGCAGGTTATTAAACAAATGGTAAGAGGACTCCGAAACAATGGGAAGAGAAGCAATGGATAGTGGCGTGTCCTCTGCTGACAGCCCCGGAGCCGCAGAGGTGTTTAGGAATGGAAGGAGGGCAGTTACTCGTGCAGCTGGTGGAAGCTGAGGAAGCGGTGTTCGCATTCCTAGCCTATCCGTCACTCAGAAATATGCACAGAGCAGCCCTGTTGCTTTGATGTTATGTATCTCTGAAATAGCCGGTGTTTGATCTTTCATATTCTGTGATACTTCTTATCAAACAGAAGATGGACTTGACTAGCATCTCTTCTCCTCTCTCTGCTTCGGAAGTTTAAATGATAACTACTACAGGCCATGCAAGATTTTAAAGGTGGGATACATGTTCTAAATTTCCTTTTATCCCTATCTTTATTATGACTCAGACAAAATTTGAGGCACTTTGCAAAAGAGATGCCAACATGACCATAAGCAGGAGAAACGTCACACTAAGCAGAAACTTCTACAATCTAGTAAAAGTGCAGGGCAGATCCAGGAGCAAAACTTCAGCTGATAACACTACGCAGCTCTGATTTCCCTTCTTCAATCATTAGATGTTAATTAATGCTATTGAGAGACTTTCAAATTGAAATCAATGGGAGTTTCATTATTCACTTCAATAGGAGTGGGATGAAGTTCTAAATAGTAAATGGAGCAATGAAAATCTAAGAAAACAAGAGGCATGCTAATGTGTGTTTTGTTTAAGAATTCTCAGTTTCATTGGCTCTGTTTAACAAGCAATTGAAGGCAACATGCTTGGGGGGGTGTGAAAGTATGTGTGTCTCATAGGAATGAAAGACTATACACCTTTCCACTAATCTTGGACGGAGACGAAACTAGAGGCAAACAATTTAACCTGCACGCAGAAGGTGTTGGAACAAGTGCCTTCTAAAAAAAAAAAAAAAAAAAAAAAAAGGTGCATTAAGTGTTGTGTGTGTTTTACCAGCTTGGGTTTTTTGGAACCATTAAATACAAATAGAATGAATAATTTAACATTTTACACAGTATGTGCATCTTGCACCACTGAGTTTTTGGAACAGTTTCACATAGAGAAAATGTAGTGGGTGCTTGCCTTGCTGTTCTGTAATTTTACTTTGTCCTTATTTCAATTTTGCATTTCAAAGCAAATACTCTTCCTAGTTGTGAGGTGAATTTCATTCTGGTGAGCTAGGTTGGTTTTTTTGTTTGTTTCTTTGTTTTAGAAGCTCAAAATATGGGATGTGGAGAACAGAATGAATGTTTCTAATGATCTTAAACTAAATGAAGCCCTTTTCTCTGCTTATGTTTCCATCCAGATTCATTGGTGCACAGACCCTGTTTTACTTCACTCCAGGACAGCACAAAACACTTAGCAGCGAAGGTGTGTTTCCAGATGTTTTATCTGGCAATAGTCACCCCAGATCTCTCATTTCTCACATCCTGCAGATTTTTTCTGCTCCTCCTCTTCACATTTGCACAATATCCACCTTCACAGTCTCATTTACCCTTCCTTTTGTCCTTGCTGTATTGTTCTGCAACAGTCAAGAGTTTTACAAAGAAAAGCTCAAGATCCATAGTCACTTTTTCTTATTTTCATAAATGTCTGTCAGAGGATCCAAATAAAATTTTCTTAACAGAACTTCATGAAAAATTGTTTCTTCATGAAGATGTGAAGTCAATCTGCTCCTTGTTCTAATTCACAGGTTTTCATTCTGTATCAGAGCAGACTGGGATCACAGAATGACAGAATGGTAGGGGTTGGAAGGGACCTCTGGAGATCATCTAGTCCAACCCCCCTGCCGGAGCAGGGTCACCCAGAGCAGGCTGCACAGGACCGCGTCCGGGTGGGCTTTGAATATCTCCAGAGAAGGAGACTCCACACCCTCCCTGGGCAGCCTGTGCCAGGGCTCTGTCACCCTCACAGTGAAGAAGTTTTTCCTCATACTCCAATACCCTCCAGTCTTGATTATTAGGAGAAGAAAACCCAATATCATGGGCTGCAAGAGAGCTACAGAATACTGTAACCAGGATCTGAGGGCAGGCTTCAGACCTAGACAGATCAGTGGGAGAGATTTGCCTTTCTTAAAGGGGCCACTGACTCATTACAGTGGATTAGAAACAGGCAAAACCAAAGACATATTAGTTTACAGGACTAATGAATCCGTGATCAGTTCAACTGGCCTTCAATCTTCGTGAAAATCTCAAACATTGTAAAAAGTCCATTGTATTAAGTGTTGCATTTAAGTTTTTTGAAACAGAAATAAAAATATCTTTCTTTCAAAAAACATAGTACATTAAGGGAAAATTATCTAAATAGTCATAGAACTTTTAGAAGTGATAAAATTTGGAATATTTCTATTTACCCAAACCAATATTCTTCTGCATATTTTTATTTTTACAGAAGTTTCTGAATGATGACTCTTTCATCATAATATCAGATTCAAAATTCTCTCCAGGTCTTAAAAATCTCTGTGGACAGGAATGACTATTTTCATCTCAGTTCTGCCATCAGTCTTCTAAAAGCTTTTATTTCACACGTATATGAGCATGGTTTCCAGTGGCAAGGTTAAGTCTATTAACCTGTTGTTGAGATTATTTGAGACAAGGACAAAACAAGAAACTCTGCAGTGGATATTACTGTTTTAAAGGATTCTGAACTGTTTCTATCTCAAAGCACATCTATTTATCTGCACCTTTTTGTTGAGAATAAATCATTACGCTTAAAAAATAATGTATTTGGGTAATCTCTGTATTATTTTCTTTCTGCCTTCAAAATGGTTGAATCCCTGCATTGAATAAAGTTTAAGTTGGATCTTACTGTGAAGATGGGAGAAATACTTTTACCTGGAGAAAATGGTGACCTTAATATTGCTCTCATTGCTGTTCCAGGACCTCTCAGTACTACTGTTTTAATCATGGAGAATTCTACATGAGTAACATGACTGACGCCAGGAAAAAGATTCCTACTCTTTGTTCTGTCCAATTTGGCATTGAAACTCTCTTCTATTCATAGTTGTTTTCCAGAGCTTCCTTTTCGGTACCTGTAAGGGATCAGTGTAAACGCTATTAGCTGTAAGCACTGAGGTAGAGTGGTACTGAACGTCAGCCCTCCGGGTCTGAATAGCAGAGCAATCAGATTTATGTTTACGTGTTGTATTAAGCACATGCTTTTTGCCTGGCCAAGCCTCTCACCTGCTTCTTTTGCATCTGCAGTCGGGCATTTTTCTCTCACCTGGAAGATAGTAACTACGTGTTGTCCAACTCAGACTAAGGCATAATATTTTACCTTTTATTTGCATGAGCAGAGTGTAGGCTCGGCAGAGCAGCAGTGCTATAAACTGCTGTTCATCTGATACCAACACCTCGTGCCAATGGCAAACTCGGTGGACAGCATTTGTGGTAGCTCTTGTCTCCCAGCTGGGACCTCTGCTTCGCTATGGCTTGAATCAGTAAACCTGGCAAGTGAAAGGCCAGGAATAAGTTGGGCTTAATGAGTGATTAATGAGTAGGCAGGGACTGATCCAGACTGACTTTTGAAATGTCTTGATCCAGCCAAAGTGAATGCAAGACCAGAAAGGAATGAAAGCACCCAGCAGTGAAAACTGACTACTGTTAATATGTGTTTGCAGAAAGCCATTGGGCAGGAAAGCCCAGTACAGAGACTGAATTCACGTGTAATTGCAATGGCAAAGATGACAGAGGAGCGAGCGTGTGGCTCTTCTGAAGCCATTCACCGCTCTGAGGCCCTGTTGTAATTGCTGCTGGCAGGAAGGAGAGGGGGGCTGCAGCAGCAGAAACAGACAACTTAAAACACACGTGGCGGGATGTGTATTAACCGTGCTGTTTTCACTGATGGCAGCAGAGTAGTTTACTTTTCAGCTACCAGTCCAGCTGGTTATAGTGGCAAGTGCCAATCCATTGTTAACAGAGGCAACAAGATGAATTACTTTTGGACTCAATGTATCTGAAATAATAAAAGCCGTAAATAGTCTGACAGTCAGTGTCCTGCTACTTAATACGAATTCTATCTTCTAAAGTGAGTTTAGCATTTATTGTTCGGCAGGTTATGATAAGGGTCTGCATGGGATGTTTTGTAAGAATTCAATTAGCCTGTGTTGTGAGTTAACGCCATTTGCATGGTAATGAAACGTTCTTTCAACAAAGTGTTGAAGGAAAACACACTAATTAGTTTTTTGAACAGCACCTGACATTCATAGGGCCCAATGGTGATGTTGGCTAAATGCCTGCATGACTGATGCCCCCTTTTTAGAGCTGGCCAGCATTTTTCTGTCTATGAGTTTATGAGAAAAACAAGCAAACAAAAATCTCCCCAATCCCACAACAGCTTCTTAAAATGATACAAAGACAATTTAATGAAATTTGCTTGTCATCCCTGTCCTTCCTCTCTCTGGATCCTTTCCGCTGCCTCCTCTTTCTTTGATATATCAAATATTGTTTCTTTTCACTGTTACAGACCTACATTACTTTTTTTCCTCTATTATTTCTTGTCCTGTATAAAAAGATGACTCCTGCCTTCTAGTATCCCCCTATGATCCTCCATGCACTATTCACCTGTACTGTAGGAATCACCATGGCAGCAGAACGGCCGCCAATAAGC
The DNA here is from genome assembly GCA_009819775.1 of Phoenicopterus ruber ruber. NCBI lineage: Eukaryota > Metazoa > Chordata > Aves > Phoenicopteriformes > Phoenicopteridae > Phoenicopterus > Phoenicopterus ruber. The sequence goes on along the minus strand of CM020215.1, from coordinate 185,101,418 downwards.
TGCTCTTTCCTTTTTCCATGCAAGTGGCCTCCAAATTGCTGACCAGTGAGAGAAAATAAGTTACAACAAAAAATGGGCTGGCACAGGTTACTTCCCTACTGGGGTTCCTGAGAGCAGCACAATTGTATTTAGCCCTTCCTTAGGGGAGATGGGCAGGTGCCAATGTGCTCCACAATGAATAGCACAGCAGAATAAATAAAGCCAAAATATTCTTTCAACCACCATCAGTTACTTGAATAAAAAAAAAGAGATTTCATCTTCTGATCAAATTTTGCTCAGATTTGAGCCCACAGATCTAACAGGTTTGTCCATTCTTTTTTTCCCCCCTTCCCCATGTGTGTGTTTGAAAGCTGTTTGTTCACAAAAGCTCTTACAAACTCAGGTGAGTTTATTATGAGGGAAATTGTCATGCTGGAATTGGCTGCTCCATCATTTTTTTACTGTCTTTCCTCTATAAATGCTTCTATCTTACAATTAGGGAATGGCTGTGAACAAGGTAACTAACGAAGAAATTGCTTTCACTGTATTAAGTTACATATAGTGGAAGGTTTGTGGCCTCATCTGAACAGGCATCTTTTGGACATGTGACATTTGTGTTACCTCACCGTGATTCACTGCTTCATAGATGGTATCCTAGCACGGAAGAAAGGCACTAAAAGGCACCATGAAAAGACACAGTTGTCCACTGACAGACCTGACCCAAGGCAGACCTACAGCCACCACCTGACTCCACATAACTGAAGATGCAACCACCTTGGAGGCCTTTCCAGAAGGTTTTCCAATTACTACAGAGATCTCTTGAACACAGTGATGCACACAACAATTACAAAGGAAGAGGAAATTTGCTATAATTATGTCTTATTTCTAAGACATACAGTGAGCTGATTTAAAAGAAAGCTTGGGTTATCAGCTCTTAGTTGAGCTATTGAGTGCCCTCACAAGGCACTGCCCACAGTCAGTTCAGCTACTACTGGGTAGCCGATGGCAAGTAACTGCTTGTCTTTATGTCCTGTGCTTATCCCTAACCCATTTAACAATTATCTGTACTAGCTGTCCTGGCTGGGAGAAAGGAAATGATTCCTCCATTCATTTGGTAGACTAAGATAAAGTAAGAATCCATTTATTCCTACTGAGTAGGGAACATTGTGGTTTTTTATCGTTTCCGTAATATACTGATGTTATAATAGTACTTCTAAACTGGTTACCATTTTAACCTACACTAAGAATGCTGTGAGCACCTCGCCAGTATAAAAAGAACGGCTGTAGCATGGCTGAATTAAGCAATGGGGGAAGAGTCAGTCCTTGTTGCAGCCCCTCCTGCTGCAACACCGCGAGCGATGCTCCAAAGCCTGGCCGCAGCCGGGAAGGTGGGCGCAGGCATCTCTGGGCGAGTTACTCCAGCGAGCGTGCAGCAGCTGAGCCCACAAGCTGCTGGACTTTGGGTGGCGGTGTTAGAAGATTGGTTGGGGAAAGCGAATTCTAGCGCAATGGGGAAGGTTACTTTCTTCTTATTGTTCTCACTCTCTTTTGCCACTGCATTTATTTTGTCTCATCTCTTCGTGCGTGCATTGTCTATTATGGAGTTGCTGCAGTACTCAGCAGCCACACAATAATACTTGGTGCATGTTCTGAGATGGAAATGCCCCTCAGTCCTTAAAAACACGTAAGTCAGTATATTTTGTATGAGAGTTTGGGGATAAATAAGCAGCTGTAAGGCATAATGTATCCTTTCATGTCTGTCGTGTCCACGCAGAGTCTAGGGCAGCTGTGCTATTCCGGAAAAGCAGGCAAAGCCTCTCCTGATTCTTTCTCTTGGTGAGCCCTATCATCAAAACCCAGATCATCTAGCCCTCTTTCAGTGTTAACGTGCCCTCGTAATACTGCTAATAAAAGCGGAATAGGGGAGAGGGGTGGTTTGTTCTAAGAGATGTTTCAGCCATTTAAATTTATTACTAAATAACTAATAACTGACACTGTCATTTCCAAGGACTCCAAAATTGGCATTTTTCTTAAATGCTTCATCCATAAAAGCCTCATCCATAAAACTTGAATTTTTTTTTCATTTAAAGCCCTAATCCTGCAAGCTGTTTTACACATATATATATGTAGCCCTGACAAAGCCCTGAGAATTTTACAACTGCTCATAGCTTCTCTCTTTCACTTGAATTTTCTCAAAATAATAAGCAGAAAAGTCTCATTGTCCTGACAAGCTCATTCAGGCACGGGTTTCTGTCTGTAATTTGCCATTATTAATTGGAGCATTCTGTTCTCACACAGGAAAGGGCTGAAACAGAGCTTAAGTACTTTCTGCATCATGAAATAAGTCAGGTGAAAAAAGATATGTCTAACCTATATGTTCTGTTTATTTAACAAGCTGGTGACTCAGTCTATGCTAATGAAAACTACAAATGACTGTGAATAATGGAGAAAATTTATGTTCATCTGTCCAAAGTACAATGTGTTGTTTTTATTCAGGATTTATAAAATCACCAAGACTACAGCTAGGAAATGAAGGAAAAATCAGAGCCTCGAATAATTTTGATTTTAAAAAGAATAAGAAATTATAGAGCTTTTTTGACCGCACTTAGAAGATGGCATGTTTCACAGCAGGGATTTTGATGCATTCTGTAGAGTTAAATTTCTTACTGAAAGTCAAGCTAATGAAAGTGGATGTAGTATCCTTGCAGGTAGGGTTATTATGTTGCTGTTTAAAATCCCATAATAGAAAATTTTGGGAGGGTGAGCAGCAGCCTGTTAAATGTTTTATATGGTGGCTTAGGGAGTAGAGCTACTGCAAGAATACAAAGGAACTCCCTAACCTGGGCTGAGAACAGTGCAGAACTAGCCAGAAGATACTTTTTTGGCTATCTGCATTCGATTTACCTTTTGTGTACCACAGGCACTCATGAAAACAAGGAACATGGAGCAGTATTAGAAAAATCTTTGTAATGAACTGACTTTCACTCTACCTTTACTGGAAGATTTGTGTGATTCCTCATGAGCTATTGACGTACCACGAGCAACAGTTCACGGCAACATGAGCTGTTGAGATACCAGATATTTAAATGCTGCTTCAGAATCATTAGTATCATTTTCAAAAGGCATTTGTGGTGTACCTGTGTTACTATACACTGAGATTCTTGACACGGGCACATGCAGATGGAGAACATCTCTTGTAAGGACACTCTCTGTGTTCTGAAGTGCATTTAGAAACCTTGGTGAAGTGTGCTGTAATTACATATGCACATAAACACAGCAGCAGGGTCTGAGGTCTACTGATTCTGAAGATGGAAAGGACATTAGTTAAATGCCTTCCTACTTGTTACAGCCAAAGAAATGGCATAATATAGTACTACACCTAATTGATCTGTCTATAATCTGGTATCAGATCAAAATTGAACAATTTCAAAAAAAAACCCCAACAAGCCACAACAGGTATTTAGAGGTGCTGAGTACTGCCATTACTAATTGTAGGTTGGAAGTCTTTTTAGTTAAGAGTATGACTGTGTTTGTGGAAATGTGGGGCAGAGGCAGTTTGTTTATCTACAGAAATGTCACGTTCAGTGCTTCAGAATCAAAACCCAGTGCAAGAAACACAAAATTTAGCTTACAAAATTTGATATTTAAACTATATTCGTTTGATCATGTACATTTTGATATACAGTAGCATTTCTGTCTAGGGAATTATTGGTACTAGAAAACCACTCAGGGTGCCTAATCACTGAACAAGGTTACATTGTGGTACTGAAGTGACTTACTTTTTGTAAAGCATTTAAAGATTCAAGGATGTAAAGCTATGTGAAAGTTATACATTATCTTCATCAGTTTACTGTATGAACATGGTTCTAAAATTTTTCCTCTACTTACTAAGAGTTCAAGCTGCTTTTAATTGCCAGGGCAATAGCTTGCTTTCAGACTGAGATGGGCACTCCTGTCTTTTTAAAAACTATTTCAGGACTGAAAAAAGATAACTTAGTTAAAAATGAATGAATACAGAGGACAGTATAAAGGTGAAATGGATAAGAAAGTTAATATAAAGTGACAGTGTGACTTAGGCATAAAATACATTTTTTTCAAACAGCATTTTTTATCAAAATCTAGTGCTACCAAGTGTACTTAGGTTATTTCAAGTGAAATAATATTAGGTCATTGAAAAGGGAAAATTGAAATGCTTTCGGCAAATTCTGCCCTTAGAAGCACCTACACAGCTTATAAGGGCAGAATTCAGGAGAAGGTGTTCCATGGCGCTACAGCAAAACTTTGCTGTAAGTCAGGAAGGGAAATCAATGTGTCCAAGTTCAGGAAAGAGTTACGGCAGTGGTGAAAAGTCTTTCTAACCTTGTGGTGGAATAAAGATGATGTGTTACCTAGGAGTCCTTTCTGGAGGAGGTCTCATTCAGAATGAAAACAACATCAAATCGTATTTCCCTGCAGGCTTTCTCCCTCAAGCATTATCTACACTAGGATCTGTTTGGGCACCTGGTGCCGTTTGTTCTAAATGGCACTTTCTAAAATCTTGTCGTGATGTGGGCCTTCGTGAAACCGAACAAACGCAGGCTAACAGCACAGCTGGAAGTCTTCTCCTGATACACCCTGAGTTTACTTGATATAAAAGGTCCTACCTGAACATTTCTCACTTGGCTCTCTGGATCAATGGTCCCCACATGAGCGTGTCTCTCCTCAGGCAAAGGCTCCACAGCAGCAGCTGAGGAGAGGAGAGGGCAGCAGTAGCTGAGAGCCAGGGGTTCCCCTCAGGAGCCTTGCACGAGGCTCTGCCTTGCCCCGTTGCATCCCTGCACCTGCCTGAGTGCTGCAGCTACCTCCTTCTGCCTTGGGCTTGCAGTGGTGCTGTGGCGGGTCTGGGAGGCCGAGCGTGGCTGGGAGGCAATATTGAGGGGCACAGTAGGGGGAAGAAGAGGAAAAGTATAACTTCAGAAATTATTGGAAGCTAATATCCTAAATTTTCTCCTGTCTCAGAACTGTTCTGATATATCCAGGTGGTGTAATGAGACCTCTGCTTCAGCCAGTCTCTTCAGGGTCATCCATCGTGAGGAGGAAGAAGGTATCAGACAAAACCAACTAACCTGCTGTGTCAGATTTCTTCGCAGGACAATATCCAGCGTTCATTATTTATTAAAGAATGTCATCAGGTCTTGGCTGGAATAGTATAAATCCCACAAATGGTTTTAGATCCTGGCTGCTGTGAAATCAGAGGTCATCGTGCCATGGAGCTGAATGATAATCAAGATTTTACCCCTGGTTACTGAAAAATACTTAGCTTTAATTATTTTTGCTCCACCTACAGTAATGATTTTGAATATTGAAATGTATGAAATTGAAGATTTAATGAAACAATTTCTACTAGGGATATTAAGTGGTAAAAAATTTGAAGGAAAGATGTTTATCAATATTTAACATCTGTGAGAAATATAAGAGAAATCTATTACTAACGTAACTTAGAAAGAACAGAGGGTTACTTGAGCTTAATTAATATCTTGTAAATCCCAAAGTATCTTGAAGACAAAAACTATACTGCTTAGATTTCTCTTGGAATGGATACTGTACACCTGAGCATTAATTATGTCTGTCATACACAACTGTGCATGTGATCATAGCAAAAAACTTTATAACTCACACCAAAATAAATTAAAAAAAAAATTGAAAAAGATGCTGTAAAATTGGGTTAGACGGGGAATAAAATAAAATTTTTAAAAAGGGACTAAGTATGTAGAAAAACACTTTTTTTCAAGTGATATTTTTCTAACTCAAATTTAAGTCTCTTTACCTACAGAGAAGAAAACTTTCCTGACAACTACAGTTACAAATCCACATAAAATATTGCCTGAATTCAGCCCAAGCCTCCTCACTTATTTTGCCTAGTAACAGAAGCACAGTACAATATTAAATGAGTTCTGTCATACACACTTTCTTTGGAATACAAGGTGATAAGTAATTTTATCATATTTCACTTTATATGGCAGCTTTAGCCCTAAATCCACATTTAAGTAGCTAAAACAGAGCTCGGTTTTGAGGAATCAAGACATTGCTTAAGCACACATTTGTCCCATAGACTCTACTGGAATCTCAGCACAAGATTGAAAGCTCAACAAGAATTTGAGTGCTATTTTGAATAGGAAACCTTAAATTGTTGTTTTAAAACCTAGAAGAGGAAGGATATTTATCATTTGCTAGAGGCAGTGTTTAATAGTTACGAATATCAGTTTGCTGACCACATCTGGATACCTGAGTTCATGCAGCAAATTGTGGGTAGCCTCATGTTTCTCAGTTTGCGTGCACATGTTTTGGAGGAAAAACACAGAGCAAAAGAAAACTGAAAGAACTAAATAGACAAATAAATTGCCCACTTTAGCATTTTAATTTTGCTGATAAGGCTTTGAAGTTCACAACTTATTTAGATAAATGGTTTTTTGGGGAACTGTCGGAGCACACATGATGAGATGAATGAGATGGGGACACGTGGGTTTACGCATTTGTTGATTCTACTTGGTTGGCGACATTTGTTCTCCAAAGCTGGATTGATAGCACAAAAATGTCTTTGAGGAAAAAATGTGAAATAAGACCCTGTTCTCAGGCCTTCTTCTTTCACACCTCTTTGACAGTGTGAAGAGGCGTGAGAGTCGGTGAAAATAACACAGAAAATTCGGGCTTGATAATTAGTACTGAGCACATTACTTGCTCTCATGAGTAATTCCACTGGAATCGGGGTATAAATCACTGTGCTTGGCTGTAAATGTTTCCAAGACTGAGAAGTCTTCTGAGTCTTCTGGGATATTTTGCTCTGTGTGTGTGCCAATTACACTTTTACAACTCATCTCTCTTGTGCGCATTTCCCCAGCACAGCTCCCTTTCCTCCTAAGTTATGCTGGCCCAGCAGGCCACGGGATGTGCCTATTAAGCAAGATGCCAATGGCTTATGCTCAGAAAGGTCTTTTTTTTTTTTCTAATAAACAAAATTGGAACTGGTTTTGGAGGCAGTGAGGGGTTGTGCAGCAAAACCTCAGTTCTCCAAATCTGTGATAAGAAGTTTATTGACTGACATTGCTACTTCAGTGCGTGTAGTAATGCACGTAAAATAATGCAATGTCAGTTCATTAAAGTTGTATGCAAAAAAGGCAAAGCTACAGGTTTAGGAGCAGGGTGCTGGGAACACCTGACACTGTCTCTTTTTTTCCTGGTTGTATGTAAGGGTAAAATGCTTTTGATTTACTCACTTTGTTTAAAAGGAAAGAAAGCGAGAAAGTGGTCTCTTCTTTAGAGAAGAGAGTGCTCCAAAACGCACAGTGGGTCTGAGGTCATAAATAGAAGTTTAAGTTTTGAGAAAAGAATACTACACAATTTAGGAAAAGTATGTTTGGGTCTGTTAGCCTGACAGTTTTTAATTTGCTTTCAGTGCATATTTTTTAGCATACAGAGAAAACACATGTCAGTGTATGAACGTTTTGCTATCGCTGTACCTCACCAATGATATCTTCTAGCCGACCTGGACCCGAGTAACTTTGTACTGAATAAATGTATGGTTGTATGATGCTGATTTTTTCTCTTATCATCCATCTCCTTTCTTAGCCTTCTATCTGGGGTATATGCATTGCGCTGTTAGAGAGGGATGTGACATTACCTATTGGCAGCTGCTACTTAGTGCGCAGTTGACTTCTGTTTCAGATGCATTTAAAATAAGCTCTTCAGACCAAAATTAAACTGTTGCTCCCTCTCCAGAGGAAAAAAAAAAAAAAAAAGAAAATTCTCACGGCTACATCTGGCACTCAACAATTTCATCAGAGGACTGGAAAAAATCTATTCATTATTAGAAAAATTGTCTATTGTTAATAGAGTAAGCAATGGATTCCTGTTCTCATCTCAACTGGGAATGAAGCTGGCTTGCCTGTTTGAACAGAGGTGACAAAAAACCATTTCTTTATTGAATTCACAGAACATCTGCTTGCACAATCAATCCAGAATATCCTTATGCATAATACTAACTTGCTCTGGATTGAATTATTTTTCTGCATCCTATGCCAGCAGAACTTATTGTCTGTACACTGACAGCCTATCACTGCATATAATGTGAACCTGAGACATATTTTTGTCTCCCCGAGTGTCTTCATAGAGGATAGATGCCTTTTTACTTGTTTTAACCATCTTTCTCTCTTTTTCAACTGAAACAAGATTCAAAAGTCAGAGTTTCCATTTTTTATTGAATTGATATGCTCCTGGTTTGACTACAAAACCAAATTCGCATTTGGGGGGAAAAAGCTTTTCTTAATCTTTCCTTTTTCTTCCTTTTCTCCTTTTCTTTTCCAAAATATTTATTTTTATTTTCACTTTATTAGAAAACCTACAAGTGATTGCAAAATTTACAGTCAGAACAAATATGAATTCAAAAGGTTTTCTGACCAGTCCAGCATTTCATTGCCCCAGACTGTGATCTCCTATGTCCTGTTTATTATATCAAAGCCTTAGTTAATTTCACAGTGAAATTTAACAAGTAGTTAACATTATTTGTATATAAGCTAAATGCTTAAAAAAAATCCAAATGTACTGGGCCAGACCTTCATGTGGTATCAACTAGCAATGCTCTACTGACATTTGGAAGATACAGATTAAACAGGGGAAGGTATTACTGAATATTCTTAGTTGTAATACAGAAATAGCTGGTAAGAGAGAGGCGCCCCTCTGCACTACCTACAGTACAAATAGATGGTACTTCGCATTTTTAACTCTTGATTAAACAAAGCAAGACCGAGTAGAAGGGGAGCAGTCACACAGGTGAAAGCGTGTGTCCAAAGTCATACAGAAAATCAAGGCCTGAACTGCGAATAAGACCTGTATTTCCCGAGTTTCTGCCTAATAGTCTCTGATGCTGCCTGTGAGGTAATGCAATGCGTGTAGATCTGCACCCCCATCTTCTCTTGCATATACTTCATGGTGCGATATGCAGGTTAAAATATTCTCAGTGGAGTTCCCAGTTGTGCATGGTCTAACATTAAGGAATGCCCATACATTTGTACAGACAGCACAGTGCTTGATTTGCAGCGGGCTATAGGAGCACAGAAATAGCTAGTGAGACACAAGGCACTGTCAGTGCCTGTAAATACCAGGGAAGCGTGCAGTCGAGGTGACCACATGAATGACATGGATGCACTGTTTTGCAGGTGCAGTTTTGCAAAGCCAGGTGAGGGAAAAAGTCACAACACATGAATCATTGTAGCTCATGAGTATAACTCTCTGTTGTCAGTTCCAGTTCTGTTTGTCATCAGACAAAGACACTCAAGACAGTAAACCATTACAGCTCTGCATTCTTCTATCCCCAAGGGGGCCTTTTTAAAGAGGCAAATTGATTTTTGCCACCAGACAGTGAGTCATGCATACAAACGAGGAGAGTACTTATGAATCCCTATATTCATTTCCCCATGGTGCTTGGTAAGGTGAGTTGTTTGCCTGATTTGTTTAAGAATAGATTTGGGGAAAGAAACAAAACAAAGCAAAACACAAAACTCTAATGTTTTTAACCCCTACCTCAAGAATACAATATATCTACCAGCATTCAAATAAATGTTTTCACTCCCTATGGAGGGCTTAAATTTCTGGTTTACACAGAATTGATATGATCAAATGGTTTGCCACGTGCTGTGTATAGAACTTTTTAAACAAATCTTTACTTGGCTGATTTCAGGAAGAAAAGAGAGAAGAAAGGAACAAAACTCAAGTAAGAGGGATTGATTCTGTTGCCTGCACAGAGGCATCTAATGCCATTTGAGACACCCTAAGGTCCAAGGGGTTCACTGGAGCTGTGTAAGACCTGTGTCCTTTTAGAGAAGCAACTGGAGCCCAGGTGGGACACTCTAATTCCTACAGAACTATGTGGATGAGGGGAGATTTGGACCCAGCCAAAGAAATTGAAAGCAAACTAGTTAAACTAAGCATATCTCCACTCAAAGACTAAAACGGAATTTATCCTACTCTTCAAATTGAGGAATACTGGATTTTAATAATTTAGTCTTCCTCAAAAATTAGTTTTATTGCAGCAGGGGCCTTTGGTTTTGTGTCTTTTATTGTTTAGATAATTTTTCAGTCATTTAATATAAGATGTTTTAAAAAGACTGTATATCAGAGATAATTAAATGTTACTGAGATAGCTTTAGCTTTCAAGTTAGGTTTGTAAGCTTTCAGTGGCGCAAAAGGAGTGAACAAAAAAAGCATCACCATGACTGGCAGACCTGCAGCACACAGTGAAAGTTGCATCTATTGCTAGCAGATGGAGCAAAAGTGGGCTTGTAGGAGAAAAGAGGTGGAGGTTGGAGAGAATGAAGCTTAGTTTCTGAAGGCTGCAACTGTTCTTGCTTTAGTAGTTCATGCCACAAACTCTGCATGCCCTTCTTGTCTTCCTCCTTTCTCCTTTTTTTTTCCCATCAATAATCACTGAATGCGGATAATGTCGATACACGTAAATAATGTATTTTAACTTTTTTCATTTCCCTGTAGAGGTTCACATTCTGTCCTGGTGCTGCATTTCATTTTTAGCCAATGACTCTTTAACCAAGATATATAAATTTTACTTAAATCTCCCCAGCCTCTCATTTAAAGGTTATTATTCCTCCAACATAACCCTAATGCACATCTTTATCCACCATCTTGCCCCAACTCCCACCTGATACGAGCGCTCTATCTCACTGGAAACCTGCCTTTACTCAATACACTCGCCGGAGTTTACCAAACAGCTAAATTTACCTGACGATACCCACGCGTGTTTGGTCAGAGCTCTCTGCACTACTCACCTCTGTTGACTGAATTGTCACTTTTCAGGGGGTGCTTGGACTCTGTAGCTCACACTTACAAACTCATCTTTAGATGTCAGCCATCAGTAGCGGAATCCTGTCCAAGGCGTATGTGGTGTGAAGCTGACTCTCAACCTTAATGTCTAAGGTCAGTGGAATAAGCACTGAAGCCAGTAAGAAAAAAATTGGTTTGAAAATAGGACCAAATATTTTTGGATTTGTACCTAAGATAGCAGTTATTACATTTCAATACATAGCACCACAATGAAGAACCTGAGCATGATTATCACAACTCCCAGTTTATGCCTTGAACAAATACATTATCTTATTCCTGTTTGCACGTCTCCAAATTCTGAAGTCATGAATATAAGAGGAAAAGATACCAAATAGAGTTAACTTTAATGTATGGCTGAAATGTACATCTTAACTAAAAACCATGAATCATAGAATCATAGAATCATAGAATCATAGAATTGTTCTGGTTGGAAGAGACCTCCAAGATCATCACGTCCAACCATTAACCTATTACTACCAAGTCCCCCACTAAATCATGTCCCTTAGGGCCTCATCTAAACGTCTTTTAAATACCTCCAGAGATGGGGACTCCACCACCTCCCTGGGCAGCCTGTTCCAATGCCCGACAACCCTTTCGGTGAAGAAATTTTTACGAATGTCCAATCTAAACCTCCCCTGGCGCAACTTGAGGCCGTTTCCTCTTGTTCTGTCTTCTGTTACTAGGGAGAAGAGTCCGACCCCCATCTCTCTACAACCTCCTTTCAGGTAGTTGTAGAGAGCAATAAGGTCTCCCCTCAGCCTCCTTTTCTCCAGACTAAACATCCCCAGTTCCCTCAACTGCTCCTCATAGGACTTGTGTTCCAGACCCTTCACCAGCCTCGTTGCCCTTCTCTGGACACCCTCCAGTACCTCAACGTCTTTCTTGGAGTGAGGGGCCCAAAACTGAACACAGTACTCGAGGTGCGGCCTCACCAGGGCCGAGTACAGGGGGACGATCACTTCCCTACTCCTGCTGGCCATGCTATTTCTGATACAAGCCAGGATGCCGTTGGCCTTCTTGGCCACCTGGGCACATGCTGTGATCTGTTATAAAAATACAAAAATTTCAATGTGCCTTCTTTATACGCTATATAATAGGTTTATATATGTACTGTACATACATATAGACCTAGATAAGAGTTAAAAAATGTTCTTATTTAGACTGGACACAGAAGGGCAGGTTTTGGCCCCCTTGGTGTAGCTGGTAGAATACGTTGGTCACCTGTGGAGAAAGCAAACTACCTGGAGAAGAGCTGCTCAGCTGGTGTAAAATATCATACCTCCCTTGTCTTCAGCTGAGCCCTAATGATTCACACCCGTTGAGGATCTGGTCTTGGATAAATAGCTAAATCCAGCTGGTTGGTCACCAGCTGGCAAACACAATGCCCTCAGTGTGACAGGGGAATCACTTTTCAAATGCCCTGCTATTTTTTTCATTTGCTGTAATGGGAGATGTACTTCACAACACAGAAATTTTGCCACAGAACAAAGTAGTAGGAAGAGGGAGATGCATATCTAAAATCACACAGAGTTCTCTGGAAATGTAAGACTCCGGTGTGTATTTTTGTTAAACTTTCTCTGCATAACCCAGAATCCAGGCCTTCTTTTTCCTTTCTTCTAGACGTTTTATATTTATACTCTTTCCTAAATTCAGAATGATATTTTGAAATATTCGCAGATCCTGTATCTTAACTAAATGCAAAACATAAAACAGTTACAAAAGTCAAAGGCAGCTTTGTAACATGAAGAAGGCAGACAGAGTTTTATATTTACTGGTATAATATTGGCCCTTGAGTTTAAGCAAACATAGGAATACTTCAAAGGACGTCTGACTGAAGGAAAACACTGAAATGAGAAGAAAAGGAAGGAAAATAAATCTATAGACATCTATCAGTGAGTTGTTTAAAAATACAGAGGAGCAAATGGGATGGAGAATATATAGTGAGATGAAATTGGAATAGAGAGGGTGAAAAAAAAAGCTGCTGCTGAGACATAGAAAGGAGTCAGAAGATAAAAAGATACAGAGCAGTCAAGAAATTAGAAAATAATTAATGAAGAGGGAAAATATAGAGGCTGCACACTTCATTCTTATTAGAAAGGCACAGCAATGATGTGATCAGGACAAAATAGAAACCAAATCAAATCTTCAGCCCAATTTATGCAATACCTTTGAGAGCAGGTCGTATTTTTTATGTTTTCAGGAGAAGGATGCATTGTACATTTTTGATTAGGATTGGAATACGAAGCAGAGTAGTAACAATGCTCCAAGGAAGGCTCTTTTTTTTTTTTTTTTTTTCCCCCTCTCTTCTCCTGGTATTTCTGATAGAGGTAGGAAGTATGAGAGTTGTAAAAAGGAAATTAGCTATGGGAATGGAAGTAGATAATGGAAGACTAAATTGTGGCAAAAAATATACTTTGTATGAAATGCATTTTTTCTCAGTTGAGTTTCTAGTAGGAAATCATCCATATTAAAGCCATGAGTAGCACATAGATGAAGAACCATATGAAGAATCTGTCCCCTATGAGAGTATATCTCAGGTTTATCAGCCACTCCTTGCCAGGCTGGGGACAGCTGGAAGAGGTTGCTTTGCTGACAGACGTGCTGTACTAATTCCAAAAAGTAGGGCCACAGCATACATAACAGCTACTTGGGAAGACAAACACCATAACCCCAAACACTCCTCCCTTCCTCCTTCTGTCCCCTAGCTTTTATTGCTTGCTGAGCATGATGTCATATGATACGGTCAATTTTGGCCAATTTGGGTCAGCTGTGCTGGCTGTATCCCCTCCCAGCTTCTTGCCCACTCCCACCCTACTTGCTGGGTGGGCAGCGTGAGAAACAGAGGAAGCCTTGATGCTGCTCTGTTCAGCAATAGCCAAAACATTGACGTATTGTCATCACTATTTTAGTCACATATCCAAAATATAGCACCATATGGGCTACTATGAAGAAAGTTAACTCCATCCCAGCCAGAACAGTTCTCTTGTAAAGTACAACTGGATAAATTCTGCTGTCACTTGTGCCAATGTTTTGCAAATTATTACTGTTCAAATCTGTAGGCAATTAATTTGGATTTAATCAGATATAAATAGCAAAAGGGATAACTACTTGTTTTGACTGATTACTTCTAGTTGAGACAGGAAAAAATGAGAGGACAATTAGGTATAACAGTTTGGGGGTTTTTTTGGGTTTTTGATAGAAACTTGCTTAAATTAAAGTACAAGACCAGAAAGTGCTTTAAAGAAACAGATCTAAAAAATTCCCACTGATATTCTCATGTAGCTGGGGAACATTTCAACTTCTATTTAAGCTTTAGGAAAAAAAAGGCGAGATAGATTCCTTATTACTGTACGTTAACAGTGTATTTAATTCTACGATTTTGCATGTCTATGATGGGTTTTTTCAGCATTATTTAATCTAGAGAACTGCATCACCTTCTTCTTGAATAGAGATAGATTTCTGAGTTTCAGTAACTAACAAGGAAGCTAAATTTCAGGTCTTTGCTAAGAATACAAGAGGCTGCGGATCAATAAAGTTTCCAAATGACATTGCTATTGTTATAAATCCTTGCAGTATGTCAGTATGCCTAAATGGTATGAGTTCTAACATTTGAACAGAGTCTACAGCATTAATCTGATAATACTTCTATTTTTACACCAAACATACCTACAGAGGATAGGGAAAAATGAATTCGGACTAAGGGGCTGGTTTGATCCTTTGAGAAGAATGGCTATAGAAAATGTCTGTGACAATATTCAACAAAAGTGAATAAAATAAGTCAGTAGTCACCCTTTGGAAGCCTAACTTATACCTTGTCTGTATGATGAATATTCTAGGAGATATCTGGCCAGTATACCTTAATTTTGACATCTGCACACCTGAAGGCAGTAACTACACAAGCAAGGTTTGTACCCTCATCTTCAGTAAACAAACAAAGATTCCCTTTATCCGAAGTATATTCCATATTTTTGACTCATATGCTTATTGGAATGCCTTTGGTTTGATGTATAAAAAAGTATGTAATTCTTTTTGGTAATAAAGAAGTATTACCTAATAAGTAATGTTCAACTTGTTGTCCACCAGGACCCCTGGGACCTTTTCTACAAAGCTGCTTTCCAGCCATTCAGCCCCCAGCCCATGCTGGTGCATGTGTTTAGTCACCCCCAAGTGCAGGACTTGGCATTTCCTATTGTTGAACTCCAAGAGGTTCCTCTCTGCCCTCTTCTCTGGCCTGTCAAGGTCCCTCTGAATTAGGCACAACCACTTGGTGCATCAATGTGGTGGATTGGCCTGGTTCACATCCAAGGACCCACACAGCCACTTGCTCACTGCCCCCTCTCCCCCCGGCAGCAGGATGAAGGAGAAAATAGAATCATAGAATCATAGAATATCTCGAGTTGGAAGGGACCCATAAGGATCATCGAGTCTAACTTGCTGCTCCTCGCAGGACTGCCTAAAACTAAACCATATGACTAAGAGTGTCGTCCAGATGCTCCTTGAACTCTGACAGGCAAATAGGAAAAATGATAGTGGGAAAGCTCATGGGACAGGGAGATTATTTACCAATTACTGTATATCAAGTAGATACTTGACTTTTGGGAATTTGACTTAGTTTATTTCCATTTAATATAGATATTTGAGTACTGGGATAGTAGGATATTGGGAAACAAAAAAAGAAACAAGCACTCACTTAGGGAGAACACCTCTCCTCCATCTTTCCCACGCTCAACTTTACCCCAGACTCTTCTCCTCCCACCTTGTTATTGATGCATTTTATACTCAGTGCCTTCAGTGAGACAACAGGTATTGTATGGGGTGGTAGCTGTTTCTCTCTGCTGCTCCTTCCCTCTCACTCTATTCCTATGCTCTGGTGTGGGTCCTTTACAGGCTGTAATCCCTTCGAGGGAATAACTGCTCTGGCATGGGATCATCCATGTGCCATTTTCCCTTTAGGGAAAATTTGCTTCTGCATGGGTCCTCCGCAAGCTGCAATTCCTGCTGGGGTGTGCCTGCTCCACCATGGAGCACCTCCTGCTCCTCTGACCTTGGTGTTCTCCTGTCATTTCCCTCTAATTCCCTCCTCCTCTCTCTCTCTCTCTCCAGTGTTTCCTGCTTTTTCTTAAATGTTTCCACAGACGCATCACCAACATCATTGCTGATGAACTCAGATGTGTCCTGTAGTGGGTCTGTGGTGGAGCTGGCTGAAACTGGCTGGAGACGCCTGTGTCCAACACAGGGCAGCCCCTGGCCTGTTCTCATAGAGGAAACCACTGTAGCCTTCCCCCTACCAAACCCTTGCAACCTACACTTAGTATCATCAACCACTCCTAGTTTTGTACCGTCTGCAAATTTGCTGAGGGTGTGCTCTGTCCTATCATTCATGTCATTAATGAAGATGTTTGTTACACACTATTGGCCCCAATATTGCCCCCTCTTGAAGCAGGGATACTATTAGTGATTGGCCACCAGTTGGACTTTGTGCTACTGATCTCAACTTCTTGAGCCTGGCAGTTCAGCTAGTCCACCCTGCTGTCCATTTATCTAGTCTGTACTTCATTTTGTCAATAATGAAATTTTGGGAGACAATGTCAAAAGATTTATGCAGGTGCATCATAAGAAAAAAACCTTTTCTTCAAATCTAGATTGAAAAGAAAGGCAAAAAAAATCAAAAGAAAAGGAATTTACTATCTCTATATCATGGCTCGGAAGAGATTAAGTGATTTTCCTAAAGTCTCTGAGGCAGTCTATGACAGAGGAAGTCATTAAGCCCATGTCCCCTGAACTAGTTCTCACATTACAGAGGAACTTTTTCATTTTGTAATCATTTTTCTATTTATTACCTACTCTGCCTTGAAGCTGTTCTTATTCAACCGTATTTTGAAACTATCCTTATAACCGGTCACTCATATCTTGTGGTTTTTGCACAGTCCTGGAAGAGCCTGGATATCATTCTTGCTGCTCTCTTCCCTCTCACACACAAAGTGAACTGCAGTAGTTGTAAAGTACTGCTGAACTGACAGGTTGGAGTTGCTGCTGACACTGTAGAAAAAGACTTCCCAAAAGGTTAAACCTACATTTTTATCAAAGAAAAAAGCAATGAATTATTTGAACTGTTCTGTCTTGAACTACAGGTCTTTGAGATAACATACGGAATCACTTAATCCTTCTAAACCGATCTTATTTTAACTTTTATGTAATCATCTGCTCATGCAAGTCTGCATCACGCTTCAGGAAATGGTAGGGCTGGTAGTAAGACTGATGGGCTGAGTGTGAGTACAGGCTAGGAAGATTCAAGGCATAAGCAGAATTCTTAAGTCCAGGAAGAACATGTACTTAGATTTTTATACATTTTGATGGACCCAAACCATGTATTTCCAGGTTATTTCTAATATGCATGAGTCAACTGGTGAAAAAAAAATGTAATCAGCCCAGTGAATACTTTTTTTTAAAAAGTAGTAAACATATTGACTGAGCCCATCTTAGGGAAAATACTGTAATGGTAGTTGTGCCATATAACTTTGAAATCAATTAGACTTAGCTGCTTTTCTCATGTGACACATTTAGTGGAGTAGATTGATCTGTTTTGTGCAAGCTAAGTACTTACAATTAAATTTTGATTTTGTTATGTTACCAGCAGCAAAATAAAGGGGTAAGAGATGAGAAGTAACCCTACTCTAAAGTATCAAAACCTTGTTAAAAGAATAAGACCATCATTTTATAAATATAAATAAAAACTTCAGTCGTGATTAAAAAAAGCCCTATAAAAAGATGCTCTTTTTATTGGTGCATATGTTTTAAAAAATGCTGAGTCAACGTGATGTAAGTAACTAAAGAGCTGCTGGTCAAGAAGGCATGGAATGTATAAAAAGCAGCAGCGCCAAATAAACCGTAATCTGATAGCCACAAAATACACTTCTTTCTTCCTAGCCTAAGGATCTGTCTGCACTTAATCAGATTTGCGGCCAGTTAACGACCTGGCCTCTCCAAAAAGCGCTGCTACACAGTTGGCTGAGGGTAGGCGCACGGTCCTGGCTCATGTATGAGAAGGGGAAAAAAAAAAAAGGAAAAGAAAAGATGCTGCATGAACAGAACTGTATGCAAAACGAAGAGATTGGCTTAGAGAGCCATTGGTATGTACGGCGGTGTGTGTACTTCTTGCTTGAGGCACATTCTATTAATTGGCAAATGCTCAACCTCTTTACAGCCTCTAAAATAATTTATTTTTCTGTACATTTGGGAGCTTTTCAAGAAAGGAAAATCTGATGTTCTGCCATCTCAAATGGTGAATAAAAGTGACTTGACTGTGCTAACTAAACTACGTGGAAAAGTTTGCTTTTCTCTATATCCCAGGCTTTGAAACATATGCTACGGGTTTTATGTTTCATTTTAACGAGGGTAAAATGGAGCCATCAGTGGACACCCACTTGAAAAGACGCTTTGGGTGTCTTTTTGTTGCATGAAGCCATTCCAATTACACCACCTTTGTAGAGTCTGGATCACTGCATGCACCTCATATTGAATATTGAATCTTACTGTATGAAAAAGCATTGTTTCCCAAACACAGTATATACCTTTCTCTACACTTTAGTACAACCCATCATTAGGAACCTATGAAGCAGGAAAATCAAAACTGACAGAAAGGATTCATTTTAAAATACAACTAGACACCATGTTCTTTCACTTGAAACAGAATGAAACAACAATAATTGCAATGTGAGCTGGACCTGCAGAACAGTAACCAGCTAACCCTAATTGAATGTTGGCTTTCTGTTATTAAAAAGGGTGGATTTGGCATTTACCACTTCTTTTACCTGAATCAGCACATGAAATTGTCTTCCTCTGAGTCAATTACCAAGCACTTTTGTTATAAATGACAGACTACTGTCAAGAACTCTTGCTCTGCAAAGGTTTATTTTGAAGACACCAGCTGTTTGAGTACAGATCTGATCTCCAAGAACTTTCTTCTTTCATGTTTATATATGTATTTAAATATGCAGTTGTTAAATTGATTACCCACAATACACGATAATCCTGTATTGGAATAAATAAGAAAGGAAAACACAATTTTTCTAAAAGTTTTTGTCAAAATCGAGCAAGCTATTGCTAAAGGACTGAATCCTTTTGCTTCATGGATGCAGATTCACACATAGAAGGATCCACTTCTGCGTCCTGTACATGCAAATGCAGATGAGAAAATAAAGAAGTCTTTTTCACACATTTACTTGAATTTTGGATTGGGTCCTGAGTCACCGAGTTACCTAGAATTGCACAAAATACATTGCATAGAATATAAGTTTGCATCCACGTCACATGCCAATTGCCTTGCATTGGACGGATCCAGGTTTTAAACCTTCCTAAATATAATTCAGGGATGCAACAGATCTGTTATTTGATAAAAGCTCAACCGCATACCCACAAAGTAGCACAGAGAGACAATGGCAGGTGGGGGACCCCAAATGTGTGTTCTCTGTGAGTGTGCTTACTGGAAATACATCTCTAGTCTCGCCTCTGGTTGGCCCTGGGGGCACGGAGCTGCAGCAGCCTCCTCTTTCTCGCTCTTGGATCCGACATGGTATGTTTTCCTCTAACAAAATGCAACGAAAATGGCAGTGCAGTAGTGATGAAAGAGAGAAGTCCATTATTTTGCCAAAGATCATCTCAGCATTATCCAATAATAGACTTTTTTGTCTCTTGGACAATCAAAAGATAGCTTATACTTTTCCCACATTTCCAACAGAAACATTTGCAAACAGCAGCTTTACTGAGTTCTGGATTCTGGAGATGTAATTTCAGCAGAGGCCAGTGAACAGGAATGTTGACTTTTTAACTTGAAATCTTGTTTATTTTCTTTTATTGTTTAGTACTAATAAATTCAATTACATTTATTATGACTACAATAGGAAAGATGTAGATATACCTGTTTCTGCCTGAAGGCAGGGGGATGCAGTATGTGACCTCTGTGTCCACTCCAGACCCATTTTTTCTAATAATGACCTGTAATTTTACAGTATAACTACAATGTAATTTCATTTTCAATTCAGAAGTTCATTGCTGTTCATCATTGTGGTTAAAAAATAAATAAATATACTGAAAAAAATCACCTAGAAGAAAACACAACTGGAGATCTTGGAAATGAAGTCCAGGTGATATAGCTAAGATCTATATTGTGTCTGGGAAGAGCTTCAGAACAAGATCTTAATTGTCCTGAAGTTAATAGGATCTAGTCTGCTGATTTAAATGGGAACTGGCCTCGACCCCAAGTAACTGAAGTTCTTCTCCAGTTTGTAACACATGCTGAGTGTTTAGAGCAGAACGTAACTTCAGATTCGGTGTCTAGTGGTGGGATTTGTCAGGCTAAAGTAGAAATAGTTACAAATGGCTGCAAAAAGCACCAGCTTTCAAGTTAAAACAAAATGGAACAAAACAAAACCTTCAAGTTTATATTTTTAAGCAGAACTTACTTAGCTTATGACTTGTTCTTAACAGCAATGCCACAGCATGGTAAGAAAAAGAAAAAATTGTGATACTCACTTGTGTGCTTTACTGTAGTCCTTCAATGACAGTATAATTGCTGTTTAGTAAATAAGCTTAGGTGTCAGTGATAAGTGCAATTTTATGGATAGCATATTGATGCTAATAGTTGGAAAAAACCATGTTGCCAAATGAGACAACCAAAAAGAAATATCACAGTTCAAATTGCGCATAACTATTTTTTTCTCTCTGTGCAATCAGGAATCTAATACTGTAGAGTTATTTTCATCTCTCTATTTACTGTAAAACAAGAATAATAACTCCATATGATTCATGGCAGAGGCTAGTGACACAAAGCTACACACCTGTGGAGAGTAGGATGTTATAATCCCACTGTGATTAAGAAGATGTATGCTTACTGCTCTGCAATGAGGATGGATTGTTTACTTTTCCTATTAGGTCTGTAATTAATCACCCAGGTTTGATCTGTGTGATACCAAATGGATTTAGCATCCCACATTGCATAAGTAGCATCTTGGTTTGTACAATACCTATTGTTTTGTATTACGAGATGCCTCCGTAGAGTACACTATGACATTTTTTTTTTCTTACATAACCTCTATTTATTTGGACAGAAAATGGCACTGCTGTGAATAGAAAGAGATAACCAGAGAAAATATGCCAGGGAAAAAAAAATACTTTTGAGTTACCATGCCTGCACTGAATAAATCATTTCCTTTTACACAATGCCTTCATATACTGTATTTTAAAGTGCTTTAAATAAGAACTAAATAAGTCTTAAAGGAACAAAAACGTTAAATTTTACTTTCTGCTGCAAGAGTGTTTTGAAGGAAAAAGAAATGTCTTGGTCAAGTTACCTACACCTCTGTGGTGGGTTGACCTTGGCTGGACACCAGGTGCCCACCAAAGCCGCTCTGTCACTCCCCTCCTCAGCTGGACAGGGGAGAGAAAATATAATGAAAAGCTTGTAGGTCAAGATAAGGACAAAGAGATCATTCACCAATTACTGTCACGGACAAAACAGTCGATTTGGGGAAATTAATTTAATTTATTACCAATCAAATCAGAATAGGGTAATGAAAAATAAACCCAAATCTTAAAAACGCCTTCCCCCCCACCTCTCCCTTCTTCCTGGGCTTAACTTTACTCCCAATTTTCTCTGCCTCCTCCCCCCGAGTGGCGCAGGGGGACAGGGAATGGGGGTTCAGGTCAGTTCATCACACATTTTCTCTGCTGCTCCTTCCTCCTCAGGGGGAGGACTCCTCACACTCTTACCCTGCTCCAGCGTGGGGTCCCTCCCATGGGAGACAGTCCTCCATGGACTTCCCCAACATGAGCCCTTCCCATGGGAGACAGTTCTTCACGAACTGTTCCAGCGTGGGCCCTTTCCATGGTGTGCAGTCCTTCAGGAACAGACTGCTCCAGCGTGGATCCCCCGCGGGGTCACAAGTCCTGCCAGCAAACCTGCTCCAGCATGGGCTCCTTTCTCCACGGGTCCACAGCTCCTGCCAGGAACCTACTCCAGCATGGGCTTCCCACAGGGTCACAGCCTCCTTCAGGGATCCACCTGCTCCGATGTGGGGTCCTCCACAGGCTGCAGGTGGGTATCTGCTCCACTGTCAAGAGACTGAGTGTCCCCAGTTGTTGGGAAGGAATTCATGGGTTGAAGCCAGCTCAAGCTCATTGTTCTCTTCAGAATTATTTTTCTAGTTGTCTAGGTTTTATACTTTATGTTGGGCTAAGCCATGTATTCACTTCCCCCATGCTGGTCTGTCTAACTGAGGGAGACATTCATACTCTTTTAATGAACTGAGGGAGAAACACTTACACCACCAACTGTTACATCTTACATCCACTCAACTGTTGATAGCTAAAACAAAGGCCACCCTCCAGTCCCCTTTGTGTGGAGATGAAAGTCAGCTTCTTTGCAACAGCTGTGGTCAGTCACACCCTGCATTGTACTCTGAGCTTCATGGGCACATTTCCCTTGCCCGTCTCCTCTGAGCCTTCTTCCGTTTTAGGGGTTTATTGGTCAGTCACACTGATGTATTCTGTTATTCACCTGGCTAACATGGGTATCACCACTGTGTTGAACTGCTTTTGAGAAGTTATCAAGACAGCAATTGAGGGCCATTGGCTGTGGTTGCATCTTGACTGCTAGCCTAGACCATGAAAGGGAACAGCAGCTTTCCATGAATTATGAAGGGGTAGGAACTTCTGAGGCTTGGCAAATCTTTAAAGATCCTGTCTTTAATATATGATGTTTCTGTGTGGTTTAGATCATCATCATTAGATTATTTAGCACATGCAAGAAGGTTAGGCAAGGTAGGAAGCGGGAAGCACTCAATATTCCTTTACTTTTGTTATCCACTTTGCATGATACTGTGTTTGCTGGGTGTATCAAAATAACTTGAAACTTGTCTGGAATCTGAGTTGGATACTGTCTATATAACTATACTAGTTCACCTCAAAATGGCGAGATCATCTGCAGAAAAGCAATGCTTTGGGATTTGCTGTTTTTCAAATAATTAAAACAAGGCAGAACATTTTTTTTTCTTAAGGAAAAATATAAAAGAAAATTCTTTACTGAGCCTTTATTCCTTGTGTGTCTGTTGCCTTTCTGAAGACATTAAATGCAAAGCCAGGGCATTAGTCAAATGAAACTATGGTACATCAGCATTACAGTCAAATAAGGCTATGTTTACCATCCCAGTTGCTTAGTCCAGGCACTTACCTTGCACATATCTCCCCCAGCCGCTGTCCATAAATTTGAGACCAGTATTCATCAACTCCTTTACCTCTCATGCCTTGCTTTACACACAAAAGGAACCTGTGTGTTTCCCCCTTAGAGAAATGTGTTCTTGGCAGGGTAGGATCAGGGGAAGCAGGACCCTGGGCTCTCTGTGGAGTTCAGGAGATGTCAGTAGAGTTACACTGTAGGGCACTGGAGAAAAAAAGTCTCGTTGTTTGGATTCAGGGATCAACATCCAAACAAAAGACTGCCTGAGTTTGGGGGTATGTCCTAAAAGCATTTGTCTCAATGAATTGTTATTTCTGGTGCTTAATTAAAATTTCAACATCAGCTTAAATGACATTTCAATTTCACAGAATCACAGAATCACAGGATGGTAGGGGTTGGAAGGGACCTCTGGAGATCATCTAGTCCAAACCCCCCTGCCAGAGCAGGGTCACCTAGAGCAGGCTGCACAGGACTGCGTCCAGGCAGGTTTTGAATATCTCCAGAGAAGGAGACTCCACACCCTCCCTGGGCAGCCTGTTCCAGTGCTCTGTCACCCTCACAGTGAAGAAGTTTTTCCTCATGTTCAGGTGGAACTTCCCGTGTTCCAGTTTGTGCCCGTTGCCCCTTGTCTTGTCGTTGGGCACCACTGAAAAGAGTCTGGCCCCATCCTCTTGACACCTGCCCTTGAGATATTTCTAAGCATTGATGAGGTCCCCTCTCAGTCTTCTCTTCCTCAGGCTAAACAGCCCCAGCTCCTGATCACCTTCTTTTCTTCTACATGCTTAGAGATGACCTCCAGAATGAGCTGCTCCATCACCTTTCCGGGGATGAAGGTGAGGCTGACTGGCCTGTAGTTTCCCAAGGCCTCCTTCTTGTTCTTCTTGAAGACTGGAGTGACATTGGCTTTCCTCCAGTCCTTTCCTGTGTTAGAAAGGAGAAGAATGATCACTGATCTTCATATATTCCTGTGAGATGTGTTTGAGCTTGGTTCCAGAAGTGAGAGGTCTTTGGGTTATCACTGATGCATATATTTTTTCCTTCATTGAAAATGGGACAATCATCAGAATTAGCTATAGACATAAACCATGGAAACAAGATCGATCAAATGATGTGTACATAGAATTCTGTGTTGAATAGCTAAATGATATATTTTGAATAGCATCTCATTTCTGGCTACTTGTGGGCCAAGTTAAGTTTGCAGGCCCTTCCCTTTAAGACACCTTTTGAGACATCATTCCTTTAGACTCATCCATCTTTCTAATCTGACTTTGTGTAGTGTCAAAATGTTTGAAGTAGAACTCCTGATTTGCTCACGAAGTGAAGGCAAGATGATAACTATGGTGCTATGATATTGACATTTGCAAGTATAGAACAAGAACCTTGTACTGGCAGTATTTTTTCATCATCCACTGATAATGAAAAATCCATAAAATATTTGGCTAACCGAAACGAGAATTTCAAGTAGCCTTTCAAACAAGGAGTTTCAGGGGAAGAGGGGGATTTCACTGATAGCAGAAAAATGAAGACAGTGTAATGTTAAAATACACTATTCTTAGGAAAATGCTGAGGCTACTGCCAAACACCACCTTCAGAGTCAGTCATGGTGTTAAGAAACCTGCTACGTTTTTGAAGAAGGATGTAAATTTGAAGAATTAGTAATACAGCTACGCTTGCCTAGATGATAGGAACTATTACATGCACTATCCAGGAGAAATCTAAGGTATATTTTAAATTCGTATTTTAGGAAACACATGTTTATTGAAGCCATGGATAGGTTTTAAAACTGGGTTTTCAAAAGAAACACATCAGTAGGATGAGTCAATGACTTACAGTTTTCTGAATCCTTTATGGAGAACTAGGGTATTTTTGTCATCCTGTTCATTGTCATGTTCTCTTTACTTGTACTTTCTTCATTTCCTTGGTCCTTCAGGAAAGAATGGGAAATTCTTTTCTTTCCCACTGAGTCCAGAGAGATGCCTGATTCTTATCTCATTGCAATTTAGATGCTGGTAGACTTGCTGACAGGTGTCTCAGAAATTCCTTGTGTGAATCATGCTATTGGTGGCATACAGCCTCTTTATAGGACAGCTGAGCTGTTGCTGCTGCATTGAAATGTTAACAAGCATTCAGTCTGAATCAGTGAGGATTCTCCCTCAAGTTTTTGATGTTGCAAGGACCCTTCATACTTGTCCCTGTCCTAGCCATTGCTTTGACTAGAGAAGACAGCCCAGGGCTGTATCATACTTTTGCTATGATGTCCCTCTGCCCTATTAAAGAGATTAAAGAGATGTGTCAGATCAACTTTGAGCTGTTAGAAGGCTAGATGCTGAGCCTCAACACAGAAGGGTGAGGAAAGAGCTTGTTCATGGATGTGTACAGCCCACCTATCACTCTACTGTCAACAGTGCTGCAGCTGAAACTGAGTGGCAATTTCCCAAGCAAAAATGCATTGCATTGTTTGGTTGGGGTTTTTTTAAGCCACTTATAATGAAAGTACCTATTTGGCCACATATTTTAGAGTCTCCAACTTAAAAGTGGCTTGTCTCTCTTTTCCTACAGCTCTGGGATAGGGAAAGAGGCTGAAGAAAGGATTGGGGAAGATAGAGGATTGTGCATCCCAAAGCGATCACTATCTCATAAATAGCAGGAAGGCACATTTCAAGAGGTTCTGATGAATGTGTGCACATATGCAACTTTGTGTTTATGGAGCAGGAAGGTGAAGGGGTTGAATGGACAAGGGACTCTTTTGAAGCCCCTCAGTAAATATATACCTTTCCCAAGTGTAGTCACTGCAGGGAAACAGAATCAGAATAGGACTCTAAATTGAATTCTCTGAAGTACACCCTAGAGATTTATTTTCTTCTACTTCGACCAGGAAACCCAAACTTCCAATTTCAGTGCCTAAAACTAGGCTATCTAAATCCCAACTTCAGATGCGAAATTTCCATTTTTAGAAGCACGATCTTTTGCAACTGACTCATCTGTACAAATCCCTGGGTGTTAGTGGAGCCAGGAATAAACAGGTTTTCCCATTAAAAATCTTTTTTTTTTTTTTTCTTTCACATAGCTTTAATAAGTGGCTTTGTTCATGTATATACACAATAACTCACTCACAGACTGAATGCTTGTGTAGAATTTCATAGGTAAAAATACTTCTGCCACAGAGTTATGAATATTTGAAAATGTGCCTCTATCACAGAAGTGAACTTTTATTCTATGCATTGCCCTGATGATCAGCAATCACTGCAATGCAATGGAAATAACATTTTTCCCCTGCAGTGCTACCAACGAGAAATAATTTAGCATGTTATAAAGTGACTGAGGTATCACAGATACTCGGAGGTGTTTTCCAGGAATCACTTCAATTTTACAGCAATCGTGATGTCATTTCCAGAAGCAACTTTCCCTACGAGCACAAGGACTGCAAGTAGAGACACTGACCAATTAAGATTAGCGGCTGATAAATACTTAGATGCATATATACATGTTCCCTTAGTCCACTGTGAATCCAGAGGTATCCCAAACTGATCCACTATTAATATCTCACTTCCAACACTGAACATTAGTTTCTTATCTGTTTTCTTAGAAGCAAAGTTGTTACAGAACCAAAAGGCTCATTAAGTCAAGCAGTCCATCTTCCTGCCAATACAGGACTGTTCTCCAGAGTATTCTCTATGGTATATTTTCTGGTATTTGACCTGTGTAGATTTTGAACTTTCCACAGAAATAACGTTGCAACTTTATTTTGGGAGACTGTCAGCTACATAACAGATCTCACTGCCCTCAAGGCATATATGATTAATGTTTTATTTAAATGTTCATATGCATATATCACATTTTTTCATGTATAGGCATAAAGGTAACAGTGGAGAAATCAGTATTTTCCAAATTGCAATAAATAGGAAATATTTTAAATATTTTTAGTATGTTTAAATAGGAGATACTTTAGAACCTCTTAAGCTTTTAGTCTTTAAGCTTTTGTGCTGCAATGTGAATATATTATTGTTGACCTCTGTCAGTATGAATCCTTCATTCCATTTGAAATGCTTTTGTATAGCCAACAAAGTCCACTTAAATCTACTTATACATATCTTTTCCCACATTTACAGAAATATATTTAGATATTTACAGAGCAGAGGGGGGAAAGGAAGGAAGTTAAAGTTTTCTCTTAGATTTTAAATCTGAGTTAAAACAAGAATTCTTAGCTCTTTTTTAAAAAATAGTTATTCTTTACTTCTTCATTCTGCCTGCCACTGTTTTGTGTTATCTGGAGTTTTCTCAGGTTTGTATTTCAGTGCAGGACCAATTACATACAGTTGGCGTTGTCATTTTTTAACTCCACTTTTTGCATTGTCCTTGTTATGTTCCTTATGTTTCAGAGGAGTCTTTGCTGAATTAGGACATATTACTGAATTCCTCTATCTTTTTCTGTAATGATATTCACAATTTCATAACTTTGCATCAAAATAAAAATTGTACAGTGCTTATCATTTTCTGTTCTACAGATAATTCTCCATGGTTCAGGTCTCCTTTGGAAATAGTTGAACACATTTCTTGCAGGAAACTCGGTAGAGCAGTTCACCTCACCCAAAGTAAGTGCAGCAGCTTCAATTAGTACTAAAGCTAAGGCAAAATGGAATTAGAAGAGTTGCAGAAGTGGAATTTGGCAGGTTGGTTAAACTGGTAATTGAGCTTCAAGGTGAACTGTGAGGGGGAAAAAAACCACCCCACAACAAAGAAGTGGTACTCTTTACTACTTATTTTTTATGCTAAAAAACCTCACCAAACCCTCAAACTTTCATCATGCCTCCATTTTCTCCTCTCTCAGGTAACAGAATTACTTCTCACTGCTTCCCTGGGGATAGCAGAAAAAATCCTTGGAGAATTTATACGGTGCTAGCTGATGAAGCTTCATGAAGCTGTAATGTGAGCATTGAAATTCTGGTCAGTGGAAATATTAAACCTTTATTCTGCAAATGTATTGCTACAGGTAGGCAGCCAGTCTCACTGTGCTACTGCCTATGACTCATGCTGAGCTTGCTTAGATGAGCAACTGTGATGTAATTCAGGTGGCTTAACAAATTATTATCCCCACACAAAAGCTACCGCCCTGAACTGAGGGCTCTGAGTGCTCTCACTGTATTTCAATGCCAGGTGTAACAGGTTATTGTAAACTACCTTTGCCCTTAGAAATGATTTCCCTAGATATGATTCAGCTGTAATGATAATGTCTGACATGTTATTTGAGTTACAGCCAAGGCACAGTATAATTTTGGTGTGACTATTCACTCTGACATGCAAGTGGACACAATATAAAAACTTTGAGAATACTTTGCACGATTATGTTCCTTTAGCATTGACTCTGCTTAAAATCATCTGAATAATCCATGTTCGCAGCCGTGGATACTCACAGAAAGAATATTTTAAGTTGGTGTGCCTGAGAGTACTTATGGGTATTTTATACACTTTCATGTAACAAGGAAGATTTATTCATATCCATGTACTTAGTTTGAATGTAATGTCAAAAAATTAAGTATCAAATCACTCAAGTCCTTGCACCAAAATCTTAGCTGTAGGAAATTTAGTAGGATCCATACTTCAGAAACAGTCTTATTGACCCAGGAGAGGACAAGCTACAGTTTCCTAAGGTTCCCTGAAGGGTCCCTAATCCTCCTTGTCTAATACCTCTGCCTAAACTGCTGCTTTTCTCCCCTTGTGTTTACGAGAATAGAAGTGCCACTGACTATGTAAGCCATCATCTTCCTGGTTGTAAGAGCGACATTTATTTAAATGGAGGGAAGAAATTGTATCGAGAGGCCAGTCCTAATCTGATTAAAGTAGTTTACATTTCAAATGTGACACGTCAAAAGTTGCTACAGTCCAAACAATAAACACAGTCAAACAGTTACAGTCATTTTCAGAAAGAGTCCACCAAAAAAAGCACAGTAAAAAAGGAGAGTTCACAAATGTTGCCTGCTGAATTGTCTGCTCCTTGGTTTTGGATGGGGGTACTTCACAAGAACCCCAACACCTGCAAGGCTCGTGGTAGCCCATGATTAATAGTTTTCAATGCTGCCTTTGGCACAGACTATTGATTCAGTAAGACAATCAGAAGTTATGGCATGTGCCTAAAGGAAGGTCAGTTTTACGCTAATTTTGCTATCGCTCACTGTCATTCTGGAAATCGTTCAGGGTGGAGGCCTTCAGGTGCTAATAGAAGAGAGAAGAGGCAATTTTAGTATCTTGTGGGTCACCTCCTTTATGGTGATCTTTACTTGAACTCATAGATTTTCACGTTCAAAATAAATAACTTTTTTTATAGAAGGCTGCACAGCCATTCAGAAATGTCAGCAGTTTTGCTGTGGCTTTTCCTATCCACTTCAGTTCCATACATTATGAGGAAGCAAACCTGTTGAATTACTTATGACAATAAATACTTGCAAAAATAAAGCTCTAATGGTGCTATCCTGTTGCCAGGGCCCTGGGGGCGCTGACGGGCCTGACTATCCCTGCTCACCCCCTGAGGGCTCCTCCACCCTACCCATGGCCCAGGACCCCATGTCAGCCCTCCAGGGCCATCAGCCCCTGCCCCAGCGAGGCCGCAGCAGGGCCGGTCTCCAGCTCCTCACAGCCCTGCCCTGCCCAGCCATGGGCCCTACTGAGCCAGGCCCACCCGCGGGCCTATGTCCCAGCCTGGCCTTGGCCTTTCTCCTTCCCCAGGGAGGTACCCGACGCCCAGGGCTGGGGCTGCCCCAGTGCTCCCCGGCTGCCCCGCTCCTGGCTGGGGCGGTGGGACAGGACAGGCTGCCAGGCCCTGCCCTGATGGGGACCCCCCATGCAGAACCTTCATAGCACTTCGCCCCAGGGAGACCCTGGCCCATGCTGCGCCCCGGCACTTGGATGTTTCCATCATCACACCTACCCACTACTGAGAAATAAGCTTACAGGATATATTATGCTAACAAATAAAGCATTCTGGGGGATGTTTGGTGGCTCTGAGGGCATGTGTTGTGGCCTTGCTGAGGCCTGTACAATTCAGCTCCCTCACCTCCTGAAATGAGGTACCTGTACCCAAACTGCCTGTTTAGGAATGTTCACCCTTGCTTCTGCTACCACCAAACCATGCACTGGTGCCATCTGGGAGAGCACTAGCTAGCCTGGACCAAAGCTGCACAAGGAAACCTGCTGCACAGCAGCAATAGAGTTAAACACATTTTTTTCAGGCATTAATATCAATGTTACAGTCTAGTTCTTGCCAGGTATTAGAGCTGGATGCTCCCAAAGAAGGCAATTAAAACGAAAATAAAGCCCACTAGCCACGAATGCCTGATGCAGTGATGTAACTTTCAGCTTCAGAGGAAGTCAACTAGTGAGTTTCCTAGTAATGGTGTTAAAAGGGAATTATGAGCTGAAGCTTATAATTGTCTTCCAAGTGCAGTAAAACTAACAAACAACGAGGTAGAAGAGAAACTTGTATCTCTCTCAAGCAAGCTTCACCAGTCGATTCATGCGATCAGCTACTGGTGTCCCAGCATGCTGTGTTCAGACATATCTTTGAATGGCCTAACTAGTTTTTAGCTAAAGGCTCTTCTTGTCTTCTAGTCCTCAACTTCAGCACTTCCAAAGCTTTCCTATATTTACCATTACTCCTGTCATGATCTGCTTCGAGAATGAAAGACTACCAAAGGAACCAGAGAAAGGGTGATTGTTGGACATGTCCGGACAGAGCTATAGGTAACACTTCTATGCCTCTGTGTTAGAAGTCCTACTACCTCCATTTCTGTAAGAAATCTATCCTACATGCTGAAAGGAAAACAGCAGAGAAGTACTGGATAGGGAAATCCTACTTTCCAGAGATTTTCTGAAGGCAACATTTCTGTTAAAAGTATGTCCTTCTTTTTCTTTTGCCTAAAAGGGACCTTCCCTAAAAGCCACTTGTAACCCCAGCCCCCTCTCCCATGTGGTAACCCAGGAAAGCCCATTGGGCAGGCTCTTGACAATTCTATGGTTGAAATGCAATTAGTATTTGGGAATCGGAGAGAGAGTCTGTCACCTGATTTGTCAGCTTTCATTTATAAGATAGCATTTCGATGCTTGACTTGCTGATCATCTTACTTAACATTTTGATTCAAGAGGTAAAGATTAAAGACAGACTTCTGTTCACGTAGGCAGAATATTGCTGTTAAAATATTTGAGAGAGCTTTAAAACTCCATCGTAGGTATTCATGGTTTAGTTTAGCAGGTTATGGACATTGCTGGTCTCCAGCCTGTTCTCAAGGAACCAGGATAGGTGATTCTTTCTGTCTTTCAAAGAAGAGAAAAGCTGCAAAGTTTATTTTTACTGTAACATATGAAATTAGCAAACAGAATCACAAGGCTACATGACATCAATATGCAATATCTGTTTTGATTCTTGGCAATTTGCCAATGTTCAAAAGATGAAATAGGGAAGAAGCATTAGACATCACGTGGACATATTTGAAAACAACTACAATCTTTGTGGGAGTGAAGTGTTCTTGCTCTTTTAATGCAAAATCACAGGGTTCAAAGGTGACACCTAAGAGCCTACCAAAGTCAGGCATTTGACAAGTGACATATTCTGCCAATATGCCAGAACCTAAAAATGTAACTAATATGATTATCATCCATACAGTTTCTTTGGAGGCTTGTAGATATTTTCATGTTTTCACATAAGCTTCTGATCATATACAATTATGTTGATTAGTAGGATATGTTAACTGTTCAACAAAGCATTATTAAACCTAAAAAGCCAAAGAAAGTTAGTCCTGGAGTGTTGTAGGCATTCAGACACTTTCTGCTTGGCTTTTAAACCTCATCTCTTTTTACTTTTTAATTTAATAGGAAGGAGGAAAATGGAAGTTGTCATTAACGGGAACATGCTTAATGTGAGGAAATACTTTTTATATATATGCATGAATGAGATAGGTTACAATTGGAAATGTGATGAACCACTTCTGGGTGGAGACTCTCTTATCCTGAGCTTGCTTGACCTGTTAAGCAGGCTGGAATATATATTACCACCCTTTACACTGTGTGAGGTTTGAAAACTTATTTTCCAAAGCAGACTGCTTCTAATACAGCTGATATTTTATGTCACAATTTTATAGCATTCTGCCAGGGAAAATTCAACAGCTAAAGTGATAATAAGTCTTCAGGTACTATCTTCTGGTTTTGCATCCTTGCAACTGAAAAAAAAAAAAGATGTGGTTCGTTCATCTGGACCAAAACCAATCTATTTTCTGTTGTAGGAGCCAGGAAGAAGTCTACTTGAGCTGGAAAGTAAGAAAGGCAAATGGGGTTGCCTCCCCCAAGATTGTTTTCAAGAAATTAGGAAAAAGACCACAAACCATTACCTTACCTACCATTCGACTACAGGGAGGCATAGATTTTGAAGCACCTGGAAATTTAGTTCTTTCCCTGAGCTGAAGCACAAACTGTTCCCCTAATTGTAAGCACTGCGGTGATTCCACAGTAACATTTTCCTACTGTGGTAGTATTTTAGGATTATGATTAGCATTTTGTTATACACACAGCCAGTGTAAGAACGGATGACTAGTATAACTTTAAAATTTCCTCAACTATCTAAAACTTTGTCTTTGTGAGGCTTCTAGTGTAAATGGTAAAAGCTACTATAACGATGGAGCTATGATCATTTATATTAGCCAAGGGCTACTGCTTGGATAAAACTTAAAAAGAGGGAAAAAACCACTTCCAGTAAATTGCTTTAATATTCCTGTCATGGATGGGCAAACCATTTATTAAAGGATGAAATAACAAATATATAACAGAGCTCTGAACTCTACAAAGATTCACGTTTCCACTTTTTTATATGTTTGATTATCTATTAAAATCAGGAAAGTATTCCTATAAACAACGATAATTGTGTGTGTGTAAATCAGTCTAGCTTTGAATCTAGTCATACTGATAGTTATTTAGGTGTGGCTCTCAACCTTTGATTCTCTTCTGAATTGACATTTATGTTATATGCTTGACAATGACATTGTAGACTTCAGAATGAAATTGATAAAGACAGTAAAGTTTTGATCTGGATTCCTTTTCACTCTGAAATCCTCTGCAACATTAAGAAAACTAATCTTAGCCTTCAGGAGTTGGACTGCAAAAGTAAAATTTCTAATAGTAACTTTAATTTCTTTGCGTTGAACAGATGAGTGGCTGTATGAGTAGCATTCCTCATGGGGCAAGTCGGGGGCTAATGCTGTTTAACATCTCCATCAGTTAGATGGCCGATGGCATGGAGCGGACCATGATCAAGTTCACACATGACACAACATTAGCGTGAGCAGTCAGTACACTGCAAGGCAAGGCTGTAATTCTGAGGGACTCTGAGAAGCTGGAGGAATGGCCTGACAGAAGCCTCATGAAGGTCAGCAAAGACATATATTAATTATTACTTGATATATGACTATTTATGGCCTAATTCTAGTCTGAGATGCATTTCTCCATTTCATTTCATTGGAAATTCAATAGATATGTGTACAAATCCCACCTGTCTCAGACATTTATGAGGACAAACTTAGAGCTGTGTAAGAGCTTGACCTCTTTCATTTCTAAAACATTAAATTTTTTAAAGAACTATAAATGTGAACTTTTTCCTTTTTTTTTTTTTCCCCAGTTATCTATCCCACAGGGTTCATTAGCAACTCTTAGGCAAACATAATGACTCCTGTGCCTAAAACGATAACTCCAAAGATTTCTTTATAATTAGAAGTATACAAACCAACTTTCAGCTAGGATAAATCATCACTTCTCTATTCATGTGAACTGAGTTGCAGTGAATTTTACCCTGTACATATTTCAAGGTCAGGAATTTGGATTTTTTTAGGTTCAGAAACTTTAATGTCGCATACCACTACGTCTATAGTGATCCTATTATTTGAACCTGCTTCAAACCTTTCTCTGGTATATCTCTCCCGTTCTTTAAGAGTGTCTACTTTCTTAATTTGGGATGCAATTCACAGGAACAGCTGTTCTCGGGAGACTTATACCATTTTGACTCTTGGCAATAGCTGCCCTGTTAGTCTAATTAATTTTTCTAAAAGATAACCATGAGAAATATGCAGCTTGATTTGTAAAGAATAGATCTTACCAGGCTCACTTTATTTGCTTTATATTGCACAGAATTTTTAACTTTGTGAGTGAAGGGAAATGGCAGATATGCTGTAGTTTGATTTTAGTAAAGCTTTCAAATCTCTTGCAAAATCTCACCTTCAGATTAATTTGTAGAGGCTTGGGTATAAATACTGATACACGGGTTGAAAAGGGGCCAAAGAACATTAAGTGGAGGTTTTTGATAAGCAGCAAATAATAGGGCACCAAGGTGGATTCTAAGAGGCTGCCCAGAAGACCTCCTGGGTCTGAGTATCTCCAGTAGTTCAGAGGTGGAAATCAGCTGCAGACAGTGCAATGCCCAGATGACATTTAACCAAGACAGGCTGTGAAAGGTAAGGAGTTATGTTGATTTGGCACTCTGTGGACAGAAAAATATAAGTTGATAACACAACTGAGCAGCAAATAAATAAATCAGGTTAAATTAATTTCAAGATGCATGTTCGTTTTACAGCTCAGGAAGGTAAGAAGAGTCTGTGTATAGATAGTCTAATGCTATTCATGTGGAACATTGCCTAGAGGTCTGGACATTGCATTAACAAACACATTCACGAGTTGAAGGATATTCAAAGAGAGACAACAACAATTAGGACAAGGTGACAGGAACTGATTTATAATGAAACATTAATGGAGTTAAATATTTTAGTTTTCATCATTATCAGCCATAGAAGAAGATTAATAAGCTACAAATATTTGAACTGGAACCATAATTCTGAAATAAGAACTTCTTCAAAAATATAGAATTTTATAGCTAATTTCTTGTCTGAAGTTTGTGGCTTGTCCTGTCTCTATTCCAGAGGAGAAACACAAGATTGAGAATTATTATTTATGGGAGATTTCTAGTTCTCTTTTTTTGGAAACAAACTCTTTTTAATTTATATTTATGAATGTAGGACTATGTGGATGCAAACAAAAAAATACTAATATGAGGTGAATTAGAGGGAAGTACAAATTGAATTATATGGATTCAAAAATGTAATCTTTGTTAGTTACAGTTGTGAGCACAAACAAATTGCTTAGAAATGTAGCAGGTGAAATCTTATTTTTAATTTACATAAGCAAACACTTTAGAAGATTGCCTCCACCAGATGTGTGAAGTTTAGTCTTCCCTAAGATTAAATAAAATGCAAATATAGCCAGCTTTCATCATATTCTGTAAACATTAAAATTAAGATAGCAGGAGCAGAAAAATTAGAATATTTATATTTTTAAGCACCTTCATTTTCAACCTGAGCCTAAGATGAGTGGTATCACACCATCGTGTGTCCTGCTTAAAAGGCTTTTAAATGTAAAGAAGTATGGTAACTCTCAAGTTTAACTGAAATATGTCCTCTCTTGAGGATTCAATCACCAGTTGATTTAATGTTGCCTATTTAATCATATTATAAACTACTTCAACAAGATGCTTGTATAATTGCCTTCTTAGCAGAAAAGGATAAAAAGCATACCTTGCAATTTTGGTTGCATTAAACAGGATATTACAGTCCTATGAACACCAAACGGTTTGTCAGCATTTCCTTTATCAACCCCTATTTTCAAGAATTAAAAATATGTCCATAAAAGTATTTGACTGGCTGAAAATTCCCATATAAAGTCTCATCCTGGGAACAAGCTTCCTCTCCTCCTCCTCTCTCTCCTCAGCTATTTCTTTTAATTTATAATGCACTGTTTTTGTGGGCCAAATCCAGATTTTCCTGTTCATCCCTATCTGCTATTTATTGCACAGCAGCTCAGAGACATAAAATTTTGTCTTTATAGATATCACTAAGTGTATGTGTGTAGCCTGATACTATTCATTTTTCTTATAAAGAAGCTAAAAAATTCAAGGGCATTTAGAAAAAGTAAAATAATTATGAGTGGAGATGAATTGATTTGCAGTGTTGTTCAATAAGTTTCGCTTCCTGAACCAGTAAGGACAAAACAAGTTATTCCTATTTGAAAAAGGAAAATTATGGGAGGCAAAAATCTCATATAATTCCTTCTTTATTGGTTTAATGGTCCCGAATTCTCTTGCCTGGTAGCACAGCACAATGGATGCCTGCTCTTGTTTGCTTCAGATATGTGAAATGGTTAAGATGATGATTACTGAGACTTTTTTTTTAGAACACGATGTTTTGTGTTGCTGTATTTATTTATTTAATTTCATTTGTCATTTATTTCAATTATATTCTTTTGGGGAAGTAGGAGGGTAGCAGTGAAGTGAGGAGAGAAAGAAAGACAGAGAAGGCAGCAATGACTCTTCAGAGACCCTGGAGAGAGCCTTCCTTGAAGGAGACACCTCGCACGCTTTGAGGCATTTGCAGGCCTGGAAAGAAGGAATCCATGAATTTTTGAAAACATTTTGTCAGCCACTGGGGGAGATCTGGTTTTCATTGGCAAAATAAGGAATGGAACCTCTATCTCTTTTATTTGGCCTCAGAAGCAAATCTTGTCAGAGTTTCTTTTTGTCATATCTGCATTGTTATTAAAATACTAGTGCTCCCCTCTCCTGCCTTCTGGAAAGACCTCAGAAGAGCTATAACATTCCTGGAATAGCATCCACTTGCTGTGGTGTGAGGCTCACATAACTCAATCAGATCATTGCATTTTCCTTTCCCTACATTCGGCAAATGTATCTAACAAAGCTGTACTGCCTTTCCTCCTAAATACTTCTAAAAAAATGCAGCTGATTCCAGCTTTCTCTTTCAGTAATGAGTTGTTTCCTTCTTTACTTCCTCTAAGATCTTCCTACATATACATTCCCCATCCTATAGCTGGCTATGACAATATCTTAAAACAGTCTGCAATGCTAAGTGACCCTTAAAATCAATTGTATACAAAGGTCTTGAAAAAGAAGGCAGCAAAACCTCTTGGTTCTGCTTGTTTAATTCCCAGCCGTCCGTATGGGGTGCACAAAACTCTTGAACTGTTTCTCATTCTGTAAAGATGCTTTCAACACTGCTAACATCATCTTTGAATTAGTGTGTAAATATTAATTATAGTGCAAAATATCCTCAGGAAAATTACTTTACTGTATTCTCCAAGTTCCTCTAAGACCAAACAGTGGTTCACGAATATCTTTTGTTCTCCCACTCTGCTCACCCTAAGGTCAGAAAGTGTTTGGCTTTGGTACAGACTCATGATGGAGTGCATATTCCAAGTTAATATTCACATAACCATCTGAACAAAAGTGCAGGTCTCCACAGTTCTGCAGTCCCCACCCCACTGATTACCTTGTCACTCTTTCTGCTCCCTTATCCCTTTCTTCCTTTTTTCCTTCCTTTTTCTTTTCGATTGATTCATTATTTTTCAACTGGGAAACCTTCTGTATGCTCAGATCCCAAATCCAATTTGGCTTGTTCTTCTTGAAATTGTTTGAGGCCACTGACTTTTGTAGTTCTCCATTCCAAAAATAAATTTGCTTTTAATTTAAGTGGAGGCATCTATCTCCCTTTTCTCCCTCTCCCAAAGCAAAGCCAAACAGATGAAAACTGTTATCCACTCATCTGGGTGGTGCAGATAGCTATAATCTTGCTTACGATAGCCTCTGCATTCCTCTTTCTGATAGCAAGAAACCACCCAGCTCATGAAACAAGAAAATATTGCATGTAATCCTTACTCCTATAGTCTGAATACCTAGAGCCTGCCCATTCACATCCAGTGTAAGGTAAAGGGTTTGGCTTTTGTTTGATTCAGGTGGGGTTTTTTTTCATTTGTTTGTTTTTAAAATTCAGTTTGATTTTCATGAATTTCCTGTTCTGTAATGATTTACACCACAGGGGCTTCATGTTCTAGGCAGTCCTACCACCACTGCTCAAGCCTGTGCTGTTTTCTTTCCTTGAGATTCATGGAGATGCAGATGGGAGCAAAGTATCTCTTCAGCTTGCTGACCTTCTTTTTCTCTGTTTCATGTAGGCTCCTTCTTGCCTTTCTGTGCCAACCTGTGTAGTCAGTAAGAGGATTCCTTCATACAGGAATGGGGACATCCGTCCATTGATTATCCATTCAAAGGCGCACCATAGTTCCCTTTGTACCATGTCTGTGCCCTGGCAGAAAATTTGGCTAAAATAAGCCAATCTGACAATTTGATATTTTGTTTGGAAATTTCCAAAACTTTGCCTAGTCAAAATACTGGTACAAATCCCTGTGGCTCCATATACTCTACATCAATTTTAAAATGAAACCAAAAGAGTGCACACACACACACAGTGCTGAGAGAAAGAAAAAAAGGGAGGAAAATCCAATGAGTTATCTTCTGTTCTTAAGTGATATGGGCCCATGGTAGGAATTTTTTGTTACACTCTTTCATTTCCATAACAAAGATAAGCTGGCTTAGACATTTTTCAAAATTCACTTCTAGATAGCAATCATAAATATGAAGACAACTTTGTGAGCAAGAACTTTTTCTCAACACATACATCTGATGAAATACATTTTTTCATACTTTTTAGTACTCCACAGTACCCTATGGTCCACCAGACAGAGCGGAGAGTAATGCTTTTCTCATCATTATTGTCATATTTAATGAGCAAGAGTCACATAGTACGTGATAATAAAAAAAAAAAAGGAAAAAAAATTGGTTTGGATCTTAGTCCTAAGGTACCATTTACGGAAACAGCCTAATCCCTCTCCCCAGTTTCTACCTGCAGATATGATAGTGCTCAAAGATTTATGAAACAACTCTGATGATACTATTACTTCAATGAAGCAATGATAATGCATTCTTACATATTATTTCACATTTTAGACACAAGGCCTCTGACGTGTGTAGTCTATCTACTTGGACACTACCGCATTCTTAGCGCTGTGCCTTCTATTACCGTAGCTGTGTTGTTTCATCCTCACGTACTGCTATAAGGACAGAAAACTGTAAGGTAAGGGGATTAAAAATGTGTTTATTGAAGACATAACACAAGATGAGACAAGAACGTGGGTTAGCTGGGGAATTTACTCAGGTTTCCTGAATCCAAAATCAGTGCCCTTCCTCGAAAGATGGAGCTGTTGAAACAATTTTTGCAATAAGTTACATCATGAAACTAACCTCTCCAGCCTGCAAGCCAATAGAACATATGGCCTATTGAATTTAATGTGAGTCTTGCAGCTGAAAAACCTACACAGAGCTTTGAAAATTTACTGCTACATGTCTGACTTCTATTCATAAAAAGAAAGGTTAGAATTAAAGTTAATTCTCTAGTATACGTATGTCCATAAGAATCCTCAGTAATGTGCAGTTTACAAGTTAAAGACTTGTAAGTCCAAAGTCTGCAAGCCAGTAAAGAAAACAATTGTCTACAAACCTCATGCCAGAAATCTGCACAGTAGCCAAAAACACCTGCTTTATATGCTGTGTGCTCTCCTTGCTTGAGACATAAAACCAGTCCCACAGTGAAGAGCCATAAACTCCAAAAATAAAACAAAATGCTTGTAGTCTGAGGAAGTCTGTGAAAAGTCGAAGTATACACGTACTGCCCTGGAAAAGCCACTTCTGGCAATGGAAAAAAATAATTGAGGAAAGTTAGATTGGCTGTCAGTAGCTCTAAGTAATTGTTGCAAGAAATCCATAGTTCAGGATGGCAAAATGTAAATTCTGCAGTGGGTGATTAAGCAGGCAGAGGCCATCTACAAACACCATAAGGACTGTGGCCTTCCACTCAGGCTGTGAAGGGTTCAGAAAAACTCTGTTTCTACAGACCAAGCCCTTTCTCTCTCACCTTTTCCAACACAAAGGATGCCCTGCATTTAACCCTACAGGTTTCAA
Organism: Phoenicopterus ruber ruber; assembly: GCA_009819775.1. Taxonomy (NCBI): domain Eukaryota; kingdom Metazoa; phylum Chordata; class Aves; order Phoenicopteriformes; family Phoenicopteridae; genus Phoenicopterus; species Phoenicopterus ruber. The sequence continues at coordinate 185,061,453 of CM020215.1, read as the reverse complement.
ATGTCTTACCACAGGCATCACAGCTGTCAGGTAGTGCATTAATAAAGACAGATTTTAAATAGCCATGTCTTGGGGCATGTAGGGCATGGGTGAAGTACTTGTTTTATCAGAGAATTACACAGAACTATCCATGGCATTAATAATTTCTACATTTCAGTTTGGTTTTTTTGGTTTGTTTTTTTTTTTTTTTCTTTCCCGGGAGAAGCAGCTTTCAATCCACAATTGAAAATAAACAGCAAACAAAATAAACGGTCTAATGAAATTTATGAATTCCTCCTTCAGAAGTCAGCATATTTAAACTGGTGGAAAAGCCGTGTCAGTAACTGCATTTAAGGATGAGCAGAATACAATTCAATTCATTGGCCAAGGGAAGCGCTTTTGTTTTCTGTCTGTTCGCTTAAGTTTTCATTTATTTCACTTTTATAATTACAAAATGCCTAGGTTTACTCATCTATCTTTGCTGAGTGACATGGTGTGTAGAGACAGTGGGAAGAATGAGTATGTTCTGGAGTCTGTGGGAGGTTAGCAGTCAAACTTACTGTTTATATTAACATTAATGGGAATCACGGATATAAATTTCTACATGTTGCGATAATATGAGCTTAATGAGAATAAAAATAGTATGTTCCCTGAGCTCTCCACGTATTCTCCCACAAAGCACCCACCCCAAATGATTTTCCTTCCATTTTGCAAGTAATTTTTTTTCAAATTAAAGTAAAAGTTTTAAAATATTTCAAATTTGAAATGCTAACTCTCTTTTTTCTTGTTTGCCTGCTACTTAGACACTTGGAATTTAATTTCCAAATACTGAATTTTCTCTCAAGGTGCCAAATCTTTCCTATCCTCCCCATTGTAACCTCTCCAGAAAAGATTATTAGGCTTACAAAGCCTTCCTTCCCCCATGAAACCAAAAAACATCAAGCGTTTTTGAACAATGTGTATTAGAAACTAATTCTCATTCTTTTAAATGCTATAAAAGGTATTTCAGTTGTGGCTACTTTAATGTCTAATTATACTGCTTGACTATAAAAAACTTGAGAATTTACATAAGTGTGTATTTTTTCTCCTCCTTTAAATAGATTATTTTTCCAGATATGTAAAAATCGAATGCACTACCAATGAGTTTTTTTTCCAGAGTTCTTCCTAAACCTAATTGGAAAAGGAAAGAAATAGTCCACTAATTTATTTTTAAGGTGGAAAATTACAATTTGTAAGCCCTTTAGAGCAGGAAGCAAATCTTTGAATTTGTAACACCTTCTTTATTAGGGCATTTAGGTATTATAGCAAGATAAATACAAAAAGATAACGCAAGGGATGACAGCATTTTGCTGGAGGCAACTACATATTATTGGTGTGGAAGGAGGGCTTATCAGAAATGCGAATGCATGTATGCATTCTGTATCTTAAAGTTTTTGTAGTGGATTTTGAAGTGCATATTCATTAAAACCTAGCAAGTGCTGGAGATAAGTGTATAGATTTTGCAAAGAGAGAAGAAATTAATTGATTTCTTCCTTTTTTTTATGTTCCTCCTTTCTCTTTGCCTGTTGTCTGCTTGAAAAAAATAGTCACAAGTTTGTAAATACAAAGCAAAAAATAAAATGTTGCCTCTAGAGCTCTCATCAAAGACTAGCTCACACCAAATATAGTAATGAGAGGTAAATGAACAATGAATTAAAACATGACAACAAATATGTGATGAACTAAGGACAGCGTAAATCAATAATTGCACTCAAGCTCTGTGGAAATTATACTGTCCTAGATTCTAGCAGGAGACAATTTGCTGCAGTATTTTGTGAACAGAGCTATCCTGTGGGATCAGGCTGCAGAGGACATTTCAGTGGGAGGAAGAGAGCAGTAGGAAGAGCAGTATGATTCATGTTCAGCATCTCAAGTGGAGGATAGAGCACAAGGATTGAATAATGAAACAAAGACGAGATATTCAGCATGCCAGGAAGGTTTCTGTTAGAGAGCTGTTAGAATTATTTAAAAAGGTTAGTCTATGAATAAACATGCTTCATCAAGGTCTCTTACACATGCAAAGGGAGATGCTAATGAATAATAAAAGAGTAATGGGGACTGGCGAAGAAATTAATGTTAATCTTATCCAAAGCAGATACAAATTAATATTGGAGAAACATTTTTGTAATCACTTCTCAAGGCAAAAATTCAATTAATGTGACTGAATCAATATTTCAAATCTCAGTCCCTTGAAAGTATACTTGTCTCTCTTCATATCAGCATGCTCTCCTGTGTGATCAGCCTGTGCTATTCAAGTCAATACTCAGGGAGATTTCTTAATGGTCTATTTTTGAGGCATTTGGTCCAGCTCTATAAACTACAATGCTGTATTTCAAACTGGCCTCAGGGTATCTTTCTGTTAGGAGAGCTCAGTTTACATAGGGTAATTACTGTATAGAAAATAGATAGTTGAGCCAAGGATAGTTTTGCCTTCAGCTTCAGGTTTGCTATGTTTAATTTTTTTTTTCCAAAGATTAGCTAGTACCTTCTCTTCGCACAGGATAACGTGTGAGTATATATGACATTACACTTCAAACTATGTACTGAAAACAACATCTTTTATAACAGCTAAAAAGGCCCAGGACAGAAAAGAGAAAAACAAAACCCAGAATAAAAGAAAACAAAACTCTTCACTTTATCAAAAAATAAAAATTGACTCTTCAGAAGAAGCAACTGTATTTGCCTCAACTTTATTGCAGCATGGATCACTTTATACGTGTTTGATAGGCAACCTCCCTCCTTGCATACTGCTGAACTTGGACAGCAAAGATATCTTCGCAAAGATCACAGGAATTACGACCTTACTGGTGCACTTCAAAAAATAATACGAAGTATCACAAAGTGGTTCCTGGTTTCCATTACTTTGTCTTTTCTCTCCTCATTGGTAAAGCCACTAGATAAGTTTTTTTCACGCTGCAAGTGATCTTTCTTGTATACTATACAATATAAATGCCTGTCATATTTTGTTTAAGGTGTCAGGGAATTGGGAAAAGTTTATGAAACTAAATGGACTCCTCGAATAATAGTTTTGCAGCTCCGGTAGATTGTGCTGTTTATGTTGTAATGCCTTGACAGGTTTATACAATCAGGGGTTCTAAAGCCACCATCCCGTGATAGATTGGAATTGTTTGAAGCATGGCGCGCTTGAAAAATAGACTTGTGTGCTCTTGTTTTCAAAACCAAATGGCGACCCACTCAGAATCATCTTATTAAAATAACTTCATGGACAATCTCACTTCTGTACTTTTAATAGCTCGAATATCATTCCCATAATGAAAGAAACATGAAATGGTTTCCATGCTGAATGAGCTCCCTAGAGATTCTGGGATTTGTCTCATTATATAAAGCTTTTCCATCACCATTGCAATGCCTCTTCTCATCTTTGCTTCTCATCTGAGTGGAGAAATTTCTGTCAACAGCTTTAGTCTGACTAAACTGGCATAACACTGAAAGGGGGATATGCAGTAGATAAGATTACTTTTTTTCCATTTATGTAGAAAATTATACACAGTGTCCCTGCTTTAAAAAGGATTACTATACGATGTGGACAGCATTCTGCTCTCTCATTAGAAGAGACAGACTACAATTTTATTTCTCTAAATAAGTCTGGGTTAGGCAAGGAGATCAGTAATTTCAATGCTGCGGCATTCACAATGGAAAAGAAATCATCACTTGTGTATTCTTATCAGAAGCCTTAGGTAGCTTCAGCATTCAGTACTGATCAGAACAACTCCTTGCATTCTGCAACCTACCACATGCCTCAATAATTTTATATGCAGGAAGGAACAGTAAAATAATGAAGTAAAATGTTATTAAAATAATACTACTGAGGGGAAAACTTAAAAAAACCCCCCACACACAAAAAAACTAGGGAATTTGGGAACAAAGCTTCCCCAAATATGTCCCAAATTTTCCTCTTTCTTCCTCCCTTTCTGCCACAGTTTTTAAAGAGCTTACAGGCCAGGTATGATGAAGATTTTATTCCAACATATTCCAGAATCTAGGACCTGATGTTGGAAACACCTCCTGGAGATATGTGGCCAACTGTAGATGAGCCAAGGGGGGTTGCCAGGCCCAGAAACAAGCCATGAACTGTGGACTTCCTTGGAGAAGGGCCAAAAGGACCGCTACCGCATACATCTCCTGCCCTTTCTAGGTTTCTATACCACTGTGAAACTAAATTAAGGCAAGTATGAGACTGTGGGTTTGTGTCTATGACAGTCTATAGCAGTAGGGTTGTGTATTTTCACTGCATAGAAGAAGCCAAAAGATATGTTGGCAGGCACATTTTCTACAGACCACAACGTAAATTAGGGGACTAAAATCAGGTGCCAAATCACATAACTCAGAGAAGCTTTAGTTTTCTGTTGGGTCTAGCCCTTAAGTCCCTGATTTATGGATTCAAGCTTAAACCCTGGGTTATTTTCCTTGCCCTTTAGTGAATGAAATGGAATGGAGTGTGGTTCCTTCCTACCTCTGGGAACAGTATTGGCGGGTTGGATTTTCCTGGCATCAAAGACCCTTCAAAGCAATGTAACCACATTTCTGATGACACTTTCTGCTCAGGAAGAATGGCATGCTGCGTCAGGGCAGAGCGATAACAAAGGAGTTATATAGGTGAAAGTGGATTGGGAAGAGGAAAAAAAAATTATAATTCAAATATTTTTTCATCTAAACCAGATGCAACCATTGGCTTTTAACAATGCTGTTAAATTTAAAGGGAGTTCAGACTCCAACACATCAGAATCCAACATAGCCAAAATTTAGTGCAGTATTAAGGTATGCTACTCCTAAACCCATTCTGAATTTTAATATGTCTGCTTCTTTTTCTTTGCTGAGAATACTGCTATGTCTTTCACACCACAGCACTATTCTTCAGCCATTGTTATCATCTATCATGCCGTTGCATACTAAATTCCCATTTGGCTACTAAGGACAGTTTGCCCTAAGACATTTCCACAGCAATTATTATCAAGTCACAGGAACCATGAGAACTAGCTGAGTTTTCACAGAAACATAACAATTAATTCTATTTGGAACAATGACAAAATCATTTGGAAATGTCTGAAAGAGGTTAATATAGAAATAGCTTATTTGCAATAATATCGCATTTTAGAGGCCTCTCTGCTATACTGTGTAACCAGTTTGCTCTGGTAATTTCACAGAAACAAAACTATTGAATATTATTCAGTGAGTCTAGGCCCTGACTGCAGTTAACCAGATTAAGCAATATGATGCCCTAGAGATGTAAGCTTTTTCCTAGTACTGTGAATTTGTTACTCAGGGGGAAAAAAAAAAAAAACCAAAACCCAAAAACCAAACCAACAAGCCAATACAAACCCCCAAACCAAAACCCCAAATAAAGAAAAAAAACCAAACCAAAAAGAGAAAAGAAATATTGTAATGTCACTTAAAATATGAGTTGGAGTTATGTTGATCCTATTTCTATCACCAAAAAGTGTAAATTGAGTGGCTTACTTAGCTATATTATATGTTAAGAGATATCTACCTAGAAGAAGGAAATAAGGACCAATCTAAAGCAGTGTTTTTCCAGTTCTTTGAGAATTTGTCTTGTTTTACCTGTGTCCATCTACCCCTCTGGCCTGGCTGTACAATGTTAATAATCCTGAGGAAGAGAGTGAGAGATGACTGGCTTTGCATGTTTTCAGAAATTGCCACAAATTTTCATCCTTCTATCCTATAAATAGCTATGGCAACCTATTCCTAATACTTGTCAGGTCCTTTTGACCCTTTTGCAACCCCCCCAAGACACTGCAATTCATAGACTGAAAAACAATAACTTAAGGTACCCTTTTTCCTTATATAGTCAATGGAAGTACCTTCAATAGCTTGCAAAGGGTAATGTAGTTCACTGGGAGGGGATGCTGGAGACTCATTTCACCTGGTTTTGAGCCAATGGTGCAGAATCCCTTCATGATTTGTGGACAAAACCAGACACTTCCATCATGTGTTTTGCACAATCTGCGTGTCTAATGTAGAAGAACTTAATTACACTTGTAAGGATACATTTCTCTTAATAACTGTAGAGGGAATCTGGACAGCTAGCTCAGTAGACATCTTTTTGTAAGCATTTGGAGTTAGTATAGAGACTACTAACATGTGACAGGTTTTCCTGCAAATTATGAGCAATGTGGCTTCCTCCTTAAGTACTGTGATCACTAAATGCAGATCACCAGAAGCAACGTCTTCTTTTTCTTAACAATTTAGCTAACTTAAGCATCTTTGTGAGGCTGGTTTAACCTTTCACAGCTCTATGCCTAAACTGTTAATATGATTGCACCTTGAATTAGATGTCTATATTAATCCCTTTGTTTGCAAATTGCAGAAAGACAAAAAAAAACTTTAAGGAGAATATCACAAAATAACAATGGCCAACATTTTTAATGTTATTTGTCAAAGCTACACAAAGATGCCAGTTGGAGTTTTCAAATATAGCAAATTAGATGGTTAACTCCATTAGATTTAATGGGAATTAGGTATTAAGGGACTATGGAGAAATCCCACTTGGCAGATTGTAATGATAAATACATATTTGCAATGCTAGAAAAAACACTAATAGACATATATACCAAAAAATGGGAATTCTAAAATAAGGAAGATAAATGGTTAAAACTAGAACATAATGACCATATTTTGGTTCAGACCAAAGGTCTTCCTTATTCCATTATCTTGTCTCCTACTATAGCAATAACAGAAGTAAGCTTCTTAGATATATTCTCCCAGTTCCCATCAGTTGCTACTGAAGGATTTTTGAGGCAGAGAGAGTATCTTAATATTTGATAGCTCTTGATGTTGGGTTTTCTTCCCTCTCTCTCCCTCCCCGCAAACATGGATTTGTCTGCTCTCTTATTGAACTCCTGTGAATGTTTAGCATACACAATGCCTGGTGGAACACAGTTCCAAAGTTTAATTAGCCATACTATGAAAAAATCCTTTGCTCTAGCCTCCTGTGCTAGTTTTGTTTAAGATTCTTCAGATCTTATATTGGAAGAGACAATGAAAAATCATTCCGAGTTTATCTTGTTCATTCTGTGCATGATTTTGCAGACCTTTGTTGTATTTTCCTTCAGTCATCTATTTCCCAGGCTGAAGAACCCCACATTTTGATCATCCTTGTTCCTTTCCTCCATTTGTTAGTTCTGTTGTATTCTTTTTAAGATGGGAGACTCACACAGAACACAGTATTCAAGATAAAAGCATGCAATGGATTTATACAGTGGCATAACAATGCTCTGTTTTGTTCTGTATTTCTTTCCGAATAACTCCTACCATTTGAGTTGCTTTTTTTGACTGCTACTGAGCATTAAGTTGGTATTTTCATAGAACCATCTATAATAATGCAAGATGTTTTTCCTGAGTAGCAATAGCTACCTCGGAGCCCATCATTCTGTATGTAAGGTTAGGATTGTTTTCTCTCATGTGCATCACTTTACATTTATCTACATAGAAGTTATTAGATTAGATTACACTGATTAGGAAAAAAATGTGAAGCGTATGTTCAATGACAGATGAAAAAAGATGAAAATATAGTTTAGCTGAATGATAGTGGGTTGTACGGATATTGAAAACTGAGAGAGCCAGATGAGGACTTAGGCAATCTGACATGTGGTTTACATGAGACTTTTCCTTCACTTATAAGTATGTGCTCAAAAGTATTTACTAGAATAGATCATAATTAGGAGAAATTACAAATTAAGACAGAATAATACCCTACGGATTAGCACAGGGTTGTGTGTCTTTACAGATGTTTATGTATGTAAAACTCCCATAAGTGTTAGAGCATTAGGCTACTGATCAACTCCTAAGTTAACTCTACCACCCTTTAACCGTGATCAAAAGTGATTTTGATAAGTTTACTTTATGTGAAAGATGCAAGCCAATATGAGTCGGGAAAGAACAACTGAGCCGAAAGGAAGTTCCAGATTCACCACTCCCTGGGCCATTTCAAACTGGACTGGAAATTAGAAGGCAATAAAAACGGATTATAGTAAATCATTTTTACTGGCTCTGGGACAAACTGGGTGACCTAATTGACATTTTCTGCGTCTAATTTATGCTTTTCTGTGAATCATCAGGCAGGTACATCCAAGATGGCAGATCCTTCCAGTATCTCTGAGACAAGTTATATTTATTAAGATTCCATGCAAAGACTGGCAGAAAATCTGTCATTATAGCAGCAGATCAAGCAAAATCTGCATTTTTGGCTTTAGAAGAGATGAAGTTCACCTTACAATACAGCTATAAATTGAATTTATACAATGCTGCCCATACAAAGTATCTCAAAGCACTTTATGTTAAAAATATCTCAAACAAAAACTTAGAACGGTACTGAACTTGAAATTGAGAAGTGAGTCTTAAAATTAAATTGAAAAGTTCTTTTTTTTTCCCCTAAGAGCTGTGCTGACTTTACAGTTCTGATGTCTGATGGAAGTGAATCCCACAATCAAGGAGTGTAAAAAGCAAAAGACAAAACCAGCATTGAAAGGATTTAGGCTAAACTAAGGGTCAGTTGGCAACCCCTGAGCAGAAAAGCTCAGTACAATGCAGAGGAGAATACCGATTCCTATAATTGAAAATGGATGAAAAACCAAGGCCATGAATTGCTTTAAAAAGTAATAGGGTAGTTTTTGATAAAGCGGAGAGGGCAAAAAGCAAATGGGAAGGGATCAAGGAAAAAGTTGTCTAGAATGAAGTCAAACCAGGAGAAGTCAACAGCACCCTTAAGGAGTTGTAACTTGAATGGAACAGAATAGGAAAATATTATTTATTCTTTCCACACCTTCCCCCTCCACCTTCAGGATGAGATAATTGAGAGTAAAGGAATTTACTAATTTCTTTTTAAAACAGCCTCCCAGCTGGAACCACAAACAGACAAATGTTTCCTGGTTAGGTAGGTGACATCAAAGTATGAACATTAGCTAATAAAAAAGGGAACTAAAAGGGAAAAAAAGAGATAGGGATGCGTGAGATATATAGATACTGAGAAAGTAGAACTATCTGAAGTCCTAAGGAAAGCTTTCGTTTGGACCAGTAAAATAATTTGGTTTCTACAGCTATAACTCTCTTAAAATTACCAGAGTATTTCTCTCCAGCAGTTGATACTGGCAAGGCGGCAGCACCTATGAAAACTGACATATTTTGACTATGTAGATCACTGCAATGATCTATTAAGAAAGTGGTACAGGGAATAGTACATGTATGCTCATCATCTGTTGTGTGTTTTCATGTCCTGTCTAAAGCTTGTGAGCAAACTGATGTGATTGATAGTGAGTTTAGAAAAACTTGTGTTATTTTTCATAACTTAGCTTGAGCCAGGCAGTTTATTTTTAAGGCAAGAATTGACTTTGTGTCAACAGAATTCTAGATTTATGTTCTGAATCTGACTTTTTCAGGATGTGGCTTTGCACCACACTCTGTGTATGTACTTTACTTTGGACCTGAAATAAACTTGCCAACGCATTTCTGGAAGAAGCATGAGGTGCATATGCTAGGGGCAATAATCTGAGCACTCCCACTGCTGGACAGGGTTTGAAGTTAAGGAAATCAGGGAGAAAGAAAGAGAGAGAATGTTTAAGACAAAAGTTGTGAAGGTATCTGTAAAATCCTTTCAAGCTGCTGCTGCTTAGCATCACTGAAAATCAGATTACTTTTTATGTAATTGTCTAAATATGGATTTAGTTAATGATTTTGGTTTTTTTACACACCCCAGGTACACAGTGTGATTAATCAGCTGAAGGCTTAGGTATGAAGTATACATGCAGAAATAGTTTTCTATGAGAAACCTATCCGGAGAAAAGTATAAGCCATACATAATGGACAGGATGGGTAGGAGGTGTTCCGTTTAGCCCACGTCTGCAAACTGTAGTGGACTGAGCATGTTAATTATCAGTCTGCTTCTCTACACTGTCATGAAAGAATTGGGAAGGCAAATGTACCTTAGTGACAGGTCAGTCTTTACTTTGATGCTTTATATCTGACCCTATCTTTAACTTGCTTGATTTGTACATTTGCCACTCTGAAAATGGCAGTGCAGATTTCTATTTCTTTTAAAACTTTCCTCTGTAGGGAAGATGATAAGATATAGCATTTTGACAGTTAAAATGCAGAAGAAACAGTAGTGCTATAAAAAAGGGAAATGAGGGTTTGAGTCTTTCTAGACTCAAACTCTCAGATGTTGCTAGAATGGGACCCAAATACCCAGTTGGTTAATCGATGAGACATAAAGCTAGATGCTTGCCTCACTTCTAGACATGCGTGATAGGAAAATTGTAGACTGCTAGGGGTACATTTTTTTTGGGGGGGGACACGACTCCACAAAAAACCCAACAAAAATTCCTTTTATATTCATGAGCTCTCTAGCAAGCAGTGTAGATATCACTGAGTTGTCTCTGGGAGTGGAAACAAACCAGCTTCATCAGCACAGTAGCTCTGCGCACTTCTGCATCGTGTTGTGTGCTCACCCTCATTCCTGTGGAACCAGCTGGGTATCTAACACAGCTCTGAGAGCAAATTACACGTACAAATTTTGTCCATTCAACTAAAATCTTTTTTTCCTCTGAACAGGATGGCCTCGTGTGCTCTACACATTGGGAACATTCCCTGTATCATGCTATACCTTAAAATGTACCCAGATGTTTTCTGGAAGGCTGTTAGCTGGCATATGCCAAAACTTGGCAGGCAGTTGGGTTGCAATTAAACAGTATGGATAATCATGTCCCATGTTCAGCCTTGAATTCATCAGCTGCCCAAGTTGGACCTACTGTAATAGACATAGTAACAGTGTGTGCATGCCTGTAGGGCACAGAAGCAGTTCTAATACTCTCTCTGACTTAGCCGTGTATGTGCCATCTGTATAGCACCATAAGCACCCACAGGAGTCTTCAAACTATCAACCTAAACACCTCTGTTAAGCTAAATACTATCTAGAGAAATTAATATTATCGTGATGTGGTCTGGCTCCCTACTGTAACAAATAATAAGTAATTTTTGAGGGATTTGAGAAAAACAGGAAGAAAATTGGGGATGTGTTGGGTACTGTCTGAGGCCAAGCATAAAGATGCCCTACGAGCTGAGAACTATAGTCAACTGTAATAACATATGGAAGAACACATATGTTCATGCACAGCCACTACACACTTCAGAAAAGCAAATTAAATAGTCTGTGCTATCACATAGCTGTGAAATGGGAGCTTAGAGGCAGGAGCTGGCCAGTGTTTGTCTGTTTAGATAAGACGATACACTCTACTGGAACCCTGCAGAATTAGGAGATATTGATGGATTATTCCTCCACAGAATATACATTCTGAATATATATAACTGTTTTAGGTTCCAGTTATACCATCAGTTTATCACTCAAAATCTATACCAACCCTTTTTATTGTAGTTTTCTGGATAATGTAGACATACCCTCCATATTTTCTTTAAATAGGGCATTGATTCATAGGATCTTGCAGTGTTGTTCAGGAAAAAATGCATTAAACATTTAAACTAACTAAATAGATTTCCTCCATCTATCAGTTCAGATATATTGAATTTATCTAAGATGGCAAAAGGCACAGATCAGAGAATCTAAAAATATTTTAAGGTCACATTTAGTGACACTTACATAATTAAAAGAAAAACAATTGGAATTGTGGCATAAACAATACAAGCAATATAGTACTGTGCTTTAAAATACCGTAAACCAGATGCTTTCCTTCAGCTAAAGAAGGAAATAAGTGTTTTGTATTAAATAAAAGAATGCAAGCTAGCAGCTTTCATTGCAATTGTACCCTGGTATGTAAATAAAGTATACAGTACTGATAACGGCCACAACCTATTACAGTATACTCTGAAACTGGCAAAGTGTTCAATCATAAGGTCAATATGAGCGAAAGGAAGGCTGGAAAGATAAAAGTTTTCTGCTGAGACGGGTAATTGGCCGGATGCTGGGGTTTGGGAAGCTGCTTCGCTTTCTGTAAATGGGAAAAGTAACTTCAGGTTCAAAGATTTACTCCCTCGGATGAAAGCCAGCCCTGTTAATGTTGTGTTTGTTAAGTCCTGAAGCACAACAGCCACTTGGGTCTCAGTGCAGCCATTGCCTGGCACACCGCAGGTGCATTTGACTGCAGCCCCCTTTTCCGTTGCCCAAAAATGCAGCTGGCAGTACAAGCGAAACACATTGCCACCTCTTGACTAGAGATTATCGCCAATCAACTTGTGCTCAAGCAGGACACGGTTGGGTTATTTCCTGATGATGACGGGAGTGTAGTTCAAACGGACCGCGTATTTTTAGGGGGCGAATACATGAGGAGATGAAACCTTCTCAAGAGGAGGTTAGTAAATCTCCAATTGGAGAACTAATGTTTCTCTTACTGTAAAGAATTATTCCACAGAGTTCTTCAAGAAACACCATTCTGGAACAACAAACCAGCTCTGGAAAGATGCTGCCTAGCCGGCACGCTGCAAGTGACCTGCCTCCATAGTGACAGGATGCCCGAGGGATTAGCTGAATGTCTCGGGCAGTGAGTAATGGAAATTTATGTGAGAGTATGACAAACATGCAGTTGGGGGGAAATGATGCATGCTTGAAAGAATTTTTATCAGCTTTTTAATATAAAAACCTCTCTCACTTCTGTTTTGTAGATTTAAGAAGAGTACTTACTTTGGACTGCCTTTTCTCTTCCTCGATGGTGGGTGCGACATAATTATCACATCCAGAGAACAAGAGTGGAGCTGAAAGTCTGTTGAAAACATTATTTCATCCAGGCGGTAAGAATGAAAGAAAACTGTGAAGAGCTGAAGAAGGACTTATGACACTGGGAGACTGGTCAATAAAATAGCAGGTGCAGAGAAGGGCAACAAGGTGTGGAATAACATCTGCAAGAGGGAGGCATAAGTAGGCTCAGACACTTCAGCATGAAAAGGAGATGAATTGGAGACATGAGAGGCACGGAGAGGACTGGTAGATCCTAACCGCTCCTTGCCTCTTCCAACACAAAAGGCAGAAGTCATTAAGTGCAGCTATGAGGATTAAGTTTCAAACTAAAAAAAAAAAGACAAAAAACCCAAGGAAGAATTCTTCAGTCAGTGATGACAAAACGATACTGTGGATGCAAGAAATTTACCCAGGTTCAAAAGGAAACTAAGCAAGTACTTGGAATAGAGATCCTTTGGGGGTTACTAGAAAGACAAACATCAACAGCCTAAGGTAGAAGAGCATCATAAGGAAACACACACATATACTCAGTCTTACCTAGGCATGCATCTGTGATCTGCCTGGAGACAGGGAATTGGGCTGGATAAACCCTTGGGCTAAGCTAGTGTAACCATTCTTCTGAACATCATTCAGCCTGTTCACCTTAGAACGATATTATGAAAATGTACCTGTTCAATCACATTCAACACAAATTATCTCCATGCCTTTATTCTCCCTGTTCCCCTGGATTCAGAGTGGCAGAATATAACTGCAGCAAAGCAGGATTAGAAACTGAAGCCATCCATCCACCTGTGATATGCATCTTTGGGCCCTTTTCTGACCTTTTCTATTTAATTACTTGTCTGTGTTCATCTGGTTTCACAGGAGGGATCTTTCTCTTTTTCTCCTTTTTTTGGAGGGGGAGAGGGCAGGGTTCATGGCCTGTTTTTTTTTCTGAAGGTTTCATTTTTGAGAGGAAATTCTCAACTAATTCTAATCTTCTTTCTGTAATATGCTCGTTATCTTTACTGATTTCCCTTTGCCTATATTTTACTAAATCTTCTTATGAACAGAATCCTGTCCCATTTATGCTGCATCATCCCAGGGAAATTTCTTGGGGAATGAGTAGAAAGACTACACAAAACATCAGCTATTTGGTGAATAATATTTTTCTATTAGATCTGGATCTCAATTCAGTAATATCACACCTTATCTGAGAACTTCTTGCCCCCTCAAATTTTTATTCACTCAGTCCCTCTGTGTTCTGGTAACTGAAGAGAGATTCTGAATATTTCTATATAGAAAGCAAATCTGAGATTGCCTTTTTCTGAGAGAGTTATGAGATCATTCTTCTCTGATAGCCACCCAGAAGTTGTATAGGCTCAGTAGCCCTGTGATGAGCCTGATTTAATGTCTTACAACAAGGCTTATTATAAGGAAATTTCATATCATCTTGGATTTCAGTGCTTCTGGTTGGCTTGGAGTCGGGCAGAGTTTGCTGTATCTGACCGTAAAAAATTGTAGACAGATAATTCCAGTTGGAATAGCGAACTAAAAGGTTATTGCATGGCCCCCAATAATCCTGCTGTCCTTTGTTTATACAGTCTACTCTGTCACATGGAAGGATTTGTTCAGCTTCAAAGGGTAAGGAGGGATTGAGTCACGATGGAAGAAAATATTTTCCCATGAATAAACATCTCTTTTTGGAAGATTTTTTTAGAGACATTCTCTTCCAAACCTCTTTTAAAATATTGATGCAAATGTCCAGGCTTATATTTAGAGAAGAAAAGGAGCTTAGACCTAAAAGCATATCATCTTGAATTCAGGCCAGTTAAGAATATTGGTAATTATATTTATGCATATTCTAATTAAATATGTATGTATCACTTTAAATTCCAATAGCACTTCACAGCGATTTAAAAATCCAGACCTTCCCACCCCAGAGTTTATATCAGACAATATATGAGGAGCAGAGACGAAAGAATGTGCGATGCAGGATGGGGTAAGTGCTACCACGAAGATAATGAGAGTTCCATTCCATTGTAAATGAAACATGGCAATTCTGATGGTTTAATTTAAGAACAGGTAGGGCATGAGGGAGAAAAGCAGATAATGATGGAAAGCTTAAGAGGAGAGATTTGAAAGAAAAAGGGAGAGCATGCACCCTTCTGCAAAATATATCTCATATCAAAGCAACTCCTTTGAAGTTGCTCAAGTCATTAAACCAGGGCTAAGCTTGGCCTACAAGGCCTAAAATATAGCTGTTACACAAAGCCACGGACCAAGGCAAGGTTCTGTAAGTAGGTACAGCCGGCAGGAATTTCCAGGATGCATTGGATATGCCCGTATTGTCTTCTGGGAACCCGAAAGTGCAGGCTAAGTCACGGCCAGAGGGTGCAGAAGGCTGAGCACTTACTTGGGCATGTCAGCGAGTTTCTAGACAGACAGACAGATGGACAGTACATGGTGGGGAGGGAGCAACATGCACTGTGCTATTTGCTATTCTTATGCTCATTCTTTCTGAGTCTGATAGACCTCTCTTAATGAGAATGATGGTTGCATGGGTGAAAGGGGAGGATTGTTTATGAATGTAACTTAGACGAAAGACCGTGGTGGCTGTTCTGCTTTTTAATACACACTTGGTCCTGCTGCCCATCGCTGTGGGGCTGGGAGCCCTGTACCTTGCCAAAATTCTTGTTTTCTCTTGGGAGTCTCTCTTTTTGATTGTAAAAGATCTTTCTGAGGAGACTGAGATTCTCTTTATGTCAGTAGCTCATAAAGGGACTCAGTAAGATTCTCTGTGGTTTCTAATCTTCCCCTTGCTCACATAATTGACCCTAAAATAGAGAAAACTGTATAGCAGACATTGTTGAACAAGACTACCTTTACAGAGGATTTTAGGAAACATTTTATTTCTCATCTTTATTTTGGGAGAGACATAGGGAGACACAAAAATGTTCAGTCAATTATTTCAAAGAAAATAGTTTTCTTTGAGAAAAGTAAAACTTTTTTTTTTTCCCTGTTAGCTATGGAGTGCACTGATACATAATTCTGTTTCTTTGAAGTGTGCAGCCAGTATCATAATTCTAATAAAGTATGTTTTCTTTAATATTCCATTGCTTTGTATTTATTGACCTGATATAATGTAACACAGTATTTATTGTGCTGCGTTTTGTTTTGACACACTGCATGAGCAGCTTCACAATTCACTTATATGAGTGGGTGATTTCTTACAAATGGTGGATATGTTTGTCAGGTGTTTATGACTCTGGCTTGCTTTATTTGTAACAGACACATAACGGTACTTGGAGACAGTGCACATACATGAGGACGCACACAAATATAGAAAATGTTTCAAATATGCGTTTCCCTCTCTCTCTCTGCCTATGTTCTCCTCTAGCCTGGAGGCACTTGGAAGGATGTCACTAGGGCTAACAAAAAGTGTTCAACTCACCTGAAAGTACTCAAATTCTGGCTCAGTTGAAGTTCAGCTCAATTTCATGAACTATCAGTCATGCATGAAACACATCCACAGAAGTATTTAGGCTCCTAAAACCAGTGAAATACCTATTTTCCCTTGATTCACATAAAAGCTGGGTACCTAAAGCACAAGTTAGATGAAATTTAAGCATCTGTGTTCAGTAAAATCTGTCAAAACTATACAAGTTCCTGAAAAGACAAAACAGCCATAGTTTATGGCAAAATTTTCCAGATTAATGATTCTGTTGCACATGCTCAGTGATGACACTGCCTTTAGTGAGCAGTCTGGCTATCTAGGTCCCCATGTAAGTGCTGTGTTGCAATATCTAAAACAGAGTTTCCAGTGATTGCTCCTATCAAGTTCATGTAACAAACATGTAATTTTCATTATTAAATTTCAACTGTGGATCTGTGTCTAAAACAAGCAATAGATTAGAAAATAACCCATATTCTATACTGATCTATGTCACAGTATATTTGGGCTTAATTTTAACCAAAACAGAAGTGCAAAGGATGCATCCTTAACCCTAAGTTTACACGTTTCAACAAAGATGTACCAAAGGAATAAGAAAAAGAAAAAAAAAAAAGCACCCCACAAAAAGGTAATTGGATCTCTGGATTAGGGAATAAAACAACACGTATTTCAAGAGTGAAAATATATGTGCAGGTCTTCATAATTCCATTCATCCATGGAAGAAAATATTGTGTCATGGAGTGTTTAAGACACTGCTAAGATTCTAAGACTTTACCACAGAAAAATTCAGACATTGAAATATTTTCATCAACTGATTATATTTATAAAATCCATATGAAAAGTGCAAACAGTCAGGGGAAATCATTTGGGATGCCTGGTGGTAGGGAAAATTAATTAAGAACTCCATCTTAACTGTTGATTTAAGATTTGATAGAATAATTTTATCTTCTGATATATATTGCTTGCTCCTGGGACCAACTTGTCAACTTTGTGTCAACTTCTAAATGTATTAAATACAAATACTAATGTGGCTGAGACTTTTAATTGAGTAATGATGATGGAAAATACTGGAAAAGTTAAGAATTGGCATGTACTGGCAGGTCAGACCTGTAATAAGAGCTCAGGAAGACGTAGTGCCCTGTGGGGAAACTGAGCCAGGGAGCTGCACCTCATTCCAAGCTTGTCCCTTACTCTTGGAACATTAGATGTTCTAATAAGGTGCTCTAGTGCACTTAACCAGTAACGTAGTACTGCTCTCACTTTACTAAGCAGTAAGCTTGACCCTTCCATACCTGTCTACATAAAGCAAACAAAGAAATACCAGGTACTTAGTAAATGCTCACAGAGTTTTCAAGCAATACTTTCAAAAAAATAAGCATTAAACGAAGCTTTTGAGCCAACAGGACATTTAAATTGAAACAGGAGTTGATTTTTTTGAAAATTCTTTGATGTCTAGCAGGTGCTTGGATATTTTAATAATGAACTTTACTAAAAACACTGTATATATAGACAAACAAACTCTGAAAGTACTTAAGAAAACTAGACAATTAGACAACCTAATGGCTAAATAAGATTATTGTAGGTAAGTGGAAGGTATGTTGCATTTGAACGAGTAGTGCAAGCTACCCCTACACATTGATGGATTTGTAATTAGCTGCAGCCATTTAGGGAACAGACTTGGGTGTCACTGGAGCAGCTAAATGAAAACTTCTGCTCAGTGCTCTATAACCATGAGGGATACCTGAAAGACATATGATTGTTTGAAGAGTATGATATAGAATAGAACAATACTGATGACACATATTTCAAAAATTCAGTATTCATTGCTGCAGTGTTCATTTTGATGTGAAAAGATATAGCAGAAGAGAAACAGTCCAAAGAAGGGAAATCAGAATTCTTATAGGTTTAGAAAACTTCTGTTGGAAGAGAGATCAAAAAGATTAAGTCAATTTAGTTTATAGAAGAGATGAATAAAAGGTGGAAGGCTAGAATTATATATAATATATATATGCTTATTGCAGGGGGGGTGGACTAGATGACCTTTAAAGGTCTCTTCCAACCCAAACTATTCTATGATTCTATGATAATAATAGTATAGTGAATGATATCCCATTTGGTCATATGCCTGCTTCCCTTTCACATAACTCAGAAGAAGGAAATGCTTAGTAAAATTAACATCACTGGAATAATTTTGCTGCAGCTTTTAAATATTCTTAGTGTGTGCTAAACATTTCACATGTTTTTCTTGTAGGTTTTATTTTTCCTGACAGGGTGTTTTTGACTTAAGTGAAAATCTATCTTAATGTAAATTAACTTTTTTATGACCAGTAAGCATCAGCAATGAAAGTTTAAACTTTGCATTTTACAAATAAAAAAATATTCAAAGCTTTTATTTGTGAAGGAAAACAAAAGTTAATGTCATCATAATCCTAAATAGATGAAGCAGTGGTGAAGAAAACTGCAAAGCAAATATGAAATTTAATAATGGCCCTCCGACAGCTTGCTCTCAGATTGTTAGGAATTCATTAAACAATGGTTGAGCAGAACAGACAATTAAATTATTCTCATATGAAGTATCTATCCATATTATGAATATTGCATATGACAGTACACATTTCTGAAGGGTAGTAGTCAACAAATTTCATTTCAGAGAATCAGCAAGAGGCTTGATTTCAGCCTCCAGATATACCCTTCTTTGTTTCCCAGACAAAATAATAATAATAACAACAATAATTGGGATGCTGACATATAAACAGAGTTAATATACAGAATCTTAAGTACATAATGTAACCTTTCAATAACTGTAGGCAGAAGCTTATGCCAGTTACTTGACAGATATTTCAGATACACATTTTCTGTAGACTTATAAAAAAAGTACAGGAGGAGCTGGTAAAATGTTCATGGCAGCATTAAAAAAAGTCAATGAGATTAAAAGTCAGACAAAACAAAGACAAACACAAGTAGAATTTACAGTGCTGTATATCATGATGTGGAATGAACACCAAACAGTGTGAGAAATTTATCTCATACTAGCACTCAATCTTATTGTCATGTTTTGCTAATTTTAAACTTCACTTATGACTGATGAGCACTAATCGAAAAAGAATCTGACAAAATAAAATTTCGGTTTTACTGGACACCTGAAAATATAGACCAGGTATTTATTAGGAATCAACTAAGTCACTGAAAGACACTGGGAAATATTAAACAGCATATCTAAAAGAGGTTTTAAGAGACTTTTGGTTTCCTTTAAGATGAGAAACTGGAATACAAAAGACATTTTATGTAGTGTTTAAAGCTAAAAATAAAACCGGTTACATCAGTTAGTGATGAGAATTTTGTAATCATTGGATTAATGATCTACAGCTAAGATCAAGATGACCAAGAGTAATATAAATAACATAATAAAGGAATACATTCTAAACATCTTTGAGATAATATGTTCCTAAATCAATGTAACCCACAAAATCAGGGCTCTGCTTCAGTCCTCACCCTCCAGTATCACAACTAGAAATAGATACGAAGCTTTAACAGCTGCAGACACCCACGAGCAAGGATGGCAAGGAGAAACTACTCTAGCAGAGTATATAGAGATTGGACCCAGCCTATGGAGTATATTAGCCCATGCCATCAGCTTTATTTCAGATGAAGCAAGAGAAATAATCAGGGTAGTGACTGAAGACCCACAGTTAAATGTTTCCTGCTCTGGTGCACACTTCAAGAACTGCCTCAGCAGCTTTCCTTGATGCCTCCTTCTGCTCCTCTGCCACTCTTCTACGCTCTTATCGCTGTCAGAACTTTGGGTATTCAGCTGTGTGTAGCCACAGCAAAAATTCTTAGTTTGTCCTCCCAGCAGCCCCTATGGCATGACAGTCTCACTGAAATGCTAAGGAGGGACTTCTAAGGAGCCACTTCTAATTTAGATGCTGAGATCCTGACTAGGTTCAAAACTTGCAAGACTTTCCCATTTCTTTAATAAATCTAAAACTCATTAGGACGTCTCTTGTTTCAATATGAATAATATTATTTTCTCTAGCTTTGGCAAATACAATATTGTCTCACTTATATCCATTTATAATGATTATTTTCCTAGCTTGTCCCTTGATCATGCCATGACCCTTAGATACCTTTGCTGGTGCCTCCCTGCTCTGCTGGGTTAAACTACTCCCCCCCCCCGCCCTTATTTCATGATTACTTTTTGCATTTCTCTACTCTGTGTATTGCCTTTTATTCAATATCATGCATTAAGACTTGATCTATCTATTGGTTCATTCTGTCCACCTCCATTATGTGATTGTATTTTCAGAAAAGCACCTTAGCATGTGCTTTTGCCTTCAGAATGCAAGAGTGTGTCAGTGTACACCACAAGGCTGTGCTGCCATTCAGTGAGACTTGGACAGGCTGGAGCTTTGGGCAGAGACGAACCTCATGAGGTTCAATGCGGGCAAGTGCAGGGTCCTGCACCTGGGGAGGAATAACCCCATGCACCGGTACAGGTTAGGGGTTGACGTCCTGGAAAGCAGCTCTGCGGAGAAGGACCTGGCAAATTCACCATGAGCCAGCAACGTGCCCTTGTGGCCAGGAAGACCAACAGCTTCCTGGGGTGCATTAAGAAGAGTGTGGCCAGCAAGTCAAGGGAGGTTATCCTCCCTCTCTACTCTGCCCTAGTGAGGCCCCATCTGGAGTCCTGCATCCAGTTCTGGGTTCCCCAGTCCAAGAAAGATGAGGAAGTACTGGAGGGAGTCCAGCGGAGGGCCACAAAGATGATTAAGGGACTGGAGCATCTCTGCTATGGGGAAAGGCTGAGGGAGCTGGGGCTGTTCAGCCTGAGGAAGGGAAGACTGAGAGGGGACCTCATCAATGCTTATCAATATCTCAAGGGTGGGTGTCAAGAGGATGGGGCCAGACTCTTTTCAGTGGTGCCCAGCGACAGGACAAGGGGCAACGGGCACAAACTGGAACACGGGAAGCTCCGCCTGAACATAAGGAAAAACTTCTTCACTGTGAGGGTGACAGAGCCCTGGCACAGGCTGCCCAGGGAGGGTGTGGAGTCTCCTTCTCTGGAGAGATTCAAAACCCGCCTGGACGCGGTCCTGTTCAACCTATTCTAGGTGACCCTGCTCTGGCAGGGGGGTTGGACTAGATGATCTCCAGAGGTCCCTTCCAACCCCTGCCATTCTGTGATTCTGTGTAAAAGTGCACCAGTAACACCAGAGAGCCTTTTGACTTTTCTAGACTGTGTTTTAAAAATTTCAACTGTTCTAAAACGTTTTTATCTGGCCTGACTTCGTTACACGCAGAATGATGATGTGCTTGTTCTGCTAATTGAGGTAAGTTGGCATCAGGTACAGAAATATGCACGCCAGCTGTGCAAATGTTGTCTGTACTGGTGATACATTCTTGTTAAAGAAAAAAAATGCATCTGTGCTCATCAGAGCTAGAATACACTGAGTAGATGCAAGGCAGGTTGATGTTTTTAACCTGGTTCAAGCAACCAAGAAATTCTCTCATCACTGTGGCTGGGTGCAGGCCAAGTAATGGAAATAAAGTATGCCTTGTGCTCTCGTGGCCTGGCTTTGCAGAGTGGCAGAGAGGAAGGAATGTGATTCTGTGTTCTGTTCAGGCATGGATCTGCTGGGGGTGGGGGAGGAGAAGGGATAAGAAAGCATCTTTAGCCTGTGGATTCATACTGCTTGGTGTGAAGCGTATGCTTACCCACTGTATGAGACAGTTGTCAATGTGTAGCCTACTCCTCTGGTTGGACTTGGAGGAAACTTTAATTCTTTTCAGCTACAGCATCTGGTCTTAAATCCTGGGTTATAGATTCTTTGTTTATCTATCAGGAAAGGAAGAAAAACGAGAGTGAAACCCCTTCTTCAGGACAATGAATCAGGAGGTAAGGTACACAATTTATTCTTGACAGAAGTCAAAGGAAGAAACATCTTAAATCTTACAGCTCTTGGACAAAGTATAGGCCTTCACAACCAGCCCACGCACTCAATTTGGACTCCTTTCATGGATTTTCATCAGAGGTCAAGGCAGTCTGGATAGTTAAGGAAACTGGTCTTGCCAGTATAGGAAGGTCTAAAAGTAATCATTAGGTCTGCACACACTTCTGAAAGTGCTGGAGCAGATCCTTGGGAAGTATCTCAGGGAAAAACATCTCAAGGCTTTTGACACAAAGGATTTTCTTAAAAAAAATTTAGAGAGTATGTCATTAGTAAAAAACCTGGAACAGTAAGACAGTGAAGGTGGTTCCAATAACCAAATCTTCAGCAAAGTTATTAGAGTTTTATCATCAAAATAGAAGGACTGAGTGGGGTTCTCATTTGCATAATGACATTGTAAAAAATAGCATTTATTCTACTGTAAGGTGTAAATAAAAGTATAGCCTGCAAGATGTGTGAAGTAATCCTTCTGCCTTATTCAGGAAAGTATCTGCTGGAGTACTGGGCTCTACTCTTCAAAAAAGTAGTTGTTTTCCCTGGACTCTTTCCACATCTATATTCAGCTAGAAGTCAGCTCCTGTGCAAAGGACTGTGATATTTCAGGTCTTTTAGCTTAGAGATACAGAAACTTAAAGCTGACAGAGGTAGGACATGATAGAAACATTAATTTCTGTCCACTTAGAAGAGAAGATGGAAGGAAGGAAATGATCGGGTGAATGCCGAACTGTTATCCTCCAAATCCCACAATACTGGAATTAGGATGCTCAGTGGAAGTAATAGGATACCAGTTAAAACACAAAAGAAGGAACAGTTTTGCATGAAGGGCGGTGAATTCCTGGAACTTTCTCCTATAGGAGATTTTGGTGGCAGGCAGGATCAGCAAGTTCAAGAAGGGATTGAACAAATTCCCGGACAGCAGATCCATAAAGGGACGCTAAAAGGACTAGGGAGGGATTTTCCCTGTGGCATTCCTAATACAATATTTGTAGATATAGGAGAAGTACAACAGGGATGGGCTGCAGAAAATGGGCAGGCTTATATACTCTCTTTAAATAGCCTTTCTCATTGCTATTGTCTGAGACAAAGTACTGGACTAGATGTACTATTAGTCTGATCTAATAGAAAATTTCTTGCATTTTTAAGATAGATCTATATTTTATCCATAGGAGGACAAAACGAAAATTAAGCCTTCCTCCCTCTCCCCTGAAAACATAATATTTTCATGATGACAAGATACTTTTGAACAATTTGGACTATGGAATGTTCAGATACTCCTTCTGGATATATAAGCAAAGACAATGAGATTAATATTTCAAATTTAATTTGTTTAGACAGTTATATTTTGAGGGGTTTTAATCTTGTGGGTTAGGGCAAATCAGACCAGAGAACCTGCTATTCTTATTCTTTCAATGTTATTAAAGGCTAGGCAAGCCTTGGAGGGCATTAATCTTCTGCGAGTCCCAGAGGGAAGAGAACACATTTTCCAGGCTACTGGTGGAATCCATCTATCTCTGCAAAGGAGATTTTTCATTGCCTACTCACTGAACAGCCTAACAAGGAATGGAGTGGGCTGTAAAGCTATCAATGGATTCTGGAAGTGTGCCTTGCCCAGAAATCACATTTGAGCATCTTATGATCCTCCTGTACAAAAAAATAGAAACTCTTACACTAGAGATTTTGATCAAAAGCAAAGTGGTTTTAGACAAAGATATATAGGTCTGCAAACTGATCCCTCCCTCCTTTTTGCTGTCCATACTGGGCTACCTGCCATAGCTGACATACATAAGGAACTTTTCCAACTCTGCAGCCATTGGGACAGAAAGTCTATAGTGATTTGTTCAACATTTTAATGTTAATAAAAATGCAATGCATTCAACTAATGTAACAGAACTGTGAAAGAAAAGGCATGTACTGCCATTGCTCATGAAAAAGACTATTGGCTTCTTACTCAAATACATAGAGAGCATTTATTTAATCTCTTTCTGACTGTAGTTTCTGGAAATACTCTTACCACTCTTAATTTTATAGTATGCTTATCTTCTGCTATGCCTGTGCTCAGATTCAGGCTGGAGCTAGTCAAGTCAAGCCAAGAGACTTTAACTAGTGTGCATACTTCTTGGAGAGGGCAACTGTGAGCAAATGTCTACCCTGTGCTTAGCTTTTGTCTTCTTAGAAAGTAATTTGGGTTTATTGCAGATTGGAATTGGGGTGTAAGCGAATACATGTAGCATGTATGCTCAAGGAGTTTAGGTCAATGGCAAGCCAAAGCTTGAACCTAATTTGAGAACAGCATTGTCCATCTCTGCTTATGTTATATGACAATTAATTAAGCTCCTTTCTACTCTTCAAATTGTCCTCATACAAATGCAAATACGGCATATTTCAATAAAAAAACCCTCATCCCTCTGGAAGAAATCTTGACTTTTCACTCCAGCTAAGTAATAATAGCTGAGTACTAGCTGTCTCTCAGTGCTGTTTGGCACCTCTTGGACTAGGGCTGCAGAAACTAGAATAGAGCCCATGGAAGCAAAGGTACAAACAGAAGACAGGTGTTCGCAGTCTGACGGATATCTTCTACTAAAGGCAAGGTGGCTGACCTTGGAGCCTATATGTTTTGGAGCCTATATATTTTGATGGAGGTGACTTGTGTCTCTGTTGAGGAAATGTCAGTATAAAAGCCATCAAAATCTTTGCTGAAAGTGGTTTTTAGCTGTGACTATGTTGTAAGATGCCCAGAAGCCCTAAAAAAAGCATATTGCCTGTTGCACAAGCTGAAAGTTCTCAGCAAGACTGCCAGAAGTCTTTGCTCCTAGGAAAGCCCACCGTTGGCCTCATTTTAGTAGGATGACAAAGGCAGTATTCTGGATAAGTTGTCTTTCAAGTAAAGGAGACAGCAAACCAGAATATAAATGTTTAATTCTCTCATCAGCTATGGTCCAGGACTCTCTCGGTACACTTTCTTTGCCATGTTGCAGACTGCAGGATGCAGATTGCAAGGGAGTGGGACAGGACTTTTGTCATTCTTTCTTCTTTGTAATATTAGAGCTGAAAAGTCACTCTAAGACTGGCCTTGTGAAATAAAGTGTGAAATTACTAGAAGTGTACTCAAAGAAATGCAAAATGACTACTTTCTATGTTGCAAAACCACAAAACTAGAACTCCTAGCATTGTATCTAGTTGGCTTATGGGGAGGGAAGGGAGCTAAGACTACATTTGCAGGTGATACCTCAAAGTAGATACAAATAAGTATAAACTATATATAAAAAATTGTTTTTAAGAGACATAGCAATACGGGGTTGTAGAATGGCTCCAAAGAGGTCTTAAACTGTTGAGGTTTTGGCCATCAGTGGGTCTCACCTAGACTAGTAGTAGTTTATCTGAAGGTGAATTATGATCAGGAGCTCTTTTTTTGTATTTATCATAACATTCAGCTCCTCAGATGGGAACGGTGCTTCACCCCGTGTCTGTTCAAGAGAGGAGGCAGCCAGGTACCTCTGAACAGCAAAGCTCGGGTGGGCCCGGAAGGCTGTAGCTGGCTGGTAAATACAGCGTACCTTCCCCATCATCAGCACTCCCAGGGGGAGTGTGTGCTCCTCAGCCAGGCTGAGTAGTTTTGACCCCACACAGAGAAAGTGCTTCAGGAGGAGGAGGGGGTTGGCGTGAGGCAACTTGTTGGCCACCCTGATGGAACAGGAACACAACGTTAATAAAGTAGATGTTGTCAACACTCATCACCCAGGCTGATCTCACCCAAGCCCACCTGAGGGAAGGCTCCCTGGCCACGCTGGGTCTGCAGCAGAGGGACTGCCTTCACTGAGATACTGCCACCTCCTTCCCTGCCCTTCTGGCAAGAGTCCCTTTGTGGAGAAACCTCCAATGCCTTCAGGAAGTGCTCCAAGGAGAGAAATGTTTTTTGGTGCCACATTCCCCTAAAATCTGACTCCACAGGAGCAAGAGGTGGCTGACAGGAAACACAGCTTGTTCAAGGAGGCCATCGCTTTGCCTCTATGAGTGCTCGGCCTCTGTCAGTCCCTGCAAAGCAGGCAGGCTGCTCGCCACACATACTCTCTCAGTCCTGCCAGCTTCTCTTGCCTGCTGGTCTTCTGCAGGGCACTCATCCACTCCTTGTAGAACTCTACATTGAGGAGCTTGAATGGGATGTTTCGGAGGAAGTCCTGCAGTGTCAAGGGCTGAGACTCCCTGGTTGCCATTCATAAGCTGACTCGGGAACCGGACAGCCAAGGAGTGATCAGCAAGAATCGCTCATGCTTTAATAGTCCCATATGGCCAGTGTGAAAATCTAACAGAGAGTGGAGGCTAACAGTGGACTATCATGGCCTGAAGGAAGTCACGCCATCACTGAGTGCTGCCATACTGGACATGCCAGAACTCCAGTACAAACTGGAGTCAAAGGCAGCTAAGTGATATGTCACAACTGATATTTCTAACACATTTTTTCTCGATCCCTTTGGCAGCACAGTGCTGGCCACAGTTTGCTTTCACTTGGAGGGGTGTCCGGTACACCTGATATTGACTGAAACACAGCCCTACCATTTGCCATGGACTCATACAGACTGCACTGGAATAGGGTGAAGCTTCTGAACACTGGCAATATATTGACGACACCGTCTTGTTGAGAAACACAGCAGAGGAAACGTTTGAGAGAGGGAAAAGAATAATAAAGATTTTTCTGAAAGCTGGTTTTGTCATAAAACAAAGGTGAAAGCGCCTGCACAGGAGATTCAGTTTTTAGGAATAAAATGGCAAGATGGGTGTCATCATATCCCAATGGATGTAATCAATAAAATAACAGCTATGTCTCTATTAACTAACAAAAAAGAAACACAAACTTTCTTAGGCATTGTGGGTTTTTGGAGAATGGATATTCCAGATTGCAGTTTGATTGCAAGCCCTCTCTATTGAGTGACCTGGAAGAACATTGATTTCGAATGGGACCCTGAGCAGCAACAAGCCTTTGAACAAACTAAATGGGAGATCGTTTGTGCGGTAGGACTTGAGTCAGTCTGGACAGGACAAGATGTGAGAAACCTGCTTTACGCTGCAGCCAGGGACCACAGCCCCACCTGGAGCCTCTGGCTGCTATCAAAACGTTCCCAGGCACAGTAGAGTAAGATGATCAGCAGTACAGCAAGCAGCGAAAGCAAAATGCAGCCACTAGTGAGCACTAGACTCTAATATACAGTAAGACAAGCAAGCCACACGGCAAGCACAGGAGCCTGACCATTAATAGCTAAACAGCAATAACAGCTATAAATTTGATCTAGCACATTCCAATCAAATCCATCGTTATCTATCTTGAACACTTTGAGCCCCATGTTGGGGCCCAAAAAGGACTGTTGTGGTTTAATCCCAGCCAGCAACTAAGTACCACACAGCCGCTCGCTGACTCCCCACTGGTGGGATGGGGGAGACAATGAGAAGGGTAAAAGTGAGAAAACTCATGGGTTGAGATAAAGACAGTTTAATAGGTAAAGCAAAAGCCACACATGTGAGCAAAGCAAAACAAGGAATTCATTCACTACTTCCCATCGACGGGCAGGTGTGCAGCCATCTCCAGGAAAGCAGGGCTCCATCATGTGTAACAGTTACTTGGGAAGACAAATGCCATCACTCCAAACATCCCTCCCTTCCTTCTTCTTCTTCCAGCTTTCTATGCTGAGCATGACGTCATATGGCATGAAATATCTTTTTGGTCAGTTGGAGTCAGCTGTCCCAGCTGTGTCCCCTCCCAGCTTCTTGTGCACCCCCAACCTACTCATTGATGGGGTGGGGTGAGAAGCAGAAAAGGCCTTGACTCTGTGTAAGCACTGCTCAGCAGTAACTAAAACATCCCTGTATTATCAACACTGTTTCCAGCACAAATCCAAAACGTAGCCCCTTACTAGCTACTCTGAAGAAAATTAACTCTATCCCAGCCAAAACCAGCACAGCACCTGAAGAGACTCGAGGTTGACCTCTAGAGTTTTGGAGATGGAGATGTAGAGGATCTGAGGCCCACTACATTCCAATTGAAAAAGAAACATTAGCAGCATATGAAGGGGTTTGAGCCACTTCAGAAGTAGTTGGTACTGAAGCATAGCTCCTCTTGGCACCTTGATTGGCCTTGCTGGGCTGGAAGTTCAAAGGGAGCATGCATCACGCAACTGATGCTACCTGCAGTTGCACTGATCATGCAGTGGGCTTGAATGGGCAGCCCCAACTGCCAAGGAATCCTGGAAGTGATCATGGACTGGCCAGAAGGAAGACACTTCAGAGTGCTGAAGAGTGCAGAGGAGGTCGAAACTTATAGACTCCAAAAATTGTAGAATATGGCTGAGAGATTATCTGAGTATGAACATAGGTACATACTAACATCTTGGTATGTTGTACAACAGTATGAACTCTACTCCATACACAAAGAAAGATTAGATTCAGCAGGAACATATGCATGGGCTTAGGGTATCTTTTCTTTTCTGTGGATGCAAGGTGGTGTAAGCTTTTCAAAAGTTCAGGCTAGACATATTTTTAGCATTTACAGAACAGAAATAGTGTGAAGAATTGAGAGTTTGAGGTATTTAATACAAGTACTGTAGAGAAAAAGGGGAAGGATTCCATTCTAATTTGGATTCACCAAATTTAGTTGCTTCTGCATAGGTCTCTAAATGGGAGATAGGTTTCTAAAATTTCATTAGAGCCAATGGAATGGGATTCAGTGGCATTGCTGCGTGTCCTAGTTAGGCTCTAGGTGCCACTCTGAAATATGGAGAGCTTCTGTAGGTCCTGTGTCATATCTGTCAGCTCTCTGCAGATGTTTTGAATATCCTGAGACATTTCACATGGCACTGTGTGCCTTTGTTTAGATAAGTGAATCTCACTTGGGGAGCTACTAAAAATATTTGAAGTTGTGTTCTGCTGTAAGGCTCATTTCAGTGGCCTAAACATAGGTTTCTACTGCAATTTCAGAAACCCTAGAGTATCCAAGACATCTGCGCAGGGCTGACAGTTATGACACAGGACCTATGGGAGATGCATGCCCTTCTGAAGTACCCATTAGAAGCTAGACAGGATATGACTGGTTTTTGAAATGGCATAGACATCTGTGTTTCGGCAATAGAATCAACCCCCTAAATGTAGATGTCTTAATCTCAGATTGAATTCCACCCAAATAGCCTATGTTTAGAAATTTAATTAAGTAAACTGATTTGCAAAAGTTACTGAGAACCCAATGTCTCCTACTGAAGTCAGACTTGTATTCATCAGGAAAAAAAAAAGGATCTGATTAGTGAATAGACATATCCAGCTTTCTCTTCCTCTCTCTCTAAAAAATAAATAAATAAATAATAAAAAATATCTTGAAATGCAATAAACATTTTGGGGGAAATTGTAATTACGGGGGGAGAATACTCAGATTGCATGAATATTCACATTTGTAGATGATTCTGCTTTACCCATGTTTGCATCTCTTAACTAACTTGAATATCTTCAGGCAATCAAATTTAGCAGGCAGGATCACACACACAAGCAAATTTCAAAGTCACAAGTATTTTCACAAACTGATTGGTACACAGAGGGATTTCTTACAGACTTGCTTCCATGCTCATCCAAACACGAACAATGATGTGCAATTTTATCTGACCTATGCTAGGGAATGAATTTCAAACATGAACACTGATCCATGCAGTGAAAGAATCTATCTAAAAATAATAATCATAACAACAGAAATCAAATTCCATTTAAATATTGCTGATCTGCTTACAGATATTACATGCAGAAAACAGGCTAAATATTGACTTTATGGATTTGTTTCAAAATAGACACTATTCTGTGTTAGTAAGTCACAGAGCTAATGACTACTATGCAATGAATGCAGTTCAGACCAGTTTTGGTGTAGATGAAGAGTCAGCTGGCAGAGTGGTGGTATAAGGAGTTTGTGCTTCCAAAAGATACATCAGTTAGTGCAGAATAACAGTATATGCTGCACGTCACACAGCAACAGGACCCCTCCTACACTGTACAGACACTCCTGTTGCCCCTTGTGAGGTCCATATGACTTCATTTAGCTCTGGGTGCTGAGGTCACTTGGTGTATCACACTGCCTTGCTTCCCTTGCTGGTGCTGCACAGTGTCTCAAGGTTATGGTCAGCCATGCTGTACCAGTTTCTTCTTCCATGCTACCAATCTTCATTTCTTTGTGGTGTTTTGGTGGCTTTATCACCTCAGTCTGTACTGGGAATAGCTGGCAGGGCTGAGGAGTGGAGGTGGTGTGTATGGAGAAGGCTGATTCTGTAGCCAGGCAGAGGAGCCCACGGAGCTCCAGCTCATACATGTTTACACAAGAGCAGCAGCTGCTAGGGGCAAGAGACATGGATGAGATGCTCTTGGGGGAGACATGTGGGGAAAGGTGCTCAGGGAGACAGGGAGAGAAGCTCTTGGAGGAGTCTTAAGGGGAGAGGCTCTTGGAAAGATATGTAGGAGGGAGGTTCTTGGGAAGACACACAGGTGAAAGGCTTTTGGGGCAACATGTAGGGAGAGGCTTTTGGGGCAGACTCATGGGGGAGATGCTCCTGGGGGCACACTTGAGGAGATGCTTTTGGGAAGACACACAGAGTAGGTGCTCTGAAAGATGCTCTTGGAGACATGCAGATGGCAAGACTTCAGGGGTAGATCAGAGAGACTGCATGGATAGATGACAGACTCCAGGAATACCTGAGAAAGAACCCTGAGGGAAATCCAAAGAGACTAGGAGAGAGCACCAAAGTGACTTCCAGGGGACCTCATAGCCTGGGCCCAGGACTGTGCACTGCACAGCTGGGACTGCTGTGGTGACCCACCCAGCCTTCCTCCCAGACCTTGCCATCTCCTCGGCTGCGAGATAGGGAGGTTGTGTAATACTTAAAATGGTGCGTATATCCATGATTAAACTGTTTCGATACCCAAGTGCATTTAATTTCCACGTTAGCAATTTGGTCTTAAACCATGACAGAGTATCCTGCAATCTCTTTGTGTTAGTTTAGAATCAAAATGCCTCTTTTTTTCCATATTTCAATAACTTACCTTTTTTTCCAAAGAAAGGATAGTAGAAAAACTCAAACCTTTTTAAACACTTTAAAGCCTGTTGCTTTGACAAGCTTAGTTCAATGTACTCTTCTGCTTCTGTACACAATTTGTAGATATCCTTTTCTTGACAGCAGTGCTTAACACCATCTGTATAGGATTTCTTCAACAGAAAACACCACCAGGTCCTCTGGCAGATCACACTACTCACCATGGAAGCAATCATTCCCAGCAAGCCTCACATGCTGGGCTTTCTTATGTTTGTCCATCACCCCAAAACTGCATGAGTGTTGAAAATGTTTCCTTTGGAAACACAAACTCCTTATGCCTCCTTTGCCAGTTCACTCTTCGTACACACCAAAACTGGTTTGAACTGCATTCACTGCACAGTAGTCATTAGTCCAACTCTAGTTTTTTATAGCCTATGACTAGGTGGAAGACAGCTGGACAAATTCACGGTACAAACATCCAGTAAATTGCAATCATTTTATTCTGGAGTGAAATAGTCAGTGATAGATGACTATAAACTCTACTGGGGTAGCAGAGATAAAAGGTGCAACCAATGTTGTGAATACGGAGCTCTCTAGCATATACTAAAGCAATATGAAGGAAGATATTACTAAAAGAATATATTACTTTGCTTATCAATGAATTTGGTTTTAATATCACAAAAGAAAACGATTATTTTGTCCTTCTTCACTGTTGTATTCTAATTCACATACTGCAAATGGGTGCATCTTTTTTTTTTTTTTACTTTACTACGGAGCTAATGTCACTATCTCTGCTGTACAGTCCAGTAATAACACCACAAGACTTCAAACTCACATAAGCTGGCATCAGTGTTCACCAATAACTATGGAACCTGCATAATTATTTCTTTTGTTTATTTAGAAAACATGATCTGGCAGTTATAATTACAGATCTGTTTTCTTAACCAAACTATTTAGATGCTGTGACACTGTAGTTTTTATTTTCTTACTAAGATTTTATTACATACTACATATTCCAGGACCTCTCACACTTAACCTTGTTCAATTACGCCTCATGGTTACACTGTTAAAAAGGTAGATTAAAGGGTATTTTCTGTTGTATGTGATCTTTTAAGTAAAAAGCCATCAGAGACGGTCTCAGGTTTTCAGATGGTCTTTATCATGTTGTCGTACACCTTCACTTCTCATCATTAGCGCTTCCTGTCTTTAACCTT
Source organism: Phoenicopterus ruber ruber (assembly GCA_009819775.1). Lineage (NCBI taxonomy): Eukaryota > Metazoa > Chordata > Aves > Phoenicopteriformes > Phoenicopteridae > Phoenicopterus > Phoenicopterus ruber. The sequence continues at coordinate 185,029,078 of CM020215.1, read as the reverse complement.
CAGATCGCAATCGACTTTGATTCCATCATCATAAATCTACTTCCCCTTCCCCCTCCCCCCACCACATGGTACTTCTGTTGCTGACCTCATCCTTCTTTTAACTAATCATTGTTCTTTTTCAGCATCTCAAACAAATAAGAAAGCCTTTTCTCTCTTTGTATTTATATACTTTTGTCTCTAGGGGTAATTTGGAAGATGATTTCTGTACTGCAGAAGAACTCGATAACTCTGTTGCATTTTCAACATAATTTACAAACCTGTTTCAAACATAGCAAATGAGTTCTTTACCTTGTCATTAGGTTACGTTAGTGGAATTGAATGTCACTTCTATCTTTTCATTTTCCTACTATTGATTTGTCAAGTCTAAGCTAACTGTTTTATATAGCAGCATTTGATTTTCTCTATTTGTTAAGCTCATTGGCAGGAATAAGAATAGTGGAAAGATGTGAGCTTTTGCTGGGTTGCTCTTTGGCTCTACATATGCAGAAAGCTTTGCAAACCATCCAGCTAGTAAGTTCAGTAACAATATGTGTGTCATTTCTACAACTGTATGGTGAGATTTCATCTAAAGGATGCTGTTTGAGATACAGTGCCTGAGGCACTAATTTAATGCTGTATCTGTATATTTATTAGCCATCTCATTCTGTGGGATCCTCCTAAAGCAAATGCTTAAGTTGGTTATATATATTTCTGAAGACCTTCAGATGGCTATCAGGCCCATCAAACTTAGGCGATATAAGGAACAAGGAGCAATGCTGCGAGTATATATCTACTGGGGTTCCAGTCTGCCATGATGTCAAATGGAGCAGGATCAATACTTAAAAAAGAAGATGGCATTTCAGGTCCCGCATTTTGCAGAATACCCTAGTAGTTAAAGCTTCTTCCCCATAAATGGGAGGCCGTGGTTCTAGATCTGATTCAGACTAGAGGGTCCCGGAGTTCACATCTCTCATATGGGAAATTTTGACAGTGGGTATTCTTGTCTTTTTCTGTTGAAATATCATGCAACCAGGAGGACAGCAGTGGCATGGTGCCACTGGGAGTGCACAGGTCATGGAGACTGCATAAGAGCAAGAAGAAGGAGACTTCTGCCCCATCAGATGATCAAGATTTCAACTAGCTGAACTTCCTTAGGGTAGACCTTTAAAATCTGTTTGCTCATTAGGATAAGCTACATCTTTGTCCAGTGGAGTTTCTGTAAGGATAGAGGATCATTAAGGTGGAACACAGATGTTGAATGTGATGTGAAAGAAAGAAAGAAAGAAAAGACAAGAGAAAAATAGGTAGGCGATACTTTCAAAATAAAGCACGTTGCCTGACATAGTTACAAAGAGGGTATTGCCACTATTATGCACAATGCATAAGTTTTGCACAGATACAACCTCAAATCATTACAGCTTCCATCACTGGGATAATTAAGAGCTTAGAGGTATGTCTTAATTCACAATTTGGAGCTTTAATTATAAGATTGCAATGACATTAAAATCAGTCATTGACCACCATGGTAATTTCATGTCCATTAGGACATGCCTTTGCTCTTGATGAAATAATGATCATTCAGTGTATTTCCATCCATCATTATTTGATTAACGAAGAAATGCCAGGTTTCTTTTAACTAGCAATGTCAGTTTGTCTTAGAGCGGTTTAAATTATGGAAAGTAAAATCAGTCCTTATTGAATACCAGAACACAATAAAATCATACCGTATTTCTGAAAAAAAAAGCTCAGAAGGAAGGGTGCTGAACAGACTCAGCCTAAGAATACTTATCAAGAACATCATATATTTCTAATTAGAGTGACATATATTTTCATTTAAGAGAACTGAACTGGGGTTTATATGTATAATTAAGTATGGGTTCTGACAAAACTGTTATTACTATTACAAATTTACTAGCTAATAGCTTCAGGATGAAGTCATTGACAGTTAATGATATCTATGACATATTTTCATAAGTTCTGTAACTGCTGCTCCAGAGGAGCTTGTTACTGTTATAAATCTTAAAAGCAAGTCTCACTTTTCAACTCTGTTTCCCCTTTACAGCTAAATGTTATGCAAAGGAGTGGATGCAGCTCAGCAGGGTCATTTAGTTTTATAGAGCTTCTTGGAGAGAAGGAGTACTTTTATCTCTTAGGGTATGATATATTGTTATGCTGTTCCACATACTAAAGTAAAAATGGCATGAAAGCAGAACTGAAGGAGGGATAGGATGGACAATAGAACTGGGGAATCCAGAGTCATCCAAAAGATTGCATCTGTCTGAGCATCTGGAACTCGAACCCTCTGTTTATGCCTGTGTACCCTTGGTTTCATGAAGTCTTCAGGTGTCCCTGAAGACCTTTGAAAAAAACTAGGACATAATTGTTTGCATTTCCCACTTCTCATGAGTTGCCTAGAAACAGTTGTCTAAGCCATATAACTTGTAGCAATTTATGTATTTTCCATGATGTTTGTTCTATAGACATTTACATGCAGGTACAAGAAGTAAAGTAAACATATAGGAGACAAGGTTTAATCAGTGACAGAGATAGGACATCCAATCAGTTATTTACCTGGAAAAGGGCCGTGTGTTTCTTTGACAGTGTTCTTGAAGCAAGATCACTGACTTCTGGTAATACAGCCGGTCACAGCAAACAATTGCAGAATACTTCTAAAGGTAACACTCTAATTGGCGGCTTAAGTAATGAACTATAAAAAGTAATTAAGTCACCTTTCAGCGGCAGGTATAAAATAATGTTTTAATATTTTGTCATCTATCCTTCTCTTCTGGGTGATTAGCAATCATGATTTAATAACACCCAGTTTAGTCATTCTTTCTGTAAATCATATGAACAATAGAACAGTATTTTACAACTGAATACAGTAGCTTATCAAAATAATCTGAAAAACCATAGGACCATAAATTGTCTAATGATGGTCAAATTGTCTTCAGAGAATCACAGAATTATACAATGGTTGAGGCTGACAAAGACCTCTGGAGATTATCGCGCGCGCGCGCGTGTGTGTGTGTGTGTGTGTGTGTCCCCTTTTCAATACAGTATGCAATAGTTTCAATAAAATGCAATAGCTTTCAGTAAAGTATGCAGCGGACTAAATCCTCAAAGCAAACTTAAACCAGTTAAGTCCCATTTCTTTGGTTTCACCTTCTCCACCTGTAAGTAGGCTATTAATTTTCATTCAAATGTCTCTTTTCACCTCCTGATTTTGTCTGGGACCAAGAGCTGGACCGTTAAAAGATTACAGAAGCCCAGAGATATTGCAGAACCTTTTCAGATTTATCTGCAAAGATGCATCTGAGAAGATACAATAGAACTAAGATACAATGCATGCAATGGAACTATTTAACTTCCCTTGATTGTTGCTTTCTGATTTTCATTAATATACATTTTGGTTTTGATCTGGTGGACCAGGTGATCGAGTGGAAAGATCACATTGTTTCATCTTTCCTATCAGATTGTTATTACCCAGAGTTTTGGACCGGTTTGAGTTTTTTGGGTTTTTTTTAATTTCTTTTTTTCTTTTTTTTGTTGTGTACTTTTTGAAAGACAATTACATTATCCCTGACTAAACATCTCGGTCTCATTCACACACCTAGCTGACTCAGTAAAACAATTCTGCTGATTTCGGCAACACAGGGTCAGAACTATAAAGCCAAAGTTCATCCCATCTAAATTTAGCTGCTAAAACGTATATACACTAGGAGTGCCAATGCAGGTATTTAAGAGGTTATTGCCAAAGCCCAAACTAGTCCAAATCAGCTCCCTTTCCAGTTAATGGAGGGAAAAAGGCATTCCCAGAGGGTGATTCACTTCATCCCAAGACACTGAAAAATTACTTTCCCGCTTGATCTGTTGGGTAGGGTGGGGTGAGCGCCAATGCGTGGAGACTCCAGAGGACAGGTCAGCTCTGTGATCCGCTGCATCATGCTCTAGACTTTTTTTTTTTTCTCTTTCTGTCCTTATTGACTACAGAGGGAGCCCCAAACATTTATACTCTTAGCATAGGCGCTTCAGCTAGAAGTCTGCCGTGAAGCAGGATTAATTTGGACTGGGCAGCCTTCCACTCAGATGCTCTGTGAATTTCCATTTTGCACCTTCTTTCAAGTTGTTGTTTACATACAATTGCCTGAATCTTTCCATGTCGTTCCTTTTTCTTTTTCTTCTTCTTCTTCTTTTTTTTTCGCTATCTGGCTTCTGTTCTACCATTTCTGGTGTATGGGTTGAATCAACACCTTTTCTCTCACAGTGAGCTCAGCATAAACTGTGCTTGTCTCAGCTCATTTTATGAAAATACTTACATGCTAATTAAACAAACAAACAAACAAACCCCAAACACTAAGACAACTAAGGCAAAATTTTCACAAGTGTCTAGTGATTTGAGTCTAATTTAGACATTAGAAACTTGACCTACTGTTTCTTAAAGGGTTCTAATTTTCAATGTGGCTCACTGAAAATTATGATGTTTTTCCCTACTCCCCCACCCAAACATCTTCAGCTATTAATGCCCCACTTCTGTAATTGCCTGTCAGCAGCGTTACGCTGACTTTCCCACTCTCCTTCCCTCTTCAGCACTCTCTCCCAGCCCTGAGTATCTCATGCATCCAGTAATGGGCACATACATACCCAACAGTGTGGGAAACTCTAACCTAGTTCACTTAAAGCTGTCTTGCATGTTGATTGTGAATGTATTATCAGGCTAAGATCACTATAGCCCCTGCACTTATCTTTAAAGATCTCTCTTTTTGCGCCCCCCCTCCCCCCCCAAGTATTAGAGTGGAGAGGGTTGCATTCATTGTCTGAAAAGGAATGAAAACTGCTTCTTGGTTGATTTTTTTTTGCTACTGGTCAAAGTACAGCTCCTCCCATAGATCTTAGTGCATTTGTAATAACCTTTCTGTCTTGCTTCTCCTTCCATCATTTGTTTCTTGTCTTCTTTTTTTTTTTTTTTTTTTTGTGGTTTCATATCTCCATGCGTTTGTTTACATAAAGTACTCTTCTTCTTTTTCACCCAAGGGTACTGTTGTATCCTAAGGTGTCTTAAGATGTCAACTAAGTGTACTAATACTTTTTGACATTCCATGACCCCTGAGGAAAAATGTGGAAATGTATTCTGGTTTTACATTAACTAAGACTTTAGTTTATGCAAAACTGACACACAAATGGAGTGGAAGTGATACATAAGACAAATATAATTAGACACCCTGTTTAATGAACTGACATTTCGTTTGGCATCTCTATGGAGGAGGGTGGTTCCGACAGGAGGAGCCTTGAAGTATGAAATTTTGCTTTTTTCTAGATAGAAGGCAGTGTTGGAGTTCAAGAGAATGCTTTGCAAACAAGGACAGAAATTTATATAACACAAACATCCGATCCTTTTCTGGTGATGACAGGACTGACAAGGGCACGTATTGTGTTGGATATGGACTTACAGATCCTTGGGTTTCTTTTCTTCTGCACTGTACCTTATGTAAATATTTGTACTTTTGAAGAAAGGGTATAAAATGTTACCATTGAGAAAGGCACGGATGATTCACAGAGGAAGAGTATGACTCACGTTATCATAACAAAATATCCAATATAACAGTTCTGCCTGCATTGGCTGTGGAAGGAAGTTAAATAACTCGTGTAGACTATGCTGCAGCTTTCAGATGGCTAACTTAGTTAAGGAGATTACCAACCCTAAAGTCTGCCTAGAATGAGATTTAAGTCAAAGTTAGGTGAAACAAATCCACCCTTAGGCCTTTAAGTCCCTTAGTTGCTTTTGAAAATCTTAGAATTAATCAGATTCTTTTCAAAAAGTTAAAAGGGACTCAACTTTTGGCAGAACTCAGCATCTTTTATCTATAACCCCAAAGATTATGACGTGCCTGCAAAGCATAAAATGTGATACCTTTCCAACATTTCGTATCACATTCTTAATTTTCATCTCAGGTAGGTGGATGTTTAAATATCTTTTAAAATTCATTTCATTATATGAGTTTTTGTGCTTTGTGGCTCATCCTATGCCTTGATCACGAGTTTGTTTGCTAGCCTCTATTCACTTGTAATTTTGTGTTTGCTTGCCTCCATTATCTCTTTGCTTGTGTAAAGCTTTTTGAACTTTCAGTCACTCTTTCCCATTAATAACTGTGATATGACACATTCCCTAAAATGAAACTTTGTATATAAACATTTCAAAATCTTGAAAAATGACTCAAGGTTTGAGTAACTGAATATACTGTATAATACTGCTAATCTGTCTCTCCCCTTAATGCTAGCTGCAGCTCCACAGGACAACTTCTTCAGCCTGGAAAATTATGTTCTGAAGGAACCAGACATTTCAGTGAGTCTAAATTTAAAGTTAGAAGATTATCACTAAAGCTGATCTATTGGAATTACCTATCTGAGCCAAAGTAATTCAGGTGCAGTGAAACACTTCTGATTTTAAATTTAGGAGCACTGAAGAGTGAGTGGGATTCTTTGGCATAGCACATAGTTGCTAACACTCTCTCCGTCTCATTCTTTCTGCTTTCCAACTTCATCCTTTTAAAGCCCATGTTTCCAAACCCCAAGTGCTGATGGTGTTAGATGAAAAAGGTATCACTGTATAAAAATGAAAACAAAGATATTTACCATTAAATACTATACAGTTATTAAAAATAGGTAAAATATATCTTATTTCTAAAATGCTGTAATGAGTTACACCATGAAACACTATACGTGATGCATAGATTACTCTTGGGAAAATAGTATAGGAAGGTGATAAACCCATCAAATGGCTGGTAAAGTGAGACTTGTAGGGGTTTTCATTAAAGATGAATTTGAAAACATTGAAGTGAATAGGACTCTGTTGGACTATTCAGGCACAACAGGGGCAGGAGAAATGTAGGCAGATTGTTTTGATATGGACAGACTGAGGGGTCATGCATTTATTTGTTTCTGAAATACTTTGGAAGAAGATAAGAGCCATTAATAGTACTCTAATGGTGTTTGATGGTTAAATTCTTCATAAGGTCACAAAGACCAATACTCCCAGTAACATGTACATGAAAATGTTACTTGTGAGTTCCCTCACCATGGTCAGCAAGGTGCACAATGCATTTATCACCATAAATTTAAGAGTTATTAGTAATTTAGTAGTTAAAAATATGAAGACTCTTCATTAATATATAATTTACAATTCTAAGATTAAGGTAAGACAAGGTAAGGTATAAGAAATTTTTGAGAGTCATAGTCCTATATTCCTGATGAAACACTACAGAATGGAGTTATACCATATTTTTATTGTGCTACATCTTCTCTAGCAATTAAGTTCCTAAAGGACAGAAGTTGAATGCTGAAAGATGTATTCTTTCATTTAAAAAAAAAGCAGAGCAACACAAGTCTACTGCCACAGCCTGGAAATTCTGATTTTCAGCTACTGTAATAACTGAAGATACCCGAACAAAGTTAAGAGCACGATCATTAGCATGAGCCAGTGTGTTCCTGCAACATGTGACGTGATGTATGGTTGCACCCCATGGAAACCCAGTTCAGACTGGGACTGCGTCCTCTCCTAGAGATTACTGCATACAGTCAAGTAGTCTCAGCAACATAAATGACAGTTTGATTAAGAAAAAAAAAGATTTGGTAGTGCGAGTGAGTTACTGAAACGGTTGCAGAGCCACAGTGTGCACAGATCAGACATTCTTTAAACAAATGTATCGTTTTGTACTCTGAGAAGGCTGTCCACTGTCATACTGGGCAGACTCAGGAAAGGAGAATTTCAGGATCCTTCTTACTTTTGGAAATAGAATATTGGTCAATAGAAACCTTGACCCTTTGTATAGAAGTCGATCCAAGGCTAATAAAGAAATACATGCATGTGTTAAAAAAACCCAAACAAACAAACCCCAAAATCAAACCAAAAACATTCTGAGATGTCTTAAATGAATTCATCCTATGAAGCTTTAGATAACTGAAATGCTTGACTATAGAGCAGACTTGCCTTAAGGACACTCTACAGTCAGTGGATTGAGACGGTCACCTCCAAAGAGATTCACAGAATCACAGAATGGTAGGGGTTGGAAGGGACCTCTGGAGATCATCTAGTCCAACCCCCCTGCCAGAGCAGGCTGCACAGGACTGCGTCCAGGTGGTTTTTGAATATCTCCAGAGAAGGAGACTCCATAACCTCCCTGGGCAGCCTGTGCCAGGGCTCTGTCACCCTCACAGGAAAGAAGTTTTTCCTCATGTTCAGGTGGAACTTCCCGTGTTCCAGTTTGTGCCTGTTGCCCCTTGTCCTGTCGCTGGGCACCACTGAAAAGAGTCTGGCCCCATCCTCTTGACACCCACCCTTGAGATGTTTATAAGTATTGATGAGGTCCCCTCTCAGGCTGAACAGCCCCAGCTCCCTCAGCCTTTCCCCATAGCAGAGATGCTCCAGTCCCTTCATCATCTTTGTAGCCCTCCGTTGGACTCTCTCCAGTGGTTCCTTGTCTGTCTTGAACTGGGGAGCCCAGAACTGGACACAGTACTCCAGATGGAGCCTCACTAGGGCAGAGTAGAGGGGCGGAGAACCTCCCTTGACGTGCTGGCCACACTCTTCTTAATGCACCCCAGGATGCCGTTGGCCTTCCTGGCCGCAAGGTCACATTGCTGGCTCATGGTGAATTTGTCATCTACCAGGACTCCCAGGTCCTCCTCCGCAGAGCTGCTTTCCAGGAGGTCAACCCCTAACCTGTACCAGTGCATGGGGTTATTCCTCCCCAGGTGCAGGACCCTGCACTTGCCCGCATTGAACCTCATGAGGTTCGTCTCCGCCCAATGCTCTCTAGCCTGTCCAAGTCTCGCTGAATGGCAGCACAGCCTTCTGGTGTATCAGCCAGTCCTCCCAGTTTCGTGTCATCAGCAAACTTGCTGAGGGTGCACTCTGTCCCTTCATCCAGGTCACTGATAAATAAATTGAACAAGACTGGCCCCAGTACTGACCCCTGGGGAACACCACTAGCCACAGGCCTCCAACTTGACTCTGAGCTGCTGATCACAACCCTCTGAGCTCTGCCATTCAGCCAGGTCTCAGTCCACCTCACTGTCCACTCGTCTAGCCCACACTTCCTGAGCTTACCTATGAGGATGTTATGGGAGACGGTGTCAAAAGCCTTGCTGAAGTCACGTTAGACAACATTCCTTCAGATGCAATTTCCTTCTAGAGGTTTTTACTGTCCTTTGAGCAATTAGGCGATCTTGAGCAACACCTCTTCTAATGCAGAGATCGCAATTCAGTTACAAAAATAGGCAGAGTGCATTTGAGCCTTTCTTTTTTTCTGAAAAGAATAACTTAATTTTAAATTTCCACATAGAAATGTGTTCCAGTCTTAACCTCAGTGCTGGACTTACTGGTTAACACAGTTTCAGGCAGCAGGAAACTACATTTCTAAAGGTAAGTTAATAATATTGATAAATTTACTACAGCTTTACTGAAGGGACCGAATGTTATAAGGGGTAATTGAAAATAATATTCAATGTACTGGCTGTTATTTTATGCTAGCATTCTTGTTGTAGAGGGCATGGCTAACCTCGCTCAACATCCATTCTCTCAGACTTTGTTTCATAATTAATAAATAAAATTAGTAAGCACCTCTCAACCTGCTTTTTAAAATGAAATATGACACAGCTTTGTAATGAGGGTTGACATTCCATGATTCATTTTAATCCTTTCTAAAATGGGCACAGGTCCACATGACATATAGGTAAATATGTTTGAAGATGCCTTGAGTTGCAAAAATACTCAAGGCCATCAAGGTATTTGACAATTAATGTGGAATCTGCCCATTTTTTCATGAATAAAAAAGTGAATAGCTACATTAAGTACATGTAACCTGTCACAAAATGACTTATGCCTTCCCCCAGGTAACTCTTGCTTATATGCTCTGCTCATTCAGTTCTATAATACATTTTTAATAATAAATAACAAATTCAATAATAAATTTGGATGTCAGGTGCTGAACTTAGGAACCTGCCTTTTTCATTTCTCAATGTTAATATCTTTTATGTCTAGCAGGTAAAATCAGAGGAAACAGACATGGGATGAGAAATATAAGGACTATAATGGATAGAAAGAAATAAAAAGAAAGTTAAAACACAGAAACAAATTAGGAGAAAGACTGAGATAAAAATGTTTGACTCTTGTCAATTTTCCAAGACTATTTAATAAAGGAAATAAATTAACAAAAAAGCAAACAAAAAAAAAAAAAAGGAAAGAAAGAATCTTCTATTTAAAAACACTTTGGCACACCAAATAAAGACCTAGTAACTAACAGGTAAACTCAGCCAAGAGTAATGAGGTTTTAAAAATTATCAAATGGATTGTGGTACCTGGACTCGCTCCAGCAGGTCCATGTCCTTCTTGTGGTGGGGTCCCCAGAGCTGGACGCAGTACTCCAGGTGGGGTCTCACCAGAGTGGAGTAGAGGGGCAGAATCCCCTCCCTCGACCTGCTGGCCACGCTTCTTTTGATGCAGCCCAGGATACAGTTGGCCTTCTGGGCTGTGAGCGCACATTGCTGGCTCATGTCCAGCTTTTCATCCACCAGTACACCCAAGTCCTTCTCAGCAGGGCTGCTCTCAATCCATTCTCCACCCAGCCTGTATTTGTGCTTGGGATTGCCCCAACCCACATGCAGGGCCTTGTACTTGACCTTGTTGAACTTCATGAGCTTCGCACAGGCCCACCTCTCAAGCTTCTCAAGGTCCCTCTGGATGGCATCCCTTCCCTCAGGCGTGTCAACGGTACCACTCAGCTTGGTGTCATCTGAAAATTTGCTGAGGGTGCATTCCATCCCATTGTCCATGTCACCGACAAAGATGTTAAACAGCATTGGTCCCAACACTGACCCCTGAGGAACACGACTCTTCACTGGTCTCCTCTTGGACTTCAAGCTGTTGACCACAACTCTTGGAGTGTGACCATCCAGCCAATTCCTTATCCACCGAGCGGTCCATCTGTCAAATCCATGTCTGTCCAATTTAGAGACAAGGATGTTATGTGGGACAGTGTCAAACGCTTTGCACAAGTCCAAGTAGATGACGTCAGTTGCTCTTCCCTTATCCACCAACACTGTAACCCTGTCATAGAAGGCCACCACATTTGTCAGGCACAATTTGCCCTTACTGAAGCCATGTTGGCTGTCACCAATCACCTCCTTATTTTCCATGTGCCCTAGTAATTTAGTAATAAACATCTCAAAATAGAGGGGGGCACTGTATGACAGGAAAATAAAAATGCACTATGTCTGTTTTGAAATACTATCTGTAAAAAGTTTTCTGGACAGCTAATGACTGTTAGGCTGACACTGGTTTGGACAGAATTTTGAGTAAAATGATAAGTAAATACGCAGAAGTAGACAGAAATTAGGATAAAACATGACCTATTTATCTATTATAGATTACACAGGACTAATCTAATTACTTTTTTTTTAAAAAAAAAAGTCAATTATTTCCTAGACCAGCAGCTCCCTTAAATTAATGAAACATTTGTTATGGTAATGTTATGGTTTAACGTTGGCCGGCAACAAAGAACCACACAGCCACTCACTCGCTCCCCCCTGGTGGGATGGGGGAGATAGCTGGAAGGATAACAATGAGAAAACTCATGGGTTGAGATAAAGACAGCTCAATAAGTAAAGCAAAAGTCGCGTGTGCAAGCAAAGCAAAACAAGGAATTCATTCACTCCTTCCCATGGGCAGGCAGGCGTGCAGCCGCTTCCAGGAAAGCAGGTCTCCATCACACGTAACTGTTACTTGGGAAGACTAACACCATTACTCCAAGCGTCCCCCTTCCTTCTTCTTCCCCCAGCTTTATATGCTGAGTATGATGTCATATGGTGTGGAATATCTCTTTGGTCAGTTGGGGTCAGCTGTCCCAGCTGTGTCACCTCCCAACTCCTCGGGCACCCCCAGCCTCCTCGCTGGTGGGGTGGTACGAGGAGCAGAAAAGGCCTTGACTCTGTGTAAGCACTGCTCAGCAGTAACTAAAACATCCCTGTATTATCAACACTGTTTCCAGCACAAATCCAAAACGTAGCCCCTTACTAGCTACTATGAAGAAAATTAACTCTATCCCAGCCAAAATCAGCATAGGTAACATGGGAAGAACCTACTTAACCTGGAGTTTATAAGGTTCTGGAGGAGAATTGTAGGGTGGGTTGCTAACTTTAAATGGAGATGGTAAGGACTTACTGTGAAAAATGAAGTACTAAGATGGAGGGAGCGTGTTAGTTGATTCCTTATGATCCATCTCATAACTGATATTATTTAACTTTTATTGAATAGCCTTGGCTCTAACTAATATATAGTATTGATATGTGTTAAAAACACACAGTTGGAAGGTAGTGTCAGTGAAGATACATTATAGGGAGAATCAGGTAACTCTGAGACCTCAGCAGCAATAATAGGATGACATGCAGTAGTAGAAAGTTTAAGGTCATGAACTTAGAAAAAGACTGCTGGGATAATTATGGAAAAGGAAAGCTTGTCATGTTGTTAGAAAAGAACTGGGAAAGCCATCTAGAAAATGGAAATGTTTGTAAATTCATCTAGGATAGGGGTAAACATAGAGGAGGAAGAACTATTGAAGCTCAGATACTACACTGACACAGTGGCCAACAGACATATCCAGGTCTTAATTTTATTTAACCTGGAAATTATAATTCCTGTCTTTCCAATAGATGTTGTGTGGGAAGAAATTCTATCTAGTTTAAGATAGACCTTGGTCCACTAATGCATTTAATGATGTGATTTTGTGGTTTACGGTGTCAGAAATCTCCAGTCAGTGACTTGAACAGCCCCTTCTAGTCTCTCTCTGACAGAATCACACTTAAAGTTTGTCCTTGGGTCTTCTTTTGCAAAACCAATCTCCTCTTTCTTTCTAGCTTTGAAAGAATTGCCCAGGGCTGGTGTACTGAAACACTTAGAATTTTTTAAAAAAGTGAATTCCTCTCATCTTTTCTTGTTTCGCCTTATTCTTGAATAATTTACATCTGTGAGCCTTGAGACTCTCTTTTACATTCTACTTCTTCTTTCAAGTGGTGTCATTACAATATTGTCATCTATCCATGTGTTGGGCACTCTATGGCTCTCAACAAAAGGAATATGAAAACTGAACTGTCATGAGTCAAAAGGTATGACATGGAGCCTTGGTCTGCGGTTTATTTTTCAAAGTATGTTCTATGAACTTCCTCAGTTGTGAATGGCCCCAAAATTAAGGGATGTTAAAGTTAAAGATGATGCCAGGACAGTTCATTGTTTTCCTAGGAAAAAAGAAAATAGAAAAAAGAGATACTCAGCTTTGTTGAGGCAAGCAAGTCATAACGTGATTTGTTGGTTGACACCCACTGGCCTAAATAGGCATACAGTCAACCTGAATAACCATAATGACTGCTTGTGGCAAAAAACCCTCACCCCGTAAATATATGACATCCCTCCCTCAAAACAGGATTTTCAGTTGATTTCCCTCCCTGGAATTCCAGTGCTTCTGTTAATGATTTATTAACACTTTCATGTCAAAACAGAATGCTAACAATGAAAATGGGCGTAATATAGAAAAAAAAATTAGTATTTCTTTACTAAGAAGGAAAAGGAGAAAAGGATAGAATGAAAAGGAGAATAAAATGTGTAGCAAATTTCCATTCCTCAACTGATCAGCAACTGCAATAAACTGTGTATGTTGCCATGTACTTCTACTTACAAAGAAAGAAATAATCAGTCTTCAGTCAAGCAACATGGGATTCATTGGAAGGAAGGGGGTCTCAGTTTCAGGCTTCTTTGAAGTCAGTCCTTTACATTAAATTAAGACTGCCAAATTTAATTTCAGCAGACATTTGGTCTGGCATCAACAAGATTCTCTTTTAAAATATACTTGGCACTCAATACCGATAAGTTTTGCCATCACTGTCTGAGCTCATAGAGTCATATTCATCAGTTCTTATTTTTCTCTATATTAAAGAATATTTACTGACACGTCAGTTGGATAGAACAGCCTAAAAAAGAGAGAAATTTGTAATTTACTTCCTCCCATACCTGAATACTTCACAGTGAGGGGCCTGGGAGAGTCTTTTGGAACATGAGAGCTGCGTGGTCAAATCCTCTTGGGCAGACATGGGGTGGGCAGCTGTTGTTCCAGTGCCTGGGATGAGTGGAGTGCTTTAGTTGCTAAGACGTTGCACAGAAGAATGGAGGCAGCATCTCATTCTGCTGCCATTTTGAAGGAAAGTTTTGCCTATTCATTTTCTTTCTAAGGAAAGGACTAAGGAGCCAAACCACAGAGGGAGAAAGTTCTTGGCAACGTCAATCCCACAAGAAAAGAAGCATTTTTCTATAGCACCAGACTAAAATATTTCTAATCTGGAGGAGGTTGGAATCAGATATGTGTCTTTGTCCTCAATGTTTTTATTAATTAACTTCGGTTTCCCTGTCAGTATGTTAGCTGTTGTGAATCACATTCTTAGGTCTTACTTCTCTCTGTCCATTGCATTTGCTGGCATCCTACCAGGCTGTTATGAATCCTATTGGTAGGTACTTCTCTAAAATACACACAGATATTGTAGCAGTCAGTGCTACGAGGCCAAAGTCTCTTCCGTACATCTATTCTTATGCATCTTTGTTCAATTCTTCCAGCCAAGTGCTTGTGACAGTAGATGGATCTTGCAGATATTTGTGTTATCCTATTTGTTGAACAGTCACCACCACTGCTTAGTAGTTTCTATTTTATGATGAACCTGGACCGTGATTTTATATTAAGAAAATTGTTATAAAATTCTCTCTTCTGTTATCGGCAGACCTACATAGGAAACGATAAGGGTAAAGTCATTATAGAATTCTAAATGGATTTGAAAGGTCTTGGTAGAGATGACTTATAAAGAACTATCAAATTGAATCGATAATGACACATTTTCTTAGGTTATTAGAGCCTTCCTGCAGTATTCTACAGAGAAAATAATCTGTGCCGAATCCTATAAAGTTCTGCGCACGTTTCATTTGATGGAGAGATAATATGATTTCGTAAGTGCAACGGAAGGGGAAAGAAAAACTCTGATTAAGTTTTACTGTATATCACAACAGTGATTTTTCACTATAGTTAACAAAAATATAGAATAAAAGAAAAATCATATTTTTTTCTCTTTAAGGACTTCTTTTTTTTACTTTGGAGAAATGTTTTTGACTTTGTGATCTTGAAATGACCTCTCTCCCACAAATTTCACACATTTTTACTGTAGACATGGTATACCTATACATATAATAGACAACAACTTATAATGTTTGTTCAAAAAATTATTTCCTAACTTTCTGAAATAAATTTGTATGTCTATCAAGTGTGCTTCTATACTTAAATGATGTCTACTATCATGTCCTGAGTAATTTTCTATTGAGATATAGTGAGTTTCACGTGTTTATGAAGATACCAAAGTTGAAGCATTATGGAAAGATTTAGATAGCATGCAAAATTTGTCAGCTCATCATGATAAGAAGGTATCAACATTTAGTTACATTGGTTCAGACCCTCTGGAATAAAAAAAAAGCTTGTTATGCTTATGATCACTATACAGTGGGAAGAAAATATATACAAGTATTTTATAAATTAGAAAGGCTTTTATCACAGCTGCTAGGCTATTAGAAGCATACAAAAGAATTATCTGAGGCACTCTGCATTTGAAATTCACATTTAACTTATTCAACCATTAGATTGCTGAGATAAATGACTAAGAAATCACAAGAAAAGATGCAGAAACAATTTCATTTTTAATTGAGAGAAAATCAGAGCTCAAAACTTATTGAAACTAACCGTATGAGCAATTTCCATTTAGCAAATGGAGATGAAAAAACAAACAAACAAACAAAAATGTAAATCATATTCTATCTTCTTTAGGAAATTTACCTGTATTTGTCTTGTGTTTAAACTTGGTAACTATCCAAGTGCATTACCTTTACTTGAGATGCATGATCTGCAATGGACAAAATAATAGAAATAAAAAATTAGCCTTAACTTTTGCAAATATAGAAAACACTGCGAAATATAAACATTTCATGATGACTTAGAATGAGATAATTTTATGTGCAAGGAATTATGCTACTCAAACTCTGATTAATAAAACTGACATCTCCATGGTCTTTCCCAGCAACCTTACGTGTTGATCCTCTGAAGTGAGAATACAGCTAGCCCCATGCTAAGGGACTCTGGTTTAACATTCTAATGAAAAATGTTTGGGTGGTAAAGAACAGTTAATCTCTTGTGTTATGATTGCCACATGTTAGTTTCCTATAAATAAAGATGATGCCAGGTATTAGAAGACTTTTCTTCCTTTTTTTCTGTTTGAGAAACAAATAGTGTGTGTGTACCTGGAATAATTTATGTGCTGTTTATGGCAGTGATGAAGTTGTGAGGCCCAGATTTATTCTGTGATTTGTTAAATTGGGAACATTAGTTTAAAATACACATTTCAGAAACTGGGCAAAAACACTCTTATGAGTATGATAAATATCCGAATATATGACAATTCACCTTAATGTATGATTTATTACATTATCAAAGAACATTTGAAATAATAACTTCTGTAAAAGAAGATATTGAAAAAACATGCATTGTAATGCTGTTTCAAAATTCTTGAATTCATTGGACACTAGAAGAAGAAAATATCCTACCAAAAGACAGACATTTTAAGATATGGAGTACAGTAACTAAACAATTGTGTCCCGATGAAATCTTAGCAAACTACTGCAATCCTGAATTAAGCTTACTGCTAACTATAAAGCTGTGCAGTGAAGATGGTAATGGGGCATGACATAATGGCCAAAAGCATGGAGAATGAGATCTTTGCCAATGAAGCTTTTGCATCCTCAGAAACTTGATCATGTTTGAATTTACTGCCCATAAAGAGAGATTTATTAGGATAGCTCATTCTTTCCATAGCAACCCAAACGTAGAATAATAAAGCCATATAACAAGGTAATGCTGCTTGAAGACTGATGTCGAAACAATTCAAATGTTTCAGTGTGACAGGACAGCCTTTCATATCTGCTAAATAAGTATGTAGCAGAAGCAATGCATGTTGGCTGTTTGGAAGGCAGCTGGGGACCACAGGAAAATCTTTTACCGCAGGCAAACTGTTAGTGGCAAAGCTGGGAAGACACTGTGCTGTTTTGACTTCATTCTCTATATGACAATAATGCCTTGATACTCAAATCCTATAAAAATTACTTTTATTATTTTGTAGTTATTGCCATTTCATCAGAAATGTGAAGCTTTTCTTGAAAAAATATTATAAACATGCCCCCCACCAAAAAAAAAAAAAAAAAACCAAAGAGAGAAAGAAAGGAAAAAAGAAAATTTCCAGATGTGTTGAAAAATCCCTGTGTAATTCAGATAATGGGAATACTCTTGATCTTTTCTTTAGACTCTGAGAATAACTTCACCAATCATGCTCAGAAAATAACTGCTGGGAATACAATTATGCTTCCCTGTTGGGACTTGCCTGAAGACATGAACAGTTGGAAGGGCTCTCTCTAGGAGACATAAACAGTTGGTGCGTGGTTTGTTTAAAATTATCTTCATAAAGGTGGTGTCATGAAAGAGCTGGTATCTTGGCTCATAAGAGGAAAAATTAAGATAACAATGATAAAATCTCCTATCACTATTAGAAGTCCGTAACAGTATCTTAATGAAACAAACAAGTTGTCTAAATAGACAATACTTTTTGTTAAACATGTTTTATGACAGATTTAGGTACTGATGAGATCTCAGAGGCGTAGCATAGCCTAAAGACAATCAGATTTGCTATCAGTCTTCATCTATCTAATGAAGGCTTATAGCCCTTTAATACCTGTATAAAAGTAAGTGATTCTTTACATCTCTTCTTGTATCAAGTCTGTCTAAATGAATAAAGTTGTGACAAGGATTGCTGAAAGCATAAATGTCTGATATTTTGTATGACTGTCATTATCAAAGTAGATGAACCTTCAACTTTTCTTTAGGGCAGCAGCTGGCTTTCTGCTTTCCTTGACTTTCTCTCATGTGAGATGAGCAGGATTTATTCACATCTGTGGAAATCCAGCATATGAATGAGAGATATTTCTTACTGATGGTTAAATCTGCTGAGGAAAACGGAAAAATCAATGGAAAATGCACATCAGGTTTGCTTAGGGAGGGCTGCTGTGTTGCACCCATGGCATAGAAAATAAATAGCTCTTTAGCCTGGAGATGTTGATCTTGAAATTTTTGAGCAATTTCTCCCTCAGCATGTATTCATTCCCAATCCCACTCAAGGGCTGGCACCTGGAGCTGTTGCTAAGTGGTGTATCTGCCACATGGTGGAAACATAATATTGATTTTTGGGAAAATCAATTCCCAGTTTTACAAGATCAAAACCAGAAGATAGCAAAAGAGAGACTGGACTTTATTTTATAATGATAATCATTATACTATACAGATTCTTGAAAGAGATGCATGGCTAAGAGACATCATATTGATTTACTAGTAATAAAATCTGCCTGTTATGGTTCTAACTGAGCTGCTTGAATCTCTAGATATAACACTATTGATCACAAGCAGTGAGTATCTTCTTATCTGTAAATAAAGAATTCCATTCTATTTTTCATGCCTTCAAACTGGTGAAAATGTGGAAAAGCACAAAAGGATAGCAGATGTCACTGCAACAGTTTATTGTTAGGAGAAAAATAAAAAGACTTTGAGTTTTCTCAAAACCTGTAAATGGATCCTTTGGGCAACATTATTAAAAAATCTAGCCTGACCTATTTCCGGTGAATCTCAATCTTTAGTTAGAAAATACATTATCAATTTATTATCTTTCTTTAACTGGTGAATGCAGCTCATCTCACTTAATTAATAATGACTTAAAGAGTGGGTGATGTAAGAAAGACTGTTACATAATTCGAGACAGCCAGCATGGCTTCACCAAGAGCAAGTCCTGCCTTACCAACCTGGTGGCCTTCTGTGTTGGAGTGACCACAACAGTGGACAAGGGAAGAGCCACGGATGTCATCTATCTGGAATTCTGTAAGGCCTTTGACACTGTCCCCCACAATATTCTTCTCTCTAAATTGGAGAGATATGGATTTGATGGGTGGAATGTTCAGTGGATGAGGAATTGGTTGGATAACCGCATCCAGAGGGTAGTGGTCAATGGCTCAGTGTCCAGATGGAGACTGGTGACAAGTGGTGTCCCTCAGGTGTCCATACTGGGACCAGTACTGTTTAATATCTTCATCAATGACATAGACAGTGGAATTGAGTGCACCCTCAGCAAGTTTGCAGATGACACCAAGCTGAGTGGTGCCATTAACACACCTGAGGGACGGGATGCCATCCAGAGGGACCTGGACAAGCTTGAGAGGTGGGCCCAGGTGAACCTCATGAGGTTCAACAAAGCCAAGTACAAGGTCCTGCACCTGGGTCAGAGCAACCCCCAGTATCATACAGGCTGGGGGATGAAGGGATTGAGAGTAGCCCTGCCAAGAAGGACTTGAGGGTACTGGTGGATGAAAAGCTGGACATGAGCCAACATTGTATGCCCGCAGCCCAGAAGGCCAACAGTGTCCTGGGCTGCATCAAAAGCAGCGTGGCCAGCAGGTTGAGGGAGGGGATTCTGCCCCTCTGCTCTGCTCTGGTGAGACCCCACCTGGAGTCCTGCGTCCAGCTCTGGGGCCCACAGCACAAGAAGGACATGGACCTGCTGGTCCAGAGGAGGGCCACAAAGATGATCAGAGGGCTGGATCACCTCTCCTATGAAGACAGGCTGAGAGAGTTGGGCTTGTTCAGCCTGGAGAAGAGAAGGCTCCGGGGAGATCTTATTGCAGCTTTTCAGTACTTCAACGGGGCTTATAAGAAAGATGGGGAAAAACTTTTTAGCAGGGCCTGTTGCGATAGGACAAGGGGTAACGGTTTTAAACTAAAAAAGGGTAGATATAGACTAGATATAAGGATGAAATTTTTTACAATGAGGGTGGTGAAACACTGGCACAGGTTGCCCAGAGAGGCGGTAGAAGCCCCATCCCTGGCAACATTCAAGGTCAGGCTGGACGGGGCTCTGAGCAATCTGATGTAGTTGAGGATGTCCCTGCTCACTGCAGGGGGGTTGGACTAGATGACCTTTAAAGGTCCCTTCCAACCCAAACTATTCTATGATTCTATGGTTGAAAAAAACATACTGTCAGCAAAAACAACTTAAATGGGTGTCATGGTTTAACCCCACATGGTAACCGAATACCATGCAGCTGCTCATGCACTCCCCCCGCTCCCCAGTGGGGTGGGGAGGAGAATCGGAGAAGAAGGAAAACTCATGGATTGAGATAAAAGCAGTTCACCAGGACAGCAAAGGAAAAATATAAAAATATATTAATAATAATAATAATATATATAAGGATAATAGAATATATAAAACAAACGATGCACAATTTCTCACCACGCGACAACCGATGCAGCTTGTCCCAAGCAGCAGGCAGGGAGCAGGGGTATCCCCCCCCAGCTATCCCAGAACAGCAAGTTCCAGAGAGAGCAGGCGAGGCAACAAACAGCTGAACAAACGAATGAAAAGGCCCAAACCAATGAAAAAAGGGAAAAACAGGGAACAAAAAGCAACCGGAAGGGAACATGAAGGGAAGTGGCCCACCGGCCGACCCTCACTTATACCCAGCATGACGTCTATGGTATAGAATACTCCCTTTGGCCAGTTTGGATCAACTATCCTGTCTCTACCCCTCCCAAGTTTTTGCACCTGCACATTAGCAAAACCTGGGAAACTGCAAAATGTCCTTGGTGGTTCAGCAGCAACCAGCAACATCAGTGTGCTATCACCATTCTTCACGTGCTAAATCCAAACCATGGTAGCTGCTGGAGACAAAACTAGCTCCGTCCTGGACTAAACCAGGACAATGGGACATAATAACAACGCATATGTCAATCTAACATTATTATATATACTGGAATACACTTGTGATAATAGGTTTAGCAAAGTATTTATGAAATATGAAAATGCCATTGCCTTGTGATTAGTGCATACAGGAAAAGCTGCAACCAGAGTAGCAACACAAACTTAAAAACAATTTAGTTAAGCCAGGCAGACCCTCCTCTGTAAATACGTTTAAACAAGTCTACGTAGTAGTCTAACATTTTATTACCACTTAATTAACATAATTTTGAGACTCATCGAAACAAACCAAACTATTTAGGCAAGCAATAGACATGCTTATGTACACTTATCTAAGTGCATTGAACTCTGAAGTAAACTATCCTAATTCAGATTTCTCTGTTAAGATCCTGATTCAAAGCTCACGGAATTATTTGAAGTATTGTTATAGACTTTAATAGGTTCTGCATCAGTTCCAGATCAGTGAATGTTTGTAGTGGATTTTGAGCTTCCTGGATGAAAGGAGCCATCTAATCACAACCTACAATCATTTTATTATAATACAGAATTATTCTTGCTTTTTCCCCCCCACCTTACTGTGAAAGTATTACACTGTGCAAACATCATTGCTATCTTTTTTTTTCAGATACGGATCAACAAAAATAACTAAAAGGGAAAAGGAAGAACACAAAGTAATTCACCTTGTCAGCATTTGTGACTTTGGTACAATATGGAGATTGACAGCAGCAATATTTTAAAAGTGCTATTACTTTCTTCTTGAATCCCAGTGATATGGTACCTGACACTAATTTAGAGGCAGAGAATTCTAAATAGCAGTTTAGAACATACTGAGACTGAGTGGAAGTTCCTATCTTTACTCAAATGCTGGACAGAAAGTAATGTCAAGATTACTGGTATATTTTACTTTTGCTACTCGATTTCAATATGTCTATCCCCAAGTTGATTTTATTTTCCCTTGTAGCTGTCCCTGGGAGAATGATGATATAGGTCAGGGGATTTTGTATGTTCTGTGAAAAATTCCTGTGGCCTTGTGTCAGATCCATCATGTATCGCTGAATAACTTTTAGCAATATCTAGTCTTACATTCTATTACTCACAAGTTTGACAACCGTTTTGTGAAGACACAGATAAAATTCACAAAGGCAGATCAGCCAACACATTTCAAATTGGTTTACTAGTTTAGCTTATGGTAACTAGGCATCACCACAAGGCATAGTGAAACTGATGTCTCCCAAACTGAATTATCTTGTCATGGCTACTCTTGAAGTGTTCAAAAATTTAGATTTTCTTTCCCCCTCTGGTTGATATTTAAGGAACGAAGAGGCATATGCCATCCTGGGTCAGAAACTCCACTGACTGAATAATATGCAATCTTATGTTTAGCAATGACGAGAGCAGGTGGTTATGACTGACTGGCTGCATTAAGGCTGGGTATATCTATTTTATTTTTTTTGTTTTGTTTCCACTAGAAAGAGATCTCAACCTCAAAGTGCATATGAAGTACTCAAATACATTTCAACCCTGTTGATACAAACAGGCTCTACAAAATAAATAAATTTATGAGACTGTGGGTCCTCATTTTCTCCTGAATTCTTCTTGATATAACTTAAAAAAAAATATAATAACGTCTCACACAAAGGTATAGAAGACATTTGACTGACGTTAGCAGCTTCTGTCCTTACCAATAACTTCTATCTTGAATAACTTCAGAAACATTCTTTTTCTACTGTATCTTTGCTGGCAGTTGCAGAGAGTTTGTGTTTTCTGTCATTAGTGTTTGTAATAAATTAATTAGCTTATCTGAGACAGACTCTTTAATATAGGGCATTTAATAACTTTTTTTTTTTTTTTAAACAGGGAAGGGCAGAATCTAAATTTAATAGGGTAGCAGACATAGTAACAGCCATTCTTAGGTCCATGTCCCAAAAGGTATTTAGATCAGCTGAATGGTGAGGTAGGAAAAAATGGGCAGGTCCTCATTTACTTTGGGGTGAGAATGACAAAGATCTGATTGAACAGAAAATCAGTTTTACGTTAAATAACGTAAAACACATTGAGTTATGTGTTGGCTTTTGAACCAACCAGGCATGTTTTTTTTCCACCAAGCCCTCCTTTCCAGCCAATGCAATGCAGTAAAAGCAGGAGCTATTTGATCAAGTGTCTATGACTTCCTTACGATTGCATTTAAGCACGCTGAAGTGCACCCAAGGGCCATCTCTACCAGTGCGTGGTAAAAGCAAAACTGAGGCTCCCACAGGGGCTGTGAACTAAGGTCATTTTCTTAAAGAAATCATGGAGTGGGGAGAGAAGCTGTTGCACTTTTGGATCTTACCTCCCATGTGTGATTTTGTGGAGTGGCTATAGATTATGCTCAGGTTCAGAAGCTGCAAAGCAGTTCCAAATTTCACAGTATGGATAGTGCTTCTACGAGAATCTGCCTAAAAAGGCAAGACACACATGGAAGGAAACATCCTGACACTGAAAGTGAATTGACAGTGGCTACAGTTCATGCTCTGTGCAGAGGTACAGAAGTTCACTATGTAGCTGTCAGTGGGAAACCGCATAGATCTTACTGCAGTGGGTTTCACCTGAAGCAGAGGAAAGAAAGTAGATTGCAAATGTCTTTAGTGCTGATTCTTTTTCTATAGTCTTAGATTGCCCCGCACAGCTGGGTCTGTGACATCCACCTGCACCATTAGAATGCAAACATATATTACTGTTGTTGTGTATGCGTGCCTTTGAAACAGTCCATGACAAACTGTTGAGCAACTGAGCAAACACATAAATGATGCAAAAAGCTTTCAATATTTTTAATACTCCATAAGGCAGATCTTCAGACAAATCATCATTGTCCTATGACATCAGCAGGAATATGACAATTCATTTCATTTCCGTTCATCTCTTGCAGAGGGCTCTGTGACAGATTCCTGCCCTAAGTCTTGTGAAAATGGTTCCTGTAGTCATTATTTCCAAGTCACAGAGTCAATCGTCTTTCAGCCTCAAACTGATCTTTTAGCTGCTTAGTTTTACCTGTACAGGAAGAAAAACTAAGTGACGGCACAGACTTCATGTTTTGGGCTCTCACAGTAAAAATTTTCTTGTGCATTTACAAGTGCCTCTCTAGAGCACCATTCCTGGAGGTAAGCAATTAATGATTCCCAGGCAAGAAGGGCTCAGCACAGCTCCTGGTGAACCTGAGAGATGTTTTCCTTTGGCTCAGAGGACAGAGTTTTTCTTCACAGACTATTAACTAAATCCATTCTTGGCACAGGGAGATGCAATTCCATCAAGTGGTACTCAGTTTAGCTGGCAGCAAAGGTACTTTTCTATAAGATGCTCCATTACAATTGTATCTGCAGGATCAGGCCCCTCCTTGATAAGCCATGTAAATAGCTTATATATTAGGTTATTAATTAAGAATGGTTTGACTGCCTCGAATGAAATGCAGCAGTAGCATATTTTTAACTGACACATGAAGAGTAAGGAACGTTTGGTAATTACAACAACTTGAGGGCTTGATCCAACCGTAGATGTAAGTACTTAAAGGTAAGGGGCCCGAAAGCTGTGGTTTAGGTACCTGATCCTTACAGAGTGCACATGTAGTGGTGAGGGAAACACTGCCCGGGAATTTTCCTGAGTATTGGAAGCTCAGCATCTATATTGCTCAATCATTACAGCTGTCTCTGACACAGTCATTGTCTGTGCCAAATATAATGCTCTCAAACCATTTCTAGGAACAGTTGATGACTTAACGTGGAGGTGGGACCATTCTCCTTTCACAGCATAGTCACTGTGATCTGGAGAAAATAGTGTGGCTGCAGGCTGTCCCTTGGCAGCTGGCCTCAGGGTCAGAGAGGGTCTCACGGGCATGTTTAATGCTGGAGTGTAGATGTAGCTGCAGTGGACTGCAGAAACCTGGATGCGATGCCCAAGTACTGGGAGAGAACAGGACCCAAGTCTGCCGTGCGGAGAGGGCTGAGGTGGAAAGCTGAGAGGGCAGAGGTTCGAAATCCCTCCATAGTTTTGATGCTGTATGACTCTTAAGTGTCAGTATGTGTTTTGGTGTCAGAGTCCAAAAACACTGACTCAGTATCTGAACATACTGAACCAAAATGTCTACTTGAACATTTCCAGTTTTTCTTTTAAGGAACTGAGAAAGGTGCACACTTTTCTTTTAAAACAACCACCATAGGACAAATAACAAGTACGTTGGAAGGAACTATGTACTCAACAAAAACCTCCCCTTCCCCATCTCTCTCTCAGCGCAGGGTCTGGGCTGAGTTACGGCAGAAGGAGGGACTGCTGCACAGTGCTGTTGGAGAGCTGAGCATGCACAACTAAAAAGAAAGATTACAAAATGGTGTGTGACTAAATGAACAATGTAAAACTGATCCTTGGAATGTGGATTGGAGCTTCAGCTACTCTTTTTTTTTCCAGTTATTACCAGGCAACAAGGTTAAAGTGATCTTACTTTTACTTAGTTAATAAGCCTTAAAAGAAAAGACAAAAATAAAAGCAAATATATTGGTTAGATTTTGTTGGGCTGACACAAATGTCTTCCTCACTAATTTGTTATGTCTCAGTGTAGTCTTAAATTCTTCTGTCTAACTCATGTCCTGTTGCTTGATTATACCTTGCTTATATACTCCTTGGGTTTGTACAGTGCCTAGCACAAAGCTAGCCTGAAACATAAAATAGGGTTATTAAATGCTGGAGGATGATGATAATGCTAATAATAAAAGTATCATTTGATTAATTATATCATTCTTTATTTGCATGAAACAGGCTTACATTTCCTTCTGCATTTTAATAATACAGTAATGGTTATTGTAATGAACTCATTAAATCTGAGAGTCAATATTAATGGACTATGAGAAGGATCTTTATGAACTTCATTGGCAGGCTACAAATAGTGGATTAATATAAACTACAGAATGAGTCAATTGGTTGTATAGTTATGAGTAATCAATTTATATTACTAAAAGTGCCTTAAGTTAGAAGCAAACATTTTAAAATACTGGGCTGGATCCTTGTTAGATGTAAATCAATAAAGGGAGGTCAATCTAAACCAGCTGCAGTTTTGGAACAGCATTTTAGCAAAGGAAATGTTGTTTGTATTGATAAAAATATTGTCAATACTAAATCATCAGGCAGCCCCCAGAATATAATGATACTGCTTTGATATAATGTGATTTTAATGGATATCTGTATATTTTAATTGGTATAACTGCGTATCTATATAATAATTTCATGCAATTTTAATTATTCCAGTTTCTGTCTGTGTATCCACATATACTTTAAAAATTTTTTCAATTCAAGTACCATTTTCAAACTTTTCTCCAGGCTGCAAGAGTTAAACACTTACTTTATTATTTTAAATTACAACTGAGTTAATTTTGTTGTGCAATTGCTTGTGTTTAATAGCTGTTGCAACCAGAATTATAAAAGCTGTATTAAAATTGGAAAAGCTGACAATGTGGCAGTAATTCAATTATGAAAATCCAAACAAAAAAGAACTGCTAATGCCCATGGAAATGTTATCCTTCAAAATAAAGGTTTTATTAAAAGAAGGAGTGTTATAAGTTGCCATAAAGTGGTTTTAACCCTTTGCTGTTATGCCCTTAGCTGAGATGTCCAGGTATTGCACAGTGAGACTCCTTCTACAGCAGAGAGGGCCAAAATGGCACTGAATTTGAACTTCCTTAGTGCTGCCAAAGGTTTCTGTTTCCTGATTTATGCCTTCATTAGCACTGAGATTTTGCAATATTGCTGTGCCCAGAGATGTGGCAAGGCATCCAGGAGGCTGGCACGATGACTAGAGCCTAGTACATGAGGCAGTGAGCCGTATAAGTTGGGGACCAGTTTCTCCGTTTCTCCTGGGTTTGCTGGCACCTACCAACACGTGGTCTCCACCTGAAGCTTTACCAACAGCTGGGGCCTTGTCGGTGACTTTCTCCTATCTGAAGTCTTTTACATCTGATAAGTACTGCACTTATCTCAGGACTTTTGCTTCAGTCTCCTCTTTCCAGCTCCCTATTTTCACATAAACTGTAGGAACTTAACAACCACCCCTGAGACTTAAATCCCTTTGTTGAATTTGGCTGAATGTCAGCTGGTAAGTTAAAAGGTGGAGAGACAGACACAAACGCCCCCACACAAATAAGAGAAAATAAATCCTGTTTCGTTATTAAGTGAGGAAAAAAGACAAAAGCAAATAGTATGCAAAAGGAAGTTTGGCCAGCTAATCCTTTCTCTCTTTTTCAGTTTTCATTAGTATGCTGTTATGCAATATATTTCTTAAAAAGCTCTGACAAATAGTTCTTTCTTTTACTTTTCTCAATCTGATTTGAATTAGAGTAACTTTTCTCCCCCCGCCTTGACCCTAAAGTCAATAAGGACTACATGTAAGAATTTCTGATCGTCAGTCTGAGTCAGAGGTTCAAAGTGTTTGAATACAGAATTTTGCTGTAAGCAAGAAAAAAAAATACTGAAATGATCTTGGGATGTGCCATAATGAGTGAATCACCTCGGATTTCATGATTGTCTCTTTCCGTATCCTTGTCTTACTCAGCAGGTTTCACCTTGTTGAATGTATTTTTTACAGGCAAGTACTGGTTCAAAATGCACACACACACCCCGTAGCAGCCACAGCAAGTCCCTGCTCGGAGGCAAGAAACAAGCAAACAAACAAAAAGGATGGATACTTCAACCCACTCACACAGATCTGTCTCTGGAGCATTGCATGTTTTTGTAACGTAGCTCAAATAGAGAAAGAGAGAGAAGAAAAGAAAAAAACAACCCAACCCCAACCCACAGTATTTTCTGACCTCAGATATAGTCTTTTATCTTGGCAGTGTTCTGCCCTTTCACTTTTCTCCTGGACATTTGACCAAGTGACCAAGCCTATGAATCTCATTATTAAGACCCATTCTTGTCTCATGGGCAGAAGAAACTTTGTTAGCTGATCTTTCATGTGTTTTTTCACAGTCAGTCCAACATCGATAAAAATTATAAAACATCTATAAAAATAAAAGTAATAACTTCTTTCCTTTTCCAAAGTTTTTTTGGTTGGTTGGTTGGTTTGGGGGTTTGTTTTTTGTGGTTGGTTTTTGGATTTGTTTTTTTTTTACTTCTTAATATTTGACAAGGCACAGAATTTACTAGTTTGGAAAGATTTTAAAGTTTATGAACCTTTACCGTCTACCAGCCACTGTGAAAAACTATGCTGATGACAGCTAGTAAGGTTATTTCTGTGTACTGGGAGTAAAGGGTTTTATTCTTCATATATTAGAGCAGCAGGGGCCCAGTAAGTTGATAAATTCTCCAAAGATACACTTGCAGCGGGCAAAAGTTGAAGGAACCACAGTATCTCATGCCAGTAGTGGTCATGATCAAGAGTAACTCTTGTGAATCCAAAGAAAGTCTCTAGTTTCTAATTCAACACAAGCTCTGCTGAGCTTATAAAAATAATATAATTTTTTATTAATTATAATATGAATATTATAAGTGAAATGTAGCAGAGCTGGGCTCTGTAGGACAGACAATGACTGAAGTTGAGGATGGGAGTGATTTCTTCCAGAGTCAGGATACAACTCTGGGGTGATTTGTGTATGTCCTCGCTCAGGCTGGAAAGCTGGATTCCCAGGATTTACATATTAGGCTATTTTGTAGCATGCTCATGTAGGAGTGTTCATGGTTAGTGTGAAACACAGCGCTGTGAGGGGGCTGGCGCATGCCTAGGTCTTAACATGATATGCCATTGAAATTGTGCTGAACTGTGCACAGAGACTGGATGACCATGTGTGGTGGACCTATCCTCTACAGCTGTAAAATTTAACATCTAGAACTGCTGATTTCCACTTGCAAATAAACTTCTATCTAGGGCAGCTTAATGTGGTGCTGCCACCTCCCATGGCCGTGCACTAGCTCTGATTGCTCCATCGTAATATCAGCTTTGTTTCTAGTTATTCTGTCTTCCCTCAGAGCTGGTTTGTGGACTGGCGTGGAGAGGGTAGGATGCACAAACCCCGTGGCACTGACAACTGTGATTCAGAACCTCTGTGAAAGGATGAAGAAACTTCCTAAAGGGCTGCAGGGCTTAGCCATGGGTGCTCATGAGCATTGCCTTATGGGCATTGTCAGGGCCTGGAGCACATATCCCTTCTAGGAGATTAGTTGGCTGAGTCAAGGAGTTTAGCTGGTTGAGTCCAAGGTCAGCTTCATTGCCGGTAAGGTTCTGCACCATCTTTCCCATGGGAGCTACTTTTAAGCTGTGTCCATACCACCAGCGCCTGTCGGGGCCACATCGCAGCTGTGTTGCAGCAACATCTGCACTTGGGCTTGTGCCTCCTCAATCTGGATCTGGTGCTGGATGATCACTGGGCTGTTTCTGGCCCTGATCGCGACCTGGACTTGGCACTTCTTACAGTCAGGTCACTGCTCCTGCCTGCCTTGTTATCCTCCCTGATCGCAGCTCCCTTTTCTGGAGGATCAACTGGCCCTTGCTGCTCCCTGAAAGCTAAGGTCTGAAGCCGGTTGGAGAGAGAAGGCCCGGCATTTTGACTAACAGTACAAGAGCTTTGCGTTCAGCCTGGCTGCAAAGGTCCATGGAAGCCTCCAGCTCCACTGGTACATGCTCAACCCCAAGTTGGGTGTTCAGTTCTCAACAGCCAACGTGACAGCTCTGTACAGGACACATTACTATGATTTAAATATTTAATGGACAGTTTTCATTTGGCTAATCATGTTGGATACTTCACACTAGGATGTATTTTCCTTTTATACTCATAAACTGCCAACTATTTTAATGTTATATTCTTCTCTTATTCTCTAACAGTGTGAGGCTACATTATGCTTGGCTGTAGAAAAAGCTATTAAAAATCAAGAACCAACATGAATTTGTCTTACCCTAGATTTCTGGCCTTGTTCCCAAATAAATCTTCCTTTTCTGATTTTGTTTTTCTTTTTATCCTGTCTTTCAGGCTATCTTGGTACTACAGCTAATCCCTCATTCATATTTACAATTCATCCTCTCAATGGGTATGGGGCAGCAGACAATGGAGTTCTGCTACCTTAAATGAGCTGAGGAGCTAGTCTCAGTTGCTGGTGCTGTAGTTTGTCTTCAGAATTTTTTCTTTTCTCATCCCAGTCCTCAGAACATGTGTACACATATGTGAAAGGTCATTACTGTGTTTTGCTGAAAGATGATCAAACCTTTTCAGACATAATTGTAGATGGTTAAACCACATAGTCTTTTCTAGTCTAAACTAAGGCTGCTTGGTTTACTGAGGGTGCGCTGCAAAAGGAATCTGACACATGATAACCAAAGAAATCAAACAATCTCTCCCCCTCTTCACAACTCTGTCTTTGTCTGCCGTCTTCATGTTTCTGTTTTCTTTGCTGCGTATCTTCCCAGAGCTCTGGTGGTGAATGTTAATGATGAAATGTTTGGTGCTACTTTATCCAATCATTTTCAGAAAATTAAGCCCCACACAGTGTATACTTTAAGCATGATGATATATTCCCACAAATAAATAATGATGATACACAAAGGAGCTCAAATTCTGATTAGCGAACATTTCACCAACTGGTCAGGAAAGAATAGTAATTAATAGAAAAAGGCTTATGGAAGGGAAAATGTTTCCTTTTTTTTTAAAGGTCATTTATTGTTGCTAAGAAAAACAGGTTAGAAAAATCCAAACGGGAATATGCCAGAAAAAATAAATTAACACCTGCATGACTCTGCCATTTTAAAATTATGTTTTCCTAAGCAGTTCAGCATGAAGAAATGATAGTAGGTGATATTCCTGTTTAGTCAGAAGTGACAGAGCCATTTGATTTCATGAGCAGTAAACAGGACATACGACCTCAGTAAAAATAACAGCAACCAACTAGCAGATTCAGCAATAAAATTAGATTAACATAACGGGGAAAGAACATTGGAACAAGGTGTGGAGATTTTGACTTCAGTTACTCTAGCGTACATCAGGGAGTCAGATGACATAAGTAAAAGCATACACATACTTTGATGCATATGAGATGAGAATTTTGGGTCAAAGTTTTAATTACTGTGATCAAAAGAGTAGAGATGGTTTAGAGATTATGTCTCAGTTTACAATGATAAAAAGGATATTTTCCTGCCTAGAATTTTGCATTTCTGTTCCCTGGTAAAGATTCTGTGTTGTTTTCTGCACTAATACATCTTTATTCACTCTGAGACCTTTTGTCTTGCAGAGTGTTTCTCTTTAAGGACTTCCTAATTTTTTATGCTGTCGGTTAATTATACTTTACGTGTAAATTTTAGAAATTATTTGCTGCCCCAGACAGATGGGACATACCACCAGCTCCTATACTGTTGCTGTTACCAGACTGTAAATTTTGCTAGCTTTAGACAAGATAACATAGAAGTCTCCTGCACACTTGTGAAATGAAGGATTGTTCCCCTGTGTGGAAAGAGAACAATCCTTCATTGCACGAGATGAACTGCCTTTTCATCCTGGAGGTGTATGATTCTATCATAGGATTTTCCAAGTGTACACTGTATTTTTTGGGAACAACACCAAGATTGCTGACTGACAGAAATCAGTGAGTGAAAAGCTCTGTCGGTGATGAAAATGTTCAGCACTGAGAGGAGGCCAGCAATTCATTTCCTCTGCTCGTCTGTGTACCAGTGGGTGAATATCCAGACAAGGCCTAATGAACAGATGAAGAGTTTCGGGGGAAAGTTGGGATTCTAAAAGCCTTTATGGTTTCCTTTGCAACTAAATTTTTCACATAGCTTTGGCTATGGCTTTTTGCAGTATCTTTGCATTCTGTTTCACTATTCATTAAGAAATTAACCCTCATATTCCTGAGAATCTGTAGGTTGCATGGTGCAGCCCGACTCCCTTGGCTTCAATGTTTACGTAAAGCACCTGGACTGAAAGGCAATGACAGAATATTTTGTCGTTGTTACTGGAGCATGCAAAAAGAAAGTGGTCTTGAGGAAACAGCAACGGGTAGAAAGTAGATCATACTGGGCAAGGAGGAGAAGACAGGAAAGGTAGAGATGATATGGTGATTTAAATTTAAGCCTCAGCAATTTTCAAAAAGTGTTCTTTCTCTGAGGAATAAGTGATATTAAAAACTGCCATGGGAGACCCCCAACTCATAAAGTGTTCTGGAAACTCTTACCACAAACTTTCAGATTAAAAAAATAAATAATGCTTTTTCCAATGTGCTCTGAGATGATGATAACGCTTCACTAAGACCACTATACAGTCAAAACACCAACTGGTCACTGGTAGCTTAAAATGGATCTGAACCAGTGAACTAAGTTAACATTTTCAAAAGCATGTAAATGACCTGGCTTCTTAGCAAGGTTTTCAAATGTGTCTGAGAAAGATGAGGTGCTTAAATATGCAGGTAACTGGCTATTCCCGCCCCCCCCGTCAGAAAAGTCAGTGAACTTAACTTTTATTGATTTCAATGACATTAATTTCAATGAGAGTGGACTAGCAAGGCACTTTCAGAAAATCCTACCAAGCATCCGCATGAAACTTAAAGCCCTTAAATACCTTTGTAAATCTGACCCTTTTGTACACAGAAGTACTCAGAATCACAGTGAAGGGCAGTGGGATTTGGACTCTGAATTGCCTGTGACTTAGACAAGTAGGTGCTTTTGGAAATCCTCAAACATGGGAATGAATTTGTTACTTTATACTCTGCTGTGATATTTTGTTCCTTCACTCCATTGACATTGTGGTGGGTTGACCCTGGCCGGATGCCAGGTGCTCACCAAAGTCATTCTATCACTCCCCTCCTCAGCTGAGCAGGGGAGAGAAAATATAATGAAAGGCTCGTGAGTCGAGATAAGGACAGGGAGAGATCACTCACCAATTACCGTCACGGGCAAACCAGATTTGACTTGGGGAAAATTAATTTAATTTATTACCAATTAAATCAGAGTAGGATAATAAGAAATAAAACTAAATCTTAAAACCACCTTCTGTCCATCCCTCCTTTCTTCCCAGGCTTAACTTTACTCCCAAGTTCTCTGCCTCCTCCCCCTGTGCGGCACAGGGGGATGGGGAATGGGGGTTGGGGTCGGTTCATCACACGTTGTCTCTGCTGCTCCTTCCTCCTCAGGGGGAGGACTCCTCACACTCTTCGCCTGTTCCAGTGTGGGGTCCCTCCCATGGGAGACAGTCCTCCACAGACTTCTCCAATGGAAGTCCTTCCCATGGGCTGCAGTTCTTCACGAACTGCTCTAGCATGGGTTCTTTCCATGTGGTGCGGTCCTTCAGGAACACACTGCTCCAGTGTGGGTCCCCTGTGGTGTCACAAGTCCTGCCAGCAAACCTGCTCTACTGTGCACTCCTCTCTCCATGGGTCCACAGGTCCTGCCAGGAGCCTGCTCCAGCATGGGCTTCCCATGGAGTCACAGCCTCCTTTGGACGCATCCACCTGCTCCAACATGGGGTCCTCCACAGGCTGCAGGTGGATATCTGCTCCACCATAGACCTCCATGGGCTGCAGGGGGACAGCCTGCCTCACCATGGTCTTCACCAGGGGCTGCAGGGGAATCTCTGTTCCGGCGCCTGGAGCACCTCCTCCCCTTCTTTCTTCCCTGACCTTGGTGTCTGCAGAGTTGTTGCTCTCACATCTTCTCACTCCTCTCTCCAGCTGCAATTGCACAGGGTTCCGCTCCCCCCCCCCCCCCCCCCCCCCCGTTATCCCAGAGGCGCTACCACTGTTGCTGATGGGCTCAACCTTGGCCAGTGGTGGGTCCATCTTGGAGCCAGCTGGCATTGGCTCTATCGGACATGGGGGAAACTTCTGGCATCTTCTTACAGAAGCCACCCCTTTAGCCCTCCTGCTACCAAAACCTTGCCATGCAAACCCAATACAGACATGAACAAATAAAATATGCAGGCATGTGCTTTACAGTAGTATAGCAGTGAAGCAGGACATACACACTGCAATAAAACAATAAGTAAGAAACAAATGAAGGTTGTGATTGATATTCCATCCTGGCTAAATCTGAATAGGGAACAGGACAATAGAGGCAAATGTACTTGAGAAGAGATATAAAAATTGAAATAGGAACAAAGATTAAACTTTTTTTTTTAACCGAATACATTTTTCTGAGAACCTTATACAATATGAAATCCCCAGTAGTGCTGAGAAATGGCTGACTGTTATTCCTGTTGGGTACTAAGGAACTAACACCATGAGATACTTAAAAGAAAATGGCGAAAATACGTGCTTTTCCAACAGCCACAGTTCATTGAAATGACTAAGGACTGATTTCATAAGTCTCAAACCTCCTAATACACAGAAGACTCTTGGGAGGAGCAGGAACTCCACCTACTCAACTCATCTCAACAAAACAACAAGGGATCACAACCTTCAAGGTCTGCAAGGGTCCAAGAAAACAAAGACTCTGCTGCCATTCATCAATGTATGTATGAGCTATTTTTTTTATAGTTTCCAGGGAGTAGATGAAATCATTTTGTTCTTTCTCCTGACCGGTTCTGATTCATGACTATATAGATTGAGAATTTCCTGTCATGAAGTCCAATGCAAATGAAAATTTGTCTTATACAGAAAATATTATTATTTTTTTGATGTCTCTTACAGAGACTGTTTTCTCATAGCCATTTCTTACTGTTTTGCCACTGGAATGGCAAATTAATTTTGTTGCCAACATAAAACTGAAATGGAGGTGGCATGTATAAACTTCTTACTGTTAGTTTTACTGGGATTGCCAAGGATATTTTCTCTTTGTCATATTGAGAATAATTTTCATATTCAAATGAAAATTTCCACAAAAGATCAATATTTTTTTTAAATTATACCTAAAACCCCAAAATGTATTTTGGCAATTGAAAACTGTTGTTGCAAATATATAGTTATTAGTTTTATTCACCTCTCAACAATCAATCCATCTCCCACAACATCAAAGAAAATTACAATAAATATGTAAACATTTGATGTTCACCTTAAAATATTTCCTGTAAGTAAATTTAGGTTTACTGTGGAGTGATCACAATCTATCTGTATCTTTGGGCTCGTAATGACTTCGATTCAGCTACTTTGGCATCCGTACTGTCAGCTGTAGACCATCATGTCTTCATCTGCCACTTTCAGCATACTATGAATGTCTACAAATCCCACATTCTCTGGTTGCATCAACATCTTTCCAAGAAGGACACCATGGATGTGCAACAAAATTTCCAGGGTGGATGAGATGGACTGTGGCAGCAGGACTACCAACAATCAATCCAAATAGTTGACCTTGTACTGTAGCTAGGTCTGTACCTGAGTCCAAACTATGGCTGTGTTATCTCAGGTACCCTCCATCCATATGTAAGCACCCTAAAACTTTCCTTAAATCTAAACTTCACCATGAGTTGTCCTGCACCTAGTGCAGATAGGCAGTAAGTTTGGATATCATCCAAACCTGATTTGATCTGACTGACCTGAATTTACATTTGATAAATAGGATAAATGCACCCTTACAGGACCAGAATTTCTTTGTTTGCATTGGATTACAGCTTATTCAGCAAGCAATCTACAGGACTTAATGGGGCAACTCTCATGGCATGCATGCCATTGTGCTATTAATAGCTAGACCGTGTAGTATTTCTGAAGAGCAGGACATACTCCTAGGAATTATCAGTAGAAACACTCATGAAAGGAAATGATCACATGGATGAGTGACAACTGCACAAATTCGCCTCTGAACCAGCAGTGATGAACTCCAACTCCAGTTCTTTAACATCTTCTCTTTCCAGTGCCTCAGGGGAGATGACTTTCTCCACAGCAAAACTCCACGAGGTAGATTTGACACGTTTGAGTCTAAGTTAAATTACTCAGGGTAAATTTGACACATGTGAGTTTAAATTAAACTCTGTTTCAAATAAAATTATAAGTTTGGAACAATGTACAGGGTGTATAGAACAAAAAGTCAATGGCATGATGATAAGATCAAGGGTTTTTTTCAGTTCAGATTAATAGCCTGAAAACTTAAACTTTGGCATTTATCAAAATAAAGTACAAGTTGGTTGTAAATCACAACTTATGGAAACTTTTATTAAATCTACGTATATTTAGCTTTGGAGTTTTAATAGCTCTGTTGCTAGAAAGTACGTAACTTTACTTTAGCTTTGTTATTTACTACTTACACTAGCTGAGACTTTGCTTCAGATCTGATTTGCAGTTCTCTACTGTTTCCTTAGATTTTGTTTCGGTAAATATGATTGATAATATTTTCATATGTATCTGAAAAGAATTTACAGATTTAAGAATGTAGGGTGGGAATCCTAAGTGGACTAATACTCATTACATCCTACCAGTTCCCCGTGTTTTCAACAGAGAGGTAAACAGATCATTTATGTAAGCAGAATTTCCCCTCTTCAGACGCTTACAGCTCGCCACAGACCGTACACAAAATTTGTGGTTTTACTTGCCTAAATATCAACAGAGGTGATGGCACAAGTCTCAGAACAGGAGGCACAGGCTAGCTCAGACCCCAGGGTGTTGGCTTGGGGCAATATGTAGATCTGTGGTGCCACGAGTACTAGAAATATTCCTACTGCTCATCTCATTTAATGCTTATGGTACTAGAGCTGTTATGCCAAGTAGGTGGAGACAATTAACATTTTGACTGTTACACTAAAGAAAAGGTTTTTTTAATACATTTGATTAAGAAGAAAAATTGCTTAATTTTTGTAAGTGAATTCTGGGTATGAATGTGGAAAGCAATCTGTGATTTTTTTTTCTGTCTGAAAAATAACGATTTCTTCTAATGTCTTAGACCTTTGCTATTACAGCTTTATAGGTTTGGTTTTTTTCAATGCCAAGGATCTCTAAACTACTCTAGTTAAAGAAATACTAGCCAAAATATGTCCATTACTTCTTCTATACTTAACCATCTGTGTCGCTTATTTTGGTTATCTAGCAGGATTTAATGCTTTCTTTTTAAAAGGCATAATTCTTCTATATGATTTATTACTTGATAATTGGATTTGTCTTTTGAAGTTACAGCAGTAATTGTTTTTGGAACTAAATAAAACTAAAATTGGGGCGAGTAATCCAAGGCCTTACCTTATACCGTCAGGATGCCTTACTCCCGACAGTAAGAAACTTCCCAAGCGTAAATTGCTACATTTCCCACTCTAGCAAATTGTTCACTGCAATAACAGTACAAATAATGACATATTCAATCTACTGGATGGCTTTGAGCAAGTATCACTATGAGGTTTATAATAAACCTCACCCAACTTTCCCAGCCATCTTACTCTCAAATGTCTTTAATGATGTGTGGAACCACTGGACTCTTGTCATGGTGCATATTGTACCTTCACCGTGGCCTGCCTCTGCCTAAAACCTCCCCTGGCAATGTGAGCTGGAGTTGGTCTCATACAGAAACCCCGTAATGAAGTTACACAGCTATACGACTCCACAGGCAGCTAAAGGAAAGAACCGCGGCTCGTTATTTTACTTTTGCCCAGTTACTGTAGTGACTGGGGAGCAAGGGGATAGTAATTTACTGCTGGCAGACACAAGCAGCAGCTTTCTGCCACTTAAACCTCCTCCTCTGCCACCCAGACAACTGGAGCTCCACCCGCTAGCCAGCACCGGTAGAGAAATAAACAGGCATGTAGTATTTTTTTTCTTGTTTACTTGCAAGATATAGAGCAAAATACAGGATATACTTACTCCCTGAAGTCCAAGATGCTTTATGCCTAAGAATAACATGGCCTAAGGCATGTAACAAAATAAGAAGTAGACAAATACGCACTTTTGTTATTACTTACAACAGTGCTACTTCATTGGAGCCCTGGTCCT
The DNA here is from genome assembly GCA_009819775.1 of Phoenicopterus ruber ruber. Lineage (NCBI taxonomy): Eukaryota > Metazoa > Chordata > Aves > Phoenicopteriformes > Phoenicopteridae > Phoenicopterus > Phoenicopterus ruber. Next base: position 184,991,353 of record CM020215.1, on the reverse strand, counting down.
TTATTTTGTAAGTATGATGCTTCAGCAGAACCAATAATTGTGACATCCAAAATGATAAAAGGAGGTTAGGATGAAAAAAGTGGAGGGCAGCAAACAGATATATAGAACAGAATGTAAAAGCATATTCTATTGACCGCGAGATTTTCCTGCTTTTTATTCATATTTATTGAAATGTTCCTCTTTTGTTTCACAGACACAGTAAAGGGAGAGTCATTAATACATATCTCTGTAGAGTTATAAGGAGGCTATAAGAGATGTTATATTGTTATGCAGATGGCCCTTGGTCTAGGAGGCTTAAATAAAGTACCATTGTGCTTCTAATTAACTCTAAAATGACTATGCCAATTGCTTTGCTATGTTTGAAACCTTCTGTTCTCATATGTTTTGATGAGTTGTTTGTTCACAAAAAATCCTTGGATGTTTTGTTGGCCTCAAAGCAGCACTCAGAAAGGTACTGGAGTTGGCAGAATTGGCTTACACCCACTTGTCAGGCTAGCAGAATGCATTAACAAACTTCGGGAAGTGTTCCCTTAGACCATCATTGATTGAAGGGTAAAGTCTATGACTGTAGCCTGTAAATATTTCCTAGCAGTAATTCAATATAGCTGGAGCTCAGTGTTCTGTAATGAACTGCAACTGTAACTTTCCGTTAAACTGAGCTAGCACCCAAGTTCCTTACAGAGGTCTTCAAGAAACGAGGCTACCATGATCCTTGCTCAACTCTTTAAAAGATTAGTAGTAAATTAAATGCTAGCACACAAAGTAAATTAGAACATCAAACGATACTGGAATAATAAACTTTAAACAGTGTATCAAATTATGTTCAGCTTGCAAAAGGCAAGATATGTAAATTAAGCCCGACGCACCAGGCAACCACTGTGCATATAACTGTGTGAAATGTAATGGGAGGTGCATGTATTTATAGCCGTTTTGAAGTTATTTGACTGATTCCTGCGTAGGTAGCCTCCAGGAGTACATTAAGGCAAATGTTGACATAAGGTTTAGTCCTGCATTTGCAAACATATACTGCACAACCACATTAAAACAACAACAACAGCTCACATATGTTTATTTACTGATCAGGTGCTTGGGAGAAAACAGTTTGTTTCTTGGATGTTGCTTCACCTAGTTTAAAGGATGCTCAGATGTATGCATGGATACCTTTGCTTTCTCCAGGGCTTCCCACAGCTTCTTCTGCTCCTGCACATGGAAAAACTGATTTTTGGAAAGGAAGAGATCTTATGTATAAATTATATGCATGTAGAGAAAGGGGGAAGGGAGGGGAATCTTCCCTTATTTGCATGATAGAAGTAGCAAACCCTATTCCCTCCCCAGGGAACTGTGCACTGCAGTGCTGGGAGGTGTATATGAAGTATGCGGTTAAGTTCTAATCTAAATAGACTGCATAGGCATAGTGGGGGTTGAGAGGAGAGTTATATTTTGCAGACAGGGAGCAAAGAATCACAGTTCTTCAGAAATATATAAGCCAATACTCAGAACTGTATATTTTGGCAGGCATCGTGGCACAGGGATGCCTAAGAACAGTCGTTGGATTGCCAGCAGAGCAGTCCAGGCTGTTGGAGGGCACGTCTGCAAATGAGGTTTGACCTGAGGTCCTCTGTCCAGCCGGATTAGCAAGTGCTGTGTATGAGTCTCTCTGCATTGCTCCTTACATGTCCTGGCCTGAACGTCCCACACTGTTTGTAGATCCGAAACAGGATTTAGATTCATTTTAAAATGAGCATATTAAACAGAGCAGGAAAGCGCACACAGCTCCTTTCTACCCCATTCCAGGTGAATGCTTTCACCTTTGGGCAGCAGAGCAGTGCTACCTTTTGAATACTTTTTCCTCTGGCCTCATGATGTGCCTTCCTGCCAAAACAGCATCCTATTTTCAAAAGGAAAGGCTTGCAGCTCAGCGATCTTGATGAGGTGTGGTTCAAACCCCTCGTGGCTAAGGATATTTTAAACCCCATATTTCTTGGCTGAATTCTTTTGCCACTAAGCTAACACAAGCAGTACTATTCTTTTCTGTGTCCATGTTTTTGGATAAATTCAGCGGTACTGGTACGCATTAGACAAAGCCTTGAGGATGCTTGTATGATTGGCTGCTCACAATTAGGCAGCACGCTCCTAAACCCGTTCAAAACTGAAGTGCTACTGGATATGTTAAAGAGTATTCTTAAGCTCCTAAAGAATATTCATTTGAAAATTGAGATGCTCATAGAGGGGTTATGGGCAGAGGTTTAGGATCCCTAAAGCCCACCTTCTGCACCTACGTCCTTGTTCATATCTGATCATATTTATCTCCATTTATGTTTTGGCTCTGAACACTATGCTGAGTGTAACAGAATTATCAGGAGAGATACTCACCAGCTAGGTTTCTTTTTTTGTTGTTGTTGGAAAAAAAAAATAAATTGGAAAATGTGCCACACTGAATAGCAAAAATATACTCTCTATAAAACACCAGAAGGCCATTCTCAGCTTAGAAAAGTTCAAGAACAAATACATATTATGAAAACAAACAAAACATGAAGTATGAAATTTACACCTTCCTACTTGAGAAGGTTTAGCTGCCTCTGAATTTGTATTCAAGTTTATGTATTATGAGCAATATCATTAGTTTTTCACTCAAATTTCCTGCAAAGATTAAGGTAGCCATGGCTATTAAAAAAAAAAAAAAAAGAAAAGAAAAAAAAAAAAGAGAAGCATCTTAAATCCCTGTTTGTTAGTAATGTTTTATTACACTGCATATATTATTTATATAAAGGATTAAAAAACGTATTAAAAAAGAAATGCCTTCTTAATAGCTATTGCTTTGTGAGCGCTGCCCTGCATTAGTACAATTGATTTTCACATCATTTTCATGCTCCTGCAGTATGTCTACCCTATTTTAAATGCACGGATTTGCTGTAAGGATAGGATACTGTCGCCATCCATAAGACAGCAGTTAGATTTATGGGAACTCTGAAATCACTTTAAAACCTCCTCAAGTCTCTTCCCAGTGTGGTCATTTTCCTCCTGGGTCCAAGATCTCTCTAACTGTTCTAGGGCTCTGTCTTGAGTCTGGAAGAGACGTTCACCATGATGTTGCCAAGCAATAACTCATCCATCACTCGTGGTATGTTCTGTGAGTACTGATTGCACAATATCATTTTCTCCACGTATTGAGGATGCTTCACTTGTCAGAGGCCTTTGAAAATAGTCAGCTTTCATCAATGGACCTTGACAACATGGAAAGAATGAGTCACCTGAAGGAAGCGTAGAGTATAGCATTTCAAAAGCGATATCTGAAGACTGGTTGTTCTTTGTCCTTGACACCCTGCCAAGGGCTAGATACACTGAACATTTGGGAAGTAACGGAGCCTACAAATCACTGGTTGCCCACAATCCCACTCAGGCCCCAAGAGGATAGCACGCGTGACTTCAGTTCAGTTTTTATTACATGTTGTAAACTTTTGACTGTTCTGATATGTGTTGCCATTCATGTGTCAAGATTGGGCTCTGACAGGGTGTCTGACCTGATTGACATCAACAATGCTCTGTTAAACCCAAAAAAAAAGTAAAATATCGACACTATTGTGGGACTTCCTTTAATCAAACGCAGTCAATAGCTGTGCCATATGGAAACAAGACATGGGGGTCGTATTGGCATGTAGCAATGCTCCTAGGCGAGATGAGTAGGTGTAGGAACGTATTGCCAAAGTGTCCTGTGATGTATGAGCCATGTGCTGTGATGTTCCCTTTCTTGTTAGAGAAGCCTTCGTCCTGATGTACTTCCTGCTACTTGCTGCTTCAATATAGTTGTGGATTTTTTAGACTCAAAGAGAAATCACCAAAAGGCTTGGCTGAGCATTGAGGATGTTCCCTTGGTACTGTTTTAGTATCTTTTATAGAGAGATCAGTATGCTATGGTTTAGGACTAATCTTCTCTAACATTATCAATGCTAGCGGTCGGCTTATCCTGTTAAGTGAGAATCTTGTATCAAGTAACTGTTTTTTTTTTTTCCCCTCCACTATAAAAAAAAGCATTTTGTCCTGTAAAAGGAGGTAACAATAACTGTTTTCACAGCCATTTATAATTCTAAACAAAGAAGAGCACCGATGGGGCTATATTGTCCCAAAGCATGCTTCAGATTTTAATTATAGATCTTTAGGTACAGGATGCCCACTCATAAACGGAAAGATGAGACCACTCAGAAATACCCTTTGAACAACATCTAAAACCAATACTGTTCCCTAGTTGTGTGTCAAAGTTCTGCCAAGTCAAATGAAACATTACAGCGCAGCTAACATCTGAACCAAATGAGCATCTAGAAGATGCGTGTGCATGTAGAGTCACAGAGCCATTTTAAAGTAGACAGCTGAATCTGCAGGATGTATAAATGGCATGAATTTAAGAACTCATTTTCCTCTGAATATTTAAAGTCAAAGTATATATTTTCTGGAACCACCACAGTATTCCAAAAGTTATGGTATTTTTTTCATAAGATAACACTGATATAAAATACTTCTAAAAGGTTCTATAATCTCTGCACTATCACTACCATTAACCTGTAGTACCATTTAGAAGAAAAACTTCAGATATTATTTATCTTACTGGGATCTATAAATCTTTGCAACTACTTAACAATTGAACCAGTATTTATAGCTCTCTGGTTGAATACAGACAAATAGCTCATTCTAATACATAGGAAGGAAAGCAATAATTCACAGGTTAAATAAAACGCTTTAAAGTTGCAGATGCTTTTGATCCTGACATAACATAAAGCCCTCTGAAACAACAGAAGTGTCGTGTGAACCAGTAATTTATATTTCTATAGGCTGCAGAAGTGTTGAGATGGAAATAATTTCCTAGCACTGGCTCTATCTTTTGATAAACAAGGTGTGACTAACTCAAGTATATTTTAGCACAGTGGCATTATTGGCGTAGTTTTTCAGTGACGATAAAAATTGCTAGTAGTAGCCATTTTATAGATTGACAAGAATTACCTGACCTAGTCTAAACACCTTCCAAAACCTTATTTTTTGATATGGTGTAATACCAAGCATATTCTGAAACCACCCAAGCAAATGAGCTTCCACTTAATTTTTTTGGGTCAGCATAATCTAAAAAATCAAACATTTGAGATCTTTTCTCTAATATTTAGCCTGCATTTTCTTTAGTTTAATATCCCTAGTTCCGCATTTTTGTCCTTTACAATAACTTAACTCCACATGCTTTGGTAATTACACCCCTTCAATACGTGTACACAGTGCTATGTAACATATCTTTGACAGATAATTAAGGACAATAGATCAAATTAAAATAAAAATTTGTGATACAAGAAAAAATTACATTGATAAGAAAAGGACCGTGGTATAATTTTGCAATTGATTTGCCATGGCCTCCTAATTTCTTCAAGCAATTAGAAAGTCAAAATGTAAAAAAATTCCAGGACTAGAACCAAAGTAACAGAATAAATCAGCGTGTAAGCTTTCCTCCAAATTAGGTAACAAAAATAAAATCGAGTAGCTATCTAAATAATACAAAATTAATATTAGTAAACAAAACCCTGGCATGTCAGTGAAAAGATACACAATGTTTTACTTTAGAGGAAGTAGAATAGTGCGTAGTGTGAGGTGAAATATAACATAGCCCACCCAATCTGTACTGCGGCATTTGAATTTTTTCACAGTTACCGGGATGGTTGAGCTTAGCAGGGTGAGCTCGAGCAGGTTGCCTAGGGCCATGTCCAGTCACGTTTTGAACTTTTTTGAGGATGGAGACACTACAGCCTCTCTGGGCAACATGTTCTAGTGCTTGGTCACCCTCACAGTAAAAAAACCTCTCCTTAAGTCTAAGTTGAATTTCCCATACTTTAGTATGTTCCTTCTTGTCCTGTCAGTGAGCATCACTGAGATGAGTCTGGCTCTGACTTCTTTAATCCCACCAATCATATATTTATGCACACGGATAAGATCCCACCTGAGCCTTCTTTTCCACATGATGAACAATCCAAACTCTCTCAGCCCCTCTTCATATGCCAGACGCTCTAGATCCTTAATCACTTCTGCTGCCGTTTGCTATGGTTGTTCCAATACACCCATGTCTCTCTTTTACTGGGGAGCTCAGAACTGAACCCAGCACTCCAGATATCATAGAATCATAGAAAAGTTTAGATTGGAAGGGACCTTTAAAGGTCATCTAGTCCCACCACCCTGCAATGAGCAGGGACAGCCTCAACTAGATCAGGTTGCTCAGAGCCCCATCCAGCCTGACCTTGAATGTTTCCAGGGATGGGGCTTCTACCACCTCTCTGGGCAACCTGTGCCAGTGCTTCACCACCCTCATTGTACAAAATATGCCTCACGAGGGCTGAGTACAGGGGAGGGAGCACCTCCCTTGACCTGCCAGCAATGCACAATGTTAAACTTCATGAGATTCCTTGCCGCCCGTTTCTCCAGCTCATCAAGTTTCCTGTGAATGGTGTCACAACTACCACGTGTATCAAGCAATCCTTCCAGCTTTGTATCTTCTGTAAATTTGCTGGAGGTGCACTAGGTCCCATCATCCATTCCATTAATGAAGAGATGTTGACCTCTTCTCAAACAGTGTTGACCCCTGGGTTATAACATTATTGGCTGAATTGGATTTTGTGCTGTTGATCAAGCCTGGAAGTTCAGCCTGTTTTCAATCCACCTCATTGTCCAGTTATCCAGTCTATTCATCAGTTTGACAGTAAGAGTTATATGGAAGACAGTGTCAAAACTTTGCTAAATTCAAGATAAACAATATCAGCTGTTCTGACGTTATCCATTGAGCTAGTAATTTTTTTATAGAAGGCTGTCAGGTTGACCAGGCATGATTGCCCCTTGATAAATCCATGTTGACTACACCCAAGTACCTTCTTGTCCTGCATATGTTTTGAAATGCTGTCCAGGAAGATTTGCTTCATCACCTTTCCAGGCATTAAGGTGACGCTGACCAGCCGATAGTTTCCCAGGTCCTCCTTCTTGTCCTTCTTGAAGATTGGAGCAACATTTTTTTTCCTCTAGCCCTCAAGGAACCTTCCTCAATCACTATGGCCTTTCAAAATTATTGACAATGGTTCCGCAATGATAGCAGCCAGCTCCCTCAGCGCTTGTGAGTACATCCCATTGGGTCCTCATGAATTGTGTATGTCCAGTTTGCTTAAATGTCCCCTAATAGAATCCTCCTCCAGTCAAGGTAAGTCTTCCTTGCTCCAGACTTCCCCACTGGTCACAGGGACCTGGAATGACTGAGGGCAAATCTTACTAGTAAAGACCAGGGTGAAGGTGGCATTGAGTACCTGGGGTTTTCCATATTGTTTGTCACCAGGTCCTCTGTCCACTTGAGCAGCAGCCCCACATATTCCTCAGTCTTTCTTGTGCTGCTGATGTGCCTGTAGAAGGCTTTCTCATTGCCATCCACAGCACTCATCAGATTCAGCACGAGGTGGGCTTTGGCTTTCCTAATCGCATTCCTGCAGTCTTGGACAGTGTATCTATATTCCTTCTCAGTCACCTCTTCCTGCTTCCATTTCTAGTACACTTACTTTCTATCTTTGACTTCTGTTTGGAGCTTCTTGTTCATCTCTAAGATTCTCCTACTACCTTTACTTTATTGACAAAGCTCCCAGCTCCTCACCTGTTATCAGGACACTGACCTCATTCTGTTTTCAGCTTGTGATTAAATGTAATTCCCAAATCCCTTTTCCAGAAAAATGTTAAGTGGTTCATCCTGTATCAGCCTTGACTTTGCATTTGCTCCTATTCAGCTTTTTCCCACTCTTTCTCCCATTTGTCAAGATAATTCTGAATCCTTGAATCCTGCCCTTCAACATCATTCCAGATCCTCCCATCTTTGGGCTGCCATCCATCAACTAAGTCATTGATTAAATATTTGAGTGGAACTGGGCACAGGATGAAATATCAATCTCCTTCCATTTTGACAGGGAACCACTGATAACTAAAAGAGGACTGTGGTTTTCAATAGTTTTACATATCTTAGGAGAATTTGTTTGCAAAAATGCATTAATGTGGAACAGTACAAAAACTAAGCCAAAGCCTCACATTTAAATGGAAATATCTAGTATCAACAAAGGAAGGAATTTCTGTGAAAACAATAGATTTACTAAGCAGTGGCTTTTTTATTTATTAATAATATTCCAATTATGATTTTAAATGTTTTATAGTATTTATCATATTGTATGTATATTTGAGATACTAGATTTAAACGAAATGATAGAACTGGGTTTTATTAACACATTGCAATCTTCTAGCAAAAATAAACAGTATTTGCTGCTACAAAATACTAAAGTCTAAATCGTACAATGTTTTGTAAAAGTCTAGAAAAGAGAATTCTGTTTTGGTTTTTGTAATGGTCTTAAGGTGAAACGCCGTAGAAAGGGAAATGTAATAGCTTTTCAGGTCGGGTTGTCTCTGTGTCCTTCTCCTCATTATACAAAGAAGATAATGACAGAGCAGAATTTAATGGAAAACAAGAGTTTTCCTTTGAGAGAACGTGGCTGAAAAGGCAGCTCGTACAATGTGATGTAATGGTAGTTTGTTCTTTTTAAAGAGTATTCCAATCCAGTTTATTCCTTAGCTTGTAACTTGGCAAGAGATTAAGTTGAAACAACAGACGCAGGAGGTTTAAAGTTAGGATTCATCTCATCTAGCTTTAGCTATCTAGAAGTTAGTTGCCTAATTGGAGTGAATTATGTAAGTGCTCTCTATCGTTAATGGAGAGAGGCATCTTTACTCCTTCCTAAAATAAATAGGATTAATCTAAATTTATTAAAGTTGCTTATGTGTCTCAATTGACTAGTGAGAGAATCTCTATACTCTGTTTGAGACAGTAAAGTGGACTAAATCTTAGCTTATGCAAAGGGAAGGTGTATTTTAAGAATTAGAATGAGCCATTCTCACTTTCCAAAACAAGAATCCACCATGAGCAATACAGGCAAAGTCAAAGTTTACATATGAATTTCTAGTAAAGCCTATGAATTTGATACACTTACCAATGTTAAAATAATAGGCTTTTCTTTTAAAAGCTCTTGTCCTTTTTCCCCCCTCTATTAAAGAAATGAAACTTCAAGATGCAGTCAGCACTATACCTTTCACTGAGATACCACAAAAGCCATATTTATCCGTAAAGATGTTACCATCTCACCTATAATGAAACAATAAAATATTCCTGCCTGTACCCCTAAATCAGTAACATATAACTAAAATCCTAGAGAGGCAGAGGTCTATGTTACCTTGATGCATGTACATTCTACAGTTACATTGGCTCTTCAGGGGTATTCTTTCTGCATCAATTATGTTGTTTAAAAATAACAATAACCCCGTCACTTACAAATACAGCTGTAGTGCAAAATAGTCCTTATTAGGCTTAGACCAGGCTTAAGCTAGCAGGAAGGTAAAAATATGAGAGGAAAATGTGTAAGAACAGTTATACCTAAATTCATACCTCCTTCTTGATAAATACCAATTCACTTGCAGAACTCAGTCGTTATATACTATGGTGTCATGGTTTAATCCCAGCCGGCAACTAAGCACCACACAGCCGCTCGCTCACTCCCCACTGGTGGGATGGGAGAGAGAATCAGAAGGATAAAAGTGAGAAAACTCATGGGTTGAGATAAAGACAGTTTAATAGGTAAAGCAAAAGCCGCACACGCAAGCAAAACAAAACAAGGAATTCATTCACTACTTCCCATCAGCAGGCAGGTGTGCAGTCATCCCCAGGAAAGCAGGGCTCCATCATGTGCAACTGTTACTTGGGAAGACAAAATGCCATCAGTCCGAACATCCCCTCCTTCTTTCTTCTTCCCACAGCTTTCTATGCTGAGCATGACATCATATGGCATGGAATATCCCTTTGGTCAGTTGGGGTCAGCTGTCCCAGCTGTGTCCCCTCCCAGCTTCTTGTGCACCCCCAGCCCACTCACTGGTGGGGTGGAGTGAGAAGCAAAAAAGGCCTTGACTGTGTAAGCACTGCTCAGCAGTAACTAAAACATTCCTGTATTATCAACACAAAACCAAAACATAGCCTCATACTAGCTACTGCGAAGAAAATTAACTCTATCCCAGCCAGAACCAGCACATACAGCGTATGAAATACAATTAGGCAATAGTCCTTGTAACGTCCTTGAAATCTTCCCTGGTCCTTTCTTGAAAGTTGGAAGGCAGCTTGACATTTACTTCAAGTATTTACTTATGGCACCTTGGAAAGTCTTGAGGAAAAATTATACTTAATAGGCAGCTCATGGTAAAAATGACTGAATTGCAGTGCATTGCTGCTGATAGTATGGATCTATTTACCCAGTACTTGGCTAGAAGGAGAAAGGGGGAGCAGGGGGAGAGTGGGTCTCTGGGAGGATTCTCTTCCTAAAATGAAGCTACTGAGAGGGAGAGAATTCAAAAGGTCAGCAAAGCATCAGGGGAAGTATTTGTAAGAGAGAAAAACAAAACAAACAAACAGAAAAATAGCTATTGCAAGTGAGCCCAGAACTGTCAAACATTTACTTAAAAACAAGCAAAAGGAAAATATTTCCAAGAGAAATATTTCTAGCTAGAGAAAAAACAAAAAAAATTCTTGGCTAGTGAACGCTAGGACTGCAACACACACTGCACACATCTACTGACAAGGGCTATGGGACTCGTCATATTTCTTTTATTAAACTGAAAGATTATTAACAAAGTTTTGCATATGACTAGTGGTGACTAGTAACTGTGCAAAGTTGTTACGATGCGTGTGGATCAACTGCGAGAATAGAATGAGATATGGGTTTTACCAAAGAATTGAATTATACAGCTGTTTATCAGAGAGTACTGTTGAGACCAAAAACTAAGGGATTTCCAGACTGAAGCGAGGACTTCATCCTAATGATTTTACACTCTCCAGACCTTATTCCCTTAGTCTCCTTTCTCGTCCCTCTCTGCTCAAATTCCTCAAATTTACACTACTATAAAATGAAATCTTTCTCTCTTCCCCAGCTTTTAATCCAGCTTCAGCCCTTTCTCTTGCCCTCGTCCCTTATTTCTGCCACAGCCTCCCCCCTCTAGACACATTCTTTTTCTCTCCCTGTTGTCAGCCCCTGCAAACCCTAGTTTGTTTTATCTCCATGTCCCACACTCTCCTTTCAGTGTGCTCTGTTCCTGCATCCTGCTCTGGCCCCCTGTCCCTGCTCTCCTCACACCTTCTCCCCTTCCTCTTCCTCCACCTGAGTTCTTCTCCCCTGACACAATAGTTCTTTCCTGCTAGACTCCAAAAGAGGGAGCAGTGAAACCACAGAGACCGTTTCCCCACTCACAGCTGCTGCGTGGGCTGTGGGGTTGCAGGGGGAGACCAACCCCGCATGCAGAGGGATCCTGCTCTGGTGCCGTGGGGATGCAACATCTGCAGCTCAGGCGGGTGCAGAAGCTGAAGGAGAGCACAGCTCTTGTGGAGCAGGCAGAAATCTGCCAGTCTGACCTCTGCTGTGCACAGCCAAACTGCGTAAGCATCCAAAGCTTACAGCTTGGCCACATTCAGGGGAAATTTCTCTGCCTGCAGTTAACGGCGTGTTCTCAAACCAGCACCATTGTCTTGCCCATCCTGGATGGCCAAGGCTTCCTCTAAAACATAGAGGCAAATAAAGCTGTAAAGGCATGTGGAGTGAAAGAGTATCTTAATTGAATTACTTATTTAAGAACTCTTCAATGTAAAAGAAATAACATATATCTAGGAAATCAACAACGAAGACAACAACAAAGACCAGAATGCTTCAGCCTCTGTTTCATTTAAGGCACCACTCAGAGACAGCCTTGAAGAGGGTCAATCTGAACTTGTAACTGATAAGAAGGGAGAAACAAGATCAACATCAGTATTACCAGATATTAAAGTGGACTTGTGGTGTTTTGTAAAACTTTTTATAGGATGGTCACAGGACAGGCCAACAGTGGGGAAAGATCAAGGTGGATTAGGAAGAAACAAGTATGCGCCAGTACAGGTTAGGGGTTGACGTCCTGGAAAGCAGCTCTGCGAAGAAGGACCTGGGAGTCCTGGTAGATCACAAATTCACCATGAGCCAGCAATGTGACCTTGCGGCCAGGAAGGCCAACGGCATCCTGGGGTGCATTAAGAAGAGTGTGGCCAGCACGTCAATGGAGGTTCTCCTCCCCTCTACTCTGCCCTAGTGAGGCTCCATCTGGAGTACTGTGTCCAGTTCTGGGCTCCCCAGTTCAAGACAGACAAGGAACCACTGGAGAGAGTCCAACGGAGGGCTACAAAGATGATGAAGGGACTGGAGCATCTCTCCTCTGGGGAAAGGCTGAGGGAGCTGGGGCTGTTCAGCCTGAGAGGGGACCTCATCAATACTTATAAATATCTCAAGGGTGGGTGTCAAGAGGATGGGGCCAGACTCTTTTCAGTGGTGCCCAGCGACAGGACAAGGGGCAACGGGCACAAACTGGAACACAGGAAGTTCTGCCTGAACATGAGGAAAAACTTCTTTCCTGTGAGGGTGACAGAGCCCTGGAACAGGCTGCCCAGGGAGGGTGTGGAGTCTCCTTCTCTGGAGATATTCAAAACCCACCTGGACGCAGTCCTGTGCAGCCTGCTCTGGCAGGGGGGTTGGACTAGATGATCTCCAGAGGTCCCTTCCAACGCCTACCATTCTGTGATTCTGTGAAGTACAGGAAAATGAAGAGGAGGAAGATTAAAGGGACTAGCTGCCTATCTTCTTATTAAATCCTTTTACTCGCCATTTTTTTCTGTGTAAACTCATTCCCTATCCCTTATGGGTGAATGTTGCAAGGTCTATATGCCAGCAGTTGGAGAAAGGCTGAACTGAAAGGACTTACAGATCTATGTGTCAGGAACTGGAGAGACAAGGATGCATGTGTGTGTGAGAGGTCTAAATGCCAGCAACTGGAAAGACCTGGGTATGTTCATTTTCCCCCCATAAATACAATCCTGTGTGCATGTGTGTGTATGTGTCATTTGCTAGCAAACTTTAAGCTGGACTAGCTGGTGGGTAGGAGGACACCTGCATTAGGAAAGACTCAGGGTCTGAGTCGGTGGCTGGGAAAGAGGCACAGAGTCCAGGCATGGATATTAGGCAGAGACAGAGGCCATCCTAATACTTGAGGAGTCTGTGATTGCGGGTGTACATATGAGAATGCAGCTAACAGAGACAGTCAATGGATGCAGCAGTTGTGCGGCAGTCTCTGGGTTCTGCTTTGGGAGCTTCTGGACCTTCTGAGGACAAGCTCCAAGATCATTGAGAAATGCCTGGGAACCCTCTGAGAAACTTGAGGGTGCCTGCTGCTGTCAGGCAAGGATGAAGCAAGGGGAGCTACAAGGGTGTGGGCCCAAGGAAGCTCTAGTAGCTTCTATCAAACATGATCAGCTGCCCTTGACCCAGAGTGCCCAGAGCCTTTGTTGCAGCTGCCCCCTGATTAGGGGAGGTCAAGCACCCTTCAGCCAGTGCTCAGGAGAGGTCTGTATAAGAACCAGGCCAAGAGCACAGATCTTGGAGGCAGCAGTTTGTGCAGAAGGGTGTGAAGAAGGGGGCCTCAGTTGAAATTGTACCACTATGACAGTCTCAGACATGGTGGTAACATGCCACAGAGCAGTTTTGCCAGCAGATATTGGAGCAGCTGTCCCAGCTAGTGCAGAGGCTTTGATGCAGACTGAGCCTCAGGTGGTGGATGCAACCCTCCAGTTCCCAGGCTGGAGCCTGGGGTCTCTCTCTGAAGCCGGGAGAAAAGCACCTCTGTCCTGGAGGAGGTAAGCTGTCTTGGAGGAGCTGTGCTGCCAAGTGGAGGAGTAACGGAGGCAGTGAGCAGGCTGTGCAGCATTTGAGAAGATGAAAGGGAGATAGACAGGATCTCCTCTGAGACTGAACAGGTTGAAGAGCCCAAGCTGCCATCTGCAGTCAGGCAGTGTCTAACCCTGCTGTCAGGGTAAATGAAACCTCTAGAGAAGGATGGACTCTAGTGACGTCTGGCACCAAGTGTAAGGCTCCTCCCCCACCTGAGGGCTTACAGCTGTAAAATAGGTTCACCACCCTCAAAGTTGAAGGAGAGCCAGATGTATCTACAAGCAAAGAACCTGATTCACCTAGCTCTAAACCATGCAAGACTATCAGGAAGAAATGATGAGTCATCATAATGGGTGGCTCCCTGATGCAGTGGACCAAGCTACCCATCTGCCAACCCGACCAGTCATCTAGAGACGTTGTTGCCTGATGGGGGCCAGGATCTGGGATGTTGTGGAGGGCTATTTATGTGAGTTTTGGTAGACTTATACATGGATTCTGCTAAGGGCAGTGCTTGTCTCTGGCAATCTATGTATGTGGCCATGGTACCCCCTGTGTTGCGGGGGGCGGTGGGTGTGTGTCTCTCTGGGCGACGCACTCAGCTTTGGTGCTGGCTGAACCTACAAACAGGAACAGCAGCAGACACCTGCATGAGCGTGGGATGGAGAGACCCCCCAGGGTCTCAGAGTGCACCCGGCTGATCTTCAGCACCCAAGGAGGAATCCAGAAGTGTGTTCCATCTGGCTGGTCCAGTAACATCCTTAAAAGAACTTAAAAAAAAATCCCACTCTGTCTGTATGACTTTTTATTTCTTTATAGTAGGAAAAGAAAAAAACAAGTTCTCTAATAATATTTAGTCTTTGGCAAAACCTCAGTTAAAATTAAACAAAGTTATAAGGAGTGAAAAGGAGACAGTATGAGACAGCCTTATTTTTCCTGCTTATAATGTCATTCATTGTCTCAGAATGCGAAATGTATTAATTGTCCTTCAGATTCAGCAGAGACTATGTACACTCTGTTACACCTATTATGGTAACAAAGCATTAAGACACAAAGTGAATGATGATTTGAAGATTTCAGACACTCACACAAGGTCACAGTTAAAACAGACCTCAGACAACTTTGCCTTCAATAAGCAATTCCCAGTACTTGAAAAGCAACTGAACCATCTCATGAAGGGTTGTGTTTTGGTTTGGTTTTTTTTATGAAGCCTGTAACTGCAGATTTCTAGAACATGAAATTAATGTTTCTGCTAAATTTTAGCGAGCTCTAATTACTGTTTCTTATGTTGACAAGGCAAATTATTTTTGAGAGAAAAAAAGCTAGATTATTTCTATTTGTGGAGGCAATAATGAATTGATATGTGGTGGCTTCTGTCTGGTATTCATTGTCTTTTTTTTACCGAGTGTGTGGCAGGTAGATTGATAATTTAGTCCCAGCAAGAAGCAGAAAAACAAGCAACATCACCCCGTCCAGCGAATGAAAACAAGTAGATAGGGAGAAGAAACAGGTGAGAGAGGAAGCAAGAGCAGGCTTTGCAGGATTACGGCTGCAAGAATTTAAAAACATTTTTGTACAAAAAAGCCTAAGGCTGACTTTCAGGTCGTGGAGCAGCACCATGTGTAGTGTGCTATGAAGCACATCGCTTCCACACAGCTTTTATTACTGGCACTAGTTTTATGTTGAGCAAATACCTCCCTCTCACCATAAACTTTTGAGGATGCATTACACTTATCAGATTTGATTCATTTCTTCCAAATGAGAGGTGTTATCTTCAAATCTTCTCTGCTAGAAGAGAAATACCAGGAAATCTGACCCTCTTTTGGATTCCTTGCTTCGCCTGCCTGCTGGGCGCTACTGTTGACAAGCTTGCTTAAATTACATTTTCTTTGGTTGGGAAAGTAACGTGTTGCTTATATCAGGGCTGTGACTGAAGCCCAGCACATCAGAGAAGCACAGCAGCGCTGTGAAGCAATCATAGATAAAAACAGGACATATTTGTAAACAGGTTGTGTGAGCCTCTTGCTTTTCATTCACCTGTGGAGAGAGAATGAATGCCTTATAAATAAAGCCAAAGGGGAAGATGTGAAACATTCTGTACCAGCTTTGTAAATATATGCATCCAAAAATGAATTTACTTGCATTATTTTGTGTTTAGCTCTATATTATTACATCAAAATCACCTTCTACGGTAGCCTGCAAGGCAAATGAAGGGATATCACCAAAAATAAGGGCAGCCTCTAAAGCAATATATGTTTTTTCAGCCGTAAGGTGCATGGTGAGTTTTCAGCATATGTATATCTGTGCCAGAGAAATTTTGTTGGTTTATTTCAAGTGAAATGGAAAGGCACTATGTCCCCTTACCCATATCTCCCATTCTCAGTTTGCACATCTTAGACCCTCAGGAAAACAAGGCTGTGTCAGCTGAGAGAGATCTCCTTAAACTGCTTTCTGCCCCTTAATGCATAGTGTATAAGGACTCTGCTCCAAAGTACCCATCAGGAAACCTGAAACTCAGTCCTGAGTATGTTCCCTGCATGGTTCATGAACTGATGTGATGTGTTAAATACAGACCATATCATTCTGCCCCATGGTGCAGCTCCCAGCAAGGGGATGTAGGTGAAATATCTGTAAAGTTCCTTCATTTGCCTAGAATTTGTCACATTCAGCTTGGACATACCTTGGTCTGAGATCACAGAGACTTCCAGAGCCATTTGTGCCTTTCTCTGCTCCAGTGACCCACCAATCTCCTCCTTGACCGCGTGGGTGGGATCATTCTCCTCTCCCATGTCCATCTCACAGCCAGGTGTCCTATTTAGTCAGTTAGGCTCCCACTAACAGGCACCAGTACAGAGTAATTGATTTGAGTATTGTAGTCAGTTATCTCGGAAGGAGATAAACTGCCATAGGAAGTATGTCTCAAGGAAGGTGACTAACTCAATGAAGCACTGAGCTTTCAGATGGTTGCGGTTAGCGGAGATGAGCTTCACCACAGGTGAGGTGATTCTGCAGAGTCCTGCCTTGCCTCAGGAGCCATCTGATAAAAGGAAGCCTCTGGGGAAGGTGAATAACAAATAAACAAACGAACGTATTATCCAGTAGGTTATTAAAAACCAAAACTGTAACAAGATGAATGCTTTTTGTCATTACTCTGCTATTGCTGCTCTGTTACGTTCTTCCTCTATCCTGTTCCCCTCCCCTTCCCATGCACCTCCTGCATCTTTCCTGGGATACGTGGAGGGGAATTCACTGCTGCATAATCCTTCTTGCAGGGCTGTTGTTCCTTCTAGTCAGGGAATAAAAAGGGGATGATCTCACCTTAGTGCTCCTTTGCGCTGAATTTTGTACCGGGTTTGTTAGGGGCTAATGATGCTGGCTGCAGCAGCCCCATTTTCCATCATCTTCCTCTTGATCAGTTTTGGGAGGGTTTCTGTCTAGTCAGATCAAAAAGTCTTGGTCTTCCCTTATGCACATGTGCCTCACACTGTTTTCTGATGCGTGAAGTTCTTTCTGCTGTCATCTAGTGATAAGGAAGGAACACAAAGGTTACCCTAAAATCATTTTAAAAGTACCTCTGTAATAAACTTCACATAATCATTTTGAGCCTTAAAGGAAGATTGTTTTTGGCTATTCCTTTTAGTGATGTATAAAAAATGTGATTGTAGCAGAGGGTTCATCATCTCTTCACAAAATAAATGATCATAATGGCCTCTTAATAAATGCATATTGCATTGTATTACAGCAGAATCTCTTCTGAGATAACACGTTATGTGGATATGAAAAAACCTATTGTTTTTTTGGTTTTAGAGATTTAAATGTCAGCCTTTAGGAAAAATGTTTTTTAAAAGCTGAAAAAAGGCAACAGACCCTTAAATGAAGTGACCTCAAATGAATATCTTTCTAGAAAGGAAAAAAATATGGTTTAAGTGTTAAAATAAAAGAAAGACAATTGATAGTATTTTAAAAGTTGGGGTTTTTTAAGTTATCAAATAAAGTTATATATTATTTTCTACTGTACAGGCTTATAGCTTGCTTGTAATTTTCAGTTATATCTGCATTACTGATGGAGTGAAAAGCAAATATTTCTCTCCTAATATTATTAGTTTGGTACAAGTAGATTTCCAGTAAAGTGAAAAAGGTTAGTGAGGATTGTGAGACATTGGCTGTACTCAGATATTCTACATTAGACCACACCTAAACATCTACAGTGCCCTCTGATCCAGAGGTAAAAATTAACTGTATTAAAAATACAGTGCTCCTAGGTTAGTGCTTATCTCATGGTCCTTGGAGGGTAGTAAATGGGCCTATTTTCAAGCTAAAAAATAGAGCTGGAATTGAGATTAGGTTTGCCTCTCAGGAGACTTCCTTCCTTTCAACAGTGAATAGACAAGCAACAACCACTTGGTCACTGGTTATTTAAATCTGTAAGGCCAGCTTTGGCAGGCTTGTCCCTTCCTATTTGTGTGTGACATAGGAGGAAAGGTATTTTAGTAAATAAACAGGCAAGTCCACCTGCATGCAACACTGCACGTCATAGAACTTGTCAGTGTTAAACATCTCTCAGAACTTCATGTTCGAAAATGAGCTAGAAGCTTCACAAAAGGAAACCTCTCAACACTTACACGCACGTTTGCTATGACACACGTTTGCTACGATAACCAGTGATGGTAGACAGGAGGCTGAGACGCCTTTTCCAGCGTCCCTGTCTGCCTGACAGCAAGGCTGTTACGGCATATGAGCCATCGAAAGCAGAAAGCTGAGGGGATGCTACGTGCATTCCCTGTCACCAGAAATCAGTTAGGAGCTTCAGGTCAGGAGTCTGGGTAAACTCAGTGCAAGTGCGAGAGACATTGGGATGGTTACGGCACTTATTTCCAAAAGGGGAAACAAACGTTCAAGATTCCTGTTTAGAACAAGCGTTCTGCAGTGATTGCAGCACTTTGTGTTTTTGCAATTTGCTTTCATAGCACAGCCTCTCGCTCCTTTCTTCAAAATCATGCCAAAATTTTTGAAATCTCAGTAAATTTCAAAGCAGAACAGTTCCTAGTCCAGTTCTATGTAGGGTGTTGTGTTGTAAAATGCAACACGTGCATTTGTTTGTATATTTTGGAGTTATTGTCTCTTCATTGCAAATCTTAAGGCAAGCTGTTGGTTCCCAATGTATATCCATATACAACACAAAACATAATTGTTGTCTCGATGCCTTACAGTCACAGGGAACGTTGCTTCCTGAAGATGGGGGTATGTGCATCTCCTCTCTCACACAACTAAAAAAGAGACATGGTATTTCATATCCGATTCTGCAACTCTATTCTATTTCGTTGGTTAGTTTCATTGATGTAATGACTGAAGATGTAAAATTAGCAAGATCAATAAAGATATTAGTAGATGTCGAAAGGGATTGTGCATGAGGCATCTTCTCTCTCTCTTGGGAGATCTGGGATAAATAGCAGGGCTGACACCTCAGGCCCTCTCAGAATAATACGTCTATTTCTGTAGTATTATTAACAGTAGGTAGAAGTCCTGAGACCTAATTACTGCCAGTTTTGAATGCAGACAGTGCAGGCAAGTGGTCTTGTGAAGACTTCCTCAACAGTCAATGGAGACTAAAAGCATCCCAACAGAGTATTCAGCTGACGTATTGTATACAACTGTTTCAGAGTGTCATGAATCCCCATACGTCTGTGCTCAACTCTTCACTGCCGTTTGTGGGAGCTTAGACAAGTTAGACTAGGAGTTTAACTTTCCAATCGTTGCAGTTAAGTGACTTGAATCCCATCCAAAATGAGTACTGTAGTCCTACTGAATTCAAGGAGAATGCTCACATCAGCGTTTGCCTGCTAATGCTTCTACCAGATGCAGAATCAGACCTTGCTTTACGATACAGCATGCCATAGCGTGTTTGAGAGTACTTACAATCAGATGCCCCGTATGAAGCCGACGAACCCTTTGCTTTAGCAGTATGTCTCTATCTGCATTTTATGGCAGTTTGTCATAATTTTGCCTGCCTATAGCAGTTTATGGTCATAATAAGATATTGACACATTTAACAGCAGCTGTTTAAAATTTCATAAATATCATAAATGCCAACCATTCCATTAAAACAAAAACAGAAACAAAAGGCATAAAATTCTGGTGAGAGGCAGATTCCTAACATCTTAAAAAATAAAAACAGTGTTTTAACCACCATATTGTGGCTGGCAGGGCCAGTAGCATATTGCTATAGCAGTATACTGCAAATATAATAGCTAAATAAGAAAAATCCATGTAGGAAAAAATTCCAAATGAAATAATATCATCTACAAATTTTAAAATTACAAAATTTATGAGAAGGCCTAAGCTAAAAGGTTTCCAGGATTAAAAAGAAATTGTCCAAGTCTTATTTTTCCTATAAAACTTTTTGGTCCCATCCAGTAATGAAAAAATTCTTGATTTGTCAAAATATTTTTCCCATTGAAAATTAATCAATCATACGACCAAAATATACCAGTCATGTACAGTGACTACTGTTTAGTAAGACTAAGCTAGAATCTTATGATTATGTACAGAAATAGGTTGTTAATATCATCTCTGTATGTACATAATCAGAGCTATTAAAATAGTGGATTACAAAACTACAGGGAGTTTTTTCTCCCCCCCCCGCCCTTAGAAATCTAGATCGATGATGGCTTCCTCTGTGAAATCATTTTGTCCTGCACTCCAGGATAAGTTCTGTCTTTATCACATAACCTAGAAGATGAAGTGATCTGCAACAGAATTTGTAACTATACTACTGATGTATCCATGCAGAGGCCGATCTTAATGACAGCAGGGTTCCTTCAAGAACATGTATGGATCATTTACTTTTACAGTTCTTTCACTTATTACAAGCTTACAGTCATCATTACAGATGTGCTTGTAAGCAGATGCTTTCCCAGTTAACACATTAGCTCCCATTGAAGTACTGACTGTTTAGCACAAATGCATTTGGGTTGTCATCCAAACTCAGAGAAGACTCCCACTGATTTAAATAGGACCAAATGTGTGCTAGCTTTCTAATCCATTTTTGTAGAGAACAGGTTTCCAAGAAGATTGGTTACAGAAACAATTAATTACTTTGAAAGTAATACGGTTTAGAAGCCTATTTGGTGGATACGCTTGAGGGTCGGGATGTGATCCAGAGGGACCTGGACAGGCTTGAGAGGTGGGCCCGGGCGAACCTTATGAGGTTCAACAAGGACAAATGCAGAGTCCTGCACATGGGTCGGAGCAACCCCCGGTATCAGTACAGGCTGGGGGATGCAGGGATGGAGAGCAGCCCTGCCGAGAAGGACTTGGGGGTGCTGGTGGATGAAAGGCTGGACATGAGCCAACAATGTGCACTGGCAGCCCAGAAAGCCAACCATATCCTGGGCTGCATCAAAAGAAGCGTGGCCAGCAGGTCGAGAGAGGTGATTCTGCCCCTCTACTCTGCCCTGGTGAGGCCCCACCTGGAGTACTGTGTCCACCTCTGGGCCCCTCAACATAAGAAGGACGTGGACCTGCTGGAGCGGGTCCAGAGGAGGGCCACAAGGATGATCAGAGGAATGGAGCACCTCTCCTATGAAGACAGGCTGAGAGAGTTGGGCCTGTTCAGCCTGGAGAAGAGAAGGCTCCGGGGAGACCTTATTGCAGCCTTTCAGTACTTGAAGGGGGCCTATAGGAAAAATGGGGAGAACCTCTTTAGCAGGGCCTGTTGTGACAGGACAAGGGGTAATGGTTTTAAACTAAAGGAGGGGAGATATAGGTTGGAAATCAGAAAGAAGTTTTTCACAATGCGGGTGGTGAAGCACTGGAACAGGTTGCCCAGAGAGGTAGTAGAAGCCCCATCCCTGGAAGCATTCAGGGTCAGGCTGGATGGGGCTCTGAGCAACCTGATCTAGTGACGTTGTCCCTGCTCATGGCAGGGGGGTTGGACTAGATGGCCTTTAAAGGTCCCTTCCAACCCAAACTATTCTATGATTCTATGATTCTATTTCTTAACTGTTCGGAATGTGGGATTATTAATCTTTTTTTAAAAGGCATATCATACATAGAGAAGATCATTACTAATATTCTGAGAGACAAAATTAGGCAATACATTGTCACACCTTTTGTCTTTCATGCATTAACTCCTGTGTGGCTGAGCATTTATTGAGAAAGTGGTTTCAGTCTATTTAGCCATAGCAGACTGAGGGCCTCTAAGCTCATAGTCCAGGGAAACATCTCAAGCACCAGGTTATTGATTTAGCCAACTATGTTGCCCTGTCTACCCATTTCTACGTCACTGAGCATATGGAGATGTAGGGTATGGGGACCAGGAGGAGAGAGAGAAAATGCATAGCTTATCCACTTGGAAACACAGTTGAAAATACGACTTTTTAAAGAAATCTAGACATCTAATTCTGTCTTCCAGACTCTAGTTGAGTAGCAAGAACATTTGTTGTAAGCATGTAAAATGATGTATTGGATGTAGTCTTGCGGTGTCTCACATTACAGAGCCAGGGGCAATAAGTCACAATAGGAAATTCTCAATGTGCTAATCTGCAAACAAAATGAACTTATCAAAATAAAGAAATAAATGAAATGGAGGCTTCAACTCTTTTAATCTTTTAATCAAAGGCTTAGTGGCAGAATGTGATAATGAAGACCCCACATTATCAAGTCTTCATTACTTGAACGCTAAATTCATTAGTGTTACTATGAAGTTTCATAAATTATTTAAACTAGCCTTGTCAAAATAAATGAACAAAGTACGTTCTGTGATACTCTAGCACTTTTTTTTCTTTTTTTCCTTTTTTTTTTTATTGCCTTCTTCACATTGTGCTTGCTTGTGTGCTTGATAGTTCACAGAATGGGTTGATTCACAGTGGAAACCTATTTCAATGCCTATTAATGTTAGTGGGAGTCTTACAACTAAGCTTGGTGGGAGTCTGAGTGGGCCCTGAGTGTCCCAGTATCAATGAAAATAAGTCATGTTCTATTGTTATCGCTAATTAGCCTGCGAGCATTACAGAGTAGGGCCTGTCTTTGACTCTGTGATTGTACAGCACTTAACACAATGGGGCCTCCATTCTGATTGGAATATCTCCATTAATGTAACAGTTCTCTTGTAAATGCAACTATTTTAAATCTCCACCATGTGTATTTTTTATTAATTACTTGCTTTTTGAAAGTTCTAATCTGTGCAAGACAGTGGATACATAAAATATATACTATAAAATCTGTCAAGTAGCTGTTATCAAGAATTATGGCAACATTTTAAGAGCATTTTTAATAATAGTCAAATGATGCGAACAGGAAAAAATATATTTGAGAGGGATTTTAATATATTTGTTTAATGCATAGACACATACATAAATAAATATATACATATATACATATTAATGTATTTCTGTTTATTTTTTCTGTTTATATTCTGGGTTTTTTTACTTATGTAAAAGCTTTGGGCCAGATTGTAATCTGCTACTGCAACAGATGATCACCTGGCTGTGAGCTCCATCAGAAGTGTTATTTTGTACGAAACTGACACAGCAGACACCCCAAAAGGAGCAAGGAGGAGATGGGAAAATGTTGCACGGCTGAAGGGATGTAGCAATGAGCATCTGATACTAATAAAAAAAAGAGAATTCCTATGACAGCTTTTCTTTTAAGGTAGTGTACTTCTACTCTCCTCAACATGGGGTTCTGCCCAATAGTCGTACGGGGTGGAAACAGTATGAGAATTTTGTTACATGAGGCATAAATAGAAAAGCTCAATTGCAATCATTCCTGCAGAACACTTGGTACTGCAGACCCTTCAGTTTCTACAGCATTCTCATATAAGGTAAAGACAAAGCTTAGTATTTGAACTTGATCTGCAAGGAGGTAATATCAGACTTTATTACTAAATACTAAAAAGAAAAAAAAAAGAAAAAGAAAGGTAATATATCTTTCTAAATAAAAATAGTCTCAGAAAATACTTTAGTGAAGAAAATTAAATGTTCCAGGTCTATGTGCATCATCTGCATTTCAGTACTCTTTTACTGAATTTATTCAGCTTTGGAATTCCACTGGATAATCATGCACTGAGTGGGAAAGGGCGTTATCCTTAAATTATAATGTCTCTGCTTTGTTTGGTTGGATAAATTCCTATTAGTGTGTGCACGCGTGCGTGTGTAGGGGAGAAGCTGCTGGTACTTTTCTCAGTTCTTCAGTAATCCCAGTTTCAAAATCTCAGAAAAGCCTAGTTGGTTTTTTTTGTCATTGGTGATACAGCAAATACTGCTGGTCAAAAATATCACTGTTCTTCATAGTCAACATCGTACTGATGTGAAAGGAAAATGTTCCCCCCTCTTCAGAGTTACATGCTGAACCATCTCGCTGTCGCTCCGACACCTTCCTAGTGCATATGCGTAACCTCTGACCTGACTGTGCACTTTAGCAGCAGATTAAATCAAAGTCCTGTTTCATGGGGGCAGTAGGACTCTGCAGTCACAGAGTGGTAGATCCAAAAGCAATTTTCTCTGTACCACAAAATGAATTTGTGGGGAGTCCCTTCATGTGTCCAAACCCTTGGAAAATAGAATTGCAGCAATACGTTTCATGCTTTTTATTTGTGTGGCACGGTGAAGGGACAGTTGCTTCCCAAAAGCACTGTTTCAATCTGTTTGTTTGGAGACTCAGCCCTGCTTTGCTACCTGCCTGGAACACTCTCATCTCGAACAGTAAGAACACGAGATTTCTTTCGCATGAAAGTTTGTATTCTGCAGAAATTGGTAAGTATACCAGAGAAGACTGGCATGATGTAATGCCACATTCTGGCTCAGTTTGAACCCTTATAGCAGATAAATATGAAATGTCATACCAGATGTCTGCTTAAAATGCAAGGGCTCTGCTTGTGAATCTTATGTAAGGTTCAGCATCGCTTGTTCTCACAGTTGACTGTGAAGTGGGTCTGGCTCCCAGCCCAGGTCTCTCACACAATGATTAACCTGAGACTACATGGCACCATCTGGTACTGTCTCAGGTAGGAAACACATATAAATGACTGAACAGTTACGCTTTTCCCTCTGTAAGCAGAGTAATATTTGAGGAATTGCACCTTTTCTTTTCCCCAGCAGAACTGCCTTGAAATATTTCATGTACAGATAAAACTTACACTCGGTACTAAACCCTCCTGGAAGTCTTTGCTTCCTGTCTTCTTTTTTATACTCTTTCTGTCTGTCTCCCTGTGTCTCTCTTCTTCCCTCCCACTCTTCCTCCCTCTCACCCTTTCTCTTTCTTTCTTTCTTTCCTTCTTTCCTTCTTTCTTTCCTTTGCTCTCTCTTGCACTTTTGCTCAGTCTTTCCTGAACATTGATCTTGAGCCTAGAGGCTTGATTCTACTGGAGACCAAGATCTGCTGCATTTTCTGGTTTTGGCTGGAGAAGTGCTTTTGTAGGAGCTTTTGGTAAGTCAGCAGGTGAAGTAAATAACCAGCTCAGAAAGAGTGATGACTCTCAGGGCTGACATGATGGCACCACCCCCATTTCTATCATCTAAGCAGAAAGTCCTAGACATGGGTCTTTTGAAATGCCTCATGGACAGTTTAAACGAATGCTCACCCAAGGAAGCAATTTTAGAGGGGGAAAATGCAAACAAAAAGGATCACAGGCTTCCATCTTTTCCTTATTGCTCTTTCTTCCTGAGGTGGTCATACGTTTCAGTGGCTTAAGAACACCAGGGCATGATCCTTTGCTGCCCTTCTACATTTTAAAACACAAAAGCTGATCCTCTCACCCTTCTCCATGTTTCTAATCAATCTGTTTTAAGACGTCCCTTGAAAATCATAAAGTGTGAAATATGAAGGTCATAAAATGTGAAATAGCCAAGGATTTGAGATTTCCTGGATTCAGGATTTTGCAGGCCCAGGTTTCTGTAGTGCCTGCTCTGGGGCCAGCAGCACCAAAGCTGTTAGAGCAGCGGCTGAAGTGGTTGTGTGGCAGCCACTTCTCCAGGCAGCAGCAGCTAGGAGGGGTCTCCCTACAGAACTGGAGCTGAGTCAGCCTCTAAAATGGCTCTCATGATTTTTTTTCCCCTGTACCTCTGTGTTTCATAAGCAGGAAAACTGAAATAAGAGCAAACTTACAGGGTTCATAGACCTTGTGGCTACAGTTCTAACCCTTCATGAGAACCAAAACCCGTGGAAATGAAAATAAAATAGTGAGGACACAGGATACTATAATGGAGCAGTTGTGGCAGCAAGTAATATCCCCAGAATGTGTTTAAGGCCACAAAACTGACTCAGATGTAGTCTGGGAACTTGATGCTATTAAATATTTGGGAACGATTGATTCTTTCTTTCTCTGCAAATTTTGCCGAAAGTACCATCTTTTTCATAACTATTACATACATTCTCTCTCTCTCTCTTTTTTTTTTTTTTTAACAAATAAAATATTTTAAAAGCACATGCATTATTAGAAAATATTTAAACAGCTCTATGTAGGGTTATTCTGGCTATTGGAAATTATTAACATCTGGGCAGGTATGGTTAGGACTCTGCTCTTCATTATGTTCTGCTCCAGCAGCAAGGCTCAACTGGTAAGCTACTTTGTACTTTGACTTCTGCTCCTAGAGGTTCCTAAACACAGGAGGTAACTTTCAAAGATCTGTTGAACCATTAAGGTAACTAAAGATAGCTAAGCCAGCAAGGAAACACATCAAGGTGGGTTGTGATGCTAGAACTTAAAAAGGCATCCTCAACAGACAGGGAGGAGTCTCATACCGCAGCAGGATAGATGGAACAGTTCCCAACTTCTTAACCAAAAACATGTGTGTCTGTTCATATCTAGGAAACTCTTACATTTTTTTTATTATTTTATTGGAAGTTTAAAGTCCTCAGAAAAAGATGGTAACACTGGATAAGGTTTGACATTACAGACCACAAAGCAAGCATTGTACCTGTCCCTGGATGTTCGCATCAAGAAAAAGAAATATTTACAGAGGTGTAAGGGGTTATGATTACATTTAACGGGATGGAATTAAGAACAGACAGATGCAGGCTGAAAAGCATCAAAAACTTCCTCACGCTGATATGTCTGATAATATAGAAGACGCTCCAAAGGGAAGTTGTAAAAGAACCATCAACGCTGAAAAATAGACTATAATGATCAATTCTTCATTGGCAGCGACACGAACTAGGCAGCTCAACAGGGCTTTTCTGTCCTTGGCTTCCATTATTCTATGGTAAAATTAGAAGGCAAATAAGCAGAACTGTTCATGACAGCCTTATCTTTTATTGCCAGTAGGAGAATGCTCACTGTTACCCAAGCTAATCATGCTGCAATATAGTTTCAACATTTTATATTGGATATTATTATAGGTACATATCACTATAACATAGTGCTTTCATTTTGAGCCCATCATGGTGCTGTAACAGTTTTCTAGCAAAACACGTTAAATTTAAAGGGGAAAAATGAGTGGGAAGTATAGTACTCAATTATATCTACTGTGGCTTCTGTTTTAGAGGTTTTATCGTTAGACTTGGTTTTCATTACTAGTTCACAATAGCAGCTGGGATTTACTTTCTGTGTGTGTCATTTTAGTTTGAGGGTCTCCAGGGCTTTCAAATGCATTCGGCCTTTTCTATGATGTGGTATTTATTTTGCTTGCCTGCTTTTCTGTAGTTTTTAATTTAATTGAAATTAATTGTTGTTTAGATCAATGATTTGCAAATGTCAGTGTACTGATAGGATGCTGGGGAAGAAAAAAGTTTTCACTGAGCTTTCATGAGTTGTGGGGACACTTACTACCTACAAAATGCGTCATTACTAAAACTCAAGCAACCCCTTCATTCGAGGTGATAAAAAGAAACTTTTTAACCTTTGCATGCAATACTAGAAATTAGGTCCAGATTACACAGAAGGAATAATTTATCATGTTCCTGGGAGCAAGTGGATGTCTTTATGGAGTCAAAGATAACCTGTTTTCTTGACTGCTGCTTGTTTGGGGGAAGAAATGTCTTTGAAATGCCAGAAATGATTTATGTAAAATGGAAGCTTTTGTTCATCAATTCATTCACCACTCTGAATACAGATCCAACTAGCAACTAGACATGTGTTTCTGCAGGGATTTAAAATCATTTAGAGCCTAGATATTGCCCCTAAAAAAAAAAAAAAAAAAGTTTTATTAATACATATATAAGGTTGGCCAAAATCCAAGGTTGGCAGATTGAGGGGCAGAGCACTGAGGTGCTCAAAAATATGAGCTCAGAACTGGAGTTATAACTCTTTGTCCAGATGTACATACATATACGCCCACTTGAGATTTGTCAAGAGGTAAGGACTTTGCAAGAGAAAAGCCTGTGTATTTCTCTGGGTCTCAGAGGATATGATTTCCATCTGAGAAGAGTTGTTTTAATCTCTTAGTATTTCGCTAAGAAAGTTTACCATGAAAGAACAGTAGAATCACTTTTGCTGTCCCAAAGGATGCAGTAGATATGCGTAGATAAAATTAGGTAAGATCTGATTTTGAATTTTTTTCTTCTGGTAAATTTCTATCTTCTACAATATTTCTGTCACAATGTGCATGTCAAATGGCCTTGCTAATCCAGAAGCAAAGGGCTAGTCTGAAATTCAACTGTAATACAGTGCCAATAGATCTTAATTTCATACCTGGTTAAAGAAAGGTCCAGAAGGTGCATCTGTTTTGGCAATCACCAATGGATAATGTGAAGGTGACTGGAGGAAGCTGCACCTACCTGACACAAGCTAGGACTTCTGTTTACTAATCATTAGGTTGTAACCCAAGGACTTTGACTTTCCTCCAGTCCCTGAGGAAAGATCTTTCAATGGGTAACTTCAATGGCTAGTACATCTAGGTCCTCTGAGGCTCTACATGGATACACCACTACTTGTACTAGTACAAAATGAGATTTACAACAACAGGTTGAATTATATAAAAAAATATACACAGCTTCTGTCACTGTTGCTAGGATCTGGTACTTTTAACCAAAAATTTCAACTGAAAAATTCATAATGATGCCTTATTCTTGTAAATGTTCTATTTTGCCCAACACAGAAGAGGATGCAAAGTTGTATTAGGGGTCTGAATTAGATGAGATAGACCTGAGAATTAATTTGGTTTCCATTTATTTCTACTGACATACATCACGTGTAGCTTATTGTACACTAGTGATAGCCAATGCTATCAGAAGTCTATCTTTGTTGTTGTTACCAGGGAAAGAACTATGCTATCAGAAATAATTGAGGTACATAATTAAACTGTGATAATTTGTTGGGATGATACTCAGGGATGAGTCAGCATTTGAGAGTTTGGATCACCATTGTAACACCTCCTTTTCCCCCAGTCCTGCTCCCTGCGAGCACCTGCAGATGTCTGAACTTTTGGTGGAGCAAGGGAGGAGTGTGAGTGGGCGAGGACAGGGAGAGGCATCAAAGCCTGCCTTCATCTTCTCCTTATCCAAATATCTGCCTAGAGACGTCTCAGGAATAGGACGGAGAGGTATGGAGGTGGTGGGGAGGAAAAGGTCATTACAGAGGTGTAACGGAGCTGGCTACTAGTGCTGGCACAAAACTAGTCTGGGCAGAACTGCAGTTCCATGTTATTCACATAATAGCAATCTTAATAACATTAGCATTATTTAGCCCTGAATACAGTTAGAAGTGTAATATTACCAAAGGTAAAAGTGTATATGTATATATACATACAGCTATATATACACACACATATCTTTGTGGTTATAGTTGAATATGTGTAGATATACTCATCATATATATGCACATACAAACTCATATTCCTTTAAGTGCAGAAAGTAAGCCTGACATCTACATCAAACAGGAGTATTTCTCAATATGCACAACCTTAGCTTGTACTTTTGGTAAGATGTTAAGTCCAACGGGACGGGAACAGAAGAGAAGGGCTATATAGCTGTGATCCGTTGCCCTGTATCGTCTCTGTAGTGACAGAATAGCAGCGTATCAGAGCTTGTAAAAAAACTTACAATGCGCAGAGAGTATTTGAAGAAAACATCAGCTAAGTCTTTCTTTTCAAATGTTACTACTTACAGAAAGTCACCAGTACGATAAGAATTTAAAATCCTATTAGGCAATTGAGATTTTTTTTTCCTGTAATTTGACATGAAAGTCTTTTTGTTAGTGACTTTCATATTGTATTAGCTATAAAGAGGGAATGAAGAAGTAGGCTCTGGCTGCTAGCCAAGTCTGAGATGCAGTCCTACCACAATAAATTCCACGGTGAATGGCAGAAGCATGCAAATGAGCTAAGAACTCCGATGAGCAGACGTGGCACGGACAAGCTGATAGGAAAGTGCAACGTTAACCTTCCATTTCCGCTATGACAAAATTGCTTGAAATTTGGGGGGCAGAGCACTGGCTCAGAGCCGGATTTTATCCTTCAGCCTCATATGCGGACACAAACGCTTCTTCAGCAGTTTGGACAATGTCTATTCCACCTTATTAGGGATAATTCTTACATAAATCCTCTTCTTTTCCTAATTCAGGGGTATAAATCCATCTTTCCATCGTAATTTGCTTCAGACAGCTTACTGTCTAATATTTCTATTTTCTTAGAAACCTCAAATATTTAGCAGAATACTGTATCTCAACACCTTGCAATCCCTCTTCGCGTGTGCGGAAAGAGAATAAAATTGGTGCATTGTCTAAATTAGGCTTCAGAATGAGGTATCTTCTTTTTAAGGAGTGAATGGAAGGAGAGACTCAACAGATTATGATTCTAGTTAGTACACCTATCTAGAGAAAGACCTAACTAGAAAAGAAAATCTATATCTAATTAAATCAAAAATTGCAGAGCAAATTATACATGAAGAAAAAAGAAATGATGAATGTGTATATTTACACATCCAATGCTTAATGAAAACATCTGGTCTTGGGTGGGTGTAGATATGTCTGTTTTCCTGGGGTTTTTTTGGTGTGTGCATTGCAGCATTTATAAAGACTCTTCCCCCTACATCCTACAACAGAAATTCAAAGTTAAAATGGCATAATGAACAGATTTATGCAATTCAGTTGTGGTGTCACTAAACCTTAACATAAAATTATACTGCTGAAAGTGAAAAGAGCTCAGAGGAGACAGCAGCCAGCATTTATCCGGTAATCAAGGTACTGTACTGATAGTGCTATGAATGCATGATATAGGCCAAATATTGCAAAACCATTTCTTCTTCTTTGTCTGCTTTCAAAAATAACAGATTTAAAATAGCACTGTATAGCGAAGAAATCAAAGAAGTACGCACACATATAATCAAATTTTCTAAATCCTGCTTTTTAATGGGTTGGAAGTTATTTTCTAGTTTGCTATAAAATGGACTAGGGATATAAAGTTTAGCATCCTATCTAAATCAAATTTTAGCACTGTATTTGAGTATCTGTTACCAAAGACTGAAAGTACGGACCCAGATGAAGCTGACTTGCATCCTGTTCATGGCTTTCCCAGTAATTAACCTGGTGAAATGCAAATTGTTTTCAAGTGCCTCAGTGTCCCCATTTCTAAAATGAGGGTAATGGTTCTCATGAAGATATATGACTGGAAAGTACAACTGGAAACCTAGATGTAGCAATATGCACTTTGAGTGAAAGAGGCTTCTAGAATTCAGAAAGAAGAAAAAAATCTTTGTAATTATATTACTAGAAGAAATCACTAATTTTGGTTAGTCACGGGGCTTTCTGATTTAACACCTGCAAGACCAGAACGTCTATCTTAAATAATGTTAATTGACAGCTACCTGATCTAAACTGCTGATTATAGTGGTTTTTAACATAGAAATACATATATATTTATAAATGTGTATATGCTAGTGTGTAGCAAAAATTAGCTATAAAAAATAACGCTAAATAAAAGTGTGGGGAAGGAAGGAAAATACATGTAAGAGAGAGCTCATGCCTCAAAGTAAAACTGAACTTTTTTTCAAAGCACTTTAATATATATATATTATTTTCCAAGATACAGAACTTCAAAGCCTTTGGTAAAAATGTAGATAAATAGATTATTTTATGCCGCTGAAGTGACTCATCATTTCAACAACACTTGCGATGTTTTTATGGATTTCCACCTCAAATTACTTGAGTTCTGTCTTATAAAAGATATGTTCCTTTTATCTACATTATTTTTATCTTCTCACTGAACAGAAAAAAACTCCTACTTTATAATCACCTACAGTACATTGTTTGATGTCATCACTAGACGACTCAACAAATGCAGAAAGGTATGATTACTACAGTATATGAAAGACTGATGATAGTCACTACGATGATTTTTACTTATCTGAAAGAAAATAACATACAAAAAGTAGAATAATTTCTTAAAAAAAATAATTTATTACAAACTTGAAACAAAATTGGAGGCTCCAGATTTTGTTAGTTGATTCGTTATTGCTACATGGCAGCTATACCAATTGATTTTACAACCTTTTCTGTTTGGAAGCCACCTGGCGACCACTGTCTTTTTCTCTGTCCTAGAACTCATTGTTTGGTGCTGTGAGTAGCACGTGGCACTTTTACTACATCTTGAGATGCACTTTGCATTAGCTGGAAAAGTTAACCAGCGGTTAGTGTAAAAGGTAATACAGATCTGAGACTCGAACCTGACAGACCCACAGATTCAAGTGGAAATTAGGCGCCTGGCTCCTCTTAGCATCAGTGGGATATAGGTGCCCGAACACCTTTGAGGACCTGACTTTGGCATTTTAGGGGACTGCTTTCTTGTTTAGGACATGGGATCC
The DNA here is from genome assembly GCA_009819775.1 of Phoenicopterus ruber ruber. Taxonomy (NCBI): domain Eukaryota; kingdom Metazoa; phylum Chordata; class Aves; order Phoenicopteriformes; family Phoenicopteridae; genus Phoenicopterus; species Phoenicopterus ruber. The sequence continues at coordinate 184,958,804 of CM020215.1, read as the reverse complement.
CACACGCCATTGGGTTTTAGGAAGCGATAAAGTGGGAGAACAACCACAGCTTTAGTTTTCCTTATTGTTTTGGATATTTTGGTGTGTCTGTTTAGATGATGTTGCCATTGATTGGATGGTATCATATTGCCTCCATAAACAGTGTTTTAATAACCCAGAATGCTTTTGATAAAAGTATTTAAAATAAATCTCCGGATAGATAGTATCTTTCCAATACATTATAATCCTTCCAGGAGATAGCAAGCATGAGTGCTAGCAGAGGCTTTCAAACACACTATAAAAGATCCAAGTAATGACAGTTCTTTCAAAACATATTTTTTTCATTAAAATGCTCTGTATAGTTTGTGGAGAATATTACATTCAGAACCACACTCCCCACCTCAAAAACCAGGCATCATCGTGCCGCAGGAGAGTACAACAAAAAAGATATTTCCATAAAAATCAAAACAAACAAATAATCCCCCCCAACACACCGATAAAAAAATCCTCCTTTGCTTCCCAAACCTTTATCAAGGGAAGATATTCACATGGTTATTATCATTTCCTTCTAGAAATATGGATAAAATATTTTCAGAAATTTTATTCACATTGCTATTCTTCCAAGCACAATAGGGGGAAAAAACCCTTCAATTACTTACTATTCACAACATTAGAAAAATTGATATTTATAGCAAATGCATGGGCACAATCTAGATCTGAATATGACATCCTGTCACAGTATACCACTTGCATCAAAAACGCTTTTATTGACAGTTTCCCTTGCTTTCTGGATTCATCTTTTCTCTTTATAATCTCAGAAAAATCCCCACTGAAAAAAGAACAGTATAAAACCTTCTGAAAAATTAGTAAAATGTTCCGAGATGATCCACCTGCTTTAAAGCTGAAGATATACTAACGTTTATATAATCAGCTTTCTGAGGGAAAACTTCAAAGCTTCCGAGCTACCTGCAAAACAGCACTGCCTGTAGCAGTGGGGTGAGGAGAAGGGGAGAGGATTGACAGGAAGAAGGACAGACGGTAGGTGGGAAAAGGAATCACAAGCTTTCACTGGCTCATGGTTAAACTTAACAGTATTTACTGTTTCAAAAAAAAATAAAGAAATGGATGCTGCTGTTGTTTTTATCCCTGGCCATACGTATTTAATAAGGATGATGTGCTCTGAGCTGTTTGTGGATCTTGGTGAAAAGCGTGCAAGAAAATGTCTTCCTCCATCCGCTCAACTTGCAGTCTCCCTTTCAGTACAGCTGCAGGCCTCCTGCCCTATGTAAAGATAGACTTTTATCCCTGAGAGCACTCTCTCTTATCCCCTCAGAGAAAAAGTCACAATTTGTCTCCCTTCCGTATAGCACCTGCTGCATCTTGGTGTAATGACTGTATTGTCTCGGTGGGTGGAGAAGCGAAAGGAAGCGTCTCCCGGTGGGGAGGAGAGGCACCGACCCCCCAGAGCTCCCCGGGGGGAAGGATGCTCTGCTTTACATCTGGCTGGGGCCTCTGCCTTAGGCATACATTTTCCCTTTGTAAGTGAGCTGAGTTGGTGGTGAGGCAGACTTTGTTTCAGAGATTTACCACCAAAACCACAAGCATCAAATAAGAGCGCAGCTTTGAACAACACGTGCAGAAAAGCATCTTTTTATATTGCATGTTTTTGCAGCTGGTGCTTACACAAAGAAACATGGAGAGAATAATAGAAATACCCTTTGGTGACTTGTGTACTGGGGTATATATTCCTGGGGTAAGCTTCGTAGAGCACTGCTCATTAACACAGCCCAAGTCGTTTAAAAAAATGGCAGTGTACCCACTTTTTTATTTATACTTATTTTTAACCTAGATGTCTTTTGCTTCCTCTTCTCGTGAAACAAGGTCTATGTTTTGGGTGGGCTGAAGATTTCTGAGCCAGTTCCTCAGCTGGCCTAGTTAAAGCCCATTTACATGAAGTCAATGGGGCTAAGCCAATTTGCACCAGCTGCGAAGCCAGGCCTCCATGTATTTGTATTCATAGGAATGAATGCCTGGTGCAGTTTTGATTGGTGATTGAACACTGCCAGGTTCTAAAACACTGGGTTCTCATTAATCACAGCAGAGATAATTATTACTCTAGGCTTGATTCAGGCTCTCTTAAATCACTTCTAAACTGTAATTTGATCTAGGCACTTAAAGGTGTGTTTGTATAGATAAGTGCAGTCAAATACACATATTTTGCCCAGCACACTGAACTGGCTGTAAATGTCCAGCTATGGCCATATGTACTGTGTCCTGTATCATGTTTGGGCAGCACGGTGCCCTACCTTGCAATAAGGTTGCACGAATCTACAGCATAGCTTCTGAACCACAGCTACTCTATGCAGGTCAAGCATATAGTGAGAACAGAATAAAGAAGCATCTATGTGGGTTTGTCCCTAAGTATTTCAGACAAGGTTTCAAGAGGCCCTTTTACAAACATCTCCTAGTCCATGGATGCATCTGAAACTCTCACAGAGTTGGCGATGAATCACAAGTACCTACTTTGTCCTTCAGATCTCTTTTGATTTAGGGCATGTAACCTCTCCCCAGAGGGCTCCATCAGCAGGATGCTCCCACACAATGCTTAGGTCCCTCAGGAAATACCAAGCTCTCCAAGAAGCTCCCTAAGTCATATCCCTGAGAAAATGCCAAGCACACTCAAGAGCTTGCTGGTTTGGGCATTCCCGCAGTACACTGGTGACCGCTGGCTTTTGGTGTTCCTATCTGTCTGTTGGGCCTTGCAGTTGCTCTGCTAATGAGGTTACAAACAAGACCAGTATGAGTTGGTGCTCAGCCTATCCTATTTATACTGGGTTTATAGACAACCAGAAGTGCAAGAGATGAAGTGGCAGGCAGAGATTAAAGAATACATAGGCTGTCTGATTTGATTTTCTTTTGTTGTTGTTAATGCAGAAATTATTGCAATCGTGAGATCAAGCTTGAAGAACTGATCAAATGTGCAACAGTCCATTCAACGAAACTGAATGCAACATCCTTGGATCTGAGAGAAGACTGCTCCCTGCCTCAGCAGCCTCCTTCTTTATCCTTCTTAATGACGCTGAGAACTTTTACAATATTTGGTTTATAAGCCTTTTCAGTCTGGAATGAAGCAGAGCATGCTATTTTCATGCTCCATAGGCTACCCTGTGTCGGTGGTGCTGTATTCAATCTGTGTATTTAACAAAATTATTGAGGCACTGGATGTTAGAAACTTTGTGCTGATCTGCATAATGTTCAAAAACCCTCACCGTTTCTCACTACTGACCTGTGGTGATGTTGTCTAGGAGTTGCATATTAAGCTTGGAGGGCGGGAGGGGAAGATGTGTAAGCACTGGATAAAGAGCTCTGAAGTTGTACTCGATGCTTCCAAGAAAGGAGATACGCATTTCTCTGTTTGTGAGAATATTTGTTTCATCCATTCACTTTAAAACACAAGGATGGAGAAAGAGGGATGTAAGCTTTAAAAATTCTGCAGAGTTTTGTTTGACTTCTAAGAAGAATACAGAAAAGAAATATAAGGATTAAGGGAAAAATATAAATGAGAATGAATATATAAAGCCAGCTTTGAGGCTGCGAGGCTCTACCAGAATTATCAGGTATGCTTGCAAAGGAAGTATTAGCATATGCATTGCAAAGCAGTGGAAGCATAATTGTGATGACAGTCATAAGCCCATAAGAAATATACAGAGAAAGATAGCACTTTGGGGGGAAATTCAATTTCAGCACAGAACAGCCTGGTTCCGTTTCTAATACTGACTATTTTTTTTAGCTAGTGAATTTGGATTATGGCTTTCCTGATTCTTCAGTCTGCTTCTAGCCTCTGCAAATATTATGATGGCTGTGGGGCTGATATAGCTTGCACCAGCTGGCAATGGGCTGCTGAAGAGTCTGTCAGAGTAAGCACAGCCAGGGCGCATTGTGTCCTGACTGCCCCTGCCCTGTCTCTGATGTGCTTCTGAGACGCCTGCAAGGCAGGCAGGCAGGGAGAAGGGTTGCTGGGAAAGTGATGGGATGTGCTGCTGCCACGGTGCCTCATGCAGAGGGAGATCACCTGAGTAGGAATCTGTACGTTCTTGCTTATACCTCTTAGAGGCAGTAGGACTGGACTGCTGAAGGGATTTGGTCACTGGCATTGCAAAACCTGAAGGCGAATGTGAATACGTTTCATGTGGAAAGGCAGGCACTTCTGTGAGAACAGTCAGAAAGCTAAACCCAAGACATACTGATGAAGATGAAAGGCAAGGACACAGAAAAAAAGGGTTGATATTCACAGTAATCTCCTGAAATACCTAAGTTTAGCCCCAAGAGGCTGAAGAACATGTTTTACTTCCCCCCTGCCTCCCCCCCCCGAGCTGTTTTAGCACTAGGCTGCTGTGCAAAATGTGTCTACAACAGGAGCCTTGTCCTACTTAGACATCATCTCAGGCATACCCCAAGAGCTGAGGCCCCAGGTAGAAAGGCAAAATACAGTGCCAGCTAACATCCCTGGGGAGCAGGTAGGTAGCAAGATGCTCATCTCTTGCACGGTGGAAAACAGAAGAGCAAAACTTGAGGTGCTTCTTGCAGCTAAACCACCCAAACAACTCAGCAGTATGTTTTGTGGATCGTTTGGTCAGCCAGATACTATCAGTCAGTGGTGAGACTTCAGAGCCTAATTCTCTTTGTATATCTAGACTAGACATTACCTTAGAATATGAGTTGTGAAAAACTGGTAGCACGGTAAAAAGATGAAACAGGATAGTGTAATCTCTCTCCTGTGCAGCCTGCTCTAGGTGACCCTACTCTAGCAGGGGTGTTCGACTAGATGATCTCCAGAGGTCCCTTCCAGCCCCTAGCATTCTGTGATTCTGTGATACCTTTATCTCCTTGTATTTATTCTTTATTTGCATTTTTACCTAGTGGTTGCTCTTGTTCCCTCCTGGTCCTTCCCCTCCCTCTAGCTGCACTTTGCCTTACCCCAGTTGTTCTGCTCCATATGCACAAGTTGGCTGGAAGCAAAACTAATAAGATTTTCAATCTACAAAGCACAGATGGCACTTTCCGTGCTTCAGAGACTGTCAATCTTGTTCGTCTCACTTCCTGGTCATTAGCAGAGGAAAGGGAGGAACGGGAGGTGCAGCAAGTCTCCTGCTAGGTTAGGAGAGGAAAATGCCCCCTATCAACGTTGCTGGGGAGTGAAGGTAGAGGAGGAATAGGGAGAAGAATAGAGAAGCAAGACTCAGTGTACGGTGCAGGAGTCTAGTCTAGTAATGACGTAGAAAAGAAAACACAAAACAATAGAAAAAGGAAATGCACTAAAAAGAGAATAAAGTGTATTTTAGGGAAATCAACAGGGTAAATACAGAGGATGTGAAGAATGTTTGGAGAGGCAAGAGCCATGCGTTGGGAGATAGAAGAGATGCAAAGCCTTACGGCAAGAACAAGAACTGCACAGTGATGTCAGCTAGTTGGGTGGGTGGCTGTGACATTCGTGGGGCTGGAGCCCTAGGGCTGGAGCTGTGAATGGAAAAGCACAAAGCTAGTGTGAGAGGAATGAAGACATGGCCAAAAAGAACTAATTCTATATTGAAAATGGCCTATGTTATTGGTCAGGAAGGAAACTGATTGTGCCTTTTCCTCTAGCCTAGTTTTTTAAAGAAATATTGTTCTTTTTGCCCTGTAAAGTGTGTATATGACTGTCAGATTTTTTCTAGTAGCTTTGGGTCTCCTAACAATTGCAAACAACTTTAAAAGATGGGTAAAGACCTCAAATAACATTTTTCTAGAGATTTGAAAAAAAAAAAATTAGAAATAGGGGTAGCCTTACGTGCTGGCCTAAAGTGAACCCCAGCATAGGGTTGCAATGTAGATGAGACTGAGAGCTACCCCTATCCCTTCTTCCAGTCAACAGAGCTGACTTGCTGAGATGGTGCTCAGGGCCCACGCCAGGGAAGGCAATGCCTGCAGTCCCACTGGCACTGCTACGAAACATTGCTGAAACAGGCATTGAACTCTTCTCTGACTCGCCTCATGCAAATCTCCTCTCCACACCATGCAAAAAGTCCAGAAAACCATCCTAAAAACACAACCAAGGTGTCTCTTTCTTTCTTTTTTGTACCTTGTGATTTGTGCTTGGTTATTTGCATCAAATATAAAAGCAACTCTTGTGAAACAGAAAAAGGTATGTATTTACATGTTATCATTTTATCATCACTAAGAAAAGTTTGGCTTGTACCGTCGTCTCAAAATGTCAGTTACCTTAATAAATAAATACGCTGATTCTGGGTCCATGGTGCTCAACTCTCACCACGTTAGTGCTCTATAGCTACTGATGGAGGATAGCTTCATGATGAGTTGGAGATGGAGCCCTATGCATTTTCATCTCCTCCTTATTTAGGATGAGAGACTTCTTACCTAACTAGTCTTCTACAAGCTAGCTGTCAGACCTAAGATCTAGTCTTCCTTTCTAATTATTGAAGAGAAAAGCCCTCTCACAATGCGATTAACTACACCTATCTCAATTTGCACCTAAAATTAGGTGGTGTGTCACTTATTGTTAGGGTTAGCTGCATATGTAGAATGTGCTACTTCAGCTGAATAAAAACATATCTTTTTTGTTAAAGCTGAAACTCGTAAATTCTTTCAAAGTTAATTAGGACTAAACTGGCAGACAGAAAGGCAGACGTATAAAATGACTACCTTATTGCTGTAGAAAACTGAACTAAAATAAAATGCACAATAGCTGTACTTTCTGCTCAGTACTGAATGTCTTATACCACTTGGCTTATTGAGAGTTAAAGTCTGAAGGCATCTGAGAAGATACAATGGTATCTTTCTGTAAACTAAATACACAAAATATGACTGTACTGCTTGCTTGCTCTGTAACTTCCACTGACACTGATGTCCTGTATATAAATAGGAAATATGCTACAGTTTGTGTGCATGTCTCTGTTCTATCTATTCAAATGTATACCCAACATTAAAAATCATTATATTCCTCCTCTTCAGTGGATGATTGATACTAAATCTGTACATTTGAAAGTTTTCAAAGAAATATAACTTACTAGTTGATTCAACATGCATTTAAAAAGTACAACTAAACCTTCGCTTGTTTCCTTCTGCATTAAATCAGCCTGTCATCATTTCTAACTCCTCATTGTAATTCAAGATGTGATCACTGAGAAATATCTTCATCTCTTCCTGGAAAAAACGTCTACTTGAAATAGACAACATCCTTTAGTCTACAGATTTTGTCATTATTATTTTGCTCATTTTTAGTGTTACACATAAACATTGATTTTTGCTTTGCTAAAATCTTCAAAGAAGTATTTGATATTCCCCCCCCCAAAATCACAGAATATACAAGAAATTTCAGAATTGAGATTTGAAAAGAAATGTCTGTAAAATGAAGTGAATCTTTAGGCAATTGTATTTGTGTAAGATGAAATATATTCAAGAAATCTAAGAAATTTGTTTGAACCAGTAGATAGCAAAACATTATGAAGGATAAGAAAAAAGAACATATTTATGTGGTTCAGCAAAGTTTTCTTGAGTCTCAGTTAGAATATCTTAGATGTGAGATGTTCACCATTTTATAACAGTTAATAACTCATTGTTCAGACTGAATATCAGATATAATTCAGAGCAGCAACATGAATATGAATTATTTTGTCCAAAATTTCTCAGCAACCTATGAGTCTCTTCTGGTCTAATAATTATTTAATTACAAAAAGTTGATTAGCTCCCAAAGGGAAGACAGGAATTGTCAGATTTATCTCACCTAATGTTGGGTGACTATAATGTAGAGCATTATATTTGAGCTGTGTTGCAGTCTCCAGTCAGTGAATAAAAACAGGTACTAAGAGGTCAAGGCCTTATACATTTGATCTATCATAGATAGGGAGGAAGATTTTGATTTTATTCTGACACAGAATGACAGCAAATATTGAATACTCGAGTTTTGTGAAATAGATGATCTTTTTTCCAAGCAAATCCAAACTTTAAATCAACTATATGAGCCAAAGAAATGACGTAAAACATGTTGAATGGATACCCAGAATTAAATACATGTAGGAAGAAAAAGTGTTTGGTTTGAACACAATTTGTCCATTTAACAATTTTCCATCACACATTCAAGAGTTCCTTTCAGTGGTGTTGTCTTTCTTTTAGTTACATGGCATCTTACTTGATGCTCGGAGATAAGGTTTTGGCACTTACCTGGTGATCTTCAACGTTCTGTCTGCTAGACCTAACACTCAAATGTTTTTTTTTTTCCATTTTCCCTATATCTGTGTCATGTTGTGCCATGTTCCTGTTGTCCTAGGCAAGGGACCCAGTTGGAGCAACTTTAGAAGTTATTGTCCTCAGTAGTGAAAGTATCCCAGTGCAGACAGATCCAGCAGATGGAAATTGCTGTTGATGTGACCTGGTATATGTATCCACTCCCGCCCAATATGTCCTCGTTCGTTACATCTCTGGAAATCTCTTCCTTTTCATTCTCCTGCTGACAACCAAGGACCAACAAGAGTCTGAAAGTTATCTTTAAGCAAAGGAGAGAGACTTTGTCTTCCCTCTGTTTAAAAGTTACATTTTCCTTTTCCAAAGCGGATAGCAGTGGTGAGTAGATTCTAGGCAGAAGATGATAATCTAATTAATAAAACTGGCTAGGAATTTTTCAGTTAACTGCTCTCATTTGAAAAATGCTGCTTTACTGAAGTGAAACAGACTGCTTGGTTCACAAACCTCTTTTCAAATCCATTTTGGAAAAATACTTCAGAAATGGTCAAACTATTCCACCCCCACAGACTTTAAAGTGAGCAAAACTGTATTTGGTTTTGATTTTTTTAAAAAAAAGTAAAATAGAGTAAAATGTTGATAACAGTTAAAATAAAAGTGAAATATTTAGAAATAAAGAAGGAAATATGCACATATATACTTAAAATGTAGATGTGTATATTAGATACACATTTCCCAAAGTAAGTAGAAATAAAATTTCACCTTTTAGTTCAAAATTTATTATCTCAGATATTTTGATAAACCAGGAAAGAAGAATTACTGCACAAACTTAAGCCTGAAATATATTTCTTATTTCTTTTATTTAGCTCATATATATAATTTTTTAAAACACATAATTAAAGAAAATTCACATGGTCCATTAAGGTCAATGTTTAGTTTACAATAGTGGAGTCTTCAGATCACCTGCTTTTGAGGAAGGGAAAAATACTCGTTTAAAACTGTTCTGTATTATTAAACAGACTTGCTCTGCCGTGCAGTTATTTTCTTCAAGGACAGATTGAATTTTAAGCCTCTATGATTATTTATAGAGCTAGATTCTCTGCTGGTTTTTGCCTTGATTGTCATTTACATTGATGCAGAGACATTGCTACATGGGTGTAAAATACTGTCATTCTGAGCTAGTTGATATTTATCCTACTTTGCACATATATACATCACTAGACGTAGAGCGAAACACTGCAGAATTAGGACAGCAGTTTTACAGATATTGTTACAGGAACACTAAGGTTATTTTTCACTGTGTTTTCACACTGATAAAATACGTGTTACCTTTTCTAGAAGAGATAACGTCTTTTTTCACCGTATGAAAAAAAATCCCAAGCCCCTAAGACCCCCAGTGACAGAAACCCACACAGCATTAGGTTACTGTCTTTTAAACTCTTACAGACACAGTTTACAGACATCAGACTAAATATCTTTTCATATCCCCCAGTAGTGTCTCCGTTCTGGAGGTGTTAGGCATTCCCCCACTTCATTGGTGCAGCATGGGAGGGGATAAACCCAAATGAAGGAAGAAAACATTGATCATAGCCTTTTTCACCTTTTCGCTAGTTTCGGTCTTTAAAGGCTCAACTCAGTTACCTAAAGACAGGAACCTATTAGTGTTTGAAATGCCATAGACCATATGAGATACCTACACAAGGTGTAAGATAAAATACAAAACTATACCTTACTGGAAGGGCAGCTGAAGGACAGGCGGGACAGCTTAGGTCATCTCAAATGCACCTATGTACCGATGTTTATGTAGCTCAAACCTGCCCTAAGAGTTTCAGAAATACACACAAAACATAGTACTATATGTTGTCATTTAAAAGCAAATGTTGCCTTAGAATAATCCTGTCTCTCTGAAGCCAGATCAAAGACTTCCTTTGCCAGAGGTCTGATCTCAGTCTGTCAGAAAAGGTAAAAACATTAACTTGAAGCACCTTTGTGTGTTTTATTTCATAACTGGAGCAGACTTTAAGGATGCACACAGTCAGTTAATACAACTCGGCTGACAACCAGTCTTGGTAACTCCATAAGGTGGCCAAATCCTTCTGGTAAAACTCTACTGTCCCATTTTGAAGCACGCAGAACATGAAGCGCATCAGGATTTCAGTAGCTGTGCTGAATAACAGCTCATATAAAGTTGCCACAGATCAGTTTTTCCACTAGGGAATGAAATGGGATTAATGCAAAAGTCTCAGGGCAGGATATGACCAGATCTAAATAATTTTTTTTATTTTTTGTCCTGCAGCTAGTACTGTAGCTTGCAACCAAGAGAGATCCCTCACCCTGGTATACCCAAAGTATTTCTCCAGATTATCAGTCATTTCTAAATAAAGCTGAGGCTGGATCTGAATCTGGACTGTAGACCCAGCGGTAGTTCTCTTCCTTAAGCTTAAGACTGTAGTCTTTGGGAGAGGAGCGTCTGGAGAGCAGCCCTGCAGAAAGGGATCTGGGGGTGCTGGTTGACAGCAGGCTCAATAGGAGTCAGCAGTGTGTGCCCTGGCAGCCAACAGGGCAAACCGCATCCTGGGGTGCATCAACCACAGCATAACCAGCCGGTCAGAAGAGGTGATTATCCCGCTGTATTCACCATTGGTGCGGCCTCACCTGGAGTACTGTGTGCAGTTCTGGGCCCCACAATGTAAGAAGGATGTGAAAGTACTCGAATGCGCCCAGAGGAGGGCAACAAAGCTGGTGACAGGGCTGGAAGGCATGTCCTGTGAGGAGTGGCTGAGGACTTTGGTCTTGTCTAGTTTGGAGAAAAGGAGGCTGAGGAGTGGCCTCGCTGCTCTCTGCAGCTGCCTGAGGAGGGGCAGTGGAGAGGGAGGTGCTGAGCTCTTCTCCCTGGTATCCAGTGACAGGACGCGTGGGAATGGTTCAAAGCTGCTCCATGGGAGGTTTAGACTGGACATTAGGAAGCATTTGTTTGCCAAGAGGATGGTCAAACACTGGAACAGGCCTCCTAGAGAGGTGATCAATGCCCCAAACTTGTCAGTGTTTAAGAGCTATTTGGACAATGCCCTTAATAATATGCTTTAACTTGGTCAGCCCTGAATTGGTCAGGCAGTTGGACTAGATAATCATTGTAGGTCCCTTCTAACTGAAATATTCTATTTATTCTATTCTATTCTATTCTATTCTATTCTATTCTATCCCATCAGTAAGACTGCAACTAACACATCATGACAATTTCCTGTATATATCTTCTTAAAGTCTGCAGTCAGCTGATATCCCTTTTTTGCATGTGACCCCCTGGAAAATTTGCAGTCCACAGGGTAATTTTAATATTCAAGGCAAATGTAATTAATGTTATGAATTCTAGTAAGATTTGAAGATCATAAGATTTGAATTCTCGTAAGATTTTGCAGACCAGAGAAAGTTTGACTACGCATCTAAATCTCCCAAGATTCCCTAACTACTGATATAAACGCATTTACCTTGAACAGACAGAACTGTTTTACAGAGGGACTTCTGTCTTCAAACAAAATTAGACTACTTGCCTAAGGCTTTGAGTACTGTTCTGCTTTCAAAAAATCAGCAGGCCAGCAAAATATCTTTGATGATGGTGTTACTCCAAATCATACTGACAACATTTTCAGTCATCTTAAGGTTTTCTTATCTGTCTAACATTATCATATTTCTGTCATTGTTAATGGGTTCTTCCCTTCCCCTCCCTTCCCCTCCCCTCCCCTCCCTTCCTTTCCCTTCCCTTCCCGCTTACAGGATTCTTGTCTACACTGCTTATAGAGTTTGAGGAGAGGATCTGACATCTCATATGGGTCCCAAATGGTGTCAGATCACTGTAGGACATGATTATCAATTTAGGGGATGAGGTGGAGTTTTTTTCAGTTCCAAGTGTCCAAAATAACGTGAAGGCTGTGCTGCAGTCACCAGACTGGTACTTTTACAGCATGACACCGAGGATACGTGTTGTGTGCCCAGAAAGGGCTCGTGGAGATAGGCGTATGCATTCAAAGGCATGCTCCTACAAACTGTGTGGACAGCTATATAGGACACAGAAAGACAAAGATGGTGTGGGGTTCTTCATACTGCCTGTAGGGAGTGAAGCATCCCCAGAAGCACATCTGAGTTTCACCTGAGCTATTCACTTCAGAGAGAGCTTGTGGCCGGGCAGAGCAGTTTGGGATAAGCAGTGGGACTAACCTGGACTGAGTAGGGGCAAGCCTAATCTATCCCAGCTGGCAAGCGTTCAAGCAACACCACTTCTCTCCTGCTGTTCCCAAGGAGTGGCTACACCTCAGCTTCCCTACTAATCAGTAGTCTGCCTTCTCTCCAGCAGCAGTTTTATATAGCTCTTTGATTAAATTAGAGAAATAACACACCTGCCAGGGTAAATAAACAAAGTCCAGGGAAACAAATAACCCTTTCCCACTGGCTTCTGTGTCCTCTTCTCTGCTCCATTTTTTCACCTGAAAATATTGATTTTGCTAAAATCACTTGTTTTTTCCATTGGGAAAATTGAAATTAAATGTTTTGTGCCAGATTGATATCCATTTGTGCTGGCTAAGCTCCCTTGGAGCCTCATGGGAGATGTAGCTTGTGGACTTTATGCCCCCTTCCCCCCTGTGGGTTGGGCTTCCCATCTGAACCACATCTTCTGTAAGGAGAAACCTAACACTATTCCTTTCGATCAGTGTGTGCCTCTGTATCTCCTTGTCTTGCTGTTTCTTTCTAGAGAGATCCCATTTCTCCTTTCCCCCAAAATGTCTTTTTTTTTCATTGGGAAAACAGATTTTTTTTCTGCTTCTGCCTCGTGTCTCTCAGCTTCACTGCTGTCAAGTCCACAAGAGCTTTACCTTCCACCAGATATGTTCTTCTGAAGGATGCTTTGTTCTGGGCTGATAACGACGAAAGGCTTTGCTCAACAGATCCCTTTATATGTCAAATATAGCTTTTACATTGCAACGAAAGGGGTTGGTGTATCAAAGAAGGTTCGAAAGGAGGTTGGATCGCTCTTTGTATTGTGCTTATCTTGAGATTCAGAACTTCTGTGGTAGCCTGGGGGAAAAAAAAAAAAAGAAAGAGAAGTCCTCACCTTTGGATAATTTTGAATTTTGCCTATACGAATTTTTTTTTGTTTTCCTTTTGAATTTTTTTTACCGAAGCCCTATAAATTGGTCACATCTGGGACTGGTGTCTCTGGTGGCAGTACTTCCATACACACCAGTGTGGATAAAGCAGTTGCCAGATGTGGTGTCAAGAGAATATTTTTCCCAGATTAGTTTTGCAGGGATTGCTTTTTGCCTCCTTCTGCCCCGCATGGCATGGTTTGCTTTCTAGCCTCATCTGGGAGCTTCCTTTATGAATAAGGTGTATTCCTATCCTGTTACAAGGTCTGAATAATTGGGAATGCCCTTGTCCTCCTCTGATTTCTTTTTTCTTCCCCCCCCCCCCCCCCGTATCTCCTTTAGTACCTCTCACTGAATTAAGTCCTTCCTTTACCATCTCCTGAAATTCCATTTCTGTCTCCAGAAGTGCCCTCTCATTATTTCCTAGTGCAAATAGCTATACTGGGACTACTGCAGGTTGCATTGTTTTCCAAAGAACCCCATTAAGTTCTGTACATTTTGGATAAGGATGTACTTAAAGTTGTTTGGTTTAGATATATTTAAGTTCTTCTACTTTTTTGTTATGCAATCTTTACCGTTTTTGTCAGATGGACTTGGCTTTAGAGGTTTGGAGTTTTCTGTTTTGTTTTTTTGGGGGGTATTTTTTTTTTGTTTGGTTTGTTTTTTTGCTTTTTTTGGGTGGGTTTTTTTGCTTTTCTTAAGTCAAACTGTTTTGAGTCTGGTAACCACAGTAAATGTTAATCGTTTCTTGGGAAACCTTTATAGAAGGAAGTCTATTCCCTCATCTCAATAGCACAGGAATAACAGTGAAATGGCTCTCTGAGCCTTGGTTCAAAGCTGACAATAATGAAGTCTATCTGTTCTTCATGAGCACTATTTACCTGAGTTCGTCTTCAATAAAGACACTAGGATTTGGCCCTTAATAACATAGCATGATTGTGGACAGGGAATGCGTTGCACTAAAAAAAAAAGTAATTTTTTTTGCAATAAAGTTACAAACCTAAAGTTTATAAAGCATTTTTGTGGCAGTTGAAATAAAAATTATATGCATTTGGAACAGGTTTTTTTGTTCTCTGGTACCTTAACAAACAATCTTTTTTTAGCCTCTAGCTCACAATATTGACAACACAAAATAAAACATCTCATATCCTATGATTAACCATAGTACATTCCTTAACATGAATCTTTCCATGTTCAGTTGAAATGGTTAATTTGAACAATTTTAGAGCATACCTCAAAAGTTCAAAAATTTGTTGTAAAAGGTTGATTTTGGAAAAGAAAAAGTAAATATGTTGTTTCTTTAGTGAGGGAACAAAATCGCTTTTCTGAAACAAATACGTTTGTACATTGAGGGTAATATTTATGCTCAGCTTTTATGTACGTGGCATATGTACCTAGATGTTTTTGGAAGCTGAAGAGAATTAGCCTACAGTGAGTGCTTATCTGGACGTCCGCTCCAAACATTAAGGAGATCCAATTTGATCTCACAAATCACAGATTCGACATGAGGTCATCAGCTTTAACATAGTGACATTTAAGGATTAATAAATAAATGTGCAGGAGTTGTCTTTAGTGTGTATGTCTTTAGTGAAGGTAGTGCACATTTTATATTTTGTGTACTTTTTTTTCTTCTGTGCAGGAGGATTAGAAACTTCTGGAAACGAGGGAGGGAGAAAAGAGATTTGTTCTTAACCACATGATTCAAAGCCCTTTAATAATAACAAAAACATCAGACTGTGAAAATAATTTAAAAAAAAAAAGGCATGATTTTTTCGGTAGTATCCTTTATTCTGTGATAGTGTAGTACGATTACACATAGCATTGTGTGATACTTAAAAGCTATGTTTATTCAGAGACATATTTCATCCTGTAAATTAACAGAATTTTTAAAGAAACCTCCCAGAAAAATATTCAGGTAGAATTTCAGTATTTTATATACTATTTCCAGGTTAGGAAGTACACAAACAAGATATCCTTCAGGTATTGGACTCAGAGTCATTAACTCCAGTCAAGGAGGAAGAAACAGCACAGAAAATAGATACATACACAAACTTTGTAATTCAGCAAATACTCTTGCTGATGAAAAAGCCTTCTTTTTGTTTTTCTATGATGTCCATAAGTTTATGCATATCTGAATGACACAACTGTGTTGTGAGTTAAAAATTTACCCAAGTTCGCAGGGATAATCACATAAGCAGGTTGCCTCTGTCAATGGAATAGGGTACGTGAGGAAGGCAGGCTACGTGGGGCTATCGCTTTCATCCTTGCACAAGGGGACATTGAGAGAACAGAAGAAGGCAAGGAGAGTGAAACAACAAAGCTCAGAGGATGTCAGCATACAGGAGGAATTAATATACACTGGAGAATACTGAGAACAGTTAGTTGAAAAGATATTTTTATCAGCAACAGGCAAAGAGAATCATTCCCTAACTATCATTCAAGGCTGAGAGAGTACAGACGAAGAGCAGAAGTTCAGGACGGATAAATCAGTACATGCTAGTGATTCATCCACCAATAAAATTGCACTTATTCATTCAGATGAAATAATAAAGGAAATAATAATAAGACAGATTGTGACATCATGGAAATGAGGGTTGTCTGAAAAAGTAAAGAGAATGTGTTAATGCCATGCTCTGAAAGTGTACGGACAAGGAACAATATTTAAGCAAAGCCAGAAAATATGCATATTGTCTGACTGAAGCTTATGAAGAAGTCTCAGCTGAGTTTACCGAAGAAAAATGTCAGATGTTGTTTGGAAATGAGTGCTGGGTAAATCCGGGTTAAAAGTCACTATTTGGATGTTATTCATGTCAGCGAATACACTTTAGTGGAAGTTCTACTCCCAAGATATTTCCGAGATTAATTGGGTAGGTCTAAGAGAGCTAGAAAGTTTTCAGAGTTTATAATAGATGATGTTTTAATTTGGCTTAGAGAGTTTAAATTATGCAATGAGAGATTTTGGCAAGGTTTTCAGAGAGTAAGAAGAAAGAAGTACACCAAAGACTTAGATTAATCTAACAAATGTTCTATGAATTAGACAGAAAGGGACTAATCCTTCACTGTTTTGTGCCCTCAGTGTAACTTTCTGTAACTGCAAGGACTCTGCTTTAATACCATCCACATTACACAGTTCCAAATAACTGTATCAAATATGAGACAGCAGAAAACTATGCTGAGTGTGAATCGCTGCCCACAGATCCGGGTGAAGCTGAACTCTGAGCTTCTCCCTCACCATCATCTCTTTGCAATGCCCTGCTAGTACAAAGGCCGCTACAGGCATTTTAAGTATCATGTAAGTTTTAGAGTACTAAAATAAAAAGTCCTTTAAGTTTCACCTTTTGGGGGAAAAAATCTATCTTTTTCTGTTTGAAATACATTTCATGTTTGTGGTAAACTGGAATGGAAAAGTCTGGAATCCATCATTAAAATCCATTTAGAACTGCATGAATTCTAGACAGCAAACTAACAAAATGGTCTTTCCACAATGGGTTACAGAGAAATTATTTAAATAACTGCATGAGATGAGACGGCTCTATCTGTAAAAAAACAATTTCTTCTCAGTAAAGTATCAGAACAAATCTCATATTGCCATTTCAGCACCAAACTGCCTCTCTCCAGTTATTTACAGTGTAATTGCCATCCCAATTTCAGTTCTGAAATATTTTTCTTTCATGCTGTTTCAAAGAGTTGTAAGGGTTTTATGAAACTTCAAACACAGCTGCATTTGAGGGAGTAGGGGGTAGGAGGAAAAGCAACCAGCACCGTCGCCCAAGGCCATAGGCCGTAGGAGGCTATGTTGGATAGAAGTACAATCGCTCCAGCCTTGGATGGAAGGAGAAAGAGATCCTTCCTATCGTGTCTTCCCAGGTCTCACTGAATCATCTCTGCCCCTAAATCTCCCTTCGCTCTGGAAATCTGGGGAGAAATGTGTAATAAAGACCTCAGCATCTGAAAAGTGCTTAAAAAGGCAGTCTCCCTATTTTCTAATGTGACGAAATACAATTTAAATGAGAAATTAGTTAAATAATTGGTATGTATGGAAAACAAATAGTTATTCACAATTCCGTACCATAAATATTTCCAATTAACATTTTAGCATGAAACATATGGTTAAGAACTTAGGTTCAATCCAAGCAGAACACCATTTGGGATTTAACTGATAGGTATTCAGTAAAACTCTACAGTGTGTTTAGCAAACAGCAGCAAAAAATGCGTGACCAATTTAATCAGCGTGTGCATTGGGAGTGGCTATAAACATGTTTCTAATGAATACCCAACTACCCTTGTGAAATCAACATTTATGTGCTGCTCTTGTCTGCCCGGGCTTTTTCTCACCACCCCCCCCCCCCCCTTCTGAACCTTGCAGTCTGTGGGTATTCACTGGCAAAAACAAACCCAAAGAAACAAAAGCAAAACCTACACGCAAGGGCAAGAGAGGAGCTCTTGCAGTTGAGCAGCCTGACAGAAAGAAAGGCAGGTTACCTCCTCACTGCCTTCAGCTGGATTAATGTACGCACAGACATGCACACGAACATTTACGTTTGTAAATAGGTGTGTGTTGAGTAGCACCAAAGCTTCTCTTGCCTCTAGAGTTTTGCAAAGCTTCGTTCTAACCTGCAGATGAGGCTCATGATGGGACGGGCGTCAGGGAAGTGTTCCACAGGCTCTGTTCCTCTGAGACAAACGGGGTCAGACTGTAGCTGTGATCCTACCGGGAGTGGGGAAGGGATTTATGTCACCGCTCTTTGCTAGATCTTTTTGGAAGACGACAGCTGTCTGTAGACGGATTTCGTACGCTGACTATTGTGAAATTGTCCTGGATCTCTTGCCAAAACGCCAACAGCCTTTTCATGTACTGCGGTGTGTTTCTACAGTCTTGTTAACAGAGCAGTATTTCATTTACTTTGAATAGCAGAGTAACGTCTTGCAGATCTTGGTTCTTCGCGATGCCACAGCAAAAGCTGGTGGTGCCGGAGTGGTTTCTGCTACTCGGGAAACGCAGTGTAACAGTCGCCGTGCAGCTACATGCTGGAGTAGGGAAAGGAGAGGACTAAGTAGCTGTTGAGGAGTGAGACTGTGCTTTTCATATTCACTGACATTAAGCAAAATGTTCCTGCTTGGGAGAAGAACTTAATCAATCAAGAAATGATTTTAAGTACCTTTAAAATCGCTTGTTGTCTCAATTCTATATGCTAATGCAATGATTCATGTGGCTTCAGTACTGCAGGTTGCAATCAGTCTTTCCAGTAACTAAACACAATCCTTTTAACTAGCATCCTGTAAAATCCACATTAAGAGGCTGCAAGCCTACTTCATTAATCTTTTCATTAATCTACCATTCACCCATCAGACAAGAGGGGTGCTAGGCATCTGTGGGCCACTTTATGCAGATTTTACCCCTTAAATTTCTAGAACACATCATAGTAACAGCTTGGTGTGCATTGTTGCAAACATGTCTGACAGGATTTCTAGCTTCATCTGATCAAAAATAGCTTATAAGCCAACAAAAAGTTCTATTCTGGGGATTGGTTCATATCTAAAAAATTTCTGAAGTATTTAAACCATTTTCTTTTAGGAAAAAATATGAGATATGGGTTGACAGCTTGTATGACAAGTTTTAACCCAATGGGATTTTAAAAAGCTGATAAATTAATCCTGAAAATCCAGGTTTATAACAGAAAGCCTTATAGGCTCTTACCTGTATTGCTAGTGAGATCTGTTAGAATACTAACTTTTTTTTAAAAAAAGCCTTTAAAAATGTTTTATTCTCAAAATTCAAACTTTAAAATAGTTTAGTTATAACCAAGTGCCAAACTATAGCATTGGGAAGATGAAAAATCCCTATATTAATTTTTTTTTTTGTAAAATTCATTTTATTCATCAGAAACATTTTCAAACCATTTTTAAAATAAAATTCTGCATTAAAAAATAATCCTTTCACTTTTGTGCAGCATTCCAACTGAAGATCTTGGGAGTCTTTGCAAACATTCATGGACGTAAGCTCTCAACCATTGGGTGGAACATATAATTGCTCTCATTTTCCAGATGAATAAACTGAGTCACACAGTGAAGGTGGCTTAGGTATTGCAGTTCTCCTTCTTCCCCATTCAACTTCCACTATGCATTTCAGTAATTACTTATTCATTTCCCCAGAATTCACATGAAAATGATTTATATTTCCATTCATCTAGGAGATTAATTAATCTGCTACAGTTATCTGGAAGATTTGGTCTCTATTCCAAGTTTCAGGAGAGATGTAGGAATGTACCATCCGTAATAGACACTAGGGAGCATTACGTGTCTTGACTAACCAGAGAACTTCAACCAACAAACGTTCAAAGGCTGAGGTTTGTTCCACCTCACTTGTGAACTGTCCAAACTAGGAGCTCAACTGCCCTGCACTTCTGTAGGTAGCAGGAGGTTGGGGGTCAGTCTCTTCTCCCTAGTAACAGACGACAGAACAAGAGGAAATGGCCTCAAGTTGCGCCAGGGGAGGTTCAGATTGGATATTCGTAAAAATTTCTTCACCGAAAGGGTTGTCGGGCATTGGAACAGGCTGCCCACAGAGATGGTGGAGTCATCATCCCTGGAGGTATTCAAAAGATGTTTAGATGAGGCCCTAAGGGATATGATTTAGTGGCGAATTTGGTAGTGATAGGTTAATGGTTGGACCTGATGATCTTGGAGGTCTCTTCCAACCAGAACAATTCTATGATTCTATGATTCTATGATTCTATGATTTAAGTCACAAGTGAAGAAGGTCATCAGCCACAAAGTGAATGAAAACAGTTTGCGTGGGGTTTTTTTTGTGGTTTTGTTTGTTTGTTTGGGTTTTTTTTTTGGTTGGTTGGTTTTGGTTTTGCGGGTTTTTTTTTGTTTTGGTTTGGGTTTTTTGTGTGGGTTTTTTTTTTTCTTTTTTCCCTATTGGTTAGCTCAGGTAGCACCTCAGTGTGCCAAGGTGCAGTGGCTTTCAGTTTAGCACATTATTTTTGTGGATACAATATTAAGATGCTTTTTCTCCCTATAAACCTATGCAAAGAAGCCCAAGCATCTAACTGTGGGCTCTAGGGTCTTTCCATAGCCCTAGTATTTCTCAGTGGTATCACACTTTTATTCAGAGCTCAAGCTGAAATCATACCCAGAGAAGTGGCAACATGATGGATAGGATAGGACGGGGTAGGGTGGGATAGGCTAGGCTAGGCTAGGCTAGGCTAGGCGCAGGATAACTCATATTATTTATTCCTAGTTTTGTCTTACTTCTAAAAGACATGAAATGGCTTTGACTGTGGTAGCTGTCATTTTGAATGTCACATTTAATTCCTACTCTTACTAGTGATATAGTGTAAGAGTTTACTGTCTGCTGTCCATTTCAGCCCTTTCTGCCCATTACATCATTTCCAAACAGTTCCAAAGACTCTATCTTTACTCCTAAATCAAAGTGAAATGACTTACTCGAGCTTTGTTCCCTGACTCAAAAGACTTGAACCTCCTTAAGTAGCTGCAAAGACTTGACCTTTCTTAAGTAACTGGAATCAAGCAGAAAAAAAGAGAAATCTGTTCTCCCTACACACCTCTGTGGGTACACATATAGTTAACGGCATAAACTTGGTGCATTTTCACTGTCCAGAAAGGCAGCACTGCTAGATTAATTCCATCTATACACTGCAGAGCTGTGCCCATGTTAAGTGGGTATTTGATTGTATTCAGCAATTGCCGCCTGATCATCAATGTCTGTGAATCCATTTGTGGCACCACATAAAATTCTCCCTCACTACCAGCATTTCCAGCTATTGTAATTTCCCCAAAGAGATAGGAGATTTATTTTACCCAGCTACAGTACTTGAGAGATTTATCAGTGCTGGACATTGTACAACTGCTAAATGACCCTCCTGGAATACATGACAAACCAAATCTTTTCTTTCTCCCTCCCTCTCTCCCTCTCTCCCTCTCTCCCTCCCTCCCTTTCTTTCTTCCTTCTTTCTTTCTCTTTCTCTTTCTTTCTCTCTCTTTCTTGTTCTCTCTTTCTTTGTTTCTTTTTTCCCTTCCTTCCTTCCTTCCTTCCTTCCTTCCTTCCTTCCTTCCTTCCTTCCTTCCTTCCTTCCTTCCTTCCTTCTTTCCCTCCACCCTCTCTCTTCCTCCCTCCCTCCCTCTCTGCCTGTTTTCATTTTTTCCTTTCTTGTTGAGAATGACTTAGGAAAAATGGAAATGTATGAGAGTCTAAATAAATGTTCAAAGCATCACACTTGGCCACTATGTTCCTTCAGTGCTCCATCGTGTTGACATTCAGGTGCATATTGTCGTTTACAATGCACTCAGGCATTCGGTGGATCACATGATGATCTGAATCTCATGACTTACAGCCCATGTGTCAGTTCCTCCAGTTGACAGGGATTTTTTTTAAAGCAGAATGTCAGCCAGTGAAGGATGTCAAAGTGTTAGAAAGACTATGTCATTGTTCCAGCCACATTAAACAAAAATGTTTTCAGAGTTCCTGTGGCTCCTCTGCTGTCACCAGTCAGCATCTACCTGTCGAGTGGCTGAGAACTTGAGGAAAGGCAGGATGAGAACACAAAAAAAGACATTTCTGAAGACTGTGGGACTCACGTAATTGCTCATGGCTGTTTAAAGGGGACAATTTTTCATTTTCAGGTCACGTTTTACCATTGTATGAAGGTTTCTCCTTTCCTAAAATATTAGAGAGAAACAAAAAATGTTCAGAAATCTATATATACACATTGAGTATTCATTTTTAAAACTACCTGGAAGAAGGGCTTATGTCAGCAGTTTCCCATTAATGCACCTCTAAATAGTGAGAAATTTGTATTAGTGACTTTTTCACCAGAAATACCATTATTTTACTCAGCACCCCTTCCACAGCTGTAAAATGCCACTCTTGCATCCCCTTTTTACCAATGACTGTTTCATGCTGTCCAGAAAGTCTTCAAGCTGGTTTAAATTGATTTGCAAATGCAACTGATTGCTCAGACTAGCTCTTTATGCTATATGTTATGCCCAAACTCTTGTTTATGAACAAAGATGAAGCATACTGTATAAGTATATATATCAAGTCAAGAATTTATTGTTAGTATAACTGATATTTTAACAGTCTAATTCAAGAATCATTTTTGTTCTAGGTCTAGTTTTATAGAAGAAGAAAGAAGGAATAATAATGCACCTAGAATACCTGTATGGAAAAACCAAGTCTCACTAATATTAATAATACAATTAAAATTGTAACACACACTTCTTAATTTCTCTCCCTTTTTCTGGTGTTATGCCTCCCCTTCCACTGCTTTTCTGGATCTTAAACTATTGACTACTTAAAGGAGCTACTTCAAATAGTTTTGGACTGTTAGAGAGGGTAACACCACAGGTAGTCAGCTTGTCCTCCTCGTTCTGGCAGGAATATGTTGTTGATGTCTTCCTCATTCTAGAATCCATTTGGGGTCATTTTATATGTTTACTATCATTCTTTAACACCTTTGCTCTGTCTTCATTGGTCAGAAGCTCCATTTTATATCGAGATTTACTGTACATGGTGGCTTTTATGTATTAGGTACTATTTTTTGTTCTCTTTGTTACCCCTAAACCAGTTTTGCCCAGATCTGGGTCTGTGTAACTGACCATGAGTGAGTTGTTGATAGCTGTGAGATGTTTATAGCTGTGGGGACGTCAGTGCCAGCCTTTGCCTCATCCCTTACCCCACGCCAGCGTGCCTCTGCAACGTTCCTCCAAGGCCTTTGCTATCATACCAGGACTGTATTTCTCTACATCATTATGTTAGAGTAAAAAATATCTCCTTCTGCATAGAGTAACAGCTCATTGCTGCTATCTATATACACCTAAGGATGCACCACACAAAGATAAAGAAAAGTAAAACAAATTAGCCATAGACACCTGGCCAGTTAGAGAAATTGCGGTCACGGTTAACCTAGAGAAACAATGCTGCAGGCAGGTCAAGGAAAGCTCAAGCAGAGCAGGTCTGGCAAGCCTCACTCCTGCAACCTGCAAACTCAGTGCAAAACATATGGCCTGTTACTAGCAATGACAATACTATATTACAGGGCATACGTATTACACGTGACATATATCACAGGGTAGCAAAAGGAAGTCAGGCATTGTTTCAGGCAGAAAAACTTGGGTGTGCAGCAACATGAAACAGGGTTAATTTTTCACCTGTTTCAGTCTCCCAAGTGTGATGTTGCTGAGGAGACCGATGGGGAATTTGCAGCGGATTCTGGTTAGTGCAAGGATCAAAATTCCAAGTGCAAACACTTTACAATTTTGCATGTGCTTAAAATCTTCCTGCGAAACTGTGTAATGAAATCTTTTGTGAAACAAACTCAGAGGCATTGATGTAAATGGTTCTAAAATATTTTTATTTCTGTTCTGAATGAAAAGCACTGCTTCAAAATCCGGTGCATTGTACCAGGGCTGTGATCTGATTGAAGAAGCCTCGGTTCTGGTCATTTTATATAGCGAAATAACACCATTATTTTAGAGCAACAGGGACCATCTGGTGGCATTTCAACTATGGAGGAGCTGTCTTTTCTAAAACAAAATAAAAAAGACCTCTTTTTGCATTAATTATGAGAATGATGTAGGCTCTTTCTGTCTTTTTCTTTCTCTCCATTTCTCTCTTTCTGTCTTTCTGTCATTCTCTTTTCCTTTCCTGAGTGCAGCAACTGATGTAATAAATAATAAAATAACCCGTCGATTGAAGGATGGCCCTGTGCATCCATGGTTCCTGATGAAACATTTGTGGCATTTCTTATTTCCGCTCAACATATGAATTCATCTTTATCCCTGACGAGATTCTACATAGCATAAAAACATCCATCTTAAATAAGGTTTTTACGGAAAAACCTCGTATCTCCTATCTAGCTGTTGTTAGGTTTTATCAGTCATGACTAAGCTCCCAAAGGACGTAAGCATATGACTTGAAGTAATTTAATGCACTAAGAATGAATATTCCTTACTTATACTCTCTCCATCTCTGAATAAACCTGCTATTACTGGTAGAGGTGACATGCATTGAGATTACCTGTTTCTCAACATTAAAAAACCCATGCTATATAACATTTAAATGCTTTTGTCACAGCCTTATTCTGTGTTGGTTTGGGGGTTTTGTGGTTGTTTGGGTTTTTTTGTATTCATGCTAGTTAAAATTGCAAAATAGTAGGAAACAGCAAGAATATTATTCTTAAGCCTGGCAGAGGTGAATCAGCCAAGTCTGAGGCTGAAATGACAAGCACATCAGTCACTGACACAAACCAGCTGCCAGGCCTCTTTGTATGCAAGTCATTCAGTGAGATATCAAAACGTGGAAAATATAATACTCCTACCAACATTTCTTGTTGAATTAATGCCCAGGTGAGTTCTTCTGAAATGCTGCAGTTGTATCTTAGCAAAAACAAGAAGCAGTAAAGCATCATACTTATTAGGACCCAATTTGCCACAGCAGCAGTCAAGTGCTTCAGCCTCTCCCAGTGGCAATGGGGAGGGAGGACTGGGGATAGGGAAACTTAGATTAAATTCATAGTGCAGTGCACATTTAGAATTCAATATTGACAGCTCTAATTACACACACCTTTCCATCACAAGTTCATTAACTAAGAGGAAAACGCTAGAAACAGCAGTATCAACTTCTTGCGAAAATAAATATATAAGTGCAGAGACAAGTGCTCCAGAGTTTCTGACCTTTCCCCTTTCTTTCTGGCAAAGCCCCACATGTTATTCCCTGCACTTTTGTTTATTTTTCAGATTGGAAGAAAACAAAAAGCTGTCTGGATATTAATCCTTAAAATGTTGCAGTCAGAGTGTAGGGTATGATGTACTCTTAGGGTATTTGCCTTCCAGCAACTTTTTAAAAACAAGGAATCTCAGCTACTCTTCAGGCTTCCTCTAAAATAGATGAAGACAAATAAGCACCCTGAGAAGGCAAATATTTTAGAATAGGCTGAACTGTTTCATGGAAACAATTAATTCTCTTCATCAGCATAGAGAGAGCTTGGATGGCCAAATGTTAGTTGAGGTGAATCCTGCTCCTTCAGAAGATACCACTAAGAATACAAGAAGTCCATTACTCAGCACAAGATCAAAGGAAGACCTACCTGTAGGACATTAGCCATACTCATGTCCTCTGTGCAATTGCATTCATCACCCATAGTCCAAACGCAGCATTTTACAGCATTGGAACAGGATGCTACAGTCAGTTAAATTTAAATATGGTTTCCACCAGCATGGAAGCTGATGATAGAAGTAATTCATCAGCATATCCCAAGTCAAGTAAAAGTGAGACATCTTACTCAGTCTAGCTACAATTCACAAATTAAAGATAACGAAGGATGGGGTTTTGTTGTATAAGATACTGTTCCATCATATTCACCATAAATTCTCGGTAAGACCAGCTTATGCACTGTACCAACAAACAGAGCTTTTATAAGTGATTACATGTAGATAATTCTAAACGTCACCAGTGTAGGCACAGCCCCCTGCTTTTCCTCTCTGAGTCTGGTTCTGTATATTTAGTTTGGTAAAATTTGTTGGATTTTGAACCCTTACAAAGTATGGATATCTCTTTTCTTTGAGCATCATGTCTCCAGGGAGATTAAAGCTGGATTTTGAGTTAGGCTATGAATTAACTACTGCAAAATCAGGTTTGGTTCTAGCATTAATTTGAGGGTGTGTAATTCACATGAACTATAAGGTCGCATCCAATTCTCATGTAATAAATTACATGTGATAAGGAAGTGTGCCAGGAAGTTGGAGGAAAGGGTCACTGGTGCATCCTTCTCATATTCATGTGAGACCGTTGGTGGGGAGCCCAAATAGGACTAATGCATGCCTAGCTTAGGGCAAGTTAGGGCAAGGTGACGACAATAAGTAAAGAATTCCTTGTTTGATCTTCTATTTAATAACCATTTATTCAAGATCTCATAAAATACTGAAGTATTTTAAAACTGCCATGGATGAACTCTCCAGTCATTCAAATTTTAAATAATTTGACCGCATGGGACACAATAGTGGGACACAAGCTCCTTACGTACAAGCGTGGAAACCATGATGCATTTTTCTTGTTCGTTTTACAATATTACCTCTCTAGTGCATGAGTCAGTTCGAAAGATTTGTTTAGTAACATGAATAATGTCTTAAAAGGAGAAATATGAATCAATCCTTATTGAGATGCAAATCAGTATTTTATCTACTGATACAGCATGAAATGTATATGACATTTTTCTCTTTATACAAACAGTAGACTATAGAACTTCGCAAGCTAGCAGAAGTTTCTACCTTCAAAAATGTCCAAGACTTTGCTATATCATAAGAAAAAATAATCCTTTTCTAGGCATTATGAATATTTTGAATATGTATATGATTCAACTCCTCACAGCTAGTTGCAGGGTTCAGCTGTTACCATGCAGACTGCTGTAAAGATTACTACAGACTTTGCTGTATCTCCTACTGACAATTTCCTTTTGTCCTCATTCCAGACATTATTCATTACAAGGCACATTTTCTCAATAGGTGCGCTAATGTTCTGACATGCCAAAGACTATTCTATTAAGACAGTCTGGTACTTGGAGAAAGGATGTTATTTCTTATTAAAAAGATTGAGCATCACCCATCTAGCAGGGTTGCATATTTTGTTTATCTACCAGTCTTTCTATTAACTAACAGGCACAGAGTGCTTGACAAGGAGCATTCAAACAATTTTCATCAATTATTTTTCAAGTTAGGTTGTTAGTTGCATTTCTGTCCCTTTTTGTTTGTTTTTTTTGAGGGGGAAAAATGGTATCCATGAATGGATATCTGGCAGATAAGAAGCTCTCGTATGTTCTGGCCATTTACAAATGCTGGGGAAATGCTGCAGTCTTTCTAGGAACAGGTAGTTAACAGTCCTCAGTTTTCTGTGTAAGTGCGTGTATGGCTTGTCTACAGTGTTACTTGTTGCCAGGAAAAAAACCAACATCTTTAATCAGTAAATTTCCCATAGCACTGAAGTACCAGTGAGTATTTTTCAGATGAAAGCACTAGACATCATTTTCTTCTTCAAAGTGCGTAAGTACATCAGGTCTAAAAAGACATCTGATTTCTCTAGCTTATGTGTAATAATAAAAGTCCC
This sequence comes from Phoenicopterus ruber ruber, assembly GCA_009819775.1. NCBI lineage: Eukaryota > Metazoa > Chordata > Aves > Phoenicopteriformes > Phoenicopteridae > Phoenicopterus > Phoenicopterus ruber. The sequence goes on along the minus strand of CM020215.1, from coordinate 184,931,327 downwards.
TAAATGTTATACCAACAGTCTTACTGGGTTCCTCATTCCATATCCACCAGGGACTATGAGGAATATGAGTACTTGCCAGTTCTGGTTTAAAAGCGAACATGTTGGCTGCATGGTATGGAGCTGTTCTCTGGTGGGATGTCCCTGTCTCCAAAGTAAATAATATGATTATAGTACAGAAATTTTTTAAGGAAGTATTGTTTGAAGTGTCTGCTTTTGATTGAACTTTTTAAAATTTTTTTTAAGTGTCCATTTATTAGAATAGAAAGTGCAAAACAGAATTGCAAGTTTGTGCAATGCACTGAAAGAAAGTTTTTTCTAATATTTACAGTTTTGTTTATTTATATGTAATTTGACTTTTAAAGAAGTTAGCTGAAGTGTGGGCAAGTCCTAGATTCAAACCTGCAGCAGCTTTATATTTATCCCCAGGTTAGATTTTGTTTCAGCAAATCTTCATATGGCTTGTGTGTGCTCTTATAATTACATCAGTAGTGCCTCTAAAAGCCATTTCTCCTTTTAAATATGCAAAATTTATCAGTGATTAGTAAACATCTGTTACTAGGTCTGTTGTAGAATATTGTCTCTTCATCAAGCGAGGAGGATTGCATTTAATCTGTTCCAATAGCTCAAAAGATTAAAGGTATAAGAACTTTAAGAAAAGATTTTTAGTTTCCTTGTTTACAAGTTTTTTCATCATGTAAAATAGTTCCTCAGTAGATCAAATCTTCAAATGTTTAAATTGATACATTATTATGTTGACAAATGCTGGCCGATGATTCCTCTAATCTTTCAGTAACAGTGGAGTGATGCTTTTACTCTCCATACAAGAAATTAGTTGGGGTGAGAAAGAACGCTATTGATCCTGTATTAGCAGTACCTGATGGAGTGTGTTTTCCATGTCACAGGATGCCCCTACCACCACGACAGCACTATCCAGATCGTCAGTGTTTTGTTAGAACTGTGTATCTGGGATAAATGCACAGACAGATCTAAAAAATGTCTTTTCAAAAGCTCTCTGTGAAGGAGTAGAAGACCTTAAGAAGAACGCAAGACTGGATGAATCAATTCACGTTGGTTGCTCTAGTGATACAGCCCAGCAGTAAACGCTGTTCAAACAAATGACTGAAATAGGTTTATAGTTGTTTAACTGTGAACCTGTTCCCCACAATCACAGCATTTCAAGTTTTGAAGTGAACCGTGTGTTGATAAATGCTCAGATACTTAGACTCTTTGCAGCGTAACAGACACACCAACTGTATCTGGTTTCATTTTGCTCCAGTGAGGAACTTACGTGTCTCAATTTAGCTGAGCATTTACACACGGTCTTATGTCTTCTTTAAGCATTTTGTTGAATTTAAGTAATGAATTCAAAACTGAAATCCCCATCTGCCATGTGCATTCTCCTGGAAGCCCTAGTGAAGTTTGAGGATTATTGTTGGGCTGCAGATTTCATAGAAGGAGTGGACTGTAACACCCCGCCTTGATCTTTCTGAAGGATCTGTTGTTACAAACCCTTCTAGCCTTGGGATATCCTTCTGGTAGATCCCACATCTATTTAACATGCCTAGCACATATTTGATCCTGCATGGTAGCCAATATCACTCTATTTGGATGAAGGTGATTGCTCCTGAAAATTCCTGTAAAATATGAGTGTTTTGAGTTCAATTTCTATGATCTACTAAATATGTGAGCATTTTTTTTTTCATTCTTTCAAATACTGTGAGTTTACTTCCTTCAACTTCACATACAATTCTATTACAGTTTAAGAGTACGTGTGTGTCGGTCCACAAATATAACTCAGTTACCTATGCTTTCCTTATCCTTTATTTTAAAGTCAAATTACTTTCAGTCACTCCAATAGCACCCCCCATTTTCCTTGAAGCTAAATACATATAATTATGTGTATTTCGATGGAATATACTTACCCTCATTAATCTCTTTAATGCCATCTGAAGTAGAAATATCTTTTTTTTTCCCTAGGTGTGGCAATGATGAACAGAGGTTGATTCACTTTGACTTCATCCATAATGTCTTTCTGATGCATGCCAGACAGCTAACTTGATCTCTGTGCTGAGAGGCATGGACTGAATCACATCTTAACATTTTGCTGGCTACAGGCCTTTAGAGATCTTCCAATTTTACTTTCCAAGGGAACTAGCTGATTCGCTTGTACTTGAAAATCCAGAAAATAATATCCGATGTGGAGAACAAATGGACTAGGGCTCTGGATAAAAAAGGGGGACTGTATAGTTGTCAGTGAAGTTCTACCTTCGAGCACTTCAGAAGCCCGATACCGACATTTGTGTGTTATTTGCTTAGGATGTAAGCTGAGTGTGTTTAGTGTGTCTCTCTGTCTATCCTCTTTGGAGTGTCAAAACACCTAGATATTCCCAGAGCATGTCCACTAGAGAAGGCCTTTCATTAAGGCAGCTGGAGTATAATAAAGTACATGTATTCATTTCTGAGCTAAGTAGCGGACATGGAAATCATTTGGCATTTGGAGAACCCAAATCAAACCTCAATTCCATTTGATAGGTAATTATTTAAGAAAAACAGAGTAAGTTTAGCACGAAACAGATTGAGAGCCACTTATCTCAGCCTATCCAATAAATCTGGATCTGATGAGACTAAAATTTTAGTCTTTGGTCCATGTAAGGTATTTTACAGATACGTTTTTTAAGTCTTCTAGATTCAAATTTTCAGATCGTTTGTCTAGTCAGTAAAGTGGGATGTACTAGAGGAGGAAAGGGTATCAGTATCTGTCTTATCTTTCAGGAGAAAGTGTTTTTGTGTCTTAGCTACCTAATTTAAGTGTAGGGTTTACATCTGAGAAGGTTGAGCAGAGATAAGCGGTTCACTCCAGCTTCAAGTTAAGAGACCATGTATCTTCAAAGACTGGAACTTAAGACCTGTACCCTGAGCATTCTGGAGTGTATAGCTTGATGCCTACCTGTTTATCATCAAAACTTTTACACGTTTCTTACTCAGATTCCATGTCTGGTACCTGAAAGTTGGATATTACAACACCTGTTTCTTTTGCCAATTAGCCGAGCAAGCATGTTCACAAAGACTGTTATAACGGCAATGACTAAATTCAAATCTTCAGTTTGCAGCCACTGTCTTAACCATTTTGTAGATTTTTCCTACTCTGTATGCTTCTGTCTCTGTAATAGAGCTAGGAAATGCATCTATGCTAGCTACAATTTCAAGAGTTTATTTCTGTTCTGGTATCTTTGTTGTAAGTGTTCTTCAAACAAAATAATAGGTTGTTGACCTTCTTATGTTTGTGCATGTACAAAGCACATGAACAGCAACAAAAACTCTGTGGTCTGCTTGGATTATAAGAGTGAAGTTTATTTCTCTGGTTTGTAAAAAAGCAGTCACACCTGCATATATTTGACAGGAGTCTTATGGCTGCTAATTAAATTTCATGTTGAAAACACCAACTTAAGGTAACAGTCACAGCCAAGAATTACATCCTTATTCAATCCTAATTTTTTGAAGTTTAGAAATAGATTTGGCTGTTTCGTTCACCTTTACTAAAGTTCCAACTTTATAGATCTATGCAGCTAAAAAAATAAAGAGTATTTCCTTTGTGTCCACATGTAAATATAACAATTTATAACACATATAACTATGCTCATGCAAACACAAGTTTATCTGACTTAGTTTCAGCCTAATTTCCTTTCTCCTGCTTTCTGAAAATGTCATAACCTTCTCTTATTAGCACACCACAGGCCCTTTTCCTCTGGTACATGTTCTTTTCTTGAGGTCATGACAGGTCATACATTTCCCTGGAAAGATATGCCTATCACAGCACCAATCATCTAACAGACATATATTGTAACCATGGAACAATTCAAGTGTGTCACTGTCATAATCCATTGATGAAGGTCACCAGCACCATGATTTGCCTTGTATCAGGATCAGAGTCCCTGAGTACTCCATTAACAGTTGCGTGGTTTGGCTTTCATGGTCCCTGGCAGTGCACCTAATAGCAATAATTAACTACGCTGTCAGAAAGTCCCTTTGCAGGCTTTTACTTTGAATGCTCAGGTTGAGTAGTACCAATATTTTTTCTTGATATCTAACAATAAAGATACTTTGTCGGAAATAAGCAGTATAAGATACTTCAGCTTCTCACTAAAGGTCATTTCGACCAATTACATTACGAAAAAGGGGAAAAAAGAATGAAATAACACTTCTTGTAAATCCTAACTGCGGTTCATCATACAGTAGGCTGCTTGTGTGAATGTCATTTTGCTTACTATCTTTACTTACGAGAATGGTTTTATATGTTGAATTGTGCTGTTTCTCTGTAACATATCCAGGTGCAAATGGAAATAACGGTAGCTAATTAGGTGTAAGTGTATTTTGACTGAGGCAATAGAGTATCAGTAAGGTGATTTTTTTTCCTTCTTTCCTTCTTTTCATAATTACAGATTTCAAGTTGCATTATTCCTCAGCTTTGTCCCACTAAAAAGGATTTCAGCACGAATTCTTGCAAAAACTAAATGTTAGTAGAAAATAGCCCTCCAACAAATTTTGTCTTTGTTGAAGATAATTTCTTTACAATGTCCATGCAATCTATCATCTGGATTGGTCAGATTTTGGATGAGAAACCTAGAAGAAAAAACACATTGAATAATAAATTTTATGCACAATTAATTGGGTGTTTTAGAGTAGGAAAAACCTTTTTGTAGAAACAAATTATTCTAAATCAGATCTAAAAATAATAACTCACAAATTTTTTATCCTCTAAAGAGTTGATGACAGTTTTCCAAATAGTTTAAACCTATTCTTGCTAGTTTTACATATTTCAATGAAAGTACATTCTACCTACTAGAGTTTGTCTGCTTTACTCTTTGGAAGTTTTTTTATTCTCTGCTTGGCAATTATATTCCTCTTGAGGAGGGGAAAGATATAACACTACCTAACAGGAGTAGCAGTCCTGTTGGCGCGTTGGTGTTGAACAGCTGCCATAGTCCATACCAGAGGTGTTTGCATTTCAAAGCTGAGTGGAATGAACAAGGTAACGAATACAGTCACTTTAATTTGTACACTGGTGTGTCTGTTTGTGGTTAGTGAAAACTGGTGAGGGCTTAGTGTGATTCCTAGGGAATTTTGTTGGTTTATTAAGAGGAGAACATATTTGAAAACTGAGGAAAGTCAGCACCGCAGAATGGTATGAGAAGTGGAGGAGGGGCAGGTGGAGATGATTTGTAGGTAGAACACTGATGTGTAGCCCACTGGTGGTGACCACGAAGAGTCTGACCAGCCCAGGTGCCCATGTGAAAATTAAAACTCTTTCTGGGCTTTTTTGTTACACAGAAGCTTGTGTTTCTTGTAGATATGTTAATAGCACAAAAAAGGGAACAGTGCGTATCTTCAGTACGCCCTAGGAGAACAACTTCGAGAGATGAAGTGTTCTAGGTAATAAATATGTCAGTCACTTTTAGACTGCAAATGGATCTTGCTCATATTTTGCTATTCTTCCCTTCTGCTTACTGAGCTCTGAGTTCTAAATCACTGTGAACAGTATGTTGTGTTTGAGTTGGGAATACGTACATATACTCCACAGTGAGCATAGCCCCTTTCTCTGATAATTTCTATAGCATACAGGATCTGGGATTCTATCTGTAGTCTTTTACAGTATAATATTCTCATATGGTAGCGTGGCCAAGTTAGTGTCATTTTATTGTATTGTATTCCAACACAAACATTCAGAAATTTTGACTCCAACCTGAGGAAATCACAGCTTTTAGGATTGCTTTTTGACTGATTGGAATTGGTAATTCATGTCTTTAAGCTCTCCCCCAACTGTGAAAGCTGTGAATTTGCTTAATGAGAAATTAAAATTTAGCATCTGCTATAATCACTTGATTCCAGGAGCTGAGGTTATAAGAAAAAAAACAAAAATGTACACCCACTTCCTCCCACACCATTCCCTAAACAACCTGTGAAAAAAGGTAAAGTTGCATCATAGAGTATTCTGATTGCTGTGAATGCCAGTCATGGAGTTTCATGGTTTTTCTATTTTTCTCTGCAACACCCCTCAAAACATTGCACTATAAAACCATCCTCACAGCCATAAGGGAACTTAAGAATTGTCTCTTTCTTATATCTTTATCCCTAAAATGAAGAATAAGAAAGAAAAGCTGTTTCTGACAAAAAGTAGGCTTGATGCCTTGTATCATTTTTAGGTCTTTTCATATATTAATATTAATGCATTATTGAAACATAAAACACTAACATAAATCATTTTCCCGTACAGGAAGAGAAGAACTAAAAAACATTGAAAATGGAGAACAAGATAATTCTGCATTTTTTTCTTTCAAGAGGAAACACTAGATTGGCCTCATTTTACAGAAAAGATTTATGAAGATCACCCTAATTTTCAGGATGGTTAGAGTAAGAAGCATTTTTTCGCTTTTTTATGCTGGACAAATAAATTAATATTCGCTTTTCATTTTGGAAGAACTTACTTCAATAAAGTGATGTCTATACAGCAGAATCTCAGAGCACATCCCAGTTCCCAGGTTTCTGTGCCTGTGCTGTGCATCTCCTGAATCCACACCAGGATGGTGCATGTGTATGGATCATTCCTCTATGCCATGGTTTCAACACAAAGCAAAAGTATGCACAGGGATTAGGCTGGGACTGTGATGTACAGAAGCCATGTCTATGTCACTGATTAAAAGAGGATTAGAAACCACACCATGTGGCTCAGGATTGTTTGGTATCCACGCTACTTAAACCTACCCCCTTTTGTTAGCAGATAGGTCTTGGAAAGACATTCAAAACAATGAGCAATCTGACAATTCAGCGGTGTGGTTGAGCAAGGATCTACGGCTCAGGGTTACCCCTGGCCTGTTTTTTTTTTAACAATACCAGTGTACCCCTGTGCCTGTTTTGGATGGTCAGTGAACCCAAGATGGGTCACAGCAGGCATCAGCAAATATAGCTAAAGCTGAAGACGTGGCAATATATACGAAGGAATAGCAGTCTAGTTCAAAGTTCTGAGTGTAAACAACAGAAATGTAATTGATTTGGACCTCAGCATGTGCAGGGAGAACACACAGTTTCTATATTTTGTATTACATTCACATCTGAAAGTCCTGGCTTAGAGTGAGCCTGAATGCGAAGCCACTGGCCTGCACCCCTGAAGGCTGTGGGTAGGGACAGTGTGATGGGCATGCGAAGAGAAAAGGAGATGCGAGATGAGAGCTTGGACTCTTAAGGTATTCTTATTCTTACTTATCTTTAGGCATGCTTGGGACCTGAGCTGTCAAGAAACTGAAATCATGGTCTCTGAAGAAATCAGGCTGAAGTCGAACCCCCTCTGCATGTGCTTAAAATACACCTAAGTTTCAACAGCTCCACAAAATTCAACTGAAAATGTTCTCCTCCTGTGAGTAGCTACATGGCTTGTTGAATTCATTTTTTGAATAGTTTAAATGAGCCTGAATATCAGGTTCACAACTCTGATCTATCAAATCTTTCTGTTTGACCTGATTCTTTGTAATCGGGGATGTGATAGGTGGATGTTTTGGGAAATTGCAGCTTTGCTGAGCTTGCAGGCAGATTCCTGCCAGAATTTTTCCAATATGCTTCAGAGTTTTGACTAGCTCTTGTCCGTCTTGCCTCTGTGCTTGTTATACTGCTTAGAAAATAAAAGTGTTAAAGCAATCTCTCTGGAAAAGGGAGCCAAAGCATCCATTCCTGGGCAAATAATGATGTATGATGTAAAGATGGCACCAGCGTACTCCCTGCCATTGCTCCTTTGCCCTGAGCAAAATGAGAGCATCTTGTGAATGTAGGGAAAAGCTATTTCAAATTATGTGTTAAATTATGCTCTAAATTACACACATTTATTAGATGTTGCTAGAGGCCTTTTCTCCCTCTTCTTCCGAGAGATGATCTGAGCACAGGTCAGTCAGACTTAAAGTCGTTTCCTTAAACTGAGCTCATCTCAGTATAATCCCCTGAGTACTGAGTCAGCTAAATAGTTATTTTCTTTACAATGCCAATGCTCTTCTGTTTTTATTTTGTTTTGTGTTTGTTTTTTTTTTTGGGGGGGGGGGGGGGTTTTTGTTTAAAAAAAAGATAGCTAGTAACATTTCTTTTGTGGCTGGAGATCATGGGCATTTTCCTTGCTTGATCCATTCAATTTTAATTTGAGCAACACAGCAGCACTATGAAATCTGAACTCAGTATAAATCAACATAGTTAATTTTAGGAGACACTTGAAGGAAGTAGTTACATTACATGTAATCTCTATGCGTATGTGTCAGCTGTGATTTTCAGTGCTTCTGTGTAAAACATTTCTGGGCTTAAATTTAGTCATTACTTCCCATAATAAATTATTTTGAATTTACAGATGAGGTAAAGTCTGAATTTTTAGAACACAGGTTATACAGTGTTAATGACTGACTTAAGAGTCTGTCCCTTAGCAATCAGTGGGGTTTCTCCAGGCAAGGATGTCTGTTAGCAACTTGAGTCATCACAGCGGTGCGTTGTTGCAGCCGTTCAGTGAGTAGCTCTGGACTCTCTAATGAAGCCGGTGCTATCTCTGTGCTTGCTACCTGCAAAACAAGGATTATTTGTTCATGAGCAGTTAGAACATTAAAAGACACGGAAACATCTTACATGTCAGTATCATAATGAAGAAAAGTTTTTTCTTACACTACAGTTCTGAAAGCCATTGTACTATATCTACAAAGATCACTAGATGTGATTTGAACATATTTTTTTTGCTGAGCTTTCAAATTAAAATGTTTTCTCTGAAAGACAAATATAATCTCCTTTGTAATTTAAAGTCCTGGATGATATCATTAGGCTCAATAACAGCTGTGATTTCTTCAGGGAGAGTTTAATCAGTTTGTTGTGACATGGTACCAGGAACTCAATTGTGATTGATCACTACTGCTCAAGAACTGGCCAGAAGGGAGTCTGAGCAAATCATTTCAACAGTGCCTCAGAGCTGCAGAACCTCAGACAATGAGAGGCCTCTTGAAGGTGGCAGAAATATTAGCAGGCTGCAGGAATGGAAGGGTTTCCAGCGACTCTGTAAATACTGCCTTCGGCATGGCCAGGGGAACTTCTGTTATCCCATTACTCAGTGCATTGGTTCTCAAGATTGGATGAAGGGTAAAATAGATCACTCTCTGAGGCCACCTTACTACTAGTAGTAAAGTGTCAGTGAATTTTCAGGAAATTTTAAAAACATTCTTTCTATGAAAAATAAATTTTCTGTGGTTCTGCCAGTCTGTACCAGGTTTTCTTTTTCCTTTTCATAAACTCAGATAACCAAAGAGGCCCTTACACTCATCTATATGTAACTAACATGTACCCTGGCCATAAAATTTCATCAATGATGCTTATATTAAATCAATATGTCATGGCTGACCTAGAGAACACCCTTTAAAATAACATTGAATCCAAGACATCAAGTCGTCGAGCAAATCAATAGTCCACCAAATCCCAATGTAAATTATTTTAGTGGCTATTTGCCTTTTTATTGGTTACATAGTGGCTTTCACTTTCAGTCACTAGATCTTGTTATACTTCTTGCCTTTACTATACGAAATCTTCTTTGATTTAACTACTCATAACCAAGATCCCTGAAGGGGTTTTCTCTGCTTGCTAGCGCATACTAATATCTGTGCTATCATACCTTAACCAGTATTGTTGCCAGTGCTGTAAAACAGTTTGCTGCAGACTCCTTCTTTTGAAAGATCATTATACCGTAAAATATCCTACTATGGAGAGAATTGTAACCTCAACATTTGCCCCACGCCCCTCAGAACCTGTTTGTGCCGCAACAGGTTGTCAGCACATACTACAGTCATGTCACCATTTTGCTGGCAGTGATCAAATGTGCCTTTTTCAGATAATTTAATCAAATTGAACTCCTTTAATAACTGATTGAAAACATGTTTTCCTGATCTGAAATATTTTTTTTCTAAGCCCTAAGTTTCACTTCCTACGTCTTTTTTTTTTTTTTTTTTTTTTTTTTTAATGTGGACACTAGAATCACGTATAGTATTCCAGTAATAGCTTTTCTAGTGCTGTAGAACAGTTTTCTATTTCTAGTCAGTGTTTCTTTGCTTACGCATCCAAGGATCACAGCTGCTTATCCAGATGTCATATTAAAGTAAGAGCTCATCACCGTGAGCTGTTTAGTTTTCCCAGTTACTCATTTCCCAAGTCATTTATTTCCAAAATATTGTCCTTTATTCTGTATATTCTTTGTCTTGAAATAGTAAATCAGATAAAGGGTGAGAAAAAAATCACTGAAAAGAATAAAATATTGAAAAATTTTAAAAGCCAGTTTAAAAAAAAAAAAAAGAGTGGAGGGAAAAAAAGTGATTGCATATGTAAGAGTGATAAAACTGCTTAGGTGGTGACCTTTTCAAAAGAAGGAGGCAAGAAGCTATATGCTTGCACTTCTTCCCAAAATGACTTAGTATAAAAGTGTTTGGAAGGCTAAAAAACTTTAGCAGTAGGATGCCTGCAATCTTCCATTCTGTTTTCTGTGGAACAAATATTTAGCTCCCTCTACCAATTTAATCTTCTTCTAGGTTGTTAATTTTACATAACATGATTTGGGTTTCATGTATTTAAAATAGATAATTTTGTATGTATTATAAAAACTTACACATCTTGGCAAACATCATGACTGGTCTGAAATGAAATGCTCTCAATATATTCCAGCCAGGTCTAGCTTGAAAAGAGAAACTTTCCAGCTCCCCACTGGAAGCACTTGCAGAAGGTGATAACAGAGGACAAGAGGAAGCTGTAAGTTAGGAGAACTGCTGACAGCAGATGTAGAACTGAAAACAGGATTAGGATGAAAGAAGACTCTGGTAACTCATCAGCACGTTTGTTGATGGACATTTATCTTTGAGATGACCATTTGTAATCATATAAAGAAAAACAAAAGACATCAATGAGAGCATCCCAGGGACATGCTCAAAAAGATACTACCAGAGTAAGAATATGGCACACTGAATGGTGAAGCCATGGTAACAAATGCTCCAGACAACCCTACAGAGATACAGAGAGAAAGAGGGAGAAGCAAGAAAGAAAAAGATATTAGCCAGACTTCTCAGAATAGTTAAATTGAGATGAGGGGAAAAACACAGAAAAATTTGATTGGGCTAGGAAAAGGACTGAAAAATATCAATATTGTAGACATCTATTTTTCATTAGATGAATCCAATCCTTTTATTTCTCCTGTTAAATTTGGACGCTACACTATTCACAGATTACTTTGGTAGCTTTCTGCCCATTTATTTCCATGATATTCAAAATTACATTTCTTGGAAGCTATTGATTAGATGACTCTTTATGTTTCCTGACTGAATGAAGTAATACTTTTGGTGTGGGTTTGCTTAATGAAGAAATGTAGAATTTGCTCTTTTATAGTTTGACAGGAAAATCTTTCTTTTGAGAATGTTTATTTATAAGTATCTTACTGCTCCTAAAAAGGGAGCTTAACATTTGGTATAGCCTTTTCCAGGTTGTGAAGGGATGATTGTGAAGACAGAGAAAAAGAACAGAGATGGGCACGTAGGTGAGTTTATGAGACAATGCACATTTGGCAGCTAACAAAAATACTGGCAACAGGAGCCCGTATCACAGTCTATATCAGAATTCAAATGAATACCTAGGAAAATGTTTTCCATTATGGGCAAGATCCAAAGCCCACTGAAGCTGATTTAGTGGTTTTCTTGTGACTTCACAGAGCTAAGGAAGCATCTTATATGTTTAGTTTATTGAAAAAATAAAGACAATAAATTTCCGGTACAGCTAGATGTGATATGACACACATGGTTTCAACACACTTTGGATCTCCTTCAGATGAAAGGACATAAGTAAACTATCTTCATTGCTGTCATCACTATTAAGTTACTTGAACTGAGATATTGGCAGCTGTTCAATAATTTAGCTCTTAAGATATGCATTTCCTATAGAAAACAGAATGCAAGTGGCTGGCATGGAACAGACATATGGTAGAATATGTCATAAATAAAGTCTTATAAGGAACCAGAGAAAATAGATTAGAAAAAAGAAGTCATTTTCTTTACTCCTACTGGAAGTGATTTGAACCACATGGACCAAAAGGTCAAAAGATCCCAAGGAACAGATTAAAAAAAAATGCTATTGCTAATAGAATGGGCAGATTAGAAAGTGATGACCTTCAGAGAGAGAGAGAGAGAGAGAATGGAAAAGTTATCGTGTTTCATATGTGTTTGGCAACTAACAAAAATATTGGCAATGGTAAGTAAGTAGAACTCTGAAGCTGAGGCTGGCAAACAGGAAGAAAGAAAGATTAGCTCTTGGCAGAGAAGAGAAAAGGGAACTAAGCCTGTCATCTGAGAATGGACTGGCAGAGAAAGACAAACCCATTATGCCAATGAGCAAGGCTTGATGCCTGAAGGAACAGGTAGGCGTTTGAAAGGATGGACATGGATAGATGTACCTGATTAGAAGGATATGAGGCCTACAGTAAGGTATGGAGATTAGAGTAGAATAAGAAAGTTTATCATTTTAAAGTAGCTAGCTAGGAAGTTGTTTAATATGGACCAGAAAGAGACTATAACTCTTTAGAAAGGAAAAAGTTAACTGAATAGGCAGAAGGGCACACACGTGGTGAGAAGTAACCTGTGGAACAATGGCAGAAGACTAAAGATTGGCAAACAGGAGAGGAGAGACCTGAAAATTATAAGTCAGAAAAAGAAATGAAAGCTAGGGGAAAGCCTGAAAAGCTGAAAAAACCTCAAATTCTATTATCTGGTCCTAGGCCACAAAATAGTTGGAATGCTCAAAAATAGAAAGAAACCCCAGGTAAAGAAGCTGTAAGATACAAACTCTTAAACAGTTTGGTTAAAAAAGATGTGCCAGCCTAGGGGAGGGTGAATCCTCAGGATATGATCATTGCTGAAAAAGGGGTCAAACAGGAAATATCACAGTGAAACATATGGTGTATCTTCACTGATCTGTTTTATAATCTACTACAAAAATTGCAAAATGCCAGTTGTGTGGTTTCAAGAAGACACCATGTCTCATATGCTTTTGAGCTCATCCAAATCTGTTACACAATATCTAGTCTCTGTAAGAAAGTAACCCTTTACTACCCAAAGGTTAACTTTCTGAAGTCATCTAAGTGTTATTATAATTTCAATATATGATCCAGAGTGCGTTATTTATATCTCCCATGAACACTGGAAAAAAATGGTCTTATGTATGCATATTGTGACTTGGAATACCTCCACATCAGCTGGACTAAGGGCATGAAAGTACCAACCTGATTTATCATTCTCATAGTGAGACTGAGCTATTGTGTATGTTATTCTTGCACCAAGCATTACAGCATTTTCCCACCGCATAATGAAATGTACCTTTGCAGTCAGGATGAAGTGATTTCTAAGGAGCTTAGCTCTTAAGTGCTGCCTTTTCAGACTTGAGAAGATACTTGGAATTTTGAAGTGACTTAAACAAACATTTCTTGAAGAAATCAGTTTAATGACATTTGCTGTCTCTCTCCTGCTGTGTAATCATTCAGACACTTTCACCCATGTCAGGATGTATGTATGTAGTATGCACTAGAGACTCATGTCCTCCTAGAGCAAATGTTCAAGGCTGCACATTCAAAATAGTACTAGAGATCTTTATCTGAACAAATGAACTGAGGCTCCTTTCAATAGCCAGTGATGTCTGGAGAGCTGAAGATCTGACCGAATCTACGTGACTGTGTTGGGGTGGGCCAAGTAGCTCAGCAATCTGTATCAACAGTAATCACTAGATCTCCACTCTCTATAGTAGAAGTTTAAATGCTGTAGCTGACAAGTAGAAAACTATATTGAGACACCTAAAGTGTCTAAAATCTACAGATGAATCTGGAGAGTGCCCAACCACAGCATCTAATGCCCTTTGAGATATCCCAGTGTATCCCGGCTGTGCTTCAGCAGCCATATCAGAAAGTGGCCTATGGGCATCTCCCAAAGGCCCTATTTTCCATTTCTGTTCATTTTAGGGTGAATCTACATTAAAGTCTTAGCTTGGATCAGTAATACACCTTTGGAATGTATCTCCTGGTTGTGCCTACCTGCTGTGTTTGGGTTTGTATTATGAAGTTGTCCCAGAGTACATGAACCTGTTTCCTTTTGGATTAAATTTAACCAGAATATGCCTTCAGTAAGTGTATTTAATGCTTTCTAGCCACAAATGTGAATCTTGTCACCAGACCAGATTATAAAACTCTGAAACATGTACTCACCAGCAACTGTTTCACTCTACAGACCTGCCCCTATAAGTTGGGACTGTATCCTGGGCTGCATCAAAAGAAGTGTGACCAGCAGGTCAAGGGAGGTGATTCTGCCCCTCTAGTCCACTCTCGTAAGACCCCACCTGGAGTCCTGCATCCAGCTCTGGAGTCCCCAGCACAAGAAAGACATGGACCTGCTGTAGTGGGTCCAGAGGAGGGCCACAAAAATGATCAGGCGCACCACTCTTATGAAGAAAGGTTGAGAGAGTTGGGGTTGTTTATCCTGGAGAAGAGAAGGCTCTGGGGAGACCTTATTGTGGCCTGTCAATATATAAAGGGGGCCTACAAGAAAGATGGAGACTTTTTACCAAGGGCTGTAGTGATAGGACAAGGGGCAATGGTTTTAAACTGAAAGGAGATAGATTTAGATTGGACTAAAGGAAGACGCTTTTTATGATTAGAGCGGTGAGACACTGGCACAGGTTACCCAGGGAAGTTGTCAATGCCCCATCATTGGAAATGTTCAAGGTCAGGTTGGATGGGGCTTTGAGCAACATGGTTTAGTGGACGATGTCCCTGCCCATGGTGGGGGGTTGGAACTAGATGATCTTTAAGGTCCCTTCCAACCCAAACCATTCTATGATTCTATGATTCTATGACACTTGCTAATGTATCTTGGGTAGTCTAGGTTTGCTCAAATACCACTAGATGTCCATAGTACATCAGCTTACTGCCCCGATACCATTCATTGTGTCAAGAAGAGGTTTAATTTAGTTGCCTAAACATAGCTATTTGGTGATGTTTGAACTGCCTGAGACATTGGCACAGGGATGGCAGACATAACAGAAGACTATCAAGGATATCTGCTCCTTTCTGGAGGAGGAACTAGAGGCTGTAAGAGTTACTCTGGGAAAACTAAAGTGGCACTTGATGCCTCTTTTTAGGTGAGAGTTTAAGGCTGCCCCAACATCTTCATTGCTTACACAGCTTTGGGAGTCTATATATGTTACTCAGACAACTATGCGCATGGTAGTACCTCCATATATAACACTGTGAAAAATTCCACTGAATGCAACAAGTATCTGGATAATGGTTAACGAACAGGATCAGGCATTAACTGCCCAGGTCTCTTTGTTTTTTTCTTTCCCTCCTTTGTTTCTCCTCTAGACATTTGCCAGTGACTTAATTATCCATTCCTTCTCCTCAGTTCATCACACCATGTTGATGAAGACATCCAAACAATAATGCATATTTCTATATATTTGCTTCTACTGCTTCTTGTTATTCCTCCCACCATCTCTAACTCATGCATTTCTACTGCAGCAACAAAGATATTACAAAATAAATATATAATTTTCAGTGTAAGGAGACCTTCAGCAAAGACCCATGCTTATCATTTTCTTAAGAAAAAATGCTTGAGTTACTGTAATTAAAACTTAAAGTGCAATTTTCCATCACTTATCAAGCGCATACTGTCTTTGCTGGAAGTAATGTCTGTTGCCTGCTACTTCCTATCAGTATCTTGATTTACTGAGCAGTGGGAACTCGCTACTAGAGAAAAGCAAAAGGCGTTTTCATATTGTAGGTTTTCTTTCCTGTAAGTTTCCTACTTTTGAAGAAACAGTGTGCTGATACCCTTGCTGAGAAGGGTATTAGCAATTAAAAGCCAAACATATGCTAGTGCTCATACAATGCACATAGTTTACACTACTTGAGGGTTTTTGCACTTCATAGACTCACTGTGTCTTCAGGCATTTAGTTCCTGATTCAGCAAAATAATTATTCAAACTTAGAGTATAGCATATAATTAAGGGTATTAACTTTACCAGAACTAATGCATAGTAAGAAATGCGTACCGGTCAGGACTTTCGATTTAACAGGCTAGTCATATGTGTTGCCACACACTTGTATGACTGTATTGGGTTTATGTGGCAAGGTTTTGGTAGTGGGGGGCTAAAGGGGTGGCTTCTGTGAGAAGCTGCTAGAAGCTTCCCCTATGTCTAACAGAGCCAATGCCAACCGGCTCCAAGATGGACCCACAACTGGCCAAGGACAAGCCCATCAGTGGTGGTGGTAGCACCTCTGGGATAACAGATTTAAGAAGAGGGAAAAAACCTGCGCAATGCCAATTGCAGCTGGAGAGAAGAGTGAGAAGATGAGAGAGCAACAACTCTGCAGACACCAAGGTCAGTGAAGAAGGAGGGGGAGGAGGTGCTCCAGGCGCCAGAGCAGAGATTCCCCTGCAGCCCGTGGTGAAGACCATGGTGAGGCAGGCTGTCGCCCTGCAGCCCATGGAGGTCCATGGTGGAGCAGATATCCACCTGCAGCCCGTGGAGGACCCCTTGCTGGAGCAAGTGGATGCCCAAAAGAGGCTGTGACCCTGTGGGAAGCCCCATGCTGGAGCAGGCTCCTGGCAGGACCTCTGGACCCATGGAGAGAGAGGAACCCACACTGGAGCAGGTTTGCTGGCAGGACTTGTGACCCTGTGAGGGACCCACACTGGAGCAGTCTGTTCCTGAAGGACTGCACCCCGTGGAAGGGACCCCACGCTGGAGCAGTTCATGAAGAACTGTAGCCCGTGGGAAAGACTCACGTTGGAGAAGTCCGTGGAGGACTGTCTCCCATGGGAGGGACCCCACGCTGGAGCAGGGTAAGAGTGTGAGGAGTCCTCCCCCTGAGGAGGAAGGAGCAGCAGAAACAACATGTGATGAACTGACCGCAACCCCCATTCCCCATCTCCCTGTGCCACTGTGGGGGTGAAGGAGGTAGAGAATTTGGGAGTAAAGTTAAATGTGGGAAGAAGGGAGGGGTGGGGGGGCAGGTGTTTTGAGATTTAGCTTTGATTTTCTCATTGTCCTACTCTGAGTTAATTGGTAATATATTTTTTTTTTTTCCCAAGTCGACTCGGTTTTGCCCATGACAGTAATTGGTGAGTGATCTGTCTCTGTCCTTATCTCAACCCACGAGCCTTTCTTTATATTTTTTCTCCCCTGCCCAGCTGAGCAGGGGAGTGACAGAGTGGCTTTGGTGGGCATCTGGTGTCCAGCCAGGGTCAACCCACCACAATGACCTCACACAATTTACTTAGATCCAAATGTATTTGTCTGTGATAAAACCAGTTTAACCTAAAACTTCTTGTAAAGTGAATGTGAATATTTTAATGACTTAACAGCACTTTTTCAGTTTAAGAAACAGAGATTAGGTCACTACTGGTGAAAGCAACATGGTAGTGTTACTCACACTAATCTTTTGTACAAAAATATAGTGGTGGTAGGTGGACACCTAAGTTGCAGATTCTCTTTGGCTTGACTTTCTTCTACTTCACATCTCCCAGAACAGCATTTTCATTAAAAGGTTATGGAAAAGACTGGGATTCTTTCTTAAACCTGCCAGGAAAAAGTCAGATTCATAGTGCCAATGCCTAGATTTTACTCAGAAATGCAGTTGGGTTGTGGCTAGGCACTCGCTAGGAATGATGAATTTCGAAGTGCAGCTAAGTCTCATATCACAGACTTTGTGAGTCCACTCAGAAAGTGTGAGTGATAATTGTTTAGAACCCTAAAGGAGCATTGTGAGGACAACTATGTTAAAACGGGTTATTCATAGATCCTAGCATAGTTGAAGGGTTATAAATGTCTAAAAAAGGTATGTATTTGAGTGCTAATATCAATGTAAACTTAAATGCTAATGTAAAATGACTGTAAATGTATCAAATCAGAAGATAGTGTCTTATCACCAGTTTATGTTGAGACTGTTTAGGACTGCAGAAGATATAAAGCAATTGAGGGATGAGGTCCATAGGGCCATGATGTTACAGCACTTTTATGCCACTTATTTACACAGGTAGAATAGCAGATGAAATGAAAATGTCATTCAGTATCTGGAGAAAAAATTGTTGGGTTGTCTGTTTTGTTGGGGTTTTTTTTAATACCACTATTTCTCACTGAATGTTTACTTTGGAACCTAAAAGGATGATTCACCACAGAATACCTTAGTTTTTCTGCTAGTATAGCTTGTTGATATCACTAGGGAAAGGCAAAGACTTTGATCTCGACCTTTGAAAACTCTTACCTATGTACTTAATGTTAGTGTGAAGTTGAGCATTTCATTGGTTAAAATGCCGTAGGTTTGCTCTTTGGGCTGTATGTCTAAGGTGGGGAAAAGCTACTCAAAGAAGAAATAGTAATAACTAGGTTTGCAAAGTGTATTTATGTGTAATTAGTGGAAAAATACACTGATCACCCTGGACCCGGGTTCTGTCCTCAGCAAGGGCTGTTGGCTGCCCTTGAGCAGTTTTTCCCTCTGCAAAACAAAGGAAATGGCTCCTATGTTGCTGCGCAAAGCAATTCTCAGTGAACTGAAAAAGAAAATCTGTAAAAACTAGGCACTATCAAGTACATACATTTTGGGAGTTTTCTAGTACACCCAGTCTCCCTTACCCTTACCCACATGATGGTCATGGATTTAGAAAACTTTTCAACAAGCAGCTATGTAGTCAGAATTGTACTTTGCTTATTAACATGCATGCTTCTACCAAACTTCTCTCATTTGCATTACACAAACTGTTTCTCACAGCTTATTTCCCTTTATTCAAACAAACAATGACCTTTGCAGCAATGAAATATATTAGCAGGAGGAAGGTTATTTTATGACAGAAAGGACCAATTTTTTAACAAATGTATGCCCAATGTTTTTTTCTCCTCTAATTCCTCACAAATAAGTTATGCTTTTTTTTTTTGTTCTCTCAGCAATATTTTCTGCTCATTCAAGAGATGACAAAACTAGGTCTTTGCCAGCATTTTTCAGACTTTTCAGGATGTATAGTAACATGAAACACTAGATTTTATATAGATGGATTTAGCAGTCTTTCCATACTGATTTGGACTTCGAGAAAGAAGTGCATTTGTTTGTGTCTGTCTCAAACCATTTGTTTTGCGAATAAGAGTTCATGACTAACTTGCAGGAGGAGTATTGCTCCTTTGGTAACCAGGTAAACAAGTGCAAAGTGAGTGTAAAAACAAATCCTTTCTCGTTTGCTTTCATAGACGTGGTAAGGAATCAGAAATTCTGGCCCATGTCTTTCAAAAAATATTTTTTTTATTTGTGATTTTTATCTTTGCTGATTTTTATTTTTCATGGAGATGATCTGATCTGATGTTTAACTGATGAAATTGGTAGACTTCCCTCAATTCCATTCCAGTGATGCTTTGCCCATTCACTACTAGAAATGAACTCAAGTTCTCTGTTAAAAGAAATAAACAAACACTTTCCCAGTAAAGAAGTAGCTCAACACTCTTCCATTGACAAAATATGCTATTATTGGTATATTATGTAAGTACAGCTTCTGTTTTCTAGGTTCTTTCATGAGGGGAAAACCTATTCCTGGAAGACAAACAAACAAACTCAATTTAAGTATGGCATTTTAGTGTGAAGACCTGAAGAGCTTGCAGCTTTGCAGGAAGCTCCGAGCTAAACTATCCTCTCTGAGGTTAATATTTTGATTATAGCAACTGCATTTAAATATACATATTAACTCAATTATACTTCTGTTTTTATGGACTCTTAGGGTGTGTGACTGACATTATTGGTTGATGTTTATCATAACACTGTTGTGCATCATATAGATCCACACTCACAAATCACCTGTCATTGATGACCTGAATTCTTTCTAAAGGATGCTGTGAGTCAGGTGAAACCTATTTGTCATAAGCTGTGAATTTTGCTCTAGCTAAGCTTTCCTGAGAGTAAATGCAGTAGTGAGCCTTTTGGAATATGCCCGTGGATAATTTGTTAGGCAGCAATTTTAAAGCATTCATAGCTTTAATATAAGTTTAAAATGAATTTTTGTAAACATATTAAGGTTATGTGAAAATTAATGCATTTTTAGCAGATAATTCTGCCTTCCAGAACAGAGCATCACTTGCTGAAAAGCAAAGGAGAAATTGGTTTTGCACTTTTCTCCTTGTTTTTCTTGAGTACAATATATTGTAAAAAAAAAAAAGATAATAATGTAATCTGAAAGAAGGTGACAGGGGAGGTTGTGAGTAGGCCAGATTATACTTGTTCACTCATATGGAGAAAAACAAAAAAGAAAACTGAAGAAAATATTTCTAAGCATCTCAGTAGTTCTTCTCTTGAAAATTTGCTATTCGCAAATTTATAGTTTTCCCAGAGTAAGCATCAGTGAAAATCAGCATAAATGCATGCTCATTAAATGGTCAAATGAATTCAGGCAGCTTCAAATCATCAAGTAGTGTAATAATGTATTACCATCTAAATCTAAATTGGATCTAAATTGGAGATTGGCCCTGTTTTGAGCTGGGATTTGGACCATTTGATCTGAGATTTGGACCATTTCCCTTCTAACCTGAATTATTCTACTGAAAAAAACTCAACCCTAAAGTATAGCACCTTGAAGAGATGAACTTTTTTTTTTTTTTTAATGTGCCACTAATAGTTATTTAGCTACAGTACCTAAATGAGTCTTGGAAAGAGGTAAGACAGTTGTTCCCTTAGTAGAAGCAGGAGGCACAATAGATTTCTTCACTGCTATATCCCTTAAAGAAAATAGGTCTCCTTTAAACTGGGTTCTGTTTTCACTAGTGACAGGTGTGTTTTTTACACGAGAGTAGTTACCACCACGTGAAATCCTGTAGGAAAAAAAGGCCATATATTTTGTAAGTTAGATGCAGCTATTGTTCTAGCTTTTATTCAATATCTAGGGTTATTCTACTGAAGTAAGTCATATGTGTTCCAGCCTGGTATTTACAGGCAGATCTCTTGCAAACTGTGGAAGATTAGCATATTTTCTAATTGGAGTAAATTAACTGATGAGTCTGACATAAAAGTGCCCTAAAAGGGGTTACATCTATTTAGCTGAATCTGTTTCTAAACCACTTCAAGCTGTGTATTTTAACTGGCATGAATTTTTAAAATTAAACTAGGGTATCTCCCATTATAGACATTCTCACAGACATTTTTAAGAATATATTAAACTGATATGTAATCAACTCAGGCTACACTGAAGTGAACCTGATTTCAGTGAAAATTGTTCACTTTCCTATTATTCATAAATTTAAAAAAAAAAGTGGGGAAAACATCGTGGTATACTTTATAGATCATAAAGCAGTAGAAAAGGAATGAAAAATTTCATGGCGATTGCCTCTAATAAAGCAGGTCTATGCAAAGCCGATGCTAAAAATATGATGTAAAGAAAGGCAACTATGCTTTTTTTTTCAGTGTTCTGAAGCTATAATAATATTAAAATAATCCTAGGACACCACATTCAACTGAGAACATTTGAACTCTATACACATGTGGGCTTCCGTACTTAAATTTAGAAATGAATTATTAGATTCAGAGAATTCAGATTCATGGCATGGCTTCAAAAAGAAAAGTAATGACTACATACACCTAGCAGAATGGATGCCCCATCCCTTTCTTCATTCACTTAATAAATTGAATATTGTTCTGAAGAATAGGAGATGCTGTGACACCCTGTGAGTTGAGGAACATAGACCCAAGACCAAATGTCCACCCTGTGCAAGAGCTGCAGCCATGAAGCTGTCACTGGGCATCTTGTCCTTCCTCTGTTCTTCTGAATGAAAGCTGACTGCAGCTTCCAGGTGTAGCACAGATTCTAATACAGGCTCCTTGGATGTTTTAAACGCAACGATCTCATTACTTTAGTCCTTAATGAAGTTAGGACAAACTTGTCAGCCAAGTGGCACTTTGGGACAAGCATAGTAGCAGAACTTTACTGGAAAGAAGTTTGTTTCAGTAAAAATCTTCAGCACCAAAGCCATCTAATAAGATTTGTGGCAAATCAAAACCTATGTGACTAATTGCATAAATGATAATCAGTTGAAACAGTGTCCCAGAAAGACACTAACCTTCCAGACTCAAAATCTTGTACGATAAGCACAGCCTCAAGATTAGTTTCCTTGAAATATTACTCTCTCCCTTACCTTGCACCTACTATTCAACGTCTTTGAGGACAACAGGATTGCTTATCTCCTTCCTGACACGATCCATGGCTGAACCAAAGGCACAATTTGTAGATGAAAGGTTCCAGTCCTCTGTGCTACCTCCAAATTCACAGCAATGAGTTTTAAAAACATTTCTTTTTTTCTGATTACTGGTTTCCTGTTTATCCAGTGGTGATCAGTCTCCTCAGGACCGTTTACTGGATTAGCTTTGTTCCTCTAATCTCTGTGAAGTTTCAAACACCTTACAAGTACCTGTGATTATTAAATCATGGGGAGGAGGTAGGTTTTCGGGGTTTTTTTTTTGACAAAGTTGATGAAAGCAGTAAAATGTTCCAGTGATTCCACTTGATTTTCATTAATATTTCTGCTGGATTTTAGTGTAAAGCAATCATCCTATTTCATATGGACAATTCGCATTTTGAATGAGCCTAAAGATGTGATATTTTTGATCAGAGTTTAACACACATCCTTCTTATCTGAAAATACTGTTAAAAACATTATTTGGATTATAAGCAAAGCTTTCGTTTGTACAGCCCATGGCTGTCTGTGTCATAAATATGCACATATCTCTGCCTCAGCAAGACTTTTCTAAGCACTTTTCATGGTACTTTTCATATGCACTGGATTTGATTTGTTTTAGGGCATAATATAAATTCTTGCTGTGATACAGGATAAAAAAAAAAATCCTTTAAAAAAACTGGCTTAGTTACAAGGCTGCACTCATCCTACAGAACCCTAAGTTTTATTAACTGTCCAAATAGCCCGTTATCATTGTTTATGCACAGAGCCCTTATTTGGTTCTGAGTATTGTATCTACCTTTTCTTGAAATATCTTCAAGTCTATGCATTTGCCCTCAGTTACTAGTGTGAATTCCTTCAGCACATAATGATAGCGTTACACATTCCAAACCACGAGCCCACACTACATGCCACAGAATACAAATGTGCACAAGGTGGTAGTTTCATTATCTTAGGGTCAGTAGAATTTCAAGAGCTCCGAAATTACCTCTATCAGTGATGCAAGTGTCAACTTAGTTTTAATAAATCTTTGGAAACAGCCATGAGTTACTTCTAGGACATCTTCCCATTTCCGGAAATGCATCATTCAGCTGCCAAACCCGCTATCAGTTTGTAGCAAACAGAATTTCACCCATTAAATGCAAAGTCTCACTTCAGCTTCTGCGTGCCATCACTCTATGGTAGCTAAAAGTGTGACTAACCTGAAGTTTAGCTGATATCAAGCCAAATGTATGCTATTCCACTTAAACTGGAACAAGGTCTTGAAAAATTGTATTTTCTGCAGCATATGCATAGGGAATGTTATATTTACCATACCTCTGATCATTCCACATTATCACCTCTGGATGCCATTAACATTGTGTGAAGAGATTTTGACAGTTTCTCAGTTTTCATTTACTCATTTTTTTTGGCTTTTAAAAAGCCACACAAAAACATCAAATCAAACCAAAAAGAAAATCCAGCCTCCCATTAATAGGAGAATCAAAATCTAGTAGAACATCTTGTTTGATGATAATAAACTAATATTGCATTATGTATTGAGGCAAAAATCCAACTGAAGTTAATGGGACAGCTACGGTATTTTCCTCAATGCTGACTTAGAAATAACAAACTCTTTTTAGACCTGGTAGCTACACTAATTAATCCTGACAACAGCTTGAGTGAAAAAAAATATTACTGTACTTCTTTTGTAAGTGTGAAAACTGATATGTATGGATATTAAGTGGTTTTCCTAAAATGGTACAGACAATCTGAAAAAAAAAATCAGGATGGAGAATAACAAAATAAAAAAAGAACCTAACCCTGAGTGTGAGAGTATTTTACAAGCCTGATATGTCAGGTTGATGTAAATCAGGAGATATTAATGAATCCTTTTAATGTGAAGTTTCTTTATTTGGAAAAAGACTGTCTTTTGATCTGTTCATAAGTTCCTGAAAAGTGGGGGCAAGCCTTAAATGGTACTGTTTTCTAAACATATAAGTTTCTAAAGTTCCTTATGTTAAAAAAAAAAAAAAAACCCAAAACATGTTTGTTTTTCTATTTTGCAAAGATTTCAGTGACTATTGTGTTATTTTACGTTGCATTTATTTCCCAGTCATTTTTCTTACTTCTGCTGAGGAATTAATGACAATAAATATGAGGATCTCTGGAAGTCATGCTGTCCCACCTCTGTTTAAACAGGAATATTACTGGCAATAGATCACATCAACTGTGACTTTGTTCAGCCAAATCTTGGAAACTCCTTAGGATGGAAATTCCATGGTCTCCTCAGGTAATATCTCACAAGAAGTCATGTGAATCTGAGATAATATATTTCTTTATTGGGATAAGAAACACTTCACAAAATACACTATTTTCAATGATCTATTGTGAAGTGTTGTGGAATTAGAGAGAGAGAAAAAAAAATTGTTAACTTTGTTAATTTTTTCAGTAGAACATTGTATAAACTCAGTGGACATTTTTTAACCTCGATTCACAATATTAAATATTATTACAACTAGCAGGGATATAAATAACCATTGTAATGGGTTTGTTTGTCAAGTTTTTGGTAGTGGGGGGGCTAAAGGGGTGGCTCCTGTGAGAAGATGCCAGAAGCTTCCCCTGTGTATGTCTAACAGAGCCAATGCCAACCGGCTCCAAGATGGACCTGCCGCTGGCCAAGGACAAGCCCATCAGCAACGGTGGTAGCGCCTCTGGGATAGCATAGTTAAGAAAGGGAAAAAAACTGCCCAATGCCAATTGCAGCTGGAGAGAAGAGTGAGAAGATGAGAGAGCAACAACTCTGCAGACACCAAGGTCAGTGAAGAAGGAAGGGGAGGAGGTGCTCCAGGCGCCAGAGCAGAGATTCCCCTGCAGCCCGTGGTGAAGACCATGGTGAGGCAGGCTGTCGCCCTGCAGCCCATGGAGGTCCATGGTGGAGCAGATATCCACCTGCAGCCCGTGGAGGACCCTTTGCTGGAGCAAGTGGATGCCCAAAAGAGGCTGTGACCCTGTGGGAAGCCCACACTGGAGCAGGCTCCTGGCAGGACCTCTGGACCCATGGAGAGAGAGGAACCCACACTGGAGCAGGTTTGCTGGCAGGACTTGTGACCCTGTGAGGGACCCACACTGGAGCAGTCTGTTCCTGAAAGACTGCACCTCATGGAAAGGACCCACGCTGGAGCAGTTCATGAAGAACTGTCTCCCATGGGAAGAACTCACGTTGGAGAAGTCCGTGGAGGACTGTCTCCCATGGGAGGGACCCCACGCTGGAGCAGGGTAAGAGTGTGAGGAGTCCTCCCCCTGAGGAAGAAGGAGCAGCAGAGACAACGTGTGATGAACCGACCCCAACCCTCGTTCCCCATCTCCCTGTGCCACTGTGGGGGTGAAGGAGGTAGAGAAATTGGGAGTAAAGTTAAACGTGGGAAGAAGGGAGGGGTGGGGGTGCAGGTGCTTTAAAATTTAGGCTTTATTTTCTCATTATCCTACTCTGATTTAAATGGTAATAAATTAAATTAATTTTTCTCCAAGTTGACCCTGTTTTGCCCATGACGGTAATTGGTGGGTGATCTCCCTGTCCTTATCTCGACCCATGAGCCTTTCGCTATATTTTCTCCCCCCTGTTCAGTTGAGGAGGGGAGTGACAGAGCAGCTTTGGTGGGCACCTGGCATTCAGCCAGTGTCAACGTGCCACTGCATTAATATTTAAAGTAATATGGTTTCTTATTTTATTTAATATGTACTTACTAATTACTATTTTTAAGTTTTTGTGATATATGCTAGCTCTACATTTACCTTACCATAAATATTGTATGTGAGGATTTTTTTCACGGAAAAGTCTCAGTTTGGAATGGACAGAGGACAAATATTCAAGTTGTCAGACAGGTATTCCACATTACACTAAATCTCCGCATATGTTTGTCTTACCTTCTTCATCCTCATCATGCTTTACTAATCATAGCCTAGGTTATCACTATTCCAGATTGTACAAAGGTGCTTATCAGGTTTTATTTTCCTTCCCTCTTTCTCTCCAAAGATTGCTATGTGTTAAACACCTCTAAACAATCATTACCATCCTGGTTCAAGATAGCACTTAAGCAAACATTCAACTTCAAGAATTAGGCTAAACCGTCTCCAGTATTTCAGTGTTTTCTTATTTAAAAGTGCCCTTTGCTTCATAATGAACAGCCTTAATAAACTTTTTACTGTATTTCTCTAGCATAATTTAAATACTTAGCAGTAACACCACTATTTTTATTGCTACTAGACCGTCTAATGTCACAAAGGGCAGACTCCAGACTGCATGTGGTTTATGAAAAATTTTAAGTACCTTACAAAGAGACTTCTCAGTTGTGGTCCCTTCTGGCCAGAACCAGTTGATTGTTAATGTTACGATAATTAGAGGACCCTTTTCAGCTCAGCTGCAACGGGCAGCTGTTCAGGTCCAAAAGCTACAGGAGCTGTCAGTCACTCTGAGCCTGGGACTGTCTCTTCTCAGGGGATTTGTCAGCCAGTGAAAGACCCCACTTCACATGCCACAACACGCTCCTTAGCCCTTCCAGTTCAACCTACACAGTGGCCAAAAGCTCCTGAAATTACTATTCCAGCAGTGCCAAATTGCTGGAGTCATAGAAGAATACATTTTGGACTCTAGGCACATCAAAGCAAATACACTCACAGTATTAAGGATATGGAGAATTGTGATTCTGAGCTATTCAAAGTCTAAATAGTTATGCTGTGAAAAAGAAAAATATAAAAAATATGGATTACTGAGACTGAAATAAATGAACTACCCAGATATTGTGAAGTCATAGAATCATAGAATGGTCTGGGTTGGAAGGGACCTTAAAGATCATCTAGTTCTAACCCCCCGCCATGGGCAGGGACACCTTCCACTAGACCAGGTTGCTCAAAGCCCCATCCAGCCTGGCCTTGAACACTTCCAGGGAAGGGGCAAGTCAGTTGTGTATGTATATTTTTGGTGATGTTTGATATTAGTTTATGCTCATGAATTACAGAAAGAAAAAGAAAATAAAATTTCTGTGTGTTTGAAGCAATTGGTTTGGGTTTATACCTTAGTGGGGGGTTTATTATTATGGCCACCAAGGCAGACATTGTGGTGGGAGTCTGTTATAGACCACCCAACCAGGATGAGGAAGCAGATGAAGTATTCTACAGGCAGCTGGGAGAAGCCTCACGATCGCTAGCCCTTGTTCTTGTGGGGGACTTCAACTTGCCAGATGTCTGCTGGAAATACAATGCAGCAGAGAGGAAACAGTCCAGGAGGTTCCTGGAGTGTGTGGAAGATAACTTCCTCACGCAGCTGGTGAGGGACCCCACGAGGGAAGGTGTCCCACTGGACCTGTTGTTTGTGAACAGAGAAGGTCTTGTGGTTGATGTGACGGTTGGAGGCTGTCTTGGGCATAGTGACCACGAAATGATAGAGTTCTAGATTCTCAGAGAGGTAAAGAGGAGGGTCACCAGAACTGCCACCTTGGACTTCCGGAGGGCAGACTTTGGCCTGTTTAGGAGTCTGGTTGGCAGAGTCCCTTGGGAGGCAGTCCTGGAGGGCAAAGGAGTCCAGGAAGGCTGGACACTCTTCAAGAGGGAAATCTTAAAGGCGCAGGAGCAGGCCGTCCCCATGAGCCGAAAGACGAGCCGGCGGGGAAGAAGACCGGCCTGGCTGAGCAGAGAGCTCCGGCTGGAACTTAGGAAAAAAAAGAGAGTCTACCACCTTTGGAGGAAGGGGCAGGCAACTCAGGAGGACTACAAGGATGTTGTGAGGTCATGCAGGGAGAAAATTAGAAGGGCCAAAGCCCAATTAGAACTTAGTCTGGCTACTGCCGTAAAAGACAACAAAAAGTCCTTCTACAAATACATTAACAATAAAAAGGGGGCTAAGGAGAATCTCCCTCCTCTATTGGATGCGGAGGGAAACTTAGTGTCAAGGGATGAGGAAAAGGCTGAGGTGCTAAATACCTTCTTTGCCTCAGTCTTCAACAGCAAGGGAAGTTGCTCTCTGGGCACCCAGCCCCCTGAGCAGGAAGACAGGGATGGGGAGCAGAATGTAGACCCCGAAGTCCAAGGGGAAATGGTCAGTGACCTGCTATGCCACCTAGACACGCACAAGTCTATGGGGCCGGATGGGATCCACCCAAGGGTGCTGAAAGAGCTGGCAGAAGTGCTCACCAAGCCACTCTCCATCATTTATCAGC
Source organism: Phoenicopterus ruber ruber (assembly GCA_009819775.1). Classification (NCBI taxonomy): domain Eukaryota; kingdom Metazoa; phylum Chordata; class Aves; order Phoenicopteriformes; family Phoenicopteridae; genus Phoenicopterus; species Phoenicopterus ruber. The sequence continues at coordinate 184,902,858 of CM020215.1, read as the reverse complement.
AGTCCTGGCTAACTGGGGAGGTCCCAGTTGACTGGAAGTTAGCAAATGTGACGCCCATCTACAAGAAGGGTCAGAAGGAGGATCCGGGCAACTACAGGCCTGTCAGCCTGACCTCGGTGCCCAGGAAGGTTATGGAGCAGATCATCTTGAGTGCCATCACGCAGCACGTACGGGACAACCAGGTGATCAGGCCCAGTCAGCATGGGTTTATGAAAGGCAGGTCCTGTCTGACCAACCTGATCTCCTTCTACGACATGGTGACCCGCCTAGTGGATGAGGGAGAGGCTGTGGATGTTGTGTACCTGGACTTTAGTAAAGCCTTTGACACTGTCTCCCACAGCATTCTCCTGGAGAAGCTGGCTACCCATGGCTTGGATGGGCGTACTCTGCGCTGGGTAGGAAACTGGCTGGATGGCCGGGCCCAAAGAGTTGTGGTGAATGGAGTTAAATCTGGTTGGCGGCCGGTCACAAGTGGTGTTCCCCAGGGCTCAGTACTGGGGCCAGTCCTGTTCAATATCTTTATCAATGATCTGGATGAGGGGATCGAGTGCACCCCCAGGAAGTTTGCAGATGACACCAAGTTGGGAGGGAGTGTTGATCTGCTGGAGGGCAGGCAGGCGCTACAGCGGGACCTGGACAGGCTGGATCGATGGGCTGAGGCCAATGTCATGAGATTCAACAAGGCCAAGTGCCAGGTCCTGCCCTTGGGACACAACAACCCCAGGCAATGCTAAGAGCTTGGGGGGGAGTGGCTGGAAAGCTGCCTGGCGGAAAAGGACCTGGGGATGCTGGTTGACAGCTGGATGAATATGAGCCAGCAGTGTGCCCAGGTGGCCCAGAAGGCCAACGGCATCCTGGCCTGTATCAGAAATAGTGTGGCCAGCAGGAGTAGGGAAGTGATCGTCCCCCTGTACTCGGCCCTGGTGAGGCTGCACCTCGAGTACTGTGTTCAGTTTTGGGCCCCTCACTCCAAGAAAGACATTGAAGTGCTGGAGCATGTCCAGAGAAGGGCAACAAAGCTGGTGAAGGGTCTAGAACACAAGTCCTATGAGGAGCGGCTGAGGGAACTGGGGATGTTTAGCCTGGAGAAAAGGAGGCTGAGGGGAGACCTTCTCGCTCTCTACAACTACCTGAAAGGAGGTTGTAGAGAGATGGGGGTCGGAGTCTTCTCCCTAGTAACAGACGACAGAACAAGAGGAAATGGCCTCAAGTGCACCAGGGGAGGTTTAGATTGGACATTTGTAACAATTTCTTCACTGAAAGGGTTGTCAAGCACTGGAACAGGCTGCCCAGGGAGGTGGTGGAGTCCCCATTCCTGGAGGTATTCAAAAGACGTTTAGATGAGGCCCTAAGGGATAGGATTTAGTGGGGGACTTGGTAGTGCTAGGTTAATGGTTGGACCCGATGATCTCGGAGGTCTCTTCCAACCAGAACAATTCTATGATTCTATTCTATGATTATTATTTTTAAGGCAACTTACTAGTTGTCTCAAGACATAATAAAATAATTTAAAATATCACCTACTGAAAGGTAAAGATATTGCCAAATTCTTTTGAATTCTTCTTCCTTATTTGTTTTAACTTAGAGAAGAACTATATGCAGTGTAATAAATTAGCTGTGACTTTAATTAGTTTGAATGTGTGTGATTCCCTCACATGAACTACTATAACATATACAGTTTTATATTTTTGACCTTTACATTAAATTACTGACTATCAAGAACTGCAATAACGAAATATTAGTATCTTTCTGTTTCATTAACTGGAAAAATATAGGAGACCTATGCTGAGAATAAAATTATGTATCTATAAATTCTACAAAATGGAAAGCAAAGACTAAGAGGACTTATATATGGATGTCAATATCATAGTTGAAAGACAGTGGATTGTTCAAATCCTGTTAAGGTTGTAGTTATTAAAATTTGAGTGTTTCCATCAAGGCAATTACAGATTAATCCTTTCTACTTCTGTAGAGAAAAGAAATACCAGATTAGAACATTTCATATGGAAAGAAGCTAAGCAAGAATATGATCTCTGAGTCCATTTAAATAGGTTATATCTATACGAACTATTATGTTCAAAAGAATGGACTAGCTGTTTAACTAACGTAGCCTGTCTGAAATTTCAGGTCAACTTCCTTTATGAACTCCCCAAGAAGCTGAAGAAGCTGATTCCTCTGGAGTCTATATGGAACTGAAGGCAGCATTACATTGTTACATGGTCCAGATGGAGTTCATGGCCATGTGGCAGATTATGCATCACTATGTCTGGAGCTAATGTAAGAGTTATACCATATAGTATGAGATAATTCCAGCAGACTGCAAAACATCTATATCTTTACCTTTGTGGTGGGTTGACCTTGGCTAGCCACCAGATGCCCACCAAGCTGCTCTATCGCTCCTCCTCCCTCAACTGGACAGGGGAAAGAAAATATGATGAAAGGCTCTTGGGTCAAGATAAGGACAGGGAGATCACTCAGCGATTACCATCACGGGCAAAACAGACTCGACTTGGAGAAATTAATTTAAATTATTACCAATCAAATCAGAGTGGAGTAATAAGAAATGAAACCAAATCTTGAAAACACCTTCCCCTCACCCCTCCCTTCCTCCTGGGCCCAACTTCACTCCTGATTTCTTTATCTCCTTGCTCTCAGTGGTGCAGGGGGACAGGGAATGGAGATTGTGGTCAGTTTATCACACGTTTTCTCTGTTGGTTCTTCCTCCTTGCACTCTTCCTCTGCTTCAACGTGGGGTTCCTCCCACAGGATACAGTCCTTCATGAACTTCTCCAATGTGGGTCCTTCCCACGGGCTGCAGTTCTTCATGAACTGCTCTAGCATGGGTACTTTCCATGGGGTGCAGTCCTTCAGGAACAGACTGCTCCAGTGTGGGTTCCCCACGGGGCCACAAGTCCTGCCAGGAGCCTGCTCCAGCACAGGCTCTCCAAGGGGTCACAGTTTCCTTCAGGGCACTTCCACTTGCTCCAGTGTAGGGTCCTCCATGGATGGCAGAATGGATATCTTCTCTACCACGGACCTCCATGGGCTTCAGGGGAACAACTTGTGTCACCATAGTCTTCTCCATAGGCTGCAGAGGAATCTCTGCTTCAGCACCTGGAGAACCTCCTCCCCCTCCTTCTTCACTGACTTTGGTGTCTGCAGAGTTGTTGCTCTCACATATTCTCATTCCTCTGTCCCAGCTGCCGTTGAACAGCAGTGTTTCCCCTTCTTAAATATGTTATCCCAGAGGCATTACCACCGTCGCTGACTGGCTCAGCCTTGGCCAGTGGCAAGTCCATCTTGGAACTGGCTGGCATTGGCTCTATCAGACACAGGGGAAGCTTCTGGCATCTTCTTACAGAAGCCACCCCCATACCCCCCCCCCAAAAAAAAACCCCACCTCTTCCACGTAAACCCAATACAACCTTGGAGAGTAACTAGTGTCGTTGATAGCTGCAGATGAGACAGGATACTCTTCTATATGATCTGATATAAGACCCTATGGTCATTAAGACCCTGGAAGGAAGAGGAGCCCAGGAAAGCTGGTTAATATTCAAGGGTCACCTCCTCCAAGCTCAACAGCCGTCCATCCCAAACAGCCCAAAGTCAGGCAAAAATGTCAGGAAGCCTAGATGGATGAACAAGGAACTTCTTACCACACTCAAACACAAAAAAAAAGTATAAATAAGGTGGAAGCAGGGGCGGGTAACCTGGGATGAATACGGGGATACTATGTAACCATGCAGAATGCAATTAGGAAAGCCAAAGCCCAACCGAAATTGATTCTGTCTAGGGTTGTCAAAAATAACAATGAAAGGCTTTTCTAAGTACATAGGAGACAAAAAGAAGATTAGGGAAAATGTGGGCCCATTGGTCAATGAGATGGGGGACCTGGTTACACAGGACATGGGAAAGGTACTGAATGCCTTGTTCACCTCAGTCTTTTATAAGATCAACCTTCAGGAATCCAAGGCCCCAGAGATCAAGGGGAAAGGCTGGAACAAGGAAGACTTATCCATGCTGTAAGTGGATCAGGTTAGAGAATATCCAAGCAAACTGGACATACATAATTCCATGGGCCCTGATGGGATACACCCATTCTCAACAATCTTTGATCTATAATGTGGGAGAAGTGCCTGAGGACTGGAGACAGAAAATGTCACTTCTATCTTCAAAAAGAACAAGAAGGAGGATGCAAGGAACTGCAGATGAGTCAACCTCACCTTGATCCCTGGGAAGGTGATGGAGCAGCTGGCCCTGGAAACCACTTACAGGCACATTAAAGACAAGAAAATCATCAGGAGTAGTCAGCATTCGCTTCACCAAGGGGAAGTCATGCTCGATCAACTTGACAGCCTCCTATGAGGAAACGACAGTCTTGATAGCTGAGGGGAGAGCAGAGGCTACTGTCTACATAGAGCTCAGTGAGGCTTGCAACACTGTCTCCCATAAGATCCTCATAGAGAAGCCAAGGAAGTATGGCCTGGATGGGCAGACAGTGAGGTGGATTAAAAACTGGCCAGGCCCAGAGGTGGTGACCAGGGGAACAAAGTCTAGTTGGAGGCAAGCGACAAGCACTATACCCCAGGGGTCAGTACTGGATCCAGTCCTGTTCAACATCTCCATTGATGATCTAGATGATGGGGTAAAGTGTACCCTCAGTAGTTTGTTGATGACACAAAACTGGGAGACGTGGCTGATACACCAGAGGTTTGTGCTGCCATCCAGAAGGATCTCGACAGGCTGGAGAAATGTGCTGATGGGAACTTCATGAAGTTGAACAAGAAGTGCAAAGTCCTGTGCCTGGACAGGAGCAACCCCAATGCACGAATATATGCCTGGGGGCTACCCAGCTGGAGAGCAGCTTTACAGAAGAGACCCTGGGGGTCCTGGTGGACATCAAGTTGAACATGAGCCAGCAGTGTGCCCTTGACATAAAGGTGGACAATGGTATCCTGGGCTGCATTAGGAGGAGTGTTGCCAGCAGGTGGAGGGAGGTGATCCTTCTCTTCTACTCAGCACTGGTGAGGCCACACCTGGAGTGCTGTGTCCAGCTCTGGGCTCCTCAGTAAAGAAAGGGAGACATGGACATACTGGAGACAGTCCAATGAAGGGCCACAAAAATGATGAAGACACTGGAGCATCTCTCCTATGAGGAAAGACTGAGAGAATGTTGAGCCTAAAGTAGAGAAGGTTCAGGGGGATTTTATCAGTATTTAAAAATACCTGAAGGGAGGGTTGAAAGAAGACAGAGCCAGCCTCTTTTCATTGGTGCCCAGTGACCGGACCGGAGGCAATGGGCACAAACTGAAACACAGGAGGTTCCCCCTGAACATCAGGAAACAGTCCTCCAGAGGTCCTTTCCAACTTCAACCATTCTTTGATTCTGTGATTTATCCTTTATGCCTAAATAAATAAGCTTAAGTATCCTGAATAGGTTAGGAGGCTGTGTGACCAGGATATACAATCTGCTTCATCTAATATACCTCACTTTCTAATTAGTCAATTTTGTAATCTTTATGGTCAAGTGAAATGATACCCAGTTATGACTTCCTAATATGAATAGTGTTGAGATAATTAGCTCAGATTCTTTGTCCTTTTGTTTTTATTTATTTTAATTAAGAGCACTTGCACAGCTTACATACTTTCTATGTGAGAGAAGGAAATACGATAACATAACTGAATTTATTATCCGTTATTAATTTGTTCTCTGCCCAATAGTTCAGGTTTATTATATCAGAATAAATTAACTATGATATTCTTATACTTCCATTGCAATTGGAGGGGAAATTTCAGACTCTGTAGGGGCTAATGGAGTTATTTTTGCCTTTGGGACAGGTAACACATAACCATTGCAGCATAGACTTCAATGCACAGTGTATTTTGAAGCCCGGGTTTAAGCTAGTGGCAAGACAGTTTTATTGCTGAGGGTCCCTGAACTAGTTAAAGGAAAGGTGACAAAGGCATGTTTGACCCTGTTTCATATTCATGTCTCTGACTGCTTTGTAGATGGGCCCGTAGAGAATTATGGACCTAGTCTGTATCATCCTTACCATCTACAATAATTTCCAAATGCAGCTAAGCAAATGACTTTCTATATTTACAAACATTTATTCTTTTCTGCTTGTTATCGCTGTATCTCTATCCTTTGATGTGCTAGAAATCCATCTCAGAATTTCACAATTCAGTTCGAGTTCAGTTTTCTCTTTTCATGTAAAGTACATGGAAAAAAGATGACTCTTGTGTTGTCCAGTAAAAAGAAAAAGACAAAAGTTTAGAAGTTGCCATAGCATGGTAATCTGCTTATTTTATATAAATGTTTATTATTGTAATGAAATTACTTTTATTCTGATGAAGGATTTTGATTTTTTTTTTCTCTGCCATTTGGTAGATAAACAAGCAAACTAGCAAAGAAGCTAAGGAACAACTTCTATCACAGATAGTCAAATAGTTTTTAAACATGAAGAATTTGATCCTGATAGAAGTTAATGCATGTGAACAGATTATCTGCTTTAGGTTTGTTTAAATCCTATATAATGTGTTTCACACATAGATCTCAAATGAAGTCCAAACCAAGAGAGCTACTGAAGTAGCAGAACAGCATTCTTTGGAGTTTGTAATGTCTGCAAGATCTAGCAGATCCTGTCAACCAGACAAACGCTACAGCTACGTTTGTTATATCTGACAAGCATAAATCTTCAAGTAAAACGCACCTTTCATTTGCTGCTGAGCAGCAACAGTATGTTGTGGCAGAAAATTTCATGATAGCTTGAATTTCAGATCGATATTAAGATTGGAAAGATTTTAGGGTCTCAAAGATATTAGTTTAGGGGTAAATTTATGTTCTGGAATGCAGACACTTTACTGTATGAATTAACGTTGGTTGTCTAACCTTGTGATGTGACTAGCAGAGCGGGGCAGGAACGCTGTAATTCTTATGCACTACAGAAGGCATGGTGTTATCCAAATCCCAATGGTACTCCACTGAATTGATGAAATGACCGGGAAGGCCTAATTAAAGCTGTTCAGCTCAAATGTATTGATGTATTACATCTATTATGGTTTGGTTCAATAGGTCTACCCTATGAATGCTGCCATGCCTGTAAAGGAAACTAAACAGACTGCATAAATAATGCTGGAAGGAAAAGAGACGCCCATGGAATCAAAGCTGAGTCATGCAAAATTCAACAGGCTGCCCTGTGAGCTTATTTTCACATAATCTTATATAAATAAGAATATTGCTTATATTTTATCAAGTGAGAAAAGAGACAAGTGCTGAGATTGAAAACTAGTATCTATTTGGCAAGCATGAAATTTTTGACCCTGTTATTCAAAATGTCATTCCTTAAAATTAAAAGGTTCTTCAGAGATAGCTTCTCTTTTTATGATTAAAATATCTCTGAATAATAAATCCATTATAATGAGTAGGAATTCTAGTTGTACAGTGTTTCGTTTATGTTAGACTTCTTTGTGTAATAAGTTGTTAAAATTTTATATTGTGTTAACCATTTCCACAGGAATATGTCACTTCAAACTTACTCATAGTTTGGCTTCACAGTTTTAGCAGAAAACTGATGTAGAAAATAAGCTGACATATTCTGCTGATGAGTAGCAAATTCACCAAAATATATAAAGCGAGAGGGACCAGTACTATTCACAAAATGAGACTGCATTCATTTGCTTGTCTTTGTCTACAAGAAGTTGTATAAACCTCATCAAAAAATGTCAAATATCAAACTTTGGTTTGATATTTAGACTTCTAGAAATGTTAAAACATTTCTGTGTACTGTTTAAAATAAGTGTGAGAATTTTTTTTCTTCCATATAATTTGGCATATATCTTAAAAAAAAAATACTATAAAAATATTTTGGTTGAAAATGAGAAAAAAAATGTTTCATTTCAAATAGACCAGACCAGCTGTGACAATTGCAGGATTAATTTTTGTATTTGCTAATTTAAAAAATTTTTATATGAAAGTTTTGCTTCAACCTAAATTACATTTTTCCTGCTTTTTTTTTGGCCTGTCGAACTGAAAAGTTCATGATTTCCCTAGCTCTTCTGTACAGTATGTTATAGAATTGTAAGTATGTAGATCTAATTTGGGTGAATTTATAAGTCTGTCTTAAGGGCAGGATGCATAAATGTACCTGAGAGAAAATTAAAAAAATAAAATTAATAAAATATATGATTTTTAATTTTTGTTTTTCCCCTGAGGTATGACTTTCTTACATAACAAAAAGAGATGTTCCAGATATCTAAGTTCTTGAGTCTTTTGGGGTTTGTACTTGGAGTAAAAAGGAAGAGATAGTAAAACCATGACTCTATAGTACACTGGGACTACCAGTTTTCCATAATTCATTCCAACCTGTCATACACAGAAGTTATTTAGCCCTGGCAGTTTAGGATCAGATTATAGATAATAGAACATCACAAGTTAGGGTCTATAAAAAAACAGAGACATAGCAGCATAGCTAGATTCTATGGGTTTTAGGAGCTTAAAGTACTATGATATCATGTTCTTGACCTCAACTGTAAAATATGGCTCCTTGTGAACACACTGGTATTCTCCCTTCTGCTTCCTGAGAAATTCAGCTTTCTAATAACCTGTGCTCTCATTTAATGGCAATGGTGTTAGCAGTCCTCTCTTCTGATCTCTCACTTGAAAAATCCCTGTCGCTGATGGAAGGTGGGTTTTCAGAGGTCAGCCCACTGAATCAGTGAATCACAGGATGACTGAGTTTGGAAGGTACCTCAAGAGATCACCTAGTCCAACCCCTCTGCTCAAAGCAGGGTCAACTACGCAGGTTGCTCAGGGCCATGTCCAGTCAGAATTTGAATATCTCCAATGATGGAGACTCCACAACTTCTCTGGGCAACCCAGAGTTTCTCACAGAAGTCTTGAGTTACACGTCTTTCTCATTAGTTGATTTCAGTAATAAAGGAGTGCATGGAGGATGATTTTGTTTCTGGTTGGAGAATCTGCTGTCAGGGTGAAAAGGGATTGGGATGAATCATCAAAGAATAGTCAGAGTAATTCACAGCTTGCAATATGACAAATGTGTTACTATTGACCAAATGGTGATTTTGAGACATAACACAGCTGTGGCAGAAGTTCACTGCTGATGTGCTCAGGGAGTAAACGGGCTATTTTCTTGTATTTGTTCTATACTGCAAACTGGCCCTGTAATCCCTCTGCCATGAGTTTTATGGTGGGACTGGTGTCATGGTTGGTACTTAAATAGACTAGAAACAGAATGGAGAAATATCCTTGCAACCTTATCTTTATATATTCCTGTGTAGCAACCATTGCCTGGACCTTAGCTTTCAGACCTTTCTAAGTACGCCAGTTGACAAGCAGAACTAGATTTAGGATAGATGTCCCATTAATACATAAAGAAAAGCTTACGTCCTCAAATAACCAACAAACAAATGTCTTTTAAAGCCTGAGTGGACAGCAGGCTTTAAGAAAGGTATAAAGATGATCATACAGAAATAGATGTTAACATAGGCCCTGCGAGGAAACCTGCTAACACAGAAAAAGCATTGCAGAAGGGATATGACCTGAAGTACCAGGACAGTAATTCCAGAAAAACTTTCCATCATCTACAACTTCCCTAAATGAAATGGGAATTCTGACTTAAATGGCTAAAAATTTAGGTCAAAGAACTTTTGGAAACAAAAATGTTTTTAAAATGATCCCTTTGAGCCTGGCCTTTCATATGTTTTTCTGATTCTTTTCTGTACTGGTGGATTTTTGATCCAGACTGTTTTATTATCGTAGACCTCATATGGAAATACATATATCATTATAAGGCATCATATTTTACTGAAATTTTTGATTCTACTCAGTGGGAAAAATATATTATACTGATATAAGTACCTTTTTAGTATATATGCCCATATCAGGAAGTCTACTTTTATCACATTGTTTTGGCTATTGTGTGCAGATTTAGAACTTGTAGAGTTTCTCTGAGATTGAAGAAAGCCTCTGGAAATACAGTCTAACCATGTTGTGTTTTCTGTAAATAAAATGGCTACTTGGAAAGCCATATGGAATTCAGTTAGGTTAGCTGGAATAGGCCAATTAAAGTAGTTATCACTTTGTGGAGAGGAAAAAGAGGAGGTTATTTCTAAGTGAAACAATCAGAAGATGTTAAAAAAGAATAAATTAATTAGGATCTGGACTAGACCAAACCAAACCAAAACCCAACATACACATGGAGTAAGAAATGTCAGTTTATTTAAAAACTCCAAATCATTCCAGATAGACTTGATTGTTTCATATTAGGAATATGAGATGAATTTTTATTATTATGTGAATGAATACAATTCAGTAAATCTAACACACGTCTCTTTTAAATCAGTTTCATAGTCTTATCTGAAATTATATCAGCCTGCTTTGGACAGGTGTAATCGTGTAGACTGAGCACAGGAAATTCATAATAACACAGCAATGACAAACCTCAGTGGTGTAATATATAGTGCTGCAAGTGTTACCTTTGGATTTCTTCACCAAATTTATTAATTGTCTAGAAGAAACAGTAAATAGGATGTTTATGAGATGATGAAACACAGAAACAATACTAAAATGGGTAAGAGTGGTAAACATCATGGTGGTCAGATAAGAAAGAGACAAATTTTATTGTTAGACAGAAAATAGCTATACATGATTTCGGAAAGTACAGGCTAACCAGAAACTCATCTAAAACATGTCTGTAGAATACATAAGGAAAATTTTTAACGACTATACTGAAAGAGATCTTGGAATGACAGTGAATAGCCATGCCTGTTTGCAGATACTGTAATGTATGCTCACTATGTGTTGGAGCTGTGTATTTTTCTAAGATAGGACACCTCTTATGTATGTCTTCAGTTTTAAGCAGAAGAGCTGATCTGAGCCTACATGTAGAAACATCCTGTCGCTCAAGTGGAATGTAATTCTTTGTAAAATACCAGATCCACCTCTTTAAAAGCCTTTCACTTTTTTTTTTCTTTTTTTAAAAAAAGAGTGACCCAAGATTACGTTTGTTGTACATAACATGTCAATTTGATTTTTAGTGGGCTCCGGTAATTTATAAGGATTTCAGTATTGAAGTACGTTTTTATAGTAATGACAAAAACTTTTAAAAGGGGCTAGCACTTTTGAGTGCCTCAACATTTGAGTATCCAAGCAAATGTGTTTAAAGGAACTGATTTTCAGATGAGATTGCTTGCATCTTTCTGGATAAAGGACTCCTTAAAATCACCTCAAACTGAGACCAAGTTCATACACTACCTGCCTTCTAAAGAGCTTACATTTTTGGTTGGCTCCCTCCCTCCTCCCCTCTGTCCTCTCCTTCCTCTCCTCCCTTTGCCATGGCAGTGGTGGTGACAAACATTATTTCACTATTGCAGTATCCAGTGGGAGTTTCCATCTTTGAGTCCTGTCTGTGTTATGAATGGAAATAATACCTCACTTTGTTTCAACATTCTTCTAAAAAACATCCACTCTTTGACACAACTTCATGGATCCGTTCTTCATTCAGCTGTTCATGTGGAAATGTGCTTATAGCACATTTTGTTTTGAAAAGTTTCCTAAATGGCTCAGTAGGGGTTAGGACTCTTAGAATTACACACATAATTATTAATAAAACTGATTGCTAATTTTTCAGTTCTGTTAGCTGGATGCTATAATTGTATTTGTATCAATATTCAAGCTGTGCCAGTTCTGAACAATCCTACCTCCAGCTGAGATCACAGAAAATGATGCACAACCTCAAGCTAACATATTCTTCATCTCTATATCACGTACAATGACACTACAGTACATGCTAATGTAAAATTACTCAATAACATTTTGAAAGGTACCATCTACCTTTTCTTTAAACCTTTCAAGGTATACTGGTACAAGAGGGTAGCAGGGAAGGAAAAGGAGAGACAAGGCAGAACTCGAATTTCATTTTATTCTAAAGGGTTTTTTAAATTTCAGTCAGAGGGCTTTCATGCTTCTAGCCTTGTCTAAAAAGCCATTCACCACATGACCCAAATTTAATTCAAGCTATTTATTTAAGCTCTAATCAATATGTCACTTGTAGGTGTTATGCTGTGATGTTGTTTATGTATTCAGTTTGAACTGTTTTTCACTTCTATGTAATAATGCTTGGAAAATAGGGCTGTTTATGAACATCATAGCTGTCACCTGTCATGGACAAATAGCTTCCAAAGTGTGGCCAATTAAATTAATATTTATGTTTATTCACACTTATTAGGATCTCATAAAACTAAGCAGAAAGCTGTTTCCTTGCATGTTTCTCCTTCACAAAACATGAGTCAGGAAGTCACTCTCATTGCCCAGCTGCTCAGCTTATTCCCTAAGGATCCTCTTCCAAAAGGGGAAATAAAACACCACTCTATCATGTGGAATAAACCACCAATGCACCATGCAAATGTCTGATGTCTTTCAAATAACTACAGTTGCACAGAGAGTGTCCATTTTATATTGACAGTGATTTGGTAATGATCACAGAACAAAAATTGACCTTGCTTAGACAATGGATTTTTCTTATTTGCATTACAGGTCAGCAACTGAATGATATCTGTCAAACTGTACAGAATCACATCTGAGTAAATAATGATTTCTGCACGTCAGGCTTTGCTTAACAGTATTTTTGTCTGAGAGATGCCAGCAGCAAAACGCCCATTAACTGCTTCCACCCACTGTTCTTAGATAATTATCTGTATCTTTGCTTTCTAGGGTGATGGGGAGCAGCAGGGACACAAACCATTTGTTCTGTTTTTGTTACAGGCTTCACATTGCTGTGGGTCAGAGTCTGCTTAGTCACATCACATGGCACAATGCAATCTAAGACATTAGAACATGCCATGGATTCATCTTGCCTAAGAAATATAAGGTGACATCATGGCAATTTTTTATTTATTGAAACAGTCAGCCACTTCTGCACGATGCAAAACTGAACTACAAAAGTAAATTAGAAAACAAAATCAACATCTCTGAGTTTCCAACAGCTGTGCTATGGATATTTCTTATATTATAAAGATGCCTAGTGCTAGAATAACGATGAGAAATTACTGGCTGCCTAGTCATGGATGCTTCTATAAGTCTCACTTTCATTAACAGGCAGTGTGTGCCTCTGGCTTACAGTAAATCCATGTGGGGAACAATTACATCCTTGTCACATTTGGTACCCAAAAGAACTTAGAGAATACATGTGAATTGCCAACAATCTCTCAAGAGATTCAGGTAACTTACCGAAATACTTAACACTAGCTCTTATAATGCATATTTATTTCCTTTAAAATCTCATTCCCCACAGTAAATACATTTAGGCATATTAGTAAGTGGCCAAAACCAGAACTGTTTATTCTGCCAACTAATCCTATGGATTTCACTGCAGTGGGATTCAGTCCTGTACCATTCATGATTAACATTTGGCTCTGCAAAATAAAATCCCCAGTTGCCAAAGCTAATCAAAGTATAATCTATTGCAGTTTTTTCTTCAGTCCCCAGTCATCAAAAGTAAATATTAAAATAGATAAAATTATTACAGCTATCTTAGAACAGAGTAGGTGGACCTGTGTTGCATGTAATTTTATATAAACAAAGTTGTGGTCCATTTAATTTATCTTCACAAAACTTCCCATTACGTTGAACAATGCTTGAATCCAAAGTTAATGCCACTGAAACCAATGGCATAGATTGTTGTTTGGACTTTGATATTTTTCAGATACAGACTCGTTTGATACTTATTTATAAATCTTTATGTGCAAAACTAGACTTTGTGAATCAGATGCCATCTACTCACTGAAGTGCATGAGTGAGAATGGCATAATAGACTCCAGAGATTTATTTGGTTGTCCAAATACAAAGATACCTACTGCCCTTTGAAAGACCCTTAGTTATCTCTCCTGGCCTCCAGCTGCTGCTCCAGGAATTCACAAATCTCCATTCCAGTCTCGTATAGGTGTCTCATACCTATACACAGGTATTCTGCACGTCCTGTGTCATAATCACCAGTTCTGTGCATCTCTCGGATGCCTTAAGACATCTCAGATAGCTCAAGGTACCTGTGTTTTAGCAAATGACTCAAGTCATTGCTTATGTTGGGAATTTACATATGCGACCCACATGTTGATACATAAAATGTGCATGGATGTCTGAATTTGGCGCTAAACCCCCATATTCTTCTGTACAGGAAAGCATATCCTTGTAAAGGCTATTGTAAAAAGGTGTAAGGCTGAGGAATGAATTACTGCCTTAACTCCCCAGCAGGAACTGTGGTATTGAGGCAGCGAAAGGTAGTCTTACTACAAACAAGAACAACCATTTGCGAATACTGGCAGCTTTTCAGTCTCACTTCGCAATGAATAATCTAGAGGTAATTCTGGCAAATGCTTGCAAGGATCATGGATGATAAAGATAATATATATGGTAGCCTTCTGCTCTTTCAGGAGCACCAAAAAAAAAGCCCAATTTGCGAATTCAGCCCAAAACTCAGTCAAGCTTGTGTAGTTTGATTTGGACATGTTGCACAGCACTAATTCTTACTTCCTTCCAAATTTATTTGGGCCTTGATTTAGCAGAACACATAATCTCTTGCTTAATATTTTAATTCGGTTGATTCGGTTCGTTGCCTAATTTAGGACTTTTAGATCAGACGAAGCTCACCTAATTGGCTATGTATTCAGACATCTAAAGGTACATATTCATGGTGTACAGGGCTATATAATACACACAGTTTGGTGTCTAAACCGCCTTCATAGTCAAGGATGGTCTAAAACTTGATTTCATTACCTAGACATTGACATCTAAAGCCATTTGAGTTTTCCTAAGTTTCCCTGCAGGGCCATTGACTGCCTCTTGAGAAGGTCAGGAGTGTTCTGTATATTCTGTGTCTCATCAGCAGGTAATTTATGGATATCTCAGCTATACTTGGATATTTCGAATGGTACTAGCTACTTATGTGTGGGCAACAGAATAAGCAATCATTTGAAAGAAGAAGAAATCTGCAGAGGGTAGCTAAGCCCTTCCATTTTACAACGAGATTAATCATCCTTTGGAAACATCTGTCTCTCGCTCTGGATGTATGAGGAACATGGACAGCTAACTTCTTCTTAGATGGGAAAGCTTAGGTGACCTGAATTCCTTCCTTAGTTAGTAAAACATAACAAATCAGTTGTCTTTGTGCCAGCACTTTTTTTTTTCCTCAGTGGAAAGGACTTTTGTTTTAAGGGACCAAATTGCTATACCAATTCATGAATAAGCATTAGTGCCATCTGGCAGGTTTTCAAGATGACTTGTTTTACTACACAATGCTTGCACTGGTTTTGATACAGTGACCTGCATAGTGTTATTTTTGACCCAGCTTAAGTGAGCAGAAACAGTCTCAAAAATTACATTACTCATTTACCTGAGAAAGCATTTTTATAAGGTGAGACAAGATAATAACATTATATCATGATCTGAGGTTTAGTGCATTAGAAATAATAATAAAAAAATGTTCTCTGACTCTAATTTAAACTCTTACATGGTATGAATTCCTTCATTTAACTGCAAAGGTGACTTATAGCATAAAATTTCAAAACTGTACTTGAGTAGATATGGAATTTTCTGTAAATATCAGTGCACTAAATTTCAAACCAGCAATTTTTTCTATGAGAAATCATATTGTAAAAGGAAGGAACTGGACCCTGACACGGTGAATTTAAGTAAAAATTATCTTTTTTTTTTTTTTTTTAACAAAAAGAATGAAATTATTTTCGCAATACAGTATATACGGATGAGCATGTGATCCACCAAGTGTTAAACTCACAGGTACGTCTCTGCAAATAGGTTGGACGTGACCCAGGAGTTTAAGAGAGAAATCATATTTTATCACTGCCTTGAGGAAGGTCTCATGCATGGCTGCTTTGGTTCCACTGAACAGAAGAAAGATCTCTGGAGTCTTTAGATCCATCCTCTAGACTCTTATAGGATGACTGACCTGTGATTCATCTTATTTACTATGGTGTTAATGTGCCTGTTCCACTTCAGGGATGAGATATTACAGAAAGTTCCACTGTGTTCAGTGGGAGGTTGTGGTACAGCTACAGCAAATACTGCACGAGAGTAAACCTTAATGTATACCCTTTGCAACTGTTACAACAAATCAAAGTTAATTGTCCTCGTTTATTTTTAAATAAAAAGCATGGAGCATAAGTACTTCAGTCGGTGTTGTAGAAAACCACCATAGTAAGGATACAGAGACTTTCTGTAGAGTGCATTAGTAATAAAATGACCAGTCTGGATCAAATAAAGCCCTCAGCTATGCTTCATGCTTAATTACGCTCAAAGTGATTCAAAGCTATTTGCTAGCTGTGTCTACTCTAATTTCTAAACTGATGTTCACAGGGCTGACGGAAGGCTAAAAAACAGCTCGCGCTGCTGAGCGGGATGACCAGCAGCAGCACCAGAAACTAGAGGAGTTTGCTTTTTTGTATTTCTCTTTCACCGACGGCAATTAGCTGGTGTACGGCTTAGCTGTCAAACTGGGTAAGTCCTTTTGGCGCCCTTGCAGCAGAATGGGCGCGATGTGACTTGGAAGAAACCAGCTGACATAAGGTGGAATCGTCTGTGAAAGGGAAGAGGTCGTTATCGGCTAGTTTTGTTAGATGTCTTGGGAAGAGAAAGCAAAGCGTCAGTCTCTGCATGGATCCTTACGGCTCTCCGGGATGGCGAGCCATTGACAATGACAAGGTGCCATCTGTTAAGAAGCTATTCTGGAAGAAAACCGGAGCTGCTGGAGGATTTCGCTGCGCTGCAGTCAGCAAGTGGCGTGTTTGTCATATCAGGGACCCGTGGATGTCCGCAGGCGAGCGTGCCCTTACACACGCCAGCTTTCTGACTCAACTAGGTAACAAGAGTGGTGAATCTAGTATAATTATTTCAGGAATTCTGGCAGTTTTTCTAAATATAAATAGCTGTGTTAAATTAGTGATCGCCACTTCTAATATCTTCCAGGAACAACACGTTATTTCAGCTGGGAGTATTATAAAAATCACAGGCCTCTCTGTTTGGGGTGGTTGATTTAATACTTATTGCATGTGGGGGGGGAAAAAAAGTCACGCTATCCAGCCAATCAATATCTTATGTGGTTCTTTTGGATGCATTTCTGTCAAATTTTCTTATAAACATGGCAAACTTTCAGTATTAAATCCTGAGTAAATCAATTTTATGTATGTGAAACTTGAAAAATGTCACATAAATGAAATATGCTTGCCTAAACAAGTTGACGGTTTGCAGATATATCTGCATATTGCTTATTTTATCTTACAAAACACCCAATTATGCTTTGTGTCTTTGATTATTTAAGTTTAAGGCAAATAAAACTCAATAAAATTTCAATTCTGCCACTCCTGGTATTACAAAAATGTGTTAAAACCCCCTGTATTTCCTACAGAAAAAAAAAAAAATCATATGTAGTGTATGCTAATGAGCTTTTTATTAGGGCAGGTTTTGCATTTAAAATATTCTGTAGACAGCAAGAATAATGATAATACTGTAATGTGGACCATGATGCAATGAATATGACTGCGATTAGATGCTCTCTGTAAGTGATGTTTTAAAGTCCTCTCAAGTCTGAATTGCTCAGGACTAATACATAATAATATCACTAATAATTTAAAATTATGTGTTACTCCAGACAGACTGGAATCGTTCCGAGCCTGAATTGTCTTTGTAGTTTAACAGATCTTCGTAAACTTTCCACTGCTTCCTTTGAGGATACCCTTTGCATGTCCGAGTTTGCTAGTTTGTTTAGAGATCATAGATTCCAGAAATCCAGCAATTACTTTATCAAATCTCAGACCTGTCAGCATCAGCCAAGACTCTTAATAGTGATTTTAGCAGACTGCAGTAAATCGTGATCTACACTGTATTTTTCTCTCTGTTGGGTTAAGATCCTCAGTTAGGGCTCAGACCTGCTCCATGTTGAACTCAAATGAAATATTGTCTGGAGATACAGTGGGAACAGGCATGGACCCTCAGGCAACGGTTGGAGGCGAGGTCCCCATTAACAGAATGATGGGAATTCTTAGAGGTCAGATGGACTGTGTGCAAATTATTCATTGTATATGAAGATAATTAGAATGACTTCTCAACTGGATTCAGTCAGTACAGCTCCAGTCCTCCCGTGAAGCTATAACAATTTTCCAAAACTGTGTCTATGGCCATAGACATCTGTTCACTAAAGGGTTATACGGAACTTTTCAATTATGCTGTACTCCAACATCACTTAACGTTTTCTTTCATTTAATTCCTTTCATAAACCTGGAAGACTCATTCCACTGGTCAATGGTCTCTTGCTTTGGTCTGGGCACACTTTACTGGCATCCTATCCCAGGGTCTGATGACCTTTGTTTTTAAGCTCATTTTTCCCCTAGTTAAGAAATATGGCCGATGATTGCCATTTTGTTTGCTTGCTGTCAACAACTCGATTTGTGGCAGGAAAAAATATCTTGTCAATATTTTGCATGCTTCTGGTTTTTGAAGAGCTTAGGAAGATGTATATCTATATAAATATGTTATAGACCTACTTTCCAATTTTAACTACTTTAATATTGAATTTATCCTTGACTAAGTTCCAGAGAACTGCCTCTGCTTCTTTCCTAAACCTGGAGGAAGATTACTTAGATACCTATTCTTTAATTCTTTTTTCTTCAAATAATAACAACAAAATAAACAGATGAAACACCCCCACATTTACTATTATCCCTTGAGGGGTAAAATGGTCTGTATAATTCTCTTTTGGAAGCAGCCAGAAGGAGACTATAGAGAAGGGAACAGACAGGGAAGGAGGAAAGAAGGGAGGATAGGAGGGCAGAATGTAGAGGTGGAGGGAGAGAGAGTGGGAGAGAAGATAATAAGGTCAAAATCCACACACAGAGATGAAATCAATGAAACTATGCCATGTTATGTGACAACTGGGATGGGATCTCCTGTGCATGAGCTGTTGATTTTTAGAATGAAACAGAAATGTCAAAAAAGCCTGACAAAGAGATCTGTGGGTTGCTACTTAGTACACATTTGAAAGTCTTTGCCCAATATATTCCATGGGTTAAAAACCAGTCTTAACAAAGTTTTGGAGAAAAGTCATCCTTACTGAATATAATTTAGAATGGTGGCTTCAGCTCAACCAAATTCAGGTATTTATGGTATAGATGTCTGCAAGTACGCAAGGCAGCTCTACTCATTTGCCAGTGTAAACATGTCTAGTGCCATTATAGGGTATCCAGCCTGGCTTCCAGCTGCCATTCCAGAGTAGTCTTAGTAGTCCCAGAGGTCTTAGATGGCAATATATGTCTGCCATCTCATGTACATGTCGTGGGTACTGCACGGCATCTCAAACGGCACCAGGCATTTAAGTGTGGGCAGGAGAGTAGAGCATTAGATCTTCCTTGACAAAAATGTAGGTTAAGGAATCCTTCCAGTGTGTAGACAGGTACATTGCAATAGCCTATGTGAAGTAAGGTGAGTCTGTAACAATCAAAAAGATGCTTCATTTCCATCACAGTTAAGGCATACTGTTAGTCCACTTGGGGGGGTAAAGCCAATGGGGAGGTAAAAAAAAATTTACTCTAAATAAAAAAAAAATGAGAAAACTGGGGGAAAATAAATGGAAAAAAAGGACAAATAGTATTTAAGAAGCATAGACTAAAAAGAAACACAATAGAAGAGACTATGAAAGAAAAATAAGGTTTTTACCTTACATATTTTTAATTAAAAAACCCCAATGTTCAGTGCTTGAAGTAGGCAAGTTAAGCTGTGATTCAACAAAGTACATAAAGATACACTTCAGTTTCACTGAGACATTTGCTGAATCTTACACAATAACGCCTTTTCCACTTTGGCTAAGGAGATTCATACGCTGTTGACTAACTGACAGTCTTAAACTGTGAGTGGAGGCACAATAACCGGAACAAAGCTGTAACTTTTATGGTAAAGCTACAAATAAAGATTCTCCTTAGCAATGTATGAAAGGTCTTTGTAATTTTGTAGCACAGCAGTTTTCAAGGAGCTCTGAAAAACCATTTTAATCCCAAAGGTTACTTAACATGGATGTTACACCTCAGGCACTGTGTTTTTCACAACCATTTTAGGTGCAACACTGAGAAGTCCAACAGTACTTAAATCAGTAAGTACGCAGCTATAGAACTTGTTAGACCGTACTGGTGATCTCACAAACATGGGAATTGTCCTACTGAGCTGCTACTTAATTACTTTTGCCTTATTACTCATGTTTTCATTAAGCTAGTAGGCTGTCTTTTCTGTAGTGTGTTCCATATCTTTTCTCTCTGGAACTGGGATTGTATTAAATTACTGTACTTTACCTCATCCAGAATGTTTTACAGTTGCACTCTAATCACTTTAAGACATTTCATTTTTGCATAACCTTTTAATTGTACTGACATATTTTGTATTATATTGCATACATATATTAAACACGTACTTTTGGGATAAGCTATTTGGGGGTTGGTTCTGCTGCACTTGCTCAGTCAGTGGGACTAATCTTATAACAGAATACTCTTTAGGGGAATAACATCACGTCTTTAAGTTGACACCCTGAATTTCATAGAATGGGTAAATAGTTGATCAAGTTTTGCTGCTTGTGGAACAACCTGAGCAATCCCAGTATAGCAGGATTCCAAATAAATGTGCTTCACAACATATGGATAGGTAGATCTAACTGCACATGTATGTTTCTGATGACTTCAGAGCTTGTTAGTTACCCAAAGTATAGTTAGGAAGAGCCCACTCTAGTATTTCCATTTAAAGGAAACAACTAATTCCCATATACTAATTAAGCAATTAAATATCCTTGCTTATAATCCCTATTCCACACAGGTCCAGTCTTAGGAACAGAACTGTTTTTACTGGATATATTATTTAGAATCATAGAATCATTTAGGTTGCAAAAGACCTTTAAGATCATCGAGTCCAACTGCTAACCTAACACTGCCAAGTCCACCACTAAACCATGTCCCTAAGCATCACATCTACACGTCTTTTAAATACCTCCAAGGATGGTGACTCCACCACCTCCCTGGGCAGCCTGTTCCAGTGCTTGACAACCCTTTCAGTGAAGAAATTTTTCCTAAGATCCAATCTAAACCTCCCCTGGTTCAACTTGAGGTCATTTCCTCTTGTCCTATGGCCTGTTACTTGGGAGAAGAGATTGACACCCACCTCTCTACAACCCCCTTTCAGGTAGTTGTAGAGAGCAATAAGGTCTCCCCTCAGCCTCCTTTTCTCCAGGCTAAACATCCCCAGTTCCCTCAGCCGCTCCTCATAGGACTTGTGTTCTAGACCCTTCACCAGCCTCGTTGCCCTTCTTTGGACATGCTCCAGCACCTCAATGTCTTTCTTGCAGTGAGGGGCCCAAAACTGAACACAGTACTCGAGGTGCAGGCTCAGCAGCGCCGAGTACAGGGGGGCGATCACCTCCCTACTCCTGCTGGCCACTCTATTTCTGATACAAACCAGGATGCTGTTGGACTTCTTGACCACCTGGGCACACTGTCAGCTCGTATTCATCTGGCTGTTGACCAGTAGCCCCAGGTCCAGGCAGCTTTCCAGCCACTCCTCCTCAAGCCTGTAGTGTTGCCTGGGGTTGTTGTGACCCAAGGGCAGGACCCAGCACTCAGCCTTGTTGAACCTCATACAATTGGCCTTGGCCCATTGATCCAGCCTGTCTAGATCCCTCTGTAGAACATTCCTACCCTCCAGCAGATCAGCACTCCCTCCCAACTTGGTGTCATCTGCAAACTTACTGGGGGTGCACTCAATTCCCTCATCCAGATCTTTGATACAGTTATTAAACAGAACTGGCCCTGATACTGAGCCCTGGGAAACACCACTTGTGACCAGCTGCCAACTGGATTTAACTCCATTCACCACAACCCTTTGGGCCCGGCCATCCAGCCATTTTTTTACCCAAAAAAACATATACCCATCCAAGCCATGAGCGGCCAGTTTCTCCAGGAGAATGCTGTGGGAAATGGTGTCAAAAGCTTTACTAAAGTCCAGGTACACAACATCCACAGCCTCTCCCTCATCCACTAAGCAGATCACCTTGTCATAGAAGGAGATCAGGTTAGTCAAGCAGGACCTGCATTTCATAAACCCATGCTGACTGGGCCTGATTGCCTGGTTGTCCTGTATGTACGATGTGATGGCATTCAAGATGATCTGCTCCGTAACCTTCCACAGCACCGAGGTCAGAATGGCAGGCCTGTAGTTGCCTGGATCCTCCTTCTGGTCCTTCTGGTAGATGGGTGTCACATTTGCTAATTTCCAGTCAACTGGGACCTCCTCGGTTAGCCAGGAGTGGTGATAAATGATGGAAAGTGGCTTGGCGAGCACTTCCGCCAGCCCCCTCAGCACCCTTGGGTGGATCCCATCTGACCCCATAGACTTGTGTGTGTCTCAGTGGTGTAGCAGGTCACTGACCATTTCCCCTTGGATTATTGGGGCTTCATTCTGCTCCCCATCCCTGTCTTCCTGCTCAGGGGGCTGGGTACCCGGAGAACAACTGGTCTTGTTATTAAAGACTAAGGCAAAGATACTGCTAAATGAAGTGCAGAAGGTGGTGTTAATGAAGGAGAGATAATAAAATCATTGATTCCATTGTACAAAAAATGAACAGGTAATTGTCACACACAGAGCACAAGGAAAGGGTGTGGAAAATTATGGAGTTACACAATATCAAACTCAAATGAATTATTTCTAGTTTTCTGTCATCACATGACTTTTAGTTCCCATGCTTGTCTTTTGAAGATGTTCTTTTCTTTTCTTTGAAAATCAGAGCTGAGAAGTCAAAGTTCAGAGGATGCTTTTTTAAAAAATATTCTTCCCTTGGTTTTGGGGGTGCAATTCAACTAACATTTTAAAATGCTTAAGGTGTAAATGTCTAGATTTGAATTGATCAGTTAAAAAAAAAAATATTAGAGCCCCTGGAGAATGGTAAACACTCCAAACTTTGACCTATTTCCTATGACCACTTTAGGATGAAATGAAATATCTGAATTTATTCTGAAGAAACCTATTTCTGCATATTAGCTGTAAGGGTACTCTGGGCAGCTGGCTGGAGTATAATGTATACAGCACTGATACATTAATTGAGACAAACACATTTCAGATACATATATTCTTTTTTTTTTTCCCATAAGAGTTCATTCGGTTTTATAGGGGTACCTATTTTCCCCTATATTGTTTTCCTGGAGATTGTTACTGTATTCTAGAGCATGTATGCATAAAACTAACACAGGAATCAATGGATTTTGATTATCATGTTTGAAAGGGAAAATCCCCTACTGAAGCTGTGAAAATTTGTTGAAAAATATACATTTGTTGCTGAGACATAGTTCATTTCCATTCAGTAAGAAGAGTTGCCCAGGAGATTTTCTGATTTTTCAACTACATCAATTATTTTAACAATAGGTACAAACGACCTACCTTCACTATGTCTCTAGACCTATATGACCATAGCAGCAGCCCTACTGATACAAGGCTAAAGGTATATTTGTTCAGCTATTGCCTGTAGGGGTGTGTGGAAGGAGAAAACATCAGCTCAAGGACCTCTTTAATGCAAACAGGGATAGTAAGAAAAGGAGGAAGCCATAAACAAGAACATACAGACACATAAACCCAGCTGACAAATGATAAGGGAGGGAGTCAGACCTGGTCTGTCACACTAATTGATGAGGATTTGTAGGAGTGTGAGAACGCTTCTTCCAGCAAGGTTATCTGATCGGAGACCCTGTCAAATGGGAAACTAAGGAAAAGGGGGAAACCAGAAACAAAATACACAGAGACACAGACCTGACAGGTGAACATAATGGAGACAAAGACAAGAAACAAACTTGGTCAGTCATGGTAACAGATGCGCTATCAAGAAGCTGCAGGCAAACCGGTACTTCGCAACTGAAACCGATGCAAACCTGAGGGTCCCGGGTGCTGGAGGAGGTTGGTGGGACTGTGCCAGCTGATAGGGGAACGTGCAGGGGAAGCAGATCAGGGAGGAACAAAGAAGGGGCAGACAGAAAGGGGCAGAAAAGGGGCCAGTCACACATAAAATGGAGCCAGTCTTGTCTGGCTGAGCCCTACGCCTGGTCACCCCAGTCTGACCAGCCAGCAAGCAGGATGTCCCTGGTCTGGGCAGGGGCATCGGGTGGGAGGAGGGTCTCCGTGCTGGCATTCAGGGGGACCTGTGAGTGTGGGGTGCTTGCGTGCGAGTGCTGTGTGTTTGCAGTGAACATCCAGCTGGACCAGTCAGCGAGTTCGGGACCTGTGGGGCGGGTAAGGGGGGCCGGGATCTGGGCAGGGATACCAGGTGGGCAGGGGGGCTGTGCTGGTGCTTGGGGGATGTGCGTGTGCTTGTGAACCTGGAGAGCATGGTGTGTGTGCTGCACTAGTGACCTTCTGCCTCTGCCAGCCCAGGAGGAGGAGGGGACATGGCTGTCTGTGCCGGTGTCTGGTGTGAGTCCTGAATGGGAGGTGCTGCTGGAGGCAGCACCTTGTCTGTGGCCGTCTGTGTGACCAGCCCTGTTCATGTCCTCTGTGTGACTGTATGTGTCCATGTCCATGTCTCTGGGATACGTGCTCAGCTTCGCTGCTGGTTGAACCCACAAAGGGGAAAGCAGCAGCCGCATCCCTCAGCCTGGGCAGAGACCTCGGGTCCCTGGGGCTGGAGGAGGTGGCTGTTCCTAACATCAGTTAACATTGCCACTCTTGAAGTATATATAATTCACTCATCTTGAGGATGTCCTAATTTAAAAAAAAAAAAAAAAAAAAAAAAAAAGCTAAGTAAAGATAGAAGGTGGGCTGATTTTGATTGTGACAGACTTTTTTCTCTTATTGACAAAATAGCCTTATAGAATTACCTTAAGAATGACAAAACTATAGAAAACCAATCTATAGAATTCCTATGCAGGCCTACAGTTCCCTATTATATTGTATGGACTAAAAGATGAATGTATTTGTGCCTTAGGTCAATTGATAAGCTTGAGCAATTCCTGTATAAATATCCTGGTTCCATCTATTTTATCCTATTAATTATTGCAGACTACTCTTGTTAAGGGAACTTTTCTGAGCTCACTTACTTCACCCTTACTGTAAAATAACTGTGGAAAGGCAGGGGTACAAAGGAATTTATTTTCTGGATGAATATATGAATAAAGAAAAACCGAAGTGCTCCATTTATCAGAAACCAATTGACAAAAATAATCTCATCCCTGCTGCAAGTTTTCATGCATCAGCAATGAAGAAAGGTCTCCCTTTTATTCAAATTTTAAGGGTGAAAATAATTTGTAGTAACTCCCATGAAAATAAACAGAAGATAAATGAAGTTCCTTTGACATAGTTCGAAAGTGAAGCTTTGGAGGGAAGGGAGACAGTATAACTCAGGCAAAGGACATGATGACAGTAACAGATGGATCTGCATGGTGAATGAGAAAAACATATGTACATATATAATACTCTAACATAATGACCCTAATATATGCATCTATGTCTACTTTATACCCTAAGGGCAATGGGTGCATTTTCAGCCATTATATGAACATACACAGAGTTGTGGGAGTTATTTTACTACTAAAAATATTTTTGGGTACATCTGAGTCATTTTCACACTTGGAAAACTGTGTGTAATAATTCAGGGTCGCTTTTTCAAGGTGCCTTAACTAAGCATAGCTCCTTGAAAAAGTCTTGTGGGTCAAGAGCTCCAGGGCCACCGTTTCCTGCAGCCAGCACAACCATGTGAAGATTTTTTCAGATGAACCTCTTCTATACATGGCAACAGACATACTCTAAGACAAAGGCCAATTAGCAGGTCCTGTCAATTGGTAATATGGACCGACCTTTGCTGACACCAGTGACCAACTTATTACCCTTCAGCCTATGCTGTAAAGAAAGAAAAGCTGAGCTTCAGCCCTTGTGGATTTGGGGACATCCAGTAACTAGGTGCCTTTTAGCTATTGAGCCTAGGCACCCTAGTTAGCTGAGCACTTCAGTTCGCTATTGATAAATCCTGTTATACTTGCCTATGATTAATTAGTGCTTTAGCCTTCCAGTACACTGAGGACGAGTACATTCATTCTTGTTGTGTCTGATCAAATGCAAACACTGGGGAAAAGTAATATCTGACACAAAATCAAAGGCTGCTTCCACTCAGTAGCGAACTGGAAAATGAGGAAGAAAAGAAAAACGTTGCACATATAGGACACAATAGGGTGGCATAAACATTGAGAAACACTGTCAGGGCAGAACTCTCCACTGCAGTGACAACCAGCAACAACTTCCCTGCCAAATCTAACACAGAATTCTGAGTACAAACGAGCATATGGGTATTTTGTCAGCAGTGTAGAGTGAGTCAGTGTGAGCCAGGCAACCTCGTGTTGCGTACTAGCAGGAACAAGTTTCTAGGGTCTGAAGGTACTTTGCTATGTTGGTATGAGGAAAAAACAGATATGACATGTTTTGAAAAATGTTCTTGCTCTTGACTTTCCTTTCTCAGCATACAGTATTTGCTCGGAAGCCACCTCCTGTGGTGTGTTCTGACATCATGTTTTACACCATTTATTAAAAGCAAGACATTAAGTTTAATTGTCTGCTAAAGGGTATTCACACTACCTGCCCCTGTTCTTGCCTTGAGTGGCTTATGTGAGTTGCTTTTACTGGCAGTATTGTGCATTTTGTCTTCTATCCAAAATCTACTCAAGTCAATAGATTCCTTTGAATGCAGTGGTTTCTGGACCAAGTTTTTTTCCCTTGATAATTAAAGTCTATTTGCCTTATATATGTGCATGTAGGTGTTCCTTCTTCCATTTGCTGTTCTTATCACCTCTAGGGTTTCTAGTGCTGCTCTCTCCACTTACATTGTTTGGTTCTTTGCACATTGTAAATACAGCTAGTTACTGTACTCTGGGAAGAAACAAAGAGCTGGTGAAGGAATGGGAGAGTAATTGAAGTTTCCATATAGTTTGTAGGTGTGCCCTTCAGCTGCTTCCAGAAAAAGTGGCATCCTAATTCTGCCTGCAGGTAAAGTAAAATTTGTTTAATTGCTTCAGATTATTCCTAACAGCAAAAACATCCTTTAGAAAGGTGCATATGTCTGATGGGTGGAGGTGGGGCGAGAGAGGTTTTCTTAATACAGTACGCGTCACTTCCACTGTTGGCAACTTAAAAAAAAAGCCCTGGGTATATTTCATCTTACCCAACTTTAATGTTAACATCTACCTCGTTTAGTCATATCAGATCTTTCATAATGAATAGATATATATAAGCATCTCTGAGAACTATTTTGAGGTAGTATATTGTGGTGGTTTGACCCTGGCCGGACGCCAGGTGCCCACCAAAGCCACTCTATCACTCCCCTCCTCAGCTGGACGGGGGAGAGAAAATATAACGAAAGGCTCGTGGGTCCAGATAAGGACAGGGAGATCACTTGTCAATTACTGTCATGGGCAAAACAGACTCAACTTGGGGAAAAATTAATTTAATTTATTGCCAATCAAATGAGAGGAGGATAATGAGAAAATAAAACCAAATCTTAAAAACACCTTCCCCCCACCCCTCCCTTCTTCCCGGGCTCAACTTCACTCCCAATTTCTCTACCTCCTTCCCCTGAGTGATGCAGGGGGAGGGCGATGGGGGTTGCAGTCAGTTCATCACACGTTGTCTCTGCTACTCTTTCCTCCTCAGGCATCCACCTGCTCCAGCATAGGGTCTTCCATGGGCTGCAGGTGGACATCTGCTCCACCGTGGATCTCCATGGGCTGCAGGGGGACAGCCTGCCTCATCATGGTCTTCACCACGGGCTGCAGGGGAATCTCTGCTCTGGCACCTGGAGCACCTCCTCCCCCTCCTTCTTCACTGACCTTGGTGTTGCTCTCTCATCTCACTGCTCTCTTGTCTGCTATATTCCCACAGCAGGTTTTTTTTCCCTTCTTAAATATGTTATCCCAGAGGCGCCACCACCATTGCTGATGTGCTCAGCCTTGGCCAGCGGCAGGTCCGTCTTGGAACCAGCTGGCATTGGCTCTATTGGACATAGGGGAAGTTTCTGGCATCTTCTCACAGAAGCCACTCTTCTTGCCCTGCTGCTACCAACACCTTACCATGCAAACCCAATACATGCCCACCATTGGCAACTTAAGAAAAAGTCCTGGGTATATTTAATCTTACCTGACTTTAATGTTAACATCTACATCATTTAGTCATATTAGCTCTTTCATAATGAATACATATAAATAAGCAGCTCTGAGATCTATTTTGATCTGTATTTCCATTCCCCCAGATTTTTCGGGTCACTGTGAATGGCATCCATCATTCTAGCATATCATCTGCTTCCCTGGTTTGATGTCATCCATGAGCTATTTGAGGTTCCATTCTGTGCCATCATCAAGGCCATTGGTGAGGCTTTGTATCAGCCCCCAAGGAACACCAGTTTTAGTTGATTGCCAGATTGATCCATTGAACACTATCCTCTGAGTTCAGCTTTCTGCACAGTTTTTCATCCACTTTGTAGTCTACCCATCTACAAAGGCCAAACCAGGGTCAATGAGATCTGAAGGGCTTGAGAACTCTAATGCACCTTCTCAATAAGGAAAGAACAGACTTGCTTAAGGACTCCCCTACACCTAGAAAACAATTTCCAGAGAATCATTTAAAAACTAGAAGGAAGGGGTTCTGGCATTGAAGATACTAGGAACCAGGTAGCTCTAAATCTGACTCTGATCAGAAGCCAGGAATAATAATGAAAGACTTCTTACAATGCTAAGTAGTGCCAGAGTCACTTAGCAGTATGTTAAATACAAAATGGCTTAAAGCCTAAAAGAAAACATGACTGAAATTAAACACAAACAATTGAACCTTTGTTTTGAAAAGTATTAGTTTGCTGGAACAGAGTGACAAATTCTAATGAATGTCCTTAATGATTTTACAGTGGGACAAATCATCTGTGAAAGCAAGGTGGTTATAAAAGACACTTACTGTGCAGTATGAATGCTAAATGAAATCAGACATCCCTATAATCAACATCAATAAAAGTACCATAACTAATTTTACTGCTTCAAAGAGCAGCATAATAAAATGTACCAAAAGAAAGAATCCATGACCTCAAAATATTGCTCACACATACACACAAAGATGTGCATGTACATATACATATATACATTTTCAATGTTGTGTAAAATGCTTACAAGTGTAAAATGAAGCTATTTACCAAGATAGTCTTATGCTATTCATAGTTATTTCTTTTGACCTTGTAGGGGAAAAAAAAAAGCTCCCTTAAATAAATATGGAATAACTTTCAGTGGATTTGGGATGATATCCGGAAGTTAAGTAAATCTTACTCTTCATCCAAAAATAATCTTTTCAGATTGCATAGTCCAAGATCTCACCAAACGTTTTACAGGTTTATTAGAGATCTACAGTATAGAGGAACTATACTTAATAATGGCATAAAAAGGAAATGGTGAAGAATAGATACATTGGAGCAAGAACTGACTTTTTGGTTCCGAGTTTGAGCAAACTGATTTGAGCAAGTAGTGCAGTGGGATTTCTAGGAGTTACTATGATACAAATCAAGAAAACAGTATATGAGGGAAAAGGATAAGCGGGTGGCTAAGGAGTACCTTAGATAAATTCAATATTCAAACTTCTGATTTTGAATCATGTCTCAACACATAAGTATTATTTTGGGTAAAAAACGATACTTTGGGAGGGATTCTGTTTTGATTTTATCCAATTTTATCCAATAGACAAAGAAGATATTCTAGCTTCTGTTAGGATGCAAAAAAATAGCTTCTGATTTTTCAAAAGTACTGTTTTTTCTCTTATGCTGTCTCAAGTCTGCATAAAAAAGGATTCTCTTTTCCTTCTTTTTTTCCCTCAAAATGCTGAAAAGCATTTTTCACATTTTCTTCTGACAGTTATAAATGTATTCTCCTTTCAAATTAACTATCATGCCAAACTTAAAACTTTGGATGTTATCTTGTCTCTCAAAATTTTCTTTGGATTCAGAACACATAGATATTTTCTGATTTAACAAGGTACTTTACGACTTGATAAAATGGTGCACATTTCTTCAGGAACTAACAGAATTACTTCACATGACTGGAGTGACAAGACTTGAGAGTCACAAAACTGCAGCCAGTGCTTGCCTTGGTGAGACCATGTACATAACCCATGTTTGATGCTTCTGCAGGAGCATGAGGGTCGATCAGAATCGTCACTGCAAATATTTTGCTGTGAAGAAAGTAAAAGAAGAGTGATCTTATGGAGGGAGACAAGGATGGATAAAGTCTTGGCTTTACTCCTGATAGACTAAGCATGAGAAAAATTGCTGTAACTTGCTACAGACATATGTTAGCACAAGTTAAGTTGTTTGCATCAACAGGGAAGAAGGTAGGGTAAGTAGTCCTATCTTGAGCCATAGTGGCTCTTAGACACATCCCTGCAGAGGTGTGTAATAGGCACATCCTTTAATCAAAACTGTATCTGGCCACAATATCGCTGTAGCATTACAATGGTATCTTTAGCATTAAAGTTAAACCCCCCTTGAGAAAGAGGTGATTGTTTTTCTCCTTAGAATCATAGAATCATAGAATTGTTCTGGTTGGAAGAGACCTCCGAGATCATCGGGTCCAACCATTAACCTAGCACTACCAAGTCCCCCGCTAAATCATATCCCTTAGGGCCTCATCTAAACGCCTTTTGAATACCCCCAGAGATGGGGACTCCACCACCTCCCTGGGCAGCCTGTTCCAATGCCCGACAACCCTTTCGGTGAAGAAATTTTTTACGAATGTCCAATCTAAACCTCCCCTGGCACAATCTGAGGCCATTTCCTCTTGTTCCGTCGTCTGTTACTAGGGAGAAGAGTCCGACCCCCATCTCTCTACAACCTCCTTTCAGGTAGTTGTAGAGAGCAATAAGGTCTCCCCTCAGCCTCCTTTTCTCCAGGCTAAACATCCCCAGTTCCCTCAGCCGCTCCTCATAGGACTTGTGTTCCAGACCCTTCACCAGCTTCGTTGCCTGTCTCTGGACACGCTCCAGCACCTCAATGTCTTTCTTGTAGTGAGGGGCCCAAAACTGAACACAGCACTCGAGGTGCGGCCTCACCAGGGCCGAGTACAGGGGGACGATCACTTCCCTACTCCTGCTGGCCACACTATTTCTGATACAGGCCAGGATGCCGTTGGCCTTCTTGGCCACCTGGGCACACTGTCAGCTCATATTCATCCAGCTGTCGACCAACACCCCCAGGTCCTTTTCCACCAGGCAGCTTTCCAGCCACTCCCCCCCAAGCCTGTAGCGTTGCCTGGGGTTGTTGTGTCCCAAGTGCAGGACCCGGCACTTGGCATTGTTGAATCTCATGACATTGGCCTCAGCCCATTGATCCAGCCTGTCCAAATCCCATCGATCTAGCCTGTTTCATCAATTATGTTTTTTTCTCTCCATAATCCCTTAACACTATTGGTTGCTAGTTGAACAAATACAGGAAATACAAATACAGTGGATCCTTCACGTTTTCATATCTTTTGCTTTAAGAAACTTGTAATTGCTGAACCATTTGAGCATCCATCATATTCACAGAACTGTGCAGAACAGGCTTTCTGAGGAGGTATCCTGCCGTTGGCATTTCTCCAGGCCTCTTCAATGAAATACTAATTTCAAATAAATTTAATTACCCCCTTTAGAGTTTTGGCTTTTGCTTAATTTGTATAAATAATTCGGGCATCTAATTAGCTCCCACTTTGTATCACATAAAATAATTGGGACTGCTTTGTCAGGCAAAATCTTCCTTTCAAAATGCATTACTCAAATGCAAGTCCTTGCTCTTAGTTCAGGAATTACATCACTTCCAACTTCATCATTTCTTTTTCCAAAGCTGTCTGATCTTGATCAGTATGGACGCCTCCTCCTCTGCTGCTGGATACAGACACCATTGATTTACTAATATTGCAACAATATTCTAATCCATCTTCAGCTTTCCTATGTTTTCCCTTCACCACTACAGCATCTTGGTACCTCTCAATCTATAATGCTCTTTTTTCGGAAGCTGTATGTTCTGCAAAGGAGAAAAGGGAAAAAATAAAAGGGAGCATGTTTGGTATGTTCATTTTAAACTTGAATATTACGTTAACTGAAGAAGAGAAGGTCAAGTGAAACCACTGGAGGGTTGTTCCTTCCCATGTAACCCAGCTTCTTCAGTCAGAGGAGCTTGCAGAGCTTGGAAAGCGTGGGTAAAGAACATGTGGACCCACCTTAGGAAGATCTAGGAATTCAGAGCTCATGCAGAGGTTGAGAAACTGCTGAGAGGAGCAGAGGCCTTGGGCAGCCTTAGCAGAGGTCGGGCAACCTTAGCAGAAGTCAGGCAGCCAGGCCTCAAGCTGGTGCAAGGAGCCTTCCTGGGGACTGGACAGGGCACTGCAGATCATATTGTGCCTAGGAAAGCTGCTGAGATGACTGACAGTTGTACTGGAGCAAAGACTTATTTGAAAAGATTGTGGCTGGCAGGAGAAAATTCTTTACAAACCCTTCTTCATTTGTATTGCGCCTGATATAGTCAGTTCAGGCTTAATTCAGCTGGCATCAGTGTTTAGTTCCATTTGAGATTTTATATTTGAGATATCACAAGACATCTGTGATACCGATAACGTTCTAGAGCAACAGTTGGGGCTAGGTAGAATACCCCAGAATGTCTGAAATTAGACAAGACACCTTGAGTGTGCTCAGTTGCTTAGCTGCCTTAGTTGCTTAGGCAACTGAAACAAGACCTGGAGACTCTGTTTAAAAAAAGTTAATTATCTTAGTTTATGGTCTAGTAAAACCCACTTTCTGGAGCTTAAAGGCCTTTTATTTTCCTTGTCTTTTTTTTTTTTTTTTCTTTTTTCCTTTTCCTCTGGGAATCTCATTATAAGGAGAAAGTCTAGGCAGATCTGCCTTCAGGCTCTGACCAACCCTGAATCCTTTTATGGTGAAAGCCAGAATTTTAGGCATCTATTTAGGCATCTAACGTGACGATTAGAGCCTGGAGGTATTCTAATAATCATAGTAGATACAAAAGGATTTAAGCATTTATAGTGGTTTCAGAGGTACTTCAAAGGTTTGATTCATTTTGTCCTACATAGACATCTACTGCCATTTGAAATGCTCTCTGTTTTATCTATCATGGCTTCTAGCTTCTTTTTCACAGGAGCACTTTTGGGAGAATAAGTGTTGTGTCATATCTACCTGATCTGTTCATCCTAAATGGCAATAGATACTTATTTCTGTCAAGAGAAGCCAAAAGAGTGAGATTCTTGCAAATAAATGGAAGGGATCCAGATACTGTAGCTTGCTGGTGCCTAATCTTCTGAGAGGTCTGCACTTCAGTTCATGTTCTTTAGGACCGTTCAAGTACTTTATATTACGCAGTCACTAGATTAAAACACAGAAATAAACAAACTAGCATCCCAAAAGCAGAATTATCAGGAAAAAATCTTTGCTATTACCACCTCCTTATTGGATGAGTTTCTCATATCTGTGTAACACCTGATGCATTACTGGTCACTGTAAAGAGATTACAAATAATTGTGACTGATTACTTCATATCCAACAACTTCTTCACTCTCAAACTGCCTCCATTTTGAAGGTACTGCCTTCATGGAATGAGTATTTTGTTGAAGTAAACTAACGACAGAGTTTACACGGTAACAGGGAAAACTATTAACATACTGCAAACAGCTACATATATCCTAACAAACTATCATTCTCATATAGCCATGAAGGAGTCATCATTGTTTTAGAAATATGAAGGTGATGGTTACCATTGCCAGACCTTTGAGTAACATTTGCTGGCAGAAAACAGATATAAAGAGCAATAAAAATTTAGTAGAGCTAGTATGCGACTGTGCTGTAACTTATCACTTGGTACTATCCTGTGGAAAGATAAATCTAAATAAGAATGCAGGAACACAGGGAATGCACCAGAATCAAACAGGTGTTTATGACAGTAGTTAGAGCCAGATACTGCACTGTGGGTTAGAAAATGCCTATAGTTGGCAATTAAGCAATAAAATGCCCATGGTAAAATTCTTGCTAGTCCTAGACCATTACCAGCTGTCTTATGTCTCCGAGACAAAGTCAAAGTATTTATCGCCTAGACATTTTTATCCTAGCCAGTGTAAGTATAGATATACTCAGAATAAGGGAATTTAGATAAATGCCAGCATTCATTCAGTTCCTACAGTCTTTTAAAGAGATGAGTTTTGCAGTGTGATGTACTGAAATGTAAACTGTCACATATCATATTCTATACATCCTCACCCAGTCTCACCCTAATGAATACTGTCCTTCTTATTCCAATTCCCACACCTTCTCAATATTGACACACTAATGGTTCATTACAGAGCTTTTTACAGGTCAGTTTGCACTGTATATTTTCCAGAGACTATTCTCTCAAAAGGAATAATCTTTATGATTCCTTTCCTGTATAATATACTAAAGGATACTTTGGGGTTACTACAGATCTCCTGGTCCTGTGATACTTAAGACTCTCAAGTTTGCAGTCATTGCTAGAGATCATTATTTAGTGCACTGTGTACATCGCAAAGGAACCATCTCTTCATGTGCAATGTTGTGGATCTTCCTGTCTCCTGAAATACCTACTCTGCTTAACCAACTTTGTTCTAGCAGGTTTTCTTTTTCTTTCCCATATCTATTTTTCTTTCACAGATTTAATGAAGTGGTCTTGGAGAATTCCTGTTATAATATTTATGGGATGACTAACTCCACAAGTGATGAATTGTTGAAGTTTTGTTGTTTTTTTTTTTTTAATTGAACAATATTTTCTGCGTTCCCAACAACAATAAATACTATGTAATTTTAACTTCATGTGGAATTACAAGTGTTACAGTAAAATGTATAGGTTCTCAACGGGAGGATTCAGGCAAAAAAAAAGTTGTATTTAATATAGAATGAGATAGATCTATGGAAGATTTTGTGTGCCATACTGGCTTTGAAAACACTGAAATGGTCTTTTTTCACCCAGAAGGTCTCTCTTGGATGTCTAACTGTGTTTTTTGTGGAATTTTTCTTAACTAGATAAGCCTAGAAAAATTTTCAGTCCTTTTAAATAAGAAGATTATGTTTAAATTTTCACCTTTCCAGATCTTCATCTGAAAAAAAAGAAATACAGTACAACATTAAAACTATGGACTCTTTTAAGCATCTATAATCTAAAGCTCCTGACATTTTTTTGACAACCTTCAAAAAATTTATGTATAGGGGCAAATGTGGAAAGCATAGGTGACATCCAAAATGCCCCAAAGAAAATGCAGCTCTGTAATAAATAAAAGATTTCCACTGCCTTTGATGTTCAAATATTAAACGTACAATGCAAAATCCCCAGCATCAGTTCTCCAAAGCTACATAAGTTTCAGAATTCACGGGCCTCTCAGAAAAAAATCATCCTCAGAATTGTCTCTTCCTTACAAAATAACATTGACACCTTAGGGATGATCTTTTGTTTGCATTTGGGGGAAAATGTGTTGATTATATTAGAAGATATATGCCACAGAAGTAAAATGTATTATTCTCACTAAAAATCCAATACTTTCCTTTTAAGAATGGTATAAAGGCAACATGACCCATAGGGCATTACTAAGGCATTGCAAAGTGTCATGGATATTTTGGGAACCATTGTCTGCTTTACAAGATATTATATACTTCCCACTTACTTTCAAGATTTCTGCTTTAATTATATTGTAAACTCCTCAGTATTTCACGGTTAAGAGCTAGCCCGGTATAAGTAAAGTATCTTTATAAAACAGAATTCTTTGTTAAGGATTTAAGGCTACAGCATCCATTCCTGTTTGGTTTGATTATGACTAGATAATTAAATAGAGATATTAAACATAGGAAACATTATTTATTTCTGATATAAAGATCTAATTTCATGCATGAGAAGTTGCTTCTTCCCCTTTTTATCCACTTCTCCATGTCTCACTAAAGGAGTAATTTTGTGTGGAGAGATTTTTAGATGACAGCTATTACTTAGGACCCATACAGGTTGTTATTTTTATACATAATATATTCCTCACAGATTATCTGTTGGCGTTAACCTGCTCAGCCTCCAACAGTTAAGCCAAAAGACTCTGTTTATTGAGGAAACAAAACAATGGAACAAACGAAAGTCTCCAATGGTTGGAAAACTGTTTATCGGAGAATGCCTCAGATTCGTGTCCATTTAGGCTAGAATGGCTTCAATTTTTAATTTCAGTCCAGGATCTCATACCAAAGTGATTAAATTAGAGTGAACAACAGAAAAATAACATGAAAGAAACTAGACCTGCTGCCCAAGGGCGACAGTCAGCAGGCCCTGGAAAGGAGGGGATGCCTGTCGCCTTCTTATTACAGAACCTGAGCTGCTTGAAACTAACAGTAGTTTGAAGGCTGTAAGGGACAGTAAGATTAGGACTGTAATGAGAAGTTCATTAAGTTTGTTTTGTTGGATTTAAATATGTATAAAATTCAGCTTTGCAGGGAACAGAGGGAATCAAATAGGTAGATCTAATTATGTTTCTCTGATGATTTTACATATATATTATATATATACACATATATATAATTTTCCTTTTTTCTCTCAATGGGTAGCATACTCTGGAATTTGCTACTGAATGACACAGACTCACGGTGTACAACACAGCAGACAATGAACTGTAATGTTGTGTCTGGAGGTAATAAACATAAAATTTGTCTCATCTATCTTTAGCCATGTGATAATTCAGCATCACATCCAAACAAGCCCAGGTAGGGGCCCAGTGAAGAGCAGGAACATTGCTACAGGGATTATCATCTCATCTAAACTGTCCTCAGGATGTGTCAATCTCTTTTCATCAACTAGAGAGGGGTCCGGGATAGCTAGCTTAGATACAGTGCACAGCTTTTGGGAACTAAAGTTAAATGAGATGAATCCTTTGAGACAACCAATTAATATTTTTGCATGAAGGATAAACCATTGTTGTGGGAGAAAGTACAGAAAAGCTGTAATTTGCTTTGTAATTTCTGCATGTGGATCTGCCCTTGCGCACAGACAACTGGAAAGGAGCCCAGTTTAACAGTTTAATTTAAGTTCAAAGTACTTATTTGAATCAGCTGAATTTTATCCCACACAATCTGAATTTCTTTTACAACAAGGAAAGAAAGGACTGAAGGTGAAAAGGGTAGGTAGAAGAAAGGTCATTGTGGAACAGGGAGCAAAGAGAGAAAGTCTCTGTAAGGTGAAAAAATATGCCCAAAGTTATTGGTGCATATCCAAAACAAAAAAACCAAAACCTGTTGTTCCCCTTCCTTCTCTCCTCCCTGCAACCAAAACAAACAAACAAAAAAAGACACAACTGTTTTTCTGGAATAATACCTAGGAGAGAAGCAGAATATTTAGAAACTTTGTTAAGGAGCAGAGCTCAGCTACATTACTTCTACTAGCACACTTCTGAAGCATTATGCAGAGTTTCTGCATAGTTCCCCTGAGGAAGCTGCAGAGTTCAAACCCTCTGCACTGTATATTAAATGGAAGGGTGAGTTTGAAGCATTTAATGTGACTGTAAGAAATAGATTTCCTTGTTGTGCTTTTACATTTGATGTGCAATGAAAGTGGTGAGAAGACAATACAATCAATTGAAGAACATGATATGGGGAAGGAAATTTTACATTAATTTTCCATTCAAATACGCACAAAGCAGAAAAAACTTAGGAAAAAAGATCAAGGAGATGTGATAATAGACTATTAATGGATTAAATAGGACAGGGTCTGTTTGGAGGAGCTAAATCTTAAGGTATATGATACAGCAGTGGCAGAGGAACGACAGCAAGAGCCATCATTCTGACATGTACATATCCACACAGCTTAGGAAATATTGTGAAGCAAGTTCTTTTTGTAAAATACTTTCAAAATGCCTATCATAACAATGACAATTGAAAGAGAGAGAGCTGTTCAACAGACAAAGAGGGAGAGTGATAAAGTACAATGAGGAATGAGAAGGAGGAATAGGAGTGAAGAGAGAAGAGGATGCAGAGAAACAAGAAACCTTGGGGAGGAGCAGGGAAGTAAATTGACAAAAATGTATTACATCTGTAAGAAAAAAGGAAGGTAAAAGTTATCGGAAAAATATGATCCTTCCACTTCACAGTTACTTTTTATCTTACTCAGAAGTTTTTGCGATTATGAACTGACATTAGTTGTGAATCAAAGGGATATAATATAACCCAAGAACTTTAACTAGCATAAGCCACCTTTAATGCCTTTGAGCTGGATTACTCTTTAATTTACATGTTGTGGATTAGGACATACTGAGTGTTGTATCGCGTACAGGTGATTAAACACTGGGACAGGTTGCCCAGGCAGGTGGTTGAAGTCTACATCCTTGGAGATGTTGAAAACCTGACTGGGCACAGTCCTGAGCAACCTGCTCCAGTTGACCCTGCTTGAGCAGGGGAGTTGAACTAGACCATCTCCAGAGGTCCCTGCCGGCCTCAACCATTCTGTGATTCTCTGAACATCCCACCACACCAAGGTGTGAAAGAAGCAGGGACTGCTAAAATCTGCCTTAAAGTATTCATTCTTGTTTCCAGTGAATTGCTATGGAACTTGGTATTATTATTAACAATAGGTAAGCAGCAAACCATAGCTGTGCTTTGTTCTGTAGTTTTTTGGGGTTTTTTTTAAATGAAATAAAAAATGTAGTCCGTATTGAAGCTGTCACAAATTGTATCACTTTTCTGCAAGATGACTGTTGCCTGTTGAAAGCCTGGTAAGACATTATCTTCTATCATAGATTGGACATTAGGAAAAGTTTCTTCACCGAAAGGGTTGTCAAGCACTAGGACGGGCTGCCCAGGGAAGTGGTTGAGGCACCATCCCTGGAGGTATTTAAAAGACATGTAGATGTGGTGCTTAGGGACATGATTTAGTGGTGGACTTGGCAGTGCTAGGTTAATGGTTGGACTCGATGATCTTAAAGGTCTTTTCCAACCTGAATGATTCTATCATTCTATCATTCTATTGATCATATTTCTCAGTTCATAAATATAAGAAAATTGTTCTTATCACATGAATATATAGTTATTATTTCCTTTTGAGGTGATGGGTCAGATCAGAGTTTTTATCATTTGCAAGGTATTACATTTTCTTTTCTATTTTAGTAGTTTTTTATTTGGGTTTTAATTTTGAAAGGAAACCCACAGAGATATATGAATATATGATGCAAATATTTTTATTTTATAATTTTGGGGCTAGTATTCAGTTTCATATTGATTTTATTCATCTGATACTTAGCTTTATTCTGTTCTCCTTTGCTTTCTTTGAAAGAAAAATGTATATAAGGGTATAGCTTGTTTATTTTCCTAAACATGTGTCCTGTGTTTCTAGACTCATCCTCTCCTTCTTAAGCTGCAGTCAAATACTATTCATATGAGGATGCTCTCATTAATAGAGATTGCTTTATCTCAGAACTTGGGACTAGATGCTTGTTTAAGCAGCAGGTGGTGGCATATTTGTTAAAGTGGACCACTTGTTATATTAATAAGACAGGCAGAGGTATCTATTAATTTTGTGCAAGGTAATTCCAGTTCACAGCTACTGTTCAAATCCTGGCAGCCTTTGGGTTTGGAATCAAACCTGTAGCATATGCAGTATGGCTTGAAATGTAAAGAGAGAAAAATGATGGAAGATGGACCATTTTGGTGTCATTAAACAAACATAATCCACTGGCAGAATAGTTTTCATACCTCGCCTTTTCCCATAATGATTCTATTTGTCTTTGATGTGGCTTCTGCATAGTCTCGAAAGGAAAAAAAACCCACCAACCTCCCCCCTCCAAAGCATTGGAAAATATGGTGAAATAGCTGTGTGAATTAGGTCAGTTCTACATGAAAGAGCTGGGATGAAGCTGTGCTGAATGCAACAGGCCCTACTAAGATGCAGAGTGTTACCTTGGACACA
Source organism: Phoenicopterus ruber ruber (assembly GCA_009819775.1). Classification (NCBI taxonomy): domain Eukaryota; kingdom Metazoa; phylum Chordata; class Aves; order Phoenicopteriformes; family Phoenicopteridae; genus Phoenicopterus; species Phoenicopterus ruber. The sequence continues at coordinate 184,862,839 of CM020215.1, read as the reverse complement.
TTGCTAAATTAGACAGTTTCCTGGACTAGGGCTGGCATGGTTCTACTTAGCTCAGAGAAGTCAGAAGAGTTTGAATCTGTCTTCAACCATCTGCGTCCACACGTTCATAAAAATGCATTTTTAATCAGGGTAGCTAGACAGAGATGTAGTATAGCTACACAGCTATTATTCAAATTTCAGTACCCTGATATACTGAAAGATGTTAGTAGCCAAACAGAGCACAGGGCTTGCGCAATGGAGTTTGTAACTGTTTTTGTAACCATGTGAGGTCCCAAAACTTTTGTCCTCCTTGCTACTTTGATCCATTCTTGTATAAAATATATGTACATAATATCATAAGCCTAGAGAAGAAGTTACTTTAAAAGTCTTAGCAAATATTAATCCTCATAAATGCCCATTTTACCACCACCAGATTTATGAATCAACTACAATTTAATTTTGAAATTATCTTCTTTCTGATAACTCAGATTAGTTTCACTTGGCAAAAGACTGCTGGTAAAAGGGGAATTTCAATCTGCCTCTTACATACTAAGTATTTGTTTGTAGACATTGACAAAAATGTTCTGGTCCAGGAAAAAGAAAAGTTAGTTTTCACAAAGTAATTTAGTTCTCATCAGATCTGGTCAATTTGTCCGTAGGAGAACTGTGGACTGGTCACAACAGGGCACAAACATGCACAAACAATAGCTGGCATGATTTACGATATCCTTACCTCTAAATCTGCTCAAATGCACATTTTTTTAGTTGGCTGTAGAAGAGCATAAGTATAAAGAATCATATTAAGAGATGCAATTTTATTTGGCAATCAGTATAGACAGGAATGCCGTGTACTTTCTAGCCTGTGATTCCATTGTGTTTGTTAGCACACCTTCTCAGAGTCATCTTTTATAATAATTTATTTTTTCTAGCCTCCCCAAACTGCTTTTAAATCTATATACTTCAGTATTTGTGTTGTATTGCAGGGAACAGGGAGCAGAAGGGAAGGAAAGAGAGTCCAAGAGATGCCTGGAATTATGAAGGAGCTTAAGATCATTATTATTGGGAATTGTTTAATTTTATCACATGGTACTAACCTGGGGAACAAAACCCACATCCCATTAACCACTCTGGAAACTTTTGAGCCTACACAACATGGATAGGTTACATATTTTGTTAAATTAATGCAAGCTTTTAAAAAAAATTATCCCTATACCTGTATCCTGGATTAGGACAAAAAAGGTACTTGCTTTTCAAATAATTAGTTATAGAAAAAAAATACATTTCATCAAGAAACAAAACAAGGGAAAATATGTGTGTGTCTAATCAGCATACAAAAATTCATAATCGAATCAAATGATTCATTCAGCTGATGAAGTTTCCAGAAGAAACTTTTATTCTCCTTCCTTCCCTGATACTGTGAATACTTTTTCCCAGTTTTAATGAGAATTAAAATTAAAATCATCCACTCAAGATGATATTTTCTTAGCGAAGTTTTATTTATGGAACCTTTTAAAATTGATGAAATCTGGTCCCATCAGAATTATGACCTTCACTCAAACTTATTTATTCAGCATCTGCATATTATCTGCAAAAAACTGATGTCAGTTGTGGCACGGAAGAGATCCATTATTTTCAAATACTCACTAGTATAGGTGAAAGCTTACATTCTGGTAGTTATGATAGGAATATATATTTTTGTAAAACCTGTAACTAAATTCCTCTGTTCCTCCCCTTCTCTAGTTCCCCTCCCCTGTGTTTGCAGTGAAGGGTGGAAGATCAGCCAGGGTGAAATTAATGATGTGGAAAATCATGCAAAGTGGTAGCAGAAGGAGTGAAAACCATTAAGTTCTAATCATGGGGTTTCTCTTATTCCATATCAGGTGAAGATCAAGGGAAATACAAGAGCAGAGAAACCAACAGAAAACCAGGTTCCTCTTCCTCCAGCCCAAAGCAGCGCTCCAGCAGCAGCTGATCAGTCCACCCTGTGTGGGCAAGCAGAAAAGTCTGTGAGAGTGAGTGACTCCAGGCTGACAGACACCCAAGGGGAAAATGGAATTTCCCACTGTCTTGCTGACCATCTGGATAAGTGAAGTCATCCTCAAACTCTTTCTTTATATTTAAAAAAAAAAAAAGTTGAGTACAGATTTTTTTCAGGTAACTTGTTTTTCCATGTATTCTGTGAAAATAACCATTTCCAAGAAGCCAAAATTCATCATTATATGGAAGATAAATAATGTATTTCAGAGCCTTATAAATGCCAGGACATGTCTAGGTTGCTGAACAAAAGAGAGCCAGAGAGTCAGTGTAAGCACTTGATCCCCAGTCATCCACCAGAATTAACTGTCAGCTCACTCCCTAAGACTGCTCCAATGAACTCTCTCAAAGACAAATCCTGAGCATGCTTCCAGACATCGTTCACTTCAGGGACTGCTCCTCAAAGTAGTACAAATGATCCTGCACTGGATTTGGCTCCATTTTCCCTATATGGTTCTCCAATGCTACCCCAGTAGGCTTTGCACAATGTAATATCCTAGGAGACTTAACACATACCTTCAGCTTCAAGCAACAAAATCATCAGTCCTGTATGATGCAACACAGCACTCTCATTATTTTTTTGACAATCTGAACCGGAAAAAACACACAGAAAATCCTATGTTAGTTCTTCAGGAGCATATGGCTTGGGTCAGAAGAGACACAGAGACAACTGCTATCTAGTGTGGAGTTTACCAGTTTTCTCTATAGGGAGCAGGCATGAGAAGAGTGTGAACATGAGGTAGTCCGGGTCACCTGGCCTCAGGAGCAGGGAACAGACTCTGCTCCTCTTCTACTTACCAGAGTAAGACACTGCTGCGTGGTGGTCTCTCCTCATTGATGAACACAAGACAGCATGCCAGAGCCATCAGGGAATTCCTCAAACTACAGTACCATAGGATTTTGCTATGTCACATTCGTTAGGCTGCTATACCATCTAAGTTGTTCTGTTACAAGGTAAGTGGAAGGCAATGCTGGTTGAATTTTACAGATACTTTCTCAATAATGCAATTCTTTGTGAAGTAATAATTATATTTTTTCTGCTTACCTAGTTACTCCATTTTCTTTCATTTACATTTTCACTATTTTCCTCCTCCAATAAATTGTTTACCTCCTGAGATTATCCTCTCCTGTACAGTGCAGAACAACTTCCAAGGTGCTCATCTCTGTCCCCATGTTCCCATGCTCTGCCAGCCTCTGGGAGCTGATATTACATTATTTGTAAAGATACCAACTATCAGTTATTTCTCACTTCTTTGAAACCATCTGGTCTAATCTTTGAAGTTTGGCCAAGTAGTGTGATCCTTGAAAAGCTGTGCCCTTCAGTTTAAATAGTTCAGTCAGAGAACTTGTGATATGGGCCCAACAAAACAAATATAATTGTGTTTTTGATGGCTAATCTTATGTTGTTCAGAGAAAGTCCTTTGGCTAGCATATGCTGCATTTCCCTTTACAGCCTAGAGCCAGCATGAATAAACAACCTTCACCCCATTCATCCTTTGAAGACACTCAGCAGATCTTCCCTCTCTACAGGACCTCTCCCTTGGTGACACCTGGTACTCCATCTGCAAATTTTTGGAGAACACAAACGATCACATGAAACCCACTATTCAGCTACATACTGGTATTTTATGGAGATTGTGTTTTTACATTCTGTTTACATCACAGTTTTCAATAATGTGAAGACCTTATTGCGGACTCGTTGCAAGTGCATGGGAGGTGTAGTGCAATGTCTCCTGTGAAGATTCTGATACAGGTGGAACAGTTTTAGTGTAGGTGGCATCAAGCTGCCCCGAAAGTTCTTAAAGGTGAAAGAGGATGCACCATGATATGACAGTTTGGAAATCCTTATAATCTACAAGTGGGATTTATTCCTTACAGTGAAAATTAGAGTGGCCAAGGGATTTCTTCAAATTGCCAGCGTGATTCAATCCCAAATTTGTCTGAGAGCAGGATTCCGTAAAAATGCTGTTCCCTTCTTCCAGCCGTGCAGAGCAGAGCGAATCACCAAAGGCAGTGTCATTGATGTACACAGATCTCACTATAAAGAATAATTCCTTCCTGATGGAAGGATCTCAACGCACATGAGTGTTTGGCTGAGATTGCTTCTATTCTGCAGCCATCATTTACCCATACAGTCAGTCCAAATTTGACCTGGAAATCTCTGAGTCTCACTCTGCTATTTTTGTAGTCAGTTTTCAAACTGTATTTTTGTAGGTTTTTTTTTAAAAGACAACTGTCGTTTTAACAAGTCATTTCAGACTTTTACCAATAACTTGTCTGTTTCAAACATGCTTTTGATATAAGGGTTTATAATTTCAGCATTGTTAGAGAGATGGTTATTTCAACTAATCAAGAATTTTTTTCCTCAGTTTCCTATCACCTTTTCTTTTTTACTGTTGGAGATTGTGAAATAGTGCTCATTAACATGACAATTACAAGTCCATGCTAAGAGCTCATTTGAGCTATGAAGGTCACAATGCTTAGTTTAAAAATCAGTAGTGAATATAAAATAATAGCAAAAACCAGTTAAATATGAATGTTGAAAGGAATCAGATTAGATGAGTACACTTTTTTTAACACCTAGAACATGCTTAAACTAAATCCTTTGTGGTTTTTGCTTTTCTGAATGGTTGTAGGTCCTCTGCTACTATTTTCTACATTGGCCACTTTGCAAAACTTTCCAGTTATCTCTGATGTAAAGTAATGCTCCAAAGTCCAAAATTTACATTATATCAAGAATGGACAGGAGTGCAAGTTGATTGATTTAGTTGTAATTCATGGAAGTTGGATCCCTTTGAATAGTTGTATGCCACAATTATTTATTAACAAGCGTAGAGCAAGATCAGACTAGGTAGCATAGTACAAATTACAATTCTGTTCTGAGATGAGTTTGTGATTTTGAAATCAATGTGGTAGTTGGTGGAGCTCAACAAAAATAAATTTCTTTTTCTTTTCATTCATTTACAGCATGTGGCAAGAATATGACCATGGATATTACTTTTGAAATTATTTCTGCTGTTAAAAGCAGATTTTTGCCTGTGAAAAGAAGTTGATGGTATCCTACTTTTCACTGACAGCATTTCTATTAGTCAACTTTAATCTTCAGCAGCGAAGTGAATTACATTTGGATACAATCAGTATAAAATAATATTCTTACAGCATTCTTCCTCTTTTTTTGACCATTTTAAAACTATGAAAAGGAGGGCCCTGGCAATGGAGAATCAGGTCCCATGACTCCTGTTCGTAGAAGAGAAATTCTTGCATAAAAAAAAAGAAAATACGCCACTGGAGATCATTTTAAGTGCATTTAGTGAATTTATTTTCTGCTGGAAAGAAATAAAAGAGAAAGGAGAAAAGCATAGTATACGGAGATATAATGGCAAGATTAGAATCTGGCTTTTACTGTTTATGCTTGTGCATGCTATGAGCTTTTCAGAGAGAGTGTTGCTGCTTACTAAAGTAAGATAGAACAGATAAGATAAGGAGAGCAGTGATTTTTTTATACAGGATTACTTGTCTAGTTAAGGCTGTGTTTAATCCAGATAGGAGAATGTCTTGGGATGAAATCAAGAATGTGCTTTTACTCATATGCCAATAGATATCAATTATTCAGCAGTTAGAAATTCTTGGAGTCATACAACCTTAAGACGGGAGCCCAAATAATGAAAGCTTTAGAGCTGTAAGACTGAATTCAAATAACTAGTTTAATATTTGCTTATAAAATTTCAGAACAGCAAGCACCAGGAACTTGCTAATGCTGCCGGTTAATATACTACCTTTTCGTTCCTTACGGCCTCAGTTCAGATCATGATTGGATCACAAGTGAATACGAGACTCATAATTTAGTCTAGTCAAGTCTAAAATTTTTCTCTGGTTTTCTCTCAGCCAATGTGAAAGGATTAGCAGTCTGTCTTCAGAAGAAGTCCAGGACTAGAGAGATGCATGCCAAGCCAGGTATGAAGTGAATTGCCAGCAGTTCTCTGGAGATATGTGCACACCTGCTCTTGTTGCCTCAGGTTCAAGGCAGGATTATTAGCATCTCAATTTCCTGAACACTAGATTCACTCATACATTATTGAGAAAAGAAGAAAACATGCACAAAAGTAAAGGGGTTTGAATCTCTTCCATGTTACTTAGCAATACTGAAGAGCTTCCTGGAACAATAGAGAATAGATTAGAATAAGAAAATAAGGAGACACGTACAATTTCAAAAAGCTGTCAGGATGGAGAAGAGAAAATATGCTTATAAGACTTATACTCTCTTAGAGTAGAGAACCAGGGCATATATCAGGTTCGGGGCTGTGACAAGTTACATTATCTGCAAAATAGGTCCATTTGGTCGAGTCTAAGGTTTGCTGAAATATGTCTGAAGTAACACAATTTGGGATAAGAATTTGCTGCTGATTTCTTATGTTCTTTATTTTTATTCCTTTTTCCCTCTTTTTATTCTTTCTTTCCAATGCTGAACTTAGTTGTGGAAAATATCTGGAATTTAGTGAAAGGGAAGTTTAGAAAGGAAATGTAAATTCAATGAACCTGTTTGAAATGCATGTCTTGAAAAAAAGGAAGTATCTTATCTCAAAGACTATAATCTAAAAGTTTAAACATATCAGTAACAGTATGCCATTCACTTTATCTAGTAAACCAGGTAAAAAGTACTAATGATTCTACATAAATTGGATGATGCCACTTCTCACTGATAGTGCTCCATATCACATAAAAGAGAATGTATTTCTTTCTTGAAAAAAGAAGATGAAAAAAGATTTCACTGTGATACTCCTCTAATTTTTTCTCTTCAGGTTGAACAAATAATGCTACCTGTAGATAAAGGCCATTCTCTTTATTATTTATTTATTTGTAAAACCGTGTTTTACAGGAGCATTTAATAATCTGGGATCTGATTAAGCGCTAAGCAAACACAAAATTGAAATACAGCCCAAGCACCACCAAGATCAATAGACTGATGCAAAGAGAGAAGGACAAGGAAAGAAAGAGGCAATGTACAGGTCACAGTCAGGCAGCAACCAAGGTGTTTAAAGTTTTCTGAAGCAGGTTAATATGTTAAAATCTATAGCTTATCTTTCATGGAACTATTCAGTTATCAAAATGGAACAGGTCAGAGACGACATAGACCATACATGCTCTACAAACTACAATTACTTGTTCTTTCCTGCTGAGGTAGGTTTTTTGGTTCATGTTTTCTCAGGAAACCTTCCCAGTCATGTTCTACTATTGGACTTGTTCATCTGACAACTGTGAGATGATTCTGTAATAAAATTTTAGGAAACTTCTCTCTTAATAATCATAAACTATAGAGTATAAGGTTTGGTCTGTCATGTTTGCGGTCATAATCCAAACAGAACAATAGAAAGAAAGGAACAATAGCTGTCTGGAGGATATAATTATAAGTACCTGGTTAAAGGCAGAATAGAGATTTTGGAAATGTGGTTTAGCTGTAATTTAACAGAATTTGTTGTTCATGTTGATAGCACTCAGTCATTAGTAGATCTAGAGGAAACATTTCTTTTAAACTAGAAGTCAAATTGTCATGGAATTCCTACAGTGAATTTCTTGTTTGTTACTAATGAATAAAATAAAAAATATTTGAGGCCTGTAGTGGTGTTCCCCACGTGTCGGAACTGGGGCCAGTCTTGTTCAATTTATTCATCAATGACCTGGACGAAGGGACAGAGTGCACCCTCAGCAAGTTTGCTGATGATATGAAACTGGGAGGACTGGCTGATACACCAGAAGGCTGTGCTGTCATTCAGCGAGACCTGGACAGGCTGGAGTGTTGGGCAGAGAGGAACCTCATGAGGGTCAACACGGGCAAGTGCAGGGTCCTGCACGTGGGGAGGAACAACCCCATGCACCGGTACAGGTTAGGCGTTGACCTCCTGGAAAGCAGCTCCGTGGAGGAGGACCTGGGAGTCCTGGTAGATGACAAATTCACCATGAGCCAGCAATGTGACCTTCTGGCGAGGAAGGCCAACGGCATCCTGGGATGCATTAAGAAGAATGTGGCCAGCAGGTCAAGGGAGGTTATCCTCCCCTCTACTCTGCCCTAGTGAGGCCCCATCAGGAGTACTGCATCCAGTTCTGGGCTCCCCAGTTCGAGAAAGACGAGGAACTACTGGAGAGTGTCCAGCGGAGGGCTACAAAGATGATTAAGGGACAGGAACATCTCTGCTATGGGGAAAGGCTGAGGGAGCTGGGGCTGTTCAGCCTGAGGAAGAGAAGACTGAGAGGGGACCTCATCAACGCTTATCAATATCTCAAGGGTAGGTGTCAAGAGGATGGGGCCAGACTCTTTTCAGTGGTGCCCAGCGACAGGACAAGGGGCAACAGGCACAAACTGGAACACGGGAAGTTCTGCCTGAACATGCGGAAAAACTTATTCACTGTGAGGGTGACAGAGCCCTGGCACAGGCTGCCCAGGGAGGGTGTGGAGTCTCCTTCTCTGGAGATATTCAAAACCCGCCTGGACGCAGTCCTGTGCAGCCTGCTCTGGGTGACCCTGCTCTGGCAGGGGGGTTGGACTAGATGATCTCCAGAGGTCCCTTCCAACACCTACCATTTTGTGTGATTTGGTGATTTGTATTCAAAAAAGTACCTTAAAATATTAAATATTTTTAATAACATAAAATCTTCTTTACTTGCTTTCTTATTACTAATGTAAAATCTCCTTACTAAATATTTCACATTTACCTTTTCATTATTCCAAAACCTTAAGCATTGTTTTTCTAAGAGAAATTAATATTAATCATTCAGAACAGACATATTTTTTTTTATTTCTGTAGCTTTTCTTCCCCCCCACCCTGCCCGAAAGTGTTCTTTGCACAGAGCTTTCCGAGACATAAAACTTCAAATCCATAATGAAGTGCCATTTCTGTAAAGTTACGTTTGCATTTGACAGTTGAAGACACTCGAACTGTTGTCTGCATCCCTCTGTTTCAGGAAAAGTTCATGGATGGAGCTTTCATTCTTTATGTAAACCCCTGAGGGTCGTATGTTCAACTATTCGAAACAAGTATAATTTTGTGAACTCACAGTAAAATATAAAATGGGGCAATTTAGCTCGAGTATTTACATTAAATTTTTTATGCTACAGATTTTCCTTTTTTGATGTCCCAAAGAAGTGACTTCAGTCTTGAAAAAGCTGCCATGTGCACAACTGAATGGGACGTGAGGACTGAGAAAAGAAGAACCTTTGAAGAGAGAGGTTGGAGGGGACTTCAGAGGAAAGTGAGAACCAAGAGAGTGCAGGCTCACAAAACCCAAAGATTACATTTAGAGAAATGGGTGAATCAAGGAAGTAAAAAAAAAAAACCAAACCAAAAATGTAGAATGAGAATTCTTATAACTGCACTAAAGTTTTCTTATAAAAGGAGTTATTAAGAGACTGATAAGCAAGGGTTGTAGGATGGAGTCACAGAATAAGAGTTTAAGACATAGGCTATGTATACTTTGTTGGTGATAGAGGTAAAGAGAAAATTGGTAGTGTTGCAGGAGGTGGGATTTTTTTCCTAGGGAAAAAAAAAAATGAGAGCAATGATTACTTTCGGTAAAGTTTTAGGTCCTGAGATGTAAACTTTCTTTCCTTTTTTTTCTCTCTGGGCACATCACTTGGATTCAACCGACATCCTGAGGGAACTACTCCTACTTTATGCTAATATGTGTGGAGAAGCAGACTTCCTGCCAGATCTTCCTGCTGCTATTGTAGTAGTGTCTCTGTAGTCTCAATGCTAGTGATTCCAAATGTATAGGATGAGAAGACGTTAATGAGAAACTGTAGAAATTAATTAAAAAGCCCATAAAGTTCTATTTATGCACATAAGAATATGGATTTTTTAATGAAGTACTCAGGAAGTAACAGAACTAGTGATAAGTTTTATGTTCTACCATAAAAATGGAAATCTCAGCCTTTCACTAAAATAAAATTTCCATTTCTATTTCTGATGGATCATGGATATTACAGCACCGAACTTGTCAATAGTAAGGGGACTCCTGCTACATTGTGCAACAGAGTAATTTTCAGTTTCCACATTTGAAATAAGAGAATAAAATAAATGAAGTATTTTTAATGAGAGATATATTTAATACTACCCTGAGAGTTTAATGTCAATAATAGTTTCATGGTGTATAGGTAGAATATGGGTCAGAAGAATAAAAGAAATTAAATGTATCATGCTAATATCACCTGTACATCTGAGGTATAGGTAGGCTTATATAAATATGTTTAAAATCTTTAAAGTTATCATAAGGAGTTGAATCAATAGCTTGTATCCATTTCTTTGAAATATTTGCCTCATCACTCAAAACTGTTTTGATTGCCTAAACTATACACATATACACAAACTTGTGCCAAACAAATACTAACGAATGGGTCCCCAACAGACTCTGAATTTGATCTAAGAAGATGAACTGCTATTGTCATAGCTGAACAAAGCATATTTCTCCAAAATATCCTTTCATGTGTTGTCCTTGTCATGGCTCTCGGAAATTCTTGATAAGCTTCTTTTTCCAAGAGATGTAAAGTTTGTAGGAACAAGTAATAGAAAAAACAGGCAGTCTTTCAGACATGGAAGCCATCTGAAACAAAGGCAGTAGAAAACAGGAGAAAACTTCAAGGTAAATCCAGGTTGGGAAGAAATAGTCTGAGTCTAACTTCTTTATGTTAATTAGCGAGAGAATAGAGAGAAAAGAGCAGTGAGCGCCGTGGCGCGGGGGGGGGAGTTAACAAGGGGGGCAGTGATAAGGTCATTAGCTCTCGTGCCATAGGGAAAAGAGACAAGCGCTTATTGCCTGTGAAACAACAACGCATTCGCAGGAGCCGAGAGGTGGGGTAAATTTCAGAGGGCCATAAAACTAATGTTCTGAGAGTCCAATTTTTGTGTAGAGGAGTGTATAACACAAGTCTGGAAATATTTCCTTCATTGTTTGGTTACGTGTGTGCATGAGCAAATACCTTTACATTGACCATGGAACAGAAACAAGATTTTTAAGCGGTTTTTATACACTGAGTGTATCACTGTAATGAGATTCCATACAACAGATGGTTCTATATTTCACAGGGAATATATTGTCTCCACCAAATTACTACAAGTTACTTTCAAAACAAGTTTAACTCCTGTTAATGAAACTGATTTAGTATATTTTGTATTTACGCTCTTTTTGGAAGACTCAACAGATTTAAATGTCTGAGTCATATATAAGTCTAAGTGTTAAAACATTATGATCTGCCCTAGGTGATAAAGTGGAGCAGTTTACAAAGAAAATGACATCTACAGCCACTCTAGCAGTCAGCTAATACTATGAATATATTTGGGGGCATGGCATCATTTCCCAGAATATAACACAGAAGCACAAAGTTCTCTTGGAGACCACAATCAGCTGTTTATTAGTGTCAGAACAGTGTATAACAATGTGACTTTGTTTATTCCAGAAGTGCCTTTGTACTGAACAAGTATTGCATAGCGTTATTTGACAATGAAGAACCTAATGTTTTGCCTGACTACAGCTACAGAACTTTCAAATCAAAGTACTTTGCTCTTGAAAAATGAAAGAAAAGCAATGTGAATGATTCTGTTCTAATGAAGTGCAGGGCTTCTCTTGGGAATAAAAATATGATAATTCATGTAACTGAAGCATTCCATGTAAATTGTCAGCTATTCAAATTAAAGAAGTAACTAATGAATAACTGCATGCAAGATTGCATGGTGATTAGCAGTACAATATTTAATATCAACTGATGTTATCAATCATTTCCCACTGTAATTACCCAAGGTGTTGAATAGAAAATTGCTTTAAAGTACATTTCAATAAATTAAGTATTAATTATTACAGGTAACTCGTGAAACGGACTGTTGCCACATAGTCAGAAGTGGGCAAAAAAGTTTTCCAACCTTATGAATATTTTTAAGATTTTATTTTTCTGTGCTAAAATGAAGCAAATGTTTTCTGAAAAATTCATGTGCAAAATGAGTGAGAACCACAAAGAAAAACAGCCCTTAAACTGACCAGACACCTGATAGTGAACTTGTCAATGATGTACAAAAACGATGTCCATGGTCAGCCACAGGTACATGGCCTAAACAGCACAATATTCACTATCAGTGATAGAAATGCAAACATGAATTGAGAGATTAACAGTACATTGGCCCTTATTTTTGGCAATGCAGTGTTTAAAATCATTAAAAAAAAGTGTTATGTTCTCACCTAAATTAATGCATTTATGTATGTATGCATTTATTTATTTGTTTACACAATCTGCAGTGATATTATTCTCTGATTATGTTATGCAGCTAGTGCATGCTAACACACATTTTAAGAAGATGAAAGATAACATCCACAATAACAAGAGTGGGGCTACTTTTCATCATGAATTAATAAAATGAAGAAGTACTTTTCTTGGAGTCTGAAATTTCACTGATGTAAGACTATTTGTATGATCTCTCTTAATTTCGTCTTTTGCAGGTGTTCCATTTGGTTGAGTTAATCATTAATTAGAGCTGGGACTTGAATCTGAGTTTCTTTTATCTCAGGTGTATGTAAGTGACCACTAGATTAATAGATATTCTGAACTGGCAAAGTGGTGAGGGATATATTTCTCTTTGGTTTTGAATAGAAATTTCATCCTGGAGCTAAGAGATTTTTCACAATATAAATTTAAACCAAACACATAGTTTTGCTTTAAGTCCCAGATTTGACAACCATCTCTACATAAATAATTTTCTATAGATTTTATATTAGCAATAGGTAGGGATGAGGTGGGGAGGAGACCTCTGAATTAGTAGAAAACCACTCTGCTGATTAATTTGCGTGTCATAACATTTTTACAGAGTATGAAAGTTAATTTGACTCCATGTCCTTGGAATATGCTATATGTTTCTCGAACTGATTTCTTTTTTAATTGCTATCACACAATCATAGAATAGCTGATGTTGGAAAGGACCTCTGGAGGTCATCTTGTCCAACACCCCTGCTCAAGCAGGGCCACTTAGAGCCAGTTGCCCAGGACTGTGTCCAGATGGTTGTACATTTTGACACGTATTTCTTCATATATTTTTAATTCTCTACTTCTTCGGAATAAATCCAGGTGGTTTTAAGTGTTTGTTTTTATTTATTATTAATTTATTTTTTTCTTATTCATTAATTCCAAGGCCAGACAAACTATTATGAGTTAAAGGTACTAAAGTAGAAGAAAATTCATGTTTACTACATGTCTTGTTGCATTTCTTTTAAAGATCTGGAACTATAGATGTGGGAATAGGAGGGACACTAATGATGTCTTCAGATATCTAACTCAAATCACACCTAAGTGAAGAGGTAAGTGTTCTTATATTTCTTCCGTGCTCCCTGGAGAGGACAGGTAGAGGGAGTTTCAGAACGGAAGCCTAACTCGCAAATTGTTATTGGAGAAGCTTTTTTCTTTCTCTGTGGACTAGAGAGAGCGCTTAAGAATGCTACTCTTCTAATATGCAGATTTTAATTTAGTCCTTAAATTAGGTGAGATTAATATCTTTTGTTGTGTTTGAGAAACAAGTTTGTGGTTAGGCCAGTGTGAAAGGATCAATTTATGCCTGGCTCATTAACTGCAATGACTGAAGTTTAAAAAAAGACAAAACAGAATATGTTAAGGATCCCTGGAAGCCTAATGTCATGCAAGGAGATATCTAGTTCTGGAGTCTGCAGGAGAGAAGGCACAATATACTCAGACTTGTAGTAAAGGTATTTTTGGCTTTATTTGGTGTAGTGTTTTGCTACACTTTCCCTAAGCAGTCTGTTTCCAGAGGATCTTCTTTTCCAATTTAAGCACACAGGCTTTTCATGAAGTGCTCAGAAATATATTTTCAGAAGATTGTCAGCTGAGCAGGAAGCCAGCTAAGCTAGCCAGGGCCAGAGCAGGACGTGAAAAAAACAGGGAGACTGCAGAGATTTAAGCTACTATTCCTTGTTCAGACCCAAGACTATACAACTTTCTTACTTACAAGTCTCAGCTGGGTATCCTTTACTTTAGTTAGGTATATAAACTAAATTGTTCATTACAGCAAGTCATGCCCTAGTAGCTGAACAGCAGTCTTTATCCTGATGCAAGGATTGGCAGAAAACAGAAGTCTGACAGGCTCTGCCTATGCTGATTTTTTAAAAAAACAAAACAAAACAAAAACAAACAAAACAAAGGAAAAAACCCAAAACAACAACAAAAATTGAGAGGTATAGCCTGCCTTATGTTTATACTACTTTGTGCTAGTCCCTTCCATAACATATTTGCCTTGGAGAGGGCTAAATTGAGTAATCCAAAAGAAGTAAGTGAGTGAACATTAGAACAGGGTGTGTGATCAGAGAACCAGTGCTCCAGCTCCGGTTTAACTCATGGTCTTTTATTAGAGAAACAGACATAATCCAAATGAACGTGGTTGCAGGGACCTAGTCATGACAACAGTGAAGGCCACTCTCCATCTCATTTGAAAATCTAGCTATCATACACCACGATTCAGAGTAGGACTCTTGAAATGTTTGCTATCTGTGTAATAGCTGTAGTACATGCAAGTTATTCAATTGATCCATTGCAAAGAAAGCTGAATAACTCCAGCATTGGGATGCACTCATCAGTTTTGAAAAATAACAGCTATGAATTAAGATGCCTACAGAGGTAGGGAGATGCTGGAGTACTTTTAAGGCTCCAGACCTCCTGTTGCCTGTGGGTTGACCACAGAGACACAAATAGCACCCTAATGAGGATTCCTGTTGTTGATTCTGCTGCTGACGTCCTTGAAAGCCAATACAAAAACTGAAAGAGTTTTTCTCAATCAAAATTTACTCTTCGTCAAATTAGAATGAAAGCTCAGACTAACTCTGAAACAGATAAATGATCTTTCTATGAATGTGGTGTGACTATCTTGGCAAGTCTTGTGCTACTGTTTTCTTGAGCTGTGTTTCTAAGCACAACAAATGGAAATTGCATTATCCATTTCACTAACAATATATATGAAAAGGGATGTTCAATGCCTGCCAAGCTGTCCTACAGCCTTCCTCCTCTCTTGCCACAAGTAGATACTTGGTTGTTTTTTAGCTGAGAAATGTTTAACAAGTTTCTGTCTACCCTTCCGCCTCCAGGCCTTCTTCCCTCCTCCCCAAAGTAGCTCAGTGACCTTTGTTGTGCTGAAATTCTTAGCAGACATTTGCTACAAAATCCCCAAATGATGAGAGTTTTAAAAGAAAATCTTTCTGAGTGTTTTTGATCTTTCTTATTTCTTTTGTTTTTTCTTTTTGACCCCAAAAATTTCAGTGAGCTGATTTACAGCACAGCTCTGCTAACAGTCCTGTCAACACAACTAAGGCGGCAGCAAACCGTGATATTCGAGTGGAAGTGACCAGCCAGGAGGAGACAAAATGGGGACTCTGAGATAGTACTTTTGCTAGAGGAAATATATCACTGAAATTCACCCTTACTACATTAAAGCCCTAGGATGAGATTACGCAGTGGTGCTGAATGAATGGTTCTGAGAGAGCATATGCAAACACTCTGGTCCGGAACGTGAGGGATAGCTTTATGCTTTGCAGTATAATGTATACAAATTCAGATCTAGTCAGTTTACTGTTTGTAAACTGCAAAACAAAATGAAACAAAACAAAACCCCATTGCTTCTAGTAGCAATTCCTGAAAAGAAAGAAAAAAAAATCCTCAGGGTAAACTGTCAGTTTATATTTCAATCTTAATAAAAAAGAGCAGTTGTAAGGAATCAGGCCTCAAAGTAATAACCAAGTCAGACGCTACAGTGTAAACCCATATCACAGAATTATTTTGATTTATGTTTGTAGTATAGATAGAAATACCAAAGAGAGTATACAATGAAATTTTAGCAGAACGAAGTCTCGGAATTTGGTCTCTGTACAGTTTGCTACACAGAAGTCTTGCTCAAGAGGGCCATAAACCTACTTTAACGGAAGTTAGTAATTTGCCTACTGTGTGTTGAGTCACCTAATTGTTGTTTACGTTGATGTAATTGCTATGATAAAAGTAGTAAAATGGACTAAACTAGATTTTCAGAGCTATAGAATGATATCCTCATTAAATTAAGAGATGATCACTGAATTCAATCTGATTGGCTATTAAGACATTTCCCAATGTTAATTCTGCATAATAAAACATGTTTTACATTGTGTAAGAGACAACACAGACAGAATGATGCCAAAAATGAATAGAGCTGTTCGAAGTCTGATTACCCCGATGCATCCCTTCTTTACCATTTTCTGATTTCTCTATTCATAATTTTGGCTCTTTATAGGCCATTTCAGAATTGAACAGCTTGTAAGAAAAAGTCTGATGCTTACAGCAAAGCGGTGGGGAGAAGGAATGCACAAATTCCATTAAGCATTTGAATAACTCACAGGGTGACTTTTTGTTACTAAACAGGCCTCTCTGTGCCTCGGTTTCCGTATCTGTAAAATGATAATTCCTCTGCTTACACGGCATGTTCCAAGTTTAAAACATTACATTTCTTTAGTGACTGTCATGTGAGGATCCCAAAAATGTCATTCAAATATTGCAGAAAAGGTTTAGAAACTAAATAAAACAGCCTTGTCCCCCTAAGGAGAGAGAATTGATGTGGTGTTTGTGGACATTCATAGTGGTTCCTTCATAGCAAGCACTGAATTCAACGTTGCAATAGGGGAGTGATGAGAGGTAGAACAAACTCTTAAGAAAAAGCGTAAGAAAGGCCAGAATACTACAGAAAATACTAGACCTTTTGAGGGGAAGACCTCCTGGTTCAAAGCAAACAAGTAAACAAATGAAACAGTCTGAAAGATTGGCCAAAGAATACAAAATGGGAGAGTATACCAAGCACATCTTTTTATTAGGTATGAGCAAAAAATGGCTAGAAAAACCAAGATGTTCAGATTCTGCTAAATGAATGTTGAGGGGGATCTTCCAATTTTGTGTGGAAGATTAAAGAGCTAGAATAAAAATACCAGCAGACAAAATTTTCTCAAAAAATAAATTACTTTAAAAGCAAATTTGTGTATCAGCATTCTATCAAGTTCCAAAATGACATACGAAAGAGCAAATTATAGTAGAGATGCTATGCTACGTCTGTGTAGTCTACTACAGGACTGTGGTAGTCCACCCTGATGTCTCAGTCTCTTTTATATCTTTCATTGTCTATTATCATTACTAATGATTGTTTTATATTCTCTCTTGAGTGAAGGAAGGGGCTTTCTGAGTTCTGCTCATAAAATAGGGACTAGTATTGATTTTTCTTCACTTCCCTTGCTGTGTAGAAGCGAATGTTCAAATTAATGTGTGTGTTTGCAGGAGCTGGTGAATTTATTTATAAAGAATTCAGGGCATTCCTTGTTGCCTGTGCACTTTACCTCTGAATACTACAGGGTCCTGTGAGACAAAAGTACGACAAAAAGACTGTTACATGGATTCCTCTTTTAATTACTAGGAAAAGTGAAACTTGTTCATCTGGGATTCAGTAGGGGCTTGCAGGAGGGCCTGCTGAATCAACCCTGTATTTACACCGTTCTCTTTTCCTCTGAGATTTGCTCTCTTAACGCATCTCACTGAAGTGTTCATTCAACACTACTTGCTATCATATGGAACTTCTCTATATAATTACAGTTACTGTTTGCTCTATCAGCTGTCAAATTCTTCCTCTTGTAACACCTGTGCTGTTACTTTAAATGCAATGGAATACCTCAAAAGGCTCAGTTATCATTACGGCAGCCATTGACCTCATATAGTAATTTTGGCATGAATGACTCTGTGACCTTAATATTTTGTGGGTGAAATATATTTCTTCCTGACAGTTTAGACTGAAATCAGACTCATCCATTTGTAATAACAACTTCCTTTTACTACAAAATAAGAAGTTGAATTTGCATAATAATAGTACAAATTTTGTTGCTTGTGTTGATGAATATTCTTTCAAGCATTAATTAGGCACACAGCACCTAGGTGTCTAGGTTATTGCGTATGATTTTAGGGGGAAATGTATTTTACTCAGGTTTTATTAGAACCATGCTAACAACATTTCATTGAGTGTTCTCTTGGACTATTGAGATTTTCCATATTGAGAGATAAGGAAAGGGAAAGGCAGAGGGACAGCCAGCCAGCAAAAGGCAATCATCCTTTTCACACCAAACCAAGGAACATCTCAGGCTCTAAATTAGAAAGGTGTGTGCCACTTGAGCACTGTAAAGATAACCAGAAACGAAAAACAACCAACGAAATAGGGTGAAAAGAAAACAAACCAAAACCATCAAAAGGAAAACTGAATTTAGTGATAATATCTGTAGGTGCAAAGCTTCCTCTGTGTGATTACTGCATGTCCATCTAACTACAGCAATAAATAACAGCCATTAGCAAAAAAAAAAAAGTCAGACCATATCAATTAGATGCTTACTGTGCACTTCGGTAGCAAAAAAATTGCTTAATATAGATAAATTATAATGTGAATGCCTGTTTGACATCTTTTGGTCCATTTCCTTTGAAATATGCACTTAAATGTTAATATTAGATTCCATAAACAAGTATAACAAAAAGGATACCCGCAACAAAGATGAAAGAACATAAAAGGCCTGAAGTTGACAGTATAAGTACCAAATCTGATAGAGCACAGCAGTTATAGAAACATAAAACATGTTGAAAACATCATAATTATAGCTGGTTAGAGATCAAAGAGGTATGTGCAATAAAAGCAAACATAAGCAATCAGATAAGACACATTAAAAAAAGAATTTTGCTGTAAACATGAATGATAGTTATGGAATAATATTTAGCTGACATTATTCAATTAAAAATAAAATGATTTTATGACATTGATCTTTCTTATTTGCTCACTTCAGTTGCTTAAAATTAAGATAATATACTTTCAGTATGAATTTACATATTTTAGAAGTATGTAGGTTTTATGCTTTGAGTATGTATATGCATACACATACCTGCACACACATATACATATATATATGCACACACACATACACACACATATTTGTGTGTGTGCATGTGCATAATTTTTAAGATTGTTTAAGGGGGAAGTTTATATGACATGCTATAAATACCTGATAACACCTGAGGGAAAATATTTCATAACCTGTAGAAGATCAGTCTTTACTGTTCTAAGATTGTCCTTAAAGTGATGATATGGAAGTAGGATACTTGAAACCTCAATAAAACAGGGCACCTGCAAGGTGAAGTATTCCTATTACACAGCAAGTTTCATCAATTTCATGTTGTTTTTCTTGACGAGATATCCTCCATGACAGAATTCGCCAGATAGTCCACAGTAATAGATATCTTCTTCACCAACAGAGTCTACCTCAGAAGGTATTGAACATCAAGTGGATGTTTTCTAACTTTAGAAATCGTTCCAAAGATAAAATGAACTACACCAAAGAAATGTCTGTTTACATCCACTAACTATAAAAGGTCCTACAGTGATCATCTTCTATTATAAAAGTCTAGATCCATCCCTTTGCATCCCAGCGGTACATAAACTAAGCTGATCTATTGAGAATAATGACATCCCATTGCTTCTCTCACACAGAACCACTAACATAAATGTGACATAGGTGTGACCCTGGAGATCCACCGCCACGTGTTTGCATATGGAGTATGGATGGGTCCTTGTCTTCTTTGTGGCGGGAAGAGAATGTAGGGCCATATATTCTCAGCAGAAAAGCTTTCTGTGAAAGGTGTAATCAGAAAATGTAGATGTTGCTGAGAGAAAAGGATGCTTCCTGAAAGCTCTGGCTTGTAAACCAATTACAGGATTAGGATTTTGAGTTATAGAAAATTTAAGTAGCGTTTGAAAATGTTCTAATGAGGACTTGGGATAAAAATTAAAGAGAAAAGGATAATATGGACATACCTTGTGACGACTTTGAGTTTCTGACCGAAAAAAATATTTTCATGTCCAGTTTTCCAAACTCAGAGAAGATTAAAAATCAGAATCAGCTGTAACTTATTTTACATCCTTGAAAATAAAGTTTCCTAATATTTTGTTTGTTCAATTCTTTGTATGGTTGTTTTCCATTTCAGTTATTCAGGTTGTTTTAATGTAACAAAATAAAATTTAAAAAAATCTCCAACGAGTTTCAGTAATCACTGACAACAAAATAATTTTAGGATTATGTATTTCCTTGGAAAGCTAGTGTAGAAAGTGCTTATTTTCCTATTACCTCCAGCTTACAACTTCTATTCTGCTGTCCTGCGGTTGAGGGCCCTCTCTTTTTCTGTGATCCCCAAGCCTTCAGTTGTGTTCATAGCCAGCTGACACAGTCGATGTTACAGCTCCCAGTGACCGCCAGGTCACCTGGACATGTTGTCCATGCTAGCCCAAGCCAATAGTAGGAGACAGAAACCAGGTTTATAGACTGACCTTTGGCAGGAGGTCTGCACAACATAGCGATGCCAAGGAAGTACTGCAGAGGACTGAACAGGGACAAAGTTTCCTAACCATTCCTAACCGGAAATATTTTAGGATTTCTCAATGCCAGATTATTTTCTTTTTATTTTTATTTCAACTATTTCAGAGTTCTACACTGTGATGTGTAAATAATTTAAAATCAATAGCAAAGCATCATAACTTAGAAAGTTCTTTTTTCTTTTCTTTTTTTTTTTTTCTTTTTTCTCTTGCTTCTACTACCTTGGGAGCTATTCCTTATATTTACAATGGATAATTCTGCCGGTTCTGAAACTATGATTCCAAACACATGAATACTTTGAAGTACTACTACTATAATTACTAAAGATTTTTTTTTTTTCCATCATTGTACCTACTGACTAATTTTTATATCTTTTTTTTTTTTTCTGAAGCCCAAAGTTAGTGAAAAAGAAGAGAGTGTTTCTCTCTCTCTTTTTCTCTCTCTTTCTTTCTCTGTCTTTTAATATATATGCTACATTCTGGAAATAGAGTGTGGAGACATTTTTTGTTTATGATGTAAAGTGCCAAAGTTGCAGTGAGAGTACCTGAGAGATACGGTTATGCCGAATTTAGAGACGACATTAGGGGAGCCACAAGCTGCAATGTAAATCCTGCAGGAAAGGGGAGCTATTACAAAACCAAACCTAATTAACAGCAACTGAGCAGCCTTCAGAGTATGCAGCCACCTCCTATCATTCACACACACACACACATAGTTGCTAATCCCAGAACCATATCAGCTGCCAGGTGTATACCCCCTCATCAAATTCAAAGAGACAAAGGGAGATTAAAGTAACATTGTGTATTTAATATATTGATACTGATGTGCATGATGATAAAGATACCAAACATGCTCCTCTAATAACGAGCCATGGAAAAAGACTATTAATAGGAAGCTGAGGTAGGGATGAGTATAAATATATGCAAAGCCGGGAGAAGTGGCTGATACACCAGGGGGTCGTGCTGCCATCCAGAGGGTCCTCGACAGGAAACTCATAGAGTTCAACAAGGTGAAGTGCAAAGTCCTGCACTTGAGGAGGAATAACCCCAGGCACCAGTACATGCTGGGGGCCAACCAGCTGGAAAGCAGCTCGGCAGAAAAGTCCTTGGGGGTCCTGGTGGACACCAAGTTGAGCCAGCAGTGTGCCCTTGATGCAAAGAAGGCAAATGGTATCCTGGGCTGCATTAGGAGGAGTTACCAGCATGTGGAGGGAGGTGATCCTTCCCCTCTACTCAGCACGGGTGAGGCCACATCTGGAGTATTGCATCCAGCCCTGGGCTCACCAGTATAGGAGCGACATGGACATACTGGAGAGAGTCCAAAAAAGGGCCATAGAGATGATGAAGACACTGGAGCGTCTCTCTTATGGGGAAAGGCTGAGAGAGCCAAGACTCTTCAGCCTAGAGCAGAGAAAGCTCAGTGTATATAAATACCTGAAGGGAGGGTGTAAAGCGGACAGAGCCAGGCTCTTCTCAGTGGTGCCCAGTGACAGGACAAGAAGCAACAGGCACAAACTGAAAGACATGAGGTTCTTCTGGAACATCAGGAAACACTTTTTTTCACTATGAGGATGACCGAGCACTAGTACAAGTTGCCCAGGGTAGTTGTGGATTCTCCATCCTTGGAGATATTCAAAAGCTGTCTGGACACGATCCTGGGCAACTGGCTACAGACAGCCTTGCTTGAGCAAAGGGTTGGACCAGATGACCTCCAGAGGTCCCTCCCAACCTCAACCGTTCTGCGATTCTGTGATCTATTCATTGGATTTACAGTAATGTTCTTATTTAGTGTTCAGCTACTTTATTAATGAGATAATGTTTAATAAAGGTATTCCTGAGTGATAGGAGGAAGTTTTATGAGGAAGTGTTTACATTATGGAGAATACCATATGTGCTATAAAAGGCATATGAAATACAGCATTACTGGTTTGGGACTCCATGTCCAAGCAGTGATACTCCACAGTGTATAGTGTGTCAATAGTGGGAATAACATAGGTTACACTTCTGCAAAATGCTTTCAGTGGTGGGAAGAAGAAAGTCAGTGACGGATTAATAAATAATATTAAAGTAAGAAGATAGCAACTCTTTTGACTAGCAGCCCTTAGCAACACTTAAGGAGACTCAGAATTGAGCAAGTGAAAATTATTCTTGCATTTGGCCATGTATTTTCAAAAACTCTGCTAATGAGATCTGCTGGTATCAAGAAGATAAAAAGGATTGAAAAGATAGGTAGTGTTATTGGGAATTATATATTTCTGTGAAGTATCTTGTTGCCTAATTTGAAAGTGCTAGGAAGGTAAATTGTTACCAAAAAAAAAAAAAAAGGTACAGAAAACCCTTGGGTTAGTATCTGCCTGGTCTTTGATATAAATGTGATAGAAAGTAAAGAATACGTAAAATATATTTACAGATTTTAAATCCAAAAGGGACCACTATAATCACCCAGTTTCACCCGGGTTTTAATGCAGTCACTGTAAAAATATTTTGCTGCTGTCAAGCATATCTTCCTCTATAACATGTAAAGAAAATATTTCAGAATGAAAACTTAGTATTTTAGGAATATGAGGTTTTGATATAAAATCTCCTTCTCAAGTATGATTACAGTTGCATGTACTTTTGACTAGTAAATCGTGCCCATATACTTGAGGAACAATTTGTAATGGGAAACAAAGAAATCGACTTGATAGTCACCACAGTAACTGACTGAGCTGATCTTGTTTTTTGGCTGTTCAGTGTTCATGACAGCTTTGAAATTCTGATGAACATTGGAAGATATCATTGAAAGTCAAAATTCAAAATAAAGAAAGGTAAGAACTAGAATCTAATGAACTTAATTTAGAACAAAAGTTTTTATTGCAATATACAGTGTATTCTAAACAAAAATATTTGATAAATTGTTGTCAGGAAGAGCGTCGTGGTTTAACCCCAGATGGTAACCAAATACCATGCAGCCACTCGCTCGCTCCCCCCCTCCTCAGTGCGATAGTGGAGCAGAATCGGAGAGAAAGGAAAACTTGTGGGTTGGGATAAAAACAGTTCACCAGGACAGCAAATGAAAAATAATAATTACTATATTCTATATTAATAATGATAATAATAATAAAATATAAGGATAATAGAATATATAAAACAAATGATGCACAATTTCTCACCACCCAACAACCAATACAACCTGTCCTGAGCAGCAGTCAGGGAACAGGAATATTCCCCAGCAGCTGTCCTAGAACAGCAAGTTCCAGAGAGAATGAGTGAGGGAACAAACAGCCAACCAAATGAACGAAAAAAGGTCCAAATGAACGAAAAAAGGGAAAAGAAGGGAAGAGGCCCACTGGCCCACCCTCACATACTGGGCATGCCATCTATGGTGTGGAATAGTCTCTTTGGCCAGTTTGTATCAACTATTCTATCTATACCCCTCCCAAGTTTTTGCACCTGCACATCAGCAAAACCTGGGAAACTGCAAAATGTCCTTGATCATTTAGCAACAACCAACAACATCAGTGTGCTATCACCATTCTTCACATACTAAATCCAAAACACAGTAGCTACTGGAGAGGAAATTAGCTCTATCCTGGCTGAAACCAGGACAAAGAGGTAATTATTTAATAATAGTGTAAAACAATAATAAAGGAATTGTTTTTCCATCATTATAAATATTTGTCTAGCAAGTTCTATCACATGATGTGAAAGAATAGGGAGATACAAAAGTCTTCAAAATTAGAAAATGAGAGATAGAAATCTGAAACATGTTTCAGAGTAACTGCCAAAAATTGATTTCATAACCCTTCCTGGTGACATGTATTCAAGTTTAAGAAGGTTGCAACTGCATTCTCCTTAAAGATCTGCCCTTCAGTGGTGTACATAACAAGGAAATAGACAAAAAAGTTTATAATTCTCTAGGAATTATGACTCTTTAATGAATTAATGATCCATTGATTAACTGATTAGGCTAGAAATGGGTGGACTGAATTGGGTGTGGTTTTGAGTATGAATAACAAATTTTGTTCTCAGTAGCACACATGGAAAATATACTGAAATTTAAAGTGGGTCATATTTGGCCCAGAATACCTGTTTCCATCACATTTCTTTCCAACTTCTGTTTAGGCGGTATCCCAAAATTGTCAGAAAAGTTTAGAATATGCCGTAAATAACAACCATGAAGTTCTGAAACTGGTGTCACATTTGCCTGTTATGTGTTACGCTTTTCTGATAATATAAGAGGAGTTGATAGGATCTCATGCATTTCTCAGCTGCTGGGTGGCATTAATTTATGGGTTTGTTTCTAGTGGGTCTGTGTATAGTGGTTCACTTGGCAGACAAAGAATAATTTATGGACTATAAAATGTGAAGCTGGCACAGAAATCAAATTGTTCCTTTAAGCTTCTACGCTTGAGGACTTAGCTCCTCATACACTCAGTAAAGGGGAAGACCAAGACAATTATTTCACTAAAATTTGAATCCAAATCAGATTAACTTTAATGCATTTTCTGTTATTTCAGTTTTGCAGGAATAACCCATGTGTGTGTCTCGAAGAGTGAGTTGGGAAAATTTTTGTCTGAAAAATGTTGATGTTTCCAAAGTAAATTTTTCTTCTACGGGAACATACTACTTTTATTGAAAAATGTGTTAGGAACTCTGTCTTACAAGCAGAACAAAAATTTCTGGTCAAAATAGAGAAAATACTAATTAACCTGAGAAAAGCAAACAGAGTGAATAGGGCAGTGAACACTTAGTAGGAAGCGTGATACTTTAATTCAAATTTCTGCTCTGTCTAGTGCAGATTTGGGACTTGAATCTTTGCCTTCTGCATTGCAGGTGAGTGCCATAACTACAGTTTTAAAAGCCATTCTGGAGTTTTCTCTCTGTCTCATATTGAAAGAAAGAGAAAAGAAATGACACTGGAAATAGCCCATAATTCTTCAGTGGGGTCCAACAGTCAAGGTGCAGAATGTGCTTTGGATGTGTATTACTGTGAAATAACTTTACTCTCTGATTCATACCTGGGCCCTATCCTCTGAGCAGCCACGCAACACATCTTAGTTCATTCTTGGGATCTTGTTTAGAGAAAACTAAGTGATGTTTTCCAAGTAAGTCAGGGTGCAGCTCTGGGAATCTGTTCTCTACAGACTGTGTGGATGAGGTAAAACCAACTCTTTGAATTCCTCTTGGCGACTACATCACCAGCTCCTCCTATTCCAGCAGCTTTTCAGACAGCCTTCCTCTATTCCTGAGCAGAATGCCCAAAATCATGCAGCACACTTCTGGAAGCATGCTGTAAAACACCATTCTGGTCACTCTCCATATTATGCTCATGTTCGTGCTCTTTGAATAATAACAACAATACTAATAGTAACGACAATAACAATAAAAACAATAACAATAAAAATATATCTGGGTTAGGAACATGGGGGCACCATATATCACTCATAAAGAGATCAAGGGCTAAGAGCTATGCAATGTTGACTGAATCAGTCCCACTGTATGGCTGACTGGACTTGAGCCATGGGAATGTGAACTGCTCTGTGTCAGCTGAGCAGGAGCACAATAATCACTCCTCAGCAGAGGTTAATACAGCCTTTGCTTTGCCTGAGTCAGAAAAGGGACTCAAAATTAGTTCTCTTTTGTCTCCCTTGAATGCACTAGCCGCTGTGTTACCAAAGGGGCACTGTCACGTTCTCATGACCAGAAGGCTTTGGCTCCCATGCACATGAGTTCTGAGAGAGTCAAGACTTAAGACAAACCTCTCTTCACTGTTTCATACTGGCTGCCTCGGAAAGCATTCTCCAGCACAACTCTTAAGTATCTATCTGGCTCTCTCCATGTGTCATATAACTGTAAAAAAGTAGTATCACTGGGAATTAAAAAATAAAGGATTAAAAAAAAAAAATTGTATTAAAGGGTTGAGTCAAAGTCCCCCCTGTAGAAGTTCCCTTTACAGAACTTCCCTTTCATCCCTTTTGATGGTGGCTAGCTGTTAAAAGCCAAGGTATTTAAATGCGCTTCTTGCTAACACTTTCGTTGCCATCATAGGTGGGCAGAGATGACATCCTGAAACAGAACTCCCAGCTGATGATACAAGAATTTTTTTCAGCCACATTAATCACCCTGCTGAAGTTTGGCTTGTGATACCTTGCATACAGCAAAATAAATAAACTCCCACATCGATAACTCATTCAACCACATGAAATTCTACTTACCACATGACTGAACATACTATTGATTTTAAACTAACAGCTATCCAGTTTTTCATCAATCCAACAGTACCGGTTGCTTCTACTCTTTTCTCTCTTCTTATATTCCTATTTCTTTTTCCTTTTCTCCAGCTCCTAAACTTTTACTTTTCCTTGATCCTTTCTGCCCAGATTTCCCTGGTGAAGTCAGAAGTGGGTGCTTTCCAGCAATATGTTGTTTTAGCCAGCATATGATTTACAAGTCAGAAAACCCTTGTATGAGGCAACAGGACTTTCTTATGGCATTCATGGTCACTTAGCTGCAGTACAACATAAAGCATTTTCTCCAATTCAAATTAATATCACCGATAATATTTTGTTGAAAACAAAGAATCATTGGAAGACATAATCCAAAGTAAGGTTTCTTAACAGCAAAATTTTGTAAGTTAAAGAACTGATTCCAGAAAAACACAGGAGTTTCCATTATTTCTGTTACTTAAACGAGACTGACCAGCACACTGTGGGGTATACAGTAAGGAATAGTCTTGTGGTGGAGGAGAAATGGGGCAGATAACTGGAAAAATTTCCTATCTCAAATTTCTTTTTTTGTATGTTTGCAGTCAATGTGGAATTCATATAAAGCCAAATGAGTGACTGGCCAATTGTGTTAGAAAAAGGACAAGGAGAGAAACTTGATGTTTCAAGAGGCCTTGTAGAAAAGAGAGATTAGGAAATAAATGCAGACCTTGAGGCTAAAATCTTATTTTGCAAAGAAAAGCCCTGTAAGTATTTCTTTTTCAACTTACTATCGAAGAAGCTTTATACAGTAAATATCATTGTATTTGGAGAGCTCAGCATCTGTTATTCTTTCATATTGATTAAAATACTTTAAATATCAGGACTCATGTGACCAAGACAGTATTAGCTTGAAATAAACTGTTGCTCTCTTACTATTAGCTGAAAGCATTGAAGTATTTAAAAAGTAAGAAAGAGACGGGTATTATTCCTGCAGGGTGAACAAATGGCAAATGGAAGTATGCAAATGGATTTTGTCAGGAGTATAAAATATGCAGTCCTTTAGATTTCTTTTTTATATAATCTGCAAAGATTCAATGTTAAAATCATAATATATTTAAGGCATAGGAAGCATTTTTACAATCTCTTAGTTGTCATCTTTTAACATTACAACAAGCGCATTTCCTTTTAGTTGCTTCTATATTTAACTTTTCCCCATCTAACAGTTTAAAACAGAAATCTGGTTTGTACAGTGAATCTATTCCAATCTGACGATATTTTCAGACTTTATGTTTTTTTCAGTAGGGGATACTTTT
Source organism: Phoenicopterus ruber ruber (assembly GCA_009819775.1). Classification (NCBI taxonomy): domain Eukaryota; kingdom Metazoa; phylum Chordata; class Aves; order Phoenicopteriformes; family Phoenicopteridae; genus Phoenicopterus; species Phoenicopterus ruber. The sequence continues at coordinate 184,834,888 of CM020215.1, read as the reverse complement.
ACCCTTACTGGGTAGATGTAGGAAAGCAGTAAAGTATCTGAGATTAAACTAAAGCAGCCAAGTTGATCTGCCACAGAGGTTAAATAGAGTGATGCCTGTAAATCCTAGAAGGGACATCTCGTATTCCAATAGCTGTACTTCCACGATGAAGTATTATCCCTTGGTGTTTTTTAAGCAGTATCCGTGTGAATGTACTTCATTGTGAAATCCCTTGGACTACTTCAAGTCTAGAAGGTATTGGCAAGTGGGTGGCCGGTTGCACCTGCTATTTGCATCGCCGTGGGAAACAAGGCGTTGTACCCCTCCTGTGCCTTGCGGCCAGAGGTGAACTTAAACTTCAGAAACAGCCAGCAGCCGCAGGCTGGAGTTGCTAAGGCAACGCTCTGGATGGACACAGCCTAATGACTGGCACCCATTGCTGGGTGGGTTTCGCCTGTTGGCTGAAAGGGGGTTGTGGCTGCCCTGAAACACGGCAAGTGTTTCTGGCAGACATCCGTTGCAAAAGGCCCGTTCTCATGGTCCTAATCATTCTTTTAGAAGACTAAGGGAATAGAGGAACATGGGAAATGATTTAAAATGTGGAAAAGAAAAGGAGAAGAAAGTTAACAGAATGCTAGAAGTTGATTTAGGGCTGTATTTCCACAGCCTTTCTCTACCATGGAGGCGAGAGAAGCCTATGATATCGGGTATGAAAAAGAGAGCAAGGGAGACTGACATGCTAATCCCCCTTGCAAGCAAAAGGGTAGAAAATTGTCTAGAGAAGTGCAGGGAATGATCGAATCTCTGACCAGGAACAAAGGGGAATAAAATGTTCTGTGAAAGGAAATAAAACAGATCAAAAAGGGGAGCCAGTGGTCATGGCTGAGTCATTGTCTGTTTACTGGTTTACTCCTGGGTTTTTACAGCTCTGAGTCAGAAACCCTAGAGAAATGTAAGATACAAGGTTTTACACAACTTATCCATCCTCTGTTGATATGTTTCTATGAACTACTGAATGCACTAATGACAATCAAGTCCTGGAAATTTTGACTTTGCCAAACAATAAACATACGATTGAAAGAATTGTTGAGCCAAATTTCCTTTCACTGTAAACAAGTTTCAAAGAAGCTCATTTAGGTTTATAGGCACACTCTACAAACAGAATTTGAGATTTTTTTATTTTAAAAACCACTGTGTAGCTACTTAAGCTACATGTGATTCAATGAGCTGAAAACCAGGAACAGGACAGCTTACAAGTATAACAAATGTCTACTTAGGTTTTAGAAATCACTGATCAAAAAGTCTAGTTTAATTATGTATCTCATTATTTCTCTTCTTTCTCTTACTGTTGTATCTTTCAGCAAATTTTAAATAAAAGTGTTGAAATAAACAGTTTCACCAAAGGGTTATTTGAGTGCCTGAATGCGGTACCAGATCCCCTGGGATATTTGAGACGTGCATGATCCTGACAGACGCAACACAGGAACTGCAGGAAATCCGTGCCCTTCTAGAGATGCAGCTGGAAGCCTGGAAGGCTGACTGAAGGTGCCTAACCTGTCTCTATCCACGTACTTTCAGGCAACTGATTCCTATGTCAGCTCTGGCTTACTGTCATTAGAAAGGTTCCTGGGTTAGAATTTTTTCTGGGGCCTGAAGTTTATATGCAGTGATGCTTGTAAAATGGCAAAGCCTATATTTGTGAAGATTTAGGACATAAGGTACTTACTTAAACTTCAACAGGTTTGTATGGTTTAACTAACCGCCAGAATTTGGCAGTAGTGCTTTCAGCCCATCACTTTTCTTTTTCAACTATCTATCTACAGCAAATCTTAAGTTGTTTGTTGAAGTGCTTTCTTGAATAGAGGAAACAGGACAAAACTGCGGCAAAAAAAAAGCGGGTAAGCAAGCTCCTTCTATTGTGCCTTACTTCTCATGGTTGATTGTTTCCTGCTACCATCCAACACCTTCAGTGCTGTCATGGTTTAACCCTGGTAGGCAGCTAAGCAACACACAACCACTTTCCATGCCCTCCCCCTCCACCCCCCCAAGAAAACAAAGAAAAACAAAGCCAAGAAAAACAAGTGAAAAAAACCCCAACAACTGTTCACCACCAGCTGACTGATGCCCAGCCAGTCCCCAAGCAACAGCAGCCCCAACAAACCTCCCCCCACATCCAAGTTTTTATTGCTGAGCATGACGTCATATGGCATGGAATATGCCTTTGGTCAGCTGGGGTCAGCTGTCCCAGCTGTGTCCCCTCGCAACTTCTTGTGCACCCCCAGCCTCCTCGCTGGTGGGGTGGGGTGAGAGGCAGAAAAGGCCTTGACTCTGTGTAAGCACTGCTCAGCAGTAACTAAAACATCCCTGTATTACCAACACTGTTTCCAGCACAAATCCAAAACACAGCCCCATAGTAGCTACTATGGAGAAAATTAACTCTACTCCATCCAAAACCAGTAGAAGTACTTATGGCACATGCACTGCAATCCTGCATTCATTTACTGTTGCTAATATTATTTATGCTGCCTCTGAATTTGAGAAGCAAAATGGTTTCCATGCAAAAATAAGTCATCCTCTGTCTTCTCCTTATTTTCAATACTTCATTTTTTTCCCTCATTTTCTCACTGTTCTTTCTAGAATTTTTAAGTTTCTTTAAAAGGTTTTTTCCTTTTTCCCTTTCTCTTACACATATCAAGATTTTTCATATTCCTTGTTAGCTTACTTTGGTCTCTGTTTCCCTGGCTGGATTATACCAGAGTGAATTTTAATTGCCATTTCTTCCATTATTTCAGTTTCAATAGTACATTTCCTAAGTGTTATAAAATCTTAGTCAAAATTCCACTGAGCATTTCACATTCCCTCAAAGTCAGACTTTCTGACATCAAACTTAGTGTGTTTCTTTCTCTGCTAAGAAGCCTCATAAGTACACCAAATCTAAAGATTTCTTGTTTGCTAGATACTGCACGTTCTCAATATCAACCCTATTTATACCTGTCTCAAGTCACTGCATTATACGCAGAATTGCCTCTAACCGTGTCGGCTGTTTAGCAGAAAAACAAGACCAAAAGAACCAAAACAAAAAATCCCACCTCTCTTTCCTCACCACCTCCCTCTCAACAATGTACAGTTCCTTGCAAAGAATATTTCTCCTAGGTTTTTGCATAGTTTCTATCAAAATCAGTATCAAGGTAATTAATTATATTTCCCTTGGTAAAGATTAAAGCCAAGCTCTAACAGGCCATGCTGAGTGTACTGCCACATCTGCTCTAACTGCCCAAGAGATCTGTAGCTGCATCAGTGAATTGCCTGACTGCCTTTATTATCCAAATTTCTATCAAAACTTTCTCTACTGTCATTCCAAGTGTTTATGCCATTTTTCTCAGCAGATTCTGTTTCATTTCTCAGTAATGTTACTATTCTTGCCTCCTGTTTTTTCCCTATCTGTGCCTTATATGCTGACACTTTAAATCATCATGCTCTGTATTGATTCAGTAAAGTGCACTGTTCCACTCATTTCATATTGTACGTATAAGTGAAAATCAACAAAAATGTTTGTGGGAAGTGAGGAGGACTGACAAATATGTCATTCTCGATTCACAAGTTTTACACTGATTAATTGGTGAGCACTCAACAATATGAGTAACGATTTCTGGTTTCACAACTGTCCGTAGGTGCCTGACTGAATAGGATTTTGGTGCCTGAGTCCCTAGTGAAATCAATGGAAATTAGAACTGTGGTCCCTAAATAGCTTTGTATTCCTGTCGCCTGTAATAACTGCCAATAGGACAGATATAGCTCGCTCAGTGATGTTTAAATATGTGTGAAGAAAACATAGCAGCTTATAAATTTACAATGAGTTATGAAATAAGAAAGATTGTTAAGGGCCTGATCCTTAAATTCTTATGCTTGTTCTGGTCTGTAATAATAGGTAAGTAGATAATTTAGTTGATTTCGAGCACATTCTGGTTCTTTCTTACTGTGTTTTTTGGACTCTTCATGTAGAGGACGTCTTTCCAGGAAGATCTTTGCCAGTGGCTGCATCATAGTGATGATCCAGAAGTCCCATCATTCCAAGACCCAGAAGTCCTGAAACCTACAGTTCCTGTGAGGAAATGCAGAGCTTCAGTGGGTGCAGGGATTAACATGACGCTGACCTGAAAGAAAATGTTCTGTGTACCTTCCCTACAGGAAAAAAAGAAAAAAAATAAAAGGGTGGCAATCTGACATTTACCCATGAAAAATGTCAATATTAAGGAAAACACACAACCCACATTCAGCAGATTTTGATGGAAATTTATCAACAAGCTCTACTCAAAATCTCAATATACTATAATGTCCTTAAAAGGAAAGAGTAAAAATTCCATCTAGATAGTTCTTTCAAAAGAAAATAAAACCAGAAAATATATATGTACAGAACTAGAGCAATATTTTACTATGTCAAGTGATAAAATGGATTGTTATCCAAATAGTTTTAGTTTTCTCATTCAACTTTAACTTCATGTTTATTTTTAATCTGTCAAATTAATGTGCAAGAATTGACCCCCTACATTTTTCATTAGGTATTGATGATATACTGCCAGTTGCTTCGTTTTTTTTTTCCCCTCAGGATAAGAAGTAGTTGTAGTTTCTAGGTATTTTTTTTTTTTAAATATTTTTAGGTATTTATTATAGTTGCATTTGGTTTTGCTCAATACAGTGCTGTGTATCATTTCTTGCCTTGAACATCTGCAGCATATTTGACCTGGGGGAGTAAAACAACAACCTTAAGACATACAGTCCTGATGCAGCAGCATAGATATATTACTGACTATTAAATGTAAACATTTATCCCCATAGTTATTACTGCATAGCATCTTACTTTCCACAGCTATAATTCTATGTAAAAGGTCTCGTGGAAAAAAAAAAAAAAAAAAGGTGGTACCTGTGTATAACTACTGACTTTTTAAGTCACTATATTACCCTATTCTGAGGTATGGCAGATACTTTCTTAGCAGAAAATATTTTCTAATTCTTTCTTATCCAGCTTCATTAGCAAAAAAGATATTTTAGGTTGAATATGCCATTTGTTTGTGTTATGAACAGTCATTAATACTTGTGAAAAGTTTAAAAGAGATGTAAAAGGATAATATTCTACACCTAGATGGAGATGATGTTAGCAATTACACTAACTGCAAGACAATAGGAGGCCCAAAGGATTACTTACTCTCTATCTTGTTCTGTTCTTACAAAACTCACATGATTATATAGTAAGACATCTTTAACTCCAGTAAATGATCCAAGTGGTTGTTCAGGTAGTAGGGCAATATCAGGGAAGCAAATCATCTTTCAGAAGCAGCTTCCTGCCTGTGCAGTGCAAGGGCTAAAGTGTGAACTGAGCTTATGTTTTCTCCCTCAGGACCTACTGGCAGCTGTTTCAATCTTTCCAGAAGTTAACACAGTAAGTACAACCTTAGTTACATTACGCACTACTTCAAGAAGTTTGTAGCGATGGAGAATCTTTGTGCATTTGGCCTCCTGCCTCCAAAAAACACAGTGGCCCACTGTGGTCCTCAGCCTAATACTCTCTTCTGAAGTATGACGGATATGTTCTTAGCAGAAAGTATTTTATGTCGATCTAATGATTCTACAGTAGTCGCTAAAAGCTTCATTTCAGTTCATTTAGTTCATTTTTGTTGGAGACTTGTGGCTGAAATATACAGGCTATACCAGCTTACTATGTTCCATTCACCGGCTGATCTGCACTTAACGTGTGTGCGCTCTTTACCCAGCCCTCCGTGAGACAGCACAATCCTTGTAAACTTCAAAGGGAAAAGTTACAGGTAGTCTGCATTACTCGGCAACTGAGCCAGGCCAAGAACAAGCGGTTGGGTTATTCCTTAGCCTGTTCTGTCTTCTTTACTCAATTGTGTGTGTCTGAGCCTTCTGTCAGTCCCTGGAAATGCCAAATGCCCATCTAAAGTTCATGATCATGAAAAATGTATCAAATACTTGTCAACTTTTCTAAGAAAATGATGCCTGCAAAATATAGGGGGAAATCTTCTGTATTCCTTTCTCTCTCCTATTAGTTTCATATTTCTCCACTTATTTCCTGGAACAGTGCTGTTTTCTTCATTGACCTAAGAGTTATACAAGATTTGGAATGTGAACAGTTAACTCATTTCCTTAATATATTCCCTTCTCTTTTTTTATCACCTCTCCTTACGGTCACTGATCTTTATGTCAGCTCGTTTCTCTTATGCTATGCCTTTAATACACTTACCCTGCCACTTACATGACTGCTCATCTTCCTCTGTCACTTCTTCTAAGTCTAAAGACAGTCATGTGTGCCATCAGTGAAGCTCACATATTCATTTATCATTCGGAGGCAGGCTGTTATTTTTTTCTAAAATCTGATCCCTTAGCACTACAGCCAACCAGCGCTTGCAGTAATCATTTCCCACATTCTCCCCCTTAAAGAGGATTAATCCTATCTTTAATACTTCTTTTCCCTTCCTCCGATAAAATGTGGGGGAAAAGGCTGTTTGTGGTCAGCACTCCTCAGGCTGGCAACTCTGCAATCTGGTTCAATTCCTTTTTCCTTCTTTTAAATGCACAGGTGCTATATTGTGGTTAGGCTCTACAAGTAATCAATCCCTTTTCAAGCAAATTGGTGGGGGAGGATATTTTTTGTTGGGACATTTAACTGGTACTGAAGAAGCAGGGTTGAAGTCGCTCGGTTTGTTGCAGGTTTCTCTGTCTGACTGTGGGCAGCTCACCATTTCTCTGTATCTCGGTTCCAAGTCAGTAACATGGAAGGAAAATATTTTCTGCTTTTCATCTTTTGTCAGGATGTTCAGAGAGAGAAGCACTTTCTCTCTAACACTTTTAATAAAATTAGACCTTACTATCAGTGAGGACTTGAATACAAATATTAAATATTAATTACAATTATCTGCTTGTTTTTCAGGGAGAATAGCAGCTGTGGTCTTTCCTGCATAGTTTTCTTGAAGCATCTTTAGAGTAATGAGTGATATTCTTCCCTGTTTTTTGACACAGAAGAGTTACATGAAGATAATTCTTTCACACAACAATCCTTACCCTTTTCCAAAAACAAAAAAAAAGAAAGAAAAAAGTTTAAATAACCTTTCAAATGAAATATTGCAATAGTCCAGCATTTTAAGGATGAAAGTGCAGTTTACTAAAAGGTCAGTTCAGTCCCTGAAAGTGTTTTCAGTTTAGACAATACATTATGAACTCCGTGGAATCTAGTAGCAATTTTCAGCACCACTAACAATAGGAAGTAAATTCCAGTCATTCACAGTAAGATGGCAATGTGGTGACATTTGATGCTTGACTATGTGCGCTTTGAGTTACTGAAAGAAACTGCCTGCTGAGGAGAGAGAGCCTTTCCCTAGTTAACTGGATGAATTTTAGATATAGGTGAAAAATAAAAACAGAACAGTTTATAAAGTGATTGCAAGTCATCAGATGTGTGGCTGTTTCCCCCACCCTCATTTAGCAGATAAGAATTGAAATATATCAAATTAACAAATCCCAAAGAAACCAATAATCTCACATTTTCTGTACAATTGTATTTGACAGATGTTTTTATCTTTTACTTCCAGTGAGCCACTACCATTATGTTTTATTTCCCAGATGTATGTCCTTGCTCTCTTAAAACTACAGCAGTTCCACTATGCAGTAAAGCAATAAATTTATAGAACATTCTTCTGAAGTGCCTACTTGTTTCATAATTCCACTTCCATATCTTTAGTTGTTCTAAAATATATTGAACTGTCAATGAGGAGGTCAGGAGATTAGAACACTTTGTAGTTTCTCTGCCAATGCCTTTGTTTAACTCGGAAAATAAGCGACACTACCAAGGGAGTGATGAAATCAAGGATACATGGAGTCACAAAGGCATAAAAATGTTAAGCACTGTATACTGCAGACATTTCTTAAGAGGGGAAATGGTATCTCCACATGTATTTACTTTGGGTACCCACCAGCAAACTGTCTTTATTAAAACTTGTAAAGAATACAAAACAACACGCAAGGGTTTTACCAAAAAAAAAAAAAAAGTTGCTCTCTGCTCTCAGAGCTACTGTCTCGCAGAATTATCTGCCTTTTGACCTTGAAATGTTGTGCGCTTTGTCTGACCCTGGTTTACTGTCAGTTAGTTTAAATTTCATTTAATTGTTTGCTTTTACCTGGAAATCAGCAAACCTCATGGGGCTTTCTTGGAATTTTGTGAGTCCTTTCTGAGTTTTCATAATATTGAAGGTGAACATTGCATGTTTTCTTATAATTTCCTAGGAAACAAACAGAACGAAAACAAAATGTCTTTCAGAACTCCTAAAAGGACAACAGATCATAGGATAATATTTATTAATATTGAACTTTGGTTTATACTTAAAGAGGTGCTCATACTGACAGATAAAACACTGACCCGTTCGAAGTAGAACAATTTTATGAACAGGGATTATGAATTAGGAAGCCACAACAGAGTTTGAAGATGAATGCTTTTGTACTTGTGGGAAAGCCAATGTCAGAGACATATGTCAGAGAGAGGGAGAGAGGGAGAGCACACATGATGGGACTTTGTCAGGCCCACGAGATGAAGGTGTTATGAGAGTCAAGAAGAAAGTAAAATTGTGAACATTTTAACTTACGCTCAGGTGTATATGACTCTGTGATAACCAGCCAAGGGTTGTTATCTATGAAGCTCCACAAAACCTCTAAAGCCACTGCCTTAAGGTCCAGGAACTCCTTCTGGTTCACAGTTTAAGTCTCAAAAATTTGGAGCTGTCAGTCCAAGTATATTGGCAGAACTTAGGGGCAGCGAACAAAATTAAAAATTAAAACTTAATCATGGATTTACTCATCAGACATCTGCCTGCACTACACCATACAAGGCACATATCACAGCCCATCTCAAACCACATCAGAATCTTCTGAAAATAATACTTGACTCCAAAGAAAACATCCAAGTCAGGACACAGAGAATGGATCATTAATGTCTTCCTCCATTTTTATCTAGGCTTGTGGACAGCCTCTTCATGAGTGTTTATTCTACAACAGTCTTAAGATATGTTCCACTTTTTCATACCTTAATTGTTATCTCCTCTTGTTGAAACATTCAGAAAAGTAAAATAATGAAAATTAAAGCTGAGAATTAGGAATCACACACAGAACAAAGGCCAGTGTGACTTTCCAGTTAGCTTAGTGGTTAGAAGCAATGTTCTTGGAGGGAGGGAGGAGGCTGAAGCCAAGTCCTTTTACCTAAACTTGTCTCCCGTTAATACCTCTAGAATCCTCAGAAGATGCTTAAATGTAGCATATCTATTTTTTTTGCATAACTTCTCCAAGACACAGCTTTTTCTTTTTTACATATTCCCCAGGTGATGATCACCTTGTGTATAGGTTACATTGTCCTTTTCACTGTACTTGACAATTCAGTATTGCCCTGAACACATCCATTAAGAACCATTCTGCAAAGGTATTATTTCTAACCCATTGCTTTGATGAAGTCACCTTTCTTGGAATCGTATTCTCAGCTCCTACCTCCGATCTGTCCACTTCAGACAATCACTTCCAGGCTTATTCCTGGCCCGTGCCTCATACCTATCAGGAGGTCTTTGTAAAAATCCCTGTGGTTGATATTTCCACTCTGTTCAGTATAGATTCTCAAACCCTTCTTGTCTCTAATATCCGCACTCAGGTGAATCATTAATTAAGAAATACAGGTAAAATTTGTCACTTACACTTTAGCTTTGTATATTTTCCCATTAACAAATTTTGTATGTGCTGAGGACAGTTGTACGTATATGTTTTGAGACCCAGACACTGAGGAAACTGAAGGTAAGGAGCGAAAGCCTTTGAACTTGTCTGGGCAGTCAGCATAGAGAGAGGAGTCAGGTCTGAGCTACAGTAATTGAATATCGTGCTTTACTCAGGAAGTTATATGATTTGATTTACACACAAACTGCTGCGAGCACAATGAGTGTGTCTTGCAAAAACAATCATTGTTCTCTAGGGTAGGTAATTCTGTACATTTGAAGAACAAAAAGCTGTTCTTATTCACATTTGGATTCTAACATGGCTTTTTAAATTGTCAGTTTTCATATGATTAGGAAATAATTGGGTCCTTCCATTCTCTTTTCACCAGTTTTAGACTGGACATCACAAAACAAACAAACACACAGATAAAAAAGCCCTAGAAAAGTGTCTGGGATATTATTTTCCTTTAATATCCCCAACAGGAAATAATAACTTCAATACAGTGTAAGGCAGATAGTTGTTACCAAATAAGTGCACATAAAAAGGTTTTGAGTATCCCACTAGACACTTATCTAATATAATACCAGAGAATACTTCCCTTCTGAGTCCATTTAAATATTGAGACAAACAAATTATGCCAAATAAAATCCTCAGTTTAAACCTCAGGATTAGATTCAGGCAGACAGGACAGTGAATAAGATTTCTCAAAGCCTACAGAGTAGCACAACTAATAGTGCCCCAAAGGAAGGGAAATTCTCACCAGGAGTTCATGTAGAGAGAAAAAAAGAGAGTACTCAAAAGAGACTTCTGATGCCTTAGCAGAAGAAAGGATCTAAAGCTATTGCTCTTAACTTTTGACCTGGCACTACAGTCTTTTGAGACCTCTGCATTCCAGATGAAAGGGAAAGAGGCAGAAAAGATGGGTCTTAGTTTCACCTGGGAAAATTAGAATACTATATTCTTCAACTGTGTGACCTTGGCTATGTGATTTACCCTATTTGGGAGAATAGGCAGCAGCAATCTGTGCATGTAAAGAAGATGTCAAAGTTTAGGTAATACTGAAATACTTTGGGATTTTTATGTATTTAGACTTATAAATATGCAGATATATAGCTACCAAGAATTTTTTAAAGCACCATGATTCCCAGATCACACTCCCAAGAAGGCAAAAGTCTTCAAACATCCTCTGAAACACTGCTTTTTGGACCTATAAATAGTTTTATAAATCTGTTTCACTGAACATTATTTCAGAGAATGTAGTTCAGCTTTCATCTGGGTATTTGTTTATAAGTAATCTGGATATTTTGTTTATAAGTAATTGTGCAAGACAAGGGCAACATACTATTTATCTACATATCTAATCTTACTTACATAATGCAATGCCATCCATTAATGTGAGCTTATGTTTTTCTACTCCAACTGAAGAGATGTTAAAGAGGGAAAGATACCTGGTCTGATTTTTGATTCTATGGTACTTGCTTCATTTTAGTGGAATGCAGTCAGTTTCCATGTGCTAGTGAAAAACTTTGAAAACAATTATGACTTGTGTCCTGTATTTCTTTAATGTCCTTAAATAAACATTTTTTCTTTATCTGCAATTCAAAGTTTTTCTTTCTTAATAAAAAAACCAATATTATTATTTTCCATGTATGAAGTTTACCTTTAATTCACTAAGCCATTATGTTGTAACATATATTGGTCTTTTAGGTACCAATAAGAGGCTCTCTATATCGTTACAAGTAAGAAAGAAAAGGAGGAAGAAGACACAGTCCTGAAGTAACCTGTTGCCTGATAAATATCTCACAAACAAAGTTCAATGAGAGACTTATGCTTGAGAGCTGTTAGTTATGCTGCTGATTCAAAGATGTGTAAAACGTCCTGTTCAGTCTGGAATTATGATGTAAATAAAGGTGGAAGATTTTGGTTGTGCAGTGCTTGAAAATAACTCTCTTCAAAGGCTCAAGCTTGCGATATGCATGGATTCCATCTGAGATGATGGTCCTCTTTGCTCACGGGGTTCCTTGAACCCAGGAGAAAATTTTTTATAATATTGCAAGCTTAGATGTCTTAGCATAATTATCTGGCACTGAAGCAATTTGAAACCATGTCTTTGATATAGTGTATGAGTACAAACTAAATAATTTCCAATTTCAGTCTTCATTTTAGAGTTGCTGGCAAAGGTCACATAGTGAATGAAATGAGTGAAATTCTGGTCTGACAGTAAGACTACATCTATACTAAGAAACAGGCCAGATTTTTAAGTCAGCACAGTATAGACCATAGCTAATGGCTAGATGCTCTAACACTTAAATAATGTAACTGCAAACAAAGTGATTACTGGGAGTGGCCTCTAACCCGAGGTAGCTCCCAGACTGTACCTGGGCATCGTCTGAGATGGTCCGAGCTCACAGAGGACGGAGCTGTGCTAAGGACTAACGGGAAGGGCAACCGCAATGCTAGTGCCTGGGCCCGTGCTCTGGCCCCGTTGATTTCACTGGAAACCAGCATAGTGCAAAAGTCACAAGAGTTTTCAACGAGCAGCAAGAAAAATATCCAAGTTTTTGAAAGTCCAGCTAAACAACTTTGTGTTTAGCAATGTCTGCTCTAAACTGAACCTCTTCAGCTGACCTTTATTTATATCTTGGAGATTTTTTGCCTGTGTTTTAAACAAAAAGATAATTTACCCAGGAGGCAAGATGACATTTCAGTTTCTTTAGAAAATAACAGATAACTAGAAAAAGAGAGAAAACATCATCTGTTTTTGTTGTATTTTTTTTAAGCAGGATGTTTTAGAAACCTTATCTTAGTAAAACAAATAACCTTCTCCTTCAGCTGTGAACAATAGCAACAAAAAACTCCTACCACAGTCTTAAAATCTGCAGAATAGAAAACTCCTTTATAGTCACAGAAAAATATTGTAGAGCTTTAGAAGATGCAATGACTCAAACCCCAGCCCTTAGTGAATTATGACAAAAAAGAGAACGTCCCAGTGGCCAGCTTTAATTGTTCTTCATGCACTTGAAAATGCCACGTAAATGTGAAAGATCCAGTTACTGGATTTGCTATGTGTGCTTGAGAAAAGACGCATCAATCATTACTAGTTATGAGATGTTTCCGTTAGAGGGCTTAAAAGGGAAACGCGGCTCGGTTTTCGTGCTGCAGACAGCATCCAGCAAAGACTCTGCTGTTGTTGAGCTGGCTGCAGAGCTCAGCCCTGCCTTTTGCTCTACCTTTCTGAAAGGCTGTTTGTTTCCTTTGTGACAGATAAGGATGGGGGTCATTATTGTTAACAGGCACGAAGAAAGAATGGGGTACAAATTTTGCTTATGCTGTTTGGTTTCTATTCCATCTTTCTCTCTTTGCTTTTAAATTCAGTTTTTCTTCAGGTGCCCTTACCAGTTTCACACCCTCACTCTCCTCCAGTCTTGTTTCCCTTTGCGAAATGGGTAACAAGTTACACTGTAAGAAATGCTTCACTAATTCCCTTGAAGATCAAAAAGGTAGAGGAAATGTTGCCACTGAGCTCTAGTACTGAAGGGCAAAATCTTAGCCATCAACTTAGAAGATATTCAGAGACAGTCACCCCTTCGTTTGTCACATTGCGTGGAGTGCAAGGAGCGAGTGAAAATTAAAGCGAAGGAATGACTGAAAATTAAAATCAAATTAATTGCAAAAAATTTGTTATTAATTTTGATTCCAAGCCCAGCTCTAACAAAATTTCAAATTAAAGCTCTAATGAATATTTATGTGGTTTCTCTAAAGACAATAAGTACTGAAAATGTCCCATGCCAGTTTATGTCATAAAACTATTCATGAAGACCTTCTCTTGAATGATGTAGACTCAAAACACCTCAGAGGGAGAGTAGATTTAACATAGGTCTATGACATCATGGATAAAATCTCTTTCAATGCTTTTAGAAATATTTTTTCACTTTTTTCTTTTTCTTTTTCTTTTTCTTTTTCTTTTTCTTTTTCTTTTTCTTTTTCTTTTTCTTTTTCTTTTTCTTCTTCTTCTTCTCTTTCTTCTTCTTTTTCTTCTTTTTTTTCTTCTTCTTTTTCTTTTTTTCTTTTTCTATTTTGATGCACCTATTGAGGGACTAACCAAATTTCCTCTGATTTTCCCAGAAACTGTTTGGTGAATTCAACCTAAAATATCTAACATATACTTACTATATTTTACATTTAACTATATTTTACATTTAATCATATTCTTTTGGCAGAGGAAACATGCCTGAGTCAACTTACATCATTTATACCTAAATGACCTTCATGTACAGAGAGACGTTCACATATGTAGCAGCATTATAATTGCTGTATCTTTCATTGGAACTCCATCAATCACTGACAGTTCCGCTTTTAAAGGTACACGCTCTGGATGAACATAACAGGTTTTTTTCATCCACTTTGACAGCTTCCGTAACAGATAGCAAGATGTTATCTTTCGAAACCTGATTCTCCTCTTATTTATACCAGCGTGACTCTTGACTGATTAACTACTCGCTTTTATGAAATTAAATAAATATTAATTTGTACCATTTTGAGAAAGACTGAAGTTAAGATCACACTGCATTTGACAACCTTTCCTACATAGTTGAAGAAAAAGAACAATTATATGTTAGAATTAGTTTTAATTTTATTTTTTTCAAATCACAAATTGTATGTAGGGAAGTATGCTCTCCAGACTTTTTTTTAAGACAACAATGAGAGGTTTATGGTCTGATTCTTCATCTATGTGTAGAACTCACAGCCATAAAGAGTTTCAGTTCCAGGCACCCCTTTCCCCTGTGTGCACACTTGCATCCTACTGGCTCCTTTGCCCTGGATGCATATGAGATGGTTCTCCAGCCTTCTCTTTGCCACAGTATAAAAACAATTCCAGGGCTGTCCTGACGTTCATTTGCTGAGGTTATCAGAGTTACCCTGACATCAACATGCTGACTGTTAGGTGCTGCAGGAATCATATCTTGAAGGTTTAATATTTTCTCATGAAATTCTGTCCATTGCCATTCTTTCGATTTGTGTAAAACTTTCCTTATGGCTTTTTATTCCTGAAATAGGTTATTGACTCATTTCTAGAAATACGTTACCATTTTTTAAATACCGATTTGGTTAGAAGGTTTACGCTAGCTAGCATTGCAAATTTCCCAGTGTCTGATTTCACACCATTGGGTGTCAGTATGACTCCCAAATACAATTCTTTTCATTTTGAAACAAACTTTCCTGTTTCTATTGTGGTGAGACCCGCTGCCCAAACAGTTTCTTAGACTTTCTTTAGTCCGTGAGATCACTGACTTCACCAGCAAGTACTCATGCCCTCTGAAAATTTAGCTAATTTTATTTGAGGCCTAAATAGGGGGGTAAGTGTCTGAGGGTAGCCTCTTAAACTAAAAGGCTGCTGCTCTGAAATCAGGCTGCCTCTATCTGTGTCTTTACCAGTAGCCTTGACCCCATCTCACTGTGCTAAGATATGCAGAAAGGACTTTCCAGGTAAGGGATTTTTTGTCCACATGCAGGTGCATTGCTGAGGACTAGGACAAAGTTGCAGCTTCTGAAATCAGTGAGGCTTGAGGTCAATGTGAGATCATCCTGTGGTCCTCTAGCTCTTTGGGAGGAGGCTGTAGGTCAGGACGGTCTGAGAAGCCTGGAGGGCAATTCAGCTCACTCTTAGGTAGACTTTCAAAGACTGGTCCGTTGATTTGCTCTTCGGGCTTCGTTGACTGTATTGATTAAATCTCTGTTAAGTACATAGGAAATGTATATATCTGTCTTTTCTTTAGACACCTACATTCAGGTAAATTAAATCTGAATCTAAATCCCATTCCACCAGACTATTCTTACTAAGCTTATATCAATATAGGTATTGAATATTATGATAAGGAAATCTGCTGCCAAATCACTACTACAATTAGGGCTGACTTGGCTTCTGTAATGTGAAGACGCGAATAACTTCTATCACTGTGTGAGCCTCAAAACACACGGATAATCCCCTAGCTCTCTAGCAAAGAGATGCCAACTTTTCCTTAGCTGTCTTTTTGTTTAGTTTTCAGAAGGCACTCAAATCAGACGCAAGGGGATGAACTTTTAAAAGTTGGTTTCTTTTTCAAATAAACTTCAAACTTCAGACACAAAGTAGCTCCAGATGTTTGATTCCCATACATGCTGAGCGAAGGCAAACGCAAGTTTTAAAGGAGTTTTATTTTTTTTAATACAAATGGACACCTGGGTCTTCCTATCTCCTCAAAATATCCATCTTTTAACTCCCTTTCTGCTATTTTTCACTGCCAAGTTCATATGTGTCATTGTTCTGTTACTCCATGTGTTTATCCTGCCCACCAGATATCTCTGCATCAGAGCAAAGAACAGAAGCTCAGAAATCTCTGGAGAAGTAAAGCTGCCAGAGGAGCTAAGAGCAGATTTTGGAGACTGGATTACCCGTAGAGTCTGTATGTCACATAAGACTTCCAGCAGGTCTGCTGAAATGCACCTTTGTGGGAGGAAAAGAGCTGCTTTGGGAGCAATCAGGATCCTGGGTGAAAGCTCTTTCTGTTCAGACCAGCTGCTTGGTTAGTCCTCAGAAAACACTGATGGGATTGTTTCAAGTTTTACGCATATTTGCCCAAGGCATTGGACGGGTGCTTCTTTAAATAGAAAAATGAATAACCAAATTACAAATGATTAGGAGACAAATACAATTGTGATTTTTTTGCGGGACTGCATCCCACCTGCACTTGGATGTGCAGATGTATTTTTAGTTCACTAGCAGCTGTCCAGACAAGGGAAGTCATCAAAAACCTGTAAAGGCAGATGATAGAATTAGGACACACAAAGCCTGCTTTCCATTGTGGAGTACAAATGCCAGCAGCTCCCACACAAGATGTTTTTACAGTTCAGGTCTGGGACTGCTACTTTGATTAACTAGTCTGTACTTCTAAAAACTTCCAGTATAAGCCAATAGTTTCTTTCTAGATCTTGGTTTCCCACTACAGGAAGGTGAGAAACAACCTCTTTTCTTTCTCCTTTTTCTGTTATTCTTTTTTTTTTAAAGTTGTAGTATCTTCAAGGCAGGAACTTGTACATTTCTTAGTGAGCAGGGACCTAGCCATCCCCGCATGGCCCCTGCACGGTGATGGAAAAGGAACAGCACACCAAAACCATTCACATCACAGAAAATGAATAGAGTCTTCTATGCAGCACTGAACTGAAAAATACAGACTACATCCCACAGAATGTACTCAGTTGAAGTCTATATTTGAATCTGTGCAAGAATTATGTATGCGGCTAAATTTTGAAGTCCAAGATAGAGTCAGGTTACTCCTTTGGTATTCCTCCCTTTAGCTTTTTAGGAAGTTTAGTAAACAGTAGATTTTAATTTTGACAGATTCTGCCAAGTACGGTCAAAGAGCTAATATTTTTTATAGGGAGGAGGAAGAGGACAATTGTTTATAAAAGAACATATGCTAAATTTATTTTCAAAGACTGACATTTCAGAAATCTAACTGGCTTTCTTCTGTGTTTATCTCAGAGGACAAATCATTTAAATGAAAACAATTGTATTTTATTTTTAGTTTCAGTTATTCAACTTCTGTATCAGACACAGGCTGACATTTGAGGGAACCTATGTCTTTACTCCATAGTTGTCTAGTTGAAACATATCAGTGAAGGAGTTCTTTATTTAAAAAAAAAAGGCAAAAGCCACAAAAATACACAAAAAAAAACAACCTTGCAAAAAAAACAGCAATCCACCATGCAGCTAAATCAGAGAGGATATTTTTCCCTGTGTTTTTGGCAGTGCTTGTCATAAGAAGCTATATGGGATTGCAGTCTCTGTATTCACTAGATGCTTCTATGCGTCTTCTTTGAAATGGGGTAGTGGGATTAGAAATTAAAGAAAGAAACCTGCGGTTTGGGGAACACTGGCTTGCAGGCTCCGCAGCTAGTCTGTCACTTCGATAAAACAGGTCATCAGTGGCATCTTTGCTAAAAGCTTGTTGCTGTTTTTAGTGCTGCATGTCTTTCTCCAGAGAAAGAAGCAGCTGCGAGCTCCACCGCCACACGCCCGCGGTGTGACTGCAGCTATCTAACTATTATGATAGTGTTTGCTTTCATACACCTTCAACTTTTCAAGGTGTTTGCCTGTTTAAGGTAATTTTACAAAAGGCACTATTGAGGAAGCATGGTATGGCATAGACACTGTCTGGGTTCTGTCATGGAATTTTTTTTTGCTTTCTATCTTTCTTGTTCTCTGCTCTGTGGAAGAGAATTCTTTCTTCCTTTGGTATCGTGCACAAATAGCATGTTCACAAAGATGAGAGGAAAAACAAAAGGAAGTCAGAATCCCCTTGCAGCCACGACTAATTCATACCATTCCTAGGACTCAAATCAGTTATTAGGTCAGTATATATGAAACCAGCTTAAATTCTTTTGTGGTAACGTTCCAGTCCTCCCAGTAAACTGGACCTTCCCCCTATTCTGCTGAATTTGCTTTTGGCTCAGCAGCATAGCTGTGTATTTGTTTTGCACCAAAGCATAGCTTCTGGCTGTAACAGAGACAATTCAAACATTTTCTGTTCTGCTGGACATGTTTTGGTGCTTTTTGTTTTGAAATGATCAAGAACTTAAGTACAGAAAGGTGTTGTTGCTGGAGGATGTTGCCTGTTGCATTTCTCTCTCCCGCTTCTGCCAAGTGCAGCCCTTGTGGGAATAATCAAGAGAAACAAGAACAAAGAGAAAAAGAAAGAGAAAATTAAGGGAATCGTAGAACTAGACCACTCTCTGATTGCAGATACTCTCCATGCGTCGCTCACAGCTCAGATCATTAGCACAAAGAAGAAAGGAAAGGGAAAAGTTGTTCATTTGTTTTAAATTGGAATGGGGAAAGATGATCTATTAATCTCATAGTACATACAAATTTCCTCTGACTTCAATAAAAAATGCTGCTATGCTGAATTGATAGAACCAGAAAAAGAGGTAAAGATAAAATTCTCTCAAACCACATCAGGGATTTATAGCTGGAGTAAGCACTAGTTGCTGTTAACTGAGGAAAATCGTGCCCCTATTAGGCACTCAGGTAGTGATAGATGGTCTGTGGAAACAATTTGGCCTGTAGGAAAGGGAGCACCTTAGGCTGTAACGCAAGCGGAGACTTGGCCATTGATGGAAGGAAGGGGTGCTAATAAGGACAGGGAGTGAGTCAGGTCAGTTAGTCTTTGGGAGTTAACTGTATATTCATTTTGACAGTTTTCCATCATGAACAGCAGAACGCACAGTCAGAGCTCGAGATGCCAGCAATACCACAGGAAGGTGAAACAACTTAGTGAGTCATGGATTTACTAGGACGGCTAATGCATCTGAGATTTGCTGCCCTGTGGCCTTTTAGCTCTGAATCATGGCATACATGTGATACAGACTTCATGAAATGGTGACAGGCATATGCCTGTGCAGGCAACCCTGTTCAGACTGTGGATGCATTTGGCTGAGACAGTAATACGAAAGACAAAAAGCAGTGTGGTCAATCTATTTAAAAGAAATGTTGGCCTAAATATTCTTGCAGTATGGGAACACAGTCTGGGGGAGCAGCAAACATTTTTGGAGGATGTGTAACACAAGATATCCTGGGTCAGTCAGAGAAAAACATAATCCTCTACAGAGTGTGCTGAGTAACTGGAATGATAGTTCATCTAACCTATAGTGAAATGCGTCCAACAGAACAGAAAATTAATCTCATTTAGTGAAGACATTAATATGAGATAGATAGCATGGTTTGAATAGTTACTGTATCTACCAGATCTATATTGTATCTGCCAGATCTATATTTTGTCTACAATATAATATTCAATTCAGCCACAGCAGAGTACAATAGAAATCAGTGTCCCATTCCTGCCATACTTACCTGCTTTGGAAAATATCCTGTGTCAATTCATTCATTGCTCAGAATTAGCACTTGGACCTTTTTTGGAATAACAGCAGCTGAAGTCATAAACACAGTTAACTTTTGCTCACCACTACCTTCTGAGCACTTGCAAAACTGCATAAAATGTGCAGTTGCTCAGGTTTACGCACCACTTTATGGAGTCAGTGCAATTCAGAGGGACTGCGGCGTGTCCTAACTATTTCTTCATTTTGCACAGGTGAGACAAAACATGCTGTGGAGGTTGAAGAGGCACAACCTTCTTATTGCATTTATTCATCTGAAAACTGAACTGAACTAAATAACTAGGATGCAACCACATAGGGCTTTAACATTTAACACTGAACACATTGAACCGAGTCCACACCAGCTGGCAACCAGCAAAGAGAGCAAAACAGCAGTTAAGCAGAAATCAAAATGATTCCCAGACAATTATGAACAGACAGGAATTCCGGATTTTTTAAACAGGACTGACACATTTTCCTGGGTTCATTCTGTGTGATAATTCTATATGTTGTTTTACCTACCATTCTGCACATGAGTTGGGTAGTTTAGATTACACACCTGAAGTGCATACCTAAAAGGAGTTACATTAAAATAAATGAGCCTATTCATTTTCAGAGAGCTGTGAGAGAGAAATGTTTAAATATTCACAGCAGGTGGCACTACCTATTTCATTTCAAAATATTGCCAGGGAAAAGAAGAATCTAATAGCTATCTGATGTCAGGAAGGGTTTAGAAAGAATATTACGTCCGGTGTTGGCTTCGGACTTTCAAAGAAACCAGAAAGACCTCAGTGTCTATATTTCATTTACATTCAGAGCTGACTGGTAACCTATTCCCTTTTGTCCCCCGTGTCATCCTTCCATACCTCCAGCCCCTGATGTCAAATATCCTTTCCAGGGTAAATGTCAGAGGAAAAAGGGAGCTTTTTCTTACGTGGAGAGTTCATTGCCTACTCCTCCCTAATGCTGAAATGTCAGCTGTTGTTCTTTCTGGTTAAAATGAAAAGAAACAATATTTTTTTTGCGTGCCAATTAAAAACTTATCACAAAGAATCACTGGGGTGAAATAATCTCATAGAGGGTTGGGATCTCTGTGTTTATGGGAACACTTCATAGATGTATTTTGTCCTTACAGAGAAAGCACACTAGCCTCTGAAAAATGTTTTTACTTTTAAAAATTCTGTGCATGGAATATAGACAGGATGTTGCGTTACCCGGTAACCCTCTAATAGAGTACTACCATTGCAAGTAACAGGCCATAAGCTTTGTACTGAGATTGCAAAAACCTCGGGACTGAGGCTCGTCAGGCCTGCTCTGCCTGAACCTATCTTGACCTGCCTGCAGCATTTTTTCACTCAGTTTAACAGCAACAGACTCTAACGCAATTCCGTAGTGTAGAGAAAAGCAGGCCGGGCACAATAGCAAAGTCCTTGAGAGGTGGGGATGCAGGAGGGAGTGTGGAGGAGCACAGGAGTGGGACGATAAGGGACGGGGTGCAGGCTGGCACTAGAGACCTCACAGCGATAAACAATTCACCCACGGTCAGTTACAGAAATGCAGACCTGGAGCTGAGCAAAACCGGGTTTAGGAGTGACAAAGATAATAAATCCAGCTGTAGAACAATGAAGAAAGAGCAAAGGTGTGAAAGCATGTTAGCAAATGTAGAAAAATGACCCCAAGGGGACCCTAGAGTAAGGAGAAAGAGACCATCAGCATAAGCACCACATCCTCCCAGAGGAGGGCTCTGGGTGCTGATGTCTCCCTGTTATAACCCCCCCCCAACACCAGAATGAAATCACCGACTTTGGGACCCGAAGGAGCAGGGGTAGGGCAAGCGTATCACCAGGAAAAGGGGTAGAAAGTAGGGAGTGCATGTATAGCAATTCCAACTGTATTAGTATTCTTTCTTTCTCTTTAAAAAATGGATTTGGATGAATAATGATTACATTGTTAAGATTTCAGTTATGCTAATGAGATATTATTTTCTTCATATGTGTGCTTCCTCATTGCTCAAAACAAGATTCTGAGCATTACAATGTATATGCATTGCATAGCTTTTACATGTTCACCAAGAGCGTGCACAAGTGGCCATATGTAAATTTAGTACTAACAAAGAATGTCTGACAGCCTTGCCAATGAGTCATCTCTGAACTGTGGAGAGAAAAACCAGCCATCTTCCAAAAAGCTAGTACAGCTAAAGCGTCAATAGTACAAGCTTATCTATGCTCTCTTTCCAGTGTGGCTCAATTCTGATTGACGAGGACCATCTCAAAAGTGAGAGGTTATTTCAGTTTCCATGACCCATTCAGCACTTGACCTGTCAGCGTGACAGTCAACAAGTGTGCCAATTAGTGTGATATATTTCTATTAATTTCAGCATTAACTGCAAAAATAACTAGTCTGGACATTCTGGAAGTACTGTGACTTGGGCGTATGATAAAACTGAGCACTGGATTAATCTAAATGGATCTTAATGATGCATATGAAAAAGTGTATAACTTTAGATATAAACATCTGGCTGATGACCGGTGAGGGACTGGCTAGTGTTCATTTGTACCACTGCCCACTAGTAGATGGGGTCCAAACAGCCCATTTCATCATGAACCTACGCCACTGACAAACGTTCTTCCGCAGCTTTGTTCAGAGCAGTTTGTCCTTCTGGATGGAATTTGATCTCTGCAGCTAATGTCACTGTGGTACTGCTGGTGACCATGATGGGTAACGCAGCATTATCCACAAACTGTTATGCAGGCAAAGATTTGTATGTTGTTTGCCCGTTACTTCTCTGAGGGAACCTTAAATAATCTTTGTATCTGATGCAGTTTTCCTCATTTAATTTTAAATAATAAAACAGGGTTTGTGCTGGGAGGAGATGATTTCCATAATTTTAGCCAGAAGTGAAAATATGCATGGAACAAGGACAGAAATTAATCCTGCAAAATACCTATTGAGCCTTAGCTCATGATATTTTTAAATCACAGTTGCTCATATTTCTTGGGGTTTTTTTCTTCTTTTTTTTTCTTTTTTTTCATTTGTTCTCATCTCATTAGACCAGTTTGATGTTACCCCTAGTTCTTCTCACACGATTATTTTCCATGTGCGAAAGCCTATTCCCACTGAAGACATTTGCAGTCCTGCTGTTTTTAATGTAAGCAGGTTTTGACCCATTGAATATACAAGGCTTTAAACTGTCCATTTTATAAGACATTTTTTCTTAGGCTGTGAACCCCTGAGGTACTATGCCAAGGTTAGGAAGCTGTGCATAGTTATTTTTGTGCTTTATAAAATGTTTAACATTTTTGGTGCATAAATCATTTTTAGCTTTACCTAATTTCAGAGCATAAAGGGCATGTCAAACTTTACTAAACCGAAGCCCCAGGAAACAGTCTATAACAATGATGGATTTTTATAATGATATAACCCTTAATGAATTATTGTAGTTCCTTAACAAGGTTTTAATAAGAAATTTCTTTTGCCAGCATGGTTATTAGTTCTCTCATCTGAATAGCCCTGGGCCTGTCTGCCATAGAATTGTACAACATAATATTTCTTTCTGTGTCAATCATACAATACTACAAAACTCCAAACCATGAATAAAACAAACTTACTTTTCCTTTCTTTGCCTTTTTATTTTTTTTTTTTTCACTTTAAAGGTCAGAGTTTTTGAATATGTAACTTGAAATGAAGATGTGCTGACTACAAGGCAACTGTTACTCATGTATAATGGAAGAATGCCCACTGCCAGTCAGACACTTTCCTGTACGCTAAGGTGTCTTGGAGGAATTGACTGCAGTACGCAATCACTTTACACTGAGTGGGTGCTTGTCTGTGTCCTTATGCGCATTTTTATGGATACGTTGTACTCTTTTCTTTTTCTTTAAGGCATTTCTATATTGTTTTGAACACTCTGATAGCCATGAGCCTTTTTTATTTTAGTGACCATACGTATACTTGTGACCGTGAGTACCTATATGTGTACACATCATTACTTACCGATGTCCACTTGAGACAATATAACTACATTTTTAAACCATAGCTTTAAAATACTAAAATAACATTAAACCTGCAAAGTCGAACAGTGAAATGTTAAGAAATGCCTGCTCTATCTTTGTTCAGTCCTCTCATGTGTCTATGTTATGCTACAGTTATTAATTACTTGTTTAATTATTCAGGAGACACTAAAGTAAAGCTGCCTGCAAAGAGCTGCAGAAAAAACTTATGAGACTCACCGGCTGCATGATATAACGCAGTAAGGAATTTCACGTCAACAAGTACAAAGCAATCAACATGGTTAAAACAGCAGTAAATGCTCATACGCTGTGATGGACTCTAAATTCATGACTCCAATCCAAGAAAAGGATTTTGGAGTCATTGGATATTTCTCGGAAAACATCAGATCAATACTCTGCAGTGGTCACAAAGGCAAGCAGAATGTTAGCAATTATTAAGGAAGGATTTGAGAAGAAAATATGAAATACTATATAACCATAGAAATCCATAGAAATTCACTTTATGATGGTGCTTACATCTTGAATACAATATACAGTTCTAATCCCTCATTTCAAAAGGATATATGAGAACTAAGAAAGGTACAGAGGATGGTGACAAGAATAATCAGAGGTAGAGAATAGCTTATGTCCAAGGACAAGTTAAATGCATTAGAAGTCTTAGGACGGAGAAAAAAAGAAAAGAAGAGGGAAGCAAAATAAAACAAAAGAATGACTGAGGAAGGCTGTAATAAAAAGCTATAAAGTCAAGAGCATCATGGAAAGGGGAAATATTTCTCATGCCAGCAATCAGAATTACATGCAGCGGATTAAATTATTAGGTAGCAAGTTTACAAGCGACAGAAGGAAGTATTTTTTCACAGGTCACAATTTCGTTGTGGAACTGATTGCCACAGAATATTGTGGAGGTCACGTGCCTAAATGGGTTTAAAAAAGTGATTATACAAATTAATGAAAGAAAAGTCTGTCAAGAGCTATTAAACATGATGAAGTGGTTCCCCAGCTCAAGAAATCCTTAAAGGATATATTGGCGGAAGCTGGAAGGACGTAACAAAGAAAGGTTTTATTCTAATTTCGCACTGTGGGGTTTTGTTTTGCTTTGTTTTAGTTCGTTATGTTTAAATTCTTTTCTTCCACATCCCTTACTGGCCATTTCAGAGACAGGCTGCTGCGTTAGATAGACTTTGGTCTTAAACATTAGAGACATTTTTATCTTTATATATTCTTTTTACAGATTAAAATCTTCAGAGAATGTGTTATAATTGCCTCTGTGCCTTGAAACTGTAATCATAAAGTAGTGCGAGGCAGTGTTGACACAAGGAACAACAATATGTTTGTACAAGGTAGCTTACAGTGTATCCGCTTAAAGCCTGGAAAAGTATCTTCTGATCATACGAGTGGGTTGTTTGGGGTTTTTTTTCAAAATATGTGACCTAGCCAACTTGGAGAGGATTTTAATTTAATGGCAAAAGGAAAATCAATAGTCATTTCTACCCTATATTACAAGCATTGGCCCGAACGTTCAGTTAAGGCTAAACTTGCCTTTTGTCCAAATTTTCTGTATTCCAGCCTGGATTCAAGACTGGACTTATGGTTGTCTTTGGGAAACATCAAAAGAGAAAATTCAGACTTAGGTATTCCTCCATATACCCCAGCTTTTGCAGAAAGACAGTGTCTCTGCAGAGTTTTCTGTCGGAGCTACTTTAGCAACGTGGCTGAGTAGAACCAAGTCTGGATGCGGGCTGCTGCCATTAATCAGCTGAAGTGTTTTTCCTTATAATTGTTCTCATAAATGACATAATTGTCTTAACTATGTCATTTCAAAATTCTACTTGAGCCAAACACCAAGAAACTGGAGATCTTTAAACAAATAACGACTGGCAAAATTGTAAGCGCAGAGGGTCTTAGAGAAGTAGAGGGAGGTGTGATGGAGGTTCTGCATTACCAACCCTGTATGTAATTTACTCAGGAAATTGGTAAGAATTTCCAAAGGTTTAATTGAACAGGACAGCAATATGAGGTGGATATTATTGCATTAATTGCCAAATGGGTAAATGAGCATTGAGAGCCCTAACGATACTACTAGTAATGACTGCATTAACAGTCTGAAACAAAGTCTGTTTGAACATTTATTGTAATAATTTAACCACCAATGATAATTCATGGGCAGATCTTTGTAGGCAGCAGGAGTCCCCAGGTTTCTGCAGAGTGTAGCACAACCTGTATACAAACCAGGGGTTCAGACTGAGAAAAAGGAATAGCCCCCAAGATAGGATTTCAGCCATGTTTTTGTAAAGGTATGTTCATCTTCTTACATGATGTGAGATCTTGAACACAAATATAACATTTTTTAGGTTCATTTTCCAAATATTAGACTTTACTAGGTTGGGCATCCCTTGTGATCCAGACTTTTCTTTAGTATTCGTTCGGTCAGAAAGAAGCTTGTTTAAAAGCTTACAATGTTTCTTTTTCCTATTTATGGTTGTGCTGAAATGTATGGCTGCTGCTGATGCAGCCATATGGTATCATCACAGTCTCTTCTTTCATCGAGCAAAAAAGCATCTCAGACTTAACACACAGTTTTCATTGGGTGTGTTATATGGATAAAGTAGCCTGAGATGTAGGACACTCTGGTCCTGAGTCATTCTGAGTGTTTCAAATAGGAAATATGTTAGCACGAGGGCCTTCTTGTGGGATATGAAGTAAAGTTTGAGTACAGAGGATGGACATGAATGTTTGACTCACACAGTTCAGATAAGTACCCTGTCAACTTCACTACTTTTCTGCTAAGGTAGCCTACACTATCTTGGACATTCTTAGAGCATGTTTGATGTAGAGACTGTCGCTGTGAAAATGGTAGTTCAAAACAGGTGAAATCTGTATGAAAATCAGACTTCAGTAAGGGCTTACTCTAGTCACAAGCAAATTGTTAGCTGTAGAGCAACATCAGTTATTGGTGGGTTAACCTTGTGGTGAGTTGACCTCAGCTGGCTGCCAGGTGTTCACCCAGCAGCTCTCTCACTCTCCCTCCCCTACAGGACGGGGAGAAAAAAAAAGATGAAAAATCTCATGGGCTGAGATAAGGACAGGGAGGTCATTCAACAGTTATGATCACAGGTAAAACAGACTCAATCTGGGGAAAATGCATTTAATTTATTGACAATTAAAATAGATTTGGATGGTGAGAAACAAACACAAAAACTAAAATACCTTCTCCCCGCATCCTCCTTTTCCCAGGCTCGACTTCACTCCTTCGTTCCTGACTCCTCTCCCACACCCCTGCTCCCCAGGCGGCACAGAGGGATGGGGAATGGAGGGTTGGAATCAGCCCATAACAGCTCCTTGCTGCTGCTCCTTCCTCCTCACACTTTTCCCCAGTTTCGGTGTGGTCTTCTGCATGGGCTTCAGCTTCCTTCAGAGCATATCCACCTGCTCCAGTGTAGGGTCCTCCAAGGGCTGCATGGAAATATTCACTTCACCATGGTCCTCTCCACGGGCTGCAGGGGAATGTCTGCTCTGGCTGCTGGAGCACCTCCTCCTCCTCCTTCTCCCACGTTGGTGTCCACAGGGCTCTTTCTCACACTTTTGCACCCCTCATTCCTCACTGCTATGCAGTGTTTTGCCCTTTGTTAAACCTGTACCACCGTCTTCACTGAGGGGCTCAACTATGTCTTGCGGTGGGTCTGTTGGAGATGGCTGGAAGCAGCTGGGGGTAGCCCCGGCCCCTCCTTATAGAGGCCACCCCTGCAGTCCCTGCCTGCCGATGCCTGGACACCTGCACCTGATAGAGGTTTATGGAGTTACAGGCACCCCTGGCAGATATCACATGCCAATTTTATAAACTTCTATACTGCTTCAGCTGAAATACAGTGACAGTCTGTTTTCACTCTTCTATACAGACATGATCCATGAAACCTAGGGTTAAATGGCAATTGAGGAATGTCTTTATCAGTATCTTTTTTGTACTGAGTCTAGCTGGGATGGAGTTAATTTTCTTCATAGTAGATTGTATGGTGCTGTGTTTTGGATTTGTGACCAAAACAGTGTTGAAACACGCCAATATTTTAGCTGTTGCTGAACAGTGCTGAAACAGCATCAAGGCCTTCTCTGTTTCTCACTCTGCTGCCCCAGCAGGGAGGCTAGGGGGTGGGCAAGAGGCTGGGAGGAGACACAGCCAGGACAGACAACCCCAACTGACCCAAGGGATATTCCATACCATACAACATTGTGCTCAGCAATAAAACTGAGGGAGAGTTTTTCCAATGTAATTGTTGCTCATTGGCGGGAGGTGGTGAGTGACTGTCTTTGCATCAGCTGTTTCTTTTCTGTTTTTTTCCTTTACTTAAAAAACTGTCTTTGTCTCAATGAAAAAGTTGTTGTTTTTTTTTTCTCTCATCTTCCCTTCCAATTCTCTCCCCCATCCTGCCAGGGGGAGTGAGTGAGTGACTGGGTGGGGGCTTAGCTGCCAGCCAGGGTCAACCCAGAACGTTTCTGCTGAACTTAAGTATCAGAATTCAAGCACCTCTGAAAATGTGGGTAGAAAATTGGTCAGATTTTTTGTGGAAGCAAAAAGCTGATGACGTCTGAGATGGTTGTCTCTGCACTAGATGCTTTGTGCTTCCTTTGTAGTGAAAGGAAAGAAGCAGAGACTGATAGGGCACGATTCATGTGATTCATAATGATCAGATCAATGCAGGTAAGACTGATCCAGTAGTTATCTTATTGACAGATTTATTTCGGTTCCAGGTTCTGACTTGGGTGAAAATAGCAGACCAGCCATAGTTTGCTGCTTGGGTAATGGTACATGCAAGATAAAGCAGCAATACAAGTATGTTAAAAACAATTTTGGCTCTGAAAAAAATGTTCAGTTCCTGCTGTAGGCAGGTCTCCATGTTGGCTCTTTTATGCTTCAGCAATCCTAGTAGGATGAATTTGTATTTGTATAATCAATTATATATAACAACCAGGGCTGAGCAAATAGATGATATTTTACTTCAATAAGCCATTCTTGCAAGGTATTCTATCAGAAAAATGATTCTAATCTTTCAATACTAATGTCTGTTCAGCTATAAACTTTTCAAAGGGAAAACTATAAAGGGTAAATGCAAATTATTAACACAAAGCACTTTAAGGAATTACTAATATACACACACACAAAGATCAAGTATGTGTCACCAATGTGAGACTTCATTTTATAGTTTACGCCTTTTTTGAGTCTTATTTGGATCAAATTTATGTGAGAAATTTGCATAAGTCAGGAGAGATCCTTATTATATGATTCACCGTAACTCATTAGGGCTTTTGTTTCCATATACATAAATGAACTCTGCTGATGTAAAACACAAATGATTGCACTTGATTGACCCTGAAGTTATACATTCTTGACAAAAAAGGATGAAGCATCTTGAAAGCCATATGCCAACAGATGTAAAGAAGATGAATTCCAATATAAATATGGTGATTATTACTGGTCAGCACTGTGAGCAGCAAATTTTAAAAGCATGCAAGCAGAGAAGGTGAGGAGACAAGATTAAAAGGCAGAAATATTGATCTCATCCTGCAGCTTTGTGTTTCAGCCCATCATTCACTTTCAGCTCTCTGTCTCAGTGGCAACCAGCTTGAACAGCTTGAACTTTTTTCTCTATGTTACGGCTACTTCTCTGTATACAGAGTTTTTGCAAAGGATGATGGGGAAGAGACCCAACATCCTCTGAGGGAGAACAGAACCATGGCATCCTGTTAAAATATATTCATGTAGCATCTTGATTAAATAAGTTAAGTTTGGTTGTACAAAGATGTATTTTAATACTAATGGTTAGAGTAATTTCCTATACCAATGTTTTTTTCTGGACTTTTTCCAGCAATATTTATATAAATGTATATTTTATATAAACATACATGTAAAATACATATATTTGTATATTAAGACATAATTATAAATATATAACTTGAATAATGAAGGTTATAAACAATAAAAGCTGAGCAAGAGAGAAAGCGAAAAGAAGATTAATCACTTAGGCTCTTTACCAATACATTATTAAGCATATTAAGCAAGCTGCGATACTCCAATTTGGATTAACTACTTGGAGGAGGACCAGACTGTGTGACATTATTTTCTGAGTACAATGTACGAGCAAAGTATTTGAGAACTGACCCGGACCTCTTGTATTTTGTCGGCACCATCTATCCCAGTTGAGTTAAAGGGATGTTTCCCACTGGCTGGGTCAGTAGGAGCTGTCATAAACATTTCTCAGTCAGCAGGAGTCATTCTTGAGCCAGTGGGAGCTGTCACAAACCATTCTGACATAACACGTATCATGCTGGAAGTGAGACTGACCTCTCCAACCTCTCTTGCTATTATATGCAGGTAATCAGGTCACTCCACCCATCTGGTAGCTCAGACTGAGCTCAGCTCAGCCATTCAACCCCTGATGCTACTGGCCTGACTATCTTTTCAGCTGCAACAGCCAAGTACCTGTGCAACTTCATCCAAATCAATGGGATTATACTAGTGTGAATTTATTGTGGACTGCAGAATATGATCCTTTATCTCACACCATTTTACCCTGCAAGCCATCAAAAGGGGAGTTTGGGTAGCATTTGAAAAGACTGCAGGATAACAGCAGATGCTCTGTGATGTGCAGAGCACCTGACACGCTAAGTGCCTAGTCCTGAAAGTGCCCTGACTTTGGCAAGTAGGATCTTTCAACAGAGTTTTCTGCGCAAAAATTCTTTAGCTGTGGGAGGGTCAAGTGTTGCAGAACAGACCACTCAATGGATGTTTTACTCTCCGCAGTAGGTGATGGGTAGTACTGTAGAAATTGATGTGTTTTACCTCTGCCTAAGTTTGCAACCATGAACTCTGTTGTGAAGGAAGTGACTAAGCTTTCTCTTTCAAAAATAGAATAGTGGTCACTACTTTTAAAGTAACTATTCACGTTACGTTGCTTTATCCTGTAGGTCCTGGCTACACTATAGCTGAATGCCGAACATTCACACAGAACACGAGACACTGTTGCCCTAAATTTCCTTTTTGATTCAGGGGAATCAAACCCCACAAAAGCCTATCTTGCAGAAACGCTTCTACCTCAAAGTACTACATGGGAACAACATGAGTATGAGTGAGGGGAAGCTCTTCACTGCTCCTCTAAAAGCTGCTTCTCTGTGCCATATATGTTTAAAGATTAGATACACAGGTACAGTCTGCACTACTGGTAGGACCTTCACAACTTTGAACCCTGTTTTAGATTGTGATACTTATATATGCCTTATCTCACAATAGACAGGCTGCGGAAGAGAGAGTTCTGTACCTTTTATCTAGTAGTAGGTGGCTAGAGCATCTCCATGTGTAACATCTATATCTCCCGCAGCAGAGCTCTGAAGATCAGTCTGTGGGATATCTGCAGTAGGTCAGTCTCAACTTCTATTGTTGAAGTAGTTCCACTTCATGTGTAGTGATTACGGAGTAAATGGTCCCTGAGATAGCATAAGGGTGTGTGCCACTCTGTGACCTAACGACAAGCCGTGCTGTATGTGATGAAGAAGGAATAGACTCCTTTCATATACCTTTATCAATACATATATTTAGGATAAGCTTTCTCTGGATCATGAATGAGGACTTAGTCACATGGAAAGTTCAGATCCAGAAAGGCAAAAGAATAAATGATCTCTGGTTTTCCACTTCCAACATCACTGTTCTCGCTGTTATTGTTAACAGCTAAAAAGAAAGAGAATAGGAAGCTTTAGGAGCTCTCTTTTGTGTGGTCCTTTTCAACATCAGCTATGTATATGACTGAAGGCTGTGATACATCTTCAGGAAAATACTATTTGGCAGATAGGAAAAGAGGAAAAAAATAGGACAAAGTACTTTTTTTTAAGGTAAGAGTTTGGATTTTATGATACATAGCTACTCCTAGTTCTGCAGAGTGAGCCAGTGCTACTTCTAATTGGTAAGGGATCCTGCCACTGTTCCTAGAGGCATAGCCAGAACGAGGAGATCAGGACAAAATGGTGAGATGGGATCTTGAACTGAATTAATATAGAGATCCTGTGCATAACCTTCCTTCTTCTAGTACTTAGTCATACAATGGTTTGTATTTTCTTGTTTTACTTGGCTGTAACTAGTAGCATATTCCAACAGGTTCCACTACTGGCTTCTGTACCAGTCTCTCTGCTCTAAGTTGAATATTTTGTCTCATAATCCCATTTGATGTCCAAGTTTCCCTTATTTTGCCTTTTCTCTATGCCATGTGTTTCTACTTGATATAATTCATCCCCATATTAAGTTCCTCTCTGGATTGCAGGTTTTATGTGGTCTCCTACACTCGCTCTTCTCTTCCTCCTCCCCTCCAAAGGGTATTCCATGTAGTCCTCACTCTCTCACAATCCAGTGGGTGTGATTTCAAAGGAAAATCAGACAAATTATCAGATTTTAATGGAAAGCAAACTCTGCCATTCAGATTTCTACAAATATCTAAAGGATTGGTAAGCAGTTCCTGCTTTTTGGAACAGATCTGAGGTGTTCTTCATGTTGCTGAATGACAGAATGAAACAGAACTCCAACATGGTTGATCAAAGCTCCTTCCATTTTCTCAGCCTGCAATGAAGCAGCATGTGCTAAATAATCCCTATCCCAAAAGGTAAGCAAGCAAGCAAACAAACAAAAACAAACTCCAAAACCCTAGAACAAAGCTAGAGGAGAACAAATCATATAAGCATAAAAATAAACCAAACAAAATCTCGTCATCCTCTCCCTTGCACCCCATAACCTTCAAGCAGATTTCCTTTATCCAGACAAGGCTCCTTCCATTTTTTTTTAATATTAATTACTCAACATACACCACATAGATGGGAAATGTGTGTTCAAGGACCACTGAACACTGAATTTTCTGAGTGCATCACAATTACAGAAACATCTGTGCTAAATGACTTTGCCTTGAATCACTGTGAAAATCTGCTATGTTCAGCAGCTTTGTACAAATCTTGATTCTTGCACGTGCTGAAACGGTAATGAATGTTGTTTTTCTGGTTCAGTCATTGTGATTGCATGTGACCACCATGAACCTTGTGTCTCACCATCATGTGAAAATGCATTTTCCTTATTCTACTTAAGAGTCAAAAACTGTAGCCATTATAGATTTACTACGGTGACATACAGCAGCAGCAAATTCATGTTTGAAAATGACTGAAGAGTGTATACATTACATTGTAGCTGACAGCCTGTAGAGAAGCACAATATAAATACAAGGAATACTTTATTTACTTTCTTTATCTTACTTTTTATTACCTTCTTTTTTTTTTCGTTTCTTAAACTCCAGTTATACCTTTAGTGCATTTTAAAAGGTCACATAGATGGTTTATCCAGAATTATAGAACAATAATTCCATCACAATTAGCATTGGACTTCCTAGAATTAACTAGGCTACGAGGGACCTCTGGAGTTTATTTGGTACAACCTCCTGCTTAAGGGTCATCTTTCAAATGAGATCAGGTTACTTCAGCCTTTGTCCAGCCTTTGCCCAAGCAACTTGTTCCAGAATTAGCCATTCTTTGTGCCAAAGAGAGTGCCTGTATCTAGCTGGAACTTCCTTTGCTGTGACTGGTGGCTATTGCCTCCTGTTCTTTCTCTGTGATCCTCTCAGAAGAACCTGGCTCCGTCTTCTTTTTAACTCTCCATTAGGTAGAGGAGGAAAACTGCGATCACATCCCTTCGTAGTCTTTCTTTTTGAGTCCAGACAAACCCAATTCCCTCAGCCTTTCCTTGTACATCGTGTGCTCTAGCCACCTATTTTGGTGACTTACTCCATTTAGGTGTTGATAACTTGCTGCACTGGGGGATTCAAAACTAGACACATTATTTGACATGCAGCATCACAAAAGCCGAAGGAATTACGATTTCTACTGACCAGCAGACTGTGCTCTTGCTCTTTCTATCAGTGCTTCAACTGAATTAGATCTCAGCTCATCTTAAACCATGTTACACAAACAAAAATAAAAACAATGATCCTTATTAAAAAATCCTTATAAAAGACAACAACTGAAAAATAATGAGTCAATGTTGCCGTTGCACTAATGAACAGAACAGAGGATGATTTGAGGGGACTCAAAAAAGGACTACTTTGTCAAACAGGAAAATTACAGTTTTAAAGAAAGTATGTGTTTACAAAGAGTTAATTTTGTAGAAATTCTACAAGTTGAGAGACCTGGAAGAAGGTTGATGTAAGGAGGGATGAGAGACAAAATATGGAGACAATAGATGTTCTTTTAGATTTCAGGAATGCCTCCAGTCAGGTACTGTGTGACTGGAAGAGCAATATCATCTTGCTCCTCCTGGTTTGGTCAAGCTGTAACAATCAGTTCCTTTAGGATTAGTGATCCTCTGTTCAAGTGCCAGCATGTGGTTAGTACAGTAGGTGTCTCAGAGAGTGTAAAGGTTATTCTTTCTATACAGGATAAATATCTGGAAAATGTAGTTGATCATGTGTTTCCTGTACGTATATATGAATACAGTACAGGAGTTTGAATACATATGTATGTGTATATTCCTAGCCACCTCCCTCAAAAAAAGTTATTTTAGCCAAGTATCCCTTTGAATCAAAAGATTAGAAGTCCTGGTAGTTGATAATGACAGCTTGGGAAATTTAGGTAAAATAATGATTATCGCTAGAGTAAAAGTTAGAAATTTGACCTATTATAGAAAGCATCCTGGGATATGTTGTAACTACTGAAATGATTTTGTAAGAACGTGTTCCTGGTAATCATGCAGTTTACGTATAGTAGTATTAATATCTAGTCACTGGAGACTTGACGAGGGGAATTGTTGAAATGCCATCTGATAGATGTTCTGTAGCCAAATGAAAAAAGAAGCTGACGTGCAAACAAACACTTTTGCTGAGGTGACTGATGTGATGCTTACGCACGTTTGCAGTCATTTGCCTGGTCATAAAGACTACAAGAAGGCTATAGCTGGGAAGCATCATATGGGACTCAAACCTCTTCCTTTCTTTGTTTAACAAAACACTTTTATTACTGTGTACCAAAGGATCTCATCTCCTGCCTGTTCAACACATTTTTGTTACTGAATCAGAAAAATTTTATTTCCAACTATCTGCCACAGCTCTTAACATTTCTTAAAATTAGAATCCTACCTGAACTGAAATGAAATTTTCTGAGCTGCTACACACCTGGAAGTTGCTCAGATCAGAATGTCGCTAAATCATGAAATCTTGATAATCCAGATTAATGTCTCAATTTTGTAGCTCAGATCCATCCTTTAATCATTTTCTGGGTAGCTGAATTCCTACATGGGTGAATGAATTGTCTCAGAAAAGCACCATACTTCAGGAAAAAAAAGGTGTTTGTTTTACCTATTGTATATTTTCAAGATTTCTGAATAATCTATTGCTGCTTAATTGTTTTCTAACACTATCCATTCTGACACCCATTATATGTGATTAGATGAACATGCTTTGTTGTCCAGTATCCCAATGTTCTAAAAACATCCCATTATTTACAGAAAGCTGGGAAATAAATAAAAATAGTCATAGCGTTGCAGATTGGTCTAATAAGGAAATAAATGGATGAAAATTAATCATATGATATGCAAACATCTGGAAGAGAAGTTCACAGGAGGAGGTAAAAGGAACAAAGGTTTTCCTAGCATATGGAAGAACACAGGCTTTTCAAACAATTTAAAAGATATTAGCTGAGTGTTTTACAGCTTCATGCCTTCTTTCACTTACAAAGATTTAACAATAATTCCTTTTCATCCTTTCAGGATGCTCTGAATTATATACAAAAAAGTCTTTCTAAGCATAATCACATATTCAGAGTATAATGGCCTTAGGTTGATCATCACAAACCATACCAGAAAAAATTCCCTGGTGATTGGCATGTAAAAGTTCAATAAAATGTGCCCTGAATTCTGACACTGTTGATGTAGGCAGTAAGCACTCGGGCTTATTGCTACACTTGGGCTAAACAAATGGAGTGTTCTAAATTGTGTTTCAGGACACTGTCATTTTAAATGCACCAGAGTTCCTCAGCACTTTCTTCAGCTAGCACACTGATGTCAATCATCCACCTTTTGGTACATCAGGGTTTTCATTAGTTCTATAACTGCCTGACCTTGTGCCAGACTTGAGCAGACAGGTAGTTCATAACCCTTTACTGTCAGAATTAGCATTCATGATACTACTTAAACTGCAGAGCAAATTTAGAGTTCATTATTAAATGAGGCATATGTTACTACACTTATAACTGATTCAGTCTAGTTATTTTTAGTTTGACCTTTTCTGTATTCATCAAATCAGATTTGAAATAGACATTGAGGTACCCTTTACTGTTAGTTATAAAATTTCTTAGAGATGATTTTTTTTTATGGAGTTTTCTGGCAAATTCTCATATATCAGTAGTTTAGTGATATACTAAGCACCTTGCTGTTAGCTTAAGTAAAAACAAGATAAGATGGAATCATGTGGATGTTAATGATCATATTCTTCAGCTATATCATCCCTCTTTGCCTTTGCTGTTATGCTGAGAACTGAAAGTCTAGAGTTGTCAGTTCAGAATAGGATGGAAACTTCCACCAAGGATGGTGAAAAATGTTTGAAGATAAGAGTATAGAGATTATTAAACTGCATTTAGTCCTAGTGTAGCTCCACAGATAAAATTTCCCCATTATTATTCTGATTTTCTGGCTATCCCATCCTCCTCCTCCTGAGGTAAGGCACTGAGAACAGAGGCACTAAAAATTCAAACCCACTGGAACATGACAGGCTTAAGAACCGTTTCTTGTCATTTTCCTTTCACTGTTTTAGATTCCTAAATTCTAACATAGAAAAGATAACCAACTGAAAATATTTTTAAATTCTATAAACTTATTAGGGCACCACAAGGCTTCATCCTTAAAAATCTCCTTTTGGCCTAAAACTCCCTCAAATTTACCAATGAAGCCCTCACTGACTGGTTTTCACTAATGCAAAAGGATAAATGTTCTGATACTATATTAGAATATATACTTGTGAAAAGATTATTATATTGATAAACCATAGCATTGGTAAATATATTCAGAACTGACCTATTTTCCTGTGTAGGAGTAGAAAAGAAATCCTGATATAGCAAGGTGTTAAATGCATATGTTACTTCATGCTTCACCGAGAGTCCTAGCAACAGCATGTGACTGTTTACATGTTTAGAGACATGCAAATACTTAGAAACTTATTGAAATAGGGTCAAAACCTTCATTCCTCTTGTTCTTTCCTTCTTTTCTTTCTTTTTTTTTTTTTTTTTGGTAACAAGTTATGCAACCAATCTTGTAATTAAAAAATGTGCAAGTATATTGGACGAAAGTTTTAGAGGTATTTAAAAGTCCAACTCCCACTGAAATCAATGGCCGCTGATTAATAGCCTTTAAAAGTCTAGCCTGTGCTATCATTACCCTTATGGACCATTAAGAGGTGGAAACTACTGCATTTTGTGTTGAATAGACAGTTCAAAAATTGCATCCTCTCGCATTTCTTTTTTGGCAGGCGTGGGGCTCGCTTATTGTCACATAATAATTTTGTACCCTATGAGCACAGTTATGTTATACAGCTGCATACAAAACCACTTAGTTAAATTAACCCTTTGGGGCTCATGGAAAACAAGAAACCGCAAAAACTGTAAGAATTGTAACGCTGAAGGTTACTGTACAAGGTAACAGTAGTTCATTCTATTAAAAAAGCTATCTAATATTGCTGTGTGCCATATTCTGTTTTCTACACGATACAGACGAAGGCTTCAGTTCCTATCCAGCATGATGAATTTAGGAACCCAATTAAGACAGTCTGACTCACCTTCTGGGAGAGTTCAGAGGCATTGGCCTTTCTTAGAGTTGAGGAGGAAGAGCGTAGGAGAATCCGATGAGTAAGCAGGACTTACTTTAGGATAGCTAGTTTGCCTCCCAGCACTCTACGCTCGAACTGCAGGTGTAAACTCAGCTAAGCCTAGTACAGTCACACCCAACCTGCAAATAGCTTTCACAAAGGTACGCTGTGGTGTAAGCAGGAAGGAGGCACACCGGGGCAGAACTCACTGCACAAGTTTCTTACCTGGGGAGCCAAGCTTGGCCATAGACATAACTATTTTTTCATATGAATCAATTTGCAGAAAAAAAAATATAAACATGATGAATGATTACCCCTATTTCGTTTAGCTAAATGAACATTTTGGTTGCCTTCTTCCCTCTGCCACCTTTTTTGTGGCTATTCAAGTACCCAATAAAGATGCTTCTACCATGCTAACTAGAGTGAAGCAGGTCGATTTCTGCACAAATTATTTATTTGTTTCTGATTTCTTCTTAAGCTCTGTGTATTTATTACATTCTAGATCCTGAAAAGACTATTTTTCACCTTTTTACATATGTAAGAAGCTCCTACAACACTTTAAGTGCTGTAGTAAAAAACTAAGTAATACACAATATTCAGCATAAAACACATCACAGAGTTCTGTTTATTTTTTGACAAGATTTGTACATGTGTTACTAACAGTGTTACTTTTCAGCCTTCTAGAATGTTTCAATTTAATAACATATATTAAGCTCCATAACCACCTGAAGACATGTAAGAACTATTATTAGTTGAGCACTGTTTATGGACCTTTGCCAACATTTTTATTTCTTTTAATTTCTACAGAAATATTCATATATATACAAAAATAAAACTTCTGAAAATCAAAGATGGAAATGTGTGCTTGTAACTTAGGCACCCAGTGTACTTTGCTTAAATTTAAGAAACCACCCCTACCACCAGCACAGCCCAGAAGGTCACTCCAGGGTGCTTAGTTTAAGCTTCTTGTCCTTATTTCCAGAGACAGCCAAGGGGAAATCTTGGAGTATGCACTCCAGACTCAGCCCCTCAGGCTTCATCGGAGGATAGATGCTCAGGTCTTCTATCTGTCTCAACCCTTTCCTTGGTTGCTCCTTTACATAGCATTTACACAGAATTTGAGCAAACAGGTTCTCAGATCTAGACTGAGTCTGGCTTTAGGTGGGAGAAAAGCGCAGAACAGGCACTCTGATCATACTTAAATTTAGGCATGCTGGGAAAGCTCAGAGCAAGTTAAAGGAAACTTAAAATTGGGTGCTGTTTGAAAGCAGGTGAATTCAATTGCTACTTGAGTATTAGAGAGTCTTGAAAAGATCTCAACTATAAAACTTATGGGCAAACCCCAGAAATACTTTGGGTTTTTATGTGACACTTATGATGTCTAGCCAAGAAAAAGCAGAAAGATTCAAAGCTGCAGAAAAATTATTTTTTATTTGTAGAAAATATTAACAAATTATGTGTGTTCTTCTGTACTTCAATTTTGGAGGAAAATATATTTTCTCTACATTTTAAATTAAAGTAAGCATGCAGATTTCTAAAAAATACGAACACAGATATGAATCCTGTAGTAGAGAGAGTAAAAGCAACAATTATGCATCTTGTGTTCTGCAACAATCGAAGGCGGATCTTCTTTCATAAACATGAGGAATACTGGCACTAATACTAAACTTTTAAATGAGATGTTACATCTGGTGTTTCAGCACAGAATCAAAGTGCTTGCTGGTCTGAATTGATTATCCAAACTTATCTTCATAATACTAGAAAAATCCCAAAGAATAAGGAGTATTCATTGGTCCTTTTAGGGACCAGCAAAAATCTATGGCCACTTGAACTAAAGAGTCCTGACTACAGGTTATCTCTTTTTAAATTACCTATCTCGTCAGTAAGTTGGGGTTTTTTTTCAGAACATCTGAATATTCAGCTAATATCAGCTAAAGAATATTAAACTATACCTGCTTTTAATTTTGTTGGAGCTCCTTGAAAATTGCAAGGAGCTTTAGACAGCTTTTTTGCCATTGGGCTCATAATTTTATTTGATTAATGCTTATCTTCCCTAAATCTAGTCTTGACTTGCAAATATAAAAAAAATTAAAATCCATTACCTCCACAGCAAAGAGCATTTGCATCATGTTCTGCTTGAACTTCACTCCAAACTTAGAATCATAGAATAGTTTGGGTTGCAAGGGACCTTTAAAGGTCATCTAGTCCAACCCCCCTGCAATGAGCAGGAACATCTTCAACTAGATCAGGTTGCTCAGAGCCCCATCCAGCCTGACCTGGAATGTTTCCAGGGATGGGGCATCTACCACCTCTCTGGGCAACCTGTGCCAGTGTTTCACCACCCTCATTGTAAAAAATTTCTTCCTTATGTCTAGCCTATATCTCCCCTCTTTTAGTTTTAAACCGTTACCCCTTGTCCTACCACAGCAGGCCCTGCTAAAAAGTCTGTCCCCAACTTCTGTCCATTGTTTTAGTTACACTTCATAGCCCTAACAAGACCTTATATCTGGTAAGTCAGCTCTCTGTCATGAAGACAAGGCAGAAAATATAGCTTTTAAAGTTTTTTTACTGTAACATTATATACAGTCCTTGAATACATTTGATTTGAACATTATCAAGCAAGGTGTATATTCCTACACCTTAATGCTGCTGTTGCTTGTTTCATTTTTTATTTTTTAATTTGGTGGAAGATGTAGTTTCTGAAAAAGAAGTGTTGCCTTAGAACCTTGTTGAAATTATTTATTTTTTCTTCAGAAAAGGGGAAGAAAGGAAAAAAAAAATTTGGTGTTGTCCTGGTTTCATCTGAGATGGAGCTAATTTTCTTCCCAGTAGCTTTGCTTTCACCCAGCATCAAAGCATTTTGATTTACCACACTGAAGAGAAAGATTTTTTCCCCTGTTCAGTTCAATGTTGACATGTCTTCCCAAGCTGCTCTAGTACCCTAGAAGAGTGGTGCCCCTCTGTCATGTCTCCATTCTCCTGCAGGGCTGGTTGCATTGTATCCTCCCTCACACGTTGCAGCCTTCCTGCTCCCTGAACTGACATCATGCCACAGGTAATGCATAAAGAAGTCTGGTTTACAAAAGCGAATTAAAGCAGAAGGCAATTGAACTTCAACTCATAAGAGGAATAATAGCTATGCAGAGTGTGGAAGCTAAATCAGTGTAAAATAAAATATTCTGCTATTTATTAAAGCTTATGCTTAAAGCTTACTATGTTAACAACAACAAAAAACCCATTTAGTTTTACTTTCCTTCTGTGACCAAAACTGTCTGAAATATTTATAGTACAGGCATCCTATACCATAGCTTTTTTTCATAGGTGCAGTAGTAAGAGCCTTACAATCTCGTATCGCAGTCTTTAGCTGTAGCTCTTTCAGTAAATTTCCTCGTGTGCTCAGACTAGAGCTCCAGGAGCCGGGAATCACCCAGCAGTGGGAGGTAATGCAGAGGGCGAGTTGCTATCACAAAGTGCTTGTTACAAAGCTAACTTGAAGACGAGACCCCTGTTTGGGTTTCAAAGATCTCTTTCTCTCTTTTTTTTTTTTTTTAACCTCTCTCTTTTAACATGGATGAAGGAGCGTGAAGTGAGAGCAGGCCGAAAGAACGCCAAAAGTCTCTGCTACAAAATCATCAGGTTTAGGTTTATTCTTTCCTTTTGCTCGTCATCCAATGCAGCGGATTCCCTGAGTTTGCTCCTGAGGAGGAGGAATAGTGATGGTCACATGTGTTTGGGGGCTGCATCCCAGTAAATCTCTATGGGTTGAGCTGAGGACAGAATAGCCTGCAGAAATGAAGCCTCCGGCTCAAACCTTGCTGACTTTGCTGACAGATTCTTTAAAATTGGATTGAAGCCAGACTTCAAAGAGGAAGCTGAGTTCAAAAATAAAGCTGGGTTTTTTTTTCATTCAAAGTGGAGTTTAAAAGTTTACCTGATCTGAAGCAATGAATTTTTTTATGACAGCAGTTTCACTTTGAAGTCCAGATTCTAGACAAGGCGCATCAATTTCGAAGTGTCTACAGGCACAGGCAGAGCCGACTGGGCTCGAAATACCAGGATGTAGGTGCGGTGAACGCTACACATGCCTACATGGTTTTTTGTTTGCTTTTATTAGCATTGGAGAGAAACTTATGATTTTGAAGTCAAGGAAGTATCGGCATCAGAAGATTTAGAATAATTAGATAACTTTAAGGACAGAAGATGAGAAGAAAATTACGTTTGTCATCCCTAAATGTGATGGTCACTCTTCATCTGTGAATATATTCATTTAAAACACACAGAAATTTTGTTTGTTTCCATAAACAAGAAAATAAAAAGAATGAGATAACAATGGAAGTAAAAGACGAAAAAAAGTTAAATATAGTTATCAGCTATTTTAATGATAGAAATGATGAAGTAGAATAGTGGTGATAACCAGTACCCTTATTTGATGGTGGAGGTCTATGACAGAACCAGGACCGTTTATCTATCTTGCCTGAATGGAAGATCATAGAATCAGAATATTTTAGATTGGTGGAGACCACTGCAGGTCTTCTGGTCTGAGCCTCTGTCACAGCAAATGCAGCCTCAAAATTAGATCAAGTTTTGGGGGTCTTCTTCAACCAAATTTTGCATATCTCCAAAGATGGAGATTCCTCGGCCTCTCTGAGCAACCTGTGCCAATGTTTGACCACTGTTATGGTGAAGAAATTTTTCTTTATACCTGATTGAAATATCCCATGTTGCAACATGTGTCTCTTATCTACTGTTCTTCCACCCTGCACCTCTGAGAAGAGTCTGGCTCCATCTTCTTTATACTCACCCACTAGGTAGTTACAGGTAGCTCTAAGATCTTCCCTCATCTTTCTCTTCTTAAGGCTGAGCAAGCTCCCTCAGACTCTCCTAATTGCTGACCATCCTGCTTGCCCTCCACTGGACCTGCAAATGCCTTTTTTGCTCCAGGGAGCCCCAAACTGGAGACATTTCTCCAGATGTGGTCTTACAAGTGCTGAATAGAGGGGAACAATTACTTCCCTTGACCTGCTGGCTATACTCTTGCTCGTCCGTCCTTTCACAAGTCTTTGTGATACTCACATACAATGCAGAATATTACTGTGCGAAAACCATAACAATAATTTCTCATACTAAAAGAAGAGGTTGTCTGTGTCTCAATCTTATTAAATCCATAAAATTCAAAGAGGTGGGAAAGGTTACTGGTTTTACTATGTCCCACCCCTGGTCACAGCACATTCAAAACAGAACGAGTTCTCTAATCTTACAGCCTAATTCTCTGCTGCGTTGTATCTAAACTGAATGTGCTGGCAATACTTCAGATTTACTACAGTACAGAGGATGCCAGAGTGGCTGCTCTGTTCAGACCAACTTGAACTGACTTTTCAGGGAAGATTTTGATAGATGACGTAAAGTATTTTCATAAATTAAAGCTTTATTACATCTGGTATATTCCCTTCATACATTAGTCTTGTAATTCCAGTCACAAGAATGATCAAGTTTATCTGGCATGATTTGTTCTTTTTAAGATCAGACAAATTATTTTTCATGGTTTCATTGTCTCAACTCAACAATTTGCAAAAATTCTTCCCTTTCTTTTTCTCTGTCATACTTACTTACACTCTGAAAAAGAAAGTACCTTTTTTCTGGCCATTGTTCCCAAGTCAGGACAACGTTGTGGTAAGTCTGTGAGACTCAGTTTCCACAAATTAAGTTCACAGGGAACAGGATACACGACACGATCTGTATCCAGAATGACTGTTTCATTCTGAATTTCTCTCTTATAGAGAGTGAGAATGAGTCTGAACCAGAGATATGCTTAGGCAACGAATTTAAGCTCACGATTCAAATGCAGTTCTTGAGCATACTTTTAGGAAAGATAGAAGATTTTTCAGGTACAGACAGGCTCTTCTTCAAGTTAGTATAGAACATAAAATAATTTGATTTCAGATTTCGTTAATAATTCAATGTTTTTTATCACAATACTTTAACCTCAATATCAAATATGAACATTTCAGAACAATAAAAACTAAAACCTTTGAAGAAAAGGAAAATGTCACTTTTTCATCTCTATTATTTCTACGCACCAACAA
Organism: Phoenicopterus ruber ruber; assembly: GCA_009819775.1. Classification (NCBI taxonomy): domain Eukaryota; kingdom Metazoa; phylum Chordata; class Aves; order Phoenicopteriformes; family Phoenicopteridae; genus Phoenicopterus; species Phoenicopterus ruber. Next base: position 184,791,283 of record CM020215.1, on the reverse strand, counting down.
AGTAGCAGAAAAAGGAAAGTTTTGTAATGTATTTAAGTTGTGCTTTTAATAAGACTTTGGACAAAGTCTCAAAATAATCTGTTAAGAAACCTCATTAGGCAAGGTGGAGAAGATCTGGTTGCTTGAGCACAGCAATCTAGAATAATTTCAAACTCTGTGGGGCATCGCACCTAATTTCACGTGTGACTCTCTGGGAAGTAAGTCACATCATCTGGCCCTGTGAAGGTATCCTAGATACCACAAAGTGTCACAACGGGAACTAGGCACCGATGTTTAGGCGTGTGAGTGCCCTTGCTAAACCGTTTGCTGTCTGGAGTATTTAACCTATTTCTATCTTGATTTCAATATGTGGGAAATAGGGGAAATGGAACTTAACTTTCCAAAGCTCTGTAGAGATCTGGAACCAGAAAGTTCTGCTTATAAGGTAGGAGTTTTAACTATTTTCTACTCTTAAGATCAGTTAGAGTGGTATTTTTTCTTTTTTCCATTCACAACTGTCATATGGGAAACTTGTACCTATTCACTTCACTGGCTCCGTTGATGGGAATGTGCTTATCACGTTTGTATATTTAATAGTTAGTAAATAGTAATAGTAAAAAAGGAGTTTGACGTTAGTAGTCTCAAATCAATCCAACTTCCTTGGCAACCACATCCACTTTTCTTCCCAACAATGAAAAGCTATAGATAAAATTGAATTTTTAATGGAGCTTAGATATTTGTAAATCAAACTGCATGTCATGTTCTCTAGTATTTTGTAAGGTTGATTTTTTTAAGGGATCAGGATCATTATTTACTGTGTTTTTTCACCGTTTCCACTTCTGAATGATACTAGGAAATTAGAGTGAGCATACATGAATAAAATCAAATTCCTACAGGGAAAATTAATTCCTCTCTATGAACTGTGTGACCATAATCAGTTCTGCAAAAAAGCTCACACATTTCAGGCCTCCAAGTTTTACTGAAAGATTAATTTTGTGAGTTGAGAAAAGTTTTACATATGTTCTCATTTGAAACAATTCCACTCACCTTGCACTGGGAATGTTCACTTCTACATTTTATTAGCACACTAAAAGGTGTACACTCCTATAGAAAACTGGCCTGGCCTGTTATATTGGTTGAGATAGATCCACTAGTCAGGTCTTGAATGCTTATGCATAAATTATACATGTATAATAGATAGCTACACATCAGTTACACAAGCAGAAAAGTTTTCTGATGAACCAAAGTTTCTGAGTGAGGAAATCATATGATTCTGAATAAAGTGCGGGGTTTGGGTTAGATGGCTGTATTCCTTGGGATAAATGCACAGAAATAGCAGAAGGTGCCAGTACACTTGAAAATACAACAAAGTCCAGTTTCTGTCTATCGATGCTCAGCACCATGCTGCTGACTCTTGTACTGGACAGGTAAACTGTTTAGGAAGAAAGCATTCTCTTCCTCCTTCTAGCATTGCCCACTACACACTGGTTCAGTCACCTCATTCCTTCTCTACCTGCAGTATCTATCCCATTCTGCTCCTCATCCTTTACTTTATGAACTCCCATTTTGTCTCTCACTTTTATTGTCAACTCTACAGTATCTATTCTCCAAGCCATCTCTTATTTCAGTAGCTGTCTCTTATTCAGCTGCTCTGTACAGTAAAGCATTTGACACTGTCCCACACCACATCCTTGTCTCTAAATTGGAGAGACGTGGATTTGACGGATGGACCACTCAGTGGATAAGGAATTGGCTGGATGGTCGCATTCAACGAGTTGCAGTCAGCAGCTCGATGTCCAAGTGGAGACCAGTGATGAGTGGTGTTCCTCAGGGGTCGGTATTGGGATCAGTGCTGTTTAACATCTTTGTCAGCAACATGGACGGTGGCATTGAGTGCAGCCTCAGCAAGTGTGCTGATGACAGCAAGCTGTGTGGCACAGTTGACACACTGGAGGGAAGGGATGACACCCAGACAGACCTTGACAGGTCTGACCCTCTGTGAGAGGTGGGCCTGTGCCAACCTTATGAAGTTCAACAAGGCCAAGTGCAAGGTCCTGCACCTGGGGCGGAGTAATCCCAAGCACAAATACAGGCTGGGTGGTGAATGCACTGAGAGCAGCCTTGCCAAGAAGGACTTGGGAATGTTGGTTGATGAGAAGCTCAACATGACCTGTTGAGCAATGTGCGCTTGCAACCCAGAAAACCAACCGTATCCTGAGCTGCATCAAAAGCAGTGTGGCCAGCAGGTCGAGAGAGGCGGTTCTGCCCCTCTACTTCACTCTCGTGAGACCCCACCTGGAGTACTGCGTCCAGCTCTGGGGCCCCCAACACAAGAAGGACATGGACCTGCTGGACCGAGTCCAGAGGAAGGTCATGAAGATGATCAGAGGGCTGGAGCACCTCTCCTATGAGGAAAGGCTGAGAGAGTTGAGCTTGTTCAGCCTGGAGAAGAGAACACTCCACGAAGACCTTCTAGCAGACTTCAGGTAACTAAAGGGGGCCTCCAAGAAAGCTGGAGAGGGACTTTTGACAAGGGCGTGTAGTGATAGGACAAGGGGTAATGGCTTTAAACTGAAAGAGGGCAGATTTAGAATAGCTGTAAGGAAGAAATTCTTCACTCTGAGGGTGGTGAGGCACTGGCACAGGTTGCCAGAGAAGTTGTGGCTGCTCCATCCCTGGAAGTGTTCAAGGCCAGGTTGGATAGGGCTTTGAGCAAGCTGGTTTAGTGGAAGGTGTCCCTGCCCATGGTAAGGGAGTTGGAACTAGATGATCTTTAAGGTCCCTTCCAACCCAAACCATTCTATGATTCTATGATTTTTCTGCCCACTCTTCTTCCCCTGATTAACAGTACCTCAATAGGACTGTTTCCAGAAGCAAGTCTGAACCTCACTCTCTATGTGTGAAAACTCTTGTCATTCCTCTTTCTGTGTGCGGATTTCCCCACCTCTTTCCCCTGAAGCCTTCTCCAGTCATCCTTTTCCCCCTCTCTCTTTCTCTCTACTCAAACCTTTCTTACATTATATTCACTGTAGTCCCTCTCTCAACAGTTACCCTTACTCTAAACACAAAACCACCCAGTGTATTCTTTGGGGGGGTTGTTTCGAGATCTGCATTTTGTTGAAGTATTGCACCTCATGTAATCCTATTAAACAGCATGAGACTATGCCATTATCATATAAAATCCTCTGCCTACAAGCACAAAATCTAATCCTAATTTAAAATGCTTAATTGTTAAGTGTACTTGTGACTTGCTATTCAACCAATCTCTCTCTAAGAAGAGCAAAAGTATGACAGGCTCTGACCATAAGTAAGGTCAATAAAATGTTCTGGTTTAATTGCTTATCAGTCATAAGTTAGGCTTTATTAGAAGAGATTTATACCCTCTCCAGAAAATTACAATTTTTGGCCAGAATAAATGTATGTTATCTGCAGTTACAATTTAATTCTTTTGGATGAACACAGGTATCAAAAAGATAAGCTGTTGCCTTTTGCTGTCTGCTTGAAATACTAGTTTCCATTTCCATTCTATCTAATGGATAGCTGTCAAGACTCCTACTGCTATGAATATCCTTTAAAAAAAAAAAAAAAAGAAAAAGAAAAAAAGAGCCCGTAACATATCGTAGGCAATAGCTGACGCTGACCACAGTGCCTGGAGGCAAAAGAATCATGAAGCAGCAGTACTACGATGCCTATCTAATAGATGACAACACAGAGGCATTTGTGGTAACATCACCCAAAATATTTTCAGTGATCATTTTTTTCATCAAGAAGTCCAAAGTTTGTAAGGGATGAAAAGGAAAAATGTTCTGGCTAAGTCTTCCTGTGACACTTAATTTGTCAAGTTAAAAATGCACTTTATTTTGGTCATTCCTTTTGGATCTGTAGGGAACAATTGCCTGTGAAAAACATAAGTAACAGAAAATAAAACAAAGCATGAGCATTTATTTCATGAATGTCACTACAAAGGTGAAAAATGGTGAAGTAGGTTGTTCTTTTCATAGAATCATAGAATAGCCCAGGCTGGAAGGGACCTCAAAAGATCATCTGGGCCAGCTTTTCATGGGAAAAGGAGCCCAGATGAGATTATCTAGCAGCTTATCACATATTGAAAATCTCCCGCGGTGAGAACTCTACCACATCGATGAGGAAGTTGTTCCAGGAAATGATTGTTCTCACTGTAAAAAATTTCTTTCTTATGCCTAGATGAAACCTATCCCAGTGCAACCTGTGCTCATTATCCTTTGTCTTCTCCATGTACTCCTTGTGAAGAGAGAGCCTCTGTCCTCTTTGTAGCCACCCTTTAAGTAAAGGAATACTGTGATGAGGTCCCCTTGACCCTTCTCTTCTCCAGGGAGAAAAGACCTGGCTCCTTCAGTCTTTCCTCAAAGGTCAGGTTGTCCAGCCCATTGATCATCTTTGTGACCCTCCTTTGGACCTTCTCCAGTCTGTCTATGTCTTTCTTGAATTGTGGCGACCAGAACTGGACACAATTCTCGAGGTGCAGCCTACACAAGTGCTGAGTAGAGTCATTCTAAGGTAATGCAAATCGTTGCTGTAAATCATAGAATAGTTTGGGTTGGAAGGGACCTTTAAAGGTCATCTAGTCCAACTCCTCCTGCAATGAGCAGGGACATCTTCAACTAGGTCAGGTTGCCCAGAGCCCCATCCAGCCTGACCTGGAATGATTTTCTTACATCCTGTTGATTGCTTTTTTCTTGATGCATCTCTGCCCTTGTATCCTCAGAAATACTACAATTTTTCTGTGTGCCTATTTTATAACTTTATATGAACCCTCATGTTTCATTCTTTGAGTCCAAATACATTGTGTGATTGTTGCTTCATAAATAAATGTAATAATAAAGGTAACAGTGGGTATCTATAAAGAACAGATCTACTTTTTCCTTACAAAGATATATAAATGTAAGTGTTGAGATGGATATGTGTGGCGCAAATTAAGAAAGGATTTGGGTATTGCTAGTAGTTTATAACTACGCAAACCCAATAATAATTTAAAAAAAATACAGAAAAATAGCAGGTGCATAATGGTATCCTTGAGAGGATACATTAGGAAAGCTAGAACAGCAGGTGCATTAAAGCACAGTAGTTCAGATAATGAAGTCAAATAAATTGTCTTCATCGTTGTGCCTTCATTGTCACCAAAGTACACTGTGATAAATGAAACAGACTTGTCTGATGGAAATCGTAAACATTCATATTTAATAAACAGTTATTAACACTTTTCTAACATTGCTGGTTTATGTTCATTACATGCTCATTGCATTACAGCAAGTTTATTTCCTGTTTCATTTCTCCACTGTCATTGTGTATTGCAAGCCTGTGCAAGACAGGTCTATTTTTTATGTTCTACAGTACAGTATGTGAGTAACGTTCAGATCTTAATGGAAGTGTCACATCATTTCCAGATCAAATTATCTAGTTTTAACAGCTAAAGGGAATCAAATTAATCAGAAAAAACAGAATACAAACCAATACAAATGTTGTGGTTCCCAAGGTGTTGACTGAAATACGTGGAGGTCATGTTTACCAGTTATCACATTAAATGGAAGTCATAGGCTTACTGAGGTGGTCAATTATTTATCATTAGTAGTCCTATATTAGGAGCATACATAAAAGTTCAAACGACTAGGAAAGTGCATGGCTCAAGTGGGTTTAATTGCACAAAGAGTAGCATGGATTTTTTTTTTTTTTCTCATTCAGTTATTAGATACTGAGACACAGGAACACACGGAGGCCAGAATATTTACTATGATTTATAGGCAATCTTTGCCTTTGAAACAAGCAACATCTTCATTTCAGAGCATTAAGGCTGGAATCCCCCACAAAACAGCATCACAATGTTTTGGAATAAACTGGACAACTGTCAGGCTGTTCAACCCTATTCCTTTATATATCTCTTTTCTAATTTTCCCTTTTTGGGACTAAGCTACATCAATGTGTCTTGCTTGTCTAGCATACTTCATAAGCACAAGCTGCCAGAAATAGAACATTGAGTCCAATTGTATGAGACTCCTAGAATATCTGCTAATCTTTTGCCTCTTCTTTCTGCACTCCAAATACCCCTAAAACTTCTCATTAGCTCAAAAAACTCACTTGTTTCCAGTCTGCCATGGGGTTTACAATTACTGATTCAGGATCACAGCAATAAAGACAAAAAGACATGCAGACTTGGTAAAGTTTCTTAAAGACTATGAGACTTTAAGGGGCTAGCCAGCAATACCATAAGCACATATGCTAAACATAATAATGACTTAATGTTATGAACTAGAATTGTGACATCAATGACATGTGCACACACACATATGCACTCACTTCTTATATATACTTATTAATATCAATATTTAAATTTATATTCATATTTATATTCATATATTTTTTAGATTTGAGTGTTAAATGTTGTGCCTTTTCCTATTCAGGCTTCCATGAGGAATCCTATTATTGGAAACTTAACAGATCCGAAGTCATGCAAGGATGCCTCTCTGACGTTATCTTTGATGCTTCTTGTTCTACAAGAAAAACTTTACAGAGTTGAAACTGTGGCATGGCCCATTTGCATAATTTATTGATCCTGGAGCACAGTTAGACATCTGCTATTCATATGTCCTTACTTTACTACTGGCCATGCACTTTTATAAATACATGTAGGTGAAGAAGATTTTGTGTCATTTTGATGGAACAAGGGGGATTCTCAAGTAAATCTTTGACAATAATTACTCTGATGTGCATAGAAATGGGATATACTAAGACAGATGAAAGATTTTTTTTCTTTCTCAGTGGAAAAAAAAAAGTAATATGTGCAGTAATATTAGAAATAGAGAAAAAGCATCATGCTTCTTTTCATGGTAGCATAAAATTGGGGGAAAACCAGTTTCCCAACTCTAATCAAAATAAGAATAGAAACATATCTTCAATGTTTGCACATCAAAAACCAATGTGAACTGTTTAGAATATTAACAATCAAATTTCTGCTATGTCAGAATGCTCACTAACCAATTTCAGATTAATTTTCTTAATTGAAACTAATTCCAGTGATACTTTAATGTTGAACAACACATACTCAGGACATAATTTCTTATGCAGGATTTCCCCATGAATATAGAACACCTCTATTTTAAAGTAGTTAAGAGATTAACATTCATTAAGGATTAGTGGATTTTCAAGCTTCATCTTTTATAATCATTTTTTTAGTTAGTTGAGTGTCAAGACCCCTGAATATTAAGCTGTCTTTCAAAAAATGATATTGTTCTTCAGAAAAGATTATTTTTGACTCTTCCAGCTTCCACTGGAGGAGCAAACCAGTACACAATCATAGTAATTCATCTATTTTCAGCAGATAACAGTGACAAGTATTTGAAAATCTATAAAACAGTGGCATGTATTTTACTATTGTTACTATAACAGATATAAAGTTTATTGTGAGAAAGACAATTTCAATCCAGCATTGCCATGCAAGTGGTGAGCTGTGATAACTGCTTCACATGCAAAATGAGCTTATCTTGATTTACTGCCCTTACATCTTTTCCCCACTTTGCCACCTGATGCATCTTGTTATAAATCTCAACTGAAATTTATATTAGATTTTCAAAGCACTGTTTTGTGCAGCAACTAAAAAGAAATGGAGTCTTGTTCTTCATCTCTTCATGGAGCTCCAGATCAAGAAGGATTGTTTGCCATCCAGCATAGTTTGCTGTATATGACATTGACAATTACATTCTACCTAGATAGATACAATTGTTTTTAACCCACTTTTCTGCATATCAAAGTGTAATTCTTACCTTACAATGTTTCCAGTCTTTATTCGAAGTCTTCAAGGTTCAGAGAATCATCACTTCCGTTTCTGATTTGCTGTCACTGTTAATTGCTTAAAAAATTCTTTTGTCTCCTGTAAAGTTGTCTGTCTTTTGTTTCCAACTACTAGTATTTGCTGTGTCTTGTTTTCCTCAACTAAAAGTGCTTTATATTCAGAATTGTCTAACCATAGAGGAAATCAAACATTTTAAAAAGTCATTCTTTCACCTAAAGCATATATAACAAGTGCAGGAATTCCTCAGCCCCGATGCTTTCACTGTACAAATACATTCACAGTGGACTGCTTTGCTCACTAACGTAGAGGTAGGCTGTATCATCCGGGTTCCTCTGTAGCTCAAGGAGAGAGGAAGGAACCTCTAAGACTAACTCAGAACTTCGTTTGGCTGAATCATCCTTTGATTTTGCTGAAAGTGCCTAGTTGAAGTATATAAAGTTAAACTAGGGCATATCCAGGATCTAAATAGCTTTAAATCTATGTAGCATGTATAAGATAGAATTAATGTATTTTATCATACAGTATATGACATTTTATCATACAGTAGTGTGAAAAATTCCTCATAAACATCTTAATATTTGAATCAGGGCAACATTTTCCTATAAAAATGCATTGATTGTCAGATTCATTATCTTTCTAACCTCTAGCACAAATGTAAATATGAACACCATCTCAGATTGCTTTTTGTATTACTTGTTTGAAATTTTTGCCATGCTAACCAGCTTACTCTTATTGATCATTCCACTTATTCTTTCTAAACAAAGGAACAGCACTAACATTCTGCTAAAATTTCTCTCATAGTCAAATATTAAAACTAATACCTTCCGATCTACTCAGTCCACTCCTGAATCGAGGATAAGGTGAAAATTTTTGCATGTCTGCTGATTTAATGTTGTTTATTCAAAGATGCTTTTTAATGATTCCCTTGGAACAGGAAATATTTCACTATCTCCATGCCATATATGTATATAAAAACTTTTTTTATCATATACAAAGTAAGAATTCTTAACATTTCTTCATTTTCTGCATCGTTATTAACAGATAGCCTTTTTTAACAAGTAATAGGCTTACAGATTTGTCAGGATTTTATCACTGGAACATTTATTTTAAATGTATTACAACATATTAATAAATAACATTTGTCTTCATAGCTTATTCTATTAGTCACAGACTTGACATTTTAAAATAATTCAGTTGAATATTTTCAGTCTTGTTATTTTCAGTCCTGTTGTGTAAGTTGAAACAATTACGCTAACTTTTCAGATTTTTAAGTTTTCCTCTGTAGGCATTATAACTGTTATTTACAAATGATTGTAAAACATATGGTGTAACCAATATGACTGTCTTTAAACACAGTAATTGTATCAAGCACCAACAATAAAGCAGGTACGAAAACTGTGTTCTCACCCACTGCTGTTTGTTTATGGCTTCCTAAAGGACCTGTAGTATATAGCATCAAATGTCAGTTCAGCAGTATATACTTCAGCTGACACTGGAGAATCTCACACAAGGCCTAGGCCATCTAGCAATGGCAGTATGCTGTTTTCCCACAAAAAGTAAACAATAAAAAATTAAAAAAAAAACCCATAGAAAAAACACCAGCAAACTAAACCAAATATACCAATGCATATACACACACATTCTCATATGTGCATGTTTTTGTGTTTGTATGCATGTAAGTACACATATATGAAGCTCTTTGTAGTCAAGTAGACAAAATATACGTAAGTAGTTTGGTAACTCTATGCTATGTTGTTTGGTGAACAATTACATATTTTATGCTGAGTGGATGAGTGATCTATATTAATTATCCTCGTTTTGTATTGAAACTGTAGCCAATTACAGAAATTATCAATTGTGTTCTTTGGGGAAAATACCCAAACAAACAAAATGTATCTTCAAATGTAGAAGACAACAATGCTAAAGCAAATCTATTGAAAATGTGAAGGTTAGATATTTCCTACTAGGAAAACTACATGGAAATAAAGGTGCAAATATTCTGAGAGCCTTTGGAAATGTCATATACATATTAAGAATTTTTATAGTTTCCAAATTAAATTTTGACACCAACCTTTTCTCTACCAAAATCAACTCATGTCTAAAATGAGCATCACCACATCTGAGTACGTATTGTAACTTCCACATTCTTCATTTTTGCCATAACTTTTAGCAGTTAATGGTATTTTAAGCTTCATAGCCTGGCATTACTCATCTGAACTTTAAAGAAACTACAGCTTGCGTCTATGCATATTTCCAGTCATTTGCTTTGAAATTAATTTGGCAAAGGAGTAGATAGCTGAATAATAGTACACAGGTGAGGAATTTATCTGCCCAAGGCTGTGCATACATTATCAGGTGCATAAAAATCCCTTCATAAATTTCATCAGGATTTTCAGGTCTCAGGTGTCTCAAAGGTATCAAATTTCAGGTCTTCTCTTCTTTGAGATATATTAGATAACTCTTCTTGTCAATCACCAGTCGCTGTAAGATGTTCTCTCTATTGTCCAGTATGGTATTATCTCTCAAACCAGCCCTTGCAACTGGAAGTTGTAACCTATTGTCTTTTAGATACTATAAATAATATGTTGGAGCTTTTTGACACTTATTAAGGTGTCTTAACACCCTAATGCTTAGCTTGGAGTATTCTTGAGGTAAAGGCATCTGGTTAACTGGTTGTTTTGAATTAATCTTTCTCTTTAGGCAGACAAAGAGGTAAAAAGCAAATAAAAATATTAATTTACAGTATCTAAAATTGACAAAGCAGCTACATTTTTTTAGAAAAAGAAGAAAAAAGAAAAAAAATGTTCCTGATCTATTTATACTGTAATTAATTTAATCTGAAAATCTGAAAAGTTCAATTCCTGCAGCCAGATGACTTGCAGAAGTCACTTTCCTTCCAGATATTTTTCCAGAATTTTTTTCCTTTTTGAGTATTCTGTGCCTCAGATTACATTAAAAAGAAAACTATTTTTGCTGCTACATATTACATTTAGAGCTAACATTCTTTTAATTTTTTTCCAAGACAACCCATTTTCTTTCCTTAAATTTATTTACTTCTCCCCCTCCACATCCATCCTCTTATCCCACCACTTCTTTAACATCAATATACTAATTAAATTAATTCATCTGTCAAAGCATAAATTAATAATTTCATTTCTTTGGAGATGCATATACTATTTTTGAAACCATCTGTACTTGACTGGTCAATTATCTCCATGACTAAAGGATAAATTAGATAGGCCATTTGTAATTTTCAGTATGTCTTGTTTCTGTGTTTCTTGTTTAGTGAATCAGAATGATTTTGGTTGGGAACGACCTTTAGAAGTGGTGTAATCTAATCACTTGCTCAAAGTAGAACTAGCCTCATAGTTAGGTCATGTTGCTCAAGGCATTGTCAAAGTAAGTTGTAAAAATCTCTAAATTCAGAGATTGGACAGCCTCTTTGGGTAGGTTGTTTCCATGTTTAATCACTCTCACTGGGAAATACTTTTTCCCTTATATTTAGTCGGAGTTGCCCTTGCTGCAACTTGTGATTGTTGCATCTAGTCCTTTCACCATACACCTTTGGGAAAAGTCTTTCTCTCTCTTCTCTGAAATTGCCACCTCCACAGGGCTGAAAACAGAAATTAAACTTTCCTCTCCCCTTAGCTTGCTGGTCTCCATGGTAATGAAACCTCGTTCTCCCAGCCTTTCCTTGTGCACCACCTGCTCCAGACCATTGGCCATCCTGGTCGCCCTCCATGGGACTCGCTCCAGTCTGCTGGTGCCTTTCTCGTACGGGGGACAGTTCTCCAGATGCAGGTTCACAGGTGCCAAGCATAGCAGCAGCAGCAGCACCACCACCACTTCACCTTTCCTTTAGGAATACTATGCCTGTCCTAACTTGGAATTTAACTGCATTGAAAACTAAATGATCATCAGGTTTCGCTAACAGTAAGTCCCTCTTTCACATTAATATTAATAGAAAAAAAGCAAAAAGCTTACTTATGTCCTCTCACAATTGTGAATTTTTAAAAATTGTGGGGGTAGACAACCCCATTTCTTTTTTGTCTCTTTCTTCCTCTTCTCACTAGATGAAAACAAACCAAGGAGTCTGGCCTATAAACTGCCACACATAACTCAGGGTAATCACCCTGACTCATGTAGCTCGGGCTGAATGTCATCCTAGTCTCAGAACAAGAAGTTTTTATATCTTACTATTCATACTAATCATCTAAGGATAATCAACTATTTAACCCTGAAGATAAAGAGGGGACTTGGAGCCATTCAGGAGAGAGAGGAGGACCAGAAACTTTTTATGTTTGTCAAAGTCTTCATGTGTAGGTAGGAAGCGTGAGCCAAACTTTTTGCAGAGAAAAAGGATCAAAGAAGATTGAGATGGCAGGAGGCTGAAATGAGAGGTTACATGTGGTGAAGCTAAGAAGTAGGGTTTTTGAGACACAGATTTAAGGAAAGAGTGTGGAAATGAGGAGAAGAATACAGATTAACTGGGATAAAAAGAGGACATATACAGCCAGGATGGACAAAAACTGAAAGATAAATAATCAAAGCTAATGACAGCTTCTGGTAAACCTCATACATAACACCACACATTTTTCCTGCCACTTTATAGCTACAAAGTCTCATAGATCTTGATACAATGCGTCTTGACAGAATGCATCTGACACAAGAATTATGACCAGCATCCTGATGCTAAACAATGGTTTCATTGTGATAACTCTGCAAGACAAACTTGTCCTCAAACTACTTTTTTCCATAAGCATGAAGATTGCAAAGTGTTTCCAAACCTGAAGGTTAAGATTATTGTGCAGATACTCAGGACAGAATGTTTGTTGAAAGGGGGAAGAAAAAAAAACACTAATGTACTAGGATTTTGGCATAGGGTAATGTTCATGAAGGGAATCAAATCTCCTGAACAAGGTCGTCACTCACTAGCTGGTACCATTTGGAGTCACTGTTGCAAGGGTCCTTGCAGTGGTATCTTTAACTGAATTGGGAGAAAGTCTCCCCAACCACTGTTTTACTCAGTTCCTATAATCAAACTGCCCGTGGTCCCAGGTAACCATCCCAAGACATGAAGCATTTACTGCTATTGTTCCACCGGTTTCATATCTTATTTACATATGAAACATCTCTTTACAGAATCATAGAATCGTTTAGGTTGGAAAAGACCTTTAAGATCATCGAATCCAACCATTATCCTAACACTGCCAACTCCACCACTAAACCGTGTCCCCAAGAGCCACATCTACACGTCTTTTAAATACCTCCAGGGATGGTGACTCCACCACTTCCCTGGGCAGCCTGTTCCAATGCTTCGTAACCCTTTCAGTGAAGAAATTTTTCCTAAGATCCAATCTAAACCTCCCCTGGTGCAACTTGAGGTCATTTCCTCTTGTCCTATCACTTGTTACTTGGGAGAAGAGACCAACCCCCACCTCGCTACAACCTCCTTTCATGTAGTTGTAGAGAGTGATAAGGTCTCCCCTCAGCCTCCTTTTCTCCAGTCTGAACAACCCCAGTTCCCTCAGCCGCTCCTCATAAGACTTGTGTTCTAGACCCTTCAGCAGGATTGTTGCCCTTCTTTGGACACACTCCAGCACTTCAATGTCTTTCTTGGAGTGAGGGGCCCAAAACTGAACCCAGTATTTGAGGTGCGGCCTCACCAGGGCTGAGTACAGGGGGACGATCACCTCCCTACTCCTGCTGGCCACACTATTTCCGATACAGGCCAGGATGCCGTTGGCCTTCTTGGCCACCTGGGCCACTGCCAGCTCATATCCCCCAGGTCTTTAATATCTTACTGACATCCTAAGTGACCTTTTCCACAGTTTCTGTTGACCACTTGCAAAAGTTATGTCTATGCACAATTTGATCAACTCTGCAACAGGAATCAACTAGGTAAGCCTTTGGGATGCTTTGCCCAGGATGTTAATCCACAAATGTAAGCATACAAAAGTGCAATGAGGAGTTAACAGAATTGTCCAAAATTCCCACCCAGAAGGTTCCTGTAATAGTCATATGTTTAATTGTGAAGATTCAGTGAAACACTTTGTTTCAAGTCCTTTATCTAAAGCTGTTATCTCATGATCATCGTGTCTTCTGTGTAGATGAGTGGCTGGGGAGTTGCTGGACCATGTAGGGAATTAATGACTGAAGTGCACTGCATGTGCGCATAGGTCCAGCCCCGATACCATGCTACTCTGCAATTCTAACTAAAGAACAAACCTGAGTTTTGTACTTATAACTCACTTATCACTTAAGTCCCATGGCACTTTCCATAAGCTCATGTGAGGTCAGGATGTGTTTATGTTAAACTGAAGCATTTTGTGGGTTTTGTTTGTTTGGTTGGTTGATTGGTTTTAATCATATTAGCGCTATTATGTTTTGTCAGGTATAATATTGTGGGGCTTGGGGTTTTTTTTAAAAAAAAAAAAAGAAAAAGAAAGATATAACTCTATGAAATACCATTTCCATGAAGAACAACAATTGCATTTCAGAACCAAAATTATTTTGGATATGAGTTGTTTGTTTCCTCATAAATTTGAGTTTTTTATAGGGGAAATAATTCTGGCTAGTTTTAGTTATAATGTACAACACAAGACCTAATATACATGTGTAAATAGGCAAATTTGCTGTTTATATTTGCATAAAACCCTACCCTGGCAGGTATACAGGCTACTAATCTTATGCAGCTTCTGAAAAAAATGCTACAGAATTCCTTTTCACTTAAGTGCTCTCTACAAGTTGTAGAGTGCTCTCTACAACTATCTGAAAGGAGGTTGTAGAGAGATGGGGGTCGGAGTCTTCTCCCTAGTAACAGATGACAGAACAAGAGGAAATGGCCTCAAGTTGCACCAGGGAAGGTTTAGATTGAATATTCGTAAAAATTTCTTCACTGGAAGGGTTGTTGGGCATTGGAACAGGCTGCCCAGGGAGGTGGTGGAGTCACCATGGTATTCAAAGGTATTTTGAGGTATTCAAAAGGCGTTTAGATGAGGCCCTAAGGGATACAATTTAGTGGGGGACTTGGTGATGCTACGTTGATGGTTGGAAGCGATGATCTTGGAGTTGTCTTCCAACCAGAACAATTCTATGATTCTATGATTCTAAGTACCTAAAATAGAGATCTGTTCACTTTAAGAAACATCTGAAGTCTACAGGAAACGAGTGCATTTCTTGCATAAAATTTATTTTGTAATGTAATTTCACACTCTTCTTTAGATTCTTCTGTCATACACCCTGTCCTTAAGGTAATGATTAGATCTAGGTGAAAAATTTCTGCCCAAGCAATTTTTGGATCCTAGAAAGAATTATTTACAATGCAATATTTTTATTAAAAATATCTATATTCTCTAGGATAATTCCTGTTTATATAGAAGAAACAAACATTTGAAAGGGAAAATATTGTTATTTGGAAAAACATAACTGGAGATCGTACCTGTAGTCTCTTCCACAGACTAGGATCCTCAGCCAAACTGTTTTTTGTCTTGCACAGATAACCAAACATTCCATGATACATTGTTCCCATCACAAAGAGGTGACACCGTGATATTTGTTCAGAGATGCAGTTCAAACTATATAAGAAAAGGCAGTCTGAGACATATGAACTAAAATTTACAGGACATAATTTCTGAATTCTACTACCGTCTTTAGATTTTTTTTCTCTCTTAACGAATTCCAAAATCTTCCTTTAGGAAACACTCATGTTTTCAGATCGAAGCTAACCCTGATGTACAACAGAAGTTCAGCTAAGCACTCAATTACCTTTTGAACAGTCACACCTTCTTTAAAAGGAATCATAAATTCCACCTTATGATAATTTTATTATCCCCAGCCTATTACTAATGTATTCATGATCACAGCTCTTTAAAAACGATTTTATGACTGGCTTACTCATCAGCTTCTAACACACTCTTGCTTAAAAACACCACCGTTTTTGAAATATTTACCTAGGACTAATGAGGACTTCAAGCTTAAGACCTGTTTGCAGCAAATGTGTAGGCTTTTGTTCCAAAAATAAATGTGAAGAGAATTGTTAAATATCTTATTAAAATGATGATATTTGACAGAAATACTTTTCTAAATAGAAACCTTTGACACCTTCCTTAAGGTCTTCACTAACACACAACCTTTAAATACAAATCCTTTTTTTTTTTTTTTGATAAAGAAAGAGTTGCAGACCACTTAAAATGACAGTTTAAAAAAGTATAAAAGTGAAATAATTTTTGCATGTTAATAATCTGTAGTCTGCATGAACCACTGTATATGCATGAATCAGGTACTGTTGCAAGCAAGCTGCTTTGTGCAAGTTTCTATATGCTATGTTTGCTTTATGGCAGCTATTTCCTTCTGAGGACATTGAAATGAGCCCTTCCAATCATGTGCTTATAAAGGAATTGTGAAACTCTAGGTATTCACTGCTTTCAAGAAATTGTGGCATCGCTGTTCTGCAGGTGACCTCATGAAGGCTTACCAACCCGTTTTAATAGAAAGACTTAGGAAAACGGGTCATAACTGGTTGCCTTTTTTGGAGTGTGATAGTGTTTGACTTCAACTTCTGATGTGTTGAAAGCAAAAGATGAGACAAAGGAAATGAATATCAATGACAAATGCTCAACAGGCAAATTATTCAGAGCTATACATGATCACTAGTAATTATCGGCATGTATCAGTAAGGAGGCAGATAGGTTGGGCTGGAGTACCTATTGGATCCTAAAAAATTAGAATGGTTAGAATGTGCTGAACATCATAATCCAAAAGACAAGCTTTCATTAAACTTTGGGAATAAAATTTGTTTCATAAGATAAATGAAAAATTAACCATGCAAGATCTATTCCAAATAACGGCAGAATACAAATACATGTATAAAACATTGATATTTACAGCACAGTACAAAGTATCTATTTTCGATCAGACTAGAATAAGTTAAATATCCTCTCACTTCTTGTGATGGTATTCACAAATATATTTCATATGTACAGTTCTTATATGAACATTTTGTGTGTGTAAAATAGGTTACATATAGGTAGAATTCACACTGTACTTCATGTATTATTCATACATTTCATTAAGTTGAAAAATATTTTTTTTTATGAAAAAGTTCAAGAAATATATCTTCTAAAAGGATAAACTAGCTCACTTTCTGAAGCCCTTTTTTTTAATGTACAAAAGCAAGTGAAATGAATCAAAGTAAAAAATATACAGTTACCTTAAAAGGGTAAAAGGCAGAAAGTTGCATAGATATTCTTAAGATTGTGCATTCATTTGCTCATAACTTTATCAAACTCTTTCTTTCTGGGACCTGCAATTTTGGAGAACTTTTCTGTCTATGCCTTTGTTATTTCTTTGGTGGGGGGGTGGTTGTGGTGTTAAAATCTAGGCAACCAGAATACTATAAATGGTAACAACACAGAAGGAGAACAGGGAAAATTTCAGAAGAAGATTTCAGAGTAATTTCTTCTCCAGAACAGAAGAAACACAAGAGAAGACAGGATGTAGAACCTGTGGGTGCATACTACTCTCAACCGTGTTTTTGAAAGAAGCTAGTTTTACATGAATTGCTGCTTTCTGAAATTTATGGGGTGACTACAAATACAACTGCAAGTGATGATGCAGTTCAGATGGACACATGAAAGTAATATAAAATACCTTAAAAATTGTAGCCAGATGTTGAATAACTGGACAAGTAGGCAAAATCCACCTCTGCAAGGGTATGTTGGGTCTGGCTGAGATGGAGTTAATTGTCCCCATAGTGGCCCCCATAGAGCTGTGCTTTGTACTGGCAGCCAGCAAGGTGCTGGTAACACACCAGTGTTCTGGCTACTGCTGAGCAGCGCTCGCACAGCATCAAGGCTGTCTCTCCAGCATTCCCCCCTCAGCAGTAGGCTGAGATCTTGGGAGGGGACATAGCCAGGACAGCTGACCCAAACTGACCAAAGGGATATTCCATACCGCATGATGTCTGCTCAGCAATTAAGCTAAGAGAAAGGAAGGGGGGGGGGGGGGGGGGGGGGGGCATTCATTATTATGACGTTTGCCTTCTGGAGCAGCTACTATGTGTACTGAAGCCCTACTTCCCTGGAAGTGGCTGGATATTGCCTGGCAATTGGAAGTAGAGAATAAACCTTTTGTTTTCCTTTGCTTCTGTGTGTGGCCTTTGCTTTTGCTTCATTAAACTGACTTTATCTTGATCAACTAGGTTTTTTTCCATCTTATTTTCTCCCTCTTTGTCCTGCTGAGGAGGGGGGTGATAGAGCAGCTTGATGGGCACCTGGCGTCCAGCCAAGTTTAACCCACCACAAAGGGTATAAGCACCAAATCCACTGAGGAAACTGCATGATGGGCTTGTTGAATTGAGCAATGTGGTACACTGGAGACTTGAGAAGGTAGAGTACCAACCCAGACCAGAATAGCTACCACTGACAGACCAAGGACTCAATTCAGTTGCATATGGCCCAAAACATAGGCCATATTTTCATTGACTGTCATTGCTGCTCAGGGAGAGATTAAATTACTGAAACATATGGTCATTTCAGGTGCAGGTCTCTTATGTAGAGATGTGTGCATGGTTATTAAAATCTGAGAAGAAATGATTAAAAATGGAAGAAGCCAAATATAACAGCTTATGTCCTGGATGTGATAGCTACACTGGCTCTCCACCAGATATTCACTTAACCAATGAGAAATTATATTATTTCCATCTTGGTTTGTCAAAGTTGTGAAAGCATAGTGTGGTGCATAAAACAAAAAGATGCCAGTAATCAAGGTTCACCAGTTTTAATTAAAGTGAGGAATAAACAAATATCCAGTTTACAAAGGGCACACTTTGGAAAGCAAAGGAAGTAATTTGTCAAGCCAAGAATACTGAAAACAATGAAAGGATTCATAGAAAAAGTTTGGATTTTTTTTAACTAAAAGGTGTCAAAAATTATCTGATACTTTTTAACCTTGACAAAGAAAGTGTTTAAAAGGCAAGGCTTCAAATTAGTTTTCTGAATAAACACTTCAAATGTGAAGTTGGACAGTAGAAAAGAACTGCAGAAGTAGAAGTACCAGGAAGGAAGCTTTGGTTTGTGGTTTTGACTTAAAAGCAATTATCCATGTGTATTCCTCGGTAGGTAGTTAGAACTGGAAAAAAATGTGGGTTTATACTGCAACCTTGCCTGATGTGAGGACATTAATAATTTTGTTCGTCTTCTGTGTAGCTGTATGCTTCTTGAAACTTGTAGGATTTTCATAGCTTTTACAATTTCTGTCAAATTTATAATGAATCATCTAAGAGATGCAAAGACTTTTAGAAAGTTAAATTGGCAAATAGGTAGCCAGAGATGGAAAATACTCTCACTTGCTTAGGAAGCTAGACTTCACAAAGGTGTAGTCAGATCAAAAAGTAGAGGAATGAACTGAGAAAGGCCAAAATTCCAGTATTAAACATTGGTAATTAAATTAAAGGAAGTGGCTAATTTTCTTCAGCCTTAACATAAAAATTCAGGAAAGAAAGCCAAAGCAGATACAATCTCTTGTGAAAACTGGAATGAGATTAAACATAAATTTATTGTGGCTTAAAAACAGAACCTATAATTTGCTTAATTTTCTGTTTAGGATTATGATAAATAGGCCAAAACAAGGAAAATAAAATGAGGGTATGTATATAGAATTCTTGCTCTCCAGATAGAGATAAATAGAGAGAAGAGCTCACTCAAATACAGAGAATAAGATAAACTCTTTCCCACAACTCTGAAGTAACTGGAGCATCCTATTTCAGATGTGATACAAAATTTAATAAATTTGCCAAGCCTGAAGTGATAAAATATGAGTGAAGAGGCACAAACATTGTACCTAAACTTGAGAAATATGACCACAAAGTGATCCCAAAATTGATAAAACTGTTAGTCTGAGTCCAGTAATGTGAATAACATCTCTGTCAGGCCTTGACTGGCGGCAGCAAGACTTAGGTCCAATTACTAAACATCCAGCTCGGGTCCTCAAACAGAAACCTGAGGAAATTAAATCAAACTGACTGGATACTCAATGAACGCTACTTTTCCATTTGCAAACAGAGAATCAAATGGATTACAAAATAGTTGTTCTGTCTCTTCTCATTGAAGGAAGAGAAGGAAAAGAGAGAGTAACAGAGAATAGGGTAGTACACACTAAAACTATCGACAAACTACTCGGCTTGCCTGGTATTCAGACCAGGTGTTGGCTCATAAACAACAAATGAGAAGAAGCAGATATGACACAAGTGTTAACCACTCATATATTTCTATATCCTTCCTTTCTTCAACCTGTAATGAGTATTTTGAGGGGTATATTCAGATAGAAAAACCAAACTAAAAAGTTTTAATTCAGTTCAGATTGACTTAAACATTGGATGGACAACATTTTCCAGCTTTGCTCCAAAAGCACAGAATTCTGTTGTTCTGTACACTGTTTTATTTGTTCTTTTCTCTACAGACCCTTTTGTGATTATTTGCCATAGTTTGAAGTCAGGTATTCACTAAGAAATTAAAAAGCATTTGTGAAAAGTTTGTATAAGTAAATAACTTCACATGATACGTAAACTATTCTGTAAAAGCAGGAATATCAAACCAACATTTGCTGTCTTAACCATTAGTCTTTGTTAAAAATCTTAGAAATAGAATTGCTATTTGGAAATTCTTTGCCTTAGATCTTGCCTAGCTTCCAACATTTCCAACCCATGGAAGCAACCTTAATTTTGACATTTCCTAACTCTTTCATGCTTTGATTTTTTTATTTGTTGATAACAAAGTAGGAACACAGAAATTGCATCATGTCGTATCCTATCAACAACTTCATTTTTAATCAACAGGATAAGGAACTTTATACCTCTTAGTAACTGAGTATAATAAATAGTATAGGAGTATCTTAGTTCATACCAATGCTGTAAATAATTGCTGGCTTGCTTCCAAACCAAGCAGCACAGAACAATCCACATCCTCGCTTAGATCACATTCCCTTTGGTGGATTTGTTTTAGACAGAACTCACTGGAGCCATCAAAACTTGAGGTGAGTAGTAAACTTACAGTGAGACACTGAATGATCAGGGAGCTCGTTCTTGAACTCACACTGGTCGTCTTTTATTTAGCTGTATAGGTTAAATCATACAACAGGAGCCTGTTCTGGTGTGGGCTGTCCATAAGGTCACAGCTTCCATCAAGGCACATTCACCTACTCTGGTGTGGGATCCTCCACAGACTGCAGGTGGATATCTGCTCTACCATGGACCTCCATGGGCTGCAAGGGGACAATCTGCGTCACCATGGTCTTCACCACAGGTGGCAGGGGAAACTCTGCTCTGGTATCTGGAGCACCTCCTCCCCCTCCTTCTTCACTGACTTTGGTGTCTGCAGAGTTGTTTCTCTCACATATTTTCACTCCTCTCTCACAGCTGCTGTTACACAGCAGTTTTTACCCCTTGTTAAATATGGGACTACCACCGTCACTGATGGGCTAAGCCTTGGCCAGTGGTGGGTCCATCTTGGAGCTGACCGGCATTGGCTCTGTCCAACATGGTGGCAGGTTCTGGCACCTTCTCACAGAAGCCACTTCTGCAGTTCCCCTGCTACCAAAACCTTGCCATGTAAACCCAATACAAAGACTAATAATTTACTAAATATATAGATATATAGGCTATGTACGAGGAACAAAGCTGAACTGGGAATCAAACTAGGATACATTGCCGTGCCTGATATTTATATGCTATTAAATAATATGGCAAAAATGTTCCTAAGTACGTAGTACATGCCTCCCTTTATACTGTGGCAGGTGTCAACCTTGTAAACTCATGTAACAATTGTGGTCATATTAATGATAAAATTTTCTTAGGTTTCTTGCTCTCAGCACTCTAGTTCCAGAGCAGTTCCAGAGCCCTACTAGTTTAATGTTCAAAGCATTCTTCTAACTATGAACCTAAATGCATTCATGATCTGTCTGTATAAAGTGATTCATGACATAACAATCACTTTTTGAATGCCTACTTTATGCTACCTGATTTTTCAAGATGTCACATACAAACTCAATGATGTATAATGAGTGGAGTCTAAAAGACAAGCACTAAAGATTAATTACAGACTGCACTGAGTAGTCCATCTCTTCCTTTTCTAACTTACTATTACATCCCTCAAGAAATTCCTTGAAAAAATTGTTTCCCAAATGTAACTGTACTCCAAGTAAACACTCAAGCAAAGATTCAGCTAAGGGCACCCTGTCTAAATTCTCTTTATTTTGAAGCTCTTTCATTCTGAGAAAAAATAATCTATTGGTTTAACATTAATTTTTTTTCTAATTCATTGTGTCTCCCTTTTGAGGTTATAGTGTCAGCTTGTTAATCTCAATGATTCTATGATCTCTTCTGAAAATGTTAAGAGTCATGTTCTTTTTTCAAGGCTTTTTTTTTTTTTCCAGATTAGTAGCAAATGACAACAAAGTGTTTGTTCTGTAGGAAAATGTATGGTTGAATTTCAATGATAGATAGATAGATAGATAGCACAATATCATTTTGAACCAACCATTTTATATAAATTATATACAATATCATTTTATAGCAAATCAAATGCATATGCTCAATGAATCAGAGAAGCAAAAATAAAAAAAAAATCCATGGGTTAATCTGTTGTATTATTGCCCACCCACTAGAAGCGTATCCTTTGTAACATTACAGATATGTTTCAATTGCCTCCAGTTTTGAGCGTGTTTTGATCTTCCATGACCCAGGGAAAGATGAGACTAATACACTGCATCCATCCATAGTACATTAAATTCTGGTTTTATTAAGGATTAAGATAGGGACAGTTAGAAAAAGCAAATATTCAAAAAGTAAAAAATTGAAACTTTAGCTATTGACTGAGGTTATGTTAGGACACCACTGTTCTTTTGAAGGTGCTTTGGAACAGAATAACTGTTGTCAAGATCCCCTTGCAAAGGGCAGTAATTAAGTTCAGCAAGAAGTTGCTGGTGATGCTATTTTTTTCCCAGATTTTTTCACATTTCAAAACATTGGTACAAGAGGTTTCACAATAGGATCAGAGTAGTAAAATCAGTCATTTTATGTAATTCTAGAAATATTCAGACATTTCTTGTAATGACCAAATGGAAAAATCAGATAGTGAAATGGAATGCTTATAATGCCAATCATTTCAATAAATGACTGACATTTCTACCTTTTCCACAAAATGACAGTGAAGCAGACATTTCATGAAATAACTAAAAAAGTAGTAATTTTACAGAAGAACTTTTCTTTTTTCTGCATATACAGGCTAAGAATGACATATTTGACCATGTTCCTTCATGAGAAAAAATGTCTCAGAACATGTCTGAGAGATGGAAAGGTTAACTTTCTTTGCAGTAATTCGTGGACATGGATTATATGTTGCTGGTGAGAAGGAAATTGAAGTTTTTAGGATGTGGTCCTGCATATAATATTGTCCTGGTTTTGTCTAGGATAGAGTTAATTTTCTTCCTAGTAGCTGGTATAGTGCTGTGTTTGGATTTAGGATGAGAATAATGTTGATAATGCACTGATGGTTTAGTTGTTGCTAAGTAGAGCTTGTACTAAGTCAAGGACTTTTCAGCTCCCCATGCTCTGCCAGCGAGGAGGGGCACAAGAAGCTGGGAGGGGGCACAGCCAGGACAGCTGAGCCAGACTGGCCACAGGGACATTCCATACTGACGTCATGCTTGGTATATAAACTGGGGGAAGCTGGTCAGGGTGGGGTTCACTGCTCAGGGACGGGCTGGGCATTGGTCAGCGGGTGGTGAGCAATTGCATTGTGCATCACTTGTTTTGTATATTCTTTTATTATTATTATTATTATTATTGTTATCATTATTATTATTATTATCTCTTCCTTTGTTGTCCTATTAAATTGTTTTTATCTCAACGCGTGAGGGGTTTTTTTCAGTTCTCTCCCCCATCCCACTGGGAGGGGAGGAGAGAGTGAGTGAGTGGCTGTGTGGTGCTTGGTTGCCAATGAGGGTTAAACCACAACACATGTGGATAAGTAGTTTTGTTAGAATTATTAGCAAATAACTGTTGCTCTTATTACAAATTCACCAAAACAAATGGACCTAAGAAAATTGTGGAAAATGTGGTAACAGTTTATTGTAAAAAAAAAAGTACGAATGCTATGCAGCAGCTTTATTGAGTGGTCAGCTGATCTGTACTCAAAGCTCACAGCAGTTCATAAGATTTCTAAATGTCTGCCATGATGCAACCAACTTATACTCAGAAGTGAGTGTACAGACGTCACTTTGCTTACTTTTTTCTATCTTGCTATGCATGAAAAAATAAAAAAAAGAATAAAATAAACCTGGTTCTCAACTTAGATTGAAAGAAAAAAAAAATTTCCAGATTTTAAACTTGCTATAGAGATTTTTATTTTTTCCTTACAACGGCTCACACTGCCTTTTCATTCAATTAAACTGTAAAACTTGATTCCTGTGCCAAATCTTATGCCTCTGAATAAATGTGAGAACCAGCTTTGGCACCTCTACTGCACCTTGTACAAAGGTTTATAGTATTATCACCTGCAGTCAAGGTCTTCACACTGCTGCTGTTTCAAATATTTTCTGATTTAACCTGCACTTTTTAGATGCTAGTAAAATTAATATAGAGCAGAGTCATTCTATATTGATCACCATTAATCCTGACATAGTCAGACAGGCAAATTTACTTTCATAATATTGGAATGCCAGATGGAAAAAACCTGTCTAGTCTCAAGTTTGGTCTTTCATAAAGTATAGTAAAGTGGGACTATAGTTTATGAAATCACTTTGTAAATTTCAAAAATAAACACCTGACATCAGATTTGCTGTTCAAAATATAAAAGTTTATTTTTCCAGAAATACTAAAGATTTACCGATTTGGATGACTTCAGTTAATTTACCTTTTTTTTTTTTTTTTTAAATACAGGCACTTGAAATATTTAGAGAAAAAGGAAAAGTACAGTACATTCAAGTTATGAAAAAAATTTCCATTCTTTGAAACGTAAAACTTGTTTCAAAAGCTATATATTCTTACCTAGGTAGAATTTTCCACAATAACATATAGAAGTAATGGTGTTTGAATGTAAAATTTCATAGGTAACATACACGAAATATAATATATCTGTAAGTATATTCTATATCTATCTTATCAACGTAATCCTAGTACGGTCTCATTGTGGTCTCTGGAACAGTTTTAAGCCACCTGAGTACCCTTAGTTTACCTTTCCCTGGCTAATAGACCTACCCAGGCTTGGACCTAGAAACATTCCCCTATTAACTGCACCTTAGTGGGCTACTTAAATCGATGGACTCTCTGTGACACTCTCACCAGCCTGTTCAACTCACGCAGATTGGTCTGGAGGACACTGTCGCAACGGGTCTGGTGACTAGTGCCCTCCATTACATGATGGAACATGATTTTGATGAGAAAATTAGACTCTAGAATAACAGGGATCGCACCATTAAGTTGCCTTTATTCTCCAAATTAAATGACTTCTATAATTAGGTTTTTACTTTGGTTTATTTTGAATTTTTATGGGAAAAAAATTGTTATGAATCAGATAGAAATGTGCATATATATATGTATGTATACATATATATAATTTATATTCCTTTTTATTTTTCATTTCCACATTGTTGCTGCTTGTGAGGATGGTGTGAGAGGCAAATGTAAACGCAATAAAAAAGATTTACTGTTTTATTTCCTTTTCTAGTTCTAGTCATACAATGTGTGTAGTCAACAGTGTCATACAGTGCTTCATTCCAAGTGACTTAATTTCTACCTGAAAGATCATATTTTCACAAATTCCAGCAATAGTTTGAGGGGTGGGCGAGTTAGTTAAGGAAAAGGGAGGAGGCAAAAAGCACCGTACTAGGATGTAGACCAGAAAGTTCAGACAGGCCAAATAGAGTAGAATAGAACTACAGGCAGGTATATAAACATCTAATACCTATTTAATAGCTTCTCATCTATCCTTCCTCCTCAGAGCTATCCATATTTCATTCAGCAACATACCACATCTCTACATCTGTTTTTCAGAAATGTTCTAGAATTCATATTGTGAGCAATTTTTCATGGGCATCTTAAGGCCTCTTGGATCCAGACTACACATTATTGCATTTATTAAAATGTATCTGATTTACAGATTGGTGATCACCGGAAAGCAAAAATCATGAATGCTCACTCAACCAGCAAACAATGAAACAAAACATAAAACCATTAAAACAACAAAAAGAAAACTCGTGAGCAAACTCATAACCAACCAATGACTGATAAAGCTTTGTAATTCACTGTAGTATACCTAACTGTATTACAGTGTTCTGTACCAAAATACACTTTCCATACTGAAATGTTCCCACATCTCAAAAAAAACCCCAAACGTTGTTCACCAGCCTGGTAAAAAATCCAATCCAAAAATCCAATTGTTAAATCTAGCCCAATAGTTAAAAATCCAGTCCAATTCCAATCCCTTTTTTTATCTTCCTGGCCTTTTGCTGGACTTACTCCAGTATGTCCTTGTCTCTCTTGTACTGAGGTGCCCTGAAGTGGACACAGAACTCCAGATGTGAGTGTGAGCGCGAATAGAGAGTAAGGATTAGCTCCCTCCACCTGCCGGCAACTCTCCTCCTAATGAAACCATGGAGGCTGCCAGCCTTCTTATCTGCAAGGGCAAATTCCTGGCCCACGGTCAACTTGTTGTAGACCAGGACCTCTAAGTCCTTTTCTGTAAAGTTGCTTTCTAGCCAGTAAGCTCCCAGCCTGTAGTGATGCATGTTATTTCTCCACAGGTGCCAGACTTAGTATTTCCCCTTTCCTGAATTCCAGGAGATCCGTGTTGGTCCATTTCTCCAGTTCACTGAGGTCCCCTTGAATGGCAGCACACTGGTGCATCAACTACTCCTAGTTTTGTATTATCTGAAAATTTAATGAGGGTGTGCACTCTGTCCTGGAATCCAGGTCATCAATGAAGAGCTCAGCACAAGAAAGACATGGATCTGTTGGAGTGAGTCCAGAGGAGGGCCTCAAAAATGATCAGAGGGATGGAACACCTCTCCTATGAAGAAAGACTGAGAGAGTTGGGGTTGTTCAGCCTGGAGAAGAGAAGGCTCCAGGGAGATCTTATTGCTGCTTTTTAGCAGGACTTGCTGTGATAGGACAAGTGGTAATGGTTTTAAACTGAAAGAGGGTAGATTTAGACTAGATATAGGGAAGAAATTTTTTACAATGAAGGTGGTGAAACACTGGCACAGGTTGCCCAGAGAGGTGGTTAGAAGCCCCATCCCTGGAAACATTCAAGGTCAGGCTGGATGGGGCTTGGGCAACCTGATCTAGTTGAAGATGTCCCTGCTTACTGCAGGGGGGTTGGAGTAGATGACCTTTAAAGGTCCCTTCCAACCCAGACTGTTCTATGATTCTATGATTTTATGAGATTAAACAATATTGGACCAAATATCAACCCCTGGGGTACTCCACTAGTAACAGGCCTCCAGACGGACTTTGTGCCACTGATCCCCACCCTTTAAGCCCAGCAGTTCAGCCAGTTTCGGTCCACCTTCCTTTCCCTTTATCTAGCCTATATTTCATCAGTCTATCTATGGTGAGACAGTGTCAAAAGCCTTACTAAAGTCAAGATAAAATGAAAAAAAAAAAAATCCACTGCTTTCCTCACATCCACTGAGCTAGTAATCTCATCGTGGAACGCTATCAGGCTGCTCAGGCATGATTTCCCCTTTGTAAACTCATATTGACTGTTTCCAATCACCATCATGTCCTTTGTGTGTCTAGAAATGTTTTCTAGGATTATTTGCCCTATCACCTACGCAAGGACTTAGGTGAGGCTGACTAGCTTGTAGTTCCCCAGATCCTCTCTCTTGCCCTTCATGAAAATAGGAGTGACATTTGCTTTCTCCCAGTCCTTAGGAACCTCATGCAATCACCATGGCCTTTCAAAGATAATTGAGAGTGGCCTTGCAATGGCATCAGTCAGCTGCCTCAACTCTTACAGGTGCATCCCAAGTTGAGTGCATTTTCTTGCAAATATAGCTAAAAAAATAAATAAATAAACTTGATCGGTGTATCACACAATGAAGCTAAACTTTTAACACAATATACTCTGGAATGAAATCTTTTCTTACGTCCTCATTAAACAATATTCAGTCTCACCAGTTTGAATTCAATTGTGCATTTGCACTGCAGAACAAAACCGGAGCTCAAAGCTGCTGTGGTTTCCTAGCAAAGAAGAAATGATTGAAATTATATGGGCTTCAGAGAACTGGTGATTTGACAAGGTTTTTGTTTATTTGTTTGTTTGTTTGTTTGTGAATATTAACTGAATGACCCTCTTCTTTCTTACACCACCCACAGGATTTCAAGTGTCGTGCTCAGTGTGCTGCGGTAGATAACGCTGACGTGGGTTGTTTTGACGGCCCCTCCTCAGCCCTCTGCTCGGGTCCAAGGAGCTCAGCCCCTGACACTTCAGTTTTACATGTGATCCACTTGACTCCTGCCTGCTTACGGCATCCGGCAGAAAAGATGTTGTTTATTCAGCTGCTGCATCTGGGAAATTTACGGTGGAGACCCAGCATACTGGGATCTGTCTGGCTGCGCTCGCAATATGGTACTTCAGCGCTTCCAGCTTTTCGATGCTGAAGCAGTGTTGTTGCCACTGGCAACCACAGCCTGCTATTAACATGCAGCCATTATGTTGCAGAAGTATTGAACACCAGATGAAAGTGCTATTCGGTGGTAATTTGTAAACAATACATAGCATGAGCATCACCAAGGAAGATTTTCTAGGAGACAAGAAGGATTTAGATGCCAAAACCACTCCAGACTTTGTCGGGATTAAATTGTCAGATGTAAAAACACACACATAGGAAAAATATTTTAATTAATATTATACATTATGTAGAATATTTAGAAATTCAGAGAGAGTCTTAAATATCCAAACTTAATTTTATCATTTAACTTTGGACTAATTAAACATCAACAAAATTATATCAAGCAACTGCTATGAAATGTTCTTTAATAATTCTCCTGGTACAGGT
Source organism: Phoenicopterus ruber ruber (assembly GCA_009819775.1). NCBI lineage: Eukaryota > Metazoa > Chordata > Aves > Phoenicopteriformes > Phoenicopteridae > Phoenicopterus > Phoenicopterus ruber. The sequence continues at coordinate 184,762,425 of CM020215.1, read as the reverse complement.
AGTCGCATCATAACTGAATGTCAACCCATCATTAGGGACTGGCAAAAAAGTAATTTCCCTAATAGAGAAATTAACTAAAATGCCACAGAGTGTTGTTGGGATTTTTTAACTGATCATATTGAAGTCACTGATTGTACAAAAGCTGCCCCAGCGGGATAGATAAAGGTTGATAAAATTTGCAGTAACAATGTCTCATAAACTGCCTTTTGATTTTTGGGAAACTAACTTTTAATCAATGGTAACAGATAGAAATCTAACCTACTAACAAAATACACATTTGGAAGTTTTTTGAATAATCATGAGAATGATGAAATGGCAGAATGGCAATGAGATGAGCCATCTAAACTACTCCAAATCTAGGCCAACAACTAAACATATCAGAACATTTTGCTATATTTTAAAAATGCAAAAAGTATTTTGGCCAGACTAATTGCATGTTTTCCCCTACTGATCAAGTTTCTTGTGATTTTTGAATATTTTTATCCTTTCAAATGGAAATATGTGAGATAAAGATCAGCCTTAAGAGCTCCACTAGATACATTTATGAAATATTAAACATCTGGGGTCAGAAGAGTCAACTGTTGTGAAATGTTGCTCTATTTACTTCAATGGACATATGTTTATTTTCACTTAATGTAGAAAAAAAATGAATACAACTCATGTGTCCTTAGGTGGGCAGCCAGGGCTTTCAGGCAGCTATGCCATTCTCTTCAATTCCTCTCGCTTACCTCCATATTTACCAGACTTCTGCTGATACTCACTCAAGGCTTACAAATGAATCATATCAGAAACTACAGGAATAGATTCAAGAGGACATAGCCAAGATGCTACATAACTGAACTTCCTATTTGTGTCTAACTTCCGAAGCTTTATCAGTGGGGTCTGAACTGAGAGTCTCAGAGAAGGCAACGTACCAGCTTCGTGATCTCCTTTATCCTGGAGTCACTCCTCAGCATATCTCTGGAGGCGCATGTGATCCCCAAAGACAGTTTCTTGGCCACTGACTACATCCAATATATGGGGATGTTTCTTCATTACTATCAGATAATCCTTAGCCTTGAGGATTTCTATGGAATTCATCAACATCTTTGGCAAATACTGTTGTTAGTTCATCATCTTGCCCACATACCAGGTCACCAGAAGTTGGAGTTTGCACACATTCTTCTAATGAGTTGACGTTCCCAGAATACTGTAGGTATAAGCACATCCTTCAGAATCTCCTAAATATGCCACGGGGTATTTCTCACAGTTGTGGGCCTATGCCATGAAAATGTTGGCTGTCTGGAGTGATTGTTTTATTTTTTAGACCAAATTTGGAGACGAGCTCCTAGGGTCTGTGCACAGGATCTGTAGTTCTGTCCCAGTCTGGCCTTAGCACCCAATTCTTTCCTGGTAACTGTTTTCCTCAGTAAGAAGTAAAACCTCTGTCAAACTCTCTCTGCATGTGACCATCCTCCTCACAATCGAGGTAACAGCATGCCAACCATAACCCCCATGACTGGTTGGTTCAGACAAAGGTAATGTGGTCTCAGGAATGCAGAGCATCTCATGTTCTCCTACAGTTAAGAGAAGTAATCAGAATAATAGGAATTCTTTTTTTTTTTTCTTTTTTTACAAGTCAGTTCCCAAAAGAGGAGTGTCTAAAACAACTTTCCTGTCAATTTCTACATGTCAATGCATATCTCACTTCAGGATCACTCTGTTACATAGCTTTCGGATAGGTCTGGTTGTCTGGGGCTTAGCTGAATGAAGTTTAGGTAAGTTAAGCTTTCTGATTCAGGTTATATGCGTGAGGTTAGATATTTGAAGAATATCCTAGTGATGTTATTCAATCATGTAATCATAGAACAGCTCAGATTGGAAGGGTCCTTGGAAGATCATCTGTTCCAACCTTTTGTGGAAAAGGGAGCCTAGATGACTTTATCTACCACCCTGTCCAATTGCATCTTGAAACCTCAAGTGATGGGAACTCTACCACAGGCCTGAGACTAGCAGCTCCAGATTCCAACAGTGCAAGGATATCTCTCTTGAGCATTTGCCCCAAAAATGTGATAGTAGCCAGGGGACAGTATAGACATTAGCCTTATCTGGGTTGTGCAGGAAGGAAAACATTTTGTAGCCTCTTCCAGGACTGCTTGTTACGAGTTAGTTTCTCACCATGTATACTAATCAAAGCGCGTGTTCCTCAGGAAAAAGTTCTCATGATCTAGAGTGAAGATAGATAAGAGAATCAGGTATCTGGCACTGCACTGTTGAACTGTGACTAAATGCATGTGCCTCATCTGCAATGGTGTCTAGACATGTTGTGGATTCCTAATATAAAGTAGATGAATGACACCCAATGAGACTGTTAATACAGCACTCAGCCAAGGAGGACCTTGATACAATTATTAAAAAGCTTTTCTGCTATAGAAATCCTAATCCATATAAGACTGAGTCTGCAATGTCTAAATCAGTTATTTTTATCATTTTTAATCTACTGAAAAGAAAAAAAGTGAATGAGGAGTACAGAGACTATAGGAAATAATTTCAAATATTACTGAAAGTAATTGTCTGAAAGTATGAGAGTTAACAACCGACACATCAAAGGAGTCTCTGGCAGTCATCATGGTGGCAGCTAAGAGTGAATGAGATGTGGATTCCTCTGATTTGAACCTGGAATTCAAACTTTAACTTGTCATTAAAATCCTGGGTGGTGGAGAAAGTTATGGCTACAGTTTGCTGGTCAAAGTCAGAACATCATTGACTATGTAATATTTTTAGTTCAAGATTAAATTATTTTATGCAATAAAATAATACTAGAATTAATCAATAGTATTAAAGATGTAAAGAAATCCTGAAGAATAAATGAGGGACCATGAGACACTAAATTGGGATCTGTTAGGATCTACATATACACAACTGAAAAGAGGAAATATTTCAATTGATTCTGAAACAAATGGACAACCAGGAGAGTTGACCATAATGTTCATATGAGAAGTTGTACCTTCTGAAGTCTAGATGTTGTGAAATTATAGAAGGTTGTAGAGAAAGCAGCTGCAAAGTTAAAAAGGATTAGAGATAAAGGTATTGTTTAAGTTTTCAGCAGGTGCATAGTCATGAAAGTAGAAGATAAACCATGTAGTGATAACAGAGATAAATCCATGAACTAACGTAGGGTCAAAAATAATACAAAAGTTAGAAAAATATCAAAGCTGATAGGAGAATACCACCAAGAAGAAAAATACGAAAGATTGAAACATGATTTACTTTGTTCTTTAATACCAAAAAAATAATGATATTATATTTCTAGCTGACACTGGAAATATCAAGTAAGGGCACAGTAGTAAGCTCTGAAGGGAATAACCTTACCTATTTGGAAAATTAGAGAAAATATATATCTCTCTGATTATAAAAATCTCATTATATTGCCTAGTTTCACTTTAGCCTGTTAGGGATCTTACTAAAATGATGCTTCTTCTATAGTCTTTGAAATAAAAAGGGAACTTGTAATGGGATTGAATGCAGCATGGATTCACTGAAGTTTGTTGAAAAATGTTAAAGCAATAGAATAAGATAACTCATTCTCTTTAATAAATTATTTTCTAGACAAGAGAATTGTATTAGGTTTCATCTATCTGGACTTCAATAAATGGAAACAGTACCAGATGGAAATTATCAGCCAATGCGAAGAAAATGAAGATTTGTACTAGGATAATAGGCTATGTAAAGAACTCTTTGAAATGTTGTTGTCAGTGTGTAATGACAAAGAGGAAACTATCAGAGATGAATGAGACTAACTTTGGAATTCTTGAAGAACAAGAGGATGATGGACAGCTGTTATTTAATGGGTTTATGTTTTGTTTTGTTTTATTTTTACTGAATTACATCTGTTGACAACTTTAAGTTGTGAAAACTGAGGACTAATGAAATACACAAGAAAAATCTGAATAATCTTGAGGAGTAAATCAGATTAAATTTAAGAGCATGAACTCAAAATGGTCTGAAAATTGGAGTTCACTTATAAATGTTGAGATTTTCAATTAGAAATGAAGAGAAGGAGAAAAAGACTCAAGTTACCCATCTCTTAGTACAGAGTGGAATTTAGCTCAACTAATGTTAGATGGCTACATTTTAGATGTTTGTATCAGAGTTGATCATCCCAAACTCCTTTTGCAGCCAGCAAAGAGAAATAGGCACTTCTAGGATGTGAGTACTGCAAACATTTTTAGGCATCTGCCTTGGGATGAGACTAATTGTGCCCTGAGAAGTGCTTGCCTCTGTGAAGGAAGAATAAACTTCTACCTAAGTTGTAAAAAAAAAATGTAACATTCTTTCACTCAGGAGAATACTACCTTGGTTGACTACGCCATACCATCAGATGTGACAATGAAAATGGTAAATGCAATCTTAGGATGTATTGAATGAGGCAGTAGAAACAGAACAATATACTGAACTTCTTAAATATACAGATGAGATTTTATCTGAAATACTCTGAACAGGGTTTTCATGATAAAGAAAGTGAAATCTAAGTGAGAAATGTGTCACAAATATGAGTCTATAGGTACACAAGGAAAAAGAAAAGGCTATTTAAGACAAAAAACAATACCGGCATGTAGAACCATAAATTGATAATGTGTATTTTTAGAGTGGCGATTAGAAGGGTATCTCTAACCATCAGAAGATTGAAGTATGCAACTTTTTTAAAGAATAGTTGGATCAGAACAAATTCTGATATGCAACTTCATCCATTTATGAAATGGATTAGAGTATGCGGCTGTAGGCAAAACAGGCACTTGACTTGATAGTCCTGTTAAAGTCTCTGATATAGTACTAAGGAAACTATTGTTTTGTGAAATATTTCAGCAAGGACAAATCTGTGCCTGTAGAGACAATGTGAAAAAAATACTTTTGCAAATGTTAATGCCTCATAAAGAAAGGGCTGAAGTAGGGAAAACAATGTAACATTGGCTACAAACTAGAAAAAAACCTGCAATGTAATGAAATTTTGGGAGCATTCACATCTGAAGAAAAAGTGGAAGTGAAGCTTTATGATTCAGTCCCATCTCTAATTAAAAAACGTGATTACTGTCTTTTATAATGAAAAGCTGATTTCACATGTATTGTTTAATTTTTTTTTACCCTAAGTTAAAATACTAGTTAGCAAATGTTGAACATATTTGTTAATAAGCAAGATTTTCAATTTACATTTTAATACCTTTTTATTTCATGCTGTAATTTAATTACAAACATAAATTACGTACAATAATTAGTAATATTGAGAGCTGGTATAACAGGTTGAAATTTATTTTACTGAAATTTGCCATTTAAAAGTAAGGTATATAACGTGGGATTCTGTGCCACACTTTGGAGACATAAATTTAGGCAGTAAATGAACCTAGCAGGATAGTGTTCAAGTTCAGAACACCTATATTTAGGTGTTTATATGTAAATTTCTGTACATAAGCTAGCTATCTAAGTTGCCATGGAGATCTATGGAGATTTAATCAGTACAGTGAATGGATCCTAGAGAGCTATTAAGCCCAAAGCCATTAGGAGGGCCACTCCTAACCCACACATAAGAGTAGTGCCATTTAAGAAACCCTAGGGCATCTGACACAAGGTGTGGAGCAGCAGCTGTGTTGAATAAGCTGAGGCATTTCAAATGGCATTAGATGCCTAGCATGAGCATCCGAGTTGAGCCTTTAGGGTAGGTAGTTAGTCAGACAGAGTCAGTTTCTGGAGATGCCCATCTTGCTCAGTCCCTGTGGAGGGGAACATAGGTGATTGCCTATCTGGTGGAAGGAGATAGGTTAAGAAGGGAAGGGAAGGGAAGGGAAGGGAAGGGAAGGGAAGGGAAGGGAAGGGAAGGGAAGGGAAGGGAAGGGAAGGGAAGGGAAGGGAAGGGAAGGGAAGGGAAGGGAAGGGAAGGGAAGGGAAGGGAAGGGAAGGGAAGGGAAGGGAAGGGAGGATAATGCAAGGAGAACAGACTTCAGACACTGGTTGGGGAGACTTCCCAGAATGTGGTGAAGAAATGTGAAAAAGAAGAATTAGGAAGGATTTCCCACTTTTTCAAAGTGATGGACTGTGATGGACTCTAATGGAAGAAATTCACTTGAAAGTTAGCAAGTATAATGGGGTAGATGCAATGTCCAGTTGGATAAGCCACCTGTCCTACAGTAACTAAGGGCACACTGAAGTTTCACAAAAAGAGGAAAGAACTATAAGTAGAAGGTTATGAATTCTGGTGCTCCCTCACTGCTGTTCTTTAGAGGAACTGTTACCATCCCTTAATCCACCGATGCATGTTATGCCAGCCTTTCTTCTTATCCCAAAGCCTGTTTTCCAGAGCCGAGGCAGGACTCTATCCTAATTTTCTGTTGAATTCATTTGGCCATGTGACATGATCACTCATTGGAGATACTCTGAGAAGACAACAAACTCCATCCCATTTTTTCTTCACCTTTTTTATTTCAGGCTTCATTCTCACAACTTCTCTCACCAATTTTCCTTCTCACTTTGTAGCTGCTGTTGGTGTAATTTCTAACCTACATTTTGTTTCACCATACCCCTCACCCTCTACACACACACGTACACACATGCACACACACAGAGGTATAAGTCCTTGCTTTTCTTTTCCATTTGATTTCCTCTCTGTTCTTATACCCATATCCTCATTCCTGCTCAAAAAAAGCAGAAACAAATCAAGCAAACAGTAGTACCATCAAGTTGTGTATAAAATGAACCTAAGTAACCATGTAATTATTCTCACTCTATTGCCGCTGCTCTTTATTGCTCTCACTTATTGTGTCATCTTTCATATTGTAAGACTGTAGGCTCCTTGGGGAAGGGACTGCGTCATTTATTTTCTCTTTGAAGTACCTTCACCACCTCAGGCACTTTGAAAGTAACAAATAATAATAATAACCATTAATCAGGTAATGGGATCAGTAAAAAGCACCAGTCGTTGGCAATTAAGATCTTAGCAACAGTAGGCAGGTTCCTACTTCAGAATTTAGAAAGTCTTTTCTTTCTGCTCCTTTCTAATTAAGAAGCCAACTCGCTTTATCCGACATAAAATACAGGACCTCTCAAATGGCCTTTCTTTGCCTTTACTTTTATTTTTTTTCCTTCAGACTGAAAGGATGAGTGAAATCTACAGTCCTTATGTTTAAGTGGCCTATGGCTTAAAATATATATCTGTTTTCTGATCATTCCAAATAGCAAAGGTGATTAAAACTGAGGTTATTGGTTCAGTTGAGAGGACAGGGAAATTGCTAGAGCTGAAGGTCTACATTATCAGAGGAGGTGAAGGAATTTGATTTCATTAGTTGCTATTGAAATCCAATGAGTTTTCAGCACTTAACTAGTATAATCAAGGATGACTGAATCCAAGATGACACAGCATTTCCATGCAGCTGATAACAAGAGGTATTTTTATACTGTGGCTTGTCTGCACTGTTGGAACCAGACAAATGAAGGCGCTTTTGCTCCTTTTTCTTTTTGAGTCTTGTGCTCACAAAGGCAAAAAAAAAAAAATTCAATAGTATTTCCAAACAACCAGTTGATATTAAGATTTTTTTTTTCCCCTGGCTGGTAATGACTAGGCATACAGTGTATTTCTGCTTATTATCCATTAACATCTTACTCTATTTGTATCTATATCCAAAGCTTTCATATAATTATTCTTTACAGCTTTAATTATAGCAAGACACCACATAATGTTGATGAAAGGCCTTTAATTTCAGTTCTAAGACTTAGAAGAATTTCCAGAATAAATAGTAGAACGATGTTCTCTTTATTACAACAAATAAAGTGTCTTAATTGAAAATATTGATAGAGACACACTTTAGGCACAGATCGTTATGTAATTCTAGTGAATACATCAGTTTAATCTCTGAACGCTTCCCATTTTCCACAAGACCCATTTTTTTTCCTCTCCAGTTCTATCATTCTTTCCTGCATAATCTAAAGGCTTATTCTACTTAGCTTTAGCTGTCTGTTTTCTTCCCCCTGACCTTTCTATTCATATTTTAACACTAATTATTTATATATATTAATATTCATATTTCTAACACTAAATAAATCAGATGATACTGAAATACTTGCATGCCCCTACCTTTTCTATATACCTTCATATCTACTAATTGGCCCTAAACTAAGGCCATCCCCCCTTTTTTTACTGGTTTTATATGTAAGCTCATAAAAGGCATATGCACATAGCTTCTCTATATTTATATATCAATAGATAAACCATAAATGGCATATATAAATCATTTCTGAAAACTCATTTGTCCAGAATGCCAAGGATTACAGGAGATAAGTAAAAAAATAAAACAAGTGAGGGAGGTGGGGAGGATGGTGATAGGTAAAATTAATTTTTACACATATATTTATACACATATACAACAATTCCCATAGAGATACAGATATCTCACATGCTCTACTCTTGCTCTTTTCTTTTATTCTTCTTGTCCAGTAGCTCATTTATAAATTGGATTATAACCTCTTTGGGACAGAAGCCATGTTTTATTTCTATTGTGAGACAGACGGTATACCTTTGGGGATTCGACACTAAACCCCAACGTGGATGGCTTCATTTCTGTGCTGCATATTTCACATATTGCCCTGGCTATTTCTTCCCACAGCATGTAACTTGGAGCAAGATGCTATTTTCCATGTCTTTAAAAATTTGCCAACACAGCTGCCAGAAGGTGTGGTTAGAGCATGTGGTAGCACACTTGTGATGTTTTAATTAATATAGAATGGATAAGAGTAGCAACAAAGTCCTCTCTCAGGCATTTTATAAAAACTTAGAATGACAGTCTGTACACGGAGATCATGGAGGGTATCCACTTTGCCACCATGGGATAGTGCTTGTGCCATTCAGCTTTACTGGTGAGGCTAGCTGGATTAGCATGCTCTCATTCTGCCCTGTTCATAGAATCATAGAATCATAGAACAGTTTGGGTTGGAAGGGACCTTTAAAGGCCATCTAGTCCAACCCCCCTGCAATGAGCAGGGACAACCTCACTAGATCAGGTTGCTCAGGGCCCCATCCAGCCTGACCTTGAATGTTTCCAGGGATGGGGCTTCTACTACCTCTCTGGGCAACCTGTTCCAGTGCTTCACCACCCTCATTGTGAAAAACTTCTTTCTGATTTCTAGCCTATGTCTCCCTCCTTTAGTTTAAAGCCATTACCCCTTGTCCTGTCACAACAGGCCCTGCTAAAAAGGTTCTCCCCATTTTTCCTATAGGCCCCCTTCAAGTACTGAAAGGCTGCAATAAGGTCTCCCCGGAGCCTTCTCTTCTCCAGGCTGAACAGGCCCAACTCCCTCAGCCTGTCTTCGTAGGAGAGGTGCTCCATTCCTCTGATCATCCTTGTGGCCCTCTTCTGTACCCGCTTCAGCACGTCCACATCCTTCTGTTGTCATGCTTTCTGCTGAGTGAAATGACTGAACGCTCACACATTCAACCTTATAATCATTAGAAGAACTTCTTCTCTTGTACATTTCCCACAAAATATGTGCTAAGTGCGGGGGGAGTGGTGGTAGTATGTTTTTTGGTTGGTTTCCCCAAAGGTAACATGTGGATCATGCATAAGGAGTTATTCCTAAACTAACAGATACAGCAGAACTGGATGTAGACTTATGGAAAGAAGTAGATGGGGAAGGGTTATACAGCAGCATAGCTTTCCCCCTGTTATTTGAGAAGGATCAGACTTTTGGCAATTGGTGCTTATGGAAAAAAATGGTGGGAAGAAGGAAAAGCTCAGTTATTCCATTGCCTGCACTGTAACCCTGAATTACTACATATCTCATACTGTTGTGCTTGATATTTACTGTTTTCCTTTTCTACCCCTGGACCCTAAGTAATCGTTATGACACATCCTGTGGTGTATGTTGGCACTCAGCTGCTAAAGACTCTGCATCCACCACATTATCACTATGGTGCTGGGAGTGTGCTGTAACTCTTCTGTGATCAAGGCCGATAACTGATAGTGTTCTCGCCTTCTGCTTGTGGTATACACTTGCCCCTTTCTCCCTTAACCCACACACCAAGTAGCTAAACCATGACATTATTTGAAAACAGGGAATGTCTCTCTTTCAGCTGAACAAATGCTGTTTTTTAATTTTGTTATGCTGCTTGAACTTGATATATTACAGGGCTTCAATAGCATTTGATTTACAACATTTCAGCCAGGACTGTTATTGTTAACATTTAGTGATGTGGTTGCAGGCACTGGTTTCACATACATTGCACTGCAGCGCTGCACCCTTTGGTTGTGACAGACTTTTGTGCTATGCTACTCAATGATCGTGCATATATTGAGCTAAATCACTGAGCCAGGTTTTATAAATACATAGCTGATGATTACATTTCCCTCCACAGCCTCATCTGCAGAGTCTCATGCCTTGCAGTTCACTGTCTTTAACCAGCATGTGTCTCTGATAATTGGTTTTCTCCTGGCATCATCTCTGGAGCTAATGTTGAGTGGGAGTGTGGTGCAGGCTGTTCTTGTCCTTTCATGTGAGAGGAGACACTGTGATTTCAGCCGCAACTCCAGCAGTTAGCTTCTGAACTGCCCAAATTCTTGCTTCTTCCCGTAGTCTTTAAACAAGGACTACGTTCTGAGTTTATGACTGACGGTTACTTCAGTGCCTGTTGCGTTGCGTGGGCCAGTGCTACCAGGGATCTTGTGCTCAGTCCTGTCTGCGGAGGATAAGGCCACTTTTTGTGAGGCTTTCTTTGATCATACAGCTGCATCCAGGGGAGAAGCAGTGACTGTGGGGAGGAAAAGAGAGGTGAGGAAATGCCCATTGGATCATAAGTTGTTAGAAAAGGAGTCTCAGTATTTGTCTCCTCTCCTGGCTATCAAACTAATGGCTAAAGGAAGTTTACTCTTGCCAATCCTTTGAAGAAGCTGATTTCCCATGCCTGGCTCTGTACTGGAGTGCTATCTGCAAAAATATTGCCCTCCTCTTTACTTGAAAAGTGACTTTAGCATTATCTTTATGCATCCTGACTCTGGACAGTGGCCTTGTAATTTCTTGTTCACTAGAGGAATATTTGTCCTGCCAACCCTGCAACCATTCTTATTCCTTCAAGATTTCATGTGAGTATTTTCTTCTCCATGGTTGCTCGTGAATGCTTGATCCCAACATACATTTATTAGATGATGTCTTCAGCCAAATACCAGGGAATGAAATACCTTTCAGCGTCTTTGGTATATCCTTTGCTGCAAGACTGCAACGTGTATTGGGAATAGGAAAGTGTCAGAACATGGAGGAATTCTCCTTTCCTCCTGCTTCTTGTGTCCAGCTGCTGTCCTAAGGGGGACCAAGATCCCTGATGCCCTAAAGACCTATCATCTAGCTATACATCATCTGGTAAGTCTTAGAATATTAGCTAGTGTAAGGTAACCTTAAAAATAACTTTATATCAATACAGATAGCAGCTTAGCAAGGCATAATAAAAATGATAGAAAATACGAGAACAGATTGACTTTAGTTACGGTTAAGTAACTGGGACATGTTAGAAGAGTCACAAATGAGAAATGAGCCAGACAGAGGTCAACAGACCAGCTCAGTTATACATCAGACAGCTTAATTTTTTTAATAGAATAACATGACTGAGCAATAGATGTTTGCTATACACAAATTAGAATAACTTCGTAATTATAATATGAAATTATTTTATATAGACTAATACAATTTTATATTAGCAATAAGATAATAATTGTGAGGTTTACACCAAGATACTGTTCCCCTGTTGCAGAGCTTGTATTTTTGCCAAAGTTCCCATCTGCAGATGTCCTGAGAACATCATTGGAATACAGTCTTTGAAGTTAGGGAAATTAGACAAGATTCCATCCCTAATATGTTGGTCACATTTTAATGGTCTTCAGAATAAAATATAAAGATTTGAGTATAAACATCTGGGCTTTTTTATCTTATAAACGATTGCTGTAATCACAGAATTCATAAGCAGTTTTACATATCTATAATAATATATATAAAACCCACTATGTTTTCTCTAAACAGTGTTGTTATTTATTTATTGATTCTGCACTTCAGATTTTAAATTAAAAAGAAAGACTTGGGGGGGGGGGGGGGGGGGGGGGGATGGGTATTTATTATTTTGCCAGTCCGTTTTTCCTAGGTAGGTTCCTTAAATTCCCTGAACTCCCAGCTTGTGTCTGAGTGTCAGTAGTATCCTTGGGCACCAATATTGTTTGGTCATTTTGCTTGTTTAGCAAGTCCCTTTTCAGTGATAAACTCAGTAACTACTCATTGGTTGCTGATAGATGTGACAACAGCAAGCAGAACCTTGTCTGAGTGTCGTCTTCACCTTGACAGTGGATGGCTCCAAGAAAAAGCCATTTTTGAGCAAGTATATTCATTCCCGAATTGCCCTGAGGGTTCAGTCACAGAGATGTGACATCTAGGCTTTGCTTAGGGTTCATTTTCAGTTTCCATTCACTTGTTCCTGTGTTAGTCCTGCAGTATATTCCTTTCTGCTTTTACTACCTTTTAAAGAACCTGCAGCTGCTGCTTATGCTCATGTCGCTGCATAATGACCTTGTTCTGCAGATAACAAGGAATCTCTATGTTTCCTCCTACAAAAGCATCTAATACATTTTTACTCTATACACAGTTGAAAAGTTTTACCACTGACTTCCATATGCCTGTGATCAAGCTCCAAGTAGGCTTTGCTATAGGATTTTTAGAGTCAGCTCAACATTTTTTCTTTCATCTGGGACATTTGCACGTATGGGTTAGTTAGCGTATGGAGAGCAAGTTCAGGCAATGATTCATAGTGCAGTGCATAAGACTGTGGATCCTAGCTAAAAAAGAGACCAAGAGAAACTGATCCCTGGCCCTGGAGAAAAATGACACTGACTGTTTTATGTCCTTAGTTCTTAAGACTAGCCCCTTTAACACTGACTTGTCTTCGAGGTATCTATGTGGAGTACTCCAAAACAGAGCTGGCGGATAAGCTATCCGCTTGCGCCCTTGTTCTCCTTCATTTAGCAACCTAAACATGCTCTTTAAGACTCCCTTTGCTACTGTAACCAAGAGGGACACACACTACTGAGGAGAATCTCTTTCTTGCTCTGCTTGCTGGTCCTCTCTGAAGGCTCTCAGCCCATTCTGGACAAACGTCCAACGCCTGCGTTTGAGAAGAGAGCTGTGGAAGACATTTACAAGTGCTGAGAGTCAGTTTGGACCTGGGGTTTTCAGACCCTTTAGACAACTCTAGCCCTTTGATCCAGTCTAACAGGGACAGCATCTAGTAGAGAATCTTATCCTACCACTGAAATACTCAACCTGAAGAAAGGATTGCTCAGTTCTTTACATATCAGAGGGGTCACACTATACTCACTATGCAGAACTCCGCTCCTGAAGACCCAATTTTCTCACAAATACAGGATGACGAGTTCTGAAGGATCATACCCTTAATCATCCATCTTTTGAGACTTTATGTTTCTTTGTATTTTTTCTTTCTTCTAAATTTCTTTTTACTTAGAAGGCTACACTACCCTCTTCTGTTTTAACTTGATCTGCTTTAAACAGCCTCAGTTTAATTTCCCACTGTGCTTCAGTTTAGTTCAAAGTGCCTCCTACATGTTTTAAATTTGTTTACATTCTTGTATACACATAAGAGAGGCATGAAGATTACTTATGATTTTCCTTTAATTTATTCATAGAAATAAATTTCTACAAGGATCAATATATAGTCCTGAATATTTTACATTATATTTACATTCATTTTTCTGTATATTTGTACATTCTTTTCCCTTTTGTGGTCTTACATTTATAATTTTTTAAGACTAAATATATTTTAAGAATATTTTTTTCAAACTGTGCTCTGCAAGTTGGAAAATTTTCTTGAAAATAATATGATCATTCTTCCTGAAGCTAAATTTTGTTATATATGTTGAAACAACACTTACCTTTGCATAAGATTTTAACCTACCTGAAAAAAATCTACCATTATGTTGAATCAAATGACATCTGGTGATTAAAAGATTTAGATGTGCATAAAATGTTGTCACTCTCTGTTGAAAACCTCATACAAAAGCCTCATGGGAAGTCATCCTTAAAAGTTAAATAGTCTGTGCTAAAGAAAATATATATCTTTTGAACATCTTGAGAACAATGTGAAAATAGCTTAATATGCCTTGTGATAGATGTGTGTTCTGTTGTACAAAGGAGCTAGCTGCTACATTTTGTTTTGCAAATGTTTCTGCTAAGCCTTTTATTGTAAAGGGTCAAAGGCAGAGGCCCACTTTTTATTAAGTCTTAAAATAATTGGATGATGTAATAGAAACATTGTTAAATATCCTTTTAAATTAACAGTTTCAGCAGTCATAGTTCCTTCCACAGACAGGGAAATTAAAGATCGTGTATACAGTATATTTCTGAAATAAGTTTTTAGCCAGTGTAAACAGTAACAGTGGTAATGAGAAAGAGCTGGGTTTGTTTCACCAGCACCTAATAGATTTCCAATTTAAGCATTATTTTACTCTCATATAAATTGCCCAACGTATTAAGTACATTTTTATCATAAAATCAATATGATATTCTAAAAATTGCATTTTATTAGTCTACAGACAAAGTTGCTTGAATGTTTCAGCACTATTTAACAATCAGCCATTTAGCACTTTAATTTGAAATCGATCATTAAAGATTCATTTTGTCTCACTACAGCTATTTGTAAACATTATCCTCACTTTTCTTGTGTCTTCATTAGTACCCTGTCATCTTCACATTAGTTTGTAACCTATTAGAATCACTCTAAGGCATCAGCAACAGACCTTTCATTAGACTCCCACTGATAAAGTGAACCATCAGGTAACAACTGGGGTAACTGATCACACTAAAATGAATCATTGATTAAAAATTACATGGAATGAAGAGGTACAAACACTGTGAACTATTTCTCTCCCTTCCCTGCAACCAGTGGTCAGTGCTCAACCACGTAATTGAGACAAATTACCATTTGAGATAATCACTGGTAAATCTATCAATAACATTTGCTAGTAAATAGATGCAGGCAAATTTTGCAAATAGTTTTCTGCTAATATCCCATTTCAGACTGTTCGACATGTACAGTCTCATTGAATGAAAAGTATCTTTTTTGTTTGGCTTGTACAGTGTCTAGTATAAGCAAGCTCTGGCAGCTACCATCATTCACACCAGTTGTCCCATGAGCAGAGGACCAATGAAGCCTGGTTCCCTGAGGAGCTATGTCCCGTCTCGCTGAAGATTTTTACTGTGCTACTGACAGGTCCTTTGTTAGTTCCATTGCAAAAAAACTTACTGCAGTCTCCTCAGTCTTCCTTAGCTGCACCAAACCCACAATGTTTTCCTCTCCATTTCATGTCTCTGGCATGCATTACAATAACCCCAGCTCTTTCCATATGAGGGCTCATAAGCCCTCAAACAATATCCTTAGTTTCTTTTTGTGTCTGCTGCTAGCTGGGCAAATGAAAGCGCACTCTACATCTGGTTAAGAGCTACAGCTGTTGTGGCTGGCTAGCAAATAGCACAGCTGGTCAATTCCCAGCTGTCCCTTAGGGAAGTCATTAACAGATTCTTTATCCCTTACCCGTCTCCTGATTTTTCTCAAAATTCATAGAAACATAATCTCTTTCAGGTCTCTACTCCTTTGTGAAATTTGCTTGGAACTGCCCAAGTGCATCAAAGTTTTTTGCAAGTCAGAGGGGACAGAAAGAGAAATGGTACTAATTTCCTTAGGAGAATGGCTTAAGAATAAATATTTCTAATCTATCTGTTTACCAGCATGGCAATTCACATAAACAGTTTATTTTCTGTGTAACAAAATGGAAAGGACTGTGCCTTGGTCCACAGGAGATTAAGTTTAGGCCCTCACTGAAACCGGTTCGTGTTATGGTTAAAATAGAGCCTGTCTGAGCCATGTGATGACACTGTATGGAGGTGACATTGGCACCACTTGAGCGCAAGCCAGCCATTTTTTCTAATGTCTTGATTTTAATTGGAAGAAAACCTGTATGTGCACTCAAATGTGACATGACCCCACATGCAAGAAAGGTCATGATGTACACAAACTCCTCTCTATTACATTCCAGAAAAAAAGAAACCTGAGATCATAGGCTGTAAATGAGGTACTGCAGCCCCATGGGTCAGGCTCCCAGTCAGGACTGTCTGGAGACCAGGACATCTGATACCAATATCAGTGAAAAGGGAAGGGATGGACAGTTATTGCCATGTAAAGAGGAGGGAAACATTTTTTTTTTTCCCCCAGAAGGATATAATACAGGATAATACATGAATCTTTTCGTTTCTTCAGCTCGTGTTAATTTTCTCTGTCCTCATATTATAAGTCTCTTTAAAAAACAGCAAACAAAACACATCACTTACTGCATTTTTTCCTACTCGGTTTACACCTTAATTCAAAAACAAATCCCTTAAATTCTACAGATCCAATCATCCAGAGTTAACATAGCCTGGCAAAGGCTTATTTTGAAAATGATTACACTCACGCTATGATGACACTTTGTAATGGTTAAACAGCTGGAGGGAAATCCTGAGTCTGCAGAAGTTAATGAGAGCTTTTCCACAGACTTCAATGAGGTCAAAGTTTTACCCCCAGCACGCTGTGATCTTTGCTTATCACACTCTTCATAACCATCCCATTGTGACCTGGCTCACTTTCTCATTTTGTCACCTCCCATTTCTTATATTTTGGTCTGATTAAAGGACTGTTACAGAGAAGCGCCGTGTTCAGAACACTTTGCCTTGATCTCTGATTTCAAGGGTTATATACAGCTGCAACACCAATATTTCTGAAGTTTTATTTAATATTTATCTATTAAATATATCTTTGTTCAATATGATTGTATCTTTGTTCAATATGATTGCCTATTTAATTTTTTTAAATAAACACTTTTGAAAAGACTTGGAAGTTGTGTTTAGTCTAAGCAAAATGAAAGACAATGATCTCCTGAACAGAAAGATGTTGCCTTTGCTAGGATAAGACCATAGTTGATGCAAGTGAAGGAAGAAAAAAGTGTGGTTGCTGATTGCTTCATGGTTTATACGCTTCTCACTTATTTCTTACATTATTCTCTTTCATGTGAAAAATCCCATGGAGTTATAGCTCACTGTTACCATTTCATCATTTAAACAAACGGACAAAGACTGGACTGTAGCCTATGAACCACAGCATTGCATGGACAGTGTAATAGCTAAGCCTCTCCACATGCAACCCTACCTGGTTTAGTCTTTTAATTCTATCTTTTTTTTTGCGTCAGGTGTGGTAATATCTGTCACAATGGAGACTGCTTTCAAATAAGCAACCCTCTCTAATAATGTCCTCTGAGGCATGCACAGTTCTGCCTCACACTGTGATAAAGGCTGTGTAGATGGCAGACTGCTTTCCCCAGTTGCAGAATAGCACTGGGGCCTCCATTTCTCTGTGATGCAAAACGCCAAGTGGAGCTGGGTCAGTAAATCATAAAGTGAGCTAATTAGATGGCACCGGGACATAAATGCACAGCAATAATGAGCCACTGACATTGGTAAAAGCTATGATCTTGCCCTCCGCTATTTACTACAGAGTCCTTGTACTTTCTGGTGAGGGTGGGAGGGACAGAGGAGTGAAAATCTCATCTTTTATCCATAGAATAATATTGTTCTTGTCCTTTCCCGGCTTCATAAATAAGAGAGAAAAGCTTCCTGTTCTCTTTTACATGGAAACAAGTGGCCTACACACAGTACCCTGTGTGTAGTGGCCTACACACTGGATAAAAGTGGTTAAAATTTACATTAGGGTTTGCTCTTCAAAATAACTTAAAAGTATATTTTGACATGGATACTGTAAAAACTTATGCAACTTTTCCAACACCAGCAGGCATGAGGATCAATCATGTCAGTGACCGAAAAGTTTTCTGCTTGCCTTCTTACTCCTGTAAATCTAGCAACTTGTTCTTGCTTTTTCCCCCCTCTGATAAAGTTGTCTCTTGCTTTTCTTTGTCACCTGTTATCTAGCAAAGAAAAGTGCTGAGATGGTGTCTGATTTCTTTGCCTACATGTCTGCAGTGCCATCTTCCTAAATGTCGCCATGCTCCAGTTCTCTCTTTTGACATCCATATTGCTGAACCCTCCTGAGTGAGGCCATTAGCACTCAACATCTGTTCTCACTTTAGAAGAGGGAAAACTGACTTGCTCTTCCACTGAATTCTTTCAGGTGAGGCTGTATTTTGGTTTGGGCTTTTTTTGTTGGTGTTTTTCAAAGGATTACATGATGGTTTTGTTAAATGACATTTAAATACTAACAACAATGAAATCTCAACAAGGCAACCATGTTCACTTTGGTACTATTAGGATAATGAAGAGCTGTGATTGACAGAAGCCAATTAGAAACCAAACCAAACCAAACCAAACCTTTTTGAAAGAGGGAAAGAAACGGGAAGCTAAGTGTTAGGGGAGTGTCAGGAGAGGAGCAATAATCATTCAAAGCTCCCATTGTTATTAATACAGACTACGCCTGCAACACCGCAATGACTGCCTACAACCAAGTCACTCATATCACCACACCTGCACTTCCTTTTCAATTCTTCCTTCCTCCAGCCGTAATAAGTGTTGTGTTTGATATTTCTTTTTGTGATAGTTCCTCTGCAAGTAGCTTTTTTTTTTGTTTTCAGAAGAGAAGGTCAAGTTTTGAGTCATGTTTATCTCCCTATCTCACTCAACTTTCATCCAAAGTAAATTTGGTTGTGGATAACCTGTGTGTACGACAGGGCCAGGGAACTTTAACTGAAACTGTGCATCAATCACCAAGTATAATCAGAGCATTGATAGCCTGATCCATCTGTACTTAAACAAACTAAAAATAGAAGGTATATAATACTATCAGAATATTTTGATGAATAACTTCTGCACAATGTTTTATTCAATAGATTTCAGATGGGCATAACCTTCCTACACCTACATAATACAATACTGTTAGCATATTCATTATTGTGTTCAGCTCCCTTTCTGTGATGCAAATTTTCGGATTGCTCTGCGCACTGGGATAAAAGAAGTTTCAACACAATGATCCTACAAACCCCCGTATTTTCTCATGTCTCTTAAACTATCTGACTTCTTTTCTGACTCCTGCTGAATGTCTTCTGTATTCCAACCTCATACGTCTAGTGTACTTCTCATCGAAGACCATTATTCTACATATTTATATTTCACTGCCCTAGACTTGCTTTTTGTCTTACTCAGACAAGTGTAAGTCAATAACAGTGTTTAACAGATAGCAAATATGTTTGGGCTTATTCTTGTTTTACACCCGTTGAAAATTTCAAAATGAGACTTTACTGTTCTTATGTACCCGTAGCTTTCCCACTATACTGAAACAGAGTAATAAAGGTCTTCCCAGTCTATTTGTTCAATTGTAGTAGATGGCATGTAATTTCTTAGGGCAAACTTAGTCATTCCATGGATTCGAATACTTTACCAAAGGGGATATATTTTTAATATCTATCACAGTAAAGTTACCAAAAGAAAAACACACCTGAAATCTAAACTGATGTCCATTACCATAAATAATATATCGTTGGTTTCCTTTGTGGTTAATAATGGAAGCCAAGTATGTAATCATAAGATTAATGCTAAATCATGATGGGAAGCAAAATTACCATTTACAGTAATAATCAGCTCCCATCATGACATAACAACTAACTAAAAAGTAGTTGAACAGGATTATTAGCAAGATCATGCTAATATTAATCAACCACTTTTATTGATTGAAGAAAAGCTGTATAATCCTTGACAGTTTTGCTATTCAGTTGACCACTTCATATAATAAACTCAACCAAGGTGATTATTTTTAGGTCACCCATGTACAGGAGATTACAGTGGTTCTGTAGACTCCTGTGATCACTTTCATATACTAATTTACTTACATAAGAATCCTCTATGATGTTCCATTCCTAAAGCAAATACTTTCTCCAAATATGTGTCTTTTTTCTTGCAGAATTTGTAGGCCTATCTTACTAGAAATGGCTAAAATATATTATTCTCCAGATTGAAACATACATTTTAGAGTCTAGCCATAGACAGAATTCCTGTTAGCTTATTGTCACCATGTGAAAAGAACATAATAATTCAGTAAAGCAAGTGTGTTGCAGCACAAGAAACCCTCAGAACTGCATCTATGATCAAGAGTAAGGGGAATATCCTAAAGGATGATTCAAATTAAGCAGCTCTCAGAAGAGGATCAAATAGGTATCACACTTACCTCTCTGCTCAAAATCTTAATTGCTTGAGTAATGATAACATCTTAAGTCCTTGACTCATAAACAGCCTTTTGTATTTGGTGGCACACCACCATATACTCTGATTTCTACCCTGAAGAGATGTAGGTTTTTCCTACATTAGTGGGTGTATTGCCTCTCGTTTTAAAATGCTGTAATTGTATTTTGGACATACAACAGGATGCTATGAGTTCTTCGGACAACCAAATAAAATAAGAAGATGGGAAGCAAAATCATTTTAAATCAGAACATTTGAAATGATACTCAATAATCCTCCTTCTGCCATTTATTTAGTATTGCTTGGTCAGCACAGTATTGAGAACACTATAAGTGAGTTAAGCTCTGAGGAGAGGAAGGCAGGAGCTGTGTAGGTTTGATTCACAGTAATGTTTATTTTGTTTATAAAAAGGTAGAGCAAAAAAGGATGTCAATCAAGTGGGAAAACAGGTGAGAGTCTGTCTCCTAGTTAATTGCAATTCCCGCAATTCCCTCAATTCCCTTATGAAGGTTGGTTGAAAGTAGCAGTTGCCACATGAGGTAAGAATTCTGTGACAGACAATCAGATGAAAAAAATGATGTCAGACCGAGTCATAACAGCTAACCACTGGGAAATAAAATGTGTTGGGCTACAGACCTGCCAGCTGAAAGACATCATAGGACCCCTGTACTGAATGTCTGCAGCAAGGTTTTGGATATGGGACGGGGATGCTGGAGGAGCAGCCTCTGTGAGGAGAGGCCAGGGCTGCCCTGTGACAGGCACAGCTGGTTCCAGACGGCTCCAGGGGACCCACCGCAGGGCACAGCCGAGCCCCTCGGCCAAGATGGTGGTGCCTCTGAGAAAGTGTATTTAAGAAAGCAAAGAAAATGCTTATTGGAGAGAGGGGGATGGAACAGACACAGCAGAGGGAACACCAAAGTGAGAGAAGAAGGAAGGGGAGGAGGTGCGCCAAACAATGTAGCAGACATTCCCCTACAGCCCACGGAGGATATCATGCCGGAGCAGATTTTTCCTGACAGAAACTGCGTGGAAAGCCCATACTAGAACAATTTTTTTTTCTGAAGGAAACTGCAGACTATGGGAACAGCCCATGCCAGAACAGTGGAAAAGTGCATGGAGGAAGGAGCAGCGGAGAAACCTCTATGTAGTGACCATAACCTCTCATCATCCCTCTTGTGCTGCTTGGTGGGGGGCAGGGTAGAGGAGATGAGAGTGAAGGAGTTGAGTCTGCGAAAGGGGTGATGAAAGGTGTTGCTTTAAGTTTTGTCTTTTTGTATCACACTACCTAAATCTATTTTAATTGGCAATAAATTAACTTAATTTTCCCCAAGTCACAAGTCTATTTTGCCTGTGATGGTAACTGGTAAGTGATCTAACTATCTTTATCTTGATCCACAACCTTTTCATCCTATTTTCTTTCCCTGTCCAATTGGGGATGGGAGTGAGAGAGTGGCTGGGTGGGAGTTTGGCCCTTAGCCAGAGCTAACCCACCACAAAACTCCACCTACAATGTATGGAACAGAGGCCTACAGAAGAAGCAGAACTTCTTTCTCCTTTTGCAAAATATTAGTTCTTTCTAGCTACAGCATTGCAAACTAAAATCTCTCATGGTTTTCTTATAATTTTCTTCTCATTTATTTTTAAGCTGGTGTGTATGTATGTGGATGTATGCCTGAGCACAGGCACACACAGAAAAGTGTAAGTGGGAACACAGAGAATGTATTTGCAATTTCAGAAGCTGCTTATTCTTCTTACAGAATAATAGATGAAATACCCGGGAAAGCATAACTGGCAAAAACTGAAAATATGCAAGTTTTACTTTGAGTGCAAATATTTTTCCAAAGATTTCTTGTATGAACATATAAAGAAAGTGTTTTCCATGCTTTGAACTGAATCACTAATAGATTCTATTATTATTTTCATATTCCAGAGAATCTGAAATCTGTAACAGAAGGACAAGCACCAGGTTCATACTCAGTAAAGAGCTGTTGACTTTAACAATAAAGAAATGAACTGAAGAACTGTATCATCATGTACAGTACGGACCTAGATTCAACCTAACACAAGCAAATCCTCTTTGGAAAGGTTATGTTGTACCTCAGGTAATGTCAAATGGAAATCACTTTCTACTTCTGATTAAGAAGCTTCAGTAATAAAAGCGCTGAGGAGCCTATGCCCACAACAGAGCCAAAACCATGACTTGCAGTGTTACAGAGTGACATACAATAGTATAGCCTGGAATTTCGTTTATATGTACTTGAATATGAGATTATTATGTAAAAGTAACAAGTCATGTACCGGTAGTGCAGATAAACATGCAACTCCAAAATATTGGGCATATGGTAGTCACAAGATTGTCTTCAGCTCTCTTTTCTATAAAAATACACATGAAAAATGTTGACCACCTTCTTAAGAGAGGAAAAATTTCTATTAATCTGCATTACATATTTAATACTGGTGAAAATGTTACAATTACATTTTTTGCCAGTAGGTCTCAGCTTTTCTACACCATGAATAGGCTAGCTCCTAAAATCAAAAGAAAGAAAAAATTCTTACTGGACAAACTTTCTGAGAAATGAAGAGGGAACACAACATGAGCAATTGGTACACCTCATCCTTCCCTTTCCTCCAAAATGGTTTCAGACCTGCATTCCATTTTCAACTTAAAAAACCACACTGAGGTAAGCACATGTCCACATTGCACTGTACAGTTAATCACCTGGATCCTTGCAGGTTTTTTTTTTGGTTATTACCTTATAATTCAATCACTTTACTAACAGTAAGATGTTTCTGTCTCATTCTGAGAACAATATTCTTCTGTGGGTCTGTTTTTTTAGAAAGATAAGTAGACATATGAAAGAATTTAGAACTCATATTACAACTATACTTACTTACATTACTGCTTACCATACAGAAACTTCACTGTGGCATAGACTATTTCAACCTTCTTCATTTTGTATAGCGAGTCTAATATAAATATAACTTGTTACAAGTTATTTTGTGCTTTTGGCATCAAGTAAACATAGCTGAATATTAAAAATTTAATTTTGTGTTGAAGTGGGGGGATTTTTTTCCACATTAATGTAATCCAGTAGATGTCTAATTTGCCCAGAGATTTTTTGTTTTCCTTTGGCTTAAGCTGATGAGATAGCGATGTTAAGAGGATAATTGACCTCTCAGGTAAAACATGCACATGACCTGGTGTGCTTCATATGGGCAAATGATCTAAGTAACAGAAAAGAACTTGTGAAGTTTAGTTTCTGTTTTTGAAACCTGTTTTATAAAAGTCACATCAATGGGCAGTGTCCTCACAGAGCAGGCCTGTGTTAATAGCTGACACACTGTCTTGTATTTGAGTAATATCTTTTTGCAATGAAAATTAAGTTCAAGTAACAATCTTTCATGAATTTGTATAATATAATGTCTTCTACTAATTAACATCCTAAGTAGTTCATCTGTGTTATCACTAAATTCTGCACAAAGTGAAAAATGGAAAACCATAATATATCGGCCTGTAATTTCATCATAAATTCATGCATGCTATAGAGTCAATGACATTCAGAAACTGTATTAACCTTTGAAATAAAGTGAATTGTCAAGGTAGTAACATCTGAGGCATATGTGTCACCTCTACCTGGCAAGGTATGGAAAATACTGTCTCCTTCTGAGTCCAAGTAATGTAGCAAAACATTTCAGTTATGAGTAACAGGGCATGTTTGTCCTGTAACATCAGTCATATGCAGGTAAATCTTAAGCATTTACACCTACATTGAAAACAAAATTGGTGGACCTTTTGAACAAGGAATAAAGCTAACAAGTGCTGGAACAGCCACAGAAAGAAATTGGCTCATCACCAGCTAGTTCTACGTGTTAATGTAATAAAGACAGATGGCAATAGATTTACTATGACAATTATTGCAGGGCCACTTCTACTGTCTTCTTGGCTGCTAAAGTTTTTTTGAGTATAACCAGAAAATATCATTTGGGAGAAATAGGATTATTTATAGGCAATAGTGTGCACTTTTTTTCTCAGAGAAAGAAATATTTTTTGATCAATACCGATTAAGAAGATAGTTTTTAATTAATAAAGAATCGAGACAGTAATGGGGAACAGTTAAGTAAATTAGTTGCTGCCAACTTCTTGCGGTAGTTGTCCTCTACAGAATCTGGTATCAAACAGGGATGAAATACCTCAAAACACTGACATTCTAAGTGGAGTTAGGAGAAAACATTTAAGGAAACCAGGAAAAAGTGATTGAATCTTGTAGTGTCTGATACAGCAGGGTGGTAACTTTTCCTCTGTAGCAATCCCACTGTCTGAAAGAATAACAATTATCTGACCTCGCTGGAAGGGGGATGTCTGGTTTCTATCCTCCAGAAAGGTGAGACAATCAGCGAAAGAAACAGGACTGAAATTTATTATTGACTAGCCTTCCCAGATGAGAGAGAAGATTTGAGGCTAAATGAGCCAGATATTGTTTTCTTCTCTTAAGGATATGATTTTTGGAACAGGCTGCCCAGGGAGGTGGTGGAGTCCCCATCTCTGGGGGTATTCAAAAGGCGTTTAGATGAGGCCCTAAGGGATATGATTTAGTGGGGGACTTGGTAGTGATAGGTTAATGGTTGGACCCGATGATCTTGGAGGTCTCTTCCAACCAGAACAATTCTATGATTCTATGATTCTATAGTTATTTCTTCCTCTGCAGAGACAATGCTTATGGCACACCATAACCACTCTTTGTCTTTTGCAAAAAGAAAAAATCTGTAATATTTTGTGTTATATTTTTAGTGCAACAAAAAGCAATTCTCATAGACTCTACAGGTTTTAAACACCTACGTGTATGATGTCAAATCTCTAGGTCAAGTTAAGCATGTGTGTGCCTGCATTGTAAGCATACGTGTCTTTTCAGCTTTTTCAGACATATATAACTGTATGACTTTCTCGCCTAAGGCCACTGGATCTTGTTGAACAATCACAATAAACTTTTTTCCAAATCCTCTTACTCACCGATATTTGAGTGGCTTAGCACAGAAGACTTAGTCAAAGACTCTTGAAATCCAGAATTTATTGAGAAAAGTGAAAGTGAACTAATATTCACTCTATCACAGAGCGATAGCTTTTCTAAGTAATCCCTATGTCATGATGTTTGGCTGATTCCAGTTATAAGACAAAAAACCTAAGTACTAAAAGTTAATGAAAAGTTATCCCTCCATCTATTTTTTTTCAATTTGGAATATCACTTGGCTTTTACATAAACTAGTGAATTATTTACTGAATATTTTCATCAGGTTATTGGTTGAAGATACCAGACAAATATTGTAAAATTCTTTAAATAGAGTCATATCCTACAGTAGGAAATCACTAGCACTGAGTAACAAAAATTATGGAAAGGTACATTGACTAATTGACTGGAAGACAATGATTACTCATCTAATTCTAAAATATGGATAAGGAAACCACATACTCATCAAATAATTAAAATATTGCAAAGCTGTTCCAATACATTATTCAATGGCAAAATGAATCAGGTCTATGCAATCACTATAAATGGCCTTGGATATTATTATTAGGTTAGGTGAGATTGTCATTTGCCATTTAGACATGGCCTTTTGCCTTGTGCAGAGATCCATATTTTGCCCCAGGGCGCAAATAACCTAGCATGAGTAGACAGCAAACAGGAAGTTGAGATAGGCTTTTCCCATCTACTCCAACCATCTTTCAGACCTTGAATACTCAGTAAGAGACAGATGCAATTCTGTTTGATTACTTGCAAGAAAAGGAGCTGGTTGTGCATCAAGAACACACAAAACACTGAGAGAGAAAGCACTTATTTGCCAGGATTTTAGTCTTTGCTCTATACATGCTATTGAGAAGTGAGATGTGACACAGACAATTTTCATTTATTGTGTCACATATAGACATCTCATACAGAAGGGCCTGGGAAAGAGGAGGAGAACTGAAAGTTAAAGAGGAAGGAGGAACTAGAGGGCTGGTGGTAGAACAGGATGAAAGAAATGTCTCTCAGGACACTCCATACCGTATTATTGTCTCTTACTATTCTGTACAGCAATTTTTCCATAAAACTTACGAAAGTCTAGCAACTGTAATGAACATAGTCCCAATGCACAATTTTCCTTTGAGAAAGAAATAAGACAATTGGATAAAAGAGTTTCCTAGCCAACTCCAAGATCAAAGATCCAAAGATAAGATCAACTGCATCCCCTCCTTTCTTTTCAATTTTGAGAAGGTTAGTTGACCCAATCATCTTACCCTCTTGTTTCAGACAGGAGTTTTGGTTTAGCTTTCATCTTCAGCAGTACTTATCAAATGATGGTGAAGACAAAACGAATTTTTTGAGGACTGTTAAACAGAACTAGAGTCATCATCATCTTTCATCTATGTCTGAGTCATTCCATAGAATAAGGACACTTTTTGCCTCATACTTTTCTGTTCCATTGCTTTACATCTCCCTTTTACTTATGCCTGATTCACCCTTCTGCACCTAAAATATTCTAAAGTGAGAAATAGCCACTCATATACAGAACTTTAATACAAATTAGTAACAACCATATTTTTTTTTTTATATTAAATGCAGTATAGTCTTAAGGTGAGTCCATTATTTACTTTTCAATAAATGACCTGTAATACAAAAGTACACACTTTAAAAAGTTTTGTAGAAGGCAAAACTCATCTTTCTCATACTGGGTGCAATTTCAAAGGTTCATCATAAAAAGGAGTAAAACCAATTATTTTTGCGTTGAATCCTGGGCAGAAACTACAATACATCTATAGTCAACACAAAAGATACACCAGCCAAGTGAAAAGCAATAACCACTAGGGATCACAGAATCACAGAATCACAGAATGGTGGGGGTTGGAAGAGACCTCTGGAGATCATCTACTCCAACCCCCCTGCTAGAGCAGGTTCACCTAGAGTTTCAAAAGTCTAAGAAATAACAAAACTAAAAACCAAACCTCCTCCCCTAAAAAGCATTTTGTAGTGCATCTGGAATTTCTCATTTCTTTTAGTTTGCAGAAATCCTCAGCAACTAGTTGTGGAAAATAAGATAACAGAAAGAAGAGAAGAGGGAAATCAGAAAATGATTCAGCATCCTCTGTCTCAACAAATGTTCCTAGAATAGTAAAACATTCATATTCCCTTGTCTCTTACTTCAACTCATCTGTATTAGAAACAGAGAATAAACAAGCAATTCATTTTTTGATACAATACTTATAACAGAAACATGGAAATATTGGCTTTGCACCCTGTGTTCTAGTTGTCAAACTGACCACAACTGGTTTCAGAATTAAATAAAGCTGAAAATGCAGAGAACTATGTGTGAAAGATGAAATATCTAACCATAGAAATAACTGGGAGGAACACATTAAGTTTTGTGCATAATCTTATGGGTAGTTTTTTCACATTTAAGATCAAAATTTGGACATACTTGTCCAAGAACCTCTTTTATCCCTTCTCCAAGAACAATAGTCCTCAGGTTTAATGCCATTGGTTTTGTAGTAACACGGGAACCACTGTAGGTGTTTTATCTTTCCACCACAGCCAATATCAAAGCTTTTAGTGGATGGCAAATACTCCACCAATTACAAAGTATTGTGCTCAGAAGACATCCTTCGTGTTCATTCAAAGGTTACCTCTTAGTTTGTGAATTTATAAACTTCTAAACAAACAAACAAACAGTTTGAAATTTACTTCACACAAACTGTGGGTGATACCAGTATACATCCATACATCATTATTTATCTCTTTCTCTGGCTGAATATGTAGAGATGTATGAATTAAAAAAAAAAAAAAAAAAAAAAAGCCAAGTTCCCTTCTTTAGCAATATCTCATGACAGTAAATTGAATAATTTAATTGAGAAATGAGCAAACAAAATGGTTGGTTTTAATTATTAAATGTGTAAATGTTTCACGTAATAAAACATTTTATTGTTGTTACACAATATGAATCTTTCTCATTCAGAAGATTGACCAAAGACTACTAAATCTTCACGTAAAAATGAATTTTTTTGCTTGCATGCAATAGGCATCCTGAATTAGTAGGTGAATCCTGCTTGTTATCTAAATTTTTCATCAGATCTTTTAGTCCCCCAAATGAAGTCAGTTACAGTGCAGTGAAGTGAAGCCTAAAATATACATAGAATACAGCTATCCAAACAGTATCAAAACCCATGTAAAGTCATGTGACTTCTTATCATCAAACCACTAAATAAAATTTATGAAATGGGTGAGAAGTATTAAGGCTCTTCTTCCCATCACTGATCCCATAAATATTTTTGAGATTTATCCTTGTCCATGTTTTGATAAGTTTGCCTTTCTTCACATCCTTATTTATATTTACTTAGCTGTACTATTTGAACTGGGAAAAGGTGGGGTATAGATTTTGTTAGTGAAGAATATCAATATTTGGTTTCATGCTGAATTTGAAATAAACTTGAATATTCCATGAAATTAAAGATCAAAATCATAGTAAAAACATTTCACTTCAACTAAAGTACATAATTCTTTCTGTGTTGACCATTTATTTTTTATTGTACTTTAACAAAAAATGGTCTAAGAAGCAATTTGCAAATAAAAATCAAAACATGCAGCTCAAGATATATCAAAACCCATCACATTCAGTCACTGATAAAGGTTTCCACCTTCCTTGACTTGTGTGTTTTTTCTGGAATGAAAACACTATCAACACAATCAACAGCATTTTACAAAGATTTTCTGTTCCAGTGCCCGAGTCCATTGAGGCTTGCTGATCAGTTCAATTCTCTGTACTTTGCAGAGTTTCGCCTCCTTTTTTTCTTTTTTTCCTCCTTTTTTTCTTCCCCCTCATCTGCCTAGAAAGGAGTTGAGGTCTGATCTCAGTCCAAATTATGCAGATAGGCTCTGCTAATGTTTAAGAAAACTTTGTGGAAGGATGTTGTGTAACAGTGAACCTCAACGGGGACTCATCTATTTGGTAGTCCAGAAAGGTTTCTTATCTAGCTGCCTCTTACTTTTGTCGCTATAATATTTTTTAATTCAGTTTTAATACACATTAAGTTGTCTTATTGTTCAAGGGTGACAAATTGACATTTTGAAGTGAAATCGTAACTGACTAAAAGCCATATCACTAGTGTTAACCGAGTTATTTTATTTAAATTTTTTTAGTAGGAATTGGTGAACCGTACATTAAAAGTAAGTTTGTTACTGCTTGAGATGTCATCTATGTTTGTTTGTAAACTACTTATCAGGTAAATTATACTTCATTGTATAAAGCCTTATGACGTGCTGCCAGCAAGCAATTCCAAGGGCAAAAATTTATATTCCCTGTAGGTTACTTGTTGTAAGAGAATCTGTAGATAGCGAGCTACTCATTTGGGTTGAGTAGAACTTGCCTCTATCTGTTTCAGTTCTCTAGCAATATCCAGCATCATTTCAACATCACTAAGCATTGAGAAAACTGCTATTACATGCACTGAAACCACAGCCATAATATTTTAGCCTCTTAATATTATTTCCTCATATATTTTTCCAGGTATTTTTTTAAACTTAAAATTACAAGTAGGATACAGTGGGTGCAGTTTAATTCCCTGTATATAACTTTAAAGTTCACCCATTTATCCTTTTTGGCCTCCATCTGCTGCTCCAGAGGACATGGTGTCACATCCACCATCCCTACGCAAATGCATCAGACACCCTAAAAATGTTAGAGACACAAGGTCCTTCACTTCCTCTTGTTCAGGCAGGTAATTCAAGCCCTTGGTGTCTGAATCTAAAACTGAGCCCAATTTTGTTGGAGATATACATATACTCAGTTTTCAGGTTCCTAACCCTGAAGACATGGTCCTGAAGTAACCACTTACATTCCCTATCAAGACATCCTAAAATTTCCTTGAAACATTAAACCTCCTAAAAATTCCTTTGACTTAAGCACTTCTCTTCATCAAATGCCCAGGGAGTTAATGCCTTTTAGGGACCTACCGACCTGGGATACAATCAGTCTTAGTCCTTTTTTAAGGCAAGGTATTTAAAAATGCAGGATTGCTTCTGTTCCAGCCCCTTAATTATTGCAGTTGCCCTTTCCTGTGCCCTTTCTAACTCCACTCTGTCTTTCTTGAAATGTGGAGAAAACACAACTGCACAGTAGTCAAGATGTGTACACTCCAAATTTTTCTACAGGAGCAGGATAACAACCTCTGTATAGTTTTTAATCCCTTTGTGATGGTGCCCAACATTTTATTGGCTTTTCTTGTTTGCATACTGAGCTGGCGTTTCCAGAAGACTATTAATGTTGGCCCCAAAGTTTTCTAGGTTGTGACTTCCAATTCAGAGTTCAGCAGATGTGATTTAGAATTCTTTTCCCTAGACATATCATCTTACATTTATTTACACTGAAACTCAACCATTTGGTATCACATGAAAACTTGGAGATTTCACTGCAGACTTCTGTTCCAAATCTTTGAAGAAAAAGTTGAATGAAACCAGTCCTCACACTGATTCATGGGGAACCTACTGGTGATCCTTTTCCACCCAGAAAGTGAACTTTCTTTCCCTTCTTTAACCTCATTTCTAACCAGAAAAGGAGTCTTTCCTGTTACAACTTACTTTCTTTACTGAATTTGATATAGAGACTTGCCAAAGACTTTTTCAAACTCCAAATATATTATGTCCATCTTATCTCTCTTATCCATTTGCTCTTCAAAACCTCCTCAAACACCAGCAGGTTTTTGGGGGTGATTTCCCTTTTACAGAAGCCATTCTGATTCTTTCCTAACAGACTATGTTTATCTAAGTTTTTATGATTTCAGTGATTTTATCTTTTATTACTGACTCTGCCAGATGGATACTCGGGAAAGAAGCCAGGCTCACTTGTCTGCGGTTCTTCGGATTCCCCTCAGAGCCCTTCACATACCTGTGAGTTAGATCGGTGACCTGCCAGTCCTCCGGCACAGCTGCAGTTTATGATGACAGGTTACACACTTTGGCCTCTGCTTCTACAACTTCACATTTGGGTTCCTTCAGAACTCTGTGGTGAATATCAGGCAGTTCTAGTGACATATTAACATGGAACTTACTTACTTGATCTAACACTTCCTTAAAATTTATTTCGTGTTTCTGACTTACTTGTTACAAAGTAAGTGTCAGGTGTGAGAATCACCAAACACCTAGCTGTCTGCCTGGTTTTTGTTTTAAATACTCCTCTATTACTTTTTAATTTTCAGTCCCAGCAGCCTTGTTCCATTTTGATTAAGGTGCAACGTGTTCTTCCTGTGCAGCTTCTTTTGTTCCTCTTCTGAACATCCTAAATGCCTCATCTCTCCAGCACAATCTTATTCATGCATTGAGACATTTGATTCTCTCCAGCACAATCTCATTCATGCATTGAGACATTTGATTCCTGGCTGCCTCCTGGGCCTCACACATGGGGCTAGAAATACTTGACAGAAATCTGTAGTGGAGCTCCAGGATGTTGGTCTCCTGGATTATAGACTGAATTTAGCCTCTAGAATGTTTTTCCTACACTCCCCTATATCATTAATGACATGGACCATAGACCATGACCACCAGCTGCTTTTCTGAACATCTTGTGAAGTTCACTGAGTTTGCACTCAGCAGGCAAGTTACCATCTGGTTTTCTCAGACATCACAAACCCATCTGTCTATATCTAATAGTCAAATCTCCCACTACCACCACCCACTTGGAGTGCTCTTCTGATGTGAGAGCTTCCCACGTGTGATTAAAAAAAAAACAGTCCTAAGAGCAGAGACCGGAATATTAATGCTGTAGTCAGTCAGAATAAACTTAGGGAATTTCTCACCATCAGTGACACTTTCATGCAAAACGGCATGGCATTCAACTTTAAGAACAAGTACGTAAGAGTGGGTAGTGCACTAAGAAAGCACATTCTGAACACATAAATTTATTAGGAAGCAACTGTAGGTCAAATCCTCTCAGGCTTAGAGAGGTCTAAACCCCAGGTTTCTTCCTCGGTTTAAACTGCAATTACTAAGAATTTATGCAAAAAGTGATCTCTGGTTTGGAGTTTTGGTGGAGGTGGGGGTGGGTTTTGTTTTTTCCTTAGGTAGTTGTCCACATAATGTGGAACAGAAAAAGGGTCTCGGTACATAAAGTACATAAATCTCCATGAGTTGTGTACTCCTTATGAGACTGGGGTTAAGAGTGTTAAACCACCTTTAGGGGATTTTAGACCCCCAAAACCAAGATTTTAACAGATAAAATTTTGACAGATTTGGTAGATAAAAAATTTTATCTACCGAGCGTTTCTTTGGACTAAAGTCTTCGTGGTAGATAGTCATATAGCTGAATGTAAAGACTGAAAAGTTGATAATTGCAATTGAGAAATCAGTAGAAATTATTTATTTAGAAAAATATTTCCTAAAAAAATAAAAATCCATACTAGCTACTACATTTTCCCCATTGCAGAAGTACTGTCATTCTTGTAGAGTTGATCTCACCTATAGATGGCTATACAGGTACAAGTCATGTATGTAGTAGAGCTCTTGGAACCCACAGGATGATAGGAAGTCTGTGAAAGATAACATTACATGATTACAAGATTCGGATACAAGATTCTTTTAGTGTTCAGGCATAGTAAATAATTTGTTCTCCCTCTACAAAAGCCATACAGAATTTTGTAAATAATAGTGAAAAGGCAACTTTTTAAGGCATTATTTGAAAATGGTGAATAATCAGATGTGGCAAACATTGAAAAAAAATCCTCACAAAAAATAAGTAACTCATGGTAATCATATGAATTCTGGACTAATACATTGTTGTGGGTTAACCCCAGTAGGCAGTTAAAACATTAACACGTTATCAGCATTGTTTCGGTCACAAATCTAAGACACAGCACCATACGAGCTGCTATGAAGAAAATTAACTCCATCCCAGCCAGACCCAGTACAGATATAGATACATACAGATGTATGTATGTATAACCAGAACCATATACATTAAAAAATGTTCAAATTTAGAGAAGTGAACAAATACTGTGATATATATGGAAGCCCATACGGTTTTGTTTGGACTGGAATTCAGAATTTTTGATGAGCATTATCTAAAGAATATCTTATGCTTATAAGCATTTATATGCTTATAAGAATGCTTATTAGAAGTGAAAATTTCACAATAATGTGTCTGTGCAAGAGGAAGCACTTACCTCAATAAATTAAATTTCTCTTCCTTTTTCTGTCTCCATGGCCATGAAAGTTGTATTCATTAAGTCTAGAATATATACTACGTTGTCATGGATGTAACTAAATTGAAAGGTTCAAGATTACTCTCATACTAAAATATATGCACATTACATTTTTATAACAGTATAAATTGTTCATATATTTCAAAATGAGAGCTATTCGCAGGTAATTCTTTAGTAAAATGAAAGCTAAATTCATCAAATATGTTCCTGTCTCGGGGAACAATCCCCTGAGTTCTACAAAGATACAGCCACTGTTTCTTTGTACCAGACTTCTCTCTCTTGGTGTACCTGACTCTACAAGGAAAGTCACAATAATGTCTGTGACCTGCTTTTTAAGTTGCTTAATATAAAAGTAGCAGTGGCTAAGTCTCATTGCTTTGTCTGGGCCATTTACAGATGCTAATGAATTCTCATCTAGCACAAATACGATTAGAAATGCACTAGGTAAAGGAGATTGATCTCTGCAATAGTTAATGAAACTGAGCTGAAGAACAGAAAAAAAGTGCTGCAGATCCAGCTTTTGCTGCCCAGAGTGTTGTTCGCCCTTGGCAGACCACCTCATTTACCACATGTATGACTGATGTAGTATCGTCAACCACCTTTACCTGGGAATAAAGATTATGAAGACTAGGATGCAATGAGACTTTGGGATGTTTTCACAACTCTTCAACATGCTTTTATTATTAACTGTAATGCAGCAATCTACCTTTTATGAATATTAACACAGCAAATATATTTCCAAAATTTTTACCTGTAGTTTTACTGTCAAATCGAATTATATTTATTCAAGCTTGGCTAATAACACAACTAAAAGCAGTATTAAAAATCAAATTGCAATACATGGAAAAAACAACAGCAAAAAAAAAATCAAAAAGCAAAATCATGTGTAGCAATAATATTATTCATCTCTAATAATGCAAACCTCTGGTACATGTTCCAGAGGCAGAGGCAGAAAACAAGCAAACAAGAAAAAGTGATGTACTAGAGGGGAAAAATAATGTCTCACAACAATTTATTTGGCAATCAATAGAGAGCATAGACCTTACCCTCTTTTAACAACTAATGAAATATTAGTTTAAAGTGCCCAGAGACAAAGAAATTTCAAATACCACCACAGGTTGCCAAGAAGTAAAGGTTTCTGCATTTGTAAGGTTGTTCCTTCAAATAGAGAGGTGGTTTTAAGGCAGTAATTCATTCAAGGGGTTCAATGGACACCATAACTCATGAAAATTTAGAAATGTCAGATGTTTGTGAGATGAATTGCTGCCTTACAGCAATCTCTAATTATATGTTATAGATAACCCAAATGAAAGAAAACCACAATTAAAAGTAAAAAAAAAAAAAAAAGCGATTAGTTCTATTAGTTCTGTTCTATTTATAATCCTGAATACTGTACCAATTTCATATGCACACTTGTCAAATAGTACAGGAAAAACTGTTTCTTTTAACTGGTCTAAAACTATTCACTCATAAATTTCCTTTTTAAGTCTGGATTTCATGATATCTCCTCTGTCTACAGATTTGATTAAGTATTTCGGTTATGGATTTAATTTTCATGTATATTTTGCAACTCCTTGGCAGTACAGAAGGGCACCCAAGTGGGGGTTAATGATATTAATTTCCCTTAAAGATATTTTAAAGTAGCAAGATTGCTGTAAAGCGGCCTTTGTGTTAATGTGAATCTGACCTAATGCACTGACCTTTGCAACTTACCGAAAGCTGTCCGCACTGAGACCAACAGATCCTTCTGGGACTCCATAGCACTAAGAACATACGGACTACAAACCATAAAATGCAGAAAGAGTTTGGTTTTCGGAAGAGGGTATGAAATTACATGAAAAAAAAATCACAGATTTCAGAATAAATAATTTGTCTATTTGCTTTTAGCTGTTCCTCACCAGAGTTTAGGGGTACAAGGCTGATGCTATGTGCTTACATACCTCTGATGCACTCTGTGAGGTTGTCTCTGACTGTACCGTATAAATTTGTCACTGAGTGTTTATTAGGTTTTGACTGAAAGACTTTTGAAGGAGCCTATTCCCTGACACCCAAGAGGATATCTGGGAATCAGATGAAAGCCTGGTCTATCCATCTGGAGGTGTTGTTCCTCTCTGCTGGCCCTCATCCAGCAACACTCTCTTTCCTGGCAGTTTAACTCCAAGAACTACGCTACCATAACGAGTGATTATGTTTATATTGTGTAGAACAGGGACTGCTGACAGAGTAATACAGTTTGAATCTTTTCTTTTTAATTACTTTAAAATTGGGCTACAAGGCAGATTGTGAACAATGTATGTTCTCTATTAAAAATACCACTTTTCCTCTTTCAATGTTAGCTACGCAGTGCCAAGAAACAAAGGAAATAATGTTAGAGGTCAGCATATATCCCTCACTCTTAAAAGATTCTCCCCTCCTCTATTATGTATTCATGTGGAAGAAATAATATCTTCCTAAATCAGGAGGATTATTTCACATGATATATAGAACACAATAGGGGAGGAATTCCATATATACTCTGAAAACAATATAAAATCTTTCTTAGATTTTTGATTTGATGGCTGAAGTGTACTCTTAAATGCGCCTTATCTAGTTGGTTATTTGGTCCCATTACTTCGATCTACACTGTCTTTTCATTATAGGCATATTAATTATATTTTGTTTATTCATCTCATTTTCAAACAAACAAACAAAAAACCCTCTTGAAAATTAGTGCTGTTGGCAGAGTTTGGGCTACACAAGAAAGATACTTTGTAATCAGGAAATCTGCTCATCACAGCAGGTTTTTTTTCTAATGTCAAAAGGAGGAAAGAAGCAGTAAGGGATGCTTTACATTATTCTCACGTTGCAAGTGATGGGATGAAACATGCAGGCTATTTAGTTAAAAATAAATTTTGATTTCTGCGTGTGTTTTACAATGATGTCAGAAATCACCATAGTAACTTGCATAAACAATGTTTAGATTTCAGTGTGATGAAGTACTTTCTATATTTATGAAAAATAATTATTATGATGAACTGAACAGCATCAGTGAACTGTTTATACCCATGCTTACAGAAATAAGATGTGGAGAAGCTTTTGTAGTAATAAATAATAACATTAGTTAGAGAGGCTACTCTAAATGTTCTAGAAACACAGTCATTTGTATCCATATGCATTTATTCCATTCAAAAGTTCATCAAACACATCACAGAAACAAATGAAATTATGGTTACTCCCCTGAAGAAGTTTGTAAAGCAAAGCCTGAATTTATTAATTTAAATTTATGCTTTCGATTTAGGATCTGTGAGGCTGTTGTCTCCCCTCAGAGAACATACATTTTACTGTTGAATCATAGAATCATAGAGCCTAAGGGTACTTTACTCCTAAATTTAATGCCTCAGACCTCTAAAGACTGGTGGTATGCTGGTTTTGGCTGGAATAGAGTTAATTTTCTTCACAGTAGCTACTATGGGGCTGTGTTTTGGATTTGTGCTGGAAACAGTGTTGATAATACAGGGATGTTTTAGTTACTGCTGAGCAGTGCTTACACAGAGTCAAGGCCTTTTCTGCTTCTCACCCCACCCCACCAGCGAGTGGGCTGAGAGTGCACGAGGAGTTGGGATGGGACACAGCTGGGACAGCTGACACCAACTGACCACAGGGATATTCCATACCATATGACGTCATGTTCAGCGTATAAAGCTGGGGAAAGAAGAAGGAAGGGGGGACGTACGGTGAAATGGCATTTGTCTTCCCAAGTAACCGTTATCTGTGATGGAGCCCTGCTTTCCTGGAGATGGCTGAGCACCTGCCTGCCGATGGGAAGCGGTGAATGAATTCCTTGCTTTGCTTTGCTTGTGTGTGCAGCTTTTGCTTTACCTGTTAAACTGTCTTTATCTCAACCCATGAGTTTTCTCACTTTTACCCTTCCGATTCTCTCCCCCTTCCCACTGTGGGGAGTGAGTGAGCAGCTGTGTGGTGCTTAGCTGCTGACTGGGGTTAAACCAGAACCGGTGGGATGAATCTGGACCTTGGATTTGACAGTTGGGATTGTCAGTACTGTGACAGCACTGCGCAGGATCAGGGTCTCAGCTTTACCCTATGTGAAGTCAGTGGAGCTCCATATGGTTATAACAGTTTGCCCACAGGCTGCCTATTTAAAACTGGGGCCTGAATGTTATCCTATCTCAAATCAGTGGGGCTCTGTGTCGGTTCATTAGCTCACAACGTGCTGCCAATTTGAGGATTGGGGTTTTAATTGGAACTTATTTACAAGCTAAATTTCTGCGGGAGCTATTATTATTGTTATTTTTTATACTGGTTGGGGGACTTTAGGGAGAATTATGATAAAGAACATAGGAGATCTAAAGACAAGACTGTGATGAAAAAGGACAATCGGTGAGTAGAAAAGTCAGTCATTTCTTCTCCTGTAACAGCCCTTCCCATATATCCACCGTGTCTTCTTTGTCTGCCTCCTCATTTGTGGTATGCAGGAAGGTGGGATAAAAATATTATCAGAACAGCTAAAAACAATAAAAGCAGATGTTGCAATTCAAGCTACAGCAGCTGGTTTTCCTCATACTATCTCAGCCACCAAATCAGTTTAATTTTTCTTGATTCAAGAAGTTCAGTATCTCACATTTAAGTACTCTACCAGCATCAGGCATATTCAAATCACTCATTAAAGTAATTTCCGTCAAGGAGCTGCTGTGTACTTAGCCCTGTATCATCAATCAAGAGATGTCAGTCTGAGTCAGCTTCAGCTCCTGTGCTGACTCACGCTACCGATACGAGACGGAGTGAAGATGCCACACACATGCATTGGGTATGTCAAGGAAGAGAGCTGTAGAAGGAAAATAGTTCGACCCTGACATTGAAAAGAAAAGGAGTTGAGTAGCTTTGATAATCTGGTAACAACCTGTTGTGTGAAGCAGAAGACTGTTCAGGATCCTGATTTAAGCAGAAGCTGCGGGAGCTGTAAAGAGGTAAAAAGGCACAAACCCCCGAGTTTGTTGTTCTGTTTTTCTTTGTTACCCCTAAACAACCAGGAACGCAACAGTTACGGACCCAAAAGGAATACGAATAGAGGAACATGTTTCTAGCATACCTAGAAG
The DNA here is from genome assembly GCA_009819775.1 of Phoenicopterus ruber ruber. Lineage (NCBI taxonomy): Eukaryota > Metazoa > Chordata > Aves > Phoenicopteriformes > Phoenicopteridae > Phoenicopterus > Phoenicopterus ruber. The sequence goes on along the minus strand of CM020215.1, from coordinate 184,723,842 downwards.
GAAAACTAAGCTGAAACATGTTGGATTTCCCGCTTCTTCATTTTATGTATCATTTTCATTAAATTAAAAAAAAAAAAAAAAAAAAGAAAAAAGTGAAACTGAAGACATATTGCCTCTGGGTTGCTACAGAGCTCAGGCATGACTGAGAAAAACACTGCAGCTACAGAGTTACAGTGTTATATATGCACATGCTTGTTTGGCTTCTCATCAGGCGACTCATGTTTTTTACTTCAGTGATATGACTGTGAGAGAAATGAAGGCCATAGATAACCTAATGGATAGAGTTCTTACCAGAAACAAAAGAGAAAAGCAATTTGGGATTGGATGTTCTCAGGATGAGAAGAGTATTGAAGTTTGGCATTTACATTGTTTACAAGAGCTTCATACCCTGTCTGGTTATAAGAAAGACAAGTTTCACAGAAAGATTGTATGCTTCAGATTTCTTGTGTTCCAGAGAAGGATTGTACCTAGCTTCTTCGGCTGTAACTTATCCAGCAGGATACACATTGTCCGGTTATAAATGTAAACCCAATATTATTTTAATATTTAAAATATTTTAATTTTTATTTAATAATTATAATAAATGAATTTGAAAAGAAAATTATTTAATATAATAATGTTATTTAATTATTTAAACAACAACAACAAACAGTGAGAACCAAAAAACATAACAGGATTGACATAAAGTATGACGAACTTGTAGAGGGGCATCAAAAGACATACTAAATTAAAGTTCTGTTTATTCCTTCATCTGTGCTGCTTTTAGTTACACACATTTTTTTAGTTAGGCGTGGGTTGTCTCATGGGCTTAAGTTCTGTTCTGACTTTGCGCTTTTCTAACCAGATTAGTGTAGCCTACGACGAGCTCTACTCAATACCAAACAGCTGCGCTCCCCAAAGAATTGTTTATCAGGCAGGGATAACAAGATCCAAAACAAACAAAAAAAAAGTGGGAAAGTCAATCTTACTGTTGTTGTGCTACATATTATGATAGCTTTCTGGATAAATCATCATAAAAGAGGAAAGAGCTTCTTTTCATCTCTTTTACCTTGTCACAATAGTGCCTGGGAGAAAATTCAAGAATCTGTCCCCATATTTAGGGACTGTATTTATGATTTTGTAGAGCTAGTTAATAAGCTAGGCATCTTTCCCTCGAAAATCACAAATAGGGGCCAAACTAATTAAGTGTTCTAAGGCAACAAGCCAAGGGTGGTGAGTTCTGCTGAACTTAATAAGATGAATTGGATTAGGAGCGCTGGCAAATCTGTTAGCATCATTCTCTCATATCTACCTACTCAAATATAGAACACTTGAGAACCCATTTCCAAACAAGTCCAGTGACTGAAGTTGGGCACACAGGTACGTTTTTAGGAACTTCATCCAACACGTGTATGCTTCTATATGGATTTCTGCACATTCATGTTAGGTTCCTCTGTTTTGAAAATGAGCTGTGTGCAGTGTTTGGCAGTGTTTGACAGATGTATCACATTCTGTTAACTTAGTTGATTACTTTGATTATTTTATTGGACCCAATATATAGCTGTTATTTTACAACTGTCACAATTCTTTCCAAGGTGGTTACTTGCAAACTTTCCTTTTGAAGTATGAAGCTGAAAATCTAATTATTATTTAGAGGGTTTTTTAAGTATTTTTTTAATTTGAATTATTTATAATTTACATGTTAAATCTTTTTCCAATTAACAACAAAGTAGCAATTATTAGTTACCATAGTCAATAGCTTTGCAGTTATTTCTGACAGCAGTGATACCATATACACGCAGCAGCCAATGAACAAGACACTTAAAATAGTGACGATATTTTGCAGCAGATACTGCAGGTTAACATACATGCATGAAATATGTCTCCTGATTATGTAGCAGCTGAAAAATAAGCAAACACATGGAATTAATTAGGGGTGGGAGATCCTGCTGCAATTTGGATACAGGAGCTGTGCTACACCACTGCCCCTTTCTATCAAGGACATAGACCTTTGACTAGGCTATGTGGTGACAAAAATTTACTGTTTGTTACACAACAGAGGTATAAGAAATTTATTTCTCAAAGTAGGTTAATTTGACTCCTCTGTATTTGCCTTCAGCTGGTCACTGCAACTCCCCTTTCAGTGGGGGAGAATTAGACTTCTTTCTCCCACTGATTAATCCATTTATGTTATGAAACTCCGTGTGAAAAGTATGTCATCGAGGATCAAGGTTTGTTTTTTAAAAAAATCTCTAATACAAACTTAGAATTCCCATTCTAGGGTTGCATTGTTGTAGAACAAGAGCAACTTCACTGCATTCAGTGGTCCTGATTCCCCATTCACTGACACTTAATTGGTACGAGTGCCACAGTCAGATCATAATCATGGCCTTAGTCTGAGAGACTGTAAATTTGACTAAAATGTGCCTCTGTGACTGCCCAATCCGTCAGGTCTGTCTCTTTCCTTCTAATGTGACATCCTGACATCTCTCTCTCTTCCAATAATGTGCTATCTCTTGTCTAGCTTTTTCACTCCTCTCCAGAAAGCTGTTAGTGGAATGAAACTATTAAAAACTGTGGGAAAACGACAAGGAGGCCTCCAAAAGCTATTCTGTCCTTCTTAAATAACTAGTGGAACAGTGCTTCTTCTGTTACTAGCATGTGGGATTATGTCAAAAAAGACATTGGTTAACCAAAGCTAAAAATTATTCCTCTGCTCCTTCATCTGGTCAGTAAGCACGCCATTTATGTATCCCATTACTTACACAGCATCACAATATATGCAAAGCATTTTGTGTTGCAGAGATAAGCATCCTACCTGAGACAGTCAAGAGAATAAACTGAAGAGGCAATTGACAAAATATGACAGGACATCTTGGCAGGAGCAGATATGGGCTGGCTAGTGTATGATGAAAGCTTTGTACGTGTCTACTTATACATGAACAAAAGCACTATATGTAAAATAAATGTATATATAATGTAAAGCATTCATCAAACCATGAAAACTTGTTCCTACACAGTAATAGTCACCAGCAATGCTACCATTAAATCTCTGTCCTGCTTTTAAAACTTAGGGATAATAAAAACAGGTACTGATCTGTTGAAATTTTTTTTGCCTTTTCTCAGCCTCTGAAGTTAATCAGAAGTATATAAACCCCAAGAACTTAACTTTAAACCTTGTTTCTGTGAATTTTTCTAGTAAGTCTTGACTGATGTATCCTGGATACATATGCATGTATTGTTTTATGCACCTGACTGAATAAGTAAAAACATAAAATTTGCGGAGTGATTTAGGGTGCAAGAAGATGATCACCAGAAGCTTCTTAAATGTTGCATATTGTGAAATACAAGTAGTAATACTAGTAACAATATATGCACCATGACTGTTAATTAACACATTTTAATTGAATTAAAACATTATATACAGTATAAATTACCTAAAATACAGTAAAAATTATGGATATTGAGGATGTATGTTGGTCATTAGTCAGGTATCAATATTTCTTGAGTCAATACTTGCCTTACTTATGTATATTTGACTCCATGGAACAAGAAGCACAGGAGGGGAGGGGAAATTAAACTTTCCACCTATTTACCAATCATAGAATCATAGAATGGTTTGGGTTGGAAGGGACCTTAAAGATCATCTAGTTCCAACCCCCCTGACATGGGCAGGGACACTTTCCACTAGACCAGGTTGCTGAAAGCCCCATCCAACCTGGCCTTGAACACTTCCAGGGATGGGGCATCTACAACTTCTCTAGGCAACTTGTTCCAATGTCTCATCACCCTTATTGTAAAAAATTTCTTCCTTATAGCTAATCTAAATTTACCCTCTTCCAGTTTAAAGCCATTACCCCTTGTCCTACCAATACATGCCCTTGTCAAAAGTCCCTTTCCAGCTTTCTTGTAGGCCCCCTTTAGGTACTGGAAGGCTGCTAGAAGGTGTCCCTGGAGCATTCTTTTCTCCAGGCTGAACAACCTTTCTTCATAGCAGAGGTACTCCCACCCTCTGACCATTTTCGTGGACCTCCTCTGGACCTGCTCTAAAGGGTCCATGTCCTTCTTGTGTTGGGGGGCCCCAGAGGTGGATGCAGTACTCCAGGTGGGTTCTCACCAGAGTGGAGTAGAGGGGCAGAATCACCTCCCTCGACATGCTGGTCACGCTTCTATTGATGCAGCCCAGGATACAGCTGGCTTTCTGGGCTACACACACACACGGCCAGCTCACAACCAATTTTTCATGTACCAATATCCCCAAATCCTTCTCTGCAGGGATGCTGTCAATCAATTCATCTCCCAGTCTCTATTGATAATGGTGATTGCCCTGACCCAGGTGCAGGACCTTGTACTTGGCCTTGTTGAACTTCATGAGGTTCACATGGGCCCACTCCTCAAGCCCGTCAAGGTCTGCTCTGGATGGCATCCCTTCCCTCTGATATCGACTGCAGTCCTCAGCTTGGTGTCATCCACAAACTTGCTGAGGGTGCACTCAATCCCATCTATGTCATTAATGAAGATACTAAATAGTATTGGTCCCAGTATGGACCCTTGAGGGACACAACTCATTACTGGTTTCCACCTGAATATTCAGCCGTTGACTGATACATCCTGGTTAAATTGAAACTTAGGTGCAACATATATTTCTTTAAGCCATTTTCAGTTGCTATTAATTTTCACTTTCCTCTGGCATTGTCAGTTAAATAATTCTCTTTATTTCACCTAAGGAAGGACCGAATTAACTTGTAAATATCTCAAAGGTACAGAAAAGAGTCGTTACTACTTCAAGGGTTTTTAAAGATACAGAGGAAATGTCACAGAATTGCAAAGTATGACTGTTATTCATGCAGTCATCCAGCCCAGTGTTTAGAAACACCTGGGAACGTTTGAATAGTTTAGTCAATGCTTTCCAGTGATATCCATGGACGAGTGAGTGCTTTGCCTACCCCAATGAAAACCAGCAGCTTCTAGCACTGTACTGGGGCCTGGCCTGTGCCTATCGAGCCACCTCCCCGTTCTGCTGAGGAGAGGACTGATAGAGCGGCTTGGTGAGCACCTGGCATCAACCCACCACACTCCTCTGTGAAGACCATTGTTTTTAAGCATACTTGCATGGTATGTAATTTGTGTTGGTTGGTTGGTTTGTGGTTTGGCAGGGAGGGGGGGTTACTGACCTTATTTTATACATAATCCACATCTTTAAGGCTAAAAACACCACTGCAAAATTAGATGTCATTCTCTCAAGATCTTGCTGTGAGTAGACAGTTTGCAGTACTCCTTGAAGAAATATTCTCTAATAGACTGTTGGACACCTTTACTGAAGCACACAAACAAGAAAGGTTTGAAACTACTACTGCTGCAGTTACTGTAGTTGTTGTTTGGATCCCTGTCTCAACAACAGTCCTGTGAGAACACTAAACTGTGGCTCGACAGGCACAGGCCAGGCCCCAGTACAGTGCTAGAAGCTGCTGGTTTTCATTGGGGTAGGCAAAGCACCCTTCTATCAGGTGGCGTGTCAGTTTGCCAGGGTTGCTTGCCTGTTCAGGTGTAAAGTCCTGGGTTATGGGAGGTGATAACCACCATAGAAACTTGCCCAAATCCTTCCACACACCATGCCACCCTGGGACCGGCCGCCTCAGGACACATTTCAGTATTACCTCACCTGAAAGTTGTCTTCTCTTACACCAAGATGACACCAGATTCCACAAGACCCATAATATGCTAACAGTGTTAATCAGTAATATTAAACAACTCACATAAGGATGAACAAGGACCTTGGGAACCTGCATAATGAAACCATTCACATCAGTCCCAGGTAGGGAGAGGGAGATGTATTCTCTCTTCTTGTCCACCAGATAGCTCCCACAGCACAGCAAGGCCATCAATGCCAGGGCAAAGCCCATAGCCATTATTTGTATTAATATGTTCCCAAACTCAGCAAAATGAAGAGATAAGCAGTGCAGCCAACAAACTCCGTGACCTGTACAGGAGCTTGCCACTTAATAACTACTATAGCTATAGCACACAATGCAAAACTACCATTGTCTTGAGCCCCACATTGAGCACCAAAAAGGAGTGTTGTGGGTTGACCTTGGCTGGATGCCAGGTGCCCACCAAGCCACTCTATCACTCCCTTCCTCAGCAGGATGGGAGGGGAGAAAATAAGATGGAAAAAAAACTTGTGGGTCAAGATAAAGTCAGTTTAATAAAGCAAAAGCAAAGGCCACACACAGAAGCAAAGGAAAACAAAAGATTTATTCTCTACTTCCCACCAGCAGGTGAAGTCCAGCCACTTCCCGGGAAGCAGGGCTTCAGTACACATAGCGGTTGCTCCAGAAGACAAACGTAATAACGAATGCCCCCCTCCCCCCCTCCTTTCTCTTAGCTTTATTGCTGAGCAGACGTCATATGGTATGGAATATCCCTTTGGTCGGTTGGGGTCAGCTGTCCTGGCTATGTCCCCTACCAAGATCTCAGCCTACTGCTGAGGGGGGAATGTTGGAGAGACGGCCTTGATGCTGTGCGAGCGCTGCTCAGCAGTAGCCAGAACACTGGTGTGTTATCAACACCTTGCTGGCTGCCAGTGCAAGGCACAGCACTATGAGGGATGCTATGGGGAAAATTAACTCCATCTCAGCCAGACTCAATACAAGGAGGATGATAATCTTGTGGTCAAAGAACTAAAAGCAAGTTTAAGCTCCTCTCCAATCTATTTGAATACAAGTTTCTCTTTGTTTGTGAGTATAGAGCATAAAACTGTTTTGTGTATTCCACTGTATAATACAGTGTTGAATTAGATATGTTATCACCGTTAATGAACCTCAAGCAACTTTCAGAGCTCATAAAAAGCTCATTCGCTCTTATGGATGTGAAATAACCCACCCCATTTCTTTGGAAACACACAGCCCAAAAGAAATGGCCCTGTTTCAGTACCAGGTGAGAACATCCCCAGTACAGTCAATTTTGGAGAACCAGTCCATGGGAGTTAATATTCAAATGAATCATTTCTCTCACCATTAAGCTGAGTGTGATTCATTTGACCTGACTCTATTCATCTGAAGTCTAGATGTCTGCTCTAAGATCTGCTCGGCTCTTAAGTCACCTATTAAGCATACTCTTCTTTTACAGTGTTATTTTTCTCCCCTTTGACTGAACAGAAATCTAAATAGTTTAAATAGGTACATAGTTTTAAGATAGATAAATTCAAGCAAAATTAATCTTTTTTTTTTTTTTTCCCAATATGTAGGTTTACTTTCTAGTTTGAGAGACAACTCCAGCCTGAAAGAGAGAGAAAATTGGTAACCTAGTCAACAGTTGTTCATATCAGATACTTAACTATGCTCTGAAATTTAATATACTGAATTTATAAAAGGAAAAGACAATTAGTATGCCTGGTTGGCTCAGGAGTCAGTCAGATGATATTTGTCAGCTTTCTTTACTGTCATTTCAATGTGTCTCTCACTTTGATGCAGAGAATACTATGCACACTACCCAACAGATAAAAGTAGGTGAAAACTACAAAACTGTGAAAACTAGAAAATCTACTGTATTATAAAGCTTAAAGAAATTTTTTCAAAGGTGAAAGATTTCTTAAATTTACATCAAAAAGTAAAACTTAAAAAGTAAAACGGAAAGGAAAGGAAAGGAAAGGAAAGGAAAGGAAAGGAAAGGAAAGGAAAGGAAAGGAAAGGAAAGGAAAGGAAAGGAAAGGAAAGGAAAGGAAAGGAAAGGAAAGGAAAGGAAAGGAAAGGAAAGGAAAGGAAAGGAAAGGAAAGGAAAGGAAAGGAAAGGAAAGGAAAGGAAAGGAAAGGAAAGGAAAGGAAAGGAAAGGAAAGGAAAGGAAAGGAAAGGAAAGGAAAGGAAAGGAAAGGAAAGGAAAGGAAAGGAAAGGAAAGGAAAGGAAGAAGGAAAAGACAAACTAAAAAACTTAGAGCAGACTGCTTCTTCTTCTTGGAATCCTGTGAAATATTCAATCTGATATATTAATAACAATAATAATAATAATAATAATGAAGTTTTAGAAAAAGTTCAGGTTATTTTCCAGGCCATTTGGGTAATGTTTATCCAAAGTATATGAGTGTAGCACCTAGCAGGATCAGGGAGTAGTAGCAATATCTGACAAGTGGATTTGAACATGACTGTATAAAGAAGTGATTGTTTGGTTTCTTGATGTAATAAGTAAAAAAAACCCAAAAAAAGTTATTTAAACCAAATAAAAGCCACTTTTATGATGTCTTACCAAAATGGAGAAAGGGCAGTAGTAACAACAGGGAAATAATTTCATTATTTTCACCTCACCTCATTTCTATGTATGTCTTTTAGACAGAAATTTCAGAGTCTGGATTTAACTAATATTCACAAAACAAATTACTGGGACAAGGAGGCATTTCCATCTTCTGCTTTTCCAGTCAGGACTAGTGGTTAGGGCACCTCTCCAGGACATAGAAGACCCGAGTTCAAATTCTTCTTTCGTTTCAAATCTTAAAAGATTTAAGAAATTTAAACAAACAAACAAACCACCACCACCGAAAAAAAAAAAGCAAACAAAACAACCCAAAGAAATATTATCTCTAAAAGTGTTCTGTTTCAGATGTGAGAGAAGATACTTTTCTTTCTCCTTTGTTTATGGTTGTAATTATATAACAATTATTATTATTATTATTATTATTATTAGTTTATTAAACAGTTGGGGGGGCTTATTCCATTGTTATGACTTGGATGTTGATTTGGTAAGGATTTGGTTCTTTAAGGTAATTTATACTATAAAAATCTGAACAGGAATTCCTTAGACACCAGTAACTAATTCTTAAAGATTACACTAACAGATATATGTGAGGTAAGTTTTCTTTTGATAGTCAAGGGAATTTAGTTCAATCTTGAATTCTTATAATCTTGTGCAAACAGGAGAATGGTGTTGGAAAGATAGTCTGTCATTACTGGGTTTATGTATCAATCCTGAGAAACATTTCCAACAAAATTTGTTTAACAATTTTAACGTGGATTTGAAAGTATATTCCAGTAGGAGACCATATATACATCTGTATCAAACAAATGGATGATTTTTTTCACTGGAAAAAAATCACAACCCTAATTAAAGGGAAAAAAAACTATAGAAGATTAAGAAAAGAAATACAGCTGTCTGACAGAGGAATTTCTACCAAATGTGTACAGAAGTCACCTGAGTAAGGAGGCAAAGAGAGAACTAACCACACATGACAAATGCTAGTCATATTTCTTAAAGCACTTCTGAAAGGTGCTCAGAAACAATGCAGTTGAAGCTGGTTTGAGAAAATATGTAGAACTACATACATTAGATCATTAAAACTGGGCAATTAGAGAGTAGTAGACACTTCTATCACTTTAAGGGGTACAAAGAGACCCTTTCACAGGATTTATCATTTTAATTGATTCTTATTTAACAAGGTTTATTAATTTTAACTTAATTATTTTTAACAGAATTTAGGAAAAAAAGGACCAGAGTCTACTCCGAGATGACAAATTAAAAGAAAAGGAAAACTAGAGAGGAAGAAATAAGAAAGAAGAGTAAAGAGAGAGGCACTCAGGGAACTTGAAACCTGAGAGAAAAAAGGAAAGTTAATGAGAAATGTTGGATGCTTTTTCTCTTTTGTCTAATACAAAGGATATTTTCTCCTATTACCAGGTCTTGCAATGATCCTACTGGTGACTTCCAGCTTAATGTCACATTTTTTGATGTCTGGTAATTTTATAAGGATAAAACCAATATTCTCTCTCTTTAAAGTTTACCCACTCGTGACTTGAGTCAAAACTTGACATAAATTGCCTCTTTAGTTGATGGTGATCACTATGAAGAAAGTGCTAATAAAAAAATCGGGTAATTACAGAACTAGTTTGACAGAAATTAATTTTCCAAACTTTGTTACCGTCCAGTAAGTGTGTAAAAAAACTGATATTGGTAGTTATTCAGTTAGCAGTCCACAAGCAAAGTCCCTTGATATCCCTATGTTAATATGAGGCTTGAAGCTTGAAGCGGTTGTATCTTCCAGAACCTTAGAAATCTTTGCTGTGCCAAAACTTATATAAACTACTTATATCTACATATATATAAAACCTAGCAATTAACTTGGGCACAGCAACACAATTGTTACAAAAAAAAAAAACCCAACCAAACAAAAAAACCCCCCTCAGAATGCACATTTTTGTTTGCAGCACTCAGCACTTTCCAAAAATGTTTTGTCAAACACAATTACTTTCTTATATATGATTGGAAGTATACTGGGCTACACCTAGAATGTGTCCTGAAGCAACCTACAATTTCCTTCTGCTTTGGAAAACATTTGAACTCCCTCCTACATTGTACCAAAAATCTCATAGAGATCAAAGAAAACCCCACATTAACTATAAACAAACATCTCTCTTGAACGGTTCCATCATGCAAAAACATCACTGAGGTTTTCATCAAACTGAGTAGGCTTCTTGATTTTACAGTCTCAGGAAGAAAAGACTTGTCTGATTAATATCTAGACTGGAACTTAAGTCATTGCATCTGTGACCCAGGTCAGAATTATTCTTAATAATCACGATTAATTTCTACAGAGCAGCTTGTCTACAGCAACAACAGCTGTTCCTTTAACTAACTATCTACATTTTGGCAAGCAAGTGCAAACAGAACTGACTAATTTTCGCATTACATTTCATCTGAGTTACAGCATGAAAACTAGGAGCAAAGTCAGTCCTAATGAGCAGCTTTTGTGTTATTTTCCTCTATAGACAGATCCTTTACTTGGATTTATGGCTTCCTCTTTTCTCACTGAAGACCTTTCAATCTGTGAATAATAACTTGGGCCAAATAATCCTCCCAAAGTCATAAGAGTTTTCTCCTCGTCTTCAATGGGAACACTTTCAAACTGTTAAAGGCAAGTGGAGATTATGTGGCAGGTGTTTTGTGGCTTCTTGCTTTTTTTTTTTTTTTTTTTTTTAAATAAGCGTAGTTGCTTCATGTTTGGCCAAATCTTTCAAAATGAGTTCAGTAATTAATTAGCAAATAAAATCCCATTAGAGCTGAGGTTGGAATTCTTAAAACAAATTTAGATGCCTGCAGATTACACACCTCTATCTGAGCCGATCACTATGAGCTCTCTTCATAGCCCATAGAGAGTAATAGGCATTTTCAAGTTCAATGCACATCATCATCAGTAAATATATGTGTATTTATATGAACTGTGCCATACTATTTCTATCCACTGACTACAGTGGATACTGTACAGGGGCCTAGCATGACTAGCTCAGATATAGTCAGTAAGTTAGTTAAGATGAATCCCATCGTGAACGTTAAGGACATTCTTCATTTGAAAATTATGTCAAATTGAACATCATTGAATATGAAACGAACAAGAAAATGGACTGATTTCCATTCTACCTTCTGTCCAATTCTGTATAAAGCTGGCACTATTGTATTTTATTAACTCATACCAGATTTGCTAAATGCAGTTGTGTCATATAGTTACTTCCAGTATGTGGGTGGAATGGACAGTAGATGTCTCAAAATCTGATGTCTAATTCTCATTTAATAATCCTGGGCTTTGTTTATAGTTAACAAACACAAATAGTTTCCTTCAAAGAATGATTCGTCAGGACTATTTCTACAACTACAAAGGAAATGCAGAGTTACTATCTCTTAAAAGCCCGATTTAGGAAAAATAACTCCCAAGGAAGTCATTTTAATGGGATAAGAAATGTATTATCAGATATTACTGAGATGCAATATAACTCTCCATACTGAAGAATGGAGCTTTTTCCAGCTTGAACATGTGTCTTCTGGCTGTTGCTGAAAATCTGTGGTGAGCATCCTCTACTCTATTATCCAGTCTCACCAAGGCTGGATCCACCTTCGTTACAGACTCTGGTTGCAGCACCACTGTAATAACTGCTCTTCAATACAGGGAGTCCAAAGAGTCAAAGCTTTTTCTTGGGCTTTGTGTAGTATGACTATATACATAATTGGGTAGACAAAATAATGCCTACTAAAATAACTAGATATACAGATAAGTAGATAGATCAATTGATTGACAGATTGACCTAAAAGGGGCTTCATTCAGTCAACTTATAGTTAAAAGGTCTTAAATTAGAATAAAAAAGTAGAACTTGGCAGGATAACCTGCATCTCTAGATCTTCTTTTCCTATCCTTTCACTCAGTAGTTTACCTGTGATTCCTTTGGCTAAGGATCTCAGATCTTTATTTCAGCTCTGAACATATTTCCATAGTTCCTTTCTGATTTTCCTTCTGTTGCTTTCTTTAATATCTGTAAATTATTACAGTTGAATTACTAATCTTCCAATGTATTTTTCATGATGCATCTGTGAATTGGTTAGATGAGCAGTCAACAACCAAGACAAAGACAGTCCTCTAACAAACAAGCTTTACTGGGTATATTTACAATTTATGGAAAACTAAGCAAGGATACATAAACAAGATACCTAGTCTACTTACCAAACATCCTAGGAGGGTTGGGAGCTTGGAGACAGTATACTGCATCACTCCATGTAGTTTCAGCATCTTCAAGTACGAAGTACACATTATTCACACGTCCAAAGTTTCTGTCCATTCTTTGTTCTTGTCAGATTTTATCAATTTTCCAGTTCTTTCTTTGAGTCTTTAATGTGTCTACCTGTTGCTTTTGAGCTGCAGCCCATAGGTAAGACTTCACTTTTATGTCAAAGGACACTTCTCTCAGGTTTCCTCACCTCCCTCCATTACACATAGGGAGTTTCAAATAAAAGAATGGCTAGTTTTCTTTTTATTTTGTTAGCAAGGTTCAGTCATGGATTATTTACGTTAATGGCTGTTCGTACCAGCTATAAGCTAACTGGCCTATAGTATCCCTGGGATATTTCCTCATGTATATAATTTATTTATGAAGCATACAAAACTCTCTTTTTTTTCTTCTTGTCATACCAGCAAATTCTGTATCTTAAAAGCATTGTTTCAGTTTTACTTTACTTACCAGGATTAACACTTAGGAACCTGTTATGAAGTGACCAATATCAACCTTTCTACCTGAAAATAAATTCATCTTGTTAGTCTCTGTAGGTCATAGTTTAGAATAAAAAAGGTGATTTGAGATTTACATATATTCCATTAAAAATACTACACAATTCTTTTCTTGTCCATAGTCAATTTCTAAGATTTCTCATAGTGAAAAAGATGCTTCTCTTTTGCTTCTTAAAATCTTATTAAAGCTCTCACATGCAAATGTTGTTGGCATTGATCAAATTACCACAATGTCTAATACTGACAGATCAGACGATATTTTTGCAGCAATCATAGAAGCATGTGTACGATTGCTAACTATCTTTGTCCTCAGTTTATTTACGAGGAACATGCACAATTTCCAATGCTGAAGTCATCAAGAATCATGTCCTACTCTTAGGCTTTTGATGTGTAAATAATTTTTTCTTCTTACTGAAATAATTTCCATACCTTTATATTCCCATTACTACAAAGAACTATCAGTTCAACTCCCTTTAGAGACAAAAAATGATCTGGTTTATTTTTCTTCCATGAGTATTAATGTGATGCACAATTTAAATCTCTTGAATGCAGCCCTGTTGCCCAATAAATACAGGATTACCATTGCTGGTAATGGGCCACAGATTTTTTGCTAAGCTACAACACAGGACAGGTACTGTCTGGCTTTATCCAGATTTGTCTTGGCTGTATTGGAGCTTTATCTTAGCTTGCTTAGTGGTAACAAGAATCACTTAATGAGTAGGTGATTACTACCTTTTTTTTTTTTTTTTTACTTTTGCTAAGTTTTGTATACATATGTGATGTAACGTGCACTGCTAAAAAAATGGTAAATATAAAACTATCAAGTTTTTATGCTGCGTAAGAACTAATTATTTCTGCATTGTCAGTGAGATGCAATGTAAAGGAAGACTGAGCCGGGATAACAGCAGAGTCCTTGAAGGTTTTGTTTCAAGGTGTTGGTTCGGGACGATCCTAGAAGCCCCAGGGCTATCAGCAGCTCACCAGCAGTCAGTTAATGGTAGTAATGCAAAATTAAAAGCTGGAAAAACCTGTGTTTGGTGTAAAATTAAGGAAAAAGAACAAGTATCTAACATGAACAATGCACCATATGCTTTAAAATCAGAGGTAACATGGAGTTTCAGATCAGTGAAGAAAGATCAAAGTGTAAAGCATGTTAGAAAACACATAAAAATCATCTCAAGCAAACCTCGGAGAAAGGAAGAAGAAACTATCAACATCAACATAGGCACCCCATCATTATCATCATATGTCTCCAAGTTAAGACTTCAAAATGTTGAAAACTTTCATAATGTTTCTCACCCTCATCTGAAACTATCAACCTCAGGACCCAGAGGACCCTGAAAACAATAGGTACTAGAAAATTTTTCTTGTATAATGATTTTTACCTGTTGCATTGTTAATGACATTTGTTTTGCATTTAGACTGAGAAAGTGATTGTATCGTTGTAACTAATAATAATAACTACTGTATTTTTGTTACTGTATAAAAGCTCTTAATTAGACTAAAAATAAATATTTGGTTTCCCATGTACTGTGTGTTCTCCTCTTTGCCCATAAAAAGATTTTGAGAGTAACATGAAAAACTACAAATATGTGGTCAATTTCCACTGGAAAGTTAACTACTAAAAGTTTTAGGGAGATTTGTGTAATATATTCAAATCCTTGTCAAAACTGAGAGTGGAAGTATCAGATTGAATGTCAGTTTGTTAGGCACTGACTTTACATGAACTTACACTCACTGCTGTTGGATGGTTGACATCCCATCCACTTGTCAATGCCACCTGAGAAAGGGAAGGGGGAAGGAAGACCACAGGAAGAAGAGGGAACACTAATACTAAGGTGTGAACCCTATTTTCTCAACTTCTATGAAGTTAGCAATTTTAACGCTGATGTATTACTATTTGTGAGGTCCTACATATGAAAATACAGACTGCTCAAGCAATATTAACAAAAATGGAAGTAGAAGATGAGGTCTACTGGATATGAAGTTTAAACCATTATAACAGGTTGCTGTGCAGAAGTGTCCCATAAAGCAAACTAAATCTGACAGATTGATTCCTTCCCTGATCTCCTGACTTTCACAGACAGAAGGACTAAGTTACTTCACCTCCTTCTGGAGATCATAATTTCACTTTTTCCCTGTGTATCGGGTGCAGGTGCCCAGGTGTTAGCAGTAAGGGTGTCCTCTGTGAGACACAAACAGTTCCTGCCAGCTCCAACCAGCCCACTGCAGGACACAGCTGAGCCCCTCAGCCAAGATGGTGACTCCTCAAGGAAAACATATTTAAGAAAGGGCAGAAAATGCCAGATGAAGAGAGGTGGAGGAAACAAAAGAGAGTGAGAAACAGCAGAGGGAACACCAAGGTGAGAGAAGAAGGTGCTTCAGGCACCGGAGCAGAGATTCCTCTGCAGGCCATGGAGGACCCCGCACTGGAGCAAGTGGATATTTTCTGAAGGATTTCAGCTCGTGGGGAGAGCCCAGATGGGAGCAGAGGGAAGGTCTAGGGAGGAAGGAGCATCAGAGAGGAACTGTGGGGGCATTGGAGGAGTTGGGAGAGAAGAAGTGAAGCTGAGCTTGGGAAAAAGGGGACGAAAGGTGTGGTTTTAATGTTTGTCTTTTTGTTTCTCACTACCCAAATCTATTTTAAGTGGCAATAAATTAAATTATTTTTTCCTAAATTGAGTTTTGCCCCTGGCAGTAGCCGGTAAGTGATCTCCCTGTCCTTTTCTCATCCTGTTTTCTCCCCTTCTTCTGCTGAGGCTGTTCTGAGCCTGACTCTCCTCCAAAGTTAATCTACCACACCATCTTCTCAAGGGAAACAGTATAAGGCATAAAAACATATACACAAATATAAAAGAGGGGAAAACAGGCCAGATGCCTTTTATTGCTCTCAGGGGAGGTACTAAGGCACTGAAACTGTGCAGCAGCTCCAGTTCTGTAGCCAGCTGCACAAAGTTGACGAAAGGGCTAGTATGATGTTTCCTTTAACGTCATGACAAAATATTTGAGTACCCATTTACAAATGGATCAGCCAGGGGCAATCCTCAACAAGATAAAAGAGTGACAGTGAAACTCAGAGTTCTGGATGTGTAATAAGAGGCATTAACCACCCTATCGTATGTTGCCGCAAGCGAAAGCACAGCTAGATATTATCATTACTGTTCCCGTAGTAGATGTTGTAATGGTCAGAACTGTAAAATACTGACTTATTTTGTAGAAGTTTTTGTAATGTTATAAGATAAACTTTACCTGAGCAGTTTTCCTGTTTTAGCAGATCTCATTATCCCTGCTGCAAGCAACCGAGAGATTTTGGCTAGGGGCCCTTCCCTTCTACTCTCCAAAGGATTGCATGTTCTACAGGGTCTGACTGGGATGGAGTTAACTTTTTTCATAGAAGCCCATATAGTGCTGTGCTTTGCATTTCTGACTAAATCACAACAATGTTTTGGCTATTGCTTAACAGCCCTTGCACAGCATCAAGACTTTAGTCTCCCTCCTCTATTCCCCTGCCAAAAGCTAATAGGCTGGGGGTGTGCAAGAGGTTGGGAAGGGATATAGGAGGGACAGCTGACCCAAACTGACCAAAGGGATATTTCATATCATATGACCTTCATGTTCAGCAATGAAAGTTCAGAGAAAGGAGAAAGGAGGGGAAAAGTTCATGGTTATGGCATTTGTCTTCTCAAGTAACCCTTACACGTGCCGAGGCCTTGCTTCCCAGGAAGTGGCTGGACATCTACCTGCTGATGGGAAGCAGTGAATAAATTTCTCTTTTGCTTTTCTTTCCCTGTTACACTGTCATTATTTCGATCCTTGAGTCTTCTCACGTTCCTTCTATTTTCTCCCTGTCCCGTGGGAGAGGGGAATAAGCAAAATGCAGGGTGAGTGTTTGGCTGCTGACTGGGGTCAACCTACCACACGTGTATACAGCAGATAGACTCATATGTAGTAGGCTCTCATTTCCCAGAAGTACCAGGCTTTTTGTACAGCAAGAACATATGAGTAAATCTTTCCTTAGTGCTTGCTAGTACCTGAGATAAGGTCTCTAATTAAGTTGAACAATTCATCTACAACTCAACTCAGTATTTGAATTACTCTGAGCTCCTTTAGGAAAGGTCAGATGAATTATCTTGGATGGCAAGATGTGGCTATAGTTCTTGTTTTCAAAAACTATTAAATACTTTCCAAGATAAAGTGTACTATTGTAATCCATTGTCTAACATTACTTTTTTATAGTTTTTGCATTAAACTTCAGGAATATGAGGCAAATCAGCTTTCAAGTTAAAGTCAGTAATACTCAAATGATACTGAAGTTTAAATGGAAGGACACAGGAATTCAAATCTTACTTTTTCAGAACATGTAAGACTGTAAGAGGGTAGATCAATCTGCAAGGGTATAGTCTTCAAAATGTTATCTTTCGTTCTTAATTAATTATCCTTTGCTTTAAACTTGTGAGCATTTATGATCACAATCTATGTGACCTGCAGATTTCTGCTGGGAGTCCTTCCAGGACACCTGTCTTTCCCCCTTGTCCAATAGAGAACTTAGTTTACCAGTAGTGTATTCCAAGGTTCAGAAAATGTGGGTGTAACTTATTTGCCTGACTTGAACGGATTGAACTCTACTCTAAATATGTGGGTACTTATATACAATTAATAAAGCTATCCTGGAACATCATTGATAAAAAAAAACTTTGAATGACTTTTTTTTAGGGAATTATGTCTTACATATGTTTGAATTATTAGTTTCCAAATATATCTGTGTGCATCCTATAATAACGCTGACACAACCTACTTCGAAGACTATGGAGAGTGAAAGGAGAGGGAGGGAAAAAAGACAAATTCATTTTGTAGACATAAAAAGTCAAGTGTGTGTAATGACTAGTCAACTGAGACAATGCTGACATTTTAGATGTACAGCTTCTGAGGCCTTGAGCCAGATATTCAGAGGAACGAAACATCCACGATTCCAAATGATGTCATTAGGAAATGAGGGTATATCACTGTGAAAAAGCCCAGCCTAAGGGATCAGAACTCTTGCGGTCCTTGAGATGAACAACAAAACTGCGCTGGATTTGCTGTGATGTAGAACTGTCTCTGATCTGCACAATGTAGGAAAGGAAAGATTCTAGTCTTCACTAAAATGTCAAAATTTGCCAATAGAGTACTTGCTATACTAAAGCTATATATTCTTTGGAAAAAAAAACCCAAACAAACCCCACATTTGGCTTATATAAAGTGTAACATAGCAATTATACAAACTGACAATTCAGCAATGACCATTGTACTAATGTTTTATAGGCAGATGCCAAGACATTCTAATTTTGAAAGAAGGATGGTACCAGCTGAGAGTCAGAGTGAGTGCAGTGAAAAGCAAAACCAGGTGCTAGAGGCAGCCAAACACGTGTTAAGTTTGATTTGTTAAAGCAAGCAAAGAAAAAAAAAGTAGAAAGAAAAAAAATAAAATAAGGGTTTAAAAGCATCCTCTGGGAAGAAATATGGACATGTATTGTTTTTGGATAATAAGAGTAGTGACCTGCAAACTAGGTCAGGGTCTAACAAATGTTACATCAGTGGAAAACAATTGAAGGAAAACAACATTTAGATGTTTCTGAACAAACAGCAAACAGCTGATGAAGCAATTCAAGCAACCTCATCATCAGCTCTCTGTGGACTTGACCTTGGAAAAAGATCCATTGGCCCCATATGACCTCATCTTCTTGTTTATCTTCTGTGACAGTTTGGAAATCAAAAATGAGCCTTTACCTTGAATCTTTTTAACAAATGCTTTTTTATCTAGCTTGTGTCAAAACGCTTTATTGCATTCTATTTTCTTAGTTCCTTGTCATAGGTTCCTCTCTGTCCAGTCAGTGGTTATCAAATGGAAGTTTTTTACAAAGATTGGTTCTCAGCATGGAGCCAGAGATCTGAAGGAGACAACATTGTGTGTAGCTGTATTTCTTCAAAAGATAAGATACACACAAAATATACTGAAACAGCATATTCTGGTCAGGTGGTAGAGTGTCTATTGATGCTAGAACAGCTCTATGAAAGGAATGAGTAGCGGATACACATCTTAAACAATGAAATAATTTCTATTCATCCCAGTTCACTTTAGATGCTCATATTGTAGATATCTACATATGAGCAAATTGTCTAGATGCTCTTTACAGTCAATAGGGAAAGAAGTATGTCTAGAGCATAATTCATCAATTGTACAGTGTCCCTTCCTTTCTTGACAGCAGTTCGTGCATATATTGAAGGAGTCAATCTAAATAGTTGGGCTGTACCTCTGTGCACAGCACTGCATTCACAACTGTACATCTTTCTGCCGTGTAAGTGACAAAGAACAAAGAATAATCTTTACTTATACTTTCCTGCAAATAGAATTAACTGACACAACCTTATTTAATAACCTGGATAACGCCTGCCTCCTTTTGTTCCTCTGTAAATCAGCAGCACGTTGTTGAAATGCAAGACTTGTCAGTGTTTTAAAGCAAAAAAAAAAAAAAAACCAAACCAAACCAAACCAAAACCAAACCAATCAAACCCCCACCTTTAAATTCTATAGCTCAATGACACCTCTTGGACTTGTTAACAGAAGAAATACCACAGCTGGGAAACATTAATTTTCCAAACACTATAAATGCTTTGAAAGAGTTAAAAGTGAGTTATTTTCAAAGTCCGTAAGAGAGATGATATTAGCTCTTCTGTTTCATACAGAAGCTTTTCATGTCACTTTCTGCTTACTGGTCTTTGATAAACTTCTGTAGTTGACTTTGGCAATTCACAGTCCTTTACAAGCAAAGAACAATATACCTTCTATAAAGCACCCAGTGGCCTTCACAGCAGCTCTTGTGCTATCAGATTCAAGATAAACACCAGTGTGTGTTCTTTAAAGCAAGTAAAATGTCTCAATGTATAACACATCTATGGTTCAGTCCTGTAAAGTTGCTTTTATGTGAGTAACACCACTTAAACAACTGAAGGGGTATTTCCACGGTAAGAGCCCTAAGCTGAAAGTGGAATCAGCCTGCACCGATCAGATCCGTGTACCAGTAAATTGTCACAAAGTCACTGGTTATGTCAAATGGCTTTCATTTATTGCAAACAGAATGAAAAATATTAAGCAAGAGATTAATAAAAGGAGAAGAGCGCTTTTGTCCTTGCATACTCCTTTTGTTATTTCTTTAGTTTTCCTTCCTTCTATTGTTTTCCTGTTCTGTCTTTACAGACGTTGGATCCACAGTCACATTGCTTTGGTTTATGGTTACCGATTGCCAGCTGCTGTCTAGGAACTGTCTGTGTATATGCTGTAAGCCTGTAACAAATGAAATGTAATCCAACTTGCTGTAGTACGTAACTGGAGGAGTATAAACAACATGAAAACACATTACGTTTTTCAAGGACTAAAAACATTCACATACAAAGAACTGTCATGGCCTATGTGATGTGTGGTAACTTGTTTACCTGTAGTAGTTTGACGTGTGCCTGAACTCCAGCACTTCCTTATTCTGAATTTTTTGAGTTAACTTGCCTAATATTTACTCCCCCACAAAAATTCCACTTAGGCTGTTAGTAGACTATAATCATCAATACTTGATTTAGTGAGTTTCCCTTAAAAAGCTGTAGGTTATTTCTGTATGTCCTTGCTGGCACTGGAGCTGCGTGTTGCTTCCCACCTTTCTGCTGCCTTTGGTATTCTTCAAAATTGCTGAGGTGTTTCCATTGTTCACTAATGCAGAATGTGCATGTTGTTTCACACCTCCCACTTTCATCTATCCTTGGCAACCACAAAATTACTCTCCTTTCTTTCCACACTTAGGCTATAATTTCAAGTAATTCACTAACATTCTTTTCATTATGGAACAGAAAAATCATCAGAAATCTAATTATTTTCAGGAGCAAAAAAGCTTTTGAATTTTGTAACATTAAGGCACATAGTGCATATCTTATATGTCACATCATCTGTGCTATATGTCCTTTTTTTTTTTCTTTTTTCCTGGTCCCAATTTGCTGTTTTTCCTCCTCCTAAACATGCTATAAGCCCTTACGTTGAACAGATGAGTAAAGACATAATTAGATGAGATCATCCATTCAAATTTGAATGATTTGTGAAATTAATACCTCATTCATAAGTCACCACTTTTCCAGTGGAGCCTGAGTGCTTCTACAGTTCTCTCGTGTAAAGCAGGTTAGATCAGATAAATTATTTTAATTTGTACTAAAATGGCTCACAGAGCTCATTTATTCAAGTATCACAATTCACTGGGAGAATGGTGACTTCCAGCCAGTGTAAGTGGGACTCAACTTCATAAGTCACTCAAACTGAATCAGAAGAGCATCTCTTGCCAAACCTAAGTAGTCAACATGAAATGGTGAGGTTGATACTGCTAGAGACGTCATTATATGAAATTTTGTGACAGACATACAACAGGAGAACATATAGTTTGTGTTAAAGTCACAAAGTAGACTAAAACAGGCCTCCCTTGTATCACCATTCATGAGCACTCACATCTAAGGAGGAGTTGTCAACTCCATTGATAATAGCCTTCGGTCTGACTTCTTTCTAGAGATTACTGCAAAAGTATTTCAGAAACATGAAGCAGCAGCTCAATGACAAGAAGACTGAGGCCTGATTGAAAGACACTGAAAAGGATTTTTTAAACTTCTTTCATTTGGGGAGCTGAAGAAAACATGAGACTTGTCTATTATCTTGAAGGTAGCAAGAAAAAAGCTGTTCCATTGAAACATATTTTGTTAGGGCAAGTTATAAATTGTTTTCTCCTTAGTTGCCTGGCTCCTGTAGCTAAGAAAAAGAACCAGGATTTTCCACTGCTGAGGTCCCAAATTAAATCCATATTGGACCAAAAATCTTTTCCAGCTTTTTCACCTGCCATCTGAGTTCAAGCTGTTCAAGTGTCAGATTTTTCTAGCTTGTAAGATGTTGTGTGCTGTGAGAAAGTTATATTTCGTTGTGTACCTAGAAAGGCATATCGTCACTGTAGTATAAATCATGCTGATGACACAGAATAGGACAAAGCTGCTCAGCATTATCAATCACTGTCAAATAAATTAAAAAAAAAAAATTATCTGACAAACATAGCTATTTAATGTTTTTTTCCTACTTTAGAAACATGAGTGGGGTATGTGTTTTGGGGGAGCTTTTCAAAAGCCTGTCACTGATTTTTAGCTGCAGATTGCCACTGAAAATAAAAAGGTGGGTGTTTGACTTCCCCTGTGCCACTGAAAATTTCCTCTAACATGCTTCATGTACTTCTTTGTGCTTCATTCTTAATCCATTGAAAAATGTGTAACTCGCCCTCAGATACTCCCTTTTGTTGGTACCAAAATAGAGGTGGGAGAACTTTGTAAAGCATTTACATGGATATTAATTCCTGTTCTTAAGTGGGTTCACTTCAACCGTTTTCATGCCTATTTTGTGCTTGCTTCATGTCAATATTGCAGTGATCAAACTTTACTAGTGATGAAATTCATGAAAGGTACCTTCAGCTTGAACGCTCAAAATCTGAGTTGCATAACCAATCAGTGGTGTGAATTTCAAATATCTAAGTCAATATTGCTCTTCAAAAATGTACCTCAGCGTGCGATTTAACATTCTTACAAAATGAAATTTAGTTCTTTAGTGTGGAACAAGACAAAGCAAATTCATTGGTTGTAAATAAAAGCTAAATGGAGGTCAAGCAAAGACAGTACTCTGAAAGTTATAATGTAGATGTTAAAAGACGTTTGGGCATTTAAAGACACAGATCGGGTTTACAGTTTACATTATCAGATGAAGCGATTACTTCTATTGCTTTCACAGGAGGTTTAGACATCAAATCAGTTTACAAATTTGAAAAATTCTACCGAACATCTGTCTTCATTTTTATGCACTCAAGGCGGGATTAATCTCAGAATAATTTCTAGTCAATGGAGGACTGAGCATCATCAAAGGGAAACCTACCCTGTCTCTTCAAGGTATCCGTGTTAGATGCGATGAATTCTCTTCTTGCTACATTGACTATATGTCATGACTGGCCTAGACTAGACATCTCAAGGCAAAAGTTGCATTTTACAAACCCTCTCTTGTATATTTTGGTAGGATCATAAGATGAAGTAGGCTGAAATAACACAAAACCTCATGGTTCTACTAGGTACAGGATGAAAATGCAAATGTATCTTTTCATAATGAAAATTCTTGATGTTTTCTTGAGCTAAACCCAAACAGTAGTTTAAGCAGAGGAAACTGTAAAGCATGCTTTCCTATTTCTTTGCGAACACTGAAATAATGTGAATGTTGATATCTGTGTATATCCTCATGCTGTGTCAGTTTTTCCAGCAAGATCTTAATTCAAGATCTTCACTTTCCTGTATTTGCTTGCCGATTTTCACTTAACATCTTTTAAATCCTTATCATTGCATTTTTTGGTTGAAATTGCAAACTACTCAAAGATTCTGGATTGAGACAAATTAGATAGTAATACAAGACTGTCTTCCTTAGGAAACTAAATATCAAGATGACCCTTGATGTTATTTCTGTGTATCTTGCATTGTTTCTCATGAAGAATCATAGAAGAAAAACAGATTAAAATTTAATCCTTCTGTGTAATCACCATCTGGGTCCTGTAAACATTGGCAAAAGTCCCAAACAAAATGTCATAACCTAGAATGTTCAGGGTGAAAACCTGGCTGCACAGAAATCAATGGTAAAGGTTTTATTGATTTCCATATACCAAGGAACTCATTGCAATTATAAGCATAAATCAATGAACAATATATCATTAAAATTTTTAATGTGTAAAATGAGTGAAGGATATAGACAGATTTTCTTTCTCTTTATACATTACCTTTAGCTATTATATGTCCTCCTATGACCTAAAATTTGAGCTCCTGAGCAGTTCTAATTATTCAGAGCAGACTTACTGTAGAAATGGCTTACACATCTGTCATATTCCCTTAAAAGGCAGATTTAAAGCCTACACTGTATTTATTATGCTAATTCACTTTGTAATCTATGGTGAAGGTGCCTCACGCCTTTCAAAGTGAGTTTGCATAGTAAATTTAGCATGGGTCGCGATGGCCCACAAACATTATACCTCAAGCAGCTTTAACAATTAGTACCCTAAGAAAGCCTGTACTGCACACAGTGTGAAATACACATGCAGTGAGAAAAAGGGAAAAAAATTTAAGTACTTCTTTTTTGCGCTCTACAGTTTAGTAGCTCTGGGTTTGGATTTCTTTATTTAATATCTTTGGTTGTTGTAATCATGCTTTCAGAAGTAAAAGTACTTAGCAATTGTGCTGCTAATGTGGTCTTTCCATAAAATCGCTAGCTTTTGTGAGAATTAACCTTTTCCAGACTTAAGTGTTGAAAGGTGGTTTTGTTGTTGCCAAACAGGTTATTTTCTTCTGAAAAAATACCTACCACCACCCACCATCAGTGACACAAAAAAAGTCAAATAGGTGTTTAATTCAGTATTCTTGTCTTTTTAACCACCAGGGCAGTGGTGTTTTTTAGGACCAACAGGTCCTAAAAATTCAGAGTTTTTTTAGTAACTCTTAGAATAAAATGTTATAGTCAGCTTGAAAAATGAATATGCCTCCCCAATGTATGCAAAGTGTTATTACAGTTATTTTTCTGGCTAAAAAAATACAATAAAATGAAGTTCAGGTTTTCTGTACATTCACTACCTAAGAGTGAAAATAATAGTGGAATTTAGCAACTATCCCTCCTCGCCAATCATTACAAGCCATATAATTTTAAAGTTAAATTTAAAAGAAATATAAATGTGTTTAAGTATACAAATGAACAATTAGGGAAGACAAACAACACTAATGCTACTCCATAGTGGCAGTTCTGGCTATAACATAGTAGTTTGTTGTCCCAGGTTTGATTAAAGTGATTTTAAAAACCTGCATTTCTTTCATTTTTTTTCCTAAATGAGTCATTAAAAGGTGGGTTTGAAGGTGTTTTGTTGCTTTAAATGCATTTCAGCATCAATATCATAGATATTTTGCATACATAAGAATTCACAAAAGCTGCTCTGCTGGTCCGATTTGTGATCTTCATTGAGTCATTTCCTCACTTTACTCCAGATGTCTTCTTTAGACTTCTAGGGGCTGCACTGTGTTAATGAACACTAATACAGTTTTTATAGTCCCTGGGTTCCACTGTTTGCACGTGTCTCTTAAGCAGCAAGAAGACCATCAGATATTATAAGACAATCAACGAGTAATTTTTTTTTTTTTAAAAATGCGTCCTTTAGAAGTTCTTTTATTTATGTTTTTTACAAAACATTCATGCACATTTCACATAGCTATACAAATCTATACCCTTTACACATGCAGTGAAAGTATTTGAATAAAAAGAAAACAATATTAAATGAAAAATATAGATATGAGAAAAATCAGACAGGAACTGCAAACAAAAAAAGTGTTCAGAAAACTAAAAAGCAAGTGTGAAAATAATTCTACAATCATCACCTAGGTTTTACATCTGAGCCAGTGAGATGTAAGATACTTAGCATATGTGCATTTTCAGGTAAATTTTTCACTTATTCTGTACCTTCTAAGTTGAAACCGAGGTGAAAATTATGCCCTTTATCTTGGATTCCTAATGGTTTTCTTAGCTGTCACACATGACAATACGGAGTAGGTATTTCTTTTTAATTACCGTCGAAATGATTACACTTAAAATACAGGTGAAGGCACCAAGTCTGCATTGAGGCTTACTATTTAAATTTAGTTTCTCTCCTGTTTTACTTTAGGGGAAGTGAAAAAAAAATAAGCTGTATTTAGCTTAGGTTTTCATCTTTCACAATATAATAATTAAAGTATATTCTGGAAAATGTTATTTACTTCAATCATCAAGATCATCACAATGACAAGTTCTATGACATTTATACATTGAGCTATGGTTAGAAACCCTGATACACTTGCACTATAAAAAGGATGATGTGAAGGAAAAAATATTTCATTTGGGACACTGAAAGTACATAGGGAAAAGATCTGACGTATTTTATACATTACTTTTGCCAGTTTTCATTTTCATATATCTATATACATCTGTATGGATCTGTATGTGTATACACATATGCATCTGAGTGTGTTTGTGGACATATGTAGATAAATAAATTAACAGAATTCCTCATTTAAAAATGAACATAAACCAATGATTTCATTATCAAAAAGTGCCTTTCCTTAAATTACAATCCCTCCTGAAAAAAGTCATTAGTTTGCCATAAGCGTTATTTATATCAAGTTGTAACTTAAAATATATATATAATGAATACCATTAAAATACAACAAAACGAGTCACAAGGAGTCTTCAGGATGTACAAAACACATTGTTTTACTGTATATTACAACTTCTGTAAAACATTTACATCCTCAGAAAATGAAATGTCTTTAAATGTAAATTTACTAAAAGAAAAATGAAAGGCTAACCCATCAGAAATACAAAGAGACGAGGGACTCTGCCTTGAAAAGCCACAGAATAAATGCGGGCAAGGGTGATGGGCTTCATGGGCGGTATGAACGCAGAGAAGCCATTTAAGGACACGGCTTCTATAGGGAAGTACTGCTGATCACATTGCCTCCTTGCCACCTCATCAGAGCATGTCTCTGAAGAAGAAAGCAACTCAACTTCCACCATGTTTTACTTTTGCTATCTACAAGCTTTCTGGTTTAAAGGCAGAAAGAAATTGCCCAACTTTCAAAGGGATTTAGCATTCAGGACTTGAAAGACCTTCGCAGGCATTTCATAAGACATGTCACTCCCAGTTCTGCATCTGCAAGTCTACGCTGAGGAACAAGATTCCTCTGCTCTTCACGTGAACTCTGCCCTATGTCAGGAAACGCTGTTGAGCCCCTTTAGGTCTCGGATCTCCCGGTAAATTTGTTTCTGTACACAGCAGAGTGAAGCGATGTTCAAAGACCTGCCTCTGAGGCCATCTGAGAGAAAATCACATTGCTTATGGTTTTGGAGTTGTTTTGTCTAGTTATATAAAGTGTCCTCCCTAAAAGAGCGTGCACATATCCTGAGTATTGTGTCACTCCACAAATAATGAGATGTTTTATCTTAGGCCTCTAAATGTGAATTTTTAAGAAGCCAATTTTAGGCAGAATATGTTGAAAAAGTGAGCCTGTCTCTAAATTAGTTCTCTAAGAAAGGAGTATTATTCATGTAAGTGCAAACGCTCTAGATGATGGCACAATTTCTATATGAATATGAAATGTATTGACATTTTAAAATTACCTTAAACTTCAGTATCATCTTGCAGAGGACACAAATGAAAACAGTGCTTCTGCTAAGATTGTATTCTTCAAAATTTTCTTACAAAGAGCTGAACAATTTCATATAAAAAATCATGTCTGCTTAGACTATATACCTTAAGCAAAGGAAAATAAAATTAACATGAGCCCAAATTCAGTCTTTAAATTTTCTGGGAAGAAAAAAGATATCTTTAATATGTTATATAATATGTAACATATAATTATATATGTAGTTATTATATCATTATTGTAACATATAATTACAAACACAATTACACATATATCTATACATATAATTATAATTATTATATTGCAGGATTAATTGTATATAATTAATCACATCTAATAATATTCACAGCTGGAAATTTTGAAATTTAGAAATAAACTTAGAGAAAAGAAGAATCTTTAACTGGAAGACAGTGCAATAAAACCCCACTTTTTACTACATAGTTTTGTAAACCCAAGAAATTAAATAATCTTTCAGAAAGTACTGCATCTAATATATTAATTTATGATTTCTGACAAAGATAAACTGAATGTTCTGGTTTTTTCCTGCAGGGGAGTGTTCATATTAATTATAAAAATGGTAGAAAAAATATCTGGACCTAAGTTAAACCTAAAAGAGTTGTATTGCTTTAAGGAATTAGCTTTTTGAAATTTTCCTTCTTGTCAAAGATAATTTTAAACTACCATTTCACAACGGTGCAATGGTGCGATTCAAAATAAAAATTCCATAAATACTGCAGCTCCATAAAACCTACCACTTGCATATGTCCCAACTATATATTTTTAACAAATTTTATATAAATCTATGACAGCAGTAGTTTTCTTACTTACAAATAAAAAATATGAAAACATAGCCAAAGTGATTACTTCTAACCCTCAGATGAATATGTTCTTACAATCTTATCTATTTATTTTGCTTATAAACCATGGATTTTAAAGTATATTTTTTATGAGGAATTCACATTTATTTTTGCAAACAGAGGGACAGATATAGAATGGTTTATATAGTGTAATTTTGTAGTGATTTCCTGGGTACAGAAATGCAAGACAAGGTAAAGTTCTTTTAGACATCTTATTACATTAGACTATAAAAGCCACTCTGCTAAACTAGTTGGCAGTTCCATTTTTATCCTAAACTAAAACCCAGATAAGGTATAATCTCTCTCTGGCAAACCTTCTCAGCTTCCAACAATCACCTGTTAAGGGCTGCCTACCTTGGAAAATGTATCCAAATTGTTGTGTTTAAAAGACATTGATTGTCCTATGCCTCATTAATTTGTCTAATCCCTTTTAGAATTCATTTATACTTTCAGCCTCCACAGCCTCTACTGATGACACATAAGTAGGTACTGAGGGATACAATATTTATAGTCTGTTTTTCTGACATAGCAAGTTTCCTCTAGAATCTCCCACTTTCGAAGTACTTCCCTAATTCTCCTTTTAACTATCTGTACCTTACTCGTTTCTCATGCTTTATCTTCACATTCCCTTGCAGCATATCACTTCTATCTGCTCCAGGGAAGCATCATTATCACATCCCAAAATGTCTGCATCAGATTCTCAAACAGCACCGACCAAACTGTATTCGTTATCTTTTGACAATTTAGGATTTCCAGTGGCAAACAAGTAGCATTAAAGTTATGTGAGCCTTCATCTCCTTTTCATCACTATTGCATTACTTTTACAGATATGGAATTTATTCTGCCTTCTAACAACCTAGTCAGTAAGTGTTCTGATGTTCAGATGTAACTTTTCAATCAGAAATACTTTTTTTCTCATGCAAATTTTATATCATGAGCAAAATTTATTACCTCACTATTCCCACCTTTTAGAATATTCTGAACAACACAAATAACAGCACAGATACCTGAGACTGGCTGTCACCCTTCATTGATGAAATAACAGTGTGTTCTTATAATTTTTTTTCTCTCTCTTAACCATTACTTAATGCATGAGAGGATTTTTTCCTTCTATTTTGAGACAGCTTAATTTCTTTAAAAGCCTATTATAAAAGATCTCTTGAAAGCTTTTGAAAATCCAAGTACACTAAATCCACATGAATAACCTCACCATGCTTCTTGAGTACTTTAAAATAATTCTAATAAATTTGTGAAACATAATTTCCTTCTGAAAGATAGATCTTTTGCTCACTCCTCCTCATGTTCATACTTCCCCCTTATTTTGTATTTCTCTACTAATTCCACTACTAACTACACTTTCTATATATTTGACATATATTGAGGTTAAATGGACTGATCTGAAATTTACCAGATTATCTTTTGATTTTTTTTTTTTAAAGAGTTCACTTTTTTCTTTTTCTTTTTTTTTTTTTTTTAAAGAAGATACGTAACAGACATTCAGGAGTTTTATACTGCAGTTCCTTCAGAATTCAGGGGTAAGCAACTGCTTTCCTCGTGTCATTAAAACTGCAGTGCAGATGGTAATTATGGAAGAGTCAATGGTCCTGCTTTCAGGGAGGTGATGCTCTCTGAACTCCAGAAATTGTAGAAACCTTTTTCCTCATTGCAGTGCTTGTTTGTGTCTATTTGAGAATTGTCACAATGGAGCTGGCTTTATTCATAAACCCATTAGTCTCATTCATTCAAAGTGAAAGGCATCTGGGACAAATTCAATCGTAACGGACTGGACCTCAGGCTGCCACCACTCCTCCTGGTATTACCCTGACATGTGTATGGGGAGGGGCGAGAGAAGGTAGGATGCTCCAACCTCAAGCAGAAAGACTTTGCAACTAAATAATCATGAAGTCTTGAATTAGTTGCAAAGGGAGAAGTATGGTTTTGCCAAAACTCATTAGTTTGAGGAAATCAGAATGTTAGATAATGATCAGTTAAAAGCCAGAGATCCAACCAGTGTACATTTACATCAGTTCCTGCCAAGTAAATTTCCAGTGTTTCTCACCTGCTTGCCAACTCCAGCAAAACTCAGGCTTCCAAATCAGCCAGTCAGATAGGCTATTCCCATGAAGCCCATAGAAATTGTTGTGAATATTATCCTGTTGCTGGTGTTTCCAGGACTTGTACTCCTGAAACACAGGAACTGTTATGTCCCAACTGTCAAGGACTACCACATCCATGTTTCCAAGGCTAACAACCAAGCAGCCTGACACAGTCATCACCCTGTAATGGTAGATTTCAACATTTTCCTTTTTGTTCCAATTTCTAATGAGAGAAAAACTAAATATCCAACTACTGAATTGTTTTACCAATAGAAATTTCTTCTTTCCTATAGGAGCCTCATAACTTTTAAATAAAGGGAGGTCAGAGTTACGTTCATAATCTGTGATGCACTTGGGGCTTTTTTTCTTGTAGAAGCAAATTTCTATATCTCTGTGAGGAAAGTAGAGGTATGCAAAACAGAAGGAAGATGCAGATATGAAGAAATAAAAAAAAAAAGTAAGAGGCATACATTACCAGAATGATTCCTAACTCCAGAAGAATTTTAATACATCTGCTTGATTTCACTGTAATCTCTACAGACTTCATAGATCTCCACAGGCATGTCTCAGTTTTTTTCCTCCTAGATCTCCTTAGAGAGTTCATGTGAGCCTTTAAAATAAATGTTCATAAGGGGGATTGTATAATACAGTACTTCATTTTTTTCAGTCTCCCAGTATCTCAAAGGAAAACTAAATTTATCTCTTTTGCCTATCTGCAGCAATGTTTTGAGAATGTCTTGCTGGTACTCTACCACTGTGCTGTTGTATAAATAAATTACCATAATATCAGAAGGTAGGAAAGGAAAAAGCAGATGGTAAGGTGAGAAATACTAAGCCACAGTAAAATACTGTACAGACTCATGAAGCTTGTGCCCAAACTTTCTCCTTTTTCTGTTTTACAGATTTCTGTATTGCAGCAGAACATCTACATGTTTACACAATCAAGAGTTTAAATTAAAAAAAAAAACCAGTCGGTATCTCACAGCAGCTATGTCGTGCTAGCATGCTGTAAGCGTAATGTGGTCTGTAATGCTGGACATCCTGTGAGGTCTTTCAGGTGGCTGTTGATCGGGAATGTTGGTACCTTCACTCCTGGAGGAATTCCTCTGCGTCACTTGGACCTTCCTACCCCCTTAACTAACTGCTGACTGGTATTTAAGCTGGAAGATAACAGAGGGGAGCAAAAGAAGAGAAAGAACCCTTGAGAAAAGTCATGGGATGGGACTTCTCAATAATTAGGTATGTTTTCCTATCTGTTACAGGCAACCATGTATTACGACAGTTTTCAGGTTAAAGGAGCAAATGCTTAGTTCTCTGTGCACCACGGCCTTCTCCCTCTTCCTCTGTATTGCAGAAAAGAAAAAGGGCATATTTGAAAGACCTGTGCTGCATAAGATTAATGACTATCCCACACTTCTTGCATGAGACAAGTTTTAAGTTTCTCCCCATGTGTTTATTGGTGATATTCTGTATTCAAATAGTTATTTCAAGATAGATTTAACTTTTAAAATATTACCCTGTCAACCTCTTTTGAGGCCTCTACCTAATTGTCACATAAAAGCGATGCAGTGGATCTTTTTTTCACCTTTCTACGTCAACTAAAAAGACGACACTTTAAAATCCTTTTGTTATGTTATAGTGAACGATGAGAGCAGATAAACACTCACTGAGTGTCCAGTTCTCCAGTAAATCAGAAAGAGGAACAGATTGGGCGACTGTGTTTTCTAAATAAGACTAAGTAAATGTCTAGAAAAGTCAATATGAGTCATCAGCCCCAGGGCCCTGGTAAAACACGTAACAGCATCACATAACTTTTTGTGTAGACTGATCAAGCTCTGCCTTCAAAAAAATTAGGTTGTGCCTTCTTCTCCTGTTTCTGTTTCAAAAGCTTGCTGCTTTGATCAGTGAAGCCCTTTAAATTTACATCCTGAATCATGGACTCTTTATGGCCAGTTGTTGTGTCAGAGTGCCTATAACTTTTACCTGCAATAGGTCATAGATAAATTTTAAATAAGATCAGATCCAGGACTGCCCTTAAGTGTTCTGCATGTAACTTTCCTGGAGCTTTTAATATAGATGCTTTCAACACAATCCTCTTTTACTTCTCACTTTAGCAATTGCATAATTCCAGCATCAATTCTTTCTTCCTTAACCCCACATACAATTTCATGTGTGAAATCACAACCTTTTTTTCATAATTCTGAGTAGGTAAGACTTACTGTTTTCCTATCGCTCAGAAAATTTTATCAAGTAAAGCTCTAACTTTAATCTGGCACCTTCGAACTTTGGTAAACAAGATCTAATTTTTACTTTTGAATTAATTCAAAACATATGAAAAGCTTTGGACAGTGTGGAGTTCAGATTAATTGCCATTGCAGATGACAAAATCACATAAAAATGTCTCACTGAAATCCCATTGCCCAGGACTTTTGGTTTTGTAAACTACGTCTTTTAGGAGGGTGTGGAGTCATTGGAATGGTGATGATGCCAATGATCTATTCAGCTTTATTTCTCTGAGGCTGGGATATGGAGAGGAACATGACATTCCTCAAATTTTCAATGCTACATAAGTGTTACATGGCAGTGACAGTGCAGCATAAATATGTAGAAAATGTCTCTAGTTTCTCTACTCTTCTTTACTGTTTTTCACTATATCATAGGAGTCCACTATTTTTTCAGACATTAAAGTATTCATTCTGTTACAAAAAATGCTTTAATTACAGTACTACACATAATTACTGGACCCTTTTGAACATGAAACGAGACATATCAAACCAGAACAACTTACTTCACTTTCATCCTTTCTTTTTAAATGATGTTCTCAGAACAATATTTATTAACATTTCATATTGTTGGTCCCAGTAGAATTCCTTTCTCTTTGTCTTAGATAAAAACAATGATATAAAATGATGCATGACCAGGAATATGATGCTGTCAATAAGAAGCATTAATTAACAAATTAATTAGACACAATTTGTTTCTTTCCCTCATGAGAGAAGAAAAGAGTTTTTCTATCTTGCTGGAAAGCATACTAAATAAGGAGAAACATGCATATATCCGTCCCCTAAATACCGCAGCCTTAATAAACTTCCTCTAGGGTTTCTTTCTCCAGGGTAGATATAAATTGTTTTCTTAAACTGGCTCACCCATCCCTAATCCACAGTTTGCCAGCGTAATTTGCTTCTGCTTTTCGTGATGTCTTAGCAACTGCAGCAATAATATAGCCCCTCACGGCCCTCACTCACATCTAAACCAAAACCACTTTGATGCAATGGAATAATTTATGTTTAGTTACATTTCCTCAGGCCAGATGTATAGTACAGTGTATTAGATGCTCTGCCCTCTGTGCTGCAAGTGTTTTTCCATTTTAAATAAACGCTGGAGATGCCTAATTCTCTCCTGTTTTGACCTGGGTCTCTCCTTAAGGTTAAGTGTATGTAGGTGTCATAAGGGAAAAAAAAAGCATATAGGCAAATTAAAAAAATAACGCAATTAAGAATATAGCTCATTTTCTCACATGCTTTGTTGTTCTTGTTTGCAGAAAGCATTGCAAAATCACTTTCTTAAAGTATTACTTGAGTGCCATTATTCTTTGAACTTTCTCTCCATAATAATGACCAGAAAATTACAGTGCATGGAAAAATCCACAGAATACTTCCCTCCTCCCCTCCTTAACGCATGCATTGTCTCTTCTCTCTCTTTTATTTCTTTATTTCTCTTTCACTTACTTTGTCTATATTTTTTGGAAGGAGTCATGTCTTGAGTAAAATTAGTGAATGACACTGTTGGCAGGAGCTTCTTCAGTCATTGGAAAAAGCCTCTAGGACACAGCAATTAATCCCATTACAAAACAGACATTAGAGATGCCTATTTATCGCCGACTATCAAGAAGTCCTAGATGATTAACTTAGCCTAGGCACCAGCTTGTTCTCAGCTAAAGTGGGATGACATGAATCTCAACCGAAAAGTTATTTTCTGGAACTTTCTCTGTCCTAAAATAAGAAATACACCTCTGATCCTGAATATAAGGTATTTAATTTTTTTTAATGGGTAAAGAATAACAATTTTGTTTGACTTGAGGAAGAAAATATTTGATCTTACAGTTGAAAGAATATGACAAAATACTAAGGAAAAATAAACAGAGTATTTTAAAAAAATACTGAAGTGAAGAGAGCAGGATGCAAGAAGCAGCTGGTTCTAAAATGTCACAGGGCTTTGCCACTTTCTTTTTGCAATATCTAAATATTCATTAAAAATTACAACGGAGAAGAATGTGTCTGATGACAGTGGAACTGTCAGTGTCAGAATCGATCATGCTGTCAATTATTTTATAACTACCACTTAATTAATTACTAAATTTCGACAGATTAATCCTATGCTTTGTGTCTTTATGTTTCCCTGTTTACTTCTGGTTTTCTCCTAATTGAGACTGACTGTAAGAACTATGAACAGTGCCAGAATATTACAAACAATATAGCTCTGAAGCAGATAAGGTAGCAAAAGATCAATTAAAGAAAGAATTAAAAACTAATAATTTGAAACTTAAAGTAAGCTAGTAAATACATTAATTTATACCTTAAAGACAGAAAGGATATCTACCTTTCTCCCTATATAATTAGCCTCACCAAGGGAAGACCGAATGATTTGTTCCTACCTGAAAGATGCTGCACCTTTTTAATTACTGTATGAGGTAACTGGATAGTCACTAATGAAAATATGAAACAACACGAACCCAGAATTAGAAAAAAATATATTGTGGTATGTAAAAAAGACTAAACAAAATACTCGGATCTTCTTGAAAATTTCTTTATGGAGTCAGAGGTTTTTTTATTTTCAGTTTTCTTTTTTTTCAGTTCAAAATGTTTCTTCTAGATTTTCTGTAAGTTCGTATGGTGTCATGATATGATATATATATCATGATATGTTTTCACTTGATAGTGGTAAATCATCATCATCATCTTCAAAGCCAAGAACTGGATTTTTCTCTTCAGAACGTAGTGTATTTTGTGTCTAAAATAGCAACTTGACTCAGTAAAGTTTGACCATAGGAGTAAATTGTATCCACTTATGTAACCCTGATGGTTGTCGGGTGATAAGCCGACATGAGAAGTTCATTCTCTAACAGCTTTCCCATGCAGCGCAGCCTTTCCAGCTATGTAAGCAGCATGCCACTGCTGTATTTACTGTAATCAAATTTCTCTAGAACAGCAAGTTGTTAGGGCTATTAAATGTCTCAACTGGAAACCTCCCATATGGCTAAATTGAAAGGTGGCAGCTAAACAGGCTGAATGAACATGTGCTCATTTAAGTAGCATGCCCCAAATGCTTCTATCATCAAATATAACGGTTTTCAAGATCACTTGTTTACAGAGATTTATTTTGAGCAACGATCAGATTTCTCTTAAGGTTTCTGTCATTAGCTGCTTTCCCCTTTTGCTGAATGCTGCAAAAATGTCACTGCACCAGCAGTCAAGATGTTCAGGTTCAAGTGATCTTCAGTTGGGTCACAGACCCAATTATGCCCAGAAGTCCAAAGCTGGGCTTCCTTTTCACAAGCAACATTGCTTCACGAAATAGCAAGGTACTGAATCTGCCCTCATCTGATACAACTTAATGGGAAGAACAGATGCCCTAATCATCGATTCCTTAAAAATGAAACGGAAGCAGTATTTTATTTGCTTAAATAAAATCTCTTCATTTAAGGAAAAAAAGATATCTATGTTTTCTATGGTTTCTTTAGTTTTGAACTCTCCATTGGCAACTTCTTATAACCTGGCCTTTAACTTCATAGAGAGAATTTTATACAAGAAGTTGGGTATTTTTGTGAATTTATATGTATCTTTATAAAGAATATCACTGGTTGTAGTTGGATTTTGGTTTTGTATGTTTTGTTTTGTTTTAAATACACTTCAAATAATCTGAAAAGTAATACTTAAAAAAAAAAAAACAAAACAGACACGAATTTTAAAATTCTTTCCAGGATTAGAAAAAATAGCCTAATTACAAATGTGCCTCACCGTAAGCAGATAATTTCTTCCATTTATGTTAATTCAGTGTGATAGTTCAGGACTGGTATTTTTACTGCAGCATGAAATGAAACACAAAACCTCAAAAGCTTGGGATGTTTTGTAGAGAATAAATTGGTGAAATAAAACTTGAGATGGCTCATATGACTGTTGCTGACATATAATGTCCTAAGAAAATGGATTAAGTCAGAGATCTTTTAGAAAATTAAAATTGCCTTTCTACAATTGAAGTATACACCAACTGAAATTTAGAACATCTATTAAAAGCAAGTAAGTTGTTTTTTCTGTCTCTTTTTTATTACTGAAGTGTTCTATACGGCAGCTGTTTTGAACAGATTCCAGATAACTTTCAGTTTGTATTCACAACATCATGGTCTAGTTGAGGAGAAGGATTACTATTGCCCTTCTCTGACATCCTGAGATGACCTCTTGACTTCTTTTCTCTCAGCCTTTTCTTGTCTCCTGGGTTATGAGGTTAAAACCTGGGTTTCATGCACAGGTTAGCTTGCATCAAGTTCTCTAATGTGTTGGTAATCCCCTCTGTTTTGGGCTATGATGTTTCTTTCTTTCTAATGATTGTGTGTTTTGGTTTTTAGTTTTTTTCATTGTAGATGATGGTGCATTAAAATCATTAGCTCTCATTTGCAGTTAATGATCACACTCCTTTTACTGATGATCTTTGCTTTTAAATTTGACCTTTTCTTGCTGTCTGCTAAAATTTAGAGAATCGTGACAAATTCACAATAGCTATTTAAGCATCAACACTAGTCTCTGGAGAGTTGGTTTTAACCTGCACAAAGCTTTTAGTTTTTTTTTTTTTTCCCTAGTGTTTTATCTGCTTCCACTTGAATATATTTGTGTGATGGTGGACTGAAGACTTATCAGGTTGAGTCATTCACTAATCTTTATCATTATTTTAGAGTAATTAAACTAATACAATTTAGCATTTTTTAAAAAGAAATAAAACATAAAGAAACCCTAATTAAAGGTAAGATTGAACCTCTGCACCTTCTCAAAGTCTCATATGCATCAACATGATATTTTAATTTGAACAGAT
Organism: Phoenicopterus ruber ruber; assembly: GCA_009819775.1. Classification (NCBI taxonomy): domain Eukaryota; kingdom Metazoa; phylum Chordata; class Aves; order Phoenicopteriformes; family Phoenicopteridae; genus Phoenicopterus; species Phoenicopterus ruber. The sequence goes on along the minus strand of CM020215.1, from coordinate 184,686,510 downwards.
CATAGATATAAAAGATGAAGATTGGCCTTTTTGAAGTACATAGCAAACCTCCCACTGACTTCACTGAGGCCAAGATTTCATTTCCAGATCAGCTTGCAGTAGTTTGTGAATAAAAAAAAAAAAAGAGTCTAAATTGACAACTAATATTACTCAGAATGAATAATTCAACCAAGTCTGTTTAAGAGAATTGTCCAGGAAAGATTTACACCATTCATTTTGAAAGAAAGAAACAGAAAATGGTAATAAATGAGGTGGTGACTTTTCTGAGCTATAGCTGTATAAAAATATTTCCCTCTGGATAGAGGTGTTACTTTTATTGTGCAATAATAGTCTTCAATCTTGGGCTTCAGGCATTTTATCAGGATCTCAGTAAATGGTCTGCCTTTAGGACAATATTTTATCATGATTGCCCTTAAAACTAGATACTATTTATATGACAGAGCATTTATAGTTTTGATGGTTTGGCTCATTGGACGTAGTCATGCTACCGAACAGCCAGTGGTGACAGAGACAGTTTCTTACATCAAACTACTAAAAGAAAAAGCTGCTTTAAATGTAAGAAATTGAGTGTTTGCCATGAATGCTAAACCAGTTGAGCATGCTGTCCCTGAATTCCTAGAATATCCCATATTCCTAACTCCAATTTGAAGAACAGACAATGGAAAAAACAGGCAATGGAGAAAATTCTCCAGTTATATTCTTTTGATTCCTCAAAGAGAGAAAGTGGGTAGGAAATACAAGTGCTAAGTAAATAAAACCAAAGAAACAAATTGTGATACTCACTCCTCTACAGAACAACTTGTCACTCTTAACAAGTCTTTTCAGAAGCCAGAGAACAGCCTCCATAAAAAACTACAAAGTGTTCTGAAGAGTTAGTATTAAAGATAGATATTTATACGAAAAAGAAGCATGATGTTGTGGTAAACCGAAATGTATTCTACTCATATGTTAGTGCCCATTTAGTATGTAGACAAAAATACCAGCAACATACACGTAGCCCTGCCATTGTACTGCTACTTCTCTGATATTATGTGAACAGTTTTAGAACTGTAGTGAATCAATAACGTTCACTAAACCCTGTTTTTTTTTTTGTGATTAACTTCTTCACTACAGACTTCTGGTAGTGACAGAGAGTATGCTGATTAGTCCTTTGTGAATACAGCATTTAAAATTACTAGATTAATAGAATTTTAATTATTTTCCTCTGTTTTCACCCAGTGCATCTCTCCTTTTCTTACTGTTGCAATGTTGTTTGGAGTAAAGAAGAAGAAAAACCAGATAGCCAATAAGGACAAATTTTGTTAGGGGATTCATTTAATTAAACTTAATGAATCTGAAGGGAGGAACTTGAAAGAAGAATTCCTTCACAGAAATTTTATCCACAACAAAGGTTTTAAAGCTAGTCTGAATACTGTATGTCACATATGACATCATCAGAAGATGCTTGTATCTCTTAATATATGTAGAAGAAGCAGAGTTTCTGTGTGGAGAATATGTGCCAGGTAGACTGAAGCAGATGGGCTCACCTAACCTAGCTTTAGATCTCCACTATGCAGCTGTCAACATCTGAACTAGTCATCCTACAGCTGCATTGATAGTCAATGAAAAGAAAACAGGATCCTTTAGAGCACTTTTGGCTTAGTTTATCTGACAGAGGATGAGATCAGAGTTTCATAGAGGTGCCCATATCATCTATACAGAGGTGTGAACGATTAGCTCAAGCGAGTGTCCAACTGTCTCTTGCTCAAGCTTCAAGCTGACCAGACACTATGTGAAAACAGTGTAACAGAGCCTGAGCTAACAACTGTAGAGCAGTGACTGCCCAGTTTTTTTGATTGCACACCCCTATCACTAAAATATTTTTGAGCATGGACCCCCACTATACATATATTTGTTTATAAATTATATACATATGTCTAGGGTTTACATGGTAAGGTTTTGGTAGCAGGAAGGTGGGCTACAGGGGTGACCTCTGTGAGGTGAGACACGGGGCTGCCCCCTTGTCGGACAGAACTGGTTCCAGCTGACTCCAAAATGGACCCACCACTGGCCATGTACTAATGTATTATGTACATTATAAAACATATGGAAAATATAAATTAAAAAATGGATAAGATAAAGACGCAAAGGATGAAATAAACAATATTTTAAAAATTTTATTTCATTTGACTTATTAATGGTACAAAAAATACTTCCTTCCCGCACCCCAATGGATTGTTTTGCACACCCCAGGGGGTGCGCATATCCCGCTTGGGAGACAACTGCCTCAGAGAGTACTCCTCAAGTTTTACAATCTGATTTAGTCTTCTGTTCAGTTTGTGCTAATAAGTAACAGAACAGTATAGGAATACCAATAGTGAGGCAAGTTTCCACTTGGTTTTAGCGGCTGATTTAACAGGTTTATCTGTGGATTTTCTGATTTGTTGTGAATTTGGCCCTTCCAAAATCTCTCAGGTTCTCACTACGAAACCAAATCCTTTTAAATTTTGTTTTGAGCATACACCTCTGTTAATCATTCACAAGGTTTGAAAAACTTTCTTTCTAACTTATGAGAAAAACCAAGAACATCAAAATTCACTCACATACTATTATTCTCAGTACTTTTTAATAACTTATATATGAAGTGGGATTTCTCTTTCCATATGTTTAAAAAGAGTCTAGTTGTGTGTTTATTTAATTATTATATTGACATTCTTTCTTTTCCATTAAAGAAATTATGCTGAATGACAAAAGACCATTGGTGTTTCAAGAAATTTTGAAGATTTTGTCATTAGAGAGAACAGGAATGGAAGGAACGCAGACTTGCTGAAGTGGCATCAGGATATTGTTTCAGCTTCAGGATCTGTTGTGGAAAAGGGCACAAAAAGAAAAAAAGGAGAAACATTTGAGAAATCTTGAGAGTGCTCTTCCCACAGTGAAAGTCGTGAGAGAAACAGTGAGAGACGCAGACCATAGTAATCCTATGGAGACCCCCAAGGAGGAAAAGACCTGGGTCTTGAGAGCATTCTAACTTCCTCTGCAGAGGTGACCATCTTCTATCAACTCTGCAGGAAGTCTTGGGGACTGACATCCTCACTCAGCTGCAGGTGACATGAATCCCCTGTAAATGTTTAATGGTGCGGTCAAAAGAGAAGCAGTGGAAGTTCTCTCTTTACTCTGTCTCATTAAAAGTAACATCACTCATTTTCAAACTTGAAATACCTCTGTCACACAAACCCTTGTTTCTCTACTGCCTATTGCTTTGAATTATTGATATTATTTGTCACACAGTATAAAGGCCAACATCACACAGTTGGGCCTTAGCAAGATGAACGTTGTACTTGCAGAGGGAGCAACAGTGCATAATGTACATTTGAATTCAGGAACAGACAAGCTCTGCTCTTTATAGAAAGCTTTTACTCTTGATGCTTTATTTGTTTTGTTGAAGTAGGTATTTGTAAGCTCAAAGAACAAACTATATAAAATATCCTACCACTTTTTTTGATAATGTACATATGAAGATGCTATTGAAGAAAAAAATTAAAATTAAGAGTTAAAAGACAGTTTAAAATGAACTTTAAAGGAAAACACAGATTTGTTTCTCTAAGGTATAAAACCCTTTCTCTACTGTCCAGAACTAGTGTGTGCTATCCCTTGCTTTATCTGTAGATTACAACTTCAGCAGTACTTCTGATTTCATTTGTGGTTTGTTTGTTTGCTTGTTTTTCTGGTCGTAAAACAGTATTACTCATATTGCCATGTCCCACTGATTTGCCGACCTTGCAATTTTTCTTAAATACATAATTGTTTATATCACCTGTTGGAGAAGTAAGAAAATTTCCCTGTTGAGCTACAACATGTATCACCATGTTTGTCATTTCTTGTCATCAGTGATGCTCTGCTACATATTTATTCACACTTTTCAAAGGATCACTGATATGGTAGTTACTCTCCACTTCGGTATTTAGTGGCATTTGAAAGAGTATTTGCCGTTGACACTTCCTATGCAATGCAGGGTAAATAGAACATTAAATAAAGCTCATTTTAATGAAGAGACATTTTAAGACAGCTTAAGGGAGAAATAGTGGATCTAGTTCCATTTATGAACTACACAACTAAAACCGGCTGCTAGTATCACTGTAATTCTATTTTTCCACTGGCAAATTAAAGGTCAGACTAGAGCAGGAATATATTTATATGGTGTCATTGTAATAGACCTGTAGTTTGTTAATTGAAGTTTCCAGCACACATCTCTGTGTCAGTACTTATAGTGACAACACACTGGTGAATGCAATATAGGTACAGTAAAAATAACTGTCCGATACCGTGTCCATTTGCATATGAGATGTGATCAGAATCTCAGTCCTGCTTATGTTAATTCATTTTCCAGGAGCACTGTGGTATCCAAGGAAGAACAAAGATGTAAGGAGACATTTTTGCTAACCTGTTTTGTTACTTTGCCTTTCCACCTCCATTCAGTTCATTTTTTTTTCTTGTCAGCTTTTGACATATAACATAAAATTTTCAGAAGTGCCTAAGGGCCATATTAAAAAAAGGACTGAGGTATCTGAAGTGGGACTTGCTCTGTAGATACGTATCATGAAGAGTGTGATCCTGAAAAGCTCTGTACTACCTCTGTAGGCATCTTATCATTAAAATGTAAAGTTTTCTGGGCACTAGAAATATATACCCAGAAATTCCTAAATCCTCACACAGTTAAGTTCAGCATCTGAGGTTTTTTTGGGATACAGAAATCAGGTATTCTTCTGCCTAAATCCCCCTGGAGTTGGCTCTGGGAGGTGATCTCAGAGTGCGCATAATACAAGAGACACAGAACTGGTGTCTTTCAAATTGCCTTAGTATTTGCCATTCTCCTTTTTGAAGCACTGGTGGAAGAGAAACAACCCTTTGGTTTTTATATCCTGATCAGAAATTTTACCAGGCTGCTTTGTTCCCTGTTGTCCCTGAAAGACTTTGTATTTCTATTTCCCAGCTTAGTGAAGCAGACTTATACCACTAGACAACACACCAGGTGGGGAGATCACCTTATCTTCTTCTTTGTAGAAGCCGTGCCACAATTCAGAGTTAGATTCATTTGGCAAGAAAGAGGGAATAAAAGAATCTATAGGCTAGTAGTTACCGTGAGTGTGAATCCTTGCTGTCAAGGACTGTTTAGCATTTCAGATTAGACTTTTCTGGCCTCCCAGTTGATTTCTTTGAAGAAACAAGCTTTTTTTTCACTCTTAAGCATTGAAGTGGCATCTTCTTTTTTTGGGGATTTTAATGACTTATGGGGGAATTAGTTTCAAAAATCACTTAGGGACTTCTGAGTGTTTGCTTCTTCACTGTAAGCTATGGGACAAGTACTTCTTTCATCATACTATCCCTTATCATATAAGATGTTGTTATATTGAATGTAATAATGATCAGTATTTATAATGTATATAATAAATGTATAATAAAGTATTGGATCTTTTTTTGAATCTTAATGACCATCTGTTTTAGATCATTTAGGCCATCTTTCCTCTCTCATTTTGCTGTATTGTCCTCCTAACGGCACAAGAGCATCACAAAGTGAAACCCAGACTGCTCTACGCTGCAGAGGCGGCCGCAGGAGCTCCTGACCACCCCTTTTCAGAGGTGAGCCACAGGCAAGTTACTCATCTTGGTCACAGAACTGGCAACGTCTGCTGCCTGCGTGTGTGCGTTCCAGGTGGAAGGGAAGAACGGACTGATATATATTGTGGATGTGCAGGGGGATGTAGGAGGGAAGGGAGCAGGGAAGGGGACAGTATGGGAACCGCCTACTTCTAGCAGCGTATAAACTGTTGTGCTAGCAGTAAGCTTCTGAGCAACTCACTGGAGTTGTGGTGATAAGAGCTGTCCTGTCCCAACAGAACCACTTCCACAGCTGAGTCACTGCTGAGGCTTTTACAACGTTGAAGAGATCATTCACATAGGTATGTTTTTTCACCCCAGTAATAAATATGCAGAATCATGGTAGTTGGAGAACTTTGCTTTACATGAAGCACCGTTTGACAGCTAAAAGCAATGATGCAATGGTGTGTATCATTCCTTAGTGGCCTGAATAAAGGGATGAGACCTCCTTTGCCAAAACTAGTATAAAGCCTGTCCTTTGACTTTTCTTTTCTTCTTTTTTTTTTTTTTTGTAATTTTTTTAATATTCAAAGCTGTATTTACTTCCTAATAATGAATGAGAGTTAAAAAGTTTTCCACAGCAGCAAGTGATGCACAGTGGAAACCTTTTGCTAGGACAGAAGCTTTGATTTCAAAGAAAACTTCTATTCTTTAGTACTGTCCATGTAAGTGGGGGGTATCCATTACCGATAGTGAAGTACAGCAAGAAGTTTCTATCCTGTGTGCAATCATTGTAAATAATAATAATAAAAAACAACTCCTCTGAAATAAAAGATGTGCTGCATTTGTACTTTTTGATAGCAAATTTTAGCGCGAGACCCTGAGGATTCACATGAGCAAGACCAATATAAGATTACTGCTGAGATTTGACTGCTCAATGGCTTCAATACAGCAGGGAACCAATTTGAGGGGAAAAATGATTTTAACTAAAAAAAAAAAAAAAAAAGCAATGAAGTCAGGGAGTTGGAGAATGAAATTTACAAAATGATTTCTCATACAGTTCACCCCCGTGTCACTCCCTCCCTTGAGTGTCAAGCAATGTTATAAAAGGTGTTGCTATAACAACACTAATTAATTATAGTGGGATTTCATGTGTAGCACTAAAAAGCCAAGCCACAGTAGTCCTATTTTATGTCATAGCCAGTGGTGTAAGACAAGACGTATACGATATTGAGATCAAACATAGTGCAGTAATTACCAAGAAAGGCCAGCTTATGTTAAGGCAATGCATGAATATCTACCCTTATATTTTGGATACATGAATGACCCTCAAAGATACTGACACTTTTCACACTGTATGTTGGAAAGTAAATCGAAATAGAGTGCGAAATTTGTGCAAAATAGTAAAGGCATTGCAGAGCTATCTCACTTTAAAAATCACGCTTGTCATACACTCAGACTTGTGCCAAATCTAAGTCAGAGGTTTAGGGGCATCAGGGATTCTGAGGTGACTATGAAATCTGCCTTGTGATCTCTATAACCTTGAAACAACTAATATTAAATATTACATATCAGTGAAAAAATACCTGAGAATAGCATTAGCAGAGGCTTTGATAAGATTTGGCTATACTAAGATATTACTGTAACTACGAAGAGAAATGAGTCTTCAGGGAAAGTTGATGCTCCCTTTCCGTGATTACTAACAATGTATGTTTTTATTTTCCTTTCTTTTTTTCTCCCTCAAAAAATTGTGATAGGAGAGCTTCAATTTAGAGAAGCATTGCTCATTACAAAGATTAACGTTTATTGAAGAAATGGTAAATTTTAGAATTATTCAAAGAGAATCCACATTTTTGGGAGAGATGATTGATATCAATGTGTCCACTTTAAAATGTCCAGAACCATCCAAAAACCACTTACACCCCTGTGGCCTGAGCACTGAAAGGTGGAGAAGAAGGATTATATGAAATCTGCTATGCCAAATTGACAAAATATATTTGATAAAGTGTAAATATCTCCTTCTTAGAGGTACTCTAAAGACCGTTATGTATTGGGTTAATTTTCATTTCTCCTTTAGGATGAATGTCTAGGTTGATCTTCCCAAATAAAGGAACCTACATTTTCACTTGTTCAAAGTAAGAAAAGATGTACCCTATTCTAAGTCTTTTTTCATGATAGCATGAGTCATAGTTGCTCTGGAACATAAACAAGAAAGACACCCATATGCTTGTTTGTCTGTTTCCTGCAATCTCATTACACAGTCTTAGGTACATTTTTAGATGCAACCTTTGCAGCATTACAGCCTAAGTTTTCATTCACACTAGTGTAAGAGGAAGAAGCTAATCAAAACTGATTAAGTGAAAATAAGGCAGAAGCCTGTAGAACAACATTCTCGGTTTTAGTCCTTTTTTGGTGCTCTGTTGGGCGTTATTATGGACTTGAGTCATTTTCACAAGTGATGCATACCTCACCATTTTGATCAATGCTTGCTTTGAATCATTTTGTAAGTTCTTACCATTGAAGAGGCAAAAAAAGGCTAATGGGTATGGAAAGACACTGACTAAATGGAAATAAAACCTCTGAGGATCACTTAGGAAATCTAGAGTAGATGTCCAATAAGTTACAAAACCTGTAATTTTTGATTGTCATTGACATTTCCTGTAATGAACTGTGTTTTTCATTGAAGTGGCATCTTCCAGCTTTTGCCAAGTCATACAGGTCTGGGGTATTCTGACTGTAAGTCTGCACAAGCCGTTATGTGTTAATGGCAAGAGTGAATGCTGCCAATGCTGGTCTGATCGTGTGAATGATTATAATAGCTACCGTGCTGCTTCAGGATGCTCAGAACCATCATACAAAGAGTAATCACTGGATTTTACATCTAGAACTGTTGCTCTTGATATTAATGACAAGATACGATGCTTCATCTCACCAGGTGGTAAATTTCACCTATGTTTACACACTTTCTCCAGCTGATGATACAACATACAGATCAGTTTATTATATGTTTGCATCAGACTTCAGATCCTGATCATCAGAACCACTGACAGATCCAGGAAAAAAATGATATCCTGGATCATCAAAGGGCAAGTTTCCAAAGGCCTGCTAGATATCTAAGATTTTAATTTTGCTAGGAGAAAACCCTCTATAATTCATTAATCCATTGGCCAATACCAATGTTGTCCGGATGCTTTAAGGTACTGGAATGCATCATTCTCCAGTGAATATGATTAGAAACACTGGCCAGCCTGAAAAGTGCACTGGTTTCCAGTAAAGCTTTATGTTCTGAGACCAAATCATGGAGCAAGTTCCTTTTGATGAATATTACTTTCAGCAAAACTTAACAGATAATCAAATTTCTGGACTTCACAAATGCTTATGACATGCCAAAAGACTCTAGTCTTTTGATCAAAACACCTGGACTTTTTTCCCAGTGAGGAGGGTATGAAACAAGCTCATGGATATGACAAATGAATGGTCTTTGTGCTGTCACATGTTATCCAACCTGTGCATCACAGACTCTTTGTTCTTTTATTCAAATGACATCTGTCTCAGTATCCATGCTTGGCCATTCTCAGAATTAAACACGTGTTGAATAGCAATGGTTGAGGTGTTTTCATCTTCAGCCAAGGACAAGGAAAATGATACCTAATGTGTTCCTCTTGCCTAATGTTTCCACTGTATTTCAGTCTTAAATGTGTTTGAATCATAGGGTACCTTGGTATTTGGTACTCTGAGATTTTACAAATGCTTAAAAAAACCTTGGTGCCAATGCTAAAATTAACAGTGAACTTCTGAATAAACTAGCTGGCTAAGCATGAAATAAATATGCTTGCATGTCCCAGATCTTATTATTTGTCACTGATCTTTCAGCTTCAGAATAACATGATCTGGCGTGGTACCTTTGATGCAAACACATCCTACAGGATGCGTAGGACAGCAGGAAGTAGCATTGCTATGAGGAAAGGGTTCAGGTGTTCTGTTTATTTTTTCTTGTTGTTACTTGTTTGATTTTTTTTGCCTGAAAGTGGGTTCTTTGTTGTCTGTCTTGCTGTACACTTTCCTGGTTTTGGCCTTGCACACTATCAGTGAGTCATGATGAACAACTCACGGATTAGAATCCATTTTCATAAAAAGGGGAAATAAGACAACCTGCCCTGCAGCTTGGACAAGAAAAAGCTGTGAAGAAGCACTTTGTAGGGAAATGCCCTCTATGGAGTTTCAGTAGCATCCAGTTGACATTGAACACAGCCAGTGAAACACCTGTCACTTGGCTCGACAAGTCCTGCATTCACTAAGTACACAGATAAGCCTGAATGCAATTTTACAGTATAGATGGTATTTTTCAATCTGCAATATATCAAATGCCAAGCTGCAAACTGATTTCTTTAATTCTGTTTAAATTATGAACGTTTTAATTTCTTTCCTTTCTCCTGTATAAGGAATTGCTTTATTTTATGAAAAGTGCATATTCTGGCATGGATTGATGACTCTGCTACAGACGAGCAAGAAGCCCTAGGTGACCCGTTTACCCTTCCCCAGTAGGGTACCAGCTGCCAATTGCCCCCACTCTGTGATGGCTTGTCCTTCTTCTCACCTTGTCATCAAGCCAAGACTGCACACTGTAGGAGCACAGGTAAGCATCTGCCTCTCTAATCACTGCCAACAGCTCTCCATTATCAGCTGCCAGGGGTGCTTCGAAGAACTGTGCACAACTTTCTCCAGATGCATATACCGAGCGTTTTTATGTCTGCAACAAATTCTGCCTTTGCAACAGAGGGAAATCTCAAATGTCAAATCTGTTTCCAAAGTTGCGTTTCAGCTCACCGTGAAACATAATACATGTTAGTGCACTTTTCTTTTCCACCTTAACTGACAGGCATTCCCAGCTGGACTAAGTACAGAAACTTCATCTAAATAATAGAAATATCTTTTCTGATAAGATGATCTTCTGCAACACAAAATTAAAGGGATAAGGTCAGCACCCATTGGTCATCTTTAAGAACTTATCGATTTTGTCTTTGACAAATGGAGAAGACTACTTCATTGTCTGCCACGTCTCCTCATGGACACCCTAGAATTTACTTCAGATATTGAGAAAAATACTTAATTATCCAAGCTGCTTTATTTGATCATGTAAAAATTGGGGCTGTACTCCTTTCTGCTTTCAGACAGTCCTATTGATTTCATGCAATTGTAAGGGCTAGTGCCTGGGGACTGCTGTGGAAAATAGAGGCCTTGGTGTATGAAAAAATATTAAAATACATTTCAAGCAGCTGGTATTTTAAAAAACAAAACCAAACCTACCCCCCCCCCCCCCCAACAACAACAACAACAAAATCCTCAACTCCCTCAACAGTCAAAACCCAGAAAACCCAAGTGATCAGAAAGTTTTGGTTGTTTTCTGCTGCAGCTCCTGGATTCAACCTGATAGTGATTGAGGAATAGATAATTTTTAATTATATTTAAATGAACATGGTCAAATGAAAAAGAATCTCAGGAAAAACCTTAGCAATATTTCCCCTGATTTCAGTGTTTGTTTTCCAGGGACAAGGCAAACTGAAATAATAATTTAATTATCCTTACCTAACTGTTGTGCCATTCTAGTCATTCTTCAAAAGTAAAATGAAAATTTTTGAGTGAAGGAGTTATTAAAAGTACTTGTGCAAGAATATGAGCAATGCCTTTATTTCCAGCACATAGGAGATGTAACCTAACAGTCTTCCTCATCATATGATGTAAAATATTTTGCTTATCATCATCGTGAATTTCTTACAACAAATAATACATCACCAAGACTGACTGTAAAATGTCAAGAGAAAATCTTTTCACCTTTTGAATAAGCTAATGGTAGCTTACAGAGGAAGGTTAATTTTTTTGCCGAATTCCGATCTAAAGATTTTATTTAATTTTGTTTGTGTACACGTTCCTCTCTTTAACTGCTTGATCAGTTGCAATATCTCATAAGTCATATAGTTGTTGGGTCCGTCAGCCCTGTTTCTTACCAACTGACAAATCACATGATCAGCACAGTCTGAATCATCTTGACGATTTGCACTTCTGGCCAGGAAATTTCCAGATACTCATTTTGATATACTCAAGATGATTGGTAGCATTTGATGAGAAGTTTTAGTACTGAAATTGCCAAAATTTGAGGCACAAGAACAAATGCAAGAAAGATTTTCCTTGTAGGAGTTGTAAAATTTGGCTACATTGCAGAATGAGCAGGAATTCATTCATGGGATTCATCTTGGCTTCTTCGATCTCCATTTTATGACGAGATCACCTTTCTGGAACACTTGATGAAGCCTGTACCTTTCTTTCTAGTATTTTTCTTTTCCACATTTGGTGGTCTCGGTCTCGACACACTGACTGCTGTGAATGCCTGTTTAACCATCCATTTGAAGTGCAGAGGCTCTCAGTAGAGCACTAGCAGTGAATTTCACTCTCAGAGATTGTCACGGATTTTCACTATTACCAAATTAAGGATTATAGAACATCAGGTTCTTCGCCGATTGGTCAAATATTCAGCTCTGTGGGGTGATATCAGTGGTGAATATGCACGCAGTTTTACAGTGTGCCAGGCTATAGGGCAATGTAAATATTAGACATACACAATTTCCTTATCTTTTGGAGGAGAGAAGACATTCCTCATCAAGATTGGAAGTGTTGGAAATATACTTTATGGACTACATAGGATGGTTAAAAATTGCTTCGTGTTTTCTTGCTTTCCAAAAGGATAAATGATTTTTCCAAATTTAATCTTCTTTAAACAAAACCCTTGCTTATAATTGTGAATATACAGTTATATTTGTAGCACATTTAGAATAGTTCTGCATTTTTTTTGCTATACTTATTTTTCTATTTCCTGTTTGGTTAGAAAATGAAAATTATTTTCATTTTAAAAAGCCACCCTCCCTAAACTCTTACAGATGCTGAATAAAAGCTGCCTTATTAGAAATTCTCAAAGCTCTTATCTCTAACTTGATTTTATTTCCTGTACGAATACATTAGTATGGATAGGTAGGCAGGTGTAATGTCTCTGTCAGAGAAATTGATAGATGATATATATTTCTCAACTTTTAGCTTTTCTAATGGGAGGCAAGTGGAGCTTGAGAACAGCTGGTGTCTCTTGTATGATTTCTGTATTCCCTAGAACAATAGATATTTTTCCCTCACCTCTGTATTTCTAAGTGGAAAGGTTAAATCGCCATAATATCTGCCTTCTTCAGAACTTTTAATATTGTGTTAATCCTTTTAGTTAAAACCAGCTAATAATGTAGGAACTCCGTATCACTGCTTTGGTTTTTTCACTCTGCTCTGGAAGCACAGGTAAAGTGTGGGCAGCCCAAGACAGTTTTCTTTGCTTGTCAGACATAAGGGAAAAGACCATTAAATGTTAATATGAATTACGGTAGCTCAGTAAAAAAAAGGTAAAATTATGATGGCATAGTCCACTATTCATTTAGCTTTATTTCGTGCAGAAACAATAGTTCTCAGGAATGTATGTATGAGACATATGGCTTCCCCTGATGGACACAGTAGTTTTCATTGATGTTATTTGACTCATAAGAATTATCCCAAGGGTTGATAAAGTATTCTTTTGTTTTAGAAGTCTCAGAAAAGAAAAAGAAGAGTATGTCTAGTTCTTTTATACAGTTTGCCTTTTTTTTTTTTTTTAATTTATTATTTTTATAAGGTGATAGTGAAATGTACCAAAAGGTGGTAGCTAAAGTCAGGTAAGAGCATCTTCTGATCTTTATTACTCATACTGTGTTGTTGGCAGCCTGCGTCAAAAGAGACAAAGGAACATTACATGAGGGAGTATAGCCAAGTAACATTACATCATATCAGCAAAGGTGGAGAGTTCGGTCAGCAGCACTCAGCAGGACGGAGACCAGTGACTGTGGACGAAAAATAATGTGTGTCAAAAGAGCGGAAAGGCAGAAGGGCAGTGTTCAGACAAAGCCTGGAGAAAGAAGATGTCTCAGTGGGTAGGCAATGAATTACTTGAGCAAGGCTCAGGCCAATGCAGGGGTTTTTGGCTTACATACACATTTCAGGATCTATGTGCCTTACTAAAGCCTTTTAAAAAATGTAATTCAAACGAGTAAAACATGTAGAAATTTAAAATCAAAGGGAACAATTCTCTGATGTCAAGAGCTAGATGGTGTGTTTTTCTTTTCCACTATCTTCTCTGGTCTTTGTTTCGGTGTTAAAATACTCAGGATGGGATTCATTTATTTGCTTCCTTGCTAGACCCTCTTACTTGCTTCAGTGCTTTCTTTGTTCATTATTTATATGACTTAATGCCCAAAGGTTCCCATAAGGCTGAAGGGCATGAGGACTGATAGCGGGAACTTTGTTAGGTGGTGTAGGTGAGTTTGCTCCTGCACACGTACAACCAGGCAAAACTGTGAGGAATGATTATGTGACATATTTCAGCTCTTCAAGCAAGACATCGCTTCTGGCTTTGTACCCCCTCTGCCAGCTCTATCATAATCAAGTGCTCGAAAACAAATGATTCATTTTCTTTTTTTTCTTGGAAAATAGCTCACCATTTCTCAGGCACGAATTATCAGTGGCCCTGCTGTTTTCATGCATTCATCTCAGAGATATCTTAATGAGACCTCCTACACAGTATCTTTTCTTATGCTGTGCTCTGATTCTACTCATATTTTTCTTCTGTGGATGTGGTTATTAAAGTATTTATGCATTGTCAATTTAAATTTTGTAAAGATAATAAATGCTTGCTATCACTTTTTTAAGCAATAGCTATGTCATTACACAGATCATCAAAATAAGAATCACTCTCTCAGAAAAACATTTACTTTCTCAAAAAACAATTATAATTGCTGTTGTTTTTCTTTTTCCTAACTTGATTAATATTTTGAATTCATATTTCCAAATAATAATGTGGAAGAAAACCAAAAATACTAATAATACCAGGTCAGAGCTGGAGGTCTTTCACTCACTGTTTATACAATTAAATGTTCAACTGAACAAAACTGTAGGTATGTTTCGAGTGTACCCTTAACAAAACTATGGGGATGTGGCCTTTACAAAATATGGAAATGTACCTCATGGAAGAGGATCAGCTGTCATTAGTTTCAAGAGAATATCAGAGGTAAATCATGGTCAGCCATAGCTATGCGGCTACCTATGTAAGATTGTTGTTGGTTTTTTTTTTTTCATTTCATATATGGCTTTCTAGCTTATATTGCATCCTATCCCTCATTTACTTCTCCGATCTGTTCTTTGGTGCAATAAGACCCAAATACAGTACTATGCCTTTTGTCCAGCGAATCACACTTCATCTAAATAAAGACATTCACAGGATTGGAGCAATAGCTGAATTTTTGTTCCTTTTTGTTATTTTTTTTCAAACAGTGCTTAAAATAATTATTAGCTTGATGCTTTGATTACTGATTTGGGCCAAATAATATTGATAATATTAAATACATAAATAATAATAACAGTAATAGCAACAACAACAACAATAACTACTGCAAGTGATGAAAATAATAACATTAACAATAATAGCAATAATAATAATAAATGAACACATATCTCATACAAGTTGAGAGGTTTGCAACAGGAGTCATGATGTCAGCACAGAGTCTCTTCATAATTTCAGCAAACATCAACGCACTAACTTCCACTTAAACAAAATTAGTCTGTGTAATTTATATAGATTCTTTTTGGTTCTGTGGCAGCATTTAAAATCTGCAATCCTGTACCATGTCCCTAGTGAGCAAGACACTGAATATACAGGAATGGAAAAAGACAGACCCTATCCGTAAGAACTAAAGTTTGAGAGGGGAAATAAGCAAAACAAAACAACAACAAAACCCCCAGGTAAGTAGAACCAGACAGAGGAATATATGATGATAAACAAGTGGTATTGGCCAGTATGATAAGTTCTCTGCACAAGCAGTCTGTGATTTTGCCTAGTGATTTTTGTCAGGCCAATCTTCATTCTTCCCTTATTACGCCTTCTTTTGAAATTGCAGCTCTTATATTTGTTATCGAGGCAGCAAATACCTCATTTGGAGACTTCAGAGACTTTGAAAACACAACCTGAATTTTCTCGCCTTTCTCCTTTTCATTAAAATTGTTACTGTCACATTTGTTTCCAGAGCAGTTTATTGTAAATTGCTACTCTGAACATTTCCGATTCTGTCTTCCTGCAACCTGGTCAAAGACAACTGAAATCTGATTTTCATGAAGTGCTGCAGCAGGTCACTTTGAGGTATTAGTCTTTTCAGCTTCTCAAACAAAAAGAAATTGTCTGTATTCTTAAGTTTTTTTCAATCTTTGCTCATCATGAATCACAAAAAGCAACTTGAAGGAAAAGGCGTATTGAATTTGAGCGTAAGGCACAGGCCAATTATTTCTGCAAACGCATGTCCTCGAGATATTGTGTCAATGAATGACTGAAAGAATGATGACACGAGGAATTGGTAATGACATCTAAAATCTTCTCCTCAGGTTAACGGTTCCAGCCCACTAGAGTTTAGTAGTGGCAAAAGTTGTTAATTACTACAGGTACTTTCATTTCCAGAAAGCGGTGCTTATCTTCACGCTGCCCTGGGAAGTCAGCTTGCCTTGCCAGGGCGGCGGCATGCTGAAGGTTCGTATAGGGGTATCCACTGCTGGATAGGCTTGAAATGGTGGAAAGATAAAAAGAGGACTTCAGCACTTTGTGTTTTACACTGCACAATCCCTTATTGGCTTCTTATGTTATTCCTGCATTTTGGGCAGAGCTGTATCCGCACCCCACAAGGCAGCATATTGGCTCTTCTGCACTACAGGGGTTTTATAAGTGGAGATGATCAATATTTATGTGCTTATTTAAAACCTTTTTTTCCATTTAAAATGACGTTTGTCTTCAAGGTCAACCTTTCTATGAGGAAGACTTTTAAGATTTGTTTGTATGTGTACGTGCTTCTCCAAGCTTTTGCTGAAAAAAGTAAAATTGTACACAGTGCTTTTCAGCAAGGTCTCAAAGTCCTTTCCAAAGTAAGGCAGTATCAGGTGGGCTAAACATGGGAAAAATTAGAAGAAATGGAAAATACAAATTTTGAATGTCTGCATTTTTTTCCACAAATGATTATCTGAGGTTTGGAAAGAATATAGTAGAACAAACATAGGATATGACACTTTTAGATTTTTTTTCACAAATCACCCTTCTCCTTCCTCCATATGTTTGGAGTAGCTGTGTTTTTAGCTGTTAAAATGCCGAAAGAAATTTGTGTATGTACTTACCTGAGAATACAGAGACATATATAGGAATGCTATATAACATGTTCAGTGCAAGATTATAAAAATTATAACAACTAACAATTTGCTTATCTTATCTTCAGGTTCACAGCTCTTCCAAAGCTTCAGTTTGAAATTGTGACCCTGCAGAAGTCCATGGGAGCTTTGCCGTCAACTTCAACAAAGTCAAGATTTTTACCTTCAGTATTTTGGACAGAACATTTGTTTTCAGTGGAATTTTCATCAGCGGTTGGTACTGTATCATCACTGTCCAGATGCCCATGGAGATTTTAAGCAGGTTTTTATGAGGCATTCGAATTTCATATTGGATTTTTTACAGGATGGAATTTCAACAACTGAAGTTTGATTAGCTGTGCCTCCTCCTTCTTCTCCCAGACTTTGAACACAAAATTCAAATTATATTTTTTTCTTCAGAGCAAATACTTTCAGTAAAGTGCCTTCATCAAATTTGTTAGAAAAGCCCGTATTTTCTGTTTTATCTCTTCCTTCCCCTGTCACCTTAACACTAGGGCTGCCCTTACTGCCTTCTGAAAAGACATGATTTTGCTGCAGCTTCAGTGAGTGGTTTTGTGGGGTTCTAGCTGCTCTGGCAGGATAGAAATCTGTAATTCAGACCAAAGACCACCTGAGCAGGTCCAGAAGGTAGGGCAGCCCTTTATTTCATTAGGGATCCCATGGGAATGGTGACCAGGGCATTGGTCCCATGTTCTTTCATTTTAGGAAACAACTTCAGAAATCACTGATGTGGGAGGGGTGATACATCAGTAAGCTTGCATGAGAGGAAGGTCTGTATGCTGACAACAAATAGTGTGCTTCAGTCTCCTGCTCTTTGCCATCACTATTTTTGTGTGGTTTGTTATGTTGAAGTTGAAATACTGCCAGGAGTTATATTCAATTTTGTTATGGTAAAGCCAGTTACTATATGTTTTTGTCTGTAGTTCGGTTATAGCAATGTTGAGGATTGCATGCTTTGTTTTTAATTTTGTATATTCTCTACAGAGTCTCAGAAGCTGAAATATTATAGGGGATGAGTGGATGTTATTTCAGCACAGATTTCACAGCTGAGCTAAAGAAATTCATGCTTCTGAGATGAAAGAATATAAGATACACACGAGCATCAAAATAGGAGAGAGATGAGAGAGAAATAGACAGGAATAGGTCCTTGAAGACAAGAATAAGGATTTAAAGAGTGATTGTGGAAGGAAGTCAGAAGCCAGTGTGGGACTCAGAGTGACATCATGGGGAGCGGACATGAAGAAAATGCTTCGAGCTGTAAAGTGTTAGGACTTAAGGGAGGGAAAGATGTGAGAGTTAAGAAAGAATAAGTCTGCAGGGGGAGAAAGGACTCAGATATTGACCAAAGATTAACAATAGGGGAGGTGACCTAAAGATGGACTTTGATTGTAATTGAGAAAAAGAATTAACAATACTCCTTTTCCTCTAGTTGCTCTGTCTCTTATGCTCTCTTCTCACTTACCCCAAGCAGAGTTTTGCCTTGAAAGGGTATAAGAGATTTCATGTAGCCTGTGAGCTTCCATTACTGATATTATTTGGAAAACACTCAAACATTAGAGTGAGGATCTTCAGTGCAAGGAGACATAGTAAATATCAACATCATCTCAACAAAGTAATAAAATTAAGAAGCAGGCTGAAATAGGGAGCAAATTGGAAAGGAGAGTGCCTCCATAAACTAGACAAACTTAGACAACTCTAGCAGATTTAGTATCTTTCAGACCTTAAAGAGTGCTATGTAAGGCTCCCCGACTTAAAACTATCTGGGTATCTCCCTGACGTAGGCAGGGGGAAAAAGAAAGAGTCAATATTTATGAGCTAATCAACAGATTTTATGTGCTGTTTTTTCGAGTAATTTCATTTGCGTAGACATGCGCAGACTCATTTGCAAAGGCAGTGGCCAGATGCTTGTCAGGCTCATTTAATTGCCTGAGTGTCAAGCCTTCAGCCAGGGAATCCTATACAACCGCGCACACTATTTCATATCTCTGGCAAGAGCATGGATTGAAATCTACCAGTTTCCATTAATCATGCTGTAAATCACAAACTGTTTACCACAGTCATCAATCAGATCTGTATGTGCAGTGCAATTTGCAAAAGGTAAATTCATGTACCTTATTTGATTAGTCATGCTAAGTGTGATAATATCAGATATCCATTTTTTTTCTCTTTGTAGACACTTTTCCTCAGTGCAAACATGTCCATGGGATCACTGTGGTCATCAGAGTCTTAGAGAAAAGCGCATATTGCTTTTTCTGCTGGAAAAAGGGAAAAGTGATGATACAGAAGCCCACTCCTTGATGGGCTGTCTACTCTTTATATTCTAATGTATCTTGTGCTGTGAAATTTGTATATCTATGTAAGCTTCCAGTTTAGGGGTCACTGGCTGTGGAAAGATATTCAGTTTCAGGTAACCAGCTTTGATTAAAGGTTCTAAACCTTTCATTTGTTGTTGTTTTTTCTTCCTCATTATTTTTTGCTGTCATAGAAAATAGAGCTCCTCTCATTAAATTCTAATGTGTAAGGTGGGCCAGTAAAGCCAGTAGCCAATCAAGTCATTTATGGTGAAGTGTTCCTTAAAACTGGAGATTGAGCTGTGCAGAGACACGCATCACACTGTAACTTGTTAATACAAACCTTCAATGGACTTTTATGGATGAGTGAAATGGTGTCGAAAGGAAAATTTTATCTGGGTTACATTTGTCATAACGCTATGTGTTTTAGCAGGACTACAAATGAAGTTGCTTTAAAAGGCAATATGGAAGGTAATAGTTTATTTTAATAGTTAATAGTCACCAGCCTGATGTACTGAAACCTTGCTTGGAAGTAAGCACTATCCCAGCACTCTGGTATATCTAGGATTTCTTAACAAATTATTTTTATTTATATTGTCTCTCATCCTGTGGTTTCTTTATTTCAAAAAATAATGGTGTTAGTTAATTTGATTTTTAATCCAGTTTTTTAAATTCTAAAGCTTGTCAGTGGTTCTGACGTGCTCACCTCAGAGGAAAAGTTCAAACAGATTCACTTTGATGCTCTCTGGTTTTGGATCTTTTTCACATTCACCTACCAGTAATGCATTTGAGAGTCTGGACAAGTGGAGTTGTCAAGCCTTCAGAAAGACAAACTAGAAGTAGGGCTTTATTAACCTTCTTGGCAGGCCAGATATAGGAGGTGCAGTATATTTAAATTTATTTATAACAACAGTTGTCTGATACTTCTGAAAAAAGGAAAACTGGTAACCTCTCTCCTCATCCAATTTACCCCTTCAACAAGTTTATAGAAATATGTTCCCAGTGAGCAGAGTCTTGTAAGTGTGAAATTTTCTGAATCTTCAGAAAAGAACCTGGAAAGAAAGTTATGTCGTAACATATTGAATCAAACTAGATTACACTTAATCATCATAAGTGGCAACCACATCCTTGCTTCTTAGAAGGAATTTACTTGGATCACATCAAAGTAACAATCCCAAATGAAGACTGATCAGTGTAACTGTGATCCCTGTATTTTTCTGCGTGTCATGCTTTAATTCCATAAGCTGCGAAGATGCAGGAAACAGATCAGCTGCCTGGTTATATTTTACCTGATTATACTTACTCACATGATCTTCATTTCTGTTTGACAGTAGGTAGTCTATAATTTTATCAAGGATGAGAATATATAACAAGTAAAACCAGGAGATGGGGGCTAAGTTCTTAAAAATAGAATGACCTCTTTATTTCTCATCATGCATTTCTCCCCTTCTGTTTAAATAGCTTACTACGCTTCAAGTTTGGAAATTAAGTGGTCGACAGATGAATCACGCTGCTTGCAGGTACTAGAAATATATACACTTGAGACGTGAGGTTATTAAAATGTCTGCATGCTACTTATTCTTCTGAAAAGAGTGAAAAAAATCTGCTCAAATACATTGGTGGTTTTAGGAAAGCCCAGATTAATTAATAAAGACTAATCATTTCCTGTATATGCCAAATAGTAAAACCTACATTTGAATTTTTATATACTGCTTTTATTTCCTCAGTAAAACAGCAGTTCCATCAATGTTCACAGATGGACTGTCTTGGAGGTACCAAAAGATGATGGATATATTCTCTAGAGATGTCAGGTTATTAAAACCACAGCAAAGTGATGAGCCTGAAGCCATGGCCATTGCTATTGCCTGGTGTGGCTTCATGGGCATTTGGATTCTGCTTCTCTCATTTGTACCTCTGCTGTTCCTCCCATTTGTACATCTTTGCAGGCAGTTGCCTTGGAACTTTTAATTTTCTCCTGCTCTACAATCTTTCCCCCCTTGTCTATGCTTCTCTAGTCTTTTTCTTTTTTTTTCTTTCTCTTTCTCTCTGCTTTTTAACCTTTTGCACACTTTAAAGTTGGAAAAGCAAAACCTTGACATGATATTCCCTTACACACCTACTTCATGACTAATGAAACAAAAGGAAAAAAGAATGTTTTTCCTCGTTTGCTACATTTCTATGAACACTGAAGGTGAAGTGTAAATTAGACCTAAGTTGGTTTTGGTTTGGTTTGGTTTGGTTTTTTTCCCCTGAGTTTTCTTCTTTATTCTTTAATGGGTGTCTGCACAGTTGCCTTCAGACTCTGAGACTTCTGCTTAGGGAAAGCCAAATTTCAAAAAGTTTAGAGAATTTTGACAAAAGCCAAAACAAGCACTCCTCTACAGACAAGGAAAAGGAGCAGCTAAAACAAATAGTGTTAATCCTATATAAAATTCATTACTTCTTTTTTAACTGTCCTTCATTGCTGTCTGAGTTCTGCTTACATCTCTAGGTAGAAGGACAGCAGAAGAACACAGGTTGTATGTCTTACCTAAGTAAGATATTCTTAGGCTGTGAGTAGGTCTCTATCAAATGGATGAATTCCTCTTGTCATGTAGTTATTTTACAGCCCTCCTTTCCACTGTACGGTGTCCCAAATCAAATATTTTATTCATATCTAAACTGTTTAATCAACATGTGAAAAGTTTCCAGTGATGCCTATGCAGAGCTCGCAGATGCTACAAAGAGCCCAGAACCCGATGCAGCAGAGGTATGACGCTGAGGCTAGGGTAAGATCTTGGATCAAGCAAAATCGTGATTCTATGCTACCTGCAGGACTATGACAATATCTTTGAACAGCATGACATTGTCATATGAGCAGCAGTGGCTTAGATCAGCATAAAGCCGAGCATTTTTGCAATAAGGTCAGATACATAGGCCTGTGAATGTAACATTAATGTAAAGTCACTGAGGACACTTTCACTTCAGCCACTGCTGACAATCTCTTTTTTTTTTCTCTTTTTCACTGGGGTTAAGGTCTAGAGTTGTCCCACCTAAGAACTACTCTCTTATGCTGTCTTTTTCTTTCCATTTGCTATAAAGGGAGCTAACTGCTTTTCTAACTTAGAAACCCCAGGTTAGTCCTTATCAGTGGCAGTCTTATTGCTTTTTAGCAAATTTCAACTTTTTTAGGAAAGTTTTAGTAGAATTGTGCACATGTGCATGTGTCTGTGTGTGTATGCACACATGTAAGACAACATGGACTTTATAAATGTAGTATCATACAAAACAATACGGGATAATCATCAACAAGAAAATATTTGCAAGATGAGAGTGTTTACATCTTACATGTTGAAGAAATGGTCATCCTTGTAAAGCATTTTTTAACTCTATCCTACATGTCCTTTTTCGTCCTCAGCCCAAATTGCCGCTTGCCCAGTGCTGGGAGCTCGGTGGTATTCAGGGAATTCCTGCCACTGTGCAGGTGCAATACGCTTCCTCTTCATTCCTGCTGGGGCTGTTGCTGTGCTTGGACCGGTGTTAGTTTAAAAAAAGAAGGAAATAAGACTCAGAAAGGTTTTTAGAGAGGTTTATACACTTCTGGTGGGAATGGATCCCACTCACTCTTAAGTGAGAGCCCCACAGACCCCTTACTCTATTATCCCTTTTGTGCAATTACAATCCATGTAAGACACAGAGGTAAAAGTGAGGGGAAATTTGGTTCATAGGGCATGAAGCCAGATGTAGGCAAATTTAGTCTTCTGCTAGCTACAGTGACAGATAAAATACACTTCCCAGATCTCTATGCATGTCTAGTATAAAGAAAACAGAAGACAATTTAGCTGCTTCCCAGACTGCAGAGCTGTCCAAACTGCTGTTAAAAAACCATAACCACATCTAAAACAATTAATATTTTTGTTTCCAGTGTGAAAAACTATTTGTTCTGGATGTTAAGTGGTTGTCAACAATAACAAGGATTTTTGCAGTTCAGCCAGAAAGCATGCATCTTCTCAAAAGTGATGGCTGATGCAGCTATTGTGCTACAGTCATGACAATGACTGAAAAAAGGCCTTGTGATTCTGGAAGGCAGACAAAAAAGTCTGAAAAATTTCCTGAAAGACCTAATCTCAGAACAAAAATACCTGAGTCAGGCAAGTCTATCCTCAGACTTTTCTGATCCTAGAATATATTGATATTGATTCTTTGGATCACTTAAGCTTCCAAAACTTCAGTTGGAAATGTATAAAAATAATAGTTTTCAAAATCTCAGCTGCTTTTAGAATTCCTCTCAGTTGAAGTGATAGTTCCCTGCCTGACTACACAACAGCAGATGCTTTAGTCTCCATGAAGTTCCCTGACCTCAGCTGGGATTTGCTGTGTTGCACAGATTCATGTCCTTAGGGCCATTTGTAGAGGTTTTCAGAGAAGCATCACAACCAAATCAAGGCTTTTCTCCTCTCTCCCTCCCTCCTTTTTTCCTTTTTTCTTTTTTTTTTTAATTTTCTTTTCCTTTCTTTTTTCCTTTCTCCTTTTTTTTTTTTTTCTGTTTTTCTTTATTTTGTTTTCCTTTTCCTTTTTTCTTTCTTTCTCCCTCTTTCCCACACCCCTAGGAAAAAAGGATATGCTTAGGTAAGTGACTGCAATGTCTCTTAGGTTCATGTTTATTTTGCCAACTAAATCAACTCACATCAAACCTCAGAAATACTCTTTAAAGCGCTTAAACTATTCACCTTTAAAGCAGTGTAAGTACTACATTTACATGATACATCTGGAGCTCATATTGTGGTCATATAACAGAGCTATTCTGGTGCATTAATGCCTAAAGAACAGTGTAATGGTACTTTGGAGCTGTTCAGCTGCCAGGGATCCCTCAACATGCAGCTGCTGTAGCGTGAATCTGACAAAGCTTCTCTGCTCACTCTGAGTTTACGAGTAGTCATATGTTCCTAACTGGGAAAATGTATTGCCCAAATTAATATTCCTGAGTTCCTAGTAGCAGACCTCTATGCTACACCTAGTAGCACATCTCTAGCTTGCTTTAAATACAGCTCATTATCGCTTTCCCCTACAATTCACACGAAGATAAAAATTGTCTTAAAGTCCTTGTAGCATTTAGCAGTTGTAACTAAAGCAGTAAATTTGAACAGAGCCAAGTCTTACTGACAAAAATGCACATTTCTTTTCTCTCTTAATGCAGTTGATCTGTGACTGTTATTAGCTGAAGGCGCAGAGCTTTGTCAGTACGCAGAGGAAGGCTTTGTGCTGTAACACCAAAGTGAGACTGATGGCCCATGAGAGATACCTTTGCACTTCTCCCAGCTTATCCTCATGAGAGAGACACACACACACAAATTCATATGTGGGCATACGACATTTTTAATAGCTTATACTTCACTTGCTTTTTATTTTTGGTAGGATTACTTTGTTTGTTCCACATGACATTTTTCATTTGAAATATATAGTGGATTTTAGTTTATGAAAGCTTATTGGAAATTTAGTGCAATACGATATTTTGGTACCTCCATTACCAACCGTTCTCTAATATTCTCGAATTGTCAGCAGGATGTCTGGCTGTCTGCAATATGAATGGCTGAACACTTCTTGTAAATAATAGAATGCACTACTTTGCTGGAATCGTATAAAAGAAGTCTTTAGTGATATGGAAAAAGGCTCTGGGACCTTGGATGTCAGTTCTAGGAGGGATGAATTTATTGGTAGAGCAATCTCTCTCCTAGAACTGACATCCAAGGTCCCAGAGGCTTTCACCATAGCACTGAGGATTTTCTTTTTTCATATACATTTCCCACAATATAACGTATGGTGTGTGTAGTATTTTGAACAATTTCACACTCATAGCAATAATGACAAACCTGAGCTTAGAAACTGCCCACCCTCACCCCCCAGTATTACTGAATAACTTCTGGTTTTAAAAGCAGTAATTTGCTTAAGAAGGTGGGAAGAAGCTCTTTGCAATGAAGGGCAAAGGAGATCAGAGTTCAAAATCAAATTGTCTCATTTGCTTTTTATTGAAACCTCTTCTATGTGTTCAGAATGGGTAAATGAGCCAGTCTTGAAAACTAAGCTACAAAGTCTCCATACATCTAAATTAGACCTCTCTTTTTCCCAGTACATCACCATTTTTATGTCTCCTTTCCATTTCACTTATTACAGTATCTCACTTATCATTACCTACACTTCTCAGAGAAATTGCCCAAGCTTGCACCTTTTTCCTTAGAAAATACTGTGAATTTACTGAGTCCCCTTTCTTGAACACAACAGTCGATATGAGTCTACAGGAGTTTTTGCCATTGATTTGAATGGAAACTTGGTTTGGTCTCACTGATTTGCAATAACCTTACTATCTCAGACCAACCTATTCTGAT
Organism: Phoenicopterus ruber ruber; assembly: GCA_009819775.1. Lineage (NCBI taxonomy): Eukaryota > Metazoa > Chordata > Aves > Phoenicopteriformes > Phoenicopteridae > Phoenicopterus > Phoenicopterus ruber. The sequence continues at coordinate 184,660,982 of CM020215.1, read as the reverse complement.
TGTTTCACTTAAAAAAAGAGGAAAGTCCACGCAACAATCTCTTCTCTTTCCTCCACAGATACTATGGAACTCTAGTATGTAGGGCCTTATACATTTTTCATTGCAGAAGTACATCCCTTAAGGAAGTTTATTATGACACAATTAGATGCTGAACACATTTGGAGAGGGAAAGGTAAAAGGTAATTTCATGCGGAAATTCTCAGAATTTGCAAATCAGTCCAGCCAAGGATCTCAGTTCTTATAAAATACTTAAGTATTAAAAAGCACTGATGTTGTAATGTCTTTCTTCAAGTGCATAACTCTAAAAAGTACATCTTTCATTATTATAGCAGAATAATAAAACAGGTGATTCTACAGATTATTTAGAGAAGTAACTCCAAGTGACTTCTATAATAATGCAGTTAGTTATTAGAAAACAGAGTTTGAATTATATGAAAGCATTTGAACTCAATTAGTATAAACAGCTATACATAGGTAGCCTATATTTTTCAGATTAATGTAAACAAAAAAAACATCTATTGTCACTGATTTGCCATACATAAGCTGGTGTTTTTAAAGGTGGTTTGGTGGTGGAATAAATAACATAAAAGAACTCTGCCTCCTTTTTGAAGGAAATAATTAGCTAGTAAAAAGCTGAGAACAATGATGTGATAAGAAGAGGCCGCCTTCCACAGTTTAATCAGCCTGTTTCTTTCTTTTCTTTTGGGTTTTCCTGCCAAGCTGGAACATTGTGTCTATAATATGTAATGTATTGTAGAGTCACATCAGCCAGTGTTTGCGATGAATACGGAGACTTTAAAACATCACATGTGGATACATAACAATGTATTATTAAAATATATTAAGATATTCTATTCATCATCATCATTCTGTGTCTGTGCAAATTAATATGTGATCCAATTATTTCAGATCAGTTCTCAAATGAGTACAAAGAATAATTTCAGGTCATCACAAAACAGTGCTGCAAGTGTTGGTTAAAGTGGTATTTTTCTCAGGGAAGCAACTAAAAGTAAAAGTTTGTTCCAAGTACAGAGGCATATTTTGCTAGGCTGAAAATAAAACATGTTATTTATTTTTTATTATTTTTAAAGCTTTTTTGATGCTGTTCATATTGTTGTTATTTTGAACTTAGTTCATTAAAAAAGAACAATTTAATTCTCAAAACATCCAGGCTTTCTTAACACGTAAGCTTTTTTGTTGAAATTGTTCAGAGAATTTTATATGATTTCAGAAATAACTTTAATTCTACCTTTCCCTCACCCCAATATACATTTGTTTGGAGGGAAAAAAGTATTCAGGTAAAACAAATGCTAATAAAGACTTTCTTTCCAGTAGTTGAAAGCTGATCACGTCTGTCCCTAACAGAGTGGTAGACAGCAGTAAGAGTAAAACCTCCTTTATATACATAATGTTGCTGGACTATCAGTGTAGTTCAAGTTCAAATGCTAAAAAGTCATCCTTCACATAATGCTTTTGAAGTCACTTAAACCATGATCAGGTTTGAGCCGGGGTGGTTACGGAGGCAGTTGTGCTTTGATCTCGCAGCTTTTCATTACTTGGGAGTTCGCAGTGCTTAGTGTGCCTGTAGCGTGGCGCGGGAGAGAAAGTACCGCTCTCCCACCCAGCACGCTCAAAAGTTTTGTCTCTTGTCCCGGGGCAGCTCTATTAACTTCAACGAGACTGGCGTAACTGAAAAGGCAAACTAGACTAGGAATCACCCTGTTGCTCATACCTGTCCTAGTGGTGTATATTTATCGGTGTCCGTAAAACGTATCGCATAAAAACGTACAGCCTGCCAAACAGTGATATATAGTGCCAGTTTAACGCAGTGCTTTGCACTTTGTATTCCTCCTCCCGGTTCCTATTTAGGTGGCAATCATTAGACTTGGATTCAAGATAAGAAAGAGATTTTCCTGGCAGCGATGCCCGTTTTACAGCAGACTCGGTGAGTAATTGTGTGGGCAGCTTTCGAGTTGCCTGTGGGTCACTCTCATGATTAGACTGCTGATGAGAAATCTGAGCTACCTTCTCCCCTTGCATGTCATTTCCTTTTAATTCACTTTGATTCAGGGAATGTATATTTTTTTTTTATCTAGCTATGAATAAAAATAAGCTCCTGTAAATCCAGTTACTGAAAGTGTACAGAAACAGGCCTGTTGTAAGACAGTACAGGAATATGTGTATAACACTACAGATGTACAGGTTTAAGATATCCTCTACTTTTGAGGTGTCTCCCCACACTTCTACTTTGATGTGTATAGCAGCGGTAAAATGCACACACTTTTTCCTTTGATCATACGAAGGCACATATTTATTTTAGATGAATAGAATTAAAATTATTTTCTTTTTGAAAAGGCCTTGCATTATGGTGTAAAAGCTGTAATTTGGAAAGGTCACAATCCTATATTTGGAATCACCGAAATGTTAGTGGATAAAGCTCATTTTTCATCCCCGAAGTTTTCATTTGTTGCTTTCAATAATAATATTTGCATTTCCATTCTGGTGGAAAAAAACTTGTCTCTTTCAGTAAACCGGACAGAGATAGGAAGGCAGATAATTGCTATGTGCTTGTACATAACAAAGAGGGACAATAACAAAATGTAATCTTTTTGAACCAAAACTAAAATCATTTGTGAGGAATACTGTTGTCAGGAGGAGGATGCAGGATGATTTCTGTATTTGCTTTTGACACCATCAGTTTTCAGGGCAGAGCACGGTGCTGTTTGTAAAAAGGAGAGATCTTTGCCTGGAGCTCACAGGGGTTTTGAGTGAGCTTAGTAGCCCTTGATGTGTGGTTTATAAACAGAAAACTTCTTTTAAAGAGTGTGCTAATGCCAGCACTGCTTTCTGTGGTGTCTTGTGGTGCTGCCAAGGATTCACAGCACCCATCTCAAAGTCCCGATGATCAGGAACCCAGAGTCTCTGAGGGAAGGCATGTGTGAAGGCAGGGTAGGGATGGTACAGTTTCTGATTAATTACAAAGAAAATTACAAGGAAACTGTACATATTCACATTCTACTATAGCATTTATATACCTAGAGAGGAAGGCACAAGCCGTATAGCCTTGAGTCAAACACAGCACCCATGAGGTGAGCAACAGTTTTTCAACTGGTTCCTGTTTGTAGGATTTCACCCCTAATTACATCCTAAGTTACAGAAGCACCTGGGAACATAGAGGTCAGTGTTCCAGTTTTTCTTCTTGACATTTAAGGATGTTGCCACCCCTTCTTGGGGGAGCAGAGTCTGGTGTTTCCAAATGACGTAGGTTTTGGTGGAAATGTTAAAATCTCCTGTTTCCTGCATCAACGAGGAAGCCTGACAAATCAGTTGTTCCAGATCTTTGCCATCAGCTCAGACTCCCTTCACAGTTTTGAATCTCTGCTAGTAACCTGAATTCTAATTTATCTCTAGTTTCCATTATCCTTTAAACTGTAAATGTCATCAAACTCTAGGACTTTTCTTCAGAGATCTCTTAAAGATATTTCCTCAAACATTTTTGTGTTGTCTCCTACACTCCTTTCTCACTACAGGGACACTCCCAGTGATTCCTGCTTTCCAACTGATCCTCCTTTAGGAAAGTATTTCTGCTCTTTGCAGGTCCTGTCTCTATATGTGCCATTCTGAGGGATGGATTAGCTTCCTTCTGCAGGTGATAGTCTTTTATATCTTGTTATATGATACTTGATCGCTCATCTTGAAGCCTAGATGGATACCTGACAACTGAATGATTAAACATAGTTGAGATTTGGACCCTTATAGATCCGGTTTGTGCAATTCCTTCTGGGATGAATGTATTCATGCAGCAAGGAAATATAAAATCTGAAGTGTTTTTGGTTTCAGTTCTGGAATAGCAATTGGATGAAATCAGTAAGCAGCACTAAAAGCACGATCATTTTAGGTGACTGTTCTGTAATAACCCCAACTGAGTGAACTGTACACTTGGTATCTGTCTGGTGTGTGAATCTTCAATAGTGAGGTTGTTTTTGTATTGTTTCAGTAGTTAAAAATGTAATATTTTATTCATAGGAAATCTGCAATCTGGAAATTGCTCAGGACAGGAGGAACTATTGTTTTATAAGCTTTACAATGTTGCCCAACATATGTTTGAAAATCAAGAAGGGAAAACATATGGCGAGGGATTCTGCATTGCAAAAAGTCTTATGAAAGGGAAAACATTACAAGGAGACAAGAATGAGAAAGTGTATTAAAATAGAAGGAATCCCATGAATATTCAGTCAATAACTCTTGTCACTACTGATGTGCACTAAGGGTTCCTGAGCACAGAGCAGTACAGGTTAGGTGAGACAAAGGCAGACCATACATCTTTACACCCTTGGGATACTTGAGCACAAAAAGAATACGTTAAAACTTAAAGAGGACATTGTCAAATACATAGCACATTGGGATCCATACTTGTCTTCAACTTGCATTGCATAGGATGGGCATAATGTTACTAAAGATCTGAAAATATAATCAAAGAGCATTTAATTTTTTCAAAGTGGGCTATAATACTTGGCTTTAAAACTCTTTAGAAGCTCCTGACAAGAAAGGGCACCATTCTACATCAAATGTAGATCTCACGTCGGAAATAAAAGGTCAAAAATATATGGCAATATCCACTGAATGGAGTGAAGATTAAATCATAGCAGGCCGGGCTACCTATGTCTTAGTCCCTTTGTGAAGACCTTGCATTTAAAGATAAGTAGAATTTAATGGGATTTCTTATTTTCCTATTTTTTAAAAAATAAATATCTATAACACAGGGTTACATTTACTTTCAGTAATATTGTTATGTCTTGCAATGTGTCTGTAAAATCGTACGTTACAGCTATTATACTGAATAAATTTTATCTTGCCTAGACAATTAAGTTATTTTAAAAACATTGTTCTTCATACATAAAAATAGAGTGTTAGCTATTTAATGAACCATGTGAGGATGTGAAATTTCTGCTTGTCTAACAATAGTGCCTTGCAATTGCCTATCTGAAAGACAGGGAAAAAAGAGAGTCAAGAGAAAAGGTTAGTGCCTTTGATTGAAATATTCCTAAGTGTAGATACTTCTAAATTTAACTGAAAAGGAAAATAAAATTAAAAAAATCAACTGGAGGAGAGACAAAGCACATACAAGATATGACTGTGAAATGACAAGTCTTTTACAGATGTCTCTGAATACCAGGGAATACAAGTGCCTACAGTACACTCCAGTACCACAATGTAAAGACCAGATTAGGAGGAGCACAAGTCAACACTGTAGAATTATTTCATCTTTTGAAAGACATCTGTAGTAAACATTCAATGAACTTTAGCCTTGGGCTTAACATTTCTGCCGTCACCAAAACTTTAACTGAAGATCTTCCATCTTGTTTCAACATACAAGAGTCTGGTGGGGGCAGTAGGTCCACATACATAATTTATACGATCTTTTTACCTGAAGCAACATGCAAATGTGTTATACAATAAGCATATTGTATAATGTCTCATAATAAAATAAAGCAAAATAAGTATCTAAGTGTAAATTTCAAACAAAAAAGCTCATTTTTTTCTCGCTGTGATAAACCACTGAAAATGGGGAATGACTCAGTATATATTCTGAAAAATTTCACAGTGTAATTTTGGATTTATGCAATATATCTAAAAATTTGATGTAGTGCTAAAGCCTTTGTAAAAACTTTAAATAGAATCTGTTTGTCCTATGTAGCAACAGACTAAAAATTTGTAGTAAAGTACCTCTTATTCCTTTTTTCAGAACAAGGTAAATATTCAAGGTGGTAGAATGTATTATGTAAACACAAGCGCATATATTAAACGCTACTTGATCTCAAATAAATAATATAAACAACACTTGCTTCTGTTCTCCATTATTTGCTGTAGGTTATGCTGAGCAAAATTTTTAAAGTACTATGTCTAGAAATAAATGAAAACATGTGTTCTGTAACCCAAAGTTATCAAACATATAAAGTCATTAAGCAAATAAGAAAAAAAGAATTCCGTGAACTCAGTAAGGAATAAAAATATTACATCAATTATATGTCCATTTTTAACAATTTTGTATTTTCTGTAGACATTGAAAAGTGGAGTTAACATGCTTAATTTATAATATCTGCCAGGATATCAATACCGGGTAAGATGCTGGTACTGAAGAGATGATGATTATAAATGTATGAAATTCAATACCAAATACAATACCAAAAATGATTAATCTCTAATTTTGCTATCACCTGCTACGCTCTGTATAGCCTCTGGCTTTCTAAACCCATGTGGCAGAGCTGTGTTTCTTTCTGGTCTACTGCTGTTAAAAGAATGAAGTGGGGAAAGCTTCCCTTTCTGCCCCTAGAGCTGTTTTCCTTTTCGCTTTCAAAGCAACAGACCAAAGCATAATTGTTGTACTAGTGGGGTCCGTGCTGGGGTATCTCCTCTTGCATCCTCTCTCAGTCTTCGCAGCTCTGAGTGATTACTGGACACAGGAAAGCAACACACACACGTGAACGGGGAGCTGGTTGTTTAGAGCCCAAGTGAAGAAATACGGAGGACAAACAGAGAAGACTTAAACACACCTGCACTCTGAATTTAGAATTAATGGTACAAGTCAAAAGAAGGTTATCTCAGAAAACTTTCTTGCGGCAGGAACCTATTTCACATGCTTGTTTTTAATGCAGTTTTCCTTTAACTCAAAATGTTTACTTGGACTCCCCTGAATCCTCTTAACTGTCCTGCAGAAATTTCAGAAGTAGGCTACTCCATTCAAAAATGAAACTTGCATATCACATATATCTTTTAAAAAGAATACAGAAATAAGTTAAAAATAGAGAGTTTCACATGTGCTCTACAAATGTATAGCACAAATGCTAGGAATTGACGCTTTCTGAATAATGTACAACTTACTCACTCTGGGCATTAGCGTTAGGTCTGACACTTCCCTGAGGCATCATTACCCTGTGAACGTGAACTGTGCTCACCCAAGAAATCCCCAAATGACAAGTGGCTGGCCTGGAATTGGCTACCCTGGTTAATTTCAAACTGGTTACGAGTGAACAAGAAAAGGTGCTATCAGTGAGCCCAATGGCAAGTCACAAGTGATGAAGATGAATGAATACAAAATATACTAAGCTGTAGCCTCGGAAGAACTGGAGAAATTACATGTATGATGCATCTGAAAAGAGCAAGAGGGAAAAAAAAATATTCATCATGGAGTTAAAACTGTTACAAGTCCTTATGAAGAAGGTGTGCTACTCATTGGAGTAGAAGAGGACTTGAGAAATCATGTGATGATGTCTCCAGGGGAAACAGAAGCTCTTGACAGAATACAGAAAAGAACTGAAAGTACCCAACAGACCTATGCTTCACGCCTCTGGGAAAGGTTTTCTCACCTTTGGGAAGAGGATAAAAGAAAACCTAGGTGAGTTCATTGTTTTGGGAGTCATAGAATGAGCAAAAGGATAAATAGAGTACGTAAACCCACTAATCATTGTAGGCAAAAGTAAACAAAGTAAAATATTTTATTTTGTACAGAACCTCAAAGAATTTATATATATACATACATATATACACACACACATATGTATGAAAAACAACATTTCTATTACCTTCAAGGAAAGGTAATGGAAATGGAAAACAGAAAAGATGTTGAGGCCAACTATCCTCCTAAATTTCTTCCAGCAAAGAGACTACATGAGCTCAACCAGCATTTACAGTGAATGCCTTAATGAGCAAAACCTGAAATTCTCCAGGTACTAGGAGCTGTGCCGCCCTTCCACCTAATGATGGCCTTTATCTAGCTTAGACAATCATGCAGGGCCACCCCTGTAGCCCCCACCACAAAAACCTTGCCACCTAAACTCAGGACAAATATTTGTGTGTGTATTGCATGGGTGGAGGTAATTTATATGCATGCAGCAACATGCTAATTTGCGCAGAGCTGGCTTATTGAATGATGAGTAGTTTATATCCTTAAGAATCTGATCCTTCATATCTATTACACAGCTCTGAAAAGTTTTGGTTCCTAAAAGTCCATTTCCAGGATGTCATACATGGTACTGTATTACTAGAGATAATGATAATATAGAAACAGAAAGCAAATCATCCATGCCTCATCTCAACTTGAGGAAAAAATTATGTGGTTAGAGTAAACCAATTTTTTTTTTGTGGGGGCTTATCTCCCATTTGTATATTTTATGAATGTAAATTTAAACACTAAATCCCAAAGAAGAAAATTCCCAAAGTAACATAAAAATTCATCAGAGCCCTCAGATACAAAGCAGAAGGTATAGTATCCTGATAAATAAACACCATAAATAAAGTGAAATGAAAATGATAAAACTGAGTCAAGGGAGCTTTAGATGATTTATGCCAGATGAAGGTCTTGTTCATATAATTGAAGCATTCACAGTTAGACCTAAGTATATTTTTCTCAGGCAGCATGCAAGATATTTTTCCTCAAAATCTCTGAACTGCAACATGTCACCTCCAACCACAATTCTACAGACATTTTCACCTGAGGATGACCTTTGTAAAGATATATATTCATACCTAGCAAGCAACCTCAGCTTCTTTCAGAAAGATTCTTAGCTTCTGTTTAAATGTCAAAAGAAGCCTACAAAGCCAAACTGTTGCCAAACCCAGACTGTCTGTGTGAATGTCACAGCGGTGCATGCTACATACTGTTTGCGTACATTTTATGCGTGTCAAATTATGTCAGATTCACCTTAAAGAAATGCTGTATTTTAGAAGCAGCTACCTGTGGCCTACAGTAAAATAATATTTATGCTCTGCATGGGTCAGCAGTTACCAGAGTTTGCCACCATCAGGATGAATAAAGGCACTTTGCTCATCTCTCTTTCCCAGGTTTTTAACACATTCCAGTGTCTGCTATCACAAAATGGCCTTATTAACTATATTTCAGCCACATTTATCAAAACTACTGTTTGCCTTACCTCTACATACCGTTAACATGGGGCTTTGTTTCTTGGTTTTTGATGTGCCTTTGGTATAACAGTAATTTTTTGTGTCATGGAAAGATCTCTTGGCTAGTTAACCTCAGATTTCTAAAGATCAGATTATTATATCCAGTGGCATTGGAGGACTTGCTATGCCACTGAGTATCACATATGAGGTTATAAAAATTAATATATTTCATTCTGTGTCAGCAGATTTTCAGACTGTAACCCATGGATTTAACATATAAGTCCAAATCTAATAGTCCTATGTCTACATGGAGCCCAATGGAACCACGACTCCTCAGGGGCAAAAAGAGTGTGGGTTGGTGCCCATTTATAATCATATCACTCTCATGATAATTCAACACAGTGAAATAAAAAAATTGTCATAGCCGTGTCTCTCTACTCAAGATACATTTTTTGAATGTGTGTGCCTTTGGCTTCTCCTCCTCTGTTGGGATTTGTAAATTACTGTTTTAATTTACAACTCAGCTTCAGCTGGCATCAACAGAAAGGCAAATCTTCAGTCAGGGACATTTTAACTGATTTTTTTCCAACCATTCGGGTTCTTCCTAATTCAGGAAAATATGTTGACTTCAGGGTCAATGTTTGACATGCTTCTTTTCCAGTTGTACTTTCTTCTTTATTCTGCATATACTACTTCTGGAAATGCTGATTCATTGGTGCTCAACTAACTACTGAGAGAACTAAGAAATTCTCTTTACAAAAAGAGTTTTTTCATAGCTACAGCCGCTGAAATAACTGTTCATTTACTGCAGGTAGATGAGACCTAAAACTTGGGGACCATTAATACTCCATAGAACAGTTATAATTATAAGGATTTTCATCTTTTGTATAAAATATATGTTCATGGTATCCACTGCCAACATTATGGAACAATACGTTTAACACATGAGAAAATTTTATTAATGTACGATCATTTTAGTTTAAGATATGAATTGACTTCTAGCTAGTTGTATTTACCTTTATGAGGTGGCAGTTAGCTCTTAGATTTGTAGAAAAGGACTATTTTGTTTCCTCGTGGTGAAAAGTTGCTAAACAGTATAGTAGAATAACCACCACAACATATGCTTTCTTTGAACTTTGCCAGACTTAAAAAAATGACTTTTTTTTTCCTTCCAGCAATCACAGAATCACAGAATGGCAGGGGTTGGAAGGGACCTCTGGAGATAAGCTAATCCAACCCCCCTGCCAGAGCAGAGTCACCTAGAGCAGGCTGCACAGTTCTCCCGTTCTCCATGACCTTCCAAAGATGATGGAGAGTGGCTTGGCAATGACCTCTGCCAGCTCCCTCAGCACTTGTGGGTGCATACCATCAGGGGCCATGGATTTGTGGGCATCCAGTTTGCCCAACTGATCTCTAAACCGATCCTCCTCGACCACTGGTAGGCCATTCTTTCTCCACATTACCTCTCTTACCTCCAGGGTCTGGGATTCCTGAGGGCCAGCCTTAGCAGTAAAGACTGAAGCAAAGAAGGCATTCAGTAACTCTGCCTTCTCTGTATCCTTTGTCACCAGGGCACCCACATCATTCAGCAGAGGGCCCATGTTTCCCCTAGTCTTCCGTTTGCTACTGATGTATTTGAAGAAGCCATTCTTATTGCCCTTGACGTCTCTTGCCAGATTAAATTCCAGGTGGACCTTAGCCTTCCTTGTTTCATCCCTGCATACCCTGACAGTGTTCCTGTATTCCTCCCAAGTGGTCTGTCCCTTTTTCCACATTCCATAGACTTTCCTCTTCCATTTGAGTTTAGCCAGAAGCTCCTTGCTCATCCATGCAGATCTCCTGCCTCATTGGCTTGATTTCTTACTCATAGGGGTCCACCGCTCTTGGGCTTGGAGGAAGTGATGCTTGAATACTGACCAGCTTTCTTGGCTCCCCCTACCTTCTAGAGCCCTAACCCACGGTATTCCTCCAAACAGGTCCTTGAAGAGGCCAAAGTTAGCTCTTCTAAAGTCCGGGGTTGTAATTTTTCTTAGTGTCCTGCTTCCTCCATACAGGATCCTGAACTCCACCATCTCGTGGTCACTGCAGCCAAGGCTGTCCCCAGCCTTCACATCCCCAACCAGACCTTCTTTGTTTGCTAGTATGAGGTCCAGCAGCACACTTCTTGTCAGCTCCTCCACGACCTGCATCAGAAAGTTGTCATCAATGTTCTGCAGGAACCTCGTGGACTGTGCGTGCCTAGCTGTGTTGTCCCTCCAACAGATATCAGGGTGGTTGAAGTCCCTCATGAGAACCAGGGCCTGCGATCGTGAGGCTACTTTCATCTGCCTGTAGAAGGCCTCATTGATTTCCTCTTCCTGATCAGATGGCCTGTAGTATACACCCACAACAGTGTCCCCCATGTTAGCCTGTCCCTTAATCCTTACCCATAAACTCTTGACTCCTTCTTCATCCTCCCCTAGGCAGAGCTTGATACACTCCAGTTGCTCTCTCACATAGAGAGCAACTCCATCACCTTGCCTTGCTGGCCTGTCCTTCTGTCGTGGTTTAACCCCAAATTGTAACCCAATACCCCTCAGCTGCTCGCTCACTCCCACCCTCCCTGTTGGGGTGGGGAGGAGAATTGGAGAGAAAGGAAACCTCGCGGGTTGAGATAAAAACAGTTCACCAGGAGAGCAAAGGAAAAATATAAGAACATATTAATAATGATAATAATAACAATATATATAAGGATAATAGAATATATAAAACAAACGATACACAATTTCTCACCACCCAACGACCGATACAGCCCGTCCCGAGCAGCAGGCAGGGAGCAGGGGTATCCCCCCCCAGCTATCCCAGAACAGCAAGTTCCAGAGAGAGCAGGCGAGAGAACAAACAGCTGAACGAATGAAAAACAAAAAGGAAAAATAGGGAAACAAAAAGCAACCTGAAGGGAAGCTTAAGGATTAAGGCAGGTTAAGGGTCTCAAAAGCCTAAAAGCCTAGTGGCCCACCGACCGACCCTCACTTATACCAGGCATGACGTCTATGGTATGGAATACTCTCTTTGGCCAGTTTGGATCAACTATCCTGTCTCTACCCCTCCCAAGTTTTTGCCCTTGCACGTTAGCAAAACCTGGAAAACAGCAAAATGTCCTTGGTCGTTCAGCAGCAACCAGCAACATCAGTGTGCCATCACCGTTCTTCTCACACTAAAGCCAAAACACAGGAGCTGCTGAAAACAAAACTAGCTCCATCCCGGCCTAAACCAGGACACCTTCCTAAAAAGTACATACCCATCCATGACAGCGTTCCAGTCACGTGAGCTGTCCCACAATGTCTCTGTAATTGTTATGAGATCATGGCCCTGTGAGCGCACACAGATCTCTAGTTCTTCCTGTTTATGCCCCATGCTGCGTGCGTTGGTGTACAGGCATTTCAGAGAGGTATCTGAGTTCACAGGTTTCCCTGGAGAGGTGCAGGAGGATCCATCATAGCCATGTGTAGGGTGGTTGGCCTTCTGGTTCTCTTCTTGGGAGGCAGCTAAGGAACATTTGTCACTGCGTAGGTTGGTCTGGCTTACTCCCCAGTTGGATGCAATGGCATGAGCATCACCACTTTGGACACCCCCCCACCCCCGCCCCCGAGACCTTCAGTTTAAAGTCCACCTTACCAAGTTGGCCAGCCTGCTGCCAAAGATTCCCCTCCCCCTCTTAGACAGGTGGATCCCATCCCTCCCTAACAGGTTATAGTCACCAAAGAACATCCCATTTTCGTAAAAGCCAAAACCCTCATGTTGGCACCAGCCACAAAGCCAGGAGTTGATGTGTATTATGTGCCTATTTCTGGCTGCCCATTTTCCTCCCACTGGTAAAATGGAGGAAAACGTACCTTGTGCACCAATATTTTTCAGTGTTCTTCCAGGGCTTTAAAGTCTTTCTTGATTTTGCCCACTTTCTGGCTTGTGGCATCATCTGTGCCCACATGAAAGAGTAGCAGCGGACAGTAGTCCGTGCTCCGTACAAGCTGTGGCACCCTCTCGGCAACATCTCGGACCTCGGCTCCCAGGAGGCAGCACACCTCTTGTGCCTCCCTGTCAGGTCAGCAGACGGATGCCTCAGTGCCCCTTAACAGAGAGTCCCCCACTACGAGCACTCGTCGTTTCTTTTTGCGGTATCCGCCATGTACTACTGGAATAGTTTCTGCTTGCACACCTCGCTCATGGGTGTCTACAGCTGTTAAAGCTTCGTATCTGGTTTTGGTTGCGATACCGGAGGGCGGGGGCTGAAGTGGAGTCCTGCTTTTGTGGCTTACAAGGAGTCTCATTCTCAGTGCTGTCTGGTGCAGAGGCGTGGTTATGAAACCACCTATCTATCTCCGTTTCAGATCCTCTGATACTGCGCAGCCTCTTAACTGTTTCCTGCAGCTCAGCCACCTGACGTAATAGATCGTTGACCTATGCACACCTTGTGCAGGAACTTACCTTTTATGAATCAGCGCCTGCTGATTCAAAGCTTTGTGTCTTCGTCAGTGTAGTGCTTTACTTAAGGTAAGAAAATCAGAATATATTAATACCAAAGAATCCCAAAGAATCTCACTAAAGAGGTGCAAGTCTCTCATGCTAGAGCTGCATGACATGCCTTTATCGAAAAGCTCATCTGTTTTTACCTATCCATGTAGACAGATGTGGGTCTGCAGAGGCATAGGACTAGAATGTGTCTTTCTGTCAAATTACATCTCAAAGTGAGCTGCTGAGGGACCATGACCATATCTGGGCAGTAGACAGAATAATTGGGGACTTTTAAATCACCGTTTCATTCCAGTAGATCTTGCAAAAGCTCTGTGTTGTCATCAAGCTGTCTGCAGAAATACAAACAACTGCAGTCCTGGTCTTTGGACAATCACAAGGATAGCTACTACTATTTTTGAGATTCTCAATGGCCCAAATATTAAAAGAACAGGGCACAATACCGCTAATTGCCAGTAAGGAGTCAGCTACTGATTCCCTTCCCCATTTTTTCAGTATTTTTCTTCTCAAATACTGCTGCTGGATGATTTAAAATGTTAGAACGCTACATGGCTTGTAGGAATTTGTAAAACATCTTCCTACTTGCTAAGAATGTCTACGAGAAAAAAGGTTTTAACAGCAGAATCAAAACACAGTCGTCCAGAGCTGGAACAAGGATTGCAATCCCAACTCTCCACTTCTATAATATGGTGAATAACTTTATATAGGAGTTGATATTGCCATTTGAAGTCCAACTGGGAATTTGTATTTGCAAAATTTTTGTCAGTCAATAAGCCTTCTCAAAATAAGCACTGATTATTAGCTTAGGAAATAGTTGCACAAGTAGAAATAATGCAATATCTTACAGAATGTCTAAGAACTAAGTAGAAATTATATGTTATATATAAAGTAAGTGATTTTTTTAATGTATATATCTGAACCTTACAGTAGACTGTCATTACCTTGTCTGTCATAGGACTGTAAGAAATTGACACATGTAAGAGGACCTGCTTAACTTTTCATAAATAATTTTTGAATAGATTTAAAAGTAAATGAACGTATAGCCACTTTTTTCTCTTTAAATAAGTGATACAACGTGACATTTTCATCTGGTTTGGTCAGGTCATGTCAAATTATGTCACATCACAGAATATGTTTGACCTAATGCAATGCGATATAAGTGCAACATCTACACCAAAAATTCGAAGGAATAATTTAAAATAAAATTTAAAAGAAGTGGATGAAAGTAAGAAATACAATACTTGGATCTGCTTATTCCAAACATATGTCTGCTTTCTTGTAATAGACAGATGCCCCTGTGTTCTCAGAGTCAGTAGCAGGTACTTCATCCCCAGCTAGTTACAAATAATACAAAAAAAAGAGGACGATTTCATTGAAATGCCACTTACTTTTTTCGTGTAATGGGTCTTGACAAGAAAATGTTCATGCTGTGTGACTTTGAAAATGCCCTTTTCTGGCAGGCAGCCTTCCTGCCAGTGCTACTGTTTGCTGGCTTTAAACAACAGGAACAGGGCCCAATTTAAAGTCCAGGAATCAACCAATTTGAGATGCACAGGCTCCCCATGAAGCAATTATTCCCTTGGATGGACATACTGTCTTCATTATTCCATAAATTTTGCAGAACTTAAATATTCAATCACTGATGTACATTCTTTGCACTGTTGGTAACATATGTGGTGTGATTGTCCAAAAAAGAAAGCACATTTCTGTCTCAGAATGCATAGTGTGATATTCCAACCCACAGGGATAGGAGTGGAGAAAACATACATATATACTAGGATAAAATTATGTCCTGTGGAGATGAGCTGGATGGGTTTAAAAGAAAGAAAGAGAAGTTTTGAATAGTCTTTGAACAGGATAGTCTAAAGATGTGAGTATATGCTTTATTCATCTCTTGTTCAAAATATGGAGATTCATTCTCTGCCTCCTTTGAAGCATTTTCATATTTCCTACCCTCCCCACTAGCTGGTAGCTTATTTTTGTTCAAATTATTGGGTAACCTCAGTACTGCTCTCCCAAGCAGTTTGCTTAAGTGTGCTAGCAATTCTTGTTATTTTTCAAATAGATTACATATTTTTTATTTTAACAATGGAGGAGCAATAGAAGACCAGGAAAAACAAGAAAGGAAAGGAAAATAAAGCCAACCTCTTATGTTTTATAGAGTCTATGGAATTATTCTCTGAAATTCATTTGGAAAAAAATAAAAAATATGTTTAATATTCTTTATTGTAAATTTGTTCTACTGATCAGTCAATGATTTTTTTCCCCCTAGGTTTCTGCTAGTAATACACACTCATCCTATAAAGTGGGTATATAGCAACTGGTACCTCAAATTTCTGAAACTGGAACCCTCCCCCATATAAAGGTCAGTACTAAAACCAAAAGACTTAATCAAGATCATGATGTTCTGTCTTTAATATTAATTTAGAATGCAAACTTTCATAGGCTAAAACTGTAGCAATGGCAACATTTAAGTAGGAACAAGATCAACCCCCTAAAATTTAAGTCTTATTTGTGTTAACTGAATTTATGTCTGAACCTGTTTCCTAATCTAGCCTTGTCTTCCATCCACTGTGCTTCCTCATGGGTACGGATTTAAAGAAACCTGCAGAGGTCCCTGAGACGGGAGAGTCCTTGCCAGCTTAACATCTCTAATTTTTGCTGTCTGCTGAGCACAGGTAAAATCATGGAAAGTATGCCATCCACCAGAATGTCCTAAGTTCAGCTCTTCCAAAAAACTGGAAGAAATCTTTGAATGTCATCTACATCCCTTCAAGAAAATATAGGGAAACTTTCAGGAACCTGCAGACCCTCTCTTCCTCTTACAAAGTAGAAATGTCTCAGATTTTAATATAGTGTTGGGATTATACCTTATTTTTTCAGGTATAGTAATAAGATGGACACTTGAGGCTAAGTCAAATAGGGAATGCAAATGTGTATTACAATATAAAAATATTTTGGTTGGACAAAAGGCACTATTTCCAGTGACTACTATGCTAGACTCTACAGACACTTTAGTTAAACAGAAGGAGAGGAGAAACAGACATGCAGACAGACGATCTGATAAGTCTGCCAACTGCTTCCTCACTTCTTTTAATAACACCTAAAAGTAACAATCTGCTGTCTAGCTTACAGTATCCAGTTTCATTCTGTCATTTTCTCTATGGGTGTGTTGTATCATATTAAAGTAATTAGATGTAAATCTGTGGTCTTGATGATCTGTGTTTGATTAAAAAAAAAGCATTTTGTGGTGCTGACATGCTCAAGATAGCTCCTAGTAAATCATTTATGGAATCAGAGACCACAGAGCTGTATTACTGAAGCAGTAGAAATAAATAAACTAGCTTTACAGAGAAGGTTTAAAGTCCCATTATATCGGTTCAGCACATTGTTACATTATATTGGTTCTGATATCACAGAATCACAGAATGGTTGAGGTTGGAAGGGACGTCTGGAGATCATCTGGTCTAACCGCCCTGCTAGAGCAGGGCCACTTGGAACAGTCTGCCCAGGACTCTGTCCAGACAGCTTTTGAATATATCCAAGGAGGGAGACTCCACAACCTCCCCAGGCAATCTGTGCCCGTGTTCAGTCACCCGGACCTCAGTTACTTTTTCACAGTGAAAAAGTGTTTCCTGATGTTCAGATGGAGCCTCCTATGTTTCAAACGTGTGCCCATTGCCTCTAGTCCTCTCACTGGACATCACTGAAAAGACCCTGGCTCTATCCTCTTCACACCATCCCTTCAAGCATTTATGTACATCGGTAAGATTCCCCCTGAGCCTTCTCTTCTCCAAGCTGAACAGTCCCTGCTCTCTCAGCCTTTCTTCATATGTCAGATGCTCCCGTCCTTTCATCATCTTTGTCGTTCTTTGCTGTACTCTTTGCAGTATGTCCATGCCTCTCTTGGACTGGGGAGCCCAGAACTGGACACATGACTCCAGGTGTGGCCTCAGCAATTCTGAGTAGAGGAGAATAGACACAGACAATGTTATGTTAAAATGTTTTGGACAAAGCAATGGTCTTGAAGCTTATGTGGCAACTTCAACAGTTCAATAACTTCTGTTACATAGTATAAATGTGCTGAAAGTTCTTTGGCAGTTTTTATCACTGCCAAACAGTGGTTTTTAGCCCTTGCAAGTGTATCTATCTAGACTGTCAAACAACATAGTTCTCCAGTTTATTCCCACATGCTTAAACTTGGACTTGTTATTGTATAACTACTCATTTTTCCCCTGACTGTCTTTTGGAGTGAACCATCCAGTTGTCTTTCCAGACAAGATCCAGGTGAATTTCTGGGGTTCATAACAACTCATTTTCACATTTAGAACAGCTTCTAAAACATGATAAATGGGTTGCTCCACATTTGCCTCTCTCTGCTCTACAGAATCCTTCAGCAGTATCTCGGAGGGCTTTGAAATCTCAAAGATGTCTACATCTTACACCTGCAGGCATGAATTGCATACTCTAGCTTCATTAAAACACCAGTCTGGTGGGATAGAATACATCCTTGCATTATTTCAAGCACTTGGAACTAAGATAAAACTTCCGTGTGGGTGCTGCTACGCATCCGTGTGTTCCTATATGCACACACATGCGTTCGTGTGATTGTATGTCTGTCCCCAGTAAACCACTGAATGACCTCCTGGATAATTTCAGCTAAGCTAAATGGTGAAGGGTTAAGTTATGAAATTAATACGTTGCTCATGAAAATTGGCTTTCAGTTACGAGACAGAAGCTGTTAAATCTCCATTATGCCTCCATGGAGGCAAAGGTTGAAACCTGAGCTTTACTTAGAACCAGAGTAATCCACACCACAAAGTGAGACATTAGGAATGCCCTCACTGTAGGTACATTTAAAAAAACCCCAAAAAACAAACACCAAAACACCCAAGGATTCAAGCATGGAACACATGAAATACATTGGTAAATAGCTTAAATAGTTGTACTGCTTATTGAATTCTCTAAAGGAAGAGAAGTTTTTCCTCTTCTCTTCGTACATTGATCTCTTGCTGATGGTCCCTACCACCAGAATACACACACACAAGTGTTATATTTGGCTCATTCCAAGGTTTCAAAGGTTTCAGGAGGGCTGAGGTAAACAAACTTTAGCTGTTCAGGAATTGGCAATTTATATTAACTAGGTATCTAAACTTCATCTATGGTCAGTAGTGAGAGCCATCAACCAGAGAGGGGTTAATCTAAAATAGGTGTGGAAGTTCTGCCATTTGCAACACTTTCTAGAGGTTCTTATTTTGTGTAGAAGGAGCCTTCATAAATTGCTGGGATGCTTAATTATTAGATGGTTGAAAGATTTTAAGATGATGATAAAAGTCAAGTAACATTAATCTCATCCTTGCTGCTTGGATATATCTTGCTTGCTACACGTATCTGTATGTAGAAAGACAGAACGGGGAGAGGTCTCAAAGGCTACAGTGTCCCTTCTTTTTTTCAAACCACCATATCCTAGAATTTGTTCTGTTAGTAAGCTCCGAGGAACCCAAAGTAATTCAATGTATTTCATTACTTTAGAATCTGATCAAAAGCCCAAAGAAGTCAATGGAAGGTATCCTATCAATTCAATGGGCTTTAAATCCTGTTAGTATTTCTTCTATAATCTTCATTGCTTATTCTCTTGTTTGGGATACCAAAGACTGGAAAACATTTGTTATCTAAAATTACTATTTCAGTTCCTCTCCAGCAAATAACTTGAAAAATGATAAAATTTATAGTTTGAGTTTCTTTTTTTTTAGATTTTCTTTTTAAGATGATCATAATATACCCACATTGACAGTAATAAAATGGAATGGAATACTTTCTTTGCTATGATAAATAGTTAGGGACTCAAAAATAACCTTTTAGATCAGAAATTTTTCACTGACACTGGAAAATTTACTGATTTACTGATTAGAGGCATTATAAACTATCCATGTGTACGTTAAATGAATAAAGGTCTGGCTGGTATGTTGTAGTTAAGATATTGTTATATCTGCTCAAAAACCTTTTTCATTAAAAATCCTCTTCCGTTATCTACTGTTTTGTTTTCACATTTGAACCAACCATTTCTTAAACAAGCCAGTATTTTCAGTATTGAAACAGAGTCACGGTTACAGAGGAGAAATATGTTTGGACTCCATTATTTCTCCACATAAATTTGAAAGAGAGAATCCAAGACATTTTGGTTTGATTTGAAACTCGGGTGTTCATCTGATAAAATGTTCATAGCACTCTTGTTGAAATCAAGTTATACTGGTGAGCCTAATGGCAGATCTGTCTTTAATGTTATATTTCCCAAGCTATTGGTAGTACAGCACTTTTTTAATAGATGAAAAGGTGAATTGCTTTGCTTTGTTAAGTTTTTATTCATAAAAGTCTGTTAAGGTTGGGGAAGGCTTTCATCTTTCTTAAAGAAAGCGAATATGAGTCATGGATCATAAGATTAAAACACAGTGATAAAAAGGTGATAGTAGTTTCTCTGAGCAAAAAGAAAATACAGTATGAAATAAGATAAAATATTCCAAAATGCCTAAATGACTTAGGAACCTAAAGTCAGTATCTAAATGTATGTACTTATCTTGGATTCTATATATTTGTAAAACAAGAATTCTCACTTTTTACTGTTGGTCTCTTAATAGTCATTCTGGATTCCCTGAATGGGATTCATCTCATCTTCCTTAAACATCTACCTTGAATCTGAATTAATCAACCAGGGTTTCCTTTATAGTTGGTAGAGAATAATAGGCACTCTCAGGGTGCAGTTCATCTGACCTACTTCAGATGCCTATTTTAGGATAAGAGGAATTGTGACCTAGAAGTGCCTGTTTCTCTCCTTTGACTACTCGGGAGCCTAAAGTGATTAGCTCAGGTGCAGGCGTTCACACTCTGAATGTGTACATTTAGCCAAATGAATTCCTCCTTTCTTCTGTGTGATTTATATCTTAGGGAATTTTACGTACCAGAATACATAGCCATACTTTACCCGCTTTTTCTTCATGAAAAATATGTATCTGTGCAAAAACATTTCTTATGTTAGCACTTGTATTAGTGCTTAAGCTTTCACTTTATTATCAGAAATATACTTAATTTGCAAAGGGATGAAATATAGCTATATACTTCCATATTTCTTCCAGTGAACAAAAACTCTTAAAATAAAATGTAAGATATAGGACCTCAAAGACAATGTGACATTATAAGTTAACATTAATATAAATAGAATAAACATCCAGCTGCAGATTTTCCTGGAGGGGATAATGAAGGATTAGCTCTCTTTCACCTGACTCCACGTTATCTTTCTTAGATAGGTTCCCGAAAGTCACATGCCAAAGGCTATATTAAGAGCAAATCCCATTAAAAAAAAAACAGCAGGGGAGAATGTACCTATCTTATGGGGAGCTCTACTTGCATGTTTTTCACTCGTCAAGTGATGTGACGGAGTTGTGGTCTCTTCTCACTCTGACTGACACAGCGGGAAGGGGCACCTGTGGTGCCCTTTCGCTTCAGGCTGCAGCTGTTCCTAGGAAGCTCTGGCAAAAAAAGCCAGAACCGGGAGGTGAATGTTGCTTTAGTGAAGAATTAAAAGTAACTAGGTATTTTTTCTTGTGTCTTTCCTCATACATATACCAATGTTTGCCTCCTACTTTTCACTGTTCCACCTGGTGTTTTAAAACTATTTGCATGTAACGTGAGAAAAGTAAGCCATAGAAGCAGACACAGCACTGAACTTCTGAGGCAGGATGCACTACCTGTGTCAAGCAGAATGTTTTATCAATTAATTGGGCAGCTTTTACAACTGATTAACTATCCTGAGGAAAAAGATCTCTGACAGGACTTTGCATGTGGGGTTTTAAAGATACTGAACACCACTACTTAGTCAATATGTAAGTTCGAAGTAAGCTATTAATTAAAAAAAAAGCAAACAGACCTAGACGACTTGCATAATTCAGGAAGGTTATCTCAAAGATTTCAAACAATGATGGCCCGATTTTCTGAACTTTTCTCTTTCAAATGATTTTTTATCCTTTTTTTTTAATAATTTCTATCTAATTTTTATATGTCTTTCTCCCTCTTCTCATTTCCAGTTTCTTTCCCGGTGTTCATTTCCACCTGCTGGCTGGAAGGACATGCTTAGGCTTGTCTGTGTTACTCTCATGGCTTACTGACTCTTGATTATATATTGAATGGGATCTGGGCACAGGACAATCTTCTCCACCCTGCCCTGGTTTCCGTGGGAAGGAAAGTATGGTATGTGAGCTGAGTGACAGCCACGGACCTCTCCAAGAGTCCAGTCTACAACTCAGAATTTCCTATTCCAGCAATGCATATGACCAGCTAACCAATGGAACAAACAGAGAACAATCTGTACCTCCTTCCAAGAAAAATATTTTTTTTGGCAATTTCCTCTTTATTCACTGCTTGCAACTAATGCTCAGACCCTTCAAGCCATTTAGCTGTGATACGAATCGGTACTTAATTTTTATTTTGAAAGAGCTTGTTATACCCAATCTTTATTTGTTTGGGAAAGGTAAATACTGCAGCTTTTTTTGAAGACAACTAGATAATCGTATTGCTTTGTTATCTGCCTCTGGAAATAAATAGAATAAGTATTTATGTGCTTTCTTCTTTTCTAATACAAATATATTTGTTGAAAAATATAATACTATTTTAACAATGAATTGTCGTGGTTTAACCCCAGCTGGCAACCAAGCACCACACAGCTGCTCACTCACTCCCCTCCCTGTGAAATGTGGGGGAGAATCAGAGGGGTAAAAGTGAGAAAACTCGTGGGTTGAGATAAAGACAGTTTAACAGGTAAAGCAAAAGCTGCACACACAAGCAAAGCAAAACAAGGAATTCATTCACTCCTTCCCATGGGCAGGCAGGTGTGCAGCCATCTCCAAGAAAGCAGGGCTCCATCATGTGTAACAGTTACTTGGGAAGACAAATGTCATAACTCTGAACATCCCCCCCTTCCTTCTTCTTCCCCCAGCTTTATATGCTGAGCAAGACATCATATGGTATGGAATATCCCTTTGGTCAGTTGGGGTCAGCTGTCCCAGCTGTGTCCCCTCCCAACTCCTCGTGCACCCCCAGCCCACTTGCTGGTGGGGTGGGGTGAGAAGCAGAAAAGGCCTTGACTCTGTGTAAGCACTGCTCAGCAGTAGCTAAAACATCCCTGTATTATCTACACTGTTTCCATCACAAATCCAAAACACAGCCCCATACTAGCTACTGTAAAGAAAATTAACTCTATCCCAGCCAAACCCAGCACATGAATAAAATAATGTAATTCAAAATTATTTGTTATTCATAATAGAATGCATGCACATGCATTGTTTCTATAAATTTTTCTGAGATCAGAAATCTTATGTATAAAAAAGGCCAAAAGACTTTATCTCTTAAAAGTAAACAACCTAAATCTGAAGTTGAAGATTTATTTTTCCCTGAAATCATGAATAATAACCTGTAAATATAGTACAGGATTCTTATATATACTTATAGAATAATTACCTGCAGGTTTCAGGCAGAATACTAGCAGACCTAGGGAAAACATGGGCCCTCTCCAGAAGGAAACAGGAGACCTGGCTACCTGGGACATGGAGAAGGTTGAAGTAGTCCACGACTTTTTTGCCTCAGTCTTCACTAGCAAGTGATCTAGCTACACCGCCCAAGTCACAGAAGGCAAAAGCAGGGACTGGGAGTGTGAAGAACCACCCACTGTAGGAGATCAGGTTCAAGACCATCTAAGGAACCTGAAGGTGCACAAGTTCATGGGACCTGACGAGATGCATCCGCAGGTTCTGAGGGAACTGGCGGATGAAGTTGCTAAGTCACTCTCCATCCTGTTTGAGAAGTTGTGGCAGTCCAGTGAAGTTCCTACCGATTGGAAAAAGGGAAACATAATGCCCATTTTTAAGAAGGAAAAAAAGAAGACCCGCAGAACTATAGGCCAGTCGGTCTGACCTCTGAACCAGGCAAGACTGTGGAGCAGATCCTCCAGGAAACTATGCCAGAACACACAAAAAATAATGAGGTGATTGGTGACAGCCAACATGGCTTCACTAAGGGTAAATCGTGCCTGACAAATGTGGTGGCCTTCTACACAGGGTTACAGCATTGGTGGATAAGGGAAGAACAACTGATGTCATCTGCGTGGACTTGTGCAAAGCATTTGACGCTGTCCCACACAACATCCTTGTCTCTAAATTGGAGAGACATGGATTTGATGGATGGACCACTCAGTGGATAAGGAACTGGCTGGGTGGTCACATTCCAAGAGTTGCGGTCAACAGCTTGATGTCCAAGTGGAGAGCGGTGATGAGTGGCGTTCCTCAGGGGTCGTTATTGGGACCGGTGCTGTTTAACTTCTTTGTTGGCAACATGGACAGTGGGATGGAGTGCACCCTCAGTAATTTTGCAGATGACACCAAGCTGTGTGGTGCAGTTGACACGCTGGAAGGAAGGGATGCCATCCAGACAGACCTTGACAGACTTGAGAAGTGGGCCCATGCAAACCTCATGAAGTTCAACAAGGCTCAGCACAGTTTCCTATCAATGGCATCCTTAAGGAAATATATCCGTCTTCTTGTTTCCTCTTTGAAGCTTTGAGCTAGATTCCATACGAATGATCCCTTATTTTCCAGAAAATGCAGTAATCTTTATCCTCTTGAGACTATTAGTCCAATGTTGATTCCAGTTCCAGTTAAACAGAAAACTTCTTATTTGAGAAGTAGAAGAAAAATGTATCATTTGCTTGTAGTATACTTATACATATTGCCTTGGGAAACAGCATTTTTGTGAATAATCAGGAAACAAGGGCCAGTGGTCAAATGTGTTTGAGATGAGCCTCTGTCATTATTTTGCCTCCTGAGTTTATGAGCCTCTTGGTCACAGGGAGGTGCTGGTAGATGTGGTCAAGCCAATTTTTGACCAATCTCAAAGATGAGCTTAAATAGCCACAAAAAATTTAGAGCATTTCTTGGAGATGAGTTGGCAGCCAAAATCTTAGTTGAAAAGGCTTATCAAGCCTAGCCATTCAATTACATTAATCCTTAGGAAATTCTTTTAATGAGGTAATTATTGCTATTATAAACTGGGGAAAAAATCTGTGTGCAAAGTTGGAGACAATGTAATCAATAATGAAACCTGCATCCTGCCTCCTTTTTTAATCAGTGTTGAAACTCAAGGGAAAGAATAAAGCAGTATCGGTAACCATATATCAAATGCACTGCTAAATATCATTATTCCTGGCCAAACTCATGCTGCTGTTTTTCTATTTAGATATTTGTACTATGACTAATTGGACAGCCAATTTAATGTCTTTATAAATGAGATAATTTAGGATGTCTTCTTACTGTTTAAAATCAATAAAAAATAAAAACACTTTTCTTCTTTTAATTGAACTAATTAAATGCCTCACCATTTTACCTCAAATGCTAAATAAACAAAATATTTTAGGGGATAGCTTCCTATATTTTTGCTTTTTTTTTATGAATAATGAATTACTAGTCCATATATTACTTCTTAGATTTTTCCATTCTATTTGTATTTTTTATTTCTTAACAGCTTCTTTGGAACTTCATCAGTCTTTAAAAAAAAAAAATATTGCATTTGCCAAGATTTTGCATTTGTCCTCATTGAAAAGATGACATCCAGTTTCTGTATCATTACATACAGTTATTCCTTTCCAAATGCATGACTTTATGTCTGCCTTTATTAAATTTCATGAGGTTCTTGTCAGTCCATTATTCTAGCCTGTCCAGGTCCCTCTGAGTAACAGCCTTGCCTTCCCATATTGACTGCTGCCCCAAATTTGGTATTATCTCCTTGAAGTACACTCATCCCATCCTACATAGCATTAATAAAAACAGGTTGGTCCCATTATCAGTCCCTGAGGGAAAACACTGCTAACAGGCCACCAGTTGGACTTTGTACCTACTGATTACTGCGCCTTAAGGCTGATTGCCAGTCAGCTCTTATCCATGCCACCAGAAATCTCATCATAGAAGACTACGAGGTTACTGAAGCACAATTTGTTCCTGGTAAACCCATGCTGACTGTTCCCAGTCACCTTCTTGTCCTTCATGTGCCTGAAAACGGCTTTTAGAAAGATTTGCTCCATCACCTTCCCAGGGACTGAGGTGAGGCTTACTGGCCCATAGGTAGGTGGCTATGTTTACCTATATATTGGGTTTATGGGGCAAGGTTTTGGTAGTGGAAGGGTGGCAGCAGTGGCTTCTGTGAGAAGACACCAGAAGCTACCCCCATGTTGGAGAGAGTTCCAGATAGCTCTAAGATGAACCTACCACTGGCCAAACCTGAGCCAATCAGTGACGTTGGTAACGTCTCCATGACAAAATATTTAAGAAAGGGTAAAAAACAACCTGCAACAGCTGAGAGAGAGAGGAGTGAGAGTCTGTGAGAGAAACAGCCCTATAGACACTAAGGTCAGTGAAGAACGAGGAGAAGGAGGTGCAGAGACTCCCCTGCAGCCCGTGGTGAAGACCATGGTGACTCAGGTTGTCCCCCTGCAGCCCATGGAGATCCACGGTGGAGCAGATGTCCACCCTGCAGCCCGTGGAGGACCACAAGCCGGAGCAGGTGGATATGCCCTGAAGGAAGCTGCAGCTTGTGGAGAGCCCATGACAGACAAGCTCCTGTCAGGAACTGCAGCCCATGGAGAGGACCCCACACTGGAGCAGGTTTTCTGGCAGGACTTGTGGCCCCGTGGGAGACCCACACTGGATCAGTCTATTCCTGCAGGACTGCACCCTGTGGAAAGGACCCATATTGAAGCAGTTCATGAAGGACTGTATCCTATGGGAGAGACCCCAGGGTGGAGCAGAAGAAGAGTGTGAGAAGGAAGGAGCAGCAGAGACAAAGCATTATAAACTGACTGGAATCCCCATTCCCCATCCCCCTGTGCTGCTCAGCAGGGGAGAAGGTAGAAGAGTCAGGAGTGAAGCTGAGCCTGGGAAGAAGGAAGAGATGGGGGAAGGGGTTTTTAGATTTGTTTTTATTTCTCATTATCCTACTCTGATTAATTGGCAATAAATTAAATTCATTTTCCAAGTCGAGTCTGTTTTGCCCATGACAGTAACTGGTAAGTGATCCCCTTGTCCTTATCTCAACCCATGATCTTTTTTTGTCATATTTTGTCCCTCTGTCCTGTTGAGGAGGGGGAGTGATAGAGCGGCTTGGTGAGCACCTGGTGACCAGCCAAGGTTAACCCCCCCAATCACAATTTTGAATTATCAGAAACTTCCCCTAACAACATTGGCCTTTCAGAGATCATCATCTGAAAAAAGAGTTAGATTTATACTGCATTATTTTCTATGCTTTATTAGATATATTAAATTTTCCTTTTACTGTTATGGGATCATGGTAACCTAGACATCATCTCATACATAGACTTCTACATATAAAGGCCTAAAAGAAGGTATCGTGTTACGGAAAGGAATCCTATCTGAGATCTCTACAGTCGATGTCTATCCACATCTAAGTTGAACACCCCAGCCTTAGTGAAAGGAGGGAAACAGGCACTTTTTCATCTGTCTATTTTAGTTGTCTACATCAAGATGAGATGAATCCTAACCTCCCTTTTCCGATCACAAAGTAATCTAGCTGACTATGTTTAGCTAGGTCAGCTATGTATGGCCATATCGCAGATATTTAACTATAGGTAAGACTAATTAAACACTGATGTGTTCACAAACACTTGACTTTGTAACAAATTCATAACCTGAGTCCTGAACATTTGACTATGCCAGTGGCTGGACTTGTTGGGATGATTTGCCCACTTGAGATTTCTGACACCTTAATCTGTCAGTTTTCAGACTAAATCTCCATCAGTAGTGGCATTTTGTCTGAGTAAAGAATGAAGCATTAAGCACAGTTCTGTGCCTTAAAGCTGAAGTTTCAGTGACAAGTAAACAAAGAGAGGCTGAGCTCTGCCATATGAAATGACAGTCACTTAAAGGTTCAGCATTGATAACAATATCAACAGAGAAAAGTAACTAAACTATCAAAGTCTTTGGACAGAGAATAGATTAAGATGAAGACCAAAACCTTCAGAGCTAGCTTGTAACAAAGCAAACACCTGCAAAATGAAAAATTAACCTGGAAAACTTATTTCTAGTAGACAAACCGTTGATACGATTCACAAAGGGTTGCCATAAAGTGTTGCCACTTTAGCATAGAAAAAGCACACAAAACAAAACAAAAGTGAATTAGGATTAAAACCTTTCATCATTAAGCTCTTTCTCATGGACAAGATGTCCTGCAGTTGTCTAGTCATGAGGAACTTTCCTATCTTTATCTGAAACATGGATTCTAGCCATTACTGAGACGAGATCTTCAGCTGATTCTAATAGAAAGTATGGTACCTGTAAAGTGTCAGTAACAACTGCATTGTGAATTAAAATTTAAAAAACCCAGAAAAACAAAACAAAACACCCTCCCCCAATTTATTCCTGTAATAAACATGTAGGTATTATTAATAATTTAACAATTGCATCAAGAATAAAAGAGATAATACACGTGATGGATACATTTAAATCTGAGGTTCTGCAGAAGCAGCCTAAGGCCTTATATACCCAAGTTAACTCTATCTACAGGAATATTATGAGACCGTATATAAGAGTAGTGAATTGCTAGAGAGACAATGTTACCTGAAAGCTGCTGATCTAAATCAGTTAAGCAGTATCAAATCTGGTGAGTGACTATCACCTAAGACAAAATCTCTATGGTGAGACTGAGACATCCAGTTTCTTGCTTAACCAATTCTATGGCACAGTCATTTATAGTTGTGTGAGGACAAGCGTAGATACAAACTGAAAATTTATGTCTATGATAAAATGATTCATACTCACATGAAAAACAAATAGCAGAAGACCTCTCTTTCAATGGTTTTAAACTGAGAGTAGTTTTAGATTGGACATAGAGAGGTTAACTAGGTGTTTTTATATGTACCTACCAGCTGTAGTATACTACATAGGCAAAATGAAAAATAACAGAATAAATGATGAAATTATCTGTAAAATCAGCGAGCAAAACAAAAACGCAGTTCTAACTGGTGGATCAAAGGCCTCTTTTGTGACAGATAACATTCTGAAAAGAAATATATAAAGAATAGAAAAATGAGGTATTTCTACGGCTGGAAGCATTCCAAACTGATAGATTAGGTCATTTTCAATACCCAAGTTGGATTAGTGTTTGCCATAATCCTCAGAAGAAAAAGATACTTCAGAGATATGGTAAAAGAAAAATGACAATGGAACTTTGAGAAACAAAAGAACAAAGCAAATCAAAATTACTAATATGAAGCAGATATTTAACAGCCCTTTTGTCTGAACACTGAAGTTTATCAGAAGGGGCTAAGGAGATGAGGAAAGAATTACAGATGGGGGATCAAACTCTTCCTATGCCTGGCTTCTCTGCTGGACAGAGCACTAGCTACAGATTTAGCCTATAAAGTTTAGGACTGCATATGAATGAAGAAAATGAATTTGGAACAGCTTGTAGATGCAGATAGGAAGTTTTTCTAGCATCTGAGATTTCAGTGAAAGAAGAACTTTATCAGTGAATGATTTAAAATGAACAGTAAAATACTTGGAAAAAATATTTGGAGGAAGCAAGGGCAGCAGGAAGAATAACACTAGAAGTCAGATTTTAAAATCTGGCACTGTTTTTTTTGACAAGTGATTTTTCATAAACATATTCTGATATATCAACCCAGATGAGTAGCCTGAATAACTGACATTCTGCTTCTGACCATGACCAATGCCAGTAGAAAAAAATACAAGTGAGCCTTACAATTTAAAATACAATTATGAATAACAGAAAAAACATTCTTCTCTGTCCCCTTTTGAATTCCAGAATTACTCCAAAATTAGTTTACTTAGCTAATATGTGATTCAAACTCAGAACTAAATCTAATGAAAATAAAAAGAGGAAAAGTAGTTTAGTAAAACAAGTTAATAAAGATGGTCCTGCTCATTGGAGAGTTTCAATAAAAATATTCAATTCTGTAAAGAAAGCCCTTAAACTCATTTGCCTCTGTGTTTGGTAACTCTGTTTTATGGGGCTGAGAACTGCCAATAACTTAAAAAATCTACTAGCTTTTCCAGGAGGAAAAAGAAGAAAGGCAAACTTCTTAGTTTTGCTGTGGCATTTCATTTTTTATTTGTTATTTCTTGCTTGATTTAGAATTCACATATTTTAGGCTTTGTATTTTATTCTGGACTTAAGGTGGAATTCAGCTAAACCAAGTTTGCGTAGTTTGCATCTATAAATTTAAATCCTTTAAGCATATAGCAAGAAAGGGAGTTTTCTCAAATGTCATCTGAAATTTAATAAAAATCTCATAAAATCTTTGGATAAAATAGTTGATTTTTTTAATGCAACTGTCTATAAGGTATTTTTTCAAGTTTCAGAATTATTGCTTTATAAATATCTGCTCATCAATATTTTTAATCGTGTGGTCGAATTCAAATGAATAGAGCATGAAAACACTTCAGCATAACAAGCTTTTCAGAAAATAGAAATTCATGGATGTAACCCACATGTCCAATAGCATTACAGAGGAATAGAGAAATTGTCATTCTCCTCAGATCAGAAAGAGGAAGAAATGTATAAAAGACCTGGAAAAAACATTGTAATAAGTAAGAATTTACCCTGGGAAAAGGTGAAAGGAACAAGGAATTTAACATATACAGGACAAGACACGTAGGCTCGCAGGAATGTGTTAGAAGCTGCAGAAGTATAGGAGAACTCCTAAGTTTCATGTCCTACAGGCTATCAAAAGAAACAAAAAAGTAATCTCAAAACCAAAAAGTGTGTTATTAAAAAAGGAAATATGAATTTTTATATCACTGTCCCAGAAGTAGACTTAATAAATATTCCAACTTCATAAGCATATAAGGAAAATACTCTTTGCAATGATCTGAAAATTAAGTTGGTGATGTTTTGGGTTTTTGCATTTGTTTGTTTGTTTTTTATAAAAGGTTGTGGCTAAATCCACCAAACTGTTGGAGTACATTAAGAAAACTTTGGGACACTGCAGCAGGAGTATTGAACAACAAAGAAAGTACACGGTTATTGTCACACTGTCTTGGCGATGTAATGATTCTATCTGTGTGAAATTTATATGATTCCTGTTTATATGCCAGAGAAGTTTTGATTTATGT
Organism: Phoenicopterus ruber ruber; assembly: GCA_009819775.1. NCBI lineage: Eukaryota > Metazoa > Chordata > Aves > Phoenicopteriformes > Phoenicopteridae > Phoenicopterus > Phoenicopterus ruber. The sequence goes on along the minus strand of CM020215.1, from coordinate 184,630,386 downwards.
TAACATTTTTTCTTAAAGGCAAGACTGTGAAGAAAGACAATACATATTCAGCAAAGAACATATAATTAAAATATGACAATAAATACCAGCTCACAAAAGCTTACTTGATTTACAAATAAACTCGGGTATTGGTTACATTTAACCTGAAGTTCTGTGGGAAACAGAAGCCATATTATCACTGAAAATATTGGTTTTATGTTAGTTGAATTTCTAGATGATCAAATGCCAGATTTAACATTAGTATCATCCACCATTAATTCAATAAAATGGGTCTATTACCTTTCTCATCAGGGAATCATATTTGATAAATATTGTGGCTGATACCTCTTTTCTACCTAGTACAAACCTGTCTGATATTTGAATTCAAATATTGCCACTTGCATGGGTTTCGGGCACTCACTGTTCCTCCATAATCCTGTAGTTACCAGGAATGGAATTCTGTTCCAAGTGTCAGAAGGATGCTTTTGGCATATGCAAGGCAAAAGCTGCAGCAACAGCAACAGTTAAGTGACTTTTTCATGTGGTTTGCTCTTCAGTAGAAAAGTTATGCTTTGGAAAACTAAGGTAGTTTTCAATATTATTTAAAAAATAAAAGTTGATACAGGTTTGGTTTTGTTGTTTTTGTTGGCTTTTTTACGTCACATGAAATAAAACTGAAACTTACACACATGGTTCCAACAGAGAGTGACATTACTCTCTGAGTTAAAAATCTGTAGGTTCAAACAAAATCTACTCTTGAACTCTCTTATGCTTCAACAGAGTTGTTCAAGTGAACTCCCAGATACAGACACCGTTTAAATTACTGTAGACTTAAACTTTACTTAAGTCTGCAGCACCAGGTAGTTGTTTGAAGGTTTCAAATGCAATGGTAGGTCTTCTGCTTCCCATCTCCCACTGAAGAGCTACAGTGCCTGAAGCTGCTCCCTGCTGAAAATACACTTGGTAAAGTAGAGAAGTCTTCTGTAAAGTTATCTGTCTTGCTCTCCAGTTGAGCCTTATAACTGAGAAACACAGATTAAATGAAAAGAAGTAAAGAGAGACCCTGTGAAAGGTGAAAAGAACAAGAAATTTCGTATAGACAGAAGACATATAGGCTCACAGGAATGTGATGGAAGTTGGAGAAGGATAGAGAACTTCAAGCGTCCTGTAGAAGTTCAACAAAGTGATGGCTGAACATGAAGGAAAGGTAGGGAAAGAGGAAGATGCTAGTTCACAGGAGTTAATTAAACGAAGAAGATTATCAACTATTGGGTAGAAGTAGAGGGTAGAACTGACAACTGGATACAGAAAGCCATGATGCTATAGGGAAGTTTCACCTATGCTGTTGCAATATGGGCTTGGATTTGATTGATAACAAACATGTTTGGTACGCGTGTATTGCAAAATGTATTTTTTTTGATACTGTACATGCTATTCATCTTACCTAGTTTCAAAAATCTAAAAGTTAGACAGTAAAGTGTCACTAGGTCATCCAATGTCCACTTACAGTCAATGAAGAAAAATAATCATGACTGAAGTGGGATTCATATGTTCTATTTTGGATATCTGTCTTAGGATGATACAAGTCACCTTTTGGAAGTCTTAAGGGTTTTTAAGTCTGAAATTAGGCCAGAGGAATTTTACCCAAGGAAACAAGCTGTTTAAATAGGCAAATGACATGGATAATTTAGTAACTAACTAAAATTGGGTCAAATCAACTACCTTAAACCTAAAAGTAAGGATCACTGCACCTTTTTGGTGATCAAGCTGTATTATTTAGCCTGAGCTGTTGACAAAGAATTCTTTCCACAACAAGTCAGTTTCTATCTCATACTATATTTTTATTCTACTGTAAACAAAGCTTTAGATATGGAGCAGTAAGTAACCCCAGGTGACCAGCTTTAAGGAGTTTAGAGGCAAGCATAGGACGATGTGACATGGGCAGACTGATTTTTCATCTCTACAAGGAATACTGGTTAAGGACTTTCAAAGTGATTTTTCTGCTCGTTGACCTGAACATGTTGAAACCCAGCTAATACTGTAAAAGTGGTCTGACTGCCACTTTCATAGACCAGTATAAACAGTCAGAAGGATAATTATGCTTCTAGACAAGACTCAACAAAGGCATTATTTCATATGCCTCTTTCAACCCTATATACTGATGTGAGCAAAGAATTGACTTGTCATATCAACTATCTAGTGGTAATGACATACCAGTTGGAGTCCAAGTTTGGGTCTCTTGAGCTATTTGCCGTTTACTATTTTTCTCCTTGAGCCTCAGAGCATGGCTATGTGAGCAATGGGAACAAATCTGCACTCGCTATATTTGTAAGCTCCCCAAAGAGCTTACATGAGGAGCCATGCTCTGACTGTCTTGGCTGGAAATACTTTCTCATCATGTGAAACTTTGAAAAGCTTTGTGGGGAAGAAGCAAAGACAGGAAGAACAAAGGGACTGCAGAGGAACAGGCCTTCCTATCTTGTCTATCACAACCTCACTTGCAAGAAGAATGCTTATCCTTTCTCAACAAGCTGTGCAGCAATAACGCTTGGCTTTGCAGTCAGTGTTTCAGTCTCACTGCAGTGATAGCACTATCAGAGTTCTGCAAGTTTATACTGAAGATTCTTGAAGATTCTGGGGAGTTTTATTGTTGTTTTTTGTTTTGTTGTTGTCATTTTTGTTGTTGTTTTTTCATTTTTTTTCTATTTTAAAATTCTTTCATGATTGTAGGAACAGGTTGCCCAGAGAGGTGGTAGATGCCCCATCCCTGGAAACATTCAAGATCAGGTTGGACGGGGCTCAGAGCAACCTGATCTAGTTGAGGATGTCCTTGCTTATTGCAAGGGGGTTGGACTAGATGACCTTTAAATGTCCCTTTGAACCCAAACTATTCTACGATTCTATGATTGTAGTGCAACAAAAAGAAGAGGTAAAAATTTGGGTCCCTACAAGAAAAGATATAAAAATTCTAACAGTAAAAAATAGGTGTAGGAGGTTATTAACCACTGACAATTGTTGTCTAATCTTCTGCTTATACTAGAAGAACCTTGGAAAGACATGGTAAAAATGTATTCATTGATTCTCTACTCCTATAAAGGAAGCAGAAAATGGAAGCAAGTGAAAAATGGAAATTCCCTTTGATTCTCATGCCTGGTTTCTGTAGGAAAAGAAGAAATTTACATTATGTGGAAGGACATCATGTGTTTTGACTCTATTGAAATTTTTATTTCAAGGAAATTTTTTCCTTGTGAAAACACCGTCACTGCAATACTGGCAAGGTCAATGTCAGGTTGGATTTTCTGCTGTACATGTATCACTTAGGTAAATTAGTTCTGCCATAGGGGCTAGCCTAACCTGGACACCTAGTTTTCTGAAACCTTCTCCTTCCTGAATCAGTGTTTCTTTTGTTTACATGGATCATCCTATCTGTTTCTGTCCTTTCCTTGCTACTTTTATTTTTTAACCCCATGCCCTCATCTAATTGACATGTAGAAGGAGATCTGCTTTTTTTGATTTTTTATTTAAGATAATTACTTGACTCTCTTTGCCTCCATTTAATTTTCCCTTTTAATACAGTTACCATCACAACATGTGTGATACTTACTCGACTTTCATTGCCTCCATTTAATTTTCCCTTTTAATACAGTTACCGTCACAACACATCTGTGAAATATGGAGCATTGCAATCACAAACTTAAAAATGAGAAATTTATGCATAGTGATTACGTGCATATAAACAGATCCCTGGGAACACAGGAGAGACTAGGTACTTCCTGATCATCTTTTGACTCAACATCATTTAGTGAAAGAGATGAAAATACACCTTTTTTTTTCCTTCCCCAAACTATATGAGCATGAGGTTTTCATTAAATCCTTAAAACAATTGAAACTCACATTCCTGATCAACCAGAAATATACGTTAAGTAGGGGGAGGCTGTACATGCATAGGCTCTTCCAGTCAAAGATGGCCACAGCATGATAAATAGATGGAAGAGTGTTAAAAAGAGAGGGTAAAGAGCACGGCAGTTGTACAACAATTTGTACAGCAAAACTGGGGGAATTCATCTAAGGGAGGGCACCTAAGTTCCTGTTTGCATTTCCATGACAATTTTGGTTTTGTCACATAATTTTAGTGAAAGTAAGTTTTCAAGAAATTAAATTTGAGGGAGACGTCTATTTTAGGTTCAGTTGGCCTGCATTTAGCCAAATAGGATAGTGAGCCTTCCATTCAGTGAAAAAAAAGAGCCCCTTTTGTGAGTAGTAGCTCCTACTGTACTTCAGGAAGGGCTTCTTGACCAAAAGGTTTATTATCTTTTTTACACTAAGCTTGGTACAATTACACATGGCATAATTCTGGTCCCTGTGTGCATCTTTGACACAAAGCACACTTAGCCCACTGCATCATCCTTGCGATGGGGAGAAAATAAAGAAAACTAGAGAACCTGCAGCAAGAGATGTGGTTGAAGGACTGCTCATTACAGCTTTTTCCAGACATCTAGTCTTACTGGGTAGTACTATTATCATACTGTGTATAATAATGTGCTCTGAAATTAAGTTTCTGGTTCTTTCTTAAGATAACTATGCATAACCCAGTTGTAGATGCTTGGCATATGATTAGTAACCTGTTCATAGTGTCTGGCTTCACAAATCTTTCCTCGTGTTGTATTCTCTTTCCACCAAAATCCATGCGGTTTACTATAGGTATGTCTCATTCACTTTAGAATTCTTTCCTTTTACCAGGACAAGGTGAAACAAACTTTTAAAGCAGTTTTTAAGCCCATAGTGTTTCTAAAAGGCTGGGAAAGAGTTACTACCACATTTCTCCTTCCAATTCATAGCTAACTTTTTCTATAAATTACAGCTCTGTGAAGAAAGATGAGTAGATTTAGTGCATATTTCTTATTGGATTATTCACACACCTCCTTTCAACCTTCCTTTTGACATTCCTCCCCACCCTGTAATAAAGTATATCATTATTTATGTTTATTTTTGGCTCCTGAATATCTTGGATTGATTAAACTTTGTCTTAACTGTAACCTAAGCTCTCACTATCAGTGTACTGCCGAGTAGTCACTTCCTTTGAAACAGACTTTGTTCTTCTTCTATGTCTGCTAAGAATGAACATCAACAGTGTGGTGGTGGTCAGCATACTAAAATTGTCACGGTGCAGGCACAGATGTTTTTTCTCATCTGCAAACACAGTTCACTTTTACTTTCCTCTAGCCTGTGCATATGGATACACATATCCTCCTTTCTCTTTTAAAAAGATCCTGACTTTGTGTGCTGTTGGGAAGATGCCATTATAGGAAAGGCAGGCTGCAGGCAGGAAACTAGGGTGGCAATCTATTTAGAGATAGGACAACCATGCCTGTCCCACAGCTCCAGCCGGGAGCAGGGCAGCCAGGGGACACCCACCAGGGGCAGCTCCAGCCACAGGCTTTGGGCACCTCCCTGGGGATGGGGACAGGCCAAAGACAGTCTGGGACATGGGCCTATGGGTAGACCCAGACTGGAGGGCCCATGGCTGGGCAGGGCAGAGCTGTGGGGAGCTGGAGACTGGCCCTGTGGTGGCATCACAGGGGCACAGGCTGATGGGCCCTGGGGGCTGACATGGCGTCCTGGGCCATAGGCAGGGTGGGGGGAGCCCCTGGGAAGCCGGGCAAGGACAGTCAGGCCCATCAGTTCCCTCAGGTCCATGGCAACTTATTCTGCATTGAAAAAAAAATTATATTCAACACACCTCTTGATAATGATGCTCCCATCTTGTCTGATAGGGCTCTCAGTGGCCCTGCCTGAGCAGAGAGGTTGGACTAGGTGATCTCCAGAGGTCCCTTCCAACCTTAGCCACTCTGTGATTCTGTGATGCTGATGTTGCTGTTGTCATCATAAAAACTTGGTTAATAGTCTAAAAATTGTGACTCTATCTGGTCATTCTGATGATATAAAGAACAGACATCCTATTCTTTATGGCCAAACAACTATTCACCCGCCCCAAAAAAAACCTATGTTAGTAGCATTTTCAAACTTCAGGCCCAACAGCAACGAGTTACAGTGCTATTTATGGAAAAAAACAGTTTATGTCATAGCACATCTTTGTCTTTTGGCAGCTTTGGTTAATCTGACTTTTTACTGGGCCACTACTAACTTATTTCATGAATTTCAAAGTTGTCTGAGGTAATGGAGGGCAGTGCACTCGGAGAAATTTCTAAACCAGGAAAGTCCTTGTGTATACAAGCTTCGTACAGAATTGCTGGTCAGAGCCTAGCAGAGTGAAAGGACATATTTATGATGTCTAAAATGAAATATCACTGGGCCTGAAAGACCATTCAGGATGTATAATTTATTTAGTGAAATTGTACTCTTTTTGTGCATAAGAAGTTATACACCCTTTATTTGTTGGCTGAAGTTACCTGTACAGTTTTGTCAGCTTACAACTCCTTGACTACCATAAAGAAACTTCTAAATGTACATATTTGAGGTGCAGGTTAGAAACAACTAAAATGGAAGTTATGAATGACACATTCTTTGTTCTTGACCTCTGGAAAATGAATTGCAATTTTTGCAATTTATCACCAATAGCGTAAAACAGAAACTATGATTTCTGCATGTAAAATTCAGATTTTATATTCAAATTCAATTTGTTAATTTTGTAATTTAATATTTGATTTTGGTGGCAGGCCAATTACTTGCTTTGTATTTTTATTGTTACATGAATTTTTGAACTAACAAGATTTCTTCAGTAATGTAAAATATTTTAATGTGGATAAAATATAATTAAAAAGTGGAAAAGCATCTGCAGAATCATATTTCCAGAGTGTAGGTCATTGAGGGCTAACTATTAAAGATTTGGTTAAAAACCAAAATTGTTACATATGACAGTAACCTTTTTTGTTGAATCCAATGACATAAAATTAGAGAGCATGTTCTCACAGAGAGCAATATCTGAGTCATTGACAAAATATTGTTGGCTGATACGTCATGTTTTCTCTCAGGAGATGAGAGAAAAAAGCATGAAGTATAAGTCTGAAAGGAGTGAGTTAGGATACCTGTTTGATAAAGGGAATTGGGTTGAGAAGAGTCTGAAGAAAAAGGTCAGGGGACAGAATAAGGAAAGTAGAACCTGGAGGAACCATCCAAAAAAAAAGTTATTTGGCAAGACAGTAGACAGTAATGGGAGTGGGAGAAAAATCAAGGCGTGTACATACTGAGAGAAAAATGCAAAGTTAAAACCAGTGTATTTTGGAATTTTTTAACTTTGATAAAGTATATTAAATTACATTTAAGAATGCCTTCTTCCAGTAGAAGACAGGCCTTGGATAACTGCATTTGCTGATTGCCCACAGGGAATGTTGTTTTGTTTTTTTTTTTCTCTTAGATCGACTTGACTAGCCACATATGTGCAGTCATTTTATGCAAATTCAGCTGAAAACATTTTTAGGCCATAAAATGCAATGCTTAATGAAGAGAATTTAAGTATGAGAGCCCTCGGTTATGAGTTTGTGGATTTTATTGAATAAATAATTTCAGTAGGGAAACCAGGCAAATGTATCCAGCTTTGATCATTACAGATAAGGATAATTTGCTATATTTACAAGAAAGATCTTTTTTAATGTTTGATGGCAGATTTCACTTTGGAATCTATGGAAACAGAAAAACGCTGAGATCTAGAGATGAGTTTAATGTTTCTGCCTGATGAAATACATTAACCACAATCATAAATGTCACCATTTATGTAGCTTAAATTTTACAATCTGTCTGCATTTCATATTGTCTGTGGGTCATATCTAGCCTCTCTAAAGTAAAAGGATTCTTGATAATATTGCAAAGTAACGCAGTAACACTTTCTGCAGATGGTTCCCCTGTGGAATTAGGGAAGACACTGAGCCCAAGGATTAGGGGAAATACTGGGACCCAAAAGGCAGAGTGTTTCTATAAGAAGGAATCCTCTTGCTAGACCTCACAATTCTTTTGATGGGGTGACTCCTATAAGATGTTACATAAGGAATGATAAAATTTAGCTTGAGTGTCAGGAACATTATTCCCATGTATGTTCTTTTTAGCAGCGTTTGTTTCTATTGAAATTTTTTAAAGTAAAGTACTCTGGTAGAGTGGTTGAAAATCGTCATCCCCTTTGTCATCAGTTTATCCTTGAAGCCAAAGTTATACAATGTCCAGGGTTGCAAAGCAAATTGTGGAGAACAAAGGGCAATACACTTGCATCGCAAACCTCACTACACTAAACAAAAAAATGAAAAAACCCATCTAGTGATGTGCAGAGTTCTTGAACAGGGGATCTGCTTGGCTAAATATCTTGTTTACATGCCCTCCTCTTTTCTTCTGTTGTCTTTCTCCCTGTTATGCTGCTGGTAGGCTACGTAGGTTTCTAACCCTGAAAAATCAGGGAAAAAAAGATCATTTTTATTTGTAATGATTCCAAAGTATTCTTATGCATGATATAATAAGATAAAATTAATTAGATGAGTATAAACATATCAAAATTTATCTGTGATAAACCTTAGACAATAAGCCTTACCTTTCAGATTACATTGCACATTACATACAAAAGATGACAGTTAAGGGTAGGTAAAATAAATAATCAAATGTGAATGTGAGAAACGATGCATGGCTACTTTACAACTCATAGGAATTTATACCTTCACCTAGTGTTGCGCCCATGGGCTATGGCCAGTCCTTGATGATGACTTTTGCTGGCATAACGTATAACTTCAGATACTCAGATGCTGATGTACACCACAAATGTTAGAGTGTAACAGAGAAACTAAATTGACTTTTACTATCCTTTCTCTGCTTCATCGTTTTCAAAACTCAAGGCAACAGCTATACATAAGTGCTTATTCAGTGGGCATCTAACAGGGCATGAACTAAAGGAGACAGAGCAATCTGGTTTCCACCCTAGAAACTGACTGACTTCCCAAATGGAGTTTATGACAGCCAAGACAAATTAAAATTCCATAGCATAGAAGTGGGGAGGAGTAGAGAAAAAGCTTCTGACTTCGTGATCCAAGTTGCTTTTGTTAAAAAATGACCTTATAACTTGTACGGTACACTGCTAACCACATGTGTCTGTCATAAGATTAATGCCTATTCTGAAGCCAGCAAAATATTTCTTTCCAGAGAAAATAAATCAAATCAAGCATGATTAGAATAAAACAACAGTAACAACAAAAGAAGTTTACAGTTGCCTTGAGAAGGGGAAGATTACCAATTATTTGACAAATGATCTTAATGAAACATTTCAAAAATAGACATGTAAAAGCCAGGAAATGAAAAAGTCAAGTCAGTCATATGAGCATAAAGTATGGTTACATATAATAACAGGAAAAAAATGTTGCTTATTAGTTAGAATGTCAAAAAAATATACTCATCAATTATACTAGACTTAAAATGCATAACGGTATAGCTTTTAAAGAATAAACTTCTTTAAGAGAAACTATATATCTTAAAACCTCAAAAAGATTGTTTCCAGGACTTTCACAATAGTACTTATTTATATGTTTTTATTGGAATGATTTTTATTTTCCACATTTAGCTTTCCAGTTCTTGTCAATCAGAAAATGTCCAAATTATATTTTAAAAATAGATAATTTTGTTCATGTCGTGGTTTTGCCCCAACTGGCAGTTGAGCACCATGCGGCTGCTCGATCACTCCTTCCATCCCCAGTGGGATGGGGAGGAGAATCGGGAAAAGGAAAGGCAAAACTCATGGTTTGGGATAAAAACAGTTTAACAAGACAACAAAGGAAGAGAAAACAGGAAACCGCCCCCAATAACAATAACAGAATGTATTAAGCACATGATTCACAGTACAGATTGCTCACTGTGCAGAGCCCAATGCCCAGCCTGCTCCCGAGCAACGTTCTCCCTTCCCCCGACACTGTTTCCCCTTTATATACTGAGCATGATGGGGGTCACATGGTATCGAATATCCCCCTGGCCAGCTTCTTCTGAAAATTAAACCTATCCCAGCCAGAACCAGGACAGTTCATTAATTAAATATTCTGCAATAAAATTAGTAAAAAATGTGGCTATTCTGTATAGCCATGGACATATCATTCTTGACCTAAAAAAATAAAAAAGCAAAGTACAAGTCAGTAAGTTTTCTAGAATTAAAGTTTTCAAATTTATTTTCCTTTCAAAATAACAGATACTGTAGACATGAGTAAGTAATTCCTTGCTTCTCTGTTTTCTTGTTTTCTTGGTTTGTCTTGCTTGCTTGTTTGTTTTCTTGCTCATTTGCTTTCTTGCTTTCTCCTCTGTATAGCTTTGTTAGGAAAGAAGGAGTACTTCAGGAAAATGAATTCAGAAAAATTCTGGCTTTACATTCTGTTTTACTAAAGATTGAGCTAAAAAAGTATATTTTCTGTCATATATCTTTCCAATATATATGACCTAGCTTTCAATGGCATATTTCAGACATCTAGTTTACTTATTTCTAAAGTAGTGACACTTTTCCTTCTTCTTAAACCTTTTTAGAGTAAGGATTATGAATGTTAACGTTCAGATGTTGGTGCATAAATCTATTTTCTATCTTATATTAGATGCCTACATTTGGTTTTGTATCTAAGTAACCTAGCTGGAAGCAGTAGAACACTTATAAAAATAAAAGCACTGTTACTGTGGTGGAACAAGATCTGGTCAGTACTACTTCTGTCTTCAGTCAAATTTAGAATACTCTAGAATTGAGAATATTTAGCATAATACATTTAGAACATATTTGGCATTTTTAAATCGCCTTTTAAAATAGATTTGATATATGTAAATGTCTACTTATGTACTTAATATATATTTATGTATGTAATATGTATGTATTTTTACCTATATAGAAGTGTAAATATAAAATTGATCTTTTGAGAACCTTGAATTCTAAGGAAGGTGGAATAGTGTTGATCTATGTATCCATCTGAATCACACAATGGTATTGGTTGTGCTTATAACTGTAGTACTTTAAAAAAATTAACAGGATCTCTATATTTTTTCTAAATTCAGAAGAAACACAAATATTAGTATGTTTAAAATACTCCTCCAAATAGCGCTTAACAGGCAAGCTAAGGACACAAAGGACAAATTTGCAGGGACTATTTCATTTTAAAGATAAAAGTGATATTTTAATCAATAATATATTATAATAATAAGAAACTGCATTGAACAGTTCCACTCTACTTATATGCAAGGAAATATAGCTTTTCATTAATTGTTGAATGAACTGCAGTCTGAGTACATTCACTATTTTTATGTGGGCACTTACAGAATCTTCATCACCAGAGCAGCTTAACATTAATACCTTTACCCTTACAATACCTCTGCAAGGTAGACCTGTTTCATTCAAAGAGAAGAGCTGACTGAAACAGAGAGCAAAAGTAAGTAAATTATCCAACATCACAGTGGAAGCTTGTGGCAAAACCCCCATGTTTACTGATCTTCCAAGTCACAGCCTCATGCCTTCATCACAATGTTGTTTTTCACCTGCTTCAGAAAATGCCCCTTCACACACTGCAGAGGTGCCAACTAGCAGTGCTTTTGGAAATCAGATTGGAAAATTTATCATATTTTTGAAAGAAGCTTCCTATCATCCTTTTTCCTATATATATTCACTTATTGAAATTGAAACTATTTATGAGGAAAAGACTGTTTAAAAGAATTTTCCATTTCAAAAGCCTTTTTAAAGGAAGTTTCAAAATTGTTGAAGCACCACATTTTAATATCTTGCAAATGGGAATAAAAATGTTCATTTGAAGAAAGTCACCTTTTAAAACATTAATGATAATTAACAAGTACAAAAAAGAAAAAAAAAAAGAAATATTTTCAAAACATTAGATTAAACCATTTAATTCATTCTGTCTTTTTTAGAGAGAAGGACCACTTTAAATTTTCAAGGTTCTTGTCATTTTAACGGGAAGCCTAAATAGAATCATAGAATAGAATCATAGAATCGTTTAGGTTAGAAGAGACCTTTAAGATCATTGAGTCCAACCATTAACCTAACACTGCCAAGTCCATGCCACTAAACCATGTCCCTCAGCTCTGCATCTACACATCTTTTAAATACCTCCAGGAATGGTGACTCCACCACTTCCCTGGGCAGCCTGTTCCAGTGCTTGATAACCCTTTTGGTGAAGAAATTTTTCCTATCCAATCTAAACCTCCCCTGGTGCAATTTGAGGCCATTTCCTCTTGTCTTATTGCCTGTTACTTGGGAGAAGAGACCAACACCCACCTCGCTACAGCCCAGTTTCAGGTAGTTGTAGAGAGTGATAAGGTCCCCCCTCAGCCTCCTTTTTTCCAGGCTAAACATCCCCAGTTCCCTCAGCCGCTCCTCATAGGACTTGTGCTCTAGACCCTTCACCAGCTTCATTGCCCTTCTTTGGACACACTCCAGCATCTCAATGTCACTCCTGGAGTGAGGGACCCAGAACTGAACACAATATTCGAGGTGCAGCCTCACTAGTGCCGAGTACAGGGGGACGATCACTTCCCTACTCTTGCTGGCCACACTATTTCTGATACAAGCCAGGATGCTGTTGGCCTTCTTGGCCACCTGGGCACACTGCCAGCTCATATTCATCTGACTGTCGACCAAACCCCCCAGGTCCTTTTCCGCCGAGCAGCTTTCCAGCCACTCCCCCCAAGCCTGTAGCGTTGCCTGGGGTTGCTGTGACCCAAGTGCAGGACCCGTCACTTGGCTTTGTTGAACCTCATACAATTGGCCTCGGCCCATCGATCCAGCCTGTCCAGATCCTTCTGTAGCGACTTCCTACCCACAAGCAGATAACACTCCCACCCAGCTTGGTGTCATCTGCAAACTTACTGAGGGTGCACTTGATCCAAATCATTGATAAAGATATTAAACACAACTGGCCCTGATACTGAGCCCTGGGGAACACCACTTGTGACCAGCCACCAACTGGATTTAACTCCATTCACCGTAACTCTTTGGGCCTGGCCATCCAGCCATTTTTTACCCAGCGTAGAATACACACATCCAAGCCATGAGCAGCCAGTTTCTCCAGGAGAATGCTGTGGGAAATGGTGTCAAAGGCTTTGCTAAAGTCCAGGTACACAACATCCACAGCCTTTCCCTCATCCACTAAGCAGGTCACCTTGTCCTAGAAGGAGATCAGGTTAGTCAAGCAGGACCTGCCTTTCATAAACCCATGCTGACTGGGCCTGATCACCTGGTTGTCCTGTACGTGTCACGTGATGGCACTCAAGATGATCTGCTCCATAACCTTCCCAGGCACCGAGGTCAGACTGGCAGGCCTGTAGTTCGCTGGATCCTCCTTCTGGCCCTTCTGGTAGATGGGCATCACATTAGCTAAATGTTTACATCTCTGTATTTCCTGTGGAATAGGAAAACTATTTCCTATTAACCTCTATTTAAAAATTAAAATCCCCTTCTGTCCCCTGCCCTGTCCCTGCCCCAACCAAGAAAACCATGTATTTGAAGCAAAATAGTCTATAATTCCTACCCTTCCCTTGCCCCAGATTATTTGAATCTCTTGACTGGTTATTGACTACAAATAAGCCAACAAAGATATGTGCTTAGGAACATGGTATATGTTGTGAACAAATAAATTACTACTTGATAGATATTTCTCTGCTGAAGTATATTTGATTTATATATACTTTTATGTATCACTGAAATGGCTTATTTCCTTTTACACTAGACTCAGATTGTCTCTACTGATGTAAGATATGCACTGACCTATGTAATTGCTACTACATCACTGAGTAGTTGGAGACATTAAGATAAGGATCTAAGGTGCTTCTCCAGAGATGTCAACATGTCCTGAAGACCTATTAGTTGTGATGGGGCTGCTCACATACAGTTTTAAATTGCTGAAGTTCTACTTGCTCAAGGAAATTAAAAAGAAAAGACAGTGATTGCAGAGTTGTCAGCATGGGTTCCTACAAAACTCCTAGATCAATATTGATTTAAAAACTACAGGGAAGAAAATTGTGATAGCACAGCCACTTGGAAATGAAGGGTCATTGCAGAAAAAAGTTTTCCAAACTTATTTTCTGATTCTCTAGTCTATATGTTTCTTATAATACTAGATATGGAAAAAATACTTTTTTCTTAAATTAGCCATATTAGATAACATACCAGCTCCTGTATTTATGCTCCTTACCTTAGAGAGATCATCATAAAAGTGAAGTAAGAGTCTGACAAGAGGATATACCAATTGGGTTTGCCTCTTAAAAAAGAGGAAATATTTTATTAAGAAAAGATTAAAGTACAGTAGATATTAAATCTTTTTTTCTATTATTTTTCTGAATTGTAGAGGAGATGAGAAATGGTTGTCAGAAAACAAACAAAATCAAAACTTACAATAAGCACATTTTACCAAGATTTTTAATCTAAGCTTTTTAATCAAGTAATCATTTTCTTACTTCAATAAGAATGTAAAGACATGCCACTTTTTAAGGTGACTCTTTGTATCAATCTTTCTAATGGACCTAATTTGAAAGATCATCATTCTTATTACTGTATAAAGAGATGGCGTATTTGGTACGGTGTGTAGGCAAAGTTGCTTAACAAGATATTCAGGCACAGAGACATAGAACTTGGTGCATACATAAAGCATGTTCTATCCTATCGCAATCTGAGCAAGTATTGGTATTTAGTCAGATTTAGAACCGGGCAAAATCCGCTCATTGAACTTCTAAGTAATTCAGACTGCCATAATGGAATAGTTGGAAAAATATGAAACAAAGCTGTAGATGGCTCCACCATGCAAAGTATCTGGATCCTTTTTGTCACTCAGATAGCATATACCTTGTTAATGCCCAAATTTTATTTAATTGATACCATATATTGTAGTTACTATTGCAGCAGCACAGGTATGGAACTGTATTCTTTTTAGTGTATGTAAGAAGTCAAAAGTAAAAAACCTTACTGTATCTTATTTCCTTTCATTAGACACAAAAGTTTCTGATGTATTTTCAATATTAGTACGCAATGGGCTAACTTCAAACCTGAGGTAAGCGTACACTCTACATTGTATTTGACAATATTTTGCCTTGCTGGTACTTGCTTTCCTGCCTTACGTGATCTATTTAAGGTGTACATGCAGTATATGTACTGATATATATATAGCACAGAAATACAGTCAGAGTTTAATAGCTTGAAGGATCAACAACACACAGAATCAACATCCCATGGAAAAGAGAACATTCAAAGTACAAAGTGTATTCAGAGCAGGTGAGATTTCCATTAAAAGGTTATTTGTGTTTTGTTCTCTGCTGTAGAGAAACAAATGTTTCCTTATTAACAAGAGCAGGGCTAATTTTATAATTAAGGCATGCACGTAAAAGCACTAACTCTATACAAGCACATATTGCTGTTTAAATGTGCAACTACAGCTTATGTAGGCAAATATGAGGTCTCTGGAAAGCAGTCAGCTTAGACGCTAACAGCAGTATACAAGAATAGCTGCCTTATCTTCTTAATTTCCTTGAACAAGGGTAACTTCTGCACATTAGGACTACAACACATCAGACATTATCATCTGAATACTCATCCAGTCTTTCATAGTGCACTCACTTTGGTGTCCGTGTTGTCATGGCTGGATCGCCAGAAGTACCAGGGTTAGCTGGTTTGGCTTTTTTTCTCACGTTTACATGAATCTCAATTGCACCTTTGAAGTGCAACATAGACATACCTTTAGAAATTAAGTCAAAAACTCTAGCCTGCAATAGTACCAACCTTGCTCTGAAGTAGTGCTGGAACCATCTTAATCTCAGACGTCGTGAAATTCTGTTACCATATAATTAGTTTTTGAAAATGTAATTAGTTTTCATAACAGTATGAGATTAAACACTAAATGCTGCATTAATATATCAAAGGTCATTGTGTTTTGCATAGTAAATCGGGATATTTGAGTATTCCTACACGATACAATGCAGTACCATGTAAGGAATGCCCAAACAACCTCATATGTATATAATAACTGTGCAGCATTATATAAGGATATACACCTGGGTCTTGGATTCAGAGCAGCCTCCAAACAGGATTAATTGGCTGTGGCACAGCACAATGTTGGCACAACAGTATTGCTTCTAGTTCCAGATCCAGCTTGTGCTGGGGTAGCTTGAATGTCTCTGCATGGGACTGAGTGATGCAGTGTAAATCTTCACACGTCATGAACCCACTCTTGATTTCTGTATATGAAGGTACAGTTTTTTAAGGGTGTAACAGCTATGCTATTATACTGTACCTGATTATGACATATTTATGTATACCTACTGAAATTACTTATCATGTAATGGCTGATAATGAGCTTCCAGCAGAAACCTCTGGGAGAGAATGTTTCACCCAAACATTAACTTCATTAGGAAGATTCAGCAGAATGAATCAGCACATACTTTTCAAGGAGTAGTTTTAATGAAGATGAGTTGATTTCTCACTTACTTAAAAATTTAAGAACAAAATAAGAATGGCATTTTGTGGAATCCACTGCTGTATTCTTAACTATGATATCTTGTTTTGTTTATTATTTGGGGTGGGAGGTAGTGAAAAGTTTTCACTCTTTTTTTTTTCCCCCTGAAACAGCCGAAATAATAGCGTTCCTTATGAAAAAAAATTAAAAAAAAAACCAAAATTAAAAAAATCTAACAAAACCACATGCAGACCATATTACTGCAGTGGTACAGAAAACGCCAACCAAGGCC
This sequence comes from Phoenicopterus ruber ruber, assembly GCA_009819775.1. Lineage (NCBI taxonomy): Eukaryota > Metazoa > Chordata > Aves > Phoenicopteriformes > Phoenicopteridae > Phoenicopterus > Phoenicopterus ruber. The sequence goes on along the minus strand of CM020215.1, from coordinate 184,613,715 downwards.
ATATATTGTGAATAAAAGTATGGACATATAAACAAGATATCTTAATGCTGTCTATGGAGTCAATCAGAACAGATAAGATAACATGTTAGACAACTAACCACTCTTTAACAACCTCCAGATGCTTTTTTTATCCTCTTTAAATATGACATAGATGATATGCGAGCATAGAAGAATAAGCTATATCACATTTACTATATAGTTGGATTTGCCTATAGCTTCCTATATTTGTAATTAGATATAACACATAGCTAATATCTTATCGATTCAGACTTTTGCTGGCCTCATGTTATTATAATAGCTGCATGCTAAAAGTCAGACCTTGACTATACCTTCATATGAGAACTTGCAATCTATTCCTGGTTATCTTATTGACTGGCCATTATGTTCGGATCAATCATCATAAACCTGACTAAATGGCATCATACTCAATTTACAAAGCTGAATATAAAGGATGCAAAACTTTTTCCCTAGTTCACAGTGTTGGACGGAGGAACAAAACTGAGGTACATTTCCCTGTTCTTGATTACTGAGTTCCACTAAGGTCTAGTAGCTACGCCACTCCTCAGTGGATTTGCAGCTGGTGAAATTAAGTCTTCTTAAGATTTCTGGCAATTCTTGACAATAGTGAGACACAAGCCCCAATAACCTCTAAAGTAACTTTTTTTGTAGTTGCAAATGTTCATCATCAAATAAATGTTTATTTTATTCTGAATATGAAGAGAAAAGATATCTTGATTATTATATCTTCAACTGTTCTCTCTCAACAAGGTCATCTCCTCTCCTGGTGACAACCTCATAAATCTTCAGTAGCAATTTTAGCAACAGAAAACTCCAGGCATGTCCTGGAGCGGGGATTTATACTTGTGCAAATAGATTTGGAAAATATGGGTCTTAATACATTTAAGTTTAGTACATGTTTTTAAACACCATTTAAATCCACAATGGGAAGCATATTGCTTTGTGATCTTTGTTTCTTTACTTGTCTGGTTGATTTTTGACTCTTTATGTTTTGTGATTCATAGCAGACAGTATAGGCTGTAGAAAAACAAAACAAAACAAAATGAATGCCCCAAAACAATATGTGATGGAATAATCAAAGCAGGGAATAGAAAAGCAAATCAATAATAATGGACCAGTACGAAAGCCCTGCAATTTTTAGGCTTCTACCCTTTTTCCTGTCCTTCATTATTTCTATTGTTATTGGGGCTCTAAAACTCTCAGGGCAGAGGAAGTCTAACAACAAGCTTGTAAAAGTGGTTACTGTATTTTGGATCTTTATGGTTTTTATATTCTTACTGGCATTTAGTATAAAGCATCTTCTTTCTATATATTTTTTTTTATATTTTTCATATCAAAACAATTAATTTCACTTCTATTCAGCAACAAGATGGGCTTTTTTCCCTGTTTTGATCATGTTGCATGTGTTATGAATTTACATGAGTAGCAGATATCTAGTAATAGGACTATAAAATGAGGAAGCACCTGTTCTACTGTGGAATGATACAGTGATAATTTAATACAAATAATCCTCCCAGTGTTAAGAAATCAAACAAATCAAAATAGTGTTGCTATCTTGAAGGCCTCTCAACAAGCACTCTTTAACCTTTGTTAAACGTCTCGTGTTTACTATGCATCAGCTTTAAAGATCTAGATAAATGAATTAATTCACCTTTATCCCCTTGAGAAACAGTATTGATGTTTATGAAAATGAATTAAACATTCACTATCAATTAAATTCGGTGTTTGCCTTTTTAGAAGAGCTATCTTCTCACTGAATGAGAAATTTACCTGCCAGCAAACACAATAGACTGTTGTACTGTCCACATATTGGCATACATATTGGATAAACAAAACCCAATTACACTCCTGCTTATACTGCATCAAGATTACACATTATGTTCAGACCTCTTTTTTCAAGGAGCAATGCCCAGCTAAATTGCATCATTTATCCTAGGTTTTTTTATTGCTTAAACGCGTAGAAAATTAAGTTATTGAGAAGCTTGGTCTTGACAAAAAAATAAGAAAAAAGGAAACTATTTTTGTCTAGGTGTGGTTTACATTTTATTTTTGCCCACTGACCACATCTGTTTCCCTTTTTTATTTTCTGTGATGATAAGTAGCTTATTTGGACTTTGCGTTATGAAAATATTTTTTTCTCCTACAGCTGCCTTGGCAGCAGTTCTAAAGGACTTTTTGGGACAATCTTGAGCGCTTCTTCCTATTCTATCTCTCCTTTGATTTACACTATTAAATTTGATCCTAGATGTCTTTTTTGCTTGTTATTGTGTTTGGAGTAATAGCGTGTAGAAGTCTGGATGCAAACCAGAAAAACAGTATGGCTTTTGAGAGCAGACGATTAATACAAAAACAAGGACTGGAAAGAGACAACAGCTTTTCAGAGCAGGAAATGTATTAGAAAAATGACACAGCTCCTACAGCAGATTAAATGGTAGTGTAAGCTCAATGAGTGACACATGCAAAGAATGGCTGAAGTAAAATCTCTTGGGATGAGTGTGTGCTGAACATGGATACTATTACCTCAGCTGCTTTCAGAACTACTAACCTTTACAAGTAAATCTTTTAGTAAGTAACTTACATAATTTACTCTTCTACTTTGACTTATCCTGAACCATCATATTCTCCCATCTATTATCGGCATTTAATCTTTTTGTATCTTATTTTATTATACCTATAATTTTTATACTGTGTTCACTGTTTATTTAAACATTTTCATTAATGCAGAAAACAATAGAATTAGTAGGTTTCACACGTTGTTTATTCACTTTTCAATATTCAGAGGCATATCTGGATAGAGACAACTTGTATTCTTGGTCGGTTGGTTTGGGGTTTTTTTCACTTGTTTTAAAATGTCTGATGTTTGTCAAAGCAAAGGTGAGGAGACGCTGTGCAATAACAGCACAAGTAGGGAGGTTGATAACAGCCATTATTTCCCTTCCTTAGTGCCTTCCGATTACTGAAAAAAAATTCTCTCCCACAAAACCAGTCTTCACCTTATTTGTGTACAAGTCCATTGTCACACAGAGGTGTGATCATTGACTGCAGGCTTGAAGCTTTTTGCTGTCTTTCAACAATCACTGACACGACTCTACACTCTTTTATGTCAGTATCAAGGATCTTCTGCATGTTTAAGAAGAAAAGTGAATGAATTTTTGGCTTCTGAATGATCTCTCTGCATGAATTATGATGTTCAATTAGTCTCCTCGCTTATTTGTTTCCAATTAGTACTTAAGTTATGCCAAATCTAATCTGGGCCATCCTATTCTCACACTTAGTTCTTTCTGCCTTAGGGATGTACTCCATTCCTGATTCAGTCTACGGGTTCTAGCTGTAATCATGAATCAGAAATAATTAATCCTCAGCTTTGCTCAGAATTCAAGTACATCAGCTCAAGAATACATAGCAAAGATTCCTGCATGTTTATGTATGTTTTAAGATTCTTTCAAATTCTTGGTATTTCATTCAGCTGAGTGCGTATATCTTGGGGACAACTCTGCATGAACCTAACTATAATTAGAAAAAATGTAAGTTGCTCACTTTTCCTTTTTTTTACAGCAATCCAGAGAAAAAACATGTTTGCAAATACCCATTGATGAAGTAGGCAAGCTTTAACTAGAAGATATTCTTTGGCCAGGTAAAGGTTAAAATATTCTGTAAATTACTCAAAACACCAGTTTTGAGATGTTTAGAAGTATAATCACCAATTTATAGCTTTATAAATTGAGATGTAATACTCTTTCAAGGGAAGGCAAGATCCACACTTATGAGAGAGTTAATAAAGTGCTTTATTTCATAGGATATCAATTTAAGGAAGACAAACCTTTGTAAAGATATTTTTGGAGATGAGCTTCCTTCCTGTGTACATGCCACCCTTCCCTCTAGAACTGGTTCAAAATCATTAGTTGCAAATTCTCTTATTCTTTGTGCGTATATATGACTGAAGAAGGGGGAAAAAAAGCCAAACAAATCAAAGACCATATTCACGTGTGGTTGTCTCCATGATCCACAGTGGAGACCCTTCTAAAAGACATATGTTAAGAAAAGCAAAGCAAAAAAAATATATCTGGTTATGGAGAGTTAGAAGATTAAACATGTTCTTCGGCATTGCTCTTTTCCTCACTTCATAGAATCACATAATAATCAAAGACACATCTCCTATTTAGTCCTTCTGTGTAGGAATCATGCACATCACCTCTTAATCTTTAAAATATGATTCTATAGAGTAAAGCTTTTACTTTTTTTCTATAGGATTGTCCAAAGAAGATTTGAGTTTGGTGAAAAGTGAGCGGACACAGAAATGTGAAGACCATTCAGTGCCCAGAAATAAGTTTCCATAGAAGAGAATTTTCAGCTTTTTGCTACATCTGTGTAAAGTTCATTTTACCAAGCTGCAGGAATCAGAGCTTCTGGATGGATGTGGTTGGAATTAGGAAACAAAGAAAGATGACTGACAGAGTCCAGCGAGAATATTGGGGTTTTGTTTTTCTTTTAGCTCTTGGAATACCTTTTAGGTATTGAGGGAGTTCAAACTACTGGGTTTTTCCTAAAGTCATACTACATATTTTCCTTATTCTCCAACCCATTGAAACTGCAAAAGCAATTTCTACACAGTTTACTTTTTTCATATTCAGCAGAACAGGACATTAACCTGTTTAATGTTCATAAGTTTTGTCATTTATCCACACAATTTTATTCTTTCTGTTTGAATGAGTGATCTATTAAAAATGTTACTTCTGCCAAAAGAAAGATAAGCGTTATTTTCCAGTGAGTCTCCTATTTCAGTTTTCATGTAAGTTGTTAAGCAAATTCAAGTCACTTATATCTCTAACAAAAGAATACCATGTATTTTGCTAAAATTGTTTACACTGTAAAATTCAATATATTTAATTAAAATATTATCTGTGCATCTGGTCAGTTACATTAAAAAGTCTCTATAGGAAAAAACTCACATGGTATTATTAATTTTGTATAGGATGTTAATGATTCTAATACAAGACTAAGAAGGCATGAAGGGATATGCATAAATTAATCCCTATTTAAACTGATGCTCAAACACATCATATAGGCCATATATCTCAGTGTGAATAAGAATATTTTCCTGAATCATGGACTGAAGCAGAGTATGCAAAAGTGAACAAATCCAATGACAAACTTTGGGAAAAAACTAGGTAGATTAATTCCTTCTTATTTTACTAAGTGAATGTAGCTAACTTCCCTCATAACATTTAGTTATGTTGTTTGCCTTAAATTCATATAGTTTGGTGAACTTGTTCCAGATTCTTGTAATTGTCTTAGTATTTAAACTCTAAAGCAGTCTTGGCCACATATATAACATTCTAATTCAACAGTATTTAAAAAAAAATCCATCAACTTTATGAAGGTAACATGCTCTTTGGGCCTAAAATAGAGTCATTTTATTATTATTTTTATGGTTTTCTGCATTAGGGTCTTTAGGGACATTAAGAGAATTGCCTTGCTCCAGGGAGAGCTACTGACTGAAGGAAAAACTGTTCATTCTTGTAGACAGAGTGGAAAATGTTGACTTTCCTGTCCAGTCAATGACTCCTGTCTCGGAATGGTTCTGCAGTTAGTGCAGGAGTAATAATCCTGACTCGTCCTCCTTCTCCAGTTACCGTGTATGAGATGATGGGGAAGAATTAGAGTATGAAGTAGAGAGGTCAGAGTAATAAACCTCATGGTAATCTGCTTACTTTTAGCCTTTCACCCCATAGATGGAAAACTTAAACTATGTTGTAACTTAATGTAATCTCTGCAAATCTGTATACTGGAAAAGAATCATGTATATATTTATGTATCACCATGTTTCAGGCTAAGAACGATTGGATCTTGCTTATTATGCATAACTATTTATGTTAATAGTCTTATGACATGAGATTCTGGATAGAATACTAGGCCTGATCCTCCGTTCTATTTGAACAGTTTAAGGTGGCATGGCTTATTGAGGTTGGATCAGATGACCTCCTGTGGTCCGTTCAGACTTAAATTATCCTACGATTTGTAATCAGTGCTTAACAGAAGGAGAAAAAAGTAGCAATAGCTTTTAATTCCCATTCATATAAACTTTCCAAATCATGCTGTTGATTACCAGAACAAAAAATGGTACAACTAAGGAAAGACTTGAGTCTATTTTCAGTTTTATGCTGATTGCATTCAAAGTCAAGTCTTTAAAGAAGTTGCAACCTACCTTCAATTGGATGTTGATCAATTTGCCACTATATCTCAGAATGACTTTTCAAATAATAACTTGAAAACAGTGTGAAGGAGTAATTTATTCTTCACAGAATTCTACACTGTATTTTTCTCAAATTTACTTTTAGTGAAAAATTCACCCCCATAGTTGGTTATTTTTCTCAGATTTTGGGGAGCACATAAATACAAGCTCATCAGGAACTACTCTTTTTACAGCAGTAATTATGATGGGAACTGTTAGACCAATCTTACAAAAAATACAAAATATCATGTTGTTCTCCGTTTCTGTAGAGCCAAAAAATTAACACCTTGCAATCTATGATATAAATACTTTGATAAGAAATTGAGGTAGTTCTTCATTATAGCAAATATTTTCAGGAAAAAAGAAAAACTTTTAATTTTGAATCATAGCACATAAACTTTAATTAGTCACCCAAGAGAACAAGCCAAGCTGAATAAAAGCAAGCTAAAATTAGTAACAGGCTAACAGCTTGCCCATTTCCTTGGGCAACATGTGGCTGACAGATGATGTGATCTTTGGTGACAGACAAATTCTTATTCTCTTTCCCACTTTTAAATTCTATCCACTGAGAAAAATCAACAATTTCATCAATATCATCAACAGTAGAATCACCCAAATACAGAAGCTATTCCTAATTTAAAAGAAGTGAGAATAAGAAATGTTTGTGATTCAATATTCCTAATCTGATACCAGTGATATACAGGTGGTAGTAGAGGTAATAGTCGATGCTGATTTCATGACTTAATTGCTCATATTCACCTATCCTGATTTGCATTCTGGATCAAAACCCTCTCCTTTATGATATACCCTACTGGTAAATAAATTAATTGTTCTTCAAATATTACCTCATAAAAATTCCATAATGTCATTAATTTTCTTCAGTAAAAATTAGACAATATATTTATTTCTATACATTTGTTATGAGAATATCTGAATTTGCAGATCAGAGAACTAGTACCAAATAAACAGCTTCAACTTGCTCATCCAGTTGTTTGGTCCGTTCCCTTCTGATGTTTCTGTACTTACTTCTGATCATATTCTTCCTTCTGAGGTCTCTGCATTCTGAAAAAATTACCTCTTATTGTAAGTATGCTATTTCAAGCGAACACAGATAACATGATGCTCTTTGACTTTATGTCTCCTGTACTTCAACACACAGCCATCTTTTTCATCATAGGAAAACTCAGAAGTGGGAAAGAATTTTTTTTTAAATTATTTTATGTGATAAGTATTATCTGTTATTCCTAGTTATATCATGGGAGTGGTTCAAGGGCAGGGTCTGTTCTGCAAAGAACTTCTATGCACAATAGAGTTAATGAATCCTGGCTTTATACACATCTATGTCCTTCACTTCCATCTTCCACTGTAAATATCTCTCAGCCTTGCTGCTACTCCTTTCACATATGTCACTTTCAACAATAAAATACGGCATGTTTGAGGCACGTCTAAAATGATATGCATGCCTGCTGGTTATCTGGCCTCTGCCAAGTGGACTACATGATAGCTTAGCTCTGCTAGTCTCTCCTTCAGTGGAGATATGTAAGGAATGAGATTTACTAATTTGTGTTGTTCTTCTCTACTCAACTAAAAATGTCTAGTGCAATTGTTTCTGATATTTTTCTTCCTGTCAGATTTGGTAGTTACTGACCAATAGTTAAAAATACTTATGTATATACATATGTAATTTTGGTTTTGTATGTATATACATGAAGGCAGGAAGAAGGCCGAATAGATGGACAAAAAAAGATTGGAGGAATACACAGAGAGCATGATAAGGGATTTTTATATTCTTTGGAAACTGAGACGAAAAAATTTTCATATCTATGGACATATAACCCTGATTCTGCAAATTCACACATCTGTGTTTGATATATTTATTGTGAGTAGTACTATTTATGTATAAAATTCATAAAGGTCTCAAGGTCTTACTGATTCCTACTTTAGTCTTACTTTTAGAATGTTGATAAGTGTTACACAGCTAACACATTTTTCAAATCCTACTGGTTCCTTAACTTAATCATTTGCTCCCCAAAGAGCAGAAATTTGTTGAAAGGAAGCAAGGATCTAGATGCCCAACTCTTCTTGAAGTCAAGGAAGGTTAGATAATAAACCAGCTGTTTCTCCAGTCTTGTGTACTTCAGAAAATGGCTCTGAAGTGGCCAGGTTATTCAAATATTTGACACTCTAGCCAAAAGGCTTCCACATCATCTTTAGAATTAAGCTCATGGGTATAAAAGAATTCAGAATAAATTTCTTTTCTGATCTTAGGCTCTGTGACTACAGTTTTTACATAAAAATAGACAATGAAACAACAGTGTAGTCCCATCTAGAAAAAATGATTTTTAATACTCAGGTTAATGACTTATGACATGTCAATGAAAGCTTTACCTATCTATGGCTATAGTGAATTTTGTATCAGTAGCAATTTCTCAACTAAGATTAGATATCTCTTATTTAAAAATAGATATTTTAGCTTAAGGAGGAACTGATTAAGAGTACACTTACGCTTTTGATTACATAATAGAATAAAATAAATCACTGTGGTAGTTCCTTCTTTCTGTAGAGAGAATGCATTATTCCTACGTTCCCCATACCAGGCTAAAACATATGAAAATCACGTCTTGCCAAGACTATACTGTAACTCTATGACAGAGCAAGACTAGTAGACTAAATATCATGAGTCGTGGTACAGTGTTTTAACCTCAATTTATATTATAAATATATTTATAAATTTAAGCTTCATCTTTCAAATAAGATATAAAGTTATATCTGATTTCCTGAGAATCAGGGCTTAAAGTTGTTTTCTCCTAAATACTGTCCAGTGGAAGCCCATCCCTCCCCTTTCAGGCAATCCAATTGTCATGCTCTTTTGCATCTTTAAAGAAATAAATTTCCTTTTACTTTTCTTCTTGTAATTGAATTCCTAATAGTTTTTGAAAATGCAGTTGAACGTAGGTTTAACTGCAAGTCAGGTATTTGCTATTCAGATCTTTCAGTAATTAATGACAGTTACAAGCATTCAGTGCTAGAGGTACTGGCAGATTGGCAAGTAATCCCAGTACGGTTTTTTTTTTTCCAGTCTCCAACTAAATTTTGTGAATCTCAACGTTTTGTAATTGCTTCCAAGATTTTGGTTTTAATGGCATTCATGCAAGACAACTTTATGAAGAACAATAATGTTCAAACTCAATTGCAGATACTTGATTTATCCAAAAGACGTTAGCAGCTGTTAACCTAAAGGTCTCTGTTGTCAGTAGTGAGGGAGAGGCGTGCCCTTCAGAAGAAGCCTTAAATCATGTAGTTTGGAATTCTGTCCTGAGTGACTCTGTGGAGGTTGAGTGTTAAGAAAAAACATTGAGACTAAAAATCTGATTTAGACGGAAATTAGACATTTTGAATGTTGTCCATTCTTTCACTATCCTCTCAGCTGTCTCAAGTGCATACAAATGTTTGCTCATTGTTATCCATCCTTAGAAGTGACAATTTTCCTCTTTTTTTTTTAACTGAATGGAAGACTCTCAACCTATGCATTACATGTCAAGAAATTCCTCAGTAAATACAAATCTTGTGTGAAAAGAGAGCTTGAAGAGTACTTTATGTTCATTCAAGATATTTCCATCTTTTACATAATATTTTATTATGATCTAATGGCACAGCATGTAGAACATGAAGCATTCTTGAAGAATCTGCTAATGAACCCCCTAACAAGTGTTATGTATACATCTGTATTTTTATTTAATGTTGTCCTCCCTGAGAAATAATCAGGTCTGCAGAATGTAATCTATATTTTGTAGGGAGAACAGACAGCATAATAAAACTTATTGATGACAATAAACTTTGAAACAGATCAAGAATTTATCTTTGCGACCAAATCTAAAACCTGATGACAATGCAGAAGTCAGAATATATTTATTCAACTGTACCATTGAGATATAAGAGCAAGAACAGTATATTTTAAGCAGAATATAGACTAGAACAATGTCCACAATAAAGAAATATTCTTTAAAATGAACATACTACTGAGTTGCATTAATTACATTAACTACTTAGCTAATTATTATTTGTGAAAAAAATGGTAGTTGTTTTTTTGAAAAGAGAGGGAAGGGAAGCAAGCTTCACATAATTTTATAGCTGTGCCTAGAGGTATATCTTTAACAAATAAGTGGCAGTTTTCAGAAGCATCTAAGTCACTTAAAGGCTCAAAATATTTTTCCAAAACTCCCTTAGATTTATAATCCTAAGAGTAGTAACCTCAATGCCCTAAGGAAAGAAACCTAACCTTTTTTTCTCACATAATGGTTAGATTTGTACCAAAGAAAGACATCCACGAAAGCTAGGAATGTGAATCTACCTGAACAAGCCAAGAATATGAGAACAAGCAAGTTCAGATTTGGTGGTGGGAGACTGGCCTCAGAGGTTAACAGCCTCCATTAGGACTGGCCAGCGTGGTACGCACCTAACACCATGGGAGGTAGTGATGTCTGTGCACGTGCAACTTAATCTTCACTGTTCCCCTGTATGTCTATACCTTATAACAAAACGTAGTTTTCTATATGTTGTTGTTATGTGACCACCCTGTTCTGGGTAGCAAAAGTATATGATGGTATGTAGATTTACCATTCCGTACCAGATGACCTCTGCACCAGAAAATGGTCCTGGATGCGTTTGACTCACTAATCATAGTATGTTATGTCATAGTGTCACATTGCTGGAAATGTGCTCATCTTCACTCCTGGCTAGACAAGGGACACAGAGCCACAGCAGCTTCCCCTCTCTTGCGCTGGGACAGGAGGAATTCCCATGGATCCTGAAGCCCACCACTATTTGACTACCTCTAACATACACCTATCCAGAAGCCTATCCAGAAGCCAAAAGATCCACTTAGCCTTTGGAAGACATGAATTAATTTTTCTCCTCTGCCTGTAAGTAGTCTGAGACAACAACTTTTAGAGGAAGGTCCCAACCAAACAGTTCTCTGAGGATTACTCTTTCTCTCCCAGTCCCAGCCCAATACTGAAGTTATTCTGCTTTGCGTAGAATATTTTTCTCCTCAGTGACTGAGAGAAAAAGACAGTCCTCATGACAGAGCAGTCTACTGAGAAGACTCAGGCTATAAAGGGAAAGAGAGAAAACAGTGTTTTCTTTTAAAACATGATTTGGTGGGAGACACTCCATCCTTCTGATACTGTGATGATGACATATAAAAGTATCGGGATAGCAATGTCTCTCTGCCCTCCTGTATTCCTTTTACAATTTGAATCATCACACTTTATTCATCTTAATGAACACTTAACCCCTCCAAGTCACACGGGGGTGGGGGGGGGAGGGCGTGTCTGACCCTTCCTTTTTGTTTTTCTGTACTTATTTATTTATTTAAACATATTAATCCACATTTCTGAAATACAGCTTCTGTGGGCTATCAGGTGTTCCTTAATGGCAAACAAATTCTTTTAATTATTTCATTTTTTTTCCATTCTACCCATGGTTTTATTGCTTCCCTCTTGGGTCCAAACTGCTGTGATTACTGTTTGCCTATGGACAAATGATCTGAACTTCCTTTTTGAATCCTAGATTGCACAGAAGAACTGCAGTGGAGCAGTGGGACATGGTATATTTCTCAGTACCACAACTCTGCATTCACTGGGTTTTCACTGAATTTGACAAGGTGTTATATTGCCTTTAGACCACTCACTGAAATGTGCTGAATGTACTAGTAAAAATGGGATAGTGTTGCACACTTGGGGTATAACTTCATATATGTTATTCTAGAATAGTGCCTTTTTAGAAAGAAAAAGAGATAAATCATAAGTAAATCACAGAGTAAGAGATGGTGAAAGCCTTCATGAGAAAATAACTGAGGCATTAGAACCTGTATGGACCACAACAGAAGTGACAAGTAATAGTTATAAATGGGTAATTGGGAATCTGGAGAGTTGTCCCCTTTCAAGGTAGATGAGACATCCTTAAATTTTAGGGAGTAAATGCACGTACAATTTGTTTCTAGATTGTGTAATGCAGTAAGTATCTTATAGTCTTTTATTTTTTTCTGTTGTGTTGGGTTATATTGCGTAAGTAGCATTTTGTATACCGATGTGACATAGAATAATATGATTTAATTTAATACGACAGTTACAACTTAGAAGAAAACCTACTTTGAATCAGATACTTACCATCAATTTCAGCCATGAGTATCTGAACTGATTTGCTGAGTATGATGGGACTGGATGTTTGTGAAGTCCAGGTCCTTGTGAGTAGCCATGATAAGCCATGAGCATTCCCGTCTTTCCATCCTTTGAGGCCACTCGTGGTACACTCAGTGACATTTGTACCATACCTATTAGCCTGGATAACGGTGGGGTTTACGAGACAGAGATAATAAATAAACTAACACCAGTAATGAGCAACAGATCTGTGAGATGAAATGAAGCTTTCCCTGTGTTGTCAGAAGAGCCATGAAAAAGTATAATGGTGCTGAGACTAATTGTCCTGGAGGTCTTTAGAAATAAGTGTAAGGTCCCAGTACTATAGGCTGATTACCTTTTACAACATCTATAATGGACACTAGAAGTGGTATTATCATTAAAGAAATTACAGTTTTTCTCATGTTAAAACACGAAGGTGAAGGGAAGCTGAAGATACCCAGTGTTTTTTTTCTGAAAGGGAAGGAGAAAGAGGGAGGACTAGTTTTCCCTTTTTTTTTGCAAAGACCTTGAAACAGCTCTACATCCTGTAACACCATTTTCTGCAGAAGCTGGATCTTCTCCAAGGACAGCTGGTACTGACCTAAGCCAAATGTGTTTAATGTGCAAAATGGTAGGGGTTTGGTGTTTGGTTTTTTTTTCCTTCCCCTGAATTCTGTTGTCTGAACAGTACCATGGACTTGTGTACTACAAAATTATGATGCTTTCTGGGTATGACAACCTTCTCCCACTACTCTGAATTCCCATTTTAAAGAATTGATTCATTTTGGGGGGAAGAATCACTTATATTTTAGAATATGCCAGGAAATCTTATTGCATCCAGATTGAATATAACCCATGGACTATGAATCCAGAAAATAGAATACTGTTTCTGGGTTTGTCTACAAGGAGCTTTTCTTCCTCTATTCTTTGTTCCCCAGCTGACATAACTGATTTCTAGTAATCATCATCTGAATTCTGGTGTGTTCTTATTGCTACTCTCTAATGTATTTCTTTGCTTTGTTGTATAGATATGTTCAAATTTTCATGTTAACTTTGAAAATCTCCGATTTAAGGGTAAAAGGTACTCAAAGGTATGGGTAATCCAAATCTGGAAGCACTATCAAGTAAGAAATAAGAGATGATACTTTACTTTGTCAAAATAGCCTGTCCTCTAAAATCAAAAATAAATCTAAGCTTTATAAAGTCAGATTTTTTTTTCAAATCCAACATTATTAAATATTGTATTTCTTAGTTTAGTTATTTAATTTAGTGTTATTTTCTGCCCAGAGATATTCACTGTATGGAAGGAATATGTGTCCAATGGACAGCTATGCAGATCAGGTACCTGTGGTCTCCACAGGTCTTCCATGTGGACATACACTGGCATCTTAATAGCTCTACCAAGGAAAAAGAAAGAGGACAAATCAAGTGAACTAATAAATTCACATTATAAGGATGAACCAGCAAGGACTTCCTTTGATAAGAGTCCTGGAAATGGTAAAAGACATCTCTCACAAGCTACTTTTAGAGAAACAGAATGGAAGGAATGTTGCTACAGATAAAAAGAGAGGGGAAAAAAAAAAAAAAGAAAAATTGTATTCTGTGATACAAATCACATATGGAAAAAGGAGAAAATATAAAGCATCCAGAAATACCTAGATCACAAAATCACAGAATGGTAGGGGTTGGAAGGGACCTCTGGAGATCATCTAGTCCAACCCCCCTGCCAGAGCAGGGTCACCTACAGCAGGCTGCACAGGACTGCGTCCAGGCGGGTTTTGAATATCTCCAGAGGAGGAGACTCCACACCTTCCCTGGGCAGCCTGTGCCAGGGCTCTGTCACCCTCACAGTGAAGAAGTTTTTCCTCATGTTCAGGCGGAACTTCCTGTGTTCCAGTTTGTGCCCGTTGCCCCTTGTCCTGTCGCTGGGCACCACTGAAAAGAGTCTGGCCCCATCCTCTTGACACCTGCCCTTGAGATATTTCTAAGCATTGATGAGGTCCCCTCTCCGTCTTCTCTTCCTCAGGCTGAACAGCCCCAGCTCCTTCAGCCTTTCCCCAGAGGAGAGATGCTCCAGTCCCTTAATCATCTTTGTAGCCCTCCGCTGGACTCTCTCATCTTTCTTGAACTGGGGAGCCCCGAACTGGATGCAGGACTCCAGATGGGGCCTCACTAGGGCAGAGTAGAGGGGGAGGATAACCTCCATCGACCTGCTGGCCACACTCTTAATGCACCCCAGGATGTCGTTGGCCTTCCTGGCCGCAAGGGCATGTTGCTGGCTCATGGTCAATTTGTCATCCACCAGGACTCCCAGGTAGGTCCTTCGCAGAGCTGCTTTCTAGGAGGTCAACCCCTAACCTGTACCGGTGCATGGGGTTATTCCTCCCCAGGTGTAGGACCTGCAGGATGTGTTGAACCTCATGAGGTTCCTCTCCACCCAACACTCCAGCCTGTCCAGGTCTCGCTGAATGGCAGCACAGCCTTCCGGTGTATCAGCCAGTCCTCCCAGTTTCTTGTCATCAGCAAACTTGCAGAGGGTACACTCTGTCCCTTCATCCAGGTCATTGATGAATAAATTGAACAAGACTGGCCCCAGTACTGATCCCTGGGAACACCACTAGCTACAGACCTCCAACTAGACTCTGCGTTGCTGATCACAACCCTCTGAGTTCTGCCATTCAGCCAGTTCTCAATCCACCTCACCGTCCACTCATCTAACCCACACTTCCTGAGCTTACCTATGAGATAGATGACGTGCTATTATCCAAAAGAGTGGTTCAATAGTAGACAGAAATTAATTCAAGTGTTGTGACATACATAGATTTTATTTAATACACATAATTGTATTTTTGTCTTGTATAAAATAAGATGTAAGATTTTTTGGGACAACCTTTCAAAGTCTCTATATTCCTTTACTTTTGTTCTGTTCTTCCCCGCGCCCCCCCCCCCCCCCCCCCCCAATAAATCTAGAATTTAATTTGCACAATCTATTAATTGAGACTGCAGGAGAATTAGGAGCTCTAGAAAAAGATAGGATTAGGATTGCTAGGATTTGTTTCCTTGGGATGTTGTGTTCCAGAAGAACACAACCAGAGGAGTGTCCCCCTTTACAAGGTGCTGACAGTGTTCCAAGCTGAGATAGACCCCAGGTAAGTACAGGCTGCGTTATTTCTAACATAGCCTTCCTCACTAAATGGAGGGGGAGTTCCTACACAAACGCCACAGATTCAGATTTCATGGTCCAAGTGCAGATGGTTTCTGTACTAGGCCTTAGATTTACTGAAGATTTGTCAAGCCTGAGATGATTCAAACAAAACATTTTGTCCTGAACAAACTAACAGTTCTAGTGCAAGTAGCAGGAGAGGGTGAACTTCGCAGTTTAAGTTCACCTATTTTTTTACTCTCTTCTGAAGAAATCTAGAGAAATAAGGCAGGAAACTCTTCAAGCTTTAATTATAAGTCAATGACAAAATTGGCAGGGAGAAGAGTAAAACTCAATTGTACTGTCATTGCTCTGGACTCACAAGTATTTTCCCCTCCTGATTAGTTTCACCCTCTGATAATAAAACAATTCAATCTCCACATACAAAACCACAATTATTGGCAGCCTTCAGGCTTACTTCCCAGCACAAGTCATGAAGGTAAGTTAAATAGCAGTGAGATCGCACACTTTTCTATGCAATCCTATTTTACATCTTCATTTACAGCTCACTGACATCTATTCCTTCATTGCCTTCAACATTCCTTTCCTGAGTATGATACTGCCTATGTATGTTTATTTACATAGGAACTCCTTTTCTTTAGGTGGTTCACTGCACCTACCACTGAGAGTCACGATCTGGAAAGGATTTTTCCCCGCTTTGAATACTGATCTTTATTAATTGAGCAGGAGTCTGGGAGGCACGCTGGCTTGAGCTGTTCCTCCCCCCTCCCATTTTCATCCTCACCCTCTCTGAGATTTGAAGGAGGCTGGTTTGCTGCATCTCACCCAGAACTTCAGTTCCACTCCAAACTTTGTTGAATAATAATAGCAATAAAATCAGGGGAATGATGAAAGAAAAGAAATCACTAGGGGTTTGAAATTGCTATTGTATTTTATGGTTTATGGCAATTGCATTTTGCTTTCATATTCTAATAGGAACAAAGACATGGTAATATTTTATCAGTTATCCCATATTACATTAGTCTCAAAAACAGAAAACCTGATTTACAGAGCCAAAAGCTTTTAAAAATCAGTATATCCTAGTAAATTCCCTTTGTCTATCATATTAAATATGTAATTTGTTATGATGGACAAATCCCTTTTGGTTTAATCTTTTAGGAATTTAGGAGCTCAGAAGAAAATGTATTTGAGCTCCGCATTGTGAGTCAAAAGATTGTCCACATTAACATAAGGAATATAAATACAAATGCTGCAGGATTTGTATTAAATGTTAAAAACCTCTATTCATCTGTAAAGAATAGATGTACTGCACCTGCCAGACATTTGGCATTGACGAGAGCTGCATCTCAAGTCATGTCACAGGTTAATGTTCAGACAACAGTAGGGGGAGGGATTAGTAGACCCACTGGAGATTACAGATATGTCAACTTTGTTCTGTTCAACCTCACAGCAACCTTACAAACAGGATAAAAGCAAGGTTCATGTTTTTTAATGGTCAGTAGGGCACACATTAATTTATAAATCTCCAGGAGTTGTTTTCTTGGTTAATGTTCTTAATGCACTGACTTTTATGACCTAAATCAATTTTCTCTGTATTTTCTAAAAGTAGAAAGTGCAGGAAGTCCTTATATTTCCTTAGATGAGGTTGTAGAGTAGATAAAAAATAACACAGAAACAAGAAGTTTACATGTCTAGCATATAATATTGTGCCTTAATCTTAAATTAATATTTTATTCCTGGTAGATAGAAACCACTTGTTATATTCTATGACTATCTAATGGGTTGGATTGTAGAAACAGACATCCTTTGCCAGGGGAACAGAAAGCAGAAACTATCTTTAAGAACTGTTAAGCCATAAAAAGGATGCACACAGTCAAGTAGATCTCAGTTGAGGTAGATGTAGAATTCAAAATTTATTTCACTGTTCTGTGGCTTTCTGGGAACCCACTTGGTGAAAATTTTCCTATCATGTGTTGCCCACATACTAATATAGAAAACATTTAGAAAAATACAAGGTCATATTTCCAGTACAATTTTTCTCTGAATTTTGAATAAAGTCAATAAGTCTTGGAACGCATTTTTTAGCATTGTTTATTTGCATTTCATATTTGGTTAGTGATGTTTATGGATTTCCTTTTAGAGTATAAACAACCGTTATTGATGTGTTATTGTGTATCACTGGGACAAGAACATTTCCAAAGAGGATTTGGCTGTCTGGAAGTTGTCCTTTATTTATCCATTTGTCAATAAAAAAAAGTATAACTGGACTACCTAAGACCTTTTACTTCATTTCTATGCTTTCTGTTAAATGCTCCCCTGCGACTCCTGGGGATATGTTATTTTGAATTTCCAGGTGGTGTCCCTACAAGGGTGCAAGGCAATCCTATGTTTCTTAATGTATCTTGAAAATCAACAGAAATTTCCTTCATCCTAATATGATGAGAATTGAGTATAAGTACTGCTGATATAAACTGTCAGAGAAGATGAGCCAGGCATCAAGGGGAAAATCCCAGGGAGAGCAGGCCCTGTCCCGCAGGACCCAGCAAGATGATCAGGACAGACTCAGAGAACGTGGCCAGTGCCAACCAAGAGTCCAGATCATAAGGACATATTGTAGTGATGAGGCAGGTCTGAGGTCAAGTTGGAAAGCCAATCCATAGGTCAGAGCTAGGATCAGGTCTGGTGGTGGCCAGGCAGGTCCATAGTGGCAGTGGGGGCTGTGACCAGACCAGGAACTCAGTCCATGGGTTGGGAGTCAGGATCAAGGGATTCCATGATCAGGCAGGGCAAGGCTGCAGAAGAGCTGGAGACCGACACTCCTGTGGCATTGCTGATGCAGGGGCTGATGGCCCTGGGCTGAGCTGAAATGGGGCTCCTGGGTTCATGGGTAGGGTGTGGGGAGGTCCTTGGAGACGCTAGGCAGAGACAATAAGGCCTACAGTGCCTTTAGGGCCCTGACATATACAAAGAGAAGAAGAGTCAAGAGAATGAATTTGGGAATGGACTATATTCCATAAGAAAGAGAAGAACCATTATGATGTTTGAAGTTTCTCATTTTTCAGGAAGCAGTGACGATTTTCAGAGTTTGGGAGAGGAAAATTATGATGGAGCAGGGACCCTTCATAGTTAAATTTGACACTAGCCTTCCATAAACTGGATGAATTTCAAAATGTCTGAAAAAGCCTAGTAAAGTACTTGCTTGTGTTTTCTATGTATTATCGTACATTTTTAATCTATATTCACACAAGGAAAATATTCAGTATGCTTTCTGTTCATGCAGTGGGTGCATGGGCAATCCTCTGACATATTGTATGCAACATGGTGACCTCTAGTAATACCCCTTATGGTCAGCAAATCGGAGTCTTGCATTTTAAAAGGGAATTATACCTGCTGCTTGTAGAAGTCTTTCTAGCAGTGATCTCAAACTATTAATAATATACAATACACTTTGCTCATTGAGATGCCTTGAATATTAAAGAATTTCCTCTAATCAGGCTGAGAAATAAAATAAAAAATAAATGCAAGGGTAAGCAAAGTCTCTTGGCATCTTATTCACCAGGCATCTTATTTGAATGGTATATATTAAACTGTTATTTAAATCTGCAGCAAGTCATTAAAAACAAAGTCACAGGTTCACCAGTACTCTCTATCTATCCATTCTGAATTTATTAACTGCTCCCTTTTATTTTAAAATTATTTCTGTATTTCCATCCTATAGTCTCCTTATTAAAATTCTCAGATCAAGAGGAGCAACTCTCTAACTAAGGTGAATTAAGCAGAGTGAGGGTTGTACATTGCTCTTACCAGCACAGGTCAGAGCTGCAACTCAGCAATTTTATGCCTCTGTTGCTAAGGCAGTTCTAATATATGGTGCACTCCGGAGAAGCATGGGGATAAATCTTTGTGGTTTGCTACTCTTATTCTGTTCTCCTTCAATAATTTTAATCACCCGCTCTCACTTAATAAATAGCATAGACATCATCTAAAAATTAGAACAGTGTCAGAGGAAGCATAGATTGTAGTCACCATGTTGAGGTTGTGTTTGTTGTCTCATGTTTTGGAATGACGTGGGAAGCATATAAAACACTAGGTGCTAAGGGTAGGATTAATCTTACTTAGCTTTAACCATCTAGCCATCTAATCTAAGACAACTTTCCAGTTTCCCTTTATAGCCACAGGACTGTATAATGGCGCAGTCCTGTGAAACCTTAAAGGTGATCCATCTGACCTACTGTAGTTTCCTGTCTCAGAATGAGACGAATTGCTCTCTAAAGGTAACTGCTTCTTTCCACTGACTATGAAGGTAGCTAATAGAGACCAACTCAGACTCAGAAATCATATTTTTTATTTTAAGGAGGGAGTGAATTTAACCTCACCTTAAGTTTTCAAAAAGATTGCGTAACTTCTGCTGAGCTTAGGGTTAGAATTTTCCTTTTATCTGTTTTTTATCTCCATCCCAACCACTTATGTGGAAGGAAGGAAGGAAGGAAGGAAAGCAGGCAGGCAGGAAGGCAGGTGCTCACCTTCTGGCTCTGGTGTAGGTTATCACAGCTTGGAGGATCAGATGACTTATTCAGATTTTGCTTTGCTTCTGAGCAGTAAATGAGCTGGACAGCAGTTAGAAGGCAACATTCATTGTCATTTTTGATTAAGTGATAGTTATCTTGAAGTTAACATTAACATTATGAGATGCAGATGATAATCTTTTGTGAAGGGAGATTCAAACTACCTGATTGTAATATACTTCTTACATTTTCAAATACTCGGTGTAATTGCTGTCTTGAAGTCAATCAAGAGGGCAAATGATTATTTCCCTCTTAAATGCACAATAACAAATACATATCAGAAGCATTTTAGTATTTTCATGGTTTGAGGCACTACCAACTATGCCTTTTTAAACAAAGCCTTCAACTGAAAGAGGCAATAACACATTGTTGACAATAAACAAAGTCATGCCAAAATGTAGAATTCAACTATGCGTGAATGTAAGAACACATCCCTCTGTAATTTACTTTTACACTTAAATACTCTACACGAATGACCGTGGGCAACACTATGATCTAGTCACTTCTACTACAGCTACCTTACAGGGGCTATTTTTACTAACCCATGTGAAATCATTTCTCATTCCAGACACTGAAAAGACTATCCTGAGATTTAATGGAGACATCTTCATTTGATGATGGAGTAGTACCAAAGTAGTCGCTGTCACACTCATGATCAATCTGTAGATTATAATTTAAGAAATTAGAAAAGCACAAATGACTCCAACTTGACTTTCTATTACTCTGCCTCTGTACATACTTCACTAGCTAGTCCATAGTCATTGTACAGAAATTCTGTTTATTACAAGGATATGTGTATATAAGGTAATTCTACCTGTACCCAACAGATAAATTAAAGCTATTTACAAAATATTTTTCAAATTTGCCTTTTTTTCACATTTTCTTAGCAGTTGATGTCATTTCTACACAGAGCTTTCCAAAATATTAACACTCCCTTGCTTCTAAAGCTTTGCAGAAATTGTAAAACTGTTGTTCAAAAACACACAGGTCTCTTCCTTGAATTTTGCTGAAGATTGATTAGATTTACTTACTCAGGCTTTGTTGGAGTGTGATCACTCATGCTACTTTCCTTAGAGTCATTCCCAGATCTTTCCTTCATCCAAGTATCCGCACAATAGTCTCTTAGCTAGATATGAGAAAATATTTGTGCCTATCGATTTATTTATTTATATGAAAAGAAAAGTGCCAACTCTGTTTCCAAAGCCATTTTTAAGCTCAGAAGGTAACTATTTCTCTTTCAAGTTTCACCATATGACTCTATAGCCCTTCTTCTGAAATCTTCTTTTCAACTCAAAGAACAATATCCAAAGGATTTTGTTCATTTTTGCAGGGGTCCAGTAAATCTAAAAGTGCTCAGATCATGCCTGACAGTGCTGCCTTGCGTCCATGCTGTGAAATTTTATGCTGTGCATTTTGTTCACCAAACTTCAGTTATAACACGCAATGAGCTGGGATTCAGGTGCCCGTTCAGTTGCCTGCAATGCAGATAAGATGGGGGTCTGAGTTTCCTTTACAGTTAGTGCAGTTTATAGAGCAAGTCATCTGAGCAAAGCTGGGATGTATTAAACTGCATAAACATAGCTGTGCAGTGCGGGAGTGCGCTGTCTTGGACTGCAGCTGTCACAGTTGAAAATACCACAGGTTTTTATTATATTTTCTTCATAGGCACTCTACCTGCCATCTCTGTGCAGATAAGCTAAGGTATCACGTTGCATCAGATGCTGATGTTTAAGCATCTGCTTTGAGTACTGGGTATCAATCTTCAGGTGAATCCCACCGCAAATATACATGTACAAAGGCTTTAAGAAACACAGAATATCTTTTTAGAAGCATGCGAAACTAAGGGACCTTTCAGCATCAAAAAAAAAATGTAACCCATGATTACTGGGGATCAGGCACAAAGTTTTCACCCCCACAGAACACACTAGCCCATTCCCACTTAGGAGCAACCTTCGTTTACTGTGGGAATGTGACACACCAATTTTAGGCAGACTGGCTTAAAGAGTGCACAAAACGCAATCACTAGTTAGATGTCTACGTTAGGTGGACTGGATCCCAGTTCTGCTTTTTTCTTGTCAAATTCTAATTGAAAGTGGGATTTAGTCAGGAATTGTATAGTTCAGTGTTGCTCTGGAGAAGTTTTATCGGTGTTCAGCTCCCATTTCCTTTTGGACTTGTGAGGCAAAGAAATGAATTAAGGGACTTTCACTCATAGTGATAAAGAAAGGTCACCTCTGCCTGATGGTATCCAACAGCCAGCATTTAGACCACGTGAAAAGCAACCTTTTAAACTGAAGGCAAGCTGGCAGTGCACTTGACTGGACTATAGCTTGTTGTATAACTGATACAGTTACAGGTTTAAGGATTGAATTCTGGTAATGGATGATGGGCTTCATGCAGGGAGAAAAAAAGGAAATATATTTTTCTAGTAAGCTACTTTCTTTTAAATTTAGGCTGATTAGATCTACTTAAAGATTTGAAATAGCAGTTGTGCCAGTGGACATGAATATACATTATGGAGGGGTATGTTAACACTTTTGAAGTGAATCCCCATAATTGCACTCAAGAATGTGTAATCAAACACAAGAACACTCATTTGCACATCAGTCTCTGTACTTCTATTAATTAAAGCTCTTTCTGAAATGTTTGTACAGAGCAAAATCTGTCTTCTAAATGTTTGCAACAAGCAAGCAAACAAACAAATAAACAGAACAAGAGGTACTGAATTGGACAAGCAGTTTTGCAAGTAAGATTTGCCAAATAACAGAATCAGAGAATCACAGAGTCGCTGAGGCTGGAAGGCACTTCTGCAGACTGCCTAGTTGAAGCCCCTTCTGAAAGCAGGGTCAGCTACGGCAGAACCATGTCCAGTCCGATTTGGAGTATCTACAAGGATGGAGACCCCACAGCCTCCCTGGAAAACCTCTTCCAGTGTTTGACAATCCTCACGGTAAAAAAAGTTGTCCTCTTACATTTACATAGAATTTCATTAGTTTTAATTTGTGCGACATTGCCTCTTGTCCCATCAATGGACAATGAGAAAAGCCTGGCTCCGTCTTCTTTACTGCTGCTGTCAGGTATTTATACACGTTGATAAGATCCCCCTGGACCTTCTCGTCTCCGGACTAAACGGTCCTTGCTCTCTCAACTTCTCCTTGTATGCCAGATGCTCCAGTCCCTTATTCATCTGTGTGGCCCTTCGCTCAACAGTTTTGTCAAGTTTTTTGATAGAGAGATAGGTGATAGAGATAAGAAGGGGAAAATAGCTAGCAGGGGAGTGAAATGGCTTGCCAGTAGAAAGATCATTTGATGTTTATGTGCTTTGCAAGTTTTAAGAAGTCCTTTAAAATATGTATTTGACTAAAAGTGGCTTGCATTTTTTCCCACTCTGTTGAGTGTTTCTAAAAAATAAATCAATAATTTTTTTGACTGTAAGACTTGAAAATTGTGTTTTGTAGAGATAACCCTCTCTCATCTACCTTCCATCCTAAGCTTTGGGATAAATAGTTTGATTAGTTTATTAGGTTTTTGTTTTGTTTTGTTTTCTGTTGCTTGTTGTGTATTAGTATTTATGAAAGGTAAGAGAGTAGTACTACAATTTGAAGAAATTGGTGGTGGAACAATCAGTAGAAGAACCATTTTTTTTTTGTGTATTTTAAAGCTGAGGAGGAGGGCCTATAGCTATTTTTACTTTAAGTGGGTATGATTTCTACATTCCAGATTTAACTCTATCAAATTTTTCCATTTTTATCAAAATCTTGTTCCTTGTATCAAAATGAAGTGTCTGTTCCAGGGTAGTTGTTCAAATAAGAGCTGAAAAAAGGGACATATGTGGGCAAGAAAAACAACTAAAAATTATCTGTTCTTATACCAAATATCAAAGTAGATTACTTTTTATGAAATTATATAGGATAAAACAAGAGTATATTAATTAATTAAAAAAAGAGAGCTTGTGTGGGGTTTTAAATATTTTACCTACTTCACATGACAATGCTACCGGGAGAAAGGGGTTGTTCATCATTATGACTGGGAAACCTACAAATTAATTTCAATGCTATGCAGACAAAACCTTAAAGTAAACATATATGCTAATTTATATAGTTCTTTGTTTATACAGTGTATATAGTTAATACCATGTATATAGTTTATATAATCTCTTTGATTTCACTATAAGGTTATGAGAAGCGGCTCAATTCGAACATATACAGTCAATATTTTCTAAAAATTAATCATACAGTCAATATTTTCTAATAAATACACATTTGAATGAATTTTAAAAAGCAATATGCTTGTTTACCATTCAGAAAAAGAAATTTAACATTGATACTTTCAGGATAGTTTCTGTTTAGTTATTTCTTTTTTCCCCTGGAAAAAAGATCTATGATTACTAATTTAAATGTTTACATTCCAGGTTTTAGCAAGGATCTCAGACTGAATTATTTTATTTATTTATATTGCCAGCTGAATCAAATTTGCTGACCTCTATACATTACATATCACATTTTTGCACTATTCATAGGAAGAATCTAATGGTTCTCTCAGTCCAGAGAATAAAAGGAATGTACACATTGTCTAGAATCCCAGCCAGTATACATCACATTTTTAGCTTTATTATCTGCTTCAGCAACTATTGTCATTCTGCTTAGTTTTTCACTCCATACTGTCAGCTGCTGAGAAATGAGGATTAAGCTTTCCAAACTACAAAGCTGGGGGGGGGGGGGGGGGGGGGGGGAGGAAATTAAACAAGCCACAATTAAATCTGTCTTACATTAAACTTACCATGTAGCTGTTAATTTGCAAAAAGGTAAATATTAGCCTTTCCCTTGATCTCTAACATCTACCTCTTCCCAGTGGAAAACACACTGCTTTAGGCTTCCTCTGCTAAACCTCTTCTGATACCAGACAAGTGGGAATGTCTTATTTCTTTATTACAATCCTTTGGAAGGTTTTATGTGTATAAGCTTCATTGATTATTAGTTTTGTGACAAATCTTTGTGGAATGCAGGATTCTCCTTGGGAAAACTTCTGATTTTGAAGGGGAAACATTTATATAAGCATAAGCTTCCATTTTAAAGAGAAAAGAAACATTATTTTCCTGTCATAATTTCAGCAAATAATTGATGTTAAGAAGTTCTGGATAAACTGTCGATGGTTTTTCAGTGAACAGATATTACTGTAACATTTGGGAGAATGATCATGAGAAATTCCTCTGCGATGATATATGTCATCACTTCTCACTTAATCAATACAATTTATCATTTAAGACACTGATTCAGCACAGTTATGCTTTAGGGCATATAAACACTCCCATTAACTTCAGTAGCTCTAGATGACAAAATTGTTCAAAACAAGGCAGCTAATAATAATAACAGCATGCAAATCTCATGCCCATAGAGGAAGGACCAAGGAAGTAACTCATCAGGTGTCATACAATAAGATGGTTTATCCCGGTCCTGGGTGGAGCAGGAGGTTGCTCAAGGTACTTCCAGTTGCATATTAGTGCATAAACTGGTCCCTTTCCTTCTTCACCTCACTATGCAGCAAGTCCTCTGCTTCCAGTTCCCACTTCTGGACTTGCACCCTGTCCTTGTTCTGTGCTGAGTTTCTGCTCCTCATGCAGCACTGGATTTGATCTTGGTTCTCATTCCTCTTTTTCAGCACCAACTTAATAACCAATGGGAAGTAACGAACAAATTCCTTTTTGCTTTGCTTCTGCACACAGCTTTTGCTTTTCTTATTAAACCGTCTTTGTCTCAAGCCATGAGCTTTTCCATCTTATTTTCTTCTCCTGTCCTGTTGAAGAGGGAGAGTGAGAGAGTGGCTGGGTGGGGGACTGGCAACCAGCCAAAATCAACCCACAACATCAACCTACAACAGATCTTGAGATGTTCAGAATGTCTTTTAAACTTATGAAAGGGGTTGAAATTCCTTAGTGTTTGTCAGTAAGACATTTCTAATGTTTAACATTGGACCTGAAAACTGCCTGAATCCCAGTGTTTAGTTATCCTACGCCTAAATCCTACAGCAGACTACAAGTTTTCTGTAGTCTCCCCTGTAGGAGCCTGATTTGGTGGGAGCTTCTGTGGAATGGCTGCCAGACCTACCCTTGCATGAAAGTTAAGGATGAATGCTGGCTGCAGCACTTTTTTCCAGTAACCTCATGGCTAAAAAGCAATAAACCTTATTTGATATGCTCTCAGGTGCCTGATTAATAGCAGGGAGTTGTACCCAGATCTTTTTTATTCTGAGCTCCTTGGGGGAAAATAGAGGAAAGTCTCTCCCTGTTTCAAGTGGACGCTAATCCACTTTCTTTAAATAATGCAAAGTTTACTGGACTGGAGAGAGAAGAAGTGTGATTATTTCTGAAAGCTAATATACTTTTTTTCAAAATTAGAACCCTTTTGTTAAAGTTTCTGTCCCAGGAATAAGTCATTGTTCTGAAGTGTGAAACTCATCAGCATGATTTGCGACTGTGAATCCAAAGAAGAAGCACTAGCCAAAATGCTCACATGTGGGACATCCTCTCCACTGATTTGACAGAGAATTTATGCACTTATTTTATGAATACTGATCCGCCAGACATCTGAAAAGGCATAAGTTAAGAGTGCAGCATCAAAAATGTAGACGAACAATACCTCTATAATCACAAGTGATTTCATTAGGACAGGTTTTCCTAGCTAGGTTAGCAATTACAATGTAAAGAACTGTATGTCTCCATATATTTTAATGACATTGCAAACTCCAGAGGTAAAATCTTCTCTCCACACCTCTGACATACATTGTTGGATCTTCTCAGTGTGAAACTGCTTGTATAAAATACAATGAATTGGAAGGAAAGGTATGGCAATATGAAATCCATGTTATTCTTTCTTATGGTTATCATACTGTGACATCCCTATCTAAAGGATTTCTGGTGGGTTTTTTTCTTTTCTCTGTTCTAATCTGAAATGTTATCAGCTTCCTTTCTATCCTGTAGACATACTGGTGAAGAATGAAGTGAGAAATTCAGGTGGAGGCATAAACTGAAAGAAAGACTATATTCCTTAGCTTGTTAAAAACAAAGAAAAATATCCTTTCAGGTCACAGACTACATGAGTAAGAATAATAAAGCTCATTTTCCTGATTCTAAGTCCGAATGTTCCTGATAAGTGTTGAGGTTTAAGGTCCTTTTTGTAAGGGAATGGATGCTAACCTTTCACTAACAAACCACTTCTTACAGTGCTAACAGTTTCCTTACATTTAACATGTGGAAAATACACTTTTTGCTGCATTCCTAGAAATTATTATCCTATTGGAAAGATTCAACATATACTAAAATATTGTTTGGAAAAAATAAGCACATAAAAATACCCCACAAGTTGGTTGTATGTTTATCCAGATATTTTACTGTACTTTCGCAGATTAGCTGAGGATATTTATCTGCATTTTCCAGAGGTAATGTAAAGAAAGAATATTGGATCTTGGTATGCTAATGTTTCTGCCAATATGAATGTCAGTGTTTAAAAGATTAGGTCTTAAGTCTTCACCTCTTCTTCTCCTGCAATGGAGGTTTACAACACCTCTGTGAGGATTAGATGCCCACAAACAGATTTTCTGACAGAAAACTGCTGTCTTGCTCTTAATGCATACAGACACTCATTCAAAATATACAAGATGATGTTTCAACACTCATTTTTGCATATGTGCGTGAGCCATAGACGATTATTAAGGGAAGCTCCAGATCTGGCATAAAAAAGGTAATTGCAAGGCACCTAAGTGGCTCAGGGTAGGAGTAGGGGGCACGGAGGATGAGAACATGGGGCAACACAGGCAGGGTTTGATGGAGTCTCCACTTTCATGCTTAAAGAGAATAGGGGTGTGAAGTTTTAGTCAGCATATATTATTTATCATACACTGCCAAATGAGTCTTCTTGATAGGGTTTAAACCTATCTGGCCTTTCTATCAAAGACAGATGTCCACACTACAACTACCGTGCATAGAACCTAGTCATGTAGACTTGTGTTGAATCTGCTCTGAATTGCTTGATGCATGCATCTTAAATGTATGTAAGTGCATATACGTGTATGGCTATAAAATTACAAATGGTATTGTATCAAACTCCAATTAAATCGTGCTTCAGTACCTTTCTTTTTTAAATCTATCCTTTTGTTCAAGGAGCACGGACTTCCTCCCAGATGTTTCCTACTGTAAGACACCGACTAATAAGATGGCATTATTATCTACCTCTTTGATTTTTATCTCTCTCTTTCTACCCTGAGATGACCCCTTCGGCAAGCTGATATGGCTAGTACTGTCCCTTCTGCAGCACTATCAGTTCCCCTCTTTCCCCATCTGGCATTCAGGAACTTGCTCAATAAAAATGTCACAGATAGATAGTAGTAGTAGTCATGATAGAATCTGCTGGTATTTTGTATGTGCTAAGTTCCTGACTGGTTATAAAGAGTGCTTTAACAGGGTTTACACTGAAGGACAAGACCTTTACCTATTTTGACCTGCTGTAACTAAGCAATAACCAAATATTTTTAAAAAAAGTAATAATATTGCCAAACACAGATTTTTAAAAGAGTCGAGAGATGGGATTAAAATTTCGCCCTCTTAGGAAAAAAAACCCACAACAAATAACATTACTCTCTGTATAATGCACTTGCATGGATTGCATTTTTTTCAGAAAATCTGACTTTCAAATTTGTTCTAACAATAAAGCCAAGAGTTTCAATATAAAGCTGTTGTCCAGGACTTGTGTTTCAAGGAAAAAAAAAAAAAGTGATATTATGTGACTGTATAATTTGTCTAAATGTAATCTTTATCACATGTAAGACAACTTTACCAGCTGTTAGACATAGCGTAAAATTAATTTCACCTTATTTTGTATGTCTAAAAGTTAGACATCTGTAGTATAGTCATCTTAAGTCTTCTTTCATGACCTAGCAGAAAAAAAATAGACACCTCCAGAGGGCAATTAATGTAATTTTTATTGCCCATCCTAACATGACATGAATTACCTTCTGGAGGCGGTTAATGCTATCTTACTGAGTGCAAAAACAACACACGACATGAATCTGTTAGACATTGAACTGTTAGATGCCCAAGTCAAGATAGGTCAGAATATGAACTTTTTATTTTTCTGGGTGAGATCTATCTATCTATCTCCTGTGTCATTTTCAGGAAATCTCAGGGGACCTACATAATCCTACACTGCTTACCTGCATCACACAATTTATGTACATGGACACCACCCCCCCCCCCCCCCCAAGTTGTTTCACCTCTACCTTAAGACTGGAGGGGAATGGGAAAAGAGGTTAAGGCAATAAAAGAAGAATTGATACTGTCCCTCCAATGAGCCAGGCAATGCAGCTACGTGGGCTACTAAAGAATTCTCAAACTAGCCATAGCTTCTAACAGCTATAGAAAGTAAAAAACAGCTTGGGTGTTGAGTAGAGATGAGAAGCAAAATAAGAAGTGTATGGTTTTAGGCAGGTACAATTTCACACTGAAGTTTCAAGTCCATATATCTTGGAACAGAGAAGCTGGCACTTAATTTCACTCATTTCCGGAGATGTGCCTAGTACCCACTTCAACAGGTTTCTAATTAAAATAAAAGCATAACACACTGGTCCTGTTATTTTTTAATTCATTTCAGTCATGTTAACCACCAGTCTAACTTAAAACATTTTTGATTTAAGGAAAGGATAGATTGTGAATATATTTATTAAATTTATAAAGTGTGGCAACCTGTACAGTTTCACAAATGGAACGGAAACATTGAAACTGACAAAAGGAAAATATGTAATGACTCAGAGGAAAGCTGTGATCTGAATAGCTGATGAGTATCCTAAATCCAGTTAATCATCTTTCAATGAGACCTAACATCAGGGCAATAAAACCTCTCCACCACACCAATCAGTACTCTACATCATAAGACACGTAACTTTAAAAATCAGTTTTATAAAATAGTTGCAATTAATTCTCAAAATAAAGTTACAGTTCCAAGCTGAGTAAAAATAAGATGTTCCTAAACCTAAGGCTAAAAGAAGAAGCCTTGTAAATCAATGTGACAGAAAAGTACTGAGGACAATTAATTCATCTGCAGTGCCATCATGATTTATTTGTATTTATGTTGTGTTTCCCTATTTATGAGTGACTCCCCTCACATGATTATTAACCGAATTCCTACATTATATTTATAAAATATACAATCTTTAGATTTTTCACAATAAATAATAAAAAAATTTTGAAATTAGGACTCAACATGAGTGATAGGTAAAAATGAACCATCTAATGTATGAGTGTATATTAGGAAAGTAAATGTGTCCCTGAGGCCAACTGGCACAGACTAGACTGTGTTGATACTTTTAAACTCTTTTACTCTCTAAAACATGCCGATCACATCCAAACTGTTGATGGGGAATGGTCCCCTAGCCTTGTTGACTACTGAATCACACCAAGAAATTGCTTTGGAAAGTGCCAGTTGGATATACCAAAAACATACAGGGATTATTATAGCAATTAACAGTGTTGATAATCTAATTCTGGTCAAGAAATAGACATTTTCTCAATGGGGCTTCAGTTTGAAGTTTTCACAGACTTTGGGGGGGGGAGGGGTGTATTTTCACATTAATATTCTCTCAGATAATAAACACAAAATTCATTTATGTGCATGAAGTCATGGAGTTATAGATAATTGCTCACTTTATGCACAAATATAAGGTTAAAATGAGCACATCTTTTTTAACAATAGTTGAAATGTAAGCATGAACACAGGAATATAGGAAACCTAATGCATTTTGCTGATAATTTGTAGCAAAAAGGCAGCTTTGAGTTGTAGCACACTCTGTTGTTAGGGCAAATTTGTCTTATGATGTGGATATATGAATCGGCCAATCCCCCCTCCCCCCAAACCTGACCAAAATACAGAAATTATATGCTTATTCTCAGGGAAATACATTATGGAGTTGTGCTGGATTCAGTTTCAGAGATAAAAACTGACTTCTCATCCCCAGAAAATGTAGAATTCTAATGGAAGTGTAATTGAACGGAGAACAGGAGAGTAAAGGAGACAAACGGATTTTGTGGCAGACAGAAAATTTAGGAACAAAGTTAGTTCTGATGTTATTACAAATCTTGCTAAATTTGCAGTCATGTGGTAGTGGAATGTGTGGCATGTTGTGATGGGTTCATATTGGAAAAAGAGACAAATTAAACAGAGGGATGTTGTACTTTATGTCTAGAAGTTAACTAAATAAATACATGGAGCTTTGCTACAGAACATATGACAGGCTGATCAGCTGCTTTTGAGACTGGATTTGAGGAGAGACAGCCAGGGAGAATGTCATGGCAGGCACTGGATACTGATCTCCTGTTCAAACAGTTGATGAAATGCTTCAAAACACATCAAGAAATCTCATGGTTGCCATACAAAGTTATCATGGAGGACTCCAACTACCCCAACATCTGCTGGAAGGGCAACATGGTTGGATGCAAGCAAACCAGGAGACTTCTGGAGTGTGTCAAGGACAATATTTTGATGCAGATGCTGTATGGACAGAAGTTGGGAGGTCAGATCTGCCAGATCTGCTACTTGTGAATCTAAACAAGTGATGTGATTGGTCAACAGCAGCCTTCACTCCAGGGACCATAAGATGTTGTAATTAAATATCCTCAGGAAAATGAGGAAGAGAGCAAGCACGGGGATTCAGAAGATCAGACTTTTGCTTGTTCAGGGAATTAGTAGAAAGAATCCCTTGGAATCCCTTATTCCCTCAAAGGGAAAAAGAAAAAAAAACAACAAACCAAAACGTAAGAGAGCTGGTTATCTTCAAGGACAAAACCCTCAAAGCACAAGGATGGTCCATCCTGTTGTACTGAAGTCAAAATGACTTGGCATGAGGCCGGCATGGATAAAAACTCCTGACTGAAGTCAAATGCAAATAAGAAGCATATGAAAAGAGGAAACAGAGACTGCCTGCCAGGAGGAAAACAGAAATATTACATGAGATGCACAGATGGAATTAGACAATTAGGCAAACTAAAGCTAAGCTGTAGTTGAAACTGGGGGATGTGAAAGGTAACAGGAAGGGCTTCTGTAAGTACATTGGCAACAACTAGAACAGAAGCCAAATATGATGGAGGCTTGCTATTAGTGAGGCAAGTGATTTACTGATGACAGAGAACTGAAAGGCAGAGACACTGATTTTCTCATTTGTGTCAGTCTGTACTTGCAACGCCTGCTGTCAGGCCTCCCATGTCTGACTAAATGAAGTACAACTTAACAGCAGAAAAATATCAAGTTAGGGACCATGTTAAAAAACTGTATAAACATGCAATGGGGATGGACTGAAGACATTCAAAAGTGCTGAGAGACCTGGCAGATGCCATTTCAAGGTCCCTCTCTGTCATCTTCAAAGGGTTGTACCTGTCAAAGGAGTTCCCTGTAGCCTAAAAAAGGCAATTATTATCCCCATCTTCTAAAACGGAAAGACAATCCAAGGTATACAGACTGACTGTGAAGAAAATACAGCAAATCCTTTTGGAAGTTATTTCCAAGCAAAACGGTAGCTGGAAACAGCCAGCATGGATTCACCGAGGGCAAATCATGCCTGTTCAATGTAATTGTCTTCTTTGTTGAGTTAACTGGTTGAGTGGTCAAGTGCAGCAGGGTCACCTATAATATCCCTGTAGTATAACTGCAGAGAAATGGCCTAAAAAGGTGGAGAACAAGGTAGGTAAGACTGACTGGACTGATGAAAAACTTGCTCATAAGTAATCAACAGTTCAAAAGCATCTTTTTGAGTGATGTTCCTTTGGGATTAATACTAGAGTTGATCCTGTTTGAGACCTTCATCAATGACCTAGACAGTGGGAAAGAATACACTTAGTGAGTTTGCAGAAGAAAAAAAATTTGGGGAGTAATTAGAAACTTCATGAAGTTCAACCAACAGAAACACAAAGTCCTGTGCTTGGGATGTAATAACACCATGCCACAGAATCAAACAGAATCACAGAATCGTAGGGGTTGGAAGGGACCTCTGGAGATCATCTAGTCCAACCCCCCTGCCAGAGCAGGGTCACCTAGAGCAGGCTGCACAGGACTGCGTCCAGGCAGGTTTTGAATATCTCCAGAGAAGGAGACTCCACAGACTCCCTGGGCAGCCTGTGCCAGTGCTCTGTCACCCTCACAGTGAAGAAGTTTTTCTTCATGTTCAGATGGAACTTCCTGTGTTCCAGTTTGTGCCCGTTGCCCCTTGTCCTGTAGGCAATGTAGGCGGACACTGACTGGATAGGGATTTATTTTGTATGACAGGATCTGGTGGTCCTGATTGTCAACGAGTTGAACATGAGTCAGCAGCAAGCCTTTGTTTCAGTGAAGGCTAACCCCTTACTGGTCTGCATTAGGAAGAGTACAGTCAGCAGGCAAAGTGAAGCGATTGCTCTCCTCTATGTGGCACTTCTGAGGCTGCACCTGAAGTATTGTTTCCAGTTTGGGGCTCCCCAATACAGGAGAAAGATTGACAAACTGGAGCAAGTCTTAACAGAGGGTTACTAAGCTGATGAAAAGGCAGGAGGAACACATGAAATAAAGAAAGGCTGAGGAAGCTGGGTTTCTTCAACATGGAGAAGAGAAGGCTAAGAGACAACCTGTTTGCTGCATTCAGCTATCTTTTGCCAGTTATAGAGGAGAGAGCCAGAGTCTTCTCAGAAATGCAAAGTGAAAGGTAGAGAGGCAATGGTCAAAACCTGACATGATGGAAAACCCAACTGTATACATAAATTCACAGTGAGGACAGTCAAACTCTGGAACAGGTTCTCCAGAGAGGCTGTATAATCTTAATCTTTGGAGATACTAAAAACTTAGCTGTACAAGGGCCTGAACAACCTGACCTAACTTCTAGCAGGAGGTGAGATCAGATTACCTTCCAACCTAAACTATCTTATGTTTATCATAAAATATTTTGCTTAAAGTCTTTTAATACTTTGGAGAGGAAACAAAAGATGGAATTTCAGCAAAAACAAATTCTGAGCATTATTTATTTCATTTTCTTTTTTCCCCTTTAATACCTTGTTTTGTGACATACCTTTAATGACAACATAATATAACATGTCTTATCCTGTCACATAGCCTACTATCCATGACTATCATTGTCCATATGTGACGTATGGTGAAATTTTAAAGGTTTGTGTTTTTTGGAGGTTTTTTTAGGAATTTTTTAAGTATACTCTTGTTGCATTGCTGCTTAAATATCCTCTGAAAGAGAAATTGTGAGGTTTTCTAGTTTCAAGACACTATACATGCCTAATGCAAAACATGATCTTGTTTAGGAGCAGCTCAAGAATTTGGAATCAATGCACTATGACGTGCATGTACACCATTTTTAACAAAATTAATTGCTTATAGATTAGACTTAGTTATTTTGAAAAAGGTAGAAATAACAGCTGACAAGCACATTTTATTATTGCTTATTATATACCTACACCCCATCTCTTGTTCATTGTTGCCACTTAACATTAGTATTCATAGCATGTTATCTTGAAAGCAGAGATAATAAAACAATACCACTGTGGTCTTCCCCATAGCAGAGCCCTGCAAGAGATCTGGCTTTCTGAGAGTCCTCAGTGATTTACAGTCAATCTTATTCTATTGCTTTTTTTCTCTACCTCCCTCAGGGTAACAACACTAAATAAAAAAGATGCTTTCAAATCATACAATGAAGTTAGAAACATGTCAATAACAGATTCACTTGGTGATTCTAGAAATCATAACACAATACCTTTTTTACAAATAAATAAAGTACAAGAGAACTCTCTGTCTGTCTAGTACACGTAGGAGTACTTGCTATTAAATACTTTAATATTTCCATAATACCTAATTAGTGGCTGTTACTTCTTTTTCAGCCAGGGAACAAAAAACTCTTTGCCAAGGAAGAACTGGAACTCATTCCAATTTACTGATGAAGAAATTAAACTTCAGAGACCAGATACGACTTCCCAAGGTCCTTATGGCAGAAAGGAGGGCAAAGAAACGATTTAACTTTGCTTTTTCCCTCTACCTCCACTGCCTTGCATGTCACCGTATAAGGGCTGAGGAAAACAACATAGGGGTAATCCTGGTACAAGTTCAGATATAAAAGAGGTGTCTCTAGGGCAGCTTGCAGAGCAGAACACTGTTAAGATTTTCAATAATAATGAAAGAGCCACGATAGGCTAGCTCTTCTGATAGAGGCCTTCAGCATTATTCGTACTGCACCAGCTAGCTCTCCAGCTCTACGTTCAGGGTTTGGATAAGGTTGCCTGCTGATGATCTGAGCTGGACGTGCAGTGCTGTGAGAAGCCCACCTTCCCCAAGCTTTAAGAAAATTCAGGACCTCCCAATACCTCGGTGAGAGTGATGGTCTGTTGAAGGAAGTTTCCTTACCAGCTAGAAAGTAGAGACAGAAAGCAGATTTGGTCCTGGTCTCCTGTCTCACATGTTGGTCTAAAAGGAAATATATTCTCTAAGAAAAGCAGTTCCAAGCATTTGCAATTTAGATTCAATTTCCTAATGTAGCATCTTTCTTATTCTCCATTCATAAAAAGTACCAGGGGTTCTTTGGAAAAAAATCAGGTTACAGTATTTGCTTTTAATTGACACATACTCAATGAAATATAAATATTGGGGATAGAGATACTCTATGAGGAGCATGTCTTCTACTATTTTTTGGAGTAGCTTCTGTGTAGTAACCAAACTCCTTTTTTTGTGTGTTTTATTTTGTCTCCCACTTTATGCCTAAGGTCTACAGATAGACAGCAAGTCTGGGACAGTCTGGAGCATGGAATTCACTGCACAGGTATGTTAGAATCACTTCACATACATGCACTTTGTGGGCCTTGAGTACATACTCTTGCTCAGGAACTCCTGGGTAGATATGTGGATGCCATAATTTTTTAAGCTTGTAGCTTTTACATTTCAGGAATAACAGTCATTATATGGAGAATTCATCGTTAGCTCTGTCACCACAGAAAAGCCAAAAAATGTATCCAGATCTGTCTCTGACTTTCTCAGTAAAAGAAGAATTAGCTAACACTTGTCTATAAGCATTTAGTTTTGCGTATATGATACTTAAGACAAAACTGATTAATCGTGTTCTGAAAAAATGTCCAAGTGATTTAGCTTTTATCAGTAGAAAAAACAATTACAAATTTACCTAATTTCTGAAAATATTTTTAATATTTGTACAAGAACTTAAACATATAGAGATTTAAAATGATCAAAGAGCTTTAATACCAATTTTGTACAAAAGGAATAGGAAGCTCAATAGAGAGCATACATATATGTTATTGTGGAGTTTCAGCTGAAAAATCCGTGTTGAGACTACAATGCTAATTCAGTTTTTGCATTCACCTCTAAATAACTACAGTACTTATCTCTGAATGACTGTGAATAGAACAGGTCACTCTGTACATTTGCATGAGGATGTCAGGTACATGACAGCGGGATAATGAAAAATGCAGAAATAGAACAGAATATGTAGCAGGCTTTGGCTCATGAATCTTGCAATGAAATTAGAGAAAAAAATCAAACTTGTGCTGAAAGAGCTAGTGGTAAAATCATGTGCAAACTGTAAGAAAGATTTGTTTTGTGAATACTGATTATACCGACTACTGGAATCACTCTAATCTTTATTCCAAAATTCACCTATGAATGACAGTTCTTTTTCATCCTCTTCTATTAAAGAAAAAACCCAACATATATATTTTAGTAGCATTAGCCCGTTTGCTGGCTTAGGACATTAGCAAAAGCAGTACTGGTACTCTCCTAAATCAGTGTGAAAAATACTGCATTAAAACATAGCTTAAAAATTTTATTTAGAGAATTAATCAGGAGCATTATGGTTTTGATTACAGAAACAAGAAGGGTTTTTACACACAGATACAAAGCTTCTTAAAAGTAAATAAAATACTCTGAAAATGTTTTATTTTTGTATATATGAACAGTAGATTATTTTAATCTTAAATGATAGATTATTTGAACAAAAATACCTTATGATATTTGTAAAATAAATAAAAAGAGCACAGCATTTTTGTGGATACTATTTCAAAATAATTAACCTAAGACAATTATAAATATCTTTTCAAAATTAACAGAGCTACTCAGGCATAGCTATCTGTAAATGCCACATGGTGAATCTTCTGTGCTGTTATTTAAAGCCAAATTATGTTTTCATGTTCAAAAATTACATGGCCAGTTTGGACTTTGTATAACCTATTGAATACTTGAGGATTTTCATGTTCATTATTTTCAGATGTGAAACAGGACTTTTTTTTTCCTAAGAAACACATCTTTGTGCATATGTGTTTACCCAAATTATTAGGAAATGGATAAATATGCTCTGCAACATTGTTGCCACGGTTTTGTCTGATACAAAAGGGTGAAATAATACCATACCAATAATTAAAACCCTTCTAAATTCTTTTTTTGCTGTTGTTGTTTAAAACAATTTTCTCTGCTTTAGCTTTATTTTCTCTACTGGCTAATATATTAACCTTATCCAGCATAATTCTTGTAATCCGATTTCTTTAGATAAATTTTATTGATCTCCAGAAAATGAGATACTTTTATTGGCTGTAGTCAAGATTGCATGCCACTGTAAGTATATATGACTGCATGCTTTCATCAAACGAGCTACTCCATTGCCAAATATGTGCCAAGTATTTATAAAAAGATGACTAAAGGAAAGCTAAATCACCTACACGTAATACAGATATGATTAACAGCTTCCAGACTTTGAGTTAAGGAAAATGTATTAAGGAGGCTTATTAAAGAGATTGAGGCCATTATGCGTAGATTTAATCAGCTGGACTTGGAAGATCTGCAATTTAGAGCAACTTTATCACTAATCATGTCCTGGATGATCAAGTCTAACAACAAAAGAAAAGATACTCATCAACCCATTGCCTCTAAGTGGCTCATAGAGATCAGAGAAACATGGGCAAGTTGGTTTTTTTATTAAGTTGTTCCAGCAAGCCAGTCTTCCCGTTTGCTTCCAGGCTTTAGATCAGTGATACGCTTGAAACAGAAAATAAGATACTAGAACAGAACAATTCTTTAAACAGAGAAAACTGCAGGTTCTGTTATGGGTCAAATTAAAAAAAAAACAAAGAAGCTTACTCCTCTGCAGTTTCACAACGCAGATCTTTTCTTCCACTCTTTTTCAGTCTATGAATTTGTGAATAACAGAAAGAGTCACTCAGTCGTCTTTGGGTACTTTGGATAATTTCCTTCTTTTCATCATTTCTAAGGCTTGGATCTTCCTCGATGCAAGAAAGTACATTCTTCTCAGGAATTTCCTGACCTCATCATGTGCCAAAAGATCACAGTTTGCTGTACCCCCTTTACTACTTCTGTTGCTCTACTCTCCAGAAAGTTCTTCCAACAGGACATGGACATCTAAAGATCAGAAATTGAGGCAATACAAATATCTAGGCTGCTTCACTGCTGCCTAGCCAGAAAGCATACAATACTTAGTCCTTGTACCATAAACACCTCTGCAATCTATCACACTTTCCATCTTAGCCCTGAGACTCAACAGCATTGTGTAATGCTGAGGTTTTGTCCCTGGTAGCAGCACAAATACTTGGATATTTTTCTAGTGGCAGAGGGTTATTAGGCTTTTGTCCACCCTTCTTGGACCAAAATTCCTCTAAGGGATTCAGACTGAAATTCAGAGTAGGCTGGAGCAGAATTGCCAGACCAACAGTAAGGAGAACTCTGGCCCACAGGCTCCCACCTTGCTTCAGATAATACATGGAAAGTTTCCAAGGTACTGCAGTTTCAGATGCTTTAATTTGCTGCCTTGCCTTAAAGCTTGGGATCCTCCAGGCAAGTATAGCTCATGTCACTTTATCATCGTCATCTTCTTCCTAGGCCAGGAAGACAGCTGCTACAGACATCACCACTCATAGCTTAGGCTTGAAATAGAAAAGTGACATATTATGTGACAAAAGCTGAGTCAGAGGATTTCTCTGCCTCCCCTCCAGTACACGAGAGAGTGGCTGGAGCACCTACAGAATCCACATATATATTTGGAGGGAGTATCCTGGTAAATTAAAAGGGAATAAATATGGGTCTGGGAGTGGCGAGGACACAAACAAAATGGTAAGAGGCCAAATTTTAGCTCATATATTCTCACACACTTTTTGTGGGGCTTTCTTTGCTCTATCCCTTATCAAATATGTTACATAAACTTTGTCTTCTTAATGCAAAGATAGTTAATGTCTTAAAAAGAACTTGGATGAGTCTGCAGATATGCCCTAGGATAGTTTGGATAAACACAGTTAATTATATGATGAGTTTGAAGGAACCGCCCTGCTTAATATATGTTAAAAATATGTCAACAGAAGCTTCAGTAAATTTCTGTTTAAATGGTGAAAGCAGGATATGCTTTCTTAGAAGATATTCTTACCTGTTGTAGCTGCTCAGGAGCCAATGTATTTACACTAAAGTGGTCTGGAGCTTCTGGGTGACTGGGACAAGTTTTCCTTTGCTCCTCTGCACCAGTTTTTGGTGGCATGATAAATAATGGAGTATTGCTCTGGCACCTCACCCCTGGCACCAAAAATAGCAGGAAAACAAATAGTCTGCAGTGAAAGCATAAAATCATGAAAACTGAAGAACACAATGGTATTGAAAATTTTATTCTGAATCAGACATTAATTAGTAGGATGAGGGATAAAACTTACATGTCCACTCGTCTAATAAGTGCAACAATTACATGATCTTCCTTTATGCAGGAAAGAACATAGTCCTGCAAAATGTAGGGCATCATACTAAATGGCTCACATGACCTGATTTTCTCTTCCTTTTGTCAATCTCAGAGAAGTGACAAGCCGCATAGCATGTTTAATTATTTCTATAGTAAGAATTTTCATTATCAATACAAAAAAACATGTCTAGAGTATGCATCTAGATACTGACAGATTTGCTGTGCTGTATCTCAGCAAAATTTTTGTATGGGTTAATCCATGTGAACCTGTTTAGACAAAGCGCACAAATGCCACCCTCTACTTAGCATTCCTCCAAATGTCATATTCCTCAAAATAATTAAAATATTTATTTTAGAAACTAAGAACAAGTGAAGTTATATCAGGACAGAACAATAAAGCTGGAAAAGAACAGGGAGTGAACAGGGAGTTCTAACATTAAAAAGAAAATCAGAGCTTTATTTAAAGTTGATTTTGAATGAAAAGCATAAGGACATTATATAAAAGCCGAAGACTATTTTTACTTAAAAAATAAAGATAGGGAAAAAAGACGTTAACTCCAGAGTGCCATTTGTCTAGTGATTACATTTGTGAGATTACCCTGAAAAATACTGTTATGGCTCTTGGGAGGAGACACTACTCATTAGCAAAAATATAAATATAAATGCAAATGGAAGGCTTCTATTGATCTGCATAGAGACATGTTGTGAATTTAATTTAAACATGTATGGTTTTAATGTTTTGCTTGTCCTTTTGCTAGAGACTATAGGAAGATACTTTGGCTTTCAGTGTCACACTTTCAGCAAGAAATTTTGTTTAGAAGCTGCAATTAAATAATTCAGAAATAATTAATTCAGAAGACAACCCATTAAATTATAACCCTCCCCACTGGTTAACTTGGTGCCAAAATGTATTGTTTAATTTATCATTCTTAGTATTTTTAGAAGGCCTCAAGGCAGGGAATGAAGCAATAATAAATAGGGAATAGTGGATAATTAGAGAAGGAAATGTGGAACAAAATTACTAAGGGCTTTAGGTGAAGTTCATTATTACTATTTAATAGTGCCCAAGAGCATTTGATCAAATTATGGATCATGTTTAAAAGTGGGCTGAGAGAAATCCTGGTGGAGGAGAGTTTTCTTACTACTACTTTCAGAATTTTGCAGTAAGTTTTACAGAATTTTAACAAGAAGTAAAAAAGCAAAAGCATATTGACCAAACCTTCTACTTTATCACACACGGTTCTCTAGTGAGATTTGAAGAAGACAGAGTTTCTTCATTCTCTCAGATATTGTTCAAGCTGAGACTATTACATGATTAAGCAGTAAAGTATTTCAAGCATGAGTGATAAGATGACATATTGTAAGTGCAGCCCTTAGGGCTTTTAAGCACAAGGTGAAGCTGATTTTTTTATCTCTTCAGGGTTCTTGCTTTTTAACCTCATCTTAAAAGAATCCCATTTTTAACACAGATCTTTCGAGTTGACCTGAACTTTCAGTATTTTTTAAAATTTATTTATTTTCCTTATGCATTTATTTCTTTTAACTATAGTATCAAAAAAACAATCCTGACAGTATTTTTAAACACAAATACATGTGCAAAAATACAAAACTCACTTTTCCATTCTATTAAAAATCAAGATCACCTCTGTCTTGTTTTCAGTTGGAATATTAAAAAAAATGAGAAAGCATGAGACTCGTGGCACACAGCAAATAAGAGCATCTAATTTAAAGACTAAAAGAGTGTTTAATTTATGGAATATTCTTTTCTATTTAAATATGCTTTCTGAAAGTCTGTATCATTGAAATATTAAAAAAAATATATTTTTTTCCTATGTTTTTTCTATGCTTTAAAAAAAAAAAAAAAAGAGAGAGAGAGAGAAAAAACATTCTGGTTGGTGTTCCACAGTGAAAGAATGGGGGAGTAGGAAACAATTATTTCTGAAAATTTCCCTTCCAGGGGAACAGCTACATTTTCAGGTATATATTCTGACTCGAAGTAAAATGATGTCTGTTAAATATGAGTAATTTTGTGAGATGGAAATTCCAATTACTCAACAGTTCTGATCATTAAAAACCTGAGATCTCCTTATTCAGACATTTGATTCCATAGACAAAGAAAGAGGACTTTAGGCATTATGTTAATTTTTTTTTTTTCCTCATAGACTTTGTTAAACAGCAAAAGAGTCAAGTTGGTTTAGCTTTGAATTGAGTTTGTATGACTGACCAGGTTGTTTGATGTGTTTCATTTGATGTTCTGGAAGTTTATAAAACCACTGGCACAATTTAATAAATAATTCTAGCGGTAAAAGCGCTAGCAGTAATAGTAAGAATAAATCACTATTCCCAATGTACAAATTGCCCTAATTGTTACTTTAAGCAGAAGAAGCAGGATGTTTACTACCTCTGTCAATATGGGAATGATTAAAAATGGATACTGATCTGTATCTAAAAATGTGATTTAGGTACGCAGTCTGAGGTAGCATGAAAAGGTAGTAGAAAGCAGATTTTCACCCAGATTCAGTTGACGAGGGACAGAAAGCCTTTAGAACTGGGAGAGTCAGAATGACAAAAGAAGAGAAGTCTCGTTGTCAGCCAGTTGTTTGGATAGATTTTGCACCTAGGTTCTGCGGCAGTGATTACTGAGCAGTCTTTGGACTAATCTACGGTACGCAGAAAGAGGATGGAGCAGTTTTCTTTGAGACTGTGTCCGTAGTGCAGAGACTCTCTCATTTATGGATCCCAGACACACAGGCTACAGCTCAGCCAGCTGTCCCAGTCTGTCTTCTGCGACTTGGACCTCCTCTCTCTGATGTATTCTCTGATTTCAGAGGCAGTTTCTGAGCTGCCTGTTGTATTCTGTAACGATATTCACGTCCATAACCTTGAAAATAAATTATTTGCTTTGAAGGCTGGCTATGTTATCCTGTGTCTAAATCCCTCTACTACACTTTCTACTGCATGTGTGCAGGTACTTGATGTCTGACTCATCACCCATGGAAATTGTATCGCTTAGACGCATTTATTTCAGAATCATACTCTTTCTAAATAGAAAGTTGAAGAAAATAGCTAAGCAGATATCTCTGAGTACTACAAGGAAAAGATCAGACGAGTCAAAAAAACATAAAAAATATCAATATATGTTTTAACTGGTTGGACTGCTTTATTTTGGTCTTTTTCATTCACTTGACAAATTGCTCTGACACACATCTGTAATAATAGCTCCAAATGTGCTCAAAGGAAGAAATTTCCTTGTTGTCTTGGGAGGAGCATCGGGCTTCCATGTGAAGTGTAGCTGGGGTCATCACTGCAATTTAAATAATGATTTTTTGATAATGTAGATGTTGATTTTAACAATCATTTTCTATTTCTATTATTTTTTCTCTGCTGTTCTTTCTTCTGAAAAATTTATGCAGAGAAAATATATTTATCTCACTGTGATAATGGTGGAGATAATATTTCTTAAGGGATTGATTATTGCTTTTTGATGTTAATGTATACTTTCTGAAAGTTTCTCAACTCATGATTTTTCCTGTGCTAATTTTGTTTATATTCTCTAATCCTCCTTTAGTCTTACTACCCAGATCATCTTTTACTTGTTTTTTTTTAAACCTTCTTTATTCAGCACATAATTTG
The DNA here is from genome assembly GCA_009819775.1 of Phoenicopterus ruber ruber. Lineage (NCBI taxonomy): Eukaryota > Metazoa > Chordata > Aves > Phoenicopteriformes > Phoenicopteridae > Phoenicopterus > Phoenicopterus ruber. The sequence goes on along the minus strand of CM020215.1, from coordinate 184,570,185 downwards.
TTATTAAATCTTATTACTCTTCCACTATCAAATTCACCAATGTGTTCTTCTGCAGTCACTGACAATGTTCAGCTAGAAATCTATGCTGTCAGGTCAATGGCTCATTTTTTAAGAGTTTAGTGAACTCCAGAACAGATTTAAGAAATACTACCACAACGATTTTGCATTTATATCATCTTTTAAATGAAGATTACAAAGGCCTTTATGATCATAAATTAAGCTTCACAATGACCTTGAAAACCTGAAATATAAATGCCTGTCCTTTTACATTTTGCAGCACAAAGATCATTAAACTGAGCAAGTAAAAAAAAAAAAAAAAAAAAAACCTATGATTTGCAATGGTTAAGTGAATATTCTAATTTTTTTTTTCTGAAGGAAAAGTCACCGCTACTTTTAAAAATCAAGATGACTTTAAATATGAATTTTTAATCAAAAGCTACAGACAGTCACTTTTGGATATAATTTACATTACACATCTTAGGATATGTAGCTGTTACAGTCTGCTTAATAATTAGGTCAATAGAAAGACAGTGCCTTCCAGACAGGTATAGGTTTGGGTCAGCCTGTGAGGCAATTCATCAAACTTGGTATAGTGCCTCCCAGCCAAGTAACTGTTCACTTTGGTCTGGAAGAGAAGGCAGAATGCTCGGATGTCTCCCAGGCAGAAAATTAAATGGGTCAGCCTTGGAGGCAGCCCAGATAGGTGACTGTTCAGCTTTCCTTGAAAATGGATTAACATGCTAAGGTCATTCCTGAGTACATAACTATTGGCTCCTGCTAGATGACAAACCATTATTCATGGACTGCCTTCCATTTGAAGGGCTGCTTATTGTGGCTTATCTTAAAAATAGATTATGAGCCTATTAGCCTTTGATTCTAGTAATAAAGTCCTGTTTGTGAACACGAATGTATGTTTTACCAGAACATAAAAAATCATTGACCCTATTGGCTGTATCTTTTTGTGCTGGGTTTGGCTGGGATAGAGTTAATGTTCTCCATAGTAGCTAGTATGGGGCTATGTTTTGGATTTGTGCTGGAAACAGTGTTGATGACATGGGGATGTTTTAGTTACTGCTGAGCAGTGCTTACACAGAGTCAAGGCCTTTTCTGCTTCTCACCCCACCCCACCAGCGAGCAGGCTGGGGGTGCACAAGAAGCTGGGAGGGGACACAGCTGGGACAGCTGACCCCAACTGACCAAATTTGGTCATTCCATGACCATTTGGTCATTCTATTCAATTTGGATATTCCATGCCATATGACATCATGCTCCGTGTACAAAGCTGGGGGAAGAAGAAGGAAGGGGGGGATGTTCAGAGGTACGGTGTTTTGTCTTCCCAAGTAACTGTTACGCGTGATGGAGCCCTGCTTTCCTGGAGATGGCTGGGCACCTGCCTGCCCATGGGAAGCAGTGAATGAATTCCTTGTTTTGCTTTGCTTGTGTGTATGGCTTTTGCTTTACCTATTAAACTGTCTTTAACTCAGCCCACGAGTTTTCTCGCTTTTACCCTTCTGATTCTCTCCCCCATTCCACCAGGAGGTGAGTGAGTGAGCGGCTGTGTGGTGCTTAATTGCCGGCTGGGGTTAAACCACGACACTTTGCTAGGGATACTAAAAGAAGTTCACTCTTAATTGGCACTGTAGAAACTGGGACTACATGTTAATATATAAGAAAGTTACAAAGTTTCAAACAGGGAGGCTTATATACACATCTGCTTGTATACAAGCCTTTGGCAGGTTTGAAAGTCTAGTGAGCATATGCTTACCTGGAGTACGTATGTTCCTGACTTGGAAGAGAATGTCAAGAGCTTCAGATGTTTAAACTGGCCTTTTATTCATGTCCATCTGAAAACTGAAGATACTGTATTATTTGAAGAAAATACACTGAAAAAACACAATTATAAAGAAGTAAAGTAACCCACACCCTATAAAACAGAAAACATAGACATAAGAGACTTGACCAAACAGAAGAGAAAGCCTGGGAGGAGACATGAAGAGTAGCAGACTGGTACACAACAAGGTTCTTTATCCTATTTCCTCTAAGCTGTTCCCTTTCTTTTCTCATAAGCTCTTGTCAGTTTGTTCTGCATTGTGGCTGTAAGATTATAAATGGAAGCATGGTATTATTTGAGGAGAGGGAGCCAAGTGGAGAATAGAGGGCATCCAATAAATTGGAAATTCTGATAGTTCTTGCTGAGTGCCAAATGGCATGTGCGTAAGTTAGCAATGCTGAAGCAATTCTGGCAGTAGAGAAGAAATTTGGCAGAAATGATTCAGAGAAAGGGCAGTTTTGTATGGGAAGGCCAAGAGAGACCAGATAGACAATGGGGCACTTAATGATGAGCTGCAGGATATAGAGGTGGTTAGAGAAGGTGGAAACTTTGGGTTTGAATTAACTAGGAAGATGCCTACACTCACTTCTTGCGTAACCCATGCCAAAACAAAATATTTTATACTGAAAGACGACACTCTGAGACATATGCTAGGATACTTTGTAGTGTTACAGTCCAGATTTTAAAAGGGATGCTAGAAAAATACAAATGATCAAGAAAACCTACTGCAACCACAAAAATAAAAATGAACATTAAAGGCTATGGTAGGTGAATATCTTAAGGCAGACAGCTTACTGTAATGTCTGTTTGGATTTTACACAGTGAATGTTTAATGTAAATGCTTAAGCTCTACCTGGAACACAAGATAACTCCCTTTTCAAGTGGATGCTTTCATTACTGGTTAATATGATGTTACACATATTTTGTTCTTTGTGTGGTCCTATAAATCTCAAAACCAACCCACAAGAGGAATACAGAGCAACTCTATTGCTCCACTTTAACCCTACCTTTTCCTATTGTCAGTGTTATATTACCTATAACGTGTAAAATGGAGGTTTGGATACTTGATTGCTGGTTTCATTTCATGTCTCGGCATTTTAAGTCTAGGTTATTTCACCAAAAAGGATGAATGTGGCACAGCCATGATTGTGTGCCTTATCAGCAAAAGAGTGAATTTTCCTTGGGATTAAACTCACCATAGAGGTCTGAAGTTTACTGTCAAAGTCACCATCAGCTGCCCTTTTATAGTCAAAGAGGAGAAATAAGCACCACCAGAGTGCCATTCATCAGCTGTATTTCAGATTCTATTTTAGAGTGTGGAGAACCACACCTTGGAAGGGCCTTGAATTTCCTAAATGATTGAAGATTTACTGGCTGAATGAAGGTCAAATGCCAGAAGCTTTTTCAGTGAGTGAAGAGTTTTCTGTTTGTTTGTTTGTTTTTCTGTTTGTTTTTCCAAAAACATTCTTGGAAGTCTTAAAATCTTCTGAGAAGATATTAATCTATAGTAACTGTTATTAAAAAATCTCAAAAGTGTCTGAAGCTGCAACTTTTCAACACCGTAAGACGTAGTTCAGAGTTCACATGTTCTTACCTATTCATCCTACAGATGAGAAATCTGTGCACTGAGTATTATTGTCTTAAAACTTTGGCTGTCATAGCAATGGGATGGGGAGTGTCTGCTGTTCAGTTACACCGTGGATTAACTTGTAATATGTTTTAACCTGAGCAGGTAAATTAATTAATCAAAAATAACAGAATGGCTGTTGTCATGGCTATAGAATGCAATGATAACTAGTTTCTTTTTGGGGCAAAATTTAGAATATGGAATGAGCTGTGCACTGCTTGCAGGAAAAATCCATTCTGTATTTTATTTTGATGCATTTTCAATTGAATTATTTTCTGTGGTTCATTTAGCTTCAAATAAAAAATAAAATATTTCGTTTTAAAGAAGCTGACATTATGGAACACCTGATGTGTCATTTACTGACAGAGATTATGTAGTTTTATGTTTCCCTTAAAGCTTTTGGGTACAACCGTCCTTGTTTTGACTGTCAGAGAGAAAAGTGTTTTTCTAAACATCTTGTTCCATCTAACGAAGATCAGGCAAAATGTGAATGTTTGATTTTTCTTGAGCAAGAGATTTCTAAATTCCAAGTATCTCCTGGAATTGTCACTGCTTTCTGTAAAGTACTAGCTCCTACCTCTGTCAGCTTCCAAAGCTTGTTGGGTAAAGACTAAAATGATAATTTTCAGCAAATAGGGCATGACATCCACATTTCCTCTCTACTCTTCAAAGTCACAGAAAGAATTATTCTTGCTTCAAGCACAATTACTCCCAGACTTTCTGTGGTGGCATTTTGCTTCCTGTATTGATTCTGATACATGGTCTTCCTTGAAGATACAATAAGGAGCACAATACATGGATGGGGCTACAGTCTCCTGCTCTGCTCTGTTTTTTAAATTCACATTATCTAATGCCTCCAGATAATAAAGAAGTAGATAAACCTATTAATCAATAGAATTAAATTGGAAAGTAGAGGTTCTGTGGGCACAAATATCCTTACCTCTACCGACAGACTTCCTTGATAAGTAGGCACTCAGCACAAACCTGTGATCTGTTTATACTTTATATTGGCATGCCGTTACGATCAGTGTTTAACTATTTCATAGAATCATCATAGAATCATAGAATTGTTCTGGTTGGAAGAGACCTCCAAGATCATCGGGTCCAACCATTAACCTAGCACTACCAAGTCCCCCACTAAATCATATCCCTTAGGGCCTCATCTAAACATCTTTTGAATACCCCCAGAGATGGGGACTCCACCACCTCCCTGGGCAGCCTGTTCCAGTGCCCGACAACCCTTTCAGTGAAGAAATTTTTACGAATGTCCAATCTAAACCTCCCCTGGCGCAACTTGAGGCCATTTCCTCTTGTTCTGTCGTCTGTTGCTAGGGAGAAGAGTCCGACCCCCATCTCTCTACATCCTCCTTTCAGGTAGTTGTAGAGAGCGATAAGGTCTCCCCTCAGCCTCCTTTTCTCCAGGCTAAACATCCCCAGTTCCCTCAGCCGCTCCTCATGCATCCTCATCCTTTCGATGTTGTGAAATTCATCTCTAGGTTGTCCATGTTTCTACTGTGTTTCTACTGAAGTGCTAACCTTCCTTTGGCAGCTTTGGCACTACAAAGAATGCTTCTGAGTTATGCTGAAGCATTAACAGGAACATGAATGTCAACGAATAAAGTGCTATGGAAAAAATAATAAAAACAGCAACAACAGAAAAAAAAAAAACCTTTTCCAGTACTAACTGTGTTGCCATTCTTAGGAGAAAAAAAAAAAAAAAAAACCACAAAAACCTGCTGCAGATGAAGCTACTAAGTACTCTGTCCCTACATTGAAGCTTTGAGTTGGAAGCAGTTTAAAAAGACTTTCAGGCAGCTGTATCAAGAGACAAAATGTCACATGTGTAAGTTATTTTATTGAACTATTCCAGTCTGAAATGATGAAATACATGGGAAAACACAAGCATAAGACAAAATCAGTGCAATGAAGATCACACCCTGAAACTTATTTTAAGGTTTCTCTCCATGTCTAACATCCCATATTTGCTCTGCAAGTTCAACTTTCATCCATGAAAATTGTCAGGGCTCTGTCTGAGTGCTCTAATGGGCCTCACTGGTGCTGACTACTCCCGCCCTCCCCCCGGGCCTCCCTCCAGCCCTTGCCCATTGGCACAGGAGCCCCATTTTAGCTCAGCTCCAGTCCATGAGTCCCTTCCTCAGGGATACCGTAGGCATGCCAGTGTCCAGCTCTGCCACAGCCCTACCCTGCCCAGCCACAGGCCCCGCTGATTTGGGCCCAACCCATGGTCTGATCTCTACTCTGCATTCCTAAGAGCTCCTTGGGATTTCTTGTGCAGTTGTATGGTTGTCTTTGTTCTAAATTCACAATAGAGACATAGGAAGAGGAAAGCTCTGTGATGAGAGAATAATCTTTTGAGATCACTAAGTCATTGAAAATAACTCTTTCTTGAAATAAAAAGGTTCATTGATATCAAGTTTCAGGTTGCTTCCACTCACTTTTAGGAGATCAACTGAGGCATCTAAGCAAGGAATACTGAGATGGATTAACCTTGTCTGACTTCAGGCAAATGCTGGGTGCCCAGTTCAAGCTATCTGGTTCAAGATTTTAGATCTGTTTGCATAGTGCTTTGAGAGTTTTATTTCTGACATTTGCCTTTGGAGTGATCCCAATTCACGCTGGTGTTTCTCTGAGAAAGTTCAGCGCACTGGAATAAATTTTGACCAAAGGGTGAAAGAGACTAAAATGGCTATTCACCTTCACCAACTCTTCAGACAAGGCAGTCATGTAATTAATGTAATGATTTGGTTTAAATCTGTAACTAGAGCCAAAAATGTTAATAATGAGTGAGAGTGGAAAGTGGTGAAAGCTTTATAGCTATGCTCTGCTGCAGCATCGCAACGCGTTGCTGACAGGAGGAGACACACATCCCTGTCACCTCTGTCACAGTTCAAGACCAAATGTGGACAGTGTGGAGACCAAATAGACTTGGATACCAGAGCATTTAATCAGGGATGTACGCAGTTTTACAAATTACATGACTTCCCTGCACTGCAGCAGCCATGTGATCACAGCCATGAGTGGTGACATGCCACTGTGGCCACTCGGGCTGCATTGCAGCAGCCTGAGCACCTTGTCCTGTCCCCCTGGTCATGTGCCTTAGTTGGCTCCTGGTGCAAACACATCTGCCCCACTCCTACCTTTGTTGTTTAAAGACTGTGATGAGGACTGCCCCCTTCTGTAGAGCCAACAAACCCCCTTGTCCTCGGAGGAGGAGGAGAAAAAGGAAGACCAGATGTCCCTGTCCCAATGTTCCAGGTCTCAGTCAGGAGCACGTGGCTGCAGTGACCTTTGAGATTGAGAACACAACCCTTTTCATTTGGCAGCCACTTCCACTTTGGGGCAAGTCAGCTCCATCACTGCTCTCTGTGTGTTTTTCTGCTCTGTATCACAATCTTGAAGGGTAATTCTCAGAGTTTCTCTTCAACAAGTTGTTACTATTTTCTGATGCACTTGCATTGCTTTCTGGATCATCCTTCTGTTCCTCCAATTTCTGTACTTTTTCCACTGAAATCTTATATAGAATCATAGAATTGTTCTGGTTGGAAGAGACCTCCAAGATCATCAGGTCCAACCATTAACCTATCACTACCAAGTCCCCCACTAAATCATATCCCTTAGGGCCTCATCTATATGTGAAGGTACAACCTCACACTAACGTTGCACATTTTTCCCTGTTCCCCTTACACAGGTTGAACCATTCCTGAAGTTGGTTTTGCAATAACTCAGGATTCTCTACCCTCCACTTCCAACAGGGGCATGCATTTGGGTCAAACATCATGTTAAGAGGTCCCGTTCATCCTTCCATCCAGGGACCAGATGTTGTTCTTTCTTGCTCCCCTTCCCACAGCTATCTGTGATTAATGTAATCATTACCTCACTTCTCACACCAATGGACAGTGCAGACAGTTGGATACAAGACATTTTAACCACAGATAAATGCACACTTTTAGGAGTTCCCTGTCCCATGGGAGATATGGCACAGTCCAGAAGGAAGGTTGGGTCAGCACTGAGGTCCCTGACATGCAGTGTGTGGTCCTGGAGCTGGGCCATGGGGTCCCCAGTCCTCTTGCTCCATTCTCTGTCTGGATACCCTCACTGGCAGGATCAGGTAGAGAAAACGTGATTCCTGATCCTGTTCAAGTTCCTGTGGTGCTTAACACTTGGCTGTTGTCACCACTGGTGCTCAAAATCCACCCCCCTGGAAGGTTCTCCATGTGTTTGCAGCTTTCTCAGTGATTAACACGTTGTTCATACTGGAGGTGTTCCTCCATTCTTAAAACTAGGCTACTTCCTTTTCCTAAAGTTTTAACTAAAGTTCATTCACTAACACTATAGTCAACCAGGCTCAACCCATGCCAACTGCTACAACTTCATCCAGAGAAACTGAAGTTACAACATGAGCTTTTGAAAATACTACATTTCCAACAGAAACTGTTTCCCCATATTCCTTTGCAAGTTATTGCGATGTTTCATTTATCTTACTATTAAAAAAATTGGCACTGCAACTCTTGTGTGAGTTTCTTAACTTCTATTTTCAGTCTTTGAATTTATTCCATCTTTTGTTTCTGCTGAATTCATCATCCATCACTGCCATAGGTATCTTCATCAACTTCTAAAACCTGCTTCTGAATAAGCTGAATATTTTCTCACATTTCTCACTATAAGAAATTTTTAGAAGACTAAAATCTCTTTTGTTCCTTTCTAGGCACCATCTAGGAAAACTGGACTGAAGCAGAACAGGTTTCTTCATCAGTGTCAAATTTCCACCCTGATTAGTTTCAAGAAATGAGAAGAATTTCTGAATTGTATGAAGAGATTTAATGGAGTGGAAACTACACAAAGGTAATTATAATGTAATATACACAATTACATCTCTTTTTTTTTTTCTTTTACACTATTTATTGAATAGAAAATCTGAAGTAGGACTATGAATGATTTAACAGTTAGATTCATGGAAGATTCAGGTAGAAAAAAGACTGCCAGGGACCATATTTGTCCCATTTACTTTGGTGACTTTGAGGCACAACAATTAGAGAAAGAGCTGGTTTAGATTTTAAACAAACTTAGACTTCAAAATGTGGTTTAGCCCAGGTATGTGTACACTGCCCTCAGCAAAAAAAAAGTTTCTTTTGTCTGCATAAAGAAATAGGGTAAATGCACCCCTAACTTTAATTTAAATATAGATAAAATAGATTTGCATATAAGTACCCTAGCAGACTTGTCAACTCTGTCAGGATCCAAACTTATATAGGTCTAGACCTGCACTATTCAGCCTTGTAGGGATCATTGTGGGTAATAATCCGACCCAAGTATTGTGAGCCAAGCAATTTGTGATTTTGAGATACTTCTGTAACAGTTAATCTAATAGGACATGGCACAGGCCTGAGCACTGGCGTGCGGTCACCTATATTGCAAAATTGCTAGCGTAGTCCCTAGCATGTCGTTGTTAAGACCGGTTAACTTTCTCCCAGACAAAGTCTGAGCCAAGGATTATTCTCAATAGCTGTTTGAACACAGCTGGTCTATTTAGGAGGGTAAGAGAGCTTAGCTGTAAAGAAAACTGCTATGCTGTGCCAATTAGCCTGAGGTCCAAAGAGTCCCTGGACTATCTTATTTATTAACATAGCCAGAGTCTTAATGGTGGAGTGTGCAGTTGTATTTTTCTACAGACTGTTTTCAGTGACAGATCCTTCTCTATTTTTCTCTTCTGAAATAATTATAATTATTTACAACTTTATTAAAACTATCATGAGACAAACCTTATACTTCTAACTGGGCCTTACCTGCTATTTGATTTCAGCAGTATATATGGTTATGTTGGTCTTCTGAGAATTATGTCCTTATTAAGAAATTAGAAACCTAACTTTCCTGTCCTTGTTCAGTATAAACAGAACTGATTTCTACTTGGATAAAAATTACACTAAAGAAATACAGACAAACCCATGATCAGATAGCAAAAAAAGACCCACATAAACAAACTAAAAAAACCAATCACCCCTCAAAACTTCCTTGAATTCTTACTATTAAAATTCTGTTGTACTGAATTTTCATCACACAGTCATGACAACCTTTTACAGTTCAGTCTAGAATATGTGTTCAATTAACCGACAAAGTTTACTTTCTATGGACTTCACTAATAGAAATAAATTAAACAAGACAAAAAATGTTTGTTTCAATTTGAATAACGTAATTAAATAATATGATATCTAAATTCTTCTTTCATTAGTATCAGCAAAAGGAAAACAATTCAACCTGTAATTGAGACACTACAAGGCACTGTATAACCTGCTTTTCTTTAACTTTCTTCCTCTTCTTTGACCTCGACCTACCTTCCTCTCTTTTTTTTCTTTCTCTCTTTCTTCCTTCCTTCCTTTCTTTCTCTATTTTTTCTTTCTCTTTCTTTCTTTTTCTTTCTTTCTTTTGCTCTCTTTTTCTCTTTATCTCATTTTCTCTCTCTTTCTTTCTTTTTCTCTATCTGCCTTTTGTCCTTCCTCTTTCTCTTTTTCTTTCTTTCTCACCCTCCTTCTTATCTTTTTTCTCTTTCTCTCTTTCCTTCTTTCTCTCATTTTCTCTTTCTCTCACTCATTTTCACCCTCTCTTTCTTTCTCTCAGTGTCTTCTTCCTTTCTTGCCCTGCCCCTCTGCATCTCTGCACTTCTGCAACTTGGTGGTTCTTTACATTAGTTTGAAGCACAAAAATATGCAGTATTTCTCCCAGGAGTTTCCCTAATACAGTAATTTTTGTATTCCACCTCTACAAGACAGATCTGTGCTCTGTGACTAGGTGATAATGGTCTTGGGAGCCAACCTTATGTATGCAAATAGACAGGTGAATGTTATTGCAAGGATGCATATACCTTCATTTAAAACCCTCGTAAGAAGTGGGTATTGTTCTACAGTGGCTGTCTCCTGACCTGCAGATACTGAAGTAGATTGTTGGTGAGCTATACACTAATGAAGTTCAGAGTGCCAATTACTGACTTGTTAATTTCTCCTTTAATGATGAGAAAATGTGTCCCAGGTGAGGATTTTGCACATTAACACACGACAAACCTAGTCATGTATTTTGTTACTGAACATTGTTTCCAGTAAAGTACTTACTCTCAAAATATGCTATTAAATTTTAAATTACCATCAAGCTGGAGTTCCTTTTTTTAAAATTGCAGGATAGTTTTGTAGTAAAAATATAAAAATATCTCTCTGGGGAAACATGGATCATTTTCCTAAAGGTACTTTAATTAATTTACTTAGATTTCATATCCACTCTTTTACTCTGGGAACCCTTGACATAACTTAAAATGCAAATATTAAAAATTCCCTTTATTATGGTGGAATTACAGACTTCTCAGAGTGTGTTACATTTCTATAACCCCAAAAGACAAACCATACAAATCAGAATGGAAACAGTTCTCATTGTGAAACAGATTAAAATCCTCTTCTTTCTTCAAACACTGCAAAGATACGCTGACTTTTAGAATTTCACCCTAAAGACAGTTAAAATGAACTATCTATTATGAAGAAGGAAAAGACAAATGATATACAGAGAAATAATGCCTGAATTTCCTACGGTAATATCACACGTATAGATGGGATGTTGCGTTTGTGTCCAACAGTGTCCCACTTATGGAAACTCAAATGTTCTTAGCCTTGTCCATTCTCGACACTGGCCTAAAGAATGTTTAGAAGTGCAACAAAAATATGATAAGAGAATAATTTAGTTTTAGTACATGAGAATAAGTTGGTTAGGTTTTTGGAATCACAAATCTTGAATTTCTTTCCTTTGGGTACAATTCATTTCAACTGACTTACTGTACCTGAAAATCAGACTTCTGAGGCAATCACTTCCCTTTGTAATCAATAATGAGAAATAGGCACATCTGGAGGGTGATTTATCTACCTTATCTCAAAAATCAATCTTAAAGTGGGAAGGATCAACTGTCAAGATAATTGTTTACTTGCAATGAAAAAAAGGAAAGTTTATTCGGACTTAGTTGTTTAAATTAGAGTTAAAGGCACCTATAGATTACACCAGTGAACATGACACCCAAATGCATATAGTCCTGACTTCTGTATGAAAAGTACAAATGTTTCCTGCCTTCACCCATCAGTTCAAAAATAGTTTCCCTAAACTATCATATCAATTCACTGGATATAAAAATAAATTCTTGCCTGCTATTCTCAACCTTTCAGATGAAAGTTTTTGGTTCTCCAGTTGAAAAAAAATATATTTCAGGTGAAAATAATTTACTTTCTTTGGTACCTGAATTACTAGAGACCTAAATTATTTCTGCATAAAAAGGGTATATTCCTATGAAAGCGGGCATTACCTGTGTCTCTTTTTAAATCCCAGATCTTTTTACCAATTTCAGTTGACTGACCAAACAGTCTTCAAGGATGACTGGTAGAGGTAACACCAGTGATTATCCCATCAAACTTAAGTTTAACAAGCGGTTGGAATAGACTGCGATGATGTGTTTGACAGAGCTTTACTTAAAGATTTATAGAAAATCTGATACACATACAAGAATAATATGCAGCTGTTTCAAAAAATTCAATAGTATGGAAAGATGAATATATGCATGGCAATACTTGTGTTCATAACTTAATAAGTGTAACAATGGACGCCTTTAGAAGATTTGAAGATATTGAGGATAATTTTGCACTGTCTTACACTTTGTATGGTTTAAAACTTTGCATGGTTGTACACTTTGCAGTCATTTATGCCATAGCAAAAAGGACTTAAAATAACACCAGCTATTGTAGCATTCATAGCGTTACCTGACACAAGCTGAAATTATTAGATCAGGTCCCAAGTGCAGGGAATCAGCCAGATGGCTAATAAACCTTACAATGTATGCCCAAAATCAGGGGATTTTGGACAAGCCTCTCAAGCTTGTCCAGGTCCCTCTGGATGGCATCCCGTCCCTCAGGCGCGTCCACTGCACCACTCAGCTTGGTGTCATCTGCAAACTTGCTGAGGGTGCACTCGATCCCACTCTCTCTGTTATTGATGAAGATATTAAAGAGTACTGGCACCAATACAGACCCCTGAAGGACACCACTTGTCACTGAGCTCCATCTGGACATTGAGCCACTGACCACTACCCTCTGGATGTGACCATCCAACCAATTCCTCATCCACCAAACAGTCCACCCATCAAATCCACATCTCTCCAATTTAGAGAGAAGGTTGTTGTGGGGGACCATGTCAAAGGCCTTACAGAGGTCCAGATAGAAGACATCCATAGCTCTTCCCTTGTCCACTGATGTAGTCACTCCATCGTAGAAGGCCACTAGGTTGGTAAGGCAGGACTTGCCCTTGGTGAAGCCATGCTGGCTGTCTCCAATCACGTCCCTGTCCTCCATGTGCCTTAACAGAGCTTCTAGGAGGATCTGTTCCATGATCTTCCCAGGCACAAGGGTGAGACTGACAGGTCAGTAGTTCCCAGGGTCCTCTTTCCTACCCTTTTTAAAAATGGGTGCAATGTTTCCCTTTTTCCAGTCCCCAGGGACTTCACCTGGCTGCCATGACTTTTCAAATATCATGGAGAGTGGCTTGGCAACTACATCAGCCAATTCCCTCAGGACTCTGGGATGCATCTCGTCAGGTCCCATAGACTTCTGTATGTTCAGGTTCCTCAGGTGGTCACGAGCCTGATCTTCTCTTACCGTGGGAGGGACTTTGCTCCCCCAGTCCCTGTCTTGCAGACCATCCACTCGAGAGGTGTGGGAAGAGAGATTGCCAGTGAAGACAGAGGCAAAAATGTTGTTGAGTGCCTCAGCCTTCTCCTCATTCATTTTTACCAGTTTGCCAGTTGTGTTCATCAGTGGGGGTACACTTTTTTTGACCTTCCTTTTCTGGCTGACATACCTGTAGAAACCCTTCTTGTTATTCTTTGCATCCCTTGCTTGTTATTATCTCAATTGCTTTCAATTCTCCTATAAAAAATGCAGTCCTCCACTGTCTTTTTTTTTTTTTTTAGAACAATTAAAACAAACATTAATAGAAAAGTAAATCATACTTACGACACAGACATTTTAGATTCTGACTGTTGTGTGATTGTACTTTTTCTACTCAGTCTGTTGGCTATTTTATAATCCTATCACAAAGATTATTGTTACCAATCAGAATATATTCTCTATTGTAGCAGTTATCCTTGCAGACTCCTTGTATATAAAGCTATCTCAACATCATCATGAGTCTGCATATGGCTCAGAGCAACAACTAGACTGTGCCATATGATTTTGTCCTGTGGAAGTAATCTCCTAACTGGGGTAACTGGAACACCAGAGATGTAAATACAGTAGGTTTCTACATGATGTTCAGCTCTACCACATCAAGATTTCCTAAGGCTGGAGAAGTAATCATTAATCCACTCTCTTTTCAGACCCTCAACTTATCGTAAAGACGACAGTAGTGGGAGAGCTCAAAAATATCCATTAAAATGCAATGTTTTAGGAGTAATTTGTGTACGTTGCAGGCATGCATAGTCAAAGGGAAAACATAAACTTTTTTTTGATAGATGCATTTCCAATGTGTATCTGCTCAATATTTTACTGGATTTTTTTTCGGTTGGCTGGTTTTGTTTTTTAGGAGGGGGTGTATAAATTTATATTTTGTAGAAGATATTCAAAATTTGAGATTTGGATTCTTACAGTTGCATTATAACTAATCAATTTACTCATGTATTAAAGGAGTTGCCTGATCTGAGGAACATATAAGTGAGTACAAAAATTTGCTTAGTAGAAAGGATTGTGTCAGTAGCACAAGAATACATTACTACTTTTTGAAAAAGAATGCAGAAGGAAAGAGATGTAGCTGATTCTTTTATCTTGTCCTTCTTTGTTTAGGCTAATATGATCTTTGTCTTATCTGAACTGGCAACAATAGTATAAGCAAAGAATAATGCACTGTCAATTGCATAAGAAGTCAACATTCTTAAAAAAGGGAGCCTCTGATTTTTACATGGTTCAAGCTCATGAAACCAAATCATCACTATTTCATCACAGACAAGTTTAAAAACTGGAAAATATTTCATGAACATATGTGTTTCTTTAATATGAGGGCTTTTTTTGGCAACCAGTTACTTTTCAGGGAGCTGGTAACTATGCATCATTTAGAACGCTCCCCTACAAAAATGTGACTCTGGGTACTGAACTGTGAAAGCTCCATGTGTTACCATGGCTTGGCACCCACGGAGCCTAACGCTGGTTCAAGAACAACAGCAATACTTATACAGTGCTATTCATACAGGGTGTCTTATGGTACTTTATAATGGGAAATAAAGTAACAGAAGCAGGGAGCTAAACAAACACTCTGCCAAAAGCCCACCTGAAAGTCTTGGATTTCAATCTATCCGTAGCAAGAGGAGGAGCCTCAGATTTTTTGATGATGAAAAGTGTGTGGAAGTGTGGAGGTGCATAATGGGGAAGAAAAATTGCTTCCCCTCAATTGACTTTGAAAATGAGAGTTGAACATTCCACAGACTCTATGCTCTGCAGGGGTCGAGAAGGACAATGGAGAATTATGAGTTCATGGATACTGAAACAATACGAGGTCCTTAGACAATGCAGGGGAAAAGAGAAATAAACTGGAAATGCTTCAGGCAATCGTTGTGGAAACTCCAGTTCTGGAGCAACATGCAGAACTTTTTCAGTCTTAGTAAAAATCTTTGTGATAGCAATTTGTATTCAGGGAAAATAACACATTGATTTTCTTAAAAGTTTAGAAAAAGAGAGAGGAAGACAAAGCTGCTCAATATCACTGAGCCTGATGTTTTAAACCTGTGAATGGAGAGGAGAGAAGAGGAGAGGGCAGGGGTAGGGAGGGAAGCCTATTCTTTGAAGGTACTTAAAGGAAGATTTTTGTGCCAGATTGCTCTGGATTCTTTGAAAACGGCAGAAAGATTTCAGCTAGAATCAGCTGGAATGAAAGTTAAGGAGAAAACATATATTTATAGTGGTTTAAGATTTGTGCCATATTAAAGGAAGTAAAAAAAATAATCCTGCAAACTCACCCTGAAATGTAGGACCTGAGTTGTTGAAATCATATAGTTAAGGCACAAATGACATATTTATGGTATAAGTGATTGCATATTTCAATCAAATTGAAAATTTACAATGGCGTTGAATTCTTGGGACTAGATTTTCTGCTGTAGTCAGCCATCGCAATTTTACTGAAGATGAGGTTGCTTTAGCACATCAGATTAACTGAGGACCCATCCCTAATAGCTTTTTTTTCTTTAGGATAGCATACATATAGTTTCCCGTTGTGTGATGTGATCAGGTTGTTTGCAAGCTGGAGATGGAATGAGACTTGTTTGGGTAATTCCCAGCTAGAGTGTGATCCCCTGGGGAATCACAGCAAACAGTCATAATTTAGAGCAATACCTAAATTGTTCAAATTCATGCAACTGCAGGAACACTTAAGAGTTTTAAATACTAGAAGCTGTAATCAGCCTCTTGGTAACTATGTTCCCAACACACACACACGTACAAAGCCATGTAGAACCTTCTCCCAATTATTTTAATAATCATCAGTACATTATTTTTCTTCACAGGAAATAAACACTAGAGTCCTTAGCTTGAAAGAAGAGCATTTATTTCATGTATTGTGATGTAGATAACCTACATTGATCTCAGATCTGTTAAAGACATGCCTAATAAGTAAACTTCTAATTGATTAATGATTTACTAGCTGAAATTTAGCAAGCAAAACCAAAATCACCTTTTGAAAGGTAGCAGAAATAGCATAACAATGTAAAGCAAGGTTCCCTTTCTTATATTATGGAGTCTTCTGCACTGTTCAGTGTGTTAAGTCAATGCATCGGTTAGAGGGGTATCTGCTAATTCCTAGTGTGTCCACCTCCCAGTGACCTATTCTCATCCTACAATCCCTGTTCCTCATTCCATTCTGCTGGAATTCTCTCATGCGTCATTGCCCCAATAAAATCCTCAAAAAGCTAGGTCAAGAACAGTCTTAAATTATTTTAATTTCTAATGAAGCAGAGAATAAACAACACTCTGGGGACTGAGAAACACTGTAACAAAGAATTGAGGTCAATGAGTTCCTAAATTTCTCTGGACCTGGACAACAATACTAAGTGACAGAGCACTTGCATTGTACAGACTTCGCAAAGACAGAATTTTTTCCTCTTTTTTTCATAAGACATTTTGTAAGGGCAGTAGCAGCTTCTTGTGGGCAGTGAGTAACAGTAGGAGAAAGAATTGAAGTCCACGAAACAACTTCTAGAGACCACAGATTTTTGTGGGTGAAGATATTGTGTACCTAAATGAGGCATTAAACTGAGAAGGTAAATTTCTAGGTGGATTTGTATAGTTAGAGTATTACACGGAAACAACAGCATAGTTCAATCTAGTTTAAAAACTTGAGCAACACAGTAAAGGTTAGGTTCTTTTAGGTGGTACTCCTCACTCCTTCCCTGCTGCCTTTCCCTCAATGGGATGAAAGAGAGAATAAGAGCAAGAGTGATAAAATTCATGGGTCAAGACAGAGACAGTTTAATAAGTGAAAGGAAGAAACAAAAAAAATAATGAAAAGGGAATCATTTACCACCTCCCACAAGCAGAACAATGCCCAGCCAGTGTCTGACCCACAGCCACCATGGAAGACAAAACTCGCACCTTCTTCTTTGTTTACTCCAGTTTTTATTGCTGAACATGACATTATATGGTATGGAATATCCCTTTGTCCAATGTAGGTCAGCTGTCCTGGCTATGTCCCCACCCAGTTTCTTGACCACCCCCCACCCCTCTGCTGTGGGGGGAGAGTGAGAAGAAGAAAAAGCCCTGTGGATTGGGTTTTCTTGGCAAGGTTTTGGTAGTGGGGGGGCTGCAGGGGTGGCTTCTGTGGGAAGATGCCAGAAGCTGCCCCCATGTCGAATGGAGCCACTTCCAGCTGGCTCCAAGATGGACTTGCCAATGGTGAAAGGTGAGCCAATCAATGCTGGTGGTGGCACCACTGAGAAAACATACTTAAGAATGGGTAAAAACTGCTGCACAACAGCAGCTGGAAGAGAGGAGTGAGAATATGTGAGAGTAACAGCTCTGCAGACACCAAGGTCAGTGAAGAAGGAGGGGGAGGAGGTGCTCCGGGTGCCAGAGCAGAGATTCCCCTGCAGCCCGTGGTGAAGACCATGGTGAGGCAGGCTGTCCCCCTGCAGCCCACGGAGGTCCACAGTGGAGCAGATATCCACCCTGCAGCCTGTGGACGACCCCACGCCAGAGCAGGTGTGTGTTCCTGAAGGAAGCTGTGACCCTGTGGAAAGCCTGCACTGCGGCAGGCTCCTGTCAGGACCTGCAGCCCATGGAGAGGAGCCCATGCAAGAGCAGATTTTCTGGCAGGACATGTAACCCAGTGAGGGACCCATGCTGGAGCAGTCTGTTCCTGAAGGACTGCACCTCATGGAAAGGACCCATGCCGGAGCAGTTCATGAAAAACTACAAGGGGACCCACATTAGAGAAGTTCATGAAGGACTGTCTCTTGTGGGTGGGACCTCATGCTGGAGCAGGGGAAGAGTGTGAGGAGGAAGTAGTGGCAGAGACAACACATAATGAACTGACCACAACCCTCATTCCCCATCCCCCTGTGCTGCTCGAGGGGGAGGAGGTAGAGAAAATCAGGAACAAAGTGGAGCCCAGGAAGACGGGAGGGGTGGGCGGAAGGTGTTCTTAAGATTTGTTTTTATTTCTCATTATCCTACTCTGATTTGGTTGGTAATAAATTAAACTAATTTCCCCAAGTCAAGTCTGTTTGGTCCGTGATGGAAACTGGTAAGTGATCCTCCTGTCCTTATCTTAACCCACGAGCTTTTTGTCGTAGTTTTGTCCTCTGTGTTTTCAATGGAGGAGGAGTGATAGGGTGGCTTGGTGGGCACCTGGCAGCCACTCACGGTCAACTCAACACACCCTGACACTGTGCAATCACTACCCAGCAACAGCCAAAACACTGCTATATTATCACTATCAGTTTAGTCACAAATCCAAAACACAGCATCAGGTGGGCTGCTGTGAAGAAAGTTGACTCCACCCCAGCCAGATCCAGTACAACAGTTCAGTGGAAAAGCAAGTGCTTGCATTATGAAAATGTTATTGTTTCTGAGGAAATCATATTCATAGTAAGAGAAAGTTGGCATTTCAAACATGGGTGTTCTAACATTCCTGTATTCTTTCCAATGGGAATAAGACATGTTTTCCTCCTCTGTGTCTTTACTGCTTAGTAGAGGAGACCAACTTCACCATTTTTGACTTAAAATAATCAGACTTATTCCCTATCTTCTGCTCTTTCTCTGTCCAAAAAAGAACATAAATATCCAGTAGTACTATCATATTATACATGGGATGAAGCACTAGATCAAACCACTTTTTAACTCAGGGGATGATTTAATGTTTCCAAAGACACACTGCTTATAAGGCAGTATCAGTGACTCCTGAATTTCTTCACAATGACATTGTAACCTTTATGAATGGTTGGCTCTTTGTGCTAATGATATAGGAAGTGAACAGATGCAGTTCTCTGGTGACGAGAGGTGCTACTTTGGATGGTTGCTCTTTTTATGGTTTGATCCAAAATCCATTAGTGTCAGTGGAACTTCTTTCATACTCAAAGGTCAGCATGCTCCAAAGGATTTGCAAGACTGGGCTGAATTACTAGGCCAGATGTACCTTTCAGGGTATTATGAAGAATTTTATGAGTTCCTAGTAAAAAATTCTATAAAGTTTTATCAAAAGCCTTAGCTGACATTGACAACTATAATCTACAAAAACACTTCTAAGATTTCTGAATTTTTACTTCAAAATAATATTAGAGTGTTGTTAAAGAACGCTTAGGAAAAAGTGACTTTTAAAAGTATTTTACTTAAATAAATAAAATAATAGAAAAATATTTTAAAAATGAATAAAAATGCAGTAATTTCCCTGTCCAAATGCACGAAGATTTGCAATAAAGGTGTCAACCAGCCTACACACAACGTCATGTTATATGTCTCTTTCCTAAACTCTAATTTATCAATTTTACTTGCTTCAATTTATGCTTTAGATTTTTCCTATGAACAATAAAAAAAAGAAACAGGTTAATGAAGGTAAATATAATGAGTGCCAGTTACTGAAAAGCATATTTTTTCAAGATTTCCCCCTAAAAAACCACATATGGTTGGTTGCTTTGTTTAGTTATTTACGTATGTACTTATGTATTTATTTAGCTGAAATTTTGAGGCTCTGAGATTCAAATACGCAAACTAGTCTATACAATTTTCTGTTGGAATGGCAAGTAGCATACGCAGTATCTGTGTTTGTATATGCCAATAGAGAAATAGGGACACACAAAAACATCTAGCTAAATTGCTAATTGTAGTAGCCAGCACTGATTTTTTAAATGGCGTTGATTAGGTTTGATTGGACACACAAGTCATGTGTTATATGATTTGATGTTTTATTTCATGACTGGCTGATTGCAGCTTTTTATAATTAGGTTTCCAGAGTACACACTTTTTAAAATGAGCTTGTCATGAATATGCTTAATACTCAATTAAAAACGAATGTTTCTAGGAAAGCTCCCACTGATAAACTTATTCATTAGAACAACCATCAAAAGAATGGGAATTGGGGGTCTTAATCAAGAGAATAAAATTCTAGTTTTTATGGTTTTCCATTGAATATTCAAACTCATTATTTTTCAGATATTTATCTATTAGTACTGCAAATTTTTGTTTGTTTGAGCTGGACAAATAAGAGAACAGAACATGATACTGAACATCCATTGAAGCACAGGAAATATACACAATTCATCAGAATCTGTTTAGGACTAGCAAGCTTCTCGGACTGTACTGTAACAGCAAAACTTGCCAAAAGAGTACAGAAATTAATCTGAAGTCCCATTTGGCTTTAACAGATTAGATGGGCTTATTTAAGTCATTTCAGTGTTCAAAAGGAACACAATTCAAGGAAAAGTGTATTGTTTCTTAAAGATCCTTTAAGATCTTTTCATTGTATTTTCTGGCTTAGTAAAAATGTCTGGAAACTAAATGTGTTAATGATCTTCCTTAAGTTGCTATAAATACATAAATCAAAGCACAACTGTTGTTCTTGCTTTATGATGAAATATTTTTCAGCTAAAGCCAATTATATTTGTAGTGGCTTATCACAGCAATTATATGAAGCAGCAGGCCAGTCAGTAATGACTTTTTTTGTTAGGGGAGTGCTAAGAACACTTCCAGCAGAGCTCCATTACCTGGATTACAATCACAGTTTTAAATTAGGTACCAATGCAAGTAATTTAGTTTTGTTTTTGTACTTAATTGGTCATTAACTTGTTCATGCCAATAATTTTATTTCTATGCCACTCACTCATTAAATACTCCCTGAAACATCTATCCAGAAGCATTCCTTCCTTCAAAAGAAGCAGGAATTCCTTATAAAACATTTCTATGTCTGTGTACCACCTTTAACTCCTCATGAACAAATTTGAATGGTAAAACATTTATTTTTCCACGGTAGTAACTGTGCGGTCATTAACATAAGTCAATAGGAGCTTGGTAATTGTTATTCTTGATCGAGCAATATTTGTGTGTAGTCCAGCATCTTACTGCTGTGAGTGACTGGAATCATATGCTCATAAAAAAGCCAAAATGAACAATTATGCAATAACTTTCCTGAGAGGAGAAATTTCTTCCTATTCCCAATGGCTACCTGTTGGTTTATGTCCTGAAATAAGATAGTTTGTAACTTTTTTTTTTAAAGAAATAAATCTAATTCCATGCAAATGTGCATGGTCTCATTATCCATATAAATGTTTAATCCTTTTTAAAATTCTGCTAATCTTTAAGGCCTCAGTGATATTCTTGTGGCAATGAGCTCTCTAGGTTAATTATGCATGTGCAACAAAGTATATCCTTTTATCAGTTTTAAATTTAAATCCTGCCTATTTACTGCTACACACAGGAACTTTATAAATCTATATTGTGCAATTTTCTGCTCCAGGCATTTTCCTCAAGTGAGTGTATGCGTGAATGTAATGGCTGGAGGACGCCCTAATAGGCTCTTCCCATCTCTGACTGCTCTCCTCAGTGTGTTTCTCCATAAAACTGATTTTTGGATCAGTGGATTTGGTTTGGAGCTGTGTCTAAGGTAGAAAGTTAAGTGCAGACTCCTCCAAACAGCTTAGGAAGAAGGTCAAAATGAATGATCTTTCTGGAGTAAAAACTAAACAGATTTTGAAGCCATACTCGGACCAGTCTGCAGTAACCTAGTAATAAAGGAAAACATGTGAATATGCATGTAGCCCACAATTAGTGGGGTTTTCAGTCCCTCCATAGTGACTGGACTACAAATCATTTTTTAATCTAATCTAGCCTTTGAGCTAGGAAAGCTAGGTCATTTAGTTCAGGCAATAAGGACTCACAGCTTTTACATCCAGAGGTCCAGCTGCTCCTCCCCAAGAGCATCTATCACAGTTGTTAAATTTTAAATACAAGTTCAGTTATATTCGGATATATGCTGTGTCCAAACACCAAGGGGATTTGTGCAAACAGGTTTTATATAAGAGGCACCGTTTTGAAGAATTATTAAACAACTGATTAAAATTAATGTTGTGAGCTCCTCCTGCTGACTTTTTAACATCAGCCAAATAACATTTGGATGATTAAGTAATTCTCTATTCCTGCAGAATTCTCATTGATTTGAGAGTTTCTTACATAAAGACTTTGTAAGGTTATTTTCACTCACGCTAGTTCAAAGAAAAAGACGGGGGAGAAGAAAAAGATGAAGGGAGATTATTAATAAGAATAGAGCAGCCAACTCTTGAGATAACAGGGAGATGAAAGTGAGATAGTCAGGTACTGGAGTCTGAGAAGGAACAAGAACAATAGCGTAACAGGTATGGGGCCCATTGCATTAATGGGTCATGCAGAAGCAGTTGGCTCTGTTTCTTGGAAGATAGGACCAGTGGCACATGCCTGGAATCAACTAAATGTCTTACGTGGGATCAAGTCCTGAGGAGCAAACGGACTCCTGCACAACGTTTTATGATCAGTCTAATGGAAGGAATAGGAGTTGGTCGACAGCTCACTGAATATGGCCAGCAGTGTGCCCAGGTGACCAAGAGGGCCAATAACATCCTGGCTTGTATCAGAAATAGTGTGGCCAGCAGGACTAAGGCAGTGATTGTCCCCCATACTTGGCACCGGTGAGGCTGCACCTTGAGTACTATGTTCAGTTTTGGGTCCCTCACTCCAAGAAAGACATTGAGGTGCTGGAGCATGTCCAAAGAAGGGCAACGAAGCTGGTCAAGGGTCTAGAGCACAAGTCCTATGAGGAGCGGCTGAGGGAACTGGGGATGTTTAGCCTGGAAAAAAGGAGGCTGAGGGGGGACCTTATCGCTCTCTACAACTACCTGAAAGTGGGCTGTAACGAGGTGGGTGTTGGTCTCTTCTCCCAAGTAACAGGCAATAAGACAAGAGGAAATGGCCTCAAATTGCACCAGCGGAGGTTTAGATTGGATATTAGGAAAAAATTCTTCACCAAAAGGGTTATCAGACACTGGAACAGGCTGCCCAGGGAAGTGGTGGAGTCACCATCCCTGGAGGTATTTGAAAGACGTGTAGAAGAGGAGCTTAGGGACATAGTTTAGTGGTGGACTTGGCAGTGATAGGTTAACAGTTGGACTCGATGATCTTAAATGTCTTTTCCAACCTAAATGATTCTATGATTCTATAAAATGGTCACCAGGAAGAAAGCAAACACCACCATTGCTGAGATCCTCAGGAATGGTAATAAGATAGAGAAGCTCAGAATAATATAAGAAGCTCAGAAAACTGAAAGGAAGAACTTGCAATACTAATACGTACTCCGTAAAGGGACAGTGGAATGGCAGCAGAAACCTAGAACAACAGTCAGGACTGGAACACGTTTGAAATGCATCATCTCTTCAGAGAGACAGAAGTAAAAGAAAAATAATGAGAAGTATCACCTTACTAATAAGATCACCAAAAGTTTATAGAAACAAAGCAAAGATATCAGCAAAACTAAAGGAGTCAAAGATTACTTTGGAGAAATACCAGGAAAGCTATTCTACTGGGGGGAGAAAAGTCAGGTGTCTCTAAATACTTGTTTTGACTCCCTTGTCAAAATATTAAAAAAAAAAAAGAAAAGAAAAAATCCATTAGAAGGCAGTGATAAGACCCAGACCACAATACTGTGCATGTTTCCAGCAAGGAAAAAGTAATTAAAAACTGAGTATCTGTAAGGAAAAACTACTAAAGTATTGGAGGAATGAACAGTATGTCATATCTGGAAAAGACAGAAAACTTGAGTTTTGGTCAAGCAAAATTTGACAGGGAAACACAACAGTTGTCTGTAAGTATATGGAGATAAAAACGAGGAAAATAACAACTAGTCTACAGGACAATGTTAGAATAAGAATGAAATGGGATAGACTGTCAATTGATGTAGTTAGCATGAAAATTAAAATATGTCATGCAGGTATCTCATCAGTGACACCCTAGAATAAATATCATTATTGTTACTATTATTGCTATTATTATGCAAAAGAAACCACTCTGATTGAATTTCATTTTAAAGGTTTGGGAGGTGGATTATATGAGGTGCTTTCTCCTTAAGAAAGGGTGTAGGGTTAATGAGTTGGGAGGTCTTTAGAAAGCTTGTTTGTCCAGAATCCAAGTGGGTGAGAAAACAGAAGTATGACGTGGCCAAGCTGACTGTGAACAAAATCAGTAGCTAAAAAACCTATTGTCAATCATCTGAAAGGATATTCAAAGTAATAGAAGAAAGGTCAAGAATAAAGAAGTAACTGTGCTTTTAAGCAGGAAACACATAAAATAGTTTTACAAAGTAATTTAGATGATAATTGTGTGCAGGCAATTGACTCCAGTCAATGACTCCATTCCAATTCACCAACTGCACTTGGCTTACTTAATGCCTAGAGGTACTTCAGAGAAGAGTCAATCATCATAAAGGAGGGGAATTGTACAAGTAAGGAAAAAAAGAAAGCTTTTTAAATCATTGATCCAAGTATTGCAAGATAGTTCAAAATTTATGTGTTGGAGTAGGGGTGCAATTTCATCTGAAAAACTCCAGGCATCTGAAGAAAAACATACAAGATCCATTTTTATGGGTTTTAGTTCTTCTTACTTGAGTTAACGTTTTGCTATTTTTAACTTGTGGTGCACAGTATAACTTGAAAAGGAATGAATTTAAGGACAGATGTTTCAGTTAGAGAGAAAAAGGCAAGGAAAAAACCCATCAAACATTGTCCCTGCCCTTGAGATTAGCTGGAAATGGGACTTTGTATGTGAGGGGGCATACATATTGATTTTGTTGAATGGGTGTTGTTTGCTGTTCCAAATTAATGATGGTACTTTTGTCCTGCCAAAAGAGGAGATTCCAAGTAAGGAGAGAGTAGATTTCTAGTAGAGAGATACTGAATTGTCTCAGAGACACAGTTCTGGGTACCAGGAACACACCAGCTGTTTCAAGACAGAGACCATTGTGGAACAGCTGGTTTCCCTTACCCAGACACATAGAACACGTGAGGCTACATGGGTAGTAAAAAGAGTGCTCACCTTTAGGGTTAAACTGGGGATATGACAGACAGTGGGATTGCTGCAGAACATCTGTGAAAGAGGAGGTTAGATAAATTTCTTAATTTCCAAGTAGTTGCTGAGGAAACAGGGAGTGAGGACATGGTGAAAGAGGAGGCTGAGAAGCTAAACTGCAATATGATGAGCTATCACTATCTTTCCACTACTATCAAGAGCTGACTTCAGCTTTTGTTTTTAAAGCTGACGGGCTTTAAACTGAAGGACTCAGAGCGGCAGGGTCCAAAGTGGCAATGCTCATGTTGTTGCATCCAACTGGGGAATAAGCCAGGCCAACCAGAGCAGAGACAAATGTTCCTTAGCTGCCTCCCAAGATGAGAACCAGAAGGCCAACCACCTTAAGGGTGTGTATGGCTATGGTGGGTCCTCTTGCACCCCTCCAGGGAAACCTGCATTCTTGATTACGTCTCTGAAATGTCTGTACACCAACACATGCAGCATCGGGAATAAACAGGAAGAACTAGAGATCTGTGTGCTCTCACAGGGCCACGATCTCATTGCAATTACAGAGACATGGTGGGACAGCTCGCATGACTGGAATGCTGTCATGAATGGGTATATACTTTTTAGGAAGGCCAGCAAGGCGAGGTGGTGGAGTTGCTCTCTGTGTGAGAGAGCAACTGGAGTGTATCGAGCTCTGCCTAGGGGTGGATGAAGAACGAGTCAAGAGCTTATGGGTAAGGATTAAGGGACAAGCTAATATGGGTATTTACTACAGGCCACCTGATCAGGAAGAGGAAGTCAATGAGGCCTTCTACAGGCAGCTGAATGTAGCCTCATGATCACAGGCCCTGGTTCTCATGAGGGACTTGAACCAACCTGATATCTGTTGGAGGGACAACACAGCTAGGCACGCAGAGTCCAGGAGG
The DNA here is from genome assembly GCA_009819775.1 of Phoenicopterus ruber ruber. Classification (NCBI taxonomy): domain Eukaryota; kingdom Metazoa; phylum Chordata; class Aves; order Phoenicopteriformes; family Phoenicopteridae; genus Phoenicopterus; species Phoenicopterus ruber. Next base: position 184,544,205 of record CM020215.1, on the reverse strand, counting down.
TTCCTGCAGAGCACTGATGATAACTTCTTGACACGGGTGGTGGTGGAGCCAATGAGGAGAGATGTGCTGCTGGACCTTGTACTTAAAAAGAAGGACTGGTTGGGGATGTAAAGGTTGGGGGCAGCCTTGGCTGCGGTGACCATGAGATGATGGAATTCAGGATCCTGCATGGAGGAAGCAGGGCAATAAGTAGGATTACAACCCTGGACTTCAGGAGAGCTAACTTTGGCCTCTTCAAGGACCTACTTAGAGGAATCCCATGGGTTAGGGCTCTAGAAGGTAGGGCGGTCCAAGAGAGCTGGTTAGTATTCAAGCATCACTTCCTCCAAGCCCAAGAGCGGTGGACCCCTATGAGTAAGAAATCAAGCCAATGAGGCAGGAGTTCTGCATGGATGAGCAAGGAGCTTCTGGCTAAACTCAAATGGAAGAAGAAAGTCTATGGAATGTGGAAAAAGGGACAGACCACTTGGGAGGAATATAGGAAAGTTTTCAGGGTATGCAGGGATGGAACGAGGAAGGCTAAGGTCCACCTGGAATTTAATCTGGCAAGGGATGTCAAGGAAAATAAGAAGGGCTTCTTCAAGTACATCAGTAGCAAACGGAAGACTAGGGGAAATGTGGTCCTGCTACTGAATGAGGTGGGTGCCCTGGTGATGGAGGATACAGCGAAGGCAGAGTTACTGAATGCTTTTTTTGCTTCAGTTTTTACTGCTAAGGCTGGCCCTCAGGAATCCCAGACCCTGGAGGTAAGAGAGAAAGTCTGGAGAAAGGAAGACCTTCCCTTGGTGGAGGAGGATTGGGTTAGAGATCATTTAGGCAAACTGGACACATGCAAATCCATGGGCCCCGATGGGATGTGCACATGAGTGCTGAGGGAGCTGGCAGATGTTATTGCCAAGCCACTCTCCATCATCTTTGAAAGGTCCTGGAGAATAGGAGAAGGGCCTGAGCACTGGAAGAAAGCCAATGTCACTCCAGTCTTCAAGAAGGGCAAGAAGGAGGACCCAGGAAACTGCAAGCCAGTCAGCCTCACTTCCATCCCTGGAAAGGTGATGGAGCAGCTCATTCTGGATGTCATCTCCAAGCATGTGGAGGAGAAGGGGTAATCAGGTATAGTCAACATGGATTCACCACAGGGTAATCATGCTTGACCAATGTGATAGCCTTCTATGATGGCTGGGTAGATGAGGGGAGAGCGGTGGATGTTGTCTACCTTGACTTCAGCAAGGCGTTTGACACTGTCTCCCATAACATCCTCATAGGTAAGCTCAGGAAGTGTGGGTTAGACGAGTGGACAGTGAGGTGGATAGAGAACAGGCTGAATGGCAGAGCTCAGAGGGTGGTGATCAGCGGCGCAGAGTCTAGTTGGAGGCCTGTAGCTAGCAGTGTCCCCCAGGAGACAGTACTGGATCTAGTCTTGTTTAAATTACTCATCAATGACCTGGATGAAGGGACAGAGTGCACCCTCAGCAAGTTTGCTGATGACACAAAACTGGGAGGACTGGCTGACACACTAGAAGGTTGTGCTGAGATTCAGCGAGACCTGGACAGGCTGGAGTGCTGGGCGGAGAGGAGCCTCATGAAGTTCAACAAAGGCAAGTGCAGGGTCCTGCACCTGAGGAGGAACAACCCCATGCACCAGTAGAGGTTAGGGGTTGACCTGCTGGAAAGCAGCCCTGTGGAGAAAGACCTGGGAGTCCTGGTACAAGTTCACCATGAGCCAGCAATGTGCACTCGTGGCCAGGAAGGCCAACGGCATCCTGGGGTGCATTAAGAAGAGTGTGGCCAGCAGGTCAAGGGAGGTTATCCTCCCTCTCTACTCTGCCCTACTGAGGCCCCATCAGGAGTACTGCATCCAGTTCTGGGCTCCCCAGTTCAAGAAAGATGAGGAACTACTGAAGAGAGTCCAGCAGAGGGTTACAAAGATGACTGGGGAACTGGAGCATCTCTGCTATGGGGAAAGGCTGAGGGAGCTGGGGCTGTTCAGCCTGAGGAAGAGAAGACTGACAGGGGACCTCATCAATGCTTATCAATATCTCAAGGGCAGGTGTCAAGAGGATGGGACCAAACTCTTTTCAGTGGTGCCCAGCGACAGGACTAGGTGGAATGGGCAAAAACTGGAACACAGGAAGTTCCATCTGAACATGAAGAAAAACTTCTTTCCTGTGAGGGTAACAGAGCACTGGCACAGGCTGCCCAGGGAGGTTGTGGAGTCTCCTTCTCTGGAGATATTCAAAAACCACCTGGACGCAGTCCTGTGCAGCCTGCTCTGGCAGGGGGGTTGGACTAGATGATCTCCAGAGGTCCCTTCCAACCCCTCCCATTCTGTGATTCTGTGATTCTGTTAGGTTATCATTCTTTTTGGGGTGCAGGTTCATCTTAGGTGATGCAATGCCTAATCTTTTCTTATGTTAAAATAATGACTTTTTTTTTTTTTAATTTGACAAGATCATAAAAGGTTAGCTGGGCATAGCATAATCTATTTCTTGAATGCTCTGAAATCAAAAGAAATTAATTGCAGCAACTGGCGCCCTTATATTTGCTCTATTTGTGACTACTGAGAAAGGGCTGAAGAGCTGTGCCAAATAACTGATGTCCACAGATTTTTTTTTTTAATTGAAAAACTGAATAATAGATGCTGTTCTGGGGTCCATTTTTCATAACTAGCAGCAGGCTCATAAGAAAAGGGATGATTTTCAAGCAACCCGCAATGCAAAGCTGAACTCTGTAGATATACTTGTATATTTTGGGAAAGATGCAGTTCATCTGTTGGTTTTGGAAATTTTCTTAAGCTTTGTGCACTCCTGCAAATACTAAATAATATTAGTGCATAATAATCAAAGAATAGTGTCAAATCCTGTCAGAGAAATGTGAAAAGAGTAGATTTAAGGGAAAAGAGTCAAGACAGAAGAATGCGCAATGGCTCAAGAGATACATCTTGCTATTCTTTTCAAGATGTGCGTGTGACTCCTAGGATAGAGTCTGATACTGCTTTCTGGATTTCCTGTTCTGACACAGTCGGAACGGTCTCCAGGAGAGTGACAGGAGTTAAGTGTCTAAAGATGTTTGTGTATATGTAAGTAGTCTGGGAGGAGGAGAAAATACTTCACCTAAGTCTCCTAAACACATTGAACCTATTTGCACATGTATAAACATCAGGAAATGTTGTTTGAGTCCCTACTTTTTTTTTTTTATATTTATTTAATTCTATTTTTTTCCCTAAAAACCTTACGATAATTTTGAAATGTATGGTTTTGCTTTTGTTGGTAGCTATCACTATATTAATTGTTTGGGAACACGGCATCACAGTTTCAGCTAGTGTGGTTCCACTGAAGCCAGTAGAGCTTTTATTATTGTTTATCACTGTCAGTGCAGAACAGCTGAGGCTATGTAAGACACAGACTAATTGCCACTTAGGGGTATGTCAGGAGACAACTGGGACCATGCAGCCAATCCATCTGTCACAGAGCACTTGAGTAAAGATTAAACTCGTGGTTCTACAGCCTCTAGTTTATATTAGCAGAAATCTGTACCGGAATAAAAGTTAAATTATATTTGTATGTGCGTGTAAGCCAGTGATCCAGAATCAAAGTACATCTCAGACTGGTTGTACAGTCTCTGTGTAGGGTCTCAAAAGGAAGCAAACATCTTCATATGAACCACGAAAATATTTAAATCAATGAAAAATCAAAGATTGAGGTCTTGAAGTTAAGCTATACACCTAATAGCACTTTGGGGTCATTTGCCACACCCTACTTTAAAGAACATAAGGAAGAACGTGTGTTATAACATCTGGACTATTAAGGAAAACAGTGACTGATTGCCTTGATGTCATTGCTTTTCCTTTTTCCTTCATTTTCTGTCACTATATGCTATACTAATTTACTGTCTCTCTCCCAGGTTTCATCCTAACTGGATTAAGATTTTAGATAAAATGTTCTGTTCTTTACAGAAAAATTGCTTGAGAATATTTATCTTTAGGTTTCCTTACTATGTATATTATATCTTCCATATGCTCGATACCCATAATTAGAGTTTTGGAAAGGTAACCTTTTTAGAAATAAATACAGTATGTCAAGGAAATGACATATGATTCAACTTAAAGATAATGAATAATTATGAAAGATACTAATGGTCCCTTAATGTTAATGTCATTCTGCTAATTTAATATGGCAATTAATTTTGCACATGAAATACATGCAGGTGCTTTGAATCATTTTTTTAAATCTTCATTTCCTAACTCTCTTGATAGTTTTGCAAATTTAGAATTAATATTGAGTAACTTTCATAGCAATTTTTAGTTTAATATGTTATCACCATAACAACCACTTAACACTTGAAGAACAGCTTCACATTAATACTATTTATGGTTATATCCATTAATTATATTTAGGATGATTTCTGTGGGTAAACTCACTCCACTGACGGTCTTAAATTAACAAAATCATAACTCGGCTCATTTCCTGCATAAATTATATGTCATGATCTGCTATGTTTGTGAGAACATTGACTTTGAGGACCTGGCAAACATCTTGAGGACTCATCATCAGTGTTGTTTTCTGAATGGGAACTGATAGATAAAACTGCTTTATGTGGGAATGTATCCCATGTTACAGTTTGATGAACAGTGTTATGTGCTTGTTTAAAATGAGGTCAAATAGGCTATTCTCTGTAGTTAATATTCATAGCTGTTGCTTACAACAGCATCACCCTTTAGGCCACCTAAAGAAAAAGAAGTATACAACTCCAATTTTAATTGAGCTTAGAAAAAGTAATTGCTGCATGCACCAGTCAGATAATATCGTCTCTTCTTTTAATCAAAAGGATGAACTAAACTCTATATGCATTTACTGTCATGTGTTCACTGCAGTTACTAAGTGTGTAGTGTTTAGCCAAATAAAGTGTACCTATTGCTACACTATATAATGGAAGCTAGATATACCCAACCTGTACATACCTGTAGTCTTTTGGGTTAATACTATTGTACACATCTTAACAAGGAACAAAATTGTCTTCAGAGATGGGATTCTTTTACAAGATGACTTGGCAGCTCACTCTTTCTACACTCCATCTTACTTACATACTATACCCATAACAACATTAGATAGTTTAAATTAGATAGTTATCTAGATTAAATAGATAAAAACCTTTATCCACTCATGGTAGATAAAGTGTCTGTCTCCCATTCATTGCGTATATTTCGTAGTTGTTCAGGAGTCATCAGGCTGCTCACCTGGCTTTGTGGATACACTTTGTCCAAAACCTGTTGTGACTTATTTCATTTGTGCCAATTTTCTAAATCCTTTTTACATCACCTCAACAAAAACTTTTAGTACAGTTGAACTGAGACTAATAAGATTTGTATGGTGCTATACTAAGGCTCTTAAAACAGGAATGGATTTCTCTTTCCATTGTAACACACCACCTCCTCTCACTTCTTGCTTTATAGCTCATCTTGCCCTTCTTTTTAGGTAAGAGAGAAAGACTAGGTTTATTTTGTTTTGCTTTCCCAGAGATCATTGAGATTGAATTGTAAAAGTGTTAGGACAAATTATACAGGAATAAGAAAATAGCTGAAGACTGTTTGTTTACAAAGACTTGAAGAGAAAAGAGAGTTCTAAATAGGGATAAATAGGGAAGGAAGGAAGGAAGGAAGGAAGGAAGGAAGGAAGGAAGGAAGGAAGGGAGGGAGGAAGGAAGGAAGGAAGGAAGGAAGGGAGGGAGGATGGAAGAAAGGAAGGAAGGAATGATGGAAGGGAGAAAGGAAGGAAGGGAGGATGGAAGGAAGGAATGATGGAAGGGAGGGAGGAAGGAAGGATGGATGGATGGAAGGGAGGAAGGGAGGAAGGAAGGAGGGAGCATTGTTTGTAACGAAAGTTTAGCTGTCAAAAATATAACCTACTAAGTATAAAGAGGAATTTGTTTTCTATGCAGGGCAGTATAATGACCACTGAAAGGCAGCTAACTTAGTTAATGAGACATCTAACTATTGTTAGATTGTTCTGGAGCCTTATATATAGCATTTGCTCAGGTCTGTTTCCTCTGTGTTCTAATTGCATTGTTGTTAAGTAAGGGTTTCTGCACATCACAGAAATATTGTCAAGATTTATTTTTTTAATACAAACCATCTAGGATTTGTATAAGAACACAATTTTTAAAAGATTAAATCAAAAAGTTTTATTCATTTAAAACTCTTTAATTGAAATGAAATAAAGCAACAGCTTTCAAGCAGGCTGGAAAATATCTGCAGAATTTATTTCTTCCAGCAATCAGAAACACTGTTGTGTTTGCTTGGAGGGGGGTTAGTGGGCTGTTTTGGGGGGGAGTGTTTTGGTTGTGTGTTGTGGGGTTTTTTTTGGTTTTGTGTTTTTTGTTTGTTTGTTGTTTTGTTTTTTTTTTTAATGCTGTTCTCACAGTTATTCAGGTCTATCCGATCAAATTACTGTCCTTTCTGTACTAACATCCCCTCCTAGGACACACTTAGGCATGACTGCACTGCTCAGTGGAGCACCTGACCTGAGCACTATTGACCTGAGCAAATATATTCACACAGTGTAGCAACAGTTTAGGTGGATACAGCAGAGCTTATTAGCTTAAAAATAGCACTCAATACTACTTGTGCACCACAGCCTAGGCGGTCCTGCACTCAGAGGGTGCCAGCTCCTCTGTCCAAATTGCAACCATCAAAAACATTGCAATAGAATTTAAGCGAGCTATCTAGGATTTCTACAGTCAACAGTTCAAAATAATATACAGAAAGGGGTGATTCATTGCCCCCCACCCTACAGAGGTGCCTATAACATGGGGTATTAATTTTTCTGTCAAGTACATGTCCTTTATCTTCACTGACTGTAGGGGATGTACATGATTTACCTAGATCATTTTTGAGATCTAAAGTTAGATAAGAAAATTTCAGTCATGTTATTGATCTGTCCACTACTTCTATGTTGCTTCTATGTGAGAATTCATAACATATAGTCCATGAATATATTTATTGATTTTAATATATTAATGCTATTTATTATAACATTCATTAAATGTCAGGGCATTGATTGCAACTTTGTACTGTAAAGGATCTGGTTATATTTTAGAACCTTTAATAGATAAACTGTTCCCAAAAGAGCAACATTCTTAGTCATCCTTGTACTTCGGATATCTTTAAAAAGAGATTTCTTAAGTGACAGAAGGAAACAGAAGAACTGAATTCTATTTCATCTTATTTATCATCAACAACTTGATTATAGGTTTAAAATCAAAGGGAGACTTGAATGTGATTTTCATATTTATGTTTGTGCTTGACTTTGAAATTTGTTATAGAAGTCACTGTGAGGGAAGAAATAGGGAGTATCACAAGGAAATGTTGCTCTTCTGGCTCTAAAATATTCAAACAACCTAAGGCTATAAACCCCCCCTTTTTTTAACCTGAAAGAATAATTATGCAATACTGTAATAGTATAAGTTTTAACAAACAGGCATTCAAAATGAAATATCTGAATGGTGTCCCCAAGTGCTAAAGGATGCTTAAAATCTTTGCAGATTTGGGACTATGCTAGATAATTTCTTTATTATTTAGATCACTGAACAGTGTGTTTGTAAAATTTCTTCATTGTTGAGCTTGCATTTTCATGGTAATATTATCGTTTAGCATAGACATGAAAAATCTCATACACATGCAGAGATGACATAATTTCCCATAGTGTGGGGGCTATCATTTAACTTAAAGAACTTCAGGTAATTGGCTTAAGGAAAAAAATGATCCATCACGATTGACACAGTTTTACCTTTAGAGCCATTAGTGGCCTATGATATATTAAGAACAACCTAAGTATGAGTTGCAGCCCATGTGCTCATTTCACTGTCTCTGACATTGAGTCCTTATCTGGATTACATGTGATCTCACGCTTTCACCTTTTTATTGTACCTATACAAGCTAAAGGAGAAGAAAAATGGAAAAAGGAAAGGAGGTCCATATCCTTGGACTTAGGGCAATACTCTTTCATCATGTCATATGCAAACAATCAAGTGTTCAGTATGCCAGATGAACAGAAAATCAGTAGAAGACACCCACCCTCCACCCACCCCATCAGAGTTTGATTTTAATATGGATTCATTGTTCTCTTCATGAAAATGAGAAAAAAAAAAAATCAAAGGATGTGGTGTTTATTTGCACAAGAGATTCCAGGTGTATTTGTAAGGAAAAGAAAGGAGAGAGAGGAAGAGGTGTGGTGGGACGTATTACAAAAATTGGTTCAGAGGGAGACATTCATCTTTTACTCCAAGGCGAGATTTTTACACTAACAAGGTTGTTAGTCTTATCTGGGGAGTGTCTCAAACCAGATCTCCTGCTACGTAGTGGAGTATCTCCCCGGAAGGCATATTCAGGAATGAGCAGTCCTCAGAATGACACTCTTTGATTTGCTATTAATAAAGACAGCTTACATTGGAGATACATAACTTTAGGTAGGTTTCATTCCAATTAACTCAGATATCTGAAGCTAATGTCTGAATTGTAGTTAACAAAACTCCCTTCATATTACTGGAAAGAAACAAACCCTTTGGAGATTGTGACATCCCATTTTAAGAGAGACATTTAAGGTAACATGAGTCATGCCTGTATAGATAGTTTAACCAAAAGTGAGTATTGTAGACAGGATAATTATCTTTTGGTTCTCTACGGTTAGTTGAGGTAAAATCTATATTAGATGCTTAGCCATCTGAACAAGTGTCCTGATGTTTTTCTTACTGTTTATCTCTGTATCGATAACTACTTAATTATTTTAGATGACGCGGAACAGATTCAGAGAAATCTGTTCAGAAGAAAAATGTAACTCAGAACAAAACTCCCTGCTCTCTCTTTTTGCATGTGGATTAGAACTCTCTTGTGGAGAAAAGTGATTTTGGATCTTCTGCAGATGGTCATCTTGACATATCTTGAGAGAAAACCTGAACTTGGAAACCTATGTAACATAGCCAACCTGAGATTTTTTTAGTTTCCAGAATACTTTAAATAAGTGATTCTTTTTTGTGTCTGCAGGTTCTAGGTGAACAGATTGCAAACTATTATGGACAGAAGCTGTGGAACCTTAGTGTGGTTGAGCTGCATGAGGGATGTAGGTACTGGCAGAGAGCAAATAAATAATTCTAATGCTGCACAACACTTACTTGTTTCTATTTGTTCGAATTTCTTTTCTGATTTGACAGTTAATGGCGGAAAGGGGGGGAGGAACATATGATGTCACATTCAAATGTGGCAAGTGACAGCAGATAGTGCTATTGTCTGAGTTCAGAACATGCCCCGGGACTAAATTTTTGCTAACTATTCCTGCTGTCATTTTCTCATAACTTTAATGGTTAAATTTCAGCCAGGAATAATACAATACACCAGCAGAATAAACCGTTTTATTTTTTTTTAAATGTCATTTCTTGCAATAACGCAAAATATTGCCTGACTTAGAATACCATTGGGCACTGGAGCTAGTTTTGGCAAAGTAGACAAAACTAATCTTGGAAATAGTAGACAAGTCATTTTGAAACAGAAGGCTGGTATCAGAGGTGAATGATAATTTCCTTAGTTTTTTTTCCAGAAAGTCATTCCTGCCTTATGTTTTACTTACATATTAATTCCTATTTCATAATAGAATAATAAAAGTGAAATTTTTTTTAATCAGAAAATATTAAATATTTAATGATGTAATCAAAACATCAATTTCAGGGGGAAAATCAAGGCAGTGGAACAACAGTGGACTTTTTAGTGTGTTTTGAATCTTTAGTTTTGTTTAGTGTTTCCAAATCACATGATTTTTAGAAAAAAAGATTCATTCAGTTGTTTTCAGCTGAACATGAAGTATTTTTCTAACACAGACCAAAGCAAAGGGCTTTATTTGGTTATGAAGTTACATGCCCTGATTTCCCTGTATCACACTTTCAAGGAATATTATTTGAAGATTTGCAATTGTTCTCCCTATCAGCTTTACTTTTCCTATGTGAGAAATCCATAAATTGCAAGGTTTTAACACGTTTTTATACTGAAATACATTCAGCAGATAATTAGATACTATTTGGCAAGAATTTCTGCTCTGAAGATATGCTATTAGGACTGCAAGCTTTCATTTGGTTTAACCGCATCACTGCTACTATAAAAGGTCAGAGTGGAGCAAAACATCTCTTCTGTTGCTCCACATTCCTGACACATCATTCCATTAAAAAGCTGGCATTCAGGAGAATGCTGTTTTTCCATTACGGAACAGACCTGTTAAATGACAGAGATTACAGCTAGCCAAAACACAGTAGTTCTTCCAGTACGTCTTGCTGTCCGTGGACTTCTCCTTAAAATATAAATTAATAAAGGAAAGTAGTGAAGGACTTAAGGGTCTTAATGAGGGATATTTTTTTTTTCTTTTTTGTGATATAGCAGCAGCTATTGTCTAGATATTTGCTGTTTGGATTGTATTTGCAAACCTCATTAAAAATATAAACCTCAATTTTCATAGCTTAATCATATCAAACATATACTTAATAGACATTTAACCATCAATAGCTGTTGTGAAAAGCACAATAAAATGAGAAAGTGCTATAAAATCATAAAAGACACAAATGCCCACAATGAAGGCTTGGAGAGCTTTTCACTTCAAGAGAATAGTATATCTAGTATTTTAGTACTAATTGTATTCTTCTGTCCACAGGAATGCTTTGCATTTTACAGCTTAGCAGTATATATAGAGAGACAGTAGTTCTGTGACATATTTGTGGCCTATTAGATCCTCCTATGACATCTCTTTCTTTCCCAGCATCTGTCTTAGAATAACGTAATGAGAAGCTTACAGATAATACAGCCCCAGCCAGTTTATCAAATTACATTCAGAATCAGGTCAAGATGTCCTGGAAGACAAAAAACATCGCGTTTCTAAGGTAATATATATACCCACCTGTTATCTAGCTTATGGTATGATTTTCATGTGCCTGATGACATCTGAGACTTTTGCATGGTGATGGCTGATACAGCGGGGTGTAAATGAATTACACTGTTCTGGAGCCATAGCTGGAGGCTAGTCAGGAGAACCTGTGGCACTGGAAATCCCAGTCTCACCCCTTGTGCCCCCTCCAGTGCTCTGAGTTGGGCCTTCGCCTGGTGTAGATGAATGTTATTCCATTGAAGCATCTTTATTTCAGATGAGATATTGACTGTATTTGAGAAAACTTCTATTTCACCTAGTCAGTGATATGTATATCTCTAACCCTTTTCTCAAAACTCAGAGGATAAATAATTTACATGCACATTCCGGAAGAGTAATAGGAGGGAGAAACTAAGACTTTTGGTGGGCAAGGACTGCCCTACAAAAAGAGGTTTCAATTTCAGAGGTCTGTTTCCATAAGGAGAGGGCTTGAGTTCTTTTGGAAACCCCTGCAACTTTGGATAATGTGTTTAAGGATACATGGTTTAAGCTTCTCAGGAATTTATCATGTTCTTCTCTTATTAGGTTTTGGATATACTTGGAATATGGTGGATGTTTATGCCTGGTTTGATTGTATTTTGACTCTGGAGTTACTGGCTTCTTTGCATATTTTTAACTTTATTTTCTGGTTAGTATAAAAACATCAGAGAAGACATTTGATTATTTATTTACATAAAGCTACTTTCACTATTTGAGTAGCTAGAATTTATAGATGAACTTGAAATACAATTTTAATAAAGAATTTTTATTGCTTTTTCCTTTGCCCAATGGCTGTAGCTGAATGAAATGCATGTATCATATGAAATACATTCCTCATTGATATTAGACTCTGAAGTACCTCATGATTTGAAGAGCAAATCCCAGCACATAGCTGCTTCATTGAAGGAAAACCAGATGTTTCTTTGGATATTTTGACAATCATATATTGAAAATATACTCCTTGCACCTTAGCAATCAGTCATTCTGGGGGTTATAGTGAAGATGAAAAGGAAGCAGTTCAAACGTTAAAGAGTTAATGTAAAACGCATAGGTTGCCTTGCATAAAGGTTTTGGGAGAGAATACAATACTGTAATAATAGCATATCTTGAAAAGTGGCTTCTAAAATTATCTAGGTCTTCATTACTGATCATTCCCTTCAAGCAGATGCATTTTAAGTAGTTTTGCTTTGTTAGACTTTGTATAGAGTTGTTTGCATTGGCTTAAAAGCAGTTTTTAGTTAATAATGGCAAGATCCTTCTCTGCACTATTGAAAGAGAGATGCAACTAACCCGGCACTCTGACGTGTAAATGAGACTCAATGAAAAGTCAATAAACCTTGTGATTTCTGTAGGCTATCCATGGATAGAAAGCAATTACATAAGGTCATTTGGAAGGGAAATATCAGTAATATGTAGGCATACACTGAGGTAGCCTTTGTCACTAATGTCTCTGATAACTCCTATAAAAAAGAATAAAGGACTCACAATTCCACAGGGCCAAATCCAACCACGCAGCTGCTGTTCTGCACCACAGGCACAACTCGAAGAACACATAAAGATACTTTAAGTGGCTCCTTAGGCTCATGGCTACTCTTCTTCACTAGAGAAGCTGGAATTCTTTGACAATATGGTCCACAAATTCTGACTCTGGTCTTTCATAACATCTCCTCAAATATTCTCTCTCCCTTTCCTGGTTGTGTTAGAAATTAATTCTCTTTTCTCTTCTCTGCATTTTGTCCTTTGTAACTGAATGCACAGCAAATGTGAAATTGTGCTCTATGAAAATTATTTCCTACAGTTATCACTGTAGACATTTAAACCCTTTGTGTTTTCTGGATAAATATTTTTACGCCCAATTGCATTATGTGTATAATAACAGTAGTTGTTATTGATGCTATATTTTCCATGATTTAGCAATATGATATTATAACCTCCTAAATAGGACTTTCAAGAGTCATTTACTGTCTGAATGAGAATAATCCTCTAGAAAAAAAAAAAAAACACCAAACGGTTTCGGTCAGTTCTCTCTGTAGTTTTCATCTTTGATAAAATCAGATCACTAATGTGTGGTGCCATTTTGATTCCTCATATATGTAGACCGTCTCTCCAGCATATCAGAATGCTTTTTGGATTACTGAATGAACAGAACTTTCTGAGGTAGCCACACTAGTAGTAAACCGTCTGAAATCCCACCCCTCCTCCGTTTCCCTCTGATTATCAGTGCCAAATAACATCAAGCCAAGATCTATGGGTTGGCTAGCTCTTAACCCAGTTATCATGTCACATGATAATAAGATCATAGTGATCGTATTTGCCTGGCAATAAGTGAGATTCCTTACAGAATCTAAAATGTATGACATTTTGAATACCGCATTTGTAGTCTTATCAAAGAAAGACAACAAATCAGTTGCCATTATTCAGTGGAATAAATTACATGACTTTACTTCTTTACTAATTAAATAATACAGAATATAGTTTATTGTTTTGCCCAGGGCTGATGTCTTATTGGCAGACACAGGTTATCCTGTTTCTTTTTTAAAGTGCTAATCCAACATTAGTTTTCTTCTCATTCTATGATTTTCCCAGTGTAATAACACTAACTAAAAGTCAGTGTGCTCCTCAGCCAGCATTTTCAGAATCCTTTTAGGTAGGTTACAGACATTTCTGGTTTTGGAAGTACTGTTAGAAGCTACTGTTAAAATGTCCCTTAGATACTGCTAGGATATAAATGATTTCATCATTGTCATAGATATAAGTCTATCTTATATCAATATTTTTCCTATTTACATAACAGTGAAATTTATGAAAAAAACCCCAGCTTTTCTCCTTTAATATTGACATTTCATTCATGTTATTAACGTAATAAACTATTTTGATTCCTTTTACTTTTAAAGTAAGAAAACACAAACGGAAAAAACAGCATGTAATATAAATTTATGTACATATATGTGTCTATATACATATGTCTATCTGTATACATATATGTTGATAAATATATGTAATAAACATACATCTAGTCTACATATATACATGTAAATATGCATATAAATAAAGTTAATGTATTATATATAAATATTTAGTTGCCCTCCTATTATCCTTAAGCTTTGCATAGTGTCTCTTTCATATCTTATTACTCTTTAATAAACTTTGGATATCAAATGAACACATTAAAAATCATAGCAACAGTGATGAAGGTCATCAAATCAATTGTCTTCAACAATTTTTAAATAATAGTTGAAAATTGAACTTTTATACTCTTATTTTAACTGAGTTGTTTTCAAAATTATTTTGAGAAAAGGTTTTCTTGACTTCATATTGTTATAAACCAAATGCATATGTACTATAATAATATAAAAGTCCAAGTGTGACAGCTTTTGAGGTTAAGGTAAAGCAATTTAGTTTTAAAAAATATGTAGTGCAAGGTTTTGAAACTCATCTGCCCATGCCTAGACACAGAAAACAGTTTGGATCTCCAAAACACTGAATTCTCTAAAGCGAAGTGTGAGAACTCAGTGAAGCTATACAAATATTAGTACTGTTTAGAATACATTCTTGATAGATCCAAAACATATAAACATTCATTTTGTGCATAAAAGCAGAATTTGATCTAATTCTTATTTAAATAAAAGATTTTCTTGTTATTGCTTGAGAAGAATGGGTTAACACTAATATATCCTTCAAGAAGGCATCTTGTTTTGGAACATCCCTTCCTCTTTTAAAGTTTTCCTATTTTTTCATCCTTGGAAAATCCCAGGTATGCTATTATAATAGGAAGATCCTTCCTTCTTTTGCTGTTAATGTCATGGTAGGAATTAATATCCTTGCTTTCCAAAAGAGAGTTACCAGCTATAGCCCGATGTCCTAGACATGTAAAGCAACTTGGCAAAGTTTTTACATTCAGGAAATGATTGAAGAAGCCGTAAGCTATGTCACCTCCTTCACACTATGTGAGATCAATGATGCTGTACAATGCCAGCCAAGCGTTTTCACTGAGTGACAGGTGACAACACCCGAATAACAACGAATATCTTGGCAAATACACGGTAATGAAATACGTGGCAAAACTCTGAATTACTACCTTTGTACGCAATGTGATTAGTTAGGTATGTATTGTGAATACTTTGTGTCAGTATGGTGTGCCTAAGTGATAATTAAAAGATTAAATTGTGGCTCAATTGACTTTGCTGAGTGATAAGCAATTAAGCTGGTTATCAATAAATATCCTGGCCCTATTCGGCATATGATACGGTAAGTAATGTGAATGAGTTTGATGCAACATATCAGATGTTACAGATTGTACATATGGCAGTTGTTTTCTTCTCTACATAAACCCCCTGGCATAATGAAACAGAAAGTATTAATTCACAAGCATTATTAATCTTTTCCTTTTCAAAAAGTAAAGAGAAAAAAAAAAAAAAGAAAAAGAAAAAGACTTTTTCCCCAAGCAGAT
Organism: Phoenicopterus ruber ruber; assembly: GCA_009819775.1. NCBI lineage: Eukaryota > Metazoa > Chordata > Aves > Phoenicopteriformes > Phoenicopteridae > Phoenicopterus > Phoenicopterus ruber. Next base: position 184,528,824 of record CM020215.1, on the reverse strand, counting down.
TTCTCAATATGCTTTCCAAACCTGATGCAGCATGCTCTGCAACAATGCTAAAGGTTAAAGATGTGGCAAGTGGAATGTGATTTGAAAAATAAAATGACAGCTAATACAGTGTAAATATAATTACTGAGAGAGTTAAAGTGTCTCAGTATTTCACAGAATAACACCTAGAGAACTAATCCTAAAAGGAACTCTGGTGTAGTTGTTTTAATTAGGACAGGAAAAGTTAGTTATCTCTGCTTCTATTTTAACACATAATTTGTTTGATGAAAGGCTCCCAAATTATAAATCACTTTGGGTAAAGCTAGATTCACTGACAAATCTGTGCTGAATTTGACTAATTGGTTTAGCTTCATAAAAAGGAAAAAGTCCCACTTTAACCAGTTAGGTAAGTGCTTAAAAAAATGGTTTCTAGGAAATAAGAAACAGAGATTCAGGCCTTTGCTGCAGTCTGCTTCAGAAAGTGGATTTGATTTGAGGTTCCCCTTATCTTAATTGAAGAGACTTTATATTTTTTCAAGCACATCCCCACTCTAAAGTAGATTCTAAAGTTTTTATTCATTTTGCTATAATGATGGGATTTAATTTTAGATTAATTATTATTAACATATAACAATATATTGAAATCTTCCTGTAGGTGTCTACAGATGAGTTTAAGCTCCTGCTATAGTCCATGGAGATAAGACTCAATCCGAGTGTCCTCTGAGACACTATAGGGTATTGAAGACACAAGGTTAACAGGTAACAACTCAGGATTTATGATGATCTATGCCCCTTCCCCGTGGATGGTGAAGTTGAGGAACACACTCCATTTAGGTGTCTACAATACCTAAAATGGTTTTGTGGGCAACATGTAACCAGAAGACGCTGAAGATCATAGAATCATAGAATTGTTCTGGTTGGAAGAGACCTCCGAGATCATCGGGTCCAACCATTAACCTATCACTACCAAGTCCACCACTAAATCATATCCCTTAGGGCCTCATCTAAACATCTTTTGAATACCCCCAGAGATGGGGACTCCATCACCTCCCTGGGCAGCCTGTTCCAATGCCTGACAACCCTTTCAGTAAAGAAATTTTTACGAATGTCTAATCTAAACCTCCCCTGGTGCAACTTGAGGCCATTTCCTCTTGTTCTGTCGTCTGTTGCTAGGGAGAAGAGACCGACCCCCATCTCTCTACAACCTCCTTTCAGGTAGTTGTAGAGAGCGATAAGGTCTCCCCTCAGCCTCCTTTTCTCCAGACTAAACATCCCCGGTTCCCTCAGCCACTCCTCATAGGACTTCTGTTCCAGACCCTTCACCAGCCTCGTTGCCCTTCTTTGGACACGCTCCAGCACCATGTTACCAGATGGTAGCATCCTAATATCACTTGAAATGGCCAATGTTAACTAAGACATGTACATACCCAGAATGTGATGCCAGGACTTGCAGCAAACCTGTGCTCTTCTGGGCCAGTACTTGAAGGCAGAGGAAGGGTGATCAAGGAAAAAGGGTAGAAACTAAGGAGTTTGTGTATAACAATTTTAAAACTGAATTATTATTCATATTGAAATTTTTTTCTACATATATGTGTTTGTTCTCTCTCTCTGTAATAATTTCTTTTGATCAAAAATGATTCTTGATCAAGACAAGTTCAGACAGAGCAGGCCTGACAAGCTGTAGTCCTGAGGCCTTACAAATTCAGTAAAGAGCTTATGGCCTGTTACTAGACTGGCAATACCATATTACATGGCTACAGAATTATAGGTCAGGATTTTACCCATGGCCTGCCTGTTACTAACTTCTTGTGCAGAGACTGAAAGTTGAGCCTAATTCACCAATACTTTTATACTGCTCTGATAATGCAGAATTACAAAGAACTGTTCATTTACCCTTCCATGAAGAACCTGCATTGCCAGTTGGAGGTTGAAGCAACCAGTCTGCTGGTAGTTCTGACTTGTACGCAGCAGACAGTAAACAAATTACCCATATCAAACCTATGAACGCTGTCAAACAATCTCATGCACATAAGCTAAACGTGTTCCAGGTGTTGACTCAACATCAGGTTTGTCACTGAAAAGTCAACCTTCTTCAATAATAGATATCTAAAAGAATATATGATTTCACTTCAGTTTGGCAAACCACAGAAGTGAGGGGTTTTTTTAGTCTACATTTTCCCAGATATGGATGATGAATAGTTTGTTTGATGAAGGTTGTTTTCCTCGGTAGTCCCAGCACACTTTACTGAGGAAGACAAGCACAATCACATTTGTGCAACTTTATATGACTGAAGGCACCAGCTATATTGCAGATGAGACTCCCACTATAAAATACAGCAAAAAATTGCTTCATGTTCTGTTTTTTGTATGAAGAAATGAGAACACCTATAAACATCTTGAAATAAAAAATTAAGAAAAATAGATTGCTTTATAAAATATTCATGCAGTCCTTTCATGGGAAGACAAGTCAGTGATTTACAGAAATTAAAAGGAATTCATACTTCTGAATAAAAAAAAGACAAAGGTATACATTATGTCTTAAAATGCTTCAGAATAGAAAACATCACTTTTCTTTCAAAAGAGTTTGAGAAATATGTAAGATAATGATATACTTTAAGAAAGAGAAGCAGTCAGATCTAGAAAAATTACTCTAAGCAACATGGTAATGAACTGAAATCTGAAGGCCAAAAGTAATACTTCTTAACTCATGACATCATAGGAAACTAGGAGAATGTAGGCTACGCTTGTACGGCTGTGTCTTTCATGTTGGAAATCCACTAGCTTACTACACTAATACTTGAATCTGACAATGGAAAATCTGATGAAAAAGTATATAAGAGAAAGGAAAACTTTTGAAATTAAATGATACCTAGCTTCTAAGCAAAAAGTTCAGTACTCATAATAACAAAAAAATAAAAACTGACACTGCTTTCAGGAATGACAATTTCTAGTAAATTTAGTTTGAAGAGTGATAAACAGAAAGACATGAAGATCTTTTAACTCTTTTTATTATTATTTTTTTATTTCGTGTCAGTAAGAAGCCGTCTAGCCAAACTTTTGTTATTTTTTCAGAAGCAGGAGTTCATAGTGACTTCTAGTACTTTAGGCAGAAAAGGACTGAGTGCAAAAGCAGACACCTAATTGTAGCAAAAGAAAGGCCAGATGGTTCACTCCTATAATCGCTCTGAAAATAATCTGTAAAGTCTTTATATTTCTGTTCTGTCTGTCTGAACATTAAAGAAAATAAGATCACAATAAAGTCTTTCTAAGTATCACATCCTGTATCAGATGAATAGCTTCAATTTTCCCAGTTCTAGGATGAACGGAGCAGTTAGAGCAGTTCTTTGGAGATCCATAAGAGGTTAGCCCTGTCTGGATGAAAATGTTATTTGTGACTTGTTGACAAACCTAAAACATTTTTGAAGTATCAAAACCTTTTAGATTTTCCGTTGGATACTGGTTTGGTCCTTTAGATTGATATGGATGGACGGAACAGTCAATGGAAAAGCCCAAGGGGCCACTGAAATCTCTTCTGATATAATATGGATAATGTTAGAAGCAGTTCATAAATGAATACGCAAGTTCTGTTTTTTGTGCCTATGTTCATGCATATCCTGTTTACTGGTCTTCACAGTTCTATGAATACTATCCAATTTCTGAACAGCCTTTTTTAATAAACAACAGCAGCAGAAGGATGCAATGAATTTACCAACTTGTGTAATAATAGTTTTAAATACTCTTCTATGAATTAATCATCCAGTCAGCCTACCGCAAGGTGATGACTTTTCCCTTTTTTTTTTTTTAAAAAAAAAAGGGAGATGAAATACAGAAAGTTATAACTATCACTTAAATATTGGATGTTTTTCTTGGCTTTAGCACTCCAGCTGTACCACTCCATCATCAAAAATAATTTGATTTATACTTTTTTACATTTATGTATGTCTTGGGTGAATTATAAATGATATCTGAGCATCCTTTTGAGGAAAGACCATATTTGTTCCATTGTAGTTTCTCTGCTGTGCAGATACCTTGTTACATGAATTTCCCTCCTAATGAAAGGAAAGAAGAATAAATTTGAATGTGAGAGGGAAGCACAGGAAATGTTCTTCTACAGTCTTATCAACAAATACACGGACAAGAAACACTGGCTATCATCATAAACTGTAATTCTCTCATTTTATCTGGTGACATGTTCAGGTAAAGCAATGTGTAAAGTCTAAAACGTGTTTTAAAGCTTTTATTTTTTTTTTTTAACAGCCTGCTGTGTAAGCTAGAACATCCTAGTGTTGCTGTGGATTTCAGAATTTCTTCCCTGCCTTAGAATTGAGTGAATTTGTAGAAAAGATCTGCAGTATAACACTAGGTCATTCTGTTAATGTCATTAAAACTGTATTAGATTAGAGAAAAGACCCGTCTGGTGTCTGATGTGAAGAAACCACCAGTGGAGAATCACAGAGAACCCACTACAAGGATATGATAAACATTTTCTTAGAGCTTGTAGTAGTTTATGCTCCAGAAACTTCCTGGGCCAGAGGAAGTGTCCTTGGATATATCTTTCAGCAGATTTTTCTTGAATGAAATTATTTTGAATTAAAAACACTACCCATCTCACCACTTAATAAATAAAAGGTGTAAGAAAACAATGTAATGTATCTATATGGTGTGGATAGAGTTTTTCTATCTGTGTATCTATATGAAAAAGAGATAATTTTTGTGCTTTGAAGCACCACAGAAGGAGAAAAGAATAGAAAGATAAAATCGACACCCCCTTGATCAAACTTCTGTTCAGCAACACAACATAATGGACAAGTACCAATCATTCAGGTTGGGTATCCAGCGCATTCACAAATAAGTTTAAGTTTAAAGAATAATGTTTCAGAGAAGTATGGAAAAAAAGAGATTTCTGTAAGCAGTTAGAAGTAAGGCAAAAACAAGAGAGTAGATCACAGCTCTTCTCCATACATCTCAGACGAACAGTGTTAAAGCCCTGCACAAATAACTTCACAAAACCCGTGAATTCTGTCTTCATCTCATTCTTCAGTGTTAGAGAAGCTATTGAGATGAAAGGCTATTATCTTGTATAGAATGCATGATTTACCTATATACTAAAATTCTGTGGTGTTTCTTGGTTTTTTTATTCCTTTTTCTAAACAATTACTTTAATAGAAATATTTACAATTCAAATTTCTCTTTTCATCATTTTTTCACTTTAGGGTGAATTTTATCAACATGCAAATCAATAATTCAGAACTTGCTAGAGACTGAAATAAAGATTTGATAAACAAGAAAAAATAAGGCAGTTTCTGGATACAGGCAGCTTTTTCTCAGATTCTGGCTCCCAAGAATATCACAATAACTTGCAATAGCACTCTAAAAGATTCATTGCATTTGCTACTGCTTTTACACCTTACGCCTTTTTCTATGAACTTAAATTTACTTTTGAGATCTTCTTTCTGTTTAGGACAGTGTATTCATCTTGACTAAGACTATTAAAGGTAGACTCAAAAAGCTAATTGCCAGATATTTCAAAGCGAACAGATGATTGCAGAAACAGATAAACATGTCATGAACTTTTCAAAAGGGTCTGTCCACTTAGCCATCAGTGGAATGGATGAAAGGTGCTCAGAAATCAGCCCGTAGCTGGACTAATCACATCTAACTCTGACCTCCTAAAGCGAAGATGTCTGTAGTCACTGATGAAACACAAGTGTCTAGCATCGGTGGGATGATTTATCATTATGAAAGGGCTCTTATTATGGAATGCGTCACCCTAAAATCTCTCTTTCCTGTACTCTTTATTCTCTTTAATCTTGACTGCCTAACCATAGTGGACTTCAGTTGCCGAAACATAAGTGTCAGATGCCACATCAAATCTGCTGGACTATCCAAAATGTTCACAGAAGGACAGAAGGAGATCTTTGAGAGATAATTTTCTGGAGAGGCAGCTGGAAGCCAGCTGAAATATGTTACATCAACTCAAACGGCTCTCGGCGCTTAAGTTAAGGTGACAGAATATTCACTTTTAGAGAGGAATTCAGCTCCAGATTACAGGCAGATTTGGGTACTATTTCTGAGCTCCTACTGTAGTCAGTGGATCTGTAATCAATATATAGGACTTGATTCAGTTGCTTTCACATGGACATCTATTGTAATTTGAAATGCCTAGTGGTATCCTGACTGTTGTCTAGATGCACGGATGTTTCATGTGTCTTTTCCAGCCCTCTCTGGGTATCTTGAGTATACTAGCACTGTTGAAATGACACCAGAAGTCTAAGTTCAGTTCGTTGAGTAGAGTATCTCATAACAAACAGCAGTCTAAGATACCTTTAAATATGACCTTAGACTTAAAATCTATGTTTAGGTCTATTAATACATGGATATATTTCAAAAGATGTTGACCATTAAAAGACTCCCATAGCTTCAACTGAAGCAACTTAGTGTTCAGTATTTTTGAAAATTGGAAAACACTAACACATTGCACAATGATGAGGATAAGTTCTGTTAACAATTATCTTGTAAAACACTCAGCCACATTTTGGCAGTGTATGAAGCATAGTATTTTAATTTTCTAAGGGCAAAACAGCAAAACTTGTCTTAAATATCTTCATGATTAACCCTTGAAAATTCTTCCTTTTCTCAATATTCTACTCATTCTTTCTGAATGTTGGCATTTCTTTAGGAAAATCTACATGTCATTTTGCAGGCAAATGTAGGCTTTTCTCTCTGAGCCTCAAGGCAGATGGATTCTAGCCAGTTCCCAGACTGGGTAACTGCAGTTAGTAGGTCTATAGAACGATGTAGAAAGCCACCGTGTCAGCAGTAAGAAGCTCATAACATTTACTTTAGAGGTGGCAGAGATGTCAATGATTATGGTGGCTTGGTTGAGTAATAAAGTCTATTTGACACTGTTATTTCTATAGCTTTAGTCTGACCCAAACTTCCACCCCCTCGTAACTGCTTGCCTTTCTACATACATGCAATCAAAATTTTGAGATATCCACTCCCAGCCATGAAAACTGAATGAGATCCTGCATTTTCTTTTCTTTTCTGTCTGCAAAATAGCTTTTCAACAGATCACTGAATTGCAGTGATTGGAACCTTTAAATATTTGTTGGGTTTTTTAAAAAAAAATCCTTATTTAACACAAATTTATTTATGCCCTATTAACATTTTAAGAAACCTTATGCACTGACGATGTTACCATGCAAAATGAATTTGAAAAATGTCACAACACTTGTAGTTGTTTTGTCCAAAAAAAAAAAAAAAGGCAAAACAAAACTACATTCACAAGTCCTTTCTCCTGAGCAGTTATTCCACAGAACAACATGGAAAAAACTGCAGACAGATATATTATTCTTTATCATCTCCATGCAATACTGTGGGTTAGCAAGAAGTTTTTTCTATATTGATGTCATGTGGCTGAGTGGTAGGCCTCAGGACTTTTGCCTGTGACATTAGCTGAATAGCTGAGAGGAACAAGCTTGTTCAAGTGCAAAAAAAAGGAAACAACATTAAGACTTATCCTTTGTTCTCTCAATCTTTCACAATGTTCTGACCGAAGACAAAGTGGGAAGAACAGAGACAATGAGCATCTGAAGGAGGAGCAATACCAAAAGAAAGAATTACAAAGGATTCTTGAGTCATATTTCATTTCAATGTAACTTTGTTCTCTCCATGTTCCATCTTTTCATCTGTATCAAAAATAAGAACAGAATTCAGCCACTCCAAAAGGGAAAACAAAACAAATCAAACCAAACCAAAACAAAAACCTCCTCAAAAGCTGTCTGCAAAAATAACTGTTGCAATCCAAACTTTTTGTTAGTGCTCGTGTAAGTGCCTTATGCAGTATATATCAAGCATGCACCGTTCTAGAAAAGACCCCATCAACTCTGAAGTTTCCTTTTATGTCTCACACAGATTTTAAGAAAATGGTTATCAGATGGGGTACTTTCCTGGAAACAGTTGTATCCTTCAATATTCCTATTTGATTTTCTTATAAGGAGACACACCACAGATGTGGAAGATTGTGTTTATGGAATTATTTCACATAATGTGAAAAGAGAAAGGACAAGATCACATCATTATCCAAATAGCCACATACAGTAAACCATTGAACAGCAGTGGAGCATGTATATTGGAGAACATAGCTTTCACCATTGTGAAATCATAGTCACACTGAAAAACTAAAAAAGTATAATTCATAAATGTACATATACAATACATTTGTTTATTCAGCACCTGTCAAAGGCTAACCTCATTAGCATAGAATCCAAATGACCTCATTATGCATTCTAAATTTTCTCTCCAAACAAATCCTTTCTATGGTGGTGTATATGTATATAAAAGTGGGTAAATTGGCACATATGATGTAATTAATCAAGTGTTAAAAAATGGTAAGACTGTACTGTCTAAGCTAAAAATGGATAAATTTAATTTTCTTGCTTTTATTCTCATCTACTATATGGCCTCTTTACCTTACTGTAAAGACATAACACCATTGATTTTATAACCACTCTTAAATTGACATAGGCACAATTCCAATCCTGAACATCTGTCCTGAACAGACATAAAGTGGTTATACAACATTTCCAAGAATCAGACCAAGGATTTGTTAAATGTGTACTCTCCTCGCAAAGAATGAAAAATTAGAGGGTACCTTCTGAAACTGTTGTCTGCATGAGTGGGGATAAATTTAGCCTTAAGCTGATGAGACTTATAAAATAAAGAAACTAATATTAATTCTAATAATGTTATGCAGAACAGTGGAATTAAAAACTGAACCCTTGATGCACCAAACAGAGCTGTTATTTGTGCCACAGAAGAGTTCACGGACTAAGAAGCAACTATTTTAACAACAATTAGAACTTAAAATGTCTGTAAATGACAAAGGTCCTGTTCTCAATTTTGGAATTTAGTTTACACTGAAGTATAATTTACTACTCTATTGCTTGTGTCCAGAGATGGAGGAAATTAATACAGATTTGATGGGGATTTTGGAAAGACTGAGAGTGTGTTTCCCATAGCAATGAAAAGAACTGCCGACATTTGGCTGATGTGATTACTTTACTGGCATTTGGATTTTATTGTACGTATTTACAGTGCATAATATGTTAGTGCAGCTATGGTCATTCTTAAGTGTCATTTTATTATTTAAAATGTGAGTAAAACAATAGATAAAAGAATCTATGCTTTTAAATTAAGAATGCATTTTTTTCTAAAAGTAAGGGATTAACCGAATTTAAAAATGCCATGGAAGATGAAAGCTGGTTAAAGGACTCTAGATATAGCCCCTTGTTGGAGGAAGTTCTGTTGCTAAGCAACAAAACCCACAAAGTGTTAGGCTCATAAAATGCTGATTAATTAATATACTTAGTAGATAGTGAACAAAGCCATAAATTGTACTTGAAAGGTTATATTAAAAAAGCAGGTGAAGCATTTCAGGTAGCAGCTTCAACATTCGCTCAAAATTTGAGCCCATGATCAAACTTCCATTTCTTCCAGTGAGGAGCTAAAAGCTGGACACTGCTGCAAATTTCAGTCTAAATGTATCTATATTGAATATCCAATACTATGAAGGCTTACTATCTTTATTTATCTTTATGGAAGATAAATCCGGCTGATGTGAGTTATGAGAAATGAATGGTCACAAGAATTGCTAAGAACCTAGTTAGAAATGTACTGTCTGATTTCTGATTATAAATCAAATCAGAAAACTAAAAAAAGGTTGCATTTTTATATATCTGTTTCATATTCTGGTGCTGAATAATGCTGAGACTGCTGGAGAATAGGAGATGAATGACTTACATTGCAATTTAATTGACTAATTACAGAAACATCGTAAAAGCTTCAACCATGTAGGAGAAACTTAAATTGAGAGATCTTGCAAGATCAAAAAAAAAAAATAGATTTTGGAAAAGAGAGGCTTTACAGTACCAAAAGACACAGAATCATGCAAAATTAATGAGGGAAGCCTTATTAGAAATCCTGTACAGAAGAGTGATTCTGCTAAAGTTTTGCAATGTTGCAAGGCCCATAATGTCAGAAGGAAAAACATGGAAACAAAAAACCCGATAACAAACATAATTGTTAGTAAGCAGAGTAATTCCAAGAACAAAATGTGAGTAGCCCAGAACTTTATGAACACGAAAATAACAATGGACACCAAGAAACTTTTCCTTGATTGAGATATGACTGCCTCAAGTATCTGTATCCAAAAAAGAAAACCAAACCCCAAAAACCAAAACCCAAAACAAAACCAAAAAAACCCTGTACACAAAACATTATTCTTGCTGCAGGTTGATATAATACGAGTTTTTGGAAAGGAGTCAGGCCACCAACACTGAAAAAAACCAAAATGGGTGACTTTTACAGAGGTTTTTCCTGTAGAAGACATAAACATCCACTCCGGACAAGAGATCTAGAACTAACTTTTGTGATTGATCACCAAAAATTGTAAGAAATATCCACAGCTCCTCATTACAAAAACAATGTAGAAAGGAAAACATGATCAACTACACTAATGGTCTTTATAGTCTGCGCTGTGCAAGTTTAGAAAACACCGGCAGTTCATAACCTCTTGGGGAATTTCAGAAACTGAACCAAACACCTGTTGAGCTAAGAGGTTTGTGTTATGACATTTTGGGGCAAAAAAAATAGACTCTGAATGGTATGAGACAATTATCCTCTGATCTGAGCTCAAAGAAGGAAGCATAAAATATGCCTAAGCATTTTCAGAGAGATAGATAATAATAATAATCAGCATACCTCATATATGCCAACATATAATGTATCTTCACAACATCCACTGCATCTTACCATTGATTTCAGTAGGCATTAGCTTAGACATTTTTTACTTATGTTGTCTTCAAAACAATGCAGAATTAAAATGAGCTTTTGATTGTATATGTCTATGAGTAGACTAATTGTTATCTTTTGTTATTTTATGTAATATTGCAATGCTCTGTGCTAAACCCTATCAGAAAAATTAGTTTTCCATCTATATTTTTAATGTAAATTTAAAGTCTATTCTGATGAAGGAAACATATATTTGCTGTATTTTTAGGATTTGATTTTAGCTAAACCACCTGAAATTCACTTGAAAACCATGATCTATATGTGAAACATAGTTTGGGTTAATTAGCCACTTAATTAAGCAGTGTTTCTATTATTCAGTTCTTTTTCTTGACATTGCAATTTGGGGGATAATTCTGGACATCAAGACATGGATTTGTGAATCTCTGAGTGTATGAAGCTGACAGAGCGCAGTGCTCTGTGGAGGTAAGTGAGCTTGTGATGAGAGGGAAAGCCGTGCAGTTCTGCTAAAAAAGTACTCTTTCTGCACTGAAATACCTTTATTTTCCTGTGATCAGAAAAACAGTCATAGAATCATAGAATAGTTTGGGTTGGAAGGGACCTTTAAAGGCCATTTAGTCCAACCCCCCTGCAATGAGCAGGGACATCCTCAACTAGATCAGGTTGCCCAGAGCCCCATCCAGCCTGACCTTGAACGTTTCCAGGGATGGGGCATCTACCACCTCTCTGGGCAACCTGTGCGAGTGCTTCACCATCCTCATTGTGAAAAACTTCTTCCCTATATCTAGTCCACTAATACTGCTGTGTTGCACCTGGTATTTGAGTATGGGTCTTTTTCATGCTGCTTTCTCAGTTTTATCTGCTTCTAGATTATGTTTTCTGCTAGAGATATTTTATTTATTGGAGGAACCATTCTCAGCAATTTTCTGGTTTATATAATGGCCTTTAACATTCATGGGAGAGGACCAATTTTATCTTTGTGTCAAATGTATATGAATAGATTCCTTTAGGTGCTTGGTGCTATTAGAATTGGATACCTAATTCTAATAAACTTTGAAGGGAAGCTAGAAGACTAACTGACTTAAATACTTCTGAAAATCAAATACTATAGATAAAATAATATGGCAACATTATTTTCATTCTTTATGTATTATTTTCAGTTGTTTGTCTAAATTAACAACTTAAATGGAGACTGTCGCAACAAAATTATCTTGAGAGCAAACCAGAACCTCTGTGGCCACTTGAAGTTGTACTTTTTCCACTGTATAGGAATAGGAATATCCTGAATAATGTACATTGGCTTAAAAACCAACTACAGCTACAGCATCAGCTGAAACGGCTGTTTCCAACTTGCTAGAACTCTGTTTATTATGTGCTTGAGAGACTTGGGCGCTGAAGGGCAGTGAGGGTGGGTAGGGGGGATAGCTGTGCATGGAAGGCAAACATGAGATAAGCAAAGCTTGTATTTCCTTTCACTGGAATCTGTGCCTAGTTGCTTTGCCCTTTTGAAATTACCTCACACTGCTCAGTTCTACAGTCCTGACTCCTGCTGAGTAGCACTTAATCGTGAGAGAAGGCTCCCGGGTATCAGTGAGACTACTCGGAAGAATAGGACTACTCAGGCTGAGTAAGGGCTGCAGAATCAAACCCGCAAGAACAAGCGCTGAAAGATGTGCTGTTAAAGCAATTAGAGCTGCAAGCAGGATACCTCCCCTTCCGGGATTTCAGTGTGAAAATGAAGGCCTAATAACATCCATTTTCATCATGTTGACTTGATGAGCCGGTCACAAGTAAGGTAGGCAAGACGTGATCGAAAAAAAGGAAGACTAATGATAAGGCTAGGAGAACACAATGGCATATATTGCCCTGAAGCTTCTGGGAGGAAGGACTCTATTGACAGACTCAAGCAGTGCGCTCTCACTACAGTTTTAATAAATAGTACTGCTTTGTAAACATCGTTTATGAGATGAAAACTAAACTGTGGGTAGGGTGATGCTTCCTTTCTGGGGTATATCTCCTTACTGGTTCCAGTTTTTTATTAACGTATCTGATATTCCACAGTGCATATTGATGAACATAATATAGCAATTAAATACTTATTAAATAATTACTTATTCTTTCTGTGTTTTTGAACAAAGTTGACCTCACTTTTTATTAGTAACTTTAGTATACTGTGTTATGTGGCATATTTATTAACATTCCATAAACTGAAAAAGTTGAAAAAGACACCAGGTCCATAGGGCTTGAAACCAGGAATATCACTAGCTCTGACAGTGAAGTTTTACAAGACATTTCCTACTTTTTTATACTGACATTACTGTTTTTCTAAACATATATTTGCAGAACTTAAAATATTTTCAGAGTCTGGTCCTCATTGTACTAAGCTGTGTAGAAGTAGGTGGTAAAAATAATCTATTTCAAAGTTTGGAAGCGTAAAGTTCTAATTCCGCTGTGGAAGCAACAGAAATAGACCACAATATCAGTTCATGTTAGCAAAGTCCAGAAAATCTAATAATGATGATTTTGGATCTTATGTTACCATTATATCAGCTCTTGCTTTCTGATTAAATGTGTGAGAATCTCAGCAACTTTTTTTTTGCAATTGTAACCTCTTTCAATAAATCAATGAATGTTTGGTGGAGATTTTGTTTTGTGAACCAAGTAGAATCTTAGAAAGGGAGAACAATATGTTAAAAGAAATTTGTTCTGAAAAAGGAATGCTTTGATACTAGAGACAAGCAGCACAGCAGGAGCTTAAACAAACGAAAACAACCTTGGTGTTTGCTATTCTTCTCTGGTGACAGCTTTGTGGAGGGCATCTAGCTGTTAGAGAGCAATTTAAGAGAAGGATCTGGCAGCATGTAGCATCGTGGTATCACAACAAAGGAAGAAAATGAGATCTTGTTCTTTTTTTTCCATGAAATTCATACTGATAGCCTCTGTTTTCTACGTTGACCGTATTTATTTGAGGGGTGTGTGTGGTGGTGTGTGGGGATGTTTTTGCAGTAGTATGCATTAAACTTACACTCAAGAGATGCTCCTGCCCTTCTGGAATTCTTTGTATTGGTTTGGTTTTTCCAGAACCACTCGATAAAGCATTTGTTGTTGGAAAGATTGAAAAGGAGAGAGGCATTCCCCAGCGAGGGAAAGTAGCTTCAGAGGCAGAGATACAATGTTCCTTCTTTTTCCCCTTAGGCAAGAAACAGTGGATGACTCTGGGGAAATGGTGAAAACGTGGACACACTTCTTACTGGAACACTAATACCGTTCTCCCATTTTACGTCACTCATTTGCTTGATGACAATTGTTGTTTCCCCTCATGTGTTGCCAATCCTCCCTCTGCACAGGGGACATAATGTAATTCCCTGCAAGAAGTAGCTCAGTTTATGAAATGGCCAGGATGAAATTTCTTCTCACCTCCCAGTTTTTCATACGATACCTTTCCAAGGTCTTTGCCACCAGGGACCTCTAACATAATGCAATGCAGCAGTAACTTTCTTCCCTCTCTCTCTCTCTCCAGTAATGTTACAAGTATGCTGCTTGGCTGCCTGAACTTTCAGGTTTTTCTTTCTTTTCTTTTCTTTCTTGATTTCCGTCCTAGCTTGTTAGCAGCTGGGGTCACACTGCCTAAAGAATTATTAATCCTGAGCAAATGCATCTTTCCTTTAATAACAGATACCCCTTTCCAACTTCTATGTCATGGTTAGAAAAAGAAATGTCATTTGCTATAAGCAAGATGCTACTTTTGTAAAAAGAAAAAAAAGCTTTTAAACAGTGCTTTGTAAGAATCCAAGACATACAAACAAATATCTTCAGCGAAGCTGATGCTATCAGTCCCAGTGATGCTGCTACAAATTTGAGACAGTCCTTGAGTTTATTATAGGTATTGGTTACATAACTGAGTCTTATAATTTCTTTTCGTGTATCCTTTTATCAAGAGTTCTTATGCATTGCTGTTTCTTCGCTTTAATTTTATTAACCCTGAAATCATTACAATCAGAAAAATTCATTTCAGTGAGGCTGGGATGAGGCTTTTACAGTTATCTGTAAAAATTAGATTTTAAAAAGAAAGTAAGCAACAGGGCACGTGCAACTTAAACTTCAAACACTTTTCTCAAACTAAAAATGTTTTTCTTTTCCATCAGAGTTCAGGGGACCAAATAATAAGAGAGAGAGAGAGAGAAAGAAAGAAAGAAAGAAAGAGAGAGAGAAAGAAAGAAAGAAAAAGAGAAAAGAATGAAAGAAAGAAAGAAAAAGAAAGAAAGAAAAGAATGAAAGAAAGAAAGAAAGAAACAGAAAGAAAGAAAAGAAAGAAAGAAAGAAAGAAAAAGAGAAAAGAAAGAAAGAAAGAATGAAAGAAAGAAAGAAAGAAAAAGAAAGAAAGAAAGAAAGAAAGAAGGAAAGGAAAGGGAGGGAGGGAGGGAGGGAGAGAAAACACAACTTGCTGTGTTATGTTTGTTTCCTCAAAAATGGGCAGAAACATAAATGTGAAAGTAACATGTTCAAATTTTGTCTCTGGGGAGAAGAAAAGGTAAGAGAAGGTCTCAGTGCAAACTGGATGTGACTGTAAATGTCATGAAAAGGAACATTGCATCTTAGGCATTGCCACAGTCTTATTCCCTGGCCTCCAAGCACTTTTACATTAGTGGAGCTTTCGTTGGAATTGCTTCTGGCCTACTGAGAACACTGATATTCTTTCTTTTACTACAGAACCACCTGCAACAAAGCATGATACAGTTTTGGTTGCATCGTGATTTTTCTCAAATCTCTATAGATGAGTCACAGAATCAGAAGCAACGATGAACTAACTTTTTTTTTATCTTCGTGCAATGCTTTACAACACACATACTAGCAAACACTATTTTTTTTAAAATTATATTTTCTTATAAAAACCCCAATGCTGACTGTTAAAACTGATGAACACATCTATATTTTATTTAGGTATATTGAAGTATATTTAGGTGGTTAGATCAAGATCCTACAATCATCAGGCTTAAGCTTAGACACAATACATAGTTTCATTAAATAACAAGACTGCTAGAAATATTAAAAATTAAGCATGGCTATTAGATTTGGTGAGTTTAGAGGTTAGAATTTCAAGTGTTTGTTTTTTCCCCTAGGTTATTTTATACACATCACGTACAAAAATAATAGTGATAAATACAGAACTAATTTTTTCATTGCTCTGTGAACTGGCTGTTAGTGTTCTACTGAAATCTCAGCAAGTGAGAGAAAACAGAAGAGTCAGAGACATGAAAGCATGTCCACCTGCATTTGCTCTTTTTTGGTCAGATCCAGTGTTTTTATTCAGTGAAACAAGAACAGGATAAAGATGCCCATGGGAAACCATTTGACTGCTGGGAGCAACAAAAAAGCCAATTTAAAGATTCCTACCTGTCTCTATTGCTATACTTTACACTCCAGATGAATCAAAAAAACCCCCATCAGGTCTGAAGCATAAAACCACAAACATATGCCAGTTCATGCCTTGCAAAAGCCATCGTTGTGTAACTTTAAATCCCTTAATTTTATTTTTTCTTATTGACATATTAATTATCATTATCAGGTTGAAGAGTAAAGGAACTATTTTAGGTCATATTGGTATATGTTTAAGTAATATTTCAAAACAAAATATGCAGAAATAAAACTTGAATGGCATGTTGTAAAATGTCATTAGAAAGTGAATAACATGATGTCCTCATTCGCCTGTGGAAGAAATTATGGCTCTTGGAAATCTATTCTTTTATCTATTTGTCCCTGTCCTGCTGCTATTTTTGCTAGGCAGGAAAAGGTTTCCAGCCCATATCGTCTTCCATTTAGAAGGCTTTCTGTTGTGGGTTATAGTCAATGATTTAGCTAGTTTGTTGTAATGCTTGGCAGAGCATCCTCAGGCTTATTTTCACAGCTAAGCAAGATTTTGCTAGATGGTCTCTGAATTCAGAGTCTTTTTCAGACAACTCAAGAGCGAAAATTGCTGATTCTTTGGAAAATGCTGCATTGTATTTATTGAGTTAAAAAAGCAATCTTCACTTAGGAAGATGTGGATAATTTACGTAACTCAACATAGCTAAAATTTTTAAGGAAAAAGGTACCTATTTTTTCTTAACCCTTACAGTATGACTGCAAAAGGCTATAAATAAGTTTCTATCTCCTCTCTGACATGGCATTAGCAATTACAAGCCAATGTTAATGTTTAAGCATTAATCAATTCTGATCCCACTTTCAAAGCAAGTTCAATAAGGCTCAGACTCCTAACAGATTTGCAAAACATAGACAGACTCCAAGTAGTATATTTGATTCCAAGTCACATTTTTTGTTCATTCTGTTCCTGAGAAGGTTCCTGAAAGACCTTCCTTCTTTAGATAAAGACAATCTTATTTTGTTCTAATTCATGACACAGCTAAATAAAAAATAATCTCTGGCAAGCTTCATTCAAATAAATTATCACGTTGTTAAGCCACATACTATATCTTGTTCTTTACCTGCTCTCCCACATCCTGAGTGCTCTAACCATTGTGCTATAACACAAAAGAAAGGCATCATCCTGTGGAACAGTAACTATGGAAAAAGAAAAAATGAGATACAGTGTGCAAAAAAAAAGAGAAGCAAATGGAGCAAAAGGTCCCTTACGAAGCAACAGGAAAGCTATAGCAAAAAATCTTTGTACATTAGTCCAGTCTCACTCCTTCTTACGAGTTAGATTAACACTGCTTTCTGTGTAAAAGATCATTCATGAGGGGTAAAATTTATTCACATACCTTCAGAACTAAGTTTTGGGGAAATTAAAAGAAAAGTCTGAATAGTTTTGGTTTGATTTGTTTTTTTTTTCAAATCGTCCCTTTAGACTATTTCTGCAACCAGTGGTGGCCTAATCCAATATTTCTTCTGGACAGTAATGAAGAAGAGGATGGTTTTTGCAAGATTAAAAAATCAAAATCAAGTTACTTTTTTTTATGAAGGGTCATCTTCATTCTTATACTTTCTTCATCATCCTGCTTAATGCTGCATTTGACTCAGTTTATATTGGTTCAGAAAAGTTCTAAAATAATCCCCTTGTGCAGGAACAGTTGTCTGTATGTAAGACAGTCTCCAGCCCTTTCGTTCACCAGACGTATGTGAGGCAGTAAAGGCATCTTCATGACCGTTTGTCAGTGTTGCAGATACATCAGGGCTTCTGTCGTCTGTCCATGAGGCGGTCTCATTTCAAGCATCTTGATGTCTGTGGGTCTGATTCCAGTGAAAACCAAGGACCTTTCAGGCTACCTATTGCAGCAGCCATTGAATGGAAGGTATGAGAAGGCAGCTGAAAACATGCAAACAAACAAACAACAAGAAAACAGATATGCATGCTGAATTGCAGAAAGCAGAAAACGTGGAAGGGTGTATAGGCCATTTCATCACCTACACACCTACCCGAGGACTGTTTGAAAGCTTCTCCTTCTAGAAAGCATCTGCAACCATGAATCTGTCTAAAAGAAAGTCATTTTAGGTTGTTTTTACAGTCAGTGCAGAGAAATTGGCACTTTTAACGTATAAAACATCTCCTTCTAACACAATTATATGGTTTATGCCTCAAAAATATTCTGTGGACTATATAGTCCAGAATGTCTAATTAGACCCATACAGAATGTCTAAATAGACCACAAGGGCTTGGGGCTTTTGTTTCTCTAACAAACTCAAATTCAGATGAGTATTTGTTTCTCAAAAGTTTGGGTATTTTCTGAATTCACTTATGGTGACTAATCTTAAGATAATGGTTGTGCATGTATCCTTTATCAACAGTGAGGTTTCATTTAAGACAGGATTTTATTACTCTGATTTACTTCGACAGTTTTCCTGTTTAGCTACAATGGTCTAAATTCCTCTTCAAGCCGTCAAAGTCAATTATGTCACGTCAGGTCTAATCCTTGACCAGTTCCTCAGCTATCTGAGGTATGTGTTTTAGTCACAGTCAATGTGTCTAGAGAATGTGACAAAGTCTTTTCAATTCCACTGGTGTTGGCAGAAGAACAAGATCAAGTTTTAGGTCATCACTTAATAGTAATTTTCCTCACATTCCTGTTACTTCCTCTTTTATTGTTTTGCTTTCATGTTATAGAGAGTGAATGTCTTTAAGGGAATTTGGGAGTTTGCTTAGTTTTATATTAATCTATCATGCTTAGCATTCCAAAGTAGGGGTTAAACAGCTTTGTTGCAAGACTATTACCAAATCTCCTTCCCATATCAGAAATAGTTCTAAAGATCATAATCACTGTCAAGGTGATTTGCCAGGATTTGTGTATATATATACACAATTCTTTTTAATCACTCAGAAATAAAAAATAACTGAAAATCAGTTCCTTCATTTGGGAGTGTGACTTCCTAAAGCCTCAGAAGCTGTACCAAAATTATTAATTCAGAAAATTTATTTTATTATTTTCTTAAAACAGTATCTTTAATTTTTTTTGGTTTAATTTAGATTTGGGGTTTTTTTAACAATGTACTATTCATTTCTTTGCAAAAAGCACATTTTATACATTACCAATTCCATTTAATCAAATTTATTTTTTTAGAGGAAAACTAAGTCTTCAGTAAAGATCACCATAAGGAATAGAAAATGGTGAATTATATCAATCTTACATATTAATGTTGTACAGCGGTTAACATCAGATGGCAAATATAACTAAAATATACTGTATCTATACTAAATTATAGGCAGTAAGTCTTTTAGGGACCTCCTTCCCATTGATTTAAATGAGAAAAAGTTTTCTAGATGCATTTATGGCTCTAGACTTCAATTTTTAAATGAGAATAAATTCTGTTATTATTTTATTAGGCAAAGTTGAAAATATCACTGAATACATTGTGCAGTCTATGCAGCCTGCCCTACTTCTGTGATGCAGAAAGTTGCATGTAGTTGTAAATATTTTAAAAGAAATATTTATTGTTATATTATTTTTTAATGAGTTGCAATATTTTTTTTTATTCCTAGACTATAACAGCATGGTGAGATATTTATTACAATGGGATAAATATTTCATCTTTAACATGTGCCTCTTAACTCTGCAGATTTAACTATGATGGTGGGAATTCACTAGTCAGACAGGAAAAGTAAATTGTCATGGATAGCTCATGGAGATACAGAGGAGGTATAATGTTATAAAGCATATGATTAGGGTAAGGAATAAGATTATAATGATATACAGTTAAGGGGAGGAAGTCCCAAGATCAGAGAAACTTTCATAAATATTTAGCATTTCAACACTGTGATTATTTAAAATGAGTATCTGAATTCTTTGAGAATTATCCATTTCCTACAAGAATCTGAACTTAATTTTTCTATGAACATTTTCTGCTAAAATTCTGGGAGTTTTTGTGAATGTCAGACTATTCCGACGTTCTGTCAGTCTTAAAAACATAGTATTTCTGAACTCTGTATTGAAGACATTTTCCTAACTAATATGAGTTGCAGTTCTTGTTGGCTTATGGAAAATTGAAGCCCATTTGTTTGTTCCATGGGTGGAACTGGAGAATTGAGGGTTCATGACACTGTTGCCCTGTTTGGCTCCAGAATCTTGTTCTCTACAGTCCACTGAAAATGACATAAACCCGAAGCTGCTTGCTATGGGATAGATTTCCTACCTACTGTTTAAAACTGTCAAAGTTTCTTCATATATAGTTTCTCCAAATTTCACTTTAATTAATATATTAATGTCACCATTTTTTAATAAAGACTTAAAGCTTTCTACGTTTGAATTGCTTGGGCACACTGGTGCAGATGACCACAGCTAATGGTAGTACGATGAGATGTACAGATTTAAGAGATTGGGACTGTTCTTTACACATGGACAACTGTACTTGCGCAACTGAGGTTCATGACAAAGCGATGTTATGAAGCCAGCCTTTCCTTTCTTTGTGATCATGGATTTATGAGCAATAAAGAGTATATCTGAAGTATTAAAAATGGACAAAGTGAGCTGCCTCAAACAGCAATTGTCAATGGGAATTATTGCATGTGACCTGTAAGTCATGAATGTGTTTGTGGGTCCACATTCTATTTAACAATACTGAAGTAACCCAATTCCCTTGAAGTCCAGAAGAAAATAATGTGGATCTAAAATTCATTTTTTTGAATTATTGATAACCTCAAAAATGTGATAACCAAATAATAGAAGTTATTCACGCCTGAGTCAAACAAATACATCATTACAATGCAGAAAACATTTAAGAATTCGTACGTCAAGGTGCCAGAAGTATATCACTATATCTCATCCTTATAATCCCTATTAATAACAAAACCTGGATTAGCTCCTCAAACACAATTAGCACTCATCTGAAGAGCTATGTCCATAGTAGTAGTGAAGATCAAGCTAAAATAACCATGGGAGATCAGCAGGTGACTTGAGATTAAATAGCCATTGCAGACAGTTTGAGGATTAAGGCTACATGTCAAGGAACAAAGAAAAAATAAGTATGGACATAAAAGATACTTAAAGATAACGGCATTAACAATGGGATCCGGGCAGGGGTGCCGGGTGGGCAGAGGGGCTGTGCCGGTGCTCGGGGGATCTGCAAACGCACGTGGGCTTGTGAACCCGGAGAGCGTGGTGTGTGTGCTGCACCAGTGACCTTCTGCCTCTGCCAGCCCAAGAGCCAGAGGGGACGTGGGTGTCTGTGCCGGTGTCCGGTGTGAGTCCTGGAGGCAGCGCCTTGTCTGTGGCTGCCTGTGTAACCAGCCTTGTCTGTGTTATCTCAGTGTGTGCGTGTGTCTGTATCTGTGTGTGTGTGTCTGTGTCGCCGGGATACGTGCTCAGCTTTGCTACTGGTTGACCGGGAAAGTGGCAGCTGCATCCCCAAGCCTGAGCAGAGACCGCAAGGCACTGGGCAGAAGGAGTCCTGGGCTGTACCTGCTGGAGGAGGTGGCTGTTCTTAAAATCCCTTAACATCCTCATCGTGTTCTTAATCTGTGTGGTGGGCTGACCTTGGCTGGCTGCCAGACACCCACCCAGCTGTTCTCTCACTGCCCCTCCTACACAGGACAGGGGGAGAAAATAACATGAAAAATCTTGTGGGCCAAGATAAAGACAGGGAGATCAATCACCGATTTCCATAACAAGCAAAACGGACACAACTGAAAAACTGAGTATGAGCTGACAATGTGCGCTTGCAGCCCAGAAAGCCAACCGTATCCTGGGCTGCATCAAAAGATGTGGGACCAGCAGGTTGAGGGAGGAGATTCTGCCCCTCTGCTCTGTTCTCATTAGACCCCACCTGGAGTACTGTGTTTAGCTTTGGGGAACCCAGCAGAAGAAAGACATGGACCTGCTCGAGCAGGTCCAGTGGTGGGCCATGAAAATGATCAGGAGGCTGGAGCATCTCCCCTATGAGGACAGGCTGAGAGAGCTGGGGTTATTCAGCCTGGAGAAGAGAAGGCTCCAGGAAGACCTTATAGTAGCCTTCCAGTACTTAAAGAGGGCCTACAGGAAAGATGGAGATGGACTCCTTATCAGGGAGTGTAGTGATAGGACAAGGGGTAATGATTTTAAACTGAAAGAGGGTAGATTTAGATTAGATATTAGGAAAAAAAAATTGTTGTGAGGGTGGTGAGGCACTGGCAACCCAAATCATTCTATGATTCTATGATTCTGTGATTCTATGACTTGGGGAAAAATAATTTATTGCCAACAAAGAGTGGAGCAGTAAGAAACAAAGACAAAATTAAAACAAAAACACCATTCCCCATTCCTACCCCTTTTCCTGAAGCTCAGCTTTACTCCTTCTACCTCCATCCTGAGCAGGGCAGGGAGATGGGGAATGGGGGCTGTAGTCAGTCCATAACAGCTCCTCTCTGCAGCTCCTTCCTCCTCATACGTTCCCTCTGCTCCAGCATGGGCTCTCTCCATGCACTTCAGCTTCCTTCAGGACCTATCCACCAACTCCAACATGGGGTCCTCCACAGGCTACAGTGTGGATATCTGCTCCATCGTAGTCCTTCATGGACTGCAGGGGGACAGCCTGCTTCACCATGGTCTTCTCTATGGGCTGCAAGAGAATCTCTGCTCCAGCACCTGGAGTACCTCCTCCTCTTCTCTTTCTTTCTTTTTTCAAATTATTATTTTTTTAAATGAACAGACAGGTTATAGTACCACTTGAGTTTCTTGCATGGTGAAAAGGATTGTTTCTTATTGTGTATGGAGACTATGTAACACTTGAAAAATAAAGTTAGAAAATTCATCTCATTCTTATTGACTTTGTGTGTTGTGGTAGAGGTTAAGGATATATTACTTTTCTATCAGTAACCAACAGTGAAAACAAAATCAGTGCCTAGTGTGTCTATAAGTTAAGGAGACTTCCAAATTCTTCTTAGGTAAAATATGTCTTCTTTCCACTAACATTCTTTAAATCTGAGGACAAAGGACTTATTTATACATTTATTATGATGGAAATCAAGTAAAAAATCTAGACAATGCAGACTTTAAATACTAGGAAAAACACACATATGTTTTTTTCTCCTGTTATCCATTATATTACATCAGATTATTTGAGGTTTGCTCTTGTGTAGAGAAAATGACAAGTGTCACATAAGAGGACATGAACTTTTAAGCAATGGCGAAAGAAACTGTGGGTCCTAAATAAATTCTACCTCACTCCAGCTACTTACCTGCCCTAGTCTCCTTCCAGTGAAGAGAGGTCAGCATCTGCTGTGAGGCTATTACAGGCCTCAGATGGGTTCATTTCTGTCTGTGAATTTCTTCTTGTAATTTCCTTTATATTGAAAGTACATTATTTCATTAAAATAGAAAATTAGGCAGCAGAAGTGTGGTCAGATAGCACAGAGAAAGCACAGAAAGCTAGATGAAATATACTGGGGGAATTTCACACCATGCTGGAACATGTAACTGCTAATGTTGCCTAGAAGAGCAAATAATGTACTAGAACACTGCTACCTCTGGTTCTGGAAAAGGAGATTAGCAAACTTTAAAAAAACCAACAAACTTTCCCTGAAAATGTGAAGCATTTCAGTCAGTATGTTGCTGTGATATTCACCCACTCCTCTCCACCATCCATCCAGGGTGGAGAAATTGATACAGAGCAAAAAAATTCAGTCTGCTCCACCAACCCACTGGTAACCAACACAAGGTCATGCTGTCAGTGAAAGAACAGCTGTGAAAGACAGTAAGAGCTGATGCACTTGTCCAAATGCAGGCATCTAGTACTGTATGAGACACCCTAGGATATCAGAAGAATTGACACAGAGCTGGCAGGTGTGACATGAGACCTTTGGCACCGCTATGTCCTTCTCAAGTCACAGTGGAAACCACGAGACATACTCTAGGGCATACTGGATAGTACTACATAGAATCATAGAATCATAGAATAGTTTGGGTTGGAAGGGACCTTTAAAGGCCATCTAGTCCAACCCCCCTGCCATGAGCAGGGACATCCTCAACTAGATCAGGTTGCCCAGAGCCCCGTCCAGCCTGACCTTGAATGTTTCCAGGGATGGGGCTTCTACCACCTCTCTGGGCAACCTGTGCGAGTGCTTCACCACCCTCATTGTGAAAAACTTCTTTCTGATTTCCAGCCTATATCTCCCCTCCTTTAGTTTAAAACCATTACCCCTTGTCCTGTCACAACAGGCCCTGCTAAAAAGGTTCTCCCCATTTTTCCTATAGGCCCCCTTCAAGTACTGAAAGGCTGCAATAAGGTCTCCCCGGAGCCTTCTCTGCTCCAGGCTGAACAGGCCCAACTCCCTCAGCCTGTCTTCGTAGGAGAGGTGCTCCATTCCTCTGATCATCCTTGTGGCCCTCCTCTGGACCCGCTCCAGCAGGTCCATGTCCTTCTTACGTTGAGGGGCCCAGAGCTGGACGCAGTACTCCAGGTGGGGCCTCACCAGGGCAGAGTGTTCATGTTCAGGAAAACGAGTAATGCTCTAGGTTGAATTAAACTTAAACAGCTCACAAGTTGAAGGTAGAAGCATCAAATTAGAATTTTGCAAGACTGGAGAAAAGTTTATTTTATAATATTTATTCCCAAGGTCTAATATAGGAGTATGGGTTCATCATAGCCTAAATTTTCAAGACCAGAAATCAGTATCAAACATGATTTCTGTGCCTTTGCACATTGTATGCAGAAAAATACTTTTTGTCTAATTAAGCATTTTATAGTGCAAATTTTCAAGACCAGAAATCAGTATCAAACCTGATTTCTGTGCCTTTGCACATTGTATGCAGAAAAATACTTTTTGTCTAATTAAGCATTTTATAGTGCAAACTTTTGTTAGGTTATTTGTTTTCTGCTTATTCTACTTCCATGCCTTTTTTCTCCTTCTATATTCTTATTTTTTGGCTGCAGTGCAGCTCTTCCAGAACCAACGTAGACCTACTCACTGATCACTAGTGGAAAAGTTTTAGGGTATCAGCTTTTCTCATGAAATAGTATCTTGAAATAGGCAAGGAATTTTGCATTATTGCAGTATGTTTTGAAGAATTAAAAGGTATCATTAAAACTGTCTAGCCTATGATAAAACTATAAAACTAAACAGAAAAAAAGCTTAAAGCCTTTATACTCTGTTTAAGACTACTTCTTTCTTTTGCTAATTGCTTTTCTTTTATTCTGAAACTGGAATTATTCAGCATTTACCTCCTGTTGTGACTTCATTGGTATTTATACTGTGCTTTTAGAATGAATGCTTCACAAAATATTTTGGATTAGCAATGAATTATATAGACACTGTATGTCTAATGCTGATTTTATTGGACAGTCAGCAGCATCCTGTGTATATTTATGAACATTTGCTTTAGTGGTTGGTCTCTATTAATAGTTGGTTGCTGATGACAACAAAAAGACTATTGCCCAAAAAAATCTTCAGATCAGGTCCTGTAAGAAAATTTTGGCACACACAAATTGACTAGCGTGCGTTTTGAAATTATTCTTTTTACCTTCACACAGAAAATGTTTGTAAGGATCGCTTAGCATTGTTTCGAAAAGGAGATGCCAGTGTAAACTGTGCATCACATCTAATTTCATCTTGTAAATGAATATAATAATTTGTCTGAAAATCACTTGTGAAATGTATTATAGTTAGGCACCTTCAAAAATCTTCTTTTTTTTTTCATAATCTGGTAGCACTAAGAGAGCAAGCATATCTAGTAGACATCATACAGGGTGCCAAGACACCTCAAAGGTGGTTGTTATATATTACCTTGGAAAAAACAGTTAAAACTTAGTTGCCTTAGTTTCCCATCTGCAGACTGGAGAAAAATACGCAATTTTTGTTTGTTTTGAGAGCTACTGGTTACTACTCCTAATGCAGACCTCTCTTAAGCCAAAGAAAACATAAGCTTGAAAATATTTTCTAAATTATTTAAAGGACAGCTTTGGAATGAGAGTAACTCATAATTTTCACAGGTAAGTAAGATCCATGAATCAAAGATGCCATAATCACAGAGGTCACTAGTAGTTAGACATAAATGTTTTCTCATGTGAATAGATATCCATTTTACTTCTCACTTTAGTTTAATATTTTTGGTAATTCAGTTACAGATAACAAAGTAAAATGGAACTGCAATGGTAAGAAGCTGTTTGGGGAAAATTCAGCAATCATTGTTAGCTCACTACTGCATGCTTCTTTAATGTTCCACAGTATTATTTAAGTGATCCATTTACAATGAGACTATCATTACAGTTTTTAGATGTCACAGAGAAAATGCTCTCTACACAGAGATTTGTAACAGAATAATTTTCAGGTTTTGGTCAAGAGAATGAAGGATTCAGGAGTACAGTCTTGCATGTAAATAGATTTTTAAAAAGAAGAGTTATAGAGAGTAATGAAAACGATTGTCATGGGGTGACCCTGGCTGGACACCAGGTGCCCATCAAGCTGCTCTGTCATTCCCTCTCCTCAGCTGGACAGGGGGAGAAACAAAAAACAAACAAAAGGTTCGTGGGTCAAGATAAGGACAGGGAGAGATCATGCAGCAGTTACCGTCACGGGCAGAAGAGACTCGACTTGGGGAAATTAATTTAATTTATTAATAATCAGAGTACTGTAATGAGAAATAAAACCAAATTTTAAAATGCCTTCCCCCCACCCCTCCCTTCTTCCTGGGCTCAACTTCACTCCTGATTTTCTCTACCTCCTCCCACCCTGAGTGGCACAGGGGGATGGGAAATGGGGGCTGCAGCTGGTTCATTGCACATTGTGTCTGCTACTTCTTCTTCCTCACACTCTTTCCCTGCTCCAGCGTGGGGTCCCTCTCATGGGAGACAGTCCTCCATGAAATTCTTCAATGTAGGTTCTTTCCATGGGCTGCAGTCCTTCACTAACTGCTCCATCGTGGGTCCTTTTCACTTGTCCTTTCCATGGGGTGCAGTCCTTCAGGAACAAACTGCTCCAGCACGGGTCCCCCATGGGGTCACAAGTCCAGCCAGCAAACTTACTCCAGTGTGGGCTCCTCTCTCCACAGTTCCACAGGTCCTGCCAGGAGCCTGCTCCAGTGTGGGCTTCCCATGGGCTCACAGCCTCCTTTGGGCACATCCACCTGCTCCAGCATAGGGTCCTCCACGGGCTGCAGGTGGATATCTGCTCCACCGTGGACCTCCATGGGCTGCAGGGGTACAGCCTGCCTCACCATGGTCTTCACCACGGGCTGCAGGGGAATCTCTGCTCTGGTGCCTGGAGCACCTCCTCCCCCTCCATCTTCACTGACCTTGGTGTCTGCAGAATTGTTGCTCTCACATCTTCTCACTCCTCTCCTCCAGCTGCTGTTGCGTAGCAGGTTTTTTTTCCCCTTCTTAAATACGTTATCCCAGAGGCGCTACCACCGTTGCTGATGGGCTCAGCCTTGGCCAGTGGCAGGTCCGTCTTGGAGCCGGCTGGCATTGGCTCTATCAGACATAGGGGAAGCTTCTAGCAGCTTCTCAAAGAAGCCTCCTCTGTAGCCCCTTCACTACCAAACCTTGTCATGCAAATCCAGTGCAACAATGCTTAAAAAACTAGAATAAAAAAAAAAATGCAAACCAAAACCATGAGGATCTTTAATGTGCCAATTAATTGACTGTGTCACTCCTAAATTCATCTTAAGAGTTTACCTGTAAATTGTTTGCAACTGCGCTGGTTTATAAACTGTACATATGTAAGTCTCATACATGGAAGAAAATTCAACCACTGGAAGTTTTGTGAGTGAAATTTTGAAGTTAAATAGGCTAGGGTGAAAAAAAGGAGAGTGTAGAAGATGGGGCTCATGAGTCCCATCCTGGTGTTCTAACTCTGTTACAATTCTTCTTGTATTTTGACGAAAATTCCCTATGAGATGAATACTTGAGAAAGAGGTTTGAAGAGTTCTATGAGACTCCTTTTTCCTGAAATTTGCTTTTGTATTATAACTTCCTGCAACTAACTTCTTAGTTAAATGCTTGACAGTATAAAAAAACTTGATGATTTTCTGGTTTACAAACCAGATATAAGCCATGCCTTCATTATGCAAAGCTGATTTTTCTTCCTGTTTCAGCTCATAGCTTTCATTCAAATAAAAGTACAAAGCCATAAAAAATTCTAATATTTATTATGTTATCTTGTTTGAATAAAATAAAAATTACTTTCAGAGCTAGACTCTGTGACTCTCAGCAATCAGTTGGGAAAA
Source organism: Phoenicopterus ruber ruber (assembly GCA_009819775.1). Lineage (NCBI taxonomy): Eukaryota > Metazoa > Chordata > Aves > Phoenicopteriformes > Phoenicopteridae > Phoenicopterus > Phoenicopterus ruber. Next base: position 184,500,409 of record CM020215.1, on the reverse strand, counting down.
CAAAAAAAAAAAAAAAAAGAAAAGAAAAGAAAAAAGAAACAGGCAAAATAGATGACATTTGATTTCCACAACAGATCATTCCAAAGCAGACCTATGGAGAAAATATATGACTCAGCAATAACCAGACAGCCCTGGGAGCAAAGAACCTTCTTAACAAAATGTTGGTAAAGTTGATATGTCTTGTTTTTAACAAAGCATCATGTTCTGAAGAAGAAAAAAAGTTGTCAGGCATTTTCTAACTACATCTAGTTAGCAAAGGAAAAAAGTCCTAAACAATGCGTGTGAGTGTACATGAGAGAGATGCCCACAAGACAACATCTCCATTTAAGTATTGTCTTCCTTGTAAAAGGTGGGAGGAGGACAACAAAACAAAACCAAATGCCCTTTCTTGTGTTTGAAATGAATGGGCCATATTATGATCTTTTTTTTTCTCCTTCAGGAACCCAGATGACATGAGAAGATGGACAGGTCACTAGGCAGCAAGGAGAACAGATTAAATCACCCAAATACCAGGAATAAACAATCAGGTTTCCTCAGAGGTACATTGACCCCTTGAATTTCTTTCTCTGCTGCTACGATACTGCCATACCTTGCTTGGTATCCGTAAATGACAGTAGATATCCTGTCGTATCCTCCAATGGCAGCATGTACAAATCACAATGTCACTTAACATTGTTGTGAGATCAGCTTAGAAGACGCTATTTATGGACTCTGTAATATCTCTTCCTGCAGCACCTGATGTCTCCTTGGAGGTCTGCTACTTGAGTGTTGACCAGACCCAAACTTGCTTTCCTAATGAAATTTGACAAGGCCGCAGCTATAAGTAGTGTATCTGCACTTGAGTATCTCCTTACTCAGTAAAAATTAAATGCACAGAAAACCCATACAAGGTTGTCAAGTAAACTATGTAAGTTTTGATGTTGTTGTTGTTCTTTCCTATTAAATTTATACTATGGTCTTTCTATATATTTGGAAGAAAAAGATAGGAAGAAGTAGATGCGAGATGTTAAAAAAGGTACAGTGCTGTTTTGAGTTGTTTCAAAGGCAAAGTTTTTATGTAGCTTACTTTAATTATATGATTGCAATTTAATTATATTATAATTATGGCTGCAATTACTGTTTTGTATGTTTCATTAAAGCTGCATACATTAATTGCACTGAACTTCTGTTGATGAGCTTAACTAATATAAGCAGATGTTTACAGCAGAAGAGCCTGGTTAGCCTTCTGTTTTAACATTCCTCTTGCAAGGTGACTATCTCCAGAAAGCAGGTAGCAACTGAGTATAATACTGGCAATTTTCAGTTCCTCCTTTATTCTGTTTGTAATTTTACACTATATACATATACATATATATCTATATATACAAGCACACACACATATGTATGTACATATACACATATTTTAAACTTAATTCTCAGTCTGTGGAATTACAATAAGAATGAAACTGGCTCAATAGTTTACATCTATATTTTAAATGGGGACAACAATTGCAACATTTGCTTGAATTAGAAAAGGTAAACAAAATACTTTTTAATATCAAGTAATCCAATGGGGGAAATTTCAAGGGGGCCTAACTTTGCCTGAGTCCTTATATTTCCAATAAAGTAAATTAATAGAAACTGTATTTCCTAATCCATAGCTATAATTCAGCACAGTGTTTTGCTAATCTGCTATGGACCATTTACATTCATCTATGAAAAAAATATTGTATATACTTTTCACAAGACTAAAGTATTTTAAGCCCAGCTAGGGGATAGGTACATTTTAAGAGATAGGCATTATTAGTAGTAAAAATATCCCTGTTGCATATTATCAGAGACAAACTCTTGAGTCCATGGAGTAGTTCTGTCCTAAGAGTATTGAATTTAGTGTATTTTTTGATGAATGCTAAAAATAAATAAACAATTAAAACTGTTAACCTGTATAATCTTGGTATATGTCCCTGTTTGTGCTTTAGTTTGGTGACACAGCGGATTTTAACAAACGTATTTTCGCTGGAATTCAGAAATCGTTGATCTAATCTGATCACAATTCAAAATGTTCAGCCTCTACTCGTCATGGTATACATTTGCTTATCATATTGACTCTAACTGAGAGAATTTAACTAAGCAAAGATGAACATGCTGTTTTGTTTTTCTTTTTTTATTATAAGACTTTAGAGTGTCACAATTTTTTCTGTGTATTGACGGAAATGCAAATGGAAGGTGTCTCGCACTACTTACTTACTCTGTTTGCTTACGAGTTGTCATTCAGGATGATTAGGTATTCCTGATCACAGTACCTGCTCATTTCAGAATTTTGTGTCTGAACCACAACACCTTATTTTGAACCGAACTTGGAAATGTTCATTTCATGTATGACATCTAGAGAGTTCTGGCAATATCTGTGAGGGGAACAACATCTTGATGTTATTCTGTAATCAGGAACCCTGTTGACTATGAGATAAACTCACAGCCAATATCCAAACCCATTTCACTGGCTCCTCGAAGCTGTGAAACGGGGAGCTCACTCCATTTCTCCTTCTTCCTCTCAGAGGTTTCCCTGGCCACCCGCTCCTCCTTCCCAAGGCTCTGCAGTCTCTGACCCTTTCTGCAGATGAAAAATAGGTTGAGGTGATACTAAATTAACCCACAAAACCTGGGGTGAATGCAGGAGGATTTCTGCAGCAGAAGAGCTTTAAAGAATCTCAGGCAACTGAAAAATCTGTCAGACGTGTGAGTGTTTGTGTGTGTTGGGCGAGAGAGGAGACAAAGCACGGGAGAAAAGCTGAGAGTCTGTGTTTACGTGTATGTAAGAGGGAGGAATCATAAACAGTCAAAAGAGAAACTAAAAGAGGGATTTAAAATTTCAGTAGTGCAGGCTGACGCTGGTATAATTTACTGTACTGAGCAGAGATTTAAGCCCGTTCTATAGAACAGCCTGAATGTAGGAGGAGAAGAGAACTGCCAAATACACTAGCACGAATTCATCGTGCTGAAACCCCCCATATGTTTGTTTAAATGTGTTTGTACATATACTGTATATTTATATATACTAAACAAGCAACATTAAATCAACATAAGGGATTTTGGAGTTGGCAAAACTGACAGAAAAAAAAATACTATAAAATTGAAACACTGTAATAGCAAGGTGTGGACTACATGACCTAAAAGGTTATTTTCCATTTTTCATTCCATCTATGATAAACTTGTAGCACATTCAAACAGATATCAGATGGTCCAGGAGATTTTATCTCAAATTCAGTGTTATGTGCCCTTTCTTAAAATAAATAAAAAAAATAAATAAACACACATTTTTCAGCTTTCGCATGGCTAATCCTGAAAATTATATGTCGACTTACAAATACTTACTTCACTTTAGCAAAATATTTTCTTTACTGTACATTTTGGTAACCTGTGTTTAAAATCTGGAAGATGACCATTTATGCTGTGGTCTAGCACTCTCTTTTTACTAGATCTCTGGACTGAAGAAAATAAGGTTTTTTTCCTTGTATTTTGAAAAGATGATTAACTTAATCAAATTTCCCTAGCACAGTGTAACTTTTAAACAGCATCTTGGTGTAGTGATAGTAATGAAAAGGTTTGGAAATAATTGCTCCAATTTCTGTTACATTTCAACTGTAATTAATTAAGGGCTAGTGCTGGGATTTATCTCATTTACCTTTAGTTTACCTAAAAAATAAACAAACAATGAATTCATCTAGGCTTATTTAATTGGCAATGAAGATGAAGAGTTACCCCATTCCAGTACCTCTGTTTAGAACATAGATGTCTAAGCCGGATATAGGACCAATTGATTTCCATTGCTTTCTGAAGATACCCATGTGTCTTTGTTGCCTAGTTTTGTCACATATAATTTTGTGGCTCAGTTTGTTTCCAGACCCATATTCCCATTCCATGCTGAGGATGGAGTGCCCAGGTTTTGTTTTATAGGGAACCATCCAATGTCCTCTGAGATGAAAATAAGGTCCAGTTCCAGAGGTTCTAGGGACTGTTCCTTCTAGGTGGTATGGATAGGATTAAATGCCCTCCACTCCGTGCACACCTTTCACTCTCAAACACCTCACTGCTGTGTGGTTTCCCAGGGCAGCCCTCTACCTACCCCTTTGGAACCATCACTTTGGTTTCAACAATTATGTACTATATGAATCATTTTAGGCATTTTATATATATAAATATATATAGCAGCAAATATAACAGTAATTATTCTGTATTACAGTTACATGGCAACACAGGGAATACAGAGGAGAGTCGGGCCAATTGTTTAGTTTCATTTAGTTCGTATACTACTTGATTAGGTACATAGTAAAGCTGTTAAGAGCAATGGAGTTACCATAGAGCTACATGAATGAAGCTGAGCTCTGAGTATAAATTGCTGGAGATGTTGCTGTAACAATGATTTTAATGTTTGACCTTCCCAAGGAGAAGAGGGAATTAGGAATTAAATATCTATCTCAAAATAAAGCCCCAAACCAAAACAAAATACTAGAAACTTCATAATCCGGTTACATCCCAAACCCCAGGAGGCTGGCAAGCGATCTATAAATGGCTGGAAGAAATTTTTGCGGACAGCTTGGCTGCTAACATACCTGAGCTGTTAATGTGGTATAAAAAACTGGTTACACCATTCAACAAGCCAGCTTGGGTACATAGTCTCTGGAGTATGTCTCATGGTGGCTTCTTAGGCTACATTTCTAGCTCCACTGACTGAATATGTAGTCTTGGGAAGGGCCTCGGAGCTCAAAGCTTAGTTCAGGCACACTTCTTACCTTCAGATTTATTCTCACTGTTAAGAAGGCTCATACACATTTGTAATTATCTTGCATTTACACAGGTAGTTAACTGATATTGATACTGAATAATCGATTTGTAATCTAAACAGAATGCATTTAATCTAGATTTAGACAACGTAAATGTTTAATCCTTAGCTACTTGTGTCAGGCTTCTTTTATAGTCGATGGAAAGAGACACTTGCAGCAAGTGAACTATGTTTTCCCAATGTAGACATCTAAAATAAATCAGATTAACCTAACTGAAAGTGTTTCCATGGATTGGCAATATTTGTGGTTTTGTTAGGTGTGACAAAGTTTCTAAGAAGCCTTGTTTTCATGACATCTTAACTTGTATCCAGACAACAAGGACTTGGATAACACCTGGTGAAAGCCGGCATTTTGACTCCTTTCTGAATGAAATTGCAAACCCTTTTAAAGATAAACTCTTCACTAAAGAAGTGAATTTCCATCACACAGTATACATCAAGCATAAATATAAATGACAATTGTCTTTCTTTTCCTTTGGCCATACTTACATACTGCATGCTACATTTACGTACGTGTCTGATTCTAGAGAGAGCGCCTTGGAAACCAAACCAGTGTTGGGCATGGGTGAAATATTTCCACAGCTGGGTCTCAGAATAGAGCCGTATATTTTAGGCAGGTTTATTATCCTGAGTCAAAGTATAGCATATATATAGTCATAATTTTGTGTGTGCTTTCTCCTACTGTCCCATATATCTGTTGTTGTGATGAGCTTACGTATTTCAATATTTTACCTGAAGTCTGCTTTGAGTATTTTCAGAAGCTAAGTGAAAATATAGATAAATTTAGTCTTTTGATATCCCTCCAAAAATTTGTATAATTTACTCAGCAGACAGTGAGGCATATCTTAACGTTATCTCCATAACGGGTATTGCAGTCATCAGGTAAAAGTCAGAAAAGAAATTTTTATCTTTATTACCTTGAAGAAGCAGATATTTTTGAAAGAAATTATTTTTGCTAAAGCACCTGCCTTTTCTTATGATGAATATTTCAGTACTCTAAGAAATCATATTGAAAAGATTTCACTTAAATACAACTTTGTGTATAAGCAATTTGTTCCTATTTTGCACCACAAAGTCTTGTGAAAGTTCACCAAAAGGAGATACAGGGTGGCAATACAATGGAACAAACCAGATCACAGTGGTGTTGATTGCAGACTGATGACTCCCTAATGTCCTCCGATAAGAATGAACAATATTAAGAAAATAAATTTGCTTGCCTTTATTGTCTAGCATGACTAATATGAATCAGCTTATTATGCAGCAGCTTTAATCAAGCTACTTGTATAAAATAGCTGTGAAGACACTGAAGCATGAATGCAGCAGGTCAGTAGCCAGAGAGTTGTTAATCCATGTTCAAGACCAGGTTATTCTTCACAAATATTCTTTCCTTGCTTCCCTTTCTCACTCACTTAAAGATGGCTCCATGGATGTCTCCTTGCGCTGCAATGACAAATTCATTTGTTTGGGTGGAGATCTGTTTGAAAATATAAGACGACCATTTAAGTGGAAAGCATGAATTTGAGGTCATAAGTGTCCCCAAGGTCTTGTGCCTGTATCTATTGTGTTGCCAGAAATAAGAAAGCCAGTTATATGGATGTTCTTCTTCATTCCGTGTCTACCCCACCTCCTCTGACAAAAAGGTTTTTTTTTTTTTTTTTTTAACTTTGTTTCAAATGGAGATGATGAAATCACACTGTCTTGCCTGTATTTCTCTCTGATAGACCATCCCTGTTCTTGAGTAACAGTCGAATCTTTTGGTCAGTTGCAAAATGTGAAAAAACAGATTTCACGGTAGGAAAGCACAATGAACAAGTTTACTGAAAACATGCACAGAATAGAGACAGATTAGTACCCACGTTGAAGTAAGGTTGTAATCTGAGTTCAACCATGTTATTAGATGCCTAAGACTCCTACAGGGGAGAGACTTAGGAAATGAATGGGAAAACATCCTATGGCAACAAAACTATTTATTTGTTGTTTCCCACTCCTATGGTAAAAAGTTGTGCTTGGCTTTAGGGAGACACTTTCCCTTTGCATGTAATAGTCTGTAATAGTCATGACATAGATACTGCATTTGGTTGCTCTTCCTCCATTGGAAAGCTCCTACCCTTTCAAGCTAACTGATACGCTCTCATCTGCGCTGTTTATTTTGAGTTCTATTTCACTGCTCTTACCACGACGGCTATTTAGGATTGTTATTGTGATTCATATTACATTATGAACATCATATCCGATTAATTCTCTGTGGCAGTATCGCTTCTTTACAAATAGATTTGAAATAAGCCATATGATTATCTGACAATGAGTACATTTTCTAGGTCAAGTATATGTTGCATTTTGGGGTGGATATTTCTGAATTGGATAAGAAGACCTTCAACTGTTATTTCATTTTAATGAAGTTACAATTCGGATTTTTTTTCTTTCCTCTCAGTCTCTGTGTCCTGGCCAAGACAGACACAGTATAAATCCAACTGCAGGAGAAGTACAGATAACAGCAACCCATAACGTACAGTTTTCTCATGTCATCAGGAAGTTAGAATAAACTTTTGCTTTCCAGAGCTTCTCTTTATTTTCTAGTTACCTTTGGAGAGAGAGGATAAATGTAACTTATAAAAGGAACAAATTGAGGTTCTATGTTTTAGTGCAAATAATTGGCTAACAAATGGTGAAGAACTCATTAGGTGTTATAGTTTTGCGTACAAGTATTCAGTACTGAGGTAAAAATTTAAATGGTAATTTTTATGCAAAAAATATGTAACAACTGCACACAGTAATTTAATGATACAGGAATGTAGACTAATGAAGATCTGTTGGCCCTTAAGTCAATGTCCCTGGATAATTATGACTAAGTACATAATAGGTAGGCTGTTCTAAACATTTACTTCCCATATTCCTGCAAAACCCCAAACCCTAAGATTATCTTTACTTCCTTCGAAAAAATTTAAGAGCAATAACAACGATAATAACAAATTACAATGTGTCACAGCAAGAGAGCAGGAGAGATCCAGGGTATGTCCTTCAATAACAGGGGATTTGTTAGATGAAAATGTCTGGATGGTTGTGGGAAATAGGTCAAAGCCCACAGAACAGAAAAAACTAAAATGCTTTCAGCTGCCTTTATAGATTTCCCTTGGGGAAAACTCCTGACTCTCAGACATTAGATTAAATAAACCTTGAACATGCAAATTTATTAGAACAATAATTAAGAATTTTGAGAACTTATATTCTGTGAGAAACAAGTCTAAAGAAGAAGAAATTTGGCATTTTAATCAAGAAACTATATTAAAAGCATAATCACAGACAATGCAAATACCGGGAGGATAGAAAGTGCAGAAAAAAAACGAGCTTTGGTAAAGTATTGACTCTTCAGTGATTTCAATTACATGAAGGGATTATACAGAACACAGAAAAAGAGGTCAAATTATTAAGGACAAACGTGTGGAAAAAAAAAATCGTAAGACTAAGATGTAAAATAAGACACAACTGACAAGAGTCATAAAGAGCAACAAGAAGACATTCAGTAAGCATGTTAGCATCAAGATGAAGATAAAGGGAAAAGCTGGTCAGGGGAAGGAAGAACTGATGATGATACCAAGAATGCTAAAATGTTTAGTGTTCTTTTTAGCTTCAGATTTTGCTAAAAAGATTGTCTGAGATCAGGCAGCTGACACATAATCAACAAGAAAAGAGTAAAGATTCAGTCTGGAGGAAGGAAAAGTGCATTAAAGAGCTCTAATGTAAGTTAGAAGTTTTACGTTGGATAGTCCAATTGAATTTTACTCGGAAAACTTTAAAGACTTGCTGAAACCTTATAGAATTCATGAAAGATTATGAAGTTTTGGAGAGCTGGAAAAAGGAAAATCACAGTTCTCATCTTCAAAAAGGTGGAAAAGTAGGAATGGAGAATTACACACGAATCGGCTTTAGTTCCTTTTATAAAAAGCTGGAACAAATAATCAAACAATTTATAAGCACCTGGAGATAACATGAGAGTGAAGTAACTGCTAGCACAGATTTCTTGGGAACAAAGCCTGTCAAAATTATCTAATTTCCTTTCTGTGATAGGATAACGGCCTTACAGATAAAGGAGAAGAAATGTATAAGCTGTGTTAGATATTTTGAATTTACAAAATCTTTTGAAGCTGCTTTACATGACACTTATAAGCAAAAAGTAAGATTAAGATGATTAGTATTATAGATGTACAGAATGATCAGATGTGCCCAGAAAGTCATTAACAGTGATTGGCTACCAAATCGGAAGGTAGTATTTAGACAGGTTCTGCAGAGGTCTTTCATATCTCTTGTAAGGTTCTGTTTTTTCATGAATGATTTAAATGTTGAAATACAGAATAGACTTATTTAATTTCACAAATGATCCACTGAGGAAGTGATCAGAAAACAGACAAACAGATAAGCTGAGAAAATTCCACAAAGAAAGTTTCGAAGTTCTGCACATAGGCAGGAATAACGAATGAACTGTGCGAATATGGCTTAGAAAAAAAACAGACAGGAAGATGCTCTGAAGAAAAGCATGTGGTCAGCATACTCCCAAATTGAACTTGAACTGAATATGTCATGCTGTTCTACTATCCTGGAGTACAGAAACGGAAGTGCTGTGCCTAAGGTATGTAAATTAATCTTTCTGCACTGTTTGGCTCTAATAAGGCTGCAGATAGAGTACTGGTCCAGTTTTGTGCACTGACTTAAGGTCAAGGTAAATCAGATGGAGAGAGCCTGAAGTCCAGTGCAGTGTAATGAGAATGGGCTTTAAAGGTATAAGAAGCTGTTGTGTATGTTGTTTTGTTCTGTCATACACAGAGCAACAAACAGAAAAACTCTTTTCAGAGTCGTAATCATGAACTACAGCTTTATTTGCTTTCATTGCAGAATCATATTCCCACCACCAGCAAAATAAAAGTATACTGATAGACAATTAAACCTACCTTTTGCACACACAAATCTTAGTTTGTAATTAAATGGGGAAAAAAAAAATCATGACTACTCACTTCTCAAAAACATTGTGTTCAGAAAGTATCATTCCATAAGCTTTATGTTGATATCTGATTTTTTTCCTGATGGACATTTTGTCTAGAAGTCTGACACTTGGCAAGCGGCAGTTTTCATTTCATGCAGAGTTCCTGTCAAGCAACAATGAATGAACCAGAGGATATTGTTTGGAAAAATGAACACAACTCATCTAAAGTTTCCAGATGTATATCTGTTGGTGCTGTGGACAATCAGTTCATATAATATGCTGTCCTTATTTTTCCATCTTATTTCTAGCTCGAACTTCACTCTGTCTTCAACCTTTAGTTTGCCATATCAAAGAAAACGCTACAGACACGAAAAAAATCTTTACTCATATTACTTTGTGCCTTCAGCTCTAATCTTGACAATACAAGAGAAGCTGAGAATTGTTAGGAATTTTATAGGAGTGTCTTTATTACGAACTTGTTCTGTTTGTGCAAGTCTCTCTTTTCTTGGAAGCTGACACCCACCCCCTGATAAACATCATCGCATAGGCAGGATGCCACCCACATCATCTGAGATGACATGCAGGGCATGCTACTGCCGTGTAAGGTATGATTCTCCCAACCCACACTATCATTCGTGGAGCCATGGACGGTTGCAACTCTTACCCGCATTCAAAAGTCATTTGCACGATTGACTGTTGCTGTCAGATGACCTGGACATTAAGTGTCCCTGATAGTCCACCAGAGCCATGGCATCACTTATGAGCCTGTGTTTGCGATCAGTGATCAGGTGAATCGCCGTATGGGTACTTTTTGCTCATCTTTCTTACTACCTCGATAAAGTTTGGTTTATCATGTGTTGTCAGACTCCATTACTGCTCAGACCACAGAGGCAACAGTTGTTCTCTGAGTAATGCGGTGGTTTGCTTCGTGTTGATTAGCAGCAGTGCTATTGAAAAGAGATTAGGGAGCTCCATCGTTAGAAAAAAAAGAGACTGATTATTAGCCTCGAATAAGAATACTTATCCTAAAATGTAAAATTATGTTTCATGCATTAATATTCATAGCTGGCGATATAATTAATTCTATTTGTCCTGTATATTATTGTCTGACTCTACATGTGAAGAGAGCTCAAGTTCAAAGAGAGGCCTATCCTTCACCACAAAGCATAAATAACACCTGCTAAAGCCTCTGTATTTGCAGCAGGAAAAATAGGGCAAATAAAGCATGAGCTTTGGTGAAAAAAGGCACAATCATGACACTCAGGATCAAGAAATAAGGATGATGATATGCTGGTGATCTCACTAGCACCAGCATTATAATGAACAAAATACTATTAGTTTCTAGTGCCTTATTCCACAAGCATTTTTGTGAACATTGTCATACTAATTATGGTCACACTCAAAATGCCCTTGGATTAGTTTATGATACGCGAAAATAAATTAATACGTTTTTTAAAAAATCATATTTATGGAAAGATCAGCGATATAATATGCTGGAAATGGCATAAACATACTCCGAAACAAGACAAAACTTGTCTGTCTGGTGTCATGTAAGCCAAACCAGTGGAAGATCTGATGGGATTTTCTTCTGTTTCTGAAGTCAGCAAAATGTCTGTTTCAAGTCAGGTGACTTTTAATCACTTAGATTTTTTTACAGAATTGACATATCTGGGGGGAAAAAAAAAAACAACAACACAAGAAAAGTGGAGACTGCTTTTTAAAAAGACAGAGTTAAGTGGTTACACTAAACAGAAAACTGAAAATGACTGTGCAAAGGAATACAACCAAAAGATTATGCAGGCAAGTTACGTTGCAGATATGTTTCTACAACCAAAATTCCTTGTGGAATAACTGAAACATATACTACACCACTGTAGCACAAGGTATTAAAGGAGAAGTTGCTTTTCTATATGTTTTGTTTTTCCATGGTGTTCTTCTTCAGAAAACATGTAGAAGAGCAAGATTTCAGAGGGAAGTTCGTGCACCTAAGCAAGCGGTTGAAATTACAAGCATGGTGATGATATATAGCCAAAGCAATATAATTAGTGACTTGAGAAAAAAAAAAAACCCACAGGAGGACGATGAACCCAGAATGTAAGCAGAATGGGTCAAATGGTCACTCATCAACTCCCTACTAGATCCTGTCTGAAGACACTCAGTTATGTCTAAATCATTTCATTTGATTTAAAGTCTCTCTTCAGCAAGCTGAGACAAGAGATTAATATGAAAACTGCCTTTCAGAGGCAGTTGGAGAGAGACATATTGGTCTCTCTCTTCCCCAGGTCAGCTCCTTGATCAGCCTTGAAGCCATACTAGCTATGTTTGCAGAAATTAATTTCACTGTGTACCCTTTGAGGATCAGCTGACAAATGTGCCAGCAGATAAAATGCATGCAAAAATATCTTCAAAATCAGCTTTTTGTGCTCCTTTTGGTTTCAAAGATTGCAAGTTTATGACATGGAATGCAGTCCAGATCTGTTTTAAGCAGGTCACATTCCAATTGAATTTCCTGGGGGCACAAAAAGTGATTTTTAAATGGGTGGATACCAGGTAAATACCTCTACATAGATTATCTCAAGTTTTTGCTTTACCTGTAAAGAATTATTTGTCTGAAATGCTGCAGTGCTTTCTAGATACTTCTTTTTAAAGAAGTGTAATCAGATGTTCATACAAAAATTGGTGCTTGTCAGATTTTTTTTTAGGGGGTTTGTTTGGGACTTTTGTGCGAAGCAAGACTATAAAAACATCAGTATTGGACTTTCAGTGTGACACATTTTTAAGGAAAAGGCCAATACTTTTCTCAGTTTTGTTCATGTAGAAAAATAATTGTCACTTTTACCCTCTGAACTCACTTCTTGCTTGTAGTTCATAACCTTCTCATGTGGACCTGTCTGAACTGTATTTTGTCTAGGAATATAATTGAGGGGGAGCAAGATCCTTTAGTCTATGCTTCATCTCACTGAGAGTCAGGTGTGAAGTGGAGTCAGAAGCTTTTGCTGTGAAGATGATTCTCTTGGGACAGTCTGAGAGAGATTCCCCAAACTGATCAAGACCAGGAAAGAAAATTGTGCTAAAACAGAAGGGATGGCTTATGTGACACTGTTAGTTTGAAAACAGATGATAGTCTGCCAGGAAGGCAGAGCTTAGCTTTACGTGCAGACAGCTTTTGAGAACATTTCTACTCCCTGTATCCCAAGATATCTTCCTCCAGTTCATGTTCAGTTATACTTCTTTGTGATTTATTTAATCAAAAAGTGTTATAATTTACTGTCATATTGAAAGATTTTTATGAAAGCATTTCACCAGATCACTATACGACCAGGTGTACCATTCAAGGGAAATGAATCAATGACTAATATACCCCTACGTCTGTCCTGATGGTTTTTGTGAATTATTATTTCCAGCCTTTTTTTCCCATTTTTCCTACTGTAAAAAAGGCCAAGAGAATATTTTCTCTTTTTTTTTTTCTTTTTTTTTTTTTCCTATAGCAATCTTTTTGGGCAGAAGATGTTAGATAGAAATTAGCTCGCTCTCTCTGAACTGCGTATGTCTGCGTGTTTGTGCATGTTTGTGCATGTCTGTGTTCATGTACCAGGTTTGAAAAGACAAAAAAATGATCATTCCCCTTCCTATTTTAAATGAAATGAGAATTATTGTTAGAGACCAAGGAATCTGTCACATTGATGTCACACAGCAGGCAGACAATAGTTTCTTTCTATATGACCCCAGTGTGATCACACCTGCAAGAATAAGTTCAGTTCTGGGAACCTCAATATCACACATATATTAACAAATCAGAGGGAGTTCAGGAAAGTGCAACAAAAATGATTAAGTGTTCAAAAGGAATGAAATATAAAGAAATAATCACAACATGGCCAAGCAGTGGCTAATATGATAACAGAGCACAACATCTGAAGGAAATAAATCTCAACAGAAGTTTTTTAAAATTGTGTCAGCTAAGGAAGATGGAAGAAATAACAGGAGATTCTGAAAGGTGAAGCTAAGGTTAAATCAACAAATATGGTATTACAGGTAGATTTCTTATAATTTTGAAAAAAATGTAAGAAAAATACAACCAAAAAATTGTTGGGATGGAAGGGACCCTGTAGGTCATCTTACCCAAGCTCTTGATTAAAGCAGGGCTAACTTTGAATTTAGACTGCTCTGTTAGATTTGTTAGATTTGAGAATATCTAACAGGGATGGATATTTCACAGAATCACAGAATGGTGGGGGTTGGAAGGAACCTCTGGAGATCAGCTAGGCCAACCCCCCTGCCAGAGCAGGGTCACCTACAGCAGGCTGCACAGGACTGCGTCCAGGCGGGTTTTGAATATCTCCAGAGAAGGAGACTCCACAACCTCCCTGGGCAGCCTGTGCCAGTGCTCTGTTACCCTCACAGGAAAGAAGTTTTTCTTCATGTTCAGATGGAACTTCCCGTGTTCCAGTTTGTGCCCGTTGCCCCTTGTCCTGTCGCTGGGCACCACTGAAAAGAGTCTGGCCCCATCCTCTTGACACCCACCCTTGAGATATTGATAAGCATTGATGAGGTCCCCTCTCAGTCTTCTCTTCCTCAGGCTGAACAGCCCCAGCTCCCTCAGCCTTTCCCCATAGCAGAGATGCTCCAGTCCCCTCATCATCTTCGTAGCCCTCGGCTGAACCTTCTCCAGTAGTTCCTCATCTCTCTTGAACTGGGGAGCCCAGAACAGGACACAGGACTCCAGATGGGGCCTCACTAGGGCAGAATAGAGGGGGAGGAAAACCTCCCTTGACCTGCTGGCCACACTCTTCTTAATGCACCCCAGGATACCGTTGGTCTTCCTGGCTGCAAGGGCATTGCTGGCTCATGTTGAATTTGTTGTCTACCAGGACTCCCAGGTCCTTCTCCGCAGAGCTGCTTTCCAGGAGGTCAACCCCTAACCTGTACCGGTGCATGAGGTTGTTCCTCCTCAGGTGCAGGACCCTGCACTTGCCCATGTTGAACCTCATAGGTTCCCCTCTGCCCAACACTCCAGCCTGTCCACGTCTCACTGAATGGCAGCACAGCCTTCTGGTGTATCAGCCAGTCCTCCCAGTTTTGTATCATCAACAAACCTGCTGAGGGTGCACGCTGTCCCTTCATCCAGGTCATTGATGAATAAATTGAACAAGACTGGGCCCAGTACTGATCCCTGTGGGACACCACTAGCCACAGGCCACCAACTAGACTCTGCACCACTGATCACCACCCTCTGAGCTCTGCCATTCAGCCAGGTCTCAATCCACCTCACCGTCCACTCCTCTAACCCACACTTCCTGAGCTTACCTATGTGGATATTGTGGGAGACATTGTCAAACGCCTTGCTGAAGTCAAGGTAGACAACATCCACTGCTCTCCCCTTATCCACCCAGCCATCATAGAAGGCTATCACATTGGTCAAGCATGATTTCCCCTTGGTGAATCCATGTTGACTACTCCTGATCCCCTTCTTTTCTTCTACATGCTTGGAGATGGCCTCCAGAATGAGCTGCTCCATCACCTTTCCAGGGATGGAGGTGAGGCTGACTGGCCTGTAGTTTCCCGGGTCCTCCTTCTTGCCCTTCTTGAAGATTGGAGTGACATCGGCTTTCCTCCAGTCCTCAGGCACCTCTCCCATTCTCTAGGACCTTTCAAAGATGATGGAAAGTGGCTTGGCAATGACATCTGTCATCTGACAATGACATTTCACATATTCCATTGTTCCAGTGCCTGATGACCGTCACCATGAAGAAGCTTTTTTCTATGTATCTAGTCAGTATTTTCTTTGTGGTAACTTGTGTCTGTCTGTTGTATCTCAGTCTTTCACTGAGCATATCTGAGGAGAATCTGACTCTCTGCAGTCAGCATGGGTACTCTGCTGTTTCATGTTCAATGTTCTGCTCATTGGGACTCCTTCTTTGCACAGCAGGTTTCTAGCCTGTCCCGTTGCATGGGTTGACTCCATTCTAGGTGCAGGTCTTTACATTTGTTTTTACTGAATTTCACTGGATTTCTCCAGCTTGACAAAATGGCACTCCTACCCTCCGGTATATCTTCCTCTTCTCTCAATTCATCCACGTTGTGCAGAATGCCACTAATATCTGGACACCAACGAGACTTTGAAGTGACATCTGTTAGTGTTCTTTGGCAGTCTGGCAATCTAGCCAGATTTCTATTCACCTTATAGTCTGCCTATCTATAACTCTCCAATTTAGCTACTTGGACACTGAAATAGTGTGTCAAAATAATTTCCAAAGTCAAGGTAAAGGACAACTACCACCCTCCTCTTGTCCAATGAGTCAACAGTGGACAAGAACATCACAGAAGCTAGTTGGCATGGTTACATATGAACTAGGGTCACACACAACATATTGACAGTTCCCAATGACTTCTTTTGTCCTTCATGTGTCTGAAAATGACTTCCAGCAGGATGTGTTCTATCATCTCAAAGGCAGAGGTGAGACAGACTTGCATGACAGTTGTTATCTTTCTTGAAAATGGGCATCACATTTGTGTTTTTCTTGTCATCAGGGATGTCTTCTATTCTCTGTAACTTTTCAAAGATGATAAAGGCAGCCTAAGAAGGACACCAGACCTTTTTGGTGCATCCAGTCTAGTCTCATGGACTTGTACACGTAAAGTTTGCTCTAGCGATCACTAAAACATCCTCCATCTAATTGGTCTTCTAGTACATTCCTTAGCACTTCTTTACCCTGTACTCTGCTACTGGGGACAGAGACTTGGGTAGTCTGACAGCAAACCTTGCTGAGTAGAGAAGGTGCTGAGTACTTCAGGTTTTTCAATATCCTATGTAGCTAGATGTCTATCTCATTCAGCAGCCAGCCCACATTTTGCTTTATCTCCCTTTTATTTCTCTACTTACCTGTAGAAATGCTTCTTGTTCCCTTTCACATCTCCTGTCATTTTCAACACCATCTGAACTTTGGTTTCCTCAGTTCTCTTCCTAGACACCTAGGCACTGTTTCTGTATTACTCCTGAGTGGAGTGTCCTCAGCTCCACTCTGTATACTTTCTGTGCTTGAGCTCATCCAGGATTTCTGCATTGACTCAGCTGGCCGCCTGCTACGCTTTCTGGTTCATATTGGGATTGACCTTCTTGTATTTTAAGTTTTTCCGTGAAGAAAACTGGATCTCATCAGTCCCTTTGCTGTTCAGGTCAGCCTCCCATGGGATCCTGCTTATCAGTCCGGTGAAAAAGCTGAATTTCATTCTTATCTTCACAGCTGAAACCCAAGTTTGCTATTCTGCCACACAGAAAGTGTACGGATGAATAGAAGTCATCTCATTGACAAGAAAAGAGACCGGAGCAGATGTATCCTTAATCCTTGGAACTGTTCCACTGGTTCTTTTTTCATAAAACCTTTGTATCTATCAATCTGACTGGTCATATCAGGAAATAAAATTTATAGTTACGAAATTATAATAAAATGTAGTGACCTTGAATCTTTTCTTTGGATATTGATTCACAAATTAATTCTTAGGTAATAGATGGCACTTTTACTCAGTAATATTCATTCAAACACCAATCATAATTTAAACTATATGTAAAAAAAAAAAAAAGTACAAGTGTCATTATCAACATTCATTGGATAGTATTAACTATTTTAGTATTATTATAAAATATTAACTGTGGTATTACAACATTTTGAATAATGTATTCACATTTAGATATCTGCATAATAGAATCTCAAAAAAACAGGATTGAGAAGGTATTGAGAGGTCATCTAGTCCTTTTCCCTGCCCTAAGGCAGAATCAGCTCTCTCTATGATTCTGCATAGACATTTTTCCACTTCTCTTAAAGACTTCTATGACAGAGACTCCTCGAGCAATCTATACCTGTAATTCACTACCTTACCTTTACATGTTTCCCCAGTGTCTATTCTGAATTTTCTGTGTTGCTTTTGAAGCTCGTTATTTCTTGCCTGTGTCTTGGTTTATCCCCAGCTGGCAACTAAGCACCACGCAGCCACTCGCTCACCTCCCCGCCCCTGCCAGGTGGGATGGAGGGGAGAATCAGGAAAAAAAAACCTTGTGGGTTGAGGTAAAACCAGTTTAATAGGACAGCAAAGGAAGAGGAAATAATAACAATATTACTGATAAAGGAATATACAAAAACAAGTCATGCACAATGCAATAATTGCTCACCATCTGGTGATTGATAGCCTGTCCCCGAGCAGTGGTTCCCCCCCCCCGCCCCCCCCCCCCCCCCCCGCCAACTCCAGTTTATACTGAGCATGACGCCATATGGTACAGAATATCCCTTTGGCCAGTCTGGGTCAGCTGTCCTGGCTGTGCCCCCTCCCAGCTTCTTGTGCCCCTCCTCGCTGGCAGAGCATGGGGAGCTGAAAAGTCCTTGACTTAGTATGAGCACTACAACTACTTAGCAACAACTAAAACCATCAGTGTGTTATCAACATCATTATTCTCATACTAAATCCAAAACACAGCACTATACCAGCTACTAGGAAGAAAATTAACTCTATCCCAGCCAAAACCAGGACAGTCTGATACATCATGATTATGGAGGACAGTTTATTTCTTTCTCTGTGAATATGGCTAACCAATCTGGTTTACACCTACCCCAATGTCATTCAACTACAACTCCCCCATTATCTTAAGAAAATATCATATGAAAGAGCAATAGATATGTTACAAAAGTGAAACTATATGACACACAACTCCCTTTCTATTTGTTATTTTGTAGAAAGATCTGATTGTTTAGGTTGGATTGATTCTACTTGTTCTTCACAGACCTCCGGTCTGTGTGCTGTGTACTTCATTCTTATCTCCTGTGTACTTGCAAATAGGTTGTTTTATTATTTGCTGCTGAGTTTTTCAGAAAGTTGAAGTTAGGGTAACATCTATAGTTCTATGCTATAGTTACCTGACTTCCCCCCTGCCCTTTCTTTTTTTTTTTTTTTTTTTAGATAGGTGTTAAGCTTCCTATTATCCATAATTCATCAGAATGATTACTGCAACCAGTTTGCTTATACTGAGTTAACAGAAGTTATCCAGTTAATTTATGATTAACTGTACATATACCATCAATTGCGTGTTACCTCTGCATGTCAAACTAATTATTTACTGATCATATTTTTGGTCATATTACTAAACCATCCATCAAAAGTGAGAGAATCTTTCTGGTGATCATTTTAGTTACAAATGAGAAAATGCTACTCTGTCAATAAATTATTGTCACCAACAAATTCTGGTTGTGCTCCTATGAGCCATATAGAAAATGAGATGTAGTAGCAAATACCCTCAGCTGTATTAAACAAAATCAAACCAAACCTGTCATGGTTTAACCCCAGCAAGTAACCAAACACCACGCAGCTGCTCGCTCACTCCCTCCCCCCAGTGGGATGGGGAGGAGAACTGTAAAGAAAGGAAAAACTCGCGGGTTGAGATAAAGAAAGTTCACCAGGACAGCAAAGAAAAAGATAATAATAATTATATTATATATTAATAATGATAATAGTAATAAAAATATAATGATAATAGAATATACAAAATGAATGATGCACAATTTCTCACCACCTGATGACCCGATGACCGATACAGCCCGTCCCAAGCAGCGAACATGGAGTGAAACCGAGAGTGATCTCGGAACAATTCCGAGCAGCAATCTTGGAACCGCAAGTTCCAGAGAGAGAGAGTGAGGGAATGAACAGCTGAACGAATGAACGAATGAAAGCATGAACGAACAAATTGCGCCCCAGTCCACCGGCCGACCCCCAGTTATATACTGTGCATGACATCTATTGTATGGAATACTTTCTTTGGCCAGTTTGGGTCAGCTGTACTGGCTATACCCCTCCCAGGTTTTTGCACCTGCACATTAGCAAAACCTGGGAAGCTTGAAAACATCCTTGATCTCTTAGCAGCAACCGATAACATCAGTGTATTATCAGCATTCTTCACATACCTAATCCCATACTAAATCCAAAACACAGTAGCTACTGGAAAGAAAATTAGCTCCATCCCAGCTAATGACCTCACAGGGTGACTGCTATTCTCTGATGCAATAAATGGCTAAAATTAGATTGGATGAATCGAGTCCTTAAAGACATGCTTGAGTGTAATATTTTAAGAGAATCGATAGATTTTATGTAATGTATATCTTCACTGTGAGAAACAAATGTGGAAAGATGCAATTTTGAAAGAAAGCTAGAGCTGGGAGGAAAGAGAAAGTTAGACTTGAGACTACAGATAGTATAGACAGCGTATGGTGAGACTAGTTTGGCTGTAACTACAGTGGTGCAATTGAGTTTGACTGTGGGCACTAAGTATTACAAAACTGAAAGAAAGGGAACATTTGGGGAAAAAAATAGATGCCAAAAGAACAACGAACAATTCAATGAAGAAATAACTTCATTAGCTGGTAATAATAAAATACTTTGTCATTTTTTAACGTATGATACCCACTGGAAAGAAATATTATAGTCAGTGTGTTACAAATTCCTCCGCTTCTGCTTCTGAGATACATGACAATTCAATATTTGGGATGAATTTCTGGCAAATGCCACAATCTTTCAAAACCATTGTTAACAGAATTTGAAGATATGGTCATCATCTCTAAGAGAGTTAATATTTTACTCATACTCAAAGACTAATTTTAATTCTCCAATGAGAATCTGTCACCTGAGAGGAAACTTTGTTGGCATATGCATACTCCAATTACATTATGCATGATGGTTTGGTTAGTTCTTATATCATCCAGTTGTGCATAGTCATATGTAGCATTCATAAATAGAGATCAACATTTTGTGTTCTCATATTCATCATAAGTCTGCTTCTATGTATAAAAACACGTCCGTGTATGAACCTTTTCAAATTTTTAAAAGAATTGTGATTTATACACAGGAAATAAATAAACTGAGTAATGGAATGAATGCTGTCTTTATATGCACATGTCAGACAATCCTTCCATAAAAAGGTCAGAGGATATTGGAGTGTATAATATCCTACTTGCATCCCTTTTTTTTTTTTTTTTTTTTCCCCCTCTCTATACAAGAATCTGCAGTTTCCCTGGAGGTCAGTTTGGCAACTTTCAGATGCACTAAATTCATTTAAACTCTAATAACCAGTGAAGAAATGAAATAGTACTGAACAATAGCAGCACTCTGTGGTGTTTACAAATACATTTACAGGAGGTCATTCCTCCTGTGAACCCATCGTACATGCCAATTTGTTGCACTCTTCATTATAATAGAAAAAGTATGGGTAACAATGAACTACAAACCTTATTTGGAAAACACATAACTTACAAGCATCAAAAGACAACTGGGGTCATCTCTAAAGCAGATTTCATAGTTGCCAATGAGTATTTTGCTGCTTTCATTAAATGGACTTTAAAAGGATTTTAATTGCATTTCTTATTTTTGCTAACAACTTGATTCTCAGAATATTATGTCTACAGCTGTTCAGCTCTAAAGAGCATTATTTAGGCCCAGGAAAAAATGCCTACCAATCCTATTAAGGTCTAGACTAAGTGATCTTTCTGAAACTGCGTAACAGACTTCTTTCAAACGTTTGATTGCTAAAATTTGCTCGCTTCTGTTTACACTTATCTTGTTTCCCCCATTATATTAGGTGTGTAAGAGTACTATCTCCTCTGAGTTTGCAAATCATATGCTACAGAAGAGATACAATATGGGAAAAAAGCCTAAATCAGGTGGAAAATGCAGGTCGGTGTGAATGCAATTTGGGCTTATTATGCACACACTTCTGCCAGTACTGAATGATTTACACATTGTCCAAGCCCAGTGTCGTGGTTTAGCCCCAGCCGGAGGCTGAGCCACGCGGTCGCTCGCTCACCCCCCCCCTCCCGGTGGGACGGGGAGAGAATTGGGATGAAGAAAAGCAAAAACTCGTGGGTTAACAACAACAACAGTTTAACCAAACAACAAAGGGAAAGAGAACAAAACAAGCGAGAAACCCCAACAATGACAACAACAGCGTGTACTTAGCGGTGCTTCCCGTGCA
Organism: Phoenicopterus ruber ruber; assembly: GCA_009819775.1. Taxonomy (NCBI): domain Eukaryota; kingdom Metazoa; phylum Chordata; class Aves; order Phoenicopteriformes; family Phoenicopteridae; genus Phoenicopterus; species Phoenicopterus ruber. The sequence goes on along the minus strand of CM020215.1, from coordinate 184,478,611 downwards.
GGTCGCTCCCGCCCGCAGCCCGACGCCCAGCCCGCTCCGAGCAGCGATCCCCGCCCCGCCAGTCACCCCCTCTAAATAGTGAGCGTGACGGTCACATGGTATAGAATAGACCCCGGCCAGCTTCTGGTGAAAATTAACCCTATCCCAGCCGCAACCAGGACATTATCCACCCCTTATTCTATACCATATATGTCACGCTCAGATCCTACACTTTCCAATTAATCACCACCACTTTTCCTGTTATATATATATAGATATACACACAGACATCATTCCCTTAGTCTATGGACCATCCCTTTGAAGTGTCCATTGAGTTCATTTAGTCCATGACTTTAGGCTCCATCTGTCAGAATAGTCTCTTGGGGCAGGAGAGATGATGTGGAGTTTGCTCAGTCGGTGAAACAGGGCTGGGTCTCGGCGTGGTGCGGCAGGTGACACTGGACGCTGTGGGAGGATGGTGTGTAGTGTTGGATTGTTGCATCTGGAACTTGCAGTCACGGTATCTGGCTCGGCTGCTGCATCATGTCCACGGTCTGTGGGTTGAAGATGTCCATCTCTTGAGGAAGTTGATGGGCGCCAGTTGCTAAAGTCAGTTCTGCTTCCATTACTGCTGCACTTTGCTCAGTTTTATCAATAGTTCATTCATTGACTATTCTCACCCAAAATCAAATCCCCTCGAGGTACACATCGGACTTCCCCATCCTTTCGCATCACCCACCAAGTGCACCCAGGTCCTTGAGCAAAAGCAATCCCACGGATGGGTTTGCCTTTGCCCGAGGCAGGAGTAACCCAGACTGTCTTCCCTAACATATTCTTCATGTGCACTACAGGAACTTTATCCCCTTCTACAGTATGTAAAGGCTTTGATTGGGCAGGACCAGCTCGATTGGTAGACCCTCTAGTGTTAACTAACCAGGTGGCTTTTGCTAAATGTGTATCCCAATGTTTGAAGGTCCCACCACCCATTGCCCTCAGTGTAGTTTTCAGTAGTCCACTGTATCGTTCAATTTTCCCAGAGGCTGGTGCATGATAGGGGATGTGATACACCCACTCAATGCCATGCTCTTTGGCCCAGGTGTCTATAAGGTTGTTTCGGAAATGAGTCCCATTGTCTGACTCAATCCTTTCTGGGGTGCCATGTCGCCATAAGACTTGCTTTTCAAGGCCCAGGATAGTGTTCCGGGCAGTGGCGTGGGACACAGGGTATGTTTCCAGCCACCCGGTGGTTGCTTCCACCATTGTGAGCACATGGCGCTTGCCTTGGCGGGTCTGTGGGAGTGTGATATAGTCAATCTGCCAGGCCTCCCCATATTTATATTTCAGCCATCGTCCTCCAAACCAAAGAGGCTTTGACCGCTTGGCTTGCTTGATTGCAGCACATGTTTCACACTCATGGATAACCTGTGCGATAGTGTCAATGGTCAAGTCCACCCCTCGGTCACGAGCCCATCTGTATGTTGCATCTCTTCCCTGATGGCCTGAGGTGTCATGGGCCCACCGAGCTAGGAATAATTCACCTTTATGTTGCCAGTCCAGATCCACCTGCGCCACTTCAATCCTAGCAGCCTGATCCACCTGCTGGTTGTTTTGATGTTCCTCAGTGGCCCGACTCTTAGGTACATGGGCATCTACATGACGTACTTTTATAACCAGCTTCTCTAGCCGGGCAGCAATATCTTGCCACAATTTGGCAGCCCAGATGGGTTTGCCTCTGCGCTGCCAGTTGCTCTGCTTCCATTGCTGTAACCACCCCCACAGAGCATTCGCCACCATCCAGGAGTCGGTATAGAGATAGAGCACTGGCCACTTCTCTCGCTCGGCAATATCTAAAGCCAGCTGGATGGCTTTCACCTCTGCAAACTGACTCGATTCACCTTGTCCTTTAGTGGCTTCTGCAACTCGTCGTGTAGGACTCCACACAGCAGCTTTCCACCTTCGATGTTTTCCCACAATACGACAGGACCCATCAGTGAACAGGGCATATTCCTTCTCATTTTCTGGTAGTTCATTATATGGTGGGGCCTCTTCAGCACGTGTCACCTCTTCCTCTGTCGACATTCCAAAGTCTTTCCCTTCTGGCCAGTCTGTGATCACTTCCAAGATTCCTGGGCGACTGGGGTTTCCTATTCGAGCTCGTTGTGTGATCAGTGCGACCCACTTGCTCCATGTAGCATCAGTTGCATGATGTGTAGAGGGGACTCTCCCTTTGAACATCCAGCCCAGCACCGGCAGTCGGGGTGCCAGGAGGAGCTGTGCTTCAGTACCAACCACCTCCGAAGCAGCTCGAACCCCTTCATACGCTGCCAAGATCTCTTTTTCAGTTGGAGTGTAGCGGGCCTCAGATCCTCTGTATCCCCGGCTCCAAAACCCCAGGGGTCGACCTCGAGTCTCCCCTGGTGCTTTCTGCCAGAGGCTCCAGGTAGGGCCGTTCTCCCCGGCTGCGGTGTAGAGCACATTTTTAACATCTTGCCCTGCCCGGACTGGCCCAAGGGCTACTGCATGAACTATCTCCTGTTTAATTTGTTCAAAGGCTTGTCGTTGCTCAGGGCCCCATGTGAAATCATTCTTCTTTCGGGTCACGTGATAGAGAGGGCTTACAATAAAACTGTAATTTGGAATATGCATTCTCCAAAAACCCACAACGCCTAAGAAAGCTTGGGTCTCCTTTTTGTTAGCTGGTGGAGACATAGCTGCTATTTTGTTGATCACATCTGTTGGAATCTGACGACGTCCATCTTGCCATTTTATTCCTAGGAACTGGATCTCCTGTGCAGGTCCTTTGACCTTTCCTCATTTTATGGCAAAGCCAGCTCTCAGAAGAATTTGAATTATTTTTTCCCCTTTCTCAAAAACCTCTTCTGCTGTGTTGCCCCACACAATGATGTCATCAATGTATTGTAGGTGTTCTGGAGCTCCACCCTTCTCCAGTGCAGTCTGGATCAGTCCATGGCAAATGGTAGGGCTGTGTTTCCACCCCTGGGGCAGTCGATTCCAGGTGTACTGGACACCCCTCCAAGTAAAAGCAAACTGTGGCCTGCACTCTGCTGCCAAAGGGATGGAGAAGAACGCGTTGGCAATATCAATGGTGGCATACCACTTGGATGCCTTGGACTCCAGTTCATACTGAAGTTCTAGCATGTCCGGCACGGCAGCACTCAGTGGTGGCGTGACTTCATTCAGGCCACGGTAGTCCACTGTTAGTCTCCATTCCCCATTAGATTTCCGTACTGGCCATATAGGACTATTAAAAGGTGAATGCGTCTTACTAATGACTCCTTGGCTCTCCAGTTGATGAATCAGCTCACGGATGGGAGCCAGGGAGTCTCTGTTCGTGCGATATTGCCGCCGGTGCACCGTCCTGGTAGCAATTGGTACCTTCTGTTCTTCAGCTTGCAGCAATCCCACAACGCACGGATCTTCTGAGAGGCCAGGCAGGGTAGATAGCTGTTTGGTCTTCTCTGCATTCACCGTGGCTACACCAAAAGCCCATCGGTATCCCTTTGGGTCCTTGAAGTACCCTTTCCTGAGGTAGTCTATGCCAAGGATACAAGGGGCCTCTGGGCCAGTCACAATGGGGTGCTTTTCCCACTTGTCCCCTGTTAAGCTCACCTCAGCCTCCAATACTGACAATTCTTGGCATCCCCCAGTCACTCCTGAGATCCAGATGGGTTTCGTGCCCCTATGCTCTGATGGCATCAGACTACATTGTGCACCTGTGTCTACTAAAGCCCTATACTTCTGTGGGTTTGATGTGCCAGGCCATCGAACCCACACAGTCCAGTATACCCGGTCATCCCTTTCCTCCTCCTGGCCGAAGGCAGGGACCCTCTATTCCTGTTCCTCGTCAGAGTATTCCCTGTCTGAGCCTTGCAGCGCCAGACCAGAAGGCCCCTCCTCAGGATCAAGGGAGGTGATTTCAGTTCTTCTCTGTTTGGGAAATCGCCGATTGCCTTCGTGCATCTCTACAGCAACTCTGCTGACAGACTTCTTGGGTGGCCCCTTCTTAACAGCTGTCTTCCCTCTCAGTTCGCGTACACGGGCTTCTAGCTTAAAGGTGGGTTCACCGTCCCACTTCCTCATGTCCTCCCCCTGGTCACGCAGGAAGAACCAGAGTGCTCCACGTGGCATGCGTCTGGGGCTCCCTTTCCCTCCAACTGAGGCAGGAGAGGACTGATTTCTTGGGGCATTCCTGATAGTCAAGGCACTGGCCCGTAGGGATGAGGCGGTACAGAGATTTTCTTCAAAGTTTTGGAGCCAAGACGACACTCTCTCCACAGTTGGCGTATCAATATCTGGGAAATACATTGCTGCCAGGCTGTTAGAATATGACGGTGGGGCGCTCTGAATCACCTTCCTCCACATAGCCCGTGTGCACAGGACATCGTCTGGATCTTTGGAGACCTCATCATTGTCTAGATCCCTGTAGATGACTTCCAGTACCGCTAATTCTCTCAGGTACTGGATGCCTTCATCTGCAGTGGTCCACTTTCCTGGGGAGTTCACAAGATCTTCCTTGAATGGATACCTTGCCCTCACACTTGAGAGGAGTTGTCTCCAGAGACTGCAAATTGCTGCCTCTCTTCCAATTCCTCTCTCAATTCCCCGGTTCCTAGCAAGGGATCCCAGCTGTTGGGCTTCCTTGCCTTCCAGTTGCTGACTGTCGGCCCCACTATCCCAGCATCGGAGCAGCCAGGCAGCAATCCGCTCACCTGGCTGGCGGCTGTAATCTTTCCGCATGTCTCGAAGTTCTGCTGAGGTCAGGGACCGGGTAGTTTCTGCTTCCTGTCGAAATTCTCTCACTCCTTCCTCTGATGTCCTTGTCGAAGGACCGGCTTCGTGATCTGACCCTTCCTCTTCTTCCTTTTCCCTTACTAATCGAGGGTATGGACCCGTTGTCCTCCTTGTCCATTGCTTCTTTTTGACTACTGGGGCAATTACTGTAGTTGGTGGTGGTGTTTGGGTCCCTATCTCAACCATGGTGTCCTCAGGTGCAGTTTGGGTCCCTGCCTCAACCGGAGTCCTCTGGGAATGCTGAACTGCGGCTCGATAGGCACAAGCCAGGCCCCAGTACAACGCTAGAAGCTGGTGGTTCTCATTGGGATAGGCAAGGCACCCTTCTATCAGGTGGCGTGTCAGTTTGCTAGGGTTGCTCACTTGTTCAGGTGTAAAGTCCCAGGCTATGGGAGGTGTTAACCGCCCTAGGAACCTGCCCAAGTCCTTCCACACACCCTGCCACCCTGGGACCGGCTGTCTCAGGTCACGCTTCAATATAGCCTCACCCAAAAGTTGTCTTCTCTTCCACCAGGACGAGACCAGATTCCACAAACCCCATAACATGCCAACAATATTAGTAAGTAATACCAAGCAGTTCACACAAGGGTGAGTAAAGACCTCAGGAGCCTGTGTAATAAGCCTGTCTACATTAACCCTGGGTAGGGAGAGGGAGATGATGTATTCCCTCATCCTCTCCACCAGATAGCTCCCCCAGCACAGTGAGACCGTCAGTGCCAGAACAAACCACATTCGCATTAACATGTTGCCAAAAGTCAAGAGATAAACAACGCAACCAGCAAACTTTTTTTTTCGACCCGTGCAGGAGCTTGTCACTTAGTAATTACTACAGTTAGAGCACACTTAATACAAAAGTGCTGTTGTCGTGCCCCACGTTGGGCGCCAAAAAAAAGACTGTCGTGGTTTAGCCCCAGCCGGAGGCTGAGCCACGCGGTCGCTCGCTCACCCCCCCCCTCCCGGTGGGACGGGGAGAGAATTGGGACGAAGAAAAGCAAAAACTCGTGGGTTAACAACAACAACAGTTTAACCAAACAACAAAGGGAAAGAGAACAAAACAAGCGAGAAACCCCAACAATGACAACAACAGCGTGTACTTAGCGGTGCTTCCCGTGCAGGTCGCTCCCGCCCGCAGCCCGACGCCCAGCCCGCTCCGAGCAGCGATCCCCGCCCCGCCAGTCACCCCCTCTAAATAGTGAGCGTGACGGTCACATGGTATAGAATAGACCCCGGCCAGCTTCTGGTGAAAATTAACCCTATCCCAGCCGCAACCAGGACACCCAGGAAAAGGTAATTCCCTGTTCTGAGTAATGAAATTCAACATTAACTACATATATGGGAAACAATTGATCTCATAGTGCCTAATGTATGTATGCAAACTTTCTGAGATTGCTCCAGTTTTTTGACACAGGCCTAAATTTCACTTCTCTGAAAATAGGCATAGCAAATATGGGAAATCTAACTTTATATAGATAGTGGTTTCCTATGTTCTTTTCCTTTGTTCTGAAAACTACATAAATATCTTAATAGAATACTATCAAGGTCAATGGTATTACTAATTCATCTGGAAGTTCCCAGGAGTGTGTTTTAAGTTGATTTAATGAAAGACAGGAGGAAGAACTGTTTGCGATATAAGCATATGAAAAGATAAGAATAGCTGTACTCTCTGCTCAGTCTTCATCTGGCTTTATTATGCTGAGTCTTGATACTTCATGTTATCATACATACAATATATAAAGCAAGGGTCAAACCAAAGTCAGTGGTAATACCATATTGACGAGGGATGTGGTTCATACAGAAAATCTTTTCCAAGGTTTGTCTACAATGAGATGCCATGCTAAGACTGTCTGATTTTCTCCTTTTCCTCTGGGTTTTATTTTGGTCAGTGTGGTTGTACAGGAGGAGTAAAGAGCTGAAACAGTTCGTATGAATCTTTATTTGTTGAGAATGCAAAGAGTATAGGACATAATGCAGGGAATCTAAAGAAAATGAAAAATTGCCTTAAAATGTTTTGTATCATTCTGCTTTGTTTGTTTGTTTGTGTGTTTGTTTGGTTTTTAAGTGCCTCATTGTTATCTACTACTCGAGAAAAACTCTTTACAATGCTTTAAGGATTCCTTATAAATCTGATAATGTATCTTTGAAAGCATAACAACCTGAATAAAAATTATGTTTTTCCTGCAAGATTCTAAAAAAAAATCTATATTTTAAAAAGGAAGGGCTAAGAACCTATGTTAGTCACTGTCAAATGATACATAAATATTGATAAAATACTACTGATTTAGAATTTTTGCTGTTTGGTAGATGAATGTATTCACGAAGAGTTGGGTTTTGACCCATTGCTATCATTGACCTAATTCACTCAGGAAAATGATGCAGGTTTGGATTAATTATTAATGGCACTTAGGAAAGGTATCTATCCCTTTTCATAAAAGTTGAATTAGTTTCTCGATTCTTTCTTGAGAAAATTGTATAAACAACTAGCATTTAAAACACATTTTATCCTAACATTCTCTGTTTATTTTCCTTTCTCTGAGGGCTTGACTCGGATTTGCCATAAGAAACTAATAATAAGGAATAATTTCCCTGATTAAATAGTCTTAAGTTTAGCGTATGATAAATTAGCTTATTAGGCACATTGAAGTGCATTGGTCAAGATGAATCTATAGCAAAACCCTGTCCAAGGTATGAATATTGTCTTCTAACATCATCCAGAAAACATAATTTGGCACCATTTTTATACTGATCTTATTTCTTTCTGAGTTCTTCAGCATATATAGTCTGGACTGACTTGGAGAAGTGGCCCTCTGCCATCCACCTGCTGCCAGTTTTCTCTCTCTGGCTTTTCTGACAATATTTAAGGTATGCTTTATCCATAGGAAGAGCCTGGCTCTGTATATATAGCAGTTAATTTCCTCTCATTGGAATGATAAAAAGCAAAAAAAACCCTCTTTGTGCTCAGTTCTTTTCTGAGAAAAAATCAATAAGAAGTCAAAGACACCTATATAAGCCATCACAGCATAGACTTGAAGTAATTTGGTATTTTACAAATCATATAATAATAAGTACATTTTTAAAAAAAATCAATAGAAAAGTTAGAACATTGTATTTAGATATCAAAGTTGAATGTTTTTAGAGCAAAGTTACACAGAATATGGCTCATCATACATAGGTTGAAAATGAAACAAAAGCAAAAAAACCATCAAACCCTGCAAGAGCTGTTTTGACAGCTGAGGCTTGAGAAAATGCATAACACAAACCGCTACATGGCTTTTCATATTAATACTGGGGCATTTTACATTGAACTCTTTTTTAAGTATTCCAGGCAAGTCAGAGGAAAGTATTGATCAACTTTAACTGATGACAGGCCCATAAAGTCATCAACAAATACCGGTGTCTAATTCTGAAATACATGTAGATGTCTAAGATAATGGATTATAGTGCAGTGGCATTGAGACAAGATTTTTTAATGTGTCTATTTAGATGTTAGATGCTTTCTGAGAGATTAATAAACTAATTTCTTCCTGTGTCATTTTAGTGCAAGTTTAAATGCTTAGATAGCATATATTGTTCCCAACTTATCTGGGGAACTTTGAGGGAACTTTGGGGCATAAATGTTGCATCAAGCTTGGTAATTGATTTTTCTTGGAGCTCTGTATGTGGATATCTCATAAACTTCACATAGCTCTGCTCCTGCATCTCTGAAAGAGCCTAACTCCGCACAATTATTTTCCATCTCAGTACACACAGAAACATTGTGATTTGTCATAATACTAAGCAAAAAAGCAGAACAATAGCATGTGAACATCTCCCTCTAAATAATATTTTCCCACAATTCAGATGTGAATTTTCTCACCTATAGTTTACTCTCAAAATCACATAGTGTCTAATCTAATTTTAAGCCAGCTACAATGACATTTTTACCCCTGCTACTTGCTATGGTTTGTCAGGAAGGTTAAAGAACTGTCATTACAGGGAAATGAAGTGCTGTATTTGCTCGTATTGTGTGTTGGAAAGAGCAATGCTAATGCCCAGCCCAGCATATTTCCAACAAAGTTTCAGCGGCTCACAGCTCTCATTTGTACTCCTGTAAGGATTATGGGAAAATTATAAAAAGGTATTTTTGAGCCTCCTGACAAGCAGACTAGTAGAAAACAAAAGTAGCAAATCCACTGTCTTTACCAAGGGCCTCCTTAGGAATACATCATAAAAATAATTTGGTCTGACTGACTTAGCAGGGAATTCACACCAAAACTCCATGCTCAACAACATCTACGATGGTCCCTTTGGACTCATGTTCATTCTTCTGGAAGAATATAGTATGTTGCATAGGCCAATCACACAGCCACTGTTTCTTGTCTGTGTCGGTGATGATCTGACTGACAGTTGGTGACATATTGTGCATCCATGGGTACAGAAGAATGCTCACAGAGGTTGCTGATAACCTTTCCTATGAGTGCCTCTATAAATAAGAAGCAAATATAATGGGATTATACTGATGAGACTAATGACAGAGCTGATGATGAGTTGTAATCTGCTTTAAGAGGTCATTCAGAGGGGTAGTCTACTGCTTAGTTAAAATTATTCAGCAATCTAGAATTAGCAGGAGCCTTTTCTCTTTTTCTCTTTTTTTTTTTCCTTTTTTTTTTTTTTTTATTACAGCATATGCACAAACCTGTGTGATGGAGCTGATGACTGATGATGATGATAGTAATGATAATGGCTGCTTGATTTTTTTCTTATGCTGCTATTCACTAGTCCTATGTGCTGAAAGCATACAGTATGCACTAAGACTTCATTAGGAATTTCTGAGATGAATGATTCCTTTTTTTCACCTGAAAATACCTTTCATCTGCATTTCTGACCCCAGCTCCATGCTGTAGAGAACTTTAAATAAAAAAAAAAAAAAGGAAATTTCATGGCTAGTCTTACTTTTAAAATGAAACTTTAAAATAATTGACATTTGAGAAACAAGGAAAGGCTCTTCTGTATGTTGCACATCCCTCTATTAATCTACATACCATTATTGATGAATCAAGAGAATTCTAACACTCTAAGAATTACTGTAAGAGAGTAATTACGTTCTGCATATTACAGCAGGATCTACAAGATGGTTTTCATAATTTCACATAAAATGAAGAAGTGTCCCAGAAAATAAACAAAAAATTACACATTAAATATTTCTTTAGTCACTGACACTGTGTGCTGCACAACACTGAGTATTCTGAATTCTGAACTCTCAGGGTTAGGATCAGAGATGTAGCTCTTGTCTCTCATAAACCCTATTTATGAACACAGGAGGCTGCAAAGGTATTGATTTTTAAAACATCCATCAGATTCGACAAACAACCAGGACTGGTTGATTGGTCATTGGTCACTAGTACACAAATTCTCTACTTATACACATGATAGCATGGTATTAATTTCCCATTTCAATGATTAACCGTAGACAATAAAGGTTAGACAATATAAGAGTGCTGATTATGTACTGAGTAATCATGTATCACAGTTAAAACATAATACGTTGAGTTGACCTTGAAATGAAGAACAGCAGAGGAGAAATAGAGTCATTCTCTTTTCACACAAAAAGGGAAATGAACTTCAGGTCATTCCTACTTTCTTGGCCACTGGCTGTTATCCTGGAGGTGTCGTGCTTGAGAGATTTTATCAACAATATTTTGTGATTACTACTGGGCAATCCAGAGAACCACATTAACATTGGCCTCAGAGGAATTTTTCCACATGTCATCCCAGCCAGAGGCTAAAGAGCTGTATGAGAAGTTATGGAGGAAAGCTAATTAGAAAAGGGAAAGGAGGATGGAATTGAGTATAAAGATAAAAAAAACCCCAAACTATTTTTTTCAAAGTTGTAATGGTATCTGTCCTTGTGTGTTTTTCTAGGTCCTTTCCTCTGATGCCCTATGACATTCTCACATTTTGAGTTACATTTCATATTCAATCAGACAGGAAGCTTGGAGGAATATTATGCCATCAATTTTTTTTCAAAAATGAAATCCTATAGCATAACTTTTTCATGAAGGTCATTACTGTAAGTTAAAAAATTGGAGACGTATAGTATATGCATTTATTAAGGATGCCTAAGGGTCATAAAGCATAGGATTCAAAACATTTGTGACTAGAATCTGTCACATTTAGATATAAGGTGAAGAAAATTAAGAGCATTATCTGAAAGTTTGTGTCTTCATGGAAGATCTTTCACGTATCTTCTTTCCCTGATAATTAGACTGTGACAAAAAAGCATTGTTATTTTTTTGCACTATAGATTTCAGCAGCTTTCCAGTACCTTCTGGTAGATTCCTTTACCACAGAGGACTAGCTAGAAGTCTACAGCCCTTTCAACATAGCTCATGTTTTCCGATATGCATACATACTCTGGTTCTCTTGGATGCAATTATCTTAAACATCTGCAGTTCTGGAAACTACAGATGAACTGGTCATCCAAGTCTCTCTTTACATTCGAGGACAAAAATGGCACTGTTAGGGCACAATTCATTTGACTTGTTCTACATGTTTATCTTAAGATGAGGTGGTTTCTTTCCTAAGAATGAGTGCTGATTTCCATTCATTAGTTAACCTGTTTAGAGGAAGACATTGATGACTTCAGTGCTGAAGATGTCTATATTTTATCAAGTGTATCCAGTCCTTGAAGACTAGATCATTTCAACATATTATTTTCTCAGGGGGGAAAGAGGTGAGCAGAAAACTGTATGAACTTTCCTGTCCTTTTTAGGGAGGTAGACCTTCACAAGCTCACATCCTCCACTTTTGCTCATGCTTTTAAAGCATTTTCTTTCCTCTGTACACTGCTCAAATTGGAAGTAATTTCTAAAGCTCTGTGTAGTTTGGAACCTGTCACTTATGAAAAGGGCTTAGTACAGCTGTTAAGACACTGCTGTGATGCACTGAACATCATCTTTGTAGGCTGAGCAAAATAGACTCTGTGTGGATCCCCATTGCCTTTAGAATTTGATCCTCTGATAGCTGTTGAAGAAACCTACCCATCTTCAGGGCAAGACAATTATTTCATTTATTTTTTGATGAATAGTGTTTCTTGTTTTGCTAGACTTTGTTCAAATAACTACTACTGAGTTTTCTAATGATGGCTCTAAATGACATTTCTGGCAGGAACACTTGTCTTATTTATTCTTGTTAGTGAGAGTGGCACATGCAGTTTATACGTTTTTAATTTTTTAAACCTAAGTGTTTAGCTGCTGTGAAAATCTATGCTATAAAAGTGAATAAAATAATGCTTTCAAAATTCCTAAAATTCTCTTATTTGTGTGCTGTCCGCTGCAATAAAACTCAAGGTAGTAGGTGCTTAATAAAATGACTGACAGGCAATATAATATAAGTTGCTAGTAGCAGCACTAGTTGTAGCACACACTTCAGTGCAGCCTAAGTCCCATATCTGTGAAGAATGATAATTAAAGAAGAATAAATATGAGATAATTCAAATGCCAGTTCACTGTGATTGAACAGACATACTGCTGTACATTTTTTATTTTTAATTATTTTCAAAAGTTCTTTTTCAGTTTCTGCATATTACATATTCCGTTACCCATAAGCTTGAGTACCGAGTGCTAAGACGTTATTCATTTCCTAATGTTTAAATTGTGGCAATGTTTGCCTTCTTTTCTCAGCTGGCTGCATTTAAATGAGATATTTGTGATCTATACTTTTAACCTTATACATAAGTCGTTCTGCTGCTATATATGTGTGTAAAATTTTTAAAAGACAGCAAGGCCGTTCAGAACGTGAAAACACCCCTTTTGTTTATTGATGTTTTTCCCAATTGAAGATAAAATTATAAACTTTACAGTGTAATTCTTTCCTTTCAAACTTAAGTAAAACTCGAAGGTTTTGTAAGAGTTATACCAGTGGACTGGGAACTGGCATGTTTCTTAACATAAAACAAAGTTCTATGTGGGTGCCTGCGTGTGTATAGATACAGGGTGAAAACACCTTTCCCTGGGCACTGGTAGGCCACTGGGATAGAGACTATCAAGCACTGAAAATATATAGCAAAGGAACTTTCTTTTTTTCTGTTTTTCATCTCTACTATCATTTTAAAAAGCAGTTTTATTTTATCTAATAAGGATTGTTCTCCCACAAAACCCCTATGACAACCTTCACGGGTTTGTGAAAAGCCTGTATTGAGATTCAAATATAATTTCTGCAAATAAGCCCCAACCACATTATTCTGGTAAAAGATCACATCTGAACTAAAGGAATTGGTCTCATACAAATACGAGATGACTCTTGTATCTTAGGTAAAGCTGAAGGTGTAGGAGGGATCTTTTATATTTACAAAGTACTGGCATCTCAGTGCTGAGAAGAGAACAGGTCTGATAATTTTTTGTTTCCCCTGCTGTGTCACTGGTCTGTTTTCCCATGGTTGATCTTCCTATGAACTAATCAGAAGAGCTAAGTGGAAGAGGAAATTTATATCCTTCAAAACAGAAATGGTAGCTGCTTCTGTATGCCTTTGGACAATTTCCTTCCAACAGTTCACATTTGCATCCCTCATAAAAAAAGTGCAGCAGGGTAAGTCTCCTCTGTGGAATCTCATAAAAAGTACACTGAGATCACACTAGATAGGGGAATTATAAAGCTGCATTGTACCCTTTTGTTGATGGATCTGTATATAATTTTCAAAAGCAGACAATTTAATAGTGCATCTGTAATCTATATGTGTATATTTAGACATAGAAAATTGAGCTTTATTTTTTCTCTTAAGAAAACAATTTTTCTAAAACTGACTTTTCTAGTGATGTGAAACTTTGAAATCTATTAAAACAGTCACTTTATGAAATAAGCCATTCTAATTAGTGTCTATAACCTTTTTCAGAATGCCTGTGATGAATTTCTCAGTGTGGTGAACACTCAGATGCATTTGTAAAGCCCAGAGCAAGTGATATCATCATGTAGCTCATACCAATCAAATATTATTTAAAGTATAATAAATCAACAAAATTACATGTCAGGTATTCAAAGGTTATGAGCAATAGAATTGCAGCACAAAGTCATCGGCAGAAGGAGAAAATCACTACTGCAATCACGCTGCAATTATCCAGTTCTAGACTTCTTTATATGAAAAGTGGAATTGTAACAGTTTAGTGAAACAGTGATAACAATTGTAAGCTAGTATTTTTGTCTTCTTCAGATCTGACTTTGCTAGGATGTTGTTGAGAGGCCAAAGGAACAAAATTAACAAGTGACTAAAAGCCACCTTATGTTACTGTATCAGAAAACATCTGTCATGATGTCTAAATCCATATCATTCAGTCAGAATAAAATCACCAGTGTGCAAAGTATAGTAAAAATGACTCCGTTATTTTCTTTCTTGATGACATTTTGAGGGTTATTAATAGTGCTCAAACATAGGCAACTGACACGGGAATTTCCAATCAGAATCAGAATACTTCAGTAAGGTTTCTGCTCTGAATCACCCTCTCGAAGAGTTTCTCCCTCCTCCCTGCCTCCCCTTTTCCTCTCTCTCTTTCTCTTTGTTTTTCTCTCTTTCTTTCTCTGCCTCTCTCCCACTCTGTCCCTGGGTAATATAGAGCACCAAGGAGACTTTCAGATGTCTCTTACGGTAGAATATTGCTAACATTCCCCTTTTCATGCAAATTTAGAAAATATATGTTCAGATTATTAGCATTAACTAAAGTAGAGTAAGATACCGCACAAGGCACAAATGTATTCTTCATGCAAATAAAAGAGGTAAGTACCTCTGATTACCATGACATAATCAGGGAAAATTTAGCTCTCTATCCAGCAGAAAGTACCTTCTTGACGAATTATGAGTCTGTTTGGTTATGTGGAGATTTGGACCAAAACCAAACAAAATGCTGATGGTTCATTTTTATCCTAAATCCCTGAAGTTTAAGGTAGGGCAAAATTCATTACTCTAAGATATTCTAATTTGTACCTTTCTCTCAAGTGTGTAAACTAATAGCCATGAAGAAGAATCTGTAAATTAGTTCATCAGAAGTCTAGAGACCTATTATGTGGGAAATCACAAAATGATTTTTGAAGTCATAAAAGCCCTTAAATGTACTGTAAATTCATTGTAAATACTGTCTGGTTGATCTTGCAGTCTTTTGGCAGGCAAAATTCTCCTTGATGCCAATGGGAGTTTTGCCATTATCGGAATTTCAAAGACGAGATCTTCTATAAACACTCTAGTAGTCTAAAACATTGCATTTTATTATCTCCATGAGAACTATATTCCTTATAAACTTAATAATAGTGAATAAATTTGTTCTTGACTTGTGGCTCAGAGGAAAGCAATGCAGATATAAGACCGTATCTAAGCCTTACTTAGGTTTATAAGCAAGCAACTGGGTGCACTCTTTGTGCCTTGCCGATTCACTGTCTGCCACGTGTCTGCCTAGCTCTCTGCCAGGATGCGGGTGCATTTGGTTCTGTGGGCACTGTGGCTCTATACGTAAGGAATTGGGAATGTGAAAAATCATGAAGTTACCTTAGATAATTTAACTTGTTAATACAGTGACTGTTTTACTTTGTATTAGGATAACTCAATTTCTATGAAGTTTCTAGCCAGCCCTGCATGATGCACAAAAGACCATCATGAGGATTTTTGCTTCATGTAAAAACTTGCTATGTGCCAAGCAACATCTTCAAACCCCTGAGGCACAGGAAAACAACCATGCTTCCAAATGTATTTTAATATGTCACTCCCTGTCCCCTGCCACTCGGTGAAAACGATTAGTTTCCACGCTTACTGTGACTTTCTGTGTATAAAAGGAATGTGTGTCTCTTATTTAGCTGTTAACTGCAACTATATTTGTTGAGTTAAAAAGAAAAAACTATGGTAGAAACTAAATATTAAGGACTAAACCCAGACGAAGTCTTTAAACACACAAGAAAGTACAGACTCCATGGTCCTAGTTGGAATTTTGTTTTTTAGTCAGCTTAGATGTATTAAAAATTATTTTATTACTCAGTGTTAGGATAGATATACTCGTTAAGCGTGCTGAATTAACAGACATCAAACTGGATAAAGAGCTTGTCAATGTACTGTATAATAGCAAACATTTGACGTACTTACAGTAACTGATCCTATTGCACAGCAATCTCCCTGTGCCTCATTTCCTAATCACTTCAAATCCTATCACACAGAATACTTCTCCACTGTCGTGGATTGACCCTGGCTGGATGCCAGGTGCCCACCAAAGCCACTCTATCACTCCGCCTCCTCAACTGGACAGGGGAGAGGAAATATAATGAAAAGCTTGTGGGTCAAGATAAGGACAGGGAGATCACTCACCAATTACCATCATGGGCAAGACAGACTCGACTTGGGGAAAAATTTATTGCCAATCAAATCAGAGTAGGATAATGAGAAAAAAACCCTAAATCTTAAAAACACATTCCCCCCACCCCTCCTTTCTTCCCAGGCTCAACTTCACTCCCGATTTCTCTCCCTCCTCCCTGAGTGGTGCAGGGGGATGGGGAATGCGTATTGTAGTCAGTTCTTCACACATTGTCTATGCCGCTCCTTCCTCCTCAGGGGAAGGACTCCTCACGCTCTTCCCCTGCTCCAGCATGGGGTCCCTCCCACAGGACAGTCCTCCATGGACTTCTTCAGTGTGGGTCTCTGCAGGGGTCACAAGTCCTGCCAGCAAACCTGCTCCAGCATGGGTTCCTCTGCCTTCATGGATCCACAGGTCCTGCCAAGAGCCTGCTCTCCAGCGTGAGCCTCCCACAGGGTCACAGCCTCCTATGGCTGCATCCACCTGCTCTGGTGTGGGGTCCTCCATGGGCTGCAGGTGGATATCTGCTCCACCGTGAACCTCCATAGGCTGCAGAGGGACAGCCTGCCTCACCGTGGTCTTCACCACGGGCTGCAGAGGAATCTCTGATCCAGCGCCTGGAGCACCTCCTCCCCCTCCTTCTTCACTGACTTTGGTGTCTGCAGAGTTGTTGCTCTCACATCTCACTTCTCTCTCTGCTGTTATATTCCTGCAGCAGATTTTTCCCCCCTGCTTAACTATGTTATCCCAGAGGCACTATCACCATTGCTGATGGACTCAGCCTTGGCCAGCGGCGGGTCCGTCTTGGAGCCGTCTGGCATTGGCTCTATCGGACACAGGAGAAGCTTCTAGCAGCTTCTTATGGAAGCCACCCGTCTAGCCCCCCTGCTACCAAAACCTTGCCATGCAAACCCAATACATCCCCAAAACTTCATTTCCCAGTGCTGTGTAGCTGGTGTGAAATGAGCCACTTACCCTCAAAAATAACTGTAGAAGGTTGTCAGAAGGTGGTTTGATCAGATACCGATGTTCTATATGCTGTAATAAAGTGGCAATGCCATCATCGCAACCCAGCCTTTACAGGAGGCAGAGGCACAGCTTTTTGAACTGTGTTCCGGTCAGTCCTAGGATGATGGATTGAGGATGACTGGACCAGATCAATTCTTCTAAAGTAAATTGCAAAAGAAAACCAGAAACTATTCTGGTGTTTCAAAAGGTCTTTCCTCCTAGACCAGCTCCAAACAACTATTCCATTGTCGTTCTGATGTAGCAAGCTTTTTTCTTCTGGGTAATATGCAGGGAGGTAAAGAAATCCAAACACTGAAAGTTATAACTACTTGTTGTGGAATATTAAGGATATCTGTCATAACACATGTCTGAACGCCTCAGTACCCTGGCCAAATGCTATTGTCTGATGATTACATATTATCAATAATAGTATAATTATACTATATGGAATCAATTTCTACTTGTATTTACAAATGGAAAATTTGTGAGTTTTTTCCCCATTCAATCACTGGAATAAGTTGATTCAGCATAAGTTAAAAGTGGATACATTTTATCCTGTCTGTGTTGCAGATGAAAATGTATGCATTACATACACTTATATTAAATTACATTCCATGCACAAATTAGTAAGCACATACATGAGGTATTCCAACACTCTCGGTGGAAAACTTGCATTGATTTTGTCTGTGATTTCGAATGTGTGCTAAAAGTCAATGAGCAATGAAAGGATAACACAAGTTATTTGAATCTCCAGAGTCCCTTTAATTGGTTGCTTCTTCTGGACGACATCTTTGGTTGTTCAACACAAGAGATGCTGAAAGCAAAACATTGACCAAAGCCTTTTCACATGAATTTCATAGTGGAACTGAAAATGAGGTTTTCAGTTTCTTGGCAGAAAGAACTTTTCAAAGAAAACTGTTAGCTATAGAGGAGACAGAAGTCAATGTGCCATCAGTGGTAGTGTGGTCCAACAAAGCGGGCTTGTGCTACTTTGAAGAGTAAATGATGTTGTGGGTAAAGACTCCTTCAGAACCACCAAATGTCTGTTTTGATTCCTGCATTACCTGGAATTTTCCATTAAGATGCAATACTTGTAAATTACTGTAGTATAATCAAAACAAGGTATCCAGTATATTTTAGAAATTACAGTTTGTGTGTCAAGTTCAGGAAAAGGGAGTTTGCTCAGCTCTATCTAGGAGAACATTGAAGTACTTTCCCACTGCTGTGTTAGTGCTTCAGCTCTGTTGTTCCTTCCTGACACCCCTCTCTAAACAGCTCTCCCAGGTGGATATTAAGCTGTGAAGTCTTCTGATTCTCTGACTTATGGTAATGCTTTTGGAACTGTTTACTGTGCAGTCCTGAGCTCTGATCCCAGAACTCTGCAATGAATTCCATTATTTCTAAGCTATATTTATGTATTTATCTCTATTCTAGCAAACAGTATTTGCTACAGCATTTGCAAATATATCTGAAGTTCTAGAAGGAATCTCTTTATTGATTTTACTTTCTTTTAATGATTATTCACAAGAAACGTAAGACTGAAACACAAGGAGCTTAAACTAGCATACGTCAGCAGAAATTTAATTCCCAGGCATAGAAAAGAGGTTTTATCCATACAAACTACAAGAGATAGGACTGAAGTTAAAACAGTTATTTAACATTTGTATTCAAATCCTATTTGCCTAAATTACGTCACTGTAGTGCCTGATCTTTTAACTTTCGATAAGCCTCTGTATATACACGTGTACACATAAACATCTTTCTATAAAATCTATCTCTGAATGTATGTGTGTATGTATGCACTGAGGTCTGTGTATACTTATACATGCTTATACATATTGTTAAATTCATTTATATGTCTATGTTTATACACCCATGTGTATACAAACATATAAATATTTTTACAGCTTTTTGAAAGTTGATAACTTGTCTTTGATAAAGGAATACTTAAGACACTGATTTACTTCAGAGCTAATTTCTTGAAATCTACATTCAAAACTGGAAAGGTTGTCAAATCACCTTGAAAAATATGTAATTTCATCAAAAGAAATTTACTGTCATCTACGATAGGCCTTGGCATTCCCCTTGTTGAACTTCATGAGGTTCCTCTCAGCCTATTTCTCCAGCCTGCCAAGTTCCCTCTGGATGGCAGCACAACCCTCTTGTCATATCAACCACTCCTCCGAGTTTTTTTCCTCAGCAGATTTGCTGAAGTGCACTCTGCCCAGTCATCCAGATCATTAATGAAGATGTTAAATAACATCAGACCCAGTACTGATCCTGGAGTACACCACTAGTCACTGGTCTCCAACTAAACTTTGTACTACTGATCACTGACCTCTGGACCCAGTTTTTCAGCCTGTTTTCAACCCACTGCACTGTCTTCTCATACAGCCTGTACGTCAACGGCCTCTCTATAAGGATCTTACGTGAGAAGGTGTCAAAGGTTTTACTGATGTCCAGGTAGACAATATCCACTGCTCTCCCCTTGTCTACCAAGCCAGTCACTTAATCACAAAAGACTATCAAGTTGGTCAAGCATGACTTCCCCTTGGTGAATCCATGCTGGCTACTCCTGATAACTTTCTCATTCTTTATGTGCCTGGCAATGGTTTCCAGGAGGGGTCGAGGTGAGGCTGATGGGTCTGTAGTTCCATGGGTCCTTCTCTCTTGCCCTTCTTGAAGATATGAGTGATTTTTGCTTTCCTCCAGTACTCGAGTACCTCTCACAATTACCGTGATTGTTTGAAGGTAATTGAGAGTGGCCTTGCAATGGCATCAGCCAGCTCTTTCAGCACCTGTGGATGCATCCCAGCAGATCCCATGGAATTTTGTATGTCCAGTTTCCTTAGATATTCTCTAACCTGATCCTCTTCCAGCAAGGGTAAGTCTTCCTTGCCCCTGACTTTCTGTCTAATCTCTGAATCCTTAGATTTCTGAAGGATGGTCTTAACCATATAAATCACTTAATATGCACTGATTTATCTGTTATTATCTCAAATCCTTTGGGCTCCACGTTGAGCACCAAAAAAGACTGGTGTGGTTTAGCCCCAGCCAGCAACTAAGCACCATGCAGCCATTCGCTCGCCTCCCTCCACTCCTAAGTAAGATGAGAGAGACAATCGGAAAAAAACCCTCATGGGTTGAGATAAAACCAGTTTAATAGGACAGCAAAAGAAGAGGAAATAATAATAATATTACTGATAAAGGAATATGCAAAAACAAGTGATGCACAATGCAACAATTACTGACCACCTGCTGATCAATAACCCATCCCTGAGCAGCGATTCCTGTCCCCTGGCCATCTCCAGTTTATACACTGAGCATGACACCATATGGTAGGGAACATCCCTGTGGCCAGTCTGGGTCAGCCGTCCTGGCTGTGCCCCCTCCCAGCTTCTTGTGCCCCTCCTCTCTGGCAGAGCATGGGGAGCTGAAAAGTCCTTGACTTAGTATGAGCACTACAACTACTTAGCAACAACTAAAACCATCAGTGTGTTATCGGCATCATTGTTCTCATCTTAAATCCAAAACACAGCACTATGCCAGCTACTAGGAAGAAAATTAACTTTATTCCAGCAGAAACTAGGACATGGCCTCATCCTGCTTCCCTCTTTAGCTGAGCAGGATGAGGATACACACATATATGTAAGTAAATACAATGTGAATCCCTCCAGCAGCTGGACTTACACCTGATCTCAGTCTCCCTAGTTGCTGATATATGAATATATGAGTCCCTGAGGCTGCAGTCCCACTTCAGTTTCTGGTACAGATTCACAAGCACACATGCGCGTGCGCACACACACACATATTCAGTGTGTAGCCTTGGATATTTTTAAGGCATGAGTGGACAAAGCCCTGAGCAACCAGGTCTGATTTCATAAAAGACCCTGCTCTAGAGTAGGAGGTTGATTTAGAGACCTCCTGAGGTCCCTCTCAAACTCAACTATCCTATGATTCTATGATTCTGTAACAGAAGTGAAAATACTTCCATTTATAACAAATAGCTGATGTAATTCAATGTATTTTTCCCCTTTCTGTGATTCTCAAAGCGTGAAGTAGTTCAATTAGTGCCTACTGGCCCTTCTTTTGGTGTTTACAAAGAGAACTAAGATTCAAGAAGGCTTACCTTTCTGTGTTTAGGACTACATCTTTGAAGGGATTGTAAGAATTGCAGAAATTGACTTTAGGCACTCTACTCTCTGATAGAATCCTCAGCCTTTAATTTATCACCTAGATTGCCTACAAAATGCTGTGGAAGATTTGAGCACCTAAAAAGAGATTTACAAAGTTCAGTAAAGAAGAGGAGGAGCTGGATAATAGGAAAGGCCACTGAAACATTCTAGCACCCCTTCCTGTCCCTGAGTTAGACTCCTAATTGCAAGACAAAACCAGTTTCCATTTTCATGCAAAACTGTCATTTGGGAATCATAATCCACAGCCTGTTTTTGTCTGGACATGCCAAAAAGGGTAAAGCTATCATCCACTTCCTTATTACCATTGCCAGATGACGTCTTCCCTGAGGAATCAATTCTCTATTATGGCTGGACTGGCATAAAGATGTGAATGTAGGTCTCCTGAATTCTAGAAGAGTATGCTAAAATTAAGTTACTGAATATGATGATGTGGATCTTGATCTTTAATTTGTGGAAGCTCTTTACCACTCTTTCATTGCAAATGAATATTAAATGAGTAGGAAGTTGAACCTGATCATCATCTTATATCAGATGAACCTCTTATCCACCTAACTGCAATGTAGGTCTTTGAATGTTAGTCATCTAGTTTAATGACAGTTAATAGTATATATGGACTGCAAGTGTTTTAGTAGAGGAATAGCTGAAATGTACTTTGCTTCAGAATATCTAAGCATTTAGCAGACCTGAGTTCAAACTCTGGTTATAAATAATTAAAACAACAATAACCTCGTCGCAGTCTACAACTTCCTCAAGGGGGGCAGTGGAGTGGGAGGTGCTGACCTCCTTTCTCTGGTGACCAGTGATAGGACATGAGGAGATGGAATGAAGCTGCATTAGGGGAATTTCAGGTTGGACATTAGGAAAAGGTTCTTCACTGAGAGGGTGGTTGGTCGCTGGAAAAGGCTCCTCAGGGAAGTCATCATGGCACCAAGCCTGTCAGAGCTCAAGGAGCATCTGGATGACGCTCTTAGTCATATGATTTATTTTTAGGTAGTCCTGTGAGGAGTAAGGAGTTGGACTCAGTGATCCCTCTGGGTCCCTTCCAACTTGAGATATTCTATGATTCTAATGAAATGGTATAGATATGTAATTCTCATATTAATTACCTTAAAATTAAAACTGTAACAAACAGAGAACAAGTCTTATCTGTCAACTACTATTTGGCAGAGACCAGTAAGCATTTTGTAGGAGTGCTTTCTTCACTAACCTTGAAATGGAGATTCAGGGAGAACCACCAGCCTGACAATTCTAGCTGTAGGTGTTGACCAGCAAAATGACACCTGTTTTTTGGTTTGCATATGCTTACAAGCAGCAAAAATTTTGGTGCTGACAGTCAAGTAGCACCTGTGAAGATTATAAGGATGCAGTCATAGTGGATTCAAGAACAGATCCATTCAGCAGTTTGTTTACTTTCTGCTGAGCAGAGTGACTTGAGGACTCACTCAGACTCACTTTTTGGCGATGCACTTAGATTTGCTTTGTGTAGAGACCAGGCTTTGGAGAGAGAACTATGGCTTAGTCTGTGTCTACGTGCCACATCAATATGGAAGATGCCCTGAAGTAGTTGTGGCTATTAGTATATAAACATGGATTTTACTGGACTAGCTGTTAATCCTCAAAATTCAGTGTAATACATGTGGGTATTTTTTACATTATTACATAGTACACTTTATGAAATTGACATGACTCAATCAACAGACTTCTTCAGCACCCACAACCTGGATACTTAGTCATTTTTACTTGTTTATCTGTAAAAACAAAAATAGAGAGTTTTAATTTAAAATTAGTTCCTTTCAAAATCCAGTGGATGAGCCTTTATCTCTCATATACTTTCCTGATCCTCATCATGTTTATAAAGAGAAAAATGTCAATAATAATCTCTCTCTTTCCTCTGCTTCTGTATGTGGCCTATAGCTTGCTTCTATTGATTTGGTGATTTTGGTTGTTTGGTTGTTTTTTTGTTGTTTGTTTTGTTTTTTTTTTTCTTGGACAAGGGAAGGAGGCTGGAGGTTGCTTGCCTTTTTGTTGCTATATGGAAGTTGTACACATTTAAGAAACTTAAAGGAAAGCTAAAGAGAAGCAATTACTCTCGCATTACTTATACAAATGTATACATGCATGACAGTAATTCTTCTTCACAGTTAGGTGTCCAGACACTGTCAGATATTTCACATAAACTTTATTCCATTGGTCAAGAGTTTCAGAGCCTCTCTCGAATGTAATGCCTTGGGAGGTCAGGATCATGCAGGGAAAGACAATTTTTCTGCCAGTTAGTGCTAATCCTGTAGAGAGTCTTAATACTAGAGAAGAATCCTTGATTTGGCCTCTGAATTTCATGAAGAGATAATGGACCACTGGGGTGATGTGCTCATCATGACCTCTGCTGCTAAGCAGATGAGCTAACACGGCCTATAATACCTGAAGGTTTTTCAGGTTGCACTGTGCCTGATTCAGGGCAGCAGCTTGAAGCTGGGTTTCCACATCTCAGTTTAAGCATCCTACTGCAGTATTTTTATTCTTTTTTTCTTTAAAAAATATTTTCAGTTTACATTAATAACTAAATATTCAAAAGTTTGCTACATGCCAAATATGAAGTGGAAGACCTATAATAAAGCTCCTCATTCAAACTAGCTAGAAAATCAAATTGAAGATATTTCAGTACATCTGAAATGCGTATCCTAATCTTCAATCTATAGTGGCAGTCACTGACTGGACTCAGCAAGGATATAAGGGTCACATTGCCTGACGTTTGTCATCTGTACAATAGATCACAATCCAAAACACTCCTAATACGGTGAATGAAAAGTCAGGTGTGCTGGAGGATTGCAATCCAAATAAGCTATGCCCAGAACTCAGCAAAAGGAAACACTAAACAAAAGGGTGTTCATGAGTATTTCCCCATGCTTTTTGTCCAAGACAGGTTTTCTAGCAGGCACTTTCTTCCATTCAGGATAAAAATGGTGGAAAAAAAATTGTTAGCAGTAGAAGTAGTACTCACCTGACCAGATATAATTTAATCTATTTAGAGTCCCTTTATAATCACTGAAAAAAATTAAGTATTTTAAGATGCAGTTCATTTCATCCCTAAATAGATTTATAAAACATGATAAATGAATTGCAGCCTGTTACTCTGTGTTGACTATAGAGATAACCAGGCAAAAATGCTTATATTGAAAATATCTAAATTTGGAGTTAATATGTACATCTTGGACATAGGGAACAGGATATCCTGGATGTATGGGAAAGGATATCAAACAGAAATGTACGCCTTGGACCTCAATATGTCTCTACTTATGTCTGCTATTTGAAAATATGGATGCAATCTTTGCCTTTCTGCTCTTGCTTACAGAGCAAATGAGAGAAACTAACAAGGCCAGGATAGAATAGGGCGTTTTGAGATATGAACTTGTTCTTCCTGACTGTCACAAGAAAAAACTACTCAGTTTGACTAGTTTAACCAAAATCAGGAGCAAAAGAGTTTATAATTTTATTAATGTCACATAATTAACTAGCAATCAGTGAGCTATACATTTGGGATCAATATCAGTAATGCAACAGACAAATGACAACTCTCGATACTTACAAAATGTTAATAAGCATCTACACATTTCTAAACACTTTTCTTTAACCAAAACCCTCTAAATTTTAATCCTCCCCCCACAGTTCCTCTGCTCCCCGTCTGGAGGTCACTGGCACCCCTCCCCAACAGTGCAGGTTCCCCACTTCCTCACCCCCTTCCAAACATGTGAACCCTCCAGTTCTGTGTGAGGAAGCCCCCCACAAGATCCCCTGCACCCAGCAGTGGGGGGCCCTGGGTGCTGGCCCCTTGCAGACACCCCACTGCCGGGCGCAAGCTGCTCCTGGTGCCCTGCGGGGCAGCTGTGCTGCCTGATCTGGGCTGAGGTTGGGGTACTGTAGGGCCACTGTGGCAGGCAAAAGCCTAGTGTGATTGCTACTGCTTCTTCTCCAAGGTCTTTCCCTCCTGTAATGAATTTGCATGGAGTTTTTTGTTTGTTTGGGTTTTTATTTAATTTTTTTAATATACTTCTTTTCAGATTGCCTCCTTTGCTTCACAAGTCTCTGAAAATTCTTGACTAGAATAGAATAGACAGTTTCAGTTGGAAGGGACTTACACCAATCATCTAGTCCAACTGCCTGACCAATTCAGGGCTGACCAAGTTAAAACATGTTGTTAAGGGCTTTGTCCAAATGCCTGTTAAACACTGACAGGCTTGGGGCATCAACCACTTCTCTAGGAGGCCTGTTCCAGTGTTTGACCACCCACTCGGCAAAGAAATGCTTCCTAATGTCCAGTCTAAACCTCCCCTGGCACAGCTTTGAACCATTCCCACGAGCCCTGTCACTGGATACCGGGGAGAAGAGCTCAGCACCTCCCTCTCCACTTCTCCTCAGGAAGCTGCAGAGAGCAATGAGCTCCTTTTCTCCAAACTAGACAAGCCCAAAGTCCTTAGCCACTCCTCATAGGACAGGCTTTCCAGGCCTTTCACCACCTTTGTTGTCCTCCTCTGGACACATTCAAGGACCTTCACATTCTTCTTAAATTGTGGGGCCCAGAAATGCACACAGCACTCAAGGTGAGGCAGCACCAACACTGAATACAGTGTGTTGATCACCTTTTCTGACCGGCTGGTTATGCTATGTTTGATGCACCCCAGGATGCAGTTTGCCCTCTTGGCTGCCAGGGCACACACTGCTGACTCCTATTGAGCCTGCTGTCGACCAGCACCCCCAGATCCCTTTCTGCAGGACTTCTCTCCCAATTTATACTTGTGCCCAATGTTATTCTGTCCTAGGTGCAGAATCTGGCATTTCAACTTGTCAAATTTCATCCCATTAATCACAGCTTAATGTTCCAATCTGTCTAGATCCCTCTGTAAGACATCTTGTCCCTCAGGAGAGTCAGCAGCACCTCCCAGTTTGGTATCATCAGCAAACTTGCTGATGGTGCATTCAACTCCTGCATTCAGATTGTTGATAAATATATTGAACAGAACTGGCCCTAGAAGTGAATCCTGAGGAACACCACTGGTGACCGGTCGCCAGCCAAATGTAGCCCCATTCACTACAAACCTTTGAGCTCTGCCCTTCAGCCAGTTCTTCACCCAGTGCACCATGAACCCACTCATCCCACAGTTGGACAACTTCTCCAGAAGGATGCTATAAGGCACAGTACTAAAATCCAGAAAAACGATATCCTTCATCCACTAGGCAGGTGACCATATCATAGAAGGATATCAAATTGGTTAAACAGGACTTTTCTTTTGTGAACCCATGTTGACTGTGCCTGATGATTGCATTATTCTTTAAATGACTTTCAACAGTACCCAGTATCATCTTCTCCATAATTTTTCCAGGAACTGAAGTAAGACTAACAGGTCTGCCCTGGGTCTTCCCTCATGCCCTTTTTGTAGATTGGAATAACGTTGGCTAGCTTCCAGTGAGCAGGGACCTCCCCAGACTCCCAAGACCTTTGGTAGATAATCAAGAGGGGTCCTGCTGTAACATCCACTAGCTCCTTCAGTACTCTGGAATGCATCTCTTGAGTACCGTTCAATACAGCTGCCTAAAAACATCAGCTGGGGGCAAGTGATCATCTTCCTCCTTAACATGATAATTTTTTGGACAAACACCATTCAGAGAGCTTTGTCTATTCAATTCCCACACACACGGTGTGCACTCATATTCTTATCTTAACAGGTGGTGTTAGCCAGGCTATTTGCCAGGGGTGGGTGTGCACCCCCAAGCCAATTTAATACACTAATCATCACACCCATGGTACTTACAAGAAAGACAGCATCTGCTGGCTTTGAAGTAGAAGAGATTTTGCAGGACACCTGGTCCATGGGCATTAGAACATCTATAATGCAGTTACTGGATCAGTCCCAGTAAGAACGAACACTCAGGTATCATTAATTTCTGTGTTTTAGGGAGCTGGGTAGATAGGTTCTCCAGCTTGCTTTCTGGTCATGTGGAGATCTCTAAGAAAACTCAGTGTTCCTAATGAATGTAGATACCACCAGGGTTGGTGACATTTGAGGCAGGATTTTATTTTTAATCAGAATTTTGTAATTAGGAAGTTAGTGTCTAGACTGAGACACACATTTAGGACTCTAATTCCCAATGAAATCATCCTTACCTGCTTTTATTTATTTGGATTTTAAAGTTAGCTGATATGCATTTATAGTGGTGAGCTCTGGCTTTCTTCCTCTAAAGAACAACTTCAATAGGCAGGACAGGACACCCCTGAGAGAGTCATTTGGGGTGGATACCTCAGAGTACTCAGTTTCCCAGTCTGACAAAGGCTGCTTCACCCAAATTAGCTGTCCCATTCGGTAGGAATGCTTAGCTCTAACAAAACAGCTCTCTCCTGTCCCAAATTGAACACGAATCACCACCATTTGCGGTTACAGTGAGGACATTTATTTTCACCGTGAAAAAACACATAAAAACGTAAAATGCTATTATCTAGAAACCCTTTCTAGAATGAAAAAATGCTCAAATATCTCTCTTTCAAGAGGTAAATAGTCCATTTTAATGAGATCTACAGTAATAATTGAAGGTGCTAATAATGTACTTGATTTTTTTAAGCATATCCATTTAGGAAGTCATTCTAGAACAAAGTAGTGTGTGAATTTAAAGCGGAACCAGCAGCTGCATCTAGGCTGGACAAGAGGGTAGATGGCACAGCGTATCTGGGAATCCTGGCCTTTTGATCCTCTGAATTCAGTAATCTACCCAAACACACTGCATTCCCTTCATCGCTGAGAGACTAAATATGAAGGAAAATGAAATGCTGGTGTAACCTCAAGCCCTCACTCTAAAATAGAGCTGTGATGTGGACCGGACAGGTACTTAAATTGGAGAGCCAGGAATTGTTCCCACAAGCCCCAGTTTAGAAGTGGACCTTCAAAGTGAATTCCACAGATGAATAACAATGAACTTCTCTTCTGGAGGAGGAAGGAAGGCTTTAGATGCCTCCCACAGGTGTCTGTGGTCTAGACACTGCAGTACACAAGACATCTGAACAGGTCTAGCAGATGTGACCCAGGATGTTTCCAAGACCTGTACACTTCTGGAGCAGCAGCTGGAGAACAAGTAGGATACATAAAGAAATCTCTCCATAGGTGTCTAAATCACTACTTTATTTGGGGAATGGTTACTCCAGTTCCTCAATAATTATTCCAAAATGCTGCGTAAAAAATCTCTAAACTAAAATTTATTTGCGCTCCAGTAACTGAAAAATTAACAAAGCGTCACTATGATAAAGAGTTTTTTACACACTTTCTGTAATTCCTGCTATTCTGTTTCCTCAAGAAATTATGAAAATAGCTTAGAAATAGTATTTGCAAGTATCTAAACTTCAGGCAGATACTGGCAATTATATGGAGAAGTCGTGGGGTTGTTCTAGAATTCCTAATTATTGTCATTAGAGCTCTTTTATCTTGATTTCATACCCCACTAATGACCTTCACAGATTCTAAAAAACCTGTTTAAGAACTTCTTTTTGGTCATGTTCATTATACTTTTTGAACAGCATATCAACTACAGTATCTTAACCTCTGCCTACCTGAAATTTATATTACCATTCAAAAGTTTGGACAAACTGATGAAAAAAAAGTCCTGTAACTGTAAATCACATTATATTTTTTTTTCAGAGAAGACTTGTGCAATGTTGTCTTTTTCTCTTCTCTACTTCTAATCTGAAAAGCTACTTCTATTTCCAAGTATAAATCTTTTATTGTTAAAAAATATAAAATATACCTTTGTACTGATAAATATAACTATTTCTAAGTGGAAATACTGCGAGTTAGCTTTGAATCATCTGCATTATATGTGTTGGCTACTTATATTTTAGTAAATGAAATATTTCTGAGAATCTTCTCTGTAACTGAGGGCAAATAGCACTGAACAAACCATATCCACACTTTCAAAATCTAGTATATCCTTCAAAATTGGATTATTGCCTACTGTATATGGTCTCTAGTTCAGGTTAATTTACAAATTACGTTTGGGAATTGTTTGTCAGTGTATTGATTGACCCAAGCCAAGAAGATGACCGAGATTATTCTAAAAATTTAGGAGTACTTTGTATAGACATATATATACACACATACTCACATATATATACACACACACACACATATATATAAAGTTATTTCTAAAAGTTATAAAAGTTTTTTTGTTATTTTATTATAGTTACTATTTTAAAAATATTCTTTAAACATTTAGATTGGTAAGTACCAACATCTTTCAACTCTATTTTTGACCTTTAAATTATGAATTAATGCCTAACCAATCTGTTATTGCCATCTAAGAACTTGAAATTCTAAACATGTTGTTATTAGACCTCGTTAGAAAAACTTATATAAACCTGTTTTCTCTTTGAAAATATGGTTCAACCAAAAATCAAACTGCGTTCCAAAATCATGTCAAGCTTAGCAACATTTTATTTTGGCAGAAAACATAAGAATAAATATATGTGTAAAAAATTAGGATATTTAATATTTTTGGAATGACATGTTCTAATTTGCGATTTCAAATGGACTATCTCCTTTACAAAAAAAAAAAAAAAGGAAAGAAAAAAATTTAGGAGCCTGATTCAGCTGCAGCTTTAAGGTAAAATTGTCTTCACTTTTCCCTTAAAGTGAAGACGGCTTTAACTCTCTCATGCTTTCTGTTATCAGAGTATAAAACTAATCAAAACCAGGTCCTGGAATGTAGAGAAAATATTTACTGGTTGAAACAGATTGGAATAAAAAAATACAATACAACACAATACAATACAATACAATAATTTGAAACTAAACCTGTATCTAGCCTGCTTTGTCTCTGCAGGACAAGTTCTGTCCTCCAGTCTTATTTTCAGTTCAACTTTAAATGACTTCTTGTATTATCAGTATCTCTATATAGTCCCTTTGTCCCATAGGGATGTTCTGTAATGCTTCATTACATGTCTTCTCCCTGCTTTTCTCAAGGGATTTGTGCTATAATATTCATCATGCATATCTTTAGATGTCCATATAGCAGACAACTAAGTTGAGCTGTTCATTTTAGGCTTCCATTATAGTCAATGATGAGAAATAGTCATTCTCAGTCATTATTTCTCTGACCTTTTTCAGCTGTCTACGATGAACTGAATCATGCCCAGAAAGCATTTAATTCCCTCTGCAAACCACAAAGAGAATCCAGGCTGGCTAGCTCAGATGTAGACAGCCAAGGTTCAATCCAGTCACCCTCCAACAGCTGCGGAGTCTTGTCTAGGACAGCCCAGTGTAGCTTGTCTGTTCTCCAGCTCTCACTCCAGAAGAGGATGGCTCCCTCATTGATCCTGTGTCATGTCTGCCAGCCTGGTGTGGGTGTTTTAGAGAACCAGAGGCCCTCACATGGCACTAGATGATTTTGTTAATGTAGCATAATCCTTCCTCAGATGTCTATCTGTTAGGTTTGAGCGGTCCTGTTATAGTCAGTAGGAATTTGAAGTTTGCCTTCAGTTGCCGTTTGGGTGCCTTTTGAACTGCTCTAGAGCATCTAAGACATCCATGTAAAGCTGATGTTTATGACATAGGGACTAAAAGAAATCCATAATCTCCTGGGTAGGAAGCTTGAAGGTAGATGGGATATGCTACGTCATGGTAAAGAGCATTAGATATTTATATGTGAGTAACTGAATCAAGCCTTCAGTCAATACAGTGAAAGGATCAATTCAGTTTATGCTATAGCAAACATGCACTTTTAGACAGATGAAATGTGCTTTGATCTTTCCTGACCACAGTGCAGGAGGCTTGTTTGTGCTGCGTGGATGCACTAGGGGATTCCACATCATCTCTGACTGTCACTTTAGAAGGTCTTTTATGTATCCTGTGTCGCACCTACATGTCTCTAGATATTTTGGGTTAGATGTTTGTGTTTCTGAATCGAGTCCTAGACGTCTGAATCAACAGCTGAACTAAGTCATAGAATTCTGTTCATGTGAACAGAAGCTTAAACATAAAGCTTAGATGTAAACCTATGTGGCTGACACACAGAGCAGGAAAGATAAATCTGTGCTGAAGTTTGGTGAGTTAAATTGCATCCCAGTCCATACATGTGCTGAAACCTTACAGTTTGCTGTGTTTGTCATGCATATACTGTCTGCATCACCCAGCACTCTGCAACCTTTATTGTGTCAATGTCCCCTGTTGCTCTAGAAGAAGGAAGAATTTCTGTCTTCCTCTGAAGATTAGAAGATCACACATGATTAAGAGGACAGAAAGCAAGACAAAGCAGAAAGGCAGCCTTACTTCTTGCTGAAGCACAACTTTTTACCAAAACATAGCATAAAATAACCAATAAAGGAACAAACATATCATTTGATCAAACAAATAAAGCAGTGGTGTTATAACAGTTATAAAATAATGTCAAAAAAAGCAAATGGAAATTAAAAATTTTTATTTCATAAAAGCAAAACTTTTAGAATAATTTAAAATGTGTTTCCCTCAGAAATTTTTCCTTTATAAAAAAATTGTGACTTTTGGAAGACATTCTAAATTTAAATACACCCTTAAACACAGTTTTAATAACTAAATCAACTGGAATCTCTATGTGAGCCTATTTCACATTTTAATCTGCAAAGAATTTCCCATGTGATATTTCTCTGTTGCTCTGGCACTGGGTGAAAAATCTTTCCTTTTTCTAAAACAAACCCACAGTTAGTCGTTTATAATAATTGTGTCATGAGCAAATGCTCCCTTGAGCTGCTGTCCCCTTTTTTACCATAACTGAAAAGAATTACTATGAGATTATGTTTGTTTTCTCCAGGATATTGTTAGATTAGAGAATTTTCACAATGTATGGGTTAGATTTCCTCATTCTTTTGTGCCATTAGCATTTTCTGAAAACCTTCATATTTCTTATTATCTTCCTGTTGAAGGGCAAATATAGTCAACAAATAGATAACCAAAATTCAAGAGAGATTGGGTATTGTGACAAAACAAAAAAGGCAATAACTATGCTCAGAATTTAGGCCAAAAGTCAAGAAATCAGAAACTAGATTTGAATTAAGAATAGGAAGGTTAAAAGCTGGATGACAGTCAGGTAGACAGATGTGAGAAACTGAGAAAGAACCAAAACTAAGGCAAAGGAAATAAGAAAAGGATCAGAGTTAAGGCAACAAGAACTTTGGGCAGAACTTCAGCGAAGTGGCACATTGAACAGCAACATCAGCTGAAAAGGCTGATGCACATGCCAAATACTGGGATTAATCACTGGTCTAGAGGTAGAAAAGATGAGGACTTCTTTGTAAATTTGACCTTTTGGGAAAGCAGGAAGTACGCAACAGTTTTTGAAAAAAGTAGAAGAGTAACACTGGGAAAGAAGAGCGTTATAAAGCACTTGTACTATTTTGAGGATTACAGTAATGAGGCTTCCTCTTGATTGTTGAATATGTAGGCTTTCAGGTACCCAGTGCTGACAGGTTATTATTCAATTTATAAATTAATATTTTCCAATTAAAAGAAAAAAAAAATCACTCATTCCCCAAAAAAGTGGTCAAGCACGCAAAGGTATACATTTGAAAACTCAATTGTGTGTGTTAACTTGGTATTAAAAGTAAAAGAAACTTTTTAAATTATTATTTTTCACTTTAGTAATAACTACTTCATTTTAAAAGTAAGATATTTACACTGACCACATTTTCTTGGAAAAGTAATAGTTTATCATCTTAACATCACACTTCAGAATATGTATTATGGTTTCATAATTATATGTGACAATGACAGTCAACCGATGACCTGGTGACTGGCTATTGTAAAGCCAAATTATCACTATTAAATTATAATGATATGCTATTCCTTTTTTCCTTAGATAAAGCATTTAGAAATAGAAATGGGTATTGAAGTTACAGCTGATTTATTGTCACAAAGAACGTTTACCAATTTTTCTTCACTGCCTTTAGTAAGATGTATGCAGATAATTCCATTTTGGAACAATAATAAGCATAAGTAATAAGAAAAAGGGATTTTATCAGTTACATATTCATTTTATTATTGATACGGTTATTACCTACTTAGTAATTCACTAATGAATCTTGAAGAAGAGACTGATGAAATAACATGAAAAAGAAAAGGTGTTTCGTTCAAGTTGTACACGTGTCTTTCTAGTCCTTTAAGGATGCTGTGAAGAAGCCTTACAGAATATAGAACATCACAAAGCTCACAGCTCATCAAGTTAGTCATGATTTGAATTGTTAGATTGATGCCACACAGGTCAATGACGAGGAGGAAGATGGAATCAGGTAGCTTCATAGATTGTTACTGGGCTTAATACTTTTGCAACGGGGCCAGAATCCTCCTTTTTCTTACATTACGTCTTCCTTTGCCACAATCTCTCTCTGAGTCCCAGGAGAAAAAAACCTCATCTTCTCTTGCTAACTAATCAGATTCTGTCAATGCAATCGGGCCCTGCTCCCCATAAATAGTGCCTCAGAAAACATTCTTCCACTCTGCGTTGCTATTTCTGTGATTTGCTGTGTGCAGTCCCATGTTATACTGGTCTTGAGAGTGCTGAGATCAAATTGGTTTACGCGTCTGGTTAATTTTCTAAAATGCAAGGTCAATATCTTACCACAATAGATTGACCAAATATAGGTTTGAATAGAAAATGAAATGTACTCCTGGGATGATAAAATCTCATTCCTCTACAGCTTCTGGGATATGTACATTTTTTATGGTATTTATACGATTTTATGTGAGTTCATGTCAGGCTGTATATAACCCCCAAAATAGATTTTTTTTTCCGAGATATTATGAATACATCTGGAAATTACACAAGAGACAGTAAACCTGAAGGGGGAAGACACTTCTCAAGAAAACAACTTAATTACATATCAAAACTAATTAAGACACACCTGTCAACATTTTGGGGTTTTTTTATAAGAAATTTGGTGCAATGAACTTATTCCACTGTGGCAGCTGTCTGTAATGGTACTGCATTTCCCAACTGAAAAGTAAGAAACAAGTAGCTCAGGGAGTGATAAAATGACACACAAGAGATTATTTTTAGCTGATCAGCCTGTAGACTCATTTGCTTATACTCTGGAAATGATATGTTGCTTTTTTTTTCCTTTTTTTTTTTTTTAAATTTGCTGGTGCAAAAAAGATTTACATTTGGGGGAAGTTCTACTTGACTCATTTCTTGCAGTTGTTCAGGACCATGAATTGAAATTGTTCTTTGTAGCTGCTTTCTTCAAAGCATTTCTCTCTCACCACAAAGAATCCTATACAGTGACTAGGCACAGGTGAGTCTGAATGAAAGCCCTTTTCAAACAGCAATTAAGTATTCAGCTGGAATCTCCTTTTTTTCTACTCACAAGTAGTATTAGCTCAGGTACCAAGAATGAAATGTGGTCTCCAATTCATGAGTTATTACTTCTTCTTTGTAATTTTCTTTATTTTTTTGTTACTACAGTGTTTCACTTTTCTGCGGGTCTCTGTAAAATTTCGCCATCTTTTCACTCAGTAGCTGCATTGACTTAAGTGCTGTATCAAAGTAATAGTGTTACCACGACACAACATACATCCAAATTGTACAAGGGAATGGGAAAAGTCAGAGCTCTTCACCTTTGAAGGACAGTGACTTTCAAATTCTGCTGTTTGCTCCATTCAGAGAGGATTCAGAAGGTTCTGCTGGCTGGTAGAATCTGTGTGATGAATTCAGTAGTCCCTACTCCAGCTCCTTGACCCATACTGCTGCTGCTGATAGAGGCCCCTGAAGGAAGATCCCTTAAACTGTACTCAAGTATTTCCACTAAGCAACAGAAACACAGGGATGTGCTCTTAATTCTTCAAACACATCCAGCCTGGAGAAAGCCTTGATCTCTGGAATGTAATAACAAGTGAAATACTAGAACTCAGCTCAGTTGCATAAAGGAAAAGGAAGAGCCATACCCTAGGAAAAACTTCCCAGTCTGCTGCGCCAGAATGGGCTCCCATAGATCCTGCTGTCATATCTGCCAGCCCACGTAGATTATTCTCATTTTACGAGGTATGGCTGTAGGTGTCTATTCTTAAGCAATTCGGTTCAGCCTCTATTCAAAGTAATGAATGGAGTTTGGAGAGCTAAGTAGAGGTATCCAGTTTATTAGTTTGGGGAGACATTTCATGTTGTGCAACTCTGAAAACTCCATTCAGAGCAATAACTGAAGGTAAGAGATTACAAATGGTTGAAGTAAGCGAAAAGGCAAGAAGGCAGGAAACTTTTGTTCTCTTATTTTCCAGAATTGTATAAATCCTCACAGCAAGGTAAAAAGATACTCTGATGATGAATATGTAAAACTCCATGTAGAATGAAGTACAGAATCAGTCCTCCTCTCTTGTATTTTCTTCACACATATATTCAATAGAAAATAAGCTAATTGTCATCCCAATACCATCTCTGACGCCATCCACTACTTGCCCTTGTGCATTATAATGCATGGGCCCAAATCTGTGGTTCTTAATTGAGCGGAACTACCATTGAAAACAACAGGATTTCATTTGATTAAGGACTGCAAAATACGTCCCCATGTGTGCACTTCTTTGTTCATGGTTAGTCAGACAGTAAGTCATGCAAAAGCTCTTTTTAATTACATTTTCAGATGGTGACATAATTGGTTGGAACAATCAATATCTTGCTTGATTCCTGAAGGTGAGACTTTCCAAATGAGACCACTGTCATACTTATTCTGAGGTGTAAAACCTTGAGAATACTTTTCAGTAGATTATTAATGTTTATTATTACTTGCATTCAAATAAATAGAAAATAAGATAGAAATTTATATGTTATGGTTGTTTTGAGTTTGTCAGAATTCTCAAAATATTTGCAATACATCAGAACTGTTACTTTACTTTTAGTATAGTTAAAACTGACAGATACGCTCCTTAAGAAAACTAGATGCTGTCACCGGAGTGAAGTTGTACCTAGTACCATGTAAAATGTAGATACGTGTTCAACAAGCAGGCAGAGAATATTCATGAGTGGAAATTTGTTTTGTGGTGGTCAGTTCACCGGGGAAAGAAAGGGGGACAATCTGAAGAAAGTGGCTAAGAAGGACCAGAAATCCACATAGGCAGTGACATCCTCACTGAGAAAAAGACATGCAAGAAAAAGCTCTTAGTTTAATTTTTAAAACTATGGCAAAAAAACACTTGACTTCATCATCAATTTCTCCTCCCAACAGAAACACCCTGAATTTAGCTAAGCATTTGGGTCAAAAGGGCCAATAATACACATTAAACTTTAATAGGTTTGGCAGGCAGTAAGTTAAGAAAAAGAAGTGAAGGCATCAATGTTATTCATCCTTTTGTTCCCAATCTACTATGCAACCTGAAAAATGAATCCAGCTCATACTGGGGTATAATATATTTTATTGTAAGCTGTTTGCTCCATCCAGACTGAAGTCTGGCTTCAAGTAAGTTAACTGTTCTAAATCACTGTGATTTTAAGCTAGAAAAGGAAATTGGAGGTGAGGGGAGAAATTTGTGCTCGTTTTAACCCTTATTCCTCTCACGTCTCTTACAAGCAAAATTCCTACTGAGACGAAAATGAAAACAGCTACATCACATCCCTGAAGAGCCTGTGTCTCTGCCATCAGCCTATGTAGTGTATTGGATGAATGCAGTGCACAAAGACTGGTATTAACACCTTTATGTATCTCGGGCTTCTTTTTGGATAAATTCAAGACTTTTCAAAGTGAGTGTATTTGACTGTTATAAGGGGAAAACTTTTGAAAATCTAATAAACATGAGTTGCAATAATGTCTGAGTATCAATTTTCCGATCTGTAAGTTATTTACTGTACTTAATGACTTGTGGATTGTGTTAACAATAACCACATGCTCCAGCAGAATGGCTTTTGTAATGCATGTTTGTAGACAGTAATAAAATATGCTTCCAAAACTATATTTTGGCTCCTCTCCCATGTGGCTACTTAAGAAAAGCCCCGTAAGAGTAGGATGGTATGGAAAATTGTAAAATTGGCTTTGAAAATGATGTATTCATTATTGATGCCACTTATTACTCAGCATACAGCAGGATTTATGGAGTATTGTGGTTTGAAAGAATAAATATATTGTTGAAGAATAGAATTTTCCCTACCTCCCCTATCCTTCCCACACTCCCCTATCCTTAATGATGGTTGGTAAGTACTGGTAAAGCATATGTAAGTTGAAATCTTGGCATTGTTGTACATAGTGAAGTAGCATTCTCTGACCTCAGCATATACCATTTTTTCCCTTTAAATGCAAAGATAATTAATATCTGTTTTTCTAGAATATTTCACAGTGACTGCCGGTGCCGCAGGGTAAGTGTTTCATGAAGGTTTCTCCTCAAGATTATGTAACTAGTTTGAATTCTAATGTTAATATCCAAGGTAGTTGTCCTGGTTTCAGCTGGAATAGAGTTGATTTTCTTCCTTGTAGCTGGTATAGTGCTGTGTTTTGGATTTAGTATGAGAATAATGTCAATAACACACTGATGGTTTTAGCTGTTGCTAAGTAGTGCTTATACTTAGTCAAGGACTTTTCAGCTCCCCATGCTCTGCCAGCGAGGAGGGGCACAAGAAGCTGGGAGGGGGCACAGCCAGGACGGCTGACCCAGACTGGCCACAGGGATATTCCATACCATATGATGTCATGCTCAGTATATAAACTGGAGGAAGTTGGCCGGGGAGTTGGTGATTGCTGCTCAGGGACAGGCTGAGCATCTGTCAGCGGGTGGTGAGCAATTGCATTGTACATCACTTGTTTTGTATATTCTTTTATTATGATTGTTGTTGTTGTTATTATTATTATTATTCTCTTCCTTTGCTGTCCTAATAAACTGTCTTTATCTCAACCCATGAGTTTTACTTTCTTTTTCCATTCTCCTCCCCATTCCACTGGGAGGACGAGGGGAGTGAGCAAGTGGCTACGTGATGCTTAGTTGCCAGCTGGGATTAAACCATGATGGTGGTGAAGAGTGTCACTGAACTTTATCTGATGCTGAAGATGATTAAGAGAGGCGGGATCAGATCCATAATATGTATTGTACTTTTTGTTAGTTGCTGACCTCCCTTATACATACTGACATGTAAAACTGTATGCTACAGTTTAATTAATTTTTGAAAGGGGAAGGTCTAAAAGCGCTGTCTGTGAGCTATAAGTTACTTTATTGCACAGCCAAAAAGTTGGATTTGCATGGGAAAATGAACAACATGGGCATAAACTAAACTAAGCTGTATCCAGAAAGTAATTGGAATCAGCTTCAATTACAACAATTAGTAGGCTTAAAGAAGAAACACATATCCATTGCATAGCTATGCATTTCACCCACAATCAGCTCCACAGAGAGCATGTGTATTAAAATGATGCTCAGAAAATATTTGAACTGTACTGTTTCATGGTGAATGAACAATTAATTTGTAGGAAATATACAGCCAAGATATAAATGTGCTCACATGTGATTATACAGGACACAGATGAGTGCCATTCTGTGAAGAGAAAGTCCATGATCATCAAAAAATAAAAGGGTAGTATGGAATACGATGCAGAACAGAGATGTCTGACCAGTAAATTGAGCTTGCTCTGCCAGAGGTCAGGCAAAGAACAGGACTGAAAATCGGGCAGATAAGCAACTCTCAATACCGCTGGGCTAAATTAGGGCATGTTACCTTGGTCTCAGCACAGGACTGACTGAAATTTCAGCAGGAGGCCCCCTGGGGTGCTAATACAATGAACTCAAGTTTGCTCATAACACTGTCCGATACTACCACATAATAATCACCCACAAGAAGTACAGAGTGGGTCTGTAACCTTCAGTAGATTGCCTTAAACCAATGTTATATTCCCTTACAGTTTATGGCACATCCTTCTTACTCTACAACTTCAGAGGGTACTCTCAACAATCAGGGTGAGAAGCAGCTTTCTGGGCTGAGGGAGGGCAGTATTGCATTAACATTAGCATGCTCATCTTAAGGAACATTAAACAGCCACTAAAGGCCAGATTTATCTCACCTAACTTTGATCTCCCAAAGTTAAGATCTAGCCTAAAGTTATCTCCCACTGTAGGCCGTGGAGAAAAGCAACCTGCAGAGGGCAACTCATTCCAGGTACCTTAACATGTCTCACAGGATGGCATGAATAGCTGGAACGATGTCTCTGAATCCACTGTTTACAGATGTAGTCTAAACTAGTGCCATCCCCTGGGTTGATTTAGCACAGGTCTGAGCCACAACCTCTAGGCTCTTTGAAGGACTGGTTCAACTTTCAGGTGTCCTCAAGAACAGGGAAAAGGTAAAAGCGGTACCATACTTGTCAGCTTTCCATACAGATACACATCTGTGCATCTGGAGATTATGCCCCGGGTGTTTAAATTTGGTATGCTGTTCTTTACACCCACTGTGAAACCTCGCTGACTGTCATGTTGGGACTTGTCAGCTCAACCTCTGAGCAAGATTCTTTGCTTTGTAATTTCTATTAACTTCAAAATCCTGAAAGAGAAAAAGCTGTTGATCTCAGCTTTCTCAGTGAGAAAATACTTATTCTCTGGATTTACTTTTTTAAATAAATTTACTGTAGGAAATTATAGTTAGGTATCGACTTCCATATTGCATGAGACATCAGATAGACTCCCTAACAAGCAGGAAAAAGAAAGCTGAAATATATCTCTCTGTTACCTAATTACATGTTATTGTCATTCTCAAAATGTAGAGCCTAACTCTGAATTTATTCTTAAATGTAAGAGACAAAATGCCAATGAGTTCAGTTGAGTTATCCTGATATAATATTGATAACTGTAAATGACCACAAAATCAGTCCCTAAGAACATCAGCTGTAAATTATATGACAATGTATAAGTAAATCTGTGTTTCAGACAAGCTTTAAATCTCTTTCATTCCCTTCCTTTCTTGTCCTGTATCCCACTAACTAATGTCATTTAGGATTTTTAGAAATG
This sequence comes from Phoenicopterus ruber ruber, assembly GCA_009819775.1. Lineage (NCBI taxonomy): Eukaryota > Metazoa > Chordata > Aves > Phoenicopteriformes > Phoenicopteridae > Phoenicopterus > Phoenicopterus ruber. The sequence goes on along the minus strand of CM020215.1, from coordinate 184,438,354 downwards.
TACAAACAGCATGAAACAGCTGTTACAAAAGAGTTATTTTGTGCCAGGTCCAATACTGGATATTTTTATTTTATTTTAAAGACTTGTCTACATCACAAAGATATTGAGAAACTAATATGACTGTAGAAAGTTTATAGCCAACAATAATTGCTACACTTTCAGTATACATTCTACCTGGGGTCACAACAACCCCAGGCAACGCTACAGGCTTGGAGAGGAGTGGCTGGAAAGCTGCCCGGTGGAAAAGGACCTGGGGGTGTTGGTCGACAGCCGCCTGAATATGAGCCAGCAGTGTGCCCAGGTGGCCAAGAAGGCCAACAGCATCCTGGCCTGTGTCAGAAATAGTGTGGCCAGCAGGAGTAGGGAGGTGATCATCCCCCTGTACTTGGCCCTGGTGAGGCCGCACCTCGAGTACTGTGTTCAGTTTTGGGCCCCTCACTACAAGACAGACATTGAGGTGCTGGAGCGTGTCCAGAGACGGGCAATGAAGCTGGTGAAGGGTCTAGAGCACAAGTCCTATGAGGAGCGGCTGAGGGAACTGGGGATGTTTAGCCTGGAGAAAAGGAGGCTGAGGGGAGACCTTCTCGCTCTCTACAACTCCCTGAAAGGAGGTTGGAGCCAGGTGGGGGTCAGTCTCTTCTCCCTAGTAACAGATGATAGGACAAGAGGAAATGGACTCAAGTTGCACCAGGGGAGGTTTACATTGAATATTTGGAAAAATTTCCTCACCAAAAGGGTTATCAGGCACTGGAACAGGCTGCCCAGGAAGATGGTGGAGTCACCATCCCTGGAGGTATTTAAAAGACGTTTAGATGTGCTGCTGAGGGATATGATTTAGTGGTGGACGTGGTAGTGATAGGTTAACAGTTGGAGTCGATGATCTTGGAGGTCTCTTCCAACCAAAAAGATTCTATGATTCTATGATTCTACCTGCAGAGAAGTGTTTCTACATCCCTGCATCTTTGCTCACAGTGAAATCCTAGAATATTTCCACTACTAATAAAGTAGAAGGGAAAATTCCCCAAATTCTCTCAACAGTGCTCTTACTTCCCTAACTGCCAAACATTTGAATCTTCCAGTAGATTTGATACCTACTGGACTGGATGAATGTCTGGCAAGAAGTTATCCATTATTTAACATAAATCATAAATCTTTATTTTGAAGTCAGTTGAACTAACATTGCTTAGTGGTAAACACATTTTGTTTTTCTTTCTTCTAAAAATGATTAGCAAGCGTAAGGTAGCCATTGATTGAACTAATGCTAGTCTCACTCTTCACCAATGTCTCTCACACAGCAGAATAAACAAACAAGACAGCTGCTTGCAAATGAGACTGATGCACCTTTGATTTTGGTAGGATCTAAGGAGGCAAAGGCAACAGACCCATGCTAACTTCATGAAGAACTGGAACCCAAGTTACATTTAGAAAAGTTTTTCTCCAGAATGATGTTCTCCTTTTTTTCAGGCTTTCACAGAAGTGAAGCTGCTGATGACTCTGCTTAAAGATTTTAGCTGGTTCTGGGGACCATATTTCTGCTGACCAAGAAGGAAGCTGGTGTAGGCACACCAGCAGAGGATTTGACACCACTTCTCTTTTATCTGCTTTCCTGCTTATCTTTTCGTAATAAGTATTTCAGTATAATGCTGTTTCAAAACATTTTTCCACAAAGTATTACCTTTTGCAAGGAAGAGGTATAAGAGGCATTTTATTCTTTTTTTCCTCATGCCTAATGAATCATAAATAATTTCAATTAAATTCATGCCCCTGTACAGCAGGTTTTCTTCTTTCTCGAACATAATAAAATAACCAAAAAATAAATTAAGGAAAAAAGGCCATAAGCACTTTTCTAGATTTAGTTTTCGATACATAGTCTGTGCTCAATTGTCAAATTTGCTTAAGTCTAGTGTTAATTATGTATGGTGTGGTGTTACATAGTCCAGTATTCTAACATCTCTGGAGCTCAGTCTTTTCACAAATCAAACAAGATGAAAAAAATTGAACTGTTTTTTCAACTACTTCTTAAACAGTATGTGACCAGACAATCCAAATTTTCTTCCAGGTGTTTTTTGACAGTTCACATTGAGAAAAAATGTAAACAGCTATCTCATATTTATGAAATATAACTGGAGCACACAACCGCAGAGGAACGTTAGGTCATACAGTTCAATCACCTAGCAGGTGACCTGTTAGTATATTAATAGGCTGGTTAAAGCTTGTTCATATACCTCCTTCTCACTCCTCCTGAGGGGGGACTCCAGTGCCTGATTCCATTATATGAACCTTCTATTTCCAGACTCAATTTATTAGGATCTAATTTATACCCATTTGTTTCTGCATCATGGTGTCTTTAACTTCTTGTGGCTACCTGAAACTACTTCACTTCCATTTTTATAAGTAATTATGTCAGTGCTCAGCCTTCATATTTCTGGACAAATTTTCTTGTGTATGATTGAGTATCTATTCCTCTATCACTTTAATATTTATTCTACACACCCATTTAGTTTGGGCATCTTGAATATGGATGAACACAATGCTGTCGAGAATTTCAGATAAGGTTATATCAGGGTGCTGAACAACAATATTCACATTTCTTATTCTTTGCTGAAAGCACCTCTTGTGATCGTAGTTACTTTTTCATAATGACATTATATTAGAGAAACATAATAATCTTGCAGCCAATTAATACTCACCAGTCTCTCTCCTCCACTGTTCTTAACAACAAAGAAGGTTTCAGCTTTTGCAGAAATGCTTATTAGTTGCCATTATCCATTATTACATTTCATCTTTTGTCTTCACATGTAGTACTCATGTAATTTTAAGGTCAAACAAAGAATATATTTAATCTCAAAAAAAAATTGCTTACAGCATCATTGATGCATTTCTTCATTCTTTTCCCACTTCTTATTTCATGGCTAGAGAACCTTTAACATTTTTTTCTTTGCAAAATTTAATATTGCGAGGTCTACTTGCAATCTAAAATACAGTGAAATGTCTGGATAATGCACAAGTAGTTTTGATGGCACAACACAGTATCTGAGAAACCATATTAATAAGGGCTTGGGAAAAGAGTGTGTTTAAATGTGTATTATTAAGGTGTCCTTTATACTGGAATCAAAATAACAGAATGACTGAGAAGTTTTGAATGCGTTAAACTTCAATAAAACAAATGCATATCATTTAGTTAAGCAAATGTTGAAAATTCTGGATGTGGAGGCATCGAAAGTGCATATTTGGATATCATACTATTAAAAAAAAGAGTATATTAGTTCTTCTAAGCCCTCAGTCCAAATTCGACTCTGACAAGATGACAGAGATCTCAAAGGTGTGAAGTTCCTGCCTTAGCCCTGTATGATATAGTGTACAGGTTACAGACAGGATTTGTAATTTGTTTGCACTGCCAACAGTATAGGAGAAGCTTGTTCTGTTAGTATTCCAGCAAGCAGAAGGCAGAGGTTCACACATACTGTTTATTCAATATAACTGTAATTCAGATCTAGTCACAGCATCTGACACCTGTTTAAAAAAAAAAAGGGGGGGGGGGGGGGTAATGCAAAAGAAGGGAGGATACATTTTGATGTACCATAAAGTGAAACACAGAGCCATGGAAAATTCAGCTTCCTTAGTTCTGCTTTTCATGTAACTACTTTTTTTTTTCCAAATTGGCTATTTTTAATTCTTGAAATGACAGTGATTTGACTTTACATTAGAAGAGTGTGTGCGTTTCAGCCTACTTAGGTTGCAACAGAGGGGAAAGGACAGAGACCTACAGCTAGTATGATATAACATCCTTCCATTGTCTTATATAAGTGTGTACATAATTTTATTACAGAACAAATAATAAGAGAGACAACCTCTTGGCAGCAGAATACAATTGGAAGATTGTGTTAAACTGACTGGATTTTTAAATGTATACTGTCTTATTTTCTGGTAAAAGAGAAAATGACTCAATGGTTTTGAATGTTACCTTTATATTTATTATTGTATTTATTATATAAATAAAATGAAATACAGAGGAGTCTATTGGCAAAGGTGATCATCTACAAGACATACTGCAGTTAACATTTCCATTCCTCTGCCTATGGAACAAGAAATCATAATGTATATGTAGAAATAAAATATAACAACTCCATGGCATACTCATTACAAAAATCTGGGATCCCATTGAGAAGAGTAACATGTAAGGATATCCAGCAGATATAGTACTAAACATTTGTTCCAAAAGTGCAAATTAACTGCTGCAGTCAGAAAGCTGATGAAGTGATAAGAGGAAAATCAACCATAAAAGACAACGATGATGAAGATAAAACCATTCAATAATCCAAGGGAAATTGACATTTCCTGGCTAACATTCATGAATTCATACCTGTATACATGTGTATGCCCACATATACCTCTATATAATTTATTTAGCATTAGCAAATATTTGTTTGTTCTCAGTCTTGACTTTGTCAGGGAAGTGGTGAGAGTTGCTGTTCTGTTAAAATTCACAGCTTCCCGACTTTTAAAGCCAATAGAACCTATTAAATAAAGTCTTCTGACTGTGGGTAAGCAAACACAGAATTACATCTCATTACTCTGATTTTCAACTCAGCAAGAATGATATTAATAAGGCGACTGAAATGAGTGAGGACGCAGCCTTCGCACACTTACACCCAGGGTGCATCCAGGCATGGTCACTGCTGTTCCTGTGCTGTCTCCTTTCACTGCCCACTGTCGACTCTTTTCACAGCCATTTGTGATTGCACATCAACAACATGATGCATTCGGGGCCAGGGAGCAAGTATATGCATGGAAGTGAAACACCTAATGCTGCTGACACTGCCTCCTCTTCTTCCTCACAGCTGCTCTTTGTACTCACAGCACCTTTATGCTGCTCCATTAAGAGAGTAAGAGAGGCAAAGGACTGTAACAAGTGTATAAATATGAAAAGTAGGAGAGGAAAGAACTCTTCAGCAACTTGTTTATGAGTCCAATGAATAGATCTAATAACCAGGAAGAAGATCTTTCAGATAAATTGGTCTTATTGTCTGCTGCCCAAATATTTGTACCACAGTGAGTGACAAAGAACAGCAAATCAGAAACTGTAACGGCAGATAAAAGTGGTACAGTAGAAAGGTAAATATTATTTATCATAATACTCAGAAAGAAATTCACTCCCAGGTAGAGGATCCCATTATGAGAACTTATTTCTCCATAGGGGGCACTGTAATCTATTCAGTAGCATCTAGGACAAAACAAGTTTCAGTAAGGAAATGATGAATTGAACAGCTTGTGTGGAGGAAGGAAGAAGTTTTGAAGGTTTCAGTGTCTTGGTACTTACTTTTTCATGCTTGAACACTGAACAGATTGGAAAATCCCACACTGCATTTTGGACATGCTTGCTGATTGCATAAAGGAATGAAAAGAACTTGGATGGGGAGTCTGGACAGATCCTTTTACTGAGGTGAATGGACCTTCAGCAAGGCAAGCCAACACAAAGGGTGAGATTCACCTTGTTTTTCTGCCTTTCACATGGTAGGTATTTTTTTTAAATTACCCTTGAAGTTTTCCTGTATAATAAGGAGAGATGCATACACCCTCTGGAGAGTAATTCCTGTATCCTAAGATAGGTGTCTAAGACATGTGAGATATATAGCTCTCTGGCAGTGCTTATCTCTGTTTGGTGAATATAAAAGGAGTTACACAACTGGTTGAGATAGCATACCTGTTTTTAGGACAGATGAATCATTCTTTTAGTTTTTTGTTAGAATTTTCCATATGAAGAATAGCTCTCATACATATTTTCTGCAAATAAACCCCAGCGGTATATTCATTAAGGTAAAGAACTAACCTAAGCACTGAAAAATACATATTTTTTTTTTATCTGAATGCCTGTGATGACAGAACACAAATCTTCAAATACTTAAAAGTGACAGAAGTCCTACTTTATGCCTGAAGCCACTCAGCAATATGTGTGAAGACCTAAGATTTGTCTATTTTATACTCGCCAGATGCTTCTAGCCCCTATCATGCACCTGAGAAAACATAAGGTTTAAAACAGGAGAAGTAATTGAATCAGAACAGTTTCAGGTCTACCATTCTTCCATCTTTCCAATTATACCTGTGGTTTCTGCAGTTTTGTGAGCCTGGAGCCAGAAAGAGGGCAGTCATACACACACACACTGAGACTGCAGCAAAATAAGGCAACAGTTCAGGAGCATCCTTCATCATCTGCTTGTTCAGACACATTAGTGGCCCATAACGTGCCATTTAACAGCGTGAGGATGAGACAGAACCATGTAGTTCACTGTAGTGTTGAGGGTCAGTGGCAGAGACAATGAGATAGCTGGGTGTTAATCAGTGTCACCATGAGGCAAGGGTCCAAAGGAACCAGGCTCCAAACTTTCATTTGAAAAAGATCCCTAAGGCCATTAACCAGAATTGGGATTTCCAGGCCTTGCCTGCAGTTCAGGCATTCTCATATTACCAGATCAAATGCCATGTTGCAGATTTTCCTGTCTTTTTCCTAAAAGTCAGCAAAGTGACTACTCTCAGGTGCAGCTATTCAACACATCATGCATATATAGAGCAAGTCCAATCAAGTATACGGTAACTACAACCCCAAATTTATTCACTAGACGTGTGACATAGGAACATACTGTGTGTGCTCAGTTTATCCGGCCAGGTTTGGAAAGACTGGCAATCAGGACTGCCAGGTCCTGCAAGATCCTTCACACAGTGCGTATAGGTATGCAGATACTTGTTTCAATGCACATAGGAACTTATGCAGAAAATCTGAACTACCCTACCTGCCTAGAATTACTTGTTTGTCTCCTACTGCCTGATCCTTCCCATTTCAAGGACGTAAGGGTGAGAAGTGGAGGGGTGGGAAGGTGGTGAAATCACCCTGCCTCTCTTTCTGGCTGGAAGGAATCCAGCTCTTGAAAAGCAACTATTGAAATTTAAGTCTGCTACCCTTCTCTAATTTGGGTTTTTGTGTGCAGGGTGTTTTTCTTTTTTTTTTCCCCCCTGTCAACAAAACCTGTTTTCTGCTGTGTTTTCTTATCCCTAATGTTAATGCAGAGTGTTGGAATCAGGCTAACTTTCACCTTGTTTAGTTTTTGAGAGAATTATTTCCTCTTGCATTTGCTATGGCTGTTAACCCCATTTCTCTTTACAACCCTTCTGGGGCACATACCAGTTTTGTTTTGCTCTCTTACCCAGCAGATGTTTTATACTCTCTTTTGCCTTTCAGTAATGTCACCATCACCATCAACTTCTAAATGCATAAGTCCACCAGGGACACAGTTCAAGCTGTCAGCAGCACATATTAGTCCTGGGCCCGATCCTGCTGCTTTTACTCAGTTAAATCCTGATTTCACAGGCAAGACCGCCTGGATTTTCTGAGGCTCTCAGTGAATGAAAGAATCTACCTATTTAGCAGAATCTGATGCTTCCCCACACAAGCGAGGGAAACAAGAGACTGCATTTTAAAAGCGCAGCAATTATACATTGTTTGGGTATGGAGGTTTGTTTGGTTTATTTTTTTTCTACAGCTTTGTTACTCTTTTTGCCCTTGTGTGCAGACTGCCAGAATAACGTAACTTTTTGAAGATTGATCTAGATGAGCTAAAGATCTTCTGTGATTAAGATGTTGTGGCTTCTTGAGCTCCTTTTTGTGTTTAAAATGTAAAGTGGAGATAAAGATTTGTGATCAAATTTAAATTAAAGTGTTTCTAATAGGGATTAAATTTAGATTCCATTAGGCAGTTTTTGTATACATCTTAAACAGCAAATGGTTGCTACAAACATATTAATTGAGTTTTAATTATAAGATAGATGTTTACATGATATGACTGCTAAGCTTTCTTGAAACTATTTCTAGTAATGAACTAACATTCCGAGACATATTTATGAATGCTTTAACTGAGTAACCGAGGTATAAGATGAAACAAGATATAATAATAAAAACAACCTAAACTCCACAATTAGATACAAATTATGCAGTCGGGCATTTCGTATAACCTTTATTGTTAAAATTAATTTTTTACTTGAGTCCATCTTCTGATATATAATCAAATCAACATACATTAACTACAGCAGCTATAGTACATACATAATCCAGATCTGAGTAATTGTTAGTATTGGACAGTTAAATAATACTCACTCATAGAAAGATTTTTAGATTCAACAGCGATGTGATAAGACATGGATAGTCGTACAGTAAAACACTGCATAGTCATTAGCCTTCTCTAGATAGCTGCTTAACCATCACATTATATACTCTTTTCATGAAATCATCTTATCCTAGTCAGTTTTTTCCTGTTCAGACTGTTTTTCATGCATAACTGGTCCCAGCTCTCTTCTCTTCACGTAGATCTCCGCTTCAGTTCACGACTGGGGAAGCTGAGGAGAACATTTTCAAAGATGTGGCTGAACGTAAAGGTGCTATTTATTTTTCAAACGATGGTAGCAACATAAAATCCTGGAGTCATGGTTGACTCACAAGTAGCACAAGAAGATATTAGATGACATCCCAGCAAAGAGTGCAACGTGTATGGGGGAGTACAGGTTCCTAGCACAGTACTGACCCAATCCCTTAGCTGTTCGCTACGATATGAGGAAAGTTACTGCGAAAACTGCAAAGACCAAGTGACACCGCTTAATTGGATTGCGCTCCAACGCACTTGAAACCTTAACTTGCTTTTGTTTTTAAAGGATCTTTTGTTGTTTGTGAATAATAATGGATTACTATCTCACAGCACTGTTATGACATTTGATTAATGTTTGTGAAGTGTTTTGAGACCCTTATTTGAAAGGCACGAAAAACTACAAAGTATTGTTATTATCCTTTCTCTGAATTCCCCCAAGTTCCAGGTGGCTCATAACATTTTAGGGAAAGGCTGTCAGAGTAACCCCGTAGACTCCATTAAAGCAATGTATTTCATCTGTTTACCAATAATTTCCATTTTATGCTTTTAGATTTTCCTAGGTTCTGGTCTCTTTCCTTCAGCTGCGTAATGTATGAGACAGAATGATATGTCTGATATGATGAAAATGGGGCTGTTCCCAAGACTGGGACCTTTAATCTTGGCTACCTGTTGATAAACTGCTTTTACAATAGGGTCTCTAAAATGAAGAAAAACAAACAACAAAAATAAATGGCAGGTAAAAAATATAGACCATGCCAGGTATCTCTCAGAGGTTTAGTATGTACCAAATGATTTCACTGAGAAATTCCCAGCTGTACAAGTAGATCTTAATCTCTTCCAGTTTGTGCACTTCATCTTTTCTGTATCAGTCAGGCAGCCAAGTTAGTTTTGCTTTTCCGATGCAAAATTCAGATCAGATATTTTGAAGTCTGTGCAAGACCATATGAAGTGAGGAGTGTAGTAGTACAAAATCATTGTGCGCTGTGTGCATGTATATCCAGATACACCACAGCTTGAGATGTAATATCTAATACAATTTGAATGTTATCTTTCCCTGCATATATTTGTAACTGAATGGCTGCTGGCAATTATTCTTCAAATAGCGCAGAATCTTTGTTTTGGGAAAGGTTTCTTATATAATTCCGTTGTTTTTCTAGCTGCTCAGTGCTTCAGGATGAAAATAGATCAGGACTCTGGCAGATATTTTAAAACAGAAATACAAACCAAGTTTTCTTGATGTTCCTGTCACAGGGCTGCATAGGGTACAACTGTAGGAGTGAAACACTCAGAAGCAGTCGTGCCGCTGTCTACTGACCCAAATACAAACAAATCAGGAACCACGCTAGTATTCCTATTTCTGTGCCCTTTCTTTCCTCCCACAGCCCTCAGGAAAGCAAAATATATTAAAAAAAAAAAAAAAAAAAAAGGCAAAATCCAGATGTTATACAATTATAACATATTCCCTCCTCCTGTGATATGTTTCTTTGAGCTTTAGACTAGCAGACAGCAGTGCAACAGCAGAATTTTAGCACACAGAATGTCTCTATCAATTAAAGTAAACCATACGATAGAAGCAACACAGTGTGCCAGAAATCCTTACAGTCAAACAGTAAAAAAACATCCAGAAAGAGAAAAAACACAAGCATAGAGTAGTAGGAGCTTTACTATCTTGATTACATTATTAAAGATGTGTGTGTGAGGGGAAGAAATATAGAGGAAAAACGTGTTTAAAAATCACACTTTAGATTTTTCCAAAACTGAGGTAATTTTCAACTTTTTTTTTCCTTACACCCACCCCCCCCAATTTCTCTACTGATTCTGTTGCTTTCCACTTAGATAATGGAAATGTAGGCAGGTATAGCTTTCTTTTTAGTTAAATTGTTGTTCCTTTTTGAATATCCTTTGCAATTTGTGCTCCAGAATCTAAGCTTTCATTAAAAAGCAATATTTCTAGCACAGATGGTAGTGAAGATAACCATGAAAACATCAACTGATTATAAACCAGGACAGTGATGACTTCCGTATATTGCCGACAGCTTGAAACAATAGCTCCAAAAAAACCTAGTCCAGTGGGTGATCTGGCCCATTTGATTCAATGCCTAGTTAACTCCTGCTATGTCTAAAATGAGGGACCTAAGGACACCTCCAAGCTTCCAGGTCTGGATGGTGTCGTGGTTTAGCCCCAGCCGGAGGCTGAGCCACGCGGTCGCTCGCTCACCCCCCCCTCCCGGTGGGACGGGGAGAGAATTGGGACGAAGAAAAGCAAAAACTCGTGGGTTAACAACAACAACAGTTTAACCAAACAACAAAGGGAAAGAGAACAAAACAAGCGAGAAACCCCAACAATGACAACAACAGCGAGTACTTAGCGGTGCTTTCCGGACAGGTCGCTCCCGCCCGCAGCCCGACGCCCAGCCCGCTCCGAGCAGCGATCCCCGCCCCGCCAGTCACCCCCTCTAAATAGTGAGCGTGACGGGCACATGGTATAGAATAGACCCCGGCCAGCTTCTGGTGAAAATTAACCCTATCCCAGCCGCAACCAGGACATTATCCACCCCTTATTCTATACCATATATGTCACGCTCAGATCCTACACTTTCCAATTAATCACCACCACTTTTCCTGATATATATATATAGATATACACACAGACATCATTCCCTTAGTCTATGGACCATCCCTTTGAAGTGTCCATTGAGTTCATTTAGTCTATGACTTTAGGCTCCATCTGTCAGAATAGTCTCTTGGGGCAGGAGAGATGATGTGGAGTTTGCTCAGTCGGTGAAACAGGGCTGGGTCTCGGTGTGGTGTGGCAGGCGACACTGGACGCAGTGGGAGGATGGTGTGTAGTGCTGGATTGTTGCATCTGGAACTTGCAGTCACAGTATCTGGCTCGGCTGCTGCATCATGTCCACGGTCTGTGGGTTGAAGATGCCGATCTCTTGAGGAAGTTGATGGGCGCCAGTTGCTAAAGCCAGTTCTGCTTCCATTACTGCTGCACTTTGCTCAGTTTTATCAATAGTTCATTCATTGACTATTCTCACCCAAAATCAAATCCCCTCGAGGTACACATCGGACTTCCCCATCCTTTCGCATCACCCACCAAGTGCACCCAGGTCCTTGAGCAAAAACAATCCCACGGATGGGTTTGCCTTTGCCCGAGGCAGGAGTAACCCAGACTGTCTTCCCTAACATATTCTTCATGTGCACTACAGGAACTTTATCCCCTTCTACAGTATGTAAAGGCTTTGACTGGGCAGGACCAGCTCGATTGGTAGACCCTCTAGTGTTAACTAACCAGGTGGCTTTTGCTAAATGTGTATCCCAATGTTTGAAGGTCCCACCACCCATTGCCCTCAGTGTAGTTTTCAGTAGTCCATTGTATCGTTCTATTTTCCCAGAGGCTGGTGCATGATAGGGGATGTGATACACCCACTCAATGCCATGCTCTTTGGCCCAGGTGTCTATAAGGTTGTTTCGGAAATGAGTCCCATTGTCTAACTCAATCCTTTCTGGGGTGCCATGTCGCCATAAGACTTGCTTTTCAAGGCCCAGGATAGTGTTTCGGGCAGTGGCGTGGGACACAGGATATGTTTCCAGCCACCCGGTGGTTGCTTCCACCATTGTGAGGACATGGCGCTTGCCTTGGCGGGTCTGTGGGAGTGTGATATAATCAATCTGCCAGGCCTCCCCATATTTGTATTTCAGCCATCGTCCTCCAAACCAAAGAGGCTTTGACCGCTTGGCTTGCTTGATTGCAGCACATGTTTCACACTCATGGATAACCTGTGCGATAGTGTCTATGGTCAAGTCCACCCCTCGGTCACGAGCCCATCTGTATGTTGCATCTCTTCCCTGATGGCCTGAGGTGTCATGGGCCCACCGAGCTAGGAATAATTCACCTTTATGTTGCCAGTCCAGATCTACCTGCGCCACTTCAGTCCTAGCAGCCTGATCCACCTGCTGGTTGTTTTGATGTTCCTCAGTGGCCCGACTCTTGGGTACATGAGCATCTACATGGCGTACTTTTATAACCAGCTTCTCTAGCCGGGCAGCAATATCTTGCCACAATTTGGCAGCCCAGATGGGTTTGCCTCTGCGCTGCCAGTTGCTCTGCTTCCATTGCTGTAACCACCCCCACAGAGCATTCGCCACCATCCAGGAGTCGGTATAGAGATAGAGCACTGGCCACTTCTCTCGCTCAGCAATATCTAAAGCCAGCTGGATGGCTTTCACCTCTGCAAACTGACTCGATTCACCTTGTCCTTCAGTGGCTTCTGCAACTCGTCGTGTAGGACTCCACACAGCAGCTTTCCACCTTCGATGTTTTCCCACAATACGACAGGACCCATCAGTGAACAGGGCATATTCCTTCTCATTTTCTGGTAGTTCATTATATGGTGGGGCCTCTTCAGCACGTGTCACCTCTTCCTCTGTCGACATTCCAAAATCTTTCCCTTCTGGCCAGTCCGTGATCACTTCCAGAATTCCTGGGCGACTGGGGTTTCCTATTCGAGCTCGTTGTGTGATCAGTGCGACCCACTTGCTCCATGTAGCATCAGTTGCATGATGTGTAGAGGGGACTCTCCCTTTGAACATCCAGCCCAGCACCGGCAGTCGGGGTGCCAGGAGGAGCTGGGCTTCGGTACCAACCACCTCCGAAGCAGCTCGAACCCCTTCATATGCTGCCAAAATCTCTTTTTCAGTTGGAGTGTAGCGGGCCTCAGATCCTCTGTATCCCCGGCTCCAAAACCCCAGGGGTCGACCTCGAGTCTCCCCTGGTGTTTTCTGCCAGAGGCTCCAGGTAGGGCCGTTCTCCCCGGCTGCAGTGTAGAGCACATTTTTAACATCTTGCCCTGCCCCGACTGGCCCAAGGGCTACTGCATGAACTATCTCCTGTTTAATTTGTTCGAAGGCTTGTCGTTGCTCAGGGCCCCATGTGAAATCATTCTTCTTTCGGGTCACGTGATAGAGAGGGCTTACAATAAAACTGTAATTTGGAATATGCATTCTCCAAAAACCCACAACGCCTAAGAAAGCTTGGGTCTCCTTTTTGTTAGCTGGTGGAGACATAGCTGCTATTTTGTTGATCACATCTGTTGGAATCTGACGACGTCCATCTTGCCATTTTATTCCTAGGAACTGGATCTCCTGTGCAGGTCCTTTGACCTTCCCTCGTTTTATGGCAAAGCCAGCTCTCAGAAGAATTTGAATTATTTTTTCCCCTTTCTCAAAAACCTCTTCTGCTGTGTTGCCCCACACAATGATGTCATCAATGTATTGTAGGTGTTCTGGAGCTCCACCCTTCTCCAGTGCAGTCTGGATCAGTCCATGGCAAATGGTAGGGCTGTGTTTCCACCCCTGGGGCAGTCGATTCCAGGTGTACTGGACACCCCTCCAAGTAAAAGCAAACTGTGGCCTGCACTCTGCTGCCAAAGGGATGGAGAAGAACGCATTGGCAATATCAATGGTGGCGTACCACTTGGATGCCTTGGACTCCAGTTCATACTGAAGTTCTAGCATGTCCGGCACGGCAGCACTCAGTGGTGGCGTGACTTCATTCAGGCCACGGTAGTCCACTGTTAGTCTCCATTCCCCATTAGATTTCCGTACTGGCCATATAGGACTATTAAATGGTGAATGCGTCTTACTAATGACTCCTTGGCTCTCCAGTTGATGAATCAGCTCACGGATGGGAGCCAGGGAGTCTCTGTTAGTGCGATATTGCCGCCGGTGCACTGTCCTGGTAGCAATTGGCACCTTCTGTTCTTCAGCTTGCAGCAATCCCACAACAAAGGGATCTTCCGAGAGGCCAGGCAGGGTAGATAGCTGTTTGGTCTTCTCTGCACTCACCGTGGCTACACCAAAAGCCCATCGGTATCCCTTTGGGTCCTTGAAGTACCCTCTCCTGAGGTAGTCTATGCCAAGGATAGAAGGGGCCTCTGGGCCAGTCACAATGGGGTGCTTTTCCCACTTGTCCCCTGTTAAGCTCACCTCAGCCTCCAATACTGACAATTCTTGGCATCCCCCTGTCACTCCTGAGATCCAGATGGGTTTCGTGCCCCTATGCTCTGATGGCATCAGACTACATTGTGCACCTGTGTCTACTAAAGCCCTATACTTCTGTGGGTTTGATGTGCCAGGCCATCGAACCCACACAGTCCAGTATACCCGGTCATCCCTTTCCTCCTCCTGGCCGAAGGCAGGGACCCTCTATTCCTGTTCCTCGTCAGAGTATTCCCTGTCTGAGCCTTGCAGCGCCAGACCAGAAGGCCCCTCCTCAGGATCAAGGGAGGTGATTTCAGTTCTTCTCTGTTTGGGAAATCGCTGATTGCCTTCGTGCATCTCTACAGCAACTCTGCTGACAGACTTCTTGGGTGGCCCCTTCTTAACAGCTGTCTTCCCTCTCAGTTCACGTACACGGGCTTCCAGCTTAAAGGTGGGTTCACCGTCCCACTTCCTCATGTCCTCCCCCTGGTCACGCAGGAAGAACCAGAGTGCTCCACGCCGCGTGCGTCTGGGGCTCCCTTTCCCTCCGACTGAGGCAGGAGAGGACTGATTTCTTGGGGCATTCCTGATAGTCAAGGCACTGGCCCGTAGGGATGAGGCGGTACAGAGATTTTCTTCAAAGTTTTGGAGCCAAGACGACACTCTCTCCACAGTTGGCGTATCAATATCTGGGAAATACATCGCTGCCAGACTGTTAGAATATGATGCTGGGGCGCTCTGAATCACCTTCCTCCACATAGCCCGTGTGCACAGGACATCGTCTGGATCTTTGGAGACCTCATCATTGTCTAGATCCCTGTAGATGACTTCCAGTACCGCTAATTCTCTCAGGTACTGGATGCCTTCATCTGCAGTGGTCCACTTTCCTGGGGAGTTCACAAGATCTTCCTTGAATGGATACCTTGCCCTTACACTTGAGAGGAGCCGTCTCCAGAGACTGCAAATTGTTGCCTCTCTTCCAATTCCTCTCTCAATTCCCCGGTTCCTAGCAAGGGATCCCAGCTGTTGGGCTTCTTTGCCTTCCAAGTGCTGACTGTCAGCCCCGCTATCCCAGCATCGGAGCAGCCAGGCAGCAATCCGCTCACCTGGCTGGCGGCTGTAATCTTTCCGCATGTCTCGAAGTTCTGCTGAGGTCAGGGACCGGGTAGTTTCTGCTTCCTGTCGAAATTCTCTCACTCCTTCCTCTGATGTCCTTGTCGAAGGACCGGCTTCTTGATCCGACCCTTCCTCTTCTTCCTTTTCCCTTACTAATCGAGGGTATGGACCCGTTGTCCTCCTTGTCCATTGCTTCTTTTTGACTACTGGGGCAATTACTGTAGTTGGTGGTGTTGTTTGGGTCCCTATCTCAACCATGGTGTCCTCAGGTGCAGTTTGGGTCCCTGCCTCAACCGGAGTCCTCTGGGAATGCTGAACTGCGGCTCGATAGGCACAAGCCAGGCCCCAGTACAACGCTAGAAGCTGGTGGTTCTCATTGGGATAGGCAAGGCACCCTTCTATCAGGTGGCGTGTCAGTTTGCTAGGGTTGCTCACTTGTTCAGGTGTAAAGTCCCAGGCTATGGGAGGTGTTAACCGCCCTAGGAACCTGCCCAAGTCCTTCCACACACCCTGCCACCCTGGGACCGGCTGCCTCAGGTCACGCTTCAATATAGCCTCACCCAAAAGTTGTCTTCTCTTCCACCAGGACGAGACCAGATTCCACAAACCCCATAATATGCCAACAATATTAGTAAGTAATACCAAGCAGTTCACACAAGGGTGAGTAAAGACCTCAGGAGCCTGTGTAATAAGCCTGTCTACATTAACCCTGGGTAGGGAGAGGGAGATGATGTATTCCCTCATCCTCTCCACCAGATAGCTCCCCCAGCACAGTGAGACCGTCAGTGCCAGAACAAACCACATTCGTATTAACATGTTGCCAAAAGTCAAGAGATAAACAACGCAGCCAGCAAACTTTTTTTTGGACCCGTGCAGGAGCTTGTCACTTAGTAATTACTACAGTTAGAGCACACTTAATACAAAAGTGCTGTTGTCGTGCCCCACGTTGGGCGCCAAAAAACACTGTCGTGGTTTAGCCCCAGCCGGAGGCTGAGCCACGCGGTCGCTCGCTCACCCCCCCCCTCCCGGTGGGACGGGGAGAGAATTGGGACGAAGAAAAGCAAAAACTCGTGGGTTAACAACAACAACAGTTTAACCAAACAACAAAGGGAAAGAGAACAAAACAAGCGAGAAACCCCAACAATGACAACAACAGCGTGTACTTAGCGGTGCTTTCCGGACAGGTCGCTCCCGCCCGCAGCCCGACGCCCAGCCCGCTCCGAGCAGCGATCCCCGCCCCGCCAGTCACCCCCTCTAAATAGTGAGCGTGACGGGCACATGGTATAGAATAGACCCCGGCCAGCTTCTGGTGAAAATTAACCCTATCCCAGCCGCAACCAGGACAATGGACATGCCAAGTATGTTTTCAACCCGTTGTAAGGCATGCTCCAGTCTCTCCCCTCTTCCCTTCCCCACGTCCTGCTCTCTGCAAACGGTGACCCAGGTGTACAAGCCAGATGAGATCAGTGGTGTGCTCCAAGAAGGTCTATGATCTCGGCGACCCTGTGACAAGGCTGCAGGGAATGCACCTGTAGCACTTCTTAGAGACAGATTCGTAACCCCTAATCTGATGCTCCTTATTCTCAAATGCAAGGGAGTTACCTTTGAATTTTAATAAGACAAAAATGTTCTCTGTCAGTAACAACTTTGCCCTTCACAGAGACAATATTTTTATTATAATTTAGATTGTGGTTTTAAATGGACACATCTAGCTCATTTAAACAGGGAAAGGGATTTAGTATGCAATATACAATATCAGAGAGGCAATGTTACAGGCATAATGATACTGAAATCCACCTCCAAATCCCAAATAGCTGTTTTTGTAGAAGAATGTCTTCTTTTGTGTTGTGTATGTTGTTTCACTAACTAGAGAAGTTCCAGGAGCAACCAGGATCTCTGGGGCAATCCCTCCCCCCTACTTCTGCTCTCCTTAAGCACTGTGATGCTCAGGAAAAGAATTACAGGGATAAGCCAGGCAAAAACTTAAACCAGGACAGCTGTTGCAGAAAGATTTTAAGGGGCAAAGAACAGACTTCATCTCTCAACAGATTTTTTTTTTGCGGGGGGTTGGTATCAGTTCTATTTTTTTCTTGCAGATTATATAGAGAATATCCCATCCCTGAAGTAACTGGCTGTGTAGTTCATTCCCTACAGCCCAGAGTGTTCGGACATGACCCCAAATCTCTAACCTCTCTGTCTTTTATTATTTTTCATCCCATTGTCTGCCTCCTAACATTATATCCACTAAGAAATCTAAAATAACAAATCAGGAAAGAAAAACACTAGTCAGAGAACAAAACAAAGCAAAACAAAAAAGCCCTAAACTCTCACAATAAAACACAGTGGAGCTGATCTCCCTGCTTCTATGCTTGCCTCTTTCTCTTATTTTTTTAGCTGCCTTGTCTGGATTGTAAATGCACCAGACCTTTTATTCTGCTTGCACAGAGCCCAGAACAATGTGCTTTGTTTGATTCCTAAGGACTTTGATAGTTAGTGTGATAAAATAGAAACACCTAAAACTCCTTATCAGATAATCCTCTGATAAAGAATATTCATCTGATTTGATAATCCCAACAATTTGGCCTTTTGCTCATTTATTTTTATGAGTTTAAAAAAAAAAATTAAAATTCCAGCTCCATATTTACAAATACAGCAGGAGAATGCTTGTAACAAAAGGCCAAACCTTTCCCTCAAAAAAACTGGATGGAACCCAAAAGCCAAAAGTTCTGGCTTCTCCTTAACAACTTCACAATGCAATGATGTACTGTCAGTACAAATATCTAACATCAGACACTCTAGGAATGACATAAAATAAACTTAATTTCATGAAAAAATGATAACGTGGAAAACTGCATTGATTTTATTGTTTATGTATTAACTTCCACATATATGTGTACACGTACATATGTATATATGTGTATATATACATAGTTATAAAAAAAAATGGGAGAAAGTGCTGCAATTCAGACATACCAAGATATATAAATATATGTTTACATATGCTGTACATAAATACACTGCACTGTTTAATATTTGACTTTATAAACTTACTGCTTAAACTTGCCATAAAATTGGACTTCATTTTGCAAAGGGAGGCACAACTCTTGTTGAAAAAGGTAATTATGCATTTTGAGGCTCTCGTCCTAGAAATAATCTGCAGTGTTCAGGTTGCAAATATGTCCACTAGCTAAGAAAAATAACAACACCACAACACCCTGTAATAAAAGACTATTTTAACCACCAGCTATGTAGGAATGAATTGTAAACATCTCCTCGTCTGTTTAATTTTAGAACAAAATAAGAAAATAAATAAACAAATAAATATGGTGGTGACTCATGAATCAAATTAAATGTTAAAAAGCGTTTGTGTCCACCTTTTTTTTTTTTCTTTTTCCTATGGCATCTCGGTTCCCACAAGTAGCAGTGACCTGCTTGGTGTAGCTGCTTGGTGCAACTTCCCACAAAAATAATGTTTGTCCTTAAGAAAGATAATGAAATTGTTTCCTCCAATAGCGACTTATTTTTCTATAGCTTACATGATAAGCCAAATCTGACCTGACAGCATCCTTGTAAAGCTTCTTTGAAGTACTGAAATACAGATTATAGTGAGAGTCTGTGGGGTTTTTTTTATGAAGAAGGTATTAGGATTTTCACTTTTCATCTTTGTTTTAGAATTACTCTCTTGACAAAGTCTGTGTGAACTCTCTTCAGATTCTTCAGCGTATTTGTCAGACCACTGCACAGCAATGCAAAGCATATTAATTCTTGGCACAAGCGTTTTGTCTCCAAGGAACATCAGGACACCTTCTGTCCTGTAATTAAACTGAACCTGCTCTTGGATCTGTTTATCTGAGCTGGTGCCATCTTCTGACTGACAGTCCTGTGATGATGTATTGGTGCAATGCATTGTCAAAGTAAGACGCTGTGATGATGCATTACCAGAAGGATGGGGGAGCAGGTTCGGTTTAATCCTGGCACCAAAGACAGAGTACAGGGCTTGCCCAGTGTGCTGGTTTTGGCTGATATAGAGTTAATTTTCTTCACAGTAGCTAGTATAAGGTTATGTTTTGGATTTGTGGTAGAAACAGTGTTGATAACACAGGGATGTTTTCGTTACTGCTGAGCAGTGCTTACACAGAGTCAAGGCCTTTTCTGCCTCTCACCCCACCCCTCCAGCGAGTGGGCTGGGGGTGCACAAGGAGTTGGGAGGGGACACAGCTGGGACAGCTGACCCCAGCTGACCAAAGGGATATTCCACACCTTATGACGTCATGCTCAGCAATATAGAGCTGGGGGAAGAAGAAGGAAGGGGGGGATGTTCGGAGTTATGGCGTTTTGTCTTCCCAAGTAAGCGTGTGATGGAGCCCTGCTTTCCTGGAGATGGCTGCACACCTGCCAGCCGATGGGAAGTAGTGAATGAATTCCTTGTTTTGCTTTACTTATGAAACTTACTTTATCTCAACCCACGAGTTTTCTCACTTTTACCCTTCCGATTCTCTCCCTCATCCCACCGTGGGGGAGTGAGTGAGCAGCTGCGTGGTGCTTAGTTGCCGGCTGGGGTTAAACCACGACATCCAGGGCCATGTGGCCGTGCTGATCTTACAGTCATTTTAGCCCTTCCTGTCAACTGGGCACAGAGCAGGGTGGAGAAGTGTATGATATAATCACTAACAGTATGAAGGTATGCACCTTTTTACAGGTAAGACAGTCGTTTTTTATGAGCCATGCAAAGAGACTGGGCAGTTTAAATTTCTATAGAAGACCTTTATTGGTATGAGGCTGAGAATAGGTACTAATGCAGGTAAGAGGAGAATAATCACAAAGGTTAATCTCCATCCCCTTCTAAAAAGAAACTTTTACCATGTTTGAGGTGTGGGGGGAAAGCACTACAGATTTTCTTCTAGTTTGAACATTTTACCTCATAGCTTCCCTTCTCTTTATTTAAATCCACCACTGGATCCCAAGGATCTCTTGGGATCCAGGGATCTCTTTCTATTTCAGGAACACAGTGTCTTTCACTTTTCCTATTTCTGATAAAGAGTGTGACTGTATTAATTGCCAATGATCCATTCAACACAATACATCGCAGAATTAAATTCAGCATTCAGGAAACCAGATCTATTTGAGGAGCAGCTTTTAAGCACATGATTGACTGTAAGCATGTGCTTAAGTCAATAAACTTTAATGAGGCAATGTTTAATGGCTTTCTTCAATCAGAGCAAAGGTAGTCTGTGTTGACAGCTTACAGCTTTAAGCTTAGACACTAACATTATTTTAAGATTTAAATATCCACTTTAAAAACAGCAGTATTTAAATAGGCTTTCAGAACCAATGCATCCTACAATATGTGAATTTTAATTTTTTAAATTACGCAACCAAAAAAAAAATTTAAAAATGCTAAAGTAACTTTTACATTAATAGACTTTGTGTCTAGTCACTAGTCTAAAGTAAAAAACACATACTTTTGGTGAACCACACTTTATGATATCAGATTTTAAATCCATTTGGTTACATATTTTTCACCTTCTCTCTCCTTCTCATACATTGACTACACATTTTTCAGAAGAGTTAAAGTTGCTTAAATCCAAGATGACATTTTCGTGCTATACTCCATGTTCTCTTTAGAGTGGCCCATGATGAAAAGAGGAGTTGTATTTATGCAGATTAGGAAAAAAGTCTTATTAATCTCACATGATATATTCAAATGAGAAATTCACAGGTTTTCAATTTTGTTTTTCTTATAAGTAAGAAAACTAAAATGAGTGCATTGTCAAGATCTGACAGGACAAATGAGCTGTCTGATACTAAACTCTATGTTTTTAAGGCCTATTTTTTTAAATCTCATTTTCTCTGCACATTTTAATTCACCATTAAAAATATCATCCTATACACAAATAGGAAGTGCTCTTAATTTGTGTGGGATCTCTGTAAGTTACAAAAAGATAGAAACCCTTTTTCAATGCAAAATTTAACCTTAGTTATACCTTCATGAATGACATACTGATAATAAAATTCAATGTTGAATTGAATGTTGTTAACACTCATTTTATTTGATTGCATTCCAGCTCTTTCACAGATATTCACACTATTTAAACATCCCTTCCCCCAGCCTACCTCCTCGAACAGATCTGTGACACGGCGCTTGACTCCTGTCTACCTCTCCTCAAACATTACGCCGATATTTCAGTGCAGCTCGGGGCTCCTGGAGAGGGCTGCCCTGGGCATCACGTTCAGAGGTACCACTGTAACTCCTCTTTCCATTTCTTCTCTTTAATGCCTGGCACGGTGTTGTGGGACCATACAAAACATATGGCCCTGGTGCACCCGACCACTACCTTTCCCCATTTCTTTCCTTTGTTAGATGATATGGGACATGACATCTGGGGAGGTGGAAAGCTTTGCTGGTTGCTTTGTTCTAAAACTGCTAAAGATTTAAAAAAACAGTGCCATATTTTGTTTAAACTTGCAAGACAGACATTATTTTTCTGAAAAGTACTGAAATAAAATCTCCAGCTGAGCTGCAATTTTAGTAAGCTATCTGGCCTACTCCTTATATCCCTTATGCAACTAAGCCTAAGCATCTTAATGAACTTTAATGTTAACCTAAATGCTTACAGAAAACAATGCAGACAGGGAAGCCAAAAGCAGAATAAAATCTTTCAGAATGAAGGACATTTATTTTGTTTTTTCCTACAAACACTATCTGTATAGTTTACAGGCAAATTACAGGTATATATAGGCTACAAGCAAATAGGGCCCTTCGACATACTATACATCTGCAAAAGCAATTGCTCACCTAGGGAAAACTCATTACTGTTAAACAATCCCATTTTAAGATCTCTAAGGAGGTAAACTATCCAGAAACAACACCTAGGTAATAGCTACCTATTTATCTGCTATACTGAAAACATGCTTTCTTTTTTTTTTTTTTTCCCCTCAATACACTTTCTAGCTGAGCTTCATAGTTAGGTTAATTAGGAGTTAGACATCCTGCAAATTAAAATCTGACATCTGAAGCTGTTTTGAACTCTCAGATTCCCATGGACCAGGCAAGTTTGTTTATATAGGCTTTATTTTCATTCCTCAAATGTCCTTTAGAAAGGTTAAGATTTTCCAGTTGGCAATACAGCACATGTTGAACAGTTTCACTATTCTAAGTTCTAGGATAGAATATTTTGTGTATGAGGAGTTCAGTAATTTCCTATATTTTAATTCTGATGACTTCAGTTTTCAGTTCACTGGAATTAGTTTTTTCTCATCTGTGACCTTTAAGTTTAACTTATTTGCTGATTTTATGGTGTAACCAAATGAGAGTGAGGAAAAATGCTTATCTATCTTGTTTTCTTAATAATTTTCTGAACTAAATAAAGTCAATTTAGAAGACACATGGCACATTATTGCTGTTTTAATGGTCAAGTGTTTTAATAATTTAATCAGTAATAATGGTGCATGCATCTGAGTGCAAGGGACTTTTTTTCCTTTGAGAATCCCCTGGAAAGTTAGCTATGGCCATGCCTGTCACTATGGAAAATGCAAGATTTACCTATTCTAAAACAGTTTCCAGGGGCAAATCTGTATGTGTTTACCTTATTATTATGTTACATAGAAGGAAAGAAATTAAAAAAAAAAAAAAAAAAGCAGCAAACTTCAAGTGTAATTAAAAACCCAAGAAAAAAAATAAACTTTCTTTGCAAGGCAAGGAGTCTGCAAACAGCTTGGGAAGAAGAGAAATTACAGGCTATGGATACAGTTTCCTCAGTCAATTTGATGTATGATAACAGTGATATCAGTACAAGAGATTATTTCTAAACATACAATTTAAGATTATTTATTACCGTCATATCCAGTGTCATGTGTATATATATTTACAAGAAATGTAAAATCTTGATCCCTCTACCTGGTACCTATACTTAACTACTTAAGAAGCAAGCAAAACCAGGAAAAATGAGTACTCATAATACACCTTTTTGGGGGGTTTCTTTTATTTTTTGTGAACAGTGAAACATTTTGTATTCATGATAGACTTCATTCCTGAGTTAAAGGTGCTTTGTAAATGGCTGGTGATCATCAGTATTTTATTTAAGCACACACTATAGCTGTAATTTGAAAGGAACCTTTTTTCTTTAAATGTGCCTACATACTTTAAAAAAGAGAGTTGATCCACATGCTGCAGACAACCTTGACATAACCATAAATTGCAGCACAGCTGATACCTAGCCCTGGTGAAGTGTATTCATACAGTTCAGTCTAAATATTTCTCCTAACCCAAGGCTTCTCAAAAATAGAAATTTACTTCTTCTTTTCAGGCTCAATCCCTTCCCCTTCCATCTTTAAATGCTGGGGCGGGGCGGGGGGAAGATGAGCTTATCAAGTTTATGGAAGTCTGCTAAATAAACTAAAAAGAATTAAGCAGATGATACACATATGGCACACATGCACAAATAACACAAAGAGAAGCAGAAAAGTATTAGGAAAGAAGATGAGTCTTTGTTTAAAGGATTAAAAGAAGGACATTGCAGTCCTTGCCTTAGGAAGTATGTTTAGTTCAGTGTGTCAGTCATCAGAAGATTCATCTAGTTTTGCTTTGATGTTTGAGATGATAGGCTAGGTGGTTACCAAGAATAAGAGCCTGTTTGATTTCTAAAATGTATTTTCCAGGTAGCTCAGTGATCAGAATGGAGCAAGCTTCCTTCAGAATTGCAGAGACAACAGGAAAGCTTATCAGTCTGTCTCCTTCTACATGGGGTGCCTCTTGCAAGTAAGATAAAGCTAATCAAAGCCTCAAGCAGTTGTGGCAGAAAAGAGTGAATTAAGCATACAGAAACCACTAGGTGGTCTTGTCTTTGTAAGCAGCAATGATTTGATGTGTACCTTTATATTTTAATTGAAATGAAATGCACAGATACTGCGTGCAGCAAAGAGAAAGTTCACTGTAATGAACAAGTCAAATCTTGTGTGGTCTTAGATGTCTGTCTAAAATTGATAAATATTACATAAAGGATTTTTAACTTTTGTTTCTCTCTGTTCTCAGCATTTAAAATGAAAAATTTCAGTATCAATAAATAAATGTGTTCCCCAAGGAGCAAGCGGTTCTCATTCACCTCCACTACACTGTCCGCTTTCACAATGGACTGGCTGACCATACAATTCTGATTTTCAAATCTGAGTTTCAAGAAGTGATATTGAGCTGCTTTGAGTTGTCTTAGCAATTGCATTTCTAAAAGAGATAAGTAGGTTTCAGATTCCTAAATAGTGCTGCATCAGGAGTGTTTTCGAAAATGTAATGGAGCTATAGGACTCAGTATTCAGAATTGTTGTATTAGAATGATCACATCATTTATGAAAACACATACCTAGGTGTCCTTGACCATTTATGACAGCAGTAATGAGAGCAAACACAGCCAACTTCAATTTAAACATGAATAAATATGAACCTTCCTGACATCAACTGTCCTTCCTTTGACAGTTTCACTATATACTGACTAAAGAAAACATACTACTATTCCAGACCAGGTTTCATCTTAAAAAAAACAATCTGGCTCTTTACTGTCAGCACAGAAGAGCTAAAGATGATATAAAATAACAAAACGCCTTTATTTCTTCCTGCTTTTCAGCAATTGGAAATAGTGTTGAAGCTGGCTGGTGTGGCAGCTTGCAACTATACTGTTGATGAATATTGCAAAAATGGCTATTGTGTTACATACTCACCTACAGTAGCCATTTATTTAATACAGATTAAGATGCTGGCACGAATTATGTCTGAATTATATGTGCATAATCAGCCTAATTTGTGTTTCATATATAGATACCACAGAGGGAGAAGAGCCATCGGAATCCAGTTCAGCACACCAGTAACCTGAACCATTATCAGGAAGGGTCTGCCTTTCTTCGTTGACTCTATAAGGGTTGGTTAGGTGACTAGCCTATTTACACAGACACCTGTAGCTAGATGATTTGAATTGTCCTTTCACTTACTACAAACCCACACTTAAAGTATTGGTTTTATATACCTATTTTATCTGTGTTTTCTGGGTCATTTGGAGAACTTGTCTAATTTCACATGGCATATTGCATTGATCCATGTTAATTAGAGGTCAGCCCCCAGGTCTGTTTAAATATTCATTGAAAATAAATTTTAGGGAGAAATATGTCGCTTCAAGTTACCTTCTACTTCTTCTTAAGTTCTCCATTGCAGCAATGGCTTCAGCGTTACCTTAACAGTGTGATATCTGTGTCAGCATCAAACACTAGAACTGCTGATGAGGAAGTGCCTCACTCAAACCCACCTCCCTCTGCTTTGTCATTGCGTGCCTGATTCACAGCCTATGCTCTCAGGCCCCTAAAATATTTAGAGCCTGCTCAAGTTAGATTGATCTCTGGAAGCACAGCCCCTTGGAAACTAGCTTTTTAACCCCATATTATGACTTGCTTTCCTCTTTCTTTTTCCCTAACATATGTTTGGCATCCCATTGGCACAGAGAAAATCTGTTCCTTCACAAGATCCTAATTTGAGAGAGGGTGACTTGTAGCCCCGGCTCTGTCTTTCCTCCAACTGCGTATTTAGGTCCTTCTGAAGCAGTAGGCTCAAGTGACCACTCCTGGAACTCTCCTGTCCTTCCCTGCGGCCATGCTCATGGGTATTTTTCATGCCTTCTCATGACAGGGAGTCTTTAAATCTTCAGTTTCTTCAAAACATAGTTTTCTAGTGGAAGCTGCACTGGGTCAAGCTTTGAGTACCAATAAGAGATATTAACTTTCCATCTCAGCGCTGTGCTCTCCAAAGTGTAACTTCCACCTCCCGCGGGTTCAGCTGGCTGCCACTCCTCCCCATGGCGCATTCAGGCAATTCTGAGTTATAGTTCCAACAATGGAAACACCAACAGGTGTGTGACACAATATCTTCGTTCTGCTCTATAAAGAGCTCTCTTACATGGTTTGCAGTATTAGGTGGTTGTATGCATAACACATGCCCAGTTCTCTTGCTTACTAATCTTTTTTTACCCTTCAATATTGGAAGTTTAGATTTCTGGGTTCTGAAGTGAATTTATGTCTTTTTCCCAAGACGAAACTGAACTAATTCCCATATTTTTGAATGGATGTTTTCCCTTGTAGGGTCTTGATAATTTCTTAAAGAGTCACCCAACTTTAAAGCTAGGGGTTTTTCTATGTTTTGGGGTCTTTTTTTTTGTCTTTTTTTTTTCTTCTGGCAAGGCAAGCAATATCTGGCAATCAGCTTAACATATAATACATTTGCTGCTGAAATAATTGACGTATATCAACTTTATACATAAAACATGACAAAAGCCATTCAGCTATACTTTGCAGTCAGGAGATTAAAAATAAAAAGTATTGTTAAAAAGTTGATTGGTAAAAATGTCCTAGTTATTCAACTAGTTCGCATCAGTGTCTTTTCAATGACAACTAAGCTCTTTAAAAAGTCTTATTCTGTTTGATAAAACATCTCTTTAAAGAGGAGTTTGAATGTTACACTTCCAAATTCTGTTTTTGAAGACTTTAAAAATGTTTACTCATTTGAAACATTGCATCAAATCCAGTAGAAACATGTAAGCTAAAAAAAAATGTACATGTACTTGTACATGTACAACAGTGAATCAAAATATCATCTTAACAGACCTGACATAAAAAAATTGTTATCTACTAAATTAATAGAATTAGGCTTGTAGAGTGCAAATGACTATATGCATGTACTTGTGTGTGTATATTTAATCCCACTGTGATTTACAAATACTGAGCCGTACCATACAATTTAACCTATCGGAATTATTGAGCCAACACATGAAGCACCATCCTAATCAGTATGAATAGGCATAGTACTATCAATTTCTTAGTTATAGAATTAACATCAATATGGCAACATCTATAGAAACTAAAAACATACTGTTCTACAGACCTGTGCTTACTTGCACCCACCTGGTAAATTGCATCCTCTTGCTTGTGCTTGAACTAATAGCACAAGAAATAATAGACATATTTCAGAAACCTATCACCTTTATGATATACAAGTAATATTTAAAATGCCTTCTCCTCTGTATCCTGAAGAACTCATTGTTCTTATGTGCATCTAGAGGTCAAGTAAAAGTGAATATAAAAGAAGAGTTCTAAGAACTCTTACAGGAGTTCTTAGAAATGTACACACACTCTAGGAGTGATACTCTAGAGGTAAGACAGTTGAACAAGGACTAGAACTAGGTGGAATATGGATTAAATCATTCTTTCCTTTAGAACTGAACTACAAACAGAACTAATTTATCACTGGGAAACCAAACTGACGTTTGACCAATTTCTGAAGAGAATAGAATCATGGCCAACCAATACATTTATCAAATATAAATTTCAATCTAGATTCCTGAATATTCAAAATAATATGTCCAGACAATTAAAAAGAATCATAGAATATCTCAAGTTGGAAGGGACCCATAAAGATCATTGAGTCCAACTCCCTGCTCCTCACAGGACTACCTAAAAATAAATCATATGACTAAGAGTGCTGTCCAGACGCTCCTTGAACTCTGACAGGCTTGGTGTCATGATGACTTCCCTGAGAAGCCTCTTCCAGTGATGACCCTCTCAGTGAAGAATCCTAATATCCAACCTGAACTTCCCCTACTGCAGCTTCATTCCATTTCCTCGTGTCCTGTCGCTGGTCACCAGAGAGAGGAGATCAGCACCTTCCCCTCCACTGTCCCCCTTGAGGAAGTTATAGACTGCGATGAGGTCACCCCTCAGCCTTCTCTTCTCCAAGTTGAACAAACCAAGTGACCTCAGCCACTCCTCTTGCCCTCAGGACCTTTCACCGTCTTGGTTGCCCTCCTCTGGATGCACACTAATAGTTTGATATCCTTCTCATATTGAGGCACCCAAAACTGCACACAGTACTTGGAGTGGGGTCGCACCAGTGCAGTGTAGAGTGGGACAAATACCTCCCTCAACTAGCTAGCTATGCTGTGCTTGATGCACTCCAGGACACAGTTGGCCCTTTTGGCTGCCAGGGCACACTGTTGACTCATTCAACTTGCCATCAACCAAAACCCCCAGATCTCTTTCTGTGGGGCTGCTCTCCAGCCTCTCATCCCCCAATTTGTATGTATAATCAGGATTATCCCATTCGAGGTGCAGAATCTGGCACTTGCTCTTGTTAAAAAAATCAAAATTTTTGAAAGATCACCTCTAAGTAACATGAGTAACTCAGAGTAAATGTTGGATTTATCTTGATTATGCCCTGAGGCAAGAAATTCCTAAGCAAAAGGAAAGTCATCTCATAAGAAACATTCCCAGCTCCATCATGAGTGATATAGCAACCTTATAAACTCAGCAGCTTGATGAGCTAATCAAATAGACAAGCAATAAGATTGGTTTCTTGTAATATGATGGACAGTAAGAAGAAGATTTGATTGGAGCTGTGACTTGAGCTGTGATTTCTCTGTTCACCCTTAGGTTTGCTCACTCTTTTGTTCCAGCATACTCGAATCATTAAGTAATAATAAATACTCTAAGAGTCCAATTCAGCAGACTCATTTTAGGCAACCATTGTAGCATGAATTGAAAGGTACCTTCAGAGTTTGTTTCTTAACAAAGATTCAAAAAAAGTCTAAACATGCAGTTCATATATAGGTCTTTGCATAATAGAAGTCTAGAACTGGTTGTAATGAAACCTTGTTTTTTAGCTTCTGTTCAGATACTCAGGGAATATCAGAAATTACTTTAAGTTTATGATAAATGACACTACAGCCAATTTGGGATGGCAGCAGAAAAAGAAATACTAGGAATAAAAGGGAATTTTTACAACTGAAATTAACTTTTCACTTTACTAGTACTTAAACTTTGTTCTGCTCTTTATGAGAATGATCAGAAAACAAGGGAAAATGTTATTATTACAAGATCTGTGATCCTGTAGATTTTCATATCTTGTAGTCATCACACATTCACTGCAGACACCACATCCACTTATTAGGCACAATTCAGGTATGTGCTCATTTCTCTTAATCTGTACTTTGTATGAGGGTTTTATTATTATTATTATTATTGCAACCATTGACTCATGCAATTCAATTGTATATAATTCCTGCAGTAAAATAAAACACAAAAGGAAGGAGAGAGGAAAGTGTATGCAAGTACAAATTTTGTCCTTCTCCAGTCTCTTTTTCAGTCTTCTACATTAATTGATATTAACCCCTGAGGAGGGGGGTGTTAAGATCCGTCAATCCAACATACTGCTAGATAACTAATTAATACTAATGGTGGAGCTGTGAACTCTTCAGACTAAGCTATTAGAATTAAAACATCACAAGTTATCACCACCATGAAAAAGGAATAAAACACATTTATTACCAATGGGAAAGCCAGAGCTGATCCTCCCTTTCCAGTTCCTAAGGAAGAGGGCAGTGTTGGATTTAATTTACCACAAGGAAAAGGACTTGCTCATCTGTATTCTATTCTACGGCTGCATCTCCTCTTTCAGCAGCCTGGGGTTCAATGCAAATGGTAGAAGAATATCTTTTATTAAACTACGCTTATTATCAGAGCAATAATAATTCTGAGATCTCAAAAAACAGAAGAAGGTTTGTGCTCTCTAGAGTGGCACCGACACAAGGGGCAGCTGAAGCACCAGCGAGAACAGCCTAAGGGAGGCCCTCTTTGGTGGTGTTTTTAAAGAAAGCATTTGGGTTTTGTCATGTAGCAACAAAAGCAATGAATTAGGGAGGAACTATTGCTAAAAGTAATCGCTTAACTGCTGTTTTCCATATCAGAAAATCAAACTAGCCAACTGGATCGCTTAACTAGTCCAACCTATAGAGTCTGACAAGTGTAACATGAGCGCAATACTCCTGTCTAAGGCTTGTTCCTTTGTCCAGCTTACCTCAAACTCAAAATTCAAAACCCACTGATGTCAGCAGCAGTCTTCTTATTTTACCCCTTGCATATACAGAGTTATTACTGGGTTCAAAAGCAAGAAGACTGCAGAAGATGCATATGCTGTGAAAACCCTGAAACTTTCACAGTGGCAAATAAGCAGCCAGGGAGAGGGATTTGAGTGGGAAGACCCAGGGGCCAGGACGTGCTTATGACAGGAAATTTCTGCCCTATGAAATTTTTCAGGTAATTAATTCAGGTCATGGAGCATGGTGTCACCTGAAAGCTTGGTATATTCACACTGCTGTACTCTGAGAATTGCCATTTATTTGATAAACGTCCACAAGGCCCACAGAAATCAAATGACATTCATAAATCTAAACAGGAGGTGATAAAAACACAAAGCTCAGCTTTTAATAAGCAGGGATTTCCATCTGGTAGTTCTGGTGACATTACAGGTGTGTGCAGCAGCAGCATTTATGGATGCACGATTTTACTATCCCCAGGATTTCTTCCCAGGATATACGTCTACTGATTCAGAACAGAGTAAACTACCAGAAACTTGCACCAAATAATTTACCAAAAGGGTAACACTTTGGCAGCACTGAAAATGCACTAGCAAAACGAGTAGGAAGAAAAATGCACAGGTAAACCTGGACATCACGTTCTATAAGAGCTGCGGCTTTGCTTAGGCTGCTGCAAATAGTTTCTTGTACGGTCCTGTTTCATTGAAATGTAAACCACATGTTCAAATTACGTGGCCAAGGGGATCTATAGAGTGCTCAGGTGCTGATTTATAGAAGTCTCAGCTGCAGCTTAAAACAGTAGTCAGATATTGATGTAGCAGCAAGCATGTTAAAAACTGATGAGCTTGTCAGAAAAGGATACTTGGGGGTAAGGTGTTCCTTTCATTATGTCTTTGCAAAAACCCCCATGGGCATGGATCAGAATATCTAAAGCCTACATATGGGAAAAAAAAAATGTGGTACAAAATTTGGCTGGTTGTGACTTATTTTAGAAGAACTTCTTGTGTCAAAATAGGAACAAGCCCTAACCCTGCATTTCAAAACAAAACTGATGCCTATCATAATAGAAATAGAGAACTTTTTCAAATCAGTCTTTTTGAGGTTTTTCCTTAAAAAGGACAATTCTGAATAATAAAGGCATTCTTTGTATGACATTGAACTGTTCACAGAAATGGAAATGAAAAGGAGAAACCTGAATATTGATATTTTCTAAATTTCCTGACAATTTTTTAAATGACAACTGGTAAATTAGATTACTCTTACTTATAGATATCAAAGAACACAGTGTCTCAGAAAAACTCTGAAAAATGGCATTACATGCACTAGCTATTCTGCACAGTACCAATAGAAGACCAAAATACAAAATGCTATCACTGCACTGTGAAAGATCTAAGCAACCATAAAATAGGTTCAGAACATAGTTGCGGAAGTTCTCAATCAGAATTACTTAATTAATTGTCTCAATCAGCCCCTGATAAGAGACCTTTCCCATTAGCACAGACTAACCCTGTCTCTGAGAAAAAAGACAGGTTCATTTAGAACCTTTGAGATGCTTACCAGAGCATCTCAAAGCTGTGACCAGAACTAAACTTACTAGACACAAACATTTCAGTGTTTAAGTTTGACTGACAATCCCCTCAAGTTAGTTAGCAAGTAACTACGGTCCCTAGTGTTGGTCAAAAATAAGACAAAGCCTGGTTCTGAAAAAAGATATCTGTATAAAAAGATTTTTATTTTACATAGATGTTCTGAAAGCATTGTTCAGAAATTATTACACTTAAAAACGTTATTACTGTGATCCAATATTACAGCATCAGTCCATTATCCTAAATTATATAACTTCCATGACAACTTTGTGCAAGTACAGTGATGATACAAGTCCAAAGTCTACTTTTACATGTAACACCATATGTATTTCAATAACAGTGTGCCCTTCAAATTAACAAGTACAATATTTATGCAATCTCAACACAGCTTTTTTTTTCTAAATTATTTAAATTTATAACTGTCGTGGTTTAACCCCAGCCAGCAACTAAGCACCACGCAGCTGCTCGCTCACTCCCCCCCCAGTGGGGTAGGGAAGACAATGGGAAGAGTAAAAGTGAGAAAACATGTGGGTTGAGATCATAGAATCATAGAATAGTTTGGGTTGGAAGGGACCTTTAAAGGTCATCTAGTCCAACGCCCCTGCAATGAGCAGGGCCATCCTCAACTAGATCAGGTTGCCCAGAGCCCCATCCAGCCTGACCTGGAATGTTTCCAGGGATGGGGCATCTACCATCTCTCTGGGCAACCTGTGCCAGTATTTCACCACCCTCATTGTAAAAAATTTCTTCCCTATATCTAGTCTAAATGTACCCTCTTTCAGTTTAAAACCATTACCCCTTGTCCTAATGCAACAGGCCCTGCTAAAAAGTTTGTCCCCATCTTTCTTATAAGCCCCCTTTAAGTATTGAAATGCCGCAATAAGGTCTCCCTAGAGCTTTCTCTTCTCCAGGCTGAACAAGCCCAACTCTCTCAGCCTGTCTTCAGAGGAGAGGTGCTCCAGCCCTCTGATCATTTCTGTGGCCCTCCTCTGGACCTGCTCCAGCAAGTCCATGTCCTTCTTGTGTTGGGGACCCCAGAGCTGGACGCAGTACTCCAGGTGGGGTCTCACCAGAGCGGAGTAGAGGGGCAGAATCCCCTCCCTCGACTTGCTGGCCACGCTGCTTTTGATGCAGCCCAGGATACGGTTGGCTTTCTGGGCTGCAAGCGCACATTGTTGGCTCATGTCCAGCTTTTCATCCACCAGTATCTCCAAGTCCTTCTCAGCAGGGCTGCTCTCAATCCCTACATCCCGCAGCCTGTATTGATACCAGGGGTTGCCCCAACCCAGGTGCAGGACCTTGTACTTGTCCTTGTTGAATCTCATGAGGTTCACCCAGGACCAACTCTCAAGCTTGTCCAGGTCCCTCTGGATGACATCCTGTCCCTCAGGTGTGTCCACCGCACCACTCAGCTTGGTGTCATCCGCAAACTTACTGAGGGTGCACTCGATCCCACTGTCTATGTCATTGATGAAGATATTAAAGAGTACAGGTCCCAGTATGGACCCCTGAGGGACAGGTCTTGTCACTGATCTCCATCTGGATGTTGAGCCATTGACCACTGAAAATTAAAACATCTCTGTATTATCAACATTGTTTCCAGCACAAATCCAAAACACAGCCCCATACTAGCTACTAGGAAGAAAATTAACTTTATGCTAACCAAAACCAGCACAGTAATTTAAGTGAGAAAAAACCCCCACCCAACAACATGATATAATTAACAATTTCACAATGTCCATATTTAGCATTCTTGGCTGACATGCATAGATTGCACATAAAAGTGAGTTTTGTTCAGGACACATGGGAGGTTTCCATCCTATTCTTTGATTAGCCCTAGTCTTTGGCCTTAATTCATTCAATATTGGGATGATTTGCAGTTTTTCTCTGGCAGGTCCTATTCAAAGTTTTTTGAAGTCAAGAGAATGATGTCAACTGAGTTTAGACCAGCCCCTAAATATAGCTAGTATCTACATGTGCCCTTTCATATGGCACACAGAGGAAGGACATAAGAAAATTACATAGTGTAATTGCAAATGTTACAGCTACTACAAATACTGTAAACATTACTGACAGTCTGGAAAAGGTCTGCAATTCTCCCATTGTTCAAATAACTGTACAAAACAAATATTTTTGGATTCAATAGCTAGAATTAGATTGGGGGATATTTTACAGTATCCACCTATTCTACAGAAGCACACCTGCAACTTCACGCATTTTAAAAACTTCATTTCACTGACTAGAAAACTATTTAAATGAACTTGCTATCGAACTGAACAGGTACTGGATTATTTCATATTTCACTGAGAGAGATAAGTAGTAAAATGCTTGGTCATTGGTTGACAAACCTATCCTGATGTCTCTATGACATTCTTAGCTATATTCATTTTTTCACTTCCTCTGTCTTCCAAAAAAGTGACCTTATGAAATTTTCTTGAACAATTCATTTGCCTGAGACATTAGTTCTGTGAGACATTTTTTTTCCATGACTCTTGCCTTACCTACTGCTAGTATTAGAATTATTTGATCCCAAATTAACCAGAGAAAAGTAATACAAGAAAATGTTCCCCTTCTTCACAAATGATTGCAGTGGTAATTCACAGTAGCATGTCTACCATTCCTATCAGGCTATTTTAGAGTATATAAAAGGCCTTCACAAAGTCTAATAATAAATAACTCTATCATGTAAATAAGCAATAGCATTTTTATATGCTGACAAATGCAGGTAGCCAGTTGGGAGACTGCCCGTATTTAAAGATGTAATTCAGATTTCTCTGAGTTTATTTGGCTGCAGCTGGTTGATTCAGAATGCTGTGTGAAATACACAGCTTATTTCTAAATTTATTTAAGTGAACTTTAAGCCTCTGAGTTGCTTACGGAACAAACAGGAAGGAAAAGTTAATCAGAGATATATGTCTGAACTTCAATTCCACCCTGGAGCTCAGCGGTGGCTAATATGCAGCCTGGTGTTTGCAGCCTGAACATAAGCCCTCCTGTTGAAGTTGTGTCTTCCTTACATGTGAAGTAGGCAAGATATTTCCTGCTGAAAATGGCTTCCTATAGGCTATATCAAAAACTATCAGGAGTCCTGGGAAGGCAATTCAGAATGTCTGTCTCCATAAAGGGAATAATCTCTCTGAAGTTTCCTAAGAGCTCTGCATCTTGTCTAATCTTGTCAACCAGGCTTCCTCTTTAGTCAGTGAGGAGATAAATTTCAGTCACCAAGTGGAAGATGGCAATTAAGAGTTCCTCTCTACTTGATGGAGAAAAACTGCATTCCCAAGTCAAAAGAGGGGTCTGAAATAAGTGAGATGTCTTTAGGGGTTCTGATCACTTTCTTTTGACTCCAGAGAGATTCCAAAGTACTGAGGTGAGATACTAAAATCTTCTGTGTTAACTTAGAGCAGTTGTACCCCATTCTGTTACAAGATTTGCCCAACAGCAGAATCTCCATCAGCACCTCCTAGATCTGAAGCTTCCGCTTACTTAAAATGTTTTGTGTACTTGGTGTACATTCACAACTAACAACACATGATAACCAAGTTCTGACTCAGTTATTTCCATTACAAGAAGAGGTACAGCTGTCCCAGAGCACTGTGTCACTGAAACTAACGTACATGGGTTCTTAGTTCAAGGTCCATGGAGCTAAAATAGTCAAAAATAGTCACTTAGAACCCTCAAAAAATGAGACAAAAAGTTAAATAAAAAATGAGATTCAGTATGTGAGTAAATATTCAAGGGTCTGGTTTTTTTTGTCTGGGTTTCTTTTTTTCTTCAGAGCTTTGAGGTGTTAGGGTGCAAAACATGACATTGTACAAGAATAATTGTGTCCAAAAGATAATGCATTGATAAAAAGGAGGAAAAAAAATCACAAATATTTGTCACACTTGCCTACCCACTGCAGCCACCTCCCAGGCCATTAAACTTGCATCTTTTTTTGCTTTTTAGGAAATGAACAACATTCAGAAAGTCATCCTTTTACTAATGTTGGGTGATTTTTTCCTTTTCCTGGTGGGAGATTGAATAATGCTTCCAGTTTCTCATGTTCCTGTCGTTTTTGACAATTCCCCAAAACAGCTTTTAGAACCATTGGAAAATGGCCCGCTCTGTCCATGATTTGCTCTTAGTTTTCACTTCTCTCTCTATTACTTCGGGAAACCAAATTTTGCTACCATTTTGGTCAGCTCACCAAAGTGCTAAGGCAAACTTTGGGGGTTCTGCAGTCTTTTTTCCTATGGTTACCATGCACAAAAATTTTGTTTTCACTTGCAGTTACCACAATGCCATATCTCATTCACCTAGCGAGGTCAGACGAGTGAGACGACAAACCAAGTACTCTGTCATTTTGAACAGGTAAATTCTGGGAAGGCTTTCTGTTAAATCTTTGTTTCCCATTTCTTTTAAGATACTGATTTTCTGTGTGTGTGTGTGTGTAGCAGCCTGATATTTAAATGAAAAATAATACTGTATATAAATGAATTATATTTTTGTCTAGATTTTATTTTTTAATTGAAATATAATAAAATATGTTAAGTATGAATGTATATTATAGTAATAAAACTTTTGATCTCAATCTCTGAGTAAACTCCAATGGAGCTGTCGTGGTCTGTTATGCTCCAAAGTAGCCGTTAGGGTCTATTATGTCAATTATCATACATATCCATGACAGATCGTTCTTTTGTGGCTTTTTTGTTAATATTAACATTAAAAATAAAAACAAGAAGGGGCTGGATCGCTCAGGGTATTGAAATGCAGCAGAGAGCCTTTCACTTGGAGGTTACCCACTGAAATCTAAATCGTAACTGAAAATTGCTGTTCAGTGATGCACATAAAAAGGGCTTAGTGTCTCAAAAAAACAAGTCTGAAGCATTGAAGTTAATGGAACTGCTGAAAATTACTTCAATGATTACAGAATTAGGTCCTTACTTCAGGTTCCAACAGTTCGTATTGCAGCTGGACACACACTACTAATGTTGACACTAATTTGCTGTCTTCGCTGGACAAGTACAAATATAATCACAGGTCTAGTGGTCTTCTCAAGTATCCTGGTGAAATTCCACAAAGGCTTTACTGTGTTTGTCTTAGCTGTTACACTACTTCATATCATGGTTTTCTTTCTTACCTTTAAAAAAAAGGCAGAATGAGAGAAGGTATATTGAAAGGTGATAAAGATGATGAGAAGTATGGGACTTCTTATGCATGAGAAGGGGTTGAAAATTACTTTTCACCATTAACAAGCACAACCGAAATGGTTATGGTAGAGGTCTATAAATCATAAAGTGAATGATAGCATGATTTTTCCTGGGGTTAGTAGTTTAAACAGTGGAACTCAAAGACAAAGCAGATTGAAAGTACAAAGGTTCCACAAGGAAACAGACAAATTCAAATTCACTGATCCAGGGATTAAATTCTCAGTAATCTAAACACAACTACAGTATCAGTATATCCCAAACAGCTTAATGTCAGAAGCTGGAGAAGTATTCTCCAGATATCTACCGTGAGTCTTGTGAAAGATAGGATCATCGAATACAATAACCTTCAATTTTGTGACTCATATGTTCTTATAATTGTGTTGGCACAAGCGAGGGCAGATTCTCACCTCTAATCTTCCTTTCATGCCAATGATTAACCTGGCTTGCACATTACTATGGAATTACTGAATTACCGAGCTCTCAGTTATATGAAAAAGTGAGGCAAGGAAATGTAAGGAAAGGAAAAGCAAGGCAAGGAGACATGTCAGTCTTCACAGATGAGAATTCTGCATTTTCTAAAACTGGCTCTAGAAAAAGAAAAAAGAAACAAAAGAAAAAGAAAACAATCAGTTGCAAGGTATTATTTGTCTCATCTGAACGTAAACATCTAAAACTGATGAGAAGAATCATGACCTGGAAGTAAGTATTTTTCTCATTGATTATAGTATTAGCTAGTTTTAACTCGCTAAGCAAGAAATGGTTCCATTGAGAGCTTTAGTGTGTCCAGGACATTTTCATGAAGGTAAACACATATGATACAATACATGCAGAATGCTCATGCCCTTTGGCATGAGTGATCGAGGTTAGGTAGGATACAGCAGAGCATCTCTAATACACCAATGTATAGACAACTGAATTTAGCTCAGAATATTAAACCAGATAGGTTAGGGGTGATATTCAGTCATCTAAATATAGGTATATAGTGACATTTTTTTGTATTGTATTATATCAATCCTGATGCTCATCTTCAGTACCAGAGTGTATGGGTCTCCATAAGTTGTGTGCCCTACCTAGGTGGCCTGTATATGCCTTCAATATCCTAGAAAACCTCAAGTGGTACTAAATTCCTATGTTTAGGCAACCAAATCCTGCCCCAGATGTCAACATTCACATTGGAAATGTCTAAAGTTAGATTAAGTGAATCCAAGCACTAATGATTAAGGACAGGTGAAATAACCCCATGTTTTGAGTCACTGATTGTGCATCTCCTATGTCAATCTCCAAGGTCTTACAAAGGTAATGCATGTAGCACTCCTGTCTAGTAGGACAAAATCTTTTCGATGAAATCCTATCCCATTAACATCAACAGCAAAGCTCCCTTAGATTTCAGTAGGTTGTTCTGTCTCTAGCTGTCAGACCAGGCACAAGAGAACAAGAAAAACACCTCAAATACAGCTTTTCCTCTCTACACAACTTGAATCGGGAAAACAACCTAATATTGTTAGATAAGACAAGACAAGTGCTCAAGTTCAATTTTTACTTGTACAGCACTGTATTAACAATAGCAATACTATGAAAATTTTGTGAGAAGTTCATGGATATTATGCTTCAGGAATGTCCCCAAATCAGTCAAGTAATAGGGACATGGCAATTTAAATACCCTATAGAGGATACATTTGTCCACTTTATTGTTTTAATAAAATCCTCTTTTTTGACAACCAGCCTCGCAGAAGTAGGGTAGATGATGCTGAAATCATTGTTCAGTCTTTTATGCAGGGGATCACGAAGATTGCAGCTATACTCACTACTTGGCTTAAGAGAAAAGGGTTCTTGTCTTTCCCCCACACATCACTGAGAGCAAAGCATAGTATTGCCCTTTGTGTTTCGTTTGATGTTGAAAATTTCCTTTCTTCTGCTTGCACATAGTGTAATGCGACAATTATGTGACACATTAAAAAAAAAAAATTATGACAATGCTTGCACTGTATCCAAATGTGAAGAGATCTGCAGTCGTTTCAAATGGGAAACCTGCTATTAGCTCACACAATGGATTCCCCAGCTGAAAAGAAGACATAAATTGGAGTGAATCAAGCATTCACCGCCAGCAGATCTGCTGCTTGTGTTCACTGATGAGATGTAAATGTGCTTAGCAAGAGTACAGCATCAGAAGAGGACCATGAAATTATAATGTAGTGACTGTAATGAGAATGGGTTAATTTGTAGCATTTCTTATTCTAATTATGGTATTTGACACATGGGAACAAACCCATTTTCAGCCATTTTCTTTTCTTGTTACTATCCCTTATTACAAGAATGAGAAACAAGAGCAATCTGCATGCTTTTCTATTCTGTGAAATACAGTAGCATGCTGCGCTGTTTTGACCCTTTCAATATTCTGCATAGGTAATTTGAGAGAAGACAGTCCAGTTATGGTCTCAGCAAAGAGCATTTAATGAATCCAGGAAAAGTATAATTTGCATGGAAATAGCTAGAATTATTTTTTTAAGTGCACAAGAATGTAATGGGGGAAAAAACCCAACAAACCAACAACAAAATCTAAAAACTAGAAAACAGAAGCAGCACAACATTTCTTCACGATGATTTTAATGAGAATTAAAATTTATATCAACTTAGCCTATTCTCAGAATGATGGGATGCTAGTTTCATCTTGCAGTGTGTAAATTATCTATGCAGACATATTCTGTTTGTAAGAGAGATGTTCAGCTGGTGAAAAATATCCTGTTCCACACAATTCAGATATGAATCCATTATTTTGAACGAAAATAAGTATACAAAGGTTAAGATACTTACCACTCAGATTAAATGGATGCATTTTCAGGCCTACAGGTTCTGTATTTTCTAACAATGGCTACAAAATTACATCCATAAAGAACACAGTAACATGCAATTCACATTTCAGTGAACAAACCCGAATTCTCATAACACATATATGGACAAAATACCTTTTTTAAGGAAAGACTCTGACATATGCTTACAGGATTATTGGTAATTTGATTAAAAAAATTCTCCTGCTGGTTACCTGTGCCTGCTTGGTAACTGTTATTTGAGGTTTATTGCATTTATGTGCAGGCATGCACACTAT
Source organism: Phoenicopterus ruber ruber (assembly GCA_009819775.1). Taxonomy (NCBI): domain Eukaryota; kingdom Metazoa; phylum Chordata; class Aves; order Phoenicopteriformes; family Phoenicopteridae; genus Phoenicopterus; species Phoenicopterus ruber. Next base: position 184,398,061 of record CM020215.1, on the reverse strand, counting down.
GGACAAGTGCAAATTAGCTCCATTTTTGTGAGTTGCTTCTGGTACTCAGTATCCTGTCTTGTCTTTAAAATATAAATACATAACAGATTGTTGTCCTTAAAACTCACAACCCTGAAAGTGTGAAATGGGTGAGGATAATGGAGGAAAGTAAAAAAAACAAAAAACCAACCAAACAAAAAAAAGTCAAAAACCAAAACCAAAAAAACCCCACAACAAAGCCCACAGGTTTCCCGACCAAACTATCTTCAAAGAGGATGAGGAGGAGACACACGCACTTTGAAGACACTATCAGATATGAGAGGGAGAAGTGGGATCAGATTTTTAAAGAAGATTTGTAGGATTTATTAAAGCTTCATTTGAGCATATAAATCAAATGCTGAGATTCAGGCTATTTTTAGGTACCTACTTGGTATGTTGAAACAGCTGAAATGAAGGAATATGTTCACAAGGTGATTCAAAAGTTGTCAATCGAGGGGTTCTCACCAGGGAATTAGAATTCACGTGCTTCCTCAGTATGTCTTTGAATCATGATGGAGCTTAGATAAAACATCAGGCATGTAACTGCTTAGCTAAAGATTGATCTAAAGACGTCTGAGTGCTTCTGTTTAGGCATATAAGGAACTCTGTGATCCAGAAAGGCAGTATAAATCAATTTTAGGCTTCTCCAGCAATAATCCAGAGCCCAGGGACCAGACAACTTAATCTTTGTCTCAGAGAAGGATCCCAAATTACCACAAGTCTGAACTTGGAATTTAGAGATTCTGCATCTCATTTACAAATGTTCGTGTCCTATTAATTTTTCCCAAGTAATTACAGAATCCTGAGTTTCTTGGGTTAAAATGCTAATACAATTTGGAAATAAATAAATTTAATTTACCTAGTAGAAAATTCATAAACCTCATAGAATTCATAAACCTAGTAGAAAGAGAGGAAAGATAGCATTAATACTGTGCTATAGACCTACCAAGAAAAGGACACTGCGGTACCCTGACTTCAGAGTACCACAGAAAAGTGCATTCAGATTGGCAGAACAGCTTATACTCACACTGGTAACAGAGAAACTCATTTCCCTTTGAGTGCTCAGTAAAGGAAGAAGCCCTGAAATAGCTAAGAATAAAGCTTGCAAGAAAAGAATTATCTGTTGAGAAAAATCATTATATAACTTAAATGCATACATTATATGTACATCTATATGCACATCTGCATATGCACATACACACCATTATACGAATGCTATTATCCTTAGATCCATTTACTTATCACTGTGTATTTCTTACATATCACACTAAAACAAAACTAAAATATTTTGGATTTACTAAGTTTCCCTAAATATATTCACCTGTATTCAGATGCTCGCCTGGCCTCTAAGTGTCACTTGCCAAGGGAATAGGCCTCCTGTAGGTCCTGTGTCTTGGATGTTAACTCAGATGTCTTTAATATGTTAGAGCACCTCAAATCTCAATAGGCACCTGTTTTTTGGCAACTAGCATGCTGGGTTCTGGGATCAGGATTCGCTGAATATCTCTGCGGCTGTAACTACAGCAGTCGCTTTGGCAGGCTTCAGGTGCCAGAACGTAAGACAGACAAGGCGTCATGCCCAAACTCTAGCTGCTGGTCTCCGAAAGGCTGCAGATCTTCCATAAGTTTTGTCTCTAACCTGCCAGCTCCATTTAGGTGTATTGGCATCTGAGATGGCAGTATGTACCCATGTTTATGTTGCTGAATCCTGCCCTAAGTCTCTATTCATTATAATAGGAGCATAGACATCCAGTTCACATGTAGATAATGAGGGGAAAATGTCACTCGTTACCTCTACTATTTCTTTATTAGTAGTAAAACTTTGAAAGCAGCAAGATGATGAGACCAGGATTTTTTTTTTTTCACATTTTCTTATTTTGTCTTTCTTTTAACCCATTTTTATTTAATTGTATTTAAATTAATGTTGAAATGAATTTAATGCTATTTCTGGTGGCGGTAGCTCAAATCAGGATCTATTTCCATTTATTGCTCTTCTTCACCCACTCCACTCCACCATTTCTGTTTTGTAACCCACTTTATTCACAAACTGTAATAAAATCTGTGAGGAGTACAACAAAATGCAGCATTATTTTTCATTTATTTTTAAAAGTTTGGATTGATATAATTATATGTCTCTAATAATGTAGGTATGTCACAATAAATATAAAATAACATGTTACCCATGTTTGCCAAGACTTTTTCAAGTCAAAAGGGAGCATGACTTTCATACGGTATACATAAACTGAAGTAAAAAATAAAGCTATTAAAATACTAACTGTTTTAACAGTTTCTAATACCCCCCCAACCCCCCACCCCCATTATCATTAAAATGGAGTTCAGGTTTTGTGAATTTTGTTTTATCAGCTTCATTGTAAAACCCAAAATATTTACCTTTTAGTGAAGGTTGCTACAGTTACCGATTTCTTGAGACTGCACCCATGGTATATCTCCTTTTCTCTGCTTCCATGAATAGCAAAGATGAAAACAGAACTCTAAAATCACATTCAATCTTCAGACCATCTGGTCAGTTCAACTTCCCATTGTGTCCTCTTTATCTCTGATAATTTTATAGTGGCTTAATGTTTAATTTACGATCCTTTCTTCTGCAGCCTTTCCCTCTGTTCTCTCTCTTTAACAGTCACATAGATACCCATGTCGTTGCTACCTGCACATCCTCACTCTGGTCCTCGGCAAGGAATTCAGTCTTGTATTCTGTGTTTGAAACTAAGTATGACATTGTCAGTGTATTTTCCTTATAAAGCATTTTCTTAGGAAAAAAAAAAGACAAGACTAGAAGGACTTTCACAATAGAAAGCCAATTTTTATTAGAATATAAATCATAATAATTACCTTTCAAATACAGAATGACAGAAGAATAAGAAATGTTTATGACAGCTCCTCTCCATTTCTATGCATTCTTAGAAGACGGTTCCTTGTTTTCACACTTGGTTTCGGTTAACATTATGAATACAGGAGTTGCAGCAAACTCAGTACAAGCCTTTCTAGTCCTAGAAGGACTTTCTGTTACAGCGGAGACTTACCTGTCAGCTTCCAGCCCCTGTCAGTGTTGCCTGAGTCTCGTTGCTGTGCTCTAGCCTTGCTTCTCAGCCTTCCCTCACACAACCCTCCTAATATCCTTGAAGCTTTTCCTTTCCAAGCACACTCAGCAGCCCCAAAGGAAAGGAGCAGTTTCATTGTTAGAATGAACATGTGACCTTGTCATTCCTTTCTTTAAAACACAACAACATATAAATTAAGAACAAACAAATTAAACAGGTACTCCCCATCATGACGTGATCACGTACCTCTTGTTCACTGACTGTATTCGATCCTGATAAATAAAAGGAAGCCAGGCACTAAACCCTAGTATCAAGGCCACTGGCATCATCTTTTTGGGGCTAAACTCTTCTAGAGCAGTATTGCCCTGGATTGACCCAAAGAGAAGGGCCCAGAAAGAAGCCAGGAGCTGGGTAGCAATTAAGTGGAATGGAGGTACAGGAGTCCCACTCTCAGGCTTGCTGCCTGACCCTGTTGTATTTAACACTTGAAACAGACTTTGTGTCATTAATACCAGACATACAACTAATTAGGCAGGATGTTACAAGGAAATAGAGAGGATAGTTTGGAGACAGTAAAGGGCAGGGAGGAGGCCAATCTTAGTTTTGGAGATTAATCTTCCTCAGAGAATAATTCCAAGTGGGGGTCTCAGTTATGTGATCTTCATCCCTTGGGGGACTCTACCACTCTCCACTTAACACAAGGGAAAATGAGGGAGCTGAAGGAGAGTGGCAAAGCTCAACTAAAATTATATGGATCCCCTCCAGAGTGGTCTTGTGGATTCAAAGAACTGAAAACTCCTACATTTAAACCAAATTGTATCCTGGTTTTCTATCCTTTGGAAGAAAAGAAGAATATGGTTGGTTACATATTTTTGGTTACTTGATTAAAGGAACATCACCGTAACCACAAAGGAGCACAGAGAAACAGTAGCTAGCAGAGGAACCCCAATAAACTGATCAGAGAAACAAGGCCCGGCCCCAGCTCCTCCCAGGGCTGCCATAGGGCAGCATCAGCCCCATGGGCGTCGGGTGAGACACATCAAGATCCATCAATGGGAGATAGTCTTTGCCTCACCTCACAGGCTTATGGCGGGTCACTGCCTGGACAGACCTTATTATGGGATGCCGGGGAAGATCACCTTGGGATTAAATAAAACTTATTATGGGATGTTTAGGGGAAGAACCAAAGGTGCAGAAAGAGACAGATTGTCATGTTGTCTGGCCATGCCCTGTGAGTGATCAGTGCAGTCTGTCCTGTCTTCTTACCAAATTGCTTTTCTAACTACTTTTCTGGGTGAGGAGCTCCTTATTTTGTGTGCATGTGTGTGTATGGATGTCTGAGTGTCAGTAACTGGTGTGGGACCACGGGTCATAGGGGCCCATGTGTCTAAGTGTCATTGCGTGGAGTGTGTGCATATTGTGTGGCTATGTGTGTCAGTGTGATGGTTGCACATATCAAGGCAGACTAGCCCATGGGTAGGATAAGAGGCTTGGGAGCCAGGTATAAAAGCAGCCAGAATCATGGGCTGGATACTGGAGAGACCAGAAAGCCTGGAAATTGGCAACTGGAGAGACCAGAGGGATTCAAATCAGCTACTGGAGAGACCATGAGGTTGGGGGTTGACTTAGTGACCCGTTTACGTGTATGTGGTTGTATTGGAGACAAGAGGATCCCAGGGATCAGCTACTGGGTAGGTTGAGTGTTTAAGCCCATTTACTGGAGAGATGAACAGTATGTGTGTGCTTGTGCATGTGTGTGTGTCCACAAATGTATGTGTGAGAGTTTCTGAGCTACCAGGAGCTGGAGGGGCACTGCTGGCTTTGGGGGTGCCAGCAACTGGGGAAAGCAAGGATCTAGGGCCAGTTCCTGCGCTCGGTGCATACGTCCATGCTACTGGAAAGATACACTTTGTACATCTGCACGCTATTTCCCACTAACAGACCTTTATCCTGAACTGGCAGAGAGGGATGAGATTAGGTAATTGTTTGTGCTATCTGTGTTTGCATGTTTCTATATCTGTATTGTTGTGCGTGGCTTGCAGTGTGTATTGCCAATGCTCCCGTGTGTGCCTTCGGGGAACGCACGCTCAGCCGTGCTACTGACTGGGCCTGGGAACAGAGAGCTGTAATAGCCTCCCCTCCATCTTGCTACCAGATTCAGCAAAACTTTAACAGTATTAGACTCATAAAATCATTTAGGTTGGAAAAGACCTTTAAGATCATCGAGTCCAACCGTATTCACCAATCCTTTAAAAATTTGACTTTGCAGACTCTTCATTTCTTTACGCTATTTTTATGTATTGTTTGAGTGGATTTTTTATATTAAACCATTAATAAAGCATTTCTGGCTTTTATTTTTCATTAGTTCTTGGTTCTTACATGTCGACAGGAAAAGCTACCCACAATTTCAACTGAAGGACAGAGAATCATAAGACAGGAACCACATAGCTAATGAGAGAAAGCTAAAAAGCTTTGGTAGTTGTCTCACTGGCATTCACAGTTCTGTAGAGAAGTTGCTATATCTCAATTTAATTTTATATATATATGTATATTTATCTATATGTAGGTATATTGGGGCAGTGATACCTGAAGTAAAGCAAATTTAGCATTTATCATCCACTGGAAGAATTGCCTATCTGTGCGTAAAAAGGACCCTTCCAGATGATGGTTACAAAAATGTACTCCTGGAGCATTATTCATCAAGAAGTTATTTTCTATACACCCAGTACATAAAATCTGCAAGCCTTAGATAAAATTGTCAGAATAATTAGGTTCTTTTTACCTCATCAGTGAATGAAATGTAGTGATTCCAAAGTAATATTTCTGCAGAAGGCACCAAAGGGGCTGAGGCTGATTCACAGTAGCTAATAACATGGTACGCACCCCACCCAAGCAAGCAAAAGCTAATAATAAAAATAACTTTAATGGGTAATTTCTGTGCTTTAGAATGCAATTTCCTTGAGTTGAATACTAGCGAGAGAGAGAAGAGATGCTTTTTGACATGAGAGAGAATTAAAGTCTTGCTTCTGGTTGGGCAGTACCGTCTCTGATTATTAGGTGAAAAAGAAGATTTAGATGTGATAGACAGAATTTATGGCATCCATCTTGACTTCTGCTGCTACTTTGGCAAATCTCCTTGTTTACAAACTGCTTCAGTTGTAAGAGTTTTTAAGTATTAGTTATTCAGGGAATAATTGTAAAAAGAGCCATGGGACCTAACAGCAATATTTTTATGTCTAACTATCAACAAGGGAAAAGAGAGAGGCTCATCAAACTGACAAATATGCATCCACTCTGAATCAAATGTTGGAAAAAAGGCTTGGCATAAATGTTATGTAGTCTGCTTGCAACAGAAATAAACAATGAAACACAGCAAAATTAATCTGTTTATTCGTATAGGCAGTCTCACGGGTAGAAATGTTTCTATACATAGAAGCTTCTTTGTAAGTAAATAATTACTTATATGCAGTAATTATAACGAGAGGTAGCAATAGTGTTGGAAATCCCTCTCTTTTGACAGAAGCAGCACAGTCAGGCTTAATCCAGCTCTACTGACATTATAATGTGTGCAAAATACATGCCCTTTCTTTCAAATGTACCCTCAGTTGAGCCTCGTATATGCATTGAACACGATTTCCGAGAGCAGAACTCACTGCTATCTTCAAATTCAGTTGAAGTACAGGGTAGCCAGCTCTTTTGAACTTCAGGCTCAAATCAGGCACCAAAAAAACCCATACAACTCTGCTTCCTAAAGGTTAATCTATAGCATCATGTGGAGGTGAATGGATACCACTTTAGCAGCACTTGGATTGAGAAATGGAAGTTCCTTTCACATGACCTCCCCATGTCCACAGCAGTAACACAGCTGACAAGTTTTGTTGTGCTGTGTTTTGGCTTTGTGCAACTGCCTGACCTTTTCCTTGGCTAGGCAGGCCTGCTGTGCAGTCAGCACATGAAGCCCTCTGCCTGTCCCAGGCTGGCAACGTTTAACGGATCGCATTAAGCTCTGATCTGTGTCTTAAAGCCATTAGAACAGCTTCGGTTGGAAAAACTCCATTTTCATTTCATTAAAAAAACTCAGAAAACTAGGAGCAGAAAGGAAATAAAAAGAGAAACCATAAAAGGAATCTTGGATTCTGTTGACTTTGCTGAAAACCTGAAGAAAGCCAAATGCTTCATCCAGCCTTAATAATGAGGCTTAGACTGGCTCTGATAGCAGTCTTTGTACCACCTATTGCAAAAGCTCCATTTATGTTCTATGCAAAATGTCCAATGAAGCATAGAAAACATGTAATTTGTATAGAGAATGGGAGTTATGCAATTTTTGCTGGCATAAACAATGCAATAACTGCTCAGAAATAGCCTTTTGCATTCATGAATGGGGTCCATTATCTGCTCTGTCTCTCCTCTTTGCTCCTTCTGAGTTGCAGCATGGTAATAAAAGAAAGGCACCCTCTTTGCCTCAGAGCTTTGGTTTTCAAACAGCAAGTGGATAACAACATATGACAGCTCATTCTTGTCTTCTGATTAAGGAGCAGCCATGTTTTATGGACACTTACTAAGTTGCCAGCCAATTAAACATTTGAATACATTTTATATGTATTTAATTGGACTATCTTTGCAAATAGGGCTTTTCTGGAGTTATCAAGCAGATTAGACACTGTAAGGTAGCAGATAAGAAGCACTGAATTATTATTATTATTATTATTACCGTCATCACTACTATCAGTGGGGATACTTAGGGTAAATGCAGAGTGGAGTGTTCGCAAGGTAACTTTCTGGCAGAGTGCATGTCCTATATAATGAGTTGTCTGTAAATAAAGAGATATTAATTGTGTCTTTAATAATTTTCTCAGTGTTTTTGTTTGTTGCATTTTTGGGGAGAAGAATTTACACAAAGGGGTACTGACAGGGTTGCTAAGGGCACAGCAGATGACATAATATATTTGGATTTTCAGAAAGCCTTTCGTAACATTCCACATGACAAGCTCCTGCTTAATCTCCAAGATGAAGCAAGGATTCAGGGCAGGACATGGGCAGAGATACAGAACAGGTTGAAAAATAGCAAAGCAGTGGCTATAGATAGTTCCTGTGAAAGAAGCTATGTCAAACCGGAGAAAGTGTTATTTCAGGTCTACAGGGGCTAGTGCTTTAAAGTCTGCCATGCATGTATGGGTTTTAATTTAGGAAGACAAACACAAAGAACAACTGCAGTCTAGTTGCATTTTATGAGGACAACAAAATGAAAGATGATGAATGAAGGCCATATAGACAGCTAAACTTAAAAGGGATTTAGATTTGATTTGTAAATAGGTTGTCACAGAGGGAATTAAATGTAATATTGACAAATACAAAGTAATAAAACTTTAGTGCTGTAAAACCCACTAAATTCTACAGTAGAACTAATGGGATTAAACTCTAAGGGAATTTAAAAAAAGGAAACCAAACCTCTCAAATGAACAAAAAAACCCCAAACCACCCACAAACAAAGCAAAAGAAAACAAAAAACCCCAACACTTTTCTGGGCTGGATAAACAGAGGAGTATTTCATGTTCCTTCTCTTGGAGCATATATTTAGTCTTTTTCTTGCAGTAATAACTATACTAATACTTGGCATTTCTAAACAGCTTTCATCAAATGAACTAACCTACACAAATCCTCCAAGATATTGGTCATTACAGGAACTCATATTTCAGAAAGCCACCTATTCCCTGAAAGAAAGAAGTGAAATATTAGGAGATGATATGGGACACAACATTTTTGATGGGGATAGGGGTCATTATTAATTACTAATTATTAATTAAATTTACTCCTTTGGAAACAAGAAAACTTTCAAATTTATTTTTCACATAAATGCTATTGACAGAGAGGAAAGGAGGTATTCACAATGTCTAATATTAAGCTTCTCAATTCAGTGCCTAAACTCTCATTTAGTCCATAGAGAGATGTAGGCTCTTTTTAGGCGGTGTGAATTGCCCTGTGAAAGAACCTGCATTCCTGATTTAGGGATCTGCAATAGATGTTTCAAGTTAAACACTGTAAATGCACAGCACAGGGTGTCTGACAGCTGAAGTTTCAATATTTTTATACGATCTGTGTTTTGGACAGGATTTCTAATGATTGCCAAGTACTACAGTATTCCCGAGGATTCAGGAACAAAAATCACAAGCCTATTCATAATACTGTTTGTATAAATTCCGAGCTCTTTTTAAATTTTTACTTCCTGAAGGGAACAGCTTTGCTGGCTTAGGAAGCCTGACAGCAAAATGTGTCAGAAAGAGGAATATAGAGACGTACTCTCCTAATCTGGATTGGAGTCACATACTCACTTTAAGATTCTGCTAGGCTGCAGTTAGATGGCTATTAACTAGTAGTCATGTGTTTATGCTGTTTAGTTTTTATAATATGCTTCCTTCTGTCATACTTAAGTTTTAAACAAAGATATTTGTACTTTGCAATGGCTGACTGATCCCTGAGAAACTGTTGTCTGGAGAGCCACAGACACCAAACTAAACTCAGGATTGCAAAGGAGTTTACATTAAACATAAGGACTCTACTCTTGCAAGGACTACAGGCTAAAAGCCTGATTTGCAGCAAAAGCAACCCTATGACCTAGACCCCCCCAAAAGGCAACATGAGGAGGTGTAGGACCTAAATAGGATGGTACTGAGGAATCCAAAAAAGTGTCAGCATGTTATTAGCTTGTGATCTGTGACAATGTAATTGTCATTGATGGCTCATTCCCAAGGGAAAGAAGTGGTCCACCGACAGAGAGATGATGGCAAGCTTGGCCCTAGGCTTTTTAACCTCTGTAGACCTGAGCTAGCTCTCCCACCTAACATAACATCAGGCAAAAACATCAACAAAAATTCGGGAGTTGAAAGATTTTAAGGATTTTATGAACTATGCTTTTTTTTTTTTTTTTTAATCCCTCCCTGCCCCTGGGAAGATTTAGGGAATAGGAACAGCAGACACCTCTGAAGTTTGAGGCTGCCTTTTCATAACTACCTTGGTATTTTATTCTTCATTCAACCCAGAGAAGAATGCACCTAACAGAAAAGGACACAGGGAGAAACAGAAGAAATACATCCCACATTGCCTATGGTTACACCTACATCAGCAATTATTTTGTCTCAGTTGAAGCTATCTGCACAGTGAAAGCGTTCAGTGTTGAGCTCCCAACATCCATACTATATGCATTTCGGGAGGTCTTCAGACTGGCTCTAGTCTGATCCCATGAACTGAAGAGCACATTAGGTGAGCATATCTCCTGCTTTAATTTTATCATTCATGTTCTATAAGGTTGCTCAGATATGTGAACCAAACTTCATCCTGAACGCAACATCAGTGCTTCACTTCAGAAATTAATCTATAATTCAAATGAAAATGTTAATGTTAATCTATGATTCTAAAAGAATACCACTCATTACAGGACTTTGGAGCAGTGAAAAATGATATGTCTCTTCAGGTTCAAAATTGTCCCATCTCATTATGACCTTTAAAATGATAAGTTCCTTTTTGTTGTTCATTCTGTCTTTTTCATAGAAGAGGTAAAAGATAAAAAAGATTTTAAACCCCTCAAAATCAGAATGTTTCAAGATTCAGATACAGGTTTTTATTTGTACTTTTGGGGGTTTGTACATTTAAATTTTTTTGACTTTTCATCTCATTTTAGGGCAAGATATTATTCTTTATTGTCACAATTTTTTTGTTTCTTGTTTCAGTACCTCTCAGTGGGCAGAGAACTCTTTCCTATGCAGCTGTGATTAGGAGTGCACTTGTCGTTATATTGTGGCACATTAGTATTACAATACTGTGCTGGTTAAGCTCCTTTCCCCAGGCTAGTATGTCATTTACATACAGAGGAGACATCAGTCTAAGATTTAGTTGCCTGAACACAGGTGTCTATTTTAGCTGCCTGGATGCCAGCTGCTGCCTCCGAATGATGTTGGCCTCCCACATTTGGAAGGTCCCTTATCATCTTCGGCCATACTGATGTGTTGCATACTCTAGGGAACCAATACTGGTGTTAGATCGCAAATAGTAATGCCCATGTAGGCAGCTAAAAGCTGTCTCAGAAGTAAAGAGAAGTGTTGTATAAGTGATAAAGCCCTTAATATGTATCCACAGACTTTTCAGTCTTGCACAAGCTTCTTGGCATCTATTGGCTGACAATCTGTTAATGGCTCTATCTAGAAACATAGGTGGTGGGAGCGGTAGGGGTAGTGAGAGAATCTGAGGAGATACAATGGACTTTTTGTCATATACTGGATGCTAAGACACACATTATTGTCTTCCCTTTTGGAAATTAGCCAGAGAGATTTTGTTGTTATCTCTTATGGATACCCATTTGAAAAAAAAAAAAAAAAAAAAAAAAAAAAAGAGAAAGAAGGAAAGAAGGAAAAGGAAAGAAGGAAAGAAGAAAGGAAGGAAGGAAGGAAGAAAAGAAAGAAAGAAAGAGAAAGAAAGAAAGAAAGAAAGAAAGAGAAAGAAAGAAAGAAAAAGAAAGAAAGAAAGAAAGAAAGAAAGAAAGAAAGAAAGAAAGAAAGAAAGAAAGAAAAAGTTTCTTGTTTTTCTCTACATACAAAATTTTTCCTACAGCTACAGGTTTAATTGCAGATTTCTCAATAGGCAGTCGAGAGACAGAAAGAAGGAAATTAAATTATAATTGATTCCTTACATATCACTTTGACATACTTTAAGTTTTGAAAAAGGATCAAAGGTAGAGACAATGGACTGACTCTTGAAATATTTACCAAGCAAGTTTTATTGCCTCAAATGTAATAATTAATTTAATTTCTGACTTTTTTTCCCCTAAAACTTTCAAACATTTAATTATTTTCTTCACTGAGGAAAAAAAAAATCCAAAACAAATAAAACATCAGCACAGGGTGTATCCATTAAGATAGCTAATGTTTTTTTACAGACTCCCCCACTCAGTAAAATACCTCCTCTGATATGGGTGATAACACTGCTAGCAACAGTAACCACCATATTAGGATAGAGCATTTGTTTTACCCTTTTTCCTGATAGTCCAATGGGGGGGTCCTCTACGTGTCTGAGGTGTTTGATGCATGTAGGAAGAAACAAGAACAAGTTCTAGACCACTTACCACACAGATCATGATTTGGATATGTCACTGGTAAAACAGACTTGGCTTGGGGAATTTAATTTATTACCAATTAATGGAAAAAAACACCGAAAAGCAAACACTGCCACCTCCAACCCCCTGATACCGGTATGGAAAAACAAAGACAAAAGGTTAAACAAACACTTAGGCAAAACACATTTCCTCCCCTTTCCCAAGCTCAGCTTCACTCCTGGCACCACACATCTCTCCTTCCTACTCTCCACTCTCCTTGTTATCACACAGGCTATGCTCAGTCTCTTTGATGAGGTGATGGACAGTGTCGGAGACTGGGATCAGGGCATAGTGGTTTCTTTCTGCTGCGCCTTGTCCTCATTCCTTCGTCTTTTCTTCTGCTGCTTTCTTCTTACTTGTTTCCTCGGCACTGGTATGGGGTCCTCCATGGGCTGCAGTTCTTTTGGGGAAGTACCTGCTCTATTGTAAGTTACCCACGGACCACAGGCTCTTTGGCGGTGTTACCTGCTCTGCCATGGAGCACCTCCTATTGCTTTGGCCTTTTTGTTCCATTTTTTCTCAGGGTTTTGTCCTTTCTTATAGCATGCTTTCTGCCACCAGCCTTGCTGATGGGCTCAGCTATGGCCAGTGGTGGGTCTGTTGTGGAGCTGACTGGAACCATCTAGAACTCGCTGTGTCCAGTACAGGGCAGTTGCTGACCTTTTCTCACAGAGGCTACTCCTGCAGCCCCTTCTGCTGCCGAAACCTTGCCGTTTATACCAAATACAGGATATCACTAGCTTACAGTGACTTTTGGGAGCAAATCCCCCACACCAAAATAGAAAGCATTTCATTAGAAAGCTGCTCTTTCTAAGAGCAGAAATAGTGATGAAACAAGCTAATGAATTAATGTAGAACAAAGGCAACCTTAAACAGAGGATGTATTAAATGGAGGTACACATCAGTACAGGACTTAGAAAGGGGATATGAAATGTGAGGTTAAAGCTAACGTTTCCAAAGCCTTTAAAGAACAGCAATGCCCGTTGAAATGAACACACCGTCTGGAGTTCAGCCGGTGTCAACGTGGTTTGTTATAGCAGCATGGTGGATCAAAGCACTGAGTGCTCACACCATCACACTGAACAAATCACAAGTGAACAGGCTGTCCTACAGGGAGATTGACAATGGAGGGATGAAAACAGTTAACCCTTCTGATCACAAGGTCATGAACTACTACTATTGCAAAGTTGCCAACAAAGAAGAGAGTTTGAATCAACTTTTAAGACATAATTTATTTTTTCTCCTGAAGTCACAGACAGCCTGGCTTGATGCTTCTCTGCAATTAAAAGGATTGTTTGTATTCTTTCAATATTTTACCTCTTTGCAATCCAGCCTCAGCCATTCTCAAAGCATTGGCTGCTCTTACCAAAGATAATGAGGAAAAACTTAGGAACTTCGTTGTATCAGGACCATGGAAATTACTTTTTCAGCTAGCGTGCATCTTTCTGTCTTGAAATTTACATGTACCCTTTTTCAAGCATGCTATAAATCTCATATGCATGTCTATCTCAGTTTTAAGACATTCTATATTGTAACTAAATCTTTTTCCTCCCCCCGCCCCTGCAAAAAGCAGCACAGAAATCCAGGCAGGCAACTTGGTTGCTTTGGTCTATCAATTCTGCTTTGCAGTTTGATCTATACTGTATTTTCCCCTGTGTTCCCAGATAGGTTTCTCAGGGGTTACGTACACAAAAGGACAGAACTTGCACTGCTCAGATTTTAACTAGTCTTTAGATAAAATAATAGTCACTCAAAGAAAACTCTGTTCTGCAGTTGAATGCAGAACCCTTTGTGGGGATCCTACCTTTCCCTTAGAATGTGGCAGGTAAAACCAAGCATCAAAGTGGGCATTGCTTCTTGCTAGAAACAATCTAAACTTGACAATCTAAGCAAGAAAAGTCCAGAGTTAAACAATAAATCCTATTGACTGGAGAAACAACATTTAAGCTGCCTTCTTCTCCAAGTCTTTTTCCCTGGAAAAACATACGCACATTTGAATAGTGGTTTAGAAGCTCCAACATTTACTTTGGGGCACAGAGAGCCATCTCTATTTCTAGATTCAGCTCCAACAAATTAGCACCCTAATTTCATTCTTTGCTGAATGGGCAAGATTAATCTGACTGAAAGTGGGATTGGAATACAACTTTTTAACTCTCAATGTTTATATTGTAGTTGTGTATACATCAGTAACTTATGGTCAGTAAATCTCTTAGTTAATGGAGGCAGTTAACAGTAATAGTTAAAATTACTTAATAGGCACTTTTAGGATGAAATTCATTTCATCCTAAATTAGACACCCCAAAATGAGTGAGATGTCTCAGGTCTTAAAAAAATTACCCTCCATTTGCGATACAGGGTGTCTGCAAAGATATTTTCAGTACAGATTTCTATGTTTAGGTGGGATGAATTGCACCTGATGTGCATCTGAACAAATTAGAGGTTGGTAACTATTAACTCACAGATGAACATATTCAGTCAGAAGAGGAAAATAGAATTCTTATAAGATCATGATTTGTTTGACTGAATTCAGTAAAAAGGAAACCTTTCCTTCTCCTCTTGTGTTTTATTTGTATTATCCCTTCTTCTGTACCCCAGGAACTTGGGCCCTGAAAATCAGATAGTAAAAACACTCCAGTTTTGAATCCTATCAGGATTTAGTCATTAGTATAATTGTCTCACTGTTCAGTCTTCACATTTGTCAAAGTTGTAGTTAGTTTACAAAAAAAAGGAAAGATACGAAAGACTACCTAGAGATCACAGTACAAGAAGAAAAAATATCAATTTAACCAATAAAAGGTTAATTTCCTAAAAATTAAAAAAATCCAATTGTTTTATATCTTTTGGGCAGGCAAGACCTCTTATCTTGATGGATGTCTCTTAATCCATCTAAAATTACAGCAAATAGCACATCACAAATGAGTGCAAAGCACTGCATTCTCAGTGTGCACCATACATAGGAAAAGATATTTCCTTCTATACATCATGGATGCTGTAACTCAACAAAGACAGTAACTTTTAAAAACTTAATGAGAGAAGAAATCATTGTACATATATGTATGCTTTGACATGTCCGAGATAGAAACTCGTGCCTGAAACT
The DNA here is from genome assembly GCA_009819775.1 of Phoenicopterus ruber ruber. Lineage (NCBI taxonomy): Eukaryota > Metazoa > Chordata > Aves > Phoenicopteriformes > Phoenicopteridae > Phoenicopterus > Phoenicopterus ruber. The sequence goes on along the minus strand of CM020215.1, from coordinate 184,382,745 downwards.
GTTACAGGCTTTAGGAAATTAAGCTTTTTCTTCTCCCTCAGACAACGAAATTATTTATTGAATTTTTAAGAGTACATAAGAAAAAAAAAAGGAAGGTAAATATTTGTTAGAATCACAGAATCACAGGTTGGCTGAAGTTGGAAAACATTTTTCCCTAACCCGATCTGTCTCATCCAAGGGTAACACTTTTGTATTACACTTTCCCAACAGTCTTGGGGGTGTGGTATTCCCAAAGGCCGGTCTTAATAGTGAAGACCAAGACAAAAAGGGCACTGAATACTTTGGCCTTTTCTGTGTATTTTGTCACCAGGACCCCTGCCCCATTCAGCAGCAGGCTCACATTTTCCTTTGTCTTCCTTTTGTGGTTATGTACCTGTAGAAGCCCTTCTTGTTGCCCTTCATGTCCCTCACCAGCTTCCAGGCGGGCTTTGGCTTTCCTAGTCTCTTTCTTACATTGCTTAGATAGTGTCCCTATATTCCTTCCAGGTCAACTGATTTAGCTTCCACCTCTTGTAGGCTTCCTTTTTATGTCTGGGTTGATTCAGGATCTCCTTGTTCGTTGATCCAGGTCTCCTGTTGCCTTTGTTTAATTTTGTATTCATCAGAATTGACCATTCCTGAGTTTGAAGGACTTGAACATTGAAAATCAACCAGCTCTTCTGAATAAGTCTTCTCTACAGAGTGGTGTCGTATGGGATTCTTCTGAGAAGGTCCCTGAGAAGACCAAAGTCTGGTCTCCTGAAGCCCAGGGTTGTGATCCTGCTTTTTGCCTGCTTTCTTCCTTCCAGGATCCTGAACTCCACTATCTCATGATCACTGCAGTCAAAGCTGCCCCGGCCTTTACATCCCAGACCAGATCTTTCCTGTTTGTAACTGAGATCCAGCAAGGCACCTTCCCTTGCTGGCTTCTTGACTGCCTGTGTCAGGAATTTGTCATGAATGTACTCCAGAACTCCCCTGGATTGTTTGTGCTCTGCTGTGGTGATCCTCCAACAGATGCTGGTGTGATTGAAGTCCCCCATATGGGCGAGGGCCTGTGAATGTGAGCCTTCCACCCTTTGCCTGAAGAGCAGGCAGTTTGTCGTCTTCTTCCTGATCAGATGGTCTGCAGCAGGCACCCACAACATGTCCCACAGTACCCATCCTTCCTACAGAACCTGTATCCATCTTCTGCAACGCTCCAGTTGTGTGAGCTGCCTTACCACATCTCCATGATCCCAGTGAGACAGTCGCCCTGGAAGTGCAAATAGACCTCTAATTTCTCCTGTCTGTTCCCCATGCTGCATGCATTAGTGTACAGGTGCTTCAGAGAGGCACCCAGGTGTTCTTATTTCCCACAAAATGATAGCAGAGCTTCCCCCATAAGGCTCTTCCTATAAAGGAGTCCCATAAGGGAATCCCCAAGGGAATCCACCTCCAATAACTAAGTGCTTCCTTGTCTATGTGCATACACTTGGGGTGGACGCTCTGCTGCCCTGTTCTGTAGTTTTTGAGGTCTTTCTTTGCCGCATCACCCTGCACACTCTGCTCCTTCCTGCACCTTTTTATACACTTGTTACTGAAAATACAAACTAATGTATAGAAAGAGGGCAGCAAACAATATGTATATAAGGTTCTACTTGTTTTGCCTGCTTACGGTAAACAAGAACAAAAATTACCTGTAACTTAAATGCCAATATGAATGCTGTTTATTAATTAAAAAAGAAAAAAGCCAATATTTTATGAAAAGAACATAGAAGTGGGCTACAAGATCTGAAAAAGCCCATGAATGTAGTTCGCCAAAGTATATGACTCTTTGTCATGCAGTTTCTAGAAGGGCATAAAATTAATCATACCAGAAAAATTTTATAATATATGGTGACTTGTTTATTCCCTCAAAAAAAATCATTCTAAAGCCAGATCAGAATTTGTTTCTACTGATTTTTCTTAGCTTTCATACTGAAGCACATAGATCTTAGCTGCACTGGAAGTCACATTTTGTTACAGGATAGTTAGAGTTAACTCAGAAAATAGTAACGAATATTACCTTACACATACAACTGATAACAAATACATTTGTGCTTAGAATTTATACATAGTTAAAATATAATTCTCTTTTACCTCCAGTTAATATTACAGGATTTTAGATAACTATTTGTAATAAATCATCATATAAATATTTAACCAGAAGGAGCTATGCAGATATTTTAGACATTTTTCTGAAACCAGGTCATGAAAACTGCATAACCTGAAAGTTATGCTTGCAAGACTATTGCAGAATTATAAAAACACAAACGTCCACATGTATTACGACTTGATAATAGCTGATCAATGTTTGTAAGTCATTCAATGAATAATGAAAATATCCAAAACAGGCAATGAAAAATGATGGCAGTATAAAACTGTTGATAAGGTAAACTTAACATGTAAAAAGCTCACTAAAAGAAATATATTTTCAAAGAAAATATTTTTTCTTAAGCTAATATCTGTGTTGTGTCCAATCCACATTATGCTGATTGAAGAAAAGTAACTGTGTCAAAAGCTAAACTATACCTAATATTAATGGATATGTATATTTTTATGCTTTGTATGTGATTTGTTTACTGTCTCATATGTTATGGGCTATATTGCATGAAAATTAAGCTATTATTTCTCAAGTCTCAGTTACGCTTCTGGAAGTACTTATTCTCAGGTTTTGCAGTTTTACCACTTATTGTGCCTACTAAGTTAATTCTGGCAATATATTGCTAATGTATTACAGTTAATAAACTAGCCAATGTTGCCTAAATGGAAGTCATCCCATTAATTTCAAGATTATTATAGTGTTTTATGTTAGCCATGTATATCAAGCCTTATATGAGCAACACCCAAATCGCTAGTCTTTTCCTGTATTTTCCCTGGGCAGATCTCCTGCCATTAAAGTTACATGGGGGTATGATGCTTGACTATGGATTATAATTATTTATAGTATTGTTTATGCCTTCCCTTACCCCTGTTGTGCAACACATGGATGTTTTTAATGACTGACTGCACAAAGGGTAAGAATCTGCAATTAACACATTTATAAGAAATATTAAAATAATAAGGAAAAAAATTAAAGGAATATAATTTAAAAGACAGTATACATTTCCAAAAGTTTGCATAAAAAAAAAGAAAGAAGTGAGGCAAATCCTATTAGAAATTAAGAAGAAGAAAAAAAACCATAATAAACCTGAAAGAAGGCAATGAAGGTATCTGAGTGACATCTGTGTAAAAAAGTTCTCGGTTATAGTATGGAAAGAGATCTATACTTTTGGTTTCACCTCAAGTGTTTTCTTATTTTCCATACAAATGAAAAGTACTTTTTAGACTTGGAAACTTGCCACTTCATATCCAAAAAAAAAGCTACTTTGCTGTGAAATAGAAAAATTTCACAATAAATCAAATTCACAAGTACTTGCTAAGCAAAAACTTGTAGTTTTTCACAGCAAAAGAGCTGAATTGATTTTGTGGTATGAAAACAAGCTATCTACACTTCCATACTTCAGCAAAGAAATAAACTAAAATTACATTTCCACTGCTACAACCTTGTAGTTTATATTTTTCATGCATGTTCCCTAGGTGAAGTTATAAGAGGGCAGTTGTTGAAGGAAGGCTTGCGTGTATAATAAGTGGTCACAGAGGCAGGAATGACAAGTAGCTAATTTACTCTTCATATATTTACTTGTAGGGGTTCTGCTTTTACAGGTTTTTCAGCTTTATTTAGTTTATCAACCAAAATTGACTTTGATGGATGAAACAACCTTTATAATCCGTGTAGCCACATATTTTATTAATATTGGTACTTTTTCTATGAATCACATGCACACCAGCAATCTGACCGTGCACCACCAAAGTCAGTGGGAAATGTGCTGTTGACTTCTGTGAAAACAAAAGGTAACAGGACACTGAAGTTGCCTTCCCGTTGCTGAAACATTTTCTCCCACAGCCTCTTTTCTAGTATCTTCTCTGGCTTAAATATAAAGTTAAGTTTATACGACACAATACAGTGTCATGTAAAGAGAGCCATATTGATGCAGAATAATCGAGGAACAGGTATATTAGCCTGGAAGTGTGCCATACCTCATCAGTAGCACTTCTGGCACCTCTGCTACATTGCTGTGCAGCAATACATCAGGTAGACATGTTCTCTGAGCGTTAATCCTCTCCACCTACCGAACTCCTAGTGTTCCCAATCCTACCGAATAGTCATGCTTTGTTTTATTAGTCCCAAAACATATTATCACACTGTTCTCAGTAGTCATTGCTGTTACTTGACTTCAACACTTGCGTTAAATACTTATGTGATTTTCATGTGTAGCTTACTACACACTTTTGCAGATAATGAATTGAACTGATGAACAAGGCTACAAGTACTAATTTGTTCCTAGCAACAATTCCTGCAATATCTAGTTTGGAAACTATTTCCCCTTGGGGGGAAAAAAAAAAATACACAATTGGTTTCTCAATTTTTTATTTGCTCAATTTTCTGTACCCAGGAAAATTGTCCTATGTAAACCAGTGTGAAATAAGGTTGGTTTTGGGGTTTTTTTTTTGGTAACAAAAGGGCTCAGGACTAAATCCAGCAAGGTTCGGGGGTCCAGACTGACCCTTACCAAAGATATTTGGGTATTGACACACAACCACAACAAATGAAACTCAGAAGGAGGATATGGCTGCAACATTAACTTCTCTGACTGATTTTATTCTGCCTTCTGAAGGAAGGAATAATGAATATCTAAGCTGCATGTAAAGGATCTCCTAAACTGTCCCTAATTTAGAAACCTATAAACTATGTTTATATGTCAACATGTTCGGCTCATGGTAAACTTTTTCTCTATACATGCTGGAGACAAGAAGGTACTGCCATTGATTATGTAGGGAACTGTGGTTATTTCCTTCTAATGTAAACTTTTATCTGAGTTGCCTGAATTTAGTTAGCTTCCCAAAGTTAGGTATGATGAAGCAAGATTTAACTGCTTTCATTTAATATGGAAAGCCAACAGAAATCTCATGCAGTTCACCAAAAGGAAATGGCAAGTCCTGCATCTAGGGAGGATTAAACCCAAAGTACTCATACATGCTGGTGGAAAGAAGATGAAGCAAGGCTCTTTTCATTGGTGCCCAGTGACAGGACCGGGGGCAATGGGTCCAAACTGAAACACATGAGATTTCTCCTGACATCAGGAAACACTTTTCTACTGTGAGGGTGACTGATCGCTGGCACAGGTTACCCAGGGAGGTTGTGGAGTCTCCGTCTATGGAGATATTCAGAAACTGTCTGGACATTGTCCTGGGCAACCTGATGTAGGTGGTCCTGCTTGAACAGGGGAGATGGAATGGACCAGATGACCTCCAGAGGTCTCTTCCAACCTCAACCGTTCTGTGATTCTGTGAATGAGAAGGAAATGTACAGGCAGTGGAAGCAGGGACAGGTATCCTAGGAAGAATATAGAAATGCTGCCTGGTTGTGGAGGGATGGGGTCAGGAAGACCGAGGCATGGCTGGAGCTGAACTTGGCAAGGGATGCAAAGAAAAATAAGAAGGGTTTCTACAGGTATGTCAGCCAGAAAAGGAAGGTCAAAGAAAGTGTACCCCCACTGATGAACACAACTGGCAAACTGGTAAAATTGAATGAGGAGAAGGCTGAGGTACTCAACAACATTTTTGCCTCAGTCTTCACTGGCAATCTCTCTTCCCACACCTCTCGAGTGGATGGTCTGCAAGATGGGGACTGGGGGAGCAAAGTCCCTCCCACGGTAAGAGAAGATCAGGCTCGTGACCACCTGAGGAACCTGAACATACAGAAGTCTATGGGACCTGACGAGATGCATCCCAGAGTCCCAAAGGAATTGGTTGATGCAGTTGCCAAGCCACTCTCCATGATATTTGAAAAGTCATGGCAGTCAGGTGAAGTCCCTGGGGACTGGAAAAAGGGAAACATTGCACCCATTTTTAAAAAGGGTAGGAAGGAGGACCCTGTGAACTACCGACCTGTCAGCCTCACCTCTGTGCCTGGGAAGATCATGGAACAGATCCTCCTAGAAGCTCTGTTAAGGCACATGGAGGACAGGGACGTGATTGGAGACAGCCAGCATGGCTTCACCAAGGGCAAGTCCTACCTGACCAACCTAGTGACCTTCTATGATGGAGTGACTCCATCAGTGGACAAGGGAAAGGCTACAGATGTCATCTATCTGGACTTCTGGAAGGCCTTTGACATGGTCCCCCACAACATCCTTCTCTCTAAATTGGAGAGAGATGCTTTTGATGGGTGGACTGTTTGGTGGATGAGGAATTGGTTGGATGGTCACATCCAGAGGGTAGTGGTCAACGGCTCAATGTCCAGATGGAGATCGATGACAAGTGGTGTCCCTCAGGGGTCCGTATCGGGACCTGTACTCTTCATCAGTGACATAGAGAGTGGAATTGAGTGCCCCCTTAGCAAGTTTGCAGACGACACCAAGCTGAATGGTGTGGTTGACATGCCTGAGGGATAGGATGCCATCCAGAGGGACCTGGACAAGCTCGAGAAGTGGGCCCAGGTGAACCTCATGAGATTCAACAAGGCCAAGTACAAGGTCCTGCACCTGAGTCAGGGCAACCACCAGTACAGGCTGGGGATGAAGACATTAAGAGCAGCCCTGCCGAGCAGGACTTGGAGGTACCAGTGGATGAAAAGCTGGACATGAGCCGGCAATGTGCACTCTCAGCTTAGAAAGCCAACTATATCCTGGGCTGCATCAAAAGAAGCATGGCCAGCAGGTCGAGGGAGGGGATTCTGCTCCTCTACTCCGCCCTGGTGAGACCTCACCTCGAGTCCTGCGTCCAGCTCTGGAGCCCTCAGCACAGGAAAAGCATGAACCTGCTGGAGCGGGTCCAGAGGAGGGCCACAGAAATGATCAGAGGGCTGGAGCACCTCTCCTGTGAAGACAGGCTGAGAGAGTTGGGCTTGTTGAGCCTGGAGAAGAGATGATTCCAGGGAGCCCTTATTGCAGCCTTTCAGTACTTAATGGGGGCTTATAATCATAGAATCATAGAATCATAGAATCATAGAATTGTTCTGGTTGGAAGAGACCTCCGAGATCATCGGGTCCAACCATTAACCTAGCACTACCAAGTCCCCCACTAAATCATATCCCTTAGGGCCTCATCTAAACGCCTTTTGAATACCCCCAGAGATGAGGACTCCACCACCTCCCTGGGCAGCCTGTTCCAGTGCCCGACAACCCTTTCGGTGAAGAAATTTTTACGAATGTCCAATCTAAACCTCCCCTGGCGCAACTTGAGGCCATTTCCTCTTGTTCTGTCGTCTGTTACTAGGGAGAAGAGTCCGACCCCCATCTCTCTACAACCTCCTTTCAGGTAGTTGTAGAGAGCAAGAAGGTCTCCCCTCAGCCTCCTTTTCTCCAGACTAAACATCCCCAGTTCCCTCAGCCACTCCTCATAGGACTTGTGTTCCAGACCCTTCACCAGCTTCGTTGCCCGTCTCTGGACACGCTCCAGCACCTCAATGTCTTTCTTGTAGTGAGGGGCCCAAAACTGAACACAGTACTCGAGGTGTGGCCTCACCAGGGCCGAGTACAGGGGGACAATCACCTCCCTACTCCTGCTGGCCACACTATTTCTGATACAGGCCAGGATGCCATTGGCCGCCTTGGCCACCTGGGCACACTGCTGGCTCATATTCAGCCGGCCGTCAACCAACACCCCCAGGTCCTTTTCCACCAGGCAGCTTTCCAGCTACTCCCCCCCAAGCCTGTAGTGTTGCCTGGGGTTGTTGTGACCCAGGTGCAGGACCCGGCACTTGGCCTTGTTGAACCTCATACAATTGGCCTCGGCCCATCGATCCAGCCTGTCCAGGTCCCGCTGTAGCGCCTGCCTGCCCTCCAGCAGATCAACACTCCCTCCCAACTTGGTGCCATCTGCAAACTTACTGAGGGTGCACTCGATCCCCTCATCCAGATCATTGATAAAGATATTGAACAGAACTGGCCCCAGAACTGAGCCCTGGGGAACACCACTTGTGACCAGCCGCCAACTGGATTTAACTCCATTCACCACAACTCTTTGGGCCCGGCCATCCAGCCAGTTTCCTACCCAGCGCAGAGTACGCCCATCCAAGCCATGGGTAGCCAGTTTCTCCATGAGGATACTGTGGGAGACGGTGTCAAAGGCTTTACTAAAGTCCAGGTACACAACCTCCACAGCCTTTCCCTCATCCACTAAGCGGGTCACCATGTCGTAGAAGGAGATCAGGTTGGTCAGGCAGGACCTGCCTTTCATAAACCCATGCTGACTGGGCCTGATCACCCGGTTGTCCCGTATGTGCCGCATGATGGCACTCAAGATGATCTGCTCCATAACCTTCCCAGGCACCGAGGTCAGGCTGACAGGCCTGTAGTTCCCCGGATCCTCCTTCCGGCCCTTCTTGTAGATGGGCGTCACATTTGCCAGCTTCCAGTCAACTGGGACCTCCCCAGTTAGCCAGGACTGCTGGTAAATGATGGAGAGTGGCTTGATGAGCACTTCTGCCAGCTCTTTCAGCACCCTTGGGTGGATCCCATCCGGCCCCATAGACTTGTGCGTGTCTAGGTGGCGTAGCAGGTCACTGACCATTTCCCCTTGGACTTCGGGGTCTACATTCTGCTCCCCATCCCTGTCTTCCTGCTCAGGGGGCTGGGTGCCCAGAGAGCAACTTCCCTTGCTGTTGAAGACTGAGGCAAAGAAGGTATTTAGCACCTCAGCCTATCTTTTTAAGAAAGATAGGAACAATCTGTTGTGATAGGACAAGGGGTAATGGTTTTAAACTGAAAGAGGGTACATTTAGACTAGATATAGGGAAGAAATTTTTTACAATGAGGGTGGTGAAGCACTGGCACAGGTTGCCCAGAGAGATGGTAGAAGCCCCATCCCTGGAAACATTCCAGGTCAGGCTGGATGGGGCTCTGGGCAACCTGATCTAGTTGAAGATGTCCCTGCTCATTGCAGGAGGAGTTGGACTAGATGACTTTTAAAGGTCCCTTCCAACCCAGACTATTCTATGATTCTATGTTTCTATGAATATTAAAATATCAGTTAGCTCCTCAAAATTCCTAATAAGCTGGCTATGTAGTCATGCAGACACCTAAAGCTCCCGCCTCTTGGGATTTGTACAACACTTTGAGTCTCAATAGTGTCCTACTTAGATCCTTAACACCAGCAGGATTTTAAATCTAAATTCTTCTCTGAATTGGAAAGGACTAGAGCCAATGGAAGTGAGATAGCTTATATGTACCACATAGTTCAGGGGTTATGGCATTCACCTGCAAGACAGCAATGCTACTTTCATATCTACTCTTTTTTATAGTGTTTAAGCCCCATCTTAAGTCCACAGCTTTCCTTAAATGGTATTCAGAAGCACTCTCCATGCATCTATGAAACCCACTGGGAAACCACTGTCAGAATGGTGCTCCAACATTCAGTATCTTTGGTGGATTTAGACACTAATTTTTTTAAACAATGAATTGACCCAATTTGAGAGTTTCTGATTCCATGATAACTTCATATTTGTTCAAGATTTTTGCATTTTTGCTGTTGAAGTCACAGGGTCATCCCCACACCTTAAAGATGACGCTATCATAGTGTACATTTATCCACCAGTCCTTGTGTCATCATTCATCAAAGTCCTGAACCACAAAACCATTTTATCTGTATAATAATTATTTGAATTATAGCAAAAGAGGGACAGGGATGAAATAATTCACAAAAAAAGAGCATGCTTTGCTGCTCAATATTTTCCTCATACCTCTTTGACCAGGTTCCTTCCTGTAATATTGCAGTTGATTTCTGTGAAACAAATTAATTGGCGCAGCAAAATTAAGTGCAGGATTAGGTACTCAGTTTCAGATAATAAGCATAGGTAGCACACACCTGGCATTGTTTCAGTTCTTTTAGGTCTACAGGGAGGTTGGGTAATTCAATACCAATCTGGCTTTAATAATAATACTCCCCATAGTATACTTAAATAATGTTAAAGGCACAGCACAAACTGACAAAAGCAAGGCAATTCAAAGTTATGATGGATACTGCCTTTCACTTAGCCTATTGTGCACAGTTACAGGTATTGCAGAACAAATCATTCAGTGACCTGAGAGCCTCCCTGTAATGGCTAAGTATAATGGAACAAGTCAGGCCTGGAGTATTATCCTTCACACTGATTTTCCCTTTGCTTTTGTCAGTTTCTGTCATAAGTTGGCTTTTAGCCTGTTAATTTCCTCCATTTACGAAACGCTCCCCATGGAAGTAGCTGCCTGCCATGGGGATACGCAATCTGAGACTTCTTAAAATATGTATTGTGTAATTACATATTGAGGTACCACTAGAGCAGCAATTATTATTTTACATTTCAATTACTATTATATGCTATACGATTTTCTACTATGACTTGCTCTCCTGGATAATCACATTGTAAAGAAATCAGAAATGAAATTTTCCGTATGTTTGAAGTTACCCAGTTAGTAATCATACAGTATCACTTGTCATAATCAATAATGTTTACCAGAATGTAAGTTAATTTTCTGAAATAAATGTCCAGTTACATTGATGAGATTGGCTGTTGACATTGATTGGCAGACAGAAGTGAGTCTTTCTGGCAGAATTGAAATGTAATAGTTATTGAAAAATGTGAGCAATAAAAAGCTAGTTCTTCTTTAAAATTTAATAAATACAAAGAAACCTATGTCTAAAACTGTGCTATCTTGTTTAGGTACCAAGGGGCTCTGAATGGAAACAAAATAAAAAAAATATATTGCTTATTTAGAAGGGGGAAAAAAAAAGGACAAAAAACTCCATGATTTTTTTCCCCTGTAATATATACACTTTTTGTTCTATCCATCTGCTATGCCACCAGTTGCACTTAGTACATACTGTATATGCAGTGCACTTGAATATTAAGAAGGAAAAGGTAAGAAAACGTATTAAGTGTTGTCAGTTAGTTAGGGTAGGAGACAATCAGCTAACAGATTTGCAGAGACGGGCGGATCTTCTCAGGAGGATCAATGAGTTTAAGAGGAGCTGGGATGACACATGGTTGCTGTTAGCCTCAGCGGGAGTGACAGCGGAGGGGGAGGAGGGCTGGCTGTGCACACAGCAGGTAGAGCTTGGGGCAACGTGCCCGTTGTTTTTCTACACGAGATGCTGATAGCCAGACTGAAGGAAAAAAAGAGACCGCTGCACAAAATAGTTTTGTAGCCTAATTTCATCCAAATGGCTGTGCAGCACCATGAAAGTGTAAAATAAAAATCAGTAGGGGAAACACTAAAAGCGATTTGCTTGTGGTGATCTGAAAGAAAATATCCTTTTCCAGACTTCATAATTAACAGATGTTTTCTCTGTGTAGGGCCCTTGCACCTCTTCTCTCCCTGGCTACATACCTTAACTGAGACCAGATCCACTTAATTTGTATGAGCTAGTTGAAATTATTTGTTTATTGGGTCCCTTTATAGCCTGCCCCACCTAATTCTTCTATTTCTTTTCTTCAGCTATGTAAAATGGAAGTACTTTCACGATGTTGTGTTGCCACTTGTCTGTAGTCCTTGCTTTGCAATAAAAACCCCATCAGTTAGCACACCTCCTTCATGATCATGCAGCCCTTCTTCACGCCGGGAGAAAAAACAGAAAAAAAACCCGAAAAACAGAAACCAAAAAAACCAAACACTTAAACAGCATTGGCAGAACGAATGCTGTAACATTTTTTCTGATCATTGCTTAGCAACTCCAATAAAGCTTGAAAGCTTTTAGCAACCCTCTTTTACAGTTGGGAAACAGCACGGCTTTCCAGGACAAGACTTTAAAAACATATTTTCTCTCATTTAGGTGTCCCTGCTCCAGGGATTGCTGTTCCAGTTGTGATAATTTCTTTACTATGTGGATGAAGACTTGCAACTTCATTCTCTGCAATGCTGATATCTATTCAGATTCTATGTTGCTGGTCACAATAACTCAGGTATAGTTCAATCTTTTTTCTAAGGCTCCTAAGTTAGAACAGTCAAACGCTACCGCTAATGGAGAGGAACAGCAACCCCAGGAGATAATTCAGGTTTTAGATGCACTGAATTGGATTGCAGGGAAAAACTGCTCAGTTCAAATAGTTTAAACTAAATTAGGATCAAAGCAGTTTAGTGATTTATTAACGACACGTAATTAACCAGCAATCAGTGAGCTATACATTCAGGATCAATATCAGTAATACAACAGTTAAACCACAATGCTAGACACTTACAAAATGTTAATAAGCACCTACAAGTTTCTAAACAGCCCTTCATAACTAAACCTTAGAAAATTTTAATATCCCCCTAGAGTTCCCCTGCCCCCCAGCCAGAGGCCACTGGCACCCCTCTGTGGCAGTGCAGCTTCCCCGCTTGTTCACGCCCTGTGGGATATGTGAGCACTCCAGCTCTGTATGAGGAAGCCCCCCACAAGGTCCCCTGCACCCAGCAGCGAGGTGGCCCTGGGTGCCGACCCCATGCTGACACCCCACTGCTGGGTACAGGCTGTTCCCAGCGCCCCGTCGTGAGGCTGCGCTGCCCTGTCTGGGCTGGGGTCAGGTCCTTAACGTGACCATTTTTAGTGCAAACACCCTCCAGACAGTTTTGTCTGTGTTCAAACTCCACACACACCGTGTACACTCACATGCTTATTTATATGTTACCCAGGCTACCCGCCAAGGGTGAGTGTGCAGGCACCCTCACAAAAAAGCCCCTCACCTGTTGAAGGGTCCCACCTCTCTCGCTATTAGCGTTTGAGGAAGCGCACAGCAACTGGACTTTGTCTGTTTTAGGCATCCCAGTTATATTTGCTGCAATGCGTGTTGACCAACGCGCCTAATCATAGACCAGGGCTGTCACTCTCAGTAAGTTCAGCTGGAAAGGTGCCCACTTATTTCAGGATCAAAATTGATTCATGAAGAGTAAATTGACATTTTGACTTTAGAAAGTCTTATTTACACAGCTGATGGTCCGCTATAATTTTAACAACACCCTTTTATAAGAAAGACCATTTGAAACTGTTATGTGGTATTTTCTTTGTAGCTGAAGAACCAAGATTTTAATCCTGGCTGTGTCTCTGATTCAAAGCTTCTAACTTTTGACTTTATCGGCAAAGTCTGCTGAAAATGGAAAGTCTCCTCTACAGGAAAACACACTGTTTGTGAATTGATGTCACTGTCAGTCAAAGCAGTGCAAAGACAGTGAGTGCTATGAAGTAATGTGCAATCTTTTCTCTTATATCAGTTCATATCAATATTGTGCAGGAATTTGTTGTTTCTTTTTTTTTAATTTTGTTAAGCAAACTATGCATACATCCATGCCACTGGTATAAAAAATGTTTTTTGTCTTTTCTTTTCAAGAGGACATTTGGTTAGAGTTGATATTCAGCAGAGTATCTGTTTTTAACTATATGATTAACTGAAATTTAACCTATTCTTTTAAGCTAAAGACTTTCTTTAGTGTATAAAAATAAGAATAGGTTTAGAGATAAGTGTCAGTATTTGTTAAATCAGGATCATATTGACTAACTCTTTAAATGTATTCTACTAAACTATTTTCATGATTAGGTCAGTGGGATAAAATGGTTACTTAGTAGTGGTTGTCATTGTCGTTGCTGGAAATGATTGCTCTTAAAAATTTAGAAAAGCCAATTTTGAACCTATTGTTATGCAAAAGCACACAATGTGAAGCTTAAAATCAAGATTGCACAGGACAAATGGTGCTTTACCATTAAAGTTTTCTGTTTATAACATATCAGAGGCAATATTTGTTTCTTTGGAATTCAGATGTCCCTCTCAAAAACCAATAATATTAAATAATTTACTTCCACAATTTTTTATCTTCTTAGCATCTTTTTTTTCAGTATCACCAGTCAATGTCCTTCTGTCTATACCACATCTCTAATAATCTTCCTTTTTCTTGCCCAAAAGCAGTTTGCAATGCAAATGGATTCCTGTATAAAATTAACCTCTGTACACGCACTGCTACTTCATGTTCTCAAAGACATTTTGTCATTTCTCATATTGTCATTTACAGACAAGTTCAACCATGTGAATAAATCCCATCATATCCTTTCTACTGCCGGTGTTTCTTAAAGAGAAAAAAGTATGAGGTTACCTACAGTAAGAAAGCCTTTTCTGCTGTGGCTGATTGTCTTAGGAACAACAGAACCCCTGACCCTTATTTCACAATCAACATTTCACCGCATTAAAAAAAAAAAAAAAATTAAATAATGCCAAGGGCCATAAACCACATAAAGTCCAATAGAGACTCCCGTAGTTGTTATACTGATCTGATACTATTCCCCAAAGAATGTTAAGAACTTTTTCAGTTCAGAAAATAGGAATCTGGAGAAAGACTTAAGAAAAGAGTGTGGTACCATCTATTAAAACAGAAATAAAAATTTTATTAATGTTATATATATAGCATTTTTGAAATAACTGTTTCAGAAGCTCCCATTTTTGAGCTGGCAGAAAAGAGCCTATTGATTAATGATTTCATAACTAATTAAATGGATTAGGATAGACTACAGAAGTGACGGATCTTAAAAGGGTAAGGTTCTACTAGTTCATCCTGCTCCTGGTACAATATTATTTCAAAATATGTTATTCAGTCTTGTCTTAAATTATTTAAGCAAAAAGAGCTGCCCTATTACATGTCTGACACAACTTTATAACTGAATACCTCTTGCACAGTTTTCAGAAAATGCAGTTTTGTTCTTTTTTCTTAGTACTCTTCACACCACTCTAAAAATGTCCTTTTTCTTATACTCTTTGAGGCAGTATTTTGTGTACTCTTGTCCTATCTTTAATGAACAGTTTAACCTCACTGTTTCTTTCTGGTCCTCCTGGTCGTTTTAAATATTTACACTTCCATGACTGTCGGTTCTCTGGCTTTATATCTCCAAATGTCTCTGTTTATATAACCAATATATAAATACCAGTGATAACTGTTTTCTTTCCTCACATTTTATACCACATTTTCAGTTCAATTAGTTCTCCCTTTCATCATCATTTTCAGTCTTAGGTCTTCCTAGCTGCCTTTCGTGTTTGTGTTTTGAATCATTGTACTTGAAAGTGGAAAGGTTCTTCTGCGATGTACACTCATAAGCTCTTCCTAGGGCCTTCTCACTGTCTTTTGCTGCTGATCTGGAAGAAGAGAGCTGTTGGGCATGTCTTTGGAAATTTGAATAAACAAAGAATTAAAATAATCTGAGCCATAGTATGGCTGTTCTTTAATCACAAATTTGCGGTTACCTACAAGCTTTCCTAGGGCTTTGATACGTATATATATGCATATATATGTTTATATATGTGTGTATGTGTGTGTGTGTATATACATATACACACACACATTCAGGAGCTCAGCTGGATTAGGAAAGTACTGGGAAATTGGACAGGCCTACATGCTAAGTTTTATGCCTTTTGGATAATTAAAAAAAAGATTTTTATTGAGCAACTAAATCAAAACAATATAAAACAAAAAACAAACCTAAGAACCGAATTTAGAAACAAAGAATAAAAGTCATTAGAGAACATATAAAAAAAAAAATACAAAGCAGAGGTGGAAGAACCTCTTTTTTACTCCCTAGCTCATTAATTCACTTATTCTCCTGGGAGGACAGTACTACAAACCTCTATTTTACCTAATCTGAAACACAGACTGAACTGAAGCTTAACTTAAATAGGGTCCTTTGATTTCCATTACTGTATGTTCAGAAAAGTAGAACATGGATGCTATATGCTTCTTCCCAGTCTGTGAAGGCGCTTAATCACCAGGTTATTGAATTATTCTCTTTTTCACTCATTCACATCTAAAATGTGTGTGTGCAGTAACACAACTTTAGCAAGAGCAAATTAAACAGTCCCAGAGGAAAGTAATTGCAGAATGACCTAACTTTATTTGTGACTGTTATCTGAAAAATTTGAATGTCTTGTTCTTGAACTATTAACATTTTTTAGTGTTTTAAAATAGAATAGAATAGAATAGAATAGAATAGAATAGAATAGACTATTTCAGTTAGAAAGTACGTACAACGATGATCCAGTCCAACTGCCTGGGCACTTCAGGGTTGACCAAAAGTTAAAGCATGTTGTTAAGAGCATTGTCCAAATGCCTCTTAAGCACTGACAGGCTTGGGGCATCGACCACCTCTCTAGGAAGCCTGTTCCAGTGTTTGACCACCCACTCGGCAAAGAAATGCTTCCTAATGTCCAGTCTAAACCTCCCCTGGCACAGCTTTGAACCATTCCCACACGTCCTGTCACTGGATACCAGGGAGAAGAGCTCAGCACCTCCCTCTCCACTGCCCCTCCTCAGGCAGCTGCAGAGAGCGATGAGGTCGCCCCTCAGCCTCCTTTTCTCCAAACTAGACAAGACCAAAGCTTTAGGTGCTCCTCAGACATGCCTTCCAGCCCTTTCACCAGCTTTGTTGCCCTCCTCTGGAGGCATTCGAGTACTTTCACATCCTTCTTACATTGTGGGGCCCAGAACTGCACACAGTACTCCAGGTGAGGCCGCACCAATGGTGAATACAGCAAGATAATCACTTCTTCTGACCGGCTGGTTATGCTATGTTTGATGCACCCCAGGATGCCGTTTGCCCTCTTGGCTGCCAGGGCACACACCGCTGACTCCTATTGAGCCTGCTGTCGACCAGCACCCCCAGATCCCTTTCTGCAGGGCTGCTCTCCAGCCACTCCTCTCCCAATTTATACTTGTGCCCAGCATTACTCCGTCCTAGGTGCAGAATCCAGCATTTCAACTTGTTAAATTTCATTCCATTAATCATAGCCTAATGCTCCAATCTATCTAGATCCCTCTGTAAGACATCTTGTTCCTCAGGAGAGTCAACAGCACCTCCCAGTTTGGTATCATCAGCAAACTTGCTAATGGTGCATTTAATTCCTGCATCCAGGTCGTCGATAAATATATTAAACAGACTGGCCCTAGAACTGAACCCTGAGGAACACCACTAGTGACTGGTTGCCAGCCAGATGTCGCCCCATTCACTACAACCCTTTGAGCTCTGCCCTTCAGTCAGTTCTTCACCCAGTGCACCGTGAACCCGCTCATCCCACAGTTGGACAACTTGTCCAGATGGATGCTGTGAAGGACAAGATTTAAAGATTCTGCTTGTTTGTTTCTGTGTTTTCTCTTTCTCTTTTATTTTCTTTTTCCATCTGAATTGGTGCTAAGAATTAGCTAATAGTTGTGGCTTCTGTTGCATCTAAATTGCAAGATAGGTAGGCTTCATTCTCCAGTAACTTTTGCATCCAGTTTAGCAGACAGGCTAAGCCTCAAGCATGGGCAAGCAGACCAGTCAAGCACAGCCAACAGAACTTCAGGTCAGATACTAAGATTTTGTTCCCTTTGATGATAATAAGACAATCCTTATAGAAGTAGTGATACAGTTCAAGCTATCAGCACAATCAGCCCTTCATACCTGAATCTGAAGAAAAGTGGTTCTTTTGCAACTGTTTGTTACAGTCTGACATGCCCAGTACAGAGGGAACCTCACCTATGCAATAGTTGTGGCCAATTTTGATTATTCTCCACAAGGTTAAATTATGTGATCTGGTTTTCAATGAATGGCTTTCTATTTTCTTTAATTCAAATATTTAATTTGGATATTTTCTTTAATAACATGTTCATCATGTAACCACCTATTCTCAGATAAACTGGACATCTTTCACTCATATTTTCTCAGATAATCTGTTATTCTGAGGTTGACATGTCAGGATATGTTTTCCTTCAGATACAAGTTTATATTCTTTTAAGAAATTGTATCTTACTGATGTTTTTCCAAGTGTTGTTCAAGACGGTTTTAATACATTCTTGGTCACACATGCATTCTTACTTTAGGTGAAGAGTTTTCAGTGTCTCTGTCAAGTTGCATAACAATAATAAAACATTATAAATATTTATAATACCTTTCTAACTATTTGTTATTAACATCTTAATGCCTACGTAACTATAACAATGTTAAAGGTAGTTAATAATTTTCTTTACTGAAATTTGTTTAATTCCTTTCAGCCTATAACACCCTTTCTATTCATCTACCTCTCACCCAAAACCCATCTTTCACTGATTCTGAACATGTCTCACTTTGTTTCGGTTTCGTACCCCTTTCTTTCATTTGCAAACCATACAGTTTGGTTTTCATGGTTTGCTCTGTTTCTTTCTCACTTTGTTATTACCTTTTACTCCAGGTGACCTCTCAATAATGTCAGCACCAAAGCTTGGTATAATGTTTCTTGCACTCTTCTAGTCCTCTTCACGATATGCAAGAATAAGGTGCGTTCTTTAGCCCACAGTCCCACACGACGTGATCTTTCTCCCTTGTCTCCTCCTTTTCTCCTTGTTTTCTCTGCTTGCTGATAATTACCTCCATAAGAAACCAAGATCAGAATGGTTTTCTTAGATTATCATGACAGCACACTGAGTTTTATGTAGTTTTCTTTTAAATTTCGCAGTTAAACAAGTGATAAAAATGGGCAATAAAAAAGAACCTTGAACATTAGAAGTGTGACCTACCTTTTTTTAGTGCAGATTTCCCCCACCATTATGTGTATTATTGCTTGTATTGCTTATTTAACAGTGCTTGTCAGTAGAATTGTGGGTGTGATTCTTTTCTTGAACAGGATACATATTTTTCGGTTCTGGTGATAGCTAAACATTCATTTTTGTAGTAATGTGTCTCTCTGAAAAACTGAAAATTATAGGTAAAAAAAAAAACATGTTTATGGTTAATCTTAGATTAAAAATTTTAGTTATAAATTTAGTATCTGATGAGTATTATGAGCAGAAGCAGAATGAATAGATGCAATGGTCTTTCAGATCTTGAAACAGGTAAACCTGGCAAATAGAACGGAGTATGCATGGACTCTGACAGATCTCTTAGTGTGAAATAAACCCTTCTCAAAATGTATTTCAAGTGTGCGTATGGTAGCGTATCAATAATAAAAAAGTGTTGTGATTGTTAAAATGGAGAAAAGCAGATCAAAATTCTCCTTTTAGATGTTCAGGTACTTACACACTTCTCAACATAAATTCTGAAACCTGAAAGAGTTGTATATAAACCAGATCTATGTGTGATGCTAAAAAGTATTTTTTCTCACTTCAAAGATGACATGTAGATGTACTACATAGATGGAGTAGCTTAACTAAAGACACACATTAAACTGGAGAATAAATAGGACCTGCACGCGTGTCAATCCCAAATGAAGCCAAAAGCAGTACTATGGGAGCCATGGTTAAAACACAGAAATAGTAGTTCATGAATCCTGTCCCAATGGATAAGTGAGACTCCGTGCACCCTGAATAAGAGTTTTCAAATAGTTTATTATTTGCATAATTTTTAAAATTTTTTTAGGAACCCTACACAGTATCATGCAAAATAAGAGAAGTTTCATCTGTGTGATGAAAAGAATCCAAACCAGCCTTGTAACGCAGTGGTGTTTGTCTGGTCTGCGTCTAGCCAGAAGTTCAAGAAACAAATGTGTCTTGTTCTAGGCACTGGTTCTGGGATGAAATGCTGTGTTACAGATCATCAAGACCACACCAAACAATTACCCGATATGGTGCAATCTAGAGCCAAGAAAGCTCGTATTCTGAAACTAGCACGGGTAATTAAGTAGTCTAGAGTGGCCAGTTGGCCAGATTTACTACAGGTGTTAGAGCTATGGCACATATGTAGCAGCCATTTGTCGAAGATGACTGGTCCTGTCTCATGCAGGATGTAAGCACGCAAACATTGAGCTCGGCCAAGGACACTGTGTTGCAACTAGGAAGACTTCTTCACCTTAAGTAGGTATTCATATCAGTTCAGCAGCATATTTCTGGAAAACTTCTTCAGCTGTTTCCAAATTCCATAGAAAATGCATTGTAGGTGTTTAGCTACTTTGTCAAGTGCCCATCTCAATGTTCTTAGCCGTTAGCTGAAAAGTGCCAGGCATACAAAAGACTGCAAAGGCTGTATACAGAGAATTGCTAAGATTTTAACACCAAGGTGACTGTTAGAATTAGTTAATCTGATTTATTTCATGTAATACAGACCAGTGAAACACACTTAGTGACTGTGTTGCTAACTTCTCTTTGAGTTTTTTTTATAGTTTAATTTTAAACTAAAAGTAATAGAGAAGTCATTGCTTTCCTAGGGAAGCTATTCTCTTAAGATCTCTCTGAAATGACCTTTATATCTAGTCCAATTTACCTAATTTTGCCTGCAAACCACTGCATCTCATTATGCCTAATGCCACAAAGTTTCTCAATTAAACATTTGTAGATTGTGATGCAGTCATGTCCTTGAAGAAATTCAATACATGGAGCTTTTGCAGCTTCTCTGCATGAGGCATTTTACCCAGCCTTCCTAACTCCAGTAATTATTTTCAAACCTTTCTAAAATTGTCAACATCTTTTCTAAAGTCCAAGCACCAGAACTTGTCATAACAGTCAACTAATAGCTTCATTAATATCATATAGCAGTACAGAAATAGTCCTACTTTTCTCCTTGCATAGCTGGTGATGAAGTTTGATATCTGAATCGCATCTGGGTAATCAAATTCTGTTGGTCATCTTTGGGAGCAGTACTGACTCAAGGTTTCTCACATGCAAAGTCAAAATGGAGGTTTTGACACCTATGAGGATGAAAGAGGGGGGTACAAAGGGAAAGGCCAAACTGGAAATAAGGATTAGAGTGAAAACCTTGAGAGGATCATGTTAGCTGTAGCCAGTGACAGCAGTGAAGGCAGGGTTGTAGGTGGCAAATGCCACGGAAGTGTAAAGGCCATCTCTAAAACATAGCAGCTGTACCCTTTACTATAAATGAGTGGACCTCATTGACAGAGCTTTAGACTAGACTTGAAGGGGGAGGGGAATAATATCAAGCTTGCCCGTGACAAGCTGTGGGATGACACGTCAAGGTTAGAGGGACGAGGTGCTCCCAAGGGCCCTCAGCCTGTTGTTCTGAGGCATGCTGGCTACACTGCAGCACACTTGAAGTCTTATGGAGATGAGCCTGAGGCTCCTGAGGTAATAGGAGCCAACAGGAAAACACCAGTGAAATACTTCAAAGGAATTAAGGGGTGTCACCTAAGAAGGTGACATGGCTGACAGCCCAGCTGAAGTGCCTCTACACCAATGCACACAGCATGGGCAACAAACAGGAGGATTTGGAAGCTGCTAGAAAGCTATGACCTAGTGGCCGTTACTGAAACTTGGTGGGATGAATCCCATGACTGGAGTGCAGCTAGTGATGGCTACAGGCTGTTCAGAAGTGACAAGCAAGGAAGGAGGGGTGGGGAGGTTGCCCTCTACGTCAAGAAATGGATAGAGTGTGAAGAGCTGTCTCTGAAGAATAGCCACAAGCAGGATGAAAGCTTATGGGTAAGAATCAGAGACCAAGGTAACAAAGGGAACCTTGTGGTTGGTGTCTACTACAGGCCACCTGATCAAGGGGAGTCTATTGATGAAGCCTTCTTACTCCAGCTACAGGAGGCATTGTGCTCGCAGGCTCTCATCCTGCTGGGGGACTTCAACCACCCCGACATCTGCTGGAAAAGTAGCACAGTGAGCTACAGGCATTCCAGGAGACTCCTGGAATACACTGAGGATAAATTCTTAAGCCAGGTAATAGACAGCCCTACCAGAGGGGATGCGATACTGGACCTGTTGGTCACCAATGTGAGTGAGCTAATCAGTGACATCAAGATTGGAGGCAGCCTGGGCTGCAGTGAACATGCAATGGTGGAGTTCACAGTCCCAAGGGATATGGGTTAGGCGAAGAGTAAAGTCAGGACCCTGAATTTTAGGAAAGTAAACTTCCAGCTCTTCAAGGAGTTAGTCAGTAGGACTCCCTGGGAAACTGTCCTCAGGGACAAGGGAGCAGAACAGAGCTGGCAGATCTTTAAGGAGGCTTTCCATAGAGTGCAAGAGCTCTCAATCCTCAAGTGTACTCCCACAGATGAACGCAACTGGCAAACTGGTAAAAACGAATGAGGAGAGGGCTCAGGCACTCAACAACATTTTTGCTTGTCTTCACTGGCAATCTCTCTTCCAACACCTCTCGAGTGGAGGGACCGTGAGACAGAGACTGGGGGAGCAAAGTCCCTCCTATTCTAAGAGAAGATCAGGTTCATGACCACCTGAGGAACCTGAACATACAGAAGTCTATGGGACCTGACGAGATGCATCCCAGAGTCCTGAAGGAATTGGCTGATGTAGTTGCCAAGCCACTCTCCATGATATTTAAAAGGCCTGGCAGTCAGGTGAAGTCCCTGGGGACTGGAAAAGGTGAAACATTGCATCCATTTTTAAAAAGGGTAGGAGGGAGGACCCTGGGAACTACCACCCTGTCAGCCTCACCTCTGTGCCTGGGAAGATCATGGAACACATCCTCCTAGAAGCTCTGTTAAGGCACATGGAGGACAGGGAGGCGATTTGACACAGCCAATTTTGCTTCACCATAGGCAAGTCCTGCCTTACCAACCTAGTGACCTTCTATGATGGAGTGACCACATCAGTGGACAAGGGAAGAACTATGGATGTCATCTATCTGGACTTCGGGAAGGCCTTTGACATGGTCCCCCACAACATCCTTCTCTCTAAATTGGTGAGATATGGATTTGATGGGTGGACTGTTTGGTGGATGAGGAATTGGTTGGATGGTCACATCCAGAGGGTAGTGGTCAAAGTCTCAATGTCCAGATGAAGATCAGTGACAAGACCTGTCCCTCAGGGGTCCGTATCGGGACCTGTACTCTTTAATATCTTCATCAATGACATAGAGAGTGGGATTGAGTGCACGCTCAGCAAGTTTGCAGACGACACCAAACTGAGTGGTGCGGTTGACATGCCTGAGGGATAGGATGCCATCCAGAGGGACCTGGACAAGCTCGAGAAGTGGGCCCACGTGAACCTCATGAGATTCAACAAGGCCAAGTACAAGGTTCTGCACCTGAGTCAGCGCAACCACCAGTACAGGCTGGGGATGAAGACATTAAGAGCAGCCCTGCCGAGCAGGACTTGGAGGTACCGGTGGATGAAAAGCTGGACATGAGCCGGCAATGTGCACTCTCAGCTTAGAAAGCCAACTGTATCCTGGGCTGCATCAAAAGAAGCATGACCAGCAGGTCGAGGGAGGGGATTCTGCCCCTCTACTCTGCTCTGGTGAGACCTCACCTCGAGTCCTGCGTCCAGCTCTGGAGCCCTCAGCACAGGAAAAGCATGGACCTGCTGGAGCGGGTCCAGAGGAGGGCCACAAAAATGATCAGAGGGTTGGAGCACCTCTCCTATGAAGACAGGCTGAGAGAGTTGGGCTTGTTGAGCCTGGAGAAGAGAAGGTTCCAGGGAGACCTTATTGCAGCCTTTCAGTACTTAACGGGGGCTTATAGGAAAGATGGGGACAATCTTTTCAGCAGAGCTTGTTGCATCAAGACAAGGGGTAATGGTTTTAAACTGAAAGAGGGTACATTTAGACTAGATATAGGGAAGAAATTTTTTACAATGAGGGTGGTGAAATACTGGCACAGGTTGCCCAGAGAGATGGTAGATGTCCCATCCCTGGAAACATTCCAGGTCAGGCTGGACGGGGCTCTGGGCAACCTGATCTAGTTGAGGATGTCCCTGGTCATTGCAGGGGCGTTGGACTAGATGCCCTTTAAAGGTCCCTTCCAACGCAAACTATTCTATGATATTCTTCCTCCATGCTGCTTCTTAAAAGAAACCAACCTCACTTTCCAGCGCACAGGCAAAGGAGAATGCAACTTGTATAAGCATCTAGGAGATGTATCAGGTCAAATCCTACCAGTGGGATTTATACTGACACAATCTTTCACACCTTCATGTTAAACAGTAAAGTGTTAAAATGTGTTTCATTCTACTAAACAATACGTCTTACCTTAACTTGTTTACCTGAACTACCTCTTTTTTTATGTATTGCCATTTTATCAATTCTAGTATTTTCAGTAATTTTATTCACTGTCCATTTATATTTTCCTTTAAACTACCAATATAGATAGTGAATAACCTTGGACTGAGATAAATTCATGTGTGAAATCACAGGAACATCATTCCATAGTGACTAATAATTTCTCATCTACAGTTTCTTATTCCAACCTAGTACTAGAGACAGTTATATGTACATTAAATATGGATATCTTCCTTTTACAATAGATCTTTTTTAAAACCAGAAAGTCATGTGACATGATGCCAAGTACCCTACAGAAGTTTGAATATTTATTCAGCAAATTGACCTTTATCAACCGAGCTTGTAATCTCATAAAAACCACTAAACAGTTTGTATAACAAGGCTTATTTTACATTAAACCTCATTGGTTGACATTAATTTTGAACGTTACTGACTCTTAATTATTTACTGATTGCATCCAAGTCAGCTTTTTGATAACTGTCTGAGGCTGATATCAGCCTAGATGTCCTTTAATTTCTCCTCGTATAACCTTTTAAAACTCCAGTACAGCATTTCAGCTGTTTTCAAATCCTGTGTGAGTTTTCCATTGTTCCTGCTTGAAAACATCTATTTCTAGATAATTCCTTGGATGGTCTTAGATTCAAGTGTTCTGGTTCTGCATTTTAATACATGCTTAACTTCCTTACATTTTTAATATTTTTTGTAATAAATCTAATTATCAATATAAAAATCTGATTTTTTTTTTTGTTTTGTTCTAAGGGTTTGTTGTTGTTGTTGTTGTTGTTTTTATTTTCCTGCTGATGCAGAATATAAATATTTATTAAATCCTTCTGCCTCTTCTGCATCATGATACATAATTTTGGCATCTCTGTTTAGTATCAGTCATAACACTATTAGTAAAAGTCACTAGATGTGGTTCTGATGTATATACATCAGAACAGAAGTACATATATTTCATACCTATTTCTTTTGGTCACATTTCTTCAGTGATATTTGTTTAGCTACCCTTATCAACTGCTTACATTCCTTAGCTATCATATTTTACACATTACTTCCTAATTTTTAAAAGATTTTATATAACTTTGTTCTTTAAAAATACAGCAGGACAAAAATGCAACAAGGTCTCGTTTTATTTCAGATATTTTTAGTAAAACAAATATTTTGTGTAGAACAAATATGTGTTTGGGATACCTGACAAAGCATCTTAAACACATTTCAATCATACATACGTAAGTACGGGTGTATACAGTGTAACTGTGCGTTTATGAATATACAAAAAACCCAGATTTTCTCTCATTTTTCTTCATCCATAACTTCTATTCCAGTTTTTGGATACTGCATTTAAAAAATGCACCAGGATTATACAGTATTTCTTACTAGGTATACTTTTTGCATAAGCACAGAAATTACATATTTTTCATTTAACCCCTCTTCCTAAAATTCCAAGCATTGTAGAAAATATTTTTCTGATCTAATAACCTAGAAGAAATAAATTATATGGAAATAGTAAAAAAATAAATGTTTACAATAGATGGAGACTGTTCACGTAAAGAAAAACATGTACAAGTAAGGAAGAAGGAATAACATACAGGCAAACTGGTGAAATTCCCTTGGGATAGGCTATGATTTGTTTGAACAATTTTTGACGTTCCAACATAAATTGCTTTTATTAAATACCGGCAGTCTCACTTAATAAAGAAGGTAGGAACAAGTAAAAGAAACACTAGTGACATAAGAATGTAAGGCCCCTGAACTCAATCCTATTTGCAGGTGAATTGTCTCAGTCTACCTGAATTGCCTAAATCGCTGGGAAATAGTTTTAGAAATGAAACGAGAGCTCAGCTTTTGCTGGGGTGATGACAAAGCAGACTTGTAAATGTGCAATTTGGCTACTATCTGTGTTATTCTTTGCTATTTTTTCCTGACTGAATGTGCGAAAGTCTTTCATATGGGTGAGGGGGAAAATGGGAAGGGCGGAAAAAAAAAATTTTTTTTTTTTGCATTGTGTGTACAGTTCCCTCTTCAAAAGCTGCATTGATGCATTCCCAGAATACACAATTTTGTTTTATATTGTAACATGACACAAAATTAACAACTTTACATTAAAAATTCTTACCTACTTTTCCTCTAATTCAGTATTAAAATTCAAATTTGTATTTCCACGATTAATTTCTACAGTCCCTATGGTGTTTACAATTCATCCTATCTCCTCAGAATAGTAAACCAAAACAACTGAGGGGAAAATGACGCAGTACATTTAAAATATCTATTTTTAATTTAAAAAAATAACTCTAAGATATTAAAAACCGTAAATAAGTGTGTTTTCACAAACGTTCAAGTAGCTTAATGTGGGCAAAATTAAGGCATGTTTGTACTACAAAAATAGCCTTCTACAACACAGTGCATCAGCAACAGTTCACTCCAAATGTTGTAGATAATTAATCTAATTTTCCCTCTGCTTCATTTTGTGTTCTATTAGTTTTCTTATTCAAACTTTCAAGTCACAAATCTAATTTAAAGCCTCTTAACTGGTCTAATGTGGTAATGTGTTCCATCTGCGTGCAGTGTCTAGCAGTGAGTGATAGGGACAGAATACTAATTTGCCTCCAAGTGTGCACAATGCTCAATAAATAAATAATATATTACCTGTGCTCACCATTACTTGACTACAGAAAGTGTCAAAAGCAACAGAAAAGATGGATGCAAGTTTAAGGCACGTAACGGAGAACGAACTGAAGCAGGGATGGGTAGGGGAGACAGAAGAAAAGAGGGAGGCAGACAGAGAGATGAACAATAGAGTCTGTCACAGAATGGCAATTCTGTGTGTTTTTTTATTTCTCTATAGAGAAATATAGAATTTCTTTATATTGTTTGAGCTTCTGTTTGTTTAATTATTCACTTTCAGAAATCTCCTTTTCTTGTTTTTTTTTTTTCCCCCAACACATTGATTTTCTTCTGTTGTTTGGCTTTTCTTCCTTGCTGTGTATAGAGGGGGTTGCTTTATTTTAGGAGCTTTAGCTTTCATAAAACAGAAAACTTCAGTTAAATAACTGTAAAGTTGCTGAGTTTCACTCTCATCTTCTGTACAGTCATCTAAGCTTGTGGAAACTCCACTGTGGTCAATGAAGTCACACTGGTGCAAAACTGGCATCTGGGAGATTAAATTCAGAGCACTGGTATTATAGAGAAGTGTGCAGGTAAGTGTGTATGTATACCAGAAAAAGAGAGGCTGTGCTGGCTATGTATGGTAAAATAAAAGTCTGAGAATAAAGCATGGAAAGATAATGTTGGGGAAAAAAAGAAGAAAATCCCATGAAGCTGACAGTGTCCTGGATTATTAAAATATTATTTTGTAGAAAATGTCATTACAATTTTGTTTAAATTTAATGCAATTTACTAGACCATAAAGAACTCCTTAGAATAAATGGCTGGTTTCCAGGCACAGCTACTGTGCTGCTGATTACAATACATTCTGACATTTATGACAGTTTTATAATTCTTGTATTCTGTACCTAGCTGTGCTCTGAAGTGTCTCTACTTTGCTGAAGGCTTTCTCCTGGGAAATGACACTAAAGTTTTGTGGACTGAAAGGACAATAAAACAGTTTGACAGAAAAACGCTATTACTATAGAATGCAAGCCTGTTGCTAATTTGTCTATAACAAAAAAATGAGGATTCTTTTTATAAATACAAATACCTATGTAATTTTATTGTTACAAAAAAATGGCATCAACTTCAGTAGATATTCTTATATGAGTACACCTATTAATATGAGTAAGGATTTGTCGGATCAATGCCTAGACCCTTAAGTAAAATAGTACTATTGCAAGAGTAATCCCATTTATGGTTTAGGAAGAATAAGATTCACAAGGAAGAGTAGGAAAAATGGCAGATCTAGATATAAGCAAAAGAACAGGTTAGAAGGACTAGGAAGGCAGGAAAGAAATATTACTACACAGTCTTTGACCTTTATGTAGGGCAGTACTCAAACCAGCATTTAATCGTGTCTTCCAATGTTTCACGAAATTTTTTTAACAAAAACATTATTGACACAATTCAGAGGATCATTATTGTTTTCCCTTTAGAGAAAGAACAAGTTGAAGTATTTCTATAACTATTTGGGTAATACTGGCTTAAGTTTTTCAGTAAAAACATTAGAAAGAAATTTCAATTGAAAATATTACGAAAATTGCCATACTAATAATCAAAAACATTTTTTTTCTTTTTCTTTAAAAGGACATTTGCTATGGAAATAACATTTCAACTGAAAATTGCTGGCCAGCTCTATGAAAAATATTATGTATATTTGTTTGGTTTTGCCTATATGCACTCAGAGAGAGCTGCAAGCAGACAGCTGAAGTTCTGGCTTAACTGTAAAACTTGAACCAAACATACCGTCCATTGAGCAGCCAGATAGTGAGAGGGAGACAGACTGAAAAAGATTCAAGCGGGCTTAAAGGCGGTGCAGACTATGTTGCTTTGCAGGCAGCATGTTTATGCTTGCCAGTATTTAGCGTATAGAGCCAAAACTCCATTCATTCCCTGTAACATTATAGCCTCATCACCCTCTCCCTTCAATGTGATGGAGGAAAGCCTTAACACCAATGACAAATCTACTCCCTCGTCTGCTCTGCTATCTGTGTTTACCGCAGAGGGCTGTTAAAGAAGTACTCCTGGCACCCCCCGAACTGCCATGCTAATCAAACCATAGATTGTCCTGAAAAGGGTTTATTTCTAGAGTGCTGCTCCATTTCAGAGCTCTGGCTGAGAGAGATAATGCAATCATCTGTAGTGCGGCAGAAAAACAGGTTTAAATTGTAATCACATGAGAACCCCTAAATTAAATGTGGTCAGTTTGGTCTGTACACAGATGGAAGGAAGACCTCCGTGGACCTCTAAAGTATTTAAGGAGATATTATTAGTGAGTGATACAGTAGGTGCCATTTTTTCCCTGTATTAGTGCTGCCCAGGTATCATGCTAGATAGAACCCTATTGCTAGAGATGTCATCTTTCAGATAAAACATAAAACCAAGGTCCTGAACATAACTGGCCATTAAAAATTGTATGGTATTTCTCATAATGTTGTCTTGGCCAAATTTGAAGTAGGTAATTACATTCTGCTTGCCTTAATTAACCCTGAAGTCTGTGAAATGCATGTTCTTCCTTCTCATCCTAACAGCTCTGTAATGCAGTTTTTCTCCATACTAAATGTTCATGGACTGCTGTTTCAAATAAAAAAAAAAAAAAGGAAAATAAATAACTGCGATATACAATTATTAAGAACACATAAAATAGCTAATAACTAAAGGATATCAGCTTTGTTACAGAGGAAAAAAATTGTAAACAACAACAGAGCTTTCTGTTTAAATATTTTTAATGCTATTCAGCAAACAAGACGCTGTTTTCAAATGCAGAATGAAATAAATATTCTGGAAAACGTGAAACAGAGCCGTAATATTTACTATTTAAATATTTCAGTATATTTCAATTTACTTCTCAATGGAGAAGTAAAGGCAATGGAAAATGTCAGCTAACTTCAGAGAGAAAAGAATACTAAAATCTCCATGAATGCCAACATACCTTGCTAGTAAGATATGGGTGAAGACAAAGACGTGTCTGCTTACAGTCCGCAAGGAGTTGGTTTGAAGAAGGTGAGATTAACAATTCAGGTGTTGCTGACCAATTCAAATTTATTCCAAACTGGAAATTTATGTTTCCAAAGGGACATAGTCAGGCTCCTTGTGTCCCCTTTGAACCCTGTAGTGTTAGTAACGTGTTCAAACTGAAAAAAAAACCCAAACTGAAAATGAATAGTTTTAGCTGATGAAGAAAAAAAGAAGATCTTTTGCATTACGCTGGAATATTTAGCATCAAAAGTATTCTTGCTCAGTTTATAGCACATAATGCCAAAATCTGCTCATAATAGTACAAAAGAAAAGGATGGGATAGTACATCAGGCTTTGATCTTACTGGGATTTTTGTCCATTCTTAATTAAATGTGTACATCCTTTTGCATTCAGTAGGAACGCTGTGTGTTTATCTGTTAAATGTGTGTCAGTGTCTTGCTCAATTGTAACCACTCGACACAGAGATCATAAGGAAAAACATATTCCTTTATTCAATTTTTGTACACACGCATACCTAACTTTTATGGACAGTATCCATTACGAGTCTATTAATGCAAATGGAAGAATCTAATTAGAGGCATTAGCTACATTTAAGAACTTTAAGGAACTCACCCACAGATTCATAATTAAACTATTTATCAACATTTCTTGGGTCATTCAATCATCTTTCTTCTGTCCATGAACACTCCAATAAGCCTTAACTAACAATCAAGCAGAACGGGCCCAATTCACGCTTTTGGGCCTGAAATTAAAACAACAGCTATGGGCTTCTGTTATAACATTTTTGGCAGTTCCCTTAGGAGTATTGCAAGACAAATTATCCACTTTAGGAAAACAAGAGGAAAGAAAAACAAAACAAAACAAAACAACAAAAAAAAAGAAGCAGAAGGAAATGGAGAAAACTTACATTGAAACACAGTTGCTGAGGCAGCACTGGGGCACTCGGAGAAGTGCCTCTGTGCAAAGGAAAATGCGCTGTGTAATTCCACCTCTCAGATGCGCTTAGTGAAGAACTTCCACATGAGCATCTGTGCTTGTCAAGCTTCTTTTTTGAACTGCTACCCACAGTTTCTGTGTTACCAGCTGATAAAGCACCTGTAAAATTTAGTGGTTGAATCGTATACTATTTTCTGTCTCCATTGTGGAATCCCACCACCACTTACCTCTTGCAACATGGTGCTAAACGTCCCACCTAGCATAATGGATACGAGTGAGCAACCTGCTTGAGTCAGTTGTACAGCTGAAATGTCATCTGCTCTATTTATTGTTTAACTATGCAACCTCTCTGCTGCCTTAACGATGTGTAATCATCAGCCTCCATCAACGAAAACACTTCTCAGAATTCATCCTAACAGTTTGTATTTTGGAAAGTTCATGGAATTCTTGTCACATCCATTTCTATTTCACTCTACTGATACAGCACTCATCATATTTGAGAAATTTTTGACAAAATAAAAATGTAAGAGGTTCCTGTTATGGAGGAGTGTTTCACAACCTCAGTATTCTTGAATATATCTTATACTTCCACAGAAAATCCCTGTGAGTGCAAGTCTCCCAGGGGCTTGAAGACAGAAAGAGGTGCCTGTTTTCCTAAGGCGAGGGAGAGGCATTTGTATTAAAGATCAAGGGGGTTGAACCACTTGAGGATTAAATTACTACACCTACTGATTATTTCAAAAAAGAAAAACCGCCTAGAAAAGAACTTAAGGACCACAAATGCATATCAGTTGGAGTATTAGTAACACCAACCTGATCTTGTAATAGTAGTTAAAAGGTAGCTCCAATATTCATGTAGATTTAATTTCAGTGGTGTACCTCGGAACAGAAATAACCCTCAGCAAGAGATACAATCACTTCTTAATCCCAGTTCTCTGAAAATTACAGCTGAAAATATTTTTAAATAAACATCCAATGTTAAGATCAGTGCTATGCAAAATTAATGTGCTCTCAAAGCCAGGCTGTCTTTGTTTTCAGAGAACACATAAAAGCCAGCTTGTGACAACTTTTGGTTGTTAAAAGCCCCATGATACTTTTATAAAAGGCAAAGTGTTAATTTTCAATTATCTGTCCAAATCCAGCGTGGGTACTTATATTACTTCTATTTAAAAAAATCACAATTGTCCTTTTAATTGAGTACAGTATAATTTTCTTCTTCCCCTAAAAATCAGGATAGGGTATGTTGTTCAGCAGCAACATGATTCTTATGCATGTGATTGCATTTCACTTGCAGTCAGTTCATATTCTGAGATCAAATAATCCCGTAACCTAAGGTTTAGGATGCAAACTTCAGTACATATACATGAAGATACGTTGTCTCCTCCATACATTTCCTAGGCTAATATCTAAGGAAAATATTAAATGGCATCCACAAAACAGTATTGAACTTTGTGAGCCAAATGATATCAGCAGGAATCTTTACATTGATTTCTGCTGGCTTTGAAAAAGGCCCTTTTGGAATAATAAGATAAAACAGGATGACAAGAAACAAAAGGTAAAATTCTGACTCCACTGAAATTAGCCACAGTTTTGTGAGCAATTTCAATGCAGTCTGTTTTTCATAGAAAGAGAGTTTTTGTTTCACTTTGGTTCATTTTAGGAGAGAAGGAGGAAAGGTGGCGAATGCCATTAACAAGTACTGCCAATCTAGTTCATTTTGGCATTGGCAGAGTACATGAAATCAAAGCAGGTACTATGTAAATACAGGGTTTAAACCATGAAATAGTAAGTGACTATAATTTAAACTCTGGACAGTAGGAGAAAAAAAAATATTTTCAATCTACATCTCACCAGATTAACATTTAAATGAGGGCACAAGTTAAAGGGGAAATTTAAAATAACTACAATTCATCTCCACTAGAAAAAAACAAAATTCCTGGAAAAGTTTATTCATAGTATAAAAGTTAATAAAAGGGCATTTAATAAACAGACAGTGCAACAGATAACAACACAATAATACAAAAAACCCCCAAAACCTTCTCTAAAGTCTCAAATGCTAACAGGGAAAAAAATAGATTAATGTATAAGATTTCCCCCAAAGCACTTTATCAGTGCTTGCAATAGAAGTGTTTAATACAACCAAAAGCCTTAATGAAAATCTCATCTGACAACTGACCCCAGTGGAAAGAATGATAACAAATGCAGGAGGGACTAAAGTATTAATTCATAGTTCATACGGTATTATAAATCACAACAAAAGGACAGAGGAAACTATATTGGATAAATGGAATGATAACATTAGATTCTATTTCCAAGTACCTCAGGGACGCTAAGAACAGATATGTTGTGCATTAGCTCATTCATCTACTTGTATATACAGTGTAGAAGGAAAGATACTGAACCCATATATATCTTAAATTAAAAAAATAAAATTAATGGAAATGTTAGTTAAAAATAGCATTTCTTAAAAATGTAGCACAGACCTGAAAGAAAACAGAATAGAAAGAGCTCAGGGGGATTCTTGTTAAACAATAGAAAATTCTGTTGGACAAATGCCCTTACAGTCAATCTGTTACCCTGTTCCGTGGTGTGGGGCATGTCAGGGACATGCCAGGATCAAACGTGGGAAGCAGGATGGACTAGAATACGTAGAGCTGTATCCAGTCGTTAGCAGCCAGAGGAGTCCCTGCGGGAAACAGCTGAGGCAGCGCAGCCCTTGCGCTGCTTTGAGTCGTGCTCGGGGTTGGTTCAGACCCAGCTGTACTGAGGACTGGGGGAGGATGGATGGTTACTAAAGTTTGCCAGCAGCAGCTGGCACTTTAAAACATAGAAAGAAGTTCAAAACTGGAGTTAAAAATGCTGTCTCGCTCTTCCTCTGCCTCCCTCTTTTCCAACATTATATGTATAATTTATATAATATATATGATAAAGTAACTTTTTTGTTATTAATCACTTATCCACACACACATTTTCTTTCATAAAGTTACTGAAAAAAATAGGATTTTCTGTAACATCACACAGCATTTTATTACTTAAGTGAGGTAGTGTTACAAAGCGGTCACATAAAAATTGTTACTTTCATAGTGAACATGAACAAATGTCTAAATTTTCTGTCTGAAATAGTGAGTATGTTTAAAATGACAACTTTTTTACATTTAAATGTTGCATTCCTCCATGTAGTTAGTATGATTTACACTTACTTATTTATGTAGAGATGTGCTTATTATACTGATTGGATATTTACTGTTTTGTTCTTCTTAGCACCGCACTTTAGTGCCTATAAAGCTGTGAGAATACGAACTAGTTCTTTTTTTTTTTTTTTGTGCTCACAAATAATCAAGAAATTATTAACAAAGCTCTACTTGTAGAATTTAAATAGTGTCAGAATTTGACTTGCAGATCTCAGGACAAATTTTGCAAGGTTGACTGTCAGAATAGGTTTTTAGTTTTTTTAAAAACTTGTCAACAGAGTACACTTAAGACAGAGTTAATGAGAGACAACACACAGAGAATCTAATTATACATTTTTTACAGATTGCTTATTGGAGTATAAGTATGCTTTAATAGCATACACAAAGTCAAAGAGCCCACATAAGAATAGTCAAGATAATTGAGGACGAATTTATTCAGAGGATACAGAAATTAAGGCATAGATCCTTACCTTAGAAGCTGCCACCTGGGAATTACTTTTACACTAGCTAGGACACAGGGATTACAGATGAGCAAGAGGAGCGGGTGAAATCAGAAGTTAAGAAAGGCCCAGGAAAGCAGCATGTTGCTCTGTATGAAAATAAACCCACGCTCTTAAAATACTTAATGCACTTAGGATTCTGGATTAGAAAACTGCCAGAGCACATAGTCCTTCCCATGTACTTCGAATGTCTTCCTATGGCTGTCAAGACACAGTGCTCTTATTTCAGTTTTACTACCGGTCATGTAAGACTGCAGAGACTGTGGAACAACAGCATTTGAGAGGTAGCTGTCCTTCTGGGAACTGGCATTTTTAGCAGCTAACATTCCTCTCTTTAACAGGTGTGAAGGGTACTGTTACTTTCAATCTAATTACTCAATAGTTTAATACTTTTGTGAAGTTTGAGTCCCATCAAGCAAAGAAGTGTCTAGGTTCCAGTTTAGAGAAAACGATGCAAACTTCCCCCTCCAGTCTGGAACACTGCAGGTCTCCCACGCACAGATGTACCGTTTTGTGATGTGGTTTTAACTGTAAAATACCTATTTAAATCCTTAGTTCAGCCAGGATACCAGATCTGCCCATACAGAGCAGCAAAGTTTCTGAGGTTTTGACAAGATTTCTAGGGAAAGCTATAATGTCTGCGGTCTCCCAGGCCCTAAACAGATTAGGTAGAGATTTGTGTTTGTTCTTTTGTTTTACTTTGGATATATGTTAGGAGTTAGGTGATAGTTCAGATCTTGCCTGGGGAGTGTTAGGACACTGATGTGACAGGTATTTCACAAACACAGCATTGGCAAACCATCCATCTCCCAAAACGTAGACACTGTAATGCGAAGATGAAACACGGAAGAGGAATACAAACAATGAGGTAGAGAAGTACAAGAAAAAGGGATCATTTGGCCATCTTCATCATCAGGTTTTTAAACAGAGGTCACAAAGATGAACAGCATCAAAGGAACATAATGAAATAATTTTGAATATGTTTATATGAAGCTCCTCCCAAATATTCAGAAAGACAGTGTTTGAAAATTGAACTAATAGGGAAGGAAGACTGACATAATGGATTGATGGCAGGAGGATGTGACTTTCTAAATGAGAAATGATGATCAAGTGAGGATAAATGGAGCAGAACTTTGAAAGTAGCAACAAATATTTCATGCTTGATGTAACAAGGAAGAGTGAGGAACAGTAAAGGGATACAAAAAGAGGTGACATTGCCAAAATAATATCACTGGCAAGAATAATTATGGATGGGTATAAATAGGAATCAACTGTCAAGACAAATGAAAGTGTTGTGTAAAAAGCTGGTTAGGTGGGAGTTGACAAAAATCTGGACAGAAATTTGTAGCTGTTGGTTGGATAGCTGTCCTGGTTTCAGCCAGGATGGAGCTAATTTTCTTCCCAGTAGCTGCTGTGTTTTGGGTTTAGTATGGGATTTGGTATGTGAAGAATGTTGATAATGCACCGATGTTATTAGTTGCTCCTAAGCAGTCAAGGACGTCTTCCAGCTTCCCAGGTTTTGCTAATGTACAGGTGCAAAAATCTGAGGGGTATAGCCAGTATAGTTGATCCAAACTGGCCAAAGAGAGTATTCCATACCGTAGACATCATGCACAGTATAAGTGGGGGTCAGCCAGTGGGCCAGGGTCCTTTTCGTTCATTCGGGCTTTTGTTTGTTCATTCGGCTGTTCATTCCCTCCCTCGCTGTCTCTGGAACTTGTAGTTCTGAGATCGCTGCTGGGGAGATTGCTGTTCGTTCCGCGTTAGGTATCGGTTTCACTCCATGATCACTGCTCAGGACAGGCTGTATTGGTCATCGGGTCATCGGGTGGTAGGAAATTGTGCATTGTTCATTTTATATATTCTATTATCCTTATATTTTATTATTATTATCATTATTAATATATAATATAATTATTATCTTTTTCTTTGGTGAACTGTTTTTACCTCAACCCACGAGTTTTCCTTTCTTTCCGATTCTCCTCCCCACCCCACTGGGGAGGGGGGGAGTGAGCGAGCGGCTGCGTGGTATTTGGTTACCAGCTGGGGTTAAACCACGACAATAGGAAAGGCAGATATTACTACAGGAAAACAGAGACATAACCTGCAGGATCCAGAGAACAGTGAAATCACACCCAGGTTGTGGGTTTGAGTGACAGGCCGGAGGCTGTGTTGTCCACAAAATTCAGGAAAGAAGTACAAGGTAGTGTTTTGGGAGGGGAAAGTAAGGGCTGTCTTTTAGGTATGAGCTTGAGTTGACAGATATTCACAAAGGGATGTCAGGCAGGCTGACCAATATTTTAGTCTGAAATAGTAATAGAGAAGCAGTTTTGTGAGTCATAAATACATAAAAGATGGTTGAACTTTTGATAACACAGCAAATCTCCTGATTCTGGAGGAAGCCTCATGCCACAACTGGGTAGTCAAAAACTTTAAGTGAAGGCCACAAGCCAGGTACTGTAAACATTTTGAAAGCTGGACTTGAATCTGCTATAGAGCCGGACATATCATCAAGCTCTTTCTAACTCCAAAATTTATTCACTGCATTTTCTTTAGTCTAGAGACATGCCCATTCACTTGACTTTCAAAGTCCTCTCCTGGAATTAGATGCCTTTAATAAACCCCTTTAATAAACAAATTCCAAAAGGCAATTCCAAGAGTGGTTAGCCTTTCTGCTTGCGACACAGGAGAACAACTCTGTGTTGGGAGACTAGGCTTTCCTTGTCTGTGGAGTGTGTGGACGTCCTGTGTTCAGCCTCTTTTGTTTTTCTTGAGATGCTCCAAATCCTCCTCTCTATTTTGCAGAAAAGTGTACAGTTTCTAGGGAGCTACATAGGTGACTGTGCTGAACTTTTCCAGCAGAAGCAATTGCTGTCCATGGAATAGTTCAATATTTGTTGGCTCAACATTCTCGGGTGGGATTTTCTAGCTGACAGCACTCATACAGAACACAGTGTGTTTCACTGGCACTGTAGAACAGCTGTTTTGGTTTTGGTTTTTACAGTTGTGTTTAATGCTTCTGGGATAAGGCTTATGATCTGAATATCTCAAAAGACAAATTGTGTGGTGACAATAAATTAACTGAATGTTTTTCTCCAGGACACATACACATAGATGAATAAAGTAAGTTCTACGGAAAGTTTATTATTTGGGGGTTCTTTTTACTGTTATTTTTACTTTTTGATCACATGCAAGGGTTTTATGTTAATGGTTTACTAAATCTGCAGAAATTTACACAACTAAAAGTTTTGAGTAAGAACCTGTAAAGTATATAGGTTTGCATATGTGACATAGATTTACAACCTATGCAAAGAATATCTAGATACTAAACGTGCTCTGGCAGGGGGGTTGGACTCCAGAGGAGGGTTGATCTCCACAGGTCGCTTCCAACCCCCACCATTCTGTGATTCTGTGATCTGTGTCAGAATCCATCCAGCAAGGTACTTACTGTTGCTTATAATGACAATACACAGGGACAGATATTTAGTGATTTTTATTTTCCTTTTGTCTCCCTACCCAAGTTCAATGAATGAGCTTCAAATACATTTTTACTTCTTCCATATATATGATCCAGTACATAAAATTCTTCCTTGCCAGGCAATCTCTCACCCTGGGCTACTCCTCCCTCTCATTTGATCCATATGCACATGAAGTGTCAAGTTCTTCCATCTCAACTTTTCAGAGCTGTGTCTTTTTATTTTTATCTTTTAAAAAATTCTCACAACCTCATCAGCAAAACCCATCTCCATTATTTTAAGTTCTTCTTTCCAGTTTCTCTAAGGACGAAATTGGAGCATATATATCCACTTACCATTCAGCCCATATCACAGTACTGTTCTCAGGAAGAAGGCGAACATGATGAATAAATATAAAAATTCTAAGTAAAAAAGTCACTATTAAGGCAATTGTTCATTAGTAATGATGACAGTCAACATAATGATGAATTGGCTTGTTTTCAATCTATGTATATATTTGTCTACTTTTGCTATTGCAGAGACGGTGGCTTTTTAATAACTGTATCTTTCAAGTCTGCAGTGATCCTAAGGAAAATATACTTCGCATTTTCAAAATTATAAGCAGCGTGCTTGGTTAATTGTTGCAGATGCCACAACATGACAAGTGAGCCAGGACCATTTGGTGGAAATGTCCAAAGGTCAGTTTTTGAAACAGTAGTACAGATCACACCTGAAAGAAACTCACTGCAGAGTGCTCAGCTACTGGTTTGCCAATCACCGGAATGTGCAAGCAAAAGACAAAATGAATCCCATATACATTAATTTTAGTATGATATACTTTATCAATAACAAGGACACCATGTCTAAGTACATGGATGAATAAACTTGGAGAAATAATGGAAATTGAGAGAGTGACAAGTTTGTAAAATAATAAGGCCACAAGCTAAAGGGGTTTGCTGCTATTTATAACATTTTCAGAATAAAAGCAATGAGGGATTGTCAGAAGTATGGCTCGAATGAGTGTTGAAATTTCTGAAATTTCGTGTGGGTTAGAAAGATAACTCTGCCCTGGCAGAAGTGCAGTGGGGTGATTAGGCTTCCTAGGTCCAGACATTTCTGCAGATCACCATAAACTCTGATAAATGGGCATGTGTTACCTCAAATCCCCTCCAACATACTATTCACCGTTTCTTCTCAATTAGAGGCCTACTAACTGAGCCTACTGCTAAATAGAAGAAAAAGTACCACAGGCTGATCAAAAGCCACAAGATGAAGTGGCATTGATGGGTTCAGCCCACGTTGCTAAGGGCCCCCTATGCCTGTAGTATGTCTTGGACATAACTAATTGAGGCAATGTAAAACAGAGGAGAAGCGTAGGAGAACAGTTAAATGTTAAGGATATTTTGGACTCCAGTGCTCTAGCTTGTCTGAGTCAAGATGGATGTGAGATGGATTCTGTAAAATCAATGTTCCCAGATTATTGGATAAATGTGTTTTAAACAGTGACTTGGATAAAATTTTAAAATCTATAACTATTATTTATAAAATATTTATATGTTAGTAATCAATTACTTCAATGAATAGCCAACTGTTAAAATTTTAAACGAGATTTAACTCTGATGTTTGCATTTTATGATGCCATGGAAACTATTTTTTGTTCCCCAGAAATTGAAGGTGCAGGGTAGATGTTGGTTTTTAGTTTAGAATTAACTTCTTTTGTTTAAAATTGTGTTCTAAATAGCCAAGGATTTCATTATTACCACTTTTTGTAGAATATAGGGTTAATTTTATTTCAAAAATCCATGTTATCTATAAGTCTTGAAAGGTTTTAGTGAAGACATATGTTTTGCTTCAATGTTTTGACATAAAGATAGTACCAAGTTAATTAATTACAACTTGCATATTTGTTGTGCGAAAGTTGCTCTGCTAAATTAAAAACCTAGGACCTTTATCATGTCAATCATAATACGATTTCTGCACAGAAACAATTTAAAATATTAGGATCACTGACTATTAAAGTTTGTCTCTGGTACATTGTCTTTAAATGCCTCTACTCTTTATGATATACATGATATAAAAGAAGGGCTAGATTTATCAGCTGGGTTAGATCATGTAATTAAATTGGATCTAGACCAGTCTCTAAGCCTTCTTTGCTCCAGACTTTCCTCCTTGCCTCTGAGGCCTTGGATTTCCAAAGAACAGTCTTACTGGTGAAGGTTGGGGCAAAGAAGGCTGTCAGTACCTCAGCCTTTTCCACACACTGTGTCATCAAGACGCTTGCCCCACTCAACAGCGGGCCCACATTTTCCCTAGTCATCCTTTTGCTGTTCATATACTTATAGAAGTTCTTTATGAACTAGAGAAGCCTTTTTGCCCTCGACATCCCTCGCCAGATTCATTTCCAACATTAATGTTTAACTTGGCTTTAATGGACTTACTTTAATCAAATAAGTAATATTTTTAAGTTACTGGCACAGAAATTCTCTAAAGCTTTATGAAAAATGCATAGAGCAAAATCATTTAATATTGGGCAATAAAATTCCCTGCCAGCTTCTATTCAGTCTTCAGCTGGTCAAAGCAACCATTCCTGTAATCATTCTGTGTTTCGGTTGAAGAAGGTGCTGAAATGGCAACAGCTTTGGGATCTGGTCCATACTGAATAATTTCAGTACTTGCAATATATGGAAGTGCCCACTGATCTGTTTACAGGTGGAATTACAAGAAAGGAGCACCTGGTGGTCATGAGAGATATTTCAAAAGGTTAATTATCAGCTAAATACAAACATAAATTTATAGAAAGGTAAAAGAACAATGCACAGCCATGAGTAATGTCCTGCAGAAAATAACAGTGTTCATTATCTACGCCAGGTCAATTTGCGTTACACTTAGCCTGAGGAAATGAGAATGGCATAGGAAATTAATGGT
Source organism: Phoenicopterus ruber ruber (assembly GCA_009819775.1). Taxonomy (NCBI): domain Eukaryota; kingdom Metazoa; phylum Chordata; class Aves; order Phoenicopteriformes; family Phoenicopteridae; genus Phoenicopterus; species Phoenicopterus ruber. Next base: position 184,342,158 of record CM020215.1, on the reverse strand, counting down.
GGATGTTGAATGTGATCCTGTCATCAAGACTCTTTTGGCTGGACAGAGCACCTCTTACTCTGTATAGTGTTGGTGATATGTATATTCCGTTGGATACTGCCACTGGTATCATTTCACACGTATAATCTTAGTAGGAATTACACTTTATGTTTCTATGTTACACGTTGAAAAGGGCAGTGGAGTCTGTTGTCAATTTTTTTGTTATATTTAATCAGCATCTTTACATTTAAACTAATTATCTTTTTCAACCTCTTTTGAAGTAACCCTGAAGATCATTTTTTAAACATGCTCAATTTTAAGCATGTGCTGAAGTTCCTTTGATTCCAATGACTGCTGCATCACTCTAAATACACTTAATGCAGTAGAAATTATCTCCCTTTCTTTTCTCTGCTGATGGCATAAAATTTGCATTTTTTGTAATGGTCATAATCTGTTTTTTGCATATTGCCATTAGTGTTCTTATTAGTGGATTTACTGATGTAATTCTATTAATTTTGTACAGGAAATGCAAGGTACTGTTACAGCTTTACGGGAGATTAGGGATCCAATTCTGCTAAATCCTGGAGACCCAGAAGAGATAAAGCTTAGAAGAGAAGGAGAGGGGTATATTTTAACTAATATTTCATAATATAACATGTACTAAATACAAAATAAGTATCATTACTCTCTACCATCTAGAAATCTTATCTGTTTTCTCAATCTTCCTTTAAAACAAAGTTCTAGAAGTTCTGCGCAATTTATTTTGTTTTAAGACACTTGGATTTGGGGTCTGAACTTAGTAAGTGAACCATGAAGTCTCTATATTGACTGAAACAGCTTTATAAAATTCTACTTGTTAATTGCTTTTGGCAAGTTTTATTTATTTATTTATTTATTTGCTTATTATTTTGTGGGGAGGATATAAAATTATAATTAGTATTCATTTCTCCAGAATCATGGAGAAATGTAACCACATAGAACTGGAAAGTTTTCTGATGGGGAAGTTGATTTAAAATATATTATTTGTCTTTTTAACAGTCTTAAAAAAAAAAAAATGTTATGTCCATGCTGAAAGTAAACAAGTAAAACATTATTTGGTTTATGTCTAAAAAGAAGAAAAATAGATTCTCACCTTCCTTATAAGTACATGTTATTTAACGTACAGAAGAGAAACATGAATTTTGGCAGTAGAAAAAATCTAATCTACTATCAATACAAACCAGTAAAACTTCCCCAAAAGTCAATGAGGTTTATGCAGTTAGTAATTCAGTTCTAAAATTTTTGCATTTTTTTGTAAGTTTTTTTACTTCTTTCAATTCATGAGGTCCTCTGTTGCAGTCATGAGGTTGCAATGGCTGTACAGTGGAACAGCCTCTCCACATTTTTAGATTGTAGCTGGATTCACCCTGAGAATTGGACATGTTGTTATCTGTGAAAGTTTGTATGTATGAGAAGAAAAGATAAAAAACCTGAGCAAAGAGCTTAAACTTCGTATAAAATGTACTGAAGTTGCAGAACGATGTAGCTGTGAGTCAGGCCGTCTCAAACTGCACTACAGACCTGAAATAAATCCCTCGTCTGTGAGGACAGATACTTTGTCCATCAGGACTATCATGAGAGAAAAGTCCTATCTATAACTATGTTGTTTATTCTTCTTTATATGGTACCCATATCACCCTTATCATCATAAGGTTAGTAAAAGTGGATAGGAATCTCACTGAAGGCATTGTCATTTGAGATAGCAATCCTAGTCACTCTTTTAGAGATTAATAGGTGCTTTAAGGACAGAATTCTCTTCCTCAAATATGTGTCTAAAGTAGGTCAGATGAATCACACACTCTGTGTGCCTGTTTCCCTTTGTTGCCTATAAATCCTCAGATGATTAGTGTAGTTAAAAGGGAAATTTATCCCATTCAGCATATCCACACTGGCGTAACAAATGCTTGCCCAGGTAATACCTGAACTACGTAGGGAGCTGCCAGGGGAACTATTCCTAAACCAAGGCAGCAAAGACCCTGCCTTAGAAGGGAAACAGGTTGAATAGTTATTCTATGTTCACAGTGTTATAGTACCTTTCTGCTCTGAACCGATACTGTAAAACTGACAAGGATCTGCCTACATGAGCTTTGATCCTGAAGAAACTGAGTCATAGAAGAGGGTTGTGAAAGAACTTGTGCGATGGCATCTTTGTCTACTTCTTCTAGCCCAATGAAGGCTTAATATGTCTAAAACGTTCCTTACAGATATTTATTTAGCCTGCTTTAAAAATTATCCTATTGTGGCTATTCATGAGAGAATTTTGCAATTTTCCCAAGAAGCCCGTTGTCCCTGTGCTTTACTATCCTTATCAACAGAAATATGCTTGTCTTGCTATACTTTAAGCCCTTTGCTTTTGGCTCTAATCTTAAAGAATAGGACCGGGACAATAGCTTGTCCTCTTCCTCCCTGCAACAACTTTCATATGTGTTTGAAGACGCCTCTCAGTATTTTTTCTCAAGAATAATCCCAGTACTTTTAATCTTTTCTTGTAGGTGATATTTCTTAAACCTCTAATCAACAAGAAATTTCAAGAAGGCTTGTCCCTGGTGAGGAAAGAAACTTCTCCTAATATCATGCTGAACAGTGCATCTCTGAAATCTCCTTTACCTGGGATGACAAATATACAAAGAATCTGTATCTCAGGAAAACAATCAGATGAAATTTCTCCTCTCTTCTTGAAGTACTTTCTTCTAAGATAGAAGGGGAAAAAGAAGATATTTAAAAGTTCCAAGTACATCTTCTGCCAGTCATGGGTAAATTTAAACACAGTTTACAGAAAAAATGTGCTGCTCCTACAAAAAAATCAAATATCATCTTGAAGAAACCTTTGACTTAATGGCATTTTCAGTCCCTATCGGGAATCACTGTTTATAAGCACAATTAACAGAAAAAAAATTTTCAGACTTGGATTTTACTTAGGTGGTGTCAGTGTTTAAAAGTAAGAATGTCAATAGATGGATGGTAAGCTCCTCTTTTATCTTTTTTATTTGTTTGTTGGTTTGGTTTTTTATTTCTTTTTTCAGTGATGTATAGTCCCCAGCATACCAGGATATGGTCACAGAATCATAACTCCTAAGTTCTACTGTAATGTCTGTGCTTAAATAACAGCTGTCATGACCATTAAACTGAATGTCCCTGCCCACAGCAGGGCATTGGACTACATAATCTTGGAAGGTCCCATTCAACTCCAGTCATTCTATGACTCTATGAAACTGTCCTTTCCCTGTAAGGATACCTGCATCACATACAGAAGTTTAATCAATCTGCTCTGAAAGGTCCAAGATGTTCATTGACAGATACTCCTCAGGATCTCTCCTAGTGCTTCTCTGTCTTTACCATTAAAAAGGTTCCCACAATATTGTTCTTGCTGCACTACATTCTGGTACTTTTTTTTTGAATTATCTACTCTGGACCTGTAAAATAGATCATTCAATTTCTCTTTGTAACAGTCTTTTATGGACTTGAAGTCTGTCGTCATGTTACCCTCCTAAAAATAACAGTAGTTATGATGGGGATGGTACATAAGTTTTTTTGGCAGTTTTGAATAAATCTCCTGTACCTGAGATTCGGGCATTTGATAGTCATGGGCATCTCAAAGTGCAACTGATCAATGAACCCCTGCAATGGAAGAAGGCACCGAGGAGATGGGCAAAGGTGATGGGGTGTATTCATGAAGCTCAGGGAATAATACAGGGAGCAACCACAGCTATTGCAAGGAAAGCTGAACTCATCTCAACACAATGAGGATGAAAGGGTGGCTTATCTTTTAGCTAAATGGTTGTATATCAGCTGTGTGGATCAACTGGTTGTGTAAATGCCTTTCCCTGTGTTAATCTAAAAAAATGTTAATATATTCCTGAGCTAGCCTGACCAGTCAATGTAGGGGAAGTATATACGTGGCTCAGCCCAACAAAAAGTATAAAAACTGAGCAACCAACAAAATGATCTTTGAAGAGGGCAACAGAACTGAACTGGCTTCAACCCATGTTTTCCTTCCAGGCAATTGAGGACATCCAGTGCGCTCATGGGAAGTATACAGAGACTGGAAATGATGATCAAATCTATATTGTGATCCAACTGTATACTGCAACTGCTATATCATGCTTCAGTTGTGATTTCAGTACGTTGCTGTATCACTCTGTTAAATCAAAATCCCATGTAACATCAAATATCTTCAAATAAGTAAATTTGGTATTAAAATATTAAATTCTTCTCGTGTGGAATATCTACATGACGGGTTGATCTTGGCTGGCTGCCAGGTGCTCACCAAGCTGCTCTCACAGTCCCCCTCCTCAGCAGGACAGTGGGAGAAAATAAGACAAAAAGCTTGTGGGTGAAGATAAAGGCAGTTTAATGAAAAGAAACAAAGGTCATATGCAGAAGCAAAGAAAAAAATAAAAAAGATTTATTCTCTACTTCCCATCAGCAGGTGATGTCCACCCACTTCCTGAGAAGCAGGACCTCAAGCTGCATAACAGTTCTTTTGGAAGATAAATGCTGTAATAATTAATGCCTTCACCCCCCACACCCTTTCCTCTTAGCTTTTATTGCTCAGCATGATGTCACATGGTATGGAATATCCCTTTGGTCTGTTTGAATCAGCTGTCCTGGCCGTGTCCCCTCCCAATCTCTTGCCTCTTGCCCATCACCAACCTGCTGAGCTTTGGGGGGCGGGGGGCATGCTGTGGGTTGGAGAGACAGCCTTGATGCCGTGTGAGCACTGCTCAGCAGCAGCCAAAACACCGGTGTGTTATGAACACTGTTCTAACTACAAATACAAGGCACAGCACTATATGGGCTGCTATGAGGAAAGTTATCTCCATCCCAGCCAGACCTAGTACAATCTACAAGAATCTGGTCAGAGGGTATTGGACCATGACACATACAAACTGGAGAATTAGAAGATATTTTGTATTGTCACGTTACTAATGAGATTTAATTATGTCTAATGGATAGGATTTAAGTGTGATGTTATTTAACATCAAAAGTCTCTAAATCCACAGCAGTGGTTTCTCACTAAGCCAGCCATTGGTTGGACTTAAGGATTAGTTCTGAGTCATTCTATTCCAATTTATCTTTCTTTGTTCTAATTGTCAGATTATGATAGAACACAAGTTTGAAGTTATATGTGGAAGAGGCTTCTGAGTTTATGTTAGGAGTGATACAGGTATTCAGAAAAATAATACCCTTATGAGTCAGAAGGTGCCAGGCAGAATTTATTGGAAATGAGTCCTGAATCAGATCAGATAGTTAGCCAAAATGAGACATACAAGATTTGCAGCAGAAAAGGGCAGAAAAAGATCTGTGAACATTAGAAATACGTAATTGACAATATGTTGTGCATTACAAGGTTTGCAAGAAGTATTCTGTTTACATCAGAATCACTTGCCAGCTTTTTCCAAGAGGCAACTTGGCTGATAAAGAAGAAGAAAATGTGATGAGGAAAAGGATCGACAGGCAAAGAGAGGAGCTGAATACAAGTGAGTACTAAGAAATATGCTAAGAAAATAAAAGAAGACTTATGATGACTAAATGCAATGAGAGAATTAAAAAAAAAAAGAACAGAGAAAAAGAAAAGAAAATTAACAAGTGGAAAAATCATAGAATCATAAAATGGTTTAGGTTGGAAGGGACCTTAAAGATCATCTAGTTCCAACCCCCCTGCCATAGGCAGGGACATCTTCCACTAGACCGGGTTGCTCAAAGCCCCGTCCAACCTGGCCTTGAACACTTCCAGGGATGGGGCAGCCACAACTTCTCTGGGCAACTTGTTCCAGTGCCTCACCACCCTCAGAGTGAAGAATTTCTTCCTTATAGCTAATCTAAATCTACCCTCTTCCAGTTTAAAGCCATTACCCCTTGGCCTATCACTGCATGCCCTTGTCAAAAGTCCCTCTCCAGCTTTCTTGGAGACCCCCTTTAGGTACTGGAAGGCTGCTAGAAGGTGTCCCTGGAGCCTTCTCTTCTCCAGGCTGAACAAGCCCAACTCTCTCAGCCTTTCCTCATAGGAGCGGTGCTCCATCCCTCTGATCATCTTCATGGCCCTCCTCTGGACTCACTCCAACAGGTCGATGTCCTTCTTGTGTTGGGGGCTCCAGAGCTGGATGCAGTACCCTAGGTGGGGTCTCACGAGAGTGGAGTAGAGGGGCAGAATCACCTCCCTCAACCTGCTGGTCACGCTTCTATTGATGCAGCCCAGGATATGGTTGGCTTTCTGGGCTGCGAGCGCACATTGCTGGGTCATGTTGAGCTTCTCATCAACCAAAATGAGGAAATAAAAATATAATTAGAAGATCCAAAGACCTAAGATAAAAAGAAGAAAAAAAAAACCATGCTGAAAGGAGTAACTAGAGAAAGAAAAGAATCAGTAAAAGCAGCTACAAATGTAAAAGAAACTAACAGTAATAGCCTGGGTACTAGAATGCTGAATCAGAGGGCACATTTAACTCAGAAGATGTCAAGAAGAAAATATGGCACATTATTACCCTCTTAGGCCCAGAGTACTGCTAGGTGGAAGGAAAGCAATGGAGTCAAAAAAGCCCTTGGTCAGTTTTCCTATCAATAATGTAGTTTCCTTCCTCTTCTTTTATACTGCAGACCTAATCCAATGTGTAAAAAAAAAAAAAAAGTTTATTTTTCATTAAAAATATAATCATAAATACTATCCAGTATTATTCAAGTTATTACTTATTATTCTGCATTCTTGTGGCAGCTGCTGAACATTTGTGAAAATGTTCTCAATTCCAAAAGTTTCACAGATATTAGCACGAGTGAATATTTGTTTTAAAAATCTTACCAGAGTGCATAAATTATTTACTATTCATTATTCAGTATTCAACATTTGTTATTCATTACTCATTCATATACTATAGCGATGAGCTGCTCCATTATAAGAATGCAAATGGATAGATGCTATAGCTTAAATGCTTCAGTCCGTCAATTAGATAGAAGAAGTAATATCATGATGATGTAGATGACTAATCATACATCATGAATATTGAACTGTGAATAGTCTAAATTAACATTTTGGAAACAGCGTGTAGACCAGAAGTTGTTTGTCCAAACTATTTGTCCAATACTTACAAATAACTAGACATCAGGATTGGCTTCTGAATGATTCATGAACAGAAAACAAGGCTAAAGGCCTATTTCAAAGCCCTTTAAAATCAATGGAAAAATCCCCACTGGCTTCAAATAACTTTTGGATAAGTTCTCCAAATGTGCAATTGATATTATTTACAGTAAGTATTCCAGCCACACAGTGCCTCATCATACATGGTTAATAAAAATTTTGTGCTTTAGGGGAAAAGATAAAAGACGTAGTCATATTTCCTCCCAAAGATATGATTTAGTAAAACTCTGGCACAGCATCTTTTTCCTTATACCTTTCCTGTCCACTTATGCTAAAAAAAAAAAGAAAGGAAAAAAAAAAAGGCAAGCTGTGCTACCATGGAGGAAAAAAAAAAATGTCTTTTTTAAAATCAAAGAGAAGATAAACCATTTTTGCCTATGTAACACTGAAAATAAAAACGTGACATTTTAAAAGAGCATCTAACACCTGTGCATTCGTCTTGATCTGCGGGATTGACTATGGCGAGCTTAGTCTGGACGCGATTTGCACAGTCAAGCAGTGAAAGTAGTTCACTGGTTTTGATCTTTCCGTACTCTGAGACAAACACGTCAATTACAGTTTGTTTTCTTGAAGCCAAAACTGTGGTGCTTTGCATTGTTTAGTACAGTAAACACTGAAAGAATCTGATGTTTGTTCTGAAGAGCTTATGATCTAATTGATCTTCACATGAGGAAAATGAAAAGGTCTTGCACTGAAGCTTATGGAACTCCTGCACTGATTAGAGTCCAATTCAAGACTTATGATGAAAGCTTTCCTTTTGATCTGCACACCAAAAAGATTATTCAGAAGCAGAGTGATATCTAAGAGACTAAGTGTTTTTGCTAAACTGTGTCAACAACTTTTCTTTAAAGCTTAGAGAAAATGAGATAGTGAATAGGATTCATCCTCAAGCACCGGTAACAGCTCTGGATGTTTCGTATATTGTCTATTTAAAGCACAGAGCAGCAGAAAAGCACAAGTTAAGAGCAACTGCCAAAAGATTTAAAACAAAACTGGAGGACTTAAGCACCTGACAATCTTTTGATGACCTCCCAGTTTTTTAATAGATACCCGTGTAGTACTTCATACAGTTAACATAAATTATTACTAAGAAGCAAATTTTTTTTCCACTTTTGTTTCCATCTTTTTCAAAACTTGGTGACTCATGAATTAGTTCCTTATTTTCATTAAGATGATCATGCATTGCTTAGGAGCTGCCCTCATTAAGTAAAAATGACCTATTTTTGTAGAAATGAACTTAATTTACCAAGCTCATAATTTTCTTCTGAAATCAAAAGAAGTTACTGTTGGAAAACAAACTCCTGTAGTGAATTTCAAAGCTTTTGTTCAGATTTCCTTTTTAAGTTGATCACACCATTAGGGCTCATCAGAAGTGGTTTCCAAGTTACTCTTTATATACAATTTTCCATCATGTGGGAATCAATGGAAATACAATGCAAAATTATATTTTTTTCTAATGCTCACTGAAACTTCAGAGCATAGCTTTGCAAATATTTTGGATTGATCTGAAACTAAAAAAACAGTTGGGGTCATTCAGCCAAAAGACAGGCAGGTAGCAGGTTAGTGAAAGAAAAATACTGTTTTGGTGAGTTCACAAGACAGTTTTGATGCTTCTTCACTATCTCAAATATCTTCTGATTTTTACATGGCAGTTTGCTGAGAAAGCAGGACCAATGGTATAAAATAAAATTAGTATACAGCCCGGTTCCTTTGTATCCTTTAACAGTATGCTTATTTTAGATCAACATTTAATTCATAAGGCTAGAGCAAACACTGTATTCTGGCGCAAAACTGATCCTCAGGGAAAACACATGTTTGCCTTAGAATGAGAAGTTGAGAGGATGCATTAGGAACAACAGTGGGAGTCATAGACTACAGGCTCTACTGTTTCGAAGAGTGAGTGGGTCTATTAACAGGCTAGAATATGGCAGGCTTAACTTGCAGTCTATGTAAGACTTCAAAGGAAGCAAAAGCTTCTTGCATGGGAATAGAAAAGGAATGTATTTCGTTTCAAGACAAGCCCTCACAAAAGAATGAAATTCTCTGGTTGCCTCACTTGTCCACTTTTAATCATTAACATAAAAAAGATGTTTGAAGTAATACATAAAACTAGTGATACCAGAATATTGCAGTAAATTCACCTGTGCGTTTTCATGCATGAACAACTATAAATTCTCCCTCAAGTTATAAAGAATGATAAAACTGCAGTCAAAAATGTATTTTAACAGATGATGAAAAAATAACCCTCATTTGGAAACTTCAGGGTGAAAAAGCCAGTGTTTTTGAGACTGGAATGTCCTTTGAGATATTTTTCTTGTGTAACTGATAGGTGTTTAAGAGCATCGAATCACGGTTTTGTTAATTTTATTGATTTGCTTGTTGACTTAAGAATATAAGAGTTTAATTTACGACCTTGCTACATGGGGGACAGGAACTGAGACAGTAGGAAGAACCTTACAAAACAGCAAGATACCTGGAATTCATCCTGAAATATTAATTATACATCTGGCAGTACAAAAAGCCTGATTCATAGCCCATTGAAATAAATTAATTATGTATCTGGCAGACTCCAAAATCCACGGAAGCCAAAGGAAGTCTTAGGAGTCTTTGACTCCATCGGGCTCTGGATCAAACTGCAGGAGGACGAGCAGGATTAGGCCGAGAGGAGCAGATCACGGGTCCTGCTGGGAGCAGCGCAAACTCAGATCAAGGAGGTAAAAGCAGCAGGTGGCAGCGTGTAAACACCCTCAGGCCCTCAGAAATGTGTCTCCAACACAGGATGGAATGGTGGGGGGGGGGTCTGCCTCCAACTTTAATTTGTAAGTGACCTATGTATTTTCATTCTCTGTAAATCTCAGTGAGAGGGGGTTAAGGATTTTGAAACAAATAGCTTCCCGGTGAAAGTATAAAGGTACAAAACCTCACCTTAGTTGCTGGGGTAAGATCACATCTAGGTTTCAGCAGGAGTTTCCCCAACTATGTACTCTCCAAAACTCTCATCAAGGCTCTCCCTAGGGCTCCTGGGCAGTCTGTAAGCAGACAATCTAGCCTAATTTGAATGATGACGGCTAAAGGCTGAGTGTCTTTCCTGCTACAGGAAGGCACGGTCAGATTACTGAGAATCTCATACCAGACTGGAGAAGGCCTTTTTGCAGTCCTTTGAGGTATCTCAAAGGTATTTGAGGTATCTCAAAGGTATCATTTGCAGGTATCTTTGAGCCACCTTACTTGTTGTAACCTGTTTACAGGTGGCTGTTAAAACACGTATTTTGAAGACTAAAATTTAAATGTGCTGGACACTCCTGGGCAATGAAGTGGATGTTAGAATTAGAAATGGCTTAAGACAGAAGAAAACAAGAGAATTAAGAAGAGCACAAATACAACCTAGCTTTTTCTGTGCTTCCCTGCTTGTGCCCTGCTTGCACATAATTATCCTTCTTTACTGAATAATGAACAAAGAAGCTCCTTTGCTCTGTGACTCTGAAAGTCAAATGGAGATTTTTCTTTTTTAATATTGTTTTAACTGAAGTGAAGCACAGTATAATGTGTTTTCAGTATTCAACCTCTGAAATGTTTGCAGAACAAGGAAAGGACGGAAAACTTGAGTAGTGTTTCATTCAGTGGCTCCCACCACAATGTATAAAGAATGTTTTCTGTTTATTTTCCTCTGTTTTTGTGTGTGCATCTGTATATAGAGAAACAATACAGACGTAACTACATATAGTCATTTTTTATGTCTACACATTGATACACTCTGAGAAGGGACAGTTATAAAACCCTAAAATCTACATGTGGAAATATAGGAGAACAAAACAAAATTAGCAACCAAAACAGACCATAAATATCTCTGATCTCACAGTGTACTACTGGTATTGGTGGGAAAGAGTTAATTTTCTTCATAGTAACTTGTATGGGGCTATCTTTTGGATTTGTGATGACATCATGCTCAGCAATAAAAGCTGAGGGAAGAAGGATGAAGGGGAGAAGATCGGAGTGATGGCATTTGTCTTCCCAAGTAACCATTACCCGTGATGGAGCCCTGCTTTCCTGGAGATGGCTGCACACCTGCCTGACAATGGGAAGTAGTGAATGAATTCCTTGCTTTGCTTTGCTTGTGCGTGCGGCTTTTGCTTTACCTGTTAAACTGTCTTTATCTCAACCCACGAGTTTTCTCACTTTCACCCTTCCAATTCTCTCCCTCATCCCTCTGGGAGGGGGGCGGGGGGAGGGAGGGAGCAGCTGCGTGGGGCTGCGCTGCCTACAGGGGTTAAACCACAACACACAGTTAGTGCAGAAAGTAGAACTAAATTGAATTGATATAGCGTAATTCGATATGTCCCTGTGCCTCCCATATCCGTGGAAGAAGAATGGGTCACAGCTTTACTCAGGACAAGTGTGATCCTGGCAGCCCCCTCACCTTTTTACAGTACAGCAGCAGCAGAAATGAAGGGAAAGCAACAATTCTCAGAAGTGGGAGGGATGGAGCCTGGGTTGCTCGATACCCACTTCAGCAGCAAAAGCTTATGACATGTCCCTTTAATTTCATGGTAGAGAACAGATATTTCTTACAATGTTATACATGCAGCACTGTGAAATAAAAAAAAAAAATATTAAAGAAAGGAAAAAACCAGTTGTAAAGTTCATTCCAATGACTATGAAAAATAGGAAGCTTCCAGGAAGATTTGTAACAGTGAAACAGAGTAAGAAAAATTGATGGAGATCAACCATGACCTTAACAAGATTGGGAGATTACTAACAGGGAAAGCCTTTGGTAATTACTCTTTAGGGTATTTGTTCTATGTTTCTGAAGATGGATAATTTCTGGTTTCTCTTAAGAAAAATAAAAACCTGAATCTGCTGTATTATTGATTCTGGTTTGTGGGGTTTTTGTTGCTGGGTTGGGTTTTTTTTTGGGGTGGTGGTGCAAATTAATCATCCTATATGATTATATGCTAAATCTCATTATTGGAAGTATTACAAATGTGTAAATGAAAACTTTCTTTGTTGAATAAAGGTTGCATTAGAAACTTATAAAAATAGGAAAATTTCATACTGGGAGAAAAAAATGTTGTGGTCTTGTGGGTTTTTTAAAATAAATAACTTTAATGTTTTGAATTTTTTTCCCCCTCAATGTACAAAGATGGTACAAATACCTCAATTATCATAAATACTTCAGTTTTATAATGCTACTTGTTTAAAAATAAATATGTATGCATTTTCATACTTCTTATAGTCTTGATTCAAATACTATAAAACAGACTCAGAGTTCTGAAATTTTCAAAAATATGTTTTGAGCTGTTTTACCTACTGTTTATATAACAGGAGACTGTGATAGACCCTTATCTTCATTAATATTATTTATCAGTGACCTAACTACATATAAATAAATGAAACTGAATTGCATCAGAATTGAACTAATACAATGATAATGTTATTTACCCGCACCTAAGGACTACAACTGTTCAATTTCTCTGAGGCTGAAATTAAACATAAATTGAGGAAAGTTTTCAGAAGGCTCTTAGCTGAATCAACAATATTCCAAGCATAAAGGTCCTCAAGTTCTGTTTTAGATCTCTCCTCAAAACTAATTATTGAAATTTTCCATATGAGAACAATGTGTAAAGTATGCATAAGAGGCAATGGACAGTGCATCTACAAAATGGCTTTTCTTTATAGATCTGTCTCATTAATTTTTACATTTTCTGAAACAGATCATGACCTTGCTCTGCTCAGTACTACTTATACTGCTATAGGATAAGTTCTATGTATTTTATATAAAAAGATATTTTAAAAAATCTGAGTGGAAAACCATGGGCTCTGACTTCTCTTGGAAACAGAGCAAGGTTTAAAATCCAAGGATTTTATGCTAAAATGCTATGTTCTAATTATCCATGAATTATATCACCTTGTTATTCATGATATTTTATGACTATTGTTTCATTTTCCATTATATGTGTTATGAATTAACACTGAAAAATAGAAATAGCTGAACACCAAGAGAAATATAAAATCTATTAAAGAACTAACTTAGAAACATGAATCTGTTGAATATTGAAAAGTTACGAGATCTAATTTAGCAAATGCCAAAGCCAATATTAAAACAGTATTGGTTTCCATCACTTCCGTGTATTGGTTCACTGTGAGGATTGTAAATATAAATGTAAATGCTGTGCTAATGATTTTAAATAAAGCTAAAATCAAAGAAGAAATCACGGGAATAACTTACACTAACCAAACAAGAAATTATAACAAATAACACCATGTCAATGCTCCAGTGCTGTAATGATTTTAAATTAGAAAAGCAACATTTACAGAACAGGTTGCTCATTTAACATTTTTAGGATCTGTCAATAAGATCACTTTTGGCGTGAAACAGACTATTTATTTTGATTAAAGGAAAATCTCTCAATGAAAATACTCTTGAGCAAATACCAAGAGGGGTTCTTGACTCGTTCAGTGCCTAGAGCATTCCTGCATATCACAAGCGTTTGAGAAAGAAGCAAGCAGTGCTTGAGGATCTGAAAAAATGTCAATGCGATTTGTAGATAGCCTGTTGGCATTACTAAGTATATTGTTCTAATAAAGGGACATTCACAGGCAAGAGAAATATAATTCATATCAGTAATATAATGACTACAGCAATACAGTCCAACAGGTACTACTCTACTAAGTATAAATGTGTTATACGTGCTGTTCTCATTTACTTTGGCTGCTGCAAAGTCTCTAAGCTGACCTTGCAAAGACGTAAGGTGTCATCTGGATGAGGAGCCTACCTCTTCAGGGACAATGGGGGTGTAAAGTACTTCGTTTAGTTAGTTATATTCTGGAAGTTAAATAACCATAAAATCTTACACAAAAAATAAATGATATCAAGGACAATATGAAGAACCTTAGCGTCCTATTACTTAGTATCACATTAAAAGTAGAAGATGGTTGTAAAGGTCACGTGCTTTTTTTTGCAGAAAATCAAGAGTATACCAATACCAAAGTCTTCTTTCTGAATAAAAAGGATTTATTTTGCTTGGGATATTTTTTGGTTTTGTTTTTCAGCTGCAAACCACACACTTCCACTTGGAAATGGGAAAATATCCAAGTATTTATTTAATTCAAAATAATATAGATATAATACATATATTTTGGCCAGTAGGTATAACCTGAAGAGAAAATAGGAATTTAAGATAACCAGATTATAGACCCAAGTCATGGTAACACCTGAGACAGATCCAATTTTAAGCAAGCCCAGAAAGGAAGCAGAAAGTCCTTGTCATTATGCAAGTATATGACCTACTATTTCTTGTCTTTTTAGGACACTTGAAATAGTTGATTTGAAAGTAATTATTTCTATTCACACTGCTTAAAGGTTGTATTGATTAATAACTCTAACATACCTTATGACTTCTACTTAAAACAACTTGAATTCTTATTTGTTTCAACCATCTTCAATCAATGTTTGCACTTTGACTGTCCACTAAAAGGAACAAGCTAGACTGCAGATCAAGTTGAATATTGTCTTTATTTGCACTGAGGTCTTGATAACTCATTTTTTGGATCGTGGGAACACAAGCTTCCCGTAAAGGTTCATTTATCATTGTAAAACAATTATCCTTGATTACACAGAATTTGTTCCAATCAGAAAGATCTTTTCAAGAATTTGCAATAAAATGCTCAGAAAATAATTCACAAGAGTGAAGAAAAGTTGATGTACATGCTGGAAGCAGATTATATCAGTATTATTTTCCTAGGATCAGGACACAAAGAACAAGGCATGTAATATTAGAGACACCATCCCTCGTTAGCTAGATTTTCAAAAGACAGGCCAACATCCACCACAGTGTAAATCACTAAAAGGGCTTGAAAGCTGATGATAGCTACCATCTGACATGCTGTATATGTTAGTTGTGCTTTTATTTCCCTTTCACATCAATGTACTTATGGATAAAAATGCAACTACACTATATTTCCTGTGGACGATTGTGGTTCACTAACACACATCTTTGCAGAAACCTTTTGTTTGTACTTGTGAAATAATCTGTTCTGAGTGTATTTGACAATCAAGTTCTGGAAATAAAAACATCTGATTTATCTGACCAATCACACATGAGACAATTCACATTGTAACGTTTACCAATAATTCAAAATGTAAACAATATCAATATCAACCATGTGTCTAGAACTTCTAAGGAAAATTTAAATCATATCTAAATATAATGACAACATACATTTCAGTGTATGTTTTTTCAGCAATATATTTAAAGTATATACATAATGTGAACGTATTGACAACATACAGTTCTGAATATTGTTTTCATTGTAAGGATATTATCAGCATACATTATTTAAACATTTAAACATTGATTTTCTGTGCATGGATCACTCATATCTATAAAATATTACATAATACGAAGTAGCTCTGAACACTGGCTATAGGTCCCACGTGTCAATGTTCCTAATGCTCATATAGTAAGAGCTCCCATATAATTAATGTGTTCCTTGTTTTCCTCAGCAGAAGTCTATGCACTGTCTTACAGTTATCTTTATATGCCCAAATACGTCATCTTTTGATCTTCCTCTGCTACTTCAATTTTCTAGTGCTCTTGCTTTGCTCAGAAATACCTACATCAGTAGAAACATCCCCATTTTCAGAAGTGCATTTATGTATAATATTCGTCTCCACTAGCTAAGCAGATATCTGACTTGTCTGGCCCATCTGCTCTTTCTTATTCCTGCTTCAATGTTTATTATACTATTCCCACCTCATCTTCTCACCTCACAGTTCACAATTTTTTATAGTTCAAAATAGACCTTATTGTAGTTCTGTCACTTATTGTCAAAGAGATTATGTAAATGCATCTCTGGCCCTATATGAAGCTTCACTTTCTTCAAAGCAATATGACAGATGTGCTTATGGCTGGCAGCCATACCCTTAAGCCAAAGAAGTGATTGTTCCTGCCTGAACTGATTGGCATTTTACCTGTATTGTGTTTTCACAGATTTTTAGAATGGAGTTGGAGCCAGGTCTTAAACAGGAGGGCAGAGGAGCACCAGCAGCAGATGAAGATGAATATCATCTATGGGTTTACATTTGTAAGATGGCAAGAACTGGAATCAGGGAACAAGTGGCTAGATAAGTTGATGATAAAATAAAGAAATACAGTAGAATAAAAATATATTAATTTACCTTCAATTAAAAAAATACATTCATTTTTACTTCCAATGATTTACTTCTAATGCTGTATTATTGTCATTTTTTTTCCTTTTCAGAATGTTAAATTTGTATAGTTATATTTCATTTTACATGTATAAATGCCCAATATGAAGTCCCTTAAGGAAATTAAGTTTAGCAGTATAGTAAATTTACTAAATACATAAAGAGTCAAAAATTGTATGTAGTGACACAGCATAATTACTACCTTTAATTTGAGCTAGCTTGGTGTTCTTCCAGCTATCTTTGATTTTTACGAAGGTTCAGTAACCTAGAGGCCACCACTCTGCGGTGGTCTGTGTTTATATGCTTTGGTCTTTCACCACTGCTAATTTAAGATGCTTTCTGCTTAGAAACCACTAAGTTCTGCACAGAGCTCTATATCTGACATGATAATATCTTGCATCTATGTTATGGTTCCCTAAAATCTGTCTTTCTTACTCTTATTTCCTACCCGCCTTAGTCAAGTGTAAGTCTTCCTTTTTTTTAGTACATGCTCTGTTTTGCGTAGCTTGTCTGGCCTGAGGAGGAGCTAGCACTGCGCTGCGTGTCCGCTCGACACATGCACTGAGACTGTAGTGTGAAAGGTCCCATAGGGAGTGAATCTCAGGATTTCTTATTCAAGTGTAGGTTTTAGTTTTAATATTTGTATAACTTAGGTAGAAAGAAGTTCTGTTTAAATACACACTGCAGCTCAGTTCGTGATCTCTTGGTTTTCAAGTAAGTTTGTTTATCATTTTTCTGTATGAAGTAATTCTGACTATCCAGAATAAAAAATATCAAACCTCCATAATCTGAGAGTGTCAATACTATTGTTTTTCATTTTATTTCAGAGATACAGATAAATCCAGAGCAGATTTATTTGTGTAGGCAATAGAAGAGAGATTTATCTCCTCGTTGGACCTACGTGTTGATGCAAGACCCTAAACGAGGCAAAAGACTCAAGCTCTGCAGAAAGATAAGAAAGAATATTCTCTCCTTTAAAAGAGATTGCCAGGGGACAAAGCTGTTTAAAATCGACAAGAGTTAGAGACAGGAAGTATTACTTTTTTATAACTAACTGAAATGGAACTGAGCTTGTAGCTGAGACTCAAATTCTTCTGAAAATTTTAACCTAAATGACTTGCCCTAGATCACGTACAGCATTTCTGGCATAGTTAAACCCAGATTTCTTGAGAACCCTCAGTAGGAGAATTCCTCTAATTTAAAAACATCCTGATTTATCTTCTGAAAATCCAACTGCTAAGAAACCACTTCTTAATGTCCTTCTGAAAATCCAGCCAAAGATCTTGCTTGCTCTGTTTTGCATCTACATATTTCACAGATGAGCGCAAAATCCTTTTCTTTAGCCCATGTAATACACTGCATTTCTTTCTAGACAGTAGCCTCTGCCAATGAATATTATCAGTCCTGAGTTCATTACTACATTTCACTCTATGGACTGAACTCTGTGAGCCACTTTTCAGCTCATAAGCTTCTTCTCTCCAAATCCTTTTCAATGTGTTAGCTCTGTTATGCCACATTTGACACAACTGCAGAAATTTTAAGGCAGCTTTAGTTGTGGACATGTTTAAAATGTTATCCTGTCGAAGTCCATCTGTAAATAAGCGAATCAAACTGAACTTAATATGGAAACAGGGAAACATTTTCTACCTGACATCAGATCTGTGATATCCTCATTTTGCTTATTTAATGAAAGAGTAAGACATGATTTATCTCTAGTCACTGTCTGTTAATAACTACAATCTTAATTTGAACTGTTTATATACTAAAAAAAAAAAAAAAAAAAGACATGAAATAAACTCTCCTTTACCTCTTTATGGTTGTTTAAACTCTCCTTTACCTCTTTATGGTTGTTGGGGAAATAAGGATAAGAGACAGACAGAGCTGATTTTCAAACTCTGTCTGTAAAGGGTTTTTTTGAATATTGTTTTGTTGTGTTGGTTTTCTTTGTTGGTTTGGTTTGGTTTCGTTTAAAGAAATAGAAAAAGCAAGTTAAGGCACCATATGATGGGCTTTCTTGTCATGTAGGAGGGGATTTGTATCACAGAAAACTCAGGTAAATAATCTCCACTAGTTTTCCATTCTTTCTCTATAATCACTGAGTAGAAAGGTAACTCTGGCGGACATTTTTTCCTAAATATTTTGCTCTAAGGGTTTGTAATCAGCAGAAGCTGATAGCAACCTAGATTTCCACTGGAAGTTATGACCCTGCACTTTTTGCACCCCACCCTTTGGCCAGTCTTTCTTCCTCTCTCTCCTTGGCTTTGGATACAACACTCACTGACGTGTGAATTGCACAGTTTGGTGACCTGACCCCCACACGTGTATTTCTCCCCGCCACCTTCCTGCTTCCACAAGACTACAGCCCAGTATTAAGGAAGCAGCAGAAAACATGACAAAGGCCAGAAGGAGAGTGAGAAAAAATCATTTTCAGAAACAGCCTGATCTTAAATCAACCCAGTTAACAAAATCGATTAATTAAGCAACTATGCCATAAAATTTTAAGCCAGCCTGACTGAGCACTTCTGCCAAAAAGTAGGCGGTCTTACCCTTACCTCTGGCTCCGGAATCAATTCTCACTGCTCCAGGGAAGAGGCTCAGCTTAAAGCTAACCCAGCAGAACAGTGATTAGTTTTCAAGCTGCTCAGACTGGCTGCCTAAATCCTTTTGCTGGCACAAGAATGAGGAACCCACAGGGAGAGATGGGAAGAGATGGAAGAACCCTTTCAGTAGCGGCTTGTTCTTAGGTTCAACTCAAGTAACAGGGAAATTTAGCCTGAAGCATCTCTGCTGGAGTCAAATGAATTTTGCTCCAGAAAAGACTTTCCGTTAACTCTCTCCAGAAGAGAGAAACTATACAACTTTAAACTTCAGATTAGATGCATAATTGTTAAATGTACAAAGTGTGGTGGGATGAATTTCAATCTTTAGCCATTCCCATCGAATTCAGTGACTCAGGTGCCACTATCCAAGGTGGCAGATGTTAATCTAGTTCTTAATATTAGCAATTTGAGATCCAAACAGGATTATTCACATCCTTAAGTTAGTGTGGGCAGAAGTTCTGACAGGACTGTATCCTCTGAGATTGATTTCTTAGGGTTTTTTTTTTTTTTAAATAGTGTATAAACTGTGAATTTCTTAGAGGGGGTATTATTGATGCTGTGATATTCCCAGTGGATTTCACTGGTTCCTTTGCATCAACAAAGTGACCCAGCTGCAATGAGCAACTTGAAATATCAGGGCTTAATCAATTATCTGGATACAATCAGATGACCTTGTACTTTCTTCTATGTCTTTCAGGAATGTATTAAATCTGTTCTTCCATAGGCAGTTTAATATTAACCTGAGTCTTTTTTTTTCTTTTTTTTCTTCTTTTTCTTTGCTTTATTCTGTTCTATAGCTTCTATAGAATATTGCAGCTGTCATGTTTTCTCAAACCAAAATCTAAATCCTTACAGATGATGTGAAATAATTCAGTGATATCAGAAAACTATTCAGATTTGGGAATTATAAAAAACATAACATTGAGAGGTAGTGTATTTTTATGACTTATACTCTAAGAGGTCAGTATGCAAAGAAAACAGTTTTTTACTTAAGAGACTTGAGTTTCATTCAAATTGGAATTGGTCTGAAACTCCATTTTTTATTGTGTGAAAGGAGCTATTGTGTATTCACTGTGTTGTGAAAAAAGTAAATTCTACAAATGCAACAGCAATAAGATAGATCTTTGTACATGTTATGGTACCTCGTAAGAGCTTTTTCTACATGCATTAAATACTCTTCCTTTGACTACAGTTAAAGTGGGGTTGCAGACTAAGTAATTAATATTCGTGTCAATATTTGGGGTTTTTTAAGACTACAGTAAATGTATATTTTTAAATAGGCTTATGTAGCTGGAAAAAATGTATTTATACTTTTGAGAAAAAACTTTAAACAAGTTAGTAATTATTTTCTAAATTTCAATTTTTCATCAGAACTCTGTTAATGTTTCGAGAATGTGGTGGGTTTACATGAGTGGCAGCAAAGCCTCCACCCAGCCACTTGCTCACTCCTCCCAAGGGGATGGGGAAGCGATTCAGAAAGGCAAAAGCAAGAAAGCATGTGGGTCAAGATAAAGCGAAAGAGACAGAAAGAAGTGACGCAAAAGCAATCACTCACCACCAGCAGCCTGATGCTCAGCCAGTCTCCAAGCAACAGACGCTTTAGAAAAACTCCTCTCCCAGTTTTATTGCTAAGCATGATGTTATACGGCATGGAATATCCCTTTGGTCAGTCGGGATCAGCTGTCTCAGATGTGTCCACCCCTATCCCCTCCCTCACCCCCAGTCACTCTCTGGGGCAGCAGAGCGAGAAACAAAGGCCTTGAAGCTGTTCAAGCACTGGTCAGCAGTAGCTAAAGCATTAGTGTGTTGTCAACACTGCTTTGGCCACCAGTCTAAAACACAACACCATATGAGATCCTATGAAGAAAATTATACCAGCCAGACCCAATACAGGGAGATTAGAAGATTGTGCTGAAATGTACATATAAACATATCCCTCAAAATCTACTTACATAATTAAAAGGGATCCCAAATGAAATATATAATTTTAAAGGCACAAAAATTACATAGGCTTTTTACCTTTGTAAGGATATAAGACCAATATTAATACTGTTACTTTATATTTAATGTAGATAAACATGCATCTTTAGAGAGAAAATGGCATCCTTGCAGAATGGATCTATGGTTACCATCTCCAAAAAGTTTAATCTGGCCAATCTTAGATATCTGTCTCATGAAATGCATTGCTCTCTGAAGGTATCTATTTCTCTCCAATGTGCATAAAGGAAGCCTGTGGCAAGGTAAGGTATCTATAAATTAGTTTTTATGTTAGCTGAATCCCATTTTATGTATGCATAAGGCTTCAAAAGCAACAAAAGGACAAGTCAGGGAGGAGAAAAGTTTACTGTTGCTTGCAGCTGGGCCTCGAATTGGAAAAGCTTGTTCCCGTGCATTTCAGCCTCTGGCTCAGCCACAAGCACGCCATCCCATCACTGTGGAGATGATCATTTAGTGCTGTCACCACAAATAACTTCAGTTTCACAACCATGGGGGATGATCTCCTCTCCTGCACATTTTGCTACTTTGAAATGCTTTCAATATCCCTGGTTACAGATGAAACAACAACAACAAAATGTTCCCCTTCTGCAAGCATGGGTTTTCAAACTATGGCCTCGACAACTGGAAGTATCACTAGGAATGAAATGGCCAATGCTTCTAGTCCCTGGGAATGGACAACAGCAATCTGCTCCTTCTGCTAATCTCAGAAAACACATACATATTCTGATAACTGAAGCAATTCACTCATCTCATATGGGACTTGAACACTCAGCAGAAAACAAATGGCAGTACTTATTAACAATCATAATTTACCATGATTTTGACTGAGAAAGCATCAGTAAAAAGAGGAACATATAGTTTTGTCTCTGTTTCCTTAAAATAACAACCATCTGCTATGAGTTTCTATATAGACTTCATCAGCTTCTCCACTGAGTTAACTACTCCTTTTAGCAAAGAGTTGTATTTACATAGGTAAAACCTGAAGGTGGATGGGAAGCATCAAGATGATCTGCACTGGTGAGCAAAATGAGCAGATTACACGGGTGGAGGGCAGGTATAATTGATTCAGAAAAGTAGACTAAAAAAATAAACTAACTACATTACATTTTAGATATCATTCACGACACACTGGCCTTCCTTATCATCAGATCAATGTGTACTGCAATACTAATGTGTGAGGTTCATTAGATTGCCAGATTTATTAAGGACTGCTTTGTGTTGCGACAATGAGAAATCATCACGGTTTGAGATTCAGAAGTGAGACCTCAGGACAGTAAGAGGCTAAGGCATCTTTGTGTCTGCTCTTTTGTTTTGGACTTACCTTGTGCCAAACATAAGCCTGATCAGAAAATCTCTTTGTGCTCAGAATTGGATTAAAGATTTATCTCTTTACATATTTTTTTTTTCTGCCAGGAAGAGTTCAGTATGGGCAGGCAGGGATTGAAGAAGAAAAGAATAAGGAGAAGAAAGAGGCAGTGACAGAAGGAGAGAGAAAGAGGTGAAAAGATAATTTTAACAAACATTTCAATTTCTTTTATAAGGAAAAGTGGCATATATATTATTCCTTGTGTAGCAGCACAGGTAATTTTACCTGTGTGGAGTATCACAATGGCGGGTATGTCATTTATTGTTACATTGGTTACATGAAAATGTGAATGTTATTTTTTGGTAGAAGTTTATATTTGTCTCACATCAAAGTGATGAGATTCCCTTTGTATTTTCCTTTTATTTTTATCCCAGTATGAGACTGCATTAAACTATCTAGTTCCTTTTGATTTTCTGAAGTGTATTTTGAACTTCTGCTTCAATTGCATTCTGATTTCACAAAATGATTGTTAGTTTAATTTGAATTTTCTTTCTTCAGCATTTATACTAAACTTACAAGATTACTGGCGATTTGACCCAAGGAAAAATGCGAACTTCCACCATGTAATTGGGATAATTTCAGAGACATATCTCAGCAAAGCCAATAGCTCAAGTGGGACCAGACTTTGATACACACACTCATTTTACAGTCCACTTTATTTTACAAGGAGTCCAGTAGAAATGAATGGACATGATTTTGATACACTTTTCTTTGTGTGCTGAATAATAAATTACTCTGTCAGTTTTTTTGTGCCTGGCTCCCAGAATAAGCTAATTCAGTGTTTCATGGAAACCTGCTTGAGTGAAAATTAAATACGTCATTTTTCTGTCCTGCTCTTCATTGATCTGGAAAACAACTAGTTGCCGTCCTCTCAGTAGCTATCCTTTACATATTTGAAAACTGGTATTATGCTCTAAACCAGCCTTCAGTGTTCCTGATCAAGCAATTCCAGTTTCTTTAATTTTTTTTTTTTATAGATCTCATGTTATAAGCAGGTAAGATTTGTCTTCTTTTACCACAGCATCTAAGTATCCTATAAGTTTGTGTAGTTTCTCTAATTGCTTCAAGTTTGGGGTTTTTTTAAAGGCTCCAAAACAAGATGAAATGAGACTATTAAAAGGTTTACCTTCCACATATCGTAGAGATGCAATTCAGAGCACCTATGTTTCTTTCTTTATCATATGAGAAAGGAAAATAGTTTCTGATGGCAATGGATACTTTTTAAGAATGAGACTTTATGGACATTACCAATAATTCCCAGGTTTTGTTTTAAGGATTTATTTTTGTTAAGGGGAGAGGAAATATTCAGCTTCCTTGTTTACAGTCATTTTCTTAATGCACTTCAAAATGAGATTTGCTTTTTTGATTAACCTCATGTTTTTATTCAGGCTCAGCTTGATTCATCTGTATCTCCATTCTAGATTTCCACATTTGATTTCTTTTTAATGTGGTATTTCTCCTACTTTTATATTGAATTTACTCTTATCAGTTTCAGCCCATTTCTCCAATTGATCATGATCATTCTAAGTTCTAATCCTATTCTTCATATATTTTATAATCCTGCCAAGGTTGGTGACAGACCACATATTTAAGTGTTTTTTTCTGTTTCACCATACAAGACATTAATGTAAATAATAAATACTATTTTTTTCCAAGAGAGGTTCATTGGACGGGTAGTGTAATGCAGTGCTAGATAGACATAGTGCTATTAGCTTTGAGTAAATTATGTTCAAAATCAGAACAGGTATGTCTGTAAAGCACGTAATCAACACTGGAGAGGCTGCATTCCTGAGAATGCCTTTGAATAGTATGGCATTAGCTTAGCTATCTGTAACAAAGCACTGCATTATGGAGCGGAGGTATGCCCTGGGAGACCTCAACTGAAATATTTTTCCAGTTTGAAAAGATAGCTATTCATGAAGGGGCTTTTTAAATATTTATTTATTTATTTATTTTCAACTGGCTGTGCATCCATTTTACAGTCATTACATCTAGAACACATTTCTCTGGTTTACTTACATCAACAGCTTTTACTAAATAAAGATTCCTCTGGATTTCTGTCAACTCTGTCCCATCCTTCTCACCTCTCAAAAAATGGAATTGAGATAGTTCTACATAGTTTGCTGTTGACAAATCTGTAATTCCTGATTCTTATTTCACTATAGTATTCTTTGTACTTACACACTGTTTGTTTAATAATTAGCTAGCACCATCTTTCTATGTGTTGTTTTTATGTTCGTTAGTATAGATTTTCACAGGTTCCTCTTTTCCCCTTTATTGAAAGCTGGTTTGACTTTACTGAGGAGTATTATTCAC
Organism: Phoenicopterus ruber ruber; assembly: GCA_009819775.1. NCBI lineage: Eukaryota > Metazoa > Chordata > Aves > Phoenicopteriformes > Phoenicopteridae > Phoenicopterus > Phoenicopterus ruber. The sequence goes on along the minus strand of CM020215.1, from coordinate 184,317,520 downwards.
TAGTTCTCTAATACCTAAATCAAACCTCCTCAATTCTCAAAGATTATAAGTAGCAGTTGAGAGATAACAATGAGAAGTCCTGTAATTGCTCTAGTATAAATTTCTTCAAGCCCTGCAGTCTCAAATATTTCTAGCTTTCGTTAAATACTCCTTAAACTGTTCTCTCTCTCTCCAATCTTGCCTATGTCTGTACCTACATGTTGTTAATTTTAGTTGTGTTGAGCCTCTGGCCACAATCAACCTTTTTCATGAAGTCTCAGGGAAAAAAAGCATTTCAGCCTCTTCTGTATTATCTGTTATATCTGCTATAATTCAATCAGCATTAGGTTTCGGACGCTGAAGAAAGATGCCCTATGCCTCATACCACCCTGTGAGGTACTAGCTCAATACTGACCAAATATAAGGCAGTAACTATACTACTTTTAAAGTTAGGAATAAAATTTTCTTGAGTTCAATGGGAATCTTTACAGCGATTTCAGCAGAACAGTCTGAAACAGTCTGGAACAAGAATTTAGGACAAGTTACTGGACCAGTCTTTAAGTACAAAATGTATATCAAAATTCCAGCTTCCAACCCTCTTCCAACCTTGGAAGCATCAATTATTGCTGATTTCTAAATTTTCCGTGACTGAATTTGCTAAATCTCCCAATGAACCTTTCTTTACCACCTCCTCTCCCTTATACACACATCTCCCAGCCGGAAACAAGGACCCCCAGGAAATAGCAGCAACAGGAACAGCAACCAAACCTGCAGGCTCAAAGCTGTGCCAGAGCCAACCTGCGACCGAACGAAGGCCGCACAAGGAAGACAGTTGCTGCATGATGGCAACACCAGGCAGCCACTGTCAGTTCTGAGAAATATGTATGTAGGGACAACGCAAGTTCTGCAAAATGTTGCATCCTCATCCCATCAGGGGTAATCTCAAGAGAAGCAGCAGCAACAGTGTGACTCTGTGTTGGGTTGTGGAAGGCTGGATAAATGGATATGTTTGGATGTTAAGATAAGGAATATTGACCAATTTGTTTTTCCCATCTTCTCCAAGATGCTCTGTACACTAGACCAAACAGTTAGTCCAAACTGATCCATAATCTGGTTACTATGGCCTTCTGATGGCTGATGGGGTTTTGGAGCTGCTTAGATAAAAAGAAAAAATGAGTTTATATTAGGTAGGTAGTGTAGGTATAAAGAATGACTGTAGATATATGAAGCAGCAATGAAAACTCTTTTCTGCCTTGGTGGAAAAAAAAATATTTCGCATTCTCTTAATTTTGAAAGAAATTAGATGCAGAATTCCAGAAATACAGGGCTTTACATGTAAAATGCAGGAAATTGTGTGTGCAGGTAACATGTACATTCCTTAAGGAAACTTAAGTACTAGTAAGCCATGTATTACCAGGGAGCATTTGCATGTACTGAGCTCAGCTCTCTGTACGGTTAATTGCTAGAATGATCCCTGACAATTTTTTGGCCCAATTGAATGTTTATTCTCCTAAACAATTTCTGTGATCACTTCATGTGTTAACACAAAGATAATTTCTAACAGGTATTTTAGATGTGACCACTATGTTTGGAGGGTCAGGGAATGCAATAGTAAGAACGCACTTTATTCTGTGCTGATTGACATTACTCTCAGGAATGTTTAAGGGCATTGTGTCTTCCGATACTATAGGTGTGGCCCTACAGCTCCATTAATGGAGAGACAAGGCTTCCTCCAACATCACATCTCAAAACTTTGTCTTAGTTCAACTAATTTCACTTATTTGTTCTCTCTAGTCTTCTTGTCTTATACAGAAATCTAAACTCTTCCATTTTTCAGTGAGCCTACTAGTGTTAACTGTCTAATCACAATTGGCCTTTTTGTTTCAGGCTGGAACAAAAAAGACATGAAAAAAATCTGTCTTTTCAGTGCATATGATTGATAGCAACCCTCTCCTGCTGCATAGCTGAGTTCTCTTTCACTAATCTTCATATACAATATTAATTAACATAAGCCTGCATTTCCCTGGTTGTTAGACTGTTAGACTACTGTTGAGTAGAATTCTCTTGTAATGAACAAGATTACAGGAAAAGATATGTGTATGAATGCAAGTGTTATGAATTTTTGGGTAAAAATAAGTAACAGTCTTTTTAAACAATAAGAAAAACAACAGAAGAAAATGTAATTCTTAATTCTCGTGTTCCAAAAAGCAAAGATTAGGCTGCATTGAGAGGAGGAAAAAACCCAAAACAACAAAAAAAGCCCCTCTCAGCAAGTCTATGAAGAAATCCAAGGAACAGATTCTTCCCAGATTCTTCCCAAGTTTCTTTTTCCTTCCTTTCCCTTCTTTTCTCTTTACAGTTGATTTTCAGCTTAACCCTTTGGCTGCTGTTTTTACTGTAGCTTCAGAGCTGAACAAAACATGACAGTTTCTTTTATAATTGTTATAACATATTGTTTAACGGACAGCTACTGTGTCAAGTACATGACACAATAATGTAGATTTTTTTTTTTTATTCTTATACTTGCTATTATGGATACTGGTGAAGCAAGGAAAACATTCAGAATATGAGGTTAGTAATATCTATTCCATGTAATCTTTTATTTTATATTGTAATAGTGGATTGTCTTTAGAGATGGAACCAAATAATTATCTTTATATCATTGGTAGGAAATACCAATATTGCCTACATAGAGTGAGAGATACCATTTCTGGCAATTTTACTATCACATGGCCTTACAAGCAGCAAGGTAAGCATAGAAACCAATGGAAGAGAGACAGTAGTGCTGGAAATATATTATATGTGAAGATAAAATGGGTCTTTGTATGAAAATCAAAGACATTTTTCATGCCTGGAGAAAATGCAGTAGAAGAATTCCAAACTCTCATTTGGGCCTGATTTATATGACTGCATCTTGCCAAAGATGCCCATACGAAGAAATACATTTATATTTTTCTCTAGCTTTTGATGGTGCGAAACATAATCTAAGAAGCCACAGTTTATTCTCTGACCACGCAGCAGAATGATGAATAAGAAGAAAATAACAGAATGTGCTGCAGCATACTCCAGGTCTGTCATGAAAATGAACGGTTGGGAAGTAAGTATTGGTTGAGATCAGCTTCTGAAATGTTCAGTTTTTCTGGGTCTGTGAGGCAAGCTGACAGGGAGAATTGCGTGCCTCAGGGAGCACTGACAGAATTCCTGCAAGATGGACAACACCTGGAGTGGCGAAGTGGGGTGAAACTGCATCAAGACCTGAATGTAGAAGGAAAAAGCTGGGGGAGATAAGGAAAGCAAAGGTAAGAAAACCTAAAGGTAGCAATTGAAAAAGTTAACACATATGAAATAAAATAAAATCATCCAATAAATGTCAGACTGTGTGGACCAGATGTCAGAAATAAAATATAACTCAATAACTGAAATATATATTGTAACAGAGATGGCTTCATGCTGCAAGAATCAGTTCAGGGGTGTTCAGGTATGGGGTTTTGGTTTACCTCATCAGATACAAGTATCATCTTCAGAGAGGATGGCTTTATTGTGGTAATAAATATAAATAACCAATATAATTAAAGAGTAACTCCATTGAAAACAACTGATTTACATCAGTATAGTATAACTTCCCATGAGACTAAAATCAGATTTCTTCATCTACATTGGGTTTTGCATTCTGAGTCACACAGAAAAATACCGTGCAAGGGCTTAATGCCAGCTTTCGGTTGAGGCTTATAAGTACTAGTTAGCCTATTTAATATGGTTTTGCTGAGTTATATACAGAGAAAAGAAGTTGTTTCAAAACCAGAAACTCTGTTTAAGATCCTAGTCTTTCAATAATATCTTTGCATATATATTTCTGTGTGCACATGTATCCCTAATGACTACTGGATGATTCTTGTGGGTTTTTTGGTTAAATATACGTACAGATCTCATTTCAGAAGAGAGGTGTTTGTATGCAAAAATCATACAGTATTTTAAAATCATTTCTCCTTTCTATCCTTAGGGGAAAAAAAGGCAATAATGATAAGAAAATAGTTGATAATATTGATTTAGAAAAACTGGTAGACTGCGTGCTACAACAAGTAAAGGTTGTCCACATGTATCCCCAGTAGGAAGCTGGCTGAGTATGGAGACTTAACTTTCCTCTTACTTTCTCAGTTGGGAATGTAATACATTGATGAGACAATATAAGGAAGTTGTCAGTTCTTGCTGTTTCCACCCTGTAGTTAAATAGAAAGCTTTATTCACCACTTTGTGTCTAGAACCCTACATGCATCATGAATTAATAACAAATAAAGAATTTAAGCAACATACTGGCCTAGCATATACATCAACGCAATCACTTCATGAAAGTAAACAGTCATATCAGGATTGCACCACCTCGTTTCCACCTCCCCCCCTCAGTGTACAGACTTAGCACACTCTGTTTTGCTGGAAAAAAAAAAAAAGCTTATTTTTGGAACTGACAGAATGTTTTCCTTTCACTAGGCATGGAATCACAAAGAGCAATGATTTGGTCTAGAAGGTTCATTTGGTCAAGAATACGGCAGTCCAGCAAGTTTGATTTCAGGACTCCTAAAACATTGCTTATGAGTGGGTGTCAAACCCTAACCTCGAGTATCTCTACCGAGACGAATTCCACTTCACCTCCTGCAACTCAGTCTTTTCCCTGACTGTTAGCATAGCTTTTAAGTTTTTCCTAATATTTAATCCAAAATTCTCTTCTGCAACTGGAGCCCGTTACTTCTCTTTCTGTTCTTCCTGGCTAAGGGGAGTAATTGGTCCCTGTCTTCCTTAAAATACAGCTTTTCATATTGAAGGACAATTATATGCCTTTTCAGTCTTCTTTGGCTGTAGAATGAACATGCCCAGTTCACTTAGCCTTTTCTCAAATGTCTTCTTTCTCAAACCTTTTATTATTTCTTTGTCTCTCCTCTGAACTCACTCCAATTATCTTTTTTTTTTTTTTTTTTTTTTTTTTTTTTTTTTTTTTTTTTTTTTTAAATCTGCTGCCCAAAACTGTGTGTAGAATTCCAGCTCAGTCCAGACTGGTGTGGAGTACAGCACAACCATTTCTTCTCCTTTATTTTTATATGATACTTCTTTTAAGAGGATTTGAAAAGGGTGGGGGGAAAGTGATGCTAGTTCTCTAACCTTTACCTTTTAGAGATATAAGGAAAAGATGGTATTCATGTGTGTTGGGTTGAGGTCCCCAAGTGTTGGTAGTGGGGGTCTGCAGAGGTGGCCTCTGTGAGAAGAGGCCAGGGCTGCCCTGTGCCAGACACAGCTGGCTCCAGGAGGAGAAAGCGCTCCAGATGCCAGAGCAGATATTCCCTGCAGCCCGTTGAAGAGACCACAGTGGAGGAACAGAAAGGTGTATGAGGAGGGAGGAGCAGCAGAAACCTCTGTGTACTGACTGTAACCCCCCCACACCTCATCCTCCTGCACCACTTGCGATGGGGAGAGGAGTCTGAAGTGAAGGAGTGAAGTTGAGCCTGGGAAAGGAGAGAGGGGAAGATATTCTTTTATTCTTTGGCTTTTTGTTTCCCACTTCCCCAGTCTGTAATTAAATATTTATTTTACTTGACAATAAATTAATTTTCCTCAAGTCAATATTGTTTTGTTCACAATGGTAATTGATAAGCTGTCTCCCTGTCTTGATCTTGACTCATGACCTTTCTTGTTCCCGTTCTTCCTATTTTTCCTCCTCATCCCCCTGGGGGAGTGGGAGAGCAAATGAGCAGCTGAGTGGGCATTTAGTTGTTTGCCAAGCCTAACCCAGCACATGATGATAGATTTTTTAATGTTAAATTATGTGTATTTTTCTGTGTTTCTCATGTTGGGATTCTTTCAAATGAGAAATAATTATATCTAAAATCAATAAAATGTTCATAGCACACACAAAAAAAAGATGGCTTGAGTGACAGCTCATAAAAGTATTTTATTTATTAAAAGATAAAAGAAAAATAAAGAAAAAGAAAACCATTGAATAGGCTTCATCATTTTATATAGTGAGAAAAAAAACATATTGTGAATATAACTTATATTTTGACAGCTGCTTGAATCTGTCACTATAACCAAAGAAGAAATTGCCTGTTCATACGTCTACACCAGTATTTTACTTTGGATCAGAGGAATAGTTCTGCACTCAATCTTCTGATCATATCCACTTCCTCTACTTAGGTTCTCATTCTGGAGAATGCACATTTAATCCATTCAGATTAAAATAAACTCCAAACTGTGTTCCATGAGCTCAATATGCTCCCACTCCAGGATGGTATTCAGTCCAGGTGACCAGACAAGAGCTAATTTAAAGTAAAGCATCCAAACGGTATATAGTGAAGATATTAGGTTCTCAGCATCATTTGTTTTGCCCAAGGCATCTGCTCCTGTTATGCTTCACTACTTGCTGATATCCCTGTAACTCTTACTAAGAGAATATTTTGGTTCTCCCCTTCCTTAACAGTTCAGTCCAAAAAGAGGCAACAGGCTTTATTCATAAGACATACTGACGATCTTTCAAAGTAAATGTCCAGAATGGAGAGCAAAATGACAACCTTGTAATGGGAAATCAGTAAATTGCTGGCTGCCATTTTCTGATTATAATATACCCTCTGTATTGTTGACTCTGTAAATGCAGTTCCATCTAATAGGGAGAAATGTATGGTGGGTTTGATAAAACACTGATGTTTTGGGTTTTTTTGTCAGGAAATGTTACCTGCTGGGCTTCTTGGAGTTGATCCTCCAAGGCCTATGACACCAAAGAAGGTTCCCATGTAGAGTGTCATCTAGGGACTTCAGCATCTACACTTGAAGTCTACATGATGTGTGGACTGCCTGAAAGTCAGAGATCACTGAGGCCATCTGCCAATACAGATGCATAAAACAATTAACAAAGCATTCAGCAAAGACTAAGAATTTCAGAGACTGGAATCATGTTGTCCCTTCTGTCAGTTTCTAATCATCATTTGAGTCAAAACTACTGACAGACAAAAAAATTCTGTGTATCTCTGAGGTTTATGGAGACTTCCTTATTGTGGTCTGGTTGTGTGCCTTTCCAAATCTGAAGGACTATTAGGTAGTGACTAATATCTACTGATTCCTCCAGATGTGATCTGGGGCAACCACTTCTAATCCCTCTTTCCATCATTACCTAGTAGATGTCCTCTTCTATTATGCATATATGTAAAACTGATCACATAATAACCTGTAGAACTTACTTATAACGTGCAACAAGAAACTTCATTTGCACAATTTTACTTTAGTGAATTAAATATGTGGTGCCACACTTATTTTACTTATACCTTTACTTATTTTATTTAATTCAGTTGTTAAAGTCCTTTTAGGCATTGTCATGCATGTTATATTTTTGCTCAAATTCCGCTTGAATTTTCTCATGTATCACATATACTGACTAACAATCCCTGAACTTCTGGTTAGTACCAGAGATGAGAAAAGAAAAAGGTGATTAGCTCATATGGCAGATTTAGTTTTGATGAGGTAACAAAGCTTGCTTCTATTTTATTCTGATCAGTATTTCTGAGAGAGTCAGCAAGGGTTGAGAGGACTGCCCCAGGAGTAGGATATGTCATGGTTTTTCCTCTGGCCTGTGTAATATTCCCACTTAGGGGAATATTAACATGTTAGATCCTTTGTATAACATTTCTCTTTGTCAGCATCTTGCTTTGAGACTTCTGTCCTTATCCTCAAAAAATGACACTTGGCATATGACTACAGTGGCTTGGGGATTGGATGGATTCATCTTCTGTTTGTCATTCAGTAAGAGATTCACGTTGAGTCTTCCACGTGCCTAAAGAAAATACTGAAGTGGAAAAATTCTTTTTGACACTGTAGGGCCTTTGTAAAACTCGATATCTGATACTCACTGGTCCATGTTTTTCCAATTTTGATCTTCAACATTTAACTGTTATTTTAATTCCATGTGACCCCTACTGCTAAACATAGAGCTCTCTTGAACAGGTACTACTTTTGTTTCCCCACAGATTTGTGTAACTTGAAAAGAACCAAGGAAAACCCATACTAATAATATTGCCATAATGATATAGATATTAATGGCAAATGATTACAGAAATATTAATAATAATACACACATATATATGTGTATACACAGATACAGATCACCTTTTAATAAACCGTTTCTATACCATATATCATGTGTGATAAAAATTTGTTGAGATTGCCAGGAACCCACATATGAGAAAACATCATTGGGGACCATCTGCTGAAGGATTTCCAATATACGATCAAAAGATGCTATCAGTGGCCTTGAAAATGAAAGCAAAAATCAACAGTGGCTATCAACACAGATGGCCGCTTTTTGATGAGTCTGAATGCGACCTTGAGGGGAACTAATGGCATGGTTTACGTAGGGGTCACATAGTTTTGTCATGCACAGAACTGTGTATCAACCTATGAAAACTGCCCATAACTGACCATGTGGTTTTCATTAGATTGTATATGTAAGTCCAAAACCAAAGCAACTATTTCTACTGACTCTGTACTTCAGAATGGGGAAATGAACATGCTGATATCTTCTCCTGTACTGGTTTTTATGTAAGTCTTATTATCAGTAATACTAAGGTCTGTTAAAAAACAAATACAACAATAAAAATATCTCCTGATCTTAAAGCACCTTCTATTCCACAGGATCAAAGCTTTGTCCAAAACCTAAGGACTATAACCTCTGTAATGGAAGGAATCAGAGAGATTAATCCCTTTACAGAAGCAATGCAACGGTTAGGGAAGTGGCTTGTTTTTAGAAGACAAGTTTTGTTATGGGTCATACATAGTTTGAAAAAAGGTAGAAAGCAAGAGAAACTGAAGCTTCTCTTTCTCCAGAATAGATACTTTTCAATGTGGGTGCACCACAGGGAGTAATGATTGTTACACGGCTTTTTTAATCCAACTTTGTAAAAAAGGTGTTGGTTCAAGGAGATTTCTCGCTGAAAGAATAACTAGCGTGTTACATGTTAGCATTCATCTCCAGTGGAAACGAAGACTATAAAAATTGGCCTAATTCTTTCATTCTAGTTGGGGTCACATTATTAGCCTTAGGTAATTCTTAATGTAACTAGAATTTTGGAAGTTCATCTGGCTCCCGTTTTCAGTATGTTTCCAGTGCATAACTTCATTGTATGGAGACCTAATGATACGTGATAGGTATTCCTGGATAACAACCTCTGTCCCCTCTACCAGGGGGAGCTTTTGATGTGTTGTATGCAACCAGCTGAAGATTTCCAAATCTCTCTATATCTACTTGAAGAGCAGTTGCTAAGGATTCATCAAATGGCTGAAGCACCATATTAAAACTACAGTACATTTCTCCAGTGTTTAGAGTTCTTTCATTTAATGGACTATCTCTCATGAAAATCATCAGAAGAGACATAATATCATTGAGCATTTTATATGATAAATGGGATAGAATGAAAAGAGATATGATAAGGTTAAAAAAAGGACACCTAACCACCTTTGTAATTGTTAGAGGATTTTACAAATTCTACCTGCTTACTGTCATCAGAACTCTCTTTATAGATAATAAAAACACATTCACAGCAGAATTTTTCTGGAATTATCATATCTGTAATATGTCTGAAACACAAACAAATCTAAGAACAGTGCTTGTCAATCAAGGGACACTATGCTGTCTCCTAGATAGGAATCATAATTATAAATCATTTCTAATGCTGATATACAGCATAGAGTTAGAATAATCAGGCTTTGTGATCTGTACATCTGATGAATATCTAATCAATGGATTGCCTACAGGCCACTTGATAGATCACGGAGAAAACAAAATAATGCCGTTTCTGGAAGAAATTTTACTTAAAAACAATAAAAATAACTTTTAACACAAGTCTTTGACGCTATCTCCTGTAAGATCACAGAATCACAGAATGGTAGGGGTTGGAAAGCACCTCTGGAGATCATCTAGTCCAACCCCCCCCCACCAGAGCAGGGTCACCTAGAGCAGGCTGCACAGGACTGCGTCCAGGCGGGTTTTGAATATCTCCAGAGAAGGAGACTCCACACCCTCCCTGGGCAGCCTGTGCCAGGGCTCTGTCACCCTCACAGGAAAGAAGTTTTTCCTCATGTTCAGGCAGAACTTCCTGTGTTCCAGCTTGTGCCCGTTGCCCCTTGTCCTGTCGTTGGACACCACTGAAAAGAGTCTGGCCCCATCCTCTTGACACCTGCCCTTGAGATATTTACAAGCGTTGATGAGGTCCCCTCTCAGTCTTCTCTTCCTCAGGCTGAACAGCCCCAGCTCCCTCAGCTTTTCCCCAGAGGAGAGATGCTCCAGTCCCTTCATCATCTTTGTAGCCCTCTGCTGGACTCTCTCTAGTAGTTCCTTATCTTTCTTGAACTGAGGATCCCAGAACTGGACACTACTCCGGACGGGGCCTCACTAGGGCAGAGTAGAGGGGGAGGATAACCTCCCTCGCCCTGCTGGCCACACTCTTCTTAATGCACCCCAGGAAGCTGTTGATCTTCCTGGCCACAAGGGCACATTGCTGGCTCATGGTGAATTTGTCATCCACCAGGACTCCCAGTTCCTTCTCCACAGAGCTGCTTTCCAGGAGGTCAACCCCTAACCTGTACCGGTGCATGGGGTTATTCCTCCCCAGGTGCAGGACCCAGCACTTGCCCGTGTTGAACCTCATGAGGTTCCTCTCTGCCCAGCACTCCAGCCTGTCCAAGTCTCGCTGAATGGCAGCACAACCTTCCGGTGTATCAGCCAGTCCTCTCAGTTTTGTGTCATCAGCAGACTTGCTGAGGGTGCACTCTGCCCCTTCATCCAGGTCATTGATGAATAAATTGAACAAGACTGGCCCCAGTACTGACCCCTGGGGAACACCACTAGCTACAGGCCTCCAACTAGCCTCTGTGCCACTGATCACAACCCTCTGAGCTCTGCAACAAATTTGCTGTATGGGTTGAATAAACAGACAATGAGGTGGGTTGAAAACTGGCTGAATGGACAGGCCCAGAGGGTGGTGATCAGTGGCACAAACTCTAATTGGAGGCCTAGGTGTCAATATTGGGTCCAATCCTGTTTAACATCTTCATTAATGAACTGGATGATGGGTCAGAGTGTACTCTCATTGGGTTTTCAGGTAACCTGAAACTCAGAAGAGTGGTTGATATACCAGATGTTTGTGCTACCATGCAGAGGAACTGTGAAAGGTTGGAGAAATAGTCTAACAGAGACCTTATGCAGTTCAGAAAAGGCAAATATCAAGTCCTTCATCTGGGGAGGAATAACCCCAAGCAACTGTACAGGCTTGGGTCTGACCAGCTGGAAAGGAGTTTCGTAGAAAAGGACCTGTGGATGGGCAGCAAGCTGACCATGAGCCAGCAATGCACCCTTGCAGCAAAGACCGACAACCTAGACTGCATCAGAAAGATTGTTGCCAGCAGGTCAGGTGAGATGATCCTTCCCTTCTTCTCAGAACTGGTGAGATATATCTGGAGTGCTGGGTCCAGTGCTGGGGTCTACAGTGCAAAAGAGACATGGACATACTGGAGCAAGTCCAGCAAAGGGCCACAGAGATAAATAAGGAATTTGTCATATGAGAGACTGACAAAGCTGGGACTGTTTAGTATGAAGAGGAGAAGTCTCAGGAGGATCTTATCAACAAGAACAAATACCTGAAGGGGGACTCTAAAGAAGATGTTCTTCTCATTCACATCCAGTGACAGGTTGAGAGGCAATGGGCACAAATTGAAATATAGAAAAATTCACTCTTAAAAAGAAAAAAAAAATGCGAAGGCCCAACATTGGAATTACCAGAGAGCCCGTGGAGTCTTGATCCCTGGAAATAATGAAAATCTGACTGGATGTGGTTCTGAGGAACCTGCTCTGGCTGCCCCTGCTTTGACCAGGGAGCTTGAAGTAGACAACTTGCAGAGGTGCTTTCTAACCTCAGCCATCCTCTGTATCATTGCTGTCCAATATTCCTATCCCCTGGTCTGAATTTTATATGTGTTATGCTGAAAAAAACCTAAATGTTTTGTATTCTTAATTACAAAAAATTCTGTTGTGTATATCTGATTTATCTATGCTGAAAGAAGTTTAGAGGTTATGGACAGGTACTAACTTAAGTATGAGCCAACAATGTGTTTTCAGTGTAAATAAGAGAAGCTGCATACTTGGCTACTTTAACAGGAATGTATGGGAGAAGAGGGGAAATTATTGTTCTCCTCTACATGGTGCTATGGACACCACATTTAGAGTACTGCATGCTTTTGGGTTAGTCCAGTTGAAGACAGATATGAAGAAGATCCAAGAACTGCTATCATAATGGTGAAGGCACACCAGATGCCCTGTGAAGAGAGATTGAAGGTGGTAAACTTGTTTAGACTAGTGATGAGAAGAGTAAGGGGCAATCTAAATGTTTCTCACAATTATTTTAATGTCAGCTTACAAAGATGATGGAGCCAGCTCTTCTCTGTAGTACCAGATGATGCAAAAAGGAGCAGAGGACTCAAATTTGCAAGCAACTTTACAAGACTGGTCACCATGGTTGAAACATAATACTAAAGATAAGGAATATGAGAAATATTTTCAAGTATGCACGGAAAATTAAGTATAAGTGTTGAAGTCATAGAGTTATGAAAGTGATAATGAACTTCCCCATTTTAGGTTTCCAAACTAGAAAACTCTCAATATATCTAAGGAAAACATATTGATCCTCATCTTTATGTATATGGAAACATTCGAGGTCAGGCTGGATGGGGCTCTGGGCAACCTGGTCTAGTTGAGGATGTCCCTGCTCATTGCAGGCGGGTTGGACTAGATGACCTTTAAAGGTCCCTTCTAACCCAAACTATTCTGAGATTCTATGATTCTATTTAAGATTATGGTAATTCCTAAAGTTTGGGTGAAATGGCTGGAGAGTTTTTATCTTAAATATTCCATGAGAACTTGGAGCATCAAAAAAGTGAGAACCAGTGCAAGTTTCTGCCAGAATAATCAACAGATAAATATTTGTGGCCTGAATATTATAGTATATGCAAGTAATTTCAGCTAGAATGTTCAGATTTGGTCTTTAGAGAACTGGAAGTTCATTCCCTACAGTTTAGAGCACCATAAACATATTTACTATGTATTTATGAAAGTAACACAACAATAGTGAGACGAAACTGCAGAAACAACATTTGCACCAAGAACCAACACATCCATTCCTATTTTTGATGACAAGGAAAACCTTGCTGCTGAGGATTACAGGAGAAACTCCAAGGGAAACATTTTTTCATAAATTTCAGTGTGTCAGGCTGCCAGGAGGACAATCCAGAAAGGATTTTTGAATGATGGAGGGCTGCATCAGTTTACAGTTTGGTGATTTTTTTGATCAGCTGAGAAGACACAGAGCATACATGTTTCATGGAGAACAATAACATGGGATGACATAGAATTCAAATTTGGACAACTATTCGGATACACCAGATCATTATTGAACAAAAGTTTTCTATGTCTACAGTTTATAATAAGTGAAATATGTAAGTTATGTAAACTTGAAATTATTATATGGACTGTTTTGTATATATCCATGTAGGTGTCTCTTCTTGTTACTGAAGACTCTTGACTGCAGCAGACTGATAGTGCTGTGGGCAAAAAAAAAAAATGCTGTTTCTTCCTCCTTCACTGTTACTATTACAGCTAATCTGATATGTGGCAGTAGGTCACCAGTCAAAGGCTGTATTACTGCAGTCAATGAAGACAATACCTGACATCACTGTCCAAGCTTCACTGAGCTCACAATGCAGTGCGTACAATTTTGAAGTGAAAGAGATATTTCATACTAAGGATCTTATGACAACATGGAGATCTTTATAACCTCAGTTGTCTTATGATGAGATAAACCACACAGGACGACCTGTAAGGAGGCCCAATGTTGCTCCTGGATAGAAGACTGCTAATTTCAAACCTGGGCTATGAATGAACACCAGTTCAAACACCAATATTGTCCAATACTTCCCCATAGTGTTTTGGCACAAGATAAAAAGCTATCATTCTGATTCTTAATTACCTTATTTTGAATAGTCTTTGTGCAGCTCCCACTGGGTCATAAATATCTGAACAAGCTCATAATGGACTGTTGTTAGACCATGTGGACTTCGGTTGGACCAGGATTATTAGTTCCTTTTTCAAATAGCACTACACAGTCTTTTCATAGTAGTGACTAAGAGAAATGTGACGTTTTGAAAATGTGACTGTGTTTTGCCAGAAGATGTATAAATCTAGCAATTTTTCCTAGAAAATTTATAATATTAATTGTGACTACTCATTGCTAGATGAACAATTAATTAACTTAAGATGTAGACCACCCACGATATCAAGCATCATTTCATCCCAAGAGTCACCTAACAATTATCAATACATCCATTTTGAAGTACAGTGCTCTTTAGGCTGTTAAGGTGGTGCTCTGTCTCATGTTTATAAAACACAGATGGGAGCTGTGAAGTGACTATCATCTAGTACAGTTCAGAGATGAGTAGAAGAGAACCTGATTTCTGCCTAAGCGCATATATTTATTGTGCTTTAATAACCCATTGAGCTAGTTCAGTACAAGGTAGAGTTCATCTCCTGTTTGGGAGAGTTGAAAAAGTGAATACTGGTTTCTCTTATGTCTGAACTCCAGTTACCGTACAGGCAGCAATACAAATATTATAGGGCTACAGATCAAGTAAGTGAAAAGAAAGGTGACATATGACATGGGAGCAGTCATCTGGGAAAAAGAAATCCTGTATTTCTGATCCTGATTGTGTTGCTGTAGCTATTTCATTAACTCATTGAATACAAAACAGAAAGAGGTGAAATGTATATTTGCATGTTTTTCGTGTAACTTTAAGAAACTGCAATACATTGTACCTAGAACAAATGTAATCAATTGATAAATTCATCTTTGTGCCTTCAGCTGGACCATTATTCAATTCCACCTAAACATACTTAGAGAGGCAAATACTTAGTTGCATATTGAAAAAAAGAAAACCACTGTACCTTGTTGCCTAGGTCACTACAACGCATCAGGGTATTCATGCCAGCCATTAGTTCTTTGCTATGTCAATAGTAAGGTCTTCCAGGATTCTAATAAGAGCAGCATTGATGAATTCTGCTTTGGGAGTAGACAGGCCAAGCTTGGCTACTTGAAAAGTTAAATTATCCAGTGAGATTGAATTCAATTTATCATCTTTCTATTCTTTTCATAGACATGTTCATGTGTCCAGTAAATACATGTTTAAATTGGAAGAATTTACTGCAGGGAACTAATAAACTTCAAAAGATGAGAATCTAGAAAATAATTTATTTCATATCAGACTGCTATTCTGCTTTGCTGATCTAGAATATGAAGGTTCTTTTTTTATGAAAGGACTGGAAAAGAACATTCATTCAAGATCATTCATCTGAGTTCTCTCAACCAGATTTAAAGCTCCATTTCTTTGTCTTCTGCCTCCATTTCTGGACTATATTGCCTTGAGCAGTTTCACATTTCTAAAAATGCAGATTAATTACAGGGATGATTTTTTAACAGCAGGTAAAGTTACCATGCTAAAGTGCATGACTGAAACTAACGTTTGTAACTAAATATTAGTTGATATTCTTTTATAAACTTGCCCCCAAAACTACACTGTCTGTATTTCCGGTGGTTATACTGTACACTCTTATGACCGTTAATGATGTTATTCTATTAATGATATTAGGCGTAGTGCTGATTAGTTCGTTATTCCCCCCACCTCACCACATCTAATCATACAGGCAACTGAAATCTTTTTGCACATGTTTCCAGTGGAGTAAGTGAAACTCTTAGTTTCCTTTTGAGGCACACTTTCATGTTTCACTGCATTAACATTTTTATGTAACCATGAGGAAAATAAAAAAGTAAAGCAAAAGTGAATTTAGGCAACAGCAAAGAGCTTCCAAAACAACTATTTCTACCTACCCTAACTGATCATTTTTGAACTTTACTTTTTGACTTTTCAGAGCTAGAAGTTTCTGGACACTTAGGCCACTATGAATTGAGATTTGGATGGACAGTAACTTGCTACTATTGGCTAGCCAGGAACATAGTTAAACATTCAAAAAATTTGATTGAAGTCCAGAGGAAAGAATGGGTGAATCTACAAAAGATGCTACACTTGGAAACATGAACTGTTCACAGACTATCATGTCAGTGCCATGGAAAGTGGGAATGACTAGAACCGTTTCTCCAGAGCTCAGCATCTGTGCAAGACTGGAAGCTCAAAGAAATTAATGTGATCAAAATGTATTTTGATGTCCACCATTCATCGTTTCCATGCTGCAGTACTTCTAGGTAAATGTATGCAACTGCAAGAAAAAGTATGAAAATGGTGTGGACTGGGGTCCTGAAAGTGGGACAAATGAAGGTTGTGATTTAGAAATATCCCCAGCCCTGACTGTAATGTTTTAAAAGTTGTATGTGTCCTTCTACATTGGCTGTACTCCTAATCTATAACTCTTTCCAGTGGTTTACAAGGATTAAATTAGGAGAAATGTAATGCAAATCTCTCAAACAGGAGAGAAGCCTGCAAAAATTTATTCGCAGGAAACTAACATCTATTTTAAGAGTATACTTGTTTTGAAAGAGTGTTTCTCTGAACTGTGTTTGTTCTGACTAAATAGTACCATCCTGTACAAAAGCTGTTGTGTAGCTGATAATGCTTTCTCAGGTCGGAAGTGAACGGGCATTCACTTAGGTGAATTAAAAGCTAACTTTGACCTGCTGAGGTGACTGGTGCCAGGGTATAATTTGCTAGGGAGTTTAGGATAGGTACTAATCTAAACTAATAAAAACATTTGTTATCATCTGAGAAAGGTGGTGGGTGGATGCAACTGAACTGTTCTTGATGAGTCTATAGAGAGTCAGAAAGAATTCACAAAATATTTAAGGTTTATTTTCTTGAACGGAGTCTCTGTGAATACCAGTTAATATTTTCTTAATTAGAGGGTTTGGGTTTTTTTTTCACATTTTGAGATGGTAAAAAAAAATACTATTGAAGCTTTCCAAAAAGAATTTGTCTTTTTTAAAAAAAAAAAAGCTAAAAAAATATAACTTCAGAGAAAAGAAGAGAAAGAAAGCACTGAGAGGCAATCTATTGTCAAGTTGGCTCTTCAATACCCCTTTCTAGCACATATTCATTAATTACGCAGCTGCAGTCGGTGAGAGATATTTTCTGTGAGAATATTTTCAATGACAGAACCTATAATACTATGCTGCACTTGTTCAATCATAACACCATTCAGCAATTGTTTTTAAGTTATTAAATAAAACCCAGTGCTATGAACAAAAAACCCACCACCAACAACAAAAGTTTCAAAATAATGTGTCATATAATCTTACATTATAATGATACCTCCTAATTCCAATTATATAAAATGAATTTTAAAATTAACTTTTCAAACATACGTAGGTAAAGCCTTTTAGGAGCCCTCATGCTTTTTGCCCATAGAAAGTTAGACTGCTCAGGATTCATAGAAGATAGAAGGTCCTTATTTAGGAGCTCTGCCTTTTCTGAGTTTTATGTAGCATTAATGAACGTCATCACATCCATTTGCTGGATTAAGTACTTCAAAGGTGTGTATTTTTTTGAGGTGAAACACTGGGACACAATTGTATTCATATATACATTTGGAATAACTATAATTATTATTGTTGTAATATTTTCTTTTTTGCATTCAACAATATGAAAGGGAGGGTACAGACACTGCGTAATTAGTAATCTAGATGTGAATGCATGGATTTTGTTATTTCATTGTATTTTAGAGGTACTTGTCGAAAACATGTTTTGGAGACCCACAATCTGACAATGGAGTTAATTTCTACTATATTGAGTGGTCTTGGATCCCTGTAATGAGATCAAAATCCTGTACCATTCTTGAAGCTGAAAATGGTGTTTATATTTGCAATGCTTCAGGTTTTCTGCAGTTCCTGCTGTAGCTGTTCATACATCAGGTCATTCTTGCATTTTCAGTCAAACTCTTCCATAAAATGGGAAAGTTCACAAGGAAGCTCTTGCTTTGCTATTTAATTTTTGTAGGGCTTTTTTGTTTGTTTGTTTTTAACAGCTACCATATATGATTTCCTAGTACACATTCCATGAAAAGCAATCACTGAAAATTCATAAGGCTTTTATTCTCCACAGCATTCTCTGTCTTATGATTATATTACTTCTTACTTAGTTGCAGCCCATATTTCTTGCTAAGCTGTCAGTGCTCAGGCCTGTCAATATTATTACACCATATTTTATGCTCTTTTATAGGAAACTTGGTACACCTATTTACAATCTGTATGGTATTCCTTTTGTGTCCTTTTGGGTAACAGTAGTAATCATATTTCTGTAATATCTAGAGGTGTCAACAGTTTAGGAATCTATTTTCCTAATAATCATAGTGTTTGTAAAAACGAGGCCTTGCTTAAAATAGTTCTTAATTCAAAGCAACAACCGGAGGAAACAAACAATGAGCTGAGGAGATTTACCTAACGCCATACAGCTTGTAAGCAGAAGATAAAAAAATAGTTTCTTGGACATGAGAATGGTCTTGCCATTCTTTTAATTTAAGGAACCAAAGAGAAGTCACTATTCAGAACTCTTGCTTTTCTGATGGCCACTGTGGCTGTATTTCAAATTTTGGAGATCCTGCTGAGCCATGGGACGAAGCATTCTCAATATTCCTAATATGGTTCTGCGAGCCATTAGGTAATGCAGGTTTCATATCTGTTCAGATTCGACTGGGCTGGGATTTCTTTTATTTCTTTCATTTGGTGCAAATGACCTTGTTTTACTGCACATGGTTATGTAGTAGGTGATGCTTGAGGTTAATCTGATGACAGCTTTCTCTATAATCCAAAGTAAAGGAAAAAGGTGGAAGAAGAGAGAAAAAAAAGTAATAGAACATCTTGGTTAGCATTATAGAGAAAAGTTTAGAATCTCTATATTACTGAATGCTATTTATCTCTGTCCTTTCCTTTTTTAAGCATGAGAAGAATATGCAGCAGACACAGAAGCACTCAGGGATATAGCTCCCAGCTTTTTCACAAGAAGAAAAACAACAACAACAAAAAAATAATTAACTGCAATGTTTGTAAATGCTGCTGTATGCACATTGTGGTTTATTGATATAGTTTAGGCAAACAGCCAAGCTATATGATTTTTGGCTTACAATGGCAAAACAAAACAAAGAAAAGGATCTAATAGATACTTTCCTCTTTCAATGTGACCTTCCAAGATTCCTTAGGAAATCAGTGCCAAGTTCCTTACATAGAGGCCTCAGATATGACTCCTCACCCATACTTGCCCTTTTTAGTTCCACTGTGCTTCACCATATGTAAGTACAGAAATTATTTATATTCCAGTTAACTTAGAGGAACTAAAAAGCTTCTCATTTACCTTTTAAGTTCCCTGGATAATTGGGTAGCCCAGATGCTTGTTTCTGTTTTTCCTACAGTGACTCCTGTGGAAGAGGTCAGCTGCTCTCTTGAAGTCTGTGCATTTAAATACTTTTTTCTGACTCATAGTAATGAATAAGACTAATTGAGAACAGATCAGACTATGTTTTTCTGTTTTTCTTAGATAAACCAGATAGTTGCTTTCTTTTCTCCTTTGCTTAAGAAGCTGAAACATATGTGTCTGATTCCATAAAGCCTTGAACATGTGTCTGAGTTGTACATCACTTATACCATTCAATAATATACTTGCATGTATAAGAACTACTGGATAAAATTTCACAAAATCAACTAACCACATGCTTGGCGTGTGTGTCTATGCGTGGAAGCCTTAGGTATGCATCGCAAAATCTCTATAGGCACATGTGGAGAATGCAAAAGCCCATTGGCTTTCCCTGCAGTAGTTTTACTCAAATCTCTGAGACAGAAGCCTCTATAATTACTCTTATGGGCTGTTACCATTTGAGCTGCAGCATGAAATTGTGAAAGAGGTTCCAAAATTATTAACAGCCTAATTGTAATTGTATGTATTTGAATTTTAAATATGCTTATTGGTCTGAATCATGAGTTTTATTAGGGCCAGACTGGAACATTTAATTGCGGCAAATGGAGGCTGTCCCTGTCATGTTTGCAAAAAAGTCCCTTAACCCAAGCAGGCAGCAGCTGTTTCCACTGCTGCTGGATACAACCTTTTCTACACCATCAATTCTTACGTCTCTAGGAGCTGATCACTGGTTGGTGATGCCCTCCTTTTTCACCCCTGCACCCTGAAAAGCCATTGGAGCAAACCTTTCACCGAAACTGTGAACAATGATAACAGCTTCAGTTCAGAAAACAATTTAAACCAGGAAGAAGCACAGATTCTTCCTTTGGATTAAAATTCAAACCATATGGACAAACTTCATGCACTAAAAGCCAAATTCCAAAACAGTGGTAGATTGATTCTGATATTTTCACTAATAAAGAGTTTATTTGTTTGCCTAAAGTATTTCCATTTCATAAAGAAAAGGGTGTATTTGGATCCCTGTGTTAGGTGGATATATTAATACATAAAAGTGTGACTCTCATGTAAACATTGATATAGAAGTGGGTTTTTTTTATAGGGATATATTTCTTACAATTGGGGTTAAAGTAAAGCATAGGCCTTTTTATGATTGATACTTGCTGCTTGATTGAGATAATATATAAGCTCCACACCGGAGCTTATCACATACAAAGAGTTTCAAAAAGAATTTTAAGAAAGCTGGAAAAAAAATAGAAAATGCAAATAAAAAGAGAAAAGTAATAAATGTTACCTGGGGATTTTCTTTTTTGTTTATCTACTAACCTGAGCAAGTAGCCTTTTATTATTTTTTTTTTCTCTCTAGAAGTCCAGACTGCTTTGCTATTTGTCACTACTGGAAAGAAAAGGACACTACAAAAAGAAAAAAAGAAAAAAAAAAAGACAGAGAGCAGTGTAGTCTTATAAGTAGTAGGCAAAGATGTATTTTTCTTTCAGAGTGCACTGAGCTTATATTTTGTTTGCTTTTCTCTGAAAGCAAATGTCTACAGAAAGCAATGCAGTTACTTGCATAAGTTGCTTTAACCCCATACTAAAAGTGCATTACATTCAAACGTCAATCTCTTTTTGCTGGTGAACTAGACTGCATGCCATCATAATTACCGTTAAGTGTTTTAAAACCTGCATAATAGATTGCTATAATAAGAAGGAGGGCAGGAGGGTAGGAAGGAAGGAAGGCAGGAAGAGAGGAATCAAGCGAGGGAGGACACGATGGAAGAACAATTCTTCAGGTAAATTAATACAAGTAAAGCAAAGGTTACTAAAGCGGATTAGTTATCTACAGTGACCATATTGTCATTTTTTCTTAGTAAAAGGCAATAATTATTATGATGATGCCAGTTCCAATAGGTATTTTATAGATGGAGATAAAGACACTACATGAGATTCAGCTGTTAGTGGCCTAGTGTAAACTTCAGCCCAAACTCATAGCCATCATAGTATTCTGGGCATGTTAAAAACCAAACCAAACCAAACTAAACCAAACTGAAACAACAACAAAAGTAACCCCAAAACCAAAGCAATAACAACTCTCCCCAAACCAAAAAAAATAGAAGAAAAAAACCGCCAAAACCAAACCAAATAACTCACAGAGTTTGAGATCAGAAAATGGTTGACAGTGTCAATGTGGAGAGTTAATGTTTCTAACGAGAGCTTGATTAAACTCAAGACAAGGGGCTGATAAGTAATCAGATGGAGTCAAGATAGTCCAAACTCACTCTACCTCATTTTAAGCTCTTTAATGAGTTGTTTAAGAATTTAGGCTGCATCCTTTAGGTTCTCCCAAGACAGAAAAAAATTTCCCCACCCCCAGAAATTGCTTAACTCCCGAGGAGCACACCCAGTCCTGTATACTCCTGTCTCTATTCCCTGACCGTAGAGCAAGCCTAACAATATCTAGACTGCAAAGTAAAAATGGCATGTGAAGCAAACTTTGCCTTGTGATCAAGAGGTACAGGACGTCCTCTTACTGAGAGGAAAATAGAGCCATCCAAAATAGAGCCAGGAAGTCAGCTAACAGATTAATAATGTTTAATTAAGCAATTTTATTCCTAGCTCTCTGTCATTTACTAATATAATTAAATAACTGTACTCTACATTCAACTCATACTCTGAGGGACAACTCTTCTGACTCTTTCTACTATTGTGGAAAAAGGTTGGCAGTACTCGTGGGGCTAAACATCAAATGAAGGAAGAATATATACCTGAAAGACAGCAAGGAAACTTTACGCAGAAACAAAGAAAACTATCTATCTAAACTGGAATTCTGAAAGAAGCGTACAGAAAGGTGGAATATGTGGTGGATGGAGTAATAAAATGCTCATGAAATTATCTTTAAAGTCACCTACCCTTATTATTTCTGATTTTAACTTGAAGTTCTATGAGTATCAGCTAAGCACTTTTCACTGCTTAATTTTTCCTCTCTGTTGGCTTTAATTAAGGTTGCCCTTGGGGCAGCCTCTTCAACCTGACAAATTTCAAAGTACACTTTTTAAACAAGTGAACTTTTCTCATAAGAGAACAAGTTTTCTTGATATTATATATTTCATATAAAGGGCAAGAATAATAATATGTATTTCTTAGCAATATGTTTGCATGCAAATAAATTCAGGAAAACTGAGAAGATGTGGGGAAAAATACTTGAGAAGAAATGAAAACAAATGATGTAGGTGGTTACTGAGTACTTATTATGATGCTAATCCCTTAATTGACTCTGAAAATGACTGAGAGCTTATATTACTTTTGACTAATGTTGGGCTAATCCAAGAAGAATGACAATAGTATCTTTTCTCTAAGGCAGAACTGGAAAACTAAGAGAAGAAAACCAGCTTGCCCATGATACAGAATGTCAGTACTGCAATTAATGTCAGTTTTCAGAATCAAGCACTTCACAGTGATATTAGGCATCTCCTATCACAACATTCAAAATGACGCAGTAAGTTAGAAACACAGGGCAATTTTACCTATCACATAGCATTTCTTGTTATCTTAAGAACTTTAATACATTCTGACAGTCTGTCATCAAGCAATCCAGTTTTCAGGCTAGCTTTTCTGGCTTAAGCTTTCACAGCAGCTGGAGTCCTACATGAGGAACACCCACTGCACTAAAAATCACTGTTCTTCCTGTTAATATGTACTCCACAGGTTACCAACATGAAAAGCAGTTACGCTTTTTCACTTTAAGAGTCTGATTAAACTATCACATACTGTTTGTACGATGAAAATCTTGTTTAAAAAGAATCTGCTTCATCACTCCTTTCTTTTCACTGTGTTCACATTATGGGAAATCAATGAGATGTGTGTCAAAAACTTTGCTTTCACATATTCTTCATTGTGCTTAAAAATTAATGTAATTAAGAGCTAACTGGAGCGAGTTTGTCATTTAGTGGCATGCTTTTATTTGTTTGTTTGTTTCCCATGCTACAGTTCAAAAGCCTTCAGTTTCTGTCTTCTGCCTTGTGTGTGAACTACACTTCAAGCAATCTGCTTGGATTTCGCTTCAGATTAAGAGATGTAAATTTTTCTTCCTACATGTGGACTAGGTATCAAAACTCCCAAGACAGTTAATTATATAGTCAAGACAGTAAAGCAAATCTGTACATCTACCTAGCTCACTGTAGATACATATACATGGAGTCAGCTAAGCAGCTCTTAGTTCAATAGCCCTCATACAGGCAAGAAGTGCCATTTCAGGTAACTTATGATGTCTGAGTCATCTTCAGGGACTTACAGATATGACAAAGGACCTATAGAAGATCTACGTTTGTGTGGTAGATGGAGACCAGATAAGAATCTCTGGATTATGTACAACAGCAAGCACATCCAACGTGCACAACTAGAGTGTCATGTGTGACACACTCATTTCACCTTAACTGGGCCTTCATTGAGCATAATGACAAGAGAAATTTAGGCAAGTTAACACGTAGACACCTTCATATAGACCCCTAAATTTAGGTGCCTTCAAGCTGAAGCTAAATTCCAGTTGCTGTATTCAAGTTATATTTTAAAACAATAATATTTTCTATAGAATGTAACTAATTCAATTATAAGGAAGTGTTCCATATGTCTTTCTGTTACTTTTACCTAGTTTTAATTGTTGAAGTTCACCTCCTCTCTCCTAGTGCTATCCTTTTCTCCCTCAATATTTATTCCAATTTTTTCATTTTGCCATAATTCTTCATGTCTACAAATCTTCATCTTACCTCTTGAAAGAGTTTCATGTGGTTATTTTTTTGTCTTTTTTTTAAACTCCAGAAACTCATCCGTCTTGAAAAAAAATTCTACTCCAGTTATCATTGATTTCCTACTTAGTTATTTTCTAAATGTCTTCTTTTATTTGTACCTAAACTTCCCAGTATACTCTATGAACTATATACATTGTTACTACACCTGTACAGATAAATATCAATTAGTTTAATATGATAGGCAAAAGAATAAATTTCATCCTATAAAAGAATTGTGTAGGGGCTCCGGTCATCCTCTACTTCATAGTCATTCAGTCTGTGTTTTTGCAGTAAAATAACTGTTTGCTTTTGGTTGTTTGTTTTTTGGGGTTTTTTTTTGCCTTTGCATAAGCTAAAGGAAATTAAATTATATGGTAGATCTTATGGGGTGGATAATAATATACTGAAATACATTTTCAAGTAACATATGAATAGGCTTTGAATCTGTGTAGCAAATACAACTTTTCATAACAAAATTTGTTCTGAGATAAAGATAGCAAGCTAAAATCTAGATTTTGAGAAAGTTTGGTTCTGGATGTAATTTTAGAAACACAGCTCTCGTTCTGCTTTATGTAGGTGGAGCAGAAATCCAGTTTTGGCTTTGAGGATAGAAGAGAACAGATGTGGACAATGCTGAAAGCAGCATACAACCATGAACATCAGTGCAAAGGAGAATTTATCAGCAAAAATATGAAATAATTGCTGTCCTTCATTAGAAAATACTCTTATTTTCATATAAAAAAACAAAGCTAGGAGCATTGGCAAGACTCTTCACTATTCACTCAAACATTTCTTTGTTACTTTTTATTTCATTTTCAGGTACCCATCTAAAAGCAATAAAATTGACCAACAGACAGTAAATAACTGAATGTCAGTTAGTTCAACCATTTGATAAATACTTGAAAAAGGCATAGTAGCAGTAAGAGCTGGCATTAAAAGATTCACAAAAAGAGGAATATCATTGATAATATGGAACACCTTTGACAGATTTGGCCAAGGGCGGGGGGGGGGAAGTATGTTACACTAAGTACAAAACTTCTTCTGCAGTGTATACATTACTTATGATCAGAATCAAGAAATCATAGAATCATTTAGGTTGGGAGGGACATCTGAAGGCCACCTAGCCCACCTCTGCACTCAAAGTAAGGCTACCTTCAACATTGCGCTCTGTAGCAACAAAAGGGTACAGATTTTGCAGCAAGAGCTTATATGAATTTTGTAAAAGGAACCTGAGAAGTTCTTTGTAATTTCAAATTAGTACATTGAATTTAGTCCAAATTCCTAACCCCAATGCAAACAGCATACACCTATAAATCTTAGGTTAGAAACATAGAATCATAAAATCATAGAATGGTTTGGGTTGGAAGGGACCTTAAAGATCATCTAGATCCAACCCCCCTGCCATGGGTAGGGACACCTTCCACTAGACCAGGTTGCTCAAAGCCCCATCCCGCCTGGCCTTGAACACTTCCAGGGATGGGGCAGCCACAACTTCCCTGGACAACCTGTGCCGGTGCCTCATCCCCTCATAGTGAAGAATTTCTTCCTTATGGCTATTCTAAATCTACACTCTTCCAGTTTAAAGCCATTACCCCTTGGCCTATCTCTACATGCCTTTGTCAAAAGTCCCTCTCCAGCTTTCTTGGAGGCCCCCTTTAGGAACTGGAAGGCTGCTAGAAGGTGTCCCTGGAGCCTTCTCTTCTCCAGGCTGAACAAGCCCAACTCTCTCAGCCTGTCTTCATAGGAGAGGTGTTCCATCCCTCTGATCATCTTCATGGCCCTCGTCTGGACCCGCTCCAATACATCCATGTCCTTCTTGTGTTGGGGGCTACAGAGCTGGACACAGGACTCTAGGTGGGGTCTCATGAGAGCTGAACAGAGGGACAGAATCACCTCCCTCAACCTGCTGGCCATGCTTCTTCTGATGCAGCCCAGGATACAGTTGGCTTTCTGGGCTGCAAGCACACATTGCTGACTCATGTCCAGCTTTTCATCAACCAACACCCCCAAGTCCTTCTCCTCAGGGCTGCTCTCAACCCATTCTCTGCCCAGCCTGTATTTGTGCTTGGGATTGCTTCGACCCATGTGCAGGACCTTGCACTTGGCCTTGTTGAACTTCATGAGGTTCACATGGGCCCACCTCTCAAGTCTGTCAAGGTCCCTCTGGATGGCACCCCTTCCCGCCAGTGTGACGATTGCACCACACAGCTTGGTATCATCGGCAAACTTGCTGAGGGTGCACTCAATCTCACTGTCCATGTCACCGACAAAGATGTTAAACAGTGCCAGTCCCAATACCGACCCCTGAGGAATGCCACTCATCACTGGTCTCCACTTGGACATCGAGCCATTGACTGCAACTCTTTGAGTGTGACCATCCAGCCAATTCCTTATCCACTGAGTGGTCCATCTGTCAAATCCACATCTCTCCAATTGAGAGACAAGGATGTTGTGCAGGACAGTGTGAAATGCTTTGCACAAGTCCAGGTAGATGACATCAGTTGCTCTTCCCTTATCCACCAATGCTGTAACCCCATTGTAGAAGTCCACCAAATTTGTAAGGCATGATTTGCCCTTAGTGAAGTCATGTTGGCTGTCACCAATCACCTCCTTATTTTCCATGTGCCTTAGCATAGTTTCAAGGAGGATCTGCTCCATGATCATGCAAGACACAGAGGTGAGACTGACTGGCCTGTAGTTCCCTGGGTCTTCCTTTTTTCCCTTCTTAAAAACAAGGGTTATGTTTCCCCTTTTCCAGTTGGTGGGAACTTCACTGGACTACCACAACTTCTCAAATAGGATGGAGAGTGGCTTAGCAACTTCATCTGCCAGTTCCCTCAGGACCTGCGGATGCATCTCATCAGGTCCCATGGACTTGTGTACCTTCAGGTTCCTTAGATGGTCTCAAACCTGATCTTCCGCTACAGGGGGTGGTTCTTCATTCTCCAGTCTCTGTCCTTGCCTTCTGTGACTTGGGCAGTGTGGCTAGAGCACCTGCTGGTGAAGACTAAGGCAAAAAATGCTAATTACCATGAAATTAGTGCATAGTTATGTTTGACAGTGGGAATTTTAAAGTTGTATAGGAATTAAGTGTAAATATATGTAGTATACAGAACCGGAAATGCTGGATTCATTTCACTTGACTTAGATGGCAACATTCTGTAAAGTCATTTTTAAAAAAAATCTTTCGTATTCAATATCATTATTTTATGGAAATTAAGATAAAATATGTGGGACCATGCTTATTTTCCACCTGTTTTCTCATCTTCATGGAAAAAAAGCTTCAGTTTTCTTTTTTTGCTTGTTTTTAATAGTTTAGAAGTTTTTCACTATTTATCCTTAGTTCTCTTTGAAGGTCAAGCCCCAATTAACTTTCAGTAACACTCCACATCTGCTGCTGCACACAAAAATTAAAAAAGCAGAAGAATCTGTGACCTAGTAAAGAAACACAAGAAGCAATAAATCGATATATATATTTTTCTTTTATACATACATTATATGTATGTATGTACGTATATCTGGCTAATGTCACAGCAGTATCATTAAAGCTCATTTTTGGAAACAGTAATATCCTTAGAAAAAAGTGGCAAATTCTACTTCCTTGGAAATAAGGAGTCTTGGAGGTTCAGAGTGAGATGAATGGGGCAATTCATACATCTCAGAGGCTTTGTTCTGGTTTTTTACTTGCCGCAGGCAGAAGACAGTTCATCAGTTTACAGTGTCTTCACATGTTTGAGGTTATATCTCTTGAAACCATAGAGGATAGAAATACAATAAAAAAAATAAAAACTTAGGATTATAGAAAACAAATTTTTAAGGAGTGTTGAATTTCAGAGTCATGGGAAACACACAGCTCTATTTACACCAAAATATACAGGGACGCATCTAGGGGACTTATACCTAGAAATTGCTTTATAATTCTTCCGAATAGTGTAGGAGCATGACAAAAAAAACACTGAGTTATACTCAGCACCCAATTTTCATCACCTTTTTTTGTTGTAAATCTATTTCAGCCTCTTTCAACCCTTCTATTTCACTTAATAACTGATCTTTCTTTGATGTAAATGTTTATCTTTTTTAAGAGCATAAAATAGGAAAAAGGAATAATCAAATTATGTAGAGAAAATATTACTGAAAAATTGAAAATGCCAGGCAAAAAGCATTTTGCTTTTAAGGACTAAAGTACAGACACTGTCATGTCTGTGAGTATCTTCAACATAATAGTCTGTGACTTGAAGATAATATACAACGAGTGTGATGCAGGGGTTGTTATGGTTTCAGGGTCTTCTATGACTTTTACCAAATGTAAAATCCTACAAACAAATATGTTAGACCTGGTCCTGGAGCTATAACTCACAGAATGAGATAGTCTCCCTGTATAGTGCAAATATGTATGTATGTGTGTACCTTTATACTAAAATCAAACCTTTTAACCCTCCCATACAAAGAAAGATAATCTTACTGCCTATATGCTTTCAAGAATTCAGAATAATTGTGTTAACAAAAAAGAATAATTTTTTCACTTAGTACCCACATATAATTGGCTTATACAGTGGCCACGTGGTTTGGGAAGTTGTGTAACCATTCCTATAATAAAGGTTTTTGCTAAACAGTAGAGAAATATTTAGAATTTTGTTTTAAAGGAACATTTCCAAAGATAGAGACAGCATGCGTGCTGTTGGTATTCAGTGGGAGCTGGCTGCCTAACTGCTCTTCATGCTTTTGAAAGTCTCTCTTTTTCTATCCTGGACATTCTAAGTAAATCAAAGTCAATGGAAAGTTTCTCATTTGGTTCAGGGGTGTTTAGATCAGGCGGTAAAGGCTTGAGTTTGTTCCCACTGGTGACAACATCAAAATCTGTTGACTTCTGGCTTCAGGACAAGTCCCTAAAGAACCTTCCTTCCCATAACATGCACCATTTCCTTTAATACATTCGTTTTCCACAAAATGCTCACAGTTCATATTTGTATAGTTTACCTGTACATAAACTATATCTTTCCTGTGAATTCATCATCACTACTACCACAGAGTTCTAGGTTATCTTACTGTATCTCTAATGTTTAACTTAGCATTCTGGTAGTTTTTCCTCCAATTCACTAGGTAGATTATTACAGTGCACAAAACACTCTTCCCCACTCGCCACCCCTCCCTATACCATGCTTGCCATACACTCATAGAATATTTTTTTAATAGCTTTCCTTCTCCTAAATGTCTTGTATTACACCCGGCAGATAAAGTAAGAAGGAAAAACTAAAACGTAAAATGAAGGAAACATACAATGAAAATCCATGTTTCTGAAGTATTTGACTCCTTTCCCACAAAAAAAATGCACCTTTCACTCTTCAATATTGACTGTATGCTCTTGAAATAACAAAAACAAGAGCTGTGTTTGAAATGATTGCTATTCTTGACCCTTTCCTCTCCTTGACTTACTGTTCTGTATCAAATTGCTTGATTATCTTATCACTCAGGGAAGAAAACACTCAGTTCCAGATGAATAAAACTGATTTTTTCAGTCAATGGCATTACAAGACTTTAATATTCATAGTAATTGGATTGAGCGAGAAGCTGAATGAAAATGATACCAAAAATGTAACTGAGAATTTTTGTCTAAAAGTGTTTTTTATAAGTATGTGTTGCTTCCTTGGTAAGGGGTAACAGTAGCAGCATTTTATTTCTTGCTACTAGCGCTATATTTATGAACTAAAAACATATTTTTCAACACACTCAGCAGTTTCTGAAAATAATATTTATGATAATTTTAAAATATTTTAGCAAATAAGAACATAAAAACTATGAATAGTATTTAAAAAACAATTATTCAAAACTAAAGGGATAATGGGTAATCAGAGCACAAATATTACAGACCTCATATCTGACTTACATGTAGTAGTCTTTTTATATAACTTATCCATTGTATGTTGTAAAAATCAATATTAAAGAATTATCGATTATCATTGCAAAAAGAGCTTAATTCTCATAAACTTCAGAAGTGAGCAGCTCTGTATTTCCATTTGATTTTACATTCTTATTTTGAGTTACTCATTAAGAGATGTTGGGAAAGGGTATTACAAGAATTACCTTGTTTTGTTTATATTGTTAGCATTTGGAGAACTAAATAATAACAACAGTCTGCAAAACTTAGACATGTCAGAAGTGCACTCTCTGCCCAGGCCTGTCCTGAAAAGTGGAAGGTGTCAGTCATCTCAAATTTGTGATTTGGTCCTGGATGCAACTGCTGCCCCCAGCCCAATAAGATATGGGGTTTGTGCCTCCTCACATCATTGAGTATACGTTTTAAATTGTAGAATTATAGAAAACTTAAGGTTAGAATGGACCTCATGAGGTCATCTAGTCCAATTATTCCCTCTGAACACAGCACAGATGGCCATCTTCCTCCTCAGCTTTACAGTTAAAGCATAGCCAGCAGTTTAAAGTGATTATTACCCCATACGGTGGCTGTGAAATGGAGTATTGCTTCCAGTTTGGGGTGCTCCCCAGTATAAGAAAGACATTGACAAACTAGAGCAAGCCACTGGAGAGCCACCAGATTGTGAAGTGACAGGAGTACACGGTGTCACAAGGAGAGACTGAGTGAGTGGACTTTGTTCAATTCAGAGAATAGATGGCTAACGGGTCAACTTAACATTGTCTTCCACTGTTGAATGTGTGTTTATAGAGAAGATCTAACCAGATTTTTCTCAATGATGCACAGCAAAAGGATGAGAAGAATGGGCACAAGATACTTCAAGGAAAATTTCCTTTAGCTATTCAGAAAACAACAACAACAACAAAAACACAAGGTGGTCAGACACTGGGAGAACTTTCCCCCAGAGGTTCAGAAGTCTCCTTGCTCAGAGATTTTCAGAACTCTGCTGGACAATGCCTGGAGAAAATTAATTTAAAGTAGAAGTTTTCTCTGATTTGACCAAATGACTTATGGACCCTTCCAACCTAAATTGTTCTATGGTTTCACAATTTAATATGCATGACAAATTATGAAGGCGGAACTGTAGCCATTCCAACTCAGGCATACCAAAATCTTCGCAGGCTCTGGAGATAGAAGGTACATACTGCTAGGCTGATGACAGTGGTGGGATTCAGGAACAATTTACTAATAGGAGTTAACAACCACTCACTGGCTGTCTCAGTGATTCTCTGTAGCAATTGCCCAGGATGACTGTCGTCATTTTTATGGTGATCCCTGACAGCTTGCCCTGAACAAAATGGACCATATGATTTCCACAGCTTTCCACTCTTATGCCAAAAACTAGACAAAGGTTGGTGAGACAGAACAAAACCTAAGTTGTGAAATTCAACTTTTTCTGTATTACATCATTGCTGTAAAAATCTAAATTTAGCTGAGTTGGTATACTATCTATACTGTCAAATAATGTGCCATTTTAATCCCAGATCCTATTCCTCTGATTAAATATATAAATGTTAGCTTGCTCTTGTATACTGTTCTGGACTAAAATTACTAGTTTCCTCCAAAACAAAGTCAGATATAGTTCTAAGGACAGTTCAGGTATAAGCTTCTGAAAATGTTTATTTCTGTCACCGACTATAGAAAAGATCCTGGGGTTTTAGCTCAGATGTTGATACTAGTGTTAGAAGAGATTAATACCATCCAGAATGACTGCTTCAGACATACTCTTTCTGTATGATGGACACTACCATTATAAGCAGTAAGATGTCTCCAACAGTAGAAAAATTCAGTGTGTGACTGTGATACAAGAAAAGATTTATCAAGAATCTAGTTATATCTTTATGTTCTAGAATAGTCTGGGTTTGGTTTTTTTTTTTTCCTCAATTACTTTGAGTATAGTCAGAAGATTTGAAGTGACTAAGCAAAAATGAATCACAGTAAATTATTTGTAGAATATGTGGGAAATTTTGACAAGTGATTATTTACCGATACAGTGTTTCCTTTCCTTTTTTCCTTTCCTTTTTCCTTTCCTCTCACCTTGCCTTGCCTTCCCTTCCTTTCCCTTGCATTTTTCTGTGAGGTGGTTCTTTACTAGTGAAAATGTTTCTCCTTTTCATTTTCTAAGCAGAGCAATTCTTAAGTCTGTTAGTACTTGTCTGTGCAGCCATATGGATTTCCATATGGCATTTCATTTGATGACTGTGCCATATTCAATATCTTACCCATGTGCATGTCTGTGTAATCAAGTGTTTTATCTTTAATTTCCTGCCCTGATGTGTAGGAGATAACTCTGAGTGTATTAGCACATTTCTGCTTTATCTGCCTATCATTACATTGGAGGATAGCATGTTCACACATTCTTTAATTGGGTAGTTAATTGGTCTAAGAGAAGATGTGGCAATATGAAATGTCTTCTGTCATGAGTAGTATGAAAATCTTCTCTTTGGTGCTGACCATTTTATTGTCATAATTAAGCAAGTTGAAATTTATCTTAAAGAATTTAAAGAACTAAATTGAAGAATGGTGGAAACTATGTGAAAAAAACATTAAGGGAGATTTTTGATTTCTTATGCTGTTTACATGACTCAGGAATGTCACAAAATAAGAAAATTATTTTTTTAGAGTGCTATAAGCGAGGGGATGGGTCTTTTTTGATGAAATAAGCATGACTTCCAACAAGGCATTAATAGAAAAATGTAGTCTGAAATACTTCTGAAGATGTAAACCTCATAATGTCAAGTATTTCAGTTCAGCCAAAATTCATTGCTTACTTGATACAAGTAGATGCACTTGTGATTTCATATCATGACATTCCTCTACCAAAGTAAGAAAACAAAGGAAACTTGTCCTTTTCTATGAGGCTAGGTGCAATTAAAGAGTATCAAATAAATATGCATGTGTAAATGAGAATTAGAACTCTTGTCTCATATTTGTAATACATAAGCCTTGACTATTTAGTATATTTTTTCTTGTAGGATAGTTTTGGCTCCCTTTTACAAAGCCTTCAGGTGTGTAAGGTACACTTTTCTCTTAGAAATCTGTTATAGGGAGTAGTGATTCTTACTTTGGAAAGATCATAGATGTCTATATTTGCTTGCCAGGAAAAAGAATCACCTGTTTGCAAAATAAATATTAATTATATTCCCAGTGTGATTTTTTTTATGGTATCCAAATTTTAGATTAAATTATTATTAAAAAATCTTATTCTATTTGAAAGGGAAAGAAGAAAAATGTTATCATTATTCATATTTCCCTGTGATTCTATAATAATTTAGCAATTTACAAGGAAAATGAAAGAATTAAGCATGACTCATAGACCCAGTCTTTTGCTTTTTCATTCTGAAGGTGTGCAAACTGTGCAGTGCTGGTAGCAGGCAAAAGCTGTTTGGCAGCCATCTTCTCCTCTAAGTAGGGAACAGCTTCTTCAAGGCAGATTAGTATCACAGTTTAATTCTGAGGATAGGAGCTATGATGTGTTCTTGATTTAAGCTTGCTTTCAAATTTTGAATGCAAAAAAAAAAATCTTTCCAGTTACAGAAATACATCAATAATTAGAAAATATATTTTAAAGCATTGCTTAAAATTTAATTTATTAGGGGCTACTAGGAAGTATGGAAGATAGCATTTTGCCCAAGGGAAAAAGAAGAAAAAAAGAGGGGGGGCGGGGAAAGAGAGAGAGAGAGATAAAAAGTGATATTAAAAAAAAGTTTGGGAAAACTTGGTTTGGAAATATTTGGAAAACCTCATGCGCATGCACATTTTGTAAAGCTGACTTATCCATGCATGAAGATTGCTTACTGTGCATGTACGTACTCAATAAAGTTTTATCGTATCAGCTTCAATTTTGCATGCAGTGCATCAGTTTGCTGCCCAGTACTGCATTGATCCACGCAGCAATACTGAATACATATTTATGATTAGAGAAGGTTAATGGTCTTCCAAAACTCCCATTTTGTTTTAATCTTTAATTAATTCAGCAGAAGGGATAATATACAATTTCTCTTGTTTTGGGTGGAGTTTCTTTGTTTTGGTTTGATTCTGGTTTTTTCCCTCTGTGTTTATAGGAACACACGGGAATAAAATCTCAACAATATGTTTTCTCAAATAGTTCATTTGTGTAAATATTAGCCCATTAATTTATAAACCTTCATAGTTTCCTATCAAACACAATAGCTCCCCTTGTCAAGATTTAACAGCTACATAGAAGGTCTGCTGCAGTAAAAGAGACTTTAATGGTAACAGCGTAGCTCGGACCTGCTATTGCGAAGCTCTTTCTACTGAATAAAAGCAAAAACCATCCATACACATATCAACAATTTTATAGGTAGAGATGGACAGCTTTACTCAAGGCTTTTGATTTTTACATTGTCTTTTCTTTATCTGATTTTGGTCTCCACATAGTTTACCAAAATAGATTCACCAAAGTGCTAGCACAAGTAAATGTTTGCCTACTGATGTATATAAAAGTTCATACATATTAAAAAATGCATACACAAAAAAGGGTATATGTCCAATGGCTGTGCTGATGGAAGAAGCTGCATACTCAGTCACCTTTCTTACGAAAAATATCACTCGTACCTCCCTCTGCAGTACTAAGCTATGCAGTAGATAGATAATGACTACTGGTATTCTCTACACTGTAGTTATACGAGCATCAAATCTAAGGAAGATTATGATCTTTTAAAATTCTCACTAATAAGTAAAAAGAAATATAGTTCTGATATAACTGTCCTTGAAAGAAAAAGAAGCCCGGGAAAAAAAAAAACACAAGTTCAAAAAAAATCCCCAAACACAAACCCATATTGCTTCATCTATACTGTTTAGTAAGCTCTTCATCTGGTGTTATGTTTCATTAGATTAATTATATCAAGTTGCAAGAACATTTCAAGATATTTAAAATGTAGGTTACTTCAAAAGCAAAAAAAAGCACGTACCTTAAAACATTTGGAATGGGAATTTGTATGTATTGACTTGTATAATAATCACCCTCTTTTTCCTTCGTAATGAACTCTGTTTATTATTTATGAGAAGAGAAAGGCCATGAAAGATGTTTGTGTTGTGTGCATACACAAAATATAAGCTCCAGAATTTTTTTAAAGGACAACAAAACACACTGGAGCTCTCTTGCTTTCCTTTCACATTGACTCTAATGTTTTGCAATTACTTAACCAATAAGGGTGTTTAATTATCCAAGATCTGCAGTCAGTTCTGTCTTAAAAAAAAAAAAAAAAAAAGAAAAAAGAAAAAAATTAAACCTGTATGGTATAGGAGTGAGATCAGGTCCAAATATTGAGGATTCCATCTGAATTTAAATTTATGGGTTTTTTTTCTTTTCTATTAAAAAATTACACTGCATCTATTTTTGCTAGGAGGATGGAGGGAAAATGGAAGTGGAGAAAGTTAGAGAGAATGAGAGAGAAAGAGAGCAGGTGGCACTATAAATTTATAACCTTTTAGTCAGTTTTTATCAGAAAAAACTGTCCTTACTGCAGTGCTTGCAGCCTGAAACGCACTCCATCATTCCACTCTGAAACTCTGATAAGTCCAGATGTGTGATGGCCTTCAGCTCTAAATCAGGCTGTGCACTTCCAACATGACCTTCCCCTAGGCACCACAATGATATCTCTGTCTCTGGCTTCCTACGCGCAAATTGAATCAAGGTACTTTAGACACGTCTTCCTTAGCAACTTTACATATTGTACGGAATAATGGACATCAAAGATTTTTCAATTTCTGACTTACCCATTTCCCAACTTGGATTGTAATGGTAATGATGTGTTTGTTCTCTAGATCTGAACAATGAAAGGACTAAAATACAATAGAAGAATAAAGTATTGTGCATTCCAGGCATGGCAACTGAATAAATAGCATACAAACTTCAGAAAATTCTTTTGCTGCATTTATAATCTCATTCAAGGTACAAAATAAAGTATGATAAAATAGCAGTAGCGTGCTATTCTTTCCACAAGCTTCTTGATTGTTTTTATTATTTTTTTAACTTCATTGTCTTTTCTATTGTACTGCAGTATTTTTTAAAATTCATAATCTGTATAGTTCTGGAGAAAGTCATGAGAAAGAAAATTTACAAGGTTTAGAGGCTGCTGCTTCTTTAGTACCCAAGAACTTTTAAAATTAACATTAAAAGTTTTTTAAAACAAATAGTTAGTGCTCACACCTAGTCTCAAGAATTCAGTTAAAGCCAAGTGCCATGGGAACATAATTAGAGTTTTTCATCTGTGCTCTCTTCAATGGTAAGTAATTCTGGCAAACACACTAGGTGTCAGCAACCCTCATTGCATCTATAATTTCCAAAAACTTCCAAGATGAAGGCATGGATAGAAAATAAATGTTCTTGAGATCATGATAATCTCTGACTAGATGCTTGTGTTGATCTCCACCTGAGTTAATGGGAAACATTCTGTGGGAAACAGTGTTCCCTACCACTTCCATCTAGATCAATGTTCTGTGCTTCAATTTGATGCTTCAGTTAATTTGAAATTTTATGCAGGAAATGGTGACAGGAAGATTTGCTCACAGGAGCACTGGTATTCCAGTGAAATTTCAGTGGCTTTTGTCATTTTAGCTTCAGGAAAGAACTGCTAATTAAAACAGCAACAAAAACTCCTCAAAAAACTTCAGACCATTTTGTCTCAAAATTCAGTAGCTGAGGAGAGCTGAAATCGCTTTACTAAATGCCTGAGCAAAGTCCAAGTTTCAAGGTTCTTCACAGAAATCAAAATGAAACCTGGATATTTTTATTTCTTCCTAACTGATTTGAATTCCAAACTACTGGGGGGGTGGGGGTGGGGGGAGGGTGTTCAGTTTCTTGAAGTAGATTCACATTTTTTTGTAAATACTTGTACCCACTGGGTTGCAAAATGACAAATCTGCTTTATACCCTGGTGGCTGGACTCAAGACAAAGCTATAGCAGTGTATTTATTCCACATTAATACAAGGTAGAATACTTACTTCTGGAGAGAGTAAGCTTGAGCTCTTCCTTCTCCTTCCTCTCCTCCTACCCTTCAGAAAAGAAGTACTATCAGGAGACTGATTGTTTGATCTTTCTCTTTTGTCAAAAATGGGGAAGGTAGTGCTAAAATTTAGGACAAGAGGCTCAGGAAAAGCTTTAGTCAGTTGACTAGTCTAGTGTTTTGTTTGTCATAAGACACTTCAAAAGGTCTTTGTTTTACCTGACTGCAGAGCAAGAACATCCATAAAACTTTACAGATGTTGTTCTGTAAAAAAAAAACAAACCACCTATTTCTTGCCACACTCTTAATTGCTGCATAAAGCTGTATAGGCAATGCAATACAATACTTGTTCCTAGTGCCTCTGAGTACTGCCTGTTCTGTTTTTTTGTTTTGTTTTTTTTTTTTAATTTGCTCCCTCCAGGTCTCACAGCAGATCAGAAGACAATCAAGTTTATAACTGTTACCCTAATTTCAAATTATGATAGCTAATTCCTTCTCAAATAGTTAGATTTCATCCACTTGAGTCCTGTTCTGCAAACACCAATCATGAATTTATTGAATATTAACCACTTCAAATAGCATATGGCTTTACATAGTCACACATGTTACTATAATATAATGTGTGGGAAAGATGCAGTAATTTTTGCATACCTTCATTCAAGGCAAATGCTATGACCAAATACTAAAATATTATTGCATATATGTTTTATGTACATTATAAACATTAAACAATGATTTAGCTCAGTTCTCCCTAGACTGTAAGATTACTTCTCAAATTCCTATATGATGAACACACAATCATGACAGATTTATTAAAGGCAAGTGATGTATTAAAAACTAAGAAGTTATACTTTTACTTAAAAGTAAATTAAAACAATAAATTTAATGTATGCACAGATGAGCTCAGTTTTTGCAAACAATAATCACTTACTGTTTAATTTTCCTGGGCTGGATTGCTTCATATCTTGACCTGATGAGCCATTTCGGCTATCTTCCCTATCCCCATATGCTTGACATTTTGTTCATTAGGATTGGCTTTCCTGACCGTCACAATACAAGATAAACTGTTTTATTAAGAGGAAATGATGGTGTCGCCTCTCCATAATTGAATCTGGAAGATGTATCTGCTGTTCTTTAGAATGACATATTCGGGAAGCCAAATAATCAACCTCAAGGGAACAGCTTTCCGTGCCTGAGAGATTCAGGTCGCCTAATACTTCACCAGTGGTTTTTACAGAAAATGTGAAGCTTTTGTCAAAACAAGCCAGCTCACCTGATAAATAATTATGTCATATAGAAATATATGTTTTTGCTGAAAATGCTTTAAAAATAAGGTTTAAGGTACTAATTCGGAGACAATGGAATATAGAATGGTCTATTCATCACTCTGTTGTCTTACAAAGACTACGTTCCAGGACTAAACTTCAAGTGCTCTTTTGTTTTGTTTTGTTTTTTCCTTCCAAAACATAAGGACTGTAAAAGAAGTGATACTTAAAATCAGTGTTTAGAAAAGAAGTCCTTATGTAAAAATACAATGGGATTCTTTTTTTAAGTATAGATAAAACAAACACTTATTGTAACATGCATTCTTCCTATAAGGAAGGGTCAAGGACATCCAGACAGGATTATCTCCATCCCAAATTCTTCAGCCTTGAAAAAGTATGATGATGCTGCCAATGACAGTAACTGGTAAGACACATATAACACAATCTTCATATAAGTAGAGAGAGCAATTAGAATTTCTCTCTTAATTTCCATGTCAATACATGCATACACGCAAAAACTCCAGTAGGGTTTTTTTTCAAATTCATATTGTCGTTATTCAGGAATATGTAAGTCTTAGCTATTACATTCTGAATTTCTTTATACTTTCTTTGTAGTAAATTTAAAACTGCAGAAGCATTAACAATTTTCAACTTTTCATGTTTCCTGAAGTGTCTTTCCTTTCAGAATTTCAGTTTCATTGTTATCTGTATAAACAAAGGAAAAATGTGTGATTTGATTCTAAAAACGTTTATGGCAATACAAAGCATGAAAAAGAATTCTTCATAATCTATTTATAGGCTAAAATATGAAAAAGATTATTCTGAGTTCATGTTATACCACAATATCACAAATGGAGATTTTTCAGAAAGAACTACTACCTTTTTGCTCTCTGACCTCTAGAAGACAGAGTTAGAAATCAGTCATTTGTGATTTAGATTTCCTCCTTTGCTAATATATACATTGCTACCTTCTTTATTTGATATTATGATGGATATTCAATTTCATTTTTCTCACTCTATTTCTCTTTCTCATCACAACAAAATGGATAGTGTACAAAATAAGTACATTGCTCAGTCAAGACACTGTAAAAACTTACCTGTGAACTATTCGGAGGATACCATTTTTGTTTCAGAGCAATAGTCTCTCTTAGACTTCATACTCAGTCTTTTGCTCTCCATCTCTCTTTTTCACTCAATTTCTCTCCTCGTACCTTTTTTCCTACTTATTTTATCCCTTTGTCATAAAGCTGTCATCCTATTATGATTATTTTTCCTGTCCTTTTTCTTCTCTTTAAAAAAATCTTGGTGTTTTTTGTTGGGAGGAAGATGTAAGACAGCTAAACTCTCCATATTGTCAGTTTCTATATCCATGGCATGTAGCTAGATAACAATACTGGCAGGCACATTGGCTTCATTGATGACTCAATTTACAGTAAAACTGAAAAAAATCCTGCAAGTAATATGAACATTTCGGAGCCATTCTGTTGGTACCAAATCACTTAGAATGCAGATTTTGATTCCACCACTTGCTTGTTTACCTTGATAACTATGTGTTGCATGCTCCTTTTGGCTCAAAATATGCAAAGGTCTTCAGTTAAATCAAATAATAAGTTTCAAGTAATTGGAAACTTATAAAAAATCATATTAAGATGTTTTTCAGACCATGCTTTTAACTAATGAAATCTAAAAATTCAAAATGGAAATGTTTATCTTGTCCATAATACCTAACCCTAGAGGCAATGAATCATCTGAAAGGATGCAGAGCTCTTTTCATATGAAATTTAAAAGCTATTTCTAGCAGAGTTATTTTTAAGACACGATTTTCTAGTTCTAGTACATATTTTACACTTTCAGGGTGTTCCGTGCTTAAAGACTTCAATGGCTGGTGAAATTCTTTGCCCATACCAGGTTTCACCATCTGCTTAGTAATCCTCCTAGTCTTTTCAGGTAAAAGGGAGGCAGTACATGATCTTAAAAGAAAAAGAAATTGTTAATGGAAATAAGATGCGAAAAGTGAAAAAGATTCACTCTTCCCATACCCAAAAGTTCTCTTTTTTTAATGTGTTTTATGTACGGGGGAAGGAGGAGCGAATGAAATGGCTTCACGCACTTAGACACTAGTTCATAAAGGAGCCTGGAATAATGGAGAAATAAATTGCTTTGGCATCTGTATTATAAAGCTAAGCATATGATTGTGCCATGAATGTAGTCTCTTATAAAGAATAATTTCCTGTATTGTCATAAAAAAGTATGATAGTCCATTAATATCCATTCACATCTCTGCCTTTCTGATGCAGCTACCCTAATGCATTTGCAGGATTTTTGAATAACCATGTTAAAGAGGACAGATATGTTAAATAAAGACTTTCCAATGGGAACTTCATTCCATATTTGTTCCAAGTGTTCCAGGTACTTTCTCACTGAAATGTATTGATCATTATTGGTGACAAAGTGTTACAGGATATGCACCAGTACACTGATCTTTAATCTTAAATTCTTATGAATGTCATGCAAAGCTGAAAGACACATGATATACTAGGCTTTTTTCTTGTCTGTGAAATACAAAGACTCTCTCTCTCTGTACACTGTCTCTCCTCACATTTTTGTATCCCAGTTTTCATTTGGTTTTACTCTCAAATAACCCGATTAGATCATATTTCTCTTTAAAGCATGGAATTTTTTAGCATATTTTGTAGAAGAACTTGTTGCAACTTTAAAAGAAAAAAACAATCAAACAACAAAACCAACAAAAACAAAGACCATATGTCAAAAACTATTGTTCAGCAGATAGAAAATAAAGAAATTATTATTGTATAATAATGAATAATACACAATGTTTCAAGTAACTAAAAGTAAGAAAATCAAAATACTTCTAGCTTGTAAAATATATGTGTATAGCCTATTGGAAATATATGACTTGAATATTGGAACCTCCTGTGGTGGATTGACCTTGGCTGTCTGCCAGACTACCACCAAGCTGCTCTCTCACTCTCCCTTCTCAACAGGACAGGGGGAGAAAATAAAATTAAGACGCTTGCGGGTTAAGATAAAGACAGGGGGATTGCCTACCACTCACTATCATGGGCAAAAGAGACTCAAGAGAAAATTATTTAATTTACCATGAATTAAAGTAGATCTGGATAATGGGAAACAACAAAAAAAATAAAATAACTTCTTATCCCCACCCCTTTAATAGGCTCAACTTCAACCCTTCTTTACTGACCCCTCTATCTCTTCCCCCATGAGCAGCACAGGAGGATGGAAAATGGAAGCTGTGGTCAGTGCATGACAGTTCCTTTCTGCCACTCCTTCTTCCTCACACTTTTCCAGTTCTCCAGTGTGGGGTCCTTCACTGGCTGCAGCGTGGATACCTGCTCCACTGTGGTCTCCTCCACGGGCTGCAGAGGAATCTGTGCTCTGGAACCTGGAGCACCTCTTCCCTCTCCTTCTTCTCCAACCTCAGTGTCCACAAGAATGCCTCTCATACTTTTTTCCCCTCACTCCTCACTGCCATGCAGTGTTTTGCCCTTTCTTAAGTATGTTTTCCCCAAGGTGCTTGGCTGTTGATGTCACAAGTGTCTTACTGTGTGTCCTTTGAAACTGGCTGGAATGAGCCAGAACCATCTGTGTCCAGTTCCAGCTGGCAGCCTCTGGCCTCTCTTCACAGAGACTACCCCTGCTGCCTCCCTGCTGCCAACGCCTTGACATTGGCATTTGATACAAGAGCAACACTTATTTAAGGGGTAGCTCCAGATAGCAAAATAGTGAATTTAGAAAAATTGTATTGTGTCTCTATTTTAGTTACCTTTCACATAGTCATATATTCACTTTTCTGAAACCTTGTTTCTTTCCTTAATATATCACAAATATTGTCATTACAGGAAATCTATTTTAAATAGGTAACCTATATATTTCAAATCAGATGTCCTGATTTGAAGAGTGTAGGGATGTTGCCCAGTCGTGTAGGGATGGGGTCAGGAAGGCCAAGGCATAGCTGGAGTTGAACTTAGCAAAGGACACAAAGAATAATAAGAAATAGTGTAGTATCAGAAATAGTGTGGCCAGCAGGAGTAGGGAAGTGATCACCCCCCTGTACTTGGCACTAGTGAGGCCACACCTCGAGTGCTATGTTCAGTTTTGGACCCCAAGAAAGACATTGAGGTGCTGGAGTGTGTTCAGAGAAGGGCAACAAAGCTGGTGAAGGATCTAGAGCACAAGTCCTATGAGGAGCGGCTGAGGGAACTGGGCTTGTTCAGCCTGGAGAAGAGAAGGCTCCAGGGAGCCCTTATTGCAGCCTTCCAATACTTAAAGGGGGCTTATGAAAAGATGAGGACAAACTTTTTTGTAGGAATTGTTGCAACAGGACAAGGGGTAATGGTTTTAAATTAAAAAAAGGGTAGATTAAGACTAGATTTAAGGAAGAAATTTTTTACAATGAGGGTGGTGAAACACTGGCACAGGTTGCCCAGAGAGGAGGTAGATGCCCCATCCCTGGAAACATTCAAGGTCAGGTTGGACGGGGCTCTGAGCAACCTGATCTGTTTGAAGATGTCCCTGCTTATTGCAGGGGGGTTGGACTAGATGCCCTTTAAAGGCCCCTTCCAACCCAAACCATTCTATGATTCTAAACAGAGCAATTA
Source organism: Phoenicopterus ruber ruber (assembly GCA_009819775.1). Classification (NCBI taxonomy): domain Eukaryota; kingdom Metazoa; phylum Chordata; class Aves; order Phoenicopteriformes; family Phoenicopteridae; genus Phoenicopterus; species Phoenicopterus ruber. The sequence goes on along the minus strand of CM020215.1, from coordinate 184,274,475 downwards.
GCAAACCTTTTCCCCAGAAGAAAATATAATAACTTTCATTTTGATATAAATAAAAGTAGACGTTGAAATTAGTTACATATGACAAAAATATGTAAGTTAAACTTTTAAATAAAATAATAATATTTTTTTATTTTACAAAAAAAACCTTCAAAAAATGTGCCAAAACAGTAGCAGATGAAGCATTAAATAATGAACAATGTGTACCAAACATGGTATATTTTACTTGGAACAATGTCTAAAAGCAGATGGAATTTAATACATCTTGAGAAATGAGCTGATATGCATCTAAACATTACATAAAGCCAGTGTAGTCAGCATCAACCTATGTTAATTTTATGTTGCTAATTACATGCATAATGTTATATCTTTGTTTACATAACAATTACTTTAAAAGTATAAATCAGAAAAACACACACACAGAGAAAGTAAGAATGGTTTGGAAACCAACAACCAAGTATCAACTTTTTGTTTCAAATACTGACAACAGTATAAATTATATACAGCTTATGGAGGTGTATATTAGAACAAATTAAAAATAAATCACAATATACAATTAAAGTAAATGATAAATATGAAATGGGGAAAAATCATGAAAAGTAGTATAGATATGAATCCACTCAATAAAGCAAAATCCTATTTGTGGTTTGGCATCCTACCTAATATATTTAAGCTTATTAGCCCATTCCTCTCCCACAAAAGCAAATGTCATATCGGCACATTTTGTAACTGTGGTGCATGCATGAATGTGCATATTTGGTATGCAGAACATTAACATTTCCTTATGGTTATCCAGACCTTTGTCAATTTGGGGGATCACTGCACTCCTGATAGCTCCTACTAAGTTAAAATAATTTCCAGAGCAGTATTTCATGCTCAGTGCTTATACTATCTTCATTTGACTTCATTCTGTGCCAAAACAAGTCATTTCCAAATTCTCATTCAAGGAATAAAAAAACTGGAGATTTTATCAGAGAAACATAAGCAACAGTGATGCTTCTAACGTTTTTCAATAATTTGGATATGGCTTTGATGAAACTGGTACTATTAGAAGATATATGAACTTGGAATAGAGGAGGCAGTGATTCATGTGCCTTTTCATCATTCCTTTCTTCTATTTAATTTGGTTTTGCTTGTTCGTTTTTTTGTTTGTCTGGAGGGGTTGGCATATTTTCCATTCATTACCGCTTTTTCTTTCTCTTTTCCCTTTCTCTTGTCACTAGTTGTGAAGAGAATTCACATTGACTGAGGCACTGGAACTTACTCTGCCCACTAGTGCTGTTTTTACACGAATGGGCTCATACTGGTGCCAGACATCCAGTCTTTTATGTAGTGTTACTAGAGTGCAGGTAGAGGTGTTTTTAACTTCTTCCATGAGGGAAACATCAAACGATTCTTGTTTTAGATTCACTAGGCTAAAAGGTGTTGTATCTGAGACTCCTAAAGTACCTCAGGCATCCACGTGCAGTATGACACCTCTGATCTCAAATTGATTTCAAATTGATCTCAAGTTTCAAATTGCAACAGAATCAACCTTACACACAATAACACTCAAAGAGCTGCCAAATATAAATGTCAGTATTAGGAGGAACTGGACAGTCACCATTGGCTCTTTTGACTACAGTTAGTATTTAGTTGCCTGGAATTGGAGTTTAGTGTTATTTCAGATGCTTTAGGCTTCTGTCTGTCATATTAGACGGGCCTCCTGTAGATCTTCTGTCATATCTGCCACTCCCATGGCCAGGTCACCAGCTCTATGACAACCTGAATGACATTAGGCACCTAATGTGTGGGCAACTGATCTCACTTAAGATCGCCATTGGTTCTTATTACATTGTAGACATACCTTGCATGTCAAAATCCTCACTGAAGAGCTCTTAGGTGCTGAGTCCTATTTTTAGGTTCTGGGTAATGAGGTCGTTTGAGCATCTATACAGTATGGAATAGAGCAGCCCTGGGATTAACAGTAAGTGTAATTTTCTGCTGACCTTTAGTAATAACAAGTTACTACCCCTTTTGTAGTAAGAGATGACGCGTTCCTCACCTCATCTACTTCCTAACTGCCTGTACAAAAGGAGAAACTACTAGGGCTGAACTCTCTATCCTTGTTAACAACCTGGGTTTACAATACATCAGCAGGTGGGGTGGAAAAGAGTATGCAGAGTCCTTATTCACCCTCTACAAAGAGCAGTTCCCCACTTTACAGATTTTGAGAAATAAATTACTTGGTAGGTTATTTCAGATGTAATAAACTCTCAAAATCTTTTAACTTGGCTGCATCCTTAGCTTTGATGTTCATGAAGTAATGCTTTTAAATTTAATTTTCTATTTTCATTTAAACATTTTTGTAGTGTATAGACCATTATAGCTTCTTAAAAGTTCATTTGTGTTTTAATAATCCATATGAGTTCTTGGCATCTGTGTAGCAGGATCATGCTGTGAAATCTTAATTCTTATGCTATTATGAAAAACTAGTTTTGTTCACTTAAAAAATCTCATTTAGTTTCTTTATAAATGTTTTTTGCCTTAATCACTGAAAGATCTCCAGGCAGATTATATCAAATTGCCTTACTTTTCTCATTAATACAGGCAAAGAATAACTAAAATGGCATTGTATTTATTTATGTTACTTCCTATGCAAAACATTCAGCACCTTCAAAATGGAATTAAGGAAAAAAGCAATGGACAGAATCATGTATGGAAACATACACACACTAAATCTACATTGCATAAAGTTAGATAACATAAGCTTGTTATTGAATGCATTTTAAAGCAGTCTCTGCCAAAGCTTTTGGCTGAAGGAACTGTGCTGAATCTGTGTACTCTTCAATGCATCAGATATTAAATTCAGCTTGCAGTACACAAAGTAATAGAAAAGAAAAAGAAGTGTTCAGCACTCAAGAAAACACTCTGTCAATCAAATTTATAGATTGACTTCGTACCAGAAACATATACATATCATTCTACATGATCTCAAGCTTAGATTGTGCCTAACGGTATTTTGCAATAAAACATAGAAAAAAGATGAAACCTAAAAAAAGATCAACCAGCAAACATTTTGGTGAAAAGATAATTTATGAAAGGAAATGATGTATGAATCTCTTTCAGTTACAAGTGAGTTCCCCAGAACAATTCTTGTAAACCGTTATATTGCTATAGAAAGGGATCTAAATTCACAGGGTCTAAAGTCACAAGATTTAAAGTCACAAGCAAGTCAGGTATGCTAATGTTGGGTTCTTCATTAAATGAAATCTTTAAAGCTCTTGAAAGATTGAAATTTGACTTCCTATAATCATGCTTTTGTGCTGGACGGAAGAAGAAATTTTTCATTAATTATGTTATATTGTACCCACAACGTAATGTTTTTGTCATGATAGTGAGAAATAAATAAATAAATAAAGACAACATTAGTGTTCAGTTTAAACAAAAGTATGGGACAGTACATGAAAAAGCTGATTTCTTGCTGATGAGAAACCTGAAAGGAATACCTGCCACTTATATTTGTCAGACTCTATGTATGCAGATTTAGTAAAAATTATTATTTGTATCTTGGGGAGACTCTACATGCTTGATCAGGGACTAACATGTCCTTGTTGTAAGAACAGCACAATTAATTATGAGGAAGATAGTCCTTAACAAGTATTTTACAAATGAACAAAAATGAATGAAACAGCTAAAAAGAGACAAGGAACAAAAGAAAAAAAAAAAAAAAGAACAAGAAGAACAGCATATATTGGCATGGTAATAGTCATAAAGTATATTAGAATATGAAAACTCAGATTCACTGATGTTGAAATTGGACCTCTGAGTCGGGATTAATGTCAATTAATAACAACCACTAGAACAGATATTTAGGTTAGTTAGGCATCTAACAACTAGTAAGACTCTTTGCTAATCAAGGTCTTACTTGTAATCAGCATAACAAGAGGGGTCAGCTTTAAAGGGTGAGTCATCCCATCTCTCTGAATTGCTTTTTTCTTGTCTGTCTTTTTTCCACAAACTACATAAGGAGTCTGTGTGATTAGTTTTCTTTTTAAGGTTTTAACTTTTAAATAGCTATTGATAAAGACAATGAATCTTATCCTTTCCCCTTGTTGATTAATTAGCCTCTAACTGGGTTCTTTTACTGAGGCTATCATTGCATTAGATCTATTTTAACAGAAGTGCAAAAAGCACAGAAGAAATTAATCTGTGGAGGTCAATGAGATCCAGTTTGACTGTAATCTAAATTTTGTCCTGCTTTGCGATCATAGTACCAATATTCTATCTTATTTGTTTGTCTAGTCTTAGATTTTAATAAGATTTTTTTTCACTTTAATGTGTTGATTGTATTGGGTGCAGGTGCCCAGGTGTCGGCAGTGGGGGGCTGCAGGGTGGCCTCTGTGAGGAGAGGCCGGGGCTGCCCCGTGCCGGACACAGCCGGTTCCAGCCAATTCCAATGGACCCACCACAGGGCACAGGTGAGCCCCTCAGCCAAGATGGTGGCATGTCCAGGTAAAACGTATTTAGGAAAGGGCAAAACACTGAATGGCAGTGAGAGGGGAAAAATAGCATGAGAAAGAACCGTACGGACACCAAGGTCAGAGAAGAAGGAGGGGGAGGAGGTGCTCCAGATGCTGGAGCAGACATTCCTCTGCAGTCCCTGGAGAGGACCACAGTGGAGCAGTTGTCCACACGGCAGCCCATGGAGCACACTGTGCTGGAGCAGGTGGATGTTTCCTGAAGGACTGCAGCCTGTGGGAAGGACCCATACTGGATGAGGGGAAACGCATGAGGAGGAAGGAGTGACAAAGAGGAACAGCTACAGACCCCAAAGCCCCGTTTCCCATCCCCCTGCACTGCCCATGGGGGAGGAGGTAGAGGGATTGGGAACGAAGGAGTGAGGTTGAGCCTGGAAAACGGGTGGGGGGAAGGTGTTGTTTTACTTTTGTCTTTGTTTCTCACTGTGCTACACTTTTAATTGGCAATAAATGAAATTAATTTTCCCCAAGTTAAGTCTACTTTGCCCATGTTGTAGGCAATCTCCCTCTCTTTATCTAAACCCACAAGCTTTTTCATCTTATTTTCTCCCACTGTCTTTTTGAGGATGGAGAGTGAGAGAGCAGCTGGGTGGGCATCTGGCAGCCAGTTAAGGTCCCCCCGCCACAATGACAAAAAGACAAGAAAGCAAGCAGGGACTACCAAGAATAGTTTATTTTTTTTCTCTCTCTCTTCCCCCCTTCCCCCTGCCCAAGTGCAAAATGGAAGACTTGGGAGCTAAATTAAAGAAACCAAGACAGGCAATTGAAATTGATTAATTCTTATATTAGTCTGATTGCTAACTTATATAACAGTGGAAGAGAAATTACCTAGTGATGTATATGCAGCATGAACTTTCAAAGCTTCAGTTCAGGTACTGAGTCTAAACTAATTCAGTTGTAACCTTGGACAACCTTTGGTTTTTCCAGCAAGTTTTCAGAACTGTTCAGTCTTTGAAACTATACTGTTATTTAAATATGGTTGCAATGTTCTTTCAAATAAGTAACTTTTATAGACCCTACTAGACAGAATGAAATACAATATTGCATAATGTTACATGGGTATGTTCTTTATTATAACCCACTCCCCGAAGTATAGAACTAGTATTGTATTGTCTGAGAAAAGCTTCAAGGTAATGTAAATTCAAGCTGGGTTGTAACTTAAAGGCTGGCAGGTTCGTAAGCTTGTTTGCTGCAAATGCCAGACTGTTTAACCATAATGTACTCTTAACATAGTTATTTTCCTCCAAACATCCAAGGATTTTCTAGGTTTGTTTTTTATTTGTTCTGTGTTATTTAGAAGAATTAAGAGAAGAAATTTACCTGGCTGCATTCCTAATCTCTACATTTGCAAAAATAAACAAATAAAAAATCATATATATCATCAGTGCATATAAAATCTAAATATCATCTCCTTAGTATTGTTCACAACATTGGGACTAACCAAATGTGATACGAAGGATTCAGCATGTGTGCGATGTAATTTAATAAGGACCGTATTGACTGTAATCTAAACTGCTGTTCTGAGAAATCTCAAAAAGTACTTCTTCAAAAACATCCATGACTAACTCCAGCACCATGTTAGCTCCTTGTTGGTGGTTACAGTGTACAAATTCAGAAAAATACATTTTTAACAAAGGTAGTTGTTTTTCTTTGGGTTCATAAATAGTTCAACTTGATAGATTGATCAAAATATTTTAAAATGTAAAACTTCCCTTAGAGCTAAGTACAATGCAGAGATAATGAAAACATAAATTCAGTAATTTAAAAGTCAAACCCATCTTATGTCAGTAATCTGAATGTCAAATCCACCTTTTCTTAAAGTTTTTCCTCTCTTTTTCCTTCTAGTTATATTTGTCCATTCTTTCACTTCAGCTATTTCCTTTCTTGCAGTATGACTCGTTACTTCTCTCATCTTCTACCACTTTCAAGTAGAACAATAAGACTTCTCTTTTTCAGCTTTTTTTCTTCTTTTCTCTTTTTTTTCCTGTTCTTTTCAGGAACAGGAAATACAGTCTAGACAGTCTAGAGTCTAGGTAGAATACAGTCAAGTATTTATTCTCCTTTCCTGAAATCATCCTAGCTGTTTTAATTTTTATTCTCTGTTCTCACTAACTCATATATTCAGTACTTATCTCTTCATTTGCTCTTTTACTTGTTATGAACTTTTCCTTATTTTTCAGTATACTTTCCCATTGCTTCACATTTTTTTTTTTCCTCTATTTTTCTTGAATGAGCAAAGAAAAATTCCAAGTCCTACAGGTAAGACAGAATAACTTGCAACAGTACAGACTGAGGACTGGCTCAATGATCAGTCTCTGCAAAAAAGAACACGGATATCCTGGTGGACTGTGAGTCAGACATGAGTCAGCAGTACACCCTTTTGGCGGTAAAAACTGACCGCTTACAGAGCTGTATTACCAAGAGCACACATTGTAGATCAAGGGAAGGGATTATGTCTCTTTATTTGGTACTTGTGACACCTCACTTAGAGCACTATCTCCAGTTGTGGGCCCCCCAATACCTAAGATGGTTAGGGAGCTGAAATACATTTCATGTGAAGCGAGACTGAGTGAACTGTGTTAGACTGGATGTAAGAAGGCTCAAGGAAGATCTAATCACAGCCTTCTACCACCTAGAGGGTTATAGTACAGAAAGGCTTATACCTGCCACAGAAGCGCACAGAGAGGACACAAGAATACGGTCACAAGTTGTAACAAAGGAAATTCCAGTTCTTCACAATAAGACTGGCTAAGCACTAAAGTGCTTTTACATGAAGGCTTGTAATAGCTCCATCCATGAATATTTTCTAAACATAGATGAGCAAGGCCAGCAGCCAACTGTTCCTGATCCAACTTCGAAGCTAATCTGGCATTGAACTATATGTCAGACTGGATAATCTCCAGAGATGTCTTCCAACCTTAATTTTTCCATGATTCCGTAGGTCTATGATCAGCACTACTAGTCCATAACCAGCATAGATTCACATTGGGGAAGTCGTGCATGACCAACTTGATAGCCTTCTACAATGAAATGACAGTCTTAATAGATGAGGGGACAGCAGTGGATACTGTCTACTTACACTTCAGTAAGGTTTTCAAAGCTGTCTCTCATGGTTCTTATAGAGAAACTGTTGATGTACAGCCTGTATGATCAGACAGTGAGGTGGATTGAAAACTGGCTGAATGGCTGGACCCAGAGGGTAGTGATCAGTGGTTCAAAGTCTAGTTAAAGGCCAGTGACTAGCACTGTACCCCAGCGGTTAATACTGGCCCCAGTTCTGTTTAACGTCTTCATTAATGATCTGGCTGATGGGGCAGAATGTACCCTCAGCAAGTTTGCGGATGACACGTAACTGGAAGGAGTGGCTGATATGCCAGAGGGTCATGCTGCAATGCAGAGGGACACCCTGTGACTGACTAAACCCTGCTCGCCACGTGGGGAGTAGGACATATCCTCTTTAAATCGCTGGAAGTCCTGGGACAGTTTCTCCACAGCTGAGACAAGGGAGGAAGAGAGATTATCTTCATTTTGCCGGAGTTGGCCAGCCAATTCATCCACCGTTGGTCCCTCTCTGTCTTTGTGTCTCAGTGCTGCCGAGGAGTTGACATACGACAATGGTATGCTCTGTACAAACTTCCACCACATGAGTCGTGTGTGCTGGACTTCATCTGGATCTTTGGATAACTGCTCGTTGTCCAAGTCACCATAAATCACCTCCAGCATGGCTAAGGTGCTCAGGTAATGGATACCTCTCTTCATGGATACCCTCAGGTACTGGATACCTCTCTTCATGGTGGTCCACTTGCCTGGATGACGTATAACATTTTCCTTGAAGGGATACCTTTCCTTCACACCTGACAGGAGTCACCTCCAGAGGCTGAGGGCTTGTGCCCCTTTTCCAATCACTTTGTCAATGCCCCCTTCCCTAGAAAGGGCTCTCAGCTGCTTGGCTTCCCTAGTGTCTAATTCCAGGCTACTGGCCCCGTTAGGAGCAGCCAAGTGACAATGTGCTCACCTGGATGAGGTTGAAATCTTTTCACATATCTTGCATCTCACTCAGGGATAGGGATCGGGTGATTACTGCCTCGTTTGTGAGTTCTTCCTCCTCCCCTTCTCCTGATGGCCCTGCTTTTTCATCATCCCTTACTAAATGAGCTGACTTTCACTTCCAAGATTTCTTCTTGTGTATAGGGGCAACTGATACCTGTGCGGGTTGGTTCTCTGGTTCAACCGCAGTGTCTGTCGCTGTGGTTTGAGCAGCCATGGTGCCTGTTGAAGGGGTTGGAGTAGCTGCAGTGCCTGTTGCCAAGGTTTGAGTAGCCGCAGTGCCTGTCATCAGGGTTGGAGTAACTGCAGCGCCTGTCGCCAGGGTTTGAGTAGCTGCGGTGCCTGTCACGGGGATCTGAGTAGCTGCAGTGCTTGTTGCAGGAGTTTGAGTAGCCGCAGTGCCTGTCACTGGGGTTGGAGTAGTCGCACAGCACCTGCATCTGCACCTGGCATCGGTAGCAGACAGGGTGGTCTTTTTAATTAGTTGTTTAACCCTAACCTCTGAGAACAACTCTGAGAACAAATAAAACAACACTGTGACCAAAGACTATTAAACTAATATAATGAATGCTTATAACAAATTTATTTTAACATGCTCTGGTCAAATCTGTTGTTATCTCAACACTTTGTGCCCCATGTTGGGTGCCAAAAAGGACTGTCGTGGTTTAACCCCAGCTGGCAACTAAACACCACACAGCCGCTCACTCACACTCCCCCTCCCAGCGGGATGCGGGAGAGAATCCAAAAAAACCTCTTGTGGGTTGAGATATTGAGAGTTTAATAGGATAGCAAAGGAAGAGGAACAATAATAATAATAATAATAATAATAATGACAAAGGAATATACAAAACCAGTGATGCACAATGCCGTTGCTCACCACTTGCTGACCAATGCCCAGCCCATCCCTGAGCAGTGAACCCCTCCCGGCCAACTTCCCCCAGTTTATGTACTGAGCATGACATCATATGGTATGGAACATCCCTTTGGCCAGTCTGGGTCAGCTGTCCTGGCTGTGCCCCCTCCCAGCTTCTTGTGCCCCTCCTCGCTGGCAGAGCATGGGGAGCTGAAAAGTCCTTGACTTAGTATAAGCACTACTTAGCAACAATTAAAACATCAGTGTGTTATCAACATTATTCTCACACTAAATCCAAAACACAGCACTATACCAGCTACTAGGAAGAAAATTAACTCTTTCCCAGACGAAACCAGGACAGAGGGTGACTGAGCACTGGTACAGGTTGCCTGGGGCGGTTGTGAAGTCTCCCTCCCTAGAGATATTGAAAAGCTGTCTGGACATGGTCCTGGGCAACTGGTTCTAGGTGGCCCTGTTTGAGCAGAGGAGTTGGACCGGATGACCCTCCAGAACTCCCTTCTAACCTCAACCATTCTGTGTTTCTGCCATTCTGTTTTTACCTATATTAGTCCCAGAATGAAGAGCACCATGGCAGTAAGAATCTTTATAACTTGACATAAAATTATGTGGAAAGCAGAGAATAGGAAAAAAACCCAATATATTTGTAGTTGTTTGAGCTGCCAGGAAGATATTTGGGACTGGTTGAAGCTGGGTGGGTCGGAGGTATATTGCTGGCTAGGATGGAGACTTGTAGCCAGCTGGAAATGATGGAATATGTAGCACATTATGATCACCAAGGAATACAGGCGTATTCTGAAAAGAATGCACTGAACTGGCTAATTGTGATTTTCTGCCTGAAACAAACAAGGTTTCACTATCAATGTGAGGTTTCTAAAGCTCTTATCTTCATTTCTGTATTTCTCAGGCTGAATTTCATCCAGTTATTCTTCATTCAGGAAACCATTTCCTCCCAGCCCTAGAAAGGACTGGGGAATGACAAAGTAGTCTGTCAATCTTCCATTTCCTTCTCAAAGGAATATTGAATGCAGTCCATCGTGCAGTCCAAGTCGATGTACAGACCGAGTTCAAACTCATGTGTGTACAGAGTGGATAGTCAGGAGATGAGAAAACTGTGGGAAAACATGGATCAAAGCAATCTGAAATTATTGTTTGAGTGTAAATTGTAACTCGTACGTATGCCATAGTATACAACACAGACCCAGAGTTCAACACTTCCCAGTTTTACATCTTGCTGAACACAAGGATTAAACCTGGATGTGCACTTTCTTTTGGAAAACAGCCTCTGTGAGCCATTGGGAAGGAGCCTTTGGGAAGGAGCCATTGGGAAGGAGCCATATTGTGAAAAGTACTCTGGCTGGATGATCAGAGAATCAAAACTGTAAGGCACAGAGAAAATTACACACTGTTTTTTGTGGACACAAATACTGAACCCCAAAATAAATCAGATAATATTAATGTTCTCCTTTGAACTTAATATTTCTCTTAAATGAGCTAGCAATCACAATGTCAAATATTGCTGAGGGATCCACAAGTATAAAAATGGATGAATGTCAGATATTGACAGTATTAGTCTATCTATTAGTGCCATTAAGTTTTTTTATCTGAATTCAGATCATGCTGTCCCAAGTATTAGCTTCAGTTGTAGAAATACATTGTTAATGTGTAAGTTTGCTTATAAATAAACAGTTTTTCAACTAAGTGATACTTAGCTTTTTCAGGATCTTCAGTGATGATTGAATTGTGTTGTGTTCAAAACATAAAGAGAATGGAATGAGACTTTTAGTGTCTTGAAATAGTGGTACAATTTCAACATATAAGTCTCACTGCAAATAATATTTATTGAGATTTTTTTTAAATCTTGTATTTTTTTTTATTATATTCTTTTTTAACAGAAAGACAATTTGTATTTGTCATGTAGTTACTGCTAACTTAGCATACCTCTAATGCACTGGTCAGATCTCAATGTTTATTAGGAACCATTTTTAGCTCTGTACCTGCCTTTGTGAAATGGAGGATGCCTGTTGAAGCATAAAGCAAAACAATTACATTCCAATCCTATCAGCTCCTTGTTCATATAAGCTCCCTTCCATTTTTTCTGTGCTCTCAGAAAGGATGAGAAAGATGTATAAAGCAGTTCAGATAAATAGTCAAATCTACTTCACTGATAGCATTGGAAGATTTTGTCCTCTGAATCAAAAATAAAAAAAATCAGATGTGATAACTTGTCATCAACATTCCAACCTGTCTTGTTTTTATAAACATCTCTTTAAACTGGCTAAAAATGATTTTTTGAGGTTTTAAGGTTTTTTTGCAATTTATTCTAATTGGCCAGACCCCCATCAGCCCGAAAATTGCCCTTTACTACTATTATTTTCTTGGCAAGACAGGTGTTCTTGCACAGTGTGCAGCAGAGCAAGATATGTAATTCCAAGGAGGATTTCAAGTGACTAATTCCGAGAGCAAAAGGCAAAGGAGGCATTGCATCAAATGAAATGGTGACAAAATTAAGTTTTGTTTGTTGCAAGTTAGAGGGGAAATATAATAGAATGCAGAGCAGTCAGAGGTACATACTCTACGCACAAAGGAATATATTACTTTATGAGCAAATTATAGTCATTTGTATTCTCAGCAAGCAGTGGTGTTAATTGATATGAATTAACAAGAAATTAAAGTAGGTGCCATGGAAATAATTTTTATTTCACATCTTCTTTCCTGTGCTTGTCATGTATTCTGTAAACTGCAAAGGTCTCCTTTCATGTAGCGTTTCAGACTGTACAAAAGGTTCAGGGTCCTGCTTTGCAAGTGATTGTCTCACGTTTGTCAAAATTCTGCTGGTGTGTGCTTTCTGGAATTAGGCAGCACACACAGAACTAAATCTTTGTTCACATTCTGCATTTTTTCAAGTAAGTCTATTTTTAATAAAGATCTGGGATTGAAAATTGTTTGGAACATTGTTTTCTTCATGTTTATTTAACTCCACAAAGTCAAGACTAGCATTTTCTCATGACGTGATTCCTCATCCCTTTCTGTCAGTATAACACACACCTCTCCTTAGCTGTTCACTGCCCCCTTTTTTGGCCTTCTATTCTACTAGAAAAAAAAAAAAAACAACAAAACTTTTGGTGCTGCATTGTAAACTAGGTCAGAGAAATGATCTGGTATAAACTAATTAAAATAAAAAGAAAGCGGGATAGCATGAAAGGAAGGGAGGATCCATTTCAAGGTAGCATGAAAAAGTATACAAGAAACACGTATGAAGCTTCAGAAGCACAAAGTTCTAATACAATCGTTACTTCCACCGAGTTCCTGTGCTCTTTAGCCATTTAAAACAGAGTAGTATAGTTGTGAGATGTTATACAAAATAGGAATAATACTTTTAATGCTCTTTTCACAGAGGAAAAGAAGTGTTCAAAAGCAAAATGCAAAGGCTCAAGGTCACCTGGAGAAATTTTATTTCCTCATATGTCATTTTGTAGCCTAGTTTTTGGGACAAGTTCTGCAAGCCATATTGACAAAAACGTGTTTCTGAATATCCTGGCCAGGGGCTGTTGTCATAAGCATTTCCAAATTACTGTATCTACAAAGCACTGAATTAATTAGGCATGATATATTTTTGGCATGTGACTGCACAGAATGTAGCATAATGTCATGAAATCTACCAGCCTGAACTGCACTGTTTGCAGAGGTGACAGTCTCATGGGAATATTTTCAGCTCTGAATGCACGCAATTTACCTTGAAAGTAAACTGTTAGCTCTCACTAATGCAACCTCTCTTTTCTCTCCCTCTTTTTTTCAATAGCCAGGCCTGATAGGCTGTTTTTTTTTTTTTCTATCAGATCACACTTTGCTGCACAACTTAATAAGAACCAAATAAGAATGTCCCAGCTAAACTCCCAGCACCTAGGAAAGAATTAGAAAAGAATCTGAGATAGCTACAGTGTAGTGAACAGAAATGGCTGGGAAAAGTAATTTATTTCATTGTATGCTAGCTTTAAAATATCCAAAGAATATAGGTATATATACCTGTGTGTATGTATATGTGTTTCATATATGTATATTTGTGTTCCTGCAAATGAATTCTTTTTCCTCTGTATGGACTGCTCAAGTGCTTTATGTGTAATGATTTTTATGAAACAAATGACAGTGAGTAAAATGATTAGATGAAAGAATGAGTCTAGTTTCTTTCAGAGCATAGTTCTATAGTGTTAACAACTGCTGCTTCAAGATGGTGATTTCAACAATATCATCCCCGTAATTTGAAAACTAATTTTGCAGCTGACGGGCTACTTTAGGTTGTAACCCCATGACCACTGTACAGAATCAATGGTGTATTTAACTGAAGTACTAAATTTCACACTAATTGTTCTGTAAAACTTTACCTAGAAAACATCATTCCTGGGACAGAGATTTATATAGATGTTCAGCTCAAGAAAATGAAAATCTTCTCCAAATTGATTGATTTATCTGAGCTGATACTAAATTTTATTAAATAATATATTTTTTTAATTATTATTTTTTACTAAACAGGTACACAGTAGTCCACATTTCTATTGAAAGATTTTATCAGAAAATATATTTTACAGGAATATGCTCACTTTGAATACATTCAGGAAAGAAAATGATCAAAGTAAATTTTTTTATGATCCCAATTCAAAATGGCAAATATTTCATTTTAAGGAAGTAAAAATGCATCACTTAACAGTATTGTTCCACATTATTTTATACAGTAGGAAACATCTAATACTCTATATGTCATATTTTTTACTATATAATAATATTTTAACACAGAATGGAATCATTCATGTTTCAAGCTGAGACAAATGTTGAAGTAATGACATTTTTCTAAAGAATGGTTATTTTGTTTTCCTACCAACTAAATTGCATTGTTTCCTTCTTCTAAACTACAGTAGTACCAGCACTTGAAAGGTATCAAGGTGAATCATATCTTATTTCGTACTTTGACTCATACTAAACAATGAGACCCATAACGTCAGTTCATATTTTTACTATTGCTGTTATGATTATTATTAACAGGAATGGCGAGTAGCAATAGCGTAAATACACATTTTTGTGCTATTCTAACCATACATGGCAAAATGATGGCCTTTGCAAGAACAGAGTAAGAGATAAATAGATGCAGCAGATCAACAATGTTTACACAAGTAAAGAATTTGATAACACTGTTTAGCATGTAATAGTCTTATTAGGTCCATTTTCTATCTGTTGCCAAGGCTTTCGTGTGTCTCAACAAACTTTTTTGTTATATATTATAATAAACTGTTTCAGCAGACATGTACAGATGTTTCAATGAACAACAGAATAAATAAAAAAGATCTCCAAAATAAAAAAGATCTTTGAAAAGCTAGTGAGAGAGCAATAAAGGCTGACTTCATCAACACAGTAAAGGTAAGCATTAACATCTTTATCCCATACAGCAAACTGTAGGTTCCCTTAATGGGAAATGGGTAGTTTGCTTCTAATATATTGGAGTGCAAGAAGCCAAGGCTGTAGGAAGAATGATATTATCTAAGTAGTACTGTGAAAAATAAAACAAATTTTAAAGCATGTAGATAGTGAAAAAGTGTCAGGGTCAAAGAAGAAGGACAGCTGTCATAAAGACACGAAGTACTTGATGATTTTAGTTGTATGAAAACAGAAAATTCTATGTTATAGTTGTTATGAACGCTGAATGTGTTATGAATGTAGAATATGTAGACTCAGATGGATGCGCAAATCTAGAATAAGGGCCAAGTCATATATTTTGTATCCAGGCTTCTGTGACAGGAGGTGAGTTACAGTTCTTTACAGTTACTAGAACTGCAGTGGGAATTAGTGCCTGCTTCTATACACGCAACATCCAAAAATTATATTAAATCCCACTGGACTGCAGGTGTTGGTGGATTAGGAATATTCACTTCTTTTGAAAATCTAAAAATCTACTTGCTAAAGATCATCAAGACAAACTATACTTTGTCAAGCTTGTAATCTGCTAAAAGAAACTGCAATGTTATTTTTCTACAGTCTACTTTATCCTCTCTGAATCCATTGAGCTAAATTCTTTTTTTTTGTGCAACACAAGAAACTTGAATACATTGCAGGTAGTGATATGGAACTGCTAAAGGACTCTGACATTAAAAATAAATAAATAAATAAAAGGAGAGTCACTCGCTTCTAAGTAAAAAGCTTTTGTCACAGTTGTGAATGGACAGGCAGGGAGGGACATGAAATAAAATGGTACCTTTGGTGAAAAGGTACATCTGAGTCAGGATGAACCATCAAGATTCTACAAGAACTACTCTAAAAATGATACTAATTCAATAAACACGTATGCTACACATTATTTCTTTTTTAAAACAAATAATACAGATTTAAT
This sequence comes from Phoenicopterus ruber ruber, assembly GCA_009819775.1. Lineage (NCBI taxonomy): Eukaryota > Metazoa > Chordata > Aves > Phoenicopteriformes > Phoenicopteridae > Phoenicopterus > Phoenicopterus ruber. The sequence goes on along the minus strand of CM020215.1, from coordinate 184,258,664 downwards.
TATGTACAGAATATCATACATAAGTTTAAAAACCCTTCAAAAGGGTGTTTTTTTTCAAGGAATACCTCTAGGCACATTGTCATCATGACTCAGAAGACACTGACGTATGAGACATTTCCATTTTTACCTGTGAGTATCTAAAGGAAAGGTTTTTCCAGTGTATGGTGCAAAAAAGAACCAATTGAGCCTTAAAGAGGCTGATGAGGAGGAAGGAGTGGATAATAATCACTGTAGTGCAGCGGGTCTGAGTGACAGACCAAATGGCCATCTGTTAGTATGAGTAGAACAGGGAAAAAGAAAATGGAGTATGTTTGGGAAAAAAGAGAAAAAGCTGAAGCTTTCAAATGATGAATCTTGACAATTAAATGGACATTCCAGATAATGTGTCAGGAAATACTGGATGAAAATGAAATAAAGGTTGAGAAAATAGATATGTGAGTCATCATTATTGTAGAAGCTATATAGTTTGAGATGGTGATAAGGTAAAGAGAAGAAAAAATGAAGATCTGAAGGACAATATCTCAATAAAAGACAGACAAGGGGAAAAGGTTAGCCATTAACAGGTTAGTTGTAGGGTAGCCATTTAAGCATAAACAGAGTTTAATCAGGCCAAATCCTCTGCCAAACTCCCACCATGGCCTGTCTTGCACTGCACTTCTGCCAAGATTAGGACTCTGTTCTGGTGAGGTTTTGACCATTTGGCTTCATATCTATCTTCTTTCCAGCTTTTTTATAGCTGCTCCACTTAAAATATACATTGTCTACAACAGATACTGTATCCCTGAATAGCAAAATAGAGACCCTCCAGCCTGCCTTGAGACCAGAGGTATTAGTACAACATAAAAAAGTCAGTAACAGTGTAGTGGCTGTAGGCTGCTTACCATTCCAAGGTCCCACTCTGCAGACATTCCCATGTTAATCATGTGCAAGGAGAGCTCTTTTCCACACTGGAGTTAATGGAGTTATCTGTTCTTTTGCAGTGTAATTCAGTGTATTCCACTTTGTCACTGGATGTTGTCTTTATCTTTATGCCATTGCTGGATTGAGCAAAACATATGGTCAAACATCTCAGAAAAAGGACAGGTGGAGGGGTGGGTTTTTCCTCTGTTAATACTAGAATATTAAATTCCTCCTGCTAAATTTTATTCTACAGTTATACCAAGGATACTGGTTTATAAATAATCACTGATCTTAGTTTAAACTGCATCAAACAAAACTTGTATTTAAAGATTATTTCTTGTGCTTTGAACACTTTCAAACCTGACAGGAATTAGAGGAGCACGCACCTTCAAGTGCTGACAGAGCTGCAGCAAGCAAGGAAGCAAATAGTCAATCTCAGTCGAGAACTCCGCCACAGAGAAGGAACATTTATACTGCAAATAGCAGTAGCTCATCACAGTCATCTGTTTTCTGGTTCTGTAGCCATTTATCTGCAAACAAAACTTTGACATTCACTAAAAGGCAGTAAAGAAAATGGAGCAGGTAGGAAACGTAAAGGAAGACCCTACAGGACAATGTAAGGAAAGGCACAGTAGTTGACAAAGATAGCTTGGGCTCTTGGTACGGCTGGGATCAGTTCTCCCAAAGGCCAAAATGACTGTTCAATTTCCGGCATAACCTTGAAGGGTTCATAGAATCATAGAATCATAGAATTGTTCTGGTTGGAAGAGACCTCCAAGATCATCGGGTCCAACCATTAACCTAGCACTACCAAGTCCCCCACTAAATCATATCCCTTAGGGCCTCATCTAAACGCCTTTTGAATACCTCCAGGGATGGGGACTCCACCACCTCCCTGGGCAGCCTGTTCCAATGCCCGACAACCCTTTCGGTGAAGAAATTTTTACGAATGTCCAATCTAAACCTCCCCTGGCGCAACTTGAGGCCATTTCCTCTTGTTCTGTCGTCTCTTACGAGGGAGAAGAGTCCGACCCCCATCTCTCTACAACCTCCTTTCAGGTAGTTGTAGAGAGCAATAAGGTCTCCCCTCAGCCTCCTTTTCTCCAGACTAAACATCCCCAGTTCCCTCAGCCGCTCCTCATAGGACTTGTGTTCCAGACCCTTCACCAGCCTCGTTGCCCGTCTCTGGACACGCTCCAGTACTTCAATGTCTTTCTTGTAGTGAGGAGCCCAAGATTCACATCCTGCTACTGAGGAGATACTAAAACCTGAGGTGTCAGTGTCTGTTGTTTGTCCTCCAGTTCACCTAGGAATAGTTCTGAATAAAGTGAAAAATAGAGTCCCATAAAAGATTAGAGGGATGCCACCTTTAAATATTCAAGTTAAATGTGTAGAAGCCCAGGCTTCTAGTACAATTAAAATATATAGAGATACTTCTATACTTGGTGATTCTGTTCCTTTTAAAATTCATCCCTTTGTGGTCCCTCTTTCGTATTAATAGCAAAGAAGCCTAAGTATCTCCATTCCTCACTTAGATATTTCTATTAAATGGGGTGGAACTGGACTGGAAGGGTCTTATATTTTGATGTGATCAGTTAATTTTGTTTATTTTTAAACTCAATTTAGATTTTAAAGGAAAGTTTAGAGAGGGAAAGATGTTTTTGCATATGTCTATGTTTATATATTCTTTATAGTCAAATGTATTCTTTATAGTAAAAATATATGATTTTCCTGTTAAAGGTTGGTAATGGAAGACTTATTTTTGTGTTCTCTCCTTGGAGTTTTTAATCTATGATTTTAAGATTTCTTAGCAGTCCCTTTATCGTTTTAATTATATTTCTACTTAAATCAGCATGAGAACTTAGGCTAGCAGTGAGTGTTTCAAAACCTCTCCACCTAAAGTCACACCTAAATTTAAAGCTCTGTAAGAAAACCATTACTAAGAGAGCTTAGTGGAAAAAAACCTTCTAAAAATTACTGCTGAGGAGGCTTGTAAAGATCATGCTGAGCAGTAGGTCAAAAAGCCCAACCCATTGACACCTGCTAGAGTTAGGGAATTCACTTATCCTGGTAGGTGGCTACTTCTCTTCACTCATCCCTTTTGACATTGTTCTCTTATGTCGTTTGGACATATTCAGTAAGGTGATATAAGGGGCAGACTTTTCCTGTGCTTATCTGTATGTAGTGGAGGTATGGAGACTTGTTACTGCTTAATAGGCTACTTTATTTGCACTTACTGAACAAGGCTAGCATCATACAAAGCGAAGTGCAGAGTGAGAAGGGACTCGTACCAACTCAGGAAATTCTGTTTGGAATATTTGCACAGCCCCGTTGAAAGAGGTAGTAGATCATTCAAGCCTTATCCAGGCTCCTGTCCTTCCGTGGTCTGGCATTTTTGAGGACAGAGCTGGAACCCATTTAAGTTATCTGAAGTTTGTATGGATGACACAGTTAAAATTAGCACACACGAGGTCCGTACAGGTAATATATTCTCCTAAGACAGAACAGAATCAAAGCAGTTTCTTGCTTAGTCACAGTAATGAAAGCAAAGTAATATAAGACGAAAACATAGCCATTAACTTGTCAATGACTTGACTGATGAGTCACTGCAAGTAGCTGATATCCAGCTGAAAATCTAGGTAAGAATCCATGTAAAGAATCAATTGTCTAATGGTGAGCAACACATGTTGAAGAACTGACAAAATGTGTCAATTGTATGTTTTTCAGGAGTAAAGGGAGAAACCTAACCTAAGCTCTGGATACACCTGACTTTTTACTATAGGCAGAGTAAAACACAGCATATATATTCATGTAAGCATAACTGATGATACAAAACTTTGTAGGAAGTCATAATCCAAGGCTAAGATAGACACATGGCGCATTCATGTTTCTCCTTTGAATTCAGTGGAGATGGTGAGATTGGCTGTGTAATGTGTAGGGGAACTCTGGCCTAATACAGTTATATAACTTAATAGCTTGTAATCATCGACCTCAATGTGCATTCCATAAGCCCATATTTTCATGTTGCCCACTAATTTTGCCCAAGTTCTCACATGTGCCTATACAGCTGCACAACCTCCACATGTACTGGACCTCAAGCTGTTGAGAGCTTGGGTTTGCTTGCAGCTATGGCACTACGTACAAGGTGAAAAAAAAAAAAAAAAAGCATAGCACTTTCCTAAATAAACAGATAGATAGATAGATAGATAGAAAGAAAGAAATTACAGAGCTGAGATTTGGAGGTAGATTGTGCAGCTAGACAGCTGGCAATGTGCCCACTGTTTACATATATTTTGTGACATACATATCCAGCAGCACAGGACCTGGAAGGTGCATGTGCCCTTCTCACATTGTTTTAAAGTTGTATTATTGGCCCAGCTGTATTCAACAATTACAGTGTTAATTGAGCTCAAAGCGAACAAACTCATCTACTGTTTCATTAAAGAATTAACTTTTCCAATTAAAGTTTAGCTTTCTTTAGTCCATTTACATAGACATCATCCTAAAGCAAATAGAAGAACAATTTATCACCGTTACAGCTTTCTGAAACATAATCACGATGAGCTTATCCAGTGTCAGAGTTACTGAAATAAAACTGTTATAACAAAATTGATTAGACAGATTTAAGGAAAAAAGAAGTTCAGCATTATTTGTGTAATGAGATACTCAATAGTCAAGTTACAAAATAATTTGTAGTCACGAAAATGTTGATCTTGCAATAGTCATTGTCTAGGAAAGTCAAGTGTACGTATATATAAAATGAATTCTATTACAGAGCACATACCTCTGTGTACCTTTGTGAAAATACACTAAGACCTGAGGTCTTGTGCATTTATGCTGCTGATAATTAAAAAGTAAATATGGATGAAACATTTTTGACTTATAATTTCCATAAAATCTTCACCTTATCCAATTAAAGAAGAAATGACAGTGATGCTAGCTGTAGAGCTTTGACTAATAAGCCACAAAACGCAAACTGCAGGACACAATTATTACTTTAGTGGAAAAGTATTATGTAAAAGCTTGCAAGACTCTAAGCGATACCAAATAAAAGTTTACTCAGTGAGAGGTACTTTATCTTATTTATTCATCTTTGCCACATATGAGAGTATGAGATTTAGTAGACAGTGATGTATTTTGGAGAATCCATGTGGGAACAGTGATACTGAGCAGTTACTGTAGAAATGTTCTATTGTGTAACCCTTATCTATCTATCTTTATATTGCCCTATCACAATAATATCTGAATGTCACAGAATACACACCTGTATAATGCCCTTGTGAAGTGTCAATAGCCTCATTTTAAAGGTGGGAAATAAGAGATAGAAAAATAAATCATTTTTTTTACCATAGATTACTTGGGTAAAATATGGCAGTTAGGCTGAATTTTTATCTCCCAAGACTTCAGCTTTTTACTTAACCAGTAGTTCATCCTTCCTCATATAGTTATTTATAATTTAATATAGATCAAAGCATAAATGAGATAATTGAAAGTGAGACTTGTTTTCAGTTTGTAGAAAGATTGAATAAAGTATTCTTGCACCAGGTTCAACAGCTATAACTGTGGTTCTACTATAGATCTGGTTAAAGCAGCTCTCAATTTTATAAATGTGGGTTCCAGTCAACTCCCTCTTTTGTTCATCAGTGTCTAACTTAGAGAAACCACAACTGAATGAGAAGAGCTGAACCTTGGAAAAAGCTCTCGTGTTTCTTTTCCTTCTGGAAAACTTTGAAAATTCCTTCTTGTTCTGAAAAAGATCTTTATTTTCACTAACACTTTCATATTTCCTTCAGCTTCCCCCTATGTTACCATTTTTCATGCAGGTATTCTGCATTTCAATACAAAGAAATCTCTTTATGGCTCAAAATACCCCCCAACATTTCAGCTTTTCTGTCACCATTTTTGAAAGTTTCAATACAATCTGGGCATTCAAAAAAGTCTAGCAATTTCCCAGGGTGGCAATTCTTCCAGTTCCAGATCATGACATTAAAATTAATCTTTGTTTTGATAACTTTATTTCTCTCAGCTGAGTGTTTAAATCCATCATAGTAAGGAATAGATGCACAGAATTGTCTTGTCTTACAACTGCATTGGGACCTTATAGGAGAAATCAGAAGTATGCATGCTTCAGAATATATGGCTTATTTTACTGGAAGTTTATCAAAATATCTAGTAAGGGGTATGATAGTGGGAAAATCTGTATTAGGCGTTTATAAGCTTCTGTCCTCACTCTTTTTTCACAGCAGTCTGTTGAGGCAAATAAGTACTGTTCTTTGCCTTATACAATTACAGAACAACACTAAGAGTAGGATTATTTTCATTTTGGACATCTAAATTTAGGTATCTAAATCTAAACTATTACCCTAGACTTCCTATATTAGTACAGATATATAGCTAACAGCATTAAGTACATCAACAGGGCTTTTATCTGCCTGCCTCTGATTTCACCATGATGTGAGTTGTACTTTGGGAATACCTGCTTCACTTTAGTGAGAACAGATGATTTTTGGAAAACAAACTCAGTAATAGTAATCGTACATTTAGGTGACTAAGACAGAGAGATGAATGCCAGCCTAAATCTAAAGCTCACACTGAGATTTAGGCCAATGTCCTAGGATAAGTAGTTTTGTGTATATTAGTAGTTGCTGCAGTGAACCTCTTTTCTTCTCGATCTTGGTTGGGGGAAAAAAACTCCCCCCCAAAAAAAAATCCCAGAGGTCTAATAGGTAGTTACCGCTGAGCGACAAGTAAAAAATATTGTGTGTGCAATCTCACAGAAAGAAAAATCCACCAATGCAGTCAGTTGCAAAGGCCCACATTCACTTAACAAACTTTAGAAACTTAACTGAGACTCCTTGAAGCTTGATGTTTCTACTCCATTTTTCTCTTACAACTTTCTATATATCACTGAAGCTCCTCATTTAGCAGTTACGTTACCGTAAGGTCAACAGAGTGAAAAAACCATCCTCAGATGTTAGTCAGACCAGCTAAATTCTTAAGTCATTTTCTAGATGAGCCTCTTTCTCTTTCCACTGACTACAGAAAAAGAATTAAGGAAACTACAGTCTCAGCTTATAGTGAGACACATGTCCTTTATCATAGGTGTCTAGAAGTTAGATGTTTAGGTCTGAGATAATCAATCCAGAGTCCTTCTCTAGCCACTGTAGAGCAGTATGCACTTCTTTAAGGCAATTAATCTTATACTAAAAAAAGGACATCTAAAATAGGTCTGACAAATTAGCTTCTTATCATGCCTTTTTCTTGTCACTGAATATGAAGGGAGCCTATGGTGACTAGCCCAAAGTCAAAATTCTAGACATAGAAAATTACATGAAATGAATTGCCCTTCTGTCAGGTGGCTAAAACTATGTAAGACAAATTGCTGTATTGCACCTGGCCGGAATGGAGTTAACTTTCCCCACAGCAGCCCATATAGTGCGGTGCTTTGTACTGGTAGCTAGAAAGGTGTTGACCACACACCAGTGTTTTGGCTACTGCTGAGCAGTGTTAACACAGCATCAAGGCTGTCTCTCCAACCTAGGCCTGGTAGACTTGGGGTGGGCAAGAGATTGGGAGGGGACACAGCCAGGACAGCTGATCCAAACTGACTAAAGAGATATTCCATAGCATATGACATCATGCTCAGCAATAAAAGCTAAGAGAAAGGTGCAGAGGGGTGTGTGGGGAGGGGTGGGATGGGGAGGGAGGCATTCGTTACTAAGGTGCTTGTCTTCCTAAGCAACTGTTATGCGTAGTGAGGCCCTGCTTCCCAGGAACTGGCTGGACATTGCCTGCTGGGAAGTAGAGAATAATTTTTTTTTTTTCCTTTGCTTCCACACGCTGCCTTTGCTTTTCTTTATTAAACTATCTTTATCTTGACCCATGAGCTTTTCATCTTACTTTCTCCCCCTATCCCACTGAGGAAGAGAAGTGATGGAGTGGCTTGGTGGGTACCTGGCAGCCAGCCAAGGTCAACCCACCTCAATTACCTTCCGACATTTGTATCCAGTTCCCTTTCAAATCAATTAAAATCTCTTCACTGTCTTCAGTAATTTTCAAGGTTGGCCTCAAAGTATTTAGAATGTTATTTATTGAGGAGCTTGTTCACTGCTGACTGAAGACACAGTTGCACCTGCATGTAATGTGCGTAGTCTGCTTGTGCTTTATCTAATAGCTAACACACTTTAAGCAGTTAGGCTGATCCATATAATTGAAATTGAGGAATGTTATTGTTTGTAATGTGGTACTTGTCATTACTTTTGATAGCCATTGTAAACCAGATATAAATAAAAGTCACGAATTACTGAAACATTTATTGTCAGCATTGCTAGATAAAGGGGAAAAGTGATGTATTCACTATTTACGTGGTGAGTGACTGAAAAGATATAGTAAAAACAGTATTGTTAAGGACAAAGACAGAAACAGGTGAAGTATCTTTTTCTTAGAAAGTTGAATTAACACTGGTGGGAATACAAAATATGGAAATTTATTTTCCAATAATATTTTCAGTCAGTCTTATTATTGTATATCTCAGAATCAGAAGGCTGAACTACAGAAATGTAAACTACTGCATTAAAAGAATGAACTAAAGCATAGTATGCTTTCACCACAAGCTTGAATTAAAATCAGTGAAAATATTTTTTAGATATGAAAATAATAGGGGAGGGGTTTCCTCCTTTTTACTATCTTTTAGTTTTGCATTGTTCTGTACTTTATATTTTAGCTTGGAACATAAGTAAAATGCAAACACTGTCAGGAGATATTGAAAAGTACAAAAGAATATTTCTGGCCTTCTTATACAGACAGAAGCACTCTGGATAATTTGAATAAGTTTCAGATAAGCAGCCATATTTTTGGGTGCTCATTAGAGCTTGGTGAATAATTTATAACAAATAATTTAGTTGATGAATTTTAACTCTCTTCGGCTCACAAATTGTCCATGAACAGATTGTGATTTTCCTAAATTAGCTCATTATTCACAATCATTCAGTGAATAATTCCTGTGAATATTTCTTTCTCTGTAGCTAGCTTGTGGCCAGTTGTTGTAAACAGTTAACTTTCAAGCTGTTTTGGTCTGACATATAAATCCTGTAGAATATTTCTGCTTAACTGTAACGTTTGAAATCAAATTATCAGGAATAATAATAATAACAATAATAATAAAATCCTATATAATACATGCACTTTCCACCCTACGGTTCAGTTCTGTGTCCATCACTGTAATATTTAGATGTCCTGCAAAATCAAGTTAATTTTCTCATACACTCAAAGTGAAATAAATCCTCATACATTCAAAAGTTGTTGAGAAGTTTCTGAAAATGTTGTTCATTCCTTCACTTCCTTTGATTCAGCATTGTGAGTGGGCTATATCAACCAGAATCATGATGAAATGAGAAAGCAAAGGGAGTATTCATGCAGTAGTAGGAAAAAATTTTAAATGTTTAAGGATATTGATGGAGTAATTTTTGAGCTTAAGTAATAAATTGTATCAAAGTTTTTGAGTTTGACTTGTCTTTTGTAATCTTGATGTTGGATTTTATTATATAAGGCCAATGCTGCATGAATAATACCTTTTGAATTTTGAAAGAAATATTAATTATTTAGCTCAGGATGTAAATCACATCTCTTGGGACTAAAAGAGGAGAGGCAGATGTATGTTCCTGAGTAATTTATATCCTTGTATTGTCTGTATTCCTTGTATTGTCTGTATATTCTCAATTTCTTAAAACTGTAAAAATGTTCAAATTAAGCCATTTAGCTTTATGACTATATGACTACTCTTATGCTAATATTTACTTAACAAGGTTGATGGAAAAGCATATTTTTTCATTATATTCTTTTTTTTTTCTTTCCATTATTCCATTAAATCCCTGTTTAGGTTGAATGCTTTGTCAAAATGTTGTCACATATCAGTATTTTCTTTATGAGGAGTAATGAAGAAATCTTAAGATATATTTTTAAGTGAATCAGCAATTTTATTTATTTGCAATGGATGTAAACGGTGAATTCTCTAAACACAGTCATAATCAAGTAAGAGGAAACAATTTCACAGCAGGAGGTCTCTTTAAGAGAATAATCAACCAAAATCCCTCTTCTTTAGTTTCTTGTAGAAACACTGATGCTTTTGAAGCCTCCTTGCTGCTTTCTGTATCAGCTTTTGTCTCCCAGACACCAAGAAAAATGATCTTTCTTCAGATACCGAGAACCTTAATTTGTTATATATTTGCCCTGGAAAAATGGCAGAGGTTGGAAGGCTCAGGTTATATTCAAGTCTCTGTTTGTCCCTGTACTCTGGATCTCAAATTGGTTTAGATATTGCATTACATGGAAAAGTTTAATAAATGAAACCTCCTTAAATAAAAGTTAGCTGTAAGGAAATGACTACATACTGTAACAGATTCCACAACACTGGTCAGATTTTTCCAAGGCTTGATTGCTGAAATTAATTGGACTTTGATTTGTATAACAATTGCAAGATCAAGTCTCCAGCTCTAAGTGATATTTTTGCATACAATAGGCTCTCCATCCGTTGCTATATTTAATCAGAAACATATAAGCAATCCACATTGTCAGCATAAAAAGGTACATTTTATTTTGTACACATTTATTTTTCACATCCAAAAAGTTCATGTTGTGCATTAGCTCATACTCAGTAACTATCGGCTACAGAAAACTCAGACAGTGCTGTAACATTCACTGTCACTTCTTACTACCTTCAAGTACTTGCTTTGTTTTCTGTGCAGAACCTCTGCTCTGTAGCTGTGCCATTTTCAGTATCTAATACTACTTCTAGTAGTGGGGATGTTTTAGCATGGATTATCACTCAGAAACTTTCAACAAGTTATTGCACAAAACTTTCATGAAGTCCTTTATCCAAAAAAGAGTTTTTTCAGAAAAGCATCCCAGAAAACCTGAATCACAAAAAGAAATCAGTCATTCACAAGGACCATAAAGCAGTATTAATAGGATGGATTTTTCAGAAATTATTTTAAACAAATGTTCTGGAAATGAATTATCTGAATTTTATGTTTCATCTTGAATATTTGATTTTAGTTATTATTATTTAGTTTTCTTATCTATATTTCTATAAGAAACATCCACTAGGTTCCTAAGCTCAAAAATTATGCCTAAAACCATTTTTGTGCGAGTTCTAGCACAGATTGCTGTATTGCAATGATGTGCACCGTGACATCTCAGTTTTCTGTATAGATTATGTCCAAAACAGTGTTCCCCAAAGAACAGAAATTCCACCTACTTGTGAATAAGTATATGATGAGGGTCCTAAACCTCCACTGACACAACTTGAAAGAAGGGGAGTCCGAAGTGTAATTGAGAAAAAAAAAAAAAAGGAAAGAAAAAAGAAAAAAAGAAAAAAAGAAAAGAGACAAGTCAATAGGGTTTTGGAGAGAGCAAAACATATATATCTACTCAGAAATATGAGCCTGTGGAGTCTACTTACTTTATAGAACTATTTCCTTAGCCTGAGTAAAGGCAGATATTTTTAAAACACGCACTAAAGGGATGACAGGAAGTCAACGAGTTTTTAAGTAGTATACTTAAATAAGAATCTACAGTCCCTGAAGTCAACAAATATTTCAAACAATGAATGAGTGCATATTCCACTCTTGTCTCATTGCAAAAGGGGGGAAAAGAACCAAATAAGAACATGAAGAAAAATTAGTTGTCAGGTTAGTTCTCAGGGCATGGAAATCAATGATTTGTTTTGTGCTTTTGCCTTGAATCTTTTAGCAGAAGCGCTTGCTTTCTCCCCATGACTCGGAGTTAGCTGGTATTATTGACATATCCACAGAAAGGCTGTAATTTAAAAAATGTATACTACTCGGCAATGAGTTTATTTAGGGGCGCTTTCGAATGTCAAGGACATTTGAGACAGTTTGCTTATTTCAGGCTGTGGAATTTCAAGACATGAAAGGCTGGGAATAGATACATGGTGTTTTTTTTTTTTTGTCTAGCACAATGCACAATAGACCTATTTTAATTCCTTTTTCTTCCTAAATTTCTATGCCTCATAGTATTCAGCATACCCGTCCTCAGAAAGTCCCATGCTGAATCTTCACCTTCCAAGTCTCTGGTCTAGTATCAGATTCATTATAATATAGTAACTTACTCTAAAAGCAGAGTGTATTAGATACTGAGTGCTGTCCTCAATTATGTATATATTCTCTTTTGTTTATAGCAGCAGGGTTATTTTTTCCCAAAATTTACGTTGGCCCTTCCTGTATGCCAGAAGAATAAGTAAGAGGTGAAAATGAACGACGTATTTAACATGAAATTAAGAAGTTACAATAAGTACATCCTTCAGTGCATGTAAGATTTAGTAGGATCCAATGAAAAGAAGTCAGTGGCAAGAATGACTGATTTAGTATATTATGAATCTCTGTAAAAGATTTCATCTTTAGGTTTCAAGGCTGTAGGAAAAGCTTGACACTCTGGACTCCAGATAATCCAGCCAGCTGGGATTTGTTCAACAGGAGATGTGAAGTATAGCTGCTCACGCTCTCTACGTAGCTAAGACATGATGCAGTCTGAAGTCACAGACTAAAGGCTTTCATAATGTATTTTTTCAAGTCACTAAGGAAAGCCAAGAGCACCTCCTATAACCCTGTTCCAATCTATTGCTCTACAGCCAGGATCTTTCCTGGGAGCATGTTTTATCAGTCAGGTTCTTTCTTTTCCCAGTAACAGTGTCCAAACAGCTATTAAGTCCTATTAACCTGTAACGATTAGTGATTCCCATTAATAAAAGCTTTTCATTTGTTTAATTGAAAAGGTTTTACTGTATACAATATTTCTTAGAGCTGTTTTAGCAAATTCAATAGAAGTAGTACTTCATTTCCTCTTCATTATCTGAATATGTTAATTAGTATTCCTTTGAAATACCTGCTATTGTGGATACCCCAGTGATCCAGAGTCCCACTAGTGTCAGAATCACTCTGTTGACTACAAGAAAGAGCAACCTACTGGTATTTCCCTTCTCAAAACTCTCAATCTATGAATAATGAAAGGGTTTATTTTTCTCAGGTGAACACCTATTCGGTGAGCTACTGTAGCAAAAGATCGTTAGCCAGCTTGTAGCTATTATGGTGATTCGGAGGATACCATAGGATGTACATGTCATCACTTGGCACGTCCTTCATATCTCATCAAATGCAAGAAGGAATACTTGATTAGTGTCAGACAGTTGCGAGCAGAGACATGTTTGGCTGCCATCATTCAGTGCAGGTATCAGCATAATTGTTATCTGCTATGAAGTTAGAAGAATGTTTTTTTATAACAATGCACTCCTGATGCAGCTGTAATTTGTGTGCAGAATATTAGATCAAAACAAAAATTACTGTATTTGTTGTGAATAGTATCAGTTCTTAATATTCTTCTCTTTGACTGCAGCCAGGGCCTAGTATTCTGCAAAGGAGGTGATATAAATCACTGATAGATTGCTTCACCTGAGACAGCACAGTAGGTAGTCTGAATTCAGCCTTTGTTCATGGAAAGTAAATTACTTGAATATAGCCTGAACTGCACAAGTCTGAAGTTTTTAGGGAATTACATAAATGCAGGTGGACTGACTTTGAGTATATTTTGTTTGCTGCACTGACGGAATGATCTGTTTCCTGAAGAGTTGAATTTGCCCTCAGTTTGAACACTGATCAGAAGAAAGCTGCACAAGAAGTTCTTGAAAACGTAACTCCATTTAATCTCCCTATTCTCTCCAAGTAGTTACAATTGTCATAATCAACCTGTTTGCTTTTGTGCCATCAAATTTTGGGCCTGGATAATACAGCTACAAACACAGATGGAAACCAGAAATACTTCTTATAGCATCTAACAGTAAAAATGCTTCTGGAAAAACCATCATAGATAGGTACACAGGTAAGCCTTCCTTTAGAGGAACTAAATACAATTTTGAAAATGTATTATATGCATGTTTATCTTTCTATCTTTCTCTTGAAGGAATTATGTTATATAAAGCTTTACTCATAGCAGATTTGTTTTATTCAATGTAGTATTTCTCACATTTCTTTGTGTCAAATATATGTACAGTCTTCTAAAAAAAATCTTATACAATATTTAACTGTAATATCCTGACATAATATGTTCTATAGAATGACTTCTTATAAGCCTTGTAAGAAAGTATAATATAGTGATAAAGGATTTATTTATAATTTAGGTTCCCATTGGAGTCTGTGTAATCAACAATATTCCCTCATATCTATAATAAAGTCTCTTTCTGTATGTAATTGGTTTTAGGAAGCTAACTCTTCCATGTTGCTTTGAGTCCCTTAAGCATTGAAGAAAGAGTGAAAACAGTAATTCCCTACTAGTTGCTCTCTCTGCTTTTTCCCAAGAACTAAAGATCAGTTCACTCTACTGTTGAGATTTTAACTTATGGCATGGCTTTTGTTGTTGTTGTTGTTGTTGATTTCTTCTATTTTAACTGAGCTCTCATCACTATGCTATTTGAACACTTCAAGTTAAATTCTGGGAGTAATTCAGGGAAAGTCAGCACATCAGCTCTGGAAAGTAAAAAACTTACATTACCCTTACCTTTCCTGTGACGGCTACAGGTATTGACCTGTATGTGCAAGGTCAAGAGCTGCTTCTGTGAGCCATTCCACCTATGTATCTTCTTGCAAGCGTGGGTACGATAGCAGAGCTCCAGGTACACCCCCTATGCAGCTGAAGTACCGTAGTACTTCATAACTATCTATATAAGAGCAAGACAGTTTACATTCTCCTCTCTATTTTACCCCATGTTTGACTCTGGGAGAAAATCTGGTCATTGGTTTACTCTTTCAATGAGTTTGAAGAAGCTTCTATGGAAATGTTTATAGAAAGGCTAAGGAGGAAGTGAAACATGAAAAGTTACTGAGTAAGGAATAATAAAATGTCCATTTGAGATGGCAGGATTGATCCCATGATATACTAAGCATATAGATATGAATCTTAATAAGTAATGTCCATTGAGCTCACTTTGTGTGCCTGTGTAGAAATTTCTGCCTTTGTGGGTTTTTTTATGTGGTAAATCAACTTTCTCTTGAATAAAGAAACTCCTGATCTGCTTTCAGCAAAGCACTCCATAGAGATGGATGGAAATAAGGAAAATCTTCATGAAACATTGAAATATTTAAGTTGATTATGTTTTTCAATGTTTGAAGTGCAACACCATTTTCCTTTCTTGTGATCCTTTTCCTCTTTCCCAAAGGAATCAATAACTCTGTGATTTATATGCATTTTTTCTTTCATTTTTCCTCCTTCTTACCACAGAGTAAATGATCATAAATGATATGTAGAACTCGTTATTCACTTATCAGTAGACAGAATTACTACTCTTAAAATGTTTAAAATTTCTACAGTCTTGAAAAATTACAAAGCTGCAAACAGAAAATAAAAAAAGCCACACAAAAACGGAAAAAAAAAATCATACAAACATATTTGCAGATAACAATTTCTATTACATTGAATGAGTGAAAGAAATAAAGAGAAAATGGATAAAAGAAAGACTTGGTGAGGTGTTATTTTTTTGTCACCATTCAAATATGCCAGATTTAAAAGTAGCTTTAACTGTTCCAAATGAAGTTAAGCACTAATTCCATTTTGCTGGACTAATCATTACAGGTTTAGGAACAATTGGAGATTTGGCTATTGGTTTGGATTATGGTGCTAAAACTAATGAAACCAAACTTTCAGACTGGTTTGTTTTTAACACGGACAAAAAGCCAGAACTTTATTAATAGTTTGGTTTACAAAGAAGAGAGGAAACAAGAAAAGATACTTCATTGTGCCTGAATAAAATGGTCCAGAAAGAAAGCTTTTGAGAATGTCTACATTAATATTCTTAATATTCTTTAATTGATACACCACATGTAACCCCTTCTCTTTCTATGATAACAAATCTTACTTTTGTATAACCTCCTTTCCTACCATACTTTTACTTATCTATCTTGTTCTTCTCCAGCGGGTAGTAATTTTTTCTAATGACTATCACTTCCAGAGTAAGAACATCATTCATTTTGCATAGGGCACTGAAGAACTATCAAATCGTAATGATTTTCAGTCATTGCAGACCTGGGCCAGATTCAAGCCTACTGACTCAGTGATGAAAGCCCCTGAATGCTATTAGCTATTCCCTGAACTGCTCAGTTCCCGTTAAATAAGTGCACAATGTATTTGTCATTAGGACTCCTATCTTCTCATTCTAGTTCTCCATATTAGAAGATGTTGGTCTAAAAATAAAAATGTATTTGCATCCATCAGGTAATTTTTCCTCTAGTTGCAATGTTACATTAATATATCCACAGTTATGGTCAGTTAAGTGTTCCACTGAAAATGAGTGGTCAGAGGATTCTTACCTTCATTATTTTCTTCTAAATTCTAAGCAGTTTCTATGTGTGATATTCATTTTATGAGAAAACATATTACAAAAATCAAAGAAAAACTCCAATAAAAAAAAGTATTTTTTACGTGATCCAGTAAGAATAGATAACAATAATGGTCCAAACTAACTACAGTCAAGGGTCATCTGACATTTCTTTTGTGAGCTCCATAATTGAAAAATATACCTTAGCTGTTTTAATTAGCACTGGCACAGAAGTTGTTAACCAGATGCATTGCTTTGTAAAAAAAATTTAAAAATGAAAAAAATCTTAATTATTTAAGCCATTGTTTAATGACCATATAACCACAAAATAATTATCTAGTTATTTTTCAATATAAACTGAAAGCCTTATTACAGAACCTGAAAGCAAGTTATAAGGTAATTGCTTTCGAACTACTTGGTAACTTCGGGTATAATTGGTAAGTAATTTGCAAAATATGTAATTACAGTTGGCCATATGTTCCTATGTCTTGTGTGCTGCACAATGTGGAAGTGTGTCACAAAAGCGACTCAGAATATCTAAACCAGAGTATAAGTACCCGAGCAGTATTACTGTTAAAGTACCTTGAAGAGGAATCTGAGCGCAATCTACAGTACTTTTACTGGTAAGAAACAGAAGCCATTGCTATTGGAAGGGTGGGAGGAGCCAGCTAGGAAGTATTTTGTACCATATGTCTGCTTCACAACCCACTGAAGAAATGTCAGAAGAACATTGCAAGTTAATATTGCCTGAGACAGTGATAACTTACAATACACTGACAACACAGATTGCAGATGGCCAAATTACCACTACAAACACCTTCTGGCACCTGACAGCTCACCAGATGCTGGTGGGTGTCATTTGCTACTTAATCATGTACCTGAGGAGAGACTATGGAGTTCCTATCCAGGATCCTGTGGTATCCATGTTAGTAAACAATCGACGGTCCTGATGCTGGAATTCGACACAGTGCCAGGGTAAATAGTGTCACGTATGTGTGTAGATACCCTGATGAAGTACCTCTGCTGCCTTACAGAACAAATGTGAGACTGGCTTAACTGATTGCTTTGCATTGGTAACCCTATTAACAATAAGGTTAAGGAAAGCTCGAAATAACACATTTATAAAGGTGCAGAATAGTGAATCAGAAGCTTCTCCCACATCAGTTTCTGGAAATATCCCTATAAGTTGGAGACTTTTATTCCTTCCATACAGAAATAGTCATAGTGTATTTGCATGTGGCCATGTAATTGGAGCTGTTTTTCAGCTTTAGATTTTTACTGTAAGCAAATTCTGACTACTGAATAAATATTCTTCTAGAACCCTGAGAGTGAGAATATTCCAAAGTATCCTGGGAATTATACTTGTGTTTGCTTTTCCTTTTCTATTTTAATATTTTATCCAACCTTTTAAAATGATTTTAATCCTGTCTCCCAGTTGTGAGCTTATTCAAGATTTTGCCTGCCTTTAGCCATAAAATAAAATTAAAAAAAAGCTCTGCAGACTTCATAGAAACCAAATCACATAGCAACGCATCACCAAGGTTTTCATGAGCCTTAGTGCTTTCAATATCTACTCTCTACTGACTTTATTTTATAGGTATTTACATAGACTATTTTAATACATGACTTAAAAGGCTTCAGAATTATTATCCAGCTGGCAGGGTAAAAATAATGCATAACAAACTCTGACAATTTAGTCATATAGTTTTTTGTGGTTCACAGACTCTGTTTCCATTTCCTACTCAAAGTTCCTGAGAGACTACTGTACTCTTTTCATTCACGTAACATTGAATACAACAAGGGAAAGTTGGGAACCTGGAATCAATGCTTGGTTAGTTGCCAGACAAGAAATTAGGAACAAAAGTTGTATCTGTAATAAAGAATAAATGACTTGTATTTAGATTAATACAGTATTAGTATAAACCACAGTAAGACAGCTTGAAAGCTGCAAAAAAGCAGAAGGATCAACTGATAGTCAAACATAAAAAGTGAGAAATAAAGTTGGCATTGTGGTGGACATGATAGGACCTCTGCCTGGACATCAGATATTGATTTTACATAGCAACTGGAAACCTATATAGAAGAAAAGATGAGGGTGTAAGAGTGGAGATAAAAACAGAAAAAGGTCCTAGTCTAATGACAGCAAGAAACCACACAGGAGCTGAGAAAGAGCATGGGGATCCAGACTCCACTGCAGTTACACACAAGATTTAAATAGCTTTGCTTACCTGTACCTTTACATATTTAGATTCCTCACAAATTTAGTAGAACCTGTAGTTTTTTATAATAAAATCGTACACCTAGTGACTGGTGACCTGGTGTCATTATATTTGCTTTTTAGAGTACGACTTTAAGCCGGGATAATGCTATATTCTCATTGTGAAAATGTACTCACCTAGCTCTTTTAAGCTACCAATTGTTAAATGAACTAGTAAACTGAACGGTGAGTGGATTGAAAGTGTTCCCTCAATCAGCTAGTCTGTTTATTAGGTGACAAGTTATCTCCCAATTATACCATCAGGGCTGGCCCAGCTGGTGATTGGTGAGCTTTCGTACAATTGACTACTCAGGTTACTGAGGGGTAACAGCACTTGATTGATGTGTATCAAAAGGTAGCCCAAATCTTCTGGAAGCATAAATCATTTATGTAAGCATAATTAGATTATGCTTAATCATAGGGAAGGACACACAATATAAAGGTGATTAAAACTCACACATAAAATTCAATGAAATAATCTAAAGTAATGAGCTGGAGGAAAAATTAAGAGGAAATGATAATTGGTCATGGGTCTAATGCAGGGTGTGTCTGTATCTTACATACTTCATCCAGTTCCTATTAGCCCATGTTTAATCTGTCTAGAACTAAAACTGGTGCAAAATGCAGTAAGGATTATCTGGTACATGGGATAGATTCTGTTTGAAGAAACAACTGATAATACAATCATTCATCTTGCAAAGGAGGTAAAGAAAAAGAGTAGAGCTGATCTAATCAAGAATGGCACTGAGAACGTGAATTGGAAATGATCATCCTGAATTTCTGATAACTCCAGAACTAGAGATACCATGTGGAATTTTTAGTCAGAATGCTTAGAAACGTTTTCCACAAAACCTGCAATTAAATTACAACATTTACTTTCCAAAGTAAAAACGATCCCAGAGTTCAATAGGGAGTTAGACAAATTGCTGAAAGATCAGTCTATAGGTAACTATTGCACATTATCATCCAGACGAAACTTCAGGTTTATGAAGTTCCTACATCACTGATCACAGAAAACAAGGAGAAGGAAACAATTATTTAATACTTGCCCTGTTCTTTTTACCCTTTCCCTAACCATCTGTTCTAAGCTGCTGCTGGAGATGGTATACTTGGCTAAATGGGCCTTCAGACTCATCCAGTACAGCTGTTCTTACATTCTTTTGTATTTATATACATGGTTGGTGTTAAATAATGAGTAACAAGGGGACAAATATATGGTAGAACTGAGCAGATGTCCAGATTTAAACAGAATGTCCACGAACTGTTACCAGAATCATAGTTTCTAAGGTTTGTGAGACTATTGTATGAAGTTAGGAAACCGACACTACTTTTTCACAAAATGTCTATTGCTGTTATAAACCAGTAAATGGTGATGATGTTCTATAAAGATGTCTTCCCATGGCATGATAGATGTTTGAGTTCGTTCAGTTATTCATGCCAGATCTTTGGTTTTTTAATAGCTGTCTACATACCAGTTTACAAAAAAATGTTGGGGTTGTTTTTTATTATATGGGCCAATATAACATAGAGTAATAAAAAACATTCTACACTAATGTCTAAGAAGAATATTTTCTAATATGATTTTCTAGACCAATAATTACTACTTTATATCGTTTCTTCCATGAGTAATGCATTGAAGTAATAGAAGAAGGAATCTCTTATATTAGCAGTATCAGTGATTCCCTTTTTATACTCAGAATTCATAAATCTGGACAGGCAGGACAATGCATTTGTTTGAATCTGATTTTGAACTAGAGTGTGCTAGGCTGTTGCAGAGCATTTGTCTGGGACAAGGCAGAGAACATTCACAGAATTACAGAATCACAGAATGGTTGAGGATGGAAGGGACCTCTGGAGAGTCTTCTAGTCCAACCCCCCTGCTCAAGCAGGGCCACCTAGATCCAGGTGCCCAGGACCATGTCCAGACAGCTTTTTAATATCTGCAAGGATGGAGACTCCACACCTCTCTGGAAAACCTGTGCGAGCACTCAGTCACCCTCACAGTAAAAAACTGTTTCCTGGTATTCAGGAGGAAACTCCCATGTTTCACTTCGTGCCCATTGCTTCTGGTCCTGTCACTGGGCACCACTGAAAAGAGCCTGGCTCTGTCCTCTTTGCATCCTCCCTTCAGGTGTTTATAGACATTAATAGTATTT
Organism: Phoenicopterus ruber ruber; assembly: GCA_009819775.1. Classification (NCBI taxonomy): domain Eukaryota; kingdom Metazoa; phylum Chordata; class Aves; order Phoenicopteriformes; family Phoenicopteridae; genus Phoenicopterus; species Phoenicopterus ruber. The sequence goes on along the minus strand of CM020215.1, from coordinate 184,237,972 downwards.
CCCTGAGCCTTCTCTTTTCCGGGCTGAACAGTCCCAGCTCTCTCAGCTTTTCCTTATATGTGAGCTACTTTTGACTTTTCATCATCCATGTGGTGCTTCATTGGACTCTCACCAGTATGCCCATGTCTCTTCTGTATTGAGGAGCCCAGAACTGGACACAGGTTTCCAGGTATGGCCTCATCAGTGCTGGATAAAGAGGAAGGATCACCTCCCTCAACCTGCTGGCAACACTTTGCCTAATGCGGCCCAGGACACTCTTAGCCTTCTTTGCAGCAAGGCACATTGCTGGCTCATGTTCAACGTAGCATTCACCAAGACACTCAGGTTGTATTCTGGCAAGCCACTTTCCAGCTGGTCAGCCTCCAGCATGTGCTGGTGCCTGGAGTTTTTCCTCCCCAGATGCAGGAGTTTGCACTTCTCCTTGAACTTCATGAGGTTCCTGTCAGCCCATTTCTCCAGCCTGTCAAGGTCCCTCTGGATGGCAGCATGACTCCCTGGTATGTCAGCCACTCCTCCCAGTTTTGTTTCATCAGCGAACTTGCTGGGGTTTACTCTGCCCCATCATCCAGATCATTAAAGAAGATATAAAACAAGACTGGAGCGGGTATTGACCCCCAGGGTACACCACTAGTCACTGGCCTCCAACTAGACTTCACACTGCTGATCACTACGCTCTGCATCCAGACATTCAGCCAGTTTTCAATCCACCTCACTGTCTGCTCATCTAGCCCATACACCATCAGCTTCTTTATGAGGGTCTTGTGGGAGACAGTGTCAAAGGCCTTCCTGAAGTCCAGGTAGACAATATCCACCGCTCTCCTCTCACATACCAAGCTAGTCAAACCTTGTTTGCAGGTTACAGGACCAGCTGCAGAAACAAGCCAGTTGTAATGGAATCAAAAAGACAGGTGGCTATTACCTCTGATTTCCTTTTCCTGACTCTTTCTTCAAACCTGTAAGCAGTTAGCGGTTAGGTCTTATGGACTCTTTATTGTGCCAGATTACCCAGCTTTAGAAGGGCAGAGTTTAAAAGCTCTAGTTTCTCTGAAGGACAAAACTGACAAGTTTCACAGCTCTGCAGTGAACCTTTGGAGACTTTCGCTGCTCTGTTCAGCTGATGCCATATGCTGCATTCCTGCACAGCAGTAGAGCTCTGAGTACTACTATGTTCTCTCTAACTCCCTCAGTGAAAACCAGTCAAAACAGTTAACATTAAAATCATCATTTTTACTCACCTAACAATCTTCTAATTGCAATATTTAAATTATCCTGATGCCTACTGCTACTTCTTGCCTATTAAATTTCTTTTCTTTCTTCTGTCTTCCTTTCCACATCTTCAAATATATTTCTTCTGACTGTATTTTTTCACTTCTCACTGAATTAAATAAACAATCAAACAAATAAATAAATAAATGTATATATTGGAGACAGAAATCAGAATCGCCATATCATTTAGGTTGGAAGGGACCTCTTAAGGTCATCTAGTCCAACTTGCTCTGTTCAAAGCAGGGTCAGCTAGAGTAGGTTGTTTGGGATCATGTCCAACTGGGTTTTGGACTGTCTCTGAGGATGGACACTCTACAACATGTTCCAGTGTTTGACTACCCTCACAGTAAAAAAGTGTTTTCGTATGTTCAGATGGAATTTTGTGTGTTAAAATTTGTGTCCATTGCCTGTATCATGTCAATAAGCACCACTGAGAAGAGTCTGGCTCCCTTTTCTTCATTCCCTCCCTTCACATATTTATATACATTGATGAGACCACCAGGACCCCAAGATCCTTCTTGGCAAAGCTGTTCTCCAGACTGTTGCCCTCCTGTCATATACTGGTGCATGGGGTTACTCTTCTCCAGATGCAGGACTTAGCATTTACCCTTGTTGAAATTCACAAGGCTCCTCCTCTCCAGCCTATTTAGGTCCCTCTGAATGGCAGCACAACTGCCTGGTGTATAAACCACTCCTCTCAATTTTGTATCATCAGAAACAGTACAGATAAATCTGTATGACCATGTAATATAACATTTACAACTCCTTTCTCCTAACCAATGCATATGGATCCTATTGCTATTTTTTGTCATATGGTAGGAGAACTTTTGTGTCCTTTTCATTGTCATGAACTATCTGAAGGTGATAAATATGGTCAGAGTATTGTTCTTCTCAGAATTGCTTCTCTTTTCTTCTTTCTAAGAATGCTCATGCCTACATTAGCACTCTTGGAAGTCCAACAGCTATTTGGGTGTTATCTAAATATAATGTGTTACAAAGAGGTTGAAGCAAAACTTTTCTAAAGCAGAAAACACGATACCTGACATAATGTCAGGAAATGTCTGAGGTCAGGATCAGCTTAGAGATGAACAGAACATTAGGGGAGAGCAAGCAGGCTCTGAAACAAGTGCTGCATTCTGAGTCAAAACCAAATCCAAAGATTTCCATGCCATAGCCAAGAGCCTTTGAACACATCTGGTACCCAACATCTGACCTGATATGACTCTGACCAAGGAGCTATCACAAAGAAATTAATCTTTCTTTATTAGTGAGAAGTGTGGCAGGTGTTTAATTCACTACACTTCTCTAATCAGTGACTGGAAAATAGTTTTTTCTCATAATTGGGAGTCAGTGTTTTCAGTTATGATCAAAGCTCTGTTATTTGTATTCCTTGCCTAACAGAGTTAGTATGTTACTTCCGTGTGAATTTGTGTCAAAAAAAAAAGAGGATCATTTTGCCTCTTTTGGCTCTGTTAGCCAACTAAACTGGTATTTCTAATTACAGTATGACTATTATCTCACACTCACATGAAGTAGACTTCACTGAGTTCTGGATTTCTTTGACAGAATGAGTGATTTTCCTATAAAAGGACTTTGATGCTTAATAAATTCAGAGACTTCTAAAGCAAACATAATAAAAAAAAAATTTCCATTGCCAGGAAAAAAATCGACTATTATATTATAATATGGTACAGTTGCCTTGTAAAAACTACAACTACCTTGTAAGATTTCATTGTCTCACATGCTAACTAAAATTTATAGTCTTGTGTGGAAAAAATAAAATTATAAATCACTTCTGAACTTTGCTTATTGTATCTTGAATCAAAGCTGCCTACTGCTATTCTGAATGTCTTACAGACTACTACACAGTTCAGTTACATGTGCATTCCTTTGAAAGTCAAAAGGCATAAGATAGATTCTGTGATGATCATACATCAACTGGAAAAGCTGGAATTATTTTTCAAACATACAATCTTTATTTTTTTTGAGGATGAACAAAGCAAAAAGGAAAACAGCTTGATTTTTGCATTGCACATTACATTTAATTTAAAACAACATATTTCCAGTGTAAACTAAGCAAATAGCCTCTTTAAGACCAGAAGCTGTATCAAATACTAAACTCTAAATTTTAGTGTGATATCTTTGCCATTGGAAGATTCAAATTAAAGTCCTCCTCAGTGTTTAATGGGAGCATTAAACCCTGTGAGGCCTGGGATCTTTTAGAAATTTGTCTCTGAATCCTAGCTTGTCATTTTTCTGAGAAGAATCTCACTTAGGAGAGATTCATTTGGACTTGATTTATAAGGTGGTGTGATGACAGAGGCTTGACAGAAAGATGAGTTGAGAAGTTAAGCCATTAGTCTCAAATTTCATCCTTGTCACTCCCTGCTCTAAAGAGCACTTTTCACTTTCCAAAACATACTTTTTGCAGAATAATTCCATTTAGCTTTTCTTTAGTTTGTCATTTCAAACACAAGGCATTAAAATATTAACCTCTGAACAGATCTTTCTCTGTTATGACCTGTATTCTCTGTCTCTCTGTCTCTTTCAAACTTATCTATATCTGTATCTCATACTTACATGTGCTTTATGATAAACCCTGGAAAACAGAGACTGCTAATGGAAAAAGCAAAAGATAGTGTCCCTCACAAAGCCAGCCTCAATTGAAAAAAACCTGTTTGCTGCAACATAAGTGGAGTAAGTCTGTGAGCATTTGGAATCCATTCTTAACACATGTTAACAGCTAATCCTCAATGGGTGTTTACAGATCTCTTAATCTCTATAGAGGGATTTTCCCTTTCCTACTTTCCCACAAAAGGAGACGTTTAGGAATTTAAAGATTAGAATGCACTAATAATTGTTTGACCTTACTTTCTCTTTAGCAATTATATGTTCTTTTGTTTACCTTTTACATGTCATATATGAGCTGAGTAAATTTCATCTTTTTTTGAGAAATTGATTGTAGCCGAAAAATGTTATGGCTTTAGTATTTAAAGGTAGCTGCTGCTTAAGTCTATATTTAGAGGCTCATGTAAAAGCACTTACATTTTTCAGAGGGCTCTATCATCAGTGTTGCCTTATTGACTCATACTTATGTGCTTAATATCCTGGTGGGGAGGGAGTCAATATCTTTATGGGTAGGTATATATAAACCATTTTTAGAGATCAGACAAATTAGGTAAGCTACAAAATTACCAAATGCAAAGTTGTAAACCTCAGAACATAAAGGATACAACCATGCAACAGGATTCAAAAACCTTTAACAGAAACTCTTCCTTATAATGAAGTTGCCAGTTTTATAAAATTGAAATATTTTAAAAGGCCATGTAATCAGTAAAAGAAAGATATGAAATCCTATTTAGGTCAGGTCTTCTCCCATTCTATTTCTGACACATCAATCACAAAGACATAAAAGAGGGAGTACAGTCCTATCGGTAAGGTACTAATCAAGCATTTCTTTGTTCTCTCTGGGGTGAGAATGATGCTATTTTGCCATATCACATGCTCTTCTCCTGAAGCCTCTGCTAACCTCCCTCCTTGGCTGTCTCTCTCTGACTCTTGGAAGGAAGTTTGCCTAACTGCAGACCAAAATCCTCTCACATGAAGATGGGTCACACTGAGCTGGCAATATGTTTATTATGGGCAAAAGGTTTAAGTTTGGAAGGCTTCAGGAGGTATCTAGCCTCAGGTGGTTTATTATGAGACTTGGCAGGTTTCCCTTGGTGTGTCCCCCAGATACCTTAACCACTACTGACAGTACCTCTGATAGATTTGTTTCTCATGCTGCAGAATAAGCATTTGCTCCAAATATCTCTCTTTTCTGCTACTTTTTTTTTTTTTTCAAAATCATACTCAGATATGCATCCCTATGACTTCTGACCATAGCAGCTTTTCCAGACAGGGCAATGCCTGGACACCAGAGTCTTCTGAAGGTTTCTCCAAAAACACAGTGGGCCAGGATAGTTATAGTTCATGGTATACTGAACAGAGGCACAGGCCCCAGAAGTTTAAAAAAAAACACAGATTTTTGCTTTCAGCCACTGTTTGAGCAGTTCTGAGAACTGCTGTACTTAACTATGGCCAGAAGCAGCTGCACTGCCTCTCAAATGCACTGCCTGCATGTCCTAGGGGCCCTAGTGTCTGAAGTTTCTCCTTCCAGTCACTCCAGAACTTTTTCTCCTACTCTCAGTTGATATTGCTGGCCAAACCAGGGAATGTGTACTTCTCGTCACAGCTAGGGAATTGTTTATGAAGAATCCCAGCATCCCCCACAGGAGGGACTCTGCACAACACAACCTGATGGGATTGGGTTGTGCTGCAGGTCATCAAGATGTCCTAGAATGTTACTTAATGCCAGGACCAAGTGGGTCCAAGTAGCAGGACATCCAATTCAGAAAGATCCCTACAACCTCTGATTTTAGTTTTCAACCTACTTCTCATCTGACTTCTGATCATCCAACTGGCATCAAGGTTTTTAAAAAAACAGATCAGGACAGGTTTAGGATTTGATACCTCTCTGGTTCATAGAACTCAAGATCTATCAGAAAATGCACACTGCTTCACTCACACTCTTTTCCCATTCCCCATGCAGCTGATTAAATCCCACTCTAAACAGTACCTTTTTTATACTCCATATCCCTTATTCTGCCATCTTATATAGCATTTGAGAAAGCATTAAACCTTAGTCCTGCTTAAAAACAGAGCAAAGCTCAACAGCCCAAATAGGCCATGTGAAAAGCTGATGTTCAACAGAGCCTACACAGGAAGGTTGCTTGTCAAGGGCCAGTGATTTCTCTTTGGCCTGTTTCTCCTGTCTCTGCACAGGCATGGAGGATGTCGATGTTCACCTATGAAGTGTGGTATTCTTTACTTTCCTATAGATTCCTGTATTTTTAAATTTCTAAATACATTTTGAAATGTGGTCTTTAGTTTCTATGTCTTAGTTCCTCCTATTCCAACTGGGATGAGGATATGTTCTTATCTCTCAGAGGTATTGCATGAATAAATGCTATGAAGATTCAGAGGTGTTAAGACATTATGATAATGGAGCCTTTGACTGTTTTGCTATCAACTCTGTTATTTTAACTTTGTAGAAGAGACAGGAGTGCCACACTGGGTTGGTGGTACAGAATAGTACATTAAGAAGAGATTTTTGTCTCATTTTCTCATTCCCTCTGAAAAGCTTCCACTTAGGAGATCTAAACAACTTCTTTATGTTGCTAGCTATCTTCTTAATATATTAACAAAATCAGAGCTTGAAGAATAATAAAAAAAAAAATGCACCGCTCTTCATTTGAATTTTTAAATGAATTCACTTTGACTGATTTGGAATCCCTGTGGTGTGTGCTTCCCATGTGTATTTTAGCAAATAGGTTAACAGGAAGACACATCCAGTAAAATAGTTAAGTTTCAGGAACAGTTTTAGAATATATACAGAAAGTGAATCACAAATTCACAATTGTACAAACAGGAAGCAATCCTACATTGACTATAAATATTATGCTTATTCAGTGAGGGAACAGAATACATATGATGTGAAATACGGAGATGATCTGTTAGACCTAGAGCACTTCGCAAAAGATGCTATTGTATACCTCCCATGGAGCTCAGTACCTCACAGGATTTTGAAAAGTTGACAAAATATTATATGAGATATCATTCACTTCTTCTGGAATAAAAGCATATATCATTTCTGATTCTTCTTAACTGCAAGACCCTGACTATCAAGATGGGGTCAATGGCTCTTACATCTATTTTAAGGCCTCTTTGCAATTCAGAATCATAGAAAATGACAACAGTATAAATGAGATTTGGATAACAGCATACGAAGCTTAAGTGTGTTCCTGAGTCCTGGAAAGGGCTCAGGTGTGTTCTACATTGAGAATGTGTAAAATATACATTTATGGCCCTATGAGGCCTGCATGCAAAATTATTTCTAGTTTATTCAAAATGCATGCTATTCAGTTTTTGCTTGTTCCAAGTGTGTTTAGTAAACAAGAGTCACTTGTGAATGATATGTTCTAAAATCAAATTTAAGGGTAAACTTAATTATGTTCACAGATGGTGAAGCATAATTGATGACAGTATGTCAATGTAAACTGGAACTAGCTGTGTCTGAAAACATATCATCACTATCAACAACATAACAACATTATGAATATTTTAAATGACTACTTTATAAAAAAGATGTGCTGGCTAATTCTGGTTGCCTCCATACATGGCCTAGTGTATGTCAACTATTTTTGTTTATGTGAGTTTCTTTTTCATTCGGTACTACACATCCTGCTTTTATTATTGCTGCAAAGAATCAACAGGGGAAATATTTCAGTAGGAAAAGGAAAATACATAGACTACACTTTTCATGAAACAATAATTGGGGCACTGCCACCTGAATTTCACGGGAATTAAGCAAGAAAAATAAAAGAACATAACCTTCTTTCTGCATGATTTACCATCACCAGCAGTGAAATTCTTTGTTGTTATTATTTCATTTGATAGCAGCCACTTCCCATTTACATAAGACAGAGTGAATGTAACAGTAGAAGAGCACAGGCATCTCCAAAGGGAAGGCAGAACATTTGTTCGTTATGTGACCACAGTCCTTACAGGTGAAATTGCATTTCAGTGATCTGAACATTATGTATGATTACCAGGCTTACATGTTTCCAAAGAAACTCACTCTGTGTTGTTCATTTATTATAAAGCTGTGAAACTTGGAAAGCTTTATTACTATTTGGTTTTGTTTTCTTTCTTTTAAGTATAGATTTCTCTTCTTATGATGAGTGTATTTTATCATTTGACTGAAGACTGGTAGAAGACGAAAACACGGAGCCTTCTGTATGACTAGCTGGGGTGTGGGCATGGCCTAGGGTGCTTGTCAAGAAACTTTAATGTCACCCTACCCTAGCTCTCTAGGAATAGCGTTAGGGTGTTAAATGCTCTTAATCGCAGATTATCCTTGTCTGCTTAGGAGATGCTTGCAAAAAGCAAGTAGCCATTTACCATCTTTTTATAAACTCCCTTCTAATTCAGAGAAATCAGAGGGAAAATGGAATCTGCTCCCATAAATCATTACAAATCTGCTGTTCCTTGTCCACACCCTCTCATATAAATAACTGAACAAAGCAGTGATTTGCTCTGTAAGGAGCTCACATAAGGAAAGTCCATAATAGTGACATAGACTGGAAAATATGAAATATAAGAAACAAAAAAAGATACACTCTCATCTTTGAAAACCTATCTATATCCATCACTTCTCCCAAGGACAGCTTCTAATTGGACCTGTTGCCAATACAAAAGATGTTTGTTAGTATTAACGTGTCAGTGCTTTGGTGCTATGTAGCTCTGAAGCAGCTGTTGCTGTTCCCAGGTGGACAGTATGGTACATGATAGGGAAAATGTTGCCGTGGAAGTGTTGTTTGTAAGCTGCCATTGCCCTTGAAATTGTTGCAAACAGCTGCTAACCATAGTAGCACCCCTCCACCCCTGCATTTCCATTTGCTAGGGCCTTACCTTCCCTGAGAACAAAACAGAGAGATTTTTGTGGCTTCTCTGGCATACAGCAAGGCTTCCATAACGGCCTCCTCCAAATGCAGAAGACACAGCGGGATTGGTCTGTAGTGTTAATGCATAAATGTGCTTAGGGAAAGAATGCTTTAATTTAAATAGAGGTTATGCTCTTTTTTTTTAATTATTAATAGTATGCTTTTGTTTATGTTATACTTGTTTCCTGTCAGAGGAAAATTTAGATTTCATGAAGCAATTACAAGAAAAACTCAGGCAGAAATAGGTTAACAACAAAGTGGAACAACTTTACAACTCTGAATACCTGAATAATTAAAAAAAAAAAAAAAGAAAAAATAATACTTATGCCATGAAAATATGAGAACTCTTGGAAAACCATTGAAGAAAACATTCCACTGCAAGAAGAAGTTCAATAGGGTAGTGCAATTTCCTCTCAAGAAAGCATGTCCAATGGATGCTATAGCCATTCAAGCATATCCCTCAGACTTCTGTGAATATAAGTTTATGCATCCTTGTTTAAATGGATTTTTTCTAGGTCTGCAAAATAGCAGCAGATCAAAGTAGCTATCTCATATGTTCTACTTGTGTTATGCTATGACTATATAAATTGTGATTAAAAAAAACCACCTGAATAAAATTTATCATCTATTATGAAATCTATGTTTAAAACAAACAAAGACATCACAATATAAAACATCTAAGTCCACTTTTATTACCCTACATTCCCCATTTAAAGGAAGTGATGGTTTGATGTTAACCTATGTCAGAAGTAGAGCCATAAGACTTGCTTTAAAGTTCAGATGAAAGCAAGTTTTCAAATGTTTATGAATGTACTGGGTTTATGTGTCAAAGTTTGGTAGCAGGGGGAGTTGCAGAGGTGGCCTCCATGAGAAAAGACCAGGAGCTGCTCCCATGTCCAACAGAGCTGACTCCAAAATGAACCCACTGCTGGCCAAAGCTGAGCTGGTGGCACTTCTGTGATAACATATTTAAGTAAGGGTAAAAATGTTGCACAGCAGCTGTGAGAGAAGAGTGAGAAAAATGTGAGAGAAACAACCCTGCGGACACCAAGGAGAAGAAAGAGGAGCGAGAAGGTGCTCCAGGTACTGGAGCAGGGATTTCCCTACAGCCCATGGTGAAGACCATGGCGACGCAAGTTGTCCCCCTGCAGCCCATGGAGATCCATGGTGGAGCAGATGTCCACATTGCAGCTTGTGAAAGATCCCACACTAGAGCAGGTGGAGATGCTCTGAAGGAAGCTGCAGCCCATGGAGAGCCCACAAAAGAGCAGGCTCCTGTCAGGACCTGTGATCCGTGGAAGGGAGCCCATGCTGGAGCAGGTTTGCTGGCAGGACTTGTGACCCTACAGGGGGACCCACGCTGGAGCAGTCTGTTCCTGAAGGACTGCACCACACGGAAAGGACCCACACTGGAGCAGTTCTTGAAGAACTGCAGCCTGTGGGATGATCCCACACTAGAGCAGTGGAAAAGTGTGAGGAAGGAGTGGCAGAGATGAAGTGTTATGAACTGATTACAGCCCCAATTCCCCATCCTCTCTGAGCCACTCAGGAGGGAGAAGGAGACAGAAGAGTCAGGAACAGGAACAAAGGAGAGAAGATGAGCTTGGGGAGAATGGTGAGGAGTAGGGAGAAGGTATTTTTAGCATTGTTTTCTCACCATCCTGCTATATTTTTAATTGTCAATAAATTACATTAATCTTCCCCAAATAGAGCCTATTTTTCCCGTGATGATAGTTGGTAAGTGATCACCCTGTCTTTATCTCAGCCCACAAGCTTTTTCATCTTATTTTCTCTCCCTGTCCTGTTGAGGAGGGGGAGGTAGAGAGCAGCTTAGTGGACATATGGCAGCCAGCCAAGTTTATCCCTCCAGAATGGATCATCTTTTGAAAGCAATACCTCTGATGTGAAGTATATGATGAAAAAGTCCATTTGCTACAGTTTTACTTCTCTGTCTCATTGCCAATTCATGTCGCTCATATACATTGGGATTGGCTGAATTATCTTCTGGAGCTTCTTAAAACTCTTCACTGACTTTGTAAGGCACCTATGGTGACGAGCTTAGACTAGACCCTCTTTCTAAATGATTGAAGTTGCAAAGAAAATTTACTGAGTCTTACAGATTTTTTGTAGAAGTGAACAGAATTAGTTTTAAATGACTCATCTCTTAGGGGACTATTGGACATTTTTCTGAAAGGCTATCTTCTGTAGGGTGCAGTAGTGTTTTATTCTGTCAGATCCCTTATTTTGTCTGATGGCCACAGGTGCATGGATAATCAGAAAGCCTGAGATGGGAATTCCGTGAGGACTAGCTTAGTGAGGATCAATTCAAACAGAAGTTCAGGAAAGCGAATTTCATCCCTATGTATGAGACATCACATCCAACATTCATGATAAGGATTTGCAGAAACAAGTCCAGCTTATTCTGTCTATCCTGACTACTTCTGAATGTTCATTCAGCAACATGAGCACACCTGGGAAAGGGAACGTTATCTTTACTACTGACATTCAATAAGTTAAGCACTCTATACTTTGTGTGCTTCAGGCAAGGTATGAGGGACAATGTGGCCCACTGGAGTTAGTATAGGGCTAGGAATTCCTGAATTCAAATTCCATCTCTCTTAAAGGCTTGATTTGTGTTCTGCAACAACATGCTTGACACTGTCAGTTTCTCAATAAGAAACTTCTCTGAAAAGGATAGTAACTTTTTTTTTCTCTTCCCAAGAGTGATGTGAGGTTGCAAAACATTCTGAAATTAAAAATCTATCCTTTGTGGATAGAAGGATGACTGCTAAAACTATTAGTAGCATTTCATTCCTTTATTATGAATTCACTAACAGAAATCTGGATTTTGCTGAGATCTCACACATCTAATTTAGTAGACAATTATCTACTCTGAGGTGAGTACCGGGATACTGGGAGAAATTTTCATTACTAGATTTTCATACCTAGCTAAACTCAGGTTATTCTATGTAAAAATTTTGAGTAAAGTTAAGCAAGTTGAAGCTGAAAAGAATAAGTGTACCAAAAAGGTTCTTGATGAATGGTTAGTTGCGACATTGTGGAAGAAAGAGTTATTGGCAATGTGGAAACTTAAATAGATAAATGTTTAAAAATTCTCCAAAATTTCATGAACTTTCTAAGATTCTTTTGCATGGTCTTAAAAAATTACAGGTTCTGAAGTGCACATTTTTTATCTTTGGCATCTGAGATATAGCCAAATTTCATTTATAACCGCCATTGACTTTGACAGTCCTGCTTCATTTAGAAGCCATTATGTAATAGTTGTCCTTTGATAAAGTGTCATTTCACACTTTTTGAGATAACTGGAATAACTGGCAAAGAAAAGGGAGAAGGTAGTGTATCATCATATGTGATTAATACATTTTATTCCACAAGCACAGAGAAAGCAACAAATAAAAATAAAAGAAGAAAGGTTTCTTTTCCAATTTCAGTAATTTAAATAGTCGAATGTATTAGAATTTTGTAACTGAAGTTTACCACTGAAATGATGAGTTGATTACAAAATTTTGAAAAGCAACAGAAGTTTTCAACCACCTGATTTTTCCTCTGTTTTGTAGACACTGGATCTATAGGCCAGGAAAGTGTCACTTGCTAGGATAGCTCTGTTAGAAGAACATTATGTTTATACTATCAATTTCTACCCTAGACAAATCCTGTAGAAATCTACTGAGAAAACAATTCAGAATTTCTGTTGATTAAACTACAGAGTTTTTTTTAAGCAAATTTCTTATATCCAATCAAAGACATAACAAAATTTGCACAGTTTATCTTGTGTGACCTGGAGCCAACTCACTTGCATGCATCCAGAGCGAAATGGCCAGTATTTTAACCAATTGTACTGTCCCATCTTTTCTGGCAGATGCATTCCGTTTTTCTGGTTCATCTATTACAATTCTATTCTGAGTTCATGTCTGCCCTTAATGTTCAATATAAAAGCTAATTATTGTGCTAAGCAGCTTTTCTAAAGGCTTTGCTTTTGCATCGTTGATGCTTCATGAACAGAATGGCAAATTAAAACATAGATAAATGATCCAAAATTGAAAACTATTGTTCTACTTATCATTTAATAATAAACACTAGGCTTTTTTAAGAGAACATATATATTCAAAGACATTTACAAGTCTGCTATTCTACAACTCATGCATCACCTCCTCACAGATTTTTTTTGCAGTAATAGCTACGTAATGAGTCTGTTTAGGATACATCTTACTAAATGGTTCTAATCTATATAGGTTCTCATACAACACTCATCACCATAGTATCTGAGCGCCTTCCAGTAGTGCATTAAGCAACGTGACTAACATCTGTCGCATATTTTGTTCTCTCATCATTTCCCCAGGGGGAGAACTGTGCAGTGGAGTGTTTTGGTTCGGATTTATTTATTTTTTAAGCAGTCCATGCCTTGGGGGTTAGTTAGTCCACAGAGGGTCAGACAGACAAAGTAAAGATTATTGTGAGTCACAGAATGGTCACAGAAAAATGTAAACAGAGATGAAACACTTATCTCGAACTGAGGTGTTGAAATGAAGGTCCCAAACATTCAAGTATGTCTATTGAAAATTTTTCACTTCCACATACCCAAAACCTTCTTTCTGCAGCATAATGTTAAGAAATCATACAATATTTTACTCCTATCAGGTGGATGGAACCTGATCATTTAGATGAAGCAAACTACAATATACACCTGGAGCTTTTGTATTTCACGTCTGAGAGCTGATCTAGACAGTTTACCAGTGTCTTGTCTAAAAATAACTTGCAATTAACTTAAGCAGCTAGCTTGGATTATACTGCAAAGGTAGGGACCCAAGTCAGAACCACACTGACAGTGTTTTACGTTCCTTTCCATTCAGGACCACATATAAACTTAACTATTGGCTTTCTCATTTGAAGACAATAAACGTAAAGTAGATGCCTGCAAGTAAGCATGTGTTTAAGTACTCTCTTGTTTCCACGAATCAGGGCATAAAGACAGTAAAAGACCTATTTACATCCTTTATCCTATTTCTCAGACCATGTGCAGTTCACATATGCTTCCCTCATGGCAGATTTGATAGGATATTTTTTTTCTTTTCCGGTTGTTTGAAATGGTTGAAAGTAAGGTTCAGTTACTTCTTCACAGCACAATTACACAGCTTAGCTGGTCTTAGCTGACTGTTCCCTCTGAGTTCATTCGTACTCTTCTTTACCTCTTCTTAGTTTCCTTCTGTGACAAAGCAACAAATTCTTAAGACAATAAGTTATTTTTCCATCTCAGGGTGGGGAGGGAAGTTTAGGGTGAGGAGACACTTGGATGCATAAGTTAGAAGGCTAAGCTCTTGACAGTCAGTCAGTGTCACCAGAAGGCAGGTGGAACAGGAGTTACCTTCAGTGCTGTGTGTTTCCATGGTCTAATCAGGGCATCAAAGAATGTGAGTGCATAAGAATTTCTCAGAACTGCCCGAAAGCTCATTAGACAATCTGTTTACCTCTTTATTCTGAGTAATAGAAGCACTTTTTGGCTTATGTATTCCACTTGTTTCTGAAAAAAATAGTTTATTCCCTCCCTTTCCCTTGGCTGATCTGAGACATCATATGCAGATAGCTTTCTCACTGCCATGTTCCCTGTTTAAGTGTTCTGGAATCAAATATCTGACTCTTTTCCCAAGTGCCATTGTGCCTTTGTGCTTTCTAAACCATAGAAGGGCAGAGCAAAGGGCAGAAGCGGCTTTCAGTATGATGCTTATTTGAAAAGATACTTGATAAATTTCTGGACATGCATGCAGCAAATTAGAAGAGTGAAGAAAATAGAGTCTTTTGAATCTAATGATTATTTAAGATGTGCTCCATTGTACATACTAATAAAGCATCATTGTTTGTATTAATTTAAGTAAAATTTATGGCATCACTGATGATATTTATCAGCATGATACTGCTATGGAAATTTAGCTAATAAGAAAAATAATGAACCCCTGTGCAGTTTCAAATTGCTTAGTAGAAAGAATTTATTGTAAAATTTCAAATTTGTTTTCAAGCGAGATAATGTAAAATGTGCAAAATCTTTCTTATATTGATTCACATTTATATGTTTTAGCTATGTGTGTTGGAAAGTCTAGACTCATTAGCAGCAACCTCAGTTTGCATCCGAGTTACAGGGAGGTACCCAGTATCTGAGGGAATTAGCTGTGAGGGAGCTGATTTATCGTGACCTGGATAACCCACAGACACCCATAGATCCAGATGGCAACCGAATACCTTGCAGCTGCTCGCTCACTCCCCCCTCTCCAGTGGGGTGGGGAGGAGAATCGGAAAGAAAAGAAAACCTGTGGGTTGAGGTAAAACAGTTCACCAGGACAGCAAAGAAAAAAAAAATATATATTATATATTAATAATGATAATAATAATATAAGGATAATAGAATATATAAAACAAACAATGCACAATTTCTCACCACGCGATGACCGATACAGCCCGTCCTGAGCAGCAATCACAGAACAGGAATATTCCCCAGCAGCAATCTTGGAACAGCAAGTTCCAGAGAGAGAGCAAGAGAGGGAACAAACAGCCGAATGAACGAATGAAAAGGCCCAAACAAATGAAAAAAAGGGAAAAAGAAGGGGAACTGGCCCACCAGCCGACCCCCACTTATACTGTGCATGACGTTTATGGTATGGAATACTCTCTTTGACCAGTTTGGATCAACTGTACTGGCTATACCCCTCCCAGCTTTTTTCACCTGCACATTGGCAAAACCTGAGAAACTGGAAGATGTCCTTGATTGTTTAGCAGCAACTAATAACATCAGTGTACTATCAACATTCTTCACATACTAAACCCAAAACACAGTAGCTGTAGGAAATAAAATTAGCTCTATCCTGGCTGAAACCAGGACAATACTTCATTTAAAGAGGCAGAAAAGCACATAAAATAATTAATTTAAATCATAGAATCATAGAATTGTTCTGGTTGGAAGAGACCTCCAAGATCATCGGGTCCAACCATTAACCTATCACTACCAAGTCCACCACTAAATCATAGCCCTTAGGGCCTCATCTAAACTCCTTTTGAATACCCCCAGAGATGGGGACTCCACCACCTCCCTGGGCAGCCTGTTCCAATGCCCGACAACCCTTTCAGTAAAGAAATTTTTACGAATGTCCAATCTAAACCTCCCCTGGCGCAACTTGAGGCCATTTCCTCTTGTTTTGTTGTCTGTTACTAGGGAGAAGAGACCGACCCCCATCTCTCTACAACCTCCTTTCAGGTAGTTGTAGAGAGCAATAAGGTCTCCCCTCAGCCTCCTTTTCTCCAGGCTAAACATCCCCAGTTCCCTCAGCCGCTCCTCATAGGACTTGTGTTCCAGACCCTTCACCAGCCTCGTTGCCCGTCTCTGGACACGCTCCAGCACCTCAAGGTCTTTCTTGTAGTGAGGGGCCCAAAACTGAACACAGTACTTGAGGTGCGGCCTCACCAGGGCCGAGCACAGGGGGATGATCACCTCCCTACTCCTGCTGGCCACACTATTTCTGATACAAGCCAGGATGCCGTTGGCCTTCTTGGCCACCTGGGCACACTGCTGGCTCATATTCAGCCGGCCGTCAACCAACACCCCCAGGTCCTTTTCCGCCGGGCAGCTTTCCAGCCACTCCCCCCCAAGCCTGTAGCGTTGCCTGGGGTTGTTGTGACCCAGGTGCAGGACCCGGCACTTGGCCTTGTTGAACCTCATACAATTGGCCTCGGCCCATCGATCCAGCCTGTCCAGGTCCCGCTGTAGCGCCTGCCTGCCCTCCAGCAGATCAACACTCCCTCCCAATTTGGTGTCATCTGCAAACTTACTGAGGGTGCACTCGATCCCCTCGTCCAGATCATTGATAAAGATATTGAACAGAACTGGCCCCAGAACTGAGCCCTGGGGAACACCACTTGTGACCGGCCTCCAACCGGATTGAACTCCATTCACCACAACTCTTTGGGCCCGGCCATCCAGCCAGTTTCCTACCCAGCGCAGAGTACGCCCATCCAAGCCATGGGTAGCCAGCTTCTCCAAGAGAATGCCATTAATCAAAATAAACAGGGTATTTACAGATATCAAAGGTGGCCATCAGGCATTCAGTTTGGGATACCTAAGAAATCCAGGAGTGAATTAGACAAGTTCAGGGAGGTGTCTACTTCTCATTTATTTTTACTATTCAAAACCCACAGAATTGCTACTATTTTTTACTGCATGTGTTTTCAAATGAAACCCAGTTTAATCAAAGCTGTCTAGAATTGCGTTGTGATACAATGTAAAGTGCTTAAAAACAGATAGGATTGGAATATTCCATAAGCATCAAAGGAAACTGTCAGCTTGCCAAGATGAAGGCCTATAAGAAGTGGACAAAAGTCTCAAGAAAGTGAGAGAGAATTCTACCAAACACAGCCAGATGTAGTATGTTTACATGTGAAGGGAGTGACACAGGAGAGGGAGTGAGAACAAATCATCAGAAATTCTTTGTGCAGTGAATATCTTGTTTCTCGTGTAAATTTGCCCCCATTTATCTGTTAAGTATACTATATGTATGTGTGTGTGTGTACATATGTATATATACAGGTATATGTTTGTATCTGTACACATACACTAGGCTATATTCTAAGCCTTTTTGGAGATACCACCAAAAATTCTTTTGAAGAATGACATCTCCTTAGGAAATTTTATTTTTTTCCTTGCTCATGACTATCTCTCGGTATTATTTTATCAGCCATCATCTTAACTTAAATGTTAGCATATTAATAAAAATACTAGTTTCGAGATGACCATTCAGAGAGTTACAGTCGGTGAAAACAGCAATAAATTGTTCTTAGCTCCTTGATGATGCTTAATCAAGCTTTAAACTCAATTGCGATCTGCAGTGTTTTCTCTGAGAGTTGCTACGGTGTAAGGAAAGTGTTCATGATGACATGATGTCACAATAATCATCACTGTTATCAGAATAGGGAAAATGTTTTATGATGGAACAATGTTCTGTCAAAAATATTAATTCAACACATCAAAAATTTCACAGAAATACAGT
This sequence comes from Phoenicopterus ruber ruber, assembly GCA_009819775.1. Lineage (NCBI taxonomy): Eukaryota > Metazoa > Chordata > Aves > Phoenicopteriformes > Phoenicopteridae > Phoenicopterus > Phoenicopterus ruber. The sequence goes on along the minus strand of CM020215.1, from coordinate 184,220,115 downwards.
GATTTTGTTTAATTTACATGGAAAAACATGTTTCTGGTGTAAAATTCAAAATTATTTGAAGCTTTTTGGTTTATTATATGTGCCCTGTAATATTTATAGTGCAACACAGTTCGAAACTAGTGTTATAACTTAATAGACACAGTGATGAAGCTCAAACAAGCTGAGGCTTTTCATCCAATCGTATCCAAATATAACAAATTAATACCAGCAAATATTAGTATTTATATTCATTTCATAATTTTACATTAAAATTATTACATTTTGATTTATTTCAAAATAATTTCTCAATATTTTGATTTTTTTACTCAATCATGGGAAAAGAAAAAAGGTTTTCCTACAATATTCTAAGTTCCTACAATAATCTAAGTGTTCTCATAGTATGTTGTTCAATATAAAACTAGAAAATAGAGTTGTTCCTTGCTGACTATTTGTCTAGAGGTGCTACAGAAGTGTATGCAAGATTTACTTTTCTGCTTTCAAGACTGTCTAAGGTGGCTTTCCTACGTTCTGATCTATTATTTGCAATTATGCTGATGAAGAAAATTGAGAAAAAGAGATGGGATGACTTGTCAAATTGTTACTAGTTCTGGAAAAAAACATAGACAATGTGCCTAATATATGTCTTTTCATTTAGATAATAAACTCTTTTATTATGTATTTGCATCATGTATAATGAGGCTTCATATTATACTTACATGAAACTATAATACCTTTTGTTTAATAATGACTAGAAGAGAATAACACTTCTATTAACTACAATACTGTATTTCATTATTTCAGTTTTTAAAGACTTACTCTAGTTAATTGCAGAGACGAAGAACTATTTTTCCTCCTTCATGTTTGCAAATGGACCTCTATTTTGGTTTCAGTTATTGCTATTGTGCTGTTTGAGGATTTTGCAATATATACATTTAGCTTTCCTCATAAATCTCTCACAGATAAAGAGAGGCATTCAGTAATATGCATTCACACTTTTAGTGGTAGTCAAAATTCCTTGCAATTCCTTTTAAGTGTTGATTCCTGCAGTTCATTATTAGTTGCTTCTAAATGTGATGCAAGTATTTATCTACATGCTGTATTACAGATGAATTAAAAAGGAGGTTACATGCTATTGGTCAACATATGTGTCGCTTTCCCTTTCCTTCATCTTTCCCTTTCCCTTTCCCTTACCCTTTCCCTTTCCCTTTCCCTTTCCCTTTCCCTTTCCCTTTCTTTTTTTCAAATGCATTGGAATATTTGGAAAATATACTGGCAAATTTGCTACGCTTCCTTGAGTGATAATAATTTCACTAGCAGGGATCATATGCATGTATCGAGGCCCAAATGCATTACTTTCCACATAAACATGATTTGTTGTTGTTTACTAACAAAAGTAAAAGTAGAATAATGAAGTTTAGATTTAGAGATCCAAAGCAATGTCATTTTTAATATAAAACCAATTCCAACTGTAATAATTTTACATAGAAGTTACTTTAGGAAAATTAAGACTTGATCAGAAGAAAAAAAAGAAAGAAAAACAGGTTAATTTTCAGCATATGCATTAGATGAGCAGCTTTGAGACTTCACTCTCATTATTTGACTTCAGAAAACTGCAGAAATGCTGTCTCATGAAGCTCAATATGTCAAAGGAGTGATTCAGCACCACAGTATGTTCCTGGCAAACAAGAGTTTTCTACTACTCTGCATGTTCTCAGTTTGCATCTTGGGTGCTGATGGTATTATTAGCATATACAAAGATGCCTTTCTTATCTCAGGTAATGTTCAGCACTCCACTTTAAAGAGGACTCTGACGCCTTTCTATTTATACAATACATGTCTCCTTCTATCTTGCACCTCAAAGGGTGACAAGAAATACTGTGTATGATTAAGTAATTTCGTACCTCTAGAAGCTCATGACACATTCTCTGTACAAAAAGACCTCAACAAAATAAAGGCAAAACCAACCTCCTTGCCACAGAAAACGGGTGAGTGTCTCTCTTATGAAAATACCTCATTGTTAGCGAGCTAGCTAGCAAACAGGAGCTAAAGCATTTGTGTAAGATTATGTGTTACTGTGCTAAAAACGTCACAGTTTCTTGCCGGACTTTGTTGGATATTAAAAAGCATCCAGTAAGACAGAGAATGTAAGTAACTTATTTATTATTTCTCAGAATATGCAAGGTTAAGGGAGCCTCCTCCTGACTCTGCTCTAGTCCATAGGGTTCCCATGGCATTAGGAAGAGACAGTATTTGTGGTCCCTTCCTGGTTCTGCCTTGCTTGCCAAACAAAATGACAATATGGGAGAAGGCATCATGAAAACAAAACAAAACCAGAAAAAACTTCACCCTGTAAAAAGGTGTAACAGTAAGAATGTTCTCCCTGCTAAGGAGCAGCAGTATTCAGCTTCTCTGAGGCAGACAGTCTTCCTATCCAGCCATGGGATTGCCAGATGCATGACTTGGTTATTTTCCAGATGGTATACCATGGAAGACTTCCTTATTTTGTTATTCTTCCTACCTTCACTTGCCTTCTTAAGTTCACTTGCCTGTTTTCCTTTTCCTTTTACCACTTTTTCCTTTCTTTCTCTGGAATGTTACTGACTTGTAGCTGCTTAGTACATTTTGGATGACCCAAGCAGAAACTTTTTGGTTTAATATTTGGTTAATAAATTTTTTTTCAGAATGGAGAACTGTGCACACAGTCTTAAATGATTACTGATCAAGCTAACTCTAGAACTAGCTCGTGGAGAACAATTTATTCAATTCAACTGAGTACAGTATCAAAACTAATCCTAATTTGAATTGTGACAGGCAAGTTTACAAGCTGAGGCAAGGGGCCATGCTATGATAGCCACACTGATTTTCTGTAGTAAGCTACATTGTGCCATATGGCTGAAAATTTCTGTACAAATACTAAATCAGAGATATCTGTTTCATACTCCATCTCAGTAGCTGGTATTCTGTGGCATTCATCAGTCTGCCTCTTCATAGCGTGTCAGCCTTTACTGCTGCAAGAATGATAATGCCCATCCCATTCACATGTGTGAATTTCCCCTGGACACGGGAGTTTCTTTTCCTCTTTCCTCTGTCCCAGGCTTCTGCATATGTATTTGAAGGTTACCATGACACTGAACAGAAGTGTGAAATTTGGTAGCTCACCCTGGAGAAAGATTTTGGGGCTTTTCCCCAGTCTTCAGCCATCCTGAGTTGCTGCTCCTTGTCTTTGATCACTTTTCTGGAAGTGATATTCATTTTCATTCAGGAATTCATAGAAAAAAGAGGTTGAAGTGTGTTATTTAGGATTTCTTTCCAAATGTAGCATTGTTTCCTGCAGTACATGTGCATTGGTGGGTGGTTTTCTTTTTTGTTGGTGTGTTGTTTTTTTTTTTTTAAATTTTTTCTGTCTGTGTTCTTACTTCCTCGTAGCCATCAGGAGGCCTAAGTGGTCCTGCTGAATTATGGCAGGGATCCAGTATAGATGCTGAAGTTTACAAAGCCCAGGTGGCATGCTGACAGAAGAATTGCGATGGCAGGTTGAGAGCTCAGTATATTAAACATGATGAGGGGGTGGGTGAGGAATGAGGGTCTCTGTGGATTTGCACATCCTTCATCTGATCCCTTAAGCTTTCCAAGAGCAAAATTCATTAGGGAGATTAAGTGCAAGACCAAATGTCTGATGTGACAAGAGAGTGCAGCTGGATTTCTTCCCACTTGCCCAGCTCTGATACCTCAGTATTAAATTGATTAGGTCATAGGAATGACCTTATGGAACTTGTAAAGTATTTAAAGCTCCAGCTTGGGCACAGAGTATTCAGTGTTGACACATGCAGCCAGCCTTCAGAAGACCAGCCTGCACCTGCTAAAGTACCTCTTGTCTGGCTGACACCAAAGCTTTGAAGAGCGCCTGTTTAAATGGCCTAGGTAGTACATGCTAGATAATTATCTTTTTAACCTGCTTGAAAGAAGACTGTAGCATCTGATCCTGCACAAGAGTTGAGTCTTCTGAACCCCCTCAAGGCTGATTCCACACTGTTTGATTCTAATTAGTGGTTAAAAGTGAATAAAGCAGCAGACTTTAAAAAGTATTCTGCTCTCTTCTCATGTTTTATTCCACATGCACCCCAACTTAAATACAACCTGTAAGCTTACACATCTCTAGGCAGATACATTGATTATGGGATAGATGCAACATCTGTCTTGCAAATATTAGCAACGGTGAAACCAATCTAGAAAGCAATCTGTAAGACCATGTTCTGTTTATACACAGGTAAAAAATATTTATTCCAGATTTGTCCATCTGAAGCTTTCACAGGCTAGGTAATGGAATGCATTGAATTTGATCCTGAGCATGATATCTCTTATTTCTCTCTTTCCTAATTGTACCCTGCATGGATCTTTAACAATGTACCATATCTTTGAAGCAGGGTGGTTTCCTGGAGATAAAATGACTCTTCATATCTGTTCTGAAGGAAGAAATTAAATAGATGCACTTCATTTGTATGGGAAGCACTATTATGTTTGACTAGATATGCATGGCTTTTATACAAGAATAATTGGAGATAAAACCTGTGTGAGGGCACTGAGCATTTCAGGTGTAAAAAAAACACACATCAAAAGAAAATACAGACTGGTAGTCTGCGGATAGCACGATGGCACTGAATTGTTTCTTAGGTTGTTGGTTCATTTTAGTTTTCATTTATTAAAGGCGAAGATTCATTTGACTCAGGTTTAATAGATTTCCAACCACAGCAGCACTGAGGAACCACCTTCTGAGGCGCTTACTGAGGTCATCAGCGAGACCTTTGAAGAGGGTGTCTTAAATTACAAGTGCTATCTGCAGAACCAAAATCAAAAAGGTTGTAGTGAATGTAGATACTGAGAGGATCTTATTAAAGCAAAGTAAACGATGAAAGAGGGGACCGAAGACATTAACCTATGTAACAGGGGGGACTCTGACCATCATAATGCTCATGATTCTGCTTCAAGGGTTATATTGGCACATATTTAATAAGTTATATTTTCAGGTGAGAAGTAGTAAGCAGCTCAGCTTTGCAAAGTGTGTGTCTTCAGTGTTAAAGAGACACAGACCATTTGGCATTTCTTTGGTTTTGCATTGAGGGCAAAAAGGAAGAAAGACATGTCAGAGCACAGTCTCAGCCTTATTTCTATTCTTATTCTTTTATCATTAACCTGCCGTCTGGAGCAGCCAGTGGGGTGCACTGCCTAGAAAACAGCTATTTCAGAACGAGGACGGAGTCGCTGTGGAGGAAGAGAGTTTTGACTCCCTTCTGTGGCAATGTTCTATGTGATCTGCTCTTCACTTGGTGAAGTTAAAGGTCCTCTGTGTTAGAATATTTTAAGTTCTAATTTAGTTTTTAGCTATTTCTATTAGTTTGGCTCCACTTTGTGTAAGCCATCCGAATGTTTCAAACGTATCTGAAATATGAGGTGTTTGAAAAAAGAATGGACAACTGACAGACTTAGCTAAACTGTCTAAATTCTGAAAGAGGGATTTTCCAGCTATGAGTGCAGAATACAGACTGGGGTGATGGGCTTCTGACATACCAATCAGTAGTCTGAGTAGTGAAAATATATACCAGTGAGGTTCAAGTGGACTAGTATCCTCTCCCAATGATACCAGTCAGTGTGATATTTTCCCTCGCTTCACATGACACTTTAAATTCAGGTAACAGATGTATCTGCACCTGTAGAGCCATTTATCTGGTGAATGGAACGTTATTTTGAGTAACATCTATTTGATATTTGTAAAAGTGTCTGTGACACTGTTAACAGCAACTATGCTAGTCAGATCCCCCGGTAGACAAAGAAGTTCAACTGTTAAAGGAATTTCAGCTAAGGTATCTTAACATTAAGATTCATGAATAGAGTTATACTTTTTCTGTGCCTTGTTCAGTTGACAAGCCTGAAGGAAGCTAGCTTATCTCCAGCACAGAAACTCACTATCTCAGAAAAAGAGCATACCATTTGTGCTGAAACGATGAACTTATTTGAATGTGAGTGTATTTTCACATAACTGAAGTAATTCTGTTTCTTCAGTCACTTCATTCTCATGTCTGAGTAGTTTTATCAGGTTGCTGACTGCTGTAAGTGTATTCTTGTTATACTCTATGGAAAAGGGCCGTGGGACAGAGGACAATACTGTTTAGATACAGCCCAGGGCAACAATAAGAAGTTTATTCAATCACTAAAGACTCTGAACGAATTGTTCTAGTGTCAAAAGCGTGTTGTACTTAAGCAATCAAATTCGTTTCTTTGCTAACCCTCCGTAACTTCTGAAACAGAATGCTAAATTAAAATCTATAAATTACTACTCTAAAAGTGAAAACAAATAAAAGTTTGCCATAATTTCTGAGTGTAGGGCAGCCTCCAAAACAGTTGTAAGTATGGATTGCTTTGCTTCCCACTTACCTCTAGTCTACACAACTACACCTAGATATTTAGACATTCCTAGCAGCACATTAAGCCACTAGATATACAGAACTTACATCCTATGCAAGTAGATGCCAGCCGGGCTATAACACCCACAAATTCTACAACTTGGGTATGCAATATTCAGAATATCTCAGAGCTGCCCTCAGTAGACAGTATAGACACAATGAAATTAAAAATCTCCCTGAAAGAGCAATCGTTTTGTTTTGGTTATTTTATGACCAATTTAACTAGAATAATTGTGACACCCCACAGAAGAAAAGAATATTGTCAGCCGGAGATTCAAAAGCTTTAAATTTCACTTGAAAAATCGGGGAGGTAACTTATGCCCAAGACATCATTGCCCAATACTTACTAATGAACTGCTGTAGAATTTGTTTTGTATTTGCTTTGTGTTAGAAGTCAGATTTGTTTCACTCCGAAGAGGGCACCTGTTGGTAGCTATCACCAGTGTTCCATTCCAGCATCTGCAATTGGCACATCTCCTGCCATGCTCTGAATTCAGTGTACCGAACTAACAATAAAACATACCTTTATATGACATGCATTTGCTATTGAATTGTCCCTGTTAAAAGATTCGTGTGATTATATGAGCAAAACTGGAAATCTGAGCAGCATTCCTTTTTAAATGTATGTTCTGTTGATTATTTTCGTTTGATTTTATTTTTTGAACAAACATCTGTGTGTAGGCATAGCTTCTGAGTGACACTGCTTTATCTTTAGTTAACTTGGGGAAAAATGCTAAGTGTTCCTTAAGCAAAACTAGAAAAATTGTGGACACCTCTGTTTAGAAATATAAATCACGGTTGCATAATTAAAACGAGTAGTTTTGTGCCCAAATGATGATTTATTTAGGTTGCTGAGTTTGCTTCTTAAAATGTGCCTGTTCATGAGCATACATAAAAACAGTGAAAAATTTTATAAATATAATGTTTATTAAACTGATGACACTGATAATCATGTTAAGGATTAAAAAGTACTTCTTATGAAATTTTAATTTCTAGAAATAAGGACAGTTGCAAAAAACTTCACATACTAACTTAACTTACTGACACAACCCCAAACATTTAAAAGCTCTGAGGTGAACACTAGAGATCCAGCTACTCTGGCTCTGGTGGCTTTCTGAAATAGAGAATAGTGAATCTAGTGAAGTGTCATCTACCATAATTTACAATTTTATTTAATCTCTGACAACATAGTCATGAGATGCTCTTCAAGTTTTAATGTTTCTGAATTTAGACGCAAGTATTTCACACTTCCAACATTTCCACTGGCTGTGATGGAAGTTCAGAAACTTATCTCACATGTAAATATGAATGTGTGTCTTGCACTGAATCCCGTCCAGTAAGACTTATATTATATAATGCCCAGCTACTTTGCAACTTTAAATCATCTCAAGAAGAGGAAAACATAACAGAGAAATCAAGAAGCAAAACCACGTGTTAAAATAATTTTATACTAAAGAGCACTTTTAAGCAATTAATGCTTCTTTAGCAACCTGAGTCACTAATCTGTGCTTACCTTTAAAAACATATATACATGTCCTGTAGGCAGCGTTCTTCATTAACATGTTCTCAGTGCTTTGCTAGCTAAAACCTTCATTCAGATATGGCATTCCTACTTAGAAAACAAAGACAGAATTGGGAGCACATTTCTTAACTATCATAGCCTTTTCTGTTTTGTTTGTCTATGCAGAATCTGGAGGCAGGCTTTCGTTGTCTAAATGTCGACATCTCCTTCTGAATATCTATGCCAAAACTAATTTCCCTAAGCATTCTTAATATATTCCTTTATGCTCCTATAGAGAGAGAGAAAGAACCACTTGTAGGGAACAATTAATCTCAGCTTAAAATAGAAAGAACAAATTGCTTCCTAAAAATGCCTCTTTGCTTCACTTGGAGGAACTATAAAGAGATTTTCAGGAGAGTGTCTCAGATGTAGACTTCCACATTATAGACAACTAAAGTTAGGTGAGGTGATTTTCGCTCTAAGTATCAATATAAATAGCTGCATCGCCATTTATATGAATAGCTGTGCACACGGAGCCAGTATGCTTAAGTTTAGGTACATTAAAGACCCACATCATGAAATTATAGCATTTAGATGAGAAAGTTAAGGCAGTTTCATAGCAAAGCAACTTTTTAAATTACTTTGATATGAAGTTGTAAAAGTACAGTTTTGGTTCTAACCCTGGATTTTTTCCTGCTTTCATAATCCACAGTGTTTATAGCTCTCATGGAAAAAGGGTGGAATGTCAGTGCAGCAACTTTTCAGAACTTAATAGCCACTCAGTCCTGGTCTGTAGCTAAATATATGCATACATCACACGCACACCTACACCCACACACCCCCTCACACACACATATATGCAAAAAAAAAAAAAAGTATGTATATATTCCAAGGCAATATTAATTGCAGTGCAGAGGCCTCACCTATAAATCCTTAATTGCTTAAAATGAAGGCTTTCAGAAGCTATTAGAGGCATAATCAAAGACAGAATCAAAACTAAAAATGTTGACAAGACAAAATAATAGTTGTTTAGCAATATTAAACAGTTTTGATGATCTGAGTTCTTTCAAATTTTTACCTAATTTCTAAATATCCGAAGTGTCTGAAACTTTCTCCTTCCTCCCCTTCCTCCCTGCATCCATCTCTTTTTTCTATAAAATTCACTGAGAACTTTGAAAAGTTTTGATCATGTTAAACCTTAATCTCACATTCCTTAAATATAACCAGCTTTGACTGTTGTCTGTATTTAGCTGTATAGGAACTTGTAAGTGTCTCTCAAAGTACCAGCCATTCTGGCACCCCACCTACTCATTCTAGCACAACATTAATTTGTTTCCAGGGCTCTCAGTGAGCTTGTTGTAACCGTTCTCTCCCCACGGTTGCTTGCATGACCGTTGTTCCCTCTTGTCCTAAACGAAAACATGTCAGAGGTGGTTTATGGTTTTATTGTTTGCCATTTTCCTTCTCTTTTGCTCATCACATATTTTTTCTCATTTTCCTCTTTTAATCTTACCAAGGCTTGTCTTTCCCATTCTTTGTCCAAATTCTGCTTTTCTTATTCTGCTTGCTGTTTGGGGTTTTTTGTTTGGTTGGTTTGGTTTCTTTGTTTGTTTTGTCTGTTAACATTACTATGTATTATTTTGTTGTGATTTTCTTCCTGTGATCTCCACATGCCTGACTTGAGAAGTTTGACTACTTTGAATATATAAACAGGAATTGAATTATTTCTTAGATAGGCAAAAGAAGGTAAAGTGAATTCTCCATCAAAGCAAGAATACACATGTAGGTTATGTTAATAGGTATGCAGGTATTATGCAGGTATTATGTAGGCATTATGTTAATGATTACTTTATTATAAATACATTTTTAATGCAGAGCTCCCTGCATATGAATAGATAGAGGTTTCTATACTGCTATGAACTCAGGAGTTTTGTATTTCAAAAGAGTATCCTTTTGCTTATTTCCTTAGTACTGTTCTGGCCAGTGAGAAGGCTTACTGTAAACAAAGACATACACAAAGCTGTGAAAGTGGATCATTTTTGAAAGACTGTCATTTCTCAGAATCTGTGTACAGATATATTGTAGACAATTTTAGAATAATACACTAATTCACCTGCCAATACCACATCTTTTTGTAGGTGCTGCTTTTCTTGATAATCCACTGCTCTGTTGCACTGACCGATGATCTATCGTGCTGCTTCTTGGATGTCCAGAAATCCTGCAAAATGGCAGAAAGACATACTGAGTACCTCTTCAGTAAGCAGAATTCACTGTACATGTGATATAGAACCATATTGTGCAGGCACAGTATATCTCACAGGTATAAAACATTTTCAACTTAGTATCTGCAACAGCAGATTTGTGATGACATGCATTGAATCAACTACTTACAGGCTTGAAGTTGTTATTGGCAGTCCTGTATTGGTCAGAGTTTAAATATTTTGTTGCTATTCTTGCTACTAAAATTAAGTGATTCAAGTGACCCGATTAAAATTTAGGTAGGTTAATGTCAAATAAGATTCCTAATGGTGGTGTAGTTTCAGGTTTAATTGTGAAGTCATGGTTTTATCCCTATTCCAAGGATGATTAGCTTTGATGACACTAAACAGCTCATCATCAAAAAAGTGTGGGCTTTATTTTGGTAGTGAAGTTCACAACACTGAGCTGAGTACATGAATTTTCACTTGAAGGTACCAAACACAAGAGAGAGGGAATGCAAACATAGAATGGATAATAGCCAAAGGAGACTGCCTATAGGAAATACCCGATGAACTGTTCCTCTCCTGAAGCTGGATGCCTGCATCTCAAGTTTATGGGCAGGTGCCTCTATGAAACAAAAATGCAAAGATCAAATCACCTTCCACTTTTACAAAAATTGCACAATTTTTGTTTAAAAACGGGTCTTGCCTCTTCCACAATAACTTGTGTCTCTTTCTTATCCAATGACTGTTTAGGGTAAAATTCATAAAGAGTTCAGGAATGGGACTACTGATGTCCTCTTCCCTTACAGAAAGACAACTCTGTTTCCAAGTCTGAACAGTCAGGTTCCTTCTAATCTGTTGTTCTTCCTGCCCTGTGATTTTATTGTTTTCCTCTACAAGGTTTTTCAAATTTGATTCTTTTACCTTATGTTGCAGGCAGCAGACAAATAAAACTGGGTACAGATCTTTTTAAATCTTTCCTTTTGCAACTGGTCTACTTTTCATGGAATAATTAAAAATTCATTGGTTTAGAGAGAGGGAAAATAAACGTCATTCTATAATCTCACAGCACATGAGTGTAGTCTCGCTTCCACACTCATTTCCAATGCTGATTAGTTTCAATGGAGATTGAGGGCTTTTGAAAATACTATTGGGACCTCTCTAATATTTTAGGCACCTACCTACACTTTAAAATTTGACTTATGATATCAGTTTCTCTAAAATAAGAGCCAGGATTCTGATATTGTAATTTTTTTTAAAAAAAAAAAGGCTACGTGAAAAAGTAGTAGACCACAATTAGGTAAGTTAGCTATTAAATAAGATTAAGATAAATTCTAATCACAGTCACAGTGATAGAAATTTAGGCTGGTTCTGTTGAGGATGGTTAAGTTTTTCTGAATTTACAGTGCTTTTTTTTTTTCCCAACTTTTATCTCTTCAGAAATAATTGTTTTCTACAAATACCCCAAGTTTTATATTATAGCAATATCAAACATATAAGAAACCTTTTTTTTTTTGTTTTTTTGGGTTTTTTTCAAAGAAGACCTTCAACCTTACTTGCACAGGTACTTTTTACTGAAGTTGGATTTCTTATGGGCATAACACATGTTAGTGTAATTCGGGGCAGTAGGGACATTACTCGCATCTTTAACATATTAAGGGAAGAATTAAAAATAGATTAAATTGATAGCTTAGAGGAAATAGATGATAAAACTATGCATGTTCATAATTTTTACTCCTAATTACATTTTAAACTGTTATATCTTAATGTCGACTTAATCTCTAATGTAGAGGGAATTTCAATGTAAAAGAAGTACATGATTTTTCACAGCACCACACATATCTTACAATACAGATTAAATGCGCTTGCTAAGTAGCAAGGAAAATGTGTCACACTGCATTGGCTGTGGAAAGAAATTTCTACTATGCAAGAGTGGACTGACAAGAATAAAGAGATATGGCAGACAGAAAGAATCACAGCTGTCTTGAACTTTCAAATTAACTCCTTTACAGCAGAGTGGTTTCCATGGCACTTCACTGTTACTCTGCATACATTTTTCTTTCTTCTTTTCTCTTTTTTTTTTTTTTTTACTTTTTAATTACTAACCAGAACTGATTTTTGACTCTTTGTTAACATAGAACCTGATTCTAAAAAGTCTAGAGGAAGCTATTGCTGACAGAAATTGAGAGTGCTCAGGTCTGCGCAGAGAAAAGGAATGCATTAGAGTTGAACTGGACAAAACCTATTTTCAAGCATTTTCATCATACTGAAAATATAGTGGAACCTGATTTAAGCCAGACTGTTCCGCTTTTACTCCAGTGAAAGTGCACTACATTTAAAGTTAGAATAATAGAGTGATGAATCAGACCTTTCAATGTTAGAAACAAAACTAGTACAGGAGGCCAGTGACTCCTGAATTTATGAACAGCTGAGTACGCTGAACTTGACACAGTTATACCAGCTTACAAATGTAACAGTACACCTGTGAATTAAGCAGAAAATTCACCTCACATTAATTTTAATATATATTTAAAGTACAAATCTGCCTTTTGCATTGTATTTTTCTATTTTATGATAATTTCTTTCAATGCCTATTAGTAATCTTTTTTTTTCCTGATTTGTTGGGTTTTTTTCCTTAGCAGTCAGCCCCATGGCCTGCCTCTTACAGATACACATCAGTATCACAGTGCTCCAGCCCTTAATTCTACCTCTTTGCCCCAGCTTAGCGTAGCTCCCCCCTGTAGACAGGAGGCTATGCTGAAGCCTTCCAGGCAGAAGTGCTGCAGAGAGGTTCTTCCTGTGTCTCAGAGAATATTGGGAGATTTATTTATGTATTTTACGTCAAGGAGGTACATTACCTCACTGAGACCCTGCTGGGGTAATAAACTGCACAGTATGCATTTTAGGGTTCAGCCAGCTGATACCCTTTCCTCTAAAGCGAAATCTAGAAACAAACAAACAGACCGCCTCCTCAAAAAAAAAAAAAAAAAAAAAAAAAAAAAGCACTTTTTCCTCTTCGGGGAACATATTACTGTAAATTTCCCAGCCTGGCTTCTCATTGTTGTGAAGCATCCTGCCAGGCTTTGTCAGGTGAAGTATGCAAGGTGACTGATGGTAAGCAGCATGATTCTCATCACAACAATGAATGTGGCAGGTCAGGAAATACCACACTGAATAAATCCCTCAGTCAGTCAAAAATATTAACTAGAGTTATAAATACTGATGGACTGGATGGATTCTACTGGCAGACAACCTTGTTCTGTTTTAGTGAACATTGGCAGTTTGGATCAAACCCTTGTTTTCAGTGAAGTGAGCAGTAAAATTCCCCTTGACTTTAGAAAAATTAAATTATATCTTCTCCTCTCATAACTCAAAGGTATTGTACAAAGTCCAAGAGTTCTAAATATCTGCTAGAATTTATTTGTAATATTGGAGATATTACAATAATAGTTAAGTAAGTGGCACTTGTCTGTGGACAACTATTTTTCGTCTAAGGTTTCTGCCATCTTACTTCATCTCAAATAATCTTTTCCCTTCCTCTCATGCATACCCTGAAGAGGAATGCTAGCAACCACAGGCACAAGAATATTTGTTTGCAGTCTGTGTATATATGTAGTCTATTTGTTTGTAGTCTATCCTGTTTCCATGACATTCCATTTTCCTTTCTCTCCAGAAAGCCAAAGTAATATCATAGAATCATAGAATCACTGAATAGTTTGGGTTGGAAGGGACCTTTAAAGGTCATCTAGTCCAACCCCCCTGCAATAAGCAGGGACATCTTCAGCTAGATCAGGTTGCCCAGAACCCCATCCAGCCTGACCTTGAATGTTTCCAGGGATGGGGCTTCTACCACCTCTCTGGGCAACCTGTGCCAGTGCTTCACCACCCTCATTATGAAAAATTTCTTCCTTATGTCTAGTCTAAACATGGGAATAGAAATGTCAGTATTAGAATATTCTGCAACTTTAGCTATTTTACTAAATTATTTGTTTCATCTCTACTTTGCTCAATTTTATTGAGTGGATATGCCAAAGTTTATTGGTAAAGTATTAGACAGTAATTGTTATGGTTTAACCCTAGCCAGCAACTAAGCACCACGCAGCCACTTGCTCACTCCCCATCCTGGTAGGATGAGGGACAGAATCCAGAGTAAAAGTGAGAAAACTCATGGGTTGAGATAAAGACAGTTTAATAGATAAAGCAAAAGCCGTGCACACAAGCAATGCAAAACAAGGAATTCATTCACTGCTTCCCATGGGCAGGCAGGTGTTCAGCCATCTCCAGGACAGCAGGGCTCCATCACGTGTAACGGTTACTTGGGAAGACAAATGCCATCACTCCGAACGTCCCCCCCTTCCTTCTTCTTCCCCCAGCTTTATACGCTGAACATGACGTCATATGGTATAGGATATCCCTTGGGTCAGTTGGGGTCAGCTGTCCCAGCTGTGTCCCCTCCCAACTCCTTGTGCACCCCCAGCCCCCTCGCTGGTGGGGTGGGGTGAGAAGCAGAAAAGGCCTTGACTCTGTGTAAGCACTGCTCAGCAGTAGCTAAAACATCCCTGTATTACCAACACTGTTTTCAGCACAAATCCAAAACACAGCCCCATAGTAGTTACTGTGAAGAAAATAAACTCTATCCCAGCCAAAACAAGCACAGTAATGAAGAAGAATGTTTTTGTTTCACTGTTTTCCTTTTCTTCCTTGTTTCAGCTGTTAGAAGGATGTTGCAGAAGGAGAATGTTTTTCTTCATGCAGAAGTGCAAAAGTTTGATTAGATCCTCACTTGGCATTTTTCAATAATTGCTGTAACTCAGATTTTTACAAAGAGATGAGTGGGCTTTCTCTGGGTACTGTTCCACCAGTTTAATAGATAGTTTTATATGGATGTTATTTGCTAAATCCTTGATGGGATGTAGTGACTCTTTTTAGAATACTACAATGAGTTACAGTAAATCAGAATTTTGTTAGCATAAATTCTGTTAAAAATAACTTTTTTTTCAGACCAATGAACCATTTTTTAAATCAATGAAAACTGAAAATATTTGATTAAAGCTCAATTCTGATCATGTTTACATTAAAATCAGCAAATACATACCATCTTATCTATTAAGTAAAAATATTTTCATTTCTTTTTTACAATTTCAAGGTAATTATAAAATTCTTTAACAAGCAGAAATTTTCACTTACATAACCTCAGATGCTTGAAAATAAATTAGTTCATGTTTATGAAAGTTCAATGAGGTTGAAGGAGGAGGAAATCCATATATCAAATCTGATTTGATATAAACTTTTTAGTGATCTCCTAATTTACACTGAGAGAATATCATTGTTTCTCTCAGAAGTTTTTTCAGATCTATAAAAACAGTCTGCTATAAAGTCTGTCCATTATGTTAGGTTAAAAATGTTCTTTAATTTCTCCCTCTATATAAAATACTGAACTTATTTTCTAATTTTCTATTTTTACAAAAAATATGAGTTATTTATCAAAACTGTATGAATTATATCATCTATCTGATTCAGATGTACTGTTTTCAGCTTGATGTTTCCGTTAGAGAACTTTTTGTCTCTTAATTGTTTCATAATGACGGGACCATATATTAACCAACAAAATACCCACAGAAAATAATCTTTTTAATTAAACTAAAGACAAAACCATTGATCTTATTTTTATCATATATATATATTGCTGGTTTGCAATGTACATGTATGTATATACATATATATTTAAAGAACTATCAACAAAGCCATATTGTTGCATTTATGCTTCTGATTTGACTGCTAGTGTGACAGATGACATAATCTGTCTATAATTCATATTAAGTACATTCTTAACAGTCTAAAAAATACTCTAAAAGTGGATGTTAGAACTATATGATCTTTTTTAGCTTTTCAGTAGTATGACTTCACGGTGATACCTTAAGAGTAAGTAAAAAGTTAAATACTCTGTAACTGAAAGGAGATTTTTGGAGGAAGGCTTTTGGAATAGGTTGAAAAAGAAAACAGGAACGGACAGTCTTTTTATTAAGGTAAGCCTTGAATAAAAATGCTTTGCAGAAATGAAAAAAAATAATAGCAGAAGGTGATTGTAGAGAGAAATCAAAAACACCAAGTGAAAAAGAGAAATGTGCGGAAATGAAAATTTCTTATTTTGTTATTTCAGTAGAAGAGAATAATCTCAAACATCCATGAAGAAGATGGCACCCCTGAGGGAACACTGCTTCAGCACAGTCCCACAAGAACAAGTCTAAGCAGACTGTTCTCAGAAATAACCAGAATAGTACAAAGAGGAGCAAGACTTATGCATTGACACACAAAAGCAATTTATAAACGTGAAAAAGATTAATATCCTTCAGAATTAACTTCCTTTATAAAAACTAAGGTAAGCTCTGTTTTTGAAGTGTGTTGAAATGAGGAACTGAGAAAGGCAAGTATATGACATAGGTCTGACTGACGTTAGCACGGGAGTTACGCGCAAATGGCCAAACGTGTGCATCTGATCAGTAGAAGAGCAATTAAATGTGGTCTGAGGTTTTAAAAGCTTGTTTTAGGTATCATTGAAACCAGCAGAAACTGAAAATTCAAATGAGTTCATGGAATTCATTAAATTCTATTCATTTCAGTGAGCATATCACTTATTTATACCGTTCTTTACTACTGTTCTAGGGCTTACGTGGAAAATCAGGAAGGAGAAAAATCAGAAGTGTTCACAGAGTTGTCTACAAGTTAAGATGATGAAGTTATGCCTATCAACACATCTTCAATGTTAAAGGCACCTAGCCCTTAAGAAGTCTATGACAGGATGGTGATATAAAATAACTTGAACATATGAATGTCACCTGAATGTTTCTGGCATCTCCCAACTTGTTAGTGGGTGAGGTTTTCATAATCCTATAAATCCCCTAATGGTCATCCATTGTTGTCTTAATTTCCAGGACAGGGATCCTACAATACTTATCAGATTTGATGAATATATGTACTGGGAAACTCAAGCGTATGTTGCACTAAAATGTATGTGACAAATCTCTAGCAATATGATGCGCGGTTATGTGTTTTGAATGGCATTTATGCCTGTTAGTGTCTGTTTTTTCAGTTTCTCCAAATCCCCCAAATAAGGGCTACTTGTATTGATAGGATAGAGCTATTCTTTAAAAAACCCCATAAGCTTCAGTTTTCATGCCTAACATTTTTCAGAAATTGTGGTCCAGTTAAATAGAAACTCAGAAGTCACATTTTGATATCCAGCTGTAAAAAGGAAAATTACAGTGTAATCTTCATACACAGCAAAATATCTGAGTCGCTTCTTTAAGCAGAAAAATTAGCTCAGCCTTAACAACAGAATGTAATAACTGCTAAACTGTGAGTTTTCTATTAAATTTTTAAAAGAGAATAAATTTTTATTATGTTCATATCGTTTGGGGGATATGAATCCTGACCGTAATTAAAGGCTGGAATAGCTTGCAGATTGTATTTTCCTCTACATTTGGTTCCAGGTTAGATGTCCACAACAGTATCCCCCTTGTAGCAAGTACGATGTACCCTAACTCATACATCCACCTAAGGTCTCTCAGTGGTGCAGTTTCTGAGAGAAATAGGTCGGGAGGGAAGCAGAGGGTGAGAACTGGTCCTAGTGATTTATCTGTTTCAGTCACTGTTGCTATGAAGTGTTTGAGTTGGGAAAGACAAGATACTATTTTCTGGATGTGTCAGACCAATAATTATCATTTAATACTCCTTTCCCTGAGGTCTGCTCTATGGAACAAAGGGCATTGACTCTTGTGAACGTTAATAATCGATACGGTTTACTCTATTCAGAGCAATTTCAGTGGCTAATAAGGTTACCGCTATCCATATTTTAGTACTGGTTTTGCCTGTGTTAGCAACACTTAGTTGCATGATTAAACAAGCCCTTTGTGTGCTTCCCTCTCTCCAGATGGGTACTTGGCTCAGTATGACCCAAAAACAATTAGGTAAGTGATGTTGCTGTGCTATTTGCATCTGACCTAGATGCCAGCTATCCTGTATGCCAACACTGAGCTCAGATGAGCCTACACACATTGTGTGTGGGCCCTGAACTCTCTCAACTACACTTCTGATTTCCCCTATGAAACAACTAAGGTCTTGTTTGCCCTGTCAAATCATTTAGTTTGTCTGCCAAACGTGACTTTCACATGCCTGTGAAGAATTGCTCAGGAAGGCAATAAGGTTCTACTCTGAGAACATGGGAGATTCACATGAAAGTTCTGGTTAATTGAACCCAAACCTCTAATTGAATCTGCAGGAGCTGGATCACTGACAACTAAAGTGAGTCCAACTGCCAGGTTTAATTCAGCAGTCTCTTATGAACCACTCACTTCATGTGTGTGCAGCTCCTAAGTATCATCTGGATAATACACGTTATCTATGGAGGCAGGTAATCCTTGCGCAGCCTTAAATCTGCTTTGCCTTAAGTCTGGATTCTCAGCTATACTCTCTGACGGACACATGAAAGTGAAATATGTTTTCAAATAAATTGTTTCAGCAACGCTTCTGTGCTCACAAAACACTTCCTACAAGAACTGTAAACTGAGTGCAGTTTTTCAAACAATTAACAAGGAAATGATTTAAATCTACAATAACAAGTTCTAGAAGTGTAACTTCATACTCAACTTTGGGGCCAGTCCCTTAGAAACAGCATATCTTAAAATGCTGGAAGTCCCTCCAAGCCTTTGATTTCTGTGAAAAACTTTACTCTATGAAAATCACATTATAGATCTTTTTTCCTTAAAATGTACTTTGGTCTAACCTTTTAATTTAGTTTTCCTTATAATTGTAATAGCTTCATGCATGACATATACACCATTTTTGTCTCTTTTTTCCTATGTTTTCCTTCATGCTTTTTTCTGTTTCCTCATTCTGTCACAAACTACAATATAGTTCAACTACGATATTGAATAAAGGATGATACAAAACATGGCATTACAGTCTACTAATCATAGAATCACAGAATCACAGAATCATTTAGGTTGAAAAAGACTTTTAAGATCATCAAGTCCAACCGTTAACCTAACACTGCCAAGTCCACCACTAAATCATGTCCCTTAGGGCCACATCTACACGTCTTTTAAATACCACCAGAGATGGTAACTCCACCACTCCCTTGAGCAGCCTGTTCCAGTGCTTGACAACCCTTTAGGTGAAGAATTTTTTCCTAATATCCAATCTAAACCTCCCTTGGCGCAATCTGAGGTCATTTCCTCTTGTCCTATTGCCTGTTACTTGGGAGAAGAGACCGACACCCACCTACAACTTCCTTTCAGGTAGTTGTAGAGAGCGAGGTCTCCCCTCAGCCTCCTTTTCTCCAGGCTAAACTACCCCAGTTCCCTCAGCTGCTCCTCATAGGACTTGTGCTCTAGACCCTTCACCAGCTTCGTCACCCTTCTCTGGACACGCTCCAGCACTTCTATGTCTTTCTTGTAGTGAGGGGCCCAAAACTGAACACAGCGCTCGAGGTGCGGCCTCACCAGGGCCAAGTACAGGGGGATGATCACTTCCCTCCTCCTGCTGGCCACACTATTTCTGATACAGGCCAGGATGCCGTTGGCCTTCTTGACCACCTGGGCACACTGCTGGCTCATATTCAGTTGGCTGTCAACCAACACCCCCAGGTCCTTTTCTGCCGGGCAGCTTTCCTACCACTCTTCCCCAAGCCTGTAGCGTTGCCTGGGGTTGCTGTGACCCAAGTGCAGGACCCGGCACTTGGCCTTGTTGAACCTCATACTGTTGGCCTTGGCCCATCGATCCAGCCTGTCCAGGTCCCGCTGTAGCGCCTGCCTGCCCTCCAGCAGATCAACACTCCCTCCCAACTTGGTGTTGTCTGCAAACTTACTGAGGGTGCACTTGATTCCCTCGTCCAGATCATTGATAAAGATATTGAACAGAACTGGCCCCAGTACTGAGCCCTGGGGAACACCACTTGTGAGCAGACACCAACCGGATTTAACTCCATTCACCGCAACTCTTTGGGCCCGGCCATCCAGCCAGTTTTTTATCCAGCGAAGAGTACACCCGTCCAATGTTCACATCCCTTTTTAATTATGCTACTGTAACATTAAATGTAACAGGAATAAGCCCCAATATCTTTGTTGAGGAAGATACTTGTCTTTTGCTGAATGATAGACTACATAACAGGGAAAAAGGCTATCATCTTAATATGTGAAAATTTTTTTGTACCAAGGCCAATGTTAAACAATATATGATCTATCACAGAGCTTTTTTTCCACTGCAGATTTTAGTGCTTCCATTTACGTAAGAGAGAATCAAGTCACATAAATAAAGGCTCTCTCAATCACAGAAACAGAAACAAAGACAACTTTTTTTAATAACAGTGATTCCATCTGGTCTGTTGTTTTTTGTGAGAGGAGAATCTTCAATGGCTTGTTGTTAACTTCTGATCCCAGAAGAACCAACTTCATCTTACTTCTTTCCTTAATCCACAGCAATTGAATTTCGGATAAGTAGGAGACTATCTCCTTGTGACCCATATGTAGCTAGGATAAATCTGTTTTATAAAGAACATGCAAGAAATCTCATTACAGTTCTTGAATTATGATCTGGTGCAATGTCTCTTGTTTCTCAAACTGAAAAAAAAGTTTTCCTTTCTCTTCCCATTCCAATCATATGCAAATAATTTGTCGGATTTATTCCCCTTTTCATAGTACATTTGTTCATTAAGCTTTAACACATTGTCTGTGTTATTCACCACAAAGCGTTTAGTTTCCCTCTGTTTAATCAAAAGTTGGAGGGTCCTAGGGTACCTGCTTTTTATGTTGCTTTTTTCATCTCATTAACTTCCTTTTCTAATTTACACTGGTACTCAAGATATACTTTTTGTACTGCTGCTGCAGCTAAGCAAATTATTCTACCCCTCATGACTGCTTTGGCAGCTTCCCACAAAACACCCAGGCTAGTTTCTTAGTTTTTATTGATATTAATTTATTCTGAAATAGTCTTCATCTGTTGCACAAATGCTGCAGCTTTAATTAGAGAGTTGTTAAATCTCCATACTTCAGATCTCCTATAATTCAGTATACCATCCAGAGACATAGACACCAGAAAATTATCAGGCAAAGCTGGATTTCAAATACCAGATGGTTACACGTTACAATGTATCCTCATAAATAAATAAGAAGAATCCCAGTTTAAATGTAGTGGAACTAAAGTATAAAAGGTACCGGCTTGCCTGTTTTGGTGTTGCTGTCGGTATGGATCAATGAGGCCTAAATCTTTGCTATACCCGTTGCTCACTTCACTTTCAAATTGTTATTTTACAAACAAAGGTCAAATCTCACATCCTGGTTTCAAAGCAAAGAATATCTAAAATCTTCATCTACTACAGCTCCTGGAAACATCTGCCATTAGGTAAGAAAGGATCAAGAAATAAACAAAGAATTTGAACTGCGGGGGACATACAAATTTTCAATTGTAACAGGGCTACCTGTTATAATCCTTTGCATTTTTTCCTTTTTATAATAAACTCAGTGATCAAATGAAAAAGAGATTCTTCACCCTAATAGTACTTTTTAAAATTAGAAATTGTAATAACTGTAATGGACCTTTTGTAATGGGGCTGATTTGACAGAAATAAGCAAGATGACAATAAAACAGGAAGACAATCAAAACGTATGTAAACTTATGTCATCAAAAAACCTCAAAGACAGTTGTAGTGTTAGATGTGTTTTGCCATGCATTATACTTTTTATTCTTATTTTGCAATTTCTCAGCAGTAACATACTGTGCAATCTTAATTCAGTTTCAAAGTGTGGATTGAAAAAACCTAGACCAAACCATCATTTTTGTTATGAAAAAAATATAAATAAATAAAATATAGAAAAACAAATGAAATTAATTAAGATATTTGAGAAGTGTTCTGAGGCTAATGCTAAACAGAGGATATATACTAAATTGTAGGAAATA
Source organism: Phoenicopterus ruber ruber (assembly GCA_009819775.1). Lineage (NCBI taxonomy): Eukaryota > Metazoa > Chordata > Aves > Phoenicopteriformes > Phoenicopteridae > Phoenicopterus > Phoenicopterus ruber. The sequence goes on along the minus strand of CM020215.1, from coordinate 184,198,024 downwards.
ATTGTGAGAAATACTCCCTTTTATACTTCCAAAATTATTTTAAGTATGTTAATCCTATAGTATTAGTAGCATAATTAGCATATTACTTCAGAACAAGGGTAATTAGAGAAATACAACATTTTAAATGGCAATAATAATAAATAAAAAGCTCTTTATAAACTACTGAGTTATCATGTCATGTAGATTTTTTTGTACATACTTTATATTTAAGTATATGTTATTTTTTAAAAAAGCCTTTATACTCCCATGTAGTTACTTCATCACTTCGATTAGGGAGGAGACAAGGTCTCTAATATTTTCATACACAAGCCAGTTTGGAATAATGCCTGCCTGAGGCAATTCAGTGAAGTGTTATTATGGGCCAGCAAGAGTAAAGCCTGAACTTCAAGTTTTCATGAGTTTCATTTCAGAAATGTGGACCTTCTGTACACACAGTCAGCAATATTTCATAATTGCTGTGGTAATCCTCTCACGTAACTCTGGCTTTCTAAAAGCTGCTCATCTAGCCTAAATTGTTAATCTAGATGCTTTTGTTGTCAGTAGAGAGAAAAATGTACCTCCAGAAGATAATTCATCCTGTACTGTGATAAGAGACGGGGCTCCTACATGTGGCTATCTCTTTTGATCTATTAACTTTGTGTTCAGTAACTACACAGGAAACTCAGACCCGAATTCAGCTGTTTGTTCACAGATATCTAGGAGCATTTGAGATACTGTAAGGTGTCTGGGACATCTTCAGGGAGGTGGTGCAGAATTCCCTTGTAAGACACCAAAACCTCTGAGGATATCACAAATGGCACCAAGCACCCACATGAGGGCAGTTCAGTAGTGGTTTTGGAGGCTAACTCAGACGGGATGTCTAATCTTTGGATGGCTTAAATTATGTGCAATGAAGCCCACCCAAGAAGAAAATTGGGATATACTACATGCCTTAAGGAAAATGTAGACTGTAAACTAAGTGAATTTGAACAATCGACACATCCATTTTCACAACGATCTTCTATTTTATTAGTCCTCAGAAATTCAGGACCTGAACTTAACATCTGTCATATGCAGGTTCATGATATCTGCTGTGTGTGACCATGACCTAGGCTATGAGTGACTATTTGCATTCTTAAATGTCCTTAGGAATTGTCCAATTGCAACAAATGCTTAAAATAACAGTTTTAGGTACTCCTCACATTTACCACCTCTTTTCCCTGTAAATCTGGTACTATAACCACCAAATGTATCACTGTGGATACTGACTTTCAAGAAATAACTTGTACTGGATATTCTTTTTCATAGAGATCCTCTGTTTCTTAATCTATCAGTTTGGTAACTATTCATTCCCCCTTGTGTTACTAGCATTTTCTATTTCACAACTGCAGGGGTGAAGGATGACCTTAATCTGAAAAAGTTTATTTCTTGGGAAGCTCTTCATACTCTGGGGTGTACTCTTTTGAAAGGGAGTGAACCACTGACCACAGAAGGCAAGCTTAAATTAGTATATATCCTCAGGGCAAACCTCCTGTTCTCTGCACTTGCCTGAAGCCAACACAGTTCTCTTGCTTTACTTAGTGGTGCAAACTAACCCAATTTCCATCCTCATGTATCTAAATAACATCTAGGTGAAGACACTTTCCCAAACTTAATGTTTAAAACTTTGGCTAATATATATACACCTGTCCACCACTACGTCACCAGACTGATTTTGGCTTGAGCTTAACATAATTAGTTGATACTAACAGACATTTACAATGTTAATATTTATGTTTAAACCATAAACTATTAGTAATCATATATATATACATGGAAATAGAATGCTGTGAAATGTGGTTTCAGTGCTAAGTTTGGTTTGTTTCTCCAAAAGAGTTTTCAGCCTCACAAGACATTTTTGAAACATTTTCTTATGTTTGTAAAGAAAAAAAAAGTACTAATTATAAACTACTACCTAAAAGTTTGCGTTTTTTTTCCAAGTCTGCTAGGCCATGTGGTACATTTCACTGATTCCAAAATGTTTTCACTGATTTCAGGCTATTGGATTAATGTGGGCAATCTCTTTTTTTCTTCTTTTCCTTTTTTTTTCCTGATGGAGTGAATAAATAGCAGTTCCAGTTGAGAAAGGTTTACAATTGAAAAACTACATAATTCTGTGATAATTGGCAAATATCTATGATAATCATTGCATAGCTATAGATAGCAAACACTTCCTCTATTTCAAAGTGGGCTGCTTTTATCATTTATATAGACTTGTTTTTCTCTTTCTTTCTTTCTTTCTTTCTTTTCTTTTTCAATGAATTGACAACAAAAATGTGGCCCTGATAATAGTGTCTTTTGACTCATAGAATCAAGATGGTAGAAACAACAACAGCATGATCTTCTTCATCGTCCCATTATCTTCCCTAAAAGGTCCTCAGAGATAATGCAAAAAGTCCCCCAAATCAGGACAAAAAAAAGTAAGTATGGATCTAAAGTGAGTCTAAGAGGAATTTAGGTACCCAAAATTTGGTCCTTTAGTTTCTCCATAGGTTCCTGGAACGTTCCTGAGAAATTCCTAAAAAGCTTCAGTTGCAACTATGAATTTCACTACATACACAGGTTCAGCTTGTGCACACACTTGGAAATACTTTTATCTCCAAACTAATGCTAAGCAGGGCATGTGAATCGTATTGCTATTGAAGAACTTGTTAGGAGAGGGAAAGGAGGAGTTTCTAGTCGTCATACTTAAAACATGAAAATGAACTAAACCACACTTCTCCCTACATTGGACTAGAGAACCAAGTTCTAGTGATTAGACTTGGAAAAAAATAATTTACTTGGACTGACCAAGCTTTAATTATTTAAAGAACAGAGGAGCAGCTGGGAGAAGCAGGCTGAAAAGTTGCAGGAGTCTAGTATAAGAAACAGCATGAGGGTTGGACTACTTGCACAGAAGAAGAAAATAGAGGAATCTTGTCCCTGATATTTCTTCATAGTTAGTATAGTGGCTTTGGAGACTGTGTCTGATCAGACTGCTCAGTAGAAGGCTTTGCAGGGTCTAGTCCTTTTGACAAAGTCACTGCATCACTGAAAATTGTACTGCTCCTGTTATTGTTGTGTTTTGTTTTGGTTTTGGTTTTTTTGCGGTTCTGAATCTTATCATAGAATCACAGAATCATAGAATAGTTTGGGTTGGAAGGGACCTTTAAAGGCCATCTAGTCCAACCCCCCTGCAATGAGCAGGGACAACCTCACTAGATCAGGTTGCTCAGGGCCCCATCCAGCCTGACCTGGAATCTTTCCAGGGATGGGGCTTCTACTGCCTCTCTGGGCAACCTGTGCCAGTGCTTCACCAGCCGCATTGTGAAAAACTTCTTTCTGATTTCCAGCCTAAATCTCCCCTCCTTTAGTTTAAAACCATTACCCCTTGTCCAGTCACAACAGGTCCTGCTAAAAAGGTTCTCCCCATTTTTCCTGTAGGCCCCCTTCAAGTACTGAAAGGCTGCAGTAAGGTCTCCCCAGAGCCCTCTCTTCTCCAGGCTGAACAGGCCCAACTCCCTCAGCCTGTCTTTGTAGGAGAGGTGCTCCATTCCTTTGATCATCCTTGTGGCCCTCGTCTGGACACACTCCAGCAGGTCCATGTCCTTCTTATGTTGAGGGGCCCAGAGCTGGACGCAGTACTCCAGGTGGGGCCTCACCAGGGCAGAGTAGAGGGGCAGAATCACCTCTCCTGACCTGCTGGCTACGCTTCTTTTGATGCATCTTAAAAAAATTCTGACTGAGTTTTTGGGTGGACAATACTGTTCATACAGCCCAAGTTTGTTCATGTGAATGAGGTAACTCATGCCAGTAATAAGTGATGAAACAGTCCTCAGAGAGCAGTGTGTGGTGATCTTTATTGATTTTGGGGATTCATGCAAATATTCTGAAAATTTTACTCAAAACCTCTTACATAATAAACCTATATCACTCAAGAAAATTACCACAATCATATGATTTGGCTCCAGATTGTAGAAACTTAAAATTAGGTATCCAGATTGTGGTTTCTGTGCATTAGTGAGGGTGTCAATTTCTAGCAAAAAAATGTGAAGATATAGTCATACGGGTTCTTGATCAGTTACCTAAACAGAGGTATCCAAAACCATATAAGAAATCAAAGGGTAGGTATCAAGGACATCTGCATGTGTTTGGAAACACCTCAATGAACTAACAAGATAGTTAAAATATTTAGAGCACCAGTTGAAGATCAACTAGGATACCTTAAAGAATCTAAGATAGACATGGTACGTATAAGTGGCTGAATCAAGCCTCATAAAGTAAATGTTGAATGTTGGAATGTTTCCAGGGATGGGGCTTCTGCCACCTCTCTGGGCAACCTGTGCCAGTGCTTCACCACCCTCATTGTAAAAAATGTGTTCCTTATGTCTAGTCTATATCTCCCCTCTTTTAGTTTAAAACCATTACCCCTTGTCCTATCACAGCAGGTCCTGCTAAAAAGTTTTTTCCCATCTTTCTTATAAGCCCCGTTTAAGTACTGAAAAGCCGCAATAAGGTCTCCCCAGAGCCTTCTCTTCTCCAGGCTGAACAAGCCCAACTCTCTCAGCCTGTCTTCATAGGAGAGGTGCTCCAGCCCTCTGATCATTTTTGTGACCCTCCTCTGGACCCGCTCCAGCAGGTCCATGTCTTTCTTGTGCTGAGGGCTCCAGAGCTGGATGCAGTACTCCAGGTAGAGTATTCTAGATGTATTCTAGAGTATTCTAAATGTATTCTAGAAAGCTATTGAGCTCACAAAACATAGGTGTCTTATATCAGGGAGAGGAGAATAGCTCTCCAGACTCCATAAACTGTGTTGACTAGACTGCACTAGAAACTTAGACACCTGAATAGAGCCCATAAGTAACATAGGCATCTTCACTTAAACAACTTCATTTAGATATCAGCAATCTGGAGTTAAATGCCATCCTTCCTGTCTCAACAGGAAAGCTCTTAGGAGAAAATGAAGGGAGTTCCTCCATAGAAAGATTTCATTTCTGAAATTCCCTTTTACGTGAGCCTGAGGAGGGTCTCAACTAGCATGAAATTTAAGAAATTAAATATTTAATTATTCAGACTTTTCACTCACTGAAAAATCCATCATTCCCTAGTATTTAAGTAACTAAATAGTAATCTCTGCAGAGGAAATTTCAAGGACCTCTCACATTTTCAATTTTCATGTTATAAAATGTAATGAAAATGTAAAATCTCAAAGAAAATTGAAATGTGTACTCAGGAAGGAGATAAGGCTTACAGCAGTGCTGTTTATTCATTAATCTGAAGAGTGAAAATCTTACACATTTACTGTTTTTTTTTTTTAAACTATTATTCATTTGCTGAAAGAACAAGGATAAAAGTGGAGAGTAAAGATGGAAGACTTAAGCAAACCCCAAAACTATTCATTCTCTCTTTATTTTACTCATTTCTCCAGTATCAATTAACTTGGGAACTACTCTGTAAAGATATTAGTCATGCACTGCTGGAACAATTGACCAAACAGGCTCATCACAAAAAAAAAAAGCAGAATTACACACTTAGACATAAAGCTGACCCAGTATCTACTGCAATCATAAAACTCCAGGACATAAGACTTTATTTTTTTTTTTTCCTCCTCAGAACTGAACAGCAAGAGGCAATCAAAAAATCTCTTGGGAGGATGGAGAATCCCAAATGTGCATTGCACAGAGAGGCAGTATCCCATTCTTTCCTTGCAGTTCAGCACTGTCAGCTGAAGTTACATGTTGGAGAGGCAGTTCTATTCTGGGAAGCATTCCAGGCTCATTTATGAGAAAGTGAATCGTTCTATGACCAGCATATGCTAAACAACCTATTGTGCACAGGGTAAGGGATATTCTTCCATTTCATACATCACTTCATAACCTCAAATGAATAAAGACACATCATGTACAGAGCAAATACCACTCAAATAGCACATTGCAGCACTGAACTTGCTCTCTGACTACACATCAGCTGGCAAGTAACTCAAGTTTAGAGCAGGGTTGGGTTTTTTTTTTTGGTTGTTTTTTTTCCCCACAGTGTCACAGTGTACTCTCCAGTTACCAATACATTAAAGGATTTTCCCTGACAATACTAGACTTTTTATCACAGACAAATGGTAAAGAAGTAATGTGATTGACTGAAAAGAGTAGCCCATCTTTGATCTAATGATAGAAGGTTCAGGCTATTCATATGCTCAATTGCACTCACAAATTACACAGTAATACTGAGCCACTTGGATGGTCACAGTAGCTATCACACCCTCCTTGCTTGTCTTGCACTTAATTTCCAGAAACTTGCACATATTTTCCTTCAGACTTATCCATACAGTGCACATCCTCAATAATAAAAGACACATATTCTCATCAAATTTTACTATTTCAGTTCTTACGTATTTGTTCCAACATACCCTAAGTCAAGGACACCCTATGCAGTTCAACTCCAAGTAAACAGATCCATGAAATGCACTGAAATTTTTTATGAGAATTCTTCAACTTTGTTTCCGGTAGGAAAAAGACAGTTACATCACAGCTATTTTGATAATCACAGGTGTGTGAATCCTCTTTACTTCCTTGTAATTAAAGGTCAAAGCCATAGACTTCTTTATTTTAGAATTGATGAGGTTCACACCATCATTCCAGTTATTTTCCTTCCAAATTCAGCTATTACCTCTCTCTGTGTCACAGTACAGACAGTTTTTTCTGAGGTATACTCTTTGCAGTACTATAAAAACTAGTAAAACAGTAGCAAACCATTGATTCAGCTGCTTTCTTCCCTGCAGCCCACTAAAATCCTCTTAAGGGTTTTATGCTGCTGAAAATCACTATAATACCCAGCTGCCTTCCATTACACTATCTGGGAAACGGGAATTTTTAATGACTTGGCTGATTTTCAGAGGTGAAGAATGTTTTGGGTAAATATGAGACAGAAAAAGATTATAAAGACAGGTAGTTAATAACTTAATTTTCATTATAATGAGGGGAAAATCATTGCAAAGAAGGGTCTGAAAGTGAATTCTAAACATAAATTTGCCTATTATACACCTTGATCTCTTCCAGCTCTTACATTCAAATCACATTCAATTATTAGTAAACCAAAACAGGTCAACAAAATAAATCCATTTCACCTTGACTTTAAAACTAGTGAGAAGATGGTCAGTCTGTGCTTAATCTGTCTGTCCCCACTCTCTTCATTCCAGGTTTGAAAACAAAATATAGAATTGTAATTAAATAATAAGTTTAGATAAAGAAAAAAATCATGATGGTACTTCTTTAATCTTAATTGCAGCAAATGTAAATTAATTGTGTGTTATATCACATAGCAGGAAAAAGACTAAAGAAAGATATTATAAGTATTGTCTCTTTTCCAGAGTGGTTCAAAAGCAAGGAAAAGAAACACAGCATGAGTTAGGCAAAGTTGAGATCATTCATGTGATGTTACCTATCAAAATGTCAAGCATAACCTGAAAACTTCCTGTCAGCAGTCCCAAAATGTCACAAAAAGAAGCTTACAAGGCAATGCAGAACCTTTCCTTTAGACAGAGGTGTGATTTGAGTTCAGGCCTGTGAGCAAAGAAACAGCGTTTTAATACGAGCTTTGAGACCAGATACTCTTTGTAGTGTTGGATGGAACCCTTAATCCTCTGTAGCATTTCCTCCAGAGCTATACGAAAAGAACAATATTTGCCTGAAAGTGCTGTTACTCAGATCACTTATCTAGTGGGACAAAATAATTGTAGGTCTAAGTAAGCAGAATTCCATTAGCATGAGTACAACTGCACTTGCTTACCACAGCAGTGAATTTAACATTGTATGGATAAATGCCTCAGATAAGTAAATAAACAAACAAATAAATAAATAAATATTAAGTGTTATTGTTTCATCCTTATGTGATGCATTCAGACAACGGCAGTTCAAAACACTGACTCTAGTCACAATGAATATACAAGATACAGATCAGAGGCATGGAAATTTTTATTTAACAAACTTTGCTGGCATTATCTTCCTTGTTTCTGAATTGCTTGTAAAAAATAAATCAGGACTTCTTGGCATTTATTGTCTTGAATTATTTCTATAAATAATTCTTATTCTCTTGGTTTAGTATGATGACTTGATTCTATGTATCATCAAGTCTGATGACGACACTGAGCCATTTTTCTTGGTCTCATTACTCTTTCATGATATTGTTTCTATTCCTTGATGGGATAAATGAAACATTAGGAAAATAAAAATATAAAAACGTGTTTACACATTTATAAATGAGCTAGACTGAGGTAATATTGACTATCAAGCTCATCTGCTTACCTTAAATATCTGGAAATTGGTGTTCTAAGCCAAGCTAGAGATCTTAGTCATCTTACTTAGTGAAGAGAAACAGCAACCTTAACGGGCAGTTCCTCTGACATGCCTTAAGGTCATACAATCAGATGAATTGTCTTCTGGAAGTTCTCTCCATTGGCTAAGTGAATTTGCAACACATATACACACCTGTTTAATCCCATTTAGATGTCATGTGTCCTATCTTCTAGTTGCTAGTCCAGAACAGCACAAGTATTTTTAAGTCACGCACCATGTCTGCCAAAGCTGTGAGAAAATAGCGCTATGGCACCTGGTTTTGGCCTGGTATGATTAGTTCTGTTGCAGACATCAAACTTAAAGAAACTCAAAATGGGACTGATGATTTGGGAAGATATAATACATTTTATTTAAATATATATTCACTAAATTTGAGAAAAAAAAAAACAAAACACACACACCCCCCACCAAATCAAACTCTAAATTTACTCCAATACCTATTAAAATAAAAAATGCTGAAAGACAATATTAATACAGTAGTCCAGCTTGAGGTGAAATATGAGCTTTGATGAGATATATTGATAAGAAGCTGCATTATGATACACACTATGCAGTGTGAAGTTAATTAATGGCCTGCGCTAGTCTGGCACAGTTTTACCTTTTTACATCAGATCTAAAAATCATAAATCCCTAGTCCTGGTGATTAAAAGCTCAATTACAAATGTTTGTCTCGCATTGAAGAATATATACTTCTTTACAATCTCTACAAGATTCTAGGCTGAGAACAGCACATAGTAATAAGTTAGGTTTGTATAAAACAAACACCATAGCTCTTTTAAAGTTTATTATCTACTTCACAGAACTCTGGAAATAATTTGAGAAATACATTGCACTGCTTAGAAAAGCAAGAACAAGTAATGACCACCAAGAATTTCATCTGAAAAAACCTGTAAATATTAAGGGGTGGTGTTTGGGAAAATGGTGTATTTTTTTGTATTCCACATCTCTCTGAAAGCAGAGTATTCTCATATGCCCTTTATTTCTCTATGTGCTTAATGTATTCCTGGCAATGGATTGTTGCAATAAATTCTGTCTCCCTCAGGTGCTACTGTTCCATAAAGAAGTGAAAAAAGGCATTAGCTTCGTTCTTTCTTCTAGACCAGAGAATAAAAACTTTGACCACTGGAAGCATGTGTGGAAGGTAGTCATCAGCTTACTTTCTCTTTTTATGAACAGTATCTCAGTGGCACTAAAGGTTTTAATGCTGCATGAAATATACAGGAGGATTTAGCGTCTAAAGAAGCCCGATTTCTATTTCTATTTCTATTTCTAATTTTGCTAATTGCTTATTAACAATTTTAATTATACAGGAGTATTTGAGGGGAAATCAACCCATGTGTTCTTTAAGCACTATCCCCATACTGATAAGCAATGGAAGACTCGAGGTTATTATTTCCTTGACAACACTGGACTGAAGTCATGATGGGGACTAGCTGACAGTGCAGCAGGGACATTTATAATCAGATGCATAAAGCCTGGAGGGATGGCTTGGGCACTCAAGCCCCTCCAATATTTACATTTGGCATTAAACACTTCAAGTGAAGATAATGATTTTGGCTCATTGCCCTTTCCCAATATTTTGAAACAGCCATGCACCCATGGTCATAATAAAGGCAAAATTAACTCCACTGCAAATAGAGAGGAACAGTTGCAATTTGAAAAAATAAATGTCACACTTACAATAGCTATGTTAACACTATTTTTTAAGGAACATTTTTCAAACTTTCAAGTCCATCTTCTGCTCAGGGGATAAACAGATAAATTAACGTGGTCTCTCTGATCTTGCAATAGCTCTGCCAAAAGTCAGCAAAAGGCTAAACACAAAAGTTAAGTTCCTCAGTAAGAGCAGTAGTAATCACAGATCAACATTTTGGTGGTTTCTAAGTTAGCTACTAATGAATAAAAGTACTCTGACTTATCTTAGAGTAAAGCAGATTTCATTGTTAAGGCTGTAATTAGATATTTTAAAAACAATGAAAATCCGCTTGGTCATTAGTTTTTTCCCTCAGTCTCAACTGCTGATAACCATGGTACAGATAATCTACCACCTTATGAAAGCTATTAAACAAATTGCTTATCTTAACTAGTACAAAGTCATATTCGCTAAATAAAGAAATATGCCTCTAAAAGCAGAAACGCATTTAAAAGCTACACTGAATGTTTTACGGACCGAACCTGAGATGAAGCTGCCAAGGGACATAGCATTGTCAAAATAATGATGTCCTTTGTAACAGAATCTTAATTAATCAGGATACATGAGGAGAGGAGCTGCTAAGCTTCTAAGCGAGAAGCTGACTTCCACCAACACTTTTTCCCCCTCATAGACAGTGTTATCAACTCCTTTTGTGGAGCTGTAGTCTACATCACTGTAGAGACTGGAAAAAGAGGAAGAGTCACTAGAAATGTTGAAACATTGACATTTGAAGTAAGAGAAACTATTGCACACTTGGTATTGCTTTCTAGAGATTAATATTGTTATTTCTTGAATAATAGCCTGCAAAACCAAATTCTCCAGCTTTGATTTCCTGAATTATAAACTCTATGACAAAGTGTACCTTCTTGTGGTTAAAAAATAAAAAACTAAATAAAATTAAATAAATAAAATCATGTAACTAAATCAGTTAAAGGCACAACAAGAAATCTATCTTGACATCTGTGTGACCTTTACAATTGATTAGTACCAAATAGGAAAAATCATAATAATGTTGTCCAGAAGGTAAGTCTTATTCTCCTGTCTCAGAAAGCAGGGAAGCTGAAGGATTTCTGAACCAAAATTGATGCAAAGACAAGTTTTCCTATATTTTCCAATTAGTCGTTGTCATAAAACTGTGACTGTTATCAAAAGTTTAATATGATTTTTTTTCTATTTTTCTTTTTAAAAATATATAATGTGGATGGTGTGTGAACCCTTAGGATGCAGACTGTCAGCTTCTAATTGTTAAGTTGTAAAGCTCAGTAGTAAAGACTCTGTACAGCAGGGGAATTTGCAACTTATTTTAAACCACCGAGGGCAGGTCAGTGCCAGAGATAAACTATTGAAGCAGATAGGTTCCAGATGTGATCTTATGTAGCAGTTCATGGGTTCCTTAAAACTCACACATAGAACCAATAACTGCTTCTTTCCTGTCTTCATTTCTCTGCCTTAATAAGATCTGGAATTCTACTCGATCTTGTAAAAAATTCTAAACGACAAAACTGTGTCAGAGTTGTAAAGGCTTGAATTCTACCCACAGTGTGCACGGCACTGAACAAATAACCCCTCTGCAATTATACTGTGGTCTCAACATTAACTCCTAAGTCTACTAATAGAAGCTTTGTAGATTAAGCAGTAAGATTAACTCCTATATTCCCCAGACATTGCTATGCTGAAGTAAAAGAGGCATGAGGAGGTGGAGCGGTTCAGTTGTAATGAATACAAATGGATCCTAATATAGAGGCAATTTCATAATCTGAGAAGTAGAAGAGAGTCTTTTCCAAGATACTAATATGCCACTGTATCATTGTTCTGTGATGTTTTAACTCTAGGTAAAAATAAGGAAAAAAAAAAATAATAAACTTAACTACAGGGAAAAAATGTTTTGAAAGATCAATTAAATATTATTTTAAATGAAAATATCAAGTTCCAAATCAATTGCCAGCTGGTTTAAAGCCAAAGTCTGATTTCCTAAATTGCATCAATAGAAACACACATTTAGTTTGGAACAAAGTCAAAACAATTGGTTTCATCAGGGTTTTTAGAAGAGTATTTCTGAACTGTAGAGGAGTAATTTTATCACTTCTGATTACAGAGGCAACAAGACTATGTTCAAAATAGAAACAAAGCTGTCTTCACTGCAGGCCTCTGGAGAGTGTTTGTTTTGGTCTATGTTAAATATTTATCTTAGGATGAGAAAACTCTAACTCTCCATATTTCTTTTTTCATCTCCATTAACTATAAGGAGAAGAAAGTTGGAGTGATGATCTCAGTCACAGATGTCTAAGTTTCAGAAGTGTAGAGTTCAAGGAGATGAATCTTGTCCAAGATGCACATTTTAGGTAGGATTCATTTAGTGAATCATAGAGACCTAGAGTGGAGACATCTGTGTGTAAGCTAGCTGACTAGCTGTCTGCGTAAAACATTACTCTGCACCTACAAACTCAGACAGAAGGAAAATGCTCTCGTGCAGGCTACAAAATTTAATTTTGTGCAGTTACTTGCTAGATACCTAGAACAAGGAACAAGCATACGGTTATCATATCTCAAATTGAAATTAAGACTATTTCTGCAAGAACGTTCTGGTACTGTTCACTGTGGTTACAACAAAAGTTCGTATTGCAGTAGTTTGCAACGGGAAAATCCCGTCTGTCTCTTTGGCTTATCCTTTGAATTTTTTTTGAGTGTTTAAAAATATTTTGAACTGTTAAGGTGTTAAAAACTCTGACTGCTACAATACTAAGGTGGAACAACTTTGTGCCTGAAATTATTCTGTTACTTTTCTGACATTAGAATTCCATGTCATGCATTAGTAGAAACTTCTAAGCATGAAGTCATTAGTCACTTTGAAACATGAAGAAGACCAATCAATTCAATTACATGAGCTGACTTGCTAAACTTCCGTTTTGCTTATATAAAAAAAATAATAAAAATTGAGCCACACCAGTAACCAAGCCACTCAGAAAAGAAATATATGCAATATTATACTTCATTCCTGTAGATTTCAATTCACTTTCCCAAGGTAAGCAGTGTCAAATATATTGGATGGGTCCACTAGAACTGACTGCGCAACCTAATGTTCCATTAGTGTCACAGAATATCAATTAAGACAGGTTACCACAGAAATTACGAGAGAAAAAACTCAAGTGAGTTAGTTAATCATATTTACAAATGGCCCTGTCATATAATAGCTCAGTTTGGCCTTGGTTTCTTTGCATTTAAAAAGAGCCATCACATTAAAACATTGATTCACTATACTTTTCAAAAACCTTTTACTGTATTTTATGACTTTATATTACACACATTTCCTTATAAGCACTTTTCTTGCAAGTCTGTATGACCTTCTCCCGTTTTAAAATCCCCTTTGGGGATATTGTATATTTTATCTCAAGTTTATAGGAAAGTATACACTTATCCGCATGAATACCTTTCTGTATGTTTTGCATTCACTGACTCACTTCAGTCTGTCAGCTATAAAATAATCAGCTTGGCCCTTGGTTCTCCAACTGGAATATCATGCTCTTCAAGGCCCAAAGCACTTCAACTCTTTAGATCGGTGTCCCCAGGACAAATCTCTCCTCCTCCTCCCATCCCCCCCGCCCCCTTCTCCTCTCCCTTATTCACAGTAAAAATTTTCTCAAAGCTATGTTTTCCTCACAAATTAGCTAAAGGGTTAAAGGTGTTCAAGATACCACAGAAACACACCATTACAAATTGTCTTATTGCTGAGGTGGAAAAAAGTGATGAAGATGGAGTTTCACCTGTCATGAAACATCTTCTTCTCTGCCAACTGGGATTAATTTAAACTCGTTATGTATTTCTGCTTTTCATTGTTATTTATGTTGTGAAAGGAACAGCTGGTGAGTACTTTCTTTCACTATGGTTTTTTTTCATTATTATTAAAAAAGCAAAGTATTATGGAGAACAAATGATACTAGATACACCCTAGCAGCAGTCGATCAGATGTCATTGCATTGTGAATTTCTATCCAGAGTTCTGAATTTCATTTAATAGTCAATTAAAATGGGAATTAGGCCTTGCCTCCTTCTGAGACTGTGGTGAATGACAGTTTTGGTTTGGGCCAGTGATGTACTTTGCTTTCACTTGTCCAGGATATCACCTTGGTCAGACAATTTGTGTACCACTGCATTACTAAGCCTTTAAAATGAACAAGCAAACACAATAAGTAAATAAAGAAAGAAAGGCATTTGAAAGCAAACAAAGGAAACAAATCTGTATTATTTAGCTACGTTAACAAGATGGTATTTTTTTAAGGTAAATTTGATACATCAACAGGAGGCCTGAGTTAAAACATAGACACATACTGTAGCTGTTAAAGTTCAAGCCAGGATGGTGATGTAAAATGTATGAAGATATTGGAAATGTCCCACATTTTGTAGCATTTCTGGGCATATTGCAGGAACAGATGAATGGTTCAACATGCTGATTTTGGACTGCTGAGGATGAGTGGCTGGAAGAAGAAGCCAGGATCTCTCTTCTGTATGTGGCTCTCTTCAGTACCTGGCAAAAGGGAAAGCCAAATCCTTCCAGAAAAGTTTGAAAGGAGCAGCTTTCAGCTGCCATGTAACCTCTGTCTGTTGAGAGCAAGGAAGTGTTTGGTATCTGCATAATGCAGGCAAAAAAAAAATGTGTTCAATTCATACACATTTGTATTGGCTTTACATGGCAAGGGTTTGATAGCAGGGGGACTACAGGGGTGGCTTCTGTGAGAAGCTGCTAGAAGCCCTATGTCCAACAGAGCCAATGCCAGCCGGCGCCAAGACAGACCCACCGCTGGCCAAGGCTGAGCCCATCAGTGACAGTGGTAACGCCTCTGGGATAACACAGTTAAGAAGGGGGAAAAAAACCTGCGCAATTGGCAGACGAAGAGAGGAGTGAGAATATGTGAAACAACCCTGCAGACACCAAGGTCAGTGAAGGGGAGGAGGGGCTCCAGGCACTGGAGCAGAGATTCCCCTGTAGCCTGTGGTGAAGACCATGGTGAGGCAGGCTGTCCCCCTGCAGCCCATGGAGGTCCATGGTGGAGCAGATATCCACCTGCAGCCCGTAGAGGACCCCACGCTGGAGCAGGTGGATGCCTGAAGGAGGCTGTGACTCCTTGGGAAGCCCATGATGGAGCAGGCTCCTGGCAGGAGCTGTGGACCCATGGCAAGAGGAGCCCACACTGGAGCAGGTTTGCTGGCAGAACTTGTGACCCCGCGGGGGACCCACACTGGCACAGTCCATTCCTGAAGAACTGCACCCTGTCGAAAGGGTCCATATTGAAGCAGTTCATGAAGGACTGTAGCCTGTGGGAAGGACTCATGTTGGAGAAGTTTGTGGAGGACTGTCTCCCATGGGAGGGACCCCACGCTGGAACAGGGGAAGAGTGTGAGGAGTCCTCCCCCTGAGGAGGAAGGAACAGCAGAGACAACATGTGATGAACTGACTGCAACCCTGATTCCCCGTCCCCCTGCACCGCCTGGGGGGAGGAGGTAGAGAATTCAGGAGTAAAGTTGAGCTTGGGAAGAAGGAAGGGGTGGGTGGAAGGTGTTTTGAGATTTAGTTTTTATTTCTCAGTAACCTACTCTGATTTAATTGGTAATAAATTAAATTAATTTTCCCCAAGTTGACCCTGTTTTGCCCATGACAGTAATTGGTGAGTGATTTCTCTGTCCTTATCTCGACCCACGAGCCTTTCCTATTTTCTCTCCCCTGCCCAGCTGAGGAGGGGAGTGATAGAGCAGCTTTGGTGGGCACCTGGCATCCAGCCAGGGTCAACCCACCACAACATTTTATAGATGTGACATATTACTTGACTCACTGAAACTGTTATTCTATATAGGTTAGGCCTAATAATAGCTTCTAAGATCATTAGTCATATCTAGGTTAAGAGAAAGAAATCTGACCAAAACTGATGTCCAAAACAATATGCACCTGGAGATGGAA
This sequence comes from Phoenicopterus ruber ruber, assembly GCA_009819775.1. Lineage (NCBI taxonomy): Eukaryota > Metazoa > Chordata > Aves > Phoenicopteriformes > Phoenicopteridae > Phoenicopterus > Phoenicopterus ruber. Next base: position 184,182,037 of record CM020215.1, on the reverse strand, counting down.
GGCAGATAGAAACATTACTTGCTTTTCCTATCTTGCAATAGTTGTGCCATAACTCTATCTCCTTCTGGGATTTCTATCACATACGCTTCAAGCCAAACAAGTATGCTATATCTGAGGAATATTTCTTTACTAATTTATTTACATCTATTGTTATTTGAAGAGAAGCCAGGCTGGGAGACAAGTAGGGCCACTCAGAACAACCAGGAAGACACCGTTGGGTTATTTAAGCAATGATATAAATAATGATACTGTTTTAACTCTGGTAAATACATCTGGAAAAAATAAAAATAACTTAAATTCCAAATTCAAGATGTATGAAATCCAAAATCCTCTACTATTTTGGGTTCTTTTAATGTCATTTCTAGAGGTCTTTGAATCAGGACATAGAATGGTAGAAGTTTGTGATGCCCTAAATCATTCTATTGGCTGCATTTCTTGTTTTGCTTTGTCCTTAAGTAAATTACTTTAATTTATTCTTACATTGACAAATGTCATAATCACCACAAAGAATATTGTTACAGGATGTTTTAGGTGTTTGCGTGCAAAGCTGTTCACTTCAGGTTTGTAGAAAGCCTTATTCATCACTGGTATGATCAAGATGAAAATAAATAACAAACATCTAATAATGATGTGCTGTGAAAAATATTCTTATTACCACTGTTTTATGAAACTCTTTATCCTTTTCATCTATCTGCTCTATGTTGTAACTTAAAATTTTTAACACATAACTCATAATAAAATCTTTTTTCTTTAAACTTGTTTTCAAACTTTATTAGTAAAAATACCTGAGAGAAAGTCCCTTCTTTATGCATGGACTTCTCAGAACTAAAAAACACAAAGATGTCAGCAGTCTGACATATAAGAAAAAGATGGTACTTGTTCATTACAGCTACCTATAAAATTAACTAGAGCAGTACTGGTTTGCTGCTTCTTTTTTTTTTTTTTTTTTTTTTTTTTTTTTTTTTTTAACCTAAGGTAAAAGCTTTTCCTTAGCAGAGGAAAAAAAAAGAGTCTCATAGTTGAGCTGTGAGATCTGAGGACTATGGTAAACGTCTGCCTAAGTACATGAGAGAACACACACAGCTCTGTTTCAGTTGGCTCAACCACCTACTGTGTCGGTGGCTTAAAGTTAAGGAAGAAAGGAAACGTACCGAAACAAGATGATGTTAACCTACAAAGGGAAAGAGTTTCTCTCTCACTGAAATACTGAAAGGAGCAACCTGTAAAAAGTCATAAATATAGACTGACACAGCTGTAGTCACTCCTGATCTCCAGTGAGGCAACAGTCATATTATTATAGCAGGATCATCACACAAAAACCTGGGTTTGCTTTTCTGTAATATTTCTGAAGAGCAGAAAATCCTTTCCTTAATGTTCCCTATTATTCTAAAGACCACCACCTTTGATTAAATGGTACCTTTTATTTCTGAATATCAGCAAGCAGATCAGTTCTCTCAATTCAGCTGGTGTTCTTTCAGAAAGCAGGTGTAGGAGGATAGCAAGAATGTTATTTCAGATATTAAAACAGTTTCTGGCTGTAATATGAGAGGAACCAAGCAGTAATTCCAGCCACTTCACAGTATGGGAGAAGTGTTAGCATTCTGTCAGTTTGTTCCATTACTTTCTTTCGAGCTATTAGCCATTCTGGAAACATCAGTTCATTATCATATAGGACATTAAGTAACCCAAACAATCCAGTTGTTCGCAGCCATACTGCACAAATTATACATAATCTATTTACTCATATGGCTCCTACTTTCCATGCTGTTGCAAATACTTTATATTTTCCTCCAGTAAGTCATCATGCCACTGACTCTTTACCATCATGTTTTACTTTTGTATTTCCAACTGTACCTGTAGCTGAAGTAGCATAAGTGGTAGATCAGTTTCCAAACTCACACTTGAAGTTCTAGCTTTGCAAATATAAAATTATCCCAGGCATCTTTTGGGGATTTATGACTTATGAAAGCTCTTGACTATTTTTTTCAACATAGATGCGTGCATAAAATCTACTTACTGTAACTCCATAGGGTTAGAAATATGATTCAATGTTAATAACACAATAAGATTACATGTAGAATTTAACTGGAGGATGAACAAAGCAACAGTGCCAAGTCTACCTCTTTTTCCTGAAATGAATGGCAGACACTTCTGTATTTTCCTTAAACTGCAGAGTTGACCAGTGAGCTGGTAAGCTGACAGCATCTCTGAACAGCCTGTTGAGCAGGAAATAAATGACTAAGAAAGCGGCAGTGCTTAAGAGAAATGTCTGTCTGTCCACCGCTAGTCAGGTGTGAATTCACAGATCACTTTTCCATGTAATCTATGAAAGATCAAATCAAAGCTTCATTTTAGTCACATTAAGTAGTGTAGGAGGTAAAAGTTCTGCTGAATAGCAAAACCTTATTTATCCTCTTCTACTAACTACTCATATCGACTTGCTCTTCTTCTATTACAAAACTCTGTTTTCCCTTGTAAATCAGCCTTTCATTACACCCAGTAAGGAGGACAGGTACACTAGAATATTCAATATTCTGTGAATTTTCCTATTAGATTTCCTGAAACTAATTAAAGGATGAAATCATGTCTTCAAGCTATACAGCCTACAACATTCATATCCCTCACCTTGTCTGCTCAAAAATTAAGAAGTGTCTGTATGAGGGACAGATGGGAAATGGGAAAAAATGCATATGTACCTGCAATGCGTGTACATAAGGAAAGAAAGGGACCATCCAGTGTTTTGAACTACCTCTTGAGTGGGCTGGGTGTGCTACATTATCTATATTCTTTTCAACTCTGAAATATGACCTTTTTCATCAGAGTCATGACTGAGTTTAACCTAAAATCTAACCAAATTAAATTCCTTAGTCCCAAGAAAACAGCAAGCCTGTATTATGGATGCACAATATCAGCACATTTAGTCATTTTTAGCAGGAATCAGTAATTTACTAGCACTGGAAAAAGGCAGTCCTTTCCCAATTTCAAAGATAAGATCAATAAATTAGAGTTGTGACAGCTATTAGGTACAGTTGGAAAACCAAAGTACCAGAAAACCATGCAGTTAATTGCGAAATAATTTTAGCTCTCATATTAATAATGCCACAGTACCTCCATATAAGAAGGATGTTATTTTCTTTTTCACTTTTAAAGAGGTTTTTGTTTGTTTGTCTGATTTTTTTCTGGCCTAAAACCCGGCATGTGACAACTAGCAAGAATGAGGAACTGTGACTTCCCCAGATTTCCCACAAATGTTGATCAGTGTCACATCACGTCACAGAAGGATATGGGAAATTCCTAGTGAAGTCAACTACTAAAGAAACAAGAACTGTTGCAAGGAACACAGATTACACAAATTCAGAGTGCCAAAATGTAAGACTCTGTATGTTATATCAATAGTGATGGTTTGAAAACATGAATTATGTCCTGCATGCAAGGAAAATCACTGTGACAGGAAAAATAGTTTCACACTCTTGCTTGAAATCTGGCAGAGCACTGTTCCACTGATTGGAATGGAATTTGCTAGGGTGGCTTCCTCAGGTAAAGGAAGGAAATTTTTGGGGCCAAAGGGAAAACAAGCAGCACATTTGACATGGTCAGTATGGTCTTGGCTAAAAGAAGTCCGTGAACTGCAAAGGAAAATGTGCAAGACAGCTCCAATCAAATAGCATAAGAACTTGAACCATATTTTCATCTGCTGTACTTGAATGGCTGGCTGGGTGGATCGCTGCGTAGATGAGGGGAAAGCGGTGGATGTTGTCTACCTGGACTTCAGCAAGGCGTTTGACACTGTCTCCCACAATATCCACATAGGTAAGCTCAGGAAGTGTGGGCTAGAGGAGTAGATGGCGAGGTGGATTGAGAACTGGCTGAATGGCAGAGCTCAGAGGGTGGTGATCAGCAGCGCAGAGTCTAGCTGGAGGCCTGTAGCGAGTGGTGTTCCCCAGGGGTTGGTACTGGGGCCAGTCTTGTTCAATTTATTCATCAATGACCTGGATGAAGGGACAGAGTGCACCCTCAGCAAGTTTGCTGATGACACGAAACTGGGAGGACTGGCTGATACACCAGAAGGCTGTGCTGCCATTCAGCGAGACCTGGACAGGCTGGAGCATTGGTCAGAGAGGAACCTCATGAGGTTCAACACAGGCAAGTGCAGGGTCCTGCACCTGGGGAGGAATAACCCCATGCACCGGTACAGGTTAGGGGTTGACCTCCTGGAAAGCAGCTCTGTGGAGAAAGACCTGGGAGTCCTGATAGATGACAAATTCACCATGAGCCAGCAATGTGCCCTTGCGGCCAGGAAGGCCAACGGCATCCTGGGGTGCATTAAGAAGAGTCCTGGGGTGCATTAAGAAGAGTGTGGCCAGCAGGTCAAGGGAAGTTATCCTCCCCCTCTACTCTGCCCTAGTGAGGCCCCATCTGGAGTCCTGCATCCAGTTCTGGGCTCCCCAGTTCAAGAAAGACGAGGAACTACTGGAGAGAGTCCAGCAGAGGGCTACAAAGATGATGAAGGGACTGGAGCATCTCTGCTATGGGGAAAGGCTGAGGGAGCTGGGGCTGTTTAGCCTGAGGAAGAGAAGACTGAGAGGGGACCTCATCAATGCTTATAAATATCTCAAGGGCAGGTGTCAAGAAGATGGGGCCAAACTCTTTTCAGTGGTGCCCAGCGACAGGACAAGGGGCAACGGGCACAAACTGGAACACGGGAAGTTCTGTCTGAACATGAGGAAAAACTTCTTCACTGTGAGGGTGCCAGAGCCCTGGCACAGGCTGCCCAGGGAGTCTGTGGAGTCTCCTTCTCTGGAGATATTCAAAACCCACCTGGACGCAGCCCTGTGCAGCCTGCTCTAGGTGACCCTGCTCTGGCAGGGGGGTTGGACTAGATGATCTCCAGAGGTCCCTTCCAACCCCTACCATTCTGTGATTCTGTGATTCTGTGAATGCCTTAGTTGTTTGTTGATCTCATTATTGCTCTGCTACAATGGAGTCTTTTTTCACCCAGAAAAGCAATCCCAAATTTAATTAATCTAATATCAATTTAACTTTTACTTAAATTTCCTTGGAAAAGTTTTCTTTCAAAGATTTTGAATTTTCTGATAAAAGATGTATTTTGAAAAAAAAAATCCACAGCCAGCTCTGTGTTTCTAGTGCCTCCACTACTTTCTGTAGATATATAATACCAATTCTTTTTTATCCCCAGCTAGAGTATTTTTTTCCAAAATAATTGCTTTATATCCACAGTTCCACTCTGTCAACACACTTGATAATAAAATAAAAAGAAAAAAGGAATGCTTAGCTCGATTTCCTCCATTATTCTAGTAGTGCCCTTTTGTAGAGGAAAGCTCAAATGCGAGGTGCATACTCACACACAGATATGTACATACAAGCATAGGAAAAATATTATTGTTATCCAAGTACCTTTGAATCAGGGATGTGTAATTAATTTCCTCTTCCCTTGTGGCTGATTCTCTTTTGTGTCTTTATTTCTTCCACGTGAATCCTAGAACTGCAAATGCTCCTTTAAAATGGTTGTAGCTACAAACAAAATCTGAGCTGTGAGTTCCTTAGGTTGCACCTTTACTTAATTTCCTGGTCACTGTTGGAGCTGTGGCTCAGTGTCCAAGAAGCAATTTGGGGGAGGGGGAAGAGCACTGTGCATATTCTTCAGCAGAATTTGTGAGTTTTCGCCTCTGGCATTCAGGTTGGAATGTCCCTTCTGATTACGGTCTGCTGCAAAACTCCTGAGGATATGACTGTACATTTCAAAAAGCAGAGAAAATGGATGTTACTTCAGATTACTTCTCCACTTTCTGAGTTAAATGTATGCTAGAATAATGAAGGAAGCTGAGTTAAACATCTTTTCTTTTTATTTTAACACTAATTCGATATGCCTAAGTAGCATAGGGAATAAAAAATATCATTAAAAAACCCCCACCAACAACCCTTAGCTTCCATAATTATAAAAATGCTTTTTAAAAACTTTGAAGAATGCAATTTCTTCATTTTTGTTAGGCATTTTGTCCAAGATTTATTTCACTGGAGGCTGAAGGCCTTAATGAGCTGGGATGATTTTTGCTTTCCTAGTTTACCTTTCTTCCTAGTGCTAGTGTGTAGTAATAGTGCCATGTTTCCACTATTTATTAGAAGTAGTTTCAAGTTCCTGCATGTTTCCTTATTATTCTCGTATCTTGATTATTATATCAGGCCAGTTGAGCGAAGACACTTTGACATTTTCCATTTCAGCTACAATTCTATTAAAAGAATAGACATTGTTTCCTTCTTATATTTTTCAGTTTAGAACAACTATATCGGTTTTACCACCTACACTCCCATATGTATTATTTTATAAGTGTCTGTGACAATTCAAAATTGCCTTGTAATGCACTCTTTGGGAAACCAGGTGTCTGTTGAAAAATATTGCCACTAAATTTAAAAAATCTCATCCATTATCCAGCTTCCAGAGAACAACCTTGAAAACCTAAGAAATGCTAGCCTTTGGAGATTGTGGGGTACATATTCATTTATATTAACATATTTTTCTAGTGCTCAAATAATTTTAAGGAAATTTAAAACATGCCAAAAAAAACCCCTAAAAGTAGCCTTAATCTAAATTTTTTTGACTACTAGATTTACAGATATCTTAATGTAAATGGAATTTGGCAATCTCGCTGCCATTCTAAAAGAAACTCTGAGTTAAGCTACCTCTGAGTTTTAAGACACCTAACGGAGCTTGTATCCCTTGGTCTCTTATGAACAAACTGGTCTTGTTTACCAGGTAAATGATACTTCTGTCTTCCTATAGATAACACAGTGTGCACGAGGGAAGATATATTATATGTTGCTGTAACCGTTCTCGTCGTGAAGAATTTTGTGGTTGTGTTTTTCAAGAATTCTTGTACCAAGCCGGAGCCTAAGGGAACTGTGTGGGCACTGAGAGCTAAATGACCTGCAGGTAACAAATGCTGTTACATATATATTACTTTTCTGTGTGAAGTGAAAATGAGCCACCTAAAAACATAGCCTTTTGTTGTTTTGGTAGTGGCTGTTATTTTTTTCAGTGGAAACCAGCCATTGTAACATAAACAAATTACTGACTACTATTCAGCATGCTACATGTCAACAAAATGCCTGTAGAATTTGCTTTAGCCGAAGATATAATAATCCTTCTGTCTTGCGAAAGAAAGCCCATGCAATCACATAACAGTAGTTTAATATTTCCCATTAAAACAGTTTGTGAGCACTTCTTATCTCATAAAGACAGAATGCAAATACGAAGATGATCCCACTGTTCTTACACAAAATCCTTTTAAATTCAATGGGAGTTTTGTATGAGAGAAGACTGCCAGCTTGGGCCAAGGCTAGTAATGTTCAGTGATCTAAACAGACAGTGAAGCTCTTCAAGATTTTTGTTTTAAGTGGAGTAAACATACAGCATGCTCAGCAGACAGAAACCTGTATGTTTTCACTATAAATACCTGCAAGGCAGGCCAGCAGTTAACCTTGCAGATTAAAAAGAAAGAAGGAGCTACAGGAGGGTAGTTGATCCATTCTGTCAAAATGCCAGATGGCTGTAACTCTTCGCTTTTGTATATTAAAACTTGCCCCAAGGCTTTTTTTCTCTTTTATTTCCTTCTCTTCTTGTCTGAAACAACATGCTGGCTCCACTGCTGGACAAATGCAACTTCCTACTCCTTCTGCAAAATGCAATAAACAAACAAACAAACAAAAAGGCTTTTATGGTAAGACTAACACCTTGTGTCAATAAGATTTTGAAGAGAATATCACTCTTAGAGAGTATCTGTTCACCTTTTCCCTCCAGTTTAATTTAACAGACAGCACATATGCTTGAACTCTCTTAAATCTACCAGAGTGTGTTTAGTCTCAACTTTACATTTGGCTTAGAAAATACAATATAAAAAGAAAAATCAAGTTCATTAGTATAAAATGAGTGTGTATTTTTGTGGCTACAGTATTGATAGTCTTCGGATGAGATTCCTGAGATGAAAATTTTTAGTCAACAAACCAGTTTCTGCAGGATAATAAATTGGTTTTAAGATGAAAACAAAAGATAAAATTAATCTTTCTCTTAGCAATTCCCCTTAGTAAAGCTAGTTTCTCATCTACTTTGCCGCTGTTTCTCCTAATATGTGGTCCAATACGTGGACATGCTCGTATCTACAAAATGAAGACCTGTATGTCAGTTCTGAAAAATCTACATACTCAGTGTACATATCATGCCATTTTTACAGTGAAATAAGATGTTAATAATCCTTCTCTGATTGTGTACTGATTGTTAGCATTGCTTATATTTAGAAATGAGGCAAAATCATTGTCAAGAAGTGTAGCCCACTCACCCCTCAGACTTTTCTCGTGTTTCAGAGGTGAAAATTCTAGCATCAGATGAGCTGTTTAGCTCAACTTTAAAATGAACCTGACCTAACGCAGGAGAAAATATGAAAGCATTTCATCCAATTGATTATGTCAGTGGAAGCTGAAGGCACTAGTCTGTATTACTTAAGGTAATTTATTAGCCAACTCTGAATAGCTGGTTATCATCTTTTCTGTGCTGTCCATAGACACAGTGAAAACACAGTCTGACTTTGAAAAGCTTTTTTAGGTGATAGTGCATCTTCTTTCATGCAAATAAATGAAATGTAATCCAGTTCTGAAGAAATACATGTTTGATCTGTGCAGTTTGTGTCATAATTCCTTTTTCCCTTATCACAAGGATCTTTTCAGTACAGAGTTTTAAAGGAAAACAAATAACAATATTAATCACTGAACACTTTCAAAATAAAAATATTGTCAGCAGTAAATTCAGATATCATAGATATAAAGCAGAATAGTAAACTTAAGTATCTCCTAATTTGTCATCAGTTTTACTGATAACTTTTTTTTTACCTTCCGCAGCCCAGTCTGAAGTGCCCATGTGTGATGAGCCTACTGGGGTAGGTTAAACTTCAGTTGAGCATAATATTAACTAATAAATAGAGAAATTCCCATAAACCACATACTGAAAAGGAAAGAAAAAAAATCTCTTTAATGTCAAGTCTGACTGATAAAAATCACACTGTTACTACTTGAGTGAACTACAGAGGAACAGTTACTGTATGGGACCTATGCTAAGCGGGTTTTGCTTATGCTGGCTTTAAGACACAGCATACAACCCATTTTACCTTTGTCACATGATACATACTTTATAAATCCTGAAAAAATAATAATAATAAAAATCTTTGTTTTATTTTTAATAATTTTTCATTTAAAAAATATATCATTTTCAATATCTCTGCTAGAATTTAAAATGAACTTAAGACTGTCCAGAATAATACTTCCCCTAGTAGCTGTTAAAATGTAATTCCAAGGGAGTTCTTGAAAAAGTTTATAAATGCTGTGTTTACCAGCCTTAATGAACTTATATTCCTTCAGCTTGTCTAACCAATTTTCCCCCCATTTTTAATTCTGACCTTGAACAATTGGCAATATAAAACCAAATATTTTCCCACAAGTTGTTTGACATTAGCCAGGTGCCTGTGAGAAATGAGCAGAGCACTGACTTCTTTCTATTTTCAAATATAAAGGTTTCCCAGCTGGGGCCATTGTCTGGAAACTAGAAAAATGAAGAAAATGTAAGCCCTGTATAAAGTATATCTCGCTCCTCGGTGGTACCTGGGAGTTAGGCTTTCAGCTATTGAATGGTTTAGCAGACTACACCAGAAGGCATGTGAGAAAGTTTAGACTTTTTTACTGAATGATACCAACACTTGCAACTTAATTTTGTGAGGTTATATTCCAGATGGTTTTTTTTATTTCTATGTGTGTTTTTACCTATAAGGATGGTCCCTCTTTCAGATTAAATAATATTCAAATTTATTTTAGCAAGGTGATAACATTTCTTTCTCTTATATTGTTCATATGCATTAGAAATTTAACTTTTTTTTTTTTTTAAAGTAGAAACTGACAGAGAAACAGTGATATTTCTCATGGGATTGCATTTCCATCTAAAATCTAAATAAGAAGTCTGCTGAGAGATGGCTGTCCTCATGAGAATTCTGTCTCGAGATTTTGACTAAGTAGAATTGGCTCCCTTGGTATAAAGTATCGAAGTTCTGAGATTATTATTCTTGCTGTTATTGTGACCTAGAATTAATACTAAGACATTTATTTTATATTTTTTTTCAATTACTATGAGAGTAGACAGCTATATTTTCTTTAACAATTAATTCAATGTGTAACTGTTTTAAAATAATACTTAGAATATTGCACAAAAAATAATGATATCCTAACTGATGCAAAATCTGCATTTCAATTGTGTTTTTTCATAGAATGTAAGCTGACTAAAATGCATTGCAAGTGTATTTCTTTACAGCTGTGTACCAATTCTTTTGCACATTTTCCCACTCTTCCTCCAAAAGATAGGAATAAGTGCAGAAAGAAAGAAAATGGAAGAGAAGGAACTTTCATTTGTAAGTTCTTACTCACTAGTCTTGGTCTTCCTTTTGTGTACTTGCTATTATTTTTGTGTCGTCATCTACAATGCCACCAACATAGCCTGTAAGGTTGAAATGTTTGCGTTATTATGGCTAAATTTGTCAATAATCCTAAAACTGAGAGACTTTCTGGAATATATTTTGTGAAGGAGCTTTTGATATAGTTCTAACTGCTGTTGTCAAAAGCATTTTTCTAATCATGCAGTCTCAAATAGTCTTCTGCCTGTTAGTTTTTGAGTAAGGGATATTGAGATCAGTGCTTTCCATTGAAATATATCGTAACACACATTTCATTGGAATATGAGATAGCATCATGGCAAAACATTTTATTTTGGAAAATAAATTATATGTGAATAACAGTTAATAAAATAAAAATAATATAAGAGCAAATTCATTCAGTTCTGACTTAATTCATTACATTTTATTTTTTTAGATGTAGTTTAGAATTAATTTGCACGTCATAGGCTGGTACCATTTCAGGTAATACTTTTTTGAGAAAGAAAATGCATAGCAAATTTACTCGTAAATTAAAAACATGGTAGATGTGCTTTTATGAATGAATAGCAAAGGTTTCTTTATGATACAGTCATTGTACTGTCCTACTTTACCTATTTGAAGCTTGAAAATGTGAAAGAAAGCCACAGACAGTTCTAAGAGTAATGAATCACATTCATTTGATTATTATGGTTTTTTAACTAATGAGTATGATGTGATGTTAGAGAGAAACTTATTTTTGGTGCACTTTCCTAACATAATGCCAGATGCTGTTAGTAAGCATGATATTAACTGAATATCAGCTCATACGCCTTGGTCTTGCTGTCTGGATTTGTGCACCTTGTCTTACTGTAGTTCTTTTAAGAAAAACTCATGAACATGCCTTATTATTTATTTTTTAAATTATTATTTCAAGAAAATCAGTTAAACGTCACTTTTTTGAAAAAAAAAAACAAACTCAAATTATGTATACCACTGGAGTGGAAAGCTCAAAATCATATTTTATTACCTAACATACTTTATTGATATAAATATTTCATTCTTACATTTTCCTTTCCACAGATTCTATAGTTTCATTTAAAAATTTCTACCTTTTTCTGTGCAAATAGTCCTGGAAATACATGTCAGTAATATACCTTCCCTGTTAACTCAGTTTAACAGGAACCTGCCTTAATCCAAGCAACAAAGTATGGGGAGGGGTTCGGTTTTGGTTTTGTTTTTATGAAAACATTACCTACACTGACAAAAAAGCACGTTTCTCTGGCTCGAGCTTGTATTGGGTCTGGCTAGCAGCCCATGTAGCAGCTTTGCACTTGTGCCTAGAATAGTGTTGATAACACACTAACATTTTGGTTCCTGCTGAGCAGCGCTCACACAGCACCAAGGCTGTCTCTCCAACCTAGGGCCAGCAGGCTGGGGGTGGGCAAGAAATTGAGAGGGGACACAGCCAGGACAGCAGACCTAAACTGACCAAAGGGATATTCCATACTGTATGTTATCTTGCTCAGCAATAAAATCTAGGAGAAAGGAGGACAGGTGCGGGGAGGGACAGATATTAATTATTAAAGCATTTTAAGGGGAAGTGAGAGAGTGGCTTGGTGGGCACCAGGCAGCCAGCCAAGGTCCACCCATCAAAGAGCTACAGCCAGAAGAAATGTGGAGGTAGCCACTTATGCTAATGAACACATATATATTAATTATACCTCATTTTAACTGTCCTTCTACAAGAAAGAGGAATATATATTTTCCTTTGAGGTTGACCTCTACGTTATTCATCTGAATTAGCATGCTCTGCTGTATTTTATGCATAATATTGTCTGTTCATTTTGTTAAACCAGCACTTACGGACGGAAAGGCAGTATTAATATGAAAAACTCCCGATCACTCTATTCGTATATGACACCTTGATTTGTTGCCAGATTAGATGAAATTGAAAAAAATAGGCTATTTTGCACGCTACCTGAGGACTGCTACCTTCACCAATTGACTGAGGAAATACTAATTCTGCTGTTTCTCACTGCTACTGTTTGATTTAGTTCTTTATTTGGTGATACAATACTGTTTGTTAATTTTAGGTCTTTTCCTTTATTTTCTTCTCTCCAGTGCACTATTCTGCCATTTACTGTGTATAAACTCCCAGTTGCTGAGCAGGAATTTCTTTTACCTAACTGGGGCCTTAAGGCCTTCATAGGGTCTGCAGTAGGGATTTAACTCTCAACTTTATATTCCTTCCAACTCATAGTCTTCAAAACTCTCTGAATGTAGTTTATGTTATGACTAAATTAAATTCAGTCAACATTACACATTTGCTAGAGATCCACATTTTCGCCACTTCTAAACTTGCTATCTTGCAGCTAAGTAGTTCTTAAAGCCTACAATACCAACTGAATAAAGAGTAAATTAGGCAAAACATGTCCTGAAATAGAATCACAGAATCGTTTAGGTTGGAAGAGACCTTTAAGATCATCAAGTCCAACTGTTAACCTAGCACTGCCAAGTCCACCGCTAAACCATGTCCTTAAGTGCCACATCTACACATCTTTTAAATACCTCCAGGGATGGTGACTCCACCACCTCCCTGGGCAGCCTGTTCCAGTGCCTTGTAACCCTTTCAGTGAAGAATTTTTTCCTAATATCCAATCTAAACCTCCCCTGGCACAATTTGAGGCTATTTCCTCTTGTCCTATCGCTTATTACTTGGGAAAAGAGATTGACCCCCACCTCTCTACAACCTCCTTTCAGGTAGTTGTAGAGAGCGATAAGGTCTCCCCTCAACCTCCTTTTCTCCAGACTAAACAACCCCAGTTCCCTCAGCCGTTCCTCATAGGACTTGTGCTCTAGACCCTTCACCAGCCTCGTTGCCCTTCTCTGGACATGCTCCAGCACTTCTATGTCTTTCTTGTAGTGAGGGGCCCAAAACTGAATACAGTACTCGAGATGTAGCCTCACCAGGGCTGAGTACAGGGGGACAATCTCCTCCCTAGTCTTGCTGGCCACACTCTTTCTGATACAAGCCAGGATGCCGTTGGCCTTCTTGGCCACCTGGGCACACTGCTGGCTCATATTCAGCCGGCTGTCGACCAACACCCCCAGGTCCTCTTCTGCCGGGCAGCTTTCCTGCCACTCTTCCCCAAGCCTGTAGCGTTGGCTGGCGTTGTTGTGACCCAAGCGCAGGACCTAGCACTTGGCCTTGTTGAACTTCATACAGTTGGCCTTGGCCCATCGATCCAGCCTGTCCAGATCCCTCTGTCCAGCCTTCCTACTCTCAAGCAGATCAACACTCCCTCCCAACTTGGCGTCGTCTGCAAACTTACTGAGGGTGCACTCGATCCCCTCGTCCAGATTGTTGATAAAGATACTAAACAGAACTGGCCCCAGTACTGAGCCCTTGTAGAAATCTCCGACTTATGTAGTCACTTCTATTTTATATACGTTATGTGATGGATATTGCATTCATATCAGAGGATGATGAAATATTTTCCCTTCCAACTGTAACTGTGGAAGATATTAAAGAATATCTGTTAATTTAAACACACTTACATATGTGAGTCTAAGGTGCATCTTATAATGATAAAAGAGGAAACCTTTAGACCATCAGTCTTAATGGTGATCATCCCCCTGTACTCAGCCCTGGTGAGGCCGCACCTCGAATACTGTGTTCAGTTTTGGGTCCCTCACTACAAGAAAGACATTGAAGTGCTGGAGTGTGTCCAGAGACAGGCAACGAGGCTGGTGAAGGGTCTAGAACACAAGTCCTATGAGGAGCGGCTGAGGGAACTGGAGATGTTTAGGCTGGAGAAAAGGAGGTTGAGGGGAGACCTTATTGCTCTCTACAACTACCTGAAAGGAGGTTGTAGAGAGATGAGGGTCGGACTCTTCTCCCAAGTAACAGACAACAGAACAAGAGGAAATGGCCTCAAGTTGAGCCAGGGGAGGTTTAGATTGGACATTTGTAAAAATTTCTTCACCGAAAGGGTTGTCGGGCATTGGAACAGGCTGCCCAGGGAGGTGGTGGAGTCCCCATCTCTGGAGGTATTCAAAAGACGTTTAGACGAGGTCCTAAGGGATACGATTTAGTGGTGGACTTGGTAGTGATAGGTTAATGGTTGGACCCAATGATCTTGGAGGTCTCTTCCAACCAGAACAATTCTATGATTCCATGATTCTATGATTAATACATACCCCATACCGCTTGATTTTTTAAAAATATTTATCTGAAGGAAAAATACAACAATTTCCTAAGTTGCTAGAGACTAGGGTAAATTAAATAGAGGATAATCACTAGTACTGAACCATTTTGAGCATTTGGTGGATTTCATGGAAATAAATTATGAGTTTTAGTATAGTCATATACAAATCAGATGTCTAGGAGGAAAGAATGAGGGCAACATGTGCCATTACTAAGACATAAACTGTGAGTAGCAGATAACCAGGTGAATGTGGGTTCTCAGGGGAGCCAGTGTCCAAGAAGCTTTTTCTTCCCAATTTTTACATGTATTTATAGGAGAAATTAAAATAGAAGTAAATTATATTATCTCTCAATTTGCAAGATAGAGAGTATTTGCAAGAGACCTGTATGTGACTCTGTGACTACCAAATGTGCGACTGATAAAAAACAGACTATGGCGAAGCTAAACTGTAGGAAGGAGATTGCTTTGTAAATTCTCCTGCACTGTCTTTAATCTATAATCAATATATTCTTCTGAAGATGTTTAGAATAATTGTATAGGATCTACAAAGGTAACTAAGAATATTAAGTCAATAAACTTAAAATAACATATAGGAAAAACCAATACAGAGTATTAAGATTTCTGAGAGTGCGAGGAGTTATGAGACCACATTCTCACCACATCAAGGAGGAAATCCACATATAACAGAGAATTCAGAACAGAAACATCTAAATGAATAGTGACTGATAAATGAAAGAGCTATGAAAGACTTGATAACAGTCTGTTTAGTTTAACATGAAAAGGCTTAAACAGCAATTTTAGCATCACGTTGAAGTATATATAAGGGAAATAAAAAGAAGAGCAACCAGTCTAATGGACGTGAATAAATTAGTTTCTATGACAGAAACTGTTTTTTTTTTTGTACTACTGGAAATATTATTATAATTTTGGACTTTTTATAACTCTTACTTTTTTCCTGTGGCTGTATTTGCAGGAGTAAATGCAAAAAATCCACAATTGGTCACAGCCAGCAAAGAATAGTTGTTGGGTAAGATGAATCTGAGTTATTTGGTTATTGTATTTGCAAAACAGAAACACAAATTCTTGGCATTTCTTGCTGTTATATGCATATAAATATCTATAGGTACACAGGGAAGTATCATAATCTACAGTGCTAAACTTTACTGTGGGTAAAGTGAAAAATAAATGTCTGAACCTGCAGTCCTGTAAACATAGTACCTATTGCCTCCTTCCAAATTTATTTTTTCCAAAGTTATTGAGAAAAATAATAATTTATTTCTATGGTTTTGTGGGGTTTTTTTGTTGTTGTTGTTTGTTTCTTTTTTTTTTTTTTTTTAAATTCTGTATCTTCAAGCACACATAACAGAGATAATATCAAGATAAAGGAAGAGGACTTGCTAATCCAGTTATAGATCAGCTCCCACCTATTCAGTTAGTCACCTAACACTATTATTGGAATTACTCCTTTTTCAGATGTCCTGTGACCCTTTATCTGCAGTATTTTCAGTGCCAAACTCTTTTCCATACTGTGTTTATGATGTAAAACATCAAAACCATGGTCTCTCCTTGTTTCGTTATTCAGCAATGGCATACAGCATTTTCAGCCAATAGAGCTGTAAAGCAGAACATTGCAGATGGATCGTTCCTCAAAGACTCCTTTAAGCTACCTTCACTAACCACTGTGTTTGTGTAATTACTGAAGGACAGGAAAAAGATTATTCTCACAGTCAACAGGCAAAGGGACAAACTAAATGACTGAAGTAGGACTCCCTTTGCCTGATATTATTGCATGCTGCTTGCTTCTCAAATTATCAGAGCTGTGTTTCAAATCCAAATTAACATGTTCCATAATCCAAATTTCTGCCACAGATGCAAATTGCACTGAGTGAAAATACTGCTTACTTTGAATGTAGTGCTCTTTATAATGAAGCATTAATTTTCTGTTTTATTTGTCAAGTATTTGTTCAACATACATTGAAGTATGGAATTAATGAGATTAAAGGACATTAAAAACTGATTATTAATAGAATCATATAATTAGGAAAGAATCTGTTTTTCACAGTCTGAATGTCTGGTACTGGTTTGTATGGATTATTACATGTAATTTTAAATACTAGAGGATGACTTCAGTATGTAAAAATCTAAAGGAAAATATGTGAAAAAGTATGTCAAAAAACCCAGCATAATTTATCCAAGAAAATTAGGTTGTTTTTTTTTTTTCTTCCTTTTTTTTCTTCTTGTTTTTCTTTCTGTTTACTACTATAAGATGTGTTTATGTGCTATGAACTATTCCTTGCCCATGTGGCATCTGCCCATCACATAGCATGTTCCATAATATGTCTGTAACAGCTGATTGTTAGATTAAAGATAGTTCTTGATTCCACACTGATCCTACCTGAGAACTTGAGAGCTTGCTTCTTTTGATTACTCACCCCAGAATATCTTTTCAATGAATCTTTCATTCCCATATTATTGTTGCAGATATCAATCATTAATTCATTCATTTATTAATATTTTCAGTCATTGTGTATGTGTGCATAATACTTATTCTAAAGGCCCCATTAAGGTATTGTTAAGGTTTAACCCCAGCCAGCAACCAAGCACCACACAGCCGCTCGCTCACTCTTCCCCGGTGGGATGGGGGAGAGAATCAGAAGGGTAAAAGGGAGAAAACTCGTGGATTGAGATTAAAAAAGTTTAATAGGAAACGTAAAGGCTGTGTACACAAGCAAAGCAAAACAAGGAATTCATTCACTGATTCCCATCAACAGGCAGGTGGGCAGCCATCTCCAGGAAAGCAGGGCTCCATCACGTGTAATGCTTCCTTGGGAAGATAAATGCCATCGCTCCGAATGTCCCCCTCTTCCTTCTTCTTCCCCCAGCTTTCTATGCTGAGCATGATGTCATATGGCATGGAATATCCCTTTGGTCAGTTGGGGTCAGCTGTCCCAGCTGTGTCCCCTCCCAACTTCTTGTGCACCCCCAGCCTACTAGCTGGCGGGGTGGGGTAAGAAGCAGAAAAGGCCTTGACTCTGTGTAAGCACTGCTCAGCAATAACAAAAACATCTCTGCATTATCAACATTGTTTCCAGCACAAATCCAAAACACGGCCCCATAGTAGCTACTGTGAAGAAAATAAACTCTATCCCAGCCAAAACCAGCACAGATATATGTGTAAGCGTTAAAGTGGAGCTCATGGAGGCTAGGTGTGGAGCCCAGCCAAGGGAAATTGCTTTGTGAATTCTCATGCACTGTTTTATTCAATCTATGACCCATAAATGCTTTTGGAGATTCCTAGAATACATTTATATGGTCTGCAAAGGTAACTAAGAAAATCGCTAAGCTTATAGTCACATATAGGAATAACCAATACATCATAATCATAATCATCATAATAATGGCCCACAAACCTAAAAGATTCAAAATTCCTCTTCTAGTTTACTTTGCATTCATACCTTATTTTCCTGCTTTTGTGAAGATATTTGGAATTACTAGTTAGACATTCCTTCAGTCCATTTTTCGTATGAAAGGAATTGGTATCTTGTTCCTAATATTTCCCCGATAAACACTTGTACTTACTTACGTTTAAAGCCTTTTTCTGTTTCATGACGCCTTTTTAATGCTTTGTGCTATTTGCCTTTTGATTGTTTTTAATTTTTACATTAATATCACTATATCTTACCACATAGATAAGGGGTTTTATGCAACTGAAGGAATATCCTTAATTATTATCTGTGTCAAAATAATATAATATCTGTAAGGGCCCAGGTTTGGAACAGCTAAATAGTAGATGAATGCTTGGTCCTTTGAATGCCTTAGCCTACCTGGACACTTGTAGTCCTTTAAAAGCAGAAAAATATACGTTCGGTTCTGAGTGCAATGGGAACTCAGCTACGTAATGAAAAACGGTCTCCACTATGAGGAGTCTCGTGTCTAAACAAAGAACAGGTAAAAGATGCACAGCCAGAGGAAAAAAATGAGGTATGCTTCTATGATCACAAGATCTGTGACAGTGCTATGAGTACAGGATGCCGCTTTCCCAGTCTTTTGCCCTACTGACTACAAATGGCACTTTACAGCCCAGTTAGTGTAGTATTTTATGGGGAGGGGGTGGCCTAAAGGGACAGAGAATAACAGAAAAGAAGGTTTCATCTTAAAAGGCCAAGTTGTGCTAACGGAAAATATTTTTTGATGAAGTATAGACTTCATCATATTCTACAAACAGAACAAACAAAATGAGATATTCAAAGGTTTCCTGTGGATGGTAATAATTACAACAGATTCAGCTGCATATTTTTTCTTAGGGCACAAGAACGTTTTAAATTAATAACATTTATATGCTAAAGAACTAATGGAAAAGAATGAAAAATAAAAATAATAATTTAAAATAGATAATTTTCTTCATAAAGAATGTTTTTCTTCCTTAGACTACTGAACAGTATTGAGATGTATCACTTTAGCGTAGTGTGCTTCATTATTTCTCACATTTGTTCATGCCCTACTTCATCATATCTATTCATTATAGATCTGTTCATACTCTTTCCTTTGTGATGAGTCATAGTAAGAGTGGCACCAAATGTCCTGTATTCTTTGTTCTGTGGAGCCGTGGTAACATAAACTGGATCCTTGCATCATTATTTTATTACTTCACAGCATGAAATAAATGCCACAAAGAAATGGGCTGACCCAGCGGGTAGTACCTCTAGAGAAATAACAAGTACTTAAGGAAGACAAGGATTTCTTTTCCAACAGAGTCATTATAATCAAACTGTTGGAACTACCACAGGTGGAACTGTGTTTGCTGCCAACAGATCTTCACCACCTGAAGCAAGCATGTTGATCCTGTAATCCTCCTCCCAGGGTTTCAGCTGTCTGTGATCCAAAATGTGGTTTGGACACAGTACAGCTGTGTAACTTTGGCTTAGACTTCTGAGAAGACGGAGATGAGTATTATTTCCTTATGAAGCATTGCATGACACATTGCTGTTTTGTGGTTCATGTAAACTATTGTCTTCTTTCATGTTTTATTTCACTGAAGTTTTAATGAGGGCTTGATAACTTTGGTATAAATAAAAAAGGAAAGTTGCAATAGATGAGGAAGGAAGCTAACCTGGTCCAGTTTTACTGCAGGTCACTTATAGCAGCAATCAGAATGCTGCTTGCTAGGGAGTAAAACCTACCATTTTCCTAAGTAGTCATAGACAATAGGAAACTGGTTTGGATGCACTACCTTAGTTTTCCTCCTTGCAAACAACAAAAGTTACCAACATTCTCTATAGGCAACGGAAATCATGGCAGCAAAAGCTTACGTTCTCATCAAAGAAGTAAAAGCAATTCACGTCCCTCAGTTGGGAAAGCACATTGTAAACCAAACTGAACTTTGGTTGATTTGGCCCCATCTGAAACGGATGTGAGACTGCAGTGGAGCTGCCGGGGCAATAGAGAAATTATTCATGGGTGGGTTTTTTAACACTTTTTGCATTGTATTTTTATTTCATCTCATTGATTTTGTTCACATCATAATAGTACATTAAGGAGAAGCTCTGGAGATCTCAGGCCTCTAACTAAGACTTTGTTTACCTAAAACAAATCTATGAGAAATAATTGAATTCAGGGAAAAAAACCAAACCAAACCAAAACAAAACAGGCATCCGATTACAGAACAGAAATAGTATTTGGTATTCTAGGTCATCAGCCACAGAACTGAAAAGATTAATTCTGGATATCTTTTATGCCATAAACATCTTACAAAGAAATCCACATTTCTAGTCAGATCATTATTCCATGAATAACACATGAGTCTTTCAGATTCAGTAAGTAGTTAGTGTTAGGATGTCATTGCAGCAAATGAGCTCTGCATTTGTTATACTTGATAAATATTATGAACAATGAGCAAAGCTGTTCTAATGTCTTACTTTTCACACTCTGTCTTGTATTTTCAGGTCCAGACTGATAGTAACATGTACTCCCTTAGGAATTTGTTGAAACTTACAGAAATGGATAAAACATATAAATAATATAGTTTCTAAGGAATATATAGTCTTTGTATCAGATGAGTAGTAAGGTAAAATTTCACCCTTAACAAGTGTGACTTTCTTCTCTCTAGAAAAAAAAAATCTATTAAGGCACCAGAGCAATCTCCCCAGTTGCTACTAATAAGAGTCCACTGCTTATAAAGAATACTCTTTTGTATAATTTATATCATTCTACTTTCTTTACTTTTCTGCCACACTTCTATTTCTGCTGGCTTTGTGAATATGTAATAGAGAACTGAAATCTATTACTTTCTGACACTTCCTGCTCCACCTCTTCAACTCTTTCCTCTCTACACCTATGCTATGCAAACCCACTAGATTTCTTTATTTATACTTGCTAATCCCTTCCTCTCTGTGTTTTTTAAATAGCGACGTGTGATACTTGGAGTTTGAGAGGCTAAAAATATTTCCCTAGCCCATTATATTAAGACCAATTTTCATTGCTTTTCTTCTTGTCTGAGAAGGGCGAAAATAAGATAGTCACTGGGTTCACAGGAAAGCGAGCAACCTCTCGCACAGTGTGTAGCTACGCATGCTAGCACAGCTAGCAAACTTGGGAAAGTAAAAAGAACTTAGAGACTAGATGATTAATCTTTCAACTGCTGAATGATGTGCCATATACAATGCATCAGTGAAATGTGCTTCTCTAGTACAGCCTGACATACCTGGCGTACTCTGACATTTCCTTCAAATCCATGGACGTTCATTTGAAAACTATTGCCGGAGGTAGAGCTGTAGCTTTCAGGTTTAGATTGGTGATGGTGGGACTCAGAAGGTTTGGAATTTTGGTTTGATTGAGATGAGCATCTAAATGTTCACAGGCTTAGCTGAAGCTTATTAGGACTACACAAGCCCCTTGAGTCTGCAAAATTGGGGCAGAAATCTAAAAAGAGGCTTTCTTGACAGATTTTTTAGCAGTCTCAGTTTTAGAAGAAAATGCCATGAGAACAGCTTTTCACAATATTTTGGCACCTCTGCTTCCAGCTCCAGACATAACATGGCATTGAAAGAGCACATAGAAGCATAACCCCTGACTGAATTAAAAAAGAAAAATTTTTGAGTTTAAGAAGTGAGACAATCTTTGCCAATCTCTGGGAATATTTTTTTCCCTCTCTTGAACTCATTATCCACTCTTTAGCTGGGCTCTGGAGAAAAAAGGTGCACATATATTAGCATATTTCATTAAGTCAAAGGTAGTCATTGTTTTAGTCCTTGAGTAAACTCATCTTTTAATGTGATGAACAGCTACAGCTTTATCCTGCAGTTATTTCTTTAAAAGCATGTGACAGTGTGAGTTAGTGGGATAGTCATATTTTTCTCAAACAGCCATGCCGTCTTAACATTTATGCTAAAATGTCAAGAAGACATTTCATTTTCAATATTTTTTTAATGTTCCACTTCAATTGCTAAGTCAAAAACAGGAAACAATGAATATTTCACTCAGCTTTTCTTCACCCAGATCTAGTTACTTTTCAATCAAGTAAAGATAATTAAAAACAAAAACAATGGTTTGAATTGCAGAAGGCTGTTATACCATGATTAACTTTGGCTAAGTTTTAGGGATATGGATTATGCACTTACCATCGCATAGCACTCAGAGAGGAAGAACTTAATTCTGAGCCCCACAACTCACAGAGATTTCCAGAAAATGCCTTCCTGTGGTCTGTATGATTCCTTTATATACCTGGACCATCTCATTTCTGCTCTGTGTTGTCTGTTGTATGTCCCCAAACATATCTCAGTAGTAATTGTTATAAGTATTATCATACAATTTAATGCCATAGAAATTATAGAAAATAATAAATTGATTTGAAAATTGTATTTGGTTCACTAAGGACACAGAGATAAATTATATAGTAGCTTCGTTTTGAAGAAAAAAAAAAAAAAAGCTATATCCTCCATTTCCTTAGAGCCTTTAGAAAGAACACTCCCAGTTGAATCATGTTAATAGTTTAAAAACTATTTTTTTATCCTATTTAGTGTCTAATGAGTGACTTCATTTATTACAATTTGATATATAATAGTATCAAACATAGTGCCATGTGAATTATAAATAGGTAAAAAAAAAAAAACCACCAAAATTTTTCATTAGGTTACTTTATATTTCATTTTATGAAACGTAGTACTAATGGCAGCCAAATATCAAGATTTTTGTTGAAGACTCTGTTATGCAGTTTATCTAAAACATTGTGTGCTAAATTCACACCCACTGTTTGATAGCATATTCAAGATTTTATGGCCCTCTCTAGGAAAGAATATGTGCAGCATACTGTAAACATGTGCAGGTTAGAAGAAAAAGAGCTCATATAGACATTTGAAAAAAGAGAGAGAAGTTCTTTGGATAAGGAAGGAGCCAGTTGCCTGTGAGAAAATCCTCGTATGTTACAACGAAGGAACCAACTAAAAAGGATTTACCTTTCTCATACAAGTAAAAGAACCCAATGTTTCCAAACAAGTAAAGAGGAAACACACAAAATATTGTCAAAAAAGCTTGTTTGTTTTGACAAAACTGGGTTTTTTAAGTCCTTTTCCTTCACTGATATATATTGTTCATTGAGAAAGCAGTATATATATTGTGTTGAAAATCTGGGTTTAAAGACTTTTCTGTGTGGCTAAGAGGAGATCTTGCCATGCTGTATAACTAGATACTGTATCTAAAGCTTTAGGTTTGGAAAAAACACTATCTGCTTTTTCTATATATATTCTATACTTATATATGTATGTAATTATACATTTCTTTCTTCTTGTACTGAAGCAGAGAAGAAGCTATGTATGTTGTCTGAATATTTTACTAAATGAAGATAACCTTTCTTTGGTCAGACTTAGGTGTGGAACAATAAGTAGTAAAAAGGAAGAACGAAGCTACTGACTGACTCTATATGAGATACTGAGAAGAAATTTAGATAATTCTTCAGACAATCAGAAAATCCTTCATTATAATATTTCAGAAAATCCTTTATTATATTTTATGATCAGGAAAATAAAAATCCCTGAATGTTTCATTTCCTTTTTTTTAATTTTTTTTATTTTTTGCCTTCGTTATGACTATGTTTTTAGAAATTAGAAATATACATGAAATAAAAACATGATGAGTATTGCAGAAAAGAAAGACACAACTATGGCTGCAGGCTAATGCTGTTTGCAAAGCAGACAGCCTCATTACTTACGGCAATGGTTTGGAAGTAGGCATTTTTCTCACCAAGTGAAAATTATGAAATGGGTGGAAATTTAAAAAAAAAAATCAAGAAAAGAAAGAACATACTGCAACTCTTTTATTAGTTAAAATAGGAACAGTCATTAAGTGCTCTCTCTGGCAATCCTGGTCAGTCCCTACAAAATCTTTACAAATAGTTTAGAAGTATTTTCAGTGAGCAAAATTTGTCATAATCTTAATGTACCATTTAAAAAGTGATTCTTCATTTAAGAGGAAAAGAAAAACTGACCAATATATTGTCAAATCTTTTAAAAATTAATTAAATCACAATAGAGAGGGAAAAAACCCAAAAACCCACAGCTTGCGTGAGAACGTTCAGACAGTCTGCACTTATTTTAGCAAGACTTACAGATCTGCACAAAGATAGTTTTTAGAATAATTTCTCAGGAGAGAATGTAATGCTGTCAGCCAAAAAGCTTATTCTCACATAAAAGAGAAGGGAGCAAAAAAAGAAGAAAAATATGTCCAATAAAGCCATTAGATACATAAAAATCCAGCAAAGCTAGTTCTTAACTGTTCCCTTCTTAAAAACACTAATACAACTGAAGAATCCATCCAATCTGATTTCTGAGCTAAACCTAAGAACACTGCTAGTAGCTTTCATGCACATACCTGAACTTTTGCAGGAAGATCAGATAGACAGTATGGAGTAAATAAGGTGTTAGAAATGCAAAACCATAGAAAATATAAAACTGTTGTATGTCATTTCCAAGGTAACCATGGCAAAAAAAAAAAGGTGAAGGACTTGGAGACAAAAACTGCTATTACTTTTGCTCACGATTGTCTTAATAAGATTGTATATCAGAAAAGAAAACTGTAACTGAAGAATACTGCAACTTCTTGCTATCTCTAAACTGTGTTATTCCAAATTGTCTAATTTCAAACTATAAGCTGTCTCATTTCAAACATTTGGTAACTCAACTTTGGTATTCCAAAAGATGTTGGAAGAAAGAGCGTGGGTTCATGCTATCAGTTACTGTGAAGTGGAGTTTGAATTTCTTTGGTCCATCTAAGTTTTCTCCAGTATATATCTGGAGGCTACCAAATACAACTCTACGTTCAAGGCAGGGCTCACTTAGATCAGGTTGCTCAGTTTGCTTTTCAGTCTGAATATCTCCAAAGGAGATTTCACTGCCTCTCTGAGCAACCTGTTTCTTTTGACTTCATTTGCTGTCATTTTCCCCCCCTAATATCTAATTAGGATTTCCCTTGGTCCAACTTGCATCCATTGCATTTCCCCATCTTTGTGCACCTCTGAGAAGATTCTGACTGTTTTCCCTGATGAGGTGGATGAATACAGTAATGTATCACAGTGTTTCCCAGAGTTGCCATGTGGCTTTCATTAAACAAACAAAATGACCTGAATCTATCCTAGAAACGTAAAGTTGTTATGAATCAAGAGTGTGTGAGATATATGTGTCACTGACTGTACAGGCACGTGTACTGCATATACTGATGCTAGAAAAGAAACTTGTGTGTGGTAGCAATACTGTAAATCAACACTCATAAGAAGTTGTGAAATGCATGAGAATTTACAAGCAGAAAAAGGAAAGGGAACTGGAGTGTACCATTCCTCACCAGCCCTGGAACAAAACAGGAATGGCTCCTTTCACTAAAATTGACAAAGCCACCTCATTATGCAGACTACTCCCCAGGCTCGTGACAGCTAGGCGATTTGTCAGACATCATCACTGCAAAGAAGCATTTCATTGGATGTGGCGTATGAAATGAGGTATAAGTTGCACACAATAAATTTCAGGTTACTTAAGCCAAGTTGGTCAAACTTATCAAGTCGAAATTCAGTTTTCTTCCATCACTATCTACCAATCCAGGCAAATATAAAAACTGAAGCAGCAGGTAAAGTTACTAAGGTGCAATTAAAGAAAGATGCCAAAAGAACAGAAAATAATGTATGACAAAGAATTCTTAAATCAATCTTACAGAGTACGTCAGTAGGAGTACGTTACCATGATGTCAGGAGACAGAGATGCACTGATGCTGGTTGCCTTAGCATTATTAGACATGTCAGGTTTAGAAGGAGAAACAGACAAGTGCGCAAAGGCCAAAGACTGGGCAAAGGCCCAATGGTAAAAGACCGGTCAGGTCTACCCACTGATACTTCTTTATTTCTTTGGGAGCAATCTGCTTGTGTTGGCCAGATAAATCCCTATTTCATAATGGAAGACTTGTTAGACTTCTATTTTATTGTTGCCCCAAATAGCCCTTTACCAACAAACAACAAAACTGTGAATGTAGTGAAATGTCTGCTTAGACACTTTCTACCGAAACACAACAACCAGGATAGTCATGTAACAGGCTGGCAAATGACTAATAGGGATTAGAACGGGATCTTAAAACGCTGCCATGGCTTTCATAGGAGACCAAGCTGCAAGACAGACTCCTGACTTAACTCTAAGCAACTGAACTCTTGAACTCACTGAAAAAAAACCCCTAAACTACATGCTACCAAGTTTTCTGGGTTTTGTTTTTTTGTTTGTTTGTTTTGTTTTGTGTTTTTTCTTTTTTTTTTCTTTTATAGGTGCAATAATAAATAACTTCCCCACAAGGGCATTATAGTATGATTTCCAGCTGATAGTTGCTGCGAAAGATTACACTGGCAAAAAATTCAAAAGATTTCAGTGTTTTGAATCCTTTCTTTTTTATCTTTGACAAAAAAAAAAAGAGAGAGAAAATGTAATTGTTAAACAACATAAGATACAAGCATAAGAATAAAGTAGAAAACATTGTCAGCTGACAATATAGTGTGAATTAATACAAAATTACTAATACTTTAGGAATACCAAATGTTAATGGATGATGACCTTCAATTGTTATGTCTAAATTAACTGCGACAAGAGGAGGGGAAGGGAAGGGAAATGTGAAACACCTAAAAAAATATAATATGATAACACAAGCCCGCATGAAGATTGTGAAAAAGGAAGTGAGAGTTCTCTAATTTCTAGGCCTCCATAATGTTTATAAAACTTTATCACTCGTTTACCTAAAACCAGACATAATACCTTTTTTTTATTGTCAGTAAAAAAATTAGACCATGAGAAAGAAGTAATGCAATGTATTTTACTTTTCATGCAGTCTTGAACAAAGCCACTTAAAATGGCTGCTAAGTTAAATGAGTCAAATGGTTTCCATAGATTAGAAATTATCTCACAGAAAGCTATATGTAGTCCATTTTCTCTTTGCCAATAGTCTCATAGTAATGGGTCTCAATAATCTCTTTTAATGGTATATTTGTAAAGTTTTAATGATAATATCAAGAATATTCAAAAAGAGAATTTCATATTTTGATGATGACACACAGCCTTTCATTTTAATCAAGACTTGAGTACTCTGAGTAATTTTATAATGGAATATGTTGTTGGTAATTGTGAATCAACGTATGTTGGAGATGAGAGTTTGGACCTGAGAGTCAGGGTAAAAGTAGGTTGGAATATTGTTGTGGAGAACTCAGGGACCACATTAAAAACATGGTGCAGTTAAAAAATAATAATTAAAAAAGTGTAAATTGAATTGGAAGGGCAGACCTTATTTTCTTCTACCACATCCACATGCTTACCTGATGTTTCACAATCGGCCACTACATCGTAACTTCAGAGTCATCCGAACCTTGCAACATGCTGATACCACTTCCTCAGCACCAAAATATTTGAAAGTTTAGAAGAACTTTTCTTGAAGAGGTGAACTGAAGAAAGCACCATCTTTTTCCAGGAAGCAGAATTTGATCTGGAATAGGCTGAAGATAGGCAGAACAGTCCAACCTTGAGACCGGTGTTGATGGCATGAGGGAATCTAAGGCTACATCTTCATGAACAATTTAGGGCACGAGAGAGGTTCTTTTTCTTGCAGATTTGCCTTGCATCACACTTCAGGTGTAAAGGTGTGGAACCGAGGTAGCAGTGCAAACTGGGAAGCCATCAAGACCAACCCCCTTGCAGTGGGGCTGATAGGTCCTCCAAGCTTCTGCTCATGTATAGGGTTCTGTTACTTGTAACAGTTGGTTTGAATTCCACTGTCAGTAAAGAGGCAATGCAGACCTGCAGTACTAAAATCATAACAAATGACTTCTAATCAAATCCCTTTCTTTCCCCCTTTGCATTATTCCATTAAGCAATGCACAAACACTCTATGAGTACCTACACTAGATAAATAAAACTGGATAATACTGGTAATATTTATAATGAGCAAGTTTGTACAGTAGGACTTGACACACTGCATTATCCAAGTGCATTATTCAAGGATACTAAGGGCATAATTCAGCATCAAAGAGGTTAATGTTTTTATCTTGTGTATAATCTTTATTATTTTGTTAATGAAATATAATCAGCTGAGCCTTTGGAACATAAAACTTGCTGAGTGTTCAAAAAAAAAATCAGGGGGGACAGAGCACGACTGGAAGAAAATGAGTTCCAGGGTCATGGAAAACTATGCAAATTATAGAAGAAAAGTATTTCATTGCAGTTATCAACATGTGAGAATAATGATCTGACTATCACTAATGTAGTAAAATATCAAAAGTTCATATATTAAAAAGCAATAAAATTCTGTATAAAAATAAACATTTTTATAGTACTTAAAGCACTTTTATTATGATTGGAAATACGCAGGTGTTAAAATATTTGTAAGTTTTAACATTGTGTTACTACTGTTTAAGAGAAACTTCAGAAGCCTTAGATTTTCTGGGCTGATGCAGAGAAGATTGAGTGTCTGCCACGTACATTAAAGATTAGTCGCTGTGACAGGCTCAAAGTTAAAAATATCACATATACTGAATCTGCTCAAATGTCCATCAAGAAATCTCACTAAGTCTGCAGTTAGATTTTGATTTAGATATAATTCCATTGGATAACCCTTTGCTCAAGACAGATCTTTAACACTGGATTTTTAAGAACCCCATCCATTTTCCATATATCATACATGTTCTCAGTAGCTGACAATTTTTCACTATTGCCGATGCTAACAATTCATAAGTTTCAATATTAAAAAGTGATTAAATAAGCGAACTGGTTCAGAATCATAGAAGTAGTACTTTCAGAACTACTTATTAATATCTACTACTTTTATTCAGGTATTTATGACTTACATATGCAATGTTTTATATATTTTTTTAATTTAACGCAGATAGATCAACAATTTCAGTTACAGACAAGGATTTCGTTTTGCATCAAGCAGATAAAGCACCCAAAGACGGTTTCTGCCCTGATCAGAACTAACTACACTACTAGCATGGAACAAAGTCCCCGTGTGTGCAATACACCTACACAGGCTCCTCAGAGGCGGCTGTGGCATGCTGTTAATTCAGAAGCTAACCAGCAAAGAGAGAGAGACAAGTGACTGGTCCATCTCTTCCATTTCATACCAAATCATCCATTAAGGGCTGCAGGTGGAGGGTAGTCTAAGGTACGCTATTTGTGTATGTCCATTCAGCTACAACAGTCAACTGCAGGTAAGGAAAATGTGATATATCATTCCATAACAAAGCAATGTTACCTAATGAATATCTACAAAAGGCTGAAGTCGTGGTCAGGAAAATGAGATAATTCTAAAATATTAATGGTTCTACAGAAAGACTGGTTTCAGCTTTCAGTAAGGCCGTATAGACCACATTCATCAAAACGGATAGAAACATAATTTTTGACTTGTCTGTCAGCTTCCGTAAGCTTGCTATGTTTGTGAACACATCTAATTTTACCCTCATGTTACCAACAAACTTGATTCTTTTTCATCCACATGGATTCTAGCCACTTTAAGTTATGTCTTTACCACCTTACAACTCAGTTACTGGAATTTGCTAGACTGCACCTGAATGCGCAGGACTTGGAATCAGGACTCAGAATACATCTGTCCATATACAATCCAAAGACGGAAGAGAATGAAAACAAAATGGTAAGGATAGGAAAAAAAAGCAACCCACAAACCCCTAACCAAACCCAACAACAACAACAAAAAGAATACCTGAAAATAATAGAAAATATATATCATTTCTCAGAGCATATATTTTCCCTTAATTGGCAACGGATTTCCAAAGTGAAAGTATTTGCTATGTAAGCAAATGGATGTAAAATAAAATTCCCATGCTCACATAGAAGATAATATAATTTATCCTTGAGTTATGTAATCAGTGTATTGTTACCTATTTCATCTGCCCAAGGTAACCAAATATGTTTTATAAGGAACATTTGTTTAAGGCATGCATCGGCACAGCATAGCATAGCACGGCACATTTAGTTGTCATGAATTAATGGCATCCCGTATAGTATATCTTTATATGTATTTTTATATGGAAGAGCTGTATAACTTAATGCAAAGTTTTATGTTTATCCTAAAGAATAAAACAACTGTCCTCAGAACCCTTAAGTTTTTGGATTAGTTGTGTATTCTTTCCTTCCTTGGTATGTTTTCTGAAATATATTGTGTATGATTTGTATCAAAACCTTGGGTCTTATATTGATTTTATTCAAGGATTATGGTTCATCCAACTTCTAAGTTGTTATCTTGGGTTTCTAAAATTTCTGAAATATCTTGCCAAGTTTCAGAAAAAAAAAAGCAGCATAATCCCACATCAGACACAGTCTCATGTGTACTGCTCTACAAGGAAATTGGATGCTTGCAGAATCCTGGTAATTTAACCAAGTCTCAGAATAAACATTTCTAAAAGTAGTAATGACTTATAAAAAACAAGTTTGCTAAATAAAAAAGCAATTTTTGTTGTTGCTTTGTTAAATTTTTATCTTTCCCTGCCTTTCTCTTTTCTTCTGAAACAAAACAACTTCTAAGCTTGGACATTTTATTTTCATGTTTAAACAGATGCCTAATAAAAGCTTATGCAACTCAAACATCTCACCTAACCATTAATCTTCATTTCAGAGCAAGTGCTGCACATTAGTTGACACAATTCTATAGGGACTTTGTGAAAGAAAATCCCAGATACCTCCTCTCCTTTAACTTACAAAGTTTACCTTTACTTTATCCTACTTCAGCTTTACTTTTTAAAACAAAGTAGAAAGGAAGGACTAGAAAGGGGTGGGAGCAGGCAGGTGGTTGAGGAAGAATAGCTGGAGCTGAAGTGAAAAATCCCAGTGTACTAACACTGATTCTGACTTTTAATTTGTGGTGATGCATCCAAAATATATTTGTTTTCTTTCTTTTCATTACAGTGAAGTCCCTGGTAGGAAAGAGTACTATCTACAAATTCTGATAAAACTTTGCAGCTTTGGAAACGGTAATGACAAGAACAAAAAGCTTTCTGACACCCATTTCTACACTATAAATATGTGTTTTGAAGTTAAAACACTTAAGTATGGCATTTGGATAAGATGATAGTAATAAGCTTACTAGTTTTGGAGGTCAGATTGAAAGGAATTGATTGAAAGAAAAGTCTATAACTAAAATCTGAGGAAATGAATAACATTTCTTGCCTGAAAAAAAAAGCATACTACACATATCCTTGTTTTTCGTTTTCTGTACGGAAAAAACAGTGTTTGGGGAATTACAGACAGCATTTCCTGATCTTGGTTTTCATTTTTAGATCTCCAGTAGGACTCTCATTCTAAGGAGGACTTGGGAGATTATTTTGATTAAATTCTTGATTTATTATTACTTTACTATAGTATTAACATTTTTTCCCAATTAATTAATTTCTTTCTCTGCAACAAATGGAATAGGCACTTCAGAGTTCATGTTTGTGCAGCCTAAGCTCAAAGCTCATTAACTAACAGATCACTAATAATGACCTTTTTCTTCCATTTCTTGTTATGTAGGATGTCTTCTAATCTTGGTGTGCTCCACAGAAACCCAAAACCTATTTAGCATCGCAGATTAGCAATTCACGGAAGACTGACAGACCTTGTACCAACCCTGCAGGTGTATAGCTATAAGAAGAAAGCAGCGAGACAAGGGCTACAAAAAAGACTTTCTGTATTTAGGTAATCCAGAAATTCAAAGTCTGGCTTTGAGATTATTAAATGTTAATGCAAGAGAAGTGGGTCTTCCAGCAGCTCAGCGTTTCAGCTCGTGGCTGAAACAGGTTTTTGGCTTTCATCAAAAAAAAAATGTGACACTCAGACTACAAAGTTATACATGATTCAATTCCTGGTCCTGTTTGTACTGTTCTGAAGGAATAATAGGTTCACATCTTTTGTTATAGATTTCCCAGAAGTCCCTCTTCAGCTGCTTTGCCACAGTCTGCGGTATAGAAGAATGTATTCTAGCTGTCCCTTGATAATGTCATCCATAGGGATAATATTGAAGAAATCAAAGGGCTCTACTGCCTTTGTTCTGACCCAGGCCTAGAAAATGAAAACACAACCCGAAAAAATATATATTGCCAGGTTTTTATTTCTTCTTGTCTGGGATAGTTTCTGTAGATATGCTTTTGCTTTAGAGAGTGAAA
Organism: Phoenicopterus ruber ruber; assembly: GCA_009819775.1. Classification (NCBI taxonomy): domain Eukaryota; kingdom Metazoa; phylum Chordata; class Aves; order Phoenicopteriformes; family Phoenicopteridae; genus Phoenicopterus; species Phoenicopterus ruber. The sequence goes on along the minus strand of CM020215.1, from coordinate 184,149,713 downwards.
GAGGGTACTGATGAGGATGGAATACTCAGTTTGATAGCAGATCTTCCAAAACTGGGAGAAGGCAATCCAGTCTTTGGAGTATCTGCATGTTTCTACTAATATCTGCTTATTTCTTATAAAACAATCAGCCTACTCTTTCTTGAAGAGTGTTGTCTAAATATTAATTAAACACAAGGCTTGTTTAGCTGGTACTTTGAAGTCCTTATCAACTCATGGAATCAGAGTGCAGCTAGAAAAAAAAAAACAACATCACAGCTTGTTGGGGGGTTTTGTTTGTTTTCTTTTTTTTAGTATTTTTGCAAGGGATATACATTATTGCAGCCTCATTTCAGCTTGCTGACAAATGTAACAGCAAAGAAAATAAATTCAAATAGATATATTTATTGGCAGATAGCTTTTTAAAACTTGAAAGAGATCAACTTGATGATCTCCAGAAAGCATTTTTGGTAGCAACAATGAGTAGAAATACAATCTTGTGCCATTGTGTAGGTTGGAAAATCTTGAGTATTAACATACTATAGTTTCAAAAAATATAAATTTGTTACGAAAGCAAAATATTAGTCCTATAGAGTGCTTAATATAAAAATCACTGTGTAAATTTCTCCATTACACAGTATGTGTAGGTTGATGGAGGTGTGATGCTAAGAAAGAGGTACAGTTTGTTTCCCATTAGATGCTGTTCAGAAGGCACTGTGGTTTTAATAGACTCCTCTGATCCCCATATCTAGATTTATGTTCCCATGCATGACTTTAATTTGGAGTGATTTGTATCCCACAGTCTGCAGATTTAAATTCACTACATTTGCAAAATTGTTGTATTATGACAAACCAGCTATCAGAGATGGGTAAATTAATTCCCCCTGTTTTGTTGATGTTGTTGTTTTAATATCTGATGTGGGACTTAACTCTGACATATTACATGACTGCTTGTCTAAAAATCTACTTCTATTAATATCATTGAATTGTTTTACATTATAAAAATGTGATGTAAGAAGAACACATTTGGCTTTCATCACATTTTCCACTTCCTTTTGAAATGAAACTTAAAAAATCAATAAGTAAATAGCCTGAGTAAAGATGAATCCTATGCATTTTGTTAATCTAATTATTTTTGTTTAATTATGCAAGTTTCTTACATACTCATTTTTATGCGTGTAATCTTTCAAGTTATCAAGGGACGTGAACTAGTGTTTCCTGAAGCAAGATGGATGTCTACCATTGCTGTAAAACTACGGAGGCATTTAACAGATCAACCGTTGTGTGGATAAGACTAAGTAGATCCTCTCTGTTTGCAAGACTGATGAGTAAAAAATGAATTAATGTACTTCTCTGAATGGCTGTCCCTTAGCAGAATCTAATTAGTTAACTTGGTCACTTAAATAAGTGATGGCTAATTATGTTAGTTTGTTTATGGGTATTCATGAGAAACAAAAACAAGACTGTGAGAGCAACTTTGTGCTGGCTGTTTTGTCCTGGGAGAATCCAACATCCCAGACTGAAGAGAGTAAGCACTCTTTGACTATTGGTGTCAAGGACGTGACTGAGTTTTGGGTTTTTTTAATCTAAACTGTGGATCTTTACTAAAATTGCTTACTAACAACAGCAATGAAATTAAAATGTGCATTTTATATATGGGTGTATATACTTATATAAAAACATCACTGAAGAAAAAGTTTATTGGAATAATTTTCTTGTTCTAGAGCTGCACAATAAATGTAAATCCTTCCGTTTCTTATAATTACAGTGTCCTATCAGAATCCTGGAAAAAAGGTTGAGGTACAAGCAGGGGCTAATTCATACGCATACTCAGTGGTATCAGCAGGCTATTTGTTAATTTATAAAACAGTAAAGCCATAAGCTGTGAGAAAGGTGTAGATATTTGGTATTTACTGAGAAATGAAGAATCATCGCTTTTCAAGGAAATGCAAATATCCCCCAATAGATGACACACAGTTTTATGCATTTACATTATATGAATTCTATCTTCAAGTAGGATGTTCTTGATAACCAGGATTAGGTATATATATAGCCCAGAACAAGATTTTCTGTAGCAGGATATTGTTTTGTTTTTTCTTTAACTCCTTCTGCGAAAACAAGCTTCTGATCCCTGGTTGGGGCAATTATTACTTAAAAAAGCAATATAAACAAAATGTTTTCAGGTATGGCCCTTTTGAACAGTATCTGGAGATACAGACAATGCTAGTAAACAAACCTCTTAGTAAATATTGTATCCAGAAAATGAAACTTTTTTTTTCCCAATCAATAGTAATAAATACTTCAGTAATTATTAGCATTCTCCATCTTCTTCCAGAATTATAGGTGGGGTTTTTTGGGGTTTTTTTTGGCCTAGTATAGCAAATGTTGTCTATCTTTTCCACACGAAACTACATCTTTCATCCATTCTCAGTTGCAGCTAAAGGACAATTCAGCCCTAATAGAGTAAAAAGTCTAATGAGTACCTTATTACATCAGAAGTGTGCTTCTAATAGAGCTGGTTTCTACTTTTGAAATTCTAACCGCCTTTGGACCTTAGCTGATAGATACTTTTCCATCTATTTATTTGGGGGACTATTAATATTAAACTTTTTATCGATTAATTGATAGAAAAAACTTTTAGAGAAGTGTTCCTTTTATGAGGATTTTCTCAGATTGAAGAATTTCTGTTCAGAATCAAAAAAGACAAGGCTAGGAAGGGGATAGGAAACTCGCCTACCCGTTGATTTAAGGAGTCTTTCTTTCCTGCTCACTTGTCTGCATATACTTTTAATCGTTCATCCAAATTGCATTGCTTGGGAAGACCAATTTGTTGGCCCAAGTTGTAGTGTATAGTTTCCTAACTCTGGTTCCCCTAGAGGATGAGCACAGTTGTCACAAAAGACACACGAACTTGAGTCTGCAACACAGTCGATAGATCTGCTAACAACCGGAGATTGTTTTAGACTGATATTCCATATCAACTTTTCTTGAAATCTGCACGTGAAAAGCAATATTTTCCAAACTTATGTAGTTTTTATATTTGCATCTCTACATAATGTGAGTACTGATATATAAAATATATATATGCATGTATGCATGTTTGTCTAAAGGGTGTGTGTATATAACAGGATTACAGTAACATGTACCACCCAGTTCTAAATGGGACCACCTCTTCCAAATGATCTTTTCCCCTGTTGTATTACACTAATACTGGTGTGATCAACAGATGTAGATTGATAGGGAAGCATTGTTTAGACAGTGGTGTTTTCATGAAAATTCCCAGAAAAGGTCTTGATTTTCATGATATACTTTCCCAACACAGGTCTGTAATGCACTTTCCTAACACTCCCATGCCATGGATCGTACATGCCATACCATAGGCAATGCTGCAAAGGTAATTTAATTAAGGGGCTGTGATGAGAACAAAGTATTTGTGATGAAGAATTCTTGGAGTCGGGATGTCTCATGACTCACATTTCTCTGCGGAGTAGGCTTTGTTAATGGTTTGATTTTATTGATGTCTTTCATTCATTTTCTTTTTGTGACTTTTTTAAGTATCCATGTGACTCATTATAGTATTCTCAATAAACTAGAGTCTGAGCAGCAGAGCTTTCATGGAAGGTGTGTGTGTAGCTGTAAATGGATATGTATGATTAATAAAATTATGATCATAGTGTCAGGGCCCAAAGTACACCCACAGGCTCTACAATCTCTTTCCTGCCCTCTCAGAAAATTTTTCTAATCTTCACTTCAAAATGCTCCAAATTTTGAAAACCTTTCTGAACGCTACTCAAAATGAATTCAAAGGACTTACAAAACATTTGGCATTTAATCAGAGTAAAAGTTAAGCATGTCTTTTAAACCTTTCCTCTGATCCCACTGCAAAGCATAGAATTTGTTTCAGAACATATTTCTCACAAGTCTGAGGACTGCAGTTTCAAAATCACTGGCCTTTATGTTAGTTAATGTTTTTAGTTTGCTTGTGGACAAACAGTCTCAGCATAAACACCATCACAACTGGCAATCTTGATGACTGCCTCAGCAGGACAGCCAGAGAGTTAATGGACATGAAAGCTGAAATGGTTCAAGTTGAGATGCACAGCTCTATCCTGTTGGTACAGCACTTCTGTTTTTTCAAAGTGCTACAGATGGAATCTTTTATTAGATTTACAGAGAAGAGCTTGTTCCTTGGTTTTGTCTTAACCAGGGAAAATAAGCGATTGTAGTGACAGGAAATGAGTTTTCTGGCTACTGTTTTTCTGTGGTAAATGATATATTACTAATGTAATTGCTAAACCCTAAAGTCTTTTGGAATGATAGCCTATGGCATACAATATGATCGATTTGGATAATAAGATATTATGTTAACTCCTTTTATACACCACAAATCTCACACAGTCAGAAGTTAAAAAGTAGGCATAAAAAGTAACATAAACAAGTGAAGAAGAACATTTTAGAAAGAAGTAATTTCATGTAGTTTTCCGTGTCACAGTAGGTCTGAAAATAAGCCTTCTCTGTGCAACCCAGAAGCTTTAAGCAGAAAAGCTTGATGTGTGTGGGGGGCAGCTGAAGGCAAAACATATAGTGCCTGAGGCAATCAGTAGTATCTCTGAATCTTCTTGAATATTTCTGAAAATGCAGTAATTCAAAAGTGTGTTATGAAAACTTACATGAACTTCACTCCAGTTAGAAGAGTAAAAGGTGGTGTTACCTCATTTCTGCATGATACTTAGAATTGTATCTGTCACCCAATGCACAAAGGAATTCTTCAAAGCAATCTCATGCCTCAGATGAAATATCTGGGAAAGAAAAATATTTATCATCTCTGTTACTTCTACACCAGACGACAGCTCAGAGCACACTACTGAAAAAGGCGGCCCTTAGCATTGCTTTTCTTCTTCACAGAGCACTCCCAAAATTAGTCAAGGAGCCAATAAGTGGATGTATGGTTCTCTGTTCTGTAGTGTAACATAAGGCTGGTCACTGAAAGTGCTTTTAGAAATGAACATGATCCTGAATAACAGTGATTTTGTGTTTCCCTCTGTTTCTTTCTTTTTTTCTTTTTTTCTTTTTTATTTTTTTCTTTCTTTCTTTCTTTCTTTCTTTCTTTCTTTCTTGTACTGGATGTCAAGAGACGAGGCCACTGTCTCCAGCTGCTTCAGCCCAGGACCCTCCTGCCCGGTTGCTGGAGCCCAGGCCGGTGTCCCAGTGCCCCGGGGTCTCTGCCTAGTCTGAGGGACATGGCTACTGCTCTCCTGTTTGCAGATTCAACCAGTAGAGAAGCTACTGACCAAGAAGTGTGATCAAAGACATTTGTTTCTGGCTGTTGTCTTTGTTAACACTAATTGGTCAGGTTTTATGCCTCTGTATGTTTGTCTCCCTCCTTTTCCTTATCCTCCCAACTGAGAAAATAATCATTCTCATGCTCCAGGTATGCATACCAATTAGTACAAATGACCAGGTTTGTTCTTCTCAGGACCTCCCTTATCATGTGTGGGTCAGGTTTGTCTCTGTGTGTTCTTGTTTATGGCTCCTTTGACCAGAGATCCTTAATGGAGCAGACACTCTCCATTCACATACCCTTACACTGTTCACTTCAGAAGGAAGCTCCTATAAGCCACCAACAGGCAGTTCTAGTCTACAAAAATTGACGGAAACATCACTGAAAGTAAATTCCAAGGCATTGGCCAAAGGAACAAAGAAGGGAAAAAAAAAAAAAAAGCCCTCAACCCAAAAACCAACCCCCAAAAACCTTCTTGGCGTAAAGAAGGGAAAAATTAAAGAGAAAAGTTAATTTCCCACACACTGGTATGTTATTGTAAAGGAATGATATTAGAAAGAAACTACAGCTATTTTAGTTGCTTTAAGGTGATAGTAATGAAATTCCCATGAAAATAAATTTATAGCTTTTTTTTTTCCTCAGCAATTACCCTAAACATTGAAATTAACCAATCTGCCCAAGTTGGTAAGAAAACAGACACATAAACATATTCTGGTTGCCTAAGGCTTTCAGATAGCTGGTAGATAGCATGACAAAGAACTGTCTTCTATGCTGGATTCTAAGCTCTGTCCTCTATGCCAGCTCTTAATTGGTGTCACCTCCGTTTTTCTGGAACAAGCAAACACTGTGCTTTTCTCTGTTAGAAGCTTGCTATCTTACTTTTCCATATGCGATGACAGAAATATAGCTGACTCTGATTCAGCAGTGATAAAATGCAAATACAACTCTAAGACCTGATATTCCTTGAATGAGATGTTTTTGAATTGAGAGAAGATTGTCAGAAGGAAATAACAAATTTGAATTTAAATTCTGTGGTTTCTTTCTTAGTCTTTTACTCATTTAGCACCTAAGCTAAACTGTAAAAGGAGAGGGAGAGGCGGAGGGGAGGCAGGCAAGGCAAGGCAAGGCTAGGTGAAAAAGAAAAAAAGGAAAAACAGAAAGGAAAGAAGAGAGGAGAGAGGAGAGAGCAGTAAGAAAAGGTGATGGAAGGAAAAACTCTTATATTCCAAACCAGGTCTTGCTGTAATCAGCTGTATTTTTAGAACTGAATCCCACTGGCTTCCAGCAACGTCCCATTGAGGGCCAACAGTAGAATCCATTGAAACCATTCAGTTTCCACAAGCAGAAAAGAGATATCAGTATATCTGCAAATAAGATAGATATCAAGATGGTAAATGGTGATTAAAAAGAGTTTTCAGGAGTATGTGAGATGTAACAGGGGAACAGGAAATAGGTTTTTTTTAAGTATCTTGTACACTGTTTCTTTAACAGAATTTATAATCAAAATAAAAGAGCATCTAAAACTCATAAGTATAAAACTCCCACTTACTGGCATTTTGTACTTTTGCGATCTGTAATAAATTGGTGAAAACTGTGCAAGTATCTTAAACATGTTTTTGGTGTCTCTTTCTCCTCTAAAAATTATAACATAGATCAATGTCCTTTGCCTTTCAGCTACAAACTAAAACAGAACTAAAAGTCTTGCAGCAGAAGAATGAACAATATTAAGGGGCTGAAGACATATATGTATAACGTCAGTCATAACTGAAATGCACACAACCAAGATATACAAAACCTTTCCCAGTAAATCATAATTTTGTCAGAAATGGAGAGAAATGCACATTGCATGTATGCAAAATAGATTGCGATGTACAATTTCACAGAGAGTGTTTTCAGGTCCAAGAGTCAGCAAGTGCTTTTTCTTATATATTTAAGTAGTACTAAGATTAGCATTAAGCAGATAGATAGAAAAACCGTAAGAATTGGACCTGGTGCCTGACGTCAAGAATATAAGCCCTAACTGTCAGTTTACATCTCTTTTCAGCTGTTTGAAAAACCACTATGGACCTGATAATCTTTGCTTGATAGGTTATTTGAAGCTGAGCAGCATTGATCAAGAACTTCTAAGCTCTTGATAAATAATTTCAAAATTCTTTTAATATATTTTCAACATATATTATTTCCTAAGGATTGTTCTCTCTTGCTAGATTAACTCCTTCCTCAGAAAGAGAAAAAAAATTAAGCTGCCATACTTACATAATCTATTAACATTTGAATTACTAGTAAACTCGTTGTTCTCAAATGCAATCCCACAATTATTCAGAACATCAGAAAAAGGAAAAGATGTTATATAGTGTTTACAGAAATCAAATCCAACAAGGAAATGCAGCATGAAGTTTGGAAACACACTTTGAGAGTTTTTCACTACTGAAGAGGCCACTGTTGTCAACATTTACAGCATAAGATTTTCCAAAGAAGAATTCAAATTTTCACTCCAAGGCGTAGAGATTTCAAAGTGTCAAATGTTTCTATTTTTTTTTTCTTTTAATTCCAGAAAAGCTAATTTTCCTTCTCCTCTTCCATGTTAGATCTAGAGCTACCTGTAAGGAAGCTTTCTAGAAAAGATAAATTTTGAACATAGAGTTCAGTATGCAGGATTTCAGGCCAAGTGAAACAATGAAGAACTTAAAATCCTCAAGTAACAGGGTCTTATGGGGAAATATCAAGAAATATTAATAACTGCTGGCACAGTTATTTGGTCTTTACTATAGTAAAATCTTTTAAGTAGTGGCTGTTCCTAAGTATGATTCTATGTATTTGTACAGTGTTTGCACAATAGATCCCTTTCATTATTGGAGTCTGAATAAATTTCTGTAATACAATAAACAAACAAATAATAACAAATGAGGACTATGCAGGGAGGAAAACAAATATAAAGTCCTGTGATGTTATTTTTAATCCTATGATATCTAAAATTGCTTTTTAAACAACGCTGTAACGTTCAGGAAATGTACAAAAATCATTTAAAGGCTGATGAGATTCTCCAGGGTGAATTGTATGCAAGCATTCTGTTTGCTGTGGGAGAATCTATCAAAGACTATGCAAGCATATTTAAACTTGCAAGGTGAAAAATAACAATATTCTGTGCAAACGAGCTTACAATCCTTAAATTCGGTTTTAACGGTAAGATGTAATTGAACTCTATTTTCTGTATTTTAGTTGCACTGCTGATGATCTTCAATGACCACTTCTGGCACAGATTAGGTTTCCTGCAAAAGATGAGCATCTGAAATTAAGTCAGCAATATCAAATGCTGTAATTTAGTTTTATCCCATTATTAAAGATATAACAAGGATTATATTACATGCTATTATTGCTTTATGTCATGTTATAGAATATTATGTTCCATCAGTGCACGAGTAATCTCTGTCAGGAAAGGACATAGAAATGGTAATGTACAGCGGTGCAAGCGACCAGCTTTGGGAATTTCTTGAAGGCCAAAACTGTATGAAGACATTTTTGACAACAGGAAAAATACAACAGAAATCTTCAGGTATATATAACAGAAAACAATTTTCCTCATTTTTTGAAAGGGGGAAAAAAAGAGAGCTTTCACAGATTCAAACCTTGGATTTGCTTTTATCCTAAAAAACATTTTATGGAGGCACAAAGTGCAGAACTGAGCTAATGAAATGTTTTAACTGACCCCCCTCAGTTGGGTTCTTCTCTTACACTTTTTGAAATTTGCTCTTAACAACATCCTGCCCTGCCAGGATACTATTAAATCACTGAAAGAAACTGCATAAACTGGGAAAAAAGAAATGGAAGGGAAAGGAAAAGGGAAATTTAAGGTAAAATGAATGAAAACAAAGATGGGTTTGTGGGATGCACATTACCAAAACAACTCCTTTTGGAACTGAATCCTGCAATGCAAATGCAGTCAGAGGATGAACTCTGACAAGAAAATATTTGACAACTTCCTACATGTAATATATGGCTTTATAAATAGTGTTTGTATTTAGGGATAGAAAGTCAGAAATTACTTTGGTGAGAGTTATCCATGTAAGAAATCAAACAATACATCTTGAAGCTGAAAAATATGAATACCTTCATTATCACAAACCTTGTGAATAACTACACAGCTAGAAACACAAGTTTTAAGTTCATAGTGATTAAGCTTTCATTTGATAAGAGACTACTTAACCTTAGCAGTTTATAGAGCTCTTTCTCACTGGAGATATTCAAAATTAATATAAAGAAAACAGATTACATATATTAATAAGCTACCAGTCTTCAGATCTGTCAGAAGTATGACTAGGAACTAGGAATAACAATTACTGTAGGCACCAGCTCCAGGGACAAAGAGTCACCATTTAATATAACTGAGCTTAAACAGGATCTAATATTTTAACCTTTCTCGTATTTATGCTTACAACAAAAGTTTGAAGAATTATTGGACAAGACTTGACATAGAACAGGCAGGGGCTGAAGTAACTCCCAGGCGTATGTCAAATGGCATTGACTGGACACGTATATTTTGCCCCCTTGTATACTATACTGGGCTTGATGTACTGAGTAAAATGAGATATTTAGTGCCATTTTGGACTCATTATGCTATCTGAGTCTTTTTCATGTGGCTGACAGCTATGTCTCAGATCCTCCAGGAGACACACTTGAGGAGTGGCAGCCAAAGGCTAGATGGGGTACCCCAGATTTAGATAGCTGAGCCAAGTCCCTATGTTGTGAGTAGAAACCTACAACTGGCTCTAACCTGGAACTCAATTTCACCCCTGCTACTCTTCCTGTCTCTTACAGCTACTAGGAGATTACTGAAGATAAACCCTAAGAAACATGTTAGCACTGAGAGGGTTATCAAGAACTCTATTGCTCTAAAAATGTTCATAAACTGGGATTTTTCTACTGATATAATTGAAATCTAGCTTACACTGAAAGTAAAATTATGTAAGAATATAATTAAATTATACAAATTATAAGACAAAAGATGTGGAAGAGGGCCTGAGATGTTCGCTCTAGTGTTGACAAGGGGAAATCTTGAAGGAGGCCATGGACAGATTAAACTTTCTATAAAAAAGCCCCCCCCCCCCTTTTTTTTTTAATCCTTAGAGAAAAGGATAAAAGTGACAAAATTAATATATTTGTAAAGACTGTTAGTTGAAACACAACCATTGACAGGCTGCTAAAAGAAAGAAGAATCAAATCTAACCACTATAGCCAAAAAACCCTAGTCAGCATAGCTGAAGTTTTTTTTTAAAAAAAGATTAATCTTTCTGTGTGAAGAAAGTAAGGGAAGAGACCTGCTGCTTGAGAGGTTTCATTCAGAGAGATGAGGAAGTTCAGAGGTGCAAATATCTCTGTAACTATGACAACAGTCAGAAGCTCGTTTGGGGAAGGAGGAAGCCAGGAGCTTGGCTACCTATCACTGCCTCCAGCAAAATTAGTCTCAAAGCCGAGTGAAGAACTGTTTTTTTAAAAAAATTTATTTGTTGCACATCCAAATATATTTCAAACCAATTCAAAGCAAAAATTAATCAAAATTTCAGTGAAAAGACTAGAGAAAAATGCTTTAGGTCAATTATCTATTTTTCTCTCTCTTTTTTTTTTTTTTTTTTTTACATCAAAGGAAACATTTTCTCTTTATCTTGACTATTTGAATAGTCTTGTAAATAAAGAAAGGGAAAAATAATGCACATACACAAAAATTCGAAAGGTTGGGTGGGGGCTTTTGGGGGAGGAGGGCAAGGCATTTGTTTTTCCTGGTCTATATGCATTTAGAAAGAGTTAGTTTTCATTTTGTAAAAGCTACATTTTTCAGGAGAAAAAAAGTTTTGTTCAGAGGTTTTCATGTACTCATAGCCTGAAGTGTATTTGTAGTTCATAAAACTGCAGAAAGAAATTTTCCCTTTCACCCTCCAATAAAAAATAACTTATTTTTAATCATTAAATCATCACTTAGGCTGATGTAGCCTAAACTTGATTTAGGGATAGTCAGACAAAAGAGCAGGACTCAAAAATAACGCGACTTTCTTCTGAGTTCACAGGTCTGCAACTGGGATGTAACAACTATGCACATTAAAATAACCTTATTCATCATCTTCAAAGAGACTAGTTGCAAAGAGGGACAGAGTAAATTGTAAGTTTCATTATAAATATGATTTTATGTTTCCTAAGATGTGCTTTAGATCTTGCTGTATGTTAAGAATTCTACTTTGTATGTCTGTGATGAATATGCATCTGTTATCAAATTTTAGAAAGCCAGTATTCAATCTCATTACAACTGAAAGCTGTAAGAAAGGACTGTTTTGCTAATACCACAGATAACCTGTTTTAAGATAATTTCTTAATTTAAGGGTTCCTTTTAATCTTTTATTTTAAACCACAAGAAAAAGTGTTTGTTTAATGAAAAGTTCACTGGGCATTTAATGAAAATGCCTTTTGATCTATGTAAAGAAAATTGTACAAGTCGTGATATGAATATGTGTGTGTATACATAACATAAAAGCTTTAATAATTACCAAAATTCCATCAAGAAACATATTTTGCCATTTTAACAGTAAAAATAATTTTTAAAAATCCCACAAAACTAGTGGTTTTTTTAAAATGTTTTCTTCCTATTTAGAAACATTTTATGAACAAAGGCAGTCAAATTGTGTAGCTTGCTTGGGATAAATAATTGACATTGCTGTGTGTACTCAATAAGCAAGATAATAATCAATATGCTTAAACATCACGAAAGCTATTTCACCATCAGGGTTAAGATCATGAGCTCCTCTTGCTTGAACTAAAGGCCTAGGCCCATTAATTTGCAGGATTAGAAGTCTCTGATTAAATTTGCAGCCCAGTCAGTTGGTGGGGTTGGGAACTCATTCCCTAGAGATAAGGGTCTCAAACCAAAACTTAGTCTCTGTGGAGAATTTAAGTATCATCATGATTAATGTACAAATAGGAATGTACCTATGTATTTCTTAATACCTTTCTGTATGGAGAACAGGCAAGTACTTCAGTAACTGCAATGTTTGTTTCAAAGCACGTCCCAATTAGATTAATATTGAATCATATGCCTAGTCCTTTGGTATAATGTACAGGTATAATGCTTCATTCCCCCTTTTCCCCTCCTTCTCCTACCCCTAACTGTGAGACAGGATTTAAAAGACTGACAATCAATCTTGTCAAAACCAAACATTTTTAGTAGTACTGTATGTTTCTTCAGTAATAATCACCTCCAAATAGTTGTTTGTTTCAACAGATGGGGTTTTCAACTCTAGACTCTTAATGTTTCACCCTTTCTTTCATACATTTTTCTTTTCTCTTAAATGTCGAATTCCTCTCTTTTGAAGCACACTGCTACTCATTTCCCTGCTTTTAGCACTCAGCTAATCTGAAGCAGCATACAATACAGGGGTATTCACACTTTTCAATTCATATTTTCTTTTTGTTCTACTTGCATTTCACATTTTTCAGTTTAAATCTGATTCATGCCTCAGTATACATTCCCTTCATTCATTGTACTGGTAGTGATCTTTTACAGTTTGCACATGTAGGGCTGTTTTATGGGTCTGGCTCTCAAGGTGCACTTCTTAAGGTCTGCTACCTCAAGGTGTATTCTCAAAAGTTGTAAACTGCGAAAGGAGAGATTTTATTTTAATTTCATGAAACTGGCACTACAGTTGTAGACATAGCAGATACAATGTGTAAAATGTATATAAAGTGTATATAAAGTTTAAAGACGGTACCTGGGGCTGTTCCTCCCCAGGTACAGGACTTTGCACTTCTCCTTGTTGAACTTCATGAGGTTCCTGTCAGCCCATTTCTCCAGTTTGTCAAGGTCCCTCTGGATGGCAGCAAGACCCTCTGGTGTATCAGCCACTCCTCCCAGTTTTGTATTATCTGTGAACTTGCTGAGGGTGCACTCTGCCCTATCATCGAGATCATGTAACAAGGCATTTGATAAAGTTTTCAACCATTTGAACAATGTTTTTTCTTTAGATTTCCTGACAAATATAAAATTTGTAGGTATTTGGCTTAAGACGTACAAAAGACATTAAAAAAAATATCAGTTGAACTCAGGGAGGGTTGTATTTGTTTATTTCACAGTATTGCAAACTCACTATTATGCCAAAAGAAACACGTCCTTGCCATGCTGAAATAAATGTGAAGTAGAAGTTACGTGGTTCCATGATGACATGATGTGTTCACTGTTCAACTTCAGGATAGTAGGTAACCCACCTTCCAAAACAAAGGTGCAAGAGTAATTTTCTTCATAACACAGCCTTTCTCTGCATATACCTTGAGATCACATTGTTGAAAGCATCCGTGAGAAAAAAATAAGAAATAGGATCTGATGATTTAACATGTCTTTTTGCTGTATTTTAAGCTGTTTATCATTATTACAGGAAATGAAAAGCTGGAAAGCACAGAAGACAGTTAGAAGGAAAGACAGCTAGAAGGAAAGAAATAGTGGGAAGTGAGACCTGTCTAAAAAGAATTTAAGGACAGATAATGGGTACCGCTTTTAGAGAAAAACAAGCTTGGAAAAAGGGATGAAAGAGGAGAGCAGAAACAGAAAGTGTTATGAAAAGAGATGGCATATTAGCAGCAAGAAAGGTAAAAAGGTATATGATAGTTTCTGATCGCAAGAGAAGATGCAAAAGGAAAGTCTAAAGACCTTTGTTCCCTGTAAGGGCAACTAATGGAATTCTGCAAACTTGTTCTCCAGGATCAAAACTAGATCTTAATTTGATTTGATTTGATGTGACTTTCCTCAGAGGCCAAATTCACTGTTACATTCCAGCTTTGCTTCTTGATGGGTAAAACTGGATATATGAATACTTTTCATTATCGTTGTAAGGCAGGCTAGTCAAAAATACCACTGTTAGCTTCATTATGATCGTTCATTTTGTGCAAAGGTGTACTGAAACCAATTTATTTAAATATTCAACCTTCTTACCTTTTTCAAACTGAATATTAAACAATAGGACAAATTTAACACTCATCTACTCCTCTTATATAGCTCTATTAATCTTGCCATCTTCAATGGGATATGCAGAATGCAAATCAGATATGATTTTGGCTTAATGGAGAAATTCCTATAATTCTTCAGAGAAAGTTCCAGTCCTTCATGTGGAAATGTTCTTTGCAAGCTGGTGCCGCTTTAACTGTTTATAGCAAGAATGAAATGAGGAGCACAAGCCTTACAGTCTGTAAGAGTTAAATTATTACATTTAAGTACTTTTTATTGTATGTGCTCTATGTTTTGTTAAAGAATCCCTTAGAACCTCCTACCAAGGAGAGAATCTGTTTTTCTTTCTAGATATCACAGGAATGCATAGGAATAATCACACCTCTAGAAAGTCTCTAGTCACAATAGACCTGCATACAGACAACCAGCAAAGAAGCGACTTAAAAGCAAGGCATTTTGTATCTGATTTATTTTTATTCTTTTTTTTAAATATTTCTACAGACTATTTCCTGACATTACTTTCAGTATGAGTGCTTCACAGATGTAAAGAAAACATCAGCTCTTAGATAATCCGAAAAGAAGTCTTTCAAGGTACTGAAAATGTTACCATATTATTGGCAGGTCTTTTTGCTTTGAAAAACTATTTGAATTCCTTTCTTATTTTTGCGTCATTCAAATAATCCCCTGATTATTTTAGCTTGCATATTGTCATTTTACTCCTTTTTTATTGAGGTTTACAGGGATTTAAAAAATCTTTAATGGCATTTAATTAAAATGACAAAGGTTAATTTAACATAAAGATTAAAGTTCATGTATCAAAAGGGTATTAAAAATATCACATTTTAGCCTGAGTATTTATATTTAAATAAGAGGGACAAATCCAAATGTCCTATATTTCTCTCAGGTTGGGACACAGGCAGAGCTGAGATCCCAAGACCTCAGGCAGAAATTCAGACTTCCTGCCAGACAATGAAGGCATTCAAAAATCAAGAAGCCCTTCCTTTGGTAAGTAAAAATATTCTTCAAGACCACTAAAGATATGTATTATTGCGTCCTTTTTTTTTTTTTCTTCCTCCTGCTGAGGAGCCTATCTCACTCTCACACTCGATTACAATCTATATTTAGTCAGAGGCTTTCTTAGACATTGATTGCATCTTCAGTATAGCCTGAATCAGTAGTCTTACTCTAAGCATGATGAACACAAATATGATTGCACTGAAACTCATTAAAAGTAGAGATGGCCACTTTTTTTTTGCATAATAAGCTCATGATTAACGCATTTGCCCCTCAGTCAGAAAAGTGCATGCCTGTAGAACACAATATCCACCGCGCCACAGGACATACAGGAAAGAAATATTTTCCTGCTGAAGTTATGTCTCTGTTCAGCCAGGATGCCAGTATCCATAAAGCCAGAAGGAGAAAAGGTAATAGGTTAGGGCCATGAGACAAAAAAGACAGGAAAGTTCTTCTGTTCTGATTCCTCTTCTAGAATGCTACCGATTCCTAACCAGCGCTGCTCCATTGTGGGGTGTATAAAATGTTGTATGGTAGAACAGAATGGTAATAAAGAACCTCCTGCAGTTTTGAAAACCAGTAGAAACCATCTAACTTGTATAGATGCTTATTTTACACACTGAAAATTCAAGTTGTCTTTTTTTATATTTTTCAGGTACTTTCATATTACATATTTTAAAACTTATTTAATATTATTTCTTTCTAATTTATTTGCTTGCAAAACTATTTTCTGTGCTCAGAATCCTTTGAAAAGTTTCGATATTATTCCTATTCTATGACACAGCATCACATGCATGCACATACACACAAATTCCTACCCATACACAAAACCACATGTACTAAGAACTAGAGAGGAGTCTGTGTGTTTATATCAACCTACTTAAATACATATATATAGTGTTGGGGTAGCTAAATTTGGCCAGCTACTGGAGCATCCAGTCCCATAGTGGGGAGTCCTCCTGTCACAGCCCTGTAGATACAAGGTTGCTTTGGCTCCCTGTACCCAGATGCAGTCACCAGTGAGGCTGAGCACATATTCCCATGACTCTTTTTGGTGACTTCAACTCCAGGGACAATGGCCTGATCACTCTTCTTGATTTTCTTAGGAGTAACAGAGTCAATGTAGTCCATTCTTCACAGATTAGGTTTGTTGGTTCCTTTGGCAAGCATTGCTCATTTGATCCTCACAAAGTCTTTCTAGTTAGATTAGCTTTTAGTCAGACAGCTTTTTTTTATATATATATATATAAAAATCAAACATACACAATACACACATACACATAGACGCAAACCCTCAAAAACTCTCTGTAATGACTTGGATGATGTGTTCAGGTCTGAGCTTTCACCTCAAAAAGGATTCATCAAAAGTGTAAAAGGGTTACATATCATATACATGCAATAGCTTCTGCAGAAGGAATGATTAAGTAGACAAAGAGTTTTCAGCCTGGAAAAAGAGAAGACTATGACGGTATATCCTCAAAGTTATGAATGTCATGGAGGAGGTGAATAGAGGGAAATTGCTTACTTCCTTTAAAACAAGTAGTAGATATCAAATGTATATACCAAGTGGCAGGTTCAAAAGATGCAGACATGGGTACTTCCATGTGCAGTGTGTAGTTAAATTACAGAGCTCACGGCTGTAGTTACTAAAAGTTTATGTGGATTCAGAAAGGAACTGGGTAAAATCATGAAACAAAACCAGCAGCTATTAAACACAAAAATACCGAATTACTGGAGGCTGGAAAGGTGTTCTGGGAAACAACCACCCAACACTTGCCCTCCTCTTTTACTCTTTTCAGATGTTCTTGCATTCTTTTACCAAGTACTTGAACGCTGCTACTGACAGAGTACTGGCCTAGATGGGTATTTGATGTCACCCAGGTTACTGTTTCTATGTTTTTAAATGTATTTCAAAATTGAGACATAAATTAACTTTACACAGTATATTGTTCTTGTGCATCTCAGTTGCCGAGGCGATCACTCAGTTGCCGAGGCGATCAGCTCCGGTGCCGGCGCGACCTGCAGCGGAGCGTCCTAGCGCGGCGTACAGGGGGGTTTCCCGAACCGGGGAGCCTCAGAGGGAGCCGAGGGACCCGCCAGGAGCCGGCAGCTCGCGCGAGAGCGGCTGACGAGACCTAGGCGGGGCCAGGAGCCGCGGCGGGGTATAAAAAAGCCCCCGGGGAGCGCCAGCGACCCGGAGCGCGGCGAACAGGGCGGGCAAACAGGGCGCGGCGCGTCAGGAAGGGCGCGGCGGTTTGCGCGGCAGTTTGCGCCGGCAGGGCGTGCAGGGAGGGCGCTGAAGCTCCGCCGGCTCGACGGGGGAAGCGATGGTGTCCACCCGGCAGAAAGCCATGGCCGCTCCGAGCCTGGCACCCGCCACGGCTGACGCAGCTTCCCAGACGGAGCTGCAGTGGGAACACGCTGCCACCCAGGTGTCAGGCTGCAGGGTGTGCCCTACTCTGACGCCAGCACCGGGCGGCAGCGGCAGCGAGCATGCCTGTGGGAGGTGTGCCCAGGTAGAGGACCTCCTCCGCCTGGTGACAGAGCTCCGGCAGGAGGTGAGCAGGTTGAGGAGCATCAGGGAGTGCGAGAGGGAGATCGACGACTGGACTCGCACCCTGCCCTCCCTGCGACAGGCGCAACAGGCAGCCAAGGTGCCTGTCACGGGAGACTCCCGATCCCGACCCTCTCCCTGCACGGCTGAATGCAGGGATGTAGGGGACAGGGGACAGTGGCAACTAGTGCCTCCCCGGCGAGGCAGGCGTGTTTCCTCAGCGCCTGCCCCACCTCCGCAGGTGCCCTTGCACAATAGGTACGAGGCCCTGCCACTGGAACCAAACAACGACCAGGCTGATGGTTCAGCCAGCCTGGAGGTGCCGCCGAGGACTAGTCAGCCGAGGGCCTGCATCCAAACTGCCCCCACAAAGGAAAACAAGAGACGGGTCATTGTCATAGGAGACTCCCTTCTGAAAGGAACAGAAGGGCCCATATGCAGACCGGACCCACTGCTTAGGGAAGTCTGCTGTCTCCCAGGGGCCCGGGTCAAGGATGTGAGGAGGAAGCTTCCCACCCTAGTAAGGCCCTCGGACTACTATCCCCTGTTGATCTTCCAGGTAGGCAGTGAGGAGGTGGCAAAAAGAAGTCCCGGGGCAATCAAGAGGGACTTCAGGGCCTTGGGGCGACTGGTTAAGGGATCAGGAGCACAGGTAGTGTTCTCCTCTATCCCTCCAGTTCTGGGGAAGGATGAGGGAAGAAACTGGAGGAGCCAGCAGATCAACAACTGGCTCCGAGCCTGGTGTCACCGGCAGGACTTCGGGTTCTTCGACCATGGGTTGGTTTACATGGCACCAGGCCTGCTGGCGGCAGACGGGGCAAACCTGTCCCACAGGGGGAAAAGGATCCTAGCGCAGGAGTTAGCAGGGCTCATTGAGAGGGCTTTAAACTAGATTTGAAGGGGGAAGGGGATAAAACTAGGCTTGCTAGAGAGAAGCCTGGGGGAGGCACGCCGATGAATGAGGGATGGCGTGCCAGCGAGGCCCTTCGGTCAGCTGTCTCAGATGAGGTAGGACAGAGAGACCCGTGCAGCAGCAGGGACACAGGGGTCATTGACCAGCTAGGAACCACGGAAATACCTGAGATGGGACATGTAGGGAGTAGGGCTTCTCCCACCACAAAGGCAACAGGATCACTAGCCCAGCTGAAGTGCATCTACACGAATGCACGGAGCATGGGCAACAAACAGGAGGAGCTTGAGGCTGTTGTGAAAGGGGAAAACTACGATATAGTTGCCATCACGGAAACATGGTGGGATGACACACATAGCTGGAGTGCCACGATGGACGGCTATAAACTCTTTAGAAGGGATAGGCAAGGAAGGAGAGGCGGTGGGGTAGCCCTCTATGTTAAGGAGAGTCTGGACTGCCTTGAGCTCGAGGATGGTGACGAGAGGGTTGAGTGCCTGTGGGTTAGAATCAGGGGGAAGGCCACCAAGGCAGACATTGTGGTGGGAGTCTGTTATAGACCACCTAATCAGGATGAGGAGGCAGATGAAGTATTCTACAGGCAGCTGGGAGAAGCCTCACGATCGCTGGCCCTTGTTCTCGTGGGGGACTTCAACTTGCCGGATGTCTGCTGGAAATACAATGCAGCAGAGAGGAAACAGTCCAGGAGGTTCCTGGAGTGTGTGGAAGATAACTTCCTCACGCAGCTGGTGAGGGAGCCCACGAGAGAAGGCGCCCCGCTGGACCTGTTGTTTGTGAACAGAGAAGGTCTTGTGGGTGATGTGACGGTCGGAGGCCGTCTTGGGCTCAGTGACCACGAAATGATAGAATTCTCGATTCTCAGAGAAGTAAAGAGGAGGGTCACCAGAACTGCCACCTTGGACTTCCGGAGGGCAGACTTTGGCCTGTTTAGGAGTCTGGTTGGCAGAGTCCCTTGGGAGGCAGTCCTGGAGGGCCAAGGCGTCCAGGAAGGCTGGACATTCTTCAAGAGGGAAATCTTAAAGGCGCAGGAGCAGGCCGTCCCCGTGAGCCGAAAGATGAGCCGGTGGGGAAGAAGACCGGCCTGGCTGAGCAGAGAGCTCCGGCTGGAACTTAGGAAAAAAAAGAGAGTCTACCACCTTTGGAGGAAGGGGCAGGCAACTCAGGAGGACTACAAGGATGTTGTGAGGTCATGCAGGGAGAAAATTAGAAGGGCCAAAGCACAATTAGAACTTAGTCTGGCTACTGCCGTAAAAGACAACAAAAAGTCCTTCTACAAATACATTAACAATAAAAAGGGGGCTAAGGAGAATCTCCCTCCTCTATTGGATGCGGAGGGAAACTTAGTGTCAAGGGATGAGGAAAAGGCTGAGGTGCTAAATACCTTCTTTGCCTCAGTCTTCAACAGCAAGGGAAGTTGCTCTCTGGGCACCCAGCCCCCTGAGCAGGAAGACAGGGATGGGGAGCAGAATGAAGACCCCGAAGTCCAAGGGGAAATGGTCAGTGACCTGCTACGCCATCTAGACACACACAAGTCTATGGGGCCGGATGGGATCCACCCAAGGGTGCTGAAAGAGCTGGCAGAAGTGCTCATCAAGCCACTCTCCATCATTTACCAGCAGTCCTGGCTAACCGGGGAGGTCCCAGTTGACTGGAAGCTGGCAAATGTGACGCCCATCTACAAGAAGGGCCGGAAGGAGGATCCGGGCAACTACAGGCCTGTCAGCCTGACCTCGGTGCCCGGGAAGGTTATGGAGCAGATCATCTTGAGTGCCATCACGCGGCACATACGGGACAACCGGGTGATCGGGCCCAGTCAGCACGGGTTTATGAAAGGCAGGTCCTGTCTGACCAACCTGATCTCCTTCTACGACATGGTGACCCGCTTAGTGGATGAGGGAAAGGCTGTGGAGGTTGTGTACCTGGACTTTAGTAAAGCCTTTGACACCGTCTCCCACAGCATTCTCTTGGAGAAGTTGGCTACCCATGGCTTGGATGGGCATACTCTGCGCTGGGTAGGAAACTGGCTGGATGGCCGGGCCCAAAGAGTTGTGGTGAATGGAGTTAAATCCGGTTGGAGGCCAGTCACAAGTGGTGTTCCCCAGGGCTCAGTACTGGGGCCAGTTCTGTTCAATATCTTTATCAATGATCTGGACGAGGGGATCGAGTGCACCCTCAGTAAGTTTGCAGACGACACCAAGTTGGGAGGGAGTGTTGATCTGCTGGAGGGCAGGCAGGCGCTACAGCGGGACCTGGACAGGCTGGATCGATGGGCCGAGGCCAATTGTATGAGGTTCAACAAGGCCAAGTGCCGGGTCCTGCACTTGGGTCACAACAACCCCAGGCAACGCTACAGGCTTGGGGGGGAGTGGCTGGAAAGCTGCCTGGCGGAAAAGGACCTGGGGGTGTTGGTTGACGGCCGGCTGAACATGAGCCAGCAGTGTGCCCAGGTGGCCAAGAAGGCCAACGGCATCCTGGCCTGTATCAGAAATAGTGTGGCCAGCAGGAGTAGGGAGGTGATTGTCCCCCTGTACTCGGCCCTGGTGAGGCCGCACCTCGAGTACTGTGTTCAGTTTTGGGCCCCTCACTACAAGAAAGACATTGAGGTGCTGGAGCGTGTCCAGAGACGGGCAACGAGGCTGGTGAAGGGTCTGGAACACAAGTCCTATGAGGAGCGGCTGAGGGAACTGGGGATGTTTAGCCTGGAGAAAAGGAGGCTGAGGGGAGACCTTATTGCTCTCTACAACTACCTGAAAGGAGGTTGTAGAGAGATGGGGGTTGGTCTCTTCTCCCTAGTAACAGACAACAAAACAAGAGGAAATGGCCTCAAGTTGCGCCAGGGGAGGTTTAGATTGGACATTCGTAAAAACTTCTTTACCGAAAGGGTTGTCAGGCATTGGAACAGGCTGCCCAGGGAGGTGGTGGAGTCCCCATCTCTGGGGGTATTCAAAAGGCGTTTAGATGAGGCCCTAAGGGATATGATTTAGTGGTGGACTTGGTAGTGCTAGGTTAATGGTTGGACCCGATGATCTCGGAGGTCTCTTCCAACCAGAACAATTCTATGATTCTATGATTCTATGATCTTGAATATGCACTAAAAATCTGCATCCAAATGTTTGTATTTGATTCTCTTTCTCTTAACCTGAACTATGTGGCACAGCCAGATTACCAGGAACAAGACTTCCACAATAAATTATCAAGCTGTATTAAAATATATTTATTTAACTATTTTAATATTTTGCATCATTTTAGATAAATAAATCCATGAAATATCTTTCTTAATAATCAATTTAAAGATAACTGTTACAATATAATTTTGTTTTTAGATTCAAATTGGGTTATATAATAATGACATTAACAAAAAATAGTTGGTAGGTGTTTCAAATATGATATGAATGCTCAACAAATTGAAGAATGAGATGGAGGTGAAGTACTATGTTCCTGTCACACTAGTTTTTCCAGTTTTTCCCATCTTTCTGTTTCTCTCACATGTTTAAACATATAAAGCTCTTCTTTACTCAGTTGTTGCACAGTCTGTAAGATATAACCCCTCCGACTCTAGAACAGAAGTTCTAGGAAAAAAACCTAGAACAGCTAGAACAAAAATCCCATATGATGTTAATAGTGAACTTGAAATAAAAGGTGATATTTGCCCCTCACTGTCATCTTGCTTCCTTTCTGCAAGTGGTGACTGCCCTTTTAAATTGATGGAAGCTCTGATTACATATGATGCCGAGGCACAACAAAGCATGTTTAGTTGCAGAAGTTTATTAGAGCATGTTCAATGACTTACTGTGATTATATCTAAAGGTACAGATCATGCCCAAAGCATTACTGAAAATATCTAAAGGCATAAATCATCTTGCAGGTTTTGAAGGTCATCGTATATGATCCATGATCCCTAAAGATATTTATTTTTAGGAATTTTTACTGCTTAGTTTGGTTCTTTTTCTCCAGCTTTTTTTTTTTCTTCTTCTTTTTTTTTCTTAAACATGCTTGTCTCCATGTAAAACCAAATAGTTAATGATTAAGTCAGAGTCTGTACGCTGATTTAAAGATCAAGCTTCCTAGTTTCACTGAAGGGAACACATAGTTTTACATCTGAAAATCTGAATCTAGTAGGTAAATATTTAGGTTATTTAGCTGTCTGCAAGTGATGTACCTTCTTTTTTCCTTTTGTCTGAACTGAACTGTACAGTTGTGTAAAGATTGCAAAGCATGCCCATGTTTTATGTGCAGCTTCTGAAAGGCGTTCTGTTCTGGTGTGTGGACTAGACTAAAAATGTATTAAATCCTTCTTAATGGGGATAAAACTATTGTAGGGACAAACCTATGCAGTTTATTAGGCTAAAATCAGTGGTATTTCATGAGAATCTAGCAACTTTTTATGAAAGGTTAAGAATTTCTGAGCCTTGCCAAAAGTTCACGTACTGGGATAAAATTCCAGTAAGAAATTATTTTTTATTAAATGCAGTGGTATTCATGTGTTCCACGGAACACGCGTACAAGCCAGGGGTATATTATGGGCTTCAGCACAAGTGATACTAATTAGGTAGGAAGGCTGAAAGACCATAAATCTTTTTCCTGACTTCTTATTTCAAATACCAGGTAGTAGAGGTTGCTGCTGTAGCTCATTGTAATTGTATCTTTTCCGAGAAATGCAAAACTCCAGGAAAACTAATTATAAGGTACCATTCTATTCTACTGATTGTTGTAACTGAATATGTGTCTGTGTGTTACACAAATTAAGGAACCAGAGATCATTGTGACAAGAATCTTCAGAACTGACAAGTCAGAGCAGTTTTAAACTTTAAAACAGAACTTTACTAAATTAATTCATTAACAGCACTCTTCCTGCCAATAATTAATTCTTATATGTCATTAATAATTATTACTATGCAGATGAAATTATTAGTCTTTAACATCTCAAATTACCTGTGAGTACAAAATGCCACAGAGGTGACGCTGCATAGTTGGTGCTGATGACTGCAGTCCTTGGTGGTCCTTCGTGACCGAGGTCAGGGTCATCAGACTTGAGAACTCATTGACGACAGAAGCCAGAACTGAAGAGACCTTGTCTTCTTTCTTCTCTGCTTCACCTTCCTTACGCCTGTTGTTTTTATGCTATTCCCCCTCCCAACCCTGCCAAAAAAATAAAGGACGGGCTCAGCTGCTCCTGATGCTGCTTACCCTGTTTGTGGTTTTGTCAGTCAATATCCTAATGTATTTGGAAGGACATTCTGCCCACTCTCAGTCCCTTGTACTCACCTTGTCCTTTGTCTGGCAACGTTTTAACACTTAGAAGGGAACATTTCAAAACTCAGGAGCCTCTTTAATTTGACCACACATGTCTTTCTTTACTCCTTTAACAGTTAAATTGCTCATATGCCAAATGCTTATATGTTTTATCTGACTCTGCCATCACAGATAGTACTAAATACGTATGCACTGTTGTTAGTTACGCTATTCTAGTACACTTATATATAGGTCCAAGATAAACTAGTATTAATTATACCTGATTAACACATTTAAAATTTATAAGTGCCACAGGCCTCTGATCTGGTTACGTGATATTTGTGGATCCGTCCAACTTCCTTCTCAAGGTTCATCCAGGGTGCAGCAACATCAATGTTTTAATCCACATCAGGGATATGTCGCTGAAATGAGTATTCCAATTATTTGTTTATTCTGATTTGGTTCGCACAATGGAGCAGTCTAACATGCATGAACAGGATTGCTTTCAGACAAAACTGAACATGAAAGTGCATTCCAGGAAGACACCTAATGCACTGTGGTTAGAAAGGGTCATTCAGTCCCTCAGACCTGGCTAGCATCATAGCATGATACAGGTTGGAGGGGACCTCTAGATGTCATCAGATCTAGAGCTATGCTCAAAGGGGGAGCAACTTCGATCAGGTTGCTCAGTGCCTTGACCGGTGAATACCTCCAAGGATGGAGACTCCAATCTGTTTCAGTGTAGAACTACCCTTGTTTTGTGGGGAAAAAAAGAAAAAAAAAGTCCTTAATAGCTAACCAGAACTACCCTTCTTGCACCTTGTGCCTGTTGCCTCCTGCCCTATCACTATTAACCTCCGTGAAGGATTTGGCTCTGTCTTTTCTACACTTTCCTGTTAAATAGTTGAAAACAATAATGAGATTTCCCCTAGTCTTCTTTTCTTAAGAATGAACAAATCCAATTCTCTCAGCTTTTTCTTGCACACATTAGAGCTAATCAAACTGATACATTTGGGTTTTAGATCACTTACACCAAAAGTTTTGCTCTGCAGATCCTCACCTTTTTGGTCTATATGGCCTGTTTCAAGAACACAATATAGACCTAGACCTTAGGATTTTTGAAGGATGTAGCTATACCTCTTGCACTAAAGGGTTTTAAATTTTAAATTCCAAAAATATCTAATGGAGTAGAGAAAGATCATGAACAATCTTCTACCACTACATCCTGACTAATATTGGAAGGGTCTTTCTCCAGCCATACCTAATTCTGAAGGAGTCAGAGCCATTTCAGAGTTTTTCAAGAATATATTACGAATGGTCAGAATTCTGTAGTTCATTAGTGTTTGAGTTCTTTTTCACCTTTTTGCAACTTTTTTTTTTTCTTCAAATCAGTAAAATGGTATTATTTGAAAAAATATTATATATTGATTATTGCTGCAGGATACAACCCCAGTTGGTTAGAGGTTTTCTATTCAGTGTTTGGTCCTACTGAAAATAGATCAGAGCTATGGGAATGACCACAGAAAAAGAGAAATCTTCGACAGCCTCATACGTTCAGCTTTCCTTCCTGTACCTCTGATTTCTAAAAGAGGGCTAAATTAATAAGTGCAATATGATTAACATTATCTATTACAATTCATGACTAATAAATACCTGGAAGGATTTGTCATTCATTTGGATATGCTAAGAAATCTGGTGCACAAACTAGTGCCTTCTAAAGGATGAGTAATAAAGCCAAAGGCCAGCTTTTTGTAACTGCTCCAAGATGAACAGGTAATGAATTAGTGTATGAGCAAAATCTTCGCCATGTCCTGACCTGTGTAACTATGTGCAGTACTGCCATAGTTAAAGTCAATTCATCAGCACAATAAAATATTTTTAATTGTAAAGGTAGTTAACCACTGGTTCATCTTTCAAAAGGATGTGATAAATTTTACATGCCTTAAAACCTCTGAATCACAAATAGATATATTTCTATAAGACTGCTTAAGGAGCAGACTGTCACTGGTTAAAAGTTCACAAGAGGTCATCTTTCTGTCAGTTTAAAATTGTGGGACTTGGAGGTTTTACGGTTGGTTGGTTGTTTCCATATCCCCAAAATAGCTGTTTCAGATCTGTGAATAACAGCTTGTTCCCGACATACTGACTTCGGTTTCACTTTGGGAAAGGGAATTCATGAGATGTAATTGTGGTTTTAAATTAAAATACAAAAGTTTTAGTTTTCCTGTAATAATATTCAATGTAAGGAATTTACAAAGGGATACAGACTTCTTCAAGCTAAAGATCAACGTCAAGTGTGAAGGATGGACACTGAATTGCATGACTACATCATTAAAGGAATGAAAATGTTACTATGCTTACAATATTATTATATATTAAAGCATTATTACATGATAATATTAATAGCATCAGTTTCTAAGAGATATCACATGCAGTACCACATGCGCACCAGAAGGAGTATGACCTTTTGACACTGTACAAAAGCCTTGCAAGCACTGGCACCACTACACTTACCAATGTGCCGTTTTCTTGTGCCCCAATCTTTTAACTGACCCCAGTCTGTATTCATGCAGAATAAGACTCATTTCATTTGGACTCTCAATGCATTCAGCATCTTGCTTACAGTAAATGTTTTAGAAGATCAGGATCTCACCAAAGATGGTGATAGATATTATTGGTCACATTTTTGAAGGATATGCATGTACCATTGAAACTGGGGGAGAAGGATTCAATACCTTTGGAAATTTTACTCTTTAATTTATATAGGAAAGAGGAATTAGCCAAGAGATATAAATCTTGATCACTGTGATAAAAAACCACTAGCCTATAAGCTAAGCCCTCCATTGTAGTACTATTTCACAGTATTTATATTCTGATTTTCAAGAAATAGGTTATTTTATAAGGTGGTAAGGTTCTTTAATGAATGATTATTTAAACAAGATACTTAAGGGTTTTAATAAGCTTGTCAAACTTGGTACTTTTCTCTGTTTCTACTACATAATGAAGTCTTTCCTGTGGCTGCAGCACATACAAGCAGAATTTTTAAATGAGAGACCTAATTTTGGCAGGTCTAGGTCTAAGTCCCCTGGTTCTCAGGAGTCTTCTTTATTTCAAGTTCTATTAGCAATGTACGATGCTAGCTCATGTCCAAGCATATCCCAGAAATCCCTCCTGAGATACTTAGCCATGTCCCTTTGAAGAACACTGAAATGAGCAAGAACAGGGCCTTTCTCTATTTTTTCTTTGATTCTTTTAAATTCGTTGCTCTGACATAGCCTTTGAAATAGATACAGCCATATGAAGGGATTGAAGAAAAAAAATAGGCAAGTTTTATGAAAAATGAAACCAATGATAATTATATTCAAATCCTGCTAAGAATGAAATCCCACTGATTTTAATGGGATCAAAATTGGGCCCCACATCTCATCTAGCTAAACCTCAATATTGCAACAAAGAATGGTCATTGTTTTGCGACCAGTTTAATACTTGAAGTGGGGTCATGCATGCATAGCATGACGAGCTTCATTCTAAGCTCTGAATTTCTTTGCATTAAGTCAGGTAATTTACAGTATTTGAACAGCTTCTGCAGTTGAAATGAATCTCTCTTTTTAACATTTAAATGAACAGTAGGAATAGAAATAGCTGGGTACTGAGGAACGTACAGTAAACTGTTGAGCAAAGGATAGAAATAAGAGAATAAATGGGTTTTGCAAACTGATCCTTTAGTCTAATGAAGGATTTAAATACATAAAATAAAGGAATATTTCCCATGTATTCACGCTGCTCATAATCTCTGACTGAATTCCACTTCACATTCCTTCCACATTGTTCTGTAGAAGAAATTACCATCACTGGAGTTGCATCAGAAACGAGTGGCTGGGTGCTAGGAGGCAAGATGAAGAAGTAGAACTTGTTAAAGGAGCAGTGAAATTCTCTTCGTGTACCAGAGAAGTCACACTAAATAGTAGGGTTCCATAAAGACATGCTTTCTGCCTCCCGAGAAGGTAAGTGTTGCTCCAGCATCTTTTATTTTGGATTTCACAAACACCACTTGAAAGAAGAGCTCTACAGGTAAACTTGATTTATTCTCTTGTGTTCTCATATTTGAGATTAAACCAGACTGGGCAGATAGGTATTGAGCAAGACTCTTCCAATTCAGTCTCATCTGAACATGTCCTATAATAAACTTCATATTCAACAAGGGGGAAAAAAACATATAGACAGACAATTCTGGCTCTGCCAGTCTAGACCGTGAATGATAATGGTGCTATGGAACTGTTGAGACCTCTATAAGAAAATGGAGAAATGACGTATGTGGAGATCAGCTGCGAACATGGAAATAAGAGTGATGACGTGGATCAGTGTTTTTCACTTGCTTAAACTATTTCTTGTTCTGCTACCACACAGAGACACCACTGTTCAGGACGGAGTTGCCTAAAACAAGTGTCAGGGGAGAAAGAAAAAAAAAGGAAGAAACAAAGGTACTTCCAGAGATTTTCAAAGGCAAATGGATTGTTTAATTATTCAAGGTAAAGCCATTGCGTTATTTTGTCTCGATGCTGTCATCAAGGACACATTCTGTCTTGAAATATGCTTAGTTACGCTGTCATAGTTTATACATTACCTTTGTCTTCAGGCAGTAGATGGTTTTTATCTTGCATGAGGAGTGAGAATAATTTTAAGCTGTTTTTAGAATGGTATTTAGCAACTTTTATTTTAGTGCTCTAAAGAAAAACATTCTAATGAAAATTAACTTAAGGGAAGTGATAATATAAAATGGAAAGGGATACTCATCGTCATTGTGGATAACTTCGCTCATGTTCATTCTCCATGAAATCAATAGGATAGAGTTACTAGCATGCATAACTATTTGCTGGATATAAGTTGTAGTTAGCATCCTTGATGCTAAAAAGAAATGTTGGTATCATGGTAATATTTGTGTGAGTTAGAATTAAACTTTATAGCATTAAAAATTACCTTGCAAATACATTTTCTAATATTACCCTCCTTCAGAAACCCTACAATGTTAGTAATTGTAACTTTATTTGAACATATGAGCCTGGAAATACTAACCGGATAAAGTAACTCTCATACACAGTCAATAACAAAATGGAACTTCTAGGAGAGCTTCAACTCCTAATGGACATCTCAGGTCTTATCAAGATCAAGATAAATAGAGGAGATTAGAATGTACATCCAAACACATTTTAATAGTTCACTTTTCATCATTCTCATCGATCACATAAATTCACACATTTGCTAGTACAAAGTTTTCATAGCCAATAAATAATAACGGTTCAAAAGGGTTTATTTCAGGGGTTTTAATGTGTTATTGACAAAGAAAAAACTTTTAAGTGTTTTCTATGATGATGTGTTAGTGCGCAGTCTTCTAAGACAGTGAACACTAGAAATTGAGGGTGTTCTCTTTTAACTCAAATATTAATGGTCTATATTTTCTGAAGCAGAAAGTTACACATTCTGTTCCCTGTGATGAATTAGAGTTGTGCAAAAGATCACTGTGCAGGATGCATATATGTTGCCATGGATCATTACAGCAGTCTATCATGTGAATGTGGGTTTAAATAAATTTCACAACACTTTATTTAACATGTTATAGCAAATAATGAACCGTATGGACCTTGTATGAGATATTATACTACTAATGGCTTATATTTATAGAAAACTGGAACCCAGGTAGATAAAAGCTCATTTCAATATTTTTAAGGTTCTAGTTTCTGAACTACAAATATTACTTAATGATTTTCTATCAATAACAGAATTTGGTGATTAGCCTGAAACTTACTGGTTATTTAGCTTCTTCTGAATTTTAATGCATAAAAGTACCACTTATGCTCTAGAATATGAAAATACAAGGATTTCTCTACTAACCCTTATCTGTTTCAGCCAATACTATTAAATTGTTATACTAACTGTGGTCCTGATATTAGCTGTTGAATATGGTTACTACAGCAATAGTAATTTTGCTGTTTAGTTAGTAAGAAGTAAGGGAAATTGTTCGGTTTTCCTATTGTTTGCCTCCCCTTTTAGTTGGGTTTAATCTAAATTATTAATGTATATCTATAAAAGGTGTGGCCCTTTCTTCTCATAATTGCACATTTTGACAGAGTTAGACTTAGATAAGAAAAAATCCAGTGCAGTTTTTGAGGAACATCTACTCGAAATGAAAATGCATCTAGAAATGCATAAATATTTTTTAATTATTATTTTCATTTATATCATAATATCATTCAAATGCATGGCTGCCAAATTCCTATAATGATTTCAAGTAGATCCCAAGTGGACACGCACCATGTTCCACCCATAAGGTCTTAGCTTCCTTCTATCTATTATTTCATCTTTAAATCTAAAAATTAATTTATATTGTTTATAATATAATATGTATTTGTAATATAAGGCTGATAATTGTATTTGGGGAAAAAAGCAAAATAATTTAGTGCTATGATGTGTGCTGCCTAGCTAGAGCCCCAGAGAAGTCATCAGGGTTCAGGGTGGGTAAATGAACATGCTTATATACAGCCTTAGGGCTCTGGAAGATTATTTGCTAAGTATATTATATTAAAATTCTGGCAAGTATCAGTTCTTTAACATATCAGCATCAGAGTTCCATAAAAGTTCATAATTTATCTCTTGAGGGGGAGTCATTTTATACTATAGTAATGTATTTCATCATCATTATCATAAATGAATATTTAATTCCCCCCAAATTATTGTATAATTTATGAGAGTAAGATACCACCAAGTGCACATCTACATGTACTAACTCATACCTCAGAGTGTCCCATTTATTACATTGGGTTCTGAGTCTGTCACGATAAATAAAAAATAATATGCTTTAACCTCACAGATACTGCTCTATCTATACCCCCAGTAAAGAGAAGAAAAGAAAAAATAATATATTTATTTTTATCATTTTATTTTTTTGCACATAGTAAGTAAAGAAACCGCTTCATATACTATAAATGACATGAGCCTTACCAAATCATCAAAGCCTTCAAGACAAGCTGATTTTTTTGAGTTGTAAATCACCAAGGCTGCTCCCATTTGTAGATAAGCAACACACAAGTAGGCTTTGTGTTCTGCTTACGCTTACATTAGTGCTGCCCAGTTATTCATGCTGAGGTGACATACGAAAAGTTAAGTTGGCCTTCAGCTGGAAGTTTGGGTCACTTCTGCTGCTACAGAAGTATCATCTCAATATGATCGGAACGGTTTCTTACTTTGATGAGGGATGACAATATTTAAAATATGTGTACAAATATATGTTTGTATCTTTCAACAGTGAAAACAAAACACTAAAAAAATATTAAACTTAGGTTTAATCCCACTGAAAACTGATAGAGGCTGTTAACAAAAAGGAGAATAAATATTGTTACAGTTTCTCAGTGCTCCGCAGATACTAAAAACCTAAGGATAGAAAATGCAGCTGGCTTGTGGGCTGATGAGAACGTTGTGCCCAGTTTACATTTTAGAGCATTTGTTAACTTTTAAATGATAGCAATATAGCACTGACAGTTGGCTAAATAACACAAACAACTTCTTCCACACATAACAACAATACGTAATGAGGTAGTTGGAAAAACGCTCCATTTTTTTTGCTTTGTTTCTCTTACAGCTTTTGGAAATAGACTGTTATCTTTAATCTATTCCACAAATCAAGGCAATCAAGTAATAACTTGGTTCTTTATCAATCTTTTCTTATAGCAGCACAGGATTCATGTTTTGGGGATTTTTTTTAATCCTTTTCCATACCACAATTGAAGAGAGTATTTATTATGGATAAGGTTTGGAAATGATTGATGCTGAACCTACCAGATCTGTGATTCTGTTTTGCTTCTCTTTCTGTTCTCTCTTGGTTTTAATAACAATAAAATCTCTCTATTATTCAGCCACTGATATTTTTTACCATTTATCTGGCACTCATAGAATTCTAAGCACATCAATCTCTCTAACATCACAAATAATTCACTTAGTAGAATAGCCAGCTTTTGTACACACTTTTTTCAAAATCATTAGACAATTTACCACACATCTTAGACGTTCCCTTGGACATCTGGTTAGAGACAGAATGTATTTCATTTGGACAACACTTATTATCTAACGTCCTCTATATTTACTCAGTTTATTTTGTGTCCTTTGAGAGCACTAAAAAGTATCCAACATCTTTTCTATTTCTTAACAGTGGGGGTGGAAATGTCACTAATAGTAATGTAATATTTCAGTGTTTGCAGAATTTCTCATCTTTTTTACTACTTGTAGTTTTCTAATTTCTAAGCCATTCTTTTATTTTCCTGCCAGAGGCTTGAATACCAAAATACGTAGAAGCATAGACAAGGGACATCCATGTTCTTTATCTCATATGAAGATACTAGTGTACTTAACTTCTCTGAAATTTCTTGTGTGTGGTAACTCCGTCCAGCACATTGAAAAAGACAAGCCTGCCTCATAGCTTTGCAAAAGCTTTTCGGAACCCTCTAGATGCACCACAACCAACCAGAAAACAACCCAGGCCTCCATTAGATGGTTGCACAGCAATTGAATATTTGATATTCCTATTAGTATGGTCTAAAAGCACTGTACATGATAGCCAAAATATAGCTTAAATTTATACAATGATAGTTCTGAAATTTGTTTAAACTATTATAACTAAAATCTAGATTTGATTATTTAAGCTACTTCACAAGTATATTTGCAGTTTTTTATAAGTTTTGTTAGCTTAGCTCTATATATTTGTGGCTATGCTTTTTTCTCTACTTCTGCACAAATGTTTGTGCCTCACTACTGCTTTTCTATTTGATTGAAAGTATAAGTTTACTATTCCATAAATAAAACTTTCTTTGCCATTTAGAAACTATTACATACATACAATGCTATATGGCACTAGATAGATTGTTAAGGGACTTGACCGCACCCAGCCTAAGGAAAATATAAAGTAAACAGAACATTTCTGGAGACTTTATGGTGAATTATTTCAACATGCTTTTCTATTCTAGGAAAGGATAAGAAATATTTTTTAGTGTTGTGGGGTTTTTTTTTCCTACCCTAAGTGTTTCTTATACTAACTTAACACTTTGTGGCTTATGCTGGAGAATTTGCAAACTTTCATGACCTTTGATGTAGGGAATAACAGTCTATATTAGGGAGCACTGTACAGAAGGAAGATAGTAGTGTTTCTATTTAACAAGTACTGTACTGCAAAACAGTTTTCAAAATAAAGTGAAAAAAGATACAATATTATTTATCTCTTAAATGCTATTTGAATTTATAATACAACAATGATATTCAATGAAAAATCTACTCCTAACATCCTTTAGAGTACACAAAATAGAAGTTTAAAAAAGATGAATTGAGGGTCTTTCTATGATGATTGAGTAACTTTTTAACTTTAAGCACATGAATTTCCCAGTTGGGGTTTAAGATAAGTCCATGCATCAGTCTTTTTGCAGAAAGAGCATTAAGTGACTCTGTGAAATAAGTAAGCATTGCTATGCCTGTATTGCTGTTGGAAAGACTCGTACAGAAATTGAATAAATGACCTGTCTGAGGACGTTCCTGAAACAGAGCCCTCTTTCCACTTCAAGTCTTGTGTTCCAGCTACAACACTATCTTACCTCTGCAGGAAAGAAACACTATTTTGAGCAAAAAATAGCTAACTTGCGAAATTCACTGCTATAGAAGACTGACCCAAATAGCTTACTGAAATTCAGAATGAGACTGGACACTAACAAGACAGAGGCCATCAGCATTGATCCTCTTGTTCCATCTTCTTTTAGCAGAATACCAGGGGGTAGTGCCTTAGGTGCCTAAACCTCCTCCTGAGTTTCCAAGAGCATCTCAAGCTGCTTACTTTCTAGCACTGTTTCACCCTCAAAGTAATTAAACTTATTGAGGGTGGTATTCAGCTTGACATTAAGAAATGACATTCAGCTGCCCGCAGTGCCTTTTGAGAAACTCTAGAGCATCCTAAATATCCTAGTTGGGCTGACAGATATGACAAAAAATGTATAGGAGATCTGTGTCTTTCAGGAGTGTACTTTAGGGTCTTGGACATTTTTAAGTATCTCAAATGCCAATAGATATCAGTGCACTGGGTGTCTAAATGTAGAGGTCTACTATGTGTCAGTGTTTACTGCATGTCAGTGTCTTCACGTAAATGAGGTGTCTAAATTTCAGTTATAGTCAGTGTAAATCTAGAGCTCCAAGAGCAGTTGTTCCAGGAGGTAATGAGATCCTCATGCGTTCCCTGTCATGTCTTTCTGCCCTGTGTGGATGGCCT
Organism: Phoenicopterus ruber ruber; assembly: GCA_009819775.1. NCBI lineage: Eukaryota > Metazoa > Chordata > Aves > Phoenicopteriformes > Phoenicopteridae > Phoenicopterus > Phoenicopterus ruber. Next base: position 184,115,457 of record CM020215.1, on the reverse strand, counting down.
GATAGCCTAGGTTGCCTCAACTTCCATGATGTGCCACAGTATAGGAACCCAAATGAAGTCCTGGAAGTTTTCTCTGGTGGTCTGAAAGTCTCCTGGGTGTGTAACTTCAGTAATCTGTACATGTACAGGCACTTGTCTTCTACCAAGCGCTTCTTTGACATGGTGTTTAAGTTTCTTTCTCCTTGTTCCCTTTTCCAGCTACTCTTGCATTCCTGTTTTTACAGTAGTGTCCACCTTTGAAGACACCCTAAAGCACATAGGTTCAGACCGCCTTGGGATGGGAGAGACCTGGAACTCACATATTATAGTGCATGGACAAGTGTTCATATCATGTCTGAATTGCACAAACACTATACAGGACGCTGCTTACGCTATCTTCTGTTTCAATGTGTTTCTGTCCTCCAAAAAATATAGGAAAATTGTTTTTGAGTGGAAGCTGGTATTTAGCATTTCTCTCCACATCCAGTGAGGAGACGTGAATATATATTGTGAATGGCCTTCTGCCCATAGAGGTACTTCTCTCCATTTTCTTTATTGCAAATGTAGGAGCTTGTAACCCCTTAAAACAGGTATCATTCCTCTATTGTTAGATAGTTAATGTAGGTGTATCTGTATATTCTTTTAAAGCTGGCATGGTAAGTCTCGTACAAGTTTTTTACATTTTATCAACTATAATTAGCATTGAAAAAAATGATAGGTGGATGGTTGGTTCATTCTAATGTCCAGGTCAGCTTTAAAAAGTGAAAAAGAACATCCTTACCTTATTTAACAGCTAGATTACTGTATTGTACAGATGACACTAGTTACCCTGGACTGCATTATTTCAATGACATGACCTTTAGATTCTTCATCCTCTTTGAAAGGATCTTCCAAAGAGCAATGAAACATATTACTGTCTACTGCTCTGTCTCGGAGGGAAAAATGAGTTTCTTTAATTTATTGAGATCATTTTCCCTGTGAAGCTCTCATGGCAAGTTTCTGGTCCTTTGTAAAAATGCATTTGCTCTTGATTAATTGCAATTTGGGGAATAAAGTCATGTACTCTGTTCTGCTGGCTTTAAATTGTGATTCTGCTACTTAAATCCACAGATGCATTGTATCTAGATGGACACTAGGACTCTTAATTGTATTTTGCGTGTGTGTGTGTCTGCAGAGATTTTTCCATCCTTTTTCTTCTCTATAATAAAATAGTGATGTGATTTTCTTAGAATTATTTTTTAAAATGTTACTCTCCAAATTATTTTGCCCTAAAACTGTGTATAGTAAGTATGTTTGACAGCTAAAGACATTATCTGGTTATATACTGCTGTGACTTAACTTTGGTATTAGTCTCTTTTTTTTATATTAGTGCTTTTTAGTTCACTTATGTGATACACTGTTTGGAAAAAAAATTACCGCTACTAAATTTTCACATTTTCCTAGAACTGATCCATTTTAAATATTCTGAAGGGTTCTGTTTTATTAATTTTGCTTGCAGTTAAGAAGTAGAACTCAGATACCATGGAAATACTGTTGTAATTCAGAAATTACTTCTGTGGTTGCTATATATTTTTAATTAATAAGGGAAAGGCATCATCCTGCTTATTCTATTTGCAATAGGACATCAACTTCTGTATCTGTAGAGTTATAATCAGTGTTAATTTAAACTGGAAATATCCTCTCCTCAATTTTAATTCAATTATTTTTCTATCTATATTTTATCAAAACTGATTTTACTATAAACATAACTAGAGCAGATAAATAGGCATGAAGAAAAGAGATTATGTATATCTGCAATTACATGTAGGAGTATTCCATTCCCACGTCTACACTTATGATGGGGGTGTACCTTCAAGATGGATTACATAAAAAGGCATTGAACATTAATTGGAAAAAGAATTCATTGTCCAGCCACAAAGTATTGCAAAAGCTTCTTCAAATCCTTAATCAGAAATTCAGAGTTGAAAATTAATTAAAAAAACAAACAAACAAACAAACCAAAACCAACACCCACCCAAGCCAAACAAAACCAACTAACCAACCAAAACCAACAACCAAACCCCAAACCGCTTCTCTTTTCTAGGAGTACATGATTTGATAGTTTTACAACAGCGGATGGGGAAATGTTGCTAGCCCAGAAAGCTAACAATCTTCTTCCCCAATCTTCTTTGCTCTTGCCTTGCTGAGTCTGTACCAGAATATAATTTGGTACCAGAAAAAAAAGAATTTGGAAAGGCAAATCTTTGGAAAAAAGGAAAGCAAAATAAAAACACTGTCCTTAACAGTGACTAAGGATAGGTTCCATTTTCTTTTTTTGTGTAATTGGAAGTTGTAGAAAATATTTGAATATAAACAACGGTGGCTTTCTGAGGCCGTCTGGAATAGTCATTTTGATGTACTGATACAAACTATGACGCTTTCCCTTGTACAAGGGTGATTGTATGATACTTTAATTTAGATTTTAAAGGTAAAAAAATTAGTCTCTTTTGAGTTAAGATTATGTAATTACTGATTGAATAACATGAACAGCTCTTTTTGGTTTTGTTTTCTCCAGTTTTTTCCCCACCAAAAAATGAGAAATTTGAACTTTGTAATTCCTTATCCTTTCTAATGTTTTGTAACATGTGTCCTCTTTAATTATGTGTCCTTATTTAAGGCAATAGTTGTCAAGAAAATGTCTAAAATTTTCTCCTGTCCATCATATCATTGTTTCTGAGAACTGGTAAACCTTTCATAAAATACTTCTGACTAGTGCCTCAAAATCCTGCAAAACAAACAAACAAACAAACAAACAAATAAATAAATACATAAAACAAGTCATGCAAAAGAAATAATAAATATGTCAAGCCTTTTGCTGCCACAGAAAAAAAATGTCATGTTATTATCATACCATTGCAGTCATTGGCTAGTGGACCTGAATAATGCCAGCAGCCTACATGTAACATATCAGATTTTAGACTTGATTTTAAGGCTAGCAAGAGACATTGATGTATAGTAGGGAATAAAGTCTTGAGTGAGAGGGAATAATACACAGCTCAAAGAAGGTTTAGAAAGATCAAAGGAGCCATTACTGGGCCAGCATTCAAACAGCAGGAAGGGAAATATGGTGTTCGTAATTCTCCCAGATATTGTGGAAAAAGCCAGGGAAGGGATTTATAATGCAAAGCAAAAATCTTAAAATCAATAGGATGCTTTACTGGTATTCACAGCAGTGCCTATAAAGTATGGGGTGAAGAGGTTAATTAATCCATTTAGGACTCTCTATTTTGAATTCATTTGAGGTTTTCTGCAGTAAGCTGGAAGACCAGTTTACAAATCTCTGTTTGGGAGATAACAGAGGCAGGTATCAATAGCTTTGAACTGGTGCATAAGTGGATTAATAGCTATCTGGAAATCTGCTTTTAATGACAGTCAGGAAACTTTGGTGATGTTATTTAAATTCTTTCGAATGGCAGAATAGATCCAGATATGTCTTGTCAACCTAATGTAACACTTCAGAATTACACTGATTTGAAACAAAATAAAAACTGAAAGAAAAGATTGGGAAAATACTTTCACATTAATTTTAAAAGTTTCAGCCATCTCTTAAATGCAAGAAGGTATTTTACAATTTATAAATCTACCATAGCATAATTAATGTATATTTGTATAATGCACTGACATGCTATATATGTTTATTTATATTTTTTCAGTAAATAAAATATTTTTATCTGAAATTCTTAATAAACTAAAAATACATCAACAAAGGTTATACCCAAATAGCCACCAAGAAACCTTCACATTAATCACAGTCACTCAAGGAAGCAATAATCATAGTTTGATAATAATAATGTCATTTAATTACTGTTTGCATTCTGTCTGAAAATATCAAGGATGAAATATGTCACTTGTCCAGGTGATTAAAAATATTCTAAGCCTGGTTTTACCACAATGGAGAGATGGATTTTCTCTCATGGGTAAACATCTTCCTGGACAGTCTTTTCCATTTATGAGAAAGGGACTCCTATTCATATAAATTAACATTTCAGAGAGGGAGACACTGCAGCCTAAGTCCGCTATTGTGCGCTAAGAGACACGATGAGATGCAGAATCCATCTTTTTATTTGTTTGTGAGTGTGTATGCACTCTTAGAAAAGTAGAAGGTCGTTGAGATAGCTTGCCTTCCTGACAGCATCAAGAGGTAGGGTTGTCCAGCACTGCTGCTCTACATCCACACCAGAAAATCACAAAATAAGGTAAGAACAAAAGAGATTGCAAAATAAAAAAGAAAAAATCAACAGTGGATGAAAGACTATCTTTGTCTTTAGGAACCAAACATTTTCAATCTAAATGATTCACATTTTCAACCATTTCTTTGCAGTTTTGGGAGATGAGGAAATTTGTTCCTTTTCAGGAAAAGCTGTTTTCACTGGAGATTTCAGTAAAATATATTTGAAATATCTCCCAGAATCTGAGATTCACCAAACAATATATGGCAACAATTGGTTAGGGAGCAATTAGTACAAGGAGAAAATGTATCATTGTTCTATTTTATAGGCTAAATCCTGACTATGCCATTTCAAAAATTTCTTCAACTCTCAGATTTCTTTAATCATACTGAGAAGCATCCAGCAGGAATCTAAAAGACTCTGCAAAAACCTTAAATTGTTCTTTTCTTTTGTGTTTGTGTGTATGAATGTTAATAATATTTTGCTATATTAGTGCTAGCTTACCTCCCTTCCCTTCCTGCTCATTCTCTGCTATCTGAAATATCTAAATAATGCAGCTCCTTCAAGATTTTGTTAAACTTCTACTTGTTCTTTCCTTTTAAAAATAACAGTGTTATCCCAATGCTGCTCTTTAAAGAAATAACCATTTATTGTTTCTGCTTTTCTGATAAATTACAGATCTGAGTGAATTTATTTACTGAGAGAATAAGAAAAAATGTGTTATGAATTTGATTTTTGCAGACAGAGATGAACAAGCTGAGGGTTGTGCAGAGTCTTTTGTCTGTACCAGAAGCAGTAGGACACATTCTTTCAAACAGACAAATTCTCCCTTCTTGCATAAAATCACAGTAAAATGCTTTGGGAAGAATTTCTCTGTAGAGGTCAAAATAGATAGATTCTTCTATCCTGAATCTGTGGAGTGCCAAAAGAACTGACTGCAAAATGTCACGGCAGTCCTTGGGTTTTCGTAGCTTGCACAGCTGCTGCCTCATACTGTTTTCAGAGGGCTCGATTAGTGAATAAATTCATAGATTTGCTTTCTATTTCACAATAGTCTTCCACTCTTTATCTCAAATTAGAAATGAGTTCATGTGTCCATGAATTATAGAATGGGGAAAAGTCAAGGCAATGACTTTTGTGTGGCACTGCATTCTTGAAATGGTTACTTTGGACTGTTTCTGAAGCAGAAAGGAGGAGTGCTGGAAGCCAATAAAGCAGAATGAGTAAAAACAAAAAAACCCTCCACATTTCCTAAAGATTTCCAGTTTCATTTACATGTGCAGCTCTAACGAACTCCACACAAATGTGAGCATCAGTATCAGTCAGAGGAACGCAATGATTACCAGGACAGTAAACATCGAGTCTCTGATCAACAGGACTGCCAGTGGCTTGCAACCGAACGGAGCCAAAACATAACAAACAGGAATGGTCATTAGGACGCATTCCTCTGAGCATGCGGACGGCAAGCAGAGAGGTCAGAGAGCAGCGAAGTCCGACTTCTTATTGCCTGGATCAAAGAGAAGGGCAAGCAAATACTTACAGAATGCAACTGCCCAAGCTCTTGGTCAGGGGTGATGTTTGTTTGGAAGCTATCAGAGATCGACAAACCCACCAAATTTTCTGAAACTTTAAAAAACTTTTGGTTTATGCTTAGCAGAAAGTTATGTAGAGAAGTAAGGACTCCAGATAGACCAGTTTGGAAAAATGCACTGTTTTGTTTTCTTAAAGGAAAATATAACATTTAGTTAGTGTATATAATTGCATGGGGTGCAGGAAATAGTAACTAATATAAATAATCCTCACTCTTTTAGCTGTTTAATTTCCAAAATTATGGAGTAGAAAGTGTTATGCACTATCTTCAGTTTACTTGGTGTTAATTTTCACAGAATGGATATTGCTTTCGTCTTTCATTTATTCTATGCTTTGTTTGCTTGGATTTTTGAGGAGATAACTTTGGAGTAATTGTGCAAGGTAGAGAAATAACTTTTCTTCCTCACTGATAACATGAAGCAGAAACTGAAATGGCACCACATTTGGTTTTACATTGACAGAACAATTCCACACAGAGTTTTCAAAATGTTCTGTTTTCTACTTTGCTACCAGTCTGAGCACAGAAGCCACACTGTAGGAATAGTTAAGCAGGAGTACAAGGAAATTCTCCAGGGGAATTTGAAGATTTTGGAGTATCTCTAACATACCTGCAAGCTAACCTGTGGCTCAGTATTTGCAGTTTTATTTACTGTTCTGAGAAACAATTTCTTCAATCAAATTAAAAATTGTTGAGTAAGAATAATTATTTACTGCAAAATGTTTTAGGATTATATTCGAAGACTACTGAACAGGGCATGCTTCATGGGGAGGCAAATATAAACCAAAGCAGAGGTTTTTGTTCTGTGGTAAATTCTAGTAATGTAACACTCTCATGAGCATACTATGTGCATTTGGGAAGTAGCATTGTACACCAGTAAGGACAGTAATGTTGTAGTCCCAGGTTCCCAAATAGCAAAGAAATAGCTGAATTTGAATCTTTCTTCTACTGCCAGACATTGCCTGAGGCTCAAACAAAACTTTGACATTCAGGCTACCATTCTGTTTTCTGTAATAGCTGCCTATTTGTTTTCCTGTAACTTTACGTTTCTTTCTGTGAATATAGACTATTGCCATCTTTCTAAACCCTTCCCCTTGCTTCCAAGCCTAGAGGGTCAAGGGACTGGTTTTCATTAATGTTAAAACATATTTAATTACCTTCTTACATGGCACAGAGACTTAGAGAAGGTGGTGTAGCCACCTTACTAGGTGATCAGCATCATCTTCTGTTTCTCATAACAGACCTCAAAACAGTTCCTGAGACTGTAAAAAGCCTAACATTTTTCATTTTCTTCCTTCCAGAATTCTGTTTCACAAGATGGATGTCCCTACTTTTGGAGGCACAAGACAAACTCTCCACCTGCATATCCAAAAATGGATGTAGCATTGCCCCAGCTTTCCTACTGGAAATTATTCCAAACCAACGTGTCTATCTGATTTCTGAGATCTGAGACAGCAAAGCTGTTTGCTGAATTACACGTGCGATGGGAGTATTTTCTGCACTCCTCCATACCCTCTATAAGCAGAAACAATAACTTTTTTAAAACTGAGAAATATCTACATACTTTCAGGATGGACAAAATCCAGCGCTGTTCCAGAATGCAAGATACTCTGGAAAGCAGCAGCCTTTTGAGACAAACCTACACCAGCATCTTCATCATCCTCCTCTTCCTCCTCTTCATTAATATTGCCACATCTTCTTCCTAGAATAACTACCTGACCCCAATCCACGTTTCTTTCTTCAGTATCACATCTACATGATGAAAATTCAGAAGAATAAGCTTTCCTATTTTCCTTCTCCAGATTTTTTTTTTATCAGAAAACAGCTGGTAAGCAGCCTTATACTGAGATGTCCCAGCCTCTATATAGTTCTCAGAATGAAGCTTTAGAAAAGGTATCATCACCTTAATGTTTTCATGAATAATATCAAGAACAGGGTTTATCTTGTTTTCTTTTTTTTTTTTTTTTCTTTCTTCTTTTGGGGCCTGGGATAAGTGGTGTATCCCAGGATGAGTGGATAGAAAGGGAGATGGTTATTGCAAGGATGAAATGAAACTGATGTATCATTGCTGCCTCATAAGAATATTACAGCCAGCCAGGGCAAGGACTCTGAGGGAGATAGCCTGACTGTCCAGCTGTGCTGGGCAAGTTTTCCAAAGGCTGCTGCTTTCTGTGCGCTTTCACTGAAGATGAGTAACGCTCTGGTCAGGGACAGCGGACAACATCAAACAGATAAACAACAGTTCAGTCACACAGAGAAGCCAGCATAAACTACAACTTCAAAGGTGGCACTCATCTCACCTACTTGAGCCATCTGAAAGTTGGACCGCTGGACTAAGGTAGCTAGCTGAACTCCTTCAAAAGTTAACAGAAAATGAGTGAACCGAATCAGCCATATACAATGAATGAACACTTACTCACATGTGGGCAGAATTGAATTTTTCAACACCGGCCTAAAATTAGACAGTCAAGCTAAATCTGTAAGATACATGTGAAATAAGATGGTTGCTTCAATTTCTGAGAAGTTAATAAAACCTTGAAAAATATTTCTAGAAATGTTTATGCAGTTGGTAAAGATTCAAAGAAGTATTTTATATGAGCAAACTAACATATAATATTTTCTTTAGAGAAAAACATTCTTAATTAATTCTAAATTATTTTTCACTGGCTCTCATTGTAATTTCTAACGCTTTTAATTTACATCTTTAGTTTTGAAAAGTAAAAAAAAGGTTAATTTTCTATACATAGCATTAGCTATGAATGAAAAATATCACCTGAAAGAAACAAAGCAAAGATGACAACTATAACTTTTTTCTCTAAGTGTAAACTCTTGTACAAATATTTTTTCATCCTAGACATTTTTGGTTTATAAGATACAAAGTGCAGCAGTTTATACTAAATCGAGAGTCACATATTCCATGCTCTTTTAGAGCAAGATTGTAAAACATGGAGGGTTTTAACAAAGAAAGAGTTCAATAACTATTACTGAGATAGCCAAAACAAGAAGCAGTGGCAATATTCAAGCTAGAAATAAAGAAATTTCTTGCTGGTATTGAAGATAAAGTTGAATTGAAAGAGACTGAGGGAGAGGGGCAGAGCAATTGGGCATTTCTCACCTATCCAGAACAGTTTGGTAGACATGAACCTGCTTTAGGGCTTGGGGATGGAAAAAATGACCAGTCAAGATCACATCTAATCTTATTTCTTGTTATTCTATTTTTAACAAGAGGTAAGTAAGAACTTTCTTGTCCTCTCCTTCACCCCTCCCCCTCCTCCCTGAAAATTCATATTATTGAAATGTGTTCTTCCAGTGCCTGAGGTCAGTGGTAGATATTTAAGCTCAAAAGATTAGACACACACTGGAAGAGTCAAGAGTTAAATATGGATAAGAAATGATTAATAGACTCACAAACAGAGGCTGAATGGACAAGTAATTTCAGAAACTATTTTCACTGAGCAAACATCCAGGCACTGTTTGGTGTGCTGGATTGATTGGGATTAGAAGTCAAGGTGGCCTGACTGAGCTACAGACTAATCACTAATAGCAAACATTCATATTCACTGTGATGGTGGGAACAGGTGAAACATCAGAATCCGAAAGAAGCTACTTGAAAGAATCTTGTGTCTGTCTTTGACCTCTGCGTAGTAGTAAGTGGAGAATCCACAGTAACGTATTTAGATATCAAATAATCACATTCAGTTACTGTTTACAATACAAGAGTCGGTTGTGAACATACACTGCTGCCTGCGTAGAGTCTGACAGCTTCAGCACTTCTTATCTACCCCTCTGCTCCTGACTTGCAACGTGAGGATTTAAAGATGGAAGAGATACTGCTTGGATCATCTAATTTGTCTGCACTCATTACAAATTTCCTTTTCTGTCTCTGAAAGCACTCAGTCCATTTTAAAAAGGGAATCTTTGAAGCACTGAGGCTTATCAAGGAGACTAAAGCAACATCCGTCAGTAGCTGTAATCCCTCAACCCTGCGTCCTTCCCTTTAAACTAACCGGTAGAGCTCTTTCTTGCTCAGGTGAGGAATTAACGAATATGCAGTTCTATTTTTCAATAGTGTAGCTGCATCTGCTACCTTTTGTAGGTATTTATGTACTTATTTTTATATAAATTATAGTTTATTTATATGCATGAACTGTAAATACATATTGTATACGTTTCTATATAAATGGAAGGTTAAATGTAAATCTAAGGTCATAACTTAATAGGTATGTTGGATCATTTTTTCCCAGATAGCCAGACTAACATTAATAGCTTTCCATTTCTTATACTTTAAACAGAGCATGCAATATTTTGAGTGTAAGTTTGCATGTTCTGGAAGGTTATGGTTAGGACACAATGCTGGATAATGGTTCTTTCATTACCACTGACCAAGCTTCCAGCAATGACTCTTGTAAAGTGGTATATGCTTTCTCCTTTCGTGATCTGATGTGTTCTGGAAATACAATGACAATCTGAGAAAGGAAGGAAGGGAGGAAGGGAGGAAGGAAGGAAGGAAGGAAAGAAAGAAAGAAGGAAGGAAAGAAGGAATACACAAACTTAAGTGATGCAGAATGCTTTGCATTAGATCTATGTAGTAAAGGTGAAAATTTGTTTCATTATCCTGGATTAACAATTTTCCACACAAAAACATCTATTTAATATTTTGATCCATGTTCTCTTATTTACTGTCACCATTAGTAGTTTGTGTAAAATACATCTTTTTAAACTTTCAGTCATGTTTTGATGCTTATTGCTTTAATCTTCTTAACATTAATTAGTTCATGTCTAAATGCTTCAGAGATGGAAATAACTAAAAAAAAATGCTAATTATTGGTGACTTTTTGCTCTTGATGGGTTCTACAAACTTTCTTCCTTATTTTTTGGGGGCTTGTTTTTTCTTCAGTTATTTATACTTGCCAGCACATATGAGCACTTTAGACAAAAAGAGCAAAGGAAGACTGATATGCTAGCTACAAGGTCAAATAAATGGGTGAAAATATGTGTTTTCTGATCGACAGCTGCACAAAACTCTCTTCTCTTAGAACCCTTTATATGGAACTGCTGGCCAAGACTTTCTAGTAGGTAAGTTTAGTACAATTCTGTTAACTTATGTGGCTGGACACACATTAAGTTTTTTTACTCTGTCTTAATAGTATACAAACAGTGACGCAATATAGAGGTGCAGACACTGATAACTCAGATCTGACTCTGCATATGCCAGCGTCGCTCTTGGAAGTGCCGAGAGGCTTAGTGCAGGCCTTTTAACCATCTTTGTGTTAACCAGCTCAGATACTGCCCCACAGAAATACCTATTAGGGCCCATCTCACCTAAAACTTTGCTTGTGAGAGCAAATTAAGAAGCTCAGAGTGCTTCAAATGGTGCAGTTTATCATGGTCACCTCGCTGTTCACTTCAAGGCTTCTGGATGTATGGTTGCACAGCATATACAGGTCCTTCAGCTCTAGGCTTCTTCTCGCCTTTTTTATCCATTCAGTTAATGGGGCAGATTGTGGGAATTAGCTTTTCTCAGCTATGTCAAAGCCTGTCTTGACTGAAGAGAACCTGGGAGAGTCAGGAGTTGGAGAGCAGAAGGAAGAGAGATTTAAAGAAGACTCAGGGGATGAGGTTTTATTTTAAAGTCTGCCTTAAAAAGACCAGGTGTTTGTAATTTTCAACAAAGAAGCCTTTCATACTTCATACACACATTCCTAAATCTTGTACCTGGTAACATAAACTTTTAAACTTGCTACACAAAATACCTTCCCTGTTAGTTACTGTAATTTTAATAATTTGTTGTATTTATGGATTTCTCTGACAATAAGATTTAAATGGTTAACTGAATGACAAGGATTTAAAAGTTTCCAATGCACTTGAAAAAATCCTGTAATAACCTCACACAGACAGATAAAACTATAAAACAGACTTTTTGATAAAAAACTTGCTTGGGAATCAATGCTTTTACAAAGTCCATAAAGTCACTTTGCTCCTCTTCCCTCAAGAGAATGATGAATGAAAAGTCCCTTTGAATTCTGCTCTTTTGTATTCCCTATCACCAATCAGCAAATGGAGGCAATCTAAATTAGCTATTCATGAACAGCTATTCCAGAATAACTATTCCTGAACAAACACATGTGAACACATTTCTTATTCTAGAATAGCTGTACTTTATTTCTACTTGAAATAATCTGCCTTTGATCTAAATGGGAACAAATCACTCAGGCTGAAATAAAGTCTACGGCTTGGACTGTTTGAAAATTATTACTGAGCTTTACAACTTAATGGGAAACATCTTTAAACATAAACATGTTAATATTGCAATAGCTGTAGGTGGTGTATTAGCCCAATTGCAAACAGATCCAAAGCAGTGAAAAGGTTCAAAGCTGGAGAGCAGTTACAGCACACACAGTTTCTAATCAATGTAACTGAGTTCAAACTGTGGTCCAGAAATGGCAGTAATGTAAAAGAAAGGAAAAAAGAACAAATTTCAGCCTCTAAAATAGGACATTCAGTTTTACACACTTCATCAGACCCTAAACCCAGTGAAGCCAATCAGCCTCTGTATAAGGAATGTCAAAGCCATATTGTGGTACAACATTAATTCAGACCGTATTGCACTTACCACAAGACACTTTTCTTAGCCTGGCTTTTTTAATTGCAATTTCAAACAACCAAGTTGAACTAAAGCTGCCATTTTTCATGTTCGCATTCATTGCCGGTGGCTAACAAGAAGGGGTAATACTTCTTAAGTCACCCATATACCTCCAGATCAATTATCTCTTTTTCTCCAGAGTATGTGGAACAGTATCAGAATTACACTATTGATACTTTTAAAAGAAACCATTAAAATATTTGAACAAGAGAAATATATGAACTTTACATATTCTAGGGTGTTAAAAAACAGTCAAAGAGATGCCTGATTAATTAGATTTCTAAATTTCCTTTCACATTAGCTGTCTTTGTGGCTAATCTATGTCAAGTTAGCCGTAGGAAGTCTGTGAAGTTGAGATTATTTTCTTTAAAATAAAACAAAATAAAATAATAAAAAAGGCCTTACTTTCAGAAAACAAAATTTCTCTCATCTGCATAATCATCCCTCTAGGTAGTCAGCTATTACTTCTAACTGTGGAACCACATTATGTCTTGGTAATACAAATACTCATTTTCTTGATTCAGAAGTCCTCTGACTGCAACTACTGAAGCCTGTCTGTGTTAGTTCACGAGCTGGCACCACTTCATGTCATCCTGCAGTTTGATTCTCCTTTCAAGAAATAGCTTGGAACTTTCTAAATTACATGAACATTTTTATTAGTATTTTAAAGCATCAAAAGTGCACCGGATTGAACTGATCTATTACAAAAGAGCTGTTACCTGTTGTGTTTGACCTCTCCCTGTTGTATCGTCACTTTAAAACATATCAATATATTGTAAGAGATAATAGCCCCAAGGCAGAACGACATTGGAAACATCTATGCTTATCAAACTACAGTAAAACAAGGAAAATTAGCTACTGTTTACATAAAAGAAATTGGATTAAGAGATTTGATATGGTCCATTTTGTTTAGAGAAAACAGCTACTGAGAAATAAACTAGGTTAAGTTCAAAAACAGTGAAAACAAAGGCAAAGAGAGTTCCAACACAGTTTAAAACAGCAGAGATTAGGACAAAAAAAAATCCCACAAGGTTTCATGAAGTTTTGCATTTGAAGTTGATGAAGTATTTAAAGAACATTAGAAATCTAAAGGCTTGGGGTATTCATCAATAAATATACTTCTTGGTCTTTCTGAAGTTTAATCTCTGACTATTTCGTTATTTTCTTCAGTAACCTCTGTGCTAGATAGAACTTCCAAAGAAATAATCAGAATTCCTAAATGGAAGTGATGAAAGAATGGGGAAATGAAAGTCATTATATTGAATAGTAGGTGTCGTAATTTTCAATGAGAAAATCTTCCTCCCTCAGATCCCACCACTCACTGGTGGGTGTCTTTCAGACAGTCCACAGACAGAATGCAGACAGTATGCAGCGTGAGAGATACCTTTTTGCCTACTGCTATTAATTTAGAGCTTATTACCCCCGACAGCAATCCTTCTGATTAAGCTCTTGGAAACCTTTTGAGAGTAGACATAGAAGTCTTTTTTGTTCCTCCAACTAGTTCTTTTACATTACTTTTTTTTTATTAACACTACAGTCTTTTTGCCCAAAGCCTTTATGTAAGCATACTGGTTTCATTAAGGATTTTTTTATCCTTTTTTTGTTTTTTCATAATACATGCTTTCAACAAAGTCTGAATTCTAAATTACTGGATAAGCTTTTGTGCGCAATCATGCTGGAATAATTTTCTCTTGTAAGGATGGCATACCAGTTAGTAGAGAAAAATTAATCAATACAGAATACAGAGCAAAACTCCTTCATGAAGCTTAGTAGTAGAACGGAGTTATTACTAGAGAAATTTGGCTGCATAGCTGATCTTCCATAATAGGAAAAAAAAACCCAACATAGTTCAATCACCTCAAAATTGCATAAATGTGTAAAAAGGAGCTAGGACAAATCTGTCCAAACAATAAGATTTAAAATGGTTTATGGGCAAAATGAAATCATAGAATCATAGAATCATAGAATAGTTTGGGTTGGAAGGGACCTTTAAAGGCCATCGAGTCCAACCCCCCTGCCATGAGCAGGGACAACCTCACTAGATCAGGTTGCTCAGAGCCCCGTCCAGCCTGACCTTGAATGCTTCCAGGGATGGGGCTTCTACTACCTCTCTGGGCAACTTGTTCCAGTGCTTCACCATCCGCATTGTGAAAAACTTCTTTCTGATTTCCAACCTATATCTCCCCTCCTTTAGTTTAAAACCATTACCCCTTGTCCTATCACAACAGGTCCTGCTAAAGAGGTTCTCCCCATTTTTCCTATAGGCCCCCTTCAAGTACTGAAAGGCTGGAACAATAAACTATGTGGATGCATCTGCAGTCTTTACTTCATCCTAATAACTCAGCATTACAAAAGCCTACATAGTCCAGTGCATGACAGCTGTGATTTCAAAGATTGCAAAGCACCAGAGGAAAGCCTACTTGCTCCTCTTTAGGAAGACTGTTGCTGACTTGCAAGTCAAAAAAACATAATCCAGTAATTTTACTCTATTTAAATTAGTCCTCTTATACAATTAACTTTTATTTTCCAGTGCTTTTCTCACCTTTAATGAAGAAAACTTAAGTCACAACTGCAAAGAAAGAGTGTGAACTTACATGTGAGTCCTATTTCTTTCAGAATTCCCAGCAATCATGTCATTGCTGACAATTAATTTCTAGGAATAATTGAGATAAAATCTGAAAGATGTCTTGTTTCAGACTAGCTCCAGAAAATCAATTAATAGCAGTGCCATGGACCAATTGATATAGAATTAGATCCATAATAAGCCTTTTTGAAAAGCTACGCTTTACTTCTGCTGAATCTTTTTTAATCTTTTCTTCTAAAATAACACACAAACCCTACCAAATTATCATATAGAATTTCCTATGTAAACCATTACTGAAAAAGTATATTTTTTTGCTATTTGTAATGTACCAATGCATGGTTATATGATAAGATTTTTAAGAATAATAAGAAATACATCCCAAATTATGTGTATGCATTTTAACATTTACAAAGGTAGAGATGACAATAAATTTGGGTTTGACTTTTTGTGTTTTGATAAGAAAATCATAAAAAAGTGACTTCACCTTCATAGAAATTAGCAACTTAAAAATGTCCAGTTGTTTATTTACTCACACATTACCTCAAAGCTAACTACATAAATGGTATTGGGTGTATATCTTAGCCAATAAAAAAAAACCTCTTGATCTGTTTGGACTGACAAGGACACACCACAGGGTCCTTGCATAGAGACATGCCCCAAACCTTTGTGAGCCAAATCAGTTTGAGTGAAAGAAGGATGGCGCATAGTTAGTCTTCTCCATGGAATTTTATTCTGGGTTCTTCTGTCAGTAGCTCACTTTTAAAATACAACTCATCGGGTTACAACACATCTTTACATACAGAGACACAATCTGCATTTGTGCTCTTGGTCTCTGCGCATAGGTAACAGGGTACCCAGGAGATCTTGATAATTTTGTGCAGCAACAGGAAATCAAAAGAAAATAAAAAATTGAAGGTGAAGCTGATAGATAGGGAATGCATTTACCAGTGTTGCACAGTGCAGTCACCAGCAGGAAAAGGATTTTGTGACAACCCATTAGACAATAGAGTAACTATAAATCTTTGCACTGATGTATACTTGGAAGTATAGTTCTGACTAAAAAATGAAAGTAAAACACTTAATTTTTCAATCTTTTCATATTTATGTGTAAATTATTAATGAATTGAGAAGACATAGGTCTATAACTTCCTCATATTTTTAAGCAGTATAGATAGAATTTAGAAAAGAAAGTGTTCAAACAAGAGATTTAAAGAACTATTTAGCATTTTTTTTATGACTATCTGTAAGTATAAAGAAGGCATTTGACAGTGAATTGTGTTTAAGTTCATGAGCAACATGAGACATAATGAAATGATTATTTATAAAACATCCTATGTATAACTATTGTATTGAAATCTCTTTCAAAATTTTCTAATGTGTAGATTGGACTCCCCCCCAGCTGCCCCACCTGCCCCCATTCCTCATGATAGGCTCCTTATTGATTTGGGATTCAGAAATATATTTCACTTTTAAGTGGAAAAATGAATGCAATTGATGAAGGACTTTTGGACAGGAATAAGAAAAAAGAAAATAGTTTGATATGATAACAAACTCTTTGTTTTTCCAGGAAAAAACAAAGAGCTTGCCATGTATTCCAGGAATGACACTGCAGTCTGTTCCAGACAGATGGATCCCTGTTGGCTTGATCAGAATTTTGATGCCTAAATATGTAAGGATGATATTGATTTTTGTGTACCATTGAATTAATTAGCAAAAATAATAAAGTATTGCTTTACTATTGTCGGCAGTCAGCAGGTCTTCTAAACTAAGTAAATTTCTGCAATTAATTGTATGAGATATGCAGGGAATCTCCTTAATAAACACTCAAAATTATTATGAAAGACAATATTTACCCCCTTGTACTACTGCTGTGAAACAGCATAATAAATTGGAACAGGTTGCAGTTCACTAGGTGAGGTAGACTGAAAATCCATTAGATTAATTACTTCTCATAAGTATAATTATGTTTACAGTATGCTACATTTCTAAATGTCTAATGGGCTTCAAAGAAGTGCAAGGTATAATTAAAAACTTTATCTGGGAAGGCAAATCACTAAGCTTAAAAAGAAAAATTCTTCCAGCCAGGACAGGAAACAGCAGGCTTCATTTTCCCTAATTTGTAATTGTATTATCTAAATAAAGAGCTCACACTCCACAAACCATAGCTAACAGTGAAATCACACTATGGTTCAACAGTGAAAAATATGTGTTTGAGAAAATCTATAATCCTTTAAAGCAGACAGTTTCTTAGTGGGTCTAAGCTGAGTGTGTTGTTGTTTATACTGAGTAAATATCTGGTTCAGCAGTTTTAGCCAACTGAAAGTGCAATGATATATGTTACTGTGTTTATATATGGTGAGTAGTCATGACGAGTAGATAGACTTGCATTGAAGGACAAAATATAAGTTTGATTAATCCTGAAAATTGATTTAAAATAACATAAAAATATAAAACAGAGCTAGAAGGGAGTTTAAGAGGTCATATAGAGAAGGAGGTTTATTGTGCCTTAAGTTTCATGTCTAAAAGTTCATAATCTGAATTACATATGCTGAACTCCCTCTGTAATTAGCAGAATGAAATATACACTCACAATGCATTACATTCTAAGAAAAAAAAATCAGGTAGATAATATGTATGTATTTCCATCTCATTAAACTCGTTTCTCCTCAGGGTGACTGTCTGATGTATTTTAGACATCTAACATTAAACAAGACGAATCTCACCTCTAAAAGTCATATCTTACCATACTGTTGACAAAACACATCAAAATATTTTTCGTCGGATATTTTGTCTAAACTTTCCTTAAAAACCTCCACTTCTTTCTAACTTGTAATGATGGTATAATGGATCTAGTAACCTATTACTTTAGACAAATCCATTTTGTTTCTTCAGCTCTATCCACTGGGAGATACCATTTCAAGATTCAGGTGTATTCAGATCCAATCACACATAAAGACTCAAAAATCTTTCTCAGAAATCCCTTTTATAATCTTTTCAGTCTCCCGTTTGCACTATATTTTCATAGCATCTAACCTAACATGTCCTTAGAGTGTGCAGTTCTCTACGTGTTACATATGTGATGGAAACACTTCACTGGATGGAGCCAGAGTTCAGCTCACTAGATCTGGATCAAGAGAGAGAGGACCTTTATGTACAGTGACACAGGATATTATCAGCTCTACCCCCGCCCTAATTTCATCATACTTGAGGTGATAGTTTCCCTGAAATCCCTGATGGTGGATTGTTCTAGAAGCCAATGTAGACGACTGTGTACAGATCTACGTCTACGTTATGAGGTCCAGGAGCACTTCCAATCTCCAGGAAACAAGTGATTACAACAAAAGGATCCTTAGTACTTTTCAAAGGAAATTTGTTCCTCTGTGCACACTTCCTTTCCATCCCCAGTCTCCTCACACAGATTTCTACTGAAAGAGAAACCAAGTGAAAGGGTAAGAAAGTAAGTGTGATTTGCTCCAGCTGGTGCATTGATGTAGAAGATTGTACGGAGAAGTTGGACTGCAGGACAAACTATTGTTCCTGCAGTTCGATGCAACCTTCTAAGTAAGATCTTTGCAACTGCAAATACAAAAGGATGCCTGCAAAATGATCGAACACTTCCTTAGATGTGGCAAAAAAGATCTTACTGCTTTGCAATTTTAACTAGTGGAACAAAACCTAGAATAATCCAGGGAGCAGGACTGGGAATCTTAGGTTTCACTATGCCAAACCAATCTTTAATCAACATACCATTTTTCAATGACAGTCACAAATACAGTGATATTTCTGAATATAATCCATGTAATCTCATATTTTAGCTTGATCACAACTAAATCTTGCGTCTCATCTAGACACTTTTGAAGTTACGTAGTTACTTGTATTTTTATTCACATGTCATTCAGATTCCTGGCTCTCCTTACAGAGCACTTCTTTAAAATGAGGTTGTAGATGAGGTATTTGTTGAGCACAAAAATAATCCAAAATAGAAGCAATTTCTTTTTTTTTTTTCTTTTTTTTCCTATACAAATACTTAACAGATGACTGAAAAACAGGCAGACTGAAGAAAAAAGAAAAAAAAAAAAGACCAATTCTCACCATTCTCCTTACTCTTTAATGGGAGTATGATAACATTTGATGTGTTTATTGGTATTATAATGAGGCCATTCTCTTGTTTAGAGCTGTTGAATGTGTTTATATTCTGAAAAGAAATTTATCAATTTAATTTAACTAGAGACAAAGCAGGCCATTGATGCTGCTCCTTCTCATAAAACTGTCTGTTAGTAGCAATCTAAATTGACAAGTAATTGACCTCCTTCTGTCCCTCTCAGGAAAAATGTGAAAACTGACTTAACCAGGTTAAGATATGCAATCATATTGATGTGGGGGTATGTTTTATCATCTAATTGCACATGAATGTCAGATGCATTTAGGATGAGCATCAAAAAAAAAAAGATCTAGAAAAAGAACATTCTTCCTATAGAAAATATTTGTTACTCTTAGAGTCTCAAAGTCAGAAAAAGAATGCTACAGACAAGTATCAGGTTATACTTCTGTGCAAAATACTGCTGTAGCCTCAGTGCATTAAAATACACTGAGTTCATCACTGATTATTAAAACAAACATTCAAATCATGCTGAATTCTACTAAGATCCCTCCCTAGGAAATTTTCATGAGAAATAATAGTGTCTTAGATTCTTTTGGTGCCTTGTCTCCATAAAGATGTTTAAAGCATACTCTCCTCTAAGAAAAATTAAGGAATATATACTAATACTGAATCAGGTTTAATATATCATATTGTGGGGTCTGTTGCTATTGAGAATACCTTCTTTTCAATAATAAGTAACCTTTAATAAGGAACTAATGCCGGCATGTTTAAGAGGGGGGAAAGGGATAAAACCAAGCTTGCTAGAGATAAGCCTGGGAACAGGAAGGCCAATGTTTGAGTAATGGTGTGCTAGTGAGGTCCTTCCATCTGCCATCTCAGTGGAGGCAGGGGATGAAGATTCATGAGGCAGTAAAGACACAAGGGTTGTTGATGTGTTAGAAACCACGGAAGTGACTGAGAATGGTCACATAGGAATTAGAGCTTCTCCCCCAGAAAGGTGGCAAGATCATTAGCCCAGCTGAAGTGCATCTACACCAATGCACGCAGCATGGGCAACAAACAGGAGGAGCTGGAAGCCATTGTGCAGCAGGAAAACTGTGATATAGTTGCCATCATGGAAACATGGTGGGATGACTCGCACAACTGGAGTGCTGCAATGGATGGCTATAAACTCTTCAGAAGGGATAGGCAAGGAAAGAGAGGCAGTGGGGCAGCCCTGTATGTTAGGGAGTGTTTTGACTGTCTAGAGCTTGAGAATGGTGATGATAGGGTTGAGTGTTTATGGGTAAGAATCAAAGGGCAAGGGGAAGTGCCAGCAAGGCAGGTATCATGGTGGGAGCCTGTTATAGACCACTCAACCAGGATGAAGAGGCAGACAGAATATTCTATAAGCAGCTGGGAGAAGTCTCACAATCGCTAGCCCTTGTTCTCGTGGTGGACTTCAACTTGCCAGACGTCTGCTGGAAATACAGTACAGTGGGGAGGAAACAGTCCAGAAGGTTCCTGGAGTGTGTGGAAGATAACTTCCTCACACAGCTGGTGAGGGAGCCCACTAGGGAAGGTGTCTGCTGGGCCTGTTGTTTGTGTACGGAGAAGGACTTGTGGGTGATGTGATGGCTAGAGGCCATCTTGGGCATAGCAATCACAAAAGGATAGAGTTTTCAATTTTTGGAGAAGTAAGGAGGGAGTTAGCAGAACTGCCACCTTGGACTTCAGGAGGACAGACTATGGTTTGTTTAGGAGCCTGGTTGACAGAGTCCCTTGGGAGGCAGTCCTGAAGGGCAAAGGAGTCCAAGAAGGCTGGACATTCTTCATAAAGAAAATCTTAAAGGCACAGGAGCACACCATCCCCATTGTGCCGAAAGATGAGCCAGCAGGGAAGAAGACCAGCCTGGCTGAACAGAGAGCTTTGGCTGGAACTCAAGAAAAAAGAGAGAGTTTATGACCTTTAGAAGAAGGAGCAGTTTTGGGCCCCTCACTACAAGAAAGACATTGAGGTGCTGGAGCGTGTCCAGAGACGGGCAACGAAGATGGTGAAGGGTCTGGAACACAAGTCCTATGAGGAGCGGCTGAGGGAACTGGGGATGTTTAGCCTGGAGAAAAGGAGGCTGAGGGGAGACCTTATCGCTCTCTACAACTACCTGAAAGGAGGTTGTAGAGAGATGGGGGTCGGACTCTTCTCCCTAGTAACAAGCGATAGGACAAGAGGAAATGGCCTCAAGTTGTGCCAAGGGAGGTTTAGACTGGACATTCGCAAAAATTTCTTCACCGAAAGGGTTGTTGGGCATTGGAACAGGCTGCCCAGGGAGGTGGTGGAGTCCCCATCTCTGGGGGTATTCAAAAGACGTTTAGATGAGGCCCTAAGGGATATGATTTAGTGGGGGACTTGGTAGTGCTAGGTTAACGGTTGGACCCGATGATCTTGGAGGTCTCTTCCAACCAGAACAATTCTATGATTCTATGATTCTATGAAAGTCAGGAGAACAACAAGGCTGTTGTGAGGTTATGCAGAGAGAAAATTAGAAGGGCCAAAGCCCAACCAGAGCTTAGTCTGGCTACCGCCATAAAAGACAATAAAAAATGTTTCTGTAAATACATTAGCAACAAAAGGAGGGCTAAGGAGAATCTCCATCCTTTATTAGATGTGGAGGGAAACATAGTGACAAGGGATGAGGAAAAGGCTGAGGTACTTTTAATGCCTTCTTTGCCTCAGTCTTTAATAGTAAAGGAAGTTGTTCTCCAGGTACCCAGCCCCCTGAGCAGGAAGACAGGGATGGGGAGCACAATGAAGCCCCTTAGTCCAAGGGGAAATCGTCAGTGACCTGCTACACCTCTTAGATACACACCACTCTATAAGGCTGGCTGGGATCCACCCAAGGATATTAAGGGAGCTGGCAGAAGTGCTCACCAAGCCACTTTCAATCACTTATCAGCAGTCCTGGCTAATTAAGGAGGTCCTACTTGATGGGAAGTTAGCAAATATGATGCCCATCTACAAGAAGAACAGGAAGGAGGATCTGGGGAACTACAGGCCTGCCAGTCAGACCTTAGTGCCAGGGAAGGCTATGGAGCAGATCATCTTGAGTGCCATCATGCAGCACATACAGGACAGCCAGGTGATCAGGCCTAGTCAGTATGGGTTTATGAAAGTCACGTCCTGCTTGACTAACCTGATTTCCTCCAATGATAAGGTGACCCACCTAGTGGATGAGGGAAAGGCTGTAGATGTTGTCTACCTAGACTTTAGCAAAGCGTTTGACACTGTTTCCCACAGCATTCTCCTGGAGAAATTGGCTACTCATGACTTAGACGGGTATAGTCTTCACTGGGTAAAAAACTGGCAGGACATCCAGGCCCAAAGAGTTGTGGTGAATGGAGTTAAATCCAGTTGGTGGCTGGTCACAAGTGGTGTTCCCCAGGGCTCAGTACTGGGGCCAGTCCTGTTTAATATCTTTATCAATGATCTGGATGAGGGCATCGAGTGCACCCTCAGTAAGTTTGCAGATGACACCAAATTGGGTGGGAGTGTTGATGTGCTTGAGGGTAAGAAGGTGCTACAGCGGGACCTGGACAGGCTGGATCGATGGGCCGAGGCCAATTGTATGAGGTTCAACAAGGCCAAGTGCTGGGTCCTGCACCTGGGTCACAACAACCCCAGGCAACGCTACAGGCTTGGGGGGGAGTGGCTGGAAAGCTGCCCGGCAGAAAAGGACCTGGGGGTGTTGGTCGACAGCCGGCTGAATATGAGCCAGCAGTGTGCCCAGGTGGCCCAGAAGGCCAACGGCATCCTGGCTTGTATCAGAAATAGTGTGGCCAGCAGGAGTAGGGAGGTGATTGTCCCCCTGGACTCGGCCCTGGTGAGGCCGCACCTCGAATACTGTGTTCAGTTTTGGGCCCCTCACTACAAGAAAGACATTGAGCTGCTGGAGCGTGTTCAAAGAAGGGCAACGAAGATGGTGAAGGGTCTAGAGCACAAGTCCTATGAGGAGCAGCTGAGGGAACTGGGGATGTTTAGCCTGGAGAAAAGGAGGCTGAGGGGAGACCTTATCGCTCTCTACAACTACCTGAAAGGAGGTTGTAGAGAGATGGGGGTTGGTCTCTTCTCCCTAGTAACAGATGACAGGACAAGAGGAAATGGCCTCAAGTTGCACCAGGGGAGGTTCAGATTGGATATTTGGAAAAATTTCTTCACTGAAAGGGTTGTCAAGCATTGGAACAGGCTGCCCAGGGAGGTGGTGGAATCACCATCCCTGGAGGTATTCAAAAGATGTGTAGATGTGGCGCTAAGGGATATGATTTAGTGGTGGACTTGGTAGTGATAGGTTAACGGTTGGACTCGATGATCTTGGAGGTCTCTTCCAACCAGAACGATTCTATGATTCTATGATTCTACGTTTCTGTGTTCATTTCATATTTAGATATTGATATTCTAATTTATAATGCTTAACTTCTTTTAAAATAGGCATTTGAAGAAGGCTATGAGTAACTTCGGTATAAGACTTGGGACCATAGAATAAAAACCATTGGTATGAATTGAGAAAAGGTATTAATCTGATAAATTGATACAATGTGTGAAAAATATGAATCCTAGACCTAGTCAAATTGTCCATAGAAATGTTCTTGATTAAAAAATTGTTTCAAATAAGTACCTTCTAGATTTGAATAAAAAAGAATAGAATAACATAGAGTCTTTCAGTTGGAAGAGACTTACCACATTCATCTAGTCCAACTGCCTGACCAATTCAGGGTTGACCAAGTTAAAGCATGTTGTTAAGGGCATTGTCCAAATGCCTCTTAAACACTGACAGGTTTGGGGCATCGATCACCTCTCTAGGAAGCCTGTTCCAGTGTTTGACCACCCTCTCAGTAAAGAAATGCTTCCTCATGTCCAGTCTAAACCTCCCCTGGCACAGCTTTGAACCATTCCCATGCATCCTATCACTGGATACCTGGCAGAAGAGATCAGCATCTCCCTCTCCATTTCCCCTCCTCAGAAAGAGGTAGAGAGCAATGAGGTGTCCCCTCAGCCTTCTTTTCTCCAAACTAGACAAATCCAAAGTCCTTAGCCGCTCCTCATAAGATGTGCCTTCCAGCCCTGTCACCAGTTTTGTTGCCCTCCTTTGGATGAATTCAAGGACCTTCACATCCTTCTTAAATTGTGGGGCCCAGAACTGCATACAGTACTCAAGGTGAGGCTGCACCAACGCTGAATACAGTGGAAAAAATCACTTCTTTTGACCAGGTGTTTATACTGCATTTGATGCACTCCAGGATGCAGTTTGCCCTCTTGGCTGCCAGGGCACACACTGCTGACTCCTATTGAGCCTGCTGTCGACCAGCACCCCCAGATCCCTTTCTGCAGGGCTGCTCTCCAACCACTCCTCTCCCAATTTATACTTGTGCCCAGCATTACTCCGTCCTAGGTGCAGAATCTGGCATTTCAACTTGTCAAATTTCATCCCATTAATCATAGCTCAATGTTCCAGTCTTTCTAGATCCCTCTGCAAGACATCTTGTCCCTCAAGACAGTCAGCAGCACCTCCCAGTTTGGTATCATCAGCAACCTTGCTAATGGTGTTTTCAACTCCTGCATCCAGATTGTTGATAAATATATTGAACAGAACTGGCCCTAGAACTGAACCCTGAGGAATACTGCTGGTGACTGGTCGCCAGCCAGATGTTACCCCATTCACTACAACCCTTTGAACTCTGCCCTTCAGTCAGTTCTTCATCCAGTGCACCGTGAACCTGCTCATCCCACAGCTGGACAACTTCTCCAGAAGGATGTTGTGAGGAACAGTACCGAAATCCAGAAAAACTACATCCACCACCTTCCCTTCATCCACTAGGCAGGTGACCGTATCATGGAAGGATATCAAATTGGTTAAACAGGACTTTCCCTTTGTGAACCCCTGTTGACTGTGCCTGATGATTGCATTATTCTTTAAATGCCTTTCAATAGTACCCTTTTTCTTCATCTCTATTAGTTGAATGACCATCTTCAACAAGTATCGGTCCAATGTTTTCTTTAGACCTCCTCTTGCTATTAACATAAAAAACCCCTTCTTGTTATCTGAAAGAACACTGGCCAGTTTCAACTGTAAGCGAGCTTTGGCTTTTCATGTCTTCTCCCTGCATATGTGAACCATGGCTTTGTAGTCTTTCTGCAAAGCCTGACCTTGCTTCCAGAGATCATACAATTTCTTTTTCCTCTTAAGCTCCACGAGGAGTTCCCTGCGCAGCCAAGTTGGTCTTCTGCCCCACTTGCTTGACTTACAACATAGTGGAATTGCCTGCTTGCGCAGTGGGGTTGGCTGACAGACAAAAGTAGAACCTGGTGAATAGAAGACCACTTTTGGTCGTCTCTTCTACATACTCGCCAGGGTTCAGATTGCTTAGGCTTCCTTGGATCATATGGCCACAAAATAATTTTCCCCAAATAAAGGACACTGCTAAAAATTAATACAGTCTTTATGGTCAAAGAATAAGTGCTGTGACCAGCTACTCTCAGGATATCTTAAGTGCTTTATAAATATGCTGACCACTACTTGCATGAGTAAGGTCAACTGTTTTCATGTTAAGGTGGAAGACAGACACTGGAAGGGGATATGAATGTTACAATTAGGACTGTCAAGTATAGGCAAAAAAGGTTAAAGTCAATTTAGATATGCATTTTTTCCTTTTAGTTGAAAAACTCCCACCGTAAGTAACATATCTAGAATTATAGTATTGCTGAGAAAGGTGTAGAATACAAAGCATTTAAGATCTGGGGTTTTTTTAACCACAGACATTTGCAAGAGACTTCACTGTAATCCTCATCAAATGGCACCAGAATTTCCTTCAGACTGTTTAAAAAGACTGTCTTGGTCTTGTTTGTTTTGTACTGTTTTATCATTTTGCAATATAAAACAAAAGACTGTGATTTTCTAATTATAAAACTAATTAACTCTCACAAAGTAAAGGACCTGGACTTTAGCTCTTGAGCTATTTCTGTAGGTGTAGACCACAAAACAATTCACTATCTAATCTCAACCCCAAATTGTGTATTTAGAGAACAGGGACCTCCCTTTACCAGCCTAATTATAAAGTTTTCTAAAATGTGAAAATAACTGTATTTTTACATGATTTCCTGCATAGTTTTCAGGTTTTTGTTCATTATTTTTAATAAAGAAAATAATTAAAATGTGTCTTGCTCATATATAAAGTTTTATTATTGCAACCACAAATTTGAATGTTTTGTCCTTAAAATGATAAAACAGTAGTGAGAGTAGTTGTGGTTTGGGTTTGTTTTGCTTTCTGATAATTTAGTCACTTTTTCTATCTCTTTTTTTTTTTTTTTTTTTTTTTTAAGTTGCAAGGGCTTGGTCATACTTTAAAAAATACTAAGCCCTATTAATGTCACACTTGATCAGTACATACAATGCAGAAAATTCTTTTATTGGCTGTCTATAAATGTACAATTTGATATTCTTTTTCATATCTTCCCTGCCCTTACTTTCTTCTCCTTCACTATTCACTTTATAACTTTCCTTTTACACTGTTTTAGATTTTATAATTGAGTCTGTGAATGATGTTGGATTAATAAATGCCTTGGAGACAGAGTCTATTTTTTTTTCCAGAAGAGCAGTATAT
Organism: Phoenicopterus ruber ruber; assembly: GCA_009819775.1. Classification (NCBI taxonomy): domain Eukaryota; kingdom Metazoa; phylum Chordata; class Aves; order Phoenicopteriformes; family Phoenicopteridae; genus Phoenicopterus; species Phoenicopterus ruber. The sequence goes on along the minus strand of CM020215.1, from coordinate 184,088,721 downwards.
CCTCAGTGTACAGTTTTTATGGGATTACTGTAATCTTCCTTCTCCCTTTATTTCCTTGTTTTATTCTCTAAAAATCACTTTAAGGAGTCTTTAGAGATTGCCTCTTCACACAAATATCAGAAATATTTCTTAACATTTGACACCACCTGTTCCAAATGAGGTACACTGAAATCTACACATAGAAACCTATCACTACATCAGTAGTGTTCAAGAAAAAATTGGGGAGGGAAGAAACTTGAGAACATGTGTTGATAGCAACTCGGTTAGTTATTTTCTTTTAATTAAAAAAACATCTATCGTTTTAAGGAGAAATGCATGAAACTTAAAAAATGCACTTTTTTAAAAAACAATGGAATGGGAGGGGAAGGGCTGGATTGCTAAAAGAATGACATGTAAAGGAAGCCACAAAAATATATAGTTCTATGCAAATAGCAAGTTTTGGTCTCTTTTTTAGCTTTTCTAAACAATGTAAAAATAGTTGGAATGAGCATTGGAACTGTACAGAAGACTGAACATTAGGAAAGTTTAAAAAACATAAACATGGAGTAAATTGGAATAGATTTCTGAGAAAAGGATGAGAAAAGTTGAAAAAGACTAGTGATAAATGGTGCAAAGAAGTAGCAAAACCTCCTTCAGCTATAAAATATACCTCTTATGACCGACAGATTTTCCTACTCTAAATGTCATTTATAGAAAACTCCCACACTACCAACTTTTTATAAATATGGGCAAAACACAAACATAAAAGCATAATTTTCTTTTTGCTATGTCTTCAGTGAAATACGGGGGCTTGAGATTTCATTATTTTGGTTTTCCTAGTGAATGATTTAGTTGTTTGGTCATTTTCTGTATTTCTACTTTAAAAATATATATTTAGAGTGCAGAATCTGCTGAAATGTCAAACTCTTTTGATTTATTAAGTTACCTGAAAAAGATGTGCTGCAGTCATGACATTTGCGTTTGATTAGCAAAGACAACATAATCCAGTATGACATTCTGTTAAGAAGGATTAAATATTATTACATAGAGAAGGTGGTCAAACAGTTTACAAGAATTTCTGTTTACTTCCGTGCGGGTGAAAAGTGTCATTTTGAAACTAAATATTTAAAATAAGATAATAGAGAGCCTTTCTCCAGTTTCTCAGTAGCAGCTATTTCCATTCCTTTGCTTCTACTCAGTATAAGAAATGACTATAGCCGTTTATAGCTTCGGTTTTAGACACCCAAGTCACTAAGTCACTTCTAAGTGTAAGTCATTTCTCTGTATATACTTAATCAAAGCTTAATCTATAGATAGGCAAAAGTGAACAGCTGGACCATTGTTTTTAGACCAGTTATGAGAAAGGTAAAGTAAAACTAGTTAAAGCAAAACCACTGTTGAAAAAGAAGCCTTCAGGTTTAACAAGAGCAGAAGTATGGCTTCCCATAGCCATACAAGAAACAAGTAGAAATCAGAAATTATCACAGTGAAAAGCATTTCTTCCAGGACTCCATGTGAGATAAGCATATATCATATAGTAAAACATGTAATTGAACTGGAAACACAAAGCAGGAACAAACAAAAGTGAGATGAAAAATATATGTATGTACTGAAGAAGATAGGATTATTAGTATAGACCATAATTTTATATCAAAAAAGGTTGATTTGAGAGTGACATATCCCAGCTTGATCACATCACAGTACTTGAGATGGTCAGTAAGACCTGTTATTTGGGTGACCTAAACATTATTTTATGTCATCTGAAAAATTCTGCTCCCTATTTCAATTTTGTTTAGAAAATAGAAGGCAAAAGCATGTAGCAGTGGCAGCATACTGTCAGAGAAGAAAACTTCCGACCAAAGACTCAAACATATTCTTTTCAACAGTGATCCTCAGATACACTTATCTTATATTTCAAGACGGAGATTTCTGTTCCTATGGAATTTCACAGCTTTTAATATTACTAAACGAGAAATTAAAGCTAAGTGCTTTTTTCACTTGAAATTAGCAAGGAAATCATAAAAGAAGAAAGATAAACCATAAAACAATAGAAAAAAGAGTGCCAAAATAAATTAGTACATTAAGGTCAAATGTCCATTCAGAAGTTCATTTTTAAGCCAAAATTTTGATGTGGAGAAATACCATGGATGTCAGTGTGCACACCTACATCTCTACAGTCAGTTTAAACAAGATATTTTCGAGTAATTCCCCTGTCTTCATGTGTTGTTTCCAATATGAACAGTTTCAACAGTATTATACTACTAAAATACAATAATGTATTAAAAAAAAAAAGGAAAATGTTCCTTTCGTGCACTTCAAGGTATCACTTTAAAAAAAACACACAAAAAAACCCAAGAGCCCTTTACAGTCTCTAATCCACTCCATGGAAAGAAAGTAATGGGATTAGATCACTATCAGACTTTCTTTCATTGAGTTAAATGAGCTGAGTGTTACTGAAAAGGACTATGCTCTTCAATACAGCAGAACATGGAACCACTTTTGTTGGTGTTACAGTTAGATGTCCTCATTGTGCTCATTGTGTTTAGTCATGTCATGAAAACCTTTCCTTCACCTAGACTCAAAAATCCTAGTATTAACAGCTGCTTAAGACTATATAAAGAACCAGCAGTTTGAACTAATTTTCTGTCTGGAATTTTAAATTGTTGGCTTCATTATTTAATGACAGTCTCTAATTTTGATCTGCATTTCACAACAGTGTTTCTACCATATCTAAAAAAGTTCTTTTATGTCTTCATTTTATGGTTCAGCCATTTCACAGATATGCAGTTCATCTGGTTGAGACATCCACTGCTGTACAGTGACAATACATAATTCATCAAAATGTGTTAAATCTAGTAGGATTATTTCAAATATATGAAAGGATTTATTAATTCATTTCTAGAAGGATAATTTATCTTTAATCTGATTGAAACAGAACATTTAAATAAATCAGTTATATTAGCTTGAGGCATATCTGTTCTCTGTGGTTTGGTTTTAGCTTATAGTTTTATCACACATATAGGATCATTGAAAATGTAATATGGCAGGAATTTTTATTGAAAAAGAAGATTCATCAATATGGAAAAAAGCTACCATGGAAAAGCTGATAATCTCAAGTCTAAACTTTCACTTTATAGACCATTTACATATATATCTAGATATGAGAAGTCATAAACATACTCGTTCATACTAATTTATTATGAAAGCAATAATTTTAATCACAAGCTAAAAAAAAAAGACATATTCTTAAATAACATTTTTGTAGATTATTTTATAATAAACTTCAGTTTCCATGTAAACTTCCTTCTAGTGTTTCTGCAAGAGTATTCTTTTTTTTTTTTCAAATACTTTTAAGAAGGGGTTTAGATTTGACTGAGTGTCTCTCAATGACCTTAGTATGTGCTGACGATACCAAAATTAAATATTTTAATCTTTTTATAACATCTTCCTTTTATTGACTTGCATTTCCTACAAATTGCATTTCCTGCAGTGCCATAGCTCTCCTCCTTTGCCTAGTTCCTGAAAGGTGACAGTTTAAAGTAAATTTTATTAAGTATTAATACAGATAGAAAACCGAGTATCTATGGTTCAATCTCTACTGGTTTACAGTTTTCTGTTTTAGGTACCAGGAAATTTGAGATATCATGTTACCAAGAAAATAACACCAAATTGATGGAAGTCAGGGAAAAGAAGAAAAAGTGATATTGGGAGCTGAAGGGAATGACTTCAGAGTAATGATGAATAGAGCTAAAAATAAAAGAGTTTAGCTAAACATTAACTAGGGAGGATGAGAGAGACGGCAAGACAGAGAGGGAGAGAAAAGAGGAGAAATTATTTTATATGGAAAAGAGACTATCCTAGAAGTAATGAGGTGAGATTAACAAATGGAAAGTTTAGACTGAATATTGGTAGATATCCTGACAGGGAGATGTATTAGGATTTGGAATAGTCTCCTAAGGGTAGTCGTAGAAGAGTCATCATTTGGCGTTTTCAACACTAGACAGGACAAAGCACAGGAAAAAATATAGTTGGAGAAAATCCTGCCTTGACAGAGAGATGAAATGAATAATCTAATAGGCCTTTTCCATCTCTAACTTGTTGCTATGAAACTGCCAGAAAAGACTAAATTTAATCTTCTCAGTGTCTTTTATTCTTTTCTACATAAATTATCTTAATCTTTTCTGCGCATTTTCTGCCTCTTCTGTCTCCTTTAACACAGATTTAGAAGGGGTATTTAAAATGTTTTCATTCTATTTCCTCTTCTTCAACTATTGCAGGTTAATTTTAGTTCTCATGTGAACGAAACATGAAAATGAATAGTGGTTAGCTGGGTATTAGAGATGAACAGGAATTTGTCATTTAAATGTTTTCTCTCGGAATTGTCAGGGTTTTCATTAAGCTTTTGTAAAATTTTAGACTGCAGTTCCAATTCAGACAAAATTAAAAATAATTTCTAATCATCTGCCATGTTTTGAACATTTTATTTAGAAATTATAGTGAAAAAATGGTTCAGGCAAACATTTTAAAAAAATCCAAGAGTGATACTGCTGAAGAAAATACAAGTGTCACTGAAAAATCTTTCAGGCAGCACATTTTACTGTTTTCTTACTGTTCTTGGTTTTGTTTGCATTTGTACGTGTTGTTTTCTTTCAGCAAAGGGGAATGGCAACGGATGCTTTATTCTCAATGGATCATATAGACACGTGTCGCAGTGAAGTTACCAAGCCAGCGTACCATCTCTTCTCTGAAATAGTCCTCAGAGAGCCAAGCGCCACAGGAGACTTGGAAGGGACGTGTCACAGGAGACAGACCACAACTTTCAGAGAGGGTGCTGTGAGAATCACAGCTTTGTCACCCTTGTCAAAATGGAAAACCACAAGGAGAGATAAAAATGATTGTTGTGATGTGCCACATACACAAGTGGAATTAACAGTGTGATTCATGGGGAAAAAAAAAAAAACAAAACCACCTACAGTGTGGTTTCATTAATTGCTTTTAATTACTTAATTTTCTGAAAAACTCTAGTTGCTCTTGGAGGCCAGAAAGCCAGGTGGGCTTGGCAGGTTTTGCTGCTGATGTACTGAGCCTGAGATAAGCACATGCCATAATCCATGGAGGGATTAATTATTGCTAAATTGATGATACTCTGATTTCTTTCAAGGCTGACAATACTCTTTTATTTACACAAATTTTGAAAGACTGAGTCTAGTTCAAAAATGGAAATTTTCCTTTTGTCTTTCTTTAAACAGCAATAATAAGAACAGTTGAAAGTCGGTTTTCTATTGACTTAAAGAAGATTTGTGGTTTACCATTTCAGTTCATGCCCTTGTTTAATAGCTAGGAGAGCCAAACAGAATCTGAATTTACTTAGGAGTTGTACCTTCACTTTTTCACCATATTTTGAATAGTTAACAACTTGCTGAAAATATTGTGTCTAACATGAGGTGTAAATCATTCAGCTCTGACAAGACATACTTCTTTCTACATACAAAAAAAACACCTGAAAGCTGTGGGTTTGCTGAGATGTTTTATAACTTATTTTACTATCATAACTGAATAACAGAATTCCAAATCTCTTCAAGAACTTAGATAATATCAACATGACATATCCTAAAATACACTCCAGGCATGAGGAAGGGTGAATAGACTAAATAAATACTGTTTATAGTTTTAAGAATTTGCAGCCGTTTGTCATGGCTACATTCATAGTAGAAAATAAAATACAGTAGAACCTTTTCTCTGTTCCTGAAGACAAGTGGCAGAGCATTTCTCTCTAATTGCTACCTACAGTTAAACTCTCTTCTCCCCTTAAATAGAATTACTACTATACTGACGCTTGGGAACGATATGGCTCATCCATGGCTATCCCCCAGTTTGTTCCTAAGCAGTGTCTGGAGACCATTAGCTGTCATGAAACAAAACCTATAAAATGCCAGGGAGTGTGCTTGACTGCTTTCCTCTATGCAGATATTCAAGGTGTCCCACATTTTTGGGTAACCAGCTTGAAACACCTTTGCTGTTACTAGGATTTTGAAAATACTAAGCAGTGGAGCACTCGCCTCCTTAGGATTGTCCTCAGGATATTTCAGACAGGGCATTTAAAATCACTCCATTTTCTGAAAGCTGTTTTTCTTTTAATTTGATAGGTTTTAACACATATCTAAGTTTTCTCCTGAAGACAATCATTTGATATTTTGTGCCTTTTCTTTCAAATAAAAAAATAGAATACAATAGAGAAAAAGGACGCTTTAAAATAAATAAATAAAAAGCAAAGCATGAACATCAGAGAAAAATCTCATAAGAATGCCTGCTGTAATAATACTTGACACTCAATTAGTCTGTAATTCTAGGAGATCCACTACTGCATTGCTATCTACACATATGCATAAGTAGCTACTCTGATTAATGTTAGCACATGAATACGAAAAGAAATAATGATGATTTGTAACTTGTTATAAAAGCCTGCCATAGAAACTTGCTAAAAATATATGAAAATTGTTGGTTGTTTAAGTGAGGATGGCACTTTAAAATGATAGCCTAATCATTAATTCTTTTGATATTTACTGTATGATCATTAATCCAAAAGAGTTCTTTTGGAATTAGTGACGATGTCATACAAATTTCTAACATTAATTCAATATCAGTTACTTGGAGCATTTCTAATAAATAAACTTAAGAATGCAGTATTGTGTTTCAAATTTCAGTGCACGTTATAAGTGATGGGAAATATTTTGTTTCATTTGGAAGTAATAGGAAAATGTGTAGGAAGCTATATGGGAATAGTACTATATCTCTAGGCTACAAAAAGTCTGAGTCACATCCTCTTTATTGGTAAAATGTTCAGAACAGTGTTGTGAAAACCATTTCCAAGTGTGCTGTGGGTAACTGTACGTCTCTGACCAAATACTCCGTTCCTGCTTTAACTAGGTACACTAGTGCAGGGAGGCTGTGAAAGTTCCAGCAGCTTTTCTTGAATAACAATAGATACAAAGATTGCTTCAGGAATACAGATGTGACTTCCCCAGTTGTGGTTATCTTGCTATAACATATGTGTGACTGGTCTGAAGTTCTTTTTGCGGAAGATAGGCACAGACCTCATAATCATCTCTCCTGGGACGCTGGGAGAAGTCTTGTATCAGCCTTTTACCCTGGGGTGACTTTCATTCAGAGAGACTTTATCAAACAGCCAAATTCCTGATATTTTCACACAGAAAAGGCTGGACATTTGAAAGAGATGCAACTTCGCCTTCAGGTACTCACCTCATTCACAAGAGGATTCACACTGATCATTTGCATGTTATCTTACATGGAAAGAAAAGCAGCTAAGATAGCTGAGAATCTTCTGTCAGTATGGAAATATACCTTGAAATTCATATGATTGTGTAATGGCACTAATAATAATAAAGCCCCATTTAAAAATTAATAAATATCAACTTGTTACAGAACTTTTGGGGCTATATTACAAAGATGAACAAGAAAATAATGAGTCCTGTTGCATTCAGAACCTATTATTTCATTCAAAAAGCAAGATGTTTACCTGAATCCATTCTTAAAGCTTATATTGAATTAGCAGTATGGAAAAAAAGGTCAAAATCACACCATACTGCAAGAAATAGAATGTTCACGACATTATTAAAAACTAGGAGTGACAAATAGTGTTGAATCACTAGCTTCCTAATAGTAAATAGGAACTTAATAGCTTTTCAATTAAAAAAGAAAAAAAAAAAGATGGATGGTGCAAAAGAGTGACCACAGTGGTCAAAGCTAGGAAAAAAAAGAGCTCCATGGAATAAAGTGGAGTTATGAATTAAATATCATGACTGCTATACATGGCTAGCAAACATGAGTGAGAAAGATTAGGTGTAAATAAGCATTTTGTTTGGGGATAAAATGTTACTGGAATCTTCATTAAGTCAAATACCTAGTAATACTGAATCTATGAGATATGACAGAGTGTGAAGTAAAACTCTTGTGTTTAATGTGTTCTCTGTGTTTTGTGTAACTTACCAAAGGCAGTAAAGTTTTCAGATGCAATTATCTGACTAAACAATGTTGATATTCCAGTTTTTGATCTGTGGTCTAATTCTATCAAGTAAGTGATAGCAAAATATTGCAGCTGCTGAGATTTTTCTAATGACACGTCCCATCATTTATCTTGTCCTGCACTTGAGGGATGGGTCAGAGGTTTTAATATTTATACTCTTAATTTTTTTTTGTTTCATGTGCTTGAATCTTATTCTTTCTTTTAGATTCAGTCTTCCTTGCATCTAGTATAATTTAAAATAGTATTGCCCTGATGAATCTATGGAAAGCAGTCACATGTGAAAGTGCACAAAACATTATTTCATATAACAGTAAATGTGTTGCAAGTCTATATAGTATGAGGTATATTGTTCAAAATTTTCTGTTTGGTCATTAAAGCTGAACCTTACTAGTGTAAAATTCTGAAGCTATTGTTTCCTCTGCAGGTATTGAATACTTAGTGTGACAATGTCCAGAATTATGGTTTGTTTTCACTTTTAACTGAAAACAGCAGAAAATAGCTAATAAGTTGCAAAATATCTACTGACAAGTAAAACTATATTTATAAAGAAGAAAAATAAGATAGATGGATTCACCTTGAAATTAAGATAACTAAATGCAGATGTCTAAATGTAGGTGAGAACTAAGGATCTAATGTTCTCTTTAAGTCAATTGACTGAAATCTTAGGATACAGTTATCTAAATGTAGATGCCCATACTCTTTGAGATCATATAGAGTACTCAAGACACTTCTACAGACCTGACATTTATAAAACAGGACTTAATTTTTGATGGGGTAGCTGAAGAGTAGTAAGTACCCCACAATACCGAAAAAAACCACCAAAAATTTATGTTTACTCCAATAATCCTGGCCATAGTCAATACTACCAATGTAACCTGGAGAGAAATTCAGCTCACCATAAAGTAGACACTGAGGACCCAAGTCCATACGAGCATCCAGAGCCATCTGAAATGACTTAAGGTATCTCAGACATTTTGATGGAGTTGACAGAGATGACCTACAATTTATGAGATATTCAGGCCCTTCTGGACTGGGAAATGGAACACCAGAAGAGCACCTAAGAGTTCCCAAATGGAACTAGACTCATGTATGTGTGTTGACAAAAGAATCTACTTCCTGCTGTCTGGTCAGCTGAGTCATATTCCAAGCTTTCTGGACTGTTTTGGCAAGTCGCTCAGTGAAGCTGGCTAAATATAAAGATTTACTACCATCTCACATACTGTAACTTCTGCGATCTAACCTCTAGTGATATGAGACCTATCAATTTATCAACTGCTTTAGCCTCAATCATAATTCTTCATTAAACTTTTTAAAATCTTTTATTTTTGCTTACAAGGAACAAATGAGATTACGGAAGAAGCTGGAATTCATATATTTATTTTTAACTTCGTTTTCTTTTTCACATTCCCCTTAACTTCATTGTCTCCTGTATAGAGCTTAATTGTCTTTTCAGATGCACTTATAGAAGGTGTAAAACATTCATTTGGAAAGAAATAGAAAAATAGTCAGTGGAAATGACCCTGTCTGATCTAACATGTTAAAACCAGATCTTAATTGTTTAAGAACAGCACAGGTAAACTCTCTCAAGGATAGAAAGGGCAAGGGAGACAGAAAACACAGCCTTTGACATCAACCTTGTTTAGAGCCCAAGAGACAAAAACAATGACTTAACACAGTTTGTGCTTGCAAACTCTTAGGACCTTTTTGAGCCAAGTTCTGCCATCTTTAGGAAACCCAACTGTATTTACACATAAATCATGTGAGATTTTGTTAATTTTTTTTTTTTTTAATCCCTTATGAAACAAAGAACAGAATCTAAACATATATTTCTGGAACTACAACCATACTGAAAACATTAAGGGTGTTTCTAACATAACATAGGCTCATTGGAATTCCTGACCCACTTGCCACACTACAGCACAGCCACCTATTTGAGGAGCACTAGTAACCAGTGACAGGCGTTGGTGTGACTTTTGAGAATTTTATGGCTCCTTACCGCTAATTGCTGAATTAATAGAATCTGTTTTTCCTCAGCTCTCACCACAGAAGCAGCTGTGGGTCTCAGAATACCTGGAAATCTAGTTTACTGAAGCTTGTCTAGGGAGCTGAGCTATTCCCAGAGGATGTGTAAATCACAGACATTGTAAAACAGAGGTGAGAGCCTGGAACTTGGAAACTGTGTATCCTATTATTTACTTTTTCCCAGAGTACAAGTCAGAGAGCTTTAAGACTGCCTTTTTAATTAGGAGTTCAGAAGCTGACTGAGCAAAGAGCCAGAAAACAGGGGAGCCAGGTGTCTGTGGGAGTCTGGAAGCTTTGGAGTTCCTAATCTAAAGACATTTAGATGATAGGGAACTACACCAACATACATGACGGCAGTTGAACAGTTAGGCAACTTATACAAGACCAATTCTGGCAGGTACTTCAGAAATCCTTGAAAATGAAAAATTCCTATTAAACAAAAATGTATTTGAATGAAAAGCCCCAAAACATGGTAAGTATTTTCCATTAATATTATTCTACTAAAATACATTTGGCAATTTAATCCGTAAATATTTCCAGGTTTACATTTGTTTTATGTCATGTTAACCTGTGATTTTACTAGGAAGGAGAGTGCACCTTGTTACAAAACTTTTAACTTAAATATATTAATGTGTACTACTTTTTCTTACAGTTTTTAAATACTTCTACATATCATTATAAATACAAGGACTGAATTAGATTTTATTACCATTATCATTAAAAAGATAAGATATTTGTCCAGCTGCTATTCACTTTTATATGTGACAAAATCTAGTGCAAAAATGTTTGGTTAAATTATTTGCTGGGAAGAACAGCATTCTGCTAGTATGGTTTGTCAAAGGACAGTGCATGAAATAGCATAAAATAAACCCAAAGCTGTCCTGACGCTTTCTCATGTACCATTGTGTTTTGAAGGTATTTAAACACAGTTTTAGAGAAGACAAGACCTGACATGGTCATGTCACTAAATCCTATGATGTCACTATATTCTTTTCTTGACCTCACTTATTGACAGTGAAAATGATATTGCCAGACAATCATTTTACACCTGCAGATCCTGAACTAGTTCATGTTAATGTAATCTATTTCATATGATACCTTCAAGCTTATGAAAAGCAAAGAAAAGAGATTATTTTGCTGTTTGGTCTCTAAAGAAAATCTCAATTTTTAATGGCATAAATAGCTTGAAAATTATGTGACAAGATTTTCTTTAAAAAATGCAATTTCCTGGCTTGATTAGTAACACAGAAATCATAGTAAATATATATGAAACAATTATCTTCAAAACAGAGATCATGAGACAAATGTTGAACCGCCAAACAACCTCTGAATATTCATTAACAAAAATTGAAGATGTTGAGTGGAGATACTTCTCTCTATCAGTTTTAGCAATCTTAAAGTTAGACTTTGGACTGATCTGCCTAGGTCTTCTCTGTAACCAGGAAGGAAAAATAGAATTTCTAAGAAAAATAATGTATCCAATCTTAAGAAAAAGTGTCTAAGTTGTGCTGAAGCACCTTGCACACATACTTTTTTTCTTTCTAATGATTAGAAAACAAGCCTGTAAAACTACAGCAAACACCGAACATTTGGATTGTTAAAGATAGGTGAAATAAATCCTATACTTCATCCAAAATACTTTCAGACACTTTTTGAGCATGAATAATTTGGAGTACCTAAAGAAACTATGAGTGGATAGTACATTATAGCTAATTGAAGGTGGAGAGTGTCCTCTTTAAACTTGATATGAACATCATTTTGTCAACTTATTTAAGTGTAAGAGGATCCATCACAAGATCAGGCTGGGCAATGAGTGGATTGAGAGGAGCCATGAGGAGAAGGAATTGGGGGTATTGGTGAATGAAAAACTGAATATGAGCAAGCAATGTGCGCTTGCAGCCTAGAAAGCCAATTGTATCCTGGGCTGCATCAAAGGAAGCATGACCAGCAGGTCAAGGGAGGTGATTCTGCCCCTCTACTCGGTTCTCATGAGACCCCACCTGGAGTACTGTGTTCAGCTTTGGGGCCTCCAGCGTAAGAAAGACATGGACCTATTGGCGCAGGTCCAGAGGAGGGCCACGAAGATGATCAGAGGACTGGAGCACCTCTCCTATGAAGACAGGCTGAGAGAGTTGGGCTTGCTTGGCCTGGAGAAGAGAAGGCTCAGGGGAGACCTTCTAGCAGCCTTCCAGTACTTAAAGGGGGCCTACAGGAAAGCTGGAGAGGGACTCTTTATCAGGGAGTATAGTGATAGGACGAGGGGTAATGGCTTTAAACTGAAAAAGGGTAGATTTAGATTAGATATAAAGAAGAAATTCTTTATTGTGAAGGTGGTGAGACACTGGCACGGGTTGCCCAGAGAAGTTGTGGCTGCCCCATCCCTGGAAGTGTTCAAGGCCAGGTTGGATGGGGCTTCAAGCAACCTGGTCTAGTGGAAGGTGTCCCTGCCCATGGCAGGGGGGTTGGAACTAGATGATCATTAAGGTCCCTTCCAACCCAAACCATTCCATGATTCTCTGATTCTATAAGTTCTTCTCTTGATTTAGCAGGCAATCATTAAAAAGTAATTTTAATCTATTGTTTAATATACAGTATGGAGATAATTTGGATCCTAGATTCCATTGTCAGTGAAATGAAAATAACGATTGACAGTACATTACCCAGTGAGAGTACTCATGCATGAATCCCTGGGCTTGTGTACTTAAATGAGTGAAATGATTGTGATCAAATGAAGAAAGTGTTGGAACGAGTAGGTCTGCAAAAACAAAACATTCACAATACAGCCTGTTTCCCTTTAATATGGTTGCTGCTGAAAGAGGCACTCCCATTCTGCACTTCTGTCCACAGCTACCTGCTCTCAGTGCCTTTACTGTGCATATTTGAGTATTTGGATGGCCTTGAAAGGAGCAAGAGGGAATTGATTTGCTTGATAAGTAACTATGTTTTTTGCATTATGTGTCTTGGGATAGATTCCCTGATTGATCACCATTTGACCTCCTGATTGCAGAGAAAGCAGAGGGCATGTGCAATGAGGGAAGAGAGGGAAAGAAGCCACCCCTTTTTCTGGTAGTCTACACTCACAGCAGGTTAACTGATGATGCAACTATATCTAAAGTTAGTATTTCAGATCCAGTTCCATGTATATCTTCATCTCACGTGATACTTTTAGAACACAAGTGTCTCAAAATTTAACATATTAAATGCTGAGTAATCTCAGTAGGATGGAGAAAAAAGCTAAAAAGAAGGAAAAAAGTAAGTTAGGATCCTGGAGACTAGTTGATTGGGAGAGATTAATGGGAGAAGTTGCAATATGTCCACTAGCTGAGCCTTTCAAAGTGAGGCCTTTTGCACTGTCATAGTGATGATTAATTTAGGCAGATGTGACAAGGACGGAAAGGAAAAAAAAAGGGAAAATGCCAGCAGCATAACGGACTGAAGGAATTTACTGTTTTTAACAAGGGCTAACAAAGGTGTGAGAAGCACCTAGCAGAGAGCTGATGACAAACCCAAATTACCCAGCAGCTGGGAATGTGGGTTGACAGGGGAAGCAGGTCCAGAAGATACTGGAGCAAGTGTTACTACACAGCAACAGGAATAGGTTTGGGGGTTACTTGAGGACCAGCTCATAATAAACAAAAGCTTCTTGAGCCTTTGGAGGATTTTCATGGGAGCAGCATGAAACTTGTTGCTTTTGGAAGGCTCTCAGTAGCTTTGATTTTTGAAGGGCTTTGTACATCAATCTTGTACTAAAAAAGAGTGGCCTAAATCACAGAATTGCACACTGTTAGCTGTAGTCCTTAAGAGTTTCACGAAGAAATATGTTTGAGTACTAAACATCAGTGTCTCTGTGCTCTTACTCTTTAGCTCAACAATTTATATGTCCATCCTGTTGATATGTCTAGCGTGTCCAGAGACGGGCAACGAGGCTGGTGAAGGGTCTGGAACACAAGTCCTATGAGGAGCGGCTGAGGGAACTGGGGATGTTTAGCCTGGAGAAAAGGAGGCTGAGGGGAGACCTTATTGCTCTCTACAACTACCTGAAAGGAGGTTGTAGAGAGACGGGGGTTGGTCTCTTCTCCCTAGTAACAGACAACAAAACAAGAGGAAACGGCCTCAAGTTGCGCCAGGGGAGGTTTAGATTGGACATTCGTAAAAACTTCTTTACCAAAAGGGTTGTCAGGCATTGGAACAGGCTGCCCAGGGAGGTGGTGGAGTCCCCATCTCTGGGGGTATTCAAAAGGCGTTTAGACGAGGCCCTAAGGGATATGATTTAGTGGGGGACTTGGTAGTGCTAGGTTAATGGTTGGACCCGATGATCTTGGAGGTCTCTTCCAACCAGAACAATTCTATGATTCTATGATTCTATATGTTCATATGAACAAAAAAAAGATCTCCTCAGATTTCTGATCTCAAGTTGGTAAGTAAAAAGAATTGCTTCATCTGTCACGTTAGTGGTATACATGAAGTTTGCACAGTTGTAGTTTGTGGATTTTAACCAAATCCTGATAAGTTGAGGGCAAAGGTATAATGCTTTTAATGTCAGCAGGACAGATTTTATTTTTCTAATGGAAAACAATTAAAAGTAGTAAGACATCAAAAATTCTCAGTGACTAGATAACATATTGCCCAACCAGATAATTAGTGTCAAGCATTATCAGGCAGATGTGAAAGGCTAAAGCAAGCCATGGTGAATCAAACATCAGATTTCCTGCCACTTAGGAAATTACAATGTATGAAGCACTGAAGGCAAGATGACACACTTCAACCAAAGATAAACACTTCTTTCTTCAGATGTGCTAGAACAGGAAGATGGTTTTTTTTAAATAAATTCTTCCCAATTCTAAGTTACTTATCTAGAGACAGTTACAAAATTACAGAATAAGCCCCCAAAGACCAAGTGTGGTTGCAGTTTTTGTGGATGAGGCAGTCAACTGTTTTCAGATTATTTCAGAGCAGTTTTGGAAGTACGCTGCTGGAATTCACCGACCAGTTTGAAGACTATTTAGTGCTATGAATAATAACATCAGTGTATTACTGCAATTTGGGAGAGGCCCTTTTCATGCTAGGGATGAGTTCCACATAAGGAGAGAATTTCTTTTATAGTTAATGGAAAGAATTAAATTTTTCCTGAAGTTTTCCTCCTATCATCAGACCTTAAAAACAAGGAAGATAGATTTCACCCTAACCGCTGTTATGAAGAGGCATTTTCTAGCATGTTTTCTTCAGTGGAAGACACAAGTGAGTTAGCTATCCAGTCTTTTGCCAACACAGGATTTTTTTCTCTCTGCTCCTGATACTGTTCTGAATCTGTTCACGCTGACTCTATATTCACAGCAAATTTCAGTTGCAGGTTGTGGCAGGATACACTATTCCCTATTAGTACATTTTTTAGACAGTTTTGGAGCATGAATTAGTACTTGTTGTTACTTTAAAAAAATCTACCATGACATCTGAAACATTTGTTTATAGTCTTAGTGACTTGGCATGCCCTGCTTTTCGGGAGGATGAAATTACTCGCGTAGTTTATTTTCCAGTATTTTAGTAGGAAAAAAAAGGTAAATTCTTCAAGCTTTAAATACTCTTTCACCACAGGATTGTCATTATCCATACAATCTTTCCCTCTTACTAAAATGCATTGCATCACAAGAATTGCTGATTATTTGACTGGAAAGTGTGCTAATTTATACAATATATTTACTGCAATTTTAAAAGCTTATTTATTTATTAGATTGTTGAAATTAAGGGATGCTATGCTATGTTAAGAAATTCAGACCTGATGTTTTTCTCTTTGATTTTAATAATTACCTGTGTATATCTATTAGGCATAGCCATCCTTAGTGGTGAAGACTCTAAACTTTTTCTTTTCACTACAAGTCAGTCCTTTTTTTTTTTCTTTCCCCATTAATAATCCTGATTTAGACTTCTCTGAAGACAAGGCATTCACTTTTACTACTCCATTACCCTAATTTGTAAAATGATCTCCTACCAAATCTCTAGTTATGAATATCACATTCTGAATTTAAGTTTCTTTTAAATATGTAGCTATTCAGTCATCCATTTAATGATGCACAATTGCCTACATTATTGAGTTAGAATCTGAAATCTCTGTTTAAAGGGAGTTTTAGTTTTTTATTTTGAATATATTTACTTTGTATGGCATGCTGTGATAACTTAATTGAATAGGTTAAATAATTTGTGCAGTAATATACTGTGTGAAGCAAAAGTGTCACAGCAAAATATTTTCTTCAAATGACGGGCAGTTAACTCTATCAAAATAATTTATGCCTAGAAGCATAAAGGGAAAGATTACCAAAGGTAAATCACATTACCTTTCTCTGCATATAACGAAATAGTTTGCATGCAGCTAGGAAGATATTCCCTAAAGTACCAAAGATACTGAAACTACACAGAGAAACATCAAAGACATTAGAAGTAATTTTTATTGCCATATAGAAGCTGAAGGAAAGAGTAATAGTCAAGTCTTCCAATACCACCTTCGTCTTTCAAATAATAAATAACCCATTCTTCTCTTTTGAGAAGCACACTCAGGAGAGATGAAAGCTTAAATAAAACATCTTTCCTGCTGACAGAAGTGGTTTTTTGTATAAAAATCAACCTAAAAAAAAGAATGTGCATGCATTTTGTTTCTAATGCATTATGTAGATTTGAATATTAGAGATTGTTACTGAGCTATAAAGTAAAATTAAGAGCAGTGTTATCAATAATAAGAGGAAATAATTGGATGGGTTGACGACAGAGCCTAGGCTTAACACTTAAAAGAAAAGATATCAGCAAAAATAACAAATATTAATATTAATTATGGGGAAGTTTTTCTTAAATGAGATCTAAATATCCTAAAAAAAAAATCATATTAATCTGATAAATATGGATTAATTTTCACTTCATGTAGTGAGTCTCATAGTAGCAGGAATGAGTGCTCTGTTATTTGCTTGAGCATCCACTAGATAGGATTGTCTTTTTGATCTTTTTAATGATTATTACAAAGCATGGACAAAGTGCTTGGCAGTAGATTTGATCTAAAAATCTGTTTAGTCATTTAAAGTCTTTACATTGACCTAAAACTGACCTTTTAAAGGACAAAACAAATACAGTCCTTGTTCAAAAGATTTTACCATCCAAAATGCAAGCATAGGCAGGAGAGAGTGCTGGTTACTAAACTAATTTGCCTAATTAGCTTGAATTTCAGGAGAGGGTGGGGATCCAGCTAGAGAATCATGGGACTCAGTATGGTCTCATATACTCAGATATAGATGGTCTCATAGTATGGTCTTTCTGGGTATGTTTTTCAGAACAGTTTTATCATAAGCCTGACATAACTGGTGAAAGTTCCCTTGGTATGTCTACATTATGTAAATATCAGCCCACAGACATCATTCAAATACTGTAAGCATGTAAATTCAGTCTTTAAGCATGGCCAGAGTGCAACCTCTACAGCATGCCCGCTCTCATGTGCATACACAGCTGATGGGGCACTGAAGTAGTCAAGTCCTTTCACAGATGGTCATTTTATAATTGACAGAAACAACCCTGTATGGTTTAACACTTTTTTTTTTCCCCCCACAGTT
Source organism: Phoenicopterus ruber ruber (assembly GCA_009819775.1). NCBI lineage: Eukaryota > Metazoa > Chordata > Aves > Phoenicopteriformes > Phoenicopteridae > Phoenicopterus > Phoenicopterus ruber. The sequence continues at coordinate 184,071,090 of CM020215.1, read as the reverse complement.
TTACCTTTTTCCAGCTAATCTTTTCACTGACAATGACTGATACAGGCACTGTTTTCAGCCAGTAGTACGGCTACTTGTTTGTAGGAGAGCAAATATTTATTCTAAACTTTTCTGGACTGAGTCTTTTTATGCCATTTAGTCTTATAGCTGGAGAACATGACCTCTTTTAATTTACAAGCACAGATCTAGGCTTAGATAACCAAATGCTATTCAATATTAAAGTGAGGTGGAAAGCATTTGAATTTATGGAAATTAATCTGTTCCCAGGACTTCATAATAACATTGATAAGAAATGTGTTAAGAATAATTCAAGTGAATTTTAGAAATAACTGGAAGGTGTAAAATTCAAATTATTATAGCAATTCAAACTATAGTAACTCTCAAGGAAATCTCATTTTAGACTGAACTTTTAATTTTTAACACATCATATTTTAGCGCTGAGATTTTTAAGTACTTACTATTGGCTTAATATCATCTCTGGAAGTCAATGCAAATTTTACATTTGTACATCATGAGAAAGTCAGGAACAAGCTGGAACACTCTTGACAACTCCCCTCTAAATGTATCCTTAAACCTGTTTACACCATGAGTCTTTTCTTGCTGAAACAATAAAATCCTTAATGTGGTACATAACCTGGCTTCATAATATTTCTTTCTGGAGCCAGAGCCCAGATGCAAGTTTGATCAAATTTCTGAACCTATAATTCATAATTTGGACAAACCCATTCCATCTGTGAGAATGGATTAGCAATAATCTGAAAGGCTCAACATTCATTAATCTTAATTATCCGTCAGTTCTTTCTTCAGGTTAAATATACCATCAATTTCTTTAAGCCAGCACTCTGACTTTCTTCACTCTGTTGGAAATAGAAAAGAATTATGCTTGTTTTACCAGTATATATGTTTGTGTATGTACGGATAAGGAAATAATCCAAAACCACATCTGCAGTGGAAATCATCTCTAAGATGCAAATGTCCACATCTAAACTAGCCATCTTAAGTTTCCTAGTCTGCAGAGAAAAACAGAAACTTTTACAGCAAGGGTCTTTTAATCCTGAAGGAGTTGTCTGAACTAAGTCTTACGAACAGCTGCTCCAAATTTACTTATTTCTCTCCATCTGCCTGGTAGGAAGGTTTGGGTTGCCCATCGCATACATGTCTACAATGTAGCCATGTAAAGCTTGAATCCTACCACTCCCGTAATACAAATATTTTTCAGTATACCCTTAAATTGACTAAGGTTTCTGAAAACTCAAAAATAATGAATATTGCATTCTTTAACGCTAATATTGTTTCCCTGTTGCTTAAAATGATTTCCAACACATCCATACTTGTTTAGCACTATGTTAGATATGTCTGCACTAATTTGTACTATGCAATGTGGGCCTGCTCTGAGCGGAGACGTAGGTTTTTTAGAATACTATGGACTTGGATGAGGCCAAAGGTGAAACCCAGATGTTAACATTGTCAAAACAGTGTAATGCTTTGAGCAGATGAAAACAGAAAGTGGCCTATGCTCTTTGTTACTCCAAAGCCCTGACAATCATGACCGCCATCATGAGATGTTACAAACAGAGATTTCAATGTATTATGCATCAAAAGAAGCGTGGCCAGCAGGTCAAGGGAGGTGATTCTGCCCCTCTACTCCACTCTCGTGAGACCCCATCTGGAGTACTGCGTCCAGCTCTGGGGCCCCCAGCATAAGAACGACATGGACGTGTTGGAGCAGGTCCAGAGGAGGGCCACGAAGATGACAAGAGGGCTGGAGCACCTCTCCGATGAAGACAGGCTGAGAGAGTTGGGCTTGTTCAGCCTGGAGAAGAGAAGGTTCTGGGGACACCTTCTAGCAGCCTTCCAGTACCTCAAGGGGGCCTACAAGAAAGCTGGAGAGGGACTTTTGACAAGGGCATGTAGGGACAGGACAAAGGATAATGGTTTTAAACTGAGAGAGGGTAGATTTAGATGAGATCTAAGGAAGAAATTCTTCCCTATGAGGGTGGTGAGGCACTGGCACAGGTTGCCCAGGGCAGTTGTGGCTGCCCCCTCCCTGGAAGTGTTCAAGGCCAGGTTGGATGGGGCCTTGAGCAACCTGGTCTAGTGGATAGTGTCCCTTGCCCATGGCAGGGGGATTGGAACTAGATGATCTTGAAGGTCCCTTCCAACCCAAAGAGTTCTATGATTGTCTGAAGAATGGTGCATGAATTTATGTCATTCTCATTTATGTAGTTTTGAGGAAGAATCGTGCCTCAGAAAGACATAATGGAGTTCTACTCCAGAGAGGAGCCTTTATCAGGGGGCAAGAATTTTCTTGACTCATCACTAATTATGTTCCTTTCCCACTGTGCTTAGGTCGGCCCAGGCTGTGCCCACACTCTTTCACTGCCCAGAGGTACAGGTAAGGAAGAAAGGAAGAGTTACTACTTCCCCTGAGCCATTGCTCTCTGAGGTAAAAACTGCTCTGTAAGGTGAATGTTCCTCAGTCCTCACTTTCAAATACTAAAGCCAACACATTTCAACACCCAGAAGGATCAAATAAGAAATGATCAGCATTTGATAGAAGTTTGAGCTGATGATAGACAAAAACCCAAGAAAAAATAACTTTAGCACTTCATACCAATACAACAAATAAATAAAAAACAGTAAGTATATTCACTGGTTAATTCCAGAAACCATGCATATCTATAACACTTCATAAAAAGCAGGCAAAATGGTCCAATGATATTTTTTCATGCTCCATGACAAAAGGGTTTTTAGCGTGTCCTTTAGGTACAGGTTAATTTTAGTTGATAATAATAATGATAATAAAGCACAACAATCTCTGCTGTCAGAGTAAAACAATAGGAAAAAAAAGACAAAAAAAAGAGACCTCACATGTTTTCAGTGGCGAACTTTTTGCAGTCTTTTCCTTTTAGTATGTAAATTCAATATGGTATTTCAATACCCTGTGTTATCCTTGCAACTGCTAAAACTTAGTCAGTTTAAAATAGCTGTTATTCATAATAGCTTTTATGATCAGGACACTTGATCATTAGAAAATGATCACACCTAAAACAAGCTAAAAACAGCTCAGGCCAAAACAAGCCACGGAAAAGTGCTGAGGTTGACAGAACAACATAAATCCTGTGCCCTTTTATAAGTAATGGCAAACTTATATTTACAGGGCTACAAAAGAAAAGTGCCTACTGCCGTTTGAGGGGTCTATGACAGGGTTGGCAGAAATGACACAGGCTCCTTTCTGGAGTACGTCAGAATCAATACAAGACACCCTAGCACACCTAATATGGCTAAACGTCTCTGCTGGAAAAATGGAACGTCACCTTTACATTTGTTCAGCTGAGCATCTCTTTGTACTCTGTACTCAATGATAGCATGGGAGCATACTGTGAAGGTGAAAAGACAGCAGAAATTTTTGTGCTTTATTATCATTACCAACTAAAGTCCAGTGACTTGGACTTGGCTTATAATTGGAGCTTTTGAATACTAAACTTACATCTAGACCTCTGTGATAGGTGCCCAAATGTAGGTATCCTCTTTTCAAACTGAGTTACATCACTGAACTCAGAGTAACTACTAATACTCCAAAGTCTGTAGCTGTATCACAAGTACTGTGTCATATTCCCTAGCTTTGTGGAGAAGTCTTGTAAATTCCAGGCAGTTCTATTGCTGCAGTCTAAAGTAGGCAAACCATATCTTATACATTATGTCTAGCAAAGACTTCAACCTATCTTTGACAAGTAGATTACTGTCAAATTGAAAGAGGCCAAACATGTCAAACTAAGAACCTTTAGAAGTTGTATATGCATAAAAAGATATCAAAAGAGGGCTTTTATTTGTATTTATAAATAATTAATTCTTCATAAGCAGTCTCATGCCTAAATTCTTACACAGAATTTGGCAAATGTATACATTTATGCACCTGTGCCCAAGTATAAAAAATATTTGATGTTGGCTTAAATCTAAAACTTGAAGTGCTCTGAAGTTTTCAAGTCTAAATTTTTCAAGTCTTCTCAACTCCAAGTTGCCCCAATTGAGAGCATTGATACAACTTTCCAAGGTAGGCAGTAATCCTGGGTGGCCTCTTGGACCAGCTTACATATATAGCTGGTTTCTAGATGACACTTTCTGAAAAGGCACTTTCCAAGGCACTTTCAGAAAAGGTGCTCCATTTGATACATCCCACGATGTAGCCCCTGGAATCCTTTTTTTCATCTTGGAAAATCAGAATCCTTTCTGACTGTTGGGTCTTTTTCCTTACCAAACGGAACTGTTGTTGGTGTTTAGCATCTTCTGCTTGTGTTTGTCTATTCCATTTGAAGCATTAGTGCATGTCTTTAGGATAGACAAGAGTTATGCGTCAGTGATTCTGCTTTTGCAAAGGAGTTAGGAGTAGGTGGAAAAAGTATTTCTAATCTTCATCTATTAAATTACTACACCTCTTAAAAAGAATGGTTAGGATATGTGTTTCCTAATACATATGCCATTCTAGCTGGAAACAGTGAAATTTGGTAACAGATACACTAATGAAAGGCCCTATCTAATATTTTTGTCAAGGTGACATTGCTGATTCACATGCAGAACAAGTTTCTCACTAGTACTTAGGACGAGAGAGCAATTTCAACATTAAGAGGTTGAAAAATACACAGAAAATTACACAGAAAAGGCCATTGAAGAACCATTTTTGCTCACTTATTCTCCTTTTATCTGCACTCCTTATACCTCTGCTTTCTTTTGGTGTTTTTTTAATTTATGTGTGTGTTTGTTTTCTTTTCCTCATATTATGGCAGTATTGCTCACTGTTGACAAAAAATTGTATTTTGTAAATAACCCCAGGCCATCACTTGCCGGTCTGTGGAAACTCCATCTCTGGACTCTGTCGCCAAGGTTCATCCTCTTTCTCCCTGTCCCCTAAGAAGAGAAAGTTTTTCCACTTGGGCCACTGCTTTGGTTGGAGAAAGCATCTCCTTCTAACCCTCACAGCAGTGGCGCAGGGACACCTGCAGAAAGAGGGTGGGACCAACTGCAGATGGCACCGGCACGGGCACGAAGCATCCTGGGAAACACCCACATATACTCGTGACCAAAACCAGCTTGGTAAAGCTTCTGGGAAGTAGCTTTGCAGCAAAGGCCCTGGGGGTCCTGGTGGACACCAAGCTGAACAGGAGCCAGCAAGGTGCCCTTGCCTCAAAGGCGGGAAGTGGTACCCTGGGCTGCACCAGGCAAAGCATTGCCAGGAGCTGGAGGGAGGTGACCCTTCCCCTCTGCTCAGTGCTGTGCCCAGGTCTGGGCTCCCCAGTAAGAAACTGCCATGGACATGCTGGGGAGAGCCCCCCAGTGCCCCTCCCTCACCCATCCCCCCTGCCCACAGCGTGACTGTTGGGGTCAAAACAGAGAAAGCAGCTTGGGTCTCACAGAGCTCTTTCTCTGCCCCTTCCTCATGCACAGGCCACCAAAAGGAGTGGAGGGAGTCTGGGTGTCCCAGCTACTCTCCATCAAGCTCCTTGTGAAGGAGCTGAGCTGCCGCAATGATGTGAGTGTCCCTCCTGTCTCTGCTCTGCCCCCAGAGGCTGCTCCAGCCCAGCATCAGGTGCATCGCTTCTCACATTACGCTTTTTTCCCCTTGCCCAGGCAACGACACTACACACCAGCAGCCTGGAGAGGCTAGTCGAGGGCCAGGCAAAGGTGAGGATCACTCGGGCTGCTTTTACAGGAGATCTCCATGTCCCAGCCTCCCCCAGCACTGGTGTCCTGCCCCACTGGGTATGTCCTGGGCTGCTGGCTGCAGCAAAGCCTCTTGGCCAACCTCACCTCTCACAAATCACCAGGGGCCAATGAAGCTTTCCAGAGGTCCTTTCTGTTGCAGGGTTACTTGGTGAGTGCTGTACCTTTCTTGCAGACTGGTGTAGAGCAACATCCACCACCAGCCCTGTCTGGCAGCAAAGGTAGACTTGGCCACTTGGCAGATGGGTTTGGAAAAGACGGGCAGGACGGCCCTTCTCTTCTCCTCTTGCAGGCGGGCACTTGTGCTGCATGGGCTGCTGCTGCCCTTCCCGCAGGGCACATCCATCCCCCTTACTCTGTGGCAGGAGAGAGCTGAGCCCCTGGGGGCCCCTGGTTCCCAAATGGTGTCTCTCCCTTGTGCTTAGCAGTGCTGAGGGAGTCCGGGACCACTCTCCTGGTGGTTCTTATCAAGGGGTTTTGCTCTAGTTTCCTTGGCAGCAGGCAGGACCCAGAGGAGGAAGGGACTGCCCTGGCCCTTAACACAGCGAGGGACCTCGGCCGTTTCAGAGGTGCCTGGGCGGTTGGGCTCCGGCAGCAGGAGGGCTCTCTTTGGCTGGCCCTTGGCAGCTCTCTGCAGCCAGGACAGCATGCTGACCTAGCCCATCCAGGTAAGCAAACCTGACCGCGGGTTCTCCATCCTTCTGACTCCTCCTGAGAGCTGCTGTCCCCAGCAGAGGGACCCCAGGTGGGGCTTGGGGACAAAGCCGGTTCCTCCCCATGTCACCTTCCTGCAGCCACCCCTCCATCCTGCCCCAGTGAAAGCAGAGCTGTCCACACCTGCTCCTGAATGACAAATGTCACATCCTATTCCCTTGCCAGTTGCATCCTGCAGTGTACAACATGGCAAACGATGTATACTGAGAGAGTCCTGGACCCTAGTTGTATGAGAGAATTAAACATTTGTATTCTGGTTTGTTTTCTCCATTACTTGAAAGGCATTCAGAATACTACCTTTGCCATCCTGCTACAGTTAGGCCAACAGTGAACTTTCCTAGGAACAAGTTTTTATCTTTGTGTTTTCATTTACAAACCTATTGCTGAACAAGTCATATTTTAAAGGGGTGCCATATTAAACAATATTACATTTGTAGAAAGCCTTCAAAATAAGTCTGTTGTGTTTAGGATGTCAGAGTATGGTAGTCAGCAACCATAACTGCTGTAGCAACAAACATATGCAATTGAAACAATCACTGCTTTTTAATATGGCAACAGAAGCACTTTTTTTTTTTTAGCAGGCACAAAGCATACTTTTCTTCTTAATTTTAATTAGTCTGGAAAAATTATCATTAGTGTAATTGGATTTTTTGTTGTTTATTAAATGTAAACAAATTAGCATGTTTACAGAAAGAATCTTTTCCTCCTCACAAAAAAATGCTAAAATGATGAGCAGCTCTGAAATGCAAGGTAAATAAGATCCTCGTGCACAAAACCCTAGGCTTCAATTTTCTGCCTCTCAGAGAATTCTTAACAGCATTTTCTTGTCACGAATGACATTGTCATTCATTGGCCTCATTTTAGTTGGATGACAAAGGTAGTACTCTGGATAAGTTGTCTTTCAAGTAATGGAGAAAACAAACCAGAATACCGATGTTTCATTCTCTCATACAGCTATAGTCCATGGCTTTGGGAGTGGAGAGAACAGTTAAAACTAAAATATGCAACCTCTACCAGCAATTTTCTTGAAGATTTGTTCTTTTTGGATCTTTTTATTAATAAGTAGTCTTAGCAAAACCTGTAGAGAATGGAGGTTGCAAAAGGTGAGTAGACAGTTTTAAATTAACTGCATTGCTTTGTTGATACCCCAAAATACACATTTATATATGTATCATATGCAGAGGCACATCTTTTTCTACATTTTCTAGTTCATTTTGAATAAGTAAAAAGTGTATTTTCTCCAGTGTATTCAGCTTCTGATGTTATTAGAACTCCATGTAATTTTTTTCAATTTTAAAATGTAATTTAAGCAATATTGATAATGGTGCAAATTAGCAACCACCTAATTTTAGGGAAGTTAATTTATACCAGAAGAAGTATTTAACACTACTTAAACACTGGGAATTCTGGAATTGCTGAATTGCTGTAATGATTACTTGGTGCCAATATCTGTCGGATACCACAGTGGTTATAGTGTGCAGAATTTTTACATGATAAATGTCTTGCGAGATAGAAGAAAAAAGTCTTGTGTTTATGTTATAAACCCTAAAGAGTGAGGACTCCAAGTAATATACAACATGACTACTTTAACCTGTGACAGCCAGTTGTATTCCAGGCTTGCTGTTGTACTTCCACACAATGCAAGAGAAACAAATTTCTTGTATTGTGATATAAATGCTGTGGGATAAATATAAGCTATACAGAACAGTAAAATGCCTATCGATTCCAAAATGGAGCTTGCAAGAGCCGAAACATCCAGTCCTAATTATTCAACAGTCCGTACAGAAATGGTCATATAAGCAGTCCCTACCGACAGACTACTCTCTTTAAAGTTTTAATCTTTTTTTTTAAAAGTAAAAAGCAAATAAGCAAAAAGTAAGCTGATACTATTCAATGTTCTCCTGAAAATCTTTCCTCTTGAAAAGTAGAAGCAGGAGCGTTGGCCACAGAACAGACTTTGACAGTCAAACACCAATGTACATAAATCCTCTGTGACAACACCAATGTATTACATTCCCTATTATACTTCCAAGGACTTCATCCTGAAATTGTTAGCATACTGCATAAGCTAGTCCATATTTCCAGTAACTAGTGCCCTTTTCACCTGTGAAAATTGGATGGATTTTTTTTTTTTTTTTTTTTTTTTTAGAAAAGGAGATATTGGCAGATATTAAAAGGATCCAATATGACTGGAAAGATATCGGGGGCGGGGGGGGGAAGCATATTCATTGTTTCAGAGTTCACAACGAAATCTATTAGGATGCTTTCAGTACTTTAGCTTCCAAAATAATCTTTCACTTTCTTTACAGAAAGGCTGCCAGTTTTGTCATTGAACTGCATCTGTACTACAACGCTCATTGTAATTGCAAGATCCTGAGAAATAAATGACAGCTGTATCAGGAGATTAGCAAACTGCTCCTCCAACAGCTTCTGCGGCACTTCCATTGATGTACCAAATTTAGACAGAAAAATCTCACATATAGTCCTGGCTAGAGCGGCAAGCTGCTGCTGACAGTTTAGTTACAAAACAGGAGTGTGAGGCGCATTAACTTCTTTTTGACCTTGGCACCTCAAGACCAAAGTACAGACTTTTCTTTTTGGAAGCCTTGACAGAATATTATTCATATCCTAATATTGATCCTGTAGCTCTAGGTCTGTTTATTTAAAGGAAGACTTCATTTTTAAATAAACATAAAACTAATAACTTATTTGACTTTCTCTTTTCCTTTTTTTCCCAATTCTCTGGAGAAAAAAATAATTTTTTTTTCTGCATGTGTTTTATTTGAGATTGAAAGAGAATGATACATCAAACCCATGAGGATTGATAGTTCATTGGGGTTTTTTTAAATGGAAAAGTAAAGCCAGTTTTGTTAAGAGAAGTGTCTAGTCTTGACTCAGCTACTCTGTAAATATTTTTTCTCAGTTATAAGCAGTCATCAGGATTGGTCTCGCAGACTTATCTTAGTATTATAAAGGTAAACAGACTGGCTGTAGCATGTGCCCTTGCATCATGGTATTTATTCACCCAGACTGAGGAACTAAGCAAAGTGCAAAAAACTGTCTTCCAGCTCATACTTACTGTTTTCTTACTTCAGAAATTGTGATATGCAGTGCAGTGAAGGGAGGGTGCTGCTGTGGCCCTGGACTTGCCCTGGGACTGAGCTGAGACAATCAAAGCTAAGAGTTCAGTAGTGCCTCGTACCCACCGGTAAAGGTCTGCCCATAGATAACTTTGAACCTCAGACTAGTGACCTTGAAATGGAAACTCTGCTTAAAGGACAGCAGACGTGCATAACGTTCCCTAACTGGATGTGCCGCACAGTGTCTTCTACCCCTTACAGCTTGCTTCAGAAGGAATGGGTTTGTGTCAGTGATTTGGTGTAAATCTGAAGCTGCCACTACAGAAGCAACAAAGGATTGATAATATGATTCACAGACTGGGTCTGTCAACGGCAAACTAAACTGAGGTTTGATCTTCAATACTGTTGAACATAGAAATGCTTTATTTGACCCCTAGCTAAAACAAACAAACAAACAAAAAGAAAAAAATAAAGAAAATCAGAGGGCGGGGGGAGAACTAGCTTCATTTCTGAAAGATTCAAAACAAAAGTACTGGTGGAAGCAATGACAGATTTGTGAGATTATGGAAGAAGTAGTATGATCTGGCCTTCTACAAAACCACCTCCCTTTGGGCATTCCATTTATATGCATGAGCCCTATTTTATTTTCAGTAGCAGACAGGTGTCTAATAGAACATTTTAATAATTTCTAAGAACGTGAATCCTGCAACTCATTGAAAACAAAACCTTTTACATTAGTAGTATTGTGACATGCCAGTAAAATCAATAGAATATGTGAATTTTATAAATACAGGAGTGATTATGAATGTATTGGAACAAGATCCCAATGCTAAGCAAACTATGCAAAATAAATCTGTTGCAAATATGCATGAAGCAGAAAACTGTCACCACTTCAACCATCCTCTCCACATGCTTTACTTTTCATATGGATGAATTTACAACACACATAACGTACGATTTTGGACTACCAATTGTTCATTTGCAGAACTGTCAATTCTATAGGTTTGAAAGCTGATATCTCACAAAAACTATATATGAGGAAAACTGCGGTAGTGATCTTACATCTTTTATCCAAAAAATTAGTTCCTTTTACACGACTTATCAAAATGGCAGACAACTTGTCGACTAGTTTTCTACATTATTTTTTGCTGTTTTAAGGAAACAAAACAGTTCTGAGAAGTGACTGATAAGCAACAGAAACTTGCACAAGTGGGAAAATTCATGATCATAAGATTAGGCACTGGGAAGAGGTGTGATGGAATTTAAGACCAGGATCTTCCCCTTTTCAGTTAAGTTAAATTTTTTTGTCAGCATTATGTGAATACACTCCATCTCATGTGACTACTACAAAGGTAAATTGTGTAGAGATCTGTGAAAAATCCCTCTTTCACACAAACAGACCAACTAGATACTTTGCAGTAAGATGGTTACTGCCAGGCATCTGAGTTAGCACTTGAATGTTCTGAGAACTGAGGATTACTTTTAGTCTTCTGCTACATTTGCATCCTTTCATGTCGCTAATAACAGACATATTAAAAGCAGTATATGAAAAAAAAAGCAAGACAAGGAGTTTTGATCAGTGAGGAAGCCTTTTGATGATACAGGGACATCTGCAGCAATACTAGTTCATCCTCCCTTCACATCAAAGTGAAGGCCTTGCAGGTCATAAAGTTGGATCACTAGTGAAGACTTAACTCCTAACTTTGGGGAGAGTTGAAGTTTAGAGGTGAATACATCTTCTTTGTCTGCAACTGATCTATTTAAACTATTGTTAATTCTTGGCTGCTCCCAATCAGGTGTCTCCCGCATAGAGTTGTTTTGAAACTGCAGGTTTTCAGGAAGATTTTTCCTCTAGAATTTTGTGCTGCCATTTTTCTCTGATATGCATGCCAACAATATATAGTCTTAAGTCCAAATTTTCAGCACTGAGGTTAAGAAAATTCAGCTGTTGTGTCTCACAGACAATTAGGTATTTAACAGGGCTTACATCTCAAATCTACCCTGGTGTTGGCTATTGGCAATATGTTGACAGACCAGAATATTTGATCTTCTTTTCCCTTCTCCAGATCAAACTGTTTAATGTTACTGTTACTTCAACTTTATAGAATCATTTAGGTTGGAAAAGACCTTTAAGATCATCGAGTCCAACCGTTAACCTAACACTGCCAAGTCCACCACTAAACCATGTCCCTAAGTGCCACATCTACATGTCTTTTAAATACCTCCAGGGATGGTGATTCAACCCCTTCCCTGGGCAGCCTGTTCCAGTGCTTGACAACCCTTTTGGTGAAGAAATGTTTCCTAATATCCAATCTAAACCTCCCCTGGTGCAACTTGACGCCATTTCCTCTTGTCCTATCGCTTGTTACTTGGGAGAAGAGATTGACACCCACCTTGCTACAACCTCGTTGCAGGTAGTTGTAGAGAGCAATAAGGTCTCCCCTCAGCCTCCTTTTCTCCAGGCTGAACAACCCCAGTTCCCTCAGCTGCTCCTCATAAGACTTGTTCTCTAGACACTTCACCAGCTTCGTTGCTTTTCTATGAACAAAGGTGTATGTTTGCCAAGTTAAAAACAAGCAAACAAACAAACAAACAAACATGAAGCTATTGCTGTTTTGAAGTCTACAGAACAATAACTGTTGTGGTTATATGGTAGATCATTAAACTTTTGACTAACAAGCTGTATTTTCCTTTTAAAAAGGAACATCTTTATTGTGAAATGTGTAAATAACAAATTACTCCAAGCAGCATTCTAATTTTGAAGATACTTTAAATGTCAGTAGTTTCAGAACAGCTCTTACTACTGACATCTCCTTTCAACCTTTTAGAAAAAAATAAAAATTCTGTTGTCACCAAGCACTATGATTTTTCATTGGTGTTGCTAATTGTTTCACTTATGTCCAAAGGTATTTATTTTGTTTCATCCACACTGTGACGCCGAGTAAGTTTATAGCACAGTACTTCAAATTTTACACAATACTGTAAAATAAAGAGACAATATAGTCTTCTCCTAAGAAAATACATTCCCAAGTCAGAAGTGAAACTACTATTTAATTTATTAAGTACTTCAAATCATATGGAAAAATAAATGATTGTAACCTTGAGATTTTCAGAAGTACTCTTCTAAGAGAAATGTCTATCCAAGACAAAAAAAGGTTGAGAATTCAGATATATTAATAGGAAATTGAAAATTCCAATTTCCTTGGTAAAGCAGGAAGCCTTCAATTTATTAGCTGCCAGTAAGTTTTGAGTCCTTAATGATCTGTTTTACATTCCCATGAGGTCAATGTTATACAAAGTTTAAAAAGCATAAGAATGGCAGTTTATATAAATTCTGTTACTGTAGATTTTAATTTTCTGTTTGATCCACGCAGATTTAATCTTCCTTTTCAGTTCAGCATTTTAGTACTCCACTAAGAGCATATTAACTGAACTTTATCATCCTAGACTCAATATGAATAGTGATACTTCTGTAATTAGAAAGTGCAAGAAATCAGTAGTCTAACTCTTGAACAGCTTCTGACCAGAAGCACTATAAATTAAGTTAATTGTATTCATATTTGTCTTGTCAGTTCTTGAACTTGGATGTCTAAACTTAGGTAAACTTGATCTCCCTTTAGAGACCTCTCAAGGAATCAACGTTTCTCTACAGACTGTGGGGACTTAAATAGTTACCTCAGGATAGCTGGATCTCAACCTTAACTCAATATTTATATTCAGTTTCAGGTTTGTCTTCTAAAAGTTTATTTGAATCCAGAAATTAGGATAGCACCTTCAGTTTCTAAAAATGTACATTTTTATACCCTATGGCTTTTTGCAGGCTCTAACACTACTGTGCTAAGTGTTCTTATTAAAGCCCAATAGCCTGAGAACCTCTCCTCTCAAGACTGTATGTCACTAACCACTGCTTTTTATCAAAACAAACACACACACAAACAAACCCCCCACTATAATAATAATAATGGTCTAATGCATTCACAATGCAATTTAAACTTGTAATAATGCATCCAGTTCACAATGGTGGTTTTGAAAAAATGCTTAAAAGCTTATTCAGACTTCCTATTCCAGATACCCACCTCAGGAATCACAATAGCTGAGAAGTGAGCATTAAAGAGTTAAATTTACTGGCTAACCACTTACTCATGCAAAGGTATCTAATGGTGGCACACTGCACAATAAAAGCTACTGCTAAAACATGCAACTTACAGAAATATGTCTGAAAACCACCAGCTCTGCTCACTCAGGACATACCTGTTCATACCAAAGGGCTACGAACCTGCTGTGCTCAATTCCTGTGAAAGTGTCCCAGCTTTGAAGTGGTACTTTTACATTTCTGTCACCGTTGAGACATTATGCAGAAAGAAATGCAACACTGAGGGTTGCTTATCACCTTTGCTTGAAGGAATCTGTGGTAAAAATGTGCAGAGGGATCCGTGGAGAGAGGAACCTGAACTCGGAGAGAGGAACATGGAATTCAGAGAATTTCCATGACAAGGGTTGCTTTCACTTATTGTCAATCTGTGCACCCCCCCAAAAAGAAAGATATTCCAAAGAACTGAAAAAATGGTAGTTTGTTTTAGGCTAGGTTGATAATTTTTCTTTTTTTTGTGAATTGTCTTTGTTAAGAAAGAAATAAAACCTGAATGTTTTACTGAAATATCACTTTTTAAATAAAAATGTATTATTTGGGGTTTATTTAGGGGAGGTAACTGGAGGGTGTAGGCATTTGGTTTTTGAGGAAATATTTCAATTACTCATTAACAAACATATCTACAAAGAAATACAAGTTCACCTGAAAGAATAAAGTCTTACTTTTTTTCCCAAATCAGTGGATTTTTTGAAAATCAGCCTTAAAATTAATTGCAAACACATATTTTAAGCATGCAAAGGACCAATCATACAGTATGGAGAGAATTTAAGGATGAAACTAAATTTTGCTGCCCAACATTTTGTTTATATGCTAAATGGGACAGGAAAATTTAACATGTTTGAATGATCATTACCCACAATTTTGAAATCAATTTGAAGATCTTTTTATTTTCTTCCCCTAAATGGTACATTCCCATTCAAAGAAGGAACTAACTAGATAGAATTTTATAATCAGTGCTGTACAGATAGAAATAAACTATTTTATAGCTTTATAATCTGTCCATCTCTTCTGAGGTTCTAAAGTAAAGATCACCATCTTATTTCTACCTGAAGGAAATGTAGCCTAGGACACCTTTCATGAAAATAAGAATAGACCCTACATGCTCTGTGCCCTAAACTTTAAATTACATATTGCCTTCCTGAATATAAGATTATTTATTTAAAATTATTTATTTTCTTTCTTTATTTTTCGTTATTTCTCTAACTAAGCAGGTTAAAATATTTGTTAAATGAGTGTAGAAGAGAGGTCTATAGACCAACATGATGGTAAGATGTCCTGTCTTTTGATTTGACAGTATACACAAGCTAAATAAAGTAATAGACAAAATGGTCTTTAGCACATTGCTAAAGTATTGCTGCATATAACATTGCCATACTGAAGTGACTGAGATGTAATAGATAAAAGGCATTATATTTTAAGAATATTTAAAAGACCTGATAACAGATAAAAGACAAAGAATTATTTTATTCTCTTATCCTGGGGACTCTTAACTCATTTTTGCAGGGCACGTCCTACATAGGATATAAACAATAGAGGAAGTCTGCTTCATTATTTCTGGGCATCTGTCAGTAACTGATCATAGGGCATATATTAAAAAGTCCTACTTCCAAAATTAAATATTTGCAATATCATTAAGGGTTTAATTTTTGTCAGAATTCATTTTCTGTGGATTTTTGCAGTATGGAACCTCTGGTGGCTTTCCATAATTCTGCTCCAATGGAGCGTGATCCTGATACTACTTAATACATTGTCTGACATTAAATACTCAGTAGTCAGGTCCAGAAAACTAAAACTAAAAAATGACTAGGTTAAACATGGGAACTTAAAACAAGTTTTTCGCTTTAGCTAAACTTTTGCTTAATAAAAAACAAAGACCATGGAAGAATGTCTTTTCTCCTGAAAAAAAAATAATTACAATAGAAATGGAAAAATAACCAGTTCAGGACATAATATGTATTTTCTCCTCCTTGCATAACTGGCAACTTTCACAAAACATTACTAGAAGAGTAAAAGATTGAAAATATTGTAATATGCTTTTAATGCATCGTCCCAAGATACAAATGCACAAAATGTTTTTGGATCACTTCATAGATATTCATAATGCTTGAATGTTAAGAAATCCTCTATCAATGCATTGCAAAATTCCAGTCCTATTCTTCTGCTCTGACGCACCTCTCCTAAGCATGTTGATGCCTTTTGAACCACCTTGTATGCTCATGCGAGTAACTGCTAGAAAAGGAGTGCAAATAATCTAAGTATAAGGAGGTAAGTAGTGTGTATATAAGGTGCTGCTTCTGTTGATTCCCGGTCGTTACGCCTGTTTGCTTCGCTCTTGGCTTTCAGATACTTGTGTTTATCTATATTTGCTCTTCCTAGTTGTTAGAAGACTAGCAACTGCCTCAGTATTTCTTCTCGTTCTGTATTGCTTTTGTCTTCTTGAGAGGAATTTATATTTCCTGTGTCTTTTGTGCCCCCCATGAAACCGCCTTACTTTATATCAAATAGTTGCTTACCTCTTGGAAGCCTACTTTTATGATTCATTGCCATTTTATTTTAGTTGGTTATATACCAAACTTCTACTCTGCCTAGTCTAGGAATATTACTTGTGGGAAGACAGATGAAAAATGAGCTTTCATTCTCTTTTGGCCAGAATGGATATTTAAGCGGGAGATCACAGTGCATTTTCTAGGGCAGCTTCAACACACATTATTGCCTGTTTATAAAGAAGAGACCATTTCCCTGAATCATATTTTAAATGTCATCACCATAATCACAGAAGATCTCCAAGTTTCAGGCCCCTCTGCGCTATAATGCAATATGCCGAAGACACACTGCCTAACATACGTTTATAAAAAGGTGCCACAACTTTTACCATCTTCCTTACAGTGTTGGTGGATAGGGGAAGGGCAACTGACGTCACCTACCCAGATTTGTGCAAAGTATTTGACACTGTCCTGCACAACATCCTTGTCTCTAAATTGGAGACACATGGATTTGACGGATGGACCACTCAGTGGATAAGGAATTGGCTGGATGGTCACACTCAAAGAGTTGCAGTCAACAGCTCAATGTCTAAGTGGGGAACAGTGATGAGTGGCATTCCTCAGGGGTCAGTATTGGGACTGGCACTGTTTAACATCTTTGTCAGCAGCATGTACAGGGTGATTGAGTGCACCCTCAGCAAGTTTGCCGATGACACCAAGCTGTGTAGTGCGGTTTACACGCTGGAGGGAAGTGATGCCATCCAGAGGGACCTTGACAGACTTGAGAAGTGGGACCATGTGAACCTCATGAAATTCAGCAAGGCCAAGTGCAAGATCTTGCAGCTGGGTCGGGGCAATCCAAAGCACAAATACAGGCTGGGTGGAGAAAGGATTGAGAGCAGCCCTGAGGAGAGAGACTTGGGGGTGTTGGTTGATCAGAAGCTCAACATGAACCAGCAATGTGTGCTTGAAGCCCAGAAAGCCAACTGTATCCTGGGCTGCATCAAAAGAAGTGTGGCCAGCAGGTTGAGGGAGGTGTTTCTGCCCCTCTACTCCGCTCTCATGAGACCCCACCTGGAGTACTGCGTCCAGCTCTGGGGCCCCCAGCATAAGAACGACATGGACGTGTTGGAGCAGGTCCAGAGGAGGGCCACGAAGATGACAAGAGGGCTGGAGCACCTCTCCGATGAAGACAGGCTGAGAGAGTTGGGCTTGTTCAGCCTGGAGAAGAGAAGGCTCCAGGGACACCTTCTAGCAGCCTTCCAGTACCTCAAGGGAGCCTACAAGAAAGCTGGAGAGGGATTTTTGACAAGGGCATGTAGGGACAGGACAAAGGATAATGGCTTTAAACTGGAAGAAGGTAGATTTAGAATAGCCATAAGGAAGAAATTCTTCACTCTGAGGGTGGTGAGGCACTGGCACAGGTTGCCCAGAGAAGTTGTGGTTGCCCCATCCCTGGAAGTGTTCAAGGCCAGGTTGGATGGGGCCTTGAGCAACCCGGTCTAGTGGAAGGTGTCCCTGCCCATGACAAGGGGGATTGGAACTTGATGATCTTGAAGGTCCCTTCCAACCCAAACCATTCTATGATTCTATAATTCTATGATTCCTTATATCCTTTGCAGCCTCATGAAAGAAAATGTGGGGTGTTTTTTTGTTGTCATGCAGGACACAAGAAAGTATTCATGCCAGATCAGTGTCTCATTTTGCATTACCTCTCCACATGAAATGAAAGGCCTGTGATTTGCTTAAAAATAATAAAAAAAATCTTTCTTAGCTTTAAAGAAATCTGAACATGAAAAAAACCCCAAACAACCAAAACCCAGAAATTTTATTATAGTAAAATTTGCAGCTGATTAAATCTGATACTAGCTTTTGAAGTGGACACAGGGAAATGATAGCATAACACAGATCATTCTGACTGTGATTATAGTTTACAGATATGCTTTTTTTCCATTTATTCCCTTCAGTTAGCAAACTTTTAGGTCACATAGTTTGATGAAGTTGGGATTCAGTTTATTTCTGAATACAAATAAGTTTCATTGCATAGTTGTTTGTGATTTAGCAAGAAATAATTTTGGAATTATTTATTCCAAATGTACATACATAGAAATTGGCACAATGTATGTAGTTCATTAGCAGTTCTTAACAAAGATTATGGCAGATAGATACTTTTCGGACTGACAATGTGTTAGAAATGACCACAAAATATGAGTGGTTGCAATGAGAAGGACAAACCTGATTCCTTTTTTGTATCCATATACTCCTCATTCTTCTTGGTCGTCTTTGTGCATCAGACCTGCCTGTTAATAATTGGTTTTCTTTTCTGCTCACACAATGCAAGGATGTTAGTTAAGCCATTGGACTTACCACAAAGATGTCTGATTGAAATCTCTTGAAGTCAAAGTGCCTCCCTCTCACAATATAACCAAGTACAAAAAAGAAAAATGACAAAATAGAATGCAACACATTTCTTCTTTGTAAGGATTTTCATTCATTTCTATTTCCAAGATCTCTCTCCTCACTTTAAAGAGTCTGGCTGCTGCAAAACTAAGTGCTCCATCTTAACGGTCACCACACAGTTGTGATTCCATATTCCCTGGAAAAAATTACCATGTTTTCACCAGTCAGAAAGAGATCTTCCTTCATCCATGTTTCACTAGGGAGTCACTACTGCTTGTGATGTAACATTTCTACTATTGCTTGTGATGTAACATTTGTTCCAGAATACTTTTTCAAGTTCAAAGACAGACATATGAATGCAATGTTTTGGTATGATTATACATCTATCAAATATCAACTGTACTTCACATTGTTTGTGCCAACTATTTTCCCATACAAAAAGCTACGTATATGCATATTTATACAAATATACACACACACAAACACAAATACTAACATAGTACACATTAATTAGAAATATTCAGAATAATTGAAAAAAAGAAGAAAGAAAACATAGTAGACTAGTGCAGCTTCAATTAGCAGTTTCACAAAATGTGAAAAGTGCAGCTCCATCACCTAGTTGAGCAGGTTCTTAAAGATCGCAAGGATCAGGTTTGTTCACAGGGTGGTTTCTAAGGTTTAGATTGTATTTGGCAGTTTAGCAATCAGAAATTGATCCATAACACTCCTTCCAGCATGTTTTAGACTGGAAGAGTCAAGTTGCTGCAAGTAATAGAGATATATTGGCAGACCTACTTGGGAAAGCCTGTATAGCTTCTTTCTTCCATGTACCTGGCCCAGCTAAGGCTATTACTGCCTATTGATTCCCTTCATAAGCAGTACATTTCATCAAAATCATCCCCACGCATGAAATCGGTACAACACATGAGGAACATTTATTGTGCAGTCTATTATTGTCCCAGCTCAGTGAACCATTAAGAATGAAGTGAATCACTGAAGCAAAGCGAGTTGAACTACAAAATCCTGAAATTAGTGAAAAAAATGAAAAGATGTTTAGGCTAGGGGATTTTTATTTAATTTTTCTAAAAGTCCTCTCTTTTGTGATGCCTCTGACTAGTAGCGAATCATTTTTCCACACTTTCTTCACCTTCACCTTATCTTCATATTTTTAACTTTTGGATGGCTCGGGTGTTTAGGACTGTCTCCAAAGCCTATTACAGTGTCTGCTCTGTTTTGATGCATGTGGTGTTACAAAACAGATTATCTTGATTATCATCAACAGGTGGGATAGGCCAGGACATGGCTGCGCTTACTTTAGGGAGCTGACCGCCATGGCAGTGCAGGGGCTGGAGGCTCCCTGGGGGAGGGGAGGCCGGGACGGAGGGGGTCCCCATGAGGTCTGTCAGGGGCAGGGCCTGGCAACCAGGGCTGTCCCACCTCCCCAGCCAGGAGCAGGGCAGCTGGCAGGGTACTGGGGCAGCTCCAGCCCCAGGTATCAGGCACCTCCCTGGGGATGGGGACAGGCAGAGGCCAGGCCAGTACATGGGCCCATGGGTGGGGGGGATCAGGCCCATGGCTGGGCAAAGCAATGGCTGCGACATGGCAGGGGTGGGAGCTCAGGTGGGCACCAAGCACAGGAGCCTCAGCTTAAAAGCATCTCCCAAGGAAGGAGAGGGGATCCCTTCTGAGTCTTCCTAGCAGAGATATTTGGGGAAGCCCCCAGTGAAGCACCTTCTGGCTCTTTCCTTCATGGCTACCAGCAACGCTGTCTCTAGTTTGGTGCTGAGCCCAGACAGCTGTACCCAAGGGAGGAGGGGACTCAGGGGTATGACACTGACCCTTATTTCTAGAAAAATGAAACCATCTTGTTTTTACAAGTAGGCTGACCACAGAGCAGCTGAAATAAAAAATTCTGGATGATCAAATGATTTTAAGAGGACTGCAGCCTCTAATGGCTCCATTAAAAAAGAAAACCTTCCAAAGCAGTAAAAGCTTAAATAATATATGAACTCCACAGCATCAAATATGTAAATATATAAAACTCTATTTAGTACTCACCACAAGCTAATTTAGTACAATTTACCATAAAGCTGATAAACGAGTTCAGAAATAATTTACGAAGGACTTGAGTATGAACTGCAAGCCATGTATATGGCTGGAAAGGTGAAGCAAACTGCCCGAGGTATTAGATGTAGCTAGCAGATCAGGAAAAGATCCCATGTGAAATGAGATAAACGCAGATAATGTCTGGCATGGTGAAAGGAGTGTTAAGAGAATGCAGTAGGTACGCTTTCCACACTTTGAACAAGGATGAGAGATGCTGAAGGATTTTTCTAATGAGACACTCACTCTCTCTCTTCCAATGCTCAGAATAATGTGCAGATATCAGGAATTTCTTATGTATTGTAAAGGAAAAAAAAAAGTACTTGTGTTACTAGCAAAAATTTCAGAGACAGAATTTAAGTTCAGTGTCCCTAAGGCTGCAAGTGTGGAATAGTAGTATAGAAACTACAAGCGTCACAAAGAGAAGAATGTTGGAAAGAAGCCTAAATTTAGGGTATTTTGTGTAACACGGGACAGATAGTATCATATATGTGATCTGGGGATGCCATAAATGAACTCACAAAACTGAAGTTGAACACAAGGCAAAAAAGGCCGGGTAGAACATTGTAAAAAAACCCCATCAGTTGTATCAGGAAAGAAAAAGGGAAAAATCATTCTCTGTGTGGCAATCTGAATCAAAAGCAATCAGGAAATGCAAGTACTTACCAATCAGTAAAGTGCAGTCGAACAGTGAAAAAGAACTTCTGGCAGGTAAATGCTTCAGCCTCCTCTACAAGGACTTAGTAACCTCGCATCAAGCTCTTCCACCCTTCCTCAATGCCGAGCATTATTCTCCACTAAAAATAATGCATGATTCTTTGTAGGTCAGAATGGCAGAATGGGAATCTGAATGATTTGTGATGCTGAAACAAAGAACACTTTACCCTAGTCACCGGTGGAAATACCGTTCAAGTAATCATGGTTTGTTACAAGAAAAATCAGTTGAGATGGAATTGATCAGATTTAAATGTAAGCTTTTCAAAGTTAGATGTCTATTGTTAGAGACTTACTGGAGGTGTCTTTACAGATGATATAGAAAAGCAGGCATCTCCAGAGGGTGATTCTTTCACCTATTTTAGACACTGATGTTAAAGCAGATTAATCACTCTGTGATGATGCCAATTCCTCTCCATTGACTCTAGAAAGAAACTCTGTGATGACTGTAGACTAAAATGAATGACTTTTAGATACTCTAAAGTTAGTGAGATGAATCCTACATTCGATTAGCAAATTAAAAGAATAGGAATTTTGCCCTCCCCCTCTGCACATAAAGCGAGTTAATGGATTAGGCAGATAATCACTAAGTGAAAACAACTAAATCTTCAAGAAAGGTCTTTGAAATGTGCTGCTTTTCTTAAAAAGTCATTAAAAATTAAGATTTGTCTTTTTATAACATATCCTCTCAAAACTTTCTTCTTACATTTATTTTGGGATCACATATCTCCCATGAACTTAAGACGCTTTGCATGTGACAGCAATATTGATATTAACAATTCATGCAGGAATCATAATTGTTGTCCTGGTTGCATAGTTTAATGGTGGTACAAGAAGATTGTTTAGATGTTTGGGTGCATATATTTCCTTATTTGACTGTCAGTTGTCTGTAGTAATGTTTTTAATTGGATTATCAATTTAGGCCAAATCTAACGACGGTGATCCCTTTTATTTATATAGCTAAATAAAAAAAAGAGCTACAATTCAATCCCTTCCTGTAAGGACAAGTGGCCCTGACTCATGTATACTGTGTTTATAACTAACCTCATCAAGAGCAGATCTGTATAGTAGGGTGATCTAGTTGGAACAATGCAAACCAGAGCCTTTGGGAGACCTAATATTTAACTAATCAGGGATCCAATACTTGAACTTATTCCCAGAAGTTTCTTTTAATTACAAATATAGACCTGAAATTCCTACAGGTTTTATGAAAAGAAGCATCTGTTGGAGGGGAGACCTAAATCAGTGTTTTTAGTGACAGAAAACTTTCAATAGAAACTTTAAAAGCTGGAAAGTCACGGGATATAAGTCTTCACATATTCTGTTTCTTATAGTAATACTTGGTTTATTTGATGACTGATCATGTTTTCTGCACACATCTTGGGCTTATTGGGTTTATTAGCCTTTCTCACATACAGTGAAAGACTAATAAAAAATAAATATGCTCTGATAATAATGTGGTGTATCTTTATTCGCATCTCAGATTTTTGTTCATGCTGAAATGTATTTTATCTGAATAGTCCCTGAGATTTCAGATAGGACAAACTGCTTTACAGTACCATCATTTTTATCCATATATCTCAAAATGTTTTTCAAGGGGTAAAACCATTGTCAGTTTGGCTAAACTTATCACACTGAGAGTTTATGTGACTTGTCCGGAGTCAATAATACCAACAACATCAATGGCCTCTCAGTAACAGTAAATCCACTGGGAGAAACAGATTGGAGTCCAGATGACCTGTTGAGTGAGTGTCTCCTCTACATCAGAAATGCCAGGAGTGGCCAGCTATGTATGTATCTGTGAATGCATCTGTGCATGTGTATGAGTGCTGTATAGTACAGTAATAAATAAATATTATGCATGCACAACATTGCCACTTTATAAGTAATTTCAGGTAGACATACAGTGAAGCCTTGCTGTGGATCTGAGTCTGCTTGCTTTTGTGGGTTTTATTCAAACCCTTAGCGTATGCTGAGCACGCGGGTTTTTTGTGGCTTAATGTGCTAGCGTTACTGCTAAAGCTTCTTACAAAACAAAGAATCAAACCAGAAATGCCTAGGGAGAGGAACAACAGCCAGAAGGTGAGACAAAGACAGAACATGAGAAGTAATCATCTCAGTCAGCAGGTCCAGCCAGCCACAACAGAGTGATAGTGTGGAAATTTGTTGAGAGAGATTTTCAGGACACCGCCGTCCACACAGAAAACAGGGGACGCATTATGCAGTTCAGAGCACAGCCCTCGACGTTACTGCTGCTCTCAAATGCCTACACATGGCAGCAATAGTTTGCCCTCATGTCATTTATACTTCCATCTAAACAGTAGCCAGCCATCTTTATACACTTTTAAAATCTACTTGAAGAGGAGGACTGTGCTTTTAGACATAGTTGCTTTAGTTGCTTGCAGTATTTTCCAAATGGTAAATAACTCTAACATTCTAGCTGGTGACATAAGTTACCACCATTTGTTCGACATGAGCTTTCAAGAGTGAGGGGTGAGATGTTTTCACAGAAATATTTTCATTTGTCCAAGTGCAGGCTGTATAAAAAGCAAACCAAAATGAGCGAGGAGTAACAGATAGCTGATTTACAGCAGTGGATGCTGCGTAGGTGCCATTGTGCAGAATTCCAGGAAGCTGCTTCCGCACCAAACAGGACTTGGATCTACATCAGTTTGCAGAGGTGTATGTGCTTATTCTGTGCACTTTGGCCCACTTCCTAAAGGCAGTTTTGGGGCCTAAATTCATTGAAAAAAATGGAAGCTAGATGCATAAATACCTTTGAGGACTTAGGCTTGTCTAATTATATCCTACGGAAACTCTGAAGTTATAACCATACTAGAAGATTAAACAATGCCAGGCAACGTTCCCAGGTACTGAAACATAATCGTTTATACTCTTAAATTTTTAACATAGTCTCTGGCATGATTTTGCCCTGTGCCAAAGGATTCTTGGCCGTGGCTTATGAGTTTGCATGGAAGTAGGATCATTCCTAGGACGTAGTTTGGATACAGGCACCTTGTTCTGGAGTGTAAAAGAGTTTATTAGTGGGAAAATAGGCTTTTTCAAGCCAACAGGCCACAGTGCCAGAAAGAGTATTCCCGCACATGTTTCATAGATGTAGCCTGAATGGCTCTGGGAGAGGTTAAAAAGCAGAGCTGAAGGCTCAGGGCTGCCTTTGAAATAAGAGAGGAATTCCCTAGGCAACACAAAATTCAGAGCATTTCTAAACAGGAATGAGAGAAAGACAGACTGGGAAAAATCATGTGCACCTCATAGTAAATATTTTGTGACCAAGCACAAATCCACTCAAATTCATGATTTAATGTGAAATGACCATCCATTAGCTTACAGATACTTGGGTGATAACAATGAAAGTGTATGTGCCTTTCAGGAGGGCACTGAAACATGGTGAAGTATTTTGGCAATGACAGGGCAGGGGGGAATACCACGCAGTACTGTGCATGTCAAAATCCTACTGGACCAGAATTAGTTGCACTGCTGAATCTGGCCTCTTATTGAGTAGATATATTATGATACACTCTAGAAAACATATTTAATAAGTCATTCCTAATAAAAAAAATACAGGCCATGCTTGTTTGATTTTTGTGCTCCTCATTTTTCAGTCCTAAAACAGTCCCTAAAAAAAGCTGTTCTTTACTCTTTAAGTCCCCTGAAGAATATGCATCTTCTATGATTTTTCTAGGGCTTTTATGAAATGTTCTTTTGTATCATTTTGATCATTTACTGTATGCAGAACTGAAAACTGGTTTTGGATGTATATAATTATTTTTACTGAGATTGTTTAACTAGTTCATATTTATCTTTTTTATGACATTGCACATACAATAAACATATGGCATGTTTATTCCCAGGTTTACTTATGTTCTTTTTGTGTTTATTTTTTTTTCCCCAAGATAATATTTTTGGAATGTATTGAAGAAATAGAGGAGAAAATCTTGTGGCTTATGGGTTAGAATATTTTCAATTTTCAGTTACATCCTTGGTACAGGTAGAAATTTCTAGATCAATGAAGTTGGCAAATACTGACTTCTATTACAGCACTCATCCAATATTTTTTAATTTTTTTTTCCCATTTTCCAGTACAGAAATTAAAGGCATGATCCCACTGAAATTAACAACAGAGCTTTGATTTATGTTAGACCCTTGTATAGGGAAAGTTTATTCTGTAATAGTCCATCAGTAAGCATGATTTCCCAACAAAACATTTAACCATGACAATGTACAGTAATCTCCGCATTAGTTCTTTCTGAATATAATTATCTAAGGTAAAATTGATCATACAAAAATGATCACCTCTGATCTTTCATTGATTAATGTTGAAACATTTAGACTTCCATTCAGACTAAGGAAAATCAGGTTATAATCCAATTTGCATGGACATTGTACTTTAGAAAGAGGTTTTAAAGTTCTTTGAATATATATTTGAATATATAGGGTAAAAAAATGTCACTTTCTGCTTTTTCATTCAGGAAAGGATTTACACGTCTGAGATCTCTGCCAAAGAAATTCCAGGAATCTATAAAGGCTGTATTAAGCAAATACTTTTACCTATAATGATTTCAAGAGTTCCAAGTATTATTCGAAAGTTTCAAAATATCTGTATGTTTTATTATTAATTTCTTAAGAACGTGGTGCATTAAAAGATTGCTTTAACATGTGTTTTTAACTGGAAAAACAATCTTTTCAATTCAAATAGATTTACCTACTTCTACTAGCAATATTCTTTCAGTAGTTAGCCTGACAAGTCCCCAGATCAATACATTTTTGGTAGGTTTACTAAATTTTTTTCCACTAGGAGTGTTTAAACATGAGAGGTATCATGGTGTTTCCTTCTCCTTTAATATGCTTTTCCTTTCAAAGAGACTCACAGAACATATATTTTTCTTCACAAGGATTGCTTGTTTTGTGATTTCTAAGAAAAGGTCTCTCTTTCTCTAACTGTTCACACTCTTGTAATGTTTTAAGACCATTTTGACAGAGTGCTTGGAACACTACAACAGGTCAAAGACTTCCATGATACAGCCCTATTCCTTGTTCAGGTGGTTAATAAAACCTATTTGCATGGTAAATGGCCAGCTAAAATTACCTTGCACTGTAAAAACTAAAGTGATGACAGTTCTGCATGCTGTTCTGCACCCTGTGATTTCTGTTCTTATTTGTCTTCAGTCACTTTATCTTTTATACTCATACAAAATATATTTATGAGGAAGGAGTTTATCCCTTTGTGATAACTGGCTTTCCAAATTGTTTTCTGCACGTGCTGTTGTAGGAATCTGTTAGCTGCTCCACCACTTATGTGTCGCTGTCTGTTTAACAAATTTTCCATTGTCTTCTATCTTTTGCCAAGAATAGGAAACAATAAAGCATACTAATGCTTAAAAAAACCCCAAAACACAAAGTTTCTTTTATGTCCAATTACTATTCTCCAGGTTCCAGGAAGTGTCATTTAACTTTCTGTGTTTAATGTGGTGACTACCCAGGAGCTTGGTGAGCCTGGCAGCCTTGGCAGGCATTCTTGACAGCTTGTCAAGCCTGAGGCTACTGCATGTTGTCTTTCCTCGCAATAATTAATAATTAATTAGAAACCATGATTTTTTAATGTTGGACTGATTTAAATGTACTGGGTTTGGGGGAGTTGTATTTTTTTAAAACATTCATTTTTTGAACGCAAGAAAGACAAGTAAGAGGAATGATGTACATGCTTTCAAACAAGTCAGACAAAATCATTGGAGAAATAAAGACCTATCATACGCATACATTCATCTGCATACATAAGGATGCATTTGCACACAAAGAATCTAGTCCCTGCTGGCCAAACACAAGTGACTAAACACCTTTTTGCAAGCCCAGAAAATCAAACACAGCCTGAAGCACCTCATTTAAGGATTTCCAATTAATACAAAGCACAAATCCCAAAACAGTATTTTTTTTTTCTTAATCAGTTGATATATTCTGAGGAAATGTAGGAAAATTATGGTCCTAATTTTCAAAGACACTACAAGGAGCCACAGAAGAGAGAAGGGAAAAGAAAAAGATGCCACTGTTAATTGATGTGAATCCAGCATTCTCCCAGTATACTTCCTTTCCGTGTATATAATATATTACATATTATACATTACACACTATATACTACACATTACACACTATGTATTATATACTGTATATTGTATAATGTATACTGTATCCTATTATCTCTATTTCTATTTTGAATAGTTCCCCTTCATTTTGTTTAGCTTTTTGTTCCCTTCTTGCAGAGGCCCAAGTTCGGTGAGGACTCTGGATGCTGCTGAACTAGTGGCAGAAGTCCACAATTGCCCCTTGGAGCACAATCTCCAGCCTTAAATTGAACTTCTGTGCTCCACACCCAGTGCCTAAGGAACACCTTTCAGAACAACAAGAGGCCAGCCCAAATACACCCAACGGAGAAATGTTGGGAACAGCTCTGGTTGAAGTCCCTTCCTCTGCAGACATTAGATGCTTTGTTACCAGAACCTGTCTCCCTATACTCAAGATTCAGAAACTGATCCTACAAAGGGGTACCTGCACGTTTCATCAAGACACAAGATCAGCTTGGTTCACAGGAACAGTTCCTCCACAGAGAAACAGAGCTTCTCCTGGGGTGATATTGTTCCCTTGTATGTAGATGATAAAATATCAACCGAAGAGAAGTGATTTCACAGTATGCACAACCGCAGCACGACAACTCCATACCCAGCTGCAGTCCTTGTTATACTAAGCCTCCCTGAGTGAAACTATATTTAGTCTCATAAATGTAATTCTGTTTCTACTGTTTTTGGGGAAAAAAAAATCATCAGTATTAATCAATATATTTATTTACATTCAGACACCAGTATTTTTTTGTAACTATTTAACATTTGTGAAAGCTTCTCTGTTTAACTGATATTAATAAATAGCACTACATATATAAACATCCTCTCCCACACCTTCAGACTTGCCAGCACTGTCAGTAATAACCACCTAAAGGGTGATCCAACCACAAACAGAGGCATTTCCACAAACATGTCGTCTGTAACTTGAGACTAACTGTGTTAATCATCAGGGAATGTTCTAACAGAAAAGTTCAACGTGGAAGTAAAAGTGTTGTGTTTTAGGTTATTTTGATTCTTCTCTTACTATTGTTAGGTGGTAAATATCACCAGATGATGATGATGTAGAAGTTGTGATCTCTTAGTTCTTTGGAAAGGCATCCTAGAAAGAGAGGAAAATGTATCTGCACAAAAGGAGTATCCAGTTTATATCTCAGTCTCTAAATTCAGTTACTGAAGCTGAATTCCTCCTGGGGACAAAGACTCAGTTGACGGGTTGAAACTTCTGAGGCAAATTAATTCCTTGTTGGACCAGTCTAGCATGTTTGCCATTTCACATGGAAATAAATCTCAAGATCTATCCAAATTCCAGTGTCATTTCCCCTTACAAGAATTTAAGGAGTCAGTTTCCAACATCTTGTTGCAGTCACTGTTTGGTGAAATGATGGTACAACTGTGGATCACAGAAATACCATTTTCTGACAGAAAGAGGATGGGAATAGGTCTTGACAGGTTGACTAGTTTATTTCTGCCCAAAGTCAGTAGCAACTGTGCCAATGTTGTTCTGAACAGTTGCTTTTATCAATCTGTTCTCAAAAACGTCCAGTGATGGGGGTCAGACACTGACTGTAGATGATTTGTTTGAGTGCTTCATTATTCTTACTGCTAGGTGAGATTTCTGGTTTTGTATGTGTAAGCTAATTCTGCCTTTTACATCATTCCTTAAGTTGATGTCACAGTGGTATCAAAAAAAAGATCAAAATGTCTGAGAGAAAATGCTTTCCTACACCTCTAACCAACATTACCTAGAACTTCCTGAAAAATGGTGGCATGTTACTTTAAAAATTGTAGCCTGTGTATTTGTACAATTGTTTGGGTCTGTAATACATGGATTGTGTAATGATGTACACATGATGATCTTGTACAGATGCTATGCATTATACTATGTGTGTGATCCATTTCGATGCAAAATAATATTAAAAAATACACAGATTTTATAGCCCAAGGGGTAAGTAGTATCTGGCAGGTTAATTAATTGAACAGTAATCCAGAAGGACATGTATTGCAGTGGAGACAGTGGAACACTCTCCCTTTCCAATTGATCATATTTAGTTAAGAGGATTGGCAGTAGTCTGCAATTCACTCAGGTACTGCTTTGGGCAGGGCCTGTGTTACTTAATCTAATAGTTCTTTTTCTGCTTTGATGTTGATAAAGGCCCCTGAAACTCATCTTCCTTAATTGTATTATAATAGAAAGAGTGCCCTAGGGACAATAAAAAAGGAATGAACCCCAAAAGACCAAATCTATTTGCTACAATTGGATTGTGTTAGGTTATGTGATAAAAGCTCATCTACGCACCCAAAAATGATCAGAGAGAGACAATGGCAGGTGGGGACCTGAATAATAACCTGCCAGACTACTCCCAGGCCCATCACAGGAGCCATCAGCCCATCAAAAAGCCCATCTCTACAGAGGATCACAGGGGTACAATGGCAGATGTGGGGAACCCAAGTTAAAGCCTCAGAGGAACAGAGAGTCCGTCTGGGCTCCTCCCAGGGCTATCCCAGGAGACTCTCAGACTCAGTGTCCGGGTGTGAAACCCATCAAGATGAGTGAACACCAGAGCACCTTTTGGACTGAGGAGGGTCACTGCCTAGCAGTATAGGACACATTATGGGGTACAGGGGAAGAGCATTTTGGGATCACACAGGACTTCTTATGGGATGTTTAGAGGAGGAGCTAAAGGCAGAGAAATGGGTAGATCTAGTTGATCTGGGGGAGAACAAGCACAGGAAAATAGAGGGATGAGGGGACAGAAATAGTTTGTCACATGTAAACAGTTTGTTGCTCGTTAAACTTATCTGCCACATGTAAACATTTTGTTGCTCGTTAAACTTGTCTGTATGGGACCAGTGCAGTCTGTCCTATCTTCTTATTTAACTCAATTTCTAACTCTTGATGTGCGTGTGTGTATGGAAGTCTGAGTGTCAGCAGCCGGAGTGGGACCTCAGTTCATAGGGGCCCGTGAGTGCAGCAACTGGAGAGAGTATGGATGTGCAAAGGAGTTTGTGAGTGCTGGTGTGGTGGGCTGAACCTGGCCAGCAGCCAAACATCCACTCTGCCACTCTCTCACTCTCCTCTCCCTCAGGATGGGGACAAAATGGAAGGAAGGTGAGAAGACTTGTGGACTGAGATAATAGTTTAACAGGGGAAGGCACAAGCTGTGTGTGTAAGCAAAACAAGAGGAGTTAATTCACTGTTTCCCATCAGCAGGCAGATGTCCAGCCACTTCCTGGAAAGCAGGGCCTCAGCACACCTAATAGTTGCTTGGGAAGTCAAATGTCCCCCTTTCTTCCTTATTTCCTTGAACCCTTTATTGATGAACAGGGTGTCATATGCTATTGAGTACCCCTCTGGTCAGTTTGAGTCAGCTGTCCTAGCTGTGTCCCCATCCAACCTCTTGCCCACCACCAGCCTATTAGCTTTTGGTGGGGAAGGGGACAGAAAACCTTGACATTGTCCTGCACCTGGGTCAGGGCAACCCTTGGTATCAATACAGGCTGGAGGATGAAGGGATTGAGGGCAGACCTGCTCAGAAGGACTTGGGGGTGCAGGTGGATGAAAAATCAGACACGAGCCAGAAATGTGCCTAGAAAGCCAACTGTATCC
Source organism: Phoenicopterus ruber ruber (assembly GCA_009819775.1). Taxonomy (NCBI): domain Eukaryota; kingdom Metazoa; phylum Chordata; class Aves; order Phoenicopteriformes; family Phoenicopteridae; genus Phoenicopterus; species Phoenicopterus ruber. The sequence goes on along the minus strand of CM020215.1, from coordinate 184,039,990 downwards.
TGGGCTGCATCAAAAGAAGCATGGCCAGCAGGTCGAGGGAGGTGATTCTGCCCCTCTACTCTGCTCAATAGGGACCTGAGATCAATAGGGACTGGCTACTGAGGAGCAGGGAGGTCCCAGTGAGCTCTGAAAGCGTGCGTGTGCATGTGTGGGGTGAATGAGGCAGTCTGTACCAGCAATCGGATTGGGGCTGCTGCCTCTGGCATTTGTATGCCCAAGTGTCAGCAAGTGGGGAGACTGGGATCCAGGGACAGCTACGGGACAGACTGAGGTTTTGAGCGCAGCTGCTGGAGGGATTCATGCTGTATGTATGTAGGTATGTATATTCTCACCAGTGGACCTTAATACCGCTCAGCTGGTGAGGGGAGCCATTGAGGTTGTCTGCGTTCAGGTGAGTGCTGAGTGTGTATGTCTGTGTTGTTCTGTGTTACCAGCCATGTATATATGTGTATCTGTGGTGTACACATGTGTTTCTGCCTACTGGTAATACGTGCTCAGCCTCACTACTGGTTGGATTTGGGGACACGGAGCTATGGCAGCCTCGCCTCTCTTTGGCCACCAAATCTGTGCCTATTCCCCTAACAGATTACTTCTTTCTACCTGATGGAAACATGCTGAAGAAAGGCCTATAAAGTTTTCATGGTCATACAGATATTTACTGAAGTAGTTTCTGACAGCTTTTGCAAGGATATAAGTCAGTGGAAAGCACGTGTACAATAGACAATACAGAATATCTCCAGAGGATCAGATAGGTACATATCCTTGTTAATTGAAATCAGGAATGTTTCTTCATTTGTTATAACATAAAGAACACACCAAGGAGGACTGGAAAGCTGTGTAACAGCTCTTGAATATTACATTTATGAACAAGAGCAAAAAATACATCATAGCTGTATAACAGGCAAAAGGCTAAGTTTACAAATAAATCCCTGTATATGATTTTTAAACAGTCTGTTTAATCATAGTCACAAAAAAAGTTGAATTATGTGTTATTGATAAGGTTACCAATCTTCTACTGACATAACTAGAAAATTATTATCTTTGATTTTGATCAAAAACTACCACATTTAAATTCAGAAGTTTTTGGGCAATGTTACGCTTTTCTTCTCTCAGCTCAAACTTCTTTTTAAAAGCACAGCTGATATTGAACCCCATGCTTATCCTTGCTGGTACTCCTTCATCACTGTTCCCACCTTCTCACCAGGTAGAGTAGCCCCCTGCTGACTTTAATAGACAAGCAGAGAGGGAGGTTAGAAGTTGGAGGAGGAAGAGAGAGGATAAAAATGAGAAAAGCGTTGTGCCTATCCCCAAAGCATCCTTCATATACCCACACTGAACTTCCTCTGCCCAGACCTTTCATACTTCGTTTGATCCTCCTCCTGACATTGCCTCTATGTTTCTGAGTCTCAGTCCTGAGCTCCCCAGTCACATTTCTCGGCCTCGCTTCCAAACTTTCTGCTTTTGGGGCTGTTAGCCAATGCTTAGCCTATTCACAGGGGCTATGAATAGTCTGAAGCTATTCACAATGAACACGTGCCTGACAAATACCTGGTGGACAACTATTTAGAAGTAGTTGTTATTACTATTATTGTTGTTGTTGTTGTTGTTGTTGTTATTATTATTATCTTGTGACTCCAGGTTCTAACATATACTCAGTTAACATTTTTGGTGTCTCTCCAACCACACTGAGTATAAATCTACTTCTGCTTTTAAATTTTGGTCTGGTAATTCAGAATTAAATAGAAGGTAAAAATAAACATTGGAACACAAAGTTGGCAGCATCAAGGGATACCCAGCTAATGTAAGTCCAATGCTAATGTCAAAGTCAACATTTTTGTTTGGACAAATGGAATTAGAGGTCTACTTCCTTTTACCTTAACCAAATCTCTGACTTGCCAGACTAGCTAGCTAACCACCAGCACAGAACGCATGCCAAAACAGTTTCAATAGAAAGATGACGAGATTCCTTAGACTAGTTCTCCAGTATACAGATGCAGAAACACATCCATCTGAACTATCTCACCACTATTAGTTTAGAGGAATTCTTTTTAGTCAGCAACAAATAATACCAAATACTGCCTTCACTGAATCTAGAAATCTAATATAAAGCAACCCTGACTGAAATCAAGCCAACTGGGCAAAATAGCAGGATGCTGCCTGAGGAAGCGTTATATGGGGAAAGAATACAAGATAAATTGGGAATAGGCACCCCATAGAAGACACTGACCCTAAATCTCTCCAGATTAATAGTTTGGTTGTCAAGCAAGGATAGAGAATGTCCCATTCCTCGTTTTACTTTTCCACCTCTCCTCTTCCAAGTATATGACTCCTGACTTCAGTAGAAAGGGGAAGGAAAGAAGAGAGTTCTGCCCCACCATTCTAAAACCTGAAGGGTTCCTGTATTGTTTACCTTGCTAAAACAAAACTTCACTGGTTGACATAGTGGATCTGTAATTAAGGTCCAAATAAGATAAAGCAAAAGTCTCAGTAAAAAGGTGAAAGGACCTGATTTAAAAAAAAAACAACACCACCAACAAAAAAACAGTCATAAAGCTAATGGTGACGAGTGAGCCAGCACTTGGCAGATCAGTTAGTATGTCAGTAACAACAAACTAGCAGGTGCAATATTAATAAAAGGCACAAGAGGACCCAGAGCTCTGTGCGTCATGCCATCAATTCTCTGGATTGTGCTGGATATTGATCATAAATAAATAATTGTTCCATTCTGCTGTTGATTAAAATGTTAGTAAAAGTACAAAGTTACAGGAGCAGAATCTAAAACTGTACCTGAGCTAAGAAAAATCCATAAAAGGGGTCAAACTATTTTTCCCTCCTGCTCAGTCCTTCTTAGATTAATACCACCTTCTTGTCGTACGGAATTTCAGAAGGATAACATGTCTGAAAGATGGTATTTTAATTTTCCATCTACAAGTGACAAAACGTTCTTGTTGAGCGTTTGTATTATATTGTATATACATTTGTTTTCACTTTCTTTAGTATAAGAGCAAACATGTGCAGCAAAGTTTATATAAATCATATATAAGTTTACTTTTATAAAAATTTAAAGGAGGTAAAAATCACATTTCTTTATTGGTAGTGAGTCACTGGACCAGATTTACTGTGCACTTCCCTTTGTAACTAACAAAAAATTAGAAGCATAAAGAAGGTTTTTTTTGGTTCCTAAGTGCTGAAGTACTTTTTATTTTCTCTCTCTCAAGGTTCAGAATATCTTTCCTACCGTATAAGTTCCTATGGCCTTTATTTCACTGAGCAAATGGTGGATTGATCCTCTTAAAGTCTGTTCGGAGACTTTACATGAAATTGTACAGCATTATACTGAAACCTGCTGGCTGTTACATGAGGTGGTAACATCCAGCTGAGAGGTGGCGATAGGTAACTGGTGGGCCGTGGCATCTTAAAATGACAACCATTTCTACAATAACCCTGGAATAGTGGCTCACATTGCCGTCTTTCAGCAGGATTTATTAGCTCTTATTTAGAGAAGCGTCTGCATGGTTAAAGAAGTTTGGGATCAGAACTAGCTTGTGCCTGCTCACTTGGTACGTGGCTCACTTGGAGTGCTGTTTTTCACTGCTTAAATGACTAACATAAAAGTTAGTTATTGCAACAACTATCCTTTAATTTCCTAAGTAATTTTTCAGAATTATTCCTTCATACTGAGAATAATTCTAATGTGTTATGGAAAAAATAATTCCTATTATAGCAATTAAATCCATGAACTTAAATAAAATAAACATTTTCAAAAGGAATTCATACAAAATTGCTTTTATTTTGAAATACATAATATATTGATATGTAAATTAAAGGGGGGGGGGAAGTGTTTCTGGATAAGTATTCATTATGTAAAGTGCCTATCACCAGAGTATCTGGGTGCTCATTTAATAATGAAAGAAAAAAAAACCAGAAAAGAGTATGGATTCACACTGTACACAATATAGAAACAGAAATGCAAACTTTTCTTCATTGTGTGTGGAACCCAGATTTTTTTCCTAGCCAGTCAAAAATGAAAGGCATTTTTTGTGTTGTTTTGACTGGGACAAAAGCAAAAAAAATCCAACCAAAACCACTCTAAGTCTTCCTTGAATACAGTAAAAAGACAATACTTTCCTAGAAAAAATGCATCAGTTTGAGGCGTTATTTATTTTCATCTTTTATGGGGGGGTGGGGGGTGCTTCTCTAAAACTTGTCAGGAAAGGGATGTATCACCAAAAATGTGAAAAATTAAAGGATGCTGTAAAATGAAATATTACCATTTATTTCTTTGAATAAAAAATGTTTTGTCCGTATCCAGTGCTGTCAGAAAAGGGGAAAAGCTGTTACACAGCAGTATCTTCTTGATCTCTCTTTGCTATTCTTCTCAGTTATACATGTTAACATTGCAGCTACAGCTCAGCTCTCCACGAGTTTGACCACTCGCCTTTGATTTCAGTACTCCTCCGCTGCATCAACCTAAAGGCCAAAAACGTGGTCTGGAGTTTGAGGTGAGGAATGGTTACTGTGGTCTAAGCCTTGCGTTGCTTTGTGGCATGAGCCGGTAGAGTACATTTCTGAGACGTGGTTACTCGGTTTTCTCCTTTGCCAAATAGGGTGGCTGAGATTTGAGATCCACCCAGCAGCAGTCAGCAAATTGCAAAACAGTGACTGCAGCTTGCTGGATGAAAGATAAAAGGAGCTTTGGTTGTGAGCACAGGCAAGAAAAGGAACTGTTACAAGCAGGCTTCACGGAAATTGAGCTTTAAAAACACTAAATGAACCACATCATCACCTGGGGAAAGAGGAAGTAAAAAAATCACAGAATAGATGGATACAACAAAGAAGGAACATTTTAAATTTGTTTATTTATTTATGTGTGTGTGTGTGGTTTTTCGCGTCTGTGAAAGGTCTGTGTAACACATGGAAAGAGATAGGGTAGGCTGGGATTCAGCTCAAATACTAACTGGAATTTAGAGAAAACACCAAAAGAAAGGTCTTGCAGTGTTTCACTGATTGTTCCTGTGTTCCTTTATGGCTTCATTGGACTGTTAATTTTTTTGTTTTACAATAGGGGAGGTGAACATTTTTTTTCTGTCTTTCGGGAAAGGAGGAATTCTTCTCCAGCAAATGTTGACATCTCGGTTTATCTATCTTGACTATGTCATGAAAAAGAAAAAAAAAGAAAAAAAGAAAAAACCCAATAACACACATTTAGCAGCAATCTTTAAAATCGAAGTAGGCTTGAGGCAATCACGACTGACAAATTTACATGAAAGACAGCAACTTTTGCATTCATTTACAGCATTTCTCCCCTACTACATCCATTTTAATCTTAAAACAAATGACAGTTGTTATGAACATGTTCTTCTTATCGCATAATCTATTTCTGATAATAAGAGTTTTTTAAGCTTCATATTACTTCAATCAGAAAATGAATGAATTGGGCTTTTGTAATATAGATGATCTGTACTTACTACAAGGTTTTATTTCTTGAACAAGATACTGAATTTACTCCTTCAGAAGATATGATTCATATGTCCTGAAGACACTCTACCTTGTAGAATAATTATCATATGAATTTACTAAAAGTTCACTGTCATATCTTTTTTGTGTTCGAAGCAGTGATGTGAATTATCAAGTAAAAGACATTACCAACAGTGAAATCTAATGGGTAAAATTGTAGTTCTTTCTCTCTGGAAAAGTTCTTTGCTACCTCTCCATGATTCTCATTCTCATTCATACAGTCTTTTAAACAAATCTATAAAGCAGGAGGCAGAAATTGTGCTGTGGCAAAATATACGTTCTACAAAAAATGCAATTAATTCTACGTCATGGTTGATCAAATGTATTAATTAACATAACCAGCCCCCCAAATCGAGGGAAAACTTTCCATATCAGCATAGAAGACATAAGGCAAAATTCCTCTTTCTAATTTTTCTAAATCATATTCAGATTATTCAGCATTAAATACAGTGTAAAAGAATCTAAACTATAAAGAAACATAATAGCTTTGTTAATAAATGAAAGGAAAAGAAGACCTCTAAATTTAGTTGATGTAAATAGGAAAAAGGAACTGGACAAGGGCTCCTAAATCATTACATCCAGTACTCTGATGTGACTGTCAACCAGATATATGGATATGTGCCATACCAAATAATGTAATACCAAACATAAGTATTTTTTTTTTTAAAAAAATAGCCTTCCTGATCCCAATCATATGGTTGACTCTCTCCTGAATTACAAAATTGACCTTTTATTAACAATAATAAGGACACCTTTGGGCTTTTAATACATTTTATGAGAATGCTTTTCAAACTATCTCAGAAATCAGTCCACATTAAGTCATGCTCAGATCATAGTATTTCTCTATAAACATGAGTAATGCAGGGGAAGAAAAAAAAAAGAAAAGAAAAAAGAAAACTTAGAGTATTATAATACTTATGTGACTGTAAGAGTGGTATTCACCTCTAGAGCGTGAACATTTTCGGTCATAACATTTGTCTAACTGTCTAAGTGTCATTATAGTCAGTGGAGATTTAGTTAGTATAACAGATAAATTCTAAAGACTTGATTGAGTCCCCTCAACACAGGCATCTAGTGCTATTTCAGGTGACCTGTGGTATCCTATCCAGTGGCCAGCTGATGCTCAGGGACTTGAGTCTTCTGTATGTGCTATGTCAACTCTGACAGCTATTATGACATATCACGTCTATGACAGCCTAGAATAGTCAAATAGCACTAGACATCCAGCACTGGAGGATTCAATTGATCTGTAGGTGTCTATTCTCTTGACCTGAATCTCACTCTAAGACTTCAGGTTTCAAGAAAAATGCTAAACATTAGGACCATACTGACAAAGAATACAGCAACATGCACATGTGTAGTATGTATAGGTCTCTTATAATATAGATATGCCACCTCTCCAAATTGGGGGGGGCATATACCCTTTAAGTATGATACTTAAAATGTTACATATGATAAATATGTGAAAAATGCTGCTTAAAAAAAAGTCCACCTGTTTTGTTTTCACTAATCTACCATCCTGAAAATATTTGTAGCAGATCTACAAATTTCATACAGATGTGTACCAATACAAAACTATAACCCTCCATACACAGATGTATTTTATTTATTCTCCTGTGCTTCCTCACCTCATCCCCACATTCACAATAGAATAACAGCCTATTAATAAAACCAAAGACGGGTAGAAGTCTGGCAGCTAAATTCCCATTTCTCAGTATTTTTGCAACCAGTAATATATTAAACTTATGCCCTATGAGGGGAAGGCAATCCAATGGCTGGAATTCTCTTTTTTCCTCAGCTGAAAATCAGAACATATGTTGTATAGATCCCTTTGCAAAACAGGACTCCAGCTGATATGCAGAAAAGATGCAACAATTAATAGATTATTAAGTTGTCCACGATTAGGTGTGCTCAACTAATGATGCCAGAGAGGATGTCATCGTAAATTGCCAGAGAGTGGCAAATATTACAAGACATCTGCCTTCCAGTAAGTCCTGAGAGGTAAATCATACTTGGGTAGATGAACAATACAGGGAGAAATGTGTGTAAAAGTTTCTAAAGGGCAAGGTAAACTCACACTCCACTATTTGAAATGTTCTTTGTGCCACATTTGCAACCAACAAGAGAGGTAAAACTTCAGATTATTAGGAACAAGGGAAACCTTTAAAATAGCCTATAAGGGAAGGATGAGATCCATCTAAAGGAAATAAAACTCAAACCTAAAATAAAGTTTATGGAGAAGTTTTAAACTAAAGACTGAGGAAAATCCAACAGGTGTACAAGGGTGAAGTAATAAAATCTCTGCAGTATTACAAAACCTGACAGAACAGAAGTCAATAATATTCAGGCAGGTAATAGATAGGAGCAATCGCTATAAATAAGATTCTATTGAAGCAGAGCACATAAAAACCTGACAACCAGAACAGGGCCAAATATATAAGTGGTTCTATACAAATTACAGAAATGTAAAGAATTAGCTAGCCAAGATGAAAGTCCTGGTTTTAAATAAGAGTATTGTCATACTAAGGACTGAAGAAATATGGTGGAAGGCTGCTAACCAGTGCAGCACTGTACCTTGGATGCTAGCATACAATTTACATTAGGAATGACAGAATAAGTTGTATGTGTGGAGGAGTGGCACTGTATGTTAAAAGAAAGATTAGACTGAAATACAGAAATACACAGAGCGAATTAACTACTGACAAGGAACATCAAACTTCTTTGTATTGAAATCCTGTGCCCAAATAAAATAGTAAAACAGCAGGGCTATGCTATCAACACCTTGGAACACTTAGATATGAAATACTGGGGAAAAACATTTTTGCAGGTGTAAGTAATGACTGCTAAATCTGTTAAATTTCATTGACGGAGTCAAATAACATCTGGCTTTGTGTTATCAGGTTATTTGCTGTATATGGAATTTCAGAAAGCTTTCTGGAAAGATTCTTGAAAAAGTCACTACTGTGTTTCATAGTAACAATGAGAAGTTGTACAGATGGATTAACAACTGCGTAAAAGAGGCAACAAAGGACTAGATATATCATCTTTCCCCTGCTGAATCCAAGTGTAGGAGAATTAACAGTGAAATTTCAGAGTCATTTCTGCTGAGACCTGTGCTGGTCAGTATATTCAGAGGATGAACAGTGAGGTGATAAAGCTTACTGATGATGTGCAATTACTGAGAGCTATTAAAAATAAGTCTGTCTACAAAGAGTTGCAGAAGGATCTTACACTGCTAAGTGCCTGTGAAATAAAATGTCAGACAAAATTCTGTATTGAGAGGTGAAAAAAAGTACATGAGGAAGAACAACAGAAACTGCATGTACACAATTATTTGCTCTAAATTAGCCATTACCACTTATGAAAGAGATCTTGCAGTCATTGCAAATCATTTCATTAAAAAAAACCTCAACCCAAAACATATCAGCTTGAAGCTGAGCAGTGGCCAAAAATACAATTAGAATGCTATGAGTCATTAGGAAAGGAACAAAACAGAAATCATAATTACCTCACTGCATAAATCTAAGGTTTACATTTTGTCTACCAATTAAAATAAAGACTTTTCTGCCTCAAAAAAGGATATGATAGAACAAAAATAGTGCAGGGAGAAAACACAACATGTCCACAATTCTAGAAAAACCTACTTGTGAAGAGAGCTTGAATAAACTAGGATTCTCTAATAAGAGGAAAAAAAAAAAGACAGGTGGGATTATTATATATATCTGTTAAAAAAATGAAAGTGCTAGAGAACTAAAGAGGTGTTGTTTAAAAATAAAAAATAAAAAAATCTTAGAACTTTTGGAGAAAGAATAGCCAACAAAACAATAAGAAAAAAAAGTTTGGTTTTGTTACTTTAAAAAAGGAAATTTGTACTCACTTTTCATGCCCTGAGGACACCAACAGACTCTGCAACCTCTTCCCCCCTCCTAGGGTTTTGGCTGCCTGTGCTCCAGCCCAGCTCCGATACGGTGCCTCTGTAAGCTTGGGTCAGGCTGCTAGGAACAGAGCTGTGTGAGAACGAGCTGTGAGAAGCATTAATTGCATTCCCCCATCCTTTGCTTCAGAATTGCGTTTAAGCTCACAGCCTTGCCCTTGCCCGATCCACGTTGCAGACGTACCCGTGCCTGGCCACGTGCCTTGCTAATGTTGACCCACTAACTTGACTGGCCGGCTTGATCATGGCCCTGTGCTAACCGAGTTTGGACTTGCTTGTCAGTCACGGTTGCAGCTGGTTATTACCACCTTCCCTGCTCAGCCTGCTTAGGTACAGTGGGATGACCCCCTTCACGAGGCCACTGCCCCCGCTTGCCTTGCTGTCCTCCTCAGCTCTTGGCTCATACACAGAAAAATAATATCACAGGAGTACTACGGAGGGCAGAAGACGACTCATGCCTAAGCACAGTGTTGTGTCAATAGGAACAGTTCCTCTGCTTATGACAGAGGATTAATTTTGATACGTCTTTATATAAGCATTGGACTGCTTTCTCTAGAGGACTAGGACCAAACCATTTTCATGGCTGAGGTCTACAAACCCTTGCCTAATTGGTAAATACTCTGTTGATATATTTGGGTTTGGTACAAGGTGATCTGTCTATCTACCTATCTACCTATCTATCTATCTATCTACCTACCTACTTACCTACCTACCTATCTATGTACCTATCCACATACATATATATACACATACATACATAAATATATGTACAATACCAATTGCGATTATTCTCCATTATGGCGCAGTATTTCTTGATGCCATTTAGTGAAGTTTTACAACTTTAATGCATTCTTCATATGGTTTCACAGACTCCAAAAGCTTCCTCCAGTTATTCTGTGCAGTTGTCCATTGCCAATTCTTCTATGTTCAAATGCAGTTTCATAAACCAGAGTCTTGTTCTGACCATAACAATCTGTCACATGTCATTTTATATTTTTTTTAAATAGTTCTTCAGTAACAAAGAAATAGTAAAAAACAGATGAAAGAAAGTACTATAGGTGATCATTTCATTGGGGGAAAAAAGTTGGGTTTTTAAGGCAAAACTGTGAACTCTGGGAACAAACAACAAAAGTTAGGGAAAAACATGAACACACACTTTGGTAACTACAATTTTGTTAACGGGAAATTCATATACTGTGGCATCCGATGCCTTATAGGGATTTGAACCCAATTCTTTTGGATCTTATGTGAAATCTTTAAATGATACATTATTGGACATTCTGGAGAAAAGCTCTGTCTTTCAGCAAGTGGAGGCTTACACCTGAAAAACTTTTTTAATGAAATTGTTGCAATGCAAAAAATATTTTTAAATGTTTCATTTTTCTTAATTCAGCCTTTTCCAAAACAAGCAAACCAGCACTTCTTGATTGAATTATTTTTGGTTAGTTGCAGTTATTTTTTTTAAATCAGTAATATTGAACCTTAACGTATAGATAAATAAATACACTTTACATAAATTTGAGATAAAGCAATAAACATTATAATCATATACATGTCATGCAGCACTACATTTGCCACTAAGAATATTTTCCAATATATGACTGTTAATGACAGCAATTGTTAAATTGAATATTTTCCAACATATGCTGTTAATGACACCTTTCTTAAATTTAGATTTTTGAGAAATACAAGTGACAACAGGTCTTATATCACTATGCTGTATCAAGCAGTAGTCCTTGTGTATTAAAAAATGCCAGTTCATTGGTTTCTAAACAAAAACCTGCTCAGAAGAACGGGTTAACAGTGGCAGGGTAACGATAGCTCTGTGGAAAGTACGGCTTAGCGAGCCTTTGCAAAACATGAAAACTTCTCATACAAAGGGTTTCCACGGGAGAGGGTTGTTTAGTTGTTTAAAAAAATCTACTTACTTCTTCTAACTTAAAATGACTGATTCACATTACTGTTGATAGACTAACACAGAGGTTAATATTGAGAACTGCCTGTATACATGGCCTTCATTAACACCATATAATTATACTGAGATTTCTTGAGCTTGACTTGTCAGATAAGATCTTATCTAGATGAATGGTTTTTCTTGCTTTGAATGCTTGAATGAATCTGAGAGTCATTTGGCACTTGGCAGCCTACATTATGACATGTTATCAGCCAAGTAGCGCAAAGAAGAAATTAATTATTTCAAAGAAGAAATACATGATAGAAATATTTTAAAATGTAACAATAGCTGTGTTGGCTCTAAGGAGAGAAAAAAAAATTACAAAGCGGAGACAAGTCCAGTGAAGAAGAACATCTTTCTTCAGAAACTTGCAACAAGGTTACCTATCAGTGAACACAGCTGTCAACCATCAATCCCCTGCTGGAACGTTATTTGGAGAAAGAAAGTTAAAGCAATTCATGAAATGTTTCATTGTCCTCCTCCCCATAAATTAATGCAACCACTTTTGCTGTTATTGTCATTGTCTTGAGGCTATTTCTTGACATACTTTCTCTCAAGGGAAGTCAGAAGACAAATTACATGTTGAGATAAAATGCTGGAATGCCTTTTTTTTTTCTATTCCACCTTAATTTCACCCTCATTCTCTCGCTATCTCATTCACCAGGTTACCTGGTGCTGGGCAGCCTCAGCATAGCACAGAAATGCAGTTGTTGTTTTGGAAGAAAGCTCAAAGACTTACAGGAGTTTGGCCACTGTTTATAGAAGAATTACGTTTAAATCTAGTTCAGTGATAGCAGAGTAAGTGACTGCCCTTGTGTACAAAGGCACATAACTGAGATTTGAAGGATTCATTTGCTGTAGGCCCTTTGTAAAAAAATTACCGTGTCTACTCTTTAAACTTTTCTGAATATAAAGCACATAAAGCACAGATTTTGTTAGGTTTTTTGCAACTGTACTTATATCAATGGACTACTTACTACACATGCAGTTATATCTCTAAAACATTTTTATAATGATGTAACTTATGGTTTTTCTATGCTTGATATTAATGCAGATTAAAATATAATATGAATTAAAAACACAATAGCTGCTCCTAAATAGCTCCTTGTCTAGCCACTCTGACTACCTTAAAACAAGAAAATAAAATCATCCAGACCTTTTCTTTGTCTGTGAGTACAGATGGTATAACAAGGGTCGTTCATGTATGTGCAGCTAAATCTTTCTTCCCACTCAGACCAGGTAAGGACAGTCACGCTGCATGTTAGGACGAGCGCCTGGCCGGTATATCCCCCCGACCATGCCTGTCTCTTGTCTGGGGACCACAAGTTGCTACAGAGCACAGCTATGCCAGCCGTGTACCATCAGTTGAGGAGTCAGGACCATCACGGACCAGCCCTCAAACCCGTGCTTCAGTCCTGTGCAGCTTCGCAACCCGGCTCTTCTGGAATATGCCCCTTTCTCATTCTCCTCTGGGCAGTCCCAGTGATCACTGTTAGGATCCTGAGTAGGGATCCTTCTCCTGAACCAAAGCGGCTATTACTATGCTGGTAACAGTGCTTTGCTTGCCTACCCTACAAACCTGGCTTGAGAACTACATGTTGCACTGTTTTTCTGCTTCAGCTCTACGCTGTCGGTATCTTTCTGTCAGTCTCTGAGTATAAATTTTGGAGAACATGTGTACTACAGTGAACAACGCTCAGATTTCTTCCAGGCTTGTGGTCTACTCCTGACTACTGGGATCCTGTTTGTGGTCATGATCCCTAATTTTGGAACCTCTGGGCTAAACAAAATCAGAGAAGGCTCTTCTCAGAAAGAAAATAAAAACTATATTCATTCACACAATGAGTTGACAGGGAGCAATTCTGTGGTGGCAGAAATTGTTTCTTTAGATACCAGGATCACAGTAAGCTAAAATAAATATTTCTGCCATCTGGTATTGGTGCTTGCTGTAACTCCTTAGAGACAGTTAAAGCAGCAAAACTTTTAAGTATGGACAATCCTAATTTCCCTATTTCTTCCATGTAAAAAGAATGTAATGAAATATCTTTCTCCATATCCTCTCTCAGTCTTCATTGAATGTCAGCTTTTTAGGACAAGGACTAAGTTATGCCCTGTTTTACTCAGGAGTCTAGCTCAAAAGGGGAAACAAACATCTGTTGAGAAGTCAAAGTACTACAACAATCTAAAATATACAAATATTTTAAGGCATTAAAACTCCAAATAATAGACAGATATATTTTTCAATGCTAGATTGCTGCAATGCCTGTCCAATAAGACCCATATACAACAAACTTATCTCTAAACTTATAACTACAGTTAAAATAATCACAGATGCAATTTGATAATCTGTCATCATACAGTTATTTCAAAATTGAAAATAACACATATGCTTCCTACTACTATTATTTAGGTTAATTGCTTATGAATGATATACTCAGACTAAGCCACTAGACCTTTTCCTCTTGCGAGGATACTAATGCCCTTTTGTCCTTTAGTTTAATGCAGTGTTTCTTTTGGTTTTAAAGAAACAAATACCATACCAAAAAAATAATCTATTCATTTGTATGTACCTTAAAATTGTGTTAATTCTCACAACTCTGTGGAAAGTTAAATTAATTGACTGACAGTGAATGACTGCAGTCAGCATTGGCAACTAGCAAACATCTTTGCAGTGGGGTAGTATTCGAAGTGGAAGAAGACTAAAATAAAATGCCTGAAACGGGACCTTGCACCAGCAAATAGATTCTTTCCAACTCTGTTGTCCATTTGGGGGATTTCATCAGATTTATTTCTATATTTATAGCTAGATTAGCTAAATCTGGATAGCTAGATTTTTGAAGATTTTGCCAGCTTCCTGGAGTTAAATGCAAATTTCCTTAATTTCTCAATATGATAAAAAGTCTGTTCAGTTTGGGAATCTACTCTCCAAACACACTCTTTGACACATGTTTAGGACAGTTTTATGTTTCAGTAACACCAAAACAGGCAAATTAATAGAACTTTAAGAGATTTGTTAATCAAACTTATGAATTGTGGATAGTTAAAAGTCCTTAGCAATACTTGACATTTAGAGTATATAGCACTTTACAAACATCGAAAAATTACTGTCTCGACATCTTCAGGTGCTAGGAAAATCATTTTAGCATTAATGTGGAGACAAGGAAACTGAGGCAAAGGCAGCTGTGCACTTTTGGAATATCCTACTGACTGGAAAGAGAGAATCTCACTGTCCACAGTGTATTGACCTGGACGGGTACAAAAATGGTGAGGAGACATTGGCAAGGTGATATTATTCTACCATTTTGCAGAATACGCAATGTAATGCTGTACTGTCTGTTAATGAAACTTCTATACATTAGTTGTTAGAATTAATTGCTCACCAATAATTTCTGCTACCAGTGAAGAGACACAGGCTCAAAGGGAAATCCCATTCATCTGCTTTAAGTGGGAAATTAAAGAAGGATTTTGGAGTATACATTGTAAAACTAGAAAGCCAGAAGTAAAACAAACGAGCAACAACAAGAAGTGTAGACATTTTTATAAAAGGTAAAGAACCAATAGCTGTGGTAGCCTATGTCATTGCTAGGACAAGTTTTGTTGGGTTTTTTTTTGTTCGATTTTTTTAAGAATCTTTTGAAAATGGAAAGTGATGTGTACGCACTATTGGCTACAGTCAATGTTTTGAGAACTATTACAGTAGAGGTCTGTGAGCATATGAATAGTTTCACTGATATCAAATAGATCATTCATATAAGTAATGATGATTTAAATATGTAAATTTTCAGGAATAGGATGTGGATTTATGCCACCCTGAAGTTTATAAGAAAAATCCTCTGTTGGATATATCAGACTCTCAGTTTTTAATTTATTTTTCTTTCACAATTGTTTCCTTAGTGTTCCATTATTTTGCTTTGGATGCAAATTATTGTACTGGAAAGAAATTGCCAGGAAATAATTATGAAATGACAACAAATAAGATTTTACAATAATTAATTTTTGCAATGACATAAGCCTAAACAACTCTCTCTGATTGAGCTGATAAGACAAAATGATAAAATTGAAGTAATGTGAAGTCAGCTAAAGAAACATTAATGGCATTACAAATATGAACTTCAGCTATAATTCAAAATCAAATATGACACTTGCTTTATATTGAACTGTATCTATTTTAATAGTTACTGAATATAAGTTCTGCTTTCATGTTGTTATTTTTAATATATTCTGAGGGGTTTTTATATATTTGTTACTTCTTGAAAAAGCCAGATGCATTCAAAAAGAAAGACAAAGATATACTATCTGAGATCTCAAAAAAAAAATTTCTTTAGGATAATTCATACTCCCCTTTCTCAAGACCAGTTTTACAAGATTTTTCCCCTACCTAAGCAGGATTCAATCTCTCCAGATAAAACTGAATCCTTCAAAAACAAAGACAGATAAGACTAATGAATTTTCTGGTAAGGAAGACTTTGAGATTTCTTTTTTTTGTAGAAATTAGCTAAAAAACCCAACCATCATCACCTTTACACAGTGGTGGAAATTTTACTTTGATTATTCTTACATACTTTGTCTAATTCGGGTGAAATATTCAGAGTAAATAATTTACTGAGTGAATTTCAGTTTGCTTTTTCACTCATTTAATGAGTATTTGAAATTTTCTTTTTTTTCCTTATTTTGGAATTACTTGACAATCTGCCTTTTATTACACTACTGCATAACTTATTCAAAAAATGATCTGATAGGTCAATTTCTGTGGAAGTGTTGTAGTTGACATGTTTGCTTTGATTATGCCTTAATTTTTACCTCATAATTAAATGTTGATAACTCTGATGTGTGATATCTATATGATATTGATTCTGATTTTGGAGATGAAGTTGAGACATTTTAAAACAAGATGAAAAAAACAAAGGGGTTTGAAAAACAACTGTGTGAATAAATAAATGGAGAAAAACAAATGTTTTACAACTTTGTTTTTTGCATTCAAAGAACATCTTCGGATACATTAAAAAGTGCTTGACGTGCTTTTTAAATTTTGTTTGTTTGTTTTATTTTACAGTATGCACAGCCTGCAGTTATCTGTATGATGACAACACAAGTCAGGTTGATAAGTAAATATTACAGACGTACATTGATCAAGTGAACAAGGAATCTTGAGTTATCTTAGCAAAATAACTAGAGGAAACTAAGACAAGAAATTGTCTAATAACATGGATATCCATTTGTTTGACAACGAAAATTCAGCTGTAACAGACATATTTTCAGGACTGAAAGAGATCATCTGAGTTGCCAAAACCTTGTCTGATTAAAAAAAAACCCTGTATAATCAATATCAAATAATTAGTGAATTAAAATTAAAATAACATTCTGTGGCATGATCCAAGATGAGAAGGATTCTTTTGATTTTTGTGGGGTTTTTTGCGATTGGTCCTCTTTTACTGAATATTTGCCATTAGTTTCTCTCTTCTTTGGGTGAAGGGGAAGAGGACAGAAAAACAGTTAAGGAAACAGTATATTCTTTCTGGTCATATCCAGAACTAGGAAAATTATTGTAAAATATCACTTACTTGATTTACTGAAAAAAAAGGGGCACTTGGCAAATGAAAATAAAGTAGTATTTTTACATAAAGAAACAGATAGTGTGCTTCATCTTACACTTTTGAGGAAGACTCCAGGGTAATATAAATGGCTTTCTGTGCATCAGTTTTGGGTGAACACAATGGTACACACGGATTCATAGAGAAAAAGGTCAGAAGGGCTATTTTGACCATACAGTACAAACTCCTGAATTGAGTTCAAGGCTGCAATATTTGTTTTTGTTTTCTTCTTTGCTTTTACATAAATAATTTTCAGAGTTTTTTACAATTTTACAGACAGTTTCATTTTAGGAGCATTTTCTCATGGTAGAAAATGATATTAACTAAAAGTAAAACATATAAATGCATCAAAATTGTGCTTTGGTGGGTTCAGCTTTTCTTGTTCTTTTCTTTCCATTCATGACTGTGTTCACTCTTTCTTGATTCACCAAGTGTAAGAGCAAATTTTGCAATCTAATGCTTCTAAGTAACATACTGTGTTACTTGTAAGAAACAATATTTTAAAAAAACATCTGTTTTGCTTTCTTGCATTATCCAGTGGAAAGCCAATTTTCAGATCTAGGGATGAATAACTAAAAATCAGTTTCTTCATCCAATTAGTCCATTTATTTTTCTCTGCTGAGACTTTCAGGTGATAGTTTGTTATAATATAATACCTGTAATAATAAATTGTATGCTATATAATATAATGGTGTTTTATCTGATAAATTCTTAAAGAATACAGTCCCCACATATCTCCATAGTGCTCTGGAGATATGTTCCATATCTCCCATATCTGGTCGCAATTCAAAACCAGAATTACTACTTGTCGTGGTTTAGCCCCAGCCGGAGGCTGAGCCACGCGGTCGCTCGCTCACCCCCCTCCCGGTGGGACGGGGAGAGAATTGGGACGAAGAAAAGCAAAAACTCGTGGGTTAACAACAACAACAGTTTAACCAAACAACAAAGGGAAAGAGAACAAAACAAGCGAGAAACCCCAACAATGACAACAACAGCGTGTACTTAGCGGTGCTTTCCGGACAGGTCGCTCCCGCCCGCAGCCCGACGCCCAGCCCGCTCCGAGCAGCGATCCCCGCCCCGCCAGTCACCCCCCTCTAAATAGTGAGCGTGACGGTCACATGGTATAGAATAGACCCCGGCCAGCTTCTGGTGAAAATTAACCCTATCCCAGCCGCAACCAGGACATTATCCACCCCTTATTCTATACCATATATGTCACGCTCAGATCCTACACTTTCCAATTAATCACCACCACTTTTCCTGATAGATATATATAGATATACACACAGACATCATTCCCTTAGTCTATGGACCATCCCTTTGAAGTGTCCATTGAGTTCATTTAGTCCATGACTTTAGGCTCCATCTGTCAGAATAGTCTCTTGGGGCAGGAGAGATGATGTGGAGTTTGCTCAGTCGGTGAAACAGGGCTGGGTCTCGGCGTGGTGTGGCAGGCGACACTGGACGCAGTGGGAGGATGGTCTGTAGTGTTGGATTGTTGCATCTGGAACTTGCAGTCACAGTATCTGGCTCGGCTGCTGCATCATGTCCACGGTCTGTGGGTTGAAGATGCCGATCTCTTGAGGAAGTTGATGGGCGCCAGTTGCTAAAGCCAGTTCTGCTTCCATTACTGCTGCACTTTGCTTAGTTTTATCAATAGTTCATTCATTGACTATTCTCACCCAAAATCAAATCCCCTCGAGGTACACATCGGACTTCCCCATCCTTTCGCATCACCCACCAAGTGCACCCAGGTCCTTGAGCAAAAGCAACCCCACGGATGGGTTTGCCTTTGCCCGAGGCAGGAGTAACCCAGACTGTCTTCCCTAACATATTCTTCATGTGCACTACAGGAACTTTATCCCCTTCTACAGTATGTAAAGGCTTTGATTGGGCAGGGCCAGCTCGATTGGTAGACCCTCTAGTGTTAACTAACCAGGTGGCTTTTGCTAAATGTGTATCCCAATGTTTGAAGGTCCCACCACCCATTGCCCTCAGTGTAGTTTTCAGTAGTCCATTGTATCGTTCAATTTTCCCAGAGGCTGGTGCATGATAGGGGATGTGATACACCCACTCAATGCCATGCTCTTTGGCCCAGGTGTCTATAAGGTTGTTTCGGAAATGAGTCCCATTGTCTGACTCAATCCTTTCTGGGGTGCCATGTCGCCATAAGACTTGCTTTTCAAGGCCCAGGATAGTGTTTCGGGCAGTGGCGTGGGACACAGGATATGTTTCCAGCCATCCCGTGGTTGCTTCCACCATTGTGAGGACATGGCGCTTGCCTTGGCGGGTCTGTGGGAGTGTGATATAATCAATCTGCCAGGCCTCCCCATATTTGTATTTCAGCCATCGTCCTCCAAACCAAAGAGGCTTTGACCGCTTGGCTTGCTTGATTGCAGCACATGTTTCACACTCATGGATAACCTGTGCGATAGTGTCTATGGTCAAGTCCACCCCTCGGTCACGAGCCCATCTGTATGTTGCATCTCTTCCCTGATGGCCTGAGGTGTCATGGGCCCACCGAGCTAGGAATAATTCACCTTTATGTTGCCAGTCCAGATCCACCTGCGCCACTTCAATCCTAGCAGCCTGATCCACCTGCTGGTTGTTTTGATGTTCCTCAGTGGCCCGACTCTTAGGTACGTGGGCATCTACATGACGTACTTTTATAACCAGCTTCTCTAGCCGGGCAGCAATATCTTGCCACAATTTGGCAGCCCAGATGGGTTTGCCTCTGCGCTGCCAGTTGCTCTGCTTCCATTGCTGTAACCACCCCCACAGAGCATTCGCCACCATCCAGGAGTCGGTATAGAGATAGAGCACTGGCCACTTCTCTCGCTCAGCAATATCTAAAGCCAGCTGGATGGCTTTCACCTCTGCAAACTGACTCGATTCACCTTGTCCTTCAGTGGCTTCTGCAACTCGTCGTGTAGGACTCCACACAGCAGCTTTCCACCTTCGATGTTTTCCCACAATACGACAGGACCCATCAGTGAACAGGGCATATTCCTTCTCATTTTCTGGTAGTTCATTATATGGTGGGGCCTCTTCAGCACGTGTCACCTCTTCCTCTGTCGACATTCCAAAATCTTTCCCTTCTGGCCAGTCTGTGATCACTTCCAGAATTCCTGGGCGACTGGGGTTTCCTATTCGAGCTCGTTGTGTGATCAGTGCGATCCACTTGCTCCATGTAGCATCAGTTGCATGATGTGTAGAGGGGACTCTCCCTTTGAACATCCAGCCCAGCACCGGCAGTCGGGGTGCCAGGAGGAGCTGTGCTTCAGTACCAACCACCTCCGAAGCAGCTCGAACCCCTTCATATGCTGCCAAAATCTCTTTTTCAGTTGGAGTGTAGCGGGCCTCAGATCCTCTGTATCCCCGGCTCCAAAACCCCAGGGGTCGACCTCGAGTCTCCCCTGGTGTTTTCTGCCAGAGGCTCCAGGTAGGGCCGTTCTCCCCGGCTGCGGTGTAGAGCACATTTTTAACGTCTTGCCCTGCCCGGACTGGCCCAAGGGCTACTGCATGAACTATCTCCTGTTTAATTTGTTCGAAGGCTTGTCGTTGCTCAGGGCCCCATGTGAAATCATTCTTCTTTCGGGTCACGTGATAGAGAGGGCTTACAATAAAACTGTAATTTGGAATATGCATTCTCCAAAAACCCACAACGCCTAAGAAAGCTTGGGTCTCCTTTTTGTTAGCTGGTGGAGACATAGCTGCTATTTTGTTGATCACATCTGTTGGAATCTGACGACGTCCATCTTGCCATTTTATTCCTAGGAACTGGATCTCCTGTGCAGGTCCTTTGACCTTCCCTCGTTTATGGCAAAGCCAGCTCTCAGAAGAATTTGAATTATTTTTTCCCCTTTCTCAAAAACCTCTTCTGCTGTGTTGCCCCACACAATGATGTCATCAATGTATTGTAGGTGTTCTGGAGCTCCACCCTTCTCCAGTGCAGTCTGGATCAGTCCATGGCAAATGGTAGGGCTGTGTTTCCACCCCTGGGGCAGTCGATTCCAGGTGTACTGGACACCCCTCCAAGTAAAAGCAAACTGTGGCCTGCACTCTGCTGCCAAAGGGATGGAGAAGAACGCATTGGCAATATCAATGGTGGCGTACCACTTGGATGCCTTGGACTCCAGTTCATACTGAAGTTCTAGCATGTCCGGCACGGCAGCACTCAGTGGTGGCGTGACTTCATTCAGGCCACGGTAGTCCACTGTTAGTCTCCATTCCCCATTAGATTTCCTTACTGGCCATATAGGACTATTAAATGGTGAATGCGTCTTACTAATGACTCCTTGGCTCTCCAGTTGATGAATCAGCTCACGGATGGGAGCCAGGGAGTCTCTGTTAGTGCGATATTGCCGCCGGTGCACCGTCCTGGTAGCAATTGGCACCTTCTGTTCTTCAGCTTGCAGCAATCCCACAACGCAGGGATCTTCTGAGAGGCCAGGCAGGGTAGACAGCTGTTTGGTCTTCTCTGCACTCACCGTGGCTACACCAAAAGCCCATCGGTATCCCTTTGGGTCCTTGAAGTACCCTCTCCTGAGGTAGTCTATGCCAAGGATAGAAGGGGCCTCTGGGCCAGTCACAATGGGGTGCTTTTCCCATTTGTCCCCTGTTAAGCTCACCTCAGCCTCCAATACTGACAATTCTTGGCATCCCCCTGTTACTCCTGAGATCCAGATGGGTTTCGTGCCCCTATGCTCTGATGGCATCAGACTACATTGTGCACCTGTGTCTACTAAAGCCCTATACTTCTGTGGGTTTGATGTGCCAGGCCATCGAACCCACACAGTCCAGTATACCCGGTCATCCCTTTCCTCCTCCTGGCCGAAGGCAGGGACCCTCTATTCCTGTTCCTCATCAGAGTATTCCCTGTCTGAGCCTTGCAGCGCCAGACCAGAAGGCCCCTCCTCAGGATCAAGGGAGGTGATTTCAGTTCTTCTCTGTTTGGGAAATCGCTGATTGCCTTCATGCATCTCTACAGCAACTCTGCTGACAGACTTCTTGGGTGGCCCCTTCTTAACAGCTGTCTTCCCTCTCAGTTCACGTACACGGGCTTCCAGCTTAAAGGTGGGTTCACCGTCCCACTTCCTCATGTCCTCCCCCTGGTCACGCAGGAAGAACCAGAGTGCTCCACGCCGCGTGCGTCTGGGGCTCCCTTTCCCTCCGACTGAGGCAGGAGAGGACTGATTTCTTGGGGCATTCCTGATAGTCAAGGCACTGGCCCGTAGGGATGAGGCGGTACAGAGATTTTCTTCAAAGTTTTGGAGCCAAGACGACACTCTCTCCACAGTTGGTGTATCAATATCTGGGAAATACATCGCTGCCAGGCTGTTAGAATATGACGCTGGGGCGCTCTGAATCACCTTCCTCCACATAGCCCGTGTGCACAGGACATCGTCTGGATCTTTGGAGACCTCATCATTGTCTAGATCCCTGTAGATGACTTCCAGTACTGCTAATTCTCTCAGGTACTGGATGCCTTCATCTGCAGTGGTCCACTTTCCTGGGGAGTTCACAAGATCTTCCTTGAATGGATACCTTGCCCTTACACTTGAGAGGAGCCGTCTCCAGAGACTGCAAATTGCTGCCTCTCTTCCAATTCCTCTCTCAATTCCCCGGTTCCTAGCAAGGGATCCCAGCTGTTGGGCTTCCTTGCCTTCCAAGTGCTGACTGTCGGCCCCGCTATCCCAGCATCGGAGCAGCCAGGCAGCAATCCGCTCACCTGGCTGGCGGCTGTAATCTTTCCGCATGTCTCGAAGTTCTGCTGAGGTCAGGGACCGGGTAGTTTCTGCTTCCTGTCGAAATTCTCTCACTCCTTCCTCTGATGTCCTTGTCGAAGGACCGGCTTCGTGATCTGACCCTTCCTCTTCTTCCTTTTCCCTTACTAATCGAGGGTATGGACCCGTTGTCCTCCTTGTCCATTGCTTCTTTTTGACTACTGGGGCAATTACTGTAGTTGGTGGTGTTGTTTGGGTCCCTATCTCAACCATGGTGTCCTCAGGTGCAGTTTGGGTCCCTGCCTCAACCGGAGTCCTCTGGGAATGCTGAACTGCGGCTCGATAGGCACAAGCCAGGCCCCAGTACAACGCTAGAAGCTGGTGGTTCTCATTGGGATAGGCAAGGCACCCTTCTATCAGGTGGCGTGTCAGTTTGCTAGGGTTGCTCACTTGTTCAGGTGTAAAGTCCCAGGCTATGGGAGGTGTTAACCGCCCTAGGAACCTGCCCAAGTCCTTCCACACACCCTGCCACCCTGGGACCGGTTGCCTCAGGTCACGCTTCAATATAGCCTCACCCAAAAGTTGTCTTCTCTTCCACCAGGACGAGACCAGATTCCACAAACCCCATAATATGCCAACAATATTAGTAAGTAATACCAAGCAGTTCACACAAGGGTGAGTAAAGACCTCAGGAGCCTGTGTAATAAGCCTGTCTACATTAACCCTGGGTAGGGAGAGGGAGATGATGTATTCCCTCATCCTCTCCACCAGATAGCTCCCCCAGCACAGTGAGACCGTCAATGCCAGAACAAACCACATTCGCATTAACATGTTGCCAAAAGTCAAGAGATAAACAACGCAACCAGCAAACTTTTTTTTTTTTGACCCGTGCAGAAGCTTGTCACTTAGTAACTACTACAGTTAGAGCACACTTAATACAAAAGTGCTGTTGTCGTGCCCCACGTTGGGCGCCAAAAAAAAAGACTCTCGTGGTTTAGCCCCAGCCGGAGGCTGAGCCACGCGGTCGCTCGCTCACCCCCCCGCTCCCGGTGGGACGGGGAGAGAATTGGGACGAAGAAAAGCAAAAACTCGTGGGTTAACAACAACAACAGTTTAACCAAACAACAAAGGGAAAGAGAACAAAACAAGCGAGAAACCCCAACAATGACAACAACAGCGTGTACTTAGCGGTGCTTCCCGGACAGGTCGCTCCCGCCCGCAGCCCGACGCCCAGCCCGCTCCGAGCAGCGATCCCCGCCCCGCCAGTCACCCCCCTCTAAATAGTGAGCGTGACGGTCACATGGTATAGAATAGACCCCGGCCAGCTTCTGGTGAAAATTAACCCTATCCCAGCCGCAACCAGGACACTACTTAAATTAGGAAACTTCTAAAATACATATTTCTTAAATCAGTCAGAAAACATTGTTTAGTTTTGACTACATCTAACTCTAAAATGTCACTCACTTCAAAATGCCCCTGCTTCTTGTTAAATTTAATAAGTACTTTATGAATGTCTCTAGCTCCTACAAGACTGAATGAGTAGTATACGGACAGAAAGTATGATCTTTAATATTTATAATGAGCTTCAAAACAGGAGAGAGATATTGAACAATTACTATGGTTACAAGTTCAATTATTACCATCCAAACCAACAGTTCAAACTAAAAATTCAATTATTAATGAATTATTAATGAATATCTACGCAGCATGCAGGCTAACAATAAATTTAAAATAATAACAACAGCATCGAAACCTAAGATGTTATTGTAAATGTCCTGAAATCCCACATGCTTCATGCAGAAGTCAGAAGAACCAAATTCTTGATTAGAAAAAGCTTAACAATAGATGGAAAACTGACATTAAAGTTGAAAATGTCATTAGGTATCATTCATTCCTCTGCTCTACTTCTTGGAAAACAAAAATTAAAACAAACAAAAAACCTCCACAACACCACAACACCAAAAGCAATCCCAAAACCCAAAAGAAAAATCAAGTAATCTGGAAATCATGAAGGTAATAAAAAAATACCATTTGAAGGTGGAAAATCCACTGCAGATAGTTTAGGCAAGTCAGTGGTGGTAACAGGGAAGGGGGCAATCGGACACATTTAGATTATAGACAGAGTCAATGTCTTGATCCTGGTCAGAAGAGACTGAGCATACTAGGACTACGTACAAGCCAATATCTTCTATTGGTTGGGCTGGTACACCTGACTTAATTCCTACTTTAAATTCCATTTCAACATAAGAAAGTATTGCTTTATGCTGAGGATGATCAAGCATAGGAAAAGGTTTTTTAGAAAAGTTGTGGGGTTTCCTTCCTTGGAGGTATTCCAATGCTGACTTGACACAGCGCAGTTACTAGGTAGTCATTCACTTTTACTTCTCTCTACATGTTATTGGGGTTACAGGAAATTATTTGTGATATTTAATGCTTTTGGAGCATTAGAAAGATAGCAATGTCTGTTCTTCTGTCTCTACCATCCAAACCCATTTGAATGGATTCCCACACATAGTTTGTGTCTTCGAAACAGAAAAAGTCAAACAGACTCTTTGGTGTCTGAAAGACCTCTGAGGCACACCTTTATGTTCCCAACCAGAAAAAAGAAAAAAAGAAAAAAAAAAAAAAAAGAAAAGAGCCAACAAATAAATAAACCGACTCTGAAGTTTTGGAACATTGTATATGTTTACTATATATAAAATATTGATTTATTTTTGAAAACTGGTACCATGACTGAAAGAATCCCCAATCTACTGTGCCCTTTTTAGGACAGAATACTATGAAAGATCTCTAAATAGACCAAAACTTGTATTTAGATAATATCTACGGTTAGAACTTCTTTAAATGTATCTCCAGTATACTCTCTGGACCACAATAAAGTGAATGTGACATGATTATGTGAAATATCACATACTGTTGAAACAAACTTTTCTTAAAGTTAAACAAAAGATAGATATATTTGAAAGATAAAATTGTTATTTTTATCCATGAATAATAAACATCACTTAGAAGACAACTTCTTATCTAGTTGTAGTAGTGAACTCTATAACAAATTAGTCAACTTTATAACAAGTGATTCAAAGGACATACCCTGTCTGGATATCAGAGATGTTGAAATGCAGGACAGAAAAAAAAAAAAAGAAAAAAAAGAGTGTTATTTTTCATTTTAAATAAATTTTTAACAAGTCTTCCTCTATAAATCTGTATTAAAATATAAATTATAAATTATAAATTATAAATTATAAAATATATATCCAGAAGCACTTTGAAGCATTTTTCAATTCGTTGTTGTAACTAGATAGCACACTATGACTTCCTGACAGAAATCCCATTGTTATGTATCAGTTCAATGATGGAAATTATAGATAAAAGTTAAACTGTATGTCTGTGCATAGCAGACAGATAATATTTGGCCACACTACTAATAAAGAAGAAATATGCTACAATTACTATGTTCTATCTTCTTCTAACAATACAAAAACAGCCTAAGTTGCATAAAACAACAAAGAGTATAAAATGAAACAGTCAATTTCATATTAACATTTGCAGGAAATATATTATTCTGCTCTAATACTGATATTTACATGGAGAATAATTAATACTTTCAGTGAACTAGCAAGGAGTCTTATGGAAACAATCATAACTGTATTAAAGTATTTAATTGGGTGCTTCATTGTTAAAATGAATAGGTATTAATTAGACAATGATAGATCTGAAACTGGACAAGAGACTTTCTTGGATTCCCAGAATAGCTAACGAGATTTTTGGTGTCCAAAAAGTGAAAGAGAGCTAACAAAGGAGTATGCAGAAAATTAAGAATTACTAAGCGGTTTTGCACAAAAACTAGGATGCCATTTCTCAGCAGCATAGACAACAAGCAGACAACAGGACACACAGAATTTAGACCTTGGCCAAATAAACTTTACTTTTAAAATTTTAGTTGTTTTATTAGATTAAATACCTGCATCAATTAAACTCTGAAGTTTGCTTTAATTGTTTTTATAACTATTAAAGGATGGAAATCTTACAAGGCTCGGGTTTTACAGGCAGGGCACTGAGAACCTCGGTTGAAATAGCTGTGGAATTTGTAACCTGAAGTTATGGGATCAGTACACTGTGAAAAAGATAAGACAGACTGGAACTAAGGTAGTCAACAGAAAATGCTAAGAAGACTGCAAGGATTAAGTCCTACTCTAGAGGAAATTTCTCTCTCCTCTTTCATGAGCACTCAGCTGACCTGAGCATGTAAATCAGACCATTTCATTCTTGTAGGACTAGCTGGAGGAGCTTCCTTCTAGTGTCCAACAGACAAGTGACTAAAGCACTCAGTGGCGATGTGGAGTGTGTACATGCAAATTACGTATTTAATGGGTTAAAGAGATGGACGGTAACTGCCTTCACTGGCTGTTCATCAGCACACACACAGAGTATGTGACAGGTTTCTGTCAAAGCCACGTGTTTCTAAACAAAACTGAACATCTTTCAAAGGATAAGCACAGATCAATCCATATTAAATCACAAACTAACTGGTGACCTAGGTGACTCCTACGAAAGAGCAGATGTGGAGAGAGATCCCAGCTCGCAAAGAGGAATGAAAGGGACTGGAAATGGAAAGTCTTCTTCACAAATAAGTAGGTATTTATAGAAATCCTTCAAAACTAGCTCTGAAGTTGCAGACATTGTAAAATAGAAACTGATAATAGTTTTGGAGCATATTAAGATTATTTTTTTTTTTTTAGAATAGGTTATGAAAATAATGCTTTATTCAGAATTGAGAAGGATATGTCTGTGTCACGTATTCTGAGAATATGTTGCCAAAATTTTTCCTTATGCTCCAGTGTTGCAATGTGTTAGTGCTGAAAAAGAGCTGTCCCCAGTATGACTATCAAAAGAATTGTAAGGAGATTTATACATAAGGTTTTGTAACTCTCTGCCCTCCAACTGGGTGCTAAAAATTACCAGTAAAGCTAAATTTTTTGCTTGCAAAGTTCTGACTTTGTGTACACATATAATTGTCTAAAATTCCATGTTATTGGGATGCCACGCCTTAGCAGTACATAAATCTGAATATTTTATACAAAGTAAAACTTTTTCTGATCTGATTTCATGGGCTATCTGAATAGGCCACTGGACTCAGAACAATCCTGCCCCTCTCAAGAAGATGCATATTGTGTTCCCCCCCCAATCTTGGACCACAAGTTGCTACACTAGGATAATTAAAAGGAGAATTTAATCAGTTGGGAAAGTTTAAGGCAGATCCCAATGTCTTCAGCTGGAGTTACTATCAGAGAAATTGTACTGTGAGGCCATATCTGAAGTTTTTAATGTTTTTTGAGACTAATGTATTTAGAAAAGAATCTGAGGGAGCATAAGCAGTTCTGAAGTGCATTTGTCAGTATAGTCTTGACTTTTTCAAAAGAGAGAGGAAATGAAGAGTCTAATCTGAATTAAATGGTTAGCCTTCTTATTAAAAATATCAGTTGACTGGGCCATAATAGTTCTTTTCAACCTATATTCAATTGTCTGTTAAAAACAGCTTGTACATGGCATGTGTAACATAGCATTCTGATGATCTCAGACCTAAAATGACTACGCTAAATGAAACTCTTAAAGGACAACACATGTTTTTTTCAGAAAAGAAATAAATGGTAGAGTCGTTCCACAGCAAGATCTACTCATATTTGCAGGCAACAAATTACAATTCTCATATGAATGCTTCTGTTCCTTGTTGGTTTTATGACCTAGCTACAGTTACCTGAAATGACATAAATGACACACACAAGTCAGAAATATTTAGTCAGATGATAGAGAACTTAAACCAGTTGCAAGAATATTTTGGATTCAGAAAGGTTTTTCTTGAGTAGAGATTTAAATGTCAACTATGTTGTTTCCAATCAAAATCAGAAAGTGTTATCTCTGAGCAGCTTTTTACACTGTGGAAAATCGGAAACCTCCCAAATATTTTGGACAAAGGAGGAGAGGCACTCATACTCCAGAATAAGGAGATCATTCAGAAACTCACCAAAGATGCAGAAGACAGGATTTCTTATTGGACCATGTATTTGAACCCAAATATCCACACAGCCTAATAGACTTATTTTTACTTATCACCTGAGGGTGCAGGCTTCAGGGCCTTCTAGTGGAGATGCAGATGATGGTAAAATACAGTTCAAGAACATTTTATTTTTCATTCACTGACAGCTTGTACCACCAGGAGGAGTCAGTGATGCTAACAAGTAGGTGAAAAACAAGCACGTATTTAATTTTTGTACACTGAAATCACACTAGTAATAAGAAAGTTGGTAGCACAAATAGAGAATTCTAATTTTATCTTTTTTTTAGAATCTGCGTATTAAAAGATCAAATGCAAAGGCAGAAATAATGCACAGATTAATGTGCAGATCATGGCTAAACACAAGAATACATTTAGTTATATTCTGTAAATTTCCTATAGTAGATACATATCTTCCTGGAGGAGCAAGAGCTACATACAGAAAAAAAAAAGTTATAATGACACTTCCAGGGACTGAGGAGCTCAGTGTTCACAAACAGATAAAATAGAAAGTAAGGAGCAGCAGTTAGCATCAACTAGAAAACAAAGGCCTTAGGAAAACCATTAGTAGCAGACCAAAATTTACTGCACACCAGCAACCTAAAACTTACCTAAACAACTGCTAGTAGAACTGAAATCTGATCATGAGCATTTTGTCACTGCTGCAAAAGTAGATTCTACCTTTTCTAGTTGTTTTCTGTTTTTCTTATGTTGAAGAGGCAGGAGGGAAATACGCTAAGGACCACTCCCATATAACTGGCTGTTCTGAATAAAAAGTACAATAGGTTGTGAATAAAGATCTCATGTGCTGACATCTTCACCTGCATGACTTTGTCTTAGAGTAAATTACTATTTCCAAGTGAAATTTCCATCTTTAGAGTTGTTAGAGTATATCCGTGTACGTGTGGGTGTTTGGGGATTGTGTTGGTCCACGTGAGATTATACGCTCAATACTTAAAGGTGAAAAAGTAATGTCTTTT
Organism: Phoenicopterus ruber ruber; assembly: GCA_009819775.1. Classification (NCBI taxonomy): domain Eukaryota; kingdom Metazoa; phylum Chordata; class Aves; order Phoenicopteriformes; family Phoenicopteridae; genus Phoenicopterus; species Phoenicopterus ruber. The sequence continues at coordinate 184,010,236 of CM020215.1, read as the reverse complement.
GGAAAATAGGCTCTATCTGAGGCTTCTCATTTTGGATAAGTGAAAATTTTCTGCCACATGCAGGTTGTTGCCCTCCTCTTGCTTTCAGGAAAATAGTAAGCTGGTAAACAAGAGGAAAGGGGTAGTTATATTCAGAGGGTTATATGTGTATCACCTACATCTATAGAATGAATATTGTGAACGTCCCCTGCTGAGAAAATCATCTGCCCTAAAAAGCAGAGAGGTAAAGAAATCTTCATGAGTGTAAGCACAACGGAAATTTATTAGAAAGACAAAGCTTATTGCTGAAAGAGGCGATGCTAAAGTATATAAAGGTCTCCCAGTTATAACTGATGGAAGTTCTTCCTTCCTAATGAACTATTTGAATCTTTAAAGAGCATTCGACACCACTGATCATGATGTTATTTCAGTCTGATTACCGTCTGTCGTGGGCATGGTGTTCGAGGACGGCTGGGGATGGTCAATCTCCTATTTCTCTCGTATAAAACATCGCACTCTTGGGTGACTGCTCTCATTTAGATTCAGATATGATGAGAAATATTTGTACATTGTATAATAGTGCCTTTCTTTCTTTCCTAGGATGTTTTATTACTTTCACAGGGATATGAAATGTAGGTTCTTTTTTTTTTCCCCCATGTTAACGAGCTGTGTAAGTTAATGGGAGCCAAAGTGGGCAGGGGAATGTGGTAGTCTAGATGCTATGATTTGTCTGCTCTTTTCTCTGTGTATAGCTACAGCCCCTGCCTTGCAGCAGACTTTGTTCTTCCTGGGAGACCGTATATGAGGCAACATGCGTTAAGGCTGCCCACAGGGTGGCTATGACCGTGAGTTGTGACTGCTAATAAAATATTCACGCTACTCTTATATCTAAGTTTTTTTGGTAGCAAGAATAAGTGGATTGCAGTAGCCTTATATAGGAAGTTATGATTTTTTTTTAATGGAAAAAGATGAAATCTGTTGTTTCAATTGAAACAGAATGAATGTAGTCTTTTGACTAGTGTTTTATTAGTAAGCAAGTGAAAGATTTTGGGAGCAAAAAAAATTATAGTAATTTCTAGCAATTCAAGGCCAGGGAAGAAAAAACTGAAAGTGTGACATGGAAAATATCAGTCTGAATGTATGGAAGTAATTAAGCTGACCCTACTACTTTGGGAAGACTGAAAATTATAAACAATAGGATTTTTAGGTAATGAAAAAGTGAACAGACTATAAATATTGGCAGAATTTTTATTTTTTTTTTAGTCATCACATCTCACAGGTCCTTCTTCTCATATTTTTTAAAATTAGACTTTGGTGATCAATGCCGAGGTCTGTAGAGAAGTAACCTTACAGAAGTCTGAAGGGCTTCTACATCACTGCAAATATTTAGACAGCATCTTTGCACTTGAGGTATTCCAGACACGGCTCAATCCCAACAAGCTTTGAAAAATCTCATGCCACGACTGTTGTGGTAGGAAGAACTTAATTTTAGCATTTCTGAGGTTGTTTCCCTGTCTTTATTTCCCTATGTGCCTCTTTCCATTCCCTGTTTCTTTTCCTCTTCTCCATTCCCTTTCTCTTGGCTTCTGACCTAAGGCTGAAATCAATTGTATCTTGCAGCATATGGCACTGACACATTGAGATGAGACAGATCATCCACCCCTGACCAAACTAAAGAGAACTAGGAAGAGAAAGACACCTGCCAAACTCATCCAGATGGTATCGCAGACCAGGGAAGCAGGCCAGGGCCCAGAGCTGCACCTATTATGCCAACCTGCCCACTCAAGGCTTGCAGATACACCTGACTTACAGTGACCCCAGTGGAGGGTAACTAGAAAGTGCATTTTCTGACTCTCTCATTCTGCTTTTCTATTGTTTCCTTTTTTAAAACAAAAATAACTCTCAAAATAACATGTCCATATTCAGTGGAGGAATTTTATCTTTTTAGTGGTGAAAGAAAAGAGTTTAATGAAGTAAGAGAAATTGAGATCCATTCTCTGAAAAAAATCCAGTGTTTCTTAGAAACGTTGTATGTGTTCAATATCTACTCCAGTTTAAATAGGTTTTTTTTTATTATTTTATTTTATTTTTATTTTGTACAAAGACAGAATGAATTAATGCTTTTACTATGTTGGGTCCACTCAGCCCATCAAATAACAGTATATTCAGCAACTACTTTGTCTTCTTTCCTTTTTTTCTTAGTAGAGAAGAGTAGGAGGTGAAGGTGGTAAATACCGAGTGTCATTTTTTAGTGTACGTGTTAGGAAATGATCTGAAAGTTAATGGATCTGGAGAGCTTGAGGGTTCACATTTGACCTGCTTATAGCTATTGGTTCAGGCCTTTCACAGTCATGTAGCTGTTGAAATTCAACAGTTATTCTCCATTTCTGGTAGAGTCAGCATCTATTTTTCCACTTACCAATTTAATCATAGGTTTTCAGGAGTCTGGATCCATAAAGAGGCTTAAGTATCACAATGCTGACTATTGCGGAAAACCTGACTTTTAGCCTTCCTGCTAAATAGTGGAATCCACAGACCCAAGTCAGATTTACAGGTTCTCCATCCAATACATAGAGAGAATTAGGCACATAAAAACTGGCTTTACAGAAACTAGTATTCTCAGCAGGAGACTGCCTAATCTACCTTTTGCAAAATATGAAGGCCAACACATTATATAAAGGTATCCTCACTCCTTTCAGAATTAGGTATCTTCCTTACCTCAGACATTTATCTGTGAATTTTATCTTAGATTAGTACATGCATCATTGGTCTTAGTTAGCTTCATTTGAGATCAAATCTGAGAAAGAGGAAAAAGTGGATGGGTAGAAAAGTGCATCTTTTTTGGTGGCTAGAAAAATTTAGTGGCTAGAGACTTGGTTGTGAGGTACATAGTCTAAATCAGCTTCTTACTTGCTTCAGTCAGCTCTCATACCAGGAGTCATCTCTTACTCAAAGGACCAGTTATGAAAGTATTATGTGATGACATTCTATGGTGCTGAAGTTGTGCCAACACATAAAATAGTTTATCATGTCACTGGGAGAGTAGCAAGACTCTTGTCTGGTGACCAGGACACTCTCTTCTGAATCCCAAGTTCTATTACCTGCTCCAATAAATAGTTGCTAATTTTATACACTATAGCATGACTTCAAAAGGACATTTCCAAAAGGACTGAAGTTCAAATAAATTTAGTTCTTCAAAGGAAGAGAAAATCCTAGGACACCCAAGAAGAATGAAGTGAGAGGTGAGAGGTGGACTCTTGAGTGAGCTATGAACTATGAACTACATGAACTATGGAAATTTCAATGAAATGTTACAGTAAACATATTTTTTTAAAAAAGAGATATTGGTCTTTGCACATGGATATGTAAGATGAAGAGGTCAGAGTATTGAAGTACCTTTTACAGAACAGACACTGAGAGAGATAATTGCACTGGAAGCTGAAGACAGACATAATGGTTACTAGAGATGTGTGTCTATTATTAATGAGAAAGTGTACAGAGAAACATGGCACAGAGCATGTGCCTCATTCAATCATTACAAGACAACAAGCAGCTATTGATGGGCCCTTAAGTAAGTACAACCAATTTGATAAGAGATTAATTAAAGTAACTGGACAGTCAAGAATTAAATAATTCTCACGTTTCAATGAGAGAGGCTCTTTCAATTTTAGGGGCTCTTAGGAGAGAAAGAAAGGGACGTTATAAAAAACTTGAGGAAAACTTTGGTAGATCACCTAGGAAAACATTGCTATACCCATTCCATTCCTTTCTCAGTAGTCACCTAATTTAGTTATCAAGCCCTGAGTAAGAGGCAATGCCTAGTATCAAACACAAAGGAACCAGTTTGTGACTCAAAGGTCTACAACTTGCCTTATGGTGTCTTGTTTGTTTCAAAATAATTTCAGTGCCTTTAAATTGTCATTTTAGAGCTTAAGATGTGTAGGAAAGAGGATGAAGGAAGTAAAATCTGTCTGCCAGAGTGTCCTTAGCATTACTGCAATGAGGGATTCAAGTGTAGTCCTGAGTAGGACCACTCAAAATAATGATCTTCTAAAAACAGCCATCATTAAAGGCCACAGTGAGAACACTTGTGATCACAGCTTGTGGCATGTGTAGAGCAAAGTGGACACATATATTGTTAGGCTGCAAATATATATCCATGGTAATTCAAATACAAGACACTGTTCTTTCATTGACCCAGGGTACATGTATCCTTCACTAGGGTGAACGTCTAACACAGTTTAGCCTAGGTTTTCCTCTCGCCTTAGGCAAAGTACTTACCTTCTGTAATTATGTCTCTACTTAGGAACATGAGCAGAAACACAGCCTACCTCTAAAATAAAAAGTTTACTTTTTGCTGAAAAAAGGACTACCTCTAGTTAGCTCTGCTCAAGGAGGTCACTCAGTTTTAATAAGCTAGAAGATGGACAGAATAGCCAATATCTATCAACCTTTTAGTGTGAGATTACGTACAGAGATTTTCTAGTCTTGCAACAGATTTTCTCCATCCTGCTGAAGAAGGCTGGCAGTTACATTGGAGGCCTGCCATTCAAACTTAGCTGACAGTTAATGAGGTAACTCCATTTTTCTCATTTAGAACAACTGCGTGATATTTTCCATGTCTGCTGAGACAATGCAGCCCATTCTCAGTCTTAAACTTTCTTCTAGACTTTCTTTGATTTTCCACATCTCTTAATGTTTTTTTCCATTATCAGTATATTCCCCTTTGAAAATCAGGTATATGCCATCCAGTTTCTCAATTTGTTTCTTGTGTTCCAGAAGGATGATTAAAACAAGTAAGAAAATAGAAACAAGGTTATCCACTTTTTTTCTGCTAGAGGATAAGACGGATTACTTCTTTTCCATGTAGTGGACAAAATGTGAGAGGAGATGGGACCTTTCTTAATGAAGGCACATCTGCTTCACCATTGATTGAATGACCTAACGAGATTACTGCTGGAGCCTATTCCTTCCTTAAAAGTTAGTTCACCCAGACCGATAGAAGTATAGACCAGCTTTCCAGTTCTGTGATCTATTGCAGATGTCTCAGTTTTCCCTATGGACAAAAGACAAATATGAATCTGTGTAGTGTTATCGTGATTCAGTGTGGTGCATGTAATAATGTTCTAAGAGAACATCTACAGCTACAAATACGTGTACACAACTATACATCTAATGTCCACTTTCATACATCTCAGATGTTTGTATCTACAGTTTTTCTTTAATTAGAGCTTAAGTTGCTTCTATTGCAGTAATACCAGTAAACTGGTAGACATATAATTCACCATGTTAAGTCTATGTTGATATTTGCAGTTCCTTAACATAACTCTCAGGTTCTTGTATCTGAAACCAAGCAGGAATATTTTTTAAACCATAGAGGAATGATTTTTAGGCAATTACATAATGTCTATGGCTTGCATTCAATTCTAAAAAAAAAAAAAAAAAAATAAAATATTAAAGCTATTAATGTAGATGTTGCAGCTGCCAGAGTCTTTATAGAACAAAATATTTGTAAGTTGTCTGAATGGTTACTTAATAAATTTCAGTTTCTGTTGTCTGGAACGTCTGCACAGCCACACTATCTTTTTGTTAAAAAAAAAAAAGGATTTGCAAGAACTTGAGCTTTGCTCAAGACAAAAATAAACAATTTGTCATTGCTGCTCTAAAGCTGTTAAGAACTTTACAATCAGTAGTGCATTCTGATGCCAGAAAGGACCTTATCCCGCTATCTGATTCTTCACCCTATAAGGCTGGTGCAGCACTATCCCACAGTACAAAGATGGCTGCTGAACATATGACTGGTTTTATGTCCAGAACCATCGCCAGCAGAGAGGGCGTACGTTTCACTTGCTAACCGAAGTTGGATGAAGTTGTCTGGAGAGCAAAATGGTTCATTATTGCTTATTTAACTGGCACTACACTGTACGTACAAGGCAGAAAATGCTCCAGATTCTTTATGCAATGGGTGTAAAAAGACCCATCTTATATCAAGACGGGTCATTATGATTTTATTTGACTGTTACTTTTACAAATAGACACACACCGAAGTATAAAAGAACATTTCATTGTAACAACTCAGTTACAAGTGAAGAACTGTCAGAATGAAGATTTCTTGGTTAGATGTTGAATCTCTGAGGGCTGCTTTGGCCAATAAGCTGTACCTCTTAGGCTAATCAGTTACAGGAAGGTTTGGGGTGTAAATATGGTCCATCTACCATACCGCCTCACTGATGAATTTAGGTCTAACTGATAGTGACTGAAGTTCAGGCCTTGTGTGTCGGACAGAGAAAATGCAGAGGTATGTCACTAGGTAGCAGAAAACAGAATGGGACCCCTTTTAGTGGTCCTGTGAATCCTATTCCTGAGAAAAGATTTGTCCTGAATTAAATGTATTTCAGGAGTGCCTCTTTGCTTCAATTTAGTCAGAAGAGAAGATGGTGCCTGAGTTTCCCTGGGATGCTGCACTGAGACTTTTCAGCTTTAAAGCTGTCATGCTGTGGGAGCCTGCAGAGGCTCTACAGATAAAGCAATGTAAGTCTGACATTTGCTGAATACAGTCCTTAATGATCACACTAGATCTCTCTGAAGTCATTTGTGATCTGAAAGCTGAAAAAACCCCGTTAAGGGAAAAGGTAAAAAGCTGTAATGAAGATAAGAGGCACCCAACAATTCACATTCTGCATTTCTTGCAAGAAAGTTGTTGTCTGTGATCCCAAAGAACTGAGTGTTATGTCAGTTTAGCTGAATAATTTTACAGACAAAATTACAGAGCTAGGTTTGCCAATTTAAATTCCATCTCACATTCCGTTATCTTCTCAATATATAGACAAATACCAACATGAAGGCCAGTTATCTTGTGAATCCTATTTTGTGAATACACTGCTTGGACTGCAGCTGCCTCTCTACCTGGAAAGGAGCAAAGAAAGGAAGACAGGCGAAATGAAAAGTAATGCTTCAATCTCCATTTCTAAAGCATTTCTAAAAGACAGAATTAGGGCAAAGACATGGGTAAAAAGTATTTATGCTCACTCTAGCTGTGGTACAAGAGAATCGTTCCTTGGATGTCTAAATGAAATGAAAAAGAATTTGAGAAAGGAATTCAGGGGTGGGGTGGGGGTGCTATGTTTTTTTAAAAGGGCTGAAAAAAGAATATGGGAGTAGCAGGTCATAACTAAATGATTCATAGTAAATATTAAACTCTTGATGTAGCCTCTATCAGGTGGTGAAACATTTCTGGCAGACTTTTGCAGAGACATTGTTTCTTTCAAAAATGGAAGGTGTTATGTCAGGAAAAGCATCTGAATAGTATTACTGATGATTTTATTTGCTTCTCTTCAGTTTATGTATTTGTTATTGTTTTCTTACCCTGTGCCTTTTCAGAGTACGGTGCTGAGACAAATGGGTACGCTTTCCTTTTAAGTATGTTTTTCCTCCTCAAAGACTTGTTTTGTTTTGTCTGCCTGAGAGCAGCAAAAGAAACAACTTGTATTTGAGCACAGAGCAATAATAAAACCATTGTACTCTTAGATGTGGTATTCTTTGAGGAGATGATGCTACTGCATGTTTGTTATATTTGGGACCATACTGTAGAGAAAGGCTGTTCAGATTTTTTAGATCAAAATAAGAATAACATTGCAAAAATTAGAATTGAAAGGGGGGATCATCTGAGACAAGATGTACTAAAAGTATGCATGCTGTATGTCTTAATGACACTAAAAGGACAATGTTTCAAACAAATGTTAATATAACAATACTTTTCAATGCCATATCACTATCTCGGCAGCTGCATCAATGAGGTTTACTTCATAGCATCTCTTTTAGGTGTTAGATTTAGCCTCACTGTTCAGTAAAGAGGAAAACTAACCTTTCTATTCCACCTCTCCATACATACCTGCAACTCTCTGTGGGCTTTCTTCTAAACTGTAACCACTGAAAATGTCACTTCACTGCTTGCTGATTTATATGCAGGCAATGTGGAGGATTCAAATAAAACAACATCAACATTTTGGTTCAGAGCAGTAGAGCAGTTCTGAAGTGAGTTCCCTGGTCATACTACAAAAAGGTGTGTTTGTTTGATACACACAAAGAGTATTTTTAGTGAATGCAACCAAGATTCCTTCTGGAGGAGAGTAAACTGAGATCTCCATTCCAGTTGCTTACCAAATCTGCACAACAGATTCATAAAGGTCTGAACCAAATGCTCCATGCTACCATCAGTTTTTTCAACACACATGTCCTATTAGAAGTATATTTACTTTCACATATGCTATCGCCTACTACCTCTCAGTTCTTTGACTAAGGCACCTTGTTCATTCATCCACATTGCCCTTGGCTCAAATTCATTTTTGTCGTCTTCTTCCATTTGCAGTTCATGAATATCTTTATTCTGTCTCCCGCTTTCTTATTATCGCCCCTCTATTATTGCTGTCTTTTGCAAAGGCAAAGATTCAACAAGATCCCACCTGGGTTCCCAAGGAAATGACAGAGCTCATTCCGAAGGAAATGACAGTGTCAAAAGTTTATGTGTCAGCAGGATAACCTTGTGGGAGTATCTAACTGCTGATGGGTGTCACGGAGGTACACCAAAACAACTCCACACAGCTAAACTCAAACAAACCTTTAATTCACAACTGAAACCAAACAACCAAAACTAACAAAACAACAAGGTAACTAAATGACACTCCGAGAACATTTAACAAGATACAGGTTCGATATACCAGTCGGGGATGTTATTACTGCACGGCAAAACATGAGAATGATGGTCCAGGGTGTGCACACACTCACTCACAAAAGGGAAACTCACTCAAGGATATCCAGAAGAATAAGAGTGCTCACTGAAGGGGGGGGGTGTTCGGGTTCAGGTTCACTCAAGGATATATCCAGAAGAAATCACTCACCGAAAGATGGCGAGGGCACTCAATCCCGGGAAGTTTCCTTGGGTGACGTCTCAGCCCAAGGGGAGAGTTTCCGATCACAGGCCCGCTGCTCTGAGGAAAACCACTCAAAGGGGGCTCTCCGGCGGGGGCTCCTTTTATAACCTGGTCGGATCTGAGCTGTGGTCATTTATGGTCAGTGTTCCAGAAGCTTCTCTCAGCCAGGGCACGCCATTGGTTGAGGGTCCTGTCTCCCCACTGAGGGGTCCCAGTATGGTCAGAGGTCTAGAAGTTTCTCTCAGCTGAGGCCCGCCATTGGCTGGGAGCCCTGCCGACCGGTCCAGGGGTCCCGCCTCTCCCACTCCCACCACAGGGAGGGGGGTGGTTGGCACCTGAGCTGAGGTGTGTGAGTGACAGCTGCCATGGCAGGGCACTGGAGGCGCGGAAATGAGGCGCGAAAAGGAGCCATCAGCTGCTGCCCTGAAGGCCTCTGGCCCTGACCAGGGCGAGTGCATCTGCCACAATGGGTACTAAAAGGGTAGGCAAACGATACCTCAGTTCGTATCAGAAGATGAAGACTGTGCTTATGACAACTCAGGACAACAGCCACACTTTGGGTGCAATGCAGAAGATGTTCATCGATTACAGAGCTCTTGAACTGATCTTCAGGTGAGCTGGTGGATGAAAAGCTCGACATGAGCCAACAATGTGAGCTCGCAGCCCAGAAAGCCAACTGTATCCTGGGCTGCATCAAAAGAAGCATGGCCAGCAGGTCGAGGGAGGTGATTCTGCCCCTCTACTCCGCTCTGCTGAGACCCCACCTGGAGTACTGTGTCCAGCTCTGGAGCCCTCAGCACGAGAAGGACATGGACCTGCTGGAGTGGGTCCAGAGGAGGGCCACAAAAATGATCAGAGGGCTGGAGCACCTCTCCTATGAAGACAGGCTGAGAGAGTTGGGCTTGTTCAGCCTGGAGAAGAGAAGGCTCCAGGGAGACCTTATTGCAGCCTTTCAATACTTAAAGGGGGCTTATAAGAAAGATGGGGAAAAGCTTTTTAGCAGGGCCTGCTGTGAGAGGACAAGTGGTAATGATTTTAAACTAAAGGAGGGGAGATTTAGGCTACACATAAAGAGGATGTTTTTCACAATGAGGGTGGTGAAACTCTGGAACAGGCTGCCCAGAGAGGTGGTAGAAGCCCCATCCCTGGAAACATTCCAGGTCAGGCTGGATGGGGCTCTGGGCAACCTGATCCAGTTGAGGATGTCCCTGCTTCTTGCAGGGATGTTGGACTAGATGACCTTTAAAGGTCCCTTCCAACCCAAACTATTCTGTGATTCTATGATTCTAAGATACCACCAGGACTGCTGTTTGACTGTATGCTCGCACCTGAGGTCCTGGGATCACAATATAAGAAAGTTTTAGGAGCCTATCTAGCACTACTTTATCATTCCCATTTCTCACTGAGGACAAGAGAACATCTACAGATACCTTTCCAGCTTGCTCCCTGCCACAGATTGTATCAGGAACCCCCTGTGTGAGCACTCTAGTTTCCAACCTGAAAAAAAATTGTGATGTTCTTCTGTACCTGTCATTATTACATGTGCAGAGGGAGGGAGGAATGACAGCCCTGGTCTCAGAGTTGCAGAGAGATGACACATAGCACTGAATCATAAAGGTTGTTTCATCTTTAAACGCTGAACTGAGGCTCTGAGCTGTGAGGGAATCTTCTGCCTGGCATTTAGGTATGTCAGAAAAGGCCTGCCCAGCCTGTGCTCTTTGTGAATCTAATTCAGCCCCAGTACTAACCAAGCCATAGTAATGCTCAAAAGACCTAGGCACATGGTTCCTTCCCTTTTGCAAAAGCAGTTATGAACTGATGATATAAGAGCCACACATAAGATGGTTTTCTGTCATACGGCCTTTTGAATCTCTGCCTACAAACTAGAAGCAGGGGAGAGGGTCTGTTTATTCAGGATATAGAGCAGTTAGTGGTAGAGTTAATATTTGCTGGTTGTAACGCTCCTCCTTCCCTTCCCTCTCTCCTTTTCTGTCATTCACGAAGTCTCACAGGACACTCCAGCCCTCAGTGGGCTCCTGAGAGTAAGCAGTGGCAGAGCAAACCTGCTCCTGGGAATTCACTGGGTCATGGATTTCTTTTCACGTTGAGTAGCCATTTCAGGCTCAGGTGGCTAAGGGTTTGCAGGAACGACATCAGGGGCAGGTTTTCATCTCTAGTTTTAGTAGGCAGTCTGCAGGTAGAGGCTCAGCTGTGGGGTGTGAGCTTCTTGGTTCAATGTCCAGATGGAGACCGGTGACAAGTGGTGTCCCTCAAGGGTCTGTATTGGGACCGGTCCTTTTTAACATCTTCATCGATGACATAGACAGCGGGATCGAGTGCACCCTCAGCAAGTTCGCAGACGACACCAAGCTGAGTGGTGCGGTGGATATGCTTGAGGGTCGGGATGCCATCCAGAGGGACCTGGACAGGCTTGAGAAGTGGTCCCGGGCGAACCTTATGAGGTTCAACAAGGACAAATGCAGAGTCCTGCACCTGGGTCGGAGCAACCCCCGGTATCGGTACAGGCTGGGGGATGCAGGGATGGAGAGCAGCCCTGCCAAGAAGGACTTGAGGGTACTGGTGGATGAAAGGCTGGACATGAGCCAACAATGTGCGCTGGCAGCCCAGAAGGCCAACCGTATCCTGGGCTGCATCAGAAGAAGCGTGGCCAGCAGGTTGAGAGAGGTGATTCTGCCCCTCTACTCTGCCCTGGTGAGGCCCCACCTGGAGTACTGCATCCAGCTCTGGGCTCCTCAACATAAGAAGGACATGGACCTGCTGGAGCGGGTCCAGACGAGGGCCACAAGGATGATCAAAGGAATGGAGCACCTCTCCTACGAAGACAGGCTGAGGGAGTTGGGCCTGTTCAGCCTGGAGAAGAGAAGGCTCCAGGGAGACCTTATTGCAGCCTTTCAGTACTTGAAGGGGGCCTACAGGAAAAATGGGGAGAAACTTTTTAGCAGGGCCTGTTGCGATAGGACAAGGGGTAATGTTTTTAAACTAAAGGAGGGGAGATATAGGCTGGAAATCAGAAAGAAGTTTTTCACAATGCGGGTTGTGAAGCACTGGCACAGGTTGCCCAGAGAGGAGGTAGATGCCCCATCCCTGGAAACATTCAAGGTCAGGCTGGACGGGGCCCTGAGCAACCTGATCTAGTGAGGTTGTCCCGGCTCATTGCAGGGGGGTTGGACTAGATGGCCTTTAAAGGTCCCTTCCAACCCAAACTATTCTATGATTCTATTCTATGATTCTATGATTCTTTGCGATCAGGTGAAGAGAAAGGTGTGTTTTGCCATATTTGCAGACATGCTATCACTTCTAATGGAACACAGTATCACTGCATGCTCTATTGTTACTTGGTTTGAAATCAGAAAAAACAAACTTTGTTATCAATAGGAACTCCAGGCTGTTGATTCTGAAAAGGGCAGCATTATGGTGTTTTACACAGTCTCTATGGCACACATCCCAGACCTGGACAGGCAGTCCAGGCATACCACGGGGTATGGAGCAGTGTCACAGAAAACACAGACTGGATGATCCCGCTACCTTCTAAGACCTCAACTACCTGGGAGCACTCAGAGCAAGAGATTTTTAAATTTTTACTTAATTTTTTATGCATACTCTTCTTATAGAGCAAGCTAAACAAATGAAGTAAGAGATTGACATTATGCGGACATTACCTTTTATCATAGAAGGTAACATATTTTTAAAGACACTTGGAGTATTCCTTCCACCTCCCACTTTGTCATACAGCACGCGCTACTTTAGATTTAGACAACCAAAGGTACACTCCATTTCTACCCAATTATGGTTCATATCTTCCATGTCCAGATACAACCTTATGATCTGTTAGTGAGATGAATAGGTAGCATTTCCCAGTAAACAAGCAGGAACCAAATACGATGAATTACTGTGTCCATCCTTTCAAAGAAAGTACTAAAATCCCCACAAATCTGAGATGGGAATGTGTGGTTAACCACACTGAAATATTCCACAAATTTATCAGTGGATAATTCAACAGATAGTTCCCACACAGTTTAAAAATCCGTGGAAATTTTTCTTCATGTTAGCCACATCATTCAAACAACAGGGTTTGGAGAATGACATCTGAAGTCTTGATCATCATTTTGCCCACAGTGCATTTGCTGACCTTAAACTGGTCAGGCCACTGATCAGTAGGGGTTCAGTGTTGTGGGGCTTCATAAAAGGGAAGTAGAGATAGTCACTCCCTTTAACGTAGGTATGTGCCGTGGTTTAACCCCAGATGGTAACCGAATACCGCACAGCCGATTCTCCTCCCCTACCCCACCAGGGAGGGGGGGAGTGAGCGAGCGGCTGCGCGGTATTTGGTTACCAGCTGGGGTTAAACTATGACACTCCTTTTGGTGACCTTGATGTTATCAACACCAAAAACATCAGTGTACTATCATCATTCTTCACACACTAAATCCAAAACACGGTAGCTGCTGGAGACAAAAATAGCTCCGTCCCAGCCTAAACCAGGACAGTATCCACCCCTTATTCCATACCGTTTATGTCATGCTCAGGTCTCTCACTTTCCAATTAATAACTGCCACTTCTTCTGTCTTTAATACATACACACAGATATCATTCCCTTAGTCTATGGACCATCCCTCCAAAATGTCTTTTGAGTTCTTTTAGTCCATGATTTTGGGTTCCATCTGTCTTAACAGTCTTTCAGAGCAGGAGAGATGGTGTGCGGTGTTGGATTGTTGCATGCTGCATCTGGAGCTTATAGCCAGTGTACCTGGCATGACTGGCATAGCTTGTCCACAGTTGGCAGGTTGAAGATGTCGATATTGACTGTGCGCCAGTTGCTGAAATCAGTTAGATTCAAAGAGCACTGCTGCACTTTGCTCAGTTTCATCAGAGTTCGCTCTTCATTGGTTCGGGTGATTCTTACCGTAATACCTTTGATATAGAACACAACTATACAAATGATTATATATATGATTATATGATTATATACTTGATTATATACAGTGTGTATATATATTATATAAATGATTATATACAGTATATTATAGCGATTAACAGCATACAGTTCAAACTATTGACTATTTTCACCTAAAATCAAATCTCCTTGAGGTTCACATCAAACTTCTCCATCCTCCCGCATCACCCACAAAGTGCATCCAGGTCCTTGAGCAAAAGCAATTCCATGGATGGGTTTGCCTTTGCCCAAGGCAGGAATAACCCAGACTGTCTTCCCCAGCATGTTTTTTACGTGCACCACAGGGACTTTATTCCCTTCTACAGTACGTAAAGGTTTTGATTGGGCAGGGCCAGCCCGATTGGTGGATCCTTTAGAGTTGACTAACCAAGTGGGATTTGCTAAATGTTTATCCCAATTTTTGAAGGTTCCACCACCCATTGTTTTCAGTATAGTTTTTAACAGTCCATTGTACCATTTGATTTTCCAAGAGGCTGGTGCATGATAGGGAATGTGATACACTCACTCAATGCCATGCTCTTTGGGCCAAGTGTCTATGAGGTTGTTTTGGAAATGAGTCCCATTGTCTGACTCAATCCTTTCTGGGGTGCCATGTCGCCGTAAGACTTGCTTTTCAAGGCCCAGGATGGTGTTCCGGGCGGTGGCGTGGGGCACGGGATATGTTTCCAGCCATCCGGTGGTTGCTTCCACCATTGTAAGCACATGGCGCTTGCCTTGGTGGGTCTGTGGGAGTGTGATATAGTCAATCTGCCAGGCCTCCTCATATTTATGTTTCAGCCCTTGTCCTCCATACCAGAGAGGCTTTAATCGCTTGGCTTGCTTGATTGCAGCGCATGTTTCACACTCTTCAATAACCTGTGTGATAGGGTCCATAGTTAAGTCCACCCCTTGATCATGAGCCCATCTATATATTGCATCTCTTCCCTGGTGGTCTAGTGGTCAGGATTCGGCGCTCTCACCGCCGCGGCCCGGGTTCAATTCCCGGTCAGGGAATCAGAAAGGAACTGGCGCACTGGCCAACCCTTTATACTGGGCATGATGTGTATGGTATGGAATACTCTCTTTGGCCAGTTTGGATCAACTATTCTGGCTATACCCCTCCCAAGCTTTTGCACCTGCACATTAGCAAAACCTGGGAAACTGCAAAATGTCCTTGGTCATTTAGCAGCAACCAACAACATCACTGACTGTCACCATTCTTCACACACTAAATCCAAGACACGGTAGCTGCTGGAGACAAAACTAACTCTGTCCCAGCCTACACCAGGACAGCTTTCTGAAAAGCTAAGCCATGATAGTGAAGTAGTAGTAGGTCACAGTGCTGTCAGCTCACAGAAGAAAGCCTGCACTGCCTCTGCAAAAAGAGTATTACATTCATTGCTAGTCATCCCATATCCCCAAGACAATTGAATGCCGGTGTGTTAATTGGACATGAGCAGAAATAGAAACAGGCAAGAACACAGGAATGGAATGTAAGTTCGTTTCTACTTGTGAGATTTTATTTGAGCCATGTTGGAGTGGGCTATGATATGCTACTATCATTTGTCTGACACAGAAGAAAGGCCAGTATGACACTTTGTAGTGTGGTTAGGGTTTGTGGAATGCCTTTACTTTTTACAGCTTTGTATCACATGTAAGATGGAAATATTAAGTCTAGGAGACAGAACTAATCTATCCTGAAGTAAAACCCCAGACCACATAGAGTGTGCTGTAAGGACAGAGCTTCAGTTTATTCACTCCTCTTATTGTACCATTAGCAAGTAATTACTTGCTAATGTAGACCTAGCCAATGAAGCCTGGAGGCTGTGTTAAATTTTCTCTTTGGAAATCCTCTCCATAGCCTTATCTTCAAACCATCTAACTTCATATGGTTCTTTGGACATGAAGAATGATCCCTGTCACACTAGAAAGAGTTAGCAGTGATAATGCAAAAAAGGCATGTCAGATCAGTTATATTCATGGAGAGGGCCACTCTCTGAAGGACAGTGAGAGTAACCAGCAGGGAAAAGTATAACTAAAGAAATCCTTTTGTAGTCCCCTTTGCTCTTCTCTTTAGTCAACGGAATGGGAAATATATAATATTGCTATTCTTAGCCATACCACAAGAGTAGTCCCTGCCATTAATAAAAATTATTTACCTGTGTCTAACTGTAGCTTCGTTTTTCTGCCCATCATCATAGCATCCAAACAGTGTGCAGTTTAATCAGAGCTTTGTAATGAGGACCATAACAGAACTTCAGAGAAAAGCTGTATCTTTCCTATTATCTCGATAGGTAACAAAACCCCAAAACAAGCAAAAAAAATCCCAAAACGTTAGGGGACAAATTCTGTTCTCCAGTAAGCTTGCATGTCTCTCTGTCTCTCTGAAGTTAAGAGTCACAGGTGCACATAGGAGGGTAAAGAGATGAGATCCAATCTATATATAGCACTTCCTGAATAAAACTGCTGTCAGGTATTTAAGATGTCCTCTTTCCAATGTTTATTCAGAATGTATTTTTAGTGCAGCTGGGAATATTATACTAACAAATTAGCAAGCCTGAGTAATGAGAATGTAGCACAGCTGATATTCTTAAAGGTAAATGTGAAAATTTGTATCAATTCTAGTACAAATGCTGATATAGCTCCCAACACTGTTGTGTGATGAGTGACTAACGTCAGCTCAACATGAAAGACTGTAAAGGCAAAAGAAGTTCTCTGATCATGAATCCTCCCAGGGTATCATATCGTCACTTAAAAGCCTTGGAGTTTCTGAGTAGAAGAGGTCTGGCTAAAGGTCAGTTATAGATTTATTTATTGACAAATGTTCTGATGGTTTCAAAGCAAAGCTATAGTAAATATTTTTCTAATATTCTCATTTTCTCTACAGTAAGTTACGATTTAATAACTGCTGTTTTATGAACAGAAATGTGTAGCCTACCAGTAGGGGTGGGGAAGGCCCACATCATAATCAAAGCATGAAGTAGATTTGTTCAGACTATGAAACACTAATGTTAAGAAGGAAGTTGTTAAACAAGATGCAGAAAATAGGATCAAATTCTTCAAATTGTTTTGATTTGAATCTGGAGCATTTTCACTGAGTCTGTTCAGAATATTTTGGAATTAAACATAAAAGGAGAGAAAAAAAGGAGCTATATCTGACCACTGGTCCATGGAGGAGGGAGACCAGATCTAGTACCAGCTCAATATTGGTATAAATCTAGGAATTACTCCAGTGAAGTTCAAGAGAAAAATTTGCATCTAGGTGTATCAACACATTAGAGATCTAAAGCTCTGTCTCTAGTCTAAATTAGTTTTTGACTTGGACTGCACAAATGTACTGGGAATAAAGACACAGTAAGAACCCTCTTTAAATACCCCAATAGGCAACATTTCTTGGTCATAATATGCAGATTTAAATCAATGCTATTCATCCTATTAACTTGAGCACATGGAGAAAGAGAGTGGAGGAATGAGAAGAGTCCAGGCCCTATGGTTCCCCCATAATCCTGTACGCTGGAGTTAATAAGGAAACAGTAGTAACCATCAGGTAGTCTAGAACAGAAGTAATTTGTTTCCTTAGAAGAAGAGAGCAGAAACAAATTTATTTTCTCCATCATCACTTTGGGCAGAGCTGAAAGTAGACAATCTGCACATCCAGAAAATGTAAAGCTTTCAACACTGTTAATGAGCTTGTTACCCTCTGTCTTTTCCTAGACTGTGTTCTGGTTCCTGTTTACATTTTAATTAATGTCAAAATTCCCATTTGCGTTAAAAGTATGGTTATTTTATGTCTCTATGTCCTCTTATGTATTCTTTTTTTTTGAGTTTCACTCTTCCTTTCTCACTGAAATGCTATAGCGACTCCAATTTGTTTCATACACATATTCTTAAATTACAAGGAATTTGCTCATCAAGGAAGACTTGCAGAAATTTGCAAAGCTTTGGAATATTCCCAGATAACCAAATGGATTTCGTGGCTTTGACAACAAAACTATTTGTGCATAGAGTTATGAGTAAAACTGAATTTTTTAACGATACATAACAAATCAATGAAGAAATATTTTTACGATATGGGACTATGACATGTTGCTCAATTTATAATTCATTATACCATGAAACTGAAGTTTTATTATGTCATTAAATGCATATAATGTAATAAGAAATCAACTTTTATCAGAAAAATAATGATTTGAAAACAATCTCGTAATAAGGCAAATAAATAAATAAATAAACCTACCATTTTTACATCAGTACAGTAACGATAAAAGGCAATGTCTGAGATAAATGCAACAAAACAATGAAAAGAAAAAGGCCCTATAATCGTGTCCTTAATTATAGAAGAATTGTAACAGCTCCAATTTTTCTGAACTCGTTTTAAAATCTATTTTTAGGTTTTAATTCATCTGAAGTTACTTGGTACTTGAAGTGTATATGGTATGTATTGGTATTTGCTTGTCATTCAGTGTTGCATTTCAATACCATTCTCTAAAAAAGAACTGAGGATAAATTCAAGCTGTTAGTTTAGTGCCTGTCAGTTTTTGTGAATATTATCTATCTAAACATTTTGAATGGAGTACTGACAATACAACACACGATTCTGACATCCTTCCTCACACATGGAAACAACTTGATCCATGAAAAGTTCCAGTAGTTCCAGACAGGCTTCTCACAGAATGAAATGATCCTTAGTGTATTTAAGACTGGCGGGGGGGGGAAGCAATCAGAAGTACTGAGTACTCACCGGGCAGATTAGAAGGGGCAGTTCTAAAGACCAAAGAACAAAACAAATGTGTATGCTCTGTATAACCATTTCAAGAAATTCCGGAAAACTGAAGTTTAACACATTTTTACTTTTTTTTTCTTATTTTTCCTCTCCCGCCCTCCCCCCGCCCCAGTAAGCCCATATCAGGGACTCATATGTCATTTAACTAAGTGTATGGTGTAGATGTGACTTTCAAACTAAACCGGAAGGTTCATTAACTATTGATACAAAATAACAAATGGGTTTTTTCTTCTATGAAATCTTAAAACTAAAAGATTAACAGAGGGATTAATTTCCAGAACACCGTAACAAACAAAACATAGGTGTCTCACACAGGTATCTGTATGAAAGGCAGGTATCTAATACTTTAAGCGTTACAGTCAGTGATGTCTGGAGAGCGATTTAGCTAACCAGCTGCCTACTTGCGGGGAGATGTGAAACTCATTAGACTCCATTCAT
Source organism: Phoenicopterus ruber ruber (assembly GCA_009819775.1). Lineage (NCBI taxonomy): Eukaryota > Metazoa > Chordata > Aves > Phoenicopteriformes > Phoenicopteridae > Phoenicopterus > Phoenicopterus ruber. The sequence continues at coordinate 183,991,152 of CM020215.1, read as the reverse complement.
TGTATTGACTAGATCTTCAAGGAAGGATTCAGTTTCTCAAACATAGGCATTTTGGGTGTCATCTCATCTTGTCTCAACCCTTTATATTTTGTTGTATAAATAGTGCTCTTTTAACACAGAAACTAAAATTTTGAAATAACAGTATCAGTAGAATCATAGAATAGTTTGGGTTGGAAGGGACCTTTAAAGATCATCTAGTCCAACACCCCTGCAAGAAGCAGGGACATCCTCAACTAGATCGGGTTGCCCAGAGCCCCGTCCAGCCTGACCTGGAATGTTTCCAGGGATGGGGCATCTCCCACCTCTCTGGGCAACCTGTGCCAGAGTTTCACCACCCTCATTGTAAAAAATTTCTTCCTTGTGTCCAGCCTATATCTCCCCTCCTTTAGTTTAAAACCATTACCACTTGTCCTATCACAGCAGGCCCTGTTAAAAAGTTTGTCCCCATCTTTCTTATAAGCCCCCTTTAAGTACTGAAAAGCCGCAATAAGATCTCCCTGGAGCCTTCTCTTCTCCAGGCTGAACAAGCCCAACTCTCTCAGCCTGTCTTCATAGGAGAGTTGTTCCACCCTCTGATTCTTTTTGTGGTCCTTTTCTGGACCCAAATGTTATTTTTTTCATTTTTTTCCCCCTACATCTAGATCTGCCAAATCTTGCTAGTGAGACCCCTGAACTAGGATGCTGCCACTCAGCATCAGTAACAGGATCACCTCCTGTGACTGTCATCTAATACTGTTCTCAGGGGATTGTTTTGCATACAATAAAAAAGATGACAGTTACTGTATCCTATTATTATGACTCATTTATTAGATATTTCTGACAGTTAAAAGTCTTAGTCTTCATATCTAAGCAAATACTTCTGTAGCTTCTTGTTGGAATTCTGTCTCAGGATGTGAATTAGAGGATTTGAGGCTGCGTATTGGGGTGAGCAAAGACAAATATTGTATTGAAGAATGTGATGGAGAAACCTAAGCCATGTATCAAGTTGTGTAACCCCCTAGATACCATAATTAATGTTTTATTATACTGAGATAAGCGTAAATAAATGATAAGCTTTACTTAACATACTGAGCTGAGAGAAGGGTCAGGAGTTTGAGGGAAAGTATCAGGACTCTAAATGGAGGAGGAGGAGAACTGATGAATAATCAAATTAATCTCTGAGAAGAGATATTATGTGTGGTGAATAATCTCATACTTCATTTTTTCTGCTGTGCTAGGATATTAGGGCTGTCTTTCAGACCCAGGAAAATTGCCCCCAATGGTAGTGGAAAAGATAATGTAAAAATATATAAATATTATAGCAATAATGTAAAACCATACAATTTTATGGCCATTTCAAGGTCAGAAAATGGACCAAGGAGGAGGCTAATTTTTTTACTGCCTCTTTCTTCTTTCTAATGCACAGACAGCCATGTGTAGATTACTCTAAGCACGCTACTTCAAACTCTGCTTTACAGATGGCAGGGCAGAGAATGGTATCAAAATAGATCACTGCATCATGAAATGATACCCCAGTGAAATGACAAGAAGTTATGCATTAATTACAGTTCTGGTGGGATGGGAAACTCAACCAATTAAGATATGAGCTCAGTTTTAATGCGTATTTTGTATTCAGAAAGAAAAGGGTACCAAAAAACCCTCAAAAAGTATGCCTCAGCTAAATAATATGAAGCTTTGAGGGAAGGCAAATTCTATGTTCCATCACACAAAGGAAGGGGAAAGCTTTTCCATACTAAGGACGACCTATTTACTTGCATGTCTAAAATATAATGTGTGGCGAATAAAATATGCAGAAGCAATCATACAACAAAACAATGCAATAGTACATCTTTATCTTCAGGGACATCAGCCATAGACACAGATGTGCACTGCGCATCCATTCAAACAACTTTGTTTTCCTTTCTGATTGAGTTTACATGCTGAAAGCTGTTACCCCAAAAAGGTCATTAGTGTCAAACAAGGAGTTTGAAATGACTTTTTTCCCCCTACTTTTTCTCACATTTTTTCTACAATGCTCACAAAGTTTGCACTATAATGCTGTTTTATCTGCAACATTATAAAGAATTTAGACCTTATGTAGTTTTAAGCCCCTTGTAATAAACAAATTTCTTTAAAAATTCACTGCTTCATGTTCTCTGAGTTATAAATGAAACAGCTTTATGTTAGTTTAGAGTAAAAAGGTATCATCTCAGGATATTTAAAAATACCACGAGATGCTTACTTTTTTTACCGACAGTGATTATGTGAAAGCAGTTCCTGAAGTCTAGATAATCACACACTTGTTTTGTGACTATTTTCACAGCATATGGTTCCAAAGCTTTAGTTAAAGCTGGTCTGATGACTCGCCTGTTAGCACATGGCACTACCAAGACAAAAGATTTAGGTTAGTACCTCAGGCTTACTAGGACAATCAAAGAGCTAAACCTAAGTCACAAGGGGATTGTGTCATCAGTGTGACTTACTTAAAAAAGCAAGAGGATAAGTAACATTGTAAGGAAAGCTTTGTCCCAAAATGGAGGGCTCACCAGAAATTCGATAGTCCCAGAGGTCTTATATTTTTTAATTTCCAGCAAATTTAGACTTTTACTGGTGTACTGCAACATGCAAAATTGTTTCAAGGCTTCTTAGTAAAATACTTGAATTTTGCCATCCTGACTTTCTAGGGTGAGGGCCAGCCAAAACTGGAATGCTCCTCTCCAGAGAAAAGGGAGGAAGAAAAGAAAAAGGTGGAAGATGTGGGACAAATAGAGAAGAAGGAGGAGGGACAGGAAGGACTGCCAAAACCTGTGATACTTTTCCCACTGTTGCCATGGAAGGATAAAGACAACAAATGATGCTTAAACCACAGAGCATCTGCCACCTTCTGTTTCCCTACCACATCTTTGGTAGCAGCAACCAGCTTGACTTCCTAGGGCTCTGGCGCAGGCAGAGGAGAGAAATGTCTTGTTTGTCCATCTTCAGCGATGTGATCCCCTGAGCAGCTGATCACCACAGCAGTGCCTAAAGATGTCGCTGGCAAGATGTGTATGTAAAAGAAGTGAAAGTATCCTTCCCACCACTTGAAAGTTAAGAGAGGCGTAGAAATACATGAAACAAAAAGCCATCATTTTCAGATGTGACAGTTTCACATAGCAGTTGGGATCTTTTTCCAGTAGTGAAACTGGTATAGTAGAAGTCACATGCCGTGTGAAGGATCTGATTTCATATCTTTCTCTAGTCCGTCTCTAGGATTCTACAGCCAGGGACTTATTTACGTCATCCTAAAGCATATCTGTGCAACCCATTGACCTTCAGCTTTGGCTAACTTTTAACATAAATGACAGTGGAAAAGAGTTCTGTATAGAGTAAAGCCAAAGACTGTTTTGACCACCGGCTTTCACGATTCGGCAACTAGTGCAGTTATAGACATACAGAATCAAGTCCAATAAAAATGCGTTCATTTGTACAAAGTGGAACAGCCTTAAAGAGATCAATTGTGAGAGATTCTTCCCAAAAGTCTCCAGAGAGTAACAGAGGTTTTTGACAGTTACCCTGTGTCCCAAGTGAGAGGTGTAATTTCTCTCAGATGGGAACTGTTGCTTTGGTCTGTATTTATACAGTCTACCACACAAATCTGTTCATTTATAAATAGGAGTATGAGATGCTACCCTCATATAAGTAAGTATAAGAATAGCTACCATGACACAGACACATGGATATCTTTTTTGTCATGTGTGTCTGATTATCTTTTGTCGTGTTTCAAGGAAGTTTGTGGAGCTAGCGGTACAAACAACATGCTTCCTCTTGGACAGGTCAGGACTTAGCGCAGCAAAGCTGATTGGCGTGAAAAGATGCTTCTGCAGGATACACCTGGGGAACTCGCAGCTGTAAAATAGGATCTGTACACATGGATGGGAGCAAACAGATCCAAATGCACTCACTGGTCTTCCATGATATCCAGGCATAAGCCTACTTTTGTCCAGAACCTTTTAACTGCTGTGTTAGTGTGGGCACAGCTCTGTGCTAAGGCTTACTTGGGGCCAGCTCAGATCCGTGTGCTCTCACCCACGCACTTGGACTCCTAAGGAGGTGGATATCACACAGATACCTTTGCATTCAGGTGATTTTCTTTCCCCTTCTATTTAGAAAATAACATAAAGTATGAAATCATACAATACAAGAAGAGGAAGTAAAATAAAATAAAAAAAATAAAATAAAGTAAAACAGAATTAAATTAACATTAAGGCCTCATTTTCAGAAATTCCTGTATCCCTTTAGGAAATGATGCTTGATGCACCCTTAATAATGTAACCCTCATTGGAATAAACGTTTCTGAATATATGACTCAAAACCATTTTAAATCAGGCCTCTTTCTTGCCTTTCTCTTGCCTTCCCCATACTTTATACCTCTTTGGGAGTGATACAAAACATTAGGAGTAATGCAAAAAGAAAAATGGAATAGAAATAAATTATGAAAACAATTGCTTACCTTCATCCATAATTTAATTAGAAAAGTTCCTTAAAAATCTAAGGGATCCACTGGGGTATTAGAACTTCTAAGGTATCTGACTCTGGAGAATTCTTTTGTTTTTCTTATTTTTTTCTGATTTTCCAGGCGGAGTTCTTTGTCCTCCTTTTGCTTCCATACTTATTTAACTGTCAGAATACTACATCTCTATCATGTTAATGATAAATTGTTATGGTCTTTTTGTATACCACAAGCTCTTCATTCATATTTCTACTTAATTTCTAAGATGTTTTGAGATATTAAGTTAGACATTTTGAGATTTTTGAGGGGCTTTGATGATTTGTTTATATGTCTGTTTTTACAAAATACTTATATTTTTAAGGACATCTCAATCAGTGAAAAAAAATTACCCATGATTCTCAATAAGCTGTTTAAAGCCTACATAGTTCTCATGATAACGTGGCATAAACCGTTGAAGTGCTGGAATAGTCAGCTTCCCTTATTACATGACATGTTACCTGAGAATCACAGTAAGATGATACACCCATGGATGAAGACCTTACTCTTTACAGGTACATAAATAATGTTGAATCTTCTGTAACAGTTCAATAATTTTTGTAGATTTTTTTCTGTTGCTTTTATTTCTGATTTGCTTTCAGAGAGTCAGATCTTAAAATGAAGCTATTTTGAATTCAGTTCCTAAGTATGAATTTATAGAAGATTGTTTTCATAAAATCCAGGTAAAGCATTTATCCTTCCTATATTAATTTTGTCAATTCTCTGATATGAAATCTGGCATTTTCAGATGGATATGACAGTGACAGTTGACAGTGAAAGCAAGAAGCTGACCCATGGGGGGAGACTTAATTTGAAGAAGGATCTACAATAGTTTATGGGAGAAAAGTGGGAAGAAAATGATGAGCAAATTTTTTGAGTCAAAGCTAGCAATACTTCCAAACTAGACTGGGGGGAAAAAAAGTACCAGTGTAATAGAGAGATGAATGAAGACAAACAAGACTTTTTGGCAAGTACTATTTCTTTTGTGTATATATTAGCCAAATCTAGTCTCATGGCCTTGACCCCATTTCTTAAGCTTTCCTGACAGCTGTTGTTTAGGCTACTCATAGGCTACTCATGGTGACAATGAATTAATTACAATAACATTTACATTTTGGGAAATAGATTTTTTTTTACCTTTGGAAATCAAAAACCAAAGCATTCTCTACAGAGGTAAAAAGGCACATAAGTAACTTCTTATATCATTTGAATATTTTAAATTAACCATTGCATTTTACATACATAGGTTTTTTATAACCATAATGTCCTGAGCTTGTTCATTCATAATTTCATTCTTTCTTTACTTCCAGTTAAGTGGATAGGGGGCAGGGGAGGGACAGAATTAGTACTGTTTGTTCCATTGACACTGTCATATTATCAATATTTGTATCAATTTTCTTTTGACAGAGCTTGGATAAGTATCTTTTTCTTTTTTTTTCTTTTTTTTTTTTAAGTCCGTATCTACTTAGTTTCTTTGTCCAATAACTATGAAAGGCTGTGTTCTGGAAATGGACTCTTCAGACAATGATTTGTTCCCCAGGGCTCAGTACTGGGGCCAGTTCTGTTCAATATCTTTATCAATGATCTGGACGAGGGGATCGAGTGCACCCTCAGTAAGTTTGCAGATGACACCAAATTGGGAGGGACTGTTGATCTGCTGGAGGGCAGGCAGGCGCTACAGCGGGACCTGGACAGGCTGGATCAATGGGCCGAGGCCAATTGTATGAGGTTCAACAAGGCCAAGTGCCGGGTCCTGCACTTGGTCACAACAACCCCAGGCAACGCTACAGGCTTGGGGGGGAGTGGCTGGAAAGCTGCCCGGCGGAAAAGGACCTGGGGGTGTTGGTTGACGGCCGGCTGAATCTGAGCCAGCAGTGTGCCCAGGTGGCCAAGAAGGCCAACGGCATCCTGGCTTGTATCAGAAATAGTGTGGCCAGCAGGAGTAGGGAGGTGATTGTCCCCCTGTACTCGGCCCTGGTGAGGCTGCACCTCGAGTACTGTGTTCAGTTTTGGGCCCCTCACTACAAGAAAGACATTGAGGTGCTGGAGCGTGTCCAGAGACGGGCAACGAGGCTGGTGAAGGGTCTGGAACACAAGTCCTATGAGGAGCGGCTGAGGGAACTGGGGATGTTTAGCCTGGAGAAAAGGAGGCTGAGGGGAGACCTTATTGCTCTCTACAACTACCTGAAAGGAGGTTGTAGAGAGATGGGGGTCGGACTCTTCTCCCTAGTAACAGACAACAAAACAAGAGGAAATGGCCTCAAGTTGCGCCAGGGGAGGTTTAGATTGGACATTCGTAAAAATTTCTTTACTGAAAGGGTTGTCAGGCATTGGAACAGGCTGCCCAGGGAGGTGGTGGAGTCCCCATCTCTGGGGGTATTCAAAAGGCGTTTAGATGAGGCCCTAAGGGATATGATTTAGTGGTGGACTTGGTAGTGATAGGTTAATGGTTGGACCCGATGATCTTGGAGGTCTCTTCCAACCAGAACAATTCTATGATTCTATGATTCTATGATTCTATGATTCTATGATTCTATGATTTGCATCTTAGTTTCAACTGGAATGCCTTTGGCCAGAAATTTGTAGTAATTTGGCTTCTTACATATAAGCATATGACTCTAAATATTTGGCTGGGAGCTGGCATTTCATCACTGTGGAGAACTGTGATATTATGGTGCGTTACACAGTATAATGACCTTATGGTCTGACATGATTAATTATTCCCTCCCCGCAGAAAAAGTAAAGGCTTTTAGTTTGTGCTGGTTATAAACCAGCCGTTTGCTCTGTACATAGGGATTGCACTGCTACTACTCAGAAAATGCATCGCTTAAGCAGCTTCATGTGTTTGGCCAGTCCTGTTTCTGAGCTTTAAGAGCAACTATGTAACTCAAGCATTAAGGACTCTCATGCAATTCAAAGCAAGTTTACCTTCTGTCCTAAGTCTACAGGATCTTTTCTTCCAGCCAGTGTTTCTGTTGGCTAGTTCTATTAAAGAGCACAGAAATACCCAACATTTGTAAGGAATTTGACTTTAGCATGCTAATTCCCTAAACAGTCATTCAAAAATAAATAAATTAAAAGGAGATAATTCATATTTAAGCATGTATTTCTTAAAATGCCTTTTATCAGATCGTGGAAAAGCAATATGATTTTAATCTGTGACCTTCGTACAAACAGCTTGTTCCAGAAGTGAGCTAGGATTTCAACCTCAGGCTAGAAGAAAAAAAAAAAAAGATATTAAGCATGAAGTGGTTGATCTAAACTCATAGAAGGCAATAGGAGTTTTCAGCTGGCTTTGGATCAAGTTCATGGTTTTGTTAGTGAAGGAAACTCAGCTGATGTTTTTTACATTACTGGTAATAGAGCAAACTTAGCCATGGCATATAGTAATTCAGTAAAACCGTTTAAACCATTAGTGTGGCCTCTGCTCATCCTCACAACATTCTCTGTAGTAGTAACCACACAAAGAAAGCCACAGTGCGTGTAAGTGCATCTAAGCCTTTGAATGTGAATATTTTCATGCATCTCTGTGGCTAACTATTGCTATTGTTCAAAGGGCATAATATAAAACAGTTAGCCTAACTAGTGAATTAATTTTGATTTTTGTCTTTTGTTTCTTAACCCAAGGAAAGTTTTTACTGTCTTTCTGTATGCTTCCTAGCACACCCAGATTCATACTGCAGTTTCCTGGCTCCTCTCTTTTACTAGACTGTTGATCAATATTGATTTTAAATCTATGTTTTGTGAGAGAATTATTATACTTTTTAGAATACGTAAATAATCTTGGGACCAGCCATGCGCTAAAGGAAAAAAGAAAAATTCTACAATTTATTCTTCATAGGGTAAAGATAGAAACTTATTGGGAGAGTGCAGTTTTTCCATAATTAAAACTAGTTTTTACTGTTAGGCAAATTTTGGCTCTCATTAAAAGCCCTCAAGAAAAGAGGGATATAAGTGGTCTTCAAAAAGAAATTTCCCCACCCCATTAATTTAAAATGATTCAAACTTTTTTTTTTTTTTTAAATAAATATAACTAGAATAATTTCTAGACCCTGGTGAAGGGTCTAGAGCACAAGTCCTATGAGGAGCAGCTGAGGGAACTGGGGATGTTTAGCCTGGAGAAAAGGAGGCTGAGGGGAGACCTTATCGTTCTCTGCAACTACCTGAAAGGAGGTTGTAGAGAGATGGGGGTCGGACTCTTCTCCCTAGTAACAGACAACAGGACAAGAGGAAATGGCCTCAAGTTGCGCCAGGGGAGGTTTAGATTGGACATTCGTAAAAATTTCTTCCCCAAAAGGGTTGTCAGGCATTGGAACAGGCTGCCCAGGGAGGTGGTGGAGTCCCCATCCCTGGAGGGATTCAAAAGACGTTTAGACGAGGCGCTAAGGGATATGATTTAGTGGGGGACTTGGTAGTGATAGGTTAATGGTTGGACCCGATGATCTCGGAGGTCTCTTCCAACCAGAACAATTCTATGATTCTATGATTCTAATTTTACCTTTTTTTTTGCCACATACTTTCTGGAAAAAAAATCAAATAAAATTAAAAGTCTGCTTGTTTTAGAAAACTCTGATGTATTTTCTTTACTCACTTTTTTACAGTTTTATTCCACAAAGATATGTTCTGTGTAAAAAATAAAATAAAAATCTAGGTTTCTACACCAGGGTCAAGGAGCCACACACCGCGGCATTTATTGCATTAGCTACTATAATATAACATATGTTGACTGGTCTTCATAACTTCAGAGGGAGAGGGATATCAGTTTTGGTTTTTAGCATTTCTCTGCTACCGATTCTGTCACTGGCTAAACATATAATATCTTGTCTTGATCTCCTTTTCTTGAGAGCAGTAAAAGCTGCAATGCTTTGCAGGCGGTGGGGATCCCCCTTGCTGAGGGCGACTGCGCAGGCAAAGGCGCAGCATCCTTCCCGTCCCCGTGCATCCCCCTGCCTGGCGTGTGACAGCCTTTGGCTTCGCGCTTTCATGCGCGCTCTCTGTGCTTAGCACTGGAGGGAAGAAAAGCTCACGAAGATTTTTACTGAGGGTTATAAAATTCTGGTGGGAATGGATCCTAACACCCCCAAGGCAAGAGCTGCCCTTGCTTTTGAGTAAGAATTATAAATGTCTTCCAGCAGGGATAAAGTCTGCCTGTCACTTTGGCAATCAGACAGTAGTTCTGTGAGGCATTTGGAACATGAGAAGTGTTGTGCATCCTCCTCCCTCCTCTGAATCAGTGGGAACTTTCCTATCAGTTCCTAAAGCACAAAAACGTGGATGATTGGTGCTATTTATAAAGCCGTGCTAATTAATGCTTATGTTTAGACAATATCAAGCCTTTGAGGATTTTTCTTTCCCCTTAGTATTTATTTCATGATTTATGTATTTTTCTCCCCAAGGCAATGAGGATCAGGTTTTTTTGACAGGAATTTCTAAGCTTATTTTAGTTGTCATTTTTAAAAGACTAGTGTCATACCTGGATTTTTTTCAGCCTCATTTTTTTTAATCCTCTGATACCTGCCCCAATGTCCATGACTTTTCAGAATAATTATTAACAGTGGCTCAGTGAGCTAATTAGCTAATTCCCTTCGGGAAGCCTGAAGAAGGCCAAAAGATTCAAATGTTGGTTACCTAGAAACAAGAAAAAATGTATTAAAGTAAGTTTTATAATTCTGTGTGAGTTTTCTGAAGACAGAATTTGTGTGCTTTTGTAAAAAAAAAAAATCAGTCTTACTTTTTAATTATGAACAACTTTTTGCATATCTCTTCTTTATACTCCATGCAGAGATCATTTTGACAAGCATAAACATACACTTTCTTGATGAAAATAATTTTCTTTTCATGATTACACTTGCTAACTCCTCATTACTTAAACTGCTAGAAAGGGATCTCACGGGAGTGGCTTAGCCTATTCCCTTAAGGTCAAGAGCTTCACAAGTGGATGTAAGTAATTGAGTTATAGGGCAAAGATGAGTAAAGCTTTTAGGAAGTTAGGAAGAAAAATCCTCTTGATAAAGAAATGAATCTAATTTACAGAGTGTTATTTTAGTACATAGATTGTCTAATTATATTGTATCTCACAGGCAAATTTCCTATTAATTACTAAAAATGAGGGACCAATTCTGAGCCGGTTCCAGGAATCCTTCTATCGCAGAGTAGAGGAATTAGCTGTTCAGTAAAACTCAGTGTGCCCTGAAAATGAATTTTGAATCCTGTACAGGCTTGCTTACTAATGTTCTGTCACGTAAGTATAGCTAAGTAGTTCGGATGGCAGAGAGCTGTAGTTTTCTAGGGAGAGTACTTGTAGCGTTCTGGGTGGCAAGCTTTCTGAACAGGCGTAGAAATGTGTTTACATCTACATCTCAACTAGTTATAGAGATATCACTGTAGGAAAAAGGCACTTTTAAGTCACTACTCATCCCACCATAAAGTACTTGTCTGAAATAGATCAGGTGAATCTTTCCCTACAGCTTCTTCTGACTATTAATGAAGCTCAAAACAGCTAGCTTCATGAGGCCGTATCTGTGTGGGGCTTCACACTGAGAGTTTAGTTTAATTACGTTAACAGGGGTACATAATGCCTTTCAGGTTCATCAAGGGAATTCTGCATGGGAAAGAAATTTATAAGCCTACACTGTATCTGTCCTTCTCCGGACAATTGGCTGGATGTCAGCTGATATACCTAAGGTATCTCCAGTGAAACTATGTCTGGGTGACTATATTGATGTGATAACATTAAGTGAAATGCAAACACCCTCTCCTTACACTGAGAGTTATTACATTGCTTCCTGACACATTTACACCATATCCCTTATTGTCTTTGAGTCTTCTGACTCAAACCTCTTGGAAATCCTTGTGGTCTGTAATTCTGCCCAACCTGTAATCATGATGCTTGAGATGGCAGGAAGGTTTGTGCTTTTTCTCCCAGCTCACAATGTGGACACTTGAATAGCGTTGCACTGCTACAGTAAGGGTAGCCTTAAAGGACACTACATACGAAAGAAAGAATTTTTATGGCAATTAACCAAAACAATAGTATCTTTTAAAAAGTCAGCTCCTTAGGAATTCATCTCTAAGCCTGACGATGCTATTTTTGTCACGGTTTAATGTGCCAGTCACTACAGAACTAACGAGCCTGCCCAGGAATACGTAGGCTTATCTGGAAGCTAACCCTTTGCCACCAATGCCTGGGTCATTCCTTTCGGCTGTCTCTGATTCAAGAGTGGAAGTCAACTGATACCATAAGTATGTTATTACTGCAAATTACAGTGTTAAGGAGCCCTCATCTTGAAAAAGATTTCCACAGAGATAGATGACAAAAAATATACAATGAAAGATCAATCTTTACTTCAGAAAACATAGTTGTACCTTGTTACTTACACTGCTCCCACCAAACATTTAAAACATATGAATTCTTAGCAAATATTTACCAAGATAGGAACTTTTACCACTGGAGAAAGTCTAGGTGTATTTATCCAGTTAAACGTCTTGTTGTTAGCCGTACAAGTTGTACCTGAGCTACTGTTTCAGGTTTTGACCCTTATGAATACATTTGTTTGTTCTCTAAAAATGTGTTGCTTTCCCTTAAATGTAAAATTTCTAAAAAATAGTGAGAGAGAAAAAAACAATTACACTTAAGAAAAAATAATGAGAGTTATTTGTTAAAGAACAGAAAAGAAATAATTGCAAAAATCTGCAGTTTTACTCACAGGAGTCAATGAGACTACCCAAAGATAGAGTTACTCAGTTTCATAAATAGTCAATATTACCTCATAAGTGGGATAGTTTCAGAATATTAACAAATGTTTTAACTGCAGAGATGCAAAGGAGAGACAAGATTATGGAGGTGTGGTAGATAAAGAAGTGATAAACCGTATAAATTCACTATACAGGAGTGGTAAGAAACAATAGTTAAAAAAGTCAGGGCTTTTTGATTTAGGCCAAAGGAGGATTTTGCAGTTTTTCACCATGACACAGAAAAAAAGCAAAGGAAGGGAATACAGGTGTTAAGGAGATTGAGGAATTTATTTTTAATAAGTTCTTGCTAATCCTTTCTCTTCCATCATGAATCTAGACAAGAGGCAGTAAATAGTTTCAGTTTGTTGGCCACCCAGCTTGACTTGTATATATAAAATTCATTGTTCATTGTTCAGAGACTCAGAAATGCAGGGCCAGAAAGGATCATCAGATCATCTTGTCTGACCTGTGCTATAACCCCACAGAATTTTACCCAGCTGAGACCTATAACTTATGCTTTTATAATACATACAATAGCATTTCTCCTACAGCTTTTTCCTGAATCTTCTGAGAAACAGATAGCCTCATTAAAGAATTTTCTGAACTCCTGAGAGAACTGGAAAACCCAAACTGACAAAATCTTAAGACAGAATGGTACCTGATCATCAGTCTTGAATAACTATGACTAAGTCAAGGTGAAAGTGATTTTGATATAATTATTCATGTGCACACCATTCAGACGATTATCTCTTTGCTTGGTGAAATGTGATCCCACTTTGTAGTGAGCCAGTGCAGCAGATTGTAATGAGAAGATAGTGATTTCAAGCAGAATTTAGGCAGAATTTAACCATAAGTTTTGGTTGTAGAGACCTGTATGTTAGCATGAGTGACCACTGTTTAACCTGAGCGCATACAGTGACTGCCTTTAACAATACCACCTCTACGTACCACTTGTAAGAGCTCATTTCTATGGAGACGGGTAAGAGCGTATCACTCTCGGTGAATCTTGGTGTGCCATCTAGAAAGTTCAGTATTGCACAGGTAAAAGATTGATAACTTTGTTCACTTGAAAGAATATTCCAGAAATGTGAAGAATAGTGAGGCCATCGAACTTCACCATGGATGGTAACTCTGCACAGCATGCCATGATCAATGAGGAGGGGCTTGTCAGATGCTACGAGAGCATCAGAAGAGATGTAAGATTTCTATCACTTTCCTACCAATTCCGTTTTTTATAGAGTAAAGCATTAACTAGCCTGGTGTGTCTGTGCCATTCTTACTGAGATCCCAAAGGAATTGGCACCAACTTAGTGCAAAAAAAAGACCTTCATGACACACACACACTGTTCTTTAAAGTTCATCCAAAATGATATTAAAAACTTCACATAACCATTACGGACACATTTATCCCTCTTCCAAAAGATACTTATCAACTTTTCTACGTTTTCTTCTATGATGTCAGTCTTTTGCTTGTCTTCCACAGTTCATCTTCCTCTGTCCTTGTTTTACAAGTCATGTGATTATTGCTTTCTCATGTATATAATTTTGGTTTGTTCTTCTATGAATTATTCTTTATCTTCCTCTAGTTTCTTGTCAAACAATTTTTCTCCTTTTTTCAAACCTTTATTGTTGGTCTTTTCTTCTCAAAGTAGCAATATGAATTACCACAATGCTGGCAATTTTAGAGAAATTAAAAGCAGTAATGTTTTTAAACATCATTACATATAAATCTGAAAATATATGAATCGGGGGGGGGGGGGGGGGGGGGGGAAAGCTTGGTTTTGTACCAAACTTTCAGACATTTTATTTTACAATTTTTATACTCTACATTTACCCATTTGATGATGAATAATAGATTGGAACTGAGAAGGAACGTTCTAATCCATGTATATTTTTAAATTGTCTTTTTTTCACAGATTACGAAAGTAGTACTCTATATGGGAACTGAGCAAGTAAACAAAAAAAGGTTTTGATCAAATTAATTTATCTCTTTGAATGATCCACAAATATTTTACATGGAATGATCATAATGATTGATAGCTAACATATACAAAGCATGTCATTTCAGACTGGGGAAAAACTCATAAATAAACCTCCTTTTTACTTTTTTTTTTTTAACTTAAGAAGCTCATTGAATTAAGCCTTTTCCTTAAAGGAAATCACATTACCTAATTTTTTTTTAATGTCCAAAATTTAACAGTCAAGTATTAATGAAGAACTTGCTTGATAAATCTTGCTATACAACCGAACAACTCTATTGTCTTCTATATACATTACCTTTTGAGAAAATTTAGTTATGCATGATAGTATCCTACAAATTTTGAGATGAAGCAAAGCCAGAATGTTCATATTATTCATGCATGACTTGTGGTGCACAGAACTGTAACAATGCAAGCCATTTCACAAAGTCTTTTAACGTTGAACTGGCAGGACCACTTTCTCAAGGGCTTTTCTATGCCAGCTCAATCCTTGATCTCCTTTGTGTAGAAATGCCAAGAATATCAACTTTTGTTTATAAGTTCTAATAGATATTATTTTCCATTGGAGAGCAAGTCATCTGAAAAGAGCGTGTCCCCTCAAATTCTTTGTCTCTTGTAGCTCTTAGCATGATACTGAAACACCAGAAGTAATTAAACAAAATGATACTGTAAATCCCAAGATAAAAGTGTGACTAATGATTAATTCTTTGGTATTTTGTCAAAGCCCTCCTCATAATTTCAAAGCTCTAGTCAATATTCATGTAGCTAATTCTCCCTAAGTAGATTTTTCTTTCCACTACTAAAATGTTTGTGTGCTGATTAATAAATAATTTCTTACAGTTCTAAGGATATGGTTTTAATAGTTTTTTTTCTTTAATATTTTCATCCAAGTTTTGGTTTTCAAAAGTATATTTTTTTGAGATTCATACTAGTGAATTAAATTTTTACATATATCTGTATTTCATTCTTGCATCAAGAAGATGAATAAGACCTACTTTCCATTAAGGTATAAAAATCCAGTGCTGCATTTTATATGGCCCTGAGTAACACTTCAGTTAAAAAGCAGGTTTTGTTCAAAAAAAGAGCTTTCAGAACTGTGTTTCTTAAACTATATGTGCACAAAGAAAACAGAAACAGCAAATGCAAATTTAAAATCTGCTTTTCTAATATATATTTATTATACATGAAACTATTACCTTGCTGACTTTTCAAATCCCCAGCAATTCTTACATCTCATTCTGTTGCACATGGTTTATCTGTTGCTCTATACATAACTTTGAATTCATACTGCAAAAATAAGCAGTCTAATTCAACATATTTATTTGGCTACAATACTTTCAGCTAAGCAGTTCTTTTAGTAGTCCATACAGTAACAGCATCCACTGGGTATTTTTATGGACATTTTTTATCTATCTTGAATTTTCTTCCTTCTGTTAGTTTTAAGTGACTGTATTTGATGGTCAAGTTCGAACACACCCTCCTTTTTTATTTTTTAATATTGATTAGAATTTTCAATATGTATGAGGTGTGAAAGACACTGAAATTATTCAGCTTTTCAACAACAACTATCAAAAATTAAATTTAACATTTAATTCTTTGCACTGCAATATGAAATCAGGAGAACTGAATTTTATTCCTTTGGATGTATGAGTTTATTTAATTTGCCCCTATTCTGTTGCTTTAGAAATGCACTTATTTTCTAGACATGTCAATAAAAATGTAAAAGAACTCACAGTACTCAGTGACCACTGTGAACAAGCAAACAAGATAAATCGAATCATGTTATTTTGCATGCACTTCAAGATGTTAAAATGTGCTATTATAGTTCTGCTGAGACCAAGGCAGAGATAAGTAAGATCACAAAAATAGCTAGATACATAATGCAATTTCTTGCTTATTTGCTTAGACCCCAATCCAAATTTACAAGTAAGGAATCATATTTTACTGGACAAGGAAGTTTTACGTTTTCAAGAAGAGCATATGTGAAATGAACTGTACTATGACAACATAGCGTTTCGAATGAGTTCACGTGAGAAACCTGTGGACTGCCTGTAGCTTGAAGTCCCAGTGCTGAAGAAGAATGGGAATTTCTACCTTTAAGAGGTGAAAGCCAGTGCAGGATTCTTCTTGTTCAGCCTTAGAGACCTCCCGTACAGATATCTTTGACTGAATTGTTCCCCATAAGCATCTTTCCTAATTAGAAAGGGAGAGGAATAGACACTTCTAGGGAATGAAAGTTGGATTCTATTTCAGACATCAACATTAAGATAAGATAAACTGTGCCTTTGAAGTTCCTGTTTTTCTGTTGATTATAACAGGAGCCTAGGGTGAAAGCTCAGATGTAGATGCCTAAATGATAGACATGTCTCTTCCAAGGCCCAGAGACCTTAGAGGGTACCTTTCAGAAAGCTGTAATTTGCATAACAAATTGTTCCTTTACCACATTTACTCATTTAGAATTTTTCTCTAATCACAGTCTGACTGAGGTTGCTTTTGATTTATTTCATAGAAATCCCCCTGGCAAGCTATGACACAGTTCTCTTTATCTCAGGAATGTCGAATAGAAAACAAAACAAAACAAAACCCAAACACCTAAATAGTGATTAATTTTTAGAGATATGGGGATGTGGAAAAGAGCTGGAGCATGTGCTGTGTATTGTATGTATGGTCAGTCTAGAGGGGATTAGACACGCAAGCCATTCTGTATCTGGAGGCCAGGATTGATCCTGGCATTAATGCCTTAGGCAGTGTAGAGGTCACCAGATTAGTACATAAGTACTAGGGATAGATGGGTACCTGGAGAGAAATTCTGTCTGCCTACTTTTAGACACCTGTCAGGACAACGGATTTGTACAGCTCAGCAGCAAACTATCTCTATTTATGGACTTTATAGAGAACTTCTGGAAAAATGGTTCGGACAAACATTTAGATGCCTGTTATGAGAGTATACATCTATATACTTACATAGCTCTGCTACACATCTTCTAGTGTCTACTAATACAACTTCCATCACTTACAGCCCTGTTAGTGGGTAAGTTTAGGTTAAAGAAAAGTAAACTGTCTTTATTTTGATTACTGGGAATTTCTAAGCTATTTGTTCTTCTTCAAACCTCATGTCCATTTACCATGACTGGCTGCCATTTATCCCATTTGTCACAGTTCTCCAAAATCTCTAAGTATTTAATTATACAGACAGATGTCTAGAGGTGTTTTCAGAAATGCTAAGACATTTGGTTTCTATTTAATTCACTGAGAATTAGGTATTTTGAAAATCCTGTCAAACATCCCCCCCCAAACCTTAGTAAGGATAACAGAATCAGTTCATGATCAATGGTGTCAATCTTTAGCTAGACAGCATCCTCCTGCAAAAAATGCATTTTTTTCAAATCCTTCAAAACTATCCACAAGAATAAGTCCTTGCAGGTGAACCTGCACCTCACACTAGAGAACAAAGTCTTCAGAGAAACTCTTTGTTTCCAATTCCAGTTCCAATCCTGAAACGAATGTTCCGAGTATGCATAGATAACCACCTGGTTATCCTAGAACAGAATTATGACAGTCACAAAATTTCGAGAACCCAGGAGCCGTGTAAGTGTCAAATCCAAAAGGTTTTTACTTCTTCAGTTTTATTCCAAAAAAGTTTATATGCAAGTGGAAAATTTATCCTAAGAAATAAGTAATTTTGGGACATTTTCTGAGGACCGGTCTTGCAGCATTTACACAGACAATGGTTTCACTTCCTTTACTGGTGTTCATTCAGTTACACTTCACTATATTTGGCAAGTATGCTCTTGCACATTATTACTATTGCTATTACTATTACTGTTACTGTTGTTACTATTACTGGCAGGCAGTCAGGTTTCATTATGAAGTTATTTGAAATAAAACCCCAAATCCAAGTAATTCTAAGCTTTGGTGAAGCCTACATCCAAACCCATAGTTACATTACATACACTTTGTGTGTGCTTTTTATCTGAAGAAATTACATCATTTGCATCCATTTTTATCCTTTCCATTAAAAATAATTAGTATATACTCATATATACTATCATAAGACAAGACAGAACAGAGTCTTTTTTTTTTTTGCCGTAGTACCTGTTAAACCCATACAGAAACTATGGAACTTAGGAATTTCAGGAACTACCCTGAGGCTCTTTATCACCTCTGCTTTCCAGTAGAAAGATCAAAAAATTGATTATGCTGTCTAGGGTATATTTATGCATATCTTAATTTCTAATGAATATTTCAAGTAGTAAACTCCTTATAATTATCAATATTGAACATTTATGTTTAAAGTCAATACATTGTAATACACTTTCTTTTACAGAAAATATTTTTGCAATTTTTTTTCACTTTCAAACTCAGGGTTTTTTTAAAGAACTCTGTAGTTTTATCTTTTTTTTCCACACTTTCTTCTTGAGCTTTTAAATCTGTAGCATCATATGAGAGAAAAGATAATGGGATTTTATTGACACCAAAATGTCTCTCCCAATGCAAAAGGCATAATCTGTCCCCCAGTAAAAGGAAAATATATGGTAATGATTCCATGTTTATAACCACCTCTTGGTTTATAATTCAATTCCTCAAGAATGGGCACAGAAATATTTGAGGGATTAGTTATAAAATATATTTTGTTTCTTATGAAATCTGTTCAGTTTTATAGGTATGAAAAAAGACATCAGACATAAATAAAACAAGGAATGAACAGTTTCGCAAATGCTGCATATAAGCTACAATAGCAATATTCTATTTGTGCCCAGCTACAACTTCTCTGTTAAATGTCAGGCTCTAGACTCCAGCTCAATATAAGTCTGCCTGATAAGAAACATTGATAGAAGCAAGAGAAAACAGGCATTTGGTTGTTCCTAGAAACAGCACCACCACATTTCCTTTATTTGCCTCTCAAGCAGGTAAATCTTTTTAACTGCTAACACATCACCAGACAGAAGACTAGAAACAAATATTATTTTGGCAAGTATATGAATGTAATGTTCTAAGTAGGTTTGTATGCCAAAATCCTGAGAGATCTGAACATCTAAGCATTACCCTGTGCTTGTGAACTTGCATAAGTAGAATTCCATGTACCTTATTTGATCCTGAATTAGAAAAAAACCCCAAAAATAATTCTGTAGCTCAGTGATGAATGAACTCTTATGGGACACATCTCTATGCCAAGTCCTATTGGTTGAATTAGGTATTTTCCTGTACAGTATATTCCCTGCTAGAAAATCAGCTCATAGGGCCTCTTTACAGAAAAGAGATCCAAGGGTACGTTTTCCCTACATAATACCATAGGATACAAATCTTCTCTGGGCTGCTCCAGAAGTAGCATTCTAGTCACATGACAGGGCAGTAATGTACAGAGATGCTACTGCATTATTCAAAATGATACAGGTTCATGAACTCTACTTGGCATGGGTTATTAGCTTGAATATTTCACCACATTCCTGATGAACAGATACTGACTCCAGTTCCAGAATTTATCTGGGCAACATTAGATGAGAACTGCTTGCCCATATTGCGCTGCATGATGCAGAAAGGTGTTGACATGTGCAATTTGGGAATGTGGTTTCACTCTCAAAGCCCCAGCATTTAATTTAACTTTCTTTTTAGAATCTGGCTCTTATTATTTAGCGAACTGAATAATTAGCAGCCTTCTATCTTTTAGCACATAGACCATGAGAAGAAATGATGCATTAATACTGGGACAAGCCACACAAGTCAGTATGAAATTCATTAGAAAGTAAAGGGTAGCAGACTAAAATATTAGTACTGTGTTGGATAGCACACAGTATGCTGTCTAATATTCAGTACATAAATATAGTATCTAATTGAGATGGACACCAGAAAGTAGGCTGAGCAACATGCCTTTTTTCTACTCCCTTTTTTTGGTAACTAAGCAAACAATATATACTGGCTTTTGATTATAAAAGTTCTGCACTTTAAGTATTAAGTAGTCTTTTGCACATTAATAAAATATCACCTGGTATTAAAATGATATTTTATTAGCAGGCACCAAACTTATATGTCAAGATAGAATTTAAAAAATATTTAAAATCTAATAAAATTCATGCGATATATTACCAATTTTACATCCAGACTGAAACAAGTCTTCAGAGACACATTCCATTTGCTACTCACTAGCCAGCTATTTTTTTGTTTTAACAATATATGTAATGAAAAAGAAAAGCAAAACATCTCCTTGTAGATAGTCTAAGTACTGTGTGTGAAGTGAGACTACTACTGATCATATATTAATGTGCCCATCTCTGCTTAAATACATTGAGGAAGATGAAGCTATCATTTATGTAAATAATTTGTTACCAATTGAAAATGAAGTTAAGTTCCTCCAGATATTTTTTTTAAAAGTGCAGCATTATTTGTTTGTGATGTGGGTTTTCTTTGTTTTTGTTTTGAAATATGACTGTGAGAAAATGATACCTCTTCTTTTAAAATTTACTCTTTTACTTGAGCAAGCTCTCAAGCTACATTCTGTGGCTGTTGTGTATCTTAGTTTGGAAAAAGAACATCTCTTAGGGGATGAATTGTGTGAATTCCTTCTTTGAAAAAATGTCAAAAGAGTATTTAGTAGAGTTCTAACAAATTATATATCCATAAGCCAACTGGAGTCAGTAAGATTATGGAAGTACCTTGAGGGGATAACCTGAAGACCTCTTCTGACAGCAGCCTTTTGCTATGATAGAATGTAAAGTCTACAGTTGATCTGTAGATCTATTTGTATTTTGAAATGATCCTGTGTATTTTTAAAATCCGTTTTCAGATAAAAGGCTTAAGTAATTTCATCCATTTGATTAAGGGAATTTAGGGCACTGTTGAAACTATTCTCCTAAACAATTATTACCTGACAGCACACACAAAGTCTGGTCTTCTCAGGTATTTTTTATCCAACCTCTGTTACTCTCAAAGTTCCTAGATACGCTTCAGGAATTAAACTTCTGAATATAGTGCAGCATTTTTCCTTTGCCTTGTTATCTAGGAAACAAGTTACCCAACAGCTTAATTGTTTTAAACAAACTATAACTCTTTGCTTAAAAAAGAATCAGGAACTGAATAGATCCAGCCCTACAGAACAATCTGGGAACTTCCAACATTTTCCTTATGACCACCTGACATATTTTGCTGTAGATAAATACTCCCTCACATTTCAGGAAAACAACAAATGAGCAAATGTTCAGATACAAGTGTAAAAAAGCACCTGGATATTAGTTGCTTTTATTCTCCATTTTTACCAAGAAAGAAGTTAAAATGACGGCCTTTTAAAGGGACAGATCACAGGCAAACACAGATTTGATTTTGAATGGATGTCACTCCCATCTGAAAGTCTGGGACTAATGCCACGTATTAGGAACTCAAATATCATGCAGTTTATACGAAGCTAGAATCAAAGCACATGACCCATTGTGCTGGTTTTGCCTGGGATAGAGTTACTTTTCTTCACAGTAGCTACTATGGGGCTGTGTTTTGCATTTGTGCTGCAAACAGTGGTGACAACACAGGGATGTTTTCATTACTGCCGAGCAGTGCTTACACAGAGTCAAGGCCTTTTCTGCTTCTCACCCCACCCCACCAGCGAGGAGGCTGGGGGTGCACAAGAAGCTGGGAGGGGACACAGCTGGGACAGCTGACCCCAACTGACCAGAGGGATATTCCATGCCATATGACGTCATGGTCAGCATATAAAGCTGGGGAAGAAGAAGCAAGGGGGAACATTCGGAGTGATGGCATTTGTCTTCCCAAGTAACCTTTATGCGTGACGGAGCCCTGCTGTCCTGGAGATGGCCAAAGACCTGCCTGCTGATGGGAAGTAGTGAACGAATTCCTTGTTTTGCTTTGCTTGTGTGTGCGGCTTTTGCTTTACCTGTTAAACTGTCTTTATCTCAACCTACAAGTTTTCTCACTCTTCCGATTCTCTCCCCCATCCCACCGTGGGTGAGTGAGCAAGCAGCTGCGTGGTGCTTAGTTGCTGGCTGGGGTTAAACCACAACACCCATCCTGACAGAATTTAGCTGCTATTAAAAAGGATGTTTTCAACAGTAGCTTCAGTTCCTTCAACAGTTTGCACAGCTTCTAAAAATTCTACAAGACAGCAATCATGGAAACTTACAGCTTTCTCTCCCACAATAAGCCAATATTTTCTTCATCTGTGTGCTCCATGGCAGTTTAAATGAAAATCATCTTACTTATTAACTTTATCTCATTTCTTTATAAATGGTATTAGGTGTATCTTAAAGATTTATTTTCAATGACACCTAAAACTATCTTGCCATATAAGAGAACTGAAATTATTAGGCAAAGCTGTGCACACACATCAATAATTTTTTCTTTATTTCTACTTATCATATTTGAATACTTTCAATGAAAATTATGCATTTTTATATTTCTGTCTAAATTAATTACTAAACGTTTATTCTACATTGTTTTCTGAAGTAAAGAGGTCAAAAAATCTATAATCCATTAAATATTTCCTTATAAAAACTATTTTTGAGATAATTCTTAAATTCTTCTGTGAGTTACAATACAGCAGTTTGTTTTCTTTTTAATTATCTTCTACATCACAACGAAGCATATTGAGATGCACTCCTGGCTGAAATTGGCTAGTATCTCTTATTTAGAATGACAAGAACTTCACTGAAATCCAGAAATTAAACACTTGGACTTTCAGGAGCATGTAAAACTAAATGGATTTCCTGACTATCTCTTGTAAGCATAAATCTCTTTTTACTTGCAATCAAGTAGGATCTCAAAACCCATCAGAATTTAGTGAAATTGTTTTAAAGACTTGTAAAGGAAGCGTTAGCCTTGCTCTTTCATACATCACGATTCATCTTCAGGTAACATGCTTCCCTGTGCTGCAGACTCCTTGAATATACCGTTTAAATGTGGGATGATATTCTGGTGATATAGAATCAATATAATAGTTCCTGTGCAACTTCCGCTGCAAAGAAGTGGACATGTAGCACGTGGCTAGCGCTCCACTAAATCCAGTAGTCATCAAGTTGCTACACTGAGTTCTTGGAAAAGCCAATGAGCAGGAAATGCATTTTCCTTTCATTGAAGAGAACAGAAAGGAATAAGGCAGCTCAGCACTCAAATTTTCGGTTTGTGCTGTGCACCCCTCAGTGTTTTAAAGCATCTTCAGTGCTCTTTTTGAAAGTATGCTTGAAATGATTTTTTTAATAGGCACGGCACAAATAATTTAAAATTTTAACAGAAAGAAAGACAGTTGTTAGCTGAAACATTACTTTAATATATACTACCTCAGTTAGCTAAAGCCCTATCGGTTCGCAAAAGGATATCAAGGATTTTGAATTATTCAGATCCCTGGGTACAGTTAACTGCTTCTAGAGTCCTGCGGTTAGTGAAATATTCACTATCGTAAACTATCTGTGGATAATAGAAGCTACTCATATTCAGCAGAGATATAATCCCTTGAAAATTATGCTCATACTTTGTATTTCTCCAGTTCTGACAGAATTAACAGGCATTCAACATCCAAGAAAGAAAAGTAGATGTCTTTATAATTCTGATGATATACAGAGCAATGGATCAAAAGTGAATAGACCATGGGGTTTTTTCAGTTTTGTTTTGTTTTTCAGACTAGATTCCTTTATTCAAATAGAAGGTAAGATAAGACTTTGAAATAAATGCTGTGGATTGAACCATGGAGATTTAAATATTGATTTCTTCACTACACTATCTATAAACTGACAATTTAGAGTAACCTGGAGTAAACTTTTGTCAGAAACGTGAAATTTTATTTTTTTCCTGTATCATCAAGTCTGTGGCCGCAAAGACATGATTAGAATAAGTTGGAAAAAATCCAATTATTTTAAGAAAAGCAAAAAACAGAAAAAAGATGACTTGGACCAAGGGAGGAAACAGTGGAATGGGATGGCAAGAAAAGGGAGAACAAGAGAGACCTAATAATCAGCAATGCAGGGCTGAAAGTGGTCCATCCCAAGAGTGTACATGTAAATAAGGAAGTGTCTACAGGACAACATTATAGGGGAAGCTCTTGTACCTTTTCTGGGAAGTCAGCACGACCAGGTGCCTCTCTAAAGTGCCTGTACACAGCATGGGGAACAAAAGGAAGGAATTGGAGATCTGTATGCAGCTGAAGGGCTATGATCTCAGCGGGATCACGGAGATGTGGTGGGGTAGCTAATATAAAGGAGTGATGCCACGGATGGATACTGCGTCTTCAGGAAGGGCAGAGCAGGACAGTGAGGAGAGGCAGCTGCCCTTTTGTGAGAAAGCAGTGTGAGTGCCTGAAGCTCTGCCTAGGAACGGGTGATGAACAAGCTGAGAGGTTATGAGTCAGGATTAAAGGCCAGACCAATGTGGGTGTCATCATTGTGGGTGTCTTCCAACTAATGGAGGAAGCATCACATTTGCAGAATCTGGTCCTCATGGTAGACTTTAACCATCCTGATATCTGGTGGAAGGGAAGCACTGCAGAGCAGAAGCAATCAAGGAGGTTTCTGGGAGTGTATTGATGACAACTTCCTGACAGAGGCAATTGAAGAAGTCAAAAGGGGAGATGTTTTGCTGGACCTGATACTTACAAATAAGGAGGGACTGGTCAGGAGCAGGTCAAGGGCAGCCTTGGCTGTAGTGATCACAAGATCATGGAGTTCAGGATCCTGAGAGAAGGCAATCGGGCAAAAAGCAGGATCACGACCTTGGACTTTAGGATAGCAGACTTTGACCAGTTCAGAGATCTGTTTGGAAGAGTCCCATGCGATACAGTCCTGGAGAGAAGAGGGGTCCAGGACAGCTGGCTGATTTTTCAAAGAATTCTCTCCTCCAAGCTTAAGAACAGGCAGTCCTGATAAGTAGGAAATCAAGTAAAGGCAGATGGAGGCCTGCATGAATGAACAAGCTGCTCCAGAATAAACTCACATATAAAGAGGAAGCCTACAAGAGGTGGAAGGAGGTTCACGTAGCCCAGGAGGAATTTAGAAACACTGTCAATGCAATGCAGGGATGAGGTTAGGAAAGCCAAAGCCCATCTGGAGTTGAAAGTTGTGAGAGATATGAAGGGTAACAAGAAATGTTTTCTACAAGTTTATCAGCAGCAAAAGGAAGATAGGGAAAATGTAGGTCTGTTACTGAGTGGGGCAGGGGACTTGGTGGAGAAGGAAACAGAAAAGACAGAGGTACTCAATGCCTTCTTTGGCTTTGTCTTTACTGAGAAGATGGGCTTCAGGAATCCAGGCCCCTGTCACCAGCGGGAATGTCTGGAGCAGTGAAGAGGCTGGAGGAGGCTCAGATTAGGGAACATTTATATAAATTGGGCGTATGTAAATACACGGCATCTGATGAGATACACCCATGAATATAGAGGGTGTTGGCTGATGTGATCTGGTACACCAGATGGTTGTGCTGCCATTCAGACCTGCACAGGCTGGAAAATTAAGCTGAGAAGAATTTCTTCAAGTTCCACAAGAGGAAATACAAAGTCCTGTGCCCGGGGAGGAGTTCCCCAAGGCACCAGTACAGGCTGGGGGCTGTCTGTCTGGAAAGCAGCTCAGCAGAGGTGGACCCTGGGGTCCTGATGGACAACAAGCTGACCATGAGCCAGCAATACACCTTTGCAGCAAAGAAGGGTCATGGGCTACATTAGGAAGAGAGTTGCCAGTAGGTCAAGGGAGGTGATGCTTCCCCTCTGCTCAGCACTGGTGAGACACAACTGAAGTGTTGGGTCTAGTTCTGGGCTCTGAAGTGTCTCACCACCCTCATCATAAATAATTTATTCCTACCAAGAAGAAGAAATTTATTTCTTAGAAAAAGTAGTGTCTTACTACAATACTTTTTCATCTAATACAGGGAAAAACTTGTTTGTATAGTCAATCCTTTTATTTTGCTCTACCAGTTTGACCCCCAATCCATTGCTAAGAGCTTCATGAGCAGAGCCACATAACCAGAGGCAACCCCATTGACTTCTGCTAGTGCTTATAGTTATTGAGGTTCACCTTTTTCAGAATTTTATGCAACATTACATCATTATTATTAATTATAAGGAAAACTATTAGTTTTTAATAGCAAAATTGCTTAGAGAGAGGGCATTATAAAAGTCCACTTATTTCCACTTACTAAACTATTTTTCAAAGTTCAGTGCAAGGTAGGTGCTTCATGGCAATAAAAATTAGATTTAAAAGCAATTTCAAATGCATCATTTTTAATTAATAACAGAGACCTTAATAAACATCCAACATAAGCAAAACACTCTTGTAGAAATAATCAAAGCAAAATGTAAAATGATCTTCATATCCACTGACAAGTAAATCTCTGATCTGTAAACCATATGAAATCTTTTTATTGCAACATTGTTAGCAATTTCCTCATATGGCTACCAGCATAACAGCAGAATAAGCAGTCTTGGGAACCCTTTTGCAAATATTTATGAGTGATTGTGTTAGTTTTGTCCGTGGATAAATTTACCCGACTTTCTGTTTACCTTTTCACAAAGATGCCTCCTGGCTGGAAGAAAGGTAATGTCACCTTAATTATGTTCTTGCCTTGGTAACATAAATTATTTATGCTTTAACATATTTATATTTAGCCTTCTCAAGCTTTCATTTCTGTCCTCCGGTGTATGAGCTCTGTGTAACTATTAAAGGAAGCACAGTGTTAAGGTGTGTGACCTGGCAATGTTTACTGTTTTTTTTCCCCTGTCATATCTGCTTGTAACATCGATCGTTGACTCCAAGCAGCTATGTTAGCCAGCCCAAGAAGATGTAAAGGGGAAACTGTTCTTAGTTGCTTAAAGTGGATTAAGACTTTATGCATATCAAGAAGGTCATTCCAACTGCTGCATCTACTTTACCATAACTGTACAGCTCTGGAGATTGTCAACAGGCAATATGTAGCTTGTCATAGCTCAATCACTAAAACGAAAATTGTCATCATGGGACTGAGTGTCTTAGGAGTACCAAAAGTCATAACGTGCCTCTTCCCATCAGCTGTAGGAACTGGGAGCAGCCAATACTTCAGTGAATGAGAAGACTGGATTCCAAACTGGTGACCCAGTACCTGAAAAAACAATTTCTTCTACTGTGCCCTTTTTCCTGAGTCAATATTAACATCATCATCTCGCAATTAACTGTAATTCTCTGCATCAGGAGTCAGAAAGTTACAGAATTCGGATGCTTCTGGAGCCGTGGAAAACATGCATCACCGCCAGCAGCAGATCCCGTTTACTTTCTGGACTGAAACTGTTGACATTTTGGAGTCATCCATTACTGAAATTTGTTTCCATCCAGTGCACAGTGGCTCCTGTAAAACAGTTGATAGCTATGCACCCACTTCAACTTTCTGGACAGTAGTTTCAACGTCAGAAACTTAAACTTGACCCCATCACTTCATTCTGAGAGAAGTAATACCACTTCAGAGAAGAAACAGACTACATACACTACACAGACATAGACATATCCCCACCACCAGCCCCCAGACACATGCACACACGCAGAGGCCCTTGCCTGCTGCTGCCCAAAAGCTAAACTTCTGATTCTGAACTTCTCCCCGGCTTTCTCTGCTTGACCTCTGAACTGGTTACAACATTGTCCATGGTGAGGAACAGCCATCTTCAGAAGGAAAGTCATCCAGTCTTAAATGCCTCTTTAGGATGACTAGACATAATGTCTCAGGATTATATTACCACTCTCATGCAGGTGACCAGCTCAGACACTTAATTTGCTGAAGGCCTTGCTTAGTGCAGATGAATTCCACTCATGGCCACCTTGCTGCAAAAGGACATCTTCTCCAGAGTTCTCAGTGAAAACTTTTTCAACATGAAGCACTAGTGACTCATGCTTTTGTCAGTAATGTGCCCTTATTCACATTTTGCAAACATAAACAAGTTATGGAATATGCAGCTGAATGGCTGGTCGCAGTCAACAGGAATGGGGACGGATAGATAATGTGCGTGTTTTCAAGATGTAATTTAATAGACATTCTTCTGATATCAGTAAAGTAGTTGCATTTCTTAAAAATATTAAATTTTCTTATAAATAAAGTGGGTGTACCATTAAATTATATATCTACTACAAGTCTAGAAATGCCCACTATTTCTTCCATTGTCTGTATGCTTTCAAATAGGGTTCTCTACATTCTCAACAGAGCTTCACATTGTACATTGCTCTCTTTAAGAAAAAACTATCCTAATTTATTGTATCCCAATCTATCCACCTTAAAATTGATGAGTTTGTATGGAACAGAATAAAAATCAGTGTTCTATGGCAAGTAAACAGGGAAAATATTTTATTTATGTTTTATATAAAACCCTGATCATACAGGTTGAATATTGATTGCAACTGGAATTGTTTTGGAGAACTTCTGGTTTTTGTGGGTTGGTTGCCGGGGGTTTTTTTCACTTTTGAATGTAGAGAAAGAACACTGTTGTAGTAAAATCTTATGAACTGCTGAAATCTGAATTGATAAACAATGCAATTGGATAGGAAAAAATACAACAGAAAACTCCATCTGTGTATGTACGTATGATTTTAAGCTCAAAGGAGGGAGGAAGAAATGAATGTGTCAGCTATGTCCCAGTTTTGAAGGAGTCAATATTTTGGTTGTCATTGTTTCTCATAGCAGTGAAATAACAGTTTTCCTATACTGACTTCGGTTGCAATGTCATGCAAAATTGCACACCACAAGTCCATGCCAAGGAAATTACCTTTGTTATGACTACATGATGTTATTTCTGATTTTTGTTGAAAGCATCCTTATGAAATATACACTTGATTAGAAAAGTGAATACAATAAATATAGCATGGCCTCATAGTTAAAATGAAAAACATAAAAACATACACACACGCATTGTTACAGTAATAACACCTACTAAACTATTAACTGGCTTTACACCTAATAAGAATGGCTGAATATTCCCCAAAGATTGCATGATTTCTTTTAATAAAAAATCTTGAGATTCAGAAACAATTGAATTTATTTGGTTAATTGCTTTCCTAGATATGTCCTTGGTCAAACATCACAGCAAATCGTTTCTAGGGATGCATTAAATTCACAGGTATACAAGTCATCTGTGGAGGCTCTCCCGCCCTGAAACAATGCGTTTTGAGATCATAAATCAAAGAAAGTGTAGCAAACTCAGTATGCTATGCACATAATGAGCACATTTTGATCTCTCTTTAAATAAACATATTTTAAATATATCACATAGCATCATTTCTCAGCTTCAGGAATTTTCTTCTATCTCCCCCTTCTCAACTCTTTTCTTAAACACTATAACTCACAAACTTCTCCACTGCACTGATCTTGCAGTGTATCTCTGTCATGACATCTATAAGAAAACAGTCATTCATGACTTCTAATTCAATAGGAAGTTGGGATCATTTGTCCTTGCTCTGTTTAATCTTTAAATATAGCAACTTTAAAGTTAAGTGTGCATTTTTCTGTGCTTATTTTTTTTTTAACATTCCTTTTCATTGAGCCTTTTGAAGCTTGTCAGAGAGTACACAGGGGCTGTGTATTCTTAGGTATTGGTTTCGTCTAGAAAAATTACTCAGACATTGCAGAGAGTTATGTAGAACATTGGTTCCTATGTCTAAAATCAAAATCTTGCTCTAGCATCCTCTCCACTGTCAGCTACCTCTGCAAGCTGTTATGCCCCTAAGAGGCTTTCATGTTTTTTAATTTAAAATGTCACAAGCAAAGTGAAATTTGACTCTCAACACATTTTCATAATTTCCTCAGTCTTGCTTAACTCTTCAGTATTTCAGTCATTTTTCCTTTCTAGGCCAAGGTCTTCTAAAAATCTCAGTCCAGGCAGGCATACTCATTTCTGACATTGACTGGACTGGCTCAATAGCACGTGTGGCTGTCACTTCCTTTTCCAAAGACAGTTGAAAGAAAAGATGTTAGGAGTTATCAGAAATTAGTCCTTGGTGTAAAACATAAAAACAGTCTGTGGGTAGAAGGCCTCCCTAATAATTGGTATAGACACTATGCTGTATTTGCTCTTTCCTTTTACCCCAATTGTTTTTTCAGAAATAACATGAGTTTAATGATGTATGGACAGAAAAACTGTTACAAGGGTTCAGATGAAAGGAAGCCACACTCTGTGGCTATCTATCTGAACTGGTCACCTAATTCAGTCCTAATATGATGGGCATAAACTGTACAGTGATTCTGAATTGTCATTCATCTGTGCTCTCCTCAAAAAAACCCAGAGCTAACTTTTCTTACCTTCATTGCTGTTGAAGGAGGTATAGGGGACAAGAGGAGACAAAACACTAGAGTATCCTGTGCATTAAATGTCTTCTTAATAATTTTAATTTGACTTCAAAGAAAGAACCAAGAACTGGGTGGTTAGGACACACTGTAGACAGAAAAATTATATAGGTTGAAATGCCTTTGGAAAAAGCATGACAGGTTCTGGAAGCAGATCTCCTATTTTCTGGGCAAAATTTCTGACAACTGTGTAAAAACACAATATTTATAATAAAATATAAAGTCAGCATGAAGAACATCCAATGAAT
This sequence comes from Phoenicopterus ruber ruber, assembly GCA_009819775.1. Classification (NCBI taxonomy): domain Eukaryota; kingdom Metazoa; phylum Chordata; class Aves; order Phoenicopteriformes; family Phoenicopteridae; genus Phoenicopterus; species Phoenicopterus ruber. The sequence continues at coordinate 183,960,412 of CM020215.1, read as the reverse complement.
TTCCTCTTCTGGATATGTTTTCAAAAATAATATCTTCATTTACTTTGAAAGAATGATTGAAAGTGGTTTTGGACTTGCATAAATGGAAGTGCTTCTTAGCAGTCTGGAATAACGATGCTTCACTAAAAGACTTTAAAAGCAAAACAAAGCAAAACAAAACAAAATAAAACAAAACAAAACACAGCACAACAAATTATTTCTCCTCAGTTGTTGCCACAGTCTTTTTCTAATCAACTACAACCTGAAAAGCTCATTTTAGGTTTCTCCCTTTTCCCTATGCTTCTGTTCTTATTCCAAGATGTTAACTATCCACACACAGGAAGAAGTCCACACACAGGAAGAAGTCCATCATACACTTAAGTCTTTGCCTGAATCTGGTTTACAGGTATTGAAATAATAATATTAATGAGGACAATGATGGTGATGGTGTGTTCTTAGACATAATGCCAACCAACAGCCTAATTAGATTTAAAAAGGTATTTAAATTTTTGGATAGAAATGAAACATCACATTGTGATTTTTTTTTTGTTAAGATTAGACACTTACATTAGGTAGTTTCTCTTAATATATTTGATTAATTGACTGTGGGATATTTTAATATTAAAATGTGATATAACCGAATCTCATAATACAACAAGTTCTGCACAGAAATTTATTCTACTGAAATTATTTAAGCTTGTTGAACTATTTGTTAGGGAGAACAAGATGCGCAGAATTTGATTGAAGTGCCATTTCAACCTTTCCTCAATGAAAGCCTTCCTCTCGTGAAACTCATAGTTTCAGTTTGGCTTGCCGCAGATTTTGAACCTTCTGTTGATCTTCGGTCAAGTTCTGATTTATGTGCTCAGATGTCCGTTTGAAGCTTAGTTGTTTTACATATTTACTCCTGTTCAAATAAAACTTGACACTCCTTTGCAAATGTTCTTCTTGTGGTGTGAATGATCATTACAAAAGGATTCATTCTTAAAACCCTGACTAAGCTTTTCTGGGTGAACTTGTCCCTTCTTCTTCCCTTACCCTTTCCCCTTTCCTTTCCCTTTCTCTTCCTTTCCCTTCCCAAAGATGCTTTTACTTTAATCTGGAATAACTCAGCCACAGAGTTTTAAGACACCTGACTCTCAAGGCAACTGTCCAGAAGTCCTCAATTCCTCAGCTGGCACGAAAATAAATGGATATTTAGTTTGGAAATCTTCACAGCAGTTTATGAGGAATGCTGAACATGATAAATGTGCCCAGGACAAGTCTTAGAGACTGAGGCCAATTGGCATGGAACAGTCACCTCTCTACAATAAACTTCCCCAGGACTCCTCCAAGAATGCCTGTTGGGAACAGTCTCCGGGTTGTGTCAGTTCCCAAATAGCGACTGACAATTTTCTAAGGAGTACTAGTCAGCACATCCTAAACCACGGCAGAGACTGTTCTAGCAATTTAATGGTATAGACAACAAAGTTCCTGTGTTCAGGAGCACCCCCTGACACACTTTTATTTAGTAGTATACATATGGTTAAAAGTTCAGTGCAACACTATCACAGGAGACCCCTGGCCCTTGTCCCAAAGGTGCCTGAGCATTCTGGTGTGTCTAGCCCTGAACAGTTAAAATACACTCTGTCTGGGTTTATCTAATAATCACTTTAAGAATACAAAAAACAAATAGAATTTGGTGCAAAACCTACACTTCAGAAAATCAGGATAAATCAGGCTATGACTTCTGTGTGGATATCCAGGTCACAAACAGCTGTTCTGAAGTATTTGAAAGTAATAGAAAAATAAAATGTAATTTAAATACTTTTTTTTGAGGAACTGTGTTGTTATATACACTGTCACCAGTTTTTAAGTCGTTTGACTCCTCTTTTATTAATAAACAATTCTGTTCACCTGTAATTGTATAGTGAACTTGTCAAACACTTCAGCAAAATTTTTTATTTGACCTTTGTAGGCTTTAATTAATGCCTGAGTTGATATTAATACCCTGCTTGAGTGTCAATGTTCTCCAAAATATAATTGAGCAATTTGTTTAGAGCACATATAAAGTAATTTTGACCTATCTGGTAGAGCATACATAACAAGCTATTGAATTGAAGGTATAGATTGCCTTGTATACAGCTATTATATATTGTTTCTTCTGAATATGAACCTGGGAGGCAAGAATAACTCTCTAAAAAAAATCCCAAACTCAAAACTACATTCATATTCTTGTTTTCTATCTTTGCAATACATATGGTGTTTAACAATAGTAAAGATACAGACAGTGGCAACTATTACCCCACTCATTTTCTGATTCCTAACACAGACTGGGAAATCAGTGATTCCAACAGTTCTTCAGGACAATGGATGAAATTAGTGAACTAGGCTTAGGTTTATCATTATTCGTGATAATTTCAGCCCCATCTTACGCAGAGTTCCCAAACAATGCTTGCAGAAGTTCAGGAAAGCTACTCCCGCTAGTCAATAAGAATTCTGCAGATTGTTTTGTCTATCACATCTAATCAGGACTTTCCTGGAAGCAGTTTCAGCTTCTAACATTCTTTATATTTCAACCTAAAATGATTATAAAATATGAAGGAATTTTACTGTAGAATCTATTTTTAATCTTTTAACAGAGACATCATTTGAATTAACATATAAAAATACTCTATGTCTTCCTTTTGTCAAAGGAGAAATAAAGAGTAGCAGAGAAGAGAAGGAAAGATGGGAAAAGATGCGTGTATATAGCATTTGCCCTGAGATGGTGTCTTTGTGGGACATACTAATATGACATTTAGCTTGAACATCTTGAAGAATCAAGCAATCAATCTTCTTAACTTGAACACTAAGAAGAATCTGTGGATTCTGTAATCCAGATGTAGACCTGGTTTTCTCTCTTTTGCTACTGTAGCTTTGCCTTCACCACAAAAAAAGCAAACAAATGAAAAATAAAACTACCTATAACATTATGCTCCAAAGCTATAATGAAGAATTCTGGACTTAAGCTTGATGATAGTAATGTCTGAAGTTATTCCATTATGGGAGTAAGATTCACAGCCGTGTACCATTTCCTGAGATGATGCCTCCCATGCTTCTGAGTCACACTGTTGCAGTTGGCATTTGTATTATTTCTCTAAGAATAATTCTGTGGCAGAAACAAGATATAAGAAGAGCTATTTCTGCTGATTAGAACAACTTTGAGTAAATAAGGGTCAAAAGTGAGATTCTGCAAATCTTGGAGATTACAGTTATGGGACTCATTTACAAACAATTTCTGATTTTTTTTGTGGATGCTTCTTAAGTTTCATATACACAGAATGTTAAAGACAAGCTATTTTCTCATCACAGAGTTAATAGCATGTCAGATATTATATTTAGGATTTGAGCAGTAAAATGATTTTCCTGATCATGTGATTATCTTTCTGATTACTGACTGATGGCTGAAACTTCAAAAGAAGAGGAAGACCTCTAAAGACAAGAATAAAAATATATTCTAACTAGGAATCAGAATCCATGTAATAATAGTCATGAATAATTCCTTTCTGGCATAATTTCTTCAGACTTTCAGTGTTTGTGGATAGTTCATGAACATACTAGTCATTGCTCGATTATTCATAAATAGTCACAAATTGTAGAAAATAAAATTCAAGTTCATTAGTGTCTAGAAATATCTCACTGTCTGACAAATTCTTATGAAGATTTAGTCTGGGGTGTGGTTTAACCCATTGCGTGATGGGGAACCAAACAATCACTGAAGCAATGTGCTCATGATTTACTGTACTTTGATTCTCAAAGTACCTCTTATGTCTTTCACTCAAACAAAAAAAAATTGTGAGTTGCTTAGAAGTCGCTTAGGAAAAAAAAAAGTTAAAAGTACTTAAAGGCTAGACCCAAATAGAGATGTAGGTCTGAAAACAGACAAGCAAAGTGTCTAAGCACCTGTGTGAGCTGCAAATTCTCAAAGACTGAGGCTCAGGGTATAAAAATTTCAGTAGTGGTCTTCACTCCCTTTTAGAATGGATACCACTACACTCAATGAGAAGTCAGAAGCCTCAGTAAGACTTTGGAGGTGACATTATGGGTCTCTGCTCCTGGCAGGGACTATGCAGGATACAGAAACTAAGCAGGGTGGTGTTTTGGCTCTCTGACAGGTCCAGATCAATATACTGTTATAAGAGCATGGTATATTCGCTGAATCAGACCTCTTTCAAAAAAGTGATGATCTAATTTTTTAAATACAGCCAACAGAGGGAGTGCTGCTTACCTTTTGTATAATGGTGTCTTACACAACAGGAGTCTAGAGCGCTTCCTCTCACCTTTTGGTGACTCAGTGCAACTGTTTTATTGATCTAACAATCACACTTGACAAAAATATTAAACATTCAAACTCTGCATCGATGACTTCGGTCTTTGTGGAGAAGTTTAATAATAATTAACCACCTCAACATGACAATAGTTTGGAAGTGACTGACCTTGACGCTTGTTCTTCTATATGTAGCCTAACAGCGAAAGGCTTAGCAGAACAGTTATGGGTATGCATAACATTAGGTATATTCTCAAGCTGCTTCACAGTGAGACAGAAAAATACAACTCATCCTGTCAGCTCTGTCCTGGAGAAGAGACAGGATATATCAAGTGCATGAATGTTTGCTTCAAAATCATCGGTCTTCTAGGCCAATAGTAGTGTGTTGGTTATACGGTGGTTATGCAGTGCTGACACACAGAGAAGCCTGCAGGCTATAATCACACAGTGCACCAGTGTACTCAATCTATACCCAAGTTAGCTCGCAGTGAGAGGCTTTCTTGGAATCAATCGTACCTATTCAAGTTGGTCAGCAATTTAGTGCTAACCAACAGTGACTATAACAGCCAACTCACGAGAGAAGGTCAGTGTTTTCCTGCCAAGATAAATTGCGAATTTTCCCTACTAACCTGAGGAAAGTGCTAAAGCCATTTGCATTATAATATATTGTAATAAAACATGGTGCTGCAAAAACAGATGGTGCTACCCTTGTAAGTCTCTTAACCCTTATAAAATAAACTGTCTTAGAAGGTATACTGCTGAGGTGTCTTCCCCTGAGCAAGGTAGTGTGGGAACAGAGCTATATGAATAAGAGCTAGGAAGCAGGAACACAGCCAGAAATGTGTGCACAACTGACTCATTTCCATGATGAAAAATCTAATAATCTGGTGTCTCTTAAAAAAAGTCCCTGGGTCTACTGCCCATCTGTTTTACTTGTGTGCACTTAATGATGAGGGAATTGTCCTATTCGCTCTTACAACTGCTGTTGGGGTGATATTCAGACTCTTTTGAAGCCCACCGCGTTACTCAGTAAGGGCAGAGCTTCAACAGCGGTTTGAGTCTGCTGCGAGGGAAGCCCACTAGTGATCAGAGCCTGACTACTCATTGCCCCAAAGACCACTGAAAGCAATGGGACTTCTAGGCTCCAGGTGTCCAGGTTGAAAATGACAGCCAGCTGCCACTGTGCGGCAAATCTGATGAATCAGCCTTATCACACGTACACAGGGAACTCTGCATAGCACACCCTTGGGCTCATTGTGCATACAGGCATAAAGCCTCCTTACTTGCTTCCCAGGGAAAGTCAGTACTGGGAGTTATTTGCTAACTTTGTAGTGTAATTGTATAGCCCTGTAATATCCTATTGCCATTGCTAGTAACAGGCCATAAGCTCTGTACTGGGTCTGCATGGCCTCAGGGCTGACACTTGTCAGGTCTGCTCTGCCTAAACTTGTCTTGACCTGCCTGCAGCTTTGTTTCACTTGGTTTATCTGTAACACCAATTTCTCTCATAGACCAGGTATCTATCGCTAATTTATTTTACTTTTGTTGTCTTTATATGGTAAAACCATCATTTTATATATATAGCGGTTATTAGTTATTCTATGTAGAATGAAAAGCTTATGACTCTAACATAATGATGCAGAGCAGAGGAATAGAAGCCTGATACAATTTCTGTCTTTGAGAGGTGGGAACTCGATGCGTCGGAGAGGAGTACAGGAATGGGTCTATAAGGGATGGGGTACAGCCTGGCATTGGAGACTCCACAACTACAAACAACTCAGTAACGGACAGTTACAGAGACACAGACCTGGAGTAAAACTGGTTTTGGCAGTAAAAAGAGAACAAAGACATATTTTTTTAATAGGACATACATAAAGGGCATCATATATAATAATTTTTGATACAACATGGAACTGTAAATCATTGACGGAACAGAAAAAGTGCAAAAGTGTGTTAATAAACACATAAAAAGGACCAGAAGTGGACCGTAGAGCGAGGAAGAAGAAACCATGAACATGAGCACCACATTCCTCACAGCAAAGGACTGCAGCTGCTGACGACTCCCCATAGCATCCCCACCATCACTCCCACTACGAAACCACCAAGGAGCAGGGAGAGGGTGAGCACGACACCAGGAAAAGGAGTAGAAAGTAAGGAAGGAATGTGTGAACAACAATTTTAGCTACATTACTATTCACTTTTTCTTTTTCTGTAATAATCAGATCTAGACTAATAATAATTTTTGAATTAGAATGTTAAGATTTCAATGACAGCAACAATAAGCTCCTGGCTTTATTTGTAAGATGTGTTTCCTTTTTGCCTATTCACAAGATTTTGAGTGTAACAAGACGACATAAGAAGAGTCTGCTCAGATTAACTAGTATCTACCTCAGAGGGCTCAAAGTATTCAAGAAAACCTAGTGGATTAAATAATAATAATGTTATTAACCTTTAACAGAGATGATATCACTGTTTGAATAATAGAAAGATAGATAAAGCTGTGTTAGTAATCACCATAGGATATTTCCCATGAAATAAAATGTAATAAAACATGGGCCCGACCCTACTCGTGTTTTGTAATAATTAAGTTGCCACCACACTTACTGCTATTAATGATATTTTATGAACTTTAATATCTATCTAGAAATTGAGTATTTTCTTCTTTCATGAAATAAAAGTAAAATTACTTGTTTTTCTGTTTTAAGCCTTATAGTGTACTTAATGAAGGTCAGAATCCAAGAGATTTGCTAAAAATAAATTGCCTAAATTAAAAAAAAAATACACATTGTACTATATGTAGAATCTTGTGTGCTTTAAAATATTTCTTTTCTACATAATGAAGTACATGTACAGAATGTGGAAACCTTGTGCTGAAACAAATATTACATGTGCCTATAAATTAATGTGTCCCCTTAGGAAAATGAAATTTCACAATGTAATTACCCCATTTCTTCGCTGAAGACATAAAGGAATTTATGGAACTAATTACCCTGATAATGGAGAAGGTTTTTTTTTTTCTCTTTCATTGCAATCCCACCTAGAAGCACGATATAGGAAGAAGTAATTCATTGAACTCCACAGTGGCTCTGCTGTTATATATTTATTAGAAGAAACTGAGGCATTTTAATAGTTTTGTGTCAACTTTAAACATAAATGTCCCATACAGCAATAAATATAACCTTCCAATATAATACTGGAGATGTTGGAATGACATTCTCTTACTGCTTCAAGTTTTGTTCTGCTACTTTTCCAGGTAAAAGTACTACCTAGTGAAAAAAATCCATGCTTAAATGACTATTTTTCCAAGTCTTCTATTCCACAACTGTTTGTAACACAGTGTATGAATTGCCACATTTAATCATATTCTTCAGCAAAAGAGAGCTTTCATTGAAGGTTTTTATGGTTATTCTTAGGACTATTCTTAAAGGCAGAAGCGTTTATATGTAAACATTGAAATACAAATTTTTTCATAATAATAATTAGTGAACATCTTTCCTCTCATGATCTCAAAATTCTTTGCAAATTGGAACTATGTTAACTGTCTAGAGGCAATATTCTCTCTTTAATACTTCAGAGCACATATCAGATGGCTAACTAGACAAGAGAGGCAACTGTAAATTTAAGGAATGCCATGCCCAAGAAATCTTGTCAACTAAAATAAACAAAACAAACAAACAAACAAAAAGAATAATAAATGATTAAAGAAAGGCATTAAATAAAAGTTAGGAAGTGCTATCCCTCCCCCTAAAAGTTTCCAAGCCAATATTTGGGGTAGGGTGGTGTCTCTTTTTTGTATGTGTGTGATTTTGGATTTATTTTTAGTATACGCATTTTAAAAACCACAGCAAAAAATAGAAAAGTTAATAAAGTACCCCACATCAATCAGAAAAAAAGTTATAGTGATTTTTTTTTCCCTAAAATGAAGCCTTAAAATTACCAACAACCAGCAAAATTAAGAAATTCAGTTCTGATGATGTTTCCCAACAATTTTGGCACTGTTTGAAACGTCAGTGGGTAAACAATCATAGCCTTCAAGAGCATCCATAAGCCACTGGACACTGAAGATCTTGTGGGTGCCCAAGATCTTGCCGCGAACTGTAGTGTATACTGTGCAAACTGTTGTGTTGTCTTTGCTATCAGTTACTCAGGCAAAACACCAAGGACTTTCACAGGAGTTTGGCTTCCATCGGAGTTGCATGGTTTCAGCTTGAAGGCCAGTTTGTGCAGTCTATCCTTTTGTGATCCAATATAACCAATTCACACTAGCTGTAGTTCCAGGTGCAATGTACCTTTTAATGCATATACCTCTGTAAGATATGTGCAGTGAAAATACGTTTCAGTAGGACAAATATGAATGTGACAGGTGGCTTCATGATTCGACTTGGTCACAGTTCATGAAGATTGCCTTAGTGAAGGATTTTTACAAGTGCAAGCTGCTAAAGAGACAATTAGCATAACATGCAATGCAGACCTTTAAAATATCAGAAAGGTATATCAGTGTCTTTGTTAAGGGCTGTCCTGAAGATGACTGAAAGCACATGGAAGTGTATGTGCACTATTGGTCCACCTGAATGCCCAGCTGCATCCCAACTACTTACTAGGGTATGTCTCAGCTATAATGCAGTTTAATTCATGTTTCTATGTTATCCCCTGGTTTCCAAAGAAAAAAAACCTAGTCATAGACAATGCAAAAGTCATGGTACCTCTGAATAGCCTCAAAACTGAACAATTGTTAAACGAGGATCCTGTCAAAATTCAGAAGGAAAGCATAAAAATAACAGCAATAAACACAGCAGAAAATGGCTATGGACAGGACTTTTTGTCAATTATACATATATTAAAAAAAAAAAACAACTGTGTATCTTCTTTTTTTTACTATGGTATCACACCTTTTTTATTCTAGATTTTTTTTTCTAAATTTTCTCACTCATCTTTTTTGTTTCTCGTTTCTTTTACTAGATGACTTTCTACTCATCTTGATTTTTATCTGTATGTCTTTTCTATGATTATTTTGTATTATTTTCAATGTTTTATTTAATTTGGTATTTTGATTGCATGATGAAATTCAGTTGGACACCTTTGCCTGATCTATGCTGACGGACACTGACATTATTCGTCTGAAAAAAAGTTAGATTTATGTCTCTGATCTTTACACTTAGACTCTTCATTAGCACTTTTAAGCAGTAGTATCACACTTAGAACATATCCTCTTTAGATCAAAGGTATATAAATGAGTATATATGGAAGTAAAAAAGATTAGCAGATCATAGAATCATAGAATTGTTCTGGTTGGAAGAGACCTCCAAGATCATCGGGTCCAACAATTAACCTAGCATTACCAAGTCCACCACTAAATCGTATCCCTTAGGGCCTCATCTCAAGGTTTCAAGGTCTCAAAGGTCTCCAGACTCAAGACTCAAAGGTCTTTTGAATACCTCCAGGGATGGGGACTCCACCACCTCCCTGGGCAGCCTGTTCCAATGCCCGACAACCCTTTCAGTGAAGAAATTTTTACGAATGTCCAATCTGAACCTCCCCTGGCGCAACTTGAGGCCATTTCCTCTCATCTTGTCATCTGTTCCTAGGGAGAAGAGACCGACCCCCATCTCTCTACAACCTCCTTTCAGGTAGTTGTAGAGAGCAATAAGGTCTCCCCTCCCCTCAGATATATAGTAATATTTTTTTTTTCTTAAAATGGGAAACCTTTAAGTTTACTTTCATTTAAATATGATATTTACCTTTGATCTAAAGACTAGACTTCAAGGGATTAAAATCTAGACAGGTCTCAATTTTCCCTCATTTTCTGGAGACACACAAATAGATGAATTCTTGTGAATTTTAAAGAGAATGTCTACTGCATTTATTTTATGCGGTGAGTTAAATTTTTCTCATCTCTGTTAAAGCAAGTTTTCAACTCTCTGTTTAATTATCTGCACTGGAGAAAGTCTTCTGCTTCCTATATAAAGACTGCCAAAGCAAGAACAATTAGCTTTGGTGGAATTTTGTTCAAAGGCCTCATAGATGTGTGCTTTTTTTTCCATGTGGCACTGAAATGAAAACAATTATACAAGACAACACAGTAGGAAAAAATGTTCAAAAGCAAGAAAAGATGCAAATACAGTTATTTTGCATAGTACATTTAGAAAAGAAGAAAGAAAAAATGTGAAAAGGAGATCCAATAGAAACACTAAAAGTAAGGGTCTGCTTTGACTCATTCTTCAAGGCAGGCTATTGTATAGATTCATCTTTACAGTGGATGAGATGCACCAGCATAAGTGGCATTCATCTGTATTTTAATGTCTGCATGAGCTGCTCCACGACTCCTGCAAACCTCAAAAATCACCAGTCATGGTATGATGCTGTTCTACTTGCAAGTGCAGAAAGGATTTAAGAGGAAAGCATTTAAATAATTCTGTTCTTCCCCTCATCCTAACCAGAGGTGTTAATCTCTGTCTTGTTTTTGTGTGTGTGTGTGTGTGTGTTATTTGCCACTCCTTATCCAAAATCCCCGCAGTTCATTGTTTACCGAGTATATGAATTCATCTCTGCATTATTTGGGTAGCAATACTCATAATTGTCTTTCATCCCAACCACTGGAAGATAAATAGTCTAATTAGTACTTGTAGTAATCTGATTTAAACATCTTACTTTTTTGGACAGTTTCTTAAGTCATATAGAGAACTGAAAATACTGGAACAGAAAGACAAATGAAAAAGTCTCCTCTGATAAAATCAGCGTAACTGATGTGCAGCACACACATGCTGTGTAACAATGCAGTAAAATGTAACATCTGACCTCAGTAGAGAGGAAAATCAGAAAGCCTATGTTGGTATGTATTTTAAAATAGAAAATGGAAAGCCTGCAACCCTTCCACCTAATAGCTCATGTATTATTTTCTCTTTTTGTAGCTATAGTATGCCTGTGTATTGATTTTATTTGAATAGCCATTTATGTGACGTTTGCACTCCTACTGAGTTTTGAATAAAACTCTGAACCTACAATTTATAGGCAATATTTTGAGTCCTCTGTGATAAACTGAGTTCTTTAATAATCACCTTTCAGAGCCTTAAATGAACATAACATATACAGGTTACAAGTTTAAGAAGAGTAGGTGTACAAGAAAAAACGTATTTAGACAACAAATGCATGAACTGGAAATGACAGATGAGCAGACTATCTAGTGTTTCAATTTGAACAGGAGAGACATCTTGTACTTCTGGGATCTAGTCTCCAGGCAACTAGAGATCAGAATAAAACATTCATTTACTTCCTGTTCTACAACAATAGTCTCTGAATAATATGAGTGAAGAGCAAGAAAAGAGGAGAATGTGGCAGGCAGGACAAAGTTTTGTTATAAAATATGCGGTAGGGGGAAGTCTACTTCAAATGTGATGTTATTTCTGTATCTGATCCAACGGTCATGATTTCAAGTATATCATAAAGACCAGTCACCGTTCTAGGCAGTCACGGAAGTCATCTTTACATCTCAACTTTTCAAGAGTAGTTGCCTGCTCCCATGGAGTCATTACCATATAAAATATTGCAGGAAGATGGTATTTTCCCAGGGAAAAAAATGTACAGTCATAATGCACACGACTTGGGAACATCCATACTAAATTAACTTGTCAATATATTTGATATTCACTGTTACATACCTACAACTATTACACAATACAGTGCGCCAGATGTTGAAATCCTGATCTCTCCACTATGACTATGCACTCTTTACATTGAGGACTAAATATATTTGCAAAATTGTCCTATTTTAATATGTGATTTATTAGTAGACTACAATCTGAGGCACTATGTAGGAGTCCAAGAAACATCGTAATAAACTGTGAAAGGTGTCTTTATAATACATTAAAATTCTTTCATTGATTTTATGGACACTCTTGTTTTTATATGTCTGTGTGCGAAGACCCCAAGTTCTCCATATTCATATATATATATATTAAAAAAATACACATACTTATACATACTTGTATATTGCTATAAATAATTTTTTATATGTGTTTGTTCTAGGACAAAATGGGAAAATACCCACTACTGAATAAAAGATTATGCTTGTATTGAATTGTAAAACTTTATTTTTTAAAAACTTCATTGAGTCATGAAGAAAAAACCCCACCCTGCTCTCCTCCTGAATATCTCCATGGTGTTTCCCATGTGCAAAAGATTAAATAACTACCTTCTAGAAGCCTTGATTCCCTCATTAGCTGTTGGATGACATATGCAATAACCAGTGGCAAACAGAAGATGGTATTGATTCCAAACTTTGACACCTTGGTGAAGAATGAATTTTCTGTTATGCAAGATGTTACTCTTTTTGTAAAGAAAATTACATACAAGAGAAGTCAAGTTTCATGTGCTTTACAAGCCTCATTAAACTATCTTTATGTCTTTTTGATAATGGTGTGCATTTTCATGTACACACTTATACACAAACTTTATTTCTATTTCTACAGGTAAGTTACACATTAGGGAATTTTGGCCTAGACACGTCATCGACATTTAGATACTTAACTAAGAAACTTAACGTGTGGGCTGTAGTTATCTCCAATCTCTCTGCATTGTCCATGAACAGATGCAGCTGCTCTGCAGAGCACTTCAGTTATGACAAGTCTAAAGCTAGGTGAAATGAATCAGTGGAAGTCTCTGGAGGAAAAGTTCTTTATACAAACTAATCTAAACTCTCTACTTACACAGTCTGCCAAATGCTTGGTTTACTTTCCTAGGCTCATATTCCACACACAAATTTTAGCAAAACTTTGTAGGAGGAAATTTGATTTTACATACCTGATTATTTGTCACATTGAATCGATTGTGTGTATGTGGACCTTGAGGGGAGGTTGGTTGGGGATTTTTTTGTGGTTTGGGGTTTTTTTCCCCTCTTCTCTTCTCTTCTCTTCTCTTCTCTTCTCTTCTCTTCTCTTCTCTTCTCTTCTCTTCTCTCTCTTCTCTTCTCTTCTCTTCTCTTCTCTCTCTTCTCTTCTCTCTTCTCCCTTTCTTCCTTTCTTCTCTCCTCTCTTCTCTTCTCCTTTCTCTCTCTCGCTCTTCTCTTCTCTCTCTTCCTCTTCTCTTTCTCTTCTCTTCCCCTTTCCTTCTCCTTCTCTCTTCTCCTCCTCTCTCCTCTCTTCCTCCTTCCTCTCTTCTCCTTCCTCTTCCTCTCTCTTCTCTCTCTTCTTTCCCTTCTCGTCTCCTCTTCTTCTTTCTCTTCTCTCTTCTCTTCTCTTTCTCTCTCTTCTACTTTCTCTTCTCCCTTCTCTTCTCTTCTCTTCTCTTCTCTTCTCTTCTCTTCTCTTCTCTTCTCCTTACTGTATATGCCTGTAGACCTATCTAATTTCTAAGCATGCTGTGCACCATGCATTCTCAATCAGCCTGTACAATGACTTGCAAGAAAGTTGATGCTTCTTCAGCGCATCAGAATCACTTCAGAGGAATTATATCATACATCTTCTTGTATTCTTCTACTGAGGAAATCCCACACAGAAATAGGGAACCCTGTATACTGCTGTAATCTTGTTATTTTCCTCATTGGCATAGAATAGAATCATAGAAACATTTAGGTTGGAAAGGACCTTTAAGATCATCAAGTCCAACTGTTAACCTAACACTGCAAAGTCCACCACTAAACCATGTCCCTAAGCGCCACATCTACACGTCTTTTAAATACCTCCAGGGATGGTGACTCCACCACTTCCCTGGGCAGCCTGTTCCAATGCTTGACAACCCTTTCAGCAAAGATATTTTTCCTAAGATCCAATCTAAACCTCCCCTGGTTCAACTTGAGGCCATTTCCTCTTGTCCTATTGCTTGTTACTTGGGAGAAGAGACAAACACCCACCTCGCTACAACCTCTTTTCAGGTAGTTGTGGAAAGCAATAAGGTCTCCCCTCAGCCTCCTTTTCTCCAGGCTAAACAACTTCAGTTCCCTCAGCCACTCCTCATAGGACTCGTGCTCTAGACCCTTCACCAGCTTTGTTGCCCTTCTTTGGACACACTCTAGCACTTCAATGTCTTTCTTGGAGTGAGGGGCCCAAAACTGAACAGTCTTCTTCCCCACTGGCTCGTCTTTCGGCACATGGACATGGTCTGCTCCTACGCCTTTAGGATTTCCTTCGTGAAGAATGTCCAGCCTTCCTGGACTCCTTTGCCCTTCAGGACTGCCTCCCAAGGGACTCTGTCAACCAGGCTCCTAAACAGACCAAAGTCTGCCCTCTGGAACTCCAAGCAGTTCTGCTGACCTCTCTCCTTACTTCTTTGAGAATCGAAAACTATCGTTTCGTGATTGCTATGCCCAAGATGGCCTCCAGCCATCACATCACCCACAAGTCCTTCTCTGTTCACAAACAACAGGTCCAGCGGACACCTTCCCTAGTGGGCTCACTCACCAGCTGTGTGAGGAAGTTATCTTCCACACACTCCAGGAACCTCCTGGACTGTTTCCTCTCCGCTGTACTGTATTTCCAGCAGACATCTGGCAAGTTGAAGTCCCCCACAAGAACAAGGGCTAGCGATTGTGAGACTTCTCCCAGCTGCTTATAGAATATTTCATCTGCCTCTTCATCCTAGTTAGGTGGTCTATAACAGACTCCCACCATGATACCTGCCTTGTTGGCCTTCCCCCTGATTCTTACCCATAAAGGCTCAACCCTATCATCACCACCATTAAGCTCTAGACAGTCAAAACACTCCCTAACATAGAGGGCTACCCCACTGCCTCTCCTTCCTTGCCTATCCCTTCTGAAGCATTTATAGCCATCCATTGCAGCACTCCAGTTGTGTGAGTCATCCCACCATGTTTCTGTGATTACAACTATATTTCTACACTGGGTTTTTTAAATATATTTGTTTTTAAAGAATGGCAAAATTAAAACAATCAAAAAAGTGAGATTTCAAAGACATTTAACATCCCCTACTCTTACTGAATTGTAAGGACTAGTTATTATATCAAAGTGCAGACAGTCATAAAAGAAATGTCAGGTAGGACTGGTTTGCCTGAACATCAGTGTTTTAAAATTCAACACCTAGTGCTCTGCTAGTCATTTTGGGCTTGTGTTATCGTCAATGAAAAGAAGTCGGCATCTCCAGAGAGAGTTTAATCTCACCCTATGAAAGGCAACCAAATTAGATCAAAGCAGTCACCCTCTGGAAGTGCATATTTATCTTCAACAACCATAAATGACGCCTGAGGTGAACAGGTCAGACTTAGATATCTAACACATAAATGTTAGGTGAAATGAACGTCTAACATTTAGCACTGAAAGCTCTACACAATATTAACTCCATGTCTTTCTCAGCTTCTCTTATTTAGCATACAGCACAAGTCTCATGCTAGAATTTATAAATTTAAGACCTTTAGAGCAACAGCTGAAAAAGTTTTGCAGTCAGAGAGGAAGTCACACATTCTACTGGGCATTGACAGTATTCTGAGGCATTAATTCCCCTAGCAGGGAATTTGAGTGCAAATGTCCAGATAATCCTGAGAAGCAGACTGCCGTTCCCAAAGGAAGCAGCAAAGACTCAAAATAAAAATAAGCTGTTGCTAGCAATCTCCCCAGAAGAAAAAATTTTGACCTAGAATTTGTTGTTAAAATGAATGTTTGACTAATATTTTCTAGCCAGGCTCCTGAGGTCAGAAGGGCTAGTGCTGAAATTTCCAGCATTTACAAGGAAGGCAAAGAAAGAGACAAAGAGAGAAAGAGGGGAAGAGGGGAAGAGAGAAAAGAAAAAAAAGGAAGGAAGGAAGAAAGAAAAGAAGGAAGAAAAAGAAAGAAAGAAAGATCAGCTAAGCAGAAGTAACCCTTCCCTCTCCTTTCCTATAGATACATCCAGAAACAGTGGAAATATGGTCCAGGAGGAAAGATTGCCACCAGCATAAATATAATTACCTGACACTTAAAGGATCAATTTTTAATAGGTAGGTAATTAATAGAAAGAATCTAATACCTTTGAGTTTATTGAGGACTATTTTTTTTGCTTTTGTTCAGTAGTCAAAATGTACATATATGTAAGTCAAAAAGGAATGTTATTTTAAAGTTAATAACAAGTTACATCATTAAACATGTGATCAAAAGTCTTTACCAGGGTCCTATTAACAGTGTTGCAAAAGGTAACTTCAAAGACAATCTACATAGCTCAAGCAATGCTCAAGCAAATGAAAATATAAACACCCGCCCCCCCCCCAAAAAGAACAACATGAAACAAACTAAACCACAATACCTCAATCTAATAAATATTTATAAATTTTTTAGGGGTATTTATGACTTAAAATAGAATATGTTGTAACATAAATGGGCAATAGATTGAAACCAGGAAAAAAGAAAAAAAAAACCAAACCTACATTTCTCAGAAAATTGTACTAAGTTTATTCTAATTTATACTAATTTAGATACATATTCCTTCACTTCTGCTAGTGAAACATTCATTAGAAAGCCTATATAACAAATGATGTTTTTTTTAAATATTGAATCTCTGACACCAATCCAAAACAATTAACATATATATTGATCATAAATAATATTTGAATTTGTCCTGATATTTGACATCTTTCAAAGATTTGGTCTGAATTACTTAAAAGATTTCCTTGAGCATGACTTCCCTTGAAAGCTACATTTCATAGAATAAGGAACTTCTGAGCAGTTAAAGCCTTTTGTTCCAGGGATGGGTTTTCATGTAAACCATGCAAAAATGTGGGAGCTTATTGCCATATTTATCTGGGCAGGGGGAGAAACGTTGGTTTCGTGGGTTTTTTTCTCTCTGTAGAGCTAATAGTTCAGAAGGAGAGACAGAGGTAAAAAATGACAAATCAAAAGTTGAAAGTCATGCAGAGGAGTAAGAGGAGAAACAAGAGTCTGTTTCTAAACTCCAAAAGGTGACAAAAAAAGTGTATGATTTCCCATAGTAAAAACATTTGCAAATGAAAGGATGAGGCCTCAAAATATAAGGAAAAAGTAGTTCTTAAACATCTAATAGATGAAGAAAAGATTAATAAGATCAGAGACAGTTCCAAAATGCTTTTTATGGACAGGAACTTAATTTAGTGGTTATAGACTACTCATTCAGAAAATTTCAAAAGAAGAAGAGAAAAAAGTGGGTAGTAGTGGTGGTGGTAGTGAGCTGCTATTTTTCAATTATGGAGAAAATGAAAACTTACTTTATTTAAGGCTAAATAATCAGAGAATTGTAAGAAATTAGAAAACAAGATTTAACTGGCTTTGGCACTTTGAAAGTTTTTTATTATCAGACAATATTTTTTGCACCTACATGATGCAAATTAAGTTCTAATCCCCTAAGATTCCCAAACAGGAAAAAAAGAAGATATTTGTGGTATAAATTGTATAAATTGTTGACTTTGAGTAGTTTGTCCAGCTCTGTCATTTAGTTGTATTGGGTCTGTGTGGCAAGGTTTTGACAGCTGCAGGGCTGCAGGGGTGGATTCTGTGAGAAGCTGCTAGAAGCCTCCCTATGTCCGATAGAGCCAATGCCAGCCAGCTCCAAGATGGACCTGCCGCAGGCCGAGGCTGAGCCCATCAGCAACAGTGATAGCGCCTCTGGGATAACATAGTTAAGAACAGGAAAAAACCCCTGCACATTTGCAGCCAGAGACAGGAGTGAGAAGATGTGAGAGCAACAATTCTGCAGACACCCAGGTCAATGAAGAAGGAAGGGGAGGAGGTGCTCCAGGCGCTGGAGCAGAGATTCTCCTGCAGCCCGTGGTGAAGACCATGGTGAGGCAGGCTGTCCCTCTGCAGCCTATGGAGGTCCACAGTGGAGCAGATATCCACCTGCAGCACATGGAGGACCCCACACCAGAGCAGGTGGATTCACCCAAAGGAGACCGTGACCCCGTGGGAAGCCCGTGCTGGAGCAGGCACCTGGCAGCACCTGCTGACCTGTGGAGACAGAGGACCCCACGCTGAAGTGGGTTTGCTGGCAAGACTTGTGACCCTGTTGGGGCCCACACCAGAGCAGTCTATTCCTGAAGGATTGCACCCCATGGGAGGGACCCCACGCTGGAGCAGGGGAAGAGGGTGAGGAGTCCTCCCCCTGAGGAGGAAGGAGCAGCAGAGACAACGTGTGATGAACTGACTGAAACCCCCATTCCCTGTCCCCCTGCGCCGCTGTGGGGGAGGAGGTAGAGAAAATCAGGAGTGAAGTTGAGCCCGGGAAGAAGGGAGGGGTGGGGGGAAGGTGTTTTAAGATTTGGTTTTATTTCTCATTACCCTACTCTGATTTGAATGATAATAAATTAAATTAATTTTTTCCCAAAGTCAAGTCTATTTTACCTGTGATGGTAGTTGGCGAATGATCTCTCCCTGTCCTTACCTCGACCCACGAGCTTTTCATCATATTTTTTCCTCTCCCCTGTCCAGCTGAGGAAGGGGAGTGATGGAGTCGCTTTGGTGCGACCCTGGCATTCAGCCAGGGTCAACCCACCACATTAGTAGATGCGGCCTTTATAACTGTTTGCTCAAATATTATATCTAAATTAACTTTTATGTCCTAAATTTTGTGCCCCTTGACCTTCTTTTATACAATCCCTAATATTTGGAACATTTGGGGGAAGGGTATAATTCTACCTTATCTATATTCCATCTCACACCAAATCTAATTAAAAAGAAAAGCTTGTCCTCATTTGCCTCTTTTAATTCCTTCACCCTCCCACTATCTCCATTATTGACTTTGTGACTGAATGCTTTAATTTAAATTGCATTCATCATCTGTTTTTATACCAATATATGCACTGCTTATTCCATATACTGTTCTTATCTTCTATTATTTAATTCTGTTATGTGTGTTGGGAATAGAATATACTTCTCAAAATTAGTTGTCTCATAATGGTTGCAGAAAAACATGCTGTATTTGCTGAATTAATCCATAGATCCTAAAGAGGTCTTGTCTTTCTGAAAAGAAGAATAACTTTCCAAATTTTTATGAAAACAGAGTTGATGTGTACTTCTCGTCACTTATTATTTGATATAATGACTATTTATGTATTATTGTGTGATCACAACAAATCATTATCAGTTGTGTGAAAAGTAACTCACAGTAAACATAGTTTAGAGATGTAGTCTAATTATTTGATGGATTTTGTTCAGAAAATTGTTCTTTAGCCTGGCTTGAATACTACAGTGGAAGTTTCAATGGATCAGCAGATAGATGGATAGATAGACTGAATGAACTCAGGTTTTACTTTCTGTAGTGTGGGACAGAAAGTCCCATCCAGGGAGCAGGAGCCAAACATACTGATATGAGAAGCAGGAGGAAAAGGAGACTAGAGGGAGAAGAGTGAAATCTTAAAAGTGTTAAAGGATATCTACCTGCAGCGGACTAGGGGAAGCAAATAAATGACAGGCAACTGGGACTGAAACAGAGACTTTGTGGGAGACAAGATGGGTGACAGTTGGCAAAAAAATAAGATAGAAGAGTACATACAAGATGAGAATAAGTAAATATAGTAGAAGAGCATGATAAAAAGCAATGCACAGCAAAATGTGAGGAAATACAGGCATGCAGAGATCAGAGCAATAAACAGGAGATCATAGAAGGTAAAAAAACTGAACTGGGATTCAGATGGCACTGGCAGAAAAAGGCAGAGGTAGAAGGAACTGTAAGATATTTACTTTATATTCTCTTCATAGTGGCAGAATATATTCAAATATATAATTACAATATGGAACAGTAATATTTTCAAGATTGTCCAAATATGCAGTCCTAGAAACAACGTTATAAAAATTGATTGGTGTAAAGTTCCAGTGCTATTGAATCAACACTTTTCAATGCAAAAAAAACATCCTGTAGAAAAATGTAAATCTAGGTCTACCAAATAAGAACTTATTATCATGTATTGCACCTCCTGCAAGATAGATCACTTTTAAACTGTCCTAATTAGTTGTTAAAGCTGACATCATCATTATTATGATTATTATGATGATGATGATTATTATTATTTCTATGTTAGAAATAAGTCCATAGCTCTTTATTTGACTTATTTCCCATTTCCAATCTATTTGGACTGTTAATGGAAATAACATCTGTTTAAATCTTACAATTGTTTTTGCAAGAAGGTGGTCTCCTGCGGTTACATAAATGACAGGCAATACCAATGCAGTTATAGAAAACAGATACAATGGGAAAAATGAAATACTTTAATAGACAGCCAGGCAGATTCTAGCTCCTTTGTGTTACTCTGGAGAGCAGCCAACAATCTTCTAAATGCCAACAGTGTAAGGAACAGAGGGGTGCATCTTGGGTAGTACACTCCAGAGATACGTTGCCTTGGGGTAACAGTGAAATACTGGAGAACTTGCAGAACCCATAAGGCTGTCAGGTAGGAAGAGAGATTGAGGGAAATTTTCTCATGCTCCACGTACTCAGGAAAACAATGATTCAGCAGAACACCTTCTGAAGATAGAGTTTTCCGTTTGACTTTCACATTCAAGATGGTAGGTTGGAAAATAAACTTTTTGTACGGTGGCAATATTTCACAGGACTACGAGTCCAGCGAGTCATTATTGATTAAGCGAAGCTTTCTATGTGTTTTAAGGAACACAACTATTCTGTCACACCTTGTCTTACTCCTAAAACTATTACTATTGAAGTTTTTCTTCTTAAAACTTCTGGATTAGCTGAATTTTCTTTTTCTTTTCTTTTTATTTCCATTCTATTCAGTGAACAATCATCTGCCAGCCAACAATACATCCCCTTACAGGGAGGTGGAATAGCTGCCTACCTCGCTGAGGTTCTGTGAGAATTAAGTAGCTAATGCTGGTTGTAAGTGCTTTGCGGATGAAAATTGCTAAGTGCTAAATATAATTACTGTTATTATTAGAGACACATTCTAACCCAAATGTTTCTTTGATTTTATAGCTGACATAGATTCCATTTGGTATAATATGCAAAAATGGCCTTTTTAAGAGTGGTCAGGTAATAAAAGTTCCTGTGATGTGTCTTGCTGAGCAGCTCATGATAATTTGCAAGCCAAGAATCAAATGTATTTTTAAACAAACAAGTAGTCTTGCTGTTTTTAATGGAAATGCTTGCAAAGTAAAGTACTATTCTGCATGAGTCAAAATGACATGAAAAGTCTCTCAGATTTGAAAAATAATTCCAACAGGGACCAGATCCTGACTGATATGTTTGTGAAGATATAGCTCTTGTCCTTTGCACAATCACACAAGCAACAGAAACGTTAGCATAAAATGATTTCGGTGTGTGCCTAAATGCCATGTCAGTTAGTACATTTCAGTGGCTGGGACGCTACTCAGATCCACAGAACTTACCAATCTGGGTTTTTATCTTTAAGGATATGTAAATTTATACTTGAAGCATCCCTAAGCAACCATGTTTCTTCCAGTGACCATAAAAATGGTCATCAAACCTTCATGATGCCTAAATACTTGAAGCTTGTATTCACTTCAGAGCCTCTGTAAATTTCAAGATTATAAATTTCTTTGTCTGTCTTGGTTGCAGCACATGGTGTGATACACTTCCTTAAAGCACTCCTACTAGATCCATCAGTGCTTAAAGGACATCTGGGAACGAAACTTTGAGAGCTAGAGATGAGAAATAGCCATTCAGGCAGCAATGAGAGCTCCACTCCCTACCTGACTTAGGTATTACTTACAGTGCTACCAGAATACAGGTTTCTTTGGCTTTGTTTGTCTTCAGTCGATATATATGTTTATTTACAGTAGTAAAGTCCTGGACTGCAGTGCAAGCAATCCTTGTCTGTATTACAGTTGCTTTATCAACAGTAAGTAAACTTTACTTTTCGCTAACAAAATTACTTGGTCATTTTTTTACTGGCTACCTGTGTTCTCATCACATTAACATAACCATGTAAGTTTAGCTGGCAAAAAGAGAAAGAGGAATAGTACATATGGAACATTTTTTATTTACTATGTAGGAAATAAGATGTGGTTAATTACTTGTATAGAAGTAACATAGGTATCTTAATGTTTCTGTCACACTATACTGGGAATCTTGGTCTTTACCTGCTGTGATGGGGATTATAGTCATCTAAAAATAAGACATTCTAATACTGAATACTGGGACAATTAAGACCTGTTGTGGAAATAATTATGTGTGAGAGTCTTGTTGTTATGCATCCTGGGGGCACGAAATATACCCTATCAAATGGGGAGGACCACGAAGGTCCATGAGGCATTGTCAATATGAATCTCTCACGGCTGATGCCAGTCAGACTACACTTCTTTAGGTCTATTCATAAGACGCTATGGGAAATCTAAAGAAAATGGAGTATCCAGCCAAGAAGCTCAATTTTCTGGGGAAAAAAGGCAGAAAAAAGAAAGAGAGAAGAGAATTGAAAGCAGCTTTTTATTGTTATCTTTTTATTCAAGCAATGGTCTAGTTACATCCAACATAAGATACAACTAGAATAATAAAAGCCACTGTTCCAAGAGTCATTATTATTAAAACTTAAAAGGTATAATGTGAGTAATATAACATATTTATCAGAATTAATATTATTAATAACAATGCATTAATAATATTACAATCATTCTCCCAAACAGTAAGACTATTGCTGTTCATTATAAACATCTCTTTAATTCTTACACTGTAATACCAATCATTGATTTCTATAATTTCTTCTAATAATAAAACATAGCTCCAAAGCCTATAAAGATTGGGTGAAAGCCTTTGAAAGGACATAAATGAGATGAATTACCCTGATCTTTCAAGATGTCACTGTCTCCTATGAACACAAGGTATCCAGAGGGCACATGGAGAGACTTTCACCTTTTCTGCTGTCACGCAGCTTCTTACAAACTTGTGCAGTGGATGCATCAGCATGACTTGCTCAGAAGAAACCTGTTTAACAGAAAAATGATTCCTCCTGGGAATTATAGCTGTCCCTCAGCATTCATTGACGGCATCAAGGTCACAGTCTAATATGAAACTAAGCACTTTTTTGACTCTTTATTCTAACGATTCAGTGGACAATCAATATCATCTCTTATTTCCTGGGCAGGCAACAAACATTTTTAAGGAGGTTTAGTTTTAGGCGCTATTTAATAACAGAAGTAGAAAAAAATATCCCATCTTTTGTTACTTTTTATTATGAATATGTTTCTTTCCTCTTTCTAGTTTTTTTTCCCCCTGAGATGACTCTAGCAGCAATCCCTGAATTTTACATAAAAATACCAACTTCAGCATGGCCCCGGTGAAGTTATGCCAATTTCCACAGAGACCAAAGCAGAATTTTAATAGAGAGTGCTAGAAGATCTGAACCACAAACCAAAATTAACATACACCTGCAATTGTGTCTGTTTCCTTCTTTTTCATTAAAGATATAATTACATTTTCATTAATGATTACTTATTCATATTGTCATGATGATTTCAAATATAAATGTTCCTTTGTGTGGAAGACCATAGACAAGTTGTTTGTTAGCATCCATTTTGAGGTCATCAGCTATAAATCTGTTTTTGTCCTGCTCAGTTATATGTATTCTTATGTTCATTTAGGGGATCACTTTGTCACTGAAACTATGAATTGTATTATCAGCTTTTAGTGTAATTGAAGTAAAATTAGAATGAAAAATAGAAAAAACCCTCCAAATTGAGAACTATCTTAGAGCTTTATGTCAAATTTACATATAAAAAATGGAAATAGATATATACCAAGGAAATATATACTTAAAAGAGATGTAGTATTTTTGTATGCAAATTTGGTGTCAGCTTTCATTTGACTGGTGCTTCAGTAAGTCTAATATACCAGAATCCATCTTTTCTTTATTGGGAAAAACCTCAATGTGTTAATAAAATAAATAAATGTTCCAAACAACACTATTCAAAGTCATTTCAGTCTCAGAAACGTGATCGTATTGCTACAATTCAAAGTGCAACAGACTGCAGCGACTGACAATGTTGATCTTAGCTAACACCTAAAGGAGTCGTGCTTTACAGTTTGCCAAGTCACGATAATTTTACATGTGAAGTCTCAGTTGGGTCCTAATTGTGGTCTTGGCTATGGTGTGGGAAAATATCAATCATCTTCATTGACATGACCATAATGTATGCAACCTTAATTAAGCCCATTTCCTAATCATATACCAGATGATGGTAAAAGTTATATCTACACTAGACGGCTCAATTAAAAATCTTACTGTCCCCATCTTTATCTCGATTATGGTGAGCTCTATCTCCCTCTCTCTCTCTCTCTTCCTCAACTAGCATTCATTCAAAGCTGAAGAGGATAAGAGGCCGTTTTTATTAGCTGGTTAAACCTAATTTAGGATAGCCATTTAGAAACAAGCTGTCTACAGCTTTCAAACAAATCAGCCAGTGGTTTTGGCCAGAGGAAATCCAGTAATAATGAACTAATGGGCATAATAAAGGCTAGCTTCACTTGCAGGATCAATATCAAAACAGTCTGAGCTCCACTGAAAAAAATGATGGCTACTTTGTAATAAACACTTCAGTGTTATTTTGGTTTTACTTTTACCAATAATATTAATTTTTACCTCTTAATCTGGAACATGTTATCTTTTAGTACCTTTAAGAAACAAAAATCCTCATATATTTCACTTTCCAAACCAATACACGTATGACCAACTCCCCATACTTTTTACTGAAAAACAGTATATTCACATATTTATATATTTAACATATATTTTACATTCACATTTAGGTAAATATTCACATTTTATTTGAAATTCTTCAGATGTTTCTTTAAAAAGCATTTAACTGAATATTTCTGTATAGGTTTTTTTTAACGTTTGCTATCTGTGCAATACAGTATATCACTATGGCTTTAAATGGGACATTATCGTCTCTCAGACAGTGTGTATCTAAAACCAAACCAAACAAACAACAGAAGTAAAGTTAAATATCTGGTTTTGGTGATAGACTTCAATGGTCTAAAGAAACTTAAAATCTATAGATATATTTAATTTTTGCTACTAAAAACATAGAAAAATACAACTTTGGTAACGAATTTTAACAAAAATCCCCCAAATATTTTGTTTTGTCTTCTCTCATATCTCAGAGATTTCTAGCAAACTAATTTTTATTTATCACAGTAAATACATGTGAAATTAAGCTACTTTATGGCAGGATTAAAGTTTTACGCCAGTCATCTCAAACAGTTCCTACATACTCAGGTTTGTCTAAATACTCACATCTGAGTCTTTGAATAAATGTTCATATTCTGCAATTTCTACCTGACTTGAAGCTTAAATGACAAGAAAGTTTGTATTAGAGTAACTTATACATTGAAAAATATGTTCTAATCCTGCATTGTCTATAAACTCTTTATGGCTCTAGTTATTTTATTCCTACCTTGGTTTTTGCCCTTTGCTATTTGAGAAAATAGGTCTGCAGAGCTTATTTTTGGTTTGCTTTCATATAACACAAACCAAGACAGTTCTCTGGGTTATTATAGTCTAATTGGTCTGCAAATTACTGATGGTCCACACTACTATGGACAGAGGTTTGCAGTTCATTCATAATCCACAGTACATTGTGATTTCAGTACAGATTCCCAGTAAATGTTTGATGACGGGAAAGTGTGATCTGATGATGAATTGCCATAAATGTTTATTTCTGTTTTTTACTCGGCAATAGCCAGTGTTTGAGATTTTACTTTGTGTGTCTGGTGTGCGTGTGTGTACAAACTTGTACTCAGCTGGGACTTCCTACTGCTGAAAGAGTAGATGAAGAAGTTCTGTGAAGGCAGATCTCGGCAGTGATGCCAAATGAAAGTCAGACATACTCAGATCAGACTCCTCCTGTTAACAGGAACAGCTCTCAAGAAGCTTCCTCCTATCCTGAGCTGAATTTCACCCTTGAAATGCTCACCTCTGCATAAACACCGCAGCTCTAAATAAAACGCAGCAGTCTGAAGTCTCATATTAATGATATTTTAGACAGTAGCTCTGTATTTCACTTAACATGTTCTTTTGCTGTTGGTTAATTGGTATCATTAGCACAAATGTCACGGTTACTTAATTTAATTAGTTCTTACTCATACATAATACTAATTTTCTCTTTCAGAAAGCCAAATGAAGAAAGGCAAGTGAAAACAGCGTTTTGGTTTGCTTTGCTTTTTGCGTAGTACAGGTCTTCTACATAACTAATTTTAAGGAAATAGTTCTTAGGAAAACTGATTTTTAACAAGCAGTAGCTTTCCTTCAATGGAAATGGCTTCTAGATATTTCCTACCATATTCACATCTTTTGGTCTACAAACCATTTGTCTATACTCATCAGACACTAATTCACTTCAACACTGAATCATACATTTATCTTTGGACATCTAAATCTTTTATAATGGGACTATTCGTGAAATTAATTACTTTTCTGGATTGGGGTCTTAAGGTATTTCTGATTTTATTGTATATGCATACATAATGTAGAAATCATTATTTGAAAGTATTTGTCGTGGAATGAAAACTAGATGATAGTAGTCACACTCTCACTTTTAACTAGCTATGGAAGCTGCAAAAAGCCTCCTCCATAGTCTGCCACTTTTTATTTTCAAATAAATAATAAGCATAGTATTATGTATAGGTGATTCTATGATAGCAACTCCTCATAGTAAATGAAGTTTTAAGTACAGATTTTTCTATTATAGCAACTTCTTAAAGTAAAAAATTATAATATACCTTTCAGTGGCTCCAGACCACTGCTCGTATTCATAGAGCTGAAGACTGTGACTTGCTTTTGGAAACGACCTCTGCCCTGAAGATGAGCCAAAATAAACACACCAAAAGACAGCGAGGAAAACAGAATTGTTTAAGGTCACACAGCAAATAAACGACCAAGATAAGTAAAGAACTGAGAGACTCTTCCTTATAGTTAGCGATCTCGCACTGCCCCAAACCTAAACCTTTTCTACCACACTTTAATATACAGCCCTAGAGTTATGTTGAAATAATAGGTAAAAATTACTGCAGATTTTCTTGAAAAAAAAAATATCAGGTAGCGATTTTATAAAGGTTCATACTGGTGCTTTCTTTTGCACACCAAGAGCAATGGAAGTCAATAAAGCCCAATGAGAAGTCATGAAATGAAAGAATTTAAGCATTTACATCTCTCTCTACAGCAAGATTATCGATTTAAACAGTATTCAGTGTTTATATTATAGTAAATAAAATGAATTACTGCAGTATTCATGATGCCACAGATTAAACATGGGAGTAGATCAACTTTAATGATCACAAGAAGGAAGTTAAACAAATTTTACTAGTTATTTGAACACGATTGGCTGTGGAGGAGGAGATATAGTAGCCTTTCTGAATGTACAGCTCTCATCTAATAGCTTACAGGTATGTTGATGATTCATACAAAATGTCAGAATTTAATTTACTGTATAAATTAAATTGAACCTTCAATTTTGGTAATTTTCATAGCAAGAAAAAAGATTCAATAAAATCAAACAAGTTTCTTATAATGTGAGACTAGAGAATTTGTATTTACCCTGCAGCCTTTTTAAAATACAGTACATTTATTATGTGATATTCAAAGTAATAGAATTTGCTTTTTCATCTATTATAATTTCATTTTAAAAATATAAACAGATAAACCCCCAAAAGCCCTAAAAGCTGGAGCAAATTAAATCTGATTTGTTGGCAGTAAAAGTTGCTTTCATACTTTAGCTCCATTCATAGTTACATAAAAAGATTTCTAGGAAACATTAAGGAATACCTGCCATTATCACATTTCTGTGGAGAATATTTTTACTGTCAAAATAAGTATTCATGTTAATTTCTTATTTGTTAACTGATGGCCTGTATTATGAGTCAGATCACTCAGATGATATATAGATTCACATTTCAAACCTTTTGATGTTTATTTCACCATACTTAGGACAACCTGAACGTGGCTTGAGTATTTTCCTGTGAGTAAAATTTTACCACTATGAACATGTTATACTGTGTGTTGGAAATTTCTGAAGAACATGACAGATCAATCATTTCTCTCTCTCTTCTCTCTCTCTCTCCCACCTCTCCCTGCCTCCCTCCCCTTACATATTTTTGTAGAAAAAGATGTTTGTGCATCTGCACATCAGTTCAACTGCAGTGTAGGAAAAACTTCAGAACTTCAGTAGGTTTATGTTTGGATGCACAGTGGATGATCTTATATTGAGATGAAACACAAAATGCATAGTTAAACTACTTCGGAACATGATTTAAACCCTCCAGATAAAAGCTTGGTCAAGCAAAGTAGAAGTGTTTACTTTATACATGTTGTTTCCTACTTTGCCTTTTTGTTTTTTCCTTTTACATTCCTTCTCCGTGTTCTATTTTATTCTGCAAGAGAAGTTGTAATACTGGATATTAATTATTTATAGTATGATTTCCATAAGGTCATGTCATAGTTTTCACTTCAGAATTTGTCACTAGCAAGGAAACGTAGTGACTGAAGTACTTTAAACAAAATGTTACAATTATGTTGGTAAGAAATTTATTTTGGAAGTAAAGTGTGTGATAATAGTAAAATTTGATCTTCCACTTCTCTTGAAACAGAAAATATATCAAAAAATTGCCATTGTTATGTCTTTCTGGGAGGATCTATACAAAAGGAAATTGCATTTCAAACAACATTATGATTTTTTGTTTGTTTGTTTGTTTTATTTAACGATTTCTTTGTCTTCTGACAAGTACATATCTCCATGTTTGGTTTTTTTGGGGGTGAAGGGAGGGTCCTAATTTGTGCTTCATAATCATAGACCTTTATGAAGAAAGTTTTAGAAAGAAAGTTCCCTAAAGAGACAAAAGTAGACAAAAAGCCACCAAGTCCATAAAACAGATATACAGTCAATTCTTGGTGAAAATTTCAGCACCAATTCTGTTATAATAATTCATTTATTATAGACTTTCAAAGGAGAAAGGCATTACATTGTTTTGTAGAAAAAGATAGAGGTGGCAACATAACCTGGATCCTTAGGGTTCATAAATGAGTTTTTAGCACACAAAAAAGAAAGAAATACTTGATTCTCAAAAAATTCAATGTTTTACATGTACAAAAGTTAAAGACACCATTTTCTTACAAGCAGCAGAAAGAATTTTGTTTTAAAATGTGTAGTAACATACCCTGGACAATGACATTTTCCACAAGTAGTCTGACACAACAGAAGAACAGTGATCTAGAAAAATGCCAAACATTCATTACTCTTTCAGAGAAACTTTTTAACAAGTTTCATTTGGACTTTGAATTTGTGAGTTACATATTCATATATAAATGGCACATAATGGTCCAAATGAAGAGAAAGGATTTCTTTGCAACTCAGAACCCAAACAAACCCCCCCCAAAAATGTACGTTCTCTTTCTCTTAAAATCGTTCATCCTCATCCTCTCTACCTACTTCTGCTTAGCAAAAATTATGAAAGGGTTAGAGGAGAGTCATTTCTTCTGATTATGCAAGTGCCATGGTACAGTATTAGTATCACTCACCCTCGTTGCACAGTCACAAAAAGCAGTTTGTTAAAAACCTAATTTATTGGCATCTTTTGCATTGGGTAATACTCATATTGGGAAGCGAACCTTTCAAATGGGCGGTCAGCTGCTCTCTGGATGGTAGTGAGAGTCTCTGTTGCACCCTCAGCTGGAGCTGGTGAGACTCCCTGAACCGCTCTCCTGCTCTCTCCTCGTGACCCATCTGATCCATGGGCCTACGTTCCTGGGTCTTGCTGACTCTAGCAGCCCATCAGCCGTGAGGCTGTTGCAGCTCCATGCCCCCACGTCCGATTAGTAGCACCTCATGCTTATTCCCAGACTCTCTTAGCAACTGCAGCCTGTGACTGGCTGAGCTAAGGTGAGCTGGTCCGTGTTTCTCTGAACGGCCCTACTATTCTCCACCTCTAACAACAATTTCTGCATAGCAGATGATACACTGCATGAAAACGGCCAGCTTAGCTCATGACCTGACTGCTGACTCTGCCCTGGACAAGTCAAACAGTACATTTTTTTACTAAGGATGGAAGGAGTAACACACTTGCACAGCTAAGATTTTTTCTTTTTTTTTTTAAGTATATTAAATTTTGAGCTTCAAGAGGACCTGAGAGATGGACATATGGGAACAACGAGCTTTTAAAGTGCTTTATGGGACAAAATGTTGGTGAACTGAAAATCACGTTATGGGTAAAACAATACAAAATGAATAGTCATGATTAGTTTGTTATTGATCTGCCAGAGCCTTACTTCTTAATAATTTTTAATAATCCTTTATGAGGTCATTGTATATTATAGGTCAATGTTGTCAAGAAAGTTAATTTCTCAAAGACCATGATCACATTAAAAATATATATATTTAGTGTTTCAGAAAAAAATATGAGTTTGTATTTTGGAAATAATTCACTTGATTAGGCATCACTTGTTTCACAAAATAAAAAAATATATTTTATGTATTTTTCATCCTTTGTGGAAATGGACAAAAGAAAAAAATCTCAAAGATCATAGATAACCTGTGAAGTTGCTCACTTTTGGTGCTATGTGAGAGGGAATATATACTGAAAGAACATAAAAAATGTGTCACGTATCTGTAGCAACCTGAAAATCAAGAAGAAAAGAAAGTCACTGAAGCATTTCCATATGAGAAAAAAAATTGACTAGAAAGATCAACTTACAGTAGCTGAAGTATTCAGCTTCCAATAATACGGAATCCGGCACCACCAGACTCAGTTATACTAGTTAAGGCTGTAGCAATAGATTGCCCTTTGAGCGTGCTGCAAAATCACAAGCTGCAAAAAATAAACGATATGCAATGATAGGCTTCCAACACTGTGGAGGGTCTTTTTAGGGTCAAAATCATAGGGGCTACTTTCAAATGAACTGCATGCTTGTGGATATTTTTTTTGTTACCATGGAGACATCAAAAAAAGTTAGATAACAAGCTGTTCTTATTAGTTATGTAGTACTCCTCAAAAAAGCAAGGAGTCAAGCAAGATTTTCTTGACTTTTTTTTTTTTTTTAATTAAGATGACAATGAAATAAGTAAAGCAGTAAGGGACATCATTAAGGTGAATTGATTGAGTCTAGAATTCATTTCATTATAGTCTTTTAATAACAAATTTCTATTTTGAGGCAGTGAAATAGTTTAACCAGAGTACTAAAAAGACTCATATTTGTTTGAATTGCTCTAACATCTAGATCTGAGTTGTCCAAGAGACCTAAGAAAATGAGAATTTTAAGGGTGTTACATGCCTAGCTTCTCCCAGCTCTTGAAATTTCATATTTATAGGCTGCAACTCACAGTATGATAATGCTAGCCATTATGTGAGAATGTCCTAAAAACTCTTTGTCCCCAGCAACTTACTTTGTCTTGAGTGGCAGGTAATATTTTAAAATTAAATACAGTGCTGAGTGGTTGGGAGCACAATGATGCAAGACCATATAATTTCCATGTTGCTTTTTTTTCTGAAAGAAGTACTGAGTTTTCCACTTGAAAATTTACAGAGACATTTATATATGAAACTCGTATAATTGAGTATATGAATAAGGTACTGGTGTACCATATTCTTCTTGATACTGTCAAGTTAAAAAGCAGAGGCTCCCTTGTTTCAAAGATTGCGCATCTGTCATAACAAATTGACTTTTCTGGCATTAACTTGTATTATACTTTCTGAAGGTAAAGAGCAATTTATGTTCTAGTTAGTACAGACCACAGTGAAATAAGCTCTTGTTTAATACCCGAACACAGACAGGAAAGAACCCCAAATAATAATTCACAAAAATAAAAATAAAAACATTTTTTGATGTACAATGACTTTCTTACTATGGAGTTTAGATTAGAACTTCTATGGGTCATTGTTCTTAGAATGTACTCTGTAATTTTGTCTTGTTTTTTTAAACTTGTAATATTTTAAATGCTTGCAAATATATAAAATTATGAGGTGATAGTAATTTGTCCTCCAGTCTGCAGATACACTGACAGACCCTGAACTATTTTACTGATCTGTGTGGACTATTAATTCTTCACTGTTTTAACAGACAAACATCTCTGCTGTTTTGATTCTGGCACATCAAAAATGTGTTCAACTTCATATGCTGTCAAAATCTTCTATTGCTTCTTATTGAACTTCTAGAACCTCCACATTTGATTGTGAGAATTGCCTTGTACCAACCGTTATGGTTGCAAATGAAATCCATGTTCACTTCTTGACAAATTGGCGATGAAAGATAATACTGTTCAAAACTGTAATAATTCCATAAATAATAATTCTGTATTCAGCAGGAAACTTACTAAACAGGTAGCTCTAAACTTGTTCTTTTGACTGATAACAGCATCATGTTGCCATTTAAAGAACAGGAAACTGAGCACAAAAGCAGAAATTCAGTTGGTCAATGTCTAAAGTCAATCAGCAATCCAACAACACGGCTGAAAACAGAAGCTGCATCTATGATTCCCAGCTCTGGCTACAGCTAGTAGGTTAGAAAATATCTTGCATAGTTTTATTTTCTTTAATTATTATTAAAAGGTAATGTATATGATTATTTTTATCTATACGATTGATCTATTTCTTTGATAACACATTGAAGATGGCTACAAACTCCGCAAGAGCAAATAAGCATAGCCACCTACATCCTGAGAACACTAGTCTGGTAGGTACTCATCATCGACATGATTTTCCACACCTATGATTCACAAAATGTGCATTGGCTGGGTATTCTAAACCCTAATGGAGCTACTCCGTTTTGCAATAAATCCTTGCGTATCTGTTCAGTCAGAGAGGAAGCAAGACTGCACAGTACCCAGTGGTTACAACATTCACTCAGAGTGGAAGGACAATTAGTTTTCATTCCTGATGTCCCATTATTTCTTACTCTAAAATGTTTGTGAATTTAATAGAACTAGATTTCCCTTATCCTATGGTATCTGCTATGCTACAGAATCATGTTTGCTCATTTCCTCTAGACGATTGAATATTTATTTTATCAAAATGGAATCATCTTCAGGTAGTCAATGAGCAAGCCCCGACACAGAAAGCCCCATAGCTTATAACATAGGTTATTACAGCTGGACACCTAAAACTGGTGAGATAGTGGAGCTTGGATTCTTGCTGAGTGCACCAAAGGACTTCCTTCTCCTGTCTGCTACAAATTATACTTTAAGTCTTTGATGCCTGCAAAAAGCAGCTGTAAATTCTAAATTCAGAGAAATGTCTCTCCATAGCCTGGAAACTTTAAGTACTTAGAGCGATGATATTTAAAACAGACTCTCTAATCAGTTTTTCCTATAGGTTAGATGTAAAGGTGACCCACATGGAACAATGGGAATGTCTCTTCCCTTCCCTAACAAGCAACGCAATCTTATTCAGGACCCATGCCTGTGCTCTCCAGAGACCCCTTCCAACCTCAACAATTCTATGGTTGTACAGTTCTATGATTTAACCAAATAAGTGCCAAGGAAGAGAAAATATGGGGCAAATAATTATCCTATATGGACCTTCCCTTTGAGATATAGGATTTGAAACCATAATACAAGAAAGTCTATATTTTTATAAGGGAGTGGATAACCCTACACAAGTTAAGGTCCTTAGATCTGGCTGGTGTTCAGGGGATTTGAAGTTCTGCTTTTTTAAAATCCAGCTGATTGCTAGGTATTTCTTGACAAACAGTTCTTCATCCACAGAAAGGTATTTCTCACTGGCAGGAGTTACTAATCTCTTTCTTAAGGCTCTGATCTGCAACATTTCAGTGTGAGTTAAAACTTAAAATAAAATACATTTAAAACAGGCTAAACTTTCTCAAGATAAACCAGTAACTTATCCTGAGCAGAACTTTACGTTTCCCGTTAAGAGTTACTTGTATCATACGGAGTAACAGTAGAAACGTCTTCAACCTCAGCTTTACACTTGTTTTGAGAGGGCATTTGCTTCCGTCTCTTCTTTTGCTCACCTGCTGAAAAAAAATTAGCCAGACCACAGAATCTGGCCTGACATTTCTTAACATAATTGACTATATTATGATGTCCAAGTATATTTATTGCAATTCTCCTCATACCTTAGAGGAATTATTAACTTCTGTGCTGAAAGAAGAGCTCTTTTTGTTTCACTCTTGGTAATACAGTTTACCACTATTTCAAATGATTTGACAGGATTTGAATCAGAGTTACAAAACAGTGATTTCCTTCAATTTGTTGTACTTTATATAATTTTAAAACTGTACTTCAACAGCTAGTAGGGACACTTCTTGACAATTCCTATGTCATATTTGTTTTGCTTGTCTGACTGTTTTTCTTTTTTTTCTTTTTTTTCTTTTCACATTTTGTTTATATTTTAAATGGGACTTCAGAAAACATTTAACTTTCTTTAGCTTGCCACAAGCAGATCTATTTCTGGAACTGCAGAGACTGCTTTGAGGAGTAAGCCTCTGAGTGAAACTTTAACTCTGCTGGGAATTTTTCAATAACATCCTGATGCCTGCTTCTGGCAATCCACATTTCATTGTTTGAGAGCAAATACTTTCTGTTTACAAATGAGATATATAGAGGTTTAATTTGGTTTCGTCAAAATACAGGTTCCTGTTGAAGAAGCAGTCTGACAGACTCGAAATCCTGGTGCCATGTATCTTTTAGTCATTCTACTCTGTCTTCTATTTTTAAATTGTGCAAAATTTAGGCTTAAAAAGGTGATAGATGGGTCACTTAGAGTACAATCTTGTAGTTAGCCAGACATCAATTTATCATAACTGAGAACTGATTTACTGAGAGAAGAGCAAAAGATTTACTGAGAGCAAGCAAAGTGGACTTGTGAAAACAGAAGAAATGAATCAAAAATAGTATTAATTTTACAGGTGTTTATTCAGTTTGATCCCTGTGATAGCAGTTATTGTGAAAATATTAAGCAACAAGCATTACTTTTAACTGCATGTTTTAAAATTTGTTAGGACTAAAACTAAATGTGGATTGAAGGATTTGTTAACACACTATTAACTGTTAACTACTCTAATGAGTAGTTTTGGAAGCATATGGAAAATTTCTTCTACTTTGCAGAAAATATTGCCCTTTTTTCAGGCTTTCCTTTTACTGGGGAAGAAGTTCTCCTTTTACATCTTCCAAAGAGTTCACCTTGATATATTTACATATAGACCAACTGTTAGATGTGGGTTTTTTTAATACAGTCCTACGACTCTAACCAGCTTAATCAAAGCATGAATTCAAATACAGTTGTAGCTGTTAAGAGCATGCAAGCCTTGGGGAAAAAAAAGAGTTACAACATTCAAAGGACCACTGTTTTCAACTACGTTGTAGATGCAGGAAGAAATGGGCAGGGAGGGGTGGAGAAATGAGAAGGGCTTTGCTTGTGGCATTTCACTGGGAACTGAGCAAGCGAGCTCAATCATACTACACAAAGTGTAATGTTAATTACAGTAACATCAGTCCTTCACAAAAGAAAGGGAGAAAATTAGAGCTTAAACGTGGTTGAATCACAACCTGATTCTCATTCTGGTCTTACAGGGTTATGGTAGAGCCATGACTGAATGGTAGTGAGGGACCATGAAGTGATTTCTCATTGAATCAATGATTATTGTATAAAATGATTGTATCTTACATATGTATAAAAGCTATACTCATATGACTCTAAACAGACTCAAAGTATCCACTGAGATAATAATTAATTTATTTTCAAACATTGTAAGTAACTCCTCCCTCCTACAGGAGAGACAGTGAATCAAGGAATTGCCAGATAATCCTATTAATTCTCAACAAACCATACATCCTGCTCCCCAAAATAAAAGTAATATTAAAATAAAATAAAATAAAATAAAATAAAATAAAATAAATAAGACAGAACTTAACAAGAAGTTAAAAGATGTTGTAATTTAGTTGTCTTTTTCTTTTTTTTTTTTTTCCTTAATCTGTTTTATCCTCAGGAAAGCTACATATGAGTAGAAAATCTACAGCATACCTTTTGGACACACACAAAATGTCATCACCATATGTTGTCTGAATGTTCTCAGGTCAGTGAAAAAGATTGCCAGTAATGAACACTTGCTTACTCATTTTGGAAAACACAAACAATTTGTCTCTCCGCAAGTCCCAGAGAACTGTGATATCCTAAAATCTCTTTTTGAATGAATGACTGCTGATTTTCAGTACTCCACTCAGCCAGGGTGCTGGATTCCTGCAACTGACATTGGATTGAGAGAACTTAGCTTTTCCCATGACCTTAGTCTCAATTAACAGGCTAAAAAAGATTTCAGAGATGACTAAAACTCTGACCTTATGTTACACATAAACAGCATATTATTAGGCATAGGATAGGATGCAGTTCTAGAGCCAGAAAGCTAAATGTGTCTACAATACCAGTTTTAGCTGGTTGTCTAAATTGCCATTATAGCTGTTGAACATGAGCATCTGGAGCCATTTAAGACACCGTAGAGTATAACAACTGGCCTCCAGACAATGCTCTGGTACACCACAATTTTCCTGCAAGTCGAGTATTGTACCTACCTGATCTAAGTCCCTGTCTCAGACACATCAGGACATCCCAAATGGCTCTAGCCACTGACCCTTCAGAAACTAAATCCTGCCCTTCAGCCATTCTGCTGAGCAGGGACTTGAATCGTCACTTAAACAATTATATAAAAACTAGTGCCATTTGTAATACTCTAGGATGTCTGAGATAATTGCATAGGCTTAGCAGGTATGACATGATCTACAGAAGAACCATGATATCTCAAATTAGAGGTCAAGCAGAACAGCAGAGTACATATTTGGCACCAGAGACCTATATTTAGGCAACTGAAATCTGCACATAATGTTAATTATTTTACGGAAATCTGTTCTGACGTAAGTATCCTTCTCCGTTTTGGAGAGGGTTTTACAAGTTGTAGAAAATTTAATTAGGAAATTCTATGTCTAAGCCCCTCCAAAATTTTGCACAAAATATCTGATCTATATATGAGTAATAAAGATAATATGCTGCTAACTGGGGAGCTGCTATACTGTCCTTCTTGAACTAAAAGATAAAACAGTCACAAACATAAATACTTCTCATTGGTGAGGAAGTAGATGAGATCATATGTATAGCAAAAATTTTCTTTATATAAGTAAGGATGACACAACAGGATCCTGTATATTAAACATTCTTGCCAGCATCAAATCCTTTTTTCATGATTAGTTTTAATACCATTTGTTAAATGCAGCACATTAATTTATGGTACATTCAGTACAGTTAGATAAATTATAATTAAGAGGCTATCTTGTTTACATTAGGTCAAAACTAGCACGTTGAGACTATTAATGGGCAATTCACTCACACAAAATACTATTATACATCTCACAGGAAAATAAAATGCAGTTATTATCACTTGTTTATTTGTAGGTCGGTTTCTAAAATTAAATTTCAATAACTGTTTTAGTGTAACTCAGATAATACATGGATCAGCTGTACTCAAGTGAGTTAGAATGTTTATTTCAGTAACTAATGCTGAAAGAAAACTCCAGCTGAATGTGGTAACTAGGGCCCTAGTCATTCCAAGCGGGCTTTCAACCTAGGCTAATGCAACACAAATTTTATATTACTTCAGAATGATCACTCTATTGCCTTTATTCCCTCCGTCTTGTTTATTCCTTTTCTTTTGCCCATGGATACATAATTAGCATGATACTAACTTTTCTAACAAAATGTTCATCCCATAGGTTTTTACTTTCAGTAACTGCGTCTTGTGGTGCTGAAGAAGGAACTGTATTACATTCTGCTGTAAAAGTTTTAAAAATTATTTTGAAGAGGGATTTTTTCAGAGTTAGAATTGAACTTTACACAATGTTTTAGTAATGCTACCTACAGTTAATATATCCAGAACCCTAAGAGCACTGCATTATCAGAATAAAACCCCTCAATGGATGTTCCACTTGAAAAGCCCAGGGGAGAGACAGTCAGAGAG
This sequence comes from Phoenicopterus ruber ruber, assembly GCA_009819775.1. Lineage (NCBI taxonomy): Eukaryota > Metazoa > Chordata > Aves > Phoenicopteriformes > Phoenicopteridae > Phoenicopterus > Phoenicopterus ruber. Next base: position 183,922,286 of record CM020215.1, on the reverse strand, counting down.
ACTGGATTACAAAAGCTTTGGGTGTAAGTATAGATTTAGATGGTATGATCTTCTCTTCATCTTTCTCTGATATATATGAAATGTATTGCAGAGCACAAGCAATTCAAAGACCATGTTTTCTTTAGGTTTGTGGCAGATCTTTACACACATATAAAACATATGCTATTGAAGAGCATAAGCCTATCTACCTCCTTCAAAATATTAAACTTTTCTTTGTATCTTACTAGTCCTGTATATGTGGAACATTACAATGTCTTCAGGAATAGGATAATGTATGCTCAGAAATTTATTTGCAATTAGACTCAAGAATGTTGCTTTCTGGTCTAAATGACTGCTGGGTGGGGTAAATTTCAACCTCTACCAGACAGCATACTATTAGAAATTTTTGCTTTAACCCATCAACCTCTGCTAATTGCTTTTTGTTTGCTTTAGGGTTGTCCAGTGATTTGCAAGGTATCAAAATTTTCCCTGGTGTAGTAATGTCATATAAGCACTGGGCACTGCAGTGGAGAATAAAGTACACTGAGGTTAGTATAGCCACTGATTAAATAGCAGTAAGTTCAGTATTAAAGCAAGGACATGCTTATATTATATCTAATTTGTGAAAATAGGAACATATGTGTAAGTTTATGTTTACAAAACACAGTGAGACTTAAGAAATTGTTACAGGCTTTCAGGAATCATGTTCTATCCTTAGTCCATTTAAAGAAGATTTAGAGATAACGCAACTGTTCTGATGAAAATCAGAATTTAAAAGTGGTGGAGTTTTCTTAATCAACAATGCAAATAAAGCTCAGCCCAACAACTAAGTTTCATAGTGATTCTATAAAAAAAATTATACAGTAGTTGACCTTAATTATACCTACAAGTCAGTACAGTTGCAGAATCAGTAGCTAGGTGAGATCAATTTAAAATGTTATCCTTTTGTTCTACTAAAATCTTTTTTTTTTTTTACAACTGAGAGACCAGGAAAAAATATTAGTAAGTACTTTTATGTTTAGAATTCAGACCTTCTGTTTTTGAAAACAATCTAATATTTTCCTGTTCTTGAATAACAATTGCTAGTTTCTGTTATCGTGTAACCGATTGTTGTGGTTGAACCCCAGTCAGCAACCAAGCACCACACAGCCGTTCGCTCACACTCCGCCTCCCAGTGGGATGGGGGAGAGAATCAAAAAAGAACTTGTGGGTTGAGATAAAGACAGTTTAATAGGACAGCAAAGGAAAAGATAATAATAATAATAATAATGATAATAAAAGAATATACAAAACAAGTGATGCACAATACAATTACTCATCACGCGCTGACCAATGCCTAGCCTGTCCCCGAGCAGTGACCCCCCCCGGCCAGCTTCCCCCCAGTTTATATACCAAGCATGACGTCATATAGTATGGAATATCCCTTTGGCCAGTCTGGGTCAGCTGTCCTGGCTGTGCCCCCTCCCAGCTTCTTGTGCCCCTCCTCGCTGGCAGAGCATGGGGAGCTGAAAAGTCTTTGACTTAGTATAAGCACTACTTAGCCACAACTAAAACATCAGCGTGTTATCAACATTATTCTCTCATTAAATCCAGAACACAGAGCTATACAAGCTACTAGGAAGAAAATTAACTCTATTCCAGCCGAAACCAGGACACTGATACATAATGGTCAAAACTGCTGAGATAAATAACAAAATGCATATTTCACTTCCTAAATAAAAAATAGCCTTTATATTTACACCTTGAAATACTTTAACATAGTTTTCCAATTTTATCTACCTGTACCATTTTGCTTAGTCAAAGTCTTCAAAAAGGTTCCTTGAGCTTTCAAATATGTCTGTGTAAAATAATAGAAAGATTTTCATAACTTTATGATCAGCAAATGCATTACATAAGATTTTTTCTTTCACGTATTTCATATTTTAATTAATGTTGGAAAAAAGACCCTGATAAGCCAAGTGATTTTGAATAAGTGTGTACATTAACAAATACAATTTTTCCAGCCTACAAAGGCTACTAAAACCTACTTGGAGAAAACAGAGGTGTACAAAAGAAATAAAGATATATTAGAAAATTAGTAACTACTTTTCTAGATGATTAAATCATTCATAATTTGATACAAACAGAGAAAAAATATTTACATTTTCTCCTAAAAATATGTCTTGATATGTTTGTTGTTTTCTTCTAATTTCTAGGTCCCCAGCTACCCTGTTCTGTGAGCAAATCTAAAGCATGAAGCCAAAGAGTAGGATCTACACTAAATAGCTTCATTAAGCTAAAAATCTGAATGATAAACTGTATCTGAGCAAAGTGCTGGGTTGTAGTGGCTGAATCTATAGGTGTAGCATCCCACAGTCATAAATGGAGTGATAATCAAGATCCATAGTAAGCCCATGATTAACCAGATTTACAAAGAGGAGGCAGAATAGAAGGAAGTATAAAAATGTTTGAGGTTTACTAATTGAAAAAGAACGGTTGCAAATATTCACAAAATTTACTAGTATTTTAGAACTTCTTTAGCGGCAAAGATGCCAGCAAACAAACAATTTAGCTGGAAAAAAAACCAAACCAAACCAAACCAAAAAAACAAAAAAACCCCACAAACCCCACAATTACCTGGATGTATTTTAACTAATGACATTTTCTCTGAGAATTCATTATCATCTTTGCCTTTCTCTTAAATGTTACTGTACCATAGGAGGATAGACTGACCACTCCACAGTTTCCATCTATTCAGAAAACAGTTGCAACTTGCTTTGTTCCCCACAAGCCCTCCATCTTCCCTGGAAGCAACCACATGGCTATCACTAAACTGAAATCACCACCATCAGGAAGCCTTTACAAAAGATCCACCAAAAGTTATATGCCATATGCAGTAAAGCTGTAGGTTATAGTGTATCTTCACACATTCCAGGGCCGTGCTGCTGGACTAGATAATCGTTGTAGGTCCCTTCCAACTGGAACTATTCCATGCTATTCTGTTCTATTCTGTTCTGTTCTGTTCTGTTCTATTCTATTCTATTCCATCAGAAAGACGAAGACTTCTCTAAAGGACAAAAAATAAAAATAAATGTAAAGAATGTAGGTGTGAAAGTGTGATGTGAAAGTGTTTTGGAGGCAGAACTGGTTTTATTGCCTACTTGTGCTTTTTGACCAGGAAAATATACCTAAAATTCCACCTCTGGACCACCATTTTGGGAAGGAAGGCAGATGGGAGAGGGGATGAAATACCTTGCATGAGATATGTCTTACTTGGGAAAGTTAGTCTGAGCTATAAGTGAATAATATGCCTTATGGATTAGGGTGCTGGCATTAACACAGTGAGATGTTATCATTGCATTTCTTTTTATATTACCGGGTATTTAAAACTATGTTCTTTATTATGTCAAGTGTAAATCTTCTATGATTTTTTTTTTTTTAACTTCAAAGAGAGGCATTGTGTTTCTCTGAATTCAGAATAAATTTATATTTTCTGGAAGACAGAAAAAAAAAAAAGCAAATTAAAAAAAAACCATACAAACAAATGCAAGTAGAGTCATAGCATTATCACAGAATCACAGGATCATTTTGGTTGGAAGGGACTTCTTCAGATCATCTAATCCACCCCCACTGCTGGGTCACCTAGAGGAGGTTATCCAGGTAAGTGTCCAGTCAGGTTTTGAATATCTCCACAGATGGGGACTCCACAAGCTCCCTGAGTAATCTGTTTCAGAGTTTGAACACCCCCACAGTAAAAAAGTGTTTTCCTGTGTTCAGGTGGAATTTCATGTGTTTTAATTCACGCCCATTACCTCTTTTCCTTTCACTGGGCACTGCTGAGAAGAGCCTGTCTCCTTCTTCATTCCTTCCCATCACATATTTTTTCATTTTGATAAGATTCCCCCTCAGCCTTTTTTTTTCCAGGCTGAATATTCTCAGCTCTCAGCCTCTTCTCCTACAAGAGATGCTCCTGTCCCTTCATCATCTTTGTGGCCCTTCTCTGGACTTGCTCCTGTAAGTCCATGCCTCTCTTGTGCTGGGGAGCCCAGAACTGAACACAGAACTTCAGTCCTCAGTAGAGGGGAAGGATCACCTTGCTTGACCTACTGGCCATGCAGGAGATCACTATCAGAACATGGACTTCTAGAAGGAGTTAGTCAAAATTAACTACAACTCATATATCAATTAGGGGTAATATATCAGTTAAAGACAACTACCATTCATTGACATATGTTGATGATTGAGAAAAAACCACACAACTCACCAATCAAACCATCTCTGGCCAGCTAATTGAGAGCGTATCTGCTTTTCATGGATTAGACTAGATGCCTGAAGGGGCACTTGCAGTCTGTCCATACACTGGCGTGTAAAGGAGGTAGGCAAAGATATCCTCAGAGTAAGAGTGAATAGGCACTCTGGTTTACTGTGAGACTCTAAAGTGCACACCAATCATGTGCCAACAAGTGTGGGATATTCTCACTCCGTACTACAGGACGTAGTAAATTTACTGAATATATACTGCAAATAGGCAAGGCTATAGTTAAAAGAGATTGATCAGATTTTACAAACTATTTCAAGGGAAACTGTGTCCCTCTGTCATTTTATGATGTTGTCAGAACCTTCTTCATTCTGCTTTCATTTCCATTCCTCTGCCCTCATTGCTCCTTACAGACACCAACTTTTTATGGAGAAGCAATTTTCCTTGTACAAGCAGCACTTTTAGTCATTTTCACACTGCCAACACTTGCTTCTCTCTTCTTGTCAGACCACCCATTCTTTATTCCTTTTACTATTATTTTGTTTTTCAAAAAGTTCATTATTGTTGGTTAATAGTGGGCTAGATTGGATACAAGTCACATATTCCTTATTAGAGTCGGCTTTTACTTTCAGTTCCTTATCTTAAAGGTTTCCAGCTGGGCTGTTTGGGGTCCTACAACTGCCATTCTCATTGTCCTTAGTTTTGTGGGTACAAATCAAACAGACAGGGAGATACATCTTTTTCCAAAGGTAAAAATAGCTTAAAAGGAATCAGTAAGTTAAAACTAAACCAAAAGTATCCCATCAAGGGTAAATAGATAAATATATACCTCTGAGATGCACAGTTCTTGAATTTGAACAGTTGCTATGTTCTGTCAGAGGCTACAGAACATACGATGCCTCCTGGACATCTTATGTACAGCAAAGAGTGCCTGAAAAGCAGCTTCTATAGACAAAGACTCTATGACAAACAAACAGAAATGAACAAAAACACATGCTTTGAATACTTACTGTGTTCTACTTGGGTTAAAAATTTTGGTCCACTACTTAAAGCCTCAACAGCTACACTTTTAAAATTATATGTGAACTTTTTAGGCGCGTACAAATGATAGTATAACTGTTATTCAGTAAATATGTGGTTAGGTTATTTGTATATGGATCTGACATTGAAAAATTATCAGTAGGGATAATTTCAATCACACCTACAAGTAAAGACTATTTTAACCATCATAAAAGGTTTCCAAGTTCTACTTACTTTATGTTATTTTAGACTTCTGAATTATTATTCTCCCTAGTTGCTATGTATGTCTTAAATTCATTTTCTAAGCATTTCATTCTGCAATTCTGCACTGAACTTAAAGATTTTCTGTATTTTATTTTTTTCTAATGCATAAATCCCCAATCTGTGACATTAATTGTGAATCATTCCATCTTACTGAGCAGCAATTCAGTTTTAACCCCTCTTTCATCTTATTCCATTATGACCCTGCATTTATTTTTGGAACTAGAAGCAAGTAGGTGCTAGTGATGAAACCTCGTCTCTAGAGAAAACAGTACCTTCAGTTTTTGTGACCTGCAAAGGGGACACATGATGTCTGTGGCCCCATTTTGAATAAGTAGTTTGGGTATAGTGTATATATAGTTCTTGCTGTTTGCTACATATTTGCTTTCTTCACATTACAGTAAACTACTTTTCATCAATATGCTTAGCTGACACACAGAGTGAATCAATTGATGTCAGGAATGTGGGCTGTATCCATGCATTTGATAATGTGAGTATTTTTCTTCAGAATTGTATAATGTTATGAGCTGGCAATGCAGGAACAGCAATTATTATCTTAAGTGAGACTAGGGGAAATTTAAAAACCTGAAGACAAAATTCTGAATCTTCAAGTCAAATGTTATTTACATGTCAACGTAAAGATGTAAAAGCCTGATTTCCCTCTCAGTATGCAAAGACTTTGGAATGCCTTCAAAAGTAAATACCTTAATAAAAATGTTATAATTTATAACAAATTACAAAATTAACCAGATTCAACAATTTTATTCTCTCTAAATTTACCCAGAAAAGGAGATGGAAACATTTGGGACATTTGTTAAGAGACAAGCGAGACCATCTGCTATGGGAGGCATGTCATTGTGCAGATCAATGGGAGAATAGCTTTAAGGGACATTCAAAAGAATTTCTACATCTTATTGAGTAATGACTCACAAAGAAAAAAACTCATGGGATTTAAACAAGGGAGAATGTGTGCAAAGTTAGGCCTAAGAGAGAAAGGAGTGAGAGTTTTGTTTGTTCCCTCATGGTGAACAAACCAAGAGTTTCATTATACTGGGAGGAAGGATTCTAGTTCAGATGTTTTCTCTTTTACATGTTCCCTTAAGACATTTTCCATGCTTCAGTGAATGTTTTTTTGTTTGTATCAAACCAGAATTAAAAAGCAATATCACTTGAAGTTATTATTTAAACATTGCAAACAAACACCAAAAACTGTTGCTGGTTTTCCATATGTGCACCTGGTTGTGCAAAGTGTTATAAATAGATTTTAAATAGTTAACTATGGGGAGATTTTAATCTCTGTGATTTATATATGTTTCTTGGTTTCACCAAGGGCAAAGGGGCTAATGCAAGAATAGCAGTATCCTTTTCAGTATTCCTTTGACTACTATGTCAAAATTCCAAACATTCATCCAAGCAGCATCACAATAAATGAAATGAACTGCAATCCATCAATAAGCACTGCAAAAATGAAGAAGCACATTTAATATTTCAGAATACCTCAGTGTTTTATTATGAGATAGGGATTTCATGGCATGAAAAAATGTCTTCCAAAAAGCCATCAGGTCGGTTCAAGACCCCGATTTCTGTATTTTAGTGGCAGAATCCATCAGGAAGAAGGAGAAGTGTCACTGGCTTCTGTTGCCTTGGCAACCAGTGTTGCCAAACAACAGGCTGGGTACCTTCTAGCAGGTTTAAACTTTCAGGCTGCTAAGAGACTGACTGCAATGACAGCAGAAACAATACCTTTTGCTGGATGCTTTCCTGATAGCAAAACAAGATAATATTTTGCATATTTTTTCACCACCCTTGACGCTCTTTCCCATTTGCTTTGTGTTATGCTTGTTGGTAACATTAGTTGTAATTAATCTGAACTCTAAATCCTGCTCTAAGTCTCTTACTTTGGCTGCTTAATATTTTCTCAAATCCCCTCTTGACAGTACTTTTTTCCACACATGGTCTTTTGTACAATGGCAAATTTTGGTGGGATGGCTGAAGAGAGCAAGTGACTACTTTTTTATTTATTTGTTTGTTTAATTTTGTTGATTGAATCTGTTTGCACTTTCTCTGCTTGTGGGTGTTACAGTTTTAAAATATTTGTAATAATAATAAGATAACTGGGTGGGATTAGGTACCTCTAGCTACAGGGCAAATTTAAGGATAAATACAGCTGTTCCTGTAATTGGCATGCCGATAAAGGCTACCTCTGGTGTGGCTGGAGCTTTAGACAAGCCTGTCTGGAGCAGATGGTGCAGAGCTTCTCTCTGATCTAAGACACACTATTATCTACAGACACCCAGGTGGGAGTCCTCTGATCAAATGTAGATGCCTGAATTTAAACTAGTTGCCCTAGGTTCTTTTTATTGCCAATGAAGAGAAATAGACACTGTTAGGAAGAAATTTATTTTAACTTAATGTAGACTAATAAACTAGGAAAGATGAACTGTGCCCTATATGTTTCTATTTCTCTTCATTGGCTATAAAAGAAGCTTAGTGCCTAGCTCGGGCACAGAGGTCTACTCACTGTCTAACACTGAGTGAGCTGAATCCGCTTTTTTTAAGGTTTATGGAGACCCCAGTTATCATTGTCCTGGCAATTAACTGAATCTCATTTTGTGACTCTCCTGGACACATCTTTTCTGTTCTCAATTAGATTAGTAGACTCATTAGTCACTCTCAGCATGGGTTAAGTTAATCACAAGTCATTCAACTTGCTTTAAACTAGGAGGCATTTGGGTTTGGGTCAAATTGCTCTGTGGGAAGGCACTTCTATGCTATTCTTTCCAAATATCTGTACTATTTCCTTTGAATTCCTCTTAGTGCTGTGTTTAAGTTGTGGCTGGGCATCAACTCAAGATGCAAATGCACAAATTAATTTGTCTTCAATGCAGCTGTCTGCATGTGAGCTGGGTGTCTAAGCTCTGATTATAATTGATGGAGATATAGGACTTGATGTAGCTGCCAGCCTGTGGGCATCCACTGCCATTTCACACTCCATAGAGTAAGAGAAACAGCAACACAGGATTGGCAGATATGGCACATGAGCAATGAAAGACCTGTACCATGTTGATCCAGCTGGAGGCCAAGTGATATACCTACCTTAGGATATCTAAAATGACATTAGAAATTATGACACTGGATACCAACTGAATTTTTCCCCTAGTAAGATGTTCAGTTGACCAGTTGTATATGTATGCTTTCAAGTAAACAGAATAGCTCACTCTGCTTCCACAACATCATACAACAGTTTTCTGACTACTAGTAAGAAGGATAAGGTGACATAATTCAGGCCAAGCTATAAAGCAAATTATAGCGTTCAAGGGTTAATGTTTTCATTAGTTTTTGTTGAGAAAAATTCTATCCAGATAGGTTTGGTGACAGTGTTTGGAAAGGAGGTGAAAGAACCCGTTGAAATAAATCACAAACGCAGAGTGTTAATTGCTTAGCTGCAGGTCTGTTTTCCACAACTGTGGCTGTTCTGGAAACAGTCAACTGCTGCTGAAATCAGCCAGTATGTAAACACTGTGTATGGTAGGAAATGACCCTAAAGGACTGTCATCTCCTCATTTTCTACTGTTTGGTTTATTGAAAACTTAGTTTATGTTTGGTTGAAAGTCACGAATAAATGAGTGTACATTTGTTGAAACTGGTTCTGTTATTTTCTATTAATTGATTAACTGTATGAATTCAATCCTGCATGGATGTGCTATAGTTGCCGTAATGCACTTCAACTTTTTCTGTAGGAACCTGATGAGGAGCAAGCTGAGTTAGTTCTGTATGTTTTCAATATGCCCTCAAGTGAATTCCATTTTCTTATTTTTCTTTCTGTTTTCTGGGACACCTGGGTCATTTCTTTTCCCTCCAGCAACCTTGGAACCTCAGCCGATGTAAATCGGCAGAGATCTGTTGTTCTCATTGGCACTGTATTAATCTACTCAAGCTTAGAGTGGCTCCAGAGTTATAGGAAGTGACTGTACAGAACCAGACACCTTCAGTATATATTCAGGACATCAAACTTCTATGTCAAAGATATGGATGCAACTTTCTCCTCTGGGAGAAGGACTCACCAAATATGCACACTGTATCACACATATATTTCAAAAATGTGCTGTCAGAAGTATTGTGCTTGGTCCCTCTGGGTTCAGAGTGCTGACATTTACGTAATCCCTTTCCTTTATCAGTAGTGATCATGCAGTGTTGTAGAGCACTAATTGTGTCTTTTTTATTCCTCTCTTTCATGCCAAAGTAATCTAGCTTATATTTGTATTTTTTTTTAATATCCCCGTTTTACTTCTTTAATCTCGCTCTTCAGTCTATTTCTCCTTATAAATCAAACATCTGCTTATAAACGCCTTCACTTCTTCTGACAGGAAGTGAAGCCAAAATAAAAGATAGAATAAGTCATAGTTTGGGCTTTCTCTCTAGAATGGCAAACAGAGAGGATTCTGGTTTATGAAAATGAAATAATTTTCTCTGCAAGCTCCAACTGTTCCATTCTACTGCCACAGTTACCAACACGTATGTTTTGAACAGGTAAAGTATTTCATACTGCTCTTCTGTAAGATCCTAGGCAGGAAAGTATAGCTTTCTCCTAAGCATTCAAAGTTTTTTCTCTTAAAATCCTTTTACCTTTCTTGCACAGAAATGAAAGAAAAGTGGCTAAGACTATAGATGCAGAAAATGCATGGAATCATTCTCAATTTATGTCATTTATAGGCCTCTTGAGAAAGAATGCAACAATATCTCGGACTAATGTTAAAGGCATCAGTAGAACATCGGTCCAAATAAACTGTAGTAAGGATATAGTCTTTGTCTAATGTCTGGAAGTTAATTGCAAAGAAATTAGTAGAAGCTATTCAAATTATTTATTAAAACAAAACAAAACAATCTCTCAGGAAGCCACCAAGAAAATACACAATAAAAATAATAATGATTTACCCTTAAAAACTGCTTTCATGAAGATCTAACCAATTTGCTAGCACTTGTTGATTTTGTTTAATTTTAACTGTGAAAAAGGTTTAAATTCTTCTGTCCTCTTTCTGTACTAATAAAAGGGGGAAAAAAAGAAAAGAAAAAAAAAAGATATCCCATTTTGGATGTCCCATTTTACTTAACCAGTTTCTTATTAAACTCTATTAAAATATCATATATTTTATCTGTTTAAATATTCATAAAATGTGACAGAGGTATATGGTGCTTGTTCACAGTTTACCGTGTGGGTACCTCACGCTTTGTAGAAAAGGAGCGATCGGGCGACCCAGACCGTTTGCCTTGTTTTGGCTAATGCAGCAGGGGGAAGAAGGATTTTATGCTGAGAAAGGGAGATTGCTTTGCTGTTTCCTCTAGAGCACCTCCCTCTGCTCACCAAAGGGATGTTTCCAGGGCGCAGTCCAGGGCAAACAGAAATCCGTCCAACACAAGATCCTGCAGCGTGGCTGCAGACGCACAGGCTCCTCCAGCTGTGATTACTCCGAACTGAGCTGAGGCTGGATGCACTGAATGCAGCTGCCTGCGGTTACCTGGCCGCTCGGCGAGCCCAAAGTGCTTGCTGAGCAGACCGAAAATTAATCCTGTCGCACAAGAGCAGTTAGTATCAGACAAGTCTGTAAGGCCAGAACAGGAGAGGACAAAGAGGAAGAGGAAAAGCTTTCAGCAGCACCGTAGTGACACTGGTTTTGAAAGCCTCCTGAAAACATAAGATGTGAGCAGCAGGAGGGCTGTCCTGAAGCATGGATCAAACCCACAGCCAAGCCTGACCAGTGACAGAGAAGAGATTTTTTTTTTCCCTAGAAATCACTGGACTAACAAGCCGTGTAGAGGAAAGAATTTCTTACAAAGACATGGTGCACAGTCATTTTTAAGCCTTTTTGTTTAAGCTATTCCACCCAAGAGGCTAGAATTTTCTCAGTTTTTATAGTCTACTTGTTCTTGTGATGAAATGAAAAAGTAGCTAAAGTGACTAGATGTGTCTGTATATTCAAAGGAACATGGGTAGTTTCACTTCAAAGTTCTCATCAACACTTTTTTTAGAGAGTGGAAGTCCCTGGAAATTTGTGTATTTACTTTAAAGAGAGTGCAAGGAAGAAAGGAAGAAAGGAAGAGAGGAAGAGAGGAAGAGAGGAAGCAAGGAAGAAGGGAAGAAAGACCACATTCTTCCTCTCCGTCCTCTGCTAAAGTTGGAACTTCAGAAGAATTTGTTTGTTTTTACATTGACATTAAACATACTTTTGTTGCTTGTTTAACCAGTTTAACCTGACGTTATGCAAGTCATGTTTCCAACTGAGTTTTCAATACAGGAGAACTTAAAAGGTTGTAATTATAAAAATATGGCATTTACAGAACTCAGGGCTATTAACAAGTCTCACTGTTTAGGTGCAGTTTCTCTCTGCTATGAAAACTGAGAGCTTTTGGTTTTTAATAAAAAGACAAATCAGGAGGATTTTGTATTTTTCAATATAATACTAAAAAAATCTAATGGGTCAGTGTAATATGAAAATCATTCTTACAGCACCCAGGGCAAAAAAGGCTAGTGAACTCTGACATATTTCAGTTATTACTTATAACTCACTAGAGATAGTCTTAAAAAAAAAAAAAAGTAGGTAAAATAGAATGACACAGAGCTTCTTAAATGATTTTTTTAATATGTGCTGATTCAAGGACAGAGCTGGTTGAAATATTTTCAGTGAATACTATATTAAATGAAATTAACCAAACAACTTATTTATCTCTTTGTGAGCAACGAACTATGATTTTAATTCATATTAAATAAAAAATAAATGAATGATCATTTTGGATCCAGTTTTTAATTTTAGTCTCAGTAAAAGGAGAAGAAAGAAAAGCTGTGTTTGTAATTATTACGAATTGGAAGAACTGGTAGAAATTAGGGATGAGAAACAGAAGAGTGTAGAACCTCATAGGTTCCTGAAAGACATAAGAATAAGAAATGATGGAAGGAGAATGGTAAATTTGATAGAATATCTGATGAGAGGGAAGAAAAGAATTAAAATAAATATAAATATATGTATTATATTAGAAAACAGGTATGTTATAAAGCAGTTTTTTGCTACTAACTTAAAGCATATCTTTAAATAAACATCTATGATGATCAATCTCCCTTCTGATTTCTAAATATAATGGTTTTTGAGATCTTTCACAACACTTGCAAAAGATTAGTACTGAGAAGGAGAAAAACTTTCTGAAAGATACAGCATTTTTTCAAATACAGGAACTGTGGCACTTGAAGAATCAAGACATTTTCAGTCAAAATAAGTATGACCATGCAAGATTCTTAAGAAACTAATGGGATCATTCCTTTATCATTTAATGTTACCATCTCTTAACACAAGGTGTTGCCATCCTTCTTTGGATCATTTTGTTTGGCCATGTTTAACCATGCTTAAAAAGGCCCTGCAAGTAGGTTATATGCAGCTCAAAGCATAAAGCAATTATTTATTGGCTAACATATGAAAAATGTAGCTAGGTTTAATGAGCTCCTAGGTTAAACATCAGTGTGCTCACCACTCCTGAGAAGGCACTGAAAAGCCTTTTTTACTCAGACAGACACTAGTTAGGAGGGAAAGGATCAGTCTTGACTGCTTCCTAAACATTAAGTTTTCCTTAGTTGCTGATCCCTTGGTCTTACTAAACTGCCACTCCCATGGAGACCATTGACATCAGCAACAAACTAACATTAATGACACCAACCAACTCCTTGGGTTGTTTTGTGGTTGGTTTGGTTTTTTTTTTTCTTTTTTAATGACAACCAAGTTGGTGGTTTTTATCTTGAATCTTTAAGCTACTAACACTCCTCATATCCATGTCTGTAATTGTCCCTTTCTTATCCTTCTGAGCTTCACTCTCTATACTCTCTCATAGCTCTTTCTCACTACTTAGCAATTTCCTCAAAAGATGGAATGTCCTGATTTCGGCCGGGATGGAGCTAATTTTCTTTCCAGTAGCTACTGTGTTTTGGATTTAGTATGGGATTTGGTATGTGAAGAATGTTGATAATACACTGATGTTATTAGTTGTTGCTAAGAGATCAAGGATGTTTTCCAGCTTCCAGCTAATGTGCAGGTGCAAAAAAGCTGGCAAGTGCATAGCCAGTATAGTTGACCCAAACTGGCCAAAGGAAGTATTCCATACCATAGACGTCATGCACAGTATGTAAGTGGGGGTTGGCTGGTGGGCTGGGGTGCCTTCTGTTCATTTGTTCATGCTTTTGTTTGCTCATTCGTTTAGCTGTTCTTTCTCTCTCTCTCTCTGTCTCTGGAACTTGCAGTTTGGAGATCGCTGCTTGGGAAATCGCTGTTCCAAGATCGCTGCTCGGGATCATTCTGAGATCGCTCTTGGTTTTGCTCTGTGATCACTGCCTGGGACGGGCTGTATTTGTCATCGGGTGGTAAGAAATTGTGCAACATTAATTTTGTATATTCTATTCTCATTATATTTTATTATTATTAAAATTATTAATATATAATATAATATAATTATTATTATCTTTTTCTTTAGTGTCCTGGTGAACTGTCTTTATCTCAACCCACGAGTTTTCCTTTCTGTACGATTCTCCTCCTCACCCCACTAGGCTGTGGGGAGGGGGAGTGAGTGAGCGGCTGCATGGTATTTGATTACCAGCTGGGGTTAAACCATGATATGGAACCAAGATTATGCTGCTGAGCTACATCAGAGCTGGGCCAGGGGTCGTTGTGACATAGATGACCGTGCCCAAAGGGGACATGGGAGGTTACAGCAGAAGTTACAGTGAGAACAGCTTTTACAAGGGTTGAATTTCTACAGCTAGCCTGGACACATGGAGTAGAATTGATTGCACAGCAACTCAGCTTCAGCCCACTTTGCAGCAGTGCATAAGTTAGGTGCCTAATTACTGGAAGCTTCCCTCTTGTCAGGAGAGACAGAGAAGCTTCTCCAGGCAGAGAATTAGACCTTAATGGGCTAAATAAATATCTGTAGATGCCATCCTTTCCCTCCTAACTCTCTCTCCCTAGAGGGAGCTTTGTCCAACAACCCAAATTAGATAATTTAGTAAGGAAAGTATCTGTACTCCCTGGGATGAATCCAGGTCTTTTTATTCCCAATAATTTCTTATTGAAAAAACAAGTATTTTCCCAGCATTTACTGATAAATGATTGATTCTCAAACTCTTACTCATGTGAATAGGTTTTACTCCTGAGTAGTTCTGCTGAAATCATTCAGACTATTTACATAAGTAAGAACTGTTACATAAATGCATCCAAAACACTTTTTAAAAGGTTAAAACACACTCTGCTTGCTCTGGGCTCAGAGTCTAATGCTGTTGATGACATTTTGTGAGGCACAGAGCTGACTCAAGGCTTCTCAGATGGGAAGGAGAGGGGTAAAGGACTGGAGACAGGCTGTGACACAAACTTAGGACTGAAACTCTTGTCTTAGTCCAGAACTAGGACGTTGGAAAGTCAAATGTACAGTCTTGCTACTGCTGTTGAGATGTGAAGGATGCTGACAACTGTGGTGAACAACGTTGTTGAGAGAAGCCATAACATGGTCTTGATAAGTAGTCACAACCCACACAACAAAGCACCACTTATGGCAGCAAGGCCCATCAGCCTGAGTGGTCTTCTCTGAACGTTTCTGAACTGCTTGTTTTCTGCCAGGAGCTCCTCATGGCTTAGAAGTACTTGGAAGAGATCAGGTCTTCCACACCAACAAAAGGAGAAACCTTCTAGCCAAACCCTGTCACACGACCCCTGTGTACAAGTGGTGGAGTCCCCCTCAGTGTACCAAGGATGGTCATGACAGGCTGTCCTGGTTCTGGCTGGGATAGGGTTAATTTTCACCAGAAGCTGGCCAGGGTCTATTCTATACCATGTGACCATCACGCTCACTGTAAAGAGGGGGTGGGATCGCCGCTTGGGAGTGGGCTGGGCGTGGGGCTCCAGGCAGGGAGCGACCTGCGCTGGGAAGCACCACTAAGTACACTCTGTTGTTGCTATTGTTGGGGCTTGTTTGTTTGTTTGTTTTCTTTTCCTTTGCTGTCCTGTTAAACTGTTGTTATCCCAACCCATGAGTTTTGCCTTTCTTTTTCCCAATTCTGTCCCCATCCCACTGGGAGGGAAGGAGCGAGCGAGCAGCTGCATGGTGCTCAGCTGCCGGTTGGGGCTAAACCAGGACACAGGCAGAGGTTGGCCTTGTGCTGCTTGTACAGTCCATGGGATGGTCCATGTACTGCATTTCCCCACAATTTGCTCCAGGAAGTAAAGGACACTTTGGATACGGGAATTCTCTCCTAGTTTGTGCATGCCCTGAGGGAGGATATATCATGCTTACCCTCCACTACTTCTTCCCAGACCTCTTCCCTGTGTGTCTAGCCTCCCTGCACAGCCCTTCCCCATACTTGAACAGGCTGCATAACACCCAGCCAGGCCATGAAATCACCATGAAAACGCCTTTGCAAGCTCATACTTAACTGACTCCATGTTATCAGTGTCATGTACTGCCCACATCCAGGGTAAAAAGACCTTTTACTACTTGAAGAGAGGATAAGAACCCTGTGGTCCACCTTATGTTCAGATTTGATTCCCTGATCCATTGGAAACATCAGCTGGAAACTACATAACAAAGTGATGAGCGTATGTGTGTTCGTAGCATGTTTTTTTGTTAGAGTTCCCCCAATTTTTCCTTCTGCAACAGGAGGGAAAGTCAGGCACAATGATCCTCCAAGTGTGTCAGGATCCTGCCCCTGCCATCAAGGTGGTAGTTGCACTTTCCCCTCACCTTTTTATTTACACCTTCCCATTCTAAGTCCTTATTGAGTTGCAAGACCTCCTCACCCGGTCTCCTGACCCCATGCAAGCTGGTTCACCCCACCGAGAAGAGGAATCTTGCTGGAGGGGTGTGTGGTGTGGGGAGTCACAGCCACTGTGGGGTCCTTTTTCCTTTCCAGGTAATGTCAAATCCCAGGACAGAACACCCATGGGCAACTCCTTGGACATCTTCAGGGAAGGGTGGGTGCTCTCGGGGTGCTGTGCTTGATGTTTCTTGCTTTTATACTTTTGATCCTGTGACACACATACCCTTCCTCTTTTTCTCCTATTTTGTCTCACAGTGAGTTATTTTCTCCTTTTTTCTTTTTATTCTTTATCCCTTTTCTTCCTCAGGGAGACCCCAGGTTTTGTTAAAAACTGGTTCTGAATACAACGTTAGGAGCCACCTTGGTTCAGCAGGGCTCTGGCACAAAGAGAGCGTATCTGAGCCTCTTTTGCTACAGACAGGTATCTTCTGGGACACACAACTGCCTAATTTACCGATGGCTGCCCCCGTCAAGCCAAGTTGCAATTAGTTTCCTAAAGCCTTACTTGGTTATATGTTTATGAGCTTCATTTACTGCTGAACAGGCATACGCTCTGTAAATCTTACGCAAAAGGTCTGAATGATTGCAATCACAAGTAAAAATTATGCGGATGAGTAAGGGTTGCAGGATCAGACCATTAATTAATAAATGTCAGTAAAGTACTTACGATGAAAGATGTTGTGGGAGTACAGCGTATTCTAATTAAAACATCAGATTTATTTCCGCAAGTTAGTCATGGACTTTATAAAAGATCAATGCTTCCAGAACTTTAGAAACTTGAAAAATATTTCTTTTTCACATAAACTCTATACTGAAAATTTGTATTCCATGTATTAAGCAAAGGTAAAGCAAAATATCGAGAAATGTTAACTGATGGCTTAAGGCTGCCTGGAGGAGACCTACTTTGCAGTCTATCCTTTTATATTGCAATTTACTGTGCGCTGTGTCAAAAGACACTTATTTGTGGCTCACAGACGATTCCAAGTAGTGAGCAGTGTTGTAAAAGTTCTCAAAAAAAAAAAAAAAAAAAAGAAAATCCTTCCATCCAATGCATTATTTGGTAAAGTCAGATTTTTGAGGAAGAGCTATTTTAAAGATTAATTAATCACATCTCATTCCACTTAGCTATATAAGCACAAAGATGGAAAAAGAAACATCAGGAACTACTGTTTTTCTTCTGGTTCTCAGTACCAGTTATACAGATGTGATTTCTGTGTATGCTGGCATAAAACCAGAAAGTAAAAGGACCGTGGTTTAAGCATTCCCCCTGGATAAAAAATAAAACGTGTTATTTTGCCACAAAATCACAGCATTTGCAAAATATTAGGCTTGGTGAAATATTCAGATTCCCAAAAGGATATTTTAAGTGCTTTTGCAGAAAATGTTTTCCTCTTCTCTTCCAGCATTAGGAAGAAAAATTGTCAGATTAATAGAATAGAAGGAGGAGGAGTATTGGATACACTTTTCTGATGCTGATAAATAAATACAACACTTTTTTTTTGTCACTAGAAAAGAAGCATATTTAAACTACGATATTTTAGAAACTTCCTTTGGCTCTAAACCAGCATATTATAATATCCATTTTTCTAAAGCAGTTCTCCAATGTATAGTTTTTCCTCACCATTTTTCTTTTATTATTTTCTATTTTAAATAAATGATCACATATCTGGAGCTCACACTAGGTAACACCTACTCCACAAATAGTGACACCACTATCAGCAGGTCTATTTTAAGAATGAAGTGCTACTTAAGGATCTAAGTGGAAGAGCATTATTTTTATTATTATTTATTTATTCTTTTTTTTAAGGAGAAAAATAATATGTACATGCCAGGTGGGGTTTTAGAAGCTCTCAGAGCTTTATTCTACATTTCTCATTATACAAGGATAGTTCCCATGGTAACTATTACATCATTTGGCACACATGCTACCTGAGGAAAACAGAACAATTCAATAAAGAAACACACATTCACCATTGTGCGATGTGAATTGATTTACTTATTGCCTAATTATGTTTCCTAAAAACAGGAGACTGCACCAGTTTTCAGTGTCAGCATGACCACTTGCCTGTCAAAATTAACATTTCTGCTCCCAGCTCTTTGCGGCTCCAAACCACCCTCTGCCATTCGCTTCCGAGAAATCTTGACACTGCTCAACTATTGCAGAAAAAGTAAACCTCCTGCTCTACCTCTGCCATTTCTTTCTGCCTGCTCATTTTCTTTCTTCTTCTTATGTTGAATGGTACTGGAGATTTTCTTTAAAAAATCAAAATTAAAAAAATGCAGTTTTGACTCCTAGAGGTGATTGCTTTTGCTGAGAATATTTGCTTAAAAATTATTTTCACAAATCTAGGTAGCTGCTTGCAGGACAATTTGGATTATAGATGACCCTTACAGGAGTATGCAAAGGACAGCTAGTTTTTGTGTGCATGTCCTCTGCATAAGACCCACTTACAAATCCTACACTCATTGGTGTAGTACCAATAAGTAACACAGTAAAGATCTGTAAGCAAGAATTGATGTTATCCAATACCCAGCTTTTCCTACTGGTCAGTATTTTTTTCTCCTCCCACTTGTTTTCCACATTCTGTGTATTTTCCTTTAATTTCTGTCTCTCAAACTGAAATCTCTCCTGAGTACCTGTCTCAGTTCTTTGGAATTTTAAAAACCTAATTCTTTCTTCCTTTCCTAACAATTAATTATTATCACCTATTATCTATGCCTAAGCTTGAAGTAATTCTCTTGACTCCTTCTTCTTAAGTTTTTTGTTGCTGCATGAGACTCTGCTTTTTGATAAAACAAGAAAATCATTCTGTCCTTCTGATTTATAATTTCTCTAGTGGTTATTTGAATTCTGTCTTTCTTTTACTAAATAAAGTTAGGAGTATACTAGGACATGTCTGTGCTTGTCAATCTGGAACAAAAGTAGGGTGGCTATTTAACTGCATTAACCTTCACAAGTCAGGCAAAAAAGATTTCTTTTTCTCTTTTTTCAAACTTATGCCAAGGCAC
Source organism: Phoenicopterus ruber ruber (assembly GCA_009819775.1). Classification (NCBI taxonomy): domain Eukaryota; kingdom Metazoa; phylum Chordata; class Aves; order Phoenicopteriformes; family Phoenicopteridae; genus Phoenicopterus; species Phoenicopterus ruber. The sequence continues at coordinate 183,902,937 of CM020215.1, read as the reverse complement.
ACATTTTCTAAATGTGTTGAAACACTAAAATGGACACACAATCTGCCCACAAACAATGTAACCCTGAAAAACACTGCACCAATTCCACTACTGTCTCCTTAAGATAAGTGCTATTTAAATTCATTCATTTCCTGGGAAATGATTTTCTGATCTATCAAGGTAAATAGGTACTGAGGGATGCAAAATTAATCAAGAAAAAGGAAATGAGGTCCTTTTTTATGTTGCTTTCTATCAAAGAAGGCTCTCATTATTACAGCGGACTAAAGTGAAGTCAAGTGGCCAAAGATAAGTGGAGAAATAGAACTTAGCAGCAGTCAGAGAAGGGCTTGGCTGGATAGCTCTTCTCTAAGACACTGGAGGAGAGGATAATCTTTTGTGGGTGACTGAATTTCACAAACATAAATGGTTAGGCATTCTGCAGAAACTCCTTTTCTCTTTGTCATATATATAACAATTGCAAAAGAAATGGAGTCGAAAAATGCCTCAGAATTAAGGATATAATTCCTTAGCTTTTCAGAGGGGATTGTGCACCTGAGATATTCAGGTGCGTCGAAATTCTTCCTTCTCAGCACGAGTTACATAGAGAGTTAAGGTGGCTCAGTTTTGCAAAACTGCCACTGTTTTTTTCAAACCTGTATACGATTATGTACTCATAAATATGTGCCCAGGTTCTGCTTCTTCATTCGTCCAACTCCTTTACATCCCCCTTCAGTTTTAGTCAAGGTAATGCCTTATTTTCAAGGGCTTTTATTTTCCTTGACATTTTTGCATAGTTAAAAACACTTGGACAACTTCTTCGATTTCATAGGGAGGTTTATAGAAAGCCATTTCCTCATAATACTCCTCATTTTGCTGTGTAGTGCCTCGTATTCCCCAGTTCTTATTCATGACCTTTCATGCTGGAGAGAGATTATACCTAAACAGACAACACCTCAGTCTTCAGAGAAGACTTTCACCTCAGAAAAGAGGTGAAATACAAGTAAAAGTGGAGGCAACTTAGGACTTTCATTACTTTCAAAGGTCTGCAAGTCTCTAGTGCTTTCTTAAAGAAAAAAGCGTCTGCTGAAACTCCTGGTCATGCACTCATGTGACCTTGGTGGCACTCTTTCCTTTCAAATAACAAAATACATTTGTTATTTAGGAACATTGTTTAACTCAGATGTTATTAATCCCACTATGTATGCTGACACTTGAAAGCTTGACTCTATTGCAGGCACTGAATATTTTTATGTTTAATTTTCCCTCTTGATGTAGCCCCAGGAGCCTGAGGACTCTTGTATCTTATGAGAGGAGTTAAAGAGGGAACCTGTGTCAGTGAGATCCTCTCAGTCTGGCTAACGTGAGACCCGTAAAAGTGGATCCCTGCAACAGCCGAGTGACTGACAAGGTAATAGGATGCTGGCTCCATGGCTACTCTGTCACTCTAATCTGGCATAAATCTGCACTGCAGTTGAAAGAAACAGTTCTATTCCCCTGTCTGCACAGAGTAAGAGCATTCTTCCAACCAGATGGCCAAACAAACAGATCATGTCACTGGTCTTGTGCAAGACTCCTTGTTTGTTTGTTTGTTTATTTGTTTGCTTGAATTACATGTCAGGTAGATCAATTTGCATTGCTGCATGAGCGCTTGTGGTGATAAATGGGAATGTGTGGCTGGAGGCAAGAAGAAAAGTGTGACCATCCTTTTGGACAGCAGCATGAATTTATGCCTATCAAAAATGGCTACGTAGCTGTGATCTGGCTCAGGCAACTAGATCATAACAACTTCTATACACCCCTCATCAAAATTTCACCTGTTCTTTTCATCCTGAGAGAAGATTAAAGGATAGACTTCTGAGAAGGAACATCTCTCCTGTAGTTACCCTCCCTATGACCTGGGAGGGCAGGATTTTCAATCGCCATCCTATAGGTTGTATGAAGCCAGCTCTCTTTAACATAAGCCATTGTTTTTATTCATTCAAATGTAAGTGAGGCCAACTAAGAGAGTACTGCCCTGCTTAAGCTTCTATCACCCAAGATGCTGGTCTGAATGCTATGTTATTCAAAGAGTTAGTAAACTGAACTCATACTTCAGTTTAAAAGAGCTAGAGAAAATCTAAAGTGAAATTCAATGTGCAAAACATTCAATCAAAAACTAAATTGCAATCTCAATTGTGGAGCAATTCCAAGAAAATGCAAGTCAGTCTGATAACAAGAATGCAGAGTGATGCAGACTCAACAATTTATTTTTCTTCTTAAGGGATAAATGAAAATTATGTTCTCAGTGTCAGGCACGTTCTATTACAAGCATAATTAAGGCATTGATTCTGATCTAAATTAGAAACACAAGGAAAAAAGGAGAATAGGAGATTTGCCTTTGACTTCAATGTAGTAAGTAATTCACCCTTAAGTTTCATCCTTTTTTTTTTATTATTATTATTTGGGCACTGTACCCTTTCTCCTACAGCCTTACAATACAACGTACATAACCTGAAGCATTTTCAAGTGTGTTCCCATATCTCTGGTCTGTACATATCTGGCTGCATTTTGACAGCATGGTGGAATGAGATTTAGATGAACAACAGTCATCCAACACACACTAAAGAGAAGTCTGTGTGCAGGGGCAGAGGTAGGGCTGGGGTGTGCTCCAGCAGACCCCCTTTGACCAGATGTGCACATCTTCCACACGGAGCAGGTGCCGGTGTGAGCCAAACCCTGGACTTTTGTGAAGAGCTTTAAAATCTCAGTTTATGAGTAAGTGAGTAACCATCTCCACTGAAAGCCTGTTAAGGCTTCAGTCTTAATCTGTGTCCCTGAAACATGACCTACTGGTGCAGAATCAAAGACCCACAGAGTGTCCCATTCCATGGGTTTGCAGATAAGCTCAGAGATCATACGGACTCAGTGGACACCAGTGCACGAGCTTCATTCACCTCTAGTTATACTTTTTTTGTTTTAAGTTCTCTCTTATTATCACAACCGTAATCACTTTTAGCTGATTTTTGAAGATTTTTTTTGCATCAAGGATACTGAGGTTTTTAAAAACTCTCATTGGCCTATTTGGTACCGACTTCCTATATTTTTCTTCTGATATGACTTCTCAGCCAGGTGAATTCAACTGAACAACTATGATTTTCTCGTTTTACTTACTATGAAAGCAAGATAAAGCATCCGCATACTGTAGTATTGACACTAAAGCATAGAGAATAAAAGAAAAACATAGACAAATATTTATTTGCATTATTTAATGGACTTGCTTTGGCCATGATCTCTGTTCTTTGTTATTTGCTTTCCATGTTCATTTGAACAACCAGATTTTATTGGAACAAATGCTCACAGAAAATGAAGTTAAAAGTCATGAGTATTTGCAGAGGCCAAACATTTAATTCAGACAAAAATATTCATGACAGAATGCTTTCTCACTTACTGTGCGAGAGATCACAGTAAAACGTACAAAAGAACCCTACAAAACAAGGCAGTATTTGACTGACTTGAAATCACAACAAGTTCCAAATAGTAAATACATTTAAAAGAATGTGCGTTCAAAGACATTATGATTTGTCTGATAGAATACATAAAAGAACAGAGCTGACATTCAGTGATGTATGGAATTCATAAAAGAGAACCAGGATTAGGCAAAAATCTCTGTTGAAACTAAATTTTGAAGGAAAACTGTGTTTTCAACCAGTTTTTGAGTACAACTCAAAATGTTTTATTTCTGCTGATTTCACCAAAAAATGTGGATGCTCTAAACTGAAATGTTTTCAGTTGTTAGCTGATATATTCCCAACAAGGACAATATATTTTGATTTTGGAATGAAAAATTTTACTAGTCAATATTACTCTTTAAGTTTGATATTTTCCTCAGGGGGAAAACAAACAAGCAAACACAAAAATACTCCAAACCAAATAGTCCTAATTAAATATAAAGAGAAGGAAGTCCTTTAAAACTGTTACCTCACTTTCTTTTTCAGTATTTTTATAAGCAGACCAAGTTTCTCTTCTTGCCAAGCTTGTCTCTTGAGTGGGAGAGCTGATAAATATTGATTTAGTTCATAAATATAGGTTTGTGGTGCTGAAAAGTTAAGCTTTGTCATTTAGTACAATCTAATTCTGTGATATATTTTTTTAAATATTTTTTTCAGAGCAAATGATTTGCTCTGAAGTAATCTACACTAATTTTTTCATCTTAGCAAGAAAGGAATAATAATAATAGTAAGAGCAAAAGAAAACTAGTGTATTTTGCTAGTTTTATGTTACTTCTAAAACATTTTTGTACAGCTCTTTTCAAAGCCTCCTATACTTTAAATTCTCCAGATAATTCTTATGTGGCTTTTGTCTCATTTTCTCTTCTGTCAGCTCAGGTCCACTACAGGAAAGCTTTCACAGAACCATACACACAGAAGTCATACACATGGAAATGATGGAAACAAATTGTAATTGATTATGCCTGATCTCTTTTCCTCTTTTTAAGAGTAGCTGAAAACTCAGTCTCATGAACTGGCAAGATGACTGACTTGTATATACAGATGAGCTGGCTAGCTAACTAGATGTCTGCATAAAACAAATATCTGTAATTCAGGCTCTGTATTTGCTGTTGTTGTTTTTCCTTTTATATCTTTGTATCAGGATACATATTTATTTAGCCACATCGTTCTAGGCATGTAACATATCCTGTTTTATGCCAGTGAAAATTTTAAAGACCATACAGTATATAGATACCGTGTACATTAAGTAGCTTAACATTGCAAGCAGGAGGAAATTAGATCACTTTTGAACTTGCTGACTTGATTAGAGAGGAACTGAAATGTGGGAGGTTTAATTCTTTAGTTTCTCCTATTAGTTGTCTTAAAACAGGAGTTCAGTTTCGAGATGTGATTTTTTTTTTAATAGTAATATTTGCTGAAGTGACATAGGATTTGTTAGATGTTCCAATGATTTGATGTGTTTATTGCTCTTGTCACTTGTTGAGTACCTGCAGGTGATATGTAATTGGAATACACATTTTAATCTTTTAGGACTTTTTCTATATCTCAGGATGGGATTATCTGTTGATTTGCTATTGATGTATTTGGCTTTTAACGCCTTTATTTTTTCCTTTTGTTTTGGTCATTTGCTGTTACCTCCTGAAGACTGTAAGTTACATCAACCAGTCTCCTGCAACTCAGACCCTGAACATCTGAAGCAGGGCACACTCACATCCACATCTTTAAAAAGCGATGTTCTAGGAGCGGCAATTAGCTGTGCATGATTACCTTCTAACCTGCTAAATGGCTGGTTCAGATCTCCTGCTGTCAGTAAACAACCAGGGGCTGATTAAAAGTCTTGTTACCATTCTAAACCCCTTTGATGTATGCATGTGCCAGTTTTGACCTCTTTTTTTCAATTCTATGTGTGTTTCTGGAGTAGGTTACCAATTTCAATAGTGGAAAGAAAAGAGTAATTCAGCGTGCCTGACCTACAATGGAATATCCCAGCTGAATATAAAAGACTCAGTGTCTTACCTGGCATTATTTCATAAACCCTTTTTCAACCCCCACAATATACTTACTTTCACTGTATCTCACTGTGAATCCCTAAAAGTATTTTTTTCCTTTTTCTTTGAACAATACTAGTGTTTATAAGAGAGGATAGATTGACAAGTAGAAATAGCCACAAAGCATCCATAACACTGCAACAGGAATAAGGTTTTTCATGTTGCTTAAATAGCACCTTAGCTCTGCTCTTAAGAGAGTTGTAGTGTGAGGCAGATATTAGTCCGGTTCTATTCGGTTTCCAGCCAGATGATTGTTAGGTGATGTGTATCTTGTCTCTTACGGAGTAAATGGAAATCATCCGTTAAGTGCACATTATCCACCAAAGAGCTTATAGGTTGTATAACTTCTGGTTAATAACAGCATGGGCTAGATTGGAAACAATGACCTACATGGAAATTTTTTCTGTTTTAATATCAGTTTTCTGTACCCGTTGGTCTGATAATAACTTTCGGTTTAGTGAGAATCTGACAAAAATCCTTTAAGTTGTTGTTGATGACTGTTGAGACAAGAAGTTAGCAGCAGAGGTTGATAACAGTTGCTTAAGAATCTCCAGAGAAACTTGAATGAGGAAAGCAAGAGTCCATTTTCTGCAGTTCTTCAAAGGTATACATACACCTCAAGGACAGTTTATATATAATAAACTCTATTGATTTTGTGTGAAAGAGAGGTATTCTGGCACATCTTCATCCAAGAAGCTTTACACCTTTGTAAAGATCGCATGTTGACTGTCACTCTTTATTCAGAGTCCTGCTCAGTTTAACCTAATGCTTAGGAGTGATCCTAAGGACATAAGAAATGCCCTGCTGGGTGAGGTTAGCCCAGCCTCATCCAGCCCAGGAGATACTATTTAGGGAAAGCATTAAATTCTAGCCATTTTTTGAAGTCCAGTCTCCTTGCACTCCCCCAGCATGCAGAACAGTTCTATGAGAGCTGTTGGAAAATACATCCTTGCCCAGTTCTTTTAATATCCATCAACACACCTTCTGCCTGTGAATTTATCTAATCTCTTCCTGAACTGGCTGGTGCTGTCTGCTTCCCCAGCTTCCCGGGGCAAAACCTCTAGAAGTTCACTACTGCCTGTATAAAGATGTGTTTTAAACTAACATCCTGCTACCTTTAGAGAATATTCCCTAGTTCTGTACTGCAAGTCTGTGGTAAAGAGACATCAAAGTCAAAAATCGCTGAACTCAGACATAGCTTCTGTGAATTTCCGTTTGGAAAGGAATACCGCCTTTGTCAAGTGCTGAGCTGCCCAGGTTAAAATCTGGAGACACAGGAAGCAGCGTGGTGGCTGTAGAGAGGATTATTCATCTGATATGAGGACAACATGAAGAAAGAGGATGATTACCTTCTGTGACAGCCTATCTGTGACCATGGAATTGACCAACCACTGAAGGGGAGAGGCGAAGTTTCATGAATAGAAAGCAAACGGATGGCACTCAGAACTCCTCAGCCTGCAGCCACAGCAATGCAGGTCAATGCCTCCTCATACCATTACAACATCAGGCCTGCCTCTTACTCTCTGTGCTCTCCAGGAAGTTTTAAACACCTTAAAATGGAGTTCTTATCTAGCAAACAATGAAAGCAGAATCCAGAATACTAAAATAAATAAAACAAATAAAGAAAATACAATTCAAGAACTAGAATAAAGTATCTGTTTGGTGATTGTCCTTTTTCTGGCATGATGATAATCTTCATAACTATAGTAAAGCTCATCTGTGCTGGAGGTAAAGTTCTTCAGGGCTAATCTCAGTGTGGTAAAAATTCTTGTAGGAATGGAGAATCTTCATGGGTTTGAATGCAGGGAACATTTCTTTGACTTTGCTTTCTTTAACATAAATAACAGCAGTATTTGGAAAAAAAAAATAAACAACACAGAAGAAGAAAAAAAAGGCCAAAGGAGACAAATAACTTTCAAAACAAGATACTACATTCTACATACTATTCATGAAGGAGAGACGATGAAAGAACAATCAGTATTTGATAGATGTTAGTCAAGTGTTAGATGTTAGTCAAGATGCTTAGATACGATGACAAGTATGGTATAAGAATCCATTTACAATCGAATAGCTACTCCAGTCCCTGAGTGTTAGAAGTAACGATATGTTCCTCTTCATCACTTACTAACACAAGAAAAGTCGTGACAGACATGCAACTCAGAAACCCAGACACTCCTATAGCATAGCTTGGTAGTCAACAGGATAATTCCTCATAGAAAATACCCCTGAGTATACATTCAAACAATTTAGCAGCTATGTTCTGTTTAGCTCTAACACAACTTTTGCAAAGCTGTTTTGCACCTCTTTCACTGATTCATTTCTCTTTGTTCATTTCTAACACTCTGACTTTCAAAATAATCCAGAACTTTCTACATCTGCTCAGTAAGAAAACTAAATTATAAACTTCATGTTACAGATTAATAGCAATCATTCCTAAATTAGTGTCTTGCTTCCAGTGACTTAAATTCTCCCCTCCAGCCATTAGAGATTCTGTGGATAATCTTTCTAATGTGGTCTTTCTACCTGTTACTTACTCTTCATTTCACATTGACACTTGTCTCTTCAGAATTCCTGCCCTTTGACTTGGAGGGGGAAATTACTTTCCAGTGGATTGAAGTTTGTGTTGCTCTATGTGTAGGGGGAAAAAAAAAAAAAAGTGCTTCAGAGGCCATAGTAGTATTTTTTGAGGTCCGAAGCACAAAATGGTGACCATTAAATGAGTCAACGAGGCAGTTCAATAATTTCTTAGACCAGAAAGAAAATAAATGGCTATTAGAAGATACTGATGAAATATCAGTTTTAGTAGGTGAATGTATTCTTCACTGTAGATAAGATGCCAAAAAAGTCTTTGTAGCTACATTGTCATAACAAAAACCAAGGATCCTTTTTAGTCAATTCTGATAACTTTGACCATATTTCAGTATGATGCTTATTTAATCTGGATATTTAAAAATTAACCTTTGAAACTGAACTTTGAGTGACTACTAATTTTTCACGCCAAGTGGAAGTTTTCTTTGTTTAAAACCACATAAAGTTAGAAATAAGCAGTACTCCAGAGCAACTTGGAACTCTGAGTCGACAGAAAACAGAGACACCATCAGCTCTTCTGTGCTTATCACACCTGAAGTATATTAATGGGATGGTATACTAAAAAAAGTAGGTCATCAATACACAGCGTTAGTTAGAAAATTAAGGTTCAGGGAGAGATATTGACAGCCTGAGAAGGAATAGTAGAGGTTAGAAAGAAAAATTCACGTTTGCAGAAAAATGAGTAGATTTGAACCCTAAGGAAAACACTATGGGTTTAAAAAATGAGACTAAGAAAGAAGGGCCTTGTTCCCAAATGAAAACAAAACCCCAGATGTAGATGCTGCTACGAAAGCAGGTTGAGATTTCCTAGATGAAGGAGTGCTAAACTCTGCAAGTATTGCTTCACTTCCTGACATAAACCTGAACCGGAAATATCTGTGGTGGTCTTATCATGACAGTTTATTTTTTCTCCCATAAATCCAAAATGAAACAAAACAGACTTATGCTATAACATCATTTTTCTCCTGGCAGATGTTACGTGTTTTATATTTTCCAAAGCCACTCCGGTCCCTCTGCATGCAGGAGAAAAAGGTTGGCAAATTCTGATCAACCTATTATCAGTTTCTAAGCCATGAACAATTTAACTTTATGGTAAAAGAAAAGGTTGCAAAAAGAAAGGAAAAAAAAAAAAGGTGATTTTCTGGCCTCTAGAAATGGGAGGAACAACAAGCAAATGGGGAGGAAGCAAACTAAAAGAAAGAAGAAATTAAGAGCATCAGAAGAAAAGAGGGCAGAATGTGAATGATACAGACCAGCATTTCTGGAGTTAATAACTCAGGACTTTCTTTTACGGTGTGTACCTCTGTGTTCTGCAGCTAAAGGCACTGTATTCTGCCCCTGATGCTGCATGTACGCAGCTGAGCTACGAGCTGCCACGACTGTATAATTATTTTGATATTCAAGCAAAAGGTGGATTCTCCATTCCTTCCATTGCAGCTGATCATTTTTATTGAGTTTTGGCCAGAAACAGTCCATGTGATGGCCCATTACTGTCCTAAATGTTCATTGACAGATTAAACATATTATTGAGCTTGCATTTCATTTCTATGAATACTTGGGAGTGGACAATTCTTCTAGGCCATTATCAGGTCATGTCTTGATGCTTTATTATCTTGCAATAAGCTGTATAACTTAATTGATAACTGAGGATACGATTATGCCAGTATACCCACACTAATGTTGAACTGAATCCCTATGACAATTATAAAATTTCTTAATACAGTTAACCTAGAAGTATGGCACAAACTGGTTTGCCTTGCTGTTGACTTCAACTCTAAGAACAGAACTTCACTGTCATGATTTTCAGAAGTGGCCTCTATGTTTTAGGTGTCTGTGCATGTTTAGCTGGGGACAAGGTGTTAGGTTTATTTTTCACTTTCTGAATATTCTGTTCTTTCTGAACATCAAGTCCTCTAAGGTTTCTCAAGTTGGGTACTTAGAATTGTCAGGTGCTTTTGTAATCCGTGGCCCTACTCTCAGTGGATATTCACTAAACTCAAGTTACCATTACTCTTTCTAGCTTCATGTTCACAAATTAAAACTGGTATGACCCAATTCTTACAAATGCGGCACTTGAGATTTACACCCCTCTGCAGATCTGTCTTTGTAAAAAAGAACAGAAGATCCAAGATGGGTGGTATTTCTGCCAGGAAACTTCTATGACTGGTAACAATTTGGGGAGGGTTATTTCTTGTCATTATTTTGTATTATATTTTATATATTTCTATTGTTTTTTATTATTTTATTATCTATTACTATTATTTAGAAAGATGAAGTCAGAGCGATCACAAGGTAAAATGCTGCTTGACTCATTCTCTGCAGTAATGTCATTAGGGACCAAAATGCCTGCTTTAACACAGAAATCTTTGTTGCCTCCTGACACTGAGCCACACTACACCTGCCAGTCTCCCAATTGTCATTTTTGTAGATTCTTTTTTTAAAACTAAGCTGAAGCATCTAATTAAGTTTAAAATAGAATGGCCCTGGGAAGAACTCTTCTGAAAGCTGCAGTAGAGATAGCAGCTCATCTTAACTGGAGGCTAAGACTTGCAATACTGCATTCTTTCATGAAATCACGAGAGCTTTATGCAAACAAAAATGAGACTTTTGCAAAATGAGCCAGCACAAAGCAGCCGTGTAACTGAAGAAAATAAGCCAATCTACACACAGAGGAGAAAGTAACTTTGGGGAAGATTGAGTGCCAAGTGAAACGCAAATGGATGGACGAGCAGTATTTGTGCTGGTGTGGAATTCCCAGGCCTGGTTTGGCACCAACATGGTTAAAGGGAGAAGAAGAATGGTTAAATAGAGTTCCGTAACATGTTCTAAAAAATTCAGCTTGGCTTAATGACAAAATCTCCACTGTACTTATCACAGTCAGCGTAAAACCCCAGGCCCTTGTTTCAAGGAAGCCTTCTGCATCAGAAACTGTTAGGTGCCTGAGGGATAAGCCGAGATGAAGCACTGTGGTTGAATTTTTGTGCATGTATGAACTGCTAAAACCAGTTTCAGCTGCATCTAGAAGGCCTGATTCTGAATGCCTGCAGTATCAGCTGAATTAATTAACTTCAGTCAGCAACTCACTGAGGGTCAAATTCTGATTTTGAGGTACAGACCCAAACAATGAGCAGTATGAAAACTACAGTTGCTAAGAAAGCCCAAGCAATGTAAATCCCTTTCCCTCAGCTCCTTCTTATACCCAGTGAAAGAAAAGAGCAATTTACTTGTGCTATATATTGTTGTCTTCACACTTTCTCAGCTGTCCTAGCTAGGTAGAGAAATGAAGGAGAGAGGCCTAAAGTTAAAACCCTTACTATCCCCTGAGTCAGCTGTAAGAAGCAAAAAGATGTAGTCTGTTCATATACACCCGCATGAAAATTCTGCATTATTTTTACAGCAGTTTACAGAAGTATTTCTCTTCTTTATGGTCTCGCATCAGATGTAATCCAGCTAACAATCTAGCCCCAAACTGTCACTGTTTCAAAAGTTACGGTCATAATGTATAAAAATCAAAGATCGTTCTACAAAACCTCATTTAAAATGAATAATATCTGATGACCTTCTACTCTAAAAATTATATATTTTGTATTATTTAAAAACATATACATTATACTTTAGCAGAATACTGTACACTTTAATATTCCTACAAATGTTTAAAACATCTTCACTTTGGCTTCTAGAAGTCTAGTATTTAATTTTCATAAAGCAAAGATGTTATAACAGAAAGAGTGCTTTCTAAGCACCTTTCAAAAACAGAATCCTTAAATCCCCACCCAAAAGTCTTATCTACTGAAATGCTGATTTTGTTGAAAATACCAGGGTTATGTTTCCTGTGGTGGTTTTTTTTTTTTTAATTTGCAATATTATTATTTTTTTCATAGCCAGAGATACTGAACTAAATCAACAGGTGTTTACAGAAATCCTTGAGAGTTAAAATCTATTCACTTCTTTTTACAATATTAATGGAAAAGAAATACGTTTTTTCCCTGAAATATAACCTGGTATACAGAAAATTTACTTAGTAGTAAGAGGAGGAAGCATAATCAAATACCTACAATGAGAGTTGACTAGTTTCTCCCTTTAAATTTAAGAGTTTGTATTAATATAATAAGGTATATGTGTTGTTTGATATTCCTTCACAAAGATAACATCTCGAAATATATGGAAATATTTTCTACCAGTTACATGGTCTGCTGGATGTAGAAGAACTGTTCATCAACATAGTCGCAATCTCTTGCTTTGGCTCCTCAGGTTCCTTGGTTAAAAGCTGAGGTATCCTCCTTTTCTACCCCTTAACTATATTAATGATCCAGAAGTATTCACAGAATGTGGAGAGGTAAGTACCTACTTTGGAGCAAATCTCAAGAAGTGATCTTGTTAAATGATAATTTTGCAGGATGGTGCCAACAGTAAACAATAAAAGGAAAAGGGACTGGATTTGCAACAGTTAGGAACAAAGACTATCAAGGTAAAATCTACCTTGACAACAACAGGCCTACTTACTTGCTTTCCAGAGCTATACTTGTAAAAGACAGAAGAGGTACCATTTTAAATTATGTTCCAAAGATAAGCATATTCAAGAAACTTTACAGGAAGATGATCCAGCAACAACTGATAGCCTGCAACCATCTGTAAAATCTCTAGTAAAAAGACAGTTGTCTGACCTATGTAATATAGATGTCAGCTTAGCAGAAAAGAATAATCTCTTTTTAAAGTGTTTTCTTGACAAACATTAAAGTTTCAAAGCATGGAATACGAGAACGCTAAAGTGAAAAGCCCCCAGTTCAATACCTAGGTGTTTTTAACACCTAGTCCAGAGACTAGGGTGCTGGCGTACAGCTAGATGCAGCTATATCATTTCAGACTGTATGGCTTTGATATTCATATTTCAAAAGGTTTAAAACTAGGAAATTATTACCATATATAGAAAATAATTTGCTGTATATATTTCCCAAACACTCTCGCCTTACAATTCTATCTCCCTACTGGCTAGCAATTTGTGATTAGTTGTTTCTCCTGTGTTGGCAATTGACAGTGGTGACATCAATGTTTCCAGTGACAATATCTCCTTCTTTCACTGTTCTCACTTCCTTTTTTCGTAAGGGAGGATTGGGAAATGGGAGGAGGAGAGAATAACATATATAACATAACAACAGCATGTTCTGTTTTGCTTACATCTAATCGTGACTCACAGTAACATCATATTCTTCTCTTTTTATAATAGAACTCCTTTTTTTATAATTCCACTCCCCAGAGAGAATTATTATAAGGGTTCTTTTCCCATGCTCATGCCTAGACATAAAAGTAAATTCTAGGGATATGTTTAGCAAATATACTCCCAGAACACTATTAATACCCAATATTGGGTGTTTTGAGAGAAAAAAAGACATGGTAACCACTCCCAGAGGCTGCCATTAAGATGTTCTTTAACAAAACATCTCACCTGCAGAGCTTTCAAATGAATCCTTAAAACCAGTAATCCTTCCTTAGCAATGTCTCTTATAGGAAAAATAAACATTATATAACACTAGCATGTAATTTTTTTTTTCTTTTATTCTCTGTTCTATTCCCCTTTCAGTTTCTACCGGTTTTTTTTTAGAAATTACTTCCTACGTAGAAGAGCCCCCTCACATCAGTGTGCATGCTCTCAGTGTTTACACCCCTGGAGCACCGCGCTTCGTGATGATCTGGCTCAGATGAGCCAGGTGCTGCCCTAGATAAGCAGTCTTTCCCTGTGGGCACACCCTTGCTTGTAATGTCGGCGTGCAACCTACTTTAAAAATTCCCACCCACACGCACAGACACACTCATATGGAGTTAGCCTTTTCCTTGCTGAAAGCAAGACTTTAAGGAAATACCCTCGCTGCAGTATTCACATTGCTATTTGATAAGTAAACCAGCAGCAGGGGAGCCTGTAATTTGGCTTAGTGTGACCTAGCTCTCAGATATGCAGCCAGTAATGTCTTTGTTGTGGTTTTTTACTAAACATTAACCATTCTGTGATTTTTATTTAATAGGCAAACCCGTGCCTCATTGAAATACTCCTCTTTCCAAACTTTCCAAGAGGCAACACGGTTCAGCTGATGTGGGAATTTGCAGCCCTTTATGGGGCATTTATAAAGAAATGGTATGACTAGGAAAATATTTAAAAATCACATATAGAGAATCCCATAGAATTCTGCTATGCTGGAGTTTTATTAAGAAAGATGAGTACAGTAAAAAAAAAAAACCAAACACCCCTATGAAAGGTTAAAGCGGACATTGACCCCAGATCACAAAGAGTATGTAGTCAGCCATAATTTAATAGCAATGCGAGTCTGGTCCTACATGTTACTAAATGCTTTAAAACTCCTTACAGAAATCAGTGGGAATTATGGAAACGCAGTATCCTAACATTAGGTTTCAGCATAAAAGTCACACTTAAGCTGTGCTGCCAGTCACCAAAGGGCCTGCAAAAAAGCAGTATCTTAAGTAAGACATAGGTAGTGTACAGGCCTTCAGTGCTTCTGACCCCCCCGCAAAGCAGTAAATTTCCTTCTACATCCTTAATCCCATACAATCCAAATCTCTGTAACAATGCCAACTTTATTGTTTTGATCATTTTCTTGGCAGCAATGCTAGAGCTGGTTAGCTGCAAATTACTCTATCTGAGCCTCCAAACATGAATATGTTTATGAACTACAAATTATGTTCAAAGACATGTCACTCCTGCCTTCCCAGCACTATACAAAGAAGTCCATTAAACTATATATAATATGGGCTTAATGCTATTTCCTTTGATGTCAATAGAGAGAAACGCTGACCATGTGCTTCTTGCACTGGTTTGGATTTTGACGAGCTGGGTGCACAGTCTGGCTGCTATAGTGTCTTCCCATGCAATTCAGGGAAAGTCAGTAAGAAAAATACCATGCAGCCATAAACATTCTGAATCCAAAAATATCCATGTTTGGTGTAGTTATGTTAAACTGCTAAGTTTTTCCTAGCTGGGATTTTGATCCTCCTTCTCCCATGTGTTTTATTATATGGGAATAGCAGCATTGCCACCTCTAGCTGCACATAAAAGGAAAGTTGCAACTCCTCTTTATTAACCATTTAAGGCTTTGAAGCTGTATTACAAGTCTCTGCTTCCCAGTAGCTCTGAAAGGTGTCTCAACCCTGGAGAAAAATGAGAGACAGAGTGGGACCAGTGGGAGGAACTTCTCTCATCTAGCTTAGCCTGATGTATTCATTACTGCCTTTATAGGTTACGGAGGGGGGGGGGGAAAACCCCAAACCCAAACATTTTAGTATATGATTCATCTAATCAATTTTGGATGTTTTCTTTAGGATGCTATGACGTTTACCACAGATAAGCACGTTTATTTCCATAGGAGCCTAGCTTAGGTGTAGCTGTCTGCAGATGTCTCCACCCAGTCACATGGACCTTGTCCAGTGTCATTCCCAATGCTCTTGTTGGCAAAGGCAGATAAACCTCCATTCAGCTGACTGATGTTGCAGATTCCCACTCCTGACGCTCAGCCCGTGAGGAGACAACCTGTGGGCCACAGGGCTCTGAGCTCTGCTGCAGGAGCCAGGAACTGAGCAGCTACTTGTGGTGGTGGTGGCTCTTCCATCATTACAGCCTCTGAAGCTTCATATATATTTCTGACTTAAATCATGATTTAAGATCATACTTAATTTGTAACTGATCGTCAACACTACCTGAAAACTAGATCAAGCCAGTTGGGTCTCTTAGCTAGAAAATACAGGTAGAGGGGTCAAGATACTTATGCTTGAACAGAAAGCATTGTCAAGAAACCAGTTCCCATTTATAAAAATAGGTTGTATAGATGTAGTTTTTCTCTGTCATCACTATGATCATTTATAAAACTTCATTTTTTTCAGATGCTCATCTATAAAGCAGAGAAATTAATACATCCATTCTCTCATTTTCTTGCCTACCCTCAAGAGAGAAAAATGCCTATTACAATATGCAGTTTCTGGACTTATTCTTGTACATTGGATTCCTGATCTTGTTTAGGAAAAGAAGGTGATTTAGGAGTCCATGATAATAATTGTCTTTATAGTCACTTATTTCATTGATAACAGAAGTTCTCTGTCTTTTCCAAACTATTAACAATTTAAAAGTTAGTATTCATCACAAAAAACCCCACATACTATTTATAGCTGGCATACGATAATTAATAGGAATACAAGATGGTTCCTCGGTTACACAAAGCAGGCATACTTGGAGACCACAGTAACTGCAGATCTTTGAGAGCTCCCCCCTGCCCTTTGAGGTGAGAGGTCTTTGTCGTCTTCTGCAAACTCCAGCCCCAGTGAATCTCTCCTTGTGACTAAGTCACCATCAAAGCTGTTTTCAGTCTAAAGTAGGTGGCATCTCTTGAGCTTTCCAACACAGACCCCAGAGTGCTGAAGGCCCAGACATTCACTCCTGAAGCCTATCTCTCTGAGCTGTGTTCCATTACCACCTTTGCATTCCACCTGTCTAAGAGACTGCTAGAAGCATTTCATTATATTTTTAACACTGTTTTCTACTTTACATGAGTGCTCTATTCTTAGCATTTGGAAAGGATTTCTGAAATCTAAAAATTCTTCTATGATGGCAAAAAAACGCTATTTATCTGATGTCTTTGTATGTCCTTCTAGCTACCATCTGTCTGCGTATTGTTTTATTTCCAAAACAAAGGATAAACAGATGATATTGTTTCTTCTACAATGTTTGTTTACATAGGTGGGGCTTGCATTATAAAACTGAATGCTGGAAGCATCCTGTAATGCACACACAGCTTGGCGCTTACTGCCAAGTCTGACTATGACTCTTCCTAAGAAATTTAAGTTACGATAAAATAAAATATTTAGCAGACGATTTTAAATACCAGATTTCCTGAATGTTTTAATGTTTCACAGCAGGTCTCAGTGCCATAAAAGAGTGTGCAAACTGGTTATTTGCACATACAAATATGCATAGTCAGCTGTTGATGTTCTCGGCTGCAGGACCACAATGGCACATTTAATGCATATTTATGGTGTGGTGTCTGAAATTATACTGATGTATAAGTACTTCATATTTAGATTCCAACTTAGCTATGCAGAAATGTATTGTCTGGTTGAGCGAGTTCCCTAAATCTTGGCTTTGGATATACATGGACATGGCCTTTCTTATTTATCTGACTTCTAGAACAGGTTAATAAAGGGTAAACAGGTCCAAAACAGTGTTTAGAACTTTGGGTCTATTACTTTAGCCCCATGAATTAAATATAGGGAAAAAGAAAGAGGTAGGCAGTAATACTGAGATTTCTTACTTTCTTCTTTCTGTCCCTGAAAATCATACAGCTATGAAATGCTGTATACAAATTCATTGTATAATTCTAGATACCATGTGGGCCACGTCCTACAGATCTGCAAAAGGTATTTTAAAGCAGCAAGTGTATCATATTATATAGCAATGTACGTATGTATACAAAATTTCTAAAGGCATGTGTCTTTACACTGGGAAATTCGTACAGAATACAGAAAAAAAATGGAAAACCGCTATTCTGATTGGTAGCATAAACAAGAATTTTTCCCTTTGTGGAGGGAAACACATATTCACTCAAGAAGGATTCACTGATATCAGATGTGGGATTTCTGTGCTACTGGGAGATTAATGGTTGTTTTTTGTTTTTTTTTCTACACCATGCCATATAGTGGTACACTACAGCTAGAACTCTGCAATATTGAGCAACGTGATAACAAAATTTGACATATATTGAATACATGTATCATTTTGGTTATATTTCAGATATAGAACTCTTTTTAATATTGTTATTATTTGTTTCCAAATTTTTAAACACTACTTAAATGGAAGCATTGCAAAAATACCAGCATCAACTCCAGCTCCCTGACAGATTTTATGATTCCGTGCTCTTAATTTTAATACTGCCAGGCATTTTGCAGTTGTTTACCTTTGTTTGACTTTCAAATAATCACAACGTACCTTTTGCCCATTTCTTCAAATAAACACTTCTCAGTTTTTATCTGTTTATTTACAGTCTGCACATAATACTGCAAATTGTGGGCTTACAGATTGTTCACATTTCAAAGCGCAATTTCAGCTCCATCATCATAGATGTTCAGCCTCAAATTACTAATTCATTATATTTCACTATCAACAAATGGTCAAAACCCAATCATCAGTCCAATTTCATAAGCAATATAACCTCCTCTACGTCTCCTCTACATCTACACACATGCAAACGCACACACATTGCTTATGGTAATGGCTTTTGCTCTATTTCCTTCTGGAAGCTCATAAGAAAGCGTTTTATAAAAATGGTCCCCATTGTCACAGTATTCCTTCTGATGCAGATCATCAAATCTTGTGACAGCTTGGCCACCATTTTTGACCCTCAAGATCCTCTAGAGTCACAGGGCACTTTGGTACTTGACTATTTTCTCAAATATACCATAAAGTACTGTGGCTTTAAAATGTCTGATTTTTAGTATTCCATTCTGAAGACATTATCTAAGCTGTATATTAACATTTTGCTAAATAGTTATGTGATACCTAGCTAAATAATTTCTTCGCTGTGCTCCACAGCTGCTATCTAACCATAATACATAGGACTGCCAACTCACAACCATGAAAATCAATAAAGTAGAAACAGTAGTCAGCCTTATCTTTTTAATACCAGAACTGCATATTCAGCCTTATCTTATCGCAGACATTCTAGAGAGGGTTTGAAGCAAGTTGGGGGTTTCTTATTTTTCCTGAAATATTAATGGACAGTGTGTTCTTTGCTCCTTCATGTGAAGTGCAACAACTTACTGTTAAGTAGTTATTGCCTCTGAGGTGGCCTATTTTCAGCAACAAATTAAGTGAATATAGCTTATGGCTTCTATTAAAGTCTGTTAATAGTTAAAATTTAAGTTTCAACTCATCAAAATGAAAGACATTTGTGAAATCCTGGTCACAGTGAAATCAATAGCAATAACCTCATTGACATAAGAGATGTCAGATTTTCAACCACTATGACATGCAAAATAGCTTTCATTAAAACTACAATAATTATAAGGCTGTCGATGATACGAAGACCTAAATCCTTTTTTCAGTTGGGTTGAAATATAAAGTAATGACCTAATAAGACTAAGTCCTTCAGAATCCAGACTAACAATAAAAATAAAATATAGTAACAAATAATATATTGCATTTACATTTATACTTTCAGACTTTAGCCACAGGCTACTATAAGAGTAACGAGAGTCACAAATAGCAGTTTAATATCCTCGTTTCATGTTAGAATAGTGAAGAGACAGACAGATAAACACACATCCACAGACAGTTCGATTTTCCAACCAACCAGCAGACATTCATGAAGCGGGTGTCCTCGTTCCAGTGTGCAGAGTCTGGGAGCAGACACCTGTAGGGCACTGCAGAAGTCAAACAGGCCTGGTGGAACGGCTGATAGAACTGTACAGAAACCAGCAAGTGATCCATATCTTGGAATAACTCCAAGATTTCTTCTCCACAGGACAATGGAACTTAGGAACATGGCAATTAATAATTTATGCCTGGAGGGATATGCGGAATGTATGAAAACAAATCATTATTTTCTTCTTTTTTTGATCATGACTTTGGGGTTATCTACCAGCACAGTAGCTTTTACTTTGGTTTTGATTTCACCTCTGTCCTACCACAAGTGGACAACAGCACATTCCTTCTTTCAGATATGAGTTATGACTGAGTGTGAAGCTCTAGCTATGTTTATCTGAAGTTGCTGATATTCCCACTTCTTCTTTAAGGACCTAGCTCTGCAGTCCACAATGGCATTGTCTCCGGCATGATGTTCCTTACTGTACTGCAGACTGTGTAAATATAGTATTGAAGAGTGATCAAAATGCCTTTTTCTCTGGACAGATGCTTTTTTCTCTGGACCTTCAAATTCCTCCTTAAAAGTCACCTTTATGGGAATGCATAAAACCCCCCTGCATTCCGATAATGGCTAAGCAGGTGGTGACTTGTAATTACTGTGATTACTGCTATTGACTAGCTACAAATTGTGCACACAGTGTGTCTGTGCTAAAACATCCTATTACTCTTGTTATCCCTTCCTCTTGACATCCCACACTTGTTGTTTTTTCAATCCCCCTATAATGTCATGTCTTTAAATTTTTAAGGTCTGTAGAGCAGGAGGGTTTTACACATGGGTCAGCAAGTACAGTACCATTCTGGCACCAAGTAATATCCTCTACCACAAGAACCAGTTCAACAGGGACCCTTGTGAAATACCAGGTACTGGGCAAAATTCAAGGTATCCCCTTCTGTCGCATATGTGCCTCTTTTATATACATCAGAGTGTGTGTGTGTGTTTGTGTGAGTGCAATTTTACACACACACACACACACACACACACACGTATCTCAACAAGGCTGGTTCCTCTAAATCCTCTTGCAACAAAAGTGGTAAAAAATGATGATGATAATCTCATAGGAAGTCAAAACTGTTATCAGTCCTAAAACTCTTTTGGAAATCTTTACTGAAAGACTAAATTCTCAGAGTTCATTCTGACCTTTCCCAACCAAACACCTGACTAAATTCAAATGAGTTTATATATATTTCTTTATAGAGAACTATCCCTCCCCTAGGTTGAAATCCCTTTATTCCCATGGTCAAGGAGTTACAAATACGAATATTTCCAGTACAATCAATAAGAATAAGGAGCTCATGATTTGGCCCAAATAACAATATTTCTTTTTCATTTCTATTTTCTCACATCTCCGACCTGTAATATTCCATCACACATTTCTGTGCAGTGGCAGCAAAGCATTGCATGAGGCACCTAATTAGTCACGACTTAATACAAACTACATTAAAAACAATAAAGTGGAATGCAACATACCAGAAACAATTCCATCCCTTAAGCTATAGCTATTGTTTAATGTGGCATATGGTTAACAGAATTGGAGTAAAATGCTACTTTTCCCTCTGCTGACTTTTTGCAGAATAACAGAGACTGCAGTAACCTATATTGAGAGAACACAAGGGACCAAAGTCTTTGGTGGTGTATCTCTGCTTGTATGAGTCAAAATGAAGTCAGAGCTGCAAGTGATATGTGAAGGTAGTTGAAGGAAGAAAAAACAGTAGTTTTCAAATCTTCAAATATTCCTTTTTAGCAACTAACTTTATGCTCATTATATGATAAATGTCATCTGTCTGTCTAGATTGTGTATTCTCTCTTTTTTTGTTTTTTTTTTAGGAAAGACAGTGGTAGGCAAAATGTGGTAGTTCTGTTCTGAAGTGCACTATAAAGACATTTCTTTGGTTCTATTGCCCTCCTGTTCTTCCAGATTTCACTTCAGGTTTTTCAATTAAAGAAGTACATTGATTTTGAGTTAAATTTACTTTAAGGTGATGCCTTTAATCTGATTTTATGATAAGTATTGATTTTTATTTAGCATCTACTGTGTGGTTTCAATAAAACTAATAATGAATGTTGTTGATGCATGTTATTTACATTTGATCCGAGTTTTATAGCTTGGGGACTTTCTTGAAGGCACGTGCTATGTTAATAAAAATCCTGACTTGCTCATCCAGTTCAGTTGTCAGGTATGGAAATGTTCCTGTTATTGCCAGAGTGATTTTAAGATTACATCTTTACACTGGAGGGTGCAGGTCCTTTAAAATAGAATGTGTTTGTTTTTCTGCTATTTGACTTTTACAAGTGGCATATTCATCCTCTGCATTTATTTAGCTTGCTTTTACTTTAGCATATGATTGCACAGTCATATGCACCCTGTTGAGCAGGTAGATCATGTGGATATGTGCAACTCCCTTCAGGCGTGTTCTCACTTTGCAAGCCTCACTTCACCACATCTATACTGTTGTGCCGTACGACCAAGCCTGCAGGGAGTTGCACATATCCACATGGTCTACCTGGTCAATACCCTTCAGCCTGCATTTCTGGCCTTCCAGCTGCTAGGAGGAAAATCTGAGATAAGCAATAGCTTCTGTAGTTTTCTCCTGGATGCACACAGCTGGAAAACTTCCACTCTGTTTTCCCTTCTGATCACAGAATCACAGAATCACAGAATGGTAGGGGTTGGAAGGGACCTCTGGAGATCATCTAGTCCAACCCCCCTGACAGAGCAGGGTCACCTACAGCAGGCTGCACAGGACTGCATCCAGGCGGGTTTTGAGTATCTCCAGAGAAGGACACTCCACAACCTCTCTGGGCAGCCTGTGCCAGGGCTCTGTCACCCTCACGGTGAAGAAGTTTTTCCTCATGTTCAGGCGGAACTTCCTGTGTTCCAGCTTGTGCCCGTTGCCCCTTGTCCTGTCGCTGGGCACCACTGACAAAAGTCTGGCCCCATCCTCTTGACATCCGCCTTTGAGATATTTACAAGCGTTGATGAGGTCCCCTCTCTGTCTTCTCTTCCTCAGGCTGAACAGCCCCAGCTCCCTCAGCCTTTCCCCATAGGAGAGATGCTCTATGGAGCATCCTCTATGGAGAGCCCTCCACTGGGCTCTCTCCAGTAGTTCCTCGTCTTTCTTGAATTGGAGAGCCCAGAACTGGACACAGTACTCCAGATGGGGCCTCACTAGGGCAGAGTAGAGGGGGAGGATAACCTCCCTCCACCTGCTGACCCCACTCTTCTTAATGCACCCCAGGATGCTGTTGGCCTTCCTGGCCGCAAGGGCATGTTGCTGGCTCATGGTGAATTTGTCATCCACCAGGACTCCCAGTTCCTTCTCCACAGAGCTGCTTTCCAGGAGGTCAACCCCTAACCTGTACCAGTGCATGGGGTTGTTCCTCCCCAGGTGCAGGACCCTGCACTTGCCCGCGTTGAACCTGATGGCATCTCATGCCTGATACCAAGCACGGTAAAGGACCAGGGATCTTTCCTGAGAGGTTCTAACATTATCTGTCTCAAGGACAGAGATGTAATCTGTTTAAATCAGGATGCTCACAAAGGAAATGTAAGGAATAACGTTCCAAGAGATCCCTTGCTTTTTTGATTCTCCCGAACCCTACAGATGAGATGCCAGGATGATATGATTTAACCAAGTAGGATAAACACATGTTGTATCACTGCACTCAGGTTTCTTTATCAGGGAGATCCACGCAAGCTCATGTGAGTCTAAATTCTGCTTTCAGCATTTTAGCATGAATCATGAACAATTTCACTGAAATGTCGGTCCAAATGTGATTAACGCATATTGTAAACACAAGAACGGTTCCTAAACTAAATTTTGCAAAAAATCTTACCCTTTTTGATATGTTGTGAACAAATACCATATAAGAGGTTCTGGTTCAGTGTTCACATCAATTATTCATAAATTATTATTTGTTAATGTTTTCTTTGAACCATGATTAGGCACTGTTTATAAATCACAACGTACTATTTCTTTCTCCTGATATAAGAGTGAAATTTGTTAGACCAGATATCAGAGAATGTCAGGGGCTGAACATATGAATTTTCAGGTAAAAATCATTAATGAATAAATATTGAAATTTTCAGATTTTGCAGAAACTGCCATTTTTAAATGACATCCTTGAAACAAGATGACCCAAGAATATGAATTAAAGTAATTTTTTGAAAATTCACCATAAGCTACTTCAAAATATTTGATCAATTTTATTTATCGATAAAATTATCCCATTAATCTATGACTAAATGTACAAATTTGTAAGTTTTGTAAAATTGTATTGCTAACAAACTGGACATTACATTAGAAGAATTAAGACTCAAATAAAACCTACTCATTGATATAAATGAATTTATTTGAAAGACAAAACTGAGATTAGCCAATCCAGCCTATACTTAAATAAAACAAATGGTAAAAAGAAAAGATATAGCCCCTCTTGTCTTTTCTTTTCTTTTTCTTTTTTTTTTTTTTTTTAACTGATTGGCCTAATGGTCACTATTTTCATTACTTTTTTGGCTTATAGGACTGTTCTTTATTTTGAAGTCTTTCCCTGTTTAGAATCCAGAGTTCTAGAGGTCACTTATGATGAAAGAATCTTTGAACATCCATTATCTACAGGCACTGAAAGATTAGAGCTGTCATTTCCAGAAGTACATATTGACAGAAAACTGCTATTTTTTAGTCTAATTTTGTTTTGAGAAACTGTTTAATACAGCACTGTCTATCAAGTAGGTATAGAAGGCCTAAATATGAAAGATAATTTGAAAGCACTCAGGGTCAGTGTTACGTCACCTACTAACTACAGTATATTGAAAGCATTCTGAATGACATATGTTCATATTTTATCAACAAAGATACTATATACAGTGATGTGCATCTGATGAACAGTTCTTACCCTCATTTTCTGAGAAAACAAGTTTCACATAATGATCTGTCTTCGTATGTTTACGTGTGTCTGTCTGTCTGTCTCTCCTTCTGTTTGTCATCTATGAAAAACATTTCTGAACTCATTGGCAGATTTGAACCAATAAAGAGAAAAAGGCACAAAGATAATGAAGTCTCCTGAAGTTTTATGAAAATAGGCAGTGGGGTAAAGAAAAGAAATTCAATGAGTTCTTCAGCTTTACATTAAACAACAGAGAGCCCATTTTATAAATGCCCTGATCACTGGATAGAGCATCAGTCAATGCTTGCAGTTAACTGCAGGACACAAATTTGGAAAAATAACCCAGACCTCATTAGTTCCATGCCCACAGAACCATTTTTTTATAGCTTTTGTGAACACTGTTCTATGAGGAATACTGCATTTGCATTACTGTTGTGGCTGTAGTCTGTTAAATGCCTTGTTCTTAATTTTCCAACAAAAGAAATATATGTGAAGCAAAAGTGTACATATATGAGAACAATGTATATAGACATACAGTTGCATGCACACACATGTCAATGCAAAACTTGAAGCTGTACTTTTTTGGCTTCCAATTTGGATTCCAACGTTTCTGGATTACTTTAATGTCGCATGTAAGTCTTGTGATTCTATGATTTCCATTTTTACTGTCATAACACTCATGGAGACAAATTATTCCAGAAAAAAAGAAACTTCCCCAAATATTGATCTGCATAATTTCATTCTTTTTTTTTCCTTCTTCTTTTGCTTTTCTTCTATTTATTTTTTCTCCCACTAGAAAAAAATGATCTCATTGTATGATGTGCATTCCTTTTGTCCTTTGTAAGCACACAAATTAAATGTGAGACCACCTGAAACAGAATAGCCAATGCAATAGTCTTATGTCAGAAGAAAAAAAAAAAGGTTTGAATTAAACAAATTAATCATTTATAACTATTTCAATAGAATCTTCACTTGACCTTGAAGTGCAGTTCAGCATAATAAAAGGGGTATGATGCCTCAAGGGAATTTAATCTGATTCTTTTTCAACACTGAAACTATTCTGGAAAATTTTAACTGAGGTAGTAGAAGCTTCATTTCAGATCAAACCAGGGAAAGCACTAAATCTCCTTTTCTCCAGTAAAGGAACAATCCATAAGGAGGATTTGCAAGACATTCAATCCCTATATAAGTAGATACAGGGACATGTATATATGTACACGCATATTTAAAACATACTGTCAGGCCAGTAACTTAACTGAATGGCTATTCAATAATGTCAGTAAATTATCATTATTCTAGGTCAAATCTTACAAAATACTCAGTAACCATTGTTCTCAAGTGAGGTGTTTGCAATTTAACACTCCTACAAGTGCGGTCACTATGCTAAATGAGCTTTTTCTGAAAAACTAGTCAATTATTTAAAACCTTCAGTGTAGGTGAGAACTTTTGAGAATCTGACACTATTATTCAGAAACATATTTTTAAAGTTATTTAGCACCAGGATCTTCAAAAGTATTTAGGGCTCAACTCTTTTTTCAAGGCCAGATATGTTGTGTCAGATTCAGTTAAAGACCATAGGAACATTTAAATACCGACACATGGTTTGGTGTCTGAGATTTATAATAAACAACAAATACCTGATCAACAAGGCTTGATTCAGTTGCCGCACAAAAATGTCTAATGCTGTTTGAGATGCCATGGGGTACAGCCATCCTGTCTGCCACTCCAGAAGAGTGATATAATTGGATATTTCGGTCACATGAGGAAATAAGACTTTGATACCTAAATTTGGGGTTCTACAGTCTGGAACAGAATCTCACCCCTTACAGCTTGGTAGAATTCACCGCATTATTAGTTTTTCAGCACAATACCCTCAAAGAAATTTTACTGATCTCTATCAACTGTGTCAGCTTTGCCAAGAGCTAACACCATATGAATAGAGAGTTACTTCAGACTAGTTGACTAATGTGCTGGGATTCATTACCCTATATCAGATATTAAAAATGTGGACAGCTGCATGTGAGCTAGTCGCAATAGTGTCAATAAGTACTTTAAGGTAAAATTCATCTTATCAACAGAAGTGTCTGTATTAAGGCCTGGGTCTTAGAAGTTCTTTTTTTTGTCATTTGACTATATTAATAGGGTGGCCAACTCATCTGTAGACATCTAAGAGATGTCTGATGGATCCTACCTACAGCAATTTTTTACTCTTCAGTGACATATTTATGTCTCAGTCCTAATCTTCTTATGCTCAAAAAAGTAGCTGCCTATGTCGACTGTGGGTCTGAATGTTCAGTTCACTAAAAATTATATTTTAACAGGAATTAGAGCCCTAGTTTGAAATTACTGGGAGTTAGCTGTCTATGCCTTAAAGCATTGACTACTAAAATCTCTGTTACACGCAGAACCTGGAAGACAAGCACAAAATAAGGAATCATTGGCTATGTCTAGCTCAGTCGACCAGAGGCAGAATTGATGATGTCTGCAACTGCTAAATAAAAGAGAGCTGGGGACCTATCTATCTCTGCTCCTCATGCCAGGTGTCACAAAGTGACTTAAGAAGTTATATAGCTTAGGGACATACCTCTTCAGAACTGACAAGAGAAAACTGGGGAGGAAACTCAAGCCCTTGGCACCTCACCATATACACTGCTTTTTGTTATCTCATTTCATGGCGATGTTGTGACTTTCTGCAGCGATCTCTCTCTCTCTTTCTAAAGGCCTAGCCATTAGCTAGACAAGTGTGGATATAAACTAGCTGATAACTACTTGGCCTCAAGGAGAGAGGTTGGTCTTTGACTCTCTTTTATTAAGCAGTGTAGGCAAAGAGCCATTTGTGTCTTTAATCCATTGCTTTTTAATATAGACTAGGACATTAGTAAGACAGCAGCTTCTACCAATCTTCTCTATGAACGAAATGTCTCCAGGGAAAAAGACTGAAAACAATCTTCTACTTTTTTAACAGTTACAGAAGGTTATACTTACAAAATGTAATGTAATTGCACAAAACATGAGATTCTAATTCTTCTTTCTCTTTCACTGATGACTTTACTTGACAACTTTGCTAGCTTCCAGGGAAATTTTCTCAGCAAATTTCACCAGCTTATTTGTGAGGAGAATCAAAAGGCTGAGCAGCATAATATTTGAATATAAATTACAAGAAACAATCTATTATTTTTTCAGATCTTCTGCTTAAAATTTGAAATTCAATACTTACACTCTAATTCTGCAGATGTATTTCAAAGTTGCTTTCTCATCATGGTGAGTTGTTAACTAGCAACTGTGCTATGACAGTTCAAAGTCACTTCTTTAATCAAATCTTGCTGATTCTTACTATCTTTTGTTTTCTGATACCATAAGTATGGTCATATTTGTGATCTATATTCTCCACATTAATGATCTCATGGTCATTAACTTGTTTAATTTATTAATACAACTATAAGAGGTGTCGTCTCAACACTTGCAAAATACAGTGATCTGTTTTCTGCCATTTCTCAGACCTTCCTTTTGCTATACTTGCTTTCTGCTTTTGCTTAAAGCTGCTCTTCTATCTGTTTCTACCAAAGAAATGTAATTTCAGGTATTAAACATCACACATTTTATTAGCTGATATTATATGACAAGTGCTTAACTTGGTACATTCTTTAAAACATGAGCAAATGCATTTTGTGGAAAAGGACCGAGTACTTAAGTAGTAGAAGTAGCAGCTACTGTATCAGGTACTGAAATAATTCAGTAGCCAATACAAATAAGAGCACATTCTTTGCTATCTCGGGTTCCGAAGAGCTTCCAGTCTAAGCACAGAGAGAGAGGACAAACTATAACTTAGGAGAAATAAACAATGTGATAATGGCAAAAATACAGGGTTGGTTGGTTGTTTGTTTTCCTGGTATAGGATGAATACATGGAGGGAAAAAAAAAATAAAAAAGAACACTGAAGGGAAGTAGAAAATGCAGACTATGTGGAAGAGAAGAAAGATCATGTAATAAAGTTGATGTGAAGAGACTGAAAGAAGCAAATGAAGAAGCAAAAATACGAAGTCACTACAGCACTAGGAGGCTGTGTCTACACAAAACTGTTGGCCTTCCATGAAACGCTGGGACTGACTCAAGGGGTACTGCCACCTTTTCTAGTTTAGATTATACCTGATGATGTACCAAACTAATAAGTAAACAGTTCCAGTCACCCTGTATCTTCCACAGGTTACTGACATGTGGTAGAGGGAAAGACCAGAGTTGTTCCCCCTTTAGAGGATCCCCACACCATCCAATTGCAAAAGCAGATGGCCTTTGCAGGAAACTCGGCCACAAATGAAGTTCAGAAAGGAAGTGTGAACACAAAGGAAGTGAGAAATTCCTCAGAAATTATGTGGTTAGGGATACTGATTTTTGTAGCTACAGTGTTGGGCAAGAGGATTACCTCTCAAGGTGTTTCATTTCTTTCTAACTTCTGAAGTAAGACCTCCCTGGTGTGCAAATGGCTTCTATCCTATTCTACCTATGGCCTGAGTATGCTGTCCTCCAGGGCCCACTTTTTCAAAATTATTTGAGAGCTAAAGTCTGAGTTCATCAAGATTTTGTTCTTTTAAAACTTTTGTAAACTCAGTTCCAGATGGCCATCTCATGCTTATCGCACAGTGACTCTCAAATTATTTGTTTTAGTACTTACCCATTACCTGATTGAAGTAGAAACTTTCACATCTGGGTTTATGTAAAATGTAACCAGAACAAGTAGAATTACTTTCCTTTTGCAGTGTCCAGAACACTCATTTAGGTCAAGAAAGACAAGGTAGAAGACCTTCCTCTATTTATGTGGTTTTTAAAATGTATTTTCTATAAAGTCCGTAAAGAAAATGCTCTTGATACTGGACTGTAGAACAGTTCTCATTTTTTTTCCTCCATACCATTTGTCTGTTCAAAGTAGAACAGTTTTTACTAGAGAAATAATAAGTTCACATTCCTCTCTAAATATTATATCTATTAGGATTTTCTTTTGGAGATATGGCTGAAGTGTCTTCAAACAAAGGAAGAACTGCAACATGAATATCCAATATAATTGCTGAAACCTCTATCTACCAGGCTGTGAGAGCAGAGGGAGGTACTACTTCCTCTTTCTGTTACCATCTAGAAGAGAAACTGTTCTAAGCATCTAATCCCGGGGTGATTTTCAAGGCTATGAACCTAGTAGAACCCCCAATAGCTTTATAAAGTCTTAAGCTAAACTGCATTTTTATCAGCACTCCATATTTCTTACATTAGGTGGCTTGTACTTTGTTATATTTTGTATGGTTCATTCTAAGGTATTCAAATTTTGTAGAGAGCCTGAGTTTGCTGTCAAGAAATGAGCAGACAGAAAGATATTGAAAGTTTGGCTCATTGTTCAAATACCAGATCCACTTAACCTCTGATTCTCAGAAACTGGGTGTGCAGAAGGCACAGCTAAAGGCACCTATCAATAATATGACTAATATAATAATTCATAAAGGTTTCTTCATACATGCAATGCAATATCACATGTTTCAGCCTCGTTTAATTAATATGTACTGCAAATTCATTTTCATGAGCTTTCTTTTCCATTCATCACTGATTTAGCAATGTGTAACTGTGTGGTGTCTCTGCATAATTACAGGTGTCTGTTTCATTTTTGCCAGACAAGGTATAATTAATATGTAAATTCTTTTCTTTTTCTGTGGGAGAGAGGCATGTTAGTATTTTAAAGAGCAATGTGTGAGCTATGGGACAGTGACAGGTTAAATATAAGAAGAGTTCATTTGTGTATGTGCTGAGGGAGGTAAATTACAAGCTTCACTGTCCCTTCTGCTAACAAAATTGTGCAAAGTTATGCATCAGGAGGCAGCTTCAGAAATAGCAGAAATTGAGGTGTAAATAGAAACAGGAGATGGGAAGAAAGACACAAATGGTTGCCCTGTAGGCAGGCACAGTAGCAAAATCATACAGGAGAGAGGGGGAAAAAGAATCTGAGGAAAAATATCAGATGGGAAACAAAGGAAACAACGATGGAGTTCGTTCTGAACTTCGCTTATATAGATGTACATCAGGAGTAAAACCAGTGTGACTATTTTGGGTGTAAAGGAGAGTAAATAGGAGGTGAGTTTGAACAATTATGTGAGGAATTTCTCATGTCCATGACTCTGAGATGTTGTCAGGATCAATTTTGCCTTTTCTGAAAATGTTTCTACTCATTCACAACTTCAAGGAAGCTCCTCTTGAGAATCTACAAACTAGTACACATTAGGATCTAGAAAAATAATATAACAAATATTACTTTTATTTTTTTCCCTACTAGGAGAGCCCAGTTTAGCTTTTATCCAAGACCTAACCAGACATTGTCAATGTAGCATGTAAATTATACACTTATGTGATTTAACCACATTTTCCCAGGTGCTAAAACTAAGACTTCCTTCTCACTGCTGAAGGAATCTGAGAGTTGACGGCTACAGCCTTTCACCTTGTCATCCATTCCATTCATGTTTCTGTACCCATGGGATGCCACAATTAATGATCTAGCCTTATGTGGTCTTGCTGGATAGTGTGAAACTCCAGTGGCTTCAGGGCTATGCATCCACCAAACTGAGCAACTCGAAGATTGTCAGTAGGTTTAATGGTCTGTTAATGCAAGCAGCCTTGCCAAATGATGTCTTTCAGAGCCTGTTTTAAAATCAGTTGGATGTTTTGCCTGTACTCCTGCTGGAAGACTATTCCAGGAAACTTTTTTTCTAATTTCCAGACAGTGTATAGACATTTTCTTTTGTGATAACTTTGCCCTTGAACTCAAATAGATCTCTTTCTTCCTGCTGTTTACCCATGGTGGGCTTAATATCATCTGTCCTCTCAGACTTAGGTTCCAAGATCTTTTCATCTCTTCTCTGCATGAAAAGTTGTCTATTCCCTAATCATCTTAGCCTGCACCTGTTCCAATACAATTTCATCATTCTTCGAGACAGGTGACCAAAACTGCAAGGAGTCATCCATGAGACATCTTACCATAGTCCAGTGTACTTGGGCTATGTAGCCATTAACCCCTGAGTCATGCAAGAATACCTTGCCTGTCATACCAGAAGTTTTTATTTACCTTCCTGGTTTATATGGTCATATTCACTCCCTCAAATATGAACGCAATTTGAAACTCTTTCGTTAATATGCAGATATTTCAACTATTTATTACTGATTGTACCATATTTTCTAGATAATCCGTACATTATGTTCAGTCTTTTTAATAACTATGTGGGGCTTTTTTTTACAAAACTACCAAGTAAATCAACTTTGGTTTTCCTCAATATCTATTCCATTCTCTAGTATACCAAATTTTCCTTTTCTTGTGTTTTAAAACCAGAAACAGGAACAAAAGGAATTACAGACCTAACCCAAGATTCTCATTTGTAATACTAACATTAACCTCAGAAGAAGTAAGAAAAACTTTAATGTGATACGTTTCATATGATTTGTATTAACTTTACAAAGGTAAGTACTCTCTTGCATAGATTCAAAACAAATAATGCTTGATCACAGTCATAATGTTTATACTATTCTAATAGCGTCAGACACTAGTAGAAGATGTTAACTATTACAAAAGTATTAAAATTTGCGCTACATTCCTGACTCAGGCTTGGGGCTTGGGGGTACGGGTGATATCGCAAATGAGCATTTGAACATTATTTTCTCTGGTACTTTATTTTGTTCTTATTCCTGCTATCTTAACAATTTGAACAGAAAACTACAGAATCGTGTCTTAAGAATGCCAGCTGAACAACTTTTAAAAAGTATATACTTCTGAGGGTCATACAGCTGTTACCTTTTGAGTCAAATCTGCTACATGATTGCTGTGCACTTCATTCTTCTGTGATATAAGTGCCATTCTCCTGAGATAAGTGAAGTTTCATGTCTCCATTCTGCAAGAAACTCCATTTAGTTGGAGTCCTGTGCCCACATAAAGCCAAAGGTCTGACGAAAGTCTTGGTTAAGGAAAGTGCCCTGGAGCTAGGAGGGGGATATTGAATTGCTCATATGAAAGAATTTGGTTATGAGAACTTTTCCTCAAGCCACTTGAGCCTATCAGGGTTATCTGTCAGAGATATCAAGGTTTAAGGGTTTTTAATGTCATATAAACCCTGTATATGACTGAAGCTTTCAAATCTTTTGCTCAACCACAATCTTATTATTTCTTGAGACACTTCTTTGACACTTTGAGTATCAGCTCTCAAATGGGACTGTTCACCTTCTAAGGGTTCACATGCTGTTACTCTTTGAGAACCTGAGATATGTCCTAGGGAGCTGGAAAATTGTAAAGGCTCCCACTGCCCTGTTTGCTTATTTGTCAAACTCTTAAGTAAGGACCACTTAGTTATTATCAGTTGCACCCCAAAAAAAGACTAAAAGAATTACTTAGTTGGGAATATAAAACCCAGTGTCGTGGCTATGACTGTAAACAAAAGCAGATGAGTAGGTATGAGTACAGAGAACCAGACAACCATATATGATACTTCCACCACGTGTTTTCCCAGCCTTCAAGTATTTGCAACATAAGAATTCCTTGACCCAAAACCTGTTTTCATGTTTTCAGTAGTTCTCAGTGAATTTCTTCTGTATGAACATGTTCAGTCTCCCTCGAAATACATGCAAACTTTTAGTGTCTTGTAGCAGGGACTTTTATACTTTGACAGTACATTTTGTAAAGATCCTAGTAACTATTAACCCAGATCAAGCTGAAATAAATAAGTAAATAAGACAAATAGAGGTATTTATACACAAAAAAACCCACTGTGATGTTTTGCTACACAGTAGCAAAATAGTGGCATAGGTGAGGAAGTGAATGAAAAACATAGTTAATCTACTAGACTAAGATTAAATAGGAAATTCTTCCTCCATCCAACTGATTGCTTGTAACCTTTCCTGAAACAAATCTTCCATAAATATCTTTTTATATACCTTAAAGTTCAGAGAGAACATCATCCTGAGGGAGAAAGTCTCCTCTCCACAGTCCTTCCAGGTGTCTGCATGCATTTAACATTTTTCTCCAGGGCAAGTTTATTTCTTACTTTTCTTAGAGACAGTCCACCCTTTCTCCTTAATTAAAATAGGTACTGGCTCACTTCCTCACTCTCTTAGAAAGGTGAATGTCTCTTTGTTAGAACAGGTGTCATCTCCTTATTTGACTGACCAGTTAACCTCAAGTTATAAAACTCTTCCCCTTTGTGTTATGACATAGGGTACGTGTTCCCTTATGACTCTAATTCTGGCTCTTATTTCTCATTCTCAAACATAAACCCTCACATTTTATTGCTGGCCTTCATCTGACATCAGGCACGATGAGTATTTATAATGACTGTTTCTTTCTTCAAGCTTGCTGTAATAAAATTTAAAATGTATTTTGGGGTGATTTTAATACCTAGATGTACAAACGGTTTACACTCTCTGTTACAACATGACACCGAAAGACCATAAATCCTGCCACTTGGATCAAAATTTTCCCAAGTACTATTAGAAAGGGGTTATGGTACATGTTAAGATCATCCTAGTTTCTTGTTTCACAGCTAAGTCTCCAGCTGCTGTACAACAACTTGGAGACTCTTAAACTGGTGTTATTGTCATTCACACTCATAGTGAGAACATGGATGGTTACTTTTGTAGCTCATGCATACAAAAATAAATTGATCTGAAATGTAAACCAACATATTCTAGAGCGTAAAAGAACCATTTCCTGATGTAGTTAGAAAAACATTTCTTGGTTATGCTGTAATTCCATTCCATAAGAAGGGACTATATTTTCAAAAATATTTTGCAATTACAATTTCAGTTAGTTTTTCAGCATTGAGTAACAGAATTTGTACATTTTTTTCCAATAGATCCTTTAATAGGTAGAAAGCTGAGCACCTTTCCAAATCTGTCTCCATATTTAGACTTCAATGTTGGATGCTATAGTCTTTTTGAGAACCAGGATCTGAATCTTTCATGAAATATCATGCAATATTATTGTTGACAACCTATTTGGAAAAAATATCTAGCTAGTAGAACTGATGAACACAGTCTTTGAAGTCTAATACAAATCAGTACAATTTTGATGCTTACTTCAGGTAAAACACATTTTGTGGATAACATGAAATTCTCTAATTTCTAGTGTTCGAAAAGATGTTTGTCTCCATATCTGAAAATTCATTTTTTGGACAAAAATGGGGAAAATAAATTGTTCTTTTTTTCCTTGATTTTTTTTTTTTTAATTTATTTTCTTTCCTTCTCTTCTTTATTATTAATCAAAATTGGAAGAAGAAAAAGAGAAAAGTGAAAACATGAAATATGGAAATTACATAAAGGAAGGGTTTTTTTAATTAAAAACATTCAAATATCATATCAGTAAAAATTAATTAAATCTACCAAAAGATTCTTTAAAAATTTCAAAATCTTCCATACATTTTTCTCACTATTAAACAGCTCTATTAAATACCTTGCTGGATAGAACTGAAACTAAGCATATACACAGTTTAAATCAGGTTCTGAATGTACATTGATCTGTAAGGGAATAACAGAACTGTTAGAATACAGTGACATGATTTGTTTTCGAATAGTGACAATATTGACATACAAGATGTGCAGCTCTTGTATGTATGTAAGCTTGTACAACAAAATAAATCCCCTCTTCCTCCAAAGACTGATTCTGAGGAAACAGCCCGTCCACAATCCTTCTCTGTGATTTTTTCCATCATCATAAGGTTGTGCTTTCCTCTGATCTCTGATATGTGTTATAGAAGCCAATGAAGTTTAACTAGAACAAAATTAGAATTAAATATGAATAAAAGGCTTCTGGAACATACATATTTGTTTGTACAGCATACTGCTACCACCTCATCTGTACTCAGAGATAACCCAGCGAAAACTAGCAGGAGTTCAAAAAGAAGATTCCTCCCCGTCATACCAGACATTGACCAAGTCCTTAAGAAATAAAATAGTACTTACTTTCATAAGTAGTAAAATCTTGAATAAGGATTTATCTTGAACAATCATAGTGATATATGATCATGAGTATACAGGGAGATTTCTGAAGCATTTTAGCCTGATCAGAATCTGAAAATCCCCAAACTGAAGAATTCTGAACTAAAATATGAAAATAAAAAACATTTTAGCTATTTCAGGTAACATCAACAAATATATTCAGCGAGACTCTTAGTAAAAATAATTATTTTAAGTGGGTATAAAAGGAAGTAACTACCACTTGAATAATACATGGATTTTGGTTATTGTACAGGATCAGCCTTTCGTTGTCCAGGGTAATTTAAACATGCGGTATAAAATATATAAAAAGTGATTGAAATTACTGGCATCTAGAGCAACTTGATGCTTTTCAAACTCAAAAGAAATATAGAAACCACTAAACATGAAGAATACCAGTTTTCATATCATACACATAATACTTTTTTGAGGTATCAAAGAAAAAGGTAAAGACCAGAAACAATGATATCACGGAATCACAGAATCACAGAATCACAGAATGGTAGGGGTTGGAAGGGACCTCTGGAGATCATCTAGTCCAACCCCCCTGCCAGAGCAGGGTCACCTAGAGCAGGCTGCACAGGACTGCGTCCAGGTGGGTTTTGAGTATCTCAGAGAAGGAGACTCCACACCCTCCCTGGGCAGCCTGTGCCAGGGCTCTGTCACCCTCACAGGGAAGAAGTTTTTCCTCATGTTCAGGCGGAACTTCCTGCGCTCCAGTTTGTGCCCGTTGTCCCTTGTCCTGTCGCTGGGCACCACTGAAAAGAGTCTGGCCCCATCCTCTTGACACCTGCCCTTGAGATATTGATAAGCATTGATGAGGTCCCCTCTCTGTCTTCTCTTCCTCAGGCTAAACAGCCCCAGCTCCCTCAGCTTTTCCCCATAGGAGAGATGCTCCAGTCATATGGAAATAAGGAAACCCTTTTTAATACAAATAATACAGCTAACTCATATCCTATCTGAAACAGATTACTGTGTGGTTTAGAAAATTAGAATCAAAATACCGGAATCACTTTTTTTTTTTCCCCCCCCACTTTTTTGCACCCATGACAAGAGACAGTGGAAAACAACTTTCATAAAATGTTCTCAGTTTTCTTATTAAGACAAATTATTACACAATTATTACACAAATTATTATGCAATAATCCACAAATAATCAACTTTATTGGTCAATCCTTTGATATCTCTCCATTGAATCTAATCTTGTTTAGCTGAGTTTGATCTACATATGATGTAGAATCTCTAGATAGCAAACTTAAGGGTAAATGAGCCCCCAAGAGAGAAACTTTGTTCTTCACATAAGGTCACTGATTTCAAACACAGTCTGTCTGGTTTTACCTCTCTTTTTAAATTTCCCTAACATTTTTCAGAAGACAGTGACTCACTTTCTTCAGGGTATTATTTAGTATATAAATGTTCTAATATTTTATATATAAATGTGTTCTATTAATATACTAGAATCATTCATTAAAATAATAAAAGCAAAATATGAATGAACTTTTGATAATGTAGCACAATACAATGCTAGAGAATCAAAACTATATTTTGGGTAAATGAAGTTTGCTGTCAACTTGTTTAGTTGGTTGTTTTTTTTGTTCCCAAAGGGAGATTTATAATCACATCTCTCTAAGATGTGAACTGGAGGGATATACGCATTTAGATGTGAGTTCCTCTGTCTATGTGTGTATAATAAACCAAGATTTTCAGCTACTAGAAGCTTACAATTAGTTCATCTGGTTGCTTAGCATTTTTGGAATTCAGGACATCTCTTTCAATTCATAAATACAAATGTAGGTTATTAATTGCAGGTATTTATTAATGAAAACAATGAAAATTTTCTTAAATAAAGAAGGTAGGCAGTTGGGGATCATGTTCACTTACATTAGGCATTTTTGTCCACTGTTTATACAGGAAAGGTAGTCCCCATTAGAGGGTCATCTAATTAGCTGAATCTCTTTCACTGAGTTTGTAGGGAAAAAACTGACACCACCAAGTTTTTTTTCTTCAGTGTATTCAACTGCTGTCTAAGAACAAACCGCTAACTGAGGCAGGACACGAGAGAGGAAGCGTGTCCAAGCATTTACACAATTTCTAGAGCACTTGTCCCAGAAGCAGAAATCTTACAATCTGAACTCTAGGCAGTCTGCACATACAAACTCTAAGAATTATATTCAAGTCTATGCAGACTTGAATTCACCTCCCCACAGGCAAGAGGGGTCTTGTCCAACATGCCATGAAATATCCTGCAAGGAAACATTTTCTACCTTTCTGTTGGAGCTGAGCTATCGGCCAAGAAAGCAAGCTTGTCAGATAAGGCTCAATCTGTCCAGAAGGAAATGGGTGGAGCTGTGAGATTCTGCTCTTTTGAGTTAGGTTTATTGCTTCTTTTTTTAAATCTAGAAATAGCCTAATGTAATATGCAGGTAGGGGAAGCAGAGTTATGTCCAAAACCTAAGATCTGCTCCTTTTGCTCCTGAGTCAGATTTCCTGTCGCTAGCTCCTCATTTCATTTTGTAATTCTGATACATCTGGCTATATAATCTCAAGAGGAAAGTTGGCACTAGTTTTGTCCAAGGTGTATCTTTAGTTAGTCATACTCTCTTCAAACCTTTTCTGTGTCTATCTTCCAGTTCCCAGAAATCAGTACTCATTTATGCAACGAGATTATTAGTATGTTCCCATTTTTAGCAGACATTAGCAAGACCAAATGCAAAGTGGATAAAGGCACCTCACATTTCTTATCAATTTACTTGATAGTCAATAGAAGACTCTTGGACATGATGGTTATGACATTCCCCAGACCTGTAAAGGGAGCTGACCAGTCAAAACTCCCTGGCAAATTAAAAAACTTAAAGCAGCCTTTTCCTTCTACTGGTCATCACTCATTTGCAGAGAAGAGCCACTTGATCAGCTAGTGAAACTGTTGGGGGGAATCATGCATCAAAACAGTCAGGGGAAGTGATTCAGTTCAGAAGTAATGAAGCTCTCTCCATGGGTAGATAATTTTTTGCATCATTACAACTGAAGGAGCAATGCTGGAAGGAAGGGGAAGATAGTCCACTTAAGGCAGCACCAAGATAAAAAAAAAAAAAAATTCTCAAACTAGCTCCTAAATTAAGCAGATTATACTATTCTCTGTAAATCCTCAGTGACACCAGACTTATTTGGATCACTTCTTTGGTGGCCAGGCACTTAAAGTTTTAGAGAGACAGTAAAATTTCAGTGCAATAGTATCCTAATGGGTGGGACTCTAATATACCCTGAATTTCGGTCAAATTTCTGACTTCAATTTTATGTGTTCAGTCCGAGAAATAACTTCACCTTCTTCAATTCACTGCATGCATTTTCCAGTAAATATATGTCAGAAAAGGATCCAGAAAACACAAAAAGACAGAGACTTGCGGGCTAAAACTGCAGACTGTTTTTCAAGTATGTTCATAAAGTTCCCTTTTCTATTATCTGAACTTCGTCTGTGGGTTTCCCTGTAGGAAGAAGCGAGCAAATCCACTGCTTTCTGTGTACATCCCACTTAAATCTATAATTAAAGTTCATTCTTTAAGTATATGGCAGTTTTAAGATGAGCTTACAATAGAACTTTAAAATGTTGTTGAATATCAATCATTTGGTGAAATACAATTGGAATTATTTGGTTATTTTAGTAATTTATTTCTAGAATCAAGTATTTCAAGCCTTTTTTAAATATACCATCTTGTACTTCTGAAAAAGAACTCTTCTTTATTGGGAGCTATATTTGCTGCTACAAACTAGATTCCTAAGAAAAAAAATCTAGCATGAATTCTTGTAGCATGTGCAGGTGCCCAGGTGTGCCTGGATGGACACGGCACGTTCCAACTGGCTGTAATGGACCCACCACAGGATACAGCTCAGCTCCTCAGACAAGATGGTGGTGCCTCAGGGAAAATGTATTTAAGAAAGGGCAAAATGCTGCATGGCAGTGAGGAGTGAGGAGAAAAATGTGACAGAAGCAGTCCTGTGAGAACCAAGGTGAGAAAAGAAAGAGGGGAAAGATGCACTTCAAGTACTGCAGCAGAGATTCTCCTGGAGCCTGTGGAGGATCCCATGCCAAAGTGTCTCTGTCTTGGCCCCCAAGCTTTCTCATCCTATTTTCTCCCCCTGTCCTGCCGAGGAGGAAGAGTGAGTGAGCAGCTGGGTGGGAGTATGGCTGTTGACAAAGGCTAACCCACTGCAATTCCTCATGTTTGTCTTTTGACACATTGATATAAAAAAGGAATACCTACCATCTCTTATTTTTCTTTTACATTTTGCTATTAAGTTTTAATTCATATAGACATATTTTGTTGTTTCCTTTTATGTTGTTTATGTTCATTTTCAAGTTATGATCCTTCTCCAAACTTAATTCTAAATTGTATGCACATATAAATCCTTATAGTTTTAGATAAATGTAAACTGGAAATATTTGAACAGTTTTAGAACAGTTCTTGAAGGATCTGATAACCCTTATATTTATAGGAAACTGACAGCACGGCACTAATTCTAAAACAAAACAGCTTTCCAAGCTCCTTTTTGTGTAACTGTATATAAAGATATATTCATCTGAACTTAACAGACTAGAATTACTTTATTGCTTTCAAGTTGGTAATAATTGCACAAATTACCCCTAGGCTGAAAGCTATACACACTCACCATACAAACAACAGTATAAATCATAATTTGCTGAACAACAACACCCTCAAAGTACATTTGTAACATCATAATGTACTGAAAGATCTATCTTGTATCCAATTCCTATTCTAAAACTGTAGGAAAAAAATGTTTGCAGGAGTGTGAAAAATAAGACTCTGCTTCCTATTCAGTTGAAACTTGAAGAAGCATAAAGAAAGGGCTACCAGATTGATTGGGGAATGGAGAACCTTTGATAACAAAAAAGGAGGTTAAACAAGGTAGGCTGAAAGCTAATATGAACTCTTCAAGGGGACTGCTGTACAAACACTTCAAAGGAAGGGAAAAGCTTCTTTTTTTTTTTTGCCTTTTTTTTTGCCTTTTTTTGTTTGTTTGTTTTAGTACAGAAGACAATGTCACCATGAGAACAGTCTGAGTATAGGAATCTGGAAAATCACAGAACTCTAACCACCATAGTGAGGTCTGGAGTAGTTTCCACTATAGATAAAATTAAAAATAATATATATAAATAATAATTAGTATGTTATCTGTTTGGTATATGAAAAGATTTATATAAAAGAATATGTCTGTTCAAGATAGCAAAGCTTGGACTCAAAGGTTCAAATGTTTCTTTCTTTTCAACTCTTTTTGAGTTTATAAATTTTTTTGAAAATCGGGAGTTGTTCATGTACACTGGCACATGTTCAGTCCTAGTGAATATAACACCCAAGAGAAGGGGTTCACAATCTGTCCTTAATTAATTTTTAAAAACAGATTATTCCATCCTTAACAAAGGTTGCTCTCCATTCAATCTCAGAGCAGTATGTAAATTGTATTACATTTTTCTTTTTTTTTTTTTTTTTTCTTTAAACCACAATGCCTTAATTTAGCTAAACTTCAAGAAAATAGATTTATTCTCCTGGAAGGAAGATGGATAATTAAATCTTCCATGAAAATGATTAAGTCTTATTGAAAAAAAATCTAGTGAGAAACATTTAATTGTAATTGACTGAAAGAGGGCCGCATTAAGAGAATATAGATCAAAACATTTGGCATGCACAACTGAGAAGGGCCAAACCAGAAAAATCTAGTACTTAGATAAGAGGTAGATACCCATGCAGAAT
This sequence comes from Phoenicopterus ruber ruber, assembly GCA_009819775.1. Classification (NCBI taxonomy): domain Eukaryota; kingdom Metazoa; phylum Chordata; class Aves; order Phoenicopteriformes; family Phoenicopteridae; genus Phoenicopterus; species Phoenicopterus ruber. Next base: position 183,861,772 of record CM020215.1, on the reverse strand, counting down.
AAGTCGTCTCTACTCTGATGTGCGTCTTCAAACACATGACAGAAAATATCACTAGGAATGACGCTGCACAATCACCATTCCCCTATAATCCCAGTTTTCCATGAGATGTGGCTCCTATTACCACTCCCCTTGAAACAGGTCTAAAAACAGGAGAAGAAAAAAACATAAAAATTATTATTGTCATGATTTCACTTATAACTCCTATTAAAATGCCCTTCTCTTTCTATGGCATACTAATAACATACTGAGTCTCCTACATTCATTTTTTTCCCCTTCTTTGCCTTTGCTGTTGGGCAGTGTCAGGCTACTGCTGCTCTGGGAATTAGCTTACAAAGGCTGCTTTATTGCTCTTCACTGAGCACCTTCCCACAGGGACCTTTAGTGTCACCTCGGTAATGCAACTAGCTGCCGCCAGTGCAGTGCCTGGAGTCCAACGTTTATTTTTACCTTTGATTGGATTTTATTTTCTCCGGATGTCAGAAAACTTTTGCAAAAGCTTGACTTGAATTCTAATTTTTGTAATGTTGCATATTCTGACTGTCATCAATTAAAGTTTTGGTGATGGGGAAGAAGCAAAGAGAGAGAGTCTCTGGGGGAAAAAAAAAAAAAAAGAAATGCTCATGTGATGTCAAAAACCCGACTATGTTTACTTTTAGATTCAACATATATTTAGTTAAAGTAATAGTATGTAGACTGGTTCTAAATAAAGCAACAAGTTATAATGCCCAAGCATATCAGTTCCCTCATTATTGCACATTGAGAGGGAAGCAGAACTAAGGAAAGCATAGGGGGATACTTTTTAATTTAATTCTGACTACAATCCATATCAATTTTACACCACTGAATTCAAATAGACATAGGAACCCAGCATTCGATTGAAACTGGATATTTATTCCGTAATACAGATAGGCATGCATATTCTTAGACAAGTTTTTGGATCAGTTGCAGTTTGTGTCTTGATCATACCAGGAGGCAGATATTGGATTTGATTTTGATTTGGATACTGATATTTACACAAATCTACATTTAAATTAAAGATGACAAAATACTTCTATTTATCATGCAAGCTATTAATTTGAGACTCATGAATGGAAGATGCTTCACTGTAGAGAGAAGCTAGATCAATCTTGGCAAGACTGAGCCAGGAGAGGTAAAGGCTTTGTGACCTTACAGTGTTGTTGGGTTTGGGTTTTTTTTCCCCCTTTGGGTTGTTGATTTGCTAGATTTGGATTCATCTGATTTCAAATCCCCTTTTTATGGAACTACATTGCACTGCACAGGATAACCAATATTTATACACATACTATTCACTCTCAGTGGTCCATAAAAGTTAGTGACCATTAGAGAAATACTTCACTGCAACATTGACTTCATCCTGGTATTTCTGATGTTTAGAATATGTGAGGCAGCACTGCACTTTTGTGCCTGAATAGTGATCCGATTTTTTCTCCTTTCCTCAATTTGACAGCACCTTAATATGGCCATAACTTCAGTCAGACCGTGGCAGCTGCACAGTCACTTTCCCTATCACCGTGTCTTTTGTTTCAGAGGGGCAAATCAGCAAATGTTCTCATAGCTTTTTTGACCTGCTCCATTCTACTCTGAACACTAAGATTCAGGGCTTTCCTGACCTTTTCCATAACCTTTACCCACTCCATTTCCAGGTATGTCATACAGAGAATCACAGAATGTCCTAGTTTTCTCTCCATTTGCTGCAGCTGAAATGTGAATTAAGGGGACAGGGGAATGATATTCATTCTTTCACATGTCTAAGTCAAGGTGGAGACAAGTTAAGCATCTCTTTATATTCAGAAGAGTACTCCCAGAGTAAGCTCTTACTTCTAGTATACCCGAGGGTAGAATTCATCTCACTCAAATTTAAACACCTACTGTATGGAGACTGTGTGTGATCTTGATATGTAGCCTCCTCTTACAGTTAATGAAGAGGAACAGGCACTTCTAGGGTGCAGTTCATCTCATTCAAAAGCAGTTGACTAAAACAGGACAAATAAACCATGCCTTAGAGTAACCTATTTCTCTGTTTCTTTGACTGTAAAAAAGTTTAAATTACTGTCTCAGATGAGGACTTCTACTTGTAAATAATTCCAGTGTTAGGGCAGAAAAAACCCACCTTCATTCTTTTGATCATACTTTTCTTCACTGAAGCCAAAAGGAAACTTGTCATAATTTGTCAAATGTGTAAATCTTACATTCTTTTGTTTCAGTGACACATAGTTCACATGCCTTTCCGTAATGAAATGGTATTTACATAGGAATGGGGTTTTGTTAAGCACACAGTTATTGACCATTTTGGTGTTTGACAAAACCAAACCCAATATATTTACCCTTTTTTTCTGTTGTCCTTAATGCACACACTACAACAACATAACCCTACTCTATAAATCTATTTTAGAATTTTTCGTTCCATTTGTGGTAACACCAGTTGAACAATCTACAGGAATGTCTATTATTCTGCTTTAGTACAGACAAAAATGTCTGTCTTTTATATTTAGCCTGAGAAGTGTTGCTGTGGAGTTATAGCACAATATATAAAAAGGAATAATTTACAGAGGTGTTTTGTTCCTGTGTGGTAAAGAACGCGTCACTTAAGCCCCTGATATGCGAAGGTCTAAAAGGTCGCTTCTTTCCTTATACATGCAAGTTCCTTATAAAGCTAACATTTTTTCTGAATTTCATTAGGTTTTTTATCAAAGGCCTGCAGGTGTTTTGATGTATTCAACAAAAGATCTATTTAGCAGGCATAGTGGCTGCAAACAGGAAGGATTGAGAGCAAAATTACTGAAGATGTGCTTCAATGCATCCCTTTGCTTCAATATATTCAATGCTTAACTGTGTATATGTTGTTTTTTCAATCCACAGAAGTCTTAATTAACACCTAATAGATCTTTCATGTTACATGGAAACCTCACATATGCTTGTTGTACAATTTTATTTGCATAATAATGTATGAATTCATTTTACGTTAACCTCAGCAATAACCAAAATGTGATTGCTCATTTCCATTAAGTCAAACCACCTTGTTACTAAAGAAGTCTAATGCTACAGATTTATTATATAAGATTTATTAATGAGCTATACATACTACAAGGGGTGTTCTTAGGAGCAGTTTTCCCAGCCTATGAAGCTGGGACAGCCTGATATTAATGTAATCTTTGTGATTTACTCAGCAAAAAACCTAAATTTCTGAGCAGCATTATCAAGTTACATATTCATGCAACATTTTAAGACATCTAAACTCATCATTTTTCCCTCTAATTGCTTTCCAGAACACATCAAATAAATTTAGTATACTGAGGAGCACATATTATCTAAATATTCCATAAAGACCAGTATCTGAAACCTGTCTATTTAGAGCCATCTCTTCCTCTCAGGCTCATATTAGTCTGCTTATTACAGTGGAGTTCTTTCTAATTAACTCCTGAGAAGAATCAAAACCTTAATATACACATTAAAAAGGAATGCACTAGTAATGAATAATCTGCTATCTGTTTAAGCTCTGGCTATTAACTTCATCGCAAAATCATGGGATATACTCACTTATGTGAGGTGTACACAAATAAAAAATAATAGCCAATACAGATTTGCAGTGAAAAAGAAGGATTTGGGGCTGTCAAGATAACGCAAAAATGATAAATTCTGATTTATTTAAAATATAATTCAGTCAAGTTTAAAACAACTTTTATAAATGCAGGTAGCATGTATCAGGATTCAGTTCTACGTTCTACCAAATTTCTCTTTGACAACATTTTTGAAACACTAGATATAAGTGATAGGACTTCATATATTTAATGGTTAAAAGGACTGGGTAATAAAAAATTAGTTTAATTTTTCTAATAACAGACATCTTTCCTGCAATAAGTGTAACAGGCTTTTGTTTGAAATAGAGAATATATACTGGACATGGAGCTTATGCCATGTTTCCTCACAATCTGCTATAATGACTAATTATCCAGTTTAAAAATCTACAACTATTATAGTTCATTTTCTTCTATTTAATTTTCTTCTCTTTCAACTGCCAGCACTGGTTCTAGTTATGCTTCCTCTGCTACATTAAAAGCCTTCTTGTATCAGATATTATCTTCCTCAAATAATACGCTTAAGTCATATGTTCATATGCTTTTAAAATAACATACATATTTATATCACATTTTTGTTGTTTCCAATACCAGCATTTTAAAAACTTGCCTAGATTACCTTACAAGTTGAACAAGGAAGTTAGAGATCACTGTCAAAACAATAGTGACAAGAATATACAGAACAATAAGGGAAGTCATTTGGCTCTGAGGAAACTGAATTTGAGATTTTGCTTGTAGAATGGATCAGACTTCTCCTCAAAAATATTTTTTTTAAAGAAATTCTTTCTCTTATACTTACTAACAAAAGAAGTAACGGATTTGATTTTCAAATTATTTGATTCATAAATATTTTCATGGTGTTTGGCGGGTGGTATGTTGCTATCTGATTCTTGAGCCCAATATTATATGTCTAATTGGATTACGTTTCCTAGAAGTACTATTAATCTTGACATTTTAAGAGGGGATGGTTCTAAATGTTTATGTGGAAAATGTGTGGAAACAAAAGTTTGGAAGACAACGGGGCTTGACTCGGGTTATCACATATAGGTGTTTAAAGCTATTTAAGATGCTGACCTTCCTCTGCTACTCCAGATGGATATTAGTATTCTGTTGATTTTGTATGATATCTTCTAATCCCACACTGATATCTCAGATTTATCTAAAACCGATTAGATACCTATATGTGGGTAATCAAAGTGTTGAACTTCTAGATGTCTATAGATTGATAAGAAGAGTCCAAATAACTTTGAAACATACTGCAGTATTTTGTATTTTATACACCAGAAATCTTAGAAAGTAAGATGAGAGTCTAAATGTGAATTTGACAGCATCTAATATGAAGAAAAACATTGCTTAGAGTAGTTATTACTATGCTACACCCTCTCAAATTTTGACATTAATCACTGGGAAAACTACTGTGAATTACTATGCTTTGAAAGTGAGTCAACAGACTAGTAACAATAAAAAATACATCAGAAACTCACCTTTGTACATTGTCATTTGTTCTTTGTGTTTATGATAATAGCTTTTAATTATGCTTCAAGATATTTCACATGAAGAGTCAAGCACTAGTAATAAGAAGCCTTGCTGCTGTGTTTGTTATTAATTCTCTGCTGATTTGAAGGTGACATTATGCAGGTTTGTCAGATTTTAAAAGACATGGATTAATATTGCCTTCATTAAGAAAATAAGTTTGTTTGTTTGTTTTCAACATGATAATGGAATGATCCATTATATAGAGAATTTAAGAAAATGAAATGATTCTTCTGAGGAGAAAAACAGAATAATCCAATCTATAGATACAGGACCGTGGAAAAAACCTTAGATTTTCCCATTCCCTATTATGAGTGTGCATAAAGGATGGAAAAGGGTAGGAATTAAGATCTGGATCATTTTGAGTGTTTTGAATAAAAGGTTTCATTCTAATCCATCACTGCCTTCTGTCTTATCAAGTGTAGATCTTGACAGTGGTTTAATGCAAATGTTGTGAATATTGCTATTGTTCATTGTACATACTAAGAATGAAGAAGCTACTGTAATTTTATGATTGGCTTATATGCACAACTGCATTTGTATGTATGCACATTGTGCTGGTTTTGGCTAGGAGAGAGTAAATTTTCTTCATAGGAGCTAGTATGGGGCTCTGTTTTGGATTTGTGCTGGAAGCAGTGGTGATAACACAGGGATGTTTTAGTCACTGCCGAGCAGTGCTTACACAGAGTCAAGGCCTTTTCTGCTTCTCACCCCACCCCACCAGCGAGGAGGCTGGGGGTGCACAAGGAGTTGGTAGGGGACACAGCTGGGACAGCTGACCCCAGCTGACCACAGGGATATTCCATGCCATATGTCCTCATGCTCAGCATATAAAGCTGGGGGAAGAAGAAGGAAGGGGGGACGTACGGTGAAATGGCATTTGTCTTCCCAAGTAACCGTTACGTATGATGGAGCCCTGCTTTCCTGGAGATGGCCAATGGCCTGCCTGTTGATGAGAAGTATTGAATGAATTCCTTGTTTTGCTTTTCTTACATGCGTGACTTTTGCTTTACCTGTTAAACGGTCTCTATCTCAACCCACGAGTTTTCTTACTTTTACTCTTCCGAGCCTCTCCCCCATCCCACCAGGGGGGAGTAAGCGAGAGGCTGTGTGGTGCTTAGTTGCCGACTGGGGTTAAATCATGACACACACACACACACATATTTTTTTGTATATATATATATATATATATATATATATGGGAGGGAAGGGGAAGGAAGGGGAAGCTTACGCTGTTTGCTGTGCTATCTGTCTATGTAAACACAGAGTAAAAATCCAGATCATTATTTTCATGAATATTGGATCAGAGTTCTAGCTTGTCTTCCATGGCTATAGGGAAAACCTCTGTACTAATACAGAAATTCATGTAGGACTTCTTAAACTGAATATTGCTAATGTTGTTCAATGCTGCAATTTAGAAAAAGGGTGACAGAAATCAAATTCAGTTTAGAATTCCGTTGAGGCAAATAGTGAATATTGGTTTAGAAACTACAATAAAATATTAAATTTCTGCTTTTTCAGGTTTCTGTAAAAATATAAATGTAACAAGTATTTCCACTTAAGGTCAGAGGGTAAAAAACTTGGGGTTTCTTTTCCTTTGGTTCCTGCTATACAGAAAGGTGAGGAAGTTACCTAGTCACACTGACCAATACATTGCTATTAAAATAGGAACATTGAAGAGGTTTGTAAACTTTTTCTTGTGGCTGCTATAGAGCGTTATTTTAAAAGAGATCTTTTACTCTGACAAATAAAGCAAAAAAACCCCATGAACCCAGGGAAAAAATATGAAGGTGTTAAAAAGAAAAAGAAAAACAGTGTTCAAAGGGGATGAGAAGTACCAGCTGTAGGTCATGTAAAACAACTGAGAGTTCATGAAATCTTATTAAGCGGAAAAGCTCAAAAGAAATAAGGCATTTCGTAATCCACCTCCTGGCTTCCTAAGCAGTGAAAGGATTGACTGGGTGAAGCCCAGTGTTTCAAAAGCTATTGCTTTACACTTTCTCAAGGCTAATTAGTTTTTCCAAAACTAAATTTATTCTGGTTTTCAGTTCAATTGTCTTGAAAGAATATGAAACACAACATTCAAGAACCCAACTGTCTCCTCAACAAAATGTGGTGTTTCTCAAGTCCAAGGTTGAAATAGAGTATAAGTTTAACATTCCCGAATTCAACCTTATAAAAGTACTTTGCCACACTATATTGATCCTGTTTCCAATTACAATACTTAAACCTCAAAAATCACATCTAGACATCCTAAAGAAGCTTCTAATAGATATAGTAAAAATACCTTTTGAAGTTTTCCAACAGTCTTGGACAAAGAATGTCTTGAAGAACGGACGCTTGAGTAAAAACAAGAAAGGAAAAAACAAAGGACAACAGGAATACAGTATTTCATCATAAATATGTATGTACTTGTAGACTAAATAATTTTCTGCAATTTCATTGAAACAGAATTTCATATACACATAATTCATAATTAAAAGTTCCACAAAGTCATGAGTCTATAATTGGAAGAAAAGACTCAGGTTTGCTTGGTTGGTTGTCCTTTTTCAAACTTCTAATGGTTTCTGCAATGGAAAAAAGATGCATGATGGAAGACAAGAACTATTTTAAAAAAATCTTATTTTCCTAGAAAAACTCAGAAAAAAATCCCAAAGAACTGCTATGCACAGTAGATGAAGTTCCAGAGGGGTTATTTACTACTACTAAAAACAAGGGCATTGTTTGTTTCACAGTAGTACCACTGTTTGTTTTGAAAGCACCCGCAGACATTTGACCTTTATTTTCCAATGACCATTTGAATTTGAAAAGAAACACTTCAAAAAAAGTCAGAAAGTATCATCACCAACAGCACATCTTTCCTCACTGAGAAAAGTGATTTAAAATGTGACTAATTAAAAGCATTTATCATCTTTCTGCTCTCTCCTTTTTTGTCCTTAACTACAATGCAATCATTTTAGTGATTGATGTCTTCAAATTCGTGTGTTTAACTTAGTCATATGACTAAAAATGAGTTAAGTACTTAATGGATAAAAACACTTCACTGAATGTTAGAATATTATCACATGATATATTTTGTGCATTCTTTTAACCCTTATAATGTTCACCTAAAGATGTATTAAAATTTCTCTTGAAATAAATGTTAAATAAGTCCAAATATGCTAACTTGTACAGAATACCTGCAAGGTATGTAACATACCATTTCAGTATCATCATAAGTAAAGGTTTTAAGGATTTAAGTTTTTAAAATATCAATGAATTGGTTAATGCCCAAATTAGCCTCTATTAGGACTGAATGCTACAGGCAACTTCCAGAGAACAGCTTCATCTCCTGGGTAGTTATTTCCATATTTTTTTCTTGATATGAATCACTTCATAGTCATAGCACATTTGGTAACCAGAAAAAATCTTAGCTTTCCCTTATTTAGTCATTGCTGAAAAAAAAAAAATAGGACTAGAAGCTCTCTTAGTGAATCACAATTTCTAATCAAAAGTCATTATCAACATGTGAATATAACAGGATGTGCACAATGAAAGAGTTGTCTTGGTAGATGTCACAGAAAACAAGTTGAAATTTGCAATTTGATCTAAAAACAAAACAGATGTTTCATCTTGACTGAATGTCTTTCTAGGGGCCACCTTCACTGAGGAGTGGAAGTTAGGTATGTATTTTAACAGGATTTATTTAGAATGCAAACAAAATTGAGAAGCAATTTATATTGACTGGATGCCAGATTTAATTAGTATTATTTTGCAGAAGATACGGGAATTCAAATTTGATGCAACAGAAGACAGAAATTAATACATAGAAGTGAAACCATTTATTTAAAAGGACTGAATAAATAACACAAGAAGTTTCCCAGGGAAAGAGGTCACTGAAGGACGTGTGGTACAATTACCAACTCTCTTTACAAAAACTATGGTCATTCAAATGAACTTATCCAATTGCAGATTTAAAACAGATAAAAGAATTAATCCCTTTCCAATGGGTAGCTCTTACTGCAATGATATTGAAACTGAAAAAAAGTTTATCTGTTTTCAAAAAGGAAATAGAAAAGTTCACAGAAGAAAAATTCAAGGAAGATTATTAATTACATAGAAACCATATTAAGAAGTCCTTGAGACAAAACCTGTTTGACCTTGGAGAACATTCTGAGCATTATCACTACATATTTGTCTTGTTCTTACATACGTGTAGATGTGGCACTTAGGGACATGGTTTAGTGGTGGATGTGGCAGTGTTAGCTTAATGGTTGGACTCAATGATCTTAAAGGTCTTTTCCAACCTAAATGATTCTATCATTCTTCTCCAAACATCCACTTCTGGCCACTGTAAGAAACAGGATACAAAGCTATATGGACCTGCTGTTTAATGTGGTTTAGTTGTAGTGTTAGCAGCAGTGTTAGCAGCAGTGGCAAAGCGAAGTCCATCTATGACTTGTTTTCCAGCTCATACTAGATTAATCCAGTCAATTAGTGCTGGGAAGATGTAATCAAGGTCTTTGTTTGGGGGAGTGGTTTTCTGCAGTCTTCATCCATGACACTAATTCAACTTGAATTCATTCATACTTTCAAAATGAACATACAAGAAGATAAAACAAAATAACTAGTATGATTTTATGTCAGAGTTTAATCAATTTATGAAAAAGTTCATAAAGTTCACTACAGTCGTTGATTCAGGATGTTCTTTCTAATCATATGTTCCTGACATGTTTCCATTTTTAAAAATAGAATTTTAAATTAAATCTTTTAATTATATTGGTTTTATTATGTTATAAAACAAATATATTGAGGAATAGATTACTGGGAGCTTGTAGTACTCCAGAGTATGGTCAATCCTATACTCTCCTTATTCAGAGATATATATTAAAGACAGCTCTGTTACATAGAAATATTTCTTTTAACATGTATGGATTTACCACCAGGAACTACAGAGACTTTAACCTTTAAAAAATACAGTGATGACACTCTGAATTCTGTGATGCAGTCTACACTCACTCTAGAGTGTCCTCTTTTTGGTCTGCCTTTACTTCATAGTATCCTAGTGTCAGGATTTCATCTCATAGCAACCATAGCCAATAAATCAGTTGAGATAATTTTTTATCTTGTTAAGAAGTATAAGAAATCTCCAGTGCAAAACTCCCAGTAGAGGCATATAAAGTTCATCCATATTGTACAGAGTAATCATAGTTCTGCCAAAATTAACATAATATATTTGTATATATTATACTAATTATCATTAACTCCATAATTCCAAATGTCTAATTTTGATTGTTTAGTAGACCAGAAAATTATTTAATCGGGTCATTAATGTCTCCTTAATCAAGTTTTATTATTAGGCTAAAGCCTTAATCTGATTTGAATTATTAAAAGGGCCTCTCACAGTTTATTTGTTTGTATAATGACAAGAGTGCCTAAACCACCAAGCACTAAGTAATAACCATAGCATAGCTGTACTGTGCATCCAGGGATCCCAACAGGCTTTTCAAGGTATTCCCCCAGGTTTTTGTTTGGAGTTGCCCGGGGGTTTTTTTGTTTGCCTGTTACCTCCGTTCTGCTCTCACAGAGATAAACAGATTCCCACGACTTCTACTGTAAGATGCCAACTTCGAACTGCTGCATGCTGAGAAGGTAGAAATAACAACCATTTCTCATACAGTTCAACTGCTTCTCTCCACCGAGTTGCCCATGTCCGTTTTGCCCATGACTGTTCAAGCAAGTTCTCAAGTTACCCTCTATTAGTAACTAGTAATAATGTTGGTACAATCAAAACGGGAACTTTTCACCTGGCATTTTTTCATAACTGTAGGGAAGTAATTCTGGAAGGTTTATTACCACTGAGAAAGAAGAATCTCTTATGAGAGACAAATGTATCTATATTAATTTTCTTCGTAAATGGACTAGCTCTTCCTATTTTATTCATGCTCAGATATTTATTATGTTGAACTAAATGACAATGGAAGTATTCAAAGAGGTATAACAGTGAAAGGTATTAAAACCCCTAACTGAACTAAAGGTAGAGGGTTTTTGTTTTGTTTTGTTTTGTTTCCAAAAACGAACTAGATTGTCTTCAGTAAAAAATGTAGCTTTTTCCTTTGGAGATGGAAGTTGACAATACTAAGTCCATCAGCAACTCATTAAAAACATAAAAAAATATATAATAAATAGTCCAATTCATATAATAACTCATATAATAAATAGTCCAGTACATCAAGCATTATTATTCTGAGTGTAAATAAAATATAAACTTTTTTCCATGAATTTTTAGAAATCAATGAAAAATACATGGAATCTATGTATATGCAAAATGAAATACCTTCTGTTTACTATACAAATCAAGAAAATGTTATTTTATATAGTGAAGATCCTCTAAAAGACAGAAAACTTAACTCGGGGAAAAAGAACTATTAGGTTTTTCTTGTTCTTGCTTGTATAGTATGTATATGTATACTTATTACATTTAATTCAGCAGGCGGGCATTCACATCATACACCATTTTTACATTCCAGTCTCTAACTACCTACTTTTTTCCTACTTCTGACCCTACAGTGGGAAATTTGCAGTCATTATCTTCGCCAAAATAGGCCATTTCAAGTTGAAACAAGGGAATAGTTATAACACTATATCATAACAATAAATGGTTAACAAATCTGCCCCTTCCACAAGCTAGACAACAAACCTGAACTCTTCAATTTTATCACATTTCCTGGGGGCCTTTTATTTGACATTTTTGTGGGGGTGGGTGGGGCTTTTTGTTGATTCATTTTTTCCAAATGATATTTCCTGTGGAGTTTTGGAAATAACAGTTTAGGAATAAAAGTAATAACAACTATGAAATTATATTGTGAACTTTCTTACATAGTTTCTAATGTTTTATACAATTTAAAAGAAACTGGAGCGTTGCAGAATAAGTCCATATTTCAGAGTTTAGTACTTTCACTTCAGTATTTTCCTATAGAAAATTATTTTGTGTTCCATCACGAAACTAGAAGTCTGTGAGTTTTGCTTTCACAGTGACATTTTTTTCGACAAAAGTTTTAATGAAGATGATAAGTTCTCCTGGGATATGATAACAAATTCATTTAATTAGAAATCAAAGCAGATATTTAACAAACTTCCTTGCATCATCCTCTCTCTCCCCCTCCTCCCCCGAGATCCTGTTCAATATCTGTAAAAAAAATAAAAATTCCCTGAGCAAGACAAACACATTAAACAATATGGAATCCATATGGAAAATATACTGTTTTTTCTAACAATACATAAATAATTATATAGATTATTTTATTCTAGAACAACTAGTAAAAATATTATTCACTCATTAGAAAAGCAGAGAAAACTTATTTCTGCAAAATAGTTTTTCTTTAAATTTTACAAGCTGGTAACAAGCACAGAAGATGTATAAAGTGACCATGATGAACCAAAATGCTTTATTTTTTTCATAGTTTGAGTTAATATGCTTCCCTTTATTATTTTTAGGTAGATTAATTAATTACTTTTAGTGGCTAGATCTCTATAGTATAACTTGGAAAAAAAACCCTTTAAAATTGTTTCTTTTTCAATTATTCCTATAAACTAGTAAACAAATACATATAATTTGATAATCATATACATGTACAAAATAAAACAACTTATCGAATTATTTTAGAAATATGGATTTCACGAGGAATAGATCTTCTGTAGAACTGAAACTGTTCACAAATTCTGTACAAAATCAGTGAAAAACCTTGGTAGAAACAAAAGAGAAAGATAATATAATAATCTCTAAATATTTTCTTCTGACATTTTCAAATTAAATACATGAAATATGGAACTCCAGAAATATCAGAGAAACTCCTGCAATATTTTCAAAATTTATTTTTTCCAAGTATATTTTTCCAAATATTTATTTCTACTTGATTATTTTTCAAAGAGAGTAATAAGAATTTAAACTGCCCACTAAAACTATACAAGCAGACTAGAATGTGTGTGCTTATATATGTTCATATTATTCATTCACATCATGCAAAAAATTGGAAAAAAAAATCACAATGTAATTTTTAACAATCTACGTTTTTCTCCAGTATTTCATTTTGGTCATAAAATCAAAATGTACATTCTTTGAGTAGATGGGACCTGAAAAGGAATTGTAGCATTGCTAAAGTCAGCCTTGCTGTTAAGAAATTATTTTTGTGTTTCTTATTGAGTACACGCCTTTGATCACATTAGTAGTCTCAGGAAATAAAAAAAAATACCATCATGTTATCATCTAATTCCTAGCAATTAATTACATGAAACAACTGTGTGAATAGATTACTAAACTAATTCATAGGGTGTGCAATGAAAAATACCAAAAACCATGTGTGGTTACTGACATAATGTGTGGTTATTGACTCAAAAATAATTAATAGTTTTAAAATAACACCATAAAATCTATTTATTTTTCTACTTTATTAATGCTACAATCATATATATCTCTGTTTCTCTCACCCTACTTAATCATCCACTCAATTTTGTCTCATATGTAGCTGATGTAAATATTATATTTGTATGTGCTGTGTCTTTACATACATGTGTATTTATATAAATGCCAAGATTTTATGAATGTATTGCACATAGATTTTGTATAATATATATGAATATATGACATATAAATATGTAGTATTTGATTTTAAATTAAAGTAACTCTTCTTCCAAACGTTTAAAATACCCACTAAGCGCGTAAAAGGAATGACTGCATAAGTGTCCACTATGCAGTCATATTGTGCAAGTAATTTTGCAAGAGAGAATGCTAACATTTAACAATCTATATCTAATGTTTTATAAGGATCAACCCAATGAGAGTTTTGTTATACATACATATAAATCATAGAAAATAAGGATAGACAATGAAAATACAGGAAGACCTTTAACACTAAAGTGAAGTTTGATTTTAGTTAACATTTACTTCCAAATATAGGAAATAGCTTGACTCCATTCCAGAATAGGTGACACGTTTATCTTACCTTGTGCCCTCCTGTTCCCCAGTAGTCTTTGACTTACCATATTGTGACCTTTATAATAGCTTTATAGAGGATCAATCAGGCCAAGACAGAACTGTAATACAAAGAAGTATTCATTATTTTATATTGGCTTAAACTAATAGGCATGACAAGTAAAACACGGGTGATTGATTTCCTGACCTTTAAAGTGTTTTATATGTAAAGTGCATAAGTTCCAGGCATACAAGATATTTAATGTTAAAAATGAATTTTAATGTTTAACTATATTTGTTATATGCTGCCATTGGAACTCACGTTCCATGCCAGCAAAATCTACTATTTCATCTCTTTGCAACGACTCTTTTCATGAACTTCTCTGATACCTTTCCAGTTCTTTAAAGTATAGTATGAATATCCAGAGAATAAGATCTCTTTTAATAGCTATTCATTTTATGTGACTATGTACTGAATTGGAATCAAATCAAAATCAAGTTCAGGAATTTTTCAGAGGCTAACTTTCCAAACAGCTACATAAACTACTAATGTATCTTTGGGACTGAATATAAAATAATAGCACTGGAAATTGTGTGGGAGTGAGAAACATAGGTGAAAAATGCATGTTTTCCTGTTTCAATGAAAATCAGAACCCTTTTGAGAAAGAAATTCATAATCTAACTAACATAAAGAATTCCTTGAATCTTTATGCATTTGTTCACTACAGAGAGTGAGTTTTGAGCACCCACTCATAACTTATTTATAGGAGACTTAGCTAAGGTTTTCTAGAGCCCACTATGGCCTGAAGTATGTAAAATGCTGGAGATCAATTTTGAGATGTGAATCAAGGGATCTAATTTTCAATTACAATAGAATGGTACTGACCTTCTTAAAACTAAATGTATTTATAGGGTCTCCTGTCAGACGCTCTCAAGTTCAGGTGCCTCTTCTATGAGTATCTTCTCTTTGAAGATATCAATTCTAAGAACAACATCAACCTAAAATCACAGTGAATGGAAGCAACTGTTAAACCATCTATTTCAAGTCTATATTTCAGTGTTCTTTGCATTTGCTTCTTTTACTCTCTTCTATATCCCATGAATCTTAACTTTCATGATGTTTAGTGCTTTGAAAAATCTGTAATTAGCCCAACATGTAGCTACCTTAATTCTGCCTAGAGACCAGAATACGGATCTCATTATCAAGAAAATAGCAAATAATTATCTTCATTTGCTCCCTAGGGTCTTCATAGTTAGAGAATTAGGTTTTGAATTTTTTCTACTACTGTGAATCTGAATGGAATCACACTGCTACAAATATCACTTTTTTAATGCATGCATTTCAAAGTTTGTCTTTTTTTTTCACTAGCTAGTGTCGTCAATTACTTATCCTTTTGGTGATTTCCTTAAACTAGAGGAGTCTTTCTTTTGCTGAAAATACAGCAGGTCTTAAGAACAGCTTTGGTGGGTCATTTCAACATGTATCTTATCAAACAATACCGAATAAGAGTCACATGGCTACAGGTTAGAATGGGTTCTTCTAGCCATGGTTCTTCTCCCTCATGAATTATAAGTTTCTTAACCACTAAGGCCACCTGTGGATGCAGAATGAGGTTGTGTTTATCTTGAAAAACAAAAACTGTTGACATTTATGCAAAAGGAAGAAAAAAGTGATCACCATAAATATTTGGGAGATTGGATTTAAGTGCATTTCCTGAACTTTCTTATCATCAATTTGTGACAATGTTCTCATTTGTAATAAAGATATATTACTATTTCAAGCAATAAGGGGTCGCCATACTGCATAATTATACAAAATAAACATACAGTTAGCAGTTCTGATATTTAGTTGGTGACTAATTGTTAAATCATAAATGCTAGAAATTGTGTTAAATTTGTTGGTTAAGCGCCCCTTCCTAGGAGTAATTGACATGTCCCCCTCCTACACAGTGGTGAAAGAGTATACAAATAGCACATTAAGCCTAAGAGTTCCTGTGCTCATCCTGCTGGATGACTAGGTGCAGAAAAATAAAGCGCTGCAGGAAATCAAGTGAAATTAGCATGATTTTCTTCTTTCTGTGTCTCCTGCAACTTTCTTCCTCTTTTGCTTTCTCTTTTTTCCCCGGTTTTCCTTATTTGAAGCATGTTCCAGTAAAAAGAAAACAAACAAACAAAATCAATAACTCCTTTCTTGAAGTCTGTCAGGATTTGATCAGAAGAATTATTATTTTAATTATTATTCCTTTAGAAGTGGAGAAGACATTGGGATTTCTTACTTCCACACACATGTTCTATTCCCTATTTGGAAAATCAAGACCTGGAATTCCCTGTTACAACTATTAAGTTGCCCTGTCCAACCTTTCTTGTCCTCTCTAAGATCCTGGTCTCTTTCAAGATATCATCACTCTCCTGGTAGCAGCTGAACGCTACATTTTCAAAGAAGAATGTGTAGTTAATATACTTGTACATTGCCAGATCTTCTAACAGGATGCTGAGTTAACTGAGTATCTCTTATCATCATTAACTGAGTATCATTGCTGATCCTACAAGTAAGAGTAATGACAGTGATTTTATTTCTAAAAGAGTTAGTCTGAAAGATAATACTTCTGGAAATGACGTAGTTGGAGGTATTTTGATTCCAAATTAATACAAGGTCAGAATGCTCAACTGTTAGCATCTGAACAATGCAAGTCTTACAGTTAGCCACATTTTTCTTAGCATCTCTGTCTCTGTTAAATTAAATTCTTTAGTCAATTCAGTTGAGTGTAGGCTATAGGATAGGACTCTGATTTTATCTTCTGTAAAGAAATATCATGAAAAGCACTTTAAAAATTACTATCATTAGATCACACAATGTATGATTGGGCAGGGCAAATCTGTGCCTCTAACAGTAGGTGATAGTAAAAAACTGCATAAGAGGACTGATGTGTGAGGAAAAGCTTAAAAAAACAACACCACCACCACCACCACCCAAAAAAAACCCCCAAAATTATAAGGGATCAAATCTCTTGTTAAAAAATCTAAGTCTTCAGAAGGATATGAAATCTTGTTCGTATTCAAGCACTCAAGATTACTATCATGTAATTGATATTTCTCCACATATGATGCAGTTTCATCAAAGAACAAAGGAAATAGTCATGGAAGAATGATTAAGACTTTGAGTGTTTCCTCTACTGCCATTAAGATTCAAAACCCACGATCAACCTGACACTGCAGATCATTATCAAATATAAGGTTCAAATTATACTAAAAATAAATCTTTAGTTTTACATTTATACGTATGTATTTATAGAGATGTAACATGTACTTCCTCTTTAGGAATAACTCCAAGGGATTATTTTTTATTGTATGTTTCTTTGTTTTATCTGAAACACAGAGGAAGCCCAGTTGCAAGAAACTATATGGTGGTACTTATTCACTTTATTAGTCCTGTTTTCTGAAAAATAAGAACTGACTCAGACCTTTGTTTTGCCACCTCGTCAGAAGAAATCTAGATCATGCTGTCACGGGCTTTAAAAGAAAGGTTGAATGTTTATGATACGTACACATATGTCATGTGTAATACATGACATGATGTATGTGGTATATCTTAACCTTCTTTTCATCCATGTATACTTACACATGCAAATACATATACACGTACATATGCATATATATATGTATGTGTATATACAAATATATATGTATATATGTATGTCTATATACATGTGTGTGTGTGTGTGAATGCAAGCTCTTGTTGTACATATACACATAGTCACACTTATTACACATGCCTATTCTACAATTCCTATTTTTATCTATTGTCAAAGCCTAGGTGCCAAAACAACCACACAAGATGTTTTCTCAAGATTTTTTGCAGCCTAGATTCTCCAGATTCAAACTCCTTATTTAAGAGTCTCAGACTTCACCTTCTTTGTCGTATTAGGTTTTTTAGTTGTAATTCTACAGATTCTAGCATTGGATTTCTCTCTTTACAGGTTTATTATTATTTTTACTTGAATACATTTTTAAGTCACACAAACTGAATTTTACAAAATTGGAAAAATTCACTCATTATTGATTACAAATATTACTACCAGGTACTTTTGGAGAATAATAATTTTGAGGAAAAGCTGGAGAATAACCTCAGCCAGTGAATTTTTGAAATAGTTTTCTTAAGTGTGTCATGTGAAAAATACCTATTCACTGTATCTGAAACATAAGTTTTCTGTAACAAGACTGAGAACACCCTCGTGAATTTCAGGGTGAAAGATTAAGATAGAATTTTCGGAAAAAACTACTACTTATATTTGAAATACAGTTTATTACATAACTTTAAAAGTCTGCCTGCACCAATTGTGTAGTTTATGGCAATCAAACTGTTGGAAATACTTACTGAATTTCTTGAAGGTCTTTCATCTCTCTTTCCCTAAAACATTAACTACAACAGGTAATTAAACAAAGTAACTGTATCTAAACAATTACAGATAAAGCTAAAATCAAAGTTCATCTTTGTGCTAACAGTATTTCAGTTGAGAAAATTTAAATAAGATGAATTAGTCAGTTATTCAAGAAAGAAATAAGTACAGAATAATGCAATATTGGAACAGAATGATCCACCCAAAATCATGTAGAAGGGCAACATTGATCTGATTAAAAGGAAAAAAGAGTTTTAGTGGTTGGCTATGCCTGAGCTAATCGTGATAGGCTCCATTCACAGTCAATGAAGAGAAATAGATGCTTCCAGGTATGATTCATTTCACCCCTAATGAAATGTCTAAAATTGGTCAGATTAGCTGTACCCTAAAAGAATCTTTTTTCTCCACTAATCAGAAAGGGCACACACAGAGACTGGCTTAGCTGTCAGTGTCTACAATGTGGGTGGTCAAATATAACTAAAACGTAACTCAGCAAATTTCTGTAATACATATGCACTGTTTTCCATATATCTAGTCAAATCCTATTTTCAAGAATGTGTTAATAGTAGTAACAAGATGGAATGGTTTAAATGGAGTTGATCGGACCTAGATGAACAAATCCTAATGAAGTTCACAAAGTTGTGAGCCTGTCTCCTTAGAAAATCTCAACTTAAAAAGTAAAAGAAATCATACAGACACAGTAATTTTGAGTATTTGAATCTAATTCTCTGCCCTTGTAAAAAGATAAGCACAGCAATAAGAGATTTAAGCAACTGAATACTAGTTTAACACTAATTACGTCTCTCAGACTGAATGAAATGGCATTTTGAATTTACGAAGTTGTGCCCAAGACACTATCTTAAGAATATGCCATATGCTCAGCCACATAACATAACTGACATTTACAATAAGCAAAGTTATACTGATTTCAGCAAATACTCTTGTAAACTACATTTAAGGACACTCAGTGTAACACAGTTTGCTAGAGAATTGATTTATTTCATTAACTGGGGGGGGTTGCATTTGTTTTTTTCTTTTTTTCTGCTGTTAGCAAGATACTATTTCTCAGTGTCTGTGTCTATCTAGAAGTTATCACCATGATATATGAGTGTACTAGAAGAATAAGGAACCATTGATTTATAGCACAGTGTGGATATCAAAAACTTTAAAAATTAATTTTCAAAACCACGTTTACCCTCAACATACCTGAAATTTGTAATCTTTGAAACTGGATGTGTACAGAAGTTGTCCTTCAAAGATTCAGGGCACAAAGGGAAATTAGACTAGCTGTAGAAAATGTTACATTAATTTAAAAAGTCTGGCTTAACTTCAGGTATTTGAGAAATTCATTCTATTAGAAAATTCTGGGGAAAAAAAAAACGGCCTTTTTGGGTAGTAACTGGGCGCTGCTTTGTTCATCTTTAAACTTTACCAAATTTGCTTTAGCCTGGTTATCACAGTGAATACCAGGTGGGCTGGTTTCAGTCATGTAAACATAAGTTTATAGGGCCATTAATGATTGCTTAGAAATTCTTGTGGCTTCCAGCTGCTGCTGCTGAAATCTGTGGACTTACTTAATTCACGTTTGCCACATTTGCCAGTCCCATGTCTTAGACCACTGTAAATGTCCGTGAATCAAGCTGCGTAGGAAATAATCTGGTTTACTCAAAGGTTACCACCTAAAGTCAGGCATCTAGTCTCAGTTTGTCAACAGGAAAAGAATTTAACTGTGCAAACTGTCAATGATCAAAATCTTGTTTATGGGCAAGGAGGAATCACCTTATGTATACAATGAATAATTTATTGTTAGTATAATTGAAATTTTAACAGTCTAATCCAAGAATCATTATTAGTTCAGATCCAGTTGTTACAGAGAAAGAAAGAATAGTTCTATAGAGAAAAAGTCGCAATAAGTGCCCATGGTTTACAGTTTCGGGGTCTCTAGTGTTAGCCTATACTCCATCCCTTATCTTCCCATAACTGTGCTCCTCTGTGCCGCACCCTGTGTCCCCACTTCTCAAGTCCTCTGCTGTAGTACCAGGCCTCTATTTCTCTATGCTATCGTTAGGTTAGCATCGTAAAATGTTGGTGGCACTGTTTATAAGGTATGCAAAAGCAAACTAAATTGTTTGGTCAATTAGAAAAATTACTGTCACAGACAAACCAAGTGAAACAAAGCCTCAAGCAGGTCAATAAAAGATCAGACAAGAGCAGGTCCAACAAGCCTTAGTCCTGTGGCTTTGTACAAAGCATGTGTCCTGTTACCAGC
The DNA here is from genome assembly GCA_009819775.1 of Phoenicopterus ruber ruber. NCBI lineage: Eukaryota > Metazoa > Chordata > Aves > Phoenicopteriformes > Phoenicopteridae > Phoenicopterus > Phoenicopterus ruber. The sequence continues at coordinate 183,841,027 of CM020215.1, read as the reverse complement.
AGTGTCAATACCATACTTCGAGCTACAAGGTAACAAAACTCAGGTTTCTAGTGCTATTTCAGATACCAAAGAACATCCTGCCTTCCTCCAGCTCTCAATTTTAGATGCCCTAGGATGTCTGAAAATGGAGATTTGGAGGTCAGTTAGAATACTGATGATGACAGATATGACACAATCTGCATAAGATTCATGTTCTGGAGAGGCAGCTAAAGGCCAGGGAGAGTTCCCTAAGGCAGCTAGGATGGCATAAAGTGCTTATGTTAAGTCTGTTATAGATACAATCAATGAAGAAAGCAAGCTCTTCTGAGATGGCAATTCATCCCAACCAGAGATAAATTTAATGTGAGGAAGTGACTTAGGACTGTCTGGTCTCTTCTGACTATAATGGGAGAATACACAGCTAACTTAGACTTGGAAACCTAAGTTTAAGACAGCAAAATTAAAAGAGAAGAAATTATCATTCATGCTGCAATAGCAGCAAACATTTCTGAGTTGTCCTTGATTATGTGTTCGCTCCACCACTATTCCAACCCTTCAGAGTAAGAGACTTCTCTGCTTCTGAAGTCACATACCCATGCTAAACTGGCAAGACTTGCTAACACAGCACTGTCTATATAAACATACTCTCTCTTTTTAAATCTAAAACCCCTCACTTGATTGCATTTTTCTTTTAAACATAAACCAAAAGTGTGAAATTCAGACTTTAACTGTCACACCTCTTAATTAATTTTCCTTTTTCATGCTTTGTGAAACAACTGTTTCAGTTCTAACTCCCTCCTGTTCCTCACTTCAAAGAGCTTCTCTCAGAAAATAAAACAAGTTCTTAGACAGGTGGGGTAGTTAAACTAAAGCATACTATATGGGTTGCAGATAATGATATTCAATGAATTTCCTCTATAATCATCCCTAAATGGCTGATCAGGGAGTATATATGGAGGGGAACTGATTAAATAATGAAAGCTATCCTTCAGCTAGTATAGTTAGCTGAACTGAATTAATCATAAGTTATTCTTTTTGAGTTCAGCAAAGGTGCTGGTCTAGAGAGCTTACATCAAAGATCAGCGTGCTTTTTGGGCTCTCTGAAGTCCATTTATTGTGTTATGGTTCTGAATTACTTGCTAACTCTCTTTTAACTATAATAAGGATGGATTCTGGTTGCTCTAAAGTAGATTTTAGGTCGATTTTTAAATTGTTGTTCTGGGAACATGAATTCCCATCATCAGGGACACATATAAGCTTAAAAAAAAAGACATGACTACAAGACATAGTTTGAGTGCCTTGAAGATCAGCTCTGCAATAATTAGTTGTATTTGATATAATGAGACAAGTGGGTAGTTGTTGTCCTGCACTTCTTTTTTGTGGCTTTATAACCTGAAGGGAGTCTGAGAGACTTAACTTATGGACATTTTATCTTAAACAGTTTTTCTTCTCTGAGTAACCAGTATTATATTCTGACCTTGGTAACACCTCCAGAAAATGGATTAATACTCCCCGATTTATTAAACATCTCATGGTTATCCTTTGTTTTATTCATCTGATACCTAAAAGAATCACTTATAGACATGTTGACTCATTCTTTCCCATCTAGCATTGGACCCAGTGCACCTAACTCTTGTTTAATTTGGGGTTTATCTACAGAAACTCATTTATGTCTCTAGTAAAAATCTGAACAGGTAGGCTTGTTCTAGGATTTACTGACACTGATACTTAAGTTCAAAAGGCATCTCCCAGGTTGTCTTGGAAGTTTCCTGAGAATATAACTTCAGATACTTGTATGCCATATTATGTGGAGAAGGCACAGGAATAATCATTTGCATGCTAACCTAGCAGTCGATTTTGCCCAGAAAGTCAGAGAAACTGGTTGTACGTCTGCTTCAATCTAAAGGAGCTTGAAAATACTTCTTTTATATCCTAAGCAAGTACCACAACCACCTTACCATAGGATGTCCTTGGTGGCAACATTCTCTATTCCTCCTTCTGAAAGCAAATAATTGTGAAGCTAAGAATGCAAAAGTTCAGATACAGAACAAGTATTTTTATGACAACTGCTTGGAAAGGGAGAATGAGATTCTGAATCTACTCTTTTAAGGTTCGTGAGGGTGTTGATTTTGTTCGTTTGTTTAATTTAGGAATATTCTACTATTTGATATATATGAACATAAAATAGTTAAATGACACTTAGAGGAAGTAGACAGCATATTCTCTCGAGGCTGAGGTGAGCATGATATTGGTTATCTGAAAGTGCACATTTCAGTGCAAAGAGGTAGTTAAAACAGAAGACTGAGACAAAGAGTTAAAATTCAGCATGATAACAGAGGCTTCAAACGCATAAGGACTTTGTCGTGGCAACTGGGTGATCTTTCCAAGGCTGATGACTGAATTCTGAAGGCTTTGTGCTTCTAAAAGATTTGCCTTACAGAAAGAAGCAATCAGTAATGCCTGGTTTATATATGCCAACTAACTGTATCAGCTATTGAGGAAGGCAAGGTCTACAATGGGAAATGAGAGCTAGTCTATCTTAACATAAGTGACTCAGTCACTGGAAAGCAATGTTAATAGAGCATGCAGCTTTTCTTTTTTTTTTTTTAAATATACTTTGACATTTCTCTTTTTTTTTTTTTGAAAGCTGTTACATAACACTTGGAGAAAAGGTGAACTGAGAACAGAAGTATTGGAGAAGGTACTCTATTCAGGAGCTTGATGAAAGGCAACTTCATTACCTTTTTGAAATTTCCTTCTCTTTTCTTCATTTCCTTTCCTTTCATCTTCCACATCTTCCTCTTTCATTGTGAATTTACATTCCATATAATGCAACATTACTTTCTATCATATTTCAGAATAGGATAAAGATATTCTTAATTGCAAAAGTCACAAAATCATACATAAAATTGATTTGTGGAAAAAATATATTGTACTTCTGAACTAACTTTTTTCAAGTATACTGCTTTCTGAAGTGTCTCCTTTTTCTGATCTACTTTTTGTCTAAATTGTCTACTGTAAAAGAGAACATCAGGTTACCTGGAAAACAAATAACATTGAGACTGTTTCAAATTATTTTCTTAAATATCACGAAACAGTGAGGTGAGTCTGATTCTAATGAGAATGAACTTTCTGAGGTAAATCTTTTGGAGTAATTTCTTTTTTTCCATGTTTTCCAGCTGGTAGGACAAAGCATGATCCATTGTTACCAGAATACAGAATCACAGAATCACAGAATCACAGAATGGCAGGGGTTGGAAGGGACCTCTGGAGATCATCTAGTCCAACCCCCCTGCCAGAGCAGGGTCACCTACAGCAGGCTGCACAGGACTGCGTCCAGGTGGGTTTTGAGTATCTCCAGAGAAGGAGACTCCACAACCTCCCTGGGCAGCCTGTGCCAGGGCTCTGTCACCCTCACAGTAAAGAAGTTTTTCCTCATATTTAGACGGAACTTCCTGTGTTCCAGTTTGTGCCCGTTACCCCTTGTCCTGTCACTGGGCACCACTGAAAAGAGTCTGGCCCCATCCTCTTGACACCTGCCCTTGAGATATTTACAAGCGTTGATGAGGTCCCCTCTCAGTCTTTTTTTCCTCAGGCTAAACAGCCCCAGCTCCCTCAGCCTTTCCCCATAGGAGAGATGCTCCAGTCCCCTCATCACCTTTGTAGCCCTCCGCTGGACTCTCTCCAGTAGTTCCTCATCTTTTTTGAACTGGGGAGCCCAGCACTGGATGCAGTACTCCAGATGGGGCCTCACTAGGGCAGAGTAGAGGGGGAGGAGAACCTCCCTCGACCTGCTGGCCACACTCTTCTTAATGCACCCCAGGATGCTGTTGGCCTTCCTGGCTGCAAGGGCACATTGCTGGCTCATGGTGAACTTGTCATCTACCAGGACTCCCAGGTCCTTCTCCACAGAGCTGCTTTCCAGCAGGTCAACCCCTAACCTGTACCAGTGCATGGGGTTGTTCCTCCCCAGGTGCAGGACCCTGCACTTGCCCGTGTTGAACCTCATGAGGTTCCTCTCCATCCAATACTCCAGCCTGTCCAGGTCTCACTGAATGGCAGCACAGCCATAGATTTTCTATTTCTATGCAACAGAAAAAAAAAAATAATCTGCTCAGTTCATATGACATATACATGTTTTACAAAACTGTATTTTGTCAAAAAAAATGGACCTTCAGAGATTTTCATCAGTTCAGACAGGGACATGACTCAAACACTTTACTAACAAAAAATATTTTTTACATGAAAAGCCATTCTCAAAAATAGTACATGTCCTATTTCAGAACCCAAGGTTAAACTGAAAAAGAAAATCAAGCATCAAGAGGTCAAAATGTTAGAGACAGATGCTTATGTCTTGTGGTGATCTCCGTGGGAGTTAGGGAGAAAGAAAACCTTCTCCTCCAGGAGTTTAACATCTCTGGAGTTTCTTTCTGGACATTACTTCAGCAGTGAGAATGAATCTTTGCTCTTACCTTCAAGCTCCTGGCGTTATCATATGTGGAACATTTCTTCTGCTTGCCTCCATCAGACTTTGGCAAATTCCTCTGCAAATTCTGCTCTGCATAAGGAACTGCTCCAGAGCAAAAGTCACGGTCCTGTTCCTTATATTGTCCTCTGAATTTTCCTCCTTGATTGAGATGATTTACAGTGCTCAAAGGTTTGTTATGACCCCTCTAAGGTGGTGGGAAGGCAAGTCTTTGTCCCGTAATGGAAGAACTAAATAATTTTGAATGGGAAAATATGGGCTGAATTTTTGGATACACAAAGATATTGTTAAGAAGTGGCTTTTATTAGGCAACTGTTGTCACATTAGAATGCAAGCACAGCATGTAAGAGGAAGGAAAAGAAAACAGAAGAAATGCAACAGAGAAAGATAAAAGACAGGTAATACGCATCAAAACAATGCTTTTAAACATGCTGTGAACTGACTCTTTCACTAGTGTGTCCCCATACAAACTTTGCTAGAGATCAAACCCATAACATACTGTGTAGCAGTAGTGATGTGTGGGTAGCACCTGAATGCTTCCACTCATTTCAGAGGGGAAAAAAATGTAGCTGCGTTTAATGCATTTTACAGATGTAGTGACCTAATATTTAATGAAGTGTATCTTGACTTTTCATCTGCATCAAAACTGTAAATATTACTGAAGATGCAGCATAATGAGTGGAGAGTGACTTAAATGATGTAAAATCAGTTTGAGTTTCTTAATGAAATAAAGAGCTTTCCTTTCAGTATGAGAGCACATATATACCGCCAAAACTGATCTTCAGCTTAGCGGTGTCCAGCTGAACAGTAGTGGCATAAGCTCAGAATATGTTAGGGTTTGAAACATAGGAAAGAAATGTGAATTTCCTTTCCTGTATTTTGTCTTTAAATGTTACCCCAGAAGCAAAAAAGAAAATACGAGGTTTGTGACATATCTAAATGACCAGAAAATACTGACTGTCATAGACGTTAATATTTTCTGTTAAACCCTGGGCTAATGAAGAAAGGGAAGCATTGTTGCAAAACAGTCTATTGCACTTGGTGAATTAACAGCTTTCTTAATTTTTCTGCTTCTACTTTTTTCTCTTTATATCCTTAGAGACAAAGTTTGGCATGATCCCACAGAATTCATTATGTCTCCATAAGTATGCATAGGAGTACTATGACAACAAAAATAAATTCATTTAATCTAGAAATATGGTTTTAAAAAATCCAGTCATCTGGGTCTGATTTAAATTAAATAGTCTTGTTTGTCAATTTTAATTTTGACATATGGTACACACAATGCTACAGAGACTTGATTCTCTCTTAATAGTCACAGGTTTCAGCACCTAATGACTTTAGCTTCACTGCCATATTTGAACTAGATGCATGACTTTCTTTTTTATATTCTTCATCAGCTAAGGCCATTCTAAAAACAAGTGCATATCACTGTCTACTAGCAGAATATATAACTTCAATAAGTTTAAGGGTCTTCCCCTGAGCTAGCTTTGAAAACTTATATCGTATAACTGAGTCAGGATTTTACATCCAGATAGTGTTAAAAAGCCTGAAAACATTTTTAGAAAATAGGACATGAATTCTGGGCTTAAAACTATAAAATATTCACATTTTAACCACTATGATCTACTCCCTCAAATGCAAATGCTAATACTGCTGTAAGCAAGACAGTTGAAGGATGTGAGACAAGGTTTGTACAGAAAGATAATATCCTTTATTAGAGAAAATATTATGAGTGGAAAAAACAGGCTTTTTCATCTACTGTTTCTTATTCATGCTTAGTGCTTGCCTTTCCAACATGTATTTCTTGTCTCAGTCCAGAGAAAGCTTGGGGTTTTTTTCCTAAAGGTGCTATCTCTTCTCACAAGCCGTGTCTCACGAAATATATGAGAGATGGTGACAGAGCTGCCTCTGCTATAGCATGAAAAATTATAATATGTTGATAGTTTAATATACAGTAATGTTGAAAGTTGAAGGATTCAACATACTACTTTTAGGTTGCAGAAATCAGTCAGGTTTCATGTCTGGGAACATAACTGTAGTGTACAACAAGCAGGTGTAGGGTCTATCCCTCTCCCTTCTTTGAAGTACAGAGTTATTGGCAAAGTCCTAGAAGCATCAGCCACAATGATTTTCATATACTTCCTGACCGTTAAGGAAAGACTGAAAATAACTTAAGCACATTGTCCAGCTACTACCTTCATTGTGTAACCACATGAATTATGAATCGGTGCCAGTGAAACAGAAAGACAGCAGGTTTGCCAAGCTGTCCATCTCAAGGGCCATCTTTTCATTCTGGGTTTAGCTGTACCAGTTGTGTCTTTATCATAAACTCAGGTATCCAGCTTTTAATATTCTAGTTGCTCTGTTGTAAGGTGCCTTTGGAAAGTAAAAAGAACCAAGAGCGGATGGGCTAAGAAATCATAGACTTCAGTACTATGAAATTTAACTGTCCTAGTGGTAGCCTTAATCTCTCAGGCATCTGAAGGTCTACTTTCCCTGATACCGCTTGCTATCCAGTTACCACACATGCATAATTTTATTTTATACATGATTTTCCCTTGATGATTTGGTCTTATTCTTATTAACTTTTCAAAGTTAATAGGAGGCTTTTTATTCACTTCAGCAGACCTTCCACAGATTAGATTGAGCACAGACACATAAGGGACAAGAAAGTCATCAGGAGTAGTCAGCATGGATTCACCAAGGGGGAAGTCATGCTTGACCAAACTTGATAAACTTCTCTGATGAAATGACTGGCCTGGTAGATGAGAGCAGAGCAGTGTATATTGTCTACCTGGACTCCAGGAAGGCCTTTGACACTGTCTCCTGTAAGATCCTCATAGACAAGTATGTTGATGTATGATCAGTGACATGAAGTCTAGTTGGAGTCTGGTAACTAGCAGTGTACCCCAGGAGTCAGTACTGGGTCCAGTCCTCTTTAATATCTTCATTAACAATCTGGATGATGGGACAGAGTGTACCCCTCAGCAAGTTTACTGATGACACAAAACTGGGAGGAGTGGCTGATACACCAGAGAGTTGTGATGCTGTCCAGAGGGACCTTGACAGGCTGGAGAAATTAGTTGATGGGAAGATCATGAAGTTCAACAAGGGGAAGTACAAAGTCCTGCATCTGGGAAGGAACAACCCTATGCACTAATATGTGCTGGGGGCTGCCCAGCTGAAAGGCAGTTTGGCAGAAAAGGCCCTGGAGGTCCCGGTGGACACCAGCTTGAACAGGAAGCAGCAGTGTGCCCTTGCTGCAAAGAATGCAAATGGTATCCTGGGCTGCATTGGGCAAAGTATTGACAGCAAATTGAGCGAGGTGACCCTTCTCCTTTATTCAGCAGTGGTAAGGCCACCTCTGGAGTCTTGTGTCCATTTCTGGGATCCTCAGTACAAGAGGGACATGGACACATTAAAGAGAGTCCAACGAAGGGCACATGGATGATGAGGAGACAAGAGCAGCTCACATATGAGGAAAGGATGAGAGGGCTGGGACTGTTCAGTCTGAAGAAGAGAAGGCTCAGGGGGGATCTCATCAACGTCTGTGAATACCTGAAGGGAGGTTCTAAAGAAGGCGGAACTAGACTCTTCTCAGTGGTGCCCAGTGACAGGACCAGAGGCAATGGCCACAAAATGAAACACAGGAGGTTTCATCTGAACATCAGGAACCACTTTTTTCCTGAAAAGGCGACTGATCACCGGCACAGGTTGCTCAGAGAGGTTGTGGATTCTTCCACCTTGGAGATATTCAGAAGCTTTTTAGACACGGTCCTGGGCATCCAGCTCTAGGTGGCCCTGCTTGAGCAGGGGGGTTGGATGAGATGACCTCCAGAGGTGCCTGCAAACCTCAGCCATTCTGTGATCCCGTGGTCTAAAATCAGGATAAATATGGATTATCACCATTCACTTTTTGTTAGCATGGAAGAGATTAAGTAAATTTACTGTAAAATATTGTTATGAGTAGTAGAAAATGGATTTAAGGTTTGAATGTCGACATAAAGAAATACAACTGTCATTTTATTATTAAAATTTCACCCTTGAAATATATGTGTTCATCACCTCATCTCAAAATTCTGTCATCTGTGTTCATTGAAATGGACAGTAATTAAAGTCACGGTATTGTCTGTCTTTTCTTTACATGTAGAATATCTTTTCTCATGTAAAGTTCAGGAAAACAAAATACTAGTATCGCTCACATAGTTCCAGAAGAAGACCATAATGATATTGCTAGATTTTAATTAATCCTTATTATTTCAGAGTTTTGCATAAGAAGAAAATAACTGTGTACTGCTATCCATTCTCATTAGAAGCCTTTCATATGAAATAGATACTATGATTTCCACTTTTGTAGAATATGTGAATTCAATTAATGTGACCCACAGCTACACACTGTCCCTGGCAGCTGTCTGCATTTTCATCAGCTGGACATTTCTTGTTTATACCTTGGTAACCTGTTGGGAAAAAACAGAATTGGCTAAGCAATTAAAATTCAAAAAAGGTCATAGTAGTACAATACATGAACATAGAACCTGATTTCATGTAACGGACTAGGCATTGAAAAATTCCAATACCTCATTTTTGGACACAGATTTTAATGAGAACAGAAACTGGCACAATATAAATCAGTATGACATGATTTCTTGAACATAAGGGGGATAGGAGAGGTGAAATATTAAAATCTCAAGATGTTCTCATTAGTCTGAAGACTGAAAAACTATGATTGTATTGGGTCACTATAATCCAATCCAAGAGGAAAGAACCCTGCCAATTTGTCAAGTACTTTGAATAATAAAGTAAAATATTCATTTGCAGAGAAATGCAGAGATTTTTTACGTTACTTAAGTAAGACACAAACATTCCGTCTTACCAGTTTTCATTTTCAGTGGCCTGACCCGGAATAGGATCCATGTCCTTGAGCAATGCATCCGGATGCTCTCAGCAATACATAGGGCAAGCTAACATATTAATGCTCTTATGTTAGCAGTAAATACTTTGTTTATCTGAATCTCCTCTACCAAACAGAACAAAAAGATGAGGAAATTGTTAATAAAACATTATCACTGAGAAAGAATAAGAGACATTTAATGCACTTTATTCTTAATGACACGACAATTGTCTTCTCTTGTCGTTCCACAAAATAATTTTTTCTAAAGTATTTTACTAGAACACATTAAAATTCTCTAACTAACATTACATTATGCTTATAAAAAGCTTATATCTAGTTTGGTTATTTATAGTAATATTCATTAATTGGCATGAATTCTTGTATCAGTGGAGTTTTGCCAGTGATCTTTCTTTCTTTAATACCTTAATGGAATAAAATGTAATGGAAGTGAATACAATTTTGAGATGCATATAATTTCTTATGAGTAGTAACTGATGATTTTCAGGCAGAGATTATGTAATGATGTCTGAAATTTTTTGTATTAATGTTGTGATTGATGTTGCATTAATGTTGAGATTCATGTTGCATTGCTAAAGTGGTAACAGATCCTCACTAACATTACCCAGTGTTTCTGGGTATTATTATTTATCCTTTTTAGCTATTTATTCTTTCAGTTATTTATCCTTTTCAGCTCTTCTTAAGATCTTTTGGTTCTGTGCAGTAAGAGATTCTAAAGAATCCCTTTTTCACTTGCTTAAAATTGTTTGGTATTTCCTAACCTAGATGACTTTATGCTGAGTTTGCTTGTCTATTTGTTTTATGCAAATTTAAAGTCAGGTAAAATGTTATGATGTTTGCAGGAAATATATTTTGTCTAGTCCAAATCACGTATTAAAGACATGTATCTCCATTGACAATAGAGAAAGTCTAATATGGTAACATTGCTCAATTTAGGAGCAACATTTAGTTTTTTAAAGTTAGAGGGGATGAAGCCAAAGCCAAAACCAAAAGGCTCAAAGAGACAATAGTTATTATGTTTTAACTAGTTGTTGGGTATTAGCTGAATAATCAAATTAAATTTATTTCCTTGGCACTGCAACAAAATAGTGTTAAACTGAATTCTGTCAGTTAGTTAGAATTTGAATTGACTAAAAGCAAACAAATATTTATTATAGCTCAGTCCTTATTTGAGACTGACTTAAACTATTTAAAGCTACAGTGTGGACTGTCTCTGCACTATTTGAGAGGGTAAAGAAGCTTTTCTTTAAAGTGTGGTTTCCAACTTTATAGGGTGGATTAACAATACACACCGCAAGTGACAAATGGAAGCTGAAAGCTGTGCTCTCAATAATGATCTTCCAACTGGTACTTAGGAGAACCAAGAAGAAGAAAGGGAAAGGTAAGAACATTAACTAGTTGAGGACAGCCTTTTATATATCATTTATATAATCTTTAAATATAACATAAAGTAAAAACAAAATAAATGTGTGACAGAATATCCTGTTGTTTAATTTAGTATTTTAAAACTTCTAAATTACTAGATTAGCCATAAGAGATCACCATATTTCCTTATCTTTAAATATGTAATTTATTTTTTAAGAATAAGGTAATTATATAACCCATTATTTTCTAATTAATAATTTATAATACTGTAGGAACAGTCTGAAACAAATTAAAACAACCTCTAACAATGAAAATAAGAATTTAACATTAACTTTAATATTCAACTAAATATCGTCTTAAAAATGTGTAGTTGTGCAAGTAATCCAACTGACTTGAGCACAATTATAATAAGTATTTGCAAAAGTAGTCCTTAGGTACTTTTTGGTAATTCTGCATCTTGAAAAAGAAAATCTGCCTTGAAGAAAAAGGACCCTCAAGTGTCACTATAATCCATTTTATTTATCCTTTTCAGCTCTCCTTAAGATCTTTCAGTTTTGTGCAATATTTTTTTCGTATCAACTTTCCGACTTTTTTTTTTCCATGTTCAGATATGGATATAGTTTAAACCTCTATAATCAAGCACAGATATTTCTATACTGTCAAAAGAGAGGCTGCGGGAGTTGTTCTTCGTTAGGCTCATGAACAGAAGAAATCTGAGAGCCTCTTACAGTGACATCAAAAAGTTAAAAAGATGAGTGAGCCCTTTTTTTCCTCAGTGGCAGACAACTATGGCCAGTGATTGTGGCTTGGGAGTTTCAGATTGGACATTTCAAAAAAAATATTAGCAAGCTAGTGCAGAACTAGAGCAGCTTGCTTGGAGTTTTATGGAATCTGCACCCTTGGAAGTTTTCCAGGCTTAGTAGTCAATGCCATGGCCTGATGTAGCGGTAGTGGGAAGTGGGTCATAGTTGAGATTGAGGTCCCTTCTATGATTTCAAAGAGGTCCTGTTATCTGGACCAGGCTGCGTACTGTCAGGAGATCATTCACAATGCATATACCTTAGCTTATTATTCAGCTTTGATTTTCTAACAAACCAAACTATTCCAAAATGAAACTAGAGTTCAGCCATGGTGACAGTATGATATTATGAATGCTGGGAATGATATTGCATGACTTCTAACTCCTCTTATTCCATAAAGCTCTTTCAAACTTTCTTGTCAGATTTTGAACCCTCAAGATGCTTTGCCCGCAACATTGTAAAGCATCTCTTGAGGATGAGTAAATCATACTCTATGTCATCATGTAACACAATGTCCTAGTTTCCATTGGGATGGAGCTAATTTTCTTCCCAGTAGCTACTATGTTTTGGATTTAGTATGGGATTTGGTATGTGAAGAATGTTGATAATACACTGATGTTATTAGTTGTTGCTAAGAAATCAAGGACGTTTTTCAGCTTCCCAGGTTTTGACAATGTGCAGGTGCAAAAAGCTGGGAGACGTATAGCCAGTACAGCTGACCCAAACTGGCCAAAGGAAGTATTCCATACCATAGACGTCATGCACAGTATATAACTGGGGGTCAGCTCGTGGGCTGGATGCTGTTTGTTTGGGCTTTCATTCATTCATTCTGCCCTCCCTCCCTCTCTCTCTCTGGAACTTGCGTTTCCGAGATCGCTGCTTGGGATCATTCGGAGATTGCTCTCAGTTTCGCTCCATGATCACTGCTCGGGACGGGCTATATCAGTCATCAGGACATCGGGTGGTGAGAAATTGTACATTGTTCATTTTGTGTATTTTATTATCATTATATTTATTATCATCATTATCATTATTAATATATAGTATGATAATTATTATTTTTTTCTTTGCTGTCCTGGTGAACTGTTTTTATCTCAACCCACAAGTTTTCCTTTCTTTCTGAGTCTCCTCCCCACCTCACTGGGGGGGGGGCAGGGAGCAAGTGAGCAACTGCATGGTATTTGGTTGCCGACTGGGGCTAAACCATGACACATAGACAGCATACTGGTACCCGCTACACCTCTTACGTAGTATTTCAGGAGCTTTAACTGAAAAACAGAGTAGTTATCACCATGCTCTAGCTATGTAAGAAGGTTAGATGTGTCCTGTTAGAGTCTTAGTCCAAATAATTCAAAGTAGCTATAATTGAGCTACTTTAGAGGGGATTAGTTTTAAGTTGAGTAGATGGAAGTCATTCCAAATCAGTTGGTTTAGAAGCTAAGAATTACTTTTCTGAATGGATACTGTTAACAGGGTAAGTACAGAGTACACCTTACATTGTATAAAAATAACATTGACTGAGTTTATGGCCATAAAGTAATCAGAAACTTCCAGCATCATTCTGCTTAACAGAGAGTTCATATGCTTGCATATACACGTTTTAACTAAAATAAATGGGCGAGCAGTGCTATCACTGGATGCTTCAAATGGTCCGAAAAGGACTTGTCTCAGCTAATCAATGAAGGTGCCTATTACCTGATATAAATTTAAGGAACAAGACTAGAAAGAACTTTGCTTATTATTTGTCTATTTCTCTCTGGTAACCATAAAGGGAACTTGGGATGCTTATCCTAGATGAGTATCTAGAGGTAACCATTAAGGTTTTAGTTGCTTCATCTTTGGCATCTAGTGCTGAGATACGCCAGAGCACTGTAAAAGGCTGGCTGACACAAAACAGACCCTTTGGGAGACAGATGATTCCTTGCTTAGGATTAGCTGAAGGCTAGGTGTGATACTTAGGGTGTGTCAAATGTCACTAGATGCTGGCCAGCTGAGCTGAGCCCCTAGGAGAGGAATTCATCTTGCTTACTGTAGGTCACTACAATGTAGATGTTTAAATTCTCATTATAATAAATGAAAAAACAGTCGATATCGTCAGTGAAACCTGGAAAGCAATTGATCTCATCCTAAAGTAGACAACCATACTTGGTCAGATAAATCGGTTACCTTAGGTGAGATATGAATCACTCTCTAGACTCCATTGAGTCCATTGACTAGTTTTCCATTACCTATAAAGAAAGTCTAGACACCTTTCTCGGAGGCAGATGTCTATACCTAAAGTTAGACGTGATAAATCCCACCCTAAGTTTAGGTGAGATAAATGCCATCATCAATAACTGAAAGTAAAATTCCTCTTGATAAACATTTGAAACTTAGGAGTTATCCTTCCTGATTTAGAATATGATTAACAAAAAACCCCATTGCTTCTGATGACACATCTTTTTATACTGTTACTATTGACTATGCTAAGTTTTATGAGAGTATTTCCAAATCATGACAGACATGTCCCGAAAAATCCAGAAGTGAAAATGTAAGCTGTTATCAATCTTTGCATGTGATAGTTTGGAATATGAACTGTGATCTTCTGGAATATGAACTATCCTGTAAAGGTATATTTTCACTGAGAGAACAGAACAGAAATAAATGAAGTACAAGTGTATGTCCTATTCTGCCAACTGTTCTAAAAGGATAGTAATGTCTGAGAGATCAATAGGTGTGATGGGAAAAAGCAATAATGGCTTGAAATACCATAGCTAGATTTATCAGATGATATCTGTAAAAGCTCTGAGAGTATAATGCTTGCACTGTTTTCACATAACAGAAGTTGCCGTTACTGGCAACTGAACAACTGGTAGTCTTCTGCCTATACCTGCACATCTCTGCTTTCTGTGTTACACTTTATTTTCTTGTAAGAATCATACTTAAAGCCTCAAAGTCCTTTTTATTCTTTGAGTGGAAGAAAGAATGAATGAAAGAAAGAAAGAAAGAAAGAAAGAAAGAAAACAGCAAAAAAAAGAGTAACAACAAAAGAAAAAGGAAAAGACAGATAGAGTGTAGAAGAGTGAGAGAAGAAGGGGAGGGAGGGAGGGAGGGAGGGAAGGAAGGAAGGAAGAAAAGAAAGAAGGAAGGTTGGTTACCTGTGTTATATAGAACATTTTTTAAATGGTTATCAAAATCAAATGTAAGACAAGGACAGACATTATTCCTTGCTTAGTAACCTATGCTTCTGTTTAGTTTCAGGGCATTTAATAAATATAAACATACATATATGCATAGATAATCATTGACATAACATATATAGAGTAAAGAAACAACTACTGTCTAGATAGTAGTTTGAATTCTGAAACTTACCTGTATCTAGTACAATTGACCTGTTCCAAAAGCCAAAAAAATCTATGGGCATCTTCCAAAGCTCTTGAAAAACAGTTTAATATTTTTTTTAATTCTGAAAATATGAAATATTCTTTCAGTGATCTGTCTGGGAGAAGTCTGTTGTACAAGCATTACTTGAAACTAGGTCTATTTATACCTCAAAGTAATCTAAAAAGTAGAATTGCTTTTCCAATTATCTCAAATTATTTTTCCTTTGTCATCAAAAAAAAAGAGTTTTAACAAAAGCCAAAACAATAGCAGTAACTACATTAAGTTCTAAAAGTAAAATATAACTTCAGCAAAAAGGTTGATAGCATGATATGAGAAGGTCAACATATATTAAAAAATATGTATTAAGAGAGTCTTGAAAAATTTGTAAAACAAAGCAATTGGAGGCTAAACTTGATAGCCTAGGCCTTCTCAAGTGGCATTACAAGTTCGTGTGTCTATATATGAATGATAGAGCAAAAGTTCCACAGGTAAATTAGGACTGTGTCTCTGAGTTAAAAGGCCTAAAAAATATAATCTCACCATGTGTATTCAATGCTTATATCTTGCACTACTGCCTAATGCTTTTTCCTTATGAGAAAAATATACCTTTTTTTCCTTTATAAGTTTGAAAAGTCTTGTTCACTTGAACTTACAAACACTTACGTCTCATGAACTTATAGAAATATAAAGCTCAAAGCATTATTTACAAAGGCATTTTTAGGACATCCAGGAATTAACTTAGGCAGTCAAGACAGAGTTTATTAGTCTGTTACTGCCTCATTGTTTTCTAATATTAAATTTAAATGTTGTATTGCAAATTAAGTTGGATACTTCTTGCCACCTCAGAACATGTTGATGAACCTCCTGCTTATCTGTTTGCTTTTAAATGGTTGAATATTGCTTTCCTGTCTTCCAATCTCTAGACATCAAAAATCCAGTTCTTTCAAACTGTCTTCACTCAGCCTGTTTTCTGAACCTAATCACTCTCATTACACTTTCATGGAATTTCAACTGACTTTGAATACAAAAAGCAAACTAGAGAGAATCACTTACAAACTAGTAAAATAAATCATCTAAAAGAAAAAAGAAAAGAAAGCTACAGACTCATGAGAATGGCCCTAAAATGAAAACTTCAACCAACTCAATGGCTTGGCAAGAAACATCTATTGGGAATTATTTCTAAGTGCAAAAAAAGAGACTTGGTAGCTCCTAAAAGAGACCATACTGAGAACATAGATACAGTTGTCCTGGCACTTTGTAAAGACAGAAAGAGGTAAAGATAAAAGAAACCAATATGGCTACATTTGGAGAACTTTAGTAAATCAGAACTTGAAAAAGAATAATTCAAAAGTGAAACCTGGACACACTGGTAGAAATGACAGAAACCTTAGATGTAAAATCACCAAGGTAAAGGCACGAAATGAGATGCAACTATCAAACAGCATAATTGAAAATATAATGGTTCTATAAATACATTGAGGAGGACATGATTAAAATTATAAATTCATAATTACATGGACACTCTACATCTTCTTAACACTTGACATCTTCTTGTGGAGTCTCCTTCTCTGGAGATATTCAAAACCCACCTGGATGCAGTCCTGTGCAGCCTGCTCTAGGTGACCCTGCTCTGGCAGGGGGGTTGGACTAGATGATCTCCAGAGGTCCCTTCCAACCCCTACCATTCTGTGATTCTGTGATTCTGTGATTAGCCTAAAAATGGTAATTGTGATAGATAGTAAAATAATTACATTTGCAAAGGATTACGAGGAAAAAACAGTATAGAGTGTGTGCATAAGTCAACAGAGACACAAAGAAGGAAATTCCTGGCAGGAAAACCATTAGTAATTCACTGTATAAGTTGTGAGAAATTTTCGTTGAAGTATTTAAGAAGCAAGTAGAAGCAATATCTAGTGATTAATAAATTGCTGAGGATGGAAAAGATCCCAGAAGAATAAAGAGCAAAGATAGTAACTATCTATGAAAAGAGTAAGAGAAAGGACTCATAAAGCTATAAACCAATGAGTCTAATCGATTTCTAGAAAGATAGTAGAAGAAATTATTAAACAAGCAATCGTTACAAGCATCTATATAGTGATACAGTGATACAAAACCATCTGCTATGGATTTGTGAAGAATAGATTTTGTCGAACTAGATTTCCACAATTGACAGGGTAACTGGTATAGTGGATAAGAGGAAGACGTAGATGTGACCTATATTAAGTTTATTAAGATTTTTTAATAGATATTCTCAAATGACATTTTTGTAAGAAAACTAGAAAATACTTATAAAATTACAGAAACGTTATTCAAAAATTAGTTGGAAAACAAACTTAGAACATCACTTCGAAGGATTATTTCTGTTCCTCAATTTTAAAGTTACTTAGTAGCAATATAAAAGAATTCTCTGCTACATACTCACTTTATTGATACTCATTGTGCCTTAGTCAACTCAGTACAGGTCTGAGCACATGCTGTAAAATGCAACATGGGACATGTTGAAAAGTGCAAAATGGACACCTTTAGTGATAACTCAGCCACTGTGTCATGATTGTTTATATTGACTGTCTTCCTCCTCCTCCTCCTCCTCCTCTTCTTCTTCTTCTTCTTCTTCTTCTTCTTCTTCTTCTTCTTCTTCTTCTTCTTCTTCTTCTTCTTCTTCTTCTTCTTCTTCTTCTTTTTCTTCTTCTTCTTCTTCCTCTTCTTTTTTCCCTAACTTGTAATAGCAAAAATCATCTTTTCTTTCAGGTAAAAACCTCAAAACCCCTACTGATCCCTACAAAGTGAGATTAACTTTTTTGAGACTTCAGTTCTTTACAGTTAATTTAAAATAAAATATCTATAGTTTTTAGAAGTAAAATAAATAAGCTATTTCCTATTCAGTGATAATACATAAAGCATTGATTCAGGAAATTGCTCAATTTTTTTCCTCTTTCCCGTTTAAAGGATAATCCATTTTTATTAGCAGTATATTGCTGTTTTCCCTATACCATGCCAGCTATATTACTAACTGTTCTCAGGGATGTAGAACTCATGTTGATTCATTTCGTGGACTCTCCTGCTATTTTCCACAGTTATCTGTATTGTGACAGGAGTACCTGTCAGAAATGTTTTGTTCTTTTATTTATCTTAGATCTAGTTCCTGTCCCTTGGTGTTACTCAGTTTTTTGTGGTTTTGCCTTTTTTCTTTTTCCTGACAGTCATCAAGGCGCTCAGCTCCCCAGCTCCAGCAAGTTCCAGGTGTCTTTATGAAGTCTGATAGGGTCAAAACAGATAGCTAATCTGACTCTAGCCTTGGCCCACCACCTGTTTTGCCTCTCTGGGCACCTAGAAACATCAACTTCTCATCGCGTTTTTTGCTTCATTTTAGAAAAGAATTGGGGCAGGAGGGGTGTTGAGATTTTTTTCCCCTGAATTTCCTTCATAGCAGTAAACTCAGCTGCCATAAGAAAATAAAAGGTATGATATTGCACCCAGTTTTAAAAAGGGTAGAAAGGAAGATCCTGGGAACTACCGACCTGTCAGCCTCACCTTTGTGCCTGGGAAGATCATGGAACAGATCCTCCTAGAAGCTATGCTGTGGCACGTGGAGGACAGGGAGGTGATTTGAGACAGCCATCATGGCTTCACTGAAGGTGAGTCCTGCCTGACCAACCTAGTGGCCTTCTACGATGGAGTGACTACATCAGTGGACAAGGGAAGAGCTATGGATGTCATCTATCTGGACTTCTGGAAGGCCTTTGACACGGTGCCCCACAACATCCTTCTCTCTAAATTGGAGAGATATGGATTTGATGGGTGGACTATTTGGTGGATGAGGAATTGGCTGGATGGTCACATTTAGAGGGTAGTGGTCAATGGCTCAATGTCCAGATGGAGATCAGTGACAAGTGGTTTCCCTCAGGGGTCTGTATTGGGCCCAGTACTCTTTAATATCTTCATCAATGACGTAGACAGTGGGATCGAGTGCACCCTCAGCAAGTTTGCGGACAACACCAAGATGAGTGGTGTGGTGGACATGCCTGAGGGAGGGAATGCCATCTAGAGGGACATGGACAAGCTCGAGAGGTGGGCCCCGGTGAACCTCCTGAGGTTCAACAAGGACAAATGCAAGGTCCTGCACCTGAGTCGGGGCAAACCCCGCTATCACAGAATCACAGAACGGTAGGGGTTGGAAGGCACTTCTGGAGATCCTGTAGTCCAACCCCCCTGCCAGAGCAGGGTCACCTAAAGCAGGCTGCACAGGACTGCGTCCAGGTGGGTTTTGAGTATCTCCAGAGAAGAAGACTCCACAACCTCCCTGGGCAGCCTGTTCCAGTACTCTGGCACCCTCACAGTAAAGAAGTTTTTCCTCATATTTAGACGGAACTTCATATGTTCCAGTTTGTGCCCGTTGCCCCTTGTCCTGTCACTGGGCACCACTGAAAAGAGTCTGGCCCCATCCTCTTGACACCTGCCCTTGAGATATTTACAAGCGTTGATGAGGCCCCCTCTCTGTCTTTTTTTCCTCAGGCTGAACAGCCCCAGCTCCCTCAGCCTTTCCCCATAGGAGAGATGCTCCAGTCCCCTCATCACCTTTGTAGCCCTCCGCTGGACTCTCTCCAGTAGTTCCTCATCTTTCTTGAACTGGGGAGCCCAGCACTGGATGCAGTGCTCCAGATGGGGCCTCACTAGGGCAGAGTAGAGGGGAAGGAGAACCTCCCTCGACCTGCTGGCCACATTCTTCTTAATGCACCCCAGGATGCCGTTGGCCTTCCTGGCTGCAAGGGCACATTGCTGGCTCATGGTGAACTTGTCATCTACCAGGACTCCCAGGTCCTTCTCCACAGAGCTGCTTTCCAGCAGGTCAACCCCTAACCTGTACCAGTGCACAGGGTTGTTCCTCCCCAGGTGCAGGACCCTGCACTTGCCTGCGTTGCACCTCATGAGGTTCCTTTCTGCCCAATGCTCTCTAGCCTGTCCAGGTCTCACTGAATGGCAGCACAGCCTTCTGGTGTATCTGCCAGTCCTCCCAGTTTTGTATCATCAGTAAACTTGCTGAGGGGTACACTCTGTCCCATCATCCAGATTGTTAATGAAGATATTAAAGAGGACTGGACCCAGTACTGACTCCTGGGGTACACTGCTAGTTACCAGACTCCAACTAGACTTCATGTCACTGATCATACATCAACATACTTGTTTATGAGGATCTTACAGGAGACAGTGTCAAAGGCCTTCCTGAAGTCCAGGTAGACAACATCCACCGCTCTCCCCTCATCCACCCAGCCAGTCATGCCATCATAGAAGGCTATCAGATTGGTCAAGCATGATTTCCCCTTGGCGAATCCATGCTGACTACTCCCGATCACCTTCTTTTCTTCTACATGCTTGGAGATGGCTTCCAGAATGAGCTGCTCCATCACCTTTGCAGGGATGGAGGTGAGGCTGACTGGCCTGTAAGTTTTCTGGGTCTTCCTTCTTGCCCTTCTTGAAGACTGGAGTGACATTGGCTTTCCTCCAGTCCTCAGGCACCTCTCCCGTTCTCCATGATTTTTCAAAGATGATGGAGAGCGGCTTGGCAATGACCTCTGCCAGCTCCCTCAGCACACATAGGTGCATCCCACAAGGGCCCATGGATTTGTGGGCATCCAGTTTGCCCAACTGATTTCTAACCCGATCCTCCTTGACCAAAGGAGGGCCATCTTTTCTCCAGGCTTCCTTCTCTTACCTCCAGGGTCTGGGATTCCTGGGGGCCAGCCTTGGCAGTAAAGACCGAAGCAAAGAAGGCATTCAGTAACTCTGCCTTCTCTGCATCCTTCATGAACAGGGCACCCACCTCATTCAGCAGAGGGCCCACGTTTTCCCTAGTCTTCCGTTTGTTACTGATGTATTTGAAAAAGACCTTCTTATTGCCCTTGATGTCCCTTGCCAGATTAAATTCGAGGCGGACCTTAGCCTTCCTTGTAGCATCCCTGCATACCCTGACAGCATCCCTGTACTCCTCCCATGTGGCCTGACCCTTTTTCCACATTCCATGGAATTCCTTCTTCCATTTGAGTTTTGCCACTAGTTCCTTGCTCATCCATGTAGGTCTCCTGCCTCCCTTACACGATTTCTTACTCCTGGGGATGTACCGCTCTTGAGCTTGGAGGAAGTGATGCTTGAATAATGCCCAGATCTCTTGGGTTCCCCTACCTTCTACAGCTCTAACCCATGGAATTCCTCCAAGCAGGTCCTTGAAGAGGGCAAAGTTAGCTCTTCTGAAGTCCAGGGTTGTAATCCTGCTCAGTGTCCTGCTTTGTCCACGCAGGATCCTGAACTCCACCAGCTCGTGGTCACTGCAGCCAAGGCTATCCCCAACCTTCACATCCCCAACCAGACCTTCCTTGTTAGTTAGTACGAGGTCCAGCAGCACACCTCTCCTCGTCAGCTCCTTCACCACCTGCGCCAGAAAATTGTCATCAATGTTCTGCAGCAACCTCCTGGACTGTGCGTGCCTAGCTGTGTTGTCCCTCCAACAGATATCGGGGTGGTTGAAGTCCCCCATGAGAACCAGGGCCTGCGATCATAAGGCTGCTTTCAGCTGCCTGTAGAAGGCCTCATTGACTTCCTCGTCCTGATCAGGTGGCCTATAGCACACACCCACAGCGGTGTCCCCTATGTTAGCCTGTCCCTTAATCCTTACCCATAATCAATACAGGCTGGGGGATGAAGGGATTGAGAGCAGCCCTGCTGAGAAGGACTTGGGGGTACTTGGTGGATGAAAAGCTGGACATGAGCCAGCAATGTGCGCTCGTGGCTCAGAAAGCCAACCGTATCCTGGGCTGCATCAAAAGAAGTGCGGCCAGCAGGTTGAGGGAGGTGGTTCTGCCCCTCTACTCTGCTCTGCTGAGACCCCACCTGGAGTACTGCGTCCAGCTCTGGGGGCCTCAGCACAAGAAACACATGGATCTGTTGGAGGGCCACAAAAATTATCAGAGGGCTGGAGCACCTCTCCTATGAAGACAGGCTGAGAGAGCTGGGCTTATTCAGCCTGGAGAAGAGAAGGCTCCAGGGAGACTTATTGCAGCTTTTCAGTGCTTAAAGTGGGCCTATAGGAAAGATGGGGAAAAACCATTTAGCAGGGCCTGTAGTGATAGGACAAGGGGTAATGGTTTTAAATTAAAAGAGGGGAGATTCAGACTAGATATAAAGAAGAAGTTTTTCACAATGAGGGTGGTGAAGCACTGGCACAGGTTGCCCGGAGAGGTGGTAGATGCCTCATCCCTGGAAACATTTGAGGTCAGGCTGGATGGGGCTCTGGGCAACCTGATCTAGTTGAGGATGTCCCTGCTCATTGCAGGGGGTTTGGACTAGATGACCTTTAAAGGTCCCTTCCAACCCAAACTGTTCTATGATTCCATGATTCTATATGGATTGGAGCACATAGCTTATGAGGCTGGGTCAAACTCTAAGAGGAATATATTTATTATTTTTTAATATTAAAAAAAAAAAGAGAGATAAGGCATGGAAAAAGGAAAAATGCCATATAAATGATGAGCTAAAAACCCAGAATTTGGGTTATTTTCTTATAAAAAAGCAACTGGTACCATCTGGGGTGCCTTTGTGACCTGAGACGTCCCTAAGGTGTGACAGAGTACCTACAGGAGAAAAAACAGGCACTGCAGGGCTCCTTAAACAGATTTAGATGCCAAAAGTGAGGTGGTCAGACCAAGGCCATAGCTCCCACAGAAACCAAACCCAGAACCCATAGTGCTGAACATTTTGCAGACATCACAGGCCACCACTGCACTGTTTCCAATATCTGCACCCTGAAGTTCAAAAGACCGGTTATTTGAGCCAGTTCAACATGCAATACATTTAAGGGAAAAGATCACATCTGAATTTTCTCTCCTTTCTTTCTCTCTCTTCTTTCCTCTCAACTGTAAATAAGGAAGGAAATAATACATATAATGGGTTAAAAAAGAGGGAGTTTGGGGCTGAGTGTGAGCCCTAGCCCGGTTTACCATGAAGGTAAGTGCAAAAGAGATGTTTGAGAGGAAAAATATTCTTCTTCTTTTTTTTTTTCTTTAACCTTCACATTGGAAAATGAACAAAGAAAAACTACCCAGCTGATTACCCATTTGGACTGGATAAGTAAAACTGGGGACAGTTCAGAGTCACCTACTCAACTCTTTACCCAACCTTCAAAACCTGTTCACAGAAAATCTACTTTGTCGTTACTGTATATATTTTTGAGGCAACAGCAATAAAAATAAACTCTTTTTCAGCTCTGCTGCCTCCTGGTTGCAATAAATGATTTAAATTGGCTTCCTGCTATGGGAAACCTAAACGGAAGCTAATGCGGCTTATACATTTGTGCTTCTTTAACTTTAACCTGAATGGGTGTATATAACACTCAGCAGGAATATGTCTTGTTTTCACCAGCAGGCAAAGACTGTTTATAAAATTACATTTTCAAGTCTGATTAGAAATTAAGGTTTTTATAAGTAAGAAAAAACAGTTAAGAGTAAACTGCAGGTAATATTAATGTGGTCATTTGAGAAGTACATTTCTTGTCAGAATGTTGCCGTTCCTGCTCACAGCAGGCTGACAGACTAGATGTAGAGAGAATAATAAAGTTTTTTGTCTATGTTTATGTCCAGTATATAAGACAGCTAGACTGAATAGAAAGAGAAAATGATGTGCCACTAATCCTCAAGAGAAATGCCAGTACAGATATAAGCTGTCACGAAATTGTCCCCTTTACAATAGAGAACTTAGGCTTACTCTTCCAATAATCTACCTGCACTCTATGTAGTATTTGTCCAGGAATCATGGCTGTTCTATCTATTGCATTTCATAATTCCTAAAACAGTGAACTCTCTTTTCTCTCTCTTGCTCTCCCTCTTGCCGTACATATTCATACTTTAATTTCTATTTCGATTACAAACCTAAAGGTCTCCTATTGTTTAAGATTACAGTTTCTGAGCAGGATAAGCAGCATGCTGAGTTACCAGAGACTCAAAAAGGAGTGGCATGCAAGCACAACCTCTAGGCATCGTTTCCTCTCTGTTCACAGTGACGCATGCTGGAAGCAGCCTAGCCTTTGTTTCAAGTCCTGAACAGTGTTGAAACTTGTGTCTTTGGATCTCTAGTTGAGAATCTGTCAATTACTGAGCCGTGTGCCTGTAAATACCTCTATCTCTGTCGATCTATCTATCTATCTATCTATAAATATATTTGTTATATGTACACAGACACATGAGCACGCATAATTTGTGTTTCTATATATTACATGTATGTATGTATATACGCAGACATTAAAATGTTTGACTCGCATATAATGGTATACAATACATTGTATCTTTGTTTCCTGGGCTATGTTCATTTCCAGACTGGTGCTTTCTAGCTAAGCAGGAAAATAGGCACGATTTTCTAGGACACTCACTGAAAATATTCTTGTTTTCTTACGTGCATTTACTTTGAGCTTGTTCAAAGCTGAGATGTTTACAGATGTATGTCTTGTTCTAGTAAGGCATAATATCAGTGCTGGTCTTCATTGCAGCTTCATCTAATAACGAACTATAGCTCTTTCCTGCCTGCCATGCTACTGAATGTAACTGCGTAACAAAGTAATTATTTATTATTATCTCAAATTAACATGTATTTATGATATGCATATATTTTATTACAGCTGGTCTTTTGTCTTGTTTAAATGCAGTGCAGATACATAGCTAGTAGGCTGGAATTCATTTTTCCCAATATCATGATACATTGGTTTGGGTTCTGGGACCTTCTCATGGGGAATTTATCTGAATTTACTTCTATAATCGAATACCACATTACAATATGGGAATGAAATATTTATACCCCCTTCATGAACTTAACTCATATTTATGAAATAAATAGTTTCCCAGTTGTCCATAAAATTTCCCAGCGCTGTAAGTCCTGTAATAGGAAACCATAGTGTTTATTTTCAGTAATGGCAAATAGGAGGCAATAAAATTAAAAGTGCTAAGGTCTAAGTTTAGCTTAATGAGTTCAGATCTTTCATAATGAAGCCAGGTATCTAAATTAAAAGTAGAAATTAATAGTGAAGAACTGAACCAATGACTGTACAAGTAAGAGCTGGTCAGATATCTGAAGACACCATGTTAACCAGGTGTAAATCCCGCCGGCATGTCAGTGTCTGCCTCAGAGAAGACAAGCATGCTGGTGAGCTGTTTGGCGTGAGTTTCTGCAATTGTACATAGAACTGAATGCCATTTTATAAACCTCTTGAGCACTTTTTTAAATACGCAGAGGGTGTAGCCAGAATTAACTCACGGAGTTCAACCAGAAGAGGTAGGACTGGGATGTGTGTAATTTTTTTACAACCTATTTTTCCCTGCAGATTGCTGGTAACATTACACTAGCATCTCTGACTACTTTTTAGTGATATAGTGCTATATTAAATATTGCATTGCATTATGTCACAATGGCTTATACTATCCTACCAAAGGCTGGTACAATGTGAAACCAGAAGGACTACTTCTACACATTTGCTTCAAATCAAAAATTTTCAGTCGAGGACCTCATTATAACATGTAATAATGAGAAATATAACATAATGATATGTTTCCAGTGTAAAAAATGTTTTTGAAAAATAATTGTTTCCTAAGTGTGTTTGACACAGTATAATTACAAATTTAATCTCACGGGTCTTACACTGCTGCTATAATAAAGTTACTCATTTTCAGAGCCATTAAGTTAACCACCTTCCTACTATAATGAGAAAGACAAAGTGACCTTATATCAGACAATAGGCGAAGTACTTTGATTTATCATTTTCTACTTTAAGACATACTGTATAGTCTTTCCTAAGGTTGTATAATTCAACTAAGTTTTTACTGACAGAAGTAGCATCCAACTGCTGATCTGGACAATGGGAAATATGCTGTCACATGATTTGATCATATTTATATGTCTAGGGATATATTTCTCCTACCTAGAACAAAATATTTAATTCATACAGTAAGGGTATATGGAAGGTGTGAGCATCAGCTTCATTCAGGTTATCTGATAAATGACATTTTCCATTCAAAAGGGGATAATAAGTAAAGGGATAAGTGATAAACAACACACAGAGACAGAAATCCAGTAGGCAAGGGCTAATAGAGGCAAAAAACCCCAAAGTTTCCCATCACTAACAGATGAGCCATTAAGAAACTGCAAGCATAGTTTTGGAGAGGGCCGGCCTGGGCTTGGTAACTGATACAAAAGGGGGAAACAGGAGGAACATGAGGAACTGGGATATCCCGAGAGGGGGCTGTGGGACTATGCAAAACTTATTAAGGAAGGTTTAGGGGAAGGAGATCAAGGAGGAACAAAAGGGAGGAACAGACAGAAAGGGGCATAAAAGGGACAGGTGAGGTATAAAACATCGCTGGTCAGCACACTTGTCTGGCAGAGCCCTGCACCTCATCACCCCAGTCTGTCCTGTCTTCTTATTAGATCTTCTCTTAATGACCTCTCTGAGCAATCTCTCTCCCTATCTCGTGTGTGTCAGTGCTGCAAGGGCTCAGTGCCAGCTACTGGGGGGACTGGTGTGAGGGGACTGGGTGCCAGCTCCTGGAATCAGACCCCTCAGTCTGACTGTGGGTGCCCCCAGCCTGTGGTGTCAGCTACAGGAGCCAGTGGGGTCTTTAACCTCCAGCCACTGGGGTGGGAACGGTGTGTGTCCCAAAAACCAGCTACTGGGGGGACGAGCGTGACAAGGGAGTTCAGCGCCGGTGGATGGATCGGGACCACTAGCCACAGTCCAGGTGCCAGGTGCTGGCTGCTGGGGGTGAGTGTCTGTACCTTCCCCAAACTGAGTGTGCATGGAGTGTGCACGTGGAGCTGCTGGCAAACTCCAAGCTGGAGCAGCCGGCGAGCAGGAGGCCCTCAGTCCGGGCAGGGGTACCAGGCAGGCGGAGGGTTCGTGCTGGTGGTATTCAGGGGGACACACAAGTGTGGGGTGCCTGTGGGACGAGTGTGTGAGTGCTGCGTGTGTGCAGCGAGCACCCAGCTGGGCCAGTCGGCAAGTTGGGGACCCATGGGGAGGTTAAGGGGAGCCAGGATCCAGGCAGGGGTGCCGGGTGGGCAGAGGGGCTGTGCCAGTGCTTGAGGGATCCGCGAATGTGCGTGGGCTTGTGAACCCGGAGAGCGTGGTGTGTGTGCTGCACCAGTGACCTTCTGCCCCTGCCAGCCCAGGAGCAGGAGGGGACGTGGGTGTCTGTGCCGGTGTCTGGTGTGAGTCCTGAATGTGGGCGCTGCTGGAGGCAGCGCCTTGTCTGTGTGACCGGCCGTGTCCGTGTCCTCCCTGCGTGTCTATGGGATGCACGTTCAGCCTCACTGCTGATTGAACCTGCAAACAGGAAAGTAGCAGCTGCGTCCATCAGCTTTGGACAAAGACCCCGAGGTCTCAGAGCTGGGCACAGTGGCTGGGCAGGAGGAATCCCCAGGCCTGGAGGCAGCAGATGCTTATAACGTCCATTAACACATACAAATAGAAATGACAAAATTTGTATCTGTTATTACCTTACACTAGATTGCTACATACTGTGCATCAATGATGTTTGCCGTTTTTTTATTGCATCTGTTATGTATTTGCTGATTGCACTCAGAAGTCACAGGATAGGAAAATCATGTTAGGTATTGAAAAGTTCAGAAAACATTCTACATATGCAAAACTAAATTATAAGTTTCATAAAAATCACATGAAATCATAGATTACAAACCAGAAGATTTTTTTAATCAACTTGTACTTAATGGAGAATTCCATTTGAATTGATCAGGAGATTTTCTTTACACAATAATTTGATGTGGAAAAGTAGTGTTACCTGCCTTTTAGAGAGTTATAAGAGAGATTATAAATCATGACTTTCTCCTGCTTTCTAAGCTACTGTTAACATTTTCAGTGTTAATATTCCTTTTCTGTTATTTTATACTCATCTGAAATATACTTTTACCATTCAACAGTCTAAAACAGATATAGAGCTTTTCAGTCTGTTTAGCTAACTGGAATAAATTAATTTTGTATAAAGCAAATCTGTACTAATGGGATTCATCACCACAACCCTTTTTATTTCTCTGTGAGGCTTTACTAAGTACCAATCACCTTCTCTACCAGTCTATTTTTCAACTACTTATTGCTACAAGGCTAAAAATTTTGCAAATAAATTTGGCTATTTTGCTACAGTAGGCTAATCAAGTTATATGAGGTTCAATCTAAGCAGGCTAAAATAATTTAGTTCTTTCTTTCTGGTCCATGTGAGCAATTGATACACACACTTTCATATTGATAAAAATTGATACATTGCTTTTCCAAAAATCAAGTTATTTAACATGTGATAAGCAAAGTTCTTATCTGAAAATGCTACTTCTAAATGCACAGTGACATTGTGTGTAAATAAACTTAAAAATTAGATTCTAATGATGTCCCCACCCTGAAATGACCTTAGCCTGTTTCAGAGCTAAATCACATACATTGTTTGTGATGAAAAGAGCATTTCACCTTCTGAAGTGACAAACATTTTGCCAGACACTGTTTTTGAATGATCATTCACACCACCATGGGAAGCAGAACCGAGGGCTAGCTCTAGTTTGTACATGAAGGCCAGCGTCCTGCTGCACCTGCACTGGTTATCATGAAGTGCGTTCTTCCCAAGAGGAACTCTCTTGATACATACTCATGCTATTAAAATGCTGTTCTCAAAGTGCGTATTTCTCTGCCAACACAGCACTTTAATCCTTCACTTTCCTAACTTCCTACCCAGCCACTTACATGAACCAGATAAACTTCATCTAATGTCATTGATTTTATGCTACTAGCACATCCACAAATGGACTTATATGAATAACTTTAAAATGAATATCATAACTAGTGAATTAATTTTTTTCAGTCTTGATTTGTTACTTGAAAAGCTGTCAATACTTACTCTGGATGATGTAGAGTTATATTTTGTGGTGCTTATGTGAGTCGTTTTACCTGAATCTAAAATAATCTTTTTTTTTTTTGCTTTGTTGGATGGAATTTGTTTCACCTTTTAATGAAAAATTAAGAAATTAAGCAATGAATCTTAGTGAAGAATTGTAATTCTCTTTATCATCAGTGGAGGGAGACAGACACCCAGAAAGGGCAATTAATCCCACCCAGATACATATCTTTCTTTGAGAAATAATCCATTTGGAATTACGTCATATTTACCATGTTGCAGTGTTACACAGGTTCTGCTCATGGCACTGGTGTTTACCTTGTTGCAAATGAGGCAAGGCAAAAAGTGTAGGGTAGTGTAGCCACTGGTGAAAGAGAAACCCACAACCTCAAATGACTCTGCTGGTGTATGCTGTCCCCCTTGCCAGGGGTATGCCAGAATTATACCCAATTCTCATATAGTTCGTTAGGCACAGAAATGCGTAAATCAAGCCAAAAGATTCAACCCTGAAAAGCTGTGTGGATTTCAGCAACTGTGTGAGCTGTGAAGAAGAAAATAAAGGAAGAATATTTTTTGTTTAGAATATTTTGTTTAGAATTTTTTTTTTTTTGCTACCAACTCTGAAAATGAATAGACTCATGTTATAATTCTCTTGGATGTGGGTAAATACAATAGCTGTTGCGCATGGTGACTGCTCATTTTGGTGTTCAAATGAGTATCTGTCTGAAAAGATCTCATCGTATTGTAAATAATTTCCTCAAGCAGGGTAGATCACTAATTTCCTTTGGAAGAGAATCAGCCAACATGTTATTCAGGACACACCTGGAGGGCAATTTGCTTGACTCAAGTTTTGTGAAACAGAAATGACACAATGTTAATTTGCTTTTAAACTGCTTGCCATGTCTGAGAATTAGATAAGCAATTGGATGAGACCAAACTGAATTCATTGAGATATCAGCCATGCAGTCCACTTATTTTGCCTGATTGTGATAGAAAAGCCTTTTATATCAGCAGTTAACATGTTCACATTTTCCACACTTGGCCTTTTCAGAAATCCCAGTGACAAATTCTTTGCTGATTTATATTCCACTCTGCATTTGAAGAAAATATGCCCATGGAGTCTAACTTTAAATGTTTTAGATTTTTTTGTCTCCGTATTGTTACTGGTTTTATCACTTTACATCATGGCTTAGTCTATATGTGGCATTTGGGGATTATGTAGCTCTATAAAGAGATGTATTTGCAAATAAAGTCTATAAGAACACTCAAGCTCAGGATCTAATTAATATATGTGTTTACAAACATTTATACTCTAATATTAACATCTAATTTATTACAATTAATTTATTAATTGATCAATTAATACATGGCAGCTATTTGCATAAATAGGATCTCAGTCTCTATCTGCAGTACTGCTAGCAACAACTGTAATCATAATATTTATTCTACATTTCAGTTAAGCTTAACTCAATTGATTTGGGTGATTGGAAGAGCCTCTAGAATAGCTAATCTTTCTCCAGTCTTTCATCACAGAGGATTTCAGTGCAAAAGTTAGTAGTCTAAATTTAACTAGGATGCAACCGTACCAGATTATCTTTGAAAAGCCGCTATCTTAGTGCTAAGGGATAAGTGGCCACTACCTCCAGCATCTCCAGGCCAAGAACTCCTCCTGTCCATGCTGGTGCCCGGAGACCCGGGGTCTCTGCCCATGCTGAGGGACGTGGCTGCTGCTGTCCCTTCAACCAGTCGTGAGACTGACACAGACACGCAGGGAGGACACGGACACGGCCGGTCACACAGACAAGGCGCTGCCTCCAGCAGCGCCCACATTCAGGACTCACACCAGACACCGGCACAGACACCCACGTCCCCTCCTGCTCTTGGGCTGGCAGGGGCAGAAGGTCACTGGTGCAGCACACACACCACGCTCTCCGGGTTCACAAGCCCACGCACATTCGCAGATCCCCGAACACTGGCACAGCCCCTCTGCCCGCACGGCAACCTGTTGACACACAAAACATCAATTGAACAGAAAGATATCAGTACAAACCACAACAGAGAACAAGTTTATGCTAAATTCACTGTATTACACTATGTAATGATCTAACACGTGGACCTACTATATACTTCTGGATGACAGACATCTGTTGAACAAGCTGGATGATTGAGATGGTGGAGGAAGAGTCCTGTACCTACAAGTTATACAGGAGGCAGAGACAGGCCTGGATGTGTTCATCAATCTGGCAGAGAGGGTGGATCATGATCTGATACTAATTGTCCAGGGACAAACCCAGGATCTTTCTCATGTCTCTGTTAAGATTAAACATAGCCACTTGATACAACAGCTGCCCCCTAATACATCAGGATCTTGGCAGGAGGCAGGATGGAGTAAGTTCATTTGCAGATTAAACAATAGCAATTGAGTTATAAGGTATTTCCTGGGGCTCATTGATCACAAGGAAGGAAATAAATGCAGCTAGTCATTATTCCCAGGAAACTGTTCTGATGATTTTATTCTTTTCTACACATTTCTAAATGCTTCATGACAAGGTCGGATAATAAGTACATGCATATCAGCATGATAAGCATCTTAGAAATGCTTATGGTAGAGACCCTGAAGGTTGTTATTACTATTATAAGGTGAGAGTGAAAAAATAATCTCTAAGCTATGTACCTTTGAGATGGCTATTACTATTTCATTGGTATGTATAAGGCCTTTCTGGAAAATTAATGTACCATTTACTAAGCAACCAGTTTCCGTGAACTATCTCTCTACATTCCATTCAACATGTAATTAATATTTAAACATCTTTTTCCTCCTCTTTATTTTTGTATTGTTTCTGAATGACAAATATTTTTACAGCTTGAATAAACATTAGCCAGGGCCCTTAAATTAATGTTTGTGTATATTTTCTGTTTAGTTTACGTACTGAATGTCTGACTCTATCTGTTTCTACCCTTAGGTGCATGCCAAGTACCACATATTATTTTTCCTGCTTGCAGAAACATGATTTATTCTTTGATTGAAGCATAACACAAAATTATCAATAGTAGCAGATAAGAACTGAAAGATTATTTCATGATTCTTGGATTCTGAAGACAAAAAAATATTTCTTACACTCTTAGTAAGTTCTTGGTCCAAAACCTTTGAATGTAATAAAAAATCTTCATAACTGTTAATAGGAAGGACAGCAAACTTAAAGTGCTTTACAGGGAGAAGTATACAAAGCAAAGGCAATGCATCAAAAAAAAAAAAAAAGGAAAACGAAGCTAAAATGGGATTTCTTTCCCATTTGAAACCTAGAGATATTGTAATTCTTTGAAAATTAAATTGAGTATGTGGTTTTGTATACCCATTTTTATATTGGAGCTTGTGGCGGGTTGATTCCTTTTAAATTTAACTTATTCTGTATTACATTTAGATGACTCACCCTTGGGAAATACAGTATTCATAAACAGGCTACAGTAGAGATCATATTTAGCCATATCTGAGTATAACATTAAAAACTTATTTGTTCACTATGTCTCTGGGAGATTAAGGTGGGATCATCATATTTAACAGCCATTGACAGAACTGTTTTCTATTAATTTTCTATCAAATCTATTAAACACTGCCATACCCTGGCAATGGGGTCCATAATTTAATTATACATTGTTTCAAATCTGTTGGATATTGCTATGACTGGATATTCTCTAGTTCTTTTTTTTATGACAAATGCTGAATAATCATCCCTTATTCATTATCTGTGCCATGCCAGTCATGACTTTGTAGGCCCTTCTCATAGCTCCCCTTAGTCACACGTTTTTCAAACTGAAGAGTTCCTGGGCTGTTTAATCTTTCTTCATATGCAGACCAACATCCAAAAATGGGGAGACAGAGGACAAGATGGATATCATTCACGCTTTAAAAGAAGAATGTAATTAAAACGGACATAAAGCTGGTCTCAATGGGAGGAAAGACATTATTGCAAAGAACCACACAGAAATCACAACATTCATGGATTCTGGAAGACTGCCCATCTAATTTACTTTCTCTGAGACTTTTGTAATCCAACTAAGTACCTTTGAGTTGGGATGATCAGAAAGGAATGTAGTATTCAAGATTTGGATTTGTACTGTAGTAGAATGAAGTTTTCAACTTGTTCCAAACCCCTTTTCTAATAATTCTAATATTCTTTTTGCTTTGTTTTATCTCTGCTGAGCACAGAGTAGACAATTTTGGAGGATGATCCACAGATCATACACATCATTTCACATCTACATGGACTCCAGTATCACTTTTCTGAAAGGATAGCAGCTAATTTAAAGTATGTTACTCAATAAGAATGCATCTACATTGGGCAAAACAAGATATGAGGATCCTCAGGTTAATGGAAATCTAACACAAGAAATACCAGAGCTGTGATATCATGGAGACTGGTTGCTCAGCATTAGATTCAGTACATTTGTATACCCTAGCTGTGGTCACAGAAGTCATACTTGAGCAGGTCAACTCGAACAAGGCCTACAGCCAGCTTTATAACCTTAGGTCCAATGTTGAAAGTTTTACTGGGTTTTGACTAGATTTGGAGCTTCTGAAGAGCACTATCCTTGGGTTACATGAAGTTAGCAGCTAAAACTGCTGTGGTCCTGACTGTGGAGGTGCCTCCTAATTAGACCTTTCCACCTATAAGCCCACAGAATTATGTTTTAACTTCTGAAAATGAACCAGACACGCTCCTCGGTTTGGGGTTGGCTTATGTGCTGGCTTCTTTCTAAAAGATACATGAAGCTGAGGAGGAAATAGAACACCCACTTGTTAACCAGGCAAAGAATAAACATCACCAAGAAGGAAGGCAGGAAAAAGTCTTTAAAGTTAGCAAAAGTTGATTTACTGAAATTTAACAATACATTTATAATGAAGGATTTTTAATTTGTTTGGCTTTGTGTTTTGCTTATTTGTTTGTTTCCTATTATTTTATAAAATAAGAAGGTTCATCAGAGCAATGATGCCTCCCATGCTGTCAACCGGCCCTACAAATGCCATAAAAACAAATTTCTCTGACACTCAGGGCAAATTTATGAAACCTCAGGCTCACCTAAATTTCCTGCAGATTTCTTGCCATTTGACAAAGCAGCTGTAAAAGGAGGGACTTGGTCCTGCTCTTATCTTTGGCTTTATACTTTGAAAGGGGAAAAGTGATCCCAGAGGAATGCTTAATTAAGAACAGAGTATTGTGAAGCATGCAAAAAAATAAACCAAAGGAACAGATTTCCATACCGGGAAAACTTCTTATGGTATACTGTGGTGCAAGGCATTATATATTATTGTTATTATGTAAAATCTTTATTTATAACGATGCATGTACACAATTATATATAATTATATAAACCATTAATAATTATAATTATATCATATAGTATATAATTACATTTAAGTATTTTTATATTATACTATTTACAATTATAATCATTATTATATTGAAATACTGCATCCATTGTTGCAAAAAGTCAAAATATTCACAAATTAATTAGCATTCAAATAACGTTTTTTACTGACCCATGATCCTCTGTATTAATCTGAACAAATATTAAAGAACTTTTAAATTCTGTGCCAAAATGAGAATTGAATAGTTGGAGGGCAATACTAGTCCTGTCACAGTATGAACTGCAGGATTTTATTTTTACTGAGTGTACTGTAAAAAGCTCTTCTTGGACTTTCATAATGTATACTGCCAATGATTTTCACCCTGAGGATTTAATAGCCCTGTGTGGCATTTATGGTCTTTTTACATCAATTTCTTGATACATAGTGTTTATTCTGTGTATTGCAGGCTCAGTGGTAGAGTTTATTGCAGCCATCATTTTACATGTCCTCGAAGTGTTTCAGCTCCTTCTTCTTAGGTATGATAAGAGAATGTATATTTAACATATAGATTCTTGACTCCTGCCATGGGTTTGTTTGACACAGCCAGCTGTAAAAGATGTTTTGCAATGGGATATTTGAGCTGTGCAATTAAATTCATTTGTGTCAATGATGATATCAGGAATATGCTATCTATGGAGTCGCACTTTCTTAATATTGAGAATAAATTACCTACTAAACCATTAACCGTTGAGACAATACATTGATATGAAATGCCGATTACTAATGTGTCTCAACATGAATGTTGACACATTAGTCCGTAGCCACAATTGCTGCAAAGGTACATACCTTCCTGAAACAAATCTATATAATAAATGTCACACGGCAGTTTTGGTGGTTATAATACTCAATTCATGTCCAGTACCTTCTTTAAAATGAAATAGCTTGTTAGTTTCCTTTTTTTTTTTTTCTTTTTCCAAAATAGTAAAAGCAATTACAGTGGTTGTCATTCTTATAGAATAATGGCTTGTCAAATTTAATTTGAAACACAAGTCATTTTAACTCATGCAATTCTTACATAGTTTTAAAATCCCAACACCTCCTTTTTAAGTTTTTTTTTATCAAAAATAGTGAGATTTTCCTAATGTATTTTTTTTACATCTGAATGTAAGCTATTGACTTTCAAAATTAAGTGATTTGATCTTGAGAAATTAAGATATTCAAAATATATCACTTCTTAATCCTATGTAACTTCCTGTTTTTTCTATAAAGCTACCTTTCTGTAGCCATGCTGGAAGTGTTTCTCCTAAGATTGGAAGAGTTAAATACACAACAGTATAATTCATATGTATGGTATTGTCACTCAGAGACAGCTGATAGGAGATACCCAAAATCTGTACAACAGAGACCTACTCAAACACTTTGGTATTCCAGAAATAATGGGTTTATGTCTGTGGACTGCCTAAAGTACAAGGAATGGGAACACTATCAATCTGCCATATGGCTGTGTTGCAGAATGTTGCTACACCAAGATGTTTTCAATTCCCTTTATTCTTTTAAGAATCACCACCTGTTAATGTATTTTGTGTGTAATTGGATGTTGTTTATGCTCTTCTCCATCTTCACTCTGGTAAGAAAAAACCATCAAAACAGATTTACAATGATTAACGATGGTGGAATTTGCCTTCCCTGTTTTCTTCTTGAGTGAGAATCTGTATTATTAATCTGGAGGGGTATAGGAAAGAAAATAGCAATGCCTAGAAAAACATGAGGGCTGTGATCTGTATCTTGAAACAGGTAGCAAAATTTGTTTGCTGGGGATATGACCCCTCTCCTTATCCAAAAATTATTTACTCTCATATTGTCTGTATTTTCACAACTATTACTCAATGTAGCAAGTATGCTAAGAGTGTTTAAATTGAGAGTAAAATAAACAGTCTCCTTGCAGGTACCTCAACAGTCTCTCTCCAAGAGTAACTTCTCACAAATTCTTTAGAACCATGCATTAGGAGCTTTATGAAATATTATTACAAATTAATTGCTCAAATATCTTCTTAATGATTTTCAATTTGTTGATGGATTGTGTCCTGAAGCATATAATTCCTGGAGCAAAAAAATTCAAAACTGTTTTTATTCTCTCTCCCTAGGTATTTTCATTGTGTGTGGGGGGTAGGTTGAGCCCAACCAGCAGCTAAGAACCCACCCGGACGCTTGCTCAGTCCCCTGCCCTGCAGCGTGATGGGGGAGAGGAATGGAAGAGCAAAAGCTGAAAACTCATGAGTTGAGATTAAGACAGCTTAATAGGTGAAGCAAAGTTGCACAGGCAGGCAAAGCAAAATACGGAATTTATTTGCTACTTCCCATCAGCAGGCAGATGTTTCGGCACTTGCCGGAAAACATGACCTCAGCACTCATAGTGGTTACTTGGGAAGACAAACGCTATAACCACAAACATTCCTCCTTCCTCCTCCTTTACGTGAGCTTTTATTCCTGAGCATGGCATCATAGGCTGTGGGATGTCCCTTTGGTCAGTTGGGGTCTGCTGCCCTGACTGTGTCCCCTCGCAACTTCTTGTGCACTCCCAGCCTGCCAGCTTGGTGGTGGGGTCAGAGTGAGAGAAAGAGAAAACCTTGACACAAATCCAAACCACAGCACCATAATTTTGCCCCAGCTGGAGCCAGCAGACCATGTTAATGGCTCACTCTTCTTGGAGTCCCACTACATTGCTGACCTAGGTTCCCGCCCAGGAAAATCCTACAGGGAAAAAAAAATAAAAAGCTACGAGCAAAACAAATTTAAATATTTTAAGCTTTTTGTTTATTTTCTTTTATGCACTTTTTCTGTCATGAAGGTATTTGCACAGAAAGAAAATCTGGGTCAGCACATCTGTGCCTGTCTTAACATGAAATCCTGTTTCATAGAAAGATTCCCTGACAGGTTACTTGCTAATGTATGCATTCATACACACACGCATATACATATACATGTATAAATGTACATGTATATATACACAATATATGTATATTTTTATATAACAAATGTTGTTTGCTATTAGTTGGGGGTTTGGGGCTATTATTTTTTTCCATCAGCTAAGTTATACCAGGACAGGAACAGAAAGTAATTAAGGACCAATATATTAAATGGCATCCAAAATTCTCCATTATTTTCAATATTTTATACTTTATAGAGGTAAGAACTTATGTGAACTGAACAGTTTTGAAGCCCACAGACTCTCCCAGCTATAATTGCTTCTCAATGTAAAGAATTTTTTTCTCTCTGTATATTAGTGTTAAGTACATTGTAAGAGAAAGGAATTTTTACTTTTATTAGGTGATATAAATAACCTTTGTAAAATCACTTGACCTAAATCATCCATGGCATAATTGCTAATTGATTTTGCTGCCTCTTGCAATTGTGTGCAATATCTCTACTTTGGTCAGAAGTTGTAGTCCACACATAATTTTGCAAGAAGATGCACTGAATTTCTCCGGTAAACTCCGCAGAATATGATGTAATATACATGAATAATGCAAGTTCAGACACATGGTTCTGCATTTAATGAAACCTGAATTAATATCATAAAAATGTATATTCTTCAAGTAGGTTGTAGAGATAAACTGCAACAATTTAAAACTACTGTATAATGTGCTTAAAACTGTTGCAGTCTTTGGTTGTGTAATTGGCTTTTTGTTTCTCAGCAGGGGGGCTGTAAAGCAGTTGTGATCTAGCATATGCATGTACAAAGACTATGCACAGGCAGAAGATTTGCACAAAGTGATCTGTCCTGATTGAAAATACAGCCGATCCATATTTACAGCTAAGTCTTTATGCTGTTAGTCACAAGTCTTGTCTTTTTTTTAAAGAGGTTGTTGGCTTGATGAGAGCAATTCACCACATTTTTAAGAGTTTGCACAATCTAAAATCAAAAACCATTTGCGTGTTACAGGCACAAAGTGCAATGTTAATTTTTTAGTCAGATATTTCAGACAAATACTTGAGCAAGATTCATTAAACCATTTTACATTGCTCTTATATGCACATTTGTACACTTATAAGCTTATATTACTGGGTAGACTAAGAGCATTCTGTAGATCATCTTCTCTTTGCAATGGAAGTGCATAGAGTTTCTGTCACATCAGTTAAAAGTAACATAAAAGTACGAGAGTATAGACTTGTGAGAATATGGGCATGAAATCCAATCCTAGATACTAGAGCGTCCTGGTTTCAGCTGGGAGGGAGCTAATTTTCTTTCCAGTAGGTAGTGTTTTGGACGTAGTATGTGAAGAATGTTGATAATACACCGATGTTATTAGTTGCTGCTAAGTGATCAAGGACGCCTTCCAGCTTCCCAGGTTTTGCTTATGTGCAGGTGCAAAAACCTGGTAGGCGTAGAGCCAGTATAGTTGACTCATACTGTCCAAAGAGAGTATTCCATACCACAGACGTCATGCACAGTATAAGTGGGCGTCGGTCAGTGGGCCAGTTCCCTTTTTCCCCCTTTTTTCCTTCGTTTGGGCCTGTTTGTTCCTTTGTTCATTTGTCTGTTCACTCCTTCGCTCTCTCTCTCTGTAA
This sequence comes from Phoenicopterus ruber ruber, assembly GCA_009819775.1. NCBI lineage: Eukaryota > Metazoa > Chordata > Aves > Phoenicopteriformes > Phoenicopteridae > Phoenicopterus > Phoenicopterus ruber. The sequence continues at coordinate 183,802,284 of CM020215.1, read as the reverse complement.
CTTGCTGTTCCAAGATTGCTGCTGGGGAATATTCCTATTCCATGATCTCTGCTCAGGATGGGCTCTATCGGTCATTGGGTGGTGAGAAATTGTTCATCATTTGTTTTATATATTCTATTATTATTATATTTTATTATTATAATTATTAATATCTAATATGATTCTTATTATCTTTATCTTTCCTGCCCTAGTGAACCGTTTTTATCTAAATCCGCAAGTTTTCCCTTCTCTCCGATCCTCCTCCCCACGCCACTGGGGAGAGGGGGAGTGAGTGAGCGGCTGGCATGGCATTTGGTTACTGGCTGGGATTAAACCATGACATAGAGCCAAGTATTTTATATGATCATCCTCACCTCAAAATGAGGGGCTTTTTTCACGTTATTCTTTTGTTGGAAGTCTATTCTTTCTGTGTTCTCTTATAAAGGCTGTCTTTTCAGAAAGTTTGTCTTTGTGGACATGTCTAATAGTAAGTAGTGCTTTGGGGTTATTCATCTCTTATTTGTAGTTTGAAAACAAGGTCCATACTATTAAGTTCACTAAAAGAGCATACCCTCAGCAAGTTTGCTGATGATACAAAACTGCGTGGACTGGCTGATACACCAGAAGGCTGTGCTGCCATTCAGCGAGACCTGGACAGGCTGGAGCGTTGGGCGGAGAGGAACCTCATGAGGTTCAAAAAGGGCAAGTGCGGGGTCCTGCACCTGGGGAGGAATAACCCCATGCACCAGTACAGGTTAGGGGTTGACCTCCTGGAAAGCAGCTCTGTGGAGAAGGACCTGGGAGTCCTGGTAGATGACAAGTTCACCATGAGCCAGCAATGTGCCCTTGCAGCCAGGAAGGCCAACGGCATCCTGGGGTGCATTAAGAAGAATGTGGCCAGCAGGTCGAGGGAGGTTCTCCTTCCCCTCTACTCTGCCCTAGTGAGGCCCCATCTGGAGCACTGCATCCAGTGCTGGGCTCCCCAGTTCAAAAAAGATGAGGAACTACTGGAGAGAGTCCAGCGGAGGGCTACAAAGGTGATGAGGGGACTGGAGCATCTCTCCTATGGGGAAAGGCTGAGGGAGCTGGGGCTGTTCAGCCTGAGGAAAAAAAGACTGAGAGGGGACCTCATCAATGCTTGTAAATATCTCAAGGGCAGGTGTCAAGAGGATGGGGCCAGACTCTTTTCAGTGGTGTCCAGCGACAGGACAAGGGGCAACGGGCACAAACTGGAACACAGGAGGTTCTGCCTGAACATGAGGAAAAACTTCTTCCCTGTGAGGGTGACAGAGCCCTGGCACAGGCTGCCCAGGGAGGGTGTGGAGTCTCCTTCTCTGGAGATATTCAAAACCCGCCTGGAAGCAGTCCTGTGCAGCCTGCTGTAGGTGACCCTGCTCTGGCAGGGGGTTTGGACTAGATGATCTCCAGAGGTTCCTGCCAACCCCCACCATTCTGTGATTCTGTGATTTTGTAAAATGTATAAGCTGATAGACCTAAATGGAAACCCTAACCCGGCTAGGGATATAAGCAGCCACATAGTTGTGTTTACAATAAGTTGAAATAGCTCCTCGTAAAAAATTTGGTTGCACTAAATAAAATTATATAGCTCTAAATAATGAAGAAACAAGTAAAATTTCACAGTAGTCACCAAGTGTAGTATGTGTTTGAGCTCTGACTTTATAATTAACTGCTTAAAAAGGGTACATGCTTAACTTTCTTTTTCAAAAAAAAAAGAGATGGCTTTATTTGATTATTGGAAATGGCATTTTTTACATCTTACATTTGTTCATAATTAATATAATTAGAGTCAGACACTGAAAGAACTTCTGTGGCTCATAATTGATTCCCTGCTCATTCCAGTTGCATCTGTAGTTTTTTAAAATTTTACCACAGACATCTGCGAGATAATAGCTGTGTGTTCATTCTAAGGCAGTCTGTCCTAAAGTACAAATCCGAGCTGACTCATTGAGATCACCATATGAACTTACGAAATTATTCTCTTGGAATGTAACATTAGGAAATGTCATAGCAAACTAGCTCACTCACATGTTAACTACGCTTACATATTAAAGATGGGTGAGGAGGCAGTGCTTAGATCCAAATGGGGTTTATATTACCATTTGGAGTTCACTGATGCCAAGCTTCTCTAATCAGATTTTACCACCATATGGCAAGCATCAGTTTTATCTTGTGGTAATCTGACCTTCTTGCACCAAATCTCCAGTGAACACAAATAGAAACTGAAAAAGTGTCATTTGCTTTTGGATCCAAAATAGAACAGAGTCAGAGAAAATTGATGGGGGAAAAAGGTTACTTGAATCCTAGGCTAGAAATCCTCACAGGTCATATTCCCCAGGACAGAACACAAAGTGTCTTGTCTGTTGGAAGATTTCTTATGAGGAAAAAGTACTAATCTGCATTGATTCCTTTCCAGGGACAAAATCTGGGCTTACATATAGGTGTGAGAGTCTCACCCAAATGCCTGACAGTTTTCCTGCTGTTTTTCCGTGTGGGTGCTGGCGATGCGCCATGTACTGCCATGGTCAGATCAGAAGACATCGTAACACCTTGGGTAATAAGGGAAGGAATATCAGTGCCTGTCTGCTCTCACATCTCTCAGGTGAAATTTTAAGCTCAGGCAGATACTAATGAACAGGGAACAAATGTACCGCTGCAAAAGACAGCACTAACGGTTCCAGATTTCTTGGTCACAACAGTATTCTACTAAAACTATTTTTTGCTTTACAAAGGAAAGAGGCTGGTAGGGAAAACACTATTTTAGAATTTATCCTAGCCCATATAGAAATACCGACTGAGAATCTACAGGTATAACGTGAGTTGAATAAAAATTACTTAAATGTGAATCATGATGACTTTTCTAAGGAATTGGTGGTAGAAAAAAAGAAGAGTAAAGATAATATTATTCAGAAAAGCCAACATGAGAAACTCAGGGAACTAAGAGACAAGGTGCTTCAGAGAGAGTTTAAGGTATGAAGGAATGTGAGAGAACTGGCAGTAACGGAATGTACTCATAACGGCAGACTATCCCATTGCACAGGAAAGAGAGGAAGCATCTTAAGAGAGCAATACAGGATCAGAAAATTTTCAGGAATGTGAAAATAAATATTAGATAAATAAATGAAGAATGGAAACAAGGGTAGATGTCTAAGAATGTGCCTAAAGGAGAGAAAAACATACTGGGATAAAATGAGAGAGACTAAGGTGCAAAATGAGTTTCCATTAGCAAGGAACAGAAAAGCCCTGAGAGAAGGAAATTAGAAATAAGACGAAAAAGAAGCAAGGAGGCCAAACAAACATTGGATTAAGTAAAGATTGAGACAAATGGTGCCTTCTATGCTTTAAAAAACAAACAAATAAACAAGCCCCCCCCCCTTGTTTTAACTACATATATAAAGAAATAAACTTTATGAAGTGTTATGAAGTACAGAACAGAATACAGAAAGAACACAATATAATGTATCTTTCTATAAAGTAGGGTGGGCGAATTGAAGTTGTGCAGCTTGGCTAAATTAATCTTTTTACATAAGGAATTAATTTTACAAAGTGTCTAGTCCCCTGGAAAAAAATTTTTTTGAAGTTATGGGATCCAGAGTTCTAACAGGAATAAGCTTAATATCTAAGTTCAAAAAAGAAGTTGGAAAAAAAGAAGAAAAAAAAGAACCCAGAGCATTATAGCCGTGTTAGTCTAACTCCAATTTCTGGCAAGATTCTGTAAAAAAATTATTAAGAAATCAATTTATAAGTACCTCAAAGATAATAAGGTGATAAAAATGGACAGCATGAATTTGTCAAGAACTGATCATGTCAAACTAATCTAATTTCTTTCTCTGACAGGCTAACAGGCCAAGTGAATAAAGGAGAAGCTGTAGGTTTGGTACAGCTTGGCTTTATTAAGGCTTTTGACACTGCCATGCATGACATCCTTATAAGCAAGCTAAGAAAATGCAGTTAAGGTATAATCACCCATTTAAACTTACTCTGAAGAAGTAGTTATAAATGGTTTACCTATATCCTAAGAGAGTGTTTCAAGTGTCATTCCTCATGGATCTGCCCTGGACCTGGTTTTCTTTGATATTTTCATTAATAGTTGGAATGGATGAAATATGTAAATGGATGACATTACACCAGAAGAGGTGGCAGTCATTTTCAAGGACAGGTGTCCTGGTTCCAGCTGGGATAGGGTTAATTTTCACAAGAAGCTGGCCTGGGGGATATTTGATACCATGTGATGTCATGCTCAGTATATAAAGGGGGACGACGCTGGGGGCATCGGCTGGGCATCTGGCTCCGGGCAGTGAGCAATCTGTACTGTGAATCACGTGCTTAGTACATTCTGTTATTGTTATTGTTGTTTTTTCCTGTTTTCTCTTCCTTTGCTGTCCTGTTGAACTGTTTTTATCCCAACTGATGAGTCTTGCCTTGCCGTTTCCTGATTCTCCCCCCATCCCACTGCGGAGGGAGGAGTGAGCAAGCGGCTGCGTGGTGCTTAGCTATGGCTGAAGATAAACCACCACAACAGGTTAAGACTATAAGGTGATTTTGACAAATTCCTACAAAATTAAACAAATTGAAATTCAGATAATTTAAAATTTCAATTTACTTTTCAATATGTGCAAAACACATTGTCTCACCGCCTACTATGAGTGAATTGAAATTCAGAGAATTTTAATCAGAGAATACAGAGAAATGCAATGGTTATACCAAAACCTAAGGTGTAAATTAAAGATGAGGGCTAACTGACTATGCAATATCATTTTTTTTAAAAAAAAAAAGAAACAAACCAAAAAAGTAAACAAGGATCTTGGCCTTATAATGGATTTGAAACCAACTATGAGTCAGCAATGTGAAACAAAAAGGAGAACCCTAATACTGGAATATATTAAGGCAGTGTTTAATGTGTAAGACATTATGGTGGTAACAATTCTGCTCTTTGCAGCGCAGGGGAAGCTCTGGCTGGAATCCCTCTGCTTCTTAACACCCACAGATAGTCATCCACAATCTACAACATCAAATCTTCAAAACTGCATTCAGACAGAAGACCTTTGCTCTCCTGTTAATTGGTTGGGTCTTTTTCACAGCAATAATAAATGATACCACCTTTACAATATGCATCATGACTCTATAAATGGATTTAGGAGCATCAGTTCTAACATGTTATTTTTAAAAATCTTGGCTAGCATAGTGAGGTGATTATGAATAATGTTGCTACATTTCACGAAGCTAGAAACCCTTTCTCCTAGTAAGGGTGCCTAATTTGAGATTCCATAAAATCATAGTAGGCAGTGAGACAATGTGTTTTGCGCATTTTGAAAAGTAAAGCTGTGTACAGGACACATGCTGACTCAGAAAGACCTGCCAGCTTATGAAGCCAGAGAAAATGAAATATATCTTCTCCCATTTCTTGGTGCTATCATTCATGTTCTCACTACGTCGCAGACTAAATAGAGGAGTGAGAGCATTATAGTAGAGCATTAAGAAGCTTTAGTGCACAGACATACTTATTTCACTCCAGCTATTTAAAGGGCTGGCTGAGCATTTGCATGATGTTCTTTAAATGCTCAAATAACTATAATCAACCGATGCATTCAATGTACTTTGTAATAGCTCATCTGCCATGTTGCACTTATATTCCAATAATGAAGTTTATAAATTTTCAAGCAATTCTACTGCATTTTAAGCATTAGTCCATCTTGGGAATTGAACAGCCACTCAACTTCTAGAGCTCAGCTGACGAGGCAAATCCAAGGCATGTAGTCATTTGAATGGCTTATTAAACTTCAATCATAACCAATTAGTAAGGATTGTACTGTTCCCCACCCCCATTGGTAAATACTCATTTATTTTCTTGTCTCATTTACTTTCTTGTATATGCTTATTAATAAGCTTTCTCCCCTGCAAAGAGCAACATGCCTGCAAAAACAGATGAAAGGAAACAATGAAATTCTTGTAGATTACACATGTCGACGTTTAAGTTTTTGTAAAATTTTATTCACTGAGGCTGTGGCCTAAACTGTCTTGTACAGCAGAAAAAGACTACACACTTTCCAGTAAGTACAGGGAGGAAGATGCAGGGTGGAGAAAAATACTATAGGGATCAAAATCATTCCTGCTCTCTGGAATACTTAAAGTTTTGTCCTCACACACAGCTAGAAAAAGTAAAGGGCATGCATGCTAAGAATTGAAACAGCAAAGAGTAGCTGACAGTGGAAAATAAAAATAGAAAAAAAAATCACAGCTTGTTGTTTGAATTGGTAGTCTGTGCTCCACACTGCAGAAAAAAATAGTCTCTCCATTTCTTCTTTGAAGACATCTGCTCCTGTGTGTTGACAACAGCCATTGCAGTGGTGCTGAAAGTGATCCTATAAGAAAGACATGCATTAATTCTGATATCCCCTCCAAACATGTCAATGTCTTGAATCTGGAGCCCACACACAGACATTGATATCATTTGATTTGCCCTGAGGTCTGGCCTCCAAAATCTGCTCCAGATGTGGGGTTCCTCTAAGGCTTGACAGCCTCATATGAATGAATGTCTGAGGCACCAAGGGTGTTTGAAATGGTACTAGATGCCTACGCGTATGCCTGTGCCTAGGTAACTGTATCATGCCTAACTCTTTTCCAGGACTCACCTTTCTTGTACCAACAAGCAAGAAAGTATAGTTTCCTGGATGAGGCAAATATATGGCACAATGATGACACCTAATCTTTGAATCTCATCACAGTTTGAAGTTTTGTGGCAAATTAGATTCTTGTGTAAAAGTCATTTAGGAATGTTCTGCCAAGAAGGCTGTCTTTTGAAAATGTGGATTACTTAGGATTGAATAGAATATTTCAGGATTATTTAAGTTTGCCAGTTCTCTGAATTATGAAAATATTCTGTTTTGATAGAAAGATATTCCATTAAAGTGTTTTCCAAAATTGTGGTACAGATTCCAGTAAAAACCCAGAAAACTATGGAGAGCAGACTAGGGTCATTAGAAGGCGGTGAATGGTTGTTAGACTCAACTCCTTAACCTTATTGATTCATAAAAGGGCTCAAGTTTCAATGTCCTACTTTAAAAGGAACTGTCCTAGCACCATTGGGTGTCTCTAGCCAGGACTCTCCCACTGGTGTCTGTTGGAATGGTTGCAGTCTGTACAAATGAACACACACACTGAGAAACAATTAAATGGTGGCAGTCCTACCAAAATGCCCACTCTCTTAACCACTGACATACCAATCATTCTCATTAGCAAAACGTATTTATTTTTTTACAGAAATAATCCAATAGGACAGCCTGATGGCTTGGGTATATCAATGTGATATGGGAGACAGGAACTTAACAACAGGCACACTGAGTTATGGTAGAGGTCCGGGTTGTTGACAAGCATAAGATATTGCAGCATGAGACAAAGGCAACTGCAATGCATTCTTTCCATGAGTACTTTTGCACCATCTACAATCTGTGGTTTAGAGTTGGAAGGTATATCAGTATTAATATGTTTAAATACCTTTCATGAGCCTTTTTACTATGCATTCCTTTTATCAGATTTTGAAAGAAAAATACTCTGACAATGAATTTGCGGTTTAAGTAAGCAATGTGTTAAAAATCACATTACTTCTTTGTTTGGGATTTACCGTCTTAAAATTTTTGTTTGATGAACTCTGGCTCCTGTGTTTTGAGAAAAAAAATAGTCTTTATTCACTTAATAATGTCATTTATGACTCTTCCTTCACTGTTTCTTTTATGAAGTGAAGAAACTTAGAGAAAAATTCAGTTCAGGATCAGAACACATAAATGGAAGGGTCTACATGTAGCAGTAAACAGGTAAGCTAGACATGTATACACTTACATACATGAGTTACCACTAAACTAAGTGTCTAAACGCAGTGGAGATCTATGTATGGCTCAACGTAACTGCACACATGCAGGCATTGAACACTACGTGAGATGCCTTGGGGTTTTTCACTTGGCTTCCAGCTGCTACTGCAGAAAGGTATGAGTTCGCTAGATATCTCCTGTCATATTTCCTAAATCTATGGATGTGTCAAACACCTTGAAGAGTCTAAAACTGCACTAGACCCCTATGTTAAGGCTCTAGCTATCTAGTTTAGGATGAGATGAATTCTTCCTGAGTTGCATTGCCTGGACTGACTACAGGCTCAATTCAGTTGCTTGAACTTAGACTTCTACTGCTATTTCAGATGCCATAGGGTATTTCTCAGATATTCCCAACAGGCTGGCAGATATGGTGCAGGATTACAAATGTTTATAGTAGACCTGTGGTTTATAGCAGAAGTTTAGACATTTAGCTTAAAACTAGACACTTATGTAGAGACATCTAAATATAAGTCTTAATCTTGAACTGTGTTATTCCCATAGACTATTTAATTGCCTAATAGGAACTACTCTCTCTTCAGTGAAACACAAGTTTAGATCTTGGTATTACAGACAGGGACATCAATATAAGACTTTATTTTCCTGTATGTCAACTAAGCAACTGATTACAGAATTACTTACTAAACAGTGGTCAGTTACTCAGGGTTTTCTGCTTGGTCAGCTGAGAAATAAACTCAAGAAATAAACTTGTAAATGTTTTCAGATAATACAACTCTTAAATCTGGATTTGGTGTCACTGGAATGTTTTATGTATATTGCATACGTTCTGGAGCCAAAAATCAAACATTTAATTTTGGTTGAGATGAAAATTTAAATGTTACTTCAGCAAGTTGTCAACACATTGATTATATTTTCAAGGCTACTAACATTTGAGTAGAACACAGATTTTTTTTTAGATATATATTATACATTTAATGAATCACTAAATACATCTAATATAACATAATAAATACAATTAAACCTAGAATTAGGATTCCTAAATTCATAGCTGTCAGTGTAATTATTTTAAATAGCAAACTCCCTCTCTTTAAAAAACTTCTGTTTTCCAGTGTAAATTACTTCATTTTCTGGAACCACTTACATCACAATATTAACTCATCCTGAGTGTTATAAATAGTGTAAAACACAGTGAAATTATGATAAATATTAATTTACTGTTTAGTTTAACTGTAGAATAAACATCCTTCAGTGTCTCACTACGGATAATAGCTAACGAGATTTTTATCGTATGCTGAAACTTAATTGCATAAAGTTGTTCTCTTTGAAAGCTCACTATCTACATGGGGAAAAAAAAAAAAAAAAAGATTATATGTCTAAACAGCCTGAAAGTTATCTGTAAAAGTTATAATCATAATATCAAAACCAAACAAAAGACCCAATAACAACCCAAACAAACTAATATTTTAGCATATATTCTGTAAAGATCACTGTTTTAATTTAAAAGTATTTTAGCCATTCAAGTGTGGTGATATTTTGAGTACATAACACTATTGTAAGCCACAAGGTCTGGTAAACCTTACAACCTTGATTTGAATTCAAATGGCTATTACCAAGTTTACATAAGAAATTTAACATTATTGCCATTCAGTTTAATTCAATTCACTTACTTGAGTCCCAGTTCTGCCCTCACGTACTATGTGCAAGGTACATTTAAAGATCATGAGAGTTAATATTTCACTGTTCATATGATACTAGTGGAAAATTAAAAAAAAAAAAAAAGAAAAAAGAAAAAAGAAAAGATGAGTGTTAGGATATCTTCATCTGCCTTCAGCTAATCTTAAACAGTAATCTCCATACATTGCATATACTGAAAGAAAATCAAGCACCCCATGCTGATGTATGTAACAAAATCCTGGACTATTTTTTCTTCCCAACAAGAAACACTCCAGTAACCTCCCTGAAGTTATCTGCAGCATTAACAGCATATTTCTGATTATCAGTATTCGTTTGTACACAGGTAGCAAGTGTTTCACATTCTGCACTAGCAGTTCAAAAGTGTCTAAGAAAATAAGAAGCCTTCCTCTCAAATGTGGTAATGAAAAGTTTTTGCTCCAGAACATTTTCCTATAAGGAAGGATGGAAGAAGAAAATGGATGTTGTCTCAGCTCCTTAAAAGTGTACAATCTCAGCAGCAGAATCTCAGAACAATTTGAAGAACAGCTTGTCTGTACCCCTTCATTCTTGCAATGCCCTTCTCTTCCTCTGTACCTCTTGCAGAGGCCCTAGTGTATGATCTAGTTGGGAAGAGGGAGGAAGGGGACATCATAACTAGCACCACACAGAGCAAAGATTAAAAACTCCCTCAATAACAGCCTCAGCCTGAGAAATCTGAGAAAATGCCTCATTTATATTTATCAGTATTTTCTGTGCCTCTGTTTCCCTGTTTATACTGAGTTGTGCTTTGATGCATGACAACCTTATAAAGATGGTTCTTGAAATACAAGAAGGACGGAGAAATGGATAACGTGATTATTATGATTACAGTGACGAAGAAGACTTCCTGAGACCTTACTCTTGTATCTCTTTTGTAAGGAATAAAAATAGAACAAAGACATAGATACATGGAAATAAAAGGACTGTTGGATGAAATCAGAGCAGAAATCCATGACAGTTTAGTGAAAAATAGTTAGAAATGGGGTTTTATTTATAAAATGGTTTGTTTGTATAGCACTACACAGCTCTATATTACAGAACCCAAAACTGCAAGTTGGATTAGAAGATTATATGACTACCCACACTGCAGATTGCTATGTCAAGCTAGACTAGCTAAATTGTCGTGTCCTCTTGATTACTGAGATAGCCTAATGTGTCTAAAAATTAGATATCTAAGTCTTAGCTGAATAAATTTAGTAAGATAACCCCATCATTTTTGGTAGAATCAAAAAGCAAAGCCAAGTATTTGAGAATTACATATGGCAGCCAAATTAAACTTCCTTTCATCTTTGGACAGTCTTGAGGACCATTTTTACCCTGTTCAAGAGTAAATCATGACTTAACTAGGGTATACTTTCTTATATGTCAGATTTTAAGCTGCACAATTATGTGGAAACAAATGTGCATTCTCATTTTTTTCATTAATGTGTAATCAAAATTATGTCTCCCCATACTGAAATTACAATTCTATGCTGCAAATCAGGATGGATTGTCAAAATTCAAACCATAACACAGACAGAAGGTGGTGGGATGAATGGCTAAACCAACAGATCTTCAGACAACGATGGAAATGAGCTACACACAGTAATAACCATTGCGCCTGGGTCGAGGCAATCCCAAATATCAGTACAGGCTGGGTGGTGAATGGATTAAGAGCAGCCCTGCAGAGGTCTTAGGGATACTGGTGGATGAAAAATTGGATATGAGCTGGCAATGTGCGCTCGCAGCCCAGAAAGCCAACCGTATCCTGGGCTGCATCAAAAGAAGCATGGCTCTGTTCTGGTGAGGCCCCATCTGAAGTATTGCATCCAGCTGTGGGTCCCCCAGCACAAGACCAACATGGACCTGTTAAAGCAGGTCCAGAGGAGAGCTGCAAAAGTGATCAGAGGGCTGGAACATCTCTCTTAGGAAGAAGGGCTGAGAGAGTTGGAGTTGTTCAGCCTGGAGAAGAGAAGGCTTCAGGAAGACCTTATTGCGGCCTTTCAATATTTAAAGGGGGCTTATGAGAAAGATGGAGTGAGACTTTTTACCAGGGCCTGTAGTGACAGGACAAGGGGTAACAGTTTTAAACTGAAAGATGATAGATTTAGTTTAGATATAAGGAAAAATTTTGTTATGATGAGGGTGGTGAGACACTGGAACAGGTTGCCCAGAGAAGTTGTAGATCAGTGGAAGTGCTCAAGGTCAGGATGGATGGGGCTTTGAGCAACCTTATCTAGTGAAAGATGTCCCTGCCCATGGCAGGGGGGGTTGGAACTAGATGAACTTTAAAGATCTCTTCCAACCCAAACCATTCTATGATTTTATATGGTCACAACCTAGGTATTTTAAAGGAGTGTGTATGTCACTCAGTCGCTGAGGGGAGCAGCTCCTGTGCCAGCATCATCTGCAGCAGAGCACTCCAGGGCGGTGCGCAGGGGAGTTTCCCGAATGGGAGGAAGCCTCACGGGGAGCCGAGAGAGCTGCCAGGAGCCGGCAGCTCATGCAGCAGTGGCTGATGAGACCTGGGAGGGGGCAGGAGTAATGATGGCCAAGGCACTCCCCACGTAGTTTGCGTGGCAGTTCACACAGAAGGGTGTGCAGGAAGGGCACTGAAGCTCTGCCAGCTTGACCAGGGAGCAATGCTGTCCACCCAGCAGAAAGCCATGGCCTCTCTAAGCTCTGCACCCACCACAACTGACGCAGCTTCCCAGACAGAGCTGCAGTGGGAACATGCTGCCTCCAGGTGCCAGGCTGCAGGGTGAGCCCTGCTCTTACGCCAGTATCAGATGGCAGCAACGAGCTGCCTGTGGGAGGTGCAGCCAGGGAGAGGAACTCCTCCGCTCAGTGACAGAGCTCCGGGAGGAGGTGAGGAGGCTGAGGAGTATCAGGGAGCCTCAGAGAGATAGACTACTGGAATCGAACCCTACCTTCCCTGACACAGGCCCATCAGGCAGACAGGACACATGATGCGGAGGCGTGACAGTCTGACCTTGGTGCCGGGGAAGGTTGTGGAGCAGATCATATTGAGTGCCACCACGCAGCACATACGGGACAACCAGGTGATCAGGCCCAGTCAGCATGGGTTTATGAAAGTCAGGTCCTGACTGACCAACCTGATCTCCTTCTACGACATGGTGACCCGCCTAGTGGATGAGGGAAAGGCTGTGGATGTTGTCTACCTGGACTTTAGTAAAGCCTTTGACACCACTTCCCACAGCATCCACCTGGAGAAACTGGCTGCTCATGGCTTAGATGAGCATACTCTTTGCTGAGTAAAAAACTGGCTTGATGGCCAGACCCAAAGAGTGGTGGTGAATGGAGTTAAATCCAGTTGGCAGCTGGTCACATGTGGTGTTCCTCAGGGCTCAGTACTGGGGCCAGTTCTGTTTCACATCTTTATCAATGATCTGGATGAGAGGATCAAGTGCACTCCCAGTAAGTTTGCAGACGACACCAAGTTGGGTTGGAGTGTTGATCTGCTGGAGGGTAGGAAGGCACTACCGAGGGATCTGGACAGGCTGGATCAATGGGCCGAAGCCAATTGTATGAGGCTCAACAAGACCAAGTGCCGGGTCCTGCAGCTGGGTCACAACAACCCCAGGCAACGCTACAGGCTTGAGGGGGAGTTGCTGGAAAGCTGCCCGGCAGAAAAGGACCTGGGGGTGTTGGTCGACAGCCAGCTGAATATGAGCCAGCAGTGTGCCCAGGTGGCCAAGAAGGCCAAGAGCATCCTGGCCTGTATCAGAAATAGTGTGGCCAGCAGGAGTAGGGAGGTGATCGTCCCCCTGTACTTGGCCCTGGTGAGGCTGCACTTCGAGTACTGTGTCCAGTTTTGGGCCCCTCACTACAAGAAAGACATTGAGGTGCTGGAGCGTGTCCAAAGAAGGGCAACAAAGCTGGTGAAGGGTCTAGAGCACAAGTCCTATGAGGAGCAGCTGAGGGAACTGGGGATGTTTAGCCTGGAGAAAAGGAGGCTGAGGGGAGACCTTATTGCTCTCTACAACTACCTGAAAGGAGGTTGTAGAGAGGTATATGTCAATCTCTGCTCCCAAGTAACAGGCGATAGGACAAGAGGAAATGGCCTCAAATTGCACCAGGGAAGGTTTAGATTGGATCTTAGGAAAAATTTCTTCACTGAAAGGGTTGTCAAGCACTGGAACATGCTGCTCAGGGAAGCGGTTGAGTCACCATCCCTGGAGGTATTCAAAAGATGTGTAGATGTGGCACTCAGAGACATGGTTTAGTACTGGACTTGGCAGTGCTAAGTTTACAGTTGGACTCAATGATTTTAAAGGTCTTTTCCAACCTAAAGGATTCTAGGATTCTGTGATTCTATGATTCTATGATTTTTGTGTCCTTGTGTGCGTTTATACATGTGTATACCAAGTCAGTTAAAATTTCTACATCTATTTTGAAAAAATATTTAAAATTATCTTTCACAATTACATAATAGCTAAAATAACTTTGTTTAAAATTTGGAAAAAAATTTTGATTTTAACATACATAAATAAATACTAACTTTCTGAAGAAATTCCCTGTTATTTATCACGGTCTCCCCAGGCTCCTTGGTATCCAAGCAGTAGTTTCTGTGAAAATTTGATAGTCATAACCTCATTTTTTTGAAGTTATCCATTTCAGTTCCTCTCTGAAATGTTTATCCTACTCACAGGTAACCTCTTCTCCACCCCATCTCTATCACACAGACCTCATTTTCAGTCTCCCCTAGAATACACTAGCATACAAGGTAATGAGGTTCTGTAGGACGTGGCTATTACCTTTATTTATGGGCTGCTGAATCTGAAGAGATTTTTCACATCTCTAGTGAAGTTTTGCCATTCAGATGAGCCTACTTTCCACCATGTTTGAAAGCGCTGCTCAGTGAACTCTTGCTGTCCAGTCTAAATCTGCTGAAGTGTCCATGGCTGATACACCAAGTGCTGTGGTCTTATTCATGATCTAATGCAAGTACTCAGCAGTCTTATGATTTATGGCCTTAAAACCTTCAGAGATCACTTAGAGAAGACTTAAAAGGACAGTTAACCTGTTGATCACGACACTTAGAAACAATTGGTCTCATCAGGAAGTAGGGATACTTTCAAACAACTGTGTAAAACTTTAAAAAAAATCTTCTTTCCACTGTGTGATAGAATGAAAAAGGCTGATATATCTGTTGGTCTAAGAAAATGCCACATTGTCATGAGCAAATAAGAGTTCCTCTTCTTCATTTAAGACACTTAGGCACTAATCTTTCAAGGTACCCTGTTCTGCCAGGGATCCTTGGCAGATCAAACAGACTGATTACCATTAGCTAGAGTGCTAAAATTCCTCATCATTCCTCTGCAGTGTGTAGCCAATAACACAAGCCATATGCAATTCAAAGTAAATAAACACATCACTTCTTAAGCTACTGAGCATGTGACTTACTCCTTCAGCAGCTGACCAGTAAGAATATCCATTAACATTTTGCAGAAATGTCTCAAAAAGATTACTCCACATTTTTGCTAGGAATATTTCCAAATATTTCCAAAAATATTTCAAAAAAATACACCTTTTGCAATGAAGTAATGCAATAGAATATGGAAAATAAATTATTCTGCAATGTAAGGAGGAAAATTGCACATAACTAATCAATGTTTTGTTTTTGTCTCTAAAAGAGAGCAAATTAGTTCAAAATACAATTTGATGAAAACTTACAGATAAATAACGACATGAAAAAGCTTTTTTATTACAACTGCTATGCCACATGCAATTAGCATTATCATATGAATTGTAAATTGCTGAATAGAAGATTTTAAGATATTATTTTTTAGTTTTCATATGATAAAGATTCCTTCTTTTTGGCTCCATTACTGGTTCACTATTCAGCAGGTGTACCCATATGTAGACTCACTCCTCAACTGGAATTAATGTTTCAGAAAGGGACTACCATTTCAAAGACAGTGTTTGTCCTTTTTTACAATATTTTACAATTTTTTCAATATTCTTTTTGATTTGAGATTATAGATAAAATATTGAGTAAATGAATTGTGGTAAAATAAAAAGAAATAATACATTAGACTGAGTTCTTCTCTGACTTGTGATGTAAGGATGAAGAAATCCCACATGTTTAAATTGATAGCTAAATGCTGAGTTTCTGTTAGTGGAAATTGAATTGATCGATTTGGCCCAGTGACTCTACTTACAAGAGATTAATGTTCTTATTACATGCTATCCTTGAACTTTGTAATGAAAGAAAAAAACCCAACAGTATGAAAGAAAGCAAGGACAAAGATGAATAGCATGCAAGAAAAAGAAAATAAAGGCTTTCAAAAAACAGAGAAAATAAAAAAAAACAGATGCTTGAAATCTTCACCTTTTGCACTTAATCCACAAACTTAATTTTCTCTTATATTTGAATTACTTGAATTTCCAGTAAATCTTCCCTGATAACCAAAAAAGTTGTCATATTAGTATTAAGTTGATACATCAGCTCTTAGTAAGATACTATCTCTCCCACATATAGAGGAACCAATCCTAAACCATAAATTGATGTTGATTTCATTATTTTAGAGATACTTTTGTTTGTGGGTAATTTTCATTCTGTATTAACTCTTTGTATAGCTGGAAGTCATCAGAAAAATCCTAACTCCATGTTACGTATCTAGCAGGCAATATTTTCTGTCATTTATTTGTAGCAACATAGTTTCATCATGAAGATATCATTAATGTTTGAATGGCTTTTTTTATTTCAACTCCAGAAAACATTTGGGAAGCTGCCAAAAAGATGGAAAAACAAAATTAAATTGGGTTTTTACAGGGTTACTAAATGAACAAAGCAAGGAAGAATGCTCTACTATCCCTAATAGAGCAATTCTGGAGCCTGGGCTACTATCTAGTGAATACAGTGGAGACAGTCATCAGGTTTGTGAGGTCACCCTAAATCACCTCTCCTTTTGCCAGTGCTGAAGATAGGACACTGGAGAGGAAAGACCATTGGCATGTCCTTAAGCCATAAGGGTCCTCAAATCAGAGTAAAGATGGCCAAGCTGAGAGTGTTTGAGAGAAGATACTGAGGAGACAAAACCCTATGAAACTTGTGGAGCAGCTAATCCTGGAAATCTGATGAGAAAATCATCAGTAGTCAGCATGGATTCACTAAGGGGAAGTCATGCTTTACCGACTTAATAAACTAAATGCTTTTGACACTGTCTCCCTTAAGATCAATAGACAAGTTGCTGATGTATGGGCTGGATGAGCAGACAGTGAGGTGGATTGAAAACTGGATGAACAGCTGGGTCAAGAGGGTGCTATTCAGTGGTATGAAGTCTAGTTGGAGGCTGGTAACTAGCAGTGTACCCCATGGGTCAGTACTGGGTCCAGTCCTGTTTAACATCTTCATTAATGATCCAGATGATGGGGCAGAGTGCACCTCCAGCAAGTTTGCTGATGATACAAAAATGGGAGGAGTGCCTGATATGCCAGAGAGTCATGCTGCCATCCAGAGGGTCCTCAACAGGCTGGAGAAATGGGCTGATGGGAACCTCATGAAGGTTAGCAAGGAGAAATGCAAAGTTCTGCGCCTGGGGAGGAACAACCTGATGCACCATTGCGTGCTGGGTGTTGCCCAGCTGGAAAGCTGTTTGGCAGAAAAGGCCCTGGAAGTTCTAGTAGACACCAAGCTGACCAGGAGCCAGCAATGTGCCCTTGCCACAAAGAATGCAAATACTATCCCGGGCTGCATTAGTCAAGGTGTTGCCAGTAGGTCAGACCGTCAGAGATTTTTAGAAATTTGTCGCTTGTCTCTACAGCATATGATATGGTCCAGTTCTTAAAGTGGATATTTTTTCTAACGAAGTACAAGAACAGTAGACATTAATGGTACTCTTTATCTCTTTTTTTCCTTCCTATTTAATGGAGATTTCTTGGTTTTCCTGTTTGACATAGTGGTATGAATTTTTGTAGGATGTTCATGGAAGCGTGTTATGGATTGAAGTACAGAAATAGGCATCTGTGAACCTTCCTGGATTTCTATGACATTACACATGGACTGTGATTGCAAGAAATGAGATTAGAAGAGAATTGAACTAAATGAAAACTCCAGTTCTTCATTCTTAAGTTCATTCTCTGTTGAAATACCAAACTTTGAGTTAGTAGACCAATGGTTTATGAAGCTAGAATAAAGAGAAGCAATATGTCCACATTTTTAGAAGGCCTTAGACACTTAAACACATGCTAGGATGCATTAATTTGTTTTTTTAATTGAACAGTATATGATTATTGGGGGAGGGGTGAAGGATAAAACCACTTGCCAAAGGAATACTTTTTACATTCTTAAAATATCTTCTTTGACTATAACTGATGATTTTGGATACTCTCTCTGAAAAAACAAACAAAACCCAGGACAACCTCACACGACCAGTACCAACCTGTTCCCCTCCAGAAAAAGTCAGCTAATTTCTCTTTGATGGAATCTGGAGTTTTTCCATGTCAAGTATTTGTTCTTTTCATGTCAGAGATAAATATCTCTGCGAGGAGAGTTTAGTAGTATCTGAAGATAAGAATGAGCTTCAGTGAAAGACAGAATTTCCCCTACTTATAGCTCATAAATAACATTTGCAGCTCACTTCTAAAGCTGTATAAATAGTTGAGAGAGGGAGGGGCAGGCACAGCAGTCCATTTTGAAAAACTAAACCAATTACATTTGTTTCAGTTTGGTCCAAACCAAATTTCTCTCTTTTTTTCCTTCTGAAATAAAAATCCCTGCAATACTTTTCTGATTAAATTAAAAGTTTTATTTTTATCTATTTATTAAAATAAGCATAATTATAATTTATTTAAATATTTCAACATGAACATGAATTAATTTCTATTTGACAATAATAGAACAGAGTGTTCAAACTTTTAGGACTGTCCATTTTGGGGAGAGAGATATTCAAAATTTATTGATGAATGTGAGAGGATCCCTTCGTGTTATAGAGCACTCGAACTCTCATATTCTAATGAATTCGTTAATACCACCCCTTTCCAGAATTACCCAGTTCACCTTCTAGTAGTCACCATAGCTTACTGCTTCTTTTCTCTTCATATTAAACAAAAAAAAAAAGAAAAAGAAAAAAAGAAAAAACAGCTGGAAGAAAGTTCAGAGAGACAAGGTTGATATAATTCATTAAAATATGTGAGAGTTCAAGTACATCATAGGATATTTGCAATGAAAAAATATTAAAATATAAGAGCAAAAATAAGGCAAATGGAATTTACTGGATATATCAAAGTCTTGCATTCTCTGTCCTGTAAGTTACATCTCTTCTTTCATTTCATTTGAGAGTCTCTCTCCTTTTCCTCCCTCTCAGTCTAAGTTTTTGATCTTCAACAGCTGGAGGCCTGAGAGGACTTTGAATCTTTACCTCAAATTTAAGGTCTTCTTTCATAAACAAAGAAAGCATGGAACCTGAAATAGAACATTGTTTGGAAAGGAGAGGGGTTATAGAGATGTTTTTTGCTTTATTTTTACAGAAAACAAACAAATAAACAAAATCCCTTTGTTTTTAATTACAATACAAAGACTGCTTGTAAATCTAGACTGAATTCATGTATTTGAGAGTAATATTCATGTGAATTCCTTAGAATTACCTCTTAGGTGACAGCAGTATGGTGGATATGTGTAAAATAACGGCTCATTTGGAAGCTTTTTGGCCCATCAGCATCAGACCAGCATTTAAACGTGTAGTGGGTTGACCCTGGCCGGACACCAGGTGCCCACCAAAGCCGCTCTATCACTCCCCTCCTCAACTGGACAGAGGAAAGAAAGAATAACAAAAGGCTCGTGGGTCGAGATAAGGACAGGGAGAGATCATTCACCGGTTACTGTCATGGGCAAAACAGACTTGATTTGGGGAAATTAGTTTAATTTATTATTAATCAAATCAGAGCAGGATAATGAGAAAATAAACCCAAATCTTAAAACACCTTGTCCCCACCTCTCTCTTCTTCCCAGGCTCAGCGTCACTCATGATTTTCTTTACCTGCTCTCCCCCAGTGATGCAGGGGGATGGGGAATGGAGTTTGTGGTCAGCTCATCACACCTTGTCTCTGCCGCTCCTTCCTCCTCAGGGGGAGGACTCCTCACACTCTTCCCCTACTCCAGCGTGGAGTCCCTTCCACAGGAGACAGTCCTCCTTGGACTTCTCCAACGTGAGTCCTTCCCACAGGCTACAGTTCTTCATGAACTGCTCCAGTGTAGGCCCCCCTGTGGGGTCACACGTCCTGCCAGCAAACCTGCTCCTCTGTCTCCACAGGTCCAGAAGTCCTGCCAGGAGCCTGCTGCAGCGTGGGCTTCCCACGGGGTCACAGCCTCCTTCGGGCATCCACCTACTCTGGTATGGGGTCCTCATGGGCTGCAGGTGGATATCTGCTCCACTGTTAACCTCCTTGGGCTGCAGGGGGACAGCCTGCCTCACCATGGTCTTCACTATGGGCTGCAGCGGAACCTCTGTTCTGGTGCCTGAAGCACCTCCTCCCCTTCCTTCTTCGCTGACCTTGGTGTCTGCAGAGTTGTTGCTGTCACATCTCACTCCTCTCTCTGTTGCTGTTCTTGCCATTGTGCAATTTTTTTCCTGCTCTTAACTATGTTATCCCAGAGGCGCTACCACCGTCACTGATGGGCTCAGCCTTGGCCAGCAGTGGGTCCATCTTGGAGCCGGCTGGCATTGGCTCTGTCAGGCATGGGGGAAGCTTCTAGCAGCTTCTCACAGAAGCCACCCGTCTAGGCCCCCCACTACCAAAACCTTGCCATGCAAACCCAATACAAAAAGTAATAAAAAGCAGTGAAAAGATTTGTGGCACCTTTTTGATATTCTCACCTCTAGCACGAGCTAAATTGAAATGTGTTTTCTGTACTGCAATAGCTAAGATCTTGCAGCAACGATAAGGTAGAAGTCAAACACTAACTGAAGCAGTGCTCTGTTACTCCTTGATTTGGAGCACAATTATAGAGGAGAAGTTAGAAAAACAACTTTAGTGATAATCTAGGGCAACTACAATCTCCAGCAGTTTTGAAACTCCAGAAATAGAGAGGACTCTGAAGAATATTTTATGCAATATATGTCAGCAGTGGACAGTGACAACAAAAGGAATGTATTGGAAAGGTAACATTAATAATAATATTATCAAATTCACAGAAAAATATTTGCTTAAAAATGCAATTTACACCTCTTTCAAAATTTGAGATCAAGCTATGAATCTATCTATGATAGATAAATTCCATGAGAAAGGTGTTACGTAGGGCAATTATAATTTCCCAAGCAGAAAAGATCACCCATTATAATCCACAGGTTACACTCTAGCTTTCATAAAATGGATTAATTTGAAATCAGAGAGAATGCGACATGAGAAAGACTGACAAGAAAGCAAAGTCCACAAAAGAGCCCACAAATGCCCACAATCACTCCAAACATGATAATACTAATTATTTAGAAATAAAATACAAGTGTTGTGAAAGACAATATAAGCATGAGAATTCATTAGGTTATTTTGAGACATTTGCAAAGACCAGCAATCTCATAACACAGCAGTCCAATTAGCTCAGAGGAATTTTTCATTAGAACAAAGAGTAATACTACAGGCAGAAGATGAATGTGCTACTGACCAGAAAGTAAATCAAGTATTTTTACTTTTAAGGTGGAAATCCAAGGGAAAAATGAGTCTGTGAACCACCAGTGATAGATAAAATGGGGGGGGGGAAGTACTAAAAAAGGAAAAACCACACCTGAGGAACTGTCTGAATAGGTCTTCCAAAGATTGAGAACTATGGCAGCCTAGAAGAGCAGTGAAGAAGGCTAAATGTCTCCCATTTCATAAGCTTGCCACAGTTCCTCTGTGTAAGGTTAGAATGAGAATATTGCTCTGGAAACACTGTGTGTCAAACTAGTAGAATGCATATAGTTGTTGGCCATTGTAGGAAAGATTGTCAGAATTGAAAAATTTTTGACACAATTGTCAGCTTGTAAACAAAAACCAAAAGAATTAAGTATGTTTGTTAAGATTTTCTTCTGCTTTTGAAGGGGAGATGTTCAGGAGGTGATGGCTGATGCCAAATACATGTATTTTTTATGCTTCATACATCACCAGGGTTATGATAGCTGCCCTTAGAAAAAATAGAGGATATATTTGTGCACATTCAACAGCCCCTTTGGGAAACATTGTTTCTCAAACTGCCATTTGGGCTGTGTTCAGTACATAAAGTGTTTTACCAAAAAATGCAACACATTTTTGATGTCATATAGGTTACTGAGGTCTACACAGGTGACATTTTGATCTGGGGAAAAGACAGTAGAAGAACATGACCAGAGACTCTAAGTAGTGTCTGAATGAAACAAAAAAACACAAAGCAAAAGAAACAAAAATGTAAATTGTGGGAAACTGGAATAACATAAAAGGAAGAGAAATTAACAGAACAAACTTACAGATATGAAACAGTAAACTGCAGCTGCCAAAAAAAGTCTGATTCAAAAAACAGGGAAGAAGTACATGGATGCTTTGGGTTGTGAACTATGCAAGGAAATTTGTGTCCAATCCAGTTGTCTCAGACAGAAGAAACAGGAGTACTAAGGTATCAGAGGCAATCATAGTTTTTAAAAGAAATCTAGAAACAAAAGGAATTTAGAAGGCTCTAGCAGTGATGTGCTATGAAAGTACTTCCAAAACTATTTTTTCCACTGATATATCCAAGAAAATAAATAGTACAGCCAGCACTAGTGGTCTTTCTGTCAAAGGCTGAAGTTGACATTAATCTTTCAAACAACACATCTAGCAGCATAAGCAAATTCCAGGATAAACTGAACATTGCTATTTACTTCAGATGCTAGATTGACGTTAAATTTAATAACTTTAATTTAATAATTGAATATAATTAATTTCAATGCAAAACAGTGTCTATTGTTAATTTATTATGGCTAGCTTTACCAAGAACTAACGTGTTGGAAATCGTATCCTGCACAAAGTTTTCTAATGAGCTCTTGGGAACCAACCAACCAACCAAGCCAGGCAAGTGCAGGTTACGCAAGGGTGATCAGCTGGAATGCAGGTGCTCAATGAAGCAGACCTTTACTTGTCCCTTTGACACTAAGTGATTAGTGAACAAGAGGACGTCCGAGCTTACTGCATTGCTTGCCTCTACCACAGAATCATTTTTACTAATTTCATTGCTTTGGAAAAAAGCTGACATTCAATCTGGCTGAGAGAACTAAGGTATTTCTGAACCGACTTCAACAATCTTTCTTTTTGACAGCTGGCTTGAAATGAATGAAGCTGAGTAATCAGTCAATCATGTTTGAAATAGGAGCTGTACACTTGAAACACATCTTGAACTTGTATTTCAGATGTGTTTGGAGCTATGAATATGTTAAGATTTTGCGTAATTTTAGAGACACTTCTCAAATCTTTATTGAATGCTGAACTTTGTACTATCAATTACGTTGAAGGAGATATATTTATAACATTTTCTTGCTGATAATGGAAGCCATTCAACTATTTTCATTTACATTTTCTTAAGAACATCTCTTCCTCTGGACTATGTGCATTTCAACATTACCTTCCTTGTGATTAGTTTACCTCAGGAGTTCAGCTTTTATCATTTGGGGGACTGAGCGAATAGCATTTCCTTGGCAGTGTTTATATTGCTGAAGCACCCAGCTACTGCCATTACCAATTATTCTAGTCATTTCTGCAGAGCATGGGCTCTGGACTCATTCTAAGGGGCCACAAACTGTAATCATTATTATTTTTTTAAAACAAGCCCCTTTTCAATAGACTTTCATTAGCTTAGAATGAGCTATGTCTGTAGCGCAAAATATGCTTGGTCTGCAGATTGAAAAAGTTTGAAAACTACTTGTCTTTCCTGTGTGAAACTTTCCACATGATTTAGCAACAAAGGATTAATTAAACTTTATATTTCCAGAACTACACCTTACTACTGGCACAATCTGGGTAGGAGTGGCTTTTCTTTATTATTTTGACATTTTTAATAGTTGCAAGATATCTCTTAGATTATTTTATTTTTAAAAGGCATTGTAAAATACATATTGGGGGGGGGGGGGGAGATAGATGTCACTTTTTATTCATATTGTTACAATTTAGTTGCTACATCTGACACAAGCCAGTCGTGTAAGTGATCATCATAAAATCAGTGAGAGTTGTTTAAATTCTGTAATTGCCAACAAAAGGAATGTCTCCATCACAGATGATACATTATGGAAACCAGTGAAGTCTTCATGAATGTTCTTGTCAGCATCCAAACTCAAAGGCATAAAATCACTTACTGTGTTGCAAAAGTTGCTTCTTATGCCTATAAAGTCACTATTATGACTTTTTATTAGATACTCACCTCCAATTTCATTATTTTAGTTAAAATAAATGGATTTATGAATGTGTCTTATTTTGTTCCCACTAGTTCACATATTTCAATTGGAAATAAAACATGCAAAAAATTGTAGTAGTCATTTCTAGTTCAGAGCACTGTAGCACAGTATCTGTTTTATTTATTTGCTGTAAGTTTACTGTGTGGATTCTGTAAATGTTAATAAAAAGGTGACAAGAAAAGAGACATCTGATTGTTTGCTTGTCCTGGCAGATTCACTCTGGATCATGTGGAATGCCAGAAGAGAGCAGAAATGTTTGCTCCCCGAATGGCATCTGAGTGTGCTCAGCCAGGAGGTGATTCTGGACTTGAGGGCAGGACAGGTGCGGGGGTAGAGAGAGAGAAAGAGGGAAAGTGGGGTTGCAAATAGGAAAGTTCATGAAAAAATAGAGGAAAGGGTTGCATCTGAAGAAGTGCAGACATCTGTGATATAGAATGAATCATGAAGACTCCTTTTAGAGTCAAAGGAAAAAAATTAATCAGCATGTCGTAATGTAGACATCAAAATAATTTTATGATTTGCTCTATAAACATCTCTCTCTTTCCATTGACTGAATATAGAGCTTAGAGTAACTAATTGAGATATAGACAGGACTTTATAGCTATATACTGTTAGGTTATATGGCTACCAATCTAAGAGATGCCTAAGAACAGAAGAAAGTAGATACACCATCAAATTTGATGTGACAAAACTATTTTCTCGGAGACCAAGAGGAGATAGTGTAGAGTCTGTTGCTTGAAGCACCCACGTATTTCTATTAGAGAAAAAGACTGCAGGGAAAGGTCCCACATGTAAACATTCAATGAGTATAAGGGAAACTGATTGTCACTCCCTTTCTTTTCTTAATCTAATCTATCTCACCCAAAAGATTTTTGTTTAATTACTTAAATTTTACTTCTTTTTTTTCTTTTCTTTTTTTTTTTTTTTTAATGTTCTAGTAAAACAAAGCATTAAATATAGATAATGCTTTAGGACATTTCCAGGCACATTTTCAAACTGTTCAGTGTAATAGACTTGTAACACAAGCTCTTCTTTGGCCAACTACTATGTCTTATAGTATCATCATTATACATTCTCTCTACTTTTTTTTTTTTTGTTTTTCTGGAGAATATTGAAAACTTATTACGTTACTACATGCTTTGTGGTTTTGAAGAACATCAGTTGCTTCAGGTGACAGGAGGAAACTTGATAGCTTTCAGCTATGTATCTAGCCTTTTCCAATTTGTAAATCTACATCAAGTATATGCTTTTTCTGTGTACTTTGTCTGAAGTAATTTGGCATGAAAGTCTGTAGAGCAATAGTAATAAAGAATTCCCTCCCTAGATTCAAAATAATGATAAATAATGATACCCTATCAAACATCAAACTAGAGCATCCATTGTTTCAATAATGACCTGTTTGATGAAATAGAGAGCATGATTATTATTGCAGATGACATGAAACAGGGATGGACAGTTAGGATGCTGAAAGACAGGATTAGAATTTCAAATTATTTCCATAAATTGGAGAAATGGACTGGAAAATAGGGATAAAATTAAGTAACGACATGTGCATTTTCATAAACTTAGACAGAATAATTATCTATTCAAATACTAGACGATTGATTAGGTAGTTAGCAGAAAGAGGCAAACATTCTAAGGCATCTATTAGGATGTATGAACAGTGTTTTATCATGTAAAACATAAGGAATAAAACTTCCAACATTTTGAGTATTACATTATAAGAAAGATATGAAGAGGGGACAATCCCAAGAAAAATTACAAGAATGATCTAGTAAATATAAAATACAAAAAAAGATGGAAAGAACTGGCATCATTTTCCCTAGAAAACTAAGGAAGGACATGATAAACCATATTCACGTTCATAGAAAGCTGACATCGAAAGGAAGGGAATAAGCTGTTTTTCAAGTGTAGTATTTAAGAAAAGAAGATAAAGGCTAAAATTGCTGCAAGAAAGAGTTTGGTTAGACACAAACTTTGTAATGTTAAAAATAGTGATACTGCTCCTTCACATGCAGCTGGAACAGCTTGAGGTTATAGAAACAGGTTTGATTAATTGTGTGGTTCTCCGATGTATGTGTGACATATAATTAATAATTAGAGTTTTCACTGAGTGGATGAATTATGCTAGTGGCCAAAGCTTTGCCATCAACCACCATTTTGTCCTAGAAGATCTTTTTTTCTTTTTTTAATGGGGAATGTATTCCAGTACTATCAATCTCAGTAATTCAAAATGATCATTGATTTTGAATGTTTCAGTTCTGTGTCCCAAAATTCAGATATTTTAAGGAAGTCTTAGTTTCTCATTGTGATGTGCATATATTTCCTAAAACTTTGAAACCATTAAGGCTTGCAAATTTGGCATCTAAAAGTTTACATACCAAAATCACTATTGCAACAAGTAGCAGAGTTCTCTAAAACTGCTGAGGGCAGACAATCCCAAAACACAGTTCTTCAGCCAATTTACTGTCATGTTCAGGTGCTAAATTTAGTCTGAATGTACCTGTGGAAGTTGTGGAGATTTCCTCAGTGGGCGTCTTTAAAAACAGTTTGAAGAAACTTCCATCAACAGTGATGAATGGCCTGGTGTTTGAAAACTGGGTTTGTTCTTTTGGTTTGCTCTATTTATTATAAAGTTGTCTAAAACATGAAGGAAAGATGAAACAGAAGAGTCCATATGTGAGATATTGGGTGTACAGAAAGCTTTTTTAATATAGTAAGTTGCAAAAAGACTAGTAATGATTATGGGATCTCTCTTCTGTAAAGAAGGGAGTTATCCAGGGCTAGGGGAATGGGAGAAGAACCAATCCAGAAGAAAGTATAAAGTGTTTGCACTCAGAGAAGGGCTTGGATGATCAGCAGTTTCATGAGTAGGAGAGGGAAAGAGCCAATATCTCATTGAAGAAAGAGAGAACAAGAAGCTCAGACAGTCGTGCTAAATTCCTCTTTACAAACTAGGTCAACCAATTTGTCGAGAAAGACAAAACAGAAATCAGAGACAATCATGAGAAACATCTTTACCAAATCCTAACTATCAAATGTCATCTGATAGCTTGGGGGTACCAAGCAAAAGAGATGATCAGAGACTTTCCTTCTGGATGGAAAGGTGAATGTCCTAAATGCAATAATAGATGGTGTAGAGGTTATATTCAACATCTTTTATTTTATAATCCTATTTTTTCTATTTTATTGAAAGGAATCATGTCTCATTATTTTCACATTCATTCCCATATGTCATTCTCATTCCCTTTTGTTTCTGTTTACTGTTTTCCCTCCTGAACTTTTGTCTTAACTTTCACCTGTTTCACTTATTTTTTTCTTTCATATGCAATTTTACGATTTTGGTGTTCTACCTCTTCAGCTCTCACCTTTGCTCTTAATATTTTGTTTCCTTAGCTTTTGTCTAAATATTCTTTAAAAATCTATTTCTCCCATCTCCTCATCCTTTATTTGTCATACTCAGTCTGATGATCAGTGCCGTGCCTTTTCTGTTCTTACTTTCATAATACACTCCACAGTGCTCTTTGCCCTTTATATTTTCCTCTCATCCTTCTGTTTCAACCATTCTCATTACTCAAATGTTTGTCCTCAGTCCATTAACTCAGCATTGATGTTTTATTTGTTGCTTGTATTTCAGGATTTTGTTTCTATTGCTGCCTTATCTATTTTTCCTCAAATCTTTGAGGTATTTTCCAAAACTGTTCTTCACACTTGGAATACCTTTTTCATTCAGCTCAAAAGACTTTTTCTCTTTCATATTCTTCCTTGAAGACTCATTTGTATTTAATACCTATAAAAAACAATCAATCTGTAATGGTAAGTTCAGACCACCGAACTTTATGTCTATATATACTTAAACAGAAACAACAGGACACTTTAAGCTAAACCATCTAGTTCCCACAGGTAAGCGTACATATTTTACGTACTTTCAGACATCTCTGATTTCTTCTTTTCTTACTATACAAACCGATGCATTGATTGAAATGAGATTACACATTCTTTGGTGGAGGGATCATAAAAGATCATGATCTGTCCTGTGTTCACTCACAGATGCTATTTTTACTCCAGCTATCACAGTAGGGCAGAAACTAATTCAAGTGGATGCATGAGCACCTGCTAGTTAGTCTAGTGCAGCTGCTTAGAACTGAGTCTCTCAAAAGCTTTAATTATAAAAAACACTAAAAGCATAAGTGACTCAGAAAATCACTGGAACTTACTTGGTATGTCTGATTCAGAAAATTCTTGGCACAGAAAATGCCAAATCCAACCTGTGTTTTAATTTTAGAATACAATTTGGGTTTAGATCAGAAAAGCCCATCTCAAAAATCACCCACGGAGTGAATACTACTGTGAATCCTCCACAACTACTCCCAGCCAACAAAGAAAGGAATAAAGCTGGAATATTTTTTTAGATTACTGAACTTTAATTTTTCACACCTCCTTCACATACAGCTGGGGTGGCTTGAAGAGTTAGTAATAGGCTTGATTAAGTGCTTGGCTTTTTGATGCAGGAATTCGTACTATATAATTAGAGTTTTCACTGAAGTGGGTAAATTATTTCAAATCTTACGTAGATGGCGGAGGCTTTCACTTCAAAGATTTCTCACCAACAGCCATTTCCTTCTGGAAGATCTTTTTCATTGGGGCAGACATTTTCTAATTCAATAATATCAGGTTTTACAGTTCAAAGAAGTAAGTCATTTTTGATGCTTCAATTTTATGTACCCAACTTGAGACATCTTAGACAGTGCTGATTTTCTCGTGTGCTAAGACCCTCTTTGTGGAAAGATTTCCCAGGCAGGGCACCAAATGCTGAACACTAAAGTCACACAGGCGAAAATAACGGATGTCTTCAGCACTGTCAGTAGGGAACAAGGTGGATTTGGTACATTCACAGCAACATAGAGTGGTTGAGGATGGAAGACACCTCTGGAGGTCATCTGGCCCAACATCCCTACTCAAGCAGGGCCACCTAGAGCTGGTTGCCCAGGACCATGTGCAGGGAGCTTTTGAATATCTCCAAGGTGGGAGACTCTACAACCTCCCTGAGCAACCCTGTGCCAGTGCTCAGTCACCCTCACAGGAAAAAAGTGTTCCCTGACATTCAGACATAGCCTCCTGTGTTTCAGTTTGGGCCCATTGCTTCTGGTCCTGTCACTAGGCATTACTGAAAAGGGTCTGACTCCATCCTCTTTGCACCCTCCCTGAAGGTATTTATATGCATTGATGAGATCCTCATTGAGCCTTCTCTTCTCCAGGTTAAACAGTCCCAGTCCTGTCAGCCTTTCCTCATATGTGAGCTTCTCCAGACCCTTAATCATCTTTGTGGCCCTTCATTGGACTCTCTCCAGCATGTCCATGTCTCTCTTGTACTGAGGATCCCAGGACTGGACACAGGACTCCAGTTGTGGCCTCACCAGTGCTTAGTAGAGGGGAAGGATGACCTCCCTTGACCTGCTGGCAATGCTTTGCCCAATGCAGCCCAGCATAACATCAGTCTCGGTATTAACCGTACCGGAGCAGGCAGATATTTCTTGAAGGAACTATGGCCCTTGGGAAGGACCCATGCTGGAGCAAGGGCAAAGTGTGAGGAGGAAGGAGAGGCAGAGAGAACTGACCACAGTTCAGTTACGAACTGACCGCAGCCCTCTGTTCCTCAAGCTCCTTGCACCACTTTGTGGGGGCAGGGGGAAGAGGAGTTGGGAATGAAACAGTGAAGTTGAGCCTGGGGAAAAAGAAAGTTGGGGGGAAGGTGATGGTTTATTTTGTCTTTGTTTCTCATCATTTTAAATGGTAATAAATTAAAACATTTTCCCCAAGTGGAATCTGTTTTGCCAGTGATGGTAGCTGGTATGTGATCTCCCCGTCTTTATCTCAACCCATGAGCTTTTTTATTGTATTTTGTTCTTTGAGGGGGAGTGAGAGAGTGTCTTGGTGCGCTTCTGGCAACCAGACAAGGTCAATCCAGTACATTTCTGTATCACAATTTGTCCCTATTTATTCTTAAGAAAAATTAATTTACTAAAACATGTAAATAATTACTCAAAATATTTGGCTTTCATATATTCCATGTATTAAGGTTAGGGAAGCAATAGACTGTATTGGGTGACTAAGTAGCAGGCAGGTGAGAGAAACGGTCATTTTCAATATCATACAAGTCAAGTTAGCCCTAAATCACAGTAATGTCATATTCCCATCTTCACTGAGTTCAGTCACAAATACATGTTTCTTGGTACTTCTTGCTGATTACCTTTAATCAGTTATGGTGAAGACCAAGGGCAAAATGTGTCACTAGGAATAATTAGTGAGAAGAAAAATAGAAAGAGACTTCTTGTGGGAAGCAATGCCTCTAGAAGAGCTCCCTTTCCTGATGTTGGCATTATATTTGGTAGATCAAACTCCAAACCTACAATTTGCAAAATGTTTGTCTTCCTAGGCAGTATTCTGTCAGGAAGATTCATGAGTCACCATTAATTCATTCATCAGCTTGAATACTGTGCTCAGTTTTGGGCCCTTCACTACAAGAAAGACATCAAGGTGCTGGAGCGTGTCCAAAGAAGAGCAACAAAACCAGTGAAGAGTCTAGAGCACAGGTCTTATAAGGAGTGGCTGAGGGAACTGGGGTTGTTTAGTCTGAAGAAAAGGAGGCTGAGGGGAGACCTTATCGCTCTCTTCAGCTACCTGAAAGGAGATCGTAGTGAGATGGGTGTCAATCTCTTCTCCCAAGTAACAAGCGATAGGGCAAGAGGAACTGGCCTCAAGTTGCACCAGGGGAGGTTTGGATTGGACTTTAGGAAAAAATTTCTTCACTGAAGGGGTTATCAGGCACTGGAACAGGTTAAGTCACCATCCCTGGAGCTATTTAAAAGACATGTAGATGTGGCACTTGGTTTGTGTGACATGGTTTAGTGGTGGACTTGGTAGTGTTAGGTTTACAGTTGGATTCAATGATCTTAAAGGTCTTTTCCATCCTAAATGATTCTATGATTCTATGATCTTACATGGTCAATGACGCTTTGGTGTTGAGAGGCACTTCTTCTCAAGTTCATATTCTCTAAAGTACACAGGGGAGTGAATGCTTTTTTAATTCAGCCCATAAGACACACACTTTATAATATCACATTCATTGATTCTATGAAGAAACAAAGCCCTAACAAAAGGATGGCAAGAAAGCTAGAAGTGATTTTGGCAGATTGACAAATCCTGAAGAAGTTACTGCTTACAGAGTTATCCTTTATAGACAGGACAAATACACACATTTAGTTTACTTTTATATCTTGTTGCAACTATTCATAATACTTAATTTAGCTTTTACTTTTATGTAATCTTATTGATTAAGCAGGTACTTTGTTTGAACGACAATGTTTCCATGGAGACTGCAGGGCAGGGAGGCATATTTCTGAGATGCCACACATCTGACACAAATTATAGGATTTCTCTATGTGGATAGCACACTTTATGCCATGCCACACGGAACAGGTTGGACACTAGTGGTCTGACTAGCAAACCTATGATGATTAAACTCTTTTCTCTAGCTACCATTAACTCTTTACTAACTAGCAAGATGGATGCAAGGGGAAAAAAAAAAAAAAAGAAAAAAAAAGAAGCAAATTAAACACATGACTCTTGGAACTTTGCACTCCAAGTAAATTTTGGCTTTACCTGTCCTGAAGCATTTAATATCTCAAACGACACCATGGTATTATTTACTTATTCCCTTAATTTTCCAATCAGGAAGCTAGAACTCACTTCTGCTATATGCTGAATATTCTGGCAAGGTTGAGAATAAGTTCCAACAACTTCTATTGACATTGAACACGACCTGCAGCCCACTGAACTCAGTTAAAAATAGTATTCCTTTTGTTTCAAGGGGCATGTTGAGAGGTGGTAGCTATGGCACTTACTAGATTGCTGTAAACACCTAGTTCTGTCACAGTTATTTCAAGCAAAAGCAAAATGGATGGTTACTGGCATTATTATCTGAATCCTTCAAAAAGAGTTTTATTCTTGTGTTTTTGGGGGAAGGGGGTGTGTGTTTGCTTGTTTGTTTTGTTATTGTTGTTTTTTCCCAGGAACCTATTTTTTTTTAAAAAAACAACACTGTCAAAGAGGAGAGGAGAGGGAGAGGAGAGGGAGAGGAGAGGGAGAGGGCGAGGGCGAGGGCGAGGGAGCGGAGCATTGAACTTTTCTCTTATGGTATCTTTTCCTATCATTTCCATGACATAAAGATTTTAAGACTAGTATTAACATACTAGCTGTATTACTTACCAGCATATCGAGTATAAGAAAATAATATTTATCTGTTTGAAACCCTTGCTTGGAACAAAATACAAAAAAAAGCCCTTCAGGATACATTTTCAAGTAGTTTCTATTCATAAACCTTTAACCATTCACTCTTTAAAGGGATAAATCCTAGCTCCTGCATACAGCTAAAGGAAATGATCTGTACACAGGGAGGTTTAATCAGAAGAGTTACCCCCTAAAATATAAACTGGCAATGGAAATTGTCTATCAAAGATCTTTCCTCAGGAGGGCTCTGAAACTGGATAAGGGGGTCTTGGAATCTCCTGGTCATGTCCTCGCTTCTTCAGCAAAAATTATTCTCTGGTCCATCCACTATTGTAATGCTTTCATGAGCTACAGTGCACCACAGAAGAATCACAGCATACTCTGAATATTAGATTTTTAATAGTTTCACTGTCTCTCAGGCCTGCCAGAGGTTAAGTAACTTTTTTTTGCAAATTGATCTTTTTTTAATAATGAAGGAATATATGAAAGAGGAAAATAAATTCTATTGATACGTGCATAGAACACACATGAAGTCGTGGTTTAGCCCCAGCCGGCAGTTGAGCACCACGTGGCCGCTTGCTCTCTGCCCCCCCACCCCTGCAACGGCCCGTGGGATGGGGGAGAGAATCGGGGAAAAAGAAAGGCAAAACTCACGGGCTGGGACAACAACAGTTTAACTGGACAACAAAGGAAAAGAAAATAAACAAGAAACCCCAACAATAACAACAACAGCGTGTACTTAGCGGTGCTTCCCATACAGGTCGCTCCCCGGTCTGGAGCCCGATGCCCAGCCCGCTCCCAAGCAGCGATCCCCCCCTCCAGTCATCTTCCTCTATATAGTGAGCATGACGGTCACATGGTATAGAATAGACCCCGGCCAGCTTCTGGTGAAAATTAACCCTATCCCAGCCGCAACCAGGACACATGATTATTTCCAAAGCCTCATCAAAGTGAAATAAAAATCTTAGAAAATTGATTTCTGAGAAGTAAAAGCATCTGATCAGTGATTTAGATTTTCAAAGATGGGGTTATAACATATATTGAATGTATTTCAGAAAAAAAAACCAAAACAAAACACAACCCAACCTTAAAGAAATAAAATAGTGGTGAAGTAAGGAAGTGGGTTATTCTGCAAATGTAGAGAGTTACACTAGAAAGCTTGATAATTAAATCATCTTTTCTGATCCTACAGTGTGTATTTGCCTCCATGTATATATATCTATATATGTATACACATATATTGAATGGTAGTGAACAGTAGCAGACAAACCTAACTGGAAGGCCTGGCATGAGCCTCTTAGCACTTAGTGTGAATGGACATTTTGTTACTGAGCAACTGAGCAGGAAAAACACGGGGCTGAACAGAGAAAACAAAGCAGATAATTGAAAGCACTAAAACATGTTTGCTGTTTCCTTGGGTTTTTTGTTTGTGTTTTTTTTGTTTGCTTGCTTTGTGGGGGTTTTTTGTTTGGCTTTTTTTTGTTTTCTGGGGCACTGTATGAAAGTCGGAATTTATAGCTACTTCTGGAAGAGAAAGCTTATAAATTGCAGGAATGAAAAATACAGATTTTGGAAACTCAGAGGTTTCTTTTTCCTCAGCACAGTTCTCTGCAGCTTTTATAAACTTTTAAATAAAGCCATTTTCTGAACACAAAAACTATCTGATTTTTATCAGAGTGCAGATACGGTGATTTTTTTTTTTCCCCCCAGTTAGAGAAACATTATTATACTGGACTTCAGCTGGAAGTCAGATTTGTCCCAGATGCAACAGAGTCTTAATACTTTCAGATTTGAAATGTTGGCACAAATACAGATCCATGAAACAGAAAACACCTCTACTTACTGTAACCCTCTTTTTTTTAATCCCATCTTTTACAGTGTACAAACTTCCAGAATTTATAAGTAAAGAAAACAGATCATCTTTTGGGGGGAAGTTATTTACTCACTTATAGGAGACAGCAAGTAGTATTTTCCCTCTCAGTTATTCTGTAATAAAGCTCCTTTAAAGGTAATTTTATTTTATTGAAATATGTATTTACACCTGCATTACAGCAACAGAATATTGTGTTTCCTGAGGTTTGTAAGCATAAGTCACCTCATTGGTGCTCTTTACTTACCCACACATATTTAGACCCATGCAATCCTTGTTTTCTCTCCTTTTCCTTCTTCCTTGCATGCACTGTATTGGACCATGTATTATGAGGTGGGATGTATCCATGCACTGCCAGGTACAATCATTCTTTCATGCCTTTCTCCAAAGAGACATTGTTGCTCATAATGAAAGGGAAACTGGGAACTGAAGACTAATAAGCCTTCATGAAAAAAATATTTTTTTTAAAGGTTCTAAGACAAGTAAACTTAATAAACCTAATAAAATACTGTACTTTTTTGCTTGCTGTGCTTTTATCTAATCTTATAATACAAGATATTTTTATCACTTTGATGGGTGTGAGGTACTGTACTTAGTGACTAGAGGTGTTACACAATGACACTTAGATTGCATTGTAATCAACAAAATAATCCTTCTGGTTTGTAGCCTTCCTTTGAAGGCCTGTCGCAGCACAAGGACATTTTGTCTATTCCATCTTAATACTATTTTCCCCTGGCTTTCATCTCTTCTGTAAACCACAAAACATAATGGTAAATGGCTTAACCAAATGGACATAAATGTTAGTACCATTATTTTCCCTTTGAGGGCCAAACTATCACAGCAGGGCTGCTGTATGAAGCACAGTGATGTAACAACACGCGTAGCTGTACACAGAATAGGTGACTGTGAAAAAGATATGGTAAAAACATGATGACAAGTACCAGGATAATAAGGGGAACAGAATATGAAAGGCTGGCTGGTAATCTGTTCTGATCAGAGCTGTACCATGTTTTAACTGTCAGCAGCAAAACTTGAACTGAATAGACTTCAAAGGAAATGAAACCCCACAGAGGACATAAAGAATTATCCAAAGGTTGCAATTTTATTTGTTTTCTGGGGCAGTCTATGTTCAGCAACTTTTTTTTTTTTTTTAAATTAAAACAAAATGCAGCCTAAGAGAAGAAAGATTTCCATTACAGAGCAAGAAAACCCCATACTCATAGTGAATAGATCTACTAATACACAGTAAATTGTGAATTCACTTTTAAATTATGAGCACCTTGGTAATTCCCTTGGAAACTAATCTAATGCTTGTGAAGTAAAAGAGTTATTGTTTGATGCTTTGTTTAACAAGAACATTAATTAAAACTTGTTCAATACTGATTTTTTGGATAACTATATGTACTTGCACTATACAATGATAGGTAGAGTACATGCAATAAAGGCTCTATTTTATGTTGTTTTGTAGTGAAATAATAATTTTTCTTCATGGGAAAGAAAAATATAATGGTTTAGGTTTTTATTTTCTCCCTGGAGGGGTCATATTTTTGTTTCATTACTACTGTATTGCTTATACAAGCTCTTTGACAAAATGTAGCTAAGCATGTTTTTGAGGAAAGAAGAAAAACAAAACCTAAAAACTGGTTAATAATATGCAGCACTGTATAACGTCAAAGAACAGACAAAAAAAAGAATATTATTTTCAGCTGAAACTGCAAAGGAAATACACTTTAATTTGAGAGTTTACTTTCATGAGCATGCTTAAGTCACAGGCCTTTCAAAAAGCTGTCTTTGACATTTCAGCAAAAGGAAGCAAAATTGTAAAGGGCAGACAAGGTCTACCAATGCCAGACTCCAAATATGTATAGAAATTGCTGTTGTGTGTACAGTCTTTAAACTTCTTTCTAATTCCAGTTGAGTTCAGTAAATTCAATTTTCTTAAGCTAGATTTCCCTGATCCTGCCCAAAAATTGAATTCACAGAGCTGGAGGAAGAAATGATTATGTTGGTCTGCTCCTTTTTTGTCCAACAGCTCAGACTGTGTGCAGGGTACACTACAAGATGTTAGTTAAAGGGCTTTCCCAAAGATATGAAACAATATAAGTCAATTTTTGCCTGTGATTCAGCTGAAGAGTTCATATAAGTTTTGGGATTCTCAACCTGCAGGAAAGTTGTCTCACTACCATAATAAAGGGCACTTTGAATTACGGTTTCTTCATGACAGAACTGCTTCCCTTCATATATTATAAACACTGAAATCGTAATTTATCCAGAGAGCAAGCACATAGGAATTATTCTTTATCTTGAAGATTCAGACCCTCACCTAAAAGAGAAAAAAAAGGAAAAAAAAAAGAAAAAAAAAAAGAAAAAAGTGCTGACTCCTTCTGCAAATTGTATTTGCTGATTCATGAAAAAGTGAAAGATTATCAACAGAAATCATAGAAGTGTCTTGATTTTCCAATATTCAGTTTTTTCTTCCCTCATCAAAAGTCCATATGCTCAATACCAATACATGGTTTTGAAGAGAAATGTGGAGGGTTAATTTTCTGTATCCTTACATAGGGTTTCCATAACAAATTCTGCAACTTCTGTTACTCCTGGTGAACAGTGGCAATAGCAAAAGACAATATCATATAGGCTGAGAAGTATTGAATACAGAAAACTGCACATGAATACACGGTCATTCAAGTGTAACATTCCCTCTAAAATCTCAG
This sequence comes from Phoenicopterus ruber ruber, assembly GCA_009819775.1. Classification (NCBI taxonomy): domain Eukaryota; kingdom Metazoa; phylum Chordata; class Aves; order Phoenicopteriformes; family Phoenicopteridae; genus Phoenicopterus; species Phoenicopterus ruber. The sequence goes on along the minus strand of CM020215.1, from coordinate 183,765,503 downwards.
TATCCTTGTCATTGCTTTGTTCAATGTATTTTCCAGGATGGAGCTGGGAATGGTTGCAGCAGATAAACTATTGAGCTGACTGTTAACTTTTGCTTATAAATTTTTGGTTTTTAAAGATCAAGCAGATCTCCTTGTGCATGGCTACTGGGTCTCTCTGGGCTTGTTACAGCTGAAGTGAAGGAAAAAGATTTTGCTCCTTCTCATGGCACTTATCCCTGCGCACACCAAATGCCATGGTGGTCCTTTCATTCACTTTGTCAGCATGTTGATCCAGCTCCTCAGATCCATAGAAAGCTAGGAGTGTTCCCAGCCTTGCCATTCTGCACCACCTCATTCAGCTTCTGATCCCCAGTTCCATTTCCCATGTGAACCCCCAAACTGTTTTTTTTTAGTTAATGGTGAGTTATCATACCACAGCACTCACAGTAACTTCCCTCCTGTGCATTTCCTTACAACTCTGCATAAAAGTTTACTTGATCTATCCTCTGCTCTCTGCATATAAACCAAATTTATCTGCATGTTCTCTGTGTTTAAGAAGGCTTATGTGGACATGAAAATAAGGGTACTAAACAGGCAATTGGATTTTTCTGGCATGCAATCTTCTAGTCTGCATCTACAAATGCTCACAGATGATTCCAGTAACAAATATTCTAGACTCAATTAAAAGTAATCTATTAAAAACTTTTTTCTCGGTTATAGACTTAATAATATATTTATGTGTATTATTTGAAGAAGTGGAAACTACCTACTGCTCATAATAGTTACATTTATTGTGGGAGTTCTGACTCTAAGTATAGGATATACTGCAAATAAAAAGTACAGGAAATATCACAAGGTAGGAAACACTGAGTTTTTAACATCTACTGTTACAGATGAAGAAAAACTGATTATAGGTCAGAACAAAATCTATGATTCTGATCATCCAGCTATTCAATACAGACAACTCCTGCTGAATTCACAGTGGGAGTTTTTATTCTGAAAGACTGCAAGATAACCCCTTTGAATTTGCCTTTATTTCTTTACATTTCTTTTGATGAGGTGATCCCATTGGCTTTAAGTGCCTTTATAACTTTCAATATATTCAAATTGCAAGCAGTAAGACACAGGAAATAAACAATCAGGTGCCCCATATAGAAATTCCCCATCTTCACACTGTACATTACTTACATAAGCCAAAGATTACCTCTTCCTATCATTCTTAATGCTGTCCATTAACTAAAACTTTCATATAAGTAATTAGGTTTCCATAGAGATTAATAAAGCTGATCTATGTCAGTCCACCTTAAGGACTAAGAACTAACACTAAAGGCTCCTCACAGAAAGAAGAAGAAGAGAAAAAAAAATAGCATTCTCTCTTTTGATTGAGGAGATTGTTCAGTAGAGTACTGTCACTATTTGTAGTTACACAGATGTAGAAGAAGAGATATTCATAGAATCATGGAATCATGGAATGGTTTGGATTGGAAGGGACCTTCAGGATCATCTAGATCCAACCTCCCTGCCATGGGCAGAGACACCTTCCACTAGACCAGGTTGCTCAAAGCCCCATCCCACCTGGCCTTGAACACTTCCAGGGAGGGGGCAGCCACAACTGCCCTGGGCAACCTGTGCCAGTGCCTCACCACCCTCATAGTGAAGAATATCTTCCTTAGATCTCATCTAAATCTACCCTCTCTCAGTTTAAAGCCATTACCCCTTGTCCTATCTCTACATGCCCTTGTCAAAAGTCCCTTTCCAGCTTTCTTGTTGGCCCCCTTTAGGTACTGAAAGGCTGCTAGAAGGTCTCCCCGGAGCCTTTTCTTCTCCAGGCTGAACAACCCCAACTCTCTCAGCCTGTCTTCATAGCAGAGGTGCTCCGGCCCTCTGATCATCTTTGTGGCCCTCCTTTGGACTCGCTCCAACAGGTCCATGTCCTTCTTGTGTTGGGGGCCCCAGAGCTGAACACATTACTCCAGCTATTCACTTAAAAACCATCAGATAAGAAACAGTACTTAAAAGCTATTGACGAATCATTATCTATTAGAAATCAGTAAAGAGCAGCAATACATGGGGCCTTCCTCAGACTTGAGGTTCCTGCTACAGTGTCTGCTCGTCTTAGCTTCCACAGAACAACAAGATTTCCAGTGACTGTATTGCAGCTAGTGGTGGGTTCAAAATCCAGTGACAGCATTTTTCAGTTCTTTCTGCAGTGAGTGTCAGCATCAGCATGATGAAAAGAGGTTGTCTTGCCTCACTCTTTGATGTTTATATTTAAATAATCTTCTAGAAGATTGGAGCTGTTTACATGAACCACCTCAAGGAACTACATCTTAGTTCCTTATTTCCTGGGTAAGTCCAATGCCCAAGCATGGAATAAGGCATCTTGCGGAGCTTATGGAAGGGATTCCCATGATGAGACTTGGCAGAAGCCATGTGTCAAGATACTCAGTCAACACAAAATGGTGGCACATCTGAAATGTTCGCCAAGAGGATAATGAATGTTTAAGTTGCCCAGTAGTACCCGCAATGATTGTGCCACTGCTGGTACTTATCTCTGTATTGACAGCTTTATCTTAATCATAACCTTAAGATGGGTAAAGTTAAGTGATATTAATAATTGAACTTCATTTCCTTTTATTAAATGTGTGCAAAAGTTTATCTTTACAGAATGTCATGAGCATAACTTAATTAGTGTCTGTGAGAAGATTGGATACTGTTTTAAGTACCATTAATAACTCAAAAATGCGTTTAAGAGAATTCTCATTATTCTGAAGTTTATCATACTATTTCAGGATTGTTTATCCTGAACCTCTGCTGCTTAAATTGGAATGTGCATTTTATAAACAACTTAATATTTTCCTTGAAAATGTTTTATTATAAAGTTTTGTCATCAAACATTCTGCCATCACATTCTACGCCATCTCATGGTAGTCTGCAGGATTAAAAAGGTGTAACTGATGCAAAACTTGACATAAAAAGCCAAATTCATGTTTTGGGGTTTTTTTTCATGAATGCAAAATCTCACTGAAATCAGTGAGAATTACATTGAGATTATACAAATAATGAAGAGTACATTTTGTTCTACTATTAAACTACACACTAGCCTCACAACACGCAGACAAGAAAAAAAATTAGGAATTGTTATTCTCCAAATCACAGTTCATTCTCTGATATTCCTGTACTCTGGTAATGTGAGGAAATAAATTTCTTCCCTGTCAGACATCCTGTACAAAAGGACATATGCAATCAGGTGAGCTGGGATCTACTGAGATTACTTTCTTCCCTCTTTGCATTGCCTGCTCATTTGGTCCAAAAAAGGTGCATTGCAGTTTGTGCTTTCCCCACCCTCTCACACTATGTTCTGTTATTTGAACAGCCTATAAAGATCGAAGGTACCTTAAATCAGGTGGCTGCTTAATCTATGCCATCCAATCTTGCAGCAGAAATATTAATTAACAAAAAATATTTCAGCTAATGGAAAAAAAAGTCTATTAATTGTCAAAATAAGTGATAATAATAGGGATAAAACTCTGCTTCTGTTGGTAAATGAATCTTTGAACATCTGAAAAGCACAATGTACCTGTTATTTGAGTTGTAGCCAATCCATACATAGTAGGGTAATGATAGCAGTGGAAGCTGCTGTCAATTTACTGTATCAACATCCATCACATAAAGTTATTAAATATACATCTATCATTTGGTGTATTAGAAATAAAGTCATTGTAATAGAATTTTGTCATAAGATCAATAACTTAGAAAATAAATGTCTTGGCTTCACCTCAGTGTTTTCCGTGTTTGGTAGCAGGAGACCATTATCTTTTGACAATGTTCTATAGCGGTGGCAATATCTCTTAATTTAAGATCAAGTACAGTATATGTCCTTTACTTCTTATATTATTTATAGATTTTTGCATTAAAGTTACTATGAGAAGGTACAATGAAACACCATTTGTTTTAGTCCTTCTCTACTTTATTGCAAACCTGACTGGTCACATGTTTGCATTAAATTGTTTCATGCTTATCTCTGCTGCACTGAAAATGTAATACACAACGGATGCAATAGCATGTATTTATTAAATATATACCAAGCCTGCTGCCTGTCTTCAGCTGATATGTAGAATGGGTGTAGGAGTTAGTGACATGAGAAGTTCTTTGGATTTAGCCAAGCATCAGTATAACTCTTTCAGCTACTGAACTTTTCTCGTTGATTTATACTGACATAGATGAGAGAGCACTGTATATCTGTGAATATTTGTCATGGCCACAGCTCTTCGATAAAGTCTATGTATTTTAGACAATTTGGGTAGATTTTTTTCCCCTTACAGGTTTTTAAATAATTTGAAACATTTACATATGCCCATGCTGGAAATTAAGAACATGACTTACTATAAAGTAAAGGCCATTTTTTTTTCCTCACAATATCTGTTGTCAAATATCAACATTAACATTAATTTCTGTTGACTGCTGATAGAAGAAGTGGCAAAACACTGCTGAATTTCAGCTCTGCTTGGGAAAAGCTTCAGTGACCGGTGAGTGCTTAGTTTGCCTCAGTCCTGGAGAAAAGATGATAGAAACTTCAGAAACATGACCAAAACCCAACTCTTCTCACCCACATGCTTCAACTTCTGGGTACACTACCACCAATCTTAGAAGAGAGAAGAAGAGATAGGATAAAGTCTAAAGGCAGAAACAGTTTTTTGGTGATTTTGTGACTATCGGGAAGACACTTCTTTCCTCCTTTCTATGCAACCTGGACAAATTGGAAAGAAATTCTGGAACTGCAGTACCCCACTCAGTAATCTAGATGATGTCTTATTCATATTTCATTGAGTGTTGTTTTTTTGTTTTGTTTTGTTTTGTTTTCTCACTATGTTTTCACTTAGTCTTATATTCTTACTAAATCTAGAAATCACTGATTTGGAAAGTAAGCAAGAGAAAATGTAGCTGTACACAAACCGTTCAAAAATCAAGTGAAATAAACCACCGAAATATGTTCAAAAATAAACAAAAAAAAAAAGTCTCCCTTAGCGTAGCTCATGACTGTTGGATATGTCAGCACTCCTGAGCTAATTGAACCTATATGCAGAGAAAAGTGTATTGCAACATGTGATTTATCATTTATAATATTTATAGGAAGGTATTTGGAATAAAATCCCAGTTTATTTGTATTTGAAGAGTGTGAATACCTGCAAAGATATTATCTGTACATATATTTAAATGTACAAATACACAAACACACACACCCCCATATATATATATCACTTGAATAAAAAAATTCAAAACCATTCTGAAGGTTTACTCATATAAGTTGACTTAAAGAAAACTTAAAGAAAAGCCAGTGAAGTGATAGGACTAGAAGTTCTTTGAACCTTAATTTTGTTGGAAATGTTATCATTTTCATAAAGTGCATATAACAACCATATTTTAACAACAGACAGCATTTTCTTAGAGTTTTAGAAGAGATATAAAAATGATCTTTTAGATCATTATCTCTGGTAATATTTTACAAACATTCTTATTCTGTGTTCACTTTCTTGTTGTCAGTTCCATCTAGGCTCTATCTAATCTGTAGCAAATGACTCTGAATAGGCAAATATTCTGGGCATCCTTTCCTTTTATCTTGCAAATATATAGAAAAAATTATAGTCAAAGGAAAAAAAAAGTTTATGTGTCCTTAGACTCTCATCTTAGAATGGCTGTATATATTCCTTTCATAACTTATAATTAGCTTCTAAGATGAATAACTCATTCTTAGATATGAATTTTGGACCCCAGAATTAGAGCAGATGAATGGCTCAGAGGTACATAATTTTATTAACATTTATGGTTTTAAACCCACTTACTGTGACTAAGCTTGATAGAAATAAAAGGAAATAAACACAATACATAAATAAATAACTACAAATATTATAGACTAACCAAAAGCTGAAATGAACCTGTAGTATGTATTGAAGTCTTTGTTACTATGTTGATTTATGCTAATAAAGGATTTATTCATATACTGAATAAAATGATGTGGTCTTTGTTTTACTGGACATTGCAATAGATATCTCTGTTGTACCCTGGCTTTTAGTGTCTACTAGTCCTATTTTATTGAACCTGGAGTAGGTTTGGATCTATTCTTTGCAAGGTAACTGTCAAAACATTTCAAATGTGTTAGCGAAGGAAAGATTATCAAATAGTATTTCCAACAGCCTAATTTTTCATCTTTTTCATAGAGAATACTCACAGAATAGAGAGGCTTATGTTGTGTGGCTGTCTCCTCCTTTTTGTGATAGCCGTGCTACAGACTTAAGATAAAATTACTTCCCCATTCTGTCAATAAAATTCATGAAAGTTTGTTTAGTTGCATCTAATGAAATTGCTAATGTCAGCAATGTGGATAGAAAATAACAGGAATGAAAGTAGAGCAGCACACTATGACTGGTGGTTGTATCATTTACTGTACTGAAATCATTTCTATATTGACCCAAAAGAGCATTCCTGTGCTATTTATAAATTCTGGGAAAATAGTATGAGCCTTGTTAATTCAGAACAGTAAGACATTCTGAGCCTAGTATATGCTTCAAGTACGCATTTGCCACTAAATCTGAACAGAAAACTAGTTGAGGTGTTTTTTTCAACTGGAAGTGTCTCAACCAATCAGCAGTAATGCAAAGTATTTCTGGCTTTTAGAAACGGACACTACAAGTGAAAACTGGTAATTTTGAGCTAGCTCTTGATAGCTCCCATTTCAACAACCAAATAAGTGATTTTTCAAGAGTTCAGTTATAATTAGGAACCTAATTGGGTGAATTTTGAAAATCTGTCCACTTTTTATGATACTGTAATTGGAGCTGAATCTATTTTTTTGTTATTTTCAGGCACAGTGACATAGAAACATGGAGAATCACTTGTTGAGTCCCCTGGGCTTTTTTCATTGCAGGGGGTTCTGCTGTACTCAGTAAAGTTACACGGTGAATGTAAGAAAAAAAAAAGGAATATATTATCATACTTAAAAGTTAGTCATATCTTAAAATCAGTTTTTAAGTCATCTTTACCAAAACTTTTACTGACACCAGTGGTTATCAGTGTGCATACTGCCAATATAAAATATGAATGAAACTGATAAAAAAATCATTTATGGTCATAAATACACTGCATAATGCAACACAGTGTGGGAGATCCCCAAACTAGCTCTCCGTAAGCTTGAATCTCTGTCTGAAGTGACACGCTGTCAAGAAGGGACATGCTAGCTCAGATCCTGAAACAGCATTGCAGTGTCTTCCTTATACAGCATCGTAAGAAACTATCTCAAAGGTAGGAGGAATTAGCTTGCTGCGGTTCTACTGAAATTATCACACCGATTACAGTTCTACAGCTAATTCTTTCTCTGATAAGCTGGGAAATCTCCGCACCACTTGTAGTATAGACAGCCATAGGATTTACCCGAAGGCCAGCACACATCAGAAAAAAAATGATACCATTGCAAAAATTTTACTCCTATTTCAGAATCCAGCACAATTTATAATTATTAATAACATGGTAAAATAGTTAACATCACATGGTGGCAACATAGAAAGTTGCTGAAGAAGACAATTACCTCATAACCTGCAGTTTTTGGTCTCTTGATAATGCTTGAGCTTAGAAGGAATAAACTAATCACATAATTGCTCTCACATTATACAGTTGTTCCCACATAAAGTAGTTGGCACTCAACTAGCTAATCAGGTGTGATTACAACTGCAGTATTTGTGAATACGTAAAAAAAGAAATCTTCCTATAAATCTTAGGAAATGAAAGGCAATATGACTGTAGCAAAGAAAATAACATGTAATAAAACATTCATGACAAGCAACAAGTCTGAAAGTTAATGTTTGGATTCCAGGACAGAATGGTGTAAACAATGGATTCTTTTAAAATTCAGTGTTCAGCCTAAATCAAAGACCTGTAAAATAAAGAAACTGGCCAGGAGAACTGAAACAGAAATATATCAGAGTTTTGACTATAATAAAACAGAAAGAAATGCAAAAATATATATTTTAAACATCTCCTCCTACTCAGTATGAAATTATCTGTTTAATACTTTGGACTACTTATTTTTTTTTCAGTTTTGGATCTTTTTTGCTCAAATGTAGATGAATCTGAAAATGAAAAATATTTAAGGTAAAAAAAGAACTGTCATTTTTGTAAGGTAAATAAAATGGAGTTACTACAATCTTTGTTATAAAATTTTGGAAGTAAAATGTACCAGCATGTTTGGCATTCCTGAACTCCAATATCTCCAATATTTTGACTGAAATTATTAATTGAATTCTAATCAAGTATAGCGATAGTTACCATCCCTAATTCATTCCATATAGTAAGCTGAAGAAAATGTGAGTTTCCTAATAGTTACACAAAGATCAAAACACTACTGATACTTCTAATACCTATTCTACAGACTTTACTATGATACATTAACATTCCATGTCTCTGTCTCGTTGGTTCATTCCATGTTTTCATCCACAGAAATTGTAGGCTACTGGTAGGAAAAAAACCCCTGTTTTAGCAAAGCATACACGTGAACAAAGAGGGTGGAAGTTTACATCTGACTCCTCTCCCTGCAGCCCCTCACAGCTCCCATCTTCAAATGCCATTTGGCCTTGAAGTTCCCTGCAAGGTATTATAATGTGATTTATTTGAATGCACAGAGTCTGGTGCGTAAGTTAACCAAGATTTATTTGAAGGTATCAGTATTTCTACAGAGGTGCTGTTTCCCAGAAGCACGAATTTTAATCATGACAGTTTTTAAATATGTGCATGTGGCACACATTTATTTAATTTAAAAATTTGCATAAATTGTAACAAACCGTCACCTTGTTTCAGAAGGAACTCACAAGCACTATTGCCTTTAGATACCTGTACACCTATTACTGATAGCTATTCAATGGACTTATGTTAAGGTTCACTCAGCATCAAAGCATCAGGATCTTACTAATATGTACATAAGCATTTGTAAGCATTCCCAAATCCAGGAAATTCTGGCAAAAATAACAAAAGAAAATAAGAAATGCAGAAGTAAAATCTTAACTGTTATAACTTTTGTTTATTTTTCTTTTAGAATCATGGAATCATAGAATCGTTTAGGTTGGAAGAGACCTTTAAGATCATCGAGTCCAACCGTTAACCTAGCATTGCAAGTTCACCACTAAACCATGTCCCTAAGTGCCACATCTACACGTCTTTTAAATACCTCAAGGGATGGTGACTCAGCCACTTCCCTGGGCAGCCTGTTCCAGTGCTTGACAACCCTTTCGGTGAAGAAATTTTTCCTAATATCCAATCGAAACCTCCCCTGGTGCAACTTGAGGCCGTTTCCTCTTGTCTTATCGCCTGTTACTTGGGAGCAGAGACCGACCCCCATCTCTCTACAACCTCCTTTCAGGTAGTTGTAGAGAGCGATAAGGTCTCCCCCAGCTTCATTGCCCTTCTTTGGATACGCAAAGACTGCTGACTATTTTTACTGACTATTATGCAAAAAAAGATAAGTACTCTCAAGCATACTTAATATTTCAATCCAAAGGAGTATGACACAGTCATGAGGAGTATGGTGGGTAATTTTAACGTGAACAGTTATATACATGCATACAGTTGTATACAGTTAACGTGAACAGTTTCCCTTGTTAGTCATGGTCATAAGAAAACACATTAGGTTTATAACTTTTCCCTGCCTAATTCTCACAAAAGTAAACTACTTAAAAATTATTGTGGGAGTTTTTTTTTTTTTATTTTTTAGCAATGATATTGTATAGAAAAGGAAAAAATAGAAAACCATGAAAAACTATGAAGACTGGAACATAAAAGATATAGTATTGTACATTTATGAGGGGGGGAGAAGAACTTTACAGAATTCCACACATAACAAAGACCAGAGTTCTAGCCAGAAAAATTCAGTAAACTTCACTAAAAACTACAGTGATTCACTAGTTTATGAATTTAAAGTCAGTGCAATATTATTTAAAAATTAATCATAGTGCAATTAATCTCAGTATTTAGATTATCTTCAGTTTTATTTAAATCCACAGTCTGTAGCATAATCAATGTTAATTGCAGCAACAGCAATAAGAACTTTTTACTCTAATCCCTTATAAAATATTTTAGCACTATTTTATGACATAACCAACCTAAATCTTAGGTAGGCAAAAGGAGATTTAATGTACTTTCTGGTAAATAAAAGTGAGTGGTTTACACCCTTCAAATCATTTGATAATAAACTCACAGTTATGATTTTTTAAAAACCATTTTAAAATGTCTTTGATGTCTGCTAGATTATATGTAGTTTGTAAAGCAGTTAATTGCTTTTTTTAATTTACTTACAGACTTCAGTTTCTAGAAAATATTTAATATAATTAAGCTATTTAAAACATTTCATAGCTATTCATGTTTCTTTACAGTGAAAGAGAGGTCTTCTAAAGCACTTCTGTGATAAATGTTCACTCTGGGATTGCCATTCTCTGGAAAACTCCAGCTCTCACAGATATAGAGGCATATAGTTTGCCAAAATTAGTTCATACAAGTTCATTTTTCAAATGAATTCATGCAACTTATGTTTCTGAAGCTGTCTTAGAAAACCACAGGGAAAAATTTATAGAGCGAGCAACTTCTGAGGACAGAAGGAGACACTTTGTTATCTAGTGAAACTTCCTGTATAACAAGACCAGGGCACTTTCCAGAATCAGTCCTTCTTCAAAGCCGGTACACATTTTTTTTCCAAGGAAGCGACAAACAATGATCAGTAGCCCTTCTCCCTCTTATTGTGTCTTTGTCTCTTAATTTGGGAGACCCTTTACACTTTTGCCAAGTGGATCCCACCTCTTCTAAGCAGTCCTTGATCCTCAAAGAGGGGTCCATGGTTATAAAAGCCAACCCCTGTTATTAACACCAGCCCAACAATCAGATGTTGATGCACAGGATCTGTTCACTCCTTCTCAAGCCTTTGCACCTCACTGCCAGGATCAAAGAAAAAAAACACATGGTCCCCTATGTCCTTGACCATTTCCCCCAGGTGTCAGAGAGCGAGAAGACAGGAAAGCATCGAACTTTCTCCTGGAAGCATAAGCACTGGATTTGAAACTTTATTGTCTGGGAAGTCAATGCATTGCATATTTTGTATGAAAAACAGAGCCAATCCTGAGATCTGGAACCAGAAAACTAATTCTTCTATTTTCAGTAAGGATACTCTTCTTGCCTGATATTATTCTACATCTCATTCTTTGCTTGTGACTCTCACACCCACCTGGGAAATGTCGTAGCCTCTTGGTCGGGCCCACAGCTTCAATCCCCCTCAGAATGAAAAGGGCTAAAATAAAGTTTGCAGTTCTGAGTGAGTACTCTAGTGAGAAGGCTATTATGCAAAAAACAGGTCTCTCTCTCCCCATAAAGGTGCTGTAGAAGCAAGCTTGACAGTTTCTGTATCTGCACATCAGGTACAATTGGAAAGTAGGTGTTGTGACTTGATCATGTATTTATTTAATGATTGATTCTACTCATGTTGAATCATTAGGACTCATCTCCAGCTTAGGTGGACTAGATCTTAGCCCAGCTCTTCCTAGGTGTCATTGTTTTCCAGGCTGGAGTGTCTCACCTTGTAAATAGAATTTAGTTTATTTACATCTGAATGCTTGACTTCCTTTTCAGCTGTATTGAACCACATATTGTTTGATTACGTTCAGCTTTTCAAATGATCCAGATAACTTTGTAGAGTAATATATCCTCTTTATTATTTACTACTCTCTCAATTTTCAAGTCATCTACAGATTTCATCAGTAACGATTTTATGGGTTTTTTTAGGTCATTGCTAAAAGTACTCCACAGCATGAAGCCAAAAGCTGAACTGAATGAGACCTTACAGAGAAGAACAACTCTGATATTTTTAATTTGTGGACAATTTCAAAAACAATAATACTAAGGAGATGTTTTCTCTTGCATGGAGTATTTTTAATAAGCAAATAAATAATTGATTTTTCTTTTCTTTATAATGTAAAGTACTACAGATAATCTAAATTAAATTATTGAAACAATGAAATTACTAAACAATGAATGTAAATATTTCTTTTCAGAATTATTGCCACGTATTTGTAGTTCTTCAGACAGTGCATTAATTTAGCTTTCCATAGTTTGTGTTTATTTTAAAGTAGAAAGCAAGCATGCATGCATGGGAAAGAGAAAAATAAGGCAGAATTTTAAAGTACGAACTTTAATTGCTTAAGAATTAAGTATCTCAGTTTTGAATTTCCTGTGTTTTTAAATGGAAAACATATGGGATTTGAATTGATAAAGATATTTTGAACAGTATTTCATAGTTGGTTTGTATTACATATACTGTCATCCTGAAAAAGACATTTAGAATTTAAAAATCTCAAGTGCCTCTTTCTTCAACAGCAAAATAGAAAAAATAAAAATTATGTATTCTATTAACAAGCCAGAAGGCAGATACAAACTTGCCTCTACTTTAGTGAACCAGATTTTATATAGAAAAACACATACTTCCCCCTCCAAAACTGTGAGTTCATAGGCAGGCAGCTAACTGTGAAAAAGCATGAAACATTAAAAATATTTCCTAAAAATCATATTTTATTTGAATAATAATTTATGTCACAGTCACATCACTTGTTTATTTCTAATAATTACAATGAATAGATCTTAAAAGGTAAATATACACAGAACCTGGTGAAACTCCAGTAGCACTTCTCACAATCTTGCATTATGCATTGCTTTTCCTGGACTTAATATGCTTTCTTCCCAGGACCTTTAACTGCTTCACTGCACATGCAATTATCAACCTTCAGGTGGGAAGAAAAATGTTCTTGTTTTTACCTCTTTTAAACTTTTTGGGAGCACCATATTTTCAGTTTTACCACTAACTAAAACATAAGGGATATTATCCTTCTCTAAAAATTAGAGAGGATTAGTTTTCATCGGTTTAATCTGTGTCAAACTAATTCCTATCAACTACAATAGGTAATACAGAAGTTAAGAAATAAGAGGGATCTATTTATTTCCCATCACTATCCATCTGGTGGTAAAATTCTACTGTTTTATTTTTGCTAATTTAAAAATAATTTGGGTGTGATGAAAGTCTCAGGATTGTCATCACTTTTCACGGCTTTATATGTACTTGATATTTCATTTAAAATAGTTAAATAGTTCTCTGACAAAATGCACACCATGTTTTTTCTGTCACACTTCCTACTCAGTTATATCTAAGGCCACATTTCAGTCACCTGACTCTGGCACAGAAAACGCACAGCAATGAAAATCCTATTTTAGAGAAATCTTTACGTTTAATTATCTGTCCTCGGTAACTCACAAGGCAAGCTATCAGCTTTTTCAGCAGCACCTGTACATAACCACAAATAGTTCTACATTACCTTATGATGATGCATGCATAATCTTTGAACTTTCTTCTCACATAAACATTAAAATCTTGTAAAAGCAGAATATTATAGGTGAGAGTATATAACTACTAATCATAGTTCATCCAATGCTTGTTTTTTTGGAAGGTTCTGTCTCCCTGGGAACATCAAAATTCTGTAACAGTTCATAAAGATAACACGTTGTTCAACACAATCCCATGTAACTTTTAATAGATGGAATAATACAAGCTAAAATACTGTGTTGCCCTCTTAAGACAAATGTCACTTTTTCCTAAGTTCATCGAGATGCATCAGCATGCATGTAATAGGTCTTTTCACAAGCGCCAGTTTAGGTACATACTTATACATTTGCAGAGGCTGGAAACCATGACTCCTTTGATTTCTTATTTTAGGCTACCTAATCAGCAGATTTATAAAACCAGAAATACAAGTTCCTGCAGTGTATTTATGCTAAACTTTTGCAATTATGTTGTTGCATGAATAAGCTTTCAACTTTGAGAGAAGTCTGTATATCAACCCAGTCATCTGATTAGAGCATGGAAACACTTCAACAAACCTTAAGGAACATTCAATAACACCTGTTTTAAAGAAGCCTTCCTAGTCATCTGAAGTTGCATTTGAGGTTTCCTCTGTATCAGACTGCCTCAGATCTAAGACAAAGTGCTTTAAATAAAGTGAGCCAAACTCATTTCTAAACTAATTCATTCAAGACAGCCTGTCAATATTCCTAAATTTAATCAGATAATGGTATTTTGTACAGAGATGGTTATACTTGCAAAGGTACAAGGTGCTTTTCGCTTGTGGTCTCACAATTGCTCTGCAAATGCCAATTCAACACTAATGCTCATAGTATTTAGCTGGGAATTGCTAGGATGTCAGCATCTCCCTCGGTCTAGTTTGAACATTTGAACTATTTGATAGGTAATTAAGGTTTCCCTCAGTAGTCTGTAGCTTTCGCTAAACCCTAATGTCTGTGTCAACTGAATTTTTTCTTTTCTTTTTTTTTTCTTTTTCAATTCAACCTCCTCTCAGTTTCTTTCTCTACCCATATAGTCAGTGCTCTCCACTCTGCAAAGTGCCTCACTGAGATCTGATTTAGTACATGTGGATGTTAGATGCCACTGAAAAATTCCTGGTAATGGAGTTAGAGAACAAAACCAGACTACAGTTCTGTCTGAAACATCCCAGGCAGGCAGCATTCACCAGTTGTGCCTGCAGAGTAGTTTGATTTATACACAGTAAGTCTGAGGCATTCAGAATGTATTGGGTTTATTGCACATGGAAACCTATACAGTGACTGCACAAGAGGTGTGGTGCATCCTAGAAATACCATTCTTGCCACTGAGAAAAATTCTGTACGGAAAAAAAAAGAAAATCCACTTGGATATTTACTTAGAATTAAAGTTTTATCATGTCTGAGGCTGAAGGGTGTTATTGATCCTTGATACTTTGAACTGTGTCCCAGGCATGCATTTAAATGTTGACTGTGGTGATGGCAGGGACACTACTGAAAGCTCAATAAAACCACTAAACATCAAGTGAAGAAGAGAACAAAACATAACACTTATATGCCCCCAAAGGACTGTTAAAAGAGATGGAGTTAACATCCGAAACAAATGCAATAAATAAATAAATTATTAACAAATAGAAAGAAGAAGGTAGACTTCATTAGAGTCCAATGACCTGCACTTTGTTGAGTTAAAATAGTCATTTCTTATGGAAAAAAAAAAGGAGTATTGATCGAACAAGGAATTTGCTTGAATTTTGGTAGCAGTTAAGAGATTCTTGACACCTGAGTGTTTTTCATTAGTTAAACTACATTCCCCACATCCTCCTTTCATTTTTATGAGTACAATCTATGTAAAATTAAGTGATTTATGAACTTAAAAGAGCAAATATTCACCACAAAATACCACTGAAAGATGATTAATAAATATTAACAGATACTAGTGGATATTAGTGGATCCTATATAATAGAACTATAAAAAGATTATAATAGGACTGGGTTACACTTGAAAAAAAAAAGATGAAAGGACTAGGAAAAAATTGCAAGAAAATCCTGCTGGAATTCTGTCATTTATGACTAGAACTTCCGATGGCTCTTCAGCCATAAAAACTGAAGCAGTTTTCACCATCCAGATGTGTTTTAGAAGACAGAGTAGCATATTCTGCCTCAGTCTTGTGGTCACAACTGCTGTCGACCTGTTCATGAGCTATGGTGATGGCCTGCAGTGACTGTGTGCTTGGCTTCCTATGGGATTCTCCATGTCTCAGCAGAGTCCCTCACTAACTCCAGATCATGCTCTTGCTGTCCTTTGGGACAGTACCCATGGGTCAGTCTCCAGTATGCCATTTCAACTTGCAAATTCTAGGCCCTTCCTTTCCCTGCTGAGCTTTTGTGACTTCCATCGTTTCACTCTTTTCTTCTAATCATCCCAGAAAACCAGGTCTCCATTGCCCTGGATGGCAAATTCTCTATGCCTCAAAAAGCTCATTTCATTACAGATGATGTCTGAATAAAGGGTGGCAATTCTCCATTACTCTAAACTGAATTTGTTATATACCAGCATTATGTTACTGTCAAATGTATCTATAATATCTAAAATAATACCAAAAGGTAAAATGAATGTCTCTCCCTTGTTAAGACTGTGTACCCTATGTGAAATTTAAGACTACAGCAATTTGGTTTACTAGTTATAAATCCCTGAAAAGCATGGTTTATGATGAAAACTTTGACAAATCTAACTATAAATGCACAAACACATCACTAACAGGAGAAAAATCGATGTTTTTCCAGTAGCAAAATGTGTTATTGCACTTGTAAATTTACATTCTTTATCTGTATAGGGAAGTAACATAGTAAATTATGATACAATTATTACATGTTGCACATTTTAGAGATTATGATCATAACTGACATTTTATGGCTACAGAGGCAAATTTATATGAAGGCAGTGAGGGCAATAAAGCTTCAAAATTATTGTCTTTGACGATTTTTGATAATCAATTAAAGCAGAAAGGGTTAAACTTTCCTGAAAATTAATAACAACACCGGGGAAATAACAAATAAAATATTTTATTTTTTCTTAGAACAATTCCATATATGAAAACATTAAATTCCCAGTTTATTTAAGAAAATAAGGAGCATGTGATCAGTGAGATTGTGCACAAGCCTTCTGCTGAGGATTTAAGTAATCTAATGGATTGCCAAGGCTTTGAATTGGCATCTCTGTCAAGAATAATTTTCCTTCCTCTTAAAGTCAAACATGAAAGCATGTGGTGTACTTGGCATCCCATTTTTGTCCTTCTTAATGCTTCAGTCCATGAAGTTGCAAAATTAATCTTTTGATTCAGTTTGTAAATCTTTTTTTCCCTGTAGCAAAACTATGTCTTCTCCAGCACTGTTTGCTGAGGCAATTTCCTGAAAGAGAAACAGATTTGTACAAGAGCTAAGGATGTACATTTGGAAAATTGTTTCTGTGTTTTCCCATTTGAGGTTTACCTCCTGCAAGTTAAAGAAATTGCTATATTTGTAACCTGAAATTCCCATTGCTGATTTTAGGCTTTTTTTTCCTATTGAGTATATGGCACATTTATACAGATTCTTAAGCCTGAAGGCAGCTTCTTGAAACACATTTATGTTGAAGCAGTTAAGCCTGTAAAAGACAGAAAAATAGGTTTGGTTATCCTCTCCAATTAAAAGATTATAATGATGTTAGTGCAAATTCTCATATGGATAAAACAGAATGAGGCCACATTTGTGTCTGCACTAAAAGTTTGGCTTCATGGCTTCTGTAATCTGGTTAGCTATCTTCTATCCCAAATGTTGCCACTAATGGAAAGCAAAAGTCTCGAAGCTTGTGGCTGGGACCCAAGTCCACCAGATCTTTCGAGTGCAACTGCTCCCTTTTCCCCTTCTAACATTTTTTTTCTTTAAAGTGAAAATATCAAAAGACACTGATGGACTGAAGGCTTATTCTCACTCACACCAGTGCGTGTCTGGAATACTAAAATAATACACAAGCCCAGAGTAAGACTTTACATAGAGAGAATGCCAATCTGTTGGTGAGAAAGATTTGAAGGTTTGAGAACAAACCCAGCTCCCTGGTCTTGAAGAACAAATATTTTACTCGAGAACTAACAGACCAACATCTTCTACGGGCTTTCTGGGTTAGGTGTTCTTCACTAAATCCTTGTGCAAAAAGTTTTCTGCCCTCTGTCACCTCAGACGCTTCACCATGGATGAATTAACTCCCTGACATAAGCATGTCCCTGGCCAATTGCAGGGTCTTTCAGAGTGCATTTGTGCTGCCAGACATCCACTTCCAGGTTCTCCAAGGCTGATCACAGAATCACAGAATCACAGAATGGTAGGGGTTGGAAGGAACCTCTGGAGATCATCTAGTCCAAACCCCCATGCCAGAGCAGGGTCACCTAGAGCAGGCTGCACAGGACTGCGTCCAGGCAGGTTTTGAATATCTCCAGAGAAGGAGACTCCACAACCTCCCTGGGCAGCCTGTGCCAGGGCTCTGTCACCCTCACAGGAAAGAAGTTTTTCCTCATGTTCAGGCAGAACCTCCTGTGTTCCAGTTTGTGCCCGTTACCCCTTGTCCTGTCACTGGGTACCACTAAAAAGAGTCTGGCCCCATCCTCTTGACATCTGCCCTTGAGATATTTACAAGCATTGATGAGGTCCCCTCTCAGTCTTCTCTTCCTCAGGCTAAACACCCCCAGCTCCCTCAGCCTTTCCCCAGAAGAGAGATGCTCCAGTCCCTTCATCATCTTTGTAGCCCTCCACTGGACTCTCTCCAGTAGTTCCTCGTCTCTCTTAAACTGGGGAGCCCAGAACTGGATACAGTACTCCAGATGGGGCCTCACTAGGGCAGAGTAGAGGGGGAGGAGAACCTCCCTCGACCTGCTGGCCACACTCTTCTTAATACACCCCAGGATGCCATTGGCCTTCCTGGCTGCAAGGGCACATTGCTGGCTCATGGTGAATTTGTTGTCTACCAGGACTCCCAGGTCCTTCTCCACAGAGCTGCTTTCCAGGAGGTCAGCCCCCAACCTGTACCAGTGCATGGGATTGTTCCTCTCTGAGTGCAGGACCCTGCACTTGCCCGTGTTGACCCTCATGAGGTTCCTCTCTGCCCAGCACTTCAGCCTGTCCAGGTCTCGCTGAATGGCAGCACAGCCTTCCAGTGTATCATCCATTCCTCCCAGTTTCATATCATCAGCAGACTTGCTGAGGGTACACTCTGTCCCTTCATCCAGGTCATTGATGAATAAATTGAACAAGACTGGCCCCAGGACTGACCCCTGGGGAACGCCACTAGCCACAGGCCTCCAACTAGACTCTGCGCCGCTGATCACCACCCTCTGAGCTCTGCTCAAAACCCTCCGATCGTGCTCAAAAGATTTCAGAGACAAAGCTGTCTCCTTATGTCTCCAAACGGCCCCTCCCAACCCAAAGTGAAGCAGCAATATCAAGGCAAACAAGCAGCTTTCCTCCTTCCTGCCCAGCCTCCAATCTTTTAACAACATGTATTGGCCTTAGAAAGTAAACTGGAAACAGGCATATTAAATGATTCTACCATCTGTCACAAAGCAGTTGCAACAGATTTACATATCTTGTGCTGCCATAACAGTGGTAATGAATGCCTTAGCTTTTAGTAGTAAATAAGAAAAAAAAAATCAATATATCATGGACTGAGTGGCACTTTTTTTTGCTGACTTTTTCACTTTTTTACAGACTCATAAGTAAATATTTTCATTTCATAGTACACTGCTAGGAAAAAAAAAAAAAGTGAAGCAATTTACCTATGCATTACCACACTGTGTTTCAGATATTTGAGTTATCAAACTTAGAAGTATTTTGTTTAATTCAGTGGCTTGGAGTTAAGGAATTATCATTGCCACAGTTGAAAGAAAAAAAAAATAGAGTTCAAAGTATGTCATGAGTGCAAACCAACACACTTAATAGGACATGACTGGTTTTCACAGTAACTGCATTAAGTCATGGCCCTGTTCAAAATTCTATGTTTATAGATAGGAAGCGAAGCTTGTAAGGTTGCTTCTCCCAGAGAGAGAAAAACAGAAACAAGAAAATGAATTGATACCCTGATTTCTGCACCAGGGAATTCATACAGATAGGTTAGTTTTTCTGTTGACTACCAGAACACAGTGAATAACTGATACACAGTCAGCGAGGTATTCTTTCTGTCACCACCTAAATGACTTCTGGATAGTTCACTGTATCTCCAGCTACAATCTCGCTTTGGCATGCACTGAATCGTATTAATACCTGAATGAAATACATTGCTGCAATCAATACTGCATTTTCCGCAGCTTACAGGGACATTATGAAATGTTCAGTATAATATGTGCATGTGATTGTTCCACTGCTTTAAGTTTTCACATCTTATTTAGCAAATACAAATGTGGTAATTGTTCAAGAGTGTAAAATGCCTGTCAACAGAACCACATTTCTAAATTAAAACTTGCCTCAATTGTTTGCAATAATATGCAATGCTGCCCACCTCTTGACATAGGCTTTCCAATGTCTTAGTGACTTGTCTAGATCATGTTAACATTTCTGTCATGGATAAATATGAAACAATATTGTAGGTCTCAAGGCTGAATCACTCCTTTGTTAGGGGAATAACTGTCCTCTGCTTTCAGAAGTCCTGACAACTTAAAAAAAAAAGTTTCTATTTTACCTTTATATAAGACACACAACTAACAGCAGTATCCATCCTTATTCACAAAGATAATGATTAACTCTACAGCTTGACCTCTTTCATACAGCAATAAGGGTAAATGTATGGAGTGAGAAGATTTTGCCAAACAGAGACACAAATCACCCTTATGGAAAAAAATGCAAATAAAAAAATAAATGGCATTTTTCATTAAAAACTAACTTAAAGGTACTTCGTTAGCTTATGCTTTTGGTTTTTTAGAGACATTCATAAATTATTCCCTTCTTTCTCAGTATCTGTTGCTAAATACTGAAAAATGCTTGAAAATGAGGAGAAAAAAAAACAACTGTAGAACAGACCAGGGATATCCCTGAATTGATATACATGTTACAAGAAGAAGTGTCAGTTTGCTAGGAACTTTTCTTATGTAATAAAAAATATACCCTGCCTGCAGTAGCCGTGCTTTACATGGACAGGACACACAGAGGTGACAACCTTGTGTCGTGATTTAGCCCCAGCCAGCAACTAAGCACCACGCAACTGCTCGTTTGCTCCCCCCACCCCTAGGTGGGATAGGGGAGAGAACTGGGAAAAAAAAACTCGTGGCTTGAGATAAAAGCACTTTAATAGAACAGCAAAGGAAGAGGAAATAATAATAATAATAATAATAATGATAAAGGAATATATAAAAAACCCCAAGTGATGTACAATGCAACAATTACTCACCATCCTCAAGCAGCGATTCCCACCCCTTGGCCAACTCCAGTTTATATACTGGGCATGACATCATATGGTATGGAATATGCCTTTGGCCAGTCTGGGTCAGCCGTCCTGGCTGTGCCCCCTCCCAGCTTCTTGTGCCCCTCCTCGCTGGCAGAGCATGGGGAGCTGAACAGTCCTTGACTTAGTATAAGCTCTACTTAGCAACAGCTAAAACCATCAGCGTGTTATCAACATTATTCTCATATTAAATCCAAAACACAGCACTATACCAGCTACTAGGAAGAAAGTTAACTATATCCCAGTTGAAACCAGGACACCTTTTCAAATTATAATCTGCATTTTTGTTAAATTATCATAGTTTAAGGTATCAATTTTTAATGCCACAGGAGAAGGAAATGGACAGAGGAATGACTTCACTTATTTATTGTCTATCATTTTAATGTGAATAATTTAAGTATATTTAATCTTGTTTTCTGAGCATATACTAAACAGCCTCTTAGGAAACCTTCCAGATACCATTTCTGTGGCGTTTGTTTATTTAACATTTACTGATTTCAAAGATTTAAAGTTAGATGGGATAAACATGTCATAGGGGATCTTGTTGTGTCTGTGGACACAATAACATCCCTCTCTCCTTGCACACAGCTGAGTGAGGGCTGCTGTGGATTTATTTTTTTCCCCCAAAGAGCTTATTCCTAGTGTATTTAGGCATCTCTGTGTTCCTAAAGTCTTAAAAAATAAAAATATCATATATGGACTCCAGAACACACTGTCTCCTCAGTTCTCTATTCCATTCCCTTCTGTAGCTTTGCTCTGAATTCAACTATGTACAATGCAATGAAATAGCCATATGTAGTAGCCTTGATTTTTGTAATTTTTAGCTCATGCATAGGATGTCTTTAGAAATTAAATATAACTTCCCTTCCCTCACTTACTTTCTGATCTAGGTATGTCCTTATCCACTTTCAATATTAACTGTCACAATTTTTATTATTGGCATTGTGATTGCACCTGGCTTTCCCACCAAGGAGGGGAAGATCATTGTGCTGGGTTGAGCACAGACACATAGGAAGACTATGAAATCAAATTTCTGCTGAGGTTACTGAGGATTAATTATTAATTTGAACAATCAATTTGAACAATCAATACAGGACTAGGCAAGTTCAATGTTGGGCTTCTACAAAAATTTTCTGCATGCTTTCTTTTGCCTCGTCTGACTAAGGGCTTACCTATTTCTAATTTCCGTCAATTCTTTCAGAAAATGTTGTGTGTTATACATTTACATCACTCCTTAATGTAACTGCTTCATGACACGTTTATTAGTCTCTTAGCAGATTTGAGGAACTTGAATAAGTGCCAGTTTCAGGAACTTGAATTAATGAGTTACAATATTTAGCAGACAAGATCTAATGTTAAATCCATATTTTATTTCAATTCACATAGGATATTTTTCTGTTATCAAACACTGGCTATGGTGCAGTATTTATGAAATCAATATATTTGTATATAAAGATTTCATTGATTCAATATTTTGCTATTATCCTCTTATAAAAGGAACATGAGAAGCTACTAATAAATGTTTTGCATTGTATGTTGTTTGGTTTGGGTTTTTTTTTACAAAGTTTGTCAAAGCAAACTTATCCCAAGAAAACAATAATTACGATACAACTTTGCAAGAGTTTTAATTTCTATGGAAGCTACTATGGAAGGTGTTAGATTTTAGATTAAGTGTATTATATCTCTTACATAATGCCTGTATATCACTTTTTTGATTTATCATGTATTCAAAGGAAAATCATGTATAGAAGAAGAACTGAAGCCAGAACTGGAAACTATATGAACTATATGTGGTTTAGAAATAACCGTGGAAGTGTCTGGTTTCCAACCAAGGGGTTTGGACAATACAGTATTTCACAGGAATGACACTCAAGTCAATTCACGGACTCAATGTGAGCAATAAAAGTCTACTAGGATAATCAACCCTAAGCATTCAAAATTCATGAGATTACTTTAGAAGCATGAGAATTTATAGAGAATAAAAATTAATTTTTCTTGTTTGTTTTCTATTTTTTAGTCCATTTTTTTCTTCTCTGGGGGAGGCAAAGGAATCAGGAATGCAGGAGTGAAGTTGAGCCTGGGAAAAAGGGGAGATGGGAGGAAGGTGGTTTTAGCTTTTGTCTTTGTTTCTCACTACCCAAGTCTATTTTAATTGGCAATAAATTAAATTATATTTTTCCCAAGTTGAGTCTGTTTTGCCCGTGATGGTAGTTAATAAGCAATCTCCCTGTCTTTATCTCAACACATGAGCTTTCTCATCTTATTTTCTCTTTCTATCCTGTTAAGGGTGGGGAGTGAGAGAGCAGCTGGGTGGGCATCTGGCAGCTGGCAAGGTCAACCTACCACAGCAATGTAACAATAGATTTTTTCATTCCAAATTTTCATTTGATGTTGTTTGAAAATCATTAAAATAGAAATAAACAGGTCTACCAGCACAGATTGCTAGTGAGGAGAGGAGAGAAGAATGACAAAGATAGATGGTGGGAATGGTTGAGTTTCTCAGTCTACCAAGAGTCTAGAAAAAATAGAGACATAGCTCGCCTTAAAACATAGATTTCTTGTTGATGATTTTCATTTCTTTAATACTCATTGCCTCCCATTTTTTCCCAGAAGAGCTATTTCTAAAATGCTGCCTGCATATAATAAAACATTAGAGAAGAATATTTGTTCCACTTAATGGTATTATTACACTTTGCCATGAATGAACTCACAGTATCTGTAGAGTGTCTCAAAGGGAAGACAGACAAAATCCCTCTCTGCTTTTTTTACATGACAAAATTGTTAGAGAAACCAGGGGGCAGAGGAAGACCTCTGGACTCAGTTTGGGATGAGTAATCCCTTAATTAGGTAATGAACATCACCTTGCAGTGTTACAGAGGGAAGTGGAAGAAAAGAAGAGAGGGAGTAGTGCTGCTTGAGGGACCCTGTTCTGAAGGCATGAATGCTTGGTTTCTGCTCATACCGCTCCATTATGCCATTGAAAGGCAGGTGTGGCTCAGTGGGAAAGCAGAGGAGATTTTCAATAAGGTTACACTATTCTCCTCTAAGCTGCCCAGCTTATATGAGAGAGACAAGACGGAAATTTGACTAGGGCACCTGACAAGGATACCAGTGCAGTTGTTTTCTGGGCAGACATCACAGTAAGATTACCACCATGTTCAAGCCCCACAGAAAATCTGCTGCCATGGGCGGAAACCCAGAGATGGCAGGCTTGACTGCCTCTCTATTAATTAAAAAGTTTCTTGTTTTGTGTTACGTGATGAAGTTTTATAATTTTAGATATGAAGAAATTTTGGAAAGACAGAGCAATGCCAACAAGGAAATAAGTGAGTGATTTGAAGAAATTATGAGAGACACAAAGCAGGGATCCTATGAGGAAAAAATGTTGAACTTCCTTTTCTCTTACCTGGACATGCATACATACTGCAAAAAAATTGACTTTGCTGTTATTAATACTGCAATTATTGCATAAATTTATGGCAGGCTGCATGCATGGAAGTACAATTAACGTTTTCAGTAAAATGAAAGGAATTTTACACAATTTACTTCTTCCTGCCTGTACCAAATCATACATATACACATATGTAGCTTAAATCGTCTCATTAATTCACTCTGTTCTGCATGCTGCAGTCCAAATTCCTACAGGTAGCAGAAGCACAGAAATTCTGGATTCAGAAAAGTCTCCCGTAGTGCATGCTACCATCTGGGCCACACTGGGATATGAGTAGTTTTGCAGAATACTTAACAGTGGGAGATTACTTACTTGAATGGTAATTGCAGAATATAAGGCAAAGATGCTGGTTAACCTAAATTACTGGCATAGAGATTTTAGTTTTTCACCAAAAAATGGTCCACTGAAAGAGGATCTGTGAATAGCACAGGCAGTTGAATGGGGCTGAAGAAAATGGAAAAGGATCATGTCTTCACAATATGTTATGCTGTCATAAAAATTATATTAGTAATGTGCCTGACATATTGATGTTTTACAGCTGAATGCCATTTTTAACTAGAGCTGGCTAAACAGATGCCCCGTGAAATCTATCTTTTCCTTTTGAAGCTTCCTGTGTGTTTCGTCTCTTTTTTTTTTTTTTTTTTTTTTTTTTTGAAAACCCTGTAATTCATGCTAGGAGTTCTAAAATGCTTTATTTCTATTCCTCCAGAGGTAAAAGCTTTTTAAGTTGTTTTCTTTTGTATATTTAGAAACAGTCAAAGTCCCCAAAGCAGGAAGAAATGGAGAATAAAATTTGACCATAGTCCATAATCTTTATAAATACCAGCATTGCCATCTAAAGAAATGGTTATTTTAATGTTATTTTTGCAGTAATTCACACCATTAATTTAGAAGAGTTTAGATTTTTTTTATTATGCAGAAATTAGTTTAAGTTTCCGTTTACAAGAAGTCTTTTTTACTTTTATTCTACTACACCCATTCAAAACAATACCTCTTGTTTAAAAGCTTATTTCAAGCTATGTAAATATTACCTTAGCAAGAGCTAAATTATCATTCCAGTTAATCCTTGTTCTGAGTTTCCTATCAGAAATGTGACAAATGCAGCGGTGGGGGGGTAAAAATAGAACAGAAGATAGCATCTTCTTTTGCCATATCTGATCAATACACATAAGAATAAATGACATGAGAAATTTACTTCTCTGCTTTAGAGAAAAGATTCAGTGCAATGAATATAGCTTCATAAAATTAAAATATTTCCTCATAGGCATATTTAAAACCTCACTTACATGTAAACTTGTGTGAGTTCAGTTAATACAGTTTAGATATTGTTGATACTTTTTTTTAACTTTGATTTTTTCTTCTAGTTAGCTAAAATCCATCTTTAACAGCCTAAAATCGAGCTGAAATATGACTTCTCTGTATGTAAATTACTCTGTTCTAGCATGTTGTAATATTAAAATGACATAGCCTACCTGACATTAGAAAAAATAAAGAGGTAAGCCTGTGGTTATCTTTACACTAGTATAAACTTTATCTTGATCTACTTTGAGTAAAACGGTTAAAAGTATGTGCACCCAAGTTCGGCTATTACATATACACAAATTTGAACAAATCCAGTCATTTAAATCACAGTAACAGATGTTTTGATGCCGTCCCTTAAAAACTATGTAAAAGTACTTAAAATCCCCAGTCCTTGCTCTGAAGAAATGCCAAGATATTAAAAACCACATAAATTTCTTTATCATTAGTGCAGATCTGGCAACTTTACACAACTTGGGCCGTGCAAAAGGTTCTGTGACTCATCCAGCTGCAAATAACCAGCAAAGAGTCAGGAGTCCCAGGAGCTCCTCTGCCAGCCCAGCCCAGCCCAGCCCAGCCCAGCCCAGCCTGGGAGTCTTCACCAGCCTCCTTCCATGGGTTCCACACTTGGGTCACGGCCTCCATCCAGGCAGGAGTACCTATGCTGGTGATGTTATGATGCTGCACAACCATGAGCCACTGCCCTGAGCAGTTCAGGGCTGGGACTCCACCTCTGGAGGCTGGAACTGGCCCTGCCTCCACCCTCCCTTTGCTCTGCCTTGACGAGGAGAGCTCTGGTTTCTGTGATGCCACCTCGAAACCCCAGGAACGCGACTTTTGCAATCACCTTCATGTACAGAAATGCTCTCTGTGTGATTTTTGGTTGGGTTTTTTTTAGGTTTTATGTGTGCATCAAACTGTTCTGAATCAAAAGGCTAAATATGTGGGCTTTCATCCACTTTCTCAAGATTGGCTTCTGGTTTATGAGTAAATCTATGTGACTTTTTTTTTTTTCCTTACAACCTTAAGATGTTGCTCTGAAAGAAGGAGAGCAAGATATGAATGTGAGATTCTGCTGCTTTTTTTTTTCTTGTTAACCTACAATAACGACGATTACAGTTGTAGGTTCTTTTAAGCAATCATGAATGATGCATTTATGAGTAATACAACTACATGCTAGGAAAAATGACATTGATTTTACTGCAAAGCTACCGGTTTCACTGGCATACACTAATTACTCTCTTGTAGAAAGAACTAGATAACACTTTTTTTAATGACACTTCTGTGTTGTGAAGTACATAATGCAATTAAGTATCATGGAAAGCACAGCATACTATGTAATATCAGAGAGCACAGTTTTTAAATTTCATTTCGCTCTGAAAATGTTTAGGGACAAATATACATTACTTATTGTACATTAAATTATAGTTAATCTGTTTTTCACCTCAGAAAACAGATGGATAGAAAAATGTATATTCTTAAAATATATTTGCACGAAACATTTTCCTGTACTAACCATGAACAAAAAGATGTTAATAGAAAAATAAACAATACTAGGAATAACCCCACCATATTCAGTCCTTGGGAAGAAACTGAGCCCAAAGTTCTACGCGTATAGCCGCAAAATCTTTTCATGATAAACCTGTTCTGTTTCTGAAAGTGAATTGCAATGATGGTAGCTGTTATCTAGTACAGGAAAGCATTATCCTTTTAATATCTATTTGCATATTAGAATTTGGCTCTGAGTGTTTCTACTTGTTGTTTTGTTTGTTGCAGCTTTTTTCTTCCCCTCCCCTCCCCGTCTCTGCACAATTAGCCATAAGTGTTTCTCTGCTATCTATGTTCTTGCTGCTCCTTGGCTATTTGCACTTGTTTTTTTCTTTCCTTTCTTCCTCTTCTCATTCCTATCCTTTTCTTCAGCTGTTTCCTACGTTATCTAACAAACATTAACCTGTCTTTTAATTAGTTAACATTACTGTTAATGATATAAAGCTTGTAGTTATCATTTATTTCATTTTAGGGGTTATCCTTCCTATAAGAAGGCCATAGCACAATTAAGGAACAGCATGTTTTCCTTTTTTCTAGTTTAACATTAATGTTCTTTCAAGCTATGATAGGTGCTGAATACTAATGAAGTAACAGGCAGTCCAGGGAAAGGCATTGGAGGGTCATTAGTCTGAGCACCACACACTTGACTTAGTTTTTCAGGTGCCAGATGAATCAGGCTGCTCATGAATATTCGGGGTATCCCCAAGTATCAGGTTTTTCAGCTCTGGACTATGTATGGGTATTTTTCTTAGCACAATTCATATGCAAAAGGTGTGTTGTATAACTTTCCAGTGGAACTTAGACAGAAATTGAGCATAAATGGAGCATAAGTTATTCATGAATAGAAATTGTAAGATTGTTGACAAAAGTGGATCTATTCTTTTTACAGTTGTTGTCATCCATATGGATGCATTTCAGCCTAAAAGCAATTATATAGTACTTTCTTTCCTAAAATATTTTCATAAGAATGAGATATCTGGATTGTTTGGTGTTAACGGAGACTTGGAAAATAAGAAAATTCAGATTAAATTAGAAATTTATTTCTAAATGTGTCAATTATCATTTTCAGAATGCAGTGAGAGAGAGGGGAAAAGAGAAACAAACAAACACACCACCCCCCCCCCCCAAAAAAAAAAAAAAGCCCAAAATTGCTTTCCCAGTTCTCGTTACAACTTGTTCCTAAGGTGATACATTCTTATTTTTTTCAAATATATACATCTGAGAAATTCTTAATGGCTATGTAGCAAATATGTTCAGACACTTCATTAAATATGTGATCACTGCATTACATACGAGCACGTTATTATCATAGAATGATAGAATCATAGAATCGTTTAGGTTGGAAGAGACCTTTAAGATCATCGAGTCCAACCATTAACGTATCACTGCCAAGTCCACCACTAAACCATGTCCCTAAGCACCACATCTACACGTCTTTTAAATACCTTCAGGGATGGTGACTCAACTACTTCCCTGGGCAGCCTGTTCCAATGCCTGACAACCCTTTTGGTGAAGAAATGTTTCCTAATATCCAATCTAAACCTCCCCTGGTGCAACTTGAGGCCATTTCCTCTTGTCCTAAATTATGTCTATTTATTTTTTGGCCTTATTAGAAAAGGTAGGTGTTAGCCAATGAGGACAAGAACACAAGAAGATCTACATCTGGTATCAGAACTGACAATCCACAAAGTTTGGAAGGAGTGTTCCGGGTTTTGTTCTGAGTCAACTTCAAACTACTGTTGTTATTACTGTTATTATCACCCTTATTATCATTATTTATTATTATTGAGCTTCTTGCAGCACTATGAATATCTGTCTGTCTAGCTACAATTTAGTGCAGGCCTCATCAACTTTTATCTAAAACCTTTACAGAACCAAGTGCATGTGCAAAACAAACGTATTGAATCAGACACCACACTAACACATTTCAGTGCAATCACGTGTTCATCTCTATCAAATCACTGCACACTGAGAAATAACTCTTTTTTTTTAGCATGTGACATTCAAGAGTCCTGGATCCTGGGCTAAAGGTTATACATTAGGCACAACCAAAAATAGAACTGCGGTCAATATAAATTCTAATTCTGTTCAGAATAGTTATGTTGGTTATATCACCTTCTGTTTTCCATAAATGAGAGTTTCTGAAAATGAAGCATGAAAAAAGAAAATCTAGAAACCAGTAGAAGAATGTTTTTCATTTTCTCATCATTACAAACAGGGCAAAACCTAGTAGTAAGTTTTGGAAAGGGTGGAAAAGTACACACGTATTCAGTGTATCTGTGTAATGACTGGATAGCAATTTTACCTTTAATTTTACCTTTAAGTAATTTGCAGTAAGACATAAGAAATGGCAGAGAGGAAGACAGCATATTCTGCTGGTTGATACCATGTGGTACCCAAAGTGCGAAGAGCTCTGACAGTAGCCCAGTGTCT
Source organism: Phoenicopterus ruber ruber (assembly GCA_009819775.1). Taxonomy (NCBI): domain Eukaryota; kingdom Metazoa; phylum Chordata; class Aves; order Phoenicopteriformes; family Phoenicopteridae; genus Phoenicopterus; species Phoenicopterus ruber. The sequence continues at coordinate 183,735,921 of CM020215.1, read as the reverse complement.
CAAAGGAAGGCTGAGTCTCACAGCATCTTGCCTAGCCACGATCTTCAGCCAGCTAAAGACAGAGACGTGCCCAAACTTTTTCTCAGAAAGAGTCCCATATAAGGTTTAGATTGATGGACAAGAGGATGATTTATACACACAGGTGAGAAATCCGCTTGTTTGTACCAAATTCAGAGGTTTTTGTTAGCACCTTTACTTCAGAATAACTTTGAAAACAAAACTAATTTTCTTAAAGCCCTGGAATTTGCCCATCATCAGTCTTCTCTTATAGTTTCATACAATTCTCTTCTAAATCTCTAGTGAAATGATTATTTCTTCATAGGAAACATAGCATTTCAAATAGAATGGAGTAATCTGATACCAGAACAAAAAATGTTAATTGAGAAAGAGGCTGAGGGGAATGAAAAATTATTTATTTTTTAAAACAAAACAAATACAAACAAAAGGAGTATGAGTTGCCAAGATAAACTTGAACATATTGAATAAAAAAGTCATAATAGCTGATGTACAGTATTTTTCATCAAATGAAAAACCCACGTAAGAAATAGCATTATCATTGAAAGACATTGTAAGATGCTAAAGTTAATACACACACACACAAGATGTTATCCACAAAGAAAAGTATGTTAACTGTGCAAGAGGAGGACAGATGAATCTTTCTGGGCTGAACCGATTTTATTTATTGAGGAAATATTACATATTAACTTGTTTTAAAGCAGCATCCAGTTAATTTTGCTGCAGTTTGAAGTAATTTCTTAAATTCCAGGAGAGAGTTCGCAGTAACTTTCCAAATGACTTCTTTTAACTGAGTTAAATGTGATGCTTGATCAGTAAAATAGATTTGGTGGCTTCAAATATGGCCTGTTTTCAAACAAAGGAAAAATAAGGTAAAAAAACCCCCACCTTGATATGATGAAATTATGATGAAAATATGAAATCAGAAAAATTTAGTGATTGTGATGAACAAGTCTAATAACATTAGTGACTCCAAGAGTACCACTTTTGGCCTTTGGAAGTAAGAGGTATATAAGCTAGCCCTACAACACAAAACCACTTTTGAAAACTGTAAGTTTGTTTTCCCTCACTGACTACATGACAAGTCTCATGTCCAATCCAAACTGCAAAGCAGGATCCTTCTATTCAACCTAATTGTCCGTCAAAAGTCAAACGTGCAGACACAGTGAGACATGGGGTTCTGGTTTGTCCCTTTATGCATGTTTCAGTATCACTTACCACCTCTACAAGGACATATATAGTAATAAAGTTGTTTACTACCAACAGACCTCTCCAATAAATACAGATCCAGTGAAAGATGTGCCAGTACAGCAGCAGATTTTCTAGGGTCATACTTACAGGAATCTAAAGAAATGAATGCATTTTTAAAAGCATTATTTTCTGTTTAAAGAAACTAACCTTTTTAAAAGGCAAAAAATTATCTTCCTGAATATTTTATTTATTAATTATGATCATATGTAAATATAGCTGATCTTTAGCTAAATGTACAGGAAAAAATGGCTTAAAATACATTTGTGATGAGCAAGGGTAGCACGGTTTCAGGTAATTTTATTTAGAGCATTTGTATAAGAACTGTCATCAAGTAGTGTATGGTTCAGTAAATTATTCTATATAAAAGTTTTAATTAAGAAGAAAAAAAAAATAGTAGGTGTATGAAAGACAACAACAGCATCCTTAAATTATGAGAGATACATACAGCACTTTGCTGTAAGTCATATGGCAGTCTTTGGGACGTGAGAGGAGGAATCAGATCAAAGAAGAAATAGTATAACTACCAGTTCTTAAGTCAAAGGAGGTACCCTATGAACTACCTAATTAAAGACTGTGCTTAATGTTAAAAAGCAACATAAATTAACAGTAACTAAGAGAGATTTTGAGGGGGTTTTAGGTTATCTATCACTGACATTTAAAAAGAAAGATGAGGACAAAATATTTAGCACAATACCAAACCTATGAAATCTTTTTACAAGAGACTTAGATTTCTCTTAAATTCATCTCTTGAGCAAGCTGTGTGAGACTGATTATACGCAGAGATCAGTATACTTGTCATCTTGTAACATAAGATCCTGAATTTATCGTGAATCTCGTTTCCTTGAATCAGAATATACTGTATTTCATCGCGGGAGACAAAGGTCTTGAACCAACCCGCCTAAGTATAGGCATCTAACTAAAAGCTTAATTAAGGAGCCCTGTCATTTCAGTTTCTCTCTTGTCAATGGGTAGAGATACGTTTGAGAGTTGGTTCACCATGCCTAAGATGTAGACATAAGTTGCCTATTTCTCTTCACTAATGCAACAGAATTTACAGTCATGGTGCTCAACTTATTTGCACACGTATTTGCAATAAGTGTACACTTTTAGGTGGGGTAAATCTGCCCTGTAATTGAATTTCAAGCTGCGAATTAGGACCAGAATCGCATAACTGAGGCCAAGATTTAAATATTTACTATCTCACAGTGTACATTAGTTTGGATTAGTATTTAAGTCTTTATAGAAAGCAATAAAAGTAGTAATGCTCAGATCACAACTGAAAGCTAGATATTTGTGAAGAGATTTAGACCTGCTGTTCTGGTTCTTGTTTAACTTTATTAGCAGTATGTTTTGTTTAATTCAGAACTTGAAATGCATTCAGCACAATTCAGGAATAAACATTGTCCCAAAATGCTGCCATTCAAAGTAAAAGGCAAATAGAGTAGGCAGGATGAACTGGAAAGCCCAGCTTTCTACATGAACCATGCGAAAATGCATGGTTACTTTTAAAATGAATAGACTTTCATGCTTTAAGGTATGTGCCTGAAATGAGAAAAAATTTCTGCATGGAGAGATTTTTCCATTACAGGTTTCCTTGTATCTTCTTCCAAAACATCCTTGGTCAGATAGATGTGCAACATGTCACACTGTGCACTAGATCAACTATTACTCTGATATGATGTGATTCGATGTGTATGTGAATAAATATATTTTACAGGTTTTTCACTTTTGCAACCTGCATCATTGAAAAAAAAAAGTGCGTTCTTTTCCATAAAATACACAAGCTCTAAGTATCATTACGAATGCAGATAAATATATAGAAAATAATACACATATAAGTTCTTTGCTGAGTCAGTGCCTCCAGGCATACCGCTACTATTATTGTTGTTGCTACTTTTGTAATTATTAAAGACCCTACCAAAAGAATTTTTAAGCTTCAGGATCAAAAACACCTGAACCAAGTTACTTATACTTCTGCAAATTTTAGGCAAAGTGCTTGACAAAATTTGGAAGCTCTAAGTCAGGGAATTTGGGAAGTGAGGTAGTGAGATCAACTATTAAATCTTTTGAAATACACTGTCTTGGGAGACATCTTTGTGAGGATAAAGTGGAAGGAAATACTGCATAATAAGGATTTGTGCTGGTTAAATAGTGACAATTGAGCGTGTATGCTACCGTGATCCGCTGCGACACTGAGCGAAGAGATTGTGAATCCCGCAGGCTGTTAAGAACTCTTCATTAAAGCCATTATCTTTGTAGGGATTTTGCATAGCATCCAGAAGTTAATTTCTTTTTCCTTAGCAAATAATTTTTAAATTAGCCACATAGCATATACCCTTGTGCATATTTCACCTTCGGGCTTAGTTAATGCAATAAATGCGGAGTTTCTAGACCAAGCTGGTTTTGAGATAAGCAGTGGAAGCAGAGGTAGAAAAGAGCCTGTGCAACTTTTCTTACACAGAGTTTCTGCGTTTAAGTACAAGTTTCTGGGCAGCAGGCAGGAATTAGAATGGAAAATTCTGTGCCTTATCTATCATAGAAGATTAGACTGGATGAGCATAACCTCAAACTAAAGTGAGGATCTATTCGCTAGACCAGCGAATATTATCCTTCTAGTGAGACTTGAAACTTGTATCTGAACTGGTTACCAGACCTTAAGGTAATGTGTTTAAATGTTATAAAGGATTTTGTATTCACAGGAAAAAAGAAAAAAAAATATTTCTTGGACTAAAACTACCATAGTGACCTTTTTTCCATGGTACCAGCCTTTATCTAATCAAAACCAGGTAGTGTATGACACAATGAAAAGATGTAAAAGGCTACTTACTGAAAATAATTAATTATGTCACTATTATATAGTATCTTACCATCTTTGGCAGTATCTGGGATGTCACTTAAATAAGTACTTCCTGTTTTGGGGGGGAAGATCACCTAAGATGGATGATGATGATGGAGTTACTGAGGAAATTCACCTAGACTAGTTAGCTAGGAATGAGATTTAGAAAAACACATATACCCTGAGTGTGTAGTTAAAAATTGTAATAGGCAATTATTGCCAATCATGGCAATAATTACATTATCTATATACTTATTCACCCATATGGCCAGTTCTGATAGCCTGTTAATAGTAATGTGATCTGCCCTTTTCTGATCTGTTGTTTTCTGGGTTGGTAGGACCTGACGAAACTATACACAGCTCCTGGGATAAAGAACATGTCCTGCTCACTCAGCAATGAACCTTCTGGCCAATGTATCAGTGTTGACAGTCTCTCAAGAATACCTGTGTGGACCTTTACCTAAAGCATGTTTAGCTGACAGTTATAAGTAGGGAAGCTTTAGGATTTTTTACTTCAATTACACTGGTGTTTTTCTAGAGGTAAGGAGTGGATCACATTCTCATAGAAAAGGAGTAATAAGGCATAAAAACAAACAATCTCCTGATCACACTCCATACTAAATAATCCATGTGCTTGGGTGCAGAGGTTGAGATAGACGCTAGCTGCTCTGCTGACTCCCTGGAGAAGGTTGTCAGTGGACGGCGTGGGTGAGGAGGTGATGTCAGTCACGTCCCACACGTGATGCTGAAAATGGATGAGCTGAGATGGTGACTGAGTTGTTCCATCCACTGGCACGAAGCAAACCACCAGCTCCCAAGTTCCAGAAAATTAAGAAAGTAGGAAAAATATACCTGAAAGAGTGTTTTTGAGAGACAGTGTCTTTCCAAACCATGTGTCCAACACCTAGGTCCGGAATTGAAATCTACCTTCAAACCAGATTGCTTCTTTATGAAGACTATTTTGTACTTAAGACATTTTTAAAGTATGGGCACTTAATGGTTTTACAACCGAGGCAGGATTTCCACTGACAATGGCTAATACATTAGGCAAGCTTAACAGGTGAGTTTTCTCATCTTTGCTTTCAAGTTTCACATTATCACCAGGACAAGATCAGGAAGCGTTCCTGGTTGATCAATCAATATTTCCACTTCGATCTGGTATACTGAGAGACTATGTAGTTGCCTTGTTATTGTAGTCTAAAAATTGCATCTGAGAGTTTTCTTTGACGGAATTAGTTAGTTAACATAAGGACAACTAAGTAATGCAAGAGAAAACATGGCTGCAAAAACAAGGAAAAAAATCATCTCTGAAACGACTAATTTTCGCTCTCTCTTTTAAATTTTAAGACATCCTTCAGCATAATTTTTGGATGAAAAGCTGACTTTCACTTTGTTTTTCAAGCTGCCAGTACTCAGGACTTGATCATTAGAACTGTTATTATTATTGTTGTTGTTATTACTATTATTCTTGTTATCATTCTTATTATTATAATATATGGCAATTTATCTGCAAAATCATTTTGATTTGGCAATTTCATAAGAACTTGTAGGCAATGTCACTCTGCTACTGACTCATTGACAACTTACAGCTTTGTGCTTTGCCTTGTGACATCTCTAACAGCAAAAATATACAGTACTGTATAACATACTAGTTTCATTCACAAGATCAGCAATCAGGTACAGTCTCCAGGGGAAGGAGATCAACTACTCAGCTAGTCAAATACTGCCATCAGCACAAAGTGTAATTGTAGAAAAGATGTTATGTGGCTACCATCTTTAAGTGTTGTTCTTAAAGAGTGACAATTTTGTTCTGTTTTGCAGCTTATTTTATATAGTGTGCATTTACAGAGAAACTTCCTTCTTTACCATCTTCATCTAATCCCACTCTCTGTCAAATGCTGTCACAAAACTTAACCTTTTGTTATGAGTAAGAGTGAATCACTTCTTCAAAACTGAATTTAAGTTCTCAGATTCACAGCCTGGCTGAGGAGATATAGCTGTCACGCCTCCATTGTACATTCAGCCTCATAGCAACTGAAATAAACAGCCTTGTAACAGTTACTCCATTTTCACGTTAGGTTTGACAATTCAGTTGTATGTGTGAAAGTCTACAGGACATTTTCGCATTCACTCCAAACAGTCCCAGAAACTCAGTGAAGGGGATTCTGGACTACCTGCCATAAAACATCTGAAGTAGTCCGAAGTTTACTCTACTAGTTATTATCTTAACCTACTGTTCATCAGACAAGAACTAGATAGTACGTAACACCAAATCTGTTCACTTAGATTGTCAATATTTGGCCTTATTTTCGTATCTTAATAGGAAACTGGTCTAATTACCAGTAGATTTATTTGTATTTGTTACAAAATGAAGTTGTTTTCCCCTTAACAAGAGAGTCAGTGGAATCACAGCTGGCATTTCCATTATTTCATTTTCTAAATCCAAAAGCAACCGATGAAACCTTAATGAGGTGGAGGTTTTAAGCTGTCATTAATCTCTGTCTAAAGTTCTTTAATAGGATTATTAGTCTCAAAAAAAAAAAAAAAAAAAAAAAGGAAATAACCCAAACCCCCCAAACTGACAAAACAAATGCCCGTGCCCCCGCCCCCCCAAAGTAAACAATCAATTATCAATCTAGGGGCTTGTTGGTTTAACTGGGGTTTAACCCCAGTGTGGACAGGACACACAGAGGTGACAACCTTTTGTAGTGATTTAGCCCCAGCCAGCAACCAAGCACCACAGAGCCCCTCTCTCACTCTCCCTCTCCCAGTGGGATGGGGGAGAGAATTGAAAAAAACCCCTCGTGGCTTGAGATAAAGACAGTTTAATAGGATAGCAAAGGAAGAGAGAATAATAATAATAATGATAAAAGAATATACAAAACAAGTGATGCACAATGCAATTGCTCACCACCCGCTGACCGATGCCCAGCCCGTCCCCGAGCAGCGACCCCCCTGGCCAGCTTCCCCCAGTTTATATACTGAGCATGACATCGTATGGTATGGACTATCCCTGTGGCCAGTCTGGGTCAGCTGTCCTGGCTGTGCCCCCTCCCAGCTTCTTGTGCCCCTCCTCGCTGGCAGAGCATGGGGCGCTGAAAAGTCCTTGACTTAGTATAAGCTCTACTTAGCAACAACTAAAACCATCAGCGTGTTATCAACATTATTCTCATACTAAATCCAAAACACAGCACTATACCAGCTACTAGGAAGAAAATTAACTCTATCTCAGCCGAAACCAAGACAGAGCTTTCTTCTTGAATGATATGAAGCACCCTTATTCTTTTGTAAACAAAATTTGAAGGGCCTGGAGGAAATATCCCTTTAACAGAATAAATAAGCGTATCCAAAGCAAGTGGATATCACTTGGGAGGAAAATCTGTGTTTGCCTATGTTTTGTGTAGCCGTAGCAATGGGAATGCCAATTAGCAATCATGCTGCAAAAATGACATTTCCATCATGTGATGATCTTGGAGGTCTCTTCCAACCAGAACAATTCTATGATTCTATGATTCTATGTATTTCTGCAGCAATGTATGCAGTGACAGTAAAAATTCTGAGATGTAAAAGCTTGAGCTGTTTTGCAGAATTTGATGAAAGTCTGGTGTTGGGCTGGGCGAGCCAGAGAAATAGATGAATAAGACTGCTATGCATTGTAAGTTTGCAAGAGAGCACATTCCCTTACTGCATTTCCTATGTTGTGATGAATAGTTCTAAATAATTTGCATAATATATATTCTGTTGCTTTTGGTGCTATTGAAAATACACAGTAGATACTAGTTTTAAACTTGCCTGTAATGAACTTGCTACAGGGTTGAATTTGTTTGTTCATTTATTTTATTTACTGTTTCAATGAAAAAAACGGCATTAAAAGCAGATTGCTTCCAGCTATTGAATTTATAAAATATCACTTGTAGAAATAAACTTTTCTCTTGAACAAGAGTTTAAATTTAAAGTAAGATTGTGCATATAAAATCTGTAAATATGAAAGTATAAAAGAAGGTGCTATCCTTTAAAGAACTGCTTTAAAAAACTTCAAAAATTAATTAGTTTTTTAAATGTACACATCCATTAACAAAAGTTTCATAATGGAGGTTTCCGTTGAGGACCTTATTCATTTGCTTACTTCTGTTTCTGAAAGGTGCACATTTGTCTGTGTGAATTTAAAAATTAATACAGACGTACATAAGGAAAAATCAATGCTACATGTCAGCATGCATATATTATGCCTGAGCTTACTGTAGAATGAAAGATATCCTGTATGGGTTCGTACAATATTTGAAATCTGAAGTCTTTCAAATGCTTTGTAATCCAGACTGCATTACTGTATGAAATATTTATGCTGTATTTAAATATCTTTTAACTTTTTTTTTTTTTTTTTTGGCTAGCCAGTAAGTGTGACATTCTATTTAAAAGCTGGGTCGTATTGATTTTTATTTTTATTTGAGTGTGTGATTACATGTGGAAAACTCACCATGTTTTCTAGTCAAAATTGAGTAGACATTATGTTCTATATAAAGTTAACAAGCTGCACTTTTTTTTTGTTTGATCCAAATAATATTAAACCTGGTTTTTGAATGTCAGTAACTGCATATGGCCATTTGTACCAGGCTAGACTTTGGCTGCAAATATGAATTTAGTATGCAATAGATTTTTATTTTCTTATGAAGGATGATCTGTGGGAAGGTTACAACCTTTTTCTGTTGAAATCCTATGTTTATTCCCAGTAGCATTTGTTTCAACATATCCTGAAAATTGTAAGATTAAATATTTCCAATTTCCTTTCACATTTTTTTATCTTCCTTCCTTTTTTCTTCTTTCCCTCCACTTTCCTGAAAACAATTAAAAGTCAATTCATGATGTTTCAAGTGTTCTCTGAGATCCTTTGAAATCTTCTACCTGGAAAAACAAACAATAAAAAAAAAAAACCAAACCCCAAAACCTCAAGTGAATAAATAAAAACCCCACCTTTTACTGTTCTTCTCTCTATATATCATTACTGAATCCCGTGAAAAGTCATGCACTAGCCCAAATTCAAGAAAGTGCTACATAATTAAGCAAAATCACAAATAAAATTGGCTATTTTAACTCGTGCAGTCATGTGTCTGATCAGTTTGCCCTCTAGTGGCAAAAGATGCGCTGTAGATGTGGGCTCTGCAGGTGTTTCGGTACAGCTGCATAATGAGTACCAGCAGAAGTCAGGTCCTACCTAAAAGGCAGCATTGCAATGCCACACCACCAGAATCTAGACAAAGGCTTTAGTTTCCTCACCTCAGAGGCCACAAACATTTGAGTTTTGGCAGTTTGCGAGATTCTTCTTCCAACCTGACAGAAACTCGCGTTTTGTGTAGTAAGTGGATTAGTATGTCAGTGTTGTGGCACCCAGCTTCTACTCCCAGTGCACAAAGCGTGATGGCATTTTGTTGGTTTGCATATGTGATAAATGCTGCTGAGCCCAATATGATAGTTGATCAAGGAAATTATGAATGCTTACATGGTAAGCTGTAAAAAAAAAAAAAAAATCTTTAAAAAGTACTTTTTTAGGTTTGCAAGTCAAAAATGTTTGACTTCAAATCCTCAAACATAGCAATGTAATTCTTCAATATCACTGACATATAAAGTATGAGCTAGCTGGGGGGCGTTAATTTGTTTAGAAATGGTACTGGATTATTTACAAAAATCCCTGGTTGGTAAGTGTGTTCTTGGATGGCTTTGGAGTTCTGTTGCTTTGTAGACTAAAGGAAAGGGAGGAAAAATGGAAACCCCAGGGATCAGTCCTTCAAGTCTGCAACACTGAGACATTTGGGAAAATCAGGAAGCTACAAGAAGCCCAAGGTTTCAAAACGGCTGGACTCTGAGGCAGGAGCGTGAATATCCACTGGAGCCAAGCAGCAGAGCGAGCCAACATTGCCATTGGAGCTTGTGTCTCATCAGCTCCGCAGGGTGGGATGCACTAGAGAGGAAGCGGCAGCTGCTGCAGCGTGCCTAAGCTCCATATTTCCTGAGCAGAAGGTCTTTCTTAAGAGACATGAAAAAACACCAGTATCTCGCGAGGCATAGAATACTGCCAATGCTATAATGCTATACGGGCAAAATAATGAAAAATTGAGAAAGCAAGAACAAACTCGAACTTTTCTGAAGTTTCAGAAAGGTTTATTTTCACTCAAAATCAAAACTGTTTCTTACAATATTTCCAAATATGACACTGCTCCTGGAAGCTAACCTATTCTTCCTCTCTTGTAAAGGTCCTTTTTTTTGTGTTTAATAAACTGAAACGTGGTCTTCCCTTCACCGGTCTTTAATAAATTCCTCATCTTTACGTGAAGATGTTCTGTGTCTGGCCTGCTGACCTACCTCTCACCTTCTGACATAGCAAGTGGATTTAGCAATATAACTGAAGAATATTTTAAATCTGAAATAATGCTCAGGCTACTGTCTGATCCAAACCCCACAGGATACCATGTAATTCTTAGTTCCTCTTGGGTGAGCAAAACCTTCCATCTTTCACTGTGAACAGCTCATTTAACACGTTAGAAGGTATCTTCTTGCCTTGTAAAATTCAGGCAAAAAAAAAGAAACAATTGAGGCATTACTACAGCTCAAGAGTGTCTTACCTGTACTGGAGAGGCCATTGGGCTATTCATCTTGATCAGAAAAAGAGATGGTTCCAAGAAAAGACACTGAGAACATCTTTATGTTCTCCCTCTAGCAGCAAGAAAACAAGACAGTCACAGGTTTGATCTTACAGCTATACCCATCGCTCAGGAACAGTGAATGTCGTCCCTGGCTGTGTCACAGACTTCCCCTGAGATCTTTTGCAGTCATTTCCATCCAGGCTGTTTAGAGGCTTAAATCTTCACCCGTGATTAAAGGAACATTTGAGAACCTGTGCCGTGGACTTTCAGGGTCTCAGTTTCCTAATGTAAAATGTGAATGACAAAGACTCTCTACTCTCTCCCACATTATAGTTGTCATCAGTATTAAAGGAAGATGTTCCAGTGAGTGAGAGGATGTAATTATAATTTAATTCAGCTCATGAGATCAATGTAAACCTGCGTGTTGTGTGTTTGTGTGGAGCGCTACTAAGTCTAGTGGGGGGAAGGGAAAGAAACGAAAACCTAATGTATTTGAATCAGCTGGATCCTGGATAGGAGTCCAAAATGTTTTATCCTTGTCTTACCTTTCAATCTTTTAAAGTGTGCACACTGTTAATTGTAATGTAAAATCTACCTTAACTTCTTAGGCTTTGCAAAGTCTAAGCATCTTGGGTTTATTACACCAACCTGAACAGCTTTGACTTTTCTTTTTTTTTTCTTTTTTTTTTTTTTTTAACCTACTGGACTGTGTCTGGCTGGGATGGAGTTAATTTTATTCACAGCAGCATGTATGGTGCTGCGTTTTAGAGTGGTGACCCAAACTGTGTTGATAACACACCAATGTTTTAGCTGTTGCTGAACAGTACTTGCGCAGTGTCAAGGTTTTCTGTTTCTCACTCTGCTCCCCTTCAGGCAATAGGCTGGGAGTGGGCAAGAGGTTGGGAAGGGACGCAGCTGGGACAGCTGACCCGGCCTGACCAAGGAGATATTCTACAGCACACAACATCATTCTCAGCGATAAAACAGAGAGGAAGTCTTTCCAAGGTAGCTGTTGCTTGGAGACCGGCTGGGCATCGGTCTGCTGGCGAGAGGTGGTGAGTGATTGCCTTTGCATCACCTGTTGTTTCGATTGTGGAGGTTTTTCTCCCTTCACTTGTTAAACTGTCTTTATCATGACCCATGAGTTTTTCTCGCTTTTGCCCTTCCAATTCTCTCCCCCATCCCACTGCGGGGAGAGCGAGCGAGCAGCTGGTGGGTGCTTAGTTGCTGGACGAGGTCAAACCATCACACCTGGTGTTTATTCAGTACCATTCAACTGCTTGCCTCAAAGATCAGCTTCTGATTCTCACAAGGATTTTCATTTTCAGGACTCGGGGAATTATCTTTATGGATATCACAAAAATCTGATAGGATCATTTTTAACTGCTTTTTTTTTTATAGTGTGAGATAAATATTTTACAGGGTCTCACATCAGGTATAAATCACTGTAGCACTGATTCCAAACTGGTGAACTATTTCTGCCTAGGACTATTTTTTTTTAATTACTATTGGAACGTGAGCATCAATTTTACACTATTGCTGCCAATGTTTTCCAGAAAATATTTAAAATAAGTAAATAGTTAAATTGGTACATGACAAACTGTTCCTTCTAAGTCTTTTAACAATATCTACAATTGACTTTCTTAGAATGCATATCTGAAGAAATTATGTTAGGAATGAGAAAATATTGCTAAGAACTATATTTCTTAGAACTATATTCCTATTAGCATTCAGATCTGATGCTTAGAAGTATGTTCTTATTAGCATTCAGACCTGATCAACTTGTTAATAAGATTGTAGAGAAGCAAAAAGAAAGTCCCAAAAGATAATGCTCAGCATATGACTTTTAAGTGACTTATTTATTGTTTTAACATATCCAGGATGCCTGCGAAGTAGAATCAATTCAATGGCCCTATAATGTAAGTGGAAAATCTGTATATAGGTCCCATTGCTGATGGTATGCATTCATTTGAAAACCTGAATTAAGATTTTAATATGGAACAACAGATAAAACACAGTCTGTTTTTACTGATGATGCCTTTCCTACTGTCTGAAAACTCATCTCATCTTCAGCACCATGAACTTAGGCTTGGGAAGGGTGTTCACTACAGTTATTCACATGTCATTCTCAAAGAAATCAGCTTCCATCAAGAAAGGAGTTGAGATATAAACTACTCAAAACAAAATTCTCAGATTTTACTTTGAGATCCTTAGAATGTCTCTCTTTACATTCCTTTCAGTGTAATTTCTGTATATCTGTGTCTATCCTGTTCCTGCTAGTTTAGGCTGTTAAAGCTTGTTCAGTCACACCTGTATGAGCTGTTTCTTTAATGAAATATAGCGCCTTGAAAAACTTAAGGTCAGAAGGGAGTTATTAAAGTAGAATTAAAAGAAGGATTTCACACACTGTTTGCAAGGCAGAGGATTCATCTGCCAGTCTTTTCCTTTCCTCTCTCTGCAGACTTTTGCCTTTTAATCCTTCATAAAGATTATTTGATCGGAATTATATTAAAAAGTGTAAGCATTTGTTCTAACAACACGCTTGTAACCATCATTGGAAAATGTATTAAAGCTGCTGTCAAGCTGGCTAACTGATGTGAAAAATCCTTCTTCGATCCAATGAGGGATGAGTTTCATCACAGTTTAGTTTTATGATGAAGGCTGAAGAACGCATATAAAAATTAACAGGAGTCTTAAGAGAAAATAAGATAACTGGCTTGAAAAGATCTTAAGAAAAATAAATTTCAAATTTCCAGTAATACAGAGAAAGTTTTAAAGCTTAAAGCTGGTAGGTTAGTGATGCTCAACTACTTATAAAAGCAGTGCATTTTAAAATAACATCAGCAAGAGCATTCACATCATACAGTTTAAATAAGATTAAAAATCATCAGTGCTGTGATGAAAACACATGTAGCATTAGAGGAGAAAAAACCCATATCTAATAAGCAATAAAACTAGAATTAGACTGGAAAGTGATCTGGGTTTACTTTCTTGTTGGTTTTTTTAAAAGACAAAATGTGAAAATGTGTGGGGAAGATAGTCTAGACGTGCAGTTGGGTAACAAGTTGCTGTGCCAGACTGTCATACTAAAACAGATCAATGTTCCATCTACTCCAAAATACCACCTCAAACACTGATAAGTACTGCAAGCTGCAGAGATAGGATGCAGTACAGCAAAGAATAATTAAGAAAAAAAACATTCTTGTTCATATCATCCATTTGATGATTTTTGCCCTGACATGCAAATCTTTACATTCTCTTAACTTTTTAAATGCACGCAGTGTAACTGGGAAATGTTTGAAAGGGAACAGTGGATAGGTACACAATTAGCTGATATGGGCTAATATGTTAGAAGCTTGGATACAGCAATATATAGCTGAAGCGACATTTCTAAGTCACTCATGATATAAAGAAGCAAGACTAATAAGTGATGCACCTATAGCCCCAACTTTACACATGGCCTTAATTTTTAAGAAGTATTAAGGATTTTGTATTTTTCTAGTTGTGATAGGTTGAAATCACATAAAGACCTTCTTTTTGAGGTGCTTAACTTTTTTGAAGATAAAACCTTCAAAAATAATTTTAGCAAAAATAGTGTTCTCTTTGGAAAAATTTAAAAGGGAATAAATTAGTCTGTCAACTGAAAAGACAAAAACAATGTTAAAACTCAAATTAAAGGTACAGGATGCCGAAATAAATTTTATGATTTACCTGAAAGCAGATAAACATGAAAAAATATCACACGTATTGGAAAATAAATCCTGCAATTAACATACACTGTAAATATAAGCATTACACCCTAGTAAACTGCTTATTCTATACCTCTGATCCTCTCTCCTTTTTTATAAAGTTCAAGCAATAAATCGATTCTTTGGTATCAATATGTATATAAGACAAATCTCTAAAGACACAAATGAAAGCACTGACCAGTGTAAGATTTTAAAATCAAACCTTTATATCCCTAATTGACTTTTCCAAGGTAAAGTTCTGCATGGAGACCAGGGGAATAAGAACAGAGAAAGAATGTAAGGATTCAGCCCATTAGGTCTGAGGAAAACAAGAATATGTATCCCTGTTACAAAAGAAAAGAAATAATGCACCTAGTAGACTGGAGAAACTGGAAGCCTTAAAAGAATTACTCTCTTAACAGTGCCAAGATCAGTGTCTGCATATGTCATTTGCCATATCATCAACTGTCTTTATTGGAAATTTTCTCAGTGTTGCGCTGATGAGCTGGTACACAGCAAGGTCTGTGCCAGATTGTCCTCCTTCTCTTCACTCCATTTGGGACTTACTCAACCCCAGAAAGTACTAGCTAAATGTGCCATTAACTTGTGAGTAACAACTGTTGATTAAAATCTGTTTTGTATGAGGGAACAGGGTAAAGAATGCTTTTTGTTGCAAGTTCATCTTCAATAATGTCAGTTTTTATTTAAGACTCTTTGTATCTATGCTTCTGGATCTGTCTTCTACTTCACTACCAAATCAGGCGGCTATCATTGTAATGCTTCTGAAAACAGTTCCTGCCATATACGAAATAGATTTTTTATGATATGGAGATGAAATGCTAGTCAATGGACTAAAAAAGCACTGACCTGAAAATATGAATCAAAATTTTTAAAAGAGAAATTATTCCTTTTCTTCCCAGCACAACAATCTGAAAGTTCACATGGAGAAAAACATTACAATATATTGGCTTTGAATTGTATTTCAAACTGAAGTTTTAGGGGTTTTTAAACTGACATTTCTGAGCTAACTACTCGTGGTAATCATCTTACAAATTATGTCGTGTCCCTACAACACTAACATAATATGAATGAAAGATACGGTAAAGCCGATCTTTATCCAGCCTTTATGCAAATTTACAATCAGAGTAGGAATTTTAATGTTTAAAAATTAAAGATCTTGTTTAAAAATTAAAACATTTAAGGCTTTCTTCCGATTATTTTAAAAAAGCACAAAAAACTAGAAAGAAAACTAGTTAGCAGTCTTTTCTTTTTGAATTCTAAAGATATTAGTGTCACAAATGATGTCACTTTCAGCAAGCTGATTCTGACCAGCAATTGCCTGAGAAACATCCCTTGCAATTTGCATTATATTTAAAAGTTTCAGTTTCTTCACTGTAAACAGTATTTCTCATACTTTAAACTTATGGAAACCAAATTAAAGAGAGCAAAAAAGATGCCTCTGAAACTGGTGTGAAATGAGAACTCAAAGTTCAGATACAAATTTGGGAAAAGTTTAGGCAGTACTCAAGGGTAAATCATGGTTCCGTGATGGAGTTTATATTTTGCAAACTTTAAAAAACAGTATTACAGGTAAATAATATAAATTAAACAGTAGGCTGAGACCATAATTATCAGTAAGCCATTCCTGTGAGCGTTTTGCTGAATTTGAACTGGTATCAGAATACAGTCTTTTTGAAGTTAATATTTGAGCTGGAGGTAAAATAAGATGGGGTCAAATATTATCTGGAAAACCCCTCAAAACTCAGAGAGTTTAAATTTCCAGTGGTCTCCTCTGAGTCCGATCTAGTAGCATTTTTTAGGGGTAAGTTCCCTGAACAGAGACCTCTAATGCCATTTGAGATTCCCTAGATTATCCCAAATAGCCTCCTACTGACAGTCCAGAAGGGAATGCAGGTCATTCATAGGTTTTATGTCATACTTGCCGACTTCTTATAGATATCTTGGATACCCCAGGGTTTCTCAGATGCCACTAAGTGGTTTTGCATCTGGGGAATGACCCTTATTGCTTTTCTCTCTGTAATCAGTTTTGAAAGAGGAAGCAAAATACGTTTGAGCAATAAGCAGCTGTAGCAATCTAGAAGGCTTTTACCACTCTTTTTTCCTTTCAGTTCAGACTTTATTCAATATTGCTATGTTAAAAATCTTGTTTAAAGGGAAAATGGAAACATACCTTATGTATCAAGCCAATAATTTCTTGTTAGTGTAGTGGTTATTTTAACAATCTAATCCAGGAAGCATTATTAGTTCAGGTCAAATTATTACAGAAAAGCAAATAGTACTTCTCTGTAGAAAAAAAAGTCTCAGTATTAGCAGCAATACAATTAAAACTGTTACAGACACACTTAGTTTTTATGCTTTTCCTGGTGTTATCCATTCTCCTGCTCCTTTGAGTCCTGGGGCTGGTTTCATTCTGGTGGTTGTGGAGGGGGGGGGCTACAGTGAGTTGTCTGCAGCAAGAATCTTTCACCAGGAGCAATATGGTTGGTGTTCATGTTGAAGATTTCCTCTTCCTTACTCTGGGATTCACTAAGAATAATTTTTATATGTTTGCTAAAATGATTTTACAACTTTCTCTTTCTTCACTGGTCTGCAGCTGCATATTATATCTGAACATAATATCTATGATAGCTTTTAGGTATGTTAGATACTCATTCTTTTTTCTTTATTATCCCAAAACCAATTTTGTCCAGCTCCAGATCTGCATTTCTGTAACTGACCGTGGTTGAGTTATTTACATCCATGGGGTCTCCAGGGCCAGCCTGTACTCCGTCCCTTATCATCCCACTCCTGTGCTCCTCTGTGCTGCATCTCCATTTCTCAAGGCTTCTGCTATCAGATTAGGTCTGTATTTCTCTACTGTACATCATTATCTTAGAACCATAAAGAGCTCATTCTGCATAGAAAAAACTACTTGTCACTACTATCTCTATAAAACTATGATTGCACCATATAATGATAAGCAAAACAAATTAGCTATAATCACCTGATCAGAGGAAAAATTGCAGTTACAGCTAAACCAAATAAAAACAAAGCTGCAAGCAGGTCAAGAAAAGTTCAGACAAAACAGTCCTGACAACCCTCAGTCCTAAGACCTTAAAAGGTTATTGCAAAGCCTGTAGCCTTTACGAGCTGTGGGTATATTGTATTATAGGCTACAGGATTATAGTACTTGAGAGAAGGAAGTATTATCTCATATATTGCATTAATTTTAGACTCATGAAAATTCACCTGGTACAAATAATTCAAATTTTAATTTCTTTATTTTTAAAATGCAGCAGTGAATTTCACATTTATGACTGGACCTGAAATCATTCATCAAAGAGAAGCAAATATCCAGACTATGGAACTTAAAGCACCTGACCCATCTTCTGAAGCTGGGAAGTGAACAAACAATCAAGACTGCTGCTATCCTGGGCTGAGTCTACCACCAGAACTGAGAAGACTTTGAGATGGCTATTGCAGATGCCTTAGATGTGCTAGTTATTTTTGTTTAGTTGGTTGGTTTGTTTGTTTTGCTTCAGCTGTATGTAGGGAGTTAGTATCTGGCAGGTTGTGAAACCAGTCTGTATAGCTTACTTGAATCTCAGCACTGTAATATTTTTAAAGTTTATATTGATTAAGTTCAGTAAAGATGCCATGGCAGGAGGTCAGAATATGGCTCAAAGTAAGGGTTTGCTTATTTCTGAGATATGTAAAGAGCTTTCACATAAAAAAATCTATGCATTTTTTTTCTCCTAATGTGTGGTCATTTAATAGGAAATCTTGTCCTGTTTTGCCATTGTATTTTTGAGGCCGTAAGCAACAAGCAGAAAACAGTATTGTGTTAAGACTACTGAATCTGTAATGGAGGGCACTCTGGACAGCTCAGGAGCAATTTCTTTATTGAATTTCCCCTGAATTGTCTCGGGGAAAATGGCTTAGTAGATGTGGGATGTATCTATCAAAGCTCGCTGCTACGAAAGGACAGCAGGCATGATTTTGTGTTACTCTTGCCTACCTTTTTAATCCTCTTGTCACAAGTAAGTAATGGAATAAGTGTTTATTGAGCATTCCATTAACAGAAGGAATTCTGGCAAAACCTTGTATAAACATGTCAGAAGACAGATGACGTTGTAGCTCCAAACTTCTACAGCTGTACCTACAATACAAAGCCTGAAGTAGACTTCAGAACAGGCTTACAATAGATAAATTTTGGCTCTGTTTAAGTTGATAAATAAAGGCAGGCCAGGGATTAATCCCTGGCCCTGAAGTCATCTGCAAGAAGCTTGTTTTAGAGATCTGGTTGGACTAAACCAAACCTGAGCTGTGGACCAATATAACAATTAAGCAGAGTGAACAATAGCACTTCATGTACTGCATGATTGTGTGCCAGGGACTGGTTTTTGGCCCTAAACCTGAGTAGCATGGCATGGCTTATAGATAGAAACCTCACTGTCCTACCCTCCCAATCAGGCTAACCACAATGCATTGCCTATTGCGAACAGTCCTTAGCCCATGTGAATGACCAAATCGTGGTCAAGCACAGTTGTAGAGCAGTGGCTGGCAGAGACTAAATGATGGGAGGGACTTTCCTAACACTTTAGCATTGTGGGTTTAACAACTGTGTGCCTGTACCCATGACGTATGCCTTTTAACTTTCCTGGAATAGGTATAGCCTCACAGATTCAATGCTCAAGGTTTCTCCTTGCCCCTGTTTTATTTAGTAATATAGGTGTACACTGAGACCCATGCACTTTTTGCCTGCATTGCTGTCTGTTGAATTGTTTGTTGCTTCGCTTAAAGTGTTCACATTATGCTTAGAAAAAGACAAACTGATGTACTGTTGCATATGACAGTCCATTTTTACTGACCTACCAGACTGCAAGACTGAGCACCTGGGTGCACATTAAGACAGTGAGTATGCTGAGATTCTGCCTTCTAAAATGGATCAGAGCTCAACCCTATGGCCTGAACAGAGCCCAAGCTTACAGATAAACAATACAGAAAGTAATCGAGCTTTAGACTCACGCGTGACCAAGAGTATGACAAGTTTTCTGTGTTTAATCTTTGCTTAACACAGAGAAGTTTTCAAAAGTGCGCTTATAATTGTAACATGAAGCCACCATGAGCAGAATACTCATTTGCTTCAAATGGATGACTGATGATCCAGTTGTGGTCTCTCCCCTTTCATAGATGCTTGTCTGCATCGTAAAGGCACCATGTGGCTTTTCAGACATCTGGTAACGGCTGATCATATTCAGAACAAGGGCAGCAGGACTTCTGTTTGGCCAGATTGCAACACAGCACTAAAACAGCAATGAAGAATCTTGCATTTTACTTGACTCTATCGAGTATTATCAGCCTCCTTCTTTCAGGAGCATTCAAGTATTAAATGAAAACCAGAGCCTATTTATGAATACATTGTTCCAGCTCTATATATGCTGTACAATTAAAGAGCTATTACACCAGTAACTGATTACCTAAAATGGCTGCAGCCAACCGTAAGGGAACACACAAAACTGTATTCACCATTTGTTTAGTAATTTAAAAAATAATAATAAAATAAAAAAAAAGTCCAACCAAGTCTAAGGGTGAAGAGAAGGTCAAATTTCAGTGGATTTTATTGATTAGATTTTGTTTACTGCTATGGGGCACACTCTTATGAAACGTGCTATACAGAAAAAGAATTAAACCAAGCTAGAATGGCTCAGGGGCCTCCCAGGGCTTTTAAAGCAATGTTTTAAAATTATGTCTGGAACGGGTAGCATGGGACTCAGCGTACACCTGTAGGCTGTGGCAAATTTAGGCCTAATAGCTCTGAAACAATGTAAGCAAGCCAGTGCAGATAATGAATCTGCCTTCTGAACATGTGTTAGCAACAGATTTTTCTAATGTATGGATAATGTAAATATATGTATGGTTAATAAAAAGAATAAAATTAAGAGGCTTAATATAACTATTAACAGCATATCAGATGACATTAAGTACCATCTGTCTGTTCAAGAGCAAAATATTTTCTGGTTGTTATATTGGCTATGCTTGGAGAACTAGGGCTAAAACTTTCTTAGCATTTAAACAAATAAGGCACCGCTCCTCCACTGCCCCCAAGTACTCACAAACCTATAACAAATTGTGGTGGTTTAATAAACTAGAACTCTGTAAGCACTTTGAGAATCTCTGGTTTAGTGTCCAGTCTTAAATAAATTTAAAATTTTATTATTGACTTCTACCCATTTAAGTGCTAAATACAGATACAAATATTGCATCTAGTATAAACGTGTAACAGACTAGAAAACTAGTTTTGTTCATTACAAAACCACAAGGCTGAATTTCAAAGGAGGGATGTTTTCACTAAGTACTAAACTGTATTTCTATGAAAACTTGAGTCACTCTCTGAATTGTAAGTAACTTTGGAAGTTAATCCTCTCAGATTCAAGGAGGCTTAAACAGTTCTAACCTTTTTCCATTAGTACAGAGAATTCTGCTGAAACAGTTTGAGTCTGTTTTGTTTTGATTTTTTTTTTTTTTTTAAATTTACCCATAGATATAGAAAATGACACTTACTGAGTGTGCAGGTAATTCAGGGACTAGTCCAACCCTCAGCTAAGCGAATGAAAGTTTTGCCATTGCTTTCAGTAGCACAGGATCAGGGACACTGCATTTAGCGTGCAATAGGAATTAAAGCACAGTGTTAACATTTCAATACAGGCTCCAGCTGTGAAAGGTATTGTTCTGGTTCTCTGTATCCTTTAGGTCCCCTTACATGACTCTGAATAAAACGTACACTCATCTTTGTTGACCAGCAATTCCACGTAAGACACTGAGAGTAGAAATGGATCTCTATTAAATAAAGCACTGCTGATACAAAGTTGTCCCTATTTCTGGCAGTTTTAATTAAAAGAAAGAAAAACCTTTGCTTCATGCCTTCAGAATTACTTTTAGCCATATGAGGTTGTATTAAATTGTCAGAGTGTTCATGGGAAAACTGAAACTTACTGAAAAGCCTAAACTGCACATATCATTACTCGGCTAAAAGAACACACTGTTGTACAGTAACATTCTGTTTTAACTGCAATGGGCTAAAGACATTGGCAGGATAAAGTTTGTAAGGAGATGTACCATCTTCCATTAGTCACCTGGAATTGCCAGAAAAATTGGATAGTTTTTTGGGCATGCAAACCCTACTTGCAAACTTTATCCTGTCCTTGTTATAAAGAATAATTCATCCTGAAGGGCTCCAAAAATATATGCACAGATGTGAAGACATTCTCTTAGTGGCTAAGAGATTACTGAAGTGTATTTTTATCCTTTAAGACCCCTGGTATGCTTGTACTTTTTCTCATGCTGCATACATATTAATTCCCACAGTGTATTCTTTACAAGTACCTGGCTGCCTGATATTCAGAATTTTTTCTTGCAGGTAATTGAGCTAAATAAGAAAAACAATCAAAAAAAGATTAGTCCATTTTCAAAGAAATAACTTGCTTGTTTTGATAATTTTGTTACTTTTAAAAGTAATAGTACCTGAGAGTAAGTTCTTTGATAATTCACATCTTCAGAAAGCTCTTCAAATTGGCACAAAGGTAACCAGAAGCAAAGAAAGAGAAGCCACTGGTGTTCCATCTAACATTTGTATGAGGAAGCAGTCCTTTATGCATTCCAGGAACTTGACGGATGACGTGTGACCTGTTGTATTGTTCTTCCAACAAATGCCTTGATAGTTGAAGTCACCTATAAGAACCAGGTTCTGTTGACCCAAAGCTTGCTTAAGTGACCCAAATACTTCTTCATTGGCCTAATTGTCTTGGTCTGGAGGTGGGTAGCAGATGCCTACTCTAAGATCCCTCTTGGAGAAGACCTCTCTGATTTTGACCCAGAGGCATTCAATAGGGCTTCCACAATAGCCATAGTTGACTTCTATATATTCAAGGTTCTCATTAACATAGAGCACGACTCCTCCTCTTCTTCTTCCCTGTCTGTCTTTACGAAACAGCCTATAGCCATCCATTGCGATCCTCCAGTCATGAGAGTTGGCCCACCATGTTTCAGTTATACCTATGATATCATAACTTTGTGACTGGGTACACAGCTCCAGTTCATCCTGTTTGTTCTCCAGGCTGCGTGCATTAGTATACATACAATTGAGGTGGTTGGTCTTCTAAGTCTCATCTTGGGAGGCAGCTAAGAAACATTTGTCTCTGCTCTGGCTGGCCTGGTTTATTCCCCAGTTGGATACAATGGCATAAGTGTTGCCACTTTGGACCCCTCCCCCCGAGTCCTTCAGTTTAAAGCCCACCTCACCAAGTTGGCCAGCCTGCTGCCAAAGATTGCCTTGCCTCTTCTAGACAGGAGGATCCCATCCCTCCCTAACAGGCTATAGTCATCAAAGAATGTCCCGTTGTCATAAAAGTCAAAACCCTCATGATGGCACCAGCCACGAAGCCAGAAGTTGATTTGCATTATACGTCTATTTCTGGCTGCATCATTTCCTCTAACTGATGAAATGGAAGAAAGGATAACTTGGGCACCAATACTTTTCCCTTGCACCCCCAGGGCTTTGTAGTCTCCCTTGATTTTGCACAGGTTCCGGCTTGCGGTGTCATTCATGCCCGCATGAAAAAATAGCAATGGATAGTAGTCTGTGCTCTTGAACAGTTGTGACACCCTCTCAGCAACATCTCGGACCTTGGCTAACCTCTCATGACTCCCTGTCAGGCCAGCAGATGGGCACCTCAGCACCCCTTAACAGAGAGTCACCCACTATGAGCACTCGTCGTTTCTTTTTGTGGTAGCCACTGCTGGTACAGTTTCTCCTTGCACACCTTGCTCGTGGGTGTCTACAGCTGTTAAAGCTTCGTAACTGGTTTTGGTTGTAATGCTGGAGGGTGGGGACTGAAGCAGAGTCCTGCTTTTGTGGATCACCAGGTTCCAAGGTGCCTCATTCTCTGTGGTGTCTTCCACAGGAGCATGGTTCCGAAACCACTTATCTCCATCTTGGCCCCTCTAATACTGCGCAGCCTTTTAACTCTTTCCTGCAACTTGGCCACCTGACGCAATGATCATTGACCTGTGCACATCTTTTGCAGGTGCTTACCTTTTCTCCCGGGGAAGGATCTGGGCACTCATTGCAACCTACGGTCTGTACTGAAGTCTCCTTCCTTACCAGTTCCCTCTGGGTGGAAGCGTTAGACATCTCAGGGGCCTCCTCTGCAGGAACACTGGCTTTAGCTCTGAGGCGAGGGCCCGCCATTACGGCAGAGACCTAGAGCACGTCGCTGGGCCGCGGGCCTACAAGCTGGGTGCCCAGCCCTTCTCACTCGCCCTTCTGCGCGAACCGTGGCACCCTCTCTGCGCGCCCCCTCCACCCCTGTTTGCCCGCCCTGTTTGCAGCCCTCGGCCGCGGAACTGACCGTCGCCGCAGCTGCGCGCCTAAAGGCTGTTCTAGTCAAACGGGAGAATCAAACTTTGTACCTTTATAAAAAGAAAGGCTTCTTTTTAAAATGCTGACATTGGGAGGCTTACAAAAATCAGTATTATAGCATATTTTAGGAATATTACACATTAATAATGTCCAAAGGTTGTAAGCTTCCTTTTTGAAAATAATTCCCACTACCTCATATAAATCCAAGTGAAAAAAGAATATTACATGAACAGTTAAAAAAAAAGTCCCAAAAAACCCCAATAATATTTCTCAGGCTTTTAATGTCCCCTCTCCCCAAACCTCAACAACATCAGTATAACTGTAAAGGTTTAACACAAGATGAAAAACAGAGGCTGTCTTGCAGATACGAAGAAATTTTTCAGAGATAAGAGAAAAGTATATTTCATTTCAACTTTTTTAAGAAATATAATCTTCTCTATGGTAGTAAAGTATTCTTTTTACTATACTGTATTTTTAATATGCAATACAAAAAATTATAGGAGATGATTCTTAACCTTCAATTTTTTATTATTTTTTATTTTATTTTAAATAGGCATGAGAAACAAGAGATTAGAGGGGAATGAAGTAACGGGATGAAGTGACTTACCTGAGTTTGTAAGGTCACAACAACTGTTACAATGTATTTCATATTGCATTGCAATATACCTGTACTGACTTCTAGTCCAGGACTGGACCTTTAACTAGTTGTTATCTTACTATCCAACAACAATCATGTGTATAATATGCAGGTCATATGTGGTTGTAGTTAAATTTATTCACCCTGAATTTGGGATTAGGATAGAATAAGAAATGTTTTGAAATACACTATATATTTTGCATGTATCTCATAAACTAACGGAGAGCTATTTAAAGACTGGTTTAGATATCTTAAATATTTTAGTGGAGCAGTTTTTCTTTTTTTTCCCACCTGTTAAGCCAGGTGCCACAGTCTCTATGAACCCAGATGTCCACAGCTCAGAGGGAGCTGTAAAGTTTCTGATAATGTGCTACAACAGTGACTATGTGCATTAAAAAGCCAAGTCTTTAATACAAGGACAATTGTATTACTTTGTAGATATACGGCACATATAAATACGTAGTGTATTGATGGAGTAAAATATAGTTTATTTCAGTGTAATAAATAAACACATACATTAAAGAGCATCATTTTATTAAGTCCAGATCATTACCCGTTTCGTGTTGATGGTAAGCTGTTTGGCCAGTTTGCTTTGTAGTGCTCTCACAGCAGCAGACAGCAGTTCTGCCCAAAAAAATAAGTCCTCATTTGCTGATGTACATATGTATGTATATGTTGATTATATATGGGAGCATAGACGTATTTATAAACCCCTATGTGTGTGTGTATATCTGTATCTATGTATATGCAAACTTCTGTATACATATGTATATATATGTAAGCAGAATTTTATAAATACCTAGATTCATATACATATACATACATAACACATTGCAAATACTTAAATATTCTAGATCTGCAGTGAACATCATCTTTCAGAATATCTGAGATTGCTCTGTGGTTCATATAAAAATTGTTGTTGGTCTTAGTTTACTGGGTACTGAAGCAGCGTCCATAACTTACACACTCAAAAACCAACGGTATTGGCACCCTTGTTAGTAGTCTCATAAAAAAAATACTTGTTCGAAAAGAATTACAAACTGAATCCAGCCTGTGTAACCTTAGGCCACTGAGACATGAGCCTGGGGCACTTACCTGTCATGTATCCCTTTACACCTCTAAATCCCCACAGTAACGGACCATCTGCACCCGTAATCAGATGGCCAGACTTTAGAGCTATCCACCTTGTTTATAAAGGGCAGTTCTAATTTACAACCAACTCTATTTTGGGAGGTACTCTGGGAGCAAACCTCTGATGCTTTCAGATCAGCCATCTGTCTCCACTCTTGCCAAGTTACCTCTAGGTTATGCTCTTTCCCCTCTTCAGCATATTATCCTGTCTGTTGCACGCTCACGTAGAGGGAAGATCAAGACAAAGAGCGTTTGAGCAGGTATGACAAGGAAGAATAGTCCTACAATATATGTTTACATACTCTTCTGAGCAGATATGGTTTCAACGACAGGATGAGGCAGCTTTAGGCACTTTCTGCTGTGGTATTTGCTGCTTCTTGTGGCCCTGATTTTCAAGGGGGAAGGGGGTGGCACAGGAACAGGCCCTTTGCACAGCCTAAAAGCATCAGCACTACCCACTTAGGTCTGTGCTGTGGGGCTCCCGGGGGCTGGAATATCCCTGTGTGGCCCTGGACATCTCTGCCCAAACCCATCACATCACCCACAAGTGGCTCTCCAGAAGAAATTAGCTCTCTTCCCTCGCAAGCTGCAACTATGTTCACCTCTTGAAGAACGGTCTACCAGATAAGTTTGATGCCAGCTTTAACAGTCTGCAAAGTGGCTTATCCAGTGAGCTAATTGGTACACAGAAGTGTAGTCATTAGGCAAATCCAGCACTTTGGACCACGCTTGTGCTTCCTTAAAGGTGTTCACCTGTAAAGTGCCCAAGCCATAGCAAGCTGCTCATTGTTCCTGCTGCCTTTATGTGTGCTGATGTGTCGCGGAGATGCAGCAACTTTGGAACAGATAACACAGGCTAAAATACTTCCAGGCAGAAGCCGGAGTGGGATCAAGATTTCAGCAAATCTCCAAACAGCATACCATTTCACTGCTCTAAGCACGTATCCTGTCCATCAGTGAGAGGAACCACAAGCACCAGAACCTCTGCTGCACTAGAAAGGATGCTAGCACTCTTGTTCCTGGGAAGAAAAACAGGAAAGCAGGAATAAAATATAGAGGTTTAGGGAAAAGATAGCTAGATCAAGCATTTTGTTATTTGCAAGGAGGCATGAAAAGGTTTTTGCTGCCTTCCTTCAGCAGATTGATAGACCGTGACCATTGTAAAACTAGCTCCAATACAAACCACACAGCTATGTTGAAAACCTGCCCGTCTCCAGAGTAGCACAGTTAGCAAATTTCATGTTTGTTAAATTCACATTTGTATCAGCTGCATAATGTAACAACCTAAGTAAAAAAAAAAGAAAAAAAAGTTGAAAAATACCTTTAAGAACAACTACAGTGAGTGGATTTAGCAGTCTGAATACTATTGATAGAATGTTGTAAAAATAGAAGTTGGCTTAATCACATCAGCTCTGGGAGTATCTATCATTTTTGTTTAAATAGCCACTAAATCTCTATAGAGAAATTCTGTGAAATGGTACCGGGACAATATAAAATTTGTTTTTAATAAAATATTACAAGGCTTTTTAAGGAAATACCTAAATATTTATAGTCGTGTTATTATTCACTAGGTACATGAAATATTCAGATGAGCTTGGTCTTGCTTCACACAATCCATGCATCATCCAATTCCTGCATTAGTTTCAAACACCATCTTCTTTACTATGGTGTCAGGGCATGCTGAAAAGGGTACCAGCTGAACTGCTCTTTCAGCATCAGTCTTGCATCATTTTCTTGAGAAACCTGCCTAGTCCTTGTATAACTAAGGCCTCATGAATTCATACCCTTGATATGACCATTACTACTTTGATTATGGGTGTGACTTTCTAATGGTGTTATTACAGAAATATAACTTGCAATGAAGACAAAAGTAATGTTGATATAGCTTGGTTTTGGATAAGGAGGTAGATGTTCATTTTAGAAACAACTGCACAGCTGGATGCAGCTACTAGATTTGCTATCTGCCTCCCAGATTCCACCTCACACCTTCCTATTGAAACCACTCGTGGATTAGTATTGCTCAGGTCTACTTCTATCTAAATGAAATAGGTTAGCCAAGGGCTGTTATTTAAATGGTTCAGGCCTGTGGAGAGAGATCCTGGAGACAACTCCACTGTTAAGAGATGTCACCACACCACATAGCTTGCTATTTATTGACATTTCTCAACCAGACTTGAGTTAGAACTGTTAAAATGTTCCCAAAGTTTAGTAAAAATGAGCTAAGTGAGATCAAATCTTGTATTTAAAATGTTTG
Source organism: Phoenicopterus ruber ruber (assembly GCA_009819775.1). Lineage (NCBI taxonomy): Eukaryota > Metazoa > Chordata > Aves > Phoenicopteriformes > Phoenicopteridae > Phoenicopterus > Phoenicopterus ruber. The sequence goes on along the minus strand of CM020215.1, from coordinate 183,708,013 downwards.
AGTTGATTTGCCCAGGCAAGGAACACACTCTCCATTATTTTCAGCATCTAAAGTTCAGACATCTCCCACTTTTCATTGAGAAATTTCAGTTCCTCTACCAACAGTTAATGAAAACAGGTTTTTTTATTCTCTCTTTTTTTCTTTTTCTTTGAAAATAATTTTAAAAGAATTGAACTTTTTTATTTACTATCATTTATCTTTTTGTTAAACATTCCTGGAAAATTTGACATTTTGCTCTAAGGATATTTCAAGGAAGTGAGACCTTATATTAAAATATGCTCCTTAAAGCAATAAATGGCTATGAAATCTGAATTTAATTATAGGTAAATGAGTAGAACATTCCTAGTCAATCCACTTTCACTCTGTTAAGAACCTGAATAGAGTTCATATGACTGCTAAAGGGGATATATGTTCAGAATGAGAGTAAAGAAAGTCAGGGGGTTTTTGTGAAATATTGGTGCAATTCAAGTCCCAAACTGTTTCTGCATGCCACAATATAATTCTCTGAAGTGTCATTTTTTTGGTATCAGTGAACCAGTTGAGTCAGAAATGAGACTTCTCTAACCTTTGTCTACTTTTAGTGTCACATTCTGTTTAAATCTTTCTGAGGTGCTTAAACACTTAGATAAATATGATTTCTCTTCCATTTTCAGGAAGCTCGAATTGGAAGTGCCAAAATATTGTGATATAAGTTGTTCTTGAGGGAGTTTGGCTTAAAAGTGCTATTGGCAAAGTACAAAATGTCTGAAAACCTGTTTTCATGCAATTTTCTCTCCCATTTCAGTGGTCAGGGATTCAGGAATTCAAATACTTCAGATACATATGATATCACTATTTAAATTTTAGTATTTTTAGAATCTTAAAAATAATGTTTTTGAGGTACAGGAGTCTTAAGTTTGAACAACATCTTTTAGGAATATTCTGGACTATCACATTTCCACCAATTATCACATTGTGTCAAGTATTAGTCTAGTTCTTATTGGTTTAGTCTGTCTTCATCTCTTCTTTGCTGCCAGGACTGAGGTCCAGATGTGTATTTCATGTTGAAGCAAAACTCTTATTGCCTATATATCATAATAGGCTATACACAGTGAAAGCAAAATCAGCTAGCTAATTGATTCCAAAGTCACTTCTCAGCATATCAAAAGCTGAGACCTGTTTCCACAATTATTTTTTTCAGCTATAGATCAAAATAATAGATGGAATGCTGTAGAGTTTCTGTATTAAGTACTTACGCAACACATATCTATTATGATTATCTACCTATCTACCAACATTCGCATACAAAAAACCCCCCCAAAATAGGTACACTTATAAATATATATAATTAAGGTATATAATGTAATAAGGGTTTCTGGTTTTTCCCTTCTTTTTAAAGTTTCTCTTTACTTCATTACACAAATGCTCTATCATAGCAGAACACATCAATCAATATGCATTGTATAGTTCAAGTGCTACATATAAATTACTAATCTATATGCAAAAGTTGACAAAGTGCCAAGTATTATCATCTTCTATGACATATAATGGCTGTACAAGTGTTTGTCCCTGAATCATAAACTCTTGCTGTCATATTCTATATTGAAAAAGCTGGAAAGCTGCAGTTTATGAGAAGCAATGTGCTGTGGCATATGTATGGAGAACATACATCCTTTATCCTTTGAATTATTAATTAGAAAATTTGATTTTTTAATACATTTTTTTCCTTGAATTGCAATTTTGCCCAAACTTTAGGTTCTGAAGCAATGACTGATGATCCTGAAATCTTTAGATTAGCTATAGCTTCAGATATCTAAAATATTGAATGGCAGAACATAATTTGCCTTCTTTTATTTGAATCTTTAGAAATAAAGTTATCATGTTTTCCCCTCCAATGATAGAACTAACAGCATTTCTTTATGATTTTTTAAGAGAATATTGAGATACTTTATTTTTGTGAGGCTGTAAAAACATCACTGAATTTAGGTAAACACACAGAAAAAAAACCCTACTTCATTCTGGAAGCTGACCAGGGTGGGATTTGAAACACGAAGAGCCCACTGTCGATCTCCCCCCTTGCTCCCTGAGTAAGAGCAAAGGGAATCATCATCCATGCGTTAGTTCAAGGAAATAAAAAATCAGTAAGATTTACACTATAGGCACTGAACTCAGACTTTATAGGCATCTCCCTGACTATAGGAGGAGGCAGCTAACAGCCATAGCCTACGTAGGCTGAATTGCTCATTGACTTACGCCAACAATGCGAGAGGCTGAATGCTTTATCTTGCCAACAGCTGCAGGTCTGTTTGTTGCTTGCATCTATAGCTTTCATCATTTTAGGCAACTTTCTTCCATTCCTTGGAAAAGCCCAAACTTTATTTCTCTTGTCAAAATGCATATTAGCTTAGTATTACAGACTGAGCCCCTCCTGAGCATGTGTAACCTGCAATTTTCCGAGGTTTACAACTTAGCTGAATTCCACAGAGCTTACTCAGAAATGGCAAAAGGGGGCATTCCGGATAGCAGGGCAAGCATGCTGCCAAATTTAAAATTGTTTCTCCAAGGCATGGACAAGCTACAGGTTTCTGTCAAATGACTGTATGATTAACACAAAGCAAGCAATGTATTTTTTCTCTAGATTCATACTGAAATTTATCCTTTTCTGTCTGTCAAAACACAAACCGAAACAACTGAAAATAGTCTAAGACAGACACGTGAAAAACGTATCAGGAAAAGAAGACTGGAATGTTTGGCCAAATTTTATAGAAAGTCCCAGGAATAAAGACTTAAAAAATCTGAAATAATGTGGGTATGAACAGTTCTGTCGTTCATGTTCTTCTCCTCTAAATTTGAATTTTAGTGCAAACTTTTTTTTTTTTAATTATTTTTTTTCTCTAAATTATTAGAATGCTCCTTTAGTGAAAGGAGCAAGGTGAGGAAGAAACAGAAAATGGAAAAGCATGTCATTTTTGCATTGTCACAGATAATAGAAAGAAGGCAGCATATTATGACAAGGTTTTCATCCCATCACAGACATGTTCACATGCAGATGTGTCCATTCCTGTTAGATGTTCTGTACAATCAAAATTTAAAAAAAAATAAATAAATGTCCCTGTAAATCTGTATCTCGTGTTTATGTTTAATTTGAAGTTTCTTCATATACTTTATCTAATAAATACTGACAAAATGTTGCAAAGAAAACATGCTTCATTTCCATCAAAGAATGACTGCTTCATTTGGAATGATCAATTTAAAAGCAGAGCCAGTCCTCATTTAGGTGAATAAATCTCTGCTTCATTTAAAAAAAAGAAAAAAAAAAGAGGAAAAAAGAAACAAAAAAGAAACACAGATCCTGTTATCAAGGAGCTAAGAAAAAAACAGACTGCAAATATTTAGGGTTTCTAAAAGACATCCTTTCTCCCATTCTTTTGTGATTTATTTCCCATAAGCTGTGTTCAGGTGCAATACAATTTTTGCTATTGTTTTAATAAATCAGAAGTATCACTTTGTGTCAACTCTGATTTACCAAACCTCACAAACTCTTCAGATTTGAACCTAATGACTATGTTCCTATCAGTAAAATAAATAGAACAGATTTAAACCCTGGGCATTTTCTTCACTCTTTAATAGTGAGCTCTCGCCTCTGGCATGGTTTTGGCTTGTGTGAACTAGCACTCTTCCAGGTAATGTTTAGGCCATTGATGGCTCCCAGCAGGCAGAATGGAAAAAGCCACTGTATTCTGGTGAGAAAGAGAGCTGTGATGTGCCAGTAATCCTTAATGCCAGAGAATGAGCCTATTTTATTTAATGTTATAGATGTATCCAGTGAAACTCTGGGTGCTCACAGTAACTCTGTCTCTAGTAACTTACCATCCTGGACATAAATCTAGGAGCAGACTAGCTCTTATTTCGAACCCTACTAGAAATACTGTGAAGGTCATAAGTTTTACTGAACACTCATGCCCTTATGGGTCCTTAGCTTTCCCCTACGCAGTTTTCTTGGGACTTAAGGAACCAAAGAGCCAAGAAGTAGCCGTAAACATAACATTTCCCATAATCCACTCACCCTTTTTCCATGCAGAAGCCTCAGGCAGTCAGTGTTCATGAGTGCCTAGTGGTAAACTACCCACCTAATTGCACACTGGTGCCCTACGGTACCTCCAGGGCCTCCACAGAAACCATCTGGAGCAGCTGTGGCCTTCAGTCATGCCCAGGTTCTTGCTTCTTGTTTTGTGGTTTGAATTAAAAGCAAGTCTCAGAGCTCAGAGGTGACTGAGTGATCTCTTGGAAGAATCAACTGGATGTATCCAAAGGTTTCAGTATTTAATAGAGTATAAAGAAATAGCTTTAACCTTAATCATTAAAACTTACTGAAATAGTTAAGTTTGTTAGTTGGTATCGATAATATCAAAGAAACAAAAATTGAGGTTGTGGTACATTTGAAAGGTTATAATCAGTGGAAATAATAATAATTTTAAAAAAACTTAAATAGTAATAACTTAGCTTCATGCTCTTGTTTCTGACTAATTTTCAGTCAAATTAGCATCTGACATTCCTGTGAACCTTTGCTTTAGTAGGAGGGTTTAGGAGGCAATTTAGGCAAAAGTGCTCTGTTCTGAAGCAGTTATATGTTTTTAAATATGTTATATGTTTTTAAAATAAGCCAAGATTTGAAAACTAGTAATGACTTAACTTTGTCTACATCCATTGCTCAATAATATATTTAAGTAAGTCTTACTGTACAGTATGTAAATAGAAGTGTAATATGCATGGTACTATATTTTTTCTGTTTGATTGTAGTACTCATAATCTGTACCTTTGGGAAACAATACCTTTAACATCAGTCAGGACCGTAACTTTACACGCTGTAAAAAAACCCAAGTCATAGTCAATTTATTCCTAGGAGAGTCACCATAAAAACTAAACAAGACTTTTTTAATGTTTCCTCCCTGTCTTTTCACTGCCAGCTGACTCTACGGATATCACATATATTGTTTTCATTTCTGTACATTGTAACCCACTTGAGAGTTCATAAAACATGTGCATGTTCCTTGTGATTCGGCAAACTCAGTAAATGGTAGAAATATATTAAGTTTGCACATCTCTAGTAGAACTATTAGGGAATAAGAAACAATGACCCATACAAGAAGTCAGAATTCAACAAGGATATAAAGTAGATTGATCATAGTAAAAGAAACCTACCAGAAGAAAATAATACAGTATTCAACTTTTTCAGGTCTCAAGGTAGCTGCCTAGGCAGTTGAAACTGCAACCACAGCTACTTTTTATTATTATTATTTTTATTTAAATACATATTTAAATAAACTTCACGACAGAAATTTTTTCTCATGGACAGTAAGAGTCGCAACAAGCTTTTTTCCAAGTAGCTGCTAGTGTTTAGACAAATGCCACATGAAATGAAACCCATTTCACATGTGAGATGAATTTTGGAGTTATCCAAGTCTCTATATGGGGAATATAGACGTAGAAAAACATTCTCCTAATTTAGATGCCTCTGTCAGGTGCAGAAATTTAGGTGAAATGGACTTGGGCTATAATGGCACTTTGCCTTTTTCCAGCTGAGGCTGAAGAGGTACAGATCAACATTAGGGACTGCTTTTCATTTTCTCCCCAATGTATAGCAGAGTAAATAGCCATTGCAACGGCATAAAATCCGATCCCTTCCTGCAGTACATATAGATCCTTTAATTACTTAGTTCTTTGTTCTCTGCTTAGTTCTACATGGAAGAACTTGCAATATATGAAAAAATATTTAAAATTTATAACAACATTTTCTTCCCTACTACATTCGTCTATTAAAAAATAATTCTGACAAGATTTTCATATAACCCTATGACCAGTGATTTTTTCTGTGATTCTAGGCATTTAAAGGTATCTAGCTAGAAGGAAACACTAGCTGTGGGGATGTAGGTGATTATTAGATGAGCTGAATCTCAGTCTGTGAAGTCTAATCTTAGATTTTATATCCAGAAAATTCACTGAGTAGCACTAATTTTCAGAAGAGCTAAGTTCCAAGCCGTCTCTAATGAATTTGGTGGATAATGTTTGATAATATTGAAGCACCATTAAAACCAATCAAATATGACATGTTTTAACACCACAGAGAATTACCGTCCCTGCACACACACACACACAAAAAACCAAAAAACAACCACCAAAACAAACCAACCAACCAAACAAGCAAACAAAAAAATTCTGTGGTATTGGACTGAGTTAGATACTTAATAAATAATCTGGAGCTGTTCTCCACTAGATGCATTAGTATCTCACAAATTTCTGTCCATCATTGCTCATAGATATGCCCGTATATGTTTAAGTACATTAAATTAGTCATCAGTAGTAACTTCAAGAACTTATTAAGATCCAGGTGTTTAATCATCATTTTGACTTATAAGATTTTGTGAAACCTTGAGATAAAAATACTCAGCCTGTCAGCATGCTGATACTTAACTTATTTACTGCCTTTTTCAAATCAATTCAGGAAGGAGTAAACATCATTATATCCTTTGACAAGCAAGGTAGAATGACTGGCTGAACAACAACCAACAAGTGAGAATTCAAAGTCTCCCAAAACAAACGTAGTACTCAATCTAGAAGATGACAGCAATGCTGTTCCTGTTTGCCTAGAAGGAATTGTTATTTATATGCAAATTAAAATTTGGCCCAGTAATTCTGGTCCACAAGCAAGTTGAATAGAAAGTATACAGTTTGGTATATTCACTGCCTTTACCCAGCCCTATTCCTGGGATCTTATTACCTGGGTCCCACCAGATACATCTGTGCTGTGGAATAAAGGAGAGTCATGAAGGAAGCTTGACCCCTTAAGTCCACACTACTTAGCTGTCAGCTCACTGCATACGTGTATTCGGGACTGCTCCAACTCACATTCCTTAAGATACTATCTGGATGTTGTCGGGGAATAATTTACTTCCTAAACCTCTCCAAAAGGCAGGGGGGTGGACACTACACCATGTTGGGTACCCTGCAGCCTGTACAATGATCTGATGCTCCTTCAGAAGACAATCTTTGCAGCCTCAATTCTCCCATGTGCTTTCATGTGCATCCCAGGGCATGTAGCACATACATACTTTCAATTTTTTTCTGCCACTGTTGAGGGGAACAACATAATCCATTTTTTTTTATTTCAGACTTACACAGCCGACAAAATAGCATAAACAACTAGGACGTAGGGAAATCCCACTAGACTCAGAACACCTAGGACAAAAAGATAAGTTGAATCCATTTTAGGAAGGGCTTAATCAATGTGCCAAGGTTTGGACCCTCATCTTTTATTTAACAGCATACATATAGCCAAAGACTTCTAAGCCAAAACTGCTGATCACAGAGACACTAATGAAGATAGAAAGGAGATTTTAACTCCCTTACTTGGATGACTAAAATAAATTATAATCTTAGATTTTACCAAATGTGAATAACCCTGCATTACTCATTTAGTTACCAAGTTTATAATGGACAATTATACTTAAAGAAAAGCTACTGCTGCTTAACAAAAGCCTAGCAAAAACTATCCCATGTAATTGTCTTGTTATATACTTACTTTACATGAGGAAGAAGGACATTTCCTTTCTTTTTAGTTACTTTTTTTCTGCAACAAATATTTGTCAAGATAAAAGAATGGTAAAACTTTTGCCACCTTCCCTTTCAGTGTTTAACATCTATAGAATCAGTTTTTGCATCTTCTCTCAAAGTCAGCATGAAGGTCCTACCTCCCACTTTCACTAGATTTGGAATTTTACACTGACCCCCTGAATGCCTTGTCAGCTAATCTGTAGGATGCTGGACTATTGTGGACCTAAATGAATAATCAATGTCAAGAATGAATTACTTAGGAGTTGAAGAGTGTAGTCCAAAAAATTTAGTTGTTTGCTGCACTACCATATCAAAGGCCTGATACTGTAGTGTACAATGAGGAACTTGGTCTTTAGTCTTCATTCTTCTGAAATGCTGGTCCTGGGTACCCGGCTCTAGGTGATCCTGCTTGAGCAGGGGGGTTGGCCGAGATGACTTCCAGTGCTACCTTTCCAAACTCAACCATTCTGTGATTCTGTGAATCTCAGCCATAAACACAGAACATATCATACATATATTTTGGTTTTTCATCAGATTGAAGAATCAACAGTTTTCAATGAGCCTACATTTTACATGGTTATAGCCTTGTAACTTCACTTGCCTTGAAAAGAATTTTATTTTACAGACACTTAGTGTCAAATCTCTTTAATTCCCATAGTGGGGCAGAAGATTATTGATAGATAGTGGCACTCCAAACATATTGGCACTGTGTTGAAGTAATGATCTAAAGTTACGCATAAATACTTTTTCTTGGACTCTACAATTCCAAGATGCATATTTTATGGCTTGCATCTGCTAATATTAATCTGAATGACATAAATCATTTGCATAGTGTGTTGCTTAGGAGAGTCAAATCTTAACAGTGTGGGACACCAGAGTACTATAATGCTATCACACAAATAAAATGTGATGCATTTCTTTTAGTGTTGCCTATAGTCTCGGGGTTAGCACAAACATGAACTGTACAATACATTAGGCAATCCTTGATCAAGACTCTTTAACAAGGCATGGCACTGAGTGATCTCCATTACAAAGTCTGCAGAACTAACCCAAATTTCCAGGATTCTCATATATTATGAAATCAGAGATGCCTAAACCAAACAAAGTTTTGAGGTACCAGATGTAGTACGGAGAAGAAATGTGACCAGTCTAGCTTTTTTGATCAGTTGCCTCTCTGTAAATCTTTGGTCAACAATACTGCAACTAGCTTTAAAAAGTGGGGAAGGGAGAGGGTAGGAAGGAAGATGGAGGAAAAAGCTCTCTACTTTTTACTATATTTAATTATTTATTTTTATATGTTGCCTTCAGATGAGAATGTTCTTAGTCAGCATCAGGTTTAAGAATACCTTTTCATTAGTGATGATGAAATATGTCAAGCATTTAATGGCAGTCTTTGAACTTTACAGTTGAGAGGGACATACCTTTTCCTGCATTTGGCACAGAAAGCCTCTTATTCCTATTTAGGAAAGAATCAGTTAGATCTTTCCTGGCCTGCCACACAGTTTTACTGACTATTAAGTCTTCCACATCAGCTCACTGACTCATAAAACATTTGACAGGAGGTAGCTCTCAACTTTTGCTTCTCTTTATTTTTCTCTTTCTAACCTTCTTACATCACAGCATTTATGAAGCCTCTTCATGGCTTTTTCTCCATGTGCTCTGAATTAATAGTTTGTGTCTTATTTCTTTTTCTTATGATTTCTAAAAAAAATCTGTACTGATTGATCTTTTTTTCTTTTTCACTTGTAATGTAAGAAACATAAAAGACTGCAAATTCTATAAGAATACAAGGAATCCAAAGAGAGATGTAAAATGTTAAAGTTTCATAACTGTCACTATTTGTGGCGTAGAAAAAGATGGATTAAATTTGATCCTACAATGCCTGGGGTATTGACAAACATTTAAAAGTACTCTCAAATTTTTATTTTCAATGAAATTATGTGGGTTTTTTCATTTTTGCAGACAACCCATTCTCACTTTAAAAAACCCTTGGAAGGGGGGGGTGTTTGTTTTGTTGTGTTTTGTTTTTCCTGCCAATCTATATAATTTTTCTACTTTTTTTTGGCTTGGAAAATTGGGAAGCCAAAGAAGCAAACAGGTTTTTGTAGATAATTATTGTTTCTTTCTGCAGGATTTCTAAATGCATTTAGAGGAAAACTAATGTAAATAGTGGATTCAGCTGCCAAACCAGCTACATTTCCCTGACTGAAAGCTGATTCCACTAAGCCTTCTCACTCCTTTTTATGAGTGTGTCTGGAAGTAAGAAAATATATTCATAAATTTTATTTGTTGGTTTTATAGATGAAAAAGGAAAATATCAAAGAAAAAAAAAAAGGAATTCATTAGAATAAATTCCTGTTGAACAGACAGGTATCAATGACATGATTTGTCAATATATTCCTACACTTGAACAATATTGAAAGCAAATGCAGCTTCAAAATATCCATGTCATTCTTAGATATTGATTTGCCAATGTGATTGTTAATTATTGCTGAAACAATCTGAAATTAAAAAAAAAAAAAAAAAAAAAGTACTGTTTGAACAATTAGAGGAGGCAAACTGAAAAGAAGAACTCAAACTACCAACACTTTTTAGAGACATTAACTGGTAACATTTAAAATACAGAAACAGGTCTGGATTTCTTAATTCCAAATATTTATAGATTAGAAAAAGAATAGCTATAATAAAATTGAAATTTGGTAAGCTTATCCTAGGCACTCACCATGTCATTTAGAAATCATCTTAAAATACAACAGTAATTTGTGCTTCGGGGCACAGAAGGGCTGAAATCTAGAGTTCACTTAGAATTTGGGTTAAAGCACTTCAAAATTTAACTCCAGAAAATAACCTCTTTTTTATTTTTACTATCAGATTTTTTCCTCCCCTCTCAGCCCTTCCTTTGCATGTACACACTCACTCACACACACGCACATGGACACATGTACACAGAGTGCATGGGCAGCCAGAGTTTAGTTACAGCTGGTAATTCAGTGCATTTAGAAATTTTTTTGAATGCTATGAATTGGTTTCCAAAGAAATCAAAATAGTGACATATAGTTTTCATCTTCAGAACTCGCTCCTTTTAAAACCACTGAAATCTGATTCTCCCTTGTGGTAACTGTCAACTTCAGCAACATTAAAATACACCCAGAAAAAAAAAAAATTGCTAAACATGTCTTTAAAATATTATGGTGAAATGTAATAGTGAAAAAGTTATCTGAAACCATAAAGGTCAGGGCTTAACAAAGAGTTGAATTTGGCTAATAGTTCCTTAGGAAGCATAGAGGTTAAAACCAAGGCTGATGGAAATATGTTGGAGTTGGATTCGATGATCCTTATGGGTCCCTTCCAACTTGAGATATTCTATTCTATTCTATTCTATTCTATTCTATTCTATTCTAATGTACAGAGTTGAAATATTTTGTAATGATTGAAGTGGAAAAGAATTGTGGCAAAATTGAAAGAATTATTCTCGAAACTCCAGGTACATAGCTTAAGAGTTAATTAGTTGTAACCTATTAAATGGAGCTAGGGACTACCTGGAAATGTTGTTGCAGGTGATAAAGAAAATTAAAGATTATAAAAAGAAAATATGCTAGTTTGGTAAGAGTTACATCTCAGCTGAGAGACTAGTGGTATTTTTCATTCATCTAGACTTATCATTTGACTACAAATTTATCAAAAAACTGTTATTTTAAGTGTACATGAAATTTATGAAATTTATTATTTATTAAGCTGTTGATTTTTTAGGTTCATCCCCTGAAAATCCAAACTCAAATTCAAAGTAGGAAGCAAATCTGCATATGAAAAATCCAGTAAGAAACAAAATCTGAGCTATCTTTTTGCTAGAATGAAAATTAATTCCAAAATTAGGCAAGCATTCTTACACTTGCCATTCTGCAAGACAGAAACAAGATGAATGGCAGTTCTTCTGACATCACCTTGAGAAAGAAGTCAAACAAGTAATTCTTTAATATGCTTTTTATCTTCAAATTGTCTAATTTGCATATTAATTAATTAAGTATAGATGGTGCATATCCCCCACAATAAACTTACAATACCACATTCCATTAGCTTAAGGTAGTTTTATTGGCATTTACACTAAAGTGGTATTAAATCATAACAGTATTTAACAAGCCCACGTTTAAAAAATTGTAAAGCCTAAGCAGCTATCCTTATAAAATATCTTACGCATTCCAAGTATTAAAACAACCTTTTCCTCTACTCAGTCAAAACACATTCCAGTCCTAGAAAATACATACATCACATTTTTATCCCACTACTTCATTAGCAAAAAAACCTGAACACTCTCTGTGCCAAGAATAAAATCACTTTCCATTGTGTTTGTCACCATTTTTAAAAGTTTTCTCCAGGTTACAAACCAAAATTCTTTCCTTACTTTTAAGTTTACTTTCCTTTCTATCAAGTTGCCAGTACACACAAAAGGGTACATATGGTATGTATCCTCACTTTAGATATGGTATTTCCAAGCTGCATCATTATTCTTGTCACTGGAGTGGAATGCAAGGCAAAAAAAAAAAGAAAATTGTCATCTTCTAAATTACCAATGCCACTATTTTCATACCCAAATTCTTCCTGAAGACCTTTTTGGGGTACTTCTCTAATTTGGAACAACATGATTTTAGTTGGTGGAATGCAATGAGGGTATAAAATTGTGTTATGGCTGAAGATGCAGAAATAAGGTCATTAGCATATAGATGCAATAAATTTTACATCAAGGGCAAATCAGCTTTCAGATGGCTGTTTCACCCTGTTAAAACATTCTCCCCAGGATCCAGATTACTCAATATTCTTGACACTTAATCAAGGTTGGCCAGCATACAGCGAGTGAAATATGTAACCCAGCAATATTTTAGCTTAACACTATCTTCTGCTACCTTCAGCTTTTCAATCTCTCAGCTTTTCCAGGTTACAGGCAGTATTTGATCATTTTCAGGATATTTCTATATCTTATTCTTTTTTTTTTAAAAAAATACTTTCATAGTAAATTAAACAAGGTATAGCATTAGGTCCAACCAGAATATCAAAAGAATAGAGCACAACCTATCAAGGAATAGTAATTTTAAAAAACAAAGTGAAAGAAGATCCCATACATCATGTGGAAATAAATCCCTTTGGACTAAAATAAAAAAGGAAGAAGAAGAAAAGGCAGACAGTAAGAGTTTCATAATCTTCAGGTAAAAGACAATGTGACTGTTACCACAGAAAAAACTCCAGATCACAGCAGGAACTAGAAATCAAGCTAAAGGTTCAATTAATATTGCACAGAGACGTTACTCATTTTCATGTTTTTTCGTCACAATATGAATAAGAACTTTGCAAGACCATGGGCATGTCTGTAGTATGCAATGGTGTATAGTGCTGAGACTTTGGAGAGGGTGGTGTAACTATGTTTACACAGTGCAGCATGGTGTAAAGGTGGTAACACAGTTCCCTACATCAGTACAGTATTAATACTACTTTATTTACTTTGAAATTAAATAGCTCAACCTATTCTGCTTCTAACTCTAGAAGTACTGGAGGTATTGCTTTTAGGATCTCTGCATTAGGATTGTGAAATATAGGCAGACATGATTTAAAAAAAAAAGTAATCTCTTCCCACTGCATTCAGCTACTTTTTTTTTTTTTAATTCAGTCAACGTCTCTAACAAGAAGGAGATTATTTCACGCCTGTTTATAAAGGCACCTCTCTTTCTGTCCTTGATTTCTGTAAAAAGTAGGTAATAAAAAAAGAAAAAAACACGAGAAATTGACCTCTTGTTTTATAGGTAGGAGCCATACCACATAACTATAGCCAAATCTTTCTGAATCATTCAGAAATGCCAGTACTTTGCTATTAGGAACCATTATTGTGACTGCAGCAGCAGTTGGTATCTTCAGACTTGGTTGTGTGTTAACTTTACAACAAATCATTCTGAAAACATTTTAATATGGCTACGTATAACTCATGGTTTAATTTTGGAAGATAAAGGTGAAAAAATGTAACTTCTCGTCTCATAAACAGTATTCCAGCTGTTATCCCACTGATGTTTCAAGTATTTTCATGTAAATTTATGTTTAGATTTTGAATGACAGCAAAAATCTTCACAGATGGCATAGGTCTCTTAATTCCCTCACGTTGTTTAAGAGAAGATCTTAGTTCTAGACAAAAAACAGTTTAATTACTCTGGAAATAAGATGCATATTTTCATGTGATTTAAAACATACAAGCAAGCATCGGCATACTGAAGCGCAGAGCATCATATTTCTTGAAAGCCTTACAGTTAGTCCATTCAGGGAACAGATCTCTCACCCATATCTCTGTTGAGATAGTACCAAAGTTTTATCTTTTAGGTCTTTTATCATTTAATGGAATCTGTCACCCAGAGTTAAGTACTTAGGATCCCTGGACAAATCATAATTCCTAGTGATCAAAGGTAGTAGCCAGAAAAACTAAGCTGATGAGCAAAGACATCACCTAGAGTAGAGTAGGAGAGTCTAGAGGAAAAAGAATGGGAGATATTCTTGCAACCCAGCTCTCCTTCCCTGCCCCCCTTCAGGATTTAGATGTCATGTTCTGGGCAACCTTCTCCTAGTTCAGGACTTGTACCAGGCTAATGAAATAATTTCCAGTGACTTCTGAGGATCCCACAGGGAACCCAAGAGGGCTAAGGGTAGAGGTACATAGGACCTGCAGGAGACCTGAACTGGCAGTAAGAGGTGGGAGGCGTAATCTATGGTGTCCACAAGGGCAATAGGCATCGAGCTTTGGGCAAATTAATTTACCTTTTCATGGTGAAGTAGAGATTCAGCTCCAGATTGTAAACATCTACATCTTTTAAATTACTATTAAATTAGCAGAGCTGAACGGCAACACAGATTTAGACACCTAAATGGCAATCAGGTTGTGTGATTTACCCTTGTTCTTAATGACAATATATGCCAGTAAAACAACATTCCTGGTGGCATTCCTGGCCCTGAGACCAGCTGGCACAGACTGGCCACATCTACACCATGAAACTCTTGTATCCTCCCAGCAGAGGAGGCTACATGCAAACTGCTTCTTGGGCATAGTTCCTTTGAACCTTCTAAGTCTCAAACCATGCCCAGGATTTGTTTGGAAGAATGATGGTTAGCATGAGGTAAAAACAATTTAACATTATAAAAAAAATAACATTCCAGTTCCTAAGAACATTTCCAGACATTTTTTTTTTATTTTTGTTTTCTAGCTTGGATAGCACCTTGTAGTCTAAAAAAATGAATACTATTAGAAATACATTACATTACTACTTAATGTAAGAGAGTAATTTTTTTCAGCTAAGTGGACAGGAAGATAAATAATAGGATTTTGATGCAAATGCCATCTTCATTCCCTCTGATCTGAAAAAAAAAATGGAGTTAAAAATAACATCGGTAGTATTACTGTAGAAAACATTTATCTCATCTCAAAATGGAAACATAGGGAACTGTTTGAACTTAGACAAAATTCCGTCTCATTTCCCAAAAAGACAAATTAGTAGCTACTTGTGCTCAACAGCTCAACAGAGTATTAGTGTGCAGACAAGATTTTATAGATATTTACTAAGTTGACCTGGGAAAAAAAACAAAAAGGGAAAAAAAAAGAACAGAGGATGGGAATCTTAGTATAAGCAATGGCTCAAGGCAATCGCTTGTAAAAATTAGGGTTTTTTTCAAACCTACTTCTCTGCATTTTTCAGAAGATTTAGTTGTACCATAACAGCTGTGTTCCATCTGTATTCTGGCTCAGTCAGTTTTAAAGTAAAATTTTTGGAGTCTACTTTCCCCTGTGTTGACCAAAGTTTATAGTTTAAAATAAAGCTTCTGAAAAAGATACAAGGGTTTTTTTGAGAGACTGTTCCTCTTAGTGGTGACTTCTTCCCATTATACTAAGATATAAAACCTAGTCTTTCAATTGTTTGCATAATAGTTACCTGATATTTCATCTGCTTAAATCTTTCCTTTTTTTTTTTTTTTTTTTTTTTTTTTTTTTTTTTTTTGTGGCCTGGGCCAAGCGGTAGCAGATATATGCTCTAGACACCCAACTGAGAAATATTTAGTGTAACTCCTGGCATCAGTTTCTGGGCCATTACATAGCAACAGTTTAAAGGCCTGACGTTTTGACTGGGAGACAAGTGACAAAAAGGTCAAATGGCAGGTGCTGCACATGGTAGCAGCAGACCCAGTGTCAATCCAAAGACCCTAAATACCAAAATATTCCAGTTCAGGAATGACAGATTCAAGGTCAACTCCTCCTGTCGTAGCAAACGCAGCGTGAGACTGTAGCTGACAATGGAATTACACTAACCCAGAGGAACTGTGAGAGCAGAGTTTGGTCCTCAGTAGATCTCTTAAGTCAAACAAATAACTGAATGAAAGATGTTCATGTAACAAATGTGCAAGGTTAGGAGGTTATAGCAATCTCTCCTACATCTCCCCCTCTCCCTGTGACTGAACAATGGTTCAAAGAAATCCCTTTTAGCTTTCAATATTTTCACCTTAAGTGAAAGGTAGATTTCAGTCATAAAATATTTGAAATTAAATTTTTGTAGCTGATGCAAAAGTAAAAACTGTACAGTCCCAGGATACTTTTATGATCTTGGGAATTCACTTCATTGCTATGTGCTCTTATTTTTTTTTCTCGTCTATAGAATGGGAAACATAGTCACCTTTCTCAAGGATTCTAATATTGAAAAACATGAAAAGTGCCATATAAGCAATAAATATTCTTAGACCAATATGGCATTATGTGGTCAGTGCAAAACAGTGTGAAAAAAGAGGATCTATATTGTGATTTTTGTAATTTATACTTAGGCATCAATGTGTTCTACAAGTCTTTAAAAATTACCATGTTTATTTCTGTTCTGCAATCATGTCAATTAGTCAATTTAATTAGAAAATGTTAACATTCAGAATAATTTGCTACAAATAAACAAATTTTGCTTTTCAGTTGAAAATGTTGCTTTCTTTTACTAGAACTACAAGAAGTATTATTATTAATGCTAGTGCTTAAAGATATATAATGACATGTTTTGGCTTCTGATGGAAGTGCCTTTGATTGGGATTTTATATTAACTTTCTACAACTCATGGGTTTTTTTCTGTCACTTCTTTTTCTGATTATTAGTATGTTTAATTGCCATACTTATTATGTATTGATGTTATTGATCAGTTAACTACATTAGATAATACAACTTGGTGACGTGTTCCACAGATACGTGCAAAGACTTGTTCCACAGAGTGCACTCTCTGCACCCTCTTTTGGGCTTTTTAAACTTTTTAAATTTTTTTCCCAGAAGGGGTCAATTGCAGAAAGATATGAAGATGCAGAAGCTGGAATCGAATGTTGTATTTACATTTGTGTACATCTGAACGAAATACCTTTGTTTCTGAGAAGATCAATAGGCACATATAAGTTCTAGGATATTGCTTCTCTCTTTTTAATGAAGACATTTAGAATAAGCCACATGAAACATGCCTTAAATGTTTTCATTTCTTTACACGGAATACAATGGGGAACTATTTCAGATATAAGCATCTAGTTGTACAGGGTGAATTTTAAGGTATGATGTAGTCCTCAGCTTTTCTTACTAGTTAAGAAAGCTACTGCTTTCTACTATGTCATTGTTTTCTTTCATAATTCAGGCACATTATAGGGAGCAGGTTCTAACAGGAGTGTGAAGTACCTAGATCCATACTATGAAAATTCTATTCAGTTTACATTATATTTCAGTTAAAAAAAAAAAATACACAGGTATAGGCAGTCCTGCTGGCAGTAAAATAGTTAAAGAATGCCTCAATAATTTTTTTGCTAAAAAAAAAAGGTCTATGCTATTATTAACTCAATTAGAATATTCACTATTGGACTTCCATTTTGTTACCTAAGGTAGAATCCATTGCAAAAGAATCTCTTCCTATGAAAAAATACATGCCGGAAAGTGCTGGTCTTACAAAGATTTTTGCTCATTACTTCCACTGGTGTTGGAAGATAAGAAGGTCTACCATTTTCCAGTAGTCTGTGCAGCTTTACCCCTACACAGATCTACAGTTTTTCTCATCATCTCTTTATGACAAGAAGTTAACAGTTATCTTCAACAGTTTTGATCAAATGCTGTTTCCAAGGTACTAACAGCAGGAGGCAATTTAGTTCTAGTGAGGAAAAATAAGTAAGTAAGTAAATAAATAAATAAATAAAAAATTAATATTCACTGATTACTGACAATATCAAGTCCCTTTCCTCTAAGTGTGCAGCTCTGTATGAGTTTTCCTTATGTAAATGGATATGCATAGTGATTGGAAGTATGGCCATGGTGGATGAGATGTTTCATCTCTCCCAGCATCTCGGTCCCCAGAAGTAGATAGCAGCAGATATACAGGGAATGAAAATAAGAAATAGGTCAAGTAAACCGTATAATCCATCTGGAGTAAGGAACATAGATACTTCTGTGTTGATGTGTTCTTCCAAATCATCATATTTAGCCACCAGTGAACATACTTCCATAACTTTGTTCGACTTCTGTTTGAAAAAATCTAATTTTAAATTTATGGCCTATGTGAGGATCTTTGACAGTAAGTCAGACTCTATTTAAGCATTTATTTTTTATTTTAGGTGCTGTTTCTTGCAAAATTTAGTGATTTCCTCTTTTCTTTCTTTAACAAGGAATGATTACTAATTCTGAATTCAGTGTCTCCGTATCATTTATGATTTTACAGATCTCTCGTATGTGCCTTTGCTTGCCTCAGTATCTTACTCTTGGGATAAAAAACTTCACATCACTTGTTGTACCAAATGATAAATTTCTGTCATTGAAATTTTCACTCCATGGAGTAAAATAGTATAAGAAAATTTTCTCATATTATTTTAACCTGGTAAAAGGAATTAAAATTTCGTTAACAAACCTTCAAGAAATTTAATTACTAGAGCTTGCCTACATATTCAGTAAGTAGAAAATAATTAGAAATGTTTTTGCATTTTAAAATTGTTGACATATAGAAATAATTCAGAGTGGACAGAACTCTGTTCCTCTGAGTTTAACTATGTTTTGTTAAAAATGCATCCCTTCCTTTTCTGGAGAACATTGCCTTCTGTCTCTAGCCCTTCATCCACTTTCCTTTCTCACTATGTTTCCCACACAGATTCTTCTTTTAGTATTTTAATCAGATATTCAGTTGTAGGCTCCAGTTGTAGGGGGGGAGAAGGAAAAAAAAAAAGTAGATCTTACAAATTGAACCCTTGAGGAGATTTTTGAATAAAAATGTCTAATTGAGATTTCCAAAATCATCAAAATCTTCCAGCCAGGACAGAGTGGAAAGAAGATTGCTGACAAAAAAAAAAACCCAAACAACAAAACACATCTTGAAGGTGAACAATGGACAGAAGAAAATCCTCCCAGTGACTCTATCCCTCCCCACTATCCACTTTTCCCATCTTATTCTCCAAAGACAGCCTCACGAACCCCAGGAGACAGGAATAAAGTGGGAAAGGTCCTAGTTCCTGAAATGTGTAAAACTATCTCATCTATTTGTAGCTGTCATGAAGCAGAATATAATACATGTAGAGTGCTTAATGGAGTATGCAATCAAGATACTTAAAATCTTTCATACAGCAAACTATCCCTAATCAAGTAAAGTTGCATAAATTATTTTCATGACTCAGTTCTATGGAAAAAATGGAAATTATTTTATCGCAATTGACTGACCTTGTCCTAGAGTGTCACAAAGAATAGATCTTCATTTCTAGGCCATGGGAAAAGAACATTCTCATGAACAATCAAGAAAGCAAAAGCAAACATTGAAAAGAGGAGGAGATGAAGGATTAGTAGATTATAATGATACTTGAGAAATTTAAGCATTAAGTATGCATGAATGAGTAACAACGATCAAGTATCAATAAGAATAATAGTACATACAAATCAGGAAGGGAAAAAGATGGTTCTGTTAAGAGCAGATGACAATTGTATGTCAAAAGAAAGGAAAGCAGCATAATCCAATCACTTTTCATTTAGTCTAACAAAATCAGAAGTGCACACGTGTTTGATTCAACGTTCCTTTTTTTGTAAGAATAGAATGAAAATACATCTATATCACTGCATAATTTTCATGATTTTGCATGAGCATAAGAATAATGCTAATATTTGACTTGCATCGGGGAAGAAATGGCTCAACATTTAAATATTAACACAAACAATATGAAAATAAACTACAGACCTGATAAAAAAATAATCAGTAATACTTTGTGTATGAAAAGATACATCTGGAAGAAACAGGTTGTATTACTTCTTCTGATTATAACCACCGTGTTGTCTGAAATCACACTTTCCTAATCTTATAGTGTAATTTTCGAGGCAACACTGCATATTTAGGGTAACTTCTATGTTTAGATAATTATCTGGCTAGCTCCCTGGTTCCATTAGAGCTTTATTTCAGTGGTGCTCCTCAAGACAATCTGTTATTCAATACTCTTTGCAAAACTGGGGCTATGAAATTACAAAGTTTCCAGGTGGCTTTCCAGATTTGGCTTTCCTAGCTGATATGATTTGAACTTTGGGAAAGGTTCAGTTTTATTTGAAAAGAAAGATAAATTACTTAGAATGCCATAGTCCAGCTTCCACCTGGTACACCAGTGGAAGGTACAAGGAAAATGGTGAGTGTTCTTGTCCAGCAACAGAATGAGTTTGCAAATATCAATGTATGAATTCCTGCTGACACAAATAAATTCACTCGCTATGATAATGAAGTCCAGGTTTTTCAATTTCTTTCAGGAATGTATACCAAGAAAAAAATGGAGATATTAACAAAAGTGTAATTTGAATTCAGAGTTAAAAATGTCTGACACATTTAGACAATGAGACTTCGGGAAATATGCAAAACGTGCTTAACTTTTGAGCAGATACGAATTTCATCATATTGGTCCAAACTAGCTAATTGATTAAAATAGTCTAAATCACCAGTATAAAAGTACAGCCATCATTTTGCTAGAAAATCCAAAGAGAAACTGAAAATAAATTATGATGATGACGTGGCTTATCTTTTTTGTTAAAATATTGAAATAACTTGTGATGAAAAGATAACATATTGCCTTATTTACCTAAATAAATGAAAGTTCTTGCAAATATAGACTCTAAGAGAAAGTTTATTGAATCGGTTTACACAAATAATGCAATAGTTTCCAATAAACAAGATACCACATTTTGATTCTTTCTGCTAAGATGACAAATGGAGAGTGTGGTGAATTAACACATTTCAGCTGTACAGGCTATATCGATAAATGTTGATTGCCACATATATATTTTTTTCTTTCTTATTACACTGGCTTTATTATCCTTCCTACATTTTCCTTTCGGAATACAGATAAATTTGCTGATGTGTTTTTCTGCACTCTTAGTTTATTAACTCTGTTTTATAATGATGTACTTTCTCTTCAGTCAATTTGAAAATCTAGAATTAATAGGACTGAAGATAAAAATGTTGACCATTAGGTATGTACTGTTAAGTACAATTTGAGAAATTGATGATGTCAGAAATCAAACAGTAAAGAATAAATCAGTAAGTGCTAAGTGGGCAAACTTTTGGCATACTGATATTGTAGACAAGACTTGAGTTTTATTGCTGGAAAAATATCTATGAGTACCTATATCCAGTATCAAGGTTACAGTGAACAAGGTGAAGATGATGGACTGTGTTGTTAAAGAAAGTATATAAATCCAGCAAGGTGGTATAACTATGATTGTATATTGCAGTATTTCTATGTCACATAGAGTACTGTATATAATGCTGGTTATCATACTAAAGCAAGCAGTACAGTAGCTATGCTCGAAAGTGGCAAGTATTAAAGATTTATAAGAGGTTGAAGAAACTGATTCTGTTTTGATAGACAAAATGTCCTAAATGGAGTTATTAAGATTATGAAGTGCAATGATGAAAATATCCCAATAACTTTTGAATAACACTGACAATGCATCTGTATATAAATATATATACTTATATATCCGACCCTGAATGTGATGATTTTACTATGTACCAACTCCAGACAGTCTCACCTCTGCTGCTTTACACTGTTTCAATCTCAGTTCAGCCTTAAAAACTTTGCTCAACTATTGATCCACATTGGCCCCAAAAGAGAACTAATAAATTTAGCTGTCTTGTCTGTTAGAATAGAAGCCTTGCATTTGGATATGTTTCATTTGATGCTTTTCCTTTTTTGCCTCTATCAGTGTATTTCCTGCATAGTGATACCTTATAAGGAGCCAGAAAAGCAATATGTGGCATTAGTAATTCCTTTAATGTTGTCGAAGTAGAATTTAGCAACATTACCATAACTGTACTTGTATAGTAAAAAAGACAATGGTATCAGATTAATATAGAATATATAATTAACATATAATAGATGACAGCACATAAATAATATTTAATTAGGTCATAGTTTCTAAATAACATTAGAGAGATATATATACACAGATACAAGTATTATGAAAGGCTTTATTAACATTGAAATAAATCATGTTCTGCATGGGAGAATCTGAGATAAAATATTATATTTCAGAAGTTTTATTTAGGTATGTGAGTGATATTCTTTGTTTTCACAGTAAATCAGTTCATGCAGTGAAAAGTGAGGGGTTCACAAAATTTTACTTCTGAATATCTGGTTTAGACAGTTATTAGAGCACTCAGTGAGCTAGTGCTCATCTAATAAGTAGCTGCATAAGTTTCAATTTCAGATTTCCTTTATTTTAAGCTCTCTCTTTATATTTTTAAGACTTTGGGATTTCTTATTTAATGCTGAGCATTTTAGAAGTTTCTTAGAACAATATGCATAGTTACAGTGCTATATAACTAAATTATAAATGACATTTTTTTTTTATTAAATAAGGGAACGTAAAATGCCTATTTTAGAAAGTTTCATGTATTTTTAAATACAAAATGAGAAATCCAGCAAATAAAAGGTGAAAAATGAGATATAGCCTTTCTCCCATAACAGGAAAAGGGAACAGAACCTTGCCCTTCTCATTATTTTTCACTGCTGTGACAGCAAAGGGCTTAGTCAATATCTCGAGGGGTAATACAATGCAGAAGGAATCCTTGAATAGACAGCTGTTGAATCAATCAAAGCCTCACCTCCCATCACTAATGAGAGTATTGTCTGGAATTAAATGATTTTTTCTTCTTTTTAAAGGGAAGTAACCCACTTCATTGCAGACACCTCACTCTTTTCTTCTCTCTTACCACAATCATGGGGGTAGCTGGGTGAAGTCAAGGACTGACATGAACATGTTCCTTTGGTGAGTCCTATCTGGGAATTTGGGACCAGTGGAAATGACAGTTTTCTAGCCCTTAGGGAGCTTCTGCTCTTCTGAAAGAAAAAAGTGTTAATGAAATGAGAGTGTGCTCTTGTCCCATACCACCTTCAACCCTCCTTTAGGGATAAAAGAGCTACAGAATCACAGAATGATTGAGTTTGGAAGGGACCTCTGGAGGTCATCTTGTCCAAGCCCCTGCTCAAGCAAGGCCACCTAGAGCCAGGTGCCCAAGACAATGTCTAAAGATGTTTTGAATATCTCCAAGATGGGAGATTCCACATCCTCTCTGGACAACCTGTGACAGTGATCAGTCACCCTCACAGGAAAAAAGTGTTTCCTGACATTCAGACGGAGCCTCCTGTGTTTCAGTTTGTGCCTGTTGACTCTGGTCCTGTCACTGGGCATCACTGAAAAGAGCCTGGCTCCACCTTCTTTACACCACACCTTCAGGTATTTATGTACATTGATAAGATCCCCCCTGAGCCTTCTCTTCTCTAGGCTAAAGAGACCCAGACATCTCAGCCTTTCCTCATATGTGAGCTGCTCCTGTCACTTCGTCATCTTTGTGGCCCTTCATTGGACTCTCTCTAGTATGTCCATGTCTCTCTCATACTGAGAAGCCTAGGACTGGACACAGGACTCCAGGTGTGGCCTCACCAGTGCTTAGTAGAGGGGAAGGATCATCTCCTACTTATTTGTTAGGATGGACCACTCTTGAGCTTGGAGGAGGTGATCCTGGAATATTAAGTAGCTTTCTTGGACCCTTCTTCCTTCCAGGACCTTATCCCATGGGACTCTTCCAAGCAGACCTTGAGCAGGCCAAAGTCTGCTCTCCTGAATTCTGGGGTTGTGAGCTTGCTCTTCACCCTTCTCCCTGTCCTAGGGATCCTGGACTCCACCATCTCATGGTCACTGCAACCTAAGCTACTTTCAACCTTGACATCCCCAACAAGCCCTTCCTTGTTTGTGAGTATGAGGTCTAGCACAGCACCTCTTCTCGTTGGCTCCTCCATCACTTCGGTGATGATCAATGATCTCCAGGAACCTCCTGGACTGCTTATGTCTCGCTGTGCTGGCCTTCCATCAGGTAGTGAGGTGATTAAATTCCCCAAAGAGGATCAAGGCCTATGAACATGAGGCTACTCCTGTCTGTCCGTATAGGGTCTCATCCATTTGTTCTTCCTGGTCAGATGTCCTATAGCAGACACTCACTTCAATGTCATACATATTGGTCTGCTCTATTCTACTATAGTATCCGGAACCTCATTTCCAGATGCAACCGAACCCACATCTCTCTTCAGGAACAGTACCAGGAAACTAAACTGAGAGAGTTGCGGAAATACTTCATTTTTGAGTAAAATGACTGTATTAGGTAAGGGAAGAAAAGGGTGGCCTAAAATCTATTGAGGAGTATTTAAAGCAAAATAGACAACTATTAAGGTATAATTTTCTTCTTCCTGTCAAATGAGACTTTTCAGATTATTTAGATGTTCGGCTAGATTTATCTGGGAACAAGAAATTTTAAGACATAAGACCTGTAAACAATTTTCACAGGCAGAAAGATCATTGCTTTCAACTCTCAGCCACTACTCAGCTACTAGTTTCTAAAATATAGGTGAATTCTCTAAATCCTAATTAGAATGATCACATGGATTCTTTAGATACTTGTGCTGGTTTGAGCTGGGATAAAGTTAATTTTCTTCATAGTAGCTACGATGGGACTATGTTTTGGATTTGTGCTGAAAACAGTAGTGATAATACAGGGATGCTTTCACTATTGCTGAGCGGTGCTGACACAGAGTCAAGGCCTTTTCTGCCTCTCACCCCACCCCACCAGCGAGCAGGCTGGGGGTGCACAAGGAGTTGGGAGGGGACACAGCTGGGACAGCTGACCCCAACTGACCCAAGGGATATCCCATACCATATGACGTCATGGTCAGCATAAAAAGCTGGGGAAAGAAGAAGGAAAGGGGGGGATGTTCAGAGTGATGGCATTTGTATTCCCAAGTAACTGTTACACGTGATGGAGCCCTGCTTTCCGCGAGATGGCTGAACACCTGCCTGGTGATGGGAAGTAGTGACTGAATTCCTTGTTTTGCTTTGCTCGTGCACGTGGCTTTTTCTTTACCTACTAAACTGTCTTTATCTCGACCCACAGGTTTTCTCACTTTTACCCTTCCAATTCTCTCCCCTATCCCACCAGGGGGGAGTGAGCAATGTCATGGTGTAGCCCCAACCAGCACTTGAGAACCACATGGCTGCTCGCTTGCCCTCCCCAGTGCGATGGGAGAGAGAATCGGAAAAAAAAAAAGGCAAAACTCGTGGGATGGGATAACAACAGTTTAACAGGACAACAAAGGAAAAGAAAACAAACAAACCAACCCCAACAACAGCAACAACAGACTGTACTTAGGGGTGCTTCCCAGTGCAGGTTGATCCTGGCTGGGAGCCCGATGCCCAGCCTGCTCCTGAACAGTGATTCGCCCCCTGGCACCGTCCCCCTCTATATAGTGAGCATGACTGTCACATGGTATAGAATAGCCCCTGGCCAGCTTCTGGTGAAAATTAATACTATCCCAGCTGCAACCAGGACAGCGAGCAGCTGTGTGGTCCTTAGTTGCCGGCTAATGTTAAACTACGATAGTACTAACACTTTAAACTCTTTTCTTATCTGTTACTTCGGAGTAAATGGTAAGTAATCCTACTATAAGTCAATGAATATACCTGACAAGTCTGTACTGTCATCTTTTAATTAAAAGGCAGTAAATGGTATTAATTGGTATGTGGTGGTAGGTGTTTGAAATCATCCTGGTTACCCCTCTGCTATTGTGGAATGTAGCAAAAGATAAATTTTTGTTTAAAAGAACTAGTATTAAATTTAGGAAGTATTTCACTTTTCTTTTTTCACTTTTACAAATCTTTTTATAGTGGGAAAATACTTTCCATCCATGTAACACTATTTCCTAGATCCATACCTTTGCCCACTCACAGACTGCTGTCATCAGAGTCACTGCTATAGAGTAAGGGTATTATCCCCTTTACTGGGGAAATACCTCCTTCTCTAGAGATATTCAAAACCCTCCTGGACACAGTCCTGTGCAGCCTGCTCTAGGTGACCCTGCTCTAGTGTGGGGGTTGGACTAGATGGTCTCCAGAGGTCCCTTCCAAACCCTGCCATTCTGTGATTCTGTGATTCTGTGATTGCCTAACCTAGACAGAGGTTTCAGGTTGGAAAAAACTGTCCATAGAAAGAAGACACTTTGCCAGAAGGTACATCAGGAGACACTACTGTAATGTAAGTTACTTTAAGTCTTATTATTGCAATAAATTTCTCCTCAGCTTCCCAAGTGAGTGCTTTATTCCTGAATATTCCTCCCAGTTCTCTTTTATTCAGAGAACAACAGAAGTGAATGAGTAAGTCAACTGAAGATCCTAAACTGACAGGCTCAGTCATTGATGCTAACCTTTATGAACCCTATAGACTCCTGTTTAAATAACAGCTCCTTAAGGAGACATAAGCCAAAGTTATGATCCCTTTTAGAAGGGACTATTTACTACAGACATTGGAACAGGAGAGTATTTTTTTCAGTGTTTGGGAATGTCTCATGCAATACTATTAGCTTAGACCGATAGAAAAATAAACACATTCATCAATTTTATTATCAAATGTGTCAACCTG
This sequence comes from Phoenicopterus ruber ruber, assembly GCA_009819775.1. Classification (NCBI taxonomy): domain Eukaryota; kingdom Metazoa; phylum Chordata; class Aves; order Phoenicopteriformes; family Phoenicopteridae; genus Phoenicopterus; species Phoenicopterus ruber. Next base: position 183,681,431 of record CM020215.1, on the reverse strand, counting down.
GGTTGCTAAAGATAGGCTTTTAAATATGTATACAGAAAAGAAATTAATTACTGCAATTCCCTTTGGCTTTAGGTGGGTTTTTTTTTTTGTTGAGTTTGGTTTGGTTTGGTTTCTTTTATCATAACCTTTTCTATATATAGAATATTTAGACTGGTGTGCCCATGTAAAGATATCATGTGTCTAGCTTTCAGACACTCATGTTTGAAAGCCTTGCCCATCAGTCCATTACAAATGGAGTCCATCCTCCATTCATGTTTGCTTATAGACTCGCAGTTTTTTGCACTTGTGCATTTTTTTGTCAAATATGATTGCAAGAACCATTTTTTTTATGAAAATACCATACAGATGGCTATAAACATGTTCAGAGTTCACATTTTAAATTTTAAACTATGTTTAAATGTATCAAACAATAATTAGTTTTTAAAGTCAACAAAAGGAATTTCATTCATGTTGGTATCCACTTCTAAAGAGGACAATTACAGCTATTTCTCCACAGTTCATTTGAGGGATTTTTTTTTCACAGTGTGAAACAGTAGCTCCTCCACACAGAAGCTTTACACATTTGCCATCAATTTAGGTTTTAATAGGACCGTCAATGTTAGTTCATACAAATTTATTCATGAGTTGGAAACATAAATCTCTGAAACTTAAGTTCAGAACTTCTGAACTTCTTAAGTTCAAAACCTTTTCCCTGGAGAATCTATGGTAATCCATAACTGGTATTCTTCCTTCTACACAAATGAACTAAACTCCCAGTTATATGTCCCAGTCAGCTATTACAATATAGTTATCAATTTTAAAGTTAATAAGTGAATTATTGCACATTGTGTGAAACATTTGAGCTGAATTTTTGTGGCACAGCATGCTAAGAAAACTAGTTAATGAATTTAAGACTCACTTCTATAAATTTCTGAATCCTTGTGGTGACACGTATCTTAAAATTAGTTACAAAATGAAATGACTCAGCCAAACTCACTGTAAAAGTTCAAATTTAGGTAAGTTCAAAATCTAGCCATAACAGTGGAGAATAAATAAATATAGTTTGAGCTCTTGAGAGACATTCTTGAAAGAATATTGCAAGTTGGTTGAATAATGCTGAAACACTATGATGATCTCACTTTTTACAGATATTTTATAAAAAAAAATCCTGAGAGGAAAAAGAATTACTTACTGTAATCTTCTGTTCTCTGAACACACTACCTGATATACAATGTGGTTCTCTGGAGGTAACTTTTTCTTCTTTGTGACACACTAAAATGGTCCTGCAATTTTTTAGCCACAGTTCTTTATGAGGGAAAAAAGCAATCATTGAGTGTTCCTCTCAACCACACCCACCCATACTCTCTTAATTTTCTATTGTCCATGGAAACTACATTTAAAGTAATGATGCAGAATAGTAGATGGAGAAGGCAGAGTCAACACATCTTCAGCAACTGCTATTTTTTGAGTATAGTCAGAGGACAAAAATAAAAAAGTTTTAAGTAACCCATTTTTATACTTAACAACATTTCTTCCAGAGAGCTTCACTTTTTACAACCAGGCTGAAAATCCCCTGAGGAGACAGGTTGAATGAAGTATATATTTAGTTGAATGCAGACTGAAGCACTTGCTTTCCCAGTAATTCCCATTGGTACAGCAAGGACAGAGGAGGAGGAATACATGAGGCTGTGCACCAAAGTTCATGCAGAAATCCAAGAGATTGCAGGGAATGTCATAGAGGTTAGAGATTTGAAAAATGTGAGAAATTCAGCATCAAACGAATGTGTAGATTTTACCTGTTTTAGATCGAACGACCTCAAGGTATTATTTATGAAATCAGACACTCTGCTTGGCATAGCGGAATGGTACGAATGATAGTTATTTGCTGTTTTAGCTGCCAGACATACCTAGGCTGACGTACTCAAGATAGTTTTGATAGTTATAATAAGAACAGTGAGAGAAGTTGATTTTTTTTCAATAATACATTATATGTTTCTACTTAAGTTTCAAGAGTACCTTTAATTTATCAATGACATTAAAAAGTGAGAGATCTGTAATGCCTGTAGTGCAAAGCTCTCTTAATCAATACAAAGGTTATGATGACACTAAAGGGTATAAGCTCACAGACAGCAAGAACTGGTGGGGCAAGTTGGTCTCTCCATGAGTTTCTCTTATCACAAAATCTTAGTGTGAGGGTGACCAGGCTCCTGGATGGAGGAGTACAAGTTTTGAAAGGACCTTCGGAAGTCATTTTGGAAGGAATGAACACAGAAGAAATGAGCATTGTGCAAGATGTCATAAAGAAATGGATAAAAGCCTAGATAACATAATCTGAACCACAGACAGGGAGAATGCCAGGAATGTTCATAATCCAGGTAATAGACAGCCGCACCAGAGAGGATGCATTACTGGACCTGATGGTCACCGATGCAAGTGAGCTAATTGGTGACATCAAGATTGGAGGCAGCCTGGGCTGCAGTGAACATGTGCTGGTGGAGTTCACAGTCCTGAGGGCTATGGGTCAGGTGAAGAGTAAGGTCAGGACCCTGAATTTTAGGAAAGCAAAATTCCAGCTCTTCAAGGAGTCAGTCAATAGACCCCCTGGGAAACTGCCCTCAGGGACAAGGGAGCAGAACAGAGCTGGCAGACCTTTAAGGAGGCTTTCCTTAGAGCGCAAGAGCTCTCAATCCCCAGGTGTAAGAAATCAGGCAAGGAAGGCAAGAGACCAGCATGGCTGAGTTGAGACCTGCTGGTCAAATTAAAGGGCAAGAAGGAAATGCACAGGCAGTGGAAGCAGGGACAGGTATCCTGGGAAGAGTATAGGGATGCTGCCTGGTTGTGGAGGGATGGGGTCAGGAAGGTCAAGGCATGGCTGGAGCTGAACTTGGCAAGGGATGCGAAGAATAACAAGAAGGGCTTCTACAGGTATGTCAGCCAGAAAAGGAAGGTCAAAGAAAGCATACCCGCAGGAGTGGCAAACTGATATCAACAGATGAGGAGAAGGCTGAGGTACTCTACAAATTTTTTGCCTCAGTCTTCACCAGCAACCTCCCTTCCCACACCTCTCAAGTGGATCGACCACAAGACGGGGACTGGGGGAGCAAAGACCCTCCCACTGTAAGAGAAGATCAGGTTCGTGACCACCTGAGGAACATGAACATACATAAGTCTATGAGACCTGACAAGATGCATCCCAGAGTCCTGAGGGAATTGGCTGATGTAGTTGCCAAGCCACTCTCCATGACATTTGAAAAGTCATGGCAGTCAGGTGAAGTCCCTGGGGACTGGAAAAAGGGAAACCTGCACCTGTTTTTAAAAAGGGTAGGAAGGACCCTGGGAACTACCTCCCTGTCAGCCTCACCTCTGTGCCTGGGAAGATCATGGAACAGATCCTCCTGGAAGCTATGCTGAGGCACATGGAGGACAGGGAGGTGATTGGAGACAGCCAGCTTGGCTTCCCCAAGGGCAAGTCCTACCTGAGCAACCTAGTGGCCTTCTGTGATGGAGTGACTACATCAGTGGACAAGGGAAGAGCTACAGATGTCGTCTATCTGGACTTCTGTAAGGCCTTTGACATGGTCCCCCACATCATCCTTCTCTCTAAATTGGAGAGAAATGGATTTGATGGGTGGACTATTTAGTGGATGAGGAACTGGTTGAATGGTCGCATCCAGAAGGTAGTGATCAATGGCTCAACATGCAGATGGAGATCAGTGACGAGTGGTGTCCCTCAGGGGTCCGTATTGGGACCAGTACTGTTTAATATCTTCATCAATGACATAGACAGTGGGATCGAGTGCACCCTCAGCAAGTTTGCGGACAACACCAATCTGAGTGGTGCAGTGGACACACCTGACAGATGGGATGCCATCCAGAGGGACCTGGACAAGCTTGAGAGGTGGTCCTGGGCAAAGCTTATGAGGTTCAACAAGGACAAATGCAAGGTCCTGCACCTGGGTCAGAGTGACCCCCAGTATCAATACAGGCTGGGGGATGAAGGGATTGAGATCAGCCCTGACAAGAAGGACTTGAGGGTACTGGTGGATGAAAAGCTGGACATGAGCCAGCAATGTGCCCTGTATCCTGGGCTGCATCAAAAGCAGCGTGGCCAGCAGATCGAGGGAGTGGATTCTCCCCCTCTACTCTGCTGTGGTGAGACCCCACCTGGAGTACTGCATCCAGCTCGGGAGCCTTCAGCACAAGAAGGACATGGACCTGCTGGAGTGGGTCCAGAGGAGGGCCACAAAAATGATCAGAGGGCTGGAGCACCTCTCCTATGAAGACAGGCTGAGAGAGTTGGGCTTGTTCAGCCTGGAGAAGAGAAGGCTCCGGGGAGACCTTATTGCAGCCTTCCAGTACCTAAAGGGGGCTTATGGGAAAGATGGGGACAGACTTTTTAGCAGGGCCTGTAGTGACAGGACAAGGGGTAATGGTTTTAAACTGAAGGAGGGGAGATTTAGACTAGATATAAGGAAGAAGTTTTTCACAATGAGGGTGGTGAAGCACTGGCACAGGTTGCCCGGAGAGGTGGTAAGTGCCCCATCCCTGGAGAGATTCAAGGTCAGGCTGGATGGGGCTCTGAGCAACCTGATCTAGTTGAGGATGTCCCTGCTTCTTGCAGGGGGGTTGGACTAGATGACCTTTAAAAGGTCCCTTCCAACCCAAACTATTCTATGATTCTATAATCTGCAGGAAGAAGAGGAAATGAAGGAGAGTCACAACCAGCAAAATTTCCTGAAGCAAAGGAGTTTTTACCGTGAGAATAGGTATCCTAGTACATATAATTTATCCCTATTATGATAGTCCATAGGTCATAAAAAATAATTCCTATACAAGGAAAAAAATACACTTATTTTGTAATTTGAAGATAAAAGACATTCCTAGAGTGTGCAAGACTCAATTATACATGTAAAGTTTGTTATAAAGGGATGTACAGGTTCCTGTTTGTCAGTGCTGCAGAAGACACAACATAGCTAATAGCAGCAGCCCTGATCCAGGATTTAGTGTTTTTTCATAACCTTCAATAGACTGCTTATAAGTAAAATGGGAACTTTATGGGAGTTGTGACTAGGCTGAAAGGTAATAACTGTTATCATCACAATCATTTTCCATCTTCGTTTGCAGAAATTTAATTCAAAAAGATGGAAGAGTCCTGCCTATTGACAGCAAAGAACAAAGATGATATTAGGCAGTGAAAACATGTGGAATGTGGCTTCTCTTAAGCTAAAACATCAAGCTACAAAAAAAAGTATGCTATAGGGTCTATGACCATTTCTATTTCTCTCATTGAACTCTTTATCAAAATGTTCACTGTTTCTTCGGCCTTGAAGATATCTTCTCCTCCATTTCTCTGATAAGAGAAAATATAAATATTAAGAAATGCCAGGCAAGTTTTAAATTCTGATTCTTTAAAATATTCTTTAAAATCTTATGTTGTAGCAGATCTATACTTGATGCATGCTCCCGGTAAGTTTACTCAGGAATAACTGATTAGTCCTTTGCTTTTAGCACTTTTGTTTTCTACCTCCTGTTTTCTTATGTTTTGCAAATATATTTACATGAGCTAACTTCCACTTACAGTTTTAATTACAACTAGTAGAGGCTCTGCTATCGTGTTTTAGGGTGTTTTTTGCTATAGGAAACTGTCATTGCAAATATTACATATTATGCAAAGAAGGTTCTAAGAATTATTTTCTATGACTAATTCAAAAAAATCCACAGCTTCTATGTTATTTTTCCAGTCCATTACAAGACCCACAAAACCCTTATCAAGTTCTAATAGAAGCTGAAAATCAGCGGCAATACGTAATTCCTTGAGATTCTCTGATTCTCTTCCTTGTTCCCTTCTTCTCCTCATCCCCCCATCAATATTTAAGAAGCACATAAAAGAAGCAAGTCAATAATTAAATAGAAAGGGTTTCAAATGCAAGTTTCTCCATCTTCTAACTGTATTTGTGTTGCAAGAATTTATCTAAAATGAGAATTTTAACCAACATTGTTAGGAACATAGTTAAGCTTCAAACTGACTTAAAATTGGATTCTTTTGCTTCAGCTTCCTCATTTCACTCTGCTTTACTCCATTCTTACTATAAATTTAAATATTTATATTAAATTCATATTGGTTATATGTTTTAATGTTTGGCATTTTTTCTTTTTCCCCAGATCTCTAAATGCTTGAATACCCTTTTCATAGAAATACAGAAATTTCATGCTAAAATGATTGTACACTGATCTTCTTAGAATCATAGAAATTAAATAGGAAAAGACCCATTAGGACAGATATGAATTCCACTACTAGTAAAGTCCAGATCAGTTTTAAAAAAACCCTACATTTGCTTCTACTTTCCAGACTAAATATCCCATTCAAATATATTTCACAAAAAAATGTGGAAAGTGCATGAAGACCAGCTTGTTCCCAAGTCCTTGTGACAGAGACATTTAGGGACACCACTCTTAAAGAACTGCTAAGAAAAGGGAAGGCATGAAACTGTGCAGGTCAATATCCTTCAACATGAGACAATTTGCCGTGTTCTGTACGGACAGAAAGAACTGAATGTCCTTAAAGTTAAAAGCCTTTCTGAAATTGTTGCCTGTGTAGCATATGTCTGCTGTGCTCTCAGGAGCATGTCTGTGCCTTAACATAAGAGCTTAACATAACCTAGGCTGCTCACCTTAGTCAGTACATAGTCAAGGTGTACCGATTTAGCTTTCAGTCTTCACTCACAAATCAGTCTGGTTATTTTTTGCTACTCTTATGTAAACTCCTTCCAGTTTGTCAATATCTTTTTGGTAATGTGATACCCAGAACTGAATACAAGAAGTTTAAATAACTTTCAAATAGCTGTATTATTTTTATTATTATTTAATAAATTATTATTATTATTATGACGACTACTACTACAACAAACACTTTATGTTACAAGTATGCCCATGTCGTGGTTTAACCCCAGATGGTAACCGAATACCACGCAGATGCTTGCTCACTCCCCCTCTCCCCAGTGTGGTGAGAAAGGAAAACTCATGAGTTGAAACAAAAACAGTTCACCGGGACAACAAAGAAAAATATAATAATAAATATATTATATATTAATAATGATAATAATAAAAACATAATCATAATAGAAGATATAAAACAAACAATGCACAATTTCTCACCACCCAATGACCTGATACAGCCCATCCCAAGCAACAATTACAGAACAGGAATATTTCCCAGCACTGATTTTGGACCAGCAAGTTCCAGAGAGAGAGAGAGAGAGGGAATGAACAGCCAAATGAATGAATGAAAAGGCCTGAACGAACAAAAAGAGAAAAGAAGGAAAAAAGGGAACTAGCCCACCGGCTGACCCCCACTTATATTGTGCATGACGTCTATGGTACGGAAGGAATACTCTCTTTGGCCAGCTTGGGTCAACTACACTGTCTCTACCCCTCCCAGGTTTTTGCACCTGCACATTAGCAAAACCTGGGAAGCTGGAAGGCATCCTTGATCACTTAGCAGCAACCAATAACATCAGCATATTATGAACATTCTTCGCATACTAAATCCAAAACACAGTAGCTACTGGAAAGAAAATTAGCTCCATCCCAGCCGAAACCAGGACAACCCATAGGGCCAAAGTTTTAATAATAGACTTTGATTTGACATCCACAATCAATTGCAAGATGAATCAATTGTAGATACATGTGATACCATTAAATACCTAGTGCTGACTTACCCTTGCCTAATTACCTGTAAATTAGGTGCTTAAGTGAAACCTCCTCATTAGAAAAATCCTCTGAAATTATGCCTTGATATGTCTGGGTTGCCTTTTGATTCATATCAAACCAAACGTGAACAGAAGAACAGACTAGAAATGAGAAAGTCACAGCAGAGCTGCCAGTACTATTGTGAAACAGAGCACTCGGGAAACATCTACAGAAGTATTTCACAAAGGCATTTTTAACACCTTTCATACTAATATGTTTAGGATGTGACAGAGGTGAAATTTCTTTGACTCAAAGAGTATTTCAGTGACTTTGGAAGTCCTTGAAGGCTATGAGAACAGCCATGAGCCTGGCATGATTTAGTTTTTTCTATGCACCTGCTCTATAGGCAAGCTGCGGGCAGCTTCTATGAGTGCCTGGCAATGCAATGAGTCTCCCATATATCCTCTAGCAAGCCCTTTAAAAGCATTTAAGGCATTTTCTGTTTGTTCATGAAAATCATATTCTCATGACTCACCAGTGTGTTGTGTATACATTCTGGCTAATGGGCCTTCCAGAAACCTTTTATGAAAAATTCACATGAGGTACTCAAAAGGTTGGTAGAACATTAATTGGAAAGGACACGTACAATACGAGTACTGTTGGTACTGCCTTTTTATTTCTAAGATTTAAGCAAGAGATTTAGCTGATCAGCTTCCTCCTCTAGGGAACAGTTGTGGTACTTTTATTCTAACAGTTTGGGAAAGTGTCACAGCACCAGCTGGTAAATGGGTAAATACCAAATGGGAGGGAGAGTCCTACAGGTCAATATGATATACAGCAATCCTCTGCGAGCAGTAAGCATGAAAAGTATTGCTATATAAGCATAACAAAGATGCAACAATGAAACCTGACACTACCTAAACTGCTGGATGCTGTAATAAGTCTTGAAAATGTTTCTGTAAGCATATAAGCTGACAATTCCTGAAGAAAGGTTTGTTGCAAAGCAGTGAAGGTATAAAGTGAATGAGTCTGTGAAAGTGAGATATAACAGAACATTACATTCTGAGAACAGAAGAGGCAGGTAGTCTTAGCATCACTAAGATCACCAAACAGAGGCTTCAAAATAAAGAACACTAAAACCACATCTATATAATATCAGTGTTAGTTGGAGAATTTCTGAAATAGTTGGGTCACAGATCCTCTAGTGTTCAGTGTTCCATCCAAAAGGAAGAGAAAATTGCTTTGAACATTGTTCAATGTATAGTATGAAGGGTGCTTCTGGTTCTTTCCACAAACTGCTGTAAATCAAAAGCAACACTATTAAAGCTGATGAAGTTAAACACTGATGAAAAGAAAACAAAAACTGTTTAATGAGAATGCAGGCCAAAGTATTGAGGTTTTACAGAACCTTTACTGTATGTCAGTACCTAGAAAATATAAACAAATTTAACTGTGATGAAATCAGTGACAGGAGAGCAAGAGTTTATGAAGTACGTGGTACAAAAGGTCACGGCATTCCTGCCCGTTGATGTACAAAGCAAGTGAAACTGAAGTGAGCGTTTTCAGAACTGACATTTTCTCAAGGTTTAATGTAAAGCTGAGAGATGAAAAAACACTTATCAAGATGTTCTGTTCTTCTGAATTTAAGCTGATCCCATTCCCAATAATCCACATCAATCAAGGTACATGCTGGTCCTGGAATTACAGATGGGGATTTCGGTGAGACTTTTTCATTGGAAAAATATAGTTTGAACATTAGATGATCTGATATTAGGTAATCTGAAATGTAATTAACATTTACTTGTAATTAGGTGCATATGTCAGCAGTAATGGCTCTAAGTTTGATTACTTTTCATGAAAAGTTGTGATTACATGTGGCTACCTACTGTTATTTTCTAACGTGATGCATGAGGAATGCCCATAAAGAAATGTTATCCATAAGTTTACTCCTTCCTGCTCTGTATGTAGGCATAAAGAAAAACTATAGACGAAGCACACAAAGGAAGACTGGTTGCACTGATAAGGAAAAAACAATTTAAGATATTTCCATATATTAAATTTGTCTCATAATCAACTAATATTTTCTTCACACATTATTTACTGATGAGGTTTTTTTCCTCAGGATGACAATATTTGTAAAACAAAAAATATTGTAAGAGTTCTTTGTTTTCACAGGTAAGCTAGACGGGGTCAAAACCAAAAAAAACTTAAGATACTTATCCTTTTTTTTAATGAATACCTCAACTTTTATTCTTATTTATTCAAAAGTCAAGACAAACATTATTTAACTTGAAGCATGTGAATGCTCCCTTTGATGTGAGTGCATGAAGTTAATCACATGCTCTATTGGATTAGATCATGAATATATATTGACTTCACTAGGTTTCCAGGAAAGGAAAGAAGTTGCAGTCAAAGCCAAGTAGTATAGCTTTATACTTGTGTATGAGTTCTTTGTGGCAATGTATATAAACCTAGTGGAAAGTATATTAACCTGGTATATTGCAGTGATGAAATGAGGAAAAAAAAAAAAGTGACACAGGGGTTAATGACACGTTCAAGAACATATACATCTCTTTTGTAGTCTTGCCAATTGCAAGCAGACCTGTAACATCATAGGATCATTAAGAAAACATTAAAATGGTGTTAACCAAATATTTATATATGAAGTCACTGAATGTCTGTGATTTTCTGTTGCTAGATCCAGTGCTATGTATTAAAATAAGCTTCATATTCCTTTACCTTTGTTGTTGCACTTTAATATGAATCCTCAATAAACCAGTTCCGTCAATTAAGAGTATTACCTGCCTTTAAGTAAGATTTAAGGTTAGAAGGTATTTAGGAGCTTATAATTTTCTCATTTCTTATTCTTAAAAACACACATCTTTATGACCCATGGTCAGGTTTATAGCAATCTCATTATAACAATACCTTCGTCTTACCTGAATCCAGCCAAGAGAAAGGACTTTCTAAAAACAACCCTACTATTGGATAAAGACAATGTTTATTTGAAAGACAATGTTTATATGAAAATGAAAACACAGGATTTTTTTTCACATTTCTACTTGTTCACTGTCTTGCCACCTTTTGAAATTTCTCAAGCATTTTAAAAAAACAATTTTTGTAGTATAAATCATCTCCTGTGCCTGTAGTTAAAAAGAAATACGTAGCTCAGGATTACTATTTGCAGATTTAACAGTTGATAACATGCTAGTAGAGTTGTGCAAACTAAACTTGTAGCTTGGAAGATCAAATCTATGGTGTGGATTTAATCTTCACTTATAGAAGAGATCAAACAACAAAGAACAAATTGGATCTCTTAATGTGGTCTGAAAAGTATAATACTCTATCTGTACTAACTGTAACGATGAAAACAAAATTAAAAAATCAGGTTGTATAAGATTATGCAGAAAGGTATCTCAGATGAAGTGCAAATATATGCGTATTGTTGTTCCAGCAGAGGAAGAAGGAAGAAAATATTTGTTTTCTAAACAGTTTAAATAATTTCTTTCTTTTATAGTTTTGATCTTCAAATACAGTTTCTATGTTTTCATTTTCTTGCAGAAGGAGCAGAGATGTTTGTGTATACCCCTTCGTTGTGTCATCATGAGGGAACTGACAGACAAAAGGCCCGGCATTAAAAGTTGAAGTTATATAGCACCTCTGCTTCACAAATAAATATATACATACATAAAAAGAATATATATATATATGTATTTCTATGTTCGTAAGCAGGATCTCACTGATAAGCAGGACATTGTTACAGATAGCAGGAAGCTTTGCTGTGACAGGCACTGCATGCTTTTGTAGAAGGATACAGAAAAGATGAGAGAGTCCAGAAGATAAAGAATATCCTTGGTATACTGAAAAAAAAGGATAGTAAACAAGAAACAACCAAATTCTGAATTGCACTATGTTGTCATTTAATGCTTCCCTCAGACTAAAAAAAAATGCAGTCTCATATATAATAACGTGTAACCATTGGTAAATGGTCATTGCAATATTTCTTCGCAGTCTGCCCTTCCGACAGCCCTGTAAAATACACTGTTGAGGTTAGAGAAGTAAAAATTAAAACAGCAGATACATCACTGGCCTAAGAATGCATATCCTAAGCAAAAAGAAGAAAAATCATAATCCCAATGATTATGATTTTTTTATGGAACATGTGCAGTGCAAATAATTATAGATTCATTTGAGAAAAACATGGTGGGTACATAGAGAGTTTAACTTTTTCCAATAAATAGAACTAACTGACTAGAAAGCAATAGCTTTCATACAGTTCTTAGTAAGCCATCCTGTAGAATTTGTCATGAACTGCTTACAAAGCCTAAGTAAGTCTATAGAAAGACTATAACTCCTTATAGTTTCTGTAACTTCTAAATAGATTTCCTATGGAAGTGTACTACATTGTTGTTACCTTGTGCCTGACTGGTCTGTAAACACGTCCTCTGGAGCGTGGACATTTGTGATATTGTAGTCTAGATGGAGAAATTGCATGAGAGGCAAAAAGTGCAAAACCATAAGAAAATGGATCAGCTTTTAAAACTCTATACTTTGTTGTCATCAGATGATTAAAAATTAGCACCTGAAATGTTATATGAACAGACTTTCAATAGTGCCTAACTTCAGCAGTGCTCCAATCAAGAGATGATAGGAAAGGCTTCTAAAACAGAAAACTGTATAAACACAACTAAAAAGTTTGTAGTAGCCTTTATTGACTATTGTCTTTCAAATACAAAGTCTGGCTGGAGTGGAGTGACCGAGCTAAGAGGGACTGACTAGCGTGATTTCCATGCCATACCTGAAAACGAGAATTCTGTTTCTTTGCAGCAACTCTTACAAAAAATTAGCGGTCGGCTCTTAGTCTCGGGAATAGAGTGAGATTTCGTTTGAGATATAGATATCTTAAGCTGTCAATATAATTCATGAGCCTACTGTCCATATTTGATTTAACTATTATTTTTCATTTTTGTTTTGTAAATACACAGTGACACCCTGTCTGTATTTTACTGTCTTTCCTATCATCTGCTGGAAGTCTTTAAAAAAATCGGCTAGCAGGAATTTATGTTCTCTATTCCATAGGAAACGGGTTTCAGTGACAAATTCATTAACTAAACACAAACCTTATATTTGTAAATGTTTTTTTTTCTGGAATCAATTCATTAATTATGCTGACTTTATGCTATAGCATGTTAAGAAAGAAAATAATGAAAGAGATAGAAAATAAGATAGAGAAGGTTGAACCTTTTAGATAGCTCATTCCTGAGGCTGTTCAGCACTTTTCCTCATAAAGAGTGCACCAGGTTTGCTTTGGTGTATTATCACTCAGATTCTCCTTAATGTTTAGTGTGGTCATTTATTTAAAGGCACCTTTTATATAGGAATTCATATTGGAGTTCCACTTCATACGGCTGACTCATGCAGTACTGCGCGCGTTTAAAATTGTTGTAGAATATTTCAGGTTCAAAGATGATATTACATGTCTGTTCTTTCGCATGCTACTCTGAGTTCCTCTTTAAAAGTCTTAGTTCCCTAGTGACCGGGTTTTTAAAGATGACTTCTGTTTCTAATGATATAATTTTGCACGGTGGAAGTAACTACATCTGCATTTTCCACCTTCACAGACCTATCTCTTGTTTTCCAAAAGTCATATGGTAGAACATACTAGTAAACTCAAACATAAAAGAACACTTTATAATTGAAGTTGTAAAAGTGGAGGTCAGCTTGAGGTGAAATAGCAACATTAAGATATATGCTATTAAAACTCAGAACTGAGAAATTGTTTATTCAAAGACAAAACACATTGAATAGTTTAAAGAGGAAGATTATAGTCCACATGCCTCTATCTGGGGAGAGAAGAAAAGAAGTTGAATTTTGTTATAATTAGGATAAATGATTTTTTAAATTTAATTCACATTCTTATAGATCTTTTCATTAACTTCAGCTCACACCTTCAGAGTAAATAGCATAGCAAGCATTTCAGTCTTCTTTTTTCCATCTTGAAAAACTTGAGCCAATATCTGTTAGAAGTTTTCAGAGCTAATTGGACTATGTTGAATTACAATAGTTGAGTCTCTTGCCTTTTTTAATTTAGTTAATTATTATTGCTGAGATTATTATTGTTTTTATTTAGAAGATTAGAGAGTTTATGTGTTGACAATAACTTGAGCTAAAAAGAATCTCAGATCCTTGGGATTTGTTATGACACTGTGATTCTACTTGGGACTGACTATGTATTTAAATATTTTTATACATTTAGTCTGTGGTGGCTGGTCCTATGATTCAGAAGGAAACTTAACATTGTAAACGTTACAGTCTTTCATCTGTTCTCTGTTTATTCTGAAGAATCGGTGCTGATTATTCCATTACTCCCTCACTGACCATTTCACTCACTTTTATTCAAGAGCAAACCAGTTTTTACAACCACACGACAAAACAAGTAAGCCAGGGAGATGAGAAATGATGAGAAGCAAGCTAGGGAGATGAGAAGTGGTTTGGGGGAATAAAAGCCGTCACTTGAGGTAAGGCCTGAAAAGTGGGCATACACCCACCTCTCTGAACCCTGAGACAGAGCATCAGTTCTTGTGGCAAATGGATCAGGCATCACGTCAGAAACCATGTACACCTCCTTGTGTCCACATATTTCTTCCTCCTTTTCTTCACCCTCTTTTCTCTCTCCTGTGACCTAGAATTCACACCCTTCTTCCCTTCCCCCTGAACTAGAATCCCTCCCCACTTCAGAAAATCCTATCTATGCTTCTGAGAAAGATATTACCAATAAACAACTACGACACCAACCGTACCAATCAATACCAAACATGCTCTTTTTGGAAGTTACTCCTTCCAGTCATTTCCTTCTTCGTGGAGTCATTTCCCACTTTTTTTTTTCCTATTTATGCTGCTTGTCTTCTTTTCTAGAAATATTTCCATCAAACCTACCTTATTTATATAATCTCACTTAAAGTAGGAAACACCTTTTATATAATTCCACAAACACTCTGCAGTTGTCATATTTCTCTCATGCGATTTAAGACATCTGTCATGCTGTGCTATATTATCCTTATTTCCATGGTTTCCTTTTCTGGGTCTCAATAATTCTTGATCTATCCCTCTATCAACCTCTTATAAAAGGTTAGCACAAGCATTATGAAATTACTTGTGGATATGTTTATATTGTGGTTCCCCTACATACTTCTGAAACACTTTAGCAGCATTTATGATAATATCAGCCACCCATTGTCCATTGTCCAAACTGGTCATCCAGAAGTGTACTGGGTTTGTGTGGCAAGGTTTTGGTAGCAGGGGGGCTACAGGGGTGGCTTCTGTTAGAAGCTGCTAGAAGCTTCCCCATGTCCGATAGAGCCAATGCCAGCCGGCTCCAGGATGGACCCGCCGCTGGCCAAGGCCGAGCCTATCAGTGACAGTGGTAGCGCTTCTGGGATAACATAGTTTAGAAGGCGAAAAAAAACTGCTGCAGGATTATAGCAGCAGAGAGAGGAGTGACAAGATATGAGCACAACAACCCTGCAGACACCCAGGTCAGTGAAGAAGGAGGGGGAGGAGGTGCTCCAGGCATTGGAGCAGAGATTCCCCTGCAGCCTGTGATGAAGACCATGGTGAGGCAGGCTGTCCCCCTGCAGCCCATGGAGGTCCATGGTGGAGCAGATATCCACCTGCAGCCTGTGGAGGACCCCACGCTGGAGCAGGTGGATGTACCCAAAGGAGGCTGTGACTCTGTGGGAAGCCCATGCTGGAGCAGGTTCCTGGCAGGACCTATGGACCCATGGAGAAAGGAGCCCATGCTGGAGCAGGTTTGTTGGCAGGACTTGTGACCTCGTGGGGGACCCACACTGGAGCAGTCTGTTCCTGAAGGACTGCACTTCATGGAAAGGACCCACGCTGGAGCAGTTAGTGAAGAACTGCAGCCCGTGGGAAGAACTCATGTTGGAGAAGTCTGTGGAGGACTGTCTCCCGTGGGAGGGACTGCATGCTGGAGCAGGGGAAAAGTGTGAGGAGTCCTCCCCCTGAGGAGGAAGGAGCGGCAGAGACAACGTGTGATGAACCGACCACAACTCCCATTCCCCGTCCCCCTGCACCACTCGGGGGGAGGTAGAGAATTCAGGAGTGAAGTTGAGCCTGGGAAGAATGGAGGGCTGGGGGGAAAGTGTTTTAAGATTTGGTTTTATTTTTCATTGTCCTGCTTTGATTTAATTGGCAATAAATTAAATTAATTTTTTCCCCAAGCTGAGTCTGTTTTGCACATGACGGTAATTGGTGAGTGATCTCCCTGTCCTTATCTAGACCCACGAGCCTTTCGTTATATCTTCTCTCCTCTGTCCAGCTGAGGAGGGGAGTGATAGAGCAGCTTTGGTGGCCACCTGGCATCCAGCCAGGGTCAAAGCACAACAAGAAGTATGCCTAACTACTTTCCTAATTAATAATAAATAGTTAGACAGAAATTCCTTCTGTCTAGGCAGCATCAACGCTTCAAATACTGGTTTCAACCCTAAAGCTAAAGTGTTTCCCAGAATGGGGACAATATGTTGAGCCATACCCCTGCCACCACAGACAGGAGTCTGTTGCTCTTTCCTCAGTCAGATATCTGTCTCTCTTTAAGGCCTGCCATTTCTTTTATTTCTTCCTTCAGACTCTCTGTACTTCTTTTTTTGGGTTGTACTGCTCTCTCATATCACTCTCCCTAACATAAGGTTGCTTCTTTTTCTGCAGAAACACAAAATGTCCATGAGATATTGTGACTTTGAAATTGGTTTTGTAATAATAATATTGCATTACACAGAATAATAGTCTTATAAACACAGTCACTTGAGGGTCAAGTATAGTCCATATCAGTACAAAATAAAAGCGCTGTGTTCCCCTTCTTCTCTCTATAATATACAGTCTGGGTAGCAGGAGGCAGGCTGCCACATACAATGTAGACAGACAAATGATTGACAAAGCTCAGAACCCACAGCATATTTTTAAGCTGATCACCTCAAACACTAGAGCAAAACAATATGTTTTTCTTCTTTTTTTCCTTCTTGCAGTCCTCTCCCACAGGGTATTTGGGAGGTAGTAGTGGAGGTTTTCAGTAAAATCAACCAACAGGAATTTCTGCTCAGACTGTGGCTTCTTATAAGCTTCTCTGAATACTAAAGCAGTTAGCATGGTTCGGATGGAAAATTAGAATAGAGAGCAAAGGGACACCAGCTGCTAACTGAGAAGAGTGCAAGAAGCTGGAACTGGCACTTAATTATCTTTGAGACCTCTACTACTCTGTCAAATCTGGCTAAAATCAATAGATTCAAAACCTACAGGAATAGGGGAGAGTCATACACATGCACAAACAAATGCACACACGGACCTTGCTCCCATAGCGAATATTGGTACAAAGCCAATTTGGCTTGTGTGTGCAAGGGATGTTCTATGCTGCTCAGAGGGACAGCACACACGGCGATGAGTGGCTTCACATGGCCAGCGTGACGCAGTAAGGACGCTTGCTTGGGTTGCACTGAGAAATATCTCATTTGTAGTCTGGACACTGCACAGCTGCTTCGCGGTGCTGCCAGAAGTGCTCGCAGTCACAAAGAGGTTAAGGAAACAAAGTTGAAGGTTATTCCATTCAAATGTTCCCGTGTTTATTGGGCTACTTAGGAGGAAATATGGCTCCATAGGGCACACCTACTTCCCCAATACTCCATAGCCTGGAACAGCTGGACAATACCAGTCTCTACTTGAATCAAAGATAAATGCCGTCAGCTTATTCTCTGTGGTGCCTCAAAGAATGTCATCTCAGCAGGTTATGTTTTGCCTTGGACAGGCCTTAAAACCCTCAAAACTCAACCCCAAGATATTGGTGGACTGGATGAAATTGGGGAAAAAAGCAGGCAGAAATATGTTGGAAGGAGTGAACAGTGTAAATTTCATGTATAAGGCAGGATAGTTACGAGAGCAGTAAAGGGAGAAAGACAGATGGAAACAGTCTTTGTTTAACAGTTCACCGAATGCCTGATCAAGAACTGGACTTACATTTTCAGATTTCTTGAAATCATGACTAACAGCTCAAAATCTGACTAAGTACCATTCCTCTACTGAAACCCCTTTTTATCACATCTACATATACATATAGATGTATGTATGCATATATGCATGTAAGTGCATATATTTTGCCAGTTTAAGTTTTGTCTGAGTTTAAAATAATCCTTTTATGGCATTCAGTTTTATCTCTAACTTCATACATAAAGGATTAGATTGACCTGGGTCTAGATCTTCAGAGAATTTTCCTTTCCATTTTAACCTATACCAAGGTGAAAAAAAAGTACTATTTTCTCCTTTCTGAATGTTTCCTCCCTGACATTTAAGACACAAATCTTCTTATAAGCATCTCTAACTTCAGCAATGTAACAATAAAGGAATATTTTGATGGATTGGATTTTATTTGTCTGCATCTGTGTCGGAATTGAAACTCCATTTATTATGTGATATGATGATGATGATGATGATGATGGTAATGATCAGGTCACTCTTTCATGCCTACCCCTTTGTCCATTTTCCTTCACGCTGGAATGGGATTTCTAGAGCATATCAACAGATAGTTGAAAAAGTACCTAAGGTCTCCTATTCAAAATAAGACTAGACTATGGATGATGAGCTACTATGTCCATTTTAACGGTTCATCCAGCAACCAAGCAATTGATCACTTCAAACTATTTATTTTGAATCACCACCATGACTCCTGACTGTATATTTTTAAAGGAAGGCTCTTTCGTGAGCTGACTCAAGGATGAACGGGTCAATTTGTCTAGCTACTCATCCATGGGAAAAATCCTGAGATGAGAAATAAAGTATGTAATACAGTAAAAGAAGCAGAATCTTTGATCTGAGAAAGACATTGAGCATATTTCAAAGGGATCTTCAATAATGATTGACCAATGCAGATTTTATTTTTATTTTTCCAAAAGTGTTTTCTGCTGTTTAAAATTAAAGGATTTTTTGTTCCTGAATTCTGTCTACTCTGCTTTGCTTTCACCATGACAGATGCCATAAGCTAGGTGCGGAAGGGGGCAGGATGGCAATAAACATAAAAGTGAGAAATTATTCAAGAGGCAGCGAGGGAGGACTAGAACTGTTCCAGCAGATAGACAATTGGATACTTCTACAGTGAAGGCAGAAGACAGAAGCAGGGTCATGCCTAAACCTTGCCCTGATACAGCTCTCCAGGCAGACAAGTTTATACAAGTCATGCATCCAATATAAACTTCCTGGTGACTCTTCACCGAAGTCAAGTCATCTGTAGTTGTAAAGAACATATTTTTATAGTTAATTTATGTATATATATAGATTAATGTACCTAATGGATAGATATTTCTTTATCCATAACTCTGGGTTCCTGTGGTCCTTGATGTTTATGGTTTGTTTATTTACTTATTTTTCTGATGGAAAACCCGGTTATCTTCCAGAGGAAACATTTTTAATGCATACCCTGGAATATACAGTACAGTCTGATGGCTATGAAAATGTGAATATCAACTTATTTTCTTCATATAAAATAAAACATTTCAAATGATTAATGCTCAGAGTATTGTGAATGCACACTGTTATAATAAACAATCAATGTTAAGCTAATTACCCATTAATGTGCGCTTATATGTGTGTGCCTCTGTGAGTTACAAGACTGTTACTTAAAGTGGTGTCACTGTACTAGTTGCTCAGTTCTGAGCTGGTGTGTCATGAGTTAGCCTTGGCTAACAGCTAAACTCTCCCCCAGCTGCTCGCTCACTCCACACACCCCCAGTGGGACAAAATAGGAAGAACAGGAGTGAGAAAGATCATAGGTCAAGATAAAGACAGGGTAATTGCTTACCAGTTACTGTTGTGAGCAAAACGTCTTGACTTGGAGAAAATTCATTTAATGTATTATCAGTTAAAATAAATATGCAATGGCTAATTCAGGTAGTTGGAAACAAAAAGATGAACATTAAAACAACATCTTTCCTCCTCCTTTCCCAGGCTCAGCTTCACTCCTTCACGCCAGACTCCTCTACCTTCACCCCAAGGGGTGCAGAGGGATGGGGAATGGGGGGTTGTGGTCAGCCCAGAACAGATCCTCCTCTGTTCCTTCTTCCCCACACTTTTCATCTGCTCCTGTGTGGGTCCTCCCATGGGCTGCAGGGCAATTTCTGCTCCAGTGCCATGGAGCATCTCCTTCTCCTCCTCTTCTGACCTTGGTGTTTCCTCTGCTGTTTTTCCTTTTTTTTTTTTTTTTTTTTTTTTTTTTTTACCCTTCTCTGCCTGTGTGGCATTTTTTACTATTTTGTAACTATGTTTTCCCCAAGGCACCACCATCTTGGCTGAGGGACTCAGCTGTGCCCTGCGATGGGTCCATTGGAGCTGGTTGGAACCATTTGGCATGGGACAGCCACTGGCCTCTCCTCACAGATACCACCCCTGTAGCCTCCCCTCCACTGCTAAAACTTTGCCCCATAAACCCATGAACTACATATGACAGTGAATAGCGTCTATGGCAGTGTGAAAAGAAGAGATATGTTTGCAAGTCTGACACAGATGAAGTGCCGGCAGCCGTTCTGTGCAGTCCTCTGAAAGCTCTGAAATCATAATTCTCAGTATACCCTCCTCAAGAACATTTTTTTACCAGAAAAATAAACCAAAACACTTAAAGTCATGTCTTTTTTCATTTGCGCACATCTATTTTCCCTGCTCATAAGGTACATATTGACAAGGGGCTACTTAACAAAAGAAACCTGACTTTGTGGCTTTTGGGAACTATTTGGGATTATGCATTAGTAGGGTATATTTTTCATCTTATGTAAAAAAAAGGAAAGGAAAGATTGTGAAACATTGCTCTATTATTGCTGAAGGATATGGATAGTGTAAAGATTGTAAGTAATTATTTGTTTTAATAAGTAACATATATCTGCAACAGAAAGCTGCAATTTGTTTTTCAGTTGTGCTTGCATTTTTCAGTTGTTTCATCAAACAGAAATTCCTGACTAGTCAGGTATTGAAATGTAAATGTTGGTTTAAACACTTACACTAATAGTATGTGCCTACACATAGGTAGTCTTCAAGTTGTCCATTGTGTACAACAGATCCTTGACCAAGTTGCGTAATATTTCACCTCAAAGGGGGAAGGGGAAGCAGGACAGGGAGAGGAAGAGGAAGGGGAATAGGAAAGGCAAGGAAAAGCATCTCAGCTGCTTTTAGAAGCTACTTACAATCCTCTACAAGCACTGAGGCAATCTACGGCTATCCAGAAGTACGGATATCTATAAACCTTCCTTTACACAGAAGACTCTCTGGCAGATATAAAATTATCAGAACATGTTCCTAGGAAAAAAAAACAAACCAAGTGTTTTTTCCCTCTTTCACCATCAGTATGGAGGCACTGATTGGCACCAAGCTCAGAGATCCCAACATATGGAGATAAGCTATCATAGCTCTAGGAGTGCGCACACCGGTAGGGAGATCAAGCTTTGGTACACTGTAATTATGCGTATGTTAGCAAGAACCAAGGACTAATAGAAGATGATCTCTAAAGCCAAAGAATTGATGCTGAGAAACTAATGTTTAAGCAACACCCATACAGGCTGGGTTCCCCTTCCTCCCCTTTTCTTTTATTTGGGTAAAAACTAGCTTTAGTCTGGTCCATGAGAGGGAATGAACATCTGCAGCTGGAAGGCATTACGTGTGTCCCTGAAGGACATCCTCCAACAGTTTCATCTGAAAGAAATCCAACTGTGTGCTCCAACAGTTTCCCTGACATGAACCGAATCAAAATGAGTGGGAACCATTGAGAAATTAATTGAAAAGCACATTTCTGATCCAAACTAAAACACTGATGCAAGTTTCGCCTGTAAAATAGTTCTACTTAATAGTTCTTAAATAAAAGAAAGCCATTTACTTACCAACAGGCAAAATCATGTCACAGTGACTTAAATATTACAAAAAAAGGCAAATAGAGAGATAAAAATGGTCTGTTTCATGACATTTAACCTAACTAAGAATTCTAACTATTTCTTTGCAAATTTTGATTATTATTTCTAAGTGTATAAACAGTTCTTCATTGGTATTTACACTGTTCATTGGTGTTAACACTGTGAACTTCTGAAGCCCATTCATATAAGTAATGATATCTGGGATATAATCCAAAATTTCTAACCTAATTATTGTAATTATGAAGAAAAAAAAAAGAGAAGGAAGATAGAGAGGAGAGAATAATAACTCTCTTTTCCCCACCCTTTGTCTCTCTAGATTGCTAGTCTTTCAGAGGCTGACTCCTTTTAAATCTACGAACTGTAATTAGCACAACTGAGCCCTGATCTCAGGTCTCTACTTCCGTAGCATCAGCAGAAGCAGGCGAGCAAAAGACTTCTATGGTACTACTCCTACACTTAAAGTTATGGATGTACTTAAGTGCTTTGCTGATTTTGACCTAGATGAGGAGCTGGGAGGGAACTTGCTACTTGAGCCGTGCACAGTAGTTGTTGAGTGTCTGTAAATTCCACCTCATTGATCAGCATATTTCAAGCAGTAGTACTATCGCACCACTTACTAATTGATATTCACCCTCCAGTGACAGAGAAAAAAGCTTTAGATGCAGTTTTGTTGTTGTTGTTGTTGTTACCAATTTTTACCAATTTTTCTACTTATTCTTCACCATATTTTAGACAGCTACATTACGATAAATGTTGGTCAACCCAGACATTTGGCTGATAAACTCTTTTAACTGTTTCCTCTAGCAACTGAATTTTCTTAAACTTTAGTAAATTGGGTGTATATTTAAGATGGCCAGCACTCAAACACTTCACTAATAGAGTTGCATGCTTTACTGATCTTAACAGTTGAATGGTATATTTCATTTGTGTTCATTTGCATAATTTGCTGATTAAACTACATGTTTAATCTGTTGACCTTTACTCTGTACTTATCCCACATTTACAGAGATGTAATCAATGTGCAGACTTTACTGAATGCAGCTGACATCTCAAAGTTTACTTATCCCTTGGAAATTCCATTTAAAGCTATCAGCACACTGTCTTATTGCTGTTTGTTGGTGTTCTTTCTCTTCCTCCCTAAAGCGCACTGATGGGCAAATCAAAATAATCCACATAAATAATAAAGAAACAGTATCCATATTTACCACAGACTATATCTAGTCCTGGAGTGAAGAATGTAAAAACACTGAGCCCCAAATTGCCAACTAAGGTTGTAAAATCAGCAAAATCAGATCCAATGAGCAAAGAGTGAACAGACATGGGTTGTTGTCTTGGCAGGGGGAAAAGGGAATATAAGGCAAAAGCAATCACGTGATCAGGGCTTTTCAGGAGCAGCTATTGAGTAGACTGGCATCAGATCAAACCAACCTGGAGCAGGAAAATAAACCCGCTGTTCTTACCATACCATGCATGCCTGATTCATTTCTGTGAGCACTGGCTCCTGAGATGTTTCCCCTAACGCTGATGATGAGACATCTTGGAGTGGACAGGGGCTGGATGGAGCCTTACAATTTATTTGCTGAGGAAGAACTAAACAGATGTCACCTGAAAGGTGAGTCCTGGCAGAAAGCCCTGCATCAGTTCTCTCCTTCTCTCTCTCTCTCATTTTGGTCTCCATCTGGGACCAAAGTGCAAGAGCAAGGAAGAAATTTTTGGCAAGAGCTATATCCAAACCACTGTTTCTGGATCAGTCAGGGAGTAATATTTTTTACAAAATAGCTATTTCATCCTCAACATACTTTGTTATCTTCTTTTATTATCTTCCTATAATCAAAGATTGAAGTGTTCAGAAGTCTCCATTCTCAACACCAGTAAACCCAATGCTATTTTTTTTTTCTGCTATTTATCACTTATTAAGTGAGGAATCACTGCTTGATGCTGAAGACCAGATTAATTCAGAGAGAAAATAGTGAGCATGTGGGAATTGCCTGGTATTTAAGAAGAGCAGCATGAATCGCATTCTTGGTACATCTGAGGATGACAAATGATGTTCTACATGTCTCAGAGCAGCTCTGGCTGCAGTTGCAATAGATCTTCAGGGATTTCATTGGTTGCCTGAAGACTGGGTCATGGAGCTGGGTCCAAGACAACCTTGTTGTGTTACCTTCAGAATGTCATCTGCCAACCTCCTGGCCAGTACTATCCTGCTGCAAGTTGTATAATGAGTTCTGATGTGGGAGTCATAAATGCTAGGGAGCTGCCTGTGGCTGGAAAGCCACATACTATCTACCACTAAGTGTAAGAATGAACCTTTTTGTCAGTTATGGTGGGCATAATGACATTGTTGATGAGGTTTATCCCTTTTATCAGTCAATTTGAATCATGGCCTGTCACTGACACTGGTGAGAATTTGCTTTTCTGTTCAAGCAGAGAAATTGCTGGGATGAAATACCAGTTTATACCTCTTTCAAAGAATGAGGTGGACAGTTGCAGAAGAAAGCCATGGTAAAGGTTTCAATTTGCTCAGCTGGAGAATATACTTTGGTTTTGCACATCTGTATTCCATCTGAGAATAAGGTAGTATAGGCAACACGAGGAAGCAGATACTGCAAGCCCATCCGAATAAGGCGAGCCAGCCACTAGCCTGTGGTGAGCTTTTTGAGAATTTAGTAAAAGTGAACACGAAGAGCTTTGAGAGAAGAGCATACACTGTACAGGAGAAAACCTCAAGGAATTCATATCATAGCTGAAGTAGCATGACCAGGGGGAAAAAGAGGTTGCTGAAACAAATTCAATCCCAGATGGGCAGCCCAAGGCTGGCCCAGTCAGTAGCAATCTGGATACTTGAGGACGGTTAGCACAAATCACAATGTAACAGAGCAACTGGAATTAAAGCTGAAGAAACAGAATCAGGAGGTGGCCCAAAAAAATATCTGGAAGTTGCTGAAATGGAGACCCAGAGGCAGTGAAAATTGATGAAAATGGAAAAGCGCTTGAACTGCTATGGAGGCAAGGCAGTGAACAAGATCCCAGGAACCTCCACCAGCTGCAATCGCCATCTTTGACAAATTGCATCCTCCTTTAGAAGAAGTTTCATATCTAAGTAGTTTTTTATGTCTACTGGTGTCTGTACAATTGGCATAAGGCAGCAAAAGACTGTAAAGCATCCTTTTAACTGTCCAGGCAGGAGGGACAAAGCCTATCTGTTTTCAGCACCCTATTTCTACATGAGCTTTTTATATTACAATCTGCATAGGGAAAGCTTTATTTAGCAAGTTCAATATCACTCTGTTATTGTACCACCAGTAATTATGGAACTTGTAGAAGCACAAGGGAAGGAGCTTTAGGAAAATATATATTAATTATATACTTTGATACGATAAAAAGGAGGAATCAGTGGTCAATGGTGCATTACTGATTTTTTCACCTCTTAGGTAGTTCTATACTGTGAGAAAAATGAGAGAGAGAAGTTTAAGGAACTCACAAAAACTAAATAAATAAATACAGAGCCTGCCTTACCTATAAGCATTTAGAAAATAGTTTTCAGGAACAGAAAATGAGAAAAAAATAGAAACTTCACTATACATAAAGAAAGAAGAAAAGTAAAACTAATCAGACATGAGCATAGCTTTCATCTCCAAAGTCGTATAATAGCCAGCATTTGTGTGGATCAGCAAAGCTTCTGGAGCCATAATGCCCTATGTTGGTAAAAAGCGAATCTGAACCTCAGATTGTCCAGTGAAATGCACAACAGAAACCACAGTAAATTACAAGTATGCTTAAGGTGGAGGGAGCCAGATATTTCTTATCAAAAAAGACATAATCCCAGGTGAAGCAGTAAGAGTTGTTGCTGTGAAAGAAATAGAAATGCTAGTACTGACAGCAATATAGCAGGAAGGTATAAAAAGCCCCTTCAAAGTAAGAAAACTGACTGTGAACTATGTGGTGTAGTAAATTATAGTGATAACTGTGTGAATTTCATAAGATACAGTGGCAGAAAGATTCAGTTAAAACCTTAGCATTAAGGATAAGGAGGAAAGAATTTTTGGAAGAAATTAGAAAGAAATAAAAGGTTGATGAGTTTCATCCGTTTAGGGAGACAGTAAAAAAAAGATCGTGTGATAAGTGACTGCACCTGATGCATCCCACTTCATAAAATTATTCTTACTAATCTATTTCATAGCTTTTGCCTAAAGTATCTTAAAGGAACTCCTCTTTGAAAACAAGAGTCTGTAGAGGGACATCCACATGAGGAAAGCTGGGTTGCCGGTGGAGACCCATGAATTGCACGTGCTAAGTACAGAGCTGAGCTAAAGCACACCTACCCTTCCACAGGTTCTCTTGGGCAATAGCAAATTTATGATTAGTTTAAGAAACATTTTTACTAGTCTAATAGACAGAGTGAAGTAAAAGGCTATTGCAGACTACATTATATTTCAAAAGCAGGGAAGAACTGTAGAGATTTGTTTCTTTTTATTAAGAAACAGTTCTCTGGAGCTGAAATGGATATACTTAATCCATTCTTAAGTGTGACCAAAGCAGGGAAACATTAACGTCTCTGGTTGCCTTTTCTATCTTTATATATGTCTCTCATATAACATTTACACTGATATTGTCTGTGGATGAATTGTAAAAACATACAGCAAACTGTAAATACATATTGTATTTTAAGGTGTGGTAATTCTTAAAAAAGAAACCCTTAAATCACTGTTGTAGTGCACAGCTTCCCAATATAATAGAATTCCTAAATATAAAAGGGAATTTTCTCCATTAGTGAAATATTTAAGAGACATGTTTAATATACTCTGGATACATTAAATAAATCTATGAGTCTTGTAAATTCTGTACTTAAGAAAGACCAGAAAGTCTTCTGGTAGCCTGAATTACCTACAAAATGCTTGTAGGTACACTAGACAACCTGCCTAAATCCAGATGCCTCCCAACATATTTATGACAAAGTGATGTTCTGTTGTCGTATTTTCATTATAACTAAGAAAATTTGCTCAACTTATCTAAAACCTCTGGGTGTAGTATTCCACATTATGAGAAAAAAAAAAAAATCCTAGGTTTTAGGTTTGGATTTTTTCAGTTTATTTCCTCAAAATGATTATCAAAATACTGTAATCAGTTTAATTAACATAGAACACAGTGTGACGACCAATTTTATTGAAAACCAGGAATCCAACTGGATCACCAAAGTGTGCAGCTGGATCCGTAAAATATCTAATTGGAACATCAGACTATGTACTGCAACACATAGGCTATATTTGTACATTTTAAGGCACTAAAATCTGCAGCTGAATCAATAAAATATTGTTTATCAGGAGGGGATATGAAAAAACAATGAAAATGTGCAAGTGAATAACGAAGATGTTAAATGTGAACAGTAAAAAAGGTCAGGCATTATGTAAACACTGTAAGTACTATAGTGTAAATTGAGCAACAAAATACACGAAAGCAAAACTAACAGCATTTGCAAAAGAGTGTTTCACAACACTATGCCAAGCAAAAAATAGCCTAGCGTGAATTTAACTTTGAATGACATTTCTTTGCTGAATGTCTATGAAGTGTGGCTGCAATGATGCTTTTTGGCTATTGCTAACAAAAATCATAAAGAGGAGATAAAGAAAAGGACAATTCTTTTTAATGGAACCTTTAGTGATGCCAGGTGTTATGTTTGTTTTTCATGGCGTAGCTCACCTTGTCTTGGCAGCTTATGAGGTCATTTGACCTGATGAGCTTATTTAGCAAAATAATGACTAGAAGTGACAACTATTTTTGAATTATCTTCCTACTAGACACTGCTGTTGACTGTCATCAGTACATTGTCTCTATTCATAATTTCACAAACTAGGATCTGAGGCTAGAGCTGAAATTGATGTGAGTCATATGTAAGTCAGTCCAGCTCCACTGAGCTCATGATTTACGCCAGCAAAGAATTTATGTCAACTATAGGTCTGGTCTTCCCAATGTAAGTCTGAGACATCACTATGAAGTTTCGCTTCCTGCATCAATTTGCATCAGATAAGGGGCAGATGTGAGTGCTCCAACTGCTGTGCAGTGATGCAAAGCAGTTATAAACCCGGCTTCACCTGCCAGGTTTATGGCTACTTTGGCATGATGGAAGAGTGTAAAGCAAGGAGAGTGTGTCCATGAATGTACACTCATGCTTCCTACAGCTATGTCATTTTGATTTAAAGTTGATTACCCATTCATGCCTTCAAATTTGCTATGTATGTATGGTATGATTTCCTTCTATCCCCCACAAATCCTTTTTTTTCCTGAATATGCACAATGACTATAGAGATTTCCTTGGATTACAGATGAAGAGAAATCATACAGGCTTTACAGACTATACTTGTGTAGGAATAACTCCAGGAATAACTCCATTAAAAGAATAACTCCATTAAAGTCAATGGATTACAGCAATGAAACTATAATACAGTTACAGAACAGGTACATAAACATCAGCAGGGAAATAAAAACATCTATCCACAAAACAGGAACTGCACAGACTAAAAAGAAAGGTACTGAATCTTTTGGAAGTAGATTTACTGTAAATTGGTTGTATCTATATGGTGGACCAGAATGTATGTTTTAAAATGTTTTGTATTGCTTCTTAGATCTAGGTAACTAGAAAACATAAGCCGTATAAAACAAGCTTTAGATTAATTGCACTGGCAGATTTCTGTCAGCATGCTCTTTCTCTGAAAAAATTAACAGCTTTTGTCTGGGCATTCTTGCAACCCACAAGCTCTGCATGCTGATACCCAATTCTTGATTATTTTTTTTTAACTTTATTTTAAAGAACCTAAAATAATTTACAAATGTTTATTTGTCATCAAGAAATAGTAAAGTGTTATTATACCACATTTTCAGAGTAAAACTTGTTGAAAGGAAAATTAAGTGATATTATTATTAATAAAATTAATGTTAATATTATTATATAGCAATTTATGTGAAACAGGCATGCTTGGGGATCTATTTTAGAAACCTACTTTAGGATGAGATAAATCATGCCTTAAAAGCTCTTACTTTTGCCACTGACAAGGGAATTAGAGTGGCTAGCCCAGATGTAGCCATATCCATTATAAAGATCCAAGGTTAGGTGAGGTGAGTGCTGCTCAGAGGCCTAAAAAGAAGGTACTTTCTGTCTTTTGGTGTTCCATTGGATAACCATTAAAAGTCTTCCTCTGACCAAGTTACTATATCTGAAAACTTTGTTCATTCTTCCTCTGTCCTTTAGCACATATTTTTCGTCCACACAGGTGGTTCATTGGCACCAGGATTTCTGTGGAAAATAATCTGAAGTTCTTACCCTCTCAGTGGCTGTAACTACATTTAGGGAGTGAAATACAGGGTCTTTTCACAGAATTTTGTCTATCACTTCCAAGCACCCTGGAAGAAATTATCCTAGCTCACCTGGCCGAGGCATTCCTGGCTCTGTCCTCACCCTCCCTCTCCAAAGATCCATTTGGATGGAGCTTTCACTAACTGCAGTTCCTAGAGGTGTCATCCAGGGGGTTGGTCCTGCATTGACATCCTCCCAGCAGGCAAATATACTGCATGAAGATGCGTACCTCATATTCATTAAATTTTGCAAGTGTTTGAGCCTAGCTGGAAAGTATGTTGGTTATTAGTGTGAGCTTTAGTCTTGTGGTTCTTCATACTATGAAAGTTATTAGCTATTTGCATTTTGTATTTATTCTATTTTATAATTGAAGTTTAAGGACAAGACAGTTCCCAGTAAAGTGCTTATTTAAATCAAGGATGTTGTAAGTTCTGTTTCACAAGCATCTATTCTTTTCATGTCTTGACTGGTATGACAGCACTTCTCAGTGGTCACAATCTCTGTTTGCACTCTGTTGGCTATCAAGCTGGCACAACATTTCCTTACCACCTGCTTCCCATTGTTATTCCTATTCTTTCTGTATCTCATTTACTATGCTTCTCCATTTACTTATTTTTCCATTATATCATTCTTTCCATCTTTTCATCTTATTGGTATTATAATCTATATGTCTCATACCAGATCTTCTGTTTGCCCACTATTAATTTTTGACTTTCTCTAGTAGTTCATGCATTCCTGACAATCCTTCTGCTGTTAACTCCTGATTTTTTTTTTTTTCAGTTATCTTCTGCTTTCATTCTTCATCCTTAGGATGTTTTAATATTACTCTTTCACCTCTTCTCCCAGCTGACTCACTATTCTTTTAGAATACAAGAAAATTCCCTGTGACTCCACTTCTGTCCTAAATTATCAGGCATTCACAGATATATGTCTCCCAAATGGTCCTTGTAGCATCCAATAAAATGTATATGCTATGATATATTTTTAAATGTTATGGAGTTTTGCCCCAAAATGGGCTAAATAATGTAACTGGAAACTGGAAGTAATATGATACTTTCAAAAAACTTCTATACTTAAAGGGTATAAAAAATCCAAAGACATAAATGTGTCAAATTAAAAAATTAAATCCTCAAAACTCACACTATGAATTACTTTGTTAATAACGGTCCTTAGGTGCTCCAAATATTTGCCTCTGGGCATGACCAAAATCTGCCCAACTCTACACATACCTAAGACATAGCAGCTTTTATGAATTAGATGTTCTTGTCTACTTGATAAAGTGCTACAGATATGCTAGAAGCCAAATAACTAATTATTCCATGAAAAATACAACAGCTTAAACAGGAAAGTTTGAGTAGTTGTTCCAAGACATCCTTTTAGATCGAGATCAGAGCCTCTACTGCAAAGTAGGATGGGCAAAAAAGATGTAGAAAGCGTTCCTCAGACAAAGAAGAAAAGTTTCCACCCCAAAGGGTTTTCCCCTTTGTCAGGAGATACTGACCTTGGTAGTATTATGACAACTAAAATCTGTGCCAGCTTCTAGTTAGTGAGAAGAGGGCAAGGCATCTACATATAGGTGAAGGCCAGGGATTATGGACTGGGGACTTCATTTATAACCCTCTATTCAAAATTTTCTATTGCCTAGCTTAAAAGAGATACTCAGCATTTCCTAATGGCTTTTGTGAGCTACAATGTCTGCTTTTTTTTGCAGACATGATACAGCAAATTGAAGGCTTTAATTCACTAGGAAGTAAGACATATAAGGCTGAGGCACTGCAACAGCTTTAATCTTTGGGGAGGAGAGAGAAAAGAATCTACCCTTCAGTCCTGATTTAAAGATTTGCAGATTAAGGGAAATAGAAAGAAAAAAGATATTTTCTTTTATGTCAGAAGAAAGCTTACTTGGTAAAAAATAAAATAAAAAAAAATCCAAGCTTATTAGTGAGTGGGGAAATTAAATCAATGGAGAACTAAAAAGAGCCTAATTGCTATGTATTTCTGAAATCTCTCACTAAAAGGTAATAGGCAGCAAATAATAACAAGACTGTCAATACCAACAGGGGTATCTGTACAATTACTGATGAACATTCTAAGGGGATATGCAAAAAATGTATACATATCAATAGGAGAGTGACTAAAACTAGGCACAGGCCCTGTCCGGTCATTACTGAAGCTGGTGGCAATATGACAAAAAAATCCCAGTGCTTTCAGTATTTAAAGGCCACATGTGTCAACTGTCTGCAGAACCACCAGATCTTTCTGCTGTATTCCGCTCTCTTGCACCGTTTCCCTGGCTTAGCTCTGTAATATTTACTGAGCTATCACATATCTTTACTGCATCAATAGATTACTTCTCAGTGCATTCACTCTTTTCTGCAAGAAAATAAGTACATAGATCACATCGCACTATACCAGGAAACTAAGTGGTATATAGAATAATATTCAAATAGTTGATGTTCCATAAAAAGAGTGTTTTATAGCAAAGAAAGCAGTGTGAATAAGCAACTGCCCAGATATGCAGTAAAGTGATTTCACACATTTTGTAAGCCCAGTTCCTGTTGTCTGTCAGCACTCAGCATACAACACCAAGCAATAAAGCTTATCTGATAAAGACAGAGCAATATGAAGTGGTATTGTTATTATTCTTATTATTGTCATTCTTTGGTGGAAGACTGAATGGAGTTGGTATGTGGAGGAGGTTGTCTGAATCAAAAATATTGCCCCTGTATCAGCCAGGGTAGAATGCTAGCAATATCTTACTTGGAGTTTAAAGCAGGGACTAGTGAAGGACAAGATTAGCATATTGTATAAAAGATGAATACAATATATGAAACACATAAAGGAGAAAGGAAGGAGAACACTAAAAATTATTAGATGAATGGAGTAGCAGGAAGGAAAAAACTAAGGAGGTGTTAGTTAACCCATTAAGGGATCTGAATCTTTCCAAGTAAAAGAATGCAATCCATGTTAAATTATGTTATATTAATTTCATCTTTATGTTGTTCCACTACTCTGTATCAGTACCTATAGTGCTATGTTTGCAATGTCTAAACACAAATTCTTGCTTAAAGGTGGTTTACCCAACCAATTTATTACTAAATCTGCTCAGAATGACTGGCTTGTCCCTGGGCACATCGTGTAGCATAACCCAGTGTTTCTCCAAAATCACAAGTTTCTTTCATGGAAAACTATTACAAACTCAGACCCCAGACCAGACAACATGCAACAGGCAAACAGAAAGCAAGGAAGATTTTTCAGGACAAGAGAATAAAACCCCGTCCATCCCTTTCCTTAATAGTATTATAGCCTAGCATGTGTTCCATTGATAAAAATACAAATGGCATTGCCAGCTTATTGCATAAGAAATTGGCATTTCCTATTTAATCCCAAAGCTACCCAGGAGAGTTTCGACAAGGACAGAAGTCTTGCAGCCAGAAAGATGCAAATTTGAACATTAAACATATATATTTTTCCCCTCAAAAATACATTATTTCTGTTTCTATCCATAACATCCAAGAAAATCACTCCAAATGATTGCAGTTTAAAAATAGTATGTAGATCCTGAGCATCGTAAATAATTCTAACTTAAACTGACTTGCTAAAATTAGCCCTGAAAACGGATCCCAAAGAGAAGTAGAGTACACAATAGAACATCAGAAAAATAACCCTAACAACTAATTTCTCCTTTGTATTTTACACTTCTTCCTTTCCCTCATTTTTAGCCCTCCTATCAGTAAAGCTGAAGCTCTGAATTCAACAGGGCTTAATTTTCATGATGTGCTTACGCGAATGGCCTAAACTAGACCAAGTTCCTGAATCAGTTCTTAGTCTTTAATACAAAGGCAGGAGAACACAGGTCTTACTTTCACATGACGATTTAATATATTTGTGGGTGGTTTTTTTCCCTCCCATTGTTAAATCTTTATTCTCTGTTTTTGACATCAAAATTATTTCTACAGAAGCTAATGGTTATGTCACAAATATTATATCAAGTAGTGAATAAATAAGATGACATCTGTTAGCTTTGGGGACCATCTGTTAGGCTGGGGAATTATGGATGTGATGTTAAATTTAAATTATATTAATTGTAAGCACAACAGGGTGGTGTAATAAGCAGTATAAGACACTAGTAACTTTCTGATTTGTGAAAAACAGGAAGTGTTTGGCTGTAGCCAAAGGAATTGCAACAAAAAACCAAAGGAGAGGTTATATTTGCGAAGCACAGAAAAATAAAAAAAAAAAAAAGAAACAACTTTTGCATAGTCATAGGTATTGGATTATGTACATATTTGTAGACCCTCATTTAAGAAGGCATTTAAGCACATGCTGGACTAGAAGTAAACACTTAAATGTCAAGTAAATGACTGAAATCTGAGAGAGATTTCGAGAAATGGAAACCTTGTAGTACAAGCCTTTCCCTCAGAGACTCCGCTTGCTTAGAGCCTCGCACTTTCACTCGTACGAGGCGCTTTTGATGCCAGAATTATATCATAAGTAAATCTTATCATAGGTAAACATAATGGACAGATTTATGCACAATCTAAATGTGGCAACCAAGAGTGTCGAGGGCAGAATGTTCAAAGAAAATACTGATGCAAAGTCAGGTTATATGTGGATGTATGTATTATATAATATACGTTATCATGTATTATGTATTGTATATATTTATACTTAGCCTGTGTCTGAGTTTGAAGCACATCTATCCTGCATGTTTTGAACAGATACAAAGTACTTAGCTTGATTCATGAAGCTGATTTTTTCCTCTTCCTAAATTCATGGAAGTTTATCCAAATAGCAAAATGTTCATTGCCAAAGAGCTTCCGTTCTGGTTAGTTATCTGAAATGTGGTTCAGTAGTCTTCCTCTTTCTTTCTGCTCCCTTGAAAGGCATCAGATATGCTGGTTAAGTATTTTCACTGCTTTGACTTAGGCTTTGTAAGAAATCTAAGCTCCTGTATGGTTTTTGCAATCCATGTTTTACACAATCTCTCTCTTTCCTATCTCGTATATGCTCTCATATGTTTTTCCTCGTACTTCTTTGCCACTTCAGACAATTAACTCAGTTAATTCCATTTTTATTCTCTCCAATTGCATTCTTCTCTGTATCCTCCTGCATAATAACTATACATTTATGACTTTACCTCAGCTCTTCTCACTTAGATATGTCTTTCTGCATTTACTTCTTCTACAGAACCCATTGAACTCTGTTGACTCTTCCAGTTGAATTTAGCAATGGTAAAAAAGCAGGAAAGAGAGTATTTGTGAGAAAAGCAAGGTTAACATAGTT
This sequence comes from Phoenicopterus ruber ruber, assembly GCA_009819775.1. Lineage (NCBI taxonomy): Eukaryota > Metazoa > Chordata > Aves > Phoenicopteriformes > Phoenicopteridae > Phoenicopterus > Phoenicopterus ruber. The sequence continues at coordinate 183,647,177 of CM020215.1, read as the reverse complement.
AATAAAACATCATCTCAGTCATTGTCTTGAATTCCATTTCATCCACACTTTCCTCATTCAGTCATTGTCAAATCCGTTTGCAGATTCTTCAGAGCAGAATAGTGCTTTTTCTCACTCTTTTTAAGACAGTCTAACATACTGGAAGTGCCCTGTAAATAACTATAAAAGATATTGGGAATATAATGATTTTCTATGCATCGATTAACACTGTAGTCAGAAGCTGGGGTAAGATAAGATTCAACCCATATCCCAGTTCACTGAGACCTAGACTGGTGACTTCATTCAATTTGTTTCATGGTGATTGAATCAGGGAGTTGGATCTCACTTTTTTTTTTTTCTTTTACTTGTCAGATATTCTAATGAAAAACTTTCATAACAAAAAGTAATTGACAGGAAAGAAACCTGAACAGTTCCAACAATGTTCTACTAATTAATTTCATTTCTGTTTAAATGTAACCAAATAAAACTGAAAGTGGTTTTGTTTTAATAGATGAGAGTAACATTTTGAAAAAAATCCAGACATTTTTGTACAAAGATTTTTACCTCTATTGAAAGCTTTCCAATAAACATTTGCATCTAGATTTAGTCCTAATACAGGACCTTAAAGAAAATTTATAAATACAAGTAATGTTTTCTCTCGTGTCCCAGAAACTTTGGATTATTCCTATCATCTACAAGCTTCCTCTTAATGTCAGCATTTCTATGTATCTTTCATTACTTTTTCATGTAATCTGTTGTAGTTTATTAGGTGTTATTGTTAAACAGACACTGTATTTTAAAGTTGCCTGAGATGACTCACAATTGTAATTCTAAGGAAATTTTACAGAAACTTGAACAACAGAGCAAAATAAGATGAGATCCTCCTGTCTTTGTATTTGCTTTTGAATCTTCTTCGAAAATGTTAGGAAGGACCAGACTTGAATAATTCTATGTGTTCTGAGTCTTCAAAACACCTCTTACTTTAAAAACGTCTTTCATATTGCAACAACACCTCATTCTTAGAAGTTCTGGCTGATCCCAAACCTGTCATGAAATATTGCCAGCTTATAGAAAGTGACACCAGTCCACAAGGTTGTGGTATGAATTAATACATGCTTATTAATAATAATAATCTAACTGAACAGTGTACTTTCTAGCAGCCTGGGTAACTAGCTTCCAGAAGGTCTTTACAGCTTTTACAATTAATTAAATCATCCAGAGGCAAAAACAAAAAAATCTTCAGCTATCAGTATTAAAAGAACCATGCTGAGAAGCCTGCAGGCTAGGATAAAAGAACTTGACACAGATAAAAAAATATAGAAAAAAAGTACTGCACTGAAGTATATAGGAATGAATGAGAAATACATCCAAATCTCAATTGCACCTCTTAAGTGAATATACATTACACTGTAAATCAGTCCTAGATTTTTAATTCCTAAGCTGTACAAAAAGTGAGGATAAAACATGACACAGCTTTTAAGAATATTATGTGGTCTTATGAGTTTATTTTTGGTGGGGCTCTTTTGTTAAGTGACACATTAAATATTAAGCTGTATCGTCATTGACAAATGTATGCTTTATAGACAAAATGAAGATCAAGAAGTGGGATAATAACATGTTAATACAAAAGCAGAAGACATCTCTCAGCGTTCCTGCTGCATCACATCATTATTGTTTCTTGGCCTCTTAACCTTTCAGCACTTACTGCGGTGAAACATGAAACTCTGACGTGCTTCTGCTGTCCCACCGATGTTTTCCCTTCTCCGTATGAGAACTTCAATGACAACTGAGCTTCACTGAGTCTTCCGCCATGAAATTTCCATTTCTATTATATTCCATACCCCTAGCCTAACTACAGGAAGATATTGTGGGCTTCCCACATGCAAGGAGACTGTTCAAAGCTTGAATATAACTTGGTATTAAGTGAGGAAAATAGAAGAATGGTGCTTTTTGAGAGTCAAGATTTTTTTTTATTTCAACTCTTCCATAGAACTGACAATAGAAGCATGATTTCTTCTTTATCAAATATGAAAAGTAAATGAACTCTCTGGTTCTAACTTCCCCAAAGAGAAGGAGTGACAATTCACTCATTGTTTCATGAATGAGTTTCATTCAGATTGCTATTAGTTCTTCATTGTAAAAAGATTTCAAAATTCTTTGGGCCTGGATTCAGCTTCCATCTGCTGCAAGATATCACCCTTCCCTCAAAAGAAGTCTAGAAGATTTGTTTTGAAGTTGAATAACTAAAAAAGATTAAGACCATATTTAAGTGTAGCTATGCAAAGGGTGAATATTTATACAAATGTGCAAGAAAAAGAGAGAACACTAACAAGAAAAGAAAAAAAAAGCCCAATGTTTAATGACATGCATTTGGGAGGACTTTTTACTAAATACAAGTATACCAACATTGAATTGTGCACTTTGTAACTTTATGTATTAACAGTTCTGCCTGAAAGCTTTATAAAAACCCTGCTTTTGTTATCACATTGCCAAGTCAACAGTATATGTCTCAAGGAAATTTCTATCAGAAAATGCAGGGAGGTAATCACCTACAGAAACATTAAAGACAGTTAAGTGCCTTCCCAAGAAAATCATTAAATCAAAAAATTTAATGCCAGGATGCACAATATGAATGGGCTTTAGCATCCATCCTGAAAGAATTATCTGTTTAAAAGGCACATAATGCATTTCTTATGGTTTAATTTTTCTCAAACAGTATTTTGACAGTGCTAAAAGTTGCGAGTCTATGCCATAAAAGCAAGTGAGATGGGAATATTCTATACTTAGTTCATTGTCAAGGTTTTATGACCCTAACAAATTAATTTCTGGCTAGTTGGCTAAATTAGGTTAATATCTACAGAAAAACAGATTTTTTTTTTTTCCCCCCATAAGTCTAAATGGTAAAAGATAAATTATGAAGTCCATGAATCAGGAATGGATTCAGCAATCTTAATTTATTGTGACTGAAAAGTGTCAATTAGAAATTTAGGCATAAAAAGAGGAAAGGGTCATTTTCATATTATGTACAGCCATTACATTTGTGGCTTTTTAAAAACATCTGTAACAGTGTTTGCAATAAGCATAAATTCCAAGGGCTCCCATTCTCATGCAATATTCTGTGAGACAAGTGTATAAAAACAGTTTGAAATGGAAAATGTTCAATCTAATTTTTTTTCCCCAGGGTTTCTCCACTGTTTGATTAGAGAATGGCTGCATTCAAACATATTACCATTCTGTCAGCAGCACTCACAGACTTGTACTTTCACTGCATGATAAATGAAGTTTACACAGTTTATGTTGTGTGAGGACAGAGTCTAGTGATTCAGTGATGTGCATATGATTTTTAAGTGTCTGATTTGGTTAATCATTAAACATCACATACTCTTAAGGTTTCAAGAATTCTGTGCAAACATGGAAACCGGATGGGCAAGATCCTTGGATGATGTAAATCAGCCTACTACCAAGGAAGTAAGGGAAAACATACCAGCTTCTACCCCCAGTGATCTGGCTGGTGGAATTTTTTTTCCACTTATTCATATTAAAGTACAGATTCCTATTTAAAATGAACTCAGTGTTTAAAGAAGTTTATTTGTTGACACATCAGTCTTCTACACACTTTACTCTTACAGTGTTGCTTGGCAAGCAGTACACATGCAAGATGTGTACAAACTAGATGGTTTGGTTTGGTTTGGGTTTTTTTACACCAATTGTTCATCCATTCTAGAAGTCAATGATCAATTTAGTGATATTTACAGAAGGTCTGCAATCATGGTGAAGAAATATAGAAGGTTGGCCTTCTCGGTTTTTTAAAGGGAATACAAGAAATGACTTGTTCACAATCTAAAAATGCCTAAAAAAGAAGATAGTCCTGATATAGAAGGCTCTTCCATTTGCCAGGTAAGGAACATAATCAGTCAACAGCTGGACACTGACATTAGAAACACATGAGAAATATCATGCAGTATTGTAGTAAAAAGCTGGAGTAGATTCTCCATTCTCCATTTCATCCAACTTATATCAAAGTTGGATGTGTTTCTAAACATTTTGATATGACTCGAAGTAACCATGGCTTGACAGCTGCAGGTCTTTTGGCTTAGGAAAAATTCCAGACTAGATGATCACAATAGTCCCTTCTAGTGTTAAAATACAGAAATACAAACAACTTCTTTTTGGAGGATGGAGAAAAAAGAGAAGGAAAGTCCTCGTGCTTCAGGTCATGACCTAAACTTAACTACCGTAGTCAGTAGAAATAACGTTGAAGTAATAGATCACCTCTAGGTAGTCTGCTGCACTTTGCCATGGTGTTGCTCACAGGCATAGTCAAAGGACTTGACTGGACTAACACCACCTTTTTCCATAATTGTATAGTACAGGCACCCAGCCTGCAGTCTCAGACCTCCGATCTGCCTATGACCCCTAGGGCATAGGCCCTATGTTTCAGTGCCCTTGACTTTATGGAAATGCACATTTATTGACTGAGGGAATAAAACCATGTAGTTTGCTCTGTCTGTATGTTTATCTTAATATGAGATCTACCCTCAGGCAAATATTCTAAGTCTCCAAATACCATCTTCAGCTATATAAATATCTCTTACATAGAAAACCATCAGTGTTTTCAGACAGTTAATGTCATAGATAAGTGTAATAGGTCACCCTGACAGCAAACTTATCCGAGGAACTCTACTTTTCTTCTTGGGTGCAAGATATGACTGTATATTGGTGAGCACATCCTACGAATGATCTACTACAAATAAAATCTACAGTTTTTTGAATCCCTTTCCCATTAACTTGAAGGATTAGGGGTCCTAAAACAGTCATAAAAATAACCTAAAGAAATGTGCCATAAGTGAGTCATACTCTTCCTTTTTACTCCATAACTAACATTCTTACTTCCACATAAATTACTGGAGGGGGGATTGTTTTGTTTTGTTTTGTTTTGTTCTATTTTTCCTCTATATCAAGCAGAAAAGCAGAGTCATGGTTAAAAGCAGAATGGATATTTCCTCTTCAGAACACCTTTTAACATAAATGAACCCAGGAACAATGTATATATTCACAAGGTATTTTCTTTCATACTCTTATTTATATTTAGTTCTGAAATAATTTTTACATATGTGTTTCTAAAATGTTTTATGATAAAGTTATCAACTCACACTTATTAAATTTCTTCTCTCAGGCTCCCAGCAGGCACAAATGAGTCCAGTTTGAGCACTGTAATGGTTCGGTATCTGTTTAGTTTGTACCTTTTTCTGCTAAAGAAAAGTACTGAGCTGCTGAGTTTGGATTTTGCACCTTTCTTGTGACAGGGTGATTACACATAGCAAGGAAGAATCTTCAGATGAATACTGATGCAGACGAATAAATGAACATCTCAAATGAAAGCAATCAAGATGTCAGTACTGCCTTCAAATCAAGCAAATTGTACTAAATGGAATGAAACATTAGTTATCCATACAGAAGTCCCTTACAAGCGTTTACTGTTCTCAGTCAGCAGGCAAATCCCCTTACCCTGGAATCTGTGTTCGTGTCCTCCATGAGCCCTTCTATGTTTTGTCTCCTTATGTCGCATTTTCTTCTATTCATCTTTACAGACAACGCTACCTTTCCTTCTCTTCCTCTTTTCTACTTTTACTTTCATGCTCAGTTCTTGGCTCTAACAAATTTCGAATTAATACTGAAAAACTCTGCAAAAATAATGGACACCTAACCTCTGTTTTGCCACCTTCCAAAATCAAGATTCTTTCCAGTCATTGCAATTGTTTCCTTTTTTCCTTACTCTCCATCTGCCCTGGATATTTAGGAACTGATCTAGGAAACATTTAATTTCATTATGCTGACTAAAATCAGTGGGTCTTACTCTAAAAGCAAAACAGCTTAAATAGCATTATGGCCTTGTTGAACAGGTAAGAGAAGTAAGCATATATTTAAATAAATGTATTGCTGACTTAGGTCCCTAGTTTTCAAATCAACAGATTGCTTGGGCCATAAATAAGACAAAAAATCATAATGCTTAAGGAATTATTTGTTCTCCTACAGGATGGATCAGCAACCAGTAGTGACTTTAATGTATTGCTCACTGTAATAGGAAGAGGCAGCATGTGCAGAATATTTTATTTAAATGTATTGATCTTTTGACATATGTTTCAAAAAAAAGAATAAATTCCAGGAGATCTGATGAAAAAAATCTCAAGTTATATTTTAAAGTAACTTTGCATATATCAACTGCCAACACTGAAACAAAACTCTTTGCAAATATATTAATGCTTGAGCTACTCATTTATCATATAAGTCTCAGACAAGACTCATAAGACTCATTCATGTATTGTTGATGAAGGTCACAGAAAGGCAGACTTTCAAATGACCTTCTCTCTCCCTCAATTACTGCAATGAAACTGTAAAATGAACAGGTGAAGAATACTATATGATTTTCAATGACATACACTCTGAGTACCAATCCTTTCACATCAAATGCAGACTACCAGATGCTTAAGCTGTAACTGGGAAAGTCTGTCCCAGGCTGTTCTATCCATGGATTTGTCTACCTGCTAAGATGAGGCAGAAAATGGTTCTATTGTATCTTTTAAGTCCTCCAAAAGGTAAACAAGTTGGGTGTTCAGCACTTAACAGGTTCTGTAAAGAGCTGTGGGACATAGGAGTTGGTGTAATCATTACTGTAAATAAATAAAGTCTCCTTTCTCTCTCATCCAATTAAACATTTTGTTGTGGAGCCTAAAACCTAGGATACACTGCCTTGTGGTGTCTGTTCACCTAAACCTTGCACCAATTAGTGGAGAGCAGAGATGATCTCCCTGAGAAATTTGATGCTTCTAAGGAAAGAACACACCAAGGAATTATCCTAGAAGCCATATGTATGCACCTGGACAGACACATGTATACTGATTGTATATTTGGAAGGCAGCGACTAGATATTGCTACTCATTTTTGTACAATCTTTAAACTGACTCATACTGATTTGAAACTCCTTGGACAAACTAGGACAACACTAGCAAGTGAAGAAGGGATAACAACTCCCTTTGAATTCTAAGGTTCCATAAGTAAAGGTTTCATAACCTTCTTAAAAACATGACTCCTCCTGACAGAGAACTTCCATCTTTGCCTGGAAAAGAAAGTTCCCATATTTTTTCTATATCTTTATGTCAACTTCTCAAATATTTGTATTTAAAGTTGCAAGCTGTCTTGCTTACCCTCTGCAGATCATTGATTTTCTTACCTAGGAGATTATGCACAATTGCTTTTGCAGTTTTGAGCATGGAGTTAAATCCAGTTGGTGGCTGGTCACAAGTGGTGTTCCCCAGGGCTCAGTATTGGGGCCAGTTCTGTTTAATATCTTTATCAATGATCTGGACGAGGGGATCGAGTGCACCCTCAGTAAGTTTGCAGACGACACCAAGCTGGGAGGGAGTGTCGATCTGCTGGAGGGCAGGCAGGTGCTACAGCGGGATCTGGACAGGCTGGATCGATGGGCCAAGGCCAATTGTATGAGGTTCAACAAGGCCAAGTGCCGGGTCCTGCACTTGGGTCACAACAACCCCAGGCAACGCTACAGGCTTGAGGAAGAGTGGCTGGAAAGCTGCCTGGAAGAAAAGGACCTGGGGGTGTTTGTCGACAGCTGGCTGAATGTGAGTCAGCAGTGTGCCCAGGTGGCCAAGAAGGCCAACGACATCCTGGCCTGTATCAGAAATAGTGTGGCCAGCAGGAGTAGGGAAGTGATTGTCCCCCTGTACTTGGCTCTAGTGAGGCCACACCTCAAGTACTGTGTTCAGTTTTGGGCCCCTCACTACAAGAAAGACATGGAGCTGCTGGAGCGTGTCCAAAGAAGGGCAACAAAGCTGGTGAAGGGTCTAGAGCACAAGTCCTATGAGGAGCGGCTGAGGGAACTGGGGTTGTTTAACCTGGAGAAAAGGAGGCTGAGGGGAGACCTTATCGCTCTCTACAACTACCTGAAAGGAGGTTGTAGAGAGGTGGGTGTTGGTCTCTGCTCCCAAGTAACAGGCGATAGGACAAGAAGAAATGACCTCAAATTGCACCAGGGGAGGTTTAGATCAGATATTAGGAAAAATTTCTTCACTGAAAGGGTCATCAAGCATTGGAACATGCTGCTCAGGGAAGTGGTTGAGTCACCATCCCTGGAGGTATTTAAAAGACATGTAGATGTGGCGCTTAGGGACATGGTTTAGTGGTGGACTTGGCAGTGTTAGGTTAACGGTGGGACTCAATGATCTTAAAGGTGTCTTCCAACCTAAACGATTCTATGATTCTAAGAGTAAAGTACTAATGCCAATTTTCTCATGAAGCAGCAAATAACATTTACGCTCATGAGTCACCACTTCAAGAAAACTGAACAGGGAGATAAAGATAAACAACAAAAGGCAAATGTTCTAAATTCAGGAACCTCCATTTCTCCTCCTCCCTTACACCTTCTCTCCCCCTCTGCCTCCTCCACTGCAGGGAGAGCATGTGTCTGTTCAACAGCACAGACATCATAGAGGGGATTGTAAGAATTGTGAATTGAAAGGTCAAAGTGTGAAAGGAAAGCTTGGCTGTACAAATTAACAAGCATTTTCTAATTAATATCAGTAGGTATATAGGACAATTCTATCTTGCTGGGCATAACTGAGCTCATAGTTATGGATTAAATGAAGAATAAATAAAAAAAAAGAGAAAGAAAAATAATAATGTGCCTGGTTTGACAGCTGCAACTCTAATACCATCAGTACAGAAAGCAGATTTAAAGAAGAGCCACAGCAAAGTTATGATTAAGAACTTCGTAGCTATTTATCACCTTTCTTACTTAGTGTTTCCATATTTCTGCATGGTTGGGTATGCATTTATGACTGATGCATGTAGCATATCAATTGTTTTCACAGTGTATTTATAAAATACTTTTAATGGCTTATAATGGAATATTTTGCTTTCTGATAAAAAGAATAATACATCAACGCAACAGGGAGAATGGAAATGAGAGAAAACATTTGTTCAGAAAGCTTTTAAATGATACTGTTTGTTCATGTTAGCATTTTTTTTCCTATCGCTATGTCTACCCTTCTTCGAGGAGGACCAAATCAAGCAATTATATAGCAAAAAAAGAATGCGTTGCCTCACAGTTCATGTATTAGCAGGGGAACTGGCAGGGGATGATTTGCAAAATTGCTGAGCTCATGTAACAACAACTGAAGTCCACAACTGCTGTACCTTGAACACATGGAAAGCTACACTGTAGTAAAGATTCTAAAAAAGTGTGTTGTCAGCATATCAAATAAGGCACCCCAAATTAGAAACTTTTAGTCTTTCTCTGCTTCAGCTACCCATTTATAAGATGGAATAATACAGCGAAATATTTTACAGCAATACTGTGAAAATACATGCATTATTGTATAAGGCATACTTGGCTACCATACTGACAGGTACTATAATTCTCCACAAGATAATCAATAATTTAGTGTCCAGGACAAGTTTTCAAATAGCATTCAGAAACTGTGATGATCAACAGGATGCAGCACAGCTTCTCACTGATGTTCATCCACCCATTCAGGAGGCAGGAGATGTGGGAAAATGGTCTGAGGACAGTTTTCTGCATATACACAACTTTAAGTTTCATAGATGGCTTTAAATTCTTAAACAATTTTGCAATAACTAATGCAATAATAACAATGGGAAAAAACTGAAAGACGGAGCAAAGGGATCCTACAAAGTGTATAGAAGAAGCAGGAACAGATGAAAAAAAGAGAAAGGAGAAAAGCTGGATGATACTCTGTGCTTAGTAGAAAGTCAAACTGCACTCAGTAGAAATAATCACGAACCCCACAGAGTTTTCCATACATCATTCTAAAAGCAAAATAAAATGAGGTCCAGAATGTAGCTCTTTAAAATACCAGTAATACATTATTTCAGGCAAGTCTTTGTGCCAGACTCTCCTCACCAGTAAAAAGTGATCGGTGGTACTCACTTTGCTACAGGTCTGTGAATTCATTATTTACTAAAATGGTGTGGGAGTGAAACTTTAAAATGAAATATGTACAACAGCCCACCCATGGTTACTTGGCCTGTGAAAATATCAGGACAAAACCAAAATAGTTTCTTATTTTCAGAAGTCTAGAGGTGAGTGAGCTAGATTACACTTGGGCATCTTTAACTTCCAATTTTAGAATCATTTTTCTGAACAAGATTCAAATACTTGCCCCTGGATTCCCAAGAATTTTAACTCATCGTGCCAGCATGACATCAAATTTGTTAACATTTCACTCTTAAAGAACTACGAAAACATTATTTAGTATTAATGAATGTATTGGGTATTATTGTACATGTGCCCCATGGTATAGAATCTGCCTTTTGTAATGCTGTTTGGAAGCAGTCTGCCCTGTGGACAGATGTGACTATCAAATTCAATGCCTGCAGCACATTTGCTGACCTTCAGCAAGCTCTGACTTTTTTATGTTGCAACATTATTTTGTTTTATTATTTTACCCAAAGAGAGCAGTCTGTCATCAGCAAAGAGATGCTTTTATCTTAATCATTGATCCCATATTCATAAATATTCAGATTTTCAGTCTCCCAGGAACACTGTTCACTATTTCTTGGTATTGAAAAAAAGCAATTAAATCATTTCAACGAAAGCTCAATACATTAAAGCTGATAGTCCAGTTATATTAGTAGCATAAGACCGTTTTTGTTTGTGCTTGTTTAATTCTGTACCATTCTAAGCATGCAGTCTACAAAGCTTTCACATTAGGTGTAGCTCCATTATATTCAAGAGGAATACTTACAAAGTGTCAGACCTTGAATTTGCAAAATCTGGAGGGAAGCATTTTCTTCATTCTTACTACCAGATTCTGGTAGAATTGGCCTGTGATTAAACATGTCAAGGACCAAGAAACAAGTCAATATATTAAAAAAAAAAAAAAAATAGGCTGAAGCCTGACACCAGTATAAAACTGGAATAATGTCATTAAATTTAATAGATTAAAACTGGTACTTAGAAACAATTTGTCCACGGTGTCTTGGAAGGGAAGAGAGGAAATTAAAGCGCTTTTGAATTCATCTCTGTAGAAGACACAAGTATGGAAATGGTCTTTATGATGCAGTGAATTCAGCAAGTTATCTTAATTCCTTCAAGTCAGAAGCCTTCGGTTTATCATGCTCATAGAATAAGCTACATATATTTTTTGTAAACATATGTGCATTAGAATGAGAATGCCTGAAACATAATGATGACTATGACTTTGATAATCTCTTGGAGACAGATCAAATTACACATTTTTATAATTTCTTCTTTCTTTGTACATGAGTTTCATACAAATATTAGGAAGAAAACCAACCAAAAACTTAAACAGCAACAAAACAGCCTATTTTTTCTCATCATTATATATATAATTATATATATGTAATTTTATTATAATTTCTTTATAGTTTAAGTTATGAGGACACTCCATTGTCAAGCACTGGTGAAGAGAAAAAGGAAGATTTACATTCTTAAATTTGTGCATTTCAGTTCATGCAGTCACTTGAATACCAGGACGCTGCCTGAAGTAAGAATATTATGCTTATCTGTACTCTGGTTTAAGATATTCATGTAGCTGTAAAATTTTAGACCAGGATAAACCAACAAAATACCTGTCCAAATCACATGGTCTTGACAAACATAAAATTTTGGAGGCTGGGAGAGAGAAGGAAAGGACTTATCATGCTACAAATACTTTGAATCTTTCATGTTATATTTCTAAATGCTATTATATGTAATTGGTATGGGTAATATTTTTCCTCCATTAAAAAGTTGTGTGAGAAGGATTATAAGGTTTAAAATATTAAGGTTGTAAATATGTTAAGTATCTTAAGTATCTGAAGTAAAGGATTTGTGCCCTCTGAATTTTATATTTGTCAACAGGGAGCAACGTTGATTTTGTCAAGTAATTAATAATGCATATTGTTAATAAAAACAAAAACTTTGTTTGAACACTAGGAATAAGCCTTGTATTGACTGGTCTAACAGTGGTCCAATGGTCATAAGATACTTTATCTGCCAGTACCCCAAAAGAAATCATCTTCTTTTATTAGGATTTTTTTTTTTGTCAGTAAGTGTCTTTTGGCAGTCAAGCCAAAAGAATCTAGGAAATAGTTCTCCTGATAGTATTCTTAATAGGGCAAGAAATCTTAGGCATGTATTGCATGATCTGCAAAGAAATCTGTTACCACCATGAAGAACAGAGTGCTGAATTACAGCCTGCCCCAAGAAATCACAGAATCACAGAATGGCAGGGGTTGGAAGGGACCTCTGGAGATCATCTAGTCCAACCCCCCTGCCAGAGCAGGGTCACCTAGAGCAGGCTGCACGGGACTGCGTCCAGGCAGGTTTTGAATATCTCCAGAGAAGGAGACTCCACAACCTCTCTCTTTAGTCTGATATAATTATTATTAATATTTCCAAATCACTTTAGTAATAATTAAAAACTAGTTATTATTTTCTGCAAAATATATCTCCTGTCTAGTACAATGCCCATGCACGAGCATGGCATAGATAAAAAAATTTGAATTAGAAATCAGGGAAAAAAGATCTAATATCACTGAATGTACATATTCTTGGAGAAACAGGGAACACTCTCGGTTTAATGGCCGTTTAACTTGCTGTGTGTTTCAGAGATACTTGCTTGACTTCAAAAATAGAGAATTTCCACTTCTCTTAGTACTTTATTCTAAGACCAAATAAACATGACTATTAAAATTAACTTCTTATTGCACCCATTTAATTCCATGAAAGTGTTTTTATTTTCTTCTGTGGTTCTGGGATTTTACCAGCACTTGACAACAAAGTGTCCTCATAACTTTAATTGTAAAGAAATTATCGCCTATTATTATGGATTGCTTGGATCCAATGCATATATGTAGCAATAATTTGGCAGGTAATATTGATACAATTTACTCAGCCATCAACTTGATTCACCAATATTTTGTACAACGGAATTGTACAAAACACACAGAGGCATCTGGATATAGGGAGGAAGAGCCACACAATGACCGTGTGTTTAAATATTTTCACTCTGTTCACTCTGCCGTCTCTGAAGTAATAGCTTAGAAACTGCATCTGACATTGCTATGGCTCTCTGGGATTTTGGAGAGGAGCACATGGGAAAAAGAAGGTGGTCTGTTAAGAGAGCAACCGAGGCAAATATTGCATAAATCTATATGAGAGAAAAAAAAGAGCTCTCATTCTAAATACCTTGCTACTGTAAATGTTCTCCAAATTGGTGTTAGAATGATGATGTCTGATTAGCCAACAAGAGTGCCGCTCCTGGGACTGTATGGAGGCCATTCTTTGCTAGCCAGGAAAAAGCTAAAAAGGTCTGACAGTCTGTTTCTGCACCTCGTTTCCTTCATTACCTATTTTCACCCTGAATTTGCAAGCATGATATGGAAAATGTAGCAATAAAAAAAAAAGAAGGAAAGAAAAGGACAAAGATCACATTCTCACACTCAAGAGTAGTACCACAAAAGGAAAAAAAAGACTTTTTAGTGGCTATTTGTCTGATGACTGGCACAATCCAAGAAAATGAAGTTTTCAGTCTGTTAAGATGGTTTTTTTTCTCATGAAGAAAACAGCAACAGAATGATAATATCGTTAAAATTAGCAGCACTAATGAAGTTGTTTCTGATTGCCTAATTTCTCACCGGCAGGGTTTACAAACTGCCCAGGTAATGACTATGGAGTTTGTTCTGGACATGTCCTGTTTTATTTTCATTTATTGGATCTATTTTACAGCTTTCCCAGGAACTGGTAAGACAACCAAAATAGCTACAAATATCTCAACTTCCCCCAAATTATGTTAATATCCTTATCAACAAAATTTGTTATACTATTTGCATACAGTTGATGCTCCTGCTTATGTGTGAAACAAAACCTGAGTGCTAATGACTTTCTACAACAGAAAAATGCCTAAATGCTCTTAAAATAGAGACGTTTTCACTTAGGATAACTTATACACAACATTTTAAAGTGAAAAATCAGCTATGTGAAATAGTGCTTTACCTGTCTAATCTTACAGTATATATAATAATTGGCATAATATCTGAAAGCTATATAACCATTATGAACTTTTTTATCCTCATAATGTCTTTTGGATGCAATAGACAGGGACAAAAGTAAAACGCCCATTTTACAGATGAAATAAAGGAGCGCAAAGTGGCTTATCACTTACCTAAACTGACACAGTTGACGTGTGGTTACACTGGGAACTATAAAAGTCTTAATGGTACAGTCCCTTTTATGGATAAAAACTTCTATAGATTGCTTTTCCTAATTCATAAATATGGCATATGAAAATAAATTACGATATTGCAAATAGAACTAAATAAACACAGCAAGAAAGGAAGCAAATATAAATGCTTGATTCGTGCATAGTGCAGATTTTATACAATTTCATTATCATATAAATAGCTCACATATATAATCTTTCGTGCGTTAATTCTGATAAATGTTACAGTAAAAATTAAGATTAATTGAGGTTGCTTTGAAAGATTTGCTAGGAGTTATATCTGCAGTACTTTTTAGCCTAGTTACATTATGTTCTGAAAAGTTTCAGTATTCTATTAGTGATTTACGATATCTGCTTACTCGTATTTTTATAGACTGCTAAACTGTGTAAAATTGCTTTTTTCAGTCTTAACTTTTGATGCTTAGAATTCTTCGCTTTTTTTTTTTTTTAAGCTTGAGTCTTCAGAATATACAGAGATCTGCTACAAGACTGAATTGCTAAGTGTTTTGGAAATTAATACATGATAGCTGAGAAGAAGCATTAAATCTGCATAAGCCTACAAAGGTTCACAGCTAAAATGGGTTACAAAAAGAAATTGAAGGGCAAACATTATTTGTTGTCATTGAAGGACACTAAGTTTTCTCACAGTCACAAAGGTGTCTAGGGATATATTAATTCTTCCTTTGGATCTTACACATACAGAAGTACTGCATACCCTTCTGTGCAGGTAGAGATTCAAATAAGGCAGCTGAGAGCAGGAAAGAACTTTATTCGGCATATTTATTGAAATATGCAGTGAAACACTAGAATTCTGATTTTTTACTGACTTACACCTGGTGCACACATTTTTGTCTTTAAAAACTGAATGAAAAATGGATTTAAAATATAACCACAGCAGAATGTCAGCATTTTATACTCACTTTGCACAGATTTACAAAACTACTTGTTATATATGATAAACTATGAAAAGCACATTTCGGTACGAGAGCCTCTCATTTCACAGCTGTACCAAACAGAGCCTTTCATTTCAGAACCTATAAAAAGCTTTGTGTCACACTACTGCATCCTTAAAACCCATGACACAAACTGCATTTTGGGGTATCTCTATTTCCATTAGTGGATTGTATCAGGATCTTGTTGCATCCTCTTGTCTTTCAGCCGCAGTTCAGCATTTGCAAATTTTCACAACAGGAATTAAATTAACTTAGATCTCCTCTCTCCCGCTTTTACCCTTTCTTCTCCTGCATGCTGCCAATTTTCCTTTGAATGTCATCCACACAGTTGGGTTAGAGCACTACAAGCAAACCAGATTTTCTTGTGCAGCATTGACCACCCTGCTGCTTTGGTACTCTATCCAAAATAAACGGGCATAGCGGATCTTCAGTCAGTAGTGCCAGGCTCAGCAATGTTCAGCAATGAAATTCCCCAGAAAACTTAATAAAATATGAAAAGCATTTATCCAATTTTCAGTGAATAAATGCCATGTCCCAAAGTTAGTGTCATACTTTAAAATCTCACAATGGCATATTAATGAATAGGGTTATTCTTTGTTGTTACTTTGCACTCTTCAGAATTCTATAATGCATATCATGCAAGTGTTCCTCTGGGATGAAACAGCAATAAATCTTTAATAAACTATGAGCAACATTTCAGTCTGAGTGACAAACATTTTGCTACAAAAGTATTACTGGATAAATTATATTTAAAATAAACAAACGTGGAGATATTATTAAAAGTTTGTCTCTTTTTCCAGATATGTGTCTCATATTTGAGTTTGCTTGGAATTAAACACCAGTAAATCTTTAATGAGGTATGAATGAATATACCAATCACTTGAGAGTTATTGACACATCAATATCCATAGAATAGTATCTTATTAAACCATTGCAGTTCCTTCCTTGATAGACATTATATATTCAGTATTAATAATGCATGAGCATTTTTAATTCATTTCTGTTGTTACACCTTGTCCTTACTCCTGCAGCAACATTATTAAAACTGATTTTATAAATATCATTTTCTCGAGATACATATGTTAAGTGTGACTGGTACTGAAGAGTTGTAAATGTAGCCGAGTTTAAAATTCCTAATTTATTACTGATAAATAATACATGGCTTAACAAACAGAATGGCGTTATACTTAAACTGTTATTTCTACCAGATTGACCCAGAAGGAAGGAGAAAGCTCTGTCTTTTACAGGTCTGACCTACATTTGTAAAGTACTAATTTGCAAAGATCAGAGAGCTATGCAAGTGTGAATGCTGATCTTTCCACTTTGACATCTGGCTTCTGAGGGTTCTCACTGCAGCACCATCCACATCTTTCTTACACTTCCATATGTTAATTGTTGTTATATTGAAGTCACGCTCCTAATCTGATTCAGGGTACAGCATCCCTCTAAAGACAGGGAAAACTCCGTTCCCTTTGGCTTCTGTCTTCACCTGACACGGTGCCACCTACAATTGTTTTCTACCAGACCAAAGCACTGAAAGGTTCTGCAGTGACATTGCCCTGCTGTGCGCCCAAGTCAGTTGGACGAGCACATAAAGCAGCACTGGTTAGAAATGAGACAGTGTGAGAACTGCATTTTGTGAATGGAGATTTAAACAACTTGGCAGAATTTAAAGTTCTGCAAAATGAGGGAAGAGCTGCCTCTGTATCCTGCACTGTTTGACTACACCCATGTCCAAGTATTTTTTTCTTAATCGCTTGATGATTTTACTTCATAAATGTCAAATCACTTTCCAGTTACTAATGAATGATTTCTTGTAAGATCTGTGCCTAACAAGTAAAAGGTAAGTATCATTTCCTGAAATCACTGATAGGGACACTGAAACTCGGTGACATGCTGTGATTAGCTTGTATAATCCCTGGTAGTCTCTGGCAGGGCTGGATCACTTAAAAGATATTACTATGCTTTTTCTAAAAGGCACCTTGTATTTCATGTTTCTATAGACAATTTACCACCCTTTTACTGATGTATTTTAAGCAGAACATCATTATTAAATGTGATCATGTTACTGCTAATAATGATTTTGATAATGGTGATATTTAGGTGTTCAGCTGCAGTCCTGTTAACAGTTGGTTCCCTGTTGAGCTCCAGACTTTGAATACATGACAGAAGGACTTTGTAAGGGTGGAAGGTAGCAGAAGATCAGATACAACAGAAAGGGTTGTGATCGGTGGCTAGGAGTCCAGCTGGAGGCTAGTCACCTGTGGTGTACCCCAGGGGTTGATACTGGGGTCATTGCTGCTTAACCTCTTCGTTAATGACATGGATGATGAGACCAAATGCACCCTCAGCAAGTTTGCAGAGGATGTAAAATTAGGAGGTGTGGTTGATGATACACCAGACATGCTGCCTTTCAGAGACACCTCAACAGGCTGATGAAATGGGCTAACAATAACCTCACAAAGTTCAACACTGGGAAATGCCAAGTCCTGCACCTCTGGAGGAGTAACACCATACACTAGCAGAGGCTGGGGGCTGACTGGCTGGAAAACAACTTTGCAGAGAAAGGTCTGGGGATCCTGGCAGACAACAAGCTGATTATGACCCAGCAATATGCCCCTGCAGCGAAGGAGGCCCACAACAACCTAGGCTGCGTTAGGAAGATTGTTGCCAGCAGATCAAATAAGATGATCCTTCCCTTCTCCTCAGCACTGGTGAGACATATCTGGAATGCTGGGTCCAGTGCCAGGGCCTACAGTACAAAAGAGACATGGACATTGTCGTGGTTTAACCCCAGATGGTAACCAAAAAACCACGCAGCTGCAAAGCACAGTAGCTGCTGGAGAAAAAACTAGCTGCGTCCTGGCTGAAACCAGGACAGACATACTGAAGCAAGCCCAGCAAAAGGCCATGAAGGTGGTTACAGGATGGAGGCTGAGAGAGCTGGGGCTGTTCAGCCTGGAGAAGAGAAGGCTTTTCTTTATACACAAGGATAAGAATCCCCTGAGGCTGGGAGGGAGCAAAAAAGAGGGAGCCAGACTCTTCTCAGTGACACCCAGCGACAGGACAAGCGGTAATTGACAGAAATTGAAATAAAGGAAATTCCATTTAAACAGATTTTTTTTTTTTTTTTTTTTTTTAACTTTGGGGGTGCTCAAGCACTGAACAGATTGCCAAGAGAAGTTGCAGAGTCTCCATTCTTAAATACATCCAACGGCCAGCTGGACATAGAATCATTGAATCATAGAATCGTTTAGGTTGGAAGAGACCTTTAAGATCATCAAGTCCAACTATTAACCTATCATTACTAAGTCCACCACTAAACCATGTCTCTGAGTGCCACATCTACACGTCTTTTAAATACCTCCAGGGATGGTGACTCAACCGCTTCCCTGGGCAGCATGTTCCAGTGCTTGACAACCCTTTCAGTGAAGAAATTTTTTCTAAGATCCAATCTAAACCTTTCCTGGTGCAATTTGAGGTCATTTCCTCTTGTCCTATCGCCTGTTACTTGGGAGCAGAGATTGACATATACCTCTATACAACCTCCTTTCAGGTAGTTGTAGAGAGCGATAAGGTCTCCCCTCAGCCTCCTTTTCTCCAGGCTAAACAGTCCCAGTTCCCTCAGCCACTCCTCATAGGACTTGTGCTCTAGACCCTTCACCAGCTTTGTTGACCTTCTTTGGACACGCTCCAGCAGCTCCATGTCTTTCTTGTAGTGAGGGGCCCAAAACTGAACACAGCACTCGAGGTGCAGCCTCACCAGGGCCGAGTACAGGGGGACGATCACTTCCCTACTCCTGCTGGCCACACTATTTCTGATACAGGCCAGGATGCCGTTGGCCTTCTTGGCCACCTGGGCACACTGCTGGCTCATATTCAGCCGACCGTCAACCAACACCCCCAGGTCCTTTTCCGCCGGGCAGCTTTCCAGCCACTCCCCCCCAAGCCTGTAGCGTTGCCTGGGGTTGTTGTGACCCAAGTGCAGGACCCGCACTTGGCCTTGTTGAACCTCATACAATTGGCCTTGGCCCATCGATCCAGCCTGTCCAGATCCCTCTGTAGCACCTTCCTGCCCTCCAGCAGATCAACACTCCCACCCAGCTTGGTGTCATCTGCAAACTTACTGAGGGTGAAGCACATGGTCTTGAGCAAAGAGCTGTAGCTTACCTTGCTTTGAGTAGAGAGTTAGACTAGATGTTCTCCAACCTCAATCATTGTGTGATTCTGAAAAAGTGGCGAGCAGGTGGTAATGAGACTACCTTGAACAGTGGATACACGATAGGAGCAGCATATTTGCTTCCCTTAACTATGGGATATAATGTGAATGACAGACACAGAATTTGAGAACGATCTTTATTCTGTTTACAATCAAAACATATAATTTGCACAAGCAACCCAGAATCTTCAGCAATGGAGTTAGTAGAGAAGAGAGATAAATCTCTTCTGAACAGTTGAGAGTTTCTATTGGTACTTTAACTGAGATTATTTCTGAAATCAAAGAACACTGGAAAGTCACTTAAAGCTGTTTGATTCTTCTATTGTCATTTTTCAGCTGTCTAAAGATGCCTTATGTTTATACTGGTGTATAATGCTTAGGCTCTGCAAGCCCCAGTGAATTATGTAAAAATACTTTGCAAGACACAGTGCTGGTCATGAGACTTCTTCCACGATTAAATCACATTCAGGTCTAATAAAATATTATGAAGATCACTTCACTAGTACTAGCAGCATAGGAGGAATAAAATGACTATCAAAGAGCTGGCAAACTGAATGGTGAGAGGTAGGCATGGCAATCAAAAGAACAGTTATGACCTGTGAATTATTCAGTACGCTCTAAGATGCTGTTTCTTCCAAAGTTTAAGATTTCTGAAAATTTCTCTATCACAGGCAGCTCAGATGCAAAACTAGTTCATTTTGATTTGAATTACATTTCAAACCATAATCTATCCATAGCTTTTTCCACTTCTGTGGTGGAAATATCTAAGTGGTGGATAAAAACTATTACTAATCAAGCTTTTGAAAAACAAACCAAACCAAACCAACACCAACACACACACAAAAAAAAAATCCTAGAAAAAACAGAAATCTTCCATAAGAAGTTTGTAGGTTTATGCACCTCAGAGCCCTCAAGGTCACAGTCCCACTCCACTTGCTGGTACAGACCCACTCAGAGACTAGAGAGTCCCTCACCTGGGAAAAGAATGAGAAATGGAGTTTAATGAGGAGATAGGACAGACTGCGCTGATCAGGTGCAGGGCATGGCCAGGTAAGTGTGTCAACGAGCAACCTGTTTACACTTGACTGGCCCTTTCTATCCCCTTATCTGTTTATTTTCCCACACTTGTTATTCCCCAAATCACCTAGATCTCTCTCTTTCCCTGGTTCCTAACCTGAACATCCCATAATGTCTTCTGTAACCCTGAAATGCTTTCTTCCTACATCCCTTAATATCCCATACAACTGAGGACAGTAACCTCCCTCTGAAAAGGTGCCTCGGAGAGTTGTTCCTGTTGACTTATCTTGATGGGTTTCATGCCTAGACACTGGGACTGAGGGTCTCCTGGGACAGCCCTGTCAGGAGTCTGGTCAGGGTGTCCCTTCCTCCTGAGTCCATAATTTGGGTTCCCTCCACCTGCCATTGTGCTCCTGTACTCCTCTGTGTTTGTGGAGATGGGCCTCTGATGGGCTGATGGCTCCTGTGATGCACCTGGGCAGGGTAGTATTTGGGACCCCCCACCTGCATTTTCTCTCTGGACTTCTTTGTGGGTGTGCAGATGAGCATTTTATCACATAACATAATGCAAAAAATGGCAGATAAATCATTAAAAAATATCTTTTTCTATAGAGAAAATATCAGAGGCATAGATATATTGTAGACATCATAGTTAAAGGCTTTGGACTAAGTTTGCAGAGAATCTATTGTCCTGGTACACTAGACATTTTTGCCTCTAACAGGAAGTATTTCTACCATTAGTCCTCTGAATCTCAAATACTATGGTCATTTCTGAAGTTATCTGAAGCTCTGGTTTCACTTTTCGTGAAAGTAGGTTTTTCAGTATGTTCAGTTAGAGATGAGAATATTCAGTTCTAGTGTCTTTCTGCCCAACAAAGAGTGTTTCTTTTTTTTTTTTTTACGACTTTGCTTCAAGCTATAGTCTCTGTAGAAGGAGTGTAATGGTGTTTAATATATATATGCCTTCTCTACCACAGGCCAGAGGAAAAGAGGACATTTCAGTGAATTTGGTGCATGTTTACTTGCAAGTGTATATTCATATGAACATCTACAGTTCCAAATGAGAAACTTTCTAAAGAGTATATGTTTATGATTTTTATTATTCTGGGAACAGCTACAGTGGCTTCTTTCTTTTTTATCACTATTAGGAGCACAGATGAGTCCATTGAATTTGCTTTGTGCTGCTGCCTCTGTCTGCTAAAACATTTCAACTTATATTTTACCAGATTTTGTTTAATCATTTCCAAGCACTGAGCAGTTATTTTTGCATGTCTTTCAACACTTGGCAAAGTCATTTTAAGTACTCATGTGTAACATAAAATATCAGTATACATTTAAAAGAAATGTGTGATGTAATATTTAATAACTTACATTTCTACACCCTCTTTAATGGAGAAATATACAATTGCATTAATTAAGCTTCCCAACTCACATGTGACACTGCAAGTTTCTGTAATGTTTTTTTCTTACTGAAGTAAAGAGACGAAAATGTAGAAAACAATAATACAAAAACCTAAGGCCAAGAATAGAATTTATTTACCCATCAACTTGGTAGATGCAAGAATATAAGATGGAGACTGTCCTTTCATTAAGTACCAATGACACACTGGGAAACTGGATCATCACAGTTTCTCTCAGTAATGAAGGGAGGCAATAAAGTTCATCATGACGTTCACTCTTCAGAATAGTGCTATTTTAATTAAGCTGATTCATTTTTGTATTGGACACAGAGTAAATGCTATCGCTATCTGAATAATAGACCATAATAGTGTCTAGAATGAATTTAGTACCTCAAAACACAGAACTCTTTCTCATTGTGTTCATTAGTGGCCACAGCCAATCTAGTTCTTGGGTAGAAAAGTAGTTTCATAATCCCTCGGTGGTACCGCTATTACTGTATCAGAGTTTATGACCATCTACAACTGTCAGATTAACATCGTGCCAGAAGACTGGAATTTTCTGTGACCCTGCACCCCACAGAAACAGAGAAGACAGACCCCTCAAGCCAAGGAGACGAATGAAAACAGAAGCCTCCTAGTGGAGGGTATTTACAAAGCGACTCACGAAATTCAGGCCCTGCACCAACAGGAGACTGGCCTTTAGTTTAGTAACCTCATAGAAGAATACAGTAATATTTGAGTAGAACAAATTTCTTGAATATTAGTTTCCATTCCTGTCTCCTGCAGGTATTATGTATCACAAAATAACTTTTCAGCCTCAATCTTAAGACTAGGATTTCTCACCCATCCTGTTCTAAAATGTCACTATTCAAATAGCAATTGTCTATTTTCCAGCCTAAATGTACTCACAGCTAACATTGCTTGTTCTTAGTGTTCTCTTTCCCTGACTGGAGACAGTTTTTTGTTTTTTTCTAGGTGATTTCATAGATTGTTACTCATATAACACTGTCTTAACATCTTTTTCCTTATATCTTGTGACAGAAATTTATAGGAAGAATGCCTAATTTACAGCATGATCTGAATATAGCAAGGATAGAATTGTCTCCGGTATCTTTAGGGATCTGTTTTCATGGTTTGGGACTGGCTATTAACCACTACAAATAGTTTTCTTACAGCAGCAAATATTACATTCTGCTCCATTTCTTCAGCTTATTTATGTCCAGTCTTTTCAAGCACTCTCAGGAAATCAGTGGAAGAATTTCCATAGCTACAAAGCAAAGAAGTGATGCAAATAAATGTTGATTTTCTAGATATTAATACTATTCCTCACTGTTTATTTTTTGTGACTATTTCATAATTAATATACATATAATCATTATTTAAATGTGATTCGCCAATCAGATTGTTTGATTGTAGGTCAAGCCTGCTTTACATGAGTATATTGATTACCATCACCAGAGAGCTAGTGTTATTTAAGTAATGTATGTTGTATACCATCAAGGTTCCAGGTACTGAAAATATAACATGTATACAAATACAAACAGAAAGAGTAAAGTGTATCTGAAACTTCTGAAGCTTTTACTTTAAGGCATTTCTGTATGTCTTACTTATTACATTATTACATTAACATTCTATCTTTCAATGGGTTTATTCGTGGGACATAATCTGTGATGAAATATGAGTAATATTGCTTACTCTAATGGTATCTTTCCCGTTCTACTGTGTAGACACACCAATGACTTTGGTGCTGTACTTTCAAAAACAAGCTAACTTTTTCAAGAAGCCTTCGAACTTTTCTTTAAAGTCACTTGAACCCTTACCAGATAAAAGGGGAGATTTGGCACTGAAAGCAAATATTCTATGCTAATTCTAACAGTGAAGAGTTCAAAATATATGTGTGTGCTTTTACATGTAAACAAGCAGTTGTGCATTTTCCAACCTGCTTTCTTTGCTTCTCTGTACGCACTTACCTGTGTTACACTTTGTTGTAAAGAATTGTCAAGGAGTAGTTTCTGGTAAAACCACAGTAGAACGGCAATACCAAGAGAGTTCATATTGACTTGAGGTCTTGTTTTGCAAGGCCCTGCAGACACATACATGAATAGTCAAGATCCCTGGTCCACATTATTTGTTTAAAACAATAAAGAGTAAATAATATTCATCGCAATAATCACTATCAACAGTAAAATCTGATCACATCTTAGTGGTCTCAGATCATCCTAATACTGATTTACTTTAACACCAACTATCCTGAACTACTGTTCACCCAAGCCACCATTTTTCCATTGGCATATTATAGGCATCACAACAAAAAGCAGTCATTGAAAAGGAATGTGACACACGAAAAAGTATGGAATGGCTGTAGACAAATTTGGGAAAGAGGTCTTGCCTTAAGGCAGCGTAAGTAGTAGGAGGAGAATATCTAAAGAGTTAGATACAAGTGTTTTTACAAGACCAGCATTACAGATAGATGGAAGACAAAAGAAAGGAAAAATAGAAAGGGACAGAGTCATGAAGGATGTTAAGGAGAAGTATGAATTATTGCTGTGAAACACAGGGAGCCGGTACAATGATTAAAATGTTGGAAAGGTGACAATGGACAGAGCAATGAGCAAGGAAGACAATCCTAGAAGCTATGCTTTGTACAGGCTGGAGCAGGGCCACGAGGATGTCAGGGATGGCAGAACAGAAGATGTTGCAGTAGTTAAGACAAGAGTGAGGGCTCAAAAAGTCAGCAAAAAAGGCCAGACACCGGAAATGTTATACAAGAAAAGTGAATGGATTAAGAAAGGGTTACAATCTGTGAGCTGTGGAAGCGGAACAAGCTGAATATGAATCCCAGGCCATGAGACTGAGCAGCAATGATATGAAGCAACATATACTGAGAGAGGCAAACAGGTCTTTGGCTGTTTTTTAAGACCTTTTAAATGAAAAACAGATTGAAACTGGGAAGTACTCAGGTCATGAATATATCCCTGGACAAAGCCAAAGCAGCTTTGAGATCTCTTAGGGGTTTTCTCAGAGCCAGCTCTGTCCCCAGCAGTTATTCAGCATTACATTCCACCCTGTTATGTGCTGACAGCATAGAACAAGTTTAAATTCATTATCCATTGGATTAAGACAAATAAGACACAAAAAATTAGTGAACCAGACAATTTTATTGAATTTATTGGTTGCAAGCACAATTGGCAGACAGCTTGCTGTACAATTGTATTTGGTAGCTCATAAGGGAGAAAGGGGAGGAAGCATTAACTTATGCTTTGATCTTTTCCTTATCCTCTTCTGTCACAAGAAGCCTCCAATTGTGAAAGCCATTCCTGCTAGCTCTGATACTTTGAAGGATTATGTCCTTCCCTTTTGTCACTTCAAAACTGACTTTCTCCTGGAAGGTTTGGACAAAGATTAATCCTTGCTACAGAAAGACTGCATGTGTTTTGGGCAAACCACTTGACTCCAGGAAAGATCTTGGTCTTGGCTTTTTCTCCCACTGAAAAGGATCAAGCTCAGCTGGGTGAGCTCCAAGAGCTCTGGTGCGACTTCCACGGTTGCCTGCAATTGATAACCTGTGGCCATTTCCTTTTCTTAGGTCCCTAGAAACATCAAGGGATTTAAAAGTCCCCTAAAAGAGATCAAAACAGAGCATGGATTTTAGGAGTCTTGGCACCATTAAACTGTACAACTGCTATCTTCCGTAATATCTGTTCTTACACTGCAGTTACACACTTTTTGGGGTTTATTAAGGTCCTTTACAGCTGGCTTGAATGCCCAGCCAGTCTTCCGGTGCATTTGGGACCCCTCTCACCACGCACACATTCAGAAGCCTGTAAATAGCCTGTGGAGCAATAAGAGCTCTGACCTTATGGTTCCTTTTGGACACTAACATAAAATAAATAATCCACTGCAACAGCAGGATAAGTATTTATGAGTCCTGTGCGGGAGTGATACTCAGCATAGAGAACAGTATTTCAGTGAAACACTTCAGATCACACATGCTTTGTTTTATTTCGTTCCTAATCTTACAAATAAGTAAATCCTTTTCTGTTATGTTCACACTGCATCACAGTTTGAAAAACATTGAGCTAACTTGGGGAAAGCTCAAGCTGCTCCCAAAACATTTTTTTTGGTCTAAAGTTTGGATATTGTCTCACTTGTATAATCAAATGTCTATCAGTCAAACCTCTCACCGCTTCACTTATCTTACTCAAAATACGTGTCTGCTTTTGTTTTCACTCTGGCTGCATTAAGCCTCATGTAGTAGTCTGATGGCCACATTTGCAATATACATGTCTTATTTCAAGTCTCTTCTTTATTCCCAGCAGCTGTCATAGTTTTCTCTTTCTATTAGAGTAATATTTGTCTTACTTTAGTGATTTGTTTTATTATAACCAGCTGATGTACCTATACTTTATTATTTTTCTATTCCCTCACTACTTTCTTTGTTATTTTGCTTTCTTCTCCCCAATATTTACCTTATGCACTTAATATCTTTTTTCTGTTACTATGTGCTTCTACCAGAATTTCTCTTCATTTTTGTTTCTTTATATTTTTCTCCTCTGGGATTTACCTTATTATTCTCACCAGATATTTACATCACACTCACTAGTTGTCTCTTTTATGTGTTGGTTTTAATATTTATTTTGTCCTGTCTTTTTCCCTTCATGATAAATCCAATAAAGTCTCTCTCTGCTTGTCATATTGAAATGTATCTCACCACATTATATCGGAAGTTTATAGTGATGACATGGCAACTAGTAGCTCAAGCTTATTGCTCCTTTCAACTAAAACAACAAAGTTAAGGATTTCAGAGCCAAAAGAGCAAATGTCTGTACCACAATCTTGCTGTCTTCAGTATTATTGTTTTTAAGTACATCTGGAACCTGAAGTATTTATAAGAGTGACCTCCTTGTGTGTCAATACATGAGGAAAAGTGACAGGGTGAGTACATTCAGGGAAGAGAACAGCTACCTCCGTTAGAAACTCAGAGGTTCTCCTCCTGATAGCAGGTCCCTCCTCAATCTCTTCTCCTGTCATCCCTATTCTCTTACAGCCCCAAAAGAACAGA
The DNA here is from genome assembly GCA_009819775.1 of Phoenicopterus ruber ruber. Lineage (NCBI taxonomy): Eukaryota > Metazoa > Chordata > Aves > Phoenicopteriformes > Phoenicopteridae > Phoenicopterus > Phoenicopterus ruber. The sequence continues at coordinate 183,620,283 of CM020215.1, read as the reverse complement.
GAACGGGCCCTCTTTACGGAACAGCGTGGCAGGCTCTGTGGACCTTGTTCTGACTGGAGAAAGGTGTTTTATGCTTTCCTATGACTCCTACAGTTAATCTAATCTCAGTAATTAACTACTAAAGCTGGTGCACTTGTAGAGATATGTATGGCTAAACCACAATTTAATCTATAAGCTGCAATATTTGCCTAGCTTGTAGAGGAGAGGTGGAGCAATTTCCTTCTTTTCATAGGTCATCTATGTCTACTGTCTTCATTACAAAACAGCACTTACCCCTTTGGCCTTACATTCCTTGATGTAGCCAAGGAATAATTCCCCATGCATGTACACAGGTAAAAGATCATATTATGTTCTCCTTTGCTATTCTCCTTTTTCTTTCATTAATTCACTCTTCACTCTCATTTGCTCTTGCTTTCTTCACCTCCTTTCTCTATCTCCAGAATGCCAATAGAAGTCTTACTACTGCGAGAGGACTATCAGATTGCTAATAGGTTCAGAACTGTGCTTTAGTGAGATAAAATGTTCTGCTTTTTCACAGTGACTCAGAAGGTCACCACTGCATCTCCAAAGTTCCAAGAAACTTTTAAATAAAGAACAGCTCATTTGAGAAAAGGAGTTATTAGGAGATTTTTAAAAGCTGAAGCAATACGAGAGTTCATTTTGTACTGGAGTTTTCAGATGGGTTATGGAGAAAGCTGAGATTCGAGCCAGTTCTTCTATAACTTTTTATTTACTGCCAGTGGAAAAACTGAATAACTTGAACTATGTGCTGTCCCAAATCAATTGCATATTCCTCTTTCAAAAGCAGTTTCATTTCCATTTTGCAAGTGTCAGAGGGAAGTATTCCTGTAAAAATTCATAATGTGTTTCACAAAACAAGTCTGACTAAATTTTGCCCTAGTGTGTACTTGCCACCCAAATTCTGAACTTCTGAAGAGGATATGTTCACCTCTACGCCTCTGTATTGCCTCCTACTTAGGCCGCAGTACACTTCAACAGCTCATCTCCAAAAAGAATGATTCAAGGGCCTTACTGCTAGTTCAAGTCAAACCAAAGTAGTCCAATTTTGTTTTATACTGCAAGAGGACGAAATGGTGGAACAAAAGCAACCTGCATTTACTGTACGTTGAATGTGAAGAGGAAGGCAATGCCAAGATTAACAGAATGTGGAACAGGATTCTGCAATCCATCACTACCTTCCTCTCAGCTGGAGGTGGGGTTATCGAACAGATGTGTCGGGATTTCTGCAGAGAAAGGAGAAAGAACCTGGACAAACACAAAAGGAAAGCACGCTCCACTGAAGGGTGTCTTGAGAGAAAGTGGGTTGAGAAGGACTCTGCTATGCCACTCAAACTATCCCCAGTCAATCAGTCCCTAGGACATTACCTACTCATGTTTTTCTATTTGGCACAAGGTACAAAGTATCTGAGGGAAGCATCACAACAGAAGGCATTTTATCCTTCTGTGTATCAAGTCCATCTACAAAGCAGAACAAAAAGCAGACTGATTCCCAGTATTTTAAGAAGTTTTTATCTCTGATTTTGATGCATGACACACAGCCTTCACACTGATTGTAGATTTCTGTTTAGTCCCGTGAATATAAGTAGGCCAACAAGGTTTTATGAACCATGTCACCATAAATTCAGAAGAAACAATGCATGTAGAGCATATAGAACAAGCTCACAGAAACATCTCAAGGCTTCCTCTGTCAAGCTCAAGGATGGATTTTCTTTTTTTTACTTGAAGACAACATGCCTTCAGAACTAGGGAACTTAACAAGAAGTAGCAGGTCAAGGTTAACGTAGCAAGACACTGCTAAAGAATTAAAAGACCAACTTCCAATGTGTTGGACAAATTGATATGGTAGGTTTCATATATTGATTACATATATTGCTATGTCTGGTGTCAAAGATTATTCAGGAAGTTGATTAGAAAATGTACCTTTCAGCCATATTGCTTTCAGCTTATCTAAACTTGACACTTCAAGCCATGTCTATGCATAATGAGGCAGAAAAGTGTTTCTAGAATTTTATTAATTTGCTTCAGATAGATGAGTTTGACTAAAAAGTAAAATGTTCAAATATAAACCATCTTGGTCATTGCTGTTTGCACTTTTAAAGCACTTGGTACGTGTTTCCTTCCAGAGGCTGGACATTTCTGATCTTGAAAGAAATGTGAACATATAAAACTTCATGAAAAAATGTGAATAATTATTAGGAATGGAAGTTGGGAGGGATGAATTTAATATCACTTCTGTATTTTCTTTCAGGATATGAAAGGGACAAGTGACAGCAAATGAAAGTCATCTCTCTTGCTGGAGTGGTAATAACAGTCCCAGTGGGGCACAGACTCAGCAACTTGAAAACTCTGAAGAAAGCGGAGTTCAAAATCTGAGTATTACAATATTTCAGATTAGGCTATCCATTTCCTGCCTGAAAGTCAGTATTTCTTTCTGCCTGGCTCCTTGATATGGAGTACTTTCCAAATAGTATCCATCTGATTAACGATAGGATTTTTTCATCAATGTGAATAACCAAATTAATTGTGAAAGTAGGATCGTTGTTATCTTCAGGTAGTAGTGGGATTGGATATATTACTATTTGCACATCTCTAGAACCAATCCCATTATGTATAAATTGGAATTTGATTTAAGCATCTAATTTACAAATATAAGACTTTAAACCAAGACTTTCGTTTAAATTTCCAAGCCATGATTAATAAATCTGCCTAGTAAATCAGTCTTTTTTAACAAATAAACTAGGTTTCATAAAATAGATCTTAATACCCAGAGTATATGAAGTCCTGACTTATAAATCACGGATATGACTTAAAATCAGTCATATTGCTTATAAATCAGCAATGCTACTTTAAAAAGTGCCATGCTTCTGAAAAAGGTACAAGACAAATGTTCCTTACTTTATATATGTATATTTAATTTAGGTATTTAAAGTGAAACCAATTATAAAGCTGCTTCTCAAATGGTTATGTGAAAAACAGCACCTTAAAGAGATGATAGAGCAGAGGGAGAATTTTATTGGTATTCATAAATGTGCACCTTGCCATTTGTAACTGTCTTTGTACTCTCCCCTCTGCACAGGCTGCCTATCAGAGTTGTAGTATGCTGTCAAGATTGTTGCAGGTCTGATGCTTGTTTTTCTCCTGTTTGCTTTTTTCAAATATGCCCTTGCCAGTCTCAGTAGCAGGAGATGGACTGCTTTAGTTTATTCATTCCCAGATGTTATTTTAGAGGTTGGGGCTAAACCACAGTTTACAACCTCCAACTTTGAGTAGGTGGAAAAAGTGAGAGGAATTGATTAGCAGATTCTTAAAAATAGTGGAAAAAAGAAATTTTTCTAAGATTCTTCAGTGAATTTCTGCTTTTCTTGTGTTTAGTGGGAGCATTTGTGAATGATCCCATGCCCTTCAGTCAGCTACTCGAAGAATAAGTAAAACACCAACACTGACTTTTAGAGCCGACTTCAGTGTACGTAGGAAACCTCAGTCAATTCTTTCCCTAAAGTTCTTAAACATTTAGGTTTGGTGTGATTTGATTTTGCATTTTGGGTGATGGCTTTTTTGTGTTTGGTTTTGGTTTTGTTTGTTTGTTTTTTTTTGAGGAAGGGAGAGCTGCTTTTTCAGTGTCATGGTTTAACCCCAGATGGTAACCAAATGCCACGCAGCCATTTGCTCACTCCCTCCTCCCCAGCAGGGTGGGGAGGAGAGTCAGAGAGAAAGGGAAACTTGTGGGTTGAGATAAAAACAGTTCACCAGGACAGCAAAGAAAAAATAATAATAATAATTATATTATATATTAGTAATGATAATAATTATAATATATAAGGATAATAGTATATATAGAACGAACGATGCACAATTTCTCACCACATGATGAGCGATACAGCCCATCCCGAGCAGCAGGCAGGGAGCAGGAATATTCCCCAGCAGCTGTCCCAGAACAGCACGTTCCAGAGAGAGTGAGCGAGGGAACACACAGCCGAACAAACGAACAAAAAGGCCCGAATAAACAAAGAAAGGGAAAAAGAAAAGGGAACTGGCCCACCGGCTGACCCCCACTTATACTGGGCATGATGTCTATGGTATGGAATACTTTCTTTGGCCAGTTTGGGTCAGCTATAACTACAAATTATCTCCGTCACGGCCGAAACCAGGACATTCTGTTAGTAGGAAATAAGCATATAAAGTACCATACAAAACTATAAATTATAATTACTTCAAGTCAAACCTGTATGAGCTAAATATAGTCATTTCATCCCTGTTCCTTACAGTATTTATACCAGTTTTCAACTCTCAAATGTTATAAAACTCTTTCCATATACAGAAGCAGAGACTTTCTTTCCCTCTCCCCCTTCTAAACCCATAACATCTCCTGCACAGCTCAAAGCTGACGAATTTTTCATTTGACATGGGAAAGACTAAGTTCTCACCTTCCTTCATTCTGCACGTCTCCCATGCTGGACCAGCACCCTGACCAGAAGGCTGCTAGAGGGAGTAATAGAGAGAAATAAATGCCTTTCAGTTTTCCCTGCTTTACTTTGCATAGGTATTATATTAAAATATCATCACTGCAAGGTTTACAATATATCCCCTGACAAAAGCAGATCTTTGGGACAGATGCACATGGTCTGCTCTAACTTTCTCTCATTTCAACAAGAATTCTTAAGCACCATTTCTTCTTCTTTGTAACCAGTGTTCTCAATGGAAAAGTTTAAATTAATCAAGAATTTCTGCCAAAAAAGTTTTGTTAAAAAAACCCACATCCTATCAAGCTTTACTTTAAAGCATATTCTTTCTCACAGATTTCTTTTACTTCTTTTCATATAACTAAAAATAAAAACTAAAAAAAAAATTACTTCCAATTTTTTCTAGATTTTTGCTACTGTATTTAATCTATCAGTCTTAGCTCTTCATATCCTTTCTTTGTTTCTTTTTTTTTTTTTTTTTTTAATGACTGGGAGTGTCCTTACACAGTGAGGAATCCTAATAGCCAAGTTCTCAGTTTACCTTGGTCAGTCATTTTTTTTTTTGTAGGCACGTTCGTTGGTGTAACATTTTTCCTGCAATTATTATCCAGGAGACCAGGTGCAAAGCTGATATTACTATCAACTTGGAACTAAAGAAATGGAATTTAATAGACAGAGTTTAGCCATTTAATTTTGTCTATTTAGTGTGATGATGTAGTCCTGTCACTCTTACTGTGATGGTGCAAGGATATAAACAAATCTAAGTTTTTAAGAGAGCTCATGAACCCAACAGAGACCTATACTGACAGAAAAAACATCTTTCCTATTTTTCCATGATTCTGTTGCTAAGGCACACACAAAATACCATAAATCTTTTCTCTCCCTCTGTGTGAATGATTTGTCTTCTTCTCATTACTATGCTTATCCTCCCTATGCCTCACTGTCCCCTCTCTAAGATGCAGATTATTATGATATTTTGTAATCTCTCTCTCTTTTTTTTTTTTCCTCCAGGCTTTATTTTATTCATCTTGTTTTTTTATGATCTGTTTTTGACAATATCCAAAATAGGAGTAAAGGTCTTGCCCATGTCCCAGATATATTTGGCACATTGCCTTATAAAGGGGATTCCTGGTCACAACTGCCTTTCTAGTTTCTACAGGAGAGACAATAAATAGCAATAATCCTACACTGTTGGTTTTTTTTTTTAAATGAATTTTGTGTTATTGTGGTCAGAAATCATTTCCTATATCAATACACTATACAACAAAAATAAATATTGTGAACTTGGGAAGGAAGAGAGAGGAGTAAACACAAAGTCAACAAAAGGCAAGTTCACCACTAAGGTACTTTGTAGGGTACGCCTGCGTTACAACTCTCATGCTAAGGGACAGAAGCTGAAGAGTGAAGGAGCTGCTGGGAAGAACCGGATTTTGACACTGTGAATGTTTGGGGGGGTTTACTTCAGACTGAATGTAGTCTCTCCCGCAGGCTGAATGCACATCAGCAGGTAGGGCCTGTTGGGCGCGCTCCTGCCACTCAACTTCTGTGGTACTTTCACTCAGGAGGGATGAGCTTCATGTGTTCTGAGATTAACCCTCTGGTGCTAAGCAAGGCATGATGTGCAGGGAAGGTAAGAGATTTACTTTCAAAAGCAAATACTGAGCATTTGGCTGAATAAGGACCTCCTCGTCGAACTGAAACACAAGAGGGAAATGAGCAGGCAGTGAAAGCAGGGACATGCATCCTGGGAAGAAAGAACATAGAGATACTGCCTCAGAATGTAGGGGTGGGATGAGGAAAGCTAAGGCACAGTTGGAGCTAAATTTGGCAAGAGATGTGAAGAATAATAAGAAAGGCTTCTACAGGTATGTTATTCCCCTCCCCAGTAAATGAGATCAGATCTGGAGACAGCTGACAAGAAGTTTGAAGTACTCAACAACTTTTTTGCCTCAGTTTTCACTGGCAATTGCTCTTCCTACATTTCTGAGGTCCCTGAATCTCAAGGCAGGGACTCGGGGAATGAACCCGCAATCATTGTAGGAGAAGATCAAGTTCAGGACCATCTGAGGAACTTGACCATACATAAGCCCATGGGATCTGATGAGATGCACCCCAGGGTCCTGAGGGAATTGGCTGCTGCAGTTGCCAAGCCACTCTCCATCATATTTGAAAAGTCATGGCAGTCAGACAAAGTCCCAAGTGACTGGAAAAAGGGGAAACAACACACCCATTTTTTTAAAGGGTAAAAAGGAGGACTCTGGGAACTACTGATCAGTCAGGCTCACCTCTGTGGCCAGTGAGATCATGGAACAGATCCTTCTGGGAGATATATCGAAACATATGGAAGACAGGGAGGTGATTAGAGACAGTCAACATGGCTTCACCAAGGGCAAATCATGCCTGACTAATCTGATGGCCTTCTACAATGGAGAGGCTGTGTTGGTGGATAAGGGAAGAACAATTGATGTCATCTACCTAGACTTCTGTAAGGCCTTTGACAGGGTCCCTCACAACACCTTTGTTTCTAAATTGGAGAGATATGGGTTTGACAGATGGACAATTTGATGGTTAAGGAATTGCCTGGATGGCCACATCCAAAGAGTTGCAGTCAACAGTTCGATGTCCAAATTGAAATCAGTAGCAAGTGATGTCCCTCAGGGGTCTGTATTGTGACCAGTACTGTTGAATATCTTTATTAATGATATAGTCAGTGGGATTGAACACATCCTCCCTGATGCCATCCAGAGGGACCTTGACAGGCTTGAAAAGTGGCTCCAAGTGAACTTCATGAAGTTCAACAAGGCCAAGTGCAAGTTCCTGCACCTGGGTTGGGGCAGTCACCAGTATCAGTACAGACAGGGAGATGAATGGATTGAGAGAAGCCCTATGGAGAAGGACCTGCAGACATTGGTAGATGAAAAATTTGAGTATGAGCTGGCAATGTACGCTGACAGCCCAGAAAGCCAACCATATCCTGGGCTGCATCAAAAGCAGTGTGGCCAGCAGGTCAAGGGAGGCAATTTTCCCTCTCTACTCTGCTCTGGTGAGATCCCACCTAGAGTACTGCATCCAACTCTGGGGCCCACAGCACAACAAAGCCATGGACTTATTAGAGAGGGTCTAGTGAAGGGCCACAGAAATGACCAGAGGGCTGGAAGACCTTTCCTATAAAGAAAGACTGAGAGAGTTGGGATTGTTCAGCCTGGAGAAAAGGCTCCAAGGAGATCTTATTGCATTACCTTTCATTATATTGATAGAGCTTATAAGAAAGATGGAAAGAGACTTTTTACCAAGGTGTGTAGTGACAGGGCAACAGGGAATGGTTTTAAACTGAAAGAGCATAGTTTTAGATTGTATATAAGGAAGAAGTTCTTCACGAGGAGGGTGGTGACACACTGACACAAGTTGCTCAGAGAAGTTGTGGATGCCCCATCATTGAAAGTGTTCAAGATGAGGTTGGATGGAGCTTTGAGTAATCTGATCTAGTGAAAGATGCCCCTGCCCAAGGAGGGGAGGTTGGATTAGATGATCTTTAAGGTTCCTTCCCAACCCAAACCGTTCTATGATTCTATGATTTTATGCAGACAAAACTAGAGGCTATCTAAAGCAATGTTTTGTACGGGGTTTGGGGTTTTTTTTCAAAATTTTACTCACTACATTATCGTATTTGTGATGTAGGTAGATGTTTTGCTTCTTCATCACTGTCGGGGTACTGAACCCAAGACAAATATATTAAAAACACAGATATTGGAAAAGGTCATGTATCTTTGAAAACATTTATCTGATTCTTAATCGTCAGCAACAGCAAGTTAATACTCCACACATTATTTGAATTCTGTGGGAACAGTCTCAGCATTAAGGCTGAAATGCAGCACCTTGAAACTAAAGGAAACCCTTCACTCACTAAATTGTAATTTCTTGATTCCTCTAGATATCCATGAGCAACACTGAAGACATGAATGCCATAAGAAAGTAGGAACACCATAGAAAATAACAGCCTTTCAGTAGAGTAGGAAGCTTACTGATTACTACTTCATACCCATTGTTCTCCCACTTTTTTAGTCAAAAGGTTCTGACCAACCTTTCAGGGAGAAACTGGTGTTTCTACAGATGGCTGTGACTCTAGCTGGTTGTTTTCCATTTGGGGTTTGTTTTTTTTTCCCCCACTAAGCAGTTTTAAGACTCAAGAAAAATGTTTTGTTATGTCCTCTTTTAAACATCATATGGCCATTTTAGTTGTATTTTGTCACTGAGGATGGTATTCAATCAAAACTTCTCCTTGGCTTTAGATGATTAGTGGACCAGTATTCCTGTACTTACCGAATTTCTACAAATATTCTATAGAGAAAAGTAATTGGCTTGGAATAAATCCAGAGTGTGGTTTTACCTAACTAAGTGCCTAATTTTGGGAATATATGGATGATTGTCTGTTTCTATTTAATAATATAGGAGGCATTCACTTTAGAAAAATGGATTGAACAGCAACCTAAAACATTGTCACATGCCAGATGTTTGGGATAGACAGATTCCCTTTTCTCTGATTCTTTTAAGAACGGGTCATCTACCTGCGTGGGTGAAAATCTAATAGAAATTGCATGCTGAAAATCTGATTTCTGGACTGTTGACTCACTAATTTTGGATATACTGCACTGTCAGAGTCTCATGTCTCCTGCACTCTTGTCTCAAGAGAGAGAAAGTGACAGCTTGTAGTGGATCTGGATACCGTGATTTATTTAAAAACCAATGAGATTAGAGATATGTGATTACCTCAGACACTTACTCACTAACCCACAGCATTGCGTTCAGTAGGACTCAGCTGCTTTTCCCTGCAGGGAGGTTGCTGCTGGGCTGGGAAAGTTGGGCAGCAAGTCACATCTGTTCATGTCATGCCTCCGCTCAGTTACCAGTCTTGGGGGTCACTGGTCAGGGTGCCTCCCTGGGGTCTCCCAGCTTTCATCTCCATGCATCTCTGTGATGTCTGGGTTCTTTCCTCACTTCCAGGATCTTTCCTCCAGCCAAAGTAAAGCCAAGATAAACACCACCACCTTTCTGAGGCCGCTTCTTTCCAAGGCCATTTCATCTTTTGGTGAACCCTTTTTTTCAGCACAAGCTCCTCTGTTTGGCATCCTAACCCCCCAGTTTTCCCTGACTAAACAGTCTGTGTGCAAAAGGACAACATGTGATCACCTTCCTAATTGGTGGTTCTCCTTCATGTCTTTTTATTAACTGAAGGATTTGGGATGTGCTAAGGGTGTTTAGTTCAGGTGTTACAAAAATTTGCAACCAGCTCATACCAGTTCCATCTAGCAAACAGCAGGCTGCTTATTGGGAGTTCAAAAGTTTAATTTTGAATATTCACATTCACATACATATATCCAATTATCTGCCTCCTGTCAGCATTCACAGTTTAATGCCTACAACACAAGTATACCACCAGATAGAATTCACTTTTGCATCATTTCAAGGAATGATACAAGTAAATATCTTCTAACAATGGGAATAATTCAACTCCCAAGTGAATGAAGAAAAAGTTACTGAAGGTCAAATAGCTGATTCTACAAGTGGAGCAAGATTATTGTTTGGGAAAAAAAAATGTACTGTGGCATAAAAATGATAACAGTCATAAGTCAGAAGATGAGCTTTGAGTAAATGTTTGAAATGCATCTATTTATGCTGTGAGAACAGCACAGAAGATAAAGCTTATGAATGAGATGGAAAAAGAGTGCTTCAAGGTGAGCCAAAAAAAGATTTTGCTGAAAATTTAAAGCCCCAGAAAGTTTTAAGAAAGAGGAAGAATGGAGGATAAAATGTAATTATCATTGTGCTTTTATATTTCTTGTGTCAATTCTCATTTCAAATTGGTCCTAAAACCTGAGACAATGAGTACTTGTTTCTGGAAGATTGATTGCTGTCAAGAATAGAAATTTGTCATGAGTAGCAAGAAAAAAAAAATCCTTACCTAATGACTGTATTTCTTCATATCACAAACAGTAATATCTACAAAATGTTTCATTTGATTTGAAACTGCACATTACCCCGTTGTGAAAGGGGAAAACTATGATATAGTTGCCATCACAGAAACATGGTGGGATGACACACATAGCTGGAGTGCTGCGATGGACGGCTATAAACTCTTTAGAAGGGATAGGCAAGGAAGGAGAGGCGGTGGGGTAGCCCTCTATGTTAGGGAGAGTCTGGACTGCCTTGAGCTCAAGGATGGTGACGGGAGGGTTGAGTCCCTATGGGTAAGAATCAGGGGGAAGGCCACCAAGGCAGATGTCGTGGTGGGCCTCTGTTATAGACCACCCAACCAGGACGAGGAGGCAGATGAAGTATTCTACAGGCAGCTGGGAGAAGCCTCACGATCGCTAGCCCTTGTTCTCGGGGGGGACTTCAACTTGCCAGATGTCTGCTGGAAATACAATGCAGCAGAGAGGAAACAGTCCAGGAGGTTCCTGGAGTGTGTGGAAGATAACTTCCTGATACAGCTGGTGAGGGAGCCCACGAGAGAAGGCGTGGGTTGGACCTGTTGTTTGTGAACAGGTCTTGTGGGTGATGTGACGGTCGGAGGCCATCTTGGGCACAGTGACCACGAAATGATAGAGTTTTTGATTCTCAGAGAAGTAAAGAGGAGGGTTACCAGAACTGCCACCTTGGACTTCCGGAGGGCAGACTTTGGCCTGTTTAGGAGTCTGGTTGGCAGAGTCCCTTGGGAGGCAGTCCTGGAGGGCAAAGGTGTCCAGGAAGGCTGGACATTCTTCAAAAGGGAAATCTTAAAGGCACAGGAGCAGGCTGTCCCCATGAGCCGAAAGATGAGCCGGCGGGGAAGAAGACCGGCCTGGCTGAGCAGAGAGCTCCGGCTGGAACTTAGGAAAAAAAGGAGAGTCTACCACCTTTGGAGGAAGGGGCAGGCAACTCAGGAGGACTACAAGGATGTTGTGAGGTCATGCAGGGAGAAAATTAGAAGGGCCAAGGCCCAGCTAGAACTTAGTCTGGCTACTGCTGTAAAAGACAACAAAAAGTCCTTCTACAAATACATTAACAATAAAAAGGGGGCTAAGGAGAATCTCCCTCCTTTATTGGATGCGGAGGGAAACTTAGTGTCACGGGACGAGGAAAAGGCTGAGGTGCTAAATGCCTTCTTTGCCTCAGTCTTTAACAGCAAGGGAAGTTGCTCTCTGGGCACCCAGCCCCCTGAGCAGGAAGACAGGGATGGGGAGCAGAATGAAGACCCTGTAGTCCAAGGGGAAATGGTCAGTGACCTGCTACGCCACCTAGACACGCACAAGTCTATGGGGCCGGATGGGATCCACCCAAGGGTGCTGAAAGAGCTGGCAGAAGTGCTCACCAAGCCACTCTCCATCATTTACCAGCAGTCCTGGCTAACTGGGGAGGTCCCAGTTGACTGGAGGCTGGCAAATGTGACGCCCATCTACAAGAAGGGCCGGAAGGAGGATCCGGGCAACTACAGGCCTGTCAGCCTGACCTCGGTGCCTGGGAAGGTTATGGAGCAGATCTTGAGTGCCGTCATGCAGCACGTAAGGGACAAGTGGGTGATCAGGCCCAGTCAGGATGGGCTTATGAAAGGCAGGTCCTGCCTGACCAACCTGATCTCCTTCTACGACATGGTGACCCGCTTAGTGGATGAGGGAAAGGCTGTGGACGTTGTGTACCTGGACTTTAGTAAAGCATTTGACACCGTCTCCCACAGCATCCTCCTGGAGAAACTGGCTACCCACGGCTTGGACGGGCATATTCTGTGCTGGGTAGGAAACTGGCTGGATGGCTGGGCCCAAAGAGTTGTGGTAAATGGAGTTAAATCCGATTGGCGGCCAGTCACAAGTGGTGTTCCCCAGGGCTCAGTTCTGGGGCCAGTTCTGTTCAATATTGGTATCAATGATCTGAATGAGGGGATCGAGTGCACCCTCAGTAAGTTTGCAGATGACACCAAGTTGGGCGGGAGTGTTGATCTGCTGGAGGGCAGGCAGGCACTACAGTGGGATCTGGACAGGTTGGATCGATGGGCTGAGGCCAATTGTATGAGGTTCAACAAGGCCAAGTGCCAGGTCCTGCGCTTGGGTCACAGCAAACCCAGGCAATGCTACAGGCTTGGGGGGGAGTGGCTGGAAAGCTGCCTGGAAGAAAAGGACCTGGGGGTGTTTGTCGACAGCCGGCTGAATATGAGCCAGCAGTGTGCCCAGGTGGCCAAGAAGGCCAACGGCATCCTGGCCTGTATCAGAAATAGTGTGGCCAGCAGGAGTAGGGAGGTGATTGTCCCCCTGTACTCGGTCCTGGTGAGGCTGCACCTCGAGTACTGTGTTCAGTTTTGGGCCCCTCACTCCAAGAAAGACATTGAAGTGCTGGAGCGTGTCCAGAGACAGGCAACGAGGCTGGTGAAGGGTCTGGAACACAAGTCCTATGAGGAGCAGCTGAGGGAACTGGGGATGTTTAGCCTGGAGAAAAGGAGGCTGAGGGGAGACCTGAAAGGAGGTTGTAGAGAGATGGGGGTCGGACTATTCTCACTAGTAACAGACAACAAAACAAGAGGAAATGGCCTCAAGTTGTGCCAGGGGAGGTTCAGATTGGATATTCGGAAAAATTTCTTCACCAAAAGGGTTGTCAGGCATTGGAACAGGCTGCCCAGGGAGGTGATGGAGTCCCCATCCCTGGAGGTATTCAAAAGACATTTAGACGAGGCCCTAAGGGATATGATTTAGTGGTGGACTTGGTAGTGATAGGTTAATGGTTGGACCCGATGATCTCGGAGGTCTCTTCCAACCAGAACAATTCTATGATTCAATGATTCTATGAAGTACTCATACTGGATTTTTGAAAATATCTATTTTTTATTACATGGTTTATCAACTATAACTGGTTTTAATATATACCATGAGAAAGAAGACAGACTTTTTAAAAGAGTGAAGGTTACTTTTATATCATTTTGGATTTAATACAGCTCTAAATTTTCACCTAATGTTTTTTTCTTTTTGTTTAGTACCATCTCTTTGAATAACAGGTCACACAGTGACTCAGAAACTGCTGGTCTTCTTGAAATGTGCTGGAATTTGCCAAAGAGTAAAGACTACTGATTTGGTTACAAAAGCTTATGTACAGAAAGGTGGTTTTGCACATGTTATTTCAATCTTCTCCTTTCTAACTTCAGTGGGACACTTGTCCTTGCAAATTTCATGCCAATAGAATTCAAAGATAGAAATTTTATCAGAATTAAAATTTAGCAAAGACCATTATAAGTTTATATAATATTAAATCCTGCTGTATGATCACTGACAAAAGGTTCAGTTGTGTGATTATAAATGTGTACATTTGTTATTCTAAAATGTAAAAGCTGCCTCAGTTAGATGATTGAATAAAAAAAGGACAAATCAAAACCCCAACCATGATGGAAAACAATAATTAACCTCAATAAGAAAAGTCAAATCTAAGCAGATGGAGGAACATATGCTAACTAAAAAATAGATCTAATTTGCTGTGTGAAGAGAAACCAATAAAACCTAAAATTTCAGATTCTCTTTTTGTTTGTCTGTTTTACCTTAAATAAATTGCAAAATGTTAAGTTACAAATATGAGCACAATTTCACCAAGTACCCTAGTGTGAAACAATGCAATATGTCCAGGTAGATAAGGCCACAGCTACAATGAGCCTTAAATGGTACCTTAACTGTATTGCTGAACTGAGGACAAAATAAGGTAAAAAAAAAAGATGTTTGTTGTAACTAATTACGGTAAGCATGGCTTACCTATCAGTCTCCTATTCATCAATATTTCAATTTGAACACATTCACTATAATTTTCAGTAATTGTTACTTCTAGACTATTGCAAAAAAGAATTTTTGTCCAAACTTGACAAACTTTGCAGCCTCTGATACAATATTAAACAAGCAAAACAGTGACAAAAGGAAAACCAAAAAACCCCAAATGCCACACCAAGGAAAACCCTAAACAAACAAACAAACCAACGACCAAAAAAAACCCAAACCACATCTGTTCTCTGCTCATTTTGAATACGTTTTCCACTAATTCTATGTTGTTCTGGGGACTGGAATGACATTTTATTACTACTCAAAGATGCAGGGTCCAAGTCTGATCCCACTAAGATGAGTTGAAAGGGTGTTGTTTTTTTTTCTGTCTGTTTTCCAGTCTGTACTTTCTAAACTACTGATTCTGTTGAAAGAGAGGGAGGAGACCAAAACAAATGAAAAGTTTCATTTCGTTTTGACTTCAATTGAAGTCAAAATTTCAACAGTATCTTGGCAAAGATGTTGGATATAGATTGTTCTGTGAGAAGGAGGGAATCATAAAACACTCTTCACTCTCATTATCAGTTGCAAAAGCTTGGAGGAGCAAGAAATACTGGATATGTTAATTCTTGTAATTTAATTAACACTACTGATTTCCATTACCATCCTCCTCACACTTAGCAGCTACACATTCATCTCTCACCTCCAATGAGAAATGGATACCTTTAGGAAAGAGATTAAAAAGTCAAGAGTTGGAGCCCTGCAGCCCATAGTTATGGGCCCACGCTGATTTCAATGAGCAATTAGAAACAGTCTCTGTTATGTTACGCTGTGTACACATTTTTATGAAGTGTATAAATCTTACTTCAAAAGATTCACAGTGAAATTATTTGTGTAGAGTATTTCTTCTCCAAAGCTAGCTTCAGTGTTCTATTAAATAAGTATTGAAAATTCCTTTGCAGAGGGTCATAAAACCTTAGCATGATTCAGTGTTATAAACAAAAGTACCAGAATGTGCAGTTCTGAAACTATTTGAAATCAAAGAAATTCAGTATTAATCAATAAATTAAGAGCTCTGTACAAGAGAGTTTCAAACATGTTGTTTCTCCTATGTGAAAAAACAGAGCTGACATCACTTCGTATGTCAGGGTAATTTAATCCCTGTGAACAAGCCAGATAAACACACTTTTCTTCTTTTTCTTGTTCTTTAATCTTTGTGAATTGAAGCATGAAGCCACTCTCAGACATAACAGAGTTTCCCTCTACCTGATATTTTACTTTATGGGACAAACACATAGAATTAGAAGGGGCTTCCTGGCTTAAAAATTTCAGACCTTTGCTATCACAGATAATTGTATCATACTATCCATTCATAAAATAATCCATTTTAAGAATAACTAGGAGTTTGTTTGTTTCACATTGCTACTGCTGGAAAGCTATTCCAAATCCCTGTTCCTCTATTTCTTAGAAATGAGTTTAGCCTTAATGCTGGGACTGTGTTTGAATGCCTTCAAATAACATGCAAAAGGTTGAGTTGCTGTTGCTGAAGCAATATATTGTATTTCCCATTTACCTCTTTTTTTTTTTTTTTTTTAGATTATTCTTTCTTTCAAAAATTAGTTTTAAGACATTCTGTAATCCAGCTGGTTTTCTGCCATTTGATATCATCATTAACTCCATAAAATTATTAAAAGAAAAACTGCTGCCAGGACAGAAATGGTATGACTCATGTATGCTAGAGATTAGGATATTGTAACTGATTTAGGCACCTGGTAGTCTATGAGTTTTGTTCTCACCTGGCATAATTCATATATTTCTCTAGAAATATTGGTCAATCCATCCTGTCCCTATGTTTGACATTATAAATGCACAATGATACAATAGATGTAGGTCCTTAGTCTGTCCTTCTATATGAAAAATATAAACCACTAAATCAATTTTTGCACTGACCAGCAGCCCCGGTCAGAGTTTACATTTCAACTTAGATTAGTGCTGCCTAAGCCAAAATCCACTACAGCTACGTAAACACAGTATTCTCTACAGAACCTCTCAGACACCTGATATTAAAAGGGACTCTTTCCAAAACAGTGCCCTGTATTAGATAGCTACAAACACAGCTATGCATTTACACGGACATCTCTCATAAAAGCATTTGCAAATTTCCAATATCAATGGGATTTTTAGCCTTAAAGCACTGCAGAGTCAAATGTCCTAACAGCAACATGATCTTCATTTCCTTAACAGAGTACTTGGAGTTTTATGGCCTAAAATACCTAGAAATTCCATCAATCTGAGCATTATTTTAGTTGCATAAACAGGTTAGAGAGACACATTTTAGTCTGGTTTATATTTGATGTATTTCTGACAGTGTATTTAGAAGTCTTCATGTACTGGAACTCAACTTCTCTTCTACATTATCACCTAAAAGCTAACAGCGACACACAAGTGTTTCAGAAAAAAGCGAAGTCTGGAAAAACTGTATCATTGTGACTCTACTGAGAAGTTTGTAAATAAAAAGACATAAATATAAATTCACTTCTTTTAATATTTTTCCAATGGTTAATTGCCTTCATTTTAGAAAATATATTTATATCGTCTCATTTGAAATTTTCTAGTTACACCTTTTAGTCAGTGATTCTTGCCCAACCGACCTAGTGGCCTTCTATGATGGAGTGACTACATCAGTGAACAAGGGAAGAGCTATGGATGTCATCTGTCTGGACTTCTGAAAGGCCTTTGACATGGTCCCCCACAATATCCTTCTCTCTAAATTGGAGAGATGCGGATTTGATGGGTGGAATGTTCAGTGGATGAGGAATTGGTTGGATGGTCGCATACAGAGGGTAGTGATCAATGGCTCAACGTCCAGATGGAGATGAGTGACAAGTTCTGTCCCTCAGGGGTCTGTACTGGGACCAGTACTGTTTAATATCTTCATCAATGACATAGACAGTGGGATCGAGTGCACCCTCAGCAAGTTTGCGGACAACACCAAGCTGAGTGGTGCGGTTGACACACCTGACAGATGGGATGACATCCAGAGGGACCTGGACAAGCTTGAGAAGTGGGCCCAGGCAAACCTCATGAGGTTCAACAAGGACAAATACAAGGTCCTGCACCTGGGTCAGAGCGACCCCCAGTATCAATACAGGCTGGGGGATGAAGGGATTGAGAGCAGCCCTGACAAGAAGGACTTGGGGGTACTGGTGGATGAAAAGCTGGACATGAGCCAGCAATGTGCGCTCGCAGCCCAGAAAGCCAACCGTATCCTGGGCTGCATCAAAAGAAGCGTGGCCAGCAGATCGAGGGAGGGGATTCTGCCCCTCTACTCTGTTGTGGTGAGACCCCACCTGGAGTCCTGCGTCCAGCTCAGGAGCCCCCAACACAAGAAGGACATGGACCTGCTGGAGTGGGTCCAGAGGAGGGTCACAAAAATGATCAGGGGGCTGGAGCACCTCTCCTATGAAGACAGGCTGAGAGAGTTGGGGTTGTTCAGCCTGGAGAAAAGAAGGCTCTGGGGAGACCTTATTGCAGCCTTCCAGTACCTAAAGGGGGCTTATGGGAAAGATGGGGACAGACTCTTTAGCAGGGCCAGTTGTGATAGGACAAGGGGTAATGGTTTTAAACTGAAGGAGAGGAGATTTAGACTAGATATAAGGAAGAAGCTTTTCACAATGAGGGTGGTGAAGCACTGGCACAGGTTGCCCAGAGAGGCGGTAGATGCCCCATCCCTGGAAACATTCCAGGTCAGGCTGGATGGGGCTCTGGGCAACCTGATCTAGTTGAGGATGTCCCTGCTCATTGCAGGGGGTTTGGACTAGATGACCTTTAAAGGTCCCTTCCAACCCAAACTATTCTATGATTCTCGTTCCTCCTTTGTCAAGCAATCAAGAGCTCTCTGGCATGCAGTACTTTCTCTCTGCAAAGGTGCTTAAACATTGTATTCAAGGCACCTTTCAATCTTGCCTTTGCTAAGACAAATAGACAATATTTTTTAAGTTTTACAATATAAGATATTTTCTCCAGCTTGAATGACTTGAAAGCTTTTTTTTTTTGACTTGTTTGCTCTACCATCTCCAGTTGGTCAACCACCTTTAAGATCCACAATATCAAAGGTCTATGCAGAAATCTGGTACTAATCTCACTTATTCTCTATGTGGAGTTAAAAGTTTTTTGTTACTCCCTAAGTTATATTCTTAAGGAATAGGCTAGCTTTTCGACACAGCATTATCCTAGCAAGTAATTTTCAATTCCTTGCACAATATCACCTTTAAAAGCATTTTCAAGATGCCGCTTTCCAAGATCTAACCCCTACTCACTGAGTTGTTTGGTATATATCGGGCTTTCAGTGATCTATAGTAGTTAAAGTTTAATTTACTGCCAGGATCTTTCTGGAGTAAACTAGTGAGTTACCTCTGAAGCAAAACGTGGGTGTGATTCTGGAAAGTTTGCTCTAGAACCCAGCCCCAAAAGGTGGTATAGATGAAACTGCACCACAACTAGCTGCTTTGTCCTATGCAGTGCTATAGCATCCATTAACTCACCTTCACGATCTCATGCACGTATGTATCTTCAGTTTCATGCAATAAAAATATTAGCCTGATAGTATGCAGTACAGTTCTTATGTTGATTAAAACTGGAAGAAAAATATGCAAAAAAATAATTGTATCAGTCCCTGTAGTATGAGGACAATCCAAGTGGGCAACTTCTAAACAGTTCAGGGATCGCTAACTGGAGAGGATATAGTTAACATAGCTAACAAGTGCTTGTTTTCTCATGTTTGCCACAGATAAAGATATTAAAAGGCAATTGGATTTTCCTAGAGAACTCCATTAGGAAGGAGTTCAAGGATGTTTCCCCATTTGAAATTACTTTTTCAAGAAGTGCTTTTCATTCATTCATTAATTCATATATTGTGTGCTACATTGATACTATATAGCATTAATTTTTAAAGCAGAATGTCATGTCATGCTGTCAAACATCTGATAAATGTCTAATATTATTAGATATATACTTCTAACTTTATCAACAAAATTTTTAATAGCATCAAGGAATGAAATAAAGTTTGACAAGACCCATTTTCCATAAAAATGCATTAACACATAATTATATCCATGTACTTTATTCCTCAATCAATTTAGTTCCATTGAAGCTTTTTAATTGTTTTCCTTTGGATTGCTCTCACACTACTACTACTTACCTGATCATGTTACTTGTTTTGTTCATTTGTTTTTAATTGGCATAATAAAAGATCTCTTTGATTTCCTTGATATACTCAGATATACTCAGAACAAAGATAGTCGAACTATAGATCTCCTTAAGTTATCTTTTCTTGGTCTCTGACAGGAAGGTAGACTTTAATCAAAGTTGTTCTCCTTGGCCATGGAACTACCCTGCTTTGTCTATACAAAGATTCATTTTAAATAATGCACGTTATTTTGTTTGTATTTTTCTGGTTTAATTTTCCAATCCCTTACTTAGCATTTTGATTAATTCTGGGAAATTAAACCTTCCGAAAAGCAAATTAGATATATGTGAGCAGGTTATTGCTTGAAACCACCTTGTGTATTAAAGTCAAGCCATGATCTGGTTCCCATACACAAACTAATGACTTTTATTCATTTCCCCATCCTCTCAGGCTTTGCTGAACAAGTTGCGGTTTATAGTCTGAGCATTCCAATCACTCACATCACCTCTCCAGATTCCAGCAATAGCACTTGTATCAAATTTCTTCTAATTAAGAAGGAATTCCAGTTCCTCATGCACATTTTCCAGATTCCTAAAACTTTGCAATAGGCAAATGAAAAACTTTGTTTTCTTGGACAAATTGCTTCAACTTGCTCACAGCAGGCAGAGCTTGCATCTGCCCCTCACGTTTAACTTTAAAATAAAGGCAATCAGTAGATTTTATTTCCACTTAGGATCAAACCTGTTATTTTAACCTGATGATATCTAGTCTTTAATTTGTACACATTTCTCCTATGTCCATATGTATGTATATGTAGGTGGATCAGCTGGCTGTGACATGACCTGAAAACTCAAAATTACCGTTCAAGTACAGCAATATAAATTCAATATAAGCCAGCAAACCAAACTGTTTGTTTTTTTTTTTTCTCCAATGTCATCATATTCATCTCTTTATATCTTCTATTTCAACGGATAACAAGCACAGGATAGACATTTAAAACACAAACTTTCATCTTCATCTTTAATTCACATAGTTTCTCTTTGAAATTATGCCACATATGGAATATGTGCAAGCTACATCCTGATCTGAGGCTCCAGCAAACCACCAACAACCTACATTTCACTGAAGCAAATTGACTATTTTAATTGAAGATTTCTTTTTTTTTCTTTTTCCTTTTTTTTAAATGAAGATGGGGGAATGATGACTATTTGCTGTTAAAACTGCAGAAAAAACCCAGAACTTTGAAACCTCATTCCTTCAAGGTTTCACACAGTGCTGTGGACCGCTGAGGATAGTATAGCTGACGGAAGTTAAAGCGGTCTCTGTGTAATCCACTAGTCTTTTTGTGCTATGATCTTTTCCAAAACTCAATCCAAAGGGAATGTGAGAAATTCTCACTCCCAACCACAGAGCCTGTCTTCTTAAATTAAGCTGCAGAGAATTGTGCTTCCAGCTCTCAACAAAGTCCCCCATGTATCCACCATGGCAAAAGCAAGGGGCTGTAAAACACCTCTCATCAGAGGAATGGGCAGGCAAGGGTGGAGAGCACAGCTGAGGAGTGGCTGATGCACGGTCGCTGTAGGTGTCTCTGCCAGAGAAGAATTTCAGCTGCAGTTCCAACTTAAGCAGGTGGGAACAAAATACAAAGATAAAAGTGGAAGGAGGATTTGAAAGCAGCACCTAGGTGGGGATCTTGTGTGCAGTCAAGAAAAGAAGTACACTAAACAGAAATGAAAGTACAGCCTTGATGGGGGAAGACAAGGACCTTGAACACGACTAAAGGGATGGTAAGCAGTGGAAGAATTTTAATTGGGGCGTTTCATGGCCTGAGCTTCAGGAGATAAAACTGACTTTCGCAGCAGCATTCTGGAAGGATTTAAGGGGAACAAAGCAAATAGCCTGGCTTTTATCGTAACCTGTGCAATGGTTAAATGGAGTTTTATGTATGTCTGTTATCCTCAGCTTTATAATGATTTTTTAAAAGACTTGGGGAGGGGTCAAAAGAGAGAAAGTTTCTTCCGCATTATGTGAAGGATATATTCTGGGGGACAGAAGGTTGTCTTTCTAAGCTGACCATCAGTGCTAAAAATATTCAAGACTTGAAAACACTGTCCAGCACACAAATGAGGACCCAAGTAAACAAAGAAAGCTCAGCATGGAGGATAATAAACTCCTTCCAAATTGTATCATGATCACAGTAGATCATTATCTTGTTTTATAAATCTAGTCCTGCCAAAAACACACAAAAAAATCTGGACTTGCTTTGCTAAAGTAACTCTATTACTGACAACTTAAATAAACTCTTGAATTTGTTCCCTGAAAGCCTATATGCAGTGCATTTGTCATTTAAAAATACACATTAGTTTTTATACTGTAATACTAATGGGTATTATACAATTCAAGAAAAAACTTCTCTACTCATGACAATACACAGATGTAATAGTCTATAATGGCTATGAAACAAAGGCAACACTGGAATTGCAAGTTAATTAACAATCTTCAGGTAGCTCACTGACTGAATCTTACAATTATCATATTAACACACCCTATAGTTAAGGACCTCTGCTGTAACACATTTGACTTCCTAATTCACAGCTTCCACAAGCACACTCATATTTCAACCTAGAGCAATCTTACTATGGATGATTTGTCAAAATCAAAAGGCATTTGAAAAATAAATTCTGGCATTATCTTAACCATGACAGTGCAAAAAAAAAAAAAAAAGCCACATTATCAATATAGAGGGTCTGAAGTCATAAAAAGTATCTTTATCAGTGTTACACTGCTATCCATTCAAAGGAGAAGGCTTGCTGGAGCCTTTGAATCTCATGTCTTTGTCTCTCATTTTGGTCTTGCCCTGACAGTCTTAAGAGAGTGTCATGATTTTGTTTCAGAGCTCAAATATATGTTGTATTTGTGAGGCATTAAACGTAATAATAAAGAAGTAACCAAGCAGTCACCAGTTTGTATATATTTGGATTAGAAGAAAGAGATGCCTCTGCATCTAATGTAACCAGGATGAGTCATTATTCTTAGAGCCATCAGAATTTTCTTACATTGTAAATCTAAATCTAATAAACACTCAATTCTGATCCATTTGTTACTAATGTTCTGGCATTTGGATCTGATCATAATAAAGCTAGGTAGCAATTTATCATAGAATCATAGGATAGTTTGGGTTGGAAGGGACCTTTAAAGGTCATCTAGTCCAAACCCCCTGCAATGAGCAGGGACATCCTCAACTAGATCAGGTTGCCCAGAGCCCCATCCAGCCTGACCTGGAATCTTTCCAGGGATGGGGCATCTACCGCCTCTGTGGGCAACCTGTGCCAGTGCTTCACCACCCTCATTGTGAAAAACTTCTTCCTTATATCTAGTCTAAATCTGCTCTCCTTCAGTTTAAAACCATTACCCCTTGTCCTATCACAACTGGCCCTGCTAAAGAGTCTGTCCCCATCTTTCCCATAAGCCCCCTTTAGGTACTGGAAGGCTGCAATAAGGTCTCCCCGGAGCCTTCTTTTCTCCAGGCTGAACAACCCCAACTCTCTCAGCCTGTCTTCATAGGAGAGGTGCTCCAGCCCCCTGATCATTTTTGTGACCCTCCTCTGGACCCACTCCAGCAGGTGCATGTCCTTCTTGTGTTGGGGGCTCCCGAGCTGGATGCAGGACTCCAGGTGGGGTCTCACCACAGCAGAGTAGAGGGGCAGAATCCCCTCCCTCGATCTGCTGGCCACGCTTCTTTTGATGCAGCCCAGGATACGGTTGGCCTTCTGGGCTGCGAGCGCTCATTGCTGGCTCATGTCCAGCTTTTCATCCACCAGTACCCTCAAGTCCTTCTTGTCAGGGCTGCTCTCAATCCCTTCATCCCCCAGCCTGTATTGATACTGGGGGTTGCTCCGACCCAGGTGCAGGACCTTGTATTTGTCCTTGTTGAACCTCATGAGGTTTGCCTGGGCCCACCTCTCAAGCTTGTCCAGGTCAATTTACAGAGCATTCTTTAAAGTACATCAAGTATTTGAGGACTGACTCTCACTAAGGCCAGATATCAAGAATAAAATTGAATCCTGAGTCTGGTGAAATCAGAAGTTTTGCCATAATCTGCACAGTGGGTGTGGTCCTGGAGTAGACAGAGACGGCAATCTACATGCAGATACATTAGGGCTTGTCTGCTGCTGATGTATCCACACTGGAATTTACTTTACATCTGGACCAATGTGAGGCTTCGCTACGTGCTGTTCCAGTTTCAAGCCAAACAGATAAATGTAAACTACTACCTCTAGGGATATTTGCTTTCTGTTTTACTCCCGTATTAAATATTCAACTGATGAACATAGACCATTTGCACAGAAACCACCAGTCAGTTTAAGCTATGTGAGGGCTAAGCGAACCTTATTTGGTTTTATGTTAGGACAGAAGGGCAGAAAATCATTCACACAGGTCTCAGATAGTACAGTACATGTACAATAGGGATGTAAAACCAGTACAACAGCTGCTTGTACCTCTCTCCACACACTTCAGCTCCAGTTTGTCTCCCCTTTGCTAGAGATGGTTTCCAGATCCTCGTAGGAGGGTGGCAGTGGGCAGAGAGTTAGAAAGCAAATTCAGCTTGCATTAACCATACAGTGTAGACACAACTCAGATTGCAATGACACTTTTTTTACAGTCATCACTACATACGTTTTGCTGATCCCTATATACGTGGGTCTCCCACTAGCTGGAGTTTTCAACTAGATGAACTACTTCACCTCATTATAAACTTCTCATTCTGCTAGAGACATGGCAGAATTTGAGAACACAAAGATTGAGAAATTAGCTTAAGACCACTGAATATCTTGCCTGAAGCTGCTATCAGTTTCACAATGGGATAAAATGTTTGGATTCCTCCTGTACCTCCTCAAAATGGTGTTGTGTTACCAAGTTGCTAGAATTCAGAAGACTCTTCCTTAAAGAATAACAATTTCTCTTTTCCTCTTACAATGACAGTAATAATCATTTTGGTATTAACAAAATAAAAGAGAGACCTGATCTACGACAAAGATCCTCTTATGCTAGTCCTTCCACAGGAAGCTGTTCACCATCAATGTGACACCATAATCTCTGACTTATCCCATCACTGTTATATGACAGTTAAATAAGGTAAGTACAGCAGAATTGCTAGAAGGAACTGAAGTGTTATTAACTTATTTCTTATTACATTAACCATAATAGTCATTCCTGAAGGATTATGTATATTACAGCCATTATTTGAGACATTAACACCCTCTTCTTGATGGAGAATTCTCAGTTGTGTATGCTACGTTCTCCCCTCCCCATCATTACACACCACTAACTGCTTCCCTTCCATCTTTATTCTGCTTTCTTCTACATATCAACAAAACACACTTCATTTGCAACAGAAATATCTCTCTTCTAATTGAGGTTTCCAGGGAAGCAAAGTGAGATAATTTAATTACACTCCAAATAGCTACTCTACCTCAAACTGTTCAAATCTCTTTAAATCAAACCTCACATAACGGGTGGAGTGCACATAATTTTACAAATGTAAATAAGTATCATGGGCAATACATACCTCAGACTAAGCTTGACAAATGAAATAAAAATTAGCTTTGTAGCTCAATTCTTTACACACAGCCAAACACAACATTCATGATTTCAGAAACCAGAAGAATATCCTAAGCATAAGACTGTCCAGCTACTTTGAAGACTAGAGGATGCACCAAAGTATTTCAGCCACTTTTGGTCACCTCAGAAAAGGAACAAGTTTGACAGCATATAAATTGTACTTTGCCAGAATTAGACTAATCAGCCTTCTTCAGGGCAATTAGCAGGTGTTTCTGTCTGTCTGCATACTTACATGCCCTCTATTAGCAGACTTTCTGAGCATTTCACAAACTTTAATGAGCTTGTCTAATGCCGATGTAGAACCTGTGCTGCATCTCATCAGTGCAAGATAAGCGAGGTGAGGCTAAGAATGGTCCTTGATGGAACATCAGTGTTGAAGGGTTAGTACTCAATAGAGGGCACAGAAGTTTTAAAGTCTTGATCATTCATGGTTATTCAAGCTCCCTTGGATTTTTTTTTGACAGAACTAGAATGATAGTAAAGGGGAAAGAGACCAGAGTTTAATTCTAAGTAAACCCTTTATGAGATGAAGTTAACATGCAGTTCACCGTGAACTTGAAAGTTCAGTGGCACTAGGAACACAGTTCTGTCTCTGTTTTTGTAGTTGTACAGACGAAGCATGTCTACACGAGACGCTTAGCTCGTGCTACATCAGATACAAGCTGGCATAATGTTCTGCCTACAAAGGGACTGTGATTAGCAATTGGAGGAAGGTAAGCAGATTGCGGAGACAGGCTGGAAAGATTGAATTCATGTTATTTGAAAAGAAAAGATTTTTTTCCCCAGATTTTAGCACTTATATAAATGAATGAAAGTTTGTTGCCAAATAAATTTGCTATTATATTCTCTTTAGTTCTTTGTTGTGTTTGAATATGAGCACTTCCATGACCTTTGTGGGAAAACTATTTCTTTCTGTGGCAATTATAAATAAGAGCTTCCTAATGGCTGGATGATTATGCAGAATTTGGTGACCTCCAGGCTAGATTGCAGCTGTGTGTTGTACTTAAATACCTGTAACCACACATTTTCAGCAGATGCAGGTAGGGAGAATAGCATCTTCTGTGGCCTAGCAAAGGGTATTTCTGACTTAATCCATCACTGAAAAGATGGAAATACTTTACAGGAATTTGTTTCTATTACCTTTAGTAGAAGTTTCTGAAGGCTAATGATATCCCACAGGATGAGACACTGTATGGACATACAACAAAGACATGTAAGAGAGCAGACCTAAGGCCATTGTGGCAACATATAACAAAGGACACTTTCACAAGCTAACCTCTCAGAAGCGTAAAGATAAATTATTTCCTAAAGAAAGACTGAAGAAACTTTCCAGTCAAATGAAAAATGAGACATGGTGCCAAAAATGTGAAAGCAGAAAAGGTCTTTCCTGAATCCTTCTCCTTTCTCATATAAATCCTGTCAGATAATGAAGGCAAAAGATGGTATACGTGGAAGGTAACAGCAACCAGAAAACAGTAGTGGTTTGGACTGGAAAAAGAACAAGAACAAGAACCTGAACTAGAATGCACTGATGAAACTGTCACTGATAGGCAGGCTAAAATTAAGGAAAACTGAAGCAAATGAAAAAGGCATAAAGAACATCATTTACATCTCTGGAAACAGAAAGAAGAATAATTTGAAATTGGAGGGCATGTCAGGAGGCAAGAAGAAAGGAAAAATTGTCAAGCCTGAAACAGAATGTAATTAAGGAACCATTAACAACAGACCAATCTGAAAAAGTGATTACTAAAAGGGCACACAGAAGTTTGTTTCCTATGTCTGCAATGGGTAGGATACTCAGAGATACAGTTGTCAAAATCCATTACTATCAGCTGGAGAACCCCTCTCTTTTGGGATAAGGAGACTTTTTTTTTCACAGATTTATAAAATACTAATCTTCTAGAACCTCTTAACAGTCATTTGAGCAGAAAAAAGCTGAAGAATAAAAGTAATGTGGCATTATTTAGTTAGAGGTGAGGCCCCCCTTTAAAGTTCTATTTGCTTTTGATAGTTTTACCTTTTACAGTTTTTGCCTGTTACCTTTCATCTATTACATAAAATTAGGAGGTGCTCACAAATGACAAAAGAAAATGTCTATTACACAAGAAAGAAGTGACAATAAAGATATGTTTTGAGGTTTGTTCCTTTTTCATAATTCCACTTTAAAGCAATCAACAAAGGAGAAAGGAAAAAAGCAAAGGTCTTGAATCACTGTAAGACTGCAATACTGCAAACCCAGAAGGAAGATACAGTCCCATCAATCTTTTGCCTAGAGATGCACTGTGAAGGCTCAGGAAGCTGAAGGAGGGAGAACTCAGATGAGCATAACTATTTGAAACAAGCTCCCAGGGTCTCTATGCTGCCCAGAGTTAACATAATAAGTAAGAGTTCTCACCCCATTCATTTTACGTAAACCCCTGAAGGTGCATTTTGAAGACTGCAAATACAAATGTAGATGAAGTATGGATCAGATGATGGGAGGTTATAAATTAATTTTAGGTTCCCATTATATTTGGTCTCTGAAGCTCGAGAATTTTATGTGAAAAGCTCAACTGTAACCACACAGGTATTTTACCTGGTTGATATGCCATATACTTTTGAGGTACTTCCCTCAAAAGTCCATCAGGCAAAGACAGGTTGTAAAATACAGAAGAGGGAAACCACTGTAGCAGTACTCACAACAAAGGAGGGGGCAAAATGGACCTTGATAAATAACAAAGAACATGACAATAATATCTATACTTTGCGATGTTGAAAGTCCTTTCTGTAGGATGGTAAAAAATAAAAGTTTGTGAAAAAAAATCCATAATGAGTGTGTTTCAGAATACTGCTTGGGAAAACAGATTGGAATTTAAAAAAAAAGCAGACATGGATATGGTGATTAAAATTACTAAGAATACAAGCATTAAAGCCTGTGAGAAAAAGATATTTTAAGAAATGGCACAAGTACAAAAAGCGAGTTCTTTGCAGTCTAGGTAATTGTTAATTTTTTGACAATGGTACAGCAGAAACATGGTTTTTACCAGAGCACTCTTTTTGAAAGAAATAGGATTATATTTTATTACAACACATATCAAGATATACCTCTACAAGTAAGAATAGTGACCACGAATAACCTCATTAAATTAATCTGCATTAATGTAAAAGACCTTAACAGTATAATAAAAAGGAGGAAAAAATAGAAAATACTTGCAAAGTTCCTAGCAGACATCAGGAGACACACTTCAGAGACGCAAGAACTATTATCGAGAGAAAACTGGTTTAATCAGGCTTCTTTCTTCCTGTACTCTTCTGAAAGGAAAGAAGATGGTGTTACACTAGACAAGCATTAAAAAAAGGAAAAAAAAAAGAACGAAAAAAAAGAATAGGAAATAACAATCCCTGTTTGGCCTGGAAGATTACTATAGGATGAGACAATGCCTCAAGCCAGTACAAGCAGACTTTTACGATGGTTTCAGGTGTAGCAAAGTCTGGCTCCAGAGTTTTCACATTCTGCTTGTAAAGCAGAATTCTGCAGCATCTGGTGCAGCTGTTGTTCTCCAGATGTCTATAGGCAGACTTGGGTGGGAATCATCTGCCTGACTCAGATTTTCAGTAGTTAGATAATCTAAATTTTAAACATAATCATGAAAGATTAACTTACCACTTTAATCCCTTTTTATTATCAATCAGAAGGAAGAGGAGTCTCCAGAGGGCTATTTATCTCCTCTTGGAGTAGTTATGCAACACAGGTCATGAGAGTACCTTAGATGTAGATTACTAATTTACCTCTATACATTTAGGGCAGATGAGTCTCAACCATCATTGTAACTGATGAAGTTCGGCTATTTTCAGGATAACAAAGCTCTAAAGGCATCTCAAAGAACATTATTCTGGTTGACAGAACTGATCTGAGCAAAACTTGCCCTTTTTTATGGTTCCTCTGCTTTTAGGCTTTTAGTAACTTTATGATAAATTATTTCTTAAATAAACCACAGGCTAGATTAATATGGACTCCCTCTTCTGCTCTTTCTGCATTGTAAAAAAAAATATTCCTGGCCTTCTTTTTGGCCTTTTTAAGCTTCTCCAATAAACATTGTTTTAATAAATAGGACCTGCTGGTCCTGTTTTGAATAAGCACATCATTGTTTTCTTCTTGTGAACTTGAAAGAACTGACTTCTTCTTCCTCTTACCTACAAAGAAATTGCCTGTATTTATTTCCTTACCAGTTCAAGCTGCCCAATGTGTACTTTGCTGGGAATGTTCTGTAAACTACCATTCCCAGAATGCTTTCCTGGTGCCATGCCACATATCTGTCCAAGTGAATTCAAAACAACTTTTGAATGCGTAAACTGGATATCTCCATTTCCTGCCATCCAATTTGCACTTACAAATGTCAGTTTGCCTGTAGAAATGCAGATTCTTACACGTGTAACGTTTGCATCTACACATGTTTTGAAAATTTGCCTCTAGGCAGACAATCACATTAACCCAGAGCAAATTGTTCCTTTTCTTAAAAGCAAAAAAGTTACCAAACGTTCAGATGAAAGGGACACTTCAGCTAAAGGTCAGGAAATCCAGCTGTAATTTGGCTTCAACTAGTGCTTTAGATCTCAACTTTAAATTCTAATTAAAGATTGAGATAGAAGTATGAAATTCTAACGAGGAAGCTGTAGGCTATATTTTTCAGTGTTACATCATGTCCTCTGTTATTTCTAACAGCAGAATATGATTTTTGTATACTTAGCATAATTTGAGGGCTTGTTTTTCTCGCAGAGAAGAACGTGGAAGTTCTATGAATAATACCTGACTACTGGTATACAGGAAAAAACAAATCAGCATACTCTCTTATTTAATTATATTTTTTCTGTACTTTAATTTTTAAACCAGTTTTTGGAAATTCCAGAGACTGACTTTTATTTTTAGTCATAGTTTGTTCTCCTTTTCTGAAGTCAGAGAAATCTGATCTCAGCATCCTGTTGAGATTCTTCTTGTTTCATGTCCTACGTGCTGGCTAGTAATCCAAAAAAAAGGCTACATTTGCCATTAAAACTTGGCTCTACAGTGAGAAAACTAATTACAAAACTGTTAGTTGGCATTTCAGCATTTGCATACACATTGACCAAGGCTGACTAATGCTGGCCACTTTGTCCAAGGCTCATGCAGATTGTTACACGTTCCTTCTATTGGCTTTTGGCTTTGTGTCTTTTGTTCAGGCACCTGTTGACTTGCTAGAAAAGTAGTCCACATTCTCCAATTCATCAATCCCTGAAATGCATCATATAATCTAATGACAGAGAAGTTACATCATTTAGCATTTCTATATAGAGATCTTTGTTCTACCTTTGCCACTTCCCTTTGTCATGTAGCTAAATTTGTTTCATTAATGCTTTCCAAATATTCAAGGGCAGGTACCATGCATTCAAATTCCCAATTGCTGTAGTAGTTTTTAAATAATGTTTAAATGATTTGTAGCTTCTCACACTCATGCATCACATCAAGAAAGCCAGAATTTGTCATAATCACTTCCAATATCCTCAATACATTGGATAGTTTCCTTCTTGGAAACTGAAGGACTAGCTGACTTGACCACGTCATTCTCTTGGTACAAATACAACTGTTGATTTCACTGTCTCAGAAGCAAGACGGGATTTCCTGAGCCATAAAATGCTCTATTTTGAATTACTGTAATCTTGAAGAATTTTGTATTATTCCAATCATACTAACATCTGGACATTATTTTGTGACTAGTAATTTAATTCTTTGACTTGCCCCAGGTGTACCTGGACAAGGAACATGTCTTCTTAATATTCTGTCAGGTCTTTGATTTACTGAAATTAGCACATAATTCTCTTGATACAAAATCCCAGTTTATGCTGCCAATGTTAAGCATTAATTCCTTGTGATCTGACCAGTATAGGATAACATCTGGTTTTTGCCCTGTTTCACCTCTTTCTTCTTTCTGATTTATTTGGAACCCTCATGAAGTATTGACTATCCCTTCAAAGAGGCAAAAAAAAGCTGTAGGATGTTGACAGACTCTGTTCTCTTAGGTTATGAGTTACTTTCATCCCTGTCTGATACCTTTGCCACCAGAAATGATTTTCCTGAACACAAAACATCCTACTGCTGGATTCTTGATGCTATTCATTGTAGTTGTTTGAAAATACTCAGCACTGGCTTCTTCACAATGATTTCCAAGGCCCTGTAATCAGACTGCATGTCCAGCTTATGCCTGGAGTTTAACGGCTAGAATTTTTCTGTTCAAAGAAGCACAGCTAGTAGTTGTTTCGCTACCTAAACTTTAGTTGTTCTGTGCTTGTTATTACTCCACTGGCCAATCACTGCTTCTTGGCCTCTTTACATGACATAATTTTGTAACTTCAGATGATTCAGGTGCTTAAAAATTAAGGAATATGAATAAATGCCTTTAAAAAAAATTTACTTTTTTTTTTTCTGAGTTCAGCATCGTGTTATTGTTGGTATTATCACAACAGTTCATTTTAGAGGTGTGAGAGGACTCCAAGGGGGTACAGAACATAGCAAGTCAGAGACATCCCCAGTTTCACCGACAAGATCTGCCATGCCTCTGTGATGACTGAAAGAGTTCAAAGAAGAGAATAACTACCAGCAGTGGATGAGGGTCAAGTCAGGGATTCCTTGAGGGAGCATGATCCATGATACCTGATAGACTGCATCCAAGAGTGCTGACAGAACTGGCTGATGTTGTAGCAAATCCACTTACTATCACCTTTGAATGGTCATAGAAATCAGGGGAGCTCCTGAATTCAGAGTTTTGCAGAAGATGTCATATTTGAAGGGTTAGTGATCTTGGGTAAGCCATGTCTGCTCCACTGGGCCTTGTACTTAAGGCTTAAGAAGCTCATATGTTAGCATGAGTAGCTGCTGTAAGGGAATCTGTTGAAGTGCCCAGTGTCAGCCTATGCTGACATCATATATCTTTGAAAAAAGCAAAAGGGTCAATACAGAGAACTATATTCTGGTCAGCCTCACTTTGGTCCCTGGGAAAATCATGCAGTGAATCCTCTTGGAATACATTTATGAGCACATTAAAGTAACTGGGAACAGTCATCAAGGATTTACCAAAGGTTTGTCTTCTATAATAAAATGGGTGAATTTGTAATTGAAGGGAAAGCAGTGGATGTCGTTCATCTTGACTTTAGCAAGGTTTTAACTGCTATTTTCCCATGTATCCAAATTGAAACTTCATGGTCTGAGTAGATGTTGAACTACATGACTAAAAAACTGATTAGATGGGTAGGCTCAGAAGGTAGAGATTAAAGGGCTGCACTATTCCTGGAGGCCAGTAACAAGTGGAGTCCTGTAAGAATCTATATCTCAAGATCTGTTGTACATACCATCTTCACTGGAGACAACCGAAGAAAAGACAACATAGTGGACTCATCAAGTTTGACACCAAACTATGAAGGACAAGTGACTATATTTGAGAGCAGAATGGCCATTTGAAAGGACCTAGACAGACTAGAGGGAGGACTGGGTTGATAGAAACCTCTTGACATTAAACAAAACAAATGCAAAGTCAAGTATTTGGGAAGTAATAACCCTTGCAGCAATACAGGCTGGGGACTGTCTTACTACGGAGCAGTCCTGTTGAAATGGACTCTGCTGAAAAGAACATGAGCCAGTAGTGTGTCCTGATGACAAAGATCCTCAGATGTGTCAACAGGAGCACAGCCAGTAGAGTGAGGGAAACGGTCATCCCCATGCACTTAGTACGCGTTAGACCACATCTAGAATACTGCAGG
This sequence comes from Phoenicopterus ruber ruber, assembly GCA_009819775.1. NCBI lineage: Eukaryota > Metazoa > Chordata > Aves > Phoenicopteriformes > Phoenicopteridae > Phoenicopterus > Phoenicopterus ruber. The sequence continues at coordinate 183,587,467 of CM020215.1, read as the reverse complement.
TTTGGTCCTCCAATACAAAAAAGGCACTAATAAACTGGAGCAAGTTCAGCAGAGCAGCAACACAATGCTCAGGGGCTGGAGCATTTCCCCACTGAGCAGAGGCCAAAGGAACAGGACTTGTTCAGCCTGGAGAAGACAACTTTGGAGTAGACCTAACAGCTCCCCTACAGTACCCTTGGGTAGGTTATTGAGAAGACAAAGCTAGGCTCTTCACAGTGCTGTGTGATGGGAAGACGAGAGACAAGGAGCATAAGTTGAAACAAGGAGTGTTCAGACTGGATGTAAAGAAAAACCTTTTCACCCTGAGGACAGTCCAGCTATGGACCAGGCTGCTCAGAGAGGTTGTGCAATCTCCATCCTTGGACATTTTTAAGACTTAACTGGAGAACCACAGGATCTCATCTCACAGCTGACTCTGCTTTGAACAATAGGTTGGAATAGAGACCTCCTGAGATCCCTTCCAATCTGAATTATCCTATAATTCTATGAAAACTCTACCTCTCTTAATGTTCCTCCATCTAGGGATTTCAGTAAAGGTTTCAAGTTTCTCAATTCTCATCAAATTTTTCAGGTATTTCAATATTCTGCTCCTGATATCTCTTCAGGGCTATTCACAGCTTGGTCCTGATTAGATGATGCCAGTTTCCTGGCACCTACTCGTGCAAAATGAGGTATCAGCTGTAATCATGCTGCTACATAAAAGGCCAAATTGTAGGCCTTCAGGCCAGCAGAACCTAAAGAGTGATTCAGATGACCAGCAAAAAAAAATCTTGAGTCATATATCTAAACTTGTAGGGCTATTTGAGATATCCTAGGCTTTCCCAGCTAGCATTGTACTATGCTCCAGAAATGCACAGGTCTTCAATAATCATGTCTGCTGGTCCTAGGGGATGTCTTAGATACCCTGTACTGCTCATCTGTGTTTACCCAACTAAATCAAGCTGTAGTTCTTATGAACAATAACAGGATCTTAGATATCATTTTGCATTTGAACATCTGTGTGTATTCATTAAATTTAGGTGTCTCCATGTGAAGCTGACTCCCAGAATTTTCACCAGATCAAAGTCTCATTATTGCACTAGTCATATAGTGGAGCCAAATCCCAAATGCCTACAAGCTTTTTGTATACCACATATACTTTACCAGTGATTCTTCTGACATATATTATTTTTAGTGTTCAAATGAGCAATGAGGAAAACAAGAAACTTACTGTGTGTCTTTGGATCCTTATACATTTTTTTTTTATAATTATGGGAATTTCTTCCAAAGGCTATATCTGCACAAGGTATGGAGCACAGTGCAAAGAGCCTGCACCTGTTTGAAGCTGGTATGTTCACATTACTGCACTGCTGCACCCATCCAAAAGACTAAGTCATCTAAATTGCTTTCAAGGCCCAAGTGAACACTATGCTACATGGATGTAGTAGTTCAATGCAGCGAAAGCTTCAGGGAATGCATTGACACTATAAATCATCTCAGATCTGCAGCTAGTATAGTGCCCTTTTCACGATACAAGTAACAGAACTGAGGAGGGGAAGGTAGATATTTTCCAAAATGTTACTGATGCTCATGACAACAACAACAAAATCCACAGGATTTTTAAAAAATATACAGTGAAAGATTTTAAATGCATTTTTATGTGCAAAAGCTGGATGTGGAAATGAAACAAAGCCTCTCTAGATGAAAAACAGCAGAATTTAGAGTTGCCACTATGGTTCATGTGCTTTGCACTTTAATAAGGTAGGCCAGAAATTATTTAAATATTGTTAAAAGAACCAAGATGATTTCTATGCACATTTGAAACATAATGTTAAAATTGTCTGCTAGCATTACCAAATGACATTGACATACTTAAAGGAATCCAGCAGAGAGCCATCAAAACGGTTAAGGAACACATAAAGTACAAGGAGGGTCAAAGAGAATTAGGTTTCATACACTCAATCACACAGAATCAAGGTTTATTCAACCTTTGGAAGGCAAAGAGGAAATTCTATTGCTGTCTACAACTACATAGTGGCAGTGAGTAGATAAGGTGGAGCAAGATTCTTAGAAGTACACAGGACAGAATCACAGAATCATCTAGGTTGGAAAAGAACCTTCCAACTGTTAACCTAACACTATTAAGTCCACCACTAAACCACGTTCCTAAGCGCCACATCTACATGTCTTTTAAATACCTCCAGGGATGGTGACTCAACCACTTCCCTGCTCAGCCTGTTCCAGTGCTGAAAAGTTATCACCCTTTCAGTGAAGAAATTTTTCCTAAGATCCAATCTAAACCTCCCCTGGTGCAACCTGAGGCCGTTTCCTCTCGTCCTATTGCCTGTTACTCGGGAGAAGAGACCGACACCCACCTCGCTACAACCTCCTTTCAGGTAGTTGTGGAGAGCGATAAGGTCTCCCCTCAGCCTCCTTTTCTCCAGGCTAAACAGTCCCAGTTCCCTCAGCTGCTCTTCACAGAACTTGTGCTCTAGACCCTTCACCAGCTTTGCTGACCTTCTTTGGACATGCTCCAGCACCTCAATGTCCTTCTTGGAGTGAGGGGCCCAAAACTGAACACAGTACTCAAGGTGCAACCTCACCAGGGCCAAATACGGGGGGGTCGATCACTTCCCTAGTCCTGCTGGCCACACTATTTCTGATACAGGCCAGGATGCTATTGGCCTTCTTGGCCACCTGGGCACACTGCTGGCTCATATTCAGCCGGCCGTCAACCAACACCCCCAGGTCCTTTTCTGCTGGGCAGCTTTCCAGCCACTTCCCCCCAAGCCTGTAGCGTTGCCTGGGGTTGTTGTGACCCAAGTGCAGGACCCGGCACTTGGCCTTGGGATACATAGGTCAAGAAACAATGGACATAAATTGCAGCCTGAGAAATTCTGACTCAATATAAAGAAGAATGGTCTTACCATAAGGGTGGATAAATATTTTAATAGGTTGCCTAGAGAGATTGTGATATTTCCATCGATGGAGAGATTCCAAAGTCTAGACAAGTTCCTTAATAACCTCTTCTAACTGGACATGTTTTGTCTAAATGATGTCTACAGATCCTTTCGAATCTATACTATTCTATGATTTTATGAAATTTGTGGCTTAGTTGACAGTGCAGTAAGAAGCACTCCCAGGATCAAATTTGGCTGTTGTAGACAATTGCAAAATAGATGATAACTGCTAGGAAATGAGAATAACACCAGCATCCCAGTGAAACACTGAAAACTGAGAAAAGTAACTGATTTTAGAAATGTACTGAAAAGGTCTCCAAGACTAATCACTAATTTGTGGCTCTAACATTCACTTCTCCCAGAAATGCCTCTTACAAATGCAGTATATATCAATTCCTAGCAGATATAAATTAACAAGGCATTTTTGATCATATGGTATTAATATATTTTACAAAGAAAAGACAGTTCTTTCATTTGAAAATGTATTTGAGACACAGCAATGTATTTTTACATTTTAAAATGAAGTGTTTGTATTTGGTTTTGTTGTCATTTTTATTTGGTGTGTATCCCCCCCCCCCCCATTGTTACATTACCATTTTGACACCTGAAGGAACAATAAAGAAGTTTTATTCAGAAGTGTCCTTAGAGTTCAACATGTATTTGGTAGTATTAACTTTTCTTTAACTTTGGTAAGTTGCAACTCTGGTTTGGGTCTTTTTTTTTTGTTTAAACATAAGGAACATGCTCAGAGGAGGTTTCCAAAGAAGCATAGAGAACTTCAGAAAAACAAGCAAGTAAATTCTTTTTTTTTTTTTTAAAAAAAATAAATAAAATAAAAGACTGGACAAGTCATCAAACCCGTTTGTGGAAAAATTAAACCTGAAAAACCTAGGAAAGTGCATCTTGGAGGAAATCAGGTGCCCTCATTAATTTATGGAAAGTTTGTAGGTACTTATTACTATTTTTTCAACATAGCTAACACAACAGAAAACACAGCTTGCTGGTTTTTAGCCCTGAAGATTATAGAAATTGTGAAGGTTTGCCTCCATTAAGATGGAAGAGGTGATCTTCACTTCCTAGAGTTATTTCCTCCTTTAACAGTGATTAGTACTGCATAAAAATTTTGTGATATCTGAAGCAATAGAAAAGGAAAAAAACGCCTTTGAAGCAGAGACAAAAAAAAATCCTGATTACAGGAGGCAGTAATTGCTGTCATATTTATTTTTCTTTTCCTGTCCTCACTTATTTTATGTCCCATAGTAGTTGCAGGTCTAGTAGCAAGTAGCTCCTAAAAGTTTAAGAACAACATAAGACTCTTCTTGTAAAAACATCAGGTTTATTCTCCAATTATGCAAAACACTCATTACTTCTTAGAGGAACACAAGAACAACTTCAGTAACTTCAAAGATGGGGACATTTTGCACAAAAATAAATCTTTACAGACTTGTATCCTAATCCTTTGTTTTAAATCTGAAATCCAACCTGGTAGATGTACTAATTGATAGGAGAGAAGAGTGACTCCATCTTTTCTTTTTTCCCTCTCCATTACAGCAAGTGGCACATAGACAATAGCTCCCAATGAATTCTCTCCAGGACTGGATGATATAGTTTCTCCATTGTAAGTAATGTGTTTCATTTTATACTTTACAATCACAGAGAAAGAGGACATCAGCTGGACATCCACTGTCTCCAGGTAAGATCAGCTGCATCCAACCCATTCTTCACAGGTGTTTGTCTCACTCATTCTTAAAAACTTCCAGACATGATGATTCCACACTTCCATGGATAATCTTTCCCAATAATTACACATCCTTACTTTTATGTATTTTTTTTTCTAAAATCTTAACTAAATATTTCAGATGCAATTTAGATCCATCCACAGTGGAGATGGAGAATGAGAAAGTATAATCATCATTGCACAAGACTTTGCCATATTGAGCATCTTCTATGTCCCTTTATTCTCCCCTAGACTGCCTTAGAGTGAACAGAACATTAGCAAAAATGAGGAAATTGATAGCATGGAAGATTTTGAATATGTCCCTGTACAAGTCATTATTATTTTTTCACTAATTTGGCAGTAAGAAAAGATAAGGGATATGTTGGACACCAAATAAGTTTAATTTTTGCTGGAAGAGTTGAAATATGAGATATAGCTTTTACAGGAACACTAAAACATTTTTCATATTTTATTTTTATTCCTTTATTTAGGAATGTCTGAGTCTTCTCAACTTCTGCTATTACTCCCTTTCTTTTTTCCCTCTATTTGAGTTTTCTGCTCAGCAGTATCTCTCTTCCCAGCTTCTCTCTTTGACGTGTCCTCAGTCCCTGTTACCTTTTTGTTTGCTAAACATAGAATCTCTTTCCTTGACAATTTTGTGTTTTCTTCCTTTCAGCTTCTTTTTCCAACAATTCTTATTCCTTTAAATTCTGCTGCAGGTGGTTTTGGTTGGTTGGTGTGGGTTTTTTCCCCCTCTCTGCATGTCTTCATATCTTTTCTTCTCACACACATATGCTCACTCCCTTGAAGGATAAGCTAAACAAAAGAGGTCATGGCTGTGGGGCATGTAGAATATAAGAGCATTTGGTTCATTAGGTCATCAGATGAAGAAGCTTTTCAGGTCAAAGGGAATAATAACAAAGTGATAAACAAAACACACAGAGACACAAACCTGATAAGCAAACAAACGAGGGAGACAATAAAGGATACCAAAACTCCTCAAGCACTAAATGATGGGTCATTAAGAAAGTATGGTTGCAACTTTGAAGAGGGACAACTCAGGCTTTGTAACTGATAAGAAAAGGGAAACAAGATGAACATGATCATTATGGATATCTCGGGGGCATCTAGGGGACTATGCAAAACCATTAAGGAATGTGTAGGGGAAGGGTCATAGATAAGGAAAAGGGAAGCATCAGGGAGGGAAAAGGAGGGGGAATAGGAGAAAGGATAAAAGGTTTGATAGCGTGTAAGTAGGCACTGAGCAGTGCTCATGTCTGCCTGAGCCCTGTGCCTGATCAACGCAGTCTACTCTCTCTTCTTCTTAAGTACTTTCTTCATCATTTTCTGTGTAATTTCACCCTCTATCCCATGCATGAGTGCTACAAGGTCTAGGTGCTAGAATATGGAGAAGGAGTCATAGGCGAGAGGGCTCACAGGTCTGTATGTCAGTGACTGGAGGGACCAGAGCGTAAGTCTCTGTGTGCAAGAGTTATAAGGGGCAGTAGTTCTGTAGAGGTCTCAGGGTGTTTATATTTTCCCCTAAGGAGTTTAAGTTGATGTCCATGGATGCGTATATGTAATTCACTAGGAACTTTCAAGCTGGACTAGTCAGTGAGAAGGAGGAAAACATGCATCTGGAAAAGTTAAAAATCTTTATAAGGGAGTGCATGTCCCTTATATCAGGGCAGGGATATGAGGCAGGTGGAGGGTCCATGGTGGTATTCAGGAGGACCCATGAGTGTGCGGTGCCTGTGGGACGAGTGTGTGAGTGTTGCGTGTGTGCAACGAGCACCCAGCTGAACCAGCCAGTGAGTTGGGGGCCCATGGGGCAGGTAAGGGGGGCCAGGATCCAAGCAGGGGTGTTGGGTGGGCAGAGGGGCTGTGCCAGTACTCAAGGGATCCACGAATATGCGTGTGCTTGTGAACCCGGAGAGCGTGGTGTGTGTGCTGCACCAGTGACCTTCTGCCTCTGCCAGCCCAAGAGCAGGAGGGGACGTGGCTGTCTACACTTTTATGTGAGTTTTATGTTTGTTTAATGTATGTGAGTTCTGGCAGTGCTATATGTGGATGTTGTTGAAGGCAGTACCCTGTGTGCGGCGGTCCATGTGGCAGCCTACATAAGTGACCTCTGTAGTGTATGTGTGTGCACGCACCTCTCAGGGGTGCACACTCGGCCTTGCTCTTGGCCAAACTTGCAAATGGGAAAGCAGCAGCTGTCAGTCTAGGATGGAGACCCAGGTCTGCAGGCACACCTGGCTTGGCTCCAGAATCCGGGCCCGAGGAAGCCTTGAGTCCCTGAGTCCACTGGAGGCCATGGCTTCACAAAAGCCTTAGGGAAGCACTTGAAGATCCAGTGTCTGGGTCTATGTTCCTTGATCCCTCAAATTTAGAAATGGCAGCAGCCAAGAAAGTAAAGACTGCAAAAGCATCCATTACAGCAGAGCTTTCTCAATAAACTTTGAGCTTTCCAACCTGAATGTGTGGACCATTAAAACAGCTTAGGAGGACTAAGAAAAAAAAAAACAGAAAAAAAAAGGACTAATTTCAGTTTCTGGTGATAAGCGCCTGTAGATATGCTGCAATTATTGTCAACAGTGACAGTGCCTTGTTTTCTTTTGCACTTCCACCACATACTGACTAGGGTGATTGTTTCAGTGATTTCTGTTTTGCAATAAATCTGAAATTATTTTCCTTGTCAGCATGCTGGCAGAAACAGCATGATGATACAGAAACAGTGACAAAACAAATTGGCAACAGGCACTTCAGGTACCTTTGTCAGATATGAAATATGCAGTATCCAGCAAATAAATCTATTAGTTCTTAGTAACAACAACAACTGACAGTAAGAGTAAAAAATTCAGACTTCTTGAATAGGTGGGCAAAGCTTTCTGAAGGATCTGCAAAAAGCATTGTCTGCCTTTCGCCTTGGGCTGGACATGGCAGCGCATATGCATAATGAATATAGGATGCAGGATTATTTATTCCATTACATGGAGCCTTCAGGTCAATTTGCAAACAAACTCAGGCGCCGGAGTAGCTGTAGGAATATTTCTGATATTTTCAACAATACCAGTCTTGAGTAGAGTTACACATATCTTACACGTCTTTATTGGACTTTGTCTATGAGGACGTATGAACAGATGTGACCCTGATTAGTATGGTAGTGCTAACAATAGCCCACAGTATGCATCAATGCATTGTCATACCTTGTTTTGTTTAGAAAGGCCTCATCTATCTGATACAGTTGTGTGTGCAGTAAAGACATTTTGCAGTTACTGAGCAGATGTAAATCTCAGAAATATGAACAGATTCCTTGAGAATTTCTTTGTCAACACACAGTGGATACAGACCAAGGAACATTTAGAAAGAAAGGATATATTAACACAAGTGAGACTTTTCTTTTCTGTACTTTTTCATGGAAGGATAGCAGCTAGCAAGACGTGACCACAAGTAATATAATTTCAGTCTATTTTGTTGGGGCACAGTGATCCAACATGCTTATAATGCAAGTAACTGAAAATCTGAAACTTACTGCCTTAAAAACTTCTTAGTACTGTTTTATTCAATATATTTGTGCCTAGTGGTACAGCACTTATCTGGGATCTAACTGTGATCTGTAATTATTTATAATATTCCCTTTAAGGTAGCAATCTAAATTAAAATTACTAGCCAGAAGGTTTTTTAAAAGAGCAACCCTAACCTCCTTAGAAAATCACAGGCATATTGATATAACTAGTTCATCATACATTTTGTAGCACCGTAAGGCATACCAAAGTCTTTTTTCTTTTTTCCTTTTTTTTTCTGTTCTATTTTCATATAGGATCTCGTTGAGCATTTTTCTACTCTTTCAGGAAATTTTCAGGAATATAACTCTTTTCACAGTTTCAAATTGTAAGCTTCTATATCAATTTTATTTGCTTATTTATTGATTTCTTACTTTATGTAAAGGCAATGAAATGTGAATTTTGGGAAGCCACAGGACACTGGTAAATTTTTATATTATGTTGTGCACAGCATTGACTCATTTATTCCCTTATTAACATGAAGTTTTTCTTTATTACCACTTGTAGGAAGGAGTATGATGAAAATGTGTTGCGAATCTCTAGTCTGGTTTGTCACTCAGCAGGGAAATAAATAAATGTCTCCAATAACTTTATCCAAAGCATTTTCTTTGGTAAACACAATAAAGTACACATAGAGACATGCAAGCAATGAAATACCAGAACATCTGGTGAACTGCAGGTGGGCCAGGAATATGAAGTTGAAACAGGTGCAGAGAAGCAGGTTTTCTGATTCTGAAATTGTATTAGACACTGGTAGGTTTCTATATATGTGAGGCAATGACCTGCATGGTTTCCACATAGGTTAGAATCAGTCACGTGTCATGTTCAAGAACATATTTCAGGAGAGGATAGAGCTGCAAAGAAAACAACTATTACGTGAAGTTTTTAATTTTAGTATGTATTTTAATTACAATGTCTGTGGATGTCCCAGTCTCCTCATTTCTTCCCTTTGTTTCATTCCCGTAATATCAATGCTTTTATACAAGTTAAGTCTGATGTTGAAAAATTACTGTTTCTTAAGTAAAACTGCTGTTACTTAAGGTGCCTCTACTCTTCTCTTTTTTTAAATAGTACTCGGTTACATATTTGGAGGGAAAAAGATAACTCTTAGAAAAAGGACGTTTCAAAAATCCAGTAATATTTTCTAAGATCCCAATACAGGAGCTAATGTTTCCTAATGTCTTTGGCAAATTTGGCCACCAAAATTTATCTGAATCCTTTAGGATTGCAAAATAGCTCTGTAAAATATTTCAGGAATAAGATATTTCATTTTATGTTGTGTATTTTAACCTCAACTAGAACTCCAGGGAGCAAGCTGTTTTCCATGACTCCTTACATTGTTTTACTTCTACTAGGCTCTGTAAGTTGGTGAAGGAGGTTTAAAATTTTAATGTGTCTCATTTGAATTCATGTGGATCTATTTGAATTCATTATTTGCCATTTACCTTCTACAGCATAGACAATACATACATCCAGATACAGTTTGGTCACCTTTAGCCACTGCTTTTTGTGTTTCTGTCTGTGGTCATCATACTACGTACATTACTCCAAGCAGTTTAGTGAGAAGAAAGCATACAGAGATACTTCCGTACCACATCCCTGGTGTTTGTACGGAGAAGCAGGTTTCAAACTCAAGGTTTGAGTTCAATCAAAAAAAAGAAAACAAACATATGAATTCAAAATGCAAAAAACCTCGAAACAAAACAAAGCAAAACAAAACGTATTTACTTAACCTAGTCACTGTTAATTACATACTTACCAGTTACATGTGCTAGACCAACCACTATAATCAAAGCAACCTGACTGTCTATTACGTGATGACTGCCTTTTGCTTACCCACTTTGCTGGTAGAGGCTTTTACCCTGGTGTTCATTTTTTGCTTACCTTATCAAACAGTAAATCTGTAGACACTCTTAATATATACGGCTATTCCACTGGTTTCTAATCAGATCTACTTCAAATTTCTTTAGTTGTACCATTTGGAAAATAATATTTGCATCTCTGCTATAACCCTCAAGCTGTTTTATTTTCCCCAAAAAGGACATGAGCAGGCCCTGCCTGCCAAAGGAAGCCTGGAGATATTTTTTCACTACCTCTTCCTAAGGATTATGTTTTCCTCTTGACTGCCAACAGTCGATATTACAGCCTCATCTGCCTGATGTTAATAGCTCAAGTTATCCCAAATTTGCTGAGCTTACCAACTAACCCATCTTTAAGTTGATGCACCGACAGTAGCTATTAAATAGGCTGCACAGTTGAAGTGGGAACTATCAGAATGGCTGTCTTCACCCTTCCACTATTTGTAGGCCATAAAGTAAGCATAATTTGACCTATTTTCAAATAACTGCACAAGTATCCACTATGCACACAAAGCTTGCAGACCAGCTTTATTATGTAGCACACTTGAAAAATGATGAACACCAAAACAATCATCAACAAAATGACTGAACAGTGATGTTATCAACATGTTCACCCTGAAAGTCTATTCCAGCCTTAGAATCCCACTAAGAACAATGAAAACAGACCAATAATTATTATTTATGGCAGTCATGAGCCAAAATACATGCTATTTTAAGTTGTACATTAGCATTTAAATTAAACTAGTTCACTTCTTAGAATACACTTATGGGCCCAAACTTGAACCAGAGGTACAGCTGTTAAACATGCTTTTGGGTTTTCAAGGGAGGAGGGGATCCCCGTCAGTATGGCCCACAAACAATAGATGGGAAAAGGAAAAGATCATCCTTTCTGACAGCAACATTTTTCCTTTGCCCGCTATGTTAATGCTACTTCCATTTGCATTTCAGAATCTCTTCGAAGATTTTAATATCTGAACATCCGACAGTATTTCCTTCCTTTCTTTCAAGATACACACCGGCCTGTGTTATCCTGGCCCTGCTGTGCCTATGTAGTCTCCTATGACTCCGACTCATACCTCAGCCAGCGTGACTGCTGCCTCCCGGAACACAGCGTGAAGGTACACAAGTTAACCCAGGCACCTACACACAGTTGTACAAAGACCTCTGGGAGCAAGGTTCCTCGAAGAGAGGTTGCATTGCGCATCTGCATCCAACATTTGTGGCAGTTCCAGGCTGTACTGAACTATATGGTGCAGAAACACAAGCTTGATTACTTCTTTAATCAGTTGTTTTCCAGTTGGCTGTGGGAGAAACACTCTCCTTGATCTTTCTTTTCATCTCACAGACCATATTAGTTTTCCATTCTCTTCCACCTGCTGGAGGAGTCTATCTATCCGTTCAGTAAGCAGGGAGTCTAAGAAAACCCTCTTTAAATCCATATCATCATAGAGAATACTTGTTTGGTGTTCTAATTCTCGCCTAATTTAGATCGAATCCATCCAAAATAAACCCAGGGATCTAAATGGAGTTACTTCTCATTTAAACTTGTGCAACTCATAGGTATATCAGGACCCTCAAAATCAAAATCATTCTTACCTTAAATGCACAGGTGTTTTTTTCCTTTAGTGACCTAAGGGGTTGTTTTCTTCTATTAGTAACTGTTGTAGCCGATGATGGTCCTACTTAAGATTCCTGATGGCAGCACTTTGCCATGCAAGTCACCGACACCTCCACATTTCTCTCAGAGTGACAAAAGGTCGTAACTCTAAGGATACAAATCAAGATGAGAAACCTACTGTTTGCTGTAATTGCAGAAGTTCTGATCATTATGCACACCTCTGCCAGGAATTAATTTCATTGTTGTCTCTAAAAAGCTGATTATCTAGTGGCTTAAAGAATGCAAAATTGTTCAGAGCTGTTAGTTTTTAATGTAGATAACTTTACTCATGAGCCTGAGTCTAGTCCATTACACAGGTTTTACCTGTGATTGGACTTCAGTTGTACTACTTTTTGGCTGAAAAGACTACAGTTTACCGTTTACCTTTTCCCTTCCTTCCTCTCTCTCTTCCTTCCGTCCTCCCTTCTCTCCTTCCTTCTTTCCTCCCTCCCTCCCTCCTTCTCTCCTTCCCTCTCTCCTTTCCTTCCTTCCTTCCTTCCTCCCTCCCTTCTTTCCTTCCTTCTTTCCTTCTTTCTTTCCTCTGTTTACAATATTGTATTTGGCAATCAAGTATTCTGAATGACAAAAAATGTTATATCAAGGACAATTATAAAGAAATTGTGGGCAATTATAGGGAAATTTGTATGAAAGCCAATGTACAACGGCATTCTAGGAAACAGAATGTTTTCAAATGGCTAGGATTCTAAAAATCTATCTGTCATAATAAGGTAAATAAAGATCTTCCTTACACTTAGAAAACTATTTTATAACTGCCTCCATCCCCCCGTTCCCAAGATGTATGTCATGTTATGCTACAAAAGGTGGGAAATTACCTGTCTAGATGAGACCACAGTTCCAGCCCAATTTGCTATCACTGCTACTGGCCGCTGGTGGATACTCGGGGTCACAGCATAAGAAACAGGGACATGGTAACCGAATATACAGGTCAGAATACCAGAGTACTGGCTCCAGAGGGCCTGCCCTTCTTATCAGTTCACCCCCAAAATAATGAAGGATTGCATCCATACAGGAAACTGCTCGTCTTTGAGCTTAAACCTTGAGGGAGATAAACTATTCCTGATATCTCATCTGAACATTTTCCTTCCAAATGCTCTTTGAGCAAGAATATAGAACCTTTGTAAAGAGATTTTGAAATGGGTCCATTGAAACATGCACGGGAATGAGAGTTAGAGAATACACATGCTAGGAGAGGAGCTGTAAAAGAAACAGAGTTAATATCACGGCATTTATCTTGAACATTAGGCATAATAGCCAAGTATGCGAATATTTTCCAGAAGTTAACTGGAAATATTTTTTAATTTGAAGTATCAATTGACCAAACAAACACTTGAAAAATCTAGTCCTCCAAAAGACAGGAATTGTTCTTATAAAATTGCTCTCGATTAGAATATTAAAATAAAAATTCCAGATAAAACATTTTTAAAATGAAGTTAAAATTAGGATTTTTTTCCTATGGAACTTTAGATAGGAAGAGAAAAATGTTCATAAGTTATTCATTAAGTAAATTAAATATATATATTTTAGATACAGATCATATTATTTATTAATGAAGTGGATATAATAAATACACATATATAAATATTGTAAAGATAATTCTGAGAAGACTCGTAAACTTCCCATGAATATTCTGCAAACAGTAATCACTTTATTCCACCGTAATTATAAAGAAACTCTGATGTCTTTTCTGGCTCCCAGCTATCAGAGCATATGAACATCTTACAATGTTTAATGACGTTAATTTCAAAACACTGTTACGGGAAGAAAATGCTATGCTTATGTTACAGAGGGAGTCAAGGAAGACTAGGGCACGGCATCTTTAAGAGAGTGGCACGGCTTTGTCCCAGCCACGCTGGAAATCTGTGAAGCGGCCCTCCATCTTTTATAATGACTAAACACTGGGCCACGCTTTGTCTGCCTCTCTCTGCTTAATGGCCACATCCCTCTCAGAGCTGGGCTCCCTCTGGGGCGCGGATGGACCCCGGAATGGATCGCCGTTGCCAGCCCGCCCAGGAGATAACCGCGGCTGAGGCAGCGCGCCGAGCGCTCCCGAAGACCGATCTGCGCCAATAGGCACATGAGAAAAGGCTTTCGCAGCGCCTGTCTGAATTACAGCAGGGCCTAGCCCATGGTATTAATTTCTCACTTCTAAGAGAATGAAGAGGCCAGTAAATCTTTCAGCGAAACTGGAAACAGCGCAACTCTGTTCTACATAAATGTGTGAAGTAGAAGTTCAAAGGTTATCCCTGAATCATGGCCTTATATGAAATCAACTTGCCACCATGTCAGCATCGTATGGTAACACTTTAAACACTTTATTTAAGCATTTCATTTAGGAAACAATTACTGTATGTTTTTGTCTAATATAATTAATAGGTCAAGCAGCACTTATTAAGTCTTTAGGCATTAATTAACATTTAAAAATTATCACATATGACACATTAATTAGATATCAATCACTTATTTGAACTACTGACATTTAATAAGCATTTTAATTTATACCAAACTATCCTGCTGTACATATCTTTCCAAACTACAAGTACCTGCAAATAGTATTTAAGGAGTTTAACATGTTAACTCCTATTTTGTCTTTGTAATTAACAAGTACATAAAAACCCGATTTATACCTTATATATTTTAGTCATAAAAATATATCTACATCTTTTCATTTCACTAATAAATGATAAAATTTTGAATAAAATACATAATATGCATATTAAAATAATTTAAAAAGCATCCTAGAAATTAACAGTCCCTTTGCCCTCTTTCTGTGTCAGATCTGAGCTTAAATCCTCTGCTGATTCTACTGTCCTGTCCTGAGGAAAGAAATACAAATGTCCAAGTGTTAATTGCTGACTTCTGTCACCCCTTAATTATGCATTCTTGTATCTTCTTTGATACTTCCCTTGCATAGCTATCTCCCATTGTCATGATCTTGCCATTAGACACTTCACAGGCATGATCTCTCTCTTGACCTAATTGCACTTATTATCAGTCAGTTTTTATAATACTAACTAGGTACTTAGGATGACATATAAAAACCCTACAGGGTGCCCAAACTTTACAAGACTAATGTCCACGCTGGCAGCTTGACAAGAATCAGAGACCTATGTTTCTTCTGCACATACTTTTGCATATTTTTTCCAACTAATATATGCACTAACCCATAAGATTCTCATATATTTGCAACTTTGATTAACAAATAGAAATCACCTGTTTATTCATTAGACGTTTCTTGTCTAACGTACACTTGAGTGATAAGTTATTTAACATGGAATTTTAGAGTGTGCATATATGGAGACTTTATCAGCTTTCTCTTTACATGTGCTTGAAACAGTATTGGACCGGGTCATCTGGAAGAGGAAGGCAGCATGGCAGTAGCCTGCAGTAGAGGGACATGGGGTGCTTTAAACATGCACTTCCATGAGTTGACAACATCCTTGTTTATCTGGCTGCCTCTATCCTGCTCAGCGAACAGCAGCATCTGGTAGTGGGACATACTCTACAATGGTATTCGTGTGAAGCTGCAGCCAGAGCCGTGGAAGAATGTGGAAGTGCAAGTCAACCATACAAGTTTCACCCGCAATGCCTGAGACTTGGCAGATCTGTAGCACACTTGTGATGGCTTAATTGGGCTAGCACAGATAACAACAAGTGCTGAAAGCAAGCTCTCCAGATGTTCTGGGAATATACATGCAAATACCCATACCGTCTTCTTTCATTACAGCTGTTAGCTGGATTAAGATACCAAATGTAGGATAACATGCTACCTTTTCACCTTTTCCTTGCAGTTTTGACCAAGCCTAAAGGTAATTAACTGGCTTCATGCAAGTACTACACAGTTGTTCTGATGAGAGTAAGAATCAGACAAATAAGGAATGAAAACACTATAATTCCTTTTTTTTTTTTTCAGGTGGAAAACAGAAAGGCAGTTGAATTGAAGGCTAGATCACAAGGAGACCTTGCAACACTGTCTTACAACTCCTACATTCTTTATCTGTGTCAGATGTGGGGATCTAAAATAAACTAGTTTCCTAGGATCTCCCAGTAGTCCACAGAGAATGACAGATACCACCAATGAATAGTTCAGAGCAGAAACAAAACTAATGTCTCAAGTACAATCCATAGTCCTCAGTTAAATACCTTAACTCTCTATACAATGCATGAGGAGGATTAAATGGGATTCAGAACAGACAGCATGCTGTGCGAGGTTTATATAACAGAGAAGGTCAAGACAAATCCTACACTTATGTCAGACTAGGTTTACAACTCAGAAACCTCTCCTGCACTAATGCACTTTCAAAATAACAGGCACCACTTTCTTGTAAAACACAGGGGTCAGGGGATGGTATTCCTACTATTGAAATGGGATTCAGACTGAAGGGATTCAAATCCACGTAACTTTATGGCTGTGAGATACTTAAGAATCGTTTCATTTTGGCACTGTGCTACTCTACAGAATCCAATGCAGAACTCACTGGGCTAGAGAGAAAAGTGGAATCCCAGTGACTGCAGTTGTCTGCTGAAGGAGAGGACACCTACCTCTTGGTCCCATCTCCAAGGACTGTTATGCTGCTTTATAAACCAAAAAGTGAATGAAGCCATGAGCAGGCCTAGCAGCCGAGAACAAAAAACATCTTTTTAAATTTTAACCCCCACTGAAATGTCACTTAGAGTGCTTGCTCTTTTCATTGCCATGCATCTGCTTGGCGGAACTCATTGCCTCTTGACATCAGGAGATCCCTATTTTCTTCTTTTTTAAGCCTACATTTAAGACTGATTTGTTTTCATTGACTTTTAACTGACATTAGCTAATTATTAACTCTGCAGGATAGATTAAATTTTAATTTTAATGTCATTGTAAAACACCATGAGCTGCCTCAACATGATAAGATGCTATAAAAGTTTAAACTGTTGTTCTAAGTTAGCCACCTGCTCAAAATGTTAAAAATCTACACGTTTAAATCAATCACACTGCACTGGATGCCCCATCAAGGCTAATGTTGATAAATTATACTCTTAGCTCTAGTTGATACAGAATCATTATTCTCTAGAATGGTAGTATATTGGACTTTATTTTGTAGAGTTTTAGTTGGGATTGCAGTGTCATTTTTCAAAATCCTAAATACACTCCAATGTGTATTTTCCAATCTGCTAAATTGCTCAGCTATTACCCTGGCTAAACAGTACCTTTGAGGTTGTGTCTGGTGTATGAGATATATGCCAGAGATGTACTGTTCCAGAACGAGTTCCTGGAAGTACTGTGGAATGGTAGAAAGCCCAATGTTCATACAGTTCTTGCCATCTTTGGGCCAAATCAGAATTGGAGGATTCATCAGAGCTGGGGCTGTTCAGCCTGAGGAAAAGAAGGGGACCTCATCAACGCTTATAAATATCCCAAGAGTGGGTGTCAAGAGGATGGGGCCAGACTCTCTTCAGTGGTGCCCAGTGACAGGGCAAGGGGCAACGGGCACAAACTGGAACACAGGAAGTTCTGCCTGAACATGAGGAAAAACTTCTTCACTGTGAGGGTGACAGAGCCCTGGCACAGGCTGCCCAGGGAGGGTGTGGAGTCTCCTTCTCTGGAGATATTCAAAACCCACTTGGACGCAGTCCTGTGCAGCCTGCTCTAGGTGACCCTGCTCTAGGTGAACCTGCTGTAGGTGAATCTGCTTTAGCAGGGGGGTTGGACTAGATGATTTCTAGAGGTCCCTTCCAACCCCTACCATTCTGTGATTCTGTGATTCTGTGATAAAATGATGTATAGAAAAAAACCTACACCTTTCCGTCTCGGGAGACAATGGATGAATCTACAGGCTGTAGCAAATGAGGTTTCTGTCTTAGGCATGGTATATAGACAGCGAAAAATCACTTATTCTGGATTGTCTACCTATAAAACAGGGCTAACATTTTTTCACATGCCTATCTTGTCTGTTCACATGGTTGGTTCACTTGGGTAAGTACTATTTCTTATTGAAAGAAAAAAGTTTATTTCTATAGCTCCAATAAAGAAAGACAGCACACTGAGGCTGCATATTTTAGTAGACTTAGTTCTGCAGCCAGGGAACTGACTTTACTACCTCCTGTTCTTCTTGTGCTCAGAAAAATTTTGTAAGTAAACCAAAAGGCATGGACTTCACCATTTTATTGTAACTGAAACAATCTTCAGCAGCCCTGCAGCTGAATGACCTGTTCAGCTCATTCATTATTTTCATTTGGATGAATATAAATTCTTCCTAACACTACACAAAAATAGTATATTGTCTGAGACAGGTGACAGCATTCCTGATGATTCCTAGAGCAGGAATTCGGTGAAAGACTCCCCAAAGAGATAAATTTTTAACTTTGATATTGTGGAGGGGAAAAAGGCAAAAGAAGATTTAGCTGACGGCATGAGGCTTAGCATGGGTTTACCATCCATACCTATCTAGGACGGTGCCTCCTGCGTGCAATGTCTGTGCATAGGATACTAAGAATCTGTGCCCTGACAGTGATTACTAGTATCGGTATGGCTGCTAGTTGACAGAGGGACAGGGGACCATACATAGGTCCTGAGGTTAAGAGGCATGAACCGGCTCGCGTCTGTGCTGCTGAAAGCCAGCTTACTCCAGAGCATGCTCCCTGTGCCCACATGCCACAGCTCTTCGCCCTGCATCTCTCAAGGATCTGCGTGTTGCTCCTACGAACACAACGTGTAATTACTATTTCTGTGAATTTTCAGTTCAGTGTTTTAAAAAAAAAGTGAAGGCCGTGATACATCTTTCTGCCTCTGAATGCTATTCTAACATTTTAACATATGTGAATATATGTTGCATGTCACGAGGTGTCCTATGAGTTGTTTGGTTGGTATCTTGGAAAGAGTGAGTGGCAATGAATGACCCAGAACATGGCCAAGAAGACAACAAACAAGCAGAAAAGAATATCAAATTCTAGTGTCCAAGCTTTTTACCTGGGACTATTATTCACCAAAATAAGACTTTCCTAATTCTGACCAAAAATCAGTGAAGTAAGGTTACAGATGACTTAGACAATGTCTAGATTGAGGAGGGAGGGGGAGGGGTAAATCCTTAATTTTGAAGCACATCTTTTTCCCAATACAGATAAGTACTTTGGAGCTTTGAAAAAATTTAGTGTATCTTTCTTTAGAACTGTGATTGTTATTTGCCTCTTTCTGTTTGAATATTCTTTCGTAACTTAGTATTGGAAAGCTGAAATGCTGTTTGGCAGTTTTTTCCACAGATGCGCGTGGAGCATTTCTGTCCTAGCATTTCTCCACAAAACAATTTTGTGTAAGCTACAAGAGATACCACAACAAAGGGAATTACGGAGACCTGACATGCTGTGTCATCTGTCATTTCTGACAAATGTAAATGCAAGAATAAAATCCTAGGTAAAAAATAAGAACATACGAGTCAGGAATGAGTGAAAGGGCATCAGACTCTGGTTCCAGACTTTTTTTCTTTACCTTTGTTGTTTTTCTCCAATTAATCTGCTCACTGTATTTCTTATTCTGATTTTTTCTTGGTTGTAAATTTACCTTCTCTTTTAAAGAAACAATACAGACCAGCAGTGGCTGTGAAAAGTCTGCTAGTACAGAAAATTCATATTAAGTTGTGGAGGATAGTTTCTGTTCGAGGAAAATATATCCAACTGCCTGAGAGAGGCGAGGCTGCTGCTGCTCCATGTCCCCAGGTCTGACCAGTAGTGAGGCTGCAGATGTGTTCTCAGCAGGCACACACACCAAGCACACACATACGCAACGTATATCCGTATACGCATGGCCAGCCACACAGATCACAGACAGACACACACACACTCAACACCCACACAAACATAACACCAACAGCCTCATCCTGCTCCCATCTCTGGCTGAGCAGGATGGAGGTCCACTAGTGAGAATATATATGCGCACATATGTACATATATACAGTGTACATCCCTCTAGCAGCTGGCTCAGATACTCAGTCTGTCCAGTAGCTGCCCCTGGATCCCAGTCTCACCAGTTGCTGGCATCTAGACATTCAAACCTCCGAGGCTGCAGCCCCACTCCTGTTGCTGGTACAGGCTGTTGCACGCACACACACAGTTGGCGAGGACTTCCCTGGTCCCAGTAGTTGATCCCCCTGTGCTCTCATCCCTAGACACACAAGCTGGCCCTCGGACACCCATCCACCCTCTTGCTCCCAGTCATTTCACCTAGCCACCGGCTAGCTGAGCTTGATCCTCGCTAGAGATCCCACGCTCCCTTGCACACCTGCACTCGCTCCAGTTGTTGCATCACAGACATATGGGCATCTGTGATTCCTGGTCTGACTCCAGTTGCTGCACTCACACCCCCATAGACCCCACTCCTCCCCATACACATACACACACATCGAGTAGAGAGACCTCACCCAGGAAAGAGTTAGAAAGGAATTTAATAAGAAGATAGAACAGACTGTGCTGGCCAGGCACAGAACGTAGCCAGACAAGTGTACTGACTAGCCAGCTATTTACATGCAACCAGCTGCCCTTTTTATCCTCTTAACCCTCTATTTCCCACACCTGTTCCTCCCAAAAACACCTAAATCCCTCCCTTGTGTCCTCCTGCCCCCCATCCCATCCTCCCTTAGACATACCATAACAAGTCCTGCGCAATGCCGAACTGCTCCTCCCCTGCATCCCACAGGCAGCAAGCCCATTAATCCGAATGGTGATCCGGAGAGCTGCTCCCAATGGCTCTTTGTGATGGGTTTCATGTCTGGGCCACGGGGCTGAGGGTCTGGTGGGGCACCCCTGGGAGGGGTCTGGACAGGGGGTGTGTTCCATAGGAGACCTTAATTAGGGTTCCCACTTGCCATTATGTATCCCAGTGCTCCTCTGATTTGCACAGATGGGCCTTTGATGAGATGATGACCCCCTGTGAGGCACTTTGGAGTAGCCCAGCAGGGTATTATTTGGCCTCCCCCTCCTACCGTTGTATTTCTGAGCTCCTTTGTGTGTAGGCAGATGAGTTTTATCACATAATCTAACAGTTATAGCCCCCTACACTAACTTAGTGATTGCTGGAGAACTTACACCCCCAGCTTTCAAAACTTCATTTGATTTAATCTAGGAGTTTCAGTCTCAGTATTTAATTGGGAATAACTGGTTTACTCTCATTCTCTGAAAAAGAGGTATAAATGTCTTCCCTAGATATGAAGAAACCTTTAAAGCGGTGGCCAGAATTAAATTAATTTTTATAACTATGCATTCAGAATCCATATAGTTCTTATCTCTTCAATATCCAAGGACCATGCTGTCTGAGTACTCTTTAATATAATTTTCTTGTCCAAGGTAGAATAATTTATGCTCAAGAACTTCTGCAGAGGTGATAAGAAACGGCTACTCTCATCTTCCAGCAGAGATTCAAATGCAGCAGCTCGCCCTACGCTCACCAAATGTGTACCTTGAGCTCAGGCGGGCGCTGGATGCGTATCTCTGATTTCTGAGTGGAGTGAATATTCTCCTTTTGAATCTGTAGTACTCAGCAGAAATATTTATTTCCATTCAGACCAAGGAAGCATCAGCATCTGTAAAACAATTGACTCTGTATTTGCCGAACCTTTGGGCATTCAATAACTCTTTATGTCTGCGCATACCCCTCATCTATCTTTCAGAAAACGTTTCACCTAGTCTACAAGCAGCAGAATTTCACAGTCCCCTTGGCATCTGGGCTTTTTTGTTAGATATGTTTGTACTGTTCCTTAATGATTACATTTATGGTAATTGTTTTTTGCTTTGACAGACAGAGTCTTGGTCTTCTATGTAGTGTAGCCATTATCTTTAGAAAAGCACTCAGACTTTCAGAAGGTAAAAAGCGGACAAGAAATACACTGAGAAATCTATTAAAAAAATAATTTGGCAATATCCATCTAAACAAGACTTGTATGTTTTCTTTTGACATTTGCGGAACAAGCTGTGCAGAAATGAAGAACTGAAAATAATTATATGCTATGCAGTAAACTTTGGAAGAACTTTTAGAAAATTGTCCATTGAGAATGTAAAAAATTTCTAATGTGTCCATGTTGCTAGATGAAATCCCTCTCTTATCTGGGTAGTTTGCTGTCTGTTACTTTTGCAGCAGCACAGAACAAAATACAAATGAACTTGCATTATCAAAGAGCACTAGAAAGTTTCAAATTTATATTTAAAGTATAGAGAATGGAAAACAGTTCTTTAGTAAAATTGTGTGTCTGTCAAGGATAATGTTTTCTTTTTATTTTTTGATAGACCAGAAATCTTCAGGGTAACGCATTACAACTGTATAAAACTGAACTTGGGAAAAAAGTTGTTTCAGGGGCCATCTATTCTGGAGTTTACTGAACTTGTTCTTAAAAAAAATTCACTAATACAAATAAACAGCTCCTCTAAGCAGTAGCTGTCTGCTTAATCAGTAAGAAAGAATTTTCCTAAAGGGAATGACTTCTTACCTAAATTGTTGGAGTCTACAATGTAGGGGTCTGCATTCGATTTAAGTTATCAAGCCCTTATTAAGCCCCAAGTGAGCTAAGTGGTTAAGCCCAGAGAATGATCCGTCTCACCCCACGTTTTACCTCTGCAAATGGTCAATGTAAATGCAGCCCGGGCTCAGTTCAAATGGCACATGTAGGTATTCAAGATACTACGAGCTGTATTTCTGTGGGATAGGGAAATATGACACGGTATTTACAGGGAAGGTGTGACTATAGACAAAGAACCGAAGGTCTTGTGAAGGTATCCAAAGTTACTCTTGAGCATCCGAGAGGGCACTAGACATCTATGCTTAGGTAGCTTTAAAAAATCCTCTCATTTAAGCCTTGGATTAAACCCATCGGAGTTGACCGAGTACACAGGCTATTACCATGCTGTATGCTCTGTCCTGATATGTATTAAATCCCTTTTTCCTTTACACTTAAAGAAATAAAATTGTAGATGAGATACATGAAGTAAACTTTTCCTCTCTATTCAGCACTGGTAAGGGCCTCAGCCAGAGTATTCTTTCCAGTTTCAGGCAAGATACTTTAAGGATAAAGGAAAACTCAACAGAGCCCAGTGGACAGCCACAAGAATTCTGTGGTCCATGGGAAATTTATATAAAAGGACAGTTTTGTGAAGAAAAAAATAAAATTAATAGAAATACATAAAAGTAGCTTCTCACTAAAGCATTTTTTTGCCATAGATTCCATTGTGCTTCATGGTCACTGGAATGAAGACAAATTGGCTTAAATATTAGTGAAGAAGTTTTAAATTAGAATACAGGACTTTTGAAACGGTAAGATTTTGTGCACAAAATGGCCTCACAAGGAAGATAATGGGATCTCTTTCACTGGACATTCTAAAGTATAGTACTAAAAAAAACCCTAACAGTTATTCGTGTTTTTGATTCTAGCCAAAGACTTCTCATTCAGTTTTTAAAGAGATGATCAGATGGTGTTTGAGGTCCTTACAACCCATATTTCTGTTGTTTGCTAAGTGATTACTTAGCTTTAGCCAGCTTGAAACGAGGTCCCTCGCCTAAGCTAATCCTCTCAGCTCCCCTAACTGTGAATGACGAGAGAAAGGGTGATCCAATCTGCCCGATGACAGGCTAGGTGAATCCCTGTCTGGAAGCAGCTGTGGCTATAACCAGGTTCACCTGCTGCGATGTCAGGGTGTTAAAGAGGTGAACGGTGAGATCCTGATCTGACACAGGGCAGGACTGTGTCTCTAGTCCCAGAAAATGGGAGTACGCTACGAGCAGATGATACAGATGTAACCTATACCTGTCTGTTGATTTTAAGGCAGCCTAGAAAATTAGCTTAGCCTAATTTCTGAAGGTGTAATGAACCTTACATTTTCTGAGTATGGGGACTTTGCTAGATCAATATCTTTGATAAATCTGGCTTTATGAAACTGGATAAATAAAGTGATTTCCTGGAAGAACTGAGGACATACTTTATGGCCATAGGTCACTCTTGCAGGACACCGACAGGCAGACTCAGAGAAATTATTTTCAGAAAAAAAACAGGGCTGTGAGATTTCTTAACTTGTGAATAGGTTTATAAAATTGAAGATGTATGAATTCAGGATAGAAAATTCTTTACATCATTTTTTTATAATGCACACATCTTCTTATCATGATAGAGTCTTGACTTGACCTTAGATATTAGACAATGTCATAATATGAATGCTTATAGGCTATTGTATCTTATGTTTCAGCATTAGAAAATGCTGGTTTTAGAGCTATTTTCATTTAGCTTTCTAGAGTTTTTACCTTTAAATTAATTTTTTATTAGTGAAATTTAATAAGGTGTAGATTTTGAGTATTTACTATAGCCTAAACTATCTGAATTTCAATAAAAATCCTCATACAGTTAACTGAACAAATAAAATTATTTTACTAATCTGTGTCTGATAATAGGCACACTTCACATAGAGATAGTCAGGCATGAATTTTAGGTGGGAGTGCCTCCCTTCTTTTTCAAAAGCAGCTTTCAAACAATACTAGTAATTGAGCTTTTGCTGTTATATTTCTCCTTGTAAGCATAGGCAACATTTTGAATGCACAGATTACTTCATTTGAGAATCATTAATCGTGCCTACAATTATCTAGATATCTCATAAACTGAGACTAAGCTTTAAAAACCAAGGTAGCCTTGGCTTCCAGGAATTCCTGTCAAAGAGACAAAGAGAAAACTATTTCTTCTTCTGAATAATAGAGGTAATTCTTGAGTCAGTTTTTCTAATGCCCTGGCACAGAGTCTCAGACGATAATGTCTGGAAACAACATAGTAACTCTCTGGAATGTACATGAAGACATTTCAGAGCCAGAGGAAAACTATGAAAATAAAACCATATTTTTCTGTTGCTTCCTAGCGTAGATGATGGAATAAATAACAAATAAATGTTCAGTGTGTCTGAGATACATGCCAGTTGGCTTTACGACAAGAGAGGCAATTTCTGCTTTTAAAAACAAACAAATGAAAAGCAGACTTATAAGGGTGGCTGTCCAGTTCCCTTGATTGCACACTTAACATAAGACTAAGATTAAATATGAATTTACTGGTACAATTAATTCAGTCATGTAATTTAATAGATTCTCAACTATTGCTGCCATTAGGTATATTCATACAGGCAGTGGCCATCCCAGAGAAGTACTGTACATTGCTCTAAGTAAAATCTACCCTAGGTATTTATTACACCTGCTGAAGTCTTAGCACTACAGTAATAGACCTAAAATGGTAGCTAATTTTATATTTATATGCTTTTCCATGCAAAATTTCATGAACAGCTGCACTTCTGATAAAGAAATTTTGTCAATAGGTAATATTCTAGATTTTGAACCTCAGGAGAAGAACACCAAAGGAAAGTTTATGACAGGTGAGATATATCTTTGATTAGTTTAGTATTAAACATATGGAACATAAATGAAATTCTGCAGCCTCAGGATTAAAGGAATGTATAACTAAGGGGGTTCTTTACTGAATATTTCATCCTTTGGTGTACATAACTATCTCTGATGCTACTTCAGAGGAAGACTCCCACAAGTTGCAAAGAAGAAATGTGAACCAAAGAAAAGACGGAGGCATTCCAGACTAGTTTGGTATTCTGAAACGTTCTGGCTGCCTTTATTTATTTTTTTTTTTTTTTTTTTAAAGTTCAAATAGGTCAATTGCAGCTTTCCATTTGTTGCTTTAGAGCAACAAGGAATAAAAGCTATCAGTGTGTTCTAGCTGTGTTTGTTCTTAAGGTATTTACTATAGAATCATGGTATTCATAGAATCATAGAATCATAGAATTGTTCTGGTTGGAAGAGACCTCCAAGATCATCGGGTCCAACCATTAACCTATCACTACCAAGTCCCCCACTAAATCATATCCCTTAGGGCCTCATCTAAACGCCTTTTGAATACCCCCAGAGATGGGGACTCCACCACCTCCCTGGGCAGCCTGTTCCAATGCCTGACAACCCTTTCGGTAAAGAAGTTTTTACGAATGTCCAATCTAAACCTCCCCTGGCGCAACTTGAGGCCATTTCCTCTTGTTTTGTTGTCTGTTACTAGGGAGAAGAGACCAACCCCCATCTCTCTACAACCTCCTTTCAGGTAGTTGTAGAGAGCAATAAGGTCTCCCCTCAGCCTCCTTTTCTCCAGGCTAAACATCCCCAGTTCCCTCAGCCGCTCCTCATAGGACTTGTGTTCCAGACCCTTCACCAGCCTCGTTGCCCGTCTCTGGACACACTCCAGCACCTCAATGTCTTTCTTGTAGTGAGGGGCCCAAAACTGAACACAGTACTCGAGGTGCGGCCTCACCAGGGCCGAGTACAGGGGGACAATCACCTCCCTACTCCTGCTGGCCACACTATTTCTGATACAAGCCAGGATGCCGTTGGCCTTCTTGGCCACCTGGGCACACTGCTGGCTCATATTCAGCCGGCCGTCAACCAACACCCCCAGGTCCTTTTCCGCCAGGCAGCTTTCCAGCCACTCCCCCCCAAGCCTGTAGCGTTGCCTGGGGTTGTTGTGACCCAAGTGCAGGACCCGGCACTTGGCCTTGTTGAACCTCATACAATTGGCCTCGGCCCATCGATCCAGCCTGTCCAGGTCCCGCTGTAGCGCCTGCCTGCCCTCCAGCAGATCAACACTCCCTCCCAGCTTGGTGTCATCTGCAAACTTACTGAGGGTGCACTCGATCCCCTCGTCCAGATCATTGATAAAGATATTGAACAGAACTGGCCCCAGTACTGAGCCCTGGGGAACACCACTTGTGACCGGCCGCCAACCGGATTTAACTCCATTCACCACAACTCTTTGGGCCCGGCCATCCAGCCAGTTTCCTACCTAGCGCAGAGTATGCCCATCCAAGCCATGGGTAGCCAACTTCTCCAAGAGAATGCTGTGGGAGACGGTGTCAAAGGCTTTACTAAAGTCCAGGTACACAACGTCCACAGCCTTTCCCTCATCCACTAAGCGGGTCACCATGTCGTAGAAGGAGATCAGGTTGGTCAGGCAGGACCTGCCTTTCATAAACCCGTGCTGACTGGGCCCGATCACCCGGTTGTCCCGTATGTGCCGCATGATGGCACTCAAGATGATCTGCTCCATAACCTTCCCGGGCACCGAGGTCAGGCTGACAGGCCTGTAGTTGCCCGGATCCTCCTTCCGGCCCTTCTTGTAGATGGGCGTCACATTTGCCAGCTTCCAGTCAACTGGGACCTCCCCAGTTAGCCAGGACTGCTGGTAAATGATGGAGAGTGGCTTGGTGAGCACTTCTGCCAGCTCTTTCAGCACCCTTGGGTGGATCCCATCCGGCCCCATAGACTTGTGCGTGTCTAGGTGGCGTAGCAGGTCACTGACCATTTCCCCTTGGACTTCGGGGTTTACATTCTGCTCCCCATCCCTGTCTTCCTGCTCAGGGGGCTGGGTGCCCAGAGAGCAACTTCCCTTGCTGTTGAAGACTGAGGCAAAGAAGGCATTTAGCACCTCAGCCTTTTCCTCATCCCTTGACACTAAGTTTCCCTCCGCATCCAATAGAGGAGGGAGATTCTCCTTAGCCCCCTTTTTATTGTTAATGTATTTGTAGAAAGACTTTTTGTTGTCTTTTACGGCAGTAGCCAGACTAAGTTCTAATTGGGCTTTGGCCCTTCTAATTTTCTCCCTGCATGACCTCACAACATCCTTGTAGTCCTCCTGAGTTGCCTGCCCCTTCCTCCAAAGGTGGTAGACTCTCTTTTTTTTCCTAAGTTCCAGCCGGAGCTCTCTGCTCAGCCAGGCCGGTCTTCTTCCCCGCCGGCTCATCTTTCGGCTCACGGGGACAGCCTGCTCCTGCGCCTTTAAGATTTCCCTCTTGAAGAATGTCCAGCCTTCCTGGACGCCTTTGCCCTCCAGGACTGCCTCCCACGGGACTCTGCCAACCAGACTCCTAAACAGGCCAAAGTCTGCCCTCCGGAAGTCCAAGGTGGCAGTTCTGGTGACCCTCCTCTTTACTTCTCTGAGAATCGAGAATTCTATCATTTCGTGGTCACTGAGCCCAAGACGGCCTCCGACCGTCACATCACCCACAAGACCTTCTCTGTTCACAAACAACAGGTCCAGCGGGGCGCCTTCTCTCGTGGGCTCCCTCACCAGCTGCGTGAGGAAGTTATCTTCCACACACTCCAGGAACCTCCTGGACTGTTTCCTCTCTGCTGCATTGTATTTCCAGCAGACATCCGGCAAGTTGAAGTCCCCCACGAGAACAAGGGCCAGCGATCGTGAGGCTTCTCCCAGCTGCCTGTAGAATACTTCATCTGCCTCCTCATCCTGATTGGGTGGTCTATAACAGACTCCCACCACAATGTCTGCCTTGGTGGCCTTCCCCCTGATTCTAACCCACAGGCACTCAACCCTCTCGTCACCATCCTCGAGCTCAAGGCAGTCCAGACTCTCCTTAACATAGAGGGCTACCCCACCGCCTCTCCTTCCTTGCCTATCCCTTCTAAAGAGTTTATAGCCGTCCATCGTGGCACTCCAGCTATGCGTGTCATCCCACCATGTTTCCGTGATGGCAACTATATCGTAGTTTTCCCCTTTCACAACAGCCTCAAGCTCCTCCTGTTTGTTGCCCATGCTCCGTGCATTCGTGTAGATGCACCTCAGCTGGGCTAGTGATCCTGTTGCCTTTGTGGTGGGAGAAGCCCTACTCCCTACATGTCCCATCTCAGGTATTTCCGTGGTTCCTAGCTGGTCGATGACCCCTGCGTCCCTGCTGCTGCACGGGTCTCTCTGTCCTACCTCATCTGAGACAGCTGACCGAAGGGCCTCGCTGGCACGCCATCCCTCATTCATTGGCGTGCCTCCCCTAGGCTTCTCTCTAGCAAGCCTAGTTTTATCCCCTTCCCCCTTCAAATCTAGTTTAAAGCCCTCTCAATGAGCCCTGCTAACTCCTGCGCTATTCCAATTAAATCTGATGGTTCAAATAACATAATCTGCCTTAGAATACTGTGCATATAGGAAGAACGAACAAGAGGAGGAGTGTATCATATGTGACCTGTGATTCTCTAGTGTTCTGGCTGGTAATGCAGTGGGGTTTCTTCAGGGTGTGTAGGTTGAGAGAAGATGAATAAATATGTTTGGATGACTCTTTGCTTCACGACCAGTTGGTGTCAACTAATGGAATGTACCAAACCAACATCAGCAGATATGCTTTAGCTCTAAACATGCAGACGTAAGTGAAAAGGTGATACCTATAAAGATTTTACAGTCCAACAGCATTCTTCCACAAAGAATTCTGATTTAATAAGAGGTAAACATAAATCCTGAGTCTTGATGATATTTGGTAGGGTTTGGTTCTCCTAGGTTTACTGTGTGAGCTTGTCCCTGGACCTCTATTTCCAAAATAGAAATACACAGAGGAAAAAGTACTATGCAAATGCAAATGACTAGTTAATAGGCTCCTTGGTGTCCAAGAGCATGCACAAGTAAAAAGAAAATGGTTTTTAGCATTTAACATTTTTGTTTAGTAATTTTTTATTTCCTTTCCTTTCTAACCATCAACATATTGTACCAATTATTTTAAAAGCTGTTTCCCACTATTTTCTTTGCTATTTAGTAACAAAGGTTACAATTTTGTCTTGCCCCATCCTTATTTTCTTCAGAGGAAGCAATGTCAAATAACAGTTTAATGAGTATCCTACTATCTGAGACCTTTGCCTAACCCAGGAGCTGTATAAAACCAGTTAGAAGTGCACATTTGCAAATTGGATGCATACAAGCATGACCAACCCCCCCTCCTCCTTCCCCTCAAAAAAAAGAACTTGGTTGTAGCTAAACTAATTTTGAAAACAAGGTTTGAAGAGTCTTTTGATAATATATATGTTGCTAAAGTCTTAATATCTAAAATATATGTTTTTCTTCAACAACCCATCTCCTGACCCAAATGGAGTCAAATGTCCAGTCAGATGATCTTATGGAATTACCTTTTATTTTTTTATTTGCTACAAGATTTTTGGTTTGGTTGGGGTTTTTTTCCACATGAAGCCTTCTGTGAAGCATCTGAAAAGTTAGAATGGTCAGACTATGTGTTTTAATGAAGCCAGAAACTGTTCCTTCACCAAACACTGGACAGGCACATGGGGTGTTCAGTTTCCCACACATAGGAGTTCCATTTGAGACGCACAAATCTATTCTGGTCAGCATCCAGGTGCCACTACAAAAGGGCACGTGTCCTCAGTCATGTCTGTGAGCCATAAGCAGATGTGTTGTGGTTTGACTCTGGACTGGCAGCTCACCCCCGTGCAGTCGCTTGATCACCCCCTACAGTGGGATGGAGGAGAGAACTGGAATGGAGAAAGTGAGAAAACTCATGGGTTGAGATAAAGACAGTTTAATAGGTAAAGGAAAAGCTGTGCACGCAAGCAAAGCAAAACAAGGAATTCGTTCACTGCTTCCCATGAGCAGGCAGGTGTGCAGCCATCTCCAGGAAAGCAGGGCTCCATCATGCGTAACGGTTACTTGGGAAGACAAACATCATAACTCTGAATGTCCTCCCTTTCTCCTTCCTCACCCAGCTTTATATGCTGAGCATGATGTCATATGGTATGGAATATCCCTCTGGTCGGTTGGGGTCAGCTGTCCCAGCTGTGTCCCCTCCCAACTTCTTGTGCACCCCCAGCCTCCTCACTGGCAGGGCAGTGTGAGAAACAAGACCTTGATGTTGTGTAAGCACTGTTCAGCAATAGCTAAAACATCCCTGTGTTATCAACACTGTTTTCATCACAAATCCAGAGCATAGCACTATAGAAACTACTATGAAGAAAATTAACTCTATCCCAGCCAAAACCAGTACAAGATGTCAAGTATAAGTATCTCAAATAGCAATAGATGACTATGGGTAGTCAATTGAATGAAATCCATACCCATCTAAAAAGATAGGCTGTAATAAAAGAAGATACTGTAGTGTGAGCAAAAAATAATGAAATTTCAACTAGCTTTTACAATAAAAATATACTTTATGAAAGGCATGTCAAGCAAAAGGACAGGCTTCTCCTTCCTTCAGTATCCTTTCATTGGTGCAATATACTATATAATCTGTACTCTTAGAACATATAACCTGCAGCTATTTGTAACATTGATACTTGACATGGCTTTTTAAAGTGAGAGACAGAATTAAGTTAGGGAAAAGCATTTGGTAAAATCCAAATGCTGCCACTCTTTCGCAAAGACATTCCTCCAGAATAAGTTTAGGGATTTGCATCTGGATGGTCTGACTCTGAATGTTTCAGGTTGTGATCTAAGCCAAAGAATCCATCACCAGGCTGGCCTTGAAGACTCAGGAAGTCCAGATAAGAGCTATTTAATTAAAAAGAAATAATAGTAAGCCCTTTCTTTCCATGAGGGGGTGGGGAATTCAAAAAACAACCAAACACACACCTCAGAAGAGTTAGTTATAAATCTCCTCTTGGACTATATCTGCAAGCACACAGTGTTTGCAGTCCGGAACCTCAGCAATGGGGGTAACAGAGGACACTTAAGCTAAATTTGCACTTGGAAGTGCGACAGTTGAAACAGATTGTTCTCCATTTTGTGAGAAAAAAAAAAAACAAAACAGTCTTGGCAGTTGCTCAGTTCTTCACAACATGAAGTTAAAAGGTCAATATTAGTAATAGTGAGACAGCTAATACTGCTAAGTGCCAGTAAGTGGCCATAATGCACTTCAGTACACATAAAATAACCTCATGCGTTCCATACAGGTATAATCAGCAGATGCATTAAGTGGCATATTAAATATAAACCATAAAACAAACAGAAAAACTTCAACTCTTTAATGATATCAAACAACAATCAAATCTTTAGGTCAAAATCATTGTCCATGTAATAAGACAAAGTGTCCCTTTTAATCAAAGTCCTTTTCCATGTCATTCATGCTCCAGGGCAGAACCCTTCACTCTTACAGGCTTCTCCTTCTGAGAGAGATGTGATTTACTCCCCAATCTTACCTTCTTTGCCAGAATTATTTCCAAGAATGCCTCCAAAATGAGAATATTTACTTTTGAAAAAGTAGTAAGAGCTTGGCTGACCTGAACACTTCTCTTACCTTTCAGAATATATCCCAGGTTCAATACCAAGAAAATGTTCAATCTTAGATCTGATAATGGGTTGGGATTCTTTTTTTTTTTTCCTCCCAACAATAATGTTTGGGGTTTTTTTGTAACAGTAAATTCCAGACTAGCCTCAGGATTGGAAATTGTAGGCTGTTATGCTCTCCTGCTTTTGTAATGAGACATCATTTGTCCACACTTCTGCTTAACTAAGAACACTGTCTGCATCAATAGTTTTTCCTTACTCTTGATAATTATTGCTATTTGCAAGTTACTTTACATCTGTCATTAAGTTACAGTGTAAGTTTTAAAAAAATAAAACCAAACCAAACCAAAAGTGCTTATACACTTAAAGGAATATACCTTTTATTATTTCTCAGATCCACTACATCGGCACAGTGTTAGCCCTATCCCTCCTCCATATTGCAAATTTCATTATTTAATGTCATGTTCAAGGCAGAGAATAAATGCTGTTCTTTAAGCTGCCCTCTTGTCCCACTACAGGTGTCTGGGATCAGATGCAGTCAGATACGTAACTTACATCTACATCGTAGCTCTTCATTTCAGACAGTCCTGGAATAGTAAATATTTAATACTTAATACTGCATTTGATAAAAAGTATTAGGTGCTTTTAATACTTTGAGGGGGAGTGTCTGGGTCGCCAAATATATAGGCAAGGTCAGAAGGACTGAATAGCATCTCTGGTTATCTATTTCAGAAATTAATCAGTCTGGTGTTTTCCTTCTGGTTACCAATTGCAATAATCACTTAAAATTGTAAGAACAGCTGCATCAAGTCATGCATCCCATTTTCAACCATGGTCATAAATAGGTACCTAAGGAAGAATACCTAAGGAAGAATAAGATCAACACAAACACGCATGATACTTCTTCCTAATGCTCTCACAACCTCCCACTGTCTATTAACAGTTAAGGGGCTTCCGAAGTTGGACTTTATTTCTGTAGCTGCATGTATATTACAACTTTAGTTTGTGTGCTTTTTTAGTGAATATTCTGATCACCTTCATTTACTGCACTTTAATTTGCATCACAGCATAGTCTTGGAGCTTTTAAATTGTCTGTCTTTCAGGTGACATCCAACTACAGCCACTCCAGGACTGCACCCAATGCACTTGGGTCGCTAACTGTGACTGACCAATAAACCCAACAACAAAAGGCGGCTCAGAGGAAACGGCCTTGTGATGTGTCTGTGAAACTCAGGGTGTGACTGACCACAGCTGTTGCAAAGAAGCTGACTTTATCTCAACATGAAGGGGACAAGAGCGTGGCCTTTGTCTTAGATAAACAACTATCAATAGTTGAGTGGATCGATTGATAGTGTGCTGCTCCCTCAGTTCACTGAAAGAGTGAGTTAGCAGGAGGGTAGTGAATGCATGGATCAGCCCAGTACAAAGTATAAAAAATGAGCAACTAACAAAAGAATTTCAAAGAGAGCAACGGGCTTGAGTTGGCTTCAACACACATATTCCTTCCTGGAGACTGGAGACGCTCGGAGATGTGACAATGAGCATATTATATTCCCGGTAACGGGAATCACATTGGTGGTGTGATTCAACTATGTACTGCAATTCCTATATATATATTTTGCTAAGTGTAACTTACATTTATGTTGTGTTATGAAATATATTTTGTATCACCCTGCTAAATCAGAAATCTCATGCAACATCAATTGTCTTTAAATAAGTACATTTTATATTAAACATTACACCCTCTACGCTCAGAATATCTAAAAGAACCTGGTTAGAGAGTATTGGACTCTGACACTAACAGGCCTTCAGTCCACAAGACTTGATCAGAGCTAGTCTAAATTAAACCTTAGTGCCTATAGTGTCAACATCAGATTCTCAGGCCTAACAGTTTCACCCATGGACTATAATAGTTGTTGATGTATTCAGCTTATGCATTTAATGATTCTTACAGAATTTCTTTTCCATAAATTTCTCAGCTCTTTACTTGATTCCAGGTAAACTCTTAAGTATCCAAATGAGCACTGCACTTGCTCTGGCAAAAGAACCTACTTCACATCTTAATATAAATACAGTGGCACGTTCCAGTCACCAGCTATGACTATAAAGCAAAGGAAGTATGCTTTCTGTGAAAGCTGTGATTATGGGATGTCCTGTGTCCTACGTACCTTCAGTCCATACAGGTTTCTCACAGAAAGCCTGCTGAGATTCTGTGGTGCAACTTGGAAAGCAAGAAAATCTGGTCATGAGGTCAGCCATGGTGTGTACTGAAACTGCAAATATCCTTAACCAATGAAGTATGGACTAATAAAAAACGTCTGCCTCTACAAATTCCCTTGAGGTATCTAGGGCTTACTGTATACTGTAATCTCCTCAGAAAAGTGAATACATACAGCTATTTGACCTACAATGCTCCTAGCACACGTCAGGGAGCCACAGACATGTTTCAATAGCAATCACACAGCCTTCTGTGGCTGCGTGCACAAACAAGATCAGAAAGAAACCTTGTTTTGCTGTTTGCTGACAACTCTAAGGTCGCAGTAAGTCTTATCTTCTTAGTCCTGTGATACAAAACCTAAAAAGCGCACTTTATGTTAACGGTAAATACAAGTTAATTCTATATGTGAATGGCTTCTGAAAATTCAAAGAAAATGCTGTAAATCCCAAATGGTCACTTCACCCAAAAGGTGGAATCCACATCTTTCTGAGATCAGAACTTTTTAATAATTATATACAACATGTTTTTAAGAAATTATTTAGCACTAATGATAAAAATGTAAGGCCAGACTATTCATATCTAAGGGCCTACAGCTCATAACCTATAACTTTACTTAGGCACTTAAATAATTGTAAGCCCCAGGCATAAAAATGTTGACCAGAGTTCTTACTATTTGATTCAATGTTTTCAATTAACTTCAAATGATTCTCAATAAAACATAAAATACAAAGCTAAAGTATTTTTAAGGGCTAATATATCTTCAGAGAATGAAAAATACTCTCTTGCACTTATTCATAAAGTAAGGCCACCGAGCCTACATCACAGATTTTATTTTCATCTAAAAAAAAAAAGTATTTCTAGTCTACTTGGTGTTCAGAACATAAGCAGGAAAATATTGTTTTCCTGATTATTTAAACAGATACCTTTGATGTCTTTGACTGTTATTCAAAACCAATTGAAATATTATTTACAAATGAATTTTCTGAACACAGGAAACTTTATTCATAAATGGTTTTGCTACAAATAAACTTTGAAAAATATATCAGAAATCGTTTAGCATGAAACACTTCGGGAATTCTACTAAAGGAATCATTAAAATTGACATGAGTCAGAGCCTTTTGTTTACTTGTTTTGTCCTTAAAGAAATTAAGGGCAGCAGCAGGATTAGTAGGTGCTGCAACTGGAGGTGGAAGTAGATTGGATTGTATCCCAGGTTCCCATGTTAGGAGATGGGAATGTCAATGGACACCTGTTCTGTATCATAAGAATGAATTTATGTCGTGTATTACAGGGAATGAAGACTCAAACACAGAAGTTAAGAAAGAGTAGAATCTTGCTGATCCTATAAAGATCCAAGATTTCTCCAGAAATTCAGAGGCTGGGACTGGTTAGAATTTAATGGGAAAGTATATATGCCAAGCAGAAATCAAGATAGCATCCTCCTACCCCAAACCAGAGATTTTCAATTACTTCAGGTCTGTCATAGATATCTCATTTTTTTTTACTGCTCAAGCACACCGGTAAGGCTCGTTTCTCATGTAAGTAAGTGGTGCATGCAGTGAGAATCTGGGCCATCATTTCAGCCTTTTTATTACAGAGAATGTAATTAATCTTACCTAAATTTAAGTTGTATACACTATATGAACTAGTAATCTATCTGTATCTGAACTAGCAATCCTACTTTTGTACTGTCAGAAGAAAGGGGCAATTTTAGGGCCCAGTTGTTTAATAGAATCTCTTAAAGTGCCTCTTTTTTTCCATTGGTTATAAAAGGACTTTAGGGTGACTAGCTCTGATGCTGCTGTCTGTATTTGGTCAGATGAGCTCCAAACAATGTACATCATAGATTTTCCACATCTGCAAAAAGAAATTTTGCAGATGCAATGTGGAACTGAACTTAAGAGCTGCTACTTTTGGTTTTCTGTTTTGAACAATAGCTCCTTAAAAATACTCTAAACCTATACAGATAATTATACAAAGGATATTTGGGATATAGAATGGACTTAGATCTGCAAAGATAACCTTTTCGTTATTGTCAATTTTTCATAAATAACCTAAGTGTATTGAATACAAGATGATGTAAATAATCTGGAAGGACATACATTCATAATAAATAAGTTTTTGCTGTCCAAAGAGGGGATTGCATAGCTTACATTTCTTTTTATATGATTGGTGTCCCAAGATGACATTAGTATTATGTGCAATGTTTTCAGTCTTTTATGATAGAGTTGAAAGGGAAAAGCACTTTTTTGCAAAAGTCTTATTTCTGCATATGTGAAAGATTTTTTGATTAAATTGTTCAGTTAGATATTTGATATTACAGAGGAGACTTTAGATGAAATGACAGTGATTTTTTATTAGATATGAATAGACATGAGTAAACTATCGATGTTGGATATCAACCTCTGATATGTTCCAGTGAGCATAGATGGAAAATAACCTCATATTCATAATATTTTCAAAGCCACTGATGAATCGTATGAAGGACGGTCCAGCTCCAAGTAAAAGGAATGAGGATGATATATCAAAACCTGTACAGAAATCTGGAAATTCTTAAGGTTACCTGGAAAGCTTACACTATTTTTAGCTGAAATTCTAGCATCTTTGAATTTCATGGGATTTTTTTGATTTCTGATCTCACTGCGGTAACAATAACACATTTTGTATTTTGCATAAACATACAATGGGTGTTCCTTTTTCTAGCTGAGGTGAAACAAATTTTATGTGTAAGAAAGCTCTTTTAGTTTTACTTATATTCCTTGCAAACTGAATGACAGATTCCAACTTTGAAGGTGTTCCTAAGTTTTATGAGTTCTATTCAAGAAGAAATCAGTCTCAGTAATATTCCAACTAAGTTCAGTTTTATTTCAATCTTTCTGGTTAATATTGCTGTGAGAAAGAGAAACGGAATTCCAAGAGTCATTTAACAGTTATGACTGATATCACAGAACCAGAATATTTCTATCAGAAAAATCATCATGGCCTTGATTTATGATTTTCATTTAGATGGTCTCAATGAGAATAATGAATTAAACTGCAATTTGAAATTCGATAACTTTGAATCTTTTCAGAAGAGTTGCTAAGAACAGAAATATTTCTGTGTTAAAGGCCAAATATCTTAGTCCTTATCTTACCTTATCTTGTCTTGTCTTGTCTTGTCTTGTCTTATTTTATCCTATCCTATCCTATCCTATCCTATCCAACTCAAGGCAATTAGAAATTGGAAGACACTTAGGAAAACATTGATAATTCATAATTACAGGCAGTGGAATCAACAGCCTAACTATTCTCTAGATTTTTTTTTTTTAAACGAAATTTTATGACAGGTATCCCTAAGAAGAGATTTGAAGTGTGTTTCAACAAAGTAGACCTAGATTTTAACTTTCATGTCACTGATGATATCATCAGTACCATTTCATATTTCATCCATCATTTTATTGAAAAGTGTTTTGATAGTGGCCCACAATGATCACTTTTCAATTTGTCTCTGTGCACTTGATTTACCTGGAGAGATCAGCTGTAAATTTGTGGAGCTGGCTGGAATTTCAAAGGCTATATCTATACTTCTAGATTAAAGGAGATTGTGGATGAATCCCTGGCTTGTTAACGCTCTAGAAGAAACATCCAAACTGCATAATCAGAGAATAAACTACCTGGGTCATTATAACTATATATAATATTTTGTATTGTCTTTTTATATATCTGATATTAAAGGAACTTTAATAGCAACTGAAATCACTATTCAATCTTATAGACTACCTTTGTTTGTAAAGTAAAAGAAAATAAATTTAAATGCACCAACTTCGAATGGCGAAATATGTCCACTTATAGAGTAGAACATAAACACTTTTTGTAGATTATAATCTTGCAGAAAACTTTAGTAGAGGATATGAGGAATGCAAGGATTGTGAAATGTCAGAAAATTTTGGATATAGAATGTAAGTCACTGTGACAATTTGACTGCAGTTCTTGTCTAAAACAAAAACCTGTTTTTCAAATGAGTTCATAGACTCTTAAGGCTAGAAGTAACTATTCGAATAATGTCATCAGACCTCCTGTATAAAACAGGTAATAGATTTTTACATGTGGTCTTTCCATCGAGTCCATACTTCTCATTTAGGTAAACTACCACTTAGGAAGACTTCAGGCATCTAAGCTTAATATAGAAATACTGAACGGCAATGGAACAAACTTATCTCTAGTTTAACTGAGTTTTTCAACAGTCATGTTGATCATTCTAGTTTGAATATCTAGCTTCAGCTTCCAGCCACCTGACCTCGTTACCTGCACATGAATGAGATTTAAAACTACTACTTTCTGAAAATTCATCATGCAAACAATTAGTGAGTAAATTCATGTAACTTTTCTTTGATAAATTATCTAGAAAGACAATGGATTCCATTTCACCCGACTGATAAAACAGGTATCTAGGTTTCCTCTATGATCAAAGGAAAGAGGTAAATATGCTAAGAAGGTGTTTTGTCCCATCCTAAAATCAGTGTCAAAGGAGGTGACATTTTCACTAAACAGTCTCTAGGCCAGATGCCTAACTTTTAAAAGAGTAAAGATTAGTGAGACAATTAAAAATTGACTGCTGGAAAGCCTAAGATGTTTCAGAAACATCTGTGCCATTATTCAGATCATATTTGAACTCCTACAAAATAAGCCTTTATTATTGATCAGTATCTTTAGAGTGCTGACATCAAAACTGAAGATCCTTGTAATGAGCTCATTATCATGCTGCATTTATAAGAACACCACCTGTTTTTACTCTGTGTATTTGTTATGCATCAAAAGATCAGTTTACAGGCTTAGCCACTGTATCTTGTTTGGATCCTATTTTCCCATAATAGAATAGTGATACTTCCAGGACATACACTGTCTTCAAAAAAGGGTTTTATAAGTGACTTAATCCTAGGGGTTCACTAGTCAAAGAGAAAGAAAAAATACTGGTTTACAAATTAATCCCTTCCTGCAACAGTGGAAGAGATCTCTAAAACAAAACCACAAGCAGAAGTTCCTCACGCAGCTCTACTAAGCTTGTGACATTAGAAACAGCTTCAGCCTAAGGTGATCGCCCTGCCGTGTACTTGGCAGGACTGCTCTGGACAGCTGGAAAGCAGTGTTGTCAACCAGAAACAGAGAAAAATCTAGCGTTAAGACTACTGCTGCAAGGAAGGAGTTTCAGTGGTGGAGTTAAGGTACTTGTTCAGATACCTATACTGGACTTCCAAATATCATTAACTTACAGAAAGACTTCTGCACCTTCATCCAGCAGTCTTTCAGTCTCCCTATGCTGATATTCATCAGCTCTTTCTAGCACATTTACTTTTCATTAGACTGTCCAAATGAAAGAGAAAAAAGGCTACTAATTCTTCAGTGATGTCCTTTCTTTACTCCCAGGATATGAACTTCAACATTTAACTGGCTCTTGTTTCTAGATTTCAGTGACATAATAGGTTTTCAAAAGAAGGCAAGCAGTTATTTTAATCATAGATAAATTTAAAATTACACAATTAAAAAGAAAGTAAATGAAGTCCAGATCTGTGAAAGAACTTGAAGAAGAACTTTAAACACACAAAAGGCTATGGGATTGTTAATGTATTTTATTGGCTTGGATATCAAGTACCAGTCACACATATAAATAAACCTAAGCACTTGAGTAAAGACTCAAGAGTTAAATGTAAATATTTCAATAAATGGTGGAATCTTGTCGCAAAACCTCAAAATAACATCTTTTTGTGATTCAACTGGAATTCAAACACAAATTCCTAATTCAACATGCAAAGTCCCTCTAGAAGAATGGCTCTGCACCTCTCTGTGCTAATGCAACTTAGTATCTGCCAGTCCAATGGTCAAGTGGCTTAAGGTCTGATATAGCAATGAAAAGTTCATATTCTGTGTCTTTAGTAAAATATATATATACATATATAAAAATATTTTATGTAATAATTATAATTATATGGATATATAATATAATTGTTATATTAGATATACTTTCTAGCACAAGTATTGTGTGCATTAAAGTTTTTGTTGCTGAATGTACTCAGTTACTTCTTACCCATTCTTTTTGCTTCTCCAATTTCTTAGTCAGTGGCATATTTCTGTAGCCATGTTCTAAAGTGAATGAACATCATAAAGATGAGAAATTCTTCATCCTGGAAGAAGTGTGAGGATTTCAGCAGACGTCCATGGGATAAAAGTAATGGTTTCAAAATTCTGGATGTTCTCTACAAGAGGGAAGTGTGGAAGCGTGCTGCTTTAAAATGATATTCCCCAGGAGAAGTAGGATTCACAAAGCTAGTCATTGGCTGGGTCTTCAGAGAACGGCTTCTGTTTGCTGCGATGTTTAATTTGAATGGTCTACTGTAAAGCACACCTATAGAGAAGAGAAACCAGCATGTGTTGTTTGCTTGAAAATCCGCAAGGTACCACCAAAAGACAAAATCCCTTAGAATGCTATAATGTGCAGTTACAAACTGTGAATCTTATAAAAAATGCCATAGGACAACTTTTCAAGTTTAGTAAATACAAATTTAATAATTTACAGAGGCTTAGGAACCTATATGCTCAGTTCTTGCCAAGTAGATCTAAGCCAAATTAGATTTTCAGTTAGGTATTTGTAGTTCAGCATTAAGATACATTCATTCAGATGAGTCCTAATGATGCGCAAGCATTTTGACATTTGGCTGCACTGAAATTCATCCAGAAAACTTATAAAAAATACCTACCATGACTTTTTACATCCATATTTTCACACACATGGGAAAACCTGATTGATGTCCCCTTAAAATTAAGGCCTAAAATGGTCCATGGGCATGAATGTTCATGTCCTTTATTTTACACTCTTACCAGATTTATAATTTATTCCCTTCTCTTTTAATTTCTCCCATAATTTCCTCATTTTTTCCTCAAATGCAAAAAAATGTATATTTGCTCAAACCCATTCTTCTCTTTTCTTTTATGTCAAGTATTTAGATATATTTCTTCTCTTACTATTTTCCTTTCAGTGTAAAGAGAAAATAAAAACATCACTTGCAAAATGTTTCAGTTTCTCAAAGCAAAATATTTAGACTCTCTCCACACTAAAGTTCTGTCAGAAAGTTTTGCTGAAACTGACACATTTTTGTAGATGTTAAAATTTCATCTAAATTGCTTTTTTGACAGAAAGCTACTCAGTCCAAAAAAAATATCCACCATGTCTAGTATTTCCCAACAGCTTGTATTTGTTTCTCTGTATATCAAGGACAGCATTGGAAATGGAGATCAAACCATACAATTACCTCTCCTCAGGGATGTCCTTCTCTCACTACTTTTTTCTTGATTATTTTTTCCCTCTCCAAGCTCATAAATCTTTCATTCCAGCTTACACTGTGCCTCACTGCAGCAGGGTGGACAAAAGGACTACTTTGCAATCCGCTGTTTATGGTGCTTTGCTCCAGCATAAGAGTTTTTCATCTTGTAAGAACAAAACCGAGCAACCTGTATAGACACATCATCTCATTCTATCTGCCTTTTAGTAGACCATAAGCAGCTCTTTAGTTCAATGCGTGGGAGTACTGAATCACCAGAGCTTCTTACGTAGTCAATAGCAAATGTAATGAGATTTTTCTTTTTTTTTTAAATTTTGTATTCCTCCAGTGGCACTAAAGTCATCTCCATTAATGGAACAGGGTGGGCTTCTCTGTGTAGATCTGCATCAATAAATTAAGTCATAAAAACTTGGGATGTAGAGATAGTTGATCATCTGTACCATTTATGTGTTAGATCCATACCTGGAATTGTTTTGGCTTAGGCCTCATCCTCTCCCAAATTATTCACAGAATGGCTGGCTGGTTTGCACAGGAAGGGACGTGGCTATTCCACCTCTCTGTCCCATCTCCTGTTTTGGAAGCAAAAAGATTTCAAAAGTTTGGCATGTCCAACCAGACTGAGTCAGTTGGCTTTAGTGTTGAAGAACCGTCCCTGGCAATGTTTAGTTGATTATTAACCTCTGAATCAACCTCCTAGGACAGCCAGACACTTATTCTTTGATATTTCAGAGACTTAATTAGATATCTTAGTTCATCTGCTCTGACGTTTGCAATTAATTATTTTCAAGCCTGCTCAGAACCAGTCACTGAAACAGCATCAGGGCACTCTTACAAAGTAATAGTGGCATAAGTAAATAGGTAACAGGTTAGCTGAGCACATTGATCACAGCAAGAGAAAGCAGAGAAAGGAAAAGTAGCTCAGAGGAAGTGTTGGTCTATTAGAAGAAATACGGTTTTGAAATAGAAATACCAAGTGGTATACCCAGTTTTTAGTTTTTGTTTCTTTTTTTCAGAGGTATTTGGGGCCAAAGTTTGGAATAACTATTTTAGTAGACTACTGTATTCAGTAGAAGTAATAAAAAATATAGGTGCTAAATCAGTCCTATTTCTGCAATATTGATTTGTTACCTTAAAAGAGAGAGAAAAAAAATCAATTAAAAAAAATTACAGTAAGCAGTTGCACATTTTGTCAGCCTTTTTTTTTTTCAGAATGGGACTAAGTTATATATAAATGTACAGTAAACAGATCATTCTGACTCTATGTAATAAAATTTGAAAAATCAAAACACAGATGACCATCATGTTTCATCATAATGGAAAAGAATACATCATCAGTAACCTTTGAAATAGAAAATTGACAGGATTTTCATAAAGATGACTTTCTAACATACACTCCTCACTCTAAGCTAGGTTCCAGCTAGTGCCCGTATGAGCCCATGGAAAAGAGATCTGCATTGCCCCAAGC
This sequence comes from Phoenicopterus ruber ruber, assembly GCA_009819775.1. Lineage (NCBI taxonomy): Eukaryota > Metazoa > Chordata > Aves > Phoenicopteriformes > Phoenicopteridae > Phoenicopterus > Phoenicopterus ruber. Next base: position 183,544,673 of record CM020215.1, on the reverse strand, counting down.
AAGGAGAGTTTGATTCCTAGATTTCACAACAGTTTCACCTCGTATATTAAACTTACTGTAAGATATACTGTTTGTTTTGGTTTGTTTTGTTTAAGCATACTTGGGCTGCCTAAAGCTTTTATCTTTATATATTTATGCATTAAGCTTCAAATAAATAAATACATACCATGATGGAAATGCACTCAATCCTGCAAGAATGTTATTTCATCTGACTTTTAAAATGTCTTATAAACATTTTATTTTTCCTCCTCATTTCTCCCTTGTCTTGGAAATATTTACTATCATGCTGTTTATTATCAGGTACTACTAATACTGTTAAGCAAATAAGGCTGTTAAGAGCTGACATATACAAATATGAATATATGTCTTCACAGAACCAGGTCCCTGATTCTCACCCAAACATCAAAATTCTTAGGGTCACTAGCACCAAGGAAACACTGTAATTTTAGGATGCAGACCTATTGCAATGTTTAAAATATAATCTGAACATTTAAATTATTTCCTTAATATTAAATAGATGAAACAAATACAATTTCACTATTTTCTTCTGTCAGAGAAAAAATACAGTTTTCAGTACAGCTGTTTTGTTTCCCCCCCTGCCAGCAATATACTCATGATATCAGTTACCCTATACATACTGTAAGAAATACAGTAAGTCCATTCTTCCACTCTAGCCTGGGCATGTTCAGATGAAAAAGTATATGGATAATTCATACCATTTTTATATATTCTGCATCTATGCTAGCTACCTAAAGACCTTTAATGAAGAGAAACAAGCACTTATTTTCTGTCTCACGATGGAATGAATTGCATCTACAGGTATCTATTTCTCTATGGCGATTACAAAAATGGCCTCAATAACTACCTCCAGTGAGGATGTCTATATAATAGATGGCAAGTGTTAGGTGAAGTGAATCCCACATGGGAGATAAGAAAGAAATTTACGTCCAAAGTAAAAATGTGAACTTCTACAAAAAGTCTTCATCTATATAAAATTTAACCTTTCTACAGTTATTACAGTATGAAATAGAACTATGGTTATCCAACTTTGAAATCACAATTGCTAATTAACCTCTACAGTCTTGGTATATAAAAACGAGTCTGGAATGCGCCTAGAAAAAACATTTAGTGTGTTCCACTATTATGTACCTTTTTCTGTAATTTTACTTTTGTGCATCAGGTAATGAGGAGTATGTAAAGGAAAACTGAATGCAGTTCTATCATTAGAAGTCAAGCTTCTAAGCTAGATGGGGTAGAGACAAACCTTCTCAATGGAGACTACTACACAAAGTCTAGACGATGCTAATTATACCCACTTTCTTCCTCTCCCTCTTTCCCTTCTGTCGATAGCAAATATGGCTAGGACATATGCCTGGAATTCAAGAAGGAATTATCTCTGTTAAAAAATGCCTTATAAATTAAGATTATTGCTGTTATAGATATACCAGTGAAGGAGAACAGATGTGCTTATTTCTCTGTTTTAAGTTTAGATAGACTATCCTTCTTTGAGAACTTACCTGCCTGAATCTCATCTTAGTTGCAATTATTTTTATATGTCATAGATGTGCGAGTCTTAAGGATTATATTTTTAATTGGAAATATCTAAGCAGAACAGATTTTATGTTGTTAAGTGCAAAACCCATGGCTGTTTCTGTGTTGAATTTTAATCTGGCCAAATTCATTGCATAAGTATATGGGAGGTATATGAAATGTCAATCTTTTCCATATGTAAAGCCTACCCACTTTCCCTATTTTGTTCACATATGGTTAAGATTTATATGAGCCAAAAAAAGAAACCAATTAGCATCTCGTTGAAAACTGCAGTACTAGCATTCAACAACACTGGTGTAACAGGATTCCCGGATCAGAAATGAATACAATTTCTGCCCCAAAATCAGATAAATAAACCATATGTGGCTTAAAAATTACATCAGTTACGAACTCCGGTCTGTTGAAAATTATAGCCTTCATCAGTTGCTTGCAAAGTTTTCACCATTGTGCTTAATTTTATGCTGAACGTTGTTTCAGAGATGAACTTTCCATAACTCTCCAATTACTATATTATCCTCCTTCAAGTTAATTGCCCATTTTCTTGTTTGAATCTATATTATCAAGTGAACGATTTCTTGAAATTTATATGCCTTAGTTTAGCTCCAATTTAGGTTCCAGTGTAGGAAAGTAGGTCAAACATATATTAAATTCTGAAATTAGATTGAGGAACCTGAGTCATGACAGTCCAAGAACACCCTTTTCAGTACATATCAATATTGTTGTTTGCTCCAAACAGAAATAAAATATTTATAGGCTGAAAAAAGACAAAAAGAAAAAAAAATGCAAATGACCATCATGGGAATTACTTAGTGGTGTGTTTGTGGAAGACCTGAGAAAAAAGACAGGATGGGTAATTTACAGATTCTTTCCTAGAGAGTTTCTTTTCGCAGTGAAGATTATGAGAATCTCACAACGAAAATAATGAGTTTAGATTCTTGTTATACTGAGAGTCCTTCTTTTTGCTTTGTTATTTGAACATTGTCTTGGCCTCATGCTCATTAATATCAGAATAATTTCAATTTATTTAGCCTTGTACCTCTCTTGATTTTAGGTTTATTTTCAGTTGGTGATTCACTTGCTATATGTTGTTACCATTAAAACTCAACATCAGTAAATTGCAATGGTGCTACTATGATATTTCATTCATATCAAGAAGTTTTCTACTAGCTTTAGCTTATGCTATCCTAAAATAGTTAAAGTTTAAATAATAGTTGATGATAAATATAACTTCTTTAGCCTACATATGTGTTGTAACTGCTTATATATCAGTCTTCTGAATCATATCTTTTACTTATGCCTATAACTATTATATTCAAGGGAGGTTTAGATCTATGAAGCTTTTAATATGGACCACCTGCTGTATTGGTTCACATCTTTTGATAGAAAGGGTATACTCTTGTGGCTAAGTGTAAACAAGACATTTTCCTGCTGTGTCAAGACTTCTTTCTTCAAGACCCTTTCACAAGAGCACTTATTGTCTCTTTTTTTTCCTTTTTTTCCCCTTAAGACTCCTTATCTGCCATTTGGTGTTTCTGCTTTCCACCTTAAATTTATATTTGAAGCTTTATTGTCAAGGACCATCTTTTTTCCTGCTTATGCAACACTCACCTGGTCTCCTGTCACGATTAGAGCTTTCAGGCACGTAGAAATAATGTCTCTTTTTAGCTGCCAGCAGAACAATTTCTATGTTAAATATCATTTTTAGACACTGCATAACAAGAGGACTTCTCAGTTACATTTTGTTCTTCTAGCCTGTTATTAATGAGCAATTATTCATTTGCTATAGGATACAAAAGTGTCCTGGTTTTGGCTGGGATGGAGCTAATTTTCCTCCCAGTAGCTACTGTGTTTTGGATTTAGTATGGGATTTGGTATGTGAAGAATGGTGATAATACACTGATGTTATTAGTTGCTGCTAAGAGATCAAGGACTTTTTTCAGATTCCCAGGTTTTGCTAATGTGCAGGTGCAAAAAGCTGGGAGGCGTATAGTCAGTATAGTTGACCCAAACTGGACAAAGGAAGTATTCCATACCATAGATGGTATACCCAGTGTATAAGTGCGGGTTGGCTGGTGGGCTGGGCACTTTCCCTCTGTCCCTCTCTCTCTCTTGCTTGGTCTTGGGAACTTGGGGTTCTGAGATTGCTGCTGGGGAAATTGCTGTTCCAAGATTGCTGCTCTGAGATTGCTCTCAGTTTCGCTCCATGATCACTGCTCAGGATGGGCTGTATTGGTCATCGGGTTGTCAGGTGGTGAGAAATAGTGCATCATTCATTTTGTATATTCTATTATCATTATATTTAATTATTATTATAGTTATTAATATATAATAATATTATTATATTTTTCTTTGCTGTCCTAGTAAATGGTCTTTATCTCAAACCATGAGTTTCCCTTTCTTTCTGATTCTCCTCCTCATCCCACTGGGGCAAGAAGGGAGTGAGTGAGCAGCTGTGTGGTACTTAGCTGCCGGCTGGGGTTGTATCACGACAAAAAGGTAGAACATTCATGCAGCAGATAAAAATTAAAATCTATCTGAAAGCATCTGATACGCAGAGAAGTCTGCCTTTATAGGAACTTAGGTCACAAATAACACCTTTGTGAGGCTGTAAGATTATCAAGGTTTTTTTGTCTTTTATAAATTTGTCTTTACTAAATTGTGTACATACTCACCTATCAAGTTTTTGGCAAAATTTGAGTCTGACTTCTGCAGTCCTGAAAAAGAACAGCTTCTTGAGTCTAACGTAATTGTTCATAGATCCATCATAAGGTATGACCTTGTCCAGTTGGAGAACAGATACCTTTTCTTTCTGTAAATGATATTTCTTCACACAAAAATAATCAGTATTGAATGTCTCACTTAGCAAAGTTATTCTGGTTTATCCTCAGCTGACATTAGTACTGTCTCTGGATGTGTATTTTGTTCTTCATAAATGTACCAAGAATGGACAGTCTTGGTTAGTGGTTTACATTCTGAATTTTTCAGATAGACACACCAGGCCATTGGATTTCATGTGCTATGTAACAAAGCTAAAATTAGATACATTTATCTCCTTTTAATTTCAGTTTTCCTACATATCTCTCAGTCTTCATTGATATGACATTCTCTGAATGAGAAAGCCTGTAACTGCTATCGTGATTTCTAGTTTAATTCAGGTGGAAATTCAAAGTTTACATATTTCTTTGGTCACTTCATTCGCCATTCAGGTGTTTTTATTTTCATCACAGAATTATCCAGAAATGGTTTTTAACCATCAGAAAAAATATCATACATAAGCAAAAGAAATGTTTTCCACATATCACTAATATTGAAATTGAGACAAAAATGTAAAACATAAAATTTCTTTGTATTTTATTACTATGGAAATTTCTAAATATTCTTTTAAATCTCACTGTATCTGTTAGTGTTCTCCATCTCTTTGTTACCATCTGTCTATGTCTTCTTCTGTTCAAATGCAACAACAGTATCTCACACATTCAGAATGGATTTTTTCTTTTCCTTCTATTGTTTAAAGTTAACTAGCTGCTTAGCAGTTGTAGATGATGAATGAGGAGGAATTTCATTTGATGATGAATTTTTCTCCTAAAAAACCCCCTAGTTTCTCTACTATGTATAAATTTCATAAGTTTTTCTTGAAAATAAGTAATGGTTCTACTTTCATGGTATATTACTGAGTCAATATTGTTATAGCAAAATAAAAGTGGGATGAAGATAGAAACTAATTAATATTTTGGAAGTAATTATAATAACAGCTTACTGCTGACATAGATTGCAGTTATATAACTTTCTTGCTGGGCAACAAACTACCCACAGAGCTCTAACTCATGAAAATTTCACAGAATACATCTTGGGATTTTAAAATGCTTTATTGAAACGGAACTTTCTAACCACTTAAATGCCAAACATGTAAGAGTGCACATAGTGAAAAAGAGATAGAAATAATACACCCGTGCAAGATTTTCTGATGCTTTGCACTTTGCACCTTGTTACAATCATCTACTTCCTTGCAAAAAGAATGTAAACTGCTGTCAATCTGAGGCTAAATCATTCTGGCTCATGCATGTCTATACACATTGAAAATACTGGATAAAAGAGCAAGATACTGGAATATTTAGTTTCGAGTCATTTGTTGTTGATCAGTTCTATCCGGCAGTGTCATGGTTTATCCCTAGCCAGCAGCTAAGTACCACGCAGCTGTTTGCTCACTCCCCCCCGCCCCTCCGTCTCCAGTGGGATGGGGAGGACAATCAGAAAGAATGGGAAACTCATGGATTGAGATAAAGACAGTTTACTAGGACAGCAAAGGAAAAGATAATAATATTATTATATATTAATAATTATAATAAAAAGATAATGATAATAGAATATACAAAATGAATGATACCACCCGATGACCCGATGACCGATACAGCCTGTCCCAAGCAGTGATCATGGAGCAAAACTGAGAACCATCTCGGAACGATCCTGAGCAGTGATCTTGGAACAGTGATTTCCCCAGCAGCAATCTTGGAATCCCAAGTTCCCGAGAGCGACTGAAGGAAAAAAGAGCCAAACGAATGAACGAACAGAGCCCGGCCCACCAGCTGACCCCCACTTATACTGGAGATGATGTCTACTGTATGGAATACTTTCTTTGGCCAGTTTGGGTCAACTATGCTGGCTATACCCCTCCCAGCTTTTTGCACCTGCACATTGGCAAAACCTGGGAATCTGAAAAAAGTCCTTGATCTCTTAGCAGCAACTAATAACATCAGTGTATTATCACCATTCTTCACATACCAAATCCCATACTAAATCCAAAACACGGTAGCTACTGGGAGGAAAATTAGCTCCATCCCAGCTGAAACCAAGACAGGCAGAAAGAAAACCATTTCAGTGGAATTTAAGTGTTGTACTCATGAACACAGCTGGTGCTGAATCACAAACGTTAGTTCACACTTTAGCATTGCACGAAGTTCTCTTAATTTGCTATAGAAGCCTGCAAGTGAAAACACAATCATGCCACTTCATGGTTATGTGGTTCTTCATGGCAATACGTTGTGTGGACAGCCACTAGTTTATAACACCTTTATATGGGAGGTCCCATGAGCACAGGATTCACATTCTGATGCTGACCTTGAAGCCATAGATACTTATTGAACTACCCTCAATCAGATTTTACTATTATTGTTATTACAAATCTGATGACTAACATGAGTGAACAAGAGTGCTCGTTCAGTGATATCTTGCATTCCAATTTTATTAGTGCAGATACCAATGGTTAGAGTCACTGATGAGCCAGCTCCTCTGCCCCAGTTCCTTAAACTAAAACTAAACTCTTCCAAAACGTGTAAATTCTTATTATGTGCAAAGAACTAAAAAATTATCAAGGTATAAAAAGAAAAAAGAATCCTGCTAGTTATCTGTACTTATGAACATCAAACTAGATCTTGTTACCCAATCACTATCAGAAGACCAACGTTAGCATTTTCTTATCCTAAAAATACAATCTGTATGAAAGTAGTAGTTAACAACAGACATAATCATGTTAGCATCTTTTTGTCCTTTAGTATTGACTATTTGGGGTTTCCTACCACTTTCTCCGCTTGAAGTGTGGAGAGATTTGAGGAAACAGAATGTTTCCTGTCATCCGTCATGTAGACAAACTAGATCACAAATTTTTGAAGGACAAAATAAGAAATAAACCTTATATGTCTTAGTAGCTTTACAACCATTTTTACCTCGGTGCTTTGCAAGTTAAAAAGCTAGTACTAAAATAAATTCTTTATGTTTCTATTGAAATCTAAAATTTAGAATATTAGAAATGTATTAGATTCTTTAGTAGATTAAATGAAACAACATATTTTCCAAAAAGAATCAAGGATATTTGTGAAGATCTTTTCTTAAAAGGACACAGATTTTTGTTCTATTGTTCTATCAAAAATCTATTTGAGATTAAATATTTTCCAACATTTAATTAAATTGGCACTGCCTATCAGACAATGTATCAAGAAAGTGCGAATCTCTCAGTATACAAACTGATTCTATTTTTTTCTTATTTTTCCCTTGTTAGGCAGTTAGAAAATTCTGGTGCATAAAGCTGAGGTTTTACGCAGCCACAGATGAGATTCCAGTTCCTTGGGAAGGATCTATGCCATCTATTAATACTTCCAGCTGTAATATGTAACAGGATGAATATACAGCCATCCCATTGCACAAGCATCCTTCCCACTATGTTCATAACGTGATTACAACAGGATAAAATTAGTATGCTCCTCCAGACTATTATTTTCATTATAAAAAGCAGGTATTTTCTATGTGAAATAGAAATAACTTGCACTTTAGTGTCCTTTCCATGTGCTTTAATCAGTCTGAATTGCAATTACTTGACTGAACCTCAAAACTTCTAGCATGAACTAGGATATTCTTTCAATTGAGTATTTTATGGTTGTTGAACATCTGATATATTTTAAATATTGCCTCTCACCAGCTCTGAATGTAGGGCTAAATAATGAACATTCACAGAAATTGGCTTAATTGCAGAGGTAAATGAAGGCTTCAGAATATGGCTTGCAATAAACAGGGTAAGAAAGATCATTTTCCTCTCAGCACTGTTGAAGGAACAGCATTAAGGTAGCATTTCTAAGCTCCTAGGATTTTAAACTAGGCTCCTGGGTCTAAAGAAGAAGATTTATAACTAATAGTGTAAGGGACCCAAAGAGCTTGCGATTCCAGCAACCACCGAGATGTTATGTTGCAGAACAGAGCCCAGAGAGACTTTTGTTCTCCTACTCCTCTTTAATCAGGCCTCTGTTTTTCCCTAAGACAAAGTAAATAAAGGAGGCACTTGCATTTCATTCTGTCCCCTCCAGGTAAGCCACACATGATATAAAAGTGGCAGAGGGACGCTAAGAATTGTTTTCTTCTAACAAGGAACTTACTGGCCTATGAAATTTACTGGAATAGGGTAAACAATATTATCCTCAAAGTGATATTTTCAATCTCGTTCTCTACTTCATGGTAGCACTAATTCCATAGCCCTCAGTTTCCTTGACTTCTACCTTAATAAATTTTTAAAGGAATAGGGCAAATAGTATGTCTATGCTGAGACACGATAGAGACGTACACAGACTACCTGTAAACAAGCTTCTCAGTGAGAAGGAAATAAAAAGAAATTAGCATGTGGAGTCCTACACTGCTGTGGCTAGACTATTTTCAGTGCCTAAACTAGCTTATTTAGACAGCCTAAGTCTGATGAAAGGGATATTTTTCCACATGGTTACTAAGTCAGATGGCATTTGCAAATGAAGTGGAGGCAAAGGCCGCTGAAGAGCCAATTACCCAATCATATGGAAGCCAGAAGCCAGAAAGAAATTAGAAGTTACTAATACAATCGACAACTAACAGAACTGCCCAGTATTCATTTACATGCTTGGGGACAGTGTCACTTGAAAAGTCTAGTGACACTGAACTCATGATACGAACCAGCTTTCATTTATGGAAAATAAGCAGTGCTGAAAGGAAGAAAGTGTGTACTGGAGAAATTATATAGGTTACTGCTAATCATCAGCCAGGTAGTACAGACAATAGAAAAAATCCATCTCATGCAGAATCAGGGATTTTTGCATATTAATGACTATTTCTTATGATAAACTATGTTATTAATGTTGCGTTGAGAGTGAATTTCATTGAAAGGTATTTAAAAAAATTATGATAAAGAAATAGACTTAAACTTGAACAATATTCATATACTTCCAGTGAATGGGTACAAGGAAATTTAGATTCTTGCAGTGATAAAGATATTTCCTGTAGCTACTATGTGAATGAGGTTAATTACTCTTCTTTCAGTTAAGTATAATATATAGGAAAGGTACAGTCACAATGAACTTGCCAAATTGTTTGAAGCCAGAAAGACCCATTTGGGACATCTGTTTCAACCTTGACTAAAACTGGATTTCTGGGTAAAAGCAACCATTATGACTGCACAGGGTGTATAAGTAATTAGAAATAAGATCATAGATAGTGTCCAACATTATTGATTCCTTTAAGATCCTCATATGTGAGGCATTTGAAGGCAGTATTAGAGAAAAGGACCTATAGGTAGCAAAAAGTAGAGATTAGAACAGTTGATTTAGCCCTTGATTACTATGGTGTTTCCCAAAAATAAGATTAAGAAAAATGTTGTTGAATTCAAGGCTGGACTGTGCTCCTAGAGTGTTTCCATGAAGCAGCTTCTTAATACATAAGATAATGGTAAAAAGGTAATTAATGACATTCTGAAAGCTGGCCCAGCTAAGCAATCTACATAACATTTGAACATCTTAATCACAATTAAAAAAAATAATAAATCTAATGGTAAGTAAATGATTATGCTGACTACAGAAAACTTCAGTCAATTGAAGGCAGCTACTCATTTCCACACTTAGCTGATCAACTCATTAAAGTGTCAGGAGCAAAATATTTCAGTAGTTTGGTTCTGGCATTTGGATGTCACCAAATTAAACTAACACTTGCAGATGAAGAAAGAACTCCATTTGTGACACCCACAGGGGTTTCAGACCCAAGGAATGCCTTTGTGAGTCATGAGTGCCCCGGGGATGTTTCAGTAGGTAATAAATGATTTATTACAAATTTTGAGATGTGAAGATAACTTCACAACTTAGATGACTACATTTGTTTCCATGAAACCTGGAAAGAACATCTGGTAGGAGTGAGAAGGAATTCTAAAATGAGCAAAACAAGTGTTGTTTTGTGAAAAGGCACTTCATATTTTCAGATACAGAGATGATGAAGTTGGGTTTTTCAAGCATCAGAAAGCCAGCATTTTGAGAGAATGCAAAAGGCAAAGTGATTTGCAAGTTCCACAGAAGATCTATCTGAAAGTTTACATTGCAGGCAAGGCTATGATATTTCCCAAATGACTTTGTCCAGACTGAGGAACATGTAAACTTTCTGTAGCACAGCGAGCTGTAGGCAATCCAGCAGATTCCTGGAGAACATTGAGAATAACTTCTTAAGACAGGTAACAGACAGCCTCACCAGAGGGGATGCAATACCGGACCTGTTGGTCACCAACATGAGTGAGCTAATCAGTAACATCAAGATTGGAGGCAGCCTGGGATGCAGTGATCATGCGCTGGTGGAGTTCACAGTCCTGAGGGATATGGGTCACATGAAGAGTAAAGTCAGGACCCTGAATTTTAGGAAAGCAAAATTCCGGCTCTTCAAGGAGTCAGTCAATAGACCCCCTGGGAAACCGCCCTTGGGAACAAGGGAGCAGAACAGAGCTGGCAGATCTTTAAGGAGGCTTTCCTTAGAGCGCAAGAGCTCTCGGGCCCCAGGTGTAAGAAATCAGGCAAAGAAGGCAAGAGACAGTCATGGCTGAGTTGAGACCTGCTGATCAAATTAAAGGGCAAGAAAGAAATGCACAGGCAGTGGAAGCAGGGACAAGGGATGCAAAGAATAACAAGAAGGGCTTCCACAGGTATGTCAGCCAGAAAAGGAAGGTCAAAGAAAGCGTACCCCCTGCTGATGAGCAAGACTGGCAAACTGGTAACAACGGACGAGGAGAAGGCTGAGGTACTCAACAACTTTTTTGCCTCAGTCTTCACTAGTAATCTCTCTTCCCACACCTCTTGAGTGGATGGACTGCAAGACAGGGACTGGGGGAGTAAAGATCCTCCCAATGTAAGAGAAGATCAGGTTCATGACCACCTGAGGAACCTGAACATACAAACACCTGTGGGACCTGATGAGATGCATCCCAGTCTTGAGGGAATTGGCTGATGTAGTTGTCAAGCCACTCTCCATGACATTTGAAAAGTCCTGGCAGTCAGGTGAAGTCCCTGGGGACTGGAAAAGGGGAAACATTGCACCCATTTTTAAAAAGGGTAAGAAGGAGGACCCTAGGAACTACCGACCTGTCAGCCTCACCTCTGTGCCTGGGAAGATCCTGGAACAGATCCTCCTAGAAACTATTCTACGGCACATGGAGGACAGGGAGGTGATTTGAGACAGCCAGCTTGGCTTCACCAAGGGCAAGTCCTGCCTGACCAACCTAGTGGCCTTCTATGATGGAGTGACCACATCAGTGGACAAGGGAAGAGCTACGGATGTCATCTATCTGGACTTCTGTAAGGCCTTTGACACAGTCCCCCACAACATCCTTCTCTCTAAATTGGAGAGATATGGATTTGATGGGTGGACTGTTTGGTGGACGAGGAATTGGTTGGATGTTCACATCCAGAGGGTAGTGGTCAATGGCTCAACGTCCAGATGGAGATCAGTGACGAGTGGTGTCCCTCAGGGGTCCGTGTTGGGACCAGTACTCTTTAATATCTTCATCAGTGACATAGACAGTGGGATTGTCATTTGCAGACGACACTAAGCTGAGTGGTGCGGTTGACACGCTTGAGGGTCTGCCATCCAGAGGCACCTGGACAAGCACAAGAGGTGGGCCCATGTGAACCTCATGAGGTTCAACAAGGCCAAGTGCAAGGTCCTGCACCTGGGTCAGAGCAACCCTTGGTATCAATACAGGCTGGGGGATGCAGGGATCGAGAGCAGCCCTGCCAAGAAGGGCTTGGGGGTACTGGTGGATGACAAGACAGGCTTGAGCCAGCATTGCGCACTTGCAGCCCAGAAGGCCAACCCTACCCTGGGCTGCATCAAAAGCAGCATGGCCAGCAGGTCGAGGGAAATAATTCTGCCCCTCTACTCTGCTCTGGTGAGACCCAACCTGGAGTACTGCGTCCAGCTCTGGGATCCTCAGTACAGGAAAGACATGGACCTGTTGGAGTGGGTTCAGAGGAGGGTCACAAAAATGATCAGAGGGATGGAACACATCTCCTATGAGGAAAAGCTAGAGAGTTGGAGTTGTTCAGCCTGGAGAAAAGAAGGCTGAATGTCCTGAAGTTGTGTCAGGGGAGATTTAGATTGGATATTTGGAAAAATTTCTTCACTGAAAGGGTTATCAAGCATTGGAACAGGCTGCCCAGGGAGGTGGTGGAGTCACCATCCCTGGAGGTATTTAAAAGACTTGTAGATGTGGCACTTAGGGACATGGTTTAGTGGTGGACTTGGTAGTGATAGGTTAATGGTTGGACATGATGATCTTGGAGGTCTCTTCCAACCAAAATGATTCTATGATTCTATGATTCTGTGACCTTCTTGCAGCCTTTCAATATATAAAGGGGGCTTATAAGAAAGATGACGACAGACTTTTTAGTAGGGCCTGTAGCTATAGGACAAGGGATAATGATTTTAAAGTAAAAGAGGGTAGATTCAGACTAGACATAAGGAAGAAATTTTTTACAATGAGGGTGGTGAAACACTGGAACAGATTGCCCAGAGATGTTATAGATGCCCCATCCCTGGAAACATTCAAGGTCAGGTTGGACAGGGCTCTGAGCAACCTGATCTAGTTGAAGATGTGGCAGGCTGGTAAGCAAAACAAGGTTGTTACAGTTCTCATTTGGGAGGGCGATAACATTCAAATGAGGCTTGTGAAACAGGAAACAAGAACATTACAAGGGCTTGGGATACTTGTAGTATTTTTTAAAAAATCTAGAGAAGTTTGATACTGAAAAAGATCATGAAGTCCATACATAAATGTCCATTGCACCAGCTATCACCCTGCTCTGGGCCTAATACCTACTACCTTGCCAGTGGGGACAGCGTGCTCAGCCATGACATCAAAGAGCTGTAGGCAGCATCTTCCAGACTAACCATGGAATGTGAGAAGAGGCCATCTGAGACCTGTCTGGAGGCAAACTGCCTGCATTTGAATGAATTGCAGAGCATAGCTGCTTCTAAAGCCTATTTGTGTGTTTCTAAAACCTACCCATGTGTTTCTAAGGCTTACTTATACGTTAATGAATTTATGAGTGAATTTTGCAATCTCGTCAGCCTTCTAAGCCCTGGTAATTCTCAAACAGACTAATATCATGAACTCCAAAGGCAAAAATGTTAGTTAGAAATCATTATTTGTTGATAGTTCTGAAAAAATCTGGAATATGCTCTAATATTCCCTTCCTCTTCAAAGGAGGAAAGCATACCTGTGTATTGGTTTTGTATCAGTATCAGGTATCTTCAAAACACTGTGATGTTTTGTTGTACATTTATGCAGAGTGTAACGAGAACTGGAGATAATTATCTAGATAAAACAGATTCTCTTCCCATACAGACTTGGCATAATTCTCAGGGGAAAATAGTGAAGCAGTACAACTTTTTTAGTGCGTATTCAGCTTTAGATTTTAAAGAGCATGGCCTTTTTTAGGGAAAGGTTAGGTATGAATTGCTTCAATATATTATCATACCAAGAAACAGCAAATGTTCCAATGAATATTTAGGCGGTGGTATTTCAATAGCTTTGAATACATTTTTTCTCTTCTCTTTTAACCCACCATTGATCACTCATAAGTCCCAGAAAAACGCAACTGGACTTGTCAAAGCACCCTCCTTAATTCTGGTCCAGAAGCTTTTGTCACCTTTAGAATTTGTTGTAAAAAATTGCTTGCCCCTTAAAATGTCATTCCTCTCACTCCCCTCTAGGCCTTGCAGTAGCTCACTTGCTTCACTTTAGACGATTTCTGGGGCACTTGTAATACCAAGTGAGAGGTCACAAGAGGAACATATTTCCAAGTGACATTTGTAAAAAAATGCCAGCTTGACGCTCTGAGGGCAGAGCAGGACATACATAAATCCACTGAAACCACTATTGTATCTAGGAAGGATAAGATCACTTAGAAACTGGGATTCTCTGGGTTTGATATTGGGGATTATTGCACTTTCTCATCCTTATTGCCTTATACGCAAAAGCCAGCGAGCTCCCTGGAAGTTCATAGGAACCACAAAGAAGCCATAGGAACCAATACGAACCAGTACGATATGCAGTTTGTATTTCATCAGTGCACCTTGTTACTCCATTCTTTCCCAATATATACGGTTCTCTGATCTGGCCTCCTGTGCAGTTTTAGAGATATCATATCCATATTTCTCCCACCAAACAGCATTTTTCACCCCTGATCTTCACATTTCTCTAAATCCTCAATTTAGAGAGTCACATTTCTACCAATTATGTTTCTCATAAAAATGGAAAATCTTCAGGAACTTCATGCATACCTATCTGAGCAAATATTTAGCATGGGCTGTTTGGGGGGTTTTCCGCCTTTTTTGTTACTTTTACAGAAGCTTTAGGCAAAACTATTACTGAAGTAATTTATAAACAGTTATTTTAAAATAAATTCTTACTGCAGAGAAATGTATTGCAAAGGAAATATTTTGTAAGCTGTACTGTTGTAATCTATTCTTACTCACAGAGGTACATAAGGCTGTACCAAAATCTGTTACACAGTCATACATATTTAATTCTGCTTTCTTAGACTTTTGAACTTATGTAGTAAATATTAATAAACATTTTACAAAAATAATTCCTTTTTTCATTATACGTTATTACACTTAACAAAAATAATGCCCTAAAACAACTGTTTAAGGGATGAACTTAGAATGTTTCTTGATTTTTTTTTTTTTTTAATTTGGGATGTAGCCAGATGCTGGCTTACAGAACAGCTGGAGCTATTCAGCAGATGACAGCTCCATAGCTGTTAGTTATCACTCCTCACTTGAGATGTGATAACTGGATGCATGACTACTGCTGGCCCATTTCAGGCCAAATAAACCAGATTGTTTTAAGGAAGCAGTGCAAGTCATTTAGGCAAACTCAATTTACTTATACTGAACTGAACTAAGAATGAACCCAGAAACATACCCACATTTATCCCGTCTAATTCCACTACAGTGCCAAAACAAAAAGCCCAGGACTCCTATACAGGCACTGAAGAGAAAGAGAGGCACCTCTAAGGCCAAAAAAGCAATATTGGGGTCACTTAAGCAAGCTTCGGGCCAACAGAACCTGTTTCTCACGGGTGACTTCAACTACCTAGATATTTGTTGGAAGAACAACAGAGGAGCTCACATGTGATCCATCAAGTTCCTGGAATGTGTGAAGGACTGGTTCCTGGTACAAATGTTAGACGCGCCAACCAGGAATGAGGCACTGCTGGACTTGCTACTCACAAACCAAGAAAACCTGCGTTGTAATATCTCGCCTAGTGATAGCCTTGTCTGCAGTGATCACCATATTGTGGAGTTTGGGGTCCTGCTGAGCACGCTGAAGGTTAGTTCTAAGACAAGGGGTTTAGATTTTAGAAGAGCAAACTTCAGCTCGCTCAGAACTCATTTGGGAGGGATTCCGTGGGTAGCTTCCATGGAGGATAAAGGAACTAGCAAGTGCTGGGAGTTTTTCAAGAACTCTCTCCTGGAAGCACAAAAACAGTTCATCCTCTTTAAAATTAAGGGAAGTAGGCGGAGCCAGAGACCCCCTTGGCTTAACTGTGAGCTTCTGAGTCTGCTCAAAACCAAAAGAGAAGTGTACCAGAGGTGGAAAAGCAGATGAATACCCATTGAGAACTGCAAGGTCATTGCCAGGGCATGCAGAGATGCAGTTAGAAAAGCAAAATCCCAGCTTGAATTGAAATTGGCCAGAGATGTCAAAAACTACAAGAAAGAGTTCTTTTCAGGTATGTCAGCAACAATCGGAAACACAAGGGAAATATTGGCCCACTGTTAAACAGGAGAGTGAATTAGTCACCAACAACGCTGAAAAGGCAGAGGTTCTCAACACTTTCTTCACCTCTGTCTTTATCAGCACTGTTGGGCCCCAGGCCTTGGGAACAAAAATCCAGGTTGATGCAAACACAGACCCACCGTCAGTGAAGGAAGAATTGATTTGTGAACTATTACAGGAGCTTGACCCCTACAAATCGATGGGCCCTGACAACATCCACCCAAAGGTGTTAAGAGAGCTGGCTGATATTGTCACGAGGCTGCTCTCCATAATCTTTGAGAAGTCATGGAGATTGAGGGATTCTCATTGGGCACAAGAGGAAAATTTTTCACATGAGAACAATCAGCCATTGGAATAATCTTCCCAGGGAAGTGGTGGATACCCCAATGCTGGACACTTTTAAGATTCAGCTGAACAGGGTGCTGGGCCATCTTGTCTAGACCATGCTTTTGCCAAGAAAGGTTGGACCAGGTGAACCTTGAGGTCCCTTTCAACCTGGTATTCTATGATTCTCTAGAAGGTGATTATTTCCATGTGAATGTCTACCTGGAATTACTTCATTCTCTTTATCAATTATCAAGAAAGTCTGAGCTACTAATTTAGATTAAACTCCCCATTAAGGCATACAAGTTGATGCCTATAATTAGATAGGATAAATCAAAGTCTCGAAGACTGCTTCATGTATGTGGGTGATATGTGAAGTGTTTAGTGGATGAGGACTAATTTCTTCTTGACAGCAGCTGTTTTGCAGGCATGTTTTATTAACTGATATATTAACTTTTCCATAGATCTCTAAGACAAAGTCATATTGTCACTGTTTGCAACTCATATTAAATGCTTGCTTTCAAAATACAGTTCTACCTTTATATCCTTTTTGGAAAGAGTATCCGCATATAACAGTAAGCTTTTTGGGAGGGGTTGTATGAACCAAGATTATGCATTTGCTGTGCTCCTATTTTGTAGGATGTTATTCTTTTCTTCTGCGATGTCAATCCATCCCACAAACTACTAAAAGGGAAAAGGTAAGACACATGTTCCTCACTCCTGTTTGCTTTGATGACTTTAGGAGGAGTGGAAGGGTTAAATAATTTAGCAAAGTTGAAAGAGAACAAGTTTGAGCAACTGGATCATTAAGATAATTATTTGTATTTGTATTTATATATATTTATATTTATATTGTTATTATTTCAAATAGATTAAGTGCGATTATGTCTTAATTGCAGAATTAGCTGAAGTGGTGTGGGTATGAGCATCCAAGCTAGTTTCACTGTATTTAAGCAGACACATTCAAGCTATTTAAGACTTCACTGTCTCTGTTGCAAGCAAATTCTGTCCTAGTTGTTTCCTGTTGCAATACATGACATTCTCTAGTCTTCTAGTGAATGTGGAAGAGCTTACTTGTCTTTATAGATTTGAGGGAAGAAAGTGACCCTGATCATGAGGAGGCTGTGAAGCTGTTTAGCAGACGTCCTCAGTAAAAAGTGGCCATCTTACTAATTCAAGTAACAACTCCAGTCAGGCTTAATCAGTTCCCCAGAGTCAGGTACCTGCCAAAATGAACAGCCAAAGCTATCATTGGTCTACAGGGAAGCACCTAAAGTTGTGTTTCTGAGCTGCCGAGCCAATCTAATAGCTTATTGATGCTAAAATGTGTAGAGGACCTTGTTCCTCTGCCCTTCCTTGCTAGTCTGGGTGCTTGTTGGATCCACCATTCACCAATCCGAAAGAAAGCTATTCACTTGTTTTGTTTTGGTTGGTTGGCTGTTTGTGGGTTTTTTGGTTTGTTTTTTTTTGGAGGGGGGGGGGGGTGGGGGGGGGTGGGGGGTAGTTTTCTGCAAAATTAACCCGTTTAACTGGATCATGGTCTTTCAGGCACCTCAGCCAGGACAATGCAAATAGTAGAAGTACCCTGCCAATATTAGAAAGAGAAGAGAAAAGAAAAACAAAAAGAATAAGAAAAAGAGGAAGAAAGGGACATGCTAATGATTCTGACCTGCTACTGTACCAGTAAGTATAGAGATAACTCTGTACAGAATTACTTTTAAGCCCTCACTTGTTATCTGTTGGACTGTACATGGATGAGGTGGAAAAGAGCTCTAGAAAAGAATGAGCATATCTCTAGAAGTCCCAAACCAGTTATCTGTGTGCTACATTTAGGTATATTACCTCCACATTTTATTTCTAGTGGATTTTACAACAGAAAAACTATTTCTTATCCTGGTTTTACAAGATCCGCTCCCCCCCCCCCCCAAAAGTTCAGTGCATGCATAATACAAACTTCTTAGTAGAAGGACGTAGCCTTATCAGACATTCATCTGTGCCAAAACAGGGGACACTGAGGATCATTACTTTTTAGGAAAATTACTTGAACATGAGAGAGTGAAAGGGTTGTGACTTCTCCTGTATATTGACATTCCAACAAGTCTGAAAACATATTACTTGTATTTGTAAAAGAAACCATAAATTTCAACCTTTCTTTCCATCCTCAGTTCAACCCTTTCTGTTCTGTCATGTAAGTGTCAATTCATGTAATTAGGTGTAAAGAGGCATGTGGTGCCAATATGTAACACTGGCACACAAGGAAGAATTCCTGAAAAAAAGTGACATTTGCAGGGTAATGCCAACTGTCTGCATAAACCTACCATTGCTTGACTTCTGTGCTGACTTGTGAGTGGGCAAAATGCCATCCAAACAGACGCTCACAACTTCAGAGAGGCAAAATACCATGTATGTATACTAATGTATTTGCAGGGAGCACAGTTCCTACCAAGAATGTCAACTCATCCATCTGTCATCAAAATCCAGACCCACAGTTATGGGAATGAGCCACAAATGACCCATCTATAAATTGGATTAGTTTCTAACAAGATTCTTCTTCAACAGAGAGAAAAATTTTGGCCTACTACCCCCTTTTAATGTCTAGGATTACAGATAATCATTTTAACGAAGTCTTTAGTGTCTCTAGTCTCTGTAAAGTTATACATGATAGAGCACAGTGACTATGCACCTGCTTCAATGCCCTGCCAGCATGTTTTGTGCTTCGACTTTCACACAAACTGAATTCTAAAATGACTAATGGAATTAGACTAGGAAATACCATGACTAGAGGAAAAAAGCAACAGCAGAAGTCACATACCTTAACTAGGTCAGAACATACAAACAAGCCAAGTTTTGCAAAATAATTGCTACAACTCAGTGTTCTGATGATAGACTGGAGGATTTACCCTGCTGAGTACAGGACTGTGCAGAGCACTTGTTGGCCCAAACACCGTTGCTGTGGAACCAAAGACAACATACCCCTCACCATGGAGCTCCACCCTAGCTAATTAGCCCTGCTGAGAATTCAGCTAATTAGCTTGGGCGTAATGCCCTATTTAAGGAAAGCTATCATATGTGTGTATGTTCTTGGGTTAGAATCCTTTAAGAAGTCACTGGGACACATGGAACCTTCCAGAAATTTAAAAAAAACAACAACAACAACAAAAAAACCCAAACCACACAAAAAACAGCAAAACAAAACAGAGGGGTGGAAATATGTGGGTGAGATTAACTGAGCATACCCAAACAGAAAGGCTTGAAAGACTCATAGAAAGATTCGGAAGTTTAGATTTTGTGCATGGGCTGAGAAACTGCTTTGGAGAAGTGGTCAGCTAGAGGATGAAGAGAATTTCCTAGGAACTAGAAAGAAGTGAATATAGTTTCTCGTAGTTCAAAAACCTCAGTTTCAGTGGCTGGACTGAGAGACAGAACCTATCTGCAAGGACACAGCTGGCAGAAGAAAAGCAGTTTCTAATGCTATTTTTTTTCTTTTTATTCTACTTTTCCTAATCATGTTTACTACATTTAAACTGGCAAATAAAATTCTCCCTAAACTGTTCTTCAGCATGGAATGGCCCATGACCATGTTGTTATACTCTCCTAGCTTCCAAACCAGGGTGCTTGAATGCATGCTGCCTATTGAGAAAGGTGTCTGACTTGTGCTAAATCCAAACCTTGCTAAGGCACTGGCAGGGTATCTGCTTATTCTCCTAGGCCAAAAGCATGCTACAGACCTCTCTAACAATTTAATAGTACAGGCAATGAAGTTCCAGTGCCCAGGAGATCTCTCTGGCAGTGTTTATTTTACTACTGCAAGCATAACTGTAGGTTTTCTTTATTCAGAGAGTTACATATTCTAGGTTTTAGTCTACTAAAAACAAAATTAAAACTAGGTTTAAAATTATTCTATCTTTGGACTGGAGACAACCTAAACAGATCTACCTCAAAACTCTGGCTGATTTTGAGTCCTGTCACACCAAAGTCATACAATTATATTAATTTCAGCACCTGCAGGTCAACAATCTGGTTGTGCAGCTGGTGATGTTGACAGAAATTTGGCTTTTACAACCACGGGACCCACTTTGAGGATGGAGGACTGGTAGGAGGAGAGGGTATGCTTCTGACAAAGTGGAGTGAGGATAATATTTGCAAAAGGCTGGTCAAACTGACAGGGAGAGCTTTAATCTTGGAACAACACAACCCACAGTAAAGTGCAGTAGGGGTCAACAGTGCTGGAAAGCAAAGGTACAGGATGATGGGAACAAGAGAGACCTCAGAAATGATAAAACAGAGTAAAAGGAAATTCACCTCAGGCATGTGCAGCCTGGGAAACAAGTATTAGGAAGTGGAGGTGTGCATGTGTTCAGAAAGCTATGACATCATTGAGGTAACTGAGACGTGGTGGGCAGCTGAAGCAACAACCCAGCTGTGGGGGCACTCATTTTTCTCCATTGACTATAGAGGCAGCTCAGAAGCTATGCCTAACTTTTAGGCAGTTGTTTTTAGAGATTAAACACACTGCTACTTTTAGATGCTTTTTTATTTTTCTCCAACACCTGATTTTCAGAATGCTGAATGTCCAGCTTCCCTAAAATCTATTTATTTAGGTTGAGTGATATAAAAGTTTGCTTACTTCTGAAAAAAAGACTACTACATTCATATATGAAACGTGAACTGATGTTGAAAAAGGATAAAGTCTTTTTACCACAGATCACATACAAACACACACATGTAGACACGTGCAATGAATATAGCTATTGATGCCAACAACTATGGATGAGAAAGATTTCCTTCAAAACTACATGTAGGCTTAAGCTTTATGAGGCAAGAGGTTAATCTGTCTGTCTATATATCTGTTTTGTATCTATCTCAGTTGTCAGTCACGTCTACCCTGCTGAAAAGAGCAGAGTTGCAGCTGAGATGAAATCCAGAGCAGAACCCGACAAGACTGTGACCCCATATCTCTTCAGCTTCTCTCTGTGTTTTTTCAGTGTTGTAAGCAACAAACATGTCAAGTGAGAGACTCCTGTCGCATGCACACACAGTGGAAAATAATAATAATTGTATCAGACCGTGTAATTGGTGATTATACAACATTGAGCTAAATATAATATATTGAATTGCATATTTAAAATACTATGGGATACCCCAAACTCACCCGTAAGAAAAACCTGAGAAAGAGGTTAGCTCTCTACTCTCTAACTTTGACTTAACACACTTGAAAATCAACAGATAAAAGGAAGCAAATTGCTAGGGAACCACAGTGAAGCTTTCTGAGAGAAAAGCAATTGGGGAATGAAAGTGAGACCTTTAATAGTAGTTCTTAACTTGGGCATGGGGATTTGAGAAAGAGAGAGAGAGGCAATTTCTCAGGTATCTGAGACCCAATTATGTGTCTGCAACTCGAACTGCATGTCTAAGTGGGGAGGGATGCACGCCTGGCTTTAAGGAACTGGCATAATATTTTCTCTATTGCCAACTTTGCTAAGCAAGGGAGTGCTGTGGCGTTTCAATGTCAAACCGCATATGTGCATTCTAGGTGTTGTACAACGTGAAGGAAGAAGAGTGTTTCAACAAGATTTCATTTTGATGTAGAGTTAATATTTTCATAGGATGTCAGGCTATTCCCAAACACTTTACACTTATGCCTAGTTTCTGTGAAGAACTACAGTTAAGAGTAAACAAAAATAAAGGAGTTCTTTTTACCTATCTGAAAACATAACATTTTAGTATTCCTTTCTGAAAAAGAGAAGATATGGGAAAAATAAAAATGAAAATATTTCCTAGTCTTTCAAAGTGGGTATTTTTGCATTAAAGCAACAGCTTGTTAAAAAAAAATGAAGACCTGAGCCTTAGCTACAGGCAATTTTGAAACAAAACTTTTAGAAAATAATACAACCTCCACATATGTGTGATGGTTACGTGAGTGTGTAAATGAATACTCCAGAAGAAAAAAAAAAAAATACTTTTTTTTTTTTCTGACCCGAATCTCTAAATGTACCTTCCTTTTTTTTTCTTTTTTTCTAATGTTTGGGGTTTTTTTTGGGTGGGGGTCTTTTATGTGACAAGGAATTAGAAAAATTACAAAACAAAAGCAAGCTGTTTATTTGCATCACTTCGGTCCCATGGCTGTTTCCCCTGTAATTGTATTCTTACCTACAAATGGCCAATGCCAGAAACAGGATACTGACATCCATCATACACAGATGGACCTTTGATCCAATGACATATTCCTCTTTCTGTGCTCTTACAGTAGCCATGCATTTTAAGGTGACAGGCACCCTCTTCAGTATATCGGGCACACTGATACTACATAACTGACCTGTAATGGTTATTAAGGAGGTGGTGGTGAACATCCAAACCTACAGTAAAGGCCAAGTAGTGTTCAAAATTTCGGTGCAGAATTTTAAGCAAAATCAAATGATTATACATGCTAGCAAAAAAATACTTTAAAAGCCCATACTTCTGCACAAATACTTGATCAAGCTTGATAAAAATGCAGTTGGATCTACTGGAACGCAAATAAAGACTTATGTATACTGAGATTAATAAAGTCATTAAAAAAACAACCCAAAGAGACCCAGAAATTTGCTGGATCATTAACATTAGCATGTCATTTGTTACTTCTGGGATTAGGCTATTGTGACACAACAAAACTCAAGTGAGTGCTAACTCATTTCTGTAACATTTTGTAAAATATTTAGAGTTGTAGAGTGTCTGCATTACATGATGTACCTTACTTGATGTGTAGAACAATAATAAAAGGAAAAGTTTTAAAAGTATCACCAGAGGCACCAAGCAAAGACACTAAGGAGGTGAGAGAAAGGGATGTAGAAGAGATATGTCTTCAATTTCATGTTATTAAGCATAAAGGAATTAACAGAGCCAGTGATATATTGAATCTTACTACCCATGGCAATTCTAACGTTTTTTAGCTGGTGGGGATTTCAACAGAAAATTTTGCAGTAGATTTTTCTGTGTGTGTGTGTATGTACAAGTGGATATGTATGCATATAACACCGAGGAGGTCTAGGAGAACAATATTATACAAAGCAAGAAATGTATTGGTTATTCATTATTAATATAGTACTAACAAGACAAGAATATTTAGCTGCTAGAGGTTGGAAGACAGAAAAAAGGGCTATTAGTCCTGTACATTGTTTGCCACAAGGAAATTTCAGTGGGGTGGCGGCAAGAACAAAACTATACCACTCAGTGACATGTAGTCAAAAATGTATTTGCTCAGCAGGATGGGTACAGTGAGTGGATAGCGATCTTGTATTCTAAGATTTGTATTCTGAGACGTGCACACACACACACACATTTCACACTGACACTGCTCAAGGTCCCAGCTCCTCTGGGCTTGTTCATCACCAACCCATGATGCCCACTTCTGGCTGGCAGCCAGGGAAACCTCTAGTGAGGACTACTGTTCAGGCACAGTATACGTCCTATTGAGAAGTAAACCCTCTGTTCCTGCACGTTGCGGTGTCAGGCTTGGTGCACGCCATCAGCCATTAGCACAAGAGGTAAATATGACTCAGAAAGATTTTATTGAGTTTTATCAAGTTCTGGTGGGGACAGACCCCATTACCCTCAAGCTGCTCCTGCCCATTCCTAAATATTAAAGGTGAGCAACCAGTTCATTATCAACTGTTCACCCAAGCTGATCTTCCGCATCAATGACCTTCATAAACACATTTTCTAACAAGAACAGCTTATAGAAAATTTATTAAACATTTTATATTTTAACTTAGAAATCGTGATCATTAGTATCACACAGTACAATTTTTATTTACTAGCTGACTATTTCTGTAATTAATTTTTGTGCTCTGCACTTTGAATCAGGTATCAGATACAGATTAAAATTTCATTCCAACAAATATTTATGCATTTTAATGTCAAATTTTGTTAACATTTTTACTATACTGTTCAATCAGATAGACATGGTATTTTTAAATAAAAAAAACATCACATATACTTATCCCCAGCAGTCACTCAGATCAATTTAAAAAGCAAATTATCATTTTGGCAACATCTTTAGAATTGAAAGAAGTAAGCTCTCACTTGAGAAGTGGTATTAAATGATAAGACTCCTAAAGACCTCAGATGTATTTAACTCAAAATGTTAAATTGCAAACCTAAATTCACCTTTTGAGGGATTCTGTGAATGTATACACACATAGACATGCACATATATGTACACTAATGAAGTGCACTTTAATGATACTTCAGGATTTATATAAAATTTTTTTGCAGTCAGGTATGTAAAATCTAGGCAAATCCACCTATAAATTGTGGCTTTCAAAAACAATTATAGCTTTCCTTGTTTCTAATACTAAACTGGATAATTACAGCTCTGTTGATAAACTCTCAAAATTGAGCAGTTTCCTCTTTTTAGAGCATAAATCGCCTTCTATTCTCCTGTTATATTTAGAGACATTGATCCTACACTGTCCATATAATCTACCAATGTGCATAATCATAGAATCATGGAATGGTTTGGGTTAGAAGGGACCTCCCAGATCATCTAGTTCCATCCCTCCTGACATGGGCAGGGACACCTTCCACTAGACCAGGTTGCTCAAAGGCCCATCCAACCTGGCCTTGAACACTTCCAGGGATGGTGCAGCCACAACTTCTCTGGGCAACCTGTGCCAGTGCCTCACCACCCTCATAGTGAAGAATTTGTTCCTTAGATCTAATCTGAATCTACTGTCTTTCAGTTTAAAACCGTTACCTCTTGCCCTGTCACTACAGGCATTGGTAAAAATTGTATTGAATGATTAATGAATCTCTAATAAATAGCAAAAGGTGTTTGAAACTGAATGACTAAAAGTCCTGTTCTGAATAACTGTAGAATGTTTTACTACCTTTTATTTTTGTTCCTTTTCCCCCAATAAAGATTCTGATCTGAAATGGTTGGTATTTCAGTTTCCCAATACCCAGTAATTCTTGGTTTTCTTAATTGCTGTATGGAAAAGCTACCTTACACTTTAATCTTTATTTTGCATCTTCAGTGCCAGTATGAACTCACATTAGTTGTCTGATTAGATAGAGACAATGTACTGCTCTACTGTGTTTTCCCATGGGTACTATTTAATTTAGTCTGGGGATTTTTTGGGTGCTAGAAAGACTATGGTGTCCTCTCTATTCTCTGCAATACATTTTTGGCTACGCAGAGACAAAGAAGTTGAATTCCAGTGCTTCCTGTAGGTATCCATTACTTTTACTCTTTGTAAGTAATAAGCCCGTTCTGTTACTGTTTCAATCACTGAATCCTCTGAGGCTGAGCCCGATGCGTATTATACTGAGCTACGATGGGATACTTTGCCAACACATCAGGTGGGTTTCTTGGTAGTTTAAAACTTACTTTCTATTGTGGACAAAGACACAATACAAGTTCTAGGGCTTAAGCTAGAAGGTGCGAAATACACTGCATTTCTAAACGTTATTTTCTGACTAAAAGTAGAAGCAAATGCCTGTAAAATTAGGACTGTATTTTGGCAGAAAATGAAAGCAAATACATAAAACATTGACTAAAATAACGGAAGATTCCTGAATGCAGTCCATTACGCCCCAAGTCATTCTCTGGGTGAAAAAATATGCTTCACACTCAAACCATTTATTTTTCATGTCTTGTAATAAGCAAGCTCTAAGCACAGTTCACTGTGTGATAGATTTCCTTCCACAAAGTTTAGCCTCCCTCAGTCCCAACCCGTTGACAGAGTTCCTTCGAGAAATTTATCAGCAAGGGCCAATGACAGAGAGGTCACAACTACTGATACATCTCATGCATTTTTACATAGAATAATTGCCCTCTGAAAAAGAAGACATTTGCAAACATACAGGAAACTCCAAGAAAATATTAATTTACCTAGAACAAAGAGTAAATGTTGACAGTCATACAAGAGCTCTATCACTTCAATCAGAATCTAATTCTGAAATCTGTATAGAAAAAGAAAGTTAGAAACTAATATTTTACCAGGAGGTGATTGTATAAGATTTTGTAGATGCGTACCAGCTTATCTGGTATAGGGAAAAATAAAGCCAATAACTCCCACTGTAAATCTGCATTAATTCATAGTTCATTTTACTGTCCAACCAAAATTCCTTTCATTGAATGTAAGAGAGATGAATAACATAGAAAGATGCCTAATGACACATTATGGGACTGACTCCTCGACAGTGTGACTAATAGAGCAATATTTTATTGCTGTTTCTGGAAAACGATTAATTAGACAGAAAGAATACCTGTGACAAAGTTATTGCGGTATTGTTCCCCATTTGATTACTTCAAGACACTGGTTTAAGAATAGCTGTGTTTCTGTTATTTCGTTATGAATGTCCAGGTTATTATTCATATAGCATAAACAAACTTTCTCTGAAATCCCAGCAAATGATCTTTCACATAATAAAGTATACACCTGTTTATTGATAAAACGCTGGGCACTTTTTGCTGACCTGCTGTTGCCTCTCAGCTCTGGTGCATGCTTTTTTCCAACATATGAGGAGTAACGTGCATTACAGCACTCTCTGTTTACTCCCACCTGTGAAGGGCAGTTTGCTAGCATGGCAGTTAACTCATGTTTGTCTATTTTGATAAATAATTGAAGCTCAAGAATTACCAACTGAAATCAAGGTCATATGACCAGCTGTAGCTGTTTGCTAAGTGAACATCTACCTCTGAGCTGCTTATTTCTCCTTGTCAGAATGACTAACTCAGGCACAGGTGTAGGTGCTTGGACTTCTAAACTTGAATTAGAGTAAGGGTAAGATTTAGTCCTTGGTACCCAAAGAGTTACATTATGAATAAACAGAATAAACAGCACAATGAGGGAGGAAACAGTGTAAACAATTAATCTCGGAGTCAGAAGTATGACGGAAGTCTCTGAAGTCAGGAATTTACTGTCCCGATCACTTAATTTACCACACTGCTTGCACTTTGCTGTAAAGAAAATAAGACACTGTTTTAACACAAATATATGTATACATACACATATGCATGTGTATGATAATATGACAAATGTGTACACACACACACACATATATATATACACATTATATACACAAATATTTTTTAAAGTAGAGACCTTTCCGTAGTAGTTATTTTTAGAGTAGGCAAAAACCGGGATCTGGCCAAACATTTCCTGATACTGTCTAAACTTAAGCCATGAGCCTTGTACTGCAGGACTGAAGGAAAGGGGAGGAGGTAGAACTTACTACAAGATGACTAGGCAGCCCCTGCTTCACCATACCTCCTTCTCATGGAGCTTTCCTCAGTTTTTAGTGGGAAGACATGAGAAGAAAGCAGGAGTATTGGGGAAGAAAGCCAGATTAAAAAAAATTTACGTATATTGACTCATGCAACAGACAAAGACTATCAGTTCCTGGATTATCCTCTTAACAGGCACAAAAGCAGTGATAGTATGTCATTGTCAGATTATTTTCATTAAAAAGATAATTCATTATATTGTTGTTACCTTTGCTGAAATCTCCTTGTTCACAGTGACTTAACTGACCTAACTATTCATACAAGTGTCTTAAACTTAGACAGCTTCTAGACATCTATCTAAGTTAGGGCAGCTGAATCCCACCTGTGGCTGGGAATCCTAGCTTTGTAGACAATAAACAGGTACTTCCAGAATGAAGCTCTTCTTATCTATCTTATCTGAGATAGCTGATGAGCTATCTATTTTATATTCTTACTTATAGAAAAAGCTGAGCAACTAATTTAGACAAGATGCTCAGCTGCTAGATGTTGCAATGATGTTATCTTTAATTTATTTTTTATCCCTGGCTTCTTTTGTTTTAGCTATTCCTACACAAAAGAAACATACTGTTCTTTCATTTAGACTCAGAGAAGGCAGTTCACATATCAACTGTAACCAGGTTTGTGATTGATGGCAGCCATTAATATCCTCTAATATAGAACTATATACACAGATACATGCACGTGTTATATTTAGATTCATTAATCTAAGTGGTTCAAGGAGAGTGCTTCTTGATCAAGTTTTCATAAAACAATTAATTGATGTAAATTTACCTTCTGTTCTGCACCATGTGGCTTTGAAGGTTCATAAGATTCAATACTGGAACTCAATAATGAAAGTTAATTTCACAATTTCATCATCTATAACTGAGGGTTGTATACTCGTGAATCTAACTCTACAGTTTTCCTGTTGTTTTTAAATAACTAATGTGGAATAAATCTTACCCTTTCCAAGGAGATTATAATCAGAAGAGACTGGAAAGCTAGGAACGTGAATTTTAAATGTTTGTGTCCCATCTGCTTTCTATTCTAGTTTTTACATTCAGTACATAGTGCCTGATAGTTTGCCAGGCAGTTTATACACAGCATAGGTATATAAAGTTCCACAGATACTGCACATCTCACTTCCCTCCTTCAAGCCTATTCAAGCTTTTGACTAGTCATGGTGGTGTGATTAATTCTTTTTTACCTTCACAGAACATTTCTTCACCTTTATATGCTCCACCAATGCACCTTCCCAACAGAGATGTAAAACAGGGAACACACAAATATTTCAGGAAAGGCATGTTTGGAATAAGATACGGTGATTCAGTGTCTCAGAAAAGATACAGAAAATATCAAAAATATATTGACTGTAATAAGCAAAACGGAGAATGCAGAGTCTGGCAGGAAACTTATCCCAGTGTTGATGGCATACAGATCCACAGTCAGTAAGCTGATAGGGAAAAGAGTACCAGCATCAGATACTACATAGAACTTCCACTCTCTTATACGAGGACAAAGTATGGTATTTGATCAGTGTTTTAGACAAGTTACCATTGAATATAAAAGTGCAACAATTAAGTACTTGACACAAGATTTCCATGCTGATCCCAAAATTTCTTGCAGTGCATTTTGTACACAGATTTTTCTTGTACAAGTCTGTGAAAGATCAAGAAAGACCACTCTCATTTATTTCTGCCGTGTTTTCGTCATAACAATTTCTGGCCTCCTTATATACAGCTTCAAGGCAAAGATGATGTTATAAACATATCTTTCTTTTAAAAACTTTCGTAAATGAAGGTAATAAAACAAACAAAAGTGCACAGACATTTGTTTTATAAAGCCATAATAGAAATGAGAAGGAGAGGCTCACATAGAATTATCTACTGTTTAGGGCATCAGTGTGAGCAATGGAAGATATAAATTAATCTCTTCCATTCTGTTTGTCCTTTTCTGATCTGGGACTTCAATTTATGGTTCTGCTTTCTAAATGAGTTATTTACGAGCATGAAATGGAGTGTTCTTGGGTGATGCTCTTTTTTTTCTTCTTTTTTTTTTTTTTTGAGTAAAATACAACAGTAATGAAAAGATCTAGAGTTCACCCTTCAGTGAGGGGAGAGATCAAGTTTTGAAATCTAAATTTTTTTACAAAGCACAATTTTTATCTCTTGGCCATTCTGAGGTACGACATTTATTCCAAATTGCTTACTGACTAAAACAAAGGCGAAGAGGGAAGCTGCATGCACAATAGTTAGCTGTCCACAAAAAATCTCATATAAAAATGAGACACTCTATTTAATTATTTTTAATCAAATGAATGAATGAATGATTTATTTGCATTATGTTATGTCTGATCAGTCATTTTAGAAGTCACTGTTTGGAGGAGACTAATTCACCAATCATCATCCAACTTCACACATTTGTGACACTGACCAGAATTTCAGAGTGACTATGACCTGGTACTCTTGTAATTTACTACAAAGTTTGTTTCAGAGAAGCCAATGACACCTTGTCCTATCATGAAGTCTTGACAAAGGAAGGCCAGTCCTGAAGTCTTAAATTAAATGAAAAAACTTGTGCAGCAATTTTCAAACTAGTTGTTATGAGAAGAACGGGCTAGTCTCAGCTTTCAGCTTTCAACTCATCTACCTTGCAGGTTGCCTAGAACTGAAAACTTCAGGTAAAATTGCTTTCCACTCAGATTTCTATTGAATTAGCAGAAGGTGATGCTCCCTCTCACAGCCACCTTCTCTCCTGGCACTGCTCCAGAAGACGTGCTTCACCAAGCCCTCCTCAAATTGAACCTCTAGTTACCTAGGTGAATCCCTAGATGGCCTCCCTACAGAGAAGTCATTAAGAAAGTGGTTATCCTTCTTCCTGTTTCTGCAGGCCCACCATAGTTTGCCAAGTTTTTTCAGATTTTTTGGCACTTGTTTCCTCACTCTGTCTTGACTCAGTTGCATTTCTGCATCCCTGGAAGACATGTGAATTATTCCATATTCACTTTCTCTGTTCTTGTAATATCTTGAAGGGCCATACCAGCTACTCGGTTTGTGCAGCCCTGTCCTCTTCAAATGTAGACCAAGTGATGTTAACCTACACTGATGCAACTGGAGAATCATTTCCAATTGTAGTAGTATTCTCATGCATTCCCTAATGTCTCCTCAAGGGCTTCTATTAATGATTGCAGTAATATTTTTTGGAAACTCAGGAACAAACTCAAGGTTGATGTCTGTAAGTATATGTGGAACATAAGGATGTGTGGACACCTGGAATGTAAAGACATCTAGTTTGTGAGGATATATGACTAACAGCTATTCAACGTAAAAAAACCCACGCAAAACCAAAAGACAGGAAAAGTAATAAATTAACCAACCAGATACATAAACCCAGATACATGAACAGAAGATAACGGAGAAATAACAAGGACTGGGACTCTTGGGCCACTGATTGACAGGCTACTGAGAGGCTCAACTAGAACTTTGTAACTGATATGACGGAGGGTAACAGGGTTATCATGGGTCTCGTGGAAAAGAACAAAGATACAATGGGGTGTTTTATGGGATTTATGGGATTGTGTAAAATTTATAGAATGTTTTAAGGAGATTGTGGGAATATGCACAAGTTATTCCAGGATGTTTAGGAAAAGGGTTAAGGTTGGGGAAAGGGAGGGATCAAAGTGTGATACCTACAAGCATGGATGGAGAGGAAGAAGTAATCAATGGTCCTCTGGCATCTGATCATTTATCTTATTTTTAAATCTTATTCCTTATTATTTTCTGTGTGATCTTGCCATCTGTTCTCCATGTGATGTGTGTTGAACGGTGATTCGGTAGTGAACATCAAGCTGGACTAGCCAATGTGTAGAAGATCACTCGCATCTGGCCAGGACCCGAGGTCAGAGCCAATGACTGGGTAAGGGTCCCAGGGTCCAGGCATGGATGTCAGACTTAAAGCCCATGCTCGTATTTGAGGTGGTTTTGCAAATCAAGAGAGTGAGAGTATATGCATGTTTCACTGGTTAGCTTCAAACCTCATGAGACACAGAGGAGGAAGAAGTCTGGTTTGTCTGTGTTCAGGTGTATGTGAGCACTGCTGGTGTTTACGTGGTGATGGAAAAGGTAATGCTGTCTGTTTTGGCATGTGCAGCCAGCCACGTGCCAGTTGTGCTTGTATCTTTGGGACACACGTTCCTACCTTGCTACTGGCTGGACCTGCAAATGAGAACAACAGCAAACAGACAGAGGAGAAATATCCTGGGTCTACAAGTCCTAATTCAGCCTGCGCTTAGCAAAGTCGTCTCTATATCATTCATATGAAGGTTATCTGCAAAATACGCCACAGCACTACTTACTGAATGAAGGGCAATAACTTATTTCTAAAGGTAATTGAACTTCTACTCCCTCAAGTGCTGGGGAACAGGCTAGCCAAAATAATCACCTGACCTACGTCCCTCCTGTGAAGATAAGGATTTCCTTTATTTCTCCCATTTGGTCTATTCCATGGCAGAATAACTCAAATGAATCCCTAGAGCAAGCTCTTTACAACTATCATCCTAGCATCTCCTCAACAAGAGTAAATGTTTGGTGGTATTTGAGAGTTATGAAGCAGGGCAAGAAGAATACTGTTTAAATATCTATTAACATAAATATTGTTTTCTCTAATATGTTAACTCAATAGTTTTACCTCTAGTTCACAAAGGATCAAATTATCCAAATCACACAGTGACAAAAACTTTCTCATAGGATTTATTAAGCTTTATATTGGTATCTGACTTTTAATGAATACTAAAATTTGCCAATATAGAGAAAACAAAGTTCTTTCAGTTCTCCTGTCCCTAGGTTTTACTGTCACTGTTCACCCTCTAAAATCTTCTGGTTTCTGCAGAATGTGTAATCACATTGTATATTCAAGAGAGCTAAATGTGAACATGCACGTAGCTATGCATCAACTAATATAAAACCAAAAAACTTATATGTTTTTACATTTGATCTTAACATATGATCAGGTTAATGATACATTTAAGGTTAATGAACCAATTACTTTTAGACTAAGTAAGAAGCACACACACTCATTTTACTGTGCAAATAACTGCTCGCTGTCAGTGGCCTTTGTATTGCTATTTGCACCTCTAAATTAGTCTTGAACAATTATTAATAAGATCTCAAGGAATGTTCCTATTGATGGTTTCTAAAACTGACTGGTACTCTAAGGAAATGAAAAGTCTTGCTGAAGAGTATTTTTATTCATTCAATTGTGAAAATATATATGTGTCTATAACCTGATATTACAGAAATCTCAGCAACCTAATAGTATTATATGGAAATTTCTGCAATAACTACGACTATATGTTAGTGTTTGCCTAATAGAGTATTCCTTAATCTGGGTAAATACAGAAAGGCTTAGCATAATGACAATAGTAGTGTGAGACTGACAGCTAAATTCTCGCTTTGGTGAAGATGAGAGAAGCCACAAGTAAAAGGATACAAACTGTACCACAAATTCTTGTTCCAGAATCATTTTATGGCTTAGTATTATACAAAGAACTTGCCAAAAGGACAAAATTATATTTTTGTTGCCTTATAGAGATAGGAAATTGTGTTTTCTTTCATCTGAGTCACTTGTGTCATTCCTGTTATTCCTGACAGGAAGGAGACAGAGTACTCTTGGTACTGCCAAGTGAGTTCTGCAGCTATAAGTTTTTTAAGCAGCAATTGAAAAAAAAAAATATTGTGAATAGGCAGCCCCACAGGTGATGTAAACATGCTGCAGAGGTAATACAGATATTTGTTCCTGTGAGCAAATCAGATAATCAGATAATGCTCCTGTAGAATTATACCTGTGTTCATGACAGCTGTATTCAAATCTATCTGGAGACATTGCTGCATCCTATGTGTCAACGTATTCCAGGCTTTACACAGCACAGGCACAAAATGTGTCAAATGCCAATGAAAAATGGATTCCAAGGTGGACAATATGCGCTTTTGCGCAGATGTAGCATTGCTTTCCCATAGACCACAAACCACTGTCTGAATCGGGACTTTTTCATTAAATATGTCCTAAAAATGTGTATCAGTGGGGACGTACCTGTGGGGATTATGCAAGGAAAAGTGCTGGGGTACATGACACCACACATAGGGCTTGCTTTAAAGCTAACAATGGACAGGCA
The DNA here is from genome assembly GCA_009819775.1 of Phoenicopterus ruber ruber. Taxonomy (NCBI): domain Eukaryota; kingdom Metazoa; phylum Chordata; class Aves; order Phoenicopteriformes; family Phoenicopteridae; genus Phoenicopterus; species Phoenicopterus ruber. The sequence continues at coordinate 183,510,776 of CM020215.1, read as the reverse complement.
GTCTGCATAAAATTCGTGTCTAGGCTACCACCCACAGTTCACTTGTAGCTGGCCACCATCATTCGGTTGTTAGAGGCTGCCTCCTCTCAGTCCCTGATTCTGAAGACACTTTAATCAAAACAAATTGGGTTACTTTAAAATGTGCAAATAGCAAGTCTTCTTTATTCCAGGTCATTTTGACTGATGCAAATTACAGAGTACTTGTAACAGCACTTCTGTAAGGAGATCTAATGGGGAGAATAACCTCAGGCAGAAGGAAAAGAGACAGCAGGACTAAACTGGCAATGGTAGCCTTTTCTGTTAATACACCTGAATCACAAAGAAGCTGTTTATCCACAGGATAGAGGCACCAATGGCAAGTATGCAACACCAGAAATGGGCAAGCAATACTAGCTGTGACAGGTTAGGAAATAAACATCAGTAGCAATGCAATCCAGAGATCAGCACTGATATAAAGGTGAATGATGAGACTCAAGCAGAGGCAGATTCATGAAGAGTTCCAGTATTTTTGCCAGAATCCATATTCCCTTGCTATGAGCGGATATCGCATTATCAGATACAGCCAGCTCAGCAAGATGTCAAGGGTGGAGAAAGTCATTGCTGTGTTTTAGTGTGGGAGTGACAGCCATAGGCTTAACTGTACCAGATGGGCAAACCTGTGGCATCTGAACAGTTCAAGTGTGGATCCGTTGCACAAACTGTGATGTGAATGGCTGCAGGCAAGCTCTCCTGGTGGAAAGCCTTCTGGATCTGCACCAGAAGTGAGGAAATGAGCCAGCACTGGCTGTTTAAGCCAACATCAGCAGGTCTCTCAGGACTCAGCTGTCTGCTCATCCCACTCTCAGTCCACAATAAAGTGTTGCATAAATAACTGTCTAAGGAGAACAGGTATCTTCTGTCTGTGGACTGCTCTTGACTCCTCTGCCATAGGATATGTATAACTTTGGGCTATGGGAAGATTTTTTAGTATTGAGATCCTTGCAAAAAAAGATTAACCATGCCTGAACTACATAACATACACTGTTGACCATTTAAAAAATATAACAACATCTCTCATTGTGCTGTAATAATCAGTGTCTAACTGAAAGCAGAAATCAATGATATAGCTGGTTTTGTAGTGTCAGTGGTACAAATCTTGTTTCACCGAATAAAGGTAGCAATAGACATAATTCACTTTCACAGAAAATTCAGGTCAGAGAATTTCTTAGAACTTCCTCACTTCCTTGTTCCCTCCCTGTGGTCTCCACTCAAAAGTGAAGCAGTTAGCAGCCCCAGAACTTCACACTGCAGCAATGCCTCCACCAAAGTGGTGTTGAGTGAAAATGCTATACTCCATTGCAAGAGTCGAGACCAGACACCCAGGTTCTGTTCAGAATTTTTTTTCCCTACTTTTCATGGAAAATATGTTTTTTCTTCTCTTTTTAAAATTTTTGGTGCTGAATTTTTATTTTTCATGGAAAAAAAAACCCACCAGTTTTACTTAAATATACACAAAACTGCAAAACTACTAGTGAGTCAGTATGATGAGACGCACTTGCTGCTGTTGTTGTTGTGGAAGTATTCATCAATCTAAACTCAATTTTGAGTCAATAAAAAGTACCAAGAAAAATTTCAGAGCATCCTTATAACTCAGAGCGTTTAGACTCTCCAACAAGACAGGAGGCTGTGTTCATTGCGTTAATGTTTGATTCAAGGGGTTATTTGAGTGTTCTTAAATCAGTGACTCCTTAAACTTCCTTGCTTTACCTGTTAGTGCTGGGGTTCATTGCACCTTAAATGTGTGAAGACCAAGGTTTATGTCTACTGATGCACAATGCCTTCGTTGTGTCCTCCTAATGATAAAGCATTACTATGAGTTTGTAGCCAAATAAGGCAGATTTATTGCTGCCTTTGTGCTGGTGAGGTTGAAGGCAGCTGGATTATATCACCAAAACTTGTTTTCAATCTCTCCTCTGGAAACTAGGCAGAAAATGCTACTGAAAAAGCAGCTGCACAGAATAGCTAGAAATTATAGTTTGCACAAATTTTACTGTTTGGTTTCTTTATTACTGGTAGTATTTGGTTTGGCTTTTAAACTCTTCAGTGCTGCATACTGGTATCTGAACGGTTGTAAGAAAAATCTGTGAAACACAATATAATTTTAAGATACCTGGCTAGAACTTGATTTTGTTGTTGTTGGTAGTGGTGGTTTTAGAGTTATTGGTATTTGTAGTAGCCAAGAACCCAGCATTCTGAGAGTAAACTCCATGGACCTCACTTCACCCAACTGCCCATGGCTTAAGCAAAGTGTAACAGTCTTTCACTGGCATCCATAGCTGCCAGAAAATTATGATACACTGCCAGTATAATGTGCAGATGTTAGTAATCATGAATTCAGTGTTGAGCATAAAGGAATGTGGAGAGAGGGATGCCAGAGACTGGCCAGCAACATTGTATGTGGCCAGGATTTTTCACTGAGTTCACATGTGTACTGCGATACTATTTGTGCACCTTCTGTCCAGATATATTTGAACACACTGGGGAGTAACTTCCTAATCAGCTGTTACCTTATGTCCATCTGCTCTCCCAAATACCGTGTGTCCTTTGTAAAATTTACTAATATTTTCTCGTGACTCATTACTTTTATTGTATGCAGGACATGCTGTTTCATGAAATATTAGACATTCATTAAAGGTGGTATTCATATTACCTAACCTTAGGTTTCTGAAAGTCTGATGCTTAGTCTAGACTAGACTAGACTAGACTAGAACTATCGGTTCCCACTACAGTCAAATGAAAGCTAGGCGTCTCTAAGGGGAATTTCATCCCTTTCTGAGATAGATCTAGAACAGTGATGGTGAACTCTTATCTGAAACCAATTTTCTCTTTCCTCTGAATACAGAGAGGACCAAATATCACTGTTGTAGCTGCTGAAGTTAGATGACACACACCTACAAGAAAGATTAATGTTAATCTGACTAAATGTAGTTGTCTATAACCTCAGGCTCTTTTTATAATCTTTCAAGAGAAATATATGCCATGCATCTCATTCTACAGTTAGATGTCTAAAAGAAGTGAGCTAAATCACATACTAGAGGTATGCCTTCTGTATTGACTGCAGTCAGGTACATAAAGTCACTGCCACAGAGGTTGTTGAGATGTATCCCACCACAAGTAACATCCTTTAGAGAAGGTTTAATAATGACGTCTTTGTATAAAGACCACTTATCAGTTAGACTTGTGTGCTGTGAATATAATTACTTTTCTCTGTGCTGGACAGATATTACATGAAGAAATACTCTTCACATGCAAATACTTATTCCCTAAATTATTGTTATTGCATTTATGACTGGACTTTCAGGTCCTACCCAGACTGAAATTCACTGACAATTCCCATTGATTTAAATCAAGTTAGGAAAGAAATGTCAGTTACTGGAGAGCATCATGTGGTTTTTTTTTTCTTTTCCAAAAGAAGAAATACGTACTTTTACCAGGGTTCTTCACATCTTAAATACATGAAGACCAAGGTTCAAATCTCCTAGTAGATTGTAGCTTCATTGTGTTTGCATAATAGAGCACCATTACTTTGAGCTTGTGAACAGAAACAGGAGCAGGAATCAGATGAGGAAGGGAAAGCAAGCTAAAAGTGGGGAAGGGTACTTTTTTACCTTCCCCCCCCGCCCCCCAACAAACGACATCTAACTTTAAGGTAGTAAAATCATATTTTGTCACTCAGTCAAGCTGACTAATTTCTAGAAGTGGTCAGCACTCAGGATTGTCACCAAAAGTCAATATTTCATAAGCAAGTCTATCAAAAGAAAAGCAACTATTATTTGTTCCTATGGAAAAAGAGCATTTTTTCTTGAGTAAGTCAAGTTTGAATTTCTTACAACTTCCCCTCTGCATGCATCCCCAGAGGATATGAACTTTTAGACCCCACTAGCTACACCACATGGCTATGTAGCTCAACTTATTACATGTCTTGCTTTTAGCCCTCAAAATCCTCAGGGAGAAGGCCAAGGGGTGCTATCAGAGTTATAATAAATCAGTGAAAGATTCTCACTGGCTCTAAGGGACATCGGATTAGATCCTGTATTAGCTCATGTACCAAAAATTGTAAAACTTACAAACACTGGTACATGTTTCCTTTTAAACTCATTAGGATAACATACTTGTTACTTAGATTAACTGAAAATAAAATAAAATAATAACATCTCTCTCCCCGTCCCGTGTCTTTCTCTCTAAGCTTACCTCTCCCCAAAAATCAAAATGGAATAAAATGAAGGAAAACTTTCTGTAGACCAAGCATTAAGGGGGATAAAAGCTAATATGTCTGTCAGCCTGGCAAGTAATAGCAGCTGCACTAGAGACAGTTGACCACCAAATGGTATCCTAGCAACATACAGTAGCATCGTTATACATAGTGCTATCAAGCCAAATTTATCCTTTTCAATATCTTAGCTTCAAGAGAGTAGGGATGAATACAGAGTAAAGGATGAAAATGGTGCCTATGAGAAAGACAACATGGGGTTTTAATTTAAGCAGAGGTTATATGGAATGTCTGTGTAAAATGAATAAAGAACATCGCATTTTTGTGACAAGGAAAGGTGCCTACGAGTGGTAAGGCACTCTCAGACAATCATGATTCAATTTGCTTTCAGAATACTAATCCTGTGTATATTTTCGCTTGGAATAAAATCTGCAGTACGACTTCTCTTTAATTCCATTTAAATGTTTCCATTTAATTGAGGAGGGGCAAGGGGAAATATATTTTAATTAGTCATCATTTCTAAATCTTTAAAAAATCTCTAGGCAAATCCACCTATAAATTGTGGCTTTCAAAAACAATTATAGCTTTCATTGTTTCTAATATTAAATTGGATAATTACAGCTCTGTTGATAAACTCTCAAAATTGAGCAGTTTCCTCTTTTCAGATCATAAATTGCCTTCTATTCTCCTGTTATATTTAGAGACATTGATCCTACACTGTCCATATAATCTACCAATGTGCATAATCATAGAATCAAGGAATGGTTTGGGTTAGAAGGGACCTCCCAGATCATCTAGTTCCATCCCTCCTGACATGGGCAGGGACACCTTCCACTAGACCAGGTTGCTCAAAGGCCCATCCAACCTGGCCTTGAACACTTCCAGGGATGGGGCAGCCACAACTTCTCTGGGCAACCTGTGCCAGTGCCTCACCACCCTCATAGTGAAGAATTTCTTCCTTCTATCTAATCTAAATCTACCTTCTTTCAGTTTAAAGCCATTACCCCTTGTACTGGGTTTGCGTAGCAAGGTTTTGGTAGCAGGGGTGCTACAGGGGTGGCTTCTGTGAGAAGCTGCTAGAAGCTTCCCCTGTGTCCGATAGAGCCAATGCCAGCTGGCTCCAAGACGGACCCGCCGCTGGCCAAGGCTGAGCCCATCAGCGACAGCGGTAACGCCTCTGGGATAATGTATTTAAGAAGGGGAAAAAAACCTGCTGTGGGATTATAGCAGCAGAGAGAGGAGTGAGAAGATGTGAGCGCAACAACTCTGCAGACACCAAGGTCAGTAAAGAAGGAGGGGGAGGAGGTGCTCCAGGCACCAGAGCAGAGATTCCCCTGCAGCTTGTGGTGAAGACCATGGTGAGGCAGGCTGTCCCCCTGCAGCCTATGGAGGTCCATGGTGGAGCAGATATCCACCTGCAGCCCGTGAAGGACCCCACACCAGGTGGATGCCCGAAGGAGGTTGTGAACCCATGGGAAGCCCGTGCTGCAGCAGGCTCCTGGCAGGAGCTGTGGACCCATGGAGAGAGGAGCCCACGCTGGAGCAGGTTTGCTGGCAGGACTTGTGACTCCACAGGGGACCCACACTGGAGCAGTCTGTTCCTGAAGGACTGCACCCCATGGAAAGGGTCCATGCTGGAGCAGTTCGTGAAGAACTGCAGCCTGTGGGAAGGACTCACGTTGGAGAAGTCAGTGGAGGACTGTCTCCCATGGAAGGGACCCCACGCTGGGGCAGGGGAAGAGTGTGAGGAGTCCTCCCCCTGAGGATGAAGGAGTGGCAGAGACGACGTGTGATGAACTGACCGCAACTCCCATTCCCTGTCCCCCTCCACCTCTTGGGGGGAGGTAAAGAAATCAGGAGTGAAGTTGAGCCCGGGAAGAAGGGAGGAGTGGGGGAAAGGTGTTTTAAGATTTGGTTTTATTTCTCATTGTCCTACTCTGATTTAATTGGCAATAAATTAAATTAATTTTTCCCTGAGTCAAGTCTGTTTTGCCTGGGATGGTAATTGGTGAGTGATCTCCCTGTCCTTATCTCGACCCACGAGCCTTTCATTATATTTTCTCTCCCCTGTCCAGCTGAGGAGGGGGAGTTATAGAATGGCTTTAGTGAACATGTGGCATCCAGTCAGGGTCAAACCACGACACCCCTTGGCCTATCACTGCATGCCCTTGTCAAAAGTCCTTCTCCAGCTTTCTTGTAAGCCCCCTTTAGGTACTGGAAGGCTGCTCTAAGATCTCTCCAGAGCCTTCTCTTCTCCAGGCTGAACAAGCCCAACTCTCTCGGGCTGTCTTCATAGGAGAGGTGCTCCAGCCCTCTCATCATCTTCGTGGCCCTCCTCTGGAACCACTCCAACAGGTCCATGTCTTTCTTCTGTTGAGGGCCCCAAAGCTGAACGCAGTAATAATGATCATGACTGTAAATAGCCTTGTCAAAGAAAGGACAAATGAACCTATGTGCAGATTAATTACAGGGTGTATCCTTTCTTCAGTTTTGAGGAAAGATGAGGAAAACCCGCTAAGCATCTAGACCTTACGGACCAGAAGAGCTGGACTCTCCTGTCCATCGTAAATTAGTATGATTTCACTGATCCCAGTTGAAATGAGGACACTTTACCTCAACTTGGGGTTTGGCTGAATGCAACAAGACTACTGATAATACAGACAGAATTAAAGGCAGGTAGGATAACATTTTTTAGTAGAAGTTACTCCTGCAAACATGACCTCAAGCAGAAGGTAAAACTGTCTCCCTTCAGTAGCAGATGTACTGCCAAGTAAGCGGTACGTTGCAAGTATCAGGACAGTGTGCCAAGCTACTGATCACTGATCATTTTTAACTTACAGTCCAAACATTATCCTTGCAGAGGATACACACCACAGGGAATGGATTTACAAAGCTATGTTTTATGATATACTAAGCATTTTTCTATGCACCGGAAAATCTGTGTGAAAAACGTTTCCACATGACACTCTGCGGTAGAGGGTTCTTTGGAGGCTTAGCTAGGGGAAAAAAAAATCACTTTTAAATTATGCATTTTTTAAAATGGTATAATTGAAACAAGTTTTTAATCCAAAATTCAGTCTCTCCTTTAATTTGTATTTCTAATTCCTTTTAATGATCTGTTTTGGAACAGTCTATTTAGCTTCTTGTCTTTTGTTATTTATGCAGATGACAGCAATCCCCTTTCTTCTCCAACTATTCTGGCAATCTCTAGTGCCCAGTGGTAGTACTTCTTCATCACATCAGTTGATATCTTCTTTAGCTTCCAAGGAAAGCGTCTGCCCATAGGCATATTTTAACCTAGTAGAATAATTTATCCCAGTCTATCCGGTTCCAAGGTTACCTTCTACTCTGTCCCCAAATGTCCGTGCATTCATGTAGCCAATCACAGGGAAAAATATAATCACCCAAACAACAGACATATTTACTTCTTGTAATCTGGCTGCCACTATGCAGACTGTATGTTTCTGATTAGCATTCCCTGAGCAATATATCAAAAGAATACTGGACAAGAACGAGCCCGAGAGCTGACAGGAAAGCTGCCCTCTGTTAGCTGGCAGCCACATTGACTGAGACCTGTAACATATGCGCTGAATATTTGTCTGTGAAACAAATACGTCTTCAGTAGCTTAGGCTATATCAGCAGTACAATGGGCCAGACCTATTCTAAAAATGCCTTAGATATAGTTAATAAAGCAAGTTATAACTTGCTGTATACACGTGAATACATATGAAGAGATATTCAAACTTTCTGTAGCCTACCAAAGACAGCTTGTATCTCAAAAGGTTGTGTGGATTTTGAGTGCATGTAATTTCTGCTCTAATTTCTTTTGTTAGTCTGATCTTTGATAAGAGAGAAGCTAAGGACACAGTAATCCTGTTCACGAGAAAGAGAATACCATCAGCAGTGAGAAGCTAAAACAACCCTCAGTTTTACCTTCTTGACAAAATGCTAGAGGAAACAGATAAGTCTTTGGAACCACGGGGCAATACCAATGCAGAGCGATTAAACAGAATTCATAGAAAGGAATCAGAGTAAGCCTCTGAGTTTTTATGTGACACTAAATTGATGTTCCAGGGATATTAACAACTTGGCAGCTAAGTGAGCAGAGCTACTTCAGAGAAATCATATCAAAAAAAGTGCTGGAGCAATCTAGCTTGGTTGATTAGTGTAGGAATTTATGAAGGCATTATATGACTTGTTTTCTTGTAATAGTAAAAAATGGATTTAGTGACTTGGGAGGTCATTTTCATTTCTAGAATTCCATGTTTATCTAAATTTCTTTTAAATTCCGAGGACATTAGTGACACAAGTGAAATTCCTGTAAGAATTTGGTGCCAATTCTTAGGCACTTTAACCTTGAGAATTTTTAAGGTGGAAGAGAATCACATCTCCATCAAGGCTATCTTTTACCTGTATCATGCATTAGGAAAAGTCTGCACTTTATAAATCAAATACAGTAAAGCAAATGTCCTGTCTTTTGTGGGCAGAGTGGGAGGAAAAAAAAAAAAGAAAAAAAAGGCAAAACAAAAACCAATACAATTTTAGCTACTATTCTAGTTTGCTTGGCAAAGGAACTTCCACTCATCGACAGGCAGGCCTTCTGCCATCTGTGTTAAGTGGGTGCATTGCAAGCACCTGGAGCTACAAGGAATACTTTCCTTTTTAATTCTTTCTTGTAAAACAGATGGGAAAAAAGCACAGCTAGTAGCGTTATGCTGTGTTTAAATATGAGAAGACCATCATCTAGCCTCGCTGTTGTCTTTCAGCCAGATACATGTATATTTGGACTCCCAGGTTTTAATCAGCAGAAGAATGTCAGCACTCAGGAGACTACGTTGTTGTGAGCTACTAGCAAAGAACAGAAAAGAGGCCACAGTGACCTACTACTTATGCAATGGCAGTATACTGATTAGAGGAGATTATAGTTTTGTGAATGCAAAGCTCTAGTTTAATGAGCATTTTAAGGCCAATGCAAGAAATCATGTTGTCTCTAAGCCCTATGAAGGTATGGGACAAATGGGAGGATTCACAGATGCACAAATTCAAATGTCAAAAAGGGACAATTATAGCCTTGCAAGGCTGTTTCTTATACATATGGCTGTAGGATTTCTCCTAAAAAACAGACAAAAGTTTATAAGGCCCCATATTCACAAAGGCTTGAAGGAGAATAAAGTACCTTTGAAGTGGAATTAGGAGCCTTAAACTGATAAGAGCAACCCAGGAAAATCCTGCCCAACACACTGAAGCACTTGAGATTTTGTAGGGGTCTAAGGGTTTCAGGCCAAACGTTCCTAATTCAGTTAACTGTGTGCACTGCAGGCTCAGTGCTGCTTCTGAAATAACAATAATCAGTTTGGGACACAAAATATTGGCGTTCTTATGCTTAGCAGCTTTGAACAGACAAAAGAAAAGGATGTGCTTAAATCAAGCTTAACAGAGTTGGAATATTGCAGTTCTCATCTTTTTGCAAAAGGGAGAGGGGATACATATGTGATCTAGAAGTTTTTCATGCAAGAAGTAGCTTAGTCTGCAAATAATAGCTAGAATATTCAGCTGAGAGGAAAGCAGGCAAGTTGGTTTTTCCTTGGTTACTTCTATCCTTGCTATCCAGTGATTGTCGAAAGTAAAATGCAGAAGGAGCACTGCTTGTACTACAGATATGATGGCTAGGCATACCATCGAGATGTGAAAACTGTAAATTTTAAACCTCCACAGTCTGATGATGGCCTAAAACACTGTTCTTCTAGGTAATTGCTTTACCAGTAAGTAATCAGGCATAAGGTGCCATGGCACCGAAAAAGGCTTCAGGCTCTGAATTCTAGCTTCACAGAAGCTGAGGCAGTTGTTTATATTCATGCAAGAAAGAGTATCAGATTTAGCCCCCTATTTGGCATTTCCTTTGGCTTGATTAAGCACCCCACAAGCTGGCTTTTTTAAAACCCCATTGAAGGATTAATGAGTTTCCTTTCATTCTAACCACATTGTGCTTTTCGACGCTGAAGTTGAGCATGCAAACTCTATTGGTACAGCACTGAACTCTGTAATATTTAAGTCATTTGTTCTTTTTATGTCACTGATATGAAGACAACACCTCCCACCACAAAGCATGTTTTCTTCTCTTTTTTTTTTTTCTTTTTTTCTTTCAACACGCTGTTGATTCATTTCTTTGCTAAGATAAATAAATTGAGTTCTGTAAACCTCAGTTTGATTTCCAACCTCTTGAGCAGTCCAAGTGTGGACATCAGTAGTGGAAACAGTATTTTAAGAGTTATCTTCTTGATGTAGAATATAGAGCTAAATTATTCCTTGTTGTACGTGAATGAGTGTTTTTGCCATAAGATTGTCTTATTAGCTTTGACTAAGGGAAACAATCAGTCTGAAGTCTTGATCAACTGATGTCCTCCTTGCATATGGCTGCATAAAGTTGTGTTTTGTTGAATTGTAGCCACTAAAGCAAACAGTTTTGATCCCGCTGTAATAATAACCTGTACTCTTTGCTATTTAGTCTTTAAGCAATTTTTGTACCTTTGCGTACTTCATCACCCTAAGGCTTTTATATTAACAGATCCCAATCTGTGATCTGAAGACTACTCATGAACCATGGTGCTCTGTAGAACTGCACCTCTTTTTAAATATTGATTATTTGAAGTTGGTTGTGAAGAGTGCATTATAGCTCACAGGAAATGTTAGTGGGGCCTGTCTGTAGCCAAAAAAAAAAAAAAAAAAAAAAAAGAAGAGAGAATGAGTGCTCTAGATCATTAGTAAAAGATGTTAACAACTCTAGATCAAAAAAAAATCCCTGGCAAGGCTATTAAGAACTGACCTGCAATAGGTCATAGATTAATATATCTGTCAGTAAGCCAGTTATAGGCAGCTGGTGTATTTTTGATTCATTCCAAGTAAGCTGGATAGTAGTTGACATTCGTTCAAGAGAATCTGTGAACAACACTTGTCATAAACCTCATTCCTTCTAGCTATCTCAACTCTTTTTTTTTCCTTTTACCTAGAATGTCCAAATTAAAACATTTTTTAGTACTTAAAACCTGCTAGTGATCAAAAGCTACTGAGTGAAATATCCTGATACATCTTCAAATTCATTATTTCCCACGCACACCAAGATAACAGACTGGACAGATGAAAAAAATGCATCTTCATCTGGATTATCTTCCAACCCAATTTTCTGGAGCTAGAGGTAAACACAACAGCAATCAAAATTTATGAAGAACTGTAAAATTAATATGAAACTCTTCCCACTTTTTTGTATTCATTTTTCCCACTATTGGAAGAAAGAAAAAAAAAAGTAATAACTTTTCAGCTTTCATTCAGAATCACTAGGGAGGAGCTAGGGATATATATTTTTTTTTTAAGTAAAAGTTAAGATTTCTGTGGAATAGGTAGGTGGGAATTGGACAATAACAACTGGGATTTTAAAAACTGTTGAACTTCTTACTCAAGAAATGAGAAATCCAGATACACCTGAGAAAGTTGGTCTGTTTCCTTGCTTTCGTCTTTAGGCTTTTAAAAGCATTTTGTTCAAAGTATTACAGCCTATGTTTGGAAAAGATATAAACCATATCATGGGTGACACATAGATTTAATAAGATATTATTGATCAATGAACAAAGTTTATTTTTATAGAAGTAGACTAACTGATAATTATAACATTTTAAAGAGAAATTTATAATATATGTATAAGAACATAGGAAAACATTAAATAATAGAACTGTTAGATCTGGGGTTAATTAATAAAAATAAGTAGTGTAGCAATTCACTAAAAGGAATTTTATTTCTCCAAAGCACTGAATTCAACTTTTGAGAGGTTATTTCATGATCAGTGTGGTCATGAAAGAAGACTTTTATGAAAAAAACATCAGAAGCCAGCTGATGTGAAGAGAAATCATCTCTCTAAATCATCAGTTTTGTTAGTTTTATATCCCCTCTATTTTTATGTATTTAAGAAAAACTGAGATTCAGTATTCTTCCTGTGCAAAGAATAGAGATTAATATTTATGAATTATGACTCAGATTAAGATTTATGTATTCCTTCCACAAAAGTAGGCTTACTGAATCACCATTTCTCCCCACCTGAATTGCAGGTAACTTTTGCTTGGAAGGAAACGGAATTTATAAATATATAGTGTGTGCAGTGGGCATACTAAGGTTTAAAACACACCTGCTGATGGCTGAGTGGCAGGAGATTTTCTCTCAGGAATAATTTCCCCTCCAAAAACTGAACTTGAAATAACAATGACAAGAAAATTTTAGAAAGTTTAATGTCATTTTATAATTTTCCTTCTTCTTAAGGACAGTGTGTTCTCATTTATCATTATCGTTATTACTATTATTATTGTTATTAAATATTTGTGTAAAAAGTGGAGCTAAAACCAGGGAACAAGACAAAATAATGGACTGCTTTTAGTTCTAAAATAACTTGTTACTTTTTCTTTCTGCTGTTGATTTGTATGACTTTCTGTTCTTTCTTCAGTGTTTCAAATTCTTCTGCCTTAGTATCTAAATGCCTGAGCTGGTTTGTACTACTACAACTTAATAAAACACCTTCGATTTCAAGAAGAATGTTAGTAAGTAATAACAAATGTTTAATAAATCACATTTTGGTTCACAGTTGTTGAATTTATAAAGCTTGTTACCTGATGTATTCCTTAGTTGCTTTCATTATTTACCACACATATGCACCCCTCTGAAAATCAGGAATCCAGTGAGGTCCAAAAGGTCTGAGTATCCAACACCTGTGAAAATAAAGCCAGGTTAAAGCAAGATAAAAATAAGCCTTTTGAGAATCAGAAATTCTGAAAAATAGTGTTATTTTTACCATTTAACTTTTTGATTATTTGTTAATAGTTGTGTGGGATATGCAGGGTATGTAATTCTTATAAAATATGTATTGGATTAAAGTCTAGTCAGAACTCTTTGTGTGGGAGTTTTGGTTTGGGGGGTTTTTTTAGTGCTTTTTGCAATATGAATGTTTCACATATTTTGAATGTTATACGTCAACATTTACTAGTGAAAGATGGGCATAGTACTCCATTTTCACGGGCAGTAGTGTAATGAAAGTTCGTTCACTATGAATAAATAAAAGTGAATACAAAATAGAAATATTTGCAGTGCCGATAATCACAATACATTATAGGCTCTTGAAAAATACTGCTCTTTCCTTTCCTTTGCTTTTTAGACAATGGAAGTTGTAGCTTTGAGAATCCTGATATCTTTTCATGCAGTATTACATGGCCAACTGGTTGGAATCAAGAGTAAGAAGGGAAATTGAAGTTGTCATCCTAAACACTATGTCAGTATTTCAATTATCTCTGAAATATTCTGAGTCGGGATGCATCTGCCTGTAATTGATAGTGCATTTAGAATATTTTGGGATCTAAATCTTTCAAAGTGTTATTATATGCAACATAGTTCTTCAATACAGCTTCTTGTCTGTGTAAGAGGGGTTTTATTTTCTGGAGAGTTAATGTATTTGAAATTTTTGTTGAATGTGCCCTCATTTTTTTAAGACATTCTAGTTTAAAATATGTATAAGGCTACTGAACAATAAAAAGTAATTAAATTTTTGCTAATTTTTCCAAAATCATGTTTTTCTATTAAAGTCTTTTTTCTTCCCTTTGTCATTGAGACATTTTAATGATGTCCAATAAAATGACACTATTGTCTTATAACGCATAATGCAAATGAGAGGAAAACTAGAGCCCTTTAGGAAAAGTTAGGCAACAAATTAAAATGGGATATCTAAATATTTTGCCTTGATAACTACAACAATAAGGCAAAGGATCTTCGAACTCTGTTATAAACTGACTACGTGCTATAGCTTTTCTAATCAGCAGGTTATCATTGAGTCACGTGCAGCACAGCTTACTTTGGAAGGGCTTGAGTTTGAATGTGGATGTTCTGGGATGGGTTACCCAGATTCAGGGGTCTGAAAGGTTGGTTCCTCCCACAGCAGAAAGCATCACTTTTACTTACAAACGGAGAATCTTCAGCTACTGGGAGTAGCTGACAGGTCACCTGATTTTTGTCACAGTCATAGAATTGAAACATGGTAAAAAATACTCTTTGAAACAATTATTTTTAAAAAAAGAAATCCACAAAATGACACAAAATTAAATTCTAAAATGGAAAAAAACCTCCAAGCACACAAGCAACCCTGAAAATAGCTTTTCACTAGAATTTTTCTCATTAATCCACATGAACTTTAGGCTTATTCCTTCCTCATTCCTGATAAGATTAACTGGTAAACAAGCCTTCCGTTTGCATAATTTCAAGGTTTCAGAGTTTAGTTTAATTTCACATTTAAATAAAAATGAGACTTTCCAAATTTTACGTGATTAAACATAAGGAAGTATTGAAAGTGGATAGTTTAACCACATAATGTTCTGTAACTGTTTCACTCTGAAAATTAATATTCCTTTAAAGATATTAGTAATCGGGCTCTCATCGAGATGTGGAAACTGAATGCTTGGTAACAATTTAAACATGGGTTTCTTGTATCCTGAGATTTTAGTTATTCAGTTAGACATTTTTCTTTTCTTTCTGAATCCAAAACATATTTCAGCTTACATTAAATTTATAAAAATAGCTGTGGTTTGGAGGAAAACAACACTTTCTAATGAAAAGGATAAGTTTGAAAATGTTGATTACTCACAAGCCTTAATAACTGAGAAAGTCTGCATTTTCAATACTCAAGCCAAGCCACTTCCTAAAGTATGAACGTGAGATTGCAAAGTTAAAAAGAGAACCATAGGAGGATGTTATTTTAGGACTGAGAGCTGGCCAAAGTCTGATGATAATCAGGTGATTGTGGAAAAAAAATATTAGACTCAGTGTCATTATTTAAAAATAAAACTGGTTTATTATAATCTGAAATTTTTCAGCATTGTTTGTCTGTAGAATTTCTTTTGCAATTCATTTCCTATACAAAATTCTGCTTCAGAATGTAGTCTCTCATAGTCACAATATCCCTTTGAATACATGAAATAAGGCAAAGAATTTGAGTGTTTAAACTATCTGGAAAACAAACTCAGATAGACATATTATTTATTGCATTTGGAAAGCTATCTCTGACTATCATAATAGACATTTTGTGTCTGAATGTTATTGATTATCTGATCAATATTTAGCAACTTAATCTTCTCCCCCCCCCCCCCATTTTTTTGCGATAAATGGGGCAGAGAGTTCCCCTAGATGAAACAGTAAATAATCTCCTTGCTGTTGTATCAGATAAATATATGGATATAAGGGCTGTAATTTTCTTTGGCAGAGGAGTGAATTGAGCGCAAGTGGAATCCTAACTATTCCATAGCAAAAAACCAAAAGGATATTTTACCATCATCCACTGTTTTTTTGGTTGTATCAAAAAAAGAAAAAAAAAAGAAAAAATTTTAAAAAGAAAAAAAAAAGAAAGAGACAGAATGGCAACAAAGCAACAACAGCATTTTGAAGGAATCGGAGTTGTCTTAATTCATGATGGATATAATCTCAGAAAGCCTAGCAGATCAGATTCAAAAGAGGGTATAGGCAGAGAAATGCATAGTTTCAAGATACCAATGAACATAGGGATAGGGTAATAAAGATTTTGAGTGTTACAACTTAAATTCTGAATGTCTTTCAATACCCATTGCTTCTGCATACATTCAAAAGTCCTATTCTGAATTTAGCTTATAGAAATTTATGTAATGTGTCTATGGTGACATAGCATGTCAGTGTCACAGCCGGATATGCTTTTTTCTAGTCCTTTATATTATCTTCTGTTCTATGACATAGAGGAGGAGAAACATGAATAGGGATTTTTTTCTCCCCTTTCTCTCCTTAAAATATCATACTTCTTGATATCATTGCTACAGCCATTCATATAATTGAAAGTCACAGTAAATTGCTGTGATTTCAGTTTTATTCTTGGATCACATGTCCTGGTTTTGGCTGGGATAGAGTTAATTTTCTTCCTAGTAGCTGGTATAGTGCTGTGTTTTGGATTTAGGATGAGAATAATGTTGATAACACACTGATGGTTTTAGCTGTTGCTAAGTAGTGCTCATACTAAGTCAAGGACTGTTCAGCTCCCCATGCTCTGCCAGTGAGGAGGGACACGAGAAGCTGGGAGGGGGCACAGCCAGGACAGCTGACCCAGACTGACCAAAGGGATATTCCATACCGTATGACGTCATGCTCAGTATATAAACTGGGGGGAGCTGGCTGAGGAGGAGATCGCTGCTCGGGGACGGGCTGGGCATTGGTCAGCGGGTGGTGAGTAATTGTATTGTGCATCACTTGTTTTGTATATTCTTTTATCATTATTATTATAATTGTTATTATTACTATTCTCTCTTCCTTTGCTATCCTGTCAAATTGTCAGCTCACAAGTTTTTTTTTTGATTCTCCCGCCCGTCCCACTGGGAGGAGAGGGGTGAGTGAGTGTGGTGCTTCATTGCCGAGTGGGGTTAAACCACGACAACATAGCTGCAGAACCTGTCCAATTTAGACAAATCATTAATGCATCCTTAAACCTCTTGACGGATAAGAACTGAAAAGGTGTGTATATCTTCAAAGAGCCAGTGAAAAGGCACTTGGTATAAATATGGACACATACTCTTAATCCTAAATTGTTTTAATTTTTGAATAATTCTTAAACTAAGATATTCTTCTCTTAGGTATACATGCATTTATTATAATGAAAGTGGTAGAACTTGTACAGATTCACATGAAAACATTTTTTGTTTAATTCACACTGTACAAACACCCAAGGAGGAGTCAAATTATTCATACTTCTTGCTAGTAGTAATTAGGTACCTTGTCTGCTTAATGTAAACATACTTAACTGTATGAACTGGAAATAAATAGTCAAATGTTAATCAGTTTTCAAACCTGTCTAGTGTTGAATTCCTCTTTTCTTTATGCAATACAGGAGGTTAAAGAAAATCCACACTCTTACTAAGGAATCTGCGTATTAAAACATTATGCAAACATCTTTTATTTAGCCTCTTTTTTTTCCTTCAGTCTCATTAATAGGGTCATCACTCT
This sequence comes from Phoenicopterus ruber ruber, assembly GCA_009819775.1. NCBI lineage: Eukaryota > Metazoa > Chordata > Aves > Phoenicopteriformes > Phoenicopteridae > Phoenicopterus > Phoenicopterus ruber. The sequence continues at coordinate 183,493,488 of CM020215.1, read as the reverse complement.
TCCTCTATGAGACTGGCATGTCTTCAAACACAGCAAAGTCTACTTTTTCCAGTATTCCAATTCTTATCAATTTTTTAGAAAGAATAACTTCTTCATAGAAGAGTTAGAAGCCAAATATTTTCATTAGGTAAAGAAGTTACCTATTTTACCCTCAGATTAAAAAAAAATAATAAAATAAGATAAACGCTGACAAATATGAAAAGCACAGAACAGTTTTTGCAGAAGAAGTTAGTAGACCTCATTATTGAAATGACAAATAAAGTGGATCCATATTTTACCTTGCTCAAGAATTCTGGCCCTGGAAATATGGGTGGAGCTTGATTCTGCTGTACGCCATTTTCCGTCATTTATGTGAAAAGTGTAATGGGCCTTCTGTTGTTTCCCCATGTCACATAAGCCACAGATCTACAGCAGCATGGAGAAGCTACAAAGCTGTGGACACCACTTGTCTCAAAAGATGTCTATTTGCTCCACATAGCCTTTCATTGTGATGAGCAAAACATTGTGTGCTACTTTCACCTTTGGAAGAAAGTTTACTTGTTGAAAACAAGGTCCCGGATTCTGATTTTATCTCTAGCAGCTCTGTTTAAAGAGCTATAAGCCATCATAGCTTACAAATACATCATAGCTCTTACAAATTACTTTTGTAACAGTACACTAAAGCCACCAGTGTTGTACTATACTAGCTAAAACTCCTATTATTCATTATTTTGGGTGGACATGTAATATAACTGAACACAAGCTCTGGCTATTCCCAGTTGCCAGACTCATCCCTCATTGGCTTCAGAATATGAGGACTATCCATGTAGCATACAGCCGTTATTTCTCTCCATCTCAGTGACCTGTCCAAAGTACAAATTGAATAAAGATTGGAATACAGCTGAGTCACATTTTAACAATTCAGGAACTGTATTTAGTGTTCTGGACATGCACTTTGACCATTACAATCCTAAATTAAGCACTAACTCTCATTACTGGCTCTTGCCAATCTTTGTAATTCAAAAGTGACTAGCGAAGTCAGGAAGATAAATTCAACATCTTTTGTTTCCTTCAGATTAAACTCTAATAATTACTACACGTAGTCTATCATATTGATCCCACAGCTTTGTAAAAGTATTTTGCACTGACTGTAGTACACTGATTGTAAGTAGTTTTTTATTTGTGAATGTCTTGGGCTTTTTAACTAATTATAAACAATAAACACAAAAAAATAGAAAAATAAAATTCTGAGTAGTAACATCAAAGAAAGATTAAACACATGCAAAATAAGTATGAGTAGACATCAAAGTTTTTATGAATGTATACATACAATATACATAAAGAAAAGTACTTCTACTACCGAGAAAATTTGGTTCCTTCTGAATCAAGGAAATTTTTTCTGTCATCTCTCACATTCAAATGCTGTTCCTTAACTAAACTAAGTATTATATTAGTGAAATATTGCGACCTCCAAGGATTAGCCTGGCAGATTCTTCCCAGAATAATCCCCAAAATTCAATAACCTAGTTTAGTTTTAGGCAGCTAATTAAAGCAATGAATTTAGCAGTGTACATTCCTTCTACAGTCAGTGGAGACAGCAAGGAGATCATGGTGGGCTGAATAACCTCTGCAAGGGACCTATTTTCTTTCTCCATTAACCATATTCTCTGCAAGGGACATATTTTCTTTCTCCATTAACCATATTGAGCATAGGATGAGAATGTTCCTTTCTGAAGCAATTATTTTGGGTGCTTAATGTTAGCCATAGTGTCTTCACACAGGGGATAAACTCAGGGAATAAAGTAATGGACAGGGTACAAAGTTCCACTCTCATCAGAAATGTCTTAGGTCATATCATCTTACTCTTTTTTTTTCAATAATTTTTATTAAAAGCACATCTTATCTGCTGAGAAGCCTTTCTGATTACATGTCCAAACTGTAGGGAGAGTTAAAACCTAAAGAAAAGATCGTTAGAATCACGCGTTACAGTTGCCTTGGTGACATCATGCATAAAGAAATAAATAAAACTCTTTACAGTTTCTACTCAACCCACCTTAAATCCCTTCCTTAACAATGCTTCCAGGTGTTTTTATCACTACAGAGCTTTCTGTTGTGTTGTTAAGTAAATCTCTTACTGTAAAAAAGTGGTCAGTGACTTTGCTGCTATATACAAAAGATATCTTCCAACTTTTCCCTAGATTGATTTTATTAATGATAAACCCACAACTTTTCCCTTACAAAAATATATTAAGAATTGAACAATATTAGCTAAAACTCAGTGTTCTATTAAACAATAATAATTTAATATGGATTGAGTTACATATAATCTATGTTACATGATTCAGAAGCTCTTGTTACTTAAGTATATGCAGGTATTTTGATCAGAAAAGTTCAGAAAAATCTTGTCTAGATTGCATGGTTTGGGCAAAAGTTCCTTAACAGTTAGAAAATTAAGAGATCGTAGTAGCAGGGCTTTTTCACTATGTAATATGTGGTTAGAGTTCTTACTTAGGAGGCCAAAACCAACCCTTTAGGTCCAATTCTGACAAAGTAGATTTGAATTTATGATTTTATGTCATAGCATCTAAATGACAGCTTACAAAACACTCTGAGTAAAAGACTTTCCAATGCTTTTTGAATTCCCAGTTCCTTCTTGAAACTGAAACACTACTCAGTCAAGAAAGTAGGATCATCAAACCACAAGTCCAGCCAGCAAAAGGGATCCTGGCTCTGTAGCCCAATTTTTACACATTTAGCTGAGAGCAGAGACCTCAGGTTTCCCCTGTATTTGGCTCTGCCTGTGTTTCTGAGCAGCGTGAGCCAATACAAGTGGGCCTTTAGAGCAAAACAGTTGCACAAACTATAAACATTTCAGTGGATTTTACATCAAGCAGGATCTAGTTTAGTGGCACAGACCAAATATCCATGAGCTACTCTCCAGTAACCCATCTTATGTTCCAGTTTAACCCCCAAATTAATCTTGCTCGTGAACTTTATAACACTACAATACATGCCAATGTTTGGCAAGTGGGAAAATTAAAAAACATTCCTGATCTGGATTAAAACACTAATGCAGAAGTTTATTTATATTTTACTAATAGGCAGTTAATGACTAAAAAAAGAGAAACAATCCAAGGAACAAATGCCATCATGTTTTTCCAAGAATTAGTGCAGAAAGCTGCTTCAGACTGTAAAACTCTTTCACGGAGATACTCACCTGCTGCTTCAAGAGAGACACATGCGTCCATGTAGACCAGTATGCTCTACTACTTAACAGGTTACTAACTGTATAAGCACTGTATAAGCTATGCTATACAGGGCTTGTGAAACTTAGGTGCCTAACTAGCTTTGAATTCCTCCAGATGCCCAATTTTGGAGTATTGAAGAGCTGGACATCATAATGCTTTAGTTAAATATCTGCTTTAACACACCACCTTATGTGTACGAATGACAAATAAAGTCAGACCTCTGTGGACTAGTCTCCCACCGAAATTTCAGCCAGAGAGCTTTGCAGGACCAGATCTCTGATGACTAATAGTAAGGCACAATCAGTTAAAAAGTACAGTTTTTTCTGTGCATAGAGACCCTGGCAAAATTATACTGAGGCCTTCTTTAAAAGCAGTAATCTGCCACACAAGTTGCTGCAAAAGAAGCACCAGACAAAACACATTTCTGCAATATAGCCTACAGGTCACAGAGGTATTGAATATGAACAGAGACTATTAGCTGAGGTTTCTTGTTTTGTAAATTATTCATATTTCAATTTTAAGAGATTTTTTTTAATGTTATTGAAATCTTCCTGCCCTGGAGCAAGTTTCATAATACCATAAGTTAATATACTTGCCTGTCACCTTCATAGGGCTTGAGTTTAAATCTGGCTTGGGTCACAAGTGAAATTAGCTTAATGGTCTCAAATTAGTCCTTAGTAGGCATTTGTCCATATCACAAAACTACTATTGTACATAATTTGGCAGCGGAGTGCAGTTGTCGAATACTATTCTCCAGGGAACCAAGAAATGGAATAGAAGGGACACTGCAGAGCAGGTTTGCTTTTGGCAATGATATTTGGATCAAGATGATGCAAATAATTTCTTACTTTCATGAGAATCATTATTCAGCAAATTAGTTAACACAACAACGTCAAAATAAATGATCTGTCACTTTTCAATAGATCAAATGACAGGAAAATACTGTGTTACAGTATCATGCCATTTTGGACACTGACAGTCCAAGATACACTTGATTCATCTTATTTATGGCAATAGTATGGGAAACCAATACTTTTTATTTGTTTGTTTGTTTGTTTTGAAGTGAGATGATAATTAGAACGTGAAACAACCAGGCAAGCCGTAATTAGAGGTTCAAATGAAAACAACATCATCTACATCATTCAACTATACATAGTTAAATTTAATTAAATAATTTGCTGAGTTTTATGTGACCAGCATTATCTAGCATAATAATGAAAAAGGAAAAAGAAAAAAAAAATAGAAAAAAATTGTCAAATAAATTAATTGGTGTAAATTATTCCATTAGTTGTGCTAATAATCCAAAGAATGTGGTAAAGGTCCAATATTGCGTTCCTTACATTTTTGAGACTGAGTCACTGAAATTCCACTAACTTAAAGGTAATCAAGAGAAAAAAAAGTAGTATTTCTGCTTACATAAGCAAATAGACATTCTTAATTGAACTGAGCATTTTTAGGATAATAGTCTAGCTGTTTAGCAGTTCCACAAAAAATGCTTCAGTAAAATTAGTTCATTAGTAGTGGAAGAAATATAAGACAGCACAGGAATATAAAGTCATATTCTGGCAGAAAAGTGCTTTGGAAAAGGCAACCTGTCTTCTTTAAATACCTGTCACTACTTCTGCATGTTGCTCCATAAAAAGTATTGAACAAGATCAGACCCTTCAGATTCATACAGAAGTAAAACTGTAAGGTTTGCCCCACAACTGCTCCTGCTCTGCTCCTGTACCATAGAGATATGTATGTATCTACATATACACACACATTATGCAAATATCTAAAGTTACAGATAATTACTTGAATGAGGAAATATTCCCTCAATGAGGATTTAACAGATTAAATATTTGAAAAGCAAGATTTCAAGATCACAGTCTTGCCCTTTGTGTGACGAAAGATTGTTTTGTTTTTAATATTTTGGTTTATTAAACTTTCAAGTGGAAAAAAAACCCACAGCAACATAGTGGAACATAAAGAAGTAACCACAAGCACTGAATAATTAAGAAATCAATAAACAGTTCAGCATTTCTTTGATGTTCAAATGACCTTCCTGAATTAGAAACTAAGACAGTGTATGCAATATGAAATCTTTAGCTAGCTAATGTACCAAGTAGATTTGAGTAGACTGGTATATTTTGATTTAACTATCATCTTAACTGCTTTGATAGGTTAACTCTAAAGGTCATTGAATCAGTCAGATATTAGTTCAGCAAAAGCCAAATAAAAGACAGCTTAGAAAGTACTTAGAAAGTAATACACGTGCAGAGAAAACATCAGCGAGTTGTGGGAGGTAGGCGGTAAGAGGACGCCCTGTAATGATGCTCCTTTTTTCCAAGATCCATGATATAACCTCCTACTGCTGAAGACCGAGGTCAGGCAAAGCCTAAGGAGAGGCAACAATACTTTTTTTTTTGATTAATAGAAATATCGTCTAGTTCAGAGTTCATGTGAACAGCTAGAAAAATCTTACATGTCTGGGCCTGAGGAAGGCAGGAAGGAATAGGGCAATCCCACCTTTGTCCTGCGGCGAGAATGGACCAGGCTCGGCGGAGCGAGTCAGCCGAGCCGAGGTCTGAGAAGGGCTCGAACACAGAGTTACCACTGGGAGGGTGGAAGGGGAGGTTACAGGTTCTTTTTTTGTGGCAAACCACCAGTCTTTTTATCAGAGATGCTTTATATGTATTGGTACACTGTAGATGGGTAAATACACAACAGTTGGAAGCTGATTTTTGTGACTGGGGTCAAAAAAGTCTGCCTCTACCGGATGAATCTTCTCCTCTCACACCATCTACCTGCAGCAATCTTGTTAGGGTCACTCTGTGGAGCAGCTTTGCTGCCTCCTCGCTTATGTATTCCAGCCCAAATCCAGCCCGGCTATTCATCTGTAGCTGGGCACGATATTAAAGATTCAGCTCAAGGACTCTGAGGGTCTATAAATTGCTGAGTGCCTTTGGCATGCGGGCACTCTCAGTTCTTCTCAGAACAAAACCAGCTCCCCCAGGCGTATAAACGAAATCACCCCACATACCTCACCATGTATACAAAGTCTGTCATTCACTCTATGTATCAGCTCTTTAAATGAGTCGGTGCTCCTCACACACAAAAATAATCTTTCTGAGATTGTGGCAATAGATTTTTCCAAGGCAAAGGGTAGCACTGAGAATCTGTGTTCACCTTCCGTCTGCCCTCTTTGTGCTGGTTGTGTTGATGAAGTCTACAAAGCAGCCTGAATTGAAAGTCGACTTGATAATTTGTATCTTGCTCTCTTACCTATCATTATAGTTCATCATTACCTTCTAAAAGATTTTCCATTGCTTCTGAAACAAGTGAAGTCAGCACTCTCTTTCTCCTTGGGAAGCAGTACAGCTGTCAGTATGCCAATCTACCCACAACATGTTACATCCATTTAGCAGTTTGGAGGAAGAACTAAATGGATTTAGCCGTACTTGATCAAATTTAAGTTTATTTTTATGTTAGTTCAAATCATTGAGAACTTGAGGAATAAACGAATAAATGGAAAACATCACTAAAAAGTGATATTATATGAAATTAATCATGAGGATTATCAGGATTTCTAAGGATATTACATTCATTATCAGCTCTAGGAGTACTGAAGATCATCCTACTTTTTTTGCCTTCTCAAGCCAATCTAATATTTTAGCACATAGGATGTTTCAGACAACAGAGTAAACAGAGGCAAAATGGATTACCTACGACGTACCTGTTTGGCCTAGGAAGTCTGAGTACAAACCATGGCTGCGAGCTACTCATTACTGAGCACTCCCTAACGGTTCATTGATTATGTAATCAATTTCAATAGAGATTGATTGTATAAGTAATATGCCCCCAAACCTACATGCCATTTACACCTTTTATTCAGTATCTCTTAAAATTAAACCAAATATTAATATAAGTCATAAATCAAGAACTCAGAAGTCAATGAGTTCTCTGCTCACTGCAGAGAAATAGCTAGAAGCCCCTAGAAACCTAACACAAATTTACTTAAGCTTAAAACACTACCATCATGTTGAAACTCGCTTAAGAATTATTGTGAACTTATTTAAACTCAAGTTCAATGCTGGGATCATTGGTGTTTTGTGGAAAAAAAATCCTTTAATTCTTACATTTGTCCCCCAAAAGATGAGAATTGCAGCAGTATATCAAAATAAACTTGTGTGTAAACGGCAAAGTCTGAGTCATGCATCAGATGCAATAACTGAGAGACATGCCTGTGAAAATTGGCCAGCAGTTATTTCCAGCTATGCACAGAATGAAAATCCCAACAGTAGTGCAAGTGTACGAGCTGTGTACTCAGGCAGTCAGTTCATAAACAATCTGCTTTGTTGGCAGTATAAGTAAGAGCATAACAATAAAAAAAAAAAAAAAAAAGTATAACAAAGCCAGACTGCAGTGGAAGAGGAGCTTCTGACTTACCAGCACTTGTACGGAACAGTGTAAACGTCAACGTTCCAGCCTCTGTTCTCTGTCAGAAATTTCCATCCTCGTCCCTGCCTTATATTTCCACCTTTTGACCACATAATGAGGTTGACTGGAGCAAATTACATTTGACAGAGAATTTTCTCTGAGTTTGGAAAATACAGAAAAGGTTATATTATCCACTGTGACCCTAGAAATCTTTGATTCTGACTTTTGACCTAAACTTTTTGATACCAAAGAGTGATGCATTAGGAACACCGATGAATATGAAAATAATGGTATAGGTTAGTACTGCTATTAAGTAAGATATTGGCTGGTGTTAATTAGATCTGTGATGACATTTTCTACACTGATGAGTTCCAACTCCCATGAAACAAATGTCCGTGGATTTCGTTAGGGCATTCACAGTTGGTGTCCAGCTCTCTCCCCTTGATTGCCAAGGCACTCAGCGCATCTTCTGCCATAGCTCAGCTGTGTTCGTGTGAACAGACCACTGTTTATCTCTTTCCCAACAGGTGACGGAACCTGGATGCTCCAAATCAAGAATTTCTTTGGATTTTGAGCATGACAGCCAGCCAACCTCCATCTTATTCACATGCCTTTGAGCCTTATTTTGCTCACTGTTATTCCATTGTCTTGCTTTTCCAGGACAAATAATACCCAGATCATAGCTCTGCATTGGCCGCTTCCACTCAGCTGGTATGGGTTGTAAGCCAAATCTGACGCTGTAATGTTTGTTTTCATTAAAGAAGAGAAAAATGTGAAAGGTTCAGATTTCCACTAAAGTATTGTTTCTTCTCTGAGTCACTGTTCTTCCTACTTTAATGTAAGTGTAAAAGGTTACATAAAGAAGTACTGGAAGTCTAGCAAGGAAGTTATAAAATGACAGAAACAATTCGCATTTTAAGAAATAAATCATGATGTAGATTGATATTAACAATTTTACCACAGGTTTTGAGGAGTTGCTAATATCTAGTAATCATTTTTCGCATCTTTTTCAATAAATAGTCATAATTAATATTTAGATTGTAAGCCTCAGCCTGAAGGATCCTCAAAGTAAAAAAAAAAAAAAAAAAAAACAAACCTGGAAGATCCTGAATAGGCAGGCAGCTGATGTACAGGATGTTATTCTTTCCTGAAGAAATAAAGTGTTTTGAGATACAACAGTAGAAATCCCAATGGCTACGAAAAGTGTTGTGACATTTTCAGACATGCCTACTTATAGCAGCCAATATCTTGGTTATCAGATCTTTGGACTAGGACTTCTGCCATACACCTATAATGGAATAACCTGTTTGCTATAAGAGGAGTAAAGACAGAGATTTCTGTTCTTGTGGTATTTGGCACTTACGGTACATATGGCATTTAGGTATTCTAAATCTAAATCTGAACTCCAGTGCAGCAAGATGATGGACATCTCTTCTTATGTGGCTCAAAATTTCCAAGAGACAATAGTTTAATTTCAATGAACTCATTGTTCACCCTTAGGTTAAGAATTTTGGCATAATTCACAACCACTTTTAGACATAAGCCAGGGTTTAAATAATGAAAAGACAAAGAAAAACATGATCTGTTAATAGCAACAAAATGAATTTGCCATCTCTCTTCATGAAAATGAAGAAAAACTGCAAATTGCTTTCTGGTCTATTCAACAAACTCATTATAATCAACCATACTACTCACTTGTGGTAGGCAGCAAGAAAGTCTAATGAAATATTATGCCACACACAGACAGACTTTCATAGAAACCCAATGGGGAGACAGGAGAGTGGAAGGACATCACTGATAGTTGTCAGGACCACTGGTTCTTCCATAGGACTGGAGAACAAAGAAGAGGCGAGAAGCATTTTCGCTATCAGATATTCATTTAACAATTCTAGCAAAGAGCAATTCTCATTCACGTCATCTGCTTCTGCTGTGAGAGTGACTCTGAGAATGCAGCCATGGGGAGGCATGTTTTGATCAAGTCCGCTTCTTTCCCCTTCAAAGCGAATGAGATAATGTGGCTGTGGAACAGCACCTTTTAATCAGATCAGCGGGATTCCATTGAAATGAAGTACAATGCAGCTGCAAGTTAGTATTTCCCTAAAACAGGTGTATACTTCTCCCTTTGAAATTGTGAACACAGCCCTCATCCCTGTAGCCCAAACTGGCTTCAGCAGAACTGTGCTCAGCATTGCCTTTTACTTTTTGCCCTTTTGTCACATTTTCTTTCTGTGCAAAGGAGATTTATATATGTGCCAAAAATACCTTTAACTAGCATAAGTCAAATGAGTTTTGGGTATGTTTTGCAAAAGGGGAAAGCAGGTTGAAAGTTAAATCAATTCCTTGCCTCATTTGCCCTTATAGTTAGTTTTACCTTTATGCCTGGACTTAAAAGAAAACATGGTAGAAGATTGTGTTATCAAGCAGATGATCAGAAGTAGATATTTTGGGAAAAAATGGACTGATGGACTGATGTTAACCCCTACACAGCCCTATACTCTCTGTTGCTAGTTAGTAAATACTGTATTGTTAGCTATGTTCCTCCCCTCCCTTTCATGTACACTGCATAATAGATTAATTAGCTGTAGCTGATGCAGTTGTGGACAGTATAATGATCACAGAGTGTAGCACACAGCTTCTGGAAGTTTCCCTAGGAATAAGAAAGCAGTAGTTACTGAGAGAAAACAGCGAAAAATCCAGATATGTCTACCAGGTTGAACACAACCAGAAGAAAAAGGAAGGATGGTCACACTATCAGTCTTAGTCTCTTTTAGAGCTGATTTTTGAGATTCCCTTTTAGGGAACATAAAGATGGACCTTTCAGATGTTATGGGGCTAAACTCTGGTGAGACCCCACCTGGAGTACTGCGTCCAGCTCGGGAGCCCCCAACACAAGAAGGACATGGACCTGCTGGAGTGGGTCCAGAGAGGGCCACAAAAATGATCAGAGGGATGGAGCACCTCTCCTATGAAGACAGGCTGAGAGAGTTGGGGTTGTTCAGCCTGGAGAAGAAAAGGCTCCGGGGAGACCTTATTGCAGCCTTTCAGTACTTAAAGGGGGCTTATAGGAAAGATGGGGGAAAGCTTCTTATCAGGGCCTGTTGTGATAGAACAAGGGGTAATGGATTTAAACTAAAGGAAGGGGGATTCACACTAGACATAAGGAAGAAGTTTTTCACAATGAGGGTGGTGAAACAGTGGAACAGGTTGCCCAGAGAGGTGGTAGAAGCCCCATCCCTGGAAAGATTCCAGGTCAGGCTGGATGGGGCTCTGGGCAACCTGATCTAGTTGAGGATGTCCCTGCTCATTGCGGGGGGGTTGGACTAGATGACCTTTAAAAGGTCCCTTCCAACCCAAACTATTCTATGATTCCATGATTAAACTCAGGTGACGTGAATACCTTTTCTGCCCATTTGTCTTGTACAAGGAAGTTTCATGATGCATCTCTCCGTGTGTGCAGAGGGTGACTTGGTGGACAGCTGGTGATTTCTGCAGTCCTTCAGATCTGAAACACAAGACTAGCACCAGCAACACAGGCTGAGGCTTGGGAATGCAGAATCAAAGCAGTAGGAACCAGTGTGTACCATTTCCATTGTTGTATGAAGGGCAGATCAGTAATTTCTCATCTCTGTAGAATGACAAACACCTTGCAACAGCCTTGCCTGAGTTTCATACCCCCAGCAGCAGAAAATGGTTCTTTACCTAAGAAATTTAACAGTGTGAGAGTTTTATCTCGAGAGCTATAAATGCCAGTTGTGCTTCCACTTAAATTTATGGCCGAAAGTTTAGAGACTAATAGAATGGAAAACATGAGTGTCTCAAACTTAAATTAGAGAGCTGGCCTTCGTAGCTGGGAGTTCAGAAAGATCTCTATTCAACAAGCATAGCAATGACATATAACATACTCTTGTACTGGGTACTCATCATCTCATTAAATAGAAACTTAAAATGAGCAAGCTATTGCAAAAAAAGTAAGAAAACAAGTCAGTGGAGTGCAGTCATTGTAATATGTTTTTTCAATTCCTCACTGAGATTATTGAAAAACAGGAAAGTAGAACACACTCATAGAAACCATAACAGAGTTGAATGGTTGTTTCCCCCTTTCTTTATCACTCTCAGGTGAAGGAACACTGGAGGTGGACATTGGTGAGATCTTCTTGAGAAATAGGTGGATTATAAAATCTTCGGAGCCAGGAAAGCTGATACATTCACTACTGCCCATAAAACTACATTTTCAGCTAAATGGAAGGATCTGTTGAACATATTTTATTAAAAGGAGTGAGGAGGAATGGGAGTGGGAGTGTATTAAAAATGAAATAAATGGTCTCTAGTGAAAAGGCAGAGCTTGGGACTTTCTTATGGGAGTGTAAGAGCTTAGAAACTTGTATTAGGCGTTGCTTCAGCCCACACATGGGATCTTAGCCTCATCCAGATATTCCGTAAAGGGGGATACTTAACTTGAGATACCAGCTCAATATACCCACAACAGACCCACAGGTAGTAACTGTCAGTTTTAAAGCTCTGTTTGCCATGAAGTGAGGTTTAGAAAAGAATACTTATTCCTTATGGAGTTTGTATTGGAATTTTGTATGTTAAATTAACATTATTCCTCAGGGATTTTTAATTTAAGATCTTATATCCTCTATATTTTTTATTTTTTATTAGACTCTTGTTTTACTTTGCCTTCACTGCACCTCTGAGACTCAAATGCTATGACTGTTATTTGAAGCTTCTCTCCCAATGTAAATGATTTTATGGCACAAGAGTAAGAAATAAGTAGAAACTCAAAATGAAAAATATTTTGCAGAAGATATCTAAAAGATAACAGATGGGAAGAAAATAGTTAAAATTAAATGTAAAAAATATGAGGCTCCAAATCAGCGTTATTCCTGAAAAGCAAGAATAATTTTGGTTAAAGAAAGGAACTACTTACAGTAAAACAAAAGGGGAAAGATTATCTGATTGAGCTTCATACAAAAGTTTCAGCTAGTAACTCTAGTCTCTTACAGTTAATGGGAAGAAACAAGCAAATCTGGAGGGCAGTACATCTAGCATATTTTAAATGCATGTCTCAAGATTAAATGAATGGTCATCTTCGTGTGCAGATTTTTCTTAATCAATTATAAAGTAAGTCTGAGGGGCTAGCTCCGATTTAGGTGTCTAATTTTTAAGTGCCTACATTAAGACAGATAAATCATGTTCAAGCCATTCAAACATGTGTAAATGACAAAATGAAGTGGAAAATTTAGTAAAAGACACTTTCAGAATATGCTTTAGAGAATCAGAGTATATGGGGCAGATATCTAGACTAAAACACATTGACTCTGAGAATTTGATTCAAAATCCACAGTAATCAGTGAAAAGATCTGAAATAGCACTGGCTTCAGGTAAATGACGAGTAAAACTCTTATCTGTTTCAAAAGACATTTAGAAATATCCTTTCAACTCCCAGTAGAAATTAGTGCTGGGTCCTGCTAGACTTAGTCCTTGTCTAAGGACTTTTATTTCTACACTTTTCTTCCCTTCTCCTCCCCACTCAAAGCCATATTGTCTTATATTCACTCTTTCGGTCCTCTGCTTTATACATTTTGGCTGTTCGCACTCAACCACACCATATCCTGTTTTCGTGCCCCCTCCTTTCTTCTTTATTTGTTATTTAAAAATACTATTTTCTTTCTGTTCCTAAATTATTTTTTTGTTTCCTTTACTAATTTTCAAAACAATTTAGAGGAAGCCAAATAATTTTAGCTTGGATTTACTCCAACAGTTCCATCATCTCTTAATCACATAATTCCACTAAGGCACTTATCTCACTTTTTTATCTATGCAGTAAACAGTAAACATAGATGCACGTATCATGCAGGTACAGATAGTTTTTAAATATTATGCAATCACTAGGTTTTTCACTTTAAATATGAAAACAACCGAAATTTCAAGCACGTCTTTAAAAGTAAGCTGCTTTCAGGACTTGTTTTAGTACTTCAAAGCTAACTCCATTGCATCCAAAGACCCTTTCCAGTTCAATTTGAGAAGGACAGACTACTCCTACACATAAACATAGACACACACAGACGCGTACATTTTCCTCCCTCCAGAAAAGAAACCTGCAGTGTAATGGGACCAAGTGGGCAAAGAAATCATGGAATGTAATTTATTTCTAGGTGAGAGTCCAAAAGATGGGCAAGCATAAGTCTATTAGCCGCACTGCAACAAATCATCTGCTCACTGCAGTACAGCAAGGGAGCTTTTCAAATACCTACTACTGCTTTATATATTTCTATAGGAATTCCAGGAAACACAAAGCAGTCAATTTCCAATAAAATTCTACTTTCCACCCTCTCCCCCTCCAGTTTTTCTGCACAATTTCTTTTCTTAAAAGAAAAAGGTGCTAACAGCTGAAAAACGGGCATTTCCTGTTATTTTTTCAAAAGAGTGAATTAATTTTGTGATAATGGAGCGAACAATAAAGATGCTTCCTACATACATGCTCTAGCATATCTGATCTTTTTATATTGAATGGATTGGTCCCTGTACTCTAATACATGGGGAGCAAAGGGCAGATCCCCCAGTACACCACGTTTTCACACAGCAATAACACAAGATGGGCAAGACATATCCATAGAAGTGTATTTTGAATTATTGGTTAATAGATAGATTTTAAGGACATGTATAAGAAATGTAGATTTTCAAAAGCAAATGTAGTGCTTGATAAAGTGACAATTTACTGCCCTGTGATGTCCTCTCTTTATTCACATAAAACCACAGCACTCAAAAATCAGATAAAATTAAGCTTACCATAAAGATAACAGTTCAACATTTGAGTGTAGCTATACTAGATTACTTGGCTGAGATTTCCAAAACATATGTCAAATAGCAATAGCTGTAATGTTTCTTTTCATGAGTCAACAGCCATATATCACCAAGTTCGTTTCACATTGACCAACGCAATTCACTGCTCCCTGAGGTCTGGTTTGAAACAGTCATCTGGAAAAGAAGCATCCTATAATCCACTGTGATACCTCTGAACCCACAGATATTCAGTCAAGAAATTTTTCATTGAATTGTTAGATCTAACCAAAAGCAGTTACTCACTGAGATAGAACAACAAAGTCATCCAACCTGGGGAATAAGCCTCAAAATTGACAGGACATTTTCATTAATTACTCTTACTCTGTTTTGATGGTCTTGAAACCATTTCATATTTTCTGGCTTGACTGAGTAGTGATTACAAGGTCCCCATAAAGTTATTAAATGTGGTACATACAGTAGGTTTAGTTTATCCAATGCAACATTATTATTCTTAATTTTTTTATACAATTACAATTCTATTCAGATAAACAACTCTCACCCACCTTCTTGTAAGGGCTCTTACCAGAAAACTAGGGAAACATATAGAAGCCTCTCTCTTCAAGGGTGGATAAGTGAGCATAAATAAGAACCTTCTTCTCATTTATCTTCATCTGAACCTCCCAAGAGATCAAAGTTCCCAATTCTCCAGTTTACAGATCCAAACTCAGCACTAATGTCTGAACCATGGACATATTTGTATAAAATGCTTTGCAATGGCTTGCGTATCTTCATACATATGGTTAATACGTCTTTGGACCTTGAGTTCCAGAGTAGGATGATTTATTAATTTATTTATTTAGTAGCTCAACAAAACATTCAAAGGGCAAGTCTACACTTATCACAGGTGGGCAGTTTGTAGAGATTGACATGATCCTAAGGCTTTTAATTCTCAAATTTACTTTGTGCTAGCCACAGTTGTACAAGAACTGCAATTTGTGTAAGCCCCAAGAGAACTAATTATGTGTTAAGAAGAATGCACATTTTACTGTGTAGCATACAACACAGAAAAATTACCATGCATCAGGCTTTTGAGAGACAGAAGAACTTTAGGCAGGTAATAGGTATAGCTGCGCATGGGTTTATTCTAAAGGGAACTCCCTTGAAGGCTTATCAAAACTAATGCTTTTTTTCTTTCATTTAAATATATCTTTTTCATAGTTTAGAGTTTTGCCTCTGAAAATGCTCTGAATCCAACTACCATATGAAGGTCTTTTATAAAATCTCAAGATTCAACAGACAATTATTTTTGTTCCTTTTACTAGCAATGTTAGGCAAAGGTTGATTTTACAAGAAGTCAAACCTTTACTGCAAAGGCAGTGTCCAATGACACTAAGAGAGAGTAACTGGTTATTTGGAATATCTTCATGTACAAAATTAGTACAAAATATATTACAGTAAGAAATGAGATGAAAGCTTGAATTAACATTGTCCATACTCATATCGACAGATCATCACTGCTATAAAGAAGTATAATTTAAATGTCTGACAATTATGGCTTCAGGAACCAGTATTGCACACCACTGAATTTGTTAGGCAGTCTTCTTCCGTTGTCTTTTGCTTGTATTTTGCATTGATGTGTGTGTAAAGGTATATTTTTTACTCACATGGAAGATCTGAATTACAGATCTTAGAAAGATTTGGCTGCTTTTACCAAAAGTCTGTGAATGATGTGGAGGTGGCACATAGAAGCACAGGTTGGAAGCAAAAATGCATAATACGGTCCATGGTAGTGGAGCTGCATGAAGGGAAAAAACACAGCAATTTAAAAATACCCTGTTTGTCAGAAAATGTTTTCGTGGAAACTGATTCAGAGCAAGAGTAGTTTTTCCTTATCTTACCTACTCTCCATAAGAACACTTGACTGCAGCATGGTGAGGTAGTTCATCTTTGATGCTAAAAACACATCCTTGAGTCAGAGGCTAATGTGTTGTGAGAGTAGACAAAAACCTGGATCTGCTATACAATAGGAAAATGGTCTATGGTTTTGGAAATGAACATTAGGAAGGAGCAAGGAAGGAGAGATCTGAATCTAGTTCTTGGGGTTGCAGAAACGCTAAAAGGTTTTCATGTTCTTGAAATTCATGTCAATGTATTCTTGTTTCCTGTCTGAAAGGCTACAGTAGCTTTCTCATTCTAGCATATAAACATCTATGGCAACCACAAGTCCATCACCTGAGCCTAAGGCCTTCTACAGAATACCATCCTGAGAGGGCCTGGACAGATAATCTCTTTCTATCTCTTTCCTGTAACAGCAAGGTTAGCTGACAGTGCGTTTTCTTTGTCTGTATGTTTTTAGTGAAGGTGTGCTCTAGGTTCATTTATTAACTGATCTAGCTGAGACTTTCTTGCTAGGAAGTTTTGGATGTACTGAGGAACATTGAATACTAACATGCATCTTACATAAACAGACTTACTTGTGGCTGTCGTTGAATGGAAATGGGTTATTCTGATGCTTGTCCTAAAATCAGGAGCTGAAGCCATGAAAGTTCAGTTTGGAAGGTATTCTCATTAAGAGACTGACATTAAGACCAGCAGTATCTGGCCATACAGAAGAGCTGATGATGTTGTAGTTGGTGATGCCAGGGACTGACTTCAAATACAAGGTCTTTAATACAGAGATAACTCTACCACCTAAGAACATCCATTCAGAAACCTGGGGAAATTAAGTACTTCCTTTCACGTACCTTTACCAGTCTGTCCTTCTCCTGAACATACTGAGTTCATGTGCAAGACAGGAAACTTTCTTAGGAGTAAAAGAAAGCAGGTCGTGCATTCAAGTAATATGACAGTAATCTCCCTGGCCATTTTCTTGGCTGTAGCTCTTTATCTCATTTTCTGTATCTGTCAGGATGGGTGTATAAAGGATAAATGTACCTGTGGCTCATCACAGCCCTGCTCTCTCTTCTGGAACACCTTGCTCACAATTTATCATCAATCTATGACTCTGTGAAGTCCTAATATTTGGAAATGGTGTAACTGAAAAGGTCCCAGACCTCTGCAGGAAGTTCCTGCTCAGTCTATAGAAACATGGGCCATCACCTTTGTGCCACTCCATCTGGAAGGCATGCCTCTCTCTGCCACCAGTCCTAGTAGGCTATTGCCTCTTGACAAATAGTAGCTTCAGATGTTCAAGGTTCAAACTCGGCTACAACTGCATTTAGGGCTACAATAACCTTAGAGGCATTTATTCCAACAATTTCCCGAAGTTCAATTTACTCTGCATTAAAGAAGCATAATGTAAGATCCTTTGACTCAATCTCAGGTACGAACACTGTCCCTGCAAGGTAGGAAACCATTTCCTCTTTTCTTCTGCTGCAAAGTCAGCCATGCAGTCGTTCAAGAGTTTTCATCACCGACAAATTTTCAAGCCCCTGCACAAGTTCATTGCCTTTTTTCTGAAGGTAGAGATAACAACATTTTCTTTCTTCTTTTCAATATATATGTAGTTATTAAACAAGTGCCCTCACCTGGGTTTATAAATATGTCTAATGAGGCTGATCTTTGGCATACCAACTCCCTAGTTCATCAGTAGATACTGGGAATACCATCCCCTGTGATTCTGCAATTTCTGCTCTCACCTTATTCCACTTACACAATACATATTCAGATCAGATCTTTGCTGTGTCAGTGCAATAAGCAAATGCCTTCAGAGAAAACCTAAACCACCTTCTGAATCTTTTGAGGATTAGAAAGACTAGTAAATTGACATTTTATTCGTGTTTAACCCCCATAAGTGATTTTGACCTTTCATGGTGGATTTGCTTAAGTGAGCCTGAGTCACATCTCGAGCTGTACATTGTTCTGCAGTTCCACAGTGTGAGGGTTGATGCAAATATTTTCTTCACCTTCAGTGCACACAGATTTTCATCTACAGTTTTTTACTCTTGAGTCCCAGGTTAAAACCAAAACAAAAGTTTAAAACAAAAATACACAGATCTGAGTTACCCGTGATTCCTGATACCAAGCTGCCTATTTTGATGCAAAAGCAAACAGCTAAAAAGCACCTATAACTGAGTCGCTGAACATGTAGGGTAAAGTCATGGTTTGGTCAGCACAATACTGTTCAGAACACAGAAACTGATATATTACAGGTATCATGGCAAAACAGAAAAGTCCAGTTTATCAAAGGTAAAGCTGAGGTCACAATTCCTATCAAATAATTCTATTAGAAGAGTTTTGCTTCTGTTTTCTGTTTATGAGTTAATTAAGAGCTATAACTATTTTTCTCCATATATCTTTAGGTAATGATGTGACATACAGTTTCTAAGAATAATTACTTGTGAGCCATTTGTTGAGTACTTGAAATTCGAAATAGGAATCATGTTGAATTGAAGTTATGTTGACACTGCTGGTTTTTCCTGATTGGAAATGTGAATTATGTTACTGAACTTACTTTACATGACTATTCTCTTCTATTAGCTTAGTATTATCTATTTCCACAAAAAGTCCTGCCAGAAAATGTCATACTTACAGATAGTGAAGACATGTTACAAAGGGAAAACACAGACACTGCTGAAGACAATCTACTTCTTAAAGCAGATATGTCTTATTGTCTCAAAGTTTTGTTTTATTTTTTCAGATGCAGTTTCACCCATACTTCACACCATTCTAGTTACAGATGCAGGATTCCAGAAGCATCTGAAAATAAAAAGAGAAAAAGGGACAACCAAGATCAGAAACATTTTTTTTCTAACACCTTGCGTATCAACGTTTCATTCCAGCATTGTAAAATTATGATTCACATCTGTGGCTAATCTGATATTTTTAAATGTTTCTTCAGATTTCAGTTAATGTCTTTCCATATTAAGAAAGCAGGTGCTCAGCAAATAGACTCTTCTGAATGAAGACTGGTATTAATTCCCTCTCTGCATTCTTTCTGGGATCAAAAGATGGACTTCAGCCACTCTGTTCAGTTCCAGACTTCTAAATTTGGAAGGAGATCACACTTTTTACTGTAATATGAAGTTGATGACATTCATACTGTAATCCATTAGAGGCTGAGCTGAACCATCAAATTCATTTCGATTGTAATCCCAAGCACTTCAAATCCAGTTCTCCATAAGGGAAATTTAAATACATTAAGTCAGTCAAGATCTGGAGCTCTTCATGTGTTGTTAAGAGATCTCAAAAAAAAATATTATTAGAGAGAACATATGACATTTTTCCAGGTAAGAATTAATTTGAATAGCTAGTTGAAACGCATTACAGCTATTTTGTAAGTTTTTGCAGTTCTTCACTTTACACAACATACAGTAAACATTCAGCTTCTTTTTTATTGTTTGCTCCTATTGATTTTTTTTCTGCAAACACACAGGCTCTTGGTTAACATTTTACATTAGTATCCCTAATTACACTTTTCTGATCAGCATGTAATTATTCTGTGTATAAATGCAAATATGGTTTTCTGACATTTAACTTTGTGCACTAGTAAAGTTAAAGCAGCTATTTATTTACAATAGCGTGGCACACATTATGCCAGGAAATCTAAATCACACTCAAGTTCAAATGTTAACAATGGATTAGAAATATTCATTAAATGTGCAGGAATGGAGGGGAATTCAAGGTGGTACTGTATACTCCTTCAACAGAAAATGCAGGAAATACTGCTTAATGATTGTAAGACAATCTTTTAGACATAATTGAAATGTCCAAACTTAAGATCTCCCAAGGCATAAGAACCTGAATGGTTAATAGGGCGATTATTATTAAGAGCTTGCTATTATGAATGTTGGAGGTTCATTTAGAACATGTGAAGGTCATTGAAATTCAGAACTACATATACTTGTTAAAATAGTTTTGTGTCACTATACCATATTTAAGAGTATTTTTATCCTACTCCCAAATGTCTCCCAGTACTAGATTTATGATCTGGAAGTTCTGGGATTCTCAAAGCCATCTGTAGAAAAAACAAAGAGTTTAAGCATAAATCACCTGTAAGTCAGCAGCATATTTGTGTTCATGTTTTCCCTGTCTCTTTGGATTTCAACTGGGCTGAGTTTTTAAGGATATTTTAAGAGTTTTTAAGGATTTTTTTTCATTTTCCACAGCTTTTGTGTCAGTCTAATTTATTAAAATCTAACTGCCTCTTTTCCATTCACCAACTCATAATTCTGCTGAAATCAAGGGTCATAATCCTGACAGACTATTTTCTCTCCACTCCATTCTTACTGGGAAAAAAACCAACCAACCAACCAAAAACCAAACAAAAAACAGTGTAAACAAAAACCTTCCTGATGATTTCGTTGTATGAAAACTGAAAACACTTTTCTAGCCTGTCTGGAGTGGATGTTCAAGATGAAGCAGAGAGGTACAAAGGGGGCGAGTCACTGCATTGTGTGGGATATTGTTATGTTAATGTTCTCACTTCATATACCAAGAATTTGACTGAGAAGTTAGCTCCAGTGACACCAGCTACTCCAAAAAGAAGAAAAGTACATCTAGTTCCTCCTTTCCACTCTCATCTTTACAATGAGAAGAAGAAGAGAGCATGTATTAGAATTTAGTTCAAACGCAGTAGCTACAGCCCTCATGTCCCTGAGTTCAATAAAGCCTCCCAGAACTCTTAGTTCAGTAGAAATTTGCACAAATAAAGTAGTTCATGCACATTTCAAACTGGACAACAGTCTTTAATGTATAGCTCCCTAAGGAGATTCCCCTTTTGCAGTCTCCCAGCCTCCGCGGCACCAAGAAAAAGTTTTGGTGCCTTAAGAAACATCATTATTTCTTTTATACAGTTCTTTAGAGCTAACTGTGTCTGTTGGTTTTCCACAAAGTATTGAGCTGAGCAGTAGGGAGAAACAGCAGCAACTTTGTCTATACTAATGAATTAAAAGAATCCACAGAACTTTCCCCTGCTCTGGAACTCAGTCATCTCTTCCATTGAAATTGAGAACGTAGTCCCTTGAACGGTGTAGCCTGGGACATTTATGCTAGGTTCATATTTGGAAGTTAGCAGAGACCTGGGGTTATTCTCAATAAGCAGTTTGGCCATAGTCACCCAGTTTTAGAAAGTAAGAGCTTAGCAGTTCAGACTCAAGCGTTTCCAAGGCAGTTATCCTTGTTTCCAGAGAACAGTGGAACACAGCTTTAATTTCCTAGTGGAAATATAGCTCCTTTGGGGCTGTGACACTCTGGGTTAGTTGGAACTCTCCGAAAAGAGAGGGTGCATCTTCCCAAGGAGCAATGTGGCACACTTAGTTTGGAAAAGATTTTGGAGTACGTGGAGAACCCCAAACAGACTGCGAGAGCCAAACATGGCCCATCAAGTATGAGTATGGTTCCCAAGAAGAGCAGAGGCAAAACGTTCAGCAAAGTCTTCGAAACAGCAGAATGGAGTTTCTTGGGATGTTGTCCTTAAGGAAAAGGTAGAAGAAGATCAGCCTTATAAATGCTTTCACCTTGGGTGTTCCACCTCTTATGAATTAACATAATTCTTTCTATAGACGTAATTTATTTGTTTGTTTCTTTTTAATCTCTCAGAATGTAAGTCAGTCTAACTAGTAATATTAATTACAGCATTAGGTGACTCTCTCTTTCTCATTCTCATAACTGTCATTTCAGTGATACAACTTAAATTAAGAACTTTATTACCTTAATATTTCTCATTTAGCACAGACTGCTATACAAACGTACAAGCTAGGGAAAGCAGAAACAAATCACACCAAAGAATTCTTCTAAGATCTTTTCCCAAGATTGATTTTTTTTTTTTTTCCAAAAAAACCCAAGCAAATTAGTTGAAATTTCTGAATATCTACATGAAACTTTCTGAGCTTCAGTATTTAATAGGAAAACAAAAACAGTGCTTTTATAACCATGCACAGAAAATTATCAAGAGATACCAATTACGCAACAACTTTTTGGAAGGCAAGAATCTGATACTTTGTGTCATAGTGAGGTGTCATTTTAGGGCCAGATTTTTGAGTTACAATATGTATTTTCAAGGTACTTGGAATCCATCTGCCCTGCCTATAGTGTTAAACAGCATCATGAGGAACATTAGAGGGGCAATCCAAAAATCCACGTTCTGAGCTAGCCACTGACCAAAAGGAAATATCGGAGGCCAGGACAAGGGTAGGATTGAGATCCCACTTCTTTCTGGAAATGACTTTCAGGATCTAAGGACCAGAAACCTCTTCAGAAGTTGTCACACAGTGACCGAGCGAAAGAATAACCAGGTGGCTACTAAGGGTGCCTCTTTAGGAAATGGCACTCTTTAACTTCTATATCCTGCCTCAGGGATTTTTTTATTACTTTTATGTTCCAAAATAAATTTATAAAATGCCCTAACATTCTTGGTAGCTGAGGGCAAAACCCAGGACTTTAGGGCTGGATTTTGAGGCTTTAAGGCTTTGCTTTCTCATGATTCTTGTCATTTTTTTACTTTTCTATCTAATGGAATGAATCTTTTAAAATAACTTTGCATTTTGCAGAGCAGCATTATTTTATCACTTTTACCTATTCCTTTTTCCAGCACTTTCTGTTGCATGCTATCCTATGTTTGGTACTGAAGAAACTTCCCAGGTGGTAGGAGTATACATTTTTATAGCTATTCTAGCTGAAGAAAATATTAATTCATTACATGAGAGATGGGAGCAACCACCACAATTATGTCTTCCTTGCTTTTAAAGAAATGGCCTCTGCTAAATTTTTGTGGGAAGTCCATATCTGTTGGTGCATGGTAGGTATGTCTGGGAGTTCTTTCCAGATTTGATCCCTCAGTCAAAGGATCACAGAGTATATGCCAAAGAATTCTAGTGAGCCACCTCTGTCTCTAGCACATAGGATTCATTTGGTCAAAGGAAGACATCTATGTCTGAATTGACCTTCAAAAACTCCCTTATACAGCCTCTTGGAACAAATGGACACTTCTGAAGCCTAATTCATGACATTCTAAGGTAGACTTCTAGATCAACTTAATAGATCAGCTTAAACACATCCTGAGAGGGGGTTTGGTTCAGTTGTTTGGTTGTTTTTTTCTCCCCCAATTTATGTTTAAGAAGCCATCTATCACAGGCTTGCTTGTGCATCTCTACGGTTTGCATGCCTACATCTGTAAATGGGACAAACTCCAGCCCTGGCTTCTGGAGCTTGGGTGTGTGCAGAAGAAGAGCTCTAGTAATTTATAGAGTCAAGCCCAGAGGAACCTGCCCAACTCAGGCAGCAACTGACCCAGATGGTTTCTGACAGTTCATGATTTCTGAATTAGGGCACCTCAGGTTACCTAACTCTTGTTTTAGATACGTAAGTCTTTCACTGTACATACTCTGTATATGCTCCCATGAAATCTGATCACAGAATCCATAAAGCTGGTCTTTAAGTGCTAGACAAGGTACAACTGATTTCATCTACCTCAAAACAACACATTTTTGTGGAGGCCCTCTCGCATCTTTGCTTAAAGGTGTACCGTTGTTCGTTTGCAAGATGATCTGAATTACTCTCCTCTCCAAACAGCACTGAAGGAAGGAGGCTTTAGGAGTTACCAAGTCAGTACTCACTTTTAAATTTATTATTTGCAAATCACAAAACCAGCAGATGTTGACAACTTTGTCAGAGACATTACAGGAAACCATACAAAATTATAAAAGTTCTAAGTGGTTTTACTGAAAGGAATAAATATATAATTAGAGTGTTATTAAAATTCAGATGTTCCGATTTTTTATTTCACAGCTATTATGACCTAACTGTTTCTGGTTTGCTTAGAGATACTTCGGTTCACAGACCATTGACCGAATGGCCTGCAACAGCCACTCAGAAATTATTATGCTCTTTTATGTTAAGCTAGTTTACACATAAAGACATTAAGACACATTTGGAAGTGGAATAGGGCCAGCTAGGGCCAGCAAAGATGGCTGAGATGTATGGCAGAATTTACATGTAATAAAAACATACAAAAGGTTGAATTATTTAGTCAGGAAAAGAGAAATATTGAAAGGGAACTGAATCAGGTTATCGATGCAATATAAAACATACAGAAAAAAAAAAAAAGAAGAAAAAAATAGTTACTGTCATCTGGCCTGTCCCACAGTATATTAAAAAAAACACCGCATCATAAAATGAAGTAAAAAGAAGATAAATATCCAGTATTTTATAAAAGATGCTTCTACACCAAATAGTCTCAGCAAACAGAGTTAGTACTACAGAAAATCATGAGAGAATATATTTCAACTAGGTCTTAAAAAAAAAAGATGGATAATTTTATACTCACTAATAACATTTGTAACTATGGTAGCTAAGATAACGATAAGGCTAATCAGATCTCTTGTTGTAGGATATACTCTGATATCATGCTGCAGTCAGGAAGGAATTATTTGTATCCTGTGTAAACTATAATTTAATGCAGCTGGTTACACGTCCTATGGAGGAAGTTTCTGCTAAAACATTAGGTGAAGACAGTACTAAAATCACTCCTTTGCACAGTGACTGTGATCTAGAATAACCAGCCTTAGCAATGACATCTAAATTTAGTTACGGGTGAGACTGTTAAACACATTAGTGAGAATAACAGCGTAGATTATTTTTCCTTGAAAAATGCACTATTTTACTTATAAAATTGTTAAAAGAGAAATTGTTTTAATTTTAGTTTGCTTGACTTTTATGTCTTAAATTTAGACTTTTACATAAAATTTGTAGAAAAACAGTAAAATGCAAAGTAGCTATAGAGAAGCCACATAAAACAGGAAAGATTTCAGGCCTATGCACATTTTTTACCTTACATCCATTGTAAAACCATGGTTTCCTGGGACTTCTTATAAATATGGTGACAGCAATAGCAGCATAAAAAAATGCTGTGTTGATAACACATGCAGAAATCTAGCAACCGAACTGAAGCTGAAAGGTAGGATCTCTACACACTTTTTCTTTGATTAAATTATGTTGTAAGCTAGATTCCAGAAATCCAGTTAATTTATCCTTTTAATTGAGGTACTCTTTCAAGTTGTCAAACTTATAACCATTCTTGCTAATTAGTTTTGCTTCTTCTCTCACTGCTGAGAAATAAGTTATTTTTACCACCTTCAGGGTAGAAGAGAAAAACAGTGATACCTATTTTTTGCCATTTTGTAAAATTCAGTATCACAGGCTGTACACATATAATCATTCAGAAAATGCTTACTACCTTTCTCTGGTACATATAAGACTGGTCTTGCCATGCTATTGGCCTGCAGAATAAAAAAAGCTAGCCCTTTGTCAAAGCTTTCAACAAAAATGTGAGAGTACCCCTCTTTTTACAAATGGAGAAACTGGAGCACGGGGTGGTGAAATGACTTGCCAAGGTAACTGGACAGACCGACAGCAGGAGCGTCCCTGGGGGTCAGACCTCCCATGTCCTGCTTCTCTGGGTTATGCACTCAAAGAGTCTTCTCTGCTCAGAAGATAAAGTCATCAAACAATTGGTCCTATTGAACACGTCATTTCAACCATGTGTTGTAAGTAAATGTTTGTAAAGAAACATGTTATCTTTATTTCATTGCACTTCAGTAACGATAGGGTTACACAGGAATGGGTATAATTATCAGAGAAGAAAAGTTAAAATTAGATCCCTACAGGTATTTTCATGGTCTATGAAGAAGATGAAGGTGGAACAGGTGTTCAGACAACTATATAAAAGTCTTTGCATTGCAAAGTAAGTCAGTAGTTACTATGCTTGTAAATATTCTGTGTCACTTAGTCAAAATATGTGGAAAACATAGTGAGTCAAACTGGGACTTCTCCTTTGCAAGGAGAAACATGAGAAACAGAATATATGTGCAAAACATATTGGTTTTTCTGAATAGCTCCATAAATATGAATCTATTTAAAACCACGGGGAGAAAGCTTAGCCTAGACCAGCTTCAACTCAGACTTACATGCCATGTACTGAGCGTCTCAGGATGAAAATGTTTCTGTGCAAGAAGCTGCTCTACCTCAGCAATAAGGCTCTTTTAGCTACAAAACACTTTCTGTTTTCTCCTTGGGGGCAGGGTGGCGGGGGAGTTCTGTTTCTTCCATACACACACTCAAGTTGTTTGGCGATAGACAAATCTACGTGAAAATAGGTGGACTGGAGTTAATGTAACTCCCCTTACACTTTGTATGACTACTGATCACAGTGGGATCACAGTGTGACCTAATATGACATTATGATCAGCTCTACAGCAAACAAATACGACATCACAAGCATATGCAGCCAGAAAGAGGAAAAGCAGAAACAGTCAAATCTATCACAATTTAAATTTGCTACTTGTATGAGAATAGCATTGACATAAAAGGGAAAATGTCGTCTAAAATTCTGAATGGATGAGGAGATATGGGAGTCTGAACAGAGGTGCTTGATGCTATTTCAGACACCCTAAAGTATTTTTTCTGGTCTCCTGATCTCCCTCCAAAAGACGGGAGTCACAGTTAGGTCCTGTATCAGACCTGCCACTCCTGTGTGAATGTTTTATACGCTGTACGGCATCTGAAAAGATACAAGACACCCTATGTTAGGCAGCTGAATGTCTTCTCAGATTTCTGTGCAGTGCCCTGGAGAACATGCAGTCAAAATATATGGAGCAAAAAAATCTATCTACATTTAATGTGGAGTTTAGTAAGTAAGGCTGCATCTAAATTGCTTGATAAGTGTCTCTGTGGCAGGCTGGCAAATCCTGGTCCCCTTATCATTCAAGTCAGAGACCTGTTAGCGCAGAGTGGTGGCTTTCCAGCCTGCACACCTGAGTTCCCCTTCCATAAAAGAAATTGTTCATTTCTTGAAAGGAATATATTACTAAATTTAAGCTCTTGCCAGGGAAGGTTTGGGCAAAATATCTTTTTACTTCATACTAAGAATGTGGCAACTGAAGTAGACTTCATAATCCCGTCCGATTTTCGAGAAAACTGTAGGAAAAAGGTGAGCAATAAGACTTGCCTGTGTGTAACATGCATGAAATTGGTATTCATTATCCCAGACTGTCTGTTGCACAAAAAGACACTGATCTAATATGTGTCAGGCCATAATATAGAGAATGGAAGATTGCTTGCACTTTCCTCTTCATGGCTGCTTTCTCTGTACTTTCAATCAGATTTTCTGGCAGCAACTTAAGCAGCAATAAAAGTATAACACAAATTTCTCTTCATTTCAAGCTGTTACAATAACAGATTAAAATTCCACACTTTGTCAGCAGTCAAATAAAGCACATAAACCTCGGTAGTGTGGAAACGTTGCAAGGTAGGTGAACATTAGAGTGAATAAAGTATAAAATACATAATCTAAATAAAGGTAATTCATTGGTTAACTGTAGCATGCATCTTATGCAATCATTAATTTCAAGCTGTTTAGATAAACCACAAACTTCAACATATTTATCAGCACGCAATTTAAAAACAAATAAGAAGTTACAAAAATTAAATGGAGGCTATTATATATTGCTAGCAAAGGTTAGTTGATGGATTTAGCATATGATGCTAACATGCATCAAGAAATAATAAATCAAATAATAATGAATCCAATTCATATTATAAGGTGCTACATTTATTCTAAATTTCTAGTGCAATCTTGAATTTCAGTGGAAAATTGTGCTTCCTTTGCATGTCTTCATTAATCTGTAAATCCAGATTTATGCTGATCAAAGCAAAGAACATCAATCAGAAGTCCAGCAGAGTGCAACCATCAATAAGATAGGTATATAAACAACTATTGAATTACTTAAATGTCAATTACATTAGAATTTGCTTTCCTATATGTTGATATTATTCTGTTAAACTTTTTTTCATTTGTTCCATATGCAGACATAAAGTATCACAGGAAAACAACTAAAAAAAAAAGAAAGAAAGAAAGAAAAAGCATGTGTTTAAAACTAAACTCCTTCTAATTTATATTGAAATCCTCTGATGGTATAAATACAGATAATGTGTAATCCTCTTCTTGATTTACAATCAATTTTTATGTTATCCTAGCAAAATGATAAGACAATAATAATCATTGTACCCTATAAATCATACTGTTATTTTAAGCTTCTTTCTCTGTGGAAGGCTTTATCTTATGGGCTGCAAAAAATAATGCATTATCTGAAAAATTTTATCCTTGTCATACTTGCATTCTTTCTTAGAGCACAGTTCCTGCTACGACAAGAGCTATGTTAAAGCAGTTGAATGGATTTTCTGATCTCAGTAATGGGGCGAGCTGGAGAATGACAATTCTGTTTTGCAAAAACTTGTAATACTTAACATGTTTACACTTCTACACTGGACTAAAACCTAGATATTTTGGTATGGGGTTTTGTTCATTCGTTTGTTTGTTTCTTTGTTTTACAAAACAAAAATGTGCCAAAATGCATGTTTTTAAAGGAGAAGGGATCATTTCATCTTTACCTCATTCTGTTTCTCTCCCTCTCTTCCATGGGCTGGTTTCTATCTCTTTCATTTATTTTGTCATAAATGACTGGAAATCTTGGGAACTAAAAACCTCATCATAAAAACTTTCCCGCACTATTTTTTCCCCACAAATGTTACAGCTCAAATGAAATAATGTATTATAAAGAAATACACCTGTATTATAAAGAAATACACCAAGATGAAAATGTTCTGATTAACGTTTACAGTCTCTATCTTTTAAAATCAAATAAACCATGCAAACAGTAGAAAGTTTTTTTAATGAAACTCTTAAGTAAGTAATTTATAGAGTTTCAAGTTCTAAAAAATGCTCTCTCAAAAGTACTTAATGTAAAATAACCAAATAATCACATGGGTACAAGAAGAGAAATTCTTTGTTACTTATTCACTGAAACCATTGATTTGGTGAATTTTTCAATTCTTTTAAAAGTTCACTGTACCTGATCATTCAGTCTAAATAAAATTTCAGATTTCATTCAGGACAATATTACACATCTCGTTCTTCTCTTTTCCCCTAGGGATTAAAAACTTGAGACATACTGAATAGTTTATCTGCTTAAGTTCTTAAATATTATAGCAGGTAGGAGTGATACAGAATGGGAAACGAGCTCTTCCAGTCCATTCCAACACGTTATGGTAATTGCACACGGTCTGTCTCTTGCAGCTTACCCAGAAGTTTTGGACTAACTTCAGCAGTTTGTTTCTGACAACATAATGTGCAAGTCCCTTAATTTGCTTCTGAACTGCAATCACCTGTGGGTGACTCCTTCCTCAAGAAGGAAATATTTCCATGACATCAATGTCCCCAGGTTTGCTCAGAAAGGCAGCGTTTTCAAATTATGTAATATTTATATGTCATACAGAGTTTGTTTGAATTTCTTTACTCTGCATTCATATCCAAATGCGGCAGAAGAATTCCTTTTTATCAAGAGGCTTCCCGAGGCATTTATGCAGCAAGAGTTAATAAGCTATTTCTTGTTTTCTGCCTACTGAAAGTCTAAAGCATATATAATCATGGCTCAGCTTTTCCTTTGAAATTGCAGAAGCTTGTTTTTGTTTATGATCTGTCTCGAGTCTGTATAACAGGCTGTCCAGGCCGTACAACAGTTTGTTTTCCAGTCTGTTTAGATGATGCAGTGTTATCTGCAGTTGTTTGTTTAATTGTGTTTCATCTTTGGGAGAATCTGGTATGCACCAGACAGCTTTGTCCTGATAAAAGCATCTTATTAGAGCTTGGTATTCCTGTCTGAGTTTCTCCTTGTGTTTTCATTTTCTTTGTTCCACAGAAAACTGAAGTAAACCTGGCCCAGCCTTTACATTGCTTTAGTGTTATGTACACAATGTTTCTTATTATTTACAAGTTTGTATTTCAGAACATTGCTACAGAGAATATTTTTAGCAGGTTAGATACTTCCTCCAATACTTCACTTGTAATATATAAGGAGTTTTGTTTTATGTTTAAAAACAAACTTTGTTCAACTGTTAGCAATATTAATACTGTTATTCAAGTTTATAAACATCTGTCTTTCTTACAAAAAAATTAAGGATAAAACAATAAACTATCCTTCTTTCAGGCTTATTTTAGATTCAATCTTTCCTTACTGTTTGTGCAATGACAGTATTTACATTGGGGGAAAAAAGAAACAAAAAACAAAAAACAGTCTTAACAAAACCTTTTATCTAAAGAAGACTCAAACTAAGTTCAAATATTTGAGAAATTAAAGTAGCCCTACTAGTTTGTAAATTAATCATCTAGAACTGGTGAAATTTACCCTGAGGTACTTAGACTTCAACCTGGTGAAGCAATAAAAAATATTAGTGCAGGACAGTTAAGTTTCCAGATTATTAAGAGGATAAACACAAAGCTTACCTATAAGAAGGAATAGCCAGAATATTATAGGGCTATCATCATACTTTCAAACTCAGAAACCTTCTGGGACAGACTGTTTCTGCTATGCAGAAAATAGCAAGAGGTTAAGTAACAGTCAACATAGATTTGTGAAGAACCAATTATGTCATTCCAAAGAAACTTCGATCTGTAGTAAGGGAGAAAAAGATTTGTTGTCATATACCATAATGTAAGCAATGTATGTGACACTGCCACACATCATGTTCTCACTACAAAAGGAGTGAAGATTCATCTAGATCAAAATATTGTGAGTCGCATATACAATTAGCTGACGATCCATACTGAAAAAGTAGGTATTGTGGTGCAGTGTCAAAATAAAAAGCTGTGTCAAGTGGTGTTCCACGGAAGTCTGTTCTGAAGCTGGCACCATTTAATATTTTCATTAATTATCTGGACAGTGGAATAGAGGCAATGTTTATTAAATTTACAGATGATACCAAAGTCAGAACCGATGCAAGCGCATTGAAGCATAGGGTTAGAATTCAAAATGATTTACAAAAGGAGAAAATTGTATGAAGTAAATGGAGTGCAATTCAAAACGGGACGAGAGTAAAATATCACTTTAAAGTAGATATAAATAACCACAAGTACAACACTGAAATCAACGAGTTAGACAGTAGTGCTGCTGAAAAATACTGGAGCACTGTCTGGCTTACTTACACGCAGCGGGTGTCTGGCACGGTTTGATATACCCTATAGTGTTGTGCCTGCCCTCCTGCGGCCCCTCCATAACAGCATGTCACCGCCGGCCTTGTGTCATACCTTGGGGTCACATCTGCATGTCTCGGGTGTGCTAGGGCATCTCAAACGGCCCTTGGCATCTGTGTGTGGGGGTAACTGAACTGGGTCTTAAATAAATGAATAGCTCTCCAGGCTACGTTGGGCTTGATTCAGTGACCTCCAGATGCCATTTCAGGAAAGCACAGGCGTCTCACTAGTGTTGTGTCACACCTGGCAGTCCCACCTGGATCTTTCAGACACATTGGGTACCTCAGATGACATTAGGCACCTATGCGTGGGCAGCTAAATCAAGCCTTACATTTCTGGTGACTATTGTGGATTCACATGACCCTGTAAATGTCTAAATACAGTATTCCGACTGTGTGTGTCAAAGACCTGACAGGCATGTTTAGACATTTAGGCTTACACAGTCTGAGATGAATTCCATCCTGAGTGGATGAAAAGACTCCGTTTGGTTACCTCATCAGGACTGCGCTACTGTATAAGAAAAGAATCTAGAGAAATTTGTTATACAAAAATTTTTCAGTCCCAAAATAAGAGAGGTTGCTAACGAAGACTGATTTCCTTGTCCGTGTAACAAGGACGAGAAGTACTGCTCCTAAATTGTAGAAAGTTAGATTTAGTTTAGGCACCAGTAAAAACTTTTGATCTGTACAGAGGGTGAAGATTGTCTTGGAATATTGTGGAATTTCTATCAGTGGAAGTTTCCGAAAACAAGTTAGAGAAATAGCTACCATGAATGATTTAAGTCTAGTTTATCCTGTCTTAAGGACAAACTATTAGACCTCTCAAAATGCTTTTCAATCTGCTTCTGTGAGTCTATAATCTTAAAGTGTAATTAGGATCATTTTTCTTCCTTCTTTTATGCTTTGGTCTAGATATTGTTGACATTTAAATTATCATCATTTAGGTTTTGTGTTACCATTCTAACTAAAATATGACAGGTCATACCTCTTACAGCTGTACTTATGAGACGGCCATAGCCAGACAAATAGCACTTCACAACTCTACTTTTATCAGTTTGACAGAGGAAGAATCTAAACATCTTTGGGGGGAGCAGGGGAGGGTGCAGGGGGCAGGTCTTCCACATTTTACAGGAGTAATTACACCTGCACAGAGATTCTCAAACCATGCAAAAGAGGAAATAACAAAAGTTAAGTCTCTAAAAAACAGACTTTGTCAGGACCGACCTAACTTAGACTTTCTTAATGTCAGAGTGTGAATAACTGCAAAAACACATTTTGAATGACTCTATTGGATAAATTCACAGAAAGACAACTGGAAATGTGTGACTACAACATTATTCTGAAAACATTAAAGATAAGAGACGTCGATAATAGGTACAGATAGAAAGAAAAAGAAAGCACAGGAGAGAATTTTCCATTTCAAATTTTGTTTACAAGTATTTATATTAAACAGTGCCCAAACTGGGAAAATTATTAGCTTTTACTGCCTCACTTCCTGTCTAATGATTTTATGGTCCACCATTATTTCTCCTTTTCATTGGCTTCACAAGGATTTTTAGAAGACTGTAACATCAATGTCTTCCACGATGTATCGAGGGCACATTTCTGCACATGGAAAACTGCTGGGACATTACAGTTCTGCACTAGGATGCTAACATCAGATCCTTACAGGGATATATTCACCTGTCTGCCAGAATATGGTGAAGCAACGTCTGGCGACTGTATCTGAAGAAGTCTGATTTGGAAGACATGTAAGTCTATTCTTATATCTTGGGGAGCACATTTAGGGCACTAGGTACTCTGTTCCAGCACTCCACACTCATAAAATTCACGCAACAAATAACAGCTGCACGTTGGGCCAAGTTCTGTGATGCTGGTGGATTCTTGCTGTTTTCCACATTAACCCTTCATTGACAGACTTTATCACTGTTTTCCTGCGATCAGTTACTCTTCTTCTCTGGTTTCTTCTCTGTCAAGTGTCTTCCCTTCTAAGTCCTCCCTCTGGGCTGCCTCAGACAGGGTCCTTAAAAGGACCACAAATCGGTTCTGAGTGGCTCAAGTTCATATTTCCTCTTCCTCAAATAAAATATTCAACTTCCTTTTCTAGATTGAGCCTGAAAAGTTGTCTTTTCTGGAAAACAACTGGCTGAAACACTGACTGATATCCTGGAGATCAGCCTGGCATCATTGCCAAGAATCAGCTGGCTACTTTAAAAAAATCCTGGACTGGGTGTAAAAATATCATGTGCCATATACTAACAGTTTATTATAACTTGTGTATTACACAGACAGCAACTGGAACCAGAGCTCCACCTTATATGACTTTGTATCACTTTTCAAAATCCTATTTGTAACATAAAATATTCCTACAGTTCAGCTAAGATTTAGGAGTATCCATGTATTTTTAGAGAACTTGCTTCTCCTTCTGAAAGATAGCCTTTATGATTCACTTTGGGATCGTATTTTTGGGAGCAGTATCATTGTTTGGCATTAATTGGTTGTCCTGTATGCCAAAGATCAGCATGGTCTGCACAAGACTACCTTTCCCTGTTTGAACCTGTAACTGTCATTTGTTTTCTTTATGGAATCATCATCTACCTCTGAAGCAAGATCCTTTCTGAACCAATAGCTTCACAGTCTGTTTCTGTCTCTTACAAGTATTTGCTAAACTGTAGCTGCTAAGGAATGTACGCTCACCGAGCTGAGCATCTGCCAGGAGCTATTTGGCATACGGTCAGGATAAGACTGCTACAGAGGCAACATCAATAGACAAACCAACTTCTGCGGTAAATGTGCAGCCCTTGCCTTATTTATACGCTGTGTCTCTCTGTGAATTTTACATGCAATCTGGCCAGTAAAAGTAGAGAGGCTTTTCCCTATTGTCTGACTCTGCTGAGATTCTTTCTCCAGCAGATCTTGGCGGATCTTCCCACAGACTTTGTTGCAAGTACCATACCTGTGTCTTCCTGTGCAGATAAAAGGGAAAACTTCAATGTACTGGCCTCTAAAGACACTATAGAGCACTCCAGCTAAATCCAAATGTAGTCGTTGTCTCTGCATAAGCATAGTGCAAGACGCTGTAAAGCATTTCCAGTAAGTTTACAGAGTTAGTGAACCCACCCTTTTGCTATGCTGCCTTCAGAACAGAATAGATGATAGAAAAATTGAGTTTTAAAAGTACATTCAAATTCTGTGGCTGAGTTCAGCCACTGAGCACATCCTTTTTCTCATGATTAATATCAAATAGGTGTTTATTCTAATATCGATCTTCGTCCACAATCAAAGTCTAACTTTTCACAAGCCAAAGTATCTGGGAAATGCTTCCCTCCTGTAATCATAGTGACCATTCTTTATGTCTTCATTTAAATACTTCCAACATATGATGGTCTCTGGAAACTTCTCTTTCAGTTGATCCAAGAAAAAAGCATGTGAGTTTAA
This sequence comes from Phoenicopterus ruber ruber, assembly GCA_009819775.1. Classification (NCBI taxonomy): domain Eukaryota; kingdom Metazoa; phylum Chordata; class Aves; order Phoenicopteriformes; family Phoenicopteridae; genus Phoenicopterus; species Phoenicopterus ruber. Next base: position 183,458,593 of record CM020215.1, on the reverse strand, counting down.
CATATAAAATATTGAATATAATTTCTGATGTAAAAACAACGCAGTAATTACCTGACTATTGTTTCTACTCCAGGTCTGGTTATTTAGCAGAGGAATATCTCTGTTGCATTCCTTTCCTAGACTATAATTTCTCTACTTGAAACATCTGAATTGGATTAAGGGGTTGACATCAGCTCTTTACCATGAAAGGCAGAGAGCAAAAGTGAGCAGTCATTAGAGATGCCTGGCATCTCTTTCTTTATTCAGGAGGAAGACCCGATACAGAAAAGTGTGGGTTTTGGGTTTTTTTTTTTTTTTACAGAGCCATTAATTTGTATCTCAGGGTGATTCAGCTGAAGTGGATTCCATGAGAATATCTGGGGTCCTTTCTGGAGCTCTTCTGAAGATTTATGACATTTCTCATCAAAAGTTTAGACAACAAATTACATCTAAGGAAAGTTATCTGAATCTACACACTAAAATGTCAGCAAAATAAATGCCAAATACTGGAAGGTATTGCTGTATCCATCAGTCAAGACTGTAATTTGACATTAAGAAACAGTAAGCCAGCATGATTCCCTGCTATTCTCAAATCAACTCTTGGCCCATAACACACTTCTGAAACCCCTTCTGCACAGCCCACTTAGGCACATATGTCCTCTTCCCCCGTCTGCTCAGCATTTCACCACTACCTCCAGTCTCTGTGTGTCTAACTGCATGATTGGATTTTCCGTGCGTAGCAGCATTTAAGTATCTTAAACCTCCTACTCGGGTTTTTTTTTTCAATTATAGTTATTTATTTGTAAAAACGCAAGGTCTGAAAGTCTGTTTGTTATGCTTTAATGAAAGCTTAGATGCCTGAACCTATCAAAGATGAGAGCCTACACAGACATTGGTTTGCTGGACAGAGGCCATCCATCCAAATTCCAGTCCTAAACATAACTAGTAGAGGTCAGAGTTCATTCTGCTAATAGGAGGTAATGGAATCTCATATATTTATACAAGCCCTCAAATAAGCTCATAAATTACAAGAAAATACGGTATTTTATTTCCTTACAGGTTCTTTTGATGACTTAATGGTGTGAAAAGGAGACTAAGTAAGGGCTATGAAAGCAATTGTAATCATTCTTGAAGAAACCTGAAACTAAAATCTGTATGTACAGCAGACTCCATTTGTCTCCTCATAAAATACACAGACACATTTCCTATTAGAGGCTTGCTCCAGAGGTTAAGGTATATTGAATGAAATTCCTTTTCAAAAATAGTGTAAAGAACTTGAGAGAAAAATATCAATAACAAGGTAAGGACCAAGCAATGCAAAATTTTAATTTGACCTTGCAGACAGGCCCTTAAAGAAAAGAAATAGAAATTTAAGTTGGCAATCCCTTTGTATTAAATTCTGCGTTGAACTAGCAAAAATGAAAAGCTAAACACAGAACTGTTTGCCCCAGGCTCCATTTTAGTAAGTTGTGTAGGGGAGGAAGACAGAATTGGAGCAGGGCAATACAGTATGGTAGGAAATAGGTAAGTGGACCAGAGTGAAAATGCAGCCACGGCAACATGTGGGTGCAAAGATAAGAACTGCACGAATGCTGGAGCTGACTCGTCCCTTCACCAACTGATGGTGCCTGTGGCACTTTTAGGATCACTCCTGGCCCTCATTGTGGAGAGGAATGCAGTAGTGGCAAAGATGGAAAGGGCAGGTCACGGTAGTTCCCCATGTTTCCTGAAATATCTACAAATTCCTGGTCATAGTGGGTCTGAGCAAGAAAGCAGCTGCTGTCACAATCCTGAAGGGGGGAAAAAGGGACTCCTGGCCCGCAGCAAGCTATGCCGGAGACAGGGAAAACTGGAAAGGAAAGATAAGAGGAGAGCAGATGTTTGACACTCAGTACCAGAGAGGAAACCTATACCGTGGCTGTTGAAATGGAGAGATCCCCTGTGAGAACCATGTCTCAGAAAGCAGCTGCCAAGTCAAATAGCCATTAAATCTCAGCAGAAACAAACATCATCGCACTATGCTGTGTCTCTTTAGTAGACCCAACAGCAGTTCACACTGGGCTAGTATCAATTGTACCATACTAAGCCTGGACAAAAACACAGGTCAGAGTGACAAAAGCATGCACTTTTAATTAAGCAGTTTGAAATGAAAATAAAAATGTACCAGAAAAAATGAATGAACAAGCTGGAAAGCTAACTTGTGAATTGAACCTGTGTTCTTTGTTATGAGTAACACCTTATTACTCTGCCTTAGTGTAAAACCCAGTCTCCACATTGCTCCGAGGAGCATTTAAATGGCTTTGGATCTTTACTAGTGCAAAATATGTCTTCCAGTTTGAGCTAGTGGGGATTCTTCCTGTCCCCAGTCCCTTCTCAGTTGCTCCTGAATACCTGTGCAAAAGGGTATGACACGACTTCACGGACCTGGTCATTCTCTGTGTGCAGAGAAACCCTGTCAGAAAGTTAGGGAAATGAGAAATGCACAGTGCTTCATTCGACAGAAGGCACCTGTTATATATTTGGCTGGGAGAGAGAAAAAGGCTGGTTATCCCAAGGCACACAGGTGCCTAATTTCAGTCTGGTAACCAGCAACCGGTACAGAGTAGTAGGAGGGCAATTGACTAGTACGTCAAATCAGCTGATACCGAGAAAAATAAAAGCAGCTCTGTAAATATGCATAATTTCCTCTTCTATGTCAGAACAGAGAAGTTAAAACCAAGTGGAAACTGAAAGAGAAGGCTCAGATTTTGGACTGTGAAGGCAAGCAGGGAGAAAAAGGAAGACAGCTGTAATAGCAAAAAGGGAAGACGTGCTGCTGATACTATAACGTGTCTTCAAAGACTGTTCAGCTCAGATATGAAAAATACATTGTCCAAATACAAAAAACCTCCATGTTTAAAACAAACAAAAAACCCCACCATCAAAACCAAAACCCCAAAACTAGCTTTTCCCTTCCTTAATAATCCAGGATCTTCATACTGTCTGCCTGTATCGATCAGGTTTCTACCCTGCCTCTTCTAACTAGTACCTCCTTCTATTCAGTCGTAGGGAAAGAGAAGGTAGTGTCCTACTGACGACAACTCTGCACCGCTACTGCACACAATCTCTTTTTCTTGGATGGCTAATAAGTGGGGGCATTAAGTTGCCTTTCTCCAGCAGGAAACAAGAAGGAGATGAAGCGTGCTTCTTGAAATGCCGTGACCATGACGGTGGACAACCATAGCAGATGGCTTGATGTAGGCCATTTATTCTTGCTGATTTCTGATAAGCTGTCCTAGAGAAAGTTGTATAAGAAGATCCAGGGTTGAGAAACCAACTAGATCTTGCTGTGGTTGTTGGACAGGTAGAAAGCAGAAGGACTAATAACTCTGTGATTGATAGATTTGAGGAAAATAGTCCTAGGGGTAAAAGACAATGGAATTGGAGAAGTGTTAATGATAAAAGAGTACAGAAATGATAGTTCCTTTGAGACAGGAACAAGGAACTGATAAATTGCTGAAGAAGGACAGGAAGAAGTTGACAGACCTTGGAGAGAAGAGACATAATAAGGAATTTATAGATATCCTTTGGGTGCGTATTATGCTGAGGGCAAATCATGTATTGCTGATTGAGGCTACACACATTTTAAAGAGCCAATGCATTACTTGGTTTGAATAAAAAGGACATACTCTGGGAAAAAGATTGCATGAATAGCATATAATATAAAAGTAACTGTAATTGGGGTAGATGCATGACTAAGGGCAAAGTGAGAACAAGCAAGGAAAATGCCAAGGCTCAGATCCAACAAAATATCTTTGCTTTCAACTTCTGACTGCTAATATTAGATGGTAAAAGCTTTCACAGCAGGTAAGATCATAAATCATTTGTTGAACCTAAGCCTAAGGCTGTTACGTGTTAATTCAATGTTTTTTAAAAGTAATGTTTACCAAACATATTTACAAATTTTCAAAATTTAGTTAATAGTATCAAAGATATATAGGCTGAGGGAACTGTGCTTCTTCAGCCTTGAGAAGTGATGGCTTTGGGGAGAGCTAACAGCAGCCCTCCCTTACCTACGAGGAAGTTAATGAAGAGGACGGAGCCAGGCTCTTCACACCTGTGTAAGGTGGGAAGACAAGAGAGAGTGTGCATAAATTGACACAAGAGAGGTTCAGGCTGGATGTCAGGAAAAGCTTTTTCATGATGAAGGCAGTCAAGTGGGGAAATAGGTTGTCCAGAGAGGTTATGCATCCATCCTTGGAGATCTTCAAGACTCAACTAGGCAAAGTCCTGAGTAACCTGGTCTGATCTCAGAGCTGACCCTGCTTTGAGCAGGACGTTGGAATAAATTCTTGAGGTCCCTTCCAAACTCAATTATCGTATGATTCTATGATCCCATTAAAAGATTTTCACCACTTCAGTGTGCAATTGATGGTTCTTTTACCTGGGAAAAATGCTAATGCTATCTTTTTGATATCCTGAAGGTATGTGGCTATGTGTGTTTGCCCCTACTTAGGTGTGCGCTTTCATGAGATATCCTATTTAATAATTTTTAGGACATGAAAGGCCATAAAAGGAAGACGAAAACAGTAAAGTATTTTTCAGTAAGCCTGTATTTACTGTAGTGCAATAACTGTAGAAGTAAAGAAAGGTCAGAATTGATTAAAAAGAAAAAAGTTAATAATAAACTAGAATGAAGCTCCAGATTTATAAAATGTTCCACATTCATGTGAAGAATACACAAGATTTGCAGAACTAAATTGGCATGTATTGCAGTAGTAGCAATGTTAACGCCTAAGTAATGTCTCACCAAAAAATGCAAGCCTCTAAGATGTTGAAAAGCAAAGACCCTTAAAGGGCCCTAGGTTAGTGAGCAGGAATTTTCTGGACTATTTTCCTGCACGTGGTCATCTAAAATCCACCTAACCTGCACATTAAAAGAGCCAATATGATTTCTGCAAGTTGACAACTTGGATTTTATGTGGTATAAATTTCAAAAAATGTGAAAAGGAGTAACCATTTCAAACAAAGATTGTGTCATGTCACCATGAGCAATAGCTGGTGCCATGAATAAAACATAGGTATTTCATGCACATAATAACTGAAAAGTGGATCTAAATATTCTGAATCAGCTATACACGTACCAAGATGTTTTTCTGATATTGACATTTTTTTCTCCTGTATCAATGCATTATAAGCTAAGTTAGTAAGTACTCTCAGAGTGTGCAGCAGCTCTTTAGGAGCCATTAGAGCATACTGAACTAATGACCCATGGATAATCAAAGTGTCTCATTCACTTAATGATGGATCCTTCATTCTAGTTCCTTTGAACATACTACATTTGCTTTTCTTTTTGGTAATAAAGAGTGGGCATTAATTATGTCTCAAATACTATAAAAATCCTATTGAACACCTGCATTATAAAAATATTATTTTTATTTCATTTTGATTGTTTTAGAAGATTTTGATAAAATAAAAAGCATTGTTTTGCCTAATTTTTTTTTTTTAAGAGAAGAATCTATTTCTTCGTCCTGGTATACTTCAGTATCAAATACTTCAGTTGTAATTTATATCACCTTTCAGTTCGCTGTCATCATCATTAATGAATTAGCAATCTCAGGTCCTGGATTCAAGGCCAAACAGATCCTTGCAATATCTGTAAGGAGATGTAAGAAAAATAGAGGTGTTGCCTTCAAACATTGACTTTTAAAAACTTTGTTCACTAGCAAAAATATTTGAGTGAGGTTGCTGAATAGGGTGTTGAGCAGTATCGTTGGAACACCTGATGATAATCAACCAGACACCTGCTCTTCCATGCACTTTCTAAAGCTAATTGACTCCAGATATTCCTCCTGATCAGTCTTGTACAAAAAAAAGCCAAGAAATCCACCAAAAACCCCAAACAAACAGACAGAACCAACACATTACCATACAAAACAGCTGAAGAAAAAAAAATTAAAAATACCGGGAACAAAGGTGGGATGAAATAAAGTTAACAGATGGACAGTGAAATACTTACGACTATTCCTAGATTACATAGCAGATTTGTTACAAAATCAAGGAATCTGAATTTCAAATCCAGTGTGTTGCCCAAGCAACCATCTCTCTGTGGCTAAACAATTGAAACCTACGAATCTATGACTCTATGAAAAATAATGTTAAGTGATATCATCACACCTTTTATATTACCTTTTTTTTCCCATTGCTTCCTAGTGCAAAAATGATAAAACAAAAAATAGTACGCAACTAAGGCATTTTAGAGCCCTTAATTCTGAATCTGAATATTAACACTGGCTATCCAAAACAGTAGTAGAGCAATGACAACCATATGGAACAATTCTGGTTCTGACCCTCATAACTTGTTGCTTTACCTCTTTCTACTTCACTACAGTCAGTGTCTGTTACACTCAAAATCTTTATGGGTAAAGAGTAGGCATATCTTATATACATATAAAACCAAGAACTTATTGTTAGTATAATTGAAATCTTAACAATCTCATCTTTATTAGTCCAGATTTAATTGTAATAGAAAAAGAAAGAATAATAATGTAATTAACATTGCTGTACATGAACTTTGTTTCTATCCCTTTCTCTGGTGCTATGCTCACTCTTGCCCTGCTCCTTGGGATCTTAAGGTCAGTGTTTTATTTCTTGGAGGATGTGTGGGGGTGTTATTATGGTGAATTGTTAGCGTCTGGAGTCCTTCACTGGGAGGAATATGATGTTTATGTTGATGGTTTCTTCTTCACTTTAGGGTTCACTTAGGGTCATTTTTAGGTTCGCTAAGTTGCTTTTACACCTATGCTGTTTTTTTGCTGGTCTGCAACTCCACATTGCATCCAAATTTACTATATGTGGTACTCTTTACATAAGGGTAACTATTACTTCTTTGTTCTCTTTTTTATCCCTAAACCCAGTTTTGCCCAGATCTGCGTTTCTGTAACTGACCATGGGTGAGTTGTTTATAACCATGGGGTCTGAAGTGCCACCCTGTGACCCATCCCTTATCACCTCATGCCCATCCCTACGCAACATCCTGCACCCCCACCTCTCAAGCCCTCTGCTGTTGTACCAGGCCTGTATTTCTCCACATTATGTCATTATCTTAGTACCATAAATATTTCATTCTGAATAGAACAACTGCTTGTTTCTGCTGTCTGTATAAAACAATGGTTTCACCATGCACAGACAACTACAATGAAACAAATTAGCTGCAGACACCTAGTCAAAGAAATTGTTATGACAGCTAAACCAAGTGAAGTAAAGCTGTAGACAGGACAAGACAAGTTCATGCAGAGCAGTTGTGATACACCTTGGTCCTGAGGCCGTGCAAACTCAGCGCAAAGCTTATGGCTTATCACTAGCAATGGCAACGCCTTATTACAGGGCTGCATGCTTGTATGTTTTGCTGAACATGTACTGTGGTATAAAAGATGCTTGCTCAAGGTTCCCAGGTCCCTGCAATATCAAGACACAAAGGTCCAAGTTAAAGATGGAATGAAAAACCTGAACTCTGAATTTCCTGTCTTTTGTAAGCTTAAGTCAGACCTTATCTCTGCTTATTAATAGCAGGGTTTATTAAATAACAGCTAATGGTGGAAAAAGTAATAAAGGTACTGTGCAGTGCATATTCAGTGATCTATCCATTTTGCAAAATAAACCCTTATCCTAGAATTTTAAGATATTTTAAATTTTAAGGGGCTGTCTATACTACTACATTACTACTACATTTCACAATTATAATAAATCTTTCCTGGTAAATAACTAGGTAATAAATATTCTTTCTCCCATCCCCCACTAAGCACATATGATTAAGTTCCTGGATGACACCATGAACTCTTCTGCTTCCTTATATTAACTCCATATTTTAGATGGGAGGTAATCCCATTTTATAATGGGAGATGACTAGTTGTGGTGGCTCTTTGCAGATTTTTTTTCAGCAAAGATTCCTTGATCTTGCTACCACTACAGTTCAAAAGCACTGAATTTGCTGGGTTTAAAGTCATGTTAGAAAGCCTATCTGTTTATCCAGCCTTTCTCCAAGGAGGTTGTATTGAAGAAGACCTGGAAGAACTTGCCTATAGCAAATGAATGTGCTTTCCTCAATATCTGCAGTATGTCTTACTCTTCTCCCGTCTTCCTAGAGGGACAAGTGCAGGAATGCTGTGACATCTGAGGTAGCTTATGTTGTTTTGTACAGAAATTGGCAAGGTTTTGTAAAAACAAGCAGTTTAAATGACATATTTGCTTAACAAAAAAAAGCACAAGTTTTGCTTTTGTATTGTTAAATTTCTGATGTTATATCACTGAATCAATATTTATTTTAGTATTTCTGCTCAAAATTCTCAAAATTGCTCACTGAACAACAGTATGTTCCAATGGAAAGAGAAAGAGTGCCTTTCTTCTTACAAGGGTGGTTTGCCTTCTTTCCACATTGTTAAATATTCATTTTATCCAAGGAAGTTTCTAAGCATGATTCTCTTGCCTAATAGTTGTGAAAAAGTAGAAACCCTAATTCCAGTCCCAGATCCAAAATCATGTGTGTGCGCTATATTAACCAGCTATTAGAGGAGGAATAACTTTCTCTCTTTATACCATGCAAAACAGAACAATTTCAAAAGGTGGAGATAAGAATGTAACCCTCAGGATCAGCATCCTTGTATCCCATCTGAATATAAACACATGCATCAATTTTTATTTCAGTTCTTACAGGCTGCTAGTTATTATATTAAACATGAAGACTTACTGCATGGGTCCCAAATTCCTGCAGATAGAAGATAAGAAGTCAAACAAGTTCCTGTGGAGATCCTTTGGATGCTGTTAAATTGTGATAAAATTGTTTTATTGGCATACTTAAACTCTTGATTTTTTTAACTTAGACATCAAAAAATTTAAACAGGATTATGCATGAATAATACTGTAGTTAATGGGAATTATGCTGCAAAAAGCTGGATTTTCTCTTTCCTTCATGTAGGGAGAGTGGAAAGTTCCATATTTCTGTGTTTGTGGATCCATGTTTTCTTGAGAATGAGCCTCAACCTAACTCTAATTTTCCACACAAATATTTGTTCTTCCTGAAACTTGAAAAATAATGATGCTGTTCTCTTACCCATCCTCCCTAAATGAAAATTACTAATCTCTTTGCCTAAAAGTAAGACCTAGTAATGTATTTATTTCAGCCAAGTTATTTCAGAACTCAGCGTTTCAAAGAAGAAACATCATTTTAACTGAAAAAAAGCACACAGACTTCCTGCAAAAAGGTTTCTATTTGCCAGCTGTACAGGCTACTACAGCAAGTGTCTAAACCTGAAAAAATAAAATATTGTACAGCATTTCAGAGCTTTTATACTGTGATTGTAAAATATCTGGGAGGTTTGCCAGACCCAGTCAAAAGAAGAACACAGCATTTTCTCATCACTAATAACAATGACCTGAAGTCACGTTGAAGATTGTAAGGTCAATTTCCCTCTTAAATCGAAAAAAGAAAATAGGAGAACAGATGTGGGTAGTTGCTTCTGTATTTATAAACTGCATGACAGCTGGGTTAGGCTATATGATCTCCTGTTTCTATGCATTTAAGATGTTTTTATTGAATCATTCACACTAATCAGATAAAGTTAAGGTGCATTTTTAAGGTATTATACAACATAGATGAAGTAGCCAATTTCATAGTGTACTTTTAAAACTGAACATTTCTCTTCATTGAATATGTTCAGATAAGTTTACCAGGTGAAATGCACATTTCAAGGAGAAATTTCTGGGTTTGAATGATCAGTTCTGAATTGACACAGCATACAGGCATGTGATGATAAAATTAGTACATTTTAAATAAAAGTGTAAATCTCACAAAGTGTTAATTAAAACTACGTACTACCAGATATTTGTTTATTTGGTGGGGTTTGGGGTTTTTTTTAGTTTACAATTGCAGCAACAGTGGTTGTGTAACCAACATCCTGATAACATTTATTCATAGAATCATAGAATCATAGAATCATAGAATTGTTCTGGTTGGAAGAGACCTCCAAGATCATCGGGTCCAACCATTAACCTATCACTACCAAGTCCCCCACTAAATCATATCCCTTAGGGCCTCATCTAAACGCCTTTTGAATACCGCCAGAGATGGGGACTCCACCACCTCCCTGGGCAGCCTGTTCCAATCCCGACAACCCTTTTGGTAAAGAAATTTTTACGAATGTCCAATCTAAACCTCCCCTGGCTCAACTTGAGGCCATTTCCTCTTGTTTTGTTGTCTGTTACTAGGGAGAAGAGACCGACCCCCATCTCTCTACAACCTCCTTTCAGGTAGTTGTATTCCATCATTTTAGCAGCGTATAATTCTAGAAATAGGAATTTTTACGCATACAGCAATTCTCACTCTGCCTTATTTCATATGTCAAACTGACCATTTTATCAGATACATCATTTCTTGTTACTGACTCATTATGTCTATGTGCTGAAACACGATTTGCACAGACTACTCACCAATATTTTTGGCTACTATTTCTTTACATTAAAATGCCAGCCATCTGCTTGTGGATGACATCATCTAGGGAACTCTTTCCTTTAAATCCCAGCATTTTATTTGCAATCCCTTATGGGATGAAGCATGTAAATCACGTTCCACCTCTTTATACTGTGCAATTCATTTCATCTAACCCATACATTTTAACCTTAGACATAGTAACCTCCTGAGCCTAGATCTATGAGAAGAAAAAGGAACCTCATGAGAGCAGTTTATCTGAAACATCTTAAATGTCTATCACAGAACGAGATAAATCTTTGACAATGCCTTCTGTCTCCTTGACGTAAGGAGAGACTAGGTGGATAGTTAGACTTAAAGGATTAACTTCTAACACTTACATTGGAGTACCAAGCAAGAGCTTAGAAGAGAGGTCTCAATTAACTAAGACCGAGAGCTAGACCATTTTCTAACCTCCAACAAACACAACCAAGTGTTTGATCCATAGTTGTTTCTCTAACCTGTGTCATGTACGCATCAATTATTTCAGAAAAATATTTTGGTGAATACAATAAAATACTTTTAATATTTACCAAATAGCAATGGACAGAGTTTGGCGACTGTTGAGAAGGGATAAAAAGAAAAATAAGGGAAGTAGAATGAATCAGTTTTAGCTACAGTATTCTCTCCCCCCTGAGTTTTAGAAAAATTGGCGAGATAAGTTAAACCAGCCCTCAGGCAGCTTAAACTTGTGCAATCAGCCTTTACACAGCAGATTGTCCTAAGTCTCTCTGACCTTGGCGATTTTACAAGGGTCACATTTACATGTGGGTGACCTGCTTCTGAATGACAACTGAAATGCTTAGAATTTAGTCAAGAAAAAAAATACATATTTGTTTTCACAGTACTCTGCACAATATAGTACTCATCTTTTGTAAGGTCCATTTCAATAATGAGTGCTTATTTATAATGGACAGTAATGGACAGTGCAAGGAAAGGACTCCCATGCCACAGACAGATCAAAATGCCCAGGTGCAGCATCATGAGCACAGAGCCCTTGAGCCCACCAAGGGTGATCGATAGCTTTGCTCCCTCGCTCCATCTCAGCAGCTGCAGCCTCTATGGGAGATGGAGGGAAATGAGAGATCCTTGGATCCCTTGGCAAGACCATCAGTGGCATTCCCTCCTACTGCAGCCCTGTCAGCCTCCCAACCGTGCTGCATCGGCTCAGTGCTCCTATTAAGGCCTCTGGGCGCTACAGTAAATAGTGAGCATTAAGGGATATAACGCTGCAAAGTCTAACAGTGTTCATGCGTCACTAATTACCATAATGAGAAACTTGCAGAACATCAGCCAAGAAGAATTTGCATTGATTGTTTTTTCCTGTTCTCCAGCTAGAAGAGGAAGAATTCCCATGACTCTGCACTTGACCTTGAGGGCTTATGCTCCTCTTTCTCTGTGTAGGTATTCCTTACAGGTGCACATAAGGTGGATGAATAAACAAGGATTTAAACCCAGAAATGCTTAGTCTCCTAATAGGCCTTCCTACTGTGTGTATATCTGTGTGTATATATAAATTCTAGTTGTGACTACCAGAGAAAGAAATGTTGAAATTTCATCTGATCTCAGTTGGCACAGACGCATTGAAGAGCAACTGCTGTTTTTACACTCTGCCCCTAATTCACTGTAAGGCCCTGCTGCATGTTAGCTATTGATTTTAGACACTTCTGCTGTTGATTACAAATAGTGACTCGTGAAGCCTGCATTCCTACCCCACTAATACAGGGTTAATATTAGAATTACTTGAAGATTAAACGTTCCTGAAGTAGCACTATTAGCTAGAACAACTTCTAAACAACTGAGTGTTTTGTTGAAACTTGTCTTCTGTGCCGAACCTATGTTTACTGGAGACAAAGCAACAAAGAAGGTTTCTGGAGCACGAGATACTATACTGAAAGGCCTCCCAGGTCATTGATTCCTATCCCCTGCTCTAACAGGCATTTCCTGCATCCTATAATCCCATTCAAAAATGTATTAAGCTCCACTTTAAAGCTCCTTAAGTTGTTTCCCTCTGTTTCTCTTATTGGAAGGCAGTTCCAGACAGGTGGAAGGTGGCTAGACAGTTGTATTGATCTCTAAATTCCCTGGAAATTCTATTTATAAAATGTTAAGCATTTTGTTAAGGATTTCCAAGTGGGTGTTTCTGATTGCTCAATACATAACAATTGTTCTGCTGATAACAATCCTCTGTGTGTTTCATTTATAATGATCCATTTTATTTTCCTTGTAATAATAGCGTATTGCCATTTCATGCAGCTGTTACATGCACTTTATGAGTGTTCCACTGTTTTTTTTTAACATAATTGACTCAGTCCTTTGAGTTGCCAAGCACCTCATCTCTGATTTCAGTGAAAGAGCCTTAAGCAATACCCTAAGGTAAGCACTGTATCCAAGGACCTTGTTTCAGGTAGGCACGTTTCTTTTTTTAGTCAAGTATTTGAAGTGCTCTGTCTCAGTGCATAGGTCTGATTAATAGTACTCAGTATAGCATTTCTAAGAACATCATGTGTTCAGTTTTTACTGTATCTTTAACAATTATAGCATACTTTTTTAAAGTTTTACCCTTAACTATGATGGCCACATTCTAGTTTCAGTTTTCTGAGTTTAAATCTGGATTAAAAAATGAAAAATAAATTACTCTGGAATTCATTTCTGTTTAAAGAAAAGTAAAATTTAGCCCTGTTATTTTTAAAGAGCCTGAACATAAGAGGGAAACTAAATACCATGTATGGTAGTCGTGTGTTCACTTCTTGTAGTCACACTTGCTGTCATGACTCATTTGACTTTGCTCATCGACTCTGAAGTGTGGTTACAATGATGACATGCAAAATCAACAGACATCTCCACTGCAGCATCCCTATGAAAGTAGGTTCTTACTGCTCTGTTGCATCTTTTAGCTTTAAGAATCAAAACTGATCCAGCATTTGGTCTGGCCTCATGTTTGAAGGAAGCAATACGCCTACGCACATAAAATTTTTTTAAGAGAAAACAAAAGTTAGGAATGTTATTGGGAAACAACTAAACCTCCATATCAAACATCTGTGCAGGTACATTCTGCGTCTCACTGGCATATAGAATAGCTGATGATTTTGATTGTTGCCTTTCTATATCTCTCTCTGACACTGCTACCATTATGCATTATTAAGTGAAAACTTGACCCCTTTGAAGTTAATGGAAAAAAGCCTTCCTACTTTTAATGTGAGTTATTATCTTTCAGCAAGGTTACTGCATGGATCGAATCTTTGTGCTACCAGCAAGCGCTGTCCCTTGACTCTAAAAGGACTCTGCAAACATGTAGATGTTCTTGGTATTACATCCTGCTGAAGGATGTGAACATTTTACTTTAAAAACAGCCTTTAAAAAATAACAGCTAGTAATATATCTCATTGGACTGCTGTGAGATCATTTGTACAGTACAAATTAGTATTTGTACTGTGAAGCACCTTTGGATCTTTGGATGAAAGATGATGTGTTTAAATGCAAAGTATTAAAATTCATCTCTGCATGGAATTTTTTAAGAAAAAAAAAAGGTGAGCAATTCAGTTTAATTAGTCAACTAATAAAAAAATTAAAAATGCTTAACAATGTGCAATTTACATTTCTCAATGGAAACCAATATTATGCTTAGATTATAGTCAGGATAATATTATTAGTAGAATGACTGACTCAAATTAATCATGACTGAAAATCTGATTACCACAAGGGATCATGCTGCTATCGTAGACTTCACATACCTTTCCTTTTATCTCCTTATTACAGCATCAAATTTCTCCCTCTGTGCAGAGAGTGTACAGGATTTTCAGTTCTCAGTGTCTTAAAACTGCTGCTTTGATATTATAATGCACATCTTGTGAATGATGGGCCTCAAATTAATTTTGTTCTTACAAAGAAGAAACTACAGACAAGGACAACTGTTTTTAATAATACTATTTACAAGGTGCTAATGTGCAATTTGTTACTTGTCAAAACAATGGGAATTATGTTCTCGTTCTATGTTAGATATAATTAACTAATACTTTCCAAAGGATATGCAGGGAGAAGAGGTGTCTCATATTTTTAGCTTTGTTGCAAATTTCATTATTTGCCTTCATTTGTTCTCTTTCTCAGAATGCAAAAGTTTAAGTTATGTCTCCAGTATGCTCTAAAGAAATTCGTTATAAAGAAGTTAGGTTTCCTCAGCTTCAAGGGTATTTATGTTCTGTGTAGGTACATATCCATAAAGATCTTTTAAAGGAAATAATTGTGAATTAGATTGTGTACAATGAATTATTACATAAATGTTCTTCTGAGATTAAAAAAAAAAAAAAAAGCACTTTCTAGCCTTTGTATCTTTTAAAACACTTTTTTTCCCCAACAAATTATGCATAATACATTATAAATATATTTCTTTTGGCTAACTAAATTAGTTTACAGCTTATTTAGTTGGGACATTGAAATGCATTATTTTTATGGTCTTGCTTAACTGAAAGAGGCTGTACAAGCCTATAGTAAAAATAAGCCCTATCCCAAAGAGTTTACAATAAAATGACAAGATGAGAAAGGTACATGAAATAAAAAGTAGAAAAAGAAGGATACGAGAACAGTCTGATGACATTTTCTAGCACAGAAAAGTTGCGGGTACAATTTGTAGCAAACCAGACTACATCTACTCTTTTAACTGCATCCACCCCAGGGAGGGATGCTTGGCAGCCAGCCTCAGAAGTAGTCTCCTCTAGGGTAGATTAGCTGTATTTGCATGAGCAGTTCTTGGCTTTAGATCCTTGCTGGGCCTTGTATAGTTTATGCAAGGGTCCATTTGTAAATATATACATGTGTGTGTATATATAAAATATATATTTATGTATATTTTTGTTGATCTTTGTGTGTCTGTGTGTCTGTATGTGTGTATATGTATTTATTGATGGGAGGGTTGAGGAAAGGACTTCAAATTAATGTGTCTGAAATAATAAAACAATTGTGCTGCTGTCCACCTGAAAGGTTTTTTACAGCATGAAAATATGGCCATATGGTACATATATTGAGAGGATGACCAAGGACATAGGGGAGTGTAGGAAGGGCAAACGAAGCTGGTGAGGGGTCTAGAGCACAAGTCCTATGAGGAGCGGCTGAGGGAACTGGGGTTGTTCAGCCTGGAGAAAAGGAGTCTGAGGGGAGACCTTTTCGCTCTCTACGACTACCTGAAAGGAGGTTGTAGCGAGGTGGGGGTCAGACTCTTCTCCCAAGTAACAAGCGATAGGACAAGAGGAAATGGCCTCAAATTGTGTCAAATTTAGATTGAATATTAGGAAACATTTCTTCACCGAAAGGGTTGTCGGGCATTGGAACAGGCTGTCCAGGGAAGTGGTTGCGTCACCATCCCTGGAGGTATTTAAAAGACGTGTAGATGTGGCGTTTAGGGACATGGTTTAGTGGTGGACTTGGCAGTGTTAGGTTAACGGTTGGACTTGATGATCTTCAAGGTCTCTTCCAACCAAAACAATTCTATGATTCTATAAGGTCCCCAGTCTGGTAGATAATAATGAAGGAGTACTCAGGACAGGGGGAGAATAACCCCTCTCATCTGTAATGCCTATTGAAAGCATTTGTTGTATCATGCAATCCACTGAATTATGCTTGGATTTAATTTAGGAGGGAAGTTTTGGATCAGAAGAGAACTTAGGAACAAACTAACATTTATAAACCATGAGCAGCCAGTACACTAAGACCAAAACTGAGCTGGAGAGTGAAATTATTTGATACCTAAATAACACTAATGAGCTCCAAGAAACTCACTGAAATCAAGCATTTCTACAAGGATCTACCAATACTAGGATAACTCATACAACATAAATATAAAAAAATTAAGTGCCTTTTTTAATATGTATAGAATTCACCTCACCTATATTCAAACATCTAATAATCTTCAAACCTATCTTTTGTATTTTTATAATTTTAAAACCTGATTTAACAATCTAGGTTGACTATAGAGTCTCTCTGGAAACTCTTTCACTCTCTCCAGAGAGAGAAATTGTCTCTGGAGAAGCCTGCTTTGCTGTACTAACTGTAGAGAAACCTAAGGCAACTCCAGTCTTTAATGATTAAGTCCTTTGTTGTAGGTATCTATAGATGCTTGGGTACCTAAGTGAGGTGATTATGGGCTACAACTCTCACTTTTGCTTCTCTTTACATCTCAGGGATTGTAACATCATGGAAATTGCAATTCATAGAAATGATAGTTGTTTCAGGGAAAACAAAACAAAAAACCAAACCCAAAAACCAACCAAACAAAAAACAGAGTCAGGGGGTAAGGCAGCAGCCACAGAAGGAAATGAAGGAGAGGGTTCACATCACTTTTATCCAGGCAATACAGGTCCTACCTGTTAGGCATATACCTTTCAGATTGCAGAGTATGTGGGGACGCAAAACAAGAAAGGGAACCCACCACAGCTGCTGAGATATGGCCAATATGTAGCCAAGATTACAAGAATCATGGGGGAAGAAAATGAGGCAAGGGGAAATCTGATAATGCAGTTTAAAGGCCAGAGCGTAGACCTGAGAGACAGTAAATATAAAACCTGATCTTAGGGGTTTTATGAATTTTACATTAGATCTCAATGCGTTGAATGCTGAAGCAGTCCAGGGAAAACAAGCTAAAAGCCAGACTTCTCCTCACAGTGCCTAGGATAATAGAAATAAGGATGCATGCCCAGGTTTCTTCTCCCTTACTTTTCTTCTGGTCCCATGATGCTTCTGTTCTTGAAGATAAAATAGGCAAGAGGCTTAACGGCAAGGCACCTCCACATTCATCACCTAGCTCCTGTTCCGAGAGGCAGGGTTAGGGGTCCTTTAAGCTAGCATGACAGAGGAATTGCTTCTTGGAAAAGTGATTTAACCATTAGGATATAGCACAAAAGTATCTACATCTGCGACTGCTGTGATCTGTGCCAGACTCTGTTAGTCATAAAATTCGGGCAGAAAGGATATGCTAGATATTCAGCGCAACCAAGATGGTGAATCTCCTTGGCATGTGCAGTAATAGGATTTTAAATTTAAAAAATAATTTATCTATCTTAAACAGAGAAAACTTCCGTGTGTGCCATCGTGCCATTTTCTGAGACTGAAACATCTCAGTTCTGCCCACTTTGTTGTCTAGATTCACAGAATCACAGAATGGTAGGGGTTGGAAGGGACCTCTGGAGATCATCTAGTCCAACCCCCCTGCCAGAGCAGGGTCACCTAGAGCAGGATGCACAGGGCTGCGTCCAGGCGGGTTTTGAATATCTCCAGAGAAGGAGACTCCACAACCTCCCTGGGCAGCCTGTGCCAGGGCTCTGTCACCCTCACAGGAAAGAGGTTTTTCCACGTGTTCAGGCGGAACTTCTTGTGTTCCAGTTTGTGCCTGTTCCCCCTTGTCCTGTCGCTGGGCACCACTGAAAAGAGTCTGGCCCCATCCACTTGACACCTGCCCTTGAGGTATTTATAAGTGTTGATGAGGTCCCCTCTCAGTCTTCTCTTCCTCAGGCTAAACAGCCCCAGCTCCCTCAGCCTTTTCCCATAGGAGAGATGCTCCAGTCCCTTAATCATCTTTGTGGCCCTCCACCGGACTCTCTCCAGTAGTTCCTCGTCTTTCTTGAGCTGGGGAGCCCAGAACTGGACACAGTACTCCAGATGGGGCCTCACTAGGGCAGAGTAGAGAGGGAGGGTAACTTCCCTCAACCTGCTGGCCACACTCTTCTTGATGCACCCCAGGATGCCGTTGGCCTTCCTGGCCACAAGGGCACATTGCTGGCTCATGGCGAATTTGTTGTCTACCGGGACTCCCAGGTCCTTCTCCACAGAGCTGCTTTCCAGGAGGTCAACCCCTAACCTGTACCAGTGCACAGGGTTGTTCCTCCCCAGGTGCAGGACCCTGCACTTACCCGTGTTGAACCTCATGAGGTTCCTCTCCGCCCAACACTCCAGAATGTCCGGGTCTCGCTGAATGGCAGCACAGCCTTCTGGTGTATCAGCCAGTCCTCCCAGTTTTGTATCATCAGCAAACTTGCTGAGGGTGCCTTTAGACTCCTGAATGCTTTTAAAGATCTTACTTCCAGTTTCTTTGAGCCTCAGTTTTCTATGTTTTCTCTCTTTCGACAATTGTTATGTTTCCCTGGAAAAGTAAAGAATTTCACATTTGTAAATTGCTCAGACACCCATGTAATGCAGACCTCACAAGACTCTAGATAAAAAGGTTAAAAACTAAATGCAATGATACTTCCCATACTTCTCTCCCTCCATTTATGAAAGCAGAGAGTATAATAAGAACTAGCAGACAGAGCTTTCTGGAAAACCTCTTACTGCCTAAAATAACGAGGAAGTTGTTCGATCATACTAGAAATATTACTGAAATAATTCTGTCAATGTCAGATTCTGGCAAGTGTCATTTTCTATTTGCTACATGAAGTACTATGCGTTCAAGTTGCTGTGGAACTACCCCAGGGCTTGCAGAGTCGTTGCATGTAACTCTTCAGAACCGTTTTGTCTAACATTTTTATCTACTTTTGTTGCTTCTTTGTTTCATCTCTACCTGTGTTTCTTCTAATTCTGCATTTCAATTTATGTTGGCCCAGTCTTATTGCAGGTAAGTTCATTGTGCTTAAGGATACATATGCTAATACCTGTTTAAAGTACACTGCAGAGACTCAAAGCCACACAGTTATTTTGTATATGATACGCTGTGCAAATGAAGACAGGCAAGAGAGTATATCATTTATAAATAAGATTCCAAGGAGTGTATCCCAAATGTGTGTTAAAGGCTACAAAGCATGTCTATCAAATAAAAAAAAAAAAAAAAGAGAAAACTTTTCTGTTTTCAAGTAGTCTGTATATACTGACTCACAGTAATACTCTGGAGTGAAAATTTTCTGCATTTCCAAGGTGAAAGGTCAGCTGAAAAGCTTTTATATAATATCACTCAATATTTTACTGTTATGTCCTAATACGGGAGAAGCTTTGTAATGGAAAAGCTACTTTATGTTAATTGGTGGAATCTAGAAAAAATACATAGTTATATATCCCTGTCTTCTGCTTTTTCAGGAAAATAATACTTTCATGACATAAAAGCATCCAGCTTCCACTATACATTTCACAAACTTCTCTGTTACAACCTACAAGCTGAATTTCTCACTTGTGATGATATTGCTATCACAAAAACACTGTATGACACTAAAATACAATCGCTGACGCATTAGTCGTGTTCTACCATTCAATCGCTATTTATTTTACCATTTCAAAGATCACGTTTAAAAAACAAGAAAGCATTGGCACGCCTGCATAGGGACAGAACTCTGACCTTAATGAGATATAATCCTTTTACAGCTGTTACTGTTTTAATCTTCCGTAAAGAAACGGCACTGCCGCCCAGGTCCGCTCTCTTTGACGATGGCCAAGGATGATAACATCCTGGAGTCCTAACGCACTGAGACTCTGCCGAGGCATGATGCGCCGCTGAATGTGGGGCACTGCAAAGCTAAAGTCGGAGCAAAGGTCGTGGATTAGAATGAATTAAGCAAACATGGATTAAGAAAGATCAATGAGCAGGGACACAGACTCATCAGGCTCTGTTTAGATAATCTGCCTGCTCCGACTAACATCTTCTTCCAATGTTACAGCTGAAGAAAATGCACTTGAAGCTCACTCTTGTCAGCTCCTGAAAAAAACATCAGTAAATCATGCAGACAAGATAGTACCCCGAAATGTAAAAACTCTGCCAAGGACTGATACTGACCCTGGTCCCCAGATACCAAGTACCATGACTGAAAAGACAGGTCTGCAATCCCAGCTGATGAAACCATCAGGTCAGCTGCTCTAGCCCAGTCAGTGCATCACCGAGGAAGAACAGAGAGAAGCAACAAATGATACTGTAGTAAACCGCGGAAAAGGGCAACAGGAAAAATCAGAAGGGCATTCTCCAACGTTGTGCACTACGAGTGAGGACAGAAATGTTGGCAGAAGAGACCTGTCATTTCAGAGGAAATAGCTTGTAGAAAGATATAATCCTACAGACTGATCAGAGAAAACTCTCGGGGTCACAAAAGCTGTGAGAGAAAGTTGAAATGAGTGGAGTTCCCATAAGCCACACGGTGAGTAGGGACATGAAAAGTGTGAGCAGAAGTATTAGGACATTTACCGACTAAGAGAAGTCTCATAAAGAATTGGACCTGTCAGTCAGTAGAAAAAACAATGTCCTGACTCGTGCATAAGGTTAAAGTTGTTGGAAAAATAACAAGGAAGTGTTATCAAATCTCCCACACTGAGATCTATTTTTTATTGGTGTATACTCTGCTAGCCTGGAAAGTTAAAAAACAAAAAAGAAAAATCTGTCAAAGAGCTGAAAAGAACATATAGTAGACTTCACAGTATAGGAGCCACCTGAGAAGTGATGGCATGTGTGCTGAACACATCTCACCCTGTAAGACCTCATAAGATCTCAGATCCTAATCTCAACCCACTTTTGCTTCCTTAATTAAGTGACACCTACAGAATGATTGTTCTGTAGAATTTAGAAACAGAAGAAACTTGTATAGTCAAGTTGCTTTTTTCTCTGTCACTGCAGGATTTTTCTTAGTGGTACGTTTGAACTGATTTGCCACACTAGCTATATCACAAACATGCTAAAGAATTTTACAGATAAACCAATAAGATTTTTGCTTAAGTAACAGTGTACAGCCAGAAACACTACCAACAAAATTAGGAGAAAGGTTGATTTCTCACAAAGTAACTGATGGAAAAATACTTACTTTCCTGTTGGGGAAGAAGATCGTAGAAACTGCAAATGGTAACAAAATATATTTAACTTCCAGTCATCTGTTCACGATTCCATAGGACGGGGATGGTTCCAGCACACAAATGAACTGCAGGATGTATGAAGAAGATATTAAAATCAGAAAACGATGTCAAAACAATCCTTTATTCACATAATGCATAAAGGACTGAATTTGTCCCTTATTGCCTGTCAGAACAGAAAGTGACTTGCTTATCTCTAAAAACTCACTCATTCTATAAAGAATAAATAATGTAATGATTCATGTTTGCCTCACACTCAGCTTGCTCTTGTATTTTTCAAAAAAACCCAACCCAACCGAAACAAATAAAAAAATCAAACTTAGTATATGGGGTTTGTTTTCTTGTTTTCCCGTGTTTTGGCATCCAGTCAAAGACCCAGGAAATGACTAACTCAGTGCTGGATCTGAATTCAGTCGAATGTAAATGCTTCCATAAAATAACGGATCGAATCAGGATTCGTCCGCCCCAGCACCCTTCCTTCAGCAGACACGAGGACGGGGAACGGGCGTGCCTAGAGCCATCCCTTCTCCTGGCACACTCTTGCAGCACTAAGGGTCTGAGGGACTTCCTGAGACGAAGGCTCCAGACTTCTGTGTTCAATAGACAAGATGGGCCTGTCCTCAGTCCTTTTAAGAATCTAATTACACTTTTGGCTTCTGCAACGTCTTGTGGCAATGTGTTCCACAATTTAATTACAGGCGTGATATGACAAAGTACTTCCTCTGTTTATTTCAAAACTGCTGCATGAAACTTGCGTTGAGTGCTCTGTGGATTTTGCATTGTGAGAAATAATGAACAGTTAAACAGTTTACTGTACGTCTGTGATAAAGAGCAAATTATCATCCTTCAAGCAACTTGAGCTAGCTAGTTTCTCATCGGGATCACTTAGAACAGAATATACTGAAAAAATACATAAATATACAAAAACTGTATTTGTGTGAAAATCACAGTATCCTGAAAGGAGAGGGGGAGAGAAATTATAGCAGTTATTTGTTCACAGTTTGGGGTTTTCTGTTTGTTTGTTTTATATTGACTAAGGAAGTCTTGCTTTTAACCATTTGCACAAATAGACTTTAAATTATCTAGCCCTGGGAATGTTCTAACATCTATGCATTTTTAAAGGGTATTCTGTTAATGTAAGGGTAGAATGATTCCTGAAAGTACAAAGTTCATAATGTATATGATTACAAATTCCTTTTGCAATCTGTGTACTGCCTTATTCACTCCCTGATATTTAAGGGCACTTACTGAGGGAATGTAAGTGTTATTACAGTGAGTGACATACCATATGGCAAGCAGGATCAGCTGCAGCTTTGCACACTGTTGTCATTTTTCCCCTTGTACTACAGTTTTACATGTTGTAATGTTTTTCTGTGATTGTTCAACATTCTACCGTTTAAGCCTGCCATATTATAAAATGTCATTTCAGGGGGTTGCAGCTGAACCTGCTCACCATAAGTCTGCATTTATTTCACAGATGTCTATCACACTGTCATCCCACAGGTGCACTCAAACTTTAAAATTTTCCTGTGCCTCGGCTTCTAATGTAAGAAAAATGTATTATGCAAGATGAGGAAATGGCAGCCAAAAAAGTAAATGCTGCTAAATGTCACTTCACAATACAACATGGGCATGCAAATGCAAGTAACCTTATAGGTTGATAATATTTGCACTCTCAGTAAAATGTGATGTGCAAATGATAGTGCAAGGGCCAGGTCCTGAAAAGTAAAGGCCCTCTCCAGGGTAAAAGTAAGAAATATAAATGTGGGGTTTTTTCCATTAATATGGGAGAAGTTTTATTTTTTCTGTGCTTCTGGTCAGTTGTCATCAATGAAAATTTTCTAAAACTGAACTTGTCTGAAGGTTATTTTCTGCCTTAAGTGGAGTTCCAGGTGGTTTAAATGTAGTCCCATTGCTCCATTCTCAAAGCGTGTTAGAAAATAAGGAATGCTGAATGCATAACTGAAAAAAAAAGGAAGAAAAGAAGTTAAATAATAGTGTAACAGTTAAGTGTAATCACACATTTAAGGAAAAAGTGGATTTCTATGACTGTTCCTGCAAAGTTCATACAACTATGGAGGACATTTTCTTCTCTCTTCGCTTCATTTCGTTGCGCTTCACCTCACCTTTCCTCTTTCCTCTTTCCTCTCCTCTTTCCTCTTTTCACCTCAACGTATCCTGGCTTTTTTCTATCTGTAGGTCACCAGCAATGTTGTGATCTAAGATTCCACTGCAGGGTCAGACTGTGCTGCATATCTACCTGAATGATCCACTTAATTCAGCTAGGCTGTTAACACACATAGATACACAGGGAGAAAGACAATTAAAAAATAACAAAGGAAAAATTTGTCAAGCAGCAAGTGTCACTGGTCCAAAAAAAAGATTTTTGAATCTCAATTTCACTTTTAGATCTCCATTAGAAACTTAGTTTTCTTTATGCACCAATCGGGAAATCTGCAAAAGACGACAACTAACAAATCCTTCAATAACGAATTCTAAAAAAAGCACGTTTTTGAATTAGAACAGTATTATCACCAAAAATATTTTCAGTGTGAAACAATAAATATAGATTCACAACCAGTGTTATTTCTATGCTCAGATAAAATTTTTTGGTTTTGACATTTTGAAAATTAAAGAATGGGTAGATGTGAAAATAGCAAAAGATAAATTAAAATGTAAAGGAAAGAACAAAATCAAAATATATTTAAGCTTTTAATTAAATAAATCACCATAATTTGTTCATAAATTTGGAGTACATGCCAATGCAGTTCAATATTTATAATACTATATATTCTGAGATCATATTGGGTTTGATATCAGCATAGAGTCACAATAAAATGAGTGCCTTGTTGATTATTAAATTAACTGAGATTAGATATGGCCTAATACTTTTGGTAAATTCTTCTCTGATCAGTTATTCTGATTTATAACAAGAAAACATGGATTTATTGTGGTCAAAATAATAGAAAACATTGATACTGTTTTATAACTGCAATTGAAGTTACTGTTTTATATTAAGGCCTTTACTACTTGCTTTGCTTTGCTTGTTTTTATCAGGACTGGAAGACAGGGTAGCCTGGTAACAAAAAGCACTGCAAAAAGGGAAGTTAAAACCCCTTCTCCCTCATTAATATGTGTATTTCATGTCTTACTTAATCTACTTTAAGTACTCGTTTACCAGATATTTTCTGACTGGGCTTGGTTAATAACTAGCAAGCAGCACTGAAATATGTGCTTAAAGAATCATATCTTAATTTTTCTTTGCAAACAACAAATACGATTATTAGAATCTTTCTTGGCAATAGAGAGGTTTCTCTAATTAAATAACCACAATAAATTTCACTGATGCCAAACAAACACCTAAGGCCTAATTTTTTTTTTCCTACTTGGAAATCTGAAAGTCTGTTAAAGAAAAAGGTTTTTAGAGAAAACAGTCTTTAGTTAGAATTCTGTTAATTTTGTACAGTTATTGTCACTCCCTTCTTTTATATAATTTTATATTAATTTCCTGTTGAAGGATTTGCATTTAAATAACAGCAGCTGTCAAGTTTTATGGCTTAAGATGTTGACACAAATATAAGAGAAAGTGTTGTAGTTTAACCCCAGTCAGCAACCAAGTACCACGCAGCCGTTCGTTCCCCCTCCCCCTCCCAGTGAGATGGGGGAGAGAATCGGAAAAAAAACCCTCATGGGTTGAGATAAAGACAGTTTAATACAATAGCAAAGGAAAAGAGAATAATAATATTAATGATGAAAGAACATACAAAACAAGTGACACACAATGCAATTACTCACCACCCGCTGACTGATGCCCAGCCCGCCCCTGAGCAGCGACCCCCCCGGCCAGCTTCCCCCAGTTTTTATACCGAGCATGACATCATACGGTATGGAATATCCCTTTGGCCAGTCTGGATCAGCTGTCCCGGCTGTGCCCCCTCCCAGCTTCTTGTGCCCCTCCTCACTGGCAGAGCATGGGGGGCTGAAAAGTCCTTGACTTAGTATAAGCTCTACTTAGCAACAACTAAAACATCAGTGTGTTATTGACATTATTCTCATCCTAAATCCAAAACACAGCACTACACCAGTGACTAGGAAGAAAATTAACTACCCCAGCCAAAACCAGGACAGAAAGGTACTGAAAAGTCTATTGCAATTGAATGAGGTTGGGTAAAATTGTGCTTCAAGATTTTAGTTCCACTGGTGAGCTTACTTGTTATTTATAAAGGAAACAGAAGCAATTTCTCTTTACAAGCTTTGCTCTCATGTTTGCAATGCCAGCTGCAGATACTGTCCCAGCTGAGACAGAACAGGGTAATTCTTTTTGTTCACTCTGATTCTGCAATTCAATGGGCGTTAGAGAAGTTGGGAAACAAGGAAAAAGAGAGCTATAGAACAAAAAATGTAAATGTGATTCTAAAGAAAACAAAGTCTTAAAAAGAAAGTGACGACAGCAGGCTACTGAAAAAGCAAATATACTGCAATATGCCAGAAAGCTTCAGAAAAATAATATTTTTAATTTTGTTTCGATGCTTTCAAAGTGAGTTTGTTCTTCTTCTAGACAATCATTAACAAACAGACCTTATAATGTTGCAATCTCTATTGAAAATAAATATCCAAAACATAATTTTTCTAGTATTTTTCTATTAATAAGCAGTTTCTTAAATCTGTATTTGCTCTTCATCCAACTTTTAAGAAGTGATTTATTTTTACGTGAAATTAGTATTTTCTTAGTGTTCACTGAATTGCCAAAATATTTTTATGTTAAAAAAAATATATATTTTTATAGCTTGTGTTTTGTTACACAAAATAATGCAAACTATGAAAAGTTTAAGCTAATATATTTTCCCAACTAATATGATTGAGCTATAAAAATAACCATTTTAGTGGAAAGACCAAATAGTTCTGCCATGTAGCCTTATAAACTACAGAATATAATAGATATACATTTTGCACAGAATAAAAGTTTTGCAATAGCTGAAAATAACTAGCAATAAAAAATTCAATAACATAATATATTTATACCACAGCATTTAAGTAAGTGGTCAGGAGATGTCTCACCTAACTTTAGAGGTCTACAAGACATCTGCATATTTACTATTCACTTTCAATTTTTTTTTATATCCAATGGAGATCAATAGGCAGTAGAGGATGGAATTTATGTGACTAGCTATAGACATCTACTTTAGGATTATATGAATCACAGGCTGAGTGCCTGTTCCCACTAATAATAAAAGAAGCCTACGCAAAGAGCTCGGTTGTAGGTGTCTGCTTAATACAGATGTAAAGGTAAATTAAAAGAATCATCCCTATTTACTATTTTCTTTACCTGACATGGCTCAGATGACTAGTTTTCCATGACAGTAAATTCAGAGGGTGGATTATTTACAAGGATTACAGTTGAAAGTACATATTCCATATTTGCGTGGCAGTAGAAATTAACCTGACCTATACGAAGTTTGCCTACAGAGAAAACCTATGTCAGACAATACTTAATTACTAAGAAATATAAAATTCACAGTAGTTGATGTCTCAATATACAGTCATTCTTAACATCAGTTGGAACCTATGTTATATGAGAAAATTCACACAAGAACATCTAGATTATATTATGACTTGCCAGTAATGCCAAGTGCTTTTGGAAAGTTGCTTGTCTCTACGTTTGCGATAACAGCTTGAATGTGTTAGGTAATATACAGGATTTGATACACAACATGTCATATTCAGATATGGTCATTTAACAACCATTATTCATGAAAAATTACACTCCTCAACATATCAGAAAGTTTAGCGAGTTTAGAATGGGAAGTTTAACAAAGATTTTCTTCCAGCTGCAATTATGGCAGACACGATAAATAGTAATACTTAAACACGGACATAAATGCTGCCATTGCTAAAAATGTAATGTTGTCTTTTCTGATGAGCAGTGGGAAGAGTAAGGTAAATCAGGTGAAAGAGTAGAAGTAGAAAATAAATCAGTAAATATGAAGAGCTGATATAAAACAGAATGGAAAAGGAACAAAATAAATTAATTCAAATGGTGTAGTGGTGGATGCGAAATACTTCATTATATAAAAAACTATTGCTAATCATTGAGAAAACTAACTAGATTAAGTAGTTCAACACTTAACAGCAATGCATGACGAAAAGTCATATGGAATCATCTATAGAGTCATACAGTTTCCCTTAGAAAACCGTCTGGTGTTAAGTTCCTATGCAGTGAGATGATATGCATGGCCAAAGGAAAGGAAAAGCTTCTGCTCATGTTTTTAACTACAGATGATCATCAATAAGTTTGGGGACTTGTAAAGGAAAAAAAACTAAAAGGTGCAAGAAAAAAGTCAAATGTTTACCACTGATGTGACAAAACTTAACAAAGAAGACGTCAAATCCCAGACAGATTTTTTTAGTAGACTTATATTAGTTCAACACTAGTTAGGATTAAAAGCTGTTTTAAATTAGGAATTACTTATAAAAACAGGACAAATGTTTTTACCATCTAGAATTCCTTTTCATAGCAGCTCTAATAGTAAGTGGGAAAGACATTTAAGCAAGCTAAAATATTAATAATTTAAAGGTAATTTTTAAAATTTTGTATCACAAGAAAATAATTGAAACACTATTCTTTAACGAGTACTTTACGTCATTTGTGTAGTTTCTGTTTAGTGATAGTGTTTGTCAGTGCACAATGTTTATGCGTAGGACTTCAAACATATCTCACAAATTCTCGTGTTCAACTATTATGATTGATCTTGCCATTACCTCCAGTTGTAGAAACCCTAATAATTTAAACTCAAGTGTTTGCCGCTAGTTAGCCTAGTAAATTTAGTCTGCCTCTGAAAAGATCAAGCTATTACAATTTTATCTTTCTAAAAAGAGCTACTTATTTTCTGTGAAAAGATTAAGGAACCTGTTACTCCATCTGTAACAGTATATAGTTTCTACAGCAAAGAAATCTAACCAATCTGGGGAAACTGGCTGTTTGCTCAAATAGCTGGCTGAGTGAACCATTAAAATGGCACATAGAAGCTCCAGAGTTTCATCTCCTCTTTTGGTTATATATTGTCTCAGTGTGTTCTAGAAAAACACAGAGCTCCTCTGTCTCAGAGCCTGAGTTGGGAAAATGCATAAATAAATGTTTTCTATTGTACTCTTCATCTCAGGAATTTTGCATAACTTGGAAGTAATTAAAAAATGACATGCCACAAAGCCTGAATATTAGATTAAAATATTTTACAAGTTCAGAAGCTAGAACAGAGGAAAATAGAACAAAATTTTCTAATGTGGATTCTTTAATACACTTTCTGAAAAGATGTATTCTTCATTCTTCCATATAATGTAGAGGACAAAATATTTTGGACCAGAGTATGGTTCTGCATCCAAGTGTCTAGGATGTTCGACTTGTGGGTTGAGAGTCCCAGGCAGTTCCAGACACAGTGTCTGTATCTCATATTTAGCACCCATTGGAGAATAACTGGAGAATACCCGTATATAAGTGTCAATTTACCTGGGCTGGTACTAGGGTATACTGTCATTTTCTCTCCTCTTGACTGAGACTCTAAAAGGATTTTGCATGAAAAAGTTCTTGCTTTTGGACCAAAACCACAATCAGAAGCAGGTTCAATCCCGACCTCAACGTCAACATGTTCAGTGCTAGACAGCCAGAGTCTACACATCTCCAGCTCCTGAGAAGCAGCTTTGCTGGGATTTAAAGAATTGTGAATATGGACCAAGGCACCTGCATATCACTGAATACATTTAAATCCCCTCCTCCTTTTTTCTATCTAGCTGCTTCTTCCTGCTCTCCCCAAGCAGACCATTGTTTTTGACCGGTAATCTGTGAAAGAAAAGATCTGGGACGGA
This sequence comes from Phoenicopterus ruber ruber, assembly GCA_009819775.1. NCBI lineage: Eukaryota > Metazoa > Chordata > Aves > Phoenicopteriformes > Phoenicopteridae > Phoenicopterus > Phoenicopterus ruber. The sequence continues at coordinate 183,429,450 of CM020215.1, read as the reverse complement.
ACTCAATGAGGAAGACTAATAGAAAAATGCACGGCAAAATCAACAGACCATCAGCCCGCTTTAATTAGTTATCTTCTTATTGTAATTTAGTCTGATGTGCAAAAAGTAACTGTAAAAGCATTACTTCTTTATATATCTAAATACTAACATAAAAATATCATTAAAAAATCTTTTAGTGATTTTCTATTATGTCTCATAATTGAAGTAATGGTTACTCTACAATGCATCTACTGTGCTAGTACACATTAAGCAAACATTAGCAAAACCAGAGAAATTTCAATGGAATGGAACAGTGTTATATGCTGATTATTGGTTTTTTTCTGCAGTGTATCTTTCAGCCCAATAACAGCATTGAATATACTTCAAATTCTCACTGGCCCTGAAAGATGTCACAAGAATTTTCCAGCCTGGTGAAAAACTCATACCACTTTATCCCCCAGCACAATATCTCAGCAGCCTTGTCCTCAATTTTGGTGGCCTATTGCTGCACGAGAAGAACTCCAAACACCTTTTCAAAAAAATCTCGCTGCTAAGCTTAACTACCTCTCTTCAGTACACCTGCTCCTGCTCATGCATTTCTCCTACCACAGGCAACTTTCCCCTGATGGAGCTTCTTTCCCAGCATACAACCTTCTCCACTTTACACTCAGAGGAACTTCTCTCCGTACTGTCATCTCCCCATCGCCTGGGAATACATCAGTGTTGCCAAAATGTTTTGGATGCACTGGCTGCTTCCATGTGTGGCATTAGCTCCATCTCACCCCTGCTGGTACTCCTTCTGTCTTCTTTGTTGATTATCCTGTAATGATCATTTGTTCCCTTTCTCCTTCCCATTTTTCCTCCACCTGATAACAATAAGTGCCCATTAGTGGTGCTGAAATTACCTTTGGATAAAGAAGAGGTGTCTTTTTTATTAAATAAGCTTCAGTTGGAGCAGAGACCTAAGCATGTGTCTAACTTCATCCATTGAAACAGACTCAGTTTCATGGGATTATTTATGTGTGCAAATTATATTCATTACTACTTAAGAATGATTGGTCAGGTTGTACCCGAAAAGCATCAACCGTACCAGTGTGAACTGCACTAGTAAAATAATATATCCAGTTTAGGGGGGTTGTTGTAGTCTCTCCCTTCCACATTCCCTTTCCAGCTAATAAATACTGCTGTGCTACTCTTAGAAGTTTTGCTTGCAGAACTATTTCAGAAATTTAGCAGCTTCTTATTCTTTATTTCTCTCATCTCCCTTGAGAAAAAGTGCGCAGAGAAGAGCATTTGGTAAGGAAGTAGTGTATTGGGTTTGTGTGGCAAGGTATTGGTAGCGGAGAGGCTGGCGGGGTGGCTTCTGTGAGAAGCTGCTAGAAGCTTCCCCTATGTCCGACAGAGCCAATGCCAGCCGGCTCCAAGACGGACCCGCTGCTGGCCAAGGCCGAGCCCATCAGTGACGGCGGTAGTGCCTCTGGGAGAACATAGTTAAGAAGCAGGGGGGGGAACTGCTGGGGAAAGAAACAGCAGCAGAGAGAGGAGTGAGATGTGAGAGCAACAACTCTGCAGACACCAAGGTCAGTGAAGAAGGAGGGGGGGCAGGTGTTCCAGGCACCGGAGCAGAGATTCTCCTGCAGCCTGTGATGAAGGCCATGGTGAGGCAGGCTGTCCCCCTGTAGCCCATGGAGGTCCACAGTAGGGCAGATATCCACCTGCAGCCCGTGGAGGACCCGACGCTGAAGCAGGTGGATGCCCGAAGGAGGCTGTCACCCCATGGGAACCCCATGCTGGAGCAGACTCCTGGCAGGACCTGTGGACCTGTGGTGAAAGAGAAGCCCTTGCTGAAGCAGGTTTGCTGGCAGGACTTGTGACCCCATGGGGGGACCCACACTGGAGCAGTTCGTTCCTGAAGGACTGCACCCCATGGAAGGGACCCATGCTGGAGAAGTTCACGAAGAACTTTAGCCCATGGGAAGGGCTCACATTGGAGAAGTTCATGGAGGATTGTGTCCCATGGGAGGGACTCCACATTGGAGCAGAGGAAGAGTGCGAGGAGTCCTCCTCCTGAGGAGGAAGGAGCAGCAGAGACAACGTGTGATGAACTGACTGCAACCCCCATTCCCCGTCCCCCTGTGCCACCTGGGGGGAGAAGGGAGAGAAAATCGAGAGTAAAGTTAAGCCTGGAAAGAAGCAGGGGGGTGGAGGTTGTTTTTAAGATTTGGTTTTATTTCTCCGCACAAAATAGACTAAACTTGGGGAAGATTAATTTATTGCCAATTAAAAATAGAGTAGGATAGTCAGAAACAAAAACTAAACTAAACCCCCTTCCCTCTATCCCCCTTTCTTCTGAGGCTCAACTTTGCTGCTTCATTCCTGACTCTTCTACCTCGTCCCCACTCTGAGCAGTGCAGGAGTATGGGGAATGGAGGGCTGGGGTAAGTCTAGAACAGCTCCTCTCTGCCGCTCCTTCCTCCTCATGCTTTTCCCCTGCTCCTGCGCAGGCTCTCTACTGGCTGCAGCTTCCTCCAGGGCACATCCACCTGCTCTGCCATGGGGTCCTCCATCGGCTTCAGTGTGAATATCTGCTCCACTGAGGTCCTCCATGGGCTGCAGGGGGACAGCCTGCCTCACCGTGGTCTTCTCCAGGGGCTGCAGGGGAATCTCTGCTCCAGCACTTGGAGCTCCTCCTCCCCCTCTTTCTTCCCTGACATTGGTGTTTGCAGGGCTGTTCCTCTCACATTTTTCTCACTCCCCTCTCACAAAGCTGCTGTGCAGCATTTTTTACCCTTTCTTAAATATGCTTTTCGTGAGGCACCACCATCTTGGCTGAGGGGTTCAGCCGTGCCCTGCGATGGGTCCGATGAAGCTGGCTGGAACTGGCTGTGTCCAGCACGGGGCAGCCCTGGCCTCTCCCCCCCTGCAGTCCCCCACTACCAACACCTTTCCATGGACCCACAATAAATGAATTCATATAGAAAACAGTTGTAAAACAAAGCAAATAGAGCTTGAGATTACCTTTCTCCTGCTGTATGCTGTGATCATGGATTCCAATCAATTTAATTAAAATAGACATTTTCTCACAAATTCTATTGATTTGGATGAACTCCCATTTCTCTATGAAATACTTTTCTCATTAAAAAATATCAACCAGCCAATTATTATTAATGTTTTAAGCCAACCTCAGCAGGCTAACTAAGCTTCTTTAATAACAGAAAGGGTTTAGAAAACAATCTGCCACAGAAATTTTAAAATTCAAATCAACACCAAAAATTTCATGTGAATTTTAATATTTAAATGCAATTGAGAAAGACACTTAGCAGCTTTAAACTTTAGTCTCTTCCATAGTATATTCAATGATTATATTCTACCTAACACATGAAATCACACATGAAAATGGATAAGAACATTACCTCCACAGTTCAGAGAGAGATGAGTCCTAGGATGTCCATTTTGATGATATTGCTAGAGGAAGGCAAAAATGAGAAATGCTCTGGATTTGAGGTTCTGGAGGTAACAAAACCCGAGCTTTTTGTGCAATAGTGTTTCCCACTGGGTCCATTGTCTCAGTAAATGACATCCTTATGAGCATCCTTTGAAGAGGCAGATGAAGAACTGGGTCCTGTGCCTTTGTGTAAGTGGGCTCCTTTAAGGAAGAGGATAACCAGTTCTTCGCCTTTTGAAAAATAAAGATGAAATAACAATAGTACATATTATAATTAATAATGATGACTTGCAGAATACGTTACAGCTTCAAAGCACTATGAAACCATCAAGTAATTAATGTTTACTTAATGAAATTAATGCAATTCCATATGCAAAGACGTTGAAACAACAGAAGAGCTTTAAAACACACAAGTCAAATTCCGGAGCCCACTTGAGAAGTTGCACAAGTTTGTAGTCAGGTTCTGCACAATTCTTGACGTGTCATGTATGCGCAGTTTCCAAAGGCAGCAGAATCGATCAGTGGAATAAATCACTTGGAAAACAATAAAGTCTCAAAGGAGGTTCAGGCTTTTAGATGGCTCTCCAGAGGGTCAAAATCACATACCTTGATGTTCAAGTTACTCATGTTACTAATAGACAGGAAAGAATTGACCAGATAAAGATGGGGTGTTTTTTTGTAAACAGTGTAAGATTTTATTGCTAATTGATTCTTACAGCTTATTCACGGTATGATTCTGCATTTTCATATACATAGATGTTCCATTGACTTAAACAGGAGCAGTGAGTGCACAAGGAATGGAGAACAAGGCCTTTGAAGCTCAGTATCATTATTTAGATTTCAGGCATGCCTGGAGACAGCACTCTAGATTAATAAAATGCTTTGCTTCAATTAGCTCTGTGTCTCCTGCATCCCTCCCCAATTCCCTCTGCCCTTGTTTAACATACTCCCTTATCCCTTCGCATTATCCAGACAGGTGCTCTCTGCTACCACAGACTGCTGGAAGTTTCACGGAGGAGATTCAGTGTCGGGGGGAGGAGGGTGTGTATTGGTTTCTTGGCTCTGATGCAGGAAAGGAGAATGTGTGAGTCTGTATTTGAGTCTGATCTCTTCTCCCTGAGTATTGTTTCAGAGATCCTTTAAAAATATCTCTGAAAAAAAAATCTTAAAAGATCTCTTAAACGGATATGCTCACTTCTACGTATGGCAAGCACATTTTCACAATCTAGCACAGAAAATCTAAATCAAATGAGTATTACTTCTAGCTGATTAATTTTGGGGGAGAGGGAAGCCAATATAGAAGAAAAAAAATATATTCATTTGTATATATGAAAGAAATCTTTATTGTAGTGGAACTCAGATTTCTGCCATGATTTTCTCTGGTTTTCCACTGTAATAAGCCCCCTCATTTCAGATTTCCTTGAAAGAGGCTTAGGAGCATAATGCAACAGCCACTGAAAACTGACGCATCCTGCAAAGTGGGGGCAGGAAATTATAAGTTTCACATCGAGTTCAATGGGAAAGTCATAAGGCCCTGCTCCTTCTCCCTTGGGGTATTTTCCTATTTTATTGTCAGTACTATAATGGGCAATCAGTTCCTGAAATGGTGCCCTGCTGTCTAGATGAAGCATTTATAGGTTTTTTAAGCAGTCCATTTGAACACTGCAGAATAAAAAAAGTCAGCCCTTGTAAGTTCAGATTTTAGGGCTCTGATTCTGCACTGAACTACGTGTCGGCAAACCTCCTGCCCACTTGGAATTCAGTGTAGGATCAGGATCTCGATTTCCACATCTTCCGCTGCAATTCAGACCTTTATTTATCACAGTTGGAAACAACGTTACAAATAAAAATGCTTCTAAAAACCAAAGTGCCTGTCCCTTTTAAAAGTTAACTTTCCTAGATTTATGCACATATATTTACATAGTAATCCTCTAAATGGAGATACTGCTTCTAATGAATTAAGGGATTACTACAAAAATATATAAATCATCACAGATGTTTTCCATGCAGAAACATTTTCTTGGGAAAAAAAAAAATCTGTTCAAAACTCAAAGGAGAAAAGTCTTTTTGAGGGCCTAACATCACAAACCAGACCCAAGAAAGACCTTATGGGCCAGATCCAATATAAGATTTAGGCCTAAAATGAAACTAAGAGAATTTAGGGATCACTTAAGGTCAGTCTAAATTGGGATTTAGTAGCCCAAACTTGACTACAGCCCAGACCATTATCTAGGTCATCTCTTTTCAGCACTGCTTAATCCTTACAATACCTAAATCTATAAAATGCCTTCCTGTGTGGCTTAAAGTTTGCTACTGATGAAAGTGGCCATACTAGTTCAGACCTGGCTACTGAAGATATATGCCCATTGCCCAGATAAATTCCAAGTTTAATCAGAGGATAGTAAGTCAGTGAGCTATCTATTTCTCCAGACAAGTCTGAAAATATTGCTATGCTTTTTTCACAACTGCTTAATGCTTGGAACTCTTCTTCACAGAAGCTGGAGGCCCATTACTAGCCCTGAGCCAGCATTGGCCATAACCTTAATGGCAGCAACAGGAAAGATCATGTTGCACCCGCCTGCTGAGGTGGGACCTCTGTGAAGCAGGAGTCATGGTATTAGAAGAGAGAGTAAGTTTATGAGTGACTCTCTCCTAGTTGTTATGCCATTCACAAGGAAAGACGTAAATCTGATTTTTTTTTCAGGTCTTTACTCCCAGAACAATTGTCCTTGTAACCAAATGGCATAGGAAGTACATATCTATTCTGAGACAGAGCAAGAATATAATTTATGTCCCACTCAAAGGACAGTCAGAGAACCCTTTCTATGGTCACTTGACTTTTCTGGATACAATGGCTTCATTGCAAGAGTAAAGGCAAACATTTATCAGCAGCTCTCCTCACCAACTTACCACTCCTATCTCAGGAGGTCACAGAGCTTGGTGATTACAGCCATTGCTGTATGGGGGAACAGGAGGCATCAATTGCTTCAGGATTTGAAAATCTGCTTACTGGATGAATGGTTTAACTGCCAGCCTACAGTTCAAAAGACAGGGAGTGCAATTTATCACCACTTTTCAAACTCATTCCCTTTGGTGCCTATTCCCCCAAGGTGTGTAGGCTCTCAAAATCAGCATCTCACTCTTTTCATCTGAATTCTTTCACATCAGAGCAAGAATTTATTCATGGGAACTAGCTACTTACTCTCAGCTGAGTGACATATATCTGAGTTCACCATACCATTTTCATTCTTGGGCTCAATTAACCTTGTCTCATGTAAAATGAAAAAGAAGAATGATAGCATGAGTAGGACTGAATTTTCCATGAAGACTTTTTTTTTTTTTTTTTTTTTTTTAAGATACATTGAAAGACCGAGGACATGGCTCCATAGACAGATGTAAAGATTCATATGGCAACCTATCCCAAATTTCAGCTGACCAACTATAAGCTGACTCCAGTTCCAAGGCTGGGTGGTAGTGTTAACACGGCACTAAGCCCAAGTTAACCAAGCATCAGGACACTCCAGAGAAAATGAGAGCATTGGCAACTTTGCAAGTTTGAAAGGCTTTGAGACTGTGTTTTAGTCACTCCCTCAGCCTCAATGAATAGTTCTATTCAGTAGCAGGTGATTATCCTTAAGAGCAGGACCTATATGCACTCTGATAGAGAGCTAGTAGAGACACCCTACTGTGACTGTTTTTTTGGCAAGCCTCACCAGAGACTTTGGCAGTGTCTCTTCCTCTAAAGTGCTACTGTGCTTTTGCATGGTTGCATTCTTCATGCAAACAAATATCAATGCCAACCCTAAGAACATGAAGAACTGATAATAATTATTGTTTTCACTGCTGGATAGCAGAGAACAACTGCAACATTGAGAAATATCATGCTTTCTGAGCATTTTTTTAGAAAACGTATCTATTTCCTTTAGCTTAAGTAGTAAAATCCAGTTATCTGACAATATATTTGAATTGTATTTTCATTATACGCATGCACATTTTGCAATGGATTACAATTTGTAATTAAGGCCCCATGTGGTTATCAGAATAATTAGTAACTTCCAATAACAATTTTATGTTAATGTTCGTGAAATAATGTATTATACAATTTTAGAACAAAATAAAATAAATTAAAATGTGGAAAGTCTTCAAGATCACACCGTTAGAGCCCAAATAAAACGTTTCTTTTATTAAATTGTTTTTACTCCGTTCCATGTTTGACAATGCATTGTTAGTAGATATATGTTCATATAATTTCGAAGCTGGAAAATATGCACTTGCTTGGACTGAAAATATCTCTTTACAGTATTTTTAATGCTCTCTTAACCTGGTTTCCTCTGGACTACTTCGTGAAGTTTTAATTCTGCGAAGAAAGGCAAAACAAGGTCCACAAAAAATTGTGATAAAGAAAAGAGATGAAAGGGAAGAAATGCAAATGGAAAGAGACATAAAGGGGCAAATGTTTTTAGAAACGGAATAGAAGCAATATATCATCTATTCATAATGTTAGCACTGAAAATTATTTCCAACTTTTGTAGCGATGGTCTATCATTTGCATGAAACATAATAGCCTAAAAAATCACTTAGAGTAGGTGTCTGCCTAACTTCTACTAGTGTTAACAACTGTTGGGATGGGAATAAGCAGAGTTTTACTGTTTATCCACTTGCCTACAGGCTGCAGCTCTTTGCAACACATTCCCTTCATGAACCTTGTTGCCCAAAATCAGGGAACAATAAGACCTGTTCACAAGAGGGAAAGTCCCCTATCTCTACAAAAGATAAAATGTTCTTGGCAAGATGACTCCACTCCAAAGGGTTCTCTGAGACACTGAAAATTTGTGCTGGCCTGAAGGCTTTGCTCTGCCAAGAAAGCATGATTTATTCTGTCTTGTGAGGAACACCACAGTGAGTATGCAGGGAGCAGTGAAGTTTCTGCTAGGCGAGGTGAGAGTTCCCATCTCCTAGAGCTCTGGGTTGTGATACAGGAGTAGTTTAGACTGCCAACAATATGTGTGTTAATGACCAGTCTTGCTTCCAAGACCTCAGTGGCAAATGACTCACCTCATGCATCACAGTACCTCCTAACCTCTTGATATTGGCTAGATCCTCAACAGACTAGAGACCTGTTGGAGAAAAATGTTATTACAGATCTCTGAATTATGCCATATTCTAAATGCACCACGGCTGACAAGGCCGTGTAGGTGGAAGATATCACTCCTACTATATGCATCTTCATCACTGAAATTCCCACACTAGTTCTTTTTGACTCCAAGCCTTTTGTTTACAAATGAAAAATGGGATCTCTAATTTGATAATTAATTCTTATACCAGGTATTTTTGACTGTGTCTTTTGTTTACTCGTAGCTGGTATGCAGGAGTTTTCTGGTCTAAGGACCAAGAGGCAAGAGATAAGCAAACTGACATAAGACCTAACCACTATTTAAGTTCATTTTTGGTGGATGTCTCCTACTTGTAATCAGCATATATATGTTTATTTTTTATTACAGTTTTAAATGATTTGGGCCAGCAGCTGGAAAGCAAAGGAGGATACTGATAATTTCTATCAGTTGTTCTCTTGTCATCCCTTTGACTCTAACACAAGGTCTGTAGTTTTTATTTATCTTCAACAATCTACTGATCAAATATTTATCCTCCTAGTTCTCTTACTCTGATGGAGGAATGCCATTAGTATTTCCACGGGAGATTCTACTTCTTCAAAAGGAAAAGAAGACAAAAGTTTTCATTATCTCAATGATAGGATGTATGATCTTAAAACTTCCCATTTGTTAACACCTTCTCCCCCACAATCTCTCCAAATACCTTTTCTCTCAGATGGTGTAAATGAATAATGTCACCAAATTAAACTCAGTGCTGTTGTCTTCAAACTAATTTAAATTTGAATGTTGATATTTCTGTTTCAACACTGTAGAATGTTTACACGTGTACCTTTAAGTTTACTGGTTATGAGTTAATCTATTGTAAGGCATCACCTCTTCATATCTAGTCTCACTTACTCAGCAAGAATTCCTGTCTTTTTCCTATCAGCAGGAGCTTTGGAAGAGACACTAATACTGGCAAAAACCTTGGAAGTAAAGGGACAGAAATGAACCAGACCAAAAAAGTTTTGTTTGAGAAGTCTCCCAAGACTCCATGTCATCTGCTTCTCAGAAAAAGAAATCCTACAAAATTTTCATGTCTTAGAATAGAGGAATATTTTCAGCAGTTCAGAAGATTTCAATACAAACTAAAATTTTAAACTTAGAGTTCCTTGTATGGAGACATTATTATTTCTCTGTTTCTACTCTTTCCGCTGAAGTAATTTTACCTGAGATGTACTAGGGTTGTAATCGCCTTTTGAGGGAGCTGCTTCATGAGGGAGTGTTGTTCCCTGACAGACTGTTACAGCTAGTTCTTACTTCTTTTTTTCACTCCCATCTGATTTAGCTCCCAGTTTATTGCTCTCTGAGATAATGATACTGCACTCAACATAAGTATGTTGTTTCATTCTCCTTCTACACTACAGTCATCCATGTCACCCATTTTTTCTAATATCATGGTCTTCCATTGAACTGGTGATCCCTCCCAATGCTTTGTAGTTCATGACACTTATCCCAAGGTCATCAATGGAATATCAATAAATTCCCATCAATGGTGTTTCTGGATCCTAATATTTTTCCTTCTAACACAAAATCTTTTCTCTAAGGAATAAACCCTTGTTTTTATTCACAGAAGTATTTTCAGATGTTATCAGACAATAATCCAAATTGCAGTAGAGATTGTCTTGAGGAAAAAAACCCTCTTCAGACGTGCAAACAGGTGGCAGCTCTGATATCTCACTGCCTCGATGTCACTGAGATATCCCGTTTATTCAGTTGCACCTGACACCAATTTAGCAGCTTAAGAAAGGAAGAACATTTAATTTTTTTTTTTTTTTTTTTTAAAGAAAAGATCCAAAGCCAGTAGCAGCCCATGAACAATACTTGAAAAGCTAATGACTTTAGAATAGTTTGGTGGAAGACTTAGTGATTAGAAGGTATGTCTACATTAAGAAGCAGTATAGTGCAATAGGGGTGAACGTGTGGACTGAAACCATTAATTCAAGTGATCTATCCTCTGCAGTATAAGCATTTCAGATGGGGTACTTTAGCAAAGCTGCAATCTTGTCTTATGCTGCAGTGCAGAGGGTGTGCTCCTATGGCACAATTCTTTGCCTATCTTCCATGTAGACCATATAAGGCATTAAAAGATATTCTTCAGCCATCCCTTCAATAATTACAAAGACTGGCAAAAATATAGGGTGAAAAATCTCCCTAGAGATAAAGTGACTTACTGTGTACTGACTTTGACATGTAATGAGAGACATCAAAGTAAATCTATATCTAAGAACTCTCCATTTTTACCAAAGATATAAGAGTTACACCCACAACTCTTATGACATCCTGAAAAAGAATTGTCTTTGGATTTGTGTTAGTTACTTATATAAGTTAGGAGAACTAACATATCTCTTTCTTTTCACAAAGTCTTATATAAATTTGAATTTTGAATGTTTTTTATTTGACATCTTTCACATAATTACTATCTTGTTTAAATATCACTGTGCTATTGCCTGAGGTAAATGCAGTAGAAAATCACTATGTTCAATGTTACTGTCTTATAGTTTCATCCCCTTTGTCAAACTGAGAACTTTTTTTAATTCTGCAAGGGAATTTTTATTTCATTTGCTTGTTCATTCCTAGTGCGGATGAATAAGTTGCTGGCTATCTACTTAGAGATATAGAATATTTCCTGTGTCAGTTAGCCAAGCTTAAAATGGATCTGTGCACTTTTGTCATTGTCACAGATAGTTTTTTTTCCTACTGCACAATAATGAGATGTAGAAAAAATACACGTTAACTTTTTAAAAAAATTTATTTAAATGATTGATAGTCAAATCAACTGCTGTTCGTTCTAAGTCTGATTCTCAAACTTAATACAGACTAACTTTAGGAAAGAACAGAGCACATACTTAAATCAAACTTTTGCTTCAGAAGAGCTCGGGGTGAATTCCAAAGGTGGTGATCAGGAATTCTACATTCATATACAACAGCTGCAGAATAATACAGCACAGTGCTTGAAGTACTTACTAGCAGGGGGAACTGGGCACTGGCTTCCCTACCCAGTTTACATTAAACTGCCTTTAGATAAAAAAACTTGTGGTGACAGCAAGAGTACAGACCAGAATGCGAAACTGGCTCTTCTCTACTCAGTGCAGTAACTTATGAAATAGGAGAAAGAGGTTTTATTCCAAATCTCCAGCTTCTGTGGCAATTGCTCTACCACCAAGCTACTGTGTGAAAGGCAGACTCCTAAATGAGGTCCAGCCTCATCCAGGCAGCTAATTGCGTCTCAGAGTTACGTTCTCAAATTGGAAGGGAAAGGGTGTTTAGACATCTATTTTTATCATTTCTAGTTGATTGATCTTGAAATCACCCTGCTCGGTACTCCAGCATTTGTATATTCTGTTCTTAGGTGCCTAATTCAGCAACATTCAGTTCCTGGGATGCGGCAAATAACCTACACTAGCACACCACACGAGCTTTCCTTTGGAGCTGGTCCTTAGGCTACATCTACTGCTTTAGGTATCTAGATCTGAAGGTTTTGTACCAGTGACATTTGCAAATCTCTGTTATCACTTGGGAGGTGACTAACATTTCCACTGGTAATATCCCCACTATAACTAAGCTATTGCCGGAGGCCATGCATATTAACACCCAACTTCTGACAGCATTAAATTGGTAGGTGTCTAGATCATTAGATTCAAAATTCATAAAATAGACATTACTCTGTGTACTCCATAGCAAAGCCTGAAACACATTCTGGGTATTTCAGCTATACTGGAATATCTAAAAGAGCTTGGGCAGGACCCCAAATCAGCCAAATCTTTGAGATGGACCAGTCTAGATCTTTTCCCTAGAGTAACCTCTCTAAAGGAGACTGAAAACACAGAAAACTCAGGCTTTAACAGTCTTTCAACTCAGACAGCTAATTTTATTTTTAGACAGAAAAACTCAAAGTGACTAGCACAGATAAACAAATTTTCCGCCACCCCAATTTCTCCATGATCTTAAAGGTATGTCCTTGCTTCTACGCATTATTTCAGTCAACCTGGCAGCTTCCCAGTTGGAGCAAATGGCACAGTCCTCCGCAGTTAGTAGGGACTTTGCTTCTGTCATCGCTGAAGCCTCTAACAAGGCTTTCAGTTTGCCCAAGACCTGCAGGATCCCAATTCATTGCTGTACCTGTCACTGCCTCCTGCTCCTCTTCTCTCACCCTTGGTAATCCCTAGAACTTCCTATCTTTGTGCTTGCTCAGGTGCTCTCCAGAAGAGGTCCAAAATCCCCTACAGGAGGAACCCACATGGCCCACTCCTTTTGAAGGAATACAAACATAATTTTCAACAATGAATTCAAAGATACTTTTAAAAAAAAAAAAAAAGAAAGAAAAAGAGAAAAATAAATGTTCTCTGAAGGATTTACAGTTGCCAACCTTACCCTAAGAAAGCAATCTTTACAGCAGGCAAGTAAACACCTAGGTCATCCCATTTCTTCATGGCACTCTTATTCAGCATCTCCTTGTTCAGCGTGCTGGCAGCTTTGCAACCCAGGCCTATCAGCCCACCACACCCTTACACTGCAGAGCAAGGGTAGCATCTAACTGCAACGCTGCAGCAGCAGTCAAGGGCTGCAATATTCATTCGTAACACTGCTGCTCTCTTAAGAATGATGCCCAGAAGCCTACAGTGCCCAAAGAAAAATTGACATCATGGCTACAGAAATTGCTTGAGACACACATTAAGCAAAGCTCAAATTTGAACCTATATTCAAATTGGTTTGGTTATTTTGTTTGTTTGTTTTTTCAAATTTAGTACTGCCCACAACATTTACAGGATTGGTTTCATAAAGGGAGTTTGAAGCCATTGATTTCATATGGGCATTTTTGGATCTCATAGGAGCAACGAAAAAAAAGAAAAGATTTATGCAGAAATGTTTATCCATTGGTATTCACCTCTTAAAGCTTTCTGTACTCTGTGATAACATGACCTTTGTATTTTCTATTGACCACCAGACTTGTATTCAATATGATACTGTATTTAAATATTAATGTATTAAAGCATATAACTGCACCATATGTTACTTTTTTGTTCCATTTCTATCTTAACTTATATTAGAGGGTTTAGATTTGAAAAAAATGTGAAATATGTCCTTCAAAACTTGTAACTAAATCTCTACAAATATTACAAAAACAATAATTTTGCATCAGTATGGTGAACAAGTAGCAAAGTGCCTGAAGAATATAAATTGAATGTTCTCTAGAAGAATCGGTAAAGGTTAAAATTCATCATTTTAACTGATAGGCTTTCTTTGGGAAATAACTGATGCAGTGAATACAAAACGCTATGATAATTTTGTGTTTCTCCTCCGTGTTTTTTTTTTCCTTGAAAAACAATATCTCTTCAATAATAAAGCATACCTTTTTCCATTCATTCTTGAACTAAAGTTTCCTACAATGCTTGTGTTCATACACAATTGATAGGTTTTTTCACTTTAAATGGAAACTTTTTATCTGAACGGAGTGAACACTTCTGTCCATTTCAGGAGAGGCTGCAATCCTATAGGAAATACGCTGAGACTTAGATCTTTTTAGGAAAAGATTTAACCTAGACATGGTATGAAGACTGGTTGCTAAATACCACATTTACTACCACAGTTTCCATAGTGATTTTCAGACTGTAGCAGGCTGGAGGCTAAACTAGAAAAATAGGCATAAATACAATTTATGCTAGAAATAACAGCAGTGTTTAGAAGCACCTGTTTGTCCCAGGCACTGCACCAATGCTGGTAATGGATATCTTTTCTTTCCAAAGACTTACTGTCCATTAAGTGACGTAGAAAGGTATCGCCGTCTTTCTATAGTTAGGAAACTGAATTACAGAGAAATTGAATAACATTTTTTTCACAGTCATATAGGAAGACTGTCACAGAAATGAACCCAGGTCTGCTGAGTTTCAGTCCAGGTTATAAATCGGACTTCAGTTTTCCATCAAGTAACCTTACTCCCTTTGACTATTATTCAAACTGCAGATTAACCTGCTGTGCTGATGGCCTGAAGCAGCTGACTTGCATGTAAATCAGATATCAATTTGTGGAGATCAACTAATACGAAGTAATATTATTTCTTTCTACCATGTCAATACTTCTGCCTACAAAAGACTCTCAGTACAATGCGCTTTGTTAATCTGGAGTGTAAAACAGCTTTTTAATTGCTTGGGCAATTTGAAATTTATGATTAGACTGTGGTAAAACAGGGGCATACAGGGTCCAGATCTGTGCTTAGCGTTGCTGGCAATCTGACTATCACTAGTTCAAACATTTCCAAACTTTCTCCATGAGAGAATCACTGCCCATTCTGAGCGTCAGGCGTCCCGTGATCCCCAGGAACAAGCTCTGTGGCAGACAGACCTAGTAGCCTGGCACAGAGAATCGTTTCGGTAGGTGAAGAAAGGAGCTGCAGGTACATGTATCCAAGCCTCATGCGCAGGAACTGCACTGTAGCGCTGCAGGTTAGGGATGGGTTTTGCTTTCTTAATTCACCTTCAGACAGACATATCCCCCCCGCTCAAATCTCTCTAAAAGTTCACCACAAAAGGCACAATGACTCTGAGTGTGTATTTGTATGAAGTTCACCCCTAATCTTTACATGAGCTAAGAATTATTCCTGCTCCCTTTATATCTTTCTTTTTTTTTTTCCTTTTCTTTCTGCACGCTATTCAGATAAGGATTTTCATTGTCACTGTTCCCACTTTACTCTGAATAAGTGGAGTGCGCAAAAAAGCAAAACTCACAAAAGAATGACTCGGAAACACTGATGCCACAGCTGGACTTGAATTTAAAGCTATCACACAAGGACACTGTTAACATTCATCCTCCTCTCTGTAGGCCGACAAATTAAAATATTACTTGAAGTCTCGGACCAGTTTCTGCTACAGCGTTTCATTTTGATTGATGTCCTCTATTAATATCAGTGATGCTAGTTAGCTTTAAGACACCCCAAAGGGTAGTCAACTAGTTAAAACTCCAAATGAACCTCATGCCAGCTGTTTAGCCCCTTGAAAGTTTTGCTGAGCGTTGACAGAAGACCTTATCAATCATTACAATTAAGTGCTTTCAGAGTGTCCCTTCTAAGGGGAGTCAGTTGAAGTACCATCTGCTATTTTGCTTTTAAAACTCACTGGTCTCCTTCTCTAAGGCAGCCGTTTCACTTTTGAAATTATGTTTCTTTTTCAGGAGAGTGACGGGCTGATGAAGAAAACTTTTTGTTTTAATAATCAGCAGTTTCTATGATGTGACATAATTTTTGCAGTGCTCAGGGCCTTTTATAAATCAAAAGGAATCCAACTAAAACAGTAATTAATGACAAATGACTAGTCACATACGGCCCTATTTAATTAAAAAGTTCTAATCTTTGATTAAACCTCCTCACACGTTCTTGCGACTGCAAACTGTTGTCTGAAAAGAGAATGTAATTGGGTACATAATCTATTGTGTCTTCTAACTGACACCTGCTAATTGTCTCAGCAGCAAATGGCAACAATCTAATTTAGAATGTTAAAAAGTGTATCTTAAATATTCAACAGATTTTTTTTCTGTATTATGTATTCCTTTACTACACTGGGAAGATCTCTTCCTGAATTTATCCCTCTAAGAATTTTCTGCTCTCTAAGAAAATTATTCCATTGTTTTTCAACAACATGCTTTCCTATAGTAAACACAAAACATATGATTCACTGGTCCATTCTTTTAATGGGCAGTTAACATTTTAAATGCTACTATTCACCTCTTTTTTTTTTTTCTAAATATTGACTTATCTGCACAGCAGCCATTGCCAACAGGTTTCTATACCCATAGCTTACAGGAAGAACACCAGGAGGAATGAGCCAGAGAAATTGCCTCCATAGGAATTCTGACTAATTCAGAATTTCAGCCAGGGAAAAACTGGCAGCTATAACCACCTTCAGCACTATGGTGAAGGACCTCCCTCCTCTTCCTCATCCTCTTGGTATCTTAGCTTCAGCACTAGCAGTACAAAGAAGGCTGTTAAGGCAAGAATGCCTCAGAGGAAAGAATATCCTTTACCAGCTTCCACCCTTTTTTTTTTTTTTTTAACTCATCAGTGCAGAGTCTAACTCTATGATTTAGCAAAAGTTATAGTCACTATTATGTCTGTGTTTACTACGGAGGTGCTCTTGCTTCCTACGCTTATGGCTAATCTACCAGCTAGATTTTTTTTTCTGTCTTCTCTGGCGTGATCATTTGTTGTTTGCAGTTTTTCTGAACTAGAATTGTGACACTCCAAATACATTAGTACTCCCAGCTGAAATTCCCAACAAGTTTTTTGTCTGCTTTATATTTTATTTTACCAATATTTTAAAAAGTCCTTTGGCACATTGAATGAAGCATTCCCGGGGAAGAATACCACCACTATCTTTTGACAGTACATGTTTCAAAGCCACGCATAATCCCCCAAGCCAACTGGTAGATGAAGTGCATCTGCAAATATTTTTTGGTTATGATGGCTTCAGACACAGCTGAGCTCTCACACCTCCAGTCAAAACTACCTACTTGGGCACAGTCATTTTCCACTTTCTTGCAACCCCAAACACATCTGGACCCACCCCAGTATCTGGAACTGGTATGCTGCCACTATAAAGGGACCATCGCATCCCAGTGGTGGTTGTGAATGTGCCCATGTTGGATGGCCTGGGGGCATCTTCTAACCGAACTCTACAGAGAAGTCTAAGTCCACTGAACAGTATCTATCCTTTTTTCATCTATAAATGTACAAAGAAAGGAAAGAACTGCTTTCACTGTTTTACAGATGGAGAAACTGTAGCACAGCAAACAGAAATAACCTGTCCAAGATCACAGGGCCAATAAATGGTAGAGTCAGCAAAATAAACCCGTGTCACCTGATTTCCATATTGCTGCTCTATGGTCAAAATATAAAAATAGCTATCTATCAATAGATGTGAATGGGTAGAGGCAGATAAAGATATAGACGATCTAGATACCTTTGTGACTTTTACTACAGCAAGTTGGCTGCAGTATGCCAATAGAATAGTAAATAAACACAGCAGAAGCCTTGAATACTTTTTTTTTACATAATCATCGACTTTCAAACGTCCAAATTTGGGCTTCTTGGCCAAATCGTATCATTTCCCCATCTACAGTATCTTCAGTTATTAATCTTTTTTCCCTGCCTACTTCATGCCTTCATTATCTCTCACCTGCTGTGACCTCTTAGCCACTGTAACCTTCTTCCCTCTAATCTCCCTCTTCCAGTCCACTCTAAACACTGTGGCCAAGGTTATCTTTCTTGTTCACCACTCTGATCATGTCAAGTCATGTCTCAGTCCCTCAGGTGGTTTTCCGTCTCATTACACTACAAGGTCAAATTTCTCCTCTGCAATTTCAAGGCTTTGCAAGAGTTAGCCTTAGCCTACCACTGGACTGAGTCCTTACTCTTTCCTGGCTCAGATACAGTCCTGCCTACTGTGTGTATCCATATCTCACGCATGACTTCCTATTTCTATTCCCAAAACTGTTTTCGGTGCCTAAAATATCCTCTCTGCTCTATCGTGCCAACCAACCTCACTTTCCTCTTTCAGGTCTCTTTATGTATTCTGTGTAAATTTGGTTATGAGTGCTTTGGGGCAAGAGTCTTGTTTTTGAAAATATGAGGGGTTTGTGAAGTTGCAAGTATAACAATGACATTGAAGAAATAATAATTATGAAATTTACTTTGTTATCTTGCACCACACTGTAAACAAACATACAAAGTATCATTTAAATATATTCAGACTAAGTAAACAACAGAAATGTCTCCAATTCTCTTTTTCTCCAGTTTTATACTCAAGCAAAGGAAAAGGAATAGTGGTTACTATGTGTGAGTCAGATATACTTGACAAATTTGATTCCCTCACCAAATTGCCTTTCTTTTGAAGGTTGACCACAACCAGCTGATACATATTTAAACCACAGCTTGGAGTTTGTCATGGACTAAAGTATACTTTTGGTTCTCATTAAGACAAGACCCCTGATGGCAGGCTGTGAGCTCTGTGACTTTCTCAAAAGAGGCTTGAGCCATAGTTAATTCTGAAATAAATATGCTGCCTTTCAACAAAACAGCTCCTACTGCAAAAAGGCAGGTACACCTAAATCTGTAAAACAAAAAAAGAGGAAAGTGGATCATGGAAATAAATCATAGGCAAGGCTTATGTCAGTTAAAAATGTTGGGAAAAAGTTTATGGCAGGAGTTTGATCTCTCTTCTCTCAAAAGAAAAAGAAAAGTTGGGAAAGAAAAAAAAGCCACAGACACAACAGAATCTTTTATTCCCAGGAGTTCCCTCAGGCAAGGGGCATTTCAGCTTATTTATCATGCAAATCTTTCCCATAATTCAGCTATTAGGCAACAAGATTCTATAATCTATTGTCAGTTAAATTAATGTCTGTAAATCTTTACCGCTGATGATATTATAACATCAGAAGCATCTAAGGGCAACTGCTTTCAGTTTTATTGACAGAAGCAATGGGAAATGGAAGCAAAAACTTGCAGCAGCAAATCAGTAACTCTTTCTACAGCAAATGTGCTGTATGTGATCCATTTCTTTCAGCTTAGCTATGAAAGGAACTAAGAGAAGAAATTAAAAAAAAAAAAAAAAGCCTGGCCACACAAGGTTTGCATCTTGATATGTAATTAACTTGATTAATTAGCAGTATGCTTCTTAAACTGTAACATGTAGAAGAGTTAAGTGAGGAAAAAAAATCCACTAAAAATTTCTGTATCTGATGCTACCGTGGGAAAATAATCCCCCTCCCCAATTTATCAAAGTAATTGAAATACCAAAAGAGATGAAAATGTGTCATCATAAAGTGATATAGAAATTAATCTGCTTGAGAGCTCAACATCTTACGCTGATCACTAGCTGCCTAAATTCAAACACGCACTCACATTATTTGCGTCATATACTCCACACATGTGGAGACGTGGACTATAATGCGTACCAACTCTTCATCTATCTGCTCTAACAATGTTGATAGAAGTTTGCTTATTATTGGTTCTTTGAAATACAGCAACAACGCTAGAAACATTGGCATCTACAGCTAAAACACATCTTGTTAAATTCAATCATCACACCTGTTAACGTCAGATGTGACTGCACTGGTCCTAGTAAGAATGTACCGGAGAATCTACTCTCCACTTTGTGGTGCTAGTGAGTCAGTGTTGATAGTGAGTAAGTTTAAATATTTTGATTGAAAGTATCCCATTTGTGAAAAAAAAAAAAAAAAAGTCAAAATCCACTGGAACAGACTACTTTTTCTTTTTCAGCATATCTCTGAACCAAACTAGAGCAATATTTCAGTGTGGCAGCCTAGTATATTTACATACTTAATTTTAAATAATTTACATTACCTTTTACTGGGATAGTTTTACTCTGGCTGGTACGGTAGAAATCTTATAAATTATTGATTGCAAACTAAATCATTGTTGTGCTCACCTATATTAAGATTAAAAAAACCCCTATTTTCAGTATCACAGTGTGTACTTTTGCTGCCATGGTAATCAATGGTAAAATTCTATCTGATTTCAGAAGGATGAAGATAATTCCCCATGTTTAAATCTGGCTATCTGTCTCCTAGACTTTCCTTTCTAATGAATTGAATGAATGAATTATTCAGTGCAACTTACTCAAAGTTGTTTATTTGACTGCAAATAAACAACATATAATTGGAAGTGAACTGTCATTTATGCTTTTGCAAAAAATGTCATATGGACAGAAGCAATGATGTAAAGAGATTCTGATATTTTTTATTAAAAGAAAGAAAGAGAGAGAGAACGAGAGAAAGAAAGAAGGAAAGAAAAGAAGGAAGGAAGGAAGGAAGGAAGGAAGGAAGGAAGGAAGGAAGGAAGGAAGGAAGGAAGGAAGGAAGGAAGGAAGGAAAGGAGGGAAGGAAGGAAAGGAGGGAAGGAAGGAAGGAAGGAAGGAAGGAAGGAAGGAAGGAAGGAAGGAAGGAAGGAAGGAAGGAATACGCCTTTGTTTAGGATCTGCCAATAGTCATCACTGGGTTTTAGCTCATGGGTCTCAGTTTCCTTATTGTTGTGGAACACAGCATCTTTCCATTTAACATCCCAATTTTGTCCCTGTGTGATTTTCAGTACTGTGGCATTTAGAAGGGATGACAAAACCTCAATACTTGTTTATTCTGCGGGTCAATATTCCAAGTAATTGTCCTGATACATTAGAAACGTTAGCTGCATTACTGTTAGTGTTGACACCTGCTATTTACCTCACAGAAGGGAAAAAGTATATGTTTTTATCATCTTTTTCTTCCTAATTAATTGTATAAATATGCTTAATACCAGAAAAGGCCTGTTAAACCTAATGAGAATTTGTTCTTCTGTTCAGTAGGGTAAGAGTTAGGCCTTGGTTATACTATAGCTGACTATGAAGTGATTTAATAATTTTAAATTCATGCCAGTCATACACAACAGAAAGTGCCCCGAAGTATTAGTATTTGCCTAACTCTGTTTATTAACCATCTTTTTTCCCTTTATGTGATCAGGTGTGAACACTAACTATTGTAGTTTTTCTTTTTGGTCCACTGACTGGAAGGAGAACATGGGTATTAGAATCTGCGAGAGAGCATCCACAGCTTCAACTCTAAATGAGCATACTGAAAAAGAATACTTCCACCAAACAGAACGAAGAGATTAAATATTAATCTGCAAATGAACATTAGTTTCTTAGTAGAGGCTATACACTTTGTGCATGTGGACATTTAGTGATGTATTGCTTAGGTCTGCCAGCTGTAACTTTGTATTATTTCTTATTTTAAAATCTTTGAGCCAGACACCTTCGACAACAATTTGGTCTCTTTGAGGTCTTTCAAAATCCTCCTGTGAATCTACTCTGTATATTTTACATTTTTTCTTTTATGCACTTACTGTATGATAAGTGGCTTTTCAGAGGTTTGGGCCCAATTCCCAGGGTGCTGTAGCCAGTTGTTTAAGACAGTTGCTGTTTACTACAAGACAATAAACAATGGCCCCTGTTTGTGAACTCTTTCACATGAAGTCTGCAAACGAAAGAGCCTGCTATATGAAATGCTTAAGAATAGCCACAAGCTAAAACCTAGAATTCTCCTCACTCATTGGTTAAAAAAACCAACCAAACAAAAAAAACGAAAGAAGCTGTGATTCAAAGTTCATTAATTAACTAAATGTGTTTCTCTATAACTTCAGTTGCTTGGGAACTTCTTTGATTTTTGCATCACACAGGCCAAACAATAACAAGATGGTCATGTAGGTGAAGGCTTAAATCTGGCTGTGCTTTGATGAGCCTTTAGTAGGAAAACTCAACAAGTAGTTACTTGGTAAAGTTCTGCAAGAGAGCAGAATCAGGATTACAGCCATAATACTGTAGAGACAATTTACGACTGCTGAAGCAGTGAATGCTATACTAACATGACTACAGCCTTTAAAGATCAGAGACAATGATCAGGAACGCCACTTTCTCTTAGAGGAGAAAATAGCAAAGCAATTTAAAATGCACTTCTTCAGCAGTTTTCTATATGATTATGTCTTGTAATAAGAGCTCAATAATGTCTGAATTCAGACATTTTGGTGACCTAATATATTTCATACATTTTAGGTCCCTGACACCGCCTATTAGCAGTGATTTTACCTTTCTTTTGGTCATATGTGGTCTTCTCTTCTCTGATATACAGGTTTTTGATAGACATTCATCACTGTAGCATGAAAACTTCTAATATTAGTGTACCAAGCAGTACAAATTAATGTATTTTAATTTTGTTCTGCCATCCTTGCTTCAAAGAGAAAAGTGTGAGCTGTTTTGTCTTAATGAATTAAAGTTACCTACATATAAATTTTGCTATGTATTTCCATTAAAGCAAGCTAAGTAAAGAGAAAAGCCTTGCACTTAAAGCAGAAACTTCCTGAGGTATAAAATGATCATCGCTCCTTGTGGGATTTCATTCCACTGTATCAGGTCTGTCCACCGAAGGTGCCAGGTCCTTCTCCAGATAAAATGTATTTATGGCAGATTGCTCTGCTGGGACGAAAAAGCAAACTTGTCAACCAGTCTTCACGAAGGACTCGGTCTTTTTAATACACTGAATAATTAAGCACCTTCAGATAAGGGGGAGATATTGAACTTGACTGATACACCCTGAGACAGGCTTTGTGCTCTCGCACATCGGGCGGCAGACAGCGTTACGGAGGAGTTGCACCGCGGCACCCGGAGTTTCCCATGCAATGAGGGTGTACGGCCTCGTCACTGCAGAAATGAGGATGTAACTGATGCCGGGTCATCATTCACCATAACCAAATGGCATGTTCTTGTGCCCCAGAGGTGTTTATATACCTTTAATTTGGCGTGTAAATTAAGAAGCTAATTAAGAAAATAAATTTTACTTCTTCAGGAAAACTTTAAATAGCAATCCTCCAAAAAGCATTTAATTTGGGTTTAATAGGAGTTACTACACGGTAAACAGGAACTAGTTATTAAGAGATACAGAAGGATAGAAATCAATTATATAGTCCCTACATCTGAATAAATATATTTAAAATAACTATCCTGTTTTAGCAATGTAACTGACTCATTAGATCCAAATTAAACACCTGTAATGTAAACCAAATCTTAATTTAAAATATTACCCATCTTAACGTAGTACACTCCTCTTTACACACTGCAGTGGACACATTTAGTGGAATAGGCAAAAGGCAGAAGTTAGCCATTTAAATACTTAATGATTGTGCACATTAAATAAAAACTGTCTGCAACATATATTTTGTCGTGATTTATTTGCAATTCAGATGTTATCTCTAGATGTATGTAAAGCCATTAAATCTGCTAACAATTTAAGATATTATAATAAAACAGAAAATTGTAGCAATTCATTTATGTTAATTTATTGACACTATAAATTCCTCAGGGCAGCAGCCATGAATACACTTTCCTATATAAAACCAAAAACTATTTCAGTACCTAACAGATAAGACTTAACAATAGAAATACTAACTAGGATTTATATTTGCATGGACTTTTTTCTGTTTCTCTTTCTTTCTCTATTTTTTACATAGGTAATCCAACAATATGTGCTTTTTTTTGAAGTCTTTCAGAGTAACACGTGATTTTATGTACTCATCGATAAGATGCCATAAAGGACCTAATTTCCAGGACATGGACACTTTGCAATTTAAAAAAATCAAGCCTCTTTAGAATGTCTTTCATAAAGACAGATAAATTTACTAAGCATTTTTTGTGGTCTCAAGGATATAGTATTTCATATTTTAATTTTAGGATCTGTTTTTGTTTTTGCAGGAGGTTATAGGATTTTTTAAACGTTAATTTTGCACCTTGGTTATTACATTTGGTTCTGAGTTTCTATAGCACTGGATTCTGACTAATTGCTTATGACAAGACTGCAAGACAACAGTTTGCCTGCAGAAAGGGGGGTGCATAGCAGCACCATCCCAGGAGCAAACGGAGAAGAGAATTATGACTTTTAGAAACATGATTTCCTCTCTTGCTTGCCCCCGGCTCTAAGGGGGGCACAAACTCCTACTGCTCTGCGCTGGCAGCCAACTGTCAGGTCAGCTCATCTCAGATGGCCAACGTGTTGAGGGGATGAAGCCAAAGCCCTGCATGTCCCTGAGCACCGGCTGCCAATGCCCCGTCAGGATGGGGACCGGTGGCCCTGCGCTGGCTGCTGTCATCACTCTCCGGCTTTCGCTGTGACCTGCAGTCCCACCAGCCCATGCCAGGAAGCAAGCCCTCAAGTCTCCCTCATTTTCCTGCACACTGGGGATAAGAGCGTTTGACGACCCTGTTTGCCGATTACGCCACTGAAACCAGTGTTGAGGCCGCAATTTGGTAAGCAAACAAGGCGAAGCAATCATCTGCTACCCCGTTATCCAGCTGTAGCTGTACCGGGCACATTAGGCAAAGCACCGCATCTTGTAATTCCTGTAGAGCACTTGCAAATTCATTGGAATTGGGGCCCTCCCCGGATCCTCACTCACCACCAGAAAATGAAAGGGCGCTTCATACAAATAAATGGGTTGTGCTGTATCTACAGACGTGTCAAACGTTGAAAACCTCATGCTCTAGACAGCCTTGCCTTGCTGCTAATTGGTATGTTTTTCTTTAAAAAGTGAAGATTCTAACCTTTTACTTGACAGATATGTGGGTAAAATGCCACATAACATTTTGAAAGCTTCTCTATAGTCTGCTGTTTACGAGTCTTGTTTATGTTGGAGCTCACACAAGAGTATACAAATGAAAAGGGTTAGCAGGAACAAAACAGAATGGTTCGTTTCAAATAGATGTGTAAACTAGCAAAGAAAGGTTTTCACCTACAGAAAGTCTAAAGATGCCGCTCTCTTTTAAAAGCAACCATACAAATGTGACATTTGACTCAACAGATTGTTTTATTATCATTATTTATTCCTAGTTGTGTCCCTGGACTTTTGGGGTGGAGAGCAGAGACAGTTTCATTACCTGTTTTTTTGTTTTGTTGTTTGAGGTTTTTTTTTTTTCCCTTTCTTTCTACTCTTATGAAATTGCAGCTAGGAGAGAGTAAATGGGATTCCATTTCTCTGTGAGATTTAGCAACAGAATTGTTTACAGTGTTGCAATCAGTCATGTTTAAAGTAAAGCTACTAACTGCATAACTGAACAAGGGAATACTTTGGAAACAAAAGGGTTGGATAACAGGCAAATTTAGCTTGTAGAATCTTTAGCATGCAATGTATAAGAAATTTCATAAAACCTAGGGAGAGTCTGCAATTTTGTCGGTGGGTGCAAAGTGCTAACTTAGAAAAACTAAAATGACAAAAATATGGAAATAACTGACAATCAAAAAGCTGGCTTAATTCCTTTTTTTTTTGGTTATTTTTGGGTTTGTTTCCAGTAGGAACTTTATCTCCTGCAAATTTATACACACAGATTACTTTGCACTTATAGTTCAGGCTTATTCTCTTCAGGAAACGAGGCACTGCACTCGGAAACCAGAAGTTTCAAAGACCATGATCCCACTTGGGGAGTAACTGTAAGAATACCAGCAGAGATGAATTTCTGTGACTCAGGAATACATAGCATCTTACATCTAAATTATTTTGGAGTCTTTCTCAGTCCTCTGCTTCCTGCCACTACTTGGAGGTGTCAGCACCAGCTCTGGATTTCCGCAAAGACATGGGTCTTGCCTTCACAAGCAAATTGGTGACCTGGTCTGACTGATGTTACAGCCTTCAACCTCTAAGTGGTGCTTTGAGAGGAAAAAGTGATGCACTGAACTCTACCACAATTCCTTGGCTACTGCCGGTAAACATGAGCTCTGAAGCAATTGTGATACTGAAATGCTAGAAGAGAGTGAACAATAAAAACCTGCCATTCCATAAGAAGCAATACCTTGATGCTTAAAATTTGGGAAAACGTTTTGAATAAGTGACTCAAACCTCCTGCAGCTGGAAGGTGTAAAATGTGGGAAGCCTGTGATGTTCCCGCTAAAAAACTTACTGGCTCTGCTGTGCTAGCCAGAGATTCAACTTGACTCAACAACAATATCAGCCTGCTCTCTATAATACTGTAACTTAGAAGGTGCAGGTATTTTCTTCTTGAAGGAGGTCCAGTGACACACTATATTGAGATTTCAGTGAATTCCAAATTATTAATTATTATTAATAATATTATTAATATAACATCTTAAAATTATTAGGGACATTCCTGCCTAAAAAACATGAGAAATATCCAGCAACTTCCTCAGACTCTGTTGGGTCAGTAACCTTGTTTGTTTAGTCTTTTTGTTTTGTTGGTTTTTTTAATGAAGAGAAGGAAAAAGATTCGTTCCATCCCTAACCTCACTGAGCATAACCTTAAAGTCTACTTGGTAGAGCATCTTACAGTTCCATGAAGCACGTGCTTTTGCCCTTAGATTGCTCTCATGAAATACATTTGTCAAGACTTTCGTCAGGGCCCCCATTTTCTTTGACTTTCCTGACCTTTCATATCATCAGATATGTTCTTCTTGAAATGTTACTTTAATTTTGGCTTCTCCAACTTTGTCCTCTATCAGTACTCTACCAGTCCGTCTGTCTGCACAATGTATGTCACTTAGCCAGATCTTTGAGCTGGATCTGCTTCTACCTTTTCCTTAAAGCAAGCACTACCAGCGCTCCCAGAAGTTTTAAGCCTGAAAGATCAGATTTCTCTCCAAAATAAAGCTTTATAAAACATCCAAAGCGAGACAGAATGGAAGAGGTGTAGATGAACATCCCCTGGCTCATGCTGCTGTGGGACGGCAGGTCCGCTTGGCCGTGTACAGTCTCAGTCCAGCAGCTCCACAGATTTGCAGAGCCCAAGCCTAGGAGAACATTTTCTTTCCTTCCCCTCTGAGACTTGAATAGCAGTTCTGTTCCCTGTTTTTTTCAGCACTTTCTGGAGTTCTGCTCACTCTTGCCTTTTTTTTTCCCCCTTCCTCCTTCCCCTTTTTTATCCTGCACTTCCGTAAGTATCTTCACTTGTGCATTCTCTCTCAGGGAAGGCAGAATCTCCCCCCTTTCCAGAGTGCAGCCTAACCCAGAGGGGAGCAAGAAGACAAACATCTGTCCTGTCCTGCCACATAATCTTTAAAGGACATAGGAGACATTAACCTACAATAACTGCAGACAAACTAAACACCGTCTACTAAAACAAGTATATAATAAATTTTAATGATGTTTATAAATTTCTAAACAAATATTTACATCATTATAATAATAAAGGGTATATGTGCTCTAATCTCTACCAAACTTGTCACAAATAATTCACAAACCAGATTTTCAACGGTAAAGTACTTCATTATTCAGTGAAACAAAACATATTGCTGAACTCTATAGGGTTTAATGCAATTTACCATGAAAACAAGAATTGCCAGGTTTAAGAAAAAATTCATAAAATACTTGCTTTAGAAAAGTTTCTAAACGCTTCAGAGAATGTCCTTTATTTGAAAATGCAAATATTTTCTACTCTATGTTACAAAATCTAATGTCTATATTTACACAGTATATTCCTCTCTCACTGGTAATATCAGTGCACGCATTACAACATGCCAAGTCATATCCTATGATCGTATTACTGTGCCATATCGTACCTCCAGGATTAGCATCATGTCATAATAAAATGGCTAAAATGTTTTAACTATTAATGTGCTAGGCTTTTTTAAAGGAGGCTATGGAAGTAAGCAAACGGCCCACCTGACCATTACCTGAGCGTCTCTGTCTCTCCGTCATTCTGCCCAGTAACTTTGTGACCTACTGACCAATTTCAATCAAATTTGCAAACGGGATAGACATTTCAAAGGTGGTCATAGTTTAAGTTTCATTCCAGTTGATGGGTATGTACGGGAGATAAATTGATACCCTAACTGAGAGAAGGAAAAGCAGCCGTGGTACCTTTCCAGGCAGCTGCTGCCCGGCCCAGCAGCGCGTCCCTCTCAGCCGGCCACTCGCATCTGCAGGGTAACCGTCCCTGACAACACGGGAGGAAGCTGGTAGTAGTGGCAGTGGGAAAATTAAGGCACACCTGTAGGAAACTGGTTTTCATTAGTTCGATTGCTCTTAAATGAATTGCTTTATTTTTTTAAATCATTAAGAAAACTTGTACTTAGTCTGCTTGAAACACACTGGGTTTGATCTCAAAGTGTGTCCTGTTTTCACTGCAATAAAAAAAAAAAAAACTGTTTTTGTATTCTCTGCTAAACAGTCATTACATAACATGCCTGAAAAGAGGCATGAGAATCCAAGTCCTAAGCCACTTATCTGTGCCTAACAAGTCACCCTTTCTGTAAGCCTAATGAATCTGTGTGCGTGTTTGTTTGTTTCCAAATGACACAGGTACAACTGTAAAAGTAATACTTCCCAGCTAGATAGAAGAAGTAGGTATCAACCGTCTCAGTGACAATCTCTGGCTTATCTCCTACTTGCTAATTCCCTTTGCCTGAAGTCTTTTTAAATAGCACTATGCCCCACTTCAGCACCCTTTTTCCATTCCTCTCTCTTCTTGGCCCCCACCCCTCCATTAGTCCACTAACATCATTTGCAGACACTTACCTTCTCTTGCCTTTGCCTGCTGTACTGTTATTTCTTGTTCCCTTTCTCAGCAACTGCCCTCTCTTCTACACACCTTGCTGGTGTGGACTCATATTTAAATTGACGTAAACCTGCTTACATACAGAGCGACAAAAGTAATTTTATCTATTGTTCTGCTGCTACTTTGAAATAATACTAATAAACGGAAGAAATGTCCTTTTAATCTATGTAAGTTGTGCTACTTTGCTATTATGGGATGAATCAAATCAGTGGAAAGGTTTCTATTGATTTCATTGAGTTTCTGAATAGTATTTCTCTTACATTTCTCTAGATGCCATATAATTTCTATTTTTAATTGTCATTTTAGCTAATTTTTCTAGTACTAAAAGTAAAGCTTGCCACACCATAATTCCTTGATCACCCTTTTAGTCCTTGTAAAAGACAAACAGATTTTGTACCTTTTAATCCTCACACATAGTAACTGATCTTAATGACTGCATATTTTTAACAGTTCATTTACCTCATTTTCAGATTCTGTAAGAACGCTTGATGACTACCATTTAGTTAGATGCTTTTCGCTCTTTAAGAATCTCTCCGTTGACACCTCAGTACACACCCACATCTCATCTTTGCTACTAAAAAAAAAAAAGTTGACCTGAGGAAATGTCTTCATTTGCTACGAGCACTAGAGTACAGAAATTTAATTTCTCTGCAATACTTTTTCTTTGATAGCTGGCCAACTAATAGGCCCACAGATCTGTCGTGGCTTCCTCATATTGGGAAAGCATATGTTTGGTTTTTAGCAGGTAATTCATTCTTGTATATATGGATTCTTTGTTCCTCAAATTCCCTCCTTGGCCTTTCTAATTTTACTTCTTTCTATTGTTTTCAAGATGATTGGATTTGGGCTTTCCCAATGATACATTTTAGGCTCAAACAACTTAAATATTGAACCTTGACATTTAACTATATTGATCTTTTCCTTGCCTTCCTATTTTCTTTTATTTGTTTAGGGATATTTGTTCTGAGACTTTTGTGCTATGCTTAAGTACCCTCTACACTGAGACTAAAGATTTTCATTTCAACATTTCTGATTGAGGATATTTCTTATTTATTTTTTTTTTATTTGAAAGTAGTAAGATTTACCTGTCTTTCCTGAGGACAGAATAATAAACTACTAGATTTCATTATTAACATTTCCCTGAAAAAAAGTCTGAATACTGTTGTATTGTGATCATGATTAATCAGCATTTTTTAAAAAGTTAGTTTTTAGATGTGTCCTGTTACTATCAGTTATTTTGGTTGACGTCAGACTACAGCTTCCAATAAACAAACATTTCAAGTACCAAAAAGTAGTTTTCCAAAGCATAATTTAACCCCTCCGTACATAGGTTATTGTTGGGGCTGTTATATTGGACTTTGCTCCTTTGTTGAGCAGCTTCTCTACAGTGTATTTAATGTATTCTTGATCTGTCAGATAGTATAAGCCTTCTATATGTGTATTCCTATTATTAAGGATTTGCATTTTGTCTATCTATTACTCTCTCCACAGTACAGCTTTCTCACCACACTGTTAATAATTATTTTTTTAATTTTGTTTTTATTTTGTTTCACTTTTCCCCAATAAATATACACTATATATTCAATACACAGTGATGTGGCACAGCACATAGGTATTATTGGCACTCATTGGCATTACCTTCATACATTTTATTTCTGACTTTTCTATGTGAAAAATATAGCAATTTCCTGATGAATGTACAGACAATTATGATGCCAGTCTAAGCTATCAAATATGTAGTGTGTGCTACAAATTTGACAGGAAAAGCATTTTAGATATACTGTAAAATCATCGAACAAATAAAATATTCATTACTTGCACAGGTGGATTAAAATCAATAAATGCCATTTTGTTGTTATAAACTGTCTGATGTAACAAACATCAGGCTGGCAGAGGCATATATTCATATGCAGGCATAATTTTTTATCTGGATTTTTCCAGTTAGGCACCTAAGTCTCTATTGGGTTTAAGAGCCACAATTTTTAAAGATGTCAAGATGATATGATTTCCAATAAGTTACTAGAAATTGCTAATAACCAGCCATATCTGAAAATGAGTACTAAAAAAGTAGCTTTGTTGAAGTTAACACTAAAAACCACAGTGGCTTGTAGGGCAAGAGGTAAGCATTTCATTTATGATCATCACCTGGTAGTCAGTCATAGGTTTGAGGATCTAGTGCTAGTGATTTAGATTTTATTTTTCCTCTAAGTATTCCATGCATGTCGTTGGCATCAATGGGATGTTGTAAGCTGCAAGATGTTTGATAAAAAAGGCAGATTTTACAAGCAAAGACTCCGGTTACTTGGACAAAGGGTTATATAGTTTTTCCCTTAATTCAGAGTTTCGAGTACTTATTTTACAAACTGCAGAGTGCCCTAAAATGTATTGACTTCATTGTGGAGCCAGAGTATTTATTGTGTAATGCTGAGTCATATAAAAAAAGAAAGGCATTCACCAGGCTGGAGAAAAAAGTGATGGAGACACTTGCCTCCCGAAAAAAAAAAAAAAAGTCAAATTCATCTTGGGTTTTGTGGGTTTTTTAACATAAGTAAACCATGAGAAACATTGTCAGAAATATATTATTTAGTATATGCCACTGTAATAGTGAAATTATTGTTTTAGCCTGCTGGTGCTCTCCTGCTCCCTCGGAAAGCAAACGGGAGCTGCCGGGTGCGCACACGGGCACACACAAGTACCTACCCCAAATGCAGCCGTGGCTCTGCCACGCTAGAGGGAGCCATTACATAGTAGCAATGACCCTTTTTATTTTTTCCCCCCAATTACCAGAACTTGCATAGAAAATCGCTGGATATCCTGAGACATCCTGCAGGTTTGGCATAGGCTGCGAAAGAAGCAAAGCGCAGGACTCGTGTTACGGTGAAACGAGGTCTCTTGATAGCTCAGGGGCTTACTCTGGTGTTTGTTCCGTTTTTAAAATTGTGCTGCTTTTACAGGGGACTTCTCCAAATAAGTGACTTAGCCAAATGCGCCGATTTTCGCCAGCCAATCTGCAGCTCTCATTCAGAAAGCAAAGCCCATTTTGTAAACATATCCTTTATTTCGTCTGTCTGTCGCTCTCGCACGGAAAGTTGGCACGTCTGAGAGTAGTGATTTTACGCTGCCACTAATCTATGTATAGTTTATTTATATACTGCATTTTAACACAGCATTAGTTTTATAATGGTTACTAGCAGGCTCGTTCTGCATGGCAAACTATCCGTTTCAAAGCTACAAAGAGGTCTTCAGCACGGGAGACGGGTCTAGAAAGAACACTTATTTGAATTTGTAAATTTGTAAGACTTCCTCCAAGTCAAATGATATTTATGGACACAATAACTCAGAAAGGGCTGAAGGTTATCCTATTGAGCAAGGCAAAAAAAAGCAGCTTCCTTAACTGAATCTTTCAAGAGCTGCTCCTAAAATAATTGTCAGGAGCGTCTTATAATTGCTCCAGAGTAGATTTCCCTCTTTTTTTTTTTCTTTTTTTTTTTTCCTTTTTTTTTTTTTTTTTTTCTTTTTTCCTTTTCCCCCTAAATGATTCATGCTACTTACACGCTCGTCACTCACAGCTCACAAATGGCAGCTTCATTTCGGTACGCGCGGGTCGAGACCGGCGCTCCGGCAATCCGAGCACTCACCTTTCCAGCCTCAGTCCTCCCCCCGCGCCCGCCGCCCCCGGCTGAGAGCCTCCCGCCGCGGCGGGGGCGGAGGCGGGCGCCGCGCCGCGCCGCGCCGGGCGGGGACGGGTGGGGAGGGGAGGGCGCTGCTGCGGCCCCGAGCCCCGCACCGCGGGGCTGCCGCCGCGCCCGCCCCCCGCTCCCCTGCACCGCGGGGCTGCCGCCGCGCCCACTCCCCGCTCCCCCGCACCGCGGCCCCGCGGGCAGGGGGGATGCTCCCGCGCTCAGGACCTGCCCCTCGGGGAGAGCGAGACCCACTCGAGGCGGTTCCCGCAGGGTCGGGGCGGGGGTAGTGGTCGGGGGGGTGTCTCCATCTACCCGCCCCCCCCTCCCCATGCATCCCGGGGGCGGCAGGGGGTGCGCCGGGCCCCCCCCGGGGGACTCGGGGACCGTGCCGCGGAGTCACGTCCTCGCCCTCGCAGTGCTTTAGAGGAGCGCGGGGGTGTCGCGTCCCCCCCCTCCTTTCCCACCCGCAATCACGGAAGACTCGTTAATATGTCTTAAAAATAAATAAATAAGGGGGGGGAATATATAAATAAATGAATAACGCGAAGCCGGGAGCAGCCGGGGGGGGCCGGGGGCGCGGCGCTGCGGTGCGCGGCGACCAGACACCGCAGCCCGCCCGCCCGCCCGTCCGAGCCCTTCGCACGTTGCGCGTCTCCCACCGAACCGATCTAATCAATGACACCCAGCGCCCGCCGCGGCCCCGCCCCGCCGCCCGCCCGCCTCCTCCCATTGGCGGGTGGGCGTCGGGGCCGGTCGGCGCCGCTGCCGCCGATTGGCTGGCGGGGAATCCGTATCAATGTTTAAGCCGCGGCGTGAGGTGAATAGAGGCAGTCGGCGAGCGGCGCTGGGCGAGCGCGGCGCGGCGCGGCGGCCCCGCGAGTGCTGCAGTGAGGGAGGCGAGGCGGAGGAGGGGGGGAGAGAGGCAGAGAGCGGCTCAGAGCGGCTCCAACTGTTGAATTTTCGCTGAATTCTCCACTTACCTGCGGGCGGCTGGTGAAATGGATCTGGTTTATCGGGAATCGGCGTTCCTTTCGCGTGCTGTCTGGCTAAGACTGGCGACCGTCTGTTTGAGAGGGGCCACCCACCAATGAGGCAGAGAAGAATATTTATCTTTTTTCTTCTTTTTCTTTTGAAAGCCTCTCTACCACAGGTTGCAGAATTAACTGTGTACTTTGGGTCCGGACTCAAATAAAGGAGAAAAAAACAGTGCAGAACTGAGACTCGGAACTAGATCTGTGAGCTATGTATCGGGAACCTATGTTTTGGTTGTTTTTTCTTTTTTTTTTTTTTCTTTTAATATGAAAGATCTCTGATTCATTTCACACATAACACTGAGGAAAGGTGGTTAAAAACACTCAGCAAAGCAGGAGACAGACGCGCCTCTGTGCCAGTGAGTGGATAACAGCCTTGTTTTCCTGATCCTCAGTCTCCCGGAGAAAGAGGTATAGTAAAAGTGTAGCTGGATCCGACCCCCCCCACCCCTCCTCTCTTTTTTTTTTTATTTTTCTCCCCCCTCCCCTCGAAAATATAAATCTGATTACATTTTTTTCCTGTCTATAGAGTGAGTCAGAGAAGCGTTAGGAAGAAGCTGCAACTAATGTCTGAAGGGAGGAACATGAGGCGATAGTGAATGTGATTTGTTCCGCTGGATCTGACTCATCCAGCAGATTGAAACACCTGCATTTCTGGATGTGCCATTCATTTATTTCTGGTTGTTAAAAGAACCTGAAATAAAATTTAGTTATCCTTCCCCAATATTTACCTATACCCCGTATCGCTGGGAAAGGTATATTAGAGAGGGGGAACGCATCTGGCGTTGCCGCCGCTCGTTTCCCCTGTACCAAGATGCCCAGAGAGCCTCTTAGAGCTTGAAAGGACTGCAAAAAATGCATCACACCAATCGCGGAGCTGCATAGGTTTTAATATAAGCGAATTAGTCGATTAAAAGATCTCCCACTTTATTCATCGCCAGGATTGTTTTTCCTCCTTTTCTCCCCTCCTCTAAATGAAGAGGACTAGGCGGCAGTGTCATTGGAAGGAGATGCTGAATAGAAAGAAAAGAGAGGCACTTGACAGCGCAGCCCTGTGAATACAGAGACTGTTTCCCTTTTAGCGAGAGACTAAGAGAGAGAGAGTGTGTGTGTGGTGGCTTTTCTTTCTTTCTCTCCCCCCCCGCTTCTCTCTCTCTCCTGCTCTCTCTCTGTTTTTTTTTTTTAATCTATGCGTCCAGCCATGGGTTGCCTGTTGATTTCCTCTCGGCTGGAGAGAAAAGCAAACTGGAATTAAACTGCATGGAGAAAAGTGCAGCTCCTCAGACACGCATACGCACACACGCGTAGATACACGGAGAGAAAGGATGTGGCGGCGGCTACTGGCCTGTCTTAAAGAAACCCAAGTGTGCATCTGATTGAGCACAGCCTGTGATTTCTCTCAATATATGTATTTGCTGATGATGATGACGGTCAGCTGGTGGGTTTCTTAATATTTCCCCCCACAAAAGGACGAGTGCGAGGCTGGTAGTAGAGGGAGAGAAAGGAAACTACAAATCCGGACACTAGTCTTTGCTGGGTTTTTTTTGTGTGTGTGTTTTGTTTTCCCCTCTTGCCCTGCAATCCTCATTCCCTCGCCTTCTGATTCGGGAAGGAAAGAGTGAGAGTGTACGAGACAGAGAGGGGGGAAATACCGATGGCAGGGAGATGCAGCTCTCCGCCGCAAGCAATGCAAGATTAGATCTCTAAATGCAGCAAAACACTCCCTGAAAACCTACAACCCCGCGGTGCAATCAGACATTTCACTGCCTCTCGCTGCACACGAAGAGGGCTTCAACAACAAGCTGAGACTTTTTTTTCCCCTTCTGTCTCTCTCCCACCCCTCCACTCCACTCCATCAATCGCATCACAA
Source organism: Phoenicopterus ruber ruber (assembly GCA_009819775.1). Classification (NCBI taxonomy): domain Eukaryota; kingdom Metazoa; phylum Chordata; class Aves; order Phoenicopteriformes; family Phoenicopteridae; genus Phoenicopterus; species Phoenicopterus ruber. The sequence goes on along the minus strand of CM020215.1, from coordinate 183,394,202 downwards.
GCGATGAGTAGCTAATAAGCTTTTCTACCCCTGCTTACAGACCTGTGGCCACCTCCCTTTCCTATGTATATATAAATACACATATTTAAAAAAAAAATCTTTTTGATCGTTTTTAGAAAAACAACCACTGCCGCCGATTTTTTATTATTGTTATTGTTTTTATTATCCTTTGTACATCTGCGGGGATTCAAGGATCGGGAACGCTTCGCCTGCCCGGAGGAGAAGATCTTTTGCAAATTTTCTGATTTTTGAAATCCTCCCACCGCCGAAGTTGGACAGCCGAAGTAACTGCTCGGGGACTGCAAGCACGGCGAGCGCTCGCTGAAACGCTGCCGAAGCTGCTTCCCCCCCCCGCCTCCGGCCCCCCCGATTGCTCCCTCCCTCTGAGCTACATGGTCCATTTGCTGCCTCTCATCCTGTGTCTCTGCAGATGTTTTAGAGCAACAGGTTCAGGAACTTAAAATATAGGGGTGGGGAGAGAGGAGGCAAAAAAAAAAAAAAAAAAAGAGGAAAAAGAGCCGAAGGAGGAGGAGGAAGAAGAACAAACCCAGCGCAGGAGGCAGAGAAGACGGGGACAACCCTGGTCGCCGCTGCAGCTGCTGCCACCCCCACCCCTGCTCGGGGATGTACCTTTCCATTTGTTGCTTCTTCCTCTGCTGGGCTCCCGCCCTGTCGCTGAAGAACCTGAATTACTCGGTGCCGGAGGAGCAGGGAGCAGGCACGGTCATCGGGAACATCGGCCGCGATGCGCGGCTGGCGGCGGGCGCGGCGGGAGGCGGGATGCTGCCCGCGGAGCGCGGCGCTCCCGGCGGCGGCCCCGGCGGTAGCCGCGGCCCCAAGTCCACCTTCCGGGTGCTGGAGAACTCGGCCCCGCACCTCCTGGACGTGGACGGGGAGAGCGGGCTGCTCTACACCAAGCAGCGCATCGACCGTGAGGCGCTGTGCCGGCGCAGCGCCAAGTGCCAGCTGTCCCTCGAGGTGTTCGCCAACGACCAGGAGATCTGCATGATCAAGGTGGAGATCCAGGACCTGAACGACAACGCACCGGCCTTCCCCTCTGACCAGGTGGACATGGACATCTCGGAAAATGCTGCGCCAGGCACCCGCTTCCCCCTCACCAGCGCTCACGACCCGGACGCCGGGGACAACGGGCTGCGCACCTACCTGCTCACTCGTGATGACTATGGCCTCTTCTCCCTTGATGTGAAGTCCCGCGGTGATGGCACGAAGTTTCCGGAGCTGGTCATCCAGAAGCCGTTAGACCGTGAGGAGCAGAGTCACCACACCCTGGTGCTGACAGCATTGGATGGCGGTGACCCACCACGCTCGGGGACGGTGCAGATCAACGTGCGCCTCATTGACTCCAATGACAACAGCCCCGTCTTTGAGGCGGCCTCCTACGTGGTAGAGCTGCCGGAGAACGCACCACTGGGCACTGCTGTCATTGACCTTAATGCCACCGATGCTGACGAGGGTACCAACGGAGAGGTGCTCTACTCCTTCAGTGGCTATGCACCTGAGCGCGTCCGTGACCTGTTTAGCATCGACCCGCAGAGTGGCCTTATCCGTGTCAAGGGTAACCTGGACTATGAGGAGAGCGGCCTCATTGAGATCGATGTCCAGGCTCGAGATCTGGGGCCCAATCCCATCCCTGCTCATTGCAAGGTTACTGTCCGCCTCATCGACCGCAATGACAATGCACCCACCATTGGCTTTGTCTCCGTTCGCCAGGGAGCACTGAGTGAGGCTGCCCCGCCAGGGACTGTCATTGCCCTGGTGCGGGTCACCGACCGTGACTCGGGCAAAAATGGGCAGCTCCAGTGCCGGGTGCTAGGCGGTGGTGGCGGGCCTGGAGCCGTCCCTTTCACCCTGGAGGAGAACTATGACAACTTCTACACTGTGGTTACTGACCGGCCCCTGGACCGCGAGGCACAGGACGAGTACAATGTGACCATCGTGGCACGTGACGGGGGCAACCCCCCACTCAACTCCACCAAGTCATTTTCCGTCCGGATCCTCGACGAGAATGACAACCCACCCCGCTTCAGCAAGAACCTCTATGTGCTACAGGTGCCTGAGAACAACATCCCCGGAGAGTACCTGGGCTCTGTCTTGGCCCAGGACCCTGACCTGGGTCAAAATGGGACAGTCTCTTACTCCATCCTGCCCGGCCACGTGGGCGACGTCTCCATCTACACCTATGTCTCTGTCAACCCCACCAATGGTGCTATCTACGCCCTGAGGAGCTTCAACTACGAGCAGACAAAGCACTTTGAGTTTCGTGTGCTGGCCAAAGACTCGGGTTCACCCCACCGCGAAAGCAACGCCACAGTGCGTGTCACCGTACTCGATGTCAATGACAACGCGCCCCTCATCGTCCTGCCTGCCCTCATCAATGACACTGCTGAGCTGCAGGTGCCACGCAATGCTGGGGTCGGCTACCCCGTGGGCACCGTCCGCGCCCTGGACAGTGACTTTGGGGAGAGCGGGCGCCTCACATACGAGATTGTGGAAGGCAATGAGGAGCACCTCTTTGAGATGGACCCCACTAGCGGTGAGATACGCACCTTGCACCCCTACTGGGAGGAGCTCAGCCCTGTGGCTGAACTGGTGGTAAAAGTCAGTGACCATGGCAAGCCCAGCCTCTCCGCAGTGGCCAAGCTCATTGTCAGGGCCTTGGCGGGGCCCCTGCCCGAGGCTGGCGAGCCGCAGGTGAATGGCGAGCAGCATCGGCGACCACACTGGGACTTGTCGCTGCCCCTGATCGTGACGCTGAGCACTGTCTCCATCATCTTGCTGGCTGCCATGATCACTATTGCCGTGAAGTGCAAGCGAGAGAACAAGGAGATCCGCACCTATAATTGTCGCATTGCCGAGTATAGCCACCCTCAGCTGGGAGGAGGGGGAGGCAGTGGCGGGGGAGGAGGAGGCAGTGGCAGTGGAGGGGGCAAGGGCAAGAAGAAGAAGATCAGCAAGAATGACATTATGCTGGTGCCCAGTGAGGGCGAGGACAGCCGGGGCCCCCTCAATGTCATGAACGTGGTGAGCAGCCCATCCCTGGCCACCTCACCCATGTACTTTGACTACCAGACCCGCCTGCCCCTCAGCTCTCCCAGGTCTGAGGTGATGTACCTGAAGCCCGCCTCCAACAACCTGACTGTACCCCAGGGACATGTGGGCTGCCACACCAGCTTCACAGGGCAAGGGACTAACGCCAGCGAGGCTCCCCCGAGCCGGATGTCCATAATTCAGGTAGGAGACTTTTAGAATACCCTGGACCTCACTTTAGACACTGGTTTAACTTTACCTTTTGTCTGCAGTGAAAGGCACCACTGAAGGGACCAACACAAGTCACTAAAGAGAGGTGGACTTAATGCAAGTGGAACCAGACCGCAGCTGGTGGGTCTGGTTCTGCTGTCACACTGGTGCTTCCCGTGTGATTCAAAAGTAAATGCCCCCTGAAACAAACAGAGTTGTAGCAGCGCAAAAGAGGTGCATGTGGGAGTGCAGGCAGGCGTTTAGTACGTTTGGGGCACGCTGGGGTATTTTCCCAGAAGATCGTCAGACAAAGGTGGGCGCTTCCACAGGTTTCACTTCACTTTGGTTTGGGGTGGAGAAGGGGGAGGGCGTTTCTGAAGCAGTCGTATCATCTGCAGTAACTAACAGGACGTGGGAGAAACTCTACACACTGAGGACATCTATTGCAACAGTGTATTATAGCCCTCCAATCCTGTATGTAAATATGAGCTATCTTTCCAAGATGTATGTTTTTAATTTTTTTAATTTCCTTCTTTAGAATATATATACATAAATATTTATTTTTTTGACGCAGAACAGTATCATTGGGGCCCCATTGCCTCCTCCTCTCCCCATAAACCACCAAACCTTCAGCACTGAAAATTTTGCTTAGTCAAGTAGAAAGAAAACGTACGTGGTGATTCCCTCCTACCCCCAAATGTTAACAAAACTCAATCCTGTCATAAAACAGCAAAACAACTAGTCAGATTTCCAGTAGCCTGAGTCAATATTGATGATTGCTTTATAGCGAGAGACTTACATGCTCTGTCTTCTACCAAAGCTCATTTAGAAATTACAGCTGGGCTGCATTCTGCTGCCAGCTATATCCACACTGTCCGCTACCGACTGTTGTGAATGTGAGAAATGGCAGAATTTGGACCATTGGATATAGGGTGCTAATCAAAGAATGACTTAATTTTTAGCAAGTAGTTTAAAGTCCAAACTCAGAAGATGTATTCTAGAGCAGTGAACTCACAGAGTGAAGGTGAGGGCAGAGTTTGGCTCCAGTTGATTTAATTTAAAGTATTACTTCATGATTAATGCAGCTTAATATTCAAATACTATAGGCATGTTCCAAAGTGATTTTTAACATTTGGATTGAAAGCAGGCTCTGGATAATGACTATTAAATATATTTGAAATGTCATATCTGTTTTATCCTGTGGTTCTCCTAATATGCTGTTCTGAGTCATAGGGGAATGAGCTGAGTGTATCAGAAGTGACACAGACTCATTTTGTGTATGCAGCTAGTGGGAAAGAAGTTGCACTGTAGACACTTGATGTACTAAAAGAAAATTCGTAATACCTTGGAGTTATCATACCCTGCGATCTGTGAACACCGAATGTTCTAGTTGCCAGTGGCATCTAATGTTTTAAACTACATAGAAGTGGCCATCGGTAATTGGCAGGTTAAGTAACCAAAATGCCAGTAACTGATGGCCTGTAAATTGAATATTTATAACTGGGGAAAAAAAAAGAAAAAAAAAAAAGAAAAAAGGCTGTTTGTACAAGGTCACTGTAAACTAATCCTCAACCCGCTATTGAGTTGTGTCACAGAAACAATTTCATTTTATGCCTATCATGAATTTGTGTTGCTATCAATTAGGTGAGTGGAGCAATACTTAAAATCTGAAATTGATTTTAACAAAAAGTGACACTTGAGGAAAGAGTTTAGGTTAGGGCACAACCGGAGATAATTTGATTTATAATTCATGCTTTAAAAAACAAATAACTTTCAATGACACTTGTTTAAGTAATGTCAACTTTTTTACTGTAAAATGGAGTTGTCAGAATGCTAAAAAAAAAGAACACTTTTTTTTCCTACTGACAAGTGTAATAGTTACTAAAAGACAGAAAACTATACTTTCCTACAACCATGTAATGTCTATATAAAGCAATTAATTCATGTATTGATGCTACTGAGTAGTAAAGATTCAACTGTAGTGTAAAATCCCTATGGAAAATATGATTCCTTTTTTTACAGTGTTCACTGTATAATATCAATCATGATTTTTTTTTTCTGAGATCTATATAAAGCTAAAAGAGGAATTTCCTCCCTTAAAAAGGTGTGTTGTGGTTTCTATAAGAGTTTTCGTTATGACAACTGTGGGAAATGTTAACCGTAACTCCTCAGAGCACATATTGGTATATCTGATATAGTTTTTGCTTTCCCTGAATACCTACACAGAGTGTTTTGGATGTTTAGATGGTCCAGACAGTAGATCAGGAAACATTCGTTTTTCCCTAGTGAACAACCTGTTCAAACATACCTATTGATACTATATTTTGTAGTTGTATTGATAAAACAAATACACAGTATGAAACAGACTAGTTGGTTCCTATTTAGGAAAGGCCCAGACTTTAAGTAAGTAGCTAGATGGGAAAATCTGATCCTCTTCACTATAATTTTGCAACACTAAAATACATTTTGTATTCTCCATCTCCACATCCCTGGAGTAAATTTTATGTAAAATTTGCATTTAGAATGTAGACACTACTTTGTGTCTGGTCCTGTACTTCTGCCTCATATAAAATTCAAACTGCAGACTTAGGGAGAAACAGTAAAGGATCAGCCCTCTCTCTGGATCTACTATATCCTTAATCACTCCAGGAAACCTGTGTCTGGAAAAGTAAATTGCACAGTTAGGAATCAAAGCTATAGCCAGTGGAAAAAAGATACAGAATCCAAACAGCTGCTTTATCATCTCCTTTCATTAGTCAATTCAGAAAAGCAGTTTTCTTCGTTACCTCAGTAAGGGAAAGGTAAATGATTGTGTAAGTGTTCTCTAGCGAATATTCACTTTAGTTTTTCCAGATGTATTACTGAACCACAATAATTTCACACTATATAATTCATACAATGGAACTGCTTTTCTTCACTCGGATTTTCTCAGCAAGTGTTTAATGGCAGAATTCTCTAGCAGGAGCCTGTTATTAAAACTTTATGTTTATATATATATATATGTACATACTTATATATCTATGGATATATATACACAGATACTAAATATTATATTATTACTTAGTACATCCAATTGATTCTATAAATATTTAAAACCAAATAAATAATCTCTTTCTTAGTAAGACCCAAATTTTCTCACTCTTACTAGGAGTGCATAACACATTTTTTGCTTTGCAGTAAGAGCTAGTAAAGTCGATAGGCTTTATGATTCCCTTATTTCTCATTAATAGTATTTTATTCTACAGATAGCCCAATTTATATCAATAAATACCTGTGGAGTAAGTGTTACTTAGTGACTATGGGTTTCAGACTGACCCAAAGCGACTAGCAGTTGAATAAAATACTGCCCGATATATGTAAGAGCGGTGTAATCTTGCCTCTCTAAGTGACTTCTGTTATACATTAGTCACACGGTTTAACAACTTGTGTGTTTACTCACTACTTTGTAGCATCCAGCTATGTGCCATGGTTGCATGTGTTACTTGTATGAATCAATGAACTTCTTCAGTACCATAAAAATTAAATAATTTGAACACATATACATATATATAGGTATAAAATTTTGGGTGGATAGCCAAGGATGCAGTATACCTCTGGCTTTTATAGACTTACGAGACTTGCAAGTGCTTAGGGCCTCTGAAAATAGACCATTTGTGATTTGGTGTGCACTTGAGGTTCACGTGTATGAAGAACAGTGTTTAGTAAGGTATAGAGAAGTTAGCACTTTAGCATGTTTCATTGCTTTTAACTTCAGCAACATATTCTAAACATACTTTAGAAACAGTGCATTCAAAAGGCAAGTCAGTTAAAAATGTTTAAATATAGGCCAGTGCTATACAATTCTCATTGCTATTTTCAAAATTCCATGAATCACTTTGAGTTACTTAAGGTCCGAACTATTAATTTTTACTGGGGAGAAAAAAAGAGGAAAGCAGGAGAAAATGGAAACTCTACATGGCTGAAAGAAGATTTCTGTTCACTCTAGACCTTAAAGACTACTGGACAAATTCTGTTCATCTCATTCTGGTGAGTAAATCAAGCTGACCTGCTCACCTGACTAAGAGAAACAGGATTTTGCTTTATTTAGAAGAGCAAACATTAGAAAAAGAAATCTCATGTACAAACATACACCTATACGTTCATATCTCTCCTACTAAAAAGCTCCGAGTTAATCAGTTTACCTTTCCCTGAGTGAACAAGTTGCAATTTCTTCTTGCATATTTCCAATAGATAAAAGAGTGGGTGGATAAAGGGAAACAAATAGGTTCTGGAAACAGATTCCTTCAAGTGACATAAGAGTAGTGTAGAAAAATATCTACATATGCAAGGAGTGTGGATCATCCTAGAGATTATTTATTGTTATACTTATGGTGCAACTTGGAGAGGTTTATAAATATATCAGGAGTGAGATGGGAGCAAATAAAGAAAACGGTGATCACAGGTTTTGCTAAACAGCAGCTGAAAAAGAATGACTGTGTTGCAAGTAGCTCTCAAGCTGGGAATCACTGTAGCTGCTGCACTAGGCAGTCCCGTAACATTTTAAGATAAAGTACAGATCATCTTAATACTTCAGGCACCTGATGTTTATGATGTGTCAACAGATTACTGTCAAGTCCCAGTGCAACTTCATCACCAGGTGTCTAGTAGTACCTAAGAAGATGATGAGTCTTCAGGGGAAATAAAAAACATAAGCTACATTAGTGCTGCTCTGTCTTTAGATATACTATTCTATGCTTTACTTTGAGAAACTTCAGCTCAGAAATTTCAAGACTGCAAAAAGAAGTCTGCAGCTGCTGCAGTATAAGGAGAAGCAGCTTTCCTCACAGAAATTGCATTCGTTCTCAGTGGTTTAAATTCTGATCTGAAAACAGAGGTATTCATTTTTTATTTCTGTATCTTCTGCTGCAAATGAGGAATATTATTCTCTCTCACTAGAGCTAGTAGAAGTTAACATTTTGCATCAAGAGGATACTGGGGCAGTTCTAAACATTTGCAAGTTTGTAGGTCTGTGCTCCATAATTCTCAAAATTTTGCAGCTGCAAATTCTAGGGCTGTATCTAAGGACACTAAATTCTCATCAGATGAAACTTCAGAGCTACCTGGCTAAGACGCATTATGGTAGTTTTTACAGTGTTTTACAAGGTTAGATGTCTTATAAAATAACTTCTGCGAGTGTTTGGATTGTGTAAATACAGTCTGCAGTTAGTATGATTTTGTGTTACGTCGTTCTGTAGCTTTAGTTTTGCTTATTCAATGAAGTCAATATCGGGGTTGTCTGTGTAAGAATTTCAGGACAGGACCTTTTCTATGTTTTCATGAAACGTTATTTCATTTTTCAAGATACACTGCATAGTACTGTGACACAAAGTACATATATTTTAGGACCAGATCTGGCAACGTACTGCTCCCTATGGCATCTGCCCTGGCTGCTGAAAGAGGCAGAGGAGGCAGAATTGGGCTCCTGTTTTGTGTTACATCTGCTCTGGTCTTGATCTTGAGCTCCTTGCCGGTATTGTTTATAGCAATATTATTTCAAAAGGATCATTTCTGATATATAGGTACATATGAGATGTAAAGAACTTTCCTAGATGAAGTGTTGCAATATGGAACAATAAACAGAGAAAAAAATTTAAGAGTCTGAAGTAGAATACCAATATTATGAAAAAGAAAATGATATGACCAGAACAGAAATTCTCATTAACCAATAAATTAAGAATAATAATCTCCATAGAACTTGCTGTTTTATAAAGTATAAGAGTTGAAGACAAGTTAGTGCAGTTAAAATGAAAGACATGAAGCAAGTCTTGCAGGATTTACGGGATCAGAGCTCTCAAGGGCTCTTGTCTGAGCTTTCCTCATCTTGTTGCTCACTGTCACTGCCTGATCTTAAATGGGAAAAACCACACAAATTTGTGATTACCAGTGTGATTTCAATGACTGATCCTTTGACGAGTTATCTTTTAACAATAGATTTGGTCAGGTTTCTGTTATCCTTACCCACATTGATGAAAAGACCTGTTCTTACTCATATTTCAGTCAATAGCATAATTTTGACCTCATCAATTATTTCAGTGGTTCAAGAGTAAGTTGTGACTAAGAGCCTTACAGAGTGCAGCTAAGAATAGTATGATTGGGCCCTTTATTTTTAGATTTCAGCCTTTTGTGATATTTTCTGACAACTTCTTTACAAACAATTAAGGAGACTGGAATGTAGAAGATTTTGTAACTATGATGTGAACTGTAACATCATCAAGTGTGCAGCTGAAAGAAGAAATCAAAGACTCCTTTGAACATATTGCTGAACATATATTTTCACGTTTTTATATATTTTTGAAAGTGTGCATAATATAGCATTATTCTTAAAATTCAGCAAATATTGTTACATGGAAAATTATCATTAGGTACATGTAAAATATTCACAAATATCACTTGGTATTAAGAAAGCATAGAAACAACTTGGCTTCATTAATAAGGTAAAAATGTCATTAAAAAAAATAATTTCTTCCTCAGTCACAACTTTTGACTGTAAACCAGTTGGGACTTTGTTTTCAAATGACAACAAAAAACCAACAACACTTTTTTTTCTTTTCTCCCCAGCATTTTTTCTTCCTTTTCACTACCTTCCTCCGCAGGAAACATTAACATACTGGCTAATTTTTGCATTTATGTTTTTAAAGATCCTGCTTGATTTCTCTGTGTTTCATTATTTCTACAAAAATTAAAATGCCTTGTCAAATTAGTTTTAGGTTTTGCTATGCAAGACACTCATTCTACACATAAAAAGAGTATGTATATGGGTTGTTGTTTTCCTTCTGAAGAAAACATATAAGAAGCACGGCAGAGGTCTTGAGATACCTCTTCAAGACTGAGGAGTGCCTGCACATATAAAGAAAAAACATTTTGACACTAGTACTAGTATTTTCCAACAGGTAAGAATTTTCTGTGAAAAGAACTTAAACAATGATTTGTTGACCGGAGCAGAAACACATCTCTGTTTTTATCTTTAAAAGTATAGAAGCAATCCTTTGATGTCAAAAGGTCAGAGTAGAGCAGTTGGGACAAATTTTTACAGCAGATAGCCTGAGAGCTTTATACTTTCAATTGTATCTCCACTTCAGCTGCAGGAAGAGAAGTGGTGAAATTAATGCTAAAGGGTTCAAAAATAGAGGAAACAAGTGAAACTCTCAGGGGACTGCAAGCTCTTACCTAAATAAATAAAAAAAAAAAAGAAGAAAAAGGAAAAGGTACTAGGAAGAGAGTGGCAAAATGATTTGGGGGAAAAGTTCCTTGAGTTTAAGTGTTTCATTTGTTATGTTTTTAAGGGGGCAACAAGGAGATCAACTAGTTGTTGCTGCTTTTGCTGATATGATGAGGTGAAATGGAGTAGTGTACAGCCTGTCATAAATCTTAGCTAAGGTGCATTCTAAGCCCTGGTAATATATTTGTCATGGTCTTTTTAGAGCAACCTTTGGTTTTTAGTCTGCTGTAGACTTTTTTTGTTTTAAAAACAGAAGATTCTAGATTAATTACTGTAAATCCTATGAGAAAGAAAAAATAGATAAATTATGAAGCATTTTAGATAAAATACTCAGTATTAAGTACTACATTCAAGAACAAGCAAATTCACATGAATGTCCCTGTTAATTAGGATATTAGGCAGTGCTTTAAATAACCTCCTTGAGCAGTCATATATTTTCTAGCTAAATCCCAAAGGCTGCTGATACGATTCCTGCTTATTAAGGTCACACGAGAAGCATCTCTCTCTTCTACTGAATCGCTTCCACTGCTTAGTGTTGTTACCTGTACAGAAAGGATAACATAGGATCAATTCATCTCTCACTTGCTTGAGATAAGAAGATAGCTCCTTTTTTGGTGATGTGTCCTCAAAATTGAGGAGTCCCTCTACATATAAAGTTATAACTGTATAGTTTCAGCCAACCATTAGTGTTACTTGTACAGAGAGACACCACAAAGATCAATTTGCATTTCACTTCTGTGCAGTGAGGGGGTATCTCCTCTTTCAGCCCTCAAGATTTTAAATAAGTGATCTAGGCAAGTAAAATCCTTCAAGTGAACAGTGTTTTATTTTTACTGGGGACCTTTCTACCGGGTTTGTGATGTATGTATCAGATCAGAGTTCCTCTGGTTCATAAAATACTTTTACCCATAATAGAAAAGTTTGTAATCACATCCCGTTCCCCGCCGGGTGGTTGCGTGCCGCAGTCCCCGTGGCACGCCAAAGGAGTGCTCTGAAGGGGAAAGGAAAAGTCTTGTTACAAGATACAAATGCACAATTTCAGCTGTGTGGGTGGGACCTCTGATCGACGCATTGTAAGTTCTTGCAGTGATAGACATACGAAATTAGTTTCAGGCAGTGGTTCAGACCATCTATTGATGTATGGGTGACACACTTGTATTTGCCTGTACTAGTTCTAGTGACACTATGATTACTGGTATTTGCAGTCCTTGCCCTGGAACACTTCCAGGCAGTTTTATTGTATTGAAATGGCTCTTACAGTTCATTGAGCATCCAGCATAACACTGCTGAATATGATTGGTGCGTTTGCATATATTTATTCAAAAAAAATCAGGCAGTTAAACTGCATAATTATGGGAAAACGAATCATAACAATAAAAGACCATTTAAGTTAACAAGCTTTGTGATCAAAGGATAAATACAGGTTGGATAAATGAGACTCTAGATGTAACTAATCTACATAAATAGGCTTTGGTCTGATTAGAGGAAAGGAATATATTAAAATAATCTAAAGGTATTAAAAAAGCATTTTACTTCAGTACTTTTATAACGTCTAGTTTTATTTCATCGTATTTTTAACATTTCTACTCAATAAAAATAGCTGTGGTCAGTGATAAACCACCTTTATGTGGTTTTATTTCTTGATTAACAATGTTTGCGGTGCAAAGAAAGTCTAAGCTAACACAAGTACACGCAAGTAACATCATAAGTTTTCATTCTAGTTTGAATGCGTCATGTCAAAAACCTTAAACATTTTCTAATGTCTTAATTTTAAAATTTTTAATGTTGCAATGTTTTTTGATTGATTTTTAATTAAAGAAAAACATTAAAGGGAACACTTAAAGGACAATTTCTTGTTTACTGTCTTTATCAGCGGAGAGCAGCCTTTGTAGTGTTTGAAAGCTGGTGCATTAAAAATCAATTTCAAGTCTTCAAAGCTATAAACTCTTGCTTGCTTTGTAGATATATACTGTTTTTAAAATCATTGGAAGCACACTTGACAATTAAATTAAAAACAAAAGGTAAATAATGGCTTCTTCAAAATTTGAAGGATTTTAATGTATTTTTAATAATAGCTAAAGGATTTTTTTATAGAGAGCAGACATGTGAATCACAATTTGTAGCTTTTAAACGCATAATTTCTCCCTAAAGACAGTTATATGTATTCTTTTATTAATATAATTTTGTTTTAAACTTCTACTGGTGTTATTCTGTTGTTTTTAATGAATGTCATGATTCAAACAGAGAACATGTCAGTCAGTTTCTTTACTTACTATATTTCTGTCTCGTTCTTTGCTGATTGCTAAGCAACCACTTATGGTTAAGATTGTTTAGCTACAACTCAGTTTAAAAAAAAAAAAAGGTGAGCTGAAGTGGGCTAAACAAATTTTCATTAATTCTTAATGAAAATATTTAAATTCTATGAAATTTTAAAGCTGACAAAGAAAAGAACATTGTTTTAATAAGGCACCTCGGATTCAGCACTTGGGCTTTGCTCCTACCGGTGTTGAGGAAAAGACCACAAAGCTAGAAAGAGCAGGATCATGTCCTTAATCGGTGCACAAGTAGTTTCAAGGTCTATGGAAAATAACTTATATATGTATAATTACATTAGTGTTATGTCTTTCAAAGTATGATCCTTAAAATACTTACTCAGTGAACATTGTAATTTAGGTCAAGGGAACCACTGAATTAAACGGTCCGCATACAGGAGTGGAGTTGCTGATGTGCGTAAGCGTGTGCAGAATTCAGCCCGGAATCTGTTAGTCTGGGTTAGCCGAACTGCTCCCTGGTGCTTCTCGCCTTTGCTTTAAAAACACTGCAAAGCTGCAAAAGCTGTTCGTTTCACTTTTAGCCTCCAACTGCATTCTCTAGTACTCTGTTGAGATAGTCCTGATGTCTGAATATTTGATATTTTTGCTTTTTCACATAGACTTGCGTAATTTGATATGCAGATTTGAAGATCATAAAAACAATCCTGCTTTGATGATCATGAGCAAGATTATCCAGCCACAGCTGTAAAGTACCAAGTGTGTTCTTTTCTGATCTCTTCATCATTTCAGTGGATCGAATGACAATAGGAATATAGTGGCATTTAGAGTGCTTGGGAAATAATGAACCTAAAAGCCTTTTAAAAATGGCAGCCACAAAGCCTTAGAAACTATTTAGATTTCTAGACTATATGTCAGATAATGTAACTGTGTGTATGAATGTGTATGTGGAGATACATAGACAAGAGAGCAGCATGGATTCAAAAGAACTATCTAGCTGGATAAAATACATTATTAACTACCAATGTGCATCTAATTTTTTTGGATATTGTGTATGATCTGTATATAGTTGTGTAACAGTGGTTTGGAAGATGCTGCCCATCTACACCTTTTGCTGCAACCTAGAAAGCATCGAGTTTAGAGACAAATGCTGTTGTCATTTTTTTCCCGAGGCAAGAGTATAGGTAAGGAAGGACCTAATTTTCCACTTCATGGTGGAAGATAGACGTCCTGCTTAAAACTGTGTAACCTGCTGTCAGACTTCAGGATTGAGAGTAATGATGAAAAGGAGGGATAAATCATGTGACACGTGAGAATAATCAGCACTTAATTGCTTCCATCATCTGTGTTAGGTATTAAAAAGCACACGATAATTTGCATCTCGTAGCTCTGAGGCAAGGAATGTATCAGTCAGCTTTGTAGCCATTGGGTGAAAAACAGGGGAAAACAAAATGGTTTATGTTCTTTCTTTCAATGCATAGTCTTCATTTTGTCTAAATCTGTAAATGTATTTTGTCTGTTTAAACCACCTGTAGCTTCTTTTCAGGCCTAACAGGATATAGTATTGCAAGGGGCAGAAGTAACTGGATGAATTTATTTTATTATTTATTCATTGACCACCATATAGATGATCTTTCCCAACAGTATACGTCTCATTATCGCAATAATGTGATGGTAATGAAATAATAATTCCTTCAAGCATGAAATAACTCGTTTTAAGTACTTTCCTGTGCTCATTTGTTTCAAACAGGCTTCCAGAATTTTGAAGAAAACTTTAATTTCAGTTAATTTAAAATATATGTAGACCACACACACTCTTTTCTTCATCCCCTGATAATGGCAAAGGAACCTTAGGAATGAGTAGCTAGATTTCGAGATTCTGACCTACTTACTAGTCTACTTTACTTGCATGAAAGTAAAGCAAGAGAAAGCTGTTTCTATTAAGCAAATGTAAGCTTCAGGAATTTTGGTGAGTATTGGCAAAGATCTTTAGATAAAGATAAATTGCTTGCAGTCATACTGGTCTTGCTGACACCAGTAAATGAAGAAATAGGCGTACATGTTGAATAGCCGTGGGAGGAGAAGAGTTTGTTTAAAGGAAAGGTTTTGTTCCGATTTAAATTTTGAGCCATAGGTTTTCTATAGTATTTTATAATAAAGACAATTACATAGTAATTTGGGTTAGAATGCATGCCCAGTTCCCCATCTCAAAACCCAATTTGTTACTACCTGTGGCTATTTCTATTAAAAAAGAAACATAATTACTATGAGTCTCAGCAGTCTAAGAGTAAATTTTCGTAATTACAATACCTCCCTTGGGCAGATGTGTGAAAATGGCAGATTAATTCCTGCCAGTATCTCACTATTCCTTGCACATTCTTAAGGTTGCTGGTAGCTTGGTTTATCATTTTACTGGTGCTGTTTGTTATGCTGTGGTTAAGGCGAAAGCAGCAATCCCATTACAAATCTTTAGGAACAGCGCTCTATACCATTACCTTGGAATGTCTCTATGCTGAAGTTTGATACATAAGGTCCTATGAGTAAGATCCTAATTCTATTTTCATGGAAAGTGCATGAGTTTGCTCTTGATCTTAGCATATTTTAAAATGACCTTTTGTACTTTATTACTTTATGCTCGAGAAGATTTAAACAAAAACAACCAACAAATCCAAGTTTACTCATTCTTGGGAATTTACAGTGAAGTTAATAAAGCTGCAAGAGAACTGAAGGCTGTATAGCAGTCCCTTAGCATTGTATGGCTTTTGTTTTATTGTGTGCTTATTTAGAAAGAAGCATCAGTAAGTTAAGATGGCCCTGAAATTATGTAAATAAATAATTTTCCATGGAAATAATCTAATTCATCTCCTAATGAGCTTTTCTACCTGAAAACAAGTTTTGAGGGCATACGTGTAGAAGAATTGCATGCAAAGGCTCTGCTCCTGGAGACGACTCTCTGCAGCTAAGCACCTAACTCCATGTTGAATTCCAGTGAAGGTGGAAGTTGGTGTGGCTTCATGTGGGCTCATGATCCACCTGCAGGGAGCAGCATTAGTCTGTGTTACACATTAACCAGTTTGAATATTCAGGAAGAGCAGTATGAACAACCTTAACAAGTCATTTTTTTCCCCTTTGCTTGAGTTATTGTTTGGAATTTCTTGTTCTATACCTGTCGTATTTTCATTTCTTTTCCCATTTTGAAAGACACTTCCCCACACACGCTTCTGAACGTTGGCTTGGGGACTTTTGTGATGTGGACATTATTTAGAGAAGGTTGAATTGACTATTTTCTTTGAAAAGTCATGACTGAAAAAAAAAAATTAAAATATATATGCATCCTTCCGTTGCTGTTGCATGCATTCTCTTTGAAAAAAGTGCTCACATGCTGGGTGAGCATCCTGTTAGTTAGATACAGAGGCAAACCTATAATTTAATCACTGTATTCTAACTAGCCCCTCAGTCAAATATTAGTATTCGTGTTCAGTCTCTCTGTCCCTGATGAAACTTGCAGCAGTGTCCTAGATGTTGACAAGCCAACACTGGTTTGGAACAGGAAGAAGAGTTTTCCTAATCCTGGAATCATTGCAGAGAACATTTCTTATGTAGATCTTCCTTATCTTAACAGCAAAATCTGATTTCAGACTCTCAATACGACAAGCTGTAATGAGAGGGGTAATCCAGAACTTTTTTTTTCCCAGGCTGTTAAGAATTTACAGGTCAAAGTCAGGCCTTAAATACCTACGTTGTTTACAGATTACCCGTGGAGAGCCCTAGGTAAGTGGGTGTTGTGTTCTAGATGAGGTGATCCTATCAAGAAAGATAACTATTTTTTTTGCTTGTTCTGAATCAACTCAATATAGAGTCCTGTATGAAGACATTGCAGTAGATTAACACTGAAGTGACAGAGTTGTGGATGGTTATACAAAGCCCTATAGTCGAAAGGCCTTATTTTTTCTGTCCAAGCCTACTTGACCACTGCTACTATATTTGTGGTGTATTTGATCAAACTTTCCATTTTATGAGGTACCTCATCATAGGCACATGACTGTTATTGCTTTAAAATATATTTAGGGACAGAACCTCTTGCTAAATTTGTGCAAGCCTAAATTATTTATCTTATGTCACAAATAATAAATCAACTCATCACCATTTTGCAGTTGAAAATCTCCTTACACAGGCATGTGAGGCTATAAAGTTTGATGATCTACTATTCTGTCATAAATTCAGACATTATTTTGGCAGCATATTTAGTGGTGTGTCTTTTTCTGGTGCTAAGAGGAAATAATTATGCCAAGGTATTTGTGTGAAAGTAGGGCTTTGTATCCTGTCACAAAGTGTTTATAGAATACCTTATTGGGGATTTTTAACAAAATGTTGAAATAAATAGTTGCATGACCGAAATAAGAAATTAGACAGGAGGTAATAATGTGAGTTTTAAAATCTGTTATTTTCTTCCTAATTCCTAAGGAACGTAACTGAATCATTGCTTTCTTGGGGAAGGATTTTAGGACGAGGAAGGGGATAAAGTTGCAGCTTTAAAGGAAAGGAGGTGATCTAGATTTACCTCTGTTCTTCTGATCGTCACCTAGGAAGAAGGCTTCAGAGTCCCTCTTTTTATGTGTGTTTTCTGTGCAGGCAGTGTGGCTTCAGAATCAAGTCCTGCTTTATCTTCATTGCCAATTTTTTTCACTCTGTAGGGAAGAAACATAGAACCGGAGTCTTGTGGCACGTAGAGCGTTTGCTGCCTAGCTAATCACCTTTCCCTGTCACTGCCATTACAAATCTGTTTAAATGCCGTCCATAGAGAAGACCATATGCTGGGATAAAGGAATATTACGTTTAAGAGTTTCTTCTCATTTTCTATCACTATTGTAATCTTCTTCCTGCTCCTTTGCAGCTTTCTTCAGCGTACAACATATGTATCTGTGGGAATGTAGCACGCTATGTAAAGCCTCGCTTACCCCGTAATTGAAGTAAGCAGACTGATCCAAGGGCTATTGAAACCAATTTGAAAACATCCATTGATTTCAGCGGACCTCAGGTCATGGCTTGGGGGAGTTTTATTGTTGCCTTTAGTGAGAGTATGGGTTGGACAGAAGAAGGTAAACATAGTGGGTAGATGTTAACACAAACTTAACAGATTTAATATATCCAGTGTCTCTGTTTCCCCTTACTCAATATTGTGAGTACAAAACAATTTGTCGGTGTTAAAAAGCCATAATTTGATCTCCTTCTTCGTCGTATAGTACTGCAATGTTTGTAAGCTTTTATCTGTTCAGAAAACATTTGTGATATGTTGCTCTTAGAAACAGGAAAACAGCAGTGGTAAGAATAGGACAAATTCTACAACACTTACTGGCTTCACTGGGAATTCCTGCTGAGTAAGAGCTTTCAGATATGTCTCAAAATTAAAAATAAAATGCCAGGAGCTCACAAGTGCACTGCAGAATCTGTGTGCATGAAAGAAAGAAAGAAAGGATAAGGTTGTTTCCATACAGAAAAAAATGAGTTTAAACACAAGGAGAGAAAAATATTTTTGAAATTATAACAAATACTTTGATTGTCTCCTTAAATTTCAAGGCACTATTTTTTTAAGTTTCCATCTAATTTTAATGTCTTCATTTCCAGACTTCATATAAATATGAAGTGTAGCACTTGTAGATTGGAATGAAAAATCAAAAAAATCCCTAATGCTATCAAAGATACACTCCCAAATGTATTGTTATTTTGAGTTCATGGTATGATATTCTTAGAATAAGCTGGATATTGTGATAAGTAAGAGCAGATTTCATTCTAGTTAGCTAATTGTAGTTGAGTCAGTTATGCAGTAAACATAATATCTGTTAGGAATACTGAGGTAGACTCAACATGGGGGGAGCCATAGATAAAAGGTGCATTAAAGCGTTTCAAATTCAATCATTAGGTTTCATTGCACCCATCTGCTACCAGAAAATATAATTGGCAACTTGATTCATTGACCTTTAACTGTCATTTTGGACCATGTTTTTTTAAATCCATACTTTCAAGTTAGACCTAGAGAGTTAATTTGATAAGAGAATGCCCAGTACATTTTAATGCAATTACTTTTTCCTTTTTTCTTTTTTTTAAGCAAAAGTTTTTTTAATATAATCAGGTTTAATGGTCTGTTGTATATTCCGCTAATCCAGTCAAAGTAGTTATTTAATATTGAATGTGGTTAAAAGCAACTAATGTTCAACTTCATTAAAGCTTCTATTAAATAGAAGGCTTGCTGAACTTCTACTGGTTTTTTATGCACGAACTACTACCTCTTATTAATTATTTCCAGGGGTTTCTGTTACACTAGAATTATACTTGCAAGCTTCAGTTCCACCAAGATTATACAGCACAGTACAAGGGCTAAATAAACGTTGAAATTGCGGAGTGCTTCATATTTTGTTCCTAAAATGTGTTTTATCTCTTTCCTTTTATTTTCTGGAGCAGATATTATCTTGTGCAGGTGGGGTGGAG
Organism: Phoenicopterus ruber ruber; assembly: GCA_009819775.1. Lineage (NCBI taxonomy): Eukaryota > Metazoa > Chordata > Aves > Phoenicopteriformes > Phoenicopteridae > Phoenicopterus > Phoenicopterus ruber. Next base: position 183,374,930 of record CM020215.1, on the reverse strand, counting down.
TGCTTACATCTCTTAGCACTTCTATATGTGTGGCACACAAGTAGACTGTCTTATAAAACAGCAGCGTTACTTAGAGCAAGCAGGGAGCAATGTGATAAATGAGGATGATTTAACGTTTTCTCAGCAATGGTAAACAATTATACTGTTCTGTCATCTGAAGTTTCTGTAATGGAAAAAAGTGGTTGCACGTGTTTCTTTACACAACAGGATACAATTCCTGAAATATTTATGTAATATAGAGACAGATGTATGTAACCTAACCTTATAATCCCATTTCACAGCTTTGCCAAATACTGGGGAGCTCGATAAATAGGAAGCCGATTATATTGGCAGTATAACTCCATTAATAGGATTCGGATTTGCCTTATTGACAAGCCAGTACTGTTAATATGATCCAGTATATTAAATTGACAGGAAAACTGGAGCGATAGAATGTATCTGCAGCCTAATTGACAGGGAAGCTCTTTCGAAAGGTTCTTAATGTGGTTTTTATTGACAGAGTAGCTTCAGTGAGTACATATCACCGGTGAGCAGTGTAAATATATTGGATGCAACTGTACTAGCAGATTCAGGTGAAGTAGTTATTGTTCTGTTTTCCCATACTTCCATCTTTACTTTGATAGAAGTTGTATCAAGCTCTCGCGTAAGAGCTTCACGAACGCCTCTTAAAGCACCAGTCTAACTGCACTGCTCACAGGCCTCTGACAAGTTGTGAATTATTTTAAATGTGTTCATCATTTTTAAATGAATAGAGGCAATACAGAGCAATGCAATAACGTGTCATGAATTTCATTATGTTTATTTATTGACACTGTGATAGCAGAAGCAGAGCTATTGTACTTTCAGCCCGAGCTCTTTATGTGGTGTCATGTTTGGCACCTCTTCCTACGTTCTCATCTTGCACCTTCTCCAAGAAGTAGTTCATCTTAAGAGCTCATATTACAATTACGTTTTCCTAGTCCCATTTGACAATTTTCCACATTCTCTTCCCAGACCATGCTAATTTCATTAGGTGCTTACATTTCGTGTTTCTCCAGTGCAAAATAAATTGAGGCTCAGAAACCTGAAACCATTGTGAAACAAACAGTGATTTGAGTTTGGCCGGAAAATCTTCTTGATTCCCCTTTCAGTAGAAGGAAGTTTTGGGTCCAGCTTCCACACTTTTCCTAGTCCCATCTTTCTTAGAGAGAGAAGTCTGCATTTAGACACATATCCTTCATCTGCTCTGGCAGAGGAGTTAAAGGCTTTTGTTAAGCTGACTTCCCCGCCGACGAAGCAGCAAACTGTTCCTGAAAGGCTTCAATCTTTTATGTCATATAAAAAAATCTGATCAGTGTCTGGTCTCACCCCATCTTTTGAGTGTCTTTCAAGTCTACTTTTTTACCAGGATAACTTAAAAATATGTCTCTCTGTAGTGACCTTATACACTTCTTTGTCCCTCAGGCTTGGTGCAACCACCTGTGAGGTGAGGGGAAGCTTGGCTGGGCCTTGTGTCTTCTAGTCCTTGCACGGTGTTGAATCCCTGGAGTCTAGGCTTCTGTTGTCTTTTGTGCCTTGTGCATTGCAGAGTAAACTCTTGTAAAAAATTAAGAAAGAATTGTTTTCGTTAAGCCAACTGAAGTATCTGCAATATATGAATGCTTAAGCAATAAAGCAATAATAATTTTTTTTGGTAACAAATATGGTACTTGCTAAGAGCAAATAGTACATGGACCAGGCATTTATACGGGGAGAATCTACATTCCTTCACTTATAGGAAAGTCTTGCTTTTCTCATTCAAGAGAAAGAGAAAACATGAGCCACCAACACTCTTCAATAAAGAGTACAGCAGCCTGGTGAAAGATACTGCCTTGTGGATCTGTCTGTTTTTGTTGCCCTGTGTTTTTAATGCGCTTTTGAAGAATGTTACATATGTCAGAAATTCACATAAACACACTGTAGGTCTTGTAACACCAAAATACACATTTTGCAGCAAGTGTGAAACTTCCCAAATACGCACATGTCATAGAAATTATGTCTCAAAAACATTTTCGAAAGAGTGAGAGTGGAGAGCACACATTAGGACAAGATTCGTTAAAACAGCCTATTTAATTTTGCCCTTCAAAAAGACAGAACAACTTCTTAGAAGTTTATGCCCAGTTTTGGGGTTTTTTTTTTGCTCTTGGGCTAATAAGTTTTCTTAATGAAGAAAGTCTGGTGAAATCACAAACTACTACTTCAGGCTGAGTATATACACTCACTGGCAGTCTTCTACTGAGGAGTCTTTGTGAAAAATTGTAGTATGTTGAACATAAACTGTTCCTAACAAAATGAAGACAATTGTCTGCTCTTTCAAAACTAGATTTGGCAGAATACGATTCTTTTGTCTTGAAAAGTGAATGCCGTTACATAAGATCTTTGTTTCATGGGGGAAGGGTGAATACTAGGAATTAAGCTTTTCAAGAGAAGACACAGAAGATGCTTGAGTTAGATATTAAGTGGCAGTCTGATAAAGGGGAGAGATGTTTCATTTCATTTTTGCATTTAATGTTTAATTAAAAAGAAGTTAGAGTCAGTAAAGACATTTTGCTTTATTATAGTTCCAGGTATGAACACCTACATAAAATGGAGTTGCATTGAATCATTTCTGAAAATGTGATACTTGTTCTTGTAATTCTGAGAAAAAATTATGAATATTCTAGTAGCCTAATATTCATAAATCTGATTAATGTTTAAGTCCTTTTTTTTTTACATTTTAGAATACATCTTTCCCTAATACGACAATTATTTCTGGGCATAATTTGTCAAGAATACTTAAATAGTGCATTTCTTTCTCTCCCCTCCCCTTTCTTTCTCTCACTTTCCCCGTCTCTTTCTTTGTAGTCATGTTGATTTTAAGATTTTCTTTTTTTAAGAGAGAGACCTGTTGAATTGAAAATATTTTATTTTTCTCTAATTTTATTCAAACAGTGTGGAATACACCAAAGACTGCTAAAAAACTTCAGAATTGTGGTGTAACAAAGATTTTGATTAAAAAGAAAAAAAAGGAAAATAGCTAGGAACCTCTAATTTTTAACAGACCGTCTGCTTTTCAGAGGAATTCTTGAAAGCAAAAGTCTTGTGAAGTCCTCTACCATTGTCTTACTGAGCAATAGTAGAATCCTTGAAATCTGATTAATTAATATGGGGCTGTAATTTTAATCCTGATTTTTTTTTGAAAAAATGCAGAGCCACAGCAGAATGCCTTTTTACTCGTAAAAATATCAAAACATTTCAACAGAAGTAAACACCCTGTGAACATGAACTTATTAAAAAAAAGAAAAAAAAGAAAAGAGATTAATGTAGCCCATTGCTAAAAATATTCCCCATAATTCATTGTGTAATGCTTTGCCCAGGCTGGTTCAAACTGCTTCCAGTGATGAAGCTTTCACTTTTTTTTTTTTTTTCTTATGAGATTATTTAAGGTTAATGGATCCTATGAGGAATTTGTTTCTGATACTCTGTTCTTGGCCATAATTTTTCATTTTCCTTTCTCTAAATGAAACTTTTGGAAATCATAGCCATTCTAGAATTAATTAGTAGAACTTTAACAGTTGACTTTCAAACTTCTGAATGGTTTTATTTTGAATTTATAAAATTCAGTTTTCCAAATTCACCGCATGAGAGTAACACTTAGCAACAATTGTAGTTTATCTAGGGCTCTGCGTGGTCTTAATATGCAAGCCCTAACACCTGTAATAGAGTGAATAGTTTCACAGACAGTTGACGATAACACTTGAAGGATGTTCTACATGTTGTTTGTGCAAACACTGGCCAGTAAATGATTCCTTAAGTCACATTGTTAGACTGTAGCAATTATATTGTCACATCTGAAACCCCATACCAGTAAAAGTGTATATTTTGCACAGGTTTAATTTGCCTGTTCTTTTACTTTCCTCCTCCTCCTCAACTCTCCAATGAAAAAGGTAACGTAATCTAACTGTAAGATATTTTCTGAAAGGTAGTAACCCTCTTTTTTTTAAATTTTGGCAGCTTTTAAAAGGTTTATATGTGTTCTGATCTCTTTCAAAATGGCATTTTTTACGAGCTTCATCCTTCCGAGAAAGTTATATTAAATGTGTGTACAGAAATCCTCAGGAATTTTTCTGCAACATCGCAATAATGGCAGCGTTCCTAAAATTTCAAATTTACTCTAGGGTCACATATTAGGATAGGCAGATGGAAGAAAGTATTTTTAAGGGGCCATTGTAGCAACTGTGGAAAAGTGTATCTGTTGAATGGTTTAACAGCGTACTCTCATTGGAAACAAACTGGTTCCACTAATCTGTGAAATGAGCCATAAAAACAGGACCTCTTCTCTAGGGGAGCTATGGACAGTTAGGGTGACATCACAGATTTTTTAATTCTCTGGTATCTAACCAGGGCAGTGCACAGTTCTGCTTTTGCTTTAGTTTTAGAGAACGTTTGTCCCAGTATGTTTTCTTCCTATTGAAGAACTTGTGTCTTAGTAGTTGATGACCCAATTGATACTCCAGCACTCAACCCTGAATCGGAGAGATAGATAGAAAACATGTCTTTACTATTTAACTCCGGTGACTTTTAGAGGTAGATTGCTTCTGGGGGTTTTCTTGGGGAAGACTGAGGATGGAGCTTGCTTTACTTTGTTCTTCAGGAGGTTAACGGTGCTGACATTTGAGTAATTTTTGGTTCTTTATCAGGAGATTGTAATTCCATATAATTCACTTCTGATACGGTGCATCTTTCTTAGCTTTAGCTATTGCACCGAACATCTTGCTGGTCATCTAGATTCCCCTATAGTCATTGGAGAAAGTTGCCTCCAGGAGTAGTATGTACCTAAAGCTAGATGCCCAAAATGGGATGAATTATCTTGTATCTCTCTATTGCTTATAGAGGTGACTAGCTTTTAGATGGTTATCTGCAGGTGAACGGAACCCTACCTTAAAACTGGAGGCACACAGAGAGACATGGCGGTTCTGATTTCCTAGAAAGGGCTGTGTACTCAGAGAAGAACAAAGAGTTTATTTGCTGTTGATGATAGATTTTTAAAGTAGCACTCATTTCTTAGAGTTACAGCTATGCAGTGCAAAGAGGTATGATTAATGCATGAGCTGAAATGTGTAACATCACTTCCATAGATGTTAAAGTGTAAAAATTTTAAGTATATGACCTCTCACTTCAACTGAGATTAAAAAAAAAAAAAAAGTGTTTAAGGGAGTTAGACATTCATATCTCTCTGTAATCCGTTGTGAATCGTGTGCTTACCTTTCTAAGATTCCTCTAAACTGCCTAGCTTTAAAATTAAATGTTTTTTTATTATCCCAATTTTTGTACAGATATTATCACATATGAAGCAATTCTCTCTCTCTGCTGCCTGTATCTTGGAGTGCTCTGTTACAGCTCATCACAAGCATGGTATTTTCATAGTTCATAGGAGAAGGTCTAATGCTTTTAGAGCAGAAGGTAAAGAATTCAACTCTGAGCTCTGTGGCTACATATGGTTCTGAAGTATTTACATTTGTTCTTTTGCAGCAATGAACTCACTGTGACATGGCACCCAACTGTTTGTATTGCTGCAAAATACAATATGAAGGAAATTGGTCAAATTAGTATCGAGTTAAAGGTCATTAATGATTACCATAAATACAGAATTTCTCAGAAGCAGCTCCCATTTTTAGGACAGCAACTAAGATGCGGTCATAACTTCTATTTTAAAATTTATATCTTGGCTAGTCCAGGGTGTGCAAAATGCTTTTTTTTTTTGCTATCAAAAAGCAGAATGAAAAAGTATGGCCAGTTCTTACTGTGGTCCAGCTTATAGATAAGTAAGTTCTTAAACCACCTTTAAGGAGGTGCTATAATTAATTCCAGGGCAAAAGTCTGACTTTTCTAATGGCAGAGAATTGATGAAAAGGCAGTTTATAGTGGGCATTTTGCCTGACAATGACATGAAAAATGGAAATGTTAGTTCTAGTACCAGCTGTGTTTAAGAGGAGGCAGATTTCTTACGTAAGTAAAAGCATAAGGTCAGTTTTCATGGGCATTTATAGTTGACATATTAGACCTAGAAAATAGACATGAGTTCTGCAATTGTAAAGGTTTATTTGGGTTGAGAAACACTGGGCTCTGTGAGGACTTAATGATTATATTTGTACATATATGAGGTGGACTTGCTGCACACAAAAGAGATACTAGCTTACAATTTGAGACAAGAAAAGAATAAACAGCAGAATTCAGGCTGCTTCCAAAACATGATGTGCTACATATAAGAGATTATATATAAGAATGCTGAAATATTTATCTTTCTGCCCCCATTTCTTCCTGTTTTCTTTTGTTTTCAGTATTTGTTTTTATAAGTTTAAACATGTTAAAAGTTAAGAAGAACTTTTGTTCTAATTCCATCTGTAAACCCAGGATCTTGTCTGTTTCTAAGCACAAAGCACTAAACTGCCTCCTAATTGAAGTGACCAGATTTTAAAAAGTCTGAATATCTGTAGCTGAAATCATCAGCTTCTGAAACACTGACTTGGAAAAGCAGTGACACAACGCTGAGTTTAATGTCCCAGATCTTGAGAATACCCCTTCTGTAATATAAGGTATTATTTGCATTTCTTGGGCAGTATTCAAGAACTTTCATAAGCCTGTCTTTTAATGCTGCTGAAGAACAAGTCTCTAGTTGGACATAAACACCCAGATTTCCAAATTATGTGCAATTTTGATATGATAAAAAGTCATTTTGAATTGTAAGTGTGGATGTTTTATGCTGTACTTTGAAAACAGAAGAGTAAAAACCTGATTCTGTCACACAGTTTATCATAAAAAAAAATCACTGATAACACATCAGGTTATTTTTGTAATGACATATACAATGGTGTATACTCCACATCTTAAATTAGAAACTACTTCAAAAGGTGAACACAATGTGTATTATAATCCTAATTTTTGAACCAAATGATTTAACGAGAAACAAGAAGAAATTACGGCATAAATGGACTTCATAAACGCCGAATAGAAGATAATTCTTTATCTTCCATCATTTCTCTAAATCACACACGGTACATAAGCACATCGATTTCCCATATGCCTCGAGAGTGGCAGGTGGCTACCTATTTTCTGTTGCAAACAGCAGTGACTGTTAAATTTCGTATGTAACTTCATGCATCTTTTCCAAGCCCCAGTATTCCAACCGTACAAGTAATAGCAAATATTTCTAATGACCATCTACCTATAAAACCAAACAAAGCTAAAAAAAAAAGGAGTGGAGAGTGGCAGGGGAAAAACAAGTATCTACGAGACCAGTCACTTGTGTAAACACTTGTTGTGTGACATTAAACCTTACCTTGGGCCTTCTGCTCCCTTAATCGAGCGCTGCCTGCGTTACCGACACTGATGCGCTAGATGCTGTTGCAAAACTCGTAGCTGCTGCAAAGCATAGTAGTGTGACACGAAGTGGTGCAGAAAACAGTAGAAGCTCTGTCGCCAGGTCAGCTGCAAGAAGAAGTGACGTGTGTGAATGTACAGTATGTGGGGTTTTGTGAAAGATGCAGTCTCTCTTTCTCCCAAAGAACTTCAGCTGATGATACAAGGGGAATTCAGTTCCCTTTGGCAGGACTCCATGTTGGTCTGGATGCTGTAAATACTTCTGCTTCTACAGTTACTTAGCTCATGCTGCTAAAAATACACTCACGACAGACTTAATGAAAGTATCTTCTTTTGAAAACTACTTGTCTACAACAATCATCTAATGTTCTTGTTTGCATGTGTGGTTCTCATTATTCTGACATAGCTATTAATACTGATGAAAATTAAAGAGAGAAAATCCAAATATTTTCATACTCACACTTTTCCAGTAGCATTTAAAAAAACACACAGCCAATCAGTCACAAATTTCTTGATTTTTTTTGCAGGTTTTTTTAAATTCAAGAGTAATATAGCAATATATGAAATTGTATTACAGCAGTAAGGGCTTCAGAATCCCAGTAGATGATGTAACTATGATTAAAAATTAGTATTATTGAATAATTCACTTTTGTAATATGCAAAAGTAATTTTTTTCTCTCATTTTCAATAACCATCAGTCTTAATATCTAACTAATGAAAAAACATAAACAGTGTCATCTGTCAGGTTTCTAACAGAGAATGCCACTTATTGGAGCCTCATTGTTTACTTTAGCAGGTAATTTGTGGACCGGAATCATTTAATTGTTCTGAGCACATAATTACATGCCAGCATTTTCCAATTTAATTAAAATGTACAAATCTGAAGATTAAGGGAATTTTTGAATTATTAATCATTTCTCCTCTAGGAAATCTTGTTGCTCTGCAGGAGATTTGTCCAGTGTACAACTATACGTATTTTTTTCCTTCTCTTTCACAGACAGACAATTTTCCCGCAGAGCCCAATTACATGGGCAGCAGGCAGCAGTTTGTTCAAAGGTAAGGCCTATTAAATAACTTTCTCGGCTTCCCCATTTGCATTCTTGTCAAAATTGCTTTGCCAGAGAGTACAATTCAACTTAGAACAAGTAAATACAACTCTATCTCTTTTTTTTCTTTTTTTTTCTTTTTCTTTTTTTTTTTTTTTTTTTAAATATGTATTTCAGTAGCTCCACGTTCAAGGATCCAGAAAGAGCCAGCTTGAGGGACAGCGGGCATGGGGACAGTGATCAGGCTGACAGTGACCAAGACACTAACAAAGGCTCCTGCTGTGACATGTCTGTTAGGGAGGCACTCAAGATGAAAACTACTTCAACTAAAAGCCAGCCACTTGAACAAGGTGAGTGAAGCCTCCGATGCTTACAAAAGCGTAAAGTTTAAGCCGTCATTATAAACCTATTAGTATTGCAGTTGCGATTTATCAGGGTGGAATAGCCCACTGATAATACTATCAGAGAAAACAGTAAATCTTGTAGCTAGCCCAGAGCAAAGAACGCTCAGTATCTTTCTGAATGAACATGAAATGAAACCGCAAGTATCCAAAGTAGATTAAAAAAAATCAGTACTTTTCTAAAATGATTAGAATATACTTTATCTCCACTGGCATTGCCTGTGATATATTATATACAGTCCTTCTGCCAATGCGTGATTTGGAAATTCAAACTAGACATGACTGCAACAGATAAAAGAATGCCAGTCATTTACATTCCTCACGTAGTTTGGAGACGAGGAAAAGAAAAGAGACTTGGGATATCAGACAAGAGTAAAAATGGATCAGAAGATGTTTTCATTTCATGGATGTATTTTCCTATTTGTAATGTTGATTTCACAATTAATAGTAGCGTAGAAGCGTCAAATAATAACATAATCTCTTTTTCAGTATAATTTCATTCACATCCTGTGAAGGTACCAAAGATGAGCGTCCGTGAAACAGCTAAAATGACTTATATCAGGACAATGCCAGTGCTCTCTGCAAGCCTTCATTCTGACAAACAAGCATGTTTATTTCCTCAAACTCTGTGTCCAATTCATTTTTTTCCAGTTGTGTCTTGTCTAATTATGAGGTCTTTTATTTCAAAAGAGACACTTCTTTTTCCTTAAAAGCATCAGACAGACTCAGTACTTCAGCACTCTGTGTGTGTGTGTGTGTGTGTGTGTTTTGCTTCTAGGCCATAAGCAGTAAGGAAGTGCACCACCGAATTTCTTTTAAATGTTTTGTATGTTTGCTATTATTTTGGTTTGTTGCAGGCAAGATGATTCAGTATTAAAGACAGTTAAAAGATTATTAAATAAGTCAGCCTTAATAAGAAGCTATATTTATAATTAAGCAGAAATATATTGTAAGCTTTTTATTAATTGTTGATTAATTGGACCTAGGTTTTTTGCCTCTTAGGCTAGTCTGATCTGTAGCGCAGTCCTCAGGAAATACATGTTCAACTTCATTTTTCTGATTATGTTGAGATTGCAATATCACTTTTTGCTGTGTAGAATATTTAGAATGCTGCTGTATAATTTATTCTCTATATATTTGAAGGCTGACCTCATATATGACCTTATTTTCCAAGTAATAAATGCCAGAAAGATTATTTTTTCCTGACCTTTTGCCACAGCAACTCTCTGCTTATAATTGGACATTGATCTGTATAAAGATGCAGTACTGGACTTTCTTTTTTTTTTTAAGAGGCTGTTTGAGTGTGTGTCTAATTTTCTAAGTTTTGTGTAAGAAAAAGACAAAATCTCTGTATTTCTATCTATCAAGTATAGCCAAGAAAGAGCTCTAAAATTTTAAAACTTTCATTAGGAAAATTATTTACTACTCAAATTAAAAATGTAAGTTTTTTTTAGAAAAAGACTATATGGCCAGAGTTCATAGTATCGCAGTTTGTCCAGCAGCATCAAGCCCAATACTGATGAAAATATAAAAACTTTAGCAAGCAGACTAAGCCAACCATTCCTGTTGCTTATTTTCATTGTAATGCAAAGAGTTTTGCACTTATCATTATATCTAGATGAGGGGCCCTATTCATCAAGAAACAACTTATTCCAGTGGCTCATATGAATTCCTCACATTCTTATTAAACATATATTGAGCTGTGAATGTTAAGTACTGTCAGCCACTGAGCTGCAGCAGCGGGTGTTTATGTGAATTTTCTTACTGAGAAAAAAAAAAAGAATGAGGATAGAGAGACAAACTACTTTTTTTTTGTTTTCTTTTTCTTTTCTTTTTTTCCCCCAAATATAATTACAAATGGTAATGATGTCCATTTGTTTACTTGTATGAACTCTTCCGTCTCAAGTGTGCTGTAATAAAATCATCGGCATGTTATGAAAACGGAACCTGCAGCAAGCACCTTACGGGGTTACACATCATCGCAGTAACAAATGTGGTGCAACGTGGTGTTCCCTATGAAATCAATGATTGCTTGTCATTGAGCTTAGTATGATTGGGGCTTTTAGCCCAAAGTAACTTTTCTCTTTTGAAAGAAGATAAACAAAATTGCTTTCTCTAGTCATAAGCCAAGTTGAAGGAGGGTTAGAAATACGATATATGTGATTAGGATAAAAAAAGGATTGCATTTTCTTTAGAGAAAAATTGTTTTCCAGGAAAAGGAGCTGGACAGCTTGCTAGAAACAATTGTCTATGGCAGCACCCGAAGCAGTGTCAGAAGTTGCGGTTCTGTCATCATTCTGGGCTGTGCACAGGGATGAGAATTCACTATTTCGAAGCAAAGTTTCAGGCTTGATTATTGTTGTTTAAAGATATTTAAAATAGTTTAACTTCTGCTTTTAGAACAGTGCTAATTAATAGATCTTCTGGTATTTTTTTAAAAAGATCACAATTAACTGTGAATTCAGGATCTTGACTTGAGATTCCTAATTTAAAAATGAGTTGTTTGAGTTTGACATCCTCTGTGTGTAATTCCAAATGCTATTGTCACGGGTCCAATTCTACCCATGGCAGTAATAAGAATGCTAGTGCTACCAGTAGTTTAACTACAGTTTTGAGCAACTCCAGCCTAGACAGCTTGAAAATTAAATGGTCATATTGAGACAAAAGTTGTGTCGGTAACACTACAGCAATTGTGCTTCTATATCAGCAATGGAGAAGTAGGAAATTTCATGAAAAAATAGTTTCTGTAGACAAGACATTTCTGATTTCAGCATGGGATGGGAGGCAGTCAAGCTTACCTTATGATTTGCATTAAAATACTGAAAACGGTGGATGGTAAAGCCTCAGTAATTTTACTATTAAAATATTTGATTTCAAGGAAAATATCTCCAGATAGCAAGTTTTGTCTGGTGGTGATTGTAAACATTCCACAAGTGGGAAAGATAATGCAAATTAGATACCTTTATGAAATGCTTATGAAAGCTCATCACTTGGCCTTAATGGAAAGAAAGGGGGAAAAAACCCCAACCTTATAAAAGTTATCAGGACAGTAAGTCTTGTGTTAAAACAAGCATGTCCCATTCGAGTTATCTGAACCATATATCCTCTTGATGTGAATTCCAAACCACTTTCTGCATAAAAATATGTAGCTGTCTCTTAAGCTTACTTATGCTATCTGAATCGTCTGTCTTACTAAGCAGCTTGTTCCATATGCCTGTTACTCTTTCCACAGAATGGTTTTAGATAGATTTGTTTTGTTTACCTCTCTTTTTTCACTTCTTTTGCTGAGACTTTAAACCCCATCACTAGTTTGGACAGTTTGAGATCACCCTACTTAGAAGTCTTACAAGAATTAATAGTCGTGAATACATCTGTCAAGTTACCTGTTTGTTCCACCTGAAGTAGCATATATTATTCACATTTTATATTTAAATAACAGAATAATCTTTTTGTTTGGTATGGTTTAAGCATAACAGAAATAATCTGTATTTCTTGAAAAGATATCCAAAGCTGAAAATGATATCGTAAACCATAAATGATATCTACGAGGAAACAGTACAACAACATGATGTCCAATTTACACTTTTCTTAGTGAATCATGGGATACATCTACCTTATAATCAGTAAAACAATATAGATTTATGAACTTTTTTGTAGTTACTCATAAATCATCGTCTTTGTTAGATTTTCTCAGGAATTTTTCCTTCCTTTTTCTTTTCTTTTTTTTTTTTTTCTTCCTGTCTGTGTTTTTTTTCTTTAACATAAATCTACACTTTCCTGTCATTGTCAAAAATATCCAAGGGATTAAGTATCTTCAAATTTGGCAGCCTTGTTGTTGAGTTTTTGCTTTATCACTGTACATTGCATCTTTCTTTCAACACGTATGCTTGCCGTTCACACCTGCATCCCGTAGCGGAGGCATTTCTGCACGTGCTGTTGCCTCGTTAACAGTAGCACAGATCCTGAGAATAAATGAAAAATGGAGGCATCTCCTTGGAGGAAGGGTAAAAGAAAACTCTTCAGCGTTGACGTCTGAGACTCCACTAGGACCCATATTGCTCACCAGGCTTCTCTGTAGAACCGCACCATTTTAATCTAAGGTATAGGTGACAAGTATAAAAGGATTGAAATGTATCTTCAGGAAAAAAAAAAAAAAAAGATATTAAATATAACTTAAAAAATTTAATACTTCTTTCTTCATCATCACAACAAAAATACATATGCATCACAACTGATGCAGTCCTGCATGCAACAGTCTTAGGAATAAAAACTGTATCAGTGTTATAGACTCTCTATGAATACTGTTAACTCTTGAGTTTGTCCACTGAACACATTCACAAAATGAGTCTGTAGTAACTTGTAGATTTATATTCTCAATTTCTAAACAAGAATGATCCCTGAAATCGAGTATCTTGCATTATCCATCAGCAGCAGAGCAGAAATTATCAGAATTTTTTACCAGGATTTTTTCTGAACTATCCATTGATTTTCTTGCCATAATCTTGCTTGAATCTGTAGGATAATTAAAATCCATTCTGTTTAACTGAGTGAGAATCAGTCTAGACTGATAAGTGCAGAAAGTTCATCAAGCAAATTTCTGCTGTCTGACATCATCACCAATGCTTTCCATGCCATTGGGGATGATGGTTTCTTTTATGAGTACATCAGCTTAATGAGATAATGGAAAAAGAAGATTGTGGAGAAATATTTCTTTTCAAAGTTCTCAGAGCTGGTGATGGTCTCTGCTGAGAAACTGGTGGAGGCCGGGAGTCCCCCCCAGAGCTGACACAACCTGTGAAATATTTTGTTCAACATTGCTTCCTCCCCTAGGTTTTTTCCCCTGGACAGAACATCTCCTGTCACATTCTCTCTGTGCCCAGAATGTGAATAGCTGTCAGACTGCACTACTTGTTCTGAGGCCACCTAAGAGTCTTTATGTCCAGGACTATCGTCCATTCCAACTCGCTTACCCCTAACATGGTCAAGTAAGATGCTAACTTGCTGTTGTATGTCAGGACTTGCACACAATACCCATTCTTCGCTTTCATCTGATTAATTGTTATCCAGGCAAGCTACAAGAACAACTTAATTGAGAATTTCTTTCCTTTTCTTAGTATAACTTAGTAGTAGCTGTTTCTAGAACTGTAAATTCTGGAAACGGTTAGGTGAAACCCACACAAAATGAGATTTTTTTTCCCCCTTTCATATGTTCTTTTCCAGGTATTTTTCTCTCTCCATTTTTTTCGGCTTCTGTGCTTTATGCAAGCACATATGTGATCCTAGATGAAGACTAGCATAGGACAAAGACTAACTTATCTATTCTGTAACTGCTTCTGATTGACCAAATTTTTTATCAGTGCCCTGGAGATATTTGATTTTGGCCTCATTCTAATAGTGGGATTCTTAATTTAAGACTGAAAATTTATGTAGAATTACAGACTTTTATGAAGAATAAGGCCATGTTTATATTCATTCGATGTCCACTCCAGTGCGTTTAACAAATTCATTATAACATTTAAACCACTGCCAGCACTTCCTTCCTACTTTTCTGCTGTGAGTACCTTGTTCAATGGAACAGCACTTCTGAACTTAAGAGAATTAGCATCATTATTCTCATTAGTCTCATCCTTCTTATGAAGTCCTTGGTGAATGGGAATATTGAAACTCCTATTTGTATTAAACTTTTAAATTAATATATTTCACTTTTAGTTAGAGAAGTGAACTCATAAAAGTTTCAGATGTTCTAAGTGCCTTGATCTCAAGCACTCATTTAAAGATGATCTAGGTAACACCTTTGCAAGACTTCCTTACCTAGGCTGAGGTAGGTTATGCAAATATTCTGTGATGCCCTTTTTTTGAGAGATCAGAATAATATTCTCCCTTTGAACCTGTTAATGAACTAGATAGAGGAATACAGGTCAGTTGCCTTTGCTGTACAGATGATTGTCATAAACTTTCTCATGTTAATACCCAATAATTTATGACATATCTGTTGATGTATTATGTATTGAGCAAATTATATGATGAATCTGGGCAAAATAAAGACAAAACTCTTCTATCTATCAACCAACTTTTATACACTCAGAGTATTAAAGATCTTTTTTTTTTCCTCTGTTGCAGCTAGGATGAATATCTTTCTGGTTTTAAATTTTATTTTTAGACCGCCTACTAGCCTACCAGTCAATCTAGGTTCACTTTTTACATTTTAGTTATGTCAATACTGACTGTAGACTCATGAGCGTCACTGTGTGATGTCAGGTTGACGGATAATCAGGTGTGCTTTGAAGCAAAGTCCAGTCTGTTTGATGCTTCCTCGTTAAAGACGAGAGTGTTCCCAGGCGTAGGTTCCCTCTGTAGTGTGCTCTGCTCGTAGGTATATGAGCAGCTTTGGATTTGAGGCAAGGCGATCCAGGTGAGGAAGGAGAAGTTTGTGGAAGCAGGTGTTTGTCCTACAAGAAGTCAGAAAAGGAAATGAAGTGGCATCCTAATGGAGAAGGGATGGATTAGCTTAATACTGTGACTACTTACATATCTGCCTTCATTGATACAAAATAGAAAAGCGGTGCAAACATTCTGGCAGCTGAAGTGACAGTGAATACACTTTGCATCAGAGTATCTTAGTCTATTATTGCCGCCTGTTATTGCCTATTATCCTGCTTTTCAACTGGAGTTGAGTTCTGCCAAACCAGGTTTTTAATCAGGTGCATGTTTCAGCATCTGGCAGATCATTATCATCATGTATCTAGCAGCAGTGAAGTTTTGTGAATAGCATATCCCACATTTAATTAATGTATTTAGCCACAAATTAGGGGGGGGGAA
Organism: Phoenicopterus ruber ruber; assembly: GCA_009819775.1. Taxonomy (NCBI): domain Eukaryota; kingdom Metazoa; phylum Chordata; class Aves; order Phoenicopteriformes; family Phoenicopteridae; genus Phoenicopterus; species Phoenicopterus ruber. The sequence goes on along the minus strand of CM020215.1, from coordinate 183,359,287 downwards.
TTTCTATAACTGACTTTCAAAACAGGCAGAAAGAACTTTCTGCATCTGTACACACACAAAACATGTCACTGTGACACAAAGAAGGGATAGTAGCTGTTCAGCACAGCTTCATCTGTGCACCATTTGGTGCGTTATGCTACATTTTTCAGGTAATTTCATTTCTCCCTCCCCCCATTATTTCTACTTATTTTATAACTACAAATTAATTCAGTGGTTGAAAATTATCTATATTTTTGCCCTATATTTTGTTTTCATTGGAAGCTTCACCACCAAATCAACTTAGATATATCATTACTAACACCTTAAAAGGTTGAGACTGTACCAGTATTCATAAATTTTAGTTTTCTTTGATGAGCTTATTTGTAAATTGGTACATAACATGCACTTTAAGATCACAAGTCTATCGCCGTAAGTCTCATGTCCGAGATGTGAGTGCAAATTCTAACATTTGGGTGCTGTAGCTGTTGGTGCTCATTTCTTTGTGCTTTACTTCAGAGACAACAAAGCAGAATATCCCTCCTCTGTCACTCGTGTAAACCTCATTACTTCCTTTCTATACTTTCTGTTTTGACACCACCTTTCCCAGGGCTGATTGTACTGCGGTTTGTTCTTGGCAGGCTTGGAATCCATAAGTTATCTTTTTGCTTTATTTCCACTAGAAGAGCAAGAGAAGGATTTGCAGTTCTCAGTAAGATGAGGCCCTTCTATGTCAAAATCATTATCTTGCGCTAACATTTCTTCTTTTTGGATTCCTTTTATAAATTGAAAGAAAAGTGGGGGCATAGAAAGATCAACAACTTTTGAAACATGGAAATCAGAAAATAGATAGTTTTCATTGTTTCAGGCTTTACGCATTTCCCTGGGTGGTAAATGGATGTTCTTTGCCTGTGCTTACTTTTGTTAATGAAAATTTTAGGGCATATATTCATATATTGGATGGATACTTAGCATCATGGAAACTATTAAAACGGGACTAGAGAGTCTATTCCTGCCTCTTAGTCTGTGTCTGAAAATGTCCTTGTATGGTGTATTTAGTTTTCTTTTAATTAAGCTTGCACAGAATTATAGTTTAAAAAACATATATATAGGAGAGTGTGTGTGTTTATACAGTTATATAAAGGAGACTATTAGAATAAATACAACATCTTCTCCTCTCTTTCTCATTTTAAATCATCATTGTATGATAGTATTTCCTTGTATTGTGTCAGCAGAAAATACAGATACGATAAACAGCGATAGTAGTCAAGTTTTGACACAATCCCATTGCATATTCCAGACGCATTCTTGTTACCAAAAAGAAGGAATATTCTGCAGATGGAGTTTCTGTAAAGCTAATGCATATTAATTGGAAACCTGAACTTGAACTGTAGTTATCAATAGTTTTATGTCCAGCTGGGGAAGCCATAACAGAAGTGTCTTAAATAAGAGACGGGAGTTAATTATTCCATTCAGTAACGCTTCAGTTGGAATAATATTATTTGTATTTTGTTCTTCTGGAACAAAGAGTATCTCCTAATTTCTCTACGCAATAATCCAGTCCATCTTCTTCCTGGCCCTTTTTCTGTGCACAGACTACTTTTCTCCTATGCCCTGGTTTCCAGAGGGAGAAAAGTGGTATAATTTAATTTGGGCCAGAGTTGCAGCACAGTCTAATTAGTGACACAGCCGCCGTACTCAGTTTGTAGGCATATTTTTAAGGAAGATCTGGACAAATTCAAAACCAACAAAGAGGTAGAATAACAGCAGAAAATAGAGGTTTACGAAACATGGCCTGTGGGTGAAGTTTGAAAGAAGTGTTTGTTTAGAATTTGTGTTTGTTTAAATGAACAAAGGCTGGGGTGAAACATAATAAAAGTCTTTGTGTATATAAAGTTGTTATAAATAGGATGGTGATTGCTTTTTCTTTTCTTGTTGTTTAATTTTCTGGGAAAGCTATTTAGGTTACTTATGAAGGAGAACTTTGCTATAAAGATAGCTAGGCACTGAAGCAGGCTACCCATGTAAGTTAAAGAATCCCCCTTCCTTGCCGTTTTTAAAACAGGTTAAAGGCACATCTGTCAGCAATAACCCAGATTTATTTCAACCTACCCAGGGCCAGAGGATCCACGCTAGCCCTGCTTTTTATGATGCCATAGTTAAATGTGAGGATGCGATATACTGTCTAGTCCTGAGTAAAACATACTGAAAGGGAACATTTGCACTGACCTGTTCTGCAGCCTTCTCTCTGCGAACATCTTTTACGGGAAGAGCTCACGGTGCTAGAGAATCGCAGGGAAGGTGGATTATGCAGTGCTTCACAACAAGAATCCCTAATATAATACCATAGTACTTAGCATTTAACATGGACTTTGTTCAGAGACAGAGCTGCAGCATGATTAACTAATCACTGCTTCGTGAAACTTTGTCTGGTGTCTGTGCATGAGCGACACGCGCATGCCGTGTGTCAGCCCCTGTGCACCTATTGACCACCCTGATTTCCAGAATGGCAGAACAGCTGTTTTCCATTCCCTGCTGCTGCTTTCTCCTATTCCAGCTGCCGCACTCAAATAACCTCCCTTCCCCAAGTGGGCTTCACAGGGTTTGAAAGGGACTTAATGTACCTCAGTGCATAGGGAACTTTTGAGGCATATTTCATCACGTTTCAGTTCTTTCTATAGGGAACACTGCATGTATAACAGATGTTCCTCGACTACTACCCTTTCCTGAAGGTGACATGCCCTTTTTTGCATTTCTTCTCGAATGTATATGGAGCTGGTAGTGCCTGTGTGGTACTAAAAAATACTGCTCCATGGCTGCCCCTGTGCTTCATGCCAAGCTATATTTAATTCCATCTGCTCCCCTCTGCAGCATGAAATGGAGAGGAGCATATGCCCAATATAACCGAGTCATACTGTGGCACAGAAAAAAATCCTTTATTTAAGACGAGTAAATGTATTTTTTAAATTCAGGACCGTATTCTTCCAGATTTTTATACATAAACTGTCTCATATAAATCAGTGGGAATATTCACGTGACTACATGTGAAAAATCCTTCATCTCTTAATACTTTTAAAAATATTAATAGTGAATATGTATATGTAGTATGTGTGTGTTTATATATGTACGCACACGCACAAATACAGAACTAAAACATTATTAACTGATGTTCCTGAAAATCTGATTTTGTAATCTATATAAATCTGTATTTTAACAGTATGGAAAACTTCAAAGCTTTAAAACATTGTATGCTTGTTTTAAAAAGGCAAATATGTGAACAATTCACAAATTTGTTTAGATAAAACGCTGTATTTTCATCATAAAGCTTGTTTTGGGAAAGTATAATAATACTGAGGCAAAAGCTGTCAATCTGAAATATAGTATACAGTTGAAAAACAGTATTTAAAAAATGAAGTTTTTTTATATACAGTTAATAATGTATAGTACTGTACAGATAATGTACATATATATGTATATTTACATATATAACTTTATATATATAACAATATAATTACAGTGTCTGTTTAAATATTATAGGGATGCACACCTTGAATTTTTAGAGGGTAGTCTATCAACTTAACTGTTTCTCAGAGTTTTGAATTAAATTCTTCATACAGAATTTTATTATCTGACCCAATTTTTGCTTGAACAAGTGAATGCAGATTTTACGTAAAAAGTGCAATTTAGGTTGCACATTGGACGTGATCTCTCGGCAGTTACACAGTCCCAACAACCTTCCAAGCTCCGAGTCAAACATACAGACTAAGAACAACAGAAACACAAGTGGAATTGTGTCTGTTCTGATACTACGAAGACACTTTTGCAGCACATCTGTAATCTTCGTGGCCTAGGGAAGCGTATCTTGGATCTGTGTGCGCTACTGAGCATGAATAGTCCTACACTTCATGTGTGTGATTAGTTTTAGCATGTGGTATTTCTTTTCTACTTTACCAGTTTGATTTGAAGTGAGGATTCTGTCCCTTATCCCTACAGTATTTTGTTGTTGTAGGCAAAGTTCACATAAAGACAACGTAGGTCTGTATGTTTATCGCAAATTACTTCCAATTCAAAGAAGAAATAACTTTTCTTTTTTCTTTTTTTTTTTTCCTGAAGTATATAAAATTCATACTGCACCTTTATAATAATTTCAGAAAGTACCAGCTTCACATGTCTTTTATAGGAATATTTTACCTATAGTGGAAGTTTTGCATACGTAGTGTGGGAAATCATATTATGTGACCCTAAAAATGTGTCATTTTTGGGTGGCTACTCCTAAAAAGGAGCAATATTTTTCTCTATGAAAAAACTGCAAAATAGTCTATGAAATCGATTTCTGTCAAATTCTCAGCCTGATTTCTTTTGCAGACTTAGTATTTGCCCATAAGCAAATAATTTCAAAAAAGACAAATTAAAAGTTTGACTGAAATATTTGTAAGATTTGTGTCTATGTTATAAAACATAGAAAGCTGAATGTGACCCTGAGTTAGGTCAGGTACCACTTTTTTTTCTCTCTTTTCTCAATTCAAAGTTTTATGACCCAACAATACCTGGCTGGGACCCAGGTGGGAATATCTGGGTGCATAGGAAAGGCAGGTGCTTTTGAGGGGAAGTGCATCGAGCAGAGAGGGATGGAGAAGGAAAACTGCATTGAACACTACAGCCACTGCTGTGAGGAAAGCTTTAAACCCAGCGTAACTTGCCAGTGTGCTGTGGCTGCTTTTTGCTCCTCAAGAGTACCATAGAGTAGCCAGAGCACGCTACTGAATTGGACCACAAAAATTAAAATAAAAAAGATCATGTAAAGTTGATACTGCATATCCTTAAATCACTGGAAATATCATATAATAGCATAAAATATTTTTTTCTTTGGCATTCAGGCTTATAATAACAAATAAGGACATTCTCAAAATGTATATTTGGATGGAATTACACTGGGAAGTTTACATAGCAATGTATGGTAAAATACATTACAGCTTGCAACTGTCCCCAAAGCATGAACTATTATATTAACTCAGGACACTTACATTTTACATTCATTACAATTTTCAAACAATAAAAAAGAACAATAATAAACATGTAAATTTTGAACAGAAGTATCAAAAAATTTGAAGCACATAGTAAATACTATCTCAGTTATCATTGTATGGTTATTTCAAGATAAGAACAGAATTTAAATAGTTTGGATTCCTGAAATAAATCTTACCTCAAAATTTTCTGGCTTCATGATATTTATTGTGAAAATAAAATCCCACGAGAAGTTTAAGCCTAGTTATTGATATATAGTTATAAAAGTTGTGGATTTTGCCCATGGATACCTTCTCTTTATATGGAACTATTGATAATATCCATATTTTTGTTACATTCAGAATCTGTCTATTCATTCTTTATTATTAATGTTTAATTTTATTCCTTTATTTTTAATTTGATGTGTTTTATTTTGTGTACATTCACATTTTTTATTAGTATATGGCAAATAGCAGAAATATTTATGTTTCTAGAATTTTGACACAAGAAAAGAGTCTCTCAGAGACGGGTTGGATGATCAGTGAAAATTTGGAACCCACCTTCCTCTTGTTTTTAAGAAGTCTTACCCCATCGCTAATTCACTATTATTTTACAGCGACCTCAGGAGATGTGTAACCTCTTTAAGTAAGACAAAATAAGTTTCTATTTAAAGCCTAAAAATTTCTTTGCTATTTAAAACCTAAAGATTTCTTTAAATTCTTTAAAGACATAGCTTCAGATGTCAGTAGAATTACAGATCATTGTGAATTTATTACATTTCTGCAACTTTTCACACAGGTATACATGACAACAGTAGCTGGCTCGTCATTTATTAAAAAGAAGACTTATATTTAAGCTTTTTACAAGCATATTTGAAAGATACCTACCATATAGCTGCTTGCTTTATTGTAAACGTGATTCTTTTTCTGGTATGAACAAGCATGGAAAGACAGAGAGAGAGAGAGTTACAGGAAGAAGAAAGAGAAAAAAAATTTAGAATTTAAGGTGTGGGAAGATAACATGTAACGCAGAGGAGGAAAAAAGCAAGTAATCAAAACATACTCAGATTTCTTAAGAAACAAGAAACTGCCCTACTATTAGAGATAGTGTGCTTTTGTTGAATTGAATTGAATTGAATTGAATTGAATTCTCTGCTAAAAGTGATCAAAATTTGTATTTTTCCTAGACACTAGCTGCAATTAAACAATCCTAAATTGGAATACATTCCATATCAGACAGGTGCTTGCAGTTTTGCAGCGGAGATTCGTCAGAGTCAACAGAGTTGTACCACCTTGCCCGTTTTGAACCAACACAGTATGATATTTATTTATTGTTATAAATCAACAAAACATAACTTTTTATTTTTAATCCAATGTCAGGTGACATAATTCATTTCCATAAGCTCTTGTAGCTGAATAAAAATAAAATACTTCCTCAAAATATAGATGATGATATCTTTACTTAGGGTTTTAGTGCCTTTGTTCAGTTTACTGTCAAGATTTGGGAACAGAGTAGTCTGGCAAATATTAAAAAAGTAAAAAACTTGTTAAGTTCAAGATAGCTAAAAATACTCTTCACAATCTTAATGAAATCCAGGAAATACAAGTTTATGGCATCTTCATTTAGAGTGAATTTTACCTTTCCAAAATAGATTCAAAACTAAGGCTCAGATTCTTTCCTAGATATTTAGTCCTTTATAAGTACAAGGAAACTGGAAAACCTAGACCTCAAGGTTTTCTTAGTTAAGAAAAGAAAAAGAAATCATAATGTCCCAAACCTCTACATTTTTCAACCCTGTTGAAGGAAAGAACAGTCCACAAGTTCTCAGGAACCTTGTCCCTACCATTTCACTTACCATCGTACCTACCTCTGAGCTACTTACCCTGATTCTTTATAGTTAATCAGTTGATGAACACTTTAGAATTAACGAGGAGAGCAATAGGTACTTCTGGAGCATGATTCATTTGACCTGTTTTAGATGAACCACACCCTCAAATGCTCATTGCTCTCTACTGTCAGTAAAAGATGACTAACCCAGATGTAGTTCAATAATTGTAGGTATCTGAAGCTATGAAAGATGAATTGTGGTTCAGTGTTTTTGCAGGAACCAGCTTTTTGCACACTGGCCGTTGTTTATCCCAACTTTTTGGCTTCCGTGTCTCTTATTCATGTTATAGGTGTTAATAGTTCCAGCCCAAGTTTATTCTGGAGTCATCATCATGAATTTATTCAGCAAATCTTTCCCATTTGATCAGAGTCATGATGTGGAGGTGGTGAATCTCTCTTCCATGCAAGAAATATGGTTTCTGTTTGCACAGGCGTTGTTCCCTCTTCCATGTATTGGCAGTTGGGAACTGTCTCTTCACTCACAAAATTGAGTGCCTGTGTAAGGTTTACAGTTTTTGATGTTTTGCTTAAATAGTCATCTATTTGGCTTTTCTTTTAAATTCTTATGGCCAAAGTGCTGGCGCCAGAAGCAATAAAGAACAGTGTGTTGGAGGTTTAAAATTAGAATCTGAGATCAACCTGTACTTTGGCTTCTAAAAAGCCCTATATGCTGAAATGCTTTACTGAAATGACTCATAGAAAAGGAAAGGGATGGTCTTAGATTACATGGACCTCTACTTAAAATCAAAATAAATGAACGTATTTATCTGACTGCTGGAACTATTATAATTTAAATTAATTAAATATCAAGGGATGAATAAAAACATATTAATTTAAGGATTAACCTCTATATAAGATATCTGTACCTTACATAGTGTTAATCTTCAGTAAATTTTTATCATTTGGTGAGTTGAAGTAATTCATGATCTTATTAAACCTAACTTCTTATTACATCTAAGGCAGTTCTTGTATGTTCATTAAATAGCAATGGATTCTGGAATCTCTGTTAATCCCTGGCAAATACATTTAAGAATCAACTGGTATTTCATAAACATACAGTAACAATCCTGTTAAATCTAAGTAAATATTTATTTAAGATGCTTGTGGTCTATCCTGTTGTATCACACCCACTAGTATGTGCCATTACTGGTGGTAAGGTGAGGTTTATCTGCAGGAGTACACCTGCCGCTCTCATCTCAACTCCATCCCCAGAGCCAGCTGCCAGAGACGTCGCACAAGAGGTCTCCTTCTAACCTTTCTGCACTGTGTCCCTGAAAGAGAGAAACTAAACTAAATATATATTCATATAGCTACGTGAATGTCAGAGTTTTCTGCCAAATAGCTGCGTGAACTGGGGTTGTCATTTTTTTTTCACACTTCTGGACGACATAGCTTTGCCAGCAATACTTCACAACGTAGATCTGGTCTCACGAGTTGCTATTCAGCATCAGTGTTATTGAGGGTGAACACAGGCTGCTTTCGTACAAGGCTCACCCAGATAAAGATGGAACTGCATTTTTGGCAAATTGAAAGGGATTGTCAAGGATGTGTTACATGCATACTCATGTTCAGAGTAACCCTAATAACAACTGTTGAGCTCTGTAAGTGCCCCTCAGAACTATCTCAGAGAGTAAATCCTATGTGTTGTACATCAGTCAAATACCTTTAACTGTCTTTTGCTTTTGTGTTTACTCTTTCAACTTTGTTAACTGATAAACAAGTAGTGGAGTAAACATCTCGTCTGGATTTTTAATTTTTTTTTTCCCCTCAAGGTGGTCAGTTTACTTTGGGAAAGTTGACTACTTTGTTCTGATGGTTTAGTTTCCTTTTTTCTTATCCACAACACAACCTTTCCTTTTTTAAAAAAAAAAAATTAATTACTTTTACAGAGGAAGAGAAGATGGAGAATACATTTATAATAAAAACAAACAAACAAACAAACCCCATCCATTTTATAACTGATAATCCCATGATTTTTGTGAAACCCTTAAGTAGACAGTTTTTAATGACTATAAATTTCTATTTCAGAAATGATGGGAAATGTAATTTGGGTTAAGATCCTATTATGCTAATTTATGCTTTGCTATTCGCAGTTAAATTTACAGTTCACAAAATATCCCAAGTTTATCTAGTTTACAGAATGGGAAGGCAAAAGTGTGCATTACTGGAAGTAGTATCAAACTTTCTTTAATTTACAACTTTACAGAGCTTTTCATATATCTGTATGTTGTTTTGTACCATTACACATCAATAAAATCAATAATGACTAATTTAGTCCCTTAACATAGTTTCTGATTTGGGCTTTAGACCCCTCAGGTTTTTGGAGGGTAACTAATTATTTTATTTCCTTTCATAGAAAAATCATCAGAAAACTTCATTCTATTAAATGTAAGAATTAAATATTATGATTATTCTATTGCTGAAAACAATAGAACAGATCAGATTTTGAAAAGGAAGGAAGTTCAGCTTAAAACAATAATTTAGTAATAATAATGATCATATTAAAAAAGTATTGAAAGGGTAGCCAATTTTTCTATTGTACATGTGAAATTTTTAACTGTATACTTTCTGTGACTTTTCATAATCCTGGTCCCATCTGTCTTTTTCTATGTCACTATTCTAGCGTAGACTGTAAAATGTTACTCCTGTAAAATGTATCTTGTCTGGAGCAGTCATGCAGTTAGCTACATATGCGTTTGATTTTATGAAACTAAATTCTTAATAAGGAACTCTTTTAATTTTTCTGGCGCAGATATTTTAATATCTTTTATTAAACTGAACTAAGCTAGCACTTAAAAATAGCTCCCTGACATTCAGAATAATGGATATGAAAGCAAGAGTAATAAAAATTGCTGGGAAGGTGCAGTGCAGGCACTGATTCAGTGACTACCACACTGATTTAAACATTTTCTTTAGTATGCAAGATATAAATCTGTAGGAATTTAAAAACATATGAAAACAACCCTGTCTAGTAAGGGTTGAGACATGGAAGTTACCGTGAGGTAACAAACTACAGCTCATTATTCGGTCTAGGGCAACTGTACTATATGTATGCCCTTCACTTATACCAGCTGAAGGTAATTCAATCATCCACCCAGATGTAACATCGGAGTCACCTTGTGGAATTTCCTGTCACTCTTCAGGGATTGCACAAAGACTTGAGGACAGTTACGCCCCTGTGCAATTAAGAGTCTAAAGAAAAGAAGGCAAGAAAATAAAAAAGATACTTTTCCATCAAACCTGGGTGGATTTTTGTTCCATGAATTTGTCTAACTGTGTTATGGACCCTTGGCATCCCTAATGTCCTGCGCAATGATCTCCACAACTTACACTTACGTGTGTGCACAAACATACCACTGTTGATTGAAACCTACCACCCGATAATTTCATTGGCAGTGCCTAGTTCTTGCTTTAGGAGAAACAGCAAATAATTGTTTCCTATTAGTCTTCTCAGTGACAATCATGATTCAAAAATCTTTTCATATTTTCCCTTTGTTGTGTTTTCTCCACACTAAAAAATCTTAGTCTATTTAATCTCTTCTCTTACGAAAGCCTTTTCATAACTTTGATCATCTTTGCTGCCCTGTTTTATCTTTTCAGTTCTATTATATTCTTTTGAACATGGCATGAGCAGAACTGCATACAGAAGTCTAGACACTGCAGCTGTGGATTTAAGCAGAGTAATGTTTTGTGGTTTAATCTCTCCTCCTTTTCCAAGATTTCTTCTTATTCAATCTGATCTCTTGGTGAGCTATGAGCTGACATCTTCATTTAACTGTCCGGAATAATACGAAGATCTGTTTTAGAGTCTATAGTTTGTGCGTTGAGAGTTGTTACTGTTTTTCATCATGTACATTACCTGCATTTGTTTACGCTGAATCTCGTGTGCCATTTTATTGTAGTCATTCAATAGTGTGGCACCTATCTGCAGCTCTTCACAATCACTCTCGGATTTTACTACTCGCATTTGTTTGGTACCAGAGCTAATTTAAGTGATAGTGATACAACGCTCCAATTTCATATTTGGGTTCCATATGGTCTGCTGATTTGTTAGGAGTCATTTTACCCATTTTCTCTAAAATTTAGTCTATTAATCTTTCAGTTGCAGGCAGTTTTTATGACTCATTTCTATTCCCAGAATAACTGCATTGTGGGAATCTCACTAAGCTCCTTCTTTTCAAACCTCTTTTACTTTTTTTTCATTTCTTTTCTTTTTTTTTTTTTTTTTTTTTTTTTGAGGGGTGGGTACATGTGATCTTATCTTCTTTCACTGTTGTATTATATGCTGATTTTCTGTCAGCCCTACTGATCCACTGATTCTCTGGCAGGCTTTCATTTTTTCTGATTTTTTTGTAAAAATTCTCCTCATTACTTGCTATGTCATGAACAAATTCTCTTCAAAACCTTTTCCATCCTTCCCTACAATAATGTAACATTTTATTTGTTTGACTTTATGCATTTTTCTCTTCCTAATTTGCACACAATTCCCACTTTTTTAAGAGTATCTTTTTACTTTTAATGGCCTCCTTTACTCTGCTGTTTCACCATGCTGGCTGTTTTTCTGTCCTTTAAAAGTGTTTTTGATAAGTGGTATACAGTTACTCTGAACTCCTAATATAGTATCTTTAAGCAGTCTGTCATGCTATCTGCAAGCATTTAGTCTGTTAGCTGTCCTTTTCAATTTCCTTTTAAAAAGCTTTGTCATGTTCAGGTAGTTCCCATTTTTTAAAGTTAAATGTTACTATGGGCATTTTTGTTTTGCCTTTTTCTTTTTTTTTACAGAGACATTGAATTTGAGTGCTTTATGGCCAGCATTACAGTGTAGCACACAGATAATTATATTTTCAACCTGGCCTGTCGAATGCTAAAAAGTAAATCAAGTAAGCCATGTTTATCCTCTTATGAACTCTTGTATTAGTTGTTTTAAGTGCAATGTGCTTCTTCATTCCTATATAATTTGTATCTTGGCATTATAATTACACTGGGTTCTGCTGGGTATTTTCTTTCTGTTGCCTCTGTGAGGTATCTGTTACATCACGTTCCTCACTCAGAACCAGCTGCTGCAGTTCTTATTTCTTAGACTTAAAAAATGTATAGAATCAAGTAAATATTTGGCTTTGGTCTGGTTACCAATTTTTATGTGCCCTGTTCAATTGGGGTTTTATTTGCTGAAGTTTTTTCTTTTCTATTCTCTCTCCAAATATGGTTAACTTTTACTCTAGCCTTTCTTTTTCCTTTTTGAGTGTACAGTTTGTAACTTCACTTTAGCTGACATATTATCTGAGATTACATGCTTTTCTATGTCTCTCACTTGTCTTTAATTTAAAAACACTCTCTTATAACCAATTCAAATGTCACCAGCCTTTTTTCTGTGCTGGTTTGCATGATGCCTACCCTTCTTGGATGTGTTCCATCCCTTACAAACATTTACTTGGTTACTAATTCAAATATACCCTCTTCTTATCTAAGTAAATTGTCAACCCAAAAAAGTATATAAGCTTTAACATCTAAAATCAGAAAACAGAAACAGAATCTCTGCAGAAATGTGATGTAATTTTCAATTCTTTCTTAGGCCATAACAGAAAGATGGGGGGGAAGACACATTTATTCCAAGTCAATTATGAGAGATCCATAGCTGTCTCATTTTCATCTTGAATTTTATCTTTCGCTTGTGATTCAATTGTCTCAAGTCTGCCTCTTCATAATGAATTTTTATGAAAAAGAGACTTGGTAGTTATACCTGTTAATAACATTCAAGTAAAAATGCAGTGTTTTGCTTCTTTTTTCAGGAGAAAAACCCACAGTATATTGGTAGTCTCCAATGACTGCCACCAATTTTCTCTTTTCAGCTCTTTCTGATTTTTATTTTCACACTTCCTGGGAGTTTTGGCAAATAGGAATAACATTTTTAAGTGCATGTAGTGGCAATGTCCATTTTTGGTTGGTATATTAGTAATAATGCATATCAAAGACAATATTTATTAATATTTTTATTGCTCCTTTGTTACACAATTTGCCAAATGCCTATTTTAGGCTTGTTTCTTAGCCTGTTGTCATTTTGACTTTCCTCACCCTTGGAAAAATACTTGTAGAGATCTTTCACAAGTTATTGTTGCAGAGTTCCACTCAGGAGTGATACCATCTGTTATTATTACTGTTTTTCTCATTCTAGCATGAGTCTTGATGTTTTTGTCTTCTTCTACACTGGAGCATCTGTGAAAATTTGTCCATATTAACATTACAGGTAGATTAGTCAAATCACTTTAAATTTCTGTATAGATATCTTTATTTGGGCTTAAAACACAGTTACTTCGGCTGAGCTTAAATCAGTTCCAAAGTGAATGAGAATAAAGTGAACCAGGAGCATTTTAGTTCTGAATAGGAATAAGAATAAAAATAAGGAAAAGAATAAGAGTATAACAATAAGAATATAAGAATATCCACATAGTGGTTTAATGCGATTGGACAAATCTTCTTTAAATTCGCCTGTTTAATTGATAAGGATTAATTTTCTGGAGTGTTTCAATGTAGCCTCAGACAGAAGTACATGTGATCTTACATGCTCTGGTGTTCACCGGTGCGCTGTGGAGGTCTTTCATCAAAGCAATACCTTAGGCTGCTTGTCCACCCAGCGTCCACTCCTGCTTTATGGACTGCGGTGGGATCTGTTTGGGTTGCTGTGGCTCCTAACTAGGCTGCTGTAGCTTCGTGGGGTTGGCTGCAGCTTCGTGGCTGCGTCTGGTAAAGGGAGAGTCAGAAGACATGAAAGCAGCATATTGGTAATACATCTTTATTCACCGTTGCTCAGATCCTGTCAGGGAACACCCTCATGGCCTTACTTTGTGCAGATAAACCGTAGGCACTCTGACTGCAAGGGTTCTCTGACCCCGAAACTGCGCTCCATGGTCTGGCCACACACATAGTTGTAGTCTCTTTTACCCTGCAGCGCAGAAAAGTCACCTGCTTTTGTAATTACTGCGGCTCTTCTTCACACAGAATTTTTGTGGAGGTCCAAAGTAAAATCCAAGAAGAGCATTACGCTAAGCAGAAGGATCACACAGCCGTGATTCCTGACTGTACTGACTTCTGAATCATGTCTGAAACAGCCTGGCAGAATGATAGCTGGCCAAGGCCAAAGGTATGTCTGGTATCATTCCAGCCGTACGGACATTATAGGTAGAGTAGTTACAAGGTATAGACAGTTTCCTGCTGTGGCACTTTTACATTTACTAACCCAGATCCAGACAAAGAATCCATAGAGAAGGAATCAACATTTTGAGCTCCACAGAGTGTCACTCACATCTTCTTAGACAAAGATAGGAATCTCTCAGTTTATCTGAGAGGTTTTACATTTTTTTCTTAGATTCTCATTCAATTACAATATATATTTATTTTAAATTCCTTCATCTGGAACCTTAGGAAAAGCAAACCTCTTTCGGCTTCTGCTTTAAAAAAAGGTTACAATAAAACCTGAAACTTGTGGAATATTTGACCCAGTCATGTCCCGTTAATAGCTTGCTTGCTGATTCAAACGAGCAATGCCATCAATCCTGTATTCAGGATTTCCTTACTGAAAAGAACAAAACAGGTCTGAATGTAAAGCTATGGTACACTGCACTGTCAGGTTGAACAGTTCAAAGGTAGACAAGGATACCTGCAACTCTGTTCAGCTGAGCTTGAATTCGACCCTGATGCATGCTGAGAATTAGCATTATATGCTTTATTCTCAATGGTGACTGCCAGCCGTGTAACTCTTCAAGCATACCCTGCCATTTGTTCTATCCAGCAGAAATGGTTTTGATTCCAAAGCAGCTCTTCCAGCTATTTTGTAGGAATAGTGTGCAAGGAGAGTGAGTTTGGGAAAATAATAAATAAAAATTGTCAATGGTGTTATATGAAGGGAAACAAAATGACTCCCATTTCCTTGTAAAACATGTGAGGATGTAAAAAATGTTAAAGTCATATTTCTAGTGAAAAGAAAAAAAAAGATACAGCACATTCATTTTGTTAAGTACAGTATGCTAAAGCCCATAGGATTCAGATCTTACCTACCCCTTAATCACTTTTTCAGGTGCCTCTTATCACAGCTCGTGAGAACCAACAACCTCAGTCTTTTAGATATTGACATGACCAAACTGTGAGACCTGCTTGTGCTCAACTGCTTACTGGGACAGAATCCAGGATGAGACCTCACACCTCCGTTGAATTCATTTTTATCTCATTGCACCCTGGTTTCCATTAGAAGAATGGGAATTAGGTATGTGGAGGGGGAGCCGGAGGTAATCTGCACATCCCAGTGGATCCACACCACGCAAGTCTGATGTAGCCATGGAGGTGTTAATGACAGGCTCGGCTTTCCAACCCTTAGCTTACGGACGTGGCAGTTTTTATTTACTGCTGTTTAGCTTCTGGTTTTGTTTACTTTCATTATTATTCTTGGCTTTGATTACTTCCTCAGTGTAGGAGAATCTGACTGGAGCCCCTATTTATTTCTTGTGATGTGTCTTTTCCATCAAATGACAACCATCAACTGAGAACATTTTATTTCTAGTCTTGACAGCTTCGCACTCGCGAGAGTGGCCTAGAGGGACACAGCTGTCTCATTGTGCAGTGAACAGAGAATTATTCTCAGATGCATCCTGCTCAGCAAAAGCCTTAAATATTATGGCCAGGTTCTTGAGCTGGCATTGAAGGTAAATTGAGAACCAGTGGAAAATATGAATTGTTGATATGATATGTTGTGGTAGCTTGTCCTTTTAAACAACTAATTTTCTTGTTCTGTGCATATTATGCACGTGTCCTCAACTCTGATTTCTACGTAATGCTAATTACAACAGTATGAACAGGGAGAGATTATCACATTAATAGTTTCTATCAAATCCAACTTAAAAAAAAAGACAATATTTATTGAGTTAAAAATGAGGAATTCATGTTCATTTCTCTGTATGTCTAATAAGATCTTGAGACTTTGTACTACCTGAGTAAGCATACAGTATATAATTTAAGGAAACAGAAGACATTCCTAGTATACAGATATGCAGAATGTTCTTTTCTTCCATCATCACATCCTTCTTCAGCTGGCTGACCTTGAATCAGCTATTTTTGACCCTTTAGATTTTGTGACACCCTTGCGATGACATTACTTCAGAAGCAGATGTAAGGCTACAGTTTATCAGCTTGTGGCTCATAGCAGCTATACTGTCTTTGTAATTCATGTGGCAAGCATGTAACTTGTCGTCCCAGGTTGCATGGGGAGACTCGTGAAGAATTCACATCCTAGAAATGTCTTCTGTGACCGGCTTTCTTTGGCAGTGGAAGCAGCTGGCACCTAGGAAGGACAATTCCTAGGAATGCATTAATGTGTTTAAAATAAGAAGGAAACATTTAACGTTAAAGGGAGGGATAAAAATGTAAGCGACTATCCATGACAAGTGTTAGCTCCTGACGAGCACGTGGTCCATCACGGTCTCTCCAATGTTAGAAAGTTACTTTCTGTTTCACAGTTTTAACTGGTCTAAATCAGTTAAACAGTCCTGGTCCCATCAACGTGGCACATTCCCTTTTCTCCAGCTGGGGATTTTCAAGAAGAGAGGGCTCACGCGGCCCTGCAGCAAGCCAGTTCAGGAAGGTGAACTGACAGAAAAATATTTGGCTTTTTTTTTTTTCCCTGTTCTTTTAGCCACTTGAACCTACTCACCATAACATTAAAACAGGGTAGAAACACAGAGTGGGTGCCAGGCAGGACTAATCTGGCTTAGCTTTACATGTTGTGGAAGCACAGCCTAAAGAAAAGAGAAGCTTTCTTCTGGCAGAACCAGGTCTTTTCTAACGATGTTTGCTAGCCCGAAACGTCAGGAATCCACGCTGCAAAGTTGCTTAAAGAAAACAAAAATATGGCAACTGCCATGTTTTTTTTTTTTTACACCTCTGGCTAAAAATCTTATTTTTGACCAAAGGAAGAAGTGGAGAGTTACTTTAGACTGTTGAAGTTTATGCAGTTTTCTGGAATTAGGCACATCCTAGCACAGAATTTTTTTATGTACATTTTCACAGATGTTGCAACAGGAAAAAAAAGAAAGAAAACATGTCTTTATTCATCTTCTAAAAAAATCACATCCTTTGAATAAGAGTTCCTGCTAGATATAGGCAAGATGTTGTGTGATGGTCTCAAACTATTTACAGTATCTATTCCTGAAGTTTTCTCCTATTTCATTTTATCTTTTTAATGTAAGCTACTTGTTTTGCATGCAGCATGAGTGAATGCCCGTTTTGAGTATATAAAAAATGTAGGCCTTAAAGTTTAAGCAGTAGGTTAGATTTTCAAATTACCAAACCAGAATTACAGCAAGATGGAAACTATCATTGTGTGAAGTATAAGACATCAAACTCTTAAATGGAATACATTTATATTACATCATATTTTAAAGGAGACACCTTGATTATGAATCATATTTACAGATAAGAGCTTACAAGTTCCACTATTATTCATTTTTTATTCCTTTATGTTTGTATTACAGGCCTAATCAGATTACAAGTCCCATTTTGCTAGTAACTACCCAAGAAATGTGTACTTTCATCATTCTGGACTGAGCAAATGGTGCAGATTTCTGTTTGGTTTTTACTTGTGTTTAGAGTAATGACTTTATGCTCTCCCACCTTAAATTGGACAATTATAAGAAGGATATCAAAGAATAATATCTTTTTCTTGCAAACCATGAATGGCTATTGTGAAATAATTCCTTTCCCAACAGAAAGTTCAGACATCTACCTCAGATAAACAAATTTAAAAGAGTTTTAAGGATTTTGCAAATGTGCTATAAATGCAGATACAATGCATCTAGTTAAATGCGTTAAAAATCCCAAGGTGCTAATAGTAAACTTCAAAATTATTTTTATTTAATTAGTCTAGCTAAAGAAGGTTGGCAGTCCACTTCTAGAGCATGAGGTTCCTTAACATCTCTAGTACGAGAGGAGATATTTTATGAAAGAATTATAAATGAAAATCTACATTGGGAAGAATTTCTAGTTCCAATAGGGTTGCGAGACTGAAATTTTCCCCTTAGTAGAACAAGAAGAAAAAATCAGGCATGACGACTGCCAGTACTTACATGCGTTTAAATTCTTCCCACATCTCCAGTTGATTGACACCTTCAATAAGCTGTTAATGATCCACTCCATTTGCTTTAAATGAGCCTTAAATTTTTAGATCTGGTGTAGTTTTGTAGGAAGTGGGAATTAAGTAGATTTAATTGCCTTTTTTCAGTTTTTGTTTTTGTTTTTGTAATTCATTATTCAAAGGAACGGTATGCTTTGCCATCGTAATAAAGTTTCTCAGTAGTTTTTTCTTTGATTTGAGTTCTAGATGCAAAACTGTGTACTAGTTATCATGAATCAGTATTCTTACCCGAGCTAGGCTGTGTGTGTGTTAGGTACCAGTTATTCATAAAATAAGAGCTTTTCTCATGCTGGCTTTCAGTGTTTTAAAGTAGTAATTTAGCAGCTGTCTTGGATAGGGCTGTGAGCACGTTGGAAATCAAAGGTGACTCTGGTTCTGTTCATGAGATGGGTTGGTACTGCATTTTTATTAGGGTATTTGCTTTCCTTGCACTTTGATAGTTTTAGTCCCTGGGGCACAGAGCGGAGAAATATAGATTGTAACTATCATGTCAGATAAGGAAAACAACGTAAGTGATGATGCAAAATGTATTGTCTCTGACAGTGAACAAGCAGAGACTGGCTTGTGTAAAACAAATTTTTACAGTCTGACTGTGATGGGCTATTCTCACCACAGTGATACCTGCTGAGGAGCTGTGTTGTATTTGGTTGCATTGTAATAGCATTTCTTTCAAGAAATTAATTACATATTTGTCGAGAAGTGATGGTACAGGCAACCACGGCTGTTAGTATGCAGCCGGCATTTTATATTCAGGCATGAACATCTATATTGGTGCCAGACACTAGCTAATCTGTGATTGTGATAAAAGAAAAATATTGGCAAGAGGACTGGGAAGTGGGGAGCCGGACATCAAAGTGCCTATCAGCGTAAGACTTTATTGCTTCCAAATGAATAGCACGCGATCTTTCCCCAGTAGAAATGAATAAAAACTTAGAAGACATGATAAGTAGTGAGCTATTCTACTTCTGTTCATGTCGGACATTCGTATGGGCAGTACTTCACGGTATGAAATCTGAACTCAGTCTTCTGATGCAGGCTTACTGATAGCATAGTCCCTGAATCCATACGCAATCAACTTTCCACAAATATTTATGCTAGATCATATTTGCATAAGGTGGAGTGTATACAACTGCAAATTTTACATATGCAACACAGGGAATGGTAGTCCATCTGATCTTCAGTCTTGAGCAGAGAACAGATCCCCTGCGCCTGTCTGCATAACCTCTGCCGCCTGTCCCTGCCTTCAGAAGGGGGATAGCTATGGATTGCACTTATCTGGTAGACCACACTTTAGCCACTGCACTTTGGAGAGAAGGGAGTATGCCATTAGCCGAGTTAAAATGAAATACAATATCTGGTATAAAGTAGTCACTGTGCTCTCCGTGACCTCATCCCTGCAAGGCAGCAGCTAATCAGTGTTATCTGGTGGGGTCTTTCTATTATGTCCCCTCGCTTACAATTCCTATCTGCTCAACAAACGACACATGATCTTTCATCCGCCTTTGTGCCTCCAATAAGCATAAAGTCTGACGGGGGGGCAGGAGGAGAAGGAGACTAACCTTTTCAGCTCGCTTACAGAGAGAACAATTTGTTTTTGTAATTAGAGCTCAGCAGTGATCTCTGTTTATTTCACTGATACTCCGCTCGGTGTAAACAGAACTCAATTTTGACAACTGTTTAGCTCACGGCACAGTTTTAAAGTATTAAAGGATAATGGAAGACTTATTAGATTAGCTTTTGCCATGATCTTTTAGTGTCCCAGATAATTATTATTTGTGATGCAGCTGAATGGTTTAGGCTTGTGTTATTATTATGCGTGCATTTCTGTGTAAAACTTTATGTACTGTTGATGGGCACTAAAATATGCTTTAGGAAGTATACATTTAGTCAGATTGCACAGATATTAGTGGTATTTTCAAGTGGCTCAAATTGTTCTTTTTGTGAATTTTATTTCATTCCCATCGTAACAGTTCTTAATTCCTGACTTTTCTTTTTAAAACAAATCAGTTCAATCATCTTCATCATCATTATTATTACTCTTAATCATTCTTAGTAACACTTGTGTGACTTCTACCACACTCCTTTGATCCAATCATTACGTTACATTTCTCCCCTAGCATTTTGCTTTTAACATTCCCTCCGTTTCATGTGTTTTGCTGTTCTTGCATATTTTTTCTTGCACTATCACCTTTTCTATCTTTCTTATTTAGTATTTCAGATCATTCCTGCTAGTCACATACTGGTTTTCACCTTGCTACTTGATTTTTCCTCTTATTACCTCTTAATTATGGTATGTTGCTTCTATCTCTGATCTTATAATTAGCTTTTTACTTTTTGATCACCTTTTTTCCTACTTTGCGTAAGGCATGTCTTTTTAATCTTTTCACCACTTTTCCCTACACAGTTTTCCCTTTCTTATTCTTTTTTTATTCTGGCTAACCTCATTCTATTAGTTTGATTCCCTCTGATCAGAAACATTTCTTCTAATCTTATTTTTTATTTCTAGTAAGATTTTCGTATACTGTTTTGTCCTTGTTTACAGTGATGTAATTTTCCTTTTTTTAGAAGTCTAAGTTTGCAACTTCTTGGCAGTTCTCTATAGATTAGGGCAATACATTTGAAGGTGATTACATGATCGTCCTGGATATCCAGCCTAAATTACTGGAATGCATGAGCAAGAAAAAGAAATTATATGGAGTTTTCACATTTGAATAATTGCACTTTCTCTTAAGATGCATTGGGAAAGCGAGTCTATGTCAGTGACTAAGTGGGTACATTTAACAAAACATAAGTACTAGTCCACAAGTGACATACAGTTATATTTTCATCTCAGTCTCCAAATGAACATTGGTGGCTCATGTTATGAAAGCATAAAGATTGCTTAGGGCAAAGAGAGCTCTGTCAAGGTTAATGGCCCCAAATCCTTCCTGCCCTAAACATTTTTTAATGTTTTTTTTCACAGATTATTTTTTAAATTTGCTCTTCAAAACAAGAGTCCAACAGGAAAAAAGCAACTGCACTCTGTGAACTACCTCACTGTTTATCTTTTATATATTAATCTTTATTCTGCACTCATTCTGGTGTGCTACCATCCAGCAGAATGGTTTGTTGCTAGTTTTGTTCATGTTAGTTATTTCATGCTTATGATTAGTCATAATTTCAGCCATATTTTCAATTTGGAATTGAACGGCATGTATCTCTGAAGAAATCAGGCTTGTCAAATGGGCATAGCGCAAAAGAGGAGATCGCTTTCATCACTGTGTAGTAGGGAAGAAAAAGGATTATAAATATATATGCATACCTTGCACATATGCTGCCAAGTTATCATGAAAAGAGCAGGTAGTTCTCTGAAAGTCAACCCTTTCCTACATTGCTTTTATTATGTATTAGATATTCCTATTCATTCTGTTGATACTCATCACAGCAGTATCTGAGTACCTCCCAGTGGTGTATTAAGCTCTTGACTTAAGATCTCTCATTTTCTCTCCAGAAGGAGAAAACAGCTGAGTGCCTCAACTTTAAATGAATGCATTTTTGGTAGCCTATGTCCCAAAGGACTCTAATTCTAGTTAAAATTTGTAATTCTGATTGAACTATGAAATGTCATATTGAGATATATGACATTTCATCTGAGAAGTGAAGACCTGAGCAACGGCAGATCACTTTCTGCTTGGCTGAAACAGTTTTGTAGCCAACCAGCAAAAAGGGAAAATATTATTTATAGGTTGTCTTTTGTGACAACTTCATACTAACAAAGAACACAAAAGTTAAGATACGTGATTTATATAATCACAGAATCATAAAGTGGTCCCAGCCCATACCACAGGCAGGGACTCACCACCCTCATCGTAAAATATTTCTTCCTTATATCTAATCTAAACCTACTCTCTTTCAGTTTAAAGCCATTACCCCTTGTTCTGCCACTACAGGCCCTGGTAAAAAGTCTCTCTCCATCTTTCTTACAAGCCCCCTATAAATATTGATAGGCTGCAATAAGGTCTCCCTGGAGCCTTCTCTTCTCCAGGCTGAACAACTCCAACTCTCAGCCTTTCTTCATAGAAGAGGTGTCCCAGCCCTCTGACCATTTTTGTGGCTCTCCTCTAGACCCTCTCTAACAGGTCCATGTCTTGTGCTTAGGACCCCAGAGCTGGATGCAGTACTCCAGGTGGGATCTCACCAGAGTGGAGCAGAGGGGGAGAATCACCTCCCTCGTCCTGCTGATCACACTTTTTTCTATACAGCCCAGGATACGGTTGGCTTTCTGGGCTGCAAGTGCACATTGCCAGCTCACGACCAATTTTTCATCCACCAGTATCCTCAAGTCCTTCTCTGTAGGGTTGCTCTCTATACATTCATCTCCCAGTCTGTATTGATATTGGGGGTTGCCTGACGCATGTGCAGGACCTTGTACTTGGCCTTGTTGAACTTCATGAAGTTAATGACTCTTCTTCCTCATTTTTGGTAGCCAAATAAGAGAGGGAGCTTACTCCAAAAATATTTTAGTCTCTGTATTAAGAATTTAACCTGAATTTCCCTCTGAAAGAGCCTTTCTTTTTCCATTGAGTAGGTAGGGAGCATAAAAAGGCTAACTTCTTAATTTACATATCTAAGCAATGCAGCCTTCCCAGAACGCAGGTTATTTTATTCTTTATAGTGGTACAATTTCAGCCCCAGGAGAAAACAGTATAGTTGTGAGAGCTTTACAATACTTCTGTGAGTCTTTTAGAACCTTTTACTCTGCTGAACTAGTAAATATTCCTTCATGAGCTGATCTTGTCCAAGTATCTCCCTGGTGAAGGTAGTGTCATTTTCCTGAGATAAAGAGAGGTAAAGCTGTCTGCTACATGCAAGCTGTCGGCTTGTCAGTCCATATCTTGTGAATTATATCACGTAATATATATGATACATCATCTAATCATGATATATAGATAGGACCTGAAAGTACACTGATAATTATGCTGTTCACCACAAGTGTGGGTCTTAGTCAGGGAAGGTAGTTTCTATTATTGCTCATTTCTGCCAAAAAGGTATAGCACGTTCTCCCTAGATCAAACAAGCTAGACAGATCTCATGGTTGATGATATTAAATAATGCAGAGATACAGAAGTATAAGAATAATGAATGTCTTACCTTCCTCTTTAGATCAACCACCAGTGTACTGTCAAGTCTATTCCGTGACCCAAGTCCAGACTGACTTTTCAAGACTATTAAACTTGCTTATATTTTTTTGTTAATTAACACCTTCCTGAGCTTGATCAGGATTTATATGATTGGCTAGTGAATGTCAGTGTGTTATAGCTGGTGAATCTTTTAGCATTTATTACAATACTGGTTTTGCAAAGAAAGAAAAGATGACTTATTTGACTGTATGTTCTAGTTAGGATCAGTACCAGCCACCTTCCAGTTGTTGTTGATTGTCTTCCTAAGCTGCAAAGGGCATAAATCAGATTTTTTGGGGATCATCATTTTCTTAAAGTATGATCCTCTTTTTTGGTGAACAGCTATATTGAAGTTTTGGGACTTTTGGTAGACACATAGCTTGTGCTTATTGCTGAAGTATATCCAACAGTCTAGGAAGCCTTCTGAATATGAACTATGTTTTTAACAAAAGTTCTTTATGATTATTTAGATCATTGACTACAATTCAGCTATGTAGGCATTGGATTGATTATGGAGTTCATCACTTTGGTGACTTGAGGCGAGATATGACAGGCTTGGTAAATGCTGATGGAAATAAATCAAAAGGATTTCTTAGTTAGTCAAAAAAATACAAGGAAATCTCTAGAGCTGATGAAAAGTAAGAGGTTTTCTGAAGGATAGACTGTCAGTGGCTGAGGCTTGGATATAAAGATGTCTTCATCTGGTGACCAACCACCTTTTTTTTCTGAAGTGGCCTATGGAATTTCTTAGACAGCCACAGATTTTTCTTTTTTTTTTAAATCAAGATCATTAGGTTTTTTTTCTTTCTGGGAGTTGAGAAGTATTTGATCACTACCATAATAAGTATGGTCAATCCGAGGCATTTCATAGAATCATAGAATTATAGAATGGTTTGGGTTGGAAGGGACATTTTAAAGGTCATCTAGTACAACCCCCCTGCAATAAGCAGGGACATCCTCAGCTAGATCAGGTTGCCCAGAGGTTAGTTCAGGTTAGTGCCCAGAGGTTTGCAGGTTAGTATCCTCTATCTTCACGCTGAAAGCCAAAGGTCAGGGCAAGACAATCTGTAATGAAATGGCTCCTGCAAGAAGGCAAGGGTAATGCTGGACTCTGGCCATATTTATGTCAAAATGTCCCAAACCCATGATTTTTCCATTCACAAGGTATCAGCGAAGTCCTTTTTCAATTCTTTAATAAAAGATCCGTAAATAGGCACTATTATTTTAAATTATCATACCTGAAGAGTTTGTTCTGTGTATAAATATATATTTTATAACATTAACATCATAGATGCAGAGTTGCGCAGAATTGTATATTTACAAGACTACAAATTCAAGCAACAGATACCAGATAAAACTTATTTCCTGAGAACTTTGACAACAATGTCAGAAAACTCTAAGGTGATGAAATCTGGAGATAAGAATACAAATCAGATCTCATGATGAGGAAGACAATTATCACAATATGTAGAAAAGCACAAATATTGAAAACAGAAAAGAATTTAAATGAAATATTGGAAAATAAAGGAAAAAAAAAAGAGTTGAAGATCATTCAAAAGGAATTTCACTGTATGAAATCAGTCTGCCAGTGCACGTTATATGCTTAACCAAGAAAACAAAACAGAAATTTTTCTTTTAGAGGCCTCTAACGAACTGCAAGCTCAGTACAGAGCAGACTGGTAGATGGAAGAAGAAACCAAAAAATATCAGTATGTCTAATTGAGGCCTGTCAACTTTGTAAATAACATATTTTAAAGCCAGGAAAATTTCCCTCTGCAAATATATGAGGACATTACTTTCTTCTGATAGCTGTCATGTCTTGGTAGAACCTTGAAGTGATGTTGTGTATGTATAGTAATCATATCTTTACTGCTGCACATGAAACATGACCTAACAGCAATTACAAAATCTCTGTTGTTGGTGAATAGTATGAAAAAATCCTGAATTTCATGTATAGAAAGGATTTCTTCTTGTAACAAGAAATAACTGTTCTCTGCTCTTGTACTTTAAATCTAAGAAGAACTGGGTTTGCATAAAACTAGTTCCCCAGAATTACCATAACATACATGCAAAAAGTATGTGGAGTTTAACAAGTAGACATCCACTGTCCGTAACAGCATTGTACATTGCTCCTCCTGATGTCATGAAGCCATGTCCTTGTGATGTCTTGAAGTCATGATTCTGGTGACATTAGCCATTTTAAGAAGATATAATCGTGCATCTTTTTCAGATCAGCATAGTGAGCAGTAGGCCCAATATCATAAAACTGCAAATTAAATCATTGTAGTAACTCACTATAGTACTCTATTTAGTAGAATTCCTATCAGAAAATGCTGAAACTGAAGAAAGTTGTATGACACTTGGAAGAGGTTATGTGAAGCTAACTGAGGAGGCTGTAATTTGCACTGCAACGATATAGTACTGCATTACTTTTTCGTTCATACAAACTATGATGATGTGCAGAAAAACTCTACCATAAACCATAGCACAGTTATATCAATCTCATATAAAACAGCTTGTTGTATTTGTATTGAAGATGCTGTTGTATTCTGTTGTATTTTTTTTTTCTTTTTTTTGTTTTTCCTTTTCTTTTTTTTACTCCCCCCTGATAATCTACGATAATCTAGTAAACTTCACTTTAAATTGCAGTCTGGCTGGATCAATTCCAAGAATCCCAATTTTCTAGGCACACATGAGTGCACAGTAAGTAGAAACACACTACATGGCAGGTAGTTCTAAGCAGACTTCCAAGGTAATTTCAGGATGTACCAGATGCAGGGTGTCTTTCGGTTTCTTCTCGCATTCTTTAGCATTTCCTGCTTGCTTCCAAACTGCCTCTTCTGCTTTGATTCCTTTGCTGGGAGCGGGTGAGGACGGTGCGGAACAAAAAGAGTTTTCTGCAACTTCGATGATTTAAAAGTGAAACTATAGAGATAGTCCTTTCAAGCATATGCTGAAGCACTCCTTCATGGAAATATTATTTTTTCACAAAGTAAAATTTTGCATTACAAAAGAATTTTTCTGTTATGTATGCACATATTTTTGGCTAACTTGACTGTGCACATTACAAAAGCTATCCATGTAATCTTTCATTATTAAAGCAGCTTCTAGCATTAGATATGGTATGAAAAAATCAAATGCTTTTTCTTACCTTATCACAAAGCACGATTTGAAATTGGAATTTTGTTTTGGTTGGTTGGGGTTTTTTTTGGGTTTTTTTTTCATTTGAAAATGATTTCTAACCTCTGCCTGGGAGGGAAACCAGACATCTTTCAGAAGAACAAAAGAAAATGAAATAATCTCATAATCTGTAACTATCCTACGTATAATTTTGCCCAAAGAAAAGATATGAATCTTCCAGATTTTTTTTAAACTCATATTTAGTTAAGAAACATTCTTTTATTCATCTGTGTCAAACCTACTTTACTACTGCAATGGCATAATTTCTCTTTTACTTTAAACCCTGCAGGTTAGAAGCTGCAGTTTTGTGACCCTCTTAAAGAACAAATGTTTCATAGATAAACTAGGAATTTACATGTGTCTTCTGTGCTAATTTTTAACTATTTGTCACCTCTTGCGAGACAAATGAAAGCAGATAATATTTTTGCTCCAGCAGGAGCCATCAGATTACTTGGTGTCTTGTTAATAAAGGATAGTAGCTCATCCAACTATAATATAATAAATATGTGAGTGAATCTCCACATAAATGGAAAAATTTCATGCAGCAGGTAGGCTGGAAAAATATTAAACCCAACATTTTTTACACAAGTCTGCCAGAAAATATGGAAATTATACAATAGTTGCCTCAAATAGCAAGAATATAAAAATAAACCAGTGACAATGTGAAAAAAACCCCAGGTTATTCAGTTCTCAGAATGCAAACATGAGGAGTTCTACATTACTAAACCCACGGGGAAAACGTTCAGCCTTATCAGGCTTGTTTGGATTCACCTTTTATAAACCAATTCAACATTCATCCAATACTTCCAGTTAAGATACTTATGCAAACCTAAAGATAGAATCCTCTAATTACAATAGGTTGTACATTCAATTACACTTACTGTGCTTTGTTTACATGTATCGCATAAAATGAAATCCATTCTATTTCTGCATAGTATTGTCTTTTGCAATTTTTATCTTCCTTTTTTTCTAGATTTACTAGACTTTTAGTACTTTTTTTCTCAGTTAGCCCTGACCGCTTTAAGCGTTTTTTTCCAGATGAATTAGGATCCTTTATTTATCTTAATCAGTGAACGCTTTGGGAATTCAGGGGAAAACAGCATCTTGTACCTGTTTCTGCATGGAGGAACTCTTATATTTTAGTGGACCTTTTGAACATCTGTCAGTATAACATTTTTCCATCTCTTTTAGGCTAAATGTCAAGTGCTAATTACTGAAATGAAGTATTGCAAAATGGGGAGTATTTGTCATGGAGTCATGATTACTTTTGAGATGTGTAGTGAGTTTAGGTCAAATATAGAAAAGCAATGGGAACTTATTTTGGAGAAAAGAAAACATACATAGACATATGCTGAAAGACTGTCAACCTTTATACAGAATGTCTTTAAAACATCTGGAAGTCTTTCTGGAGTGAGTGCGGTGAGAGACTCTCTCTCTCAATTGAATTCCTTCTGCTTTAACTGGACAGACTGTGAATTTCACTCTCTCCCTTTAAATGCACTACCTGTCACAATAAGAGCCTTAGGAACACGTGCATTTCCCAGACTTGTTTTCAGGTGCTTCCATATGTTGCGAGAGCACACTTCAAGACCAGGAAAGAAACGTATACAAATTAAATGAGAAGCCAAAGGAAAAAAAGAAAAAGAAAGAAACATCTGCAGGGCATCAGTGCGAAAAAATGTTTAAGCTGCCTGTTATTAACTGCTCAACCTGTTTTATGCTGGATTTCTGCATAATTATGTTACAGAGGAGGGGGGGAAGAACAGATGTTGAATAAAGATTGAAAATAAGAAAATTAGACTGTTAAAAAAAAAGTAGTTGTGGTTGCTCTCAGCTAGACATTTTTTGGCAAGACTTTTAGACAGCAATCTATTTCTCAAATTCATTGCCCATTTCTGCAAGATTAATGTAAAACAAAATGTTTCTTTTTAAGTCTGATCAGTTGAACAATTATACAGCTCCAATAATCCCCAAGTCAGTCTTTCAGAAAGCAGCTGAATGTTTCCTCAAGCAGTTTCATAAATTAGATTAAATGAATATGATATCAGGTCAGAAACCCTATAAGCTCTTTCCATGTGAAGTTGTTGATAGCTTATGTAATTAGCTGTTTTTTTCATGCTTCGCAAATATCCAAATAATCCCTAGAAGATACATTTTTCACAATCTTTATGGAATGAGTACCACTAAACTATACTTGTGTGTTTTTCTGTCCCCTTTTCTCACACTTGCATCATGCTTTAAAGCAAACTGAACTACCATTTTTTAAGAATGTCTCAATTTTTTTCTCCACTTAGTTGATATTTGCTGGCCCTGGGTTTGAAAGCATTATGAAATTGCTGTCAGGATAAAGCTATCTAAAAAAGGGGGCTGAAACTGCCTGCAGAGTTACTACACTAAGGCATGCGCATCACCGCTCTGCTGTACACTCCCTTTCAGCCTGAGGAGAGTATTTGCCTCGGTGGGGGTTATTCCTGAACGCTCTCTGCAGTGGCCCTTAGCTGAAAGAATCGTGCGCTTTAATGCAACTGCTACTGTACTCTTTCGGAGATGGCTATTCGCAAGGTTAAGATGAAATCAGAGACCATTTTGGGAGAGGGATTCAGATGTGAAACGAATCCTTTCCCCAACGTTTAAATTTTCTTCTTGTTAACTAAAAATATTTTATTTTTCAAGCATTCCCGACTTTGCTTTCCTTTGCTCTCCTCACCCTACATACCATCACAAGTAGACTTCAGTCTGTTGAACTGCTTCTTTCAGGTGAGCAAGCACTTCATCTGCTACCTGTCTTCTCTTGTGATCCAAAATTTACATGTGAGATTTTAAAGCTGTGTAGGGTTTGTTTTTTGAAAAGCTGCAGCTTATAAAGTCACAGCTCAGAACTGGATAGACTCTGTTATTTCTTGAAGAGCTTACAAGTAATTTGATGAAGAAACCACGTATTTGCATGCGTTTTGTATTCAAAGGATTTGGACTGAAATTTCCTCTGAAAAAAATATTCAAAATTAGATCACTGTCTTATTCTATTTGCTTTTGTCCTGATAGAGCTTCTAAAAGAAAGTATGTTGTTTGGAAGAGGTATAGATGTGAAAAAAACCAACCATGTGAACTTGTGTTACTTCAGGTGTGTGGTGCGTGCATGCACGTTTTCTAGATACATTCCCATTACAGATCCTTACCGTAGTTGCAAGTGAGTAGCAGTAGCTCAATGTTATAGTATGTTTAATACTGCAACTGCGCCATTACCACCAATCTCCATAGGAAAGCGTGGTTCGCGGGTACCAGCAAGTTGATGGATCTGTCTGTGGAATCAGAACAAATCTTTCTTATGATTCATTTTTGCCACAGATAAGCCATAAAACGAAGACAGCAGATTGATGGAGATTTAGTTTTTTCTGCTCTTGTTTTAAACAGTAGATGTAGAACAGGTTCTTCTGTTTTATAGCCTGAAGCTGAACTGTCAACATAAAAGATGTACAGACTTAATACCTGAGAGCTGGGCAGAAGAATTTCTTCCCACTTTTTTTAGAGCAGATTAAACACCACACAATATAGCTCATTACTGCCTAGAATAAATTTATTCAAAAGACAGTTTTTGCTAAAGCATGAAATACTTGGTCTTGTTATTACCTGCTTTACTGCAAGAGATAGATTTCAGCTGAGGAAGAAGTTGTTTTTAATTTACAATCTGCCAGTCCGTATTGTGAGAATTTCTATACCTGACCAAAAATATAAAGGTTGAAACATTACTTTTGCTTTTCACCTGTGTGAGTGTCTGTGGCTGACTCCGTGTCTCACTTGGTGTCATGTAACCGCAGTCAGTATACAACTATGAGTTTGTTAAATCTGTACTTCATGAGGAAAAAAACCAGAACTGATTATAATATGTAAAGTAAAATAACCAAAGGTGATAACCATTCAGGTTTTGTTCAGCTTTGGAGATTAATTCTGTGGCTTATTTTTAGTTCTGGATATTTTTATTCAATGGAAAAGTAAAATTGTGAACACTTTAGAAAATTGTATGTCCGTATCAAAAGAGCATGGTTACATTATATGTTTCAAAGGAGGAACAGCGGAAGAGAAACATGAACAGGCAAACAGAAAAATAAGAAACCAAAAACTGAAGATTAAAAAAAAAAGAAAATAAAAAGAATTACTAAATAATATATTGCTTTTCACATATTTAGCAATAGTTTATATTTCATGAAAGCAAACATACTTTTCAGAAGGTATTTCTCCTGTTCATCACTACAGGTATACATATATATTTCTAAAAGGAGATCCTCTAGATGTGCATAGGATAAAAATTTCCCTCTGTCTTCATTTCAGTTCACCTCCTTTTGGGTAAAACCCTGAGGTTTAAGAACTTAAGTTAGGGCTTAGCTAAAGTCCACTTTTGGACATCTTATAAAATTTATCACATTTCTTTTTCCCACAAAGCAAAATTAAATCTTAATTTTAGATTATGGAACTGGTTACAGTTACGTATTTTTGCTATATATTTATAACAGAACCAATACTGGTAAAACAATCTTCAAAGAAAAATGTTGTGCTGAAATGCATTCTGGTTTAGAGCTTACTGGAGATAAAACTTCTTTTGTGTTACTTAACTTTTTTTTCCCAGTTTTGCTTAATATCAGTTTAAAGGAAAAAAAGGCAAATAAACAAAGCCACACCTAATACAGCTGAGCTTAACCACAATCATTGAAATAAGCTAAAAGTTAGGCTTGAAGGGATTTGTGACTTAGTGAGGAAAAGAAACTGTTTAAAAGGTGGATTGGGAGTTTTCTATAATCACTGATATTTTTATTTGTTTGTTTGTTTTTAATAGGATTTTGCCTTTAAGCAAAGCAGGCATATACCAGACATTTCCTGCATGTTTGACAACATGTATTAGGTGCACACTTGTAAATTTTTGCTTGTGCTTTAAATTCTTCAGAATGACCTATTGATAAATGCTCTGTTTTGAAAGATTTTTTTTTCTACTCATGTAGAAAATGGCATGCTTAAGCTCGCTAGGTTTAAAGTTTGTTGACCTGAAAGTTTATAGTCATAAATTTCCCTTCTTTGTGTGAACTGGTCTTGGATGCTTCTTAAAAGCGTATCCAAATAAGTGGTATTTAATATGGTCTGAAGATTTATAAAAGAGTGCATGCTGGAGAATGGTAAGTCTCAACTTGCAATTCTGATTTAGAGAAACTGTTCTCAGCAGAAGTATTGCCTCAGCTTTCTGGTTTTTTTCCCCCCTAATCTTTATATTTTGATCTGATAGAAATATGTTGGCCTCCTATGGTTAATTTTGTCCTGTGATCTCTTGAAACTTCTCTTTTCTTGTCCTTTGCTCAAAGCGTACAAGCTAATCTACTTGTTTTTTTAAAGTAACACTAGGAGATCTTTATCCTTATGGAAGGGGTAGGAATATAAGCAAGTTAACTTAAATTAGTTCTTTCTTGACTGGTGTAGGATGATATGGTTTTCATTAATCATGTGCGAGTGTGGTGTTGTGGGATGTAACACAGCTGGGCACAACAAGCTGGAGCGTGTCTTCCAAGAAATTTCGAAACAGCTTTCTTGAAAACTGCTGTGAAAGAAATAACATGTTTTTGTAGCAAGACTGATTAATCAAAATAGGCCTTTCCTAACACAGAAACAAAAAGAATCCAATTAGATGTCAGTTCTGCAGCTCTGCTCATAATCACTGCCAAGATTCTGTGCAAAGTGTCTTGCTATAGAAGACTAATAATGCTGTATTTAGGGTAGGGAACCAAGTATTTTCAAATATTTCTGCCTAAAGATGGTAACCTACATCTATATTTAGACATTTGGAGTGCAATTTTGGTCCACATTCATACAGTTAATTATTAATGGGATTCAGATCAACTGTAAATATCTACATTAGAGTGTGCACTGTGTTGACTCTCTTAAGTCGGTCTCCATGTACTATAATGGGAAGTTTGACACCTATCTGACATACAGACTCCTTCCTTGGAGGCACACAAGTGTCAGAACCTGGGGCTATGTCCCACATACATTCCTTAGTTAGGTGTAAATGTATGTACCTGTCTATGTGAACCGCACAAAGTAGTGCTGCATGCCAAGTGGAAGTATCTGAGTTAGTTTGGTGTCAGAATCAATCTGGACACATTAGTGAATTTTTTTAATCAGACTAATCTGCTTCTCAACAAGAAGTCGTTTAACATATTTTACATTGATTTGGCCAGAAAGTGGTATTTGAAGAACCTACCCAATAAGTGGTTTATGGTAACATTCATGATTTCCTAGGTGCCTTCCAGATATTCAATAAAAAAAAAAATCTTGTGTAGGGAGATCAGTCTTTCAACAACAGTTACGGAAAAAAGAATTTGATTTTTAGATATATTTTCATGGGTTTTTTAGAAATAACTCCATGAAATTGCAATCTGTGTCTGCCTCCACTAAACCAGTATCTATCCAAGGACACAGACCTCAAAAATAAGTTTCCACAAATTCTGTGGATATAGACAGCTGTAATAGGCTATATAAGTGCCTAATATAAGTGAAAAACTGATGTCACAGATTATTAGACACTGAAGACTCTTGATTGAAGAAAGTAATTAATAATGCCTCAGTTACCGAGAAAGCTTCAAGCAGACTGTGCCTTCCAAGAGATGTTAGTCAATAATACTACAAAAATCTGCAGAAAATAAGCTTTAATTAGTTCCATTGCTCATGGAACTATGTGTTATTCTTAGCATGTTGTCTTTATAGACGGTGAAACAGAAACAGGTCTAGTGAACAGAATTAAGCACAGGGAGACTAACAGCCCTGTGGAAAAGCTCAAGGAGGACAAAACTGTCATGACCAGGAACATTAGTGGAACAAAGACGACAGTAGGCCAGTGGATGTGCAAAACTATTCAGAGTTTTGAAAAAGTTTACATTTCCTTTGGTGGCAGATGGAAAGTCAGAAGATGGAATTGTCAGTGAAATGACACTCCAAAAATCAGGGACAAGCAATCTGATTTCTGAGGCTCTTGAGAGGCTGGCAAGACATTTGATTTGCAAATACTGAAAGAATATACGCACATTTAATGCAAGGGGGTGTTGTTTTTTTCTTTCCCTTCTCATATTCTTTAAGTAGAATAAATTAGAGACAACTAATAGCTCCTCAGCTTCTCCTGATCTTCTCCCAGGTTCACTTCACTGAGCGATGGGTTCTGCATGCCTCTGGGAGGTCTCCATAAGAAAGAGGGGAAATGCAAACACCACCAGCATGTTTTGAGAATGCTACAGATTTTGCTCTGTGCATGCAAGATAAGCAGGTGGTTCTTGGTATAATTATTAATTACTCACAATTATCACCAGTTGTATTCAAGGGACAGGATACACTTCTGCGATAGAATAAGATTACAATATATATGTCCTTTCTAATGCCTTACAGCATCTCGTTAAATTATCTTCTATTTGTGATTCTTTACCTGCTTCTACTCAAGTATCTCTAAAGCTGCTTGTTAAGAGAAAGCATTTTAACAGATGTCCTTGCGCCCTGAGATGAATGCATTATGGATACAGAATTGTCTTCACACTCCTTACAATCACCTCTTTTCACCTCTTCATGCAGTGAACACCTCCAGCTTGTTGTCACTGCACTCGATTGCAGCATAGGAGGTTTACAGGGTCAAAGCTAGTCTTGTATCTTTTGTTCTGTCATGCAAGTCTTGTGGGCTTTACTCTCATACTTTCAATTTCAAAACATGGCTTTTTTGTACTTTTATAATTACTTTTATAATTATTAATAGGGTAATTAAGTATTTTTCATACATTTGTGCGACAAATGTATGAAAATGTATGTATTGTAGGCACAGCTTTGTCTCTATAGTACATATTCAACAATATCCTTGTGGACGTTTATGTTTATGTATGTATATGAAGGTGATCTCTGACAAAGTGTCAGTAGGATACAATAAATCACCTTTGTCCTGTAACTTTGCCAAACTCACTCGTCCCCAACCCACTAGTCTTTTTTGCCAGGATCTGTTCTACAATTCCAAACCTATACGTACATTAAAGAAACACAATTAAAAAATAAAAATAAATTATCAGATAATTATCTTGCAAAATTTTCAGCAAGGTTGAATTTTCACAGATGAAATTAATGTCTGCACTTATAGCAGCTTTTCTGTGTAAGCAAGTGTCACTATTATACGCCCTAGTTCAGGAAGATGATGCATTCATGTTTGATTTTAATCATGTGTGATGCCACTGAAAATGAGGGAAATTGTATATTCTTTCTGAAAGCCTATAAAAAAGTGAAGGATTAAAATATATACTGGAAACCGTGGAAAAACAAATTTTATACAAGTTACCCTGGTGAGCACCCAGCACACCGGAAGACATTGAAAGAGGACACAGAATAAATAAAATGTTTTAAAATAATTTTGTCTTTTTCCTGTCCCAAACACTTGACATTTCCCATAATTTTGGTGGGTAGAGAGAGGCTTTAGACAGGTAAAAGAAATCTTAAATTCAGGTGTGTTTTAGCACCCAGGCTATCACTACATTTTAAGATAATCACATGGCACAAGTTAAGGATTTTATCTATATTACAGATCTGTTCTCAGAAGGCTTTACATTCCCCATTGCAGCCTTTGATAATTCAATTAGTCTCTCAAAGAGTTGGGAGTAGCTGATAAATTCACTTTAATGTTAAATCAAGTGCCCCAGCAGATTTCTCTTAATATGATCGCTTCTCAGGGAGCTTAGCTCTAGAGGTGATACCCCCCAAACGCAACTTTCTGCAAGGAATATGTGGGCCTTCGGAGCAAATTAAAAGAACTGTCTGTACCAACGTAACTTCTCACCGTTAATAAAGTTACTTCAGATCATGACAGCGATCCCATTCACTTGTATGGCTGTCCATCTAGTTTAATTTAATTTAATTGGCAGCCTTAGATCCCTCCATGGAACAGATTCCATGAATATGATGAATGATCCCAGGAACAGAGGATGTCATTAAACAAGCTGAATTTAACCCTTCCCTTTAAACACCGTCTTTTGCGATTCCCAAATCCTATTGGCAGGCAGTGATTGCTGAATAATAAGTAGGAGGGGATTAGCTAGATCTGCATTGACCGTGTCTTTGGAGAACGCTAACAATAACGCCAGTTCTGTTTGTCTACCTCTAGGAAATGAGCAAAGAATATGTTAGAAGCAAAAGACGAACAACAGGATTTAGTGTGGTAAATAGATGCGTGTCCCTGCAGAAATCAGATGGCAAAGCAGAGAGAGAGAAAAAATCCCAACAAGGAAATGCTGCTGACTACTTACAAACAGTTGGCCTTAATAGGCACATTGTCACTGACCTTCTGTACAGGATTACAGTTTTGCTAGAAGGAAGACTTGAATTTTAGAGGTATTCATCCATGTCATCAAAGGTGCATGTTGTCTTCATAGTTAGAGCAGGCTAACCGTGACACCGAAACCTTATAGAAAATGCTGTATTTTCCTCTCCAAAAGTAGAAAATAAAAAGTGACAGAAATATACATATCCCTCTCTGTGCAAAGTGCTTTATTCTGTATTTTTACTCCACTTTGATTTCCTGTTTGAAATTAAATAGGTAATTATATTCAAGGGTAACATTTGCTGATTGTTTTATAAAACATATTCGCAGAGTAAGCAAAATAAATATATTACTTTTTAGATACGATTTTTCCAAAGGAAGATTGCAAACAAATTAATTTCTAATGAATTAATTCTAGGAAACTTTAGGGACGACTTTTTACATAAACATTTAGATTTAATATATGATTTCTTCTCTTTTGTTTTTTGACTTGAAAATCAGACTTACATAATAACTTCTTTTTATTCAGAGTGGTTAACCTATTAAAGAATTGCCCTTTATTTTCCTGTGCTAGTTTTATATTTTTTCATATAATTTTTTTATTATGATTATTTTCTTTTTAATAGCCCTTAGCTTTTTTCTACCAAAAAAAGCATGCTCCAAACCTGAAAATATCTACCCTAGTATATGTTGTAACCCAATAGATGTTGTGAATATTAACCTTACTACTCTGTCCAGTATGGCTCTGAAACACTTCTTGAAGTTATGTAGGTGCCATGAACTGCAGATGAAAATGTTGAAGGCAGTTTGTAACATCAAGCTACAATTGAATTTATTTGTATATCATGTAGACCAGTAGGCTGTAGTGACTAAATGCAGCTGTGGTAATATATCACGGGAACATTTGATAATGCAGATGCACTCTACAGGATTAACGTCATTGGTTTTCCACTTGATTACGTTTAAAGAAAAATTAACTGCTAAATAAGTGTGTCAGCTTTTCAGAGAACTGTGCCTGATGTTTTACGAACAAAGTTGTTGACAGTTTGGGGATCCTTGTTTATCATCCCAGTCTGACTCTCTGAGAAATACTGCTTCAACATTGTTGAATCAAAAAGCACATACAAAATTTAAACTGTGAATTTAAAGAAAGAATATTTGGGTTGATGCTGAAATCCACAGACTTAATGAATGGAAGAGCTCAGTCCTACTCAACCCTTAAAATAAGAATTCTGAGATCAGAACTGTTTCTGAGAATGGAATCAGTGACTGGTGGGAATTCCAGGTATGCTGCTCCATATCAATAAATTTTATTTTGTCCTTGGAAAGAAGTGACATACTATGATTTACTTTTGGGCATCTCAGATAATTTAAAGTCTGACTCCAAAATCCAAGGCTGGCAATTCTGTACTCTTAGGACAGGCAGGTAGGCATGAAAAATCTGGTACATAAATATGGGCTATGATTCGTGAAGCTCCCTCCTTTTTATTTTCATAGTTAATCAAAAGCTAAATGTATGCTTTGGTAATATTTACAGAAGATCTGTAGGTTTGAACTGTAGATGAAAGGGAAAATTGGAATTTAGCAACTTTGCAAGGTATCCACACTTGCTGTGTTCAGGATTCAGCTAGATCTGTGAGCCAACAGAGCCTGGGCTGCAAAAGCAAGGTACGGCTGGACGGAGCAGTAGTTGGCAAGAAGGACGTTGGCTCTCATCCACCTCTGCCTCTAAATTACAGCAGGAGCTAGAATGATGTCCTGGTCATACCTAATGTGTCAACTTGCTCTATAGACAAAATAGAGTTGATCAGTTGATCTCAATTTCTCTTGCTAAATTCCTGGAAATAAAATTAAATAAAAATAATTTTAAAAAGGCCACTTCACACCATGTCAAACATCTTGCTTGTGTAAAGGTGGCAGTACCTATACATCAGCAAAGCCATGCCCGGCTACTGTCCTGACAAGAACTTAGTTGGAGCTGGAGCTACAGCTGCAGGAAGGGAGTGGATCAGCTACAATTTGCCTCATGGAAGAACAGCAGATCCCAATGTGTTCCTTCAGGTGTTCAAAATGCAGCACTTTCTGACACAAGTTTTAATTGTGTAAAAAAAGTAGTAGCTTGGTATAAGCATGGTAGCACAGTATTAGGGGAGAAGGAAAGTTGCTTTACTTTTGCAAGAAAATAGCTTGGTGGAAAAATACCAGGAATCTTGATCTGACTAGATACTGAATGAATATTCTGTGGAAATCTCAGAAGTTATATGTGCATGTAATCACTAAGTTATTAGTTTGTAAGGAGACAATTTTCCTACCAGTAGGAGTACAATGCGCATTAGGAGCACATCTTGGAAAAGGGGACTCATGATGCTGAGTTACACACATAAACCCCATCTACGTTATATTAGGGAATATTGGGCCCTTAAACTCAAAATGGACAATTTGCTAAGTGCTGAAAAGCTTAAGACAGCTAATAGAAAAAGCCAGACCGATGGATATATATCTCTAACACAGTGGTAGGTAACTTCAGGACATTAACTCCATGCACATTCAGTGAAGATGGTTTAGTTTTAGGTAGCCGTGCAAAGAGCAAGGAATTGGGCTCGATCATCCTTGTGGACAGGTCCCTTCCAACTTGAGATATTCCATCATTCTATGACTCTAAGATAGGTAGGCCTATCTAGGAAGGGTTTTAGATCTGGAGCCTGACACTGACTTATGGAATGGCTCTTTGAATCCATCCTTCTCCATTGCCTCTAGAGACAGCATAAGAATTCTAGCCTGATTTTGATTGCCAGAAATTAGATTATGTGGCTGTCTATCTCTGTTTCTTGAATGAGATTATTCTCTCTCTTATAGCTGCTGTTAGGCATCTGATGAAACTAATATTCAGCATCTGAGTCTACTTCCTGTGGGGTTTTTTCAGTCCCTTGATTGACAAGAACTCTCCCTTAAATAGCAGATTAGATGGAAGCTCTCTCTGGTTTGCTTCTCTGTTGCAGGACAGCAAAGCTTAAACAGGAGGGTTGAAAAAGCTATGGCTTGTCTTCCTGCTCACTAGGATATAGTGTACATGGTAGGAGGAAATCAGGGTCTTTGGAAGACCTCAGCTGTAGGAATACCTTTTCCCTGAATCCTAAATAGACTTACAGTTGCCCTAGGAAAGACCATGCTTTACAGCCTTGCTCAAAGAAATAAATCTTAGTAAAAGAAGCACCTTGAGCGTATTTCATTTTTGCCATTGTGAATGATGTCAAATGCAAATCACCAGCATTTTTTATCGTACTTTACAGGAAGAACTAATTTCTGTGTGTTTTCCCAATTAGAAGCAATTTTTAATTGGGGGCGGGGGGTGGGGGGGGAGATGAACATTGACACAAAGGTTAAAATAACTTCAAATGGCCTTCAATTTAGTATTAGTTCTATGCAGCTACCTCCATCTTTTAGAGTATTACTGTTCTGTGTGGTCTGCCTAACCAAAGAACAGGATTTGCTATGCTCTTTGATCTTTTAAAAATATATTGAAATCTGAAATCAAGTGCTTTGCCTGAGTCTTGACTTTGCTGGCAACAGTGAGCTGAATAATGTACTAACATAGAGAGGCCCTCTAATGACACCTAAAAAAAGACATATCTTCAGAATCGGTCCAGCTATGTCGGGCAAATGATTAAATGCTCTGAAGTACGATGTGGATAAAAGAGGGAGGATCAACAATCAAGAAAGGAAAAAAAAAAAAGGAGAATAAATGGAAAAAGGAATTCCAGCTAAAACAACTCCATTTGATTAAGAGGCTGTACAAAGTGCCAAATGTCATGCTAAGAAAAGAGCACAATCTCTATTTAACATTATTCAGAAGGCAGAGCTAAAATATTTTGCTGATAGCCGTAGTGCAGAGCTCTTTGCATATCTTGCCAATAACACAAAAATAATTCTACAAAATCACGTATAACCTTTCATGTACTCCTTTTGCATTAACCATCTAGGTTAGAGGTTTTTTACATAGTAATACTAGGGACAATTAAGTCTGTTTAACGCAGAGACAGATGCCAGATGTATGCATGTAACAGTTACAGAGGAAGCATATGCATAGTATCAACTCTACAAATAGTCGCGCTCCCTAGGCACTCGACAGTTTTGAAGCTAAGGGAGGGAATGTTTTTATGTTATAACATTTTCCCTTGGTGGTAGCAAATTAGCTGCCTTGTATCCATCTTCAGCTGGAACTGCAGAGAGTCACTTGAGAGCTTACAAATAAGTTTAGAGCTCTGCTAAACTGCTTCTTAGATACCTGGGAAGCGGGATACATACCATGCATGTGCTGTAACAGGTGGACTTAAAAAAAAAGTTTGATTTTTTTTCCCCATAAGACATTTTTTTCTTACTTTAAATCCTTACAGAATTTGTTCAAGGTCAGACTGCTTTCAGATATGGTGCTTCACACACAATTTCTGCCTCCTTGGGAATTAAAGCAATTCTTTTTCTTAAAGAAAAACAAAACAAAGCTGTGTTTTTATTAGGAAACCCAGAGGCTGTTTTTGAAAAACCATGCAGAGATATTGGGGCTCAGTTTTCTCTGCTTCCCATTGTCTGTGATACTAACAATTCAAGCCAATAATAACTGTACAGGTCTCTTGCCTTTTCTTTCCAATAGAACAAAAAGTCTGAGAGGAGGAGGACCCATTAAAATCAAGTCATGGTGGAAAGCATACATGAAACTGTAAATCAAGTAAATATTATAGTGATAAGTTCCAGTAAATGAAAAGATCTCTTTAAATACCCTGAGAAAGTTGACCATGATCCATGTCTGGAATAGGTTTTACTGCATTTTATAGCATATCTGCCGCATTTCTAGGGGTGTGGTGTCTTCATCATCTCTACAGAGCAGAGGATTTTCTTAAAAGAAGTCAATAGATTGACAATGACTGACATATTCTGAATCCTTCAGCAGCTTTAAAGGTAGCAGCTGTGTCTTTTACTTGCTTTGCCAGAACAATGTTTAACTTATCTAATGCCTCACTGTTGGATTTCCTTTGTAGGGTGCTCAGATAAGTAAGCTGAGGGCACAGCTAAGAGAAATTGCCCTGAATGCATCTTACTTGGTGGTGACTTTTGTAACTAGCCTTTAAGTCTATCTCCAGGACTAAAATACACATTTTTATAAGAACATGGCTCAGACGAGGGGTTGCTAGAGACCAGAAAAATAGCTTCTAACAGTTAAAAAGCTTAAAAAGTGAAGATATTGGTGAAAACAATGAACACATAATGACAACATCTTTGGAGATAGTTCCCAAACTACCAGTTTTTCTTAAAGATATGTTTTGTCACATCACAGTACTCTGACATCAATAAAAAAGTTGAAGCTATAGCAAATGCAAAGATGACAAGTAAAAAGGTGACTGACTCTCAGTTGAGCAGCTCAGCTGCTGCAAATAAAAGTAACCAGCCAGAGGGATTTTCTGTATTAGTGTTGTTAATATCCATAATCTCCTTGATCCTTGAAATATAAGAAAGCTATCTGGAACTTAAGGTTCTTGATGAAGGATCTGGGGAAAGGAAGATGTGAATATTCTGAAGTCATCTTCAGTGTCTTTCAGAAATTCATTTACAGTTCACGCAGAATCTGTAAATATGATAATCTGTTTAATGTACAATTCTTTTTGCCAAACTAGTTATGTTTAGAGAGCCAGATTTCAAAAAGGCATCCTTAATTATTCTTTCTGGTTGATCTAATTGGAGCACTATCCAGGCAGAAAGCTAAGTAGGATAACATTATGAAACTCGAATTCCTAAGAGAATGCGGGTGCTTCATAAATTGGCATAAGGGTAATCCCATTCTGCAAATCTCTTTTGAAGGTGGTAATAAAACACAACACCAGCAATCTGCTAAACAATAGTCTAGGGCATCATCTAGTCAAACAATAATGAATATGCTACTTATCATAGCATATGGGAGACTCTATATGAAACTCTTAAATCATTTCCTTTTTCCTAAGAAGATATTTCTGTACCTGTATGTCCAAGTGAGAGTTCCTTAAGATGTCTGGACAACTTAAGGTTTTTTTCTGAGAGCAGCATCATGAAAAGTGTTCTTCCTCCTCTTCTGTCAGATGCATTGTACCTCCTGTGAAGTCCAAAGTATATGACCCATATAAGACATCAACCTTTTGAAGCAGAGAATGATACCCAGTGGGCTTTTCCATCTATCAGTATAAAACAGACGTGGTCTCATTATGTCTGGTAAAGGAGATTTTGAATGTAAATCCAGGCATGCTGGCAGGAATGTGGAGGAAACTACTCTCTTTCACCAAAGTGGCCAGATTTGGAATGGTTCTGCATCCATATAGCCTTTAGACATTTTTTTTGTGAGACTTTGTAAAGGAAAACAGATAGCATTTTTCAAATGCTTTACTGCATTTATTCTGTTTTGGACAAAATCATGCTCCTACACAGAACCTGACAGACTTCCATTCAAGAGAGTCTACCTATAGTCAGGATGTAAACAGAGCCATCAAAAGGACATAGAAACACATTTCTTCAGGAGCCTGTCATGTCTTTCTCCTCAGTGGCACCCTCATCAGTCAATGTCTGTAAACAAGTTGTCATATTTAAATTTGAGACAAGCTTACAAAGCAAAAAGCTTGGTGCCTTCTAATTAAAGATTTGTATACTGAGATAATTGGCAACCGGTGAGGAAGGCTCAGTGGTGTAATATATAGCTAATCGTTGGTGGCTTGACGGTGTGACAGATGGGGATAGCTTCTTTAAATTATGGAGCTTTTATATTGGTATTTTCAGGAAATGTCAACAGCATGATTATATTTTCATTAATGTTGTCTTTCCTTCCCATTCATTGCTTTTGTTAGTCGTAATCACTTGTTACCTCTTGTCTCTAACTGTACAATCTATTAATATTGGTATAGGAT
The DNA here is from genome assembly GCA_009819775.1 of Phoenicopterus ruber ruber. NCBI lineage: Eukaryota > Metazoa > Chordata > Aves > Phoenicopteriformes > Phoenicopteridae > Phoenicopterus > Phoenicopterus ruber. The sequence continues at coordinate 183,316,669 of CM020215.1, read as the reverse complement.
GCCACACAATGGGCCTGGTTAATGCCTGGATTCCTAAACATTGCCACAGTACAATATACAGTGTTAGTATTCATTAAATATTACAAATTAGATATGGAAATTATTGATATTATAATTATGGCTAGCTCACAATAAAGTTAGTAAAAAAGAATGTGAATATCATGCAAATTCTGCAAATGATTACACAAATGCAGTTAGGTTTCAGAGTCGTTGCATTTTTAGGTGCCAGTACTGAAACAATCCTACTGTAAAATCTGTGGAACTGCCTTGATCAAGAGTAGGAAAATGTGTTATATTAAAAATGTTCTTTCTAACAGATCCACAAGCCTGTTCTCTTCTGTTAATTACTGCAGTTTTGTTTCTCTTCTTTTCCAGGAAACAGCTTTCGGGCTCTACAACAAAGATTTACTGTTTTAAACTATGAATATGTCAGATTACTAAAGTTTCCCTGTAGCTTCTCAGCTAAGTGCAGGGCTGGCATAGCCAGCCCCAGTACGTTCCCTCCCTGCAGCCCCGGGCTAGGAAGAGTTTTTTACGGTGGGATGGGCAAGAGGTCAAAATATCTTTTCACGACTGTCATATGGTCTTTTACTGCAAACTAGAGTAGATGCCAGTCTGACTTACAGGCAAACGTTGGAAACCAACACTGGGTGTCCATTCTCAGCCTCTCTTTCTCCTTGATAGGAAGAAATGAGACACCCTTTTTACTAGTCAGACATTTTCAGTTCACTGCCAACTGTAAACTCCTGTGTTTGTACCTTTGAGATGCGTAGTGAAAAATTTCAAGGGCTGTGAGCTGTGCCTGGGCCACAGATTTATTTTTCTGCCGTGGAAGTTTTGACATTGTTGTGAATTTTGGAAGCAGAGCCTATCCCTGTCTGTGACTCACAGGTCTGATTTGCCTCCAGAACAGCAAGGCAGAGGCCAAAGACCCATTGTTGGGATCTGTGGACCAGCCCGCTGTGAGGATGGAAAATTTTCAGGTAACAGAAATGTTTTCTTGCTCTTACACTGTCTTTAAATAAAAATATGTGGTTGTCATTAAATCGTAAACATGAATTTAAAGCATATTTCTGTAAGAAAAGTGTTAAATGTTCTGTAGTGCTCCATGTAATCCTGCAATATTCCTCCAGTATTTATGGTTTGAGACAAATGTGAACTAGAATTAAATCCATAGGCCCATCAGCTTTTTACTACTTTTGAAGTGTTTTATGTCATGTCAATATAAAAAATATATTCTCTTTATCCTATATCCAGAAAGCAAGTGAACAAACAAAAAAACCCAAACAAAATCCCCAAAACCAACAATGGGGAAACTCTGTGTAAGGATTATAGACCTCAGAAGCTTGTATTTATAATATAGAATCATAGAATCATAGAATCGTTTAGGTTGGAAGAGACCTTTAAGATCATCGAGTCCAACCATTAAGCTAACACTGCCAAGTCCACCACTAAACCATGTCCCTAAGTGCCACATCTACACATCTCTCAAATACCTCCAGGGATGGTGCCTCAACCATTTCCCTGGGCAGCCTGTTCCAATGCTTGATAACCCTTTTGGTGAAGAAATTTTTCCTAAGATCCAACTAAACCTCTCCTTATCAGGAAAAGACCATGAGATCCAAGAGGTTTAAAAAAGTGGCAGTCCATTCTCATTTTATTGCCAGTCATTTTGCTAATCTGAGCTACATAATTGCTTTGCCTAACAGAAAGGAGCCTTTAAACAGACAAGCCAATATAAATACTCAGATTGGAGACAGCTCTGTTTAATAACAGCAAGCATGTGTATAGGAGTATTTGTTTACCTCTGCTCATTTATGTCAAAATCAATTGTAATTAAACAGGAATCCAACCACAGAAGTAGTACTTTAGCTGATTGTTCTCATCAGAAGTGTCATATAGCCCCAGTGTTTAGGACATGTCAAAGCAGCCCATTATTTTTCTCCTGTAATAAATCCCTGCTTACAGTCTTTTCAGGTCTTTAGTAAAGGCAATTGTCTGTCTCAAATAAAAAAGACAGACACTATTTCATATCAATTCTGGGAGGTTTTCTGGCCATATTACAGGAATTACTGAAGTTCTGAAAAGCAGAGTTATTTATTTTCTCTATTAGACATTAGATGCCATTTATTGTCCATCTGTTTACATGTATGTACAGAAAATACAGATCTTTCATATGTATTCAAGGTATTAAAATATATAAATCATATTTTATTAGTCTAAAGCAAGTACTGGTGGGGTTTTTTTTTTACATAGTGTATTTGTGGTTAGACCAGAGAAATATAAGATACAGAGGATTTTACACTTTGTTTCATTATTGAGTGAATTCTAAATGGAAATATTTTCGGTAATGAACACAAATTCACCACATCAAGGGTGAAATGAATCTATCGTCTCCTAGGGAAGGCGGTGTGAGCTCCATGCACGCATTCAAAGGCAGATCTTTCTCTTTGTAATGCGAAACAAGGGTCAGAAAACATGTGCGTTACTGTTCGCTCTGTAATGCAATGAAGAATAGAGCATTTCAAGAGTGAAGGTAAATCGTATCAGCAGTGTGAAACTGCATGCTTCAAAAGGAAGAGGACATACATTTTGGAATGGGTCCTCCGGTGTATTTTTCATTTGGAGCTGTTGGTTGATAGCCATTCAGTCGACTGAGTCAGCCAGTGAGCCATCCCTGACAGTCAATGATTATTTTTTGCCTTCCATATTCATAGAAAAGAAGAAAAAAAAAGTCAGTCAGAAGGAGGTGTTTATGAGATAGTAAAAACTAGGCATCACCTGTTGAAAGAGAAAAAAAGAGTAAATGAGTAAAGTAAGATATCTGAAAGATAGGCTAGCATTTCCTAGGATAATAAAAAATACCAAAAGCTACTGACATTTTAAAATATTCAATGTTATTCATGTACTTATCTAGCCACATTCTTATTTAGACTTCATTGATGAACATATGGTAATACAAAGCTACTTTTTTTTACATTTTGTGAGTAAAAAGTCCTTAGAAAAGCATGCACTTGAATGACCATTTACCAGGTCAAATCTTATAAATTATAATGTTCCAAACTCTGTGTGCCTTGTTTAATTTCAAATACAATTTGATAACATCATTTACAGCTTTTAGCAGGAATATGATTGTCTAGGTCCAAGTATAGGTCCAAGTATATGTCCAGACTTGTGTATAGAGGAAATCAGATTTTGAATATATGTGTATATATACATATTTACATACAAATATACATATATAAAAAGGCATATATGTATATGTGTATATACATTTAAAGTCTGATTTCCCCTATACACAAGCCTGGACATTTACTATTACATTATATGGAGTACTTTGCTACAGAGTATAGTGTTTTTCATCTTATAAACATAGTACATGAAATATTTCTTGGAAATGTTTGTATGCTGATGTTTTATGTACATAGATTGTTTACTTTTCATTTGTTTTTCTGCTTTGTGTAATTTAAATAATTGAGGTTCAATTAAATTAGAAAAAATATTGTGTTTATTAACTCTGGCTACACTGAGTCACTCTTTAAAAAAAAAAAAATTCTTGAGTTTCTTCTTTGTTATCATTATGCAAATTTCATATAATTAGTGAGTCAAACTAAGATATCTCAGTTTTAGCCATTGAAAGGAGACAGCTATCAAAAGCATTAATTAATGAACTTTATAATGCAATATATTTAGGGTGAAATCAGTACCCATATTTAATTCTGTTCACAATATTTATGAGGAAAGCACAGGAAATTAAAGACATCACAATAAAAATATCTTTTTCTTTAAGCTTGTGACAGAAGGCAGCTGTTAAATATCAGTCCTCTGGTAATATAGAATAAAATATGTAAGATATGTCTTATGTTGCACCAAAATACATACCTTGCATTGCACTTTGTATGTTACCAACATAACTTTCATCCTACACCATGTTAAATTTCTATCCAGTATACATTTCCTATCTAGGTGACGGTTGTTTCCAGATAGCTTGTTTCCTTTTCTTTCTATGGCTGATAATTTAGCCGTTCTGTTTTAGTGTTTGTTCTCCCCTAAGTGCATAAAGCACTTCTGACTGTTTACCCTTAAAGCTCCAGGGAGTCAGGAAAACCTCTAGGCTGCTTCTGTTTATTGTACACACCTGCACTGTTAAGGGTTTATTTTCAACAGGAGGGAGACAAGTATAGAGATAAAGACCGATGGTGCATATAACTCTACCCGCACATCTTGCTGTATAGCACGGTGTATGACCTATTTTACATATATATATTTATATATTTACCTTTAAATTGATTCTGTTTTCTCATATATACTAATATGGCCCTTGGTGGTGATAGTTCACTTCGTGTTTATAGTTTCTGCTGCTAGTACAAGTGTCTGTTCGATTTTCTTCACTGTCTGCTAGCTGTAGCAGTCAAAATTACAGGCTAATGGTGAGACAAGCAGCTTATAATGTATGATAATCAATACTCAAAATCCATTTCCTATGATGTGACATAGAAGAGTGAAGTGAAAGGACACAGATTTTCAAGGCTACAGCACCAAAGCTCATGCAATGCTGGTGGTTTTCCCTTCAAGGTCTTTCAGTATTTGTTTCTTCTTCTTTTTTGGCTTAATATTTAATTCAGTCACTGCTAGGATGCCCAGGGAGCAGAAATGGGAAGTTACTCGATCCTGTGAGTATGAATGCAAGTATAAAAACCGCTTTAGCAAATGCAGGAAATGAGAAGGGGAAGGAAGATATGGCATGCAATATATATAACGTGTATATGCTATATGATATGTATCTCTTTTACTTAGAGATCGCCGGCAAACTTTGTATTTTTATTGGCAGTAATGAACAATGTAAATACTATGTAAGAGTTATGCTCATACCCAGTGTATGTGTATGCATGTGCAGAAAAGCTAAGAATTTCAAATCTTAGAACATAATTTGGTTATAACAAAATTAACCTAATCAGTCTTGAAAATCTCAAAGCATAGTTTTTGGTACAGTACTGAATACCTAGTGTAGTTAACTTCTTTCCAGTGGCTGAGAAATTCTCTGATCTTTACCTTTCATCTAAAGTTTGTTCATGTCAGCCTCTGTTCAGAGAATAATTTTATTTTTTTTTTTTAAATAAATACAGTTCAGTCAAGTTTTAGAATAAGAGACAGTGTCAAAAGAGAATTTCCCAGTTGTGTATTTCATATGCATATGTATATGTTGTCAATGCAGATAGCAGAGAATTGTATATATGAACATTTATTTAATGTATTTTAAGATAGTATGACACAGAACTACTACCTGAAAGGCAGGAAGCGTTTCCTTTCTGCAGATGAGCTTTTTGTGGTTTAATGAAACGGGCTGTAATGTATTGAAATCTTCCCAGTTGTGTTCGCTGATGGTCTCCCAGTACACTACGAGCTCTTGACATGTTAAATAATCTTAGAAAGTTTTACAGGAAGTGTTACTTTTTTTTCTGTGAGAAAGAAAGGAGCAAAGAGGAGTCCTGCTTTGATGTAATAATTGAAAAGAGAGAGAGCAGCCGAGAGAAGTGTTGGTCCATTGATTGTGCAGTTCTGAGCATTTTATGGTAGCTAACATGCAGCATGTTTTTATTTTCATCTTTTGTTAAAAAGGGATCAAAATTATTTACAAAAATTCATACGAAGGATAGTTAAGTTTACAAAATAAAACAGTTAGTCGGAGAGCTGATTAATTGCTTAGGGAAACCTTTGAAAGTGCCAGAAAACTTTTACTCAGCATTGTCATGAATTCCATATAAGAGAAAAATAATTTTAGATATGATTAGAGAAAATCCTAATCAAAACACTTATTTTTTCTCCTTATTGTATGGTCTACTTCTAAAGGTCCACTTTTAAAGCTAGAGGCTGAGGTTGCCGCAAATCTACTCTATAGGATTAAGAGGAAGATAAAAAGAACAAAATTAATTAATAGCAAGCATTTGCAAAATCTAAAGTTCTAGAATTAACATTGAAAGGGTTGCACTTGGGGCACTTGTTTGTTTGTTTGTTTATTTCTGTTGGATTTCCGTGATAAAATGTAATCAAACCTGGATAGTATTAACTATTGCCCATCTCATGGCAGCTTGGAACCTTCCTTTCCAATGTTCTTGCCCCATGTGCCTTTTAAAATATTTTGATTTGGTTTGTTTTGTGGAGTTTTATGTTTTCCTTTTTTTGAGAGAGAGAGACAGTAGCAGTTTCACTTGGCTGTTTTAAGCAGCAGCTGTTTGATGCTCTGGAAAACTACATACAGAGAACTTCTTTAGTGGAGGTGAACTAATGGGTGGAATGAGGTGTATAGCAATGTCCTTTATTTGTATGGCTCCCTTTTCATTAAGCAATTGTCACCACATATGTCGTGTCTACAGTTATACATACCAATGCCATCTCATTCAAGTGAAGTAAAATCACATACCACAAACTTAAACCTCTTCCTTAAACTCTTCCCAGTTCTGTCACTGTGTTACAGTCCCAGGGTCAGGGTTGTCTTTTGCTCTTACTTTTCATTAAGATAATTTTATTTTTTATTGTACACTAAAACCAGCATACACCTTACTTTTCCTAGAATTTTCATAGAATTTTCGTAGAATTTTCACAGAATCATAGAATGGTTTGGGTTGGAAGGGACCTTTAAAGATCATCTAGTTCCAACTCCCCTGCCATGGGCAGGGACACCTCCCACTAGCCCAGGTTACTCAAAGCCCTGTCCAACCTGACTTTGAAATCTTCCAATGGTGGGACATCCACAGCTTCTCTGGGAAACCTGTTCCAATGTTTCATGACCCTCATATTAAAGAGTTCCTTCTTCATATACAATTTTATCTACTCTCTTTCAGTTTATGCAGCCCAGGATACAATTAGCTATCTGGGCTGTGAGCGCACATTGCTGGCTCATGTCCAATTTTTCATCCATCAGTATCCCCAAGTCCTTCTCCACAGGGCTGCTCTCAATCCATTCATCCCCCAGTCTGTATTGATACTGGTGATTTCCCTGACCCATGTGCAGGACTTTGCACTTGGCCTTGTTGAACTTCATGAGGTTCACATGGGCTCATTCCTCAAGCCTGTCAAGGTCCCTCTGGTCCCCCTTTCCTCTAGCAAATCAACTGCGCCACTCAGATTGGTATAATTTGCAAACTTGCTGAGGGTGCACTCCCACTGTCTAAGTCATTGATGCAGATATTAAATAATATTGGTCCTGGTGTGGACCCTTGAGGGGCACTACTCATTACTGGTTTCCACTTGGACATTGAGCCATTGACTGCAACTCTTTGGGTGCGGCCGTCCAGCAAATTCCTTATCCACCTAACAGTCCATCCATCAAACCCATCTCTCTCCAATTTAGCAGCAGGAATATTGTAGGGGACAGTATCAAAGGCCTTACAAAAGTCTAGGTAGATAACATCCATAACTTCTCTTGTCCAGTGATGTGGTCACTCCGTCGTAGAAAGCCACTACATTAGTCAGACACGATGTGCCCTTGGTGAAGCCATGATGTCTGTCTCTAATCACGTCCCTGTCTTTCATATGTTTTGATATATCTTCCAGGAAGATCTGTTCCATGATCTTACCAGGCACAGAGGTGAGGCTGACTCACCTCTATGAATTTTATATTTAAAGCGTTTCTGTTACATTATTTTCCTCAAAAATCACTCTGTGTTCTCCTCTCCCTCTACCTCATTCTCTCTTGCTTTTGTTACTTTTTTAGAGCTTACACCAGTCTTAGATTTTACACTCTTCAGGGAAGGGAGCATGTATACAGAATGACACTTTTTCACAGAACTGTAGTATTAACAAGTATCTGTTCTGAGTAAATTATCTCACCCTGATTTAACTGATCATTGTGACACAACACAATTTTATTTAAATTTAAGTCACATTTATTCATGTCTTTTTAGAAAAGTGAACAGTCAAACCTGTTTACACTATTGGATTCTCATAGATCATCTTTGGTGTTTCTTTTGTGTCAGATTTCTCCAGTGCAACTGTCCATGAATCTGGTGGTGATATTATAAGATTACTAGGAATTTATTTTCTAATTTAGAAAGATGATCATCACTTAAATTTTCCCTATCTCTGGGTCAACAAGTTTGTTCTGCTTTTCTGAAAACCTGTTGTGCATGTCTGTGTGTGTGTGTGTTTCATCCTTACATTTAAAGGTATAATCATAGCTTATTCTCTAAATGGAATTCCAGGCATTTTTAAAATACTAAATTCCTCAAGTAAAATGAATATTTGAACCCATCTGCCCATTTTATGGCAGAAAATGCTTAATAGCTAAAGACCAGTGTATACCTGATTGAAACCTAGAGATGATAAAAGGATTTATTCTATCAGTATTGACTAGAGACTACTGAGAAGAAGAAGAAAAAGCAAGCAACTTGGATCAGAGTTGTGCTTTTCTAAAAAACAGATTTAAGGGATATTTCTGGAATTTTCCTTATCCCTGACATTGGGTCAGAGTCATGTATACAATTATAAAACCATAAATGGTGGCCCAAACATATTCTATTAGTGTAAAATGACAGACAAGCTAAGGTTTTTAAAGCAGAAAGTTTTCTTTATGTCTTTTAATTATAGAACAGGAAGTATCAAAATTTATGTCCTAAAAATGTAGTGAATAAAAAAAATCTTATTTAACTATATTCTTTGAAAGAAATAAGAATATAGAAATCCTATCTGAAAACATTATCAGTTCAAATAGTGTGTCACGGTTTGTCATTCTTCCAAATTGTATGTGTTGAGCAAATCCATTTTCACTTATTTGCACCAAAACAAAAAAAGGGAAAACTGATTGCATGATCCATACTCATGTCTAATAAAATTGCGATATGCACTTTTTGACAAGCTTATATTTAATGCATACTGATGGAAAATTCTAGCTCTCTGTTCTCAGCAGGAAAAGTAGTCTTTTTAAGAAAACCTTTTTATTTTGTGACTGTCACACAACGTAACAATTATAAACGAAATGGAGGTGACAAAAATGAAAAGCCAGCTTGCTGATTTTTATGAAGTGTTTGTATTTCCAGAAAGGCAGTCATTGCTCAGTTATTTGATTTTAAAAATTAATCCTGATAATGCCTTTTGAGTTCCTTAAGTACTGTTCACTCTTTTCTAGGATGAGTTTTACAGAACAAAGCCTAACAGATTTCTACAGCAGATTAGTTTGCAGATGAAGCTCAGTTCCACTGAGAATGATTCTCTAATGACCCCTTTGTACTTCCATTGGGCTGTGTGAATGCTTTAATACCTAGAGAACAGAGTTAAATAAATCTATTGTCTCAACTAGCAGGTTTATGCAATCCTTCTGAAATGTTTTAATTATAGCTTCTTCTTTTTCTCCATAATTAAGAAACCAGATGTCAAGTAAGCCCATCACGTGTTGATCATAGCCTATCCATTAGTTTAAAGGAATCCACTTATAATTAGAGTTTTTTCTCTTTCTCCTTTGTTTTGCAGAGCAAGAAGAATGTGTTAACTGCACAGATGAATGCAGAGTGCTTGGTCATTCTGACAGGTGTTGGATGCCACAGTTCCCTGCAGCCAGTCAGGCTGAGAATGCAGATTATCGCACAAATCTCTTTGTACCCACAGTTGAAGCTAATGTTGAGACTGAGACATACGAAACTGTGAATCCCACTGGGAAAAAGACTTTTTGTACATTTGGGAAAGACAAGAGAGAGCACACTATTCTCATTGCCAATGTTAAACCTTACTTAAAAGCCAAACGTGCCCTGAGTCCTCTGCTTCAGGAGGTTCCCTCAGCATCGAGCAGCCCAACCAAGACATGCATTGAGCCTTGCACCTCAACAAAAGGACCACTGGATGGTTGTGAAGTAAAATCAGGAGCCTTGGCTGAACCAAGCAGCCAGTACTTGTCAACTGACAGTCAGTATCTATCGCCTAGTAAACAGTCAAAAGACGCTCCCTTCATTGCATCAGATCAGATGGCTAGGGCCTTTGCAGATGTGCATTCCCGAGTGAGCCGAGACTCGAGTGAGATGGACTCTGTTCTGGAGCAGTTAGACCGTTCAGCCCGGGATCTAGGCAGGGAGTCGGTGGATGCCGAGGAAGTTGTGAGAGAAATAGACAAGCTCTTGCAGGACTGTCGGGGAAGCGACCCTGTGGCCGTCAGAAAGTGAGGGGGAAAATAAGGACAGGCTGGCAGTTACGTTCCTCTTCTGCTGATTAAAAGTAAATAAATAAATAAATCCCCTAATTGTAACAGATTTACAGGAATGAAGGAAGACCAATGCTGCTTTAAGGCTTTTAGTGAACATCTGAAGTGCCCACAAGTATGTTCTTTTCACTGCTCTTTCTTTTTGACAGATAACACTGGTTTCATTTTGACCAAACTTTCATTAGGACAGAGTCAAGTACACTAAGAACAAAATGAAAGAAGGAAAGACGGTGCCATTTTGACAATCTGATAGGAAGGTGTGAGAAAGGTGGAATGGAAATACGTCTGATACTTTAAGACTGTCCTCAACAGCTGATGCTGACTTTACTGTTTACGTATAAACCCCAAGAAAAACAGGGTTGAAAAATTCTGATCTGTGGTGAATTTCCAGCAGTCACCACAGGCTTCTACTGAAAGTCCTAAAAAGAGTTCTTGTAGTAGTCCAAGCGACACCAAACATTAACATTCGTTTGTGGTAAACATTTATGTACAAAGCTATCTGCCACAAATATGAAAAAAAAAAAAAAAGAACAAGAAAACAAAAAAACCCCATTCCAGATCATTATTCAGCAAAACATTTCCTGATCATTAGTAAAACACTTCATATCATATTAAGGTTAAATGTAAAATGATATAGTCCATCTTGTCCTGCACACACATAAGCTAATTCACTTGATAAAAAAGAAAAGAAGATTTTAATATCTATTTAGCGTTTTAGTGTCCAACAAAACTATAAATAGTTAGCAGTAAGTTTTAAAAAAACTGAAGTAAAATAAAGTTTGAAAAAAAAAAATAGTTACCTTTAAGGGTAATACACAAAAGAAATTAACATTATTAACACTTTTTTATTCATTTGTGGACACTAAAATAGCTCAGGAAAGTGAAAATGTCTTAGACATCCACACAAATCACATGATCATTTAAATGTGCAAATGTAAGAAGATTCAGTGTGTTTACATCAAATGACATATTTTTATTGATTTATTGCAGATTCAGTGCATATGAGCCAAATTGTTGAGTGTATAAGAGCTATATTGTGTATTTTATTAAATTAATATATAGTTGTGTTGCAAAAATATTTGGGCTTATATTGTAAATGGCAAGTGTTGCCTCGGTAGCTGTCGAACTCTATGAGTTTTGTTTTTTCCTGCTTCCTTTTCCCCATGGATTATGGGAAGCAGCGCCTCAGAGCAAAGTCTCTTGTTTAATGTATGGTCTACAAAGTACTGCAGTACATAATCTGTTCAAAATGTGTTTGAGTGAGCTGATGGAGCGAACTGAACGGCCTACAAATACATCCATCAGTCATGGTTATGTGCAAGTCCTTGTAGAAGCTTCTATTGCAAACCCATGTTTAATAACAAAAATTACACTCGAACCAACATCTGGAACCTCCTTGTTTTTTTTTTTCCAAACACATGCAGCCAGCCTGTTTAATGTAGGATATTTGATTGACTTCTTAAGAGATGTCACCATTTTCAAAGTTTTGCTATTAAGTTCACAGAGCTGAAAAACATGTTAGTGCCAATGTGGCATGGGCAGTATTTTATTGAGAATGTGCAATTGCTTTCTGCAGTTCTAGATATACATTGTTTATTTGGGGGGGGGGGGGTGTTGGTGTTTTTAGTTTGGTTTTCATTTGTTCTGAAAAGTGTTTGCAGAATAACTTGGGATATACTTTCTATTTATTATTTTTTTCTAAGGGTGTCTTTATTGCATTTGAAAAATTCAAAATTGCCTTCAGATGAAAGTTAAAAAACAACCCACATTCAAAATGAACTTGCATAGAACAAGAAGAAGCAGAAGAATAAAATGTTTAGCTCAGGATTTGTCCCTTATATACTTCAGATACTCTGTTGGAAATACCACTATGGTGCACTGTTTAAAAATGTTGTATTGGGTTTATTAAACTTAATCTGTACTATACAAACATATATAAAATAGGTTGGCAATCTCAAATCCCACAAAGCCATAGTGTTCATCAGTTCAAGAAAGAAAGTTGACCCAACACCCTATTTTGATGTTGGGATTGCTGTTAAATGGTGATTTTAGCTAATCAGTCCTACAATGAATTGTATTTGGGAGACAACCATTCTGAGAGTTTGCTTTTAGCTCCTGCTATTAAAAAAGTCTACAACTACATGTAAAAAAAGGATCTTGTACATGTTTTGTCAAGCTACTCTCCATGTTTTGGACAATTTATGTATCTAAAATGTGGTGTTGTCTGTGTTATATAATTTCTTTTTTCTTTTTGGCCAGGAGATCCGAGATTGGTTTTGCTTGATAGCTTGATAGCTTGAAATTCCATAGTGGAGAGGATTTCTTATTGTTTGATCAGTCTCTTATACGTATTTCCGTGGTGCCCATCACTTCAATGTCTGTGCACCAAGTCTTTAGCTCTGCCAGTGAGATCCATTATTCAGCAAAATCCAAGCCAGTATGTAAATGCAGTCAAGTGATGGAGATTTGTGTATTTTATAAATGATTTTAACACTGAGTAACCAATTGTACAATTCATTGTATGTTTCTGAAGACATAAACCCACAACATTCTGAGAAAGGGCTGTGCCAATGTAAGAGGAATTTACCTTAAGGCTCTCTGTCACTAGTGATTTACTAGCTTTAGCTGTTTAACACATTATCTGTATTTAGTAGTAATTATTTATTTACCACTCTGAGGTAATTCAGAATTCATGACTCATAGCTTTATAGAAGAGTTTAGGAAATCTTGCTTTTATTTAATTCGGCTGACAACTGCCTTGTGTCGTAGATCTCAGGCATACTGCTTCCAATAAGGATATCCCGGGTTAAAAAGTCTGTTTCACACTTTACAATGGATACATAATGAACGAATAAACCAGCAGAGCTTATACAATGTGAGTTTTCCTGGTTCAGTCAAAATTAACATGATTGTGTGTGAAGGAAGTACTACACGCAAAAGAATTAAAAAAGTATTTTTTTTCTCCATGGTATCTCTGCTATCACCACTGGAGAAAGAGGCAGCAATGAAAGATAAAGTTTATGAGTTATTGCTCTCATTCCTTACGTACATGTTTTGTAAGACCGAAAGAAAAGATCTGCCTCATGATTATAAAGAGAATGGCTGAGTTAAAGGAGGCAAGTAAAGTAACTAATAAAATTGTACTGTACACTGTGAATAGTGAATTAAGACATTCTATATCTTTTTTTATTCATGAAAGCCGGCAACTGGGAGTTCCTTAAACAATTGACCAATCAAATCAGGACTCAAAATCAGACCTTTTTTTCCTGTTTTTTTTCTTGGCATATTTGTCAGGAAAGAGATTCTCCTGAACCATGATTTGCCACTTGAGAATACAGGTTTCCCGGTCCAAGTTACCCCTAGAAGTCAAACATTGCTCATAGTGGAGCAGGGTACATCGTTCAAACAAACTCGCAAGCTGCTTGCTGTCCCACGGAAGGGAAATTGCTGAGGTCAAGAAGGAGTCTGAAGCCTAGCATAGTATACGCCCACTCATTATTGTTTAATTACTTTCTTTTGACGTCAGGCAGTGATTATTATTGCATTGATTCAAATGGGAGTTTTGGCTATCAAGATTTGTTGATTTGAAGTGTAATTGAATGAAACCTGATTAAGGTTTTGACTTCTCTGGCCCAATTGTGATACAGGTTGGCATTCGCATTTATCAGCCCCTGTCTCCCCATATGGCTCAAAGTTGCACCAATGACTGGTGAATAACACAAAAAACAAACAAAAGCAGCATACATTGTATGGATTATCTCAACCGCTATTGTTTAATGGCTGTGTTTAATGTGACCTATCTGGAAAATGAGGACTACGAATAAAAAGCAATTACTAATAGTGGTGTTGCCTGCTTTTGCATTCATTAACACAGAAGAAATGTGTTAAACACTGCATACCACAGGGAGCCTGATGGTAATTACTTTGGAAAAGCAACTTGTGGCAATGCGGCTGTTACAGCTAGTTTTCAGTTTGCCAAAAAAATGACAGTTCCTGCTTCATTTATTAGAAATGTGTAACCGTTTTCTCTCAACAGGAAGGTGGTGAAGAGTTTTCATCAAGCTGGGTAGGTTTATCTTTTAAGCAGCTGATGTGCTGAATCCCTACAGGCTGTTATTTGCTTGTAGAAACATGGAGACGAATAAAGGATAGTTTGGTTTAGTACACTAGTGTGAGTTCACCCAAAGCATTATAAATGAGGGCATAAGTCCTCAAAGACTGTCAGCCCAACACGAAAGATCAAAACACTGCTTGAGTATACAAGTGGAGAAAAACATCTGAAGAATATAAAGGGTTGAGTTTTTTGGGTTTTTTTCAAACATGTCTTTCCTAAGAGTCGGAGTAATAGAGGTAAATAATTTAATTCATGTTGCTGTAAACAACATGACAAAATGCTGGGAAAAATATGACTAAGTTCTGTGTCTGGTTGTTTGAGTTTGATGTTATAATTTAACACTTTTGTTAACCTCTTTTTTTTGTTTGTTGGGTTTTTTATTTGTTCTGTATGAGCATCATCATCAATCCCTCAGAATATGTGGCCCTTTCCTGTGTGATTGTAGCAATGACATACCAAATAGAGTAAAGCACCCACATTGGATTTTTTGGGTGTTTTGGGGGGTTTGGTTTGGGGTTTGTTTGTTTGTTTTGGGTTTTTTATCAATAATTAAGTAAATAGGCATGCCTTTTGACAGCTAAACAGAATTTTAGTTTGTTTAGAATACTACAGGTTTTATGAAGATATGTGCTAGTCCTGCAGGCAGAATTACCTTTTATGCATTGAATGTTTTCTGCAAGTCTCTTTGCCAGAAACCAAACCAGCCTGCATCTAGTTAGCTGGCTGTCCTAGGCACAGAAAAACTCCATTGTTTTCTTCCCTTTTTCCTGCTACGTATATTTGTCTTCCTACAGGCCGAATTCCAAAATCTAGCAAGCCGCTGTCTGTGCAGGGTCCTGCCAGAATGTACCCTACGCTGCCGAAGGCCTCGCTGGGCGTGGGATGTTGCTCTTACTGTCTTCAGCTGTGTGTAATTCAGAGCCTGGCTGGATCCACAGTATATGTAGAACAAGTCATAAACCATCCTGGCTTTTCTTTACCCAGAAGAGAGAGTCATTGATTTCTCATTTGGAAAGCGGCCAGTCTGTCAAACAGAGATTCTTAGATCTCCTTTAAGCCGACCACGTATAACTGCTTCAGGGTGTTCACTCATGGGATAAATACCCTATCCTTATCCTTTATTGAGTCTAAGACATGAAAGCAGCTGAAAGCTTATTTCTTCTAGTTAGTAATGTTACCCTAAAAATGAAAATTCTCCAGTAAAAAGAAGGGACGGCTCTCTGCTGTACGTATAGCTTGATTTGTGAAAGGTCACCTTAGTATCAGTAGTGCATGAAGAAATGGATCAGGGAATTAATGAGCCATCTAAGAATTTTCTGAGATGTATATTCCATAATGCATATGTTATGATTCAGGGAAGAGAGCACAGTATCTTGGTTTATTTATTGCTGATGGTTCCCGATAATGCTTGGCTCACAAAAACATTTAGTTCAAGTTCTGGGGAAACATTTTTCTCTGATTGGGAGACCAATTCCTTTTTAATATATTTTTTTAAAGTTTTTATTTTTATTTTTTCCCAAATATGTGCTAGTCAAATTGTGGGCCCTTTGTTAGTCTTAAAAATTAAAACAGTGTCCTGACATGGTTCCCTCCTTTAGCTTCTTTGGGCTAGAGATAATACTTTTTATTTGGACAAGGCTCCAAAACGTCCATAAACATTCTACGGTTTATCTTGGTAAGAAGCGAGAGTATAGACATGGCTAGGGGATCAGTCAGTCAGTCAGTTATCCTCAGCTTTTTCCAAGTTAAAACCAACATTGAAGTTGCATCTGGATTGCTAGTGCAGTACAGAAAACATATTTGTAATATATTTGCAAAAAGAAATAATCCTTAACAAATTTGCAATTACATTTTGTAATAGCTGTAAATTTTCCATCATTTTAGGGGCAATCACATACAGAACTCATTTCAGTGGTTTGATTTGAGAGTGATAAAAAAATGGATCACTGTGCTGGCATCAACATTAAAATGGAAACATCATATCTGTCTGACCATCAGAAAATGACGTTTATCTATTTCTGTTATTACTGTCTTTAGGAAAATGTTCCATGCATCTATTTTTTTAACTCTTTTACAAGAAGAATCTTTTATGATGCTACATGCTATTATGATCTCTGCAAGTGCTCCTTTTATTAGTCACCACTCCCTCCTTTTCATATATCCATTT
This sequence comes from Phoenicopterus ruber ruber, assembly GCA_009819775.1. NCBI lineage: Eukaryota > Metazoa > Chordata > Aves > Phoenicopteriformes > Phoenicopteridae > Phoenicopterus > Phoenicopterus ruber. The sequence continues at coordinate 183,300,202 of CM020215.1, read as the reverse complement.
AAAATACTTTACCTTGCAAATTTATCTCATGTAGAGAATTTAGAGCAGATTCCCCATCTGTTTTCAAAGATGTTTCACACTTCATACCATATAATTAAAAAAAATATTAACCATAATATTTGTAGATAAGACCTCCATTTATTTCTTAAAAGTATTTGTTTTAAAATTTCATCATATTAAGGTTGCTAAAATATATTAAAACAATGGTTTTATTTTCCAATTAAAACACTTATCTTTTTATGAACAAATTCTTCATTCGCTATTGTGAGCTCAGTGGGAGTTCCTGTTAAGAGGAGTATCACACTTAGTAAACTAGTGAGATCTAAATCAGGATGTTTCCTTGATAACTAAACATATACCTATTTCATCTTTAGTGAAAATTATTTCTTTTTAGATTATTTTTACTTAAATTATGAGAAAAAAAATCTGGTATGTACATTCTGGATAACTAACTAATGCATTTAATATCGTCTAACTATAATATGGCTCATAACAATGTATTTCATTGTGAGTACATGTTTAGGGACTGTCTTAGACCAGATGAGAAATTGTATTTACTCTGAATACCCTTTGAGTTTCTATGCTTAAAGCCGTATTGGCTATAGGAATGATTTTCTATTCCCTTGTGTCTCATTCTAAATTGAGAGCAAAATGAATATAAGCCACTGCTATATCATTTAATAAGGATTTGTATAACACCAAGTGAATATAGTAAATACAGCAGAAAAGAATATATGGGAAACTATTTTAATACCATTACAGTACTACTGCGTTATAAGATATTTAGAATAGAGATTAGCAACTGTTAATAAGCCTTTATCTTTGACCACAAGATAAGCTTCTTAAAAACATTGAGGCTTTGCCTCAGTTCAAAGTAGTGGAAAGCTCCAGAATAAGGGCACTGTCCAGTCTCTGGGCTTTTTTCGTGCTATCGTCTTCTGGAAGACTCCAGAGTTGGTAATTATGCTTCCATAATAACTTTTGCAGCTCCATGCACCAGTGTAAGTAAGTGAACCAAACTCCCTGGTACATACCAGCTCGCTGCCACTCAGCGCTCCAATGCTACCTTAGCAGGGTCTGTTTAGTTGACTCATTTAGGGATACAATATGGATAGAAAGTGGATTTGTTTAGTTGACTTAATCTTTTTGTACGTGCCAAAGTATGACACAGTAATCGTTTAAAAGCAAAAGAACACTTACCTTTTGAAAAAGTAACAGTCTTTGAAAAGTAGTCTCCAGAACCCAAAAGAAAAAAAAAAAACAAAAACAAGAAAAATGGCAAATATAACCTTGTTCATGGACACTTTTTCCTCCACAACTCAGTTGAGTAACATTGTTGATGACTATAAATCCACCACCATTCTTTTCTAAATATATGTGTTCCAGTGTACTAAAATAGGAGAGAGGAATGGAAGATCTAGAAACCCAAGTAAAGCCTGTATAATACTAGTAAATACATTCAGTGCTTTAATTTCCAAAGAAATCACCTTTTTTAAAAGATTCATTCTCCAGCACTTATTAATAATCTTCTCTGGACTGCTAAATCTTAAAACAACTGCAACTGCAAAAGTTATTGTGGCTGGAGGCAGAAATCAAGATAGAGGAGGAAATGGAACATGATGCTTTGGGCAGACTTTCAGTTCCTGGTACTTCTTATCCCTTTAGCAGAGGTGAAATGTCAGGGACCCACCATATTACTGCAACAGTAGGAGACGGAGGAACAATTGGAGGGTGTCTGAATCAAGCGCTCTTGTTCAAAAAGCTTTCATGGAGATTTGCCAAGCTTACTGTGGGATCAAGAATGTAAACCTGAGACAGCTCTACTGATAACCAGTAATTCCTGTAGTCTAAGGTGCTGTTCGCATCACCTCCTGCCTGGAAGAAACTCAAGGTTCTATGGGCAATGACAACACTCAACTGCAAGGAGCCACCAGGTGCTGCTGCCAAATCTTGAATCCCATGGCTTCTTGTAAGTGGATGCCAGCTCTCCTCATTCACTTTCTTTATCTCCTTCGTCCTGTGTGTTTGTAAGGCATACTAGCAAATGCTAGTCCACATTTCCAAGCCTTGAAGGGTGGTCTGGAAGAAAGACCAATCCTTGTCCAATGCATGTGTTGGTTAGCACAGAATGCATTTTCGCAGCCAGATAAAATTCATTTAGAACTGTATTTGAAGAACCACCTGTTTGCTCAGTTTGGGAATTTCTTTAATTATTGTTTCATTTTATAAATAATCCAGAAAATCTTCAACATCAATGAAGCTAAAAGCATGCTCATTTTTAACAGCAGCATGAATATTAATCACAAACACCAGTCCAGACTGAGGACTTTATTTGGCATAACATGCACAACTATGCAACAATTATGTCGCAATGGAAGTTATTATGAGCTGTAATTAATATACTGTGTTACCAGCCGACTCAAAGCACTTTGCTCAGCATCCTTAGCTTTAAAGACTGCATCAGAGAGGTGGTAAAATGTATACTCAATTCAGTAAAACACATCAGCAGCTCTAGGATTTCTCTTCTAGTGATGACTAGCATTACCATCTACAACATGTGTTGCAGACTTGTTGAATTTTATTTGTGCTGGAATCTTGCTATTTAAAAAGAAAAAAAGAAAAAAAAAAAGCAGTATAATTGCTGATTTACCACCACTGCTTAATCTAATTCAGTTCTTAATGGTCCATTTGCATAGCAGCATTTGCATTTTATTTCACAGAAAATGTTATGACTCCACCTGCCTTAGTTCAGATAATGTATCAGAAAGGGGAAACAATGGTACAAGCAAAGGAGTGACAAATCACTTGCCTTTATTAAAACAACTTAAATAATGAAGGGGAACGGAGTACAGGTGTACCATTTTTACAGGTGAACCAAAAGTGCACCAACCCCCCCACCTCCCTCAGTTCCATCCCTCAGTTTCCGTTTTATTGGGATTCCACAGCTCAGAAGAAGTAATTTTGAAATGTGCTGTTATCACATGCTACTATGCTCGTAAAATTTTATTCATTGTGAAGACTGACAGAGAATGTGCAAAGATATATGCAGGGATATAGTGCTTTATCCAACTGTAACATCACTAAACATAACCATCTTCCTATTGACTTGGACCTAATCCAGACACTAGAGATCACAGACAAATTACAAGCTATTACACCCTACACACAGTGAGGTGATCAAAATAATAACAAATTAAGGATATTTTTTGATCGACAGTTTATATGTATTTCATTTTATTTTTGCACTTCCTTCAAGGCTCAAATCCTACGGATGACAGCTGTCATTTTAAAGGTGACTCATTACATTCATTTACAGAGTCCCCTAACAGATGGAAAGGTCTTTGTTTCCCGGGGAACACTGACAGGTTATGATTTGCAGAGTTTTTAATCATTTTAACAAAACTTATACACATCTGTCAATTACTCTATTCAGTGATGTTAATAATACAGCAATCTGAGAATGACAAAGAACTCTTTCCTTTTCTTGAAACCACAACTTTTCCATCAAGACTGGAAGAGTGGAACAAAAATACTTTTGAAGAGCTGTTTTCTTCCAGAGAAATGAATATAAGTACCAGTATTTATAATAACAGTAAAATTTTATTTTCATGGTACCTGTCCACAGAGCTTTTTTCCTCCCCTCCTGAGCTACAGTGAAGCTATAAATCATTAAAACATACAACAGATAAAACATGACAAGCTGAAATCACATGAATAATTAAAACCAAAGTCACTGTGCAGAACTGATAATTTTGGTCAGGTACAGAATAAGGGCCTTCACTGTGGTGCTTTTTCTGGTCCTGATAGCAAGCACTTCAAGCTCCCAAGGCTTCAGAATCGAGACAGCAGATGTATGTGTACCAGTAGACGTGGTGGCTCTGCCTCATGACTAAAACACAGCTCATTCATTCATTATAGACCTGAGGCCACTGTCCCCTTACGTAAACCAGATATTTATTTACAATGATATTACAGGACATCTACATAGGAGTTACTTAGTCTTTACAGAGCAATGACATTGGGTTTCTTTTTGAGATCTATAATCAATATCAGCAGAAGCTGAGTATCTAAATGAAAATCTTTTAGTAAATAACTAGAAAGCTTTTTAGTAAAAATATTTTCACAACATCTTATGCTTTTATTCATTTTAGAATTAGAAGGGGTTTTCATTCTGGTACCTACTACAAAAACTAAAATAGCCATAAGCCTTTGGAATGTAACCACAACTTAATTGCACCTTAGTAACCGAACCCTTCCAGCTTTCAAAGAAGCTACATTTTTAAGATCTCTCAATGGAAGATTTTTGTGTCATCAGGCAGTTCTTAGTACTACTTAATATCATTACAATAGAATTTGAAGACCCCAGAGAAGGAGTCACAGCTTCTTTTTAAGCACTACTGATAAGTAGTGAAATAATGTGTGTTGCATAGGTATTACAGAAGCAAAGCAAAGCAAAGCAAAACAAAACAAAACAATCCAACGTTTTGGACAGAAAAAAATCTTATTATCTCTAGACTAGTCAGAACTGGAGTAATAAGACTGAGAATTTGTAGGTTGTGGTCTGCACAGGCAATATGTGCTGGATCTAGGAATTTAACTTGGATTTCCCTAGAAGTCTAATCCAGACCTTGAACTACTACAACCACCTTTTTATCTTCTTCTGGAAGCCCAGATAGGTTATGGATCAGAAATGCAGTTGCTAGAATTTAACCATGTTCCGCAACAATTTAACCCCAACCTTAACCTCTTCTCTGTATATTCTGTATAATTTCTCTGCCGTTCTTCCAGTGACAAAATAGTCAGGCAGAGTGTTTCCCAACATTTTCGTAGGGGCCTTAGACTTCTAAGGTCCTTGACATCTCTGTATATATTCTCTTGGAAAGAGTATGGGCTACACTCAAATGCTATTCTGTAAAGCAAAATAAGTGGCAGCTGGCACCATACAGTTTTGTTATAATGAAAACATGAGGTGGTTGCCATTACACAGTCCTGCACTAATGAGAACAGTAGGAGTCTAGCATTACAATGGTCTAATGAAAACAGGAAATGGCTGGCATTAGACTGGTATAATGAAAACAGGAGGTGGCTGGCATTACACTTATACAATAAATAAATTAAGATTTCTGGCCCTACCAATCTCATCTACATTATATACGATTCCAGTGTGCAAGAGAGAGGCTTATGCAAAGTCAGGGCCAGTGACAGTAAAGAGCATTCTTTGTCACAGCACTTCAGAAGCAGAGGGGTGTCATTTCCTTGCAGATTTTTTTTTTTTTTTTGGTAGCCATGCATCAGTGAAATAGGTTTTAAAAATTGATACGCAATCTATACAGATTCTTCCTTTTATTGAAAAAATAATCAAAAGCAGTATATTTTCTGGTGCTCATCCCGCTAGAATGTGAAAGGGTAAAAGTAGCTTCTTGAAAGTGAAATTCAATATGACAGGACTTTTTAATTAGCCTCCCACTTACCCCTCCCCAATTTGGGCTAAGTATCCAATGGCTAAAAATACTTTGGGGTGTTTCATGTAATGTAGAGAACATGACCAAGAGGAAAAATACATGCTGAGGAAAAAAGAAAAAAAGAAAAAAGTTAAGCACAAAATCAATCATCCAGCTAATGGGCTTTCTTCTAGGAACAGAAAGGTCAGGTGTTTTTGTTCCTTGTTTTTCAAGCTAACCTCCCTAGTTGAGCCTTTTTAATTATTATTGCACAAGAGGGTCTTCTGTGTAGCTCTTAGACAATAAATACACAACCATCTTCCCTTTTATTGCGACTTTTAGAGCCATCAGAAACTGATTGATTCTCACTCTCCTTAATCTGGCTGAATTCACCATCCAGTTCGTATAGTTCAAGGCCAGTACATTAAGACACTGCATCAATCCACTCATACGGTACCTTTCAGCCCCTGAGTCTCCCATTTCTCATCTTCAAGCTCAACCGCATCGTTTCTGGACATTTTCCATCGAAACCAAGAGATGAAATGAAGCAAGAAAATGTTTGGAGTATGATTTTCAAAGCAGCAATTAGCGTGCCGGAATGTTCCAGCATAAAACGCTGTGCTTCCTGCAGCCTGGTATTCTGCCGATAGCTTCGGTTTCCACGCTCAGATTGCAGTGAAAATATTCCAGTCAGGTAGCTCTGAGTGAAACAGCAGTGTGATGCAAATAAGGAACAGATAATCAAATCAAACTTTCTAATCGAGTTTTGCTATGCTGACTCTCCTATTTCTCTCTAGCCTGCAGTTTGCATGTTGTTTTACAACACTGCAGAATTAGCTTAAAGAGTAAATACTTGTGAGTTTATAGAATCCTGTCATGTCTCACATATACTGAAGAACGAACGAAGGAAAATAATCTTCTGTTATTACTTTAATTCCTTTGCGTCTTTGGTGTGGTACAGATTGAATCCTTTGGAAGGAGGGGAATAGGAGATGAAGAAGAAGCCAGAGGGGTAAAACAGGGTGAGTGCTGTTAACAAATTTTTGCTTTCCTTTGCTTTTGTTTTTATTTCTTCATCAAGCAACTGAAGAAAAAAGAAAAGAAATAGTCATACCTTACGGACCAGATTTTAAACTAAGACGTATGGCACTGGAAGCAGCATATGCCTTAGAAAATCTGCTGCTATGCGTTGTGTGCAAGCCACAGACGTGGCTTAATCGAGATAGGAGGCGACACGTGCCGTGCATCTGAGATTAGTGCCTGGCCCTCAGCCATTAGTGCTGGCATCCCAGGAACCGGCTCAGTCCTCTGCCAAACTTCTGCTGGGATTTGGATTCACTGAATCCGACTCACAGTCTTTAATCCCCCCAAGCAGTATCTCTTTGAATTGTGGAGCTTGCAAAACATCCAGGTGGTGGTCCAGCCATGGCAGTGCCTGCATAAGCTCAAGAAGCAGCATACTCTGTTTAAGAGTTTTGCTACACAGAAAGCTTCTAGCCCTCTACCGTGCAAGTCTGAATGTCAGAGCTCACCCCTCTTCTTTCTCTTGTGTTCATTATATTGCAGAGACAATAGTCATATCGCCCATTGCATAAGCCTTCCAATCTTTTCGAAATATTTGGGATCTTACAAACGTCGTATGCTATAAATCTACTTGATGGGTCTCATCATTCCGTAAGCAATATTTTTCATTAGCTTTGCAATAAAATGGCATTTTGCCCTGTTTTCAGACTAACAAATTTTGTCAGGGTTGGCATCTTTATTACATTACCAAATATATCTGTCAATACCACCTGGTGTAATTGAGTCTTGTTATATGATTCAGATAGTTGCTTAAACTATGGATTTTTCAAAGTCAAATTTTCTGGCAGAAAGAATATTGTTCTAATAGAATTTTAGATAAATAGGTAGTGTATCACTGTAACTACTAGTCTTGATTTAAGATAATGAATTGACCTCTCCATGTATAATACTCAAGATCATTTATAATTGTGTTGCACCGCAAAAGCTGTACAAAAGCCGTTTGATTATGCTTGATTTCTATTTCATGCTGCATACCAAAACTAGCACCTGACACTCACAGTAGAACATGAATGAGTGTGACAGTGAAGTCCCTATAGGAGCCCAGGTTTTTAAGTTGTTTTAAATAATAATAGGGAATATGCTCCCTTCTGGGTTTCTAAGCAAGTAAGGAAAATGGCATCATGAAAAAGGTGCCTATCTTTTAATGGAATGTGGAAATTAAAATTTAAAAAGTCTGGCAACACGCACGGACACACACACACACACACACACACACAAAGAGAAGAATCACAGGAAAGTAAAAGATTTAGAACTGAGCCACACAGATTCAGCTAAACTACGTTCTGAGCCAAACCTTTTTCCTAGATGTATTCACTTATAACAAAGGAGTAATTCTATACTACTACATAGTTAGCTAATTAAAAGTTTTCTATTTTTATGTGCATCTGTAATCTCATTTTGGACATTAAATTACAAATATTGGAATGGCATCTAGGCATTATTTATTTTCATGTGATTGTTTTCTGCTTATATTTGCAGATGTAAGAAATACTTGTAAAATCTAGATAAGTATTTAGAATACCCTTATCTTAACCAAATATAAAGACTGGATTATAATCAGCACTTCCGTATAACAGAACACTTTCTGTCTTTTTCCACATTACTAATTCAATTTAATTTGCAAATTATTCTCACACATTACATTCTTATAACTTTCCTAGCATTCCCAAGGCAGATAAAATACAGGATTACTTACTTTAAGGCACTATAATTTCTTTGATGATTGATAGACATGAAAATTTGTAAACTATATATGACCACGAGAGCTTCACAGCTTAGATATAGCCTGAATTTTCAGTGTACACAAAAACTCAGATTCAATCAACTAAGTGGAGCTCACCCCAGCCAATTCTTGGGACATCTCCAAGGAAAACATAGTGAGATCTACTAAGTAAACCAGACTGTTTACCAGATGATACTGTCCTTTTCTTCTAAGCCAACATTAAACTAATCAATATCAATCTAAATTATTTCACCTGATAAGTTCCCTGTGCTTTCAGAGCTTATGGCAGGAGCTCTGCTCTCATTCTCCCCCTTCTTATCCTATGATAAATTGAAAATTTTGTACTCAGTTTATATAGACTGTTTCCAAATGTTCTGTCGCCTGTGATATTCCATGGCCCCAAACATCTATTACATGGCTGCCAGAGGCAGCAGAAACTGAAACTGGTGCTCCAAGTGGGCTTGTCCAAACCAACATTTCTACTGCCATCCTGGTTTTTGGAAGAATGGAGAGCTTGTCTTGCCTTGAGCTGCCGCTTTTTGGATTGGAGGTAAAAAACATGACATCATTGATTATTAATGGCTCAATGGCAGTTTTTGCAGATAAACTATATTTACTCACAGGGATTTTTGGACCAGACTTCGGTTTGTGTTATTATATTAGCCAGGGAAAGATTTCATATCCTCAGGGAAAAGTTGAAGCTCTCCATTCCTGGAGATACAAAATCTTCTACAATTTTTGGGGGGAAAAAAATAGAAAAAAAAAAGTCAAATAGTTGAATACAGAATTATATGATAATAGCAAAAATTACTGATTCTATCCATGCAGGTAGTTTCATTATGACTAATATTTGTGCAGTTACTACATGAATGAACATTGTTTACAGAATATTACAAAGCAGGCACAGATTGTTCTAGAATTGCTGTAATGCACACACTGGCTTGTGTTAGACATAATTGGTAAGTAAAAAATTTCCTTGTATTTGGGCATGAAATGTATTCCTAGGAACTCTGGTAACAGATAGAGAATAACAGTAGTTTATAACCATGTAAAATTTTGTCTCCCATTAACCATGCATTCTTATTACGTACAATCATGTAGCCAAACACTTGGGATTAGATTATTTTAATCTCAGAAATAGTCTTAGGGCATGTCCATAAGTCTTAGGTTTTGGCTGACAAGCACACTATCTGTCACTAAAACAGTTTTACTGGTACTATAAAGGCAAAAAACCACTTTTGGCCTTGAATACTTTGGCCTATGTATGTCCAAAGCATGTACATAAATCATATATCTCAAAGAAGAAGAATTGTCAGTACCTTTATTTCTTTAATATATTTTGTAATAAAAGAGTAAAATAACAAACTTTACAAAGAAACAAACGAACGAACGAATTCATAGTTCAGCACTTTAAATTACTCCAAATCAATATCAGGAGAATTCTAGTTCATTGAATGTTTTCCCAACTGATGCGCACTACGGTGATGTGGAATAATCCCTCCTCCTCTTGATTGCTTGTAATTAAAAATAAAAACCCCAGCATAGCCTAAAAACATCTGAAATCCAGGACCCTGAGTTTGGCTATGGTGTGGTAAAGATCACAGAGATTTAATAGGACAGCACCTACACATCGGAACACATTTACAGGTGGATGCAGGCTACTTGGGAAGAACAGGGGGAAGGGGGATTGATACTCCATCTTAAGGATCTCCTTTATGCAGAATTCAAGTATGAAACTAGAGACTTGCCCGTTGAGAGCATCTCTTTCAAGATCAGAGGGGGAAGGAACACTGGGGATGTGGGGATAACACCCAAGAGGCTGTAGTGAATGAGACTTTTTCCCTCCTCCCACCTAGCAAAGGTGCCCTACTCAGAGATTCTTATCCTTATGGGCAATTTTAATGAGCTGGGCATCTGCCAGGAGGGAAACACAGCATTAAGCAGGAAGTCCAGGAGGTTCTTAGACTACTATAATAACAATATCTTCTCATGCAAGTGTTGACGGGGATGACTGGGGTAGTTTTTTTATTTATTTACTCATAAATAGGGAAGACCTGGTGACAATCTCAGAGTGTGGCTTGGGTTGCAGTATCTTGAGATGATTAAGTTAAGGACTTGGAAGTGAAATGGGAAAGCAAGCAGCAAATTTTGGATTCTGGGCTTTACAACTGCATATTTCATCTTATTCAGGATGTTGCTTGGGAACTCTTTGGGAAGCTGCCATGCAGGAGAAGGAAGTCAAGGAGAGCTAGCTGATTTTTTGAAGAGAGCTAAAAGGCAGCTCAGGAATTAATCATAGAATCATAGAATGGTTTGAGTTGGAAGGGACCTTTAAAGGTCATCTAGTCCAACCCCCCTGCAATGAGCAGGGACATCTTCAACTAGATCAGGTTGCTTAGAGCACCATCCAACCTGACCTTGAACATTTCCAGGGGTGGGGCATTGTCACGGTTCAGCCCTAGCCGGCAACTAAATACCACGCAGCATCTACCACCTCTCTGGGCAACCTGTTCCAGTGTTTCACCACCCTCAACATAAAAAATGTCTTCCTTATTTCCAATCTAAACCTACCCTTCTTTAGTTTAAAACCATTACCCCTTGACCTATCGCTACAGGCCCTACTAAAAAGTCTGTCTCCAGTCTGCTGTGCAGAAACACCGGTAATTTTCACAAATTGCTTACTTGGCTAAGCGTGCTACTCTCCAATATACCTAAACAAATAAAGGGATTCCACAAGAACTGGAAAAAACAAAATAGGTAACAAGACAAGGCAACAAAGAGGAAGTATGGAGGAATTTCTTAGGCACCTAGGGACAAGATCAGGAAAGCAGAAGTCTACCTGGAGCTAAGACTGGTGACAGACATAAACAGGTAGGGATTGTATAGTTATGCTAGTTGCAAGGAAAATGTCAGGGAAAATGAAAGGAAGCCGATAGAGGGGGAAGACAGTCTAGTCCTGGACAATACTGAAAATGCTGAAGGACTCAATTGACCTCTGTGTGTACCAGCAAAGTTTGTAAAGGAGAAGGGATTCTCATTTGTAGAACAAAAGCTGTAAAAGTTAGGTGTACTCTACATCATGGAGCTGATAAATCTTATTAACAGATGCTAAACAAGTTGATTGGTGTGTTTGTGAGGCTGCTGCCTATCATGTTGTCTGGAAGAAACAAAACAAAACAAAACAAAGCAAAACAAAATGAAATATTAATCTTTAAGAGAGGCAAAAAGGAGAACCAAAGAAACTGTTGGCTGGTCAGTCTCTCCTCAGTCCCTGGGAAGATCAAGAAGCACATGCTCTTGGAATCCACTTCCAAGCAAGTGAAAGACAAGAAAAGTAATCAGGAATACTCAACATGGACTTTCCAACAGTAAAGCGTGCATAACATCTATTATGTTTGTGCAATTTAATGACTGGGTACATGACAAGAGAAAGTGGTGTATGGAATTTGCCTTGACTTTAGTGAGGTGTTTGGCATTCTCCCACAGCTGAGGAAGTATGTGCTGGGAAAACAGTTAGATGAGTTAGTTATGTGGGTTGAAAATTAAGTAGATTCAGCCACAAAAATGATCAATGATAAAATGTCCCTCTGGAGAGCAGTGAGAAGTTCAGTACTGTAGAATTCCATAATGAGACCCATAATGTTCAACATCTTCAATGACCTGGATGGTAGCACAAACTGCGCTTAGAACACTTGCACATGAAACAAACTGGAAGGAGTAACATGACAAATGTCACAACTCTACCCAAAGAGACTGCAGTAAACTTTAGCGCTAGACCAAAAGAAAGCTCATGAGATTCCATAAGAAAAAGTGAAAAGTTCTGAACCTAGGGAGAAATGATTCATGCATCAACACAGGTTAGGAAGGGACTAGCTGAGTTAAAGCCCTGCTGAAAAGAGCTTAAGGGTAATGGTGTACACCAGGTTGGAGATAAGCCAACAGAGCTCTCGCCTCCTGAATAAAGCAAACTATATACTGAGCTACGTTAAGAGACTCTGGCCACAAGATCAAGGGAAGTTATTCTTCCCCTCTACTTAGCACCTGTGATGTTGCTAAAAATTAGGCATAAAAATTTATTCTAAACCTGAAATGACTAAACATACCTATTTCTGTTTTACATTCAGTCATCACTTGCAACGATTTATTCATTAGATCAAGTAGACGGTTAGCATGTCTGAATTTAATTTTTTTCTCACTTAGCTGTGTTTTCCAGGACACCAAAGGTGCTTTTGCTAAGCCAGAGCTCTGAGCATACACTCCAGTTTCTACTAATAGGTCTCACTGAATGCAGTTGATGCTTAGAAACTTGTGGATTTAATTAAATACACATGAGTATCCAGCACTGTCTCAGATGTCCTGTAGCATTGTCTCATGTTTACCTTTTTCTCTGACAGTTTTTTTCTCCCAACGTGATGTCCACCAGTTTTTTTAAGACAATAGGAAGAAAGATTCTCCAGGAAGAGAGAATACCAGATTTTCTTTCCCAAAAATATATTGTGATAACATTTCTTCCTGATATTTCTAGTTTCAATAGCTTCAGAACTCAGCCAACTTAATAATTTACCAAACTATGCCAACTGCAAAGAGAAGAAACAAGATATGTGGGAGGCCTTGGAGTTTTATCTGTATAGGACAAAACCTTTCAAATTTTTTTCTAAAGCTGCTTGTCTCCTTTGCTGAGAGAATGAAAGGGGAAGCAATTTCCACTCAGAGTATCTCAGAGTGGATCTCTGTGTCTATTATCCTTTCCCAAGATTTATCTAAGTCACCTGATAATATATGACCACACTCAACAAGGACCTGTGCAGCTTAGAAATGCAATTTGCATTCAGTGTAACACAGAGTTCCACACATTTTTTTACAAATCATTGTATTCTAATGCATGCGTTTTCCCTGGATGCTTCCTATATAAAGTCTTTCAGTAATTATTACTATCTGCTTCTTAGCCCCACTCAGCTGTACTGCTTTGGAGCCACCTGCAACAGAATACATAGAGAGACGAGCAATCAGAAGACAAAAAAAAAAAGAGATACTTCTTTCTATAAGAACAAGAGCTTTTAGAAACAGTATATCTCCCTTTCATTCTTTATGTTCCATGGACACTAAAGAAGGAACTGGAAAGTGGGCATGACTGATCAAGCCCTTCCCATCTTGGTTACTATACAAATGGATAGGTAAGATGTATCTTTGACGCCTTGGGACTTCACTGGCCAAAATTATCCGGTTCCAGGCATAGTGGAGTACTTGCAAAACTTACAGTGGAATACACAAAGGAGCAACACACGATTCATTTACTTTGTGGATAAGTTGGTATCTTTGTTATGACAACAGGAGGCCAAGTAGGTTTTATAACTAGAATGGTAACTGAATTTTGCAAGACCAAAGGACAGTCTTCCAGCTAAAGGATAATCCAAATATTGTACCTTGCTAATGTGTCTTGTTAGTGCCAAAGGCAAACTTTTTCAGCTCCTTGAATTGCGTTGCATAAGGGCAGAACTGGGAAGAAAGTGAAACTTCTAAAGCAGACAGTTGTTCTACGATGGTATTTCTACTAGCTATATAGCATATGCATGTGTTGACAAACTAAGCAACAGCTGCTTTATTGGCAATATTCAATGTTAAGACATTGATGCTGTGCCTTACAGAGGGAACTTTTCTTGTAGCAAACTACAGCTAAATGCAACATCTCATCCTGCCTGAACCCTAAAAGAAACAAAGCAGGTATCCACACTGCATTTTTAATTATCAAATTTGAGTACAAGAGTAGCATATATTAGGTTTTAGCATGATTCTCCATCCAAAGAAATCTACTTTTTTTTTTATATATATACTAGGTTAGGTATCTCTAAAAAAATCAATGGGTTTGTACAGCACAAACACACTCATAGGAAGGTTAGAGCTAGCAACTTCTACATGAAACTGTGCATTCTTCTAGCTTGGCAAAATTCCTAACAAGGATGTACGAAGAGTCATGAAGTTCCTTGTTCTCACCTTGATGAGCACTTAAAATGTAATTTACTGTTGCTCTCAATTATTGTAGATTCCACAAGTGTTTACTATTTTTGGCATCCTGGAATCTCACAGCCAAATGATGATGAATGAATGTAATGATTCGTTCTGTTTTAACAGAAATCTGGTGGTAAGGCAAAATAAGATATTTAGGCTAATCTGCATGACTACTTCTTGAAACTTTAATAAACTGTCAAAAAGATGTGCTAACATTATGGTGAAAAAGATGCTCCAGAATGACAGACTTTTTTTCCAGGGAATAAGTTATTTCTTTCAAATAAAAAGAGAAGGAGAAAGTGGCATATTTTGCAAATGTGTTATTTGTATTAATTATGTAGAAGGTCCTCTTTAGTTGTGCAATTACATTCCCATCTAGCACCCAAGGAAGGGGTTCAAGTGCTTAGGAACTTGACAACTATTGTCTGCCTTACTCATTAGCATCAAATTTCTTTCTTCTGTAGGCCAGAGCTATGAGAAGCCTTCAGCAACTTTTTATCAGATGTTTTAGCTATTTTTTCCTTCCTTTTCTTCCCTCCTCTTTTTGTGCTTAGCTCTTTGGCCATAAAGGGAAGCAGCTACTATGAAATAAAGTGTTCACTTCTTCCCTTCTGTACTCCTTTTCTTGTGTATTAAATCACCTCCAGGCTAGTACTAGATCTAGAATGTGGCTAAATATGCACGTCAAAGGTTCCTACAGGGTCATATATGGTCCTGATGCAAATCCCCAGAAAAAAAATCATATTAATTCTTTTGTATGGCACTATATGGGGCCTAATATGCCATGTGGGATGAACTGAACCCTTATTTCCTTTAACATTTTACTACAGATAGAAATGGACTATGAACAAAATAAATTTAATATCCAACAACACAATGTGCCTTTTCATTTTGTCTAATGCTTTCGGATTATATCCTGTCAGCAAATGAAGAGCAGTATTTCAGCATAGGCTTTATCAGAAACATACTCTGCCTTTTGACCCTTCCTTTCAGACTTCTGACCAAGTCTTAGACCCATATGGGATGTTTTCACCTTCTTTCAGGAAGGAATCTTCCATTCTGACAGATGGTATTGCAGACTGCAGGAATATGGCATCTTAAAAATAATTTTGGGGAGATGGATTAGCTTTTGGAAATTTTCTGTGCAGAAATGTAAATAGCACAGATTTTCCTGAATAAATACCTTCTAGGCTTGCAAAACAATCAGTCATTTTTGAAAATTTGTGTTCATAATGTGCATTCGGCGGGAGCATTCAGTGAGCATTAAGCAGACAATATCAAAATTATAATTTAAAATAATAATGATGACAGGATTATTCAATCATACCAATCACTGTTCTTTAAAATTAATTAAAAAAAACCCTATAGTCAACTCCAATAAAATAGTTTAACTCATTTATGTAAATAAAGAAAATTTTCCCTTTCTACTAAATAGAATCAAAAATACAAAAACCTGGTAATTTGGTTATGCTATTTACTGACCCGATAGAGAAATTAAAGAGAAAAGTTCTCTGCAATATGCAGAAGGTCAAACTAGATGATTTATAATAATGCTTTCCAGCCTCAGCATTGATGAATGTATGAAATCCTCATACCTCAGAACATGCTACGATTTCCACATGATGACAGTCAAGAGGAAACCTCTTTAATGAACAGCTTATTCCATAACTTTTCGCTCTAGGGAACTATTGCAACTTCCACTGACATATTTGGCACTGGACATGTCAGAACAGAATGTCATGTTAAACAGACTCCTGCTCTGATCCTGAATGTCAGTAAGTTCACAGACTCATATAATCAGAGTCCTACATGGAAGGCTTCTTGACACTGTTTTGTTTTAACAAAGATTCTGGATGGGCTCATTTACTCTGTTCATAAATATTTGACAACTATATTTGCTTATGCAACACAAATGCATCATTATTTAAACTAATCCTTAAGGATCATTTTTGCAGTTGCTATGCTTTTTATAGTACCATGCTTTTTGTATAATTTTGCTTTTGAACGTCTGTTATCACGAACAGTTTAAGGCTGTACAAAGAGTATATAAACATACAGATGTCAAAGAGAATGTTTAGGCATTGGGGGGGTGTGTGTGGTTTTTTTCCCATTCTGATACTTTAAAAATTCACCTTAAAATGTAATATTCTTTCATGGTGTGCTAGGACACAGCATCATACAGTGGCTAAAGGATGCCATTTGAGATTATTGCGATCTAATACTATGGAAAATTTGTTCTTCTTTAAATGCACTTGTGTGTATGTCCCTAATCCAGACCATGCAGACTATGTCTATACCGGTAAACAAAATAAGGTTGAGGCCAGTCCTGCACCCTAAGGCACAGATTGGCTCACGTTCACATTTTTCAGAGCTAGCTATCTCCTTCCAGAGTAGACTGGTCTCATGGGACTCAAACTGCTCAGCCCTGGGTCTCCTCTAGAATCTGTGTGACACTTTTTGGATCCCACAACATAGTTAATTAGTGTGTGTCTATGAATGGGGGGGTGTTAATTCAAAATGCTTGAAGTAATATGTTAGGGGATACCCTACACTGGAAGTTCAAGAACCTATTTTTGAATCCAGGCTGATAAGAAGTAAGAGGATCGTGAGGACAAGATGCTTCACAGAAACCAGAAGGCACAAGATTTGCAGAACAAACAGCTTTAGAGTTTGAGAGGCATATTTGTTAAGGGTTGTATTATATTCTTTCAAGCTACTATGCCCTATTTCACCTTGTGAATAGTCTTATGTCTAGTGCCACCTGCAGTAGTCATGCTGTCAGTCAGGTTACTCTTCTTCAGCAATATTGACAGCATGTGTTTCTCCTTGCCTTGACCAGCAATGACAAAACTTATCAAAGGGGTTCTATTCTCGAGATTTGAGGGAATACATTCTCCATCCCTACCTCATGGAAGTCTTTGATCTGTCTGCTAAAAGTGCTCATTAGTGATGATGGACACGGGTTCAGAAGAAGCTTGACCGTCATTGCTTTCTTTTGATGATGTAGGAAGTATAGATGACTATCTTTGTTTTAAAAAAGTTTATTTCTGTAAAACATTTATCCTTTTCTTTAACAGCCGCAAGTCCTTGAAGAGGTAAACTATCTTCCAGGATACCCACAAGCCTCTGGGAAAAAACTCTGAAAGTGCAAAATCTGTGGGAGTTGCAAGCTCCAGCACAGCTGCATTACTGGGTCTCAGAAGAAAGTCTTGAAAAGAGAATTGCAACTTTGAGAGTGTGTATGGGGATCTGGAAAAAGACGTAGTGCCCAAACTCTTCAGGGTCAGAAAAGTGACGGGAAACTGATCCCCTGAGTTTCTCCAATTGTTATGGATTGTTATATTATGCTGTCTCAAGATAGCAAGCAGTTGTCTTAAGAGAAGTAGTCCAGATCAGAGAAAAGTTCAGCCTCTGGAGATACCTATTGTAGGATATCTCACTCAGATTTTGAAAGTTAGGTTTTATAAGTGCCCCTCTAAAAGAACATCGGAAAAAAGTTGTCCACAGTAATTGTAAACTGATGGGCATCCAGAAAAGCTGATTTAGGAAATGAAGACAACCAGTAAAAAAAACCCACTCCTCCCCCCCTCAAAAAAAAAAAAGAAAAAAAAAAAGGAAAAATGTGTTAAAATCGTAAAAAATATAGACCAAATGAATAGGGAACTTTTATTCACTGTTTTTCATAACTTGAGATCTAAAGAGCACCTCAGGATATGAACAGACAGTAGCTTTATAATGATCAAAACCAAGTACCTTTTTCACACAGTGTGTAATTAAAAAGTGAATTTTATTTTCATAGGAAGTTGATAAATCTCAGACAGTACAAAAAAATGTTCAGAAAGAGAAGATCCTTCTGTAGTTACTAAAGACAGGGGCCTGGATGAAACTTCCAGTTCAGGAAGCCCCAGGCAGTTGATGCCTGGAACAGGAAAGCAAGATCAGAGATGGTGTCACTTCATCCTTTCCCTACTTATCATAGAGATAGTGTCACTTCATCCTTTCCCTACTTATCATCTTCCTCTAATCATTCATTGCAGCCTCCAGGATGCTGGGCTAAATGAGTCCTCTGTTGTTTTCTGCAATGGACACTCTAATGTTCTTGGGAGACCTGTAGGATTTTCACAAATGCCACCTTATAGACTGAATTCAGTACTGAACTTCATCATCTTTGACTTGAGCTAGATTTATTTTGAACCTTTAATTTTCTTTAAAGAAATATAATCTAATAAACCATGTACTCTCACACAATGTCCATGTAAATTGCTTGAATGAAAACTACCTTGACTTTTGTGTTGTTTTGTGTGAGATATTGGCTTTATTTAAACAAATATATATATATGTACTTTTATGATGCATACACCTTTCTGTACAAAACCGAAGCATGTTCTGTCCTAAGTGTAACACAATTAATGTTTTTGTCTTTTTTTTTAACTTAGCATAATGCACTAAATTGGACTTTGGGTAATTTCTCTTAGCCTCATGCAGGCGGTTTTAAAAGACAGCCGTAGCTACACACTGCAAAGGAGTTATCGCTAGTCTCCAGGGCCAAGTACAGTGACTTGTGTCCAAACTGTTCAGAGCTAGTCCCTTCTACATATGATTTGCCACATCCTTACAGCATAGCATTTGGCTCAGTGTCTCCTCTGAGATATCCTCTTGATATCTTATATCAAGATATAAGTACTGGTTCACTTTTGCATATATATATACACATATATATATTTTTAAGTCAAAAGTGTCTGAAATATGAAGGCTGTATTTCAGCCTATTAGACTGGTGTTCCTGTAGTCTGAATCTGAGGACATGCCTCTAGTGGGTAGGTTCATTTTGAGATGTTGGGATTGTTGTGATTTTGGAGGACTGGGACAGGAACTCAGGCTGGTTCAATATCATCTACACTGCAATTCTGAGAGTGGTCTTTGCCCAAACCACATCTGAGTTTTTGGCTAAGGCACCCACTCAGAAAAAGTTGAAAATAAATGAGAGGTCTTTGCAGGAATAAGAAAGAAAATACTCAATCTTTCTCTATAAATTAAAACATAAGCTTAACACATTACTTTTTGTGAGGAAGATGTCTCTTTTTTTTCCTATAGCTGCAACCTTTATAATGTCTTGTTGCTATTTTTCCCAACTAATTTCAGTCAAAAAGTGAATGTACTGTAGTCAGCATAGTAAAGCCAAGGTGACTGGTTGAATCCTGCCAGTCTGGTGATGACTAGAGTGATACTCAAAGAGATTCATTGCCCACCCTGCACAGTAATGAGCACTCAAAGATGCAGCTTTTAACAGTAGCAACTTAACCTTAAAATCTGTAATTAAGAGTATGGTTTCCACGGAGACAGCTGTGAAAGATGCAATGCAGTTGCAAAATAAACAAGCTGTAGAGTGTCAGACACATAAACTACCCTGAAAGTAAAAGAAAAAACCAGGAGCGAACAAGGTATGAATTGTTTTCTGCACTGTAACTCCTCACATGACCTTAATGTTTTGCTATAAATGTAAGCAATTCAGAAAAAGCAACCATGGAAGATCATATTTACAAGAAGTGTTACATTTCATCAAGAGATAAGCATAAGAAGCTAGAAAAGAAAAAAAAAATATCTAATGCATTATGTGATGGATATTAGCAATGGCTGGGATTCTTCCTTACTGTACAATAACAATAATAAGAAATCTGTTTCACTTTTTAGAATACAATTCCGGCTGTTAACAGATAATGGTTCACCTGCATGCAAAATATGTCGTAGGAAAAAAAAAATGTATCTGAAAGATAATCATTAAGGATGCAAAAATCAAACAATACGAAGTTACAAAATACTAGTAATGAGGTTGCTTTCATTCAGTTCTATATTTAGATGTCTAAACATAAGTGGACAGAATCTTTCCCTGGATGTTCTCAAGGACACTCAATTCATCCATTTGTAAACCACTCAGGTCAGGAGAACTGAATCACTAAACACCCAAAGCTAAGGCACAAGCTGTATCTGTCATTTACGGCAACTGGAACTCATCCTGTGACAGTCTCCACTGACATAATCAACTATGTTACTCACTTAATACCTAGTTGGGGAGGATGCTCATTTACTATTCTCATTATTCAAAATGTGTGATGTAAAGCCTTGTTTAGCGCACACTTTTCAGACCCTTCTCGGGATACTGAGTTATTCACTTTATCAGAGAGTGTTTCTTCTTTAGAGTCTCAAACACTAACCAACATGTCTTCATCCCTGCCGGGCTGTGTTAATGGGATACTATTTTACAGGTGAAGACCAGCAGAACAAGAATGTTATAGTCAAATGCCCAATTTGAGACAGCTAGTATCTGATTATTCAAAGTACTTGGCATTAAACTTCTGATTTATGTGTTCAGAGCACAGCTTCCAGCACTTCTGCAAATCAGACACACAGATCTTGAATCAGATATGTAGAAGAGAAGCAAGAGATGCTACAGTCTAGGATGACTGAGTTTTCCCAGGATAATTTTGGGGCTTTATTCAGTGGCTGTAATGTAAAATGCAGAAGTAGGCTAACGTCACAATCTACACCTCTTACTCAAAATGTTGCTTTAATGAGAAGAAGTTAAAATCTATACTTTCCATTCATTGAGTGCCACAGAGTCCACCTTCAACCGAAGTTCAAAAATAACTTTCTCATTGCTAAACTGTAGGAATTGTTCAAATTCTTCTCCCCATCTTGAGACTGGGATGAAAACTGTCTGTTTCCTGCACAAATAGCAGCACACTATTATGAAGAAGGCAGTAATCATCAGTTAATTTTTAAGTGAAAATGTCTGTATTTTGTACAGATATCATTGCTATGCAGGTATATTAGGTATTCTCAGGACATACCTGAGAGACTTATCTGTACTTACTCTTCATTTATGCATCCTAAATGGGTTTAGGTGAGCACTACCTAGATGCTCAGGTCAGCCAAGACAGTGGCAGTTCCAGGAGTTTTCCATAGCAGCACTAAAGTGAATAAGGGTATTTTGTAGAAGACACAAGGACTCTCAGGCTAGTTTTTGCTGTTTTAAAGGTAGACATCTAAAGATGTATTTTCCAGCTGAACAAGGAACTGTGGCAGGAGGCTGAGGGGCTAACGACAGGCAGCCAGGGGTGACCCTAGAGCAGGCAGTGCTCTCACTGGTGTGATGCAGTCCTACGGGGTCTGAGCACAGTGGGCAGAGCTGGAGGCTTCTAGCAAGGTCTACCAGCAGCTCCCAACATGGCAAGCAATACATCAGGTCCAGAATACATCCACGGGAACCCATCAGGGCAGTGAGACACAGGGACAGAGACAGGGCCCGAGGCAAGCTTCAGAGTATGTCCAAGGGATCCATCTATGAGGCAAGCTACCTACAGAATAGGGACAAGGTCCATCCAGGAGGCAGGGCTGGACATAGGTACCCCTATAACATAGCCTAGGCAGTGTTTGAAGGCCCAAGGCTGAGCTGGAATTTGGCTCCTAGGCCTGTGGTCAGAGTGCCAGTGGAGCAGCCAGGTGAGACTGCTCCAGGCCACTAAAACCTACTAGTGCACTCAAGACACAAATTTAGTATTTAAGATAATTCTGTGTTGGTTTTGGATCTTGTCCTCCCTCTAGCAAACTTACTTTTTTTCAATATGCTTTATGTGAGATTTTTTTTTCTGAGTTCTGGTTATTGCTGCCTTTCTTCTACATGCTTTAATTCTGGAATAATTTTTCTGAGGGGTGGTAATTTCCATAGCACTCACTAGGTAAGGCCACACTACTGATCTATGGAAAGGCTTCATACCTTTTACCATATTAATTATTTTTTATGCTATTCCTCCAAACACCTTGGTAACCTTTTTGATCTAAGTATTTCATTGACTTATTTACAGAGGTGCCCAGGTCTCAGGAGTTCCTGAGTTCCAGCTGGGACCCAAACAGATCCCAAGCCATAGAGAATCTGCTGCAGCACATTCTTCCTATTTCCACCAGTATAGCCTCTGTCTTCCCACCCCTTTCCATGATGTTATCTGAGCCGTCTAGGAGTGCATCAGCTTCAAAACAACTTGACAATTGGTTTAGGTAGTTTTGAAACAATTATCATTTGTGAATCCAGAAACTGTAAAACTGGATAGCAGGTAGTTTTCCTTTGCTAATGTTCTTCACAGTACCTTCTGGTCTTGATTGACAGCTTTGTGTCATCTTTCCACCTCACTGCACAATCCTCTCTTCCAGATCATTAATAAAATGTATTAAAAAGCATGGAGTTTAATGTGAAACCTTGGAGCACCTCTCTGTTAATGTGCTGGCATTTTTTTAAAACCTCCCATTTTCTGTTTCTTAGTCAATTCTGTCACTTTTATCTCCTTTAGTCTATCTTTAATATTAAAAATAATTTGTGCTACATCTGTCACCTATAAATTTCCAAGTTTTTCTTTTTTTTCTCTTTAAAACATCTTTCACCTGGTTTAACAGAGACAGCTACAGTAGTCTAGATGCTGATATTGATCTAATCAATGAAAAGATGCTAAGCAGCCTCATATTACTGATGCCTCATGTTGGAGAAAATTGTATGAAAAAAGGTGGTGTAAGTGTAAGTGACATATAATAAATACTGTCTGTGCCAATGAATCTTGAATTTCTTCCTGATCAGTGCCAACAGTAAGAATGTCTGTACCAATACATCAGATAGACTATATCCCATTAGTTAAGGACTTTGGGGTGGATTATGACAGAATTGTGTTAGAAAGCTACTAGACTTGAAAGAATTTGAGCCCACATGTTTTGCCTGATAGGGAAAGGAGGTGTACTACTATTTAGCCCATAATAAACTAAGACCGGGGCTCTGATACTACCTTTTGGGATGAAACCAATCCTGATGGGATGTGTTACATGTGCTTTGTAGAAAGCTTCTGAATTGGACCTTTTTTGGAACATAATAGGAAAGACATCTAACATGCGAATCCCAGCTCTGAGGTGTGGTGATTTTTTCAGCTACATTAAAACTAGTCTGTTTTAACACAGAGAATCTAAAGCTTAGGTGTCTGACTTCTTTTCTGTGGGTATCTATATGTCCCCAACTTATTTTTATAAGGATACCTAAGGTGAATAGGTGCCTAATTTTGGTGTCGAGGTAGGCGGGATGAACCTGTCCCTAGATAAACAGGAGAGTTTATCATCTAACAGTGAAACATCTGTGGATGTTGGGTCACCTCTGAAATCAGGTGCAAGCTGAACTGTGATTGCATTTTTAGTTTCTAAACTTTCATCGACATCCCACTTTAGGCACTTAGGTTCTGCTTTGGATTTGATCAGTTGAGAGTATAGGACAAAACCTAAGATGAAGTGAAGCGCTGCAACTGTACCAGATAATGGAGATAATTCCAGTTCTAGCAACTAAAAGCTCAATCTGTAGTTTACAAATTCATTATTCTATTCCCTTCACAAGCAGCAGTGCACCAAAAGCATCCTGAATATAGACAGGCAAATCTAGTTTTCATGTTGACCTCGATGCTGTGAGGGAGATTTACAGAGGCTCTCACTGTTCTTCTGCTTCCTTTCCTTTCAGCTGCTTCAATTATCCTGCAAGGTCTCCCTCCCATATTACTTTGCAAACTACCTCCCTTTCTGACATGGAAATTATACATTTCAAGACATAACTGAATACATTTCTAACAGTCTTAGAAGGCATTTTTAGGTAAGATTCTAAAGTCTAGGAATCCTTCCTCCTTGTCTGCGGTATGCCCCTTTTAATGTGACCTGTGAGGGACTCCCAGACTGCTTGGTGCCTTCAAGAGCATAAATCTGTTTTCTTTGATTATATCATTCTTCATTAACAAAGATTCAGAAGTTCATTGACACATCAATTCTGTTGATATTTTGCAAAAGATCCTAAGCAGCTTATTAAAAAGCACTAATAGTATCGATAAATGAGGGTATGTATATTACAAAGTTATAGAACTCGTTAAATGTTATTATATGTCTAAATTCAAACCTGCAGTCTGTATTTATGAATAGTTTTGACTGACTGTAATGCGTGTCACTATTTGTCTTTCTCATCCCTGACTTATGTATAGCCTTAAACACTTGGGTTTATTTCAGTCTGAGTGTCACTTAATGTTAAGTGATCCAGCCTCAGGCTCTGAAGATTGGTTGGGTTGTCTCCTCCAGCTCTTCCTAGCTGCAGATCTGGCCAAATGTATCTAGGAAAAGAAAAAAAAAAAAAAGAAGAAGAAAAAAGAGAAAAAGAGCAACATAGCACGATATAATTTTATTTATTTATTTTGTGAATTAATGTCAAAAGAAGCAGCTAACTGCAACCAAAGATGAAGTTAATTTTGTTGTTCTCTCAGAACATTTGCATTTTTACCTTGATTGTACAGATTATATTGTAGTATCTGGAATGGCCCTCAGAATCAGTTTTGTATGAGATTAAGATGACCATATGTTTTTGAGAATTGAGCCATAATCTCTTCTAACAGTTCTTTTTGCTTTATTCCAATAAAAAAAGTAAAAGTCATAAATATTATTTCTTGATGTCCCTAGGTTCATGCACACTTCTTTTTGCCACGTAAAAGCTGCCCGCTCTGCCTGAGCTCGTGGTGGCTGCTTACAGGACTCTTCTGAACTTGTATAGTAGCACACTCAAAAGTTGTTAGTAGTTTGTCAATGTAATGTCGACGGTAAAAATGATCTAGGTAAAAATATATACAAGAACACATTAGAAGTGGATGACACCAACTGATTTGCCTACATATTATAGAATATTGAATTCACTGTTGCTGGTTCTTCTTTTCATAATGGTGTTACAAATATTTCGGCACTGGGATCAGTTTGTCTTCTCCTTTGTAGAACCAATTGCACATTCACTGAACTTGTAGCAGAGCACTCATTCCCACAAATAAAACCAGACCAAATCCTAACAATTTTTTTAAGCTATGTGACTTATGAACTGAAAAACCCCAGAATATTGCTTATTAGTGTCATAATTCACATGTAGTCTTGTAGCCCAGGTTATTTAAATCAGGAGACAGAAAAAGATAACAGAGGGTTGTGTCCAATGAAGAACTAATCACTGTGAAAAGTACATGTTCAAACCCAACCTCTTAGTTATGTTATCTTCTCATATGTAAAGTTAGAGTGGAGAGACTTAACAGCCTACTTTGTTGAAGAGATGGCTTCCTCTCATTAAGAAATGTCCATAATTACACCTAAGCAGAGAAATGGAAATCAGGTTACATGACTTGTGAAAGTAATTTTGCTGCTGTGTTACATAAATTGAGTTTTTTTGGTGGATTTTTACTGTGGACATAATTGTTCCTTTAACTGTCTTAGTTCAGTATTATGATTTACCCTGACAGCTGTTTTACTGATATGATAACTTTGCAGAATTAATTATTTGTTTATTTTATTTTATTTTAGCCATGCAACTGGCTGAAAATCTATGCCAGTCATTTGGTCAAAATCTAAACACTACAAAAAATATCTGCTCTGAATTAAGGACAGATTACAGCAAATAATCTGATCGTGTGTTTCCTTTTAGCTAAATCTAGATTTCAAAGCAAGCAAAGAGATCAGCCCAACTCATAATTCTTGTAAAGACAGTTCTTTGCTATGTGGGGATTTGAGATTGTGGCTTTGAAATATGAAGTTGGAAAAAAAAAAGTTGTGAAATGCTTGAAAACCATAAACTGTAAAGACGGAAGCTCATGTCTAATTTAGGAGGTTTGGCAAGTGTAGTATTCATTGATTTTATGGTTATTTTCTATCCTTTTTTTTAAACTTAAAATGTCTCATGGAGTGCTGTAAAGCTTAACACAAGTTCTTTCCTTTCTCTGGTATGGATATATTCTGCTTTTTGGGCGTCCTTTCACTGTCAATACTTAAATCTGTTGCTTAAAATGCTATTCCTGGTACAATTGTTTTTTAAATGCAAACCCATATGTGTGATCTCACGAGAAACTGGTAAATTTTACCAAATGGGCATCCCTAAATTACATGCCATCTGCAGCTAGTGATGAGAGGACTAAACCCAGTCAGCTGTGATCTTCCACCACTGCATCTATCACTTTGACTGGCTCTAGGGAAATCAACAGCTTTTGGCTTGAACTTTTTCCACCCCAACAGGTTATTATGGACTGGTTGAGATGTACTGGCTAAAGAATGATGTCTTTTATCTGCAGCTAGGCCTCAAACTGTTTTCTTGTGGAAATCAGCAGCAAAACTGCAAAATTCAGCAAAGCAAAAGCAGGCACATGCTCTAGCACTGATTCAGATTTTATGAGGTATAAGTGTGCAACCTTATTAACTCAGAAAGACTGTTGAAATATGTAAAATACGGAAGAAAAAATTAAGGAACATTATTATTGCCTATGTAATTGTAAATTAATAGTACTAGAAAAAACAATGAACTTTTCAGAACAGCATGTTCACATTCTGAAGGGATAATTGCCAAAGTGGGAATTACTGTATGTGAGTATAACATGTGAGACTTTAGAATCATGTTAGGGAGACAGGCAAAAAAAAAAGTAGGAAAAGAATACATAGATGCTACCTCACTGAGGAAAAAGCCCTCTGAAATCCCATTTATATCACTGATCTTCCACTATTAAGTGCCCCGCCCCCCCCCTTATGACGTATACCTTTAAAGTAATAAAAGTCATTGTGAGCTAATTAAAACTACAGTTTAAAAATTTAGCTGGAAATATACTGAGACGCACCTTGCTCTTACTAACAAGAGGCTTAGCAAATGTAAGTGCTTAAACCTCATGAGACTAACTGAACACTTCATAATTTGTTTTTATTTACTCCCTAACTAGATGAAATAATAAAGTCAGATCTGAGAGCCAGCTCTGGAAAAAAAAAACCAAACCGCACCCCAAAACCAACTGCATGTTTGTTCCTCATCTACAGAGCTCCAAATGCTAAGTATAGCATGAATTCATTTTCACCCATAAACTTGCTGTAGCGTTTAAATGGTTAGGTTTGTAGGAATGAAAGTCGTAACATCCAGCTAGGGAGCTGGATGAATGAGGTAGACCCTGGGAGATGCTGAGAGAACAGAATGTCTGAAATCCCACCTCTCTTTTGATCTGAGAGATGTGTGTGTCACTGGGATTCAAGATTCAGAACCCCTTTTGAAAGACAGCTGTAGGTATCTACGTGCAGAAGAGCAACCCAGACCGAGTACCCCCAGTACAGAGAGACACCTCCTCAGAGCCGTGCAGGTGACCAGGTCCTTGTAACAGGTGAGACGGCAAATCCTCTGGTTTGTCTGTTGGCTATTTTCACGTGGCACCATATTAGACAAACAAGACGCTAGAAAGATTGCACGCCATCTGACTGCAGTCACTTTGGTACCATTTGGATACCTCTTTGTGAATCAGGCATCAAAAATTTAAGGCATCCAAATTCCCAGTGTTTAAATTAATCTTTTGGTCTTTCAGCTATGTTTGTTTTCAAGTTCTGTCCTCTACGCTAGAATTTTAATATGCACATTTGGCATGCTCTGAGACCGTCTGTAAGATCAAATCCCCCAGGGAATTTAAGCGATGGAATGGCTGATGTCTCTAAACAGCTTTATGTAATGGCTAGGTGCTGCGTTACTCAAACCTGTTAGACTTCAGGTGCCTAAAGTACACGTGCTACAATTCAGCTGCAGTTACCTAGGGAGATTTTTTTTAGGCCCACAGAGTAAAGGATCATTGGAATTTGGGAATTTCTAAGATATGCTGAACGGGAGTCTTAAGGATAACCATTTGGGGATTTTGATTTCTAAATTACATGTGTATTCAAATTTAGATGCCTGAATTATATTTTTGGTCTATTCATTAGCTTCTCAATGCTTTAGTTTCCCATGTGTGAAACGTAAAATACATCTTTCTTCCATAACAGAGTGCTGTGAAAGAAAATGCTTTAAAGATTGTATACCTTCATCTCCTATAGGACCCTAGTTGGTAGGATCTCTGAAAAATACTTCAAGTTTGAGATAAGATAATGTTTAAGATTTTAAGATATATTATGAAAGAAAAGGGAAGAAAACCAGGAGACGGAACTAACAAGATAAATGAACTGGGAGATAAGGCATCATGAAAATATTTTTTTCTGGCATTTTATGGTCCATCCTGTTCACTGATGTTCTTAAAAGCTTCTGCACAAAGACTTAAAGGTAGTTCAGCACTAATCGTCTTTCCATTCCACTCAATGTCTTGGATGCCTAAATAACTTTTGAAATAGGTTTTTTTTTCTCCCATAAGTAGGTAAAGATTCAAAATTGAGAGGTTCTGAGCTTGCTTTTGTAAAACACTTTGCATGACATTTTCATGCTGAAGCTAGTACACAATGTGAGTTGTCTCACTTCACCTGGTTGCTCAGTGGTGCAGCATCAGTCCCAGTATCATTATATATCATTAATGTTTTAACAAATGTGTAATTTTGGGGGAAAAAGAAAAATCAGTTACAACCAAAATGATAAAAGAAACAAATAAAATTGGTTATTATTAGGTTACTGGGCTAACTTGCTGTATAAACTCTTTGCATTATTGTAACAATTAAAGCCGGAACAAAACCCCAAAACTAATGTTGCGAGGCAAGAGAAAGCAGAGTCACTAGTAGAGAGCAAGAAACTCATAGTTTATGCGCAGTTTGCTATCACCAGTGTACTTTACTAAAAATATATGAACTGATGGCAGACTCTGACTACAAAATCCATCAAGCATTTGCTGTAAGTGCTTAAACATGACTCTGCAAGCAGCAGAAAACAGGAAAAGGCCTTTGGATTTTGAAAAATCTGCTGCAAAATAAGGTATATTATTTTATTCCCCCACTTGAAAGAGCCACAGAGCTGTCACGATGACTTTTCCAAATTATGTACTTTCTCCCCAAAGTATTGCTCAGTTAGATGTCTGAAGAAAGGTGAGACCTTTCTATTGATTTTTTTCAAGTGTTTTTTGCTGGTGTGCATTCCTCAAGACTAATGTTAGAACCCTCTCCACAGCTTTGCACCATTACCCTTATTTATTACATTTACCAGAAATGTTTCCTCTTTGATGTTCCGTACCCAAGACTCTGAATAGCTGCAACAGCTGGAAAAAGATCAACACTCTAGTGCTACCAACTAAAGCTTGCAAGGGGTGACATGAAATCATTCTCTAAGTCAATGCTAAGAAATGTTTATTAGTATCTATTTTTATATAAAGAAGAGAGATGAATGGTAGAAGTGTCAAGTCATTTTCAGACGGTTTTGTATTGTCAAATGACAAAAACATCCCCCTGTGATGTCAAGAAGGACTTTCGTTATTGACTTCGGTGAAGACAGGATTTCACTCAGAATACTTTTGCTTCATAAGGAGACATGGAGGGAAAAGAATGAGGAGGGAGGCTTTCAATTATACTTTATTTGAACTCTCTGTAGTTGTAGAATCTATAAAACTTGCCTACACGTGCAAAGGATGAAGGCTGGTTCCTAACTAAACAAGAAATGACATCCAATTTATCAAAGAAGATGGGTAGAATGGTAAATTTTAGCTAAATGAAAATTTCCCGCTTACGAAAAACCCCTTTCTGTCCCCAAAGTTCATGCAGAGGAGCGAGGAGCTGTTAGGGTTTCATGTCATAGCCCTGTAGCCCCATGGTACGTGAAACTCAGCTATACTTGAGAGAGATGATGGATGAATTGACACTGCAAGCACTTGAACAATGATCTTGAAGGAATCTGAGTATTTTAAACTCTCATTTGTTGCATCATTTTTCTGCCTTACAAGCCTGACTATACTTAGGATAAGTATTTACCTTTCAGCTTCTATTTGAAGGCAATTCAACAAACCTACTTTTTTTGTAGGTAAACGCTAGCAACTACAGGGAAATGGTGCTTTCAAGATTGTATGGAGATGTACTTCTTGGCCCTAGTACCCTTCCTATCAATACGAATATCCTGTTTCTGAGCTTTTATAGTATTTTATTGTGACAACACAGAGTGAAATCTTTCCTTTATCTGTATTTTTGAAAAAAGGTATTGAGGAAGAACAATATTTTTCTCTATATATCTGTTTCCTTGCTCTTCTAATTGTGTATTTGTCAGAGAAAAAGATGAAAATATGGAAAAGAAAGAGAGCAACTTTCACAAAAGTAAAAACTACAGTTTTGTTTTCTTAAAATTTTGAAACAACAGAGAATGGGAGAGTATGATTTTATGTAAAGTATGATTGTGATTTTTTTGTTTGTCTCTGAAGTTTTTTCTCTTTCCTTTGGTGGCACATCAGGTAAAATCTAATTTGCACAGTTTATTGTGTGTGTGCATAAAAAATACATACACAACCTGTAGTTGTTTCCATACTTGTGACACACTGAACCCGGGCTGCTCCCCTGAGACAAGGAAAACTTGCCTTGTCTCCCTAACCTACCGTCACAGAGGACATCATTATGCAGATCCTGTGGTCCACTGATCTTTGTTTGGGGCACACACAGAAGGGACGCAGTGTGAGCTATGGAGCGTGGAAATCCTTTTCCACTCACTTCCATACAGAAGATGGACAATGGAGAGCCTTTTATAGAGTGGCTGGAGTGAAGAGCCAGTAGGATGAATACATAGCACAGAGAATATAAGAAAGAAAACTACGGGGGAGAGGAGGGGGGGGCGGAAAAGAGACACTGGCTGCCGACTCCCACTGCTTTGTCTTCACTCTCTCAACTTTGTCCACTATAATCTGGATTTTGCCTTTATTCTTGTCCTTTAATATGCCCTTTGGAGCGACCCAACCACAGTGACCCTTTTGGAGTTTGCAAGCACAGCAGACGCCAGCTTGTGCTGCATAATAGAATGGTACATTCTCATTGTTGTGTTCCAAAGAGACTGCTCTTGCCGGTTCAAATAAAATGAGAACCAAACATAGGCTACACCTATGCCTTCATCTAAATGAAATAATACTGTCATTGTTTGTTTAAGCGTAATTTTCCATAATGTAGCCCCATCTCTGCTTTTTCTGGCTATCTGTACTCACCCATAAACTGAGTTCAGGTGCATTCGTAGACATTGCAGGCAAATCAATTGCGAATTGTTCAGGAAAAGTGCTAGATGTAGAAGACCAAACTCATGCCAGAGAATGTTCTAAAATTTAATACTATAGATGATAATGACCAGCACCCAGACATATTACCAGATAGGCACAAAATGACTGGGATAGGCAAAGTCACTAGTTACCCTTCTAACTGTTCTCATCTGTGATGAGAAGTTACTTCCCTAGAAAAATCTTTTCTTACATGTTCGTATCACTTCTAAGTATGAAATTTTTGATCTTTTTCCCAGCCCAGATAGAACAGAATGAAGCATCATATCAGCAAGATCTACAAATAAAGGAATAGCTTTTGGCTGAATTAACTTTTGGTCTTGAAGCACTTTATAGCTTCAAAACATTTGCAGTAGGAATCACCTTACCCACCTTCAGATATCTACAATGTGAATATATATACATGTGAGTTACTATCTGCAAATTTCTTCAGTGAGAAAGGAGAGAAATAGGCACACTCTCCAGGTGTGCTTTAACTGGCCAATTTTAGCTGTCTGCTTCAGGCTGACGGGACTCAAACCCTAAAAGTGCCTGGTTTTTTTCACTGACTATAAGGGTAGACTATTTCAGACACAGCAGCAAGCTAAGATGCAATTTACTGATTGAAGAGAAAGATACAGCTAAAGCACAGTCTGATTAACTCTCCCTGCCTTCATGTTTGAACAAAACGCTTACTGAGAAGTAAGAAATTAGCCCAGGTGAAGAAATCTACCTTCGGTCAGATGAATCCTACACTCAGTAAGATTTACTGCCTTGGAATGTATGATTCCTCTTAAAAACAAAGAAACAAAAAACCCTAAAAAAAATCAAATGTTTTTTGTACTTTGAGTAAGTAAATTCCCTTCCACAGTGGTTTCACAGAGTTTATGCTATGGGATTGCCATGCTGATTCAGCTGTGATTGCACTTTCCACACTCATAGGAGCAGAATGAAGTAGGTTTTGTCCTATTTAGTCCAAATTGTATTTGTTCATATAGCCTAGTCATGTTGTCCTTGTTTTCAGAAAGGTTTCAGCTCCATCTGGAAATGTTTCTCCCATCCCTTTTTGCAACTCTTTTTAGAAACCTCAAGGGGATACTTCCAGGTCTTGGAGTTCTGTTAAGCTTCAGATGTTCTAATTCCTTGATCACCTGTTCTGGCTGAATCTTACCTCCTTCGATATTTTTTCTTGCTCTCCTGGGAAATTTATGTCTGTTTCTGACATCTGTCCCCAAACCTTCTGTGTGAACACAGAAGCAAAGAATTCATTTGATTGTGCTTTAGTTATGTCTGTCTCTTCAGTCAGTAAATTACCCAGGCCGGCTCTTAGAATTTCCACTGTCTCTTCCAATGACCTCTTGTTCAATATGTTCTTGAAAAAAAAGAAAACTTTGTTATTTATCTTAACCTCTTCTGCAATTTTCCCTTCATTTCACATCTTTACTATTCCTAACAGATTGCTGTGTTTTCTACTGTGTTATGTCATCTCTTCAGTTATCCTCATTCTTTTAATACCTCGCATCGGCCTCTTTGTGATCTTTGAATAACTTTGGTGCTGAGTCCTTCAAGTTTTCCTTTCAGAGGCTTGTTTATTGGTTGGATAATTCTGACAATGACAGAGCACACAGTCTGAGTGCTGTGTGCAGTTCTGGGCCCCACAATTTAAGGAGGATGTGAAGGTCCTTGAATACATCCAGAGGAGGGCAACAAAGCTGGTGAAAGGGCTGGAAGGCACGTCCTATGAAGAGCGGCTAAGGACTTTGGATTTGTCTAGTTTGGAGAAAAGGAGGCTGAGGGGTGACCTCATTGCTCTCTGCAGCTTCCTGAGGAGGGGAAGGGGAGAAGGAGGTGCTGAGCTCTTCTCCCGGGTATCCAGTGATAGGATGCGTGGGAATGGTTCAAAGCTGCATCAGGGGAGGTTTAGACTGGACATCAGGAAGCATTTCTTTACTGAGAGGGTGGTCAAACACTGGAACAGGCTTCCTAGAGAGGTGGTCAATACCCCAAGCCTGTCAGTGTTTAAGAGGCATTTGGAAAGTGCCCTTTTAATAACATGCTTTAACTTGGTTAGCCCTGAATTGTTCAGGCAGTTGGACTAGATGATTGTTGTAGGTCCCTTCCAACTGAAATAGTCTATTCTATCCTATCCTATTCTATTCTACCCTATTCTATTCTATTCTATTCTATTCTAAATTTATTCATCAGAACCTAACACCTCCACATTTTTATTTTTTTCTATTATTTTATTTCATTTGATTACACAAAACACACTAGCAATCTTAAAATGTGCATGGTGGAAACAGCAAGATGTATGTATCCAAAGTTTAAGCATACAGGAGGCTATTTCTAGCTTCACCACTGAGTTGCTGTGATCTTGGAAAAAAATTCTGTGGGATAGACATAAGCCAGACTATACATCTATGAGTGGCAAAGTGGCAAAAGTGAGAGAGTGGGCTGGCAGACTTCGCTCACGTAAAACAGTAGTTCATGGCAGCCATTGCACCTCATTCTCTCAGAGCCATGGGATGAGGTGCTATAATCCTCAACAGAGAAACATACATAGCATGTTTTATAAAACTGTCTTACTTTTCTGAAGGATGCTTCCCAGATGCTCTGGAGTTATTTAGAGTGAGTCATTATAATCCTGTTGACCACCACCACTGTTGTCTAACTATAAAACTATAAGGAATTTTTCTAATAACTTAAATAACTACCTGGAAGTTGTGCTTATGAGACAGAGAAAAATAGTTCTGAGTATCAAATAGTGACTCCACACCTGGTTTATCACTTCTGCTCTAATGCAGCCTAGTCAGAGATGCCCAAGAGCCTCTAGAGCTTCATTCTGAGAAAAGGGGGAACTTGGAGCACAACAGAAGGTACAGTTTGAACACCAAGCACAGTCCAAGAGAACTGGAGAATGAGGGATTACAGATATGACTCCCACCAAAATCTGCAGCAGCATTTTTGAACGGAGAGATTTTGTTTCAAGTCAAAAGTTTTTAGTCAGGAGTTTTTTTCAGTTTTTAATTTTTCAAAGACAAGTCAACATTTTCCACAGGGAAAGAAGCAAAATAACATAATCTTCCAACTAGTTTCGGTTGTAACAAATGTATGTTTTTGTAAAGTGCTTTTAGACCATCAGATAAAGGTCACTGGGGAAGTGGGAAGTGTCATTAAGAAATTCACTGACTTGATTTTCCACAGGTTTAGGCTTCATTTGCCAGCTAAATACTACACTTCTTTGTCTACAGTGAAGTCTGCTACAAGATTCAAAATGAAATTAGATTGCATATTCTAGTTCTCTGTTGGTATTAAGGTCACACCAAACTACATCTATAAATTACCCAGCCACAGTCAGTTCTTAATGCAGCCCCTAAGGACACTCCAGTGCAGTGG
The DNA here is from genome assembly GCA_009819775.1 of Phoenicopterus ruber ruber. Lineage (NCBI taxonomy): Eukaryota > Metazoa > Chordata > Aves > Phoenicopteriformes > Phoenicopteridae > Phoenicopterus > Phoenicopterus ruber. The sequence goes on along the minus strand of CM020215.1, from coordinate 183,265,542 downwards.
CGTGAAGAGAGGATTTCTGGAGCTTAGCACTAGGCATAACCGTTCCAGGCCACACTTTCCCCTGAGCAGCCTTACAATACCCCCAAAATTGAGGACAATCCACCTGATGTAATTCTTCCAAGACCCTGACTTACAACAGCTGCTGGAACTCTTGGCAAACCCAGCCTGCTTCCCTGACCTCCCTGTGACAGCTCTTAGGCCGTTTGCACCGCCTTGTCCCTCTGAAGCTTCTCTGAAGCAGGCCCTTTACACTGGTTCTTCTCTTTCCTATGTTGGAGATAAACTGACCTGCTGAGTATGGGAGGTATAGATCACTAGTACTCACTAAGGAGTGAATGAGTCTAAAACATTTATTACTACCTCATTTCTGAAGGTCCAGCAAGTATTGTGATCAGCAGATCGAGGCAGATGATTCTCCCCCTCTACTCCACTCTCGTGAGACCCCACCTGGAGTACTGCGTCCAGCTCTGGGGCCCAGGGCTGGAGCACCTCTCCTATGAAGACAGGCTGAGAGAGTTGGGCCTGTTCTGCCTGGAGAAGAGAAGGCTCCAGGGACACCTTCTAACAGCCTTCCAGTACCTAAAGGGGGCCTACAAGAAAGCTGGTGAGGGACTTTTGACAAGGGCATGTGGTGATAAGACAAGGGGTAATGGCTTTAAACTGGAAGAAAGTAGATTTAGATGAGATAGAAGGAAGAAATTCTTCACTCTGAGGGTGGTGAGGCACTGGAACATGTTGCCCAGAGAAGTTGTGGCTGCCCCATCCCTGGAAGTGTTCAAGGCCAGGTTGGATGGGGTTTTGAGCAACGTGGTCTAGTGGAAGGTGTCCCTGCCCATGGCAGGGAGGTTGGAACTAGATGATCTTGAAGGTCCCTTCCAACCCAAACCATTCTATGATTCTATGATTGTCAATCCCTGTTAAATACAGAGGGATTTGGTTATAGGGGACTAACTCTCAGGGGGTAGCAGCTAAGTGAGACCTTGCACAGGGAATTAACTAAAACCAGTCTGGAAGGTGTTCTGGCTCTGACAGTAAAAACATGAGGTTATTTTGGTCTTGAAGGTGCCCTGAGAAGCTCTGAATAGTATAGTAAATAGATCTAGGAAGGTTGGATTTAGGAGTCAGGCATGTAAATATTTCTTAAGAGCTTTTCTGAGAAACTCACTGCTGATAATATCTGAAGTACAGTAGGAATCTGGAACCCAGGTTAGTGCTGTAAATGCTGAGGTGTTCCACAAACAACTGATGTATTCTTTATGAATAGTCCTCGATGCTGCAAGTCACATGTTCTTGCTTAATGCTCTGAAGCAAAATACACTAGGAGTTTCACAGTGAAAAAGGCTTTTATTAGGAAATGTCAATTCATGAAACTCTTTCAGGGCAGGTTGGATTTTATGGTGAAATAGAGATTCATCTTAAAATGTCTAATAATCAAAGTATCTGGGCCTTTATCTGCAATGTGAGAAATTCAAGTTAAAGCTATTTTTTTCTGCATTTTTTCCACAGCCCAATGAATGCCTTAGCCAGATTTTTGTTAGCTATTTTGGGGTCACTATCCCCTGTTCATTTATACTAGCTTGTTCCTTTCTATATGGATAATTAAATAATCATTGGAATGGAACTACAGTTTTGGCAACACAGAGCTTTCTGAAAATTCACTGACAAATTCCACCCAGCTCTAATAAATAGTCCCAGTGTATTAAATTGGCCAACTCTCACAGCTCAAGTGCAAATATGGGCCAGGCTGGGCCTCTTTTGTGTTGGTTCTGGTGAATATTGGAGTAGATTGGAATCAATTTCTTATGTATTATCATCTTTGTTTCAGCCCTGGGACTTTCCTGATTACTTGATTTATTTTACAGTACAGGAAATCTCCTTATTTTTATGCTGTTTGCTTAATTCAGAGTCTGACATAATTCTTCACTGGGATAATCAATAGTAAATTTCTAACACCAGTTTTCTCCTTTCATTATCTTCAAAATACTTCATTGTAGGAAGATCAGATTTATCCAGCTTCATCTCTGTTAAGGTCCTCTGTGTCTTTTTCTTTTCAGCTACACTTGGGGAAAATGCCAAGCACTCTTAACTACTGTGTTCACTTGGAAATTACTTCACTGGCACTTGTCTGGGAACACAGAAAAGACACAACCTAATTGATCCATAAAGGTGAAAATAAGAGCTGTGTAATGCAAAATATATTTTTATAGTAAAAAGAATTGGAAATGCAAAACACATTAAAAGTCAGAAGAAGGAAGAATATGTTTTTGTAAAGCTAAGGCTGATATGTAAAGTCTAGAAAATTAGGAAAATCAAAATGATAGGTGGAAGCCACTTTCCTGCTGTCCCTTAGATAAAGTCTTCAACTTACCCCAGGTGATTTGAAGAGTTACAATGTCTGGAGCTTAATAATGGAAAGAGGTTAAATGTATACTACTTTAAATAATTAATATGCAACTTGTCTTACAAAGTCCAGAGGAACTGTCATAATCCTTATTCCTCTGGCCTTGTGATTGCATTAAAATAACGGTGCCTGTTGCAATCAAGAGGCTGAATTTACTTGCAAAAGCCAAATTTATTAATCTTGCTGATGACTTACTGATGACTGTTAGAGAACAGATCCTGCAGCGGCTCTCTGGGACCCATACTCACCAGCTAACACAAGACAGAATTACAGAGGACAGGGACTGCAATTGTGCATAAAGCCCATTAAAGCTTGTGATGAGGAAAGGAATCCTTTCTATGAGGAATCAATGGTGTATTAGCACTGCACAAGAGACAAAATGGATGGCGTTACTGATAAGATGGAGTGAAAAAACACATGAAGCAAGTCCAAACCGTTGGACTTGTCAGATCTTTACTCTCAGTTCACCATTTTAAGTATTTTTGACAGTGTAAGCATCGATTTGCAATAACAACGAGAATCCCCCCAAACCAATTTTTTATCTATTTTTCCATTTTTTCCCTTTTTTTGTTCCACTAGCTTATGGATAGCTGTGTTGGTGGCAAAATGTTGGCAGTGGAGGGGCTACAGGAGTGGCCTCTGGGAGGAGAGGCTGGGGCTGCCCCGGGCCGGACCCACCGCAGGGCACAGCTGAGCCCCGCCGCCGAGGGGGTGGCATCTCAGGGACAGTGTGTTCAAGGAAGGGCAAAACACTGCACAGCAGTGTGAGAAGTGAGTAAAAAAGTGTGAGAAACAGCCCTGCAGACACCAAGGTGAGAGGGGAAGGAGGGGGAGGAGGAGCTTCAGGCACTGGAGCAGAGATTCCCCTGCAGCCCCTGGAGAATACTATGGTGACCCAGGTTGTCCCCCTGCAGCCCAAGGAGGACCATGTTGGAGTAGATATCCACACTGCAGTCTGTGGATGACCCCACACTGGAACAGATGGATATTCTCTAAGGAACTGCAGCCCATGGAGAGCCCACGCGGGTGCAGGGGAAAAGTGGGAGGAGCAGCAGAGAGGAACTGTTATGGACTGACCCATTTCTCATCCCCCTCCTCTGTTCATAGGAGAAGAAGGTAGAAGAGTCAGGAAGGAAGGTGTAAGGTTGAGTCTGGGAAAGGTGGAAGAGGGGGGAGAGAGATATTTTAATTTCTGTCTTTGTTTCTCACCATCCAAATCTGTTTTTAACTGGCAATAAATTAAACTCATTTTCCCTAAGTTGAGTCTGTTTTGCCTGTGATGGTAGTTGGTGAGTGGTCTCCCTGTCCTCATCTAGACCCACAAACTTTTGAATCTTATTTTCTCTCCTTGAAGAAGGAAAGTGAGAGAGCAGCTGGGTGGGTATCTGGCAGCCAGCCCAGGTCGACCCACCACAATAGCATATTATACAATCTGTAATAATGCACTTTGTTCTTTTTGCACCTTCATTGCTAAATACGTCTCACGGGAAAATTTGAAGTGTTCAGGTGCCAATGTGACCCTGGAATCTTCAGTGCTACTGCAACACAAATCTACATCTTGGGGTGTAACCCAACATAATATTACTTTGGGAATTTGATTTAGTTTAAGAGATCTGCCTCCTCCCAATTACTCGTTTTATATCTGTGCTAATCTCTTCTTTTTTAACCAAGGTTATTAAATCGATTCCAATTATATTTCAGTACCACAAGAAAAGGTTCTGACATGACTGAAAGAATGGTAAATAGTAGTGAGAAAGCAGGAGCAAACTGCTGGAAGTGGGGAAGTCTTAAGCCCACCTTTACCACAGCAGCAAATATATGTGGAATATGACCTGGATCGCTGTGGCAACCTCAAGCTCCCTCATCGAATTATTGTAGATTGACCCTCTATAACAGCATTCTGTGTAATTTAAATTGCAAATGACCATGAAATCTGCCCTCAGCCCTTCAACCTGGAAGATCATACTGGGTGTGGAATATATATATTACCAGTTGAAGAGCAGTAGCATCCTTTATAAATTCCTACACAAATAGACAATATAAAGTGTCAAGAGGTTCTTTAAACTAGCGGGGAAATTCTTAACAGGAACCAAAGCCTGAAGGTAACACTAGACAAATTAATGGAAAAAAAAAAGAAAATGTAAACATTTCAACCATTCTTCCAGATGTTGTTCAATACTAAAAAGCCTGTTTCTGGGAGTCTGTACGAGAAAAAAAATCAGTAATAACAGCCTCAGCCCTCACCAAGAAAAGTAGGAAGATGGAATAGCATTTTTTTTTTTTTTAAGAGGGAACTATTTCTTTATCTACAAGAAATGACAGTCCTACACTCAAAAAACAGAACTTTTCTGGGAAAGAAAGGCATATAATACAATAAAAGCAAATTTGGAAAAGACAAATAGAAATTGACAGCAGGCAACGGTGTCACTTATGGTCTATCTCAGCAACAGTATGTCTGTTGACAAGAATGTACTCAGCTGCTCATCTTTCCTGCTGACGAGATCTCTTTCTCTGTTGAGTATCCAGGTCATGAGGACACTGTTCAACTATTGGGTGGGTTCATCTATTCTCTCTATGAGAGCACTTCCCAGAGGCTCGGCTGCCTCTCCTAGGAAAGGACATGTCTATAGACATATGGAGAGAGTTGATGTTCTATATGGATGCTGTTGATGCAGGACCTGGTCTAGGCTCCTATTTTTTGTTGTTTTCTCTTAAGTTTTCATTGTCATAGCTGCCTCCATGCTGCACTGTTGCTCAGATAACCAACCCATACTTTTCAACACTGTTTCTTGTAACTGCTGCACTGTAAGATACAGTGCCTCCATTCCTGTATTTATCTGAAAAAAGTTTCTGAAATGCACCTGGGAGAGGAAACATGACATATGGGACCAGAGCTGCGTTCTTATCACTAAAGCCTTACCACTCCATTCCTGAATGGAGACATTTGTCCCTTGCCTTTCCTCATCTCAATGCCATGGATTGCCGTAGTGACATGAGTTGCCACATTCTGGGAAGGAACGCCACTCCAACATTTCATGATGTTTTGACCAAAATGTCCCAAACTACAAAATGTCATACAATTGTGTAAATATGACCTTGCACAGCTTAGCTTCCGCCACTTGACAAAAGACTCTGACAGACTTCCTGATTCCCTAGGAACACCTCTGTCTGCCTGGAGTTCTCAGAGCACCCTGAGTTGCTGTCATCCCTGTAGATAATTCTCCCAAGACTTGTTAAGAGACAGCATTTGAAGACACTCACATCAAAAGAAACTCCAAAGGTGAGACCTCCAACTCTTTTTAGTCCTGGACCAAAAAAACCATTCCTTTCTGGAAAAGGCAGAATAGACAAATGAAATAGTTTGGTATCTGTACAAGAATAAGTATATTAAATTCTATGTGTTGCATAGGGATGAGAGGCTAAATGTTTTTCTGGACAAAATTCTCCTAATTTATGAAAAAACCCTACAAATTAGTCTGGAGAAAAGGAGACTGAGGGGAGACCTCATTGGCCTCTACAACTACGTGAAAGGAGGTTGTAGTGAAGTGAGTGTCAGTCTCTTTTCCCAAGTAACAAGTGATAGGGCAAGAAGAAATGTCCTCAAGTTGCGCCAGTGGAGGTTTAGATTGGATATTAGGAAAAATTTCTTCACAGAAAGGATTGTCAAACATTGAAATAGGCTTCCCAGGGAAGTGGTTGAGTTGCCATCCCTGAAGGTATTTAAAAGACATATAGATATGGTGCTTAGGGACATGGTTTAGTGGTGGACTTGGCAGTGCAGTGGTAGGTTAATGGTTGGATTCAATCTTAAGGGGTTTTTCCACCCAAAATGTTTCTATGATTCTATGGTTCTAAATTCACACTTTCCACACTTTCTTTTCTCTTTTTATAGAAAATTGTAAAAGTTTCTGATATTACACAAAATATTATTTCAGCAGAAAACCATAGATATGATGTTTTCTTGTCTTGCGTACCTGTACATCAAAAGGTGTACCTATAATGGGTTTTAAATAAGTATGCCTTTCTAGATACTACAGTACATGCTTGATGGACAAGTCTGTGGATTCACACCTCTGTTGGATACAATAGCAATGCATACAATGGTTTTCAGAGCTGCCTCAGAGATGTATATGTGTCTGATTCCACACAAAGTGTCTGTCCTCTAGTCACATCCTTGTCCTTACTGACCTTGCTATGGGTATAGAGGTGTGCAAAGCAAATCAATCAGACCTCGAGGTAAGATGGCAAGAAGAAAAATAGGAATATTTTGTGACTAGCAACCACAGAACTACCCAAAGCAAAAAGGAAAGGAAAGAATCTCTCAGAAAACCCTTTACTGTAGAAGTGAAATTAAATGTAATGCTCTAGATTTGCTTAATAATGACATTGACCCCAATGACAAATACACTAAATGAAATTCTTCTCTTATTTACCTAGGCGAACATTCTTTAACTGAAGTGGCATAGATGCAACAGAGGAAAAATTTTTGTCTAATAACTCCTGTAAAATACATACTGCCATATAATATAGTCATATATCAACAATTCCCAGAACATGGTGGCATACTATGTGGGAATGGTTACAAATGACCTGGTACACAGTGGCTATGGAAAAGCACTTTTCTTTGAATGAAAGTGATCAGCAATTTATTGTTCCCTGGCTACTCACATGTAATTAAATTAGGCAGAAAAGAGCAGTATTTTAAATTGAAATACAATATTTTGAGAGAGGTTTGTTGTTACAAACACTTCTGTAGTCATAAATGCAGCCTTTCTAACTGTTCAATACAAGGATTCTGTAAATATTGATCTATACATAATAGGTGCTTTAACATATTTTTAATTTGTTTCTTTAATTGTCTATAAGATATACTTGATACTTTCTTTACTATTTTTTAAATCTTTGTGTTCACAGTGGGTGTGCTGCTTAAGGCTTGAACTCACAGGGGCAGGCCCTGAGGCTAGAGTTTGCAGAGCCAGCGTGAAGAAGGTGCAAAGATGAAAATGCATCAGGCCTGCTCTACATGCACCACACAGCTGAGTTGAGCATACATCAAGACATTCTTCATCATTCTCACTGCAGTTGTTTCGGTGCTCTGTCTGTTGCTTAGTAATCCCCTGCAACGGGCTTGCATGACATCTTTTCTGCTTAGTTTAAATTTCTTTTACCATGATCAACCTCTGACAAATCCATAGCAAAATCATCGGGGAGTTTTCCTGAAACACAGCTCTGTAGTGCTGTATGAAATCCTTTGTGCTCACTTCATTTTAATAGTCTGCAAGTTTAAATGATAACTTCTTCCTTAGGATGGAAGGACATGTCATGTGTCCCTCTGCTTTTATACTTCTGCTTTCATACAGTGCACAACCTATAGCTCCAGGGCCTGATCCCATGAGCTCATTCATGCCTTGGGCAGAACCAGTTTCATGAACCTAGTGTCTAGCTTAGAGAGCTAATCTGGCAAGGCTCCCTACAGCACCAGTGAAGAGAGATTAGTTCCTCCAGAGCAACTGAGCTAGACTATTGCACTGATTTTTCCTCAGAAGCTCACCTTCAGCTGCAAGAGAATCATTACTGTATTTACCTTAAGTTACTTAGTTATGTAGAGTTACTATAGTACTTACCTATAGTCTGAACATACTGAATCCCTGAAGATGTAAAATCACTAGGAGAGAGTAATGAAAATGCAGGTTGGATGGCTTCATTTCCCTAATAACATGCTAAAATATCTTTAAATAACCACTCAGAGAAAATGTGTTCTAAAGCATATTTATCCAGAGAGCTGCCTGGTCAGAAGGCCTCCTTTAAGCCTCTTTTTCCCCATGTATTCAGGTACTTTATTTGTCAGAAGCTCTTGGATAACACAGAAGAATTAATAGGAGAAAAAAAAATGGTATTTTTATTCCACTGCTGCAACTGAAGAGAAAAAACAAAAGATGTTGAGAAAATGAAGGGGGAAACAGAGAGTAGATGGTGAAGATTCAGGATATGGGGAGCAAGGAAAGAGAAGGAAATAGAGCAGATGGGAGTGAGAGATTAAACAATGAACAGAATCAGACAGTAAGACTAACTTGTTCCATAAGGACAAAACATTTATTATAGCTCAGTTGCGTATGAGCTTGGTTAACATGCTTTATCCCTGTAAGCAATTTCTACAGTTGTCCTGGGGTTGTTATTGCTCACAGCTAAGGCAAGTGTCCATTAGACAATCACCTTCTGAAAATATGGTCCACACGTTGGGAAAATTTGAAGGCCCTTGCTATTGATACAATAATGGGCTCAGAAACTACACTACAGTAGGCAAACCAGAAATAGCTATAAATAAAAAGAAGCACAGATGTCTATGCTGGAGATGGGGATCTCTGCAAGATTCCCCTCACAGGGTTTTCTCTGAATCAATCCATCACAAGGATGGGCAAGTTACATTTTTTCTCTATCGCTCTTTTCTCATCTCCATCCTTTCCCAGAAATAAATGACCAAGCTTTCGATCAATAGATCTACAGGTTTAGCATGTCTGTCAGCAGTCATACACTTTTTGTACTCAGCTGGTTCATTGTGAATGCCCTTACCTCAATGGTAAAGAGTTTGTGGGAGTTAGATAGTGAGGATGTGCTTTTGCTAGAATCTGCTCTTGGAGTGGTGAGAAGGAATATTATCGGTAAGAGTGTGTATACACAAAACTTCTGCAAGTTTATGTTTAAGCCCAAATACACTAACTGAAACATGAGAATTTTCAAACTCTTTAAAAAGCAAATTAAGATTAGAGAAAACAGCAGTTTCTACAATGCTTGAATTCTTATCAGAAATACAGATTCCTTATGTCCCTGTGGCTCTTGTTACATGAAGGAAAAAGAAACTGTCAGAATCAGTTGGGGGATAACTGTGGAGTCTGCCTTTGAGTGTGGGGGTCCCTTTGACATCACAAGTCAGCTCCCGTATCTCTTTCTACCTCACAACATTGAGAAAGAGTTCACATCAGAGCCATGGATTGCCAGGCCATACAGGGCCAGAGAGAATGGTAGTCCTTTGGGACCCTTATATATGGTTTACTCAAAAGTCTGCCGTCAAAAACAAGGGTAAAACTAATCAGCTGTATTTGACTCTGGAATAGTCTAGTAGGGGACAAAGATAACCTGATTCCACATGTTGATTTTTTAATTTTATTTTTCTTTATTTCCATGAAGACCTATTATTTTTCTGTTTGTCACAATTATATATTCTTTACTTTTCTATTGTTTACTGGTATGACTAGATCAATGGATTTTCTTTTATTGCTAGTCAGATTACTAACATGTTTAAGTCTTCAGTATGAAAGTAACGCTGATGGGAAAAAATCTCTTCCCAGGAATTTTTAAACTGTAGAATACAAATAAAACTGTAGGCAAAAGTAGTTTTAAATGAGCAATGGGGGTTTTTTTTATCTTTAAGAAAAGCATTTTCAGTTCTATATATTGCTTTATAGCTTTTTGGAAGCTCTCCTGACAATATGCTTGTTTAAGGTAAGTATATACAGAGAAATTTGCTACAGGACACATTTCTGTACTGTTATATAGTGAATCCCCATTTGTAAAATAAGTATTTGCAAGTTCTAGCAGTGATCTTCTACCTAAGTCATTGTGACTCTGAATGCAACATTCACTCTTCTAGACTGTGTTTCTCAACCTGCAAAAAGCTAAGATATTGAGACATGTTTCACAGAAGTTAATGGAGAGTCTGTCAAACTATAAAGATAAGTATACACCCAAATCCACAAAACGCATTTCTACTTGTCTAAGAGTTTGTAACCAGGTAAGAGAAAATCCAATTAATAAGCATGAAGTGTCACAGTTAAAGTTTCTGCAGAAACTTCTGTTCTCAGTTTCCTTTGGGTTTAAGTTTCCCCCATCTGGTTGTGGTGAGGCAGGAAAGAATAAAGACTAAAAAAAAATAGTAGGAAATGAAGCTATTTTTGTCCCTATCAATGTGCAGGGCACTGATGCGCATATACGGAACAGAGAAGATTTGGGGTAATTTGAGGGGCAGAACTGAGAATAATAGCTTCAGACATTTCTAAAATCTAGAATCATTTGTTGTTTTGTAAAGGCTTGAACATTTAACTCAAAAAATTTTTCAAGCCTCCCTGCACACATAAAAGAATTGTCTCCTGCTCTGATACATTTGACTCAACATGCATTCGCAATTTTGCTGCAGTTGTTATATAAACAACTTCCATTTTGTTTTGATCTCTCTGTGGCTTTGCATAACACACTTATTTTAGCTTATGTTTTTACGTGAGCTATTAAAAAAATAAACTAACATAAAAGCCTTACACTAAAATCTAAAGAAAAAACATTGTTTCTATGAGGATGTGGCATTCACTTTTCTGACCAGCTACTGCTAGTTGAAATACAGGTGTCTCAAGCCATCATTCACTCCTAATTTTCTTGCATCTTCAGTTTTGCTTCATCTCATCTTTGCCTTTCACTGTCGTAGCTTTATACAATAAAGTGGCCATGGGAATGCAATGGGGCAGTAGAGCCAAGCCAAAATGGAAAAATAATGCAGCTTTGTGATATCTGAACTATTTCAGTGGCTCAAAACTCTGGTTCAGTGTTAAAATATCTTTGAATGAAGTACTTCAATCTGCCAAGCATTTTCATTTTTTTCAGATAAAATATTTGTATATTTTAATTATAAAAATTAAAGTTTTCAACTCCAGATTTAATCTAGCACATTTCTGGTGTTCTGTCTGAGCTGTAAGAGGCCAGGGCGGTTACCGCAGACACAGCACTATTCTGCTTTGGGGACCCAATTTGGCATTGCTGTCTGCTGCAGCTCTGCACTATGTGGACTTTTTGGACACTCTGGAAGCTGATTTGGAATTATCTGCATTGCACTCAGTCACATGCTGTAGCCAAGCTGTGTTATCTTATGCCAAAATTTGATACAAAAGTATCACAAAGCTTTACTTCTAATGCAGATGTGTGAATCTTAGACAGAAATACACTGTCGTCCCTATTGCATTATGCTGTCAACAGTTGGACAGCATTGTCTGGTAAGCGTCAGGTTAAAATCTCTGTGAATTTTCAATCTTTCCAATGCCTTTGGGAGGGCTCTTTATGTGCAGCATGTGCATTATTTGTTTTTTGGGTTTTTTTCTTCTGTTTTCTTTGAGATTGTCTGTGTCAAGTCAGTAAAAACCTATCACTTCCTTTCATCCCTCTCAGTGCTCAGAAAAGGGCACAGCTCTCTGTAGAGCTCCCATATAAAGGTGTCTAAAATAGAGTTGATAAAAAGAACGGGAGGCAGAATCCCTGCTATCAGCCATAACTCTTTTTTTTTTTTTTAAAGATCATCATAGCAATGGTCAGTTCAAGTAGGAAGTTTTACCTTGTTCTTTCTGCTCAGTTTCCATTTTTTAGTTTTTCTTTTTAACTATAATTTATACATGTCCACATCAGAAAATCTATAGCAGTTGACAATTGATTTCTAGCACAGCCATCATCACAAAATCAGATATATTGTGCAGAAGAATTGACAGCAATATTATCACAGTCCAGTTTCAACTACATCCTGTACTTCTTCCTATGATAAAATGACTTATTTGTAGGTTCATTTCTTCATGTGTATTATAGAAGAGATGCACTTAGACTTGTGTATTATATTCAGAAATAGAAAGAAAAACTTTATTACAAAGACATATAAGTGGAAAAAATAGCTATACCAGAAATTAATACCATTTTCAGTAACTAATTCTAAAAACCACTGTGACTGATCTTTCATGTTTTTAATGCAAAAGCAACTTTAATGCAACAAAAAAGAAATCTATTCGTGAACAACAGTAAAAGAATTGAAAAACTAACTTCTGCTTCTGAATTCTGTTTTATTTTTTACACCAGTGCAATTTCATTAATCCACAACAATTATTCCTAGCTACTGAGCAGAAATTCAGAACCTTTCTTTCACAACTGTTTAAATAAATATACAGATGTATAACTGTCTAGTTAGGAGTCTGAGCTCAGTTTATGTGCCCACAGCTAATTTGAACTATGAAATGGTTAGGTATTTAGTTAAAACTAGTCATCTAGCCCCGCCACAGTCAATGAAGAGAGACAGGTGCCTTTCTGATCTCTTAGATGCCTCTCATATTGGGAACTGCCCTCTGCAGAAGCTGTGAGAAAACTGATTATGCATGCACAGACATATACACGTATGTATTTAGACAAAGAGAGATATTTTTATACATACACACACTCACATGCGCTCACAGAGTAGACTATAAATTGACATGTACATCCTAACATTCTTTCCAACCTGGCAGTGCCACCTTAAAAGCCAGGAACACTGGGAGACTTGCTGCAGCAGTGTATAAAGGGAAGTCTACTTTGATATTTCACATCGATGTGATGCCTAGAATCGTGTGGACCAGACTCTCCCTCTGGGTGTCCTTGTTCTACTGTTTCTTTCCCCTCAGCTGTCTGTCTTCCTTTTCTCTTGTACATCTGCCTGTCCCCTTCCTCCAGGTGCCTTTTTCTTTTATCTTGAACTTTCTAAAGCACAAGACAAACTATATTGTTACTCGGTTGGATATTGCTCACTATATCATGCACTCCCTTTCCACTGTTGGAATCAACAACACAATATAAAACTTTTGGGGGGGATAGGGCTACAGCACTGAAGTTATGAGAAGCTGACAATATATTACCCATTTGCAGGCTAATGAACATGTCCAAAGGGGTTTCCTCCCCCATTAAAATCCATCCTTCACCCAACTCGAGCTGGGCAGGACAGTGCTTATTCCCAGGCTACATAACTTAGTGAGGGCTGCACAGCTCTGCAAATGTAGACTGGAACTGTATCAGCCTGGTGTTAATAACTCCCACAGTTCATGAATCAGCCTCATCATACCATGAAATCTTCCAGAAACAAACACACTGAAGTGTTTCCAAAGAATTTCAAGACTTGGCAATGCTGCAGAAAGCAGTGTAATAAGTATGTATGAGTGCTTGCATATGTGTTGCACGGACACAATGAAAATGTTTTTTGTTAGTCTGTAGCAGCCTGAGAATGTGTTTGTGGTTAATATTGTAGTCTGTGGTAAGCAGATACACAAATATGCTTAAAGTGTTGTTCATAGGTTGAATTCAGTCTTAGAAGCTTGACTAAAATAGTATATGCTCTTTGAAATCATAGTTAAACAGAGGTTTCTCAGTTCAGAACGAGTAGTCTTTTGCGTTGTCCCACTGAAAACATTATACTGAACATATACTTTCCCTTCCACGCAAGTATAATATGAGGGTCAGAATTTTCTCTTCTGCTGGGAATTATATTCTTAAACTTTCATATTGAGATTACATTCAATTTGTTAGTATAATGATGTGATCTTTTTTCCATGTTGCCCTCTGCAACCTCTCTGCTCAAATTCCTATTTCTTCCATCTTGTGATGCTTCTGAGATATCTGTATAGTGCTGCATTTTTATCACATTGAGTGTTTATGTCCTTGAACACTTGCCTTCTCATGTAGTTTCATGGACAAAGATTCCACCACTTTATGTGAAACTAGAATGTTTTATGTGCAAGAAAGGTGATACTTAACTAGTTGATGGAACACCATTCTTAGAACAGTTTTCCATGTATGGCTGCAAATATTTGTGCTTCTGACCGTACCACTTGCTAGTATCTAAATAAAATTAGCCCAATGATTTAGCAAAAAGAGGTTTCCCAAATTTATATAATTTCAGTAAAACCACAGGTATCCTTTTGTCTTGTAAAAAAAAAAAAAAAAAAGCTCATATAATACTCAAAGCAAGAAGAAAATGCCCTTTGAATTCAGAATATGAACACTATCATTCAAAACACACTGAAACTAAAATCGTTAACCCCTGAGGGAAGTGGTTGAATGGATGAAGACTACTTGGCACAGCAATTGGATGCATGAAGCATGAAAACATGACATGGTATTAATTAGAGGGACAACACCAACTAGTCAAAAGCACAACAATGGTCTTGAATTGCTGATTTGTTATCTTGTGTCTATTACTTTTAATTAGCATTACAGAATGATGTTCAGGATTTTGTGTTGCTTTGTTTCTCTTAATTATGTAAAAAAGAACGCAAGATATGCTTAAAAGCATTTGCTCTGCAGAATAGAAGACTGCCTGTGCTCTAGCTCTGACATTCATGCCCCCAGGAATACATTAGTGCTGGATTTAGGCACTATTTGTTGACATGGGTTGTAAACTGCTGTATTATTGTTGCAGACTATTTGATGTCTAACGTATTTTTCTTGGAGGTGGTGAGCCAGATACCATGCAATATTAATATTTTCACATACAGGAAAAACATGCAAACTGGTTGAAAAATACCAAACACAGAAGCACATAAGTTAGAACTTTTTTTTTTAACATATTTGCATTAAAAAAAAATCTTCCTGTATATGACAGAAAGTATCAGTGCCTTTTGAATAAACATCTGTACCAAGTTATATGTATATAATAGTGATGATAACATCAATAATCATTAGCAGTACCAATAGTTTTCATAAAGCATGACCTTACCCCGGTACATCCTCATAAATAATTTTAAGAAAACTATCATAAATTATAAAAAACCTATTATCTAAAACACACTTATAAAGCTCCCTAGATGGATGAAGGGGACACATTAATAAAAGAAATGGGGCAGAACAGAAGCAGTAAGCATTTAGGTCAATGGTGGCTGTTCTAAAAATATTTATTAGGAAAAGAATGCAAAAGATGGGGTAAATAAACCTAGATGAATGTCAGAAGAGAAGGGGTCAATCACAAAAAGTATCTAATTGCCTTCTCAACTGAAGTACACCAATGAAGTCATAAGAAACAATTAGTAACTGCACATAGGTACCCATCAAGAGAAGGTTCAAAGCAGAGCACTCAGCAAGTATGAATTGGCAAAAAAATGTGTAAGATGCGTCTGTTTTACAAGACCAGTCAGAATTCCGACTAATTCGTTAGACGAAAAAGTCACACTAACTTTGGTGTTGAGTGATTGAAATACTTGCATTCTGATAAACTTTGCTTCCACTTACATGCAGATAAACCCATTAAATTCATCTGGAATTTGTATGACAGGTCATGCCAGAAATGTCCCAATAACGTCACAAGGTTTTTCACAAGAAAAAGAGGAAAGCCACAATATTCTCTTCTTGTAAAGTTAGAAGTTCTTGTTCAGACGTTCTAGATGATTGGTATTCTCTTAATCTTAAATACATTGGATAATCAAATATTTATTTTAATTTATTGTGAGGAACATTCTCTTTGCTATGTGATGTTGCACTCAGAGATAGCAGAAGGCCTTCCAAAGAAAAGTTGCACCATTATTTGTCTTTCAAATACAACCCAACTGAGAACATTTATTATAAACAATAGACTTCCATGTGATTCCACACGAGAATTTGATTAACGTCAGTACTAAGACTGAAGGAGCACCTGAAGGTCACCAGAAAGAAACCAGAGACAGATTTTGTACTTTCAATTTTATTTTTCTTTGGTGTAATAGAGGATGTCTGGCAATCTACGCTGAGGAGAAGAGCTGGAATACAAAGGCTTTTACAAATGAGGAACAAGCCATATTGGCAGGCTTGCACTGGGAGCTTGCACAGCGCCTGCTTGCATTATGTCTGTCTTTAGCTTGTGATGCTCTTTCTACAGAATTTTAAAACAGGACTTTGTCTGACACTTCATCCAAAGTCCAATGTCTGTCCTTGGAAGAATGAGCTAACTGATCCTAGAAGGCAGCAGACCGCAGGGTTATTGCAGCTTCTGAGTCACAGTCGTTGATCTAGAGGATCAGTTTCTCATCTTTCCCACTCACTGTGAACAAAGAGTCAACCAGGGTTCACAGAATATTGTGTAGCAGATCACCTCTTCTCTAAGCAGTGCTTCTGGCCACCAGCATCCTTCCCTGAAGGCGAGAAATCAGTGACTGTGAATCGTTTTCTTGTTCCACTTCTATCTTTTTCTCTCCTTGCTAAACTGTACTGACCTACAGGAATTGTTAACTTAGCTTTCAACCATTTGCTGGATGACCTACAAAAATATTTTGAAAAATGGAAATTACGTTATAAACTCTGGCTCTTATCACAGTGTGTCATGCTGGTAATTTATTACAGGTTGGAACAAGCAGTATGCTGGAATTTCTCTTTGGAAATAGCTTCAGGGTTTTCAGTCCTGTGTCCAAACTTCAGTTTTATCATTATTGTTTCTCTGGATAATTTTTCATTTATAATTGAGAAAACTTTCTTCTCCCTCTAACAACACCACCAACAATAACAATAATAATAATACAAAGTGTAATTTAATGAAAGGAAGCATGTGAGATTTATTGCTCAATGTATTGAAACAGGATTCCAACTCATGAACTCGAACTATAGGTCTGTATTGATTTGCTGCACTAATTTGTCTGTGGCATTGAGCAAATTAATTGTTATTTTTGTGCCTCAGTTTGCTCATTTGTAAAATAGGAATAATAAAACTATTTACTTCATAGGAACTTTTTGGAAGGTTTAATTACGAGTTTTAATGGCCCTTAGGTGCATTGGATGGTAGATGCTGTGTAAGTTGCAACACACTATTGTTCCCATTTGTCTTCTCTGTCATGGGAGTTTCTCTGCTTTCAAAGTCTTACAAATGTGAATTATCCTTAACAGTAACCAGGCCTTTATGTTGGATGCAGTCTGAGGAAATATACTGTAACAGTTGTTTCCAAGAGCTATATTTTATGTCACTGGATAGATTTAGATCTGGAAACCTGGAATAAACCCAAAAGTTTTCTTCGTAACAGAGTAAGAATGGTGAATACTGTATTTTATTTCTGCAGGTGTGAGAAACTGGCTGTAATAATTTAGCATTCTGTGGCATAGCCATATACTCATAGAAATGGAAGAATGTAATTTATGATATTCAGCTCAAGATAAAGTATCATCTAGATATGTCATTGAGGTAATTTTTACAAAATGGTTTTATGTTAAATATTCTGAAGGCCAAAGCCATTAAAATCTGCAATCTTAATTATCTTGTCCAGCACTGGTGTAGATCTCTTCTGAGATCATTAACTAATGTTTATAATGCACTATTGAATATTATAAACAGTTTCTTTTTCAAGGGATGACTCATTTTCCCTCCTTTTTCATGAATGAATCATCTTGCAAATCCTATGTATTTGTTCGTTGGGAGACATATTAAATGGGCATATGGGTGCAGTCAGTTGCCTCTGTAACATTAGAAAAATCTAGCAATCCTAACAAATCATTTTTATGTGTTGCAGGTGCTGCCTATTAGAAGAAAATATGTACTTTGATGTTCTTTAATTAAAGTTTCAATTTCTTTAGTTATTATTCTGAAAAGAACTGAATTAGAAAGTCTACTACTGAGAGTCCTGTGAAGTCAGAAAGTATTCGTGGCTACTAGGTCAGTGCTACCAACATCTGTCCATGCACACGTGTGATACATAAGTGTCGTGTGCTGTGTCGTAAGTCAAATCTTACAGTTCACAAGGCTCAAAGCTTCCTCCTCACCACAGAACATCCTCTTCAAGTAATCCTTTCCCTCTCTTTGTACTTAATCTTCTTTCTTTCCCTTCTTGAGTCTGTCTTGCTTTGCACATCATGAGCTATGTCAATAGACTGAAATGACCTCAGTGACAATAAGCTTGAATTGGATAAACACTTCCACAGACAGCAACACACTCAATTCTGTGTCCATCTTCTGAAGAATGAAATTGGTATTGTTACACCACCTTGTTCATGGATAATACAGGGACTTAAAACTTCAATGCCAAAAATAAGCAAGGGAATATCTTCATAGCAAGTATGCAAATGTATTAGTATTACAAAAGGGTATTATATTGCTGGAAACTCATATTGGCAAAAAAGCTAGGAGTAAATGGCCTATAATAACTCATGTTTAGCATGAAAACCATTTTTACATTTGGGGCTTATTAGCACCTAAGTCTTGGTACATCAATGTAGTTTCCATATTGGTTTCTAATTCATAGAATTATAGAATATCTCAAATTGGAAGGGATCCACAGGGATCATCGAGTCCAACTCCTTGCTCCTTGCAGGACTACCTAAAAAGAAATCATATGGCTAAGAGTGTTGTCCAGATGCTCTTTGAGCTCTGAGATGCTTGGTGTCATGACCACTTCCCTGGGGAGCCTCTTCCAGTGACCAACCACCCCCTCAGTGAAGAACCTTTTCCTAATGTCCAACCTGAACTTCCCCTGGTGCAGCTTCATTCCATTTCCTTGTGTCCTATTGCTGGTCAACAAAGAGAGGAGATCAGCACCTCCCCCTCTGTTACCCCCTTAAGAAATTTGTCAACTGTGATGAGGTCACTCCTCAGACTTCTCTTTTCCAAGCTGAACAAACCAAGTGACCTCAGCCATTCCTCATAAGTCTTGCCCTCGAGGCCTTTCACCACCTTGGTTGCCCTCGTCTGGACACACTCTAATAGTCTGATGTCCTTCATATATTGAGGTGCTCAAAACTGCACATAATACTTGAGGTGCGGCTGCACCAGTGCCATGTAGAGTGGGACAATCACCTCCCTCGACCAGTGCTTGAGGCACCCCAGGACACAGGTGGCCCTTTTGGCTGCCAAGGCACACTGTTGACTCATATTCAACTTACCATCAACCCAAACCCTCAGATCTCTTTCCACAGGGCTGCTCTCCAGCCTCTCGTCCCCCTATTTGTATGTATAATCAGGATTACCCCATGCCAGGTTAAATTTCATATGGTTGGTGATTGCCCAGCTCTGTAGTCTATGCAGATCTCGCTGTAAGGCCTCTCTACCCTTGAGGGAGTCCACAGCTCCTCCTAATTTAGTATCCTCAGCAAATTTAATGTACATTCAATTCCTATGTCCAGATCATTTATAAAAACATTAAAGAACACTGGCCCTAAAATTGAGCCCTGAGGAACCCCACTGGTGACTGATCACCAGCCTGATGTAACCTCATTTACTATAACTCTTTGAGCCCAACTTGTCAACTAATTGCTCAGCCAATGTATTATGGACTTCTCTAGATGTATGCTGGACATTTTGTCTGGACAGATACTGTGAGACAATATCAAAAGCTTTGCTAAAATCGAAAAAACCCACATCTACTGGCTTCCCTTGGTCAACTAGATGGTGACTTTATCATAAAAGGAAATTGAGTTAGTTAAACTGGACTTTCCCCTCATGAACCCATGTTGGCTATGACCAATGACTGCATTGTCTCTCAAGTGTTTTTCAGTAACTTCCAGGATAGCCTTCTCCATAATTTTACCAGACACTGAAGTGAGACTGACAAACCTGTAATTACTAGGGTCTTCCTTCTTACACTTCTTGAAAATTGGGACAACATTTGCCAGCTTCCAGTCAACTGGGACCTCTCCGGGATCCCAAGACAGTTGAAAAATAACAGAGAGAGGTCTCGCAATAACATCAGCCAGCTCTTTCAGTACCCTGGGATGAATCCCATCAGGCCCCATAGACTCACGTGCATCCAGCTGGACTAGCAAGTCTTGAAGTTCAGAGTTGGCTGGGAGCTTATCAATCATCCCCCCGGTCACGGGCTTCCAACACAGGGCTCTGGAAGTCCCAGGGCCCATCATCGATGTTAAAGACAAGAGGCGAAGAAGGCATTAAACATCTCTGCTTTGTCTACGTCCCTATTTGTGAGGTTACCGACCTCATCAAGTAATGGACCAATTTATCTCTGATCTTCCTTTTGCTGTTAACATATTTAAAGATTCTTGAAAGGATTCTTGAAAGAAAATAGGAAAGTGGATTACTTTCCATTATTGCTTCACCAATTGGTAACTGCAAATATTCACATTAAAGTGTTAATTCAATGAAGGGATTTAAGGGCCTATTTGTTCTTTTATAAGCCAAAATCCAACCCATAGGAACATCTGACATCCCCATAACCTCTATGTAGACAGTTGAGCTTTGTCTACCTCCATTCTCATAAACCATTTAGGTGAAGAAAATCTGTTTTCAGGTTCTTGTTCTGCAGCAGGTCTAGCGGCAACTGTAAGAAGATGGAGGTCTGCCTGGGGATGGATGAGTAGTCAACTGAGATCTTATGGGTCACGATTAAAGGGAGGGCAGGGACAGGTGACATTATAGTGGGGGTCTGCTGCAGGCCACCTGACCAGGAAGACCAAGCGGATGAGGCCCTCTATAGACAGACAAGAGCAGCCTCATGTTCACAAGCTCTGGTCCTCATGGGGGACTTCAACCACCCCGATATCTGTTGGAGGGACAACACAGCAGGGTATAAGCAATCCAGGAGGCTCCTAGTTTGCGTCAATGATAACTTCCTTCTCTAAGCGACTGGAAAAGGGGAAACATAACCCCCATTTTTAAAAAAGGAAAAAAGGAAGACCCAGGGAACTACAGGCCAGTCAGTCTCACCTCTGTGCCCAGCATGATCATGGAGCAGATCCTCCTGGAAACTATGCGAAGGCACATGGAAAATAAGGAGGTGATTGGTGACAGCCAACATGGCTTCACTAAGGGCAAATTGTGCCTGACAAATTTGGTGGCCTCCTACAATGGCGTTACAGCATTGGTGGATAAGGGAAGAGCAACTGACATCATCTACCTGGACTTGTGCAAAGCATTTGACACTGTCCCACATGACATCCTTGTCTCTAAATTGGAGAGACATGGATTTGACCATGGATGGACCACTCAGTGGATAAGGAATTGGCTGGATAGTCACACTCAAAGAGTTGTGGTCAACAGCTTGATGTCCAAGTGGAGACCAGTTACGAGTAGCATTCCTCAGGGATTGGTATTGGGACTGGCACTGTTTAACATCTTTGTCAGCGACATGGACAGGGGGATGGAGCGCACCCTCAGCAAGTTTGCTGATGACACCAAGCTGTGTGGTGTGGTCGACACGCTAGAGGGAAGGGATGCCATCCAGAGGGACCTTGACAGGCTTGAGAGGTGGGCCTGTGCAAACCTCATGAAGTTCAACAAGGCCAAGAGCAAGGTCCTACCCATGGGTCGGGGCAATCCCAAGCACAAATACAGGCTGGGTGGAGAATGGATTGAGAGCAGCCCTGAGGAGAAGGACTTGGGGGTGTTGGTTGATGAGAAGCTCAACATGACCCAGCAATGTGCACTTACAGCCCAGAAAGCCAATCGCAGAATCACAGAATGGTAGGCGTTGGAAGGGACCTCTGGAAATCATCTAGTCCAACCCCCCTGCCAGACAAGGGTCACCTAGAGCAGTCTGCACAGGACCGCGTCCAGGCGGGTTTTGAATATCTCCAGAGAAGGAGACTCCACAACCTCCCTGGGCAGCCTGTGCCAGGGCTCTGTCACCCTCACAGTGAAGAAGTTTTTCCGCATATTTAGACAGAACTTCCTATGTTCCAGTTTGTGCCCGTTGCTCCTTGTCCTGTCACTGGGCACCACTGAAAAGAGTCTGGCTCCATCCTCTTGACGATCATATCCTGGGCTGCATCAAAAGAAGTGGGACCAGCAGATTGAAGGAGGTGATTCTCCCCCTCTACTCCACTCTCGTGAGACCCCACCTGGAGTACTGCGTCCAGCTCTGGGGCCTCCAACACAAGAAGGACATGGATCTGTTGAAGCAAGTCCAGAGGAGGTCCACAAAGATGATCAGAGAGATGGAGCACCTTTCCTAAGAAGACAGGCTGAGAGAGTTGTGCTTGTTCAGCCTGGAGAAGAGAAGGCTCCAGGGACACCTTTGAGCAGCCTTCCAGTACTGACAGCGGGCCTACAAGAAAGCTGGAGAGGGACTTTTGACAAGGGCATGTAGTGATAGAATAAGGGGTAATGGCTTTAAACTGAAAGAAGGTAGATTTAGATGAGATATAAGGAAGAAATTCTTCACTCTGAGGGTGGTGAGGCACTGGAACATGTTGCTCAGAGAAGTTGTGGCTGCCCCATCCCTGGAAGTGTTCAAGGCTAGGTTGGATGGGGCTTTGAGCAACGTGGTCTAGTTGAAGGTGTCCCTGCCCATGGCAGGGAGGTTGGAACTAGATGATCCTGAAGGTCCCTTCCAACCTAAACCATTCTATGATTCTAAGATTCCTGCTCTGCCAGGGCAGCTGGGGCTGAAATTAGGGTCTTGGACTATGAGCAGGGTGAGGCAAAACCCTGAGGGGGTCTGGGCATGGACAGTAAGACCTGTGAGTGCCCTCAAGGCCCTGACACTCTGTGAAAATGGAAAGTCTCATGGATGAGACACTGTCCCCTGTATTTTCACCAGGGTGGGGAATTAGAGTGGCCAAGTGTTGCAGGTTGTTTGCATGCGGCCAGCCTGTTTAGAAAGGAACACTGTAGTTATACAGATAATAGTGTAAAAACTAGAGTTATGCCATGCCTGTCACCTCAGTGCCGGAGAACAGACTCAGAGACATTTAACTTATCAGCGTAGATAAAGCACAGCTGTGTTAGA
The DNA here is from genome assembly GCA_009819775.1 of Phoenicopterus ruber ruber. Classification (NCBI taxonomy): domain Eukaryota; kingdom Metazoa; phylum Chordata; class Aves; order Phoenicopteriformes; family Phoenicopteridae; genus Phoenicopterus; species Phoenicopterus ruber. Next base: position 183,242,691 of record CM020215.1, on the reverse strand, counting down.
ACACATCCAAACCCGTGATGGCAGTGCTCTGTAAAGGCAATGGTGCTTGTTCAGGTGTTGAAAGTAGTTCAGCTGAAACACTGTGGAGCCAGCTAACTCTTAACATGGATTTATCACACTTAAGGCCTTTATCTCTCTCCTTCCCTTCCCACTGAAACCATCCAGTGCAGAGTAAATACTTCTGATTTTGTATCACAACAGTGCTCCTTTCTCCACAGCTGGGCTGGATTGACCCTTCAGTGGAGCCTACCATTTAAAAGTACTGATAAGTTGACAGTGTGGATGAGATTTGTCTGGCCTGATGAATAAGTCTGCATCCAGAGCAGTCACCTTCAACTTCATTTGTAGTCACTAGAAGGAAATAGAAACTCTTGGATGCAATTCATCTCACAATAAAGTAATTGTCTAAAATAGGTCAGGAGAACAGTGCCCAGTAAATTTTTTTTTTTTCCCCTTTTGATATATATAAAAGACCCAAGTGTGACTAGTTCAGAAGTAGATGTACAATGCAGCTATCTAAACTTTGGTTAGATGGCTTTCAGCCTTTTTTTTTTCAGTTGGCTTATTCCTAAGTCTTTATTTTTAAATGTAACTCATAGTACCTGATGACTTCCAAAGCAGATCTGCATTGCTGTAATAAATATCATTATTATGATAATTATTTGCAATCTCCACTGAAGTTAGAATGTTGTATAATAATGCAGAGAGAGAAGGTCACCAGCTGTCTATGCTTCTGAAAGCAGGAAGAATTCACTCACTTCCACGCTAAAGGATCTTCCGGAGTGTTATGAAACTATAGCAGCAACTGAAATATATTCTGGGCTGTTTCTCTGCACCAGGAGACCATTATCATGATAATTTAACACCTGTATCACTGATTTTTGGTAATGCAACCTGTAATCAGAGTCTGAAGCTATCCCTGAAGCAGTTATAATTTAGATTACAGTTTAATATACAATAGTATTGGTTCTGAGCATTTGGATCACAGAATGTGGAACACCTCACTAAGTGATGATTGCAATAAGTAGGATTTACCATGAAGGAGGGCAATATCATAATTCTATAGTCTTGAAATGTAGCCAGGCTTGACTGAGCTTATATCTTCAGCAGGGTGGCCCATATTTTGGCAGTGTGATACCATACAGGATGCTTTCATGAAGCATCCTTCTGGTAGTTTTGTTTAAAGTAGGCCCAGTAGACACTGCTAATTTACCTCCAGGCCATGAATTTGAAGGGCAGTCAGTATAACTCAGGAAATAGAGGAGTGCTGCGAAAAGAAAGTTTTATCAATGCGACATCTCAGGTATTACACGGAGGGAAAAATAACACAGCCAAGCAGAGCTGTCAACACTCTGCTGTGTACCTTCCACCTCTACTGTCTCACCAATACTGACAAAGTCTGGGGGACAGTAGGAACAGCATAGATGCCCATAAAGCTTTCTATTGCAAGAGATAAGCAGGGAGAAGGTATCTAAGCTATTCTCCCTGCTTATTCCTTTGGAGCTGGTTAGGAAAGGAAAATTAAATCATATCACCCAAAATGATTGTTTGTTTCTGTGCTGACAATGTTATCAGCAATGTAGGTTGTTGGTGCTGCTACAATGTGATCTGTGCTCCTATTTTAGACAAAACACTGTTTACTTTTTTTTTTTTGCTTTCCTTCTTAGTAAAATTGCTGCCTGTGCAGATTTTGCAGGTCCATAAAGCCCCAGGACTGGCTAGAGGGACTGGCAGTTGAATTATCAGTTCGGTTCAGGTGAAAAAAAGTCTTGGCCATTACACTTATTCATTGTGATAGGTTCCAGGCCAACCATCATGTAGCATCTCTACCTCAAGGTAATATAAGAGGAAAGGTAAACAGATCTTGTTTTTTTTTTCTGGACAGGACTGAATGCTTGAAATGGAAATGCTGTGTGAAATTTGATTACTTTTGAGCTTTCTACTTGACTTTTGAACAGCTTAGGACAAGATAAGGAGTGTAGCCACATTTATGTAACCTTGGTACTCAGATCCCCTGGATGAAGGTTTCAGGCATCGTTGTCATTGTCCAAAGGTGGTTCTGCCACACTGCAAATCCTTCAGTGCAGCTGACACATGACTCCCACTGAGACCAATGACATTCAGATGCCTAAATAATCAGAAAGTTCTAGACCTTAATGACTTGTCTTAGCCCTCTTCCATTGCCCAGTGAAGTCAGTGGAAATGTGTCACTGAAATTTAATATTCTTGAGGAGGAAGTTAGAATTTGCCTGGCTGGACAAAGGCCCAAAGCTTAGTATGGAGAGCAGTCCTATAGGTATAGCAGACCTTTGCAGTGTCATATTGTTGGTTTTCTTTAAGTAGGACATAAAGAGTAGTAATACAAAACTTTCTAAAACTCTAATATAACATTTTCATTTACAGCTAAGGCATTTCACTGTCACTTGAATACCTTCAAATCTCTTTCCACAAAATTCCTGTTCACCTACAACTATAGGCAAGCTGAAATGTCTTATTGCCTAGCTGTCTATTGATAACACTCACTGCAGACTCAAGTTTGTGCTAAAGCTGTGGGGAATCAACTAGCCAAGTCTTGACATTACCGAGTCATTCTGAGCTGAAGTTCATACTGCAGTTCTGAGGCAAGTCTCATGCTAATTATTTTGCTTCCAACAGAGCCTGCTGTGATTGATACACTGAAATCAAAAACTGCCTGCCCTATCAGCTTCACACAAAAGCTCTCAAGAAGGAGGGATGTTGAGCATTCATTTGTGATATGAGTGTCCCATGATTAAATCTCTCATTTGGCTAAAAAAAGATTAAATTGTCTTAAGAGCCTGATACTCTCAATGACTGAGGGTTTCAGGGAAGCTGTGTTGAAATCATAACCTTAAATTATGCAATTGAGGAATGTTCTGAGCATCTCTAAATGCCGGGTCACTGGATGTGGAACTAGTGCTGTTCTTGGTCCCACATGAACTTTCAGATCATATCCATTTAATCAGTTTAGCAAGTTTCTTTGGACTGTGTCAGTCCCACTGTGGTCTAAGCATTCAATGTTTTTCACAACATTAGAAGCCTGGCAATAGAAGTTCCCACTGACAAAAAATTATCTGGATAGTTTAGGCACCTCCAAAATTAAGTGGTAGCTGATAAGAGGCTAGTAAATTATGAATAATCTGAATTAAGGTCCCTAAAGACCTACAGTTTGTTGATCTGGCAGCTTATGTGCCTGACTCCCATAGATTTTTATGCATAACTCTTGTCATGCCATTTCAAAGGAGAACAAATAGAAGCAACAATGGTTTCATAAAGATTTTGCTATTTATACGTTATGAGATGTTAGTGTCTTGCACAATTAGGAAAATCACTCCTTTTGTAATTTCTACTGATAAGCAGCTTGAATCTACCTCTGACGAACACAGGAAAGAGCTGTTTTGTGTATCATATTATCAGCAAAGTAGTATCAAATAGCCAAATTTTATTTTTCAGACTTTTCCAAATCAATCCCAAAATAAATACTTTGGAGTTTGAAATTACTTCAGCAAAGCTTGACATGGTAATAATGGCTCACACTTGCGCTAGTTATTCCCTAACCGGGCCCTTAGCCATATTATTTGCATTTTGTCTTTGCTCACAACTATCCTTCTTATGTTCTTGTCAAAGCTATTACACTTGCTGTTGCAAAGAGAGGAGGCTATCTGTATTCCCAACATTCTGGGACAGAATAAAGGAGCAAACACTTCTGCACAAAGCTCCTTTGAGCTATTTAATTTACTTTTTGACAAAAGGAAAGATGACATTAAGCACTCAACAAAAAACAAAAATTATTTCTTAAAGCATGAAATATAAATGATAATTCAATCATTAGGAAAAATTCCATTATGTTCAGGAAAATTCCATTATGCCTTCTTCATTACAGATTCTGAACTAGCCACTGTTGTAGTGGGGTGTAAAAGTTACATTTTGTTTTGGTTTTGGTTTTTGTTTGCCTACTGACAAAAAAGTGTTCTTAAAAATGTAGATGCAAACTTCCCTTCTTCCTTCTATTTTGTTAATAATAATTAGAAAAAGCCCTTGGCTTAGGAACAAATGGGAAATTTTCAGTGGGAATAAAACAGAATAAAGCTGTTATTCCCTCTCTACTGAACACTTGTATCCTCCCTTTATTTATATATATTTTAATAGTCCATTTCTTCCTTTTAATAAAGATGATACCATACTGAAAGAAAGAAAGTTAAAACCATGAGTGACAACTAACAAAAGCCTGGAGCGTCTGGCTTTTGATATCCTTTAAATAGAAATTTTTATAAATGCAGTCACACTTGGTGCCATTTGTTGGAAAAAAAAAAATGTAGCTGCAGGTTTTAGTCAACTGGAAGTCTGAGGATGGACAATTTGGATTTATGAGAGCAATAAAAAGACCAGACAGATCCCACAATGACATATTCCAATAGGCAAGCTTAGATGTGGCCTTAACATTTGCAGTTAGGTGACATTTGAACAATAGAGTTATAAGATGGGCTAAAAAATTATTCTGATGAGTGTCCTTAGCTTTGCAGTAGTTGTGCAAACTGCTCACCTAGCATAGCATTTATTTAACTAATGTATACTGTAAGTCAGCAGTAAATATAGTTAAAATGTTTAGAGTGGGTAACCAGGTCATGAGAATTTTCTTTATCAAGAGGATTTAGAGACAGAAGTGCAGGTGAGGTGGAGCTGAGAGTATGGGACTAGAAGAAGGGAAGCTGTGAGTCTATGAAGGTGACTGGAAGACTAGGTAGCAAGGCAGATGAAATGCTGGAGGTGAAGACATCTGTAAGCTTCATCATCGCTTGTGTTTTGGGTTATCAGAGCCTGTCTGTCTTCAGAAATAGGTCCCTCCTTCTGCTCTTCCATGCAAACCGATATCCAGGGAGTTTGTTGCATCCTCCTTGTCTCATATGTCTCCAGGGTATCATGCGTGTTTTCTGAGACACTGTGTCCTCCTTACATAGATTGGAATACTTGTGTCTCAGAAAGCGGGACTTGTAAGATGAGGGAGGTTACCATCTGTCAGAAAGTGATGGTGATCAGATTGCCTTTATGTACTGGGGAATGATGGATGGGAGAAACAGGGAGGGTTGGTACCTCTTTCTCTTTAAGTGTCTGAATCATTCCTCTTGCTTTCCAGGTGGGACAACATCAAGGTAAGTCTCTAGACTGCTTGATGAGACCAGGAAGATAGCTTCAGTCCACACAACAGGGCCTCCAGGCTTGGCTATGGAGAGAGAGACATGAATGAAATGGCTTTCCTGTGTTCTGTCTTCAGTACTGGGATGCTTCCAGTCAGACTTCATTGTCTGCTTGGACTGTCTTGATTTAGTATTCTTCACAAGGATTTGGGTCCATTCAGTGATCCACATCTGGCTTAATTTAAAGACTTCTAGGTTTTTAAAGACATAAGTCCAGTCTGTCTTTTCTTTGCATCATTCTTGAAATGATACAAAATAATGATACATTTATTTCATTTGACAAAGAGAAACTAGCATTTTAAAGTTTTTTGAGGTCCAGAGTGTGAGAAGAAGAAAAAATGGTTATACATACCTGAGTTCCCAAAACTTGAGAACTGGAGAGTTTCGCGTATTCAGAGGAGAAACATTTTGTTCCTCTGACTTTTTTCTCCCTGAATGAAGATTCTGATATAAGTACATGCCTTGCTTAGTCTAGTGTTAACAGAAACTTAAACTCCTCACACACCCTTCTCCTTCTTCCCTATCCTACATGAACTAGAGTATTTTCTGTAGAAACTTTGTGTGTGTGGAATTCAGGTTAGATGAAGATAGCTATGCTTAACTGTGTATGTAGATGCCTGAACTAGGTGTCTAAGCCATTGTTGTGATAGGTGAAGGCCTAGAATGGGACTTGCTTGTCCAAAAATAGACACTTAGTTCTTCTGGGATGCACTAGGGTTATCTGAGACATCCTGAATGGGCTAATGGAGGTGACACATGACCTAAGGAAGATACATCCTTCCATACTCAGTTGGCAGTAGATGCTTACATTTCTGAATCTCACCCTTGTGACTGTTCAGATGACTTATTCTCTTGACTTCATTAATTGTACTGAGCAAGAGAAAGTATCTTAACCTTGAGATGAATGACACCTTTGAACTCTTAATTTAGTAGCCCAGACTACATAACAAGTACCATCTGAGAGCATATACTGGAGACTTAAGACCTTCTGGAGAAACACTTGGAAGCCAGACAATATAGCTTCTGTATTCTTAAGTGGCATATGTCAGGATGACTAACTGGATATATTTTTTTGAAGTTAAGAGTTAAACTTCCTTGTAGTATCTTGCCATCTCTCAGAACATTCCAGAAGTATTTTGAAAAACAAAGCTACAAATGGTGAAAAAACCTGGCATATCTCCAGCTCTGCTTTCTTCAAACTATGTCCCAACATGCCCCACACAGGTATATGTACATTCTGCTCTTGTATTGAACAAGGGTTACTAGTGCTTGTGCAGAATACACATTTGGCTAACAACGTTAATGAAACGATATATCTGATAATGTTTGCAAGGTCAGCACTGCTTTTACAATCCGTCCATTCAGTTTCACAGGGACAATGCTCTCACGTATCACTAAGCCTACAGCCGCATTCATCTCTCTCAAAATTGTTACTCTTCTCCGTAGCAAGATCTACAATTGCCTTCCCTATTCTTTTCTCACTGAACTGCATATCATTCCAAGGACAAAGATTTCAAATGGAAATAAGGAAGGCAAAAGATCTTTTCCCTGCTCTGGGACTCCATCACAGCTCTTCCAAAGTACCCCAGCGAATCCCTCTGTCATTTAACTTTTGAATACAGTTAGGTTATTTACAGTTAATTTACTAGTCCAGGAGACAGAGGTAAGGTTGTCTGAGTACACACTGTAAATCTCTATTTGCTAGCATTCAGATGACTGGAAGAACTTAGGCCTCCCTTTTCTATTTTCAGAGATATTAATGTTTCTGAATCCACATGCATAGTACAAATTCATGTCAGTGAAGTTATATCTAATTGATGATGTATTTATTAGTAATATTTTAAGTACCTTACCCAACCTAGAAACCACAGATTTATTTTCTACGTCATTGTCTTTTTCAACATGATGGCTCGGCTTTTTTTTTTCTTTTCTTTTTCTTTTGCAGAATGAGTTGTTGGCATTTCTGCAGGTAATGTGATTTTAGTTCTCGCAGCAGTGAGTCCCACAGCTGAAGCACAATAATTGAGACAGTTAATTCTTCTGTACTCATGAACCATCCTCTTTTGGCCAACATGGGAGGCTAACATTCCACTTTTCATAGGAATGCATCTGTCACAACAGACTAAGTCAAGAAAATTCCAGCAATACTCGAAACAGTGATCCAAGATTGTCTTCAACAAGGCAGAACAACTGAATGTGAGACAATATTTACTTAATGACCTGAAAATATAGTAGTTTTAAACTGCATTATTGTAAAATTTTACTTAGAAATCTTATAAATATCTCAATTGTTTTAAGTATAAGGACCAGGGCAATGATATCAAATGTCAGTACCCTGGTACTGCAAACTCAGCAGTTACTCCAGTGACATAACGAGCTACATTTTTTAAATAAGTGTGCTTTCCGTGCTATGGTTAATACTGATCCAGAAAGCATAAAATAAGTGTTTTAAATAATCTCCCTATTGAAAATCAATAATTTGTTCACTTAATATGAGCACAGTATGTGACATAAAAATAGAATAAAATTTGCATTACATTTTCTTCAAGGACTCTTTAAGGAGTCACAAACAGTGCAGAACCATTTTCTCCCTTACATCTTTTGTGAACAACATGAAAGCTGTAAGTCTTTCAAAACCATGTCCATATGCCAACTGCATACGTTTTGTATTTATTTTTACTGTGATGGTGTAGAAAACAGCGGTGTGCTGGGCAATAAGTGTAGTATGTGGAAATAAGCAAGTAGAAGCTCTGTAACTGGGGAGATTAAACTGTAATTGCTACTTTTATCTTTTTCATTCTTTAATATAATATTTTGATCCTATTTAATGTTCTACAAAAGGGGTTATACAGGATTATTGTCAGCCTTTGAAAAGTCCATTTAGGGCCTGTAATTAAGAAGATGGAGAGGAGGCCACCGCTGAAAGAATGACTTTCTTTTTATTTTAGTTTTTGGATTGTATTTAACCTTTTCAAAGGCTGGATGCTATTTTGACTAGCATTATAGATTATATACAGCTTGATTTTGCTCAGAAGGAATTAATTAAAAAGTTTGGATTCATTTTAGTTTAGAAGTTTTGTTATCAAAACAGGTGTTAATGACAAAGCAAATTATTCTTTTTATCAAATGACAGAGATAACTTCAATTAATTTTGGACTACTTCTGGAAAAGTGTGTTTTATAAAAGGACCATATTACAAAAAGGTTCTGTTCCTCCACTGTTTCTTTTCTACACTCTACTGTTAAAGTGCATCTGAACTTCTTCTACAAGCTTGGTTATAGGGAGTTCTCACCTCCCAATTGGAAAACCATATCACTGTATTGACAAGGCACTAATGTTTTCTAGTTAATAAACAGAGGCTTTCAGCAATGGTTTCCATACAGAGACCTTTTGTTGTATCGAAGGAAAATGTCACTTGTTACATCAATTTGGGGACTAAATTTATTCCCAGATTAACTCAAGTAACATGAATGGAGAAGTGGATTTTTCAAAGTGTTTTGTACACACTTCTCTACTTCATAGCGTTTTCCTGTTTTCTGATGCATAATTTATAATTTTAAAAAGTTAGTGAATTGTTATTTTTTAAAATATATTTTCATCCTGATTATCCACTGTCTTAGATTTTGGTTACTCATGCACAGACTGCTCACAAATTATAACCAACCAAACTATAAAATTATTTTTCACCCATTTTGGAGATATGTAAATGACCTTAGCAGAAGGCAAAGGAAAGCTAAACCTCACTGTGAAATATCCTTTCCTTTGAGAAGGAAAACAAACAAACAAAAAAGGATAAGCTGTCCATGCAAAAACACCCAAACAAAACCAACCTCCCCAAAATAAAAAACAAACCAAAAAAAAAGGTGAAGAATAATTCTACCTCACTGTTTCACATGAAGCCTTGTAGGAGTAGAATGAAAATGCCAATTAGAGTTTATTGATTTTTTTTTTTTTTTTTCTGTTCTCTGAAAGGAAACCTTCACTTTCATAAAATCATTGGTATTTATTCCAACATGACAAATATTTTTTTATGTGCTATTTCTGTATACTTGAGCAACTTCAGACTGTCAGGTAACTGATTAATTTCCTTAACTTCAATCTCACTGAATATAATTCCATATTGACAGAAACCTGTGGAATTTGTCCTTTACAGCAGTCTTCTATAAGAGCTGTTATAAAGAATAACATCTATAATGGTGCTCACTCTGGCTATGAGGAATTTTATGCTTGTTGACTTTTGTCTACAGCAGTACAGATTTCAGAAAGCTTCAGAGGTGACTAGAGATCTGGGAGCCCTAAGTTTTTTTAGGAACTCTGTGTAAGGCATCTGTGGAGAAATTGAACATTGAGACTTCAACAATTCTTTTAAAACTAGATTGTATTGAAGGAGTTTGTGTAGGCAATGTAGGCAACCTATGGTGAGTTTACACTTTGTTAATTACCAATACCTTGGTGAAAACAGTCTGAACGATCCTCCACCTCCCCACAAAGAGGGGAAAAAGGAGAGGGATAACAGTGTCTCATCCTGAATCAGCTCAGTGTTTTACTAGCCAATCTGCCCAGAACCAAAGAACATCAAATGCAATCCCCAGACACGTGGATTGTATTAGGGATGGAATAAGAAGCCTTAACTCTGTAGTTCCTGGCTTTTGTTGGATTATTTTTACACATCTTTTGTATTTAGGGAGGATTATGGCGCATATGGTCAATAAGATCACACAGTCCTTTTAGACCCCTATAATACTTCAAGGTGCAATGAAGTGAGTTAAATATGGAGAGAAAAGCCAGTCTGAGTCTCATAGCTTTTGGAGTTTTAAGTGAAAACTTGTTGCACATTTTAACGAGGATCTTTCCATAATTTTTAACATTAACAGAAAAAAAATGTAGAAGAGAATAAAGAAGATGTCATACTAAAAGACGTGGTCTGATTACAGTGACAATTATTCTCCATTTCATCCATGGTGATCATAGGAGACCCTTTAGAGCTGTTATGATTTTGGTTGAAGTGCATGGGACACTACTACTTAATTTCCATGAGATCTTAATGTAATTGCTATGATTCCTCCATCAAAAGCATAATCATACATTCTACGCTTGTCATGGTGTATTGTGCCAATAAATACTACTAAGGAAATTCTTCATGCACAGCTCATTGACATAATAGACTATAATGTTTTTTTAGTGCTGCTATGGTCTACGGTATCAATGCCTACTGAGGGAGACTTTAAAGCACTCATCCAAGTACGTAGGGTAACTATACATAATAAAAATCTTTATTAAGTTTTTGGAAATAAGCAATTATTCTGCACTGCACTGCACTGTTCATTTTATTTATAAGTGCCAAAATCATTAGCATACACAAGGGACAGATGTGGTATTCAAATTTTCCCTTAAAGATTGAACTAACTTCACTTTCATAGGCTTCAAGAACCTTCAAGAAAGTTTTTTTTTGTGTTGTCTTTCATTTTTCCTAATGTCAAAGTGCAAAAATACAAAGGAAAAACGTAATTCTCTCTCGCTTAATGATCTCATGCTTCTCTATCATTTTGTAAGAAAAGGTTACAGTTGCCTCATCTTCCTACCTATAAGCTGTGCCTCTAATCTGAAACTCTTGTCTAAATTTTCTCTCTGTGAAATGGACAGAGAGAAGTACCTCCAGAGAACGATTTGGAGGAACGTTCATAAACCAGGTACCTAAAATGAGTGGGACAAATGACTCACTGAAGAATTTAGCTTCCTGGCAAATACACGCCACAGGAAATATATCTCAGTCCTTATGTAGAAAATACAGATGCTATTTTCAGAATTTCAACTAATCTAGATGAAAAGGGATTAGTTTAGGACAGCAGAAAGGACCTTTCATGCTAAATAGGATGCAGTGCTGAATAACTACCACTTTCTGACATGACTACCAAGAGACTCAACAGGAAGTTCAAGAAACCGTGCAGCTGTCACTGATACATTAACTTTGCTAGAGGAAAGTTGAACCAACCCCCTAGAGTATGCTCTAGATCATCAGAAAACTTGTTTCCTCTCTTTTGTAGAATATTGTAGTGGATTGACCTTGGCTGGTCACCAGGTGCCCACCAAACCACTCTATCACTCCCCCTCCATCAACAGGACAGGGGAAGAAAACATGATGAAAAGCTCGTGGGTTGAGATAAGGACAGGGAGATAACTCAGCATTTACTGTCACAGACAAAACAGACTTGACTTGGGGAAATTAATTTAATTCATTGCCAATTAAACAGAGCAGGATAATAAGAAATAAGAACAAACCTAAAACCACCTTCCCTCCCATCTCTCCCTTCTTGCCCAGGCTCAACTTCTCTCTACCTCCTCCCTCTGAGCAGTGTAGGTGGATGGGAATGGGGTTTGCGGTCAGTCCATGACGCTTTGTCTCTGCAACTCCTTCCTCCTCGTGCATTTCCCCTGCTCCAGATTGCAGTCCCTCCCTCAGGATAGAGACCTTCACAAACTTCTTCTTTTCCTTCTATGATAAGGTCACCTGCCTAGTGGATGAAGGGAAGGCAGTGGATGTAGTTTTTCTAGATTTTAGTAAGGCTTTTGATACTGTCCCTCACAGCATCCTTCTGGACAAGTTGTCCAACTGTGGGATGAGCAGGTTCATAGTGCGCTGGGTGAAGAACTGACTGAAGGGCAGAGCTCAAAGGGTTGCAGCGAATGGGGCTACATCTGGCTGGCAACTGGTCACCAGCGGTGTTCCTCAGGATTCAATTCCAAACTGGGAGGTGCTGTTGGCTCTCTTGAGGGACAAGAGGCCTGCAGGGGAGTCTAGATAGATTGGAGCATTGGACTATGATTAATGGAATGAAATTTAACAAGTCAAAATGCCAGATTCTGCACCTAGGACGGAGTAATGCTGGGCACAAGTATAAATTGGGAGAGGAGTGGCTGGAGAGCAGCCCTGCAGAAAGGGATCTGGGGATGCTGGCGAACAGCAGGCTCAATGTGAGTCAGCGGTGTGTGCCCTGGCAGCCAAGAGGGCAAACCGCATCCTGGGGTGCATCAACCACAGTGTAACCAGCTGGTCAGAGGAGGTGATTATCCCACTGTATTCAGTGTTGGTGCAGCCTCACCTTGAGTGCTGGGTGCAGTTCTGGGCCCCACAATTTAAGGAGGATGTGAAGGTACTTGAACGCGTCCAGAGGAGGGCAACAAAGCTGGTGAAAGGGCTGGAAGGAATGTCCTATGAGGAGGAGCTAAGGACTTTGGGCTTGTCTAGTTTAGAGAGAAGGAGGCTGAGGGGTGACCTCATTGCTCTCTGCAGCTGCCTGAGGAGGGGAAGTGGAGAGGGAGGTGCTGAGCTCTTCTCCCGGGTATCCAGTGACAGGCTGCATGGGAATGGCTCAAAGCTGCACCAGGGGAGGCTTAGACTGGACATAGGAAGCATTTCTTTACCAAGAGGGTGGACAAACACTGGAACAGGCTTCCTAGAGAGGTGGTCAATGCCCTAAGCCTGTCAGTGTTTAAGAGCCATTTGGACAATGCCCTTAATAACATGCTTTAACTTGGTCAGCCCTGAATTGGTCAGGCAGTTGGACTAGATGATTGTTGTAGATCCCTTCCAACTGAAATAGTTCTCTCCTCTTCTCTTCTCTTCTCTTCTCTTCTCTTCTCTTCTCTTCTCTTCTCTTCTCTTCTCTTCTCTTCTCTTCTCTTCTCTCTTCTCTTCTCTTCTCTTCTCTTCTCTTCTCTTCTCTTCTCTTCTCTTCTCTTCTCTTCTCTTCTTCTCCTCTCTTCTCTTCTTCTCCTCTCTTCTCTCTCAACATGGGTCCTTCCCACAGGCTGCACTTCTTCAAGTACTGCTCCAACATGAGTCCTTTCCATGGGGTACAGTCCTTCAGGAATGGACTGCTCCAGCATGGATCCCCCATGGGCCACAGTTCCTGCCAGGATCCTACTTCAGCACAGGCTCTTCATGGGCTGCAGCTTCCTTCAGGGCATTTCCACCTGCTCTGGCACAGGGTCCTCCGTGGGCTGCCATGTGGATATCTGCTCTGACATGGTCCTTCATCGGCTGCAGCAGGACAACCTTAGTAACCATGATCTTCTTCACAAGCTGCAGCAGAATCTCTGCTCTGGCACCTGGAGCACCTCCTCTCCCTCCTTCTTCACTGACCTTGGTGTCTGCAGAGTTGTTGCTCTCACATTGTTTCACTCCTCTCCTAGCTGCTGTTGCACAGTGCTTTTCACCCTTTCTTAAATATGTTGTCACAGAGTTGTTACCAGCATCGCTGATGGTTGGCTCAACTTTGGCCAGCTTCAGGTCCATCTTGGAGCAAGGTGAAACTGGCTGTGTCTGACACAAGGGAAGCTTCTGGCGTCTTCTCACAGAAGCCACCCCTTCAGTAACCTTCACCCTCCACCCCTCCCCACTACCAAAGCCTTGTCACGTAAATCCAATACAAATATAAACCAGATTTAAAAAAAAAAAAGAAATTATGCATTTTTTCCATTTCTGTCTTTTCCTTTTTTCCCTTTTCCTTTCCCATCTCTCTTTTCTCTTTTCCCCTTTTTTTAATCTCCTTCTTTCTCCTTCTCCTTCTCCTTCTCCTTCTCCTTCTCCTTCTTTCTTTATCTTCTTTTTCCTTTCTGATTTTAACCCTAAACAACTGATATACAGTCAATGGTGATATGACATTGCCTAATTATGATGAGACAAAAAAATCTTTTTTTTCTTCAGTTGGCTGTGAAAATTGCAGCCTGAGGCAATATACTCAAGCTGTTTCTGGATTTCAGTAGGGTTCTGGCCTGGATGACACAAACTAAAAGTTTGGAACTTCACACTTCTTCACTATGAGGGTGAGGCACTGGAACAGGTTGCCCAGAGAAGCTGTGGATGCCCCATCCCTGAAAGTGTTCAAGGCCAGGTTGGATGGGGCTTTGAGCAACCTGGTCTAGTGGAAGGTGTCCCTGCCCATGACAGGGGGGTTGGAACTACATGATCTTGAAGGTCCCTTCTAAACCAAACCATTCTATGATTCTATGATGATTCCCTACTGCAAGAATTTCCCTGAGTTTGAGTAATATCTGCACAGGTAAAGTATCTCATATGGAGATAAACTATATAAACTATTGTTTATACACTATATAAACTATTGTACTGCATTTGTGTGAGAAGGCTTTGGTAGCGGGAGAGCTAGAGAGGTGGCTTCTGTGAGAAGGTGCTAGAAGCTTCCCCCATGTCCGGCAGAGCCCATGCCAGATAGCTCCAAGATGGACTTGCTGCTGGCCAAGGCCAAGCCAATCAGCAACGGTGGTAGCGCCTCTGGGATAACATAGTTAAGAAAGGGGAAAAACAACCTGTTGTGGGAATATAGCAGCAAAGAGAGAAACGAGATGTGAGCGCAACAACTCTGCAGACACCAAGGTCAGGGAAGAAGCGGGGTGGGGGGGGAGGTGTTCTAGGTGCTGTGGCAGAGATTCCCCTGCAGCCCGTGGTGAAGACCATGGTGAGGGAGGCTGTCCCCCTGCAGCCCATGGAGGTCCACAGTGGAGCAGATATCCACCTGCAGCCCCTGGAGGACCCCACGCCAGAGCAGGTGGATGCACCCAAAGGAGGCTGTGACCCCGTGGGAAGCCCATGCTGCAGCAGGCTCCTGGCAGGAGCTGTGGACCGGAGAGAGGAGCCCACACTGGAGCAGGTTTGCTGGCAGGACTTGTGACCTTGCAGGGGACACATGCTGGAACAGACTGTTCCTGAAGGACTGCACCCCATGGAAAGGATCCATGCTAGAGCAGTTTGTGAAGGACTGTCTCCCGTGGGAAGGACTCATGTTGGAGAAGTCCGTGGAGGACTGTCTCCCATGGGAGGGACCCCACGCTGGACCAGGGGAAAAGTGTGAGGAGTCTTCCTCCTGAGGTGGAAGCAGCGGCAGAGACAACGTGTGATGAACTGACTGCATCCCCCATGCCCCGTCCCTCTGCACTGCTTGGGAGGAGGACGTAGAGAAATTGGGAGTGAAGCTGAGCCCGGGAAGAAGGGAGGGGTGTGGGGAAGGTGTTTTTAAGATTAGTTTTATTTTTCTGATTTCATTGGCAATAAATTAAATTAATTTTTCTCTAAGTTGAGTCTGTTTTGCCCATGACAGTAATTGGTGAGTGATCTCTCCCTGTCCTTATCTCGACCCATGAGTCTTTTGTTATATTTTCTCTCCCCTGTCCATTTGAGGAGGGGAGTGATAGAGTGACTTTGGTGGGCACCTGGTATCCAGCCAGGGTCAACCCACAACAATTATGCATGTGGACATCTGAACCTAACCCCCTTAAGCACTTGCTGAGTGGTGCTGTACTGTGAACTGCATTTTTAGATAAGACATGGATCTGTATTGGGCCACTTTCACTTCTTGTTCCTTGGTTTCTGTGAAAGGGAGTTGATGTATGTGGACTAGGACCTATGAGTGCACAGCAATGCAAACTGACTGCTCAATATAGACACAACTAAGAAGAATGTCACACAAAGAATTCAAACTGTGATGTACCTCTCGGTTTCCTTAGGATGTGGCAGTACTTATACTAGATGTTTGTTTTTGCTACAGAACATTTTATGTGAGAGAGGAGAAGTACTTAAATTAAGTCCATCTTTCCCAACAGAAAAAGGTTTTTCTACCAATGACTTTCCATTAGCATTGAAGCTTCGGTCTCTTAGTGAAGTCTTCTTTAGTGAAATAGGCATTTCCACTGTTGCAGTGTTCAGTCCAGTTAGAAACCAAGCCAAAGCTGTACAGGTACAGATCGTGTTTTAAACCAAGTACACCGACGCAACCATACCTGTACAAAAAATCCATAATGTAGACAAGCTTTTTGACAATATTCTTTTCTTGACCGTTTGCCCTATAAAGATAGCACACTAAACAAGCCCTTTGGCTCAATAACCATACTAGCAGGGAGCAGTGATAGTTGTGTACCTGCGTCAATATTCCAGCTTTTGTGCAAGGTTAGATATATGGATTGTCTTCACACACAATGTATTATTTTAGATCCAGTAAAATGTACAGCAATCAGCATATAAATGCACAGCGTACAAAAGACCCAGACTACTTCAGAGTCTGGGAAAAAAGTTCTAGCTAGTCAAACTAAAGTTTAAAATAGAAATATACTTTTGGAAATGCCTTTTACTGTCAAATGAATCTAAATGAGAATAACAACATTTTTAAAATATGTAACATAAATATGTAATATATATAATAAATCATTGTTATATGTGATAAATCATGACCTATAATAATAGTTAATGTATAGTATACTGCATGTAACAATATGATAATATTTTAATAACATATTTTACTGTAATTTATATTATATCTATTATATTTAATTTACTTCATAACATGTATAAGACAGAATTTCTTTGGAAATGTCCGTTAGCTGTTAGCATAAGCAGTGTTTTTGTTATGGAGGTGTATAAAACACTAGTCATTATTTCTAAGTGATGAAATGAACATACTGAAGATCATTAATAACTGCCTAAGTGTTAAGTGCCCCTATTTACCCAGCATAGCCATCTTTCCCCATGAAACAATCAAGTCTTCAGTAAATTCAACCAAAACATCAAACAAAAAGATTAACCAAAAGCCTAACCACATAAATGTTGTACATAGCACACTGAAGTGATCAGCGTTTATCAGCCAACCTCTGGGGAGTGAAATGCAAAGGCATGATCTGGAAACTCCTATAACTGAGAAGTAGGATTCATTTCCTGAGGCTGAGCTCTATGCTGATGCGCTTACCTGTTACAGCTCCCAAATGAGATGAAAGCTAGTTTGGGTATGTTGACAGTCTAGAGTACTAACAGTAGCGTAAATGATCCAAAGAACTTCCTATTTGTTGTCTTGTTCTACCTGAAAATGTTTTCAGTCACTTTCCAATCTTGTTGCATAGGTCTGTTATGATTCTAACTTGCTTGAGGCTTTAAAGATATTCAGGAGTAAGCCGATCTGCACATAATAGGTGACATGGAGACAGTGCAGAGGTTCATGCCCCAGTACTATTTGAACGTCTGTTCTTTGCACTGAGGAAATCCATAGCTGTTCATGTTGAAATTTTCAGCCTTCACATGTAGCCTGAGGAGGAGCAGCTGCAAAATCTCGGTGTCTTAAAATGATAAGAAACATTATGAACCTTATCTCCTATCTGATAATCCAAGGCTGTCAAGAGTAGCAGTAACACCTCTGTAGCCAACGACCTAAAGGTGAACATACACTTCTCAGAGATACATGTATGCCAACACAACATCAGGCAAGGAGTTTCTTACCTCAGCAAGTATTTTGTCAATGAAGCACATCTAGTTTGCTTTCACTCAGGCCATGGTTTGATTCATACATTGTGAATGTACTGAAACTGTGGAATCTAACTACAATGAAAAGGTAAACATAGACCCTGAATGACCTCAAGAAGGCTGATGGCGTATGTAATGCCCAATCTTTTATGATTTGCCCTAAAGTTGCATAGAAATACTCATTGGGAGAGGCAGTTGTGAATTACTTGACAGCACTTTGTGTTCTTTTTCCCAGCAATATTCATCAGTCTAGATAAGATTTCATTAGGAGGGTTTTTCACATGAAAAAAATGGTGAAACTCGAGAGAAGTTCAGCGCAGAGCAATCATTATTTAGAACTGAAAACGAACTGGAAGAGTAGATTCTGATCTTTACTTTCTTTCAAAAATCAAATAAAATAGACAATGATTATGAATCTCTCACATCATGAGTGTATATTTTAGCCTCTGAACTGGAGAAGCAAGCCAGAGAGAATGTATCGAAAAGCTGGATTTTACAGTCCTGAGGTTTGACCATTTGCCTGAGATATGAAAGACACACTGAAGACACACATCCTTATACTCATTCAGTGGTTCAACTTAGCCCTTCTGCTTCTCCTTCACTCCAGCACCTTAACACAGAGCTAGTAGCAAGTCTGTCTTGGATACATTGGTCTCTTTACCTCAGAAGATAGGTGTCTTTGGTACATTGTTTAAAAGTCTCAATTTTGTTCCATCATGAAATTAAAATTAAATTTAGAAACCTTACACTTTTCCAAAAAGGATTTTTTTTTAAACTTCTGTTCATATCTTTAAACATGAAACATTATTAGACTGAAATATCCTGCACCCTATGTGTGAGCTGTCATTAGTAGAATCATTGGTTATGAAACACAGTTCTCTCAAATCCCTCTGGACATAAGTAATGGAGAAGTTGGAAATATGGCCACCTCTGATAATACTTCCCATTTCTTTGTCAGGACCTACCACACAGGGAAATAGGATATGAAGGAATGGAATCCTTCCTGGTGGCAAACTTGGTATTTTCTTATCATGCTCAAAGTGGACTCTGAAACTACTACTGACAAAGACAGACATGAACCAATTTGAGCACCTCGCCAGCCTCTAAGAGAGAAATGTGTCAATAGGCTACAATATGTGCTCCTATTATTTACTTAGGACCCTGGTTTTAGTTTCTTTTCCTTCTTCCAGGAAAGACTGATGGACAATATTCACAGTGAGTTCTCATCACAGAAGTGTTTTGCAATGTCTGAAAATCTCTGGATTTCAGAGATCTGAAGAATGATCTGAGAATCTTAACTTCTGAGAAAGAACTGCCTGCTAGTCCTGTTTATTTTATTTACGTGTACATGAAATATTACTTTCTTACACAAATCTTAATAACAACATTTCAAAGCAATAGGTTCCAAAGCACCAAGAACGTGTCCTATTCAGTTACATGCATGCATGAGCATGCACAAACACACTCATACAGAGACACACTTTTTTCTACTGCATAATGACTTGCATGGTGATATGAAATTCTTTAGATGCTTAAAAATAAATTATGCAGTGATAAGGACATTATAGTTATACAGAAATGTAGATGCTCCCTCTTGGCTTCCTTTTGCTCACTCGTAGTTTCACGTGACATCACAACTAAACTGATTGGTATTGATATTTTTAATGGCTATCTCCGAAAGCAAAGATGGGATTAATCAAAGTTTGAATCTTTCAAATCCAAGGTCTTACAAAAAGGTCACCATAGTCTATTCGAGTAGGTTTGATGACACCAAACCTATGCAACTTTATTTCTAGGAAATTGTCAACAGACACCGTAAAGACAATATGTGATCCATTTATAGTTTACAGACAGACTGATATAAATGAAATCTATGGTGTCCATGTGTAACTAACTCTGACTCCTGCACTGCTAAATTTATAAGACTTAAGAGGCTAAGCTCTGCTAGGAGGATTGATTGATAGGATTAGAATTGTCTGTGGCTTTTGGATCTATCAGGGTAACGAGTATAAAAAGTGATGACACAAAGCTCTGTATAGAAGTTTTTAAGTAACAAGAGGGTCAAAACCACTGGGATCATGTTTATTTGTACCAAAGACATATGCGTAACTATTGATATTTCCTAAAAACAATATAAATATCGTAGACTAATTCTAGCCTGAATGCTTCATTCAGCATCTGCATATAGCTCTCATTGCCACTAATTTTCATGTGTTGTTACAGTTATTCATTCTTAATATTTTATTAATTTTTATTGCCTCTGTAAATATCTAGTCAATCAAACAGATAACACAGAAAACAGTCCCTATTATAAAAGAACATCTTCACGACAATGAAAATGTCAATAGGAAAACCACAGATGAATGAAATGGTAAAACGGCACTTTCAGTGAAAGGATGACTCAATTATAAAACAATGTTCACTCAGTAGCTTGAGAACAGAATAGAATAGAAGCAGAAATTTCCAGATATTATAGATATTATTAAAACCAATAATGATTTAACTGCCACAAAACCTCTTGTGAGGTGAAAAAGGGTTATAGCCCATATTTTACAGATGGAGAAAATGATGCACAGTAATTTTATACGCCTCCATCTTGATGTGCCAAAGCTGAAACACTTGTGCTTTGATTTCAGAGTTGATGAACACCTACAGCTCTAAGTGAAGTTAATCATGACGCACAGAGTAGTATCTGGAAGCACTAAGAACACATTTTTTTCAATGAAGATTGAAAGGGTGATTTTTATTTTTATTTTATAATATTTAAACTATTCTTCACCCACTTTTACATTTCCAAGATTAGATCTTGGCTTTCATATTGAAAGATGTTTTTTGTCATATTATGTTTGGTATTTTATAGTTTCCACTATACTGCCTGGAAGGCACATTCAGCCTGAAAGTCTTTATTTCGTCTTTTGTCAGTCTCCTACTAACAACTTCCTTTTTATGTCTTCTTTTCTATTATGATTAATAGTTTACATTTGTATTTGGAATACTTCAAGCTACAGTCATGGCAATCCCTTTCACAATTCCTTTCTATGTCTTCTGACACCACATGAATATTTGTGTTCGATCATTTTTTCTGTGGGTATGCAGTGAAGATAGTATGTATGTGTAGTTTCTCAGTATGTTTTATAGTAAATGTTTTACTTCTTTCAGGGGCACAGAAGCCTCTGCCTATGTAGTAGTGTACTGGACCCAATGATTGGAAATACTTTCAGACGTCAGGTCTGGGAAATCACTCAGAAAAAGAAAGAAAAAGAAAAATTGGGATTCTCCTTTTCACAGGCTTTTTTTAGTACTCGATCTATCACATGGGTATTATGACTGATCTAATCTAATTGGCCCACCAATCACCAGTCCACCCTTTGACACCAAAAACAAATACATTTTTTTAGCAATACTCGAACTTTCCTCCTCTGTAACAATATGTTATGTCAGCACAACTCATACATGACCCCTCTTTCAGAGTTTCCTGGTGTAGCTCGCAGACACTGAAATGTGATCAAATGTTAATAGTTAAAACATATAAAATAGTTCTTCTCTTAATGAAGAAATTTTTAAAAATGAACAAAACTTAAAAAATAAATTTGTAAAACAACGATAACTTTGGAAAAGGATTTACATACACTGTTAAAAATATAAACAGTAGCTTAGAAAAGTCACTAGTTGTACCAAATACCGTACAGAACAGTATCAGTGACTGTAGTTTTACGGTGCCTCTGAAACATAATACACCTTGAGAGTATCTTTAATGGGATGAGTGACTCCCCCTCTGGACTTCCAAATAGAAGTCTCAGTGTAGTACAAAATTCCTTTTACCTTGCATGCTGATATCTCTATTTCTAAGAAATGCTTTTTAAAGCATTTAGAGACTAAACTCACCTTAAATTCCTTTGCCTAGTCAAAGGCGATAGAGAAGTCCTTTGAAGAGATTTCTGAAGAGAAATACAGAGGGCCTTGGAAAGAGGCTGACTGAGGATTTACTGGGAACCAGGAAATGGATTTGAGTTAGCACAATGCTAGGGGCAAGTTAAACTATCATCTAATATGCTCCTTTCCTAAAGTTACTGAGGAACACATACAGAGTTTTTCCGGTATGAGATTTCACAATTTCTAATAAATAATGTGAAAAATAAATCTTTTTCCTCCTAGGATCAGGAACTCTGAAGGTTTATCATTACAATTGGAAAAAGCAGTTAGATAAAGAAAGTTGAGCATATGTAAATTCTACACAAAATATCCTCTTAGGGGCCTAATGTATCTCACCTAACCGACTTGCACCTGCTCTGTTGTGTCTACTTATTGACAGACGAATAATTCATCCTGTTATAATGGCAATTTATAAATTTTCTGTAGGGTTAATTTCAGAACAAGTTGTGTTGTAAAGTGTCTCAGTAGTGCTTAATTAGTCTTGTCTGTTGCTCTATGCTAAAACTAATAAAATATGTCGGTATCTGGAAACTTGGATGAAGCTTTTTAATGTTGCCTTCATCTGATGTAAGTTATTGCGGTGCCTTGGCCAACAACCCCACCCAGCCGCTCACTTGCTCCCCCTCCTCAACAGGATGGGAGGAATGAAAAAGCTTATGGGTCAAGACAGAAAGTTTACTGTCACGGGCAGAACAGACTCAACTCAGGGAAAATTAATTTAATTTATTGCCAATTAAAAACAGAGTTGCATAGTGAGAAAGACAAAAAAATGAAACTTCCCACTCTCTCCTTTTGAGGCTCAACTTCACTCCTTCAGTCCCAACTCCTCTCTTCCCCCAGCTCCCTCCACCTGAGGCTCCACGAGCAGTGCAGCGAGATGGGGAATGGCAGTTGGGGTCAGTCCGTAACAGTTCCTCTCTGCTGTTGCTTCCTCCTCACACCTTTCCTCTGCTCCAAACTAGGCTCTCCACAAGCTGCAGCTTCATTTAGGTAATATCTGCCTGCTCTGGTGTGGGGTCCTCCACAAGATGCAGTGTGGATATCTGCTCCAATGTGGTCCTCCATGGGCTGCAGTGGGACAATCTGCATCATTGTTGGTCTTCTCCATGGGCTGCAGAGGAATCTCTGCTCCAGCACTTGGAGCACCTCCTCCTCCTTCTCTCACCTTGCTGTCTGAAGGACTATTTTCTCACATTTTCTTCCTCTCTCCTCATTGCCTGTGTAGAATTTTGCCCTTTCTTAAATACATTTTTCCAGAGGTGACACCATCTTGGCTGAGGGGCTCAGCTGTGTCCTGTGGTGGGTCTGCTGGAGCTGGCTGGAACTGGCCTCTCCTCACAGAGGCCACCCCTGTAGGCCCTCCTTGCCAAAGTGTTGTCATTTACTTCCAACACAGTCATCCAGAGAAACTGCTCAGATAATTTGCTATCAATA
This sequence comes from Phoenicopterus ruber ruber, assembly GCA_009819775.1. NCBI lineage: Eukaryota > Metazoa > Chordata > Aves > Phoenicopteriformes > Phoenicopteridae > Phoenicopterus > Phoenicopterus ruber. The sequence continues at coordinate 183,219,810 of CM020215.1, read as the reverse complement.
ATATAATGAACTCAAAGTTGTTGGGTTTTTGGTTTTTTGTTCCTTTTATGAATTAGCAACAAGTAATAGGTTGAGGTTTTCACTCATCTGAGGTTTACCACTGCCCAATGTCTAGTTTGTGGTAGGACATTATTTTAATGTCACAACTTTCTTTCCTTGAGCTAGGACAGTGTTGTTACTTATAAAAGTTGTATGTTTTTAAGTCATAAGATACTATTTCTCATGAGTGATTGGAAGACTTTTAGGTTTTTACAACACTAATATTCTTTTCTTCCTCTGAAGGTATGTTAGTAAGCTAAGAATAACGAATATATATTGCATATATGTAAAAATTCATTATAGTAAATAATAGATAGTGATAGTAGAGCTGCATAGTTAAATTTTCATTACATTTTCCATTACAAAATCTGTCTGCAGATGTTTATAGCTTTTCTAAATTTGTACAGTTGGAAAAACAGAGAGCTCGTGCAGAGTGCTTACATGCCCAAAAGCCTGCCATTTTCTACCAGTTGTATCTAATAAGAATATTATGTCCCTCTTATAAACACACCTGGTTTCTACTTTTAGACCACTGCCATGGTATACATGACATATTAATTCACTCCGCTTGATTTCTTTGCCCTCTTTCTGTACAAGATACAGGGTGCAGAAACCCCATTTCTGGACTACTCTCAGCGTGGCACTGAACTGCGCCTTGTGGCTGGACTAGCTCTAGCACTGCCCTGTACTGCCCAGCGCAAGCACAACTCACCGATCAGCATCCGACTGGCACAGATCTGCTGTTTGAGCTTGTAAAGCATTCTCACTATCCACTATATGGTAATTTTCACATAACAATAGAAAACAGATGTTTTGAATAGATAATGAGATTACAATTCTGAAGTAAATAAGTGCAACATTTTTCAGCTTCATTGCAGTGAGATACTGCGAATAGATGTATCTCACCTAATGTGTATATCTAAAAGTTAGAATAAGATTCCATATTTGCTGGCAGTATTACCTTAAAATATTCGTCACTCCTACAGACCTGTATTTTTTCTGCCTCAATTTGTGTTGCCCTCTTTATCCTCCTGGTTTACAGAAATGTATAAGCAACTGGACTGAGAAACTGTCTAAGTCAAAAAATTGCCAACTACATACTTCTGAAATCACAGATAAAGTCTCTGAATTTCAGCTCATCATTTTAGTTCCACTTTATAGTCAAAATAAAGAAATAGACATCCCTGAAAGGTGATTTATCTCATCTTGAGATGTCTATTTTTCCTCAGTGATATAAAGGGATCCAACTTTGACTTAGACAAGTAACTTTTAGACAACTGAAGCTGGATGAGATGAATCACGTGCTGCACGAACACAGCTTTAAGTACTGAAAATGTAGCTTTGCTACAGAAACAGTTGGCATACTGCTTACGCGTCCTTAATTCTTTTTGAAACTGATTTGTAAGATCTATTAAAAATCCCACAAGAGCTAAATTTTCGGGTGTTGGAGAACCTTATTTGCATGAGTCATAAATTATTATAAATTCCTAAGCCCTATTTGACTGCCAGTGTTCTTACTTTCTTTTTGAATGTGAAGGGTTTTTTGTTCTGTTACTTGATAATAGTACGTGGGCTGTGCATGGATCAGAGGTTATCTACTCTCTAACTTTCCTTTACTACTCTTGCCGTAAATGCTGAACCGTCTAGTTCAGCTTTGCTTTACGGTGCTTTATTTCTTATAAGGACAGCATCCTGTAAAGAAAGGAGGAGATAGTTCTGTCTGCTCGGAAATTTGCATGTGAACGCTAGCTACAGAGCAAGTAAATGCACATTCACCATGAGCACAGTTCGTGGAGTGCTGAGGACACAGAGAGCCTCAGAGGGAATGATTGTTTCACAACAAGGAGCTCATGCATTTCAAATTGCTCAGCACCTGGGCTTGAAATGAGTCCATGCTCCTGTTGCTTAATACTGTTGCACAGTAGTTTTGGCAACAAGACTGACAGCTTGAAGGGTTATTCTCAAAATCATACAGCATGTTAAATTCTGGTAATGTATTTTTTTCCCTCCCCTGGCAAGATTACAAGAAAAAATTGGCCGGATCTTTGTAGATGTGCATCTGGCTGAATGGCAAAGCCTGGCTATCAATTTTATCACTATTAATTTATTATTTCCTGGTTTTTGCACTTTATTTAGCCAACATAAAACTTTGCCTTAAGAAAATCACTTTTTTCCCGCCTAAGGGATGAATATATGTGCTCATGATTTTCAGACATTGTCTCGATTAACTTTTGACTGCTTTCATGGCATTGAGAATCTAAAATTTGTGCAAATATGAAAGCCGATAGCTACCTGCAAAGCCAGGTGCTCTCTGTATGAATGTCCATAGGTCAGACTGAGTGTCCGTGTAGCCCAGCACCTCTTTGCTGTAAATGATTTGTGGTGGATACGTAGGGAAAGAATAAGAAACTAGGCAAATGTAGTATTGTTCTGCCCTCATATTCGGTCCTGTCTTTAACTTGAGGTCTTCCTGAACCATCTGATAGTGCAGAAGAACGGGGGGAAAGTTTTAGGGTGGTAGGATGAATCAGAGGGGTGTGGTGTTAACCAAGAGAGAGTTCCAGCACAACGTCTGATCATTAATTCTTGCCTGGAACTGCCATACTACTACACTTGCCATGTTCTTACACTTTCATGTAGGCAGCCACCATTGATTTCTGTCAGAAACAGGATACTGAACAAAGTGGACAGTTAGTCTGACTGGTAAGGAGCTTTTTAAAAACATATTAAAAAATAGTATAATCACAGAATCATAGAACATTGCAGGCTGGAAGTCACTTCAGGCAAACTCTAGTCCAACATCAAACCAGCTTCACCTGTGAGATCAGACAAGGTTGCTCAAGTCTTTATCCAGTTGGGTCTTGAAAACCTCCAAGGATGGAAACTGCACAGTCTCTCCAGGAAACTGTCCCACCACTTGACTGTCCTCATAGTAAAAAGGTTTCTCCTTATAACCAGTATGTCATATTCAACTTATGTCTTTTATTCAATTTATGTACATTGTTTCTTGTCCTCCCGCCCTGCACCACTGTGAAGAATATGGCTCCACCTTCATGATGAAGAAGCTGAACTCACTCCAGTTGATTGATGTTCTCCTTGTCCTTGACAAGGGTGAGGGGAGATGGTAGGGGCAAACTGACCACGGTATTCTACATGTGGTCTAATGAGGACCCAGTAAAGAAGAACAATCACTTCTCTTGACCTACTGGCCATGCTCCTGTTCATAGACCTTAGGTTCCTGTTGACCATCTTGCTGCCAGAGCACACTGCTGGCTCACATTGAGCTCGCGGTCCACTGAAGGCCCAGTGTCCTTTTCGGCAGAGCTGCTCCCCAGTCAGTCAGTCCCCAGTCTGCAAGGAGTTCTTCCTTCCTAGATGCAGGACTTTTTGCAATTGTCTTTGTTGATTTTCATAAGGTTGTCTCATTCATCCAGCCTGTGCCTCATCCGTCTGTACAACAGCCCTGCCCTCGAACATATTGATTAGTCCCCCACAATTTGGTGACAGCTGCAAACTCTGTGAGAACACACTCTTTCTTCTCCTGCAGGCCATTGATAAAGATGTTAAACAGGACAGACTGGAGGATAGAGCCATGCAGTACTCTGCTTGCTACCAGCCTCCAGGTAGAGTATAACAAATTAACCATAATGGGAAGAGGCCACGTGCATAGACCAAAGATGCCAATTCTACAGGCTTGACGTGCCTTTTGATGATCAAACATTTGGGAAACCTTCAAAAGGGAAAATAGGGTGAGACTGGATGTTTGTACTATGGCACTGTACTGTACTGCTGCACTTGCATGTTATTTTTTGTGCTTAAGAAGCAAAGAGTCACCAAAACAGGGCACCTTCCACAACTTCTGTATTATCTTTGTTCTTTCTGGTACATACACAAACATATGATGTATATTTCACTTAGGGGCATATATATCATCTTTCTTTTTTTTTTTTTTGTGGTGTTGAAAACAACAGAAAACATGAAAGAAAGATTAACAAAATTGATATTGTTCTTTATTTGAAGACTAGTTGCTTCTAAGCATCTGGAATGTCTAATATACAACCAGCTGTGTTTTATTGAGCTGAGTATAGAACTATGAGTAGCACTCTAGTGCTGGTTTTGAGTACATCACATAATTTTTTTTTTAATTTGGACTATTACCTTAATGAAAGAAATACTAAAAGCTATATATTTGTGAAAGACACAAGATATATGCTTAAAAATCACAAAAATGTAAGATACTGTTTAACTATTTATTGTTGTTACTATTTATTTTTTATTTATTACAAACTGCTTGCAGGTCAGAAAAGTGCCTCAGCATTTTCTAGTATTTTGTATTAAATTATTAATGTATTTTCTTTAAAGAAGCTACAGATTTCAAAAATACTGTACTTTGTGGAATTATAAATTTTTTTTAACTGGCAGAAAGCTGAAAGTATTGCAATACTCTTACCTCAAATTGTGATTAGAATGGAAACAAAATAATGTTATTGAGATATAAGTCTTTGATATCTCTCTTTGTTGTTTTTCAGGATGGGGGAGTCCTGTTTTTCTCAGTGCCTGTGCTAGATGAACAGTGCTTTGCCAGATTCTTGATAGCTATCTAGGCTTTGGTCTTTCAGTTTTGAGGTCAGAGCATTAACACATTTGCATTATAAAAAGAAAGAAAACTTGTTGGGAAACCCAATATATATTTCATCTGGTTTAAAGCCTTAATCCTGGATTCTGAGTGCTGTGTGGTTTTAAGAGTATTAGTACAGATTTATACAAAATGGCTTGATACTGCATGTGTAAGCACTTTCCACCGACATCATAAAGTTAAATAAAAAAAAAACCCTCGATCAGGGTTAACAGGGTCTAACTGCTGGAGCCCTGGGAAGACCAGATGGCTGTGTGAAACAACTATATTGCTTTCTTGCTGTTGTTCTGGAGATAGCTTTTCAGTCAAGGATTTTTATCTTTATTTTTAATAAAAGAATACAAAAGAATCTGTGTCAAAGTCGTTTTCAGAAGTTTTGTAGTAGTTTTTTTTTTTAAACTTTCCATAGCAGTCGATTCACTCTGAACACCAGCCACTCTCTTACTGTTGTCCTTAGAGCCTACTTCTGCTACATGCCTGTTTCAGGGCAGATGGGAATAGTTGGCACATCAACTGGCCAAAATTCAGATACTCTATTTTGTGTAATAAAACCTACATAATGATATTTCTATATTTGGTTTTGAACCAAATCATGCAGAAACCAAATTTGCTAAATTTCCCATGAACAGAAATTCTGAAGAAGAAAAAACGACATATTCCCCTATCGCCCTCTGTTCCCATCAAGTAAATAAATGCACTGGGACCTGCAGCTGCTAAGTGAAAATCACAGTCTTGAGGGGATCAAGAGGCTGGGGAAAGAGTTGGCTCAGGAGTCAGGACGTCTTAGAATCTTTGGCCAAAGGACAATCTGCCCAGTGGGGTTTCCTATGGCCACACGCCATTGATCTCCAGCAGCTGCTACAGTGGAATTAACATTCTTGTCAGGTTGACTGCTGCTGCTAGCCATGCGAAATTGTCACAACTGTCCCTGTCAACATTTCCATGCCAAGAAACCTGGAAAACCCAAGAGCCCAAACTTAGTATAAAGCTCTCAAGGCTGTTAGGCTCTTTCTGCAGAGCCAAAAGCTGACCTCTATTTAGAGGTGGATCAAAGAGCCTGAAAACCTTGCCACAACAAACTGTTGTGGCACCATGGATAATGAGATTTCGTTCACAGGGGAAAAACATATCATATCTAAAATACTGTACTCTTTAGAGCCTTGGGTTCTCAATCACTAACAGCAGATAAGAATTCTGTCAGGTTTTCCTCACAGAGTTCTGTCTTTACTTTGGTAGAAATTCCTTAAATTCAAGATCTTTAAAGAGAAATACTTTAGGTACAATTAAGAGGTGTTTTCTGATAAAGCTTAATTTTACTGAAAAATTTCTAAATAGATTAAATTTGCTCTTTATTCAAATTAGAAGTTATAACAAAAAGGTAACTTTCTGCATCTATAGATTGGTTGGCATCCAGTGTCCTTCAGTTTTCAGATTTCATCTCACTTCATAAGGCATTTGATGCTCCCAACTCTGATGTTTCCCCAAAACAAGCAATTTGGTTGGCAGGGTGTCTAAGTTAAGTCTTAGGAAAATACTGAGAGCGAGCTGACTGTTGTCACTCAGGATGTTGCGATTATGACCCATTCCAAGAAAATAAGAGCTCATTGCTCAATATTGTTAAAAAAACAAAACAAAAATTACCCAACTCTTACGAAATACTAAAACTGGAATTGGGAATTAAACTGAGATCATAATTATGTCACTATTTCAATCTGTTGTCGACATCGTAAATACTCTGTGATTCTTGTCTTTCCATCTTGGGAGAGTTATAGAAGACTGTGAAAAGTTCAGAAAGCAACAAAGATGATCAAAGATATGGAGTGGGTTTTAATAACATTTTTGACAACAAAAAAGCAAAGATCTTCAGTTTGCAAAATAAAAGATAGGGAAGGGAGGTATAATAAAGATGCAGAAAATCCTGGGTGTCATGGAAAAGATAAAAAGGTGTTAAAGGCTTATTTTCCCTACCAGTATAAGAGCAAAGGGGTAAAAAATCAAGCTAGTTGAAGCCAGATCCAAGAGAGAAGTCACTTAACAGATATTTGAGTCAGAACTTGCTTCCAGAGGATGCTGTGAATACTCAAAGTTGCTGCGGGAACTAATGAAACAGAGTTTTGAAAGCAAAACCTACGGGAGGTTTTGTAAGGGTGCAGAGCAGGCTGAGTGCTAGGGTGCTGGAGCCATGGGGGCTGCCCACAGGGTCCATCAGGGCAGGACCCATCCCATCACCCCAGCCAGGAGCAGGGCAGCTGGGTGGCACTGGGGCAGCCCCAGCCATCAGTCACCTCCCTGGGCGCGGGGACAGGCCAAGGCTGGGTCAGGGCGAGGGCCCATGGCTGGTCAGGGCAGGGCTGTGGGGAGCTGGAGACCGGCCCTGCTGCGGCCTTGCTGGGGCAGGGGCTGATGGCCCCAGGGGCGCTGACATGGGGTCCTGGGCCGTGGGTAGTGCGAGGGGAGCCATGGGGGAGGCTGGGCAGGGACAGTTAGGCCTGCAAGTGCTCCCAGGGCCCTGCTAGTTTACCAAACACTCTCAGGAAGTCCCAGATCTGTAAAAAACTAGAGCCTAGAAAGTACCGGCAGGAATTATCATACATGCTTTTCCTGGTTTTATACTTTTCCTCAACATTCATTTTTGGCCACTGCCATGATGGCTTCCTCATCTCGGGTCAGGACCTTTGTTCTGAACCAATACAACCATGTTTTATGTTTTTATGCAAATTACACGAGTAGGTAGATCATTAAATTCAAGTCTAAATCATAATTCAGAAAAGGAAAATCGCTCTAGCTTTCTAGCTTTAGGTGTGTAGGTGTTAAACATGACTCTCTTTTAGTTTGTATTGAGTATTGTTTAGTTCCTGTTGAGACATCTCTACTACTTGGTGATAGTGCCGTCACAATCAGTTATCTATGGGATTTGTTATTACTTGCACTTTCAAAAACATACTGTCATGACTTGGATTGATGAATATTTAATTATTCCATGGTGTTTCTACAGTGTGGACTAAAAGAACTCCTTTCTTTTCATCCTTTTTATCTCTACTTCTTCCCATACACCAGAGCTTCTATGACCATAGTTACAATTGGCATCTGATAGAAAATATCAGTTCTGGAGCCATTTTAAGGTGTGGATCCCTGAGATCCACTCTAGATCTCCAGTCTAAAAGGTGCCCACAGCCAGTACTCATCATCTGTCGCATATCCACTGTGTAGTCATTTTGCACATTTGCTTAAGACACTGGCAGACCTGCATACTTCTAAGATGGATCAGGTGAGATCATGTCCCTGAAGATATAGCAAAGCATTAAATCCAGGTCTCCTCTATGCCTTAATTTCTGAACTGTAACGTAAAAGGAATATCATTGTGGTTATATCATATGGGCAATACCCATATCATTGTGGTTTTTGAACAAATGCTAGCAAGGTCAAAATCCTTCCAGAAAAAAAGATTAAGAATGTGATTTGGGGTTATTTTTACCACTATTTTTAATTTAAGAAACATGTCTGAAAAAGCAGTTCTTTTTCTATTCTGTGTGCCACCTTGGAGAAAAAAAAAGAATGTGTGCCCATGAAATCAATTTATTTTTATTGTTGAAAAAAACAATGGTATCTTGAACACATATTGCAGATCTAAAAAATAATTGTTTATTTACTTTTCGGAACAGGCCCCAAAATTTTATATGAACTACCTACACAGAGCCAAAGTGTCATGATAATCCAAGCAACCATGAAACAAGATTTATCTCTGTGAAATCCTCTAATATGCTGACCTAAACATTCATAATGCAAGAATATTTCTTCATTTTTCGTCAACTCTGCTTAGCTTAAGAAGCAAGCTAGAATTTAACAGAATTGTGATCACACAGTAAGAACAAATGCAGGAGATTTCACCAGTTCTCCTTAGTACAAAGCCTTGCCACTGGAAAGACAATGTAATTTTCAGACTTGAACTTTGATAACATTAAAAGACTTTCACAGTTTCCTTAAGAACAAATTGTTAAAATCACTGTGGAGTTGTATATGTTACAGTTTCTAAAGCATGATATATATGATCTTTTTATTTTTTTTTGTCTGTGGAGTGCATCATCTATAAAGCTTTACTTACAGTAATCCATTTTCCCACATCTTCACTTTTTTAAAACATATGTTTCATTAATATTTTCTTTAAAAGCTCCCGGATAATGTGCCTCAGGAGTCCAGCTTTATTTTATGAATGGTAAACAAGATCAACATATAGATCATAAACAATGGTGTTGTTCAGTTTGAAGAAATATGGGATTTTAATTGCATTGTAGAGAAGAAACTTAATATTTCCTGTCATCTGTTCCAGATATTTCATTCTATTGTTCTTTTGAAAGGTCAAATCTAGAATGTCACATCTGCAAGGACACCCGTGACCCCTCTTGGCATACAAGGTCTTGCAAGAGGGAAGCAGGAAGACTGAAGAATGCTTCCCTGAGTATCCAAAACAGATTATTAAAAACTTATCCCAGCAGCTGAGTTCCCTAAGGCATCAGTGTTATGTACACATATACACAGAAGGTTTAGCATTTAAAAATATCAGGAAGCATTTCCAAATCAGTCCCCAATGACTCTTATAGCTTCTTTCCTTTGTTTCTGGCCAGTTTGTTGGATTTTATGGTTTGGAGTTGGGGGGGGGGGTTGCCTTTAATTATTAATATTTTAACTTTTTAGAATTCCTCAGAAACAAAAGAAAGATGATTTATCTGGATACCATCTGGGAACTTTCTTTGATGAAAGAAACTATATCTATTTTATGCATATCTCATCTTTACAACCCCCTTGTTTGTGAATACTAATACTAATGGCATTCCGTAACGCTGGAGCTTAATGGGAAAAAAAGTAGCAGGGGGATTTCTTTAGGGAATTCTGATATTTAACTACTTCCTTTTTATTAAATAAGTTGCAAAACAAATATCCAACAAAATAAGGAAACTTTTTACCAAATGAAGAAATAGTTAAAACAGGAGCCTGGAAGCGACATAACCCGTTCTTTTATGTTCACTAATTTTTGAGAGTTGTACTTCAAGTTCCTCAACCCCACCTTTTCTCTGTAAGTCTTGCTGCTGGTCAGGCTGCATCTTTTCTCATGTATCATGGCCATTCAATTCTCTGCAATGCAATTAAAACTCCATCTTTCTTCAAACTGATTAAATCTTGCAACATCTGTGAGGGAAGAAAGGTAAGGTATAAACATTCTCTTTTCCTTTACACAGATGGGAGGCACAGACCAACTGAATGCAAAATACTCAAGTGGCTGCTAAATGTTAAGTCCTATTCAAATAAAAAATGTGGGTTTATGTTTTGCTGCTTTGAGTTCTAAGGGATTTGATTAAGATCACTGATCAAGTCACTGTTAAGAGCCAGAAAAAACACAAGTCTTTGGACTTCCAAGACCAAAGTGGATCACTCTACCTACATTTAAAAAAATACAAGACAAGAGTGAGATGAGCTGGAATTAAAGGGGCCAGACATTTCCTGGGAAAGAGTAGAGGAGTTTCTCACCGACTCAGGAAAAAGGTTTTCATAATCACTTAGGCTGTAAATTAAGAATGTCAGATTGATGTTTCAAGCAAAATTAAAGATAAGTTATGAAAGAACACATAGAAATAGAATTTAAAACATTTTTCCCCCTTCATGCTAGTATGAATCACAGACCCAAACTGTGTTAATTCCAGCAGTCACAACAAGACACTCAGCTGCTTTTTCATAGAAGTTTTATATCAAAGAAAAAATGATACTTTTGAGGGTGTGCCTTTCTTTAAAAAGGGGGAAATATCAGTTAAAAGTCACCTGCATTTTGCCAGAGCTATGAAATTTGACATTGTGTGCTCTCCAAGTACCACACAAAAGATGCTTTTCTCTCCTAGGTGACAGATTCTGTCAGGGAGAAAGTCTTTTGTTACATATTTTTTACACTCCAAACTTACCTGGGAGGACAGAGTTTTAAATTTTTTGTTGTTGTTGTTGATTTCTAGAATTATTATTTAAGTTTTATACTTTTTCCCATTCTAAGAAAGTAGTACTAGAAGATAGTTCAAAAAGGCTCATAGACTATCATCCCTTGCAAAGTGAAACATATCTTGAACTTAATAAGCAATTACTGTGGCAGGATTTTGCATTTTCAGTCTGTGAGTTTCTTTAAGCTTTTTTCACCAACAAAAGCAAAACACTTGACCCCATGAAACTTACAGAAATGATGTCCTATGAATGTTTATTATTTCTCTTACCCTTAATTGCCTGTGCTTATTCACTGAAACACATCTCATATTGTTCTTTGGATTAATGAGAGACACTGGGCTCTTGTTACATGCCTTTATACATTGATAATGAAATCCTCAGTGCCTTTGTGTCCACAAAAATTGTGAGTGCACACATTTCAGTAGCATTCTTTCTTGTTAAAGAAGAGAGAATTACTGTAGTGACACACCTCCATGTGTGTAACACAGCAGAGATTATATGATTTGATGTAAGGTTTTGTGTGTATAATGTTTCTGCCTTTATCTGCTCTTCAGCCAGAAGCAGCTGGAGCAATAACTTTGTCACATTAGATCCTTACAGAAGCAAAATTTCCTTTGGTTTAGCTGTCTTAAATTTATTTATACGAATAAAACTTTTCCTCTAAACTACATTTTTTGCTCTCAGCATGATCCTGATGCAGTTCAAACAATATCTATCAGATTTTCTTTGAGATCACATGCTTTTAGATTTTCTTCACACATAGCTCTGTGTCCAGGATGAGGCTAAAAAACTCTCTGCTTTTTGATGTATATGGTTGTTCATTGCACCAACAAAATGAAACATGTAGAGCTCATTTAAATAACAAAATTATAGTTTTCATTCAACTCTGGATATAACAAAGAGAAGAGATCCATTATCTGTATTTCTGTCACAGAAGAATTGTCTCCTGCAGAGTGCATGTGTCTTGCTTGAATGTCTGCTAAGCTTCTGTTTCAAGATATTTTTCCACATAAGGGACGGTTGTGTTTGCAGAGGGATGTAGAGCAAATGAGAAAGGAGGTGGTATATGTGTAAATTAAAGTTACTTACACTCATAGAGAAAACAAGACCTTCCTTTAACGCAACGGAGGTCAAACTTTTCCTTAATAAGGGTCATTACTAAAGGGAGAAACTGCTACATGGCTAGTTCCTTTCCATTCACTATTGTAAGACCCACTTTTCTTCCTGTTTACTGTAATAAAACAGACCCCTGAGAAATGCTTTGATGCTAAATACATTTTGCATGAAACTCTTTAACATCTTTTGCTAATATAAAACAGTTGAGAGCAGACAACAATCAGAATAATGCACTAGCCAGCTCTTCAAGAATCCCCACCAAGCAGATCACTTATTATGTCACAAAACCTAATTTTTTAATTGATTTTTCATAGTGTCACACAATATTTCGATTGAAGATTTACCATTATTTGGAATTAAGAGGTCCACAGTGTGTAATTTGAAAACTGTCTTTCCAAAGAATCTTAAATGTAATTCTTAATGTATACATTTGCACTTCAAATAATTTAGTTCCCCTCATCAATGCCATATCTGGTCTCCTGATTGTACTGCACAGATATTACTTTAAACTTCCTTTTGAAGAGAACAAAATAGCTCCCTCTGAAACACAACCTGAAAGTGATTCTGGGAATAGCTTCTGTGACAGATAGCTTCTAAAAGGCCGAAGGGATAAGACAACAGTAGGCTTGTTACCCTGTGCTCTACACAATTCTCCAAAACTTTCTGAATGTGCTCTTGATCCACAAATTCCTGAACATACCACGATGCCAGGGCATGCAACACATTTCAAGCTATAAGAATATGGCTCTGACAGGCTGCAATAAAGCCTTCACACCATTAGTTACATTTTCAACAGAAAAAACCCCAAAACCTAAAAAACAAACTGCAAAACCAATAATTATGTCTTTTGTTCAAAGATCACCATGTGGGACTAAAGCAAAGTCAGTGCCAAGCTCTGCTTAGTGTGGATGCAGCTAGTTTGCCCTAGACTAACCTTGAAGAACGTGGATGTGAAACACCCTACAAAATGTGATCTGGAGGCCAAAGATAACTGCACAGGATAAATATCTGAAGTGGCCAATATGTGCAGCCAGTGCATAGGTATCGGTGGAGTAGTAGGGACAGTCCTCTTAGGACCAAATCTCAGTCCATTCCTGTGTCTACGATAATGATGTAAAAATATTTATTAGCAAGTTTTGCAGATGACAGGCTTTGGTGGGATAATAAATGAGGAAAAGGAGAGGTTATTTCTGTGCAATTGGCATAATCTGGGTGAATGACCAGAGTGGGAGCCATTCACCAAGCCTGACTATAGTCTAGTGTGGTTAATCTCCCCCTCTGAGATTAATTAGTCTCCTACTCTGAACTGTTCTCTGGAGGCTACTCTCATACTATCTTCCTCTACCGACTACAAGGGACTCTAGGGAAATTAGCCTTTATAGACAAAAATTAGCCTTTGGAAATACATTCCCCTTCCCTAGTCTGACAAATATCTACATATCTAGGATGTGAATAATGCATACGCTTGTAGAGCTTCTTGCAAAATACCGCTTGGGAAAAAAAAAAGGAATCTGTTGACTGCTGTTGCACACAAAATATGCCTGTTTTGGAATAAGTGAGAAGCACAGCTACTCTTCAGTCTAAGGCATAACTGTGAAACCCTCTGAAAAGGGAAATCAACAGGATGAATAAGAGCCAAGGAAAACTGTATCACAAGAAAATGCTGGTCATTGATGGTCCCTTACTACTTGTACTTGGAAAAAGTCTGCTTGTGAGGTCCTAGATTTGCACGTATAATTAGTGTTGCTTCAGTTTTTCCTGTCTATCAAATAAGTAAAACATGTAATCTAATACTATATAGTCACAACTATGTATGTATGAACTATTTCACTATAAAACCTCTTTGTCAGAGATGTTGCCTTTTTAACTTAATGGACAGACATTGTTTTTCCAGAAAAAGCAAGAGCCATCGTCTTTTGGGTCTGTAGCTTATAGATGCAGTGCTCCCAGATTATTCCACGGAATGAACAAGTGTTTTTTTCTTTTACATAGAGCATCCTACAACCATTTCATAATTTACTTTTTTCCTAACAGATCTAAGACCATTAAACCATGAATCTTTTTGAAACAAGGCAACGCAGATTCCAACATACTTCCCTACCAAAGACTGATTCTTTGCATTTGGAGTGTGGAAGAGTGTTTTATCATGGATTTTAAAACCTTTGACAATAGTGAATTAAGGAGCAAGTAGTGACTAAACACTACATAGGGTGACTTCAATGTCAAAATGTGAGGGAGTGAAGTTCTTTTACTGACTGATATATTTGGGTAAGTTGCAGCTTTCCTAAACCAAACATGTAGGTCCAGAACCGAAATAAAAGACATAAAAAATTTCAAAATTAGTGTGGTCATTTAGTGCATAGAGTACCATAACATATTGCTTGCAAATGAAGTCACTTTCCTTTAAGCTCATTCCTCCAAGGTACATCTCTTGAAATAATATGTCTGGAATTTTTTAGATACAGACGTCACTAATTTATCTGCTTCACAGAGGCAGGGATTTCCCAAGACAAAAAAGGAGAGGACAACATACGTGCAAACACACACACATTCCTTCTCATTATTTTATTGCCTATTAAAAAAATTGCAAATATCCTTATTTTGTAAAGGTAAAATTTCCAAGCATATTGTAAACATTTAGGAAAAATGTGACATACTTTATCTTTCTCAAAAGGAAATGACATACACAGGAATTTATTAAGTAGGAGGAGTATGTTTGTGCTCTACATCATAACCCAGTCCAGACATATGGATGGTGCCTCTGTGATCTCCAGACGTCTGTTTCTTCAGAAAATGTCCTCTGCAGATTACACAGGCATTTCTGAAAAGTTCATAGAAAGAACAGATTTCATTTACTGAACTTTCTGAACATAAGTAATAATGTAGTTTTATATTATTTAAACATAATGCACAAAATAGAAGAGCATGTCTGCAGATGGATAACAATAGTTATAATTCCAGAGAAAGACTGTCTGCTAGAGTAATAAGTATGTTTTGGTTTTATGATCATCTTGCCTAGATTCTAAATTACCTCAATAGGAGTTCTTTGATGCACAGTAAGCCTTAAAGCTAAATATGAATTTAGATGCCTAAGCTTAGGCTTTTGACTTTTAAAAATTCTGATCCTAGATACTTGGGTAAAACTTTCTGATACGATGTCATAAGGTAAATGTTGACTGAAAGTTTCAAATCTTATTGTCTAATGTTTGTCAAACATGCTAATTATTGTCTTGTCTCTCTACAGATTTTCTCCCATTGAAACAATGTAAATAATTTAGAGACTCAGTGTGGAAGTTACAGGTTTGATACCTGTGTTAAATTGGTCTAATTATGCAGCCCTTGATTTCTCCAGCATATAAAAATGCAGAGCAAGAAGACAGCATCGTATTCTCTCTGCTTATCTCTACTCTACAACTGGAGGTGTCACGTGGTTATAAACAAGGCGGTCAGAAGAGCTGACAGGAAATGCCTTATGTGGAAGCCTCATGGTTTTCTCCTATATCTTTGTTATTCTTGAAAATCAGATATTCTTACAGGCATGTAACTTAAAAACTTCTCTTTTTACAGTTTAAATTGTGACACCTTAGTGGCTTTTCCTCCAGTGTGCCTAATTAGAAGTAGGACAAGAAATTTGCAGCCTACGTAGTGCTGCTTTGTTAGTGTTAGAGAGGAGACGGTGACATCAGGAGTTGGGCAGTTACTTTACTATACGAAAAGGCAAGTAACTGCAAAGTCAGACTCATTTTTGTGGTAGCTCTGTCTTACGTATTGCCATGGAGACTCATTCCTGTCCATCTTAAAGTCCAATCCTGTAAACAGTTAAGTTATTCACTTTAATAAGAACTGAGGGCATTCATCAGCTCACAGGTTCCTCTAAGGCATCTCTGATATTTTTTTTCTCTGCTAGCTTCTATGTCAGTCAAACGAAGCAAAATTGAATTTTGAAGAGGAAAAAAAAAATGTATGGATCAGAAAACAAAATGCCTATCCACTGTAATCTTCAGTGTATAAAACAGGTTGATGTAACTTGCGATCAGTGTAGTGCCATGGCTTAATGTACCATTAAAAAAAAATTCACATCCAACACAAATCACCTCTGTACAACTGTGCATTCGATTTCATAAAGTTAGCCAGAGACACAGCATGAGGTTAAACATATCTAAATATTAGTAAATTACACACATAATTAAACACAGATTTGACTTCAATTGCCCTTATTTTTTAAGACATACGATACTCAAGAGAAAGTAATAGTCAGGAAAAGCGAAAACAGGGAAAAAAAACCAAGCTGAGTTGTATGTTACACCATATATTGTTGGACTGAAATTGACGAAGTTATGTGGGAAGTAAAAGACTACTTCTAAATCAAGGGAATCGCATTTTGACTCTTAATAAGAGAACAGGGCATCTGATGAGGCCAGTATTCTTACTCAAAGTCCTGGCAAAGGGATGCTTGAAAAGGCTCAAACGGAGGTTTTGAAGTGCAGTGTTATGCTATCCACATGTGTTAACTTATTTTTGAAATGTCTGATTTAATTTTTATGCTGAAGTAAAATTTATCTGCACCATTTGGCAGGACGAAGATGATGCTCGGACTGTAACTTCCAGAATTTGTCATTGCGGCAAACAATTTAAGAAGATGCATAAGGAGTACACATAGAACAGTGGTGCAAGCTTTCCACTCCATAATTGCTTCACTCTTTCTGTAAAAAGTCTTAACCTTCCAGAGGATGCTTCCTCTTCCATAAATATTGCTGACACAGCAGAAAACAGCTGGGATTTTCTGTAAATATAAAACTCAGACAATTAACTCATGTACAACACACACGTCATCATATTCATTTGCCATTTTCATGGTGGCTTGTCCTTTCTACATTTTATTATTCATTTATGATAGCTATTATATGCCTTTCAGAGTCTATCTGGCTCTCCTGAGGAATATTTATGACTATTATAGGGCTCTTATGAGAAGACCCAACGATAGTTATTGCGGAAACTCTGTGAAATGCTACATTAGTGCGGAGATATGCTGGTAGTAAAATACCTGAACTTGTTTCAAAGTATCCCTTGATGGAAATTAAAAGACAGGCTTTTTCTGGTGAGGTTCTGTATCTCCTCTAACCCTGTCACCTTAGAGAACTGAGTAGTTCTGATTGGGAGTTTAGTATTCAGTGGTTGCAGCAGGTGCCTGAAAGCAAGAGACTTTGGAAAAGCTTCCAATGGAAAGAAACAAGAAAGAGATGAATTTTAAAGGCATTTGCTGCAGCAGTAACAAGGCAGAAATAAAAATGGAGAGAATACAGGTGAAAATAGAAGGCCTAAAGGTGTGCCTTCTGACACTCATGGACACCTCTATTACCCTTTACCCCTCTACCTCCTTCTCTTTTAAAGAAGGAAGGGTGGTGTCTTGAAATGAATCTGAATACCACGGTACTGCACCACCTTCTGGGAGAGAGACGATCTGGAAGGAAGAGAAAGAAATTGGGGGAGGAGGAAGAAGAGCATAGCTTTCACTACCTTTTTTTAATCAGTGTCTAATTTCATCCCTGTTTCAATAAATAACCATGAAGCAAACTGCTGAATCATTTTTGTTTAATCCGTAGCCATTAAAATCTTTTCTATGTTTCTAACCTATTTTGGCCTCTCTGTGTAAAGAACAAGTAGCCATTTCAATTCAGAACTAGGAGATTTTCTGGCATGTAAGCGGTTGTTATAGGAGCAAATATGCTATGCTGCCAGGGAAGTAATTTGGGGGAACATCTTGGATAGAAGGTGAAAGAAGAGAATTTATCACACCAGAAAAATTAAAGGAAAAAAATTAACAAAGTGAGAAAATTAAAAGAAATGTGAAAACAAAGGCTTGATAATATATGGATACAATATAAATATAAAACTTTCCAGTCTGGGTGCAAATATTAACTTCAACTTATATAGAACATAAATTCCTGTGATGGTTTCATGTCCTGTGAATGCAAGAAATAGATACCATTATGCAGGCGCATTATCACAGCTGCTTAATACATTTGTTCCAGTGAAATCTGTAGTACAAGTTACACAATATCCTTATTATCTTCTCAGAACACAATCAGAACTTAGTTTTTGCTTAGTGCCTGAAAATTTTTATTTATTTCTGTTGGCTGGTTTTTAAGCCGTTTAGGGAAGAAAGCTGTGCATTGTCTTGGAATGCAGTTTAATGCCATTTTGGACCACTCCAGCATTTATCTTGAGTAGGAAGTCCTTTGGCTATTTGAGGGAAGCTAAAGAGAGGTATTTGCAAGGGTAAGAATTTACAACAGGAAAGCTAGTCTCCGCAGGTATCTTCTTTAATCAAAGGAGAGGAGCAGGTTCCACGAAGGAGATGTTTCATAACAAGAGGCTCTTAATCATCACTGAAGGTGTCCTCCTTCACTGAGGATGCCTAAGAAGATTCTCCTTCATAGGTAAAAGTCAGTCTTTTTGACTAACCCTTCAAAGGCTTATCACACTTCATTACAAGAAGATCCTCTTAAAATATTTTTTGGCATGGAGTGTGTTTTAGCGTTTAGGGCTCTACATTTCCATTTCTTTCTCCTTAGTGGCATATTTTCCTCTACCTCCTACTCCCAGTTACAGGTCATTGCTTTTAGTTAAATTATTAGTAAAAAAGTGTTCTTTTTATACCAGGGTGAGCATCACATCACAGGAGCAAAATATTATCCCCACTTTCCTGTACTCCTGCTCATACGTTGCCTGGAACGGGGATTGCTTTTTGCTTCTGATTCTTAGGCAAAACCCAGGAGACGATTGCCCATATTTAGCCAACATCAAAGAAAAAACCAAAACAAAATAAAACAAAAAAATCCAAACCAAAAACATTAATTGAAGCCAATATTGTCAGTTTACTCTAGCTGAGGATCTGGCCCTGAGTATTTGTTAAGTGTGGGATTAAGTGTAAATAAATCATATTGCACTGTTGGAGTGTTTGGTAATAGGGTTATTTTGTTTTCTGAATTCCCTGTCTTTTGCTCTTCTGGTTTACTTTAATTAACAAACAGCATGAAGCTTTTCAAAGCTGTCCTTGATGTTCACTGAGGAAGAGGGAGAGCAAATGCCAAACTTTAACCCACAATTCATCACAAATAGTGAGATACCTTATAGGAGGTAGCAGAAAATATGTTCATTCACATTTAAATTAAGTGTTTCAAATAATGATTTAATTGAGAATTAATAAGCCAGTTATTGCAGGTTAATTAAATGCCACTTGATGATTAAAAACATATTATTTATTCAGATTAACAACTATTAGGCAGTAGTGTAGCCCCACACCCTGCTGTGACTTATTACTTTAAAAGACTCTGTCAATGTATTTCTCATTTTCACGCTTGGGGTTTTTTTACTCTGTTGTTGTTTATAACACCTTGAAAACACTATGAGAAAATAACCCAAAATTCTTAGCATAAGATTGTTTTCCCCTAACATAGACCACTTGGGTTTTTTTGGTATGAGTGTTTCTAAAAGTTCAGCTATAGTAATTGTGAGGAAAACACTGAAATTGCAAGTGCTATACATATGCATGTTTATATAAAACAAAGAGGAAATTTGCGAAGAGTGTATACAAAATAACAGAAATGAAATAAATCAAATATTAAATCTGTAGGCTTCCAAAGAACTCTTTTGATTTATCTCATGGGCCATACCCAGTTAATTTTCAGTAGAGCTGTACAGCCATATATGTTACCTGCATTTGGATGTAATGTGTGAATACTGCTTTGTGGTGGTCAGGAGTGGGTGTTGGAAAAATAAGCAGCACTAACTTTTGTTTGTCATCTATATTACAATCTTTCTTTCTTTATCCACATATCGTTTTATGAAAGTCTTTTTAACAGTGCATTAATGCTTATGTTGTGCTGTGTTGATAGGTTATTTAGAATTCCTTGTAGATGAAAGATTACCATAATAGAGCAAACTTTTCATCCATATTAATGCACAGTACGAGCACCATCTTTTCCTGTCATAAATCCAAAACAACATTAAACCAAAGCAACTGTACAAATCAGTTTTGCATGCACGGCAGGACAGCAGGGTTCACCCACCGTCAGTATGGACAAGAAACGGCAGCCTGGCAGGTAGCCTCTTCAATTATTTCATTTTGGAAACTTCCATGAGGTGAGGGAAGTGGCAGTCATGTATGCGTATACTGGTTCTTTGCCACTTTTGCTGAAGTGAGTCCCGTCTTCCTCAATGAACTACCGCTGCCGAGAAAGATTTTATACTACAGAACACAGGCACTGAGTGTCCTCCTGCCTCTTCACAACACCTCTTAGTGTTGTTACTACACCTCTTTTTGCCTGCAGTAAAAGGTTTGCTTCTGTTTTTCCATAGAAAACACTTATGAGGGATTCCAGTACCAATACATGAATATTTATTTAAGTGATTTCATGATGCCAATTTGATGTTAAGAATTTAGAAATTGGAAAAGTCATTCTCTGTATTACTTTTAGAAAGCTAAAGAATACTATGTACTTTTGTTTCTTAGGGGTAGCTTCACCGAGATCTAGCATTTCTGTGCAACAACTCATAAGTGAGCTTGAGAAATATTGGGCAGCGTCTCCCTTATAGTCAGCTATCTTAACACACAATTTGCTTTATTCTGTTTTGACATGGAACACAGTTGCTTAGCCTAGCTTAAGTTAAAAAGATAATGAAGACAGGAACCAATCAAAAAATGAATTTACTGTGATTTATAGCAAAGAAGTTCTTCACCCAAAGTGAGGCAGAGAAAAATATTCTATGAGCTAGTTTACAACTATTGTGTAAAGTCACATGTCAAAAGTGTAAAACACAGTTTCTGTTTACTGCTATGAACTGCACTGCCATTCCTAGTCTGTAAAATAAATAAATAAATATGTAAAACCACATCATCAAAGACAGTAGAAATGGTGTCACGTTGACTGGAAAACATTTTACACCAGTATACACAGCTGTTATGATTTCTGAGAGGGCAATGAAACAAAGAGCCAAGTCCCCTTCCATTCTTCTTCTCTAAAGTCAACGATGGCTTAATGACTAGCATTTTGCTGCCACCACTAGGTTTATAAACAGTCCTCGTAACAGTATAGTAGTTGAGTTTAAAGTTATTTTACGGAAAAAAATCTTCCTGATCTATCTCAGGCATTAAGGGAAAGACAAACTTACAACAGAAAGAGTCTTGAGAAAAGAATCAATTACACTGGCTTATGTTCCCTCAAACTCACTGACTCTTAAGCTCGAAGAGGAGACAGTTAATAGGTTTGATTTCACAGCAGTTGGGTGTATAAGTGCTTTCTCCCAGGGTCAGGAAGGCCAGTCTTTCCTAAGCATAACAGGCAATAGAGAAAGTGTGAGCTGTCATGCTGAACAGCGGACCTTTTCTTGATGAAAAAACCAGCAAGAATAGAGGATAACGTAGTGTCACTTATTTTGCTTTCCCTTCAGACTGCTCTAGCAGAGAGTTTCAGCAACTTCTCAGGTCTCTGGAGTACTCATGAAAGTGATGTAAGACTGTGAGAGGATGCAAAAGGTTTGTATCAATAGGGATCAGGATCTTCATATTGGTTGGGTTAAACAGCTGAAGATATTTTAACATAAGGGTATTTAAACATTTAAGGTATGTCCATTTCTAGACATGAAAGACATAAAAGTGCCATTGGGTGTAGCTGTATGTGCCATACAGCTGTTGTGGATCTGACTCTCATGTTCTCCTTCAACTTTCCAAGACTCGCTGAAAACTATAAATTGCAATCAGATTTCCAGCAGCTTGGTATGCCTCAGAGCATCCTCTGCAAACCTCAGCTTGTCCTAAAACTACCGCAACAGACATTAAAATGAAGGAACAATTAGTACACAGATCACTTGTAAAATGCATTGTGTCAGGTTTATTAAAATGTCAGTGAATAAGGATGGGGACAGTGGTGGAAATAGAGGACAGAAGTATTCAAATAATTGAAAATAGATTATCATATATTTTTTCTGTACCACTTTAGATCCATACCATTAATGACTGAAATCAATGCTGTTTGAAAGCTGTGAGATGGTATAAAGATAAAAATAGCTTTCAGCCTTAAAGAAGCATGTATTAAAATATGCTAAAACATCCATACCTTTTATTACTATTTAATTCAAATAAAATGATTGAATTTTACACATATTATTAACTTTATTTATGATGCCTTACCATTTTACATTTCTCTTAGTACAAAGGATAATTACCAATCAGTCACTTAGATTTTAATCATTCCTATTTTCTTGTTTTCATATACTTAAAAGAGATTCCAATATATTCAGTGTTCCCAACACTTAAGCAAAATACTGAAATTCAAAGGAAACAATTCATGTGGGCTTAGAATTTTTTTTAATAACATGGATGTATTGCTGACAGCTAATAAACAAAGGAACTTTTTACAGACTTCTTTAATTTCAAAAATACCCCATTACACTGCATTCATAGGTTCTTTTTGCCTTCCTTTCTTCTGCCTTTTTTTTTGAAACTATTTCTACAACTCAAATTTTCTCAAATTGTGCTACAACATAGCAAAATCAATGTGATTTACTTATTTTTAAGAATTCTGTAACTCTTTCTTAAGTTGATACTGTTTTAAAAAGTACTCAGATGAAAAGAAGGGTGAAAATGAGAGAGAAATCCATGAGATACAAAGCTAAAGAATTCCGGTCCCTGATAGATATGTGACTCTTGGCCATTTTTTTCTTTAGTGAACTCAAGGTGTTTTGTGACTGCAGTCGATACCGTAGTGGAGCATCAGCTCTTGCTTCATATCAGCCAGTTTGCTTCTCCACCCTTTCTTGCTTTGGTGTTTCAGGTCATATAGAAAAGGAACACTTGCATCATGCTACATACTAGGAAGAGGGTTACATCAGCACATCTGATGGGGAAGGTAAATCTGATGATATGGATGAAACAAAGCCACGGTAAAGTGTTTCAATCTTTTGCTTTATTGGGTTCCTTTTGAATATGAAGCCCTTCAAAACACACTCCTCCTCCTTCAGACATCCCATCCTCTCCAGCAAGAGGTATATCACAGATGACCCACTCACGCATCAGGTCAGGAGCGGGAAGGAGTCAGGAAGGGGAATCAGTGCTGCAGGGCTGCAGCTGTGTGAAATGTCGTCCTTCTGCATCTTGCTAAGTGGGCTTGGGGACTTCACTGTGCTACAGCTGCACCTGAAATACTCTGATTAGTGAACCACAGAGATCAGAGGCAGATGGTCGGGAGATGAGTATCTCATCTTATCGCAGGAATAATGAGAAGAACAAAATAGCCAAAAATACAAGGAGGTTAATGTACAGGAGATAAACAGGCTTTAGGGTCTGCTGGAGACAGGAATGCAGGGAATCTCTAACCACAGCGTATGGAGGGCATCAGGAACCAACAGGTAGGTCTGCTTTGCTTTCTTAAAAGATGAACAAAGAAACAGAGTGTGGGAATGTAGTTGAGGAGGTATGAGAAGCATTTCGCTTCAGTAGGGGCAAATGCAGAGGATGGATAATGGGTTTAGTCCACATGAAAACGCTGTATGCAGGAAGGACAGGACTTCCCATAGCATGTATAGTTCCCTTTCATTTCCCTGTAGCCCTCATCCTACAGAGATTTTGGCAGAGGCTGCAGAAACTGCATGAGAAGCTAAGAAAATCCTGAGAGGCAAAGTTGTGAATGCTTCAGTCACAGTCTTTCCTTCTCATGGCAGCCTATTTTTGTAAAAGATAAGGCCATTCAAGATGTGTGTGAAATGCAGTTGAAACTCACCAACAGGCTGAAGTGCTGGTGCGACTGGGCTTGGAATAGAGACATAACCGTAGCCACACGCTGTGACTCCATACGTCTTGTGTGTTAAGAAACCAAGAAAAAGAAGAAAGGACTAACTCCTAGCCCCCAAAGTAAATGCCGATCTTTTTTACTGTTATTATTATTATATTCAACAACAAGAAATGCTATGAGAGAGAACTATAATAAAGTACAAATATTTTTTAAAATTGGAAAAATAAAATAAAATTTCAATTTGCAACAAAAACGTATTTTCTTTTTCAAATGCTTCCATCAAAATGTGTTCTATAAAACAATATTTTATTGAAAAAAATGCCTATTGGAAGACACATTCTTCAGGGAGAATTTCACCATTCAAGACATTTTTGTCATCTCTAGTGGAACTATTTCTATTAATGTTTTTTTTGATATTTTGTGTAATCAATTTTCATGTAGGTTTTTGTTTAAGTTTTGAATTATTTGAGTATTGTTATTTGGAACTGATTAATTAGGAAAACTTAGATTCTCCACTTAAAAACACTAGAACTGCATTTCACTATTAAATCCCTAGTTCATTGTTTTTCAACCTAAGGATTTAAAATTGTTCCTGTCCTCCCATAATCATCAAGGTAGATTGTTAAAGTATCCAATAGACCCATCTGTCTGGAGTACAGCTCACGGGGAGGCTGCGTGGTCAAACAAAAATGTCCAAAGGACCTGGAAATTCAAAACCCGTTGTTCAAAATGTTACTGTATTGCTACAAAAAGATCTGCTACCAGCAAAATATTTTGACCCAGAGCAACAGATATTTTGCATATGTAGGCAAGAATACATTTTCTGTGTGAAGCAAATCCTGTGACCTGACTAATATCTTCCAGTACAAATCTGTCCTCTCATTTTCCTACTGACACAGTTTTGTTCTTGAGTTTAATTGAATCTCATGTCTGCAGCCTTGGCTGCTCGTCTGCTCTGTCAGACCTTTTTCTCTGGGCTCTAGTTTTCTCTCTGCATCCATTTTCTCACAACTCTCTGCACTTTCTCCTTCCCTGTGGCTCACCCTTTTCCCCTTGCAATTGTCCTGCTGCTTCTCCATCAGAGAAGTTCCTTAGCTGTTGTCCTCAAGTGCGGCAGCACACTGTGGTGACCCTCTCTCACCCTAGCAGCACTTGACCATACTCATCTTCCTTACAGTAACATTTCCATCCACAGAAGAGCAGTTACAATAACACCAGATTATTATTGTGTATTTCAATGAACTCTCCTTTCATGAAGAAAAAAAAAATCATTATACAATAAATGTTATGCTTTAGTGCTTTCCAGAAGAAACGTTTTCATCTTTTAAAGCATTCTTTAAAGATTTCCTTGATTTCACTTCAGACTTACAAACTCAAAATAAATTAAAATTTTAAATTTTTGTTCTTTGTTTAATTCTTCTGTTTTAAGCTAATGGTAATGCTCAATTTATTATTTTTTAGCATATTTTTAAATAGTAACAACTAACGGTTGTGCTTTAAAAGCACAAGTT
Organism: Phoenicopterus ruber ruber; assembly: GCA_009819775.1. Classification (NCBI taxonomy): domain Eukaryota; kingdom Metazoa; phylum Chordata; class Aves; order Phoenicopteriformes; family Phoenicopteridae; genus Phoenicopterus; species Phoenicopterus ruber. The sequence goes on along the minus strand of CM020215.1, from coordinate 183,194,737 downwards.
TACTTCTCATCTTTTTGTCACAATGGACAGAAACCTGAACACCCTTGTGATGGATTTATGAGGGGAAGAAGGGGGATACTCCATTAATATAGGTTGGCCACTGGAAGAAAATCATTTGCTTCCCTCTGTTGGACATCCATTGAGATCTTCATGTCAAAACTAAGGCTACATTTTGCAGATCCTTTTGATTTAAGGTCTTATTTATGGCTTTTTCCATATATGTACATGGCCGAGTTTGTTGTTTAGATTCACAGTATCTGTTTGTCATCACAAAATCCCTTTCTTTAGCCTTGACAATTACAATCTTTCCCTGCTTATACCCAGAATGATATTTCAGAGATCACTTTTGTGTCTTGTTCCTTTGTCCATCAAGTTAAGTTCTTTCATGGCCTTTCCCTTATCTGTCACATAGTATACAAAATATTTTAAATGCTAGACTTAGTTTTCAAGGATTTCTATATGTTATTTTCTTTCTAGCTTTCAAATAGATACCTTGACATTTCTCTCCCATACTTGGATTTTTTTCTTCTTAACATCTACAAAACATAATCTTCATTCTTGCAGTTCTTCTTTCTAGTCCTTCTTCAGGATACCCTTGGCAAACTTGACAATGGTCAAACAACTCTGAACAGTGCTCGAGCCTGATGACTAACACTGTCATGGTTTTCCTGTATTTCCTTTATATCTGTTTCATTTTAGTGTCCCTTGTCTTAACCTTTGGTTTTAAGCTTTCAGGGAAACAATCCGTCTATTGTGATTGAACAGTACCTAGAAGCAAAAACGCCTCTGAAGGGCTCCCAATTTGTGACGTAAACATGTGAGGAAAACAACAGTTTCAAGTGCAAATGAATGAATCTAGCAAGCAAGAGATTCTCCAAGGTATCTACTCTTAAAACTGCTTTTTAATTAATATCTCCTAAAACATATGACTTACATTGTGTCGGGCTAAAGACATCTGTATAATATCTTTCACCTAAAGTGTTGTCAAGTTCTTGTTTAAGTTCCTTTCTATGCAAGCATGAAGTTTGCATCATGTCCAACCATTCTAGCACTGTGGTTCAAATAACTGACCAGTTGTCTTATCTCAAACTTCTTGATGTATTTCTCTCTCTCCTGTTAGATTCTCAAAACCTTTTCTTCAAATTCTCCTTGAAGGAACAGGGTACAAATTACTTTAATGCCTCCATGTAACTACATATACTGCTGGCACATCATAACACTAATAATAGTGTTGGGTGTTTACAGCTCCTATCAGCGGCAGAGGGAGGCGATACCCCTGAGCAACATAAATGTTCAAATAGAGAATCCCTCTAGTTATGCATGCCTGCTAAATATTGTTAAGGAAAAGCAGGTTACAAAAAGGCCTTGTCACCATACAGCTATAGCAACCTGCATGAACCAGAAGACACTCTCCTATCTATGAGATGTCTGCCTATATTTTTTCCTCTCTCTTTCAGTATTTATTACATCCTATTTGAGTTTTCTGACGTCACAGACTTTTAGACTATCTTCTAGCTAAGGAAACTACTAGAGAATTGGTTTCTTGTAGTTTTGCCCCATGTAGGTCTGACCTATTTTACCTTGTTATGGTGATGGAGGGTTTCCACATGGCTGAAATTCAGCTTCCAAGAGTTCTGTATTAGAAACAATGTGGAAGATTCCCCTTCATACTCCCTTTACACATGGGTGTGAGTCAGAATGCTAGCTTGTAATCAGTGCAGCCATTCAACAGTTCTAGTCAGCTTATTTTCTTTTTAGTCTTTGTTTAAAATTAAAATGATCTATTCTGTATCTATGAGATGAAAAATGTCTTCTGGCAAGCTTATAGATAGATGAGTTCTTAGTTGACATCTTCCCTTTCAACATCCCCTGCCTCAGAAAAATATTCTTTTGCTAGAGAGGTTATGTTCATTTTGTGGTGGTTTTTTTCTTTTCTTTTTTTTTTTTTTTTCAAGTACCTGTAATTACTGAGTGTTGGCCAATATACTCACTTAATCTTTTCAATGTGTTAACTGTTGCTTTATCTAGCCTAACAGATGGAAGCTGATTTTGCACTACTTGAATTTTGTAAATTGATGCTGCCAGGAACTGCTTTGCAAGTGCTATTGAACTTTCACTGGATACGATAACTTAGATCTTTGTTAATTCCATAGAATAATTAAGATTCTCTGTAAGTGGAAACCTTGGACAGGTATACGATGCTTAGAAGTTCAAAAGCTGTTCAAGAATCATTATCATATCAATGCAGTACATTGATATCATTGTAAAATAGAAATATGCCAGGTAACAGAGCAGTTATAAAACAGGCTGAGCTGTTTCAGCAAGATGCGTGCTGACCTCGGACTATAGCAAATAATCTCCTGTTACTTACATGACATTTTCTTTCAGTGCAAATTTTTCACTCTGTGACCCACTTTTCCTACTTTATTAATTCAAAAAATACAATATAGTGTGTGGAAAAGAACCAGTTTTGATGAACGTCACAGGCCTATTGCTTAGGTTGCCAGGGAAATTTTCCCTTTGGTGAGCACGTGTTCTGAAAACATTTTATGTTTCCATTTAATGACTGCATCCATTTGCTTTGTTTCTAAGTGCTAGATACACTCCACCTAAATCCAGCCTTAATTTATCTACCCTTACCTAGCCTTCCACCACTTGAAACTCATCTGTCCCATGCAGTCATACAACCTACTTAATTACTGTGATTATCTGGACATGTAGGTGCATAGATTTACTAGGTGTCTCCTTCCCTAGGCACTCATTTGAGCAATGCCCATACGTGCTCACAAGTGGGAACGGGTGCCTGTCTCCTGTCTACTGATCCGCTGAGAATCAAGATACCTAATTTCTTCCTCAGTCTCTAGAGCTATCTGCAAAGTCGTTGTATGGTCATGTCTAATACTAGCTTTCCTTGAGATGATAGATAGTTGTTGATGATATTTACGCTTTGTATAATGCTTCAGTTGTTTATGGTAGGGGAGACAGAACTGGAGTTCCAGACATACTTTCTGAGGGATCTGGATGATCAATTTATGCTTAAACTTATAAATCAGAGTAGACGAATGCTGGTAATCCTCGCCCCTTACTGCTTCTTTCTTTCAATTTCCACCAATGAAAAGAGATTAATATTATTTTGTTTTCTTTACCTCTTCATAGTTTATACATTTTTGTGCGATTACATTTTTTAATCACAGGACATAGAATTTGAAGTACAGACATAATGCAAATCTTAAATGATGTCAATAGCATATTACTATTCATTTTTTAGTTTCAAATTCAAAAGAAACTCCTATAAGCATAATACTATTTATGAAACCTAAATGAGAGCAAAAGATATATTACTGTGAAAATAAAGATGTATATATGTATGTCTTTTCCACAGAAGTAGGACATGTAGTATCTTGATTTTTATGGTATGCTTAGTTGTCATAGGCTGCTTTGAAAACAAGTTAGACACACTCTATATGGTCTGGCTTTAGCCTATGTAATCTTAGCACAGGCTAATGTATATGATACAGTACATGCTATAAATCAATGCAAAAGACTGTGGAGGAGATAGTTCTTTTTGTTATACGAGTTCTTACTGTATTTATATGATTCCAAAATTTACATTCAAAAGTGAGAATATTCTCATTAAAACAGAATGGTAAAATATGGTACTGGTAAGGCAATGATTTTATGTGTATTTTTAAATGTGTGTATAGGGGAGACTAAGAAAAATAGGTGGATATAAATTTAATTCATAGTATTTAATACTATAGAAGGATTTTATAGAATTTTTGATAGGACAAGGGGTAATGGTTTTAAACTAAAGGAGGAGAGATATAGGCTAGACATAAGGAAGAATTTTTTTACAATGAGGGTGGTGAAGCACTGGAACAGGTTGCCCAGAGAGGTGGGAGATGCCCCATCCCTGGAGAGACTCAAAGTCAGGCTGGATGGGGTTCTGGGCAACCTGATCTAGTTGAAGATGTCCCTGCTCATTGCAGGGATGTTGGACTAGATGACCTTTAAAGGTCCCTTCCAACCCAAACTATTCTATGATTCTATGATTTTAAATACTTTAAAATGTAATGACATTCACACTTGTAATAAAGCTACATGAATTGCAAGTAAAAAGTAAAATACGTTCTAATATCCTATAGCAAGGCGTTTTATTTAGACACCAACATGCTGAAAAGCAGCTTCCTAAAGCTAATGTCATGAAAACTTTATTTGATGATTTCAGCTGGAATTCTGGAATGCAAAGGGTCAAAGAATACAAGAGATTTCATAATTTCTCATACATCAGTGAGAAAACCTTAAGGCTGACGCAAGCTGATGAACCAAGATTTAATGTAATATGGTCAATCCATTTTGTACTGATTACAGTCCAAGCAGCTGCATCCTGCCCTATCAGTTATACTTCTCAGAAGGCTGCACTATTTCTAGTGAAAAGAAACATATTGTCAAATGGATTAAAACATATGCATAAGGATGGGCAAAAAATAAGGACAAACTGGAAATGTTAAAAAGAAATAAAATGAAGAAAACCTCTTGTCTAGCTGCTGACATTTACTAACAAAGAAAATGTTTTCAAATAGTTTTAGAAACTAGATCTATATTGAAAACTACACTGTAGCTGTAAAAGCATTTTTCAAAGTTAGCTATGCTTTTAGTTTTTATATATAAGACATTTAATATCAATAATGAATAATACTGCATACTTTTAGAAGTACATAGATGTGGTCTAACTCTGCTCCCAGTAGTCCAATGCTGAACTAATATATTTTTTAAACCTTCTGTTCACTGTTCATTCATCAAAATTCTGCTGTCCTTTTCAGAGGTTACTTTACTCCTTTAGGGATGAGTTTTGTAAAAGCTAGCCATTTTGTGATTTTTTTTTATCCAATCTATTATCTGTTCAAAGGAATAGGAAAGCGAAATGGGGATTAATTCTCAGCAATGAACATGCAAAGAAGTGGAGTGGAACCCTGAAGAGCAGATGGGTTAGAATGCTTTTAAATGACTTAAGCTGGGTCTTATGATCGTCTCCATGCAAATCTCCCCAACTGGTATCTGTTTGACTTAGATTGATAACAATACACATAACCCTTCCGTATGGGTTCCCTGCAGTGCAGATAAGGTGATACCTTCTATCAAAATAAAAAGTAGATTTTGTTAGAACAGGAAATAGTAGGGAAGCTTTGGACTCAAGAGTCACTTTCTCTTACGGAAACACAGAACAATAAACACAGACTTGGGATAATAAATGAAGGACTGATTTTATATTCCTGATGCAAAAAAAAAATCGCCTGTTGTGTTCACTGAGGTTATTCCTTCAAACATGAAGTTCAAGATCAGGACATTTTCTAATCTGTTCTTACTTTTTACAGGACTACAATGGTGTTGAACAAGGGTAATCATTTAAGGAGAAAAAAACAGCAAATTATAAGGTCCCTTGAGAAAACTCAGCTTTTTTTTTTTTTTTTTTTTTCTTTTAGAATAGAACGCTTTGGTCAGGTCTCAGATAAACCTTGGTTAACTTTTAAATCTGTGACCATTCTGAAAACAGCCCTTGAAAACTGTCAAGTGCATGTTTTTCAAATTCAAATGAGAAAACTCATTTTCTCTATCACTTGACTGGGCTCTGGGTGTTCTGTGCTTGCAGAAGTCATCAATAAAGAAGGCACACCATAAATCACTTTTTATTTTATGTGATACCCTCTGTTATTTTGTGGTTAAGTCCAGGCTGTACAATCAGAGGGAATGAATGTCACTTTTAAAGGCATTCATTAAATTTGACAACTTCTTTTATATTGATATATGTCAACTGCTCACTGGTCAAGTCAACTTGTTTCCGCATAGGACCAATTGCAGTGGTTTTAAGTTTTGTTGAAGAAAATCCTTTCCCTCCAATATGAATCATGAAATTCAACTAATGTATATTAAAGAACAAAGATCAAATCAGCTATTTTAGTTTATGCCAGCTGGGCTGCATAAGATTCACTTCCTTTTCCAATTGTGTCAATCTAACATGGCTGTCACTCTACATAGATGAGATATTATGACAGCATTAAATTCATCGGGTAGAGAATCATGCAGAGGATTTACATCCTTTGTTCTACTTCTTCACTTGCTACTTTAATGAATTTGGTATGCTTAGTTTACCGTTTTAACATAGATAGTTTTCAGTTAAGAGTCATGAAACATTTATTATAAAATACCATCTTCTGAAGACAGGACATCGTTATGGTCCCTACTGTGTGTGAATACAGATATACATTTGTTTGTCCAGTAGACTGTGTCATAATAATACTTTGTACATGTTTTCTTTAAGCTAGTATAGGAACTAGTACTTTCTCATTTCTTAAGAAATGTATATAGATTTTTTTTTCCATTCTTTCCTACGGCCCCAGTCAATGTTCTTCTGCAAGATAATGTCCTGGTACTGTCTTCCTTTCCATTGTTAATTATCACTACAAAAAATTATCTGTTTACATGTTAAGAATAGATTATCACACAGTAGAAACATGACAAAGACTGAAAATGAGAAGATTAAGGTTTTTCATTTGGCACAATTTTTTAAGAAGGTAGAGATTTACAAATAACAATTTATGCTAATATATCTTTTAACATGTGCTATTGGAAGACAGCTGTTATTCTGCATTGTCACAGAGTGGCATAGACACTAACTGAGTCAAAAGACTTAAATATATGCTTAAATTTCATCATATTGAGACTGGGGCAAACCATGCCACAATATCTATCCATTGATAACATCAGGATTGGATCCAGCTACAATATGGCCAGCACAACTGCTCAGCTGTAAGGTTACTGCCATGTCACATCTCTGCATGCTGCCCAAGGACATGTTGATGTGTTGGCTACAGCCCCAGAATCTTACCTTCACCTCAGCAAATCTGTCCTGAAGTGTCACTGAGAGTTGTACATCAATACGTCCTGCTCTCCCTAATGACCAGTCTTCTGGCCAGATCTTTACAGTGATTTTATTAAGCGATCATGGTGTGTTTTGTAAGCAGTATTGAACTTTCTCTGGCTGAAATTGGTTTTTTCCTTTGTTAATTCCATAGAAATTATTTATATTATTGCAATCCTTGAGCAGGTGCTTTGGTTGAAGTTAGCAAATAAAGTTCTTGAGTCATTAGTCAGCTAAATGCAGCATAACAATACAAGTAAATGTAGAAATATACTGTGTAACTAACCAAGCATAAAATAATTTGGTTTGCATCTAGGAAACTATCCGCCTGACAAAGTATTCTGGCTGTACCTGCAGTGGACTGTTGATGACTTATTCACACTGTGAGCAGGCTTCCCTGAGCCCACTAGGAAAAGCTGTAATGCTCATTGCTATTCCATCCCAGAACAGGTAATGCCTGAAAAACAGTCAATAATTATTAAAGTGGTGCACTTCAGGTTACTACGATGAAAACCGTCTGAAAACAAATGTGTAGCTATGCATTCAAAAGCTCAAACAAAATAGTTGAGTACTCCTATACACCTATATGTCATTCTGCGCTCTCCTCCTTAATTCTGATGTGTTGGAGACATAAACACTGTAGAAGAGGAGTAGATAAAGAAAAGCTGGACGAGATACAAAGTATATCCAGACAGATTTCAGAGGAAAAAAATAAAGCTTAAAAGTGAGATGACGAAGAGAGATGAGTATTCTAAATCACAAGTTGAGACCAAATTTTTGTGCCAAGAAAAATGGGTTTAACCTAACAACCTGATCAAGATTTTGATAGATATTTCAGAAATAAAAATATACTAAATGAGTAGGCCTGTACCATAAGCTCTACTTTTTTTTTTTTTTTTTTTTTTCTTCATCTACTCTGTCAGAGGGGAAAAAAGTGAATTCTTTGGTCATTAAAATAGCCAAATTGGTAGAGTCAAAAATTAGAACCAGAAATATACAAAGACTTTTTGCACAAACCCATACTTAAGATGTATATCTGACCCCAGTGCTACCATATCTTCTAGTCAGAAGCCTGTCTTCGTTCCCTTCTATTCATCACCACCTGAGCTGGATGGTCAACAAAGGATTTCAAACTGTGGAAGTTGTAGAAACCATTTTACAATGCTGGCATCCAACATATTCCCCCAACCCACAAACCATTGTTGAAAATAACTTCTTGACAAAGCAAACGATCCTAGTCCTGACTTCATTTCACTGCTGGATACTTTACACGTATGATTATCAAATTATAACTGTTTCCATCACGTAAAAAGTAAAACTAGCTTTATTAAGCAATGTCAGTGAAGTTGTAGCAATGACATGACATGACTTAACAATAAAATTAGGTGAACATTTTTGGAGCAAAAAAAATCTGTAGTAGAAAATGTTGATTCATCAAAACTGAAATCTTAAGCAACTGAGTTATATTCAGTAGAAACCTCTCTGGTTTCCTCAGATATTCTTCTCAGCTTTCAGGTGAAAATGATTCTCTATAGCTGCAAGGCAATTTCACAATGTGGACTTTAGACAGATGCTTAAATCTTTTGCTATGCTGAAAAACACAGAATGAGTCATTTCCATGTAGCAGAGGGGAAAAATCTTTATAAAATTCCCCCTACACTCCAATATAGTCTGGGATAAAAATAGTAAAAGAGAAAAAAATCATACAGATTTCATTTTGACATTTCCAAAATGGAATGCTTCAAATCAAGTGTTAAAAATCTCAACATTTTCAATGTATCAATCTCACATTTTTTAACTTTTTGTTTTAAAATATCATTACTTCATTTTAAAATTGCACCACATAAAGAGGAAAATAGGTAAAAGTCTAAAAAAATGCAAAAGAAAATATTTTGTTGCAGTTTAAACCAAATGTTTCCATTTGACAAACATGACTTTAGTGATCTTTAGTGCCTCTGTGAAAACTTGACAAAATTCTCTTTTTCAACCCAAGTCAAGTATTTTCATGGCTTTTTTCTCCTAGTTTTCATAATTGAAAAAAAAAAAAAAATCCAGTACTTGCTCAGTATATTGAGTATACATGGCAAGATTTGAGAAGAGTAGGAGTGGTGCTGCAGGGGTGGCTTCTGTGAGGAGAGGCCGGGGCTGCCCTGGGCCGGACACAGCCAATTCCAGCCATCTCCAACCCACCCACCGCAGGACACGGCTGAGCCCCCCAGCCAAGTTGGTAGCACTGCTGGGAATATGTATTTAATGAAGAACAAAACACTGGGCAAGCAGAAGAGCAGAGGGGGAAGAAAGGGTGAGAGGCAGCAGGGGGAACACTGAGGTCAGAGCAGGAGGAGGGGGAGGAGGTGCTCCCGGCACCAGAGCAGATGTTCCCTCCAGCTCGTGGGAGACTCACGCAGGAGCACGGGCAAAGCGCGAGGAGGAAGGAGCGGCAGAGAGGGGCTGCCATGGACTGACTCAGCTCCCTAATCCCCAACCCCAATGTACCCATCAGGATGGGTGGGGGTCAGATAGAGGAGTCTGCAGGAAAGGAGGGGAGTTGAGCCTGAAAAAGCAAGGAGGAAAGGTGTTTTTTAGTGTTTGGTTTTGTTTATCACCCTCCCACATCTATTTTACTTGACAATATTTTTTGTTTTTTCCTCCCAAGACAATTCTGTTTTGCCCATGACAGTAACTGGGAAGCAATCTCCCTGACTTTATTTTGACCTAAAAGCCTATTTTCTCCCCGTGTCTTGTTGAGGATGGGGAGTAAGTGAGCAGCTGGGTGGGCATTTGGCTGGTAGCTAAGGATATCTCATCACACTCAGGTCTACTTACAGGGTTCATTTCTCTTCAAGGAAGGAAAAAGAAAAAAAAAAATAAAATTTTACTCAGGGAAGGGAAAATGTACTAAAATTTTAGTATATGTTGATGTATTTAACTAATTTGGAGAATAAAGTTCAAATATTATTCAGAGAGCGTTCCCAACATAGGGAGCAGAGCGAAGTTACTTTGCATCCTAAGGAGTCTGGGCTTTTTGTCACTTCTCTCAAGCTGTCCTTTAAAATATGTGTTCATACTATGTACCTGTACTCGGGACCAGGCTGTGTATTATGCTGTGCTTTCAGTCAATGTAATTAGCTCAAAGAACTAATTTTCCCTTTTTTTCTTTCAGTATTTGAATCTGGCAGCCACTTTAACAGGTATCCTTCACTCTTTTTTTCTCCATAGAGAAAGTCTTAAATGCATGGGAGGATAACAAGAATGAAGGGGACTCAGTGCTCAACTGATATAGTATCAGCATCCTTGTTTCTGTGCACGAGGGTTAGAAAGGCATCAACAAACTACATATCCTCTCCCTGCCTTTCACATTTCTTCGATTAGAAAATATGGCCAGAAATTTTCATAATTATTTGATACATAAATAAATAGCTTATGCCCTTTACTGTGAAAATCCAAGGTCTATCTTTTGAACCGGCTCACATCTTTTTGTAGGCCAGGTTCAATGTTTGCACACAGTAATACAGTATAAATTATGCAGGGATAATGATTCAAGAACTCAGGAAGGACTTTAAAAAACTTACTGTCTGCAAGGCACACCTGTGCTTCTTTACTTATTAATATGCATTTCTTTGTTTCTACATTTATATTTAGAAGACTGGAAAGGGCAGGTTGGGAGAGGATAGTTTTTGAAGATGCTACCAATAAAAGTTACAAAAAATAAGTAGGGAAAGGTTTTGAAACAAGCACGAAATAAAATCTTCAAACAAAGCAATGCAAACCCAGAATTGAAACTGGAAGTCTCTGCAGTTATACAGGCTTTGGACTCTGCTAAGCAGCTATGAGTGCATCTTCCAAGGGAAGATGTGTTTGCAAGGGGGAATGATGAGATTTCTGCATCCGAAATACTTTAATCCTGACATGCGTTTTTAGGCATGTAGCAAAGGAATAGTGATTGTCGTAATCTGTAAGGACAGATTCCTGTTCCTATACTTGAGTGGTTAGCAACAACTTGGCAAATAGTTTATAGATGTTACTGATACGGGAGGTTAAAGTTGCCTTGCCTTAAAGCTTAGGAGCTTTTATTAGTTTTTGATAAGAGTTAAGTCTGTTCACAGTAAGGCATTATGGAAATAAGGGGCAGGAAATGTTTAAAAAAGGGAACACATTTCCTTTTGTACATATAAGCATTCATCCTGCCCAGAGAACTGCAGTGTTGCAAGCGCAAGGTAAAATGTGTTGAACACAAGAGCCTGACTCTGCACTAATGAAACTGCCGGGCTGCTGAATTACTCCTGCCTAGAAATACTCTTCTGGGCACTGTAAAAATTATAAATGATAACCGCAGCAGAAGCGATACATATAAGGGGAACTCTGAGCTATGCACCACATTTGACATGCTGAGCATGGCATATTATCATGGCTTGCTAAACACCCTGAATCTCTGCCTACAGCTCTGCTTAGCTACTGGCCACATGAAGAAGGAAGGAAGCAATAACCTGGGGAATCTGCTTGCCCAGGGCGCACAGAATGGTACCCAGGTCTTCACCTTGTCAACAGACATCACACTGAAATGGCACAGACCAATACATCACTCCTTGTGAAATTAAAGTAATTCCAGGAAAGAGTATAGTAATATTATGTATTTGGATCTCTTTTATTCAAATACAGTTCAATGTCAGACAGGCAAGTATACTTTCCTCTGGTAATGACCCTCAAATTTTGTTTGCTAAACCCCCTAATTTCCAAAATTTTCCTCACCTTATATAACTGTAAGTTTTCAATTAAAAAAATAATATATATATAAGGCAGAAAAGCTCTAATGCATCTTCACATCAGAAATTAGAAGATATATGTTAAAAATCTTAAGTGCTAGTTGAAGAACTACAGACCACACATTCCAAATCTGTGGCCTAACACTAGAAATCCCTACATTTACATTTGAAAGTTGCTTAAGAACCTTAAATGTCTACCCAAAACTGCCTAGATCTAGGGAGCACTGAATAGATAAGGCCCTGGTTTATATCTCGGCTCTGTCAGTACGTAACAACTAGATAGTTTACTCTCTGAATTGCCCATTTGAGATTGATTCATCTGACTTCTCAAATCATGCCTGTTGTGTTGAACCTCATAGAAACTACTGGTGGAAGATGTTGTACTCTCTTTTGCCCTCTCCAATTTTTACATAGGAATTTACTGGTTAGAGCATGCACCTCTGCCCCTGGAAGACCTTGTCTGAGTTTTCACTCTGCTGTAGGGAGCTGAACCTATACCACCAGAAACATCTGTTAACCAATACGCTATTTGGTATTCAAACCAGGTCTTCTCAAGTTCATCTGCTTAAAAATGTTCTGCTTATATAAATTTTTTGCAATATTTATGGAACAAGGATTGGAATTTCGTTCTCTCTCACTCTAAGCTTACTAATTACCACCAGCCTATGACTAAATGCAGCATTTCATGCTGAAGAGGCAGTTCCGCTTGCTCAGCATGTCTTAACACATCAAGCTTATGGTCTTTATTAAGCATCCAAATATCTAGAAATCTGATCATAAAACACCTAAGGTGGAATTTATGTGACCAAACATAGGCAGCTAAGCTATCTTTATTGTCAGAGAGAAATAAACACTTTTAGGGGAAGAATCCTACCTTCGGGGGCCATCTGTATTTGGTCAGAAGAATTTCAACCTAAAAGAACCTCTCTCCCTCCTTGAATTGTAAAGAGTATCTGGAGTGATCAGCTCAGCTGTAGGTGACTGGTCTGCAGATGTCTAAAGTTTGATGAGGTATATTCCACCACTTTCAGTATCTGTATTTTTTCTCGATCTAATGTTAACACCTGTATGGAAAGTTTTTTCCTGAATTATTTGAACATCTATAAAAATTGGTCAAACAATTGTTTTCTGGAGCAGATTTTCTTTACCAAGTGGATACAAGTTTCTTCATGAATTTTGTCTTACAGAAGAAAGAACAGCTGTTACTCGTTTCCTTATTAAGATTAATGTATTAGTGCCTGAAATGTAAGTTTTCTCTCTGTATTAGGCTTATGTGTCCCTGTTTTAGTACTGGGGGTGTCTGGGGGAGTGGTGGTAGGGGTGGTCTATGTGAAGAGGTCAGGAGCTGCCCTGTGTCTGACACAACTGGTTCCAGATGGCTCTAATGCACCCACCGCAGGGCACAGCTGAGCCCCTCAACCAAGATGGTGGCAACTCAGGGAAAATGTATTTAAGAAAGGGCAAAATGCTGCACATCAGTGTGAGGGGTGAGGAAAAAACTGTGAGAAACAGCCCTGCAGACACGAAGGTGAAAGAAGGAGGAGAAGGTGCTCCAGGCACCAAAGTAGAGATTCCTCTGCAGCCTGTGGAAAAGACCATGGTGGAGCAGGTTGTCCCCCTGCAGCCCATGGAGGACCACTGGGGAGCAGATATTGACACTGCAGCCCATGGAGGATCCCATGTCAGAGCAGGTGAACATGTTCTAAAGGAAACTGCAGCCTGTGGAGAGGATGCCAGGCTGGAGTAGGTTTTCTGGCAGGAACTGTGGCCTGTGGGTGACCCACACTGGATGAGCCTGTTCCTGATGGACTATACCCCATGGAGAGGACCCATGCATGGGACCCCGCAGGGGACCCACGCTGGAGCAGTCTGTTCCTGAAGGACTGCACCCCATGGAAAGGACCCACGCTGGAGCAGTTCTTGAAGAGCTGCATCCTGTGGGAAAGACTCATGCTGGAGCAGTTCATGAAGGACTGTCTCCCGTGGGAGGGACCCCACGCTGGAACAGGGGAAGAGTGTGAGGAGTCCTCCCCCTGAGGAGTAAGGAGCGGCGGTGACAACATGTGATGAACTGATTGCAATCCCTATTCCCTGTCCCCCTGCGCTGCTCGGGGGGAGGAGAGAGAGAAAATCAGGAGTAAAGTTAAGCCCAGGAAGAAGGAAGGGGTGAGGGCAAGGTGTTTTTAAGATTTGGATTTATTTCTCATTATCCTAGTCTGATTTGATTGGCAATAAATTAAATTAATTTTTCCCCAAGTTGAGTCTGTTTTGCCTGTGACAGTAATTGGTGAACGATCTCTCCCTGCCCTTATCTCCACCCACGAGCCTTTTGTTATATTTTCTCTCCCCTGTCCAGCTGAGCGGCTTTGGTGGGCACCTGGCATCCAGCCAGGGTCAACCCACCATAGATATTAATTGGTGAGTGATCTTCCTATCTTGACTCATGAGCTTTTTCATCTTATTTTGTTGCCCTGTCCTGTTGAAGAGGGAGATACTGAGAGAGCAGCTGGGTGGCTATCTGGCAGCCAGCCAAGGTCAACTCACCACACCCCCAAAAAATGCAAGGAGTGGGAGGATCTTTCTGTATTCTGCCAACAAGGTAATGAAACGTTTTTCTTTGAAAGATCGAGTATCCAGAGATGCATGGATATATCTACATTGTCTGTTGAGCACTGCTTGGAATCTGTTTGCTGTTGGGACAGAGTTGTCTTTGCGGTTGTAGATTGCTATGAATCAGTCTTCAATCGTGGGCCCAGATTGAAATGAGGTACAAGAGACTCTGTGTGATTGAATACTTCTGGCAGCTTAACACTCTTCTAACCATCTTATTACATTGCCAGACGTTTAGAGGGGAGGCAGGTCGACCATGAGCTACTATTTAAGAGCAGCATAGACTTACCCAGAAACATATAGGCCCAAATCATCAAAGTATTTAGGGCAGAGATGTGCCTCACTTTTTTTTCAGAGGAACGTTAATAGCTTGCCACTAACTGCAATACCATGACAATACCTTATAGGCATGATTGGATTCTGTGGTTTTAAGCAATCCTCCAAATGTGCATTGACAGCATTGATGAATATTTATAAGGAATGATAAAAATAATAGTAAGGTAGGCACTAGAATCTGATATAATGTTTTTCTTCTGAATATGTGTTCAGTGCTGTTTTTTCCCCTTCATTTTGATTTCTGAATTAAAAAAAAAAAAAAAGGAAATTGTAACTAAATGTAGTTTCCCTTCCTTACCTTTCTTCTTTGTTTGCCTGAGACCTGAGCTAAGAGGAAAATCCTACCTTAAACGTGTTTGTGTTTTCACAGAACTGAACTCCCAAAGAATTGATAAATTAGCTATTTAAATACAATTGATAGGACTGCACACTTAATTATAAAGCTTAATGACTTAACACAATTGTGAAAAACGCCTGGCTCAGTGTCAAAATACCTACAGCCGTATCTTCAGCTGGTGGAAATCAACAGCGCTGTGTTGGGTTCAGTGGAGCAATGCCAATTTTCACCAGCTGAAGCTCTAGTTCTTTATATTTACCTAAAGATTTACTTTAATATGGTTCCTTTGTCATGCTCACTGGCATGCACACTCATGCCTAATGTGGGCACTGCTGTGTAACGGATGTGTTGCGCCATTCAATGAAATGTTTAAACGAACCACCTGCAGCCCATCGCTAGTTAGCAATGCAGGTGGAAGTGCAGAATCCCACAAGGAAGGCTGCCCAGCTTTTCCATCCCTCAGCAAAACAGGTTCTAATACGTAGGTTTCTGTGTAACCGTTGTTGAGCTACTGCTTACACACTCACTGCACAGTCAGTGCCTCTGATAATTCAAAATTGCAAACTGCTTTGAGGGTACTTGGAGCCGATGAAGGGTGCAATATAAAACCAAATTCTCTTCTATTCAGTTTGTGAAACTATGAGTTATACTTGACAGTGTGGAAGAAAATATTTTTGTATGTCTTTGGACTAACTCCTGTGAGCAGTTTTTGTGCTGTTTCAAAGTAATTTAGCTCTGGGGAGGGAACAGAAGCAATGATCATCCGTCCAGGATAAGAATTAATAGGGCCAGTATTGATCAGCCACAGCTCTTTACACAGAGCTCTGGCTAAAGTCAAATGTAACATTTCTTCACATCTGCCTTTGATTTTTCTCCAGAGAATTTCATCTAAAGATGTGCCAGTTGCAGGATCGTAGTCGTCTAATTCTATCCATCATTAACAGAAAAAAAGAGGAGAAAAAAAAAGACCAACAACCTCAAATCAGCTAGATAACTAAAACTACTGTGGGCAAAAGGAAAACAGCTGTTTACGTGCAAAAGTCAAAAAGGGGAGGTCTACTACTCTCCACTCATAAAGAAATGCATACTCTTGGCACCCTTTCTAAAAAAGAAAAAATTGAGGTGTAAAGTACAAATTCCAAACCCATCCATTTATCATGACTGTCATAGGAAATGTTTCATAATCACACCAATGTTACTGAACAAGGATTTACTTATTTATTTTTATTATATGAATAAGCAGGAAGTAGTTGTTACAAGGTACTCCTGATGTCCTGCAAATGATCTTGCGTGTGCAGCATTGGAATTAATAGCCACTTAAAAGTGTATTCCCATTTCCCAGAAGTCAAATTGAGTTTTGATGATGGTTTCACTGGAGGCAGGGCCAGCTCCTGAATAAACCATAAGGGAACAGAAGAAAATAAGTAGGATATATGGGGTTACACTGTCACTCTGTCTAGCCTAATATTTTGTTTTAAATGGGGGAAATAAAAGATGCTCATGGAAGGCAAAAAGCGAGGCTCTTTTTATGGTGAAATTATTCAAAAATCCTCTCCCAGTATCTAGCAACTGGAAAGGCAGGAACTCCTTATTTGAGCCAGAATTAATTTCATGGACATATTTAAAAGTGGAAACAAAGATAGGCTAGACTATGCAGAGGTCTGAAGCCGTTATTCATCTCTGATTTCAACTGAAGGTTCAAGCAATTGAAAAAAATATTGTGGTCTCGTTTCAAATTCACTTGAAGTCTCCTAGAAGAAGCACTGCTCTTCAGAATGGTTTCATCTGGAGTTTTATCAGTAGACCAAGACAGGGATAGCAGGGCTGGTACCTTGTCTGGACAAGAAGCCATTGGTAGAGTTTGTTTAGAAGAAAAATTCATAGCAGATTTCTGTTTGGTTAACACTATAATCAATTGCATGGGAAGATAAGGGAAAACGAGCTGAACTCAGCTCATACCGAGGAGTTGAGATATAAAATAAAGGTGGAAAGATTAAAAAATATCTTGTTCACCTTTTTACTTTGCTAGGACTCAAGCCAAAATTTACGGGATTGTCACACCAGTTTCAAGGGGCCGACACACAGCTGTGGCTCAGCACTGTATGCTGCGCAGTGAAATGGGCCAACAGCACTTGACCCCCAGTCTAGACGTGTATCTCCAATGCAAAGCTGCTGCAGAGCTTAGGGAATCACGCTGCTGTTAGAGATGTAAGATTTTAGCCAGAATCCACCAGCAGTTGAACAAAAAAACCTTGAGAATCAGACTTTGGACATTCAATATGAGTAATGCTGTCAGCCAGCAGAGAGATATCAATAAACATAAGTTTGTGAATGACCTCACATCAGTAACTGGTTACAGTAAGTGGTGTCAATAACTCCATAAAGATAAATCCAAGAAACATTAATTATTACCACAAGGTCAGTTAAAAGGACATTACCAAGTAACTAAGAAAAAACCCAAACATCTCTGTTTTACTACTGGAAGAAAAAAAAAAAGGTGCTATTGGCATAATGGTAAGTAAAAGTGTTGGTACAGAAAGGTGATATTTTATATGAAACACTGGTAAATATAGGTTAATATGTCTCACAAAATAAAGCAAGTAGATTTTATTTGCCTACTTTTATCCAGCATTGTACTACTTGAAAGACTTTAATAAGTTTGAGTTAGATACTGAGGCGGTGTGATCCAAAACTTCAAGGCGTGTTAATGCTTCTTAATTCCATTTAATTTCAGGTGTTCAGCTGAGATCAGAGTCCAGTCTCTCTGGACTTCCTCAAAACCGAAGGATAGACAATCCTAGAAAACATTTCCTCATGGGAATATAAGTAACATTAAGATACAGGAGGTTTCCTGCCTTTTTACAGACATGAATTTATGTTGGTCAGAGTAGGTAAGAGCTGAGTCTTGGCCTTAAAGGTGTAAGCAGTGCCTTCATGTTAGACTTAAGGTACAGATGCTTTAAAGGATATGAGCACTGGGTGTTACTTAAAACTCAATGTGAATTGCAGTTCTCACGCATCAGCAGGTGCCCAAACATGCAGGAAAACTGCATCCTGCTGGGGAAGGTGGGGGGAGGGTGGTACGGGAATTGCTCTTTTAGCAATTTTCTGGTTATCAAAATCAAACAATTCTAGGCAGAAAGAATCATTTCGCCTCCTGCTTTCTTCTGAGAAAGAGAGTGATTGTAATATCTTTATCTCCATTATGGCTTGTTTCTGATTGAGAATTTTCTTAGCTGAATTCCAAATGTCTAGTGAAATACACCCAGGCCTACTAATAACAGTCACCAAGGATACACAGAGATTTAATGCAGTGTTTGCAGAGCTGGGAGTAATGGCTGTCAGACTGAGCTAGTGGAGTTGCAGTACTTCGTTAGCTCATTTGGAAGAGCCGTGATTTTAGAGCAGAAGGTATCTAAACTGTAAACACCTCCCAAATCTTTCCACCACCCCACCCTTTGGGGTTTTTTTTAGATATGGTGAGACTTGGGGAAAAGAGACAAAGGGAAAACAGAGAACATTTGCAATCAAATGAATATTTATTATGTGTAAAAGGAAAACATTCATCTTCAAATCCCTTTGAAAGAGCATATCTGTATATACGGGGAATCTGATTGTTTCTGTAGTTTATTGGTGCTTAGCACTTATTGTAACATTAAGGAAGATCAGCTGAATTCTTTGCATGGTAGTAGTAAGAAAAAGGAATAAAAGGAAAGCACCGCAATCTTATGAAGTACTGTGGCTTGCTTTCACTGAGATTTACACATTTCTTTCCCCTTGCTTGCAAAATTAAGTTTTGGGACATTTGTCAGTTTGCACTGTGTTAGTCATTTGGTGAAACCTGTGTGGCTACAGAGGGTAATTTGTTGGAATGTCCTAACGCAGCACTGTGCAACTCAGATGCTCTTTATAACAGAACTAGTATTTGCCACCTGAGCCTTTACAGGTCGTAAGTAGAAAAGCCTATATCAGGTTGTTTTACGTAGCTTTTAATTTTTATATATAGTATTTTGCTTTTCAAAGGAGACAGAAAGGCACAGAAGCAAATTAAAAATACTAGTCTTGAGAATCACAAGGATGGGACTGCCTCTTTTTACCTCCTGTGCTAACAGCATAAAAGTGGGTTTGTTTTTTGGGTCTGGTGCAGTGATGCAGCAGTACCAGGGACTCATGACCGCAGTGATTTAAGCCGCCTCACTCTGCCCATGAGCTCTCATTCTGGGTACGGGCAGAAGTGATCCTAACACCAGGGGCTGCTGGGGAATCAGAGCTTGCTAGGATCAAACTGGAGAATAAGACACAGAAAGAAAAATAGAAAGGAGTTTCAGAATCTCAATATAGAGTTTCCTGCATAAGGAAGATTTATGGGAAACAGCTTGCCTGCCCTCCTCACAGCTCCCAATCTAAGCGTCCCCAGCCACATATGAGGATACTGCAATGGATGGTGTATTTTCTATAGTGGAGCAGTGTTGGGCAAAACTCAAAAGGTTTGGTTAGATGCTTGCATCAAGGTCTTTCACCCATTCCCCAAACCCTGACCAGTCCCTTAGCATTCCCTCATCTATTCTTGAGTCCTTTCTGCTTCTCAGTGCTTGATCTCCCCAAAATACACTAAAACTAGGGAGTATATCACTTCTACATTTATTTTCACAGTAATACAACCCCTAAAGCACAGAGTAAGCGGGACTGAACTTGTGTTTATGTGATTTTGGGATAACCAATCATGGTCTTATGCACAAATATTCTCACTACCCTGTTCCCCCTGTCACTGGCTGCAAGCATCACTGTACTTTATTTCCTGTACAGTAAAACTGGGAATCATGCAGATTAAAAACTATTGCTGTCAGGTCTTGATATCCCACTCATTTCCTGTCAGCCTGCTGATATAACCGATCCAGAAGGCACTTTTCATTAAGAGATACAGTAAGAAAATCTCTTAACACTGGATTTGAATTTTCACGGTAAACACTGGATTGGGTAACCTCCATTACATGCCACCCAGCAGGGAAAATACACTGTAGTTGTGTCTTAGCAGATGTCTGGTGACAAATATCACTCATCTCTGTGGCAATCTTCTTGTGTTAGCCTTCTTGAGACCACAGAAGAGATTAGGATTTAGAGCAAAACACTTTTTCAATCTACTTTATAGACAGACTTCCACATAGGTCCTTCCAGACGTTCCTTTATTCAGCTGTCGGTCACTTTTAAGTCATTTTAAAAAGTAATGATGAGGATTTGTCTCTCCCCTTCTTATGGTGACTTTAAGCAAAGCTTGAAAAGCCTTGATTTGAGTAAACAGATCAGGTTTTAAAATGCATAGCAAGAACAGACGTTTTAATTGTGATCTTGAAGAAGTTATTTGTACAAAGAATATAAAGACTGTCAGAGAAACTTCTACCAATGGCTTCTCGAGGACTTTTCAATCTAGGTCCCCGTTTCTGCTGAAGTTAATTGAAAAGAGATTTCAGGACTTTACTCCTATCTTTTCATTAGACGCTACTAAATTTGGCATCCCTTGCTTGAGGGCCTTTCTCCATTATTTATAGATCTGGTAGGCTTGCAGAGACTGGATGGATGGACTTCCATAAGCATAACTCTTTCATTTCCACCATCCCCTTTTCAAGCTACATTATAAAATTTTATATTTCAGAAAGGACACTTAAATGTAAAGTGCCAGATTCTCAGCAGGGGAAAATGAAAGTAATTCTGTATTGTGTTCATGGGCCTTATTATCAAGGCCATGAATTTTGTGTTTATTCTGTGTATAGTAAGCACAAAGAAAAAGCACAGCATTACAAAACCTAAATGGTCCTGTTTTACAGTTTGACATTCACCAAAGTAAAAACCAGTTTATAGTATGAAGCTGTAGAAAATGAGATCCTTCTTATTTTCAAAGATTTTCGGCTTCATTCTTAACCAGTGCAAATTGCTATGATTCTTTTGATTTTAGCTCATTTTTTTTCCAGATTCTTATCTTTTGAGCTCATCACCTACCAATTCTGAGATAACGGTAAGACAAAAAGGACTTGCTTGATTTCAAATATACTTCTTATTGTATAGGACACATCTGATTATGCGTTGCCTCTCTCATTTAGCAAAGTAAAGCTTACGACTCTTTACAATGCATTGCAAATAATTAAAATATTAGTAGTGAGTTTTAGTAACATAGCCTATTTTTTATGAAAGCAAAAACCTAAAGTAATACTGGTGGTGCTCATATAACATCACAGAATTCTTTTTTTTTTTCCCTTTTTTTCTTCTTCCAGTAATCCTCTTTATGGGTTTAAAGAAAAAAAGATAATATCAAGGTCTTTGGTGGCTCTAGGACATTGATTGCCAAACCAAACCATTCTTCCAAATATCAGTAAACTAGGAGCAGCAGACTGCTGTGAGCTATTTTTCAGCCAAAAGGATTAGATTTGTCTCTTAGACGGGTCTGACATCTAATATAGATTTCCAATGGGCTGAGTTTCGCCAGTCATAGTTGTGACTTTGTGAGAAGACTCGCAGCTTTCTGAGGGTGGAGTATGTCCCCTGCTGGGGAACTGAAGCACACCTCAAGCCCCGGCGCAGCAAATCTTCCATATCATCTGTCTTTAAGAAACCTTCAGTTGAGCTGTGGGGAGATACCCATGTGGTCAAATCTTCTGGGACAATTTCTGTTACTGCTACACAGGACAGTGGCTTCTGGATTCAAATAATGAGGCAGCTATGGTTATTTAGGGCTTGCAAAGAAGTAGGAGGAAAAAAAGGAGAAAAAAATGAAGTATTACATCCTAGGCAGTTACGTGATTTTAGCCTTTGTGCCAGGGACACACTAGGAAGAGATATTGTCTCAGAGACTCACACTGCAGTTTGCATGCAGAAGCACAGAAGAAGGGCTGTAAAATAATTAAGGGAGAGTAACAAGCTGCACTTGTTAATGAAATTCAATTTTGATTTATTTTCATAAAAGTACCAGCATTATTTATGTAAACAATACAAACCGCATCTGTTATTTAGCTTTGTGTAAGATTTTCCATATCACTGAGGTTTAGGGAATATCACTTAGGGAGAAAAGCAATTTTAAGGTTATCATGTGAGTGACAAAGACATTAATCTGACAAGATATGCTCAAGAGACCCAAGATGCAATTGTAGAATTCTTTTTGGCGCTCTCACCCATAATTTCATGGAGCTCACTGTAATTAACACACTTCATGGGATTTAAGTAACATTTGTTGCTTCTCCATCAGAATGCAAATTTGAGAATGATATGGATCTGTACAGGAGACAGCAACAACTGTTCCCTAGGTAATAACTTGTGCACTGTTTCCCACTGCCAAAAAAAAAAGGGGAAAAAAAAGGTGACAGATAAAGCATTACTCAGGTTTTATTAGGAAGTTAACATATGCTTTATAGCTGCTGCAAATGCAGAAACCAGATATGTCATAAAATTAACGAAAATTAAATGGTTTATTGTCAACTTGAAAATTTTAGGCCTCGTTTTCTTAAAAGCTATATGAAATAATGAAATCTGCAGGCTGCGTGTGCATGTATAAATAAATGGATGTACAATCAGCATTCCGAATGCCAAAATAACCAATGTAACCAAAAGAATAACCTAAGTCTACACCATGTAAGGAGACATCAGATGGTCTTGATTACCAATGTTTTTCATCAGGAAATCGAAAAAAAAAAAAAAATCATGCCACATGCAGCCTATTAGCAAAGACAGAGCAAATTATGCAAATAATTAATTAACCACTGCTACATTTCTCTAGAAATAACCCTCTGAGACAGGAAAGAATATCTAGATTTTAGACTTCTTTTACTTAATCATAGTTGAGTACAAAGTGAATAAATGCACAAATGCATAATGCATGCAGAACATATAAGTTGAATAAATGAAGTGAGGCGTACAGTACACATTAGTTTATTAATGCTTCAGGTTTTCCTTGATGTCCTTCAGGCGCATTATCAGCTGCCTTAAGGATGATCAGATTTATCCTCATCTGCTCTTATTTTTTCCCCTACAGATGAAATAAATAAAAAAATAAACAAACAAACAAACCAACCAACCTGTACAATGAAGTTTTCCTTAATGCATTTGGCATTGGTAGGACACTAATCTGAGAAAACTCTTAAACTGTCAGCATTACAGAATGGGAGATACAACTAATTTATCCCATATGTCTCTTATTTTTATCCAACCAGACCTGAAATGGTTTTGTTTTTTAACATGAATTTAAGGTATTACTACTCCTTTATGTTTGTCGTTCAAAACAAATGATGAGAAAAACTGAATTGCTAAGATGGCTAAAACTGCATGTGAAATCAAATCAAAGTCCTATTATCATACAAGGTGAAAAAAAAAAGAAAAGAAAATGTTGTAGATCCCAGAGTGCCATTGGTGCTTCTGATTTCTAAGCTCTACCATATATTTATGTCTACAGAAAACTTGATATATCCCCTAGAAAGAATAAGAAATGAACTTTAAATGTTTTAAGAAAGATTTCTTGTTCATAGGCATATGGAGGCACTCAGATGAGCAGTGAAGCATCACCACTGACGTGAGCACAGAAATAAACAGGAGAGGCAGACTAAAAGAGGCTCAAGATATGGGTTTATCCCAACGGGAGGCATATGACACATATGCGCTGTAAATAAAAATACTCTGTTCTCAGTCCAGCCTGATTTTCCTGCAATCAGACTAACAGGAACACTTTCTAGTGCCTCTTTACTGATGCTCTGTTTGTACCTGGGAAGGCTTTTCCTCACAACCTTTTCCTAGGCCCTGTGATTGTCTGCCTCTAACCTCCTCCCCACTCTGCCCTGAATCTTATCTAAAAGTGAAATTATAGTAATTAATTCATCACACATGCAGTTCAGCTTGTGGCTACAGCTAGCGTCGTGCAGCATGTTCCTCGTGCAATACTAAATGCCCCATCTCGAGATTCTCAGGCCAAGGTTTGTATTGTGCATCCATTTTGTGTATTAGTGGTCTGGTATATCATGTGAAATCACCTATTGCTAGGCACTCAGCGTAGATAATTCTGAGAAATGTAATCTAATTGTGAGACACTTATAAGATGATATCTAGGATTTAAAGCCTAGCCATATCCTTAGAACTTTCTGAAACCCACTCCTGAAGCTCTGAGCGGCTCAAGTTTCATTTGCACATTTATATGGCTTCCTGACACCTGCTGCCCAATAGCTGATGCCATAAGCAATTCATTCTTAATCTATGTAACTAAACCAGTGATTTCTACATCCTTAGTTTAATGTGCTGTTTTGTCAAAACAACACTATGCTATCTTTTTTGAAGAGCCTGAGAAATGGCAAAAATGTTCATATGAAACAAATGTTGTGCAGCTAGGTATTCTGGTAGTTGAGGGACTGAAATCTTCACAAAATACGCAATTTAAGTGTTTTTAAATGTATGATATAGTTTAAAATAGATGATGTTTTAAATTATTTTCTTTATAAAAGATCTATTCTAAGAAGCTCAGTTTGTCACTTCTTTTCTCAAATAGAATATATATTTTTTTAAGTTCTTATTCTGCAGCAACTGTATTTTTCTGGTAGACAACTTATTTTTTTCTTCCTAAAATGTATGTGCATTAAGTTTCTGTATCTGTTTGCCCTAGAATTAAAATGGCACAATCACTACTTTAAAAAGTTACAAATAAGAATTTTTATCAAAATGAAACTCAGATCCCCCAGAAATATGAACACGTTTTGCTTGTTTATACCACAAAAAGTTAAGGCAAGGTACGTAGCCTTATTCTATGCTTCAAGGTAAAAACAGTGGTTCTTGTACAAATAGAGAACCAAATTCTAGTATCAGCGGCCCATAGTCCCGGGTCAGTAGTTGTTCTCTAAGCTCTAACACCATTTCCTAGATGCACAAATATGCTGCCAGGCATGAACTTGCTGATTTCAACTCTTTTAGTTGTGTTCATGAACAGAAGTGACATCTAAGCTATCCAGGACCTAAATTACACAGAACTTTAAAGGTCAGTATTACCACCTCCAACTACTGCCAGAAATTAAAATGAAGTTCATGGGACTGAAACTATTTCTTTTGTCTGGCCCTGCCAAGACAGTGTTGGTAAATTTTGTATCTACTGAACCCTTTGAGGCCAGTTTTCATGCCAGTCCTAAAAATCCATTAGTGGGAATACTGCATGTTGTGCAGTTTGCACAGTAGGATTTTTGGGTGCATTCATGACTGCTCTAAATCCAAGTTTTTTGAATCTGATAGATATTTTAATACCCCTTGGAATGCTTTGGAAGATTCTTCCTGGTATTTTCTGTGTTGGCGTCTTTTAAATGCCATGCAAAGCAGTCAGTTGCACTGGTATAAATGAAAATATGACACTCTAATAAGTATAAATCAGTTGGAGATGACTGATGCATAAGTGACAAAGGCAAATCCCTTGTATGAAAAGACATAGATTTTCCTATTCAGGAAAAGCTGGTATCTCTATTAACAGAAGCTGCAGGTACTGCAGCAAGAAAATCTGAGCAACTCAGAAACTATTCACCCTTTCAATGTTAGGGAATTGGGCACACATGATGCATAGCAAGGTTCATGTACTGTTCAGGTCCCTGGAATGCTTTTACCTTGCATATGCCCCTTGAAGGGTTGAAATATTCCCCTTGAGTATATCTCCCGAAAGAATGAAAACACTTATCCCAACACATGAAAACTGACTTCAAGCCAACTGAGTCCCATGCCAGATCTTCCCAGTTCCCTTTTCAGGGTTGTCTTATCTCCAGAGAATGAAAGCTACTTTGGACTTCCAGTCTGTAGAGACGAGCATGAAGAGTTGTAGCCGAAGAACTTACTAGAAGTCTTTTACTACTTGTGAAATTCTCTCAGAAGCAAATAATATCCTGCTAAAAATAAATACTAGCATCCTATCATCAGCTCATTTCCCATAGCCCCCCTTTCTAACATGCTTCTGGGGATATTCTTCTCTAGCGGTCTGAGATATTTTTTTAATTGTTTCTTTGTCAGACAAGAATGTCTTGGAAATGAGCTGGATCACAAAGAGTTCAGATTTTCCTCAATATATTTAATTCCATAAAGTAAAAAAAAAAAAGGATCCCTAATCTCATACAAATGCATGATAAACTTCATCCAATTGGATGTACTTATTTCTGCATAGTTGACACTATTCATTGTGTTAAGCTTGCATTTACCTTCTAATTGTGCTTACATTGCCTACAACAACTAAAGCTTTAAAATAGGTTTCATCAGGCAAGCAAACTAAAGCAAGTAATTACTTCAAAAATATTTTCTGTTTAGTTCTAATTAAAACTTGATTTTTTCCTAGTTCATTTGCCTAAGAAGTAGTAGTAATTGGTTTATTACTATGTAGTATTTGTAAGCATCAACAGTAAGCCTGCTTATGCACAGTTATTCTATAGCTACAGGGCAGAAGCATAGTTTTTCTGAGTTGTGTGTGGTTTCATAATGGTTATTGAATCATTCCTTAGATTCTTCATGTACTTGCTCAAGTCATGCTGTGAAGCATGCAAGAACTGATTATATATATGTTTGTATTTATATTTATGTTTATATTTGTGTTTGTATTTATATTATGATTTACATTGCCTGAACAACTGACTCCACATATTGGAAGAATGGCATTTTTTTTACATTCTAGTGTCACAGGAACAGAAGATTGAAGAAGAGTGGCTTTTCTGGATTGGATCAAAGGTCCAAACCCAGTGACAAATGTCAGCTACTTAAGGTAGTAGTAAAATGTTTAAAATTATGTAAAAAAAGAGCAAGCACAGAGTAGCATACTCCTCAGGATATTTTCTCAGCTTTGTATGGCTTAGGAGAATTCCTAAACTAGAGCTTGTATCTCAGTGTTTAACAGCTGTTGATAAATTTCCATTTATTTGTCTAATAATTTTTTGAACTCACTTAAAATTTGGCATCCAAACTGTCCTATGACAATAAGTTCCAAAGTTTAGTCATATGTTAAATAAAAATGTCCATGCTCGGGGCAGCAGGCATACCCCTCCCTTGCCCCCTTGCCTTCCCAGGTGCCTCTGTACAACAGGTATGAGGCTCTGGATGTGGAAGGCCAGTCAACGGAGGATGTGGGTGATGGTCCATCTACACCAGAGGTGTTGCCGAGGCCAGAATAGCCTAACCCTTGTATCATGACCAGCTCCATGAGGAAGAGAATAAGGGTTATAGTTGTAGGTGACTCCCTTCTGAGGGGAACAGAGGGTCCTATATGCCGGACAGACCCTCCTCTTGGGGAGGTCTGCTGCCTCCCTGGCACCTGGGTTCAGGACATCACTAGGAAACTTCCTAGTTGGGTACAGCCCTTGGACTATTATCCATTACTGCTCTGCCATGTGGGTGGCGATGAAGCTGCAACATGTAGTCCAAGGGCAATCAAAAGAGACTTCAGGGCCTTGGGACGGTCCATAAGGGAATCTGGAGCGCAGGTTATCTTCTCCTCCCTCCTTCCAGTTGCAGGCAGCGACACTGGCAGAAACAGAAGGGTCCAGTCTATTAATACCTGGCTCCATGGCTGGTGTCATCGACACAATTTTGGGTTTTTCGACAATGGGATGGCCTACAAGGCACCAGGTCTGTTGGCGTCAGATGGGTTTCATCTTTCTCAAACAGGGAAGAGGGTCTTTGCCCATGAGCTAGTGAGGCTCATTGACAGAGCTTTAAACTAGACTTGAAGGGGGAAGAGGGTAATATCAGGCTTGCCTGTGACAAGCTCTGGGATGACGCACCAAGGTTAGAGGGATGGGGTACAAGCGAGGGCCCTCAGCCTGTTGCTCCAAGACGTGCTGGCTACACTGCAGCATGCTTGAAGACTTATGGAGACGACCCAGGGGCTCCTGAGGTATTCGGAGCCAACAGGGAAACACCAGTGAAAGACCTCAAAGGAATTAAAGGGTGTTCCTCCATGAAGGTGATATGGCCGACAGCCCAGCTGAAGGGCCTCTACGCTAACGCCCGCAGCATGGGCAATGAACAGGAGGAGTTAGAAGCTACTGTGCTGCTAGAAAGCTACGACCTAGTTGCCATTACTGAAACTTGGTGAGACAAATCCCATGACTGGAGTGCGGCTGTTGATGGCTACAGTCTGTTCAGAAGGGACAGGCGAGGAAGGAGGGGCGGAGGCATTGCCCTCTACATCAAGAAATTGATAGAGTGTGAGGAGCTGCCTCTGAAGAATAGCCACGAGCAGGTTGAAAGCTTATAGGTAAGAATCAGAGAATGAGGCAACAAAGGGAACCTTGTGGTTGGGGTCTACTACAGGCCGCCCGATCAAGGGGAGCCTATTGACAAAGTCTTCTTGCTCCAGCTACAGGAGGCATCGCACTCGCAGGCTCTTGTCCTGCTGGGGGACTTCAACCACCCCAACATCTTCTGGAAGAGCAGCACGACGAGCTGTAGGCAATCCAGGAGACTCCTGGAGTGCATGGAGGATAACTTCTTAAGCCAGGTAACAGACAGCCCTACCAGAGGGGATGCGATACTGGACCTGATGGTCACCAACGTCAGTGAGCTAATTGGTGATGTCAAGATTGGAGGCAGCCTGGGCTGCAGTGATCATGCGCTGGTGGAGTTCACAGTCCTGAGGGATATGGGTCAGGTGAAGAGTAAAGTCAGGATCCTGAACTTTAGGAAAGCAAAATTCCAGCTCTTCAAGGAGTCAGTCAATAGACCCCCTGGGAAACTACCCTCAGGGACAAGGGAGCAGAACAGAGCTGGCAGATCTTTAAGGAGGCTTTCCATAGAGCGAAAGAGCTCTCCATCCCCAGGTGTAAGAAATCAGGCAAAGAAGGCAAGAGACCAGCATGGCTGAGTTGAGACCTGCTGGTCAAATTAAAGGGCAAGAAGGAAATGCGCAGGCAGTGGAAGCAGGGACAGGTATCCTGGGAAGAGTATAGGGACGCTGCCCCGTTGTGTAGGGATGGGGTCAGAAAGGCCAAGGCACAGATGGAGCTGAACTTGGCAAGGGATGCAATGAATAACAAGAAGGGCTTCTACAGGTATGTCAGCCAGAAAAGGAAGGTCAAAGAAAGTGTATCCCACCGATGAGCAGGACTGGCAAATTGGTCTCAAAGGATGAGGAGAAGACTGTGGTACTCAATGACTTTTTTGCCTCGGTCTTCACTGGCAACCTCTCTTCCCACACCTCTTGAGTGGATGGGCTGCAAGATGGGGACTGGGGGTGCACAGTCCCTCCCATTGTAAGAGATCAGGTTCGTGATGACCTGAGGAACCTGAACATACATAAGTCTATGGGACCTGATGAGATTCATCCCAGAGTCCTGAAGGAATTGGTTGATGCAGTTGCCAAGCCACTCTCCATGATATTTGAAAAGTCATGGCAGTCAGGCAAAGTCCCTGGGGACTGGAAAAAGGGAAATCTGCACCCATTTTTAAAAAGGGTAGGTAGGAGGACCCTGGGAACTACTGCCCTGTCAGCCTCACCTCTGTGCCTGGGAAGATCATGGAACAGATCCTCCTAGAAGCTATGCTAAGGCACAGGGAGGACAGGGACGTGATTGAAGACAGACATCTTGGCTTCACTAAGGGCAAGTCCTGCCTGACCAACCTAGTGGCCTTCTATGATGGAGTGACTACATCAGTGGACAAGGGAAGAGCTACGGATGTCACCTAGCTGGACTTCTGGAAGGCCTTTGACACGGTCCCCCACAACATCCTTCTCTCTAAATTGGAGAGATACGGATTTGATGGGTGGACTATTCGGTGGATGAGGAATTGGCTGGATGGTCACATCAGGAGGGTAGTGGTCAACAGCTCAATGTCCAGTTGGAGATCAGCAACAAGTGGTGTTTCTCAGGGGTCCGTATTGGGACCAGTACTCTTTGATATCTTCATCAGTGACATAGTGGGATCAAGTACACCCTCAGCAAGTTTGTGGATGACACCAAGCTGAGTGGTGCGGTGGACACTCCTGAGGGATGGGATACCATCCAGAGGGACCTGGACAAGCTTGAGAAGGTGGCCTGGGAGAATGTCATGAGGTTCAACAAGGACAAATGCAAGGTCCTGCACCTGGGTCAGAGCAACCCCCGGTATCAATACAGGCTGGGGGATGAAGGGATGGAGAGCAGCCCTGCCAAGAAGGACTTGGGAGTACTGGTGGATGACAAGCTGGGCATGAGCCAACAATGTGCGCTTGCAGCCCAGAAGGCCAACCGTATCCTGGGCTGCATCAAAGGAAGCGTGGCCAGCAGGTCAACGGAGGTGATTCTCTCCCTCTACTCCACTCTGGTGAGACCCCACCTGGAGTACTGCATCCAGCTGTGGAGCCCCCAACACAAGACATGGACCTGCTGGAGTGGGTCCAGAGGAGGGCCACAAAAATGTTCAGAGGGCTGGAGAACCTCTCCTATGAAGACAGGCTGAGAGAGTTGGGCTTGTTCAGCCTGGAGAAGAGGCGGCTTCAGGGAGACCTTATTGCAGCCTTTCAGTACCTAAAGGGGGCTTATAGGAAAGATGGGGACAAACTTTTTAGCAGGGCCAGTTGTGAGAGGACAAGGGGTAATGGTTTTAAACTACAAGAGGGGAGATATAGGCTAGACATAAGGAAGAAGTTTTTCACAATGAGGGTTGTGAAGCACTGGCACAGGTTGCCCAGAGAGGTAGTAGAAACCCCATCCCTGGAAAGATTCCAGGTCAGGCTGGATGGGGCTCTGAGCAACCTGATCTAGTTGAGGATGTCTCTGCTTATTGCAGGGGTTTGGGTTAGATGACCTTTTAAAGGTCCCTTTCAACCCAAACTATTCTATGATTCTGTGAAAAAAAAACACTTTTTTTTCCCATTGTTTTAAACCTATTACATTACAATCTCATTTAATGGCTCTGATAATTATTTTCTTATGTAAAAGGGTATCTTGTTCTGGTTTTCTTCCCCAATAATTCTTAGGGGTTTGTGTTTGTTTTGTTGGTTTGTTTTTGATTGTCAGTGAACACTGAACTGAAATATTCATAGGTGTATCCAGAGTAGCTGCAAATACCTTTTCTGGGTTAACAATGCCTAGTTTAGAGTCTTTCAGCATTTATAGACAATAAGAATTTTTATTTGTCTTTTTCTCATGCACATCGCTTTGTATGTGTTACCTCTGCCTTTTTATCACCAAGTTAGTTGTGCGAGGAGATTTTGCAACCTTTCACAGTGGGACTTTCATTGTTAAAACTGATCATTTACTCCTGTTATCTTTCCTGTCATTTAGATATTTATTAATCCCCTGTCCTTCAGATATTTATAAATCCACAGGTGGAGGTTTCTTTTTATAATCCATGACTGTTTAGTTTATTGAAGAGACTTTTGTAGAGGACTTTGTCAAAAGTCTTTTGAAAACCCAGGCACAGTGTATCAACCAGATACAGATTGCCCTTGTCCATATGTTCATTTATTCTTTCTAAGAACTTTAAAAATCCAGAATTTTCTCTACAAAATTTCTTTTTATTCCTTCCCATTTTATTGTGTTTATCTATGTGTCTATGACTCCTATTCTACCAATTTACCTGTAAAGAATCAGACATACAACTTCTTAATTTTCTGCATCTTCCCTGCATCTCCCCTGCCAAGATTCTCTAAGGATCCTTTTAAAAAAAAAAATGGCCTAAAATTTGCTAACCTCCCTTCTTCTCATACAGAAGCTGACTTAAGCAATAGTATAAGATCTATGATCAAATGACAAGGTCATATTTGAGTTATTTAAGAAACCCTGGGTGTATACCATCTTGTCTTGGCAATTTTTTACTATTCATTTATCTATTTGGTCTAAAATCACTTCTACTGACACTTTAATTTAAGATAGTTCCTCCAGTTCATCTTTTGCAAAGAAAACAGCTACTATGGGAACCTTCCTAAACTCTTCAGTGGTGAGTATCAATGGGAAGAACTCATTTAATTTTTCTACCATGGTCTTATCTCCTTTGAGTTCTCCTATTATACCTCCATCATCTATCAGCTCTGCAGTCTCTCTGGCAGAAATTCTACTTCTTATGGGTTGGAAAAAAGGCTTATTATTAGTTTTCATGTCTTTCACAAGATTGTCCTCCAAACCTTTTTTTGGTCTTAGCTTGACTGTACATTAAACTTTTCAGAGCTCATGATATTCAGATCTTCCTTAAATGGCTATAAATTCCACTTTCTGGGAGTAAGCTTTTAATTCTAAGAGTTTATTTATTCTGCTGTTTACCAATACCATAATTTTGTTGATCACCATGAACTTTAACAAGTTTCCGTTACGTATTCAATAATTTTATCATTTAAGATTCTCCTTTTAATTTCTTGGGGTTTTTGTTCTAGTGTTGTTCATTTTTATAGAGTTCCCTTTGTTTTTATAAATGTGTGTGTGTGTGTGTGTGTGTAAAATTTTTAAGTATTTTTTTTCATTCCTATAGGGAAGAGGAATTTAAATGTACTGTAGTCAGGATTTCAGAATGCCTCTTCGGTAGTAAAAATTTCACTAAGTTCTTATGCTCTGCTCAGAATTGTATAAAAAATAGCTGCTCCAAGAGGCAATCATTATAGCATCTAAAATTAGTTTTTAGAACATGTCCCAAAATTACTTTTTACCAATCTTCATGGGAATAATTGAGTTCTTCATTATTACTGAGTTTTCTGCCATTGTAATCTCTCTCATCTCCCTTAGCATGTCACAGTCAATATACCTATCCTATTCAGGTGATTAATAACATAACCTCCCTACAATATTCTTTCTATTTAGACATGAAATAGTCAAATCAGAGGGCATGTTTCTTGTTGATACAGTTAATTTGTTTACCTTGTTTGACTTTTTGTCTGCACCTATACCACTAAACAACCTTGGGTTTCAAGTCAGGATATGCAGAGGGGACTGTGACCACACTGCTTCAAGTTAGTCCTCTTCAGAGAAAAATGCGTATGTTTACAAGGTTTACAACTTGGCCAAGGTCTCTTCTGGCCCCTGTGTTCTGGTCTTAAGATACAATTTTTATTTTCGTGCATGATTTTTCAGTTCGAAGTACCTGAGATGATAGCGTGATGGCCATGCTGCAATACACCAGAATGGGAGTTGGCAGGCAACATAGTGTGGGTGGATGCATCAGAGTATTCCTGGAGCAAATGTATTCTCATGCACTTGGATTTAATCTAAATCCAGCAGTTACAATTTGTTTCACTTGAAAAAAACAGCTGGGTAGTTGACACTGTACATGAAGAGCACATAAACTCTTCAGTAAACTTGGGAGCTAGGAGGTTGTACATAATAGTACATATCTCTGCAACTTAAAGTAGAGTAACACCCACTCGCCAGTACAATTTGACCTATCACCCCTATCTAATTTATAATCTGATATTGCGGTATCTCACATAGTATCTTCACTTCTATCCAGTTTTTATATGCTTATTGATTCTAAACTTGAGAGAAGAACACGTACGTTTGATTAGGATCTGACTGGTAATTTTTAAAGTGTCCTGACTAAATGCGACTTCATTTAATTGGGATTCTTCACTATTTCTTACCTATATCTTCTCTACAAATAGGCCCCCCCAAATCAAACCACCCCAGATCACCATATTTTACTGTAAATAATTAAGTTAATTTAATTCACTATAGGATAAATGTTCGAGAACTAATTTCAAACCTATCAGCTTTTTCCACATAGGTCTACCAGAGGCCATCCTACAATTTGTTGCAAATGACCACGACTTGAACCCAGTGTTTCCAAGTTTTCTTGCGGCAGATCTAAAAGTACTCTTTATTATTTGCAAAATGGCAGTCTTGTCTTTTCAGCATAGTTTGCCATACTAGTACTAGAATATATATTTTCAGTATAAAGACGATCTTTGCTATGTGTCTAAGAATAGGGCTGTTCCAATGGGAAACTTCAGCTGCTCATTAACAATTCGAGTTTCTCCCAAAGACATGAATAGCTACTTCACTGACATGCAGAAGCGGCTAAAAGAGTTTCAGATAACAGGTAGGTGTTGATTCTGACCTAGAAATCCTTAAATGATTTTGTGCCTTGTTACCTGAGAAACCAACTTTCTGTTGTTGTGTTTTCACCATTAGTAACAGCTTAAGAGCTTTGGTTCACACATGC
Source organism: Phoenicopterus ruber ruber (assembly GCA_009819775.1). NCBI lineage: Eukaryota > Metazoa > Chordata > Aves > Phoenicopteriformes > Phoenicopteridae > Phoenicopterus > Phoenicopterus ruber. The sequence continues at coordinate 183,160,668 of CM020215.1, read as the reverse complement.
CAAGTTCACAGGGTGATACAGCATTAGTGCCCAGTCTTCAGACATACATATGAAAACATATACTTTCTAAGTAGTATGCTAACACCTAGATTTCCAGTCTGGATATTCAAGGAATACCCAGAATACGAATTTAATTTCCAGCCTTTCTCGAGGCTTATGGGATTCAATGGGACAGATCTAGGAAGGCTGTACGTAAAGATCATTGTTCAATTTAGTTTCAAAAGATCCTCTTCTCTTCTGCAATCCCCCCCCCTCCCCCCTTTTTTTCCTTTTTTTTTTTTTTTTCTTTTTGGTATAGTATCTAAGGTGTGGGAAGTATATAAAAATACATATTCAGATATAGTTTGAAAATGTATGTAAATCTGGTTTTTCCTAGTGGCCAGGAAATTTGGGTTAAAAAAGGTGTGAATTTAGTTATTATGTGGCATTAGATGAAGTTAGGGTAGCATAGAAGGAAATTATATAAATGGTTTTTGGTTTTAAGTTGAAAAAAAAAAATCCCATGTTGGGAGCCAGCACTGTCAAAGCAACTTTTCTTTGGGAGAAATGATTTTGCCATACAGAGGCCAATGAGAGCGGACGTAGCAGCAAGGATGTGGCAGCAGCTAACACATACTTACATGCATTTCCTTTGGCTCTATGAATGTTAGAGTGTTTACGGGATCTGCATGCATTTCCATATGTTTTTCTTCAGTGGGCATTTTCCTTTTTTTACCTTTTCAGAGCTTAGTTCGATACCTATAACTAATAGTGAGTATGTATGAGAGATGAGTCTTTAATGAAATAAACCCGCATACACATAGAAAAAGCAACCATCCTTATATTAGCTGGATGGAGAAAAAATAAGATTTTCACTTAAATTAATACAACTAATTCTACAGTGATGTATGCTGAAAAGACAATATTGAAACCTGCAGAATAACTGGCAGAAAAGCTCAGAACTTCTTTACTCACATCTGACTTCTGCATATCTCCTCATGTACTGACTCTGTAACAAAGACACTTCACTTCTAAGACTGTGAAAATGTTTCTGCGTGAGTTATCATTAGAAGATTACACTGTCATCTTCCTCTTACTAAAACTGTACGATTGAGAACAGAGAGGAATCTTCCTGTACTCTTTTATATAGCTGGTAAAAGATGGTGCTGAAGACATATTGCTGTAGAGCTAAATAACTTAAAAGAAAATTAATGACAGAAGTGAATAAAGCTGGGAAAGTAAACTGTAAATGTAGACTCACTGAAACACACGTGTTAAATAGTGAAACAATATGTCACACAAAATTATATTAGGAGGTGCCCTGCGAGCAGCCTTATAGCTAAGAGTATAAGACAATCTTAAAACAGAATAATTGTTTTTTTCTCCAAAACTAGAAGTAGTTTGTTTGTTTGTTTGTGTGTTTGTTTATGAACTAACTCTGGACTAATTCTTCAGTGTCAGCAGTTCTGGCTAATACCTGTTTAGAATGTTAGGATTTGTATCTGACGGAGACTTTTCTTCTTAATATGTCTGCCTGTTGTCTTATTGCATCTCCTCAAATGGCCAGTGCTTTAATAAAATTTGATGGAGAGGAGCATCAGAAGGAATCTAGTGCAGCTTACAGGTTTACTTCGAAAATAGCTTTTTGGAACATGTTGGTGTAAATATTTATCTTCTGCAAGCCCCCAGGACAGTCTGTGGTAAATATAAAGTCTTTTTCTCATCCACTTAACAAAAGAACTCTGTGGTTCACATAAAGACTATCCCAGCCGTGCTAGACAACATTAGTGAAAAGGAAACAGCAGAAACAACTGTGATTAAATAGTCATTGCTAATTTAATGGCATTTATCACTAACTTACCAGAACTATATGTACACATGTAGTTATTATCTACATGAACAAATTTGTGCTTCTTTGCAGCATTTCAATTTTTGCTATTTTTCCATTCTTTCCAGTTCCTTCTTCCTTATTTCAATCATACTATTTCCGTTATCCTTTTATTCTTTCCTTACTGCTTTCTACTCCTCTTTTGTTTTTCTCTTTTTTTCTTTTCTTCATTGCAAGTCCTGCAAGTCCTGCTTCTCTGTCATTCACAGAGCATTTAATCTTCTCCCATACCTCTTTTCTAGCTCAGAATAACATTGTCACTTAATCACCTGCACACAAGTACATACGTTCACATTTTTTGCTCTCTCTGTCCTCGTTGACCACCAAAATTAACTCTAAAGAGATATAATTAAAAGGATTCTGTGGAAGTTAAAATATCTGCCCCCTCCTCAACTGCTTTGCAAAACACGGAAAAAATTATGGCCTCTTGTTTTGTCTTCCTCACAAAATGTTTGCAAAGATCTGCATTGTCTATAAGAAGAGTATACAAGGTTTAAACACTTAACTTAGATGTCTCAGGTAGCTGAGGATGAGTGAGTGTTATCTGGCCTACATATGCCAACATTTGCACTGTAGCAGAAATGCCCACAAATCACTTGTTAATTCAGAAATGATGGACTCTTAACTCAATGGGGCTCTAATTCTCCATCCAGTATGAGAAAGATGATGATATTACTTCCTTAACCCAGCATGTCTGTTCAGACATCTGCTGCTTAGGTGGCAAATCATACTACCTCCTATCAGTATTTATTCAGGAAAGAAACCTTCTGAAATCACTACTGCTCCTCAGGGGGTAATTACTGTCCGATGTTTAAAATTCCTGTGTATCTGTGTAGCCCTTTGAACGTGTACGGAACTGATAAAAGCATACTGCAGTTGGCCTTCCACAAACTTAGCGTTACTTGTTTTGTGCATCCCTGCACTATATCTATAGGTGAAGTCTTTTCCTATGATGCCCTTCCAAATCATGGAGATTGTGGCATTGGTAAAGTTGCATGTATGTAATTGAAGATGAAAAAATAATATGATTGTATATAATTTAAGTAAATTTATATAATTGAAGAGCTGGAGAAGAACTGACTTGTTTGTAATTGATAAAGTTTTATAATTGAAAGCAATTGATAAATTGATATAATCGATGCTTTGTATATTCTGTGTGGTCTAACATATGTTCTAATATTTCCTTGTTGATTTAGCCCATTAGTTTTTATTTTATCTTTATCAATTAATAAGAATAAATGTCCCCATCATCCTAATATTTCTTTATACATTTCTAGATTATAGTTGTTTTTCTCTGACCTTTTCCATTTTTTCTTTTTATTTTTTTTAAGTAAAACCCAAAACTGAATGCAATACTCTGTCTAAAGCTTGATCACTGTCAAGCAGTTAATCATCTAACTACTTGCTTATTGTACATACAGTACTACTTTGCAACATTCATGGGTCTGTAATGTTATCAGATGGTTCATTTACATTTAGTTAATCATGGGCCAGGCCTTCCTTTGTGCTGGTAATGTTGACCAAATATGTAATTTTTACTTTTTTCTATGATTCTTCTTACTTACCTAAACCAATTTAAAATTGACATAACTAAAGATTAAAATTGATCATTTCAGATTTTTTGGAACACATACCCATTCCCAGCAGCATTAATTATATACTATAAACTTATTAGATCAGAAAAACAAGTGCATCTGTACTGTGCATTCTGCCCCAGAAGACTCTCAGAAGGACAGGAATGATTATGGAAGGGAGTTGATCCCAATCTGGTTACATCCCAGGATCTACTTCAATGTGAAGCTCATCGCTTCCCAAAAAGCCCTTGGAGTTCCTGATCCAACCCAAATTTTGCCTGGAAGATTCTTGTGTGGGGAAGTGAACCATCCTGACTGACCCAGCCCAGGGAAAATCAGCTTTCCTTCTTAGGACGTTGCTGACAATTCAAAGAGTGGGTAAAGCTTTTACAGGGAGTTGTGCTGTCTGTTTTCTGCTTCATTTTGAAAGCTTTGTGGCACTATTTATAGGTATCCAAGGAAATGTAACTTGTTCTTGTTTTTTATCTTCTGCTTTTTTTGATTAACATGCTTTCTACTTTGTTTTCCAAGCACACAGTGAAAATATTAAGCAGAATTGGGCTCATGACCCAGAACAGACCTCTGTAGGCCACACTTGATACTTCTTCCTAACCTGACACTGAACCATTAATAATTGCCCTGTGGGTTGCTTTTTTTTGTTGTTACTTTTTTTTTCTTCTCTCTAGCATTGTATTTATGTAGCAGTGATTGCATTTAATCAACATTTGTCTAGTTTCTTTATGAGAATGTCATGTGGAACTGTATCAAATTCTTTATTAAAATCAAGACGTAGTATGTCCACAGCATTTCCTTTATCCACTAAGCTTGTTATCCTATCGGTGAAAGCAATGAGGTTAGTTCAGCATGATTTGCTTTTGATGAGCCCATGTTGCCTACTATTTACAAGTTATTTTCCTCCAGGTGCTTACAAATTATCTGCTTTATTAATTGTTCTAGCAATTTATCAAGTATTGACTTTATGCTTATCAGTTGGTGAGGTTTTATCAAACAGCACAAAGATAACTGCCCATCTTGAATATATTGTAAATAGGGATTTATAAAAATGCTCTGCTGTTTAATTCTTTATCTAGATTAAGAGGGTTTTCTTTACTTTCAAAGTTAAGGATGATTTAGACTAAAAGGATATTTTTTACCAAAAAGTAATAATGTAATAAAATAACATCTGTCACAGAAAAGAACACTAAGTTAAATCTTACTGTAGTACCTTGACCCCACCACACACCATCCACATGAGGACCTGTCTGCATGTCAGCTGCTATTTCATTGCCCTACCCTTTTGCTGAAGTTTTCTGCGACACCTGAGCTATGACCCACGGAAATTGCTATCAGGCATCAGAGTATTCATCAGGGAAATCACCGATGTTTAAGGCCTATAGTAAATACCGACTTCAGCCTGAGATGGATTGTGCCCTAGAATGCTCTACATCGATTATGAAGGGACCCAGCCTGACCTAGTCAGATATGAACATTTACCTTTGTTCTCCTTCTGAATTTCTAGTCACTTCGCTCAAAAGTTGAATGAACTTTCACATGGGGAGATTTCTCATGTGCAACTCAGACATCAGACAGAGAGTTAGCTTTGCAACTGTGCCTTTCTCCTTCATTGATTCCAGAATATTGGGAGCCCAGATGTGTAATGGATGCACCCCTTGTTGGCAGTCAGATGGAATGCTGTAGTTTCTATCGGTAATCAAAAATCCATTATTAAAGGGAACTGGGATTATTTCCTTAATTCCACTGTTATCAACTGCTTGATGAGAACTCTAGGTCCTGATTTAAGTAACATTTAATTAGCACTGTTGCAGAGAGGTAAAACATTTCTGAAGTAAATTAAATTACATCTGTTCAAGCTACCAGTGATTTTGTCTTTGTCTAGATTTTCTTAGAATAGTTAGTCAAAGCTGGTTTTAACCATCAGAATTAAAAGCAGTGCTTCTGTACTCTTGGTAAAATAGAGTGAGTGACATTTTCACTCCTCCCACCAGTGAGATTTGACAAAAAACCCTTACTCTCTCTTTATCCAAACAATCCCTTGTGAGAACTGCAGGAAAATAGTTAAGTGTTAAAAGCAGAGATGTTCAATATCTGTTGGCCTATAAAGGCTTTAGAAAGAAATATGAAAAAGGAAATATGGTACTGTGCCCATTAGAAAACCAAGGCATTGATTTAGTGTAGTAAGAAGAGCCTCAGCATTTTGGGAGCAAGACCTGACAAGGTGAAGAAAAATCTAGGGCTTGAAGATGAAATATTCACAGAAAACCATATTTATTTCCACTTTTTCAGGCAAAAACAAGGAACACCTTTTTTTTTTTTTTCTTTCTTTTTTCTTTTATTTCTTCCTCCCCTGGCCCAGAACAAGTAGAGAAGAGCAATGGTAAGAAACACCTCCATTTGATTCTAGGACAGCTAACCTCAGCTAATATGACCAGGCTGTCATATTCCTTATACAGTGAGAGAAATATTCTGCATGTGGTGATGTCCTTGCTAAGAAATTTTAGTCATTGTTTCTATGATGGAGTACATGTACAGTAGAAATATTTGGAAAAGTGTCTAACAATACTTTGTTGAGCAAGTGGGAAGCAAAGATGCATACATAACAAAAATGTAAATACCTCTTCCTGGAAAACACAAAAGAACACACTAATCTTCATCTTCCAAATACCAAATCCCTTTTCCAAAACAAGAAGTCATTATAGCTTCTCAAGTAACCGGTTTATACAGGGGTTATAGGGTGGTTTGTTTTTTGGGTTTTTTTTTTTTTTTTTTTTGCATTATCATACAATTTAGTAAAAAGTTTTACAGACAAAGTATTTTTCCAATTTATTTCTTGGAAGAATCTAAAGCACTTTTGGTAATGGTTTCCAAAATCATCCTGAAGCTCACCAGAAAATGTCGGCTTGAAATCTTACAAGTTCAGTAAAGTTAGGGAAAAAGATTTTAAAAGAGAAAATGTGGCCAAAAGAATGGATCACTAGTTTTGCTTCAAACAACATAGAGAAGAAACTTGGCTTTTGTCCAAGGAGAATGCTTGAAGTGGGACTAAATTGGAATATAGGTCCTTAATCCCAGGAATGTAATGCTTATAGCCCACAGGGGACATCGTTTCAGCAATAAAGTTCCCTAGGGTCCTTTATCCTGAGTATCCCCTGAACTGCAGCTACAATGGAAAAGCGGACAGACTTAGTGCCTGTCTCAAGTCTAAGTTTGAGTTCAAATACTCAAACTAGACTTTCTTCTGACAAAATAACCTTCTCACTGGTCTGATCAGAAAGTCAAGGTGAGGCATCTCAGACGACACTTAGCCCAGAGGTTTGAACAGTAAACTAAAAAAAAGGAAAAAAAAAAAGCCACAAGTTTTCTGTGTTTTCTCAGGTAAATCAAAATGCATGGTAGCCTTTCATCTTCAAATTCCAGCTTACAATGGTGACAATATTTCAATCTCTGCCCTATGCCGTCCTGTTCTGTCCTCTATCTCAAATGTTTTGCTATAATTTAAATTTGTAATTGTTGTAGAAAGTTTTGGGATCTTTGGATCTATTGTATATATATGTGCCTACAGACACATATACAGGATTTAAGCACGTCCACTGCTCATCTAGATTTATATTTAATATCCAGAGAGACAAGAGGACATAAAAGACACAGGAACTAACCAGCAAAATTACTGAAAGGACAATTGACATTCTTATGAAGTCACAGAACAAGTATCCCAATTCCCCCTTTCAATAAAAACATAGTATTACAAATTTAAATTGAGTTGTAAACTACTGAGGATACTATACCCCATTCAGATTATTTTTAAATTTTAAAAAATCCTATAGATTTTCTCAATATTGAAGGAATTCTTTTTGCCATTACTATAAAAGAGATTTAGGCAGGAGACCTACGTTCTTGTGTTGGCAGACAGTTTCAGCTTGCTGCAATGTTTGCAGCTCATCCAAGGTGTGTTCCATGAACTTCTTCCATAACTCCTGGGCAACTGTGTCCATATTTCTGTTGAGGAATGATTTGTGGATTTTTTTTTTCTTTGTCATTTTTAGTATTTGAGGACCATTCAGGATTATTAGCTCCTTCAGTATGAAAAGCTAGTAAAATATGAGTGGTGAAAAGCGGGGTTTGAATGCACACCTAGCATGAAAATTTTACCTAAGAATTTTTCATCAGCAGAGGTGAAAGTAAACTCTTCCCAGGCTTGCCTTGTCCCTTGTTGTACTTTCTCCCTCTTGATTTACTCCTGAGGGCAAAAGAGAGGGAGGAAAATGTCATGGCAGCTTTCTATACATTCCCAATCAATCTGCTTCTGACATGCATCAAAGACCAGACAAGAATCCAGACACGAAGGTGTCATAAAGCTACCTTCGCTTTCCATCGGTTCCTTCACCAAGACAACCTCCATCCAAGAGCTGAGCTTGGCTTGTGGAATAGCTTTTTCTGTTTTATTTTTACTCCTGTATCCAGCTTGTATTTGTTAGAGTTCCTCTCCTTCCACTCGTAAGCATTGATATTACCACTTACTTATCAAGATAAAAAGACTTCTAATCTGTTTCTTAAGAGACCTGATTCTCCTCTCTTCTACATCACAGCTGGTAACTTCCATTGCCACAAAGAGGATATAAAATGCTACAAAGGGAAAATTAAGTTAGTGGCAGAATGCATCTATGACGGTTAGCACTGCAGCTCTCCAAAGACGAAATGATTGTTTGGCAAGACTGAAAGAAAGGAAAAATAGTATAGGAAGAAACAAATTAAGAAGAAGAAATAAAATATGAAAACCAGAAGAAAACATTAATCTAATATGCAGGAACTAAGGATGATTTAAATTTTGTCTAGACTCAGCAAGATTTCACTCCTTATTAGGTACTTGGGATCTACCATGAGAGGTGTGATCTTTTTTTCAGTCTGATGAGTAGCCTTATAACCTCAGCCAATTTACAACTTCTTCTCATGTTGATAGATGTGTAGATACTTAAAGTCAGCAAGGCATAAAATTTACCTATAGATGTTGATGCATCATAAATCCTTTAATGTATACATTTCTCTGTAACCATTTTAAGGCTATAAAAAAGAAGATATATTAGCATATCTCTTAGCAGAGAAAAAATTGCTAGGAAGAAGAGTTGTTTACTGCTGGACACAAAAGAAATAAAACACAATCTGGTTTTGGCTCTAGAAACGTTGCAATACTCTGGAATGGAGAGAAGGGTGCACATACTTTATTCAGACAAAAATTTAATTGGCTTCCATGTCTTTTAATGATTGTGCAGTAAACTGTTTAAACTTGAATTGCTGTTATGTTAGTCTCTAAAATGGGAAGATTAATCTGAAAAAATGCAGACGTATACAGCGGGATCACCTCAAGAAGCCTTTACAATCAATGCAGAGAACTGGAAAGTTTTAAATCAATCAATAGAATCATAGAACAGCTTAAATTGGAAGGGACCTTGAAAGATTATCTGGTCCAACCTTTGGGATGCAATTTCTTTCATCTTGAACCAGATGCCTAAAATAAGTCAGATGAATCACACCCTAAAAATGCCTCTTGTTCTCCACTGCAGTACTGGATACCAGCACAACTGGTACCTACACCTTCTGAAACCAATATAGTTTTAATATTACGAAAGAAAAAGATTTTAACTGCAGAAGCTTATAGTCTATTTATATTACCTTAAATTTCCATATTTAATGCCTCTCCCAACTTAACTGAAAAAGTAATTTGTTATTTTTCATTTTTTTTACCGTTTAGAAAAAACTTGTTTAAAGCAACAGTGGGTAGCTGTGCTGAAAGTTCTCAAAACAGGAAGTCCCCATGGCAATTTTTGAAGCATTAAAACTTCATTTTCCCTGTGAAAAGCCTATTTGAGTATTTTTTAATGCTATAATAAGTTTTCCCAACAGAAAATGAAGCTTTTAAGCCTTACTAAAACATTAATGGGGTCTTTCTACTCAGAGATATGGAGTCCAAACTTTAGATGGAAGAGTTTGATTCTCCATGGCCTTGTATGTTAAGCCTCACTTACAGTTCCAGTGGAGTACCTTTACACTTTTCAGGTAGTGCAATTATGTTTCATATATTCTTCAAGGCCACTTCTCACAGCCCAAAAAAGAGAAAAAAATGCTTTTTATGTAGCTCAGACCCAAGCTTTTTGCTGTAATCACTTATCATTGTGTAAGTCAGTATAAAATACTACCAAGGACAAATGTACCATTTCATAGTGTATTTGAATTTCTTTGAGAAACTACAGAAGATACAGAGTAGAAAACAATGAGGTCCTAAGCCAGTAAATTTGAATCTTGCTTCACTTATATCTCTGGTCTCACCATAAATACTCTTTCCTTGAATAAGCTTAACTGAGAGGAAATTCATATCTTTTTAATACCAACCAGAAAAGCACCAGATCTGTGAAGGTGTTGTTGACTACTGCAGATGCCCAGCCAGCCTTCTAATTATGCCAGATTAGCTAAAGAATTGCACCAGAAAGATGAAAAAAATTACTTAATTAGTCCTCCCATTCTCATTACTACCCTACACTAGAATCTGTGTAGGAGGAAGTCACGTTTTCAACTGTGATTTGATATTAATAAAGCAAAATTAAGTGTAGAGGGCATGCTATGTAGCACATGCCATGTTCCTAGGAGATATGGCTCCAGCTGCGGTGCCCCAAAGGGTCCTCATAGTGCAACACTGAGGCTGCAAAGGATGGACAGTAATTGACTTAGGAACTCAAGTGTTCACAGTGGTGCTCTATGGCGATAGCAACAAGTATGATTCAATGCACAAACCTAAAAACGGACTAACACGATGTTGGAAAAGACTTGAGCGTGTTGGATGCGGATACCCTTTTTGTTCTGGATTAGTAAGGCAGCTAGTACTCCTATAGCCAGCTAGGTTTTCTAGATAGAAGTCAGAAGGCATAAGCTTAGTGTCTATTTAAATCATTATTTGTCTGGTGTACCATCTAGGTTTCGAAACACTAAGTAACAGACTAACATTGCCTCAAAATTACATTTATCACATTGCACACCAGAATGACAGGCTAGCATCATTAAAGGAGAAAAGAAAACCAGCAAGACTGTAGCCTGCCACTAGGTCAAGTAGCTCTTTTTTTTAAACGCTTCCCATCTAAGTAATTTATCTTTCTGACCCGAAGATGCAAAGCTCCTTATGAAGACTGAGAAAAGCCAGTAGGGAGTAAGCAATTGATCAGTAAAATGAAATAAATCCCTTAAAAAAAAAGTACTTTTGTGTTGCTTTTCATATTAGGAAACTATGCAAACTACTTTAGAGCCCATTTTTCTCTCACTGTAGTAAACAGAAGAATTCACATTGACTTTGGAAAGCATAACTTTGTCTGAGCTCCTTTTTTTTAAGAATAAAACAATTCATTTCTTTGCATATTTGTTGTTTTCCAGTGGGATAAGACTTTACTATGGAAAGTTTTGAAATCAGCTTCTTTCCGTGAGGCTGGTGATAAATATACAAATCTACATTCCTAATGGCTAACTCTGTGAAGACATATTTGATTTTTCATTCCTTTACACAAAATGGTAGGAATAAGAAAATTTGTTAAAATAAACAGCATTGTGCCAACATAAAACTGACATAGTAGAGAATCATAATCTCTTGGGCTTTAATGGATAGCCACTTACTCTGCTAAGGAACTATAAAATATTGCAAATATGATTTATGAGCCTTTTCCACCTTGTTTCGTACTGGTGCAAAGGCGTAAGAGAGGGAAGGGCAAAGCAGAATGAGGACATGGTGTAGTGAGCAGCTCTCCTGTGTTCATCCATTTCTTGCTGTTTAAAACTTCCCACAGTTTGCACACAGTGCACGTGCCAGAGATTGTTCATCACTATTCCTCACACAACGGAAAGTTCAGTGATTCTTGCTGGTTAGTGCACCTCCAAAGAAGACTTTCACTTCCACTGCTCTATAGCCATCCTTTAGGTTGTTGAAGAGAGTAAGTCAAATCCTTGTCTCTCTCGTCCCTCTTCCCCCAAGCTGTCTGCTTCACGCTTCCTCATCTTCAAGTCATATTCCATGTGCTCCAGCCTCCTGGCCACCTTAGTACTCTCATCTGGACTCTATTTTGTCTCTCTCTCTTACTCTGGTGAGCCCAAAATTGGACACAATATTCCAGATATCGTCTCTGAAGGTTTAAGAAGAGAAGAATAATCAATTCCTTCAAGCTGTTTGCTGCACTAAACAGAATATAGTTAGCCTTCATCACTACAAGAACACATTGCTGGTTGTTGTCCACTGGACATTTTTTAGGTTGTTGTCCATCAGACCCCCAGATTCCCATCTTTTACTCCAAAGATGCTGCCTAGATAATTAACCCCAGCTTGTTCAGTTGCAAGGTGTTATTCTGTCACAAATGTAAGAATTTGCGTTTGCTTTTGCTGAACTTCATGAGGTTTCTGTCAGCCCATTTCTACAGCCTATCAAGATCCCTCTGAATGTTGGACTCTGACCTCTGGAGTCTTTGGAGAATTCACTGAGATGACTGGTTTTCTGTGGCAGAGGTCCCCAGTGAAGATGTTAGACAGTATCAGGCCCACAACTGACATCAGGAAACACCTGTCTGGTGCTACTGGTAACTGGCTGCCAGTTAGACTTGGAACAGTTGACTGCTACACTTTGAGCACAGTTAGTTTTTCACCTACTTTGGGTGCAAGTCCATATTGCCTCATCTTGGCTACCAAAATGCAATAGGAAGACGTCAAATGTCTCACTAAAGTCAATGTAAACAACAATTCTCTCCTTGTCCAGCCATTTCATCACCATTCAGGCTGGTCAGGCATGATTTTTCCTTTGATAAATACATGTTGGTTGTTCCAAGCCATCTTCTTGCACTTCACATGCCTAGAATGGCTTCCAGAAGGATTTGGTCCTTAAATATATTAGGCTGACCAGCCTGTAGTCCTCTTAATCCTCCTAGTGCGCCTCTTGAAGATGATTATGATGTGCATTTTTGCAGGCATCAAGGCCTCTCTTCAATTGCCACAGTGATGTCTGTCAGCTTCCTCAGTGTCCTTGAATATATCCCATCTGTCCCCATGGACTTGTGCATGTCCAATTTGCTTAAGAATCCATCACCTGATATTTTTCTTCTGTTGATGCTACTACTTCTCTTTCCTAAACTACCCAGCTGAGCACAGGAACCTGGGAGGTTTAAGGGCAGCCCTTGCCAGCAAAAACTGAGGCAAAGAAAATATCTCAGCTTTTTCAATGACCCTCATTATTAAGTTGTCTCATCCATTCAGCAGAGGCCCACAGTATACCTAGTCTTCCTTTTCCTGATGGTGTGCTTATAGAAGTCCTTGTTGTCTTTCACAGAGCCTTCCCAGCTTCAGCTGAAATTTAGCTTTTCCTAATTCCATCACTGCCTGCATGGACAATGCTTCCATATTCCTGAGGTATCCTGTCCCCACTCTCATAATCCCCACTTTCATAATCCCCGCTTTCATAATCTTCCTTTCTTGTGTTTGAACCCAGCCTGGAGTTCCCTGTTCAGCAAAGCTGGCCTTTTGTCGTACCTGCTTCATTTCATACACATCGAGATGAACCATTCTTGTGCTTTGAGGAGGTTATTTATTCCAAAGACCCTTACAGTTCTGAAAATGAGAATCTGAACTTCTGGAAGAGCCATTAAAAAAGGACAAGTTAGAGAGCTGGAGACGGTTAACACTATCACTAGTTCTCCACACTGAGGGTTACAAGCTGTTCTCATTTAAAAGCTAAAGTAGGAAAAAAACCCCACAAAACACAAGGTACTCATAAAACACGGAAGACAAAATTGAGTGTAACTTAATTTGTGACCTAAATCAGGAAAGAATTCTTAGTCAGGCTGTTTCAGGGATCTTTCTGGTTTGAATAATCCCATGTAGGAAACGTAAATCCTGTTCTATTCATAACTCTTGAGCCATTTGAAATATCGGTGCACTGAATTAATCTTTCTGATCCAGATCTCCAAGTCCTCCCTCTAACCAATCTTTCTCTTTGTTGAACCTTATCTCTGATTCCCTCTCATACCTGCCACCATTGATATCAACCTCAATATCTCACATGCCAACTTCAGCAGAATGCCTGTAGTCCTCTTTCAGTGGAGTATGAGTTAAAGATCTCTTTCAAGATCTGGAAATCCTTTTTTTTTTTTTTTTTTTCTGCAGCACTGTAAGGTATTAGCTAAGTAAGGCAGCAATTGCTGTGATTATATTTAATTTTTTTTTATGATGTGACATCAGAGTTCTAGCTCTAGATGAGTAACTGAATTACCTCACTGTGATATCCTACCCGTTCTGTCACAGCCTTTGCCACTTGCTTTGCTTATTACTCAGAAAGTCACATTTCAAATCTCTGTGCAAACTCTTCAGTTCAGGGATCACTTCTATTAGTTTTTATGGTGCTTTCCACAAAAAAAGAGAGGGATTATTCTGAAGGAAATGCTGTGGCAGCACAAGTATATTGACAGATAATCTGTCGATAGAAGTGCTGGGAGCCCTTATAGGATGGTTAAATGAATATTCACTAAGGGTGATTTTCTCACACTTCACTTTGGCATTTCCTTATCTGAAAAGTAGGCATCTGACTACTAGTGGGATGACTCAATGTGACACTGTCTTATAGACAATTTGTCTTTTCATAAAAATACCCAGAGGAATAAAAATGGACTGGCTGGATAAGTTGTTTGAGCTTGAGAAAAAAAGGCTTCCCTCACCTCCCAATTTCTAGGACAGAGGCGGAAATTATGAGACATACCTTTGAAAAAGCTTATCTATTAGATTTAACATTTTTCATTCTTAAAAAAACCTATTGTGTAAATGGGATTTCATGATAAGGGATCTGTGTAAAACTTATATGATGCGTGTATCCTACAGAGGCATGCTAAGAAATGAAAAGTAAGAACATCTCAATGAACTCTGTATCAGCTAGATGCAGCCAATGTACTGGTAAGTATTACCAACCACAGCAAGGCCAGCAGGGGTATCGTCATCATGATCATTACTCTGATCTTAGGTATTTAATCACTTAGACAGAAGTGAGAATATATTTATAAATGTTTCTCTGTGTACAGGTAAGTGACTACCTAGTGTGTTTGTTCAGAAAATATAAAAATGTGTTTGGATGCTGAGATCCAGCTCTCAAAATAGCATTAGTAAGACAGCTGATTAATGACTTTGCTATTAGATGTAGCATGTAATTAAAAAAAAAAAACAACCCATACAAGATTCCTCTTTGCCAAGTAAGACAGGAACTGTAACAGATGGAATACCATGTGTAGGAACTTCTACATAACCTCTTAGATACATTACTAAAACCTGAAGACTTCAAAATGGGCTACAGGAGAAGCACTGATATAGTTTATGTGAAAGCTTAGATTACATTCCAGGCTCTTTCAGTACTCAACAGCAGAGAGAGGAATAAGGGTACCTTTTCCCTGTAGCAAACAGTTCAAATAATGCGTTGTAGGAACAAGGAATACCACAGTTCAGCAATCACCAATTGCAGAGAATAAGAAAACAGTAAAATCATTGAAGGAGGAGAGAAATGAAGAACATAGTAATAGTGACCTCTTCATCAGAAAATCTTGACAAAGGTACTAAGATTTAAAGAGTGTTGCTTCTATTATATATTGTTCAGTGCATTAAAAAAAAATGAAACATCTGAACTACTCAAGACATTTCCTATATTTGACTGCTTATTATCAGCCTTGTCTCATTACATTTCATTTATGGTTGCTTTTTTTCATCTTAAAATAGCTCAGTGGGAATGTCTTGCACAAAATATCCTTGCAGGTTTCCTCTTTTTATTTTTCCAGAGTTTTTTAATTTGATGTTTTACTTTTTGTTTGTTCCCTAGCTTGATGACGCATCATCAATTATTGCTATATTTACTTTTTAAACAAGAAATACATTGACTTCTTAATCTTGTAGGAAAATTTAAGTGATAACACAGGACAATATATCTCTATTCCAACGGTTTCTAAGACATAATCACTTATGAGAAATTAGTTTAGTTGTACATCCTAATAATAGATCATCTTTCTTTTTCACAAAACAATAGAGGTCCCAAAGTATATGAAGAAAAAGTCCCATTTAAAAATCACAGTTCTCTATTTAAAGTAGGGCAGCAATTTTATAGCATAGTAGAGCTATTTTATAGTGCACCTTGTCTTCAAGACCAATTCCTTTGAGAGCTTGCAGCCACAGAGGCCAAATCTTGCCTTCAGACACCCACATGTCCTGGTTTCAGCCAGGATGGAGCTAATTTTCTTCCAAATAGCTACCGTGTTTTGGATTTGGTATGTGAAGAATGTTGATAATACACTGATGTTATTAGTTGTTGGTAAGCGATCAAGGACATCTTCCAGCTTCCCAGGTTTTGCTAACATGTAGGTGAAAAAACCTGGGAGCGGTATAGCCAGTATAGTTGACCCAAACTGGCCCAATTCCATACCATAGATGTCATGCCCAGCATAAGTGGGGGTCAACTGGTGCGCTGGGCTTGGCTGGTGGGCCAGAGGTCCTTTTCGTTCATTCAGCATTTTCATTCGTTCATGCTTTCGTTCATTCATTCGTTTGGCTGTTCATTCCCTTGCTCGCTCTCTCTGGAACTTGCAGTTCCAAGATCACTGCTGGGGAATATCACTGTTCCCTGACTGCTGCTCCGGACAGGCTGTATCAGTTGTCAGGTCATTGGGCAGTGAGAAATTGTGCATAATTTGTTTTATATATTCTATTATCATTATATTTATTATTATTATTAGCATTGTATTTTTATTATTATTATCATTATTAATATATAATATTATTACTATTATATTTTTATTTGCTATCCTGGCGAACTGGTTTTATTTCAACCCACAAGCTTTCCTTTCTCTCCAATTCTCCTTCCCACCTCACTGGGGAGGCGGGCAGTGAGTGAGCGGCTGTGTGGTATTGGGTTACCAGCTGGGGTTAAACCACAACAGTATGAAAAATCATGTACATTTTGAGGGCTTTCTTGGCCCAAATAAATGACTATTTACGATTTCTTTTTGATAATGTTTCAACATGGACCCAAAATATGATATTTTTGAGGGCTATGAACAAATAGTATTGAAGTCTTTCAGGTTACCTGTTGTTACTTTCGGAAAGTTCAGAGCTTATTCCTAAATCTACTCACTGAAAAGAGAAATACTGATGACCAGACAAAAGATTAGGGAAACGACTTCAAGAATAAACTATATCTAATTACTATACCTATTTTTGCAGTATGATGGAAAACAAAATCCTGTATATTTGTATGGTCATGTCACTTATTTTCCTTTTCCTTCTCTTTTTTTCCACTTCACTGAAATATTCTGAAAAGAATTATTATGAGAGGAGTCTCAAAGTTATGTTATAATCTTGTGTGAAACCAAATTTCCCCTGAATATAATGGACAAGTATTGGTTTACATGAGTGATAGAATTAACAGAAACTTTTTTTTTATAAAACAAAACTTTTAGCATACCAATATAAGTGAAGCTGTTATTTAGAACCAGACAAGACATTTAACAAAAGAAAGATAACAATAGAATTTTAATTGGTCTGATTTAAAAAAAAAAAAACACATGTACTTTTTACCTCTATCTGTACTTAAGCTTCTGTATTTTTCAAGTGTATTAATCAATGCTCCTTATCTTATTTCAGTTATCATCATTGAGATGGGAATTTCACCTTCCCTTTTCTCTGCTGGTTGCTGTTGGTACACAGTATTCCTGATGAACCTCATCACTTTGCTCCACCTGTTCTCAAGGTAAGACAATTTTCAGGCGTGACATATTCTACTGCAATACATGCTCTTACTTTCTGCCGTGACATTGTGTGATTAGATGACGGCTGGATTATTTGGTATTTTGATGTGTTTCTGATCACCTCTATATGTGGCTTCACAATGGCTCAACTTGATGGCTTCTGCTTATCATTCATTTTTCCTGTTAAGTACAGCATGATGTTTCTGTATGTTAACTGCTATAAATTTGATGCAATAATATTTCTTCTTCCTTACCTGTTGCCTACATTTCCTTATATTGTCCTCACAATGGTTTTATTGTACATTATTAATGCTTATTCACATTCCTCCGATCTAATATTGTTGCTCAGCAGCACGAATGGGGTTATAATGCAATTGGCTCCACAGTTTAGTTACAATCAAACTGACCATTTCTCTGAAAGCATAGCTGCAAGCATGGTTGTTGAATGGCTGGAAATGTTCTGTAGTTAAGTGGTTTTGGATCTGCTGAAGTCATGCTGCAGATGCCCTCTTCACTGGAAGTTTCGCAGTCCCCAAAGGTACTTCTGCTTTTCAAATTTGTTCCTTCAAAGGTTTATGTGAAAATATTGTCTTTTTTTTTTCCTACTTGCTTGCCTACCCTTAATAAGTTCAAGAAAATCTGTCAGAGGATAGCATATTCTCAAAGGTAAGATTTTCCCTATAAGTACCTTCAAGATGGGCTTCCAAAACAGAGTAGAGGTACCCACTGAGGGACAGGCTACAGCACTAATTTTATATCAAACTTGTTTAATCTATCCAATTCACACATTTGCAGCTCTGGACCAGAAAGCACACGTTAGCAATTAGAGACATGGGAGGAAGCTAGGGAAACTGCTTTAGACACTGCTCCTGGAACATTTGGGGAAAACATAGGCTGAGGAAAGGAAGGTACTTTTTGAAACATGGAGAATATATGAAGTTACTGTACTGTTGACTACAGAGTTACAGAGGAGGAAAGGAGAAACAAAACAAATTGTGATGAATATGCAGGAGAAATCTGGGCGGGATATGGTCTATTACACAGAGAATGTGTGGGGCACGTAGGATCGAAAACCAGATTTCATCAATTCAATGCTTCACTGAGTTAATTCCACTGATCACTGTGTCAGTCTTGGGTACGTGTAGTATTTGAACACACCGTAGCTTTATTTCTCACTGTTCTAAAGAAAAAAAATAATAAAAATTACCTGTATTTCTGTCCACAACATTTTTTTCTTAATTCATACTTAATTCACAGTAACCTCTGGATCACGTTTTCTGTTTTCTTCTGTTTTCTACCTTTTGGGTCCTGAATTTCACATTATCATTCTGTATGTTTGTCTGTATTAGTGTTCTTGTGTTATTCTTTTACTTCTTTGTTTTAGATGCCCTTGCTATCTATATGCTTTATTTAGCATATAGATTGTTGTGACAAACAGATATCTACTGCCACAGTGGCATCAGAATATAGCTAAATTCTAGAATTCTGAATTGGAAATTTGAATATCTAATTCTGATGTGCTTCTTCATTTGAATTAAAAAAACCAACCCAAAACAACACTTGAAACTCAGGGAGAGAAAATCTCTTTAAATGCCTTTATTGTCTGCTTGAATGTTTCAGAGCTTTAGTCTCACTCAAGTCTTCTCTTCCTTATTCTCTTCTCTGATTGATATAATTAAATCTGGCCAGGGATATCAAGGGCTACAAGAAAAGACTGTATAGGTACGTCAGTGATAAAAGGAAGACTAAGGAAAATGTGGGTTCTCTCCAGAAGGAAATGGGACGCCTGGCTACCTGGGATATGGAGAAGGCTGAGGTACTCAACAGCTTTTTTGCCTCAGTGGTCACAGACAAGTGCTCTAGCAACACTTCCCAAGTCGCAGAAGACAAAGGCAGGGACTGGGAGAATGAAGAACCGCCCACTGCAGGAGAAGATCAGGTTTGAGACCATCTAAGGAACCTGAAGGTGTACAGGACCATGAGACCTGATGAGATGCATCCATGGGTCCTGAGGGAATTGGCGGATGAAGATGCTGAGCCACTATCCATCCTATTTGAGAAGTCGTGGCAGTCCGGTGAAGTTCCCACTGACTGGAAAAGGGGAAACATAAACCCCATTTTTAAAAAGGGAAAAAAGGAACACCCGGGGAACTACAGGCCAGTCAGTCTCACCTCTGTGCCTGGCACAATCATGGAGCAGATCCTCCTGGAAACTATGCAAAAGCACATGGAAAATAAGGAGGCGACTGGTGATAGCCAACATGGCTTCACTAAGGGCAAATCGTGCCTGGCAAACTTAGTGGTAGATAAGAGAAGAGTAATTGACATCATCTACCTGGACTTGTGCAAAGCATTTGACGCTGTCCTGCACAACATCCTTGTCAATAAATTGGAGAGACATGGACTTGATGGATGGACAACTCGGTGGATAAGGAATTGGCTGGATGGTTGCATTCCAAGAGTTGCAGTCAATGGCTCGATATGCAAGTGGAGATCAGTGACGAGTGACATTCCTCACAGGTCGGTATTTGGACTGGCGCTGTTTAACATCTTTGTCGGTGACAGGGACAGTGGGATTGAGTGCACCCTCAACAAATTTGCTGATGACACCAAGCTGTGCGGTGCAGTTGACATACTGGAAGGAAGAGATGCCATCCAGAGGAACCTTGATAGGCTTGAGAGGTGGGCCTGTGTGAACCTCAGGAAGTTCAACAAGGCCAAGTACAAGGTCCTACCCATGGGTTGGGGCAATCCCAAGCACAAATACAGGCTGGGCAGAGAATGG
Organism: Phoenicopterus ruber ruber; assembly: GCA_009819775.1. NCBI lineage: Eukaryota > Metazoa > Chordata > Aves > Phoenicopteriformes > Phoenicopteridae > Phoenicopterus > Phoenicopterus ruber. The sequence goes on along the minus strand of CM020215.1, from coordinate 183,140,640 downwards.
GCTGAGGGCAGCCCTGAGGAGAAGGACTTGGGGGTGTTGGTTGATAAGTTCAACATGACCCAGCAATGTGCACTCGCAGCCCAGAAGGCCAACCGTATACTTGGCTGCATCAAAAGAAGTGTGACCAGCAGGTTGAGGGAGGGGATTCTGTCCCTCTACTCCACTCTCGTGAGACCCCACCTGGAGTACTGTGTTCAGCTCTCGGGCCCCCAACACAAGAAGGACATGGACCTGTTGGAGCAAGGCCAGAGGAGGGCCACAAAGATGATCAGAGGGCTGGAGCACCTCTCCTACGAAGACAGGCTGAGAGAGTTGGGCTTGTTCAGCCTGGAGAAGAGAAAGCTCTGGGGAGACCTTATTGCAGCCTTCCAGTACCTAAAGGGGTCCTACGAGAAAGCTGGAGAGGGACTTTTGACAAGGGCATGTAGTGACAGGCCAAGAGGTAATGGCTTGCAACTGAAAGAGGGTAAATTTAGATTAGATATAAGGAAGAAATTTTTCACTATGAGGGTGAAGGGGAACAGGTTACCCAGAGAAGTTGTGGCTGCCCCCTCCCTGGAAGTGTTCAAGGCCAGGTTGGATGGGGCTTTGAGCAACGTGGTCTAGTGGAAGGTGTCCTTGCCCATGGCAGGAGGGTTGGAACTAGATGATCTTGAAGGTCCCTTCCAACCCAAACCATTCTATGATTCTAAGATTCTTCCCATTGACAGTTGTATGCAGAGATTGAATTCTTGCATTCATTGCTTCCAGGCATAGGTATGGTTTCTTCTCTGGAACGTCAACATTGTTATTGGTATAGGTCCTTTGGTCTGGTTTGTCTGCTTTTTTTTTTGCATCTTCTGGGTCGGGGATGATCTCAACAGTTTGACTACTGTCACCATGTTTCATCTACCAACTGCTGTGCTACAAAATGAAAAGCATCCATGCTTGTAAAAATGAACTGTTTCCTTATTAAAGGATGTTGTGTATCGTATTCTACTATGATAGTCTAGCCAATTCCATGAGCCATTTTAGAATTCCTCTGAGCTGGAGACTTGCATATTTGAGAAGTGTCAATGTATAAACAATTCCAGCCAAGAGCCCTTATGAAATGTAATTACCCTAATAAATTGATACAGACGTTTCTCTGACCATGCTCAAGTTCCGATTTTTGTACCCCTTTTCAAAAATTATTCTCTGTGCTTGCTGAGAAATCAGTTTATAAATGCTTCTAGAGACAAGCAGTTTCTTACTATTTTTTTTTTTGATGTGCTTCTGACCATGTCAGTTTGATTGTCTTTTCGTTTCTCTTATAAGGGAAGAATTTTTTTTTTTTCCTTCCACGGTCTTCCATTTTTTGCACAGCCTAAGCTTGTTTTTAAGTTAATCAGACTGGAACGCATACCTCAACTGTGGATGAGCCTGTCTCAGAAAGTGTTCAAGTTCATGTATGCTGAAGTATAAACAGAAAAAACACATCACCACAGATGGGGAAGTTAAAGAAAAAATCATCCAGGAAAATGACTGTGTGCTCTTGAACTGAAATAATAATGCAACTGTTTAGTTCATATAACTCATGTATGCATTGTATGGATGAATTTGAGTTCTCTTTGCTCAGCTCTGCTTCATAATGCAGAAACTTCTTTGAAAAAAACCCAAACAAAAAACCCAATGCAAAACATTAAGCAAAAAAAAAAAATAGCATGTTCTTTTTCATTTTGAACAATTCAAGGTTAAGATTTGTGTTTGTGAAGACAAACAGTATGTTTTCCTTTCAGTAAAGAAGGTTAAGAGATGTGAAATTAAAAAAAAATAAAATTATAGGAACATAGAAAATCACAAGCTTTCACTACTGAGAGATCTTCTTTTTATTTTATGCAGCAAACACCAGTTTTCAAAATGATTTATTTTCAAATCTCCAGTTTTCTGCTCCAGACTGATATAAGAATTCTACAAAGTAGGATGTCTTTTAAATTTCACCTCCACTGTGAGCAGCTTCATCTTTTCTATTCTGCAGTAAGAAAATAGGATAATTCTCTTTCTTTACCTTGTAATTCTTTGCCATAATTAAGAACCAGAACCATTAACCCATCTTTGGAGAGGTTAGCTGTTCCTCACAATGAAAGGTAAGAAAAATGAAAATTAACATATGGGGTTTAGGTATACAATGAGTAATACATATTTTTGTGTCTCCCCTTGCAGCTTCATGGTAAAAGGTTTCTAAGGATTAGTGGTGGATTAGCCATGCTGAAAGTTAGAACATTTTTCAGCTGAAAAATCCAAATAGCCATACAAAGAATGGATTATCCCCTGAGTCTAGACGGGGGAATCTGGTTGATGATGGTTTTCCTTAGAGGTCTAAGCATGTTCCATGAGGAAAATAAACATTGTGATGCAGTATAATAAAAAAGAAAAAAAAAAAATCAATAAAAGCATTTAGCCATGAAGATGTTTCTACTCTTTATGCCAGAAATACAGTAATGCCAGTAATTCAGTGTCAGGGAAGTTAACAGTGTAAAAAATAACTATTTTTTTTTAAACCTATGAACTCTTTATTTTCTAACCCTGTGAGATAAAATTGATAAAATCTGAGCATATTACACTCCATTGTGTAGTAGTAAGTAACCAAAGAGAAGTGCTTGTCCCCTATTCTATAAAAACTAAATCGAGTGCAGCCTATTCCAGGATGTCGCTGAAGGTATCAAGATTCCCACTGACTTCCACAGGGATAGGACAAACCCCTTCTCAGTTCATGTATATGCTCCGGAAAGATGTCAAGTTCTCCTACAGGATCAACAACTAGAAGCTCGCTATCATACTCCTACACAAAGTTCAGCTGTAGAGCTAATAAAATTTCGTCTCATTATGACTTGCCACATTCCTATCACTAGTGAGTATGAGAGCTGTACAATGACTGGTTGTCTGACTCTTCTCTTTGGAAGGGAAACGTTCTTTTGAATTTCACATCTACAGGTTTAAGCCTTACACATAGAAAAGAGATTGCCCTGTAGCACTGTGAAAAGCAGTCCTCTTTATTCTAGCTGTAGGTCACTGTTTCAACAGTCCTTCATTCCACTGTATCTGACAGGCCAGGACGCAAGCTCTGGTGGTCAGAGGGGCAACATAAAGATTGGCCAAGGAGCTCATCATTGACGTAAGAATAAAAAGCATTCTGATCTTTGTATCACTTTAAGTAATAGTGTAAGCTTTTTTTTTAGACTGCCTACAAATGATACAGCTTTACCATTCAAATGGGACCAAAGATTATAAAAAGTCTTTAGTCATAGAGCTGTATTTTAGTTTACATACACCTCAGTGCTGAGTACAATCAAAATCCCTATGCAAAACTAACGCTGATTGATAGTCATTGACCTTTGAAAAGCAGTTTATGCAAACAACAGCTTCCAAAACTTCCAAAAATCTGCATTATTCCAACTTTTCCAGTAATGCCCTGGGGGACTAGAAAGAACCACATTTTATCTGGTCTTTTACTAGAAACATGTCTGATCTAACAAGAAAGAAAATGTCTTAAACAGGACTGTATTGTAAAGAACGCTTTTTTCCCCCCAAAATTACATTAATTTTTGACAACACTGTTTATGTATTTGAAAAGAGACTGGTGTATGAAACAATTAAATAAAAATTACTAATTTTATTCCAGAAATAATGCAAAATATCCATTGTTTTTCCTTTGAGCAATGAGATTTAGTGAGATACCTGTTTAAAAAAACAGTCAGCACTGATGAGTCATTCTAGCTGTCTCTGCTTTAGGAACTCAGTCCACAGGCAATAACTGTTCTGTAAAATAGATGACTAGCTATCTAGTTTGGGTACATGGCTAGGCTCTTGACATGGATTTAAGATACAGCCAGATCACATTTTGCATTTCTGTGTCCAGGAAAAGGAAACTGTGTGGGCTGAAAGGGAGAAGGCAGCTGCACAATTTGCTGAACCAGGACTGTAGGATACACAATGTAGTATCTCTATAGTGTAGTCAGGACATAACCCCTCAGGTGCAACAGGAATATTAAGTCAGCTTTCAAAGACAAAGATTTTTAGTGCATCTGATCAATAATTTTGACTTATGACTTATGCCAAAAATGGGCAAAAGCCAACGTCTTTCTTTTTTCGGTAAGAGAGAGAGAACATAACCAAAACGGTCAAAGTTAGTCACAGGGAGATCTAAAAAATAGGCTGCTAGATGAAGAGGGAAAATTGAGATCATCTTGTTTAGGTACCTACATGTAATAGAAAAATGAATATTTATGGTGAACTTAGGAAGTCTAATTTCAGCCATAGTTTCAATAAGAAAAATCTTCCCTGCAAAATTCATCTTGAACTGAAAAAAAATTCTTGAGCAAAAAAGATTTTCCCTAATAAACCTCAAACTCAACAGTACTTTCTGTCCCTTTAGACTGAAAACATTTCAATTATTATATTCATTACTTATTATTATATAATAATCTTTCTTTCTGTGAAGTTTTCTGCTGTAAAAGTTTCCTTGACTTTTGTACATGTTCTCTAGACTTTATCGTTTCACCCAGACACTGGCACTATCTCAGAAAACAAGAGAAGGAAACAAAACAAACTAAAAAAAAAAAAAATCAAACAAAATAAAAGTAGAAATTTAAAGATGCAAAGCCAGCAAACACACAAAATTGTAGCTTTCTAACTTTAAAGACGTGAAAAAGAAAAGGCTGAAAGAATTATAATAAGGCTGAAAGTTAAAAAGAGCAAAGATGTGGGAGTGGAATCTCAAGATGAGACAAAAGAAAGAAAAAGAAAGGCCAAACAAGAAAAGTAAATTATCATAATGAAAACTAAAAGCCTCCCTTCATCTGTCTTAAAAATAGATACTAATGTTTTGCAGATTAACTTTGGTTTTGTAATTACGGACTTATGGAGAAATGAGTGTTGGTGAACTAAACTGCTCACTTAGGGAGTGTAGCTAAATCCATGGCATAGCAGAAACAGCTGTTGCCCATTATGCTTTGCTTTTTGATGATAAGTGGTAAGAAAGGTTGAGAAAAGGTGACCATTCAGCACTTTTTATTATGAGGTAATGGCTCCAATGATGGTAGCAAAATAATTAAAAACACCATCAGTCCTATTCTCTGTGAAGACACTTAATGTTGTTTCCATTTCTCCCTGATGTCCTAAAATATATTCACATATGGAGTAATATTGGAGGTTAGGGTAAAAATGGAGCAAATCAGAATTAAAGAAGATTTTGTGCATTACATACACAGCCTTAATCCAAACTGGGTAATTCAGTGTTCCTACACTACATATTTAAATCAAAACTATTACTCTTGTTCTCACAAAAGGAACAGTAAACCTTACTCTCTGTAATGTCTCTGACTGGAAAGCTTTTTCCGTATGTTATTCACAAAAGACATGAATTTTCAGATTAATGTCTCCAACTTTATTTGTCTTTTTAGTCATTCCATGTGCAAGGAGAACCTAATATGTCACCCTAATAACAAATATCCTAATATTTTTGTGCTGGGTTACCTTGGCAGCCAAACTTCCACCCAGCAGCTCACTCACTCTCCCACCCCCCATGCAGGACAAGGAGCGAAAATAAGAACAGGAATGAGAAAGCTCGTGGGTTGAGATAAAGATAGGGATATTGTTCACCAATTGCTATCATGGGCTTGGGAAAAAAAAATTAATTTACTGCCAAATAGAATAAATATTTTTGGGTAGTGGGAAACGAAAAGGCAAATGTCAAAACATCACCATTTCTCCCCCATTCCCAGGCTCAACCTCGGTCCTTCACTCCTGACTGCTCTACCTCTTCCTCCCCGAGCAGCTCAGGGGGATGGGGAATGGGAGTTGCAGTCAGTCCATAACAGTTCCTCTCTGCCACTCATTTCTCCGCACACTTTTCCTCTCTTCCAGCATGAGTCCTTCAGGAAAATCTGCTCTGATGTGGGCTCTCCACAGGCTGCAGGGATTATTTCTTCCTCCATGGAGCACCTCCTCCTCCTTCTCTGACCTTGGTGTTCCCTCTGCTGTTTCTCGCTCTTTTTTCCCCCGTCTTCCTTCTCTGCCTGTCCAGCATTTTCTGCCCATTCTCAAATACACTTTCAATCTTACATACACCACCGTCTTGGATGATGGGTTCAGCTGTATCCTGTCATGGGTCCTTTGGAGCTGGTTGGAACTCACCATGTCCAGCACGGCCTCTCCTCACAGTGGCCATCCCTGCAGCCCCCCAGGTGACAACATGTCAACACCTTCACCTGGTACAAACTTGTACGAGGCCCTGCCAGATGTCTGGGACAGTGGAAACCTTAAAAGGGAAAGCCTGCACATAAAGAGCTGATTTACTTAAGGTTTTCGGTACCACAGCCATTGATAAAATAACTTGAAGAATGGCACAGAGCTCTATCCAGAATCAACAGATAGTCTGGGTTCAACAAAGGGTGAGTTATTTTCATTAAACTAATTGAACTAGTTCTGGAAAACCTACTTTTTTTTCACAGCCAGCTGAGGTGCCTCATTCAATTTTATAACCTAAGTGATAATGTTTATTTTTCTTACTTGGAATCAGCCATTTCCAAGGACTCTAACGATTTATACTGGCTTCCAAGAAAAGCCTAGAGATGTCGAAGCTTATTTCTAGGGCTAAATGTTCAGGTATGTCCCCATGTTTGATATTTTGCACATAGCACACACAGGTGCTGAACTCATGAGAGGAATAGGAGAATCAGACCTTTGCAAACCTACAGGGTGTTCTGGAAAACAAGTGAGGCATCTTGTAGCAATACTTCCCTTTAGATTCCTTTCTGCAGAAGACACCTGAGCAAAGAGGCATTATGACCAGAGAGGAAATTTCCTGCTTCTGAATTGCACTTCAGAATAAGATAAATAAGCATCTTATGGGCTTCACTCATGCTTCGGAAAAGAATGTACCTTTTGCACCTGAAAGCAGACTGATGTTCTCATCTCATCAAACTGGCTTTAATTGAAACACACCATAGGATACACAGTGTAAGACAGAAGAATTTCCACCCCTGGGCCAGAAGGCTTGACAAATCCTAAATGCAGATTTTAAAACTGAGCTTTTGGTGATGATAAAAAGTTTTTTGCTTTTATTCAAGATTTTGGACTGTGGAATCACTTTATAGATTTTAATGAATAGTAAAAATGTTGCTACTTGCTTGGGCAGATGGAAGAGAGAAAACAAGGCATATGTTCATTCAGCCATCAATCCTTAAAAAACCTTTAAAACTGAAATTTCCGTTTGCTGTAACTCCTTTCTCTGATGAGTGGTTAACATAAATGGGCCTCCTCTGTATTGAATAGATTCTAGGTCTAGGACAAAAAAAAAAACCAAAATATAGCACTCACTAAATAAATAAATACACAGTATGAATTAGAAAATTACATAAGCTATTGTCAAAATTGTTGCTTGGAAATGCAGCTTTGTGTACATTGGCTAAAATGAAGATTTAAACATACTGATTGGATAGTGTCCCAGCTCTCTAAACTGCAGTGAAGATGACCCAAACAACCTAGAAATGTCAGCAAGAGAGAAATGGAATATTTACCTCTCGGAATTGATCAAGTTTTTGTCACTAGCAAATGTGGACTAATTTGCCAGTTAGAAGCAAAGATCTTTAGATGATCAGTGTGAACAGGGAGGCAAATAATTGGGGTATACTGGATCTCCCTCTTCAGGTCCTCAAAAGTTTCTATGGATATTGAGCATACAGGGAATACGGGCAGTTATTTTAGACCTACTGGATTGCGTTCTCTCCTTATCACGATGCCAGAGTCATAAGCCTCAGGTATCAGTGAAGTGATTCCTGAAATCAATAGTTTATATTCCAGCCAACACTGCAATGCAAACCGACAAATCTTAACTCACTTGTCACATTAAAATGTATGCATGATAAATCAATAAATATAAATGTGCTTAGTGAGAAATAGTTGTTCTAGACTCATTTTACAACTTATAACAGTATTAGATTGCTTATTCCCCATAGGGAAGGAATTCTATTATCTTGCTGTAGCCTGAAAGAAGATAGGTAGAGTTTTCAAGTAAACAATTTGGATGGGAAATAGCTATTTTTCATATATTAAATTTATAGCTTAAAAATGTTTGAAGCAATGAAGAAACTAGTCTTCTCTAAATTAAAAAAAAAAAAAAAAGTAATCACGAAAAACCAGACTGTGAGAGTGTAGCTAGATCAAAATGCTTTATACTTGAACAACCGGGTAACTACTATTTGAAAGGTCACTATGAAAGCATTAGCATTTCATCAAAAGTAAGAACATAGTTTTATTTCGCATCAAATTAAAAGTAACTAGGGAAATCAGATGTTCTTCCTCAAATCCTTGTTATGAGCAAAAGGGAAAACACTATACATGTGTAGCCAAGAATTTACTGTTAGTATAGTTGAGATCTTAACCTTGCAACCAAAATACAAGTGGTGATTATTAGTTCGATTACAATGGATGCTAACAATTCTAGACCAAATTATCTAGTCACTTCCTCAAGAAGGGTCCAGTGAAAGCATTATACATGAAATTCCTGCTCTCTGCCTGCTTTCTCTGGAACCCTTCCCAGTGTTTCTCTGGGTCAACAGTGTCAGGTTTCACCAATAAAATGTAAGGGAGCATTATGAGAGGTCACCACCACAGACAGTGTCCAGGATGCATGAACACTGATAGTAGGGAACTCTTTTTTCTCAGTCTTGGGGTCTGCTTAGGGGTATTTTTATATGTTTTCTTAATGCTGATATTCTTTTTATTGGCTCACAGATGAAGTTTGAAAATTACACACTAAGTTATAAAGACAAATACTACTGCTGTACTCAAAAAGGTTATGGGTACCTTCATACATAATAAGACAGAATAATTAAATAGCCTGTTAGAATTTGAAATATATATAGAGAGAAACATAATTGATTCTTTTTTTTTTTCCCCGTCTGTCAACTAATGGCCTCAGTTAATGATAAAGGACTAAAATAAAGAGTCATTACTTGTACAGTGACTGCCTGGGTTTGTCAGATCTCTAGAATATGTAGCATTTAAAGAGTTAAGCAAAAATATGTTAGCCAGTAGTCAAGTTGTCACTTGACCACTAGATAATTGCTATAACAGCTAGCCTTTTACTAGTAATGGCACAAGTCATATTTACTGGGCTACAGGTATATCCACAAGAAGAGAGAATGCTATTCTTTTTCTTGAAATAATTCTTATGCAGCCAAGAAAATTTATTTACTCATGAAAGTTTCTGTATATTCCATCCATACATAAATCTTTTATCTCACCACCTGTTCACAAAAATCAAAGATTCAGCGGTCTCTGTAATTCATGGAGTACTGGATAGGGCTCCATCACATTCCAAATTATGTATCCTCCTCCATTCCCATTGTTAAATTCAGGAATACAAGAAGCAGAGAAAGTTTTGAATGTTCAGTCAAAATACGGGAGGAAATAAAAAGTGACCAACATGACTATTTTTACAATACGGTATCCCAAAATTCATGGCTCATGTAGATAGAAAGGGAAATTTGGTTGAGCATTAGATACTGCAGATGCTCAGTAAGCAAAAACCAAAATATTACTCAAATAATTTAAAGTAAACAATACATAATGATTTATTTGTGCAGTGTCCATATTCCAGGATGACAGGTACGAAAAATCTCAGAGCAGACAAAATCATATTAAAATTATAGGGAGTATTTCCCCATAGAGATCATAGAATTACAGAATGGTTGAGGTTATAAGGGATCTCTGGAGGCCATCTGTTCCAACTGGCTTGCTCAAGCAGGGCCACCTAGAGCCTGTTGCCCAAGACCATGTCTGGACAGCTTTTGAATATCTCCAAGGATGGAGACTCCACAACCTCCCTGGGAAGCCTGTGCCAGTGCTCAGTCACCTTCACAGTGATAAAGTGTTTCCTGATGTTCAGACAGAACCTCCCGTGTTTCAGTTTGCACCCGTTGCCTCTGGTCTTGTCACTGGGCACCACTGAAAAGATCCTGACTCCATTCTCTCTGCACCCTCCTTTCAGAGATTTATGTACGTTAATAAGATCCCCAATGAGTCTCCTCCTCTTTAGGCTAAACAGGCCCAGCTCCCTCAGCCTTTCCTCGCAGGAGAGATGCTCCAGTCCCTTCCTCACCTTCATGGCCCTTCGTTGGACTCTCTCCACTCTCTCCACATAGGTACATGTCTCTCTCTCGTACTGAGCTGCCCAAAGCTGGACACAAAACTCCAGGTGTGGCCTCACCAGTGCTGAGTAGAGGGGAAGGATCACCTCCCTCAACATACTAGCATCACTCCTAATGCAGCCCAGGATACCATTAGTCTTCTTTGTGTCAAAGGCACATTTTTGGCTCATGTTCAACTTGGTGTCCAGCAGGACCCCCAGGTCCTTTTCTGCCAAGCTACTTTCCAGCTGGGTGGTTGCAGCTTGTACTGGTCCATGGAGTTGTTCTTCTCCAGGTGCAGGAGTTTGCACTTCCCCTTGTTGAACTACATGAGATTCCTGTTGGCCTATTTCTCCATCCTGGCAAAGTCCCTCTGGATGGCAGCATGACCCTCTGGTGTATCAGCCACTCCTCCCATTTTGGTGTCATCTGCAAACTTGCTGGAGGGTACACTCTGCACCATCATCCAGATCATTAAGGAAGATGTTGAACAGGATTGGACCCAGTATTGACCTCTGGAGTACACTGCTAGTTACTGGTCTCCAAGTAGACTTTGGGCTGCTGATCACCACAGTCTGGGCCCAGCCATTCAGCCAGTTTTCAATCCACCTCACTGTCTGCTCATCCAGCCCATCCATCAACAGCTTCTCTATAAGAATCTTATGGGAGACATAAGACATGTCAAAGGCCTTTGTGAAGTCAAGGTAGACATTATGCACTGTTCTCTCCTTGTCTACCGGGACAGTCATTTAATTGTAGAAGTTCATCAAGTTGGTCAAGCATGACTTCCCCTTAGTGAAGCCATGCTGTCTAATCCTGATGATTTTCTTGTCCTTCATGTGCCTGGAAATGGTTTCCAGGATTAGCTGCTCCATCCCCTCCCCAGGGATCAAGGGCACTAGCCTGTAATTCCTTAAGTCACTTCCTTCTTGCCCTTCTTGAAGACAGGAGTGACAGAAGACAGTGTTTTCCTTCAGTCCTCAGGAACTTCTCCTAGTCGACATGATCGATCAAAGATTGTCAAGAGTGGCCTTGCAATGACTTCTGCCAGCTCCCTCAACACTCGTGGGTTCATCCCATCAGGGCCCATGAATTTATGGATGTCCAGTTGGCTTAAGTATTCCCTGACCTGGACGTCATTCTCTTCCACCAAAGGTACGTCTTCCTTATTCCAGCCTTTCCCCCTTGTTTCTGAAACCTAACATATCTCTCTAACATATATTAATTTGTTTTATACAGTCTCGCTTTGGTCTGGTACTTTGGAAGAACAGAATGAGTTATCTTTATCTTGTATCATTCCAAATAAAATTGACTCCTTACCTTTTGATTCTGCATTATCTAGAGGCCCAAATCTCAATATAGTACACCAAATACCGAAAAACAGCTGTGATTTTGAATTCCAATTGAAATCGTTGTGTAAAGTTATTGTTGTGTAAATGTATGGTATGAGGAGGGTAGACTGCAGTCTTATTCGGGCACAGTGCTTCTCAGGAGAAGTATCCCACTGCATATTGATTTGGAAACTATGCAAGAACAACTCTATAAACAACTATTTTAAAAACAAATCTACTGCAATTTCAGCTGGAGTAGAGACATGAAGTACTTTTAACACTTAGATGAAGGTTGTAAGATAACAGACAGCCTCATTTCCATAGCAGCCAAATTTTATGAAGCCCTAAGCCAATTATTTAATTAGCTAATTTGCTCAGTCACAAATAATTTGCACGTAGCTCTAAATGTCAGATTTGAAAACACTGGGGAGAGTTAGTCCTAGTGGGAAGTACATTATTAAGACTAGAATTCCCTTACAAGGTTTTTCCAGGAAGTCTCAACAGGTTTGAGGATGAAGATCAGTTTGTATTGGTGATTGTGTTGAGGAGTGGGGAGGAAAGAGGAGAAAACAGTAATATGAATCTTAATAGATGATAGATGATGAGCTTGGTTCCCTAAATAATTCTTATAGAGATGTTATATCTCTCTAATATCTCATTTGAACTCTGAGTAATTTCTGTGTGGATGCATGTTCATGAGACAAATAGACTTGTCCACCTTCCCACTGATATCAGGAAATGGAATTTTAGCCCTTTGGAAGAAAAAGAATGTTTACATTTTCCTTTAGCCTATATTCTTTCTATCAGTTTATTCTGTTGCAATCTCAAGATCTATTTTGTTTTCCATAATTCACATCCCTTCTGGTCATTAAACCTTTCTGCCTGCGTAGTGCCATTTTTTAAATAGCTCTGCCTCCTTGTAGCTTTATCTCTGCTCTTTCTATGGTTCTTCCCATTTTCCAGGATAGGAAGAAAACAGAAGCAAAAGAATTTTAAAACTCTTACCCTGTCTTTTGCCCCCTTACCAATGTACTGTACACAGTAAGAGAACTGGCAAATTCATCTGCCAGTTTCTTCAGTAGTTCTTTTGCTTACCTGCTGAGTGAGAACAGTCATTCGCAAGAATTGTTCTTCTAAGATTTCCCCCCACCCCCCTAAAATCAAGTAATTTGCAAGAGATTTCTGAGCATTGGCAATACTGGGATCATGGGGAGGTGAACACAGAGAAAGAAGCTTCAGAAGAATTCCAGTGGGTTAGCATTATGCTTTTCTCCCCATTAATTGTCATTCCTGAAAACATTTCCAAAATAGCTTTGCAGCAGCTCCTCTCCCCAACTTAACACAATCTTTGCTTTCCATGTGTCTAGTTAGATCTCTTGTTTTCCTTAGAATTCCTACCACACATTTTTTTCCTACCTTAGCAGCTGTGATGCTTCTCTCACCCCACAAATACTTTTGGTCTCCTCGATCAAGATTATAGTTGCTGAGTTTTCAGGAGAAAAAAAATCCTACTCAGAAGTAGGAAGACAAAGGTAAATCAAAGTTGTCAGCATTCAGCATTTCTTAAATCTTGGAGTTTTAAGCCACCAACTTGTTTTTTTTGGATGGTCTGAAAACCTGATTTTTGAATACTGAGTGATTGCACAGACATAACTAGAGGGTTTTGTTCCTGATGCTTTTTTCTTTCCTTAATGTGCTTCTCTGTGTGACCTGTCAGCTTAACAGGTACAGTCAATGAAGTATGATTTGAAGTCTTCAGCCATGAAGGATTTCATGTACTAGGGAATATCGTGTTAAAAGTTGTGTATAAGCAAACTATATTGACTTCAATTTTGCATTTGGAAATGGTCGATAGAAACAGCACTGTGGAGAAAGCAAGAAAGGTTTTTCTGCTGCTATTTTCTGTATGTTCAAAACAATGCCAATAATCCAGCTACATGGACACATACACATAAACCACACTACCTCTCCTAGTATGTGTCATGTGTCATGTAATGATTTATCTTGTAATTTCCTCTCTCCCTCATGCAAACACACACACTCACACATACACACACATAAATATTATTCTTCAGCTATTATCTTAGAAATATTTGAATTCTGCTTCACAAATACACAAAACAGGCTGCAAAGCTACTATTCTCTGTCTTCCTACGTTTATCTCTTCTAGGGACAAAAGGAGAATTAAAACACCTCTGTTATATTGTCAAAAAGCTAATTAAAGAAAGTTAAAAATAATATCAACAAATAAAAGTTCATCATAAAAAACCACTCAAGGCCAAACAAGCAGATGCCCAGCAATCCCTAATCTCTCTAGTTTTACACATAATTCAACCCTTATATAAATGCTAAAGGTAATATTGGCTCTGAGAACATAGATGTTTATCCCCAGGCCATCAGCAATAAAGCTGGCTTCATGTAGCATGATAAGTAAATGCAGATACATATTAAAGGTATTATTGGTTTACTACCTTATTTCCTTCACGTTGTAGGCAAAAGCTTCCATCTGTTGTTGTACAATATTAAGCTCCCCTGTTTAATCTCCTTATTGTTTAATTTTCTCTTTTTTCTTTTTGTTTTTCAAAGACCAGTTTTCATTTTTTAATCATTTACTGTAACACTATTTTTTCAACATTGCCTACATTGTTTTCTTGCAGTCTCTTCATTTACGTACGTCTGAGCCCAGCTGAAATATGGCAGGAAAAGAATGAGTCATAAATAAAACAAGCCACAATATTTTCTCTGAATACTGCATAGGTGTTCTGTAGTTGAAGGAGGGCAAGACACTGGCCCCAGGGAGACATCAGAAATGTATATACTAATATTTGATAAGAAATAAAGAATTTTCCTGATATATTACTTTATCTTGATATCATGCAAATGGTCTATATTTGAATTCACCAGTTGAAAATGAAAATAAATCATTTTGTTCTTACATAAGGGTTTGGACAATAGAAATTATTGAATTTGGCTGCTACTTTATGTGATAGATATAGACCAATTCATTATCTTTTGTTTTGTTTTATTTTTAATCCTGGGCACGGTTATAAAATAAAAATGGTCTAACTTCTTGGCATACAAAAGGGATCAACCATTTGCAATTTAACATCTGGGTACATTTTGTAAAAATTTTTTTTTACTAATTTATACCTTGATTGAAAGAATGACAACACTACTACTGTCAGCTGCATCCCAAGGTTAATTATTTTGATTTAAAATGACAGGTAGGCTTGAATGATCTTCCAATCCAGATTTGATTAAGAAGTCCATAATGACTTGAGTCTCATAGAAAGTTATGGGACACAGTGAAAACTGTCTTTTTTCCTACTATGACAGAACTGTCTGGTGACTCAAGTACTTTTCTCGTAATGGTTCCAGAAGGTGGCAGAATTATGACATTGGCAAGAATACACCCTTATTGGTGTTTTTTCTTATAACTGTGATATTGAACCGTTTTGAAAGCTCTAATTAACAAACGGAAGACTAAGGACAACGTGGGCCCTCTGCTGAATGAGGTGGGTTCCCTGGTCACAAAGGATGCAGAGGAGGCAGAGTTACTGAATGCTGCCTTTGATTCAGTCTTTACTGGCCTGCAGGAATCCCAGATGCTGAGGTAAGAGAGGAAGCCTGGAGAAAGGATGACCGTCCTTTGGTCGAGGAGGATTGGGTCAGAGATCAGCTGGGCAAACTGGACATCCACAAATCCATGGGCCCCGATGGGATGCACCCACGAGTGAAGAGGGAGCTGGCCGATGTCATTGCCAAGCCACTCTCCATCATCTTTGAAAAGTCACGGAGAACAGGAGAGGTGCCTGAGGACTGGAGAAAAGCCAATGTCACTCCAGCCTTCAAGAAGGACAAGAAGGAGGACCTGGGAAATTACAGGCCACTGAGCCTCATCTCCATCCCTGGAAAGGTGATGGAGCAGCTCATTCTGGAAGCCATTTCCAAGCATACAGAAGAAAAGAAGGTGATCAGGAGTAGTCAGCGTGGATTCACCAAGGGGAAATCATGCTTGACCAATCTGATAGCCTTCTATGATCGCATGACTGGCTGGGTGCATGAGGGGAGAGCGGGGGATGTTGTCTACCCTGACTTCAGCAAGACATTTGACACTGTCTCCCACAATATCCTCATAGGTAAGCTCAGGAAGTGTGGGTTAGACAAGTGGACAGTGAGGTAGATTGAGAACTGGCTGAATGGCAGAGCTCAGAGGGTGATGATCAGTGGTGTTCCCCAGGGGTCAGTACTGGGGCCAGTCTTGTTCAATTTATTCATCAATGACCTGGATGAAGGGACAGAGTGTACCCTCAGCAAGTTTGCTGATGATACAAAACTGGGAGGAGTGGCTGCTACACCAGAAGGCTGTGCTGCCATTCAGTGAGACCTGGACAGGCTGGAGTGCTGGGCGGAGAGGAACCTCATGAGGTTCAACAGAGGCAAGTGCAGGGTCCTGCACCTGGGGAGGAACAACCCCATGCACCGGTACAGGTTAGGGGTTGATCTGCTGGAAAGCAGCTCTGTGGAGAAGGATCTGAGAGTCCTGGTAGACAACAAATTCACCATGCGCCAGCAATGTGCCCTTGCGGCCAGGAAGGCCAACAGCATCCTGGGGTGCATTAAGAAGAGTTTGGCCAGCAGGTCGAGGGAGGTTATCCTCGCCCTTTACTCTGCCCTTGTGAGGCTCCATCTGGAGTAATGTCCAGTTCTGGGCTCCCCAGTTCAAGAAGGAAGAGGAACTACTGGAGAGAGTCCAGTGGAGGGCTACAAAGATGATGAGGGGACTGGAGCATCTCTCTTCTGGGGAAAGGCTGAGGGAGCTGGGGCTGTTCAGCCTGAGAAAGAGAAGACTGAGAGGGGACCTCATCAATGCTTATCAATATCTCAAGGGTGGGTGTCAAGAGGATGGGGCCAGACTCTTTTCAGTGGTGCCCAGCGACAGGACAAGGGGCAACGGGCACAAACTGGAACACAGGAAGTTCCGTCTAAATATGAGGAAAAGCTTCTTCACTGTGAGGGTGACAGAGCCCTGGCACAGGCTGCCCAGAGAGGTTGTGGAGTCTCCTTCTCTGCAGATATTCAAAACCCGCCTGGACGCAGTCCTGTGCAGCCTGTTCTAGGTGACCCTGCTCTGGCAGGGGGGTTGGACTAGATGAACTCCAGAGGTCCCTTCCAACCCCTACCATTCTGTGATTCTGTAATTAGTGCTGGTAGCAAATTACATTGTGGTATTTTGGAGTTTTTCTCTGTATTTCATTTTTGCAAGAATTTGTGATTCTTTGTTTCTCCTTTCCTTGATTTAACTTTAAGCTTATTTTTAATGGAAAAAAATAAAAGAACAACTGAATATTTTTAAAGTTCTGTAACCTTAACTAAGGGGAATCATAAAGTAGGTGGACAAGTACATAAACTCAGTATTGCCCTCATTAAGGAGATTCATAAAATAGGGAGAGAAATACATAGTCAAGCTCTATTTTCCATTATTTGCCATTGTAAACATAGAGGATTTCCACTAAAATGAGACACTTACTCAGAATTTGTTATAGCTGACCAAGATTTGGTGTAAAAATCATGGCACTTATCATACTTATTTCTAAGCTACAGTAAGAGGACAACACCTTTGGTTGAAAGAATATAAATTCTCCATACAGATTGCATTTTTCATAATATATTCTGATTTAGTATAAGATAATCAGTAAGTAAAGACACAATTGGTATTAGGTCCCTTCAAGAATTATTCTTTAGTAATTTAGGTAGTAAGGATGTTTGTTTAAGCAGACAGAGCCTCATCATTTTGGCTGTCATAAATAAAATTGCATATTAGAACTCACAAAACTCAAGTGCTGAATCAGAGGAATATTGTTATTTTAGTGTTTGTGATATATTGAAATAAATGTTCCTATCAGAACACCAGAGGAGAAGTTGTTTATATACCTCAGCAGAATATATATCACTAAACTGTGAATTTTCTGAAATGTGCATGGCAGAACTTCATAACTTCTTGCTGTATTATGAAATCACAGACAACAATCTCTGGAGACTGTGAAGTCAAATGACTTTTGGGGAGCAAAAGGGGAGGGGGCTGCCCCTGCAAAATCACTGAGCTTCAGTTTGGATTATCATCCTATGCTATGTAGTCACATTAGAACATCATAACTGTCACCTCAGGCCTCAGAATCTATCAATTTATTAAATTAAATCATTAAAAGAAACCAGTTTGACTAGCAGAGCAGTAGTGCATCAGCATGAATACAGTGAGGTTAGCTAAAGGCCAAAGGACAGAGCCTGAGACTTGCCCCGCAGTTTCCATGTCAATGCGATAGCGCTCTGTACTGCCCTGAACCAATCACTCCCAGCAAAGGCGTTTTCCTGAAATCTGGTAAATATTCACAGGAGAGACATGGGTGAATTGCCTAGGAAATCTATTTGAATCCCATATTCATACAGACATTTTGAAAGGTGTAATCAAAAGGAAATTGTCCTACTGCAGGGGGTAGTGAATACCAAAATGAAAGGGGTAATAATAAAGAGTCTCACAAGCATAAAGAAGCGTTAGTCCTCTCTGATGCAGAAAAGATGGGAAGTTTAGAGATGTGTAAGCACATTAAGGTCAGCCTTTTACTCTACCTGAAACTGATTTGGACGAGTTTACTTCAGAGTAAAAGTAGAATGCCTTGTGTTAAGGGTATTCTCGTCTTACTCATGCTAGTTTCCCTGAGGCTATGATAAACACAACATTTTGTTTGTCTATCTTCTTCTCAGGAGTGAAGACAACCCCTTAGAAGAGAGGATGATGAGGAAATGTGTATGAAAACAGTAATTTGACAGCCTCATATTTTGTAAGGTGTTTTAATTAACTTCATAGAATGGGATTCATCTCACATACCTTCAGACATCTAAAAAAGTAATTATCTATGTCTATGCTAGTCATCTCGTTTCCCTTTCTTGGAAGAAAAATAGGTGCTTGCATTCCCTTCTAAAGCAAGTATCCAAAATCATCCTCAGAGATGTCAGTATCCCTCCACTGACTATATATAAGGGCCCTCTGATTACAGGCTTAGATTTATATGACTTAATGATGCCTAAAATTAAATCAAATGAATGGCATCCATTCTTCCTTTGCAACAGTTTATTTTCCCCAAAACCAAGGCAACCCTGAAAGATCAGTATAGTAACACCCTATTTGACTGTTTTTACTTCTGTTAAATAGTACTACTTTGTAATTATACGTACTGAACAATAGATTAGTGTATTACCAGTCTGCAGAGAATGATGCTATGTACTCTCTGAATTCTTTGGGTTTTTTGTAAATACACAGATGTTCATGGCAAGAATTTTTCCAAATACTCACAAAAGTAGAAAAGTATGCTTTCTTGGTTCTGATACTAGTTCTTCTGGATAATTGTGTACTATTCAATGCACAGTAACATCCAGAGAATGATATTAAAATTAGGTGTCATTATGATGACATAATGGACACAAGACCTTATCTCTGCTGAATCATGGTTGTATTGATGTCAATGGGATTATTGCCATTGACTTCCACAAGACTAGAATTTGGAATCTTGTTCTATCAGACTATGTCAGATCTGAGCAGGATGTTCTGAATTAAACTTGACACCAATCAACACCTCAGATGGAAAATCAAGGCTTACCTTGGCTGCATAAGCTGTAGCAGGAGGGACTTTTCTGTGCCAGTGAGACTAATAAATACTCCCGTTGATGGTCCTTTTGATTTCAGTGAAGTTAGTGGGATTCCACATGCAAGATCTTGCACGATTGAGCCTTAATGTGGTCTGTGTATACTCCAGATGGAAAAGTCTGATGAGGATTTCTAACAGACTTATATGTGGCTGGGGAGCACCCTCTTTCTGACAAGGTTTTACAAGCCACAGTTTTGTTCAAATAGAATTGGCCAGGCCTCTGATGTGATTCAGAACATGTTTCTTTTGAACAGAGCTGATCAGACACAGTATAAATGAAGAAGATGCCAAATCTTGGTCCCATTGATGTCATTATTAGCTCTACTCCCACTGAGTCAATGGGACCAGGATTTGACCCAAAGCCAAAAGATGAGCAATTATGGGAAAACAAGCAAAACAGTAGGAGAAGATTTTATTCAAAACATGCTTCCCCCATGCAGACAGAATTTTGATGAAGGAAATGACAAAATAAGAGCTGGTATGTAGCTGAAATCCATTAACCAGGACAAAAGGGGTTTTGTTTTCATAGTTGATTACCTACAGCTTAATGTTTAGTGTAGTTTTAAGTATCTAATGATAGCCACCTGAGTTTGGATGTAAGAGTATTAGGTAGTCAAAAGCAAATATTTGAAATTTAGATACATAACATGAGAGAGAAAACTGCACGCTGACTTTTCCCATCCAGGTATAATTACTGAGGATCTCATTAATAATAATCGTGTCTGGTTTTAAGTTCAGAACAAACTATTTTGCGTAGGTAGGTATGTGTAACCTACTTCAGAAAGTTATTAAACTGAGTTATTTTCAAGATAATCAAATCATATGAACATAGATGTTTTTAAACTCCTACTTAATAGACTAAGAATGCACATAATGATCAGTACCTAGAGACACAGCTATTAAAATGTATCAGAAGTTATGAAATGAAGACAAAGCTAACAGATGCATGAAGAAGATTCTAAAACTGAATCATAAAAACATGAAGAGCAAAAGAGAGATTATGAATTATCAACCAATAATGTTTGCCAACTTGATAATAAAAATGTCTAATAAATCCAGTAAAGCTTTAAGAGACGGAAGCTAAAATAAAAAATAAATTTTCTCTCATCAGGTCAGTTTTATCAGTTGTATATTGTCTGCAAGTATTCTGGAAAAGATGGTGTCACATAATCCTTCATTCTACATACCTGCAGAACAGCATGGTTGCCCTTGGCTAGGATTCAGGAGAAAAAAAAATGATAAGGATAATTGTTACAGATCTTAATATGGCGCTGAAACGAAGATTCAGTTCCATTACTTTGTCTACTGATATTTTCTGCAGAGACATGTCTGCAGAGGTGATAGACAGCAGCCTAACCTGTCATCTGGAGTGCAGCTTCTATTGTTGCTGGCTTTTACACTCCGAAGATGCAAAAAGAGAAAGCCAAATCACGGGAAGCTGACACTAGCAGTAGCAGCAGCAGCCACATGCTGAGAGGGGTATGAGGTTTGTGAGGCTCCTGGCAGGTGGCTGAGGAGGCTTCTGGGTGCCCAGCACCCTTGGGCTGTGTGTGTGGAGGGATCAGCCAGGTCTCATAAGAGGTGCAGGCAAGAGCTGGGCGTTGCTGGCTGTCCCTACGGCCATTTCAAACAGTGGGAAGTCACATATAACCAACCCCAAGGGAGTGCCACAAACAGGGTGCACAAACAGGGTGCACAAACAGGGAGCAGCATCCATTCGGAGAGGTGTCAGCAGTTTGTGGGGCAGTATGTTGGAAGGGTGCATGGGAAGGGCAGCGCACTGCCAGTTATCAGGCCACTGCCTGCTCTGCTCACCTGCAGGCTTAGGCAGCAGACCTGAAGGTCACCCGAGGTAGCTGCTGGCTGTGCAAGCTCACCCAGCAGCTTGAGATATCCAGGGAATTATAAGGGTTTATTAAGGCAGTGCTTTGAGGTTGTTGGAAGCATGGTGGTAGAGACCAGGTGAGGGCTGCGCTCTGCAGCAGACCCAAATCACCTACCTAGCCAAGCTAGCCTGGGAGGAGTGGAGGCAGCCACTCAGACAGAGCTTCCTGTTGTGAAAGCTGCTGTCCGGGTGGAGGGCTGCAAAGACTTCACCCCTGCCTCCTACGTGAAGGAGGGTGGAAGCTCCATCTGCACAAGGTGTGCCCTGGTGGAGTCACTCAGGCAGAGGGTGGAGGAGCTGCAGGAGGAAGTTAGCAGGCTATGCTGTATTAAGGAGAGTGAACAAGAGGGTATTATTCAAGACTTTGCAAGAAGTACTAAGGCCCCATGGCAGTGACCTCCAAGGACTACCAGGCAAGGAGCTTCAACAACCAACAAACAGACCTTGGAGAAGGAGGCATCATGGTCTCTGGTGACCCATGGGAAGAAGATACCACTTCACTCCCCTTCCTTGTATGTACCAATCAGCAACAGATACAAAGCCTTGGCAGCGGACAAAACCAATGCACAAGATTCACTGGGAGAAACTGTACCAACAGCACATGCTAAAAGCTGCAAAAGGAAGTGGCCAATGCTAGAAGTGGATGACTCTTTGCTTAGAAGCACTGAGGCACCCATCTGCCAGCCTGATATACAGTCAAGGGAAGCTGGCTGCTTACCGGGAGCCAAGATCTGGGATGACATAGAGAGACTGACACAACTGGTTAAAAGCCCAGATTACTAACCCTTACTTCTTTTCCACGTGGACATCAATGACACGGTAAAGCAAAACCTGGGCAAGATCAAGCAGGACTTCAGAGTCCTGGGGGCACAAGTGAAAGGGATAGGTGCCCAAGTAATCTTTTCCTCTGTCTTGCCAGTCAGAAATAGGGGTGCGGGCAGAAGTTGATGCATCACGCAGATCAATACCTGACTTTGTGGCTGGTGTCATCATCAGGACTTTGGTTTCTATGATCACAGGATGTTCTTTGAAGAATACAGACTATTAGGGATATGGGATCAACTTATCTAGAAGAGACAGGAGAATCTTTGCTAGTGGATTGGCTGACTTAGTGAATTGTGCTTTAATCTGTTGGACTTGCAGGGTAGTGTCCAAAGCTGTGACACCAGCGTATTTATAAGAAACATAGTGGATGAGCACACTTACCAGACTACTGAGGAATGCTCTCCAACCCTTTCCAAAGGCAAGAACCCTAAGTCCAGCCACCTCAAGTGCATGTATACCAGCGCATGTTGTCTGGGGCAACAAGCAGGAGGAACTGGAGCTCTGTGTCCAGTTTGAGAGTTATGACATCATAGGGATAACAGAAACTTAGTGGAAAAGCTCACCTGACTGGAAGACTACAATGGATGGCTACAAACTCTTTTGGAAAGATAGGAAGCGAAGAAGAGGAGGTGGATTTGTACTTTATGTAAAAGGGAAATTTGACTGTATGGAGGTGAACTATGGAGACCATGAAAGTTCTTATCAAATGCCATTAGATCAAGATTAGAGGGATAGTCACCAAGGAGGATCTTACGTTACATATCTGTTACCAACCTCTCAATAAGAATAATGAGGTTGACAAAATCTTTTTATGGTTGCCCAAGGAAGTTTCAGGCCAACAGAACCTGATCCTCATGGATGACTACAATTACCCAGACATTTGTTGAGAAAACAACACAGCAGTGCATGAGTTGTCCGTGAGGTTCCTGGAATGCTTCCTGCTACAGATGCTGGACATGCCAACTAGGAACAACGCATTGCTAGATTTACTGCTCACAAACTGAGAAGACTTGCTTGACAACATAACTACCAATGGTAGCCTTGGATATAGAGGCCACAACATTGTAGAGTTTAAGATCCTACTGAGTACACTGAAGACCGGTAGTAGGACAATGACCCTGGATTTTAGAGAGCCAACTTCAATGTGCTCAGAGCCCAGGGATTCCATGGGAAGCATCCATGGAGGGCAAAGGAGCTTGTGAGTGCTGGGAGTTATTCAAGAACAGCCTCCTGGAAGCACAAGAACAGAAAAAGAAAGGAAGAAGGCAGAACAAGAGGCGCTCCTGGCTTAATAATGAGCTTTTGGGTGTGTTTAAAAGAAAAAAAATAAGCATACTGGCTATGCAAAGGCAGCCAAATAGTCATCAAGGACTGTAAGAACCTTGCTAGGGCAGGCAGAGATGCAGTCAGGAAGGCTAAGGCCCAGTTCGAACTGAAATTGGCCAGAGATGTCAAGAACAACAAGAAAGGATTCTACAGATATGTAAGCAGTAAGCAGAAACACAGGGAAGGCTTAGGCCCATTACTAAATAGGGCAGAGAAACTAGTTATTGATAATGTTGTGGTGGGTTAACCACCAGGTGGGTAACCATGCCAGGTGCCCACCAAAGCCGCTCTATCACTCCCCTCCTCAGCTGGACAGGGGAGAGAAAATATAACAAAAGGCTCATGGGTTGAGATAAGGACAGGGAGATCACTCAGCAATTACCATCACAGGCAAAACAGACTCGACTTGGGGAAAATCAGTTTAAATTATTAACAATCAAATCAGAGTAGGACAATGAGAAATTGTCCTGGTTTAGGCCAGGATGGAGCCAGTTTTGTCTTCAGCAACTCCTGTGTTTCGGATTTAGTATGTGAAGAATGGTGATAGCACACTGATGTTGGTTGCCCAGAGAGGTAGTAGAAGCCCCATCCCTGGAAACATTCAAGGTCAGGCTGGACGGGGCTCTGAGCAACCTGATCTAGTGAGGTTGTCCCTGCTCATTGCAGGGGGGTTGGACTAGATGGCCTTTAAAGGTCCCTTCCAACCCAAACTCTTCTATGATTCTATGATTCTATGATTCTATGATTCTATGTTGTTGGTTGCTGCTAAACAATCAAGGACATGTTGCAGTTTCCCAGGTTTTGCTAATGCGCAGGTGCAAAAACTTGGGAGGGGTAGAGCCAGAATAGTTGATCCAAACTGGCCAAAGAGAGTATTCCATACCATAGACGTCATGCCCAGTATAAGTGAGGGTCAGCTGGCGGGCCACTAGTTTTTTGTTTTAGTCCCTTAACTTGCCTTAATCCTTAAGCTTCGCTTCAGCTTGCTTTTTGTTTCTCTGTTTTTCCTTTTTTTTTTGTTCGTTCGTTCGGCTGTTTGTTCCCTCGCCTGCTCTCTCTGGAACTTGCTGTTCTGGGATAGCTGGGGGGGGATACCCCTGCTCCCTGCCTGCTGCTCAGGACAGGCTGTATCAGTCGTCAGGTGGTGAGAAATTGTGCATCGTTTGTTTTATATATTCTATTATCCTTGTATATATTATCATTATTATCTTTATTAATATATTTTTATATTTTTCCTTTGCTGACCTGGTGAGCTGTTTTTATCTCAACCTGTGAGTTTTCCTTTCTCTCCGATTCTCCTCCCCACCCCACTGGGGAGGGGGGGAGTGAGCGAGCGGCTGCGTGGTATTGGGTTACAGTTTGGGGCTAAACCAAGACAGAAATAAATACTAAATTCTAAAACATCTTCCCCCCACCTCTCCCTTCTTCCTGGGCTCAACTTCCCTCTCAATTTCTCTCCCTCCTCCCACTCAGCAGCACAGGGGGACGGGGAATATGAGTTGTGGTCAGTTCATCACACGCTGTCTCTGCTGCTCCTTCCTCCTCAGGGGGAGGACTCCTCACACTCTTCCCCTGCTCCAGCGAGGGGTCCCTCCCACAAGAGACAGTCCTCCATGAACTTCTCCAATGTGAGTCCTTCTCACGGGAGACAGTTCTTCACAAACTGCTCCAGCGTGGGTCCTTTCCATGGGGTGCAGTCCTTCAGGAACAGACTGCTCCAGCGTGGGTCCCCTGTGGGGTCACAAGTCCTGCCAGCAAACCTGCTCCTGCGTGGGCTCCTCTGTCTCCATGGGTCCACAGATTCTGCCAGGAGTCTGCTCCAGCATGGGCTCTCCACAAGTTCACAGACTGCTTTGGGCATATCCACCTGCTCTGGTGTGGGGTCCTCCAGGGGCTGCAGGTGGATATCTGCTCCACCGTGGACCTCCATGGGCTGCAGGGGGGCAGCCTGCCTCACCATGGTCTTCACCATCGGCTGTGGGGGAATCTCTGCTCTGATACCTGGAGCACCTCCTCCCCTTCATTCTTCACTGACCTTGGTGTCTGCAGGGCTGTTTCTCTCACATTTCTCTGGGTCACAACAACCCCAGGCAACGCTACAGGCTTGGGGGGGAGTGGCTGGAAAGCTGCCTGGTGGAAAACGACCTGGGCGTGTTGGTTGACAGCCGCCTGAGTATGAGCCAGCAGTGTGCCCAGGTGGCCAAGAAGGCCAACGGCATCCTGGCCTGTACCAGAAATAGTGTGGCCAGCAGGAGTAGGGAAGGGATCATCCCCCTGTACTCAGCCCTGGTGAGGCCGCAGCTCGAGTACTGCGTTCAGTTTTGGGCCTCTCACTTCAAGAAAGACATTGAAGTGCTGGAGCGTGTCCAGAGAAGGGCAACGAAGCTGGTGAAGGGTCTAGAACACAAGTCCTACGAGGAGCAGCTGAGGGAACTGGGGATGTTTAGTGTGGAGAAAAGGAGGCTGAGGGGAGACCTTCTTGCTCTCTACAACTACCTGAAAGGAGGTTGTAGAGAGATGGGGGTCAGTCTCTTCTCCCTAGTAACAGATGACAGGACAAGAGGAAATGGCTTCAAGTTGCGCCAGGGGTGGTTTAGATTGGATATTCATAAAAATTTCTTCACCGAAAGGGTTATCAGGCACTGGAACAGGCTGCCCAGGGAAGTGGTGGAATCACCATCCCTGGAGGTATTCAAAAGACATTTAGATGTTGCGCTAAGGGACATGATTTAGTGGTGGACTTGGTAGTGATAGGTTAACGGTTGGACTCGATGATCTTGGAGGTCTCTTCCAACCAAAATGATTATATATTGTCACTCTTCTCTCTGACTGCAATTGCCATTGCACAGCATTTTTTTCTCTTCTTAAATATGTTATCCCAGAGACACTACCACTGTCGCTGATTGGCTCAGCTTTGGCCAGTGGTGGGTCTGTCTTGGAGTTGACTGACATTGGCTCTATCGGACATAGGGGAAGCTTCTGGCATCTTCTCACAGAAGCCACCTCCGTAGCCTCCCGGCTACCAAAACCTTGCCATGCAAACCCAATACAAATGCTAATAATTCAGAGGTTCTCAATACTTTCTTTGCCTCTGTCTTTACCGGCGTAGCTGGACCCCAGATCACAGGATCAAGTAGCTATGAAATGCATGTGTCGACCCACCAGTAGGGGAGGAAGGGCTGGTCTGCGGCCTCTTGCAAGGGCTCAACCTGCATAAATCGATGGACCTGGATGGAATCTACTCCAAGGTGTTAAAAGAAGTGGCTGACATTGTCACAAGGCCACTGTCTATAATATTTGAAAAGAGTTGGAGATCAGGGGATATCCCTGGTGACTGGAAGATGGCAAATGTCATATCCATCTACAAGATGGGCCTGAGAGAGGACCCAGGAAACTACAGGCACATTAGTCTTACTTCAGTCCCTGGGAAAGTAACGGAACAAGTCCTCCTAGAAACTGTTGCAAGCCAAATGGAGCAGGAAAATTGGGAAAAATCAGCACAGATTAGTATTACTAAAGGCAAATCATGCCTGACTAACCTGCTCACCTTCTACAACAAAGTAACACTTTCTATTGACATGGGGAGAGTAGTGGATGTTTACCTGGACTTCAGCAAAGTGTTCAACACTGTTTCCCACAGACTTCTCCTGGACAAACTGGCAAGATACAGGTTGGATGGGTGGTCTGTGAAATTGGCTAACACATTGCACTCAGAGGATGATGATCAATGGTTGTTACTAAGGCTGGCAGGCTGTCATGAGTGGGGTCCCCCAGGGATCAATATGGGGTTTGTCAGGCCCCACCTGGAGTACTGTGTCTAGTTCAATTCAAAACACATGTGGAGATTAGAAAGAGTCCAAAGGAGGGCCACAAAAATGATCAAAGTGCTGGAGAACCTGCCCTATGAGGGAAGACTGAAGGAGCTAGGTCTTTTCTCCCTGGAGAAGAGAAGGTTTTGGGGGGACCTCGCCACAGTATTCCAGTATTTAAAGGATGTCTACAAAGAGGACAGACGCTCTCTCTTCACAAGAAGCCACATGGAGAAGACGAGGGGCAACAGGTACAAGTTGCACCAAGAGAGGTTTCATCCCAACATTAGAAAGAAATCTTTTACAATGAAAACAATCATTCACTGGAACAACGTCCCCAGGGACATGGTAGAGTCCACATCATTGGAGGTTTTCAAGGTGCAATTGAACAGGTTGTTAGATAATGTCATCTAGGCTCCCTTTCCCATGAAAGGTTGGACCAGATGATCTTTGAGGGCCCTTCCAACCTGAGCTGTTCCCTGTTTCTGTTCTATAATTCCAAATTTTCCATGCAGGATATTGTATTACCTCATTTCATCCCTATAAGGTGGGTAAAGGTCAATCTGATGTCACAAAATGAGCAGCCATTTTTTTACTTGCTCTTTGCACAAGCATCCATGAATCTGTAGAACAGAGAACTGTGCCTGTGGGCTACAGAAGATTTGCATTCTGTGAGGTCTCTGCTACACATTACATTTAGTTTTTTATTAACAGTGATCTTCCCCTTTACATGTTTAATCTGAACCGGTCTTAGTTGTTGCTGTCATCAAAGAACAAAAACCTGTAGAGCGGCCCAAGAACTCTACCCTATTTAGGGCAGAGTTCTGTACTTACCATGGTAGCTATGTCTGGAGTACCTATTTATATCCTACTAGGTTTAAAATCTTACTAGGTTTAAAATGGGCTTGAACATTTGCAGTTGTTGTAGATTAACCTTGATTAGGAGCTCAGCCCCACACAGCAACTCTCGTACTCACCACCCAGTGGGATGGGGGAGAGAATCGAAAGGCAAAAGTGAGAAAAATTGTGGGTTCAGATAAAGACAGTTTAATAGATAAAGGAAAAGCTGCACGTGCAAGCAAAGCAAAATAAGGAATTCCTTCACTACTTCCCATTGGTAGGCAGGTGTTTATCCATTTCCAGGAAAGCAGAGTTCCATAATGTGTAACGCTTACTTGGGAAGACAAATGTCATAACACCAAATATGTGTCATAACACCCTTTCCTCCTTTTTCCCCCAGCTTTTGTTGCTGAGCACATTATAGCCTGTGGTATCCATTTGGTCAGTTGGGGTCAGCTGTCCCCGCTGTGTCCCCTCACAACTTCTTGGGTACCCCCAGTCTACTCACTGGCGGGGCAGAGTGAGAAACCAAAAAAGCCTTGATGCTGTGTAAGCACTCCTCAGCAATAGCTAAAACATCTGTGTGTTATCAACACAATTTTCCACACAAATCCAAAACATAGCACCATACAAGCTCCTATGAAGAAAATTAACTCTATCCCATCCAAAATCAGTACAGCAGTGAATGACTGTAATACTTGTGATGTAAAAAACCATGAGTTCCTAATACCAACTAAGTTTTGCTTGCTAAACATAAAAAAGAGCAGCCTTGAAGCTATTCTAACTTACAGAGCAGACAGGGTCAAGTAAGAGCATAGAATTAATTGTTTATGCTACTGAGCAGGTCCTAAATAAATAGTAGTTCTACTGAACAGAAAAACCTGGGCTGCTGTACTTCTTGTTCGCAAAACAAGTTTAACTCCTCAAACTGTACAAGACTAAGTTAATAAGTAAATATTAACATGCAACATGTAAATAAATCTTATGTTGAAACTTGAGAAAATAAATAGGATGCAGGAAGTCAAGGAATTTGTTGCTTTTCTATGCTTGAAGAACAAATCCACAGTCACCTGTCTGAGTGTGAGATAAATCTCATTTGACTTGTTTGGACTTGCATGACAAAGTTTGCCTGGGTGGTTGTAGGATGTCTGCCTATAGCTGTATTGTTTCCTGATATTTGATTTATTACCCTTCCAAGTGAGTTTGACTTTGAAGATGCTATCATGGGAAAAATAAAGTGTGTATTATTCAGAAACAGAAAGTTTGTATGGTATGTCTCCATGTTTTTATCAAGGTTAAAGAGCTAACAGCTATTAAAAAGGTAATGAACTGTGTTCATGCCTGGTGCGATTCCTTTGCTTCTTTTCCTTCACTGGCTTTGTGCATCGGACAGTTTTGGCTTAAGAGTTTCAGATATATTTTAAAATTATAGTTTTCTGAAGACACTTCATACTTTAGAAAGCAACTGGCACTTCAACAACAGTGTCGGCAAAGGAAAAAAATGCTGAGAGAGCAGAGATTCTTTCTCATTTCAAGAAGTAGCCACCTCAGGTCAAGACTAAGGAACATTGGCAAGAAGTCTGCAGATGTACTGCTTGTTCTGTACCTATTCTGCAGATATAAAAGACTAGTCTTTCCAAAATTGTCACTGTGGTAGATTGCATAACCCATAAATTCATATTTTCCTGTAAGCTTCAAACTTTCATACGTATGAAATACAGTCTAGGATGTTGTGGTAAAAATATTTTATCAGCATGCCATATGACTAACTGACAGTGAAGTCATAAAAGAATTACAGTCTTCTGGGTAATCTTTGCTAACATAACCATACTTACATCATCATGTCCTCTCCACATGCCCACTGAAAATCATTCTGAAAAATACCTTAGGGAATTAGGGAGGTTAGCTGTAAGTAGCAATTGTTCCTTACTCTCCTCTGTAAAACTCTACATTCATTTATCTCAAGACAAAGTAGATGAGGTTTAAGGGAGCCATAATATTTAAAAGATTTTTCTGGAACATAATTTCTAAACTATTGTCAAAAGCAAAAAACACTGAATACGACCTGAAAAGTGGGAATGACCATATCCCAGTGGCATGAAGCTCCTTTTTAAAGCCTTGATGGAAAACATAAAACCTTAAATTCATCATTCATGTCCAGTTTAGACAGAAATTGTGTAGAGTCAGTAATAAGATGTATTCTATATTTAAAGAAACAAACAAAGTATTTTGGGGACAGTGTTTAAAATACCATAAACATTGTCAGCTTTTGGAAACTAATGAGACATTGGAACATCGTAGCTAACCCTAAGGAAAACAGTCTAGAAGACATGAGGCAAAAAGATTGCACAGCGTGCACCTAAAAACTGTGGAAGCATTCGGTAAGCAGTATAAACTGCATGGTTCAGCTGTATTATGTTCCTATGTTACCTTGGTATGATATATACACCTACATATCATGCAGAGAGGGACCAGCTGTAGCTCTTAAGAGCTGAGGGCCCCTTCGAGAGACAGAAGAAGGAAGCACAGGCCTTGAGCAAAGCGCCTAGAGGCATTATACCTTTGAAAGCAATTTCTTTAACATTCAGCAGAATTATTGCTATGGAGTTTCAGGTCAACATATTACCATAAGATGCCAGATCAGGGAAAATCTCTTATACACGAGTCTGTCTATCACCTTCCTGCACTTCTACTACTGCAGAATGAATAATGTAAAGCAAAGACAAAAAATGAATTGAGATAAAATGAAAACACATCTATGGGTAACATTCAAGAATGAACCATCGTGTATTGGACATAAAATACTATCTTCATTCACATTTGCAATAAGTTTGACTTTCAGGCTTCAGTGCAATTAATTTGTGGCTTACATTAACAACTACTGTCATTCGTAATGTTAACGTAACTAAGAGAATCCTATTTGTCATCCTCTGTGCCCTTGGCAAACATTTAAACAAACACACAAATTCATTTTCATGACCGTCACAGCAAAACTAACAGGAAAGTCACTTTTCCTCTTGCCAACCCCTCCAAAAGCCAAGCAAATAAACAACTCATATTTTAGCTGTTTATTTTTTTACCTCAATTTCTCACATCCTTTAAAAAGTTTATTGACTTTAATCGTCTCACTGTTACTTACTATTATGCAATGTATGTGCGACTCCATGTACAATACAACACATAACACAAATTTCTAACATTTGTAAAGTGCGCAAAGGTTCATTGTCCTGAAAATGTTTATACAGATGTATGTGATGATGATGATGATGTTGACAATGATGAAGATATCAGGTCCTAGAATCCTAAAACTTCCCACATTTTTCTGGTGGAGGTTCTAAAAGTTTATTGCATTGAAGCTACCAGGTTGCACCTGCAGTTCTTCTGAGCGCTACTATAGCAAGATTGTTATGGAAACCTGTGGGGGTTTGTGAGATTTTTTTCTTTCTTTTCAAGACTATTAGATGTGCAAACTTTTCTTCGCAGTGAGTGAGTTAAAGAAGGGACGCCTCTTTACAAACACTGTAGTATTGCCTAATTTAAATGTACGGACAAAGTGGCATGCTTAAGAGTATACTGATATGACTGAAAATAGAAACCCCCATCTTATGATTGTGTTGTGGAGTCCTCACAATAGAAAAAATTATTTCAGACTCAAAATCCAGACCAGTACAGAAAAACACTTGGAATATTTGGGCAGTATTAAATATCTAACTGTAAATGAGCCACTGTCAGTATTTGATGACACTAGCTGTGACAGTAATGCTGTCCTTTTGACTTACACAGCACTGTGATATCACCATTATAATGACAACTGGAAAACAAGGAAATCAAGTATTTCTGCAGCAGAGTTCATATTCAGTTCACTAGGAGATGCCACATCCTTCTAAATATATGGGGCTGACACCAACAGTCTCTTGGGAATTCCAGATACTTTGACCAGATATGAAAAAGCTTAGAACACTTTAATATCGTATATACTGATGACTGGCCCCTAGCCATGCTATTTCTGAAGCTTGTAATGAGATTACTCAAAGATTATACTTTCACCTGTATTTCATCTAACCTAAGTAGGCCTCAAATGCTCTGTTTTGAAATTTGTTTTCACTGTTTTCAAGAGAAGTGGGAAAGGCTGGTTTTATTTATGTATTTTATTTTGGTATATGAGGTACTGTGGAACAACCGTAAAAATTTTTCCTCTGGGCTTTACACAAGTAGAATGAAAATATAACATGTCTGTTCATACGAAAGAAAGAAACTGTTGTATACAATTTCCTATATAGATGTCAGTAGTATGATGGTCAAAGGATTAGAAAGAATTGCAATGAGATGTAAATCAGAATAAATCTCAGTAGAAAACATACCAAAATGTTGCAAACATAAGCTTTTGAAATTTGAAGTCTGTTTCTGTATTTATTTTGACTGTAAAGTGAAGCCTGCCATTCATCTACCCCTTTCAATTAATCTTCTTTTTATTGGTTATCTTTGAGTCTAGTAACTTTTAAACACATCTTTAATAAACATTTACAGTTGACTAGATTTGGCTTATAATCTATTTGTTTCAGACTTCATCAGGGTTTAAGCAGTTCTACACGTCTTTCTTCATGTGCTATATAAAGATGAAGCAGCAAATAAAAATTTGTGATGATAAATTTATTTTTTTTTCTTTAATTTTGTGCATGAGTCACTTTACTTGTATAGATGACAAATGCCATCTTTAATTTGACTTGCGCATCATTTTGATACTATTCAAAACAACACATTTTTTATTAAGGGTTGCGCGAAGTCTTCTAAATGTTCCACAGTAAACCATTCACTTTATCTAGGGTGAAATGCTGTCAAATCTTGTCAAAGTAGCCAAAAATCTGAAGTGTTTTGGTTTAGTACCTATTAGATACCTCAAGCAAATGCAAATAAAATCAATTCTCCTTCTTTTCATAATTGTAATGCAACACGAGAAAAAATCCTATAGCCTTCAGGTGAAAATCTATTCCATCTTGATTAATAGCAAAAAAGTCTTTTCTTTCCTGCTCTCATCTCTCCTTTCCCCTCTCTATCACCATAAGAGTTAAAATGGCTACAATTGAATGTTTGTTTGTTGCACAAATGATGAGTTTTCCGCTTTCTTCTAAGCTAATTTCTTTTTCACGGATATATACTTAGAACTTAAAGGTAAAGGGTTCACAATAATTTCATGTTTAACGTGCTGTACATCACAAACGGACGTTTTTCCTAACTTATTTATTCTCATAATTTGAATTTGACTAAAAGCTTATCTTCCAAATGGTTGTGCAGTTTCAGTATGATAACACAGCAAAAATATTGGCTATTTCTTTTGATAGTTTAGTACAATGGTTCCGTTAAAAAACACAGTATCTACTTTGGATGTCTGGCTACAGTCTCCTGTGTTTCTTTCATGACTCTGTCCTAGACTGCTGATGCTGCATAGTAACATGGCAACACAAAGAAGCACAAACAGGTGAAGGAGCATTTTAATAGTTGCTCCTCTTTCTATCCATGGAGGTATATAAACACTGTAATCAAACCACCTCTCAATTTTCTTTTTGATAAACTAAACAGATTAAACTCTTTTCAAAGTAAATTTTTTTTTTCTGCTCTCCAGGAATAATTTCTAGCTTTAAATGGTTCTTTCAAGAAGAACCTCAGCAAAACTTTGCTCGTTATCTTTAAGATTACACATCCAAACAACACTGAAGGAAACACATTGCTGTCTTACCGTCATGGGCAAAATAGGCTTGACTTGGAAAAAAAAAAAAAAAAATTATTGCCAGTCAAATCAGAGTAGGATAATGAGAAATGAAACTAGATCTTAAAAACACCTTCCCCCCACCTCTCCCTTCTTCCTGGGCTCAACTTGACTCCTGATTTTCTCTCCCTTCTCCCCCGCAGTGACGCAGGGGGATGGGGAATGGGGGTTGCGGTCAGTTCATCACACGTTGTCTCTGCTGCTCCTTCCTCCTCAGGGGGAGGACTCCTCACACTCTTCCCCTGCTCCAGTGAGGGGTCCCTCCCACGAGAGACAGTCCTCCATGGACTTCTCTGACGTGAGTCCTTCCCACGGGCTACAGTTCTTCACAAACTGCTCCAGCCTGGGTCCTTTCCATGGGGTGCAGTCCTTCAGGAACAGACTGCTCCAGCGTGGGTCCCCTGCGGGGTCACAAGTCCTGCCAGCAAACCTGCTCCAGTGTTGGCTCCTCTCTCTCTCCATGGGTCCACAGATTCTGCCAGGAGCCTGCTCCAGCATGGGCTCTCCACAAGGTCACAGCCTCCTTTGGGTGCATCCACCTGCTCTGGTGTGGGGTCCTCCACAGGCTGCAGGTGGATATCTGCTCCACCATGGACCTCCATGGGCTGCAGGGGGGCAGCCTCCCTCACCATGGTCTTCACCATGGGCTGCAGGGGAATCTCATCTCCAGCGCCTGGAGCACCTCCTCCCCCTCCTTCTTCGCTGACCTTGGTGTCTGCAGGGCTGTTTCTGTCACATATTCTCACTCCTTTCTTCTAACTGCTGATGCACAGCAGTTTTTTCCCTTCTTAAATATGCTATCCCAGAGGTGCTACCAACATCACTGATTGGCTCAGTATTGGCCAGTGGCAGGACCGTCTTGGAGTCGGCTGGCATAGGCTCTATCAGACATGGGGGAAGCTTCTGTCATCTTCTCACAGCCCCCCCTAACTACCAAAACCTTGCCACACAAATCAAATACAGTGTCATTCACACACTTTAAAATTAATTATATATTTATTTCAAATTAAAAGGAAAACAATCCATGAGCTTCAAAACCTTGTGACGTTTTAATGATGATTTCCCACTGACAACCACTTTTAACTTGATTCTTATTCTGTTGAGCTTGAACTTTGCACAGTGTCTGGTGGCCTCTTCTGGCTCTGAAATCTGTGACTTTCTGAAAATTGTGGTTGACTTTCCTTTTTTGAAGGGCTTTGAGGAACAAAAAGCACTTTCCTCAACACATTGCTAACACATACTGTTTTGAATAAAGAAAAATTTTAGTCAAATCACACACCCCACTACCTTCAGCCAGACATATGCTGGGGTCTGAAAGAATTCTTCATCTCTCTGCACAGAAGTGGTCAGATCTGTTCCTGATGTGTTTCGCTTTCTTCCACATTTATCTAAAATGGAGACCCATATCAATTGTTCTGGGGTGCTGAAAGGATGCCTAATCTTAACCAAGGTCACTGAGCTCAATTTAAGAGTACTGGAACAGATATAAGACCCTGAGGGGAGGATGAATTAAATGATCGGATCATCCTTTCTGACCTCAAACTCTATGACATTTTTCATGCATCTGGTTTTGACTAGCATGTGGGAGACAGAAGGCAATTCATCTTTCTGGTTAAAAAAAGAAGCATGACTACTCCCCCCGTTTTGCTTTTTATTTGTAGTCATCTAAATTTTCAATTTGTTTCCTCATCTTGCTATATTCTTATGTCTGCGCTGTTCCTGCTTGGGTTTTGGCAGCCAATTTAGGGCTGCATTTCTTGAGAGTATATAAAACTAACGTTGTTATGTGGCTCTTCTGACAGGCGAAGCACTCATGCAAAGCAAGATGAATGGGATGTCAGTTTTCCCTATCATGGGATCTCTATTTAGTGACCCAGATGAGAACTGAGAGAACTTGTCACAGAGGCGAGATAGACCAGATATGGCTTTAAACGGGACTCCAAATCTCATATAGTTTTGAAGCTACTGCTAGAACACTGAATTTGTCATAAAAGACTTGTCAGTTCAGAGTTCATTAAGGTAAAAGATGAGAGTGTTTTATCTGGACACTCTTGAGCTCTCCTATGGTAGGAGCATGGACTAGTTACAGCCCTTGAAAGGAAAAAAATGTGCTTTCTTCTAGTTTTCCTGTGGATTGAATCTCTGTGGAATAGCTCCTCCTGGCATATAAGTATTTCTTTTCTTCGTTTGTCTTTTTCGGCTTCTTTGTTAAACTTGGAGGTGTGTTTGCGATGTCAATTCAAAGTCCCTTGAGACTTGGCTGAGACTTGAGGTGAGGTGTTAAACTTCACAAGGCTGAATTGGAACACTTAAGGTGAGAGACAGGGTTTTAATCACTTGCACTGTGGCTGCCACACTAGAAACTTTGTGACCTCAGCTGAGTTTTGTTTTACTCAGAGTCCAAAATCAATAGAAGTATTCATGACTGGAGAAATGACTTGTGTTTAACTTTGGCCCCAAAGTTGGGAAGCATCAAAAAGCATATTTCTCAGATGTGCCATTTACAAACTGTGACTCTGAAACTGAATTTTACTATTTTGAATTGTATGTTTTGTAAATAATTCAGAACTGCAGCACCATCCTTGACAGAACACTTCATCCTCCTGCTTCACAGTCATATTTTCTTCACATTACAAAGATTTGATCTTGTACTAAGTTTACTGATGCACCTTGACATTTTTGACAGATAGTAAGAAATTTCATTATTATTATTATTACTATTATTATGATGATTATTATTATTATATAAAAGATCCTGGGATTTGGGTGGATCACCTGTAGTCTTCCAAAGACTTTATTTTAGCACACTTATTGTAAATCTAAAACTAGTTATATAAATTGATATAAAATATAAAAATAAATATAAAATATAAAATTGTGTAGATGCTGAAAAACAAAGTAGTTCAAATTTACTAGGCAACATCTTTTTTTTTTTTTTTTTTTAAATAGAGTCCTGGTTAGCACAGTCATTGAATTCTTCACAGTATCATGTAAAATACATATTGATATCAAAGCTGTGTTGAGAACTAGCTGGCTATGCTAAAATCATTAATTGGTCATATATGCTCTATAATAACTTTTTTGCCTTATAGCATATGTATAACTTGGTGCAGCCCAGTAAAATATTCAATATAGCGTACAAATAAACCCCTTGGATTTTGCCGCACACAATTCTGTTGCAATGACCCCAGGTGTACGTGACAGTGACATTTGGAGTCTTTTGGTCAGCATCTTTGTACATGAGTATCAATAGTTTTGAAGCAGAAGGAAAAGAACTATGACTAAAAATAACACCACACAGCTCCTGACAAGGTTCTTAGTCCCGCAATTGTATCTCAACTTATGATTTAAAAGAGCTTATGAACAGTAGTGTGATTGTCAGATCCTCCAGGTCTGTTCACGTCATTCTGTTAACCAGCAAAGTACGTTGTAGATATATATCAGTAAAGAAAAAAGAAAAAGACCTTCTTCAGCATTTTCATGGCCTAATAATGTGAATTAAAAAGATATACACCACTCGTTATAAAGCAAATCTGTGGAACTCGCTGCTTTAGAAGCCAGACTCAGTGGAAGAAAAGGAATAAGATGATACAGCTACAATGCTGTGCAGATCTGGTGTCAGAAAATAATTTTCCACAGAAAATTAATCCATGTCCAGCAATAGTTCTTCAAGTAGCTATCACTAAGGAACACCGAATGCAACAGCTGATGATTTGAGTTTGATCCAGTATAACAAGATTAAAGGGCAAGTGAAAAGTACTCCACTTATGTACGAACCATCAGCTGCTCAAATATAAGAGAGGAAACAACTGGCCAAATGGGGATGATCTGGGAATTATAGCAGATTGCTAACTGAGCATGAGTCAACTGTGTCATGTTGTTACAAAGAAAGCAAATATCAGACTGCTATGTACAAGCAGAGCACCCTCTGCAAAACACATCCAGTAATCCTTCTGCTTACTCAGCACTGCTCACGTCTTAGCTGAACTGCTGCGGCCAGCAGCGTGCCCGGCAAGTCAGAGGTAGCACAACTGGAGAGGCAACTGTGGGAACGGAACTGTCATTCAGATACACAGAAAACAATTTGTAACAGTAAGGACAGTGAAGCATTAGGATAGATTTCCTAAGGATCCCGTAAACACCCTGTCTTTGGAAGCATTTAAGGTCAGACTGAGGAAGTATCAATCAGGAGTGACATACTGGTAGCTAATCCTTCTTTGGACTGAGGAATGGGCTGGATGACCTCTCAAAGTTTCTTCTAGCAACATTTTCTATAACTAATCACTCTCTTAATGTCCCCTTTTCCTAGATAGGTAAAGAAAATGGGTATATGATATCTCATTAGATTTGTAGTTAGACACAAAAAAAGATTCTTTCTTCAAAATAGCTTTAATGAGACTCTTGAATGCAAAAGCTTTTATTTCATTCTGAATGAAAGCAAGCTTTGTGCTTCCTTTCATCTGAAAAGAAGTATGCTTTCCAAAATAAAGTTCATCATGAGGCAAACTGAATTTTTCTCAAGTTGATTTAGTTTATTTTAGTTTTTGTTTGTATGTTTGTTTTTATTTAATGTAAATTATTTTATCTCTGAAGAACAGAAATCTACTCATAAGCTTCTGTCATGCCTTTTAGTGAACACCAAAAAAAGTTCACTTCACAAACTTTGCAGACGTTTCCTTTGGTTAGTCACAAAAACTATGTAAGCACAATCTTGTAGGAAGATTTAGTGTGACTGATGGAAGTGTTTATCTACTTCATGCAATTTAGCAATCAATGGAAGCAGGACAAAGATCAAGGTGGGCTTTCTGACCAGCTTTCCCTTGTAATTTGTCAGCCAGGCTTTGTTTCTGTAGTAGGTGGACCTGCAAGGTAAAG
Source organism: Phoenicopterus ruber ruber (assembly GCA_009819775.1). Classification (NCBI taxonomy): domain Eukaryota; kingdom Metazoa; phylum Chordata; class Aves; order Phoenicopteriformes; family Phoenicopteridae; genus Phoenicopterus; species Phoenicopterus ruber. The sequence goes on along the minus strand of CM020215.1, from coordinate 183,102,131 downwards.
GCTTTTGATTTTTGTTTTCAGAAAGTCCAATGGGAACTGATTATTTAAAATATGACATATATTCTGTTTTGTGCAGACATCATCACTGACTCCTTAGGGTTTTTTTACTAATGGAAAGTTCCTGCAAGAGATTTTATTTTCCAAGTCATGTTCTTCATTGAATATTTGTTGAAGTTATGCCTACGGAGAGGAGAAAATATGATTAAATATTATTTTCCCTTTTTTTTTTTTTGAGTACTGGAAAAAATACTGTAAAAGTCAATTTTAAATGATCAATTCTAACATGAAAGTCAATGGAGGGAGAACCTCAAGGTACCATTTCCCTACAGCACGTTTCCAGGCCTGCTGGATGGCTTAGAAAGGTGTAAACATTAGTCAGAGAGAATCAAGACTTTAAATCAAAACTGGATGTCTTTCTAAAAGATATATTGTCCCTCAAGCAGAAGATGTGAACTTGATGTATGAATTATTGGTTCAGATTTTATGGCCTGTTACACAGGTGGTTGGAATAGATAATCATAATAGTTCTTTCCATCTGTACATCATATGAATCTAAATTCAGCATGAACACATTGAGAGGCAAAGAATAACTCAATGAAAGCAAATAATCTAAAAAACAATAACTACAATAATGAAAAAAAATAACACTAAGAAATGCCCCTTAATTTTTTTACTCTCTTTAAGAGGGCAAAAAAAAAAAAGGTATTACTTTCCATTTTCCCCATTCCCAACTTAACTCCTAATCAAGCAGAACAATAATAATAAAAAAGTAAAGATCTATGATTTGAGACGTGGCCTTGCACTTCCTTCTTTCTTGCCCACCACCATGGCAATTGGCGTGTCGGCCAGCTCAGTAGGATTTCTAAGATAAAATAAATGCAAGCTGGAAACTGGAAATTATGCTTTCTGGCTGAATGATACGGACTCAGTAATAAAAAAACAAGTAACAAATTTACCGGTGCTACGTGAATTAAGAAATAATTTAGTAGTATTTCCACAACTGCATTTGTTCTACTGTGCTAATGGTCATGGTAAAAATTTTCTGTGGTCATTAAAGCAGCAGATATAAGTGGAGAGCACACAGGGAGCAGAAACACAGAGTAAGAAGTGGCCATTAAAGTCACAATTAGAAATATAACCTTACCTTTTAACAACAGAGGTGTTAACAACACAGCAGACTGCCCTCTCACCACATTGCTGTTTTAAAGAGTTCATTTAAAATAGTCGTCTGTTGGCATGCTTGGAAATGCCATCCTTTAGCAACATGAGAACATAGCATATAGAACTGGAAAAGCATTTAATGGTTTTCTCTGTATTACTGGGTCTGGGAGTGCTTTTAAATTAATGGTTGCAGGTACACTGCAGCTCTTTCCCTCCCTTTCAGAAATGCCCCTTCTGTCCTAGTTTCCATGTAAAGAAAACTTGCAGGCCAGATAAGGGTTGTAGCTTGCTTCAAAAAGACCTCAGAGTCCTTATTGAAGCACCTCCCATGGAACATTTAGTTCTAATTCCTGCTATTGTAAGCAACTATATCACACAATTTCATCCCAAATTTAGGAAACTACAACTTAAAAATATGTTCCCACTCACCTGTGTTCTAATGACTCACAGTTGCAATAGTGAAACATTTGGATATTAAGAACTTTCTCGTAATTTATGAACGAAAGTTATTAATTGACAATGTATATACATTTATTATGTTTAAATTTATTCTTTAACTAAAATAGATCTTCTTTCCACTTCCATTTTGCTATACTGAAGTCTTCCCCAACACAAAAGGTTTTCCAAACACTTGATCATATTAGTAGTAAGTCTGAACTCCTATTTCTTGAACATAACCAGAACTGTGTATAGTATTCCAGACAGATATCACTAGTGTCTGGTAAAATACATTAAAGCATTACCCTCTCTGCTACAAACCTGTTTCCTGATAGTTGCAATGATTGTATTTATTCTGGGGGGAGATAAACCAAGTGATGGTGAATAGTATTTTCTCCTGTTTTCATTTTTCACTTGCTCAAATACCCTCCACATCTATTATGCATACTAAAAACACTTTTATGAGGGTCAGTACACGATTGACTAGTTTTAGCGATTAATAGGAAAAAAATAAAGTAAAATAAAGACATCAAGTTGATTAAGAAAATCAAAAAGACCATGGTTGAATTAAAAAATAATGTTCTGATGGTATAAAAATATTTGTCAGGAATGTTTCAGTTTCTCTGACATTCCTGAGGGAAGATATTCTATATGGCTGAAAGTCAAAATAAGATATTTTGATTTCAGTTGTTGTATCTAATATGTTGTATATATTAATTACACTTAAAATTTAAAAATATATTGCAGTGGTCTAATGTCATCTGAACAAAACATTTTGAAAGGTTACATCAGTGTTTCCAAAACAAAGCCTTTAAGCCCTTTGACTCTGTACAATGCCTTGAAACATTGACTTTTATTCTGATGGGAAATTACAATTATTTAAAATGTAGGAATTTCTCATTGGATAGTAATTTATGTTTTCCTACCAACTCTACTAATACCTAAGTAATGATTTTGTGGTTTGGTAAATCGCTTCTCACCAGAACATTTTCTAAGATAGATAGATATAAACTCTAGGTATAAGGTAATGTACATATAATCATTTAATATGTTTGAAGAAAGATAGCTGTTTGTCTTAAATTACAGCTCAGTGTGTTTTGAAGTGTGGTATTCCATACTCCAGGAATTAAGGTATGGCTTAAATCAAGTGCTACGATTTCTATAAGTGACTTATTAGTGACTTATTAGTGACTAAGTAAGCTACTCCTACCCAACTCATTAACTATTAACCATTTTCTTTGTAATGTGCACCCATGATCTTCCTTTGAGGGGTGTAGTTTAGGACTGAAATCCAGGAAAGGGTCCTGGAATGACCCTTGGATTGACCTTTCATCTAATTTTCACAGTAGATTTCACGAGTATAGGAAGGAAATAACAATGGAAAGATGTCTTGTTACATAAGCATTTTTAAGCACATTTTAGAGGTAATTTTTGGCACAATCGCCAAGTTAGAAATCTTCAGTCCCATTGAGTGTAGGAATAATTTTCCTCAAAAGCAACAGAACTATTGTGACTCCACTGAGCAAGAGAATTCACACAGACAAATGTTGTGACATAGCATAAACCATAGTCTTCTGCTGGATGGGGCTCTGAGCAACCTGATCTAGTTGAGGATGTCCCTGCTCATTGCAGGGGGGTTGGACTAGATGACCTTTAAAGGTCCCTCCCAACCCAAACTATTCTATGATTCTATGATTCTGTGAGTTAACAACGGACCTCGAAGTCAGAACTTTGCAAGTATGGAAAGGAGCCCACGTGCCAGCACAGCGCAGTGATGGTAACAGAAATGCTCTTGCAGCACTGCAAGCTGAGCTGCACTGGTGCTAAATAGAAAGCAGCCATGTGAATGTGACTCAGTGGCTGTGCCACACAGAAGATCTGAACTGAACAGAAGATTTAATCTCCTATATTCCCATGTAATGTTTCTTTCCTTGGTCTTTAAGCAGGGCACAAGATTTTGGTTCCAAGAGCCTTGAAAGTTGCACCTTGGTATATTTCATTCAAGAAGGCCATCAGATCTCAAATTGGCTTATAGCTTAGACGTGTGTTCAAGAAAATAGGGGATGGAAAGACAAAGAAATAAGATTCCTGATAAAGCTGCTTTTTCATAAAATCTCCCTCCAAAGATCAGAGACCTTCATGGATTTTCTGTTATTTTCAATAAGATTCAGAATGGATGTCAAATGAATCAAAATTGTAAGGAGACAAAGCTTCATACTGCTGTTTCTGTGGTTTTTGCATTTTTTGCAAAGTCATATCCACCACATATGACATTTTGTGTCACTGCATAGTTGCGTGAAAGCAAGCCAAATCCAAGCTAGAGGCTTCATGAAGCAATGATCAATCACCCAAGACATTTAGGTTTGGTATTCAGATAAATCTGGATACGCAGTATGGCTAAAATAGCATGAGAAATGGTTTTCTTGCATTATTTCTGTGCTCTGTGCTTTTCATGCATGGTAAGATTTGGATTTTTTCCAAACCATTTACCCAGACCTACTTTCTAACTGTGTACTTTTAATTCCCCTGAAATGAATTTTTCTTGTGATCTCATAGAGAAACTGAAACTGCAGTGGAAAAGTGGACAATACTGTCAGCAGACAATTTGGTAATTGCAGATGGAAAACACCACTGTGGGAAAACTCACAAGATTAAGCCATTGATTAAAAATAAATTGTACTGTCAAGTTTACATTAATGTTATGTAGGGACAGCAACCGGGAATATTCATAGAACACTTAACTTTATATCTCATTGACTGACAAAACTGAATGCTTTACTATTCAGTATGTTTTTAACAGCAGAATTTATTTTCCCTGGTTTACATGTTTTTTAAGCCCTTCTCTTTTTTCTTCCCTATGCCAAAACCAAAGATGAAAGTTTCTCTTAATGATAATATAATCCTTTATTTTTAGCATTGAAAACACTGATTTTGTCCCAGTTGAAGTCTTTTGCAAAACCCAGAAAACACAGATGAGAAGGTATTGTACACTACATGAGGTATTATGCACTACTGTTTCTTCACTGATGCTTTTGAGAAGTTTCCTTTTCCTTCGATTGGAGGACTGCTGTGAGGTGCCCCCGCAGCCGCCTCTTCTCCAGACAGCACAAGCCCCTGTCCCTTGCCCTCTCCTCGCAGGGCAAGTGCTCCAGCCTGTACCATTGTGGCGACCCTCCACCAAACTTGCTACAGTTTATCAACATCTTTCTCTTCATACGCTCAGGAAAAAAAAATTGTTTTCTACACAAGCCGCATTGCCATAGATCAAACTTTTCATTTTTGTGTAGCAATTCCTTTCTGCAAGGTTGGCAGTCAGGTTTAGTTTATGAATAAGTGTTAGCACGTACAGACAGATAAATGTTTCAGAAAATGATTGCTTACAGAAGAAGCAGGCATTCCCAGCAGGTTTAACAAAACCTCCACAAAGGATCCTCGGTGCACTCCAGGAAATCAGCTGTATTGCCCCTGCAGTGGTTCTCCTGGGGCATCATCCGTGGAAATGGAGACCCACCAGATCATTGTCCCCTCTACCTGATAAAGCAGAGCTGGTGCAACTAAAAATTGATGTGAAAACATTTTCACCTATTAACGTCCTTAACTTGCCAGCTGAAAAAGTGAGCTCATTTTCCATGATCCTGTGCATTTATGTTTTCATTGGAATTTGAGGATGATCAAATGCAAAGCATAATGCACAGACTAAGAATCTGATTTTAAAAAGGAGGATTTTAACTTAAAGGCAACTGCGATGACTGAGTTTGTAGACAAAATAATTTGGGTTAATAATGTAGTTAACAGACTGGGACAAACTCCTCCTGATGGCATTTTAGTGTACTCCTGAAAACTAAACCTTCCCCCCCCCAATCCCTTTTATTAACTTTTCAAAGCTTATATTCTTTGTATGGGAATTCTTCTTACAGTTGGAATCCAAAAGGAAAGGCAGGAGAACAATCCCAGAAGTCTGCTATTGAAATATAATTTTGAAAGAATCTACATATATAAAACCTGGCCTAAGTAATCATTTTAAATATGTGAAATATTAGGTATGTGAAGTAAAATGTTTTCCTTCTGTCTAACATTCAGAATTGCATACTATCATTACTCTTAGTAATTATGATGAAAAATATGATTCTGTATTGTAGTTTATAGTAAAAGTAATCTCACTCCCAAAATTAATGCTTAATGAATAATTAATTTAAAAACAAGAAAATGCGCAAACCAAAAAAATACAGTAAAATATTATTTATAGAACAGGATCCAGGAAAAGGGAAATATCAGTGAAATTTGCAGTGACTGGTTATCTCAAAAGAAAAGAATAATAGGATAAAATAAAATGCATCTCAAGCATTAACAGATGAAAGTAATGATTTATCTGAGGTGTTGGGATTGCTTTTAGGTGCTGTAAAGTCTTCATCGGCAGCAATGTGGACATATGCACTCAACCTCTCCACTTGCTCTCTGCACCGTCCCTCAATTTCTTTTCCTCAGGCTTTTTATCTTCAACCCCTTCCTGCCCATCTTGAGAGAAAAACTTTCAACTAGCCCCAGCAGTCACAGGCTTTCTGAGTTTGTTTTCTTCTCCACCTTACAAGGCTGTAATTGTTGTGTCCCAGAACACTTCACTCCTGTCCATCATAATGAAAGATGAGCTACCACCAGGTACTGCTCACCTAGTAATAAGCAGGAGCAAAGTATTTGGCGTTATACAAGCACCAGGGCAGTCATCTTCAGATACAGACTGAGGAGTTTGCTAATGAAGATGACATATTGAAGAGACAGCTAGATAATGAGGATTATGAATAACTAAATCCATAGAGAAAGCAGCTAGAATCTGTGGTTGGGTGAGCCAGAAGTGTTGTGCATGAGGGGAAAAGAAAAAAAGAAAGATATTTATTTCTATGGTGTGGTTACTTAGGTACTTAACATCCGTGTTGAAGAGCACAGTATTTTTAACCAGTCAAACAGATTTTTAAATGAGAGGAAGAGACACTACAATGGAAAAGACAAATCAGATACAGGATCTGAATTACTGTGTTGAGCAAGATGTGAATGGCATCGGTCATACTCTGGAGGTGATTGTCTCTCCCTGCTGACTATACACGGACCCTGGACAATTAGCTTAGGTACACACCTAACTTAAAATGGCTAATGTTATTGAGATGATTCCCTTCCAGTTAATTCCATGAAAAACATTGTCAGTACAGATGTCGCAGTGAACAGATCAAATTCTAAATAATGGACAAATATATTAAAGCTGCAAGTCAACTTCATCATGTATAGACTGATAGAGGACAAATTCTTCTCTTAAGACCATCATTTTATCTTTTCTTTAGTTCTGCCTTTTAATTGCTCTTCAGACAAGTATTGATTTCGGATAAGTACTGTGATTTCTGAGAAACACTGGGGTTTGGGTTTTATATAATGCTGGTACTGTGTCACCTGCATAACACTGGCACTTCAGCTCTTGTTAGTCATTACCTCTCTCAACAGCTCTGCAGAGCAGTTGAATAGAGACAGAATTTTAGGGGACTGTGAAGCTTTGGACTTGGAGATGAAAACAATAAAAGCCTAGGTTGCTCCTTAAACTCTGGATTTGGTAACAGAAGAAACAAAAGGAAATAATTTCACCCATAGCTTATGAGTGTTGTCTTTCTGGATGTATGACCTAGAGACTGTCTCAGATTCTGAATGCCAGTTGATAACTGTCAGAACCAAAAGCTATGCATTTTTTTCTGGTGAGTTTTATATCTTATAGTATGGAAAGAAAGTTGAAATTGAAAAGGAGTCACTAAGACTCCACTAAAAATAATTTCCTGTCTTTAAAATGAGTGGTTTATAAACATTTAGATTAAATTTAATTAATATATTAGGAAATCATGAGAATAGGATGATGAGGACCCTTTTCTTCAATATAGGATGTGGAAAAATTAAAATTATTTTTTAAAATATAAAAAGAAGAAAAAAATTAAGCAATAGGTGATTGGTGAAAACAAGGAGGCAGTCTATCTTGGTTTGTGCAAAACTGCTAGGAGTCAGCTAAAAAGTTATCCTGAAAGACACAGGTTCCAAACATGTAAGGATGAAGGCAAACAATGTGTTTCCTGGCATTAGAATACTAACTAATCTGTATTCTGTATTTATGTCTTCAGTTAGAGGACAAGGTTTGACAAATGCACTTGCCTATTTGACAGTGATGAGAAGAAACTTTCCTTGGCATGTTGGGACTTACATATCAGTTGCTGCAAGATTTAAAATTTTCTTTAAAGATCAACCAACCACACACATGTATGCAAGAAAGAAGTAGTGGGAGAAATCTTCTACTTTTATGTTTCTGAAAAAAATCTTCTACATGTCTCCAATGTTTCTCATGGCGGCAGGTAGAATGAAAAAATATAAACCTATTTTTTTTATTCTCATTTTTACTTGATGCATACAGAAGAGGATAGGTCCCTTGTAAAGACATTGAAGAGCACTCCACTCAACTGAATCAGTCTGCTGTGATGTGTTGGTTTTGGCTGGAATAGAGTTAATTTTCTTCATAGTAGCTAGTATGGGGCTGTGTTTTGGATTTGTGCTGAAAATAGTGTTGATGTAATACAGAGATGTTTTCATTACTGCTGAGCAGTGCTTACACAGAGTCAAGGCCTTTTCTGCTTCTCACACCACCCCACCAGAGAGTGGGCTGGGGGTGCACAAGAAGTTGGAAGGGGACACAGCTGGGACAGCTGACCCCAACTGACCACAGGGATATTCCATACTATAGGGCATCATGCTCAGCATATAAAGCTGGGGAAAGAAGAAGAAATGGGGGGACATTTGGAGTTATGGCATTTTTTCTTCCCAAGTAACCATTACACATGATGGAGCCCTGCTTTCTTGGAGATGGCTGAACACCTGCCTGCTGATGGGAAGTGGTGAATGAATTCTTTGTTTTGCTTTTCTTGCGTGCGCAGCTTTTGCTTTACCTATTAAAGTGTCTTTATCTCAACTCACGAGTTTTCTCACTTTTACTCTTCCAATTCTCTCCCCCATCCCACTGGAGGGAGAGTGAGCAAGCAGCTGTGTAGTGCTTAGTTACCGGCTGGGGTTAATCCATGACAATCCTTTTTGTCACCCAACATGGGGTTTGAAGGGTTCGAGATAATGACAGATTTGATTGGAACGCGCTAGATCGAGTTTATAGCTGTTACTGCTGTTTAGCTGTCAATGACAGGCTCCTGTGCTTGCCATGGGCTTGCTTGCCTTACTGTTTATTAGAGTCTAGTGCTTGTTAGTGCCTGCTTTTTACTTTCGCTGCTTGCTGTACGGCTGTACTGCTTATCATCTTGCTCTGCAGTGCCCGGGAACATTTTGATAACAGCAATGTCCATGTGCCTGGGCTGACAGATGGCCAGGGCATCGCTGCTGTTTCTGTGCTGTTGTACTGGACAGGCTGGAACTCCAGTGTGACCTCGAGTCAAAGGGACTGTCACCTGTGGACGAGTCCACATGGGAGCAGGACACCCTGAAGCGTCTGTGGCCGTGAATAAGCCCATGCCAGAGCAGGTACATCTCGAAGCATCTGTTGCCATAGTTATGTCTGTGCTGCAGAAGGTATAGTGGCCCAAGGATAAGTCCATGCTGAAGAAGGTACTTCTCGAAGCATCTGTGGCTGTGGATAAGTCGATGTTGCAGCAGATAGACCTTGAAGCATCAGTGGCTGTGCATGAGGTCATGCTGGAGCACCTCAAAGCATGTGGCCATGGATAAACCCACAATAGAACAGGTACACCCCTGGAGTGACTGCAGCCATAGATAAGGCCACATTGGCGCAGGTTTACTTCTGAAGGGACTGTGGCTGTGGGTAAGGCCACGCTGGAACAGGTATAACTCTGAAGACATTGTGGCCCATGGAGAAGGCCACGCTGGAACAGGTGCACCTCAAAGCAACTGTGGCTGTGGATGAGTCTATGCCACAGCAACTATACCCCTGGAGAGACTGTGGCTCATAGATAAGGCTCCACTTGGAGCAGGTACACCTGTCCTGGTTGCGGCTGGGATAGGGTTAATTTTCACCAGAAGCTGGCCGGGGTCTATTCTATACCATGTGACCGTCACGCTCACTATTTAAAGGGGGGTGACTGGCGGGGCGGGGATCGCTGCTCGGAGCGGGCTGGGCTTCGGGCTGCGGGCGGGAGCGACCTGTCCGGGAAGCACCGCTAAGTACACGCTGTTGTTGTTATTGTTGGGGTTTCTCGCTTGTTTGTTCTCTTTCCCTTTGTTGTTTGGTTAAACTGTTGTTGTTGTTAACCCACGAGTTTTTGCTTTTCTTCATCCCAGTTCTCTCCCCGTCCCACCGGGAGCGGGGGGTGAGCGAGCGACCGCGTGGCTCAGCCTCCGGCTGGGGCTAAACCACGACAACCCCTAAGGGACTGCAGTCTGTGAATAAGTCCAAGCTGAAGCAGGGGCAAGGGGAGGAGTTCATTGCAATGTTAAACCCTATAACCTAGACCAAAGGGACCAAGGGTGGAGACTGTAATGGATATACCTTTAAATTGTTGTGATCCATGATTTGAGTTGCATATTATGGGAATTACTATAGCAGGAACCACCCGAACCAGCGGAGGACAAATCTTACAAGAAGGAGTGCAAGTGTATCAGTGACCTTACCTAAGCTTTGGCGCCCAATAAATCCATGCAAGACACCACCTCTCCTGTCCTGAGTGACCACCATAACAGATGAAGCCCAAAGTCACGGACTAAACGAACTCAATGAACATCTGTGGACATTTTAAAGACATTTTATAGGGGCGGTCCATAGACTAAGGGAATAATATCTGTGTATTACATCAAAGGATGGGAAATGGGGTGGTGGTTAATGAGATTGTATTGGATAGTATAGTACCTGACCATGATAGAAATGGTACGGAATAAGGGGTGGAGAAAAAGAGGACTGTCATTGTTTAACCCCAGCCAGCAACTAAGCACCACAGAGGCGTTCACTCACACACCCCCCCCGCAGCGGGATGGGGGAGAGAATCGGAAGGGTAAAAGTGAGAAAATTCGTGGGTTGAGACACAGACAGTGTAGTAGGTAAAGGAAAAGCTGTGCACACAAGCAGGGCAAAACAAAGAATTCATTCACCACTTCTCATTGGTAAGCAGGTGTGCAGCCATCTCCAGGAAAGCAGGGCTCCATCATGTGTAATGGTTACTTGGGAAGACAAAACACTGTAACTCCTAACGTCCCCTCTTCCTTTTTCTTCCCCCAGCTTTATATGCTGAGCATGATGTCTTATGGTATGGGATATCCGTTTGGTCAGTTGGGGTCAGCTGTCCCAGCTGTGTCCCCTCCCAGCTTCTTGTGCACCCCCAGCCTACTCGCTGGTGGGGTGGTGTGAGAAGCAGAAAAGGCCTTGACTCTGTGTAAGCACTGCTCAGCAGTAATGAAAACATCTCTGTATTACATCAACACTATTTTCAGCACAAATCCAAAACATAGCCCCGTACTTGCTACTATGGAGAAAATTAACTGTATTCCAGCCACAACCAACACATGTGGCCATGTTGTTTCCAGATATGATTTGGAAGGTCCTGATTCCACATATCTTACTGGCTTTACCTGTCTGCACTGCAATCCACCATAAACTGTAGACATGCTCTCTAGTGGCTTTCTCTTTCTTATTGTCCTAGGACTAAACTCCACTGTCTTTCCCAGCATGTACAGATGGTGTGGGATTTTGATTTGTTGAATTGATGAACAAAATAACAAAAGGATACAAGGACAAATAAAATTAATCAAGATGCAAAAGATGTCTTCTACTTTTCAGGAATAATAATAAAGATGGTGATCACGGTGGCCAAAAGAAAATGCAAGGTAGGAGTACAGCCCACATACATCATGGAAGCAGAATTGCAGTGCTTCCTCCTACCAGGTGGCTGGAAGTAAGAAGCTGACTTTTTATGAATGAAAACAAAAGGGATTAATATTTCAGGGACACCTGTGTACTGGGTTTGCATGGCAACGTTTTGGTAACAGCGGGGCTACAGGGGTGGCTTCTGTGAGAAGCTGTTAGAAGCTTCCCCTATGTACTATAGAGCCAATGCCAGCTTGTGCCAAGACGGACCCACTGCTGGCCAAGGCTGAGCCTATCAGTGACAGTAGTGGTGCCTCTGTGAGAACATATTTAAGAAGGGGAAAAAAAAACCTGCTGGGAGAATACAGCAGTGGAGAGAGGAGTGAGAATATGTGAGCCCAACAACTCTGCAAACACCAAGGTCAGTGGAGAAGGAGGGGGAGAAGGTGCTCCAGGCACCGGAGCAGAGATTCCCCCACAGCCCATGGTGAAGACCATGGTGAGGCAGGCTGTCCCTCTGCAGCCCATGGAGGTTAACAGTGGAGCAGATATCCACCTGCAACCTGTGGAGGACCCCACACCAGAGCAGCTGGGTATGGCCAAAGGAGGCTGTGATCCCATGGGAAACCCACACTGGAGCAGACTCCTGGCAGGACCTGTGGACCCATGGAGAGGGAGAGGAGCCCACGCTGGAGCAGGTTTGCTGGCAGGACTTGTGACTCCACAGGGGACCCACGCTGGAGCAGTCTGTTCCTGAAGGACTGCACCCCATGGAAAGGACCCATGCTGGAGCAGTTTGTGAAGGACTGTCTCCTGTGGGAAGGACTCATGTTGGAGAAGTCCATGGAGGACTGTCTCTTGTGGGAGGGACCCCACACTGGAGCAGGGGAAGAGTGTGAGGAGTCCTCCCCCTGAGGGGGAAGGAGCAGCAGAGACAATGTGTGATGAACTGACCACAACCCCCATTCCTTGTCCGCCTGTGCCACTCGGGGGGAGGAGGCAGAGAAATCAGGAGTAAAGTTGAGGCCGGGAAGAAGACAGGGGTGGGGGGAAGGTGTTTTAAGATTTGGTTTTATTTCTTATTGTCCTACTCTGATTTAATTGACAATACATTAAATTAATTTTTCCCCAAGTTGAGTCTGTTTTGCCCGTGACAGTAATTGCTGAGTGACCTCCGTGTCCTTATCTCCACCCATAAGCCTTTCATTATATTTTCTCTCCCCTGTCCAGTTGAGGAGGGGGAGTGATAGAGCGGCTTTGGTGGGCACCTGGTGTGCAGCCAGGGTCAAACCACGATGACCTGATAGACTATCCATACCAGACTTAGGAATTATTCTAATTTCTTGGTTCTTGGGTACAGTCCAGCTACATTTCAGTTTCATATTGGAGATTTAAACATCAGGTTTCACATACTTTCACATCATCCACTTATTTCTGTGAAATAAAAATCTAGGCAAGTGCGTTGGTTGATAGTCATTAAACACTTCCAAAGCTCTCTGGCATGTCCAGTAGGTAAATCCACTGGCCTGTCTGAAAGGTTGAGCTTCTAGAAAAGAAGCAACTCCATATGGTGTTGGACTAATTAGAACTACCTTGACTCCACACTCTTTCCACCATCTGCCTCCTGAATGCTTGATTATGCCTTAAGGAAACATTACCTTCTGGATCACTTGTTAGTCTTAAGCAAAGCAGACTCCTTATATCTTCCTCTTGGCCATCTGGCACTCTTCCCCATTTTCTTTGCAGGGTCACAAGACAACAACTTTATCAATCCTCACCTTTTTCTGCCCATGCAAGGTGACATTAGATCTACTAATTGCATTTAGGCAGTCCTGAGACAGGACCCTGTAAAGGTTGATTCAGAGAAAGCATTTCCCGCTAATATCTGGCAATCATGGAGAACATTGACCTAATACCTAGCAATCTCTGACAAATATAACTTCCAGTCATGCAACTTTACTTCTTTACCCAAAAGGCTGAGCCCAAACACTTTCAGGGAGCTGTCAGTCATGCTGGTCCACATGAAATAGAACTGATCTGAAACAATTAGTTCTTATGTAGTGGGAGAAGATATAGGGAAGCATGTGACATTTGTATATATCATTGTCTGGGTTTCCCATAGAAATAAAATAAGGAATTTTTTTTTTTTTTTTTTTAAAAAGGAAAGAAAAAAGAAATCAGAGGGGAGGAAAAGGGGACAAGTAATCCAAAATGAAAAAAGAAATTTGAACTTATAAAATTACAACAAATTACTTTATCTTGGTTCTGCAGTTATGTAGGACTTTTTCTAAAACAATATTCACCTAAAACAGTGCAGTCTTCTCAAACATTTCAATTTTTATGAAAGAGAAATTCTCATCCAAAAACTTACAGCGAAATTCTTTCAACCAGTTCTTACAAAATCATAAGCACATGAAACCCTAGTATTACTGCAGAAAAGTTGGAAGTAAGAAAATGGTAATTTACAGCTGAAAGGCTCCATACGTTTTAATGTACATGGCATAATCATGGACATGGCAAAGGCAAAGATCTAATTCCTTCATTAAAGTATGGCTTCCAGTGACTTATTTTTTGGATGAATGAAACAGATCAATTTCAAACTGAATTGTCTACAATCGGTATGGATAAGCTAATACCAACATCAAAATGTTTCCCATTATACTTAGGAAGACTCCAGCTGGGATATCTCTATACAAGTGTATTATTAAATGATACAGTCATATGACGAGCAGAACTAGACATTGAATAAATGCACTGGTTTCAGAACGAATATGATACATGAAAAATTTAAATGAGAAATGGAGAGTAAAACATGGAAGAAAATGAAGATAACTATGTCATAAGACCAAAAGAATTGGAAAGAACATGTAACTTCAGCAATGCAGTCTCTGAAATAAAAAACGATTTATAATTTCTTGCACATTTAGTCTACTGAACAGAAAATCCTTAAGATCTGAGATGAACTGAAGAACTACTGGTAATAACCAGAGGACTTGAATAGTAACAAATTCAGTCCAAAGAAATAGACTATTACTTGAGTGATTTACAAGTGTGCTCTGAAAGAAAAGTATATAAAAGAAAAAGATTCAAGGAAAAAAAAAAAAAGCTGCTATTGATGTGGAGATGGACTGCCTCACAGTATAGATATCCAGCATTTGAGAAAACAATGGTTTACGTAGGAAAGGCATAGTACTTTTCTGGAGTGACAGATCCAGAGTCATTATTACTAATTACTTATTACTCTAAGCCACAAGATTATTTTTAATAAATATAAATGGTAGAGATCTCAAAGCCCAGAAATAAAAAAATGTATATGTAATGCAAAAGAAAGCTGGTGAACAAGGCAATAGAAAGAAAACAATTTTTTCCACTTCATGCAGATAAATAGGTACCTTTTCCTCTTTCCTCCCCTCTCTTTTTTTTTAAGAGTTAGCGTGTGCTAAGATAAATCACATAAACAGATAAATAGACTCAGGAGCATCAATAGCTGTTAAAGCAAAGAGGAAGAGAATCACACTAAGGCATACAATATCAGATTTTATCCACACGGTGTAAAAAGTCCACTAGATGAGAAACGTTTATCTGTGACTTCAAGAAAAGATAAAAACACATGAGAAACCAAAAAAAACCCCACCACCCTCAACAAACCCACAAAAAACCCCAACCACTCCCAACATTTGTTGAAGTGTTGGTTCAAGAAAATAATTGTCTTTTTCAAGGAAATGCTGAGCAAAAAGACAGGACTGCACATAGATAAAATGGTATCTCTAGTATTACAAAAACATAGAATACTGTATCTTGGTAGATCACAGACAGAAGAAAAGCTACTGTAACACAAAAAAAAAAACAAACCCAAATGAAAACAAAACAAAAGCAACAAGTTACTATCAAAAAGGAAGCACTGGGATCTACTTATACTGCCAAGTATTAGTGGCAAATACAAGATATTGATAGGCATTGATACCATATAGAAAGACTGATGTATAGCAACAATTTATATTGCATTCCACATATTTTAAATAGAAGTAATGTTTCCTTTTATAAATGTTATATTAAAAAGTTTTAATAAAATACAATTTGGAAAGATTCAAGATCCAAAAGTTACAGAGAATAATCAGTGAGATTTTGGAAGATAACAATTAGCGAGGTAGTTGCTGCATAAGATATTTCTCTTAAGTGATATTCTGGTTTATTAAAGTGTGTGTGCAAAAGTGATACTGCAAAAATATTTGAACTCCTAAATATTCAGCTCATCGTAACTGAGCATGGAAAACTATTATTTGCCACCTAAAATTACTGGCCCTTGAGCCTGTATTTTTCTAATCCTGTCCTAAGAAAGTTCTTACAGCTCAGGATGCACAGAAACTAACCTCTGGCAGGCAGCCATTTTTAGACATGGAAAGTTCCAGTGCTGAGTTTATTAAGCGTTATTGTTACCGAAATGAACCTTTGAGAAATTTTACTGAATGAGACAGCATTTCAGGAGAATAAAAAGTATGAGACAGCATTTCAGAATTTTAGCTGAATGGGTCTGCAAATATGTCCTCCCTCATTTTCACTCAGCAGGATAAACAAAAACTGTAGATCACTGCCAGCTGCACATTCAGTCAGGCTAGCGACGACTTTAAAAGCACAGAAAGCACAAATGTATTTCATATGCAGGTTGGATATTTGCTAAGGTAGAGCTGTAAAAAACCCTGCAGCTTTAATTTGGAAATACATACATTTTCAAATGTACGTCTTCTGCAGAGCTCATTTTTTAGTACAGTTTTTGCAAAAGCCCAAGCTTTGATTTTGTTATTTGAAATCTGAAGATAAAACAGCAAGCAAAACCGGAAAGATAGGGACTGAGATAACAAGATTAGGACTTAACGATAGTACTCAAACCTGTCAAGGACAAAAATTCAGCAAATTATTTGTCTAGATGATGACTTTATAATGTAAGAAACAAACTTTCTAGAGCAGTGAACATATCAGCCACAGTGACAACTACAATTAAAAACATTGTGAGATCTATTTTTGTAGTACGGATGTGACCAATGGTGGGGTTTTTGCAAGTCGGAAATCGTTTCCGCTACCTCTCTTTGCGATCTGGAGTCTCTGAGGGCTCTCTTCTTGTCTGTTGTCCTGTACTTTCTGAGTGCTGCATCTGCTTGCAGGGGTTTCCACTAGTATATCCTAAACAAACCCTTCAAAAAGACCTGTATTCTTTCAAAGTCACATATCTCATTTTAGGCAGCTCACTAATCTCTCAAAACCTGGATGACTGAACCAGACACATAATCTTCCATTTCTGAACAGTCTAAAGCTTTCCTTTAAAGTTTTCATGCTACCACCCTCTGTCATCCAGAACCAGAAGTCTTCTTTGATATTTTCCTTTCTCCTACAACTTCCATATCATATCCAAACCCTTTCATGACTTCCTCCACATTTCAAAAATTTCCTGCATACATCTACCCACTCGTATGTTTGTAGTTTTCTTCTGAAATCTGTCAGTCAAAATAACTCCTCCACATCAGGCTCAAGAAAACACACTTTACAGTGTTCCTCTAACATTAATATGTGCAGATTATATGTTTTATATATAAATACATTTGTATATATGTATGTATACATATATATGCACATATGAGTATATCAATCAAAGAATACAAACAATATTGAAGAAAGAAGACAATATCAGAAACAATTTGACATGTAAATGTAATGTGTAAGTCACTTAAAAAGAGTTATGCAACTTTCTATTATTTGTAAATTTGAGCAGATATCTATCCCTTTTACCTGAGTAATCCACCTAATCTAAAAATGTATGTTTTTCTTCATTCCTCCACTATCATTTAAGTTTCTGTTCAGTCTATTTAATAACGCCTTCTAGGATAGAGGCTAGGCCTTTTCCATAAAGCATCTAGTAAACTTGCAGCTGTTACAGGCTAAAAGATATAGCTGAACTTGAAGTCTCTATTTATTGGAAATTCTCTCTAATAAAACGAAAAAGAGTAGTATAACAGAAAAGAGAGTAGCATGTCTACCCTCAAGCTAGCTCTTAAGGCAAATGGAAGGAAGACCCTGGAAACATCCGTGGAGCTGAGATGATTCACTGAGAATTGTTTGTTCACTTCTAATCTCCAATTGTTGAACTTTTTCCACAACAGCAGCAAATATTTTTTTTTCCTATAGGTGATTTTCTAAACTGTCTGCAGGCTCTTATATCAATGAACAGTTGTCTAAACTCCAACTTCATGGGTTTTTTTTCATCAACATTCAGGGTTTTTTCATCAGCATTCAGTTGCCTTCAATTTTCTTCAAAAAAATCACCTCCCGTAACACAAATGCAGAAGAGAATCACAGGATCACAGAATGGTAGGGGTTGGAAGGGACCTCTGGATATCATCTAGTCCAACCCCCCTGCTAAAGCAAGTTCACCTAGAGCAGGCTGCACAGGACCATGTCCAGGTGGATTTTGAATATCTCTAGAGAAGGTGAATCAGCTAAATTAGACAGCAATTGTATATCTAAATACAATTCATATGGGAGCACTAGCTACAACTTTAGTAGCATTCAGAGGTAAACAGAAATTAAATATCACCAAACAGTATAATTACCCATTAAAAAGATCCTTTCAGATGGCTGAAATCCTCTCTTCCTTAATAATAACAGCTGGTTTGGATACAGCCCTGTTGATATTTGTATGATGTCCCATTACTGTGAATGGGGTCTGGCTTCCCACCAGATCCTGACGTGGCTGCAAGCTGTTTCAAGTACCAGCTAGTATTGAACCCGTCAATCAAAATATGTTTCCTCTATCACCACTGTGGTATTTTATGAAATACCAGAACGAGATGCCACACTTGCATCTGTTCTAGCATGAGAGGCCGTGTATCGCCCAGGCGCGGAGCCACATCCTTTCGAGTGCAGTGCCCATGGGTATGCTAACATCAGGACTGTTCTTCGGAGGTTAACTTTCCACTGGGTAATTTGGAATCTTATCAAAAGCCCCTTGAAGTCAAAGGAAATATTCCCATTGATCTCAGAGGGCTTTGATCAGGCCCATGGTGAGCGTGTACTTTAGCAGTCTTTTAGTGCTCTTGCAACATGCACAGCCAAATGAATACACTTAATCTTTTGAGTAAAAATATCATGAAAGTCAGCACAGTCCAGCTGACCAGAGTCAAAAATCAGAAAGGGACTTAGCAAGTGGAATTTGGCACCTGAAAGCCTTTTTAGGTGCCAAAGTTCAACCTTTAGCAAATCAGGAATATTCACAATTGCCTTTGCCTAGTTACTGTTGATGTCTTATCTCTGTCAGTTCCAGTGTTTCTGCTCATGAGGTCCCCAGGGCATTTAAATTATTGCTGCGGCATAAAGCTGTGATACAAAGCCATCTTCCAGTGCCAAGGTGCTTTTTGCTAGTTCCCACCTAAAAGCTGCCGACGTTAATGAGATAGGTGTTTTCTACCAAGTACAGAGAGTTGGTTTAATGTGTGTTCATACCATGGCTAATCCTTCCCCATGCTTTTCTGTGTAAGATCAGTGCACTTCACATGTGCAAATCAGGAGTGAAAACTCTTCTCTACTGGAGAATTTTTATGTGTGGGCCTTCCCACTCTCACTGTTTTAAAACCCATTGCTTAACTAGAGAGGGATTTAAATGTCACTCACTCTTCTTTGAGGTTTTAATTTTGGTCTAATTATTGGATTATTGCAAAGAATGGGCAAAGGCAGCCCTTTCCTGGCCACGCTTCGCAGAGGACATACTGTTCATCTCATGGACATCCCAAGGGGTTTTTGCTCCCAGCAGAATGCTGTTTACTTGAGGGAATCCTCTCTCCCTCAAAAGTATTTCAGGGAACATCTATCTCAGATTGCTGATCTCTGTGAATCTCTTTTCAAAGAAGAAATCGTGTGTGTGGGAAGTTATGAATTTAGCAGTGAGGTGCGAGGAAAATGCTGCAGCAGATGTCAGAATTGTGGGTTTATGTTGTGTTTACCTTTGGACTTGATTCAGCTACTGCATCTTTAAAGCTACACTCTTTGGGAAAGCTCCCTTACACTAAATTCAAGAGCTACAAAGGTTAGTAGAGTTATGTGACCCACTGCAGACCCAGAAAAGACGTTTGGTGTCCTAACTAGTGTGTTTAACACTGCTTTTATAACCAAAATTACTTCAGAATGGCACTGATAACAGACTTCTCTGGAAACAGAAGTGGGAATTCATGCCTCTAGCTGGAGCAGACTTTAATCTTTTTTTAATGAAGTGACCTAGTAAGGAAAATCTAAATGAATACTAGGAATTTGCTGGTAAGATACAATACCACTGGCTCCCCTACTGAAGCATTTTGCAAGATAATGCCCACAGATGCAGCAATTTAGTGATATTACTGGGGTATCTAAAGTGGAAACAAACTCATATTTTTTATACTTATGCTTCTGAAAGACAATATTTATTGTTTTTTTCAAGACTGCATGTCTATAACTAGCTACTTGACTTCATACTGAGAAACTGCAAAATGGAGCCTGGCTTTCAGAACAAAAATCAGTGGCGTTGTACATGACTCCAGAAATCAAGTCAGTAGCACATTATGTTTGAATACTAATAATGTGCTTAGGAATGCATATACTAAGGTCGCTGCTACAGAGTTGTCATAAAAATAGAGAA
Organism: Phoenicopterus ruber ruber; assembly: GCA_009819775.1. Classification (NCBI taxonomy): domain Eukaryota; kingdom Metazoa; phylum Chordata; class Aves; order Phoenicopteriformes; family Phoenicopteridae; genus Phoenicopterus; species Phoenicopterus ruber. Next base: position 183,082,044 of record CM020215.1, on the reverse strand, counting down.
AACTGTGGGGCAAAGTAACCGATAGGTGTTTGTCTTGTTACCACAAGCAAGGCCTTAATTTCTAAAACAGTTCATCGCTCATGTAATGTAATTAGTCATGGCTACAAGCCCCTATGATTTTTGAACTTTTTTTGCTAGTCCTACATTCAAGCAGATGAAGGAGAAACATTTCAAAAGCATCAAAGTGACTTAGGGGCCTGAAGGAGACACTTCAAAAGCAGTTCATGCATATTGGGTTTTTAAGGTCCCTAAAGTGATAGACAAGCACCACACAGAACTTTTAGAAGTGCTCAGACCGTATCAAGAAACCTGAGATTGTTAGGGTAACTTTGGCTACTACATAATATTTGAAATTGTGTCTAGAGCTCCTAATTCGCTCTGGTGACTTTTGAAGTGCTACCTGTAGTCTTTTTCCTCTAAACTTAAAGTTGTGTCTGTGTGGGGGGAACTTTGAAGAGCTCGCTGTTTGGGAAATAACTCACTTCAAAGATCTGTGATTGGTGAAAGTTTTGACAAGGGCTGTGCTTAGGTGGAAAAATCTTTGAAGAGGGCCATACGTACAGAAAAAAAACTTGAAAGAAGCCTGTGATTTGGAGAACAAGCTTTAAAATGATCTGTTATGGTGGAAGAGAGCTTTAATTGGTTCTGCTTTCTCAGACCGCTGTTTATTTTTCCATGTTTTTATGACCGGGTATTTTGTCGCCAGATTGGTTTTGGCTTGTTTCCTGAGCCGGGGTGGGCGGGGGGGACACACAGATCATGGGCTGTGACACTTGAGAGGTTTCTACACAAATTTTAGCCATTAGTATGTTTGGAAATCTGTGATAGAGTCAGAAGCCTGGCATAAGAGGGTGGAGCACTACCTACCGGTTCTTTACCGTGGAAACAGAGGGACAGACAGCTGTGTCAATGTTGCCATGGTGAATAAGTGGGGGTACTTTGTGGCTGGCAAACAAGAGCAGGCTTGTTCCAGGCAGGTGATGCCATACTCACTTCTTACCTGAAGGAATACGGTTGGTTTATATGGGAAAAAAATTGGTCCTTGTAGTAGTAGAAGCACATTTGTACAAAATCTGTGACTCACTGTGCACCACCGGAAAACCTGCAGATGAAATTTCCAAGTATTCCAGTGCCATAGATCGTTCTTTGCACTTCATGGGTTTGGGGCCAGGTGAGCTTTGAGTTTTTTGTTGTTGGTTATTTGGGGGGAGGGGCTGTATTGATGCTGTGACACTAGAAGGTGATAAAATATTTGCCCGAGTGACTAGCTGCGCTCAATCTGATGTAGGAATTTACTGTCCACTTTACAATCAACATTTCATCCACTATTCTTGTATTGAATTTGTAGTAAGAAATTGCGTACGTTCAGTTCTGGTGATCATCGAGAGCAGAACTCTGGCTTTTCCTGCCACTGCTTCTGTAAAGGGAGTCACTAACAGTCAGGCACGCTTCCATAAAAATCCCTTTGTTCCAGCACAGAAAACTTTATTCCATAAAGATGGACTTCTGATGCTCTGCTACAGCTGATCAGACATAGCAGTATGTTCATTAGTCATGGAGTGTAACCCACAGTCACAAAACAAAATAGAAATGATTTTATCCCCCAAGTGGTCAAAACCTATTCAATGTTAGACTGTGTTATTTATCTGTCTATCTGGGATCGTGTCATTGTTTACTGCTACAGCTCAGTGACTTTGTGAGAGGAGGATATGTGTCTTTAAAAATTCCAGTAATGGATCATGCACTGGAGTTACAAGGGCATCCTAGGGGAGCGAGAATCTGTATGTAGGATTATTCTTTTCTTAAGAAAAAATGCTACATCTTGTCTAGAAAATTGGCAGCTAATTTTGCTGCCATCCACATCAGCAATCATTTTAGGCTATACCTATTCTTTCCTCAGATTAGTACATTCAGCATCAATGAATACTAAGAAGACAATGACGTACCACAGTGAAATCCAGGGCTGAGGTGGCAGCAGGGTATTTTTCCAGGAAAGCAATCAATGGAAGACAGAGCAGCTCAGCAATACTAAGGTTAAGTCACTGATTCAAATGCCTGAACTATGTATTTAGGAACCTAACCTTAAAATGCTGTTTCATATTGTGTATTTCACAAATGTACATTTAATAAAGTATCACTTCAATCTGTTGCGGCTTTGAGTTTTGAAAAAATATTCTTATTCATAAACACTACTGTCTAAAACATACAGAAATTCTCCAACATTTTAAAGCTGATGAAAAGTATGAATTATCTGCACGGTAGTTCTATATATCCATTGCACTGCATAAGTCCATTAAATTATAAAAACGATGTCCTTTTAAAGCTGAGCATTGAGAAAGACCATGCAACTTAATATCTTGAACGAACATAATTTAGTCTGGGCATTGAGTTTGTATTTTGAGCTGAGAAATATAGGTTTCTGAAAATCAACAAATCTACAAATGCGTATCAGGGTTCTTACATGTTTTTCTTTTTTGTCACCACAGATGGTGCAGTTCACCTCATTGGAACTTTGATTTAAATCTCTGAAAGTGATACAGTCAATATTGAATTCAGGCTTTCATTTGCGTCACACGAAAATGAGACTATTTTTAACGATAGATATAAAGTTTCTTCTCAAATAAAAAGTGAAAATGAGAAACTAACAATTGCAAGCAGAAATAGCATCAGTAGCAATTGAGTAATCTATTCCTATATGCCAGAACCGTCTCCTTACCTTCTGCCTTGTATCCATAGATTCAGACTGTAAATGGTGAAATTTCTTGTTAAATTGTATCAAAATAGCACTGAAAACAGAACTTGAGATGTTCTGATTAGAAAAAAATTATATTCTACAGCCCTCAAAACTAGATACTTTACAAAGGCAATCTTTGCTGAGGGAAGCCTACAGTGCTAATACAAGATGATGTGAGCAGATGTGTAAAAACCCTCTATATTATGTAAACCTACTACATTCCTCTTTGGCTACCACCTTGGGGCATAGATACATTTGCTTTTTTCTTGATTTTAATGTGAAGTTAATGAATCACTGTTTCTTCTCCTCCTCATTTCTATTTCAGCACTGATCCCTTAGCTGTGTTGCCACATAACTCTTTGTACGGACATGCTGTGAGGAAGCTTAAGGAGCTAATCCACATTAAAAGAAACACTATTAAATATATTTGCATTTGTGTTTCATATTTGTATTTTTAATCCAAACTTCTGAGCATTTCTCAGGTCAACCCCACAGCCATTTTTTGCCAGCACAACTAAGAGAGTGGTACACCACCTGTGACAAAGGTTAAGCTATGAAGAAAGGTTGGGAAAGAAAAAAATCTTAAGTCAATTTTGCCTCTAGGCTGTCTGGAAATGAAAACCCTGGTGTTGATTTTCATCTCGGATCGGTACAGGACATTACACTATTTTTTTCAGATTATTTTACCAAGATTTTACATATCCACAGAGCATAGAAAACCTTATGAAAACTTACTAATGGTTCCCAATCAGTTCTGGGGACAAAATACTAATATGGGGAATTAAGGTCTTTTATTAAACATTAAAATAGAATTATTTCAACTACAAGCCTATGCCAAGGTTAGAAATAGAATCCTGAAAGAAAAAGGGAACAATTATGCTTTTTTGTAAAATAAAAACTGAATGAAGACAGAATTTCTTGGAAGTAATATGAAATAACTAATATTTCTCAACATTGTGGGAAATTTTTTAAAAGTTATTACTCATGCAGCTTTTTTCCTTTTATCAGTGTTCTATCTATTCTCATATAGCTTTCAGCAACATAACAGTTATACCTAAATATGCTAGCGCATGTCTATAGAAGTTCATATGTAGAACTCTCTATAAAATGACAATGAGTAGTGATGTTATGTCACTTGGATTGCCCAGTGTTCAGAGATTTGGTATCTGAATCCTTTCAAACCACTTCAGAATGCTGTTGAGCACACAAACATTTTTGAGTATCCTGCATTTCAGCCTTTTGGGTTAATAGCTGATTTTTCTCCTCAGTTCCTCCAAAAGTCTGTAGTCCACATCCAAACTGATAGAAGTTTGGAGATCGACACTGATAATATCTTTTCCTCGGCTCTCTGTGAGCTTGTCATTCTGTAGGATACTATCTTTCCCCATAAGCCAAGCCTAGTCAGATAACTACCTACACTACGGTATCTGTAGAGACTTTCACATCAATAAGTTAAGCTCCTGCTTTCCATCTGAGAAAAAGTCCCGCTTTAAAGCACAGCTGTAAATCCATTACTTTAAATTGCATAGGCTCCGGAGCTGACAAGCATGCCCCTCCATGGATAGCACGCAGTATATCAACATGAAGTACTCTGGGCAGATAGAAGTCCTACTCCTGAGAGACCCCGGTCACGCTCTGTGCAGCACTCAACCAGCACTGGGGTTCAGATGACCGACATTTCAGTGTGCTCTGTCCCACTTCATCATCTGTGTGTGCAAAAGCACTTTACTGACTTAGCCAGAGAGACCACCGAGTTGTCCTAACTTCTGTGTTTATACTCCTCCCTCACTAAACCAAATTTTCCTAGATATTCTGGGGGCAGAGGAGGAAAGTACTGCCAAATGCCTTGCCCACAATGAAAACTTCGTATATGACATCAGAAACTACGGGTAAGCATATCCAGTAACTGGTTTACCAATGGCTAAAATACATTGCTTCTCTCCCTTTTCTAGGTAAAATTTCAAATTCTACAATGTAAAATGCAGATGTTATGAAAATGGGTAAAAAATGTAGAAGTAGTAAGGTGATAGGAGGATGAAAGCTAATATTTTAATAACATCTTTATCTACATGTTTTTCCTTTTCTTTTTCTTTTTCTTTTTTTTTTTACTTTCTCCAGCAGCTTTGCTGCTGTTTTTCGCAATTTCTTGTTTTGTTTCACATTGTCAAACATCTGAATAGAAGAGGGATGTGGTTTGATGGCCCAATTGGCTACGTTTTAATTCCGCTTGATTCCTGGTATTTGTTTATATAGTAACATTAAATATAGTCCCTAATCATTTGGAGCCTTGTGCATGTGTACTTGCCAAGACACTGACCTAGTAGTCCAAATATTGACTGCAGAAATAGTGTCATTATATGCTGCATTATCAATTGGAGTGCCCCACATCCACAATTTAGACCTCAGCTACAAGAAGGCAAAATACAAAGCACAACATAACGCTCCTCCAACTATACAAACATATTACCCTTAAAAATATATACCAAAGGCTATTATCAAAAATCACAGAAGTTACTAAGGAAATAGATGTTAAATTTTCAAGGAAAATGATTTATTAATTTTTGATGGAAGTCCTGGGCAGACCAATTTGCTGAGCTTGACTGCAATTCAAGGATAATTTCTATTGGAAGTCTGTTTGCTTTAAAACTAAAACAGAGTCTTTGAGGTCCTGCCCTGTAAGACCCATGAAATCTGCCTTATTATGACTGGATTGCTGCTTTCTGGGAAGGGAGTTTCAGAACTACAACAATTAGTTGGGATTTGAGAATTCTGGGTTCAATTTTCAGCCATTTCACAGGCTTCATATGCCTGCTGCAGTTTATGCACATCTTCATTTTCCTCATCTAACTTTAAAGTTAGAAGATTTAGTTGAATTTTCTATATAGATTCCCGTAATGATAGGCATATCCTATCTTAATATTGTAGGAATTACTCTCTGGAAGTACTTTTCCTCCTTTCTGTAATAAAGAAGTTTAGAAAGATTGATTTTGTAACTTAGACACTTAAGCTGAAGACCCAAATTTAAGCAATATGAGTACATTCCTCAAAATACATTATTTACTGAGGAAACCTAGATTCTAACCTAGGCAAGGCATCTAAATTTTTTAAATCTAAAACTAGCTGAGAAGAGTACAAATCATAATATCTTTGTGGCTTAGTTTTCAGTTTGTAAATGTTTTTTTTCTTCCAGCTGTATCTATTTTTCTTATTTAACATTATTATTTACACATATCATATATGTGAGTATTATTTATATGTGTATTCCTTGTGTTTGTATTATTTATATTATTGGTAATTGTTTGTATTACTTTTTTGCTCAACACCATCTGTCTGTCAGTATCCATCTGCTGTCTCCTGTTTTAGGCTTAGATTGCAAGCTTTTGGAGCATGATTCATCTTTTTTTTCCTGACCCATTACAAGTTACTCTTGCGTGCTACAGTGCCTAGGAAGCCTAGTTTTGAAACGGAGCCCCACTGCAAAAGGTGGTCTACAAACAAAGAATAAAACAATAATCCATGCTCCAATGAGGTGGGATAACAAGTAAATACAGACAGACAGATGGCAGAGTACAAGAAGGCAATGAGATAAAGTTAGTCAGCATGATAGACATTGTATTACAACAACAGCCTTCTCATTTTCCATGTCTTCTGTAGACATTATGAGAAAAAAAAATGATATTACAGGAAACTCCTCTCAGTGAGGGGCATGTCTCAGCACTAGAAAAAAGGTGCTTACTCAAAAATGCAGTGAGTTGGGGAGTGAACTTGAGATAAGAGACGGGAGTAAGAACATTATAGAAAATGGAAAAGGTCATGGAAAGCTTCTAAAATTGAAACAAGAAACTTAATTTGACACCATAAAGGAGCACTAAGAAAATAATGCAAAGCTGAACAGGGAGATGACCAAAGCAATGAGATGATAGGAAAATTGTATTTGCAGAAAAATTTGAAATGGCTGTGAGTAGGGCAAACCAACAGGGACTGCAGCCCGAGAAGCGGAAGGTACAGTCACTGAGACAGGAAACAAAGGCAATGGGAAATGCTTTGGACATTTAACTATGTTATTAATACACAGAACAAATTGCAACTGCTGAAATAGTAAGCACATGCAAACAATAAGCGAGATAAGCTTCTTGAAAATCTACGTAGTTGGTCACATTTAAGCATTGCTAATAGAAGACTAATTATTTAGGAATAATTTTACTCTAAATGAAGGATTTTGTTGCAGAAGTACATGGTGAGATACACAGCCTGTGCGTGTCCCCAGCAGCCTGATGACCATGTCTTGAGTCTAATTCTTTCATGGGCAGACCAGATGAAAGTGTCAGTCTGAATTTCTCAGATTATTTTAGCTGTCCCAGTGTCTTCGGTAATTTATAACATTTTCCATCACTGCCATGCATTATTTAAATCTGTGAATCATTTTGAGATAAAGACAGAAACTGAGTAAGAGGCTGGACAGAGACTTGGTAATACATACAGCTTCACTGTACTTACCTGACATGTCTGCTCTTCCTCACTACATTTATTTATGATAGAGAACATACAAGAATTGTTTCTGTAGGTCATAGATTCACTTATTCATGACTCCCATGTTCACATTCAGTTTGCTCCCTGAATAACTGCATCTGCAAAGTACAGAGTTCAGAGTAAGTTTACAATACTTACATGTAGAAATGTTCATTAAACAAAAATGAATGGCTACCTTCACCACATTCCAACTAGCAACTCATAATCCTGAAAACATTTTGTTTTAATTGAAATTTATACGGATTCCTAATGAAAAATGTAGCCAAGTGTACCCTAAAGGGATTGGACTGAGGAATAAACATATATGTTGTTTTGTATCTATAGTGCACAATAAAGTAAGATCCCATACATGTTTAAAAGCAGAAGAAACAAGATTAGGGACTTGAATATATAGAATCCATCTTCAGGACAAGGTATCTCTGAACTATATCACAGAATCACAGAATGGTTGAAGTTGGAAGGGACCTTGGACGGTCATCTCATCCAACCCCTCTGCTCAAGCAGGGCCTGTTGCCCAAGACCATATCTAGACAGCTTTTGAACATCTCCAAGGAGGGAGACTCCACAACCTCCTTGGGAAACCTGTGCCAGTTCTCAGTCACCTTCACAGTGATAAAGTGTTTCCTGATGTTCAGACGGATTGGACCAAGTATTGACCTCTGGAGTACACTGCTAGTTACTGGTCTCCAAGTAGACTTTGGGCTGCTGATCACCACAGTCTGGGCCCAGCCATTCAGCCAGTTTTCAATCCACCTCACTGTCTGCTCATCCAGCCCATCCATCAACAGCTTCTCTAGGAGAATCTTATGGGAGACAGTGTCAAAGGCCTTCGTGAAGTCAAGGTAGACATTATCTGCTGTTCTCTTTTTGTCTACCATGACAGTCATTTAATTGTAGAAGTTCATCAAGTTGGTCAAGCATGACTTCCCCTTAGTGAAGCCATGCTGTCTAATCGTGATGATTTTCTTGTCATTCATGTGCCTGGAAATGGTTTCCAGGATTAGCTGCTCCATCACCTCCCCAGGGATCAAGGGCACTAGCCTGTAATTCCTTAAGTCACTTCCTTCTTGCCCTTCTTGAAGACAGGGGTGACAGAAGACAGTGTTTTCCTTCAGTCCTCAGGAACTTCTCCTAGTTGACATGATCGATCAAAGATTGTCAAGAGTGGCCTTGCAATGACTTCTGCCAGCTCCCTCAGCACTCGTGGGTTCATCCCATCAGGGCCCATGAATTTATGGATGTCCAGTTGGCTTAAGTATTCCCTGACCTGGACGTCATTCTCTTCCACCAAAGGTACGTCTTCCCTATTCCAGCCTTTCCCCCTGGTCTCTGAGACCTGAGATGCCTGAAGGTCAGTCTTGCTAGTAAAGGCTGAGGCAAAGGCAGCATTCAGCACCTCCAGCCTTTTCCATGTCCTGTGTAACCAGGTTCCCCATCTGATTGAGCAATGGGCCCACATTTTCCCTAGTCTTTCTTTTGTCACCTATGTACTTACAGAAGTCCTTCTTGTTGCCTTTGACATCCCTGCACAGAGTGAATTCCGTTTGGGTTTTAGCTTTCCTAACCATCCCTGGAAGCTTGATGTATGTTTCGGTATTCCAGCAAGTAACCAAGTCCTTGCTCCCACCCTCTGTATGTTTCCTTTTTTTGTTTGAGTTTGTCCAGGAGCTCCTTGTTCATCCACACAGGCCTCTTGGCATTTTTGCCTGACTTCTTACTCAGTGGGATCTAGCTCTCTTGAGCTTGGAGGAGGTGACTATTAACCAGCTTTCTTGAGCCCTTCTTCCCTCCAGGGCCTGATCCCATTTGACTCTTCCAAAAAGATCTTTGAAGAGGCCAAAATCTGCTCTGTGAGAGTCCAGGTTTGTCCAGGTTTCCCCTGGCAGTATCATCGAAGGTGAAAGAAAGCATACCCCCCCTGAAGAGCAGGAGCGGCAAACTAGTGTCAACGGATGAGGAGAAGGCTGAGGTACTCAACGCCTTCTTTGCCTCAGTCTTCACTGGCAACCTCTCCTCCCACACCTCTCGAGTGGATGGGCTGCAAGACGGGGACTGGGGGAGCAAAGTCCCTCCCACGGTAAGAGAAGATCAGGTTCGTGACTACCTGAGGAACCTGGATGTACATAAGTCTATGGGACCTGACGAGATGCATCCCAGAGTCCTGAGGGAATTGGCTGATGTAGTTGCCAAGCCACTCTCCATGATATTTGAAAGGTCATGGCAGTCAGGCGAAGTCCCTGGGGACTGGAAAAAAGGAAATGTAGTGCCCATCTTTAAAAAGGGTAAGAAGGAGGACCCTGGGAACTACCAACCTGTCAGCCTCACCTCTGTGCCTGGGAAGATGCCATGGAACAGATGCTCCTAGAAACGATGCTGATGCACATGGAGGACAGGGAGGTGATTGGAGACAGCCAGCATGGCTTCACCAAGGGCAAGTCCTGCCTGACCAACTTAGTGGCCTTCTACAATGCGGTGACTGCATCAGTGGACAAGGGCAAAGCAACCGATGTCATCTATCTGGACTTCTGGAAGGCCTTTGACACAGTCCCCCACAACATCCTTCTCTCGAAACTGGAGAGATATGGATTTGATGGGTGGACTGCTCGGTGGATGAGGAATTGGTTGAATGGTCGCATCCAGCGGGTAGTGGTCAATGGCTCAACGTCCAGATGGAGACCGGTGACAAGTGGTGTCCCTCAAGGGTCTGTATTGGGACCGGTCCTTTTTAACATCTTCATCAATGACATAGACAGCAGGATCGAGTGCACCCTCAGCAAGTTCGCGGACGACACCAAGCTGAGTGGTGCAGTGGATACGCTTGAGGGTCGGGATGCCATCCAGAGGGACCTGGACAAGCTTGAGAGGTGGGCCCGGGCGAACCTTATGAGGTTCAACAAGGACAAATGCAGAGTCCTGCACCTGGGTCGGAGCAACCCCCGGTATCAGTACAGGCTGGGGATGCAGGGATGGAGAGCAGCCCTGCCGAGAAGGACTTGGGGGTGCTGGTGGATGAAAGGCTGGACATGAGCCAACAATGTGCACTGGCAGCCCAGAAGGCCAACCGTATCCTGGGCTGCATCAAAAGGAGCGTGGCCAGCAGGTCAAGAGAGGTGATTCTGCCCCTCTACTCTGCCCTGGTGAGGCCCCACCTGGAGTACGCGTCCAGCTCTGGGCCCCTCAACATAAGAAGGACGTGGACCTGCTGGAGTGGGTCCAGAGGAGGGCCACAAGGATGATCAGAGGAATGGAGCACCTCTCCTATGAAGACAGGCTGAGAGAGTTGGGCTTGTTCAGCCTGGAGAAGAGAAGGCTCCAGGGAGACCTTATTGCAGCCTTTCAGTACCTGAAGGGGGCCTATAGGAAAAATGGGGAGAACCTTTTTATCAGGGCCTGCTGTGACAGGACAAGGGGTAATGGTTTTAAACTAAAGGAGGGGAGATATAGGTTGGAAATCAGAAAGAAGTTTTTTGCAATGAGGGTGGTGAAGCACTGGAACAGGTTGCCCAGAGAGGTGGTAGAAGCCCCATCCCTGGAAACATTCAAGGTCAGGCTGGATGGGGCTCTGAGCAACCTGATCTAGTGAGGTTGTCCCTGCTCATGGCAGGGGGGTTGGACTAGATGGCCTTTAAAGGTCCCTCCCAACCCAAACTATTCTATGATTCTATGATTTGTGCCCACATGGAATAAGAGAAGAGTGTATAGTAGTCAGAGGACCAGGCGAGTTTTGGCAGTCCCTCCACAATGTCCTGGATCCTGCTTCCTGGCAGGCAGCAAACCTCTCCAGGTGATTGATTGGGTTGACAGATGGGTGCCTCCATCCCCTGCAGCAGGGAGTCACCCGTTCTAATGACTCGCCATTTCTTCCTGGTAGTCTTACATAGTTTGGGGTTAGGTGGACCGGGTTCTTTGCTTGTAGGCACATCTGGCTCCTCTTCTACTTTGAGGATGGTCACCCTGTTCTGCAGTTGTAAGAGTTAGGTGGGGCAGAAGCCTTCCCCTTTGTGCCAGAAGTCACCAGCTTCCATGCTTCCCCTTTTCCAGAATTTTCACTTACATTGATGGCAGGGGTAGACACTGCCTGCTTCTATTCTACAGATGGGATGTGAGGCTTTTCAAGCTGCTGAATCTCAGAGAATATCCTATTTATTTCCCTTTCATCTTCTCTGAGGCTCGTTTCTTCCCTTAGCTGCTCCACTTGGCGGCACAGCTCCTGCATGACGGCACACCTCCTGCAGGCCGGAGGTGCATCTCTCCTGGCCTCAGAGACAGGCCCCAGGCACCCCCTCCAGCCCGGGACTCGTAGGGCTGCATCTGCTGCCTGAGGCTCAGTCTGTGTTGAAGCCTCTACCCTTGCAGGGACAGCTGCTCCAACATCTACTGAGGAAACTGCCCTGTGGCATGTTACCACCATGTATGAGACTATTACAGCAGCACAATTTCACTTGAGGCCCCCTTTGACACTCCCTTCTTCGCACTCTTCTGTGCAAACTGCAGTGTCTGTTGGCTGCCTCTGTTAGCTGTGCTCAGAGCACACTAAACCTATGTATTCCAAATTTGAGGGCATCAAGAGGTACAGTTGCTTCAAGAATAACTCAGAATATAATTTTATATTCTTGAAAACATTAAAGAAATCCTTGCTGCTTAGCTTCACATAAGTCTCATTCTGTTTCCATTACTAGACCTTGTAAAAGGAAAGAGTCTCTTCTTCATGACTGTACATCTGCAAGTCCACTGAGGCGGCATTCAATTGCTTTGGTGCTTAGAACATGGATAAGAGTGAGTTTTCACACCTATACATCATTAAGTCAGCAGGAAAAGTGAGAATTCCTTCATTCCAGTCTTTTTTAAAGCCTATTTAAAGAAATGCACAAAGGAAAATCACAAATAGAAATTCTGTTAAGGTGGAATTAAAGTAGAGGATACACAAAAAAAGGCTAGTAAAAGGGACAGTAAAGGACAGTAAAAGAGGATACTAAGGATAGTAAAAAAAATGTAAATTAAGGCAAAACAAAAGAAAGAAAGTGAGTTATGATAAAACCCACAAGAAAGCTAAGCATCTGGAAAGTTAAACAGACTTGTCTCCCAAACTAACTTATCCTTGCTTCTGTAGATTTATGACTCTCTCACTTTCTTTGCTGCCAAATACAACGTAAAGCATACTCACCACAAAACACAGACTGTATGAATTGATAATTCATTTTTAAATCAAGGGATATTTTTCTCTATATAGCTAATAAAGCATACAGGTAGGTTTCTTAAGTTGAAGTGGGGGGACACCCATGAATTCTTTGGTGCTACCTCAAGATATAAGACAGCAACTTCCAGATCTTTTTCTTCCAATGGAATATTCATCATGCAGATGATCTCCAGCTTCAGTGCTGAAGGCTTGGCAGTGTGACATTTGTAAAACTTTGGCATGGATAATTGGAGTCCCTCTGACTTCCTTTAGCCCTCTGCTTGGAGCGTGCTGATGGGGAGGGCCTCCCTGTGTTACAGAGCTGACAGCTGTCATCACCATCATCATGAATCCCATCGTTACCTCCCCTGCTGAGAAGACTAGTTCTTTGGATGACTTACACAGCTGTTGCCAAGAAGGAAGATTAAGGAGACAGAAAGGCTTTTGGAGACATGGCTGTGGAGACACAGGCTTCATCCTCCTGAGCAAGGTGCCATTCTTCCTCACCTCACTCCCACCAAGAACAGGCTACTGGCCCCAAAGACCATAACAGAAGAGATGTTCTGAAACATTGCATTAGATTTGTTAGACTTCTTTACTTTTATTTTTCCTTCTATTTTCTTCACTTTTTTTTTCCATAAATTGCCTACTACTGACATTATCTACTTTCCTCTACTGTTTTAATGAGAGTCTGTGCTCCTCTGAGGGGCAAATGGGAGGTTCAGATTTCCCCAGATGTACAACAGGGGGGTGGTTTTTGTCTTAACACCACATAGGATCCAGAAAGTCCGCACATGGAAATTATTATAATATAGACTCTAAAGGAGATTTACACCTTTCTGAACTGGCAACTGGAGGACAATCAGGTTAATTTGAAATAACTCAAATGGCACTAGATGCCCATGTTCAGATAACTGAATTAAACTGTAAAGTAGGAGAGAATTCAGCTGTAGCCGTAGGTTCTTACTGGTGAGGGTTTCCATGTGATGCAGGTAGATTTCCTAAATTCCTATTATGATTCATCAAGAGAAAGGGATTCACCTTAACCATCAAGTGAGGCCACTATCTGTTGCCACTGGGCATCATAAGTTGATCTCCTACTTCTAGTGAGACGAACATGCATCTCAGCTCTCAGTTTAATCCCATTTAATTTTAAGAACCTATTTAACTCATTTACACACCAGAAGAGTAAAAGATAAGGATGAGGCATACACAACTGGAAGTATGGGAAAGCAGTAACATAGAAAAACAGTGGTTAGGTAACCTTGTGTATTGCCAAATAGGTGCAATTTGTTACCCTAAGGTAAGGGGTAAGGTCTTACAATTAGGGGGGTAAATCTGGGCCATTATTGTGAACCTGGGTAGTGATTGGCATATGGAATTGTAAACCTAAATCCTCTGGTAGGCTGTGAGTATCTCTATGTCAATTATGGTTGTTGTTTCCTTCATGTCTTCAACACAGTTGCTATTGGTTCTGCTTCCACTTTGCTTTTACAAAGTAATCTAACGAGCGCTACGATTCACTAGGGAACCATGTGGGCTACCTTCATGACATGAAATTACATGACATGGAGTCTTATGGTCATTCTCATGTGGGATTTGCTATAGCACAGAGCCTCATTGCTGTAGGAGATTAACTTAATTGCTGTCATGAAATGCCTTTATCACACCAGGGGAAATAGTATTAATATAAATGATGTCTTCCTGTTGAATATAGAATAATGATTGTTGCAATATAGTATCTAACACCTATCAAACCTGAACAAACTGATCTTGTAATTTTATTTCCTATTGTTTTATTGGTAAGAACAGCATGAAATTTGCAGTTTCCCTCAGGTGCAGAAACTGAAAGAAGACAGTGTGAAGGTAAAAACTAGAATCCAGTTGTAGTACATGGTGGGAGCTGAAATCTAAAGCAACGGAGATTAAGAATCACTGGTAGCTTGTAGGGAGAAATTATGTGATTAGTGGGACAAACACCCTAATAAACCATTTTATTTGTTCTTTCCTTTACTAAAGGGACTTTTTCTGGCATGTGGATGCATACTAAAAGCACACATGTACTAATTTCCATAAAAGTAAGGAATGTACTTGTGTGTGCGTGCATGAACATATCTTTATGCTTGTTTATATTTTATATATAAACATAATAATACAACATACAATTACATCTAAATGCATTATTTGTATATTTATAAATTTATGTATTTAAATTTATGTTATAAGCATATGTGTATTTGTGTGTTATATAATGGAAAGATATTATGATGTCTCTTGGCTATGTATTTATAATGTATAAAGTTTAGTTTGACAGCACTGACAGATCTCAGCATGGCCTTACTGGACTATGGACTATGTAATATAAAAACAGTAGAAACTCTCTTGAGAGGCTTATGATCTCAATAGTCAAGGCAGATAAAGAAAAATTGTAGCAAGCTAATAAGAATTTTTAAAGGGTAAAAAAAAAAAGAAATAGTGTATAGTGTGTCCTTATTTACTTTTCACATGGTAACCTCACCGCCCACTCTCCTTTGTCTTGCTGCCTCACCAAGTCTATTGCACAGCCTTGATTTATGACAAGTTCTCTCCTGTTTTAGTACCAGCCATGAAGAAACACTACCTCTCTTTGAACACAGGGTGCTCTAAAAAAGTCAAAAATAAGCAACTTGCCCTACACTAAGTTCCCAGCCCTTTCTACTCCCTAACAGTGGGAGAATTTCTCTTGTGCCCCTTACAGGACTCTTTTAGATACAGCTGCAGTTTTTTGTACCTGTGTGCTTGGTCACACAGTATTATTATTCTGCACAAATGGTAAGCCTGCAAACCACATGATCCCAGTACGGTTTGCTATAAAATAGATTTATTAAATACAGACTATCCTCTTCTTTTCATTACTAAACATTTAGCCTGTGAAGCAGTCCTTGAAGGGGAAGAGAAAACATATGACAACTAGTAATTTGCAAGAGCTGGATCTGCTTCAGTGAACAATAGCATTACCTGAGATAGATAGTCTCGAAGTCCAATAGTGAGCTCATAGGTCAGACAATACCAGACCTCTTTCAAATAAGAGAATGGCTTCTCTCAGGCACTTTGTATTTCTGTAAAAGTCTGTGTGTCATCTTGCTCAAATAAGTAGAGAGAAGGCAGGAAATATAAAGAATGAGAAACCTGTGGAAAAATACAATAGAAGGAAAAGAAATCATTTAAATCTCTCTGGACCTAACTAATTATGAAGAGAAAAAGACTGATGTCTCCAGTTTAAGTAAATCATTAGTAATTTTCTGCACTAAGAGAAATAGCTGAGTTCACAGAGATGTGATAAAGATTTAAGAACATAAGTGCCTAAGTGCAATGTAAGATATAGTGGGAAACACTCTTAAAAGGCAAATGCAGTGACAAAAACTCCCTGTTGCATTTAATAGATAATAAATGGGATTCCTCTGAGTTAACCTTTCGCCTGTAGATTTCAGGGAAACGGCAAGGATTTTTTTCAGATGACTTGGGTAGAGAGGGATAAGAAGTAGAAGAATGATAGTTTAAATTATTCTGCAAGGTATGACACAGATATAATGAAATACTGTAAAGGGTTCTAACTTCACCACGCAGATATTGTGTGTATGTAACACAAAAGGTCAAGGGTCCTTTAACATTAAAACTAGGAAAAGATGAAGCAAACAGACTTGACGTGTGGCTTTTATAATGAAAATACACCTGATATACCTTTATTAATTCCAGATTCCTTTATTAATACAGTAAGTACACTTAGTAGAAGCATGATGATAAGAAATGCACTGTCATTGTCAATAAATTAATCATAGAGAAAATGTAAACAGCACTAAATGGTATTATGTGACCCCCTACAAAGACAGGTAGGTTGAAACCCACCTAGTTTCTATCACACTTGAAGCATTTCCTGCAAACCTCAGAAAGTTAACATAAGTACTCCTGCAAACTGCTTCTTCTAAAAATAAAATATTTACTGAAAATGAATTTCAAATACTAGCTCTATTTGTGCTATTTACCATATTTTTGTGGACTGTTTCTTGCCATTTTTTTTTCTATTCAGTCAAGACGGAGAAGAATTCTACATGTATTGTGGATTTTGTCACCAGAGCACTAACTGGGTCAAAATGTCTAAATGTTGTAGTAATTTGCAGATCAAATTTAATCACTGAGAGAGAAAAAAAAAAAAAACCACATGGGTTGTATTTTAATTTCCCAAACGGCTTTTGGACATCTTTGAAGCAAAACAAAAAAAACCCAAATTTGGTATATCTGTTATCTGTAAGAATTTTTTTGCATAGCTATGTCTCTCAGCAAGCAGATAAACATCCCTTCTCTCTAGTATGGAACATATGACAAGTATTTCCATCTCCAGATGGAAAGGACAAGACTTCAGCAGCTTATATTTCCAGCCTGTTGCCTTATAATTTTGTGGGCCCTGATTCGGGCATGTATGTAAATTTATCTTTAAGCATCTGCCTTCATCTCATTAAGCACATGTTTAAGTCTTTTCTTGAAAAGGGATGCTTTCCGGAAAAGAGATCTTGAGTGATGCTATTCTCTGCTTCTGACACTGAATTTAGTCAATAAGTCTTGCAAGCTGCAATTTAGAAAAAAAGTTTCTTACTTTCAAATTAGCTTACTACATCTGGTGAATTCTCTCTCTCTCTTTTTTTTTTTTAAGGGATGAAAGGAATTCACGGTACTTGCAATTGTATGTGTTACATGCTTCCTTCTCTATTCTTCTTCTCTTCTATTGTTCTAATGCTTCCTCTACTGTTCTCACAGGATTTGAATGTTATTGATTCCCTCAGATTTTAAAAACGTGACGGTGAGTTTAGTGAGAACAACTAGTTTTCTTCCTCATGTTATACATTCACAGAACTTCTATTGCTTTTTATTGCAATCGTTGGAGTCATAACACCACCTCTCTTGGTGTAACCTTCACGAGAAGGAAAAGAGATAGTGTTATAGTAAACATCGGACCATTTGTAGTTGCTAAAGGATTTAATAAGGTAGGAGTGCACAGGCAATCCTAAGGACAAAGACCTGTTCCAGTCTATATCTAAATTAATGGCAGAACTGCAGCTTGTAAGACTTCATTGACTAAATTCATCACTAGAAGCCCAGCTGCCTGTAATTCCTAAAGGGATCTTTGGTACTAAGAGTCACCTGATTTGAGAGTGACAAAATTTTGGCAAATTTTTTATAGCATAAAATTTGAGAAGAATTAAGATGAATAAGACAGATATGATATTTAAGGTAAGTTTGACCTAAAAGGCTATTTTTCTTAGAAGGAGGAGGTTGTTATATTATTTCCCATTGTAGAAGAAGATCAGGTTTGAGATCACCTAAGGGACCTGAATATACATAAGTCCGTGGGACCTGATGAGGTACACCCCAGAGCCCTGAGGGAATTGGTCAATGTAGTTACCAAGCCACTCTCCATAATATTTGAAAAGTCATGGCAGTCAGGCGAAGTCCCCAGTGACTGGGTAAAAGGAAAGATCATACCCAATTTTTAAAAGGGTAAAAAAAAGGATGCTAGGACTGCAATCAGTCAGTCTCACCTCTGTGACCAGCAAGATGACCGAGTAAATCCTCCTGGAAGATATATCAAAACATATGGAAGACAGGGAGGTGATTAGAGACGGACAACATGGCTTCACCAAGGACAAATCATGTCTGACTAATCTAGTGGCCTTCTACGATGGAGTGACTGCATCAGTGGACAATGGAAGAGCTACAGATGTCATCTACATAGATGTCTGTAAGACCTTTGATATGATCCCCCATAACAATCTTGCCACTAAATTGGAGATAGATGGATTTGACCAATGGACTGTTAGATGGGTAAGGAAATGGCTGGATGGCCACATCCAGAGTTATCATCAATGGTTCAATGCCCAAGTGGAAACCAGTGATGAATGATGGACCCCTCAAGGGTCCATACTGGGACCAATACTATTTCATATCTTCATCAATGACACGCACAGTGGGATTGAGTACACCCTGAGTAATTTTGCAGATGACACCAAGCTGAGTGGTGTAGCTGATTCACTAGAGGAAAGGGATGCCATCCAGAGCAACCTTGACAGGCTTAAGGAGTAGGCCCACGTGAACCTCATGAGGTAGATGAAAATTTGGACATGAGCTGGCAATGTGTCCAGAGAGCCAACAGTACTGTGGGCTGCATAAAAAAAAAACCACGGCCAACGAGTCAAGGGAGGTGATTCTCCCCCTCTGCTCTGCTGTCATGAGACCCTACCCGGAGTACTGTATCCAGTTCTGAGGTCCTCAGCAAAAGACATGGACCTGTTAGAGCAAGTCCAGAGGAGGGCCATGAAAATGGTCAGAGGGCTGGAACACCTCTCCTATGAAGAAAGGCCGAGACATTCAGGATTGTTCAGCCTGGGGAAAAGAAGGCTCTGGGGAGACCGTATTGCAGCCTTTCAATATATAAAGGGAGCTTATAAGAAAGATGAAGACTTTTTACCAAGGCCTGTAGTGACAGGACAAGGGACAACAGTTTTAAGCTGAAAGAGGATAGGTTTAGACCGAACATAAGAAAGAAATTTTTTTATAATGTGGGTGGTGAAACACTGGAACAGATTGCTAAGTGAAGTTGTGGATGCTCCATCATTAGATGTGTTCAAGGTCAGGTTGGACAGGGCTTTGAGCAACCTGATCTGGTGAAAGATGTCCCTGTCCATGGCAGGGGAGTTGGACTAGGTGATCTTTAAAGGTCCCTTCCAACTCAAACCATTCTATGATTGTATGATCCTCCTAAAAGGAAAAAAAAATATTCTAAGAAGCCAACATCTGACCAGTTCCATACTTATTTCTGATACTGAATGCGAGTCTAAAGCATAAGTGTGATACTGTGAACAAATCTCTTAATCCTTATTGATACAGAGCAGCTTGAATCTTGGCAGCACTAGCAATATCACAGGTTTTCAGAAGCACTGCATGCATCAGTGCTAACCTTCAAGGTACTAATTCCTCTTCTTCCCTACTCTCAAAGGCATACTGTGCAGTGAAAGTAACACCATCTCCTAAAAAGCAGCTTACCTGTATGAAACCATAATATATTAAAATAAAATTAATCCAAACCCTGTAACACTCTAAAATAGGTAAAACATCTGGATGATTAGCTACAATGGTGGGGTAAGGATATGAACGTAGTTTCAGGATAGTCAAGATGAGCCTGATTAAATGATAAAGGATGCACACAAATGGATGTCTGATCCTTATTTCACAAATCACACTTCAACACTCTTACTCATTTATTTACTTGCATTATCAATAATCTGTCTTGGTATATTATCACTCTACTGCATTCCCTTTCAAGTTGATTACTTTGAATTACAATCTCATCAGGCAATATGATGCCTGATAGTGCATACATGCTTCATCAATAGAGAGTGAAGATGATGTCACCCTAAAGCCAGGCTCTCCTCTGTTTAATCTCTGCAGCTGGCAGTCGCAGACCGCTCAGGTGGGCCACTGGTCTGTGTGGAGCTTTCCCTCTGATTGAAGCATGCCTCATAATATTTGAAGTCCTCTGACTTTCTGGAAAGTTTGGTGTGAGGTTTGGCTATGATCCAGTATAACTGCCTGAAATACAATGTGTGAAGATCAAATGATCACACTAAGATTAGATTTGTGAGCTTCTTCAAATAGTGCTGATCCTGTGCTAATGTTGACATATTTGCTATTTCTGGAGAGGTTTGGTCCTGAATGGTTCTGTTCCTTGCATAGGCTACAAATGAAAAATATGTATACCAACCTTCAAAATGTTAATTCCTTCAAAAGGGGGAAATTTTCTTTTTATTCTTTCAGTAAAATGGATACACAAGGTTGTTATGGAAGCCATTCAGGAAATGTGAGCTACAGGACCTTCATTCTGCAAAAAACACGAGACCATTATCACCTACCTGGAAGGTGTTGGTCCTTTATAACCTGTTCTTTATTGCACCTGTGAAGCACTATTGGGGTTTACACAGTTTGAAAGAAATATATCGATGAAATAATTTGATCGTTGATTGTATATTACGTTTCCTTTTATAAATCATTTACGAATGGTTAATAAACACTTAACAGAGGTTATGCATATGTACACATAATAAAATTTATCTTCTGCCATTTGTGCCTTTTATATATATAAAAATTAAGACCTTAATCAACACCCTTCACTGTTGTATTTGAGCATCTTTGTGTATGCTGAATAGAAACAGAAGGCTTCATGAATTTGCTGGTGCACTGATATTTCTGAGGTCAAAATCCTGCTAGGCTATTGTATTTTTAAGTGCCATTTGGTACTGGCTCAGGAAAAAAAATATTTTTGCCACTTGTGAAATGAATTTTAAATTCAGGGTTATTTACCTTTTGGATGATGTAGCAAAAATTGCTCACTGATTAAAACATTCTTAATCTTTTCTTAACTGCCCTGACTGCAAAGCAGTAATAAACATGCCTGTATGCACCAAGTATTTCTGAGCCAGGTCAAATGCTCTGACAACATCTTGGATTATGTCAGCAGCTGAGTATGCAGTAACACCTTAAACTATTCATTTCTACAAAAATTAAGCTTACATGTATGATTTGCTTCCTAAAACTGACCTGTAGAAATCCTTACTGA
Organism: Phoenicopterus ruber ruber; assembly: GCA_009819775.1. Taxonomy (NCBI): domain Eukaryota; kingdom Metazoa; phylum Chordata; class Aves; order Phoenicopteriformes; family Phoenicopteridae; genus Phoenicopterus; species Phoenicopterus ruber. Next base: position 183,060,960 of record CM020215.1, on the reverse strand, counting down.
TGGGCTGTCTCAGTCCACAATTAAGGATTTCTACAGATTATGTTTTAGGGAATCTTCTGTTAAGCCAAGAGTGTAATGTCAAGTGTCCATCATCAGCCATTCTTCGATGACTCAGAATTCATTTCCTTTCCTAAAGCTTACTTAATACATTTCTCAACATGTCAATTTTATTTTATTTGACAACGTTTTTTTCTAATTTTATCCAAAAGTAATATAAAACAATCAATTCTGCAGTTAGGAAATTTCCCTCCAAATTTAAAGTAGACTTAAATCCTAGTTGGAGTAATATTGGAAGAGCAAATTCACCTCTAGCCAGGATGTTGTAAAGGAGTATTCTTTATTTTAGATCAGCCCATAATAAATTCATTCAAATGAATGATTAAATCCCTAGCTAGTGCTAATTTATACAAATATAAAACTTCGAATTTATTAAGGTGTTGTAGCCTTAAAACAATACAGAGTTGGATACAGGACTATGTTCATATTCACATAGAGATAAATACATATGCACTGCAGAACTAAATATTTAAGTGAATTTTATAAATTAATTTCTTGTCTATCATCTTTACTGCCTCGTCTGTTCTGCTCCTGATGTCCCAATGTTCTGGTTTTGGCAGGGAAAAAGTTAATTTCCTTCCTAGTAGCTGGTATAGTGCTGTGTTTTGGATTTAGTATGAGAATAATATTGGTAACACACTGATGGTTTTATCTGTTGCTAAGTAGTGCTCATACTAAGTCAAGGACTTTTCAGCTCCCCATGCTCTGCCAGCGAGGAGGGGCACAAGAAGCTGGGAGGGGGCACAGCCAGGACAGCTGATCCAGACTGGCCAAAGGGACATTCCATACCATATGACTTCATGCTCAGTATATAAACTGGAGGCAGTCGGCGGGGGGGGTCCTTGCTCAGGGATGTGATGAGCATCGGTCAGTGGGTGGTGAGTAATTGCATTGTGCATCACTTGTTTTGTATATTCTTTTATCATTATTATTATTATTCTCTCTTCCTTTGCTATCCTATTAAACTGTCTTTATCTCAACACACAAGGGGGTTTTTTCCAATTCTCTCCCCCATCCCACTGGGAGGAGGGGGGTGAGCGAGCGACTGCATGGTGCTCGGTTGCTGACTGGGGTTAAATCACAACACCCATCAAATGCAAGTTTTATTTCAGCATTCTTAATCCTTAAATTGCTTCAAAGTGATTCTTTGTTGTTGTTGTTGTTGTTAAATCAAATTGCCATAAAAATGTTCCCTCCTTCTCCTCACAGATTTGGCATTTCTTCTCTGAAGCAATTGGGCTAGAGGCCAAAGCTGTAGAAGAACCAGTCCTGGATCAGTAACAAGTTTTTATACACAAACACACTGTGATTTTAAAGTCTATTATCACATTTCTCTACAGAGCTAGAAATGGGAGCTTCCTTTCTTGGAAATGAGAAATTCCCATTTTTCCACCAGGGTGCCCAGCCCCTCTTTCAAATTCCAAAAATGCATAGGAAACCAGATGTTTAAAGCTATTATGTCTTTTTTATGAAGAAAAAGGGTCTTCGTAACATGAACATTTTTAAAACAACATTTATCATAGTTTACTCCCCAAAACGTGGACATTTATCTTCAACACAGAAATATTTTTATTCAAAATCCCATCATGAAACCCCATAATATTATGTCCTATCACCTCTATATCTTTATAGACTAGAAAAACAGAATGATGCTTCTGAAGTACAGCTTCCATGAGGCACCAATAGCATATTTCATTGAAAAAAACATTTAGATTTTTCATCAGAATATTTTGACTCTAGACATGACAGTTGGAACAGAAAACTTCATTTTTTGCAGAAAATGGAACTTTTTCTTTGTAATAACTTTCAGTTAGCAGATAATTCAATATTCCAGTAGGGATGTTGGTAGTAATCCAGAAAACATTTTAACCAGCCCTCATCATTACTCAGTTCTTTTTATTACTGGAGATTTCAGTAGTGACCGTGCAGCTGGGAAATGGGAGAGAACTTCAGTCTCTTGAAGGCTGACAAAGGACAGCTATAGTTTTCCAGAACTGATTATGGTACACTATGGGTTTATGCCATTTATGTTTTCATTTTGTTTTGTTATGAAAAAATGATTTTATATGGAAAACATATGTATGTTTATGTTGCTATAAACCAGACAGGATTTGCAGTATAGCTGACTTAATGTTGGTACAGAAAATAGACACTTTACTTTTCCTAACTTTCTCAGCCAAGCTATACTACTTTACATTACATTAACATAGCTTTTCATGTTTAATATCCTTGCGGGGGAGGCTGAATGAAAAGAAGGAAAAATTGCCCATACTTAATAATATTAGCATTTAAGTTGTCCCACTAGACTTTAAAATTTGCACCTCATTAAAGCAAAGATTGTACTTGAAGGACAGGTTGCAAGGAGGTAGGAACAGGAGAAGCAACGAACACACCTTATTGAGGTAAATGGGGTAAGACAGCTGAATTTTGCTCTTTAGAGTCTGATTTTTGAAAAATATTTGTTTAGATTGTTTGCATCCCACAAAGCAAGAATGAGCTGAAATCTAAAATGGAGTCTAAAACCTCATTAAAAGGCAACAATGTTTAAGTGCCTTGTTTAAGCATTAGTGGTTTTGAGTGATGGTTTCCAGCATGGTTGAATTAATAGGACATCAGTATCTTTATTAATAGTTTGAGGGTGCTGTCTTAGTTCAGAGATTAATAAAATAAAGAAGATATAGTTGATATTTAACCGAAGCAACTTGAATTCCCTTTGGCAATTAATCTAAATGCTTTTATGAGGACTCCCTCTAAAAAGCTCACAGTAGTACTTAATATTTCCACACCTCCACAGACAACTGTAGGTAGTCAGCACCTGAAAGCCCGATCATGTCTAGTGAGAGATCTAAATACAGAGTTTTGACCATAAAGCAAGCATAGAGAAATAGGTTGGGGTTTAGTTTTTTTTTTTTTTTTAGATGTATACTTGATTTGTTTGCCTAGGCATAGACATCTGAGGTGCCCTACAGTATCTGAGACACTCATATGACACTATCAGCCAGAATCAAGCCTTGTCCTCATGAAGTGGCCAAAAATACCAACTAACACAGTTTCCTGTGTGTAACCAACTGAAACAAATTACATCTTCCAGTAAATCCAGTTAATTTTTTTACAATGTCTATTATTAACTCTCCACACCAATAAGGATTCACATTTGTGCCTGAGGTAGGTGTGGGCTGATTGTCAGATGAGCAGTGCTCATTTAAGGCAAAGTCTCAATAACGCATAGGCTGGCTGTACACCACCGTGCCTATATAGGATTTTCTTCCCCTTTCTCCATTCATTTAGTAAACACGGACTCCAAACATCTAAAATAGTTTGGATGGCTAATACATTGTCCTTTTTATAACTCATGCATCACTTCATTCTCTAAAGTGGCCTGAGCTTTTGACTCCTTGCTAACTGTATTATTCATTTATCTATCTGCTACACCCTTGTTACAGGAAGGGAACAGGCAAATGGAAAACCAGCTGGCATATTGTCTTCCTATTCCAAACGGGCAGAGTGCAGATAAATACTTAGCAGTTAATACTACTTCTAACCCTGAGACATGGTTCAAGGCCAAGTTTTCATGCACTAATTGTGCTGTTTCAGAAAAGCTTACCTCCTGGAAACCGCTTTCTGTTCGCTGGAGTGGCTAAATAAACACAGTCTGTGTGATTTGGCTCCCCAGACTAAATTATCTCTTTTGGATGCTTTGACTACTCGACCAATCCAGCTTTTTTAAAAGAAAATAAACATGACAGTACGGACTGTGTCCGGGCAGAGAAAAAGGTCCACTTTAGAATTAAATTCTTGGAAAACCAAAGTTGAAAAAAGGCTTAGTCCTGTGTCATTTTTCTGTCTTGTCATGGTTATTTGAGAAAAACAGCTGTTTCCAGACTCTCCTCTCAGTAATACCACTGGAAGGGGGATGGATGGAGGTGAAAAACAGTAAAGAAACTCTGGGGATTGCTTTTAGGAAAAAAGACACCAGAAGAAGAAAAGGATTTAATTTCTTTTCACTGACAAATTGCGTATTTTTTCAGGTTTTTTTCTGACTTTACAGTGAGTAGATGAGAGAGAGGATCTTTACAGATCTTCTAAACTGGAGAGTTGGGGACATAAAAGTTTTCTGCAAGTCATTATTTGTGACTGATCACTTTTGATTCATGTGCTTTATCAGGTTCTTCTGTTCTTATTATGATTGTACAATAATGCTGGATCCGTGTGGTACCTAGCCGAGTGCTCCTAGGAGAGCTTCCCTAGGAGTACTTCCTAATTCCCAGGATGGGCTGAGATGTACTGCCAGAAGTTCATTCTGCCTTACAGATGACCATTATTTAAGTCATCTAACTATGTTTCCACCAGGTAATAATGGGAGGCTAGTACTGGGCAAGGGATTTAACCATACTGTGGATAAGTAGACCTTGAGGGAAATTCTACTTGCTGTTCTATGCCGGCTATTTTTTGTTGGGAATATTTCCAGCCGGTTCAGAGCCAGCCCCAAAACCACTTCTAGAGATAAAGAATGTGTATAGTAGCTCTTTTATCCTTTGAATCATCACTGCAGTTCAGTTTACACAGCAGCCAATATGCTAATTTAAAACAAGATATATACAAGTGTTCTGAAAATACCCTTACTATATTACATTTTTCAATTATAGCTTTTTGAAAATCACAAGAGATCAAATCATCTCTCATTAAAGTGAAAAGACCCAATGAATTGATGTTACTCCACATATTTCACATGACCAGCATAATGCATGTGTCTCTCATGTTCTCTTTCATGATCTTTTTGGTAAACTAGACACTCACTAAGAAGATGTCAAATAAGAATGCATAAACTCTACATTCAGATGTTTTTATTCTGTTAAAAATATGTCAGAACTTCATTTTAACTTTCTGGTATGTGACCCTTGGATAACTGAATAATCCACTCCCTCTGGGTTGGAATTAATACTGGAAGAAATGTGAAAATAAGCATTTTCTTTGAAGACATTCAATATGATTAGAGCAAAGAAGTTATCTCAGTTATTAGGACACATGACACATATTCATATTCCCTCACTTACAGAAATAAATATCCTGGAAAAGAAGTAGGGCACCCAAGTCACCTGTATGGTTAAACTTAAGTGGTTCCTCTTCTTCTGCCTGAAATCATGGCCACATTTAAATTTGTGGAGAGCAATGAACTCTCTTCTCAAGGGCTGATATGAAATGACTGAATTCCCTGTAGTTATATAAAATCTATCTGATACTAACACAGATCAGACAACAGAAGAAAATGTATTATGAAAGGCATTCTTAGTATACTTTCCTCATTGGCTTTCTAGTGACTGATGTTGCTAAATCAATACTCACTTCTGCAGGCAATCCTTTGCCATTTCTTACTGTCTTCGGACCAAATCCTACCTTCATTTTTATCTGTGTGCCAATGCAAGGACAACAGATCTACACACATACAGACAAAAGAGGAATTTTATCCAGTAGGACCTAGTGAATGTCTATAGTTTGACATCTTTTTGGCAATGTTCTATTGATTACCTTTAGGGAGAAGAAGAAAAGAAAAAAGATTTTGGGTAATGACAAGGACTGGGTTTTATTTCCTGTAGTAAATCAGGATAAGGCTAGAGACACAGCAGCACGACGAGCTGTAGACAATCCAGGAGACTCCTGGAGTGCATGGAGGATAACTTCTTAAGCCAGGTAATAGACAGCCCCGCCAGAGCAGATGCAGTACTGGACCTGATGGTCACCAACGTGAGTGAGCTAATTGGTGATGTCAAGATTGGAGGCAGCCTGGGCTGCAGTGACCATGTGCTGGTGGAGTTCACAGTCCTGAGGGATATGAGTCAGGTGAAGAGTAAAGTCAGGATCCTGAACTTTAGGAAAGCAAAATTCCAGCTCTTCAAGGAGTCAGTCAATAGACCCCCTGGGAAACTGCCCTCAGGGACAAGGGAGCAGAACAGAGCTGGCAGATCTTTAAGGAGGCTTTCCTTAGAGTGCAAGAGCTCTTGATCCCCAGGTGTAAGAAATCAGGCAAAGAAGGCAAGAGACCAGCATGGCTGAGTTGAGACCTGCTGGTCAAACTAAAAGGCAAGAAGGAAATGCACAGGCAGTGGAAGCAGGGACAGGTATCCTGGGAAGAGTATAGGGACGCTGCCCGGTTTTGTAGGGATGGGGTCAGGAAGGCCAAGGCGCAGATGGAGCTGAACTTGGCAAGGGATGCAAAGAATAACAAGAAGGGCTTCTACAGGTATGTCAGCCAGAAAAGGAAGGTCAAAGAGAGCATACCCCCTCTGGTGAGCAGGACTGGAAAACTGGTATCAACAGGGGAGGAGAAAACTGAGGTACTCAACGCCTTTTTTGCCTCGGTCTTCACTGGCAACCTCTCTTCCCACACCTCTTGAGTGGATGGGCTGCAAGATGGGGACTGGGGGAGCAAAGTCCCTCCCACTCTAAGAGAAGATCAGGTTCATGACCACCTGAGGAACATGTACGTACTTAAGTCTATGGGACCTGATGAGATGTATCCCAGAGTCCTGAAGGAATTGGCTGATGTAGTTGCCAAGCCACTCTCCATGATATTTGAAAAGTCATGGCAGTCCGGTGAAGTCCCTCGGGAATGGAAAAAGGGAAATACTGCACCCATTTTTAAAAACAGTAGGAAAAAGAGTAGGAACTACCACCCTGTCAGCCTCACCTCTGTGCCTGGGAAGATCATGGAACAGATCCTTCTGGAAGCGATGCTGAGGCACATGGAGGACAGGGACGTGATTGAAGACAGACATCTTGGCTTCACCAAGGGCAAGTCCTGCCTGACCAACCTAGTGGCCTTCTACGATGGAGTGACTGCATCAGTGGACAAAGGAAGAGCTACGGATGTCATCTATCTGGACTTCTGTAAGGCCTTTGACGTGGTCCCCCACAATATCCTTCTCTCGAAATTGGAGAGATATGGATTTGATGGGTGGAGTGTTTGGTGGATGAGGAATTGGCTGGATGGTCACATTTAGAGGGTAGTGATCAATGGCTCAGTGTCCAGATGGAGAACAGTGACAAGTGGTATCCCTCAGGGGTCCGTATTGGGACCAGTACTGTTTAATATCTTCATCAATGACATAGACAGTGGGATCAAGTGCACCCTCAGCAAGTTTGCGGACAACACCAAGCTGAGTGGTGCAGTGGACACACCTGAGGGATGGGAAGTCATCCAGAGGGACCTGGACAAGCTTGAGAGGTGGGCCCGGGTGAACCTCATGAGGTTCAACAAGGACAAATGCAAAGTTCTGCACCTGGGTCGGAGCAACCCCTGGTATCAATAGAGACTGGGGGATATAGGGATAGAGCCCTGCCAAGAAGGACTTGGGGGTGCTGGTGGATGAAAGGCTGGACATGAGCCAGCAATGTGCATTCGCAGCCCAGAAGGCCAACTGTATCCTGGGCTGCATCAAAAGCAGCATGGCCAGCAGGTCGAGGGAGGTGATTCTGCCCCTCTACTCCACTCTCGTGAGACCCCACCTGGAGTCCTGCATCTAGCTCTGGAGCCCCCAACACAAGAAGGACATGGACCTGATGGAGTGAGTCCAGAAGAGGGCCACAAAAATGATCAGAGGGCTGGAGCACCTCTCCTATGAAGACAGGCTGAGAGAGTTGGGGTTGTTCAGCCTGGAGAAGAGAAGGCTCCAGGGAGACCTTATTGCAGCCTTTCAATCCTTAAAGGGGGCTTATAGGAAAGATGGGGAAAAACCTTTTAGCAGAGCCTGCTGTGAGAGAACAAGGGGTAACGTTTAAATTAAAAGAGGGGAGATATAGACTAGACATAACGAAGAAATTTTTTACAATGAGGGTGGTGAAGCACTGGCACAGGTTGCCCAGAGAGGTGGTAGATGCCCCATCCCTGGCAACGTTCCAGGTCAGGCTGGATGGGGCTCTGGGCAACCTGATCTAGTTGAGGATGTCCCTGCTCATCACAGGGGTGTTGGACTAGATGACATTTAAAGGTCCCTTCCAACCCAAACTATTCTATGGTTTTGTGATTCTATGACAAACATGCAATGGCTAATACTTCTATCAGGTAGGAAATGGGGCAAAAGAGGCGACATTAAAGGCAATTGCTGCACAGAAATTGCACAGGAGAATGGAAGTTTGAATAGCAAATGTAAAGAAACTAGCAAGAGCAAAAATCCAGTCTTAACTTAACAAAGAAACCCTAGCTGTAATATCCACAGTGAAGTCAGCTTCCAAACAGATAGTCCCTGCAGGAAGAAGGAAATCTCCCAATGACTGTCTTTCAAAGGGAGTGCACAAGGAGGCAGGATTCTTTTCCCAGTGTTTCCAAAACAAGATCTTTTCTTCTCAGGCACAAGAAGAAAAGCAGCTGTATGCCCCCTAATAAGTTGCACATTATTAAATAAGCTTCCTTAAATAAAGACACCACCTACTTTTAAATTTCTGTGCAGGGTTACTATGGTATCTCTTTTTTTTGCATTTGGGAAAAGTTAATATTATCCCTGGACTTCTGATCTATGTATATTCAAGCATCCTGCTCTTCAAGTCAATGGAAATCTTCAACACACAAGAAATATGAGATTAGACTCACTGGTTGGTTAGTTTTCTAATTATTCAAAAACTCCTCAACTCAGACTATATCACTGTTGTAATCTCGGATGTGCCAAAAGTTAATTTCTGAAAACAAATTGCCATTAGAAAAAATTGCATTCGGAAGAGATTATTGAGCGCTTTGTTCTTTTAGCACATTTTGTCATGGTTGATGTATCTTTTTAAAATGATCTGCCTTAGAATTATCAGGGGAAGCAATCCTCCCCCCTAGCTGATCGCCATATAGGTGGTCCTTTCATGAATTTTTATTTGACACATTTTCCATTTTTCCATCATGTTCTTACTGTGTAAAGAGAAAAGCTTTTACAGCTCAGAGAAAAGTTTCAATGACAAGTACAAAAGACTAACAAGAGGAAAAAATCCTGCATATAACAATCCAAAGAAACCCCTTGTAGCATAATGATGTCCACAGTGATGTCAGCTTCAAAACATCCTACATTCTGATGAGAGGAAAAAGCCAATTAGACAAGTTATCCCAAAGCAATGTCAAAAGCCTACAAATTACAGTAGCTACAAAATCCAATTCCAACAGACTTCTACAAACATGTAAATTAATGCCATTGAAAAGCAATGTAATCAGGTCTCATTTATCATTATAATATCTTCTGATATTATAATATCTGCTAAGACCCGATAGCAATCTATGTACATCACAGGCAGTTTATTTAAAGAGGTAACAACTGCTACTCGAGCAGCTCTGAAAACAGCTGTTTTAATTGCCCCAAAAGTAAGCAGGGAAACTGAAATTCAAAAAGTAACCTATTGCATTATTTGCTCAGGCTAAACTAGAATCAAATACATTAATTTCCAAGGTGTGCGGAATAGAATAAAGACCAAGAAGCTTTGCTTTTCCAAAATTACAACAGGTTTTAAATCTCTTCTGAATCTAACTTAATACAGGAAACACCTGAAACTCATAGATAGATACTATGCTTCAAATATTTTTGAGGCCGGAGATAATAAATTAAAGATTACGCTACATTTCAGTGTGGATACACTCCTGAATTATGCTAAAACCATTACTTCCACTTGCAGTCAACGATTTTGCTCTTTCTGGACCATTCATGATAGATAAAGAAGTAACGGTTGAGATTTTTGGCTGTAACAATCTCTAAGTCCTAGGGGCTCTCTAAGGTTGTTGTTTCAACATTATTTCAGCATAACCACTGAACGAAAAGCCTGAACTATCTGAATGAATTCAAAAAGACTGAGCTGTCAGAATCTTTGCTGCATTTTTCTGCTAATTCCCTACTTCCCTGTGCATAAGTTTCAAAAACAGACAACACTGTCTTACTGCAAGTGTGTGTCAGTGAAGAGCACGGAGTAAAGCAGAGGAGAAATAAGAATGACTCATTTCAGCTCTCTCTCCAGTAGACTTTGCTTCTTTACTGGTAAACAAAGCAAAATCAATCTCATCTTTGCCTTTAAAGCATTCAGAAACTATTTTTCCTTACCAAGCATTTGGATCTGCATGTTTTTCTTCTGTGGAAATCTTTGGTAGCAAAGATATGTGGCTTAACTCTCAGGGCTCTATCAGATAAGCACTCAGCGTAGCTCACCCACACTTCTTATAGAGGTTTCCACCCTGCACGCGTAGGTAGCTGTGCCTAAGCCTCTGTTTCTGCAGTTTGCTGAGTGGCATGTTAAAGCAAACCCATTTTCACTGGTACATCAAGCTTGAATACTGGATCAGAAACTGAAATAGTTGAAGTGCCAGTGCAGAGACAGCAGTAGGGAGGGCAGCTGGGGGCAATTCCAGTGTTGGCAAACACGGATTTGCCAGACCCATCTTTGAGAGTATTGGTCAAAAATTATAATCAGTACATTATTCTAGACTAAATATGTATATGTATCTTAAGATCTCATAAGAAATATGAGAGACATTGACAATGTAAATGTATAAACCTAAACATGGAACATTGACAATTTGATTTCTAAAAGCTGGATCCCATAAATACAGGAGACTCAAAAATCTGTAGAGATTTCTTTTAAAGACATTTGGGATTTAAAAGACATTTGGGATTCATCTCATGCTGCTGTTTTGGAACAAATTTGTTGGAAACTTTTTTCCAGAACATTATCTGGTGTGGTTTAATTCAGTGCCAGTTGACACAAGGTAAACTGGGATCAAACTGGTGATCTCAACTTCTCCTATTCCAAATCCAAACTTGCCTTGCAGATTTGTATCCAAAATTTTATCTTACTGTAGCTTTCTCAGGATTATCTGATTGGAGTTTTAAGCCTTGGCACAAATGTTCTCTGAGAGCAGTGAAGAGATGGGACATATGCTTCCAAAAATACCTTAGGAATAGACAGAACATGTTAAGAGACCATAATTACTCACAGCCAGAAATCCTTGCCTCTGGGGAAAACAGGCTTCCTGAATCTCATTCAGTGACAAATATTGACAAGCGCTGTGCCACACTGTGTTTTTCTGACACAGTTTTGTCTAGAAGGTAGAACAGAGTAATATCAAATCAAGGGCAGCTTGGATAACGTTGTAGTTCAGGAAGGAAAATCTTTCATTAAGTTCCTGGTAAATGAGAGACAAGTGCAATGTACATCATCTTGTAGACAGCTTAGTCAGCCTCTGTCAGTGCACCTGGTGCTCTCTTCCATCCCTCTAAAACATAGTTCATAAAAAGAAGCAGGAGTACACACTGTGGATGCAATTTGCATTGCTTCTCATGTGAGATGAACAGCGGGGCAAGGCGTCCTGCACCCTTCTCTTGGCCTGTCCGTCACCCTCCTTGCACGCTCTCTCCTGCCTTGCAGGCTCGGTTCGTCTCTTCGAAAGGTGTCTTGCCAGTCAGGGCTCGCGTAGGGTGCGTGCAGAGAGGAAGGGAGAGACAGCACAGGGGCTGAAGAGGAGATGGCAACGGGCTGTCAGCTGTGGGGAGGGAAATTATCTTGTTTCTTGGTAGGCAAAGTGGAAAAACATAGAATCATAGAATCATAGAATTGTTCTGGTTGGAAGAGACCTCCGAGATCATCGGGTCCAACCATTAACCTATCACTACCAAGTTCCCCACTAAATCATATCCCTTAGGGCCTCATGCTGGGATCCAAAGCTTTCTGAAAGACATTTACCCTGTTGAAAACTATGAATATCTGTCCCTTTGGAATTTAAACATTTTAGCAGTGCTGAACTAAGGCTTGACTTGTCTGATGATTTAGGCTGAATAAATTGATTATCGCTGTTTTGTTAACTGAACTAGGCACCCCAAGTCATACAGGGTAACTTTGGACAACTCACTTCATCTTTCTGTGCCTGTATTTCCTTGTTTGCCTTGTCTAGCAAGTTGTAGATATACCCATATATACACAAATCTGGATTCCTCACGTTATCAGAGTGCAGTCCTCAGTGGTATTTCTACAAACTAGCCAAATACAAATAATTCCTGATAGTTTGTTTCCTAAACTTGTTCCCAGACCCACGGTCTTAGGGTTTTTTTCCACTTCATCCTTAATAATAAACTTTAATAAATTTTCAAATTCATTTTACTTGTATTAAGCTGCCAAGTGGTCCAAGAATTAGAGGTTTCTGATTTTGTTTTACTTCATTCAGCAGACATGGCCTTGGTTTTAGCTTCCCTATTCCCAGGTGCCAGCATAATCTTACTCCATACAGGTGAGGATCTCTAAGTCAAAAAGAACTATGTTTTTCCACCTACCTATATATCTGGCTATATAAAACCTTGCTAAAATTTACTACCTCTATCAGCCTGTGAATATTCCTGGCAGTGTGTCAGCTGCGAGTAAAGCCACCTTGATATGGATGAATTAAACCACTTTCTCTCATCTGGTATTTTGCATGTTGCTTGTTGGGGCAACCTCCTGAGATACAATATGTGGTTTTCATTAAGGTCCAAAGCTTTTGATTTTTTTTTTCCCCCTCAAAGTATATTAAAATCTTATTCAGTAATGGGATATTTATGAACCACATACCAGAAATGGCTATTTTTTTATTAATAAAGAAATAACAGCAAATCCTATGCAATTTGGAAGAGCTTCATTCTTGAGTCATGGTTATAAGTGTTCAGTAAGATGAGATATAAAATGTCTTTAAATATTTTATAATATTTGGCTGAAAATGCATCTGATCCTGGTGCTTGCCTTAAGCTCAAAGATGGAATTTCTTCTGTTTCTGATATGAAAATGACTGCATGTAGACTCTGTATTTTCAGCTGAGTGTTTGTGTGTGTGTATGCATTTGTGAGCGAGACAGAGACTGACAGAGAAGAAGAGATTTAAAGGCACTGTATGTATGTGTTATATATATGTGCATGTATATGTACTTTAAGATGTGTAGTACTAGCACAATTCCGATTCAAAATACGAGGATCAGGAATATTGGCTCGCATTGATAACTATCCATTCTTCTCAATCTGTGCCTCTCTATATGAAACAGATGGTTTGATATTTTGTAGTGATATAGTAAGCATTCCCTCGGCCCAAGCCAAATCTGCCATCGGCAAATTCATTCCTGCTGTAAATTATAACTCAGTTGTCAAATTAAGAATGTGACGTTATAAGAGACCTTGTAGCACTAAGCAATAATTTACTCATCCCTATGATTGTATCCTACTAATTTTTGGTGTGTCCTTCAGACAGATGCCTTTCCCATGCTGGGAGGTTAAGAGACATACTTCTCTCTGCTCCCATTTCTTCCTTGTCACTAAGTTGATTTACTCCTCCCTGGATTTATCTGTTCTCCAGGCTTGTTTGCTCAACCCCACTGAGAGTAACATCTTTCTGCCCTTGGAGTTAAGAAAATCCACTGAACTTCTACTTCACAATAAAAAGAAGAGAAATACATGATCCTGCTGAGATATCCAAATGGTTCTAATACATTATTCTTTACCTTTCAAAGACTGTTAGTTATTGCTATGCATAAAAAATGAAGCGTGTCTCTTTTCTAACAACAGCTATTAAACTAAAAGAATATCATAAGCACAACATTTAAATGTTATCCTACAGCTTCAGATGGGAGAAGACAGATACATGATTATACCTTGTGAGAAAGAAAGGGTTGTGGCACTCTCTTCCTCTTTCTCGTCATTTACATTCTCAAAAATAAATAAATGTGGGATTTACAAATGGTCAGTCTGTTCAGGATGGGAAATTTCTTTACTAATTACCTGCTTTCCCCATAGTCAATAAAAAATTCAAATTCTGCTATCGTCAGAATCAGGGAGTCAGAAAAAAAAAAAAAGATTCAAAATATGTAGGGTAAAATGAGAAGACAACATGTACAATAAAATGATAAATTCTTGCCAATAAACTGTTCAAAGAGTCAGGAATCATTTTGCAGTTTTAATGCTAGAATCTTCTCTGCCTTTAGTAGTAATAGTACATAGGCATAAATGATGTTTTACACAAATAGTAAAAACCTCTGATGAAATCTTACTTTCAAAGAAGACAATGAGAATTTGGTCTTAGAGGGTTATTACTCATGGTTCCTGACCAAAAGAGATTAAAAAGTGATTTATGGGATGGAAAATATGCAAATAATTGTAGAATTTCTATGATGTGCTCTCCAGAAATTCAAATACCTCCCATCGATATCTGTGTTTATATACAGTGGGAAGGATCTAGCCTGGACTTGGCTTATGCTAGGCAAGAGAACATGAATAAAGGATATACAGTTTTCAAACTCAAACTCACCTAGCAGCAAACCTTACCTCACAACCGCATTAGCATGATTTTATCACAGCACCATATTAAAAGCTCACATTGAATTTTTATTTCTGCTGTGACCTTTCATCCTCCATCTGCTTTTCACCACGACTAGTTTCTATTCCCCTACCAAACAGGAGCAGCCTTCTACCCACCATCTTGGGAGGCTGTTCATATCGGATCCCACTCCCAAAAGGCAGTGTGGATAAGGTACACTGATGTTAGCTTCTCTACCCTACTGTGTTAAACACCTACTCAAAAGACTGCATTCTTAAGCACCCATATGCTATATCACATGGAGTACTAATCCTCAGTTATATACTATAAAATGTCTCCGCTTGTAAGCTGCAATAGACCCACACATTACTTCAAAAAAGTTGAAATAATTATGTCTCTTATGACTCACAAGTCATAAGCTCCAGTATTAATCGTGATGTTAGCCTGCACAGTTTGCACATGGCCAGTTTGCTCCAGAGAGGGCTAATGTTAAACAGTGTGAATATGTTGTTACTCTATGACACCTGTCTTCAAAGTCATAGGTCAGTGCCTGGCTTTCTTTTGTGAGTAACACAGACGTAACTTGTGTCGTCGCATAGTTGCGTGGTAGGAGTGCTTCCCGCCCCACAACAAAGATGCCAAACGAAGGGGAGGTGCCTCACAGTGCCAACAACCTCTCCCACAGCTTTCACTCTCAAACGCCTCCTGCTCCATACATCCCATTCTCTTCTCTTCCTAGTCCAAAGCTCCCATTTTGCCAATCGCTCTTTCCCAAACCCATAAATTTCCCTTATTTTTTCCTCAGCACTGAGTTTTGGGGCAGGGGTGATGCTCCTTTATCACTGTACCAGCTGAATTACTCAAGACACATGAAACCAGGAGAAAGACCCAAACATGGATATGGCCTTGCTTTTTAGCGCTTAGGGAATTGGATGAGAAGATGTCTGCTTAGTAGCCAGTAGGAAGATTGCCCTTTGCTTGTAAACTTGATTTTTTGTGTGTTCTGTTTGGAAACACATCTTTCACAGGCTTCACTTTTGTGTGGAGCACATTATGCTTCAGCAGGTGAGTGTGTATGGTAGAGGCACGTTTAGGAATACACTTAGTTTGGAGACCCAGGAACAAAAGATTTGTCTGAGTGGTATCTGACCCCTGAGGCATCCATTTCCCTGACAGCTTTTTAACCCTAAGTACTCAAACAAAACAGGAGGGAAAACAGAGTGAAAAGCACAGGCGCAGCACGGAGTGCAGTTCTGCAATATTCCCCTCATGAGTTAAACAGCAGGATGGCAAAACCACGCTGATGTGTTTGAGTTTTACGAAACTTTTACATCTTGTTTTGTTTTGCTTTGTTTTATTTTAGTTTTGGACTTAACAAAACTACTGGGAATTTCATGACACTTTTTGTTTCTCCTCAAGTTAAGCCATTGATTTTTCAAGGGAATTGTAATAAAAAATGTGCATTTCTAACCAAATGAAAGCCTATGCTATGCAAATAATAATGATTCTACCTTGAAAGTAATTCTTGCCCTGCTTTTATGATTACCAGGGGAATAAACTTTAAAATGAAAGAAAATAAAAAAAAAAAAAAGGAAAAAAAGAAAAGATCCATGAGTACCAGCCAGCTGAGAACTCAAATTTCGTTAAGACTCAAATAGAACTGGTATGTTGGAAGTTTTTGATTCTGAGTCCAGGCATACTTAAGGTTGAATAATAAAATACTATATTTCACTGTTCATCCAGCGATAGTCCTGGACTACTGCACTCAAAGCAACATTTGTCAGTCGTCTGTTATATAGAAGTGCTGCATTTAACTTGCTATGATTAAAATGAAGCTATTTCTTTCTTTATTTGTACTATTAGAGTGACTTTTTTTTTTTTTGTTCGCAGGAAGATGTTAGCTTGTGGGTTTTTTTAATTAAAATTAAATTGGATTTTTTTTATTTCATGCCATTTGAAATAAATGCTAAACATAAAGCACATGCTTGAAGTGTTTTTTCACAGTGTGGAGGACAGACAGAGGAGGCTGAATAGCACCTTAAAACCATGGGCATGGAAAGGAAACCACAGTACCAGAGAGCTAAAGCAGACCAGCAGCTGCAGCTCGTAGTCTGAATTAGACATGGATAATGCATGGAGTTTGTTACAACAGGATAGGCAAAAACAGCCAAGATGATGGACGGACAAAACCGGCTCCAGAGTGTGAGTTTCCTCACTTACCTTAAGCACTCTCACAGGGTAGAGTGAACGACCATCTAAAAGATTTCTGTCTTCCCATTGACAACTGAGGAAGCCTAGATGACCTTCTTAGGCTCAATTTTACTTTTTAATAGGTAGGTAAATAACGTAAATCCTGTTTTATTTTAAATGAATTGTCTGAATTCCCTCTGTTATCCAGAATGTAAACATTTCAGTGTGTTTGGAACAGGAATTGCTGACACTGAGTTTAATAGGACATTTTAGAAGTTCAAATTTTATTTGCATTCCAAATTCAGGCATGGAAAGAACTACCCCTAAAGTAAAACACAGCATGGAAAGCATCATTTTGCTTTCCAACCTTCTTTTCATGTTGACGATAAGTAGCAGATGTAATGTGCTGATTATGATCTACGAAGATTGGCAGAGAGAATGTAGATTGAAGCTGTACAAAATGGCCTCCATCCCACCTCATTTTAGTGTATTATCTCCCATTACATGAAGCCATCCTTCTAAAGTAAATGCTGACATTGTCCATATGGGAAAAAGGATGCATTTGAAGGCATCTCCCCAGAGGGTGAGTCTGTTTGTTGGTTTTTAGGTGTTTCTAACTTCAGGGAAGCAATCAGCATCATCCACAGTTGTTAGAGGAACATCAAACTGAATAGCCCTTGGCTTCTGAAGTAGAAACTGTTTAGCCCCAGCTTTAGCAAAGAATATAAAATCGGATGTTGATTCCTAAGTAGCTCATTTCGGTTCAAATGTACTTATCACTGTGACAAGCTCTGCTACTCGTGCTGAAGCGTAATAATAAAGGACAAACAAACTTAAAGACCTTGGTGTCTGCCAGAGGTAGATGCGATACGTCAAACATCTACTCATGACAAGACTTTTTTGAAATACTGCTGCATCCATGATAACAGTTGCAGACAAAATATTCTCATTTTCCTCTCAGATAGAAAAGGCTGCATTTCCCCTCCTCCCTATCTTAAATATCACAGCCTCGTGGTACATCATTTTCACAGTGCGTAGACAATGTCCTGTCTCATTTGCTGCATCTAATCTTCTGAAAAGCTCATGTGATTTTCAGCTTTGTCCAAGCATTTTCTGAAAGTGTCTAATTTTGTCTTGATGGAAATGTAATTTCTTAGTTCACTAATACAACCATTCACTTTAGCCATTCCTTCTCTAATTTTAAAGATTATGTCTTCTTCTGATCTCATTATTATTACACTTGTCATTCAAAATGAGAGGAGGAGAGAAAGAATTGGAATTATGGCTCCCTGATGAATTCCATCTGTGCTTATGGAAATCAGGGATGTGATGTTCATTTTGAAGTGTCACCACAGCAAAAATAGAAGTCAATTCAAGAGCAATAAAATACCCAAGTTTGGAAGGCCAACACCATGACAATGAGAGGCATATACTTTTCTTATTATCTACAGGTACTACTATAACACCTAAGAACCATAGTCACAGCAAAACCACAGGGAAAGAAAAAATAAAAATCCACACAAAAAAACCAAAACAGCATCAGCAGACACTTATTCCTATTTCTTGTTTCTTTCACGCAACTGCATATAATTTTCACTATCAGTTACACCATTTTCAAATTATAATGCATTTTATAGATCCCATCTGTGCCACAGAATAGGATTTTGCACCAAATACAGTACAGCTAACTTTCCAAACAATAAGAATTTACACCATAGTAAGACACATCAAGACAGACAGTTTTTAATTAGTTCTCAGAGGAAGGGGAATTCAGTAAACCTATCTGTCTTTCCCATGTCTTCCGAGTTGTGAAGTTCAATCCATCTACATAGAAAGTCTTGCTTCTTACCATGGTATTTGAAGACCAAAAGCAAAGTCTGTCAATAAACAATCCATTTGGTATCCTCCAGTGAGGAAAGAGCTTTGATTTCCACAGTAAATTAATTCACTGAGAGAGAAGGGGGTTTTGTTGTTTTTTAACTTTCCTGTCTTAGGATCTCACTCAGACATGTGCACACACATATACACACATGAAAAAGACAAATGTAGCAACAAAACATATGGCACATATGTCCCAATAGCTATATGCCTAAGGCCTTGAGCATAGATTTTTCTCTAGTCCATTTCTTTTTTGAATAGGTATTTCCAAATCGTTAAATATAAAACCTGACTTTAAAAAAAAAAAAAAAATACTGGAAGTCATCTGCTTAGTACTGTGAGAATTGAGGCCCAGCAAATCCAGAAGAATAGTCACTTTAATCTTCTGTTTAGGAAAGGCAGAAAGTCGATACTGGATCCAGCCTTATGATAATGAATGTACAAGTACATGGTCATAATACTCGTAGCAAAACAAGGTTGGGTGGAGCTGCAGAGATCTCTTCTGACCCCAGTTCAGAAATAAATTCTAGGTCAATAATACTATCAGCCTTAGCTCTTTAGCCATTTGGGCCATAAAATTTCTTAATGTTGAATTTTACTGCCTACCTCTGGAAAAAAAAGAGCAGTTATCTAAATAGAAGTGTATTACAATATGCAATGAAAGAAGCATAGTAGGTCCAAGCGCAGAGAAACCTTAGAAAAGGGTCACTACCACGAGGCTTATGGTAACATGTAATCTGAACTGCTGTTTCCTTCTAATTTACAATGTGTGACATCAATCTCTATCTTTGACTTTTACTTTGGTGCCGTTTGCTTTTGGGACAATACAACTATGTAGCCCTTTCCTTATGGATTTCCTTATGGAGACATTTACCAACCCATAGAAAAGTCTATGTTAAAGACATGGCTAATCAGGCTACAAGTAGAATGAAAATTTGTGAAGGGCTGTTTGCCTCTCCATGGCTTGACAAGGCCACTATGAAGATCTATACTTCATGAGCTACAAACACACGCCGGTTAGGACAGACAATTGCATTACATGTAGACATGGCAGAGCCAGGCTTTGTCAACCACCAGTTACACAAAAGGCTCAGCAACACAGGCCGTGACGGTGGGCAAGACAAACACGGCAGGCCCATGCCATCCCAAGTTCACTGTTACCCAAGTCAAAATTACCTTGGAGCATGTCAAGGCATATCCTGCAAACCCATGTTTGCCTGCTGAATAAACATGCCTGTGTTCACATTTTGAAAACCAGGCTCAGCAATCTGAGGAAGTTTTTGGAAGAAGCAGATGTCAGAAAAACAATTTGGAAAAGTAAATGATCACATGTATGATATATGGTGTATATATTAAAAATGCCTTCCCTGCGTTACCGGTATATTAAGATATTGAAGTTGAAAGGATGTTATTTAAGTTGCTTGTTGATTTTCTGCCTTATCCTCAGCACAGACAAAGAAAATAGACTACTCAGTTGCAGTTTTGTTTACAGGCACTTACTTGCATTCAATGAGACTGCAATCAGTCACTAAGCTATCACACATCCCTTTTTCTCTTGTTTTGGAATAACTTTTCGTTTTTGTTATGTAAATAACTGCAAGGTAGATATATCAAATAAGTGGCTTTTGTAATCTCACAGGTACACCAGATACAAAGTGCACCTCTATAAACTTCTCAGTCTTCTCACGTTAATGAGGAATGCCAATGTGTTGCATAAAATACCAACAAAAAACCTATGTTGTTGGACTAGGGAATGAGCACTGTGGGGATACTTAAATCAAACTGCCTTAATCTATTGGTAATATTTAAAAACACTGTTCTCTCCAGCTTGACAGCCTAACCACAGGAAAGGAGCAAACCAAGTTATTGCTTTTCCATACGGAAAATTTCATCTTAAAAAAAAAAAAAAGAAAAAGAAAAGAAGCACTGTTGTTTGTTTGCATGGTTGTTTCACCATACGATAACTTTCCTCTGGTCAGAAGTACAAGGCACTACTTCAGAGAAAGAGGAAAACCCAAGCATCTGGGTCACTGCTCTGGCAGGCCACAGTGGACAGCTGAAGAACAGCAAGAGAATCAGCCAGAATGCCAGGCACAAGTACAAAGACCCGAATCATTCATTTAGGGAATGATTGAGGAAAGTACTTAAACCTGTACTTGACATTTAGCAGTGTTTAAAAGTCGTTGACTGTAATTGATGCATGTGCATATTTAACAAGCATATATTTCAAAGGCATTCCTAAATAAGCATATTTTCATCTAATGGGTGTTGTTACAGTCCTGAAGATTGAGGCATATGAATGAAGCAAGGTTTTCAGGAAGAGATAATACCTGATGATACAACTGAGAAAAATCAGTCTTTTGATACAGAAGCCTCCTCCGCTTTAGAAACAACTCTGAAGGATTATCTGCTTTGTCTAACTGTGTAAGTTGTTTTTATAAGAGATATTATCTCTCTACAAACTATTCTGTAATGGGACTTCAGAGTTTCATTCTATTCTGAAAAGTGACTGTACAAAAACATTCCTACTCCAGAAATCTCTACCTTGTGTGTACACAATCATTTCTACCAAGAGGATGTTTATCCTTCAAGAGCAAGTACATCTGGAGCTCCTGTTATTGTTTTTCCCCTGACATGGTTAAAAGAACATTGCACTTTGTGAAGAAGATGAGAGTTTAACTGTGTACATTGTACTAAAGTTTTAGTAAGGTTCAACAGCAACACTAGTAGTTCTGAGGTATAAAAGCATCAATGGGGAGCGTGAGCTGGGTTCTACTCCCACTTGTGTACTGAGCTAAACGGCTAGCTGCGTTTCCATTGCGACAGCAAATTCTACTCTCAAGATTTCTTTTTTTTTTTTTTTTTTATCAAATTCGCTCTCAAGATGGTATTTTACACAGCAGTAGTGATAATTAGGGAATTCAAATGAAAGAACAAAGTACTGTAAGGCTGCAGGGAAAGTCTTTATATCAGTTTTATATAACCTTCATCTTAATATCATAAATTAATGCAGTTATGCCTTAAACAGTTAAACAACATTGCACATGTGGCTTTTGAGGAGCATTAACACGAAACCCTGTTAAAGTGAAAAAATGTTACTGTGGATACATAATTGAAACAATTACAGTGTCACAAGCTCCCATACAATGTGGATTTTAGTGTAAAAGCCTCTCCTCTTTGAATGGCATACTTCAAAGCTTAGGAGTCCATTCAATGAACTTTGGGAAGCTCTTAATCCTTTTGGGTTTTTTCCTTCTTTTTGCCTTTTTTTCCCCTTTAAACATTTGTGGGAAGTTTTACAGTATGCAGGCAGTGATTTTTAATTGTTA
Organism: Phoenicopterus ruber ruber; assembly: GCA_009819775.1. Lineage (NCBI taxonomy): Eukaryota > Metazoa > Chordata > Aves > Phoenicopteriformes > Phoenicopteridae > Phoenicopterus > Phoenicopterus ruber. The sequence goes on along the minus strand of CM020215.1, from coordinate 183,039,226 downwards.
TTGTTTAGTGTAACAGTTTCAATGTGGCTTGTATAGATATAATTATAGAAAAATACTCATTCTGTTTAGCTTTAAACCATGCTATTTAAATGATTAACACAGAAACGGACTGATTTACACCTATTCAACCTTGATTCCATCAATTATGTATCTCATATGTACATGAGGACAGACCCAAAAAGAAGTAGTTGTGGAACTCCTCATATAATGAAACCAACCCTTGTTTTATTTTAATATTTCTCATTTTATAACCTTTGTTTTCTTGGTTTGCATAATCACATGGAGTTTCACTAATTCTGCAGACGATCTGGAGTAATCTCTGCTTTCTGATACATGACTTCTTCCTTTCCTCCCTATCAAATATAAAGTGTGAGTTCAGAAAAGACATGTATGATATCATGTCTATCCAAAATTACTAATCCCAGCGAGCTAGAAACATATGCCAACAAAACACCATTGGAAAAGCTGCTCTGAAATTAAAATAATATTAATATAATAAAATAAATATAAATCCAAATGTGTATAATAGCACTGTAACTCCATCAATCATAAATGAGGAACGCAAATAATGAATGATTTAATGTTGCCACAAGAGACTAAAATCTCAACTGGTAATTAATTATAGGTATACTAGTGACTGGCTCAGAAAGCCAGGTTGTACATTTATTTTTCCTATATTTTGTCAATTGGGCTTTTCGTTTGCAAAACCATGGGATGGCACGAAGCCAGATTCATTGTAAATTTGGACAGAATCCCTTGGGTTTTTTCCAATTCTACAAAAGGTGAACTGAAGCGTACTCAGCTTCACAAAGCTGTACGAGTCATGTTTTGGTGTTGCAGGCAAAGGAGATGTTCTTAGCTAAGGCATGCTTCTAGTCTCTACCCTTAAATTTGAGCCCCTGTTTCTGTGCCCATCCAGGTAAATAAAAGAGGGCCAGAGATCAATCACTGTCCATAAGGCCAAGTGACTTGTACCAAGTCAAGGCTCATGCTCCCCATTGAAGTTTCATTCTGGAGAGAAATCTGGTTTCAGGGGACTACAGCAGAACCAGGGAGGGACCTGACAGCTCAGCGGTGCGGGTAACCAGGGATGTAGTGCTTGGGTGTCGTGGTTTAACCCCACATTGTAACCCAATACCACGCAGCCGCTCGCTCACTCCCCCCCCTCCCTGTTGGGGTGGGGAGGAGAATCGGAGAGAAAGGAAAACTCGCGGGTTGAGATAAAAACAGCTCACCAGGACAGCAAAGGAAAAATATGAAAATATATTAATAATGATAATAATGATAATATATACAAGGATAATAGAATATATAAAACAAACGATACACAATTTCTCACCACCCGACGACCGATACAGCCCGTCCCGAGCAGCAGGCAGGGAGCAGGGGTATCCCCCCCCAGCTATCCCAGAACAGCAAGTTCCAGGGAAAGCAGGCGAGGGAACAAACAGCTAAACGAGTGAAAAACAAAAAGGTAAAAATAGGGAAACAAAAAGCAACCCGAAGGGAAGCTTAAGGATTAGGGCAAGTTAAAGGTCTCAAAAGCCTCAAAAGCCCAAAAGACCAAAAAAGATCTAGTAAAAAAAAACTAGTGGCCCACCGACCGACCCTCGCTTATATCGGGCATGACGTCTATGGTATGGAATACTCTCTTTGGCCAGTTTAGATCAACTATCCTGTCTCTACCCCTCCCAAGTTTTGCATCTGCACGTTAGCAGAACCTGGAAAACAGCAAAATGTCCTTGGTCGTTCAGCAGCAACCAGCAACATCAGTGTGCTATCACTGTTCTTCTCACACTAAAGCCAAAACATAGGAGCTGCTGAAAACAAAACTAACTCCATCCTGGCCTAAACCAGGACATTGGGTTTGCTTCTGTCCTTCTCTGCAGATGTTTTCTGAGTCATGGAGTCAAACAGAGAGTGCGTGAAAGGGGAGCTGCCTCCAGTCTTGTAAGAAGCAACAAAACCATATCCAGCTTCTTAACATTTTTCATCAGGCTTCCATTGTTAACCACCCCTCCCCAAACATTCTTGTAATCAAAGGCAATAATCTCAGGTTCCCGCTACTCTCTTCGCCTCCCCTGTGTGGTGAGATCCCCTACACTGAGTGGTACTTCCAACACCAATTTCCTGCTTTCTGAATGGCAACTCTATCCACTAGAATACACAGCAAAGTTTGACACTGAAACTCTATCAGGCACTCAGGGAAAAGCTTAACAAAATTCTGAGTGAAAGAAGGACCCATTATTTTCTAATAATTCCCTATAATTTGTATGAAAGTTGTTTATATCTAACTTAAGTAGACTGGAGGTGTACTTTTTATCTCATGGATATTTCCAATGAGGCATTTGCATCCATGGTGTTGACCAAGATTCCCTTCACAGCCACAGGCAGTTCTAGGGTATGATTCCATTATAAGTAACTGTTCACAACAGGAAAAATGTTTATGCTGTTTCTGGAATTAATGGGAAGAAGGATGACACCTAATTAAGGAGACAGTCTTCTTTAGACTTTGCTTTAATCTTTCGTGCAACAAGAAAATGAGGCAATCATCTCATCTCAGAATTGCGTAGGCTGGAAGGGACCTACAAAGGTTTCCAGCCCGACCTCCTATTCAAAGCAGGTCCAAATCAAATAGGCTGCTCAAGGCTGTGTCTGACTGAATTTTGAATATACTGAGGCACAGAGACTCCACAGCTTCTCTAGGCAACTTGTCACATGATGATGCTCATGGTAAAAAAAAATTCCTCTATATTTAGTGTAAACAATTTCCTATGTTCCAACTTCTGTCTATTACCTCTTATCCTTCCACTATTCACTTCTGAAGAGTCAAGCTCCAGCTTCTCTACACCCACCTCTAGGTAGCTTAGTGTTCTCTTCTTAAGGCTGAACAGACTGAGCTCTCTCCACCTCTCTTCATATCCCATGTGCTCCAGCCCCCTGACCTTCTTGGAGTTCCTCCAGCAGAATTATTCCAGTATATCACCTTTTTCTTCTGTTGGGAAGCCCACAACTGGACACAGTACTCCAGATGTGGCCCCACAAATGCTGAATAGAGGGGAAGAATCAGTTTCCTTGACCTTTTGACTACACTCTTGATTATACAGCCTATTAAGTGGTGGGTCTTCTTTGCTGCAAGGGCAGACAGCTGACTCATGGTCAGCTGCTTGTTCACCAGGACCCCAAACCAAGAAAGCAAAGCTGCTTTCTAGCTTGTTGATCCTAACATGTGCTGCTGCATGAGGTCATTCCATTTCAAATGCAAACTGGAAATAAATCTTCAAACAGATCTAAAAAGTGAAGTGTATCTCCCTCTAGAATTCTGGGGCATGTTAAGAGAGACAACTTAATTATGTAGACTAGCTCCATCCAAGGATGCAATATCTGCCAGAGCCCATTCTGGTATTTCTACAGGCCAGCAGCACTGGTTCCATAGAGCAGTACACAGTCAGAAGCTCAGCACAATACCTGTCTTCACATTTTCGTTTCATTAGAGCTAATACAGCATATTGTAGATATTGATTGTGTTTCACTAACAGGAATTCCATGCATACGCCGTGCCCCATGCAGTGCAGCATAGTACCCAAGAATAAATAACAGACTGAAAAACAGACCTGGTCTGTTTTTTGGGGGTTTTTTGCAGGTCTCTGAAAACAGACATGCTCATACCTGAGACTGTCCCATTATTAAATACTTTAATTCAATATGCAATTAAGTCATTATGCCCAGAATGGTAGCTGCAAATGATATTTAACTATGTGGGAAAAACTAAATATGTTCCCAAGTGCCTGCAGAACTAGTGTAGCAAGCAATGGTTGATAGCAGGGGCTTTTGGAATACAGGCTCAGGATGATAGCTGAGGCATCAAGGGCATAAAACAACACCCAAATGATCACTGAAAGAGTATACAGCCTTGTGAGCAGGTAGAATCCATTTTAGAGCGTAAGAAAGAGCATGTACACAGCATAAGTAAAGCATCCTATACAAAGTGAAAACACAAAGCAGGTAACAGGAAGATGGAGAAGACTGTCATAAGAATTCCTGGATAAGGATGGTAAACGCCACTGCTTATTTGCAGCTGGTCCCTCTTCCTCTGGGAGAGAGAGAGCACAGCTTTTAGCTTTGCTGTTCACTACATTTTGCTTCTGTGAGTGAGCAATCACATACAAAGTGTTAAGCTTTGTTTTGCCATTTGATTGCGCATGTTGGAATTTTAAAGAGCGATTTGTGTTTGTGCTTGTGCTTGTGTCTGCACGTGTGTATTTTCTGCTCCCACCTTCCCATGCAAGAAGGTGGTTGATACTTCAGCATGAGTCAGAGTAAATTCAGATGGCAGGTGTCTGCACACATATGGACTGCAACGTACTGCAACTATGTCGCATAGTAGTGCATTGTACTATAACAAATTACCTTAAGAAATTATGATGATTACAGTAGTGAGCTGGTGAAAAGACATCTGTCAATATAGCATCATCTTTGCTGCTCTTTCTAACATTAACAGGGAACCTGAGCAGTCTGCGGTAATGAATGAATTTGCTCTCAGTAACCCTTTTATAGAGCAGCTATATTCCAAACATAACCAGATCCATAAAACAGATAGCTGGACAGAGAGGTGAAGAGAGGTGAATATAGATGTTTGGATTTTTGGCTGAGGTGATCTACCCTTGTTCCTACAGAAAATATGTAGTACAAAAATACTAGTACATTAAAAAAAAAAAAACAAAAAACAAACAAAAAAAAAAAACCAAAAAGAGATTTTGTTCCTAAAATACATTTGAAGCAAGAATGGAGGTTCAAGAGAGTGAATCAAAATCTGAACATCTTTAGGTAGCTGACATAGGTCATTAATGCTTATTTTAACTGGGGAGAACGAGGGCAGGGGGGGTTTCTATATTTATGCTATGGAAAAGTCCACAGAAGAGATCACTTCTTGTCTGGGCTCAAGCATCTCCTGAAATAAGACTCTGAAAGCGGGATGTTCTCATGTCTGATTTGTTAGGTGTACACAGAGGACACCAAACAAACACTGAAAATATTTGCACACTGCACAAAAGAATGCCAGTTGCAGGATCTCTATACACAAAATCTAGCCCTGATCTAAGGACACTGACCACAAATGTCTCCATTGAAAAAGAGAGGCTTATTTAAACAGAATTTAGGGAAAAATCATAACCCTGGCTTTGCATTGATTTTCCCTAATGGAGGACACCTTTCCTTTCTGACGGTAGGAGTTTAGGGTAGCCAGCCTCCTTTTGTTTGTGTCAGCCATTGTGAATAGCACCTTAAATCTCCTTTTAGATATTGCCATAAACCCATTAGACGGCCTTTCTGAAAGAGGAACTGGTAAGAACTTAGCTAACATTTTTATATGTGTAAATCTTGATTTAAAGTTGTTTTCCAGATTTCTGAAATCTTTTTGTTTCCTCAGAACATTCTTCCCCTCTTCCTCCCATTACTTTTAAATTGTAATCGTTGTCTGAAGCTTTCCATAGTGCTTATTCATGACTGCTCTGGCTTTCAACTTTCCCTTGATATTGAAATGGCTAAATTGTGAGTTTATAATGTATGATTTAGATTTAGATTTTTTCTTTCTTAAATGGAGAGTAAAGCTTAAAGGAGAGCACAGCTGCAGGAAGTATTATTGAAACCCTGAGTACTTTGTCATTTTGAAATCACCCTCCAATTGCCACACATATACATAATAAAATCTGATGCTATGCTGTCATATTTATTGTTTGACTGAATTTTTAACATCATTCTCATTACTGATGTCATTACGAAGTAACAGAATCACAGTAATCTGTAACTAACTTGATAAACTCTCCTGAGCACAATAAATAAAAATAAAGATAACCGTCCTATGAGTAAGAAAGGAAAAGCGGTAGGAATAGAGGTAGCTAGAAATGTGAGCCATGAGGGTGGGAGTGCTACAGGCTGTTATTCATACTTATTATCTTTCATGAAGCCCCCACATGCATTAAGCACTTAAAGGTGACAATGCTCAAGGTATGTGAGATGAACATAGATTAGCAGAGGGTAGGAATATTTGCAGTGCCTTCCTCACATATTTTAATTTCCTCCTCTCTAACCTATCCTTACAGATAGGTGGATGTTAGTACTGCTGCTAGTTTGGAGGGCTCTGTGATGGAAGAGTCAGGATTACCCTCATCCGTTGTTAAGCAACAGTTGTTAAGCAACAGTACATAATAAAGCTGCTCTGCTGCAGAAACGTAGTATACCAGACATACTGTCTGTTATTAAATGGCTTCTTAATATTGGAAGGAGCATCAGGCTTGATTCTGTGTTCTGCTGGATTGGTATAATTCTAGTGAATTGGTACACTCATAACAGTGAAGTGCACTGATGGGATGTTCAAGTCCCAAAATTATAGAAAGGTAAAATACACTGTGTAATAAACAGGTAAGCAATGACTTTGTAGAATTATATGTTTTTTGGTTTGGGGGTTTTTTTTTAGTCTTTTCCCAACATAAATTAATATTTCATGTTACTCAGATTTGCTAAAACTCTCAATTTTTTAATATATTGGGCGCCTCCCTCCAAATCCAGTTTCTGGCTAGGAGACAAGAAAAATCAAATTAATCATTTTGAAATTCATATTTAATAAAAATGAATCCTAACCAAGCAGATGGGACATAGTATAACATTTTTTTTTTAGTCTCCAGTGTCTAACCCTTTTTCTCCCACTCTGGGAATTCTGGCTAATGATAGGCTATTATGGAGAAAATTCAGTAAACACTCCATATCAATTCACACTGCATATAAATAAGCCATTTCAATCCATAAATCAAATTATTATAAATGATTTTGTATGCAGTATGGTGAAATATAGTTCACAGGGAAAATGCACTGCAGGATATTTTAGAACAACCTACTCAATAGTGTTCAGGTTGTTCAAGATTAAAATTAAAACAATAAACTTCACTCTGGATGTGTCTTCATTACCAAAGCCCTGGATCATTTACTTTAACAATGTCAACCTGCTCTCACTATCACATTCAATTTAATTAGGAAAGGAAGTAATATGCAAGAGCACACCTCGTGGTATTCCATTACCTTGGAGAAAAGCACTATCAACTTCCAGAAATAAAAGACAGTCTTGCCTTCTTCTCGCCCTCCTTTCCTCTGTGTTGTGGGAGCTATATTCTAGAATGGGGAGAGGGAAACTATGACATGTCAGAAAACCATCTAAAAATGAAGCCTTCAGAAGGGGAGGTGTGGGGTGGGGGGGGGGGGATAAAAGTAAAAGGAGCTCAAGCAGCGTTTGGGTCTGCCCCCTTTAGGTTCAGTGGGAATTTGAGGTTGACATCTGTGGGAATGAAAGCTGGCCTCAGCTCATGTTCTTCTCTTTTCTGACTGAGAGAAGAAGAAAAGATAAGGGCCCTTTGACTCTAAGACCGGCCATGCAGTGGCATTGATGCATGCTGTCTTTTCACCTGCCAGTGGTCTACGGTCTGCTCTGCAGCAGCTGGATATGGAGCCAAAGTCGGATCTCTGACAACAATATCTAGCTCTGGGTTCATTTTTTTTTCTAGCCAATCAGTTAGAGAAAGGGGTAGATAAATTGCTAAATATTCTGTCAAGTCGACATAGCTTAAAAGAAAAGACCCTCAGTTTCCAAAAAATATTCTCCATTATAAATTGTTTCCATTAAGAATAGCAGATTGTCCATCCTACAATCATTCTTTCTCTCTCTCTCTGTAGATCAAGAATGGAGTCCTTACTCAGCTTGTATTTCGTCCTTATTCATACAACACTTCTGCTGACTCTGAACTGATCAAGGGAGGAAACCCTGAGTCAGGAATTGGCTGCAAATTAGGGAAGATGAGGCAGCTACTTCCTAGTTTAATGACTAAAAGCACGATAATAAATCTCTATACTTGCCCATTTAGAGAGCTCATCAGTACATTTACACAGCTGGTGTTAGCTTTGTGTGGTTAGGTTTTTTGTTTGTTTGTTTTGTTTTATTTTGCATTTAGCTGTAATGAAAAAGGTGTACATATGCATATTTGTCTTAAATACTTCACAAATCTCTGAGGGGAAGGGTAGCAAATGTGCCTGTCAAAAGCCTCTGTTGCACTAAACTTGTGGCATTGAGCAGCAAACTTTGCAGTTAAGCGTTATTGTGTTGTTACAGTTCTCTGTCCTTATCTCCTGTTCTGGAGTTGGACATGAGAATGGCATGAGAGCTTCAATGGGATCTCTGCACCAGCCAAAAATCTTTCAAGACAGAGGGACAGCACAACTGTCACATTGGATTAGAGTCAAGGTCTATCTAGTTCAGTGGTCAGAACCGAAAGGAGGTCAGCAACGAACAGATGTGAGATAATATAGCCATACATAGCCTCCTTTTGGACATTAAACTGGCAGATAAACCTCAGTTACAGGGTAAGCAAGTTTTAGGTCACCTCTATTTCACAAGAGGTCATCAAAGTTACTATAGCCCAGCTAAGGATTTGAACAAGAGAAAGGATATTTGCTAACTTAGTTCAATGATATCCTGTGGAAAAAAAAAAGGGGGGAAAAAGCAAACCCTACCCCCCAAGCAAGAATTAGTTAAGCTGATATGAAAAGTTAAAGAAAAAACATGATCCAAGACAAAAAAAAATAGAAAATCAGAATTTGTTTAAACACTAATCAGTCAACCCAGATCTGCATACTTTCTCTTAAAGTAGCATAACACAATCCACACTGCCACCAAAACAAACAAACAAACAAACCCTCAAAACCAAACAAAAAAACGCAGTCCAAATTCACTTCTGCTTGATTATTGGAAGTTTCTTTTAGCTGTTTTTATTTTATCATTGGTGACGCTTTATATAGCTTCACAGAATCTGTATCTATGTTAATAGAGACTCTTCTTCATTTTGCAGCTCTCCTGAGGCTATCGCTCCTCAGCCTTTCTTATACTTCTACAGTCCAGCAATAAAAATAACCTTAAGAAAAGTGGAAAAAGGCAGATCCTTCTCATAGTTACGGCCAACGGGAAAGCCACACCCTAGTACTGTAGCCTCTGTGAGACTGAACTGCCAAAGAGAATACGCATGTACACACACACACACACACAGGTGTGCGTAAGCGCGAGTACACAAATTAGCAATGCAGATAAACCTATGCCATCAAGGTGAACTATCAGTGGAAGCTCTTATATGAACCTCTGAAAATGTCCCCTGCCGTGTTAATCTCATTTATCCCACACGGTTTGTTCAGCTCCAGAAATAATTGTGCCAAAAAGGCTGACTGGGATAGGACCGGGAATGACCTCATTAGCATTTAGCGCCATCACCATAAAATGGAGAAGATAATCAGAAACAGGAGGAGGAAAGATAAAAGGAACAGAGTATAAAAAGAAAAAATGATTTTTTGGCATTGTGCTATTGGACTTTGATGGATCCCTATTGTCAAATGAGTGTAATTTGTAAAGATCAATGGTTTTAGTTAAACTCCAGTCCATGGTGTCCCATCTTCTAATTCATCTACACAGCATATGTTTTTTCTTTTGTAAAGAAAGGAGCATAAGGTCTTTCTCAAGCATTTTTATTGGTGTTTTTTTATCTGTACAGCTCAAATGAACTGTAAAGCTCAAATACTTAATGGATACTTTAACCAATATTCTTTGTCTGTAAGGTGAAATATGTCTGATAATGATTGGGAAGATTTTGTTTCAGTACTTCCCATTAAGAATCAGCACTTACCAAGAGCTGCTGTTGAGGGCACTGCATACTCCAGTAAGCTCCCAAATATAAATTCTAAGTGCTGCCGTAGAGCTGTCTGCGTTTCTCCAACTCCTTATCTCTTCTTCTTTTACCTACACATAGGTACACACTCCCAAATTATCAGAGCTCATGAGCTCTGTCCTTTGCAGTTGTAAAGTACTTAGACTCACACGGTTCCTCAGGGTCTCAGTGGCTCTCCCTCTCCCCTCTCCCTTGCACCTCATGCTGCTGGGCGGTTGTTCTTAGGATGCCCCAAATTATCAGTTTTTCTGGTGCTTTCTTCCTACAAATCCCTACTGATGAGCATGACCACTTATCACATTTTCTGCGGACTGACTAAAGAGACCGCCACTAGCAGCTATTCTTCTGCGCTTGCCTGTGAAGTACTTTCTGACTTCTGAGGGTCAAACAATTATCAGTTTCAGATCGTCTGGAAGAGACACTAAGCAAAAATATAGTATAAATGATTTTAAAGGAATTGCTAGGCATTCCATGAGAGCTTCAAATATAGCCAAATAATTCCCCTTGACAGTAGAATTGGACATGTGCTTTCACAGCCCAAAGTGAGATTTTCTTTTTTAATTCTAGTTTTGATTTTAATGTTTTGATTATAATATTCGCCAATTTCTATCTTAGTCACGAAAGTCTAATGACTCTTACGGCTTCATTACACACCAACAGTAAGTCCTGTGGTACCTTTCAAAAGGTTTGAAATATTTTGGCTTTCATTTCATGAAGTTATGACACATTTAAAAGCATCTTAGAGCATTTGAAAAATGTAGGCTCTAAAATCAAGAACCACGTATGATAACTATACTTACAAGTGTAAAACGTACGTAATTCCATACTTTTCTACAACCATGAAGAAGTAAAAGCAAGCTATCAACAGGCTGCTTTTGTTAGCTAGATCTGATATTTGCTTTTCCTTTCTATTTTAATCAAGGATGGCAAAGTCCTTAATGAATTCTGCCTACAAATGACAGTTTGGTGAGCCTTAGGGAACACCCCGCTTTAGATGTGTTTTCATCCAATAGAAATTAATTGACCTATATTCCTAAGAAGTTCTTACTTTATATTAGACTGCACATTCTCTGCAAAAACTAAATTTTACATAATATGCTCCTTTTATCTTTGTATCATACAGACATTTACTTGTCTGAATCCTTCTTACTGTTTCTTTCACTTTCAGTGATTATTGCCAGCTATTGTCTGATTCTGTTAAATCATTTTCTTTCTTGTAATTAAAAAAAAATTCTTCATCTATGAATCTAGAGCATTTTCTATTGAAAACTGAATATGACTTCCATGTATTTTCGTTGCATTTTTGGTCATATAATTCATTTTCTCCTGTGACCTTCTGGCAAACAGAAGTAATTCAGAGAGAAGTACTTTGTAACTAATGCCATCTTTGACTTTTGACTTTCAACTTGCCATTTTCTCTTTACTTAACTCCATGGATCGATCTGGCCTTTACTTGTCAGCACCCTCTTCTTGCAATGACTACTGCAAATATAGGTTCCAGCAACACCCATGTTCCAGCATTTGCAGAGTTCTTCTACCTTCCTATTTTGAAGAAGAGGAAATACTTCCCTCATACCATCTCTCCTGGTTTAGTCCTCCTTTCTATATTTTATTTTAAACCATAATTTTCAGTACTTTCTCTAAGAGATCTGTTCCCTTAAAGATCATCTGCCACCAGTCTTTCTACTTCTTGGCACAGCCACAACACTGCTAGAGTTAGTCTGCCTTCCTGCAGTTCTACCCATTTGAAACATCTTCCTTTATCTCTCAGTACAATTGATTCTCCAATTGTCTTCAGACCATGGTTCAAATCCCAAGCTAATATTGATGCAAAAAGCCTTGTTGCCTCAGTTATCTCAACATTTTAATGTCTTTAAATTAAACTTTAATAAAACTTCATAATACATCAGAAGAGTCTGTAATTTTTAAAAGCATTGGACATATAAACAATTCTTACTTTCAAGAAAAAAAGATTTCAAAAACGTGAAGTAGATCCTAAGTCTTACATACTGAGTATGATTCATCACACTAGAAAAATGCATTTAAGATTGACTTTCATTGGGTATATATTTTGCACTAATGCCACCAAGCAGAACATCATAATGCATTACAACTTGCATTAGTTCCCTAGGGCTACAGCTTCAATAAATTGGCTGGTATCTACACAGTCAATATTTCTTAGTAAGTTCCTGAACAAAGGGATTAGTAAGACTTCTATCCTGCATATCCACAATTGTGTTTTAATTCCACAGCGCTATTTGCAAGAGTAGCAGTTTTAGTCCTGGTGGATTGGCCAAATTCCGATTGAGGATTTGCATTTTGCATACCTACTTTGCCCCTGCAGTTCAATTTGATATGTTTTGGCTCATCACTTCCTGCCTTAATACGTTGTAGCCCGATGCCAAGTATTGTTAAACAGCTGCTGTACTTCCCCTGAGAGGATTTCAGTAATGTGTGACAAATTCCTACAGATATATCGAAATAAAAGGTGCTGCAGTGGGTTGTGTGGAGTGTCTGAGGACTCAAATGGGACTTTCATCTCCCCAGTGCCTCATTTTCACAGCTTTCTTAGGAAGGAAAGAAGGAATTATCTACATATTGAGATAAGATGTATCTGAGGGACCTAAGTATCAAGGGAAATCCTTGCATAACATAGGAAATTAAAAAAATAAAAAAATCTTACCTACGCTAAAGCATAGAGTTGAAGAACCATTAACAGATAAATACCTGTAGGGGCTTCTTCCTTGCCACTCCCATAAAGACATTTGGTAGGCTGATTACTTTCCCATTTCCATCAGATAATATAGCTTCTGAAGATTTTTGATGACTGAATGGAAACTGAGAATTTACCACAGATTATCCAAAGGTATAAATTAATGCCTTATCTTCAAGTATTTTGTTACTGTATTTTAATAACAATGTTACTAAAAAAAATTGTTATTAGTTAATAACTTTATTATCTTCAAATTTAAGTTACCTGTTCTCAGCATCACTGCTCTCAATGCTTAATAGAATCAATACAACTCAAAAAAACAATAGATAATGTAAATATATTGGAGTTGTAGTCAAGCTAAAGCGAATGGAACATCCTCGTTTTATGATACACTTTCTTTGCTTCCTTACAGTGTATGAGAGAATAAAGCATACCACTATCTAAAAAAGTGGACACAATAACTACAAGTTGTATCAAGAAATGGAGATCCATACATGTGTTTTCTACAGTGCTTGTAAAATGGTATCTCATGAGTTTTATTCCCTTAAATTTGAATATCTAAACAAAGATCGTGCAAGCCCTTGTAGGTTACATAGCAGAGGATGTTTATGTGAGCATAAGCTTAATGTGAAGCAAATCTATCAGAAGAAAGGGAAAGCACTAGGACTGCAACTCATGACTATGTTTCTTTGTAGGACAGCACTGGAGACACTGTCCTCATAATCGTACACTTACACCCCAATGAAGTCAGTGGAACTTACATGCTGGAGGGAAAGGATGCTATCCAGAGGGACCTGGACAGGCTTTAGAGGTGGGCTTGTGTGAACCTCATGAAGTTCAACAAGGCCAAGTACAAGGTCCTGCACATGGGTTGGGGCAATCCCAAGCACAAATACAGGCTGGTCAGAGAATGGATTGAGAGCAGCCCTGAGGAGAAGGACTTGGGGGTGTTGGTTGATGAGAAGCTCAACGTGACCTGGCAAAGTGTGCTTGCAGCCCAGAAAGCCAACCATATCCTGGGCTGCATCAAAAGAAGTGTGACCAGCAGGTCGAGGGAGGTGATTCTCTCCCTCTACTCCGCTCTCGTGAGACCCCACCTGGAGTACTGTGTTCAGCTCTGGGGCCCCCAACACAAGAAGGACATGGACCTGGTGGAGCGAGTCCGGAGGAGGGCCATGAAGATGATGAGAGGGCTGAAGCACCTCTCCTATGAAGACGGGCTGAGAGAGTTGGGGTTGTTCAGCCTGGAGAAGAGAAGGCTCTGGGGAGACTTCTAGCAGCTTTCCAGTACCTAAAGCGGGCCTACAAGAAAGCTGGAGAGGGACTTTTTGACAAGGGCATGTAGTGATAGATCAAGGGGTAATGGCTTTAAACTGAAAGAGGGTAGATTTAGATTAGATCTAAGGAAGAAATTCTTCTCTGTGAGGGTGGTGAGGCACTGGAACAGGTTGCCCAGAGAAGCTGTGACTGCCCCATCCCTGGAAGTGTTCAAGGCCAGGCTTGATGGATGTTTGAGCAATGTGGTCTATTGGAAGGTGTCGGGTTGGAACTAGATGATCTTTAAGGTCCCTTCCAACCCAAACCATTCTATGATTCTATGAACTTTAACTAGAGATTGATGCTGCGCTTGTGCTCAACTGCTCCCCTAAGTATTGCCCAACAGTATTAGACAGAAGTTGTTGTTTGCTGACTTCATGACTCATAAGAATGAAAGCTGAAGCAGCGATAAAATGATGAACAATAGACATATCAGATTGACAGTGGTTTTGAGCACAGTTCTTGCTATCCTAACTGGGCACTAACCTCTTGTGCCATCTCCTGACAGAAGGTTTGAGTAATCCTCTTTTCAGTCCCTATGACAACTTGCAGTCAGTGAGGTACTAAGCATCTCTGTATGTCTTTTCTTGATCTTGCTTTTGCATTCACACGTGCAACTTTGCACGTTTACATTGCAGAACAAAGCCATAAACTCTGCACTTCCGTAGACCTATTCAGGATTTAACAATATGTCTGAGAGGGGAATATGTCCCATCATCAATATCCCACTGACCTACCAGTGGTAGTATCAGTCCCTTAAATGGGAATATAAGATAATGAGAAGTATTTATATAATTTGCAGGTTAAATATAACCAAGGCAGACTGACTTAGACACGATGTACTAGCAGAAAGTGTTAGTAATTAATATTGCAGACAAGGGATACTTAACAGGCTTTAAGCACTGAATTACTTTGAAAAATTAATGACTTCAAGAATATTATGCACTTTAAAAACTTTTGGAAAAAATATAGTGTTTAATATATCATTAATTGGACGCTCTGAAAATACATATATTTTATCCAAAGACAGACTTTACACTGTGCAAAATGAAACAATGGAAATGAGATCAGTAATGGTTTTGACTACATGGGATTATATATCTCTTAATAAAATGTCCTCAACCTTGAAAATAGTACAGGAAAGGGCAAAAAAGGAAACATTAGGAAGATACATGCCTGCACTAAAGATGTTTAAAATGATATAGGCAACATTTACTGTATCCTAGGGATTCTCAGTGTACTGGCTGCAATTGAGATTTGCAGGCTAGACATCATGTATGTGAGAGAAATTCTGTTATGGAAAAGGCAATCCCACCATCTCTGTTCTGTTTGTACTAATCTAGGGCCATATGTTTAACAGTGTACACATTTTATATCCACATCTGCTGCTGCCATCTCCCTTTTGTCCCTATTTCGCACCAAGCCACAAAAAGCATTGCAAGCAAGAACAAAGGACATTCTGTTAATGGTGAGTCCAGGTCAGCAGTAAACTAACTCTATTTTGCTTTGTTCCTTCAAATTATTAACCTTAACGCCAATGCTATTACTGCACTCCTGCTAGTTTCTGTGCATTTAAATTTTATACAAAGGAAGACCCATTAGTGTCTGCCTCTGTCAGGAAATTTCAAATTTAGAAATTTGAATAAGCCTCAGCTTTCCTAAGATCTCCTACCCTTAATTAGTATTCCATGAGCCAAATAGATGAGTCTCTTATAAGGAGACAGTGAAGTAAAATAGTAGTGTTCCATAAATGAAATGCATTTCTTTGATCCTAAAGTCTAGTGAACAGCAAAACTTCCTCTTTTTATTTTTCCCTTTTCTTAGAGTTTAATGGGAATTAGACTGAAGGGGTGGAAGAACATATTAGCCTGTAGTAAATCTTCATGTCTATTAAACAATATTTTAAATTAGGAAGTTCTATTGATTAATGAAACCAATATACCTCAATCTTCATGTAAAAATTGAAATCTGTTTTCTGAAATAGTGCATCTTCTCAATGTCTACTTACAGGGAATGTCATGAGTCTTGAGGAAATGAAGGTTTGTTAAAGGGCTCCTATTAATTCAGTCTGATTACCATTGAATCTTATAATCAGCCTCATATTTTAGTATGAATAACATGCAATTTCAGAGCCTGTGAAACAGCGTTTGGTTTGTACATCTTTATCAACATCAATCCAAGCTGCAAGTTACTTATTAAACAGTACAATTTGGTTTAAATGCATCTTATAAAATGTGAATTTCTCATTTCTGTATTCTAGCTAATTTGACTTTCAGACAAACTGTCATTTGGAGAATTTGTAAATACTGGAAACATGGAGGAACTCTCATTGTGTACTGATCCTGCCATTATAAAATAGTCTGCGAATTTGCAAGAGTGTGGAACGTTGTTGTTCCTTTTCCTCATATCTCCCTACATATCTAACTAGAGTGCTTTAATGTATATCTTCTGTAGGATAATATGTTAAAGCTACTGTACATCTTTAAGAAGCTGTTAGACACTGATTTCCCATAGACTGCAATCAGCTCTTTCAAATTGTAGTGTTTGTGACAGAATAAACTCCATTAACTTGTTTTATTAGTACTGTGTGCAGTCAGGAGGAGCAATGCTGCAGAACACGATGAAATGACTAACAGTCTTCATCAGTGCACAGCAGAATGTTTTCTCCTTACACAGAATATATAATTATTGCTCACATAAACAGGTAGATTTTTTTTGTATTTCTCAGGTAATACTGGGAAATCTAAGACTCTTATTCATGGGAGGAATAAAAAATAAATTAAGCTTCCCCCCACATCCTCTTTCAGTCCAATTTGTTACCATGCTGCTGTTGTAATTTTTGTTTATGTTATAGAGAATGATCCATCAAATAAAAAAACAATTCTAATTCAATTGGTTATTATAATGACAGAGCAGTTCGACAAAGCCAAGGAGCTTGAGAAAGGAAAGATTTACTGACCAGCTGACTCCCAGAGGCCCATTAGTCAAATTTTGACAGCTTGTACACAAGATAAGCTGCCAAGCAGAGTAAATGAAAGCAGAATGAATCCAGCAGAAGAAAGTATAGTTTACCTTATGTAAGTAAATATAAGACAGATACCAGAGAATCATTGTATATTTCAGAAGCAGGTATTCTATACTGCAGATGGCACAGCTGCCAGTACTTATCCGAAGAGAGAGGTATTCTCTTCCAGAATAACTCCTACAGCATTAGCCACTTCAGAAATATAAACGACTTTCTCTTCTCCTTTGCCTCCATTTTCTGCTGGCTTTTTGCTTTGCCTATTTAAGATGAAAGCCAGGTTCTGAGCTGACTATCTGCATGGGACTCCCAATATAAACTTCAAGCATATTACATTTTAGCCTAACAAAATATAGGAAACATGAAGCTGAGCAATCACAAAGGAAATGATTGAAAGGAAGAGTCAGTACAGATGTAGAATGATGAGAAGCAAGGAAAAAAACATTAAAATCCAATCCAGTCTACTTTTTGCTAGCAAAAAATGAGTTTATGATTTGCAGATTGAATATAACTAAGGAGAAAGGTATTTTTCATAACAATGATTTATAGATTCACCCTTCTGCTGGATAAGAGTTCCTTTTATGTTATAGCAGTGTCTGTTCTTGCTATTATAGTTAAGGGGCTGTCAGCATTTTCATTATATAGACCCCTATATTCAGGGGCTTGTAATTTGGCCATAAAAATTCAGAGCATGTTAAAACTTGAAATAAGATTTTAGTCTGAGAGTGATTTTTTTAATGTATTCTAAAAAATATAAAATCATTAGTCCAACTTTAAACTAATAGAAAAATGAAAAATCTCATGTTTACTGTCTTCTTATTCAGCTCGAGTGTTGCACATTGTATTCCTTTCAATACCGCATTATGGGTTCTGGTGTTCTACAGCACATACGCATCTACCAATATATAAATGTACTCCTGAGCAAAAAAAAAAAAATCTCACTGATGGAAAAATAAAAAAAAAAAGAAGAAGAAACACAAGCATTGTGCATGCCTAGCAGCGACTTACTCTAATTTTGGGTAGATGTTTCAGGCTGTGGATCTATAATATGCAAATGCATATATTAATGCCAGTATTCTGAAGGTCAGAATGGAGTATAAGTTAAACCCACAAAGGTCAGAAATTAAGTGTTATGGCTGAAACTCTGTCCTGAAAGGACAAGAGCATCCATTTCACTCGGCACAATAATGTGAAAGTTCACAAGGTAAAGAGCCTTGCTCACCAGGCATAAACTCTGAAAAGCATTTGAAAATTATTCTTTCAGAGCCACACTGCTGGAAGAGGGCTTCTTGCTGCAAAATGACATCTTTCTAATACTGGCAACATGGAAAGAAGCACAACATATTAGATGTTAACCTATGTTAACATTTAATAATTAAACTTCTGACAAAGAGAACATCTAACTTGAGAAGACCAAAATATTGCAGGTGAACAAACCTGTCTCTTACATCTGAACTTTTCTGCCTTTCTTCTCTTTTTTTCCATACCCAATGTCTGCTCTTGCCTTTCTCTGAGAATAAATTAAACATGTTCCCATCCACTTAAATCTTCCTTCAGCTCTTCTGAAATGCATCAGTGTGCTTTCTGCCACTGTTAAACCTCTCACTTGCTTCTCACTGCTATTGCCAAAAAATGACCCCCTCACTTGTTGCTATTATTTTGAATGCTCATAGTCCCGTGACCAAAATTTCCTTGCAATCATCTTCAGCCTAACAGGGTCTTCAAATGTATTCTCTGAAACAGCATCAGTTTCATCTTCAGTGTATTCTAGCTGTTATAACCCATACTAAGCAGCTATTTCAAATGACCTATTGCTGACAATTTTTCCAGTAATAGAGACTGTTTAGGAAAGACTGACACAGTAATAGACACACTCTTACAATGAAAATAAACTGATTCAGCTGGTGCTGAATGCTTCAGGTGACATATAAGTAACCTATTAGTAAGAAACACTAGAAGTCTTTAAAAAGGAAATAATTGTGAATGTAGCTTCTCTACCTAAAAGAGCCATCCCTCTTGAAAGAAATTGCAAATCTGTAAGCCTGGGCACATTCCCATAGGAAGGGCAGATCTGGGCAGAAATATTTCTTTTTTAAAAGTCTGCATAGGAACAAAAACAGATGAAAAAAAAAAGTCCAGCTACTGGTACCTCATGTTAAAAATCAGCATTGGTTCTTTTGCTGCACTTGATTTAGTATGTCCAGCTGTGATGCAATGGTAGGTCCAGAGTCTACCTTACCTGCATTTGTGCACATTATTGAGCATGACTTTAATGTGGAGTTTTGAATTGTACATGTCTTCCTTTTCTCTTGTGGTTCTCTGTCTTAAACCTGCTCTCAGACCTCACTCGGAGGATGTACAGGGATCATGCTTCTGATTTTGTTAGTGATTCTTTGCACTATCCTCTTCTGGATATCAGCCCACTTTCTCCTTACTGCAGCAGAGGAATTATTGATATTGGTCCAGTTGAAAGTATTGTTGCTCACTCAAGAGGCTAACACATTATAGAGCACTTTGCAAACAATAACTTCATCTCTGAGATCTTGCTGTGTAAATCTGGAAATTGTTCACTTCACACGCAGCGCCACATCCATCATGACACCTATTGTCAGTCCTACCAACCTTTCCACCTAGGCTTTTCTTGAGAGGTTGGAATGCCTTGTGTTTTGCCAAGGTGGGGCAGCTCTTTCTCACAGCTGTTTTTCCTGCCTTTAGGCTATCTCTTCTCAAAACCTTTTCTACCCTGGACATGACAGTCTATAGAGTGACTGTGAAAGGCTCTTTTCCCAGGTGCAGCAGTGATGACCTGAGATGGCAAGACCCATAGAATTTCAGAATGCTTTATGTTGTAATGGACATTTGTAGCTTTCTGGTGCAACCTTTCTTCTCAAAGCAGGGGTAATATAACTTCTGCTTGCTCAGGGCCACGTGCAGTTGAGTTTTGAGTATCTGCAAGAATTGAGATTCCTTAGACCCTTTGGGCATCCTGTTCCAGTCTTTTCATTGTGAAAAGCTTTTTCTTTACATTCTGGGAAACCTCGAAGCAACTTTTGTCTGTAGTCTCTTGTCCTTTTGTTAGGCGCTTCTATGAAGAGTATGGCTACTGTGACAAAAGATGACACTACACCCTCGCTATACTGTCCCATTAGATCCTTGAAGACAGCAATTAGATCCCCACACTTACATTCTTCTTAATGCTAGACAAACCCAGCTCCCTCAGCTTCACCTGCTGCATAATATGTTTCAGCCCCTTAACCACCTCCATATTTTAGTGGTCCTCTGTTGGAACCTCTCCAGTTTGTTAATTTCTTCCTTTTACTGGAAATATTGTTTTATGTGTACTTCTTTGTACAATGTGGTTGGGTGTCTTGGGTATCCTGACTCTGATTCCAGGAGTACAGTGCAGAAACACCGGGGCTACTGGAAGGCACTGGCCCCGGACCAGCAGAGCTATTTCACTTGAATCGTCTGCTTCACTGCCTGTAATGCAAATCATGCTTCAATCAACAATTAATAACTATTGCCTTAAACAATGAACAGTAGAGAGGAGCTTCACATTGTAAAAGAAATAAGGCAACTGCTGCTGACCTCTGTGTAAAACATTTTGAGGCCAAATGTCAGATTACATGTTAGCTGACAGTACCGATAATGCTCTCAAAAGCATACACAGTGGAATATTCTTGGTGAAAATCATATGAGAAATATATTGAGTTTCATTCAGCTTACAGTAAGTGTCAGCAAACATAATTTACTCAGTTTCTCTCCCCACATACAATATTCTGCTGCAAATTTACAGAATTAAAAAATACACTTATAAAAAATCTGTCTTTTTATCTAGTGTTTTTGAGAAGTTCTACAAAAAAATCACAACTGTTTGCAGAGAAAACTTTGGCTTAGTTCCCCATGTTAAAATTCACTAGTCATAGTGAGAGACTTTCATGCTATTAAATGGATGACTGAATGTTTCGCTATCACTAGCTGATGCCTTGATGATATGCTGTTTCATTTCCTAAGACGTATACACGAGGATCTCTCAGCCATAGGTCCTGACTGACCAGAGGTGCCACATGACTGCACAGATGCAGTAATGGAGTTAATAGAGCTGAGTGTGTTTGCAGAGTAATTTCTGGAACTACATGGATGGAGTAGAAGGAGCTTGACTGATCTTTTTATCAGAAGTCTCTTTCACTTAGATGGTGAACCACTATCTTTTGTAACAGCTGAAACTGGAAGATAGGCTTCATGGCCATCCTATAGACAGTACTATGGTATAACCAGTTCAGTGAACTTTAGAACTTACTTAAATGTTCAAGCTAGTCCCATCAAACCTTGGTATCCATTTCCTCTTATAGAATGGTACTCTATTTCAGTGACCATCATCTGTAACAGAGTTAATCTTTCTTCAGAATGCAGGATCAAAATAAATAAAATTCCATACCTGGTATTTCCAATGAAATGTTCAGCATGACCACACACAGTGTTACGTGGCAGATCACCTTTACCTGAAAATTATCCAGTTTTATTTTAAACCCTTCGGATTCAGGCATTGAACTTCTACAGCAGTGACAAAGTTTCTTGAAAGTTACCAATCTCAAATAAAATGTCAGTGGTACCAGTTTCAGAAAGATTAGGCTTGATAGGATCAAAAATGAAAAAAGTACATGATCACTACATCCAGTATTTTGGGTTACTTCAAAAATGAATAAGTAATTTGTGAAAAATGAAGAAGAAAATGTTGCAGGAATACACTGTAGATGAATAGTTCACCAGGTTCCAGGTCAGTGGTAGAACTTATGGGTCTAGTCTCCCATGATCATCCTAACTGTAGCACACTGCAATAATTTAATTTGCTAAAAATGACTGAATGAAATCGTGCATCTTGTAATACTACCCTATAATAATGGATGAACACAAATATGAAATCATTGTAATGACCTCCAGAGTATGTTGGTTATGCTATGGTAAATATCTTTTATTTGCAGAGGTATTGATGACGCTGCCAAAATAAATTGATTTGCATGAATACATTCTGGGAAACAAGAATTTAAATTTCTAGTCTAGATCTTCAGCTGATGAATATGGATAAAAGCTCATTGATTGCATCTAATTCTCATCAGCTAAGGCTTTGACCCTCCATATTCACTGCAGCGAAGATATAATTTCCTATTCTTAAAAAAAAAAAAAAGAGAGAGACACTCTGCCACAGATTCCAACTATTCCTTGTATGTTAAATCAAAATCAAGGTCAAACACAACTTGAAGTACATTCACATAGTATTGCAGATACAATCATACAGGCTAATTTGGAATGATGATTAATTTCAGTTGATTTCTGATTCCACTGTTTCAGTCTACATCTACAAAACAGAAAATGTTATTTAGTATAGTACCTCTGTGTCCAAGGAATTTACCCAATTATTAATCAAAGACTTGATACTGTTGCTATGTTTTCTATTGAATAATGTCTTCTTCATTGAGTAATCAAATTATATTCAATAGGAGGAAGTTAGTCACCTAAACTACAGATGGAAGGAATTGACTCTCATTACTTGAGTAAACTGGTTTGAGTCCTGTATATTACTAAGGCAGCATAACTGCAGACAAATGCAGCTGTTTGTGATTGTTTGACGATGACTCATGCAGCTGTGGATAGCAAAGCTCTTTTTATTAAACCAATTAAGACCCACCAAGGCTAATATTAGTATCTGTAGATGTTGCTATATATTTTGGACTACGGCTATGATAGGAATCTTTCTGGAGTTGAAATTTCCTAGTAAAAAAATTTATTCTTATATTCAGCTTAAAAATTTGGTAAGGCTTTTTGTCATATAAGAAAATTCAATCCGCCATATTGAGGCAGGCTCCCTGTGACACTTCTAGCAAATACTATATTTCTTTAGAGTTCAAAAGAAAACTCTTAAAGAAAAAATACCTGTCCATGAAATTTGAATCCCAAGTTTCCTTCACTGTAAAGAAGCTTCCAGACTTGGTCTGCTCCTCTTAGGATTCCATGTGTTTCCTTGAAACAGTCATATGGAATTTTTAATATCAGGCCAGATTCAAATATGGAGTTGGGTATTTTATGTAAAACTAAGGCATAATGAAGGTATCTAAAATGTAATAACCAGCCACCGGATCCTGTTGTAGATACTTGTATTTTCATGAGATTGGTTATTCAAGTGTTCAATGTTCTCCTATCATCACATCTAACTTGTTTTTTCCCCTATTTGAAAGATACTTTTTCTATCCAAGTACCTTATTGTTCAGTTTTGTACCTAAGCCCTTCTGGCATCCTTTAATTTGTTAGACATACTCAGAGCTTCCCTAACATAGCAACAGCATCGATCAACTTCATCCAGGCAGTTTTATACAGCCAGGGAACAGCCATCCTTTCAGGTAAACGCTTAGAGACCGTACTGCTCATACAAGGAGTGAAAGACAAGTATTTCAGACCCGTTTAGCCAGAAAGAGTTCCAACCTATGGCATCCAGTCTAGAATAAAGGATATAGCTGTTTGAAGAGGCTAGACTGAAGTGTTGGTATGTCGTCTCTGCTTCTGCTGCCTCAAGAAATCATATGTACTTCATGTGAGAAATATGGATTTCATGTGGCCGGAGAAGCACAGCAGTGACAGAACACGAGATGGAGAAAGGAACATTATTCTTTAGCCTGTTAAAATGGGTGATCAACAGGGTTGGAAAAAAATGCACATTCTGGCTTCCACTCCAAGGACTTTTTATGACTGCACTATAGGACAATTAGGTAAAACATACAGAAAGTGCTATCAGTGCAGTCAACGGTTTTCTGTCTCACTCAGTTCTGGCATCAAAGGCAAAGTGCCTTCTAGTTAGCACTTTCCAGTCAATAAACCTTATGTTTTCTCCCACATTATGCCACAGTTTCAAGGCAGGGGGAAGTAAGTGGCCCTAGTATTTTGGAACAGAATCATGCTCCCACAGAGAAACCCAGACAGCATCCCAAGATGTACGAAGAGGGGTGCAGCATGAAAGATATGTGAAGTATCCTTCAGTTTTATGAGGCTCCAAGGCTCCAAATGGAGAACTTATGTTTACCAGGGCACACTGGAAGTCAGGAAAGGCATGAACCAGTTGAAAAGCAACTGGGGAGGAGGGGATGAGGGCAGCAGGAATGATCAGACAGTAAAAACACGTGACCTATAATGGAAGTCTGAAACTGTTTATTTCTGTAAAGAGAATATTGTGGGAGACCTGATAACAATCTTCAGATAATGGGCCAAAAAGCAATGAGTTTAAATTGCGGCCAGGGAGACATAGGTTAGATCTTAAGAAAGGTTTTCTAAATGCTGGGATAGTTAAGCACTGGAACACATTGCCTAGGAAACTGTAAGATCTCCATCATGAAAATTTTTTCAAGAGTAGGTTAGACAAATATTTTAAGTATTGTTGAGCCCACCTGTGAGAAAGGAAGATGGACTAGATGACTTAACGATGTTCCTTCCGGATGAATTTATATGATTTTGATCAGATGTAATCCAATTTTGATTTTGGACTGAGTTAAAAACATCTGGAATATACTTTTTCATTAACAAACTGAGACCTTGGATTAAGAACCAAATATGAAGATGACTATCTAAACCATACAATCAATATTTGAAAAAGATTTTGCTATTTCTAACCTAGCATTTTTGTTACTGGCATTGATAGACATAGAAAAAGTAAGAAGCATAACTCTATTTTTTTGCTCTTCTGTAAAATTTCCCTACCCATTGAAAAGAAAGCAATATTCACACCTTTTCTGGAATATTCACAGTGTGTTGTAGAGGTTAAAATTTACAATTATTTTCTGCACCAAACCTGCAGAGATGTTTACTTCCTCTGTTGCTAGCATCATCAAATAAAGCAAACAAGTAATATTCATGCAAAGGCAAACAAAATAAATGAGTCAGGTAATTATAAAAAGAACACTGACCTATTAAAAATTGGTCTGATCTTTAAGAATTTTTAGCATAGCAGTAGTAATGTTATTAAAAATAGAAAAATCATGACAAGTATTCATTAGAATTTGCATATGTGAGTAAGAATGCACTTAATTATAAATCACATTCTGCAAATTATTTAGAAACTGTATATCAAAGCAACAAAGAAGAAAGATCTAGGGAGTAAGGGTTCTGAAGAATTTTCTGATGCAAATGTTCTGAACAACAACAGATTGGAGAAGCTGCAAGATCTTTCCAAAACCAAATGATTTAAAAGAACAAATAAAGTTCAGAAATACAAATGTTTGACATACAGGCATTTACTATACGTAACGGAACATTATCTCAATTAGATCAGAATGGATTTTTATATGTAGAAGTACATGTGTTAAAATATTGTGTCACCTGAAGACAAAATAGCATATGCAGATGAGGAAGTCAACTGGCAAACTGCAGGTGTAATAAATTTCATGGATTGTGTAATTTTCATGCAGATTTTTTTTTTCAGCCGCCGTCAGCACTGTTGTTTAAACGCTTGTGCAAAGCAGCCCCTGCTCCGCCGTGCTGAGTCAGCACTCCAGGGCGTTCCGTCTCTGCTAACCCAACTGGGCTGAAGGAGCTCCCTACCTCACTGAAACCCTGCCCTCCTGAAGCTGTGAGGGGCACCTGGAAGAAGAACAAGTGAAGGGTAAAAGGGAGAAACGTGAATCCAGAAGGTGTTGCAGTGCTAAATGCAGACAGTAGGAGACCAGAGTGGATATAGGGGTTTGAGAGGAAAGGAAGGTGGCAGAGAGGGACAAGCGAGAGAAGGGGAGTCTCTGATGCAGCTGATCAACTTCTCTTCACTGCAGAGGAGCTACTAAGCACTTCACAGAGCGTGTATTTCCCTGGTACAAGCCAAATTACAGAGAATATATGGAAGAACGATCACAGTCAGTATTTGAGAAGGTGACCAGAAAGAGAACTGAGAAACAGCTATTAAAAAAAAAGCCAAATTGCAGGAAAAAAACCCATAATCCACAGATTTTGGTTCGTTTGTTTTAAAGCAGGGAAAGGCCATTCCCTAGTGGAAGGAGGAATCTCTGGATTTTCTTGATCATCTGAGGGAACAACAGAAGTAATTATTTCACTACCATTTACTGTTCATGGTCTCCAATTTGTTTCTAGAGTACAAGATTTTTGCATGGCAGCCCATGGAGACCCTGAGCCTTAAGTCTACTTAGGTTCTTCATTCTATAACTGCTGCACCCACAAATGTCATGTAGTACTGCTTGACCTCACAGACATTTATTACTTACATCTGTCATTATAGACAACTATCCAAATATTGACTCTGCCCAGAATGGACTGCTCAGATTAAAATGTAGTTAACATCTTAAGGTAAAGGCAGCAGACATTTACCTGAAGATAAGTAAATGGAACAATTTGTCTTTTGTTACTATAGAAAGGAGATGACAAATAATGAGATTATTGCTACTTAATAATGAATATTTTCAGTATTTCTCAATACTTGTTCTTTGATATGTCTGTACAGTACATAACTGGAGGAAAGTTCACAGCCCAGTATTATTATATTTCTATTATTTATTATTGTTACCAGCAGTAAAACAAGATATCCATATTCCACTTTACTTGCAAAACTTTCAGAGCTGATCTTACAAGACAGGTACATAGAGCAATAACATTTGGACGAAGCCAGGAAAAATATTCGTTTAGCATTTTCACTGGGCTCTTTGGTTCTCTTGCTATAGAGCGTACACAGCCTCGAGGGTGTTCTTGAATGTTATCTCTGCAGCTGAGTGATTTTTGGAGGTCTCACTGAATACAAGGGTCACAACCTAGAGTCCATTCTTATCTGTTTTAATAAAAAATGACAATGAACTGTGCAATCCTCCATTGTCCCCTCAAGCAAAATGAAGGTGAATGTCACTTCTGTCCGTACAGACAAGCCTAATTGCAGTATTAGGGTCTACAGCATGAAAATTCACTCCATCAAGGGTTTTAACTAAGTCTGTGGAAGCACTGCAGTTCAATTTGCACATCCTCAGCTTTACTAAGTTTTATCACAACCACCAAGGAGATTTTTGCTGTTACAAACTGGAATGTGCATACTGTTTACAGCTCAGCTCCATAACAAGTCATGCAAACAGTGACTTATTTCCACATAACAAAAGTTCTTTTTGTCCAGCTCTCAGGATAACACAGATACCTTGCAGAGTATGTGATATACTGAATGATGGGACCAAGTGCACCTTCAGAAAGTTTACAGGCAGCAGAAATTTGGAAGGAGTGGTTGATACACCAGACAGTTTTGCTGTCTTTCAGAGTGGTCTTTCAAAGAGACTGGAGAAACGACAAACAGGAACCTCATGAAGTTCAACAAAGGGAAAGGACAAGTCCTACACCTGGAGAAGAATAACCCCATGCTGCTTGATATTAGAGTATGAAGTTAGCCGCTCACACTTCCCATCAAATGACATTTATGGGCACGTAGCTTCTGTATGATGATAGCTGTACTAATCCTTCCTCAATCTAACAGTTCCTTCTTCCAACGCTTCAGCTGTGGGGTATGATCAATCCTTGAGATCTATGAGGAGAATTATGAAAATCACCTTTTTGGAGGGAAGTCTATATCTATTCATAGTGAGTTTCTGCAAGAACTCTTAAGCAAACTCCATCGTGAGTTGCCACCTCTTATAGAGTTGAGAGAGCAGTGATTAGTGGGGTGGCAAGTTTTCATCTCCATGGTTGTCCCAACTGAGAACATCATGGCTTCTAACCTGCTGCTGATCTAATCTCAGGTGAAGCTCACATCGAGTAACAGCTTGCCTTTAGGAAGAGCTTTGGCTCCCAGACCCCTCTGGGCTCAGGACTGCTTCAACACTGGGGATGCCGTAGGACTGCATATGCCGTTTCTCCAACCAAGCTCTAGAGCTCCAGATATTACTCCCACACCTGTTTGTTGTTTTTTGGTTTGGGGGGTGGGTGGGTCAGTGGGTGTTGGTTTGTTTGTTTGTTTGTTTTTTGTTTGTTTGTTTTTAATCTAGGAACAGACTCGTGTGAAATGCACACGCATTCTGGGAGATTAGGTCTGTCCCATATATGTAATACTTCTTCCTCCCTGCTCTTCTTCTGATTCCAGGACTTACATCTCAGTATAAGGCATGTCTTGCTGCAGCTGAAAGGGTTCACGAATCAAAGTGTTCAGGCCCCTTTCCTCAGCGCCTCTCTTAATATGCCAGTTATACACTTTAACACTCTTCTGACATATATGAGAAAAGACCTTAGACTCTCCCTGGATGAACAGGACCTAATATGCAGGTCTTTTACTCTCTAGGTGATTAAAAAACAAGGGAGGTGCACTGCAACCATAATGTATGTTTGTTTGTTTGTTTATTAAGAGAGCCATTAAAAAAAAAAAAAACATATTCAAAATCTATACAAGTAGATGAAGTCAGCTTTAGTTAGGTGCAGTTAAGTATGTGTTTCATGAGAAAATGAACATGTTAAGAATGTCTAGTTAAGAATGTGTTTCATGAGACATGGACAATGATATTTTCTTGTTGATATAAACACCTGACAAAAGCTCAGACAATCTGGAAACCAACACGTTGAAGAGAATTCTTCAGCTTGAGATCAAAATTTTTACTTGAAACTTCTTTATTTTTAAAGTATCCAACATTATCTTGATTGACTCAAGTCCAAATACTAAAAATACTTTGCTTGTCCATAGCTTCACATGCTATAAATGCCCAACCTTTATAATCAGGAATTTAAATACATTAATATTGTGGAAAAAGAATAGACAGCTGTTCTCCAACTCTGCTCAGTCTGATTTGCTAATCCAAGAGAAGGAAATTAAATCCAAAAGGCATTTAAAAAAAATTAATCGAGCCTGTTGTCGAGCAGAAAGAAAATCAAGTACCAGCACATCGTTACTGGAGAAATCGTGTGCTACAAGTAAATGAAAAAAGAGAAACCTTAATAAAGGTGCTTGAAAAATGGGCAACAAAGACTTTGCACTTCTTCTGCTTGATGATTCTTTAATGGCTGCAATCCTGCAGGATCACAACCAGGAAATAGAGAAGAGTGTCAGTCTTTTGTCGAACAATTACTGTGTAAGTGGTTAAAGAGATAAGATTATAGTAAGCGGGGACATTGTAATCCATTACTTATAAGAGTAATTTGGTCCTTATTTGCTGGGATCTTGATTCCACAGCAAAAAAATAGCTTGCTTTTTCCTGTAAATTTAAAAAACAGACAAACCAGCAAGCAACGCTTCCCCATCCATTGAGCCGTAGGAAGCTTCATTGGTGTTACACCTGTCCTCCCTTCTCAATGTCATATTATTCCCTACATTTCCATAGGGCCTATTAATAAACTTTGATCCAACCTTGCAAAAAGTGTTATAGCCAGATACTGGGGGATGTTCAGATGGACCTCTTTTAAGCCTAGCGTTCAAAGTAGTGATTAAATGTAAGTGATAAATTGTGGCAGATTATTTGGCAAAAGGCTTTTGAAAATGCAGATTTCAATAACAGTACTGAAAGAGTGCTTTTATTTGATACCTAATGTTTTTATCCATTTGGCCAAAATCCCCATTTAAGGGAGACAGGTGGTCACACTGTATAAAGTTCAGGTCAATAAGAAAGAATTCAGGTGCCTAAATCCTGCCACAATTAGTAAAAGACAGAGGCTTTTTTGGCTCCTCTGGAGACAATGGAGAGCAATAGGAAATGGATTCATTTCACCTAACTTTAGACTGCCTTCATTAAGTTCTTAGGTGGGATGAATTGCCTTTTAGACATGTGTGTTTCTCTCATTGATTGTGAAGGGAGTCCAGTCGAACGAGGCAACTTTGGTCTTTCAGTCAGATGTCTCAAGGTAGGTGGGATGAGTTGACCTGGATGCATTCATAATGTGATGAAGAAAGTGCCGTTAAAGAGTGCTGGACCCACACTGCTTCACTGTGAACTGAGCTAACACCCACCACTCGATCTATTTTGAACTGTTCCAACTAGCTGCCTCCAACTAGCTGGGGTGGGCCAGCACTGACAGCACAGATTACGAGTCAGCTGGTGCTAACTGGTCTCAGAGCCAATGGTCAGTCCCTGGCTCTGTTTTATTCAGCACAAGGACCAAAACTCACAGTATTTAAGAGTTTAACTACTGTCAGATTTGGAAGTCACTTTTTTTTTGATCGCTTTTATACCTGTCTGTCCATCTCAGTTGAGAGTCCAGGGAGCCTGAGAACCAGGTTTCTGACTTACCCTCTCAGTTCAGTGTCTGCAGCTGGTGATACTGGTAATGCCTAGCCCTAACGTGACTGCAGCTCCTGAAAGCGTCTGAACGCTAGATTTTAGCTGAGATGTTGTATACAGTATAACCGCTGTAGAGTACAGCAAAGCAGCAGACTTCAGACTGGAAGCCAGGCGAGTGCTTGAGCACACTCAGGTCTGTTTTACTGAAGTCAGTTTAAATTTAGGGCAGGGATGTCCCCACAGCCGCAGCAGCCGCAGTGACATACCTTAAATTTCAGTACTCCATTTTATGCAAGCAGCAACTGAAATGCACAGAATTCAGCCAAATAGAAGAGACAAGAACAGAAAGCAGAAACCCCCAGACTGCTCCTTAGTCCATGCTGTGTATTTCCTGAGATATGGCTTCATGACAGGTGAAAAAGAGGCACATCATTTTCATTTACGAGTGACTGTAATCAGAGGACACCGCAAATAGCCAAACACGCTGTTTACACACTGAGTGCTCCCATGTCGTCGCAGTCACTGTCAAGCTATGTTATTTGTATTTCATAAAGAGGAAAATTGAAAGAAGAAAAAAAATAAGATCAGATATCCAAGGACAGAAGGGTTCTCATGCTCTGTTGCAAAATCACACAGCAGCTTCTACACTGGGGCTGGGAAGAGAGGGAAGCTCAGTGGTAACTCTGTGCAGTGCTCACCTGGGGTCTCTTCCAGATGAAAGCATATGTACCCAATGTAGGTGATATTTAATGTTGTTCCTATGTGTTTAAAACAGAAAATATCACCTGGGCATAGATCTTTTATTATCAGTCAGATTCTTTTGACAATTTTCAATTACATTTCTGAATTTTTATTATATGTTAATGGACTATATTAATTAAAGCAGACTCCAATGCACTAATAACAATTAATTCAACCCAGGGTACCTTAAAGTGAGATTTTATGAGAGCTAAAATTCTTCATGGATCTCTAATTTACATTTGCAACACAGGAAACTGTACTTCTGGACACTTCTACTTGTCATTCTCACCCAAGCCAACACGCAAGCATGGGCCCAGGATGGGAGACGTGATGAGAGACTAGGGTGAAAAACAAGAACGTCCCGAGGTGTTAAGAGAGACAGTAGCTTTCATTGGTCTCAGTGGATTAATGCACATAACCCCACCTGATAATATATACAGTTTTTAGAAAGCAGAGCACAAAATCTAGTAGAATGTGCAATCAGTTACTGGTGAAGAGCATTAGCTCAGTAATAAACACACTCTGAATATACCTACTCCCCCTGGGAAATAGCCTCTCGTGCTGTTAATCCTTTTGTCATTCATGAGTAATATGTATTTAACAGAAATCTTAGAACAGGAAATGAAAAAGTGAAGATGATAAATCTGTTTCACTTAGACAATAATCATATAACACCGTGGCCAGTTAGTTTAATTTATAGACACCGTTCCCACTGGAAATCTTAGGTACAAAAATTTTTAAAAAAGGGCAGGGGAGGGAGATGGGGAGTGAAAATATAAAACTTGGTACAAGGCTTCTCTTACCCACTGGAACAGTTAAATGAAAGAAAAACACTAATTAAGATTTCACTGCTGCAAAGCAGTATTTACAGTAGCTGGACGGGAGTTTTTCAGGGGCTCACCCTCAGTTCCATGCTAGAAGGTCCTCACTGAAGTGTGAATTGCTCATATTTAACCTGTCACGCCTCTCCCCCTCTCTGCTTTTTTGATTTTTTTATTTTTTTTTCTGAAGAGAAGAAACACTTTTGGACACCTGTGGCCACAAGAGATTTCTAATCCATAAACATATTTTTGGTCTCTTGCAACCTTCCAACCTGTGGCAATAATTATAATGGCTGACACATACTTGTACAACTCTTAAAATGGAATTAAAACTGTTCTCCTTATCTGTGAATACAGCACTTATGTTCATACTGTTTAGATAATATTCTTCTCTTTGTAGCAGGTACCACTATGTATCATACTTAAATGTCCTGCAAATCCTCCAGTAATTAACAACATCTAAGCTCTGATTTCCTTACAAAAATGTATTATATAGCTCAAAGTGAAGAATATAGTATTTACTTTTAATGGTAAAGATCCTGAGCATGAAGTAAAATTACCAGTTATCTAAGGGGTTTTTTTCTTCTTTATGACTAATTCACTTCTAAATATCTTAGATTAGCTGTTCTGCTTAGTTTTGTATAAGGTCTAGAAAATGGGTTACTACATACGAAGTAAAAGAGAAGAATTTCCGACCTGTCCTGCTGGCTATTAACACTTTGTGTATTTTGTATATACAAAGATTACAAAATATACACTGAATTGGTGTAACCAAAATGAACCAGCTCACTTTAAAAAACAAACTAACAAACCAACCACCAAAAAGCCAAAACACACAATAAAAAAACCTCAAAAGAGTGACTGATGAGAAGAAGGATAATATTTTTCCTCTCTTTATTTGGAAAGTGGTTTTTTAATAGTTTGTAAATTAAATTTTCAAGCTTTTTTGTGTCATGTTGGGAACAGTGATCCTAAATCTTCTCTGCCATGATCAAATACAGTTTATGCAAAACAGACTCTCTACAAATAATTCCATGCATTTCTTTGATGCTGTATAATTGGTTAAAAAGAAATTAGATTCAAGCACTAAATTCATAGGAAGTGATTTCTTCTTGGAGATCTAATGAAATTTGAATTTTGTATATACTCTACATGATTTAATTTGAGATTAAAAAAAATGCAATACTCTTAATGTGTTCTAGATACATCTAGGTATCTGATGCAACAGTCTTGCTTTCTTCCTAAGGTTGTGAGTCCATGTTTTAAACAAAATTCTCCCCCGACTGAAAGGTTCATATATCCCCATAAATTCCATGGACACTCCAGAAACATCTGGCAGTACGAAAAACATTGTAAGTTCATTTGGTGAAGTATGGCATACTCCTGTGTACATCTTAAAACTTCACTGAAATCAGTACCTGGTAGGGTCTAGACCTGGCTGAGAATATAAATCAAATAATTCGTCATAAGTTTCTTAATTACTAGCCAATATAACATTTCAAGAGAAGGATTTACGGAAATGCAAAACTAGGTCTATACCATATAATTAGCATATACAGACATTTTATTTTGTCATTTCTGTAATTTACATGAAGCTTTATAGCCATATTTTATTCTTTAGCTGGTTTCTTCTCAGCTTACTAGCAAAGCTGCTTGATACTTCCAAACCAGATAGCATTTTCTTCAATCAAGTTATCAAGAAAATATTATCAACCAGTATCACTCAAGTTTTCACTCTTCCTCACAACCTTTTTTTTTTCTTTTTTCTTTCTTCTTTGTTTTTCTTTTTTTTGTCTCTAAAACGGTTTCTGTACAAGGAAAATAAAATCTTATGTGCAAACACTTACTGAAAAATTGCAACGTACTGCTGCCTAACGTGGAGGCAAAAGATGTTACAGCTACTATAATTCACAAGCCAAACTTTGTGAACAAGGGAGATCCACAATAAAGTCAGGTTGGCTTTGAGGTCAATGCACTGATTTACACAACTGAAATTATACAGACATAAGGAAGCATTCCTTTTTTTACCATAAAATTGCTTGGGTAGAGTGAGATCTCCTGAGAGATTTATGCAGAGCCATATCTCTAGCAAAATGAAAAGAGCGTGCTGTCCTCAGAATCAAAGCCAAAGAAAAAGAAGAAAAAATAAGCAGCAGAAAGGACAAAACACCCCATCATTCACGCAAGTACTATGTGCTGAAAGGAATTGCCAGAGCTTTCAACGAGATCTGATATACATATATATATATATTTATATATTCTGAGCCATAACATTTTTTCGGCTTATTTAAATCAAGTTCTAATTTTTTTTATTTCTAAAAAAAATTATGATGAGTTTAAAATCTTCTCAAATATACAGTTTGTCGACACCATAATCCCGTAACTGATTATGAAGCAATATATTACAGCAGGGATACAAGTTCTTATTTCAAGCTGTATTTTAA
Organism: Phoenicopterus ruber ruber; assembly: GCA_009819775.1. Classification (NCBI taxonomy): domain Eukaryota; kingdom Metazoa; phylum Chordata; class Aves; order Phoenicopteriformes; family Phoenicopteridae; genus Phoenicopterus; species Phoenicopterus ruber. Next base: position 183,005,196 of record CM020215.1, on the reverse strand, counting down.
TTGAACGTTGTCATTTGCCACAATATTTTGAGACCAAGACTCTTTAAAAGCTTGTACAGAACCTTATCAGAAACCCTGATAAAGGACCAGCTTTCACAGTTTAGTGCTGGGGCCTTGAGATTTCTTTTCATAAAAAGGAAAAGCAGGAGTGCAAAGGAGTAAGATAAAAGGCACCTCACCAAAACATTCATAATATGTTGATGTAGTTTTACAGATCTGTACTGCACCTTTCATTATATTTTATTTTGTAGTCCTCATTTTTTTCCCCTCTATCTGGTATTTCTTGACAGCATATATGAGGAATGAATTTTTGAAAGACTGATCTTCCTTTGTACCTCCATTTCAGTGGTCACGAGAAAATCTGCGCTTCAGGGTGCTTGATGGCAACTATAAATCAGATCATTTGAGCTGCAAATTCCCTGACTTGCACCACCAATGTATTTGGAAGCACAAAAATGCAAGTACTAATTTAGAGGAGTGAAAAGACAGGTCTCAGCTTTTTAGAAGATGTGCCAGAGAGAATAAATGTGTAATTCCTTTTGTGTGACACACAACAATACACACTGCTGCCACATTTTTAAAGTATTGTCCTTTGAAAACGCATCTTCTGATAACCTACACTAGAAACAAACTACACAGAAGCATAGCTAGTGAGGGAGAGGGAGGTTCCTGAATTAAATTCCTCTTTGCGTTATCTGCTTAAGTGTATAATTAACACTTCTGCCAAATGAGGCTTTTTTTGGATCTTGGTTAGGTATTCCTGGGTTTTGTTTGGTTTGGTTTTCTGCAGGTTATGCACATGAAAATGCATAATTGTAGAAAGATATAAATATAGTAATTAAGTTTAGTGGATGAAATTCAGCTTGAGGTAGCAGGCTGGCAGAACCCTTTCTGCACCAGTTAATCCTCACGTTAGAGCAGTGACAGAAGACACTAATGGCACGTCTGTTTAGGATTTGTCACATGCCTGCGCAGCCTGGCAAGGATTCCTATCTGTCACATGTAGGTATGCATGAAAAATGGCAGTGGGTGGGGTAACAAGATCAGTACTGTTGCAGACGTAGCCGTATCACAAAGTAAACCAATTTCCAGACAGATGGCTAGAACAGGAATTGTGGATGCCCCATTTAAACAGTGCGGTGATCAGAGCAGTGCATGATCCCATCTGAAAGAAAATTATTTGTAGAACCTGTGAGAGGAGTTTCTCCACGCCCATGATTGGCATGTATATACATTAATATGCATAACCAGTAATATACGTATGCACTGGTGGAGTTAAAGTCCTAAAGCCCAAAATCGAGGCTGTGCATTTTGCCCCTGGCTGTGGAGACAGCTACTCGTGTCTAACACCGTTCCGAGAACAGTGCCTGGTCTTACCTAGGCTTTAGACAATGATAGGAGTTTTGGTATTTTTTAAAGAGTGCTTTGTACCAATCTTAATCTATAGTTTTCTACTGGCTTCTAATATGGATTAATTGCCAGTCTGCTCTTCGTGGAGACAGGGCACTGTGGAGACAGTAAAATCACACATAAATCCCAGTGACGGGAAGGGAAAGGACGGAAGGAACAGAATGCCATACCATCCTGAGAATAGCCAGAAGAGCTGAATTAGAATAAGGAAGGAGGATGGCAGTCATTGCTTCCTCTCTGGACCAAAGACTCAGCTATGCCTCCTTTTATTTAGCAGCAATGCTCCATCTAGTTACTGAAGTGAATGTTGGAAGCTGCTGAGCTCCTTTTTTTTCTCTGTTTTCTTTACTTAGGGATTGTGCTGTCCAGCTTTATAGTCCCACTTTCTGTTCCTACAGTTACAATGTTTTCTGCCTGAATTATAAAAAAACCTTATTCATATGCAAAGACAAAAATTCAAGAAATTTGCATTGATAGTATGTCTCCAGTGATGAAAACTTCTAAACACTGTAACTGTCTGAATCAGCTGGATGTAAATTATTAACATATCCTTCTATACAGCTGTCTAGAAACAGTTTGACAGTTTTAGAAAAAGCCATGTTTACTTTTTTTCTGAAAATGTTCTTTTAAACAAACTTTTCCCAATATCGATCGCGCTGGAATATGAAGCTATATCGAGATGGAGATGGAGCTTTTACCTTACCAGACAGCAATGATCTTTTCTATACCATTGAATTTTCATTCATTCTTTTCATGTGTATCTATTTTGGCTGATAAGGACTTGTGCTGTGTATACTCTAGGCAGTGCAAACTCATGTATAGGAATATGTGTACTTTCAAACTTTCTTCTGAGTATGTTTGCTTGGTTCTCTCATTCCAAGTACCATGATAGTCGATAGACATGGATGAATATACCATAGGTGTTCATAACTGCCATCTTCTGATGCTAATATTTTAAGTCTAACAGTATGTTAGATGACAAAAACACATTGCACACTGAGCAACTATTGTTAGTTTTCCCTCTAGCAACTCAAAGTAAAATGGAGTGATGTTTACAGATTGAAAGCAGAGTTTTATGACAGTTTGGGACAGCACCATGAATGTGCAATGCATTATTTCGCTTCTAAATTGTAATCTTAATTCAACCCAGACTGTAAAAGTGAAAAAATCAAGAAATCTTGTCTTTATTTCAATTTTTATGAATGTCATTACTTTGAAGTTGGAATTCAGGCTTGGCTTGATATAAAATTTCTTTGCATATGGTCTGCTTTGGCTGAGAAGGACTTACTTACCATATGTACACTTCGAGGTAACCAAAAGAAGCATGTGCAGAGTTCAGTTCTGTATGTTCAGCACTGTTCATTAGCTAGGGCTTAATGAAATATTAAGATGGTCACAGGACTTTTGCTCTTGCAGTGTAAGCAGAAACTTCTGTGCTGGATGTTCTTTTTACAGATGCCACAGGAATGCCACAGGCATCAATCACCATGTCCTGCGACAGATCAGCACTTCCACAAAACTGAGCATAAAGGTCCAAATGACTACTTGGTTTAAAACTATTGTTAGTATTAATTGCTTCTGGTCTGTGCTTAAGAACTGTTAAGTGACTGATGTGAAGATTTCAGTGTTAGTCTTAACTTCTCCACAATCCAGTTGCTGATATGCAGTCACCTCAGTTCTATGGCTGGCCAAAAAAGGATTAAAGGAAGATGTTTTCATAAAAAAAAAAACCAAACTAAAAAAACACACGACATTTTCACGTTTAGATATTATTCACTTGTTACAGTAAAGGACATCCCAATCTTGAGTATATTTTCAGCAAGAAAAGCATGGGGAAAAAAAAGTCAATATAAAAAGATTTATTTTATTGTAATTTTAGAATGAATTAAAACATTAGTAGTATATGAAACTGACTTCATAAATAATTCAAATAATTAGGAGGGCATTGTATATACCATAATATCAAACAAATAAAAAAATTATTAGAGGATCTCAAATGCTCAAACAAGATCAGGGTGGCAAGGAATGCTTAAGAATTTCAGTTTTGTAGGGAAATGTAGAAAATCCAGCCATTTTTTCTGATTTGAAATGAACAGCTCCTTTTTCATGAAGTGATAGAATTTCTGATGAAGCCAAAATCTCAGTTTCCACTGAGGGTCAAGTACTCTCTTATCCCTACCACTGGTCATTCTTGTGCACAGTTAAGCTTCTCAGGCAGAGCACTTCACACTCTCATTGCTAAGATTGCAGCTGTAGTGCACATGTAATGCGTAAGAGGGCTTGGTTTTCTAGCATTAAAATCTGGCACATCCCATGGGCATGAATTCACTTCTGAAAAAGGAGAAAAAAAACATTTTCTATTCCCATTATTCTATCATCTTAGGCACTTAAAGATGCTGCTGAGAAGGAAAATTGAAAGCCTTTAGCAAAGATGAAGAAATGTATCCTTACGTACTATATTTCATAAACCTACATTAAAAAAAAAAAATCTTTAGCAATGCTACAAATTTTATAATACTAAATACTTCTTGAGGAAAGATGCAGATGGGTGGGATGGGTCACTGTGTAATTTTGTGTATGCATACATTTGTATATGCATAAATATGTGTATATGCATATACATATCAGTATGTATGTGAATTTGAATATGAACTGTATAATTTTTTTCAGTGGGAGCTGACATTGATGGAGATTAGTGAGAACTGACTTTACAGACATATAAGCTTTAAAAGATTTTTTTCAATCTATATTATGCTAAGCAATAGGCAAAGGAGATAATTCCTTCACTTTAAATAATGTATTTCTACCTGCTTTACTTGGCTTGTGCCATCTTCATGTTGAAAGAATAGTGACATATCACCTTACTCCTGTTCTACTGCTTCACTCTAATGAGGCTGGGCAGATCTCATGAATTCTGAGGATAAATGAAGCTCTGAAAAGTTTTTTTTTTTTGCATTTGCAAGACTAGATTGAGTTCATGACCTTTCCCCTTCCAACCCCCAATGTAATTTAAACCCATTTATTCCCCTTCCTATGTATGTTTCCACATGCAATAGATTTTCTAGAAAACGGCCTGTTGTACTGGGTTCTAAAAAACAACATGCATGTGCCTTCATATGGAGATAGATATACAGTTTAAATGAACTTAATGAACTCTCATGGCTGAGATTTCTAACCCATTGTGTGGGAAATCATACAAACTTTTATCTTCATATTAAAGTATTCCACTCTGAGAAATGTCCTTTCCTCTCTCCCTTTCCCTTTCCCTTTCCCTTTCTCTTTCCCTTTCCCTTTCCTTTTCTCTCTCCCTTTCCCTTTCCTTTTCTCTCTCCCTTTCCCTTTCCCTTTCCCTTTCCCTTTCCGTCCCCCTTTCCCTCCCTTTCTCTCTCTTCTCCTTTTTTTTTTTTTTCATTTTCCCCCTTTTCTTTCTTTTCTTTCTTTCAATGTTGCCAATGCAACTTTGATTCTGACTCTTTAGCATTGGGAACTAGGCACTGGAAATCACCTGCTGTCATTCAGCTCCAGTCACTCTGTTAAGAATAGTGGTGGAGACTGACGGAGGGAATAGCTGGAGCATCTCAACTGAGTTGTTGTTATGATACCAGGCAGTTTGAGGGATCGAAAACAGGCTGTCCCACCCAAGGAGATAAAAGCCCTTCCTATTTGTCAGTAAGCAAAGCGAGGAAGTTTATGTGTCCTTCAGGGATCTGCCAGGTCTGTTTGCAGATATGAGCTCCACAGGTTGCACTAATTATGGTGTGTTATAGTTTGGGTGCAAGGGTAATCACTACTTATATAAAGAGCAATGACAATACAGTATTCCCTAAAGACTGTTGGTGCTACCGCATGATTACTCATTAGAGAATAAAAGGACACGGGAGGTGTATTTCACTGTGAAAAGATGGGGATATGCTCTGCATTGAAGGTGGCTTTTCTTCTATATAGGCCATGTAACCACAAGTTTTATTTTTTTGAAGGAAAAATTATCTGGACTACTGACTATTGTTATCTTATTTCCAACTCCCAAGTGATGCGAATTTTGCAAAAGCAAAATGCAAGCATGTAGTTATAGCAAAAGAGTAAAGCTAAGGTCAGATCATCAGCTATTTTGAATTTCTATTCCATACAAAAGTCATAAGCAATCCGTAGGACAATGTGCGGAGACCAGAACCCCCAAATGAGAGATCAAGAATTTCAGAGGCATTGATTCCACTGAATGTTCTTCTAATGAACTTCTAATGAATGCCTAATGAATTTTTAAATGTTTTTTTCACAGTAACAGAGTTTCAGAAGGAGGAGAAAAGACTATTCTTCTATTTTTGGAATTTGGACAATGCTTTCTGTAAAAGCACTATCAATTTTAGGGATATTTTAATCACCTTCAGGCATTAAAAGGAACTGAAACTGAGTCTTCCTTCTCTTGGACAAACATTCAAGTCACAAAACCTTAATAAATTGGTCTAATCCCTCCCTCATTTAAAGGAAGACCTTTTTTCCCTTACTGCACATCCTCTTCTATTAGATAAGACTAGGTATTGCCTACATTTTGGAAAGGAAGGACTTCAATGTTCCTTCAGAAAACAAAAAGAAGGAGGGGAAGGGTGGGCGGGGGGGGAAGAAATTGTCATCCAATTGGGATTCTTAGGCAAGATAGCTGTGAGATCTAAAAATTTTCCTTCTCTTCAGTGCTTCCACTGGTTAATGCTAGACAAATTCATATTTAGATTTTAGATTTTTATTTTTGTGAGAGCTAAATCTTCCCTCAGGAACTGTAAATGCTTAACATAGAGTTCTGGACTTTTGTCTGTGAGCCAGTGTAGACATTACAGTGTTTGAACTTCTAGCAGTAAAATCTCTTGTATGGCATCTAATTCTGTATCAGCTGTTCAGCACCACAATGGATACATCTGGCCAGTTAGACTAGATGACTTCTGGAGGTCCCTTCCAACCTCAGCCATTCTGTGACATGCACAAACCTACAGCTGATTCTCCCAAAAAAACGCCAATTGAAGTTCAGATCATCGATCCATCTTTCGTTATCACCTTTCTATCCCATGTTCTGTGGAGTCAAAACCTAAAATTACACTTAGCTGAATTTTCAAATCTGTAACATCCAAATTTAGCTAAAATGTGATCAGATGATATAATTCGTCTCCTGTTCTCATTCTCTTCCAATGCAGTACCATGACTACCCCTAGCCTCAAAGAGAGCGTCACTTCTGGTCCTGCCACATAAAGCAGAACAATGAGAGACTATACACATCCATTACCCAGCTGATCTGTTGAATGTTTAAACTAATTATTAGCAATCTTAAGAGAGAGAGAAAAAAACATGATTCCTCTTGTCTTTGCAGGAATGAATTGGAGCAGACAGATTGAATCTACTGCCAAGGTTAAATCCTTTATTTTCAATGACACCAATTATTTTGAGCACAAATGCTTTAATTATCTCAAGTAGGCAATTAATAAGTTGAATTCAAAAAATCAGGCACCACTATGAAACTGTCCAGCATTCAAATTCTTTTCTCCTTAAAGATACAAACCATGAAACCTGTTAAAAAGTTTGTTCAGCTTCCATTTTCACAGCCAAAGAGCTCAAGGATTTTCTAACTCTCTCTTTAACCATCATTCAATTTAGTGCCAAAAGAAATATGTTGACAAGAGGAAAAGCTGAGCTTCCTGGTTCATGACAAAACAGTGGTATAAAGGTAAATTACCATGCTTGGCAGCTCTTTGGATCTATATCCTATAAGAGCTACTTCAATAATGTGTTCCCTGCACTTGACATACTCATGTTCAATGATTTCCCCCACAAGAGCAGACCTTCTGTGCGTACCACCTATTACATTCCAGGTACCATGCTTCTACAATACTTGCTAACAGATTTATGTAATAAGCAGCTAAAAAAAAAAAAGAAAGCAAGAGACCAAAGTTGTCTAAATGATGGTTCCTTGTGAATGTAACTTGCTCGTTATTTTACTGAATTGTCTGTAGTCAGTTTTTGTGTGGATGATTGGAACACAGAAGAACTTGATTTCAAACAGCAGAACAGTAAATTGGGAAAAAGCGAGCCTCCGCCTACGAAGATGAACAAGGTTTTATGTATCAGCATACACTGAAAATAGTGAATATGGCCTGTGATATATCTACCTAATTAAGTAAAGTAGGACATGCAAATAGAAAATCCTTCCTGACATATAAGGTGATCTGTTGAAGTCCCACGACAGGAAATGAGGTTGCTTTTATATATTAACTTGCATAACTACAAAGGTTTCAGATGCCATAAAACTACACAGGGCTTTTAAAGTTCAGCCTCTATAACTACCTTGATAGCCTGAGGTAGAGTATTCCATAGGTTCATTTTGCCTGAGTAAAGATTAAGTTCTCTTTATTGGTTCTAATTTATTGGTATTAAGATGCAATATCCAAAATAGTTTCAAGTAGGGTTAAATGGGAATCTGAAACTTACGGCAAAGCCCAAAGGCAGTAGGAGTACCTTATTGCTATATAGGGATCAGAGATTGTATCAACACCTCAGACTGGATACATCTGTACCGCTGAAGTCATCTGTTAATGCAAGGGGGAGAGCAAGAGGCTGGAACTTACTGGGTTCTGCTGGGAAAAAAAAAGTGTATTTGACCCCATTCTCAGCTCTGTCGCTAACCTACTAACCTTTGATAAGTCACTTCAGACTCTCTGGACCTGTTACTCTTCAATCAACTCATTGTTTTGTTGTTGTTGTTGTTGTTGTTGTTGTTGTTGTTGTTTTTCCAGACAAAAAGAAATTGTAGTCAATTTGGAACCAATATCTACCTACTGGTGGGCTGACAAGAGTGCAGTCAGGAATGTAAATTACTTGCAGCCTTGGAAAGTCAGAGAGCAAAAGGCACATAGATGAAGAAATAATGGAAAGATAACCAATTTAACTGAGATTTAAACTAAGTCTGTGATGGTGCACCTGACAGGTGGTAATCTAACTACATGTAGTCGTATGTCTGTATGTACAGTCTGTCTACTGTTCTTTCCCCTACTCTGGGAAGAAAATTCACATATATAGCACAATTTTCTAAGAAAATTGCAGGCGTACAAGCTGGATCAGAAAAAGGGACAAAGCAAGCAATAAACAAAACAATCTGGTCTACTCTCACATTCTACTGTCCAAAAATTAGAGAGGAATTGGTTTTACGGTACAGTTCTCTTTCTGGCTTTCTTCATTGTGAAACAAGCTGGAAAACCATCTAATGGAACAACATCCCACAACAGGTCTGCAACCCCTCCGTAGAAGAAACAATAGTGTGGTTTTGTAATTACATTTATTTTTCTTCTTCTTCTATTTCTTTCTTTTTCTTTTTCTTTTTCTTTTTCTTTTTCTTTTTCTTTTTCTTTTTCTTTTCCTTTTCCTTTTCCTTTTTCTTTTTCTTTTTCTTTTTCTTTTTCTTTTCCTTTTCCTTTTCCTTTTTCTTTTTCTTTTCCTTTTTCTTTTCCTTTTTCTTTTAATTTTCCTTTTTTTTTCCTTTTCCTTTTCCTTCTTTTCTTTCTTTCCCTTTCTCTTCCTTTTAACTTTTTTTTCATTTTTTTTCTTTTCCTTTCCCTTTCCCCTTTCTTTTTTAATTTCTCCTTCACCTTCACCTTCACCTTTGCCTTTGGCTTCTCCTTGTTCCTTTTTCCTTGTTCCTTTTCCCTTTTTTTCCTATGTTAATGTGATATGGACATTTTTTTGAAACATGGAGGCTGATACTAATATATATGCTTTACAACTGCATGAAGTAACCAATTTCAAACCCAGACGCAGGCACAATCTCTAAATTAGTTTTGGTCTATTTTTTCTTGTACCAGCTGCTTGTAAAATACTGCCAGAAAAACAATGTGTTTTTCACTTGACCGCAGACTTTTAACAATCAGTAAAGCTAGAGGGCATGGCCTAAAGTCAGTCATACAATATGGCCAGGATATAAGGAAACAAAAAACAAGGAATCCTGACATACTGGAGAGATGTCAGAATGGTCAAAGAAGAACCGATCTGAATGGCAGTCTTATGCTGGAACCTTCATTTCTAAGGACACGTAGATAAAAAGGATAGAAGATTGGGATTTTGTTACATCTTAAAACAACACAGAAAAATCAGCTGGAAACAACGTGCAGTTTAAGAGACCCTCTACTTACAATATCACGTTGGTATTGTGTTTTGACCCTTGGCAGGACACTGTGACTTGTTTTTGATAATGAAAGAAGAGAATTGATTGATTTCAAAAGGTTGCACTTCATACAGTTCACATTCAGGATAAAAAAATATGAAAATGAAAAAAATAAATCCCTTGAAAGAATAAGGATCATATAATCTAATTATCTGATATTCAAACATGGAGAAGAAAGAAGCAAGGAACACATTCGGATCTTTCTGGTTTTTTTCACAGTGCATGAACCAGCAGCTGTGGCTCTGTGCAGTCCAACAGCACCTCCCATGCCAGGGTCACATCAGGAGAATGGCAGCAGGTCCTACAAGAACTAAGGATGCGGTGAAACGCAGGTCTTGGCTGTGGAATAATGTGAGAAAACAGGGACAGGTGAGACTTCCTCCACTAGGAACCACCTTGTGCTCAGTCCGGCTCCTTCCTTTGGAGGAACTGCCACAAATTTGACATCAGGTCCTATTTATTTCAGTCTCCTATATATGCTGGAAACCATGCATTGTCTCTCTGTACTATCATATATCCTATATTCTCCTTCCCTAGTATATTTGTACATAACGGGTTCAAAGAATTTAGGACACTGATAATTCAGAGGAAATATAACCAAAACATTTTAAAATAGGGAATGGCAGTTCTGTATTAATTAAATATAGATGTATTTTAAATTTACAATGACACTGTACTTCTATGCTGCATCTTCTGTGTCTCAGCCATACAGAACACTCTGGCTTATAGCAGCATACGGGGCAAAAAGTATAATCCTTTACAAGACCCATCCCTTTGTGACACTGGGGGTTTGGAAGAACCACTTGTAAAAATCACGGAAGGCTGTGCATGAACAAATCCCATTTGTAGCAATTAACCTCAAGAACTGGGAACTTTCTTTACACTACTGTGCACTTCAAAGGCAACAGCAACATAAACAAAATGTCTTTCAAATGATGACCTTTTCAGTGAAAGCAAATAGCTTGTATAGAAGATAATTCATATTCTAACACTGTGTATCTCTTTCACTCATGATCATTTCTTATAAAACAAACTTTTCCTTACTTTTCCTTTGTATTTAACCAGTTTGTTTTCTTCTGAGGAAAGCTAAAGCTCAGGGAACATGATTCATTGGACAGACCAAGTCCAACATTAGATTCGTGGAATCATAGAATCATAGAATGGTTTGGGTTGGAAGGGACCTTCAAGATCATCTAGTTCCAACCCCCCTGCCATGGGTAGGGACACCTTCCACTAGACCAGGTTGCTCAAAGCCCCATCCAACATGGCCTTGAACACTTCCAGGGATGAGGCAACCAGAACTTCTCTGGGCAACCTGTTCCAGTGCCTCACCACCCTCACAGAGAATTTCTTCCTTATATGTATTCTAAATGTACCCTCTTTCAGTTTAAAGCCATTCCCCCTTGGTCTATCACTACATGCCCTTGTCAAAAGTCCCTCTCCAGCTTTCTTGTAGGTCCGCTTTAGGTACTGGAAGGCTGCTACAAGGTCTCCCCAGAGCCTTCTCTTCTCCAGGCTGAACAAGCCCAACTCTCTCAGCCCGTCTTCATAGGAGAGGTGCTCCAGCCCTCTGATCATCTTCGTGGCCCTCCTCTGGACTCACTCCAACAGGTCCATGTCCTTCTTGTGTTGAGGGTCCCAGAGCTGAGCACAATACTCCAGTTGAGGTCTCATGAGAGCGAATTATGGCTGGTTTACCTTGTAGAGGCAACACTTTTAGATCATAAAGATCCCCTAACTGGTAGATGGCTCTAAGAGCTTTTGTCCTTGTCTTCCACCTGAAGATGGGATGATTTTCATCAGTTAACCGATTTGGATTCCCACCTGTTGTCCTGAACCACCTTTGCTATCCTAAAGTCTGTATCCTTACTTTAGGATGGAGAAGATGTCACAACAAGTAAAGGCATTACAGAATCCCAGAAAATTGGGCTGTAATGAATCTTGAAGATTCACCTAAACTATCCGTCTCTTCCAATGTAGGATCCATTATACCCATATCATTCTTGACAGACTCGTAACCTGGTCCTTAATGCTTCTGACAAAGACCTTCCTGGGCAACATATGCTTCTACGTCTGTATCATCATGATTAGAATACTCGTCCTAATATATATCATGCTTGTCCTAAATCCCCTTTGAAATGTAAGACGGTTACTTGTTGTATTGCTCATAGGCTTGTAGTACTCCTTTGAACAATACTCAGTACTGTTGCTTTATGTCTTTCTGTTCTGCCGAAGCCTTTTACAGAATTGAACATTATCATCATGGACCCTCTGGGTCTTATCTTTTTGGAACTAAGCTATTAATGGACCTGGCATAAAGCCCTGCAGAGCCTAGCAGAGATGTTTCGGTTCACTACTGAACGCTGGACAGAAACAACTTCTCATTCAATGAGATTTTCTAGCCATTTTACAGTCACATTACAGAAGTTTCATTCAGACTATATGCCTTACATTGCCTATGGGAATGTTACAAGAGACAGCAAGCCCTGGGTAATAGAGAAGTATAAAGAATTAAAAATGCTTGACCTACCCATTCCTCACCAGGAACACTGGTCAATTCATAGTGAATCTTCTTTTCAATTATTAATCTGCTAAAGCTCTTCTTGAAGGCAAGGAGAATTTTTTCCATTTGGAAAATAATAATATCTACCTCTTCCATCCCTACCATGGATTAAAATCTTCAGGAGTGGTTCCTAAACTTTCTTTCTCTGTCTAATTGTGCTGGGTATTTGTAGGATCATTATCTTTGATATAAGTTTAACTATTCTGACAGATGAATGTGTAGTAAAACACATACTCCTCCCTTGTTTAACCATATGGATAAATTGACAAGAAAAATTCAGTCATTTGTTTCAATGTACAACTATGTCATCTTTAAGTCATTAGGCAGTTTTCACATTTCTGCCTTCAGTTGCCCTGTGAGATAATGACTAAGATAACACAACTACAGGGAACACCATAATGTAAAAATACCCCGCTAAAGACTAAAAGCAACAACGGACAAAAATTTAGCTAGAGGGCTTTGCAGGCCAATATCTACCCACTGTCCAAGAAAAGAATAGGCACAGGAGGTAGAGCCCGGTACCTGGAAATCACGCAATTTGTGATGATGCAATCATCTACATCCTATTAGATGGAATTAATGAAAGAAGTAATTCTTAGCAATTACTACGTCTTAGCTACTATTAAATTAGTTAAATTTGCACCATCCCCCACCAGCAACCAAACACACACATGTGGTAATAATTCACTTTTGCTTTTTTCTGAAAGTGTGAAAACAAGTAATGAGAAGATAAGAGATAGAGACTAGAAATCAAAAGGGCATGTATCTTTGCCTCTGTGTTCACAGAGCAGGCTATTAAATAACTGAAGTGACTCATAAGCCACACCACTTGCAGTGACACCTTGCATTGGAGTTGGTTACAGTAAGCCATCCATTATCTCAGGAGCAAATTGGAGGTTATGCGGTATCATTTGTGTTGGAGATATATAATGTAACTATCAGTCTCTACAATAATCAGATTTCTCAAGTGTACTCCAACAGTTACAATGACGTCTTCCCAAGATTTTCATCAAAAGGCTTGAATAAGAATAAGCTATTTTTAACACTGTGGATCTTGACAACTTGAAAACACTGCTTTCTTGAATTGATTGCTCCTGTGAGAAACAAAATCAGAAAGGCTGAATTGTTGAGTACCATTCCCTGTTTCCTGACTTGAGGCACAACTGTTTTGAGCATCTTTCACTTAACAAGGAAAGACCAAATAATTCTGCATTTTGTCTTTATTAGAATATTGTCCATACTTTACACCATATATTTTTTCTGCCTTTATACCTTTTTTTTTGAATTTTCAGAAAGATTGACTTCAGATTACTAATCTGGAGTTTATCCTTTATCACCAAATTCAGTGATTCTGCTCTCTCACCAAAATCAGCTGTGCTGGCCTATCCTTCACAACATTGATCTGTATATATATTATGAAGAAAAGTTAGCAATTTACCCTCTTGGTCAAAGATATGCTGTGCACATAGCTCACTACCCTTCACCATTATCTTAAGGACAGTTTTGGCAGCTAGTAATTTGGAAGGTGTAATTGTCCTAACAGCCACGAAATGACAAATTGTAGGCTACTGCCTATGACAAGTTCATCTGATTTTTTCAACCATGAATATACATTCCACATGTGATTTAAATAGCTCAACCTAGAAAAGTCAGGAAAATATATATTTGAAAACTAGTCAGCTTTATCCCAGTACTTCTGTCTTCATCACTTAGTTGTCCACACCTGCTCAATTTTCTAGAGTTGATCTGGTATGTAAGTAATGATTAATGATTTTTTTTTTAAGTCAGTTTCTTGACAAAACACATACTGACCATAATAATTGATATGTTTTTCTCTGTCACTGGACAAACATTCATATGACATGTAGTACTCCCCAAATAACCCTAGTGAAGTGACCGAAGCATAGTTTCTTGCATTTTTCCTGGTAAAATGATCTTTTTTCCATGAAAAAAGATTTCCTTGTAAAATATAATTCTTTTTCTCTCAAAAAAGAAAGTCTAGTGACTGTTGGATATGCTTCTAGAGCAGCTTGATCATTTTGTGACACTGCAAAAGGAACTGGAGCTTTGGATTTTCAGTATCCGCCTGTCTGAGGTGTAGCAACGAATCAGACATTGGTTTAAGGTTTGCAGAGCCTTTCCTAAGTTTCAGCTTCTTCAAACAGCTGCAATGTTCCTGCTTTAGTTACACTGTGAGGGTGTCTAGACGGAATATCAGCAATCCCAGCACCTTGCTGTGCACATGCTCTGCCTGCAGATTGTACTACATCATGCACAGAAGTGGTCTTTGACATCTCACCAGCACACCATCTATGTCTGTGCTATTTGTCAAGGAAAAGAGTCCTTTGCATTGTGTGTAAAGTTGCAGCAATCTAATATGCACAAGTATTTTTTACAGGTTTTTCCTTAGCCACTGGCAGCAAGTCATTCCTTCTGAATATGAGCGTGCAAAGTCACAGCATCGGTTAATGTGTCAGCAGCGTAAGCAACAGCATTGGAGAACTATCAATCCTGTACCTGCATTCTGCAAAGTAAATATAGTACATGATTTATTGTGTCTGATTCCCAATTCTTTCTCCCTCACTTCTGAGCCACTATGCCTGACTCTGCATATCTAGCTTTCTAATTCTAAATTTCTAATAGTCATGCTTCATTCTAAAGGTTGATAGGAGAATTTCAGTATTTAGGGCAAGAATGTAAGGTTCAGTGCTGTATGGTAAATCTACATTTTATCACAATCTTAGCCTATATTTACTATCACCAGGCAGAGCAGCTTCTAAAAGGATGCAAAACCCACACCCCTGCAATCTGTTAATGTTAAGCACTAGCAACTTAAAACAAAAAAATCTTAAATAGTGGCTTGTTTATTTTTTGATCAGGGCTTCACTTGTGACCATAAACCAAGAATACCTTGATAATACCCTAGTATGTAACTCAACTCATGTTGACTTAGGAAATTCCTTTCCTCAGCAGGCCTTCACAAAGTAAATACATTTACTGAAGTTACCAAACACCACCAGTTCACTACTAAATTCAGAGGTATTTAGTATTTTCTGACTGCCTACAAGCAACAAATAAGAACACACCTGGGGAACGCGTGTTAATATTCAGTTAGCATTTTTTAAATATTTTTTTTTAAGACCTGAGTTTTAGAAGTTGAACACATATACATGGACTTCTGCATTTCAGTTTTAATCATATTATGATGAAAATATGTGGCGTCTTAGAAGTATTGCTCTTCCTCTGTTTTCTCTTGAATGTGCCTGAATTTAATACCTGACAAGTAATTGAATGCAAATAACAGTTTATATTAAAAATAATGCATTTTACTGTGCACTCTTTTATCTTTTTGATGGAAAACAAGTTAATATAATTGTGTAATTCAAAGCTTGCTTTCTAGCACAAAGAGTAATTAAAGTACCAGTTACTCAACAGACTTTTTCACTGGAATAATGTTATTCTAGAGGCACTTATTATTTTGTATTGAATATTCACAAAGATTGAACATCTTTCGTACTAGAAAAGCGTTCCAAAATATCACCATCCAGTAAGAAAAGTAAGGAGTACTTGTTGTTGCTTGTTTGTGACATGGATCCTGGTATCCATTTCTCTCTGATGTGTTTAATTTTGATTCTGCTCTGGACTGATGACATAAACCAAGCACAGACCCTCTCACGACAGAAAGATTGGTGAGGAAAACCCTACAAGTCACTTAGGATGGTATTCATCTCACTTAACTTTAGACATCTACATCCGAGTTAATCACTGCATACTCCCTTTATAGTCAATGGAGAGAAATAAGGAGTTTTAGGATGCAATTCATCTGCCCTATTCCAGATAGCTACTCTAGGATAGAATCAATCACCTTTTCAGGCTGTCTTTTCTTCACCAGTGACTATAAAGGCAGTCCACAGTGACTAGATCAGATGTAAATGTCTACCTTGTAGACATTTACGTTTGATGAAGTAAATCTTGCCATGAGATATAATGGGAGAACTGGTTACACATCTGTGGCACACAACCTGCGGTAAACTAGCTCTGTACATCTGTGGGAACAGTAAGTTTGGCTCTACTTTCACTCTAGCTTTCTCAGTCTACACTTCTGGAAATAGAAGGGGAAGTTCTGACTCAATGTGAGCGTCTATAGTAAGTTATCGTGCTGACTACACATCAAGAAATGTCATATACACATTTTAATTCTGTTGCACATAAGTTTACACATGCGACTTCTCAGGTGGGAAGCCTAGATGACAATCAAGAGGGGCTTTGCTAACCATGCCCCTCCTCACCCAAAATCAACACCTGGTCAATACTGACACAGCACAGCAGATGCAACAGCTGCTGGGAAGCTGTGCCTGGCCGTTCTGGTGGAGGCACAGAGGTGGAAGAACATTCGGTTCAATGGGAACCTGAAGACTGCTATGTTTCCCCCGACCTTGTCAGTTCTCTGCTGACCGGGCACTTGGAAACTGCCAGAACTTGAAGGCGACAGTGTGCTGATAAGGCTATAAAAGCGGATCAAAGCTAATAGATTGCTCCTCTTGTTTTGAAATACTATCATATGCATTCATGGCTCTGATTTTGCATAAAAAGATGAAGGAGTTGTGTTTCTTAATTAACTGGAGGAAAAAAAAATTAGCCAATATCATTTGCATGAACAACATTCTCTACATAACCATTTCAGTTAAAATCCATTAATTATTGGCTGAGAGAGTCATAGATTGCTGTCACCCTCTGCATACAAACAAAGAATTTAAAGTTCCTCAATCAAAAGCTCGGTCTTGTACCATACAGCATTGGGATCTAGATCAGAAAAGTGAAGGGACTTCTAAATTGCAAGGTGCATGTACGCTTGTTAGCAAAGGTTCTGCTCAAACACCCCATATGCCACTGGACCAGTATAATACTTGAGTGACAGGAAACTCCAGAAGGCAACTCCAATCTGGATGGGCTGAATGGATACCTTCTGAAGGTATCCATGAGTGCAGCTATACTTGCCAAGATGTACCATGGTACCCTCTGCCATCCTGCCCTATTGTTTCCAGATCAGGTACTCATGGAATATACCATACTTCCTATTTCTGGTAGAAGCTTATGCTTTCTCCCCGTGAAACCTGTACATGACTGAATGCACAGTTTACAAAGGAAAAAACAGCATATGCCTACAGCACAAGAAGGTCTCACACTCCACTTTTATAATGCAGATATAGCTTATTCTTTTCCTACTGACCCATTACAGAGCCTACAGCTTCCAGTTTCGGGAAATAGTTGTCCCAATTAAGTGAGATGAATCCAAACTTTGTAGGTTGCGGTTGCGGTGTCCAGGAGAGGCTTTTGGTTTCAAATACTTCTGATGGGGGTCAGAGGCCCATCTTTTCTGTTTGTAAGAAAGAAACACTAGGTTTTGAACCTGACAACACGAGTCAGAAAAGTTACACAAGTTTGTAGCGTCATTCAGAGTGAAGCAAATGTCAGCAATGGTCAGATCATAGGAGGAGTTGCTATCTCATAGCCTCTAAGATGCTAACATGTTTTGATCAGGAAGAATCTCAAACTGTTTTTGGAAGAAGATGACTGACAGTACCGATTTCAGAATGGCATTCTCAGTGTTTCACTGGCACAAAAATTTGCATCAACAATTTACTGTGCTATTTTTGGTCTTTCACTGCAAGCACTGGTATTAAAAATGCCACTTTTTGAGTGGCATAATTTTGTTTAGAGTCCATTTTTCTGTTGCCATCTCTCTGTCTTCATAGAGCTTTTTGAAAAATATCTCCTTCATCCTCCTATTGGCCGTAAAAATGTCCTTCTTTTGAAAATGTAAAACCTAGAGAGTAACCTACACAGGAGCTCAGCAGCTTTTGAGGGAGGGCGTGGAGTTTTCCATAATGTTCAGAATGGGAGAATCACAAATAAGCTAGATAATTTGAATTAATATCTGATTTCCACTTTTTTTAGAGCAGAGAGTCAGGAAGTGTTAGAGTCTATTATATACATAATCCACTTTTTTTCATAGAAGGATTTAATGGTAGGCTGGAAAAGCTTCACATACCAGCGTTCCAAGGCTGCATAATTACAGATGTACCCAAGGGGCCAGAATAGCTCCACTTTAGCCCAAGAAAGGAGTAATAAATACATATATATGGTTTTTTTTTTTTTAAAAATCTAATTGTTAAAGCCTCAGAGACCTATGTGGATTCATAGATAAATCCATTTTATCCCACACCATGAAAATAAATATTACTTATACTATTATGTTTTCATTAAGGCACACAATTAAGTCAGACACAGAAATGGGCCAGATTCTTGATCTCACTGTTTGTGCTGCTTTAGTAACATAAATGGGCTATAAAGTCAATTTAACAAAGCAGATGAAGATTCTCTTGAGGAGAGGGAATATGAAATGGAAATATGCCATTTCTTTTGCAAAACTGATTGGATTATAGCAGCATTGTTCAGAATGCTGCTGTGTTACAGTGAGCCCTTTGGACATAATGGCCCTTTGGAATTAGACTCACAAAATTAGGTCTGGAATTAGGCCCAGGACTACTATATAGTAACAGGTCCTTTATGTCTTACCACCTGTGTCCAGTGTATATGGGTGCAGTTGAGAAGCTGAACCAATGTATTTAACAACATATTTACAACCCAGTCTAATAAAAAAGCCAACAGTCACCATGATACAATAATCAGACACTCCTTGATTATGTCTGAACTGTGTGTGGACATTCAGTTTGGTTACACATCTCCCACTAATGCACAGATAAGATACTCATTTGGGAGATGATACATGTTTTTCCATTGCCAGATTGATTTGCTCACTGCCTTCATTCCTTCACCAAGGCAGCCTTTACTGGCCTGAGTTACTATGAAGAGTAATATATTCTGCATCT
Organism: Phoenicopterus ruber ruber; assembly: GCA_009819775.1. Lineage (NCBI taxonomy): Eukaryota > Metazoa > Chordata > Aves > Phoenicopteriformes > Phoenicopteridae > Phoenicopterus > Phoenicopterus ruber. The sequence goes on along the minus strand of CM020215.1, from coordinate 182,986,136 downwards.
GACTCAATCAGGCTTTTGATCTTTGCCTGACTGCGGCTATACAAGATGTGGGCAATTACAAGGGTTCGTAGAAATTTGCATTTGGGGAAAGAAATGCAGATTGTAACTGTTTCTAATGTTTTCCGCAGCTTATGTGACAAGCCCCTCAGGAAACAGTGTTTTGGATGCTAACTCTCTTGTTACCATATTAATTGCCTTTGTCATGACAGTTTTGGCATCTGAAAATGGCTGGGAACATGCTGTGCTCCTCAAGAGACCAATCAAGGGCAGGGGAAATTGGTTTATTGGTTCCCAAAGCAGCCTGCGCTAAAGGTGCCGCTATTCAAGCATAGTTTTGAGTCTCCTAGCTTGAATGAGGAGCCAAAGACACTTCAGGCTAAGGAAAACAGAGCTTTCATTTAGAACGGTGAAGGGGAAACTGAGAAGTTTATTTCTCTGCCAGCGTGACTTCTGCAGATAGCTTTTGTGTGCAAATCTGTGTGTCACAGTACAGAGGGTGGGACCAGGAATCAAGGTTACCAGAACGCAGTGGGGTCTTGGGCTTCCCAGGAGGGATCCTGAACATCTTTGGTTTTAAACGAACTTCAGCTAAGCTTGCTGAAGCACATGCTTTCAATCAAAATTTTCCCTGTGATCAAAGAATACACTGTCACAAGGACAGGCTGCAAACTGGAGGAAAGGGATCAAGGGATAAATATCAGGGGATAAATAATTATGAAGGTTATTTTAAGTGATGCTGGATTTATAATGTAAGAACAAGGAGATGCTAATTTCTGATTAGTTTTTCTTTCTTTGAGAGGAGTGGCAAGCAGCTGTTGTGCTGTAGGTGATAGATTGTAGGTGGTAAAGGGATGGGTCAGGATGGCAGGTGGTGGGACAGTGAGGAGAGACTGGAAGAAAAAAGAACATAAGGAGAGGAAGATCACATGCACATTAAAAAGCCAAAGGAGTTGTCACAAGAAAAAGAAAGGAAAAAAAAAAAAGCACCTGATTCCATTACTTGCTTCAGTTTATGCCCAGAAAACTCAGATTCGGTAAAAATTTAGTGATGCAGCAGAATTACGTCTATAATGTCAAATAAGGGAAGAGAATCCTTTTCAGCGTGAACTGCAGAAGACATAGAGAAAGTATGCAACCTGACCCTATTATCTTTCCCGTGTCTCAAACAGACAGGGAAGACATATTTTGAGTTTTTGCTGACATATACAAAATCGGGTTTTTGACACTTAGTGAAACTAGTGAAATGTTAATGCTGTAGGGCCAGAACAGTAAGCCTATTACAGACAGTTTCAGTGGAGAAGGGAAGGGGAAAAAATAAAAAGAGAGACTAAAAAAACAGCAAAAAAAGGCAAGCTTGCTTACTAGCTTGGGGTAGGCAGAAAGTAAGGGAAGAAACAGGAAGAAGTCTTTTTGTTTGATTTTTTTGTTTGTTTCTTCCTATTAAATAACCACAAACCATTCTTGGTCCTTAGGCCTAGCTGGTCAAAATAGGTGGGTGGAAAAAGGGTATAGGAAGGCCACGTCCTTGTCCTCTCGCATCGCACTAGCCACCACAGCAGGCTCTGTTGTGAGAGTCTGCTGCCCTGAGCATCCCATGTAACAGCAGCTCACTTATATCTCCCACGCAGTACTCGTTCATGCTAAAGCTCCTGCGTCTTTACATACTCACACCGGAGGTCACAGAATACATCTTCTATGTCCTGAAGCCCTTAGCAGAAGCTATGGGTGCTTCCATAGTGTGGACATGTCTCAGAACAGCACAGAAATCTGCAGCAACACGATAGGGTGCACTGTGCCTCTGGAAAGATAATGCAATATTTTAGTAACCAACAAAATGGTAACTTTTACAGCAGAACTTAGCCCTAGCAAGCAATCGAAAGGGTTGAAGCAAAGGAATTATGCAAGATACTTCCTGTTCCCTTCTTCCTCTTATTTAAATGATGTGTTTTTGCAGCAAAACAGAAGCTATGAGTCAGGGAGAGGCACCAGGATCAGTAGCATTTAAGTGAGAGCATCGGTACGTCATGACAGATTTTGAATGGCGTTACATCTATTATTCATTACTTACTCACATCCAAGTCTATAGTTAAGGGAAGTGATTTGACAGGCAAGACATGTACGTAAATTGCCCATCAGATGGTATAATCTACTACTGAGGGAACATTTCAAAAGGCCCAAAATATGACAGAAAACATAATACACCCTGCATGGTAAGCACATAATTGTCCGAAATGCATGCTCTGAACTTCAAAGTCCTCTTCATTTGTAAATTTCAAGAATTCTTGGGAACTCACAGAACACTATATGAATTTTCAAAACAGACAATACTTCTTCAGAGAGTATCCCAGCAGTGGAGAAACTCTCCTGGTGGCAATGTTCAAGGATTTGTCAGGAGAACAGTTAGATAGGTATAAACCTAGTTCTAACTACTTGTAGATTACAATGCTACCAAGACACCAATGTTTCTGCAGTAATATTTGTTCAAGGGGATCTCAAATTACATCTTTCCTAGGTAGTTACGCTGATGAATTTAGTTGCATTTTGTAACACTGCTAGCAGTACACATTTTCCTCCTTTTTTTCCCGGCTGAAAAGTATATTAAATAAGATTTTTTGCCTTGAACAGACATTCTAGGATAAATATAAAATATCTGATGCCCTTGTTGTTTGCTACAGCATAGAAGAAAATAGTTTCTTACAGCTATAAAGAAACTATTAGGAGAAACAGTTCTTTGTCATCTGTGACTTGGCTCCTACTCCAGCTCAATAAATATATAGTTTGGTTCTTCTTCTGCCAAAGAGATCAAAAATGGCTTCCAATTTTTCTGCCTGTATTTCTTTTTTGCCTGTCACAGAGAGCATTGCTCAAATGGGACTAAGTCTTTTTCATCTCTAGTTTCTAGTTTCATTGCTACCCAACCTACAGGAATTTGTACATAATAGAAGACAATGGTATTAAGTACAGAGAACAAGATATTTATTTTTCTTCCCTGTTGGGGCAAAACCACCTGCCTCCCTGCATTATTTAGGCCCATAGAACAATAATATCAAGGACAGTGACCTGTCTAGCCCCCAACTACAGTTTTCATGGACTCCCAGTTAGTGAGTTTCTGTCTTATGTTCTGCCAGTATCACTATGATACAAATAATAATAATGAGAAAACCAACAGTCATCACCATGATTATCATCATCATAGAGAGGAGGAACCTGTGGCATCTTTTGATTTATCTTTTCCATTTAACTAAATTATTTCCTTGTTAGCATAACAAAAAAGGAGAAGAAATATTCTTTCTCATCTTTAACCAGGAGACCTTACTCAATAGTTAGTAGTACAATACATGATGCACCTTGCATGACAAAACTGAATGCATTAATCCATACCCAGACTCCAGAAGGAAGGATAATCAATCTATAAAAGGATTTATGTTGTGTCTAGGGAGAAAGACGGACTTCATAAGAAATAAAGAAATTAACTTATGCATGTGAGTCAGTGTACAGTGTATCATAGAATCATAGAATAGTTTGGGTTGGAAGGGACCTTTAAGGTCATCCAGTCCAACAGCCCTGCGATAAGCAGGGACATGTTCAACTAGATCAGGTTGCCCAGAGCCCCATCCAGCCTGACCTGGAATGTTTCCAGGGATGGGGCATCTACCACCCTCTCTGGGCAACCTGTGCCAGTGCTTTACCACCCTCATTGTAAAAAATTTCCTCCTTATATCTAGTCTGAATCTCCCCTCTTTTAGTTTAAAAACATTACCCCTTGTCCTATCACAACAGATGCTGCTAAAAAGTTTTTCCCCATCTTTCTTATAAGCCCCCTTTAAGTACTGAAAGGCTGCAATAAGGTCTCCCTGGAGCCTTCTCTTCTCCAGGCTGAACAAGCCCAACTGTCTCAGCCTGTCTTCATAGCAGAGGTTCTCCATCCCTCTGATCATTTTTGTGGCCCTCCTCTGGACCCGCTCCAGCAGGTCCATGTCTTTCCTGTGTTGGGGGGCCCCAGAGCTGGACACAGTACTCCAGGTGGGGTCTCACCAGAGCGGAGTAGAGGGGCAGAATCACCTCCCTCGACCTGCTGGCCACGCTTCTTTTGATGGCTTTCTGGGCTGTGAGCACACATTGTCAGCTCATGGTATAGCTCACCACAGAACTATGCATTCAAGGTATACTAATGAAACTTACTTACACAAGGAGTTGTTAGGTAAAATGAATTTGGTCCATGGACTGGTAAGAGCAGGAGAAACATTTCTTTTGCATCTCTTTGTAAACACTCTATGAATCACATCTCACAACAAGGATACTAACTGGACACTGCCTGATTTCCCTCCCCTTCAGGTATCATAATAAGTGATTCTAAGTGAATAATGGGCATATTTTGACTTTAAATAGTTTTACAGAGTTGGGGAATATCAAATATTCAGTATCATTTAATTAAGCCAAACCCAAAAAATTGAAAAACAGATTACAAAGGAAAGAAGTGTTTCAGGTTGAAATAAGTATTTTATTCCCATAAGATCCACTTTTTGATCCCATTCATAACCTTATATACTGTTATTTTAATAACTGAATCAAAATTCAAAAGAGAACAATATTTAGAAACAATCAATGTTTTGCATTTTTATATTTTTACAAGTTTTGGAAATAAACATTCCAAACAAATAAAAATAAAGAAATATTATTTGGAAAATTACTATTCTGTATTTTTTCAGAGAAAAACACTCCAAAAAAAATAATTTTACTTTCCAACTTGGAATCATGGACTATAAGACAAAGACAAGGTGCTGTCACTGGCTATGTTAGCTCGGATCCTCCTAAATATGATTATTCATGATATCTAAACAACCATGTTTCTAAATTTCCTTACTAATATTAAATCCTTGCATGGAGCTGGTTTAACATTTGCTAATCTTTTACACAAGCTTGAAAATTAACCTTGAGCAAAAACTATAAAAATCCCACAACCAAAATCATTTTATACAGCCTGTAAATTCCACATTGTTGCCATGATTTATAGAGTGTCTTTAGGATACAGGGTTTCTTCAAAGCTGAAACTTTTGTTTAAAAATGGGATACAAGAGACTGTGGCTTTTTTGTTACGGGAGTGTGTTTCCAAGTATATGTTAATGTAATGTTGGTTTTATGAGTCACTGACCAGAAGAGCTGACAACAGTTAGTCTTAAGGAGATTCACACTGAGGCAGCACCTGTGAGTCCCAGGTGAATGTCAAACACAACAAATGGCACAATTCAAACACAAAATAAAAGATAGACCCTGCCCTATTTACCCAATTTGGCAGAATATCTCTATAAAGTATAAGTTTTTCACTGTTCCACTGTGGATTGTTTTTATACAAATATCTAGCAGCAAATATCTTGAAAAGTGGCTCTTCCACAGTGTTTACCTGAAAAGGAAGAATTTACATAATATTTTTAAAAATGCAAATAACTTTTGTGTCTAAGGTTTTAAGCTGAATGAGGCACTAACCACAGCTACCCTGATTTTTCACAAACACCAGACGTTCTTCAAATACTGCTGGAATATGAATACTAAAAATTAAGCATCTTTACATCGCCAGAGACTCAAACCCCTTCATTTAAATATTGTCAGTCACACATGAATCAGGATTCATTGCACAGAAATTGGTGGTGTGAAGTCGTCTTAAGCAGCCTCGAAAAGGCATCTTAGGAAAGGACCCACTGCACCTAACGTTACCTTCTCTGAAGCTGAGTGAGCAGCACCATATGTAGTCAGTGGAGGAAATAAGCAGGCACTCCCAGAGGAGTTTCATGTCATCCTGAAATAGCTGTCCAAGACTTGCAGGATGAATCACTCTCTCTCTTGCTCACTCTTTCTCAGCTGTAGACTACAGTCTTAATGACTAGCTTAGACTTGATGCTTAACTTTTAGGCAGCCAAAGTTAGGTGAGATGAATCCTTCCTTCACTGTGAAGAGAAAGAAGATTTTTCTAGGGGTTTCATAAAGAAATTGAGGGACAAAGAGAGAGAGCAGTCTGTGGGAATGAAAAATATTTTAGAAATGCAATGTTTTTAAACCCCAAGACTAGTCAAAAGCAAAAAACCAGAATTATCTAGAGCATCTCACTAAAGACAGGAAAGTTTCATGGCATTTGCTAGGTTTTGTAAGCATTAGTGAAATCGCCTGAAGAAATTTCTCATATGCTGTATAATCTGCCACAGAATCCAGTATGAACAATGTTTGGCAAAATCTGCCACAGGCTTTCAGTAGCCCCAGCTCAGATTGTTTCTGAAACACTACAAAGAAAAAAAGGAAAAATATTCTTTCTTATATGAACTTTTTTTTGTGGAATAATGTCTTATATCTTATATTTAGAAAGTATACGTAAAAATTACGCTCCACTCTTCCCCTACTCCCTAAAATCAGACCAGTGCTGTTTTGCACTTGCAATGTGCAATCTTAAATGTCTATACAAAGGGTAAATCAGGCACTATCTATGTGCTGCTTTCCAATTAGACTGGAGGAGGTCAAAGACATTAAAAGCCACAGTAGAAGCAGTCTCATCTATACCATCCATTTTATTTGTCTGTTGAAGAAAACAACGTGCTGTATCCAGGAGCACTTTGTCCTGAAGTGACTAATGTTGCTGTTGTAGTGTATTTAGAAGACAGCATGTTAGGCATAAAGAATCAGGATCCTCAGCAAGAAGCACAGCAAGAAATCAGAGAAGTATATTCTAACCATAGAGAAGAGACAGAAGAGATGAATAGGATACAAGAGCTGAATTCTTCACTTTTGCCTCAGGAAATGAGACAGGCACATAACAGGTATGCGCTCTGCTAGTGGTTTACTCTATTTATAGAAGAAATACTATGGATTAGGGCACTATTTGAGGTCCTGAAATGCCCACTCTTCAGATGTATATGATATGGTAAAAAAACCCCATGGATTTATGTAAATGTCCCTAAATTCTGCTGTTTATCTTTTCTGTGTTCCACCATTTCTTTGATTTGCTGCTGTATTTTACCTGGAGATCCCAATCGTTGCATCACAGCAGCAGCAATCTCAAAGGAAAAGGTTTTGTAGAAGTAGACGTTCACAGAACAAGAGAAATGAGGGTTGGCACAGACCTCTGGAGGTCATCGCGTCCAACCTCCCCTTCACAGCAGGACTGTCACTGTAATAGAGCAGGTCAATGTTTGGCTAGACTGGCCAAGTCTTGCACAACCCCAAGGACGGCAATAGCACAGCTTCACTGGGTAGTCTTTCCCTGTGCTCTCCAACCCTCCTAGGATGATGCTTTTCCAAACATTCAGTCTGAACCTCCCAAGCCACAACTTGTGTCTGTTGTCCTTTGTTTTACCATCCTCATAATCCACCCCACACCTTGTTCTTCCTTCCATCACTCCAGCATGAACTGTCTTTTACCAGGGCTGTATATAATCTTTTTGTTTTCTATATCTGCAGTAAGACTCAGTAATCCTATCACTTGTGCAACTGCTATTGGCTTAAATAGAGACATCAGACTACTCCTGAATTATTTAGGAAATACATCACTGGAAAACTAATTTTCACAGTTGAAAGTCGTTAACTCATGAGAAGCTCAGTGATGATTTTATGACCTAATATGGTTTGGAGGATAGGGTGCCATGCCTGCATAACAGCAGACAAACTTCTAGACATCCTCATGCCACCTTATAGGTGAAAGTGTAGACAAAATTCTTCTTCTGTTGTGCCTTTAAAATATACTGCTGGCTCCCTTCATCACAAGCATGGCTTTGCCCTGTGGGGTTTTGTTTTATTGCTCATTTGTTTCTTTCGAAGCTTCCTCATTTGTTTTCCTGGCTGTAGATGTTATCCTACTCATTTGTCTAAGTGAAATTGTCCTTGACTGTTTCTCTTTCTTCACCCCCCACCTACTCCAACTTACTGTTGTCTCTTTCCCTCTGGTCACTTTGTATCATGGCATCTGTGCAATATTGCAGTACTCATTAATAACTTCCCTGAGTACTTTAACAATGGAAGAAGATGGTTAAAGAGCCTTTGAGAAGCAGTTTAGAAAAATACCTGTCCACGTTTTGATAAAATAATGCACAGATTTTTCTTGACTCGGGTAATAAGCAATAGGTAATAAAAATTAAATGGAAGTAAGTGTCAGTAGTCACAAGTTACTTTGAAATGTGTTTGTCTTTATATTGTAGTAAATTCTAGCATGGCTCTTATAAATACTGTTCAATATGTTTGCTCATCTGAAGACGTAACAGTCCATGCAGTTATCACTACTGCATCTTGACAAAAATAAGTGCTAATTGTAATCCCTGAATCAGCATCAAAGCCGTGTTCAGCTATACAAATAAACCTTTTGGAGGTAAAAATGATACAGATATATTATATTGCTGTCCCTTTGGTTAAATACTTTTTCCTCTCCAAGGTTTGTTATACACTGTCCAGAAGTGAAATGAGCCCACAGACAATCTGATCAGATGTGAGGCTAATGCCCACTCCTGACAATAGAGCCAATAAAAACCTGTGTGTCAGGAATCAGTGAGTTTACATGTTCTCAGCTAATGGTATCAGAATTCTTCAGTTAGACTATCATAGACAAAGAGGGGGCCTTTGCCACTGGTGAAGGTTCAGCTTGGAAACCTGATCTTTTTGTTACATTTGAGCTCATGCATAAGGGAGTACAACACTCTGAAATCTGAGTGTGTAACTTGTCTGGTTTTCAGCGTCATCTCAGGTTTTGAATCACCTTTCTTTTCCTTTTCCTCTTCCTTCCCCCCTTCTAACACTACACTTGAAGTTTCACATATGGGAAACACAGGCAAATGGGTGCATTGTCACCAGCTCCCTGACTTGGGCAGTCAGAGGACCAGAAACAACAGATGTACAGCAGTGGAAACTTGTCCTGATCGTGCCTTTGAGTTATCCTCGCAGGAGTCAAGCTACGAGCAGCCTCTTCTCTCAGGGTGAAGTTTTTATATACTCATAACAGACTGACGTCACTAGCACTGATGTCCTGTGGTCTCAGTATAAGGCATTCGAGAACCCAGTAAACAAATAATTGTTTCCTTAAAACCAAGGCATTTCACGGGAAAAACTCTTCATAACAGTCTATAATCTGCCTATCTTTTCCTAAGGCTTATTATTTTCTGTCATCTGGGGAAGATCCCTATTACTTTGAGACTTATGTCCTTGTCTCTGACTATTTTCTTTCCATGAAAAGCCCAGTAACAATATACCCTGTTGTCTCTTTGTCTCTCCTTCCCAAGAGTCTTTTCAACTCTTTGCAACATTGAGCTAAAGCAATATACTGGGTTACTTTACGCACTTACTTATTGTTGCTCCTGGACAGGTAGCATTCAGGTCTTACTGTTAAGTTTCCATCATGAAGTGAAACAGATACTGGTTGGGTGCTTTTTTGGTGCCATCCAATTCACCTTCATGGAACGGACACAAGGTCTCGTTTTCCTAAATGAAGTAGAAGCAAAAAGGAACTGACAGTTTCCTTGCTCACAGTTTCTGTGCTGAGCTTTCTGACATGACAAGGATTCCTCTGAGGAACATGCTGTCTCCTGGCTTTCCACATCTATTTCTACCTCAGACACAAACAGATCCAATCAGTGACTGTATCTATGAATCCACAGGGAAAGTTTTTGGATTCTCAGGCCCTTCTTTATAGCTCATTACATTGGGTCATGGCTATATTGTTTCAACTATATTACTCCAAAAAGGAATGTAAGTACTTCTTGCATTTAGAGCTTGTCTACACGTGGAATTATTGAGAAATAATTACTCAATAATAGCTCAGAAACGCATGACTAGCTTATAAATGCATTCTTATTTCCGACCTAGGGAAGTATTACATGATAAATAAGGAAAAGGTACTCTTTAAAGTGAGTTCCCAGTGAGCTGTTGTAGAATACCTATTCCAATATATATTAACATTTTCTGATGGTTTCTAGATTGTGCATATAAAGCTGGACACATCCCACATTACTTCACACGCTGGTTGTGTTATTTTTGGCTACAACTACTGGAATGAGGCAGATACCTTCAAGAAATCATTCAAATTTTAAAGAACAAGGTTCTTTTCAGATTTGCAGAAAAGGAGCTGGGGGTCTTACTGGACACCAACATGAACATGAGCCAAAAATGTGCCCATGCAGCAAAGAAGACTGATGGCATCCTAGGCTGCATTCGGAGGAGTGTTGCCAGCAGGTTGAGGGACATGATCCTTATTCTCTACTGCTGAGTAGAGACTGAGGCTACACCTGGAGCCCTGTGTCCAGCTCTGGGCTCCCCAGTAAAAGAAAGAGAGACATGGACATACTGGAAACAGTCCATAAAAGGGCCACAAATATGATTAAAGGGCTGGAGCATCTGTCCTATGAGAAAACGCTGCGAGAGCTGGGACTGCTGGAGAAGAGAAAGCTTAGGGGGATCTTTTTAGTGTGTAGAAATACCTGAAGGGAGGGTGCAAAGACAGAGCCAGACTCTTTTCAGTGGTGCTCAGTGACAGGACCAGAGGCAACGGGCACACACTGAAACACAGGAGGAGCCATCTGAACATCAGGAAGCACTTTTTTCTTTCTGCCTCCTTGGAGATACTCAAAAGCTGCCTGGACATGGTCCTGGACAACCAGCTCTAGGTGGCCCCGCTTGAGCAGAGGGGTTGGACCAAATGACCTCCAGAGGTCCCTTCCAGCCTCAACCATTCTCTCATTCTGTGATTCTGTTCCTAAAAGTTGCACATCTCAGTTAACAATGAAGAATATGAGCTCTAATTTGAAAATGATAAGACCTTTGAAAATTTGACACTTCAGCTTGCAAAATTTTCTTTATAATATATATTAAAAATACTATATATACATGTATGTGCATTACATCTCTCTATATCTCGCTATATCTTTATCTATATCCATATCTGTATATATCAGAAATAACAGAAAAGCAACAATTGTTTAAAAGAAATGTTAAAGTGTAATATATGTGACAAACATTGTGCAAAATACAAAAATCTCCATACATCCACTGTCTGACAAACAAAACCCCAATATACTTACAGATCAAAACAGAACAATCATCATTTAGACAACAGGAAAATGTGAGTACCCATCACTAGCCATAATTTAAAAATACTCATTAAACTGTTTGTCACTTCAGATAAACTAACACAGAGGAAGCAGCAGACAGCATCTAAGTGAGAAAAATATGACTAGTAGAAGAAGGTAATCTCTGATGAAATAATTATTGGGGTTTTTTTAAATATCCTGATGCAGAGATAGGAGAGAATACATTTTATGTTTTGTTTATAGACACAGCAATGATTATAGATCAAAGTAATTCTATATTGCAATTAGATTGTGAAGGGACTGTACCTTTATTTTATGTATATGTATATATATGAGCACTCAACATGCTTACCACAATGAAATTATAGCCCTGATATGGAACTGCAATAGCAGCAGCAAATAATTAAAATGGTAATAATTTGTGCTTTGAGCAAAGGCAGAGTACCTTGTCATTAAAAAGATATGATTTGTAAATGGTGGAAATTCAATGGAAGTAGAAGTCCATGAAGGTGAGTCTCAGGTCTTAGCTACACCATACTAACTAACTATCCTAAAGGCCAACAGTAGCAGTTTATAGTCCATCTGCTATTTTACAGACAGCTAGATAAACAATGAAAGCAGTCATTAAAAAAATAAACAGAGTAATCTGTGATGTGACTTTATCAAATATTTCAATCTGAGAACAAGTGCTTTATTTAATAAGAGTAATTTGTTCATAAAAGAATTTTGTCTCTTTGTCCTAAAATGCTACTTCTAGAAATAAAACCGTGTGTAAAAATAATTCCATCAGCAAGACAGAAGAAAAATATATCTCAAAACTGCAATTACAGAAAATGAGTTACAGCCATTTTACAGGTTTAAAGATAACTGTCTGTCTGTCTCTCTTTTTCCTTTTAAAATCCCCGACCCAGAGGAACTGAACCAAGATCAGCTCAGAAGGACTAAATGTTCCCTAAGAACCTTTAGATTTATCTGATGCAGCCACTTTCCAAATTCCAGCACAAATCTAAAACAATTTAGTCAGCACGGGATAAATGCTTTTGGTGATAAGCTTTCATTAGAAAATATCTCCAGAGAATGAAATGAACTTTTTTTATTGGGTCTTTGGATTAATTACCCAGTGAACACCTATTGACTGAAGGTTGAGCTTTTCTTTTTTTCCATTTCAATGAATACTTTCTCTCATTCAATTCTTCTTCAGTCATTCATTGTAAATGTTGATGAAGCATCCCCTAGGGCCTCAGTTCCTCCTGCCTAAATTTGAGAGCTTTACTGAGATGCTGTTTAGGAAACTGTCAGTCTAAACTTTCTTTATAATCAATGGTGGGAGATAAATGTCTCCAAAGGGGTTTTCAGTCTCCATCACCACTTGGAGGTGCCTCCCTATCTCCTATGTAGGGAACTTGAATCGGCTGCAATCCTATTTAGACATCTTATACAAGAGCTTAAAGCTAGGTTGAATGTATTTAGGCCTAAGTTCCCAAAGTCTCTTTCTCCCATTGTTTTTCCTTAAACATTTACCCAATTTTTCTTTGTTATCTTCTTACCTGAAGAAAAATGAAGTTCTGATCATATGTTCACTCATTTACTTTCTTACAGTTGCACAGATTACATTATTCCAGCTCTCCACATTGACAGAACTTACACTTAATCAATATTTTGTGCAATGCAAACCATGTCTACTTCAGTACATTACTGCCAGTGAGTAAATACTAACTTGGCCAGCACTCTCAGCCAGTTAAGCGCAATACATATTAGAAGTTCTTAAGAAAGTATTGTAGGATTAATGAGCTTGGACTGAAATCTAGACACCAATTGCTTTATAATAACACCATCCTGTATTACAAACTGGATACAAAGAGTAGTAAAAGTAAGGAAAGGTGATGAAGTACTGTAAGTTTAAAGTTAATTAACAAGGCATCGAGACAAAACAGCTAGGGTGCATATAACATTACAGTACAGAGGATTACATTGAAAGTATGGGTAATTTTAGAAAGAAAACATAAGAAAATGAATTGCAGTCATCATGTGCCTTGGACTAAAAAAATATTAAAATTACTAACAAAGATTTTCCTTTATTTTGAAGATTCCGCATTAGACCATTAATTTCTAAAAAATAAACCTCTAGTAAAAATCAGAAGAGAAATCAAAGAATAAAACCATAGAGTATTTGAGAATTGGGAAAATTTTTCAGTTCTTGATCTTCGAAGTTCTGTATGGAATTAAATTGCATGTATATCTTTTTTTTGTTGGTTGTTTTTTATGCTGCCTATCACCATTGTATCTGATTTCTGTCCACATAAAATCAATAGCAATAAAAAATGATAATGAACTTCAAAGATTAAGAAGGAGGAAAAGTGAACAAAATTTTGCCTAACTTATTTAGCAGTTTTTTGTTTGGGACAATATTTTATTTTATTTATTTTTAGTGGTATTTCAATGTCTCAGTAATATAAACATCATTCTTCTATCCATGCTGTCCTGCAATGTGCTGTAAAGACTTTTTAAAGATGAAAATAATCTGAGTTCATAAAAGACAAAGTCTAGGTGTGTAAAATGATGCTGGAGAGAAACAAAAAACCAACAAGTTATACTTCAAGTTGAATGCACTGCGTCATCTATGTAGGTTATACCTGCTATATAAAGTAATCAATAAGTGAATCCCCCCAAAGTCATCATACCTGTTCATTTGTATTTTATTTCAGTTCTCAAATCCTCAGATAGATCCACTTAAAAAACCTGTATATCTGCATGTTCCTGTTTTGAAGATAGTGGGCCATCATACAAGCACACAACTGAAAGATTTGAGGCTTCAGAAAGGATCCTCTTGAGCCTTCCTCTTCTACCACACTCTTTTCACACAATCTCAGGTAAGTCAGCTAGAGTTGAATTCATCTCATCTAACTTCCACCACCTAATTTCAAGCTGATCAGCCAGCCTCCCTCTGCAACAGAGAGAACCAGGCACCCTGAGGGACTAATTCATCCTCTTGTAAAACAGGTTTTCATATCAAGAGATATAGCTAACCCCCAAAATTTATGGAAGATCTCTCTCTCAGTTGGTGATAGAAGGTACCTACACAACTAACTTAATCTATATAGGTAGTTCATATGTGAGACAAACCTCCCCCATGTAGAAAGGTGTTTAGGTAGTTAACGATGAGACTTCTAGCTGTCTTTGAGATTTAGGCATCTAAGTTCCCTAGAAATTCCCATCTGAATTGTTAGGTGCCTAATTGCTTTGTCTTATCTTGACCTTCACATTACCATCTTTATTCCTGAAAACCAGAATGGAAATAATAGCTCTTGCCTACCTCGAAGGGATCTCTATTGTGAAGACAAATACATTGTTTGAGAGGTGATCAAACTCCATGATAATGGGGACCACGTAAGTATAAAGACTTTTTATTTTATATTTGAAAACTACATCATGCACAGTGGGAGCTTCGGAAGACTAGAAATAACAGCAGTAACAATAACTTTCCTAGTCCTTTTTTAAAAGCCGTTTCTGTAGTATAAATATGGAATGACTAATACTATCACAGTTTAGTGGTATTATTACAGTAAACAAATGCTAAACATGGTTTTAGTGTATAAATGCAGAACCAAGAGCTTTTATTATACATCATGTAAACATATATCTCACAAAAAGGAAAAAAAAAAAAAGGTGGACAGAACAAAACTGGAGTGATTTTAAAATCCTGAGGTGTTTGAGACAGGTACATCAGTAACAATACCATTAGAGTTTTCAGAATGCACCACAAGCCTGCAAAGTTTATTGTTTCACCACATGCTGCAGAGTTTATTATTTCAGGAGTGAAATCTACAAACATAATGAAATTGAATTGAATATACAAGGCTGGATATGTACCTTGAGGGCATTTCAAATATTCACACACTGAGAAACCGTAGAGAAGGAATATAAGGATAAACGAAATGTAGCAAATAGAAGTAAGCATCAGAAAACTGAAGAGCGCAAGACTGGAGGACATAAAACTGGTAAAATAACAGGATGTTTGGAGGTTTTCTTTGCATCTTCTTTGCATGCTCTTTCACTATCTAGGTGGATTTTAGAAGCATAGTTTTCTTTTACCAGATAGAGACTACATAAGCAAGATTAAAATATCTAAGCAGCCCACAACTATAAATTCCTCTACTGACCACTTTCTACCCGAGCCCACTGCAGTACATAAAATCTCCTTAAAATCAGATTTGGCAAGGGATATAGCTTTTGGGGTTAAAGTATTTGAATGGAAATACCTAGAAATGTTATGGCTGCTTAGACCGAGTAGAGTGTACTCAGATGACTGGCTCAGTCATCACAGTCTCACAGTCCTGCTCAGATAAGTAGTCCTGGGGTCCTTTCTCTGATAGAAGTTGGTGCTAAGCGGACCAGAAAGTCCTGATGTAGCTTGTCTCCAGGTAAAACTTTATCCTACCACTCAATAATTAAAGGTTGGCTTATATCTTAAAATGTAAGTTGATGGCTTTTTTGCACCAAGGGATTATTTCTGTCATGGAAAGTAATCTTCAGTTTAGAAAACCCCAGAATTACGAATTGGGAATTAAAAAAAGTTGGGAGGTTGAATTAGGGATCACTTTGTTGCTTATGTGTCTAGACCTAATGGTCCACTTTCTCAGGTGAAGTGAACCCTCAGGTAACCAAGGCTAGGGCTAAGAAGGGCTTTGCTTTTCTTTTCTTTGCATTTTTCCTAAGAGAAAAGAATTGACCAAAACTAATCTAGTGTCTACTGTCATTGGTCAAAATTCCACTGTCATGTCATTGCCTGTATCTTAGTTAGGGGTCACCTTTACCGTAGAGATGATTCCTAGTCACCAACAGCTACTAATCAGTGTATTCTCCTGGTCTTGAGGGTAACATTGCTATGCAAGTGGAAATTATGCTGGAGGTTGTTTTTTGTTTTGTTTTGTTTTTTTTTTCCCCTCTTACGATGTAACCAGAAATTCACTAAGGCAAAATCTGGAAGAAAATAGCCTGCTATGTCATGAGTGAAGCAACATCATCCCAGTAAGGCCCTACACTGCAAATCTACAAGAGAGCTACAACTTATTCAGAGTAGCTAATAGCTACTTTAAAAAGAGGGGAGCAGTGATAATTTGGAGGGGCTGCGGCTCTCAGCATACAGTGCTACAAGTTTGATCAGTCTGGTTCTGGGCCAGGGGAGGGATAAGAAGAGAATCTGTTTTCTCAGGAGTGGCGTGTCCTGGGATTTGTGGTAGTCTATAAGCTGTATGTTTCCAATAAGTAATAAAACTGCTGCAGGCTGCTTTGCAGAGCTGCTGAATGTGGGTCACATTCTACCTACAAGTGATAATTTGGCCACTCTACATGTTAAATATTTATTTTGTTAAAGTCAGTTTCTTACCATTTCCACTTTAGTTTCCAAGGGTTCTTTTGATGGTATTAATGCCATAAGCAGAACTAAATATCTACAGAATTATAGCAAGTTTCTCCATGAATTTTCACTTGAATCTTACTCTTCCCTCAATAGTTTAAAAGGCCTTTCATCTCTGCAGTTTTAAGTAGCATTTTCCACAGTAACAGGGGGAGGCCACATCTCTGCTAGTCAGTTTGCTGACTGTTTTAATGCTTTATAAGTTTGTAATGTTCTCCCCTAAGGCTGTCCAAGGGTGATGCACAAGCCCTGTTCCAATGCTTGATATTAGTTGTCCAAGACAATGTGTTGATTCTTGACTTTTTTCTTTCTTCCACTCAGCTCATTGAAGATAAAGGGAGACTGTGCTGGTAGTGCTAGGGGACCTTGGGCTTTTAAGACAAGCAATTTTTTCCATTTTATTTAGGAAGTTTGTCCTAATATTAAGAAGTAAGTCTCCTGAAAAAGGAGAGAGAGTAATGAAAAATAAAAGACTAACTGTTGTCACAATTTTTGCTGCTGTACCCACAGAGGCTGTTTCTCATGGGCAAAAATGCCTAGGATGAAGTTACTTTCTCAGTATGTATTATGTAAACATATTACAGTTGTTTTACAATTGTATTGCTCAACTTTGGCAATGCATAACAAGTTCTGTAGAGACAGATATGCATATCATCAAGGTATCAGAAGACTTCAAATTAGTTTGTTGCTTCCCAGGGACTATATCAAAGTTATTGACATTTTTGTTATTCACCAAAGAATGAAGAAACTGGAAAAACTGTTAGCCTATTTACAGATACTTTTATTGGATAAACTGAGACTGTAATAGCAAGGAAATGCCCATACCAAGTAATCTGTGTTTAACATGATGAGGCAGAAAGGCATGTTTTTCTCATTCTTTCCTGGGTCTCCAATAGCATAGCAATTCTTTGGATTGACTGGCTTTTTCTCCCAGTTTAGAAAATTTTACTGAAGAGGAGGACAGAAAGATACAAGGTCTTTGTGCAGGTATTTCTAGCTGGCCAGATAAAAGTTAGGTCACCTCTGAAACTGCATAGGTGCAAAAGAACAGCGGTGTGTCCTAATGTATGCAACTGAAAGGTATGTGCAGGCTTCATACCATGTTTATGTAGCCCTGTGGCATCAGCTTATAGATGGCTCACATCTAATCGGATTGGAGTATGATGTCGTGGTTTAACCCCAGATGGCAACTAAGCACCACACTAAGCCACTCGCTCACTCTCTCCCAGCAGGGTGGGGGGAGAGAAGTGGAAGGGTAAAAGTGAGAAAACTTAAGGGTTGAGATAAAAACAGTTTAATAGTTGAAATAAAATAATAATAATAGTAATAATAATAATAGTAATTAAAAGGAAAATAAGAAAGACAGAGAAATAAAACCCAAGAAAGACAAGTGATGTAAATGAAACTATTGCTCACCACCAACCCACTGATGCCCAACCAGTCTCTGTGCAGCAACCTCCCCACCAACCTCTCCCCTAGTTTATTGCTGAGCTTGATGTCATATGGTCTGGAATATCCCTTTGGTCAGTCGGGGTCAGCTGTCCCAGCTGTGTCCCCTCCCAACTTCTTGTGCACCAGCATCCTACTCGCTGCTGGGGTGATGTGAGAAGCAGGAAAGAACTTGACTCTGTGTAAGCACCGCTCAGCAGCAACAGAAACTTCCCTGTATTATCAGTACAAACCCAAAACATAGCCCCATACTAGCTAGTATAAAGAAAATTAACTCTAACCCAGTCAAAACTAGCACATATGAGTAGAGAAACTTCTAACTGTGTACTGCAGAAACTCCATAACTGAGATCAGAGTCACAGAGAGACAGAAGACTCAGAGAGAGAGAAAACTAAAGGGAAAAGAGGCTGCTAGTCTGGAAACTGAGGTAAAAGCTAGGCATCAACTAGCAAGCTTGACTTATGCTCAGCAAAGACACTATCTGGGAAGCCCTTTCTGGACAATGTAGATTTTAAGAACTCTAGACTGTATCTGACCTGAATACAAATGGGAATGTTGATACACTGGGAGAGGTGCAACACTAAGAACATTAAAAGCTGGCAAAATATTTTGGCTAGTATGATTATATTCCAGGTTGGGAGAAGAAACCTGTTCTGGTGGCAGTCAGCCAGTGTCCACCTGGGAGGGAACCACCAGTGGAGGAAGAACTTACAGTTCCAAATACACCCACATTGTCACAGGCGTTTTTGGATCTGCCATGCTTGACAGGCTAGCACTTTTTACATGGGCAACTGCATTGGCAGCTGGAATCCTGGCATGCAGAAAAGGTCAAAAGGTAGCTGCAGAAACAGCCAGTTAGGGAGTGGAAAATAGAAGATTCTCCCTGATAAGTGGATAAAATATCTTGGCTACCATTAGAAGCCAAGACACTTTTGTCCTCAGTGGTATCTATGTCTTAAAGAAATAAATGTGAGAATGACTTTTAATGCCAGGACCAGGGATCCAGTGCAGTCAACCATATCTTTCAGTCATAGGTGGAGGGACAAGGCACAATCACAGCACAAAGGAATATAATTCTGTGTCCTGTGCTCCATATCATCTCAGTTCTGTCTCCATTCCTTCTGGCTCCTTGTTAGCAGGACCCCATGGTCCAGAACAATCTGTGTCCTCAAACTGCTTCCTCCTACTTTTATCCTGTCAATAAATACGACTGTGAATGATCACTTAATGGAGATCCTTGTTCAGCTCAGAAAATGTCATCTAAGTCTGTTTGCTCTAGGGGTAGGATTATTTTCTTAGATCTTGTTTCATCCTGCTTCAAGCACCACTGTTTTATCTGCTTTGCAATGAATTCGATTCCTAGCTCAGTGAGCCTCTGCAACACCTGAGGATAGACTTTGGTGTTTTTCATCATGGAGACAAGCTCCCTGGACTGTATTATTATTCAGATCCTCAAGAGGGGCCGTCCTGCCGGTCTCAAGCGTTTGTTTGCTTGAAATTATTTCCTAAAATCAACAGAGTAAGAAACATGGTGCTGAAAGAAGGTGTTAGAGAAATCCTGCAATAATTACCCGGGTGGATGCTGGCATTGCATCCTTAGAGCAATGCATCCTGATTAGGAAATCTAAGAAACTTTTTACATAACCAAAGAATTCCACTCAAGGCTTGTACATGGAGTATGGCATAGCAATGAAATAGATCTACAGTGCATGCACCTTGTCTTATACAATTTGGGAAATAAGTATAAACCACTATGATGCAGCCAGATATTATCTAAGGAATTAGTTATTAATATTACCACCAGACACTTACCATCAAGAATGGAATTTGCAGTGAACTGTAACAGTTTTAGCTGACAGTAATGCTGTTAAGAATGTAAAAGGGATTTTTTTTTTTCCCTGGCAGTTGAAAGATGCACAACACAATATATACACAATGATTTATTACTTACCAGTTAAAGCATGTGATATTAAGTGTCCCAAAGAGTTTACTGTGTCATGCTCTGCTTGAAATCAAGTGCAGTACTAGAGACAGTATAATTAGCTCAATCCTGTGTGTGCATCTATCTATCTGTGCATCTGTATATGTTATTTTAATATTTCTGTAACATACATACATGTATTCAGGTTCTGCTTCAGAAAATTGCCAACCGCAGTTTGTATTGATAGTCTGATTCAATGCTGTTTATGGTCATAACTTGCCCTGGATTGATGAAAGGTTAGACAATTTGTTCTTAAATAATTACCTCAGTGAAGAAAAGATTTTAAGGACAGCAATTGTGGTTTGTCTTCAGTCCTGGAGTTTTTTTAAGTCACTTCTTTCACTGATTTAAGCTCTGACTTTGAAAAGGCCAAGCGGCAGGGGAAAAAAATATAAAACCTTAGGCCCTATTTCCTGAGGGATACGTATTATCATTATTGACCTGTTCAAGGAGAAGTAGCAGCTGGAGGTGGAGTTGCACACAGTGTTCCCTGGCATGTTTTTACTTCAGCTACAAGAACTCCTCTCCAGTTATCAATGTTTGTACCTAGCAGAGCTTTGACTTTCATGTTTCCTTTTCAATACAGGTCAAACAATCAATGCAGCAATACTGTTCCTCTTCAAACACTTCAGTTTTGTAGGGTACCACTGTTACCACAATCATATCCCCTTTAATTTTCAAATCAGCTTTGGATTTGTTCCAGCGTCCCCTTTAGTAAATTGATTTTTAACAGTAAGTGGCTTACATTGTCCATGTTACTTCAGAAACTGTCTTGCTTTGGCAACTTCAAAAAGTTTGAGAGAGAAAAAGCACTCTGAATCCTTGTAGAGGTAGAGCATCATCTAACATTCTTTCAGGTGGTATTAAATCTCTCTTGCTGTCATATACTTACGCACACACACCCCCTTTCTTTCCAATTAGGTGCACTTTACAACTTCCTTCCTTACAGAATCTTGTTATCAACTATAGGAACTGTCTTAATTCTCATACTACTTTTTCTAGCTACCTATTTTCATCAGCGTCACTTACATTGTCATCACCCTTTCATTTCTGTACTTGGCTACTTACACTTTGATCCTTTAATTGGTTTTATAAATCTTCTTTCTCTGATGTTTTGTCTCTGTTCTGTATGAAAGATAACCCCTTTTGAGCACCATTCTTCCTGCATTTACTATCTCCAATTTTCTACCAGTTGTCATTTTTCCTTTGTAGTTGCCATCTTCCTTTAGCAATTCAGCCTCTTCCCTAACCTTAACCTATTTTTCACAGTAAACCTAAAAAATTTACAAGTGAAAATATACAGAGGATGACTGGCTTTATTATTTGACTGAATATCAAATCATAGATATTAGTATTCACTTCACACTTAACACTTAGCAGTTAGTAGAATATTTTCAAAGTAATGTAGAAACACTGGACCAAATTAATCCCTGATGTAATTCCTTGGAGTAAATGGAATTATGCCATTAATTATGTGGCCCATTAATTAATTAATCATCCTGGTCACTTGGTGTTATAAGTAAGTACTAAAAGTTAAGGTGACTTGCCCAAGGTACGAAACAGTGGATCAGTAGCAGAACTAGAAAAAGAAACCAGTAGCTTCTGGATGCAGGCCCAAAAAATAAATTCAATAGGCCATACAACCTGTATTTCTGAATACCAGTAGGTACTAAGAATCTCAATATAAAATGATGTGAGGCTTTCATGGATTCATGTTTTGCCAGTGAGAACTGGAGTTGAAAGTCTGTCTCAGCCACAAACAATTCTCTTCTGTGATAGCATCTATCCTTTACTAGGGATGTGTGTCTGCAACAAGCAAAAAAAACAGGTATTAATGCCATATTATTTCATGCCATAACATTGCCTCATGATACTTGGAAAGATGAATGTCAGAAGGGGAAATTATAAAAGCACAGAAAATTGCTAGAGCTCCAAGATGAAGCGTTTCCAGCCAACATGAAGCTCTCCTCCACCAAAAATACATGATCAGCATGTGTGATAAGGATTTTTCTTGGCATTATTTTACTTCTTCCTTTCCAGAGTGATGCAGTCACTGAGATTCATTTTAGAAGAACACAAGTTTTATCTTTCAGCGAGCTATAGGATCAAAAATTTGAGATAGACCACCATTTTGCTTCTCTTTCCACCAAAAAAACCCTTAACAATAACGGCAGAGAGGGAAGCCCACCCACTGCAGTCTGCAAAATGTGAATCTAAAATACTTCACTAAATTGTTCAGTGGTATTTACCAGAGATAAGGTGAGGACAAGGGGCACCTGTGGCTTCCTTTCCTATAGCCTAGTCTAGTCTGATGCTATTCACAGGTCATTCTTTGAATGACTGACAATGAATTTTAAATTCCTATTGAGCTAAAATCTTGACATTTAGTACATTCATTCTTTATGAGATGCTGAAGAAAAAACTCTCCCAATTGAATTTTGACTTTTCCATTTCAGGTTCCTAAAAGGTCACTGGCCCTTTTTATTAGCTGCAACCATTGTCAAATCTTTGTACTAGAGCGTAACAGTTAACAAGAGGGAGGTTTTATGAGACCTATGGGGAGTAAGGAGTCATACTATCACTAAATTTCAAGATTATATTCATTTTTTTTGGCACTGCGGTTTGCTATATCTCTCAGTTATAGAAATTAAAGTAATTTGGAGTTACAATTATTAAATTTTAGACCCCAACAATGTATATTTTGCTTATCCATACAAATATTCAGATTAAATTAAAAATTATCCATTTATGATGCCCAGATGATGTGGGGATTCTTCTCTGCACGAGTGGGTATTAAACTATCAAATGTACAATCTTACATTGGGTGTGCTATTTCTATAATCTTTAAAATAAATATGAAAAATGGTTATAACAGCTATGATACCAAATTAAAATCCCTGAGTGATGCTGAATATTTCACTGTGTTGTAATTTCTGTTTCCTAGAACAAATATATCACAATAAAGAAAAATACTGAAAAACACTCTTGAGTTCTGGAGCTCACCAAGACTAAGCAAGAGTGCACAAATGCTGATTCTGATAATCATGGTAAGAACAAACAGTGCCGTAACATGTGTATTTTACAGAATCAAAGGATCATGGAACATTTGATACTGGAAGGCACTTCTGGAGATCACCTAGTCCAACCTCTCTCCTCAAGGCAGGGTGAGCTGGAGCAGGTTGCTCAGGGCCACGCCTGGTTGGGTTTTGAACATCTGTAAGGGTGGAGATTTCACAATGATGTCACTGGACAACCAGGTTCAAGTCTTCAACCATCCTCACAGTAAAACATTTTTCTCTTATGTTTAAATGCAATTTCCCATATTTCAGTTTGTGCTTATTGCTTCTTGTCTTTTCAATCGGCACCACTGAGAAGGGTCTGGCTCTGCCTTCTTTATCACCTCCATCAGGTATGTGCACACAGGGACAAGATCCCCTGAGCCTTCTCTTTTCCAGGCTGAACAGTCACAGCTCTCTCAGTCTCTCACCGTATGTCAGAGGCTCCAATCCTTTCATCATCTTTGTGGACTTTTGCTTCAGCATGTCTCTCTTGTACTGGGGAGCCCAGAATTGGACCCAGCACTCCAGATGTGTCTCACCAGTACTCAGCAGAGGGGAAGGATCACCTCCCTCAACCTACTGGCAATGATCTGCCTAATGCAGCTCAGGAGGCTGTTTGCTTTTTTTGCTGCAAGGATGCATTGCTGGCATATGGTGAACTTGTTGTCCACCAGCATCCTGAGTCCTTCTCTACATAACAGCTTTCCAGGCAGTTGGCCCCCAGCCTGTGCTGGTGGATAGGGTTATTTCTCCCCAGGTTCAGGACTCGGCATTCCCTTCTGTTAAACTTCATGAGGCTCCTGTCTTACCATTTCTTCAGCCTTTTGAAGCCTCTATGGATGGCACTTGGTTACATCCCTCTAAGACCATCAGTCCAGCCAATTTTCGATCTGCCTCACTGTCCAATTACTTAGTCTGTAACCCACCAGTTTGTCTATGTTAATGTTATCAGAGACATTGTTTTAAGTCTTACTTAAGACTAGACAAGCAATAACCCTGCTCCCCTGTTCATTTCAGAGATAATCAAGATAAGTCATTTTCAAAAAAGAGTAATTCCGAAGTTAATCAAGAGTAGTCTTCAAATGACATCAGCCAGCTTCCTCAGCACTCATGTATACATCCCATCAGGCCCTATGGACTTCTGTATGTCCAGGTTGTTTAAGTGTTCCCTGACCTGATCCTCCTCCACCGAGGGTAAGTCTTCTTCCTTCTGGAGTTTTACATTGAACTTTAGGACTTGAGATTCTTGAAGGCCAGTTGTACCAGTAAGAACTGAAACGAAGAAAACATTGAATACTCCAGACTTCTCTCTGTCCTTTATTACCAGGTCCCCTCTCCCATTCAGCAGCAAGCTGTTCTTGTTGCCCTTCACATTATTCCCAAGATTCAAATCAAGGTGAGTTTTAGCTTTCCTAACCTGACCCCTTCACACTCAGATGGTGTCTTTATATTCTTCTCAAGTCCTGTACCTACTTCCACCTCTTGTACATTTTGGTTTTAGTCAAGAGCTCCTTGGTCATCCATGCAGGCCTGCCCCCAACCTTCACATCCCCTTCCAGTCCTTCCTTGTTTGTAAGAATCAGGTCCAGCAGAGCATCTCCCCTTGTCAGCTCCTTGATCACCTGTGTCAGGAAATTGTCCTGGATTGCCTCTTTCCTGTTGTATTGCACCTCCAGAAGACATTGTGGTAGTTAAAGTCACGCATTAAGACTAGGACCTGCAAATGTGAAGTTTCTTCTAGCCGTCTGAAGAACGCCCTATCTTCTTTCTGATCAGGTTGTCTGTAGCCGACACCCACCACAACATCACCAATGTTGATCTGCCCTCTAATCCCCACCCTCAGGTCTCAGCTGACTCATCACCCACCCCTAGGCAGAGCTTCATACATTCCCACTGCTCTCACACATAAAGGGCAGCTCCCCCTCCTCACCTTCAAGGCCTGTCCTTTCTAAAGAGCCTGTATCTATCCACTGCAGAGCTCCAGTTGTATCAACAATCTGACCGCATTTCTGTGATGACCATCCTACACCCTTTGCTTGCCATTCCTGTCCATCACTTTCTTACTTAATTGCGGGTCATCTCCCTTCCCCATCATTTTTAGTTTAAAGTTCTCCTCGGCAGGTTAGTCAGCCTGTTGGTGAAGATGCTTTTGTCACACTTGGTCAGGTGTATCTCATCTCTTCCTAGCAGTTCTTGATCCTGAGAAAGGGTCCAATGGTCATAAAAGTCAAATCCCTCTTGTTAACACCAGCAGCACAAACAGCTGTTAATCCACAGGATCCCTCCTTAAGCCTTCATCAGCAGGATTGAGAAGAAAACCACCTGGGACTCCAGCCTCCGTGTCCTTCACCCTCACCCCCAGAGTCATACACACTTGAATTGTAGAATCATAGAATTGTTTTGGTTGGAAGAGACCTTTAAGATCAGATATGCTCCAGATCTCCCTGACAGTATCATTGGTGCCTGTGAGGAAAACAGCAAGGGGTGACAGTCCAAGGGCTGGACAAGCCTCAGCAGCCTCTCCACAGCATCCCAGATCCAAGCACCTGGCAAGCAGGAAGCCCTCCAGGGCAGCAAGCCAGGTGGGCAGACGGTGTCCTCTGTCCCCCGCAGCAGCAGCCTCGTGCTGCTGTCACTCATCGCTTCCTTCTGGTGCTGTGGTGGGGCTCAGGCTCAGCCTGCTTGAGTGCTTCGCTGGACACAGCTCCCAACCCCTCACCTGCTACCAGGGCACTGACCCTATTCCATAGCTGCAGATCTTCAAGCGGACCATTTTATAATGAACCTCTGAACAACAAGAACTAGATAGGCTATGTGCAACATAAACATCCAGTAGCAAATATCTAGGGAATGTAAGTAAAAAGAATATAATTATTGACAATGCTGGCTTGTATATACATAGATATTTCCTGGCATAGATATACTGAACTAATTATTCTGCCATAGTTCTATCAGTCTTAGCTCCCA
This sequence comes from Phoenicopterus ruber ruber, assembly GCA_009819775.1. Lineage (NCBI taxonomy): Eukaryota > Metazoa > Chordata > Aves > Phoenicopteriformes > Phoenicopteridae > Phoenicopterus > Phoenicopterus ruber. The sequence continues at coordinate 182,960,213 of CM020215.1, read as the reverse complement.
TGTGGACATCCTGTATGCCAAAACTGTTATATTGTCCCAGAATAATTACTCTGGAGTAATTATTCCAAATAAAATGACTATTATTTTGAAACAGAATGTCCATACTGATCTTAAATGAATACAGCTATAGCAGCATAAATTATAGATATGCCAGGAAATATCTATTTGTAGCCAGGCCCTCCAGTAGTATTAAAGTTGCTATGAGTTACAACAATTTGACAGAGTTTCATTTCTTTCTGGGTTGGGTTGGGGGGGGGGGGGGGGGCGGGGGGGTGTTGGTGGTGTTGTTGTTTTGGGGTTTTTGGTTTTGTTTTTTTTAATAATGAGGTAGAGATTTGATTCTGTGGTACGTGAGAATGAAAAATTATCACTCTAGTGTCACTGGGATCATTTTATATGATTGTCTGTCTGTCTCTGTCCTGAAACACTGTTCATTCAGAATAGGTGGTTTTACAGATTGTTCCCTATGTTCTTCTGAGTGATTATGAACTGTGTTATCTACAGAATCACATAAAATTTCAGAGCTCAACAAGCAGTAAATGACCATGATTAATGCAGCTTATTCTGTGACAGCTTTTGGGATCACAGCCCATGAGAGATGTCATGGTTATTGCTCTGAAATCGTTTTCTTCCATGTTACATGTCCTTATTCCTTTGTCTATTGTCCTCCTTCTATTGTCTCCTTCTTCTATTGTCCTCCTGTTTATTGTCTCCTCTTTCTTTCAGCCAATTTCAGTATGATTGGTGAAGAGTTTTCCTTATAAGGTACATTAAATATAAACAGCCATCTTTATCTTTCTAGGCTTCTTAAAAGAAGTAACCTAATACTGAAGGGCAACAACCTCACATTATTGCTGTAGATGTTTCCTTTGTTCTGAAATAAAGTAAACATAGTTCTAAGAACATGAGATCCTCAGAAAAAGCATTTTACTGATTTTATTTGATAGTTCAGCTGATAACAAACCATTTGGTATACTTTTAGTACCTGTGCAGATGTATGTCAATTCAATGTAAATGGCTTTCTTTTGTCATTTCAGCTAACCTGAAAGAGGGCATTGTCTCCCACAACTACTTTACTAAGGCAACCTTTTAAGTTCTCTAGAATTCTTTGATACCTTCAACTTCTCTTGATACAGAAACATTTGAAACTCATTCAAGAGTAATAACCACAGCCACATCTTTTGTTCTTTCAAGGATACCTCTAGGTTTTACACAGTGTATTTTTCTTGTTGATAGACGGAAGTACTCTATTCTGGGGATTAAAGACAGAATACACTCTCTGGTTTTTAAAAGTTCTTTGCTGATACAGGCATTTAGCAGCAGAGCTAACAGCTTGATTTTTCAGAAAAAAATTCACACAAACTTGCCCTTTGCAGGGGGGTATCTGTCACTCAATGCAGTGAGAGCAGCAACAGCTTATTCTGATCCTATCATTAGCAGTGAAACCAGTAACCCATTTCTGCAAATTAGCACATCATTGGAAAAAAGCAGTCTGAGGAGCCAAGTGGCTGAATAACTTCCTTGAGTTTCATAGAGAGCATTTTGAGCTGACTAATATTGGTGCAGTGCAGCATTAAGAAATTATAACAGACATCCCAAGAAAAAGAGAGACCAATAGACCCTACTAAAAATGCTTGTTGGAGTGACAAAGGAAGACAAACGCCTAATTTGCCTGATGATCCTATAGAATAGTGAAGATCAAGTAACCAGGAGATGTACAATATTAAAAAAATGCAATCAATTGAACATATAATCTTAAAAACTCTTTCGATTCGTATTAAAACATAAGAAGAAGTAAAAACAAAATACCAGAAAATAACAAAATGTGTTAAAATATATACTCTGGAAATTACTGAGCTATGTAACAGATCTGTTTATTTCAATAAAAGGTGGTAAGCTGCAGGCTGTTTGTACCTATCCCAGACTAAATTAACTAGGGAACAATATCTGAGGATGACAATTCTATAGCATAGTTCTACATCCAATATAATTTTCTATTAAAATTCTCTATTTCATTTAAAAATAATATCTGTTGAGTTTCATAGGCACCAAAAATATGTCATTCTTAAAAGACAGAGTTCTAGTAATTCTGGATCCCAACAGAAGGATGCATCCTACCCAACTTTACTCATTCAAAAGTCAAATTCCTAATCTAAGCCAAATGCTTAGGTTTCCTATATGGTCAATGGAAAGAGACAGGATCTCCAAATGACAATTCTTTCTGTGTATCTTTGCCACCTATCTTGATGAACTGCTGGAGATGCCTGAGAGAGCCTAACCAAATATTTTGAACTGGACATCTAACTTTTAGATAGCCAGAGTGTGCATGAGATGCATCCTAATCTAAGGCTTCTAAGATCTTCACTTTTGGTTCTGAGAATTTATAACATTTTTTTGTTGATCTCCTTCAAATATTTCTTATGTGATCTTTCTGCAGATCAATATCAGCGGTGTCACACAGGCTTATGGTTTTCATGGATAACATAAAACTTCTCCATCTTTTGCTTACGAGCACTAAAGTAGGCAGTGGGTCATCATATCAGTATGTACTTGTCATGGTTTAACCCCAGATGGTAACCAAATACCACGCAGCCGCTCGCTCACTCCCTCCCCTCCCCAGTTGATTGAGGAGCACTGAAGTGCTGGAGCGTGTCCGGAGAAGGACAACAAAGCTGGTGAAGGGTCTAGAGCACAAGTCCTATGAGGAGCGGCTGAGGGAACTAGGGATGTTTAGCCTGGAGAAAAAGAGGCTGAGGGGAGACCTTATTGCTCTCTACAACTACCTGAAAGGAGGTTGTAGAGAGATGGGGGTTGGTCTCTTCTCCCTAGTAACAGACAACAGGACGAGAGGAAATGGCCTCAAGTTGCACCAGGGGAGGTTTAGATTGGATATTCGTAAAAATTTCTTCACCGAAAGGGTTATCAGGCATTGGAACAGGCTGCCCAGGGAGGTGGTGGAGTCCCCATCCCTGGAGGTATTCAAAAGACGTTTAGACGAGGCCCTAAGGGATATGATTTAGTGGTGGACTTGGTAGTGCTAGGTTAATGGTTGGACTTGATGATCTTGGAGGTCTCTTCCAACCAGAACAATTCTATGATTCTATGATTCTATGATTTGTGCATGTTATTACTCCCCAGGTGCAGCACTTTGCACTTACCCTTGTTGAACTTCATAAGGTTCCTGTCAGCCCATTTCTCCAACCTGTCAAGGTCCCTTTGTATGGCAGCATGACCCTCTGGTGTATCAGTCACTCCTCCCAGTTTTGTGTCATCAGCAAACTTGCTGGAGAGTACACCCTGCACCATCATCCAGATCATTAATGAAGATGTTGAACAGGATTGGACCCAGTATTGATCCCTGGGGTACACTGCTAGTTACCGGCTTTCCACTAGACTTTGTTCCACTGATCATCGCTCTTTGGGCCCAGCCATTCAGCTGGTTTTCAACCAACTTCACTGGCTGCTCATCCAGGCTGTACTTCAACAACTTCTCTACAAGGGTGTTAATGGGAAACAATGTTGAAATGAAATGAAATATGTAGTTTCAGCCTCGACCACACAGCTTGTCGTCTTCTACTTTCATAACCAAACAAGAGATTTTTAGAGTGAACATGACCAATAGGTTGGTCGCTCAGCTAGATGATGGAAAACTTGCAATCTGATTCCTGCTCTCAGGAGCATTTGCGTATTGACATTAAACAGACATTGGATAAATGACTTGAGAATGATTTCAAGTTTGCTAGGTAAAGCAAAGCAAATCTTATTCAAGTTTAGTGGACTATTCATGCTACATCAAATTAATGACAAAATCCTATGTTCACCTGAAGAAATTAAATCTTTTCCTAGAAACACATGACTGTAATAGACTACCAGAGTCATTTGGTTCTGGCCCACATCATGTCAGGCAAAGCCAGCATATACTCTGCTTTATAATATGACCAAGTATTTGTAACTCCAGAACTCATTCAGGTGCATAATAAAACCTCTTGCAATATACTATTGTAGTATGTTTACATGCAGAGAAATGACCCTGGATATGTAACATATAACTGTAAACGTTTGAGCAAGATGTAACTTCTGAAACCTATTTAGCAGCTTTATGAGTGGAACTCTGATCATAGCTGGCATTTCTTGAGATTTCAGTAATTAAAAATAATAGTGTATTAGAAAATGTGCGTAAATTTCAAGAAGGCAGGAACCTGCATGTCAAATATTAGAATTTGGAACCACTCGGAACCCTACTGAATTAATTTGCTAAATATTAGAAAATAACTAGATAAGATCAAGTGAATTCTGTATTTCCTAATGAAATTAAATATATGGGTTTATCCTTTTAAAGTATTTTTCACGTGAGTATGTGCCTGCCATAAATAGAGGTTGAGGAGGTGGCAGGTTATGCACCTTAAAATTTCCACTGGGAATTGCGAAGTTCTTCAGTACTGCACAGCCTATACAGATTTGATAACCTCAGTTCCTACCAAACAGCAATGGAGGGGGCAAAATTTCCTGAGAGAACTAAAACATCTCTTCACTATTTTATGTACATTCACATTTCCATTAGACTGAGTAATAAATAGAAAAAACAACAACAACAACAAAATGAATAGACAGAGTCTGATTATTCTGGATCCATCAAAATACATTAAAATGTGGTTAGAAAAAGAAGTTGTAAACACCACAGGAGGGTATGTTCTTTTATACAGAATTGAAGAATTTACAGAAAACTTTTCAAAACACAGCTAAAATAGATTAACAGAATACAACCTTTCTAACAAAATAGAGTGCCAAAGACAGGGATACACAGAAAGGCAGCATACTAGGTTCCTTTTACTGTTTGATTTGATCAGTTTTTGACTTTTCAGGTATTTGCACTTTATATCCACTTTATTTTTACATCATGGTTATACATTATTGAAAGAACCGCTAACTAAGCCAGATTTCGGAACAGGACACACTAAACAACAGGGAAAGGACAGGCAGAATTAGTGTGGATTCCCAGAATAATGGGCCTCCAAACAAAAAGAACTGGGCTTGAACAAATGAAAAATGCTTGATCCAGCCATCTCCATTCTGCTTGTTTTTCTTCACAGTGGGTAGATTAGGAGTGTCCACATGGACAGTTACTGCATCTTAGCAGATATAATACAGCCAAAGGTGGTAACTTCTTCAGTTAGCCAGAACACTTCTGTCATTGGCCTACGTCATTTATACATGTGATTCTTTTCATCAAGTTTCTCAGACATGAGTGATTGTGCTGTCCCTGTGCTTTCAGTAAATTAAAATTGCTGAGCTATAAGAAAGAACATGGAAGTGATGGGAGAGGTCATATTTAAATAAGCTGTTGAATGAAAGTGTAAAAATGGAAGAGAGAGTTCCTTATTAAAAAGCTTCTAAAAATCAACAGATTTAGGAAAATCTGGAAAACTAGAATGTGTACCACCTTATGCAGATATTCGAAACAGAATTTGTCTCAGACAACTTCAGATTCTTGAAAGTCAAAAAAAAAAGTAAGTTCTTCATATTACTTTAATTTAGATATCAAAATAGATCAGGAGAATTATGCCATAATTTTTTATCTCAGTGACTATAGTATAACCACCTGACATGTTAATGTCAAAGCTTTATACAACTCAAATTAAACATAGGAAATGTGATGAATCACGCAACTGTGCACCTCCCTTAGTTTAAAGAGATGGGCTTAAAAGCCATTTGCTCCTAAATTCTTTTTAACAGTGCTCTCTGTTTTGTTGAAAAAAAAAAATTCTGTAAATTCTCAAGCTGCTGATATTACATGCTAACGTGTCCAGAAAGACTCCTAGTGAATCTCATCCCTTGTCTCAAGCTTAGGCTGTAAGGTCTTTAGGACAGGGCTCTTCTTTGCACCATGCTTAAGATGGGACAGAACATTATGTGCTATAATGCTTTCTGATAATATTGTAATACTTTGATACATAATAGGGAAAAAAAATCAGCGAGGAAGGAAACCTATAACTTTAACATTCAAGGAAGGCAAGACAAAGAGTTTGCCTGCAGTGAAATAAGCATGCACATGATCATGGGACCTACTTTTGAAAATATCACATGCCAAGCAAATCATTTCCTTATCACTTATTCTAGCTACTGACGTTTGAGTCCTCCCCATTCGAAGGACTACATCTAGTTCAACTCTCCACCATACACCCATGGTCCTCATAGTGCTCAAGAGTAAGGCTTTTCTAATCAAGCAAAGTCACACCATATACCAGATTTTTTGTCCTCTTGGGCCTCCCTCTGCAGTAACAACACAAAAAAAAGCGCTCCAGTTGAGTGGATGATAGAACAGATGCATGTGACTCTTTAGCTTGCTGAAAGAGGTGGGGGAAGGATTACAAAAAATGAAGGGGTTTTGAGCACTGGCTTTAATCTGTGAAGTTTAATATCTGGCTGTGAGAAAGACTTCCAGAATAGGCCTTTGATATTCTGTACCATATATACGTAAGCACTCGCTAGATAAAAGTATACAGGGAAATTAGGCATCAGTTAACAATTAAAAATGGGAGGCAGACGTTCATATTTTCAGAATGCTCCGCAAAGCAGGAAGCACATGCTTGTGAAGGAAGGTTACTTTTAAGGGTTTCTGTTATGACTACTGCAAGAGAGTTTCGTTAAACTTCTGAAATCAACAACAAAGGAAGACAGCCACTACTCAGAAACCTCATAAGGAGATGTGACATACAGGACAGAAAGTGGGAAATTTTTATCTTGACAAAGGTAGATGTTTGAAAAAGGCACATTAATTTTCAGACAAATAGCTGGATTTCTGAGAAAGTATCCTGCTGAGATCCAGTGTTAAAAATCTAATCAAAGGAAATCATTTGAATGTATCAAAAAAGACTGGTCACGTAAAGAGGTGGTTGCTGAATTAGTTTTACTGGGGGAAGCTGACATGACTGTGCAGTGAAAGTAATGAAATAAGAGAATCATGAGGGAGAACCCCCATTAGAGAAAGAAGTCTTTACTATTTGCTTAAAGACACCAACCTGTACTACAAAACTTTAAATCTTCCCTGAAGTTTTTCAACCACCTAGGGTATTTAGGTGTAGAGGTTTAGTTAGCACCAATCCATAGCTAAAAAGTGTATATTGCAAAGCTGTTACATATTTAATTAGTTTGCTGTGCAATTCCTGTAATAGAACTGAGGGAAAGGTTCATTTTATTGAACTTCAGTCAAGCTTGCAGAGAAGTGACTTTGGGAGATTAAATTAGTCATCTATGCTTTCTCTGAAGTAAATGGACAGAGATAGACACCTCCAGCAGGCAATTCATTCTAGCCTAAGTTAGCTGTCTAAGACTGTTTGGATGAATCACCTTCTGACGATGTCTGTCTATGTCTATTTCAGAGGGCATCTAGTTAGCTTCAGCTGGCTATTAAATTTTCAAATCATTCTTTTTTAGGCAAAATAAACCTTACGGATATTTATATACAGCTGCTTTGAATTGAATAAGCATATACATTTGATCTGATTTTCAGAGTTGTTAAATGTATTATTGACTCAGAACTGAAAACCACCTCTCTGATTCTGGAGGAATATTCAAAATTCTCATGAAAAATGAAGGAAGCTATAAGCCGACAACAAAACAAAACAAAACAAAAAATAAAGCAAAACAATTTGGCCTAAATTCAATGTACTCACTCACTTTTGTAACAAGGTAAATCCTTACAGCTCTGACGTAGCTCTGTCTAGGACCCCTGGTCAGAGCTCTTTCCAGTCAAACCTAGTTCATAAGACTTAAACTTTATGAACTTCCCCATTGCTATGGAGTATCTACAACTGTATCTGATCAGGGCAGCAGTTCCACTTACATTGCCATGATGTTTGGCTTTCCATAGAAAAGACAACTGGAAAAACGCAGGTAACGTGCTATACAAGCATTCATATAAAATTTAAACTTAGAGCAGTAGGAAAAACTGAGTCTCACAACACTGGCAAAGATGAAAGAAGAAAGAAAAAGCCCTCTGTAGGCAACTGAAAAAAAATTGTTTTAATGGACTGGATGAGAAGTAATAAAGACTGCATGTCCATATTAATTTGTATGTAATAGTGTCCTCTTTCCACTATCAACAGTAAAAATTCCATTGCATGGGAAAATGACACAGTCCTGCTTAATCATAGAATCATAGAACAGTTTGGGTTGGAAGGGACCTTTAAAGGTCATCTAGTCCAACCCCCCTGCAATAAGCAGGGACATCCTCAACTAGATCAGGTTGCTCAGAGCCCCATCCAGCCTGACCTTGAGTGTTTCCAGGGATGGGGCTTCTACCACCTCTCTGGGCAACCTGGTCCAGTGCTTCACAACCCTCATTGTAAAAAATTTCTGCCTTACGTCTAGCCTATATCTCTCCTCTTTTAGTTTAAACGTTACCCCTTGTCCTCTCACAACAGGCTCTGCTTAAAAGGTTTTCCCCATCTTTCCTATAAGCCCTCTTTAAGTATTGAAAAATCACAATAAGGTCTCCGCACAGCCTTCTCTTCTCCAGGCTGAACAAGCCCAACTCTCTCAGCCTGTCTTCATAGGAGAGGAGCTCCAGCCCTCGGATCATTTTCATGGCCCTAAATTGCCTAACGTTGTTGGGACAGGAAAAATACTTGCACAGAGCAACACCTGGGATATAAATACCATACAGGAGAAGGAGTGTTACTGTATTTCCTACAATGACTCTTTAAGTCAGAAAATTACAGTTGTTGTTGCAGATTTTAAAACAAATTCTGTTCTTTTGTATTGGGGCAAATAATCAATTCAGAAAAGATACATTGTTGTATCTGAGGAAACACTTTGTCTGGACCAGTCTGTGGCACTGTCTGTTGAAATGTATCTGTGGCAATCAGAACTTCTGTTTTTTACATATTTACCTTTCCTATAATACTGTACATTATTGATTTTTTTTCCAATTCTATGCATAGGTCTTCATCCCAATGTCTTTATGTCAGTTTACTGACAGGTACAAAGACTTTTAGTTTTCCAAATACTGGTACTCCTGTTAGAATGTGAATTCCTTTCCATAAACATTGAGCTATTAATCAACAGAAACTTTTAAAAAGCAGGTATTTCAGTTAGAGGAATTCCCATCTTTAACACTCTCTTCAGACAGTGGAGCAGAAAATGGCCTTAAATCCTACTTTCCTCTTTTGAAGATACACTACCTTTGACGTTACACTGAAAGATAAGAGAAAGGGATGGGATCTCCACAATATAAAATTGTGTGAGGTTGCATGGGTGTGCGGGAAAATAGGCTAGGAGAGACAATTGACTGAAAGGCTGTGGATAGTATACGCAGTCTTTGCTGATTTGAGCTGCTAGTTATTAGGCATGCTAGCATGGATTCCAACCTAAACCTATGCATGACCCGTGTGACCCCTGCAAGCCCAAGACTCGAACTTAACCAAATGACCCCTGACAGAGATACAGTAAATACAACCCTTTCCAAAATCTGATCACAGCCCTCACTCCAACCCATTCAGACTCTGGATGCTTCAGATCTAAACCTCACAGGAAGGAGGGAGGGAAGGGGGAAGAGATGCTCCCAGGTGCCAGTCTAACCTTGGCCAAGCAGTACCTTAGGTTATGTCTAACACGTACTAAATCAAAGAAGAGAAAGTATGCCAAGTGGCATTGACTGGCTTAAATCCATGCTTCTGGACTAGTGAATTTCATACTTTGATTTGGAAATACACCCGTGTAGAACCCCTGATTGAGGATTTTTCTGGTTATTCCCAAGGTCTTGGAAATGGGCATATGGCAACTCAGGATAAGTGTAAGAAGTGGTGTGTAGGAGTCAGTAACAAAATTGCCTACAAAGTAATAGTAATTTTTTCTGTTATCCAACATATGGCACCTAAATATTCTCATCTTGTTAGTTTTTTCTTGAAAGTCAATGATATACACTGTATAATAACTTTTTCTTAAACCTTCTTTGCATTACATACTTGCTTGTACAAACACACAGATTCATACACACATGATAACACAAAATTTCCCATTGAGATCCCTAACAGCAAAAGAGCGTGAGAGCCACCATTAGTGTGGACAACCAGCAATCTAATTCATAAACTGGTTCATAAGCGTGGTTGTTTTCTATTTAGCCACATGATAGACTATCCCTAACCCATCAACCCCTTGCCAGACAAACTGTAACAATACTCAGAAACTCATGCTGGTGAGTAGACCCTGCTAACCAAATCTATAAATGAAGTTCTGCTACTTCTGAGTTGCTGAATAGTAAATCCGAAATGGTAGCTGCCCAAGCTGGCCCCAAATCCATACCAAGCACTAATCCTAGGCATGTGATCGCTGCCACCTAATACATGATGACAGGGACAAAGCCAAACACCTGTATCCCTCCCATACTTAAAATTAACGCTCACACATTGGTCCCCAGAGGCCAGAATCCAAACCTTACTTATAATCTCATCAGTCCTTGTCCTATTTAAATCTATTCTCATCCAGCTGCTTCTGCTGTCCCTTGCCATGCTCTGATAGTCCACAGTGGACTCATTTCCAGCTATAACCTCTCAGATCCTCCTGAAAAGCAAGTCTCCAGTCCTAACCGACTCCAAACACAGCCACATAGCCTAGTTACCAGAATTTGCTTTCTAAAATTTAACTTTTAGTGCAGTCTTGGTCTTTGCCTTCTTCCTAACTCAGCAGTCAGAGCCATAACACGGTGACCTCTATTAACCCCTGTCCTAAACCAGCCACCCTGTCCTAAACTTGCATCAATCTTAAACATATTCTAGTATTGGTACTGAAACAGTCACTCGGCAGAAGGTTTAAAAGAAATTTAAGTTTTTATCCATGTTTTTCAGAAAAGGAAGGATGCCAATTTATAGTCACAAATCATCACGAATCTTTAATAAAACTGCAATTGCTTTATTTTATAAGAGATCCATTTTTTCAGATAACATATATTGCTTTACCCAAATACTGCTTCATCTCGATATATAATATAATGGGCAGTGTACAGGCTGCAGTAGTCTGATTGGTATAATAACACTGTGAAGGCCTTCAGGTGAAGTGGTCTTTCCACAAATGATTTGGGGAAACCTGGGAAACTACTTAACAAAAGCAGAACTGATGCTAATAGCAGTAATATCTAGACCTTAGTTTACAAATAAGATGAGTTTTATCTCTTCCCAACTGATTTTGTTACCCTGCTAAGTTAGACCAAACTGCTTATCTTGACAAAGATTGATTACCAATTAAGTATCGCATAAGCTAATAAAATGATACCTTGAAGTTTATCCAGATGGCTTTATTAAAAACAATAATCTCTGACATAAAAAATACTTGGAAGGGTTGCATTGCTGAAATATTTCAAAAACTACAGGAAGTTTTAATGATACCTTGACAAAGCAGGAAATCTCGGTAGATATGTAGTGAAACATAAGGTGACCTTGTAAATAGCCTATATAAAACATTTTATAAAACTTTTGTTTCCTGACATTCTACATTTTCCACCATTTGATGTCAGGTTGCATCCAGTGAAATGAAACTATATGAACAGCCATCCTTCAAATATTAAGTTCCATCATTTTTCCTGCCTCCAAGGGCATGAAATAACTACCCACCACCTGCTGTTCACAGGTTGGTTTCTCAGGTTGCAAGTCAGAATTGATATGCACTGACTTTTATAGTGCCCCAAACTATACTATATCTCTGTCGTGCTTAGGATAGCCACTGCTGTCCTGTGCTGGTCTGCAAGCATCCCTAGAACTAAATTAAAACAAAAATAAGTATAGACTAGACTATCTGTGTTTGAATCTTACCATATGTCATGCAAGGACTTTGAATGAAAATTGTATATTTGGGGCAAGCTACAGAACAGCCAAGGGCAAATTCATTAAGCATCTGCAGCCAAAATTATTCTGGGTTCATTGATTCAATGTTTTTCATTAAATAATTTTATGTGGCTATTCAGACTTAGAAACAAACACTTCTGTTTTCCAAACTGATAACAGCTAGAAAGGACAAGAACTTATTCAAGGAGCTTTCTCTTAGCCAGCATCCTCCAGGTGCACCCCATATATGCACTTATTCAGGTGTATTTCCCTTTTTTTATTATTTATAAACAATTGAAATAGCAGTAGTATTTGTTTACTTAATTGTTTTGAACACACGAGCTGGAAGTAAGTGCAAAATGAATGAAAAGATGCAATACAGATAAGCAATGGGAAAGCTTTCAGGCTGTGTTTTTCTCATCACTGTTCACTTGATGGAAAGAAACTAAATTCCTTGACCTTGGGTTAGCTATCATAAAATGTAATCAAAATTCTTTAAGCTCAGAATAAAATGTTCTAAATACGTTAGCAAGCTAAGTTTACTATATTTCTATGATGTATCATGTCCTGAAACAGGTCATATTCCCCGAAAAATGAATGAAAAGTAAAACTTCTTTCTTGTAGAAAAAATACAGGTTAAGAGCTAGTGGCAAACTAATCATAAGGCATGCTGCTATTTCTTAGAAACACTGAACAAAATCTAACAAGTTCCACAAAGAAGGATTTAGCTAGAAATCAGACAGACTTAGGGAAACTGCAAAATAAAAAAAGTCTTAAAATGTATTTCTATTTTAAGAAATTCCCAATGTTGATATGGCTTGTATTGTCAGTAAATTTATTTTTAATGACATATTTACCCCACTACTGGTAGCAGGTACCAGTCCAGCAATGGTGGCTACCCCCAGAAGCTGGCACTCTGGCCGTTTGTGCCCTTCACGTTACTATTTCTGCTGACATTTTTTTATCCTTCTTACAACTCTTTCTTTATTGACATGGCTATCGAAAGAGTCCTGTAAGTATCAATTTCTCCAGGAGAGCAGAGAAATCTGGTAGATCACTCAGACTTGCAATAACATACACCGAAGGTATTGTATGCTGTAGTTGGGGAAACAGCAGGAAAACTTGATGGCATAACTCCATCCTTTTCATTAAAAAAAACCCCAAACACCACAACAACAAACAACTCCAAAACCACCAAACAAACAAATGAACAAAAAACAACAAACAAATGAAAAAACAGCAAATGGCTATGCTCTATTGGCAACACAGATTTATACCAGCTAGCCCAAAACATAAAGTAAAGCAAAGACTGTATAGTCTTGACTGTCAGCTTTTTTTGAAAGCGGTTTAGAAGATTCATTCATGTGATTTTATAGCCGCACAAAGTAAGAAGCAAAGAGAGAACTGTCTATAGTTTGATTAAAAGCTAATAAAAAATTGAATTAAAATGAAGAAACATTTGGCCATGCAAGTTAGATAATTCCTTTACTCAACAACATAAAACCTTAGCTGGCCACACAGCAGAAGTGATTGTGGCTAGAGAGAATGAAACTTCACATGGTGTCCTTGCATACTATTTGTAGCCATTGTTTAAAAAGATTCTTAAATGTTCAAAAAATCGTTCCTCCGTTACAGGAGGATATACTCCAAAAGCAGTTTTAAAATTGGTAGTACACCCATGAGGTCTGTGGGAATGAGTGTTATTCTGCATAGTTTAAATAACAAATTTTGTATCAGTTCATATTTCTGAAATACAGCTGATGTGAGGAATGAATTTGCATAATCCACAGTAAATGGGTATATTTTTTACCAAACATAGTTTTTTGTGACCTCATTGGGCAATATTTTTTTCTTTTCCATATTTTTATTGCTTTTCTCCTGTCAATTTTGATATCCTGAATTGTGCTTCTTTCCCCCTGCACATCCAAATCATTCATAAAGACATTTAAAATCTATTATGGTTTTATTGACTTAACTATTGATCTACAAAACAGAAACAAACAAACAAACAAACACCCAACAGAAAAAAAAAAAAAAAAAACATGAAATGCCAATGATGCAATAAGAGCAACTGTTTTCTCAGGCTGAAACTGATTGAAAGCATCCCCTATATAAAAATGAAATGCATTTCTGTGGATGCACTGACGCTTCACCATCTGTCCAACATCTCAGATTTACTCTCCCAGATAACTTCATATTTCACCCTGCAGTCCCTAAAGAAACATCACTTTAAACAGGGCCACATGGAAAAAATGCGCTTCAATAACATCTGAAGGTCTTCCATTTAGCTGCAAGGGCCTCTAATCTAAATGATGTGCCTATAGAGTAAGTTCCATTTAGAGATATGGAAATAGGGAGGAGCAAATGTAAGTGAAAGAATGCTAAAAAGAGAGAGAGGAAAAAAGAAGGAGAAAAAAAGACTGGAAAGAAAAGGGGGGCTGAAGAAGGGGAATAAAAGAGAAGGGAAAAAAATAACAGCAACTCCAGAATGATGGCAGTAAAAGACACAGGGATTTACAGATAAAGCCAGAAGATGCTGGCAGCCATCTATCAGTCTGCCTTGATGAAACAGGTATTGGAAATTAACTCAGGAACCCTATGAATTACATTCAATCCATGCTCTGGGCTAAGCACTTGTCAATTTTAGCTGCTATTGCAACCTATTACTTACAGACTACATGGCTGGCAAGCTAATGACACTGGAGAGTGTTAAAGAATAGCAGCATAAACTGTATACAGCAACGCTTGTCACAGTCTGGGCATATCTTCCCATAGGCCAACGTGAAAACTGAAAGCTCAAACTCTTGGTTCCTCAGTGAACACTTAACCTCATATCACATTATTTCACGTAGGAGAAAAGTACATACCTGAAGAATTAATCAGGGGTCTGCCTGTCCACAGAAAGCTTTCACCAAGGTTTTCTGAGCATTGTGAAAAAGTGCTTTGATTAAACTTTTCTTGAACCTTCTTCCCCCTCCCCATAGGATAATCCACTCTGAGGCAGAGCTCTTGAAACTGACAATTTCTTGGAGGATGCTGATAAACGAGTAGACAAATATGCTCTCCCTATAAAACTTCAGCCTCTTATATATACAATGTACTACTTTGTTGTGGATTGGGACTTCCCACCTGACCAATGCTTGATTACTTAGCTTTCAAAACAACCTTCCAGGGAAGGTTAATTTAATTTTATATCTAGAAATACATACATTAATAGTTGTGCACGGAAATGCTAGAAATGCATTTTATTAGGAATGTAGTCACTCAATATACTGGAACTTCTTTATTGTATTTTTCAGCTGATAAGCTTGTCTAACAGTGAAATATTTTAATAAGCAAGCACATTCAGAGTAAATGTCAGACAGTGTGATCCTGCGACTAACAGCTGCTGCTGCTGCTGTTGGTGGGGAGAAAGAGAGAGAGAAGTACAAGTACCAAAAAAAACAGCGAAGGCCAAATTAGAACAAATGTTTGTCAAGGAAAAAGGGCAGTTTTTTGTCTGATGGAAGAGATTTAATTAGAAAAGTCACAGAAAGAAGCTGTCTCGAAAGTACCAGATCCATTTTCTTCAGATAAGCTAATGAACCTCATTGAACTTTGCAAAGAGTTGCTGAACCAATAATACAAGGGAAAAAAAATCCAGAAAATCTGCTGCAGCATCCCTTAGAAATGAACTAACCAATTATCAACGTGACTCTCCATCCCAGGAAAGGAGTAATATGACACATTTTACTTACTGATTTTTCTTCCATTTGAGTGAGCAATAGACAAATAAATGATTACAGAAAGAAATTATTTTTGTACATTGCTTCTCTTTTACAGCAGACTATAAGTTCAAAATTTAAATCACATGTTGTATGTGCTAAGTCACCTACATGGTACATTATCTACCCAGTTTGTTGTCTAATTCTATCAAGGTTTTTTTTCCCCTAACAGCAACCATAACAAAAACCTATTAAGGAACGTAATATTTTGCATTAGACAAGGGCATCTTGAATGTATTAAAGAACACAGTACACAAAATTCACTTAACAATGACAACACAATTAAAAAAAAAAAAAAACTCCTAGCCCAAAAGAAGATAATTATGTAGAAATTCAGGGTAACTCAAAAATTCTCTTTAAAAAAAAAAAAAAAAAAGAGTCCTTTAAATGCTTTTGGATTGTTTTATGCTTCATTGGTATTCTTCATGTGCTTCTCTCCTTGTTGTTTAGCCTTTCACAGTATATCCATTTTTGACGCAAAGCTGCAGGCTTGGAATTCAAGTATACAGCATGTATGGAATACAATCATAAAGCATCTGTACCGCCATGCCACCAATTAATCAAAAATATCCTTTTATCATAAGACAGACAACTACAAGAAAGATGTATTAAAAACAAACTGACAAGCAAAAAACATTAATGTAAGTTAAGATTTAAAGATCCATAGAAAATTCATAACATATGGATTTTAAAAGCAGAAAAAACAAGCCTTATGAGGAACTTCGGTGCTTGAGATCCACATTTTCTTTCAGTACATGTTTGCTCTGAAGTTTTCGAATTGAGCCTTTGTATATGGGGTTCTCAAAAGACTCACTGAAGTCTATGGAAATTTTCTATCAGTGTATGGGATGTCATTTTCAAAGGACAGTAAACTAAGGATAAAGCTTAGACTTTTAAAGTTTTGGAATACATAATAAATCAAATACTTCCCTGTAACAGGAAATACTTTATTTAGCTAACAAAAAGCATTCAGTGTACTTGGTGGAGAGCCTCCTACTCTGAGAGTAAGGAGGAGAATAGGTTGAGTTCATACTTCTCCCCTTATATAGTAAAGTATATAACATTTTATAAAAAGGTTCTTTTAATAAGTGTGGTTTCAAATACTCAAAAAACCATTATTTAACTCAGCAAATATACACTTCTTTAAGAGCATGTACTTGTTTTTATGAAGGTGGAGAAGATTGCTAGTGTTTGTAGTAGTACATAAGAAAGAAGTACAAATAAACTTCTCATCTTCCCCACTACTGCCCTTTTTCCCTGTCATCTCAAGTATCTATCTATACGCATAATATATTAAAGACATAGTGCTTTAACTTGGATTAGGGGTGGGAATATCTTTTTTTGGCATTCCTACAGTTGCACTTTTTTTTTTTCCCCTTCAGTGTTTGGTTGAGATAAGAGAAGGAAGAAAACAAATTTTTTTACTCTTTCCCTCTCTGAAACCATTGTACAGAGATAGTTACATTCATTAGACAAAAAGGAAAGGAGAGAAGTAATAACATTTTCCTAAACATCCTGCTAACACACAAGCCAGTTGCCAAAAGATTGCACTTCTTGCTACATCTGAAACTACGTATGTACCTGAATATTCTTCAAAGCAGTTTTTGTGCAGAAGTAGTTGAATCTCCTGGATGTTATATTTTTTAATATCAAAATACCTCTTTTCTGCAGGCATACACACCTGTAAAAGTTCTGATTGTATCCAGAGAGGTTGAATATACAGTAGTGGATATTTCTGGCAATGGGGTATGTCACCTCACCACATTAGTAGAAGATTTTTTAAGGTGAAAAGACATGCCTGACCTCCGAAGACAAAGAAACTCAAACAGATTGCATGGATATTCCATGGTTCATATGGATATGGCAAAAAGCGGTTGGAATCATGGTAGCATTGTACAAACTACTCCTACCATGTCATAAAGTCTTGACAACGATATGTCAGGTTTATGGGGGTCAAAGCAGCAGAAAGATGAAGCAATACTGATGATAAAGTCTAAAATACTTTCTGCTGCCTGAAGTACGTGGGTTTTTATTATCGGGAATGATGCTGCTGTGTGCCAGTCCAAACTGCCATTGTTCAGAACTCAAGATGTTGGCAAAGGTGACAGTATGCTGTTGCTAGGTCAACTCTACTTGAACATTGATTTTGCCTGCACATGGAAAACTGCAGACAAGTCACCTTTCCTGAATGCTGACTTGCTGAGGTTTGGGCCTCTCTGTGGGAACACAAGTGGGTACACTTCTAAAACACATATTGATTGTTTTTCTCCATTAGCATTATTTACAGTTATTAATTACTGCCCTGTCCAGACTAGGATGGATAGGAATACACAACGTGTTCTGGCATTAATATTTCTCAGAGCTTCTTGATCCTCAGTACATACGAAGTGTCCAAACACAGGTAAGGATAAGAAAGCAGTTTGTATAGGCTAGATTGGTTAAGGAATTTGTGGTTTTCTAGCTCACTGTTCATTTAGGTCATGTCTTCTGGTAAAGAAAGATGAGAACCCTTGATAGTTTCTACTGCATTGTCCAGAGACTGCTTAGCCTGTTGACTGTGTAGAATAAGTTATACCTAGTGATGGCTTTTCAGCTGTGATGGCAGTGGAAAAGATTATTTATTCCTGCTATGACGATGATGTAAGAACTCCCAATGCTGTCACCTCATTTCAGTACGCAGATACTGATAAAATCATTGCTGACCTACTGCGTTAAAAAGGGAGGCAGGGGTCTGGTGCAGTATTACACCACAGAAATAACAACAGCCCAGTCTTGCAGATTCCTGTGGTTTTGCTTTCTGCAGGAAACTAAGAAATCATTAAGCTTTGAAACCCCTTTCTTTTTTTTTTTGGTTTTGCACAGATAAAAAGTAAATAACAATCTTTGGCTGGATGAAGCGATAATCTGATTAAATGTTATCTCTAGTGTTCTGTGCTGTAAGTCAAGACCATTCCTACATTCTTGTACGCATGATACCAGAAATGAATCGTTTTCCACAGAGATAACATTTGGAGGATGTGTTATCTGTAGGCAGACTGCAGACTCTGATAATGAGTCTGGGGGAGTCATTGCCATATTGGGCAGCTAGTTGATGAGTTCCTCTAGAAACCCTGATAAAACCTTTTCAGTATAATGTCCATATGCATGTAAATAATGTTTAAGATTCCACCTCAATGAAACTCAGCTCAAAACATTGAAATTAATGAGAACCTTAATTACTCTATTGGGAGCTGACTCATGCATTGTAATGTTAACTAGTTTAGATTTTTCCTCTATTTCCTATGTACTATTATTGCTCATGTGGTATCATGGTCAACATTAAAAACCTGACATACACTATGTCTTGCTGTACTACTGAATACAGACATCATAATGCTTTATCTTTAAAAAAAAAAAAAAAAAAAAGGAAACACTATGGTACTTCAGACTACCACATGATTAAAAAAAAATAAAATGGAGGGGGTTTGCCACATAGAAAGTCCTCTTCAGGTCTCTTCTCTGCCTGAACTGTCTGGATGTGTCTTACCTGTGCACCTGGATGTGACAGAGTCAAGGTGCACTCCAGCTCCCCTTGCAGCCTAGTTTCAGTGAGGAGGGAAGCTGGCTACACAGAGCTGAAGGAATTTCCGCTGTACTCAGGTTACTTCCTTCATCTGGGCAACTGAGACACCATGAGTGCAGAGCTAACCATTATTTTACAAGCTATATACAGGTTGTACATACCAGCTTCAAAGACAGATTAATGATATAGAATCATAGAATTGTTTAATTGGAAAAGACCTTTAAGATCATCAAGTCCAACCATTAACCTAGCACTGCCAAGTCCACCACTAAACCATGTCCCTGAGTGCCACACCTACACGTCTTTTAAATACCTCCAGGGATGGTGCCTCAGCCACTTCCCTGGGCAGCCTGTTCCAATGCTTGAAAACCCTTTCAGTGAAGAAATTTTTCCTAAGATCCAATTTGTCTTGTACTGAAAATATTTATGTTGACCACCAGCTGCCTGTGGTCAGTCACAACTAGTTTAAGCAATTTTTGATCTTTTCAATTATTTACAATTTTATTTGGCTCGACTTACTTAAACCAGTATGTCACCTTCCTTTCATTTTTCCCTGGGCAGCCTGTTCCAATGCTTGAAAACTCTTTCGGTGAAGACATTTTCCCTAAGATCTCATCTAAACCTCCCCTGGCGCAACTTGAGGCCATTTCCGCTTGTCCCATCGCTTGTTACTTGGGAGAACAGGTTAACACCCATCTCACTACAACCTCCTTTCAGGTAGTTGTAGAGAGCAATAAGGTCTCCCTTCAGCCTCCTTTTCTCCAGGCTAAACGACCCCAGTTCCCTCAGCCGCTCCTCATAGGACTTGTGCTCTAGACCCTTCACCAGCTTCGTTGCCCGTCTCTGCTCACACTCCAGCACTTCAATGTCTTTCTCGTAGTGAGGGGCCCAAAACTGAACACAGTACTCGAGGTGCGGCCTCACCAGGGCCGAGTACAGGGGGGACAATCACCTCCCTACTCCTGCTGGCCACACTATTTCTGATACAGGCCAGGATGCCGTTGGCCTTCTTGGCCACCTGGGCACACTGCTGGCTCATATTCAGCCGGCTGTCAACCAACACCCCCAGGTCTTTTTCTGCCAGGCAGCTTTCCAGCCACTCCCCCCCAAGCCTGTAGCGTTGCCTGGGGTTGTTGTGACCCAAGTGCAGGACCCGGCACTTAGTCTTGTTGAACCTCATACAATTGGCCTCGGCCCATTGATCCAGCCTGTCCAGGTCCCTCTGTAGTGCCTTCCTACCCTCAAGGAGATCAACACTCCCTCCCAACTTGGCGTCATCTGCAAACTGCCTGAGGGTGCACTTGATCCCTTTGTCCAGATCAGTGATAAAGAAAGATATTAAGGAGAACTGGCCCCAGTACTGAGCCCTGGGGAACACCGCTTGTGACCGGCCACCAACCGGATTTAACTCCATTCATCACAACTCTTTGGGCCCGGCCATCCAGTCAGTTTTTTACCCAGTGAAGAGCATGCCTGTCCAAGCCATGAGCAGCCAGTTTCTCCAGGAGAATGCTGTGGGAAACAGTGTCAAAGGCTTTACTAAAGTCTAGATAGACAAAATCCGCAGCCTTTCCCTCATCCACTAAGCGGGTCACCTTGTCATGGAAGGAGATCAGGTTAGTCAAACATATATCATTATATTTATTGTCAAAAAATAGTTAATTAAATGTAAAACACTGAGTCATATTTACCCTGAAGACAACATAAGAGTTACTTGGATCTAAAGAGGATTCATAATTGTACGATTGGTTCAAGATCACCCTTTTAAAGTTTGCTTTTAATGTATATTTACGCTAATAGAGCTAGGCTACAGTTTTGATGTATTTTCTGTGTCAGAAAAGACCATAATCTTGCTGTTTAGATCTAATTTGCAAGTTATTATTTTCATGAAGTATGTGAAAAATGTATTTTGTTTTCTGTACAGGCAACTGTTTTGTTATGATTTAGGTAAGGTGAATTATTAGACTTATAACTGGATCAGCAATTTTTATTGTATGCACTTCTCATTACTGTAAGTTTCTTTCATTTGTCTTATACTGAAAATATTTATGCTGACCACCAGCTGCCTGTGGTCAGTCACAACTAGTTTAAGTAATTTTTGATATTTTCAATTATTTACAACTCTATTTGGCTCGACTTACTTAAACCAGTATGTCACCTTCTTTTCATTTTTCATGTATGGCCACAGCTTACAGTGAACTTTCAGTAGTTCTTTATGCCTCTGTGAAATATACCTATAATTTTCCTTTTACTTTTATAAAAAATGGAAGCCAAACTGGAAGAATATAGTGTGTGATAAATCGGTGTATTTTTCATTACTAAGGAATGTGAGCTATTTTCTCTACCATATATTTAGCTGGTTTTGGCTTTGAACTTTTGCACTTCAATCAAAGTGCAATTTTGAACAAAACTGATTCCTAACTTTTATGGGAGGCTCAGCTAGGTTTCCTTTTTCATTGTAACTAACCAACAGGAGAAAAGATATCAGCAGAGAAGACCTTACTGTCAGGCATAGATCAAAATATCTGTCAAAACTAAACAAAGGTAAGCACATATGTATATACATTGCCAGGAAGTGATTGCACCTTTGTGTCACAAAAGCAGTGGTTGCAAGTAATACCTATAGACTTGCCGTCTTTATATGATATTCCTTCCCTTTAAACTTTTGCTCTTCCTGCTGCCGCTGTGGAGATAACAGCAGGAGCACTAGCAGAGACAAAACACTGCTGGCTGCTGTTGTCTTTGCTCAAGTGAGAGCATCTGCCGATCACAGCAAAAATGTCAGTTACTTTTCTAAATATAAAGTTTAAAAAGTCCCTGAAATACTCATATTTACACAGTTATTTCTTGATTTGATGAAGTTAACACATTTAAGTAATCCTGAAGTATTATAGGTTCTATTCTATTCTATAGATAGTGTTTATTTCTATTCTATATATAGCTGCTGTTTGCCATGTAATTGTTATGCCTGGAACTATCTTCTGTCTTTTTTTTTTTTTTTTTAATTGTGATCATATTTCCCATGTTGAATAGGATAACATTTGTCATTGAGATGGTTATTCTAATGACGATACACTAGAAATTTTATGAATGGCACATTAATTCTGTTTCTCCATAAATCCAAAGTACAGACCTCCAAAGCTAATCTTGCAGCATTAGACAGTTTAGGGGAAAAGAGCTGGCTATTGTCACGTTTCCTGATTTAAGAGAGATTATTTTCCCTTCTCTGTACCACCATAACAATGCTGAAAATGACCTATTTATCTTTTATTGTCCAGCTTCTGGGAGGCAGAAGGTGTAGGCAGAGAGTGGAACTTGCATGTCCAGCTTGCGGATTTTTTCCACCTTGTCTCCTGTGGAACAACAAAAGAACGCGTGCAGCTGGGATCTGCATCCACCCCATTGTTCACCATTTCTCATACTCTCTGGAATTAAGGTGATGGTTTTTTTCCCGAAATGAGTTCATAAGGATTCAATAAATGAAGTAGGACACTGAAACTGAATTCTAAGGAACAAAATACTATGCATTGCTCTCAAACGAGGGGAGAGGGGAAAGGGGAAGGGAAGACGACAGCTGTGACTTTCTCCAAATTTGTCTTACATACTTCTTCCATTTCCTATACCAGCTCTGAGCAGTGGGCTTGTGGCATAGATACAATTTAAATAAGAAGTAAAAAGACAGGAATAACTGAAGAACAGGTAGTCATTTGTGAGTAGATGATAGAATAAGATAGCCATTTGCTCTTTGTCAGACAAATGCTATGCTATCTCCATTCTTTGTGTGAAGAAAATGAGAAAAACTAAAATAAAAACAATCACTTTCTATACTTGTGAGGATCTTGGAAAACCAAGTTTTAAATGGAACTGAAAAACATGTGCCACTAAGTTGCATACAGATAGCTATCTCTTTTTTTTATTTATTTTAAAGCATTACAGATGCATTCAGAAGACAAGTCATCAGTCAGCAGTGACAGCCAACATGAAAATGTATAAGAATAAATTGGGCTTTAATTTTTCTTGACTAAGTATAGACATCTATCATAACTAATGCACTTCTAATAGCACAGCATTTTTTTCCATGAAGTAATCTCATCTATTTTGTTATGTGTCTTAAACCTAATTAGAAAGCAACAGTCCTAGCAGTTATAAGAAGAAAGGCAATATTTCTTTTGACCAATGTAGGTGAAATCTACCGCAATTAAAGTTATGGCAAAGTTTATGCAAGAACAGAGAGATCATATCTTTGCTAAATAGGCTGTGAAGTCCTCCTACTTTTGGTGCCTAATTACTGGTGTCATGCTTGTAATAGCGGCATCTGTGCACACTCAACACTCTAATGGGCAGCTCCTACAGGACTAATGAATTTTAATTGATGGTGTTTAGCGTGGCTTTTGGTTTCTGTCTCTTGTAGAGGAGGCTATGCCCTTCTGCTCTTCTGTCCCCAAGTGAGCTGCATCTCTGTTGGGGAGCTCATAGATACAGATGGTCAACAAAAGGTGAAGAATGCCAGAACTCTCTGGGCATCAGTCGCTTTTCAGTAAAGATAAAGATTGAATTGCTAATCAGCTTCCTTTTTTTCCACCCAAGCTGTTTACGCTGTGGGCTTAATGTTAATCTCCTTTAGTAAGATGACACATTCCTTTTCAATTCAAAATATGCTTCCTAGGTTGGCAAATCAGAAGGCGGCCTTCTTCCCAGCCTCCTGATAGGTAGTTTTAAATGTAGCATCCTTTGTCAGAGGAAAAACAAAAACACCTCATGGTGACACTTAATCATTTTACCCACTCCCAGAGTTTGCGCAAAGGACTGAAAAAAATAGATCTCCCCCAAAGTGCAGTTGACTCTCTAAATGTTAGTATTTCTGTAAGTATTCTTTTTTTCTCACATCAAATGTTCATTCTTCCCACTGATACGTCCTTCATTTGTGATTCCAAAAAGATGCAATGAAGGTAAAACTTATTTAGGGGACATATCTTTATCTTAATGTCTCAAATTTCTTTTGCTTGGTACAAAAGTCTTTTAAAAAGTACGAGGAAGTAATTTGAACAAACAATATGAGTGACATGAGCTTACTATTCAGAAATTACTCTTTCAAGAACAACAAATCTTTAAATCAGCAGTACGTCAGAGGCTACATAGAGATATGCTATAATCAAAATCTGGTTTATATAGAAATAGGAAATTGTCCACCTTCTGTTGGCTAATTAACAGAGCTGTTTGTTACTAGTTTTAAGACAATTGCTTGCTGCTTTCCTGTGTCCTGTCCACCTAAAGGGAATAATCAAAAAGTAGTAATGAGACTATGCTGTTTGTGAGTGGTATCTCTGAACTGCTGTCATCTGTAGTCTCTTTTTGCTAAAAGAAGCCAAAACAAAGCCAAAACAAAACCAAAAATAAAATTACAATGCCCCTTTCCTTTAAGCATAATGTCATATTTTTTGAAAGACAAAAATCTAAGTAAGTTTTTTTATCTCAAACATGTATTAAATATATTAACTAGATATCATCATGAATGAATGCTTCAAATAATCATCATTTAGTATTTTTCAGATGAAAAGAAGACTGAAAAAGTTTAGTGTGCCATTTGCTGCTTTGAATACTGAAATAAACAATATTTGTGTTGCTTTCCAAAACTCATCTGTCGCACCTTCATGCTGCCCACATCCTCCATCAATTTGTCAGCGTGCAACCATGGTGCTTGAATGCAAGTAAGGATTCATGGCACTCAATGCCTTCTGTCTAAACACTACACACAAAATCACAAAATTTCATTACAGTGTGCTGTGACAACTGATTGATTTATGTGAGTGTGGCTTTACCAAGGAATTCAAATACTTATTAACTGAAATTAATAAAACAATAATAATTAAAATTAATAAGGCAGTAATACTAAACAAAAATCCCTACTTAACAACAAAAAACTACAACACATGCGCATGTCTCACACATGACCCTTTGCAACTATTCACAGCGCAGGCCACAGCTACCCCAGGGAAGTCATGCTCCTTCACACCTACCCCAGCAGGAGCTGGAAGAGGGCATGCACAGTGGCTCAGACATTGGCAAGGATGGGTCATACCAACCACGGTACAGTCTTCCACACAGCAATCAGATCTACCTGTGACTGATTCTTGGGGATCTTGGAGGTTTTCAGAGCATCTTCCCCAAAGTTTTCTTTACCATGCAGGGCTTATGTCACTAGTGTCTTGCTCTGAGTGTTACACAGGTCATGAAATCAATTACCTCTGATGATTTCATCCAGTCATTATCCCTTTCCAGTACTGGACAGTTCCTCATGTTACAAAAATGATGAGAGGGCTGGAGCACCTCTCCTATGAAGACAGGCTGAGAGAGTTGGACTTGTTCAGCCTGGAGAAGAGAAGGCTCTGCGGAGACCTTATTGTGGTTTTTCAGTACTTAAAGAGGGCCTATAAGAAAGATGGGGAAAAACTTTTTAGCAGGGCCTGCTGTGAGAGGACAAGGGGTAACGGTTTTAAACTACAAGAGGGGAGATATAGGCTAGACGTAAGGCAGAAATTTTTTACAATTAGGGTGATTAAGCACTGGACCAGGTTGCCCAGAGAGGTGGTAGAAGCCCCATCCCTGGAAACACTCAAGGTCAGGCAGGACAGGGCTCTGAGCAACCTGATCTAGTTGAGGATGTCTCTACTTATTGCAGGGATGTTGGACAAGATGACCTTTAAATGTCCCTTCCAACCCAAACTGTTCTATGATTCTATGATTCTACTTTTGCATACTAATTTCCAGGCTTAGTTGTTTACTGCTAGGTGTTACTTCTGGGTCACCAGAATCACTTATCTCCAGCCAAACATTGTTTGCTTCCTTCTACCAAACACTCTGAGTTGCCCTTTCTTAGAGCTGTTCTGTAGCTAAAAAAGTGCTACCTCTATATGATCTGTTTCTTAAGATGAGTGTCATTTTTTGGTCTGAACCTTAGTTCAACAAGGAAGAACAAATTTATTGGAAGATACACATATGCTTAATTATCTTACTGACTAACCTACCTATGAACAGAAATGATTCTTCCGGACTCCTAACCCTTAACCTCAAAAATTTACAAGATCTTAATGGGTCCCAGCTGTAAGAAAGTTATTGCAAAATCAAGACCTGAGTTTGGCTCAAGCATGGACATTTGAAATTGGCATCTCCCACCTGTGGCTTTGTCCAAACTTCCACAGACTTAGTGTAAGACTTTCCTCACCTAACTTTGGCTATCTGAAAAGCTATATCTGCTTTAAGATAGGCATTCATGTTTCCTCTACAGCCAACAGAAACAAGTAGAATGAGATGTTTCCTGTCTACTTCAGACACCTATTTATGCAAAAGTGTTGCAGGAAAAGTATAGTACAAGAAGTCTGCATTAAGAAATTTATCTCTGCTGAGACAGTTGTTTGCACAAATTTTGATCTACAGAAAGATGTCATAATGCAACATGCATTGAGCTTTTTAAGAAGTTGTACCTTTTTACATGTGGCTCTATTTCCTAGCAATGAGGCCAATGTCAATCAAGCCTTAAGTACACATGCAGTCGTCTGCTGTGACTACTAGAAATAATGCTATAATAAGCTGCTCCAGAAGAGCTGACAAAAAGAAATTCATGAAGTTAGTCACTAAAAAGTGTTGGGTTTTGTATTCCAAGCTCCACATCTAAAATGTAAAAGGATTTCCATGAAACTGTCAGTATTTGATAACAAGGACATATCAGTTAAAGGTGACAGAGAATTAAACAAAAGATGTTCAGAAACTTAAATCTATTGACTTCAACTTGCAAGGAAAACTTTCAAAACAGCCTTTAAGAAAGATAATTCCATCAGTTATATTTGCAAAGAGCAGATCTTAATAATTCAGTCAGGATTTGGTGGGTAACAAGAAATGCACAAAAGCTGGGGAAAAAATATCCATATATGTTTATGAAAGTTTTAAAACAAGTTCATTTTCCATCATGTTTTTCCATATATTGTGCCATTTATATTAATACTTTCTGGCTGTACTGGCTTGCCCTATGGGTGTAAGACAGCAATAAAACCAATTTAACTATCTGGTGAAGCAAGGTTTCCACCTGCTTTGAACTGTTTTTTCCTGTAGTACCGACTCCATGTCACAACTATGAATGTGGACAAAGAACTCAATACCTACTTATACTCTAGGAAACAACATTCCCAGAAGGAATCGGTATAAAACAGTTAAAGGAATGTTGCTGAGCATTCACAAGACGTGAAGTTTTCATATGAAAATCTCGTAAAACATTATTGAAAAGTATATTTTTATTCAATCATGAACATTATGTGTTTGCTCTAAACAATGAACATCACACACTGAGTGTTTGGAGTAAGTCCCTCACTGCAGACTAAGATTTCTAATTCAGGGACTATCTGTGCAGGATTTCATATGAAACACTAGATCTGTTAAAAATGCTTTCAGTAAGCCTGCTTTAATGTCTTCTGTGCCCAAGAGGGTTGATAACAATATGTGAAGATCACAGTTGGGGTGATCAGACCTTTCTGTTACCAAACAAACTGTAGTTATTGCATTTGTAGAAATAGCAGTCCATTTATCAAGTGAGTTAGAATGCCAATAAGTAGGCAGGTGAAAAAAGCTACAAAGATGAGGTCAATGAATGAGGCACAAAGAAACAAAGAAGAGCAACAAAATACTCCCCAATGCAGCTGAATACTAAAAAGTAAGCTAGATGGGAGGTTTCATGGCACTGTACCAAGTAAATCATCTCCAAAGTGCCAAATTTCTTAAAGAATTATGTATATCAGCTTCACAAAGAGTTATGCTCTGTTATCTGATCATTGTGCAATAAGTGGGAAAAAATATGTGTATTGTTGTTTCCATTTAAGTTTGAAGATATTAAAAATATTTCTATAGCAGATGGAAGCCAGTCCATCAGATCACCATCAGATCACTCTATATTGTTGTTAAATAAACATACATACACACACACACACACAAGCATATAAAACACAAGATATCTGGATAAATTTATCGATACCACTGAAATCTAGGAAGACGATCAAACTTGCTCAGAGGTTCTGTGCTCATCATGAACAAAATACAGGCACAGAATGCAAATCTGCAGGAGGGATATTTTTGAAAGATGAGCAGTTACTCTGAAAAAAAATCTAAGGCTTCACATTATAGTTATGCCAATATAATAGCTCCCTGACAATGAAGGAACAGCCTCATCTCCCAGTCCAGCCCTTTTCCTGATCATATAGCTCTGTCCCTTCTTTTGCATCTCTAAGGTTGCTCATCAGCTCTTCACGTGAGACAGAGCAAAGACCTAAAACAGCAGAAACTATTCAGAGGGATTTTTTCCCTTTTATTTTGGGTAGGGTGGGAAGAGGAGACATATTTTTAATCCATTTTACATTTGTTAGTCTACTCATGATGTGATCAGACATCCAACACCAGACAAGCATGAAGGGTATGGCTACTCCTATCGGTAGGAGCTATTTGTTAAATCATGACAGCTGAAACACGTCACTTAACTCTGAGATCTTCTGAAAAGGAAGAAGACTTAACTTTACTACTGCCAGGAGCTTGTGAAGTGGATTGCTTAAGGTATCCAGTGCTAGGCAGAAATATCCTTGATAAAATGATGAGTGATTAAATAAAAAGAAAAGAAAGGGGAGAAAGACCATGTTGTAACAGACATGCTCGTTATGAACTTCCATTAGTAGATCTCCTGTATAAAAATTTTGTATGAACCTTTCTCAGAGAAAAGATAGTATAGATGTGTAGAGGGTTTCAGTTGTTATTGTCACTGATGATAGAGATTAAAGTTTCAACCCTATTTCCTTTCCCATGCATTTCTTCCTGTGTTTCAGTCAGAAGCTGTCTAGGTCTTCACATCAGCACAAGAGACCTGGACCCAGGAGAGACGTCAGGCAGCATTTCTGCGGTCTCCTCTAGATGTTCTGCCAGTAGAAAGCAACCTTTCTCTAACCTGGGAGATAACCAAGAGATATTCCAGCTACCAATGAAACTAATCAGTATCAAATCAGAGCACCCTGGCAGGCTTTCTACCATTGAATACTACTTGCTATTTAAGCCTCCTGGAAAGGGGGCTGCATGCTGTAAATAGTTTCTTGGCAGACAGCCATTCAAGGCCCAGTGCCAGGGGTTTACTTCTGGCCTTGTTGTAAGCCTGGACCCATGGGTTCCTCTGCCATCATGAGGTCAGAATTTTGAAAGGCCCTCATATTATTTAAGGCAACAGATTAGCTTACTTTAAACATTAAAAACAAACAAGCATAATGAAATCCACTGCAATGGTAACTCTGTGCACACTCATGTTGAGCAAATATATTGATCACGCTTTGCAAAGATGTACTTTAATATGTCGTATAACCTTGTTAATATAGTATAATAAATAAAATGGGGGAGGGTTAAGTGCATGATATTAGATCAGCACATTCTGTAGCAGAGATATGAAGTAGCTCAAGGCACTTGCTTCTTAAAGGAGCATTAACTAGCTTCCATATGTTAGTCCAGTGATCAGTTGACAGTTCCATTCCCAGACCTTCATTCTAGCTCTCAGTAACACAATATTATCTAATCCATGTCCTACTCATTATCAGTAAAAACAGGGGACAGATTTCAGCTGATGTAAACTGACATACTTCTATCACTTCCAAGGGAACCCTGTTGAGATGCGTTGGGCTAGACCTCACTCAAGGTATCTGCTTCCCAGCTTTTCTTGGTAAGAAAAAGAAGTTTTAAGGTCACTAAGGAAAGATTGTACAAAATAATTTCTCTGCAAGCTGATAGAAATATTTTCTTCAAATGGGACGAGCTCAGAGTCAAATACATGGAGGTTTTTGGTGTGTAAAACTTCGGGACATAAACATTTACATATCTAGTTTTCTTCCCTTTCTCATTTATTGTTTCTGTACATCCCACTCCTGGGATCTATCTTTTCTCTTCCCCTGTCAATTGCTCACTGGCAAGAAAAACATTAAGGTAATATTGGAAACAGTTTTGTTTCCCAAGTCCTTTGACCACCTGAAGCTCTAACAAAACATTCATATGAAATACCGTATCTGCAAAGGCACTGCTGAAAAAAGTAACATGACCCTGAGATTTTGTATTCTGCTTATGACATGCAATTTCCACCTACCTGTGAGGTCTTTAATTCACACCTTCTGGCATAATGTTATTGACTGAGGAGAAAATGAACCATGTCTTGAAATGGCAGGGTTTCTTCTGGAGTAAACATAGACTAATTTTTGTTCTGTAAAAATCTTCAAGCAGGATCGTGTGATACGCAGAGACGATCAATATCAGAATACAGAGTAAGGTATCCTTCCTTAGCATCTAGCAGTCCACCAGAGTACCTGCTGACTCCACTTCTGCTTTACTTATTCCATGAGTCACACAAAGCAGTCGGAGACCTGGTTTTACTCCCAGAAACACCAGCCAGGATTGCTAAACCACTATAAGGCAGAAAAGGATGAGGTAATGGTTTGTATCACTGGTAGTATAGTAACTCACCATTCCTGCACCATACGGATGGTAGCAGAAAGGGAGTTGTGCCATCCACACACTGCTCACCGAAGGGCACAGAACTAAGTTGTCCCTCACCTGGAGCAGAGCACAGGGACACGGCAGGCTGTGTTCCGGTGTCTGACAACAAATAAAACAGTTTACATCAAGTTTGTCTGTGTGGCTTGATGCAGCATCCAGACGCAGCCAACAGTTTGCACAGAGTTCATATGGCCTTGATACATTGACTTTAATGGAATAAATCCAAAGCATATTGGTATAACCAAGTAAAGCATCACAGTTTCATGGTGCTGAGGTAGAAATCAGAGTAATGTCATTTCTAACACACCATTTTATATTAAAAAACTAGGGGGGTTGAGGAGTTGAATCAATACATTAATTCTGGAAACCTTCTACAACAGGATGTTATTTAAATGTCTAACAGTCAGAACAATCAGTACAGACGCCTAGAAAAATAGACACAGTTCAAAAGTCTGTGCTGTTTGGTTTTGTTTTGGTGGTGTGTGTTTTTTTTTTCCTAACAGCTAAAGCAACTGTGTTTCAGGGTCTGAGTACAGAGCATCAGCAATACTTAAATGTAGATCCTTTGGGGAAAAACAGCAGCTACCCCCCACAAACCCACAGAAGCAAGCAGATGGAGGATGTCTTTTTGACAATCAAAGCTTTAACAGGAAGAAGGCACAGACAAAAGCTGGTGAGATATGGCTATTAGAAAGCCTGCAAAAATCTCACGCTTGCACAATTACAAGGTAGTATTGCTGTGAAAGAGATTAAATCAATAAAGAGAAAAGGGAGAGAACAAGAATAGACTGCATTTATTTCTGCCTCTCTTGGTGCCGGTGTATATAATGCAGAAGCCTGGTCATTTCAAATGTTCATCCACATCTTACCAAATTACATATATTTAAATAAATGAATAAATAAATAGACAAATAGTAAAAAAAAGGAATAAAAATAAATAAATAAATAAATACCAAATAGGGATGCATTTAATCCATTTTTGCCAAGGCAACTTTATTTAGAAAGCTGTTTACCTTTCTGAAAAGCCTCATTAGGCATAAAAACAAAGAATGAAGTTGATTAATGTGCTCTAAGTGTGATGTTCAAATTGTAATTTTCATATACGTAAATGGATGCTTCTGCTGTATTTTGTTTGATAATTTACAGAGTTAGCACCGTCCAAACCACTAATCAGTTTCTTTTTATGAAGACAGCTGCAGAAGATCTTTTTAGAATGCTAATTTTCATTAGTGCCTTCGCTCACCAAGAACTAGGGCCTTTCTCACAGATAACCTCATCACTGTAAACTGGGCTTGGAGAAATTTGGTTTACTTGCAATTCAGTTGTTTGGGGATTTTTTTTGTTTATTTTGTTTTTTGGTAGGATAATCTGAAGAGAAGAATAAAGAGCAGTAAAAAAACCCCAAGTGGATAGATTTAAAAGAGAAGAGTGCCTATAAATCAAGACTGAGGTAGTTTATCTTTTCCTCTTTTTTTGATATTATCATCTGCTGAGCTGGCAGAAAAAAAGAAAGTTGCACAAAGGTAGCATTTCTCTAGGTATCGTCTGTATATTTTGTAGGATGGTGACATTAATACAGATTAGTTTTAACACACCACTTTTCTAGTAATGCTGTTCTAAAGCTCCTTTAATGCAAAAAGTAGTGCTACAACCATATGCACTGTGGCAGGGAGCAGAAAAGACAAACAGATTAATACACTGTGTTACCATGTATGAAAAATCAGGTTTAAATCAGAAGTAGTTATATCATGCTATGCTATGTTTTATGGAATTGCCTCAGTTTCTCTAAGCAGTGCTAACGCTGGCTCAGTGGCAGCATTAGTTTCTGTCAATTTGGAATTTTCATGCTCCAGCGACAGTATTAATTTTTTATGCCAGTGTAAATAGCAAGTAACCAATCAAATGGTCTAAATATATTAACGTTCTGCCTTTGTGCATAGGTATGAGAAGATTAGACTAATTCTGCTGTACAAAGGAAACAGCCTCATGGAAGCACTGAAAGTACGTTTACTGTTGCAAGGAAGAATGGTTTCTCTCAAAATATTTTCCACAGGACCAGAACAAAATTAGAGGTACTCCCCTAGCTTTAATACTGCAAACGGCAGTAATGAAACAGTCTAGCAGTTTTATAACAAATCCAAGTTTAAGAGTGTTAAACAAACTCTGACAGTTTCAGAAATCATTCTGAGAACAGCTGACAAATGTTCAGGAGCCCCTGCAGTATCTCCACGATGATTAGAGATCTGAATCTACATTTCAAAATATAAAACGTCCTCTGTTGCCTTTCCCAGAAATACGTGCTTATACTCATAAACTCCAACTTGAGTCCTTGCTATTAAATCTTCCCGTCTCTTCCGCTTAGTCTCTGCCGTGCCTCCTCTTCTCATCTGCCTCTTGATCCTTCCAGCTGCGTACGGACGCCTGCCTGCCCTGATCTAAGGCACCGAAACGCTTAGGGTCAAGCAAGCAGATTTGGGATCCCTCTTGTGGAGAAAGAGTCACACTGATGAGCCTGCATAAGCAGGGTGGGATTTTCCAAAAGGCAGAATGATATTCTGTGCTTAGGCACCTTGAACATCAGTCTGTACAATTACCGCAAGAAAAAAAAACTTTGCACTTGTGAACTCTCTTTCTCCCTCAATTCCATAACGCTTTGGCTCTATGTGATGTGTTTGTAAGCAATTTCAGAGAAGAAACATGAGAGAGAACAATTATGGAAGCTGTGCCTTAATGAGAGCTGGAGTCAGGGAAAGGATTACAGTGTACTATTGAACTGAGAGGATATATACTAAAATAGCTGGCATAGAGGACAAGAAAAGAAGATTGTAAAAATTAGGGGAGTGTGAGGTGCAATAAAGGTAACTGACAAATTGAGAAAGGCTAAGAGCATCACTTAGGCTGACTACTAATATGCAAAAGTAGTACACTGCTTATGCAAAACTGCTTATTTTAGACAAATGAGCTGCCAAAGCAACTACCTTTTTAGGTGTATGAGAATGTCAGTCTTCAGCTCAGATATGTGGAAACAAGACTGTGTTATATAGTGTATGTTATCTGTGATAAATACAACAGATCAGGATGAGTGAAAGAAGAGGAAATAGAAAACGCTCTTGGGTCATAAATGATTATTAGAGTTAGGGTGCCGAAGGCTGATAGCAACAGAGGTATTGGAGTCAGAGAGGCAGAGTATAAGAAGAGAAATGAAGGAGCACTGCTACTGTTAAAGAAACACAGCTATGGATGTGTTACAAAAGCCTTCCTTGCTGATTTCTGCCTATTTGCTTTGTATTTCAGATGTATAAACAGTTGGGACTGCTAGATTGTCACTATGTAGTCCTGTTGCTGCTACTCCTGACTGTAAGATCATCCCAGGCTATAGAAAAAGTAAGTTAACAGAAAGAAAAAAGAAAAAAAAATTAAGTAAGTAGTTAGGCAGTAAGAGTTAATGAGAATCATGGCAAAACCATCCTCATTTGGCTTTAGAGGGACTTTGACAGTCATTTGGCACCCACAGAAATAATTTCTCACATGTTGACAAGCCAAACGTGGCACCTGATACATGAGCTGTGTTCAATGCTCTTTGTAACATCTGCAAAGTAGGGATTGCCTATCCATTCCTTATGTTCCATTGGTTTACTGCATAAAACTCATCAAAGTGTAAACATGAGCTATGAAGTCTCTTAATAGCAGAGATATTTTAACTGAATATTCTGAAAATCTAGACTACTTGGAATGATATAATAATTATATATTTTTTGCTAATTTATATCTATTCCCAAGAAAAAATGTTTTGATATGAATAAACACAACATTATCAAATTGACATAAGTACAGAAAACAAAGTAAACTATGCCAAAAATGAAGATGTCTAATAACATGAAGCAAAAAAATCTTTGTGTGCTGGCACATTGTGTCTTTTTGTGGGGCAGTTTTTTCCTCTGAACTCCCCCAAACAAGCACAGTCTGAAACACGGTTCATTGAAAATACAAAAGCTATAGGCAAATTATATTTTCAACTAATGTAATCACTAAGTGAACTCTTATCTTTTCACTGGAAAGACACATAAATGCCCTGGAATAGATGAAAGATGATGTGTTAGTTTATAGCAACTTTTCCTTAGAGTGGTAACTGAATCCAGCAAAACAGATTGCAGTGTTAATTGTCTCTGTTGACATCTAGGGTTTTAATTCTATTACTATCAAAACTCACTTTGAGCCTATATGCTTGCCTTTTGCCCTTGAATGTTACTGATATAAAAGAGAGAAAATTTATTTCCATTAAAAATTTTGCAGTCACGTAGCACATTTAAGAGACTATAGTAACTGCAGTACATTCTGATGTATAGTCCAAAATTGTACAGAATCAGAGTATTATGGACAATTCCAAGAACTAACATTAAGGAAACCCACTCAGAAAAAAACCCCTGGGAATAGAAGTTATTACACCTTGATCCAAGTATCCACTTTCATAGACATGTACTATAATTTAGGCTGTAAGAGACCTTTGGGGGTCATCTAGTCCAAATCCTGTTCATACCAGGGACAATTTTAAAGTTAGAGCAGGTTACTTGCTCACTGACCAGCTGAGTTTTAAATGTCTCCTAGGAGGGGATTCCACAACCTCTCTGGGTCACCTCTTCCAGTGATTAATCACCCTCACTGAGGACTCTTTTGTTTAAATCCAGGTGGAATTTGCCTTGCTGCACCTTGCTGCTCCACCACCTCTTGGCTTTTCGCTATGCGCTTCTGTCAAAAGTCCCTATGACCACCCATTAAGTAGTTGTGCGTGGCAACGAGGTTTCCCTTAGCCCTTTCTTCTGAAGGCTGGGCAAACGTAGCGCTCTCAGACGCCTGTGCCACGTGAACCAGCCCCCAACCACCATGGCGACTCTGCTCTGGACTCACTCTACTTCGTCAACGTCTATCTTGTACTGGGCAGCCCAGCACTGGCAGCAGTAACCCACTTGTCTCACGAGTGCCGTGTCAGACGGAGGGGAATGACCACTTCCTCCAACCTGCTGGCTGTGTTCTTGCTAATGCAGCCCACCCTGCCGTCAGCCCCAGGGCACACTGCTGGCTCATGTTTAAGTTATTGTCCTCCAGGACCCTTTGTCCTTTACTGCCAAGCTCCCAGCTTTACCATTTCTCCAAGGCGTAGAGCTGGGTCCCAGGCTGTACTGGTGCATCAGGTTATTCCATCCCAGGCATAGGACATTGCATTTCCCCTTATGAACTTCATGAGGTTTTTATCCAACCATTTCTCCAGCCTCTCAAGAGCTCTCTGAATTTCAGCCTTGCCTTCCAATATATTATCAGCTGTTCCCCAACACAGACACTGAGAGTGCTCTTCCTCTCATTGCCTATTTCCTTCACAAAGGCAGTATGTACTTTCGGCCCCCGTATTGGCCCTTCAGATATGCCACTCATAACTTGTCATTGTTGAACTTTGAACATTGACCCACTACCCTTTAAGCCAGATGAAGTCTTTACAGTTTGAAAAAGATAAGTTTATGATTCTGGTTTTCATTAAAGAATTATACTAGACGGGTTGAATAGGGACACTGCAGGCTCATAGTAAGGACTGGGAAGAACTAACAAAACAGATGTAGGTGTGTAAGAGTATCCTCAGGGAAGAAAAAAAAATGTTATTGACTTCAAAACTGGAGAAAACTTGAAATCTTATATACTCCCAGAGAGTTAATACAACACCTTTTACCCCAAAAGACCCAATTTGGGTGTTTGGGGTCTGTGGGTTTTTTGGGGGGAAGGGGGGTAGGTTTGGGTTTTTTTTTAAAGACAACTAAGTCTGTGGATACATTTCCGCATAGTTTAATAGTCTTACCTCCGAAGAACAGAACAAATTTCCCCACCTCTTTATTTAGGTTTTGATCAATAATCTCATTCCTTTCTTTCTCATGAGACCAATGTAACCTTCCTACCTTTTATGGTGTCTATACTCAGCTTCACTTTGGTCTCTCCAGCTCAGACCCACTCCCTTTCTCTTCATCCTCTCTCCGTAAATATAAACCTAGATGCTACCTGGTTTGATGAAACAATGTCGTTTCCTCCAGTAGACAGAAATCTGCCTATATACCTCATCATAAAATGTCTAATAAACCTCTTTATAACACTAAAAATTGTTATAGAAGAAGAGGAAGATTATTTGTTCTTCATGTTTATCCATATAAGACAAGAAAATTAGCTCGATTTGTAGCATAAAAGATTTGAAGTGAGAAATTAAGAAAATGTTCCTTATTAAGTACAGAAAAAGGCTATCTAAATTGTCAGCTTAATTCCTATTTTTTTTTAAACAAGAAGGTGATGAAGAGGGTCACCTGTAAATTTCTGAACTATGCATGTTTTGTAACTATGTATACCATGATCCGTTCTCAAGACACTCAGTTTTCTGGCATGAGAAACCTCAAAACAGCTCTGTTCCTAGGATTTGTACAGCCAGAACCACACAGAGCCTCAGGATAGATGTTGTGGGAAAACTTTGCATGCAGCAGGTCTAGCAGGCAATTCTGGACCGCAGTAATTATATCATTTTTTTTTAGCCCTTAATGAAGTGTGCTGTTGAGAAGGGTCTAACTGAGGGGTCACTGAGGGCTGTGGAGCAGTCCTTGTGCTGGCAAACACTCCTGTTGAAACATGCAAGAGGCTGGACTTTGTGACCTCCCGAGGTCCCTTCCAACCTGAATTATCCTAAAAGCCTATACTACAGTTGCAACTTATCAGCTCAAAAACACTGAATCTTCCTTTTACTGATACTAGTCAGGCCTGAAAATTATAGTACACTTCTATCTGTCAGAGGGAGTAAACAAAGTTTTGAGGTTGTACTGTTATTACTCTTTGAATCTTTAACCAGAATGGCCTTTTGTCAAGCATTTGCTCCATGCTATTTAAAGTGATGTTGAAATACTCCATTCTAACCACTTAAAAAGGTGTTCTATTCACATTATTGTATACCCAGATCCTGCAGCTCTACCTCCGTTTACCTATATGAAAATGATACACAGGGATATCTTGTGAGACTTACTGCCCACTCATCTGTAAAGGTATATCAATGAATTTGTGTGAACAGGTAAGGAAGCCTCTATTCAAAAAAAAAAAACCAACACACATACACACCCCAAACTAAACTACCAGGAATATAATTTAGTGAACAATATTAATAGAGTACAGTTTTAGGGTAGAATCTGAAAAAGAATCCAGATGGGAAATTTAGGAAGGTAGCATGTAATTATCCAAACTGGGCTTTCATCAGGACACCAGGGCTGGCATCACTGTTCTTCTGGAAAAAGCACTGGAATCTGTAATGACCAAAGGTGGTGTAAACAATGGTTTTACTCAGTATCTGCCACGCAAGTGCTCTCCCATGATTTTCTGGGGCATCGGCCTAATGGCAACTCAGAGGAAACTGTGCTTTAGCCACCTATTGAATTACCAGTGAAACTGGATGAAATATCACCAAAAGAAATTCAGGATAATTAATTTGAAGAAAGTCAGTCACAACTCTTTCAATTCATTTTTCTTAAGCTGTCAGTTTAAGGAATACAAGGAATGCTGTCAGTAAGCATGGCCATGGAGAGTTCAAGATTCCTACATATTCTACAGAAAGATATTTGCACAAACATTCACACTATATTTGCAAGTCATTCTTTGTAAGATTTTCAGGCATCCAAATAAGGAATAGAAACAACTCCATGCAATTTATGGAATCATAAATTACTGGTAGTGAAATCTTACTCAAGGCAAATATACTGAAGTCTGTTGACATAAGTTGATCAAACAATTCTCAACAACCAGATATCTAAAAATCAAAGTCTACTTGTGGGTAATTTACAAGTAGGAAAAGGTCATGCTTTGTTGATAAATGATTCATTATACATAGTCTGCTCAGTACAGATCATTCACTCCATTAATAAACAGCACAGATGACAATCTAATATTTTTAAACCTCCTTTTATATTCACCCTTTCAGACATCTAGCTTTTATTTCAAAGTTTCAGGAGTCTTCCTAACTATGTTATTGAAAAGGTGCCAATGTTAAAAACGCACCTCATTTTCTCAAATCTAAGTCCTCCACCATCTGCAGTGATCCACATAGTAAAAAAGCTGATGAATTTGTCAGAGAAGCAACTTCCAAATCCAAGGATTCAAACACCCTTCCTCTAGTTCCTTTGCATTTGATCTCCAGGATCTGGTCCTGAGCATATCATCTAATTAGAGCTCATACACTATCACGGAGTCAAAGAGCGCTTTGGACATGTGCTGTTTCATTGCATTTAAGGTTTGATTCTGCAGCACTGAAGGCTACAGAAACACTTCCTTTGACATCTACAAAGGCTGTACAAGGCCATGGTGCTTTATAAGTAGAAGATAGGTTTAAGCTTACATCTAAAAATACAGTACAGCCATTTTT
Source organism: Phoenicopterus ruber ruber (assembly GCA_009819775.1). Classification (NCBI taxonomy): domain Eukaryota; kingdom Metazoa; phylum Chordata; class Aves; order Phoenicopteriformes; family Phoenicopteridae; genus Phoenicopterus; species Phoenicopterus ruber. The sequence continues at coordinate 182,921,090 of CM020215.1, read as the reverse complement.
TTTTTGTAAGAAACACCACTTACAGAGAGAGCAGCTGTGTACTGCACCAGATCAAGTTTGAGTGGTTTTAAGAAGCCACCCCATGTAGAGCCCATTACAGTAATCCAATTTTGATGGATGAAATCCAAGCATACATGCTCTCCTGGTGATTTCCTGCCCTGAAAATATTTAAATACAATGAAAGAATTACAGTATTAAACAAATTTCCTTTTTGATATTCAATAGGCATTGAAATAGGAAACTCCTAAGTGCATGGCAGAGCCCTTATAAGTAAGTGGTACAGTGTATATGCATAAGCAGCTCACCACCAGCGAGATTTAAAAAAGTTATTCTTAATAGCCACTCTGAGTGCTTTGCCTTCATGAAGTACTGGCCTTTTTCTGCCTTATAATCAGCATTTATGGATGGCATATTACTCTGTGACCACTGCTGTACCACTTCTGTGCTCTGCATGTACTACTTGCACAAAAGGCCAATGGAGTTTGCTCTTTTTGGAATACCGTCTGAAGAAACTGGGCAACTGTATGAAACATTATCTATAAAACAAAGCAAGTCTTATTACTAGCTTTGCACTCAGAAGGGGACATTTCATGTTAATTCCTCCAAGATGCTTTCCAGTAGGCATTTCATCACAGGAAAATAGTATTGGAACAATATATGGAGAAGCTAGCACGAGGAGATTACAATGCACCAAGACTACAATTGCTCCTTGCTTCCCTCAGGTACAAGCGGTCAGAAATAATCTTGACGATTTCAGGAATGGTGAGTGATTTTTCCTGCCATTTTCTTCTCTTTAGAAGATAGGAACACCCAAACAAAAATATTTCTTTTTTTTCAGTGATCTTTCCCCATATGCGGCAGTTGCCATGTTAGTACATATTAGAGCCAGGTTTTGCCAGCTATTTTTATTCCACTAAAATTGGTATCATGGATTACACCCAGACTAGCAAATCACAGCATCAATTCAAAATCCCTTGAATCTCCAGCAGACTTTCAGTCTCATTTTGACGAGACACCCAAACATTCACCAGCATTTTGACAGTTACCCTTTCTGAGCCTCAGTTTCTCTGTTAAGGAAATTTGCTTGAAAGAGCATTCTACCTTAGCATCTGTCACAACCATCAGAGGATGAAGACTTGAGGTTGGAGAGTTTTGGTTATGTATCTGTAGTTACATATAGAATCATAGAATTGTTTAGGTTGGAAGAGACCTTTAGTATCATCAAGTCCAACCGTTAACCTATCACTGCCAAGTCTACCACTAAACCATGTCCCTGAGCGCCACATCTACACGTCTTTTAAATACCTCCAGGGATGGTGACTCAACCACTTCCCTGGGAAGCGTGTTCCGATGCTTGATAACCCTTGAATTATATTTTGCAGGCATAACAGAAACATAATACCATGAAGCAGCGTTATTTTAAATCTCTGTGAGAAAACCAAAAGAGGAAAGAAAGAAGCTAAAAAAAAAGAATCCTCGGACTAATATGTGGTTTTGATACCATTTACCTTGGATATGTCTTAAAACAAGTCTGGAGTTGCCCTTCTGGTCTTTTCAATTTGTAATTTTTAATGAATAAGGATCATGTTTATTTTTGCTTTGTAAAATTGTCATGTGTGACCTCACCCCAAAATTGTAATGTGCAAAACATCAAGCATTTACACATAAAAATAATTGCAGTTATTACCATATAATACTGTAAAGGAAGACTGAAAGTTAAGGCAAGACTTTACAAAACTGCTATTTACGATGCATGGACAAACAACAATGTTCTCACAAAGTTCTACTGAAATCAAAAATTTTTTCTCTAGCTCATAGCTCCATCAATGAGGAAGGCATCTACACTATCACAGGTACTATGGTCCCTGACATGAAGATCTTATAATAAGATATTTTTTCATGTCATACAAATAGTAATGGCAGCTAAATTTTTATGTGTACATGTCTGGAAGATTCCATTTATTGTGTAATACCACATAAATTTTAATAAAATTACTTTTTACTGAGAAATTTGCCCTTAAAATTCTTACATAACATTTCTTTCGTTGACATACGTCAATGTATGTAAAATTCTCCAATGGAAGCAAGTGAACGTGAAAGATAATCAGAAATGAAAAATGTGTCTACACTTTACATATGTTGGTATTCTGAGAACTAATGCTGAACAAATAATAATGATAATAAACTCTTCTAATTTTAGAGCAGCTTTTAAAATGTGTTCCCTTCATACATCTTCATGATTCTAGTTTGTTTTCTAGAATAAGCATTTTAACAACACATTTCATTGAACAGAATATTTGCTGAAACAATGAATAGTAGGCCAGAAATATATCCAGCAGTTTTTGAGTGCAAGGTCATATAAAAACAAAAATAGTATTTCTTTCCTTGACTGGGTATTCGTAGCTCAAGCTATATGACCAAACAGAACCACATAGATTGTATCAACCATTCTACTTGAAAATAAACTAAAGCACAATTTGGAATCGTCATTCAGTGAGGATCTTTATAGAAGCAAATCATAGAGTATTTTTTCACTAACTGAAGAAGATGTGATATCCATCAAATACAGTTCCAAATTAATAGATAAATTATTCACAAAGTAGTAAGAAATGATGCTTACCACATAAATTCTTATAGAAATATTAAAATCTTAGCTTTTTAACAAAGTCCTATAAAATTTCCTGCCTCCAAACCAACCTCTCCCCTCAACTCCTTGTCCTAACCAGGACAGTTTCTACCCCAGATGGAAGACAGAAATTGCAGGTCCACTGGGGTTTATGCTGTACTGACCACTGTTTGTAAATGACATCAGACATAGAAGTGATAAATATGATCTCCAAATAACCATAGCTGTATATTCTCCAAAAACATTTTAAATCAAATATCTTGACTAATGTGACTAGATCAGGCTTAAACATAAGCCTCTCTCACATCACAGTAAGACTTTGCTGATGTCAATGCTTAAAAGAATGCTGGCACAAGAAATCAAGTACTTAAAACCAGCCACAACAATAAAGGCATATGAGTATAATTTTTAAATCACTCTAAGTGACTCAAGAACCTAGAGTAGTTTCTAAAAAAACATGTAAATATGTAGGAGTATGAGTATATTCAAAACATACCTTTGGATTGTAGCTTATATTTGAGTCATGAATAAACAGTTGTTACAAAATTAGGAATTTGAAAATAATGACCCATGTTGCTAATTCAAATGGCATCTTACACCATTAGTGTTTGGATAATAAGAGTATGAGAGAAATTTAGGGGTATAATAGAACCTTTCATACATCAAGAAGAATTATACCATGTTTCACTTCCATTATTCTCATCCTCTTAAATTTAAGATTCAGGGTAGTTTCTTAGCAGGTAGGATTCACCATAATAGTACTCAACCCAACATAGCCACAACAGTCTGGCTATGTTGTGAGTTCAAGGACAGAACATTCTAAAAACACCTTGCTAGTCACTGCTGTAAATAAACCTCTCACTCTGATGTATGTGGGTATAAAAATCTAGTAAATGACAATCTATTTAGCTGGCAAATATTCAGTAAAAACTTAGCCTATGAGATAAGGAAGTGCTTATCCCATTCCCTAAAATTAACTATTCCCCTGCAAGCAGCAATGCCTAATGCTGGTGTAGTCAAGAGATTAGAGAGTCCCCACCACCATCTGATCACTCTCAGAGAAGGCAGGAAACTTAACAGTTAGTAGACTGATCCAATATAACTTTTTCATCTTAAGTGCTCAAAAGTATAACTGCCTTTCCTACAAGAGCAATCCATGCAATTATGTAGCAGATGTAAAGATGAGAGTACTGAATTCAGCGAGAAGTGATAACAAAACACTACATGATGAAGCTGTATTACTAGCTCTTTAATGAAGAATAATTTGTTCCCTACTGAATATTTTTAGTGTATGAAGTGAGGTGCAGGTCACACGGAGACAGTACTAACCACTTCAATGAAGGAAGTACATCCATACTCCTACAACCTACATCCATATTCATCATATAATGAAAATGATATTTCATGTTGGGTTACAAGAAGTTCCATAAAAAGAACCACACAAAGAGCAGAGAGAATAAGAGTAACTGCCCTCATTTAGTAGCCCATACTTATACTATCGAAGTCACAGGGGAAAGTAATTAAATGTAATAGAAACCACCCAAGATTTGAAGCTGCCCTCATTTTAGGAATGCAAGGGCAAGGAATTTACTGCATAGTTCAACTTCAATTATCAAAATTATTCAGTGTCCCATGGTAATCAGACAAAAGTGCTTGTATCATGTTAGAAGTAACTGTTTTTGGGAAACATACACAGTATATAGAAATATATGTCACAGAAGAAAGATTAGAGAAACTTTGACGCTCAGCACGGCTGAATTGTGTAGAAAACTTCATGAGAAGAGTATTACAACAGATTCAGTTTTGAAAATGAAGATACAGTTAAATTGGTGAGTTTTGATCAAACATTTATAGGGCATTCACTTCTATGTAACTAAATACTGCCATTGTGCTTCTGAAATTGCTTCAGATAGCACGTAGAGGTCAACATGCAAGTGAGATGTGATGCACAGTGTTGCCCAGCAGGAAGAAGGCCAGGAGAAGGAGCACTGGGCTGACCTGCATGCCTTTTGACAGTTTACTGCTTCTGCCCCTCAAGGACATGACAGTTATAATCCGGTAACTCCATTTTTATTTCAGCACTGGAGAGTCTCTCTAATCTCTTTTGTTCTTTGGTTTAACAGTGACCTGATCCATACGTGTATCCAAATCTTTTGAATATTTTTACGAAATTCGTTCACAAGCTCACTACAAGGTGTCGTCCTGCAGGACTGCCAGCTTCCTGGTCATCAACAAACCTACCCTGTTCAGAACAACTTCTGTCATAAACATTGCATCCCCAAGTGGAACAAGCAAACATTAGTGGCAACTATGGTTTACAAACAGAAAAAAAATCTACAGACTACTCATTTAAAATTCTGGGAAAGTACTGCTTATGCAGGATGGGCATACTAATAGTAGACAATTACCCTTACTATTGTAAACTATTGCAAGAGTGGGAGAGTGAAAACACTGATTTGCACAACATCCATCCTTGCACAGCTTGGTCATCATAAGAGAATAGGCTTAATGTTATTAAATAAAAAAACCCCAGGAATCTGCTAAAGACTACTCTGTAATTTATAAATCAACACATTGTCTGACCGAGAATTTTCAAAAAGGTTTGGTAGAAAGTAATAGGTGGGGAGGATTATTGAAATACTGACATCTTGTAATACAAAGTTGCCATCTTCTAAAAGTTTCATCTCTACAAAGGCGACAGTCATCATATAATTTAACCATAAATGGTATTCTTGAAAGCTCTTTTAATATGAAGATACAGAAAACTGTCCAAGAAATCTGTAATAAAAAAAAGAAAGTGTAGGTGGAACAACAAAAGATGCGTTATGATAGACCTGCAAAAGTGCAACCGATATTAAATATTTTTCTGTTCATGTATGAAGCAATTCAGGAAGAAAATGGAAAATAACAACACGGAGTACATTGGTCATGTTCAGACATATTTGAAACAAAGACCATAAGTAATACTGGATAATAGCATGAGAAAATAAAAAGCAAGATATAAATCTATAAGACGTGTAGAAAAGAATATAAGATAAATTATCTACATCTGTTGCAATATCAGATGATTTCTAAATAAAAAGAGCAAAAAAATGTAGACATTCAGGAAAAGAGTGATGTGTAACCCACTGCAATACCACATAAATGTTGACTAGCTGTATGAGAAAAACAGACATGCTAAGACAAACTACTTACAGAAAAAAAGAAAAATCTTGTTTTATTTATTCACCGTAGTGTTTAGTCTCATGCATTTATATCAATGGATTAGTATCTAGTATTATAATAACCTGTAAAATGAAATTTAAGCAGATAAAATGCATATATACTCATATTGATATATTAATACTAAATACAAAGTAATAACATTCTAGTTATATATTAGTAAATTATGCTTTAGTAAAATCAACATGTCAAAAAAAATCCAGAAAGACTATATTACCATATATCTATCTTTTTTAAACATATTTTTATTACAGCACATTGAGCATTTGTTGCTGCAATGCACCTTGAAGTCTACAAAGCTTCAGGATGATCAATGATTGTATCTTGCTACTGTGCAAAGATTTGACGTACCTTTTTCCACTACCTTGCACCTTTCAGCACCAGTTATCTGCATTTTTGCAAGCCAACAGTAAACAAATTTTAAAATGACATTATTCCATCTGAAAGCGTTGAAAAAATGAGAACACGTCTACCAAGGAGAAGAGCAGAATCTAGATCATCTGGAGCAAGAGCCAAGTGCAATGCTTTGCCTTATGATATGCAGTTTAAAGGATAACTTAGGTTCCTCTATCGCTTCCATGTTCTGGGCAAAAAAGAATTTCGTGTATGCAAACTGGCAAAGGGACATCACATAAGTCCATTTAACTTAGTTATACTATTATTAGTTCCTTCATTAATGAAATCATTATTATTTTTATGATGCCTGCCTTAAAGGCTTGATTTATTTTTTAAAAAAAGCTAAAAACCTATTAAAAAACTGTTTTCCTAGCTCTAATTTTGCAACATCTTTCTCCTTTCTAATTGATTCTTATGTACATTTTTGCCTGTTGACTCTTCCATCCAGGCCACTACAGGTGTTTTAAACAACTTGCCTTGCCGCAATGCTCATGACAGAGCCAATTTGTTGCAACAGAGATTTCAGCATTCTGCGCAGCGGCTATCAGAACAAAGAAAAACATAAGCAGTCTTAGAGGTACTGTCTTAAAATCTGGCACAATGTTCAAAGATTGATCTGTATAATATATCCTGTCCTTAAGCACAACTCTGAATGTCATTCCTATTAATTCAAAGGTCCTTTCAAAGACCAACCTAGCTGGATTCTATGTTTTGCTGGTTTTATAATGAAACTCTTTATACCCAGAACAGGTATTGTAGCACAGCATTATGCTGTCTGCTGTAATCCACTATTATCTCAAAGAGATATATAGGGAGATATATCAATATGTCAATTACCTTTAATTAAATGAATATCATCTCTTTAGAATCAGATCTTTGCCAAAATATAAAAAGAAGTGTTGCAAGTTGGCTAGCCAACCCTTCATCAATTGGCTGATTGCTGACAGCTCAGTGGTACATGAATCAAGAGCCAGAATGTCATTTGCTAACATATTGGGAAAATTATTTCTGGCACCAAACTCCACCTGCATGTTATAAGAAAATGCTTTTATACATCTCCACAACCAGTGCAATGAGACCACCAGAACAAGGCTGGTTGTCAAGTCTTGTATGCATGTCAGTGCATTAATATGGCAGTGAAAAATATTTGATTTCTCTAAATACATCCTAATGAACAAAAACAAGAACAGCAAATTGATACATTTTGAAAGTCAGTAGATAGCATTTACAAAAGAACCTAAGTAGCTTGAAAGCTGAAAGTCACTACTGAAAGGAAAGAATAAAGACTTCTATATATATTTCCCTAGTGGACAAAGGTCCCTGAATCCTAAGAGTGGCAAGACTGAAGACATATGTTTTAGCATTTCTCTATTGAGTAGTTAGTTCAAGCCTTTCCTTCTCTCCTTGGAGTGCAAAGGTCCCCTTACATCTTTCTGCAACCCCATTCCTAGGCAGTGTATATGACTGTAGACCTCTGAATTCTACCATGCGATCAGGCAGCCAGAAGTTAAGCACTCTGGTGTCTTTGGGACAGATTTAAATGATATGAGTACCTAAGTGAGAACTTATGGGTAGAATTCAGAGCAAGTACTATCACCTGTGTAACCTTAGGCACATCATTGAGATACCTAAGGAATATTACCGTAGATTCCTTCTGTGGAATACAGAGAAATTATCCGAGCAGCCAGGGGTCAGGTTAGGAAACCTAAAGCCCTGATAGAATTAAATCTGGCCAGGGATGTTAAGGGTAACTAGAAAAGCTTCTATAGGTACTTCAGTGATAAAAGGAAGACTAGGGAAAACGTAGATCCTCTCCGGAAGGAAACAGGAGACCTGGCTACCTGGGATATGGAGAAGGCTGAGGTACTTAACAACTTTTTTGCCTCAGTCTTCACCAGCAAGTGCTCTAGCCATATTGCCCAAGTCATGAAAGGCAAGACCAGGGACCGGGAGACTGAAGAACCACCCACTGTAAAAGAAGATCAGATTTGAGACCATCTAAGGAACCTGAAGGTACACAAGTCCATGGCACCTGAAGAGATGTATCCACGGGTCCTGAGGGAACTGACAGATGAAGTTGCTAAGCCACTGTCCATTATATTTGAGAAGTTGTACAATGCAGTGAAATTCCCACTGACTGAAAAAGGGGAAACATAAACCCCATTTTTAAAAAAGGAAAAAAGGAAGACCCATGGAACTACAGGCCAGTCAGTCTCACCTCTGTGCCCAGCAAGATCATGGAGTAGATCCTCCTGGAAACTATGCGAAGGCACATGGAAAATAAGGAGGGGATTGGTGACAGCCAACATGGCTTCACTAAGGGCAAACTGTGCCTGACAGATTTGGTGGCCTCCTACGATGGCATTACAGCATTGGTGGATAAGGGAAGAGCAACTGACGTCATCTACCTGGAACTGTGCAAAGCATTTGACACTGTCCCGCACAACATCTTTGTCCATCCTGGAGAGACATGGATTTGATGAATGGACCACTCAGTGGAAAAGGAATGGTCTGGATGGTGGCACTCAAAGAGTTGCGGTCAACATTTCAATGTCCAAGTGGAGACCAGTGATGAGTGGTGTTCCTCAGGGGTCAGTACTGGGACCAGTGCTGTTTAACATCTTTGTCAGTGACATAGACAGTGGGATTGAGAGCACCCTCAGCAAGTTTGCTGATGACACCAAGCTGTGCAGTGCGGTTGACATGCTGGAAGGAAGGGATGCCATCCAGAGGGACCTTGACAGGCTTGAGAGGTGGGCCCGGGTGAACCGCATGAAATTCGATAAGGCCAAGTGCAAGGTCGTGAACATGGGTCAGGGCAACCCCAAGCACAAATACAGGCTGGGTGGAGAATGAATTGAGAGCAGCCCTGAGGAGAACGACTTGGGGGTGTTGGTTGATGAAAAGCTCAACATGACCCAGCAATGTGCACTTACAGCCCAGAAGGCCAATCGTATCCTGGGCTACATCAAAAGAAGCATGGCCAGCAGGTTGAGGGAGGTGATTCTGCCCCTCTGTTCCGCTCTGGTGAGACCCCACCTGGAGTACTGTGTCCAGCTCTGGGTCCTCCAACACAAGAAGGACACAGACCTGTTGGAAAGAGTCCAGAGGAGGGCCATGAAGATGATCAGAAGGCTGGAGCACCTCTCCTATGAAGACAGGCTGAGAGAGTTGGGGTTGTTCAGCCTGGAGAAGAGAAGGCTCCAGGGAGACCTTCTAGCAGACTTCCAGTACCTAAAGGTACAAGAAAGCCTACAAGAAAGCTGGAGAGGGACTTTTGACAAGGGCATGTAGTGATAAGTCAACGAGTGATGACTTTATCCTGAAAGAGTGTAGATTTAGATGAGATCTAAGGAAGAAATTCTTCCCTGTGAGGGTTATGAGGCAGTGGAACAGGTTGCCCACAGAAGTTATGACTGTCCCATCCCTGGAAGTGTTCAAGGCCAGGTTGGACGGGGCTTTGAGCAACCTGGTCTAGTGGAAGGTGTCCCTGCCCATGGCAGGGGGGCTGGAACTAGATGATCTTGAAGGTCCCTTTCAACCCAAACCATTCTATGATTCTAACTGGGAAGAAATACAGCATTCTGCCTGAGGACCTCCATGAGGTAGGATGAGAGGTGACCTCAGAGCACATGAAGCATTCCCTCCCAACATGAGGTAGCCTTCCTGCTTTTTTTTTTTTTAATTATTTATTTACTTATTTATTTAAATAACTTCTTGCTCTGTTGTTCTACTGGTATCTGTTTTTATAACAGTATCTGAACATTACAAACTCACTTTGAGGAGATAGGTTCACTAATCTCTATGTCATGAATTAGGCTATGGGTTCATCATTCCACATCTGAAACTGCGTCACTCTTCAGAATCCGAGAGACCTGGGATCAGAAACATAGAACAGGTCCTTCTTTCCAAGAGTATTTATTCAGTTTATAGTAAGATGTGTCTTGAAAAACAAATTAAGAACCAAACAATCCACAAGATAGAAATCACCAGGAAGACAGAATCCTGAACTCGTCTTTTGCTAAGCAGTAGGATGCAGGGTCACAGTCCGTTCGACTTCTGCTGATGCATCTTGCACTCCCCTCCTCATGAAACTGTCAGTAAGGCAGATACTGACCTAGCTCATTCTATAGCCTGGTAAGCGTATTATTCTTCTAGTACGTATAGAAAGGTGGTATAAGGAAAACACTGAATTTAGATCACCTTTTCCATAAAGGGACTACTTCAAACACTGGGCCCCACATTTTTTAAAAAAATAGCAAGTACGTACTCTCCAGTTTTCAAGGTCCTTCGTGGTCCTGGCCCTTTAACTGTGCACCACTGGGTATTTCTGATTTTGCTCTCCAGCAAACTCTTTCCTTCCAGGACTAAACTCAGGGAAATTTTTGGGGAACAGTTTACTACATCCTGTAGCAATCTAGAAACCACATTGATTTGGACTCCCTCCAACCTATCTAATCCTCTAACAAATTCCCAATAGGTCTTGCCACAAACATTTCTGCAAATCTTCATACCATGCTACAAAGTAGGTAATACATATTCTCAGACCTATGCTGCAAAATTATATTCTAGTGGGCTGCAGGCCGTTATATCTTAGTCCACGCACAAATCCCCAGGGAGACCAGTGACAAGTGACAGGCAGTCTGGATTTGGCCCATCTGTTCAAGAGAGAGTCAGTCTTAAACAGTGTAGAAACAAAGCCATTCTGCACTATTTAGACTATGGGACAAGAGATCATTTCCCGGGGCACATGCCCGAAGAAACCAGTGAGTTTTGCTTATTCCTTTTGAAGAGGAGAGGCAGCTAGCTGAAAAGATGCAAGACTTGATCCCAGATGAACATAGGTTCCTCCTTGCAACTCTATGCTATACGTCTGAGCTTTGCTAACGAGGACACAGTGAAGGCATATTCTAGTGTTTCCCAGTGGGTAGGTCTAAATTGTTCCTGACTCACCATATTCATTGCTGGGACCTGAAGTGCTTGTGAACTCTGGAAATTACTCTGAATTGTAAAAGCTAGGCTTTTTATTTGATACAGCCTTAAGGCTCATTTTGAACTAGATCTAAAAGTCTTAGTAATTTTTGAAAATGGTCTTCAAGTCTAGCATCCAGTACCTTCAAGAGTTTTCATGTTTTTTCTATAGGACTGAACAAATTATTGCAGAATTAAGATCATTGTAGAGCTATGGAACACTATGATTCCTAATATAAGTGCTTTTAAAAAGGTACTGTTCATCTGCAGTGGTTTGGTTTGAAATGATAAACTTGAGTAGTATAATGTCAATGTCCATATTCATGATTGATGCTTAACCATTCTATGTGTGCAAGTGCAGCTGGAGTTATAGAAGTACTGAAAAACTCTGCAGCCAGGAATGAAATTTTAAAAACATATTTTGCATTCAAAGACCTTTAAAAAAAGGGCAAAAAAATGTTTTTTTAATGTTCTCCAATTCAGATACCAAATTTTAGCCCACTGGTCATTTCTACTGCTGTTATGAGCAACAGGAACACTGAAAACACTGATACTTTCCACTATCAAATTCTGAACAAATATTGTTGTAAAGACAGACAAGAACAGCTTTCTAAACATTTCGGTATTTTGTGGGTAACATGTATAATGGCTGACTGCAATATTTATTCATACTGTGAAAACATTCTCTATGTGGGGTCGGACAAAAAATAAATTTTAATTCTTACATTAATTATTAGTTCAAATTTAAATGATCTTAATTAAGTCTCTCTTGGAAATGACTTAAGGAAATTTAAATCAGGGCCATTTTATTTCTTTATGCTAGGAAGAGACTCATTGGATCAGATGATGATATTGGCATTAAAGATGTCCACATCTGAGAGTCATTGAACACTGCACCTATAATCAGTACAGACCGATGGGTATTTCTTGGGTGCAATTCATTGCTGACAGATCAGATGAATGACATCTTTGAAAGTGCCTCCCTCTTGCCAGTGATAATAAACAGAGCCTAAGATAATTGTGTATCTGAGCCTAGTTAAAATAAAAAGGACTGCATTTTAGATATCTCAGGATCATTTGATTTTAATCCTCCCCTGGATACCTAAAATGATTTCAACTACTACTACACTACGTACAACCTAATTTAATTTCTAAATTCTTTTTTTAAAGACATATCATATGAAAAGATGAGTTACAAATATGTATTTGTTTTTGAATGGAAGTAGGCTGGTACATGATAAGTTCTTTCTTCTTTTAGAGAAATTTGTAGTACATTGAATACTTGCATGAGGGCTAGGGCCAATACTACTTGAGACCAAATTATTTTTAGCTGCACAAGAAGTCGTGCTGAGCTGGGATAGAACAAATGTCTTTATTCTCCTGCACTTTAGGTCTGTTCTATAGGAAATTTGTTCAGGAAAACGTTAGGGATTTCAATCTGTGAAATCATTGACATATCTCATAATCTGTTTCATATGGTCTGACCATGACTTTATTTCATAAAGTAAAATGAAATTTCGCTTTGAAAAATTTGAAGTTCTCAACTCTGAATTGCCAGACTTTCAGAAAGTTTCTTATAACTCCTATGTCAATTGATTGAAAAACCCAGTTACACCAGCCCTGCTTTTAATACAATAAAATGTAAGAACAATGCTGCCTAACAGCTATATGGCCATGGCTTTTCATCACTCCTAGCTTACGCTATGTGTGACGATATCTATTTAAGTCTTTGCATCTCACTTCCAGTAGGCTCTGAGCCATCAATTACACTAGTTCACAGGAGACTAGAATTTGGACTGCCCTATGTCCTCTTGGTCTCAGGCTATGTAAAATGTCCTTAATGGACTGGAAACAGCTAAAAGGCAAGAAAAGACTCTAGTACTTCCTTTCTTATTTGAAGGGAGGTGAGTAAGCCCAAGAGACAAGCAGGTAATTTATAGTTAAACATTTTCCTTTGATCTGTATATCGCTTTTTCTATTTCGAGCTAATATGATTAAGTACGCACAAAGGGGGAGCCAAAGGAGAAAGGTTTTTCTTCAGGCAGCCAGCCAGGAAACACAGTAGCAGAGACCTAATTTTTTATTATTATTATTATTGATCGATCTCCAAGTGATACACATAATTGACTCAAAATAACAGAGGAGCTGAATTAAATCTGAAACATTTGAGCATACTTAATATGGGGTTTTCCAGTGCTAAGAGCTTGGATAGCTTCAACTAATTCCAGTCCACAGAAAATGTAGGTAAAATTGTATTATGGCTTCACAAGTTATTTTGTGTCAGCTGAACTTCAATAACTGACAATATGGATGCTGTTACCCCACTGCAAATATGAAGAAAAATGTTCTAGTTTATGTCCTCTCTTGTTAAGACTTAAGCAAATGCATTTCATATTACATTTCCTGTCAGTTACAGAGTCAAAGTACAAAGTAATTACCTACATCCGATTTAGTTGTCTAGATGCCTTTTATAAAGCACAGGGAGAAATGGCAGCTGTGTGGAGTGATTCATCTCATTCTAAAGTAGACAGCTAAAATATATCAGAAGAAATATGCCTTAAAAGTACTTATTTCTTTTTTACTAGGGACCCTACCAGTTTAGATGGAGACGTCTAATCAAATTTGCACGAGACAAACTCAGCCACAGTTACAACAACTCACCTTCAACACGACAATTCATCTCTGGTAATAATTCATTTGTGTGTTTGAGCTGCAAAGACTTTTTCTATGTAAAGACAGAGAAATGTAGTGTTCGCTCAAAGTACTTATTGCCTGTATACACACCACATTCTCCTGCTTGACCTGACTGGGAAAACATAAAAACACGATGAATCACAGGTTAGAGAACTGTCACTCACTTCAGTCCTTCTGGTGCTCCAAGGGGACACAGGTCTATGTCCTCCATGGTAAGTGAGACCTGCGGGCAGAAGAAGATCCCTGGTGTAGCTTCATAAATTGTAAGTTCAGAATACACACTGCTTTTAACTGACTTCAGCAGGAAATATACAATGGTGTAACCCAGTAAGATAACTAATTCTGGTCTTGCTTATATTGCCATCTTACCACTAATTATGTACTTTTATACTTTTTTATACTTAGAAATTGTGAAAGGTTGGCCAGCAAAACTGGACTAAGCATACATCTACTAGGTATGTACACGATACTGTGGCAAAGGGGGGCTATTATAAAATAAAACAACGAAAACTACTAAGAAACAGTCAGTCATCATCAGTTAAGTTAGCCAACAATTTGCAAGGTTTGCTCATTCTTCAAATCTCTGTTCTAGTATAGAAAGATTTAATCTTTACTTGATGGGTCAACCTCACACAAAAAAACAGACTTCTCTGACTCAAAACAATAATGTGTATAGTGTCTAGACTAATGTTTTACCAGGATAGATGTTACCTCAAGTCAACTACCAATGAATTTACATTAGTTAAAGGAAGAATATGAACTAACCATCGCAAGAAAGTAAAAAAATCCTATGCTTCATATATAAAATAAATAAACTGCTCTATTCTAGGTAGCTCAGCAATTATTTAAAGTGTCTTAAAAGAACATAAACAGTATATGATTTATCTTAAAAAATAAAATGGCTCCTTCACTGCCAAACAAAAATTGCTGTCGATGTCTCCTCTAAGACTGTGATTAACGGTATTTAGAAACAATACTGCTGAGATATAATATGTTTTGCAGGGCGGATCCTGGATCTTAGTTACTTAGGAGATCATCTGCTAATTGCTGTTCTTCATTTGAATTCATAACATCACCACTGTAACAACAGTTAAGTTGTATTTAAGGATGCACTTCATTATAATATGTTTTCAGAGGCTTATAACTTTATATAAATTATCTGCTCATAAAGTTATTCTCAGCCCAAAGAAGGCATTTTGGAACAGTCTGACACAACACCATTTGACTGCTTAGGATTTGCATGTTCAAAAATGTGCTACTTCTTTTGCCTCCTTTTTGATGACACATTAACATACTTGTCAACTTATAGTACTCAAAACTCCCCAGGATTTATAAGGCGCCAACTTGCAGTTCTCAACAAGTAGAAATGCTTCTGACACATTTGGGAGACTGCTTAGAGATAACACAGGTTTAAGTGTTGCTCAATTAGGGAAAGGTCAGTGATACTTGAAACTGCCCAAAAGGAGCAGTGACACTGAAGAAACTATCAAGGTTTGTTACATTTTCCAGTCAGTCAAAAGGGACAAGTCCACTGGCATGGAAAGTCCTGCTTCTGTCTTTTTCCCTCTCAAAACACAGTAGACATAAATTTGTTTATACTGGCTGGAAAAAATATTTACCTGATCTAAACAATTATTATACTGTAAGGATACTACGGCTAAACAGGTGACCAGGCATATCAACATCTGACACTTGGCCACAGCTCAGTGGGCTTGAGTCTAGGCATTCTGCAGTGAAATATGGGTCTAGACATCGAGCTGCTACTCTCACGTGATCCCCAGTCTAACAGTCTAGTGACAGTGTCAAAGTAATTAAGCACCTCAGAAAAACTGCTGTAGAACCCAATCCAGCCTCCTGAATAACGTCGATGAGGCATGAGCTGTCACCTCCTCACATTTACTCAACAGAAAACCAAACCCATTGATGTCAGAGTCACTGGGAATTTGCAGATGTAGAGGGAAAGAAAAAAAAAACCACCCCCAAAAAACCCCAAACCCAGCCTCGGTATGATTTGGGCTCCAGCACTTGCTGAATCTTCACAAAAATGAAGCCTTATACACTACAATGAGAAACAATGGTCGCAAACAGAGGCGATATCACAAGAGGTATCCTCCTGGTCTTATGAGGCTGTCACTCCAACTGACATATACTGTGAAGTAATAAGCAACACCTTCTCCAGATCTCAGAAAGGAGGGAGATAAATGGCACTGAATTGGCTGTGTTTCCCCAAAATGTCTCAGAGAAGCTACAGCCGCAGCAGGCTGAGCAGCTGAGCCCTCGGAGACTGGGCTCAGAGTCTCAGACAGAAAGGAAGGATTTATTGCCATCTGGTAACAATGATGCTGGTGTCTCGGAGAGACCCACTGGGCTACGCAGCAGCACCTAGCAACTCTAAAACTAGAGGGACATAATTAGGTAGCTTAATTACCGGGCTGCTTATAAAGTTGGAAATTCTACATTATGTTTATGTTGTTATTACAGTTAACGTTTGGCAGGGAAAGAAGGATGTGGGAAACTGAACCTTTAAGAGGCTAAGATGAGCCAAACTGAAGCAGTCACTGTCATCTGCTGTCTTGTTATATTATTCAGGGACTCCTGTTATACAGTATGGATCGCCTAGGACTCGGATGCTGAATGTAGCAACCCTCTATCATGCTGCTTGGCACTGAGTGACTGCTGAAAAACACAGCAACCTTGGTGGTTGACAACCTCTATATATTCGCAGGACAGCTACAGCATGAACAGCTTACAGTACAAGTTTCTCCACTCTGCCTCTGCCAAAATATCACTATACTCCCAAGCTTCTCATCGGTATACAGCAATATTGGAAATTCCATTCCCATTAAAATGCATGGTTCTCTACAGGCTGCTAATTATTAATAGCGGCGGTGGCAGCAATTTGAGAGAGATAAATACTCCTGTAATTTTGAGTAGAGGTTTGAGGCAGCATGGCAGGGCAGAGAGATAAATGCTCTGTTCATGCTTGCAGCCATAACCTCTTAGCAAAATGAGAAAATACTGATGGGCAAATAGGGTTGTTAGCCACATGCTGGACATACAGAATTCAAAGGATGCAACATAACTAGAAGCTGACCTCTGAGCCCTGAGCTTTTGTAGTTTTCACACAAAGAGCAGATATGAATATGAAATATTTTGTTAGTTTTCACTGGAAATCTCCAATTGGAATTTCAAACTAGCTGGAAATCTGAAGTGCAATGTAGAAATTTGGTGCCTTACTGCCATTTTTATTCTAAAACTTACTGATCAATCATTGCATGAAATCTCCCACACTTCTCGAAAAATTCAACAATACTTGATCTGACTGTTTACAGAGAGCATTAAATGCCTTTAAACATGCTAATGTGACTCCAGTAGCACATTTGCTCTTGCTAAGCCATAAAGTAACAGCTTTGTAAGTCATAAAGAGCAGACCCAACTAAAAGGTGAGTATGTTGCAGTTGCGAAATTATACATGTTACACAACCAATGTATATCATATGTAAATGAATGCATTCAGTGAAGGAAAGAGCTGTCTGTATTATAGCACCTTTCCTTATTTTTTTTTTTTTTCCATTCTAAAAGGCGTGAATAAGAGACTTGAAGCCAAATTCAGTGTCTGGAGAAAGCACTCCGGTATGTTAACCCAGCAGCAAAAGGAAGAGTAAACAGCTATCGTCAAAATAATCCTTCAGGATTCTGCAGAGCATAAGACAATTGCTCATTTTGAGGTGAAGCCCTCACTCTTTACCCACCTTTCTTTTTTCCTTAGACCCAGATCCAAATTGTTTTTCCTCCAGAGAAAAACCTTCTTTATTTCATTTTTTAACTCCAACGAAGACAACTGCTATGTATACTAACTAGGTTTCTGTGTCAAGGGGCACTGAAAATATGCTAGCGTTGCTGAAGAGACAAATGGAAAAACCTTGATTTGGCAGGGTAGTCTTGTCAACAAAGAGCAAACATAAAGGACCCACATGAACACTGAAAAGCTTAACCAAAAAAAGGAGTCACATGGAATGGTATTATTTTAAAAGCTCTAAAAAATATCTCGGAAGTACCTAGCAGGTAATTGAGGAATTTTTTTTTGCTTTTTTGTTACGGCTTTTTTGTTGCATTTTACAGCATAAAATGAAACCTAGGAACACGTTATAGTACTTTGTAGTAGAATTTAAGACTTAGTAAGTGTCTGCATTTTGCATAAAGCTATTGGATTAGGCTGTGCTTTCTGGCGTAGTTTGGCACTGTTTGATAGCATTTTAAAAGCATACTGTGCTTGAACTATCAACACACAATATTTGTTAGTTTTATGCTCCACGAGTTACTTTGTTATGTGCAATGGAATAATTACTATGAAGCTTTGTATTGCAGCACTTTTGTCACAGTTGTTTATTAGATATGGAGCCTCATTTTGAACTTTTTATTTGCTTGCTTTCCTGTCACTTCCATGGCATTTGTAATGTACTGCGAGTTAATTGGAAATTGGACCAGACAACATTAAAGGAAATTTTGATGATTCCAGTCATTAAAGATTTTCCCTTGCTGGAGTGTAAGTGGGGTTCTTTACAGAGTGCTTATTTGTTTGATTGGTGCTTAAAGGATGTGTATATTTAAATCATTTCATGAAACAAAGCACTGGGCAAAAAGTGGTATCTAATGGGTTTTCCTTGCAGTCATCTCAAAGCACTAACGTTATGCCATGGATACAAATGTGTATCACAGGAAAAGATGAAAAAAGACAGTATTTATCCCATACTTAAGAAAATATTAAGTATTAAAATAGACTTTTTTTCTAAGCTGATGTAGAAGGGGGGAAAGGAATATATATAAACTTAGATTCCAGGAATAAAACTAGATAATTAAAGCTCAGCCTAAAAATTAAGCCTGTGCTTACTATTTGTTGGATTTTGGGGGGCTAGGAAGCAAAATGTACACCAAGGATGGAAGGGAGAGAATTCATTTTTCAGAAAATACATCTCTCAGTCAGATTTGCCAAAAAGCTGATTATTTCTTTGGTCCTAAAATGTTTATTTCTTTGATCCTAATTTTTTACAGGTTAATGAGCAGATCAGTCTTCTTACTGAACTGACTGATTTTCCAAGGAATTGGGATTTGTTTAGCCATGAGAGGGAGCAGTGGGACAGCAGGAACAGTAGGACAATACTCACGAGGGGGTCTGGACTCAGCAAAGAGGTTTTGGGCCATCTAGTTGGGTCTCAAGTGCAAATACAGATCTTCTGGGATCAAGGGAACTCTTCAAGGAACTTCCGCATGCCTGCCGCGGCTGGGAAGGGATAATTATGGAGGATGCGACTTCTCGCTAGCTCTAGCAGGGCACACGACAGCAGGCCAGAAACTCTGCTGAGGACAGTGTACACATGCGCAGCAGCTGTGTTGATAGCCACAGTCCTCAACATCCACTGGAGCCACTACCCCAACACATCAGAGACCTAACCCCCTTGGAGCTCCTGAAGGCAGATGCAGCTCTGCAGGTCTGGTGCAACAGGGACACCTGGTGCTTCTTGCTGATCTCAGGGCCAGGGATGATGGGCTTCTCGCGTGCAGGACGTGAGCGCTGACAAGGGTCTGTGTCACCAAGTAAAGGAGCTGTGAGAAGAGGTCAGCAGGCTGTACAGCATCGGGGATGATGAGAAAAAGTTTGACTGGATCTTCTCTGAGACCCTGCAGGACATGAGAGTCTGAGCCCTAGCTACGTTGAAGGCGGGGCATGCAGAGCCTGTGCCTATTGAGTTGGGAAATAGAGACTCCCAGGATGGCGAAGGCTGGGAGCTCACATCTTCTGTTACCAGGAGGACAACTCCTGCTCCACCTGCTGATCTGCAACTACAGATTAAGGCCAGTCACTTACGGTAAACCCTAGGGGTGGATACTGGGTCAAATACTCTTCAACGTCTCCATTAATGACGTGCACTATGGGACAGATTGCACTGTCAGCCTTTTCACAGATGATAGAAAACTGTGTGGGAGTGGTTGATATGCCAGACAGTTGTGCTGCCATTTAGAGGCAACTCTACAGGATGGAGAAATGGTTCACAAAGAGAAATGACAAGTCCTGAGGAATAATCCCATGCACCAGTACAGACTGGGAGCTGACTGGCTGGAGAATAGCTGTGCAGAAAAGGCCCTGGGGATCCTGGTGAAGTTCAGCATGAGCCAGCAATGTGCCCTTGCAGTAAAGGAGGACAACAGCCCTCCTGGACTGTGTGAGGAATAGCATCACCAGTAGGTTGAAGGAGGTGATCCTTCCCCTCAGTGCTAGTGAGGTCACACCTGGAGTACTGTGTCTGATTCTAGGCTCCCCAGTACAAGAGAGACAGTGACATACTGGAGTGAGTCCAGCAAATGATCATGAAGATGATTAAGGGACAGGACACTTAAATATGAGGAGAAGCTGAGAGAGCTGGGACTGTTTAGTCTGGAACTGTTCATTCTGGAACAATGTGTATAAATACCTGATAAGAGGGGGTTGTAAATAAGATGGAAGAAAAGAAGCAGCAGGAAGCACAAATTAAAATACAGGACATTCAATTTAAATATAAGAAAAACAATCCCTACTGTGAAAGAGATTAAACACTGGAACAGGTTGCACAGAGAAGTTGTGGAGTCTCCATGCTTGGATACATTCAAAACCAGGCTGGTCATGATTTTGGGCAGCTTGCTCTAGCTGACCCTGCTTTGAGTAGAGAGTTGAACTAGATGTTCTCCAGAGGTGCCTTCCAACATCAACCATTCTGTGATTCTGTGAATCTATTGGATTGAACAAAACTAAAAAATCTCTGATGTGTTTCAAAAAGAGAAAGCCAAGAATCCATGTCCCTTAATATTTCCCTGCTATCTTTGCTGAAAAGTTAATATTCATGTTACTGCCCATTCAAAATGCTTAATCTCTTTGAAAGAAATGATGCATAGGATAGTCCAGCTTCTGACTTCATCTGTTCAACAGATTTAGATACTTAGTTGTGTTTGGTGTACCTTGTGAGGTAAACAAAATAGGTTTGATTAAAAATTATAGGTTACGATTGAAATAATTTTCAGCTTTTTTCCTCTTTCTTGCTCATTTTTTAATGTTTTTGGTTATTAATTTCCCCTCTGATTTTAGCTGTTGCAAGTTCCAATTTTACAGGAACAGTTTTTACCCACAACATATTCAAAACAACCAGAACTGGAGCACTTCAGTCCCTAGAACTTCAGGTTCTCCGTTCCCTAGTGAGAATCTTGGAGAAATATAAATTAAAATTAGTTTCAGTGCATTGAATTAATTATTCCATTTATTGGTTATTATCTTGCTTTGTGGTTTTACATGCCTCTGAACTGTAGATGGAATTAGAAAAGAAGAAGAGAGAATCAACTAATTAATAGTGGGCTTCCAAAAGAGACAAAAAGGTTTGAAAGATGGGAAGAAAGTAAAGTAAAAACTTGATTAAACTAAAAAGAAAAAAAACCCAAACCAAACCAAAACCCCAAAACACTTTCAAAGAGCATATAGCTATATGAAATATAAATTGAATTCATGTTTATGCACTGCAATTACTCAGCATATGTGGGTATATATATGTATGTATAGAAATTTAATGTATTGGCAGAAAATTTCATGTTTCTATAGCACTCCAGAGATTATGAATAAAATATTTAATTCAGGAGGTTGCAATTACATTTGCTAAATTATTTCACTGACCTTTCTCCATACTTATGTTGGCCCACAGTGGATGCATGAGCACTGCCAAAAAAAAAGAAAAACACCATTTACCAGTCACAGAAGAAGAAGATAGTTGTTCAGTAGTAGGTGCTATTCAAAACAGGCACCAGGGACAAAAATTTAGAACTGGCACATCTTGTGAAGATAAGTCTTAGACTCAAGCAACATATGCCATGTGTCTAAAATGAAGTATGGCAAACGATGATCTAGCAGAGATTTTTGGTAGTTGCTCTGTACAGAGTAGCACCAAGTGAGGCACGAGACCCACTCGTTTGACATGTGGCACAGCAGCCAAAAAAGCCCAACTCTGTCAAAAGGAACCATGTCATATTAACACTGCCAAACTGCATCTTGACTCCATGTGTCACAACTGTTCAACCTTAGTGTTACTGGGTCTAGGTTGAAGCTGGACATGAATTTTGCAATGCACATCGCATGATGATGCACTTCATGCACTTATCAGCCTGGGTCTCCACAGTCATAGACATCTCTTCCCATTTCACTGTGAGGACATACCATGGAACAAGACAGCTGCTTCTTAGACCAATGTCTGTACTGGTTCTGCTCTAGGTTATATATGTAAATCTCTACTTGCCGTCACTTACAAAATATGTCCCCTCCTATCAGAAGCAAGATGCCTATATTACCATCTCACCTAAAATACATAGTATACTAGCAGCATTGCCTTTAATAAGATCATAGAATCATAGAATAGTTTGGGTTGGAATGGACCTTTAAAGGCCATCTAGTCCAACCCCCAAAGATGTCTTTCCTTGTATTTACAAACAGAAGGGGGAGGAAGGAGGGTTTATATTTACCTCTGGTTAAATTATATTGGTTTATATGGAAAAGAAACCGGTGTCTCCAGGTACTTAAAGACACAATGATTTATGCAAAATACCGATAATTTCAATACTGTATATGCATATTACCTAAAATTACCTTCAAGATTTTACTAACAGTATACACTTCATGGTTTGAAGCCTTCTTATAGTCTTTCTCATTTTGTAGGAGATCTATCAATAACCACTTCTGAAAGTGCTATTTTTCTTTTTTCTTTAAACTAATTCACATTTTATATTTATTTGAAAAGGTCTAAGACCCAGCAAAAGTGTGGTCTGGCAAGGCTCAGTGCTGAATTAATAAACACACCCAGAACTGACTATGTCTTAAAATATTCCAAGCCTAACCCTCTGGCAAGTGGGGTATTTCAGCACAAACAAATGAAGATGCATCTAGATGATCTGGCACTTTGGCTGCAGTAATTTAGTGAGATGAGATTTAATGAAGACCAAGATAATACTCAGTACAAATATAAACAAGAAAGCTTCTCTACTAAGTCATAAAGAAAGAGATTTAGGAGCATGCAGAGGGTAATTGTAAATAAATCAGATGAACTCCCAGTACAATGCATTTTGAAAAGTTCCACTCTGGAATTTATATATATATGACACTATTGTAGAGCAGGAGAAATTAATCTTGAGGTTCTACTTTGCTATTCTCCTGGAGGCACTTAAGCACAGAGAACTAGCTGTACTCACAAGTGTCAATCTCTAAAATTATTATATGTATCTCCATTCCAGGAGTATGTAGTTTCTAGTGCTAATTTCCACATAATAGTGGAGAGTATGAAAAAAAAAGATTTCCAGAATTGTCTGTTTCAATATGATACACAGGCTTCAGAAATGTATATATATATTTTTTTTTTTAACCCGGACAGATTAAAACTAGCATAGCCAGTTTGTGACGGGCTTTGGCTAGAACTTTGAAGTGAATCCACCTGTATCTTTTTCTTAAAGTAAGTATACTAAAAACATCAAAAGGACTATGAATAACTAAAGTGAGGTTACATTTGAACGCAAATTAAAATAGCGTAACTAAGGTAACATGTTCATGTACCGTTAGGGTTGGCATAGCCTTCTCTCTCTCCTGCGGTCTTCTACTTGAACCCAGACAAGACAGAATAAACAAGCCCTATTTCTTCCCACTGCTCAAGAACAGCTTTTTAAAAAATCAGAATAAATGAAAATACGCACATTCCATAAGCAGTGGCCAAATGAAAACAAACAAACAAAAAAACCCCACATCAGTCACATTAGTATATTGTCAAACCAATCTGCTGCCCCCAGGTGCTTTCTGTCAGTAGCACATTTCCCATCTATGAGTTAGGATTGAATGACCACTTCTCTGGGCAGGCTTAACAATGTAAACCACATTCTCTCAAAATCTTCCATTTCTTCTATAGTTGGAATGCCACTTTTCTTAGAATATTTCCACCTTTGTGTTTCCCATGGTGATCCATAATAGTCATTTTTCCTCAGTTCCTAGGATCAGTCACTCTCTCCTACCCTAAGTGTGGAGATTTCTACAGCCTTCTTGTCAGATGCTCTGCCTACAGATTTATTTTGCAGTCCAGCCAGTAGGAAAAACATGATCTCTTGCCTGGTTCCTCCAGTAAGGTTTTTTTTTTTCAGGCAACCTGAGGGTAATTCAGCTGGTGTGTTTTACATGCTTATTTGAGAATGTAATGAAATGCAGTCTGTGAATGCTTATTCTTCCTAAAGACAATCTAGGATAACTGTCTCAGGCTTGGACATCTGAAGCTAGGTGAAACGAATCCCATTCCATGTAACTTAACTTTTAGTTCATTGCATAGTAGATGTGTTATCCAAAAGTCAGCTGTTGAACTACGCAGGGAGGAAGATTATGTTCATGCTTCTGCTTCTTCACACGTTGTCAACTGCCAATCAAGTTTTTCCCTTTCTCAGTTTTTTTTTTTATCTAACATTTTAATCAGTTTAAACACATTTGCACCTCTTAATGTTTTCGTGCATTCTTTTTCACATTTATCAGTGCAGTTTATGGATCATGATAAACCCTTGGAGATAAATGTGTTATCACTTTTTATTTTGTAATGATCTATGGTGAATCGCAGTTTAAAACCCTGAGACTGTTCAACTGTTATTAGGCCCGAGGAAATTTGGAATCACATAATTAAAAAACACCCCAACAACACAACAACCTGAAATTACACAAAGATAAGTGAATAAGATTATTATTGAAATAGGTGCATGCTACAGCTGTGGGCTATGTGTCTGAAGTATCCACACTGCAAAAGTAATGGAGTAATTTGCCACTTTCAAAACCAAGCCAAGGGGCTAGACAAACTATTGCACGTGGCAAGACATAGTACCGGTTCAAAGGCAGTGTTTCTGGACTGGAACGACCACAGGTGCTCTAGCCCCTTGTATTCTGGCAACACTGAAGCCCCCTCACAGCGAAATGAGGATCCCTTGCTAGAGTGAGGGACAAGAGCTCTCCTGAACGTGTCTGTAGTTGAGGGTTCCTGAACAGATCTACCACTGCCATTTTCATGCTGCTGTAAGCTGCTTCTGGGGAATTTTAGCTCTGACAAAGGGAAGGTCACCTCTCCTGTTGCCTAGATCTTTAGCAGTTAACCAGGACTGCTTATAAAGCAGGAGCAGCTCTCTGCTATTCCCATGCGAATTTACTAATCCAGGATATGCTTAATTTTGCATGCATCTATGCATAGCATGTGTACACTGCATGCATTGAAAACATTGGGGTCAGACTCAGCACACGGCTGGATGGCTTTTGGAGGCACATTTTGCAACATGGGACCGGGGTTTGGCACACTATGGGTCAATAAAGAGAGCCAGCTAGTGAATCTGAACCTTGGGCACTGTTTAAGGGTCAGGTCTTTCCCTGGGTTTTTCTCTGGACGTTTCAAACAGCTCTGTTGAAGACAGACCTCCCATAAGAGAGGCTTGCTCTATACTGAGCTGATGGAAGCCATCTATATATGCCATATGGAATCAAGGCCCAGGTTTGGTTCCAGACACTCTCTGTTAGGTATTATAGACATAAATCCGTCACTTCAAATGTGACTGTGTCCCTCTGCATAACAATCTGCTCTGACAAGGGTAAAGCAAACAGAGTGAAAAAGCTAAGGAACATTTCAGTCCTGCACGCTAGGTAAGGCAAGGTCTCCTCATCTTGTCTTCTTGCTATCTGGATGGTTTACTCGAAAAGAAAGTAACGTGCATTTGCGAAGCACAGGGGAAATGATGGGCAGTATGGTCACTGGCAGACAGAGGAGCTGGCAGAACCGCAGCTGGAAGACATAAGCAGGACTCAGCAGCATTGAGAAGACAGGTAGCAGGCAGAGGCACGTGCACAGGGTAATAGTTTCTGAAGCAATGGAGAGCAACACAGGACGATAATCACAAGAACTATCAAAACAGTATGTATAATTACTATAGTATCTCAGTTTTAAGAACCATCATTTTTTATCATGGCAGCAGTGTCTTGCAGGGAGGCTGCAGGGACAAGAAACACAGTTCCCCTGACCTGGCTTAGTTGTCTCAGATACTGACATCTACACTGCAGGCACCTGCACCTGCGTTGGTGAACTCTAGCTTTAAAATTAGCTGAGGTAAATGCTGTCCTGAGTAACGTACTCTTCAGCTAAAATACTGCAAACGCAAAGTTTGGTAAATTTAATCTAATCTGGGTAAGGCTAAGGGAAGCCTTACTTAGGTAGAAGTAGCAACATGATAGAGGAAAAGATAAAAATAAAACAACTGTCAATATGAGAACAGGTCCTCATTTAAATAAAAGGAGACTATAACCTTGAGCAGTAGACAGATACGTGTTGAAAAGTTGACAATTCTTCCATTAAAAACAGTAGGTTTTATCTTTGCGTCTGGCACTGTGCATTACATTTATTTTGACAGAAGCTGAGATATTGGGAGTATGCATGAGATGATAAAATAAAATCCAACATCAAGATGAGTTGTTGAAAGGGAAACTCATTAAACAAAATGAAATCCATCTTACTTACTAAACAAAGTTCAAAGGCAAAAAGCAATCTAGGAAAATATTAATGAAATAGGTTACCTTTCTACGGAGTAAAACCATAGTTGTCCAAACAAGAAGAAAATTAGAGTATTGCTAACACTACTGCTACAGTTTTTTTCAACATGTGTGGGTAGGTTTACAATATATTCTCGTGATGTGGAATGATAGAACCATGGCAGGAGATAAAAAGTAAGACGGTGAGTGCAAGGTAAAACTAATTGTACATGAGATGAATGCTTTCCCTTCCTCCCAGCAGTGCAGTTGAGGGTAAGCGTGAGCAAACAGACTTTACTCACTTCTAAATCGGGCAGAAGAGAGTTTATTTGTTTACTGTCTTCTAGGAACACCATGCAATTTAGCTAATGCACTTCTGTTTTGGTTTGGTTTTTTAATGTCTTTAACTTTGTGCTACTGCAGGTCCCCCCGGGAAAGAGCTTTTCCTAGCAATGCCTCGAGGAAGAAGCGTATTGAGGCTGTGAACCTCTGCAGGAAGTAATTATTTGCAAGGAGCAATTACTGAGGCAAGGCTACCTTCAGTGGTCCTAACTAACACCTGGTTGATAATACTGTCTGGCTATTAAGGATATTCTTCCCAAAGTGCTCTGTGACAATATTCTTTTTTTTTTTTTTTCCAATGCTTTTATACAATTCCCTTGAATCCGTGGAAATCTCTCCTTTTAACAGCATGTAAGCAAGTGAAGTCCCTGAAGTTATTGGAAATGACTATCTGAGGAAAGAAGCAGCCCTCAAAAGAAGAGAGTTCTTATTGATTTCCAGGATAGGGGTTTAGTCCATTTCACTAGAAAACAAGCTTGATTTCTTCAACAGTATAAGAAAAATGCTCATTTAGAGACAGAGGGTTTCTCAGACTGCCGAAAACATTAGTTTAGGCAGAAATTCTCATCTGGTAAAAAAAAAGAAAAAGAAAACAGTATTGTCAGTACATCTACAGTAACCGAAGTCTAATAAATTATATTTTCAAGAGAAAGTGGAGTTGAATATAAACTAACTTCAATAATAAATTTAAATAGTTGTACATAATTTGAATTCTCATTCATATATACAAATAGGGAGTAACAGCACTTGTATGTGGAACTATTCGTTGCCCAAGATGAGAAAGAGTTACAAGAGTGGGTCATGCAAAGTGAGCTATATTCATCAAATGAAATGTCAAGGTCCACTGTGCTGGTAAATCCTCCCAGTGCATTTGGATTTGTGACTCCTCTGAGTACTTTCCAAAATCCTTTATGGTCTGTTATGTCAGCAATACACAGATTAAGAGACATTACGGACATACAGTGACATGAAGGTATTTAACCTCCTCAGAGGTACATATTATTTAAAATATATAAAACATTTCCTTTGTCTTTTTAGGTGATAAATTAAAAATAAATTAAAAGTTGCATTAAAAAAATTAACAGAATATCTTTCTCTAAAGTAATGGGTCACAATTGTAGCAACAGATATTGATTTTGACCGCTCAAGATTATTGTAGCATTTTTTTTTTTTTGGTGACGATACTAAAAGGAAAAAAAAAAAGCAACATTGATTGAAGGCAAAATAGGCAGAATTTAGTCCAGAACTATCTACTGAACTCTCTCCTCGGTATAATATTCAATCAGCAGCTATTTAATCTGTGTTGGTAACATACATTTATTTTTGTTATGGACACTACTGTAGCATGAAATTGGAGGAGGATTTCCTTACAGCTGAAATGGATTACGATACTTTTGTAATGAAAAACGAAGTTCCTGCTAGCTGGAAATTTCTTCTTTTTTCTTATTACTCTGTCCGTTCAGGGACAGAATAACAGTGTTGCTTTGATGTGTCTGCACTTCTAGTGTTTTCTTTTGTAGGGTTTGGGGTTAACTGGAGGGTACAAATACAATCATTGAACTCCAGCTTCATATGCGGAGGGCTAAATTTTTAGGTCATTTCAGGGCTAGACTTTTCCTGGCAGCATGTGTCGGATGGGAAACCACTCGGCTTTGCAGCCAGGTAGAGGCTAGACACCGATTATACTGTTACATGAGGTTTCTTGTGTTTCATTACTCCTTGAGGGAGAGAAGGGGGCTGGGGACAGGATCCCCAGCTACTCGGTGAGGACTCGGCACAGAGCACTGCAGCAGTCCTCTCTGACCATGAAATCTGAAGCTCTGCGTGGTCCCTACAGAAAGGAGCAGACTATTTCACCCGTGAAGTTGATGGTGACAGCAACGTGCCAGCATTCCCTCCTCTTCTCACGTGACAAGCAGAGTAAGTCACCGCTGCTGTAACGATTCCCAGTGCTCATTATTTGGCATTATTTAGATTCTCTGAGGATTATGCAAAAGAGAAAATCTGATAAACCCAAAGTGTCCTATATCAACTGGTCAGGAGAGTCAGCCTTACCTGCATTGTAACACGGAGTTTTACTAAATCCTGGGATAATGTGCTGAAGCTTGGCTAGACCTAAAGTACTGTTCAGGAACTGCCAGCCCCATTCCTCAATCATCAACATTTTTACAACATTATGGTGAATTCCTAATGCTTCGGTCCTTTGAATTTTTTGATAACACAATAATATATTTTTATCTTTTTTAAGTGGTAATTTTTTAAATTGTTTATGTTCTGGAGAAAATCTAGAAAATAACCACTGAGAGTCCGAAAAAAACCCAGAAGGCAACCACTTCTGCAATTCCAAGTGTTTATCTGTTTCTTCACTACTTTTTAGAACAATCCAAAAGACATGAAACTGACTAATTATTTTGACACACTTAGACTGACAATTATGAATTCCATACATTACTAAGGGAGAAAAGACACAGTTTTTTAAAAGTTGAAGAGGTCACCACCTTTCTGTGCCTGAAAGCACTTGCAAAAAGCACATTTCATTTGGTTGTTGGGTTTTTTCCCTTCATCATTCACTATTGTACAGCACTTTGCTTCATTTCTGAATTTCATCTCTCCCAGATGGTTGTTAATTGATAGAAGATGGCTTTCACATTTACCATTATAGCTGAAATAATGGTCTGAAATTCAAAACTTAAATATTAAAACTACACATTAGGCAGAAATGTCCAAAAGGTTAGACAATGGAATAATTTGTCAGGGGAGAAATATTTGAATCATCATTACTACTAGAATTGAAGAACAGACTAGATAAAACAGATTATTAGGAGATTATAGCAAAGGGCAAGCACTAGCTGCCCTCTGTTGCTTCCTGTTTTCTAATTTAGCATGGATAACATATTATGCATAACAAGGATGATCTGCGATACTCCATAATGCATAGCATGCTATATTGTGATATTGAAAAGACAAGAGAAAGGGGGCCAGAGCATGTGACAGGCCAAGCAATAAAGTAATATATATAGGTACGTAAGTGTATACATATGTCTGCAATATATATTATATAATATATAAAACCCATATTAAAAAAAGCCCACAGCCCTGAGTTTTAACCGTGATGGAGCGCAATACTGCACAGGGCACCATTGCCCTCTCTGGTGTGCAGTCATCTCCCCACACACATGTTCAAACAATTTTATATTAAATACTTTTGCTTACTTCCCCAACCTTTATGTTCTAAACAAGTGCAGGGTGTGGGAGAGAGACAACTTTCAAAGATATACTGCGCCTGCTGTACTTTTAATTAATTTGTAGATTGAAAATAACTACAAGGGAAATATATGGGGGAGGGGAGACAGGAAGTACTAAAGGAGTTTTTACCACTTTATTTATGCAGTTTATTTCAAATCTGGTCTCTTAAGAAACACAGAGCTCGTTTCATCAAGGAGAGCAACTATACAGTCTCATTTCAGCATATGTCAGTGTAATTAACAGTGCATTTTCCAGCAAAAACTGAGCAGAATTTTACCAGAGTTTCTTTATAGCGACAAGCCTTCCTCCCCAGCTCCAACACTGCTCTAATTAAAGTGACTGTGACATTTCAGGACTCCTCATTTCTTTATGGATGCTACCTAGATAATACATCTTAATTTAACATTGATTATTAGTGCCGATATTACAGTGCCCGCTGAATTTGCATTAGCCTTTGATTGTGACAGATATTAGACCCCTGCATCACCTTATGTAATAATACGTAACCGAGCACTGCCTCCAGCTTCCCCCAGTTAATAAAACCCAGTTGAAATCCCTCCCTCATTTAGCAATGAACCCTGCCTATATCGTAAAGCTGAATAATGCGTGTTGGGGGAGAGAAGTCGGGCAGGCAGCCGCCGCACCGGAGGAGCGGTGCCTGCAGCGCGGGCGGGCGGGCAGACTGCCGATGAGGCGGCGCGTGTCTGGGAAGCCGAGGTTTTGAAAAAGAAACCTGCGACCGGCCGAGCATCTTCTAAGATTTTATGTCACCTGCAGAGAGTACACGACAGCTTTATTAATGCTGAGCATTTTGAGCCTGATTTACCACCGCATTGCTGCAGCTTCGTGCCGAGGTAGCCCCACGCGATGGTAAATCAACAATCAGCTGAAGCGCGTCCCACTCTCAAACGGCCCGGAGCGTGGGGACTGTGCCCTGAACCTTTTAGGGGTTCTTTATTACTGAACACGTCTAGCGGTGAATTTTGGGTAAACGCCATCTCTGCTGGGGCTGACTTCCCGGCGTTAAGCTGAGATGCGGCCCTTAGCTTTTAAACTGGAATTAATTATATAGCTTCCCTTCTAGGAGGTTAAATGATATTTCTGCTAAATATTTCTTTCTTGAGAGGGACTATATGACTCAGCTTTAAGCTTTTTTTCTGATAAAAGTCATCAGTACTTTTATAAGTGGAAATTTTACATTAACTGCGTTCCAGAGCAACCCACAGGTTTATTTATTAGCACTCATTTTGCATACACATAACTTTATGCAGGCACATACGAAAAAGTCTGCATGCAAATTGTTTTTGCATTTGGTGCCTTGTGTGGACAGAAAGAAAATATCATACACAAACAGCATCTGTGTGCTCAAATTAAGAATTTGTCACTGCTTTCATTCAAGTTCTTAAGCATGAAAACATTTTGCAAATGAAAAGAGAAGGACAGATCTGAATCCCTTTACAAATACTGGTTTGGTTTTTTTTTGCTTTAGCAAGTGTTCTCAACTTAACCCTTGGTGTTCCAAACTTTTGTAATTTATGCCCCAGATAAAAATAACTACATAATTTCAAGAGAAACACACTGAATGCATGAATGAATGAATGAATAAATAAATAAATAAAATCAAAACCAGCAGCAAAACCAAAAACTATATCAGATACACGTTTTTGCATAGAGGTGTACATGGATGCAGTAGAATCTCTTTCAGCTAGGATACAGTTGATCCATGTGTTTGAGGACCACTCATAACCACCTTTCTTAACATACAACAGCCCAAAGACTTTGTCTCTTAGCAAGTGTGAAAATTAATTTATAACTTATTTATCAAAACTTGTCCTTTATCTTACAATGATTTATCTAAAAACAGACATTCAGAGCTCTCAGTACCTTTTCTCCTGTAGCTTAAAAAAATACTCAGAATACAACATAATAATAGAAATATAGAGAGATCATCTTAAGAATCCGGGTACCTACAACTACAACCAACAGAAATCAAGTCCTTTTCTGTCATTAAGATTGCTGAGAGGACTATCTCCTGTTGATGCTGATTCTTTTTTTTTAGACTACAGAGGCACAATTAAGTGGAAGTGAAATTCAGTGTTAAGGGGGTGCTGGAGGCATCATGCAAGAGCTCAACATCGGCTATACACCACTTCATACAAATATACTTGCTTCAACATACCACTCCTATGGCTGTCTATATATTCTTATTTCACGCTGATTTTCCCCATAGGACTTTCTTCCTCCCTATACTTGGTATTGTCTATACGTTCCTATGGAATATATGCCAGTGTTGCCCTGATTTGCCATGTGAAATTCTCACTGAAGTTAATGGGATTTCTCTCCATAGGTCAAGGGAATCATATTAGTCTAAGTTTATAAAGAGTCTCTGAAGGCTGGTACTTTATTGACAGAATTTGATTCTGTACAGCTGTCATTCTCTTACTCAAAGAGGAAGAAGAAGCAACTGCACATCCTAAGGTATTCTTCTTTGTCCCATGCCACTATACATTTTGGTGTATATATTTGTACCAGCAAATATAAATCATGCACTTCAGCTAGAACACCAGTAAACCAGTAAGTAATTGCTTTCTTCATTGTTCTTGCTACATTACACATGTTATCTGCCATGTAACTGCTACTCAAACAATGACAATGTGAAGGGTGGAATTAAACACCTTTTATTGTCTTTACAGAATTCTATTTTCCAGCCCTTTTTTGCTTTTCCAGATGCAACTCACTCAATTTTTGTGTTTTGCAGCACAGTAATTTGACATTCATTCACAATCAAATGTCAAATGTACTTTATGTACCTGCTGTATAATTATACAGTTCTCCTAGGTATTTGAAGAGAGTGTATAGTAGAGTGAGTAGAAGTTTGCTAAAAATAACATATTTAGAGCTCCTAAACTTTTCTAGATTCCCTTGACAGTAATAGACCTTTCAAGAATATTATCACTCAAGACTTACTATAACTGCTTTTTTCCACAAGTTATTTTTATAAGATACCAAGAGGAACACAGTTGTCTTGCAGTTCTGGACATGGAGTACCCAGAAGACTCCTGAATTACAGTAAGTTAACCAGAATTGACACTGATATGTCAGATCCAGTACTACTTCCCAAAGTAGAAGTATTTTATATATCATAATTTCTTCCAGTACAAACCTGGAACTTATGTTATGAAATCTGCCATGGAAAGTTTACTGGAGAATTCGTCCACTCTAGAAAATCCC
The DNA here is from genome assembly GCA_009819775.1 of Phoenicopterus ruber ruber. Lineage (NCBI taxonomy): Eukaryota > Metazoa > Chordata > Aves > Phoenicopteriformes > Phoenicopteridae > Phoenicopterus > Phoenicopterus ruber. The sequence goes on along the minus strand of CM020215.1, from coordinate 182,887,773 downwards.
ACGCTACCCATCCTATGACAAAAGGCTCAACAAACCACCAGCAAGAAAGAACAAAACCATCCAGGACTATAATCACGGTATTCACCCTGCCAGGTATTGCTTCCATGAAGTGGCACCTTGCTGGTTACTGGTGTTAGTGCTTCCCCTTCAGCAAAAGAAAGTATTTTAACTTGCTCACTTACTGTGATTGAAACCGACCTATTTACTTCTCACAGTTCGTTCATGCTCCAAAATTTCACTCTGTGCTTTGTGATGAAATAAATTAATGGCAGTGTGAAGCACTGTCTACTTTCAAGAGTTATACCCTACTTATAATATTTTCTATAGTCAAAGATCTACATCTTTCTTCCTGTGAAAACAATTGTATAAAGAAAATTTTAGTAACAATTAATGCTGCGATAGTGAGATTTTTGATCTGAAAAACAGATGTTATGAATTTGGTGTAAGAACAATCTGAACTTTGGGGGCAGAAGTGAAAATAATAATATGGCCTTAGAGTTCTAATGAACTGTATACTAAATCTGAATTACATAATTAACCCTGGACGATAAACACTGATAGAAGCCATTTTTTTAACTCTCTAGCTTTCCTTGCCTTAGAACTAATGAGTAGCTCCAAAAGGACATCAACATTCTTCCCTCCATATTAAATTCACATTTTGTTTCATATTGAAACAACAATTTGGTGTTGTCCTGGTTTTGGCTGGGATAGAGTTAATTTCCTTCCTAGTAGCTGGTATAGTGCTGTGTTTTGGATTTAGTAGGAGAATAATGTTGATGATGATAACAAACTGATGCTTTTAGCTGTTGCTAAGTAGTGCTCATACTAAGTCAAGGACTTTTCAGCTCCCCATGCTCTGCCAGCGAGGAGGGGCACAAGAAGCTGGGAGGGGGCACAGCCGGGACAGCTGACCCAGACTGGCCAAAGGGATATTCCATACCATATGACGTCATGCTCAGTATATAAATCGAGGGCAGTTGGCTGGGGGGGTCACTGCTCGGGGACAGGCTGGGCATCGGTCAGCGGATGGTGAGTAATTGTATTGTGCATCATTTGGTTTGTATATTCTTTTATCATTACTATTACGATTATTATTACTCTCTCTTCCTTTGCTGTCCTGTTAAACTGTCTTTATCTCAACCTACAGGTTTTACCTTTTTTCCATTCTCCTCCCCATCCCACTGCGGGGGTGTGGAGTGATGGAGCAGCTGTGTGGTACTTAGTTTCTGGCTGGATTAAACCACTACAGGTATAGAAAAAACAAAATATAAGGTAAAAAAGGATGGGCAGGGGAAATAAAAATGTTTCTTTCTGACAGATTATTAGCAACTAAAAAATACAAAAACATATCACAAGAAACTGAGAGTCTGGAGGAAAAAATTCTCATTCTCATGTATAATTTAGCTTTGTCGTGAATTCTTAACAGACCTGTACACTGGAAAATCAACATCCACTCAGTGATAGCAGGTGAAGGACATGCCAGGCTGGTACCAAATTTCTATCATCGGCCTTAATGTGAAAACAAAAAAGGTCTTACCTTGTTGCCTGTTATTGTAAACATGTCCTGTGGAGAGAAACTGTTTTATTCTTTTTATAAGAATATTTTACACATCCGTTTCAAACATAGTTCTCTCTAGATTTTTCCATTTGATATCATCAATATGTGAATTAAGCTGTGGCATGAAGGAGAAATAAGTGAGAGCATAAAAAGTTAGCTCCCATCTTCCTTCCATGATTGCCAAAACATACAAAACTACAGTGTAGCGTAAAGTACCCACTGATCCTTCATAGATATTTGTGTAGAAATTAGTTGCTACCCCAAGACACTAGTTCTGAATAGACTTTACACCCCTTTTGTAAGGTTGTCTTCTGACACATATGGAAGCTGCTTTGAAAAGGAATAGACAGTCCTGATGTTGCTCTAGATGCAAGACAGCAAAATGCACATACTGTGTAGAGGAAGCTAATGTACTGTGAGCATTAAAGGGCAAATTACCACCCACTCAGCAGATCTGTGCAGAATTTCTCCCAGTGGTGCTCATGGAGTGACACATTAGCTAACAATCACAATTTAGCCCTGTTTGATCATTAGCAGAAGTAAAAAAGAATGTTTTCTTATCTGCTTCAAGCTACTACAATTTTTGTCAGACAACTTTGGAATTCAGCCACAAAACAATCTCCATTTAAACCTCCAGAATACAGTTTTTGCATGGGCATTAAAGTTTCCAGAGCAACCTATGCAGACAAGAGTATTTACTCACACGAGGTAGCCCCACATGCCCTCACATGGAAGCGTGTCTTTTCTAATGTTACACAGTTGATTTGCACTGAGATGTAATAAATGTCAGCCTGATCCATTCTTGCCTTTCCTGAACTATTCTCCCCTTTCTCTAGATTTAAAAATTAAACTGCTGCAGGACAGAGCATGTGGGTTATAGTCTCACAAGCAATTACAGTGTGGGTGGTGAATTACTGCAGCAATAATATTCCGGTCAGTTGTTTTCTGTTCCAGCATATGAAGTTCTGTGGAGCATCTGGCCTGTGTCTGTGAAAAGTTCTCATATTTAATTTTTGGACAGGGCTCATCACCTGGTTATGCAGTGAAACTCAAATCATAAATCTCCCTATTCAACAACAAAGATTTGGTTGGGTGACTCTCAGATAGCAACATCTGCTTACACAGCAAATGAGATCTATATTCCAATAAAGAGCCTTGTTCTGGGTATCTCAGGGTATCTAGTGTCATAAAACTCACAATTGGAATAAATTATATGTTTCAAAGGTGCCTTATGCGGATACCAGACTGGTCATCATGTGATGGTGATTTTTATCACATGATCTACAGAACATACACATTTTAGTTATTACTTATTTTTCTGGCTACTATTTTTATGTAAGTGCACAAGACATTTTTCTGAGCTCTAGATCCCATTTACAACTACTTTACCCTCCCTTTAAGGTCTGTACTGTTCATCTTTAAAGACTGACACAGATCAGCTCACATGAAGCAATTCCAAAGGAAGAAGTAATGTCACTAATGCAAATATGAGACTGACCGTATCTACAAAATATACATTAGAACATAAAGCAAGTCAAAAGGGATATCTTTCCCTGGAAATTTATGATAAAAATTATACCCCTGTTTCTTTTTCCTGTTTTAAGTTTCCCACAAAACTCTCAAAATAAAATATAACTTTTCTGGGACTACCATGTGTTAGGGGAATCGTAGTTCACATCATTGTCATCTTCATAGGCCTTTTGATCTTACCAGTTGCACTAAAACTTCCGTGATGCCTGTCTAGCCAGATTATAATAACCACCTGCAAGACATGCTTTCTGGGAAATAATCTCCTGGAGATTATGGTTTCATAGAATAGGATAGCAAGTCGATGGCTCAGGACTCAAATTTCCATGATCGACTTCTACATCACTTTATAATAGAAATATTTTCAGCCAAACTATTTTAGATATTGCAAGAGAATATCTGAAATTTGGACAAGAGCAGACAGATTGGAGGTTAGATGAGAATCTAATCATTACCAAAATTAATTTCAATGGAAAATTTTTGACCAGCCCTATTAGAAAGGGTTGTCTAAAACTCAATTTTATTAAAGACAAAGGCAAAGAAAGCAACACTGTTATTAACAGTTCTCATAAATAAATAACATATTATAGGTTGCCATCTCTGTATAAATAATGTAATGATTAGAATAAAGTAAGATATAATTTGCTGATCTGTACTTGAAGGAACACAGCTGATGATAACTTCTCTCTGAGCAAAACTTACGTTCCCAACTGAGCATATCCAATGATTTGAATGAGCTAAAAAAAACCCCTTTTGTTTTCAAGCATCAGGCTATCTTTTTTTTTTTAAAAAAAAAAAAACCACTTATTCTTGATAACACTTATCACAAGTGTTATCAAGAATTGAAACTCTCAGCTACTGACAAACCTGTTGTCTGATAAACTGTAAATGAAGATAGCTACAGACTTATGCAGTTGTAACTGACAAATGCATCCAGCATTAGTTCATGATTTGGTATGTTCATTGACGGTAATATTCTTTCCTTTCACACCATTCAAGAGAGCGATAACAAAATGAGATGCCTCTCTTCTTGCTAAGGAATTCTTTATCAGCTGATTGTCAATACTATAAGTCAGTTTTCTTCCCCAGCATTCATTATTCAGTGATGGCTGTGGTTTCAAGTCCATTCTTTTATTCTTAGGTGCATAAAGCAATAACTAGGGAGGTTCAGCTTACTAGCAGTATCCTGAAGTAAAGCCATCCATTCTAAAGCAGTGATGAGTTACACAGTACCCAACAACTGTTCAAGTAGTGGGAAATAATTCAGCACAGGTGTTAACGGGAAGTCCAGTTTGCAAAACTGCAGCTTCATGCCCTTGAAATTCAAAAGGTCATCATCCAGATTTTAGAAAGACAAGCTAATTTGCAAAAAACTTTATAAATACTACATGATAAAAATAATTTTACCAGATACTTAGATTTTAGACAAGATTGAATTAACTTGAATGACACAATTACAGAAGGTGAAGGTTTCTAAGCTAGCTTTCGGTGTATCCTTAGTTGGTTAATACTGAGAAGTAGTCACGATTGTTGTCTGGAAGTTAAAAACTCTGTTTTATCTAAATTTTAATAAGTTTGGATATAATCCATTGCATCAGAAGATTTGCATAGAATTCAGAGCAACTGAAATATTAAAGAATGTGTGATAATGAAATCTACTCAAAAAAAAAAAAAAAGCTGAAGATATTATAACTTAATCAAAGCAAGTTCCAATTTATGCTGTAAGAGACCTTTGGGGGTCATCTAGTCCAAATCCTGCTCACAGCAGGGACAAATTCAAAGTTAGAGCAGGTTACTTGCTCACTGACCAGCTGAGTTTTAAACGTCTCCTAGGAGGGGATTCCACAACCTCTCTGGGTCACCTCTTCCAGTGATTAATCACCCTCACTGAGAACTGTTTTGTTTAAATCCAGGTGGAATTTGCCTTGCTGCACCTTGCTGCTCCACCACCTCTTGGCTTTTCGCTATGCGCTTCTGCCAAAAGTCCCTATGACCACCCATTAAGTAGTTGTGCGTGGCAACGAGGTTTCCCTTAGCCCTTTCTTCTGAAGGCTGGGCAAACGTAGCTCTCTCAGACGCCTGTGCCACGTGAACCAGCCCCCAACCACCATGGCGACTCTGCTCTGGACTCACTCTACTTCGTCAACGTCTATCTTGTACTGGGCAGCCCAGCACTGGCAGCAGTAACCCACTTGTCTCACGAGTGCCGTGTCAGACGGAGGGGAATGACCACTTCCCCCAACCTGCTGGCTGTGTTCTTGCTAATGCAGCCCACCCTGCCGTCAGCCCCAGGGCACACTGCTGGCTCATGTTTAAGTTATTGTCCTCCAGGACCCTTTGTCCTTTACTGCCAAGCTCCCAGCTTTACCATTTCTCCAAGGTGTAGAGCTGGTTCCCAGGCTGTACTGGTCTATGGAGTTATTCCATCCCAGGTGTAGGACATTGCATTTCCCCTTATGAACTTCATGAGGTTTCTATCCATCTGTCTCTCCAGCATCTCAAGAGCTCTCTGAAGTGATTACTCTTTAGTGTATTGATTGATCTGCTCAGTTTTGTACCATCATTCAAACTTGTTCTAGGTAAAGAAACTAGGACTGACAAAATGGAATATCTTCACATATTTAAATAACTGACTGAAAGAAAGAAAACAGAAGGTAGGAATATTTTACCATTTCTCTCTGTCGAGTCCCTTAAGGATATATGTGGAAGTCCCTGCTGCGCAACATATCCATTACAGGACTGAAAAAGGGGCTAAACTGTAAAAAGGCAACATTTACTGTCAGTACTGAGTTATCTGCAGTAATGAAGATACTGCTCAGAACTGCAGTCTGAAAATTAAAAAAAAAAAAAAGGGAACTCCCCCCCACCAAACAACCCCAAACCCAGAGATCATAAATGAACATGAAGTAATGAATATATAGAAAAAAGAATCCCTAAATAAAATAATTTATGTTTAATAATGACTATTGCTAGTTGGGAGTGAGTTATTTTACAGTGTAAATATTTTTGTTAGATGTTTAGATGCTTTGGTCCTCAGAGAATTTTCAGAATGACCATGGAAGTTCCTATTGATTTTAATGTCCTTTACCAGCTAGTATAACTACCTGAGCCAAAGTGATCTTTAGTCTGATCTGGTTTGAACAGTCTTATGTTCAGTGTCAAAAAAGCCATCATATGCACATGCTATCAATGCTTTGCAAAGCAATGCCTATACAATTATCATGGGATGGATTCTAATCCGTCTAACTCAGTGATCCAATTTACACTTGAAGTACTCTTCCTAAAAAAAGTGTCAATGCTCCTGATGTAGTTAGCTGAAAGCTACAAGTGTCCTTAAAACCAAGTCTGAGAAGCTCAAGATCCATTTAAAGAGGTATGATAGCTATTTTCTGTCATTTATTTATCCTTTACCCATAAAGCATGTCATACCTCTACCTTTTATCATTAGTTATTAGTATGTTCATCCATTTCCTTTTAATGTATTGCCATTAAACTGGATGGCAAACAATGGGCAGGGAAAATGATATGGTCAGTGCCCTAGGGACGTAACGGTAATGGATGGATGGACAGAAGTGATTCACTTACTGCAATCGCTGCTACTCCCAATCACTTTTGTGAGGCAGTATTGATTCCATAGCAGATAACAGACGAGAGGGAAAAAAAGATAAAAGGAGATAAATCTACATAAATGGGGAGGAAATAGCAAATTGTGGCTTCAACCCTTCTGTTTATTACTGTTTTCTAATGTTTTGAAATACATAGACGAAAATTATAGGAAGCACTAAAATGGAAATTAACATTTAAGAAAGGTTCAGGCTTGCTGTAGACAGGTTTGAAAGAAAATCACCTGTGTCTGCAATGCATTTACAACACAAGGTCTCAAGACATAACAAAGTGAGGTGAAGCAAACAGACAAGTTATGTTCTTTCCTCCCAGAAAAGGACTGGATCTCATTGGACCTAGAATAATTTCTATATGGCAAATTGGTGTATTGAGAGAAAGGCACTTTGATATAAGCCACTCAGATCAGTTGAGAATGAGAATAATCCCACTGAATACAGCAAAATTACTTATGTACTCCCAACTGCAGCTGCGTATAAGTGCTCTTCTAGTAAGGACCTCCTGAGCTGGTTTACAGCACAGCAAAGCCCATAAGACTTGTACCAGCTTCATTAGGGTTCTGCATAGGCCTTTTCTTCAAATTCTCTCTCAACTTTTAACTCTTACATGCTAATAATGTGCTACTTGTTCTTAATGTCAGCTATTGCAGCTACTCCAAGAATAAAATACTGATTTTTTTTTTTTTTTTTTTTTTCAATAGGGCATAATGCAAAACCTAAAGAAGAGACAAGATTAAGTAGAATGAAGTAGAAAGTTCAGAGACTTTAATGAGATGATTTTATTTAAATGTCCATTTACAAAAGAATTTTCCAGTCATTAGAATTTTTAACTTGTTAAAAAAGAATTAATTAGTGCCTTGACACAGTATTTTTCAGATTTCTTTTTCTCTTTTGCATGTATTTTGCTGCAATGTCTGATGAGAAAGCTGTTTTACAAATAGTTTCTGGAAGAATTACTTAGCAAAACCAGATTGAGCAGGAGGTGTTGAGAAAGACATGTATTTTTGATTGATAGAAGGATGCAAAGCTGAAAGAATAATAAACAGTGTTTAGATAGCAGCACAAGAAGGTTTTCAACTGTTTAATAAAAACGGTTTGTTACTATATACATATAACAAGAAACAGAATGCTATTTTAGCTTTATAGAATTTAATTTGCTTGTCTTCTGAAAATGGGCAAATATAGCAGCTGTGTTTCCAACCTTCAACTTTATAAACTTTGCTCTCATCTAGCAAAACATTCTGTTAAGTTCTTGAAACTGGAGGTAAAGATGCAATTTCTTTACATGTTTAGCCATGGAATTATGAAGAAGATAACAACGAAAGGGTGTAAAACTGTATCTAGTACACTTCTTGCAAAGCCTAAGTGATGCATGTAATTACATTTTTTAGTTCCATATAATATTTTCTAGAATACATATATGTATATTACAGCTCTCTAGCTAGACATTCATTCTCTGTGCTTTTATCTAATCTAAGATTTCAAAAATATAATTTACAAACAAACAATATCAAAGTAATCAAAGAATACAGATGCAATCTACTATGGCAGAACTGAATGTAAAGCTGTATCCTGATAAGGCATGTTGCAGGGGAGGGAGGCCTGTTCCTCTGAGGCACGTGAGGAGGAGTATGGGCAGAGCAACAACCTCTGCTGAAAAAGGGGTTGCTGCTACCGCTGCTTCTACCCGTTTTCCTAGTAAAGCCATGCCTGATGATCACGTATAAACACAGTGATTTTTTTTTACAATAAAGATAGTGCAGTGAATCAGTCCAAATAACCAAATTCTCTACCACTCTGTTATTTACGTTACTATTCTAAGTCAGATCCACAAGCAGTTATTTACAAGTTAAACTAGATACTTCACTTTCTGGCAGAGGAAAGTTATACATTTACCATTTTTCTGCTATGGAATTGATTTCTGTGTTCCTCTTGTGAGTTTCTACTGGGTGGTTTGAGAATGCAGGAGGTTATGCATCGCCCTGGAGTTCAATAAGGTTTGGATAGATTTATGGATGAGTGGTATGCTCAGGCATAATACAAACAGAACACAGCCCACAGTGCTCCCCAAAATCAAAGTTGGTTTCAAATCTCTTCCTTTCCTCCCATCTTTTATCAAGAAGAAACATCCCATAGTGTCCTCCAAAGCCTCGGAATTCTTGGAATTCTGCTCCATTAAAATCCCCAGACAGCCACCTCCCACATATTGCATGTGCTGAGTGCTATTTGTCATGTGGGTGCAGCCAGTGTAAGACAGGAAGAGAGGGCCCATACAAATCTTTGTTTAAGAAAAATAATAGTACAGCCAAAGCAGGTTATATATTTCTTTCTGCCAAAAGGGAAATTAAAAGTTGTCTGTAGTTCATAGTAATTCACAGGATTTGAATAGTTTATCAGAAGAACTGGTGAGCCAAGCTGAAGTGTCAGTCTGTGAGCCAGGATAACACCTGGAAAGGTACAGCAATAGTATTTGGTTTTTGTGAAATGATTAAACTAAGTTAGCTTAATTCAGAGCAGCAGGAGCAACAGATGCTGTTGCCTGAGTTTATTTTCTTTTGTTTCCAGATGGGGTTAGAGAAATAAACACTGGAACATAAAAAAGATCTGTAAAGATGTCTTTCTAGTCCTTCAGCATAGCCCAGCGCTGCCCGCTGCAGTACATACCATGTGACTTTGGGGCTTGGGCACTTGTTTTCCTCAAGCTAACATTGCTGTGGAATTGTTTTAAGGGCTTTTTCAGAGTAAAGTCAAAGTAACCAACTTGCACATTGCAGATCCCTACAAAAAATATCCCCTCTGGCATTATAGAACGGCAGCGATACTCTGTGGACCACAGTAAATCTTTTTAACAAACCAGACAGTGCTACCCAAAGGACCTTCTTCATCATCCTGGTCACTGTAATAAACATTATTGTGACATTTCAAGCAAAGTTATCCCTGCTTTGCAGAAGAGTCCTCTAGAAAGACAGGAAATGCAAAAGTGTCATTTTGCCGTAAGAAAGTGTTCACACCACTAGTCTGCTTATAAGTATGGTGATAAGACTCACGTATTTACCTTCCAATCACTTTTCAGTACTTAGTTACTCCATCCAACCAAGAGCAGCGCCCAGCTGTCCTGTGCCCTGTGGAACTGAAAAGCAAGAAACGAGGGCTGCACCAAATACTAACAGTACAAAGGTAGGGCAGGCAGCAAGTGGGAAAAAAAAGCAAAATGCAAACCAGGTAGTCTTCATCCCCAGATTTCTCCTCAAATTATCAGACCGATCTCCACACATGCTCCTTATAAAATCAAATTGCATTGGCTCTAACAGGAATTGTTCCCCCAATACTGCAGTAAGCTATAGCCAGAGAACATTTTTAACTCAGGACTCCTCTCACACCTGTTCTACATAAATAGATAGATAGACAGATAGATAAATAAATAAATAAATAAATAAATAAATAAATAAATAAATGTAGTTGCCTTCTGGCTGAATAGGCTTTTAATTTTTTTTATTATTATTATTATTGTTTGCATGTCTAAACTGGTAGCTGAAATTAAATAATTTTAAAGGTCTAGTTCTCAGAAATTGCTTTTCAAATTACTTCTTGAATGCCGATACTTAACCTCCTTTAGAGGTTCTGGTACACTAGACACAGACATACAGTGTTCTTCTGTAGTGTCATTCCACCATGGGGTTGACAGGGTGTCTTAAAAAGAATTACCAAGTCCCAGTGGTAGGTGTGTCCATTCATCTCCACCCCACATTACCAAAGGAATGGAAGAAGTGCCCAGAAAGAGCTCCAGCCAGGATAGACTAAGGGGAAAGCTCTGTGAAAAATCAAGCTGGAAGAACAAGTTTTTGTTGCTTTAAAACCAACCAAGCAAGCAAACAAACAAACAAAAAACCTGACAAACACATTAAAGCATTAGCATCAAATCCTGGGAAAGCAATTATATCGATGCTACTGCTAGTCCTTCAGTTGAGGACAGACCAGGGATTCAGTCGTGGTCACCTTCAGGTACTACCAAACCAGGTACCTGCCTAGAACAGGACTGCTGCACATGGCTGTAATGATATGGTTTATTCTGCCTGTATTAAATCCCTGGAAAATCAGAGCTGCTGCTGCTGAGGGTGATATTGGACTGTCTGGAGAAACCATCACTGATGGAGTCAGAACAGCTGCCCTCACTAATGTCAGCTTTCCACCTCTGTTCTCCCTTCATCTGGGTGCAAACAGCAAGTCCATTATTTTCCTGCCCTGCTTTACTGTTCCAGATCCTCTCCATCTCACAAGAACCCTGTTATTTGTCCACCTGCTTGTGGCAGCAAAGCCCCAAATTAAATTTAATCTTGCCCTGCTGAGAAGCCAAGGGCTGGCATTGGGTTCAGTGTTCTCGACTGTTTGCAGGTAACCTAGATTCTTCCAGTGTCATGTCTAAAATATGTTTAATTAAGTTGTGAGTTGTTGATTTCAGGTGACTGTTGATCACACTGACAGGAGTAAATATGTCGTTGGTACTCAGGAGCTCAGAACATTGGAAGAAGTCTAAGAATGACTGCGATTATGTAAAATCATGCAGAACCAACAATAATGAAAAATAAATTGCCCCCCACTCTGAATGTACAGACATAAGTAGAAACAAAATGGAGAAACAGAACCATACATATTAATGAGACAGCACCATCTAATCAAAACCCATTGTCTTCTGCCAGCTCAATCAACAAATTATTATAGAGGATAATGTTACACTTAGGAACTCTAAATGTTTATAAACAACCTCAATTACTATACTGCAGTAACTTGTCTTCAAAAGCAATCAGGTTTAATATTTTATCAGAAGAACAGAAGGAGAAATTTGTATAAGACCAAACAACTATATTGAGAAAGACGTTTAGTTATGTTGAATAAAAATGTTAAGTTTTAAATTAATGTATGTGATTTTTCTGAGTTTCTCAATAGCATAAATAAATAAACACTAAGTTGCCAATGTTAAAAGATTATTCAGAATGCAACAGTCTTAAAAACCAGTAGAGTTCCTAGGAATCTTACAGACATTTTTCTGCAAACTATTTTAAAAGTATCTGAAACTGAATACATTTCTTTGCATTCAATGAATCCTGTAAATGCCTACAGGACTTCTTTCAAACCATCATATATATGTTAGTGTCTTATCCAGCATTAATATGTGGGTTTTGTTGATTCAGCACTTTAAAATGTTCATTTTGTGAAGTTGCCATGTTGCATGCTTTCCTTTCTCCCACTGCCTTTTATTCCCAGCGGATACTAGATTAAGTGATTTTTTCTTTCTTTTATTCTCCATTGCCTTATGTTGTTTTCTTTTTTAAATTCTTAGTGTATTGTAAATTCTAAGGTTATACACTGCCTTTAGGATTTTTGATAGATTATATAGTTATATTTAATTTTTTCATAAAGTAATATGTAAATGTGTGTTTGTGTATGTTAGAGATTTTACATACAGTTGCATCATATATTGGTTACAGTTATAGTCAACTCTTCTATAGAGTAAGCACCTTCAGTCCATCCCATGCATCACTGTGTACGGTGTATTTATCAAGATAAGAATTCTTCTATGTGCACATATTTATGCATAAAAAAGCATAAATTTTATTGAACTTGAATCACAAAAAATTCACATCTCTGAAGATTCCATTTCAGCATACTTCATAGTAAAAGCAGCCTTTGTTTCTGCTACTCTGATACTAATTAGGCAGTGCTGGTTAGGGTTTTGCAAAGTTATTTTATTTTGGAAACATCATCTGTTAGTATGTCTTTATTTTAATGAAGCCTATTCTATATGTAGGACCCCTAGCTGTATGTAAAAGGAAAGACAAGTAAATGTCAGCAAGTATTGCAAGCAATGAAACAGTAAAAAACCAATTTTTATTTATTTCTGGCAACAAAAGCTTTACAATAAGTAGTTAAACTGAGTTCTTAACAAATACCGAAACCCAAAAAGCACACTAAAATTGTAATTGGCATATTATCAGCATTTGTATAAACAATCAAGGTGTACCAGTCAGTTGTAGGACCAGCTATTCAAAATCAGTCAATGTGTTCTACCTCTGTAGCCAGTGATGAAGCTTCCACTGAATTCACTGAAAAAAACAGCTGGACTAACACTGACAGCTTTCCCAAATTTCTCCGAAATGTGTTTAAAAGCTACAAATATATCTTCGTTAGATGCAACCCAGCTTTCGGGTACAACATTTAAAGGGCATTAATACAGGAGTTTTTAATCTCCAGTTCCTATGTACCTATACCTAACTGAAATAAATATGTATAATTGTATACGGCTGTAGTCATTCCCAGCAAGACTAACCCGTGGCTCTGTATTCCCCTTGGCAGCCACTCTAAAAACAGCTTATGATTGAGTGATGGGACTGTGAAATCACCTTCGCTTTCTTCTTCTTTACTGTTTTCTTCTCTTTTTTCCGTGGCCCCACGAGACAAATTATGTGGTGACAAGCAGAATTATTCAGGAATGGTAAAGGCCTATCATGTTATTCAAACAGTGACGAGAGGCACAGTGATCTAAGCCTAGGAGTGACAGCTGTGACTGCTGGGATTTGTTGCCAGCTCTGGGAATGGCTTGCTCCATGGGCTTGCCAACTTTTCTAGCCTATCTGTAAAATGGAACTAACATTTTTTGATGTCATAGAGCTAAGCATTTTTAAGTACTTTGAAGATGCAAAGAGCTTTAATAGTGTTAAGTATTGCATTTTAGCTACATAGACCAAAGAAGAGAGTTTGGATTTCCCCCCACCCAGACAGACCCTATAATGCAAATTAAACCTGATTCTGGCCTGACTATGAATCTGAAACGAGTGATGGACAGAAAAAATATGTTTTCAAGGGATATCTGTATCTATGCAGAGGAATGTTAGCCTATGGTTTCTTTGGAACTTTCCCTAAGGAATATGAACTCTTCTTTTTTAGTATCTTTTTCTGCCTGTTTTTCATTAATTTTTGTCCCAGTTCCATGATTAACTTTTCACTTTTACTCTTTATCTCCTCAAAGTTTAAGAAATGTTAAAAGGTGAGAATCATATGAAATGGATCATATGACATTTTTCCCAGAAAGTATTAAACAATGGTATTCTGAGGCCTAAATAGAACCAAAGCCATCAAAATAAGAAGCACGACCCTGTGACGTCAGAAGAGGACCGCTAGAGATGACTAGGTCTATAGAACCATTTTTCAAGGTACCTCCATGCAAAATTCTCTATGTTGAATTAAAATAGAATCAAAGTGGTGCAGAAAAGCAATTAAAATGATCCAGTAAGTATGAAAACTATTTGTATGATAACAGTGAAGACTTATCTTTCCAGTGCAATGGAATACAGCACAGAAAGACTTACACTGATACAGATTGAGGGAAGCACAACTGCATCATATAACATCTAGCGGAAATACAAGTTTAGACCTGGAAAACAAAGTAGGAAATAAGAGCCAGGGGATCTTGTGTCCAATTATTTCCAGATTATGGAAATTTCCTTTCCAAAAAGATACTGCTATTCTGCATCCTATTCTGGACCTTGTTCAGCTTGCTCAGGCATTTTTATGCTCCATTGTACAGAGGAGAATGTCCCTAAAGGTTCTTGCCTTATGTAAAAAGCAAAATGAAGACAGAGAAGGTATCGCAGTTTGCCACAGGTGTATATTTTTGCTTTAATGCGAGCAATAAACCAAAGGTCTGAAAATCTGTATTAGAGAACGCATACTTAAGCATATGTTGATATTGGTGTAAATGGACCTGAAAGGCCGGAATACAGTTTATTCTGGAATAACTATTCCTACAATGGAGGAATTATAAAGCACAAGGCAGATAATCAAATAACCTCACAGTATCAAATTTAGTCTTCTAAATGCAATTATGAGTAATGGATATTCGTAGGAGACTTGTTAAGACAAAGAGTGAAAATGTAGAACAATAACAGATGCAAGTGTAACCACTGTACATGCAATATCATAATAAACTACTAATATAGATTTATTTCACATTTCTATGGGTAGTGAGGTATGTAACCAAATGTAGCACATGGAACCTTCACAAAGAGTATAAGGCAAACTTGGTTCTTTACCTTGTATGTAATCTGTGACTAAAGGTGAACAGAGAACAGCCATTCATCATTTCTCAGCATCTGATAACTAGGGATACCAGATGAAATTATGTAGTGGCATATTTCAGGCAAATGAAACATCTTTTTCCGCATAGCACACAAACTGAGAAAAACCTTGCCACATGATTATGTGGATGCTACATATGGATTATAAAAATGAGACAGAGAAATGGAAGGAGAAGCCATCAGTACTTACTAAACATAAAATTCTTAATACTGTATCTGGCTCAGAAAATCCTGAAATCATTAGCAGCATTCTGGAATTCCATGCTAGATCTACAGAGTATGAGGAGACAGGACTGAATTTCTGAGGGTATTGGGACCAAATGTTAAGTCTCAAGGGATGCATTCTGGGCAAAGGGTCTGCACCCACAGGGGCAACCGGTAACCCCAGCAGGAGGTTACTAGGCTGTGTTCTTGACAGTCCAATCCCTATGTTTCTCTTCATTATGGATTCCTTGATTGCCTTAAAAAATTTCACCAGCACTACCTAAAATGCATCATCTTCAGGCAGCCAGTTTGAAATAATCCACTGAGAGAAAGGTTTTCAGTCTGTCACTTTCTTTTCTGAACTTTGCCTTAGCTTCTGCACAATTCTGGGAAGAAACTGAATTTATGTGACTTACTCTCAGTACCAATCCATGAGATATGGCCACAGCACTTAAGAATCAAAGACTGATTTTAACAAGAGCAAGGTACCTATTAGGAGTGAAGATCTAGGTGCAAGATAAAGGAATTTATTCACACTTAAAAACCAAAACAAAACAACAAAAACTCAAAAAACCCATGAATTTGGATTTGAGATTTAAGATGAAATTTGAGCTCAGTCTGATTCATTTTTTTTCTGAAACAATTTGCCACTGAAAATAGGTGTTTTATAATTGAAATACCAGCAGACCTATAATTCTACAGATGAAATTGGTACTGCCATAATATATCACAGTTTTCCATTTAAAACAATTAAGTTCATTTTGCTGTGTTGCCAAATCGTAATTTACAGTACATCTGTAAATTCTCAGAGAGGGGTAAATAAGGATTGGTTATATCACAGCTAATTAGTCAAAGATAAATAATGAAAACTCATACCTTGTTTGATGCTTTTTTTTTCTTGAAAATATCTTGAAAATGCTGACAGTTACTTCATAGAGAATGAGATTTATATGTTTGGAGGCTATCTGTATTTTCACCCTGTCTGTACTCTCTTTTTCACAGCTGTCATAAATGTTCTGTAACACTTCAAATTTTATGACACTAATTACATCTAAAATACTTGTGTAACTAATATGTAAGTATATTGTAAGCTTGTGCACAGCTAAATGAACTTCTAGAGAAATTGCAATGCTGTTTCGTTTGTAAATTATATAATTATACTGAGTTGTATTAGATGTAAAAAAACGTGCATAAACTGTACAATCCTTGAACTTACTTAATGAGCCCACATAGTGTTAGAATTGATTCACAGTTCCTTTTGCTCAGTGGCATAGGAATTACAGAAGATGTTAGCCCATCAATCCACCTCAGCATTTTATCAGTGGGTAGCATACTTCTTATAGGCAAAAATACCAACTCAAATGTATCGCAAACTGATTTAAAACTGTATTTGTAATTTACTTCATGTTCATTTAAAATGAATGATTTGTGCTCAAATTATATTTAGAAAGAATTAAAAAGAAACCCAAAACTATTCTGTATATTTCATTCAAAATATTCTTATATTTCCCACAGTAGCAACTTAAAATCTCATTTTCTAGCAAATTTCTAGCAAATTAGCCTACATTACATACCATGGACTAAATTATCTTAGAGGTCTTTTCCAACCTAAATGATTCTATGATTCTATGAAGACGAGCATAAACATCTAAAAAAATCTAGAGAGACAAGGCAACATTCCCCTCTTTTTTGCCCAGCTCGTTATGGCAATCTGCCCTTCAAAGCTATCTACTAGTTGCTTCTCTGAGACAGAGAAACAGAATCTCAGTACTCCAGCTCTCAGACTGTTTCTGGAATATCCAACTTTTTGGATGCCTCATGGTTTTGAGTTTGTTGCTGTTTGTACTAGGGCCAGTACTAACCTTACTTTGTATTTTCAAGGCACTCTCTCGGGATATAGACCCTTTGTCTAAATCCATTTTAAGATTGAAAACCATCTTCTGCTTCCTCAAACTCCTAAGTAGCTTAGGTGAACACCATTCTCAGAATCTCACTAATGATTTCAGCTTTCTGGTCTTAGTAAGTTTTTCAACAGACCTTTTTAAATACATTGTAGTCTTATTTAACACACACACACAAAAAAAAAAAAGGCAAAAGAGATGGAACATTGCTTGAAGAAGAGACTGACTTTTTAAGGGTCAGTGCCCTTTGCTCTTGGTCCTCTCCCATGGAAGTTTTCCATGAAAGTATATCATCTCTGTTAAGGGAGGCAAAATAGTCCTGTTTGTTAGACTCCTAGGGACTTATAAAGCCTAAACTACTACAAATGGTTGAAAAGGTATGTGAATTAGAACCTATGCTTTAGTATCCTTAGAGCTTTTTTGCCAAACACCTCTATGGTCAGCTTTAGTGGATGATTACTGATGTCTGTCACATGACTTATTTTTTGCAAAGATGATCTCTTTTCTTGACATAGTATTTTTCTTGCTTGAAGCTTCTTAAACAGCAAAGATTGAGTACTTTTGAAAAAGGGAATATCTCTCTTTAATTAAAATTATTCATTCTGTACTACCATCACTTTAGGATCACAACCTAACATGAGAGACAAATATTAAGATAAAAAGCTGCACTTCCAGATTGGAATTGGCTGCTTGCAAGAAATACGTAAAGTGTGTTATGAGCACATGCCAAATTCCTATGTTGTACAGACAAATTTTCCCAAATTGTCATAGATTAAAATAGCAGAGTACTAGCAATCATCTGCCTATATTCAGTAACAATATTTTGGAATTTCCTACTCCAAGTACCGGTTCCCCATACAAGAAAAGATTTTCCATCTGCCTTGAGTACAACATAAAAGAGACGGAACAAGCTGGCCTGCAGCAGCCCCTCTTCTCCTCAGACTACTGTTCTGTTGGTGGGAGTGCATCCTCTTTTGACAGAAGAGGAAAAGAAATGAAGATAAAGGCAAACACACAGAAAAAAAAAAAAAAAGAAAAAGAAAGAAAAAAAAAACTATTGCCCTTTCTGAAACAATAATCTCTGCAGGGATGAAAGAGGAGATACCAGCCTGCCCTCCATGAAAAATAAAACAAAGGCAGGTGCTACACCAAATATTTCTGTACATCTAGTGGGAGGTAATTGAATTAAAAAGACCCCCCCTGAGGTGAAAATAGTTCCTCTGCCTATATTTGTTGCCCTAAACCAAAGGCTTCTGGCTATATGACACAATTTCAGGAGCTATTTTTTCGCCCCTGGGCAATGTTTTACATCTGCAACCCCAAGTGCCAGAATTTGCCAGGATGATACCAATAATGAGAGTTGTGAGGGTCGTTTCCAGGGATTACAAATGAAAACTGGATTGGATGGGATTTAGGGAAAGGCAGAGTACAAGCTGTAGGACTTGGGGCATACTTGGGATCTTGAAGACAAAAGGAAGGAAAGTGAGATTAGAACCCTCAGAGGAAAACAATCTTAAAAGAAGGTTTTTCAGCAGAAATAGGTAGGACGGCTGGCAGCCTACCAGAAGGATTCAGAAAGGAAACAGGAGAGTTGAATATATAGGAAATGTAAGAAAGGAGGGAGGAAAGAGACAGAAGTGATTATGCCTGAAGCACTACATTCAGGAATCAAAATGAGGGGAAAAAACACAGGCTGTATAGGAATATTGGTTAAAGTGATAACATATACTACCATTCCTTGTTCCTTTCCAGAAACACACACACTTACACTTTCCAGATGTATTTTCTCAACATCTGGCACTAGCTGATCTCTGCAGTTTGTGAGGAAACACACCTCAGTTTGTAAGATCCCAGAACTTTTCTCTGGCTGGGTTTATGCACAATGCAGTTTTATTTGTCTGTTTTTCATTGAGACACAATCTGCTTTGTACTTAGCAGATTCCCCTGCATTTTGTGTGAACTCTAGATAAAGTTGAAGAACAAAGAAGCTTTGTTTTGGCAAATTAAAGGGGTAAGGTCTTGATGACAAAATCAGAAATACAGTTCACGTGATTCACCCCCAGGCAACGCTACAGGCTTGGGGGGAGTGGCTGGAAAGCTGCCCGAAGGAAAAGGACCTGGGGGTGTTGGTCGACAGCCGGCTGAATATGAGCCAGCAGTGTGCCCAGGTGGCCAAGAAGGCCAACGGCATCCTGGCCTGTATCAGAAATAGTGTGGCCAGCAGGACTAGGGAGGTGATCGTCCCCCTGTACTCGGCCCTGGTGAGGCCGCACCTCGAGTACTGTGTTCAGTTTTGGGCCCCTCACTCCAAGAAAGACATTGAAGTGCTGGAGTGTGAGCAGAGAAGGGCAACAAAGCTGGTGAAGGGTCTAGAGCACAAGTCCTATGAGGAGCGGCTGAGGGAACTGGGGATGTTTAGTCTGGAGAAAAGGAGGCTGAGGGGAGACCTTATTGCTCTCTACAACTACCTGAAAGGAGGTTGTAGAGAGATGGGGGTCAGTATCTTCTCCCTAGTAACAGACAACAAAACAAGAGGAAATGGCCTCAAGTTGCACCAGGGGAGGTTTAGATTGGATATTCGTAAAAATTTCTTCAGTGAAAGGGTTGTCGGGCATTGGAACAGGCTGCCCAGGGAGGTGGTGGAGTCCCCATCCCTGGAGGTATTCAAAAGGCGTTTAGACGAGGCCCTAAGGGATATGATTTAGTGGTGGACTTGGTAGTGATAGGTTAACGGTTGGACCCGATGATCTTGGAGGTCTCTTCCAACTAGAACGATTCTATGATTCTATGATGGAAAACAAACAAATACAAACTCCCTTTGGTTAAAACTCAACACTAAGGGTCATTTTGGCTATTTCAGTACCTCACCTAACTTAGCATCTGGGTAATTCGTCTGCAACTTAGTAGGGCTGTATCATCTCTCTGTTCAACGTAGACAGCACTTGTTTTCTTTTTTCCGTTTACTCTGCTTCTTTCTTTACTCTTTTCTTGTTGTTTTATAATCCATTAGGAAGATAGTTTGAGTAATGGAAATCTCTTTCATAAATATGACTACAATAGCTAAGTTTTTCACTTTAAATACAAACAAAATCTTCAATGTAGGCTCTTAGGACTGACTAATTGCAAATAAAATGATCTTTCTTCTCTTTGGGAAGATATTACAAGACCATCAGATTGCTACACTACTTTGCAGATGGTGTCTCTTAGAAAGTTTACATTATCCACACGTTTTATTAAAATTAATCACAATCTCATTGTTATTTCTTCAGAGAGGCCACACAGAACATAATGGATTAGCTGCCAGACTTGTTTCTTTTGCACTCCATTACCTTTTGTCATTTCAGGACCTCTGACATCATATGAAGGAGCTCACTCCTGAAGAGAGAAGGAGAGCAGGACATAAAAACAGTCCTATCCCAATCTGAAGGTTAGATCAGGTTACTGACAAAGAGGCACCCTACGCTGATAAGGAGTAGCCTTAAACATTGGATTCCTGGTTATCAGCATTGCTTAATTGCTATCTTGCTCCCTGGCCATCTTTTACACCACTCCAACTGGCTTTCTGGAAGACAAATCTATTAAAGAGAGCGCTAATCCTAAACAGTGTGGGTGCAAGTCAGTCTAAATTTCTTGGTTTCAGAGTCAAGGATTGGTCCCTAATCTTCTGTCATTTTAGCCACATTGACACAGTTGACAGAAGACTGAATGAAGAAGAAGCATTTTAAAAGATATAAAGGTGTGCGGGGAGCGCAAGAGGCAAATTAGAAGAAAGTGGTAATGGTAGTTTTGTTATCATAGCACTTTGAAGCCATTGTGCTAGGTGTGATAAAAATACAGAACAAAAAGATAAGCTTGGCCTGTACAAAGCTTGCAATCAAATTTATAAGGCAAGAGGCCAAAAATGGATGTTGTCAGACAGCAGGGGAGGAAGAAAGTAAATTCTGAGATGATGCTCCCCAGTAGTACTGAAAAGGCTAATTATTGGAAAGCAATAGATAGTACCAGTATTTTTTCAGGACCTTAAAAGCAAAAATAGGAGGCTTAGAAAGAAAGAAAACCAGTGAAAAGCAAAGCAAGTAACAAAAAGAGAGGAGAAAACAAGAGAAGAGATGACACTCATTTTCCTTAACTACATTCACAAAAACATTTCCAAAATCAAGGAGTACTTTCGTCCTCAACTTGGGACTTTCTGGATGTATTTTTAGTGTTATTTCAAGTAACTTCTATAATTAATTCACTGATTGTAAATTAATAAAGTTACCAGTAGTTTACACTAAATATTTTCCTAATTTTTATAGTTACTTAGCTGAAGGATAATTAATCTCAAAGAATGCAATAAATTTGTCAGTATTTCCTAGAACAATTGGATGTAATAATTCTTCTTATATGAAGTTAAAATCTTTATGCTGTTGTTAGAATTAATTGTTAAGTATCAAGGGAAAGATGCCCATCAGTTACTTCTGGTGAGATTCCAGAGTGTATTAACATATATTGAATATGTAATCTTCAGGCTGCCATTACAATTAAATGAATGATGATGAGTCTATTTGCTGTGATTTCTGTTGCTACTAAACTGACTTTTTGTTCTTTAAAGGAAGCTACATAATATTGCTCTGATTTTTCTGATTTTTCCTAATATTGTTCTGATTTTTCTGATCCTCAGTGATAGGAAGAATGGAAGTTTCTATTCTCCCATCTGGAGGGTCACGAGTACACTAGAAGAAGCGCCGTATGAAAGCAGAATGCACTGTATTACTTCATAGAAGGAAGGTTTCAAGGAAAATGCTTAACAGTGCTTGGCAAACAATCTCAACCTCCTTCTTCATGTTTCAGTCCAGTACTCTCCTTATTCCAGTATCTTACCTCTAACAGTAGCCCATGCTGAGGCACCCTAAGCATGAACAAGAAACTGAAAAAAAAATGCTTCTACTTATCACATATAAGCAATTACAATCACCAAATGCACAGAAAGTCCCATGTCTGCACAGCCTGTGGACTGAAGCTTAAAACTGATATCCTGAAGGCTGGATAATCTTATTCACCCAGCTAAACAAATTGTAAAAATAAGGATCTGTTTCAGGAATAGATTTTAATCTCCTGTTGGAGAAATATCCAGAAGTTTGTATTACCTGCTGTCCTCAAACACTCAGTGGCTGCAGGAGTCATGTGGCTAAGTATAGGTGGCAGACCCATTTAAGATGCTCCACTGTATCTTCATCTTGATACGAGAAAGAAATTTACACTGAGAACAATAGCTCACCGGAACAACTTCCCTAGGGATGTGGTAGAGTCCTCATCACTGAAGTTTTTCAGGATGTGATTTGACAGAGTACTAGATAACCTCATCTAGGCTCCCCTTCCCATGAAAGTTTGGACCAGATGATCTTTTGAGGTCCCTTCCAACCTGGGCTGTTCTATGGTTCTATAATTGTACCTGTGGTGGGTTGATCTTGGTCAGCTGCTAGACACCCACCCAGTCACACCCTTCAACAGAACAGAAGGAGAAATTAAGGTGAAAAAGCTCATTGAGGGTCAAGATAAAGACAGGGAGATCACCTACAAATTACTGTCATAGGCAAAACAGATTTAACTTGGGAAAAATTAATTTAATTTGTTGCCAATTTAAATAGATTTGGATAGTGAGAAACAAACACAAAATTAAAACAACATTGGGCACCACTGAGAAGAGTCTGACTCTGTCTTATTTACTCCTCCCTATCATCCAGTTATACAAATCATAAGATCCCCTCTGAGCCTTCTCATTTCCAGGCTGAACAATCCCAGCTTGCTCAGCCTCTCCTTGTATGTCAGAGGCTGACGTCCTTTCATCATGTTTGTAGCTCTTTGCTGAACTTGGAATCATAGAATCATAGAATCATTTAGGTTGGAAAAGACCTTTAAGATCATCAAATCCAACCATTAACATAGCACTGCCAAGTCCACCACTAAACCATGTCCCTAAATGCCACCTCTACACGTCTTTTAAATACCTCCAGGGATGGTGACTCAACCACCTCCCTGGGCAGCCTGTTCCAGTGCTTGACAACCCTTTTGGTGAAGAGATTTTTCCTAACATCCTATCTAAACCTCCCCTGGCACAACTTGAGGCCATTTCCTCTTGTCTTATCACTTGTTACTTGGGAGAAGAGATTGACATCCAATTGCTTCAGTCTATGTTTGTCTTGCACTGGGGAACAGGACCCAGCACTCTAGGATACGTCTCATCAGGGCTGAGTAGTGGGGAAGAAACATGTCCCCCCACTCTTTTTTGTCCTTCTTAAAAACATGAGTAATTTTTGCTTTCTTATAGGCCTCAGGAACCTCCCCCAATTTCCATGACTGTCGTGATTTAACCCCAGATTGTAACCCAGTACCATGCAGCCACTCGCTCGCTCCCCTCCTCCCCAGTGGGGTGGGGAGGAGAATCGGAGAGAAAGGAAAACTCACAGGTTGAGATAAAAGCAGTTCACCAGGACAGCAAAGGAAAAATATAAAAATATATTAATAATTATAATAATAATATATATAAGGATAATAGAATATATAAAACAAACAATGCACAATTTCTCACCACCCAACGACCGATACAGCCCGTCCCGAGCAGCAGTCAGGGAGCAGGGGTATCCCCCCTCAGCTATCCCAGAACAGCAAGTTCCAGAGAGAGCAGGCGAGGGAACAAACAGCTGAACAAACAAACAAAAAAAAAGGAAAAACAGGGAAACAAAAAGCAACCCAAAGGGAAGCTTAAGGATTAAGGCACATTAAGGGTCTAAAAGCCTAGTGGCCCACCAGCCCAACCCTCACTTATATCAGGCATGACGTCTATGGTATGGAATACTCTCTTTGGCCAGTTTGGATCAACTATTCTGGCTCTACCCCTCCCAAGTTTTTGCACCTGCACATTAGCAAAACCTGGGAAACTGCAAAATGTCCTTGATCATTTAGGAGCAACCAACAACATCAGTGTACTATCACCGTTCTTCACACACTAAATCCAAAACACAAGAGCTGCTGAAGACAAAACTAGCTCTGTCCTGGCCTAAACCAGGACAATGACCTTACAAAGACAATCAAGAGTGGCCTTGCATTGACATCAGCCAGCTCCCTCAGCACTTCTGAGTGCATCGCATCAAGTCCTATGGACTTCTATACATCTCGTTCATTTAAATGTTCCCTAACCTGATCCTCCTCCACAATGAGGGTAAGTCATCTTTGCTCTGGACTTTCACACTGGTCTCAGGGACCCAGGATTCCTGAAGGCCAGTCTTACTAGTAACGATCAAGATGAAGAAGACTTTGAGTACCTCAGCCTTTTCCCTGTCCTTTGTCATCAGGGCCTTTATTCCATTCAGCAGTGGGCCCATATCTCCCTTAGTCCTCCTTTTGCTCCTGATGTACCTGTAGAAACCCTTCTTAATGGCCTTTATGTCTCTTACCAAATTCAGCTCCACGTGGGCCTGCTTTTGCTTTCCAAGCCTGATTCCCTCATGTTCAGACAGTGTCTCTCTATTCTTCAGAGGTCACCTGTCCCTGCTTCTACCTCTTGTACACTTCCTTTTTATGTCTGAGTTTAGTCAACATTTCCTTGCTCATTCATGCAGGTCTGCTGCTGCTGGTCCTGCTCAATGGCATTGACCATTTTTCGTCTTGGTGGAGGTGATCCCTTAATATCAACCAGTTCTTCTGGACCCCTCTTCTCCCCAGGGCTGTATCAGGTTATCATTAATGCAATCTAGAAACCTCCTAGATTGCTTGTACCCTGCTGTATTGTTCTTCCAGCACATAATGGGCAGCCTATATCACCTTAGGTTCTATGTTCAGGTTAAGTGCCAAACTTTTAGATATATAAAGTTAGGCAAGATGAACCCACTTATTTGTCTGTTACAGGATAGCCTGTAATTGCAGAGAATCCATAGAGCTGTTGCTAGTCCTACAGTCTTCTACAGGAAAACGTAATAAATGGAGCCACTGTTCCTTCTCCGTTTATATCTTCCAGCCACTTTCTGTGGCCAGAAGGGAAAGAAATGTCAGAAGGCATCAAGCTGTTGTTTCTTTCATTTTGAGTACACAAGTTCAAGAGTCACCAAGCTTTTTTTCTTTCATCATCATGAGATGCAACTTCATGTCACAACTAACCTTAGTTCTAAATGTATTTGCCAAAGACTATTGCCCGTAACAAAAGTGGTTTTTTTTCTTTCCTGTCTGAATTTCATTTAAAAAAAAAATCTACACCAGGCCTGTTTGTTTCCAGGAAGGTAATTCTGAACTATGTGATCCTTTGAATCAATAAAAGCATCAGCCTGAAGTTAGAATGCTGTAAGCTATTTATCTCCTGTACTCTTCTGTAAAGGGGCTGAGGGGGAGACACTATTTTAACATATTGCTGTTCAGTGCAAAAGCTGAAATATATGCCCAGTAATTATTATTAATTGTTATTAATTATTCATTTCATACTGTATTATGATGGGAAAATAAAGTACTGTCCAACTACAACAAATCCAACTCCAAACCTCAGAGTTACATTTAAAACATTAATCTATTTCCCCCAGCCTGTAATTGTAGGAGTTGAATAGCACTTTGATGGAAATCATCTGACTTTGTCTCTCTTCCTGTGCTGGTTTTGGCTGGGATAGAGTTAATTTTCTTCATAGGAGCTAGTATGGGGCTATGTTTTGGATTTGTGCTGAAAACAGTGTTGATAACAGAGGAATGTTTTAGCTATTACTGAGCAGTGCTTACACAGAGTCAAGGCCTTTTCTGCTTCTCACACCACCCCACCAGTGAGTGGGCTGGGGGTGAACAAGGAGTTGGGAGGGGACACATCTGGGACAGCTGACCCCAACTGACCAAAGGGATAGTCCATACCATATGACGTCACACTTAGCATATAAAGCTGTGGGAAGAAGAAGGAAGGGAGGGACATTTGGAGTGATGGCATTTGTCTTCCCAAGTAACCGTTACGCGTGATGGAGCCCTGCTTTCTTGGAGATGGCTGCACACCTGCCTGGTGATGGGAAGTAGTGAATGAATTCCTTGTTTTGCTTTGCTTGTGTGTGAGGCTTTTGCTTTACCTATTAAACTGTCTTTATCTCAACCCACGAATTTTCTCACTTTTACCCTTCCAATTCTCTCCCCCATCCCACCGGGGGGAGTGAGTGAGTGGCTGTGTGGTGCTTAGTTGCCGGCTGGGGTTAAACTATGACACTTCCTCAGGTAGCTGGCAGCTTACTAACAGCACAATCCATTAGAATTTTAGTTTGCACATACTATCTGCACCACATGAATCAGTTCCTCATAGTGCTGTCCTCAGTGGACAAGTACTGCCAATATCTACTAATTCAGAAACTCAAGTCCAGACCTTAAAAAAAAATGGACTTTAGGGAAGAAAAGGAAGTACTGATGATTCATGGTTGCTTGTGCTCTAAAATAAAGGGTAAAGGTAGAAGGAACCCTGAGGTTATCCTTGGTTTATTCCAGCTTTAGTCACTACTGTCCATCAATAACTAAGTCTTAAAGGTCTCTTCCAACCTTAACAATTCTATGATTCTATTCTATAGTCAGGCTAGTATTTCTATGTGTTCCAACTATAACTCAGTGACTGAAAATTGCTGTATACAATAGGTCTCTCTTCCCTACCAGCAAATACCGAGTTCTAATTTAAAGCAATTTCAGTGTTATCCAGCCCCATACACAATAGGAATTGATGATCTGCTCTTTCACCTGTTTCTGTTCTTCGTGACAAATTGATCTGATAAACCAGAAAATTAAACCGTGTCTGGAGGAGCCAGACTAAACTCCATAAAAAAATAGAAGAAATAGGATAAATACTTATGTGGATCAGACAAGCATTTTGATGAAACCTTAACTATAAATCATAGCGACTAATCATATATTAAAGTGTTCAGAATGACATACAACACACTGTTAAACACAGATGTGAAAAGGAGTCAGCACAAACTCAAAAAGAAATAAAAGCAGGAGTTATAAACTTGTAAAGAGTGTGATTATCCTTTTAATTATATAACCTATCCTGAAATCTTCCACTGAATTCACGAGGGCATACTGCCATCTTCTCCAAAAAATGAAGAAAAAAATAACAACACCACCACATCAGAAACTAGAAATCATACCAGTGACTTAGGTGACAAATTTCACACCTGGAAAAACAAACAGTAAAAAGAGTGAACACTTTGAGAACGTCATATATACTGTAAATTGTCTACTTATAAATAATACTTAGATATACTAGAAAAAAAATTGATAAAATGTGTTAGAAGTAGCAAAACCTCAATATGGAACTGTTTATATATTGTCAAAGCATAGAATTTTCCACACTGAACTGGGCTGCTAATATCCCACAAAAGCTGTAATATTCCTGAAAAGAGTGAAAAATGCAGTACGTAGCTGGTTATTGAGGAGGAAAACATCTCCTGTTTCACAAAAGGTACCATTTTATGTCTTGAAGAATCATACTGTATTTCTCTTCTCTTTCGTAAGTTATTGGGACTAAAGAAATTAGTGACCCCTTTTAAAATTACTCCATTCCACTGAAAGACACCAAGTAAGCGGTTAATCCCACGGTATTCTTCACTTAGGAAATTCCATTGACTCAAGAACTCAACTCTGGATATACACAAGAATGGTAACTTTTATCCATTTTTTCCCCATGGGCCCTTCCTGAGTCTTGTTCAAGTAAAAATGTCATGCATCTTTTCTATCGGGCTACAGAACACAAAAATCAGTGCCTCAGAGTCTGAGCTTTGTCTGCATTCATTTCTACTGTGTGCAAGAACTGTAATGAGTTTGCATTGAATTTGGATTTCACTGATTTAGGAAGAAAGATTAAAAGTCTTCACCTCACTGAAGCCCTGAGTTACACTGCAGTAATTTCCTTTTTATACCATGTGCAGCAATTACTCTGCATCACAGATGTAGTACTGGAAGGCTTGTTATGTTTTGATTCTCCTTACTGCTCATATGTCTTTAACTCTCAGACAGGTATTATCCTCCTGGTATCAGGGACTTTAAAAACAAAATAAAAAGATGAGCCTTCAAAGGTTCTAAAAAAAAGGAAATGTCTGCTTGATTATATTATGTTCCCTTAGGTCTTTATCCAAAGCCCACTGAAATCAATGGATAGACTCCTACATCCTTCAGAAGGCTATAGGTCCTTATTTTCTATCTGTTCCTAGTGCTATACAAACAACCACCTTTTAAAATTGTGAAATAGGGTGAAGTAGGGCGAGTAGAGCCTTCCTGTTCTTCTTTGTGAGGAATCCAGGCAAACAGGAGCTTTAGAATTATATAATATCAAATGTAACGGGGAAAAAAAAAAATCCTGTAACACAGCCTTCATTGTCCTTGGGAGAAAACAAAGTTAGAGGTGTAAAATGATTGTCACTAAAAACATCTAATCATCCACGATACTCTTCCAGCATACCCACCACAGTTGAATTATCACAAATGAGGATGTTGCAGGTTTTTTAATCCTTCCTTCCAAGTAATTTGAACAGACTAGAAAAAGCACTTATCTAAGTACAGAAATTTTGTGAACTGGCATGTTGAAGATCAACTTCATCATCTCGTTTCGCCTTCATCACCCGCTCAAAAAAAGCAGAGATTTACTTGTATTTTGCAAAGGTTTCTCTCACTATACCTCTCTTTAAATCAAAATATGAGGATAAAAAAGACAAACTGCTCGTTTGCCCTTCATTTACAACAAGAGAAAAATTTTTCTCCAATCAACCAATGATTGAGATTCTGAGAGCTTGCTTGTTCACAGCAAAAAAAAAGAAAATAAATAAAATGTATAGCCTATAGGAGTATTATAATTTGCTAGCATTATAATTTGGCAATATAAGCTTTATGTCAATCAGTCACCCTCTGCTGCTTCATATGAACATGACTGTTGGGAAAGGCTTTGATCCACCCTGTCACCTGAAGTTGAGAGAAGTATCAAAGTCATTCTACCACAGAGATGAAAGTGAACATTCATCTGTAACACAACAAATAGAAATAGATGAGCACAGAAAACAAGACACATGGCTAAGTACTTTCCCATATCTAGTATACGTAAGCCAACTAACTGGTGGCACTACGTTCAACAGAAAAAAAGGGAATCTTTGTATTATAATAGCTCAGAACTAAGATGACAGCTGGAGGAGGCACGGTGCTATTTTTTATCCTGAGACTGTAGAAAGGCGAGGGAGATGATACAGCACTCTATTAATTTCTGTTCTGCAAGTGTTAGCCTTGCTCTTTTAAGTTAATATGGGAAATATGGTTCATGGTAGAGTATTACTACATAGCCATTGGTTATTGCAGTTGGTATTGCAAAAGCCATTCTAACAGAGTGACTGTATTATTTTCTCTGTACATGTGATGTTTGTTTTTGACAAGGTCAGAAAGAAATAAGAGCATTTATGTGACTCAGAAACTACAAATAAGTTAGCAGAAAATCTTAAAAATGTCATTTCAGTTGTAGTAAATGTCAATTTTCCTACCCAATGGAAAAGATAGTTACAGATACTACAATAACAATGAGTCTTCAGGTACTGTAGACAATATATCATGGGTTGTACCTGGTGCCTCCTGCATACAGGACTGGCTATGCAAGTATGTGCCCTAAGGCTCGTGATGCTCCTGTGTTGGAGTTTAAAGTACATTAAAACCACAATTCTACTTCACATCCTATGATGTCAGGCACTCCAAACACAGTAATTTATGAAAACTCAAATCTTTTCTCAGGTCTTCAAGCAAGTATGGGTACGGCTCACAATAAAGACAACCGGCAAGCAACACATCCAGAAAACAGGAGTGACAGGAGAATCTATGGAGCCGTAAGCAATTCCGTGTCAGCATGGACCAGAGAACGTGTTAAGCTCTTGTAGATAGTTATAAAGACAAGACTGACCAAAATATTACACATCTCATTGGAATAGCTCGGAAAAATACATATTCATGAGACAACCTGCAAACACTTCTTCCATTCCAACCTCATTGTAAACAGGGTGTGCTTTACACAGAAACAGTAACTGCCTTGTTCCAAATGCTCACGTGGCAAATTAACCTGTTAAAAATTCAGTTATCATATTTCTTAGGATGCATCAGGATCAAGTGGGAATGACCAACTGAAACAATAAAAAGTAGGGTATACAAATGCAAAATATGCAAATGCCCAGGATTGTTTTGGAACTGAATGCCATGAAAGTAGCTTGTATGCATTCCTATACATGCTATAGAATGTAATGTAGGCAATAAAATTCAACAGCATATGTTAACCAAAAAGGAGATTTTCCATCTTACTTGATAAGGAAACCACTGAGTCTTGGAATAGATTTAATCAAAGTGAAGAGACAGCTTTCTGGCTTAACCTGTAAATTTCTTGCACAGTAAAATGGGAAAACAGTCATCAGTGTTCACTGCAAAGTTCTATTCTGGAAAAAATATTCCAAAATGAGGAATTTATCTGACTATTTATCTGCAACAGAAAAGAATTAAATCTTACTCTACAGAGGAAGGATCTTCACCATCATCTTCAGCATCTCCCTACCCAATCCTTACTTAATACCTTTTATCTCCATTCTAGAGCATTTCAGGTTTTTCTGTGCTGAACTTTAAGAGTTGTGGGCTTTAGGGCATGATTTCCAACTAAGTGTAGATAAGGTCCCATGCCAGAAAAAACTAAAAGGGTCAACTGAACAGACGGAAAGCAGTAATAATTAGTAATCACAGAATCGCTCAATGGTTGAGATTAGAAGGGACTTCTGGAGATTGCTCAGTCTAACCTTCCCTGTGCAGAGCAGGGTCAGAAAGAGCAGATTTCTCAGGACTCTTTCCAGTCCAGATTTTTAATACCTCCAAGGGTGGAGATTCCACAGTCTCCCTGAGCAACTTGTTCCAGTGTTTCGCCACTCTCACGGTAAAATATGTTTTCTTATGTTCCTGTATTTCAGTTTGTGCCTATTGCCTCTTGTCTTTTCAATGGGCACCACTAAGAGTCTGGCTTCATCTTCTTTACTTCTCCCCCTGCCCCCAATCAGGTATTTATGCACATTGATAAGATCCCCTTGAGCCTTCTCTTCTTCAGGCTGAGCAGTCCCAGCTCTCTTAACATCTCCTCGTACATCAGAGGCTCCAGTGTCTTCATCATCTTTCTGGCCCTTTGACAGTACGTCCCTGTCTCTCTTGTACTGAAGAGGCCAGCACTCCAGATGTGTCTCACCAGTGCTCAGCAGAGGGGAAGGATCAACTCCTTCCACCTGTTGGCAATGCTCCTCCTCATGCAGCCCAGGAAGCTGTTGACCTTCTTTGCTGCAAGGCCACATTACTGGCTCATGGACAACTTGTTGGCTACCAGGACTCCCAGGTCGGTCTTTGCAAAACTGCTTCCCAGACAGTCAGTACTTAGCCTTTACGCATGGGGTTGTTTCTCCACAGATTAAGGAGGTCTTGGCATTCCCCTTTGTTGAACTTCATGAGATTCTTGTTTGCCCATTCCTCCAGCCTGTTGAGGTCCTTCTGGATGGCAGGACAACCATCTGTTGTATCAACCAATATTCCCAGTTTTGTAATGCAATCTGCCTTCCCCACACACACATTCCTTATTCTTTTCTGGACAAAGGAAGTGCTCCTCTACCTGAAAAACATTGCTACTTAACCAAGAGAGAGAGGCTCCTTTTCATGTGCCTATGAAATAAGAAAGACCTTTGTCTTCAGTTACAAAATATTTTTGTTGGAATAGCCGGGGTATCTATGTATCTATCCACTGTCTGTGCTGGGAGGAAGAAAAACATGACTTGTACCCTAATCTCAGGATACTATCCACTATCTTCTGGGTAAAGACCCCATCATAGCCTTCAGTGACTGAGAAGATTAACTGCCACATATGCCACAGACTTCAAGCTCTTCTACCAGTTTTTATTCCCCTGCAAGCTCACCATTTCAGAGACAGGATTAGATATGGTATTCCAGCTTTTAAATTGCTGCATCGTATCACCCAGACATAGGCTGAAGGAGTAATTTTGATAAAGACTGTACCCAGTGAATGCTCAGTTCCTAGAACAGCAAAAGCTTCTGCCAAAGCAGCATGCTATTGGAAAAGAAATGTAGCTTCCATTTTTCAACTCAAAATACTGCATATCAGGCAGAGATCTATGATTTTAAAAGGCTCTGAAATATTTATTGTCTCTAAAAAACCCAGGATTCGGAGTAGCATGCAGTTGAGAGATAATCTACCTAACAGCTATAGCTAGGTGTCATTCTTTGATTGAATAACATTCAGTTTTATTGCAGCACACTGGTGCAAGTAACCTAAAAACACACTTGTATCTGCACTTTTGATTAAAATTTCAAGTCCATCCTGAAATCTTTACAATCTTCTTTTGCAGTTCATGGAGTTTCCACCTTCAATAGCTCTCAGGGTTTCAGTTTTCCACTCAGCCTTTAATTTTTTTTTCCATTTCCAGTTTCACATTTCCATTTTTTTCCATATTCATTTTCATTTCAGTTAGTACAAGTAGACTGATAAATCTAGACAACATGAATTAAGCGAACTTGACCGCATCAATCCATGACTCTTCACCAAGGGGTACTGGAAAAAAAGGAAGTCTTTGTCTTATTTTTAGCAGTTGTTAACAAAGAGATTTTAGTCTTGTCTTCTTAAAAGTCACTCTTGAAATCTTATTTCTTTAAACTAATGTTGGCCTAACTTTTAAAAGTTAGTTATCTATACTAACCTAGTAAAAATCACAGAATGTTCAGACGGAGCCTCCTGTGTTTCAGTTTGTGCCTATTGCCTCTGGTCCTGTCACTGGGCGCCACTGAAAAGAGCCTGGCTCTGTTCTCCTTGCATCCCCTTTGCACAGGTATTTATATACATTGATAAGATCTCCCCAAGCCTTCTCTTCTCCAGGCTGAACAGTCCCAGCTCCCTCAGTCTCTCCTCATACATCAGATGCTCCAGTCCCTTCATTTTCCTTGTGGCCCTTTGCTGGGCTCTCTCCAGTTGCTCCAAATCTCTGAGGAATCCAGAACTAGACACAGCATTCCAAGTGTGACCTCATCAGCACCGAGTGGAGGGGAAGGATGATCTCCCTCAACTTGCTGGCAACAATCCTCCTAATGCAGCCCAGGATGCCATTAGCCTTCTTTGTGGCAAGGACACATTGCCAGCTCATGTTCAAGTTGTTGTTCAGCAGGACCCCCAGGTCGTTTTCTGTCAAGCTGCTTTCCAGATGAGTGGCCCCAGCATATACTGGTGCCTGGGGCTGTTCCTCCCCAGGTGCAAGACTTTGTACTTCCCTTTATTGAATTTCATGAGGTTCCTGTCAGCACATTTTAAGTCATCAAGCTTTCTTCTATAGAAATTGGAGAGAAACTACTACCACCAGAGAGAGTGGGAGTATATTTAAGATGATAGGCATCATCTTTTATAAGTATCAGTCTCTTTCTGTCCACCGAAGTAGGGAATCTATTCTATAGTAGGATCTGAAACAGGTCAGATGAATTACAGCCTAAAGCTGCCTATCCATATCCACAGTAAAGGGACTATAAAGAGAACCTGTGAGACAAGTTCAGATATAGGCGTTACACTGTAGTACCTTTTGCCAGACACTACATTTGTCCGGATGAATCCTACCACAGATGAATTCCTAGTTGAATGTGACCTAGGAATACCTCTGGGACATCACTTGTGACATCATTGTCTAGCTAAGGATACGGTGTTGTGGAGCCTAAGGAGTGGGGCTGCTCCATGAGGGGGAACGAGCCATGAGCCCAGGGTGATGCCACCACAGGCTGTGCCCCCACAAATGGGGTGCAGTCCCGCTGGGTCTGAGAATGGTGGGCAGAGCAAAGGTGGTAATAACAGGGAGCATTGATAGCCCTTGATGCAAGTAGTGATTCACCAGAACCACAGGCTCCATCAGAAGCAAAAGGAGAATGGGCTAGAGACAGGTCTGAGGACAGAGCCGCAGTGTACATCCAAAGGGTCCATGCAGGAGGCGCAGCTTGAGACAGATACACCTACACCATACCTCATGCAGTGACTGAAGTCCCAGTCCTGAACTGAAATGGAGCTCCTAGGCATGTGGGCAGAGAGTATCTGTCAGGGACCCACGTGAGACTACTCAAAGCCATTATGGCCTGACAGAAAAACAGGGGAAAAAAAGTAAAATTAACATGTCAGCAAATGTTTTAGACTTTTTACAGAGAAAAATGCAGAATTAACACGAGTTCATAATTGTAATGATTTGGGGGCAAAAATGCATTTATCATATTACACATAATTGGAAAAAACATCTACTTATTTAAATTTTTCCAGTCTAAACAGAAATCTGGATTTATTTTCTTCTTAACTCTGAAATCCATTTCCCTGAATTACCTAAGTGGAGATAGAAAAAGATAGAATCCAATGTATCAGATAATTTTTCATCTGACAGGTTTAATTAACTAACACAAATATTGTAATTTATTAGCACTTTTAATAATGTGACCTTCAACTGTTCCTCAGGGAAAAACAAACACTATAGACAAAGACATTTATTCTAAAATGACAGTCACTAGTGAAACATTTTCTGTTCAGGATGTACATACACTGTATTTCCAAAAGAAGCATATAATGTTTTTATTTGGGAAAGTTTTATGCACAGCACATTATTCTTGTATTGTGACTAACAAAAAAATGTATTTGACATTTATAATTCTGTTGCATTATGAAGGGGAGGAAATAAGGTAGTAGACTGAGCTTCATATGCATACATGATGATAAACAAGAGTATTTTGCCATTACATGTTAATTTTCATTCTTAAGATGTCAAAACTCCTTATGAAAAAACCCCGAATTTATATTTTTATTTTATAGATGTTAATCCAAGGATACCTGAGGCAGAAAGACAGAATTACACAAGGTCAGACAGCTGTTTACGGGAAATGTAATTTCACTGTATCAACTCTGTGAGATCAACAGAGTGAGAGCAGAAGATAGTTCTTGTGCTAACCTCCACCATGTCCCAGCTGGAATATAACCTTACGGTATGAAAACAACAGAAATTTGCTAGGTTTTTCCAGTAGCAGGTGTTTCAAGTCCTCAGAGGGGCAGCTATTAGCTATAATATAGTTCCAAGGTATAGTATTGGCTGTAGCATGGCATCTTGAAGTTCATGTTTGTTTTACTAAAGGGAAAGTTGGAACAGGCAATTTTCACATTTTCTTTTTAATGGTCAGTTAGTGAGAAACATTAAAGGGAATCAAGTTCAGTTCATACAGCATTTAATTCTTCATTCCTGTTTAACAGTATTTAGAGTAAGATAACCACACTTACAGCCTCTTTGGAAGGAATTCAGGTGATGAGCACAAGGGTGATTTGTTTCTTCAGGACTTTTCTGTACAGTAGTACCTATCCAGTGAAAAGAAAGGCCACAGGAAGCTCGGGAGGAAATCTTAGCGAAGAAGTACACAAACACCCACAGTAATCCTGCAGTGGAAGTACAGTTGTCAGCCAACCACTACCATACATTAGACAGTGCAAAAGAAAAGATCTTGAAAAAATCTCTAAATTGGAGACATATGGATTTGATGGGTGGACTGTTCAGTGGATGAGGAATTGGTTGGATGGTCACATCCAGAAGGTAGTGGCTAATGGCTCAACATCCAGATGGAGATCAGTGAGAAGTGGTGTCCCTCAAGGGTCCACATTGGGACCAATACTGTTTAATATGTTCATCAATGACATAGACAGTGGGATCGAGTGCACCTTCAGCAAGTTTGAGGACAATACCAAGCTGAGTGGCGCGGTTGACACGCCTGAGGGACGGGATGCCATCCAGAGGGACCTGGACAAGCTTGAGAGGTGGGCCCGGGTGAACCTTATGAGGTTCAACAAGGACAAATGCAAAGTCCTGCACCTGGGTCGGAGCAACTCCCAGTATCAATACAGGCTGGGGGATGATGCGATTGAGAGCAGCCCTGCCAAGAAGGACTTGGGGGTGTTGGTTGATGAGAAGCTCAACATGACCTGGCAATGTGTGCTTACAGACCAGAAGGCCAACCATAACCTGGGCTGCATCAAAAGCAGCATGGTCAGCAGGTCGAGGGAGGGGATTCTGCCCCTCTTCACTCTGGTGAGACCCCACCTGGAATACTGCATCCAGCTCGGGAGCCCCCAGCATAAGAAGGACATGGACCTCTTGGAGCAGGTCCAGAGGATGGCCACAAAAATGATCCGAAGGCTGGAGCACCTCTCCTATGAAGACAGGCTGAAAGAGTTGGGCTTGTTCAGCCTGGAGAAGAGAAGGCTGTGCGGAGATCTTATTGCAGCCTTTCAGTACTTAAAGGGGGCTTATAAGAAAGATGGGGAAAAACTTTTTAGCAGGGCCTGCTGTGATAGGACAAGGGGTAATGGTTTTAAACTACAAGAGGGGAGATTTAGACTACATATAAGGAAGAAATTTTTCACAATGAGGGTGGTGAAGCACTGGCACAGGTTGCCCAGAGAGGTGGTAGAAGCCCCATCCCTGGAAGGATTCAGTGTCAGGCTGGATGGGGCTCTGGGCAACCTGATCTAGTTGAGGATGTCCCTGCTCATTCACAGAATCATAGAATCATAGAATTGTTCTGGTTGGAAGAGACCTCCAAGATCATCGGGTCCAACCGTTAACCTATCACTACCAAGTCCACCACTAAATCGTATCCCTTAGCACCACATCTAAACATCTTTTGAATACCTCCAGGGATGGTGATTCCACCACTTCCCTGGGCAGCCTGTTCCAATGCCCGACAACCCTTTCACTGAAGAAATTTTTACGAATATCCAATCTAAACCTCCCCTGGTGCAACTTGAGGCCATTTCCTCTCGTCCTGTCATCTGTTACTAGGGAGAAGAGACTGACCCCCATCTCTCTACAACCTCCTTTCAGGTAGTTGTAGAGAGCAATAAGGTCTCCCCTCAGCCTCCTTTTCTCCAGGCTAAACAACCCCAGTTCCCTCAGCCACTCCTCATAGGACTTGTGCTCTAGACCCTTCACCAGCTTTGTTGCCCTTCTCTGCTCACACTCCAGCACTTCAATGTCTTTCTTGGAGTGAGGGGCCCAAAACTGAACACAGTACTCGAGGTGCGGCCTCACCAGGGCCAAGTACTGGGGGACAATCACCTCCCTAGTCCTGCTGGCCACACTATTTCTGATACAAGCCAGGATGCCGTTGGCCTTCTTGGCCACCTGGGCACACTGCTGGCTCATATTCAGCCGGCTGTCGACCAACACCCCCAGGTCCTTTTCCGCCAGGCAGCTTTCCAGCCACTCCCCCCCAAGCCTGTAGCGTTGCCTGGGGTTGTTGTGACCCAAGCGCAGGACCCAGCACTTGGCCTTGTTGAATCTCATGCCATTGGCCTCGGCCCATCGATCCAGCCTGTCCAGATCCCTCTGTAGCAGGGAGGTTGGACTAGACGACCTTTAAAGGTCCCTTCCAACCCAAACTATTCTATGATTCTATGATTCTATGATTCTATGAAAGTATGAAGAAAGTTAAGGACCACATGCCCAGCTATACTAAGATCTTGGACACTCTCTCTCAGTTTCTCTTCTCCAGACTTAGAAATGCATTTTGAGGAATGGCTGTGAAATTAGTTCCAACGTGGTTCCAGCTCCTCCTTCCACAGTCATGGCCTCTGGAAGCTCATCAGTTCCTACCCTAACAACAGTGAACATTATTGATGAATACCTTGGATTCTGAGAGTACTATGCTATCGGAAATGTTGCCTACTCAACAGATAGCACCACTGAGTACCTTACTGTATCAAATAATCCACCTATCTATCTGTAGCATTTTTTCCCAAGGACAAACAGTGCCAGCAATTGGAACTAGTTTAAACAGTCAGGTGAACCTGTGTTTAGAGATAAAATGACACGATACATGCTTTAAGATGTTTACTCTTAAGATTACACTCTCAAATATCATAATATAACTAAAAGAGCTAAACTATATATGTACTTTATATATACATGGCTGGACGTTGTCCAGAAAATTAGTCCCACCAAAGTCAGTAAGTCAAACACAGCGAGTCAGTGAAACAAATGGTACAGCATTGAACCATACCACTCAAAAGAGAGGACAGATGACTAAGGCAACTAGCAGTGAATTCATTCTCCTTCCCCAGATTTTATTTTACTGCTTTGATTTGGTATAAAAAAATAAAATTGAAATATTGTTCTGGGATATTTTGATTTAATTTAGTGTAGCAAGTAGAAGCCTCATTTCATTGCAAAAAAGGCAATCTTTCTCTACTGGACATAATCACTATACCTAGATAAAGGGATTTGGATTATCATTTGCAAAGTTCATTAGAAATTTTTTAGATTTAGAGTGTTATATACAGTGGCTATCATTCATTTTACTTTCAATTATTTTGACAGATAATTCTTTTTCCATTTGTATCAAGAAACAGTGAAGTTTTTCTCTGACCTATTTGAAATGAGCAGCACTGAGGTCCCTTTGTATCATGTGCTATTCATAAAAACCTCATGCCAAGGCTAAAGAACACAGTTCAAACTTACTGTGTTCTTTTCACTTTGAGTAAGTATCCAGGTGGTTATCTTGGGTTTATCCAGGCCTCTCTGGTCAAGAAATGAGCCAAAGAATCTTAAAAGAATGTGTGTGCTTACGTGATTTCCAGTAGATCCTATTTTCAATGCATTTAATAAAATTAAAAAAGTTGTTATGTTATAAGCTCACCGATCTGAGATTTCAGAGCAACTCACCTACTTTAATTAACCCTATCATCACACTTCTGTGTCACAAAAATATTTTACTTCCATTTTGCAAAAAGGTTGAGCGTTTTGCCTACGTGCAAACAAATATGTAACAGAAAAGTGAGAAGTGTAGACACATAGCACTTCTCAGTTTTCATTAACAACTGGAAACAAGACCTGCAAAAGTGCATCTGTCTAAAATGAGTCTTGCATTTTTCTTTTCCTTAGATTAATTTCTAAAGCCATTTTAATATTTGGTTTTGTTTTTATAAATGGGAAAACAGTTAGTAATGCATACTTGTAAAAAGTGAAAATATTGTAGTTGTAAATACTTCTTGGGCGATGGATGATGAGGGGAGATGCTGAATACAATAAACTTTTCTCTTATGGACTTCCAGGCAGAATCCACGTGCCTATTTCTGCACACATCTATTAAGTCACTTTTAAGTATGTGGTACATGTAGTTGTGCAATAACCATGCTGAAGTCCTGAATTATCATTCCAACCTGCAGATGTCAAAGAGATTTTGTCATTATCTTCAGCATTGGAACTTCAGTCTTTATTTTTGCAACCAATATGCTTTACTCACCTAGATCTGTGGTAGTTTAAGACATTGATACCTTACAGCTATGGGCTTATGAGGTTGCAGCCAGCACAGCAGTGTTGACAGAGGAAATCTGTGCTTCCACCTCCGTCAGTTCTCTGTGAAGTCTGAATGGTGTTTTGATCCGAGATGTCAGACTTGCACTAACAGATGCTAATATTAAGGCAAAAGTTCCCTTTTGCTTGAGTCTTTAGGAAGGCAGAATCCTGCATTGAAAGGTTCATAACAGATGGTCAGGGAAAATAATGACTTAAACCAATGGAGCTTCACAGTTGAAGCATTAAGGTCTAGAAAAAACACCATGTTATTAAGCAAAATGAGTTACAGAAGTTTGCCAAGCTTTCTTTGATTTTCCAGCTTAGTTTAGTCAGAGTTATGTTTTGGCTTTTTTTTTTCCCCAGCATTTGTCCAAATCTCAACAGGAATTTTTACCTTTCCTGAATTTCACGAAGAATGGAAAAAAACCTTTAGGTAACGTAAATTACTTCAAGAAAACTTTCCCTGAATTTATGAACTAAATTTTCTTCTCTCCTCTTTGCAAATTAAATTCAAATCTTGACAGAGTTTCTTGTATTTTTGCCTTGCAAATATGACAGCAATTACATTAAAGTCCATAAATTTTCATACATTTTACATATTCCATTAGTCTTGACCATTAACATAATAAAAAGAAGGAGAAAAAATCCTATGGATATTTCTTAAGATTTTACATCAGGGTTAGGTAAATTTACATAC
The DNA here is from genome assembly GCA_009819775.1 of Phoenicopterus ruber ruber. Classification (NCBI taxonomy): domain Eukaryota; kingdom Metazoa; phylum Chordata; class Aves; order Phoenicopteriformes; family Phoenicopteridae; genus Phoenicopterus; species Phoenicopterus ruber. Next base: position 182,847,746 of record CM020215.1, on the reverse strand, counting down.
ATCTATGTTAAAGTCTTTGCTGATTATGCAGACATTTTCTATAGGTTTCTCCTAGTCCTTACAATATATTGTACACATTACATCTCTAGAGTATTTAAGGCCAGGTTAATGTTGTAATAGATTTATCTAAAACAGGTTCAATTATAATAAAATCTAAATAAAATGGTCCTTTGGCTATTTCTATAGCTTTCTTGATAATCTCCTGTGTGGATCAGTAAAAGTAATTCTTAAAAAAAAAAAAAAAAAGAAACTTTTGAAGCTGAGATATAAATCCAGGGCACTTTCACAGAGATTCCCAGAGCCAGGTGTACCATGGGATTCCTAGTGCTAATAAGCACATCAGAGGTGATTAGCAATCCAAGAAGTGTGGTACCCTCATAGAAGAATGTTTTCAGTAGTTCTGACACTAAAGCAATGGCCAATCATCAGAAGTCAATCCTGACGTTATTTGTGATAGAAATAGAGAATGAAGGGAACACTAAAAAGTGATGTAGCAGACTTATGGCTTACTTTTGCGCTTTTGTTGTGCTTTTTCCCGCTGAAGATCTTCAATGTAAAAAATAATAATACCTGATCTGACACTGAAAAAAATATACCAAACGTACTGAAAAACAACCAACCAAAAAAAAACCACCAACCCCCTTTGAATTTCTTTGACTGAATGAGTGGTTTTGAGATGTCATTCCCTCTTCCATTTCTCAGCTTAGTTTCCAGGACTGGTGTATTGGGTCTGGCTGGGATAGAGTTAATTTTCTTCATAGCAGCCCGGATGATGCTGTTTCGGATTTGTGACTAAAGCAGTGTTGATAACACAACAGGGATTTAGCTATTGCTGAGCAGTAGCTGCACAGCAAAGGCTTTCTCGCCTTCCCACTCTGCCCCTGCAGTGAGTAGGCTGAGGGTGGGCAAGAATTTGGGAGGGGATACAACTTGGACAGCTGACCCAAATTGACCAAAGGAATACTGCATGCCATATAGCACCATATTCAGCAATAAAAACTGAGGAGAGGTTTTTTGGAGGTACTAGTCATTGCTCAGAGACTGGATCGGCTTTGGTCTACTTGTGGGAGGTGGTGAGTGACCGCCTTTGCATCACTTTCCACCGCCTCCCCCCCCCTCCCCCCTTCCTCTTTCCTTTGCTTATTAAACTGTCTTTATCTCAACCCATAAATTTTCTCACTTTTGCTCTTCCTATTCTTTTCCTCATCCCGCTGGGGACAAAGAGTGAACAGGCAGCTGTGTGGTGCCTAGCTGCTGGCCAGGGTCAATCCACCACAATTGGCATTAGAGGTTTTTTAATTGTCTTTACATCAAAGAAGGCATTTCTTACTATCTTAGTTCCTCCACATCCTGTGCATCGGGCTGTGCTCAGTGGTTCTTTCCTTTCCAGCTTTATCATCAATTTTATCCTTAGTGCATGCTGAAATTTGATACTAAATTCAACACATCCAGCAAATCTGAGTTCTGCCAAAACTATCAGGAAGCAGAGATTATGAGGATGAATCTAATCTTATAATTCTATTGCCATAGCCCAGGAATGTCTTACAAACCTCATTCATGCGTGATTTTCTGAGCGAAGTACCATTACTGTACAGTCAGTAACTTAATAGAAGAGGCATCAACAATAGGGACAAAATACCTTGGAAAAAAATACCATACACAATTTATATGATAACAAACATAAAGGACAGTTTAGGCTTTCACTTGAGACAAATTTTATCTTCCATTTAAAGAAGTACTACAGAGCACCGGATTGTCTCAAAACCTCTTCTCGTAAAAGCCACTGGATTTGAGATGTGGGCAGGAAAACACATAGATACACAGAGATAGAGAAAAATTGGGTGAAGGCTATAAGAGATTCAGCAGAATGATAGGATAATAAAGATATAAATTCACTTTTTCCTAACAGCTAGTTCTTCTGTAGGTGACTAAAACAAAAGTCCATATAGCACTATGAGAAATGTACATTTTTTAAAATGAGAATAAGGTAGAATTTAGGATTGCAAATCCAAATGTTTGATCCCTCAGAATGCGTCCAAGCTATAGGCACTTCCAGGTTGACTGTTGTGCATTCAGGCATTGTTGTCATCCTGGACTCTATATCTGACTGAGTCTGCTTGGATCCTTAGACTGGGTGTTCATTTGCTTAAGTCCTAGGGAAGGCTTAACCTGGCAGGCACGCACAAAACATGCATAACCCACACCAGCCATGATCCATGCAAAACACTGGCCACACACATACATCCATTTTCTTTCAGAACAGAGGGAAAAACAAAACAAAACAAAACAAAAAACCCAACCCAAGCCAAACAAACAAACAAACAAACAAACAAAACAAACAGAAAAAAAGTAGGAAGATCATACTTCCACACTCCTTCTTCACCTAATAGCTCTTGTCCTAGAAGGTGGTCAGGATTTACTGCTTTCCTTACACTGAGAGCATTCAACCAGTAAAAAAGAGCTCAGTGCTGATCTCTTCTCCAAAAGGTGTTGGTTTCCTTTGTTTGCTTCTTTTTTTTTTTAATTTCTCCTTCTCCCCCCCTCCCCCACCAGTGACACTTCTAGAGAGTCCTAGAAGCAGAACTTAGCATGGTCACTCACCTCCTTTTCAGGGAGACCCACAGTGCCTGAGCTAGACAGCTGTCCATCTTCTTTCCACTGTGATGAACAGTGGATTGCTTTCTAGAAAGCTACAAAGAGGTACTTTTAATACCTTAACTTCACTACCCACTTTTGTGGTTAGGGCATCCCTTTGGAAAATGGTATTTGTGAATGCTAATGAAGGAAGGATTGCAGGGGGTTCTTCCTTTAAATCTGCACTTTTCCAAGCATCCAATTTTTTGGTAAATGAAGTGAGGCACCGTCATTACTTTTAAAAAGTGAGAGCTCTATCTTCAAAGTAAGTCCTTTCTTTAGGAGAGGGCTTGAGTCTTGAAATCTCTAACAAAGGTGCCTCCCTAAGCCTCCTGAGTTAAGCATCTGTACTCTGAAAAGGCTTGGAATGTAAGACTGAGCCTTGAACCTGAGGTTGAACCAAGTCGCTTACAGGTGACTTTCAGGCAGCCTGAAGACTGTTAACACTCTTTCTTCAGTACTTCTCCTTACAGGCTTCATAGGGAAGCTCCTAAGCTCAGGATGGGACATCCAGTCAAGGATGAGGCACCAAAAAGTAAGGCTGAGCAATGCTAAGAAAAAAAAAAGAGATATTCCTTCAGATACCTGGATCTTTCTTGATCAAAGTCACCTCTGGAAAGCAGCATATACCCCTTCAAGGTGGTACTTGCATACAGGAATAAAAACATAAATTAACATTTTTAAAAGTGTGTGACAATAGATAATGAAAAGGTACAAACAAATAATGAGAGGCAGATAAGTGGCACTGAAATACTCATTATAGTATTAACTATATTATAACTATCGATGGCAGTATACCATTTGCCTTTTCTTTCCCTGTGTTATAGGAAACTCTTTAGAAGACAATGCTCTTCTCAGCACATGTGAGAGTGCGTAAATTGGGTGGGAGGGAAGACAATGGAGATGATAGATTATGGCACAATACATAAACTACTAGGGAGGGTGTCATGTACCAAGGTGAAGGGGAGTCTCACCATGACGAAGGTATTACAAAGCCAACTCTATGTTTATAACATGAATACTAAGATAACAAAAATGGGGCAAAGGCAAAATTGTGGACGCACAGAGTTTACCTTATAAGCAATATTCTTTAAAGACATACCAATGTAGGGTATCTATAAAAGTGAATATCATTGTGCTCCCAGAAAGTGGACCTGAGGATTGAACCTTCTGTTGAACCAGATTGAACCTGAGGACATGACCTTCTGTTAAAGAAATGTGTCGAATAACATGTGAGAAAGGAGCTGTCATAGGATTCCACCTAAGTGCTCCAAGGCATGTAAAGATTACTTTCTTAGGGAGCTCTAAATGTTTGTTCACTTCTAGGCAGAATTTAGGCTAGAACACTATCCTATAGTTTTCTTTGAACTAGACTGCATTCTGTAAATTATGAAGAAGTGATTTTTCATTCAAAATCTAGTTCAGACCTGTACAGAGCTCTACGGCCATGTAAAGCAAAAAAGCTGGAATGCGAATTACTGGACAGTGTTTTGAAAAAACTTCATTCCAGAGATTAAATGAACCAATTTTCAAAAGATACCCTGGAAGCAAAGGCTGCCTCTAAGATGCAGGAACGCTTCTGAGCTCCCAGGATAAGCTGAAAGCAGCTACCTCCAAGATGGAAAAAAATCTGAAACAAAGAAAAGCAGTGCAGGTACGTGGGCTTGGTGGGAATTATAACCCAGTTGTCAATTTGGACAACTGATACATTCAGCCTCTGAAGGGCACTAAAGCAGCCATGCACATGACAGCTAAGATGCAGCCATTGAGAACAATGCAAAGTTGTGGGATAATGAACTATTTTAGATGTGTGGCCTTTGCTTCCTACGTTAAAAAATCAATTTCTTTCGTACTAGGCTTCCTGATGGAATTGGGAATTCCTCTGGGAATTTCCTGTTGATTTCCATAAGAAAATACAAACATTTATTTTTCTCAGTAACTGAAGTCTGAGATAAAACATTTAATAACTCAACTGTTACATGTATAGCAAAACATATTTTAGTAAAAAACTAAAATCCTATAGTTACATCTTGTACATATTAAAGCATTTTTCCACTTACATATCTTTATTCTCTTGCAGCCAGAAACTCCTCTTTTTGTGAATGCTTTGCCTCTAGCAGTGTAAGAAATGTTAAAACTCTATTTTTTATTTTTTCCACACTTTCTTTCTACTGCTTAGAATTAAGAAAAAAATCCAAAAGGAAAACAAAATTCTTCAGTAAGGGCAGTTGTAATATTGCAGCATAGTATTTTAGTTAAAGAAAATAGCTTCTCTAGGATGACATTATGGGTTAATTTTCAAGCAGAAAAAGTTATACCATGCCTTGTACTTGAGAGTCCCTAGTACAAACAATCTCTACTAGTTTGCTCTAAACCATTCTCTGAGTTTATCTTATTTGTATGAATGTTCATTACCAGGTGATCTGTTTAGCAACTTCATAATAATTTCACCTGTTTAAATTTAAAACTATTATTTTTGCATTGGCACCGTTGTCTCAGATCCATATTCTTAATACTCTTCATACACTCCTAATACTTTTCATACAAGGTGATGAAATGTCAAATACAATACCTATACAGCAATGGAAAGCACAAAAAAGTTCATTGCCAAGGTAGAACAATAGAGTGTATTTACCAGAATGAATATTTCACAATTGTCAGAAACTGCATCTTGCTAATCCACTCCTACCTTCCCTAAAGTTTTAAAGAACCATACCTGTATTATACAACTTCTGGAAACTGCCACTTTGAAGTAAATTTTCAAATCATGAAATCTCATTATTTAAGGAATGTACTCTCCATGTATGTTTGCATGCTTGAAAGGCTAGTGGAAAGCTTCTACTAAGATCTACTTAATGTCCCCTACATTATTACTTAAACAGCACTATAAGTGTATGAGACATTTGTAGGTTAATAAAACAGAGAAGGAGCTTACAACTTAAGGGGAAAAGCTTTTTGACTTTGCATCTTGCCTTAACAACATCACATCTGTATGTAATCAAAGGGATGACGGTTCCTTCACTGCCTCTGGGGAAAATTAGCTTGTGCCATTCAACCACAAGCAAAGACTCTTCCTCCACTGCTGTTGGCTAAATTCTGCAGGCTGCCAACTTGTGGGGCAGCATCAGCATGCACAGTCCATTTATTCTCTTCATTCAACTGCAAAAAAGGAAAGGGAAAGGGAAAGGGAAAGAGTAACCTTCAATGCCTTATCTTCATTTCAAAGCATATATAACCTAAGGCTTTTATGTCCCTTTATTTCCTTCCACTCCCATTTATCTAGAAAAAATCTATAATCTTGCTTTAATTCACTTAATTGTTGATCGTTCAGAACTTCTTAAATTCTTTAAAGAATGGAATATTATTTTCATCTTCTCAATACAAGGCCCAAGCATAAAAATATCTTTTCAATCTGAGCCAATGAATTATTCATGGTCCCCCAGGCGGTGTGCTCCATATCATGAAATAAATAACTGTATTTGATAACGTCATTATCAAAGAAAGCAGTTTTCTTGATGTGAACAGAGCATTAAAGATAGACTTATCAGTGCTCTTTTCACTGTGATCCCTGTCCACAGTAGCAAGAGGAGACCCATATCTGCACCCCCATCTTGAGGAAGTACTTCTAGTGGGGAACTTTCAAAAGGAGATAAAAAGGGAGGAAGACTGGAGGACCCATCACGATTCTTGTTTCATCCACGCGAAGTACTACAGCCATTTCCGTCAGGACAAAAAAAAAGGGTACTTTATGAGTGCATGACGTTTTCACGGTTTAATGTAACAAGAAGGGTTCTTTTTGGTGCAAATTTGATGGAACCAAGGCTGAAGTTGCGTATGTGGGCACCATGCAGAGTGCACAATTTGGAACATGAACACAAGGCCTTCCAGCACTTAGTACTTCAGGCGTGTGCAGCACACGCTTGTGCCTGGCAACAGGTTCACACTTGGCTGGCCACAGAGATGAGATGTGGATGTACTGTCCTGGAGACATAATGAAGCGCAGCAGGTGAGAAACTGACCCTTAGCACACTGCATCAATCACTGATCAACTAATCAGCATTTCTTTTACAATATTAGCATTAAGATGAAAGTTTGACTTCTTTTCGTTTTCTTTTAAAATACATCAGACCTGTTCTCCTTTCATGTAAGATTTTTTTTTGTTTGAAGCACAGAAGTGAAAGAGTGGAGGGAAGGACATCCTTGGCTTTTTACCAATCAAAATGAGCCAAACTGAGTTAGAAAATTATGAATGCGTTTCTGAAGAAGGGGGTATATTAATTACCTGATTAACTTCATTTAGCATTTCTCTTTAGCCATAAATAAATGTACACTTCAGTTAGACAGGTACTTAGACACTTCTGTCTAGAGAAAATGACCTCTTTCCAAATACGAATATATTTACAGATGAAAGATAGAAATCTGGATAGAGTAACAACCTAGCTGAACAAATGCCAAAGGAACTCGAAGCTGTTTTGTAATCAAACAAAGTGGTTTTGCCTGACTCTCCATTTACACTTGCTGTGTCTATACTTCCTGATACATTCAGTCCAAGGATAGGAAACACTAATAACAAAATACAGTGTGATTATGTGTCCTTTTTTTGTTCTCTATTTCTAGAATCTCATGATCCTACAGGATTTCCTCCCTGCATCCTGCTCAAAAAGACCAAAACCACTAGCAATAGACTGAATCCTTAAATGTGTATTCAAACATTTTAAGGTTTGTCTATACAGAGTGTCTGCAGGATGCATTGAAGTCTTACATTCATGTCATTTGTTTACACTAACACTGTTAGGCTCAGCAGGTTCATCCGGACTCAAACCTTTCAAGTAGAGCCAAGATGGCAACTAGTGCAGATGCACAGCTGGAATATCTGCGCAAATGTTGTACCTTTCCAGAAATAGGTGATCGAGTATTAAAACCACTAAATTTCATTGCAGTTGACTTTATTCATTCTGAATGCTTGTACAGTACCTTTAATGCCTTCGATTTTGAAATAAACTGACCTACATCTCTGAATACCAGAGTCTGATTTTGAGTCTCAGAGTACTTGCAAACCCATTTCAGATGAGCAATGCCTGCTAGTGTTGACCACGTCATATAAGCAAGAGTTAAGTATTTGCCTTTAAGTAGGCAAGGTAACACCCACAAGACTTGATCACAAAGACTTGTGTGGTAAAGTGGAACTTGGAATTTAGATGTTTAAATGCAAGAACTACAATCCTGAAAAAAAATCAACTCTTGCTCTTGTCTGACTTAGAGGTACTGACTGTGCAGTGACTTCCCTGTTATTCTATAATGTTAATGCATTTATCCAAAGGCCACTGAAGGTAAAATACATAAACAGCTGTTTGAATAGAGTCTTGAACAAAGCTCTTTTTCTTTCAGGCGAATGCCTGAACCACTAAGCTAGAGTGATGCTTTTCTTGTGTTCACTTTTGATACATTATTCTTCAGCTTTATGTTGCGCATTGTCACAGTTTCAATGAGAAAGGTTAAGAAGTGCCATTGCCTAGCATAACTTGTTGGCTTAGTTAAAGGATATTGTGGAGCTAGTCATACCAAAGTGGGAAATGAAGCCAGTTCTATTCTCTCTGGGTGAATAACTTGATTTTATAAAAGATGGGGAGCTATTGTGGCTTGAATCCTTTTATGGATCTAATCAATGTTATTAAACTACTCTCTCTTTAAATTTTTAATTGTGACTCAGTAGCAATAAAGATCCAACAAACTCTGTGATTGCTTTTATTATCCTTAGCTATTAACTCCCTTTCTGAAGAGAAGAACCCCCCCAAAAAACAGGTGTCTTTATAAAAATGCTGCCAGGACAGCAGAGAAAAAAAGACGTCATGGAAGGCACTTGTTGCTGACAAGAAAACAGGTTGTAATGCAGCAAGTGCTTTGGCAAACCATGAGGACCTCATGGGGTGTGTCAAAATGTACCCAGCAGAAGAATTCTGTCTGCAAGCAGCCTGCGTACAGGCAATTATATTACAGGCATTGGCACCAAGGGACAGAATCAGCCTCAGAGGAGTGAATCAAATAGAGCTCAAGACACATGTTGTGAAATTGCCCCAAGAAATGGGCAAGCAGCCAATAAAGCATAAGGCAGCGTGGTCAGAAATGAGTTGTGTCATGGCCTAACATATGGGATGAAGAAAAATCAGAAGAAGAAACTCCTTCCCTGTCTCAAAGTCTGACACAAAGGGTAAAGGTATGTTCTTTCCATCTTTTCTCTAAGTGCCTGAGTATTTGTAAGATGCGTATCGCAGAAAAGAAATTATTCATCTCTCGATTGAAGTCATCCTGAGAACAGAGTGCTCCATAAAATCAGTTAATGCTTGTAGTAAGAATCTAACTATTTTAAATATCTCTTCATAGAAAATGCATGGAGAAACTGATTGAATGGTAAACATCCTCTATATGTTTATAGTAGCTATTTAAATTTAGTAAGGGTATCTCACTGTTGTAGAACTACAAGACAGCTGAGACACTGGTTAATTCTGCAACAAATTCTGTAGTTTCAAATGAATGCTATAAAAAGAAAGGGTTAAAAATCAGATATAAAACCTATAGAATTCTTCAGAGATTGTAAAAATACAGGAATTCTTTCAGGGACAACTCTGTAGTGAGAGACTACTATGAAGCCATAATTTCTCATCTGTTGTTTTTTTTTTTTCTTTTCACATCTATATTTCAAATTTTTAGTCTTGCTAGATTAATATTTCAATGTATATCAAATATACATTCAAATGTACATTTCTGGGGGTTTGTCCCCAATTTCTTTACTGTCTAATGGATGAAATATTTAGGTCCAGCAGAAATAACAATGTAGCTACATCCTCCTGTTTAATGAGGAGGGAAAGGCTTGGGAGGGAATAGCAGAAATAACAAACTTATGCTTTCTATGCATAGGGTTTGTTTTCTTAAACAGAACAGAAAACAAAAAATTACATTGTTATCCAAGTTGCAATAAAAAGAGGGAGACTTTCTAATTTCACAAATGGGCCAAATGGGCCAGTGTGCAATCCAAAGCTCTCAGAAACAACTTTAATGCTGCGTGCTGCAAACCTGTCCAAGTTTAAGGCTGTTTGCACTGACTGAACTGTCATTTTTTGAAAAAGCAGAATTAAGAACAACATATCGAAAAAAACCATTTGCCTTTAAAATAACATTGTCTGGCAGGGAGGTGAGGGGAGGGAAAACAACACAAGGGAACCTTTCCTTCATTACGGGTAAAGTGAAAAATCCCTTACAAATTTCAAGGCAACCAATGTCAAGAGCCAGAAGAGACAGACTACGCAAGGGGCTGCTTTGCATGCATTTCAGGCAGAAGCAGGAATATTTACACCTAGTGATACTGTGCGTGCCCCAGAAAGGGAACCGTTACTCGCACCAGCGGCTGCGTTCTGCGTGCAAGCCACAACGCTCCTTTGTACAAGGTCAGTTCCCCTTTCTAATTCTTATTATTCTCAAAACAGCAGTCCAGCTCATTGATACGGTGAAAGAGTAATGTCAGATGATTGGCAAGTGTCTCCCCAGCAGGAAGTTAGCTGATAAGCTTCTTAAGCAGCGAGCTCTGGTAAGCAGGAAGCACTGGAGCCAGCTCAAGGAAGTTACCCTTAAAATTGCTTTGCTCAGACCTCAACCTCAGCAGCCTAATTAGAAGTTGTTGAAAGGAAGAGTCTCTGGTGTGCATTTTTCTATAGACAAGGCTCAGGAAACATGTTGCTTGGGCAGCAGTAAAGAGACAGGGAGATAAATGTTTAAAAGCCTCCATAAAAAATATCAGACGGTTCACAAGTACAACAGTGGAAAAAACAGACTAATATAAGTGGTCACTGAAAGGTTTTGAAGCAGCCTGGGACAGGTCCCAGTGGAAAAGCAGCAGGCAAACAGGCAAGCTATGCAAATGAATATTGGCAATTTGAACATTTCCTATTTGTGGAAACCGATCAGGCCTAGAGAAAGGAGTGCTGCATAATGAGGATTATCATATTTCTCCACATGATATGCTGGATAGAACGAACACTAACAGACCTTTTCTTTATAGTGATCTAATCATTTAGACAGGCGCGCTCATTCTTTATGGAAAAGACAAAGCATATTAAATTAGGAGCATTAGATTGATCTAATGATAGGATGGCAGTGTGAACAGAGAAGGGCTCAGAGATGTAAATGCATGATCTGCTAAGGTTATTAAAATAACATTCTCCTGAGTCTTCTCTCTCCCTACCCTGAAGTAGTGACTAGGGCTGCATCCTCATACAATTATGAGATCTCTAAACTCATGAAGGCACTCCAATTATTCTGAAATTCTCTCTATAGAAGTATTTATGTGTGTGTCTGTTTATATGTATATTACAAACTCTGATTATCAGAGTATTTAGAATATAATTCAAAAGCAGTTTTGCTACTTTTAGTGTTCCCCTTCCTCCCCACGTGCTACTGCCACGACACATCCCTTCCTCCCGTTAAGAAATCTCATTTCTAGATCCAAGAACAATTCCTTGGGCATACAAACGTTAGTTAGCTGGGGCTGCTTTTGGAGCTGCCTTCTACCTATGGCAGATACAGCTTCATTGCTAACACTGTTGATGATGAAAAATCATCACACGCCTGGTTAAACATCCAAAGCACACACCATTAAACTCCTTGCTCCACTGTGCAGGCAGACAGGTTCTAGCACCCGCAGATGACACCAGATAGTCTGAATTATGCATTTTTCTCTCAAAGCTAGTTATCAGTGTAGCCACCTAAGTCTATCATAGATGCTACTGGCAGCAGGTCTGTCTTAGTATGGTCCCTACCACCACTTTCAGCTGCCCTTAGGTTCTTAGAAGAAATGTGCAGCTGCCACTCTCCAGCAGCTGCCATCTCCCCTTTTCATAAAAGCAAAGGATCTTTGCAAGGGAGCACACAGCTATCACCAGGCCCAGCTCCATTAACTTTGTGGCACTGATATCCACAAGCCTTGGCAGAGGATCAGCTATTAAACCCTCCAGGATCCTCCCTGCAACTGCAGGCTAGGGAATAGGAACTTATCATATTTAGTGAGTGCTTGATGGAAACACAGGAGGATGACTATGGCATGCAATGGATCACTGGGCATTTGTGACATATCAGTGGAGTTGGCAGCTTGCAGTTTAAGTATTAGTGCTCCTGTGTGCACCTCCCTTTTTACTCCCCCACTGATGGCACAGACACATTCTACAGCCCTTCGAGGTTACTTAACTTCAACACATAGGCACAGCAGGGGGAACTAAAGACTGGAAGAAGGGGGAACTAAAGACTGGAAGAAGGAATTATCTCTGAATTCCCATCTTGTGTGGGTAGATATCTAAAAGCTGTAGACATATACATGTATATATGCATAGATATGCATACATATGTATAATAAATATAACAAAAAATATGGATCATAAATGAAATTTCATGAGACAGTCCTATACTGTAATTTGTGTAGTATATGTCACAGACACAATAGAAAGTTAAAGCTTAGAGGTATTATGGGGTGTCATGTCAAATCATACTTAGAGAGCTTTAATATGTGGATTACAGATACATTAAACCATACTCTCCCCTGACTATTATGTCAATGGGACTTTGCATATTTGAATAATACTACAGTGTATAATCCTAGTACTACGCCATGCATGCACAATAGGTCTGGGTATACCCGAAATGAGTAGGAAAAGTCCAGATTCTTTGTCAAAACATTAGTTATTTTTAGCGCATAACCAGAGGGACAGATACCATTGTTTTATAAACTCCCTTTACACAAAAGTTAGCAACCACAAATGCACATTTATGTTAAAAACCTGTGTGTGTTTCAATAAAACAAAACAGCATTTTTCCCACTCCATTCTCTTTTAATTTTCAGATCACTACTTCAGTGCATTGGAGCTGAACTGAAGATCTGAAAACAACTGTACTATCTTAACTACTTCTTCTTTTCCTCTCTGCCCTCCAAATGGGTCCTCGCTGTTCCCAATTACTGAACTGTCCTTTCATCTTCTCAAGGGAGATTCAATCTTTCCACATCTCTACCTACTGACGCTCCCTCTCTCAGTCATTTATTGAATTTCATCACCTCCCTTCCACCACAACTTCTAGCTCTCCACAAATTCACAAAGAGCACACACTTGTGCCTAACTTACTTCCCCTATATTTACTGATTTGTTTCTTCCAATGTGTTAAGAACAGGACAGACAGTGGGGGAGTGAACAAAACAAGAACAAAACCAGGAAGGATTTTCCAGTGCAAAACTTTATTCCTGCAAAACTGATTAAAGGTGGTTATGTCTACACTAGCAGTTTCTGTTAGGCAATAGGAGCATGTCTATCCAGTGAAACAGCTGCTGCTGAGAACCTGATGTCCATATTATACGCATTTTGCTGGAGATTTACTTCAGACTAACTCCAGTCTTGCACCTTTTACTGACTGCCACATAGCAGTTGGGACCATTTTGATTAATTTCATCCAAAAGTAATTCAGTTTATGCACTCTTAAATCACTCCACGTTGTAAACCAAAGTGGCTACAGTTGGAAAATTTGCTACAAAGGTCTTTCTCATCTGATTTAAGGGCTAATGTAGATGCATACATATCAAAAATGGTAATTTATTACCAGAATGACCACAGCTAACTTTGGGCACCAACTGAAGTATCAAAAGATTGAGAGTGTAGTTGTCAGAAATCCTTCTCTTTTCACAGCTGAGAGAAATAGAGCTTTCCAGAGGAGAAATCAGTAGAGAGCCCAGTAGAGCATGCTACAACTTGATATTGTTTGATGTGAAGAACTTAAAAATATCCAAAGAGGGATTAGAGGTTTATAAGAACAACATGAATATCTGGAGCTTATGTGTGGAATAAAGCAAGATGAGCTTCAGTCTTGAAAAAATCCCTAACTTTTAGGAAATATAAGGGACTTGTATGGGAGCTGTTTATACAAGGTTTGGTTACTACAGGATTCTTGCACTTTTGTATCAACAATAGATATTCACTGTTGGCACTGGTTCTGGACTAGAGAGATCAAAAATCTGATCTCATAGTGAAACTCTAATCTGCATGTGTCATCTATTCTACCCTTCACAAGTAGAAGGTCATTCTCAGCCTGAATCTCAACCATGGCTCTGCAGCAAGACCTGCCTTCGGCAAAAAACATTTTCTTCTTTCCCTGGTGTTTCTTTCTGTCTCTTTGCTCTGGTGTTTTGTCTTCACACATCCCTTTGGCTTTTATTTTCTTACGATATCCACAATCTTCTGTTTCTTTCTGTAGTCTCATATTTATATCAGCACCTGTTGAGGTCTCTATTTTTCTGTCATTTATCTCCTCTAGTTTCCTTTCCCCTCTAATTCTGTGTTTCCTTTCTGTCTTTTTCTTCTCTTGAGAGATACTGTCAATCTATCATTACTCTGGGGGTTATGCTTTAACATTTTGTAAAGAAGGAGAGACACATCTATAGAGTGCTTGGTCATTTTTGAAGCCATGAGGCAGCATTTACTTTTCTGTAGTTTTAGTGTTTTGCCTTTTTAGAGGGACACTTTTTTTTCAGCTAACTTTTAATAACACTCAACCTGTCTATCTAAAAAGCCACAAGCACACTACCTGAAATAGCAGTGTTCAAGTTCAGCCATTGGTTTGTAACAGCAAATGGCTGGGGGCAGTTGCCTCCACACTGTCTTGGAACAGATCACAATTTTTTTTTTTTTCCTACCACAATAACCATCGCCTTGCCTGTGCTTTCCTGCCCAGAGAATCAGTTGGCTCACTTCTGATGGAAATAAATCAACAAAATGTATGTAAAGTGGATGACAACAGAGTTTAGGCTCAAGTCTTGAACATCATAGCAATACGGACACAGCCAAAGAGTATTCAAAGAAGACGCATCAGCTTGCAAAAACAATTCACTAAATAGTGGAGAATGGACTAATATCATCACCTAACGTGGAACCTCTTAAGGGGCTGCTACATGGGTTGAGGTAAGAAGAAGATGACAATGGGGAAACAAAATTATTTTTGGTGGTATATCCCTGCTATATTCCCACCACAAACTGCTTGTCACCATGGATGAGTATGTACAAGTCATTAACAAATCCTACAGCTTTTGTGGCTAAGAATTGTTTTAAATGCAGTGACTATTTTATATGAGCAGTAAGATACACCAGCCCATGTTTAACTGGTCTATTAATAGGTACTTGGATGTTTTGGCCTGTAGCATTGTGCTTCACAACATAATTCAATAAAGTATAACCTCTTGTGGCCTGTTGCTCTGTTTAATTAATTTTAAAGTTCTTTCTAATTATTAACCTGAATTCTTTATTATTTTCCCTTTTTAATGGATGATTCAACACAGCTTTCATGCCTAATCCCACCCCCTCCAACTCATGTGGAAATACAGTCTGAAGGAAGGCTGGAATCTTAAGCCTTGATGCCTAACTGCCTGTTTTGTTTTCTGATATTGGATTAGTCATTCAGGTATGTTAAGCACTTTGATCAGTATTTTTTCTGCATTCTCTAACTGGATGAATAAATTCAACATGGCTGTGTGGGTGGGTTTTGTTGGGTTTTTTTTCTGTAAATATGGGAAAATAAGTATCATAATAAATCAGTTTTTAAGATAGTTATCCCTTAGCTTTCTTTTCCCCTCCTGTGGAGATAAAGACTGTGATAGTTTTGTTATAAAGTTCTGTGTTCATAACTTGTCCCCCTGTATGTGATTTGAATCCACTGAACAGTATATGCACTAAAGCTGGATGGGTTTTTTTTTAAGTTTGTCTTTGGTTTTGGCTATTTTCGTAAACAGTGTAATTTATTCCACCAAGTCTCCATAACCCTTTAAATTACAGTACAGCAATGAAACGTTCAGGCTTCAGGAGAAAATTGCTCCTGGGGAAAAAGTCAAACCTTCTGCCCTGTTATATGATACCAGAGTTTAATGAGTATGTAAAGTATCAAATTAAAAAATGTTAGCAGTTTATTATAGCTGAGCAATCACTGAATGAGAAACAGGTTTCCCTTTCATTGAGCATTAAGGACATGACCTGAGGCTGATAAGCACACTGCTGCCTCAGATTCAACATTTGATTTAGGGCTGGAGTAGTAGCTAGCCAAAAATCAACCTAGGTTTTGTTTGTTTGTTTAATCAATAATTTTCCAAGCTGCTTATAGGAAAGAAGTATTGTAATGAATTAAGAAATTAACTAGGTTTAAGTTATGCATTTACATTCATCATACTCAGTTTTTCTCCAAGCCGCTGCAATACAAATCATCCTTTGAAGACAGCTAGACCCTACACAACAATTCCTTACGGTTGTGTATATTTCACCACAGTTCTGCACACTTTTGGTGCCCATTCGTCTTCTCTGACATCTGTTCCTCAGTGCCTGCAAGATATGTTGTTAATGGAGAAATTACCGCTGAATTATGGAGAACGGAGGCAATGCCCTTTAATTCCTATGAGATACCCAAGGCCACCTTACAGGGTTTGTGAAGTTCTTGCCATGTGTCAGGACTCCCAGCTATTATATTACTGCGATCCCACAAGTTCAACATTTTGCAAACGCATAGTCCCCAGCACCAGGACACATTCCCATGTGAAGACCTCTGCCAGAAAGTCCCCTGCCTGCCGCAGGACCATGGCTTGCACGAGCCACCATCAGTGATCACTGCAGCTCTCACGTAGCCAAGTGTGCAGGTTCTCTTTTGCACCAGCAAGGACAAGCGGGATGACTGGCGTGTGCCCAAGTCCCGCTTGATAAGAAGTTGGGGTGTGTTGAGGGAGTACTGTTAAATATAAAACTCAGAAGAACTCACAGGTTCCCCAGCCTTGACAAGGCTTCTGCTCTTAAACCCTGCACTGCTGTTTTGTGGGGTCTGAGGCCCTCAGCCACGCTGAGCAGTCTCTTCCCCGGCTCGGTGACGGGCCGGGATGTCGGCTCGTGCACGGGTGGGGGTCAGGATCAGGCGTGGTGAAAGGAACAATGGTCAGACACAGCCCTGGGATGGCTGGGCAGGGCCACAGGGACAGAGCCTGGACCCACAGGGCGAGGGTCGGGCGCAGGCAGGGCTGAGGTGGCAGGGCTGGAGCTGGGCACAGGCCGGGTGAGCCGCAGCCGACAGCAGCTCCCACGGCTGGGGGTGCCCAGGTGGCAGCCACCCCCCTGCCCACCGTGCTGCCCGGGAGCCTCTCCCCAGGACCAGCGGCGGGAAGGGGCTGCTCTCAGCTGGCCTTGAGCCCCAGCAACCAAACCTCACAACGGCGGGCCCACGGGACCCCAAGCATCTCCCGGGCAGCACATGTTCCTCTCCATCTTGTCTCCACAGGCTTTCCCTACCACTCCCACGTTTTAGAGGAAGATTGCACTCCATACACTGGAGTTAGTGTTTTATACACAAGGCAATTTTTGAGTTGGCAAAGAATAACAAAGTATAAATAGGCCTATAACAAAATCAAACAAGCAAGTAAGCAGACATTTCCCTTCCACACAGGTAATTTAAAGGTTTTGTGAAAATTCAATTGGAGTTTAGAATAACTAGGACATAGCATTGCTAACACATTTTTCTTTCAATTAATTCATTCTTAATGCTTGGAATTGATGTTGTTTGTAATATGGTTGCTTTTTTTTTCACTTGTGTCTAATGGAAATGTACTACAGAATGAACTAGAAAAGAACTAATATGAGATACATGATCTGGAAAGGTAAATTTCTGAGAAAGACATTAGCAAGCAGGAAATACGGATTCTGAATAAGACTATCATCTCCGTCTTAATTACATTTGTTGACATAATAGTAATATTCTTCCCATTTCTTAAGTTTCATCCCTGACTGCTGTGATCACAATGAGCCCACAGTACAATTTGTTTGACCACACTTTATTGCATTTTCCATGTAAGTAATCCCCGTTCTGTCGCGTTGTCCTTCCTAATGCACTCTAACAGAGACGCAGAAATGCTCGTACAGAGTAGTGCAGCAGGTGGTGGCGGTTCCTTGGCTTCCTTCTTGCGATTTCTGGTCAGTTCAGCCTTGCCACTTTCCACAAATTTTGTTCATTTTTGCTTCTATTCAAAGAGTGCTCCATTTCTGGTTTAATCTTAATTTTTCTCCTGCTCAGTGCAGCTGTAGACATTATCATTTATAACGCAGCAGTATGCAGAAGGCCGAGTCAGAACATGTATCATGGTGGTTGGAGTTGTAGAAACCCATGAGAAAATGTGGCCCCCTCCCCTGCAACCTTTTTCTCATGGTCCTGATGAAACAATAAGTTTTCCCAGTGAGAAAAGAAGTGGCATATGGAAATTAAGACATCTTGGTTGCTTTTCACTCTCCACTTTTTGAAAGAGATTTGGCCAAAATTCAAGCCTGAAATAAGGGAGTACAAATTTCCTTCAACTTTATTTGCAACAAGCAATAGGAATTTAGTGTTGCAGGGGTCTTGTTTTTTTTAAGTCAGAACTAAATGTGTTTTGGCAGAACGCTAGAATTCTCCCTCTCCCCTCCCCAGCCCCAAACTCCCTTTTCACAGTCTGTTTGAACCTGAGCTTTCATTATGGTGTTTGTGGGATGCTGCACTCCGCCTTGGCTGCAGACTTGGGATAGGAGTAATACTTTTGCCTCTACCAAGTTCCCACACTGCATCCTCAGACAGTACTTTTGGTCTTTATATAAAAGCATCACCAGGAGACTGCAGACAAGAAGCACTGCTCTGGGCTCTCTTTTTCTTCTTTCCCACCTGTGGCAGCCACAGTCCAGCCCACTTGTGTTTCTCAGAAACTGCAGATAGTGTTTTGTTATGCTTGGGTCCCTTTCAGCACAGCATTTTTCTTTCTCTGATGCTAGTCAGTATCTTTCTCATAATCAATGAATGTCATTCACATTGGCAGGTTATTTTCATTCATCTTTACCAAGAATTCATTAATCACTGGAGGAGTTCTCCATAGAACATCCTGATTAATAGCCTCTCTGCTTTCTGGTTGAGTAGAAAATTTCTGTTGTAGTTGGTGAATTTCTCAGTCATTTAAGCACAGAATCTTAGAAATAACAGGGCTGAAAGTATTACCTAGTCCTACCTGCATACAGGCAGGATAAAAACCACTTAGACAAACACTAGAAGAATATGTCTTGCTTCTTAAAAAACCCAAACAAACAAACAAACAAACCCCACCAACCCAAACAGCCTATGCAGGCATCTTATTGTATTGCTTCACTAACCCTTGGCTTTAAAAAATTTCCCCAGCATCTAAACTAAGTGTTTGCTGAAAATTCAGCTGATTTCTCTCTGTCTTAGATATTATGGTCACTGAGAACAATCATTCACTGCCCTCATTATCACTGCCTTTTACCTAATGGAAGAAACTGTTGCTACCTCCTGCCTCTTATTCTTCTATCTATCTGCTAGACTGAATAAATGCAATTATTTCAACCTTTTTTCTTCTTCATAGATCACTTTTTCTAAACCTCTTATCATTCTTACTACTCTCTCTACCTTATTACAATCTTCTCTAAACCATGTTGTTGGACTTTGTTTCAGCCAAGGATCCACTAAAGCCAGGAAGAGCTACAAAAAGATTGCTTCCTATGTCTTACATCCAACAGTCATCTTAATTCATTTCAGAAGGAGATTTTCCTGTTTTACAACAGGATCACACTAATGACGTATTCATTTTGAGATCTGTGATAAGCCTTTTTTATCTTTTCCATCCAACTATATAGCCAGCTAGAACCTATTTTAAATGTGTGTATCTTATTTCTCCTTTCTAAGTGCAATGCTTGGCATTTGTCTAAAATCAATTACATGAAATTCAAAGATTTTTTCTCAAATCCTCATTTTGACCTCCAAAATGTGTTCGCCACCCTTCCTAGAGTGAATTCTGCTAAAAAGTTTGGATGTGTTGCATGGATTATACAGACTTCTAGATAGGAATAATGCATTGACTTTAAATAATCTAATTTAAGCAGATTTATATGATGTACTGGATCTTCAATGATCCTTTGTAAAAAAAAGCTACTGCTAGAGCAATTGTGTATTCACATAAGTTGTTTTCTCAATTGCCATTTCTACAGGCTGCTGCTCCACAAAGCCAGTCACTGTTTTCTTTCTTCAGCAGATCCTTGCCTCAATTCAGCAGACTGTGTTCTGTGAGTAGAAATCTCTATTATTTGCTCTTCTACGTTCCCAGTAACATAGAAAGGGATATACCATCCTGTCCATGAGGGATACATTTGCTGTTGCCCCTTCACCTGGTTTCCAATCTTACTCCAGCGTCTGCTTCCCTCCAGACTCTCCTGGATTCCACTGATGCTGTATTTACTGAGGTCTCCTGCAACCGTCTCCCCAAGGGCTTTGAACAGCTCAGTATATTAAACCATCTCTCTCACATTTCAGTAGGTATCTTGGTTACCTCACCAAAATCTTGGCTGCTACGTCCTATGAGGAATCAACCTTTGCACACATTATCACTTTGCATCTGGCATTCAGACCTTCAGTCTGTCAAAGCTTGGAATTTATTCAGTTCAATGCTAATTTCTATCATACCAAGCATTTCTAATTGAATTTGGGATGCTTTCTGCAGATTAGTTTTCCTCTTTCCCACTTCCATCTTCATGCTTGGCATAGGCAGACCTCGCAGAAGAACTGACAGTATATAAAGACCAATTACATGCTTCCACAGCCTATTGCAGCTTTTCGCTCTGCCCAGGATACAAAAAGTTAAGTGCTGGAGCACCCTGAGTAAGTCATTAATATATATGTGCCAAAAAATAAGGAACCAAGGTAAGTGCAGCAGGGAATGGCTCCAGTTTACTACTTGACTTCCAGAAAGGGAAATAGAATGACTTCTGAAAAGAGATTGCATTGAATGAGTGAGCAAATTAAAAATTGGAAAGATGATAAGAGAAAGATTTAGAAAGTCTAACAATGCTTTGAAATCCTCTTAGTGCTGCTGTCACTGCCATAACCAGCCTGCTGCTCTGCTACTTTGTTAAATCAGCCCTTCTAAATGCAGTACTTGTCAGTGACACTACTCGCAATTTGGTGCCAGTTCAATACTTAGCAGAATAGGCAATTGCAGTGGGAAGTTTTCTTTTCAAACCTGTGTTCATACCAGATGACAAAGTCCAAGGTTGTCCATGGTAAATTGATACTTTGGTTAATTGTCAATAAAATGAGACTAATGGTACAGTTCTTTATAAGGACACTATTTATAGTATTTAATATCCTCAGGCTTTACATTCATTGGTATTCACCATATAGCAGAGCTAAAATGAAGAGTCTCCTAAATATCTCTATTTTAGTCTCTGTTTGCTTTGAGCTTTATCATCCATTTCAACATATATTGGCAAGGTACTCCCACTTTGTTTTAATAAAATAGACCAGAATCAGTGAAAAAGATTGCTTGAGCTTTCCTTAAAGCACACAAACAAATTTTTGCACATTCCTGGCTTAGAGAGTAACATAAGAGTAAACCATATTTTATTCCCCTTTTGCCTATATTGAGGCTTTATGATGAGTTTATTGAGTAGAATCTGGTTCTTAGTATTGAAGATCCTCAAACCAGTAATAAACATTCATTTAAGAAAACATTTCCATAAATGTTTGATTATGAGCACATGCCTAAATCCTGTTAAAGTCAATGCGACCTAAGTATATGCTTAAACTTTTGCAAAATAACCAAGGATTTTCCTATATTTTTAAAAACTAAATTGGGACCTAAGAGAACTTATTAATGAGAAAATAAATTCTTATTCAAATTTTGTGCTTTAAAACATATTTATACACAATGTGATCATGTATGATAACTTCCTATAAACTATCTGCATTAGCTGCTTTATGATCTTGCTCTAGGATAATGACTATGTACAGTACTGAAATCTGTACATTGTTCAAAGCTCTCCTACAATTATTTGGAAAATGTAATTACATCTGCTTATGGAATTTTTCAGCAAAATCTTTTAAATATTCTTGTGTTATCTAGAAAACTGCATTTTCTATATGGGACTGTGCAACTGAATGATTTGAAAAAGACAGGGTCCATCCAAGAGCTGATGCAATGTTTGAAAGTAATGCTGGTCAAATAGATGTGATAAAAGTACATAAATAGTAAAGAGTTTTGACTACCTTAGATTAAAAGCTGATGACATTAACAGTAGCTTCTGTCACCCACAGGTGATCCCAAACTGCTTTATATATTATACATAGCAAGAACAATCCCCCTACTACTGGAATACAATTATCCCTATGGGAGAAGTGTACAATAATCTCTGTGGAAGAAGTGTGGTATTCCATGATAGCAACTACATACTCTACCAAGGTGTATTGGGTTTGCATGGCAAGGTTTTGGTAGCAGCGGGGCTACAGGGGTGGCTTCTGTGAGAAGCTGCTAGAAGCTTCCCACATGTCTGACACAGCCAATGCCAGCCGGCTCCAAGACGGACCCGCCGCTGGCCAAGGCTGAGCCCATCAGTGACAGTGGTAGCGCCTCTGGGGTAACATAGTTAAGAAGGGGAAAAAAACCCTGCGCAATGGCAGTCAGAAGGAAGGAGTGACAAGATGTGAGCGGAACAACTCTGCAGACACCAAGGTCAGGGAAGAAGGAGGGGGAGGAGGTGCTCCAGGCACCGGAGCAGAGATTCCCCTGCAGCCCGTGGTGAAGACCATAGTGAGGCAGGCTGGCCCCCTGCAGCCCATAGAGGTCCATGGTGGAGCAGATATCCACCTGCAGCCCATGGAGAACCCCACATTGGAGCATGTGGATGCCTGAACGAGCCTGTGACCCCGTGGGAAGCCCGCGCTGCAGCAGGTTCCTGGCAGGACCTGTGGACCCGTGGAGAGAGGAGCCCACACTGGAGCAGGTTTGCTGGCAGGACTTGTGACCTCGTGGGGGACCCATGCTGGAGCAGTCTGTTCCTGAAGGACTGCACCCCGTGGAAACAACCCACGCTGGAGCAGTTCATGAAGAACTGTAGCCCGTGGGAAGGAGTCACATTGGAGAAGTCCATGGAGGACTATCTCCCGTGGGAGGGACCCCACGCTGGAGCAGGGGAAGAGTGTGAGGAGTCCTCCCCCTGAGGAGGAAGGAGCAGCAGAGACAACGTGTGATGAACTGACTGCAACCCCCATTCCCTGTCCCCCTGCGCCGATGTGGGGGAAGAGGTAGAAAAAATTGGGAGTGAAGTTGAGCCTGGGAAGAAAGGAGGGGTGGGGGGAAGTTGTTTTAAGAGTTGGTTTTATTTCTCATTACCCTACTCCGATTTGATTGGTAAGAAATTAAATTAATTTTTCCCCAAGTTGAGTCTGTTTTGCCCATGACAGTAATTGCTGAGTGATCTCCTTGTCCTTATCTCCACCCATGAGCCTTTCGTTATATTTTCTTTTCCCTGTCCAGCTGAGGAGGGGAGTGATAGAGCGGCTTTGGTGGGCACCTGGCATCCAGCCAGGGTCAACCCACTACACAAGGTAATTTGATGCAATTGCAACCTTGAACGCTTATATCCAGGAAGCGTAAGTATATAAAAAATTCTCTACAGAAACAAATACATATATAAATATGTCTAGAAGGAGAGGAGGGAAAAGGGTGCTTTAAAAATATAACTTCTACATTTAATTTTTCTTTTTTATTTTTTTTTTTTTTAATGGGAATGAGATAAAAAGGAAGTCCCTCCAGGTTTTGCATAATCAAAGGTAAGCAAGACTTACAAAACTTTCATTCTCACTTCCTCTACTCACCTCTGTGTTACTGTGCTTTTACTTGACTCTTAAAAGGACAGCAATAGTTGCCAGTAATTAACACGTTTTCTTCCTTTCTTTTCCTGCTTCCCCCATACTGATACAACAAAATAGTCAGTAGCTGATAAATGGCTGTCCCTGGTTGTCTGAAACAATGAATTTGCTTGCAGTATTAAAAGTGTCCATGCAAGTCCTGCATGTTTACCAATGGTATGGTAGTCATTCTTCTTCTTGTTTATTGCAATAGCCTTTGTCCCCAGAGGGCTCTTGTGATGTCAAGCTATGTGGACACATGAGATAGCAGGGGAAGACGGAGAAAAATTCTGAGTTGTATGCTACAGAATTTGCATATCATTCACACGTACTCTTTCTTTTTTGACCAAATCTACTGTTTGCAGGTGAGAAAAATTTATTTGGTGAGAAAACAAGATTCTTTTCAAGATGAATACATCAGACCATCAATTGTCAGAAAACCTAGGGAATCTGATTAATCACTCTGTGATTCAGTGCTATAATACTTCAGTTCCATTGAGTTCAACCCCAGTTGTGCTGTTGTGTTGGAAAGGGCCCATTCACAGGCACACACATAACAAACACAATTTAAAAAGGCACTCTCTCAAATTTTCCTCCTCTTCAGTCCATCATTTATATGGACAGTTACACACTGCCTATACATATATTGTACATACCCACAAAAGTATGTTAAAAGAACTTATTAGTTTGAGTGCTCAATAGCTCAAAAATGCCAAGTTTGAGGTTACTACTGCAATGTTAATTTGATCCCTCATACATATGCATTATGTTATAATCTTTAATTACACTATTACACAACATCTTTTCCACAGGACCTCAGCCTCACTACAGGCCATGAATGTGTGATGCTCACTTAGTGATCAATAGGATGATCAATATTTTCTTTTACCCTCATTATTCAGTGTGTGACCCAAGGCTTTACTTACTCATACAATTCAAACCTTATTTCTGAATAGGAACTATGATTAATTCCTCACAGGCTACTCTAAGAAGTTCATGACAAGGGTATCCCAGTGCTTCATAAATATGGAAGCACTTATTTCTACAAATACCCCAGTGGGGAATATGGAGATGTTACTCCTATTTTGGGGGCAAAAAACTGAGGTACAGAAGTCAAATCCGTGCAATAGCTGGTGATGAATTTCAGAGTACAAAGCATTAGTGTCCTTCAGCCTTTGAAACTCAACACCAGTGAAAGCCTACAAGACTGCAGTCTTTGTGCAGATGTGGTTTAAGTGCCTTGCCCAAAATTACATGGACACTATGGTAAGGACATGAATAGACATCAGCTGGCACAACAATATTTAAGCATCATTACTTTACTACGATTATATTTTTCCTCCTTGCAAGTCATTCACTGCATATTTTTATTAGGGATTTTGACTTTTTCATTTGTGTAAGTGGACTTTTAAAATTTCAAATATCTTTCAAAATAGGAAAAACCATTTCTCTTTCACTTTACAAATAAGGACCATACCAGAAATTATGGCCAGATGTCAAACTCCCCAGAATAAATGCAAAGATAAGCAAATAAACTTAAAAGAAAGTGTTAGTTTAGATTTTGGATTTCTTCTGACTTTTTAATCTGATAAAAAATTAAGCCTGTAAAAGTGATCTAAAATAACAAGCACATCATGATTACAAGGCCAGATGCAAGCAAATATATTTTGGACATATTCTTTAAAACCCTGTAGCTCTATCTTCCAAGTTTGTAGGTTAATTTCTGTAAGTTCCCAGAAGCACATCAATAACTCAGTCTCTGCCTTGCTAAAGGCCCTCTTTTTCTTATGCCTCTAATATGAATTGGATCTCAAATCATAAGCAAATAGTATTCACACTTCTGTAGATTCAGGACTAGTCTTTATATACTAGTACACTTCTGCAGTTTGCTACACTAAGACACAGAATTTTCTATGTACAGATCAACTCAGGTTTGATACAAACTATCAGAAAAGTTGCCAAATTAATTGGGACTTTTATCATAGAATCATAGAATAGTTTGGGTTGGAAGGGACCCTTAAAGGTCATCTAGTCCAAACCCCCTGCAGTGACCGGGGACATCTTCAACTAGATCAGGTTACCCAGATCCCCGTCCAGCCTGACCTTGAGTGTTTCCAGGGATGGAGCATCTACCACCTCTCTGGGCAACCTGTGCCAGTGTTTCACCACCCTCATTGTAAAAAAATGTCCTCCTTATATCTAGTCTGAATCTACTCTCTTTTAGTTTAAAACCATTACCCCTTCTCCTATCACAACAGGCCCTGCTAAAATATTTGTCCCCTTTTTTGTATAAGCCCCCTTTAGGTACTGGAAGGCTGCAATAAGGTCTCCCCGTAGCCTTATCTTCTCCAGGATGAACAAACCCAACTCTCTCAGCCTTTCCTCATAGGAGAGGTGCTCCAGCCTTCTGATCATTTTTGTGGCCCTCCTCTGGACCCAATCCAGCAGGTCTATGTCTTTCGTGTGTTGAGGGCTCCAGAGTTGGATGCAGTACTCCAGGTAGGATCTCACCAGAGCAGAGTAGAAGGGCAGAATCACCTCCCTCGACCTGCAACTACATCAGCCAATTCCCTCAGGACTCTGGGATGCATCTCATCAGGTCCTATAGACTTATGGATGTTCAGGTTCCTCAGGTGGTCATGAACCTGATCTGCTCTTACAGTGGGAGGGACTTTGCTCCCCCAGTCCCCGTCTTGCAGTCCCTCCACTCGAGAGGTGTGGGAAGAGAGATTGCCGGTGAAGACTGAGGCAGAAAAATTGTTGAGTACCTCAGCCTTCTCCTCATCCGTTGTTACCAGTTTGCCAGTCTTGCTCATCAGCAGGGGGTATGCTTTCTTTGACCTTCTTTTTCTGGCTGACATACCTGTGGAAGCCCTTATTGTTTGCATCCCTTGCCAAGTTCACCTCCAGCCACGCCTTGACCTTCCTGACCCCATCCCTACACAACCGGGTAGCGTCCCTATACTCTTCCCAGGATACCTGTCCCTGCTTCCACTGCCTGTGCATTTCCTTCTTGCGCTTTAATTTGACCAGCAGGTCTTGACTCAGCCATGCTGGTCTCTTGCCTTCCTTGCCTGATTTCTTACACCTGGGGATGGAGAGCTCTTGCGCTCTATGGAAAGCCTCCTTAAAGGTCTGCCAGCTCTGTTCTGCTCCCTTGTCCCTGAGGACAGTTCCCCAGGGGGTCCTATTGACTAACTCCTTGAAGAGCTGGAAGTTTGCTTTCCTAAAATTCAAGGTCCTGACCTTACTCTTCATCTGACCTGTATCCCTCAGGGCTGTGAACTCCACCAGCACACGATCACTGCAGGCCAGGCTGTCTCCAATCTCGATGTCAACAATTAGGTCACTTGCGTTGGTGACCAACAGGTCCAGTGTCTCATCCCTTCTGGTAGGGCTGTCTGTTACCTGGCTTAAGAAGTTATTCTCAATGTACTCCAGGAGTCTCCTGGATTGCCTACAGCTCGCCATGCTGCTCTTCCAGCAGATGTCCGGGTAGTTGAAGTCCCCCAGCAGGGTGAGAGCCTGCGAGTGCAATGCCTCCTGTAGCTGGAGTAAGAAGGCTTCATCAATAGACTCCCCTTGATCGCGCGGCCTTTAGTAGACACCAACCACAAGGTTCCTTTTGTTGCCTCAGTCTCTAATTCTTACCCATAAGCTTTCAACCTGCTCGTGGCTATTCTTCAGAGACAGCTCTTCCCACTCTATCAATTTCTTGATGTAGAGGGCAACCTCTCCACTCCTCCTTCCTTGCCTGTCCCTTCTGAACAGCCTGTAGCCATCAATAGCTGCACTCCAGTCATGGGATTCGTCCCACCAAGTTTCAATGATGAATAATAAGAAGATGAATTATAAAAAGAATCTCATTATGGCTGTGTGAAAGCTTTGGCCCACAGTTTCTTCACGGTTACAAGGGGAATCCTTTGGAGAAAAGCTGTGTGGACAGACTGTTATGGAGTTACCTCTCAGGTAAGGAGCAGTTCTAAATAATACAAGGTACATCAATGTACATACATGAATTCTTATATAAGTATGCTTACAGAAAATATATGGTTATAAAAATTAAATAAACATGCATTGTTGTTTTATAAAAGACTTAAAACATTCTCAAGAGCACAATTATAACAGGTAAAAGATTATTCCTTGTATTTTCTGTTGAGAACTAGTTGAAGGTCAGTTATTAATAGTTATTACAAAATAGATTGTTTTAATTAAACCTGTTGTACTAAAAAAAGTCTGTTATTTATTTGACACCTAGATTTATTTTCCTCAGTTATCGAAGCTGAAGTAACCCAATGGCAGTAGTTACACAAGTTCTCTTAGTGTTAGCTTCAGGTTGGTGAGAAAGCTGACATTGACTCAAAAACAAAGTGAAGTTTAAAAAAAACCCCACAAAGTGTTATTTGGGTAACTTACTGTGTAGAGCACTCCCTGTGGTGTGTGGCTTATTTCTGTGTATGTTGTGGCTGCTTTCATGGTTTTCCCCAACAGCTAAATCAAAAAAAAAAAGAAAACTACAAAACACAGAAGAAAAGAGCAGTGCTCTGTCAGAAGGAGTCGTTGGTGCCAGCACACTGTGTAATGCAGAGGTGTGTGATGTTACTGGCAATAGCATCCAGCTGCATCCAGCCCCATCATTAACCCTCCACATATCAATTTGCCTGAAAGAAGTATCACCACTGCTAAACCTGTTTCCCAGCAGAGCAGCTCATAAAGTAATAGTTTGGCACTCTTTATGTTTATTTTGCATAATTTCTTCTCCTTTCCACCTTCTAGCTCAGTCGTTTAAACATGATAGCCTCAGCATGCTACTGCAACAGAACAGCTTGACTGACTTTCCAATACTCGTGCCCCACCAAAGAGTAATTTTAATCCATGTATTTGAACGGTGTCCCAGAACAAAGAGACAATCAGCTAGATTTCACATTGTGGTGTGCAACTCATCACTCTATAGATGAGGGAAAAACAGTTTTTGAAGATTATTACGGTTTTACGATAACTGCACTTGTGTTTTCTAACATCTTAGATTTTGCATAAGGCTCTTAGTAAGGTCATTGGGATGTTAACAACATCAGTGCTTTGCAGATAACCACACTTCTTCCAACAGCACTATTTGTCTTGTTAAAATTTGTTCATCAGAAACTACTCTCCAGACAGTGATTGAGCCAAAAGAAGTCATCTAAGGCCCTAGCCAGCCCTCATAGTTTGAGGTAAAGGAATTTAATGTTCTTTTCCTTGGAGAAGGAGGCAAAGAAGCTTCACTAAGCAATGTAAAACTTCCTGTGGATGCTACTCAAAAAGAACTGAGGACCATATTGCATCATGTTAATGGTTAAACTTCATTCCTGCTCCCACACTCTCCTAAAATGACCGAGTGATAGGCCTGTGCTTAACACTTTGAGAGAATCTTAGAAAGTAATCACGTATATAGGGGTGTGGCAATTACAGAAAAACTCTACATTATTTTTTTTTAGATCGGAATAAATAAGGCTTAAAATTCTTATCCTTGCACAATCTTTCCAGTTTCAGTTTCCCATTCTTCCACAAATTTTCTATGTTGAACAAATTGCTTAGCGCAAAAAACTCAGAGCATACAGAGTCTTCTACATTGATTTTAATGGAAGTGAGGCTCATACGGGTTTTTAGAATTCAGACCTTCATCTCCTTATATTACAAAAAGGAATTACAGTGCAGAAGTGCCTCAAACACCTGTCAGCCAATGTGACATGGACATGATACATCACCGGATAGTGCCAGAAAGAGCTACCAGCTTCTGTCTGAGAGCGGTGCAGCAACTGTGGTGTTGTGGTGCCCATCAATTAACCACAACAGCCTCAGAAACACCTCCGTGCTGACACAGTTGTATCATTTTCCACCATTTCAGCTAGTTCCAAGGTCTCTGCACTAGTTTTATCTTACAAGAGTGCTCAAAATTATCACAACTTAAATCTTGCAGTTTATTAACAGGACCAGATTCCATGACAGGATCCTGGAGGATTTGCCTTATTAAAAATAATGTTAACGGCTACATTTCTACTGTAATTTTCCTCTCCTTGTAGATGGAAAGCATAGATAATAATAAAAAAAAATCTTGAAGTTCAAGTATATTCTAATGTTCATGCCAATATCTGCTTGTAAAACTGTGTTATAGCTGGGAATACTTTGACAATGCTATAAAACCTGATTTTCTGGCACTGCATTAGCTTGTTCCTGGAAGAACTGTCTTCCATGGTACGGTACTTAATATGTCTCAGAATAAAGATTTTCAAAACACTGGTTCCATGGGCACAGTTTAATCACTCAAGCATTCAGCTGTTTTAAACTACTGATATATTTTCAGAATATGTATATAATTCAACAATATACATTTCTCTGTTAAAAAAAAAAAAAAAAAAAGTAGAAGAACTGGCATGGTGTTATTTTTATTTTCCCCCACAGATAACTGCCTATTCACAATAACAATTCTGAGATAACTCAGAAATGTATAGATAGTATCACCACCTAACCTCTTTCAGATGAAAAGTAAAGTACACTTCTCTACTATAAACCCCTGTAGCACAGTGCACATATTAAACATAAATAAACCAGCAAAAATCACTTCACTACACATATGATTCTCTCCTCTGGGAGAAGATGAGGGGATGGATAGACCACATTTGAATTCATCATCACATTTCTTATTGGAAAGGCTGAAGATGAATGTGACATAAAAACCTGAATACATTACTG
Source organism: Phoenicopterus ruber ruber (assembly GCA_009819775.1). Lineage (NCBI taxonomy): Eukaryota > Metazoa > Chordata > Aves > Phoenicopteriformes > Phoenicopteridae > Phoenicopterus > Phoenicopterus ruber. The sequence goes on along the minus strand of CM020215.1, from coordinate 182,817,623 downwards.
CAGTAACTGTAGCTCTATTCTGGTGGGAGAGGAAAATTTAATTGCAATCAGACACCAAGAAAGAGACAGATCCAGAAAATTCATATTTAAATTTACTTTTTAAATTAATCCAAAGTTTGGGGCTTACAGGTCAGGCCATGTCGAGTAGGTACACAGTTAAAGTTTTTAGATGTCTTTATGCCCACTTTTCCCATGACTTAGACGCACCTTCTATCAATACCCAGGAAGGCCAAAATAGACATATGCTGTGTGAGACTTTATCTATAGCATCTCTGTCCAACGTCTGTGCTCTAAAGTAGTTTTCTTTGGGAGTATCTGTACCATAGTTCATTTCTGCTCTGAAGGGAAGAGCCAGTGTGATTTCTAGTTTTAATAAGAATGACCATAAAACATTCAGCTATAAAATATTAAAGCTAACTTTGCATCCTTAAAATTTGTTTGTCTGTGGGTGGGTGTATAATAGAAAAAAATAGTTATAAATAAAGTCACTTAAACAGTAACAGGCTTCCCTGTTTTAACCCAAGCCATTAGCCCAGTATTCACCAGCTTACAGTTTCTTTCAGATAGAAAGGGGACAGAGTGATAATGGATATGACCATCAATCAAATGGCCCTGCTTATTTCTGAAGAATCATTTTAGAAGCTTATTTTCTAGGCACAGGAGGGACCAATGAAAAGGAAGATTTTAATGTACTCTTACAGCCAGACTTCTGTCAAGCAGCACTTGTCCCAAACACCACCACTTGAAGTTTTGGAGATGCTTAAAGTTATGCATACTGTTGCATTCATGTTAATTCCTGATTACCTGCCCTGACTTTAAGTCCATTTCTGTCTTCTACCCCCATCTCAGATTAATGGGCACCCTTCCCTAAAACAAGTGCTCAGCAAAGCCTTCCAATAACATAGTTTTAAATCTTGGGAAATTTCATACGTGCTTTTGTTTTGGGCAATGTCATACACAGGTATTTTCTTTTGAGGCTGCTGTTGTTTCTTAAAGTAATGAAGAATGAGTGTTAACGGTTCTAGTTTCAGTAAAATTTTCACAAAAGCGAACCATAGTCTACAAGACAAATTCTAAAAGAGACAAGACCTCCACTGACTTCAATGCCTTTGCTGTAAGGGGCAAGCACAGTCCCTTGACATTCACTGTGCTTGGAAGTAAAAGTATGGAAATTTGAGCCAAAAAAACAGTGATCGAAAGCCAGGCACACCACCTATCAGTGGCATCGGCATTGCTGAGTTGGGCTAACCGGACTCCCTTCCACGGGTGTCTGCTGTGGCCAGTTCATTGTGCTCTACTGCCCAGTCTCAGCAGGCAGCTGTTTCACTTTCATTCTTGTGAAGCTCTGCTCCAATACACCGTACAATTTGTATGGACTTTACTGTCACTACTGAAATGTTCTCTTATGCATTGCAGCTCCCTGATGTGTCTAATTGTGTTACACTGTCAGTTTTATGAAATCTACTGCAAAAAACACTTTATTCTTCTGTCTTTTCTGTGATGTTGTGCTTTTCTTTCTTGTATTAAGTGTTTGCTAGTTTTCTATTAGATGTTTTCTACTTTAATTAGATGTTTGCAAGTCTTCTGGCTTTAAGCTTGTAGGCTATAATCAAACTGCAATGCTTGATTTTGACATTTTTTACTGTCAAATATCTAGAATGTGCTTGAGTAGTTTTGGGAGAGTGCATGTAACTAAACTGTAGAAATACAATATGCTAATAGCTTCCAAATAGAAAAGACATACTCAAATGGTCATGAGTTTAAAATACTGTTTCCAGACTTTTCTCTTTTTTTGAAAATAATTATTCTTGAAGTAAATCTAATGTGGAATACATCAGTGGATACATGAGTCTACTTTACAAACATTTATTTGATAATGATGTCTATGAATATAAACTTCCAAACCTTAAAAAGGTATGCATTTATGCATTTTTTATCTTTGTCCACATACATAAAAGGCGTAGCTATATCCAGTTATCATAGTTTTAGGCATACTGTTTTCCTACCCTTTAAAAGATTTAATCCTCTGATCACACTGAGAATTTTTTCATAGACTTTCCTGGGTAAGTATTCTTTATATACTCTGACATTTTTTCAGTGTAACAAGCACAGCAAAATGTAAGAGAATTCATACAAAACTTCAACTCTCTTCTAGCTTTTTTTCTTTAATAACACCCTTCATATCGATGTGGAGAAAATGCCACTTTAAATCAGAAAATACACATGGATCTAAAAATTATGAGAAAAGAAGGCACTACATATTAAAATCAACATAGGAACATTGCTACATTTGAAAAAGGTCTTTTATTTTTAAGGCAATGCATTATAAGAAAAGAGAAGCTCAGATATTGTAAAGACATATGGAAGGAATACCTAGAAGAAAATGGGAAGGAAAAAAGTCAATGACATTTAAAATATGAAATGTATTTTTCTGCCAGCACAAAGATTAGCTGTGACAGGGACATCTAAATACATTATGAAGAGCTGCATGTAAAGAGGTGTACGTAGAGAATCATTAGAAATGCATGAGGACATCTTCTGTTGATCCAACAAAACCTATGAAGAATGCTTTAATATATCTTCTTCTGTAATGTCTCAGGATTGTCAACTCATGATTTTTTTGTAACTCTCACAATATTCTATGGGTTTTTTTAAAGCCTAAACTCCTTTTGTCAAATAATTGTTTATAAAATAATCTGAAGTGTCTTACTTTAAACGTTTGTCATCTTCAGGTTTGCTAAGAAAAGACTGTAGGTGCATAGATTCTGAGAATTTAAAATCAAAATAGCAAAGAAACTTCATCTTCAAATTATTACTATTTAAAAGTCATTTTAAAATAACAAGTCTTTGGTGTTTGAGTCATATTTTTTTAATGTTCAGAGATGGTAACATTTCAGCTATTGGTATATAAATACACACAATCTTTTGAAGAACATTCTCACAACACACAGTATCTATGGAAATCTGACTCACTTCAAAGAATAAACAGCCTTCCCACGTTATACAATGCAATTTGGGTTGCACTGAAACCATCTTAAAAATCAGGAGCCATGCTATGTTCACAGTTTCAACCTAAACCAGCCAATTTAGATGCACAGTCAAATACAGAGGAAGAAAGGGAGTTACATGTCATCTTTGACATGACTGCTCTTTCAGAATGAAAGTATTAATTTAAAAGGCTTTGAAACAGCTTATCGGTGGGATATCTCACATTTTAAAAATGTTCTGGAAGTCCAAAACATTCCGTAAGAGTTTGGTTTCTTCTATCTCTCCTGTCAACTGTCTGCATCTATATATTCTGTAGACTTGTTTTTTAAATGGGTAGCTTTTTAGAATTCCTTAGAGAAGCAAGAAGTGTTTCCACGGTATTTCCAAGAAGGATAAGAGAAGACTTTGTGACTCCCCCCAAAAGATCACAGAAGATCTGCTGTACACACAGATTTAAATAATCTAGCAGAAAGGGCAGGGATAGGCACACAGAATCTGTAAGCAGTTAACATAAGCCATCCATCTATTAGTTCTCATTCCAGGGACATGGTTTAGTGGTGGACTTGGCAGTGTTAGGTTAACAGTTGGACTCAATGATCTTAAAGGTCTCTTCCAACCTAAACAATTCTATGATCCTATGATTCTGGCTGCTGAGCAGTGAACGCAATGAAAAATGTAACACGGGCATTATGCCTTCTTTCCTTCTGGAGTTCTCAGCTGCATGCAGGAAACCAGGAGACCACGGCCTAGCAACACGGTTGCAACCGGATTATAATGCTGAGCAGCTCGCAAAAGAGCCACAGGGTATCTGAAAGCAGGGAGAGACACGTCTTTTGCACATTCATGGCCTTTGTCTCTCTTCTCTGACTGAAATCACATTTCCATAATAGATGTAGCTGAAAGAGAGGTCCTAATGCTCTAGGAGCTTGTTGGCTAGAGAATTTCCAGAGGGCTTTCAGGTCTGGTCCACTTCCATACAAAGTGCAGAGTTACCCAACACCTATCATTTCCTCTCAAGTGCTATCTTAGAGAAAAATAGTCTTGCAATCAGTCTTTGTATTTTCATAAACGATTGGGTTTTTTCTGCCGGTGAGGATGACCTCTTGAAAGCAGATCCATGCTCTATGGGAGGTCAACTTCAGCTGCAGGGATTAGAGATCCATTTCTATTTTGGATGGCAGAGAACCAGATTTGAGGGGACGGGAAATTCTGCGTATTACCATCAGATCTCATTGTTGCCATATGCAAAATTTGGTTAAACACCAGCTCCCCCTACCTTTGGGAAAGGTGTGGACAAAGGTACTGAGATGGAGGCACGGAGAAGAATGGCTGGTGTAGTGAAATAGCTCAACATGAAGTATTAGGGAAGAGTCTGACCTACCAGAAAGAGAGGAAAGCAAATATGTTTTAGGGTTTTCCTATGATGGGGTTTGCAGAATATTCACCCATTACGAGGGCAACTTCCACATAGGGTTAGAATCATCAACAAACAGTCCAAAATGTTCATGTTTAGCTGAAAAGTAAGGCCATTAAAAAATCCTTTAATCGGAGACAATCTGTCTGTCTTTGAACTTAAGTTGACTAGACCATTGCAGCCCTCAAGTACAGTAGCACTAGTATGTTGTTTACTGAATATTCCTGTGTTAGTGACTGGTTATTCTAAAATATCACTGAAATACATTTAGCAGCCTTACAGTATCAAGCAGGAACCTTGCCTTTCTCAGCCAGCACTGTCCTCAAATTCCAGAATAATCTGTCAGGATCATCTCACAGACACTTTTCTCTTTTTTAAACCCTCTCAGGTTTTTGGGCAGATGGATGCAGTATGACAAAGAGGTATCAGATTCTCTTAAAAAAGCATTTGAAAAGAACTATACACATCAATGTTTTTCACAAAGTATCGTTAGAGGTATCATTAAAGTGTTTGCAGAGACACTACAGAGACAATCCAATTTTATGGAAAGGCTAATTCTATCTCTGACAAATTCATTTGAATCTAAATATTTTTTATTGCCTGCCATACTCATTGTGCCAGTGATTCCTAAATACTTAGCCATATGTGATTTAAAATTATGCCCATCATTGATTTTCCTTTTTCTCCTTTTGCACAAAAAATAAAAATCAACAGAAATTAATGACGTTTTTCAATCTTCATAGAGAAATGAGAGAGAGAGGGATCTACAGATGTTACTGACAGTTACCATGGTTATAAAATGTGTTTTCTTTCATCAAGCTCATTGTACATTTTCTAGTGTAAGACAACAAGAGATAATTTTACTATGTCTATAAAGTCCACAGCTTGATAAAAGAAGAAAGGCAGTACATAATTAATAGTTTATATTACACTCAGGACAGTAAAAAATCTGTTATATTCGAAGGATTTCATGACATAGTCCAAATATTTAATATTCAGTATGATCATTCATCAAAATGTCGGCTTAAGATAAATATGTATCAATATAGATAGCAGATGAAGTTCTAAAGATTAAGCACAGGAAGAGAGGAAAACAAAACAAAGCCAAAGCAATGCAGCAAGGAACAATCGTACAAACCATCTCCATCCAATAAACTGTCAGCTTCTTTATCAAACCCAGTCTGAGAAGCTGAGGAATTAGCTTCAAGAATAGCTTTATATCATCATCGTTTATCAGGTAAATATCTATCCTTGTTCCAGAAAATACACTGCAAAATAGCCAAAGGAGATTCAAGAAAAATCAGAATTAAAAAATACTTATATAACCCATACTATATTAAGAAACACAAAATTCCATTAGGAAGAAAAGGAAAAAAAAAAAAAAAAGAAGGAGAGATTTTCTCCTGGCAAGTTCCAGAAAGAAAGCAGTCACTTTAAACAACTGATGGGAAAGCTCTCTGCTGATCTCTGTTGCCCTTTAGTACTATACTGTGAGGCTGGTGTCAGAAATACTTTGTGTATCAAAAATATTTTTTTCAGCTCTCAGTGGTAGACTAAATACTATGTCAAAGAAAGTCACAAGAAGTTTATAAAGTATTGCCTCTACTCAATCTAATCCCTCCACAGAGACTTCAGATTCCCACTGAAATCTCAAGTGTCTGCTTTCAGCATTGTTTGTCGGAATCTTTGTTCTCCAGTAAAGTGTTTCCTTTCATTAAGTCACATTACAGACTCATCATTTCCACCTTTCTCTGCTGAGCATCCACCAGTATCCACACTTCACTTTTCCTCCAATGCCTCTACTTGCCTTTCAACTTTCATTATCCTCATTAGAAACACATCCATATTTTTGCTTTCATCTTTTCCTTTAAGGAGCTGAAGGATGGCAAAACAGTTTTCAAAGGGAGCTGGGTCAGAAGCATAAGACATTTCTGATGAGGTTTTTCTACTACGCAAAACAGAGCAAAGCAGGAAACAAGAGGAAACAAACTAGACCTGTGTGAAATTAATATTTTTTTCTCTCACAAACAGTTTTCTGAGAAAACACAACTTTTTATAGAGTCTGGTGAACAATTTGGGAAATATTTTGAAAAAAAATCTACAGTAGCTCCATGGTTTCAGTGATAATTATATTGATTGTAAACTTCTGGCACAGGGAGTGTATATTCCTATATACCTCATTTAGCCCATTGGACAGTCATATTTTCACAAAGGTGTCTTGAGAAGATCTTACTAAAACTGAGTAACTTCTACTTTCTACCAATAAGGCTAATAATTTTGTTCCTATGTCAAAACATTTTTGCAAAACTCATCAATTTCTAGCTCTGGCTATAATGAAAATGAAAGAAGAAAACAAATCCCATAAACACTGAAGCAAAAAATGTCCTTTTTCATGAGTCCTGTATAAACATGTTTTGTCAACTGTTTCACCAATTACAGCAGAGCTGTAAATCTACCAGCATGTGCTAGCTTCAAGAATCTCTTCATTTTGCTCACAGCATCCAAGTGTGGAGCCAGAGACAATTCTTTTTTTCACATCACTCCTTATCTCAAGTAACATCTTTGCTACTCACAAAGTTAAGGAAATAATCCGCCTTTTTCAAAGAAAAAAAAATCTGCTTTATAAACATGAAAAAAAAATCTGCTTTATAAACATTAAAAAAAAAATGTTGGAACTTTTTCAAAATGGAAAATCAGTTAATTAAATCAAGATTCAATAGAAAAACACATGCATGGGAAAGTTTCCAAAGACAGATCTTCATATAGAGCTGAGCTATGTAAAAGTATGTAAATGGGGTCTCCCAAATCAGACTTGTCTACTGCAAGACTTGTCCCAGGCATCTGCAGTGTTAGGCCAAAGGTTGAGAAGCATGTTTAGGGGCTTAAAATGTGGACTTCTAGGTCTATGTTTTATATAGGTCCCATTTTAGATACATTCAGCCTCTTTTTTTTTCTTTATCTGCCCCAAAATAGAAAATAGTTCAAAACTCCATTAGCTGCATTGCAGCTGCTTCTTGATTTTGAAATGCCTTTGAATAACTTAAGATATAAACCCTTATTCAAAATACCACAAATATTATATGATAGCAACTTCAGACACTCTCCAGTTCAAAGAGATTGTATTCAGTATTCAATATGATATGAGAAAAAAATAAATTCAATATAGGGTGTAATAAGTAGCACATACAGTTTGCATTTTTTACACACAGAGGTAGTTCTCTTGAACACAATAGATCTAGACTCCTTAAGTCACTTAAAGACAATGGTCTTCGAATTTCAATTACAGCATGGGCATTTATGGTATTTCCCCTAATTCTCCATCTATCCCAGGATTAAGGTCTTGATTATCTATGCAAAAATCGCTATACCTCTGTGTCTTCAGTCATTTTTATGATGGCTATTGTCAAATATACAACAGCTATTAGATAATACACAGAAAAAAGAAATTATTATATCACCAGAATAGTTTTTCAGAAAGTTAGATAAAAAGGGGGAGAAAAAGTGATAGTAACTACATATAAACAGGCTGCATAAGAAGGAACAAACAGTCTTCCTGCGGTCATAACAACGGCCCATCTAGTCTAATGTCCTGCCTCTGACTGTGGCCAGGAAAGATACTTATAGGTAAACTATAAGAAAATGAGGCAAGAGTAAGGTGATACTGCTCTCCCATAAATCGTCCAAAATGTCAGTAGCCTGATGTTTAGGAGGTTCCTAAGCAAAAGGTTGCATCTGCATCATGGATTTAATATCTCCTGCAGACTTTTCCCCAAGAATTTGTCTCACTCATGTTTCTGGAAAGCAGAACATCCTATGAAAATGAAGTCTATGGTTTAATTTTAAATTGTGTGAAATCCTTTTACTTAATTATGTTTTTCCTGATTTCATGTGTCTGTATCATACCTCACTTCAGTCAATCATTTTCTACTCTGAACATTTAGGACCATCCTTTGTTGCCTTTTTTTGACATCTTTGCTGAGAAGAATGAATCAGGACTGCAAGCAGCATTCAAGAGGAAGGTGTACTGTAGAACTATTCAGTGTCATAATTTGATTTTCTGTTTTATTGTTTACCCCCTTTTTACAATTTCCGATTTTATTTTTGATCTGCATTTAACCATCAGATATGTAAAATGGTCTGTAAAAAAGTCTCTTTCCTGGTCATTTATACCTGATTTAGCACCCATTGTTGTTTGCAAACTCAGAGTTGATTTTTCCCTTCATGTGCATTATTTTGCATTTATTGCTATTGAATTTCATTTGCCTTCTTATTGGCTGCTCCGTACTGTGAAATCTTACTGTGGATTCAGTCAATTTCAGTTTTGATCAAGCTGAAGAGTTATATAAAAGCACCAAATTTAAAGATCTTGCTGTTCGTCCCCTATCGTAACTATATGAGTATTTAAGCAACATGAATTCAAGAACCAAGCCTTGTGAGATAACAACATTATGTTCCCCATTTTAGTAAGTGAACTTTTAAGTCTACTTTTTAATTTCCACTCTTTAACCTATTATGAGTCATGAAATTCCTGCTTACTCATTGATAACTGTGTTTCTTTAAGAACCAATAGTGAAGGATCTAGTTGATAGCTTCTTGAAAATCCATGTAGGGTGTTTCAAGCAGATAACATGTACATGCTTACTGACATTTAAAAAAAAAATAACACATCTACTGCATTTGTGAATCAGACTTCCTTCTACAAATGTCCTGTTTAGTCATAGTCTCACATTATCATTTATAGTAAGTATATTAATATGTCTATAAATGATATTATTTAACATATTTCCTTTAACATTTGCCTGAAATAGCAGTTAGACATAAAAATCTTTAATTTCCCAGATGCTTGTGGTGTCCTTTAGAAAATAGTCATTAGATTAATTCATTCATCTGATACTAAAGCCAACGTAAGCAGTAAGCTATCCACTACAAACAAGATCAGCAATTTTATATTTGATTTCCTTTAAAACTCTTGGGCAAAAGTCATTTCATCCTGACAATACGTAGCTATTAATTTGTTCTAGAACCTTTTATACTGACAATTTTGGGACAGTTCCTTAGACTTGACACCCGTAAAGAAAAAACTTCTATAATGGCCATCACTGTTAATACCAATGAAGAGAATGCATTTGACTTTTATGCAGTGGTATTACCTCCTGATATTGGTCCTTTTACACATCGGTCTTATGTTGGCTATACAAATTCTTTGGCAGGGTTTCTGCTTCTGATATATTAAATATATATATATTATTCATTTTTATGCTGTTAGCAAATTGCTCCACAAGATCTTTTTTGGCCTGCCTTATTGTGTACTTAAGTTTACCTTGCCAAAGTCTAGACTACCTTCTTTCATCTTTTGGACACAGCTTCTGCTTTTCACTTTTAATGATTTCCACACCTTCTTGTTGAAACAGAACCACTGGCATCCACGAATGCAAGAGTCATAGGACCAGAAACTAAATAGACAAGAGGGGCTTGAATCTAGCTCAGCAGTAATGGGAGAAACTGGGCTTCTGACCTTTTCTTCTAGGACTGCTCTGCTTTTCTCTTATGATGATCTAATGTAAAACACATACACTCTGCCAGAAGCAGGATGTAGGACCCCAGTCCATCCTCATCCAGGTAAGGGCTGGGCTTTCTTCTAGCCTTCTATTCTTCTACATGGCTTAGTGGCTTAGCAAGGTGACCATCACCTCTTCGTTTCACAAATGCCTGGGGCCATTATCAGAGCTTTCTGGCAGAGTGACTTAAGACAGAGAGAGAGAGAGAGGCTTGACTCTTTTCAAGACTGCTCTCAAATTAAGATCTCACATTTCCAGGTGTACTGGTTTTGGCTGGGATAATATTCTTCATAGTAGCCTGTACGGTGCTGTGGTTTGGACTTGTGATCAAAACAGTGTTGATAATACACCAGTGTTTTAGCTACTGCTGAGCAGCGCTTACACAGCACCAAGGCCTCCTCTGTTTCTCACACCACCCCACCAGCGAGTAGGCTGGGAGTGCAAAAGAAGTTGGGAGGGGACACAGCTGAGACAGCTGACCCCAGCTGACCAAAGGGATAGTCCATACCATATGACATCGTGCTCAGCAATATAAGCTAGGGGAAGAAGGAGGAAAAGGGGATGTTTGGAGTTATAACATTTGTCTTCCCAAGTAACCCTTACCCGTGATGGAGCCCTGCTTTCCTGGAGGTGGCTGAACACCTGCCTGCCGATGGAAAGTAGTGAATGAATTCCTCTTTCTGCTTTGCTTGCATGCATGGCTTTTGCTTTACCTATTAAACTGTTCTTATCTCAACCCATAAGTTTTCTTATTTTTGCCCTTTCGATTCTCTTCCCCATCCCGCTGTGGGGGGAGTGAGCGAGTGGCTGGCGGGGCTGAGCTGCCTCCTGGGGTTAAACCACAACCCGGGACGAAAGTTCTGTCAGGCTAGTAAGCGCAGGGCAGGCCCCAGTGTTAATACAGATATGAAGTTAGAGACAAAGGTCATTCATATATGGGGAAACTTAGTTTATTCTCCACTGAGGCTTTCTAGGGGGGATTTAAGAAATGAAGTGTATAGCAATGATGAAAATAAGTGTTTATAATCACTGAGTTGTCTAGGCACAACGGCTGTGTCTATGTTAATTAAAAAATGTCTGGCGCTTGAGCACTGGCACGGATAATGTGCACATTAAATATTTAATTAGGTTTTTACCAATTTTTTATTTTTGCCTGTTTTGTTTATTACTATATAAGTTGTCTATACTTTTTGCAAATAATTGTTGTTACTTAGTCCTGTACTTTTAATTTCTACATGATGCAGTTTGCATACCTTTTACTTTTTTAACATCTAATCTTTCATTTTTCATTTCATGTGCTAAGTGTAACAGCACAACTAAATGCTTTGAATATTACATCATCTTTGCATAAAAGACCATCACTTATTCGTTAGTAGTGAAGGAGTAACCAAGGCAAAGAACTCCACATCTCTGTAATGAAAGGAAAGACCTATACGAATGCTGTCTGGCATGAGTGTAACAGAGACCCTCTGCTTGTATGGATTTAAGAAAAAACTTGGGTGGAGACAACGATACAAGAGAAAAAGAGTGAAAACCCCAGCAAAGGTCTTAGCAACTATTTAAAAGATCAAAATCTTTGCTATCCCCTTGGGCACAACTAAGGGAAATCCAGCTTCCAAGTTCCTGTCCCTAGAAATCAATGCTGTCAGAGAAGAGAGTTATCAGACCCATAACTATGGGCATCATTATAGTCCTGTTCTGTGCTTCTGTGCAGGTGACTGACAGGTTATTGGAATATATTTTCACTGCATCTGGCTGGAGAGGCATGGCAAAACAGTCTGTGCAGGAGCTGAGAAATACAGACTGAATGTTTTCCAGCAGTACGAGCATTTTTGTTTCCTCTTTTATAACTTGGCCTGATCTGCTTTGCACTCTTACGTTTTGATAGATTGCCACAGCTTTTATTTATCTCATAACATTGTGTGGCTATAAGCATGATTTTGAAGTAAAGATCACTTATATTGGGCAAATTGTCTCCTTTGAGAGTTGTGAATACACTATACAGTGGATCCATTTAAGGTGCCTGTCAACCCAAGAGAAGACAGGGACATCTCTAGAACTAAAGGCTGTAGTTTGCTTTCCCATGGCAAGCAGTGTCAGTGAAGTGAAATGGCCTCAGTTCACCTTCCATTCTTCACTCTAATGCTTAGCTAATCTTTTTGATGGATATCTTTTTTTTCTACACATTTTGAAAATAGAACAACAAACTATGCAAAGGTCTTTCTTGGCTTTTAAATCTGTCGCTCTCCAGAAAGCTAAATGCTAGAATTAATATACAGTCAAAACCTGCAGTAACCTCTGATGTGCCTGTATTGGTGTTTCAGTTTGGATCAAGAGTATTTTTTAAACAAATCTCTCAATTTTCCCCACTAATCACGCTTTTTGCTTCACGTCATGGAGCAGTCTCAGCACACACAAACCAGGCCTCTTTCACGTTGAAACTAAACTGAGGCTTCCAATGGACTCCAGGTGCAAATGAGCCTTCAAATATTCATGGACCAGGCTAGTCTAAGGTAAAAACCTTGTGTAATGTGTATTGAATAGGCGTCAGGTCCTCAGACCAACTGTTTTGCTCTCCTTATCCTCTCCTGGTGGTCCAGATTTCTTAGTCATGTAAATGTTACCATAAAGGAATTGGTATTAACATACCCTTTAGTAGCAAAACACCTCTTCCTGACAAAAAAAGTCAAAAAGCTTAACCATGATAGATTCAGAAACGTTGAAAACATTAAGTAATGTTTTATTACATAATAACTCTATTAAAATTCACATATATAGTAAAGCTATTGTGATATAACATAGTCGATAAAAGTCTATACAAACACAAAACATGATTAGATCAACATTTTTGTCTATGGCTGCTTACGGCTTAATGTTGTATAATTCTGCATACCTCCTGGTATTCAAATATGAAAAGAAAAAGATAAAATCCCTAAATTCAAAATAACATGATTGTACATTGTCCTGATATATGTATTATTATGCCAAAGAATTTTTTTTGTTTTCATTTACATTTTAAAATATATATGTAAAAAACAATTAAATGTAATATATAATAATATGTTCCAGGCCTTGAAACATTAACCAAAAATATGCCTCAGTATTTACATTCTACAAAAAGCATGTAACTAACTAACTCTTCTTTTTGTTATGATTGTTAGTGCTCTTTTACTATCCATAATTCTTTGACTTCTTAATAAGCATAATTTTATTGCTACTTGCCATTAAAATAGCTCAGATTTTCTAAGCTTTCCTTCTCAGAATCATGTAAGTTATCTAGCCAATAAAGTACATTTATCTATGCTGAGAACAACAGACTAAAATTTTTGCTGGTGTTATAAGGAATTCTTATTTTCCAATACAAGCTACTTCCCTAAAATTATTTCTGAAAGTCAATGGGTTTTAATATTTATCTTTCAAATCATGCAGTTTTCTAGATAGCTTTGTCCTTCTGCAGTTACTAGACACTCTGTCCAAACTCTGTGCTGTTTGGTAGCCTGGTACAGCAACTACGCAGTTATTCAGAACTCAGAAACACCCTAGCTTTACTAATATCCTTTTACCACATAAAATAGTACTTCCTGCAAACATTTCACACAGTCTGTCAATCAATCCAACTTACTTTTATAAAGTGTCCGTCACTGAAAAATCCTAAGCACAATGCAAATTTAATATAAAACCAGATGCAATAAATATTTAAAAGGATGCATTAAACACAGTGTTAACTCTGCCTTACAACCGGACAGTAATTTTGATGTTTTCATGTACGCCTAGACAACACCAATGTCAAACAGGAAGGGAACATGGAAGCAATTTATCAGATGATAATTTAAAATTTCTAAATTCTTGGGTTAGACCTGACCAGAAAGAAACCAGTCCCAATTTAATCCTGAATTCTTTAACAGCAGAGACAGTAAAATCATAGTTAGTGCTGTATAATCAAGACCTCTAATGAAAGTTCAATAACACCAAGGTCATAGTCATTATTTGAGGGAGTTAAAAGAGCTGCTACTTGCAGATACCAGCATGGATTATACCTAAGATATCCATGTTGAAGAACCAATCAATAGCAACTCAGTTTTATCTCTCCTAAGTTGAAGAAATTTTGAAGACATGCATGCTTGAATAGCACAAGTAATTACACAAATCATCAAGCAGCTTCCCAGGACTGCAAAGACTGGAAGAAATGTTCCAGTGTGCTGTTAGCACACATATGACACACCAGGCCATGACAATGAATAGAATTATTATATGGAAACGAGCAAATATAAAGCAAAAGAGAATCCCAAAGAGATGGTGAGAGGCAGAGGGGAAGAATAGGAACTCTGAAATTAAAAAAAATAATAGAGGTTATTTTGAAACATTAATTCCTTAGAGCAACAAACTAAATTTGCCAGAAGGAAAATCTAAACTAGGTCAAGTTAAGAAAATTAAAAAGAAAATTGTGATCCATAGTATGACAAACAGAAGGAAAAGCTTTTTTTTGTCCAAAAAAAATGCTTACCTCAAAAGTAAATATGTACTTTCATTGCAGATCCAGAAAAATACCAGGTTGATGAACTTTTTGAACACCACAATTAAAAAAAGGTCAAATGATTAAAATATTGCAGATACTCTGCTGCACAAATCTTCTTTACTTTTTAAACTACTTCTCTTCATTTAAAGGGTTGAAGAATGAGGAAATTAGTTCCTCTGGATATGTATTAAGAACTTCAATGCTGAAATTCTATGGCCTTCGCTATGGAGGTCAGACTAGTCAATAATGATTGCCTCTATTGGCTTTGAATCCTATGAAGTAAAACTAAGATAGATGCACTAAGTAAAAAATAAAACTAATTCATAGACAATACAGTCATTTCCTAGATCAGAATATTCTAACTACTGTAATGTACAGTTTTGTAAGCATCTGGCTCCCGTCATATCTGGCTGTCATATTTTATGGTCCAGTCTTAAAAGCAATAAGTAGGGTTGTTAAGAAGTGCTAACAGGATTTGGATCTCATTCAGACCTCTCAAGCAGTGAGGATTAATTCTGGACTTCCTAAAAATTATTTCCTTTCAGAAATAGGAGAAGTGTGGCAGCAGTTAGCAGAGCTGCTCAGGACTGGTATCTATAAAACTTACATCTAAGGCTACTGTTAACATAACTCAGCTGTGCGATACCTTGCCTTAGTCTGAAAACCATATGTGATCCTGACTGCATCACCTTGTATGGGACTAGCTATAGACATTGCCTCAGCTTAACCACTTTACATGGTGAGCTTCTCAGATCCATAAGAACCTTATATTACATTTTGTGGTGATGTCCTCAGGACTTATTCTTGCAATGATACCCTACATGTAAACTGTGAAAACACTGAAGAGAAATGGTTGAAGTTTTGGCCATGTCCAAAGAAGAGCAATGAAGCTGGTGAAGGGTTTAGTCTGGAGAAAAGGAGGCTCAGGAGAGACCTTATCGCTCTCTACAACTACCTGAAAGGAGGCTGTAGCAAGGTGGGTGTTGGTCTCTTTTCCCAAGTAACAAGTGATAGGATGAGAAGAAACAGCCTCAGGTTGCGCCAGGGGTGGTTTAGATTGGATATTTGGAAAGATTTCTTCACTGAAAGGGTTATCAAGCATTGGAACAGGCTGCCCAGGGAAGTGGTTGAGTCACCATCCCTGGAGGTATTTAAAATACATTTAGATGTGGAGCTTAGGGACATGGTTTAGTGGTGGACTTGGCAGTGATAGGTTAACGGTTGGACCCGATGATCTTAAAGGTCCTTCCCAACCTAAATGATTCTATGGTTCTGTGAAGTTTTCTCTCTCCCTACAGTCATCCATGTAAAGAGAATAACCCAATTTGATTCTTGTGAAGGGTTTACTTTTCTTCTTTTAAGTTAGCGACCACATCTTATCTGTTTCCTGGAGAGTGTTGAGATCATTTTAGTCTCAGAACCAGCCACATATGTGTTTTCTAAAATTCAAGCTATTCAAGAAACAATTAAAATATACAAGCAGGAAATGTTATGCATTGATTTTTCAGGATATCCAGAACAGTCTTAAGGCACATATGCATACAAAAGCTGTAAATGTTCTGAGACTTATAATTAAAATATAAACATATTAAAGCAGTGGAAATATTCAGTTCATGGGCACTGCCTGTAAAAGAGGACAGAATTTTACATGACTGATGCAGCAATATCAAAGCTGAATAATTCTCAGATAGTGCTGACAGTCAAATATTAAAGAATAAAGTTTTCTTAGAAGAAAGGGTTATCTTCTCCTATTTGCATTCTGATTAGAAATCTAATGTCTTCATTAGTCACAGATACCCTGTTCTATAATATTAAGAAATTCTAACATTAAAAATATGTATTTTGGAGTCAATCCAGGAGCATTATGCAACAATAGCAGTGCAAAAAATGTATCTTATATACTAAACACAACCACTGCTGGAACATGGGGTTTTTATTTTTTTAAACAAATGCTATAGAAACAGGCAAAAAGAAACCCACAGCTCTGAATTTGTTCTGACTTTTTGCACTGATTTCTTTTCAGTCAAATATTCATGTTTATATGCTCTGAAGAGTTTAACACAATTCACCTCAATTAACATATTTTTATCCCGCTATTTGATGATTCGCAAATTAAAAATTTAAACAAGCTAACACAGAAAATCCTTTCATGGTAAACAAGCACCATTGCTGCTGGCAAGCTGAGGCGCTTGAAGCATCCCCCTTGAAGCTCTGTATGCCTTGAAGGTGCCCATCTGGTTGTTCAGTCTCTTCTTAAGAAAAGAATTCATGTATTCTCCCAAGGGGAGCCCTGTTCAGTTGTTAACAGCTTTAGAGTAATTTCCTCATTAAGTAAGAATGTAACCTGGTCAGGATCCTTTGCGAGGCAAAAACTGTTTAGTTAAAATTGAGGAAGATGTTTAGTTAATATCTTGATAAAATGGGGATTGAACGGCTGAGGTGTTTGGTAACAGGACACTGAATATTTCATTGCAAAGCCAAACGATTCAAGATGGTTTTGATCAAAAACTCATTAACCTCTAATAAGCATTCAGTGACATTACTATATAATATTTGCAGGATGCCCAAAGTTGCAATGTGATGCAGAATGGAGCAGTTACTAGTCCAAAAATTTGTCATATAATGATAGATTTAAGCATTCATCGTGCCCTGCTACTATTAGTAAGACTCCAAGTGGATGGCAAACGCAAATTGGGAGATGTGAGTGTGAAAAAAAGAAAAAAAGCAAAACACTATTTAAATCCAATAATGAGAATAGATGGGGGACTATTAGAGTTATTTTAAATTCATTCCTCCAGTTGTATCTCTCAAACCAGTCCCAGCAGGACTGATGCTCCCAGAACAAGCTCATTTCATGCCATTTTAGCACAATTACCACAAAAGCCAAGAATGGAAGGAATACGGATACACAACTACCACCTTGCTAAAAGGTCCCTTTGTACCGGCATGTAGGCAAAGGCTACATGAGGGAAGCTTGTGGGCTATTGCTCATTCTCTACCTGTACTACATCTATAATTTAAAAAGAGGAGTTCCATCGGCAGGGCCTTCCATCTGGTGTAGCGTAGAAGCATTAAATTCAGAATGGAACATAAAAACACAAGAGGAAAGCAAGCACTGAAACCCAAGGCAAAACAGGAGCAACATAGTCCTTATGGACATGTAGAGTACAACACTTGTTTGCCCTCGGAATGAGCCAGAACAAACCCTTATTCCAAAGGCTAATGCATGACTTGTAGGAGAAGAGATGCTAGAAATGAGAAAATCTCTAACTGCTGTTAAACACAGGCACTGAACCCCACTGAATTTCTGTTTCATGGGGATTGAATCCAGAAGTAACAAACAGATGACCTTAAGCTCTCTTTTTAAATTTTCATCTGTGGCCTTTGTAACAAATGTTTTAGCATCTCATTTTTTTTCTTTGTGCCTTTCCTAGACCTGAAATAGAGATAGTACTTGTTTACCCATTTTACAGATACACAGGTGTGTAACAGTAGAATGACTTAGTTAACAGTTCTGCAGCATTGTATCTAAATACACATGTAATGCTTTTCTCTGATGTAGAATCTATGCCTGATTTATAACAAAAAAAAAAATTTAAAAAGCACAATAACTGCTCATAGGCAAAGTAAGATTTACTACTGTACCTGCAGTTAGCAATACAAAATAGGAGTCATCTGGCCAAGTCTCTGAACTGACATGTTGGAACCCATGGCACTTTGATGTTTCTCTTCATAATTCATAAACTGCAAAATTGTATTACTTTTTAAAATCCTTATCAGCAGCTGATTTAAAAAAAAAAAAAAAAGTTGTTAAAACCTGGAACAAAAGAGAACCTACAGGGAAATTTTTTTTTTCTCAGTTTTTGTTGCCTATGGATTATATGGCCCAACACAGTCAACAGTTATTTTGAAAGGCAGAAAAGATGCTATAAGATAATAATTTGAAATAAACAAATTGCATCTAAATTTGATACAATGGGACATAATGTATTTGGGAGAAATAGCACAGATATTTTATAAAGAAAGGAAGTTTAATAAAAATGACACTTAATAAGAATGAAACCATTGAAATTCATAGGGAAATTATTTATTCCCCAAAACTTGATAACCATATCAAGTTTTTATTTGCATTTTAATTATTTCTACAAACACAAAACCACATAAGAGAAGCATGCTTGGTTTCAAGCATAACATCTAAAGAGGGGCTGAAAATGCGCACTCCCACCCAACTACGTATAGCTGACAGACAAGCAAATAGACAGTATCCAGTGAAGACTCTTTCAGATCCCAAAGGTAGTACTGATCTCACTTCACTTAAGGGGACTAAAAGTTTGGCATCGCTGTCTGAGCTACTAACCCAAAGCTGCCTTAAACTCAACTGAGAGAAACTCAACTAAAAAAAAGGAACCTCCAAAGAGCAGTATGTCTGACCTGTCCTAAATGCCTACCTAAAAAGAAGAAACCATTTTTCTCTTGACCATAAGGAAAGTGTAGGATAAGTAAAAGGCCTAACTCATAAGTGTCTCCCTGTGCTCATATGTCTGCTTGATCCTTCGTTGGGTGACTGTTCCTTTTCTAGTCCTCTTCATTCACATCAATAAAGGAGAAGATGTCTAGTATGTTGAGCAGTGACTAAGGATAACTTAACAGAGCACAGTACAAGCTAGACTCCTTTTTACCACATGGCATAAATAATTATTGGAGCAGGATAGAGGCTATAATGTCTTTTTTTTTGCTGCATTTTGGACTGCATAAGCATGCTAGATGTATCTAACAACATCTACAGTAACCTCCTCCATTGGTAGTTGACATACAGGAATGACTAATTTTTTAGATCCTAGCATGTACAATTTTCTAACCCTCTGAAGATCAAACCAATTAGTTCTTCAGGTGGGAAAATCTCTAGGCACTTGAGGAATGCTAGAGGATAAAGCACCTTCAGATACACATACAAGATAAATTGGGATTTTTATGTGAGCTGTTTTGATATCTATATCTCCTAATAGATCTAAGTCATATGAGGACTTCTAAAACACACTAGGAACCTAACTACAGTTTTTTACATCTGGCCTAAGTGACCTCTTCAATGTCCAAACTACGTCTGAAGCAAAACAGCGAAAAAACCTTCTCTTCGACCTAAAATTCTGGCTAAGCAATCATGTCACCAAACCCTCTTCTGTTGCACACTGCAATAATCCTCCAGAAGTCCCAAACACTTGAAAAACATTTTTTTTTCATGAACTTATGTTCTGCAACATTATTTTTTGAAAAAGAATAACTAACATTGTTCTTTGATCAACAGATGTAGTGCAAAACCCAGTCTGCTTGCTGTAGGCCTCAGGAAATCAACTTTCTCACCTCTGAGAAGTGGTTCTCTTTCTTATCTTTCCTTAGATGGTTTTATTTTGTCCTCATTTTGTACTGTAGTGAAAGTACAAAAGGAAAAACAATTTATGAGTGGCAATTATATAGATTGCAACAGCTATATTTTCCATTACCATCTGGCTTCTCTTATCCTTCTAAGTTAGACAGTAGAAAGATAAGCAATAGAATTAAAATGAATAAATCTTTTGTTGATCTTCAGAAAAAATAATGATTGTATCATTATGAAAATGGTGCTTCTTTTCAAAATGTCACACATAATTGTGCATAGCCAGAGTTAAATGAACCAGTAAATGGATTGGCGTTAATAATTATATTGGATATGCATGCAATTTCAAGTATTAACTAATAAAAATGATTGATAATTTTTAGATAATTGCATTTAAGAATATGAAAGAAGTTTTAACAAAATGTGACTTGTAGCTTTTTAGAGAAGTTAATTAAATACTTGTTAAACATAATAATAATTTATTATATCACTGTTGTTTTATGAATAAAATAAAATAAAAAGAGAATAATCTACAGTTTTTATAGTGCTGGAGTGTCACAGGCCTGTAAACATGAATCTCAAGTCCTTATGGTTGTTCTTGTCTTCTGTCTGTACTGTCAATCTGATTCCTGAAATTCTTTATGGTTTCACATTCATTAATCTACAGTGGCAGTTCTGCCTTTACCTCTCATTACAGGCTTGTTGGTTAAAATGTTAAATAAAATAAAATACAATAAGGAAAAATATAAAAATATAATAAAAATATACTAGAATTAGAAAGTAGTTTCAAGACTCCTGACACTGCAGATTTACCTGAGATCCTTTAAAAAGTGGATGACACTTTTTATGTTGTAATAAACAAAATCAGTGTTTTTGACTTGATTTGTTAGGACCTATTAAGTGTTCATCTCAGTAATGTCAGTTACTGAGGTAATTGTTGCATCAAGTAATGTCTCTGCTTTTCAGGGACTGTGGCAATTTCTAACAACACTTCCTAAGTAAGGGCGGGAAGGGAATGTTCTTTACGGTTACAAATTCATAATTCAGTACATAAATATACAAAGATAAACCTCCAAAATCTTTTTACAAACCGCTATAGCCAGCTGCTATATATCTGTAAAAAGAGAGGGTAAAAGAGCCTTTCCCACAAGAAACTAGGAAAAAAAAAAAAGTGTCCCTTTCTGGCTTTGTTTGGTATACTAGGGATTTAAAAAAACATGAAAGTGATCAAGAGGAGGCAAGGCGTCGGAATTTTCCCCACCAGAATTTGATATTGGTTAGTGTCCTGGTTTAGGCCAGGACGGAGCTAGTTTTGTTTTCAGCAGCTCCTGTGTTTTGGCTTTAGTGTGAGAAGAACAGTGATAGCACACTGATGTTGCTGGTTGCTGCTGAACCACCAAGGACATTTTGCTGTTTTCCAGGTTCTGCTAACGTGCAGATGAAAAACTTGGGAGGGGTAGAGCCAGAATAGTTGATCCAAACTGGCCAAAGAGAGTATTCCATACCATAGACGTCATGCCCGATATAAGCGAGGGTCGGTCGGTGAGTCACGAGGCTTTTGAGGCTTTTAGACCCTTAAGTTGCCTTAATCGTTAAGCTTCCCTTCGGGTTGCTTTTTGTTTCCCTATTTTCCCTTTTTGTTTTTCGTTTGTTCGGCTGTTGGTTCCCTCGCCTGCTTTCCCTGGAACTTGCTGTTCTGGGATAGCTGGGGGGAGATACCCCTGCTCCCTGCCTGCTGCTCGGCACGGGCTGTATCAGTTGTCGGGTGGTGAGAAATTGTGTATCGTTTGTTTTATATATATTCTGTTATCCTTATATATATTATTATTATTATCATTATTAATATATTTTCATATTTTTCCTTTGCTGTCCTGGTGAGCTGTTTTTATCTCAACCCGCGAGTTTTCCTTTCTCTCCAATTCTCCTCCCCACCCCACTGGGGAGGAGGGGAGTGAGTGAGCAGCTGCGTGGTATTGGGTTACAATCTGGGGTTAAACCATGACAGTTAGTCACAAATGAAAGCTCTCTGGACTTCTTCAGTTCAGTGAATATGATTTACCTAAAGTGTAGGGAATTCTTGAGATACTGTACCTCCCTAACATGTTGTGTGTATCTAATGCTGTCCCTGGAGAAGCAGAGCGTGACCCATCTTCACATTTCTACTCTTTCCACATATTTCAGCAATCAATTATCACAGGCTATCATAGAATCATAGAATCACAGAATAGTTTGGGTTGAAAGGGACCTTTAAAGGCCATCTAGTCCAACCCCCCTGCAATGAGCAGGGACAACCTCACTAGATCATCCCTGTATTTGTAGTGTTACAAACATCAAAACTACTAAAGGAACACACTGGTCAATGAGCAGAATGAGGCATTCAGAAGTTACAAATTGCTGGAATATCTCTTTGTTCTATACCTTATGATGCAGTTCACAATTATGTGATGAGAGAATATTTTTACACAAGTTCATTCATCATCCCAAATCAAGAATGGATAATGTTCTGTAATTGAGCAAATGAGCAAAAAGCTTTCATTAAGACGGCTTTGGTTTCTTAGCTCTGGTGGTAGGGACTTACGCAAGTCATAGGAGACCAAGATTTGGCGTCCACTTTTCTTAAGGGGTATTTGAACACCTGACAGTCACCTCTAAGATCAGTGTCATAACCAGCAAGCTACAGAATATTTGGAAAGGTTGAAAGAAGTTTTCATTGTGTCTTCTTGACACGATTCAATTTTGATAAGTGAAGTCATAGCAGAAGGGGGAAGAATTTATGTGAACATCTTAGCCACCTGCCTAAAGAATGGTCCTCTCACTTTGTATTTCAAAGAACACTGAATTATTTAAAGTGAGGAACAACAACTCCAAGCACTGAGGTGGAAATACCCTTACTTTAAATACCCTATGGGCCAAAAAGTAGGGTGTTCAGCAAGGAATATTCAAGTAATTGAAGATGTTTATATTTAAGGAATACAGGTATATTGATTAAAATTCTATTGCTCACATTTTTTAAATTCCTTATTTTTTATTTAAGGAATAATAGGAAAATATAAATATCTTCCATTCGCAAGGATGGTAGGTATGGTACTTCCAACCTGCTTGGTAAGATATTTACTTGGGTAACAAGGCACTTTTAGATTTCAGTCTCTGCCCCAGTGAAGGTTTAGATTTTGTATAGAAAAAAAATCATCAAGCAATCAAATCTCTCCAGGAAAATATCAATGACAGAATCTAGGCTGAAGCAAGTGATGACTGGTGACAAAGCAGTCTCTGCTAAAGACATTTGGCAGTGGAGCAATCTTCCAGGGGCAGTAAAGCAATCTGTGTATCTGACTGTCTTCAAGGAATGTTTTTCTCTTCCCCTTTTTTGGGCATAGAAGGGCAGAGGGGGAATGAGGGAACAGAACAGGGGAGATACTGGCTATAGCTGACATGGATTTTTGCCGACCTGCTTTTCTAAGGGAAAAAACCCCCTTTTTCTCCTCCTAAGCAGAATTCTTGTTCTTTGAATGAATAATCCTTATATCTCTAATAAATGTCTGACTTATAGATCCCCTTATATTAGTAGCATAGTTAGATGGTTTTGGAAATATTGATCATGTAATCACATTAAATACAACCAAAAAAACCCCAAAACCCAGACTCATATGTAGATATATATTTATGAAGTTGAAATATTTTAATTTTATTTTTCTTCAGATTTAGCAGTAAAAGAGCACTTATATACATTTTTTGAGTGTTTGACAATAATTGTGCTCTTAATAGCAACAGTACACATATACATTACTATTCAGAATACAGTAACCTTACTGACGAATAGCCTTAAATACTCAAAGGCAGGCAACAGCTTTCTTCAACTTACCAAATGAAGAAAAAGGAAGAGCTCAAAGAAGCTTTCCACTTCTCACCCTGAGGGACAAAACTTCATCCTTTTCTCAAGAAACTATTAGACAAATAGATCTTGCAATATTTCTGGATGATCATCAAATTCAGATTACTTCAGAAAAAAGGTAAAGAAGAAATTCTGGATTCTTAAGAGATACAGAGATTTCTTCCCCAGTAATCCCTCTGTCCTACACTGTGTGTGACCTAGGTCAAATACCTGGAGTGGCCTAGAAACTTTTTGGCATGGAAGTGTGTTTTCTCAGCTAAGCAGGTCTTGAAGATCTATAAATTGTAATCACTGTTTTAAACGATCATCACAGAGGCTGCTGTAGATATCACGAGTTATCTACAAAACTGAAACAAGGATGCAGAAATCATTCTGCACAGTAAAACAAAAACACAGTAAAACAAAAACAGTGTGAGGGGCAAAAAAAAAGTTGATGGTAATTCAGTACCCAAAAAAGCAATACAGTCCCACTACAGGCAGTAGTGAGAATCAGCGAAGATTGGCCTTATGATACCGTAAGCTTCAGAATAGTTTTTCTGAGCATCAGGATATTTCAAATTTGGAAATGTTAACAGAATAAGATAAATGAAATGAGAAGAAAACATCAACAGTTAAATTAATAAAGCCTCAGTGTCAGCTATTTGTTTTTTTCTTTCTTAGAGAAAGACGGTTCTTTAGTTAATCCTGTAATTTACACTTTGTCAAGCACATGACTAATATTACTACTCTTATTGACAGATATGTCTCTAATTTATAATAATAGATTACAGGTATATGTTGGGCAGGTTATGGATATTTTAACAGAACAGTTATATCTCATCAACCAACAACAAACATATATCACTGAGGTTAAGGTGAGTATTTCAAATGTGTAAACTCAGAGGAATCAAAACACCTAAACAAGCTTGAGCACTGGACCTGTTCTCTTTTATTTAATTGTATGAGTTGTGAACATAGGGAAAAATTTGTACAGCACTTAAAACAGTCAAACTTTTAATACCTATACATATGCATAAACTAAGTTGATCTGATCAACTACTTTTGTATAAATTTACAAAGTCAGTGAGAATTGCACCTGTCTGATAATATTACTTCTTTATTTACCATTTATCTACACAATTTACATTGTTGGTTTTTGCTATTTACAGTACAAGATCACCGAGCCTTCATTTTATTACGTGCTGTACAGAACATAAGTAAAAATAATCAAATCGTTATTTTATGATAGTTTATATCCCAGGTGAGCACAGTAGTCTTTAGCAGAAATAGCTGTACAGATTCTCTGAAGAGGTTATGCCATATGGACTGAAGGGAAATTTGTTACTCTTGCAATAAACTCGGAACAATGACATGAAAATAGATTTATCATTTTGAAGTAAGATCAAGGACGGCTCTATAGAGAATTTTTTTTCCCTTAGCAGTCATGATGAAAAGGATTTGCATTGTGTGAGTGTAAATATCTCCACAAATCAGCTTAAGTGCAGATCTCCGTGCAAGTTACAAACAAAATGGAGGTTAAGAATACAGTGTGAAAACTTTTAAGGTTTTGACCCACAAAAGGTATCTGACCTTATTATTTCCCAGCCTTTAGAAATGAATCATTATGTAATCCTGTAATTACTTTACCAAAATGATGTCATTCAGCGAAGTGTTGACACATGACCATATTTAACTTTCAACAGACTTATCACTATGTAGTTTTTGCTTTTTCTCTTTTTTTCGCACTTACCTTGATAAAGCATAAGAGTAAAAACTTAACACAAGTCTTGAAAGTTCAATTTCCACCTTGTATAATGCATTTGGCTCAGAAATGACATATACTTGGCACTATTCTGCTTCATCAGTGTTAATCATATTTTCCTTCAGCTTACCTTCAAAGATTTCATCTGTCTTATACATTCAGTACTTCTGGTTTCAAAGTCATTTTTTATTTTCTTATCTTTTTTTAAGTTCTTCATTGTTGGTTATTTATTTTTTTTTAATATTGTTAAACAGGATTTTAGAAGGTATCTCCCAAAAGAAATCTAATCCATATAATATAGAGTTCACCTTCAAAGCATATTAGATCACTCTGTACTTTTTGTTACAGAACATAAAAATGTAAAAGCAAAACGGCCAAATTATATTTCAATCAGGATTCCTGCTCCAAAGTCAAAAAAGTCCACCATCATTATCAGAAGTACAGTTAGCAAAGCAATAAAGGATTCAGAAAGGTAATTTTTACAGGATGTATTTTTGAAGTACTGTACAACAACCAGTAGAGTGCAGAACAATTTTGGTCTCACCCAGGATTCTGTGGGACATTAACTACCTTTAATTTTATGATGTGATGTATGATAGTCAGAAATAAAGCACATAGAAATTCTTAAATGTCAATTTATACAGCACTTTGTAAACAAGAAACACAGCCAAGAAGTCTGATTTGTTTCTGGAAACAATCCCCAGGCTTAAAAGACTGAAAAGGGAGAGCTGCCATCTTCTGTCTGAATTGCAACCACTACGAAGAAGGCGTATTTATTTGTGAGTAAGACGCCATTGAGTTCCAGATTTAAAAATGTCTAGTCCTTATGCAATTTGTGAAAATTAGATATAAGGACAGAGGGATATTTTCTTCACATTAGAAAATAACAAGTGAATCACATATAACCGGAAGATACATGTATATATATAACCAAAACAATATTTCACTCCTGGCATTCCAAACAATAATTTGGCATGAGTATATCAGAAATACATGTTCCTTTTTATTTTCTGTTTGAAATATATACCTTTTATGTTTGCCACAGCTGCCCCAGGATGTCCTACTTTTCAGGAAAATACTGTTAATTCAGGAGTAATGTACAGATGATGTATTGAGTATAGGATTCAAATCAAATAGGTTTAAATGAAGATTTCAGCTGAATTGAAATTCACCCAGGCAAGGAAAAAGCTCTGTTTGTACAAGTGTTTTGAATTGAGTCAAAGAAGCATTGTTACTTCCATCAATGCTGTAGATATTTTTTTAATATTTATTCATTAACAAGTAATTACATAATAATAACGCATTAGCTAGAGGGCAGTAGGTGTCTCCCTCTAGGCCTGATGTACAAACGCCTTGTTCCTTCCCAGCTAGAAAACCTGACTTTTTTTTGTGTACAGTAGGTACAGAGTGCACTTACTCTGGGCTCCTCATCTGACACCTCCAGGAAACAATTCAGCCTATTTATGATATGAAACCCCCAAAATATTTTCAAGAGTTCACCAATCTCAATTGATTGCAGAGATCATAAAAAGAGATAACTTTTTACACCTAGAGACCTAACGTAGAAGGGACTAATTCAGCCATGAGGCTTTCAATCCTCAAGAGCCTACTTCAAGCCCGGCACAGACCAAACAAGCACTCTTCCCGAAGAAATGTCAGAAAGTGATGTGAGGGCTGCAGCAAACACCACAGACTGTAAATAACATGAAACAGACTTGTGTAATAGGTAGTTTATGAAGCATAACTGAAACTCTTCCTTTATTGTTCTGGAGCTAAAAATCAAAAATCGGCTGTTGCTTCAGGAGAGAGGGAGGGGCCATGTCCACCCATTCATTTGTACAACACTCGGCACACCGGCCTTCCAAGCCAACAACAGGGTTTCAGTACTGCTGACATGTACATTTGATCTTGTCAGCAGAAGGTGTGAGGTGGCAAGGTAAACTTCAGTGGTAAGATTCTTAAAAATACCAAAAATATATCACATGTAAGAGATTAAAGAGTTCATTTCCCAAATGAACAAGGCTTTCTGTGGCACTTTATTCTTGCACTATCCTTCCATATTAGAAAGGTTCAGGAGCCACCACTTTGCTGTGGTTGTATTACAATCTACTGCTTTGTCAACTCAGCCATAGAGAAAGGAAAATTATTGCAGTGGCCATAAGGAGATGTATTCAAAATTTATGACACCGCAAAGTTTAAGAAACATAAAAGCAATCAGTTTAGGTCAGGCCAAAAATCCATCTTGCCCAGTATCCTGTCACTGAGATGGGTCTGTTGCATGTTGAATGCCTAAGGAAGAATGTAAGAACAGGACTGACATACGTGATGATGCTATCCCAGAACGTACACTTATCCTTTTCCCAATGAACTATCCCTCTCATGGAACTACCTGCTTTGTCTTATGTTGACTCCTGAATTTCTCGTACAAAATTTCTAAGGAAAATCATAGAAAGGAATAACCTGGTATATATTACTTCATTAACAAAGATATGTGAATTGAAACCTGATTTCAGGGCTATAGCTTTCTTCCACAAAAAAAAAAAAAAAACAAAAAAAACCAAAACCAACAAACAAACGAAAAAAAACCCAAAAACCAAAACCCACAAACACCATGTACATATAACAGCCTGTTTCACATTATTTATTCGTAAGTTTAATAATGTTGTCAGAAACATAAACTTAGACAACCAGTTCTGAAAGTAAGGTAATAATATCTAGGTCTGTTTGATTTACCTTTCACAACATTTTGGTTTGAATTTTATTTCGTCATTTTCTTTTACTAACCAAAATTAGTACTGAAAAACAAAGACCACACAGTCCATTTTACATTGCCTACATCTACCATGAAACAGGATAGAAAAGGTAGATCAGGAACAATAACGACAGAACATGATTTAAGGAAGTACTATGTTTTACTTACTGTGATTTGTAGGATCTTAGTCATTATTCAGACAAATAGTAGGTACCTACAAAAATGTCTGTAAATCCCCAAAGTTTCATTTATTTTGTAAAGAAATGGTATGTAGCCAGCAGTTCCTAGCATTTCATTTGTAAATCTTTGGTCAAAATCTTTTAGATAGTAATCTGGCACTGCAAGAAATATTTTTTGACTTGCATCAATGTTCTCACTTTTTTTCTATTTTTCCTTCTTTTGCATTTAAAAATTTATCAAGGATTTAATTATATCTCACAGCCTTGGGAATACAAAGGCTGATGAAATCATGGTCATAGATGCTAATTTTGTGTGAGTTTGGAGGCATGGGAGCAAAATACCAATTATCAGATAATTGTGATGTAGGACTAAATCTGAGGGAAGGAAACAGAATCTAGGAACACGTTCAACACCTGTACATACAAAGGGCAAAATCTGCGCTACTAAAAGTCAGAAGAAAACTCCACTGATACCTGAAATACATGAAAAGGTAGCAAAGATGTTGAATCTTCCCACTATGGCATTCTGCAATGCTGGTCACCTTGGAGAAAGGTACCTACACCTAAATGGAAAGATCCACTTATTGATGAGGTATGAAATATGGTAACAATAACCTTCACAATACTTTCATAATCCAGTTCAGAAGGATGAACCCAGTTCAGGAGGATGGTGTTTCCAGTGGAAAATAATATTCTTTCTAATGACCTTACTTGTGAGAAGTGCTCAGTATCATTACCAAAATTCTTATGGGTGACATTTCCAAGAATGTGCTAAAATTGTCATACTTATTGGGAGTCTAAAGAAAAGAAGATAACCACTACCCTTTTGTCATAATCATAATGCTGACCTCTACTATCTGACCCACAGAGGATTATGATTTACCAATATTGGCAAAAAAAAGAAGCTATTTTCCCAAATATACATTTTACTTCCACAACCTTTTTCTGTTATAAAATGTCAGGGATCAGAATTCTAATGCAATCTAACCAACTGTGCACCATTTATACAGTAATCATATCTCTGTTGTCTCTAACATATGGCTGCATTATGCTTCTTTACCCATAGGTCTGCAAATATGTTTGGGATCTGCTAATTGACACCAGTCTTAGGTGGATAACCCAGAATTTAAAGACACTTCAATTCATATTCTGCTGTGTTCTACTCAGACAAGTCATTATATCAGCTGGTGTCAACTGAATATCATGTAAAATCCACCCTCACACTGCCTGGACAAATAGAAATGTCATGACAAAAATGGAGTTATTAATGAAGTACCATTTACATTAATAGCCCAATTTATATAGCATACCAGCCTAAATTTATCGTGTTACTTCACTAATTCTCTGCTCTGAACTCATTTGGCGAAGGATATATATATATTTTTTAATTTTGACAATTTTTTCTGTCATCAGCTCTGCGTGCAGCAAAAAGAAAAAAGGAAACGTTTGAGTGTAGGTGACGGACCCAAAAAGACCTCCTTTATAAAATGTCTTTTTACAATTACACGGACTATAGATATTTTTCCATCATCTTTTTATCCTTTACAAGATATTTTGGACTAAATTCATTCCAGGAGTGATTGTGTTGATTTCCACTGAGCCACACTTGGGATGAATTTGGCCCTTTATATTCTCCTCAACACTCAATTGTCACTTTAACTCTGAGCCATTTGTTGGATTAAGAGAGTTCTTTTCCTGATCTCAGAGCTCTTCTAATCCTGTCTGTGACTCTCTTTCTCAGTTACGTGAAAAGTTGTTACATTCTATTGACTGATGTTGTCTGTGATGCATGTTGTCATGTAGTAAGTCTATTAATCCCATGGTAATTTTGCATGTTATTGTAATTCCCTTAGCCACATAATGCATACTTAATTCTTTCCTTGTAATAAATAAAAAAGTTAAATGGTACGTATGTGGATAATATTCAAAGAGTTCATCTCCTTGCCACTCCAATCTGTGTTAGACCAAAAAAATAATCTCCAACTTCTTCGAACATAACGGAGGAATTATTTCCCCAAAAGCCTACTTAAAAGGACCACATCAGGATTATAAAACAAGCTATTTGTTTGAATTAAAAATCTGAAACTTTTATCGCAGCATTTCCATTTCAGCTGCTCCCCTGAAAATGGACATCTTTCACTATAATTATACCTTATTTGCAAGTCCTTTCAATTCCAACCATACAGGCTGAAAAACAGTTACAGCCTTGATCTAGGTCTATAAAGTAATGCTTCCTCAACTATATTTTTATTGTTTTATGTTGGCTCTGATCCCTTGCAAGACACGCCTTTCCTGCTCGGTGAACTCTTTTTTGCATCTGTGTCTTATAAGCTACAAATAGAAAAAGAAAGCAATGCATCAAGAGTAACTGAGGGAGACATAACTGAGCAGAAGACACGTGCAAAAGATCCCAGAGAAAGAGGCAGTGATTAGTGATATGGTCTGTATAAATCCTTTTTCTACCTGACCACTTGTATTATCAAGAGAATGTCTTGGGAAATCCTCCAAAGTGAGGTGTTCTCACTGGATGTTCAGGTCTTCATTGTATTTTTCCAAATACTGTTTTGCCACACCTAACATTTCTCACTCTTATATATATTTTCATAAGAAACAGTGTCAGCCAAAAGTACAGAACTACATAAGTTAGGTATTAAGGTAAAAAATGAAGAAAAAGTCATATATAAAACATAAACAGAAATTCTTTGAAGAATGACTGGCTATTTTAGAGGGAATGATCTGTGTCTCTCTCCATGGCACTAAAGGAAAAAGAGAAAGAAGAGCCAAAGTAATGTCTAATTGGTTACTTATAATGGCCTCAGACCCCAGAATTTTTATTATTTGCAAAGAATTATGGAATATTTATAATCTCTCTTGTTGGAAGGCCTGAATGTTTGCTATATACTCTTCATTCAGGGCAAAGGCTACCATGTGGCTCTGCAATATTTTAGACCTTTACAGGGAAAAGGAATTCTCTAGTTTGACCTTTCCATGAAGCAGTATGAATTCCTCAGGAAATTATAATTATGAAGGAAACATTACAGTAAGAAGTCAGGATTCACTTCTCTCCCAACAAGGCAAGAAAGAACAAAAGATTTGGTCTACAACAGCACAGAGTATCCTACTCTTCACCTCATTAAGAGTTATACATCAGAGAACACTTTGATTTCTGAAACCATGGGAAAAGGACTTTTGTTATACCTATGCTTCCTCTTTAACTTGTTGCATTGTTCAGTATCATGACTATTTGTGCTTAGTAATAATTTAAATAAATCAAAACTACTATTTAGCATTGAACAAGCAGTAGAAAACACCTTTACAGTGACGAAGAGTCACCAGATATTGGGTTGAGTAGTCAGAAGGTCAAGGGAAGTAATTATTGCCTTCTATTTGGCACTTGTAGTCCACATCTGGCTTTATCTGGTGTTGAGCCCTTTGATTTAAAAGAGGTCTTGACCAAGTGAAGACAGAACAACCAAGCAGCACTGAGATGGGTAGGGGACTGGAGAACATGATATGCCAGCAAAGGCTGAGAAACCTGAATTTGCATGAACTCAAAAAGAGAAGTCTTGGGGAAGATCTAATTGCTCTCTTCAACTACCTAATGGTGAGCTACAGAAAAGACCAAGGCAGACCCTTCACAGAGATACATCATGAAGAAAAAGAGGTCATGATCATAAGTTGAAGCAAAGTAGTTCTCACTACATACAGGGAAAACACATTTCATTATGAGAATGCTTAAACACTGGAATGGAACAAGTTGCCCAGGGAGGCAGTGAAATGTCCATCTTGAGCTCCAGGTCCTGAGCAACCTGATCTAATTACAAAATCAGTGTTGTTTTGAGGAAGAAATTGGACTAGACGATGTACAAAGGTCCCTTCCAACCTAAAGGCTTCTATGCTTCCATGAAGTATGAGAACCAACATTCTAAACAACCCAAGTGGCCATTTTGCTAACATTCTTGTCAAAATGTACTCTTCTTCAGCTGTATCACCCAATAATTCAGTTGCACAACTCTCTTATTTTTCCCACAATGCACCCCCCCAATACTGCAAAACACCTTTTTCAGATCTAGATTGAAGCTTATGTTACAATGGGACAGTGCAATAAGATGCATGCAAAATGTAGACAACATATATTCAGTTCTTTCTCACTTCCCAGAAGAAAAAAATTTGAGACATTCAAGGTTTTGCTTTATGGGTATTCTTTTTCTTCCATCAGAAACAAATTCCTAATGAAAAGGAAAGTCTCTTTTCAATTTTCATTTGCATTGAATTCCCAATGAACAACATGGCTGTGCCAGCAGAACCTAATGGCATCTTATGGATATTAATAAGGAGTTGGAGCAGGAAATTTATCAGCTTTTACCCTATTCCCTAGCCCAGCTATCCCAGAAAGAACAGTTATAATCTTTACCATCTAAAAGTCTGTTACCCAAAACTTCAGAAACTTTCAAATTCCAAACTAGTTCAGGGAGCAAAACTTTCACAAGGTCATCTAATGCTGGAACAGCAATGGCTATCTGCCACTTAAAGCAGACTTTGACAAGTACAAGCCTTTACCAGAAGAACTCTTGAGGCTGTTGAATGTTAGAGTAATAGATAAGTTTAATTACTTAGGTAACGTGAAATAGAGGGGGAAAAAAGAACCTTATTGTGTGGAAGACAACTTCATAACACACAGAATACAAACTCAAGCTTGAAAAGATGACCTCTTTCATCTTCAGTTCACTGACAGTGTGGAATGGTTTGAGAACGGAGAAAAATAAAACTTGGGTCAAATAATCTTATGCTTTACACTAGGCAAGATTCATGTCCAGAGAAAGAGAATAGTTTATTTAAAGGAGAATTATAAAATTAACAGATGAAAAATATAAGAATCTGTCATTATCCTAAGAAAGGAGGAACTCAAATGAAACAGGTATTTACCTCATGGGGAAAAAAAGACAAAGCAAACCACTGCCAACTGTTAAAATGATTGTTGAAGGGTTGCAGCAGCTCGACCCTGCCCAAATTAGTCAGTCAGGAAAGCATCCCCAGAGAAAAAAATCCTATGAAAGGTAAATCCCATGTAAAAAGGAGGAAATTATACAGAATGCAGGGAGCTGAGGGGAGTAGAGCAGCTGTAGGTTTGCCACAGATATGGTATTACAAAGGAAGTGTCATGCTTGCATTTTAATACAGTATTTCTAATGTTCAAAGTCATGACGTAATCAGAACCACTAGAAAGTGTCAGTTGTTGTGTTTCACAGAAGCATGCACCAAGACCTCGAGTATCGACAAGGCCCAAGACTAATGGTGTCACACAACCCTGCCTGGAGAGTGCATTGGGCTGGGCACCGTTGAAACATCCTAGCACATCCACCTCTCTCCCCACCCGTTTTTCACACAAAAGAAATTTGGGGTTGCAGAACAAAAGGGAACTACACTGCAGTTTCACAAAGTTTCAGGTCTGGATTGTTAGGGGACCAGGACCCTGGAGACTCTAGTGATAAGAAGATCAATTCACATGTAGCATAGAAACAACAGATCTCTGTAAGACCACTTGGCCTCTGATGGAGCAGGTAAAAGCTGGGTTAAAACTGACATTCCTGGAAAGAGAGATGAAAACAGAAAGGTTTAAAAGGTAATGATTCATTTTGTGTCTGCAAGCCATGGTTACCCTCAGAAAAGAAGTCAGAGGAAACTTGCTGATAACAGCTGGTCTTGAACCACTTAATGTTTGTAGTATTTTGCAGTTAATTCAGGTAGATGAGGCTCAGGCCGAGGAGGCTAACTGCAGAGATATAATACGGAGATTTGAGAAGAGTTGCTCATTACATAAAAATGAAACACATCAGCAATGCATTTCTAAGCAGAGAGCACAAAAAACTGAAAACATAGAAGTGCTCATGTGTGAAGAGGTAATGTAGCAGTTCAGGGACAAACTGAATCCTTGATAATATCAGATCATGATTGGAATCTGGAACAAAACAGCCTAAAGGAGAAATTAATGTAAGACTAGGATTTAACTCTTGACCAGTGATTAGAATTTGTCTAGCAAAGATAGTTACACAGACCAGACAAACCCATGGACTGCAGACAGTCCTCTGAGACTTGCAGGCATGATAGAGAATCCAGAATACTGCAAGAAAGGACACCTGAGGCAGAAAAGCATCCAGAGGTCAAAGTAAGAATCTATTGAAACCAGAACATGATGCTCCACATGCTGCGGTAAACAGCTGGAGTCAGCTGAAACAACTGAGCCCCAGGATATGGCAAAACCAGAACTAATAGACTTACTGCCATCTGACAGCAGTCATCTTTATTTCTCATTGGAAACACTGTCTGCACTCCTGCATTGTCCCAGGACTGCATGCAGGGCATCTCTAAGATTAAATCACACATTCCTATTTAGTTGTAATTAGCATCTGGGTCATACAGATTTTAAATTTTGCATTACGTTACACTATATGTTAGCTACTGGGCTACTGTCATTAAGTTTGGCTAGAAACGGAGGAAAGAGAAGAGCGTGTCTTTAAGAAGCCTTTATGCAAGCTATTTAAAACTAGATGTTAATATAATCTCAATGTATAAAAGGCTAAGCAGTGACAATTTACCCGCTGAAGATTTAACTGCCTAACTCTCAGTGAGGTAAGTAATGCTCAACCCACATCCTGGCCCTGTTTAGTTAATTAACATAGATGCAGATAACTAAACTAAACTAGTACTCACTGTACGAGTAAACTCCTGTCTTTAAAATGTTGGTTCAGATACCTTCCCTTGTTTCTGAGACCTGCACTTTGTGGTTAAGCTAAGGTCTGTGAAGAAAGGTGGAACATGGGCACACACCGAGAGATAAGAAGGCTACAGATTGAGTATGTCTTTCTCACAGATATCAGCACCTGACAGTTAAAGGATACTTTGATCTGCAAAAGAACTAAACAGAGACCAGACAAGTTGTGAAAGACCAGGCAAGACAGGCACTGACAAAAATTCCTTTAGATAGTCCAGGAGGACTGCGTCCATACCTCATTTCAAAAGATGAACACTTTTATTAGGAAATAATTTGGTGAAGGATATCTTTGATGGTCGGAAAGGCTGTATCTCCAGCGCTTTCTTTTTTTTTCCCCCAGCTCAGTTCTCTAAGTAGGCTCTAAAAGACACCACCAGAAAGTATCTTTGAAAGGAAATGGGTACCTGAGTAAACTTAAATTTAGAAGTTTTAAAGCCCTTCCTGCAAGCCTGTATGCTTTCTTGAAGCTTGAGATCTGTCAACTTTTGTATGGTACGATGAGGAATATCATGTAGAATAATGAGGCATTCTCAAATGAAAGGTCAAAACAGATCCAGTGTAAAGCCTCGTACAAAACACACGCAATATTATAAATATTCTTAAGCTGTATAAACTCATATGGTCAATCTGTTTGTCTCTCATATTATTGATATACTTTGATATACATTTACTGTGATTTACTATGATGCCCAATTCGTTTTTCAAGTCTATTGTTTCAGTGTAATATTTTGAGAAAGAAACACCATTTAAAAATATGACCACTCTACCTAGATGCTAATTCGTTTCTACAAAAAAGAGAAAGCCATTATAAGAAGACAAGACCATATATGAAAAGTAAATATATCATTGTGGTTATACATATCAAATACACAATGTATGAGGAAAATATATTCTCTATGCAAAAGAGACATTCTGCTCTATAATTTCAAACTGAGTACATTTTTATCTTTCATTTTGGATAGCTTTTATCATATTCGCACTATTCTACTTTGCTCTGGAATAATGAACGACTTCAAAAGGTTATATTTTTAGTTGAAAAGACTTTCAACTGAATTTTAATTAAAAAAAAAAAAAAGGGGAAAGAAAGAAAAAACTGGAGAAAGGGGGGAAACGTATGGCAAAGTTATAACACAACATCTCCTCCTGCCTCCAGTGAATGCTTGTTTTCTACTATGGTGTAAAAGGCACAAAGGTATACAAGATCAGTTTTGGTATCTGTGAAAACTGTATAGAAATATAGTTAATACCACATAATAGAAAAAGAACCAGTAGCGGCTAGATTTGTCAGCTAGCACAAAGAAGCAAAATAACACTTACTAGCTGTCTCAGTAGAGCAGATAGTGCGTGTCAAACGCTCAGAAGCAGTCTTCCCCATAAGCAATTTTCAGACAGTTGAATCCACAATGCTAAAGCCAGTTTACAGTTGCTTTTAGTTTTGTTTTCATTATTGAAACAGACCATTTTTACACTGCCTTAGTCTCTCTTATAAATTATTCCTACAAACACTTACACGTGAGTAACTTTATGTGAGTCATTCTCTTAGTAAATCTCTATACATACATACATAATTATTTGCAAGATCAGGCCACTGAACTGTGTGTTCAGCAAACATTATCCTCTGCTCGCAGACAGAAACTGAGCATACCACAGAGAGCTAGAATAGCTTGTCATTTGTGAAGAATAATGCCTCAAATCCATATACAACATAATGAAAATCCTCTTAATATTGCTAAGCACAGTATGTCTGCTTATATACTTCCATATATATTTGAAGTACTATGTATACAAAGCCCCTGAATGCCTCCTAGCTCCTAAGTAGCATAATCCTGATCAAAAGATTGATTGTTTGCAGAACACTAATGTCAGAATTCAGTGTGGCTTACGGTGAAGTGTTCAAGGCCAATTCAAGATCTGAAATGACAGTGGTTAAAAATTAAGCAGTTAATAATCAACAACTGCCTGAAATGCTATTTTGAAGTGAACACTTGTATGCAATTCACTCATTTTAAAACACCTGGGACTAAGAAAATAATACTTTTTCAAATAGTTGAACTTCTGCCAGTGTACTGGCTTGCCTTGTTTCTCAAATGTTTTGCTGATTTATGGATCCTTTTAATACAAGGATTTTTTCTTATGTGGGTATATCATAATAGAAAACTGAAAGCTGACTAAAGCTCTACAGAATCCTTGAATGAAGACTGTGTAAAAGTAAGCTATTGTATAAAACAAACAGAGTAGAATTTTCCTACCTCCTGAATCACATGCAACCAACCAGAAGGAAGACAGAACAGAGACAAATTTGAATGAAGGACGTGAAGTCAATGAAGAAAATTATGCTCCTTGACCAAGAAGACAAAATGATATAATTACAATAAAGATGACGCTATAAGTCATAACAAGTAGACCCAAATTGCATATAACTCTGCAGATTTTTGTATCACATCTCCCATTGGGTTACAGAAACAACATTTTTGGGGTCAGAAGGATGTAATCAGGACATGATGTGGTCCACTGAGTTCAAGGAGAAAAATATTACAGACCTGTTGCTGTAAATTGTAACTGGCAATAGAAGCAGCAGACCTGTCCGGACTAGAGAAGAAATTACCTATAAAAGTCTACTAAAATGTCTGGAAAACACAGAATCACATTTTTCAAAGTAAAGGAAATACAATGAAACATAGGCAGTATGTCCTGCAAGTATCTTCAGGAATGTGATTTGAATGCCAAACCATTGCACTTATTAATTATTAACAATTAACAATAAACTAACATGAAATATGTGATACTGAAGCTGTTTGTGAATTGTAGCTCTCTGGTGGCTTCATATTACCAAAATGTTTCCCATAACAGCAACCAGCTACATCATTTAGTGGTGTTTCTAGATAAATAGCATTTGGGTTAAAATTCTCCTTTTGTACTGATGACCTGCACAAACCTACACAAACCCTCTACTTTGAGCACTTCATTAGTGCATTGGCTTCAAGCAGAGCCACTCTGTCCTGAACTTGACCCCTGAAGTACTGAATTAAAACAAGAGATTTTTTACAGTGCTTCCTTAAAATAAAAGTGTCAATCCATTAGCCTTGGACATAAACTAACGTCATCATCTGCCAGATAATTCTACACAACTTTTTAATCACTGCTACAATTAGTGATGTTTTCTTTTGTCTACTGCGCAGTTCAATTAGCACACACTGCAAAGGAAATACTGCACTTTTACTTGCAAGACATGTCATTTTTATACTGGATTAAACTTTTGTGTAATGTGGAAAAAAATATATCCTTTATTTTCTAGTTTCTATGTTAAGGATAGTTTTTCAGTGGAGAGAGTGGTTTGCTTTGTTTAAATATACCCTTGGTCAAAGGTGTTTATCTTGTATTTTCAGAAGAGAAGCATCACGGACTAAAGCAATGAATATATAAAGAGAGGGGCAAATTCAAGAAATAAACTCTGTGACAGCAGCATACTGATAGGCAGGCAGTTTGAGATACTAAGAAATGTTTTGACTTTGCATCTAAAGATAGATATTTATATTTATGATAAATGTATGCCTGATTCACCCATGGATATATTTCCCCCAGTAAAAAGGGGCTAAACCCTTTTGAGAGTTGCACCTTCAGTTTGCATATTTTAGGATATGATTCAACTCAATGTACAATGAGTAAATCCCCTGTCCTGAGATAACAAAAATTTTCTCCTACACGATGTGAAGCACAATTACTGAACTGTTTGTAATAGCATAGAGGTCTATCTTATTCTTCATTCGGCTCATGAGCTTCTAGCTATGGCTGAAGTAAAAAATGCTGGAAGAGGTAATGGTTTTAAGTCAACAAATGTAGCTATTCCAACATATCACTCATTTCACAAAATGCACTGAGGGATATTAGAAGCTAAAAAAAAAAATCAGGCTCTT
Source organism: Phoenicopterus ruber ruber (assembly GCA_009819775.1). Classification (NCBI taxonomy): domain Eukaryota; kingdom Metazoa; phylum Chordata; class Aves; order Phoenicopteriformes; family Phoenicopteridae; genus Phoenicopterus; species Phoenicopterus ruber. The sequence goes on along the minus strand of CM020215.1, from coordinate 182,778,526 downwards.
CTGCTTTCTATCAAGGGTTCAGTAGAAGTCATATTCATCAAAGTTTGTAATTCTCAAGTTTTGAGATTCACAATTCTGAAGTGATATAGTACAGAAGCCATTACAGTACATACTTATATATTGTATTATAATATATTGTGTTACATTTGTTGTATATGCATATATATATGTTTGCCTTCTGTTTCATAGCTGAATAACGTTATTGCAGTATTAGAGATCCGAATGATTTTTCTGCTACAGTCATGATAGTTGCTGTAAATGTGAATTTTTATAGTGGTGTTTTATCTAAACACATGTGCATTTATATAGCCACTTTATTTAAGTTACTCCTGGGGTAAGTATACAACATTAAAAAGAGTATTCAGAATGGAAGAGGGTTATCTATTCTTGTTAGGAAAAACCTAGTCTGCTGCAGGTAATTTTTGTAACATTGATATAGGCTAGAGGCATTCTGCTGGTTTAGAAGTAGAAAGCATATCTCACTATTTAACCAGTGACCCCGCCAACTCTGTTAGATATCCTGTAAGACTTTCAAAAACTTCCATTATAATTTCTGGTTATCATCTGTCCTGAAGCCAAAAGCACCTGTGATTAAGGAAGATTTGTGGCTTTTACTGAATTTAAAATAAAATTAAAATCTAGAAATTGGTGACAGAAACAGTCACTGCTCCAGCTGTTGAAAGATAATTGGATTAGAATAATGAGCACATATTTCTGTTTGGTAATTACTGTACTTCCCTGAAAAGATTATTGTGCAAAGGTAACTGTACTGGAGAGTTTCAGAGATGTGCTTTTATTTCCACAGCTACTGTGTTTTACAAAGTGCAGTGCTGATGGTATCAGTTTAATTTATTACAAGCAGATGAAGGTATATTTTATAAAATATTATATATATTCCAACATCTGATCTATGAAGTGATACACTGGTATCTTTTAATGGAAAGGTGAAAAGAATGGGTGTACAAATGTTCACTGAGACTATACCGTATGGGTGCCACTGGCCTAAATAAGCTGTGGTTTTTGACTTGGGGACCCTACAGAGCATTGCTTGTGAATCTGGCATATAAGCAGCAGCACCCTCAGATGAGTGGCAGTAGGCCCTAGACTTGCAGCAGAGTTACAACCTTACAGGCATGACCAGAGCTGTAGAAGCTTCTCTTCTACTACTTTCTACCATGACGTCAAATAAGTAATGAAATGGTCTAAGTCAATCTGTACAACTGAGGCTTTGAAAGCCTGGATGGGAAGATCTATAGCCTAGATTTAGGATGCTTGGGTTTTGACCTGTGAGTGAAATGGGACACAAACCATACCTACGCTCAGGTTCAGGCTGAGGTTGACCATGCACTACAGAGACATTTACAGTCTATGTGTATAATAGAGGGCCTGAGAACTCTTCTGAATTCCCTGGTCTGGATGTTCACCTGAGCTGTTCCTAGTGTCCTGATGGCTTGAGACCCATGAAGACCCCCACCTCCAATCCACTACCCTTCACTGTCATAATGAACACTTCAAGTTCTAATTTCCACAGGACACAAAAAATAAGTGAGTGGAGAACTGGGAGCTGTGGCAATATCTAAACAACTGCATGATGTGGAGACTAAGTATTCCATTGCCATGCATCCCAATGCACTCCAGTAACTAGGTTCAAATTAGCTGTAGTGTCCTTGCATTGTAGTAAACTCTGTTGATTAAACCCCCATTGAGGTTATGAGCAAGCTGTCACTTCTAAAACAGCCATCAGTCTCTGGTATTATCCAAAACTAACAGCTTAGAAGCCCCAGGAGCAGAGAGTAATTAAGCATCGCTGAAATTCACCTTTGGATATTCTCCTGAGCTGTGTCAAATTCCGATTGCCTCAATGTGTATGTACAAATCTGGGGACCATATTTTCTCTGTGATATATCGAGGAGAATATTTAAACTATAGCAAAAAAAAGGAGATAATGCTCTCCTAGGTATAGCTTTAACTGTCCTTGTAGTGGTTTATTTCCTGCTAGATAAGGTTGCTTTCTCAGTTGCTGTGGGATATAAATGTAGAAAAACAGGAAAAAAAAATAACACTATGTTTTCAGACTTCTTACCAATCTGCTACTGATGTTGCAGTTATTTAGGAGTTTCAAAGTTTGTATCAAAGTCATCAAGCATATCTTGTAATATCAAAAAAATATATTGGAATAGGGAGAAAGAGAAGTATGGCAAGTTTACTTTGCTTTTACTTTCAGTGCAAATTATTCCTTGCTTGAGTACATGGTTAACAACACTTAGTAAATACTTTTGCAAATCCCAGTGATTTTTTGAATTTTAGTACATGTGATTTTCCACTGGATAGATATTTTTAATATTTTTTATTATTTATCTTCTCTTTTTTTTTTTCTTGTAATTAGAAAAGGGCATTTCATCCCCTCAACGAACAGACTTGAATTTCAAGTGACCAGTCACATGACATGGATAGTATATGGTAATTACAGTTAGTAATTCAGAGAAATATAGGTATCTTGATTGCACGGTGACATGACAGATTAGAAATTAGTAGCTCTTTGGGTAAATATGACGACCTGAATTCTCCTATCACTTTAAACATGCTACAGCGTAGGTATCTACATCTGTTTCCTTTTACAGCCAATGAGAGAGAAATGGTGGTTTAGGGTGCACTACAACAGACCTGTTTTAGGCATCTACCTCAGGATAGTGCTTTGAACTGCTCCTTAGAAGCTCTCGTTTCTCCTGGGTGATTCACTGTATCTTGCACATTTCTGCATGTAATCAGTTGGATTTCGCTCCCAGGTATTCCCCATGCAGTGTCTCCAAAGTAAAGCAGCCATAAACTGTAAAGCAGACATCCCCAGGATAATCACCCTTTTCCCAAGTAGTACAGAAACATACAATTTCTCCATAATTTTCGCAGCATCGGTGCAATGACTAGGTGAAACAGATATAACTAGCCTGACTAGACTAACAGTATTTTGTTCACCGGGGATTATAGGACTTTGTAACAACTTGTTTTGGTTTTTAGCCACCCCAAACTTAGTCTCTCTCTACACATTTACACCATACAACTGGTAAACTTTTTAACCTGCCAAACAAGAACCTCAGACGTGACAGTCTACAGGATGGGACCACTCCTCATACATTTCTGTTTCTGCCTCCATAGATCTTGAAATCACTTTAACATGACAGGTAGAGGATCTTGTTAAACTCACTCTGTATAAAAGCCTGAAGGGAAGGAGGAGAGATGTGAGTCTGGCTCTTTCAGGCTCAAAAAAACCCCTTCAGAACCTAGAGAATTCCCAATTTATAAATCTCTCTTGGACAATCCTACCAAATTGGCCAATTGTGGCACCCTAGTCATTACCACAGGGGAGAGTGCTGTTTCATTCTTTGAAAGAGGAGCTGCAAGTAAGCAACTTACCATCTAGGCAGGGTAGTGTGTCAGGGATCATAAGTGGCTGGAGGCATCTTTTGATGAGCTTTCAGTCAGCCAGCAGACTTCAGAGATGGTCAAGCTGTTAGATATACATCTGTCATCAGTGATTCCCATGCTTACATCAAGGTAGCTCCTCGGGCGGCCCAGAGGTTTCCTGGATTCAATTCTGAGTTGCTTAGCTCTCTCCAGGTCCTATGTGGGAAGATATAAATCTAACTCTGAGTGCTGAATCCCACTGTGTGGCCGGGAAGAGAAGTTAAAGTGGAAATTTATCAAATCCTTATTTTTGATCTAGCTCATTCTTTCTCTTTCTGTGGCTCAATACACTCTAAATTATTCCCTGCAACAGCATCAACAGAAGATAATCATTGCCAATGCTGGCTGAGTCATGTAAACACTTATTCCCATCATGTGAGAATATCTGGATGATTAGGCAATCCAGACAGAAGATACCTCTATTCCTGGTTAGTCAGATCTTCTTAAAATTGGATAATGCAGTAGATGTCCTTGACAGAAGACCTCAAATGTTTGAATTATGAAGAACTTTGTAAATAAAAAAGTCTATTCGATTGTTGTTTTGCTTTTGATTTTGTTTTTTTTTTCTTAGGAAGGACTGTTTTAAACTCCTGAATGCAAAGGAAGGCAAAAAGATTGCCTGCAGTCTGGAATTCCACATCTCACTTTCCTACAGGTAAAAGGACTAAATACACTTATTCTCTACCTGTTAATAAATAATCCTTGCAGCATTCCAGTCATTTATGGGGGGTGCAGTAGGATGGGGATGTCATAAACACTAAACCTAGACTCAGTCTTTGAAACAGGAGATCAGAACCCAAACTGAAAACATCTGTACTACCAAGTGACATAAGTCTTAAGAAATAGTATCACAGAATCACAGGATGGTAGGGGTTGGAAGGGACCTCTGGAGATCATCTAGTCCAACCCCCCTGCTAGAGTAGGGTCACCTAGAGCAGGCTGCACAGGCCTGCATCCAGGCGGGTTTTGAATATCTCCAGAGAAGGAGACTCCACACCCTCCCTGGGCAGCCTGTGCCAGGGCTCTGTCACCCTCACAGTGAAGAAGTTTTTCCTCACACTCAGGCGGAACCTCCTGTGTTCCAGTTTGTGCCCATTGCCCCTTGTCCTGTCACTGGGCACCACTGAAAAGAGTCTGGCCCCATCCTCTTGACACCCGCCCTTGAGATATTGATAAGCATTGATGAGGTCCCCTCTCAGTCTTCTCTTCCTCAGGCTAAATGATCCTAAGGATCACAATGATCTCTTTTGTGGATTGCACCCAAGATGAGGTAAGGGAAATAATACTGATGGATAAAAGAAGTAAACGATGAAATTTGCTAAGGGCAATTCTGTAGATAAATGTCTTGGGGAAAAAAATCAGAACAAAATAGGAATTTTTTAGTTGTTGGTTTTGTTTATTTATGTATTTATTTATGTATGTGAGAAAACAGAACAATAGATGTCTGTGGAACTGGGGCAAAAGCATGTGGTGGTACACAGTGTTAAAAGGTTAACTAAAGCCTAGAAGGAAAGGAGAAATGAACAAGAAGAATGTTGTGAGCTAGATGAAGGAAAGCAATTTCTGTGCTATCACTAGAACTGTGCTGAAATTAAAATCAGTTGAGATATTGTTGCGAGCAATGATTAGAGAGATGAGAACAGCTATTGGTTGCTGATTGGAGAGGTGGCAAATGTGAGGCAGGAGTGATGAAAGGAAATGCTTTGATTGGTAACTGGAGAAATGAGATGCTCTCTTTTTCTCAAGCCTCTGATGAGAAAAGAAAGATCAGATATTAGGTACCACAGTTTCTCCTGAAGACTTTGTAAGAAGGGAGCTAAGCAAAGGTAGGATGGGCCAAATAACAGCAGATAGAAGGAGATCGGGAGGGTAGACTTTTTTTTTTAGATCACTAGGTAAAAGGTGTGAAAGGCTGCAGAAGTAAATATATAAACTACATAGATAAAATGAAGAAAGTACTACTCTCAAGGAAACTGCTACAGGTAGAGATGACTTTATTGCTACTTCAGACAGAAGTATAACAGAATAAAACTTCTTTGTTACCTCAAAAGAAACTCTGGAAAGAAAAGGATAGCCTTCTGAGTTGAGGTAACAGTTAATGTTATGGGATATTTAACAAGGACTGTTAGTGGCCTCAAAAATTAAAGAGAAGTAGGAGTTAGATTCTGTATTCTAGGGGGGATGCTTGGTAGAGCATCACAGACATATCTGTACTGTGTAGGGAACAAAGATAATGTCAGCAACAATTTTCATGTATTTTCTCTAATATCAATGTCAGTTCTACATTTTTCAACAGTACTTACTCATACTGTCAATCTGTGGTTGTCCATATTTGCTAAACTAAAAAAAAAAATAATAATTTCAGTATTTGTTTCAGTATCTGTTCCAAATTTCAACATGAATATATAGAATCATAGAACAGTTTGGGTTGGAAGGGACCTTGAAAGTTCATCTAGTTCACCCCCCCTGCCACAGGCAGGGACATATTTCACCAGGTCAGGTTGCTCAAAGCCCTGTCCAACCTGACCTTGAATGCTTCCAATGATGAGGCATCCACAACATCTCTGAGCAACCTGCGTCAGTGTCTCATCACCCTCATAGTAAAAAAGTCTTCGTTCTATCTAGTCTAAATCTACCCTTTTTTAGTTTAAAACCTTTACCCCTTGTCCTATCACAGCAGGCCCTGCTAAAAAGTCTCTCTCTATCTTTAAGCCCCCTTTATATATTGAAAGGCTACAACAAGGTCTCTTCTCTTCTTCAGGCTGAATAACACCAACTCTCTCAGCCTGTCTTCATAGGAGAGGTGTTCCATCCCTCTGATCATCTTCGTGGCCCTCCTCTGGACTGGCTCCAACAGGTCCATGTTATTCTTGTGTTGGGGGCCCCAGAGCTGAATGCTGGGATGGGGGGGTCTCATGAGAGCAGAGCAGAGGGGCAGAATCACCTCCCTCGACCTGCTGGCCACGCTGCTTTTGATGCAGCCGAGAATACGGTTGGCTTTACGGTTCCAGCTTTTCATCCACCAGTACCCCCAAGTCCTTCTCTGCACAGCTGCTCTCAATCTATTCGTCCCTCAGCCTGTGATCACCCTGACCCAGGTGCAGGACCTTGCACTTGGTCTTGTTAAACTTCAGGAGGTTCACATGGGCCCACTTTTCAAACCTGTCAAGGCCCCTCTGGATGGCAGTCCTGTACCTACAGAACTCACATTTATATGTAAACTTTTTTTTTTAGGTTTTTTTTTTATCAAGAAAAAAAATCTGCTTAAAATGTATTTGAGAGGTCAAATAAAATACTTAATATCCTTACAGAAAAAAAAAAGATACCTACCTAGAGGTTCTTCACTGTTAAATCTGTGTTCTCATTTGGACTTAAAAGACAGAATGTATGCTTTACTAGTAGCAGTGGTTATACCAAAAAAAAAAAAAAAAAAAAAATTCGAGCCATTTAATCCAGTAACTTCTGCCAAATATTTAATAGGATGGCAAGAATTCTTCATAATTAGAACAGATGAAAACCAAAGAAAACTATTTAAAACTGACTTTTTGGCAGAACAAGAGATTTAGGATGGAAAGTGTTGAAAGATAAAGGGACATGAAACACAAAGCACCTGATGCTGTGCACATTTCAGGTAGGTGAATCTCATTATTAGTTTAATCTAAGATAAAGCAAGTTTCATCTACCTAAAACACAGTGGCACCTTCTGTTTCTTTTTCCTTTATTGCCCCACCTTACCGATTAGTGGTCCACCACAGTCATGCTCCCTTAAAGCACTTTGTGATTTAGTCAGAGAACTCTCCACCATGCTTTTCGGGAATTGTAGTCCAGATGGTAAGTGCATGCCACGGAGTAATTGAAAGCCTTTTGGGGAAAAAAGTACTGTTCCTATGACCTTAACACAAACAAAATAATATGAATACAACCTGAGATTAAATCTTTCATTTTTATTTTCCCAGCAGAAAAAAAAAAAAAAACTAATTGGCAAACCACAATCTTTTCTGCAAAATTTTCTTCCCTTTTTTTTCTTAGTAAAAAAAAAAAAAAGAAAAAAATCCTTGATTTATGTATGATTTATATGTGACATGATATTTATGATTTTGAAAATTTCCATGGTAATAAGACAGTGATGAAACCTCAGGTTAGGCATATGTACTCCACTTAGTCCAATCTCCTAACTCACAACACAAAAGGTCAACTAATGCGAGAAAGCTTTCATACTCCACCTAGACAGCCTTTTTGGCCAAAACATGAAATTATGTCCTAATTTTATCTACTATTTTGATTTGACGTATTGGGGTTATTTTAAATTTCATAAAAGGAAGGAAATTGCAGGCATTAGTAACTAATGCTTTGCAAATGTATGAAAGGGTACAAAATGGCACAATATATGCTGCTTTCAATATTTCCTACCCATACAAACTGACTGTGCAGTATGCTGACTTATTCGGATGCTCCCCAATCCTGGAATAATAATTCTAAGTAGACTTGCATAAGAATGGAAAAGAGACAATGTAAATAATTTTTATTCCCAGTCTCACCATTTTTTGTTAGTTGTTGTAATGTCCCGTCCAGATTGAGGTCATCCTAGGGAATCACTGCAGCATGATAACAGGTTACATCAGCTAATTTCTATCTTAATTCATAACTCATCATGTTGTGGGTTTTTTTAGGGTAACCCTAAAGAACTCCGGTGAAACAGAGGCTGGTAAAATAGAAGCATTTTTATCTTTCTTCTCCTGTACGATATATTCCAGAGGTAACCAATGGGATTTATTCATACAGTGTGTGAGGCAATCTGTACAGAGAGAGTCCTCTGTCATATTTGATAGGTTATGTGCTCCAAATCGAATATCAAACAGCCTGTTGGCATCGTCGATCAGTGAAGAAGGTATCTTTTCTCCTCTATTTGGACCCTTAATTTCTTCTGGATAATAAAAGAGAAGTACTCTTAGCATCCTTCCTACAAATTCTGTATTTAAGTTCATAAATCTACATAGACTGAGCATAGTGGATTTTGCTACCTCAGGAAAAAGGTGAATTCTTTGGTCTTGAAACACTGCTTGGTTTTTTGCTTTTTTGCACTTTTTTTAATGGTTTTTTTCCTCTCTTTCTTTCTTGTATGCCTGCAGAGAGAATAGTGTCACTTTATGAAGACACTACAGAAGAAATAATTTCAGGAGGCATCTTGTCATCTACAAGTAGAAGGATTCAAAACAATTTTAGCTGCAGGTCAGAGTGCCTTTTTTGAAACCCCTAACACATTAAATACAAAAGTACCTCTCTATAAATTACCTACCAGAATACTACATACATCTCTTCAACATCAGCAGCAGGTAATCTGAAAACTTTCCTGCTTTTAAAATAATTTCCCAGTTATTCAGTTTAAACCGAAAGTGACATATATGGCAACACTTATTTTTACATTAGTGCAATTTTCCTTTAAGGCACTGGAAGTTATGCCCACCTACACCAAAGCTGAATTTGACCCATAGTCTTTGGTAGCATTGTTTCTTAAAATATTCTCGTCGGCAACCAGAGATCCTCAAATCATTATTCTTAGATTTCTACATTTACTTTTTTAAAGCAACAGATGCAGTATAATGGAAATTTACTGATTTAAGCAAATGCATTCACTTTTTTCTGTTTTTCAACATGACCCTTCATATGTGCTTTCTGCCACACTTTGTCAAAATTGAACATCTTTTTCACCTGTAGGAGAGGTCTTAAACCGCCCAGAAAGGGAAATACTTTATTTAGCAATGAAATCAACTCCTGCCAGTTCTTATTAACCCTAGTCTATAGGCAAGGCTTGTACAGGACTGTTGAGTAATCAAGGATTTCCTGGGTGAGACAGTCTTTTTCTGGAGCTATAGAACTGATCCATTTCTCCCAAATATGGATGAACACTGTCTCTGCTTTGGCAATGTTTTTTGTTATCTCTTCCTGTTGTTATTCATGTGAAGCTCAGGAGGCACAAACTCAGAAATTTCGCTAGCTTCTACTGCCTGATACTGCATGGCATCTGTCCTGTATTTTCACTACAGTGCCTGGAACCGTGGTATTTGCGAGCTACCCTGCTTTAAAAAAGGGAAAACATAAGCACTTGCCTTGGAAGCTTCTCTCTACCCAATTTGGAAAGTGGGAAAGACAGCAATCCTTAGCTTTCCTCTGGGGAACAAGTGAACAGCCCCCTGCTCCAGTGGTACTAACCATGACAGATAAGTTGATAGTGACATCCTAGTTTTTATCATGCCCAAGCTTTACTGTTTTAACTCCCTCTAGTGAAAATGACCAGAAAAACATATTTGACACTTGCACCCCTTGCAAAGCAGCAGTTTTGTTCACTGGGTGTACTGGGTTTGCGTGGCAAGGTTCTGGTAGCGGGGGGCTACAGGGGTGGCTTCTGTGAGAAGCTGCTACAAGCTTCCCCTAAGTCTGACAGAGCTAATGCCAGTTGGCTCCAAGACGGACCCGCCGCTGGCCAAGGCTGAGCCCATCAGTGACAGTGGTAGCGCCTCTGGGATAGCATAGTTAAGAAGGGTTAAAAAAAAAACTGCTGCAAAAAGCACAGCAGAGGAGAGAGGAGTGAGAAGATGAGAGAGTAACAACTCTGCAGACACCCAGGTCAGTGAAGGAGGAGGGGGAGGAGGTGCTCCAGGCACCAGAGCAGAGATTCCCCTGCAGCCCGTGGTGAAGACCATGGTGAGGCAGGCTGTCCACCTGCAGCCCATGGAGGTCCATGGTGGAGCAGATATCCACCTGCAGCTCGTGAAGGACCCCACACCAGAGCAGGTGGATATGCCTGAAGGAGGCTGTGACCCCATGGGAAGACCACTCTGGAGAGCAGACTGCTGGCAGGAGCTGTGGACTGTGGAGAGAGAGGAGCCCATGCTGGAGCAGGTTTGCTGGCAGGACTTGTGACCCCGCAGGGGGACCCAGACTGGAGCAGTCTGTTCCTGAAGGACCGCACCCCATGGAAGGGACCCACGCTGGAGCAGTTTGTGAAGAACTGCAGCCTGTGGGAAGACCCACTTTTAGAGAAGTCTGTGGAGGACTGTCTCCTGTGGGAGGGACCCCACACTGGAAGAGGGGAAGAGTGTGAGGAGTCCTCCGCTGAGGAGGAAGGAGCAGCAGAGACAACGTGTGATGAGCTGACTGCAACTCTCGTTCCCCGTCCCCCTGCGCTGCTCAGGGGGAGGAGGCAGAGAAAATCAGGAGTGAAGTTGAGCCCAGGAAGAAGGAAGGAAGGGGGAAGGTTTTTTTTAAGATTTAGGTTTTGTTTCTCATTATCCTATTCTGATTTCATTGGCAATAAATTAAATTATTCTTTTCCCCAAGTTGAGTCTGTTTTACCCATTTGTTGAGCGATCTCCCCGTCCTTATCTCGACCCACGAGCCTTTCATTATATTTTCTCTCCCCTGTCCAGCTGAGGACAGGAGTGACAGAGTGGCTTTGGTGGGCACCTGGCATCCAGCCAGGGTCAACCCACCACACTAGGGTAAGAATTTGCAGGTGTATTTCAGGTGCCTTGTGCTCTTCGCGCTACCTGTCCGCGTCAGTAGAAGAAATAGAAACAGGAAGACTTACAAAAACAAGATGAAGACTTACAGTATATGGATAATAAGGCTGAGCTAAAGCCAGAACTTTTTACTTTTACAACAGAATTGAAGTGTACTTTTGTCAGTTCTCAGAATGATTAAAACATGAGTAAGAGAACAGTAAGTCTGGATCTCTCCCAAATTTTGTTGTTAGAGCAGAAGAGGAGTCACTTAATCTTCTCATAAAGGAGTTTGCAGCTGTTCCAGTCTCTGCTGCTTGTTCCCTGTGCTGTAAGCCACTGCTGTCCCCAGTCAAGCTAGGAGTTAGGCCAGGTCATGGAAATGACCTTAGTGGAAAAACAACCCTTCAGAAAGAACAAGCAAGGAAGACTGAAAGAGGGCTAGGAGTAATTTCCACAAGCATTACTACTGAACAACACGAAGTTACAGCTTAAAACAGGAAAAGATCATCTTCTAATCAAGTTCACAAAGAAAAAAACAGGTGTATATTTGTATATCTGCAAGCTCAACATGAGGAACACGAGGTTGAAGCAACTCTATTGATCTCCAGCTGCTGTCTACTGTCATTGGCAACGTGGCCAGACAGAGAATCTTTATCTAACAAATCCTAGTTGTTAAAGTGAGACGGCAAAATCCTTCCCTAGAAAATACAGATGTCATATGAAAATATGGAAAATACAGATGCAATTTCCTAGCTTTCCTGAGATTTCCTGTGATGCAGATTCTATTTATTGTGTATTTCTCTTAGCTAGAGCTGGCAGCATTTGGGCATTTCACTTGTCAGACCTTTGCCTCACTGTTAAAATAGGAGATCAAATCAAGAGACCTTTCATCAATTTTAACTTCTTTCTTATGCAGGCACATATCCACTGGTATTAGGGATTTTGTGTTAAGCATGGCATGAAAGTAAACATGTAATAACTTGGCTTAAGCCTAAGTGAAAGGACTTTTTTCTATTTCCCTTATGGTTGTTTTACCTATTTTATTTTCCTCCTTTCCCTTACAGTTGATGCTGCTAAAGCCTAGGGTAGGTGTTATTTTGTAGGATGCTTAGAAGACACCTACACTCCTTAGGCAGACAATTAAAAATGTAATGGAATTTCTCCAAAAGTGTTGAGTTGTTTCCATGTTATGCACCTCACTGACATATTACTGGGGATCAACCTTTTTCTGCTTTGGTACACAAATAATTGCATTATCACTTCGTTATCAGGCAAAGGAGCAGCTAACAGTTTAAAATTTGGGGTCAAGTGAAATCTATCTGTGGCTTTATGGGTAATTAGGTTAGGTTACAAGAGTCAAGTGAATATTCATTAGTTGCAGGATGAATACTCAGCATGTAGTAGAAATTTGCATTTCTACATGCTTCCAAATCTAATTCGTGACTAGTATTGACATAGCAATCACATTACTGGCACTATTTTCTTCCAGACAAAGGAATAATTGATTTGTAATAATCCTTAAAGTATACCATCAAAACTTTCTAAAGGAGTGACTCCTTTAGAAATCTGATAGGATTAACCCTACTTTCTGCCTCTGTTATTTCTGACCTTTCTCTACAGTTTTTAAAAAGGACTTACATGAAATAGTGGAAGTTATAATAATTGACATAATTTTATTAAGTAACATCATACCATTTTGTACAGTTCCAGATTGACATATTCGTGTCTGCAACATTTATATCTCAACAGCGAATCATAAGACTTTTAAAAGTCTGAAAAGGGTTGCCCAGAACATTATATAATATATAACTGGAGCTTAGATATGTAAATTCTATCAAAAATTTCATTGCATTTGCTTAGCATCGGACATTCCTCATCTCCTTTAACCATTATAGGTTTTACAAAGGCTTACTGAGATTTCGTTAGTACAACCCCTGTGTTATTTAGCAAAATTTCACTCCTATACATACTTTCTTATGTAAAGAATTAGGCAAGGAACCACCAAACAGCATAGAGATGGCTGCATAAAACTAATTTGAGATGATTGCATAGATAAGAAAAGTCTTCCTTTTTCAGGAGCTAAAAATAGATTCATTAGCATCTGTAGTAGTTGCTGACTTTGGTACTCTCTCGTCTTTGAGTTACAGTCATTTCTATGGGCTCTCTAAGCCTTCACACGTCCCAAGCCAAGGTAGTAAGAAAAGTCTTGTTAGTGCTGAATAGACAGGTAGGGTCCCCTTCTATTCTTCCTACCAATCCATAAAATAGAATGAAAAAGTCAATAAACCCAAACCTTTCTCCATTGCTTTGGGGAGGAACAAAATAGAATAGATGCTTTTGCTTTCCATTCTTTATTATGAGTTCCAATTTAAATGTTCAAAAATATTCTAGCTATAAGTACTTAGAAAACTATTTCTGAATTCAAATGAACATGTAATCAACATACACATGAAGTTTGAAATTTTTAACCCACTGAAATGAATTAAGAGTTAGTCATTGAATTTGATAAGACCAGAATTTTGCCAATTACATTTGCCTTCAGTTTAACAGCAAAGGACAAATACAATTCCATGGAATATGGAGGTCAAGTTTCTTCAAAGATTTAATCAAAGTCTGTTTTTTAAAAAGCTATCACATCTCATTTTAAGACACAGGTATTCTGGCATAATATTTTCCTTATATCTGGGTGAAGATAATGGCCAGAAATATTCATGCAGCTACTTTGTCTGCATCTCCACAGAAGATCCAGATGTCAAATGTTGTTTGAGGTAGAAAGACAAAAGGGGATTGAGAAGGTAAGTTATTTTCAAATTGTGCATATAAATTCCATTAAGTGAGCACCTTGCATGAGCAATAGCATGTGAAGGAGAGTGAAGGACATTTTGGAATACAAAAAAGAGGTCCTTTCGCTAAGGAAAACAGGTCTTTGCAAAATACCTGATTCACACATAGTGAGGGAAGGTGTTAACTATATATCCCACCGGAAATGCTCATGTTTGGGAATATCTATGATTTTGACAACTTGTCTGGTTATGGACATGATCCTGCGTGCATTTGGCCTGTGACCTGTAACTAGAAAGCTGGAAATTAAGTGCCTTGGCAACAGACATAGCAAATTTCAGCAACTTGGCATCAACCAACTACTTGCAAAATACGCTAGGAAGCCTTTACATCTATTGTGTATTTTTTGTTTCCCACCATTGGGAAAGAACCCAGATCCTTTCCAAAACTGACTCAATGTAATTTTTCTAATGCAGTAGTAGTGAAGAAATTAAGCTACCTTATAAGTTCCTTCATTGACTTATCACTCCAAAGCTTTATCATTGTCTCATAAGACCATTTATCACTCCAAAGTTTTCATCATACTCTACTTCAGCTACTGAAAATAAGGTCATCCACTGCACAACTTGCTGGCCAGACATACAGTTCAATTACTAAATTTTAAATATTGAACATGTATACCAGTTCATGTAAACTCCCATCACTTTAGTATCTAAGTACCCCAAAAGTAATTATTTATTCTCAGAAGTTATCAACCTGACCTATAGAAGCAGTACTGCCACCCTTATACTGACATACTAATACAGAGAGAAAATTCACATAAAACTCATCCTGGGTCACAGAGACAAACTACTGCACAGCAGTTTACTCCCCAGCCAACTTTCTTCTCATTAAGCAATTTTAAATTTTTTTTTCAAAGAATAGATCCCCATAAATATAAATGTGGTCAAAACACAAGACAAATCTTTTTTTTTTGTTTTGCTCCACTTTATTTTCTTTCTGTTCCCCAAACACAGCCCAGATCAGAGTGAGAAGAGTTGTCATATTTTGGTATCCGAATCAAGCTTCCAAAGAGTCCTTATTAAGAGGATGACTTCTTCTAAACCGTCCACTTCCTACACAGGAGCCCAACAAAGCCAATGTAGAAACCCTGTTGGAGAGGAAGCTACTCAGCAGCTCCTCAGGCTTCCTACTGGAGTTAATAACTCGAGACAGCATGTGCAGCTGTCGTGAGAGAACTACACAGCTTGGGTACATAGTGAGGCATGAGAAATCTGGTATTCTCAAAGCAGCTGAAAGGCCTAGAGTGTGTTATTCCCCTTACGGACAATTAGAACATTTTTAGGAGAGGAAGTAGAGATTTTAAACTAATTTTAAATTATTTATTAAATACAATATTTGAACTTGCACAAACTTTTTTTTATACCCTGTCTGATTTTGAACAGCTTTTCCTCAAATCTTACTTTAATTTTACACTGGTGAAATACAGTGGAGCTTCTTTTGTTTTACATTGATGTAACTGATATCAGCATCAGGCCCGTTGTCTTCATTGTAAGCAAGTCATAAATGGCCATTCTTCATGGTCATATAAAATGATACATAGATATTGGTAGAAAAAGAGGTCTCTTGGCACAATCATTACTTTTTCCATTTTCTGTAGACAAACAAACCCATAAAACAGAACTGACAGATGTTATAACCCAAGAAAATGAAAGAGAAAACCCCACAGTACAGAAGAACTAAAGAAATTCCAAATAAAATCATACTGTGACAACCTCCTGGAATACACCTGTTTGTATGCCAAGATTTGGAAAATATAAAAGCCATAGAAAAAAGTTACTGCAATTACTGTCCTTGCTACATCAGGGCGCTGCCAGGTGTAGCAAAAAGATCCCAGAACACTTGTTTGGGTTGTACAATAAAGTTTCCTTCTATTTGAAATACATCAGGTTTCTATAAATCAGTTCACATTAATGTGTCTTAGGTTGGGGTTCAGGTTTTTTTAAGAAAAAACCCACTGATTTTCTGATTTTTGCAATAGCTTACTATGTGTTTTAATTACACTCACCACTCTCAACATCCAAAATAAAAATGTACACTTTTCCACACACTGTACCAGAGCATGTTGTGATCTAAAATTAATTTTAAAATAACTAAAAGTCTCAGGAACTGAAAGTTTTATTCTTTGTTGAAACTATGACCTCAAATTCAGCCTCGGCCATGTCTGACTGTAGTTGGAAACCTCTGAAGTATCAGCACTCAGGCTGAAGCCACTCTCAACGCAGAGGAAAAAAAAATGCAGTTCTTTGAAAATAAGCCTTTTCACAGACATATGCACAGGCTAGAGAGATTTACCAGATTCTCTGATTTGAGAGTGGTTTCAAATGTAGAGATTTCAAAGGCCTCACTTAATAGATACTACGGCTCAGGCTGAAGTTGAAAGTGCTGGTTTCAACATTGCTGGAGGTTTTAGGAATGTAGAAATTAATAATGGATTGCACTGAATAAACCACAAACAGCACACAAAAATCCTCACACTGACAAAAGAGGTTTTCCTACTTTTCCCCTATCCTGGGGCACGTATAGCTAAGGGAGACAAATGTAACTCATATTCCTGCCAATGAATTAGTACCTCATATTTTACCAGCATCAAACCTCGTTACTAAAGCTGAAAGCTGGCTTTCAGTAGTTTAAGCTGGATTCTGCTCCAAGCACTGCAGTTCTATAATTTTCTGACTCTAGACATCTTCAGATTCCACCACTGAATCTCATACTTTGAAAGGGAAATACACATACGTATGTATGTACACACATTTCTATTTGCCTGTGTTTGTGCACATCTCTCTTCTCTAGTCCTTCTGTCTACTTCGCTGTTTATTTGAGTAGTAACAGTAATTGGAAACCGATAATGTAGAAATATAATTGCAAATACAGAACTAACCAAGCAAGCTGTCTCATCCTTGTGCAACTGCTCATTGAAGCATAAAACAGACATAAAGCCCTTCCAAGTAAAATCCACGCAGAGCTATTGCAAGGTTCAATTAATGTTTTTTAAGTGGCTTAGGATGCTGAATAAATTGAAGATAAGCACAGGGGAAACGGTGCATACATGTTTATATGTGTTTAAAATCTGTCTCTATAGCTTTTAGACTTGATATGTTCTGGATGCTTTGCAATACTTGAGCAACACAAAGGAGTCATAAACGTGACTTAACCACCCAGTTTAAGCTACGTTAACAGGTACTTTGTGTCCTTGTAGTGGATGCTTTGGGTCATCAGATTAATTCAAAGCAGTTGGAGTAAAGGAGGGAAGGCAACCTATGAAGTAGGTGAGATCCCTTAGAGCTTGATCCACAGCCAATTGACATCAGTAATAAGATTCCCATTTGTCTTAAACTGCTGATCATAATTAGTCTAATTTGATGGACTGCATCAGCCATTTCCCTTTGCTCTTTAGTCTATAGTGCTGACCTGAAAAACTATTTGTTAACCCTTTTTCTATTTAACAACTAGGAACTTTTGTGTGACTGTACCATGGCACAAGTTCTCCTGAATGTGTTTATTTTTCCCTGAAATTACTAAAACAGGCAGCATTAGCTACAGTGATTTTTAAAGGTAAATGCAAAACTATACTTGTGCTGTTGATGGCATTTCTGCAGTAAAATTCTGAGCCATATCGTTGGTTGCTTTCGATGACTGACATTGCCTGAGTAATTCCCTGTTGCTGATGATACATCTTGACTGATTTGGGTTTTGTGGCAGTTCCAATGATGAATGCCTAATCTCTTCACTCTAGCTTATGTTCTTTCTTATTCTCTCTCTGTCTCATAGCTGCAACAACGTCCTTTGCACAGGCCTGCCAAAAGCTTAGTGAAGCTGACACTGCTCTCCCCTCCTCTTCCTCTTACTAAGCACTAGAATCCAGAAAGCTTCTTCAGAATAGCATAAATACTGTAAGAGATAAGCAAGCAGAAATGACGAGACTCTTATTCTGGTCAAGTTTCCATAAACTTCAAAAATCCTGATGGTGGTTTTTTTTCTGAGGATTTTTAATGATAATACCCAGGCTCTAAAACCTCATGTCTAACATGTTTTTCTTACACACATTACCTTAATTCCCCTTGGCCTTTTCACTTTCTTCCTGCTGTTTTGATATCCCATATGTCTGCACCGAAATTGAAGCTGCCAAGCATGGTTTTCTATAGCATTTGTTAACATAGCTACACCAGCTCTTATCTTTAAAATTTCGTTAAGAAGCTAAATCCAATCTTTGTAATGTTACCAATTTGAAGATTTTTTTATAGAGAGAATTAAAGATACAAGGCACTGTAGATGTGGGTAAATGCTACAGAAAAGCCAGATTACCGGCTGGTAGTGTTAGCTTTTAAAAACAGTGGGGTTTTGGTTTAGTTCTGGGCAGTTGCTCAGCTGTCAATCAAAAATCTTGTTATACATGAATCTGATGTCAGATCAATATTTGACAAGATTTTTGACTGGCAGGACAAATTGTTAGACATGGATGTAGTGCCACATCCATGTATAACAAGGCCCATGTAGAACAGCTGCCAGTGGTAGAATCCTGTCATTCGTATATTATCATAACAGTTAGAGCAGGTCCCTGCGACCTCATGCGTTAAGTAACTACATCAGAGCCTGAATTTCATCTGTAACTCTAACCAAAGGTCATTAAAATGACAGGTTTCAATTGAAGAAGTCAAGCACCCTGGAGTGTTTGTGCTTTTTGGTTCACCATCACTAAAAACGTTGGGTTCTTTTTCTCCCCTACAGTCTCTGCAGTATAGCAATATTCATGTTCCATTGTCCTCCTATTAAAGACATGGAAACGTATGGGATTTATGTTAGTGTGCTTAACCAGTGAAACAGTCTATGAATTACACTGATGGCTGGTGGAATAGGAGGGGTGGTAGCAAGAACTGAAAGGAGGAGGAAAAGAATGCCTGTATATGAAAGCATGCACAAAGCATGTTTAAAATTCATCAGTTGTACAAAAGCATGAAGTTATGCAATATTTACTTGAAGTTCTAGCTTATTCTCTAGATTCACCTTGAAAGACACCAATTTGGTGGACTGATTTCTGAAGAGATGCCGGAGGTATAGCTTTGAAGCATTGTCTGGTAGCAATGTGCACAGTTATGTAGCAGATTATGGTGGGTGCAAAGCAGTTCAGAATCTTGGTCTGCACAGAGCTACAGGTCTTTCAACTGAAAAGCAATGGGAGACGCTGGAGGAAGCACAACATTTCAGAAGACATTCACTGTGAAGAGAGAAGCTGAGCTATAAAGAGAGGAACAAGCATGCCTAGATCTGTAAGACAGAAGTAGTGAAGGAGTCTGACAGAGTGATTAATTTGCCTAAATATAGGTTATTTCATATTATCTGAGATACTGTAATGCACCTGAGGTATAAATGTGGAGCTGAGAGCCAGAACACATGGGAATCCCATGCGTTTCTGACACAATAGCTGGAGATTAGAAGTACCCCACATATCTAGGATGGCTGTAGATTATTATAGTGAGTCAGGTGAATCACACCCTGACTCTGCTTTCATTTGTCTACCTGAGGCTTTTCCACACTACCTATTACCATGGCAACTTATCAGGGTCTGTCTTCTTTCTCTGAACACAGACCATAAAGTGCCAATATCAAATCCAGACTTAGGCCAAGCTGCTGACATTTACATCATACTATTAATATCTAAAACCTACAGTGACACTGTATTCAAGAAGAATGTTTTCCCAGTATGTGTGCATCCCACATATACACAAGCCTTTTCTATCCTTAATGTTTTATTAGGTACTGTAGTCTCAAATCTAGTAGCCTTAAATTCGTTATCCTTAAATCTATTACTGAGGCAGAACTAGTTATTTCATGTTCCAGGCATTTTTGGAAATCCCACAAAGAACTAATTTTATCTGCTGGTGAAGTGCGGTGACTTTCAGACTGAAAAAAAAAGGAAAGCTCTACCAGCTCACAACAATACTACAAACTCAGATTTGGATGAGAAATGAAGTATGCTTTATCCAAGCAGTGTTGTGAAGCATCTTTAAGTGGATAAATATTACTTCTGGTGCTAGAAATAAGACAATCCTTAAAAGGTAATACCTCTTCTCTCATAAAGGATGTCATTGTAAAGGTCATGAATTTGAGCTTGCATCTGTCCATACCCTATGTCTTTGTACTAGGTTCAACACCAGATCCCATCTGTGCTTCATTGCATTTAGAAGACAACCGACTACACAGTATTTCCTGGCACCAAGAGTTTTGATCAAAACTGAATTGGAATATAGTCCTCTTTCCGGTCAACAGCATCAGGATATTCTCTGGAGGACCCCTGAGTAACCACTGATCCAGTCAAACTTATGAAGTCCTTCACTGTACAAACAGGTATAGCTATGGAAGATGTACACCAAAACAAACTAGTTTTGAAGGGATGACTTGATCCATGGACATTTGATGACTGAACATTATGACATGACTGAAAGAGCACTAGGCAATGAAAACACTGTGATTCCATAAAGATAAAACACAAAGACAAGTGGGGCCCTTTCTTTGTGGCTTTCAATGTCAAGCCCAGATACATTTGTTCTCAGATCTCTCTATCTTTAAAACAAAAAGGGCAGAGAGTTAACCTGGGAAACACAACTTCACTTTAAAGAGACCTACATTTCTTTTCAGGATTACTTTACAGTAGCAGCATACTCCCAATTTTGTTTTACCCATATTTCTGAATACTATACAGTTTAACACATTCATTTTATTACCCTACTAAATTGTGGAAGATACATTGACAAACCTGTTTTCAGTTACCATACCTTGTACTTCTTCTGTTTGCTGACAGTATATTCTATTTTAGTAGTTGGTTATGAATTGCCTTAAGTCATCTGAGCTGCATGATCCAAAGATGTTCATATTTCTTTCCTTCCCTGATGGCAAAGAACTACTTTCCTTTCACAATCTTTTTTTAAAAATTATAATTAGTCTAGAGCCTTGCCTCTACACTCATTTATCATTCTCTCCTATTAGTCTTATCACTCCGTAGGGCTTGAGAGAATTGGCTAGTAACATCGCCAGTAACTCAAGTTTGAAATAAGGCTATCAAAACAGATAGGCTTACATGCCAACTCTTTGGACAAAGTGTAATTGTAAAGAATGGGGCAAAGTGGTAATGAGAGGAAAAGCTTCCACCTCTGGGAATCCTGCTGTGCTTCTCTCACTTTTCTATACTTCTACAGGCAGTTTTCTGTTGCTCAACAAGTAGAAGCCAAAACCAATTATAAGAAATTTCAGTTAATCATTTAATTTATGTTAATGTTGTCCTGTGTTGGTTATTATACTAAATATTCATTACAATATTTTGAACTAAGCATTGTGTTTACAGTTCTAAGCTCTGATATATGAAACAGATTTTGAGATGACTTTAAAGACCCTCCTCTGCAAATAAATTGTCACTGTCCATTTTTTTTTTTCATAGAAGTTATTCTGTTGTCATGATCTGCAGCCTTTAATACTGCCAAAGAACAAGGCAATAGGAATGGGGAGATTAGAAAGTTTTTCTCTCTGATCTACTAGTAAAGAAAATACAAGAAGCAAATTGCTATTAAATATATTATTATTTTGTGCTGCTTTTTAAGATGTTCTGGAGTGCATTAAGGGTGCCTTTGAGCAACTGAAGCTCTATTAATGAACGTGATGAAAATTATAAAATCACAGGTGTTTACAAACAAATAAGCTATTTACTAAGCTAATTGTAAGGTAATACCCAGTCTTAGGAAATCAGCTTTCAGATCACAAAACAACCTCAGATCTTCTGAAACTTAAGCAACTTAATCTAATAGGAATTTCCACTTCTAAGTTGTTTGATTATGAGTAATTAAAGAATCTGAACCTTTTTTGAAGGCTGAAAGAATACCCATAGTTGCAGAAAATGAATGTGTCAGCTTATCCAACATGTTCATAGCCTATATCTTCCAAATAGCCACAGAAGGCTCAAGAAATGGATTTTCTTCTTTACATTTTAAGGTCACATTTTTAGACATCTGTAGTCATATTCAGAGAAAGGGATTCGCATCACTTGAAATATGTAAAATTTAAATGGTTAAATCTAAGCTAGATTTCTCTTAGAAATAGTACAGAGAATTGTCATTTCTGAGGTGCAAATCTTCTGAGCAAATGCAGACAAGCTAAGGTAAATGCACCTTAAAAGTAATTATTTCTCTCTGTTGACTCTAGAGAGACCCTAAGCTGACTGGCCAAGATGACTAAAGGAATTCTTCCCAGAATCAGAGCCCCATAATGCACTGAAAACTAAAAGATTCATCCCCGCAGGATCAGATAAGATGTTAGCATTAGGTACTTAAGAGAAAAGCACATCTTACAGTTATGCTGATCAAGACAATTCCCAGAAACAATCATTTATGAACAGACATGTTTGAACACCTGCCCTTTTGTGGGATACGAACACCTCATTCATTGTTCCTTGTTAGGTTTGGGTTATACTTTCCTCCAAACTACAGACTTTGTTTTTTTTCTGGACTCTGTCAATCATTCCTACATTCACAGTAGCTCATCCTCAGTAGACTGATTCAGAGATTTCCCACACACGCACTTGGAAATATTCAGTGGAGTGGAAATATGTGCTTGAGTTGCTCTAGAACTCATGTCTCTTGCTCAGTGGCGACTGCTCCAGCCACTCGGCTCTTATGCAGAAATTAGGCAGAAGTAAGCAGCTGCTCCACTGCCAGCTGCATTTTGTAAAACTGGGCTGCTGTGGTGTCTTTGTACGCCAAGCCTGTTCTTTGTCCGTCAGACCTGTTCCAGGAACTTAGCCAAGTTTAGGCAGGAACGGGCTGCCCAGTGAAGTGGTTGAGTCACCATCCCTGGAAGTATGTAAAAGATGTGTAGATGTGGCGCTTAGGGACATGGTTTAGTGGTGGACTTGGTAGTGATAGGTTAACGGTTGGACTCAATGATCTTGCAGGTCTCTTCCAACCAAAACGATTCTATGATTCTATGATCTTCTCTAATAAGAAGATGAATAACAGTAGACCTTAGAAGGAAGCTAAACATCTAGTTCCACCTAACAACGCACCTCTGTGTACGCATGGAAACCACAGGTTAGTTCACATGGGTCATACCTATATTAGCCAAGTAAATGAGCCCAGAACAGTTCTCTGACATTGAGTCCAATAAGTGTAGAAATATTAGCTAAAATTTTCAATCACACAAAAGAGGATGCTTGACTCCAGATTACCTATTGGGAATGGTACCAAGCCTCTCCTAAGTCCTAAACAACTCTGGAAATTGTATGGAAGAGTGATAATTTAATCCCATTGAGGTACCATTTTATTTAAACAATAATAATTAATTAATAATAAGTATTTTAAACAAATATATTGTGCCCAGATACTAATATCAACACAACCCAAAGGAAATTTTTGTTGAAAAATGAATAAACCATTGAACATGAGCACTTGTGTAATTCATGGTTCCTAAAAGCAGTTTTATGAGCTGTTCTTTTGCATTTAAACATAGTCTGTTTGAATCACTTTCCTGGACAGCAAATCATCTCCTTCATAATTTGAAAAAACCTTCAGATTTCACTGGTAAACCTAGGTTTCTGAGTTCGAGTGATCTAGCCCCAAAGGAGATATTAAGGCACACTTATCAGACAGTATGAGACCAAAGAACAGACAAGAAGGACTTGTTAAAAGTAATTTATGAACTTAAGTCTTGTTGAAAGTCAATTGTTCTTTGACTGCTAAGTCATTCCATTCAGAAATAGCAAAGACAAAAGTGGTTTTTATCCCTACTCCTCTTTGGGGAAGAGAATGTAGAAAAAAGAAGGAGGTATCAGTAGGTGTAGAGGAAGGTGAATGAAATGTTGAGATTAGAAGACTCAGTATTATGCTAGATTCTATCTGTGAAGCATAGAGAGCCTTAATTAGCAACAGTCATCTGCAGCATCCCATAAAGTATAGTTTTAATAGATGTAGGAGACGATTGTGACAGTATTTGTTATTCCTTATTCTGTGTCTGTCTTATTTACTTAGATGGCAAACTCTTTGGAACTGACATTGTCTGTAGGCACGACCATGATGAACATGAATAACAATGTTTTCATACATGAGCTTTCCAGGACAGTAAAGCGTGCATCGGTAAGATTAGATATTAAAGACAGAAGACACTGTATAAAGTAATCTGAATACGCAGAGGGACCTGGACAAGCTCAAGAAGTGGGCCCGGTTGAACCTCATGAGGTTCAACAAGGACAAGTGCAAGGTCCTGCACCTGGGTCAGGGCAGTCCCCAGTATCAACACAGGCTGGGGGATGAAGGGATTGAGAGCAGCCCTGACAAGAAGGACTTGGTGGTACTGGTGGATGAAAAGCTGGACATGAGCCAGCAATGTGCGCTGGCAGCCCAGAAAGCCAACCGTATCCTGGGCTGCATCAAAAGCAGCGTGGCCAGCAGGTTGAGGGAGGGGATTCTGCCCCTCTACTCTGCTGTGGTGAGACCCCACCTGGAGTACTGAGTCCAGCTCTGGAGCCCTCAACATAGGAAAGACATGGACCTGCTGGAGTGGGTCCAGAGGAGGGCCACAAAAATAATCAGAGGGCTGGAGAACCTCTCCTATGAAGACAGGCTGAGAGAGTTGGGTTTGTTCAGCCTGGGGAAGAGAAGGCTACAGGGAGACCTTTTTGCGGCTTTTCAGTATTTAAAGGGGGCCTGTAAGAAAGATGAGGAAAAACTTTTCTGCAGGGCCTGCTGTGATAGGACAAGGGGTAATGGTTTTAAACTAAAGGAGGGGAGATACAGGCTAGACATAAAGAAGAAGTTTTTCACAATGAGGGTGGTGAAGCACTGGCACAGGTTGCTGAGAGAGGTGGTAGATGCCCCATCCCTGGAGAGACTCAAGGTCAGGCTGGACGGGGCTCTGAGCAACCTGATCTAGTTGAAGATGTCCCTGCTCATTGCAGGGATGTTGGACTAGATGACCTTTAAAGGTCCCTTCCAACACAAACTATTCTATGATTCTGTGATTCTATGATTTATTTATTTTAGATTTCTCATCCATCAATATCAGGGAAGCTTTCAGACACATGAAAAATCTTTTTTTAGTTCTATATTGGGTATGCGTGGCAAGCTTTTGGTAGCAGGGGTTCTACAGGGGTGGCTTCTGTGAGAAGCTGCTAGAAGCTTCCCCTGTGTCCAATAGAGCCAATGCCAACCAGCTCCAAGATGGACCTGTTGCTGACCAAGGCCAAGCCAATCAGTGACGGTGGTAGTGACTCTGGGAGAACATATTTAAGAAAGGGGAAAAAAAAGAAAACACAGCAGTGGAGAGAGGAGTGAGAAGATGTGAGAGCAACAACTCTGCAGACACGGAGGTCAGTGAAGAAGGAGGGGAAGAACGTGCTTCAGGCGATGGAGCAGGGGTTCCCCTGCAGCCCGTGGTGAAGACCATGGTGAGGCAGGCTGGCCCCCTGCAACCCATGGAGGTCCACGGTGGAGCAGATATCCACCTGCAGCCCGTGAAGGACCCCACACCAGGTGGATGCCCAAAGGAGGCTGTGACCCCATGGGAAGCCCATGCTGGAGCAGGCTCCTAGCAGAGCCTGTGGACCTGTGGAGACAGAGGAGCCCACACTGGAGCAGGTTTGCTGGCAGGACTCATGACCCCACAGGGGCCCCACGTTGGAGCAGTCTGTTCCTGAAGGACTGCACCCCGTGGAAGGGGCCCATGCTGGAGCAGTTCGTAAAGAACTGCAGCCCATGGGAAGACCCACGTTTGGAGAAGTCCATGGAGGACTGTCTCCCATGGGAGGGACCCCACGCTGGAGCAGGAGAAGAGTGTGAGGAGTCCTCCCCCTGAGGAAGAAGTAACGGCAGAGACAACGTGTGATGAACTGACTGCAACCCCCATTCCCCATCCCCCTGCACCGCTGCGGGCAAGGAGGTAGAGAAAATCGTGAGGGAAGTTGAGCCCGGGAAGAAGGGAGGGGTGGGGGGAAGGTGTTTTAAAGATTTGGGTTTTTTTCTCATTGTCCTACTCTGATTTGATTGACAATAAATTAAATTAATTTTTTCCCCAAATTGAGTCTTTTTTGCCCATGACGGTAATTGCTGAGTGATCTGCCTGTCCTTATCTCGACCCATGAGCCTTTTGTTATATTTTTCTCTCCCCTGTCCAGCTGTGGAGGGGAGAGGTAGAGCGGCTTTGGTGGGCACCTGGCATTCAGCCAGGGTCAAACCAGAACAAATTACCAGTTACATCTTCAGTTGAATTTATTGTCATTTACACCCGAAAAAGATTATCATGGGTAGTGTTACTCCAAACCCTCTTTATGCCAGGAAAGAGATCTAGGATATTTTATACTTCTCAGAATGCTCAGTATCCAGCTGGGAAGGATTTCCAAGTTACAGAATCTGAAAGAGCATCCCTCAAAAACTGAGGAGTTTGTGATAAGCTAGGTCCTTCAAAAATACATAAACGATATTGGAGGTCTTTCCAGCCGTGAAGTAGGAAGACATAACAACAACCCAAAATATCTTTTTTTCTTCTTTCAGCCTCAGGCTGAGTATTTTAAGGAACTTCCTTGCACTGAATTTCATCTGAGAATTCTGGGAAGATAAAGATAGGGGGATTTTTTTTTTTTTATGAATATGAAATACAGTGTATAAAGTAAATCCTTATCAGAATGGCATAAAACCTTGGAGAAAGTATGACAATACCATCCTTCTTCCCTTATCTTCAGTGTTGTAAACATTTTTCAGAAATAATATTCCACAACTGACATGGGGAATAGCAACATATCCAAGTGGAACTCATCCAAATCTACTCCACTAGGCTCTCATAGGAGCTTTAATGACCTCCACTTATACAAATGGACTGCTTAATGCAGAAGAAATTATTGCTAGTATGAATGAAAAGGAGCCTTTGACAGGCACAGCCATTCACAGATTCACCAAATGACTAATAAAATCACCTTTGTATCTGCTTGCTTCTGTGAATTACTGATGTTGCTGGAGACAGAACAAATTAGCAGGTCATGAGGAAAGAAACTCAAGCTCTAATAAATAAATTAGGTTAGCTCTAATATCCTGTTGGGCTCCAGTCTTTTTCTTGTCTGTTTTTCTTGTGTAGCAAAGAACTGTTGGCATCAAGAGACATCAAGTGTTTTCTTGAGGATTTTCTCCTTACCTTTCTTACCTTCAAACAGTCTCTATCAATAAGGTCCGAGCCAAGGGTCAGGTTACTTCACTGGAGGTATGAAGAAAATAAAATAGACAGGAAAAGAAATGGGAATAAGTCTTCCTAAAATACGCACTTTTTTTATACTTTATTTCAAAGAGTCTTTGGACATACAGAGGTCTATTAACTGGGAAGAGGAGTGGGCAGCAAATGGAGGAGGAGGGCAAGAATGAGGAAGAGACAGTGAGAAGAAAAGGAACAGGGGAAAAAGAGAGGTGCCAAGTGAAAGAGAGAGGGAAGGAGGAAAGCAAGAAAGAGAGGGAAGAAGGAAGGCAAAGGAAAAGAAAGGCAAAGAAAGGAAGAAAGAGGAAGAAAAAAGAGGAAGAAAGAAAGATAAAGACAAAGAGAGAGAGAAAGAGAGAAAAAGAAAGAGAGCAAAAAGGCAGATTTAGCACAAAATGATAGTGCAATCATAATGGCCCCAAGCACACAAGATTTTTTATCAAGTTAAAAAAAATTGCAGTTAAACATGGAAAATTCAAATTAAATATTTAATGAAAAGAATATTACTTTGCTGACTGAAACAAACTAGACAGCACAGCTAAAAATCAAAGCCTTGCTGCCTGCTTATGCTTTGTCGTTGCCTTAAGACTACCCACAGAGAGCACTGCTGAACTCAGGTTTTGTGGGTTTTATCTTTAACTGTGAATTTCCATCCTTTGGTAGTTGAAGGCCAGCCAGTAGAGTTCTTTTGATGCTGCTTTCTAGGTGAATCTTTCTAAAGGCCGAAGTTGCTTTTTAATGGAAAATACAATCTTATTTCTGCAGTAGAAAACAAAACACTGTAGATAGCAGAGCACCTTCTTAAGCATGACCAGAACACATGGAAAGCAGCCAACCCAATGATCCACATACACCTGTTAAAACTGCTGAAGGAGAATAGAAGATAAGCAGGGGAGCACAGCAGAGTGTGGAGAATCAGCAGGCTGCCAACAAGGCTGAAAAATACAGGCATTTTTTCTTCCTCTTTTTTTTTTTTTTTTTTTTTTAAATTCTCTCTCAAGTACTAACGGTAACTTCAGGGAGAAAAATAATAAACTGAATCTAAAGATTTATTAGATTCCACTCAGCTGGATATTTTACCCGGGGCAACGTGTTGGTCGTGTGTTTTGAACGAGGGTATGATTTGACATAAGAATTGGGATTGTCCCATAACATCCCCTTTCTGAGATACTTTTATTTTTTTTAGAACAACTGTCTTGACATATGAAACTAACAGCTCTTATTCGAGGCAGCATTAGTTCCTGCCATATCCTATACCAGTGGGACTAAAGACACTGCTCTGTGTTCAGAGAGCATCTAGCACAACTAAGCCCCGAGTCTCATCAGAGACTGGGAATTTTGCTGTTCAAACCGTAAACATAGAAGCAACAAGCTGATGTGCTGAAAGAGCAAAATAACTCCTTAAGTACTTGGATACACACAAATCTGCTGGAAATAACCATAAGCAAAGTGGCTTTTATTCTTGTAATAGAAGGCATATAAGTGTAGCCAGAAACTGCTTCTAATGGGTGTCATCTTTCTTTGTGAGAAATTAAGTTTGAGGGACCTTCCTCTCCGTCCTTTTTTCTCATTCTTTTTTTTTTTAATTAACCTAAATGTAAAGGATTTTTAAACCATACTCTTGTATCTGTTCTCTGCATCCTGCTCTTGGCCTTTGAAGTGATTATGGGTAATAGCATGACAACTATTGCGTTTCTGTATCATTTTATAGTTTTTACCCCCCCCAAATAAGTAGGTATGGGCAGTCTACTTAACATGTAAACATTAATTACTATTTTTAATGAAGAAAACTAAATGGAAAGGCATTTGAAAAGAAATTTAAATTATTTTAATTTTGAAATGGTTACCCAAAAATAAATGTTCAAGAGCTGCACCTTAAATCAATTAGAAGAGACAAGTATACCCATCTAGTTGTTTTGAATGCACCTATTAATTTTGATTAAAACTATATATTTCTTAAATATTTATTCCTTAAAAAGAAAATTATTTTCCCTTACTAGAAATGCTGAAGAAACAGCTGTAAAAAAATGGGGTTTTTGGTTGTATCCATCCTAGCAAGAAAAACTGGGTCAGTACATTAGTTCAAACAGTGGCCTTCAGTCATTCTTATTCTTTAACTATAAGCATCCTCCTGGCTATGCTGACTCTCCCAGTCAATGCTCAGGCATAAGGGAGGGAACAGCACATGCCAGTTACGGTTTTCATTGTGGATCTGGATAGGATGTCTGTTTTGCCTTGTGGATCTAAGTAACATAAGCAGTGCCATGTCATTCAGTCGCTGCTTTACTTAGTTGGAGGCAAGAAATGTTGCTGCATTGCCAAAACCAGATACTGGTCCCCTACTCTTCTGTCATCCTCACTGCACAAATGTTAATTCATTCAGTCACCACCTACCAAATCGTCTACTTCCCCTCAGAACAGGATTTGGGGTGAGTTGTGAGAGAGTGGTTTGCTCCAGGAACAGCTTCCAGAAGGTACAGTGGAACAAGCTTTGAATTGCTCCCCCACCGAAAAGTCCTCTGGCACTATGCCAGAATGTTTATACCCTCAAATAATCTCATATTTCATGTGTCATATCATGAGGTATGTGTAACTTGCATCAGTTTCATGGCATAAAAAAACACGTTCTGCAAGCTGAAGCGTAGCCACTATGCCTCCTACTCACCCGTGCACGCACAGATGCATAGACATGTATATATGGAAGTTTTATTTAGGTTCAAAGAAGCCAAGGACCAAGTGCTTCATAGAACGGGCACACCACTCTGCTCAAGAAAAGGTGAGATGTGAACAAAGTGGATACATCACTGAGCATCATTTGGCGTAGAAGTCAGGAATCACTTCTTGAGACTAACGAGTTTAATATTGTAGTTGTAGCCTATATCCCCTCTTGGACTTCCTGCTGTCACAATGGGTAAGAATCCCATGGCAGTGGGTGGATTTATGCTCCCTTGTTCTGAAAAGAAGGTTTAGTCTACCAAAGCAAGCAAAAAATTGTGTCTCAGATGGAAATTAGTTTAATTCACTGCTAGTCCAAATTCAAATTATGGTCCTAGCATGAATTGATAAGAGATAAGCAATGAGAATGAAGAAGTTCATGGAAGTGTTATTAAATTTTTTTCAGTAAGTAGAGAGTTAGATCAGTGCTGGATATTTTTAAAATACTGTCAGGAAGATTATGACCCATTATCAGTCTTCTGAAAATTGAACTTCTCACAGCTTTCCTAATATAGAGCAGAATGTGATAATGCGATCTAACCCATCACCAGCTGCTTCATTGAGACAACAAGTAGCTTCATAAACAGAAGAACTAATGAAGCTTGGTCATTAATGAATTTGTGTCTCAATTTTCTTTGAATTTTTAACTTCTACTACAGCTATAGGACCTAAATCTGATTGTTAGACTTATTAGACTTCTACAGGAAAGAAAGTTTGATCAAAGAGTGGAATTTCTGATGCTTATTAATGCACAATCTTTGATTAACTTTTTCCCATAGATCAGGACAGTTACAGTGTCTCTCTCCTTTATGCTAAATAGGTATTAAGAGAAGTTGCAATCTTGTAGTTTGCCTCAGGGACAGCCTAAGTAAATAGAGACTCCTTCCTCAACCCAGCTCTTTGTGAAAAAAATGTCTCTTTTTATTTTGTAAAATCTGCTCTAAAACAGGCCAAGAGGCTCATAAGTTATTAGGGCAGAATGGATATGAACTCCTTGTCCTATCTCTTAATTCCCCCCACTCATGTAAAGAGCTGGATCCTACAAGATTCAGTTAAGAAATATGGCAAAAAAAATAATGATGCCTCTCATTCTTCTCTTCTTTATCTCGCAAATCTGAGACAGTGTGCTAAAGACTTCATTTAAGAAAAAAAAAGAAGATGGATAGCATTTATGGAATGTTTGTGTTAGACAACACCTGGAGAAAATAGTAAATGTCTTAACTATGCTATCCAAGTTAATATAAAAGTATTGATCCAGCCCTTTATAAGACCATGAAATGGTGTTTGTACATATATGCACACAAAAAATGAATTATCTTAGGGGACACTGTAAACATGATTGGATGCTCAGACATGAACATGAAAATCCAGAGACTTTAAAGCTCTCTATACAGTTCCTCAGGTCACAGAGGAACTTGGAGATGAAAACATAACCTTGGAAAAGAAGATCAGATATTGCGGTGGAAGGAAGCCTGAGAAGGATTAAAGCACCCTCACTAAAGTGCTTCAGCTGAGATGCTAAAATGGATTAGCAGAGACCTGCAACCAACATGTTTTGAGCTGTATCCTACCTAACTGCTTTAGCTTCATCTTATATACCAGTCACTGTTCTTTAAATCCATGTTTTTCTTCTAAGAACTGTCTTAGTACAGAAGTTAAAAAAATGTTAAAAAACCTACTCTTTTAATTATACTTAAACTAGCAAAAAATATATGAAGTTAATCAACTCATTAGTCTCTCCGTTATAACCACTTCCACCTGTGGGCAGTCTTCTCCAAGGTTGTGAAATCCCATGCACTGCTATAATAGTATATAAATGAGACTTATTTGCCTTATTGTGTCCATTGCTTCAGTTCATGGCAGAGAAGAGTGCATTGCACTCCTCCATTCATATCATTTGTTCAGTGTGCACCACCTGTGACGTTTCTGCCTTTCAGAGACTTTATGAATCTCCAGATGAACATTTTCTTTCATACCAAGAGTGGTTGCTGACCCTCAATTTTTTGCTTTCCTTTTCATTCCTTCTTATACATGTTCTTTTTCCCTCTCCATGTCAGTAACCTAAAATTCCCTATATTTTATCTTTCCATATTAAGTTCACGATTTCTTCTCTACCCAGCTGGCATTCTTTGTACACTTCATTGCCCATTCTCAGTACTATCAGAAATTTTAACAGTTCCTAGAATGTACTTTCCATCATTTTCTTTGAAAAGGAGCTTTCCATCTCCATTCTTGTCTTCTGTCTTCGGGAATATCAATCTGGTCAATTCTACTGAGAGACACAGCATAACAAAGGTGAAGGGTTTACTCAAACTGACAGGGTACTGACTATTTGGAACCTTTTGCTCAGTTTTGGTTTTAATTGATGCATTGTACGGAGGTATTGGGTCCTGCCCACACAGAGAAAAAGAAATGCCATCAAGCTGAGAGGAAGAAACCCCTTTGCTCTCAGACCATAAAAATGTACTTCAAGTGTGTTAAATAAATTCATCTAACTAGGTGCTTACTCCCTTGGACTCTCCCTTCAGACTCCATAAACAGAAGTGCATAATCTTACCCAGAAGTGTGTAAGCTTACCCAGTTTCGGAAAAGTGAGATTAAAAAAGCTGAGACTTCAGTGAAGAGCAAGAGGAGAGGGAGAGAGAATTAATACAACTCGTACAGTGCTAAACTTTTTGCAAACTGAAAATCAAACAATGAGATCAGATTTAGAGGTATGGATACAATAATCAAGAGGACATGTGGAAAAAATAATAAAAATTATTAAGACAGAACAAAATATAGGTGTTTTATCTAGACTCTTTGACAATCAAAATTCACATTAAGAAACATGGCACCTCTCTTTCGTTCCTGTGTGTTTGTATGACTTTTCCTTTATCTCCTCGGGACCACTATACCGAGCACTAAAGGCATTATCAAACTATACCACACAACGTCTCTCTGAGGGGCAGAAAAGTACTATTCCAGACCCAGAGAAGCAGAGAGATAAGAAACAGTACTGAATACAGTCTTCCTGGTGCTTCAAGTTGGTGATAGGTACACCTTTCTTCCCTCTCCCTCTTGAATGATCCTAATCAACATCACCATGTTACTTTATTTCTTTAAGATTCGGGACCAGGCTGAGGGCAGTTAAAGTGACATGAACCTGGAAAAAATAATGACAGTGTCCTGGTTTCAGCCAGGACAGAGCTAGTTTGGTCTGCAGCAGCTCCCGTGTTTTGGATTTAGTGTGTGGAGAGCGGTGATAACACACTGATGTTGTTGGTTGCTGCTAAATGATCAGTGACATTTTGCAGGTTCCCAGGTTTTGCCAATGTGCAGGTGCAAAAACTTGGGAGGGCTAGAGCCAGAATAGTTGATCCAAACTGGCCAAAGAGAGTATTCCATACCATAGACGTCACGCCCAGTATATAAGTGAGGGTCACCCGGTGGGCCACTTCCCTTCTTTTTCCCTTTTTCTTTTTTTTTCATTCATTCAGGCCTTTTCATTCATTTGTTCAGCTGTTTGTTCCCTCGCTCACTCTCTCTGGAACTTGCTGTTCTGGGATAGCTGCTGGGGAATATGCCTGTTCCCTGACTGCTGCTCGGGACAGGCTGTATCGGTCATTGCGTGGTAAGAAATTGTACGTGTTTCATTTTATATATACTGTTATCCTTATATATTATTATTATTATCATTATTAATATATAATATAATTATTATCTTTTCCTTTGCTGTCCTGGTGAATTGTTTTTATTTCAACCCACGAGTTTTCCTTTCTCTCTGATTCTCCTCCCCACCCCACTGAGGAGAGGGAGAGCGAGTGAGTGCTGTGTGGTATTCGGTTACCATCTGGAGTTAAACCACAACACAGAGTTAGGCAGTCATATTATAGCCATGTGTGTTAAGACTGAGAACTGAACATACTGTGATAAGTATTCATATTCTGAGTAGAAATTGTCTACAATTTAAGCACAAATGTGACTGTGCATTATATAGATGTGTCTAATCTGGATTTACGCTTGCTACCTTCAGTATTAAATGTCTAGCTGTGGCCATACAATTCAAGGGACACCCAACTACTTGCCCCATGTACCATCTGTGTTCTGCATCCCTTTGCTGAGGTCCGTATTGTCACAGTTATCCCACTGGCAGCATGGGTGAGAGCTAGGCTGCAAAAAGGCTGAGCTTGTCCATATGAGTTGCTGTCACACTAGTGATCACATCCTGTAATCTTATTATCTTTGCCATCTCAGCAGTGACTCCAAACTGAGATAAACCTCAGAACTGCTACACCGGTTCCCTTCTAAGTACAAGCTCCCCCTTGCCTAGAGAAATAGCAGGAAGGTGGGATTCTAGCTCACAGCATTCAATTTTTGTTAACAAAAAAAAAGGATCAAAATTGTCCTGATTAATGTAACAAACCTCTACCTTCTTACAATTTTAGTCAAAGAAAAATTAAATTAATGTGAAATTAAATCAAGATAATCAAAATCAGGCCCAAATGCTTGTAATGTTAAAAACAAACATGGAATCGTACTCAAACATCAGTACTCTGAGTCTACTACCTCTAGGATTGTACTTATTAGAGAAAAATGGTTCATAGTGATACAAAGCAAAAGAGGCAGGTGACAACGTAACAAGCATCATCACACCTTTCTTATAAAATGCAAGGGAAGAATTTGGCACCTCATACTGGGATACCCAAAACTCATGACCTGTAACACAGAATTAGAAAACTAACTGGTTTTAAACAACATGAGAAGTGAATATTCAAATCCAACCCATTCTCTGGAGTCTCAGTCACCAAGAAAGGGTCTGGAAAAGACCCCTGTCTGCTCATAGTTTACATTTTGGAATACTTGCTTTGGTCATTCTGTTTAAAACCAAGTAGACAGATGGAAGCAAAAGGTAAACAAAAGGCAGATGGAAGGGGCAGTCATGATAATGTCTCCCTTTACACAAAACAAGTTAAAAAAATGCGAGACTGGTTATGTACCCTTTTTGGCTTGGTAGCGTACATACTGGTATCTTTTGCCTTTCCACAAGTTCACAGACTGCTTGCAGTGAGGAAATGAATTTTATGCTCTGATTATTGAAGCTGTTCATCTTTAAAAAGAAAAAAAAAATCATGTTTCCTTGAACTATAAAGAGGCAGTAACACATTTCAGCCTATTATTAGTACACTAAGCAAGGAGGAGAGTCACGAGCTCTAATCCTTGCTCCCTGGACTGGGTCTGTATGTTAACCTATGTGCGTTTAATGTGGAAGGCACAACTGTAGCCAGTGCTGGGATTTGTAGCATTCGTTCTGGGAGCATGAGATCTCTAAAAAAAATTCCTTAATTATAAGGAGGCTTCTGAATTACAGTGGAACTCACAACAAGGATTAAGTTTTGTTCTCCTTATTGTGCCATTTAGCAGGGTGAAGACAAACAAAGAAAGAGTAAAAAAGCTACAAGAATTTAATTCACAGGACTAAATTCTTAAGCAGAATAAAAACAATTTATTTCAGACAGATAACTGGTTCATCATTTTCAAAACTGAATGTTAAATACTTCACCCGCCCCCTTTGGGGTTTTGTCCTGGCAGATATGTCATTGCCTGTAATTAGACATTAGAAAGAGCTGTCTACCACTCCTAGGTCAGATTCTGAATCCTTACCTCACTTGTCAGACCAATACATTTATTTTTAAGAAATGGACTGGAAAATTTCTGCTCATAGTTCTGTGGGTCTCGTTCTCTCTCTCAGAATTTGAATTTGTCTGAAAAAGGTTGACATAATCATGAATAATTCCCACTGGGAGAACTACTGACACTCATTATGATTTTCTATTCTAAGACTACTTCCTTTTTCTTTTAATTGTTAAAAAAAATGTACTTTTTTGTCCTGAGAAATGCTAATTTGATTGGTGTATTCAAGGAAGGGTCACCGATAATTGCTCATAGAAGCTCCATCTCTCACAAATGAGTGTTACCTGAGAGATTTTTAAGTTATGTAAATCTGCAGCATGACATTGAATCTTATTTGTGATTGGATATTACCAACTGTTATGAAACTTGTTTTTAAATTTTTGTTGAAATACTCTCCCAGAGATTACAGCTTTGTAGGTACAGTGGTAATGAATTTTGACAGATCTGTGGTTGCGAAGGACTGTATTTCCCTTTTTGGTGAAGGGACACTCTAAGGGTTAAGCAGGAGGGTTCAGAAATCAGCCTGTGCAAAAGAATGATGGGGAGAGGCAGAAACAGTAGCTCATGTTATAACACATGAGAAACTCAGTGTGGCCAGAGCAACATGACTTCTTTCTGTTCGTACAGCCTTTCCTATCAGTGGACACTATTTTCATTACAAGTCAGTGTTCATTTTGAGATGCACTTGTTGTTCTTCTCAATGCGCGCAGGAAAAACTAGCTACGGCAGTTTAGGTAACAGCCAAAGGACACACCAATGAGAAGAGTAATCAAATATGCTATCATTCTAATGACAGTGAATACAGAATGCTTCTACAGTACAGAAGAGTTGGAGTTAACTTTCTGGAAAGCTTTAGAAAATGCAGTCAGCTTAACTTTATTAGGAACTAATACATGCGTCCATTCCGGCTATGTCTATACGAGTAAATTAAACATGATCAGGAATATTCTCTGGCATTGAGGGCAACTGGCACAAAATGGTCCATAACCACATCATTAAACTTGCCTATTCCCCAAAATAGGCTATCCATATCCAAACTGCATATTGGAGTTTGGGTCCCTGGCTCATGACTCCGCCTATCTAAAAACTGTCAGCACAGGCCAAAACTGTGCCAAGACCTCTTCAATAATTCAGCAGTACAGAGAGTCAAGTTTCTGTACTCAGGAATATTTTCCTGGAATGGCTTAATTTACTGGTATAGATGTACCCCAACTGGACAAAACCCCCGAAACAGTTTTGGTGGCAGAAAAAAATGAGCTTTTTTTTTTTTTTTCCCCTACTTTCTGCCACTGTTTAGATAATTTCTGGACTAGGCTCAATGTTTAATGCAGCTTTCACTTCTCCTTCCTCTTGATGCCATCTAGGGAGTCAGTTCCTGGGCTAACAGTTCCTGGCAATAGTCCCCTGTGAGCCTCCCATGCAGCCCAGAATGGTCTAAGTAATGACTCACTGAGGCAGCTTCATCAGTCTAAAAGCAAATTTTTACTAAGCAAAAGTCCTCATTGAAGCTCCTAAACCCACATAGTCTACAGATAGAAACGAGCACTTTGAGTGTGCAACTCATCCCACTGAAAGGAAGACGCCTAAAGTAAGTCAAACGTTAATGTGTCCTAGAAGTAGTGATGGGCTCAAAGGTAGATGTCTGTGGTGTAGATATCTAAAATTAAGTGAGATCAGTCCTACTCAGATTATTTCTGTAGCAGAGGCATTGCTAAGGAGGATGGGCAACAGTTTGTGATATCCATTTACCTGCCACCACAGCTGGCATGCAGAAGCTTTAGCCAAACCCAGAATTAGGGCTTGAAAAAGCAGAAAATATTACCAGCAGCAGAGTACTCAAAGACAACCAATAAAGCAGGGGATGTCACTTTGCAATCCACTAGATGTAAAGAATGACACCAGTTTATACCCATCAATGCTGACCTACCCATAGGTACCTTATAGCGCTGTGTATGTCGTTGCAACCTGCTACTACTTGTAGAATGACACCACTAGCAACACCAAAACCAGCAAATCAAAACCAATGGATGTAAGGGTTTGTCTGTCCTTTATTGTTTTTTCTGAAACATCTCTGATGCTTCTTGGTTTATTTTGCATGGGCTTTCTTCAGGTAGAACTGTGAATCAACAATCCTCCATTGTCTCTGAAAATCTATTGAATTAATAACTAAGTATGGAAAGGATAATGCCATTTAAGGGATTTACTTCTTTGTCAAAATGACTAACTTCTCTATAAATAACAAGATAACAAAAAAGACTTTGGGAGGCTGTATTGGCATCATGATAGTAGCTATTATATGCTATCTTACGTTCAGCATGTAATTACTCAGGGAAAAGAGAACAGAGCAATGTTCCGCTGATGTATAGTAGCAGAAGAGCAAACAAAGAGATGTGTGATGATACCATAAACCACGAGGTTAAACTAGTTCACAGATTCTTTCCTAACTGCAAGTGGGACAGCCCAAAGAAGTAACATCATGTCATTCAAACCTTAATTATTCACATTTTCACTCTAAAAAAATCACCTGCTTTAGCTTCTTGTAGGAAACAATCATTTTTCATTATACAACAAAGAGCAAATGTGATTCACTGTATGTCGTCAGTAATTTGAAACATCTTTCTAAGCTTAATAGAAATAATAGGAATGGAGCGATTAGAGTTTTCAGTAGTGCAAAACAATTGTTTCAGGAAAGTGAGCATACCTGGAACTGATGAACTGGCAAGCTTATTCCTTAAAATAATTAATGATGGATTTCAAATTAAATCCATTAGCCATGAAAATCTTAAGTCTTTCACCACTGAGTGCATCATACATCAGGTGTCAGCAGAGGGAAAGAGCGATCTTATATTACAGAAGTGATGCAAATATCCCTCTTTTTCACTGGTATGAGACAGTCCTGATGTCTTCTCT
Organism: Phoenicopterus ruber ruber; assembly: GCA_009819775.1. NCBI lineage: Eukaryota > Metazoa > Chordata > Aves > Phoenicopteriformes > Phoenicopteridae > Phoenicopterus > Phoenicopterus ruber. The sequence goes on along the minus strand of CM020215.1, from coordinate 182,740,208 downwards.
CTCTATTTCTTCCTTGCTTAGTGATCTTGCAAGGAAGTGCATTAGGAGGATGGCATCACTGGAGCCATCTCAACCAACTGATTGTCCACTGTTGGTTACCATGGCTACTAGGCTGTTATGAAATGTGACACAAAGACACTAACTAGACCTTTCTTCTAAAGAAAGTGGCAGCCTTCGCTGCATTTATGCAATGGCCAGTCTTTTCAGTCTGTAAGGCATGCTCTGAGAATGCACCCTATGTTTAATCCCTCAGGGAGCTAGAAGGAAGAATATGAAAAGGTGGGCTTCATCTCAACTAACTTCTGACATCATCTGAGTTATTTGTTTGGATTCCCTGTAGAGTTAATGAAGAGAAAGAGACACTTTTGTGGCATGATTCATTTCACCTATTTTGGTTCAGTTTAGTTTAGCATGAGGTTAATCCCACCCTAAAATTGCCTACATTATTCTACTGATCATGTAAGGAATCCATCATGATTAGTTCAGAAGTTGACTCTGCACTATAGATGACTAAAGCTAATTGAAACCAAACTTTGTTATGTTTTCTAAATCCCATTCAGGTGGTACTGTGCTGATCAGCCAGGTCAAGGCGCTCTTAAGCACAGGCAAAGGCATGGACTCAGTGTCTGCTCGGTGTCAAAGATAATAAAATTGTATATACATAAAGTTTACATGTTGCAAGTCGCAGGCAACAGCTGACCATAACTTTCCAGGTCATGGTTTCTGGTAGTTACTTTCTGCCTAAATCCCATTTAATGAGTCAGTCTCTGACTTTTCTTCCTGATCTTGAATGCCATGACTGTCTTGTCATACTCAAAATCCTAAGAGAAAGTCTTCAAAACAGAGATGGAAATGTTCTAGTCTTCTCTGTGGACTACAAATGTTAAAGTAACTTCAAATCAATCAAGACACAACTGAAGGTAATACAGTGCTGAATAAACGAGGGAAACAGTACAGCACCTGATCGCTGAGCCTTCAGCTAACAAGAATAACAGGAGAATATGGTTTATCCCTGTCACAAACCTCTGTAAAAGAGAAAAGGATCTGACACATACTTATTAGTTTTTTACAGCAAACCAGAGGAGAATTGGAAGTAAGGGCCCTAATCCAAGTGCCAAATGTAATCCTACATTACACTGTAACTCAAATCCCCATTCTATATATATTGTACAAGACTGTCTGCTGGAAAAACAGCTTGTGTAGCAGAGGAAAAAGGTAGTGACAGGCTCAAGGCAATGTTACTTAGCATAGTCTCACTGTTTCTCTAACATTTCTTAGTGTCCACAAAGAAGTAACTTTAAACCTAACCTGTCTGCTTCTGTTAATTTAGTTTTAACAACAAAAGCTTAGGATCCTTTGTCATAAGTTTAGAAAAATATACTCAGACTGGCACTTATAAAGAAGATGGAATGTGAAGCACATATTCTTGAATCTCTCTTCTTCACCTGAGAATGGGAATACTGGCAAAGAGGTAGTTCCCTCAGGAAAGCCAGGCAATTTTCAGACCTAGTATTTCAATGAGCACTTTTTTCCCATCATGCTGGACGTGATTACTTGACCATGCTGAGTATTCTTCCCTGTTACTGTGTATTTTTCATGTGCTTCCAAGGAATTAATTAATTTCTTCTTTTTTCTCTTACATAAAGATGACACTGGGCAACTAGTTAGAAAATGTCATACATCTAGCTGTTGGCTGCTGATTTAGAGGCGAATAAAAGACGAAAGTATACCACAAAGCCCCTGTAGATACAATCAAGTAAGACCTCTAAGTATTTTTTATTCCATCAGGTTGTATTTCTCTTTCCTGAATTAACAGAACAAAGAAGGTTTTTTTTTTTTTAATTTTATTATTGTCATGCGGCAGCTAAGCACCACACAGCCGCTCGCTCGCCTCCTCCGCCTCCCAGGCGGGATGGGGGAGAGAATCGGGAAAAAAACCCTCATGGATTGAGATAAAAACAGTTTAATAGGACAGCAAAGGAAAAGCAAGTAATAATAATAATAATATTACTGATAAAGGAATACAAAAACCCCAAGTGATGCACAACGCAACAACTGCTCACCACCTGGTGATCGATAGCCCATCTCCGAGCAGCGATTCTCGCCCCCCAGCCAACTCCAGTTTTATATACTGAGCATGACGTCATATGGTATGGAATATCCCTTTGGCCAGTCTGGGTCAGCTGTCCTGGCTGTGCCCCCTCCCAGCTTCTTGTGCCCCTCCTCGCTGGCAGAGCATGGGGGGCTGAAAAGTCCTTGACTTAGTATAAGCACTACTTAGCAACAGCTAAAACCATCAGTGTGTTACCAACATTATTCTCCTCCTAAATCCAAAACACAGCACTATACCAGCTACTAGGAAGAAAATTAACTCTATCCCAGCCGAAACCAGGACAATAATAAACGGCAAATTCCAATCCACAAATGGATGAGTTGAGCTAGCTGGAGTTCTAGAAATGCGATATAATTCTTGCTTTTGATGAGTCATAATTTTCAAGGGAATAGGGTGTCTGTAGCTGGAATGGACTAGTTCTTGAACTTATCCTATAGGCCTTTTAATTTATGGCTTACATTCTTTTTTCACACCTGGAAAAAAATGATCTGACCTCTAAAAAACACATTTTCAGTACATCCCATAAAACAGCAGGAAAGAATGCAGATTGAGAATGCAGTTCCAGCACCTTGCTCTTTAAAAAGCTTTTAAAGCCTGTCTTATTCATTCATCTTTTAACAAAGATGAATGCACACGACAGTTTTTATCCTAGTCTGCCTGGTAAGGCAAGAATAATGTTAAATCAATGCCAAAGTGATCAGGGATGAGATCAAGATCAAAATTCTGATCAGCCCATAATGGATTATTCTGCCTTAAATATTAAAAAGAAATTATTTTAGGAAAAAAAATCACTGGAAAAATAGAAATATGTCCCTGAATCAGCTAATGCATCTTACTGCTACCATCAACAAAATTTTACTCACTGATGAAATGACACCTGGCGAGAAAAAAGCTAAACATAAACTTAGTGGAGGATATGACCACTGTGGAATTAAAAGAGAATTAAAGTTTCTGAATACAAAACAGTACCTTAAGAGTTCAGATACCCATGAGAAAAACAACAGGGGGGAAAACAAACATTCTAAGATAATGAATATGTATAGCTGCAAAGTGCCAAGCCTTAAATTGCTGTGAATGTCTTACATTTGCTACAAAAGATTAGTGGAAATAGATAGCAGCACACAGATCTTCAGCAAGTTCTTTAGACTTTAAATCTCCCATTGATTTCAATGGTGTTTCAAGACCTTACAGTAGCTGGGCAACCATCCCCAGTGGATCTTTGATGCCCATTTGAGAAAACAGCAAAGTAATATTTTCAGAGAAAGTCTGTGTCTTCCATTAGCTCTGACACTAATGGTTCATACCCAAGGAGTGAGTCCTTCTTCCTGCCTTACCTGAGGAAGCCAGTACACATAACTCAGCCGGCTTGCCATGTAGTATCTAAACTCACTTGTAGGCATAGGGCTTCTGCGAGCTTGAAAATCTCTTTACATTTTTTGAATATTCTGTGTATTTGTGAATAATTTGTCATCAGCAGGGGAGGAGTTAATCACTAACAGAGAACGGAGTTGGTCTTCAGGTCCTGCACTCTGAAGCAAACGAAGCGACTGAAATGCATGAAGACAAAGAAGTTTCCTAGCTGAGGGTCTCCTCTTGCGTCAGCAGAACTCTCTTCTGCTAGTACTCAGAAACAGTGTGTTAGCATATACAAATATTTATACACTTGTTGTGTAGGTTCAGATACATATTCTCTGGCTGACCTTTTTCTCCTTTATATCACTCCATTCTCTTCTCCCGAGTTCTTGAATTTCGTGAATCATACATGTTCTCTTTTTCTTTTCGGAAAACCTTACATGTATTCTCTCACTAATAATCCTAGATGTCCTGCTGCAACCAGCAATCTGTCCAAGAGTAATTGGGATAGAAAGGCCACATTTTTTTAAAAAATCAGACAGTGCTGCAGAACATCTCCTGGTACTGGGAGACTATCATTTATACCACCATTTTTTTTAATAAGACCCTGGCACAATTCTAGACTAGGATCCTGCTAACTCTCTCCCAAACCATTCTTGGACATGGATTGAGGGTTAATGTGTTCCGGGAACCGTTCCCAGCAAACAGACTGCATGCACTCCCTATTCTGGAGGCTAAGACTGGCATTGGCAGGAGCCGTTTCTCACCAGCTGATCTCAGTGCCCAGGAAAGTTCCTAGACATGTTTAACTTGTATAGATATAGTCAATAAGTCCTGCAGTTGATGTACGTGCAGTTCTTGTTACTGTTACAATTTACATTAATTTTAACCGGGGGGACAGTTAACCAACTATCCCAAAATTACTTGGGATACAGTCAGAATATTGAAATTCTTCCAAATTTCTCTGAAGTAAGATTTATATGGATTTTAAAGGGTGCCATCTTCTAACTACGTTAATCATTAGCAGAGTCAAAAAGAAAACTTAGATTCATACAGTTGCCCACAGTACCCACCGTCTGCAGGCCTTATCTTTATATGCTGTATCAACGCGACAACAATGAAATACCATATTCCTTGCACCATTTGCCTGAATAAGACTTGCATAAATCCCTGTAATATTACTGAAGGTCATCGTCAAGTATCAGAGATTCTCACATTTTTTAGATTTGTCAGTAGAGATACCTAAGGAATATTAAACATCCAAACCTTTCAACAACAATTATCCTTATTAAATAAAATCCTTATCAGCTGTATCTTTAGTACAAAAGAAATTACAAGCACCGAGACACATCTGTAGCATAAATCCATAGCAGTACCTGATTTCTGCAAGAGAATATTAATCGAGAAAATTTTTAACTTTATCAACTGCACTAATGAAAAGGCATTTTCCATTACTTATTACACAAAGCTCAATGGGGTGAAGAAGAGCAAAACATAAGCCTCCAGATTTTAGCTGATGTATTATTTCTTGAACTTCACGATACTTTTGAAGTACCTTAGATTTCAAATCAAGGAACATACATTGTAAAGGGGATTCACACAATAAAATTAACATGTGCCTGACTTTTCCATGTGGACATTGCTTGTCTTAAAATATAAATTGGTACATTTATGAAACAAGTTTATTTTATGTCATGATTATAGTGCTGTTGGTCTTTATTAAATCAAGGCATTTTTACAATGAAAACGTGAGCACTTTTTGTAAGAGCAGTGACCAATATTTAATTGGAATTATGTAGAGTGCAGTAAAATGATTCAATTATTATAAAAGCAGAAATCAAAAGGAAAAATGCATGCATGCATGCGAACAGGATTTGGGCCTTACAGTTGAAACAAAAAAAAATTAAGCCAAAAATTTGAGCTGATTTCCATTTTACATGATTTCTGCCAGACTACAGATCTTGAAAAATGTAACATTCATTTTGTGAATCTGACTCTCACAGTAGTTTTAAAGGCACGTTATAGTAATGAATGTTTTTAAACCAATAATCTTTCCAAAACAAAAAATAAGACTTCCAACTCAAATTACAGTCCAGAAGGCTTTATGCCAGACTGTTGCCTGACATATTATGAGTGCATATTTTACATGTATGACATGCATGTAATATGGCTAAAAGCAAGTTATACAATGGCTTTTTCCTTGTCACAGAATACTTAACAAAATACATTGACACTACTAGATGATGATACAGTGAAATCCATACTCGATACCACATCTGGAGAAGCACAGGAGTGTAAAATAGGTCTCACTATTATGCATAGCATACTCCTTCCTGGTCTCTTGCAGTTCTATTCCATGTTTTGAATACGCATTTTCTTCTTTAAGATAGTTTTTTTCATTTGATATTTATACATACAAGCAGGTCAAAGAATATAATAGCTCAGTTTCCACCAAGAGTTTCCACCAAGCATAAATGATTATTCGGTAGTAAGGAAAAAAATATCTCATTGCTTTTCCTAAGAGCTTCTGAAACTTCCCAAGATAAGTATAGATCTTCTTCAGCAAGGCAGGCAAACCTCTTTTGTAATACATTTCTACTCATAAATATTTTCTATAGCTTTAGCATTGACATGCTGTGTAAGACAAGATCAGTGGTGAAGCCCTGGCTAATCTTCTGTGATGCCACATGTTCCACAGCCAACTTGGAAGAGAGTAAATGTCCTTCAAAATTTTGGTCAAAAAAGATGTTGGTATTTATCCCACTACCACAGGCGAGATGAAGATAAAATTTGGCCACGATTCTTTATATAATAAGTGATATCTTGGCTATCCAGAGAAGGAATTAGTAGCTGCAAAATCAGTGTGCTAGAAACAAACTGGAAATACGAAGTGGTAGTGAACTACAGGTGATTCCAAAACAAGATGCATTGCCAAAGGTGCCGATCTCAAGCTTTAGAAATGGGCAACTTCTGTGCCTCAGGCACCAGACCCAAACCAGAGCAGAGTGTTTCTCTCTTTAAGAGTGTGGCAGCAGAGCATGAGTGTTTCTGAGTCAGCACAGGATTCCTATACCAAGGAGGAGAAGGTAAGGAAAATAAAGACAGAAAGAGATTCCACTCACTCAGGAAAGGATCTAAGTGGCACAAGTAAAGATGACTCAGTGTGTCCAGTGCAGCTGGGCTTTCAGAGTTTATTGTCATGGCAAAGAACAGCACAGAAAATCCTTACATTGTCTGGAGGAGAAGTGGACAAAAAAGTCATAAACAGTGTGCCCATGGTAACTTTTCACAGGGACAAAAATAACTACTCAATTAACAAAAGTGAAATCATGGGATCTGTGACTTCTCTTACGACTGTGGTAACCTTGGTTTTGGCAATTCGCTGCAAAAGTAATCATTATACCTCCAGTCTTAACAGCTATTCTGGCTTGTTTTACAAAGGTTAATAGCTCTTTCTACACAGCACTGCCTTTCTGATAGCACAGATTTAACACAGATTACAACCCAGGAAAAAAAGTTTCTTTAGGACCTTACTTAGAGCTACTCTCTTTTTAAACCATGAAAGAGTTCCAGTCTCCAAATACTCCCTTACATGTCTGACACTAACCTACTTCCTTCATCTCCTGAGCAAACACTAAAAGAATGAGACTGAGCATAATGTCCTATGCTGTACTGATTAGCTGGAGAACAGCAAAATGTAGTCAGTCGTCTTATCCTGGCCCTAGATCTTGCTGTCAAGTTTTTCTTTCAGAATGAAGAAAGTGTAAGAAGGAGAATTATTCAGGAAACATCAGTGTAAGCAAAGATTATTTCCACTTCTCCTCTGTTCATTCTGTTCTCTCTTCCTGATTGTTCTTCACGTGTTCTTCCCATTTCTTCTAGCTGTTGTGCAGCAAGACTCAGTTTTATCAATGACGTTTACCCACGCCACTGTTTAACATTTTTTTTTTCCTATGGGATAGTGAGTATGCATTATGATTCCCAGTAAGGAAGAATAGAAACCATGGTTTTGTCTCTGCTAGGTAGGATTCTTTTCCCAAAGCTTTATCTGCCTGAAAATTACGTAGCTGTTCTCAGGGTACCATTTTACCACAGGATGGTTTCAGCAACAAAGCCAGATGTTGGTTCCCCCTACCCCTAGTACTTATTCTCACTCAAAAGTTTGTACATTCTTAGCGCTATCAAGATTCATGGCTGAGGGGTCACACCATAACATGGTCGGTCAAATGGTGTGTAACAAAGAGAATTCTGTAAAAAAGAAACAACAGAAGAGGCAGTGAGCTATGGTACATGGGAAGTAATGAGCTGCCAGGGCAGTGGAAAGAAAGTTGAGGGAAGCTGTCTTCTGTCAAAAAAAACCCCAGCACCTCTGAGACTGTACCCTCAACTACATATCCAGGCTTTGTAAGACCAAAGTTGAGAGACAGGTACCTCCCACTGACCATCACCCCAACTATCTCTAGACGTATCTACTTACTATACAAACCAACTTGAATAAAAATTTCTGAATTATTTTTTTCAAGGCTTTTATTCAAAGAATTTGGAACTCATCATTCCCATTTCAATGCCAGAACTGAAAGCCAACAAAAGATTGGAATTTCACAGAAAGAGTACTTTGTTATGTGTCTTGAGTTTATTCACTATTGGAAAACTAAAAATTTTCTGAGATAATTATCAATTGTCTATCAGTGTCAGCACTATTACTATGTAGTCTCTCTCCTTCTCCGCATCAAGTTTTGTCTGAAATAATGATTTTTATAGAAACAAATTTTGAAATAAAAAGTTAATCATTCTCTGTTTGTTTGTTTGTTGATTGAATTGTGGGATTTTGAGCATTCAGATTTCACATTTTAATTTCACTTTTAATTTTTTTTTTCCACATTCAGGAAAAAAAGAGAGTAGAAAAATATGTTAAATATCTATTTTTTTTTACACAATCATTTGATTAAGTACTAAACAATCATGAAAAGACTGAGTAGTTGGCCATAGTATGCTGTGCTGATTTAAAGGACATTCAAGTCATATATCTGAGACACAGCAGATTGGGAAATGCGAGCAAGAAATAACAATTTCCTTCTGTAAAATGGAACTTCCATCCAGTACAAAAGGCTGGGATTTTGAAATACAGTCATAAGCCAAAACCGAGGACAAAACTTTGAAATATCTTGGGAGTTAGGGGGTCAAATATATACATTTTTAAATTTTTTTCATTTCAGTCCTAACAATATTTTTCTTTAGGTAAAGTGAAAGCTTTGCATTGTATAAAAATAAAAGCTGACATTGTTCCATGCCCAACACCTGTTCCTCAAAGTAATTCCTTTTTCCCACCAGCTCTGCTGGAATTTCCAACAACATTGCACTGAGTTTTAGTACCAGCCCATAGCTGCTCACTTTTCTTGGCACTGTTCTCAGTACATTGCAAAAACACTCACTGGCACCAGAGGATGTCAACACAGGAGCAGTGTTTATTTTTGGGGGCCCAACCATCATTCATAATGAGCTTAAGGTGGGACTTACTGTTATATGACATAGCCAGAAAAAAAATTAAATAGAAATAAAGTTGGGGTTTTTTTTTTAAATAATTCTTTATCTATTTGAAATACAATTCTTAATTTAATTGAATTGAAGCATTTTGACATCTTAATGAAATTCTTTCAAAAATAAGAACGCGTTCCCATGAATTGCTGATTCTGTCAACCCAGCAACTGTAGAAATACACACTGAATCACCACTTCTAACCTCTGTATTCTTCCTTGAACAAAAACAACTGCAGGCAATTACAGGTAATGAAAATTCAAAACATTTGTGCTGGAGGAAATTGAAAAATTCAGAAGAGGATTTCCTGATTTGAAAGGCTAATTACAAACATCAGCATCTTGTGCAGATAAAACACTATTATACATAAGTACGGAAAAATAATACATTTCTGTCCAAAACTTTGGTAGTGAGATGAAATGGAACAATTGGTACTCCATTTCCCTAGAGTATCACCTAAACTGTTCCTGAGGTTTGGAGACTGGACCTAAGAGGCCATAAAAGTCAAGAAAGTCCCCTACCGAAGGCGCTTGAACGTAAAAGCACAAAGAGATGCGTCAAGCTGTAGCTGCCCAAGTTGTGCAGCTTCCGTCCTGCAGGGTACAGCGCACAGCAGCGCCGCCTCCAGCCAGACATCACTGACGGCCCGACGGCTCCAGCAGCCCCAAAGGTAAAGCTTCCCATGAAAACGTGGCTACTTTTGGTGGCGTAAGTTTATGTAAAAATAAAAGAGTTTTAGTAAACATTCCAGTTTCGGTGGACTGCTCGGTTCTAATAAAAAATCCATGTAAAGGAAAGACCGCAGACTAGCTCACCAGCCACTACCAATTAACAACCAGAAGGCGAAAATCAGGTGTGACCTGGCTCACTTGGAGCTAGATGGAAATGAGAAAGCAGCACAGCTGAAGCCTTTTGTCAGACCTAGTGTACTAGCCACAGATTAATAATTTAATTTCCTTCTGGCTCTCTGTCTCCAAGGAACTGATGAGCTTTTGACGCCATTCCTTTACCAGAATGGCAAAACTCCTAGCCCTAGGAGAAGCAGGAGTCAAGAGCTCCTTAAGTTCTAACTCACTTGAATAGTTTCTTTCCCATAATGTATTTTTCAGCAGGAAGAGATAAAGTTACTGTCATCTAATGCTATTAAGTCATTTACACAATTAAAAAGTAATTATGAACAAGTATTGTTGGATTTGATGAAAATACCCTGTATCACTTGTCATGTATAATACACTATACCCTTGATACATATGGAGTTTTGAAAGGTGAACTAAAAATGCAATCATTTGTGTAATTAAATGTAGACAGGAACATAAAAACAGTGTGGAGGTGGCTATGGTTTGTGATAGGCAGTTTGTATGTCAGCAGACAGAATAAATTTAAATCATGTTTAATTACCAATTTTTTGGAAGTTCTCAATCGCTTTTCATAGAAATTACTATCATATCATAACCTAATAAATAGTATTTATTAATGCAATTTAAAAAACATACTCTATTAAATATAATTTAAACGTTCCTTGTAAAACTTTGCTATTCAGTGACTACACACTGGGCTCTAGGAAAAAAAAAATAAAATTGACATTAATTACACTGTTTTAATTAAGAGTATTTAGAACTAAGGTGGTTGTTCTTCAATTTACATGCTCAAAAGCCTTTGCATTTTGAAAATCCTGTAATGCCTGCTCTGAAAAGGCTGAAGAGCCAAGATTGACAGCTCAAGTTGGGGAGAGAACATCTAGGGCTACTGACTAGGAGGAAAGCACGAAGCATTCGTAACCATGCATCAAGCCAATATTTTAGGGGAGAAGAACACAGAGGGAGAGTGGGGTCAAGAAAGCAAATTGGAAAATCACCTACTTGGGAGTGAAAGTAGACATATCAAAAGCTTCATGAAAGGGAATTTTTAAAAAAGTAGGTAGTCAAAATTCTGCCTTGGAGCTCATGATGCATCACAATGCTGTTTTGGCTTGCAGAGCTCTCCAGCTTTGCATCAGGCGGCTCACACGAGGCAGGCTGCTAATCTGGGAAGCATGGCCCTTCGTAATTCTGGAATCTCAGCTACAGTCTCCTAGGTCAGGCCTGAAGGCCTGGGGTCTTCCAAATTTGCAGCTGGAATGTGGGCGGATTGCAGGGCCTGTCAAACAGCATAATGGTTTCCTGATGTGATCTGCAGCATATTTCCACTCTGCAGTGCGACCACTGTTCTAGCAGAACTCATTTTAAACAATATATCCCACGGAAAATTCTGCAGGATATGTAACTATGGCAAGGACAGTGCTGTGCCTAAAATAAGAAGTGCAATGAAGCAGACTGATGAGATACATCAGTTCCATCAACTCTTCCTTTTTCGCTGAGTCCTGCAGGTCTCAATGGTACCAGCCTCTCCTCTCTCGCCACCCCAGCTTCCCAGTCAGGGAAGCCAACCGATAAAACTGGTTTCAGCCTATAGTCAATGTCTACTGCAGGAAGAGCCACAGGCTCTCCGGGCTTATACCAACCATTAGCAAATGATCTGGTTTTAATACTTAAATTAAATAATGACTTATTCATTTATGTGAAATTTATTACATTATTTTTGAGATATAAGCACTAAATTTACTTAAGTAATGTTTTATTAATTTTTAAAAATTACTTGAAACAGTAACAAATTCCACTTGCAATTTAAATAATTTAATTCCTTAACTGAGTAATTGTTTTACTTTACATTTCAAAAAGTATAAGAAACCTACTATTATGTCATGCTGGGAAACAGCTTTTCCCTTTAAAAAAACCCCTGTGGTTCAGAAATGTTTAAACGTTAAATGTTAAAGTCACTCTACTGTCATGATCTCCTCAAAACAAGGAATAATAACGTACATAAAATACATATTACTCCATAAACCTCACATTTTAATCATTGTTCAAATATAAAATTTTATTTAATTTATATGCTATCCTAATAGCAGATAGTGAAAACCATAACATGGAGAAGTCAAGTGATATCCTTATCTTGGAAAAGCAGAGGGTAGAACTCTTAACTCTGTATTCAGTCCATAAATAAAGGTTGCCTACAGGCAAAAACAAAGCAAAAAGCTAGAGAATATATCTTCTTTCCTTGGGAAAGCCTGGTGCCTTGGATGTTGTTTGGAGAACCTGTCTGCCCCACTCCCCACTCAGCCGCCCTCTCCATGCGCACAGCCACACTCCCAGCTCAAAAGCAGGGTCCTGGAAAAGGTACAGTGAAGAGCAACAAGGATGATCAAAGTTATCCTTACAAAGAACAGCTTCCTTAACAAGAAAGAATTGTTCTTCTTGAGACGAATTGAGTTAAATAGGTATTTTCAGCCTGGAACAGAGATGAATTGAGGGGGATATAAATGTTAATGGGGGATAAAATCATGAATGTCACTGAGGAGGTGAATAATAAAGTGGGGGGCGGCAGGGGTGGCCTCTGTGAGGAGAGGCTGGGGCTGCCCCATGCCAGACACAGTCGGATCCAGCCGCCTCCAATGCACCCACCGCAGGGCACGGCCGAGCCCCGCAGCCAAGGTAGTGGCATCTAGGGGAAAATGTACTTAAGAAAGGGTGAAAAACACAGCAGCTGTGAGAGAGAGGAGTGAGAAAATGTGAGAGAAATAGCCCTGTAGACACCAAGGTCAGTGAAGAAGGAGGGGGAGGAGGTGCTCCAGGTGCTGGAGCAGAGATTCCCCTGCAGCCCGTGGTGAAGACCATGGTGAAGCAGGTTGTGCCCCTGCAGCCCATGGAGGACCACATCAGAACAGATATACACTCTACAGTTCATGGAGGACCCCACATCAGACCTACAAGTTTTTTCATCTTATTTTCTCCCCTGTTCTGTTAAGGAGAGGGAGTGAGAGAGCGGCTGGGTGGGTGTCTGGCTGCCGGGCAAGGTCAAGCCACCAAACTGACTCAGGAAGTCCCTGAGTCACTGAACACTGGCATAGAATTACAGAGTTATTTTAATCTGCTGAAGGTATCTCCTCTGCCTCACTGTCAGACCATTGGTCTGATCCGTACAGTCATCCTTGTGGAATATGAGAACAACTCCACATCCTGTCAGTGGTGCTCTTAATGGTGATACGACATGTAGACCTAATATCGGTTGTTAGTAGGTGGAAGAAAAGGTGGCTAGATTTACCTCAGAAGAGGTAAAGTAAGATCTCACATGTGGTTTATCTTTACAGTGCCTTGCATTAGCACACACACGAAGTCAATTTTTAGAGGAAAGTAGTATTTAAAAAAAACACCTGGATGAACAACAGTTTTATTTGGCAAAAGCATTTGTATCTCTCTCCTTGTACGTAGACAAAAACCTCCTTTTGAGTTTAACAGTGCTTTCAGTCCAAGCCATTAAGTAAGGCTGGAGATACAAACAAGAGCCCACATGCTGCTTTTACTCAGAAGGGTAACCTCAATATTTGAAGTGAGATTATAGACTAAATTACTCAAACCCTGCTATTTTACCAATACCTTCCAGCAATTCCTCCTGTGTTTTCAGAAGGCCCACATAACTTCTCATTATACAGTGCAAAGAAATCAACAAGAACAAAGACTCACAGGATATCCCACTGAAAAACGTACTGATACAGATGAAACGAAGAGAGAGGAAGTGCAAATGATAACACAAGGATGCCGAAGAGGCTTGCACATCTTTGCTAGCCAGATTAGACTAATGTGGAAATTGGTACAGGGAAGTCAAACACTGGGACTCAATATAATGTAAGAATTATAGCTACCTTGGTTCTCAAATAACACAACAAAAGCTTTAGCCTATTGGCTAGACGTAATTTTCTGCCAAATCCGGAAAGCCAAAAGCTAAAGGCTATCAGGTCTGATCCTGAAGATTTTGACAAATTAAGACAGGCAGAGCTCATTTGCTTAAGAAGCAGAGTGTGCACTGGCATAAGAAAAATGGCACTGAAGAACGGGTTAAATAAAGCCAAATAATGTAAGATTTGCATTGCAAAGGTAGTTCAAGATGGCAATGCCATGCATACTTTCCAGCCTGTTCTTTGAACTTGCAGGTGCATCTCACCCTGAATGCAAATATCATCGCAAGTAAGAACTTTAGTAAGGTCTAACTTACCAAGAAAAGAAAGCACCCATCATTTTAGGAGCTATGCTAAGGAAAAATCTGTGTTATATGATTTCCAGAAAAAAATCATCCCAATATAAGATAAAATATGAAAACTAGATGCTATTCTATCTTCTACATGTTACTGCATCTGGGCAAAAGAAAACCTTTCCATTCTGCAATGTGATAGGAAGTGAAAGGATTAATGCTAATACCATAACAACAGATACTCATGAAAAATGTGTGCATTATCACTGTGCCCATTCCCCTCAATAAACTCCTAAAACAGCAGTCAGGAAAGCGCCAGCTTGAAAAGAATGAATGGCGTATGTGCTGTGTTTCTGGCTGATAGCACGGTGTCCAGGTAGTGAGACAATGACAAATTCCATCACATGCTGCTGAGAAAGAATTATACACATTGAAGCCAATTAGGACTAGAGTTCCAGCATTTTCTAGCAACCTGCAGATCTTGTGTATATCAATTTTAATTGTGGATGCCTTTTGCCAGGAGCTCAAAACCAAATGATATGAACACATTATGTGGTATCATTTAACCCTCATCCCCTCAATAAGTATGGCTCACCATGATTCCAAAATCAAACAAACAATTAACATGTTGAATTTTAAGTCAATTATATCCAACTAATCTCCAATTACCTATCTACTTTTTCTAGTTTAGTTTCGTGAAGTATATAAAATGTAAAGAGCTCTAGAAAAAAAAAATTAAGGAGCACTAAAGAGAAGTGTGCTTTTATGGTAAAGTCATTCCTGCGAACACCTGTGAACTGTTGAGTTTAATTGGGCTACATCTGCTCCTGATTTTGTGAGTTCTGACTAATTATCTGTCCTTATACTGTATTGAGTTGTCTCTTCCTTCTTCCTTTCCATATGTCTTTTCGGGGTAGAGTTTATACAGAATGACACACCTGAGAAATAAGCAACCTAAAAATCTGCAAGCTGTGTAAGAGGTGGTAGTTGTCAAAGAGATACATTCAAAAGGCAGACAAATTCATAGACCTAGTTGTTACAGTTTCAAAAAGAATAACTCTGGCAAGGATGTGGCCTTATACTGACCTGTCAGAGACCAATAGTCACGGAGACTCAACTATAGAAACATAAGGAGAAATGACAGTTTCCAGGTGAAACGTTTCTACCCCACAATGTAAAAACAAGGCTCTAGTTGCTTTCTTCAAGGGAATTCCAGGCATCATCACTGGAGACAGTACAAGACCATGTCATGTCCTGAAACGCACTTTATGTCTGCTCATTTTATGCAACGTGAGTTATACTGATTCACTGTGGCAAAAATCCTACTGACTTCCTGGATCAGACTCTTAGCGCATCTTGATGAGCCAGAGCAGCGGTAAATCAATATTTTCTCAATGGGCTTGGAAGCAGAGAAAAGGAGGAGAGAGACTATCACAAGGCTGAACATAAGCAAGACTGTGGTAAAGATCAAGATTTCAGTCCAAAACCCCTATTCTGCTACTGCTAGTCCTATTAAATGTTCTTCTTGTTGAATCAAAACTATCTATCTGAGCTCCCAGTTTTGCTTCTGCTCATCTCAGAACTGCCCCTTTCTGGGATTTCCTGCCTCAGTCCCATTACAAATGCCTCATTCCTATTAGAGGTCCAACCCAACCTGCATTCCCAGAACACACAAACATTTGGAGAAACAGACAGCTCATGAAATGTTGCCAATTTCATTTAGAGAGGAAGATCAAGTTGTATCTACATATACTCTTACAGCGTAGTAGATTGAACACTGTAGTAGGTGGGAAATTTAGGTTCATCGCCCTGCTCAGCATTAGGCAGTTCAATCTGGTGTTCCCAGCATCTCTACAAAGTACCTTGATCAGCAGGACGAGGGCTATACCAGATGTGGTATCTATCTCACATGCTTCTTGAAGCCATGCTGTGGATGGACACATCAGAATGATGCTGTGAATTTAAACTCTAGTCACTGATGGTCTCCCCAGAGCAGGAACAGAAGAACTCGTGGAACTCAGGAAAAATAAAAAAAAATATATAATAAGAAAATCAAAAGTGGAGGTTCATATAAATAATAAGATTGAGAGTTTGTTTGAATCTCTGTCCACCGAAATTGAGGACACTTTTACCACTGATATTTAATGCAGCACTGAATGTTTTTAAAAAGCCCGCTTTAAATATCATATCTATTTATTTGAAGAAAAGTGATAGCAAGCCCTCAGGCAGATAGGAAAAGGCAGACATTACTTTATGCATGATTTAAAAAGGCATGTAGGAAAGAAGTGGGAAACAAAATGTTATTGCTCTTTCCAAATGACAGCAGATCTGCCGCCTGGCGAGAGTTCAATTTTCCCCTGACAGGAGTTCAAGGGTGGGGTAGAAATCAGTGCTTAAATGTAAAAATATTTTATTAGCTATTTGTTTGTAGAACATAGATGAGTTAAGTTTATCTGCAATACAGAAAAGCAAAATCAGGTTATTCTTTTTATGGAAACCTCAGCTAAAATTTTGTTGTCCTCCAGAAGTTTTCTGACCTGTAACAAGAGCTATCCATCTGCTTAAATAAACTCTTTATTTTTCCTAAGTGCCTCTTCTTTATTATTGAGAAACTAAAGTTGATCTTTAAAGACTGTACTGCCTCAGTATGTGAGCCGTAGCTGTTAAGATGAGTGACACAGTTTTGAGAACAAATTTCCAGAGCAGGAAGGATATGGAAAGAAAGGGGTGGGGGAGGGGGGAAACCTGCAATGCATCCAAAGAAGAAAAAGTTTTCTTTCACTTCAAAATAACATTTAGTTTTGATTTTTTTAAAAAATTAAATGTTATTAAGAGCATTCCATAGTTTGTTTCTTCTGAATTCATTAATAATATTCAAATCTGGGAAAAAACCCTTCATGTTATGGTCAAGAAGACAGTGGACTGAAATGATTTTTAAAAAAAATTTCAAGCATGTAAAAATATCCACCATTACATCCTCTCAGACCCCTTTCTGCTTTTATGTTCTCCTTACCAAATTGAGTCAAGACTGGTTTTTTTACTTTTCTTTCACTTTTTTCTAATTGTCCCAAACCTCAAAAGTTAGCTAGCCTGCTGGAATGCAGAATATTTATGGGAAAAAAACATGTGTTTAAAATCACATGGACCCTTAATGACTGGGTACCGGTAATGGAATATCTGCCTCTGTTTTCATCTATGGATAATGTCACATACAACATTTATATCTCATTGTTTCATTACAGTCTTTACATTAACATCATTTGTCATAACAACAGATTTTTCACAGAGGAAAGATATCAGAAGTTCCCATGCCTAGAAAGTTCTCAAGTTAAATGTGATCTGTTTTCAAATTTTAAAATAAAATTTTACATTTTTTTCCTGAAAATTATTAAGAGATTTAATGTAATAAAATGTTCATCTTTGGGGAGGATAAATAAAAAAAGCCAAGAAAATTACCTTTTACTTGACTTGTGCACTGGGAAGATGCTGAAAACACTAATTAGTCATTAACACAGCTCAATTTGTAGTCTTAATGCCTCAGAGACAAAAGGCTGTTAACTGTTGTTATTGTTTGTATAATAGTAGAGCTACAAGTCCCCATTTCAGGCTCCCCTTGTGCTAGGAATTGCAGAAATACATGATAATTAAAAAAAAAAAAAAAATCCTACCCCAAATAATCTTATAACATAAAATTAGACTGCAATAAATAACATCAGTAAAGCAATGAAAGGGACAGTAGTCAGAGCAAAGCTGTGTTTTACAGCATTTTTCCTGAGACCAGTTGCTCGCATAAACACTGAATCCACCAATATCTCCAGGCAGACCGGTGGGTTAGGTCGGTCAAAGGTCCTATGGCTTCCTTTCATTCCAACATTTTCTGTATTCCAGCAAGTAGAAGAATCTTAAGCAAATGTAAGCAGCATGCTGACTAATTACAGCCTGTCATAATAAATAACTGGATCCACTCAAATTCAACAACTCATGTACAGGAAGAACTCCCAGCTGATTTGTGCACATGAAAGAAATGTTAGTTTTATTTAGTTAGTTTTCTGTTATTCAGTTGTGTTCCTTCTTGCAGCCTAGGTTATCATCATACAAGTCATATCTTCTGGGGATATATTTTTAGAACCGCTAGTAGAAAAATAACCCTTATGCTTGAAAAGTTTCCAACAAATGAGGAATCCTGACGAATTTGACAATCTGCATGAGACAAAGCTGTATGGTGGAAAACAATACCAAACTGAAAGGAAAATAAAAATAGAATAGCTAATGTAAGGAACGAGATTGTACAAGTTTCCTACAGCTCTACACAGCAAAGCTTTTGATGAAATAAGAACTTCTTTATTCTTTACAACAAAAATGTCAATTCTGTCATACTATGAAGCTAAACAAATGGCTTTTAACTAGTGAATAGACTGTGAAATAAAAAGAATTAAGAAAAGTAGCTCTTGAGATTGGAACTTGCCTTTATGTTTGACTGAGTCAGTATTACATACGGTATCTTCTAAAATTATTTTAATTAAGTGGAGAATATACAGTCTATTAGAGCTGTTTGGGGATTTTCTGTCAAAGTACAGTATTACCAACCCTAAGGTTCAAAAAAGTGGAGTGAAATCTGCTGCCCCTCTGCCAGTTGATAGATTTTTCTAAGGCTATATTGTACATTTTTCCCTGACTAGCTTTTTCAAAATAACCCTGGGCCACCTTCAGACAATGTGGAAGCCACAGTGTTGCTCATTCTCCCAAATTTATATGTTAAGGAGAGTTAAACATTCACTGAACAAGCTCTGATTCATTGCGTCATATTGTAAAGCATCACCCAAGGCATCAATTGAGAGGAACCACAAAACTATATCTTCCGTAGCCTCCCCATATTAATTCTGCTCCTACATCACCAATATCCATCCAAATCATCATCTCTTCCCCACCTGAGCAGTGAAATATGTACATCCGATTTCTCTCCGTTTCTTTTTTTCTTTTTTAACTTTTCCTCTGGAAGTTATTCACCCATCTCTTCCAAACTCGTATTTCAGAGGAAGAGGAGAGAGAGAACAGATTACCTCCATGAGGTTCTCTCTGTTCCCTCTTTCTCCTTTGTGAGAATAGCATTAGACAATTTCTCTCTCCCTTCTATTTTCCAAAGTTGCCTCTAAAAAGCTGAGGGAGAAAAGAAAATCTTGACTGCTCTTCCAGCAAGGTGTGACAGCAACCAAGAACTGTATTTGCCTTAAAATAATAAGTCCTGGCAATAAATTGTGAACAAATTGGTGATTTTTATGTGCTCTGGATGTGCACAGGTACGGTTCTCAGCCCAACACATCCTCTTACACATTTTTTTCATGTATCTCCCTCTTTTGTCAAGAGTACTTCCAGCACATCCCTATGGCTCGTTGCAACCTTAGAGCCACTTCTGTATGTTTTTTCCCCAGTAGTAAAAAAAAAAAACAAACTCTCACAATATCAATATAAAATCCGTTTGTCCCATGAGGCATCAGTTTTAAGAAGTCCCAGGTACAACATTACACAGACGATATAGTTTATCTTTGATTAACTATACTTACCTTTGATTAACTAAACTTACCTCTTAGGACTTCCTCAGGAGACCTTTGAGCAGGACTTCTTCAGACGCTTTCCACGATGATCATCTCCTCCCCACATCAGGCTTCCTAGTTGCCAGTACCCCCTCAGTTTCTTGTCTCCTGAACAACTTTCCCATACCTTTTGGTCTCTCCACCCCTTGTTCTTCAGCACTGAGTAATCGTCACGTAAGACTGTTGTCTTACCTTATTCACTCCTTTTCTTCTGAATTCAGCCCTGACAAAGGTTTTTGCTGCTCTCCTAACCCTACCCCTTTTCCTGTCCCCAAGCTCCTTCCACACATCAGGGGAAAAGTGCTGTTTCTCCAGCTTTGTCCATCCTCATCTCTGAATTGTCTGTAGGCAAACATCTCTGCTCCTTTTTTCAGTTCATCCCAGAAATCTTCCTGTATCCTGTGTCTTACCAGGGATTTCTCACCAGGCCTCACTGGGCTCCTTGGGTAAACAGTTTATTCAGTGCAGTGAAGTTTTTCCCTGCAGAAAGGGCAAACTGACAGACCTGGTGGTGAGAAAAGAAACTATAACCTCAGTAAAATGACCTGGGTTTCAGTGTGGACCTGTGATTGGGCTTTAGAAAAGAAAGGAATTTGATTATCATATCTTAACAGAAAAGCTAATTAGTCTAACAATGAATAATAGTTATGGCAAGGTATTCTGATAAAAAGAATAAATTAGAACAGAAGATAATGGTCATCATAAAAGTTGAAGAACAATTTTATTAAGATCTTAAAAAATGATCTGGTAAAATATGTGTTTTGCATTAATTTAATTCTGTTTGGTAACTTTTTCCACTGACTAATGAATGATCATAATATTCGTGAAAAACTTTCAATTTCACACAAAGCATTAAAATATCGCTGCATGTCATCGCTAAGATCATCATCACCTCTCTTTATGTATGTAGTCTATGCCATCGTAGTATTTTAGCGCGTCACAAATGTTGATACATTCATCCTCAGAAATTATTTTGTGAATACAGACTTGATGGTCCAAAGAAGAGTGTAAGATGGCAAATCTTGGGTGAGCCCACCAAGTGTGGAATTTAAGGCAGCCAAAATTATCTGCAGTTTTTCTCAAACTTTTCCAATAATTTACACAAAACTAAAGTGACAAAAAGAAGATCTGACATATCTTACAAGTTCTTTTTGTCTTTCTCCTGTAGGAGGATTGTGCTAAATCACTTTGGAATAGAAAGGATTTGAACCTGACAATTCCCTTACGTTGGATAAGTCCCCTCTTTGCTGTGCAACCGCTGTGCATTGGGCAGGGAGAAGAACAGAAACTCATGCTGTTGCTTCTGCTTTCTGAATCTGGACCATTTTTGTCTTAGCTTCTACAAAAAGTACCCAAAATAAATCTGTCAGTGCAGAAGAGACATTTTGCACAGCCCTAAATAATTTGCTGGAGATAAGCCCTGATGTTACTCTTACTATGATACTTGAATGACAAGAAAATCCTTCTTCTCTAATTCTGCTGAAATATTTTATCCTTCATTTTGGTCTCTAACACAATAAAGCTTGCCTCTTTTGATTTTAAACTCCTCAGGATGGGAGTTATATCTTCTTGTACACTAGTAAATCCATTGCACAATGGAGTTTTAGTCTTCATGGGGTTCCTGGGGAACTACTGTTCTTAAAAACAGTATTAGGGAAATTTCACAGGTTTTTCAAGGCAGGAAAACCTATCAACCTGTGCTTGCTTGCTGGATCCCCATTCTGGATTGTGGCTAGGACCACTATCTTAAAACTACAACAGTAGCAGTAGTAATGATGAACAAATTGCAAACTGTTGTTTACCTACAAAAATATCATAAGCACAAAAGAAATATTCATGCACCAAAAATGCGTATGGAATACAGTAGACATTTCAGGACAGAGAAATAGAAGAGTACTGGAGTTCAGTTGTGACAATTGTTTTTACCTCTCATGAGAAGATGATTTTGAATGAGGCTGGTTTAAGAGATGTCTCAAACACAATTAAAGGAAAATACTAGTTGAAAGCAAACAGCCAAATATCTTCACAACAGGTGAGTATGATTATTAGGGGCAAATATTATATATAAACACATTACTTTCATCTGATCTGGCATACTAGCTAATAGCGGCTAGAAACAATTATAGGCCGAGATGCTTGCGGATAGACGCTGACCTCATTAATCACTGTGATGGAGATACTGGTAGCTCCCTGCAGTGAGTCATTATGGAAGTGCATCAAATAACAAACAATGACAGCTAGCTAGTAGTGAGTGAAGTCTGACAGATGGTCAATAAATTCAGAACTGACACATTTTTGTAACTAAAAGGTAGGTTTGAAGTCTTTTGGGGTTCTAACAGCGCTTCTCCGGACCACCAAATCTGGGTCATAAAAGTTAACATCCAGTTCAAGCCCTTTAAACGTCAAGGAAAGGATAAAAAACAAATCCTCTAAAGAGTAATCAAATTGCGGTACGCACAAGTTTCTAAACACCAGTGACACTTACTAGTTCACTGCCGTTAGGAATGCTGCATCATTTCTAGTCTGCCGCCACACCATGCTGTGCGCCACCACAACGCATTTTATGCTAATGTGATGAGACATCACACAGTTTGATGTGATGTGGAACAACACAGTGGTGAAAACTTATGGACCAACGTAATTACTTTCAGATAAGAATTATTAACTCAGCTGGCAGAACTCTTGATCTAAATGTGCATGATCTGAGGATAAATAAATAGATTAGATAGATTTACTGAGAACAATTTGCAAGAATGGATATTCCATTGTGTCTGGCTCGGCGCACAGCTCTAAAGTGCTTCTCCCTATACAATAGTACATACATGTATTAATCTCCCTCTTGCCCTTTTCAAGACCGCCATCTTTTATTAATATTTGCTTGTTTTCCTGGTTTTGCCCTTTATAATTAATTAAAACAAACATTTTGGGGTATGTTTGGGTTTTTAAGTAGCTGAATTGGCTAACATTGTGTTAATGAAATAACTTTCTTTGGAAGGAACATTATTGAAGGAGTAATCACAAAACCAGTAATTAAAAATAGATGTCTAGATCCACAGCAAGAATAAAGCACTTTCAAACTCTGGAACAGAGCCAGTTTCCTTTTCTGCAGGATAGTCCCTGGAGTCCTCATGACCCGTTTATTGAGGGAGTTACGCTGGGCCAGGGAAATACAGAAAAAGAAAAAATGCAAAACACACTTGCAAATAACAGCACTTGCCAGTTAATTTGGCTTATAGTTGCTGGGCTTGTTCTCGCAAGCATTGACAAGAATAAGATTTTATTCAAAATTCAAAAACCAAAAATGTAGAGAGGGTTTGTGCAGGCACAAATGTGCAAGAAAGCACATGAATATAGGTACTGTGCTTTCAAAAACTGAGTAAAGGAAAAGGAAGGAGGAAGGCTCCTATCTAAGCAAAGGAGGTCAAAGTAAACAATGAGCAGCAGTAGCGGAAGACAGAAGTCACAGAGTGAAGTGATACCACCACAAGAATTCAAGAGGGCCCCATATCCTGGAAGACACTGAGGACCAAGGACGCATCTGGTAATTCTGCTGATTGCCTGAACACAACTAAGCACTGACAGAATAGATGACCTTTTGGTTTTATTTAGTTTGGAATACTTAACAGAGCAGTAAGATGTTGCCTTCTAAAAACCTAAAGAAGAGACCTGGCACTAACACCTTCAATACGAGACAAAGACCACTGCGCACATTTATGGTGCTAAGAATAGAGAATAGCTGGTGGCAGCATGACACTAAGTAAAGAGCAGAGTATTTGTCATGGTTTAACCCCAAATTGTAACCCAATACCACGCAGCCGCTCGCTCACTTCCCCCCTCCCCACTGGGGTGGGGAGGAGAATTGGAGAGAAAGGAAAACTCGCGGGTTGAGATAAAAACAGTTCACCAGGACAGCAAAGGAAAAATATAAAAAAATATTAATAATGATAATGATAATGTATATAAGGATAACAGAATATATAAAACAAACGATACACAATTTCTCACCACCCGACGACCGATACAGCCCGTCCCGAGTAGCAGTCCGGGAGCAGGGGTATTTCCCCCAGCTATCCCAGAACAGCAAGTTCCAGAGAGAGCAGGCGAGGGAACAAACAGCCGAACGAACGAAAACAAAACGGAAAAATAGGGAAACCAAAAGCAACCCGAAGGGAAGCTTAAGAATTAAGGCACCAAGGGTCTAAAAAGCCTAGTGGCCCACCGACGGACCCTCACTTATACTGTGCATGATGTCTATGGTATGGAATACTCTCTTTGGCCAGTTTGGATCAACTATTCTGGCTCTACCCCTCCCAAGTTTTTGCACCTGCACATTAGCAAAACCTGGGAAACTGCAAAATGTCCTTGGTGGTTCAGCAGCAACCAGCAACATCAGTGTGCTATCACCGTTCTTCTCACACTAAATCCAAAACACAGGAGCTGCTGAAGACAAATCTAGCTCCGTCCTGGCCTAAACCAGGACAGTATTCAATCCATGCCCTTCTTTGGCAGATATATAAAAGTGATCTACTAAGAGAGGGAGAAATGACACAGCAGCTTCCTAAACACTCTGGTGTTTTATTCCAGCTAAAGAATGAAGCAGGTGAAGAAAACACACATCTAGCTTCAGCTTTCTTATTAGAAATATGCTTGGTGTGAATTGCTGGGTCTGAATATGACAAAAGAAAATTGAATGAATCGTTATAAAACAGCTGATAAGTCTGGTTATGAGTTTCATCAGACATTTTCTAAATCTGGGATCCATAGAAGAGGATGTTCTGTGTTGGGCTAAGGGAAGTCACCAAAATATTTCAAATATCCTAAAGTATCCTGTGCCTGTATATTACCTCTGTCTGTCATTCCCTACACTGAAAGAGCAATCTGCTCTAACCACTCTTAATGACAAGAATCCAAACTGCAGGATTTTTTCTTAAGGCACAGTCATTCAGGCAGCTTTGGTCCATCAAGGACCAAAACCATTGCTACGTGACATAGGTAACCATTCATGCAACTCAGAGAGAAAATTACAAATAACTTGTAGTGAACTGTTCAGGAACAACTGATAAGCAGCAATTTGTCCAAGCAAATGATTCATTCACCAAATATGAATAATAACTAATCAGTGAAAATTATTACTTGAACTAGGATAATCCAAAATCAGATAAAAGAATAAATTCACTGAAACCGTAATTGTAAGTAGTGAACCAAAACCAGAACCAGGTCTCCTGACAACCACTTATCACCCATTGTCACTAGCCGTTGCTAACTTCCACCAAAAAAGGAGCCTTTCGAATGTGTCTGCTTTTGAAAACCACTTCCTTGCTTTGCATTATATCTTTTTTATTTTCGTTTTCCATTTATTTCATTTGTGAAAGGTTTCAGTAAGAACTATTTGCTTTTAAAGGAAGCAATATTTCAAAGCTAGAATACACTAATGGACAGAGAAAAAAATTAAGTTGCTTATCTTTTTTTCCTCATTAATGGTAGACTTTTCTTCTTAAAACAGCTATTAAAAAAAAAAAAAAAAAAAAGAAAAAAGGTGTCATTTTCGCCCTTCTTATTGCCTACCCTAAACCTAATAATATTTTCATAGGCTGTATTGCAAAACAACTGTAAATGATAGAGTGGTTAAGGATTTCTTCAAGCAGATTGTTATGAAAATGAGTTGACCCCATCCTCTTTTGTCAATAAAATAGGATATTACCAAAAGGCAGCTTTTGCAATCACATCTGAATTGGTTTTCAGGCTTCACAGAAAGGTCGATTCAAACAGTGACAAACATCACCTTGGTAGGCGCCACTGCCTACCTCCAATTTGGGAAAGCTTTTATTAGCTCACATTCATGCTGAGGGTCAGCTTTTCAGTGTTCTTTTCTGACAGATTGAGGCATGAAAGCTCTTGAAATCTCCATTTACTTAATGAAAATAATATTACTGAATGAATGATAATCAAGTGATATTTTCATTATGCCAAGTAATTTTCTGCCAGTATTTCGATTCTCCTTAGCAACATGTGTCTGCGAGGGTTGCAGCCTATAGGCTCTCTACAGTAACCGTCTCTCGCTCCTGCAAAGGACGTCTTAATCAGTATGGGAAGGTTAGCCGTTTGAATGTACCGAGGCAGCTACCTACAGCTCCCTTTGCTGCTCCGCTCCTAAAGAGAAATGTATTTGTAATTTTCTTTTTTGCTACTCGTTTTATTTCTGGAAAGTATGATGTCTTTTGATACAGCCATGTTAAGGGAATAGAGTAGCAATACAGAAGTAGGGTGTCATTTAGTGAGCCCCACCGTCGGGGAGAGATGGGGTGGGCTGCTCTGCCAGGGAAGGGGGGCTGGGAGCCACGAGCAGCAGCGAGGCAGGCAGGGCAGTGACCTGGCTGGCAAGGGACACGCACCCTGGGCAAGGTGAGCAGAGCAAGTCCCGTGCTGGTAACCCAGGTCAGCCCACAGACCGGCAGCCAGGCATGTCCACCGTGATGAGATGGACCCAGGGTCCAGGCAGGAATTCGAGTCAGCAGGTCAGGACCAGGATCACTGAGGTGCGTGGCCAGGCGCAACATCTCAGGCAAGGACTGAGGCTGAGCGCCTCAGTTTAAACGCAGCTCCCGAGCAAAGAGAGGCCAGGACACAGCTCTTTTCCCAGCAGTCTGGCTCAAGGTCGCAGCGGCACCGTACCAGAGCTGGCCGGGCGTCTGTCTTTTAGATACCTTTTAGAGACATACTCATTATCTCTGACACTCATATGTAATGCACTAGGACCAAAGGAAGGACATATAGGATCCTAGGGATGGAAACACATACTTCTGTCAGAGAGAGAATGAAGAGGATGCATAAAGCTAGAGGATACGTGAACAAAGCAGAGAATTTGGAGAGTAATGTTCATGACAGAACATTGTTGAAAAAAACACTACAGACAAAACGGGACTTTTCATGGGTTTTCATTGATTTTACTGAAAAGAAGTTTTTCATTTCATCTAATGAAAACCTTTCTGAAGCCAAGTGCTTCATTTCATCCATAGGACTTAATAAAAAACAAGATTTAGTCATAACCATGTGTATTTTATAATGCCATATATTTGTAGGAAGTAATTTGCTTGAAAAAAAAATATTCCTGGAAGAACTTAGAAATCTTTTATGAACTTAAATAATGTTTGGCTCATAGTTTTACCCTTGAAAACGTAAGAAAGCATTTTTACAAAGAAAAAATATTTAATTTCATCATATTTGTTTCTATTTTTTGTTTTTAATTATTCATCTAGAAATGTTGCTAAATATAATTTTTAAAAGAAATAGATAATGATAAGAAAAATTAAAGTTCATTAAAGCCAACAGAAATCTTTCATTCAGAGTGACATAATTTTTTCAGATTTTTAACGCTACAAGGAGCAGAGAGGATTGTCTCATGCTTTCCTCTAGAATTTTAAGTTCAGCTAAAAAATCGGTTATTCACACAGCTCTAGTTGACATAAAAATGCTTCATGAACACTATTAAATAAGTTTCAACATCTATAAAATCCTAACATCTTTCTGTTTCACAGAATGTTTTACAGTTTTAGTCTTAAGAAACAAAAGCTTATGAAGTGCTAGGTATAATAGCAGACTAAGATTCCCTCGTGAATTGAAGAACTAGTATAAGCCTTCTGATTTTTCCAGTGCATTTCAATTCTGGAAAGATTTTGTGCATTATATTAGTGCTAATCCACTGTGGGATAACAGGATATAATAGAATATGAAGAGATGCAATTATGGTTTTCTGTGTACAATTCAATAATTTCAAAATGCAAGTGCTTCTTTTTACAGACTTAGATATGCCTTACTCCCATAGCTTTAGAGTTTATTATGAGCACAGAAATGTGCCATAATACAGGGTACGACAACATCACTGATGGCACTGTACTATAACTGTCTACATATCAAAGAATTAATGTAAACTCATTGATTTTTCCAAGAAGTTACATTAGCCTGTGAAGCAACCTTCAGCTCCACGAGAAAACGACTTCTAGTATATGAGATAATTTATGTAGAGCTTGCTTCAGTGCCTTTACGTCACACTACAATCTGCAACGTGAACATATCAACATACTAGGACTCTTTGGCTGGGCTGATAAAAATTATTAGATCAGGTTAGGATTGGATTAGGTTTATTTAGATAAAGATAAGGTAATTTAGCAACAGGTATGTCACAAAAGACTCAGTGAAGTCTACGAAACGGTCAGAAAAGCTGTGGTGAGGTGCCTTGTTTATTTTAGGTCAGGATGTTAAGAAGCATAATAAACACATACATCATTTTTTTTGAGACAGGAAGGAAAATGGGATGAAGTGGGTTTATACAGATATGTTCTTTACTCTGCGAGACCATCTTGAGCGGCAAAAGGAATGTCGAATTAATTTAGCACCCCAGGATCCTATGATAGAATCATAGAATCATAGAATTGTTCTGGTTGGAAGAGACCTCCGAGATCATCGGGTCCAACCGTTAACCTATCACTACCAAGTCCCCCACTAAATCATATCCCTTAGGGCCTCATCTAAACGCCTTTTGAATACCCCCAGAGATGGGGACTCCACCACCTCCCTGGGCAGCCTGTTCCAATGCCTGACAACCCTTTCGGTAAAGAAATTTTTACGAATGTCCAATCTAAACCTCCCCTGGCGCAACTTGAGGCCATTTCCTCTTGTCCTGTCGTCTGTTACTTGGGAGAAGAGACCGACCCCCATCTCTCTACAACCTCCTTTCAGGTAGTTGTAGAGAGCAATAAGGTCTCCCCTCAGCCT
The DNA here is from genome assembly GCA_009819775.1 of Phoenicopterus ruber ruber. Lineage (NCBI taxonomy): Eukaryota > Metazoa > Chordata > Aves > Phoenicopteriformes > Phoenicopteridae > Phoenicopterus > Phoenicopterus ruber. The sequence continues at coordinate 182,711,780 of CM020215.1, read as the reverse complement.
CCTTTTCTCCAGGCTAAACATCCCCAGTTCCCTCAGCCGCTCCTCATAGTCCACATTTGGAGTGGTGGTCCAAGTTTAGCAGGTTTTTCTGGCTCATCCTGCTCAATCTTATGAGGCTCATGTTTGAAAAATTATATATGCTACTTCTCCCAGAAATACTAGCAACAAACCCAGAAGTCAAAGGGTTAGAGTCACTAATATGACTGACACTCTTAATAGGACACCTCAAATGAACTTTGTCAAGGATTTGGATTAATTAGTTAATGGATTAATTAGCTAATATTATACCCCAGGGAAGGTATTATTAGCAGAAGCATGAGTGATGTGTCTTAGGGATATGTGATAATTAATAATAAAGGTAAACAAGAAATGTGCTTTTGTAACTGTAGAAGATAATAGCTGGCGGTAAAGGTAACTCCATGAAAATGCCGTGTTACCAGCTGTATTGCCACCATTAACGTGCACCAGCCCTGTCAGCAACTGCTCGATGCTGGGAGCCCGCCAGACCGTTTTGGCCAATCTCTGCTCATCAGAGTGCAATGTAATTTGGGAACTACCATATGGCAATAAACATGGCTACACAGATACAGCGCAGCCCCTTCATCACAATGTTATTAGGCGCTAAGAACATTATGTGACAAAAAGAGAGCAGACTGTCTAGGGTTGTCTTGCTGCTGCCTACATATATGAAATATGTTAGCATAATGTTTTGCTTTGCAACCTCCGAGAGACAAGTATCCTTTCTGAAATTGAATAAACAAATATTTCATTACTGTAGTGAATTTTAATACACAAATCCTTCCACGTGTATGGTTAAAGAACTGATACAAGTCTGAGGGATAAAGCTGACACGCTTACAACCTACACAAAAGCTCACAAACGGAGTTTCTTACAGGGTTAGATGGGTCACATTTCCTTCCACAGAAGAGATAGTTTACACTATTCTCGTGTATTTGGGAACGCTGAAGCACATTTAAAGCAGAAATATTTAAAGCTTGATAGAATCTGATGCATGTGTTATTTTTTCTTTTCTGCCATGTACATCTGTCGGGAAGCTACAGTGTGCCTCTAATAACAGAAACTGGCCTTTGTTTTCTCTTGTCTTTCAGTATTACACTTAAAGTGCAGCTACCTGCTGAGACAGTAAACATGACTTCCCATGACTTTTCAGTAAATGAAGCTCACTTCTGAGGCCCCAGGGTATAGTCAATCTAAAATATAGATATGAGGGCTGGAATTAGAAATTTCATGATCAGCCAAGTGTACTTATAGCAGCTACATTTTGAAGGGGCATTCTTTCATCTATTAATTATATTCCACTTCCCCCTCTCACCAATACTAGCGACTCATCATTTTACATATTTAATGGAACATGACTAAAAATACATCAGAAAATTAATCGGTATTCGTACTGTACCGAAGAATTTTCAGAGTTACCGTTTATTTCTTTCAGACAGGCTGCTAAGTCTTGGAAAATCTAGAAACAAAAGGAAAGGACTTACAAAAAAAATTATTATGACAAGATAGCTGCGGGATATAACAGAAAATCAGTGTTCACTGCATAGCACAGTTCAATATAGAAAGTAATTTCCCAATCTTTATCTTTGGCTGCCTACTTCCTTGCATGTCATATATCACAATACAGATTTTGCAAAGTAGATTGCATAGTGACACTGCCAACCTCCCTAGGCCTCATCTTTGAAGTTAAAAAGATATAGAAATAGAGAGGAGAAGTATGCTGATTTGTGTTAGTGATACTTTAATTTTGTTGATCCCTCAAAATAAAGAATACAAGAAAAGTAGACTCACGCAAACAGAGTGTACTGTAAGGAAAACTTATTCTTCTACTGCAGTTTTCATGCTGGGTATATCAGCACTTGAATACTTATTTAAAAAGGTATGTCCTCCCCCTGTATCTGTGAAAGGACATTCTTTTAAAGTATTAAATTTTAAAATGTGATTGCTAATTAAAAGGGCAAAACAAACAAGTTTAAAAAAAAAAAAAATTGTTTATTTACTTATGGAGAGATTTTGACCCTAAAAGCCTCACTCATCTGCACTAGGGAAAGTAGGATTTACAACTGCCTGTACAGGAATTAAGACTGAGGGAACATGAAAAACTTCGGGAATTTGCCTATGGTGGATTTTCTGGTTTAGACAGTATCATGAAATGCCTGGATACATTCACCTTTGCTGAAAAAGCTACTAGCATGCATACATCCAAATTAGAGACAGTAAAAAATATTAATTATTGCACATGGAATATGTTTTGAAAATTGACTAGAAGTGAGAGAAGATTTTGCTCTTCTCTGAAGAGAAATTTATGGGATGGAACAAGATAGGATGGGATGGGATAGGATGGGATGGGATAGGGTAAGAATGAAGAGAAGTTGCTTGAAAAGGATATGAAAGTTGCATATTCCACCCTGCAGGTAGAAGGAAATAGACCATGAGATGGTCCATTTAGTTGCCCGGATGTAAGGGAAGGGAGGGTAATCTGGTTTTAAAACCAATGAAAATTAAAGAAATTGTGCGGAGGATGATGAATTCTCTGGTTTACCAAAAAGAGTATGATCTCAAAATTTTCAGTTATCCTGGAAGGTATGACCTCAATGCAATGAACACTGATAAATGGCAAGAAAAGTTATGCACTGAAATGCAGGCAAGGTAGTATTTTTGCTAAATCTGTGCATTTTCTGTGTTATAAATAAGAACACCCTTTAGAAACTCTTAAGTCAGTCAGTTTGTGTTTTTAATTTACCTACCATGTAATCTTGAAGAGTTAAATCATGCCCTAAATGTTCCCCTCTTTTTTTTAGGAAGGCGCTACAGAGGCATCTGGACAGGCTGGATCGATGGGCCAAGGCAAATTGTATGAGGTTCAACAAGGCCAAGTGCCGGGTCCTGCACTTGGGACACAACAACCCCAGGCAACGCTACAGGCTTGGGGGGGAGTGGCTGGAAAGCTGCCCGGCAGAAAAGAACCTGGGGGTGCTGGTCGACAGCTGGCTGAATATGAGCCGGCAGTGTGCCCAGGTGGCCAAGAAGGCCAACGGCATCCTGACCTGTATCAGAAATAGTGTGGCCAGCAGGAGTAGGGAAGTGATTGTCCCCCTGTACTCGGCCCTGGTGAGGCTGCACCTCAAGTACGGTGTTCAGTTTTGGACCTCTCACCACAAGAGAGACGTTGAGGTGCTGGAACGTGTCCAGAGAAGGGCAATGAAGCTGGTGAAGGGTCTAGAGCACAAGTCCTGTGAGGAGCGGCTGAGGGAACTGGGGATGTTTAGCCTGGAGAAAAGGAGGCTGAGGGGAGACCTTATCACTCTCTACAACTACCTGAAAGGAGGTTGTAGAGAGGTGGGTGTCAATCTCTTCTCCCAAATAACAAGCGATAGGACAAGAGGAAATGGCCTCAAGTTGCACCAGGGGAGGTTTAGATTGGAACAGGCTGCCCAGGGAAGTGGTTGAGTCACCATCCCTGGAGGTATTTAAAAGATGTGTAGATGTGGCGCTTAGGGACATGGTTTGGTGGTGGACTTGGCAGTGTTACATTAACAATTGGACTCCATAACCTTAAAGGTGTCTTCCAACCTAAACAATTCTATGATTCTATGATTTATTATTTGGAGAAGAAACTGGAGCTTCACCTTTCTAATTGCATTAATCCTACCATCTAGCACCATATAGTCGCTCCATCTGGGTTGCTCTAGCCCTATGAATCTTTAATTACTCTATGCAAAGCGGAACAGCTTCAAAAGCAAGAAGTGAGAAGAACCTTCCCCCCAAAAAACTCATGAGTTTGGTGATAAGAGGTATGCAAAGGAGAGATGTTCATATCCTCAGAATGTCCTAGCCAGGGAAGGGCCAGAACTTGAGTCAGCTGCTTTCAGGTGTCTTGGACACCTGTGGGGCTGTGGGATAAAAGGGAGAAGTGATCACTCTTTGTATAGCATAGCACTATTTTTTGAGAAAGTGCAGATGCATACCTCCAGAACAAAGCCACTTCATGCCAAAGTAAAAAAGTTATGTCTATGAGATATTCATGATTTTAGACACAGCCTAATTTTGGGAAGAAAGTCCTCAGGAATCATCTCAAATTTATGGGACTCATTTCCAAAAGCTCTTAAGAATTTTCACAAAGGTTGCTGCTTCTAGATTACATCCTGTGGTATTTTACCTACAACGAAATACATACAAAACCAAGCAAAATACTGGGATGAGGTCGGAAAATGAAACAGAGCAGGTGGTGAGTCTTTGAAAGTTTATAAGGCATTTGGAAAATGCCACTATGATCATGTTGCAGAACACAAGCCATATTGATAAACTTCAGATTGGATAGAAACCCAATAGGGTATTTCAAGGACGCATAGAAAAGGCGCATAGAAAGATCTGCTTCTGGAACCTGTGAGTCACTTAACTCGCAAAATGCCGAAGCTTTACCTTTGTTTTCTAGGATAGTCCTCAGTGGAATCCAGGATACAAATAACACTTTAGGCTATGCTAATTCATACCCTTTTCAGGTACTAGCATGCAAAATATTTGATAAGAAGATGATAATCGTATAATTTATATTGCCATTATTATTATTACAGGCCCAAATGACATAGGTTTTTAATGGTTTTGATGTAAATTGCCACCAAAAAGAGGTTTTTCTTTGTGGGAAGCCTAGTACGTTATTTAATTTATTGCTAAAATTTATTACAATAATATACCACAAGCTTGCATTTTAATAGGGATAATTAAACAAAATGTCAATCTAGTTATCTATTCCTAAATTGTTTGGAGGATAATCGCTAGGAAAGTTTTACATGTCTAAAGTAGGTTGCACAGGAGGATTTTACATAGAAAACAAACCGATATATTATGGAACATGATTGTTCAGTTTGTCCACTTAAGCATGTAGCACAAAACCCACACTATTATCACAGAATTGTTGAATGCATAAAAGTATTATTTCTGCCCTGGCGGGTAAGGGTCATACGTCAATTTTCTATTCTTTTTTTTTTTCCCCAGTTACATTTCAGTGCCTACTTTCCTCCTTCTCTCTTTACCATTCAACAATGTTATGCCTTCTCCATAATCCCACATATCTCTACATACACCTGAAAAGGTACTGCAAAGAAAACTAGAAGCAAGAAAGCTGATGTAGTGTTTCAAACCTGCCAAACATTTATATTTTCAAGAATTTTGTTTTAGTGCATGAGATTCATTCACCAGTATTAATTGGAAAAGATATTATGGAAAATATATTAGATTTGTGAAAATCTCAGAGATCCATATTCACTAGATTTTTTTTTTTAATTGTTTTTACTTTTGCATATAAAGTCTACGAGGATTTGTGGCCAGAATTTTTTTTTTAGATTAGCCCAAAATATTAATGCAAACTTCTGACAAAACTCCCAAACTTTAGATGATGATATTCACCCTAAAATATGAACTCCTCTATGGCTCCTTTAGGTTGATGAATAGGGTATATGTTGCTTTTTAAAATTATTATTATTATTTTATCTCTGTTAGAAACTTTTAATTGGGCTTTATTTCAAAGTCTGCTTAAATAATCACTGTATTGGCCTCTGTGTATATTGAGAGAAAGAGCAAATACATAATTTCTTGTCACTTCTGTACACATTACAACTCTCTGTAATGTATAGCCCGCATCACTTAAGTGGATGAGACAGAGGTTAAGACTGAGGTGTTTCAGTGAGTTATATGTGAAGTTTCCACAGTGCTAACACTTGGCACTAGCAGAGATTTAACTGTGACCTACTTGTATGAATACTGACATTTACCAAATAGTTTTACATGAACATATGTTAATGCTGTGAACTGCCTGTGTGAAAAGGGGGGGGGAGGGGGGGGGCAGGGAAAAAAAAAAAGAAAAGAAAGGAAAAAAAGAAAGCAAAAAGAGTGAGGGAGTGAAAGAGAAAAGTCAGAAAAAAAAGTGATAAATAAAGCACTAACTGAATATCCAATTACATACCAAAGACCAACAAGCCCTGACAGGAGGAAAAGAAGAATATTTTAATTTTTTGAAATATGAAGATACAATCTGGCATTGTGCAGAATTGGAGAAGTAAGAATCCAAGTTTGTCAAGGTAACCCAGTGTTTAAGAAGTCTGGGACTCAGTAGCTGTAAAAAAATGATAGGATTTAGGCTTTAAGAAGAGTCTAAATAAATCTAACATGAAGTGACTATTTCCAGGGGAAATTTGAGCAACTGGAGATATAAGTAGGAATTATACTGATAAGATAAAAAGTAAAATAATGTATTTGGCTGTTTTTCCAACAAAGACAGGAAACATGGGAGTTTGGATTATAGGCTATGAAGTACAATATTGAAGTTTTAAGTAAACACAGTGACAATTAGGTCTCAGAGCTTCCTGCCCAGTTCCACAGCGCTGCTTGCTTGTCTTCAAGGGATCCTGCCTGGAGCTGGCATTTGAAACACTGTACTTGAACTATCGTATTTGAAATACCAAATAACTCAGTTGACACACCTAAATGAGCGTTTAATTAATTATTTAGTCATAATTTAGCACAGATTATGTACGTAAAAAAAAAATGAATAATATTACATATGTTACCTTGCGCTAATATGCTCAAGGTCCTCTGCTATGACTAGAAGTCATGACCAGTGCCATTTAATGGACACTTGCTGCACAGTTATGTGTGTACGAGTCAGAGTTGCTGTTCACTTCACATATTGCCGTCCAAATGAGGCGGACTTCTGTGTGCAAAGGCAAGTTTCATGACTATAGTTTTATTATGGCTATTTCTTATAAAATTTCATTTTGTAAACTGCTTTTAAAACCCATTTAAATACCCATTAACTCTCAGTGCAGTATATAAATTAGAAAATTGCAGAAAACACTCAGTCCAATGAAGGGTTCTCTATGGTCTTGGATAGTGTGTGTTTCTAGCTAATCACCCAATGATATTGCATTGCCTACTTTGTGCGGCTGGTGGGTCATTAATAAAGAAAAGAAATGAAGCCGTAAAGGGACCTCTTTGACACACCCGTGTTAATTATCCTCCCATGTGAGTATTTATTTGCATAGATACTTTGAAATTTTTCATATGGCTTGCAAGTACTATGTTACTCTATTTGATCATATCTTTGAAGCTTTTCATTAAAGATATTATCATTCCTAATCATTTTCCCAGTCTCAGAATAGAAATTCCTTGCAGCTTGACTTTGCTTATACTGAAAAAAAGATCTAAAAATGAACTTTTATGATTCTCTGTTGACAAAAGTAGCAGCTTTTGCAAATAATCCTGAAATAAAATGAGAATCAAATTGGCTTTAATTGTCAGGGATAGCTTGAGATCATTTCTTTGAAGACTGGTTATATTCAAATAACTTGGAAAATGAGGGAGTTTTACACAAGGAAATGAAAAAGCATAACAAATAACAGATGCTGTCAGCAGAATGGCATAGATATTACAGACTGAAAAAAGTACCACGTTTCATGGACTGGAAAGCGGGTCGCAATGCTGTCAGTTCCGTCAGCAAAATGAGCAGAAACACTAGACATTTTCTACTTTGTAATCTTCAGTTTTTAGAATAAGTCCCTCTGGGTTTTCAGGGTTAAATCCTTTGGCAGCAACAGATTGTAAATATATCTCAGCCGCTAGAGAAGAACCATTCTGTAAGGAATATATGTTTTGCTGTTCAGAAGGACACCCATAGTAATTTTCCATCTAACCAACCTCCATATAACGAAAGACAGCCACGTGCAACTGCTGTTATATACAGCTGCAGATACTTACTGACATTTCTGGCTTTCGATGCCAAGCTACTACATACTGAGGGATGCAGAGGGGTGAGAAAATGAACGTGTACTTCAGCAATGAGAAACAAAAGATGTTTCCCTACGAGCAGAAGCAATGCGAGATCTTGCCTCCCTAAAGCCCTCACATTTTTACCAAGATTATAGGCAGAATTAGTGGATAAATGAGAACACACTAGATAATAAAAGACATCCTCCCTACAGTTTTCTTTTGCCTGGAGGATGAATTGCTCCAGTGGATGGCCTCCCTGCCTTTCATGATGAGGTCAAGAAACTTGCTGTCACTGCCACTGCTATGATTAATGATCCGACTGGTAGTGACAGTAATCAAACCATAGTCTCTGGAGTACAGCCTGATTGTGCTGCTCTCCCAGTGGCTTGAGCCACTACACTGGCAGGGGATCTATCTGCTTCTGCTACAGGCACCTTCTTGTGTCCTTCTTGAAGCAACTTTTCATGAAAGTACAGGCAAAATCAGAATGAGTCATGACTATTAAGAAGAATAAATTTTTTAAAAACCAAATGACAAAAACCCTTGTAACAATTGGAAAAATACTGCATAATGAATAATTAAACTATTAATAATGTAATCCTCTTAAAAGCATAGAACTACTAGTTGAGAAGATTAAGCGTATAACAGCTTTCAGTACAATGAAAGTGGTATAAGGGGAGAAGCTGAGTTTCCGTCTGCCTTTCTCCTTTCTCCTTTTTTGTAAGAGATTTTCAGCACATTCATTTTAATTATATTTTAATAAATGTTCATTAGTTGAGCATACAAAAATATCTGTATATAAGGATTAGTAGGTAAAAGGTTAGAATAAAAAATATCACATTGGCTAAACAATGGCAAGGATTAAAGGGTTAACTTTCGAAACTGGGATGACGTCAAAGTCCACTGAAAACCAGAAGGTGAAGACAGAACACAGAAAAGGAGATGACAGTTGAAAAGAAAGAGACTGATAATAAGGTTAACCAAAAATAACAATGGAAAAAGCTATTAAACCTGCTATATTCTCAGAAAGCATTTTCAACTTCCATCTGGTTAGATGCTACCTAAATTAATTCTTTGAATCACACAGAAGATACAGTACTAGAAATAGAAAGTACTTATAATATTCTTGTATCTAGTTAACAAGCAAACTCCTATTTTCTGTTTCTCAGTATTTGTAGTTGTCTGTCCAGGTCTACCCCATGGCAGGAGTTTTAACACCTCATACTGCCATGAGGGAGACGAGGCTGGAAGGAAATGATGAACATCAGCATTGGCAAGTCGAAAGGGAGCACATGCAGAAAATGATGCTGTATTCATGGAGAGAGCAAGTGAAAGATCACTGGAGGCAGCCTAATGGACTGCGGGCTTCCCAGGCTGTCCAGGAACAACTCTCAGTTTTGTTTTGCATGGCACAACTTCGTTCTTTAATACACGAAGCCAGGCACAGATGCAAGTCTTGGCAGGTGAACTTCTCAGTCGTATCAGGAGGGAGCCCAGCTGGTTTGTAAGGAGGAGTTGAGTGAGCTGGATTAGGCAGGACAATGAGTTTTAGTTGTGGAAAGACAACTATCTTGCCTTGTTCTAACATACTGGGCTTTAGGACAGATGCTACTATGCAGGTGTGGTGTCTGTGTAAAAGAGTGCTCAGTGTGGAGAAGTCCATGAGCTATGTAACTGCTACTTCAGGGAGCTGTGACCCTGATCCCTTGCCTTGACAGAACCAATTAGCTGCCTATGATTGTATTTAGTATGCTTTTTTAATTTATTTATGATGACAAATAAAATAAAAAACCAGTTTCTTCCAGGGCTCGGGGAAAAAAAAAAGGACCAAAAGGTATGATACCCAAATCTCTAGGTGTAACGTTGTCCTCCAAAGGCAGTCAAGGTCCAATAACCAGTCTAGCACAAAAAAAAAAAAAAAAAAAAAAAAAGATCTACAAGCAACAAAGGCTTCGATAGTTTTTACTATCATGAAGAAAAAAGTGTGAGAGAGATTTCACTCTAATTTTAAGTTCTTTTCTGCAGTTCAGAAAATAATTTTGTGTTTTACTTGAACAATCATCTACCGGATAGACATTGACTACCTTGTTATAGGAGGGAAGAATGTATGTTTCACTTTAGATTAATCTTATCAGTAAAACATTCATGAAAAAGAGCTGAACCACATTTATTTGCTGCTAAGCGCTAGCTCAGAGAACTACATTTTAATCTCATTATAATATGACCTTCCAAAGTCTATTGCTCTGTTGCTTAGCCCTTTTTGGGATGGAGGAGAGAATGGTTACTTTGTTTTGTTCTTAACTTTAACTGTATTTAAGGCATGCAGAAGAAGATGTGCCGAGTCAAGTATTTAGTTTGCCTAGATAAAATGTGGACGGGGAGTGAAGGCAAGAGCAATAATAAGCTTTAATATGGATATGAAAATAGCCTTCATAAAACAAGGATAAACAACATTGCGGTCTAATTTACCCCCACATAAAATGCAAAACAGAACTCCGTGTGTAATAAAACATTAGTATCTTTATTGCCAGCATAATCTTAACTAATCTTTTCTTACATTATTTCTGTAGTTACAGTAATTCATCTGCATGAAATTTGACTGAATAAGGTTAGCCTTGCCGTTGAAACCACACCGATTTTTCCCTCCCTTCTATTCACAAAATCCTTCATTAGTATTTGCATATGTTCCTAAGTCAGTCCCAAGCAGGACCAGCCTCTAGCCTCCTCAGAATGTCAGCAGCCCCAAACAGTTTTCTTCTGAACATCCCCTTCCTTTGTAATACATAAATACAATCTTCTGGGGCTCTGTAATTATCCAAAATGAGCTTTACTGTTGCAAATTACTTCAGCACCTCTATGATTTATCTGTCGTAAACACACTTTATAATATTTATATTCCTATTAGAACTTCCACTAATAATGAACTGACAGTACATAAATATTTACATGATAGTACATGGACAAACACTTGATACCCTTATATTAGTTACGTTCTTGTTCTCCCTATCAAATTTGGAAAGAAACCCTAAACCTTGGCAATTTGCCACGTTCACAAAAATACCTTTGAAAATGGCTCAGAACATTAACAGAGCTTCACATTTGCCACACTTTTCTTTAAAAGAATGGCATTCCTTCATACTTATGCAGTCTGGGTTATTGCTTCTTCACATTATGCATCATTACTCTGAGTAGGTGTCTTATCAGCAGCTCCAGTTGTTGTGGAGACGATTGGAATTAAGCACTGGAAGCTTTTTATTTATCTTACATGCTTTATTCCTACAAGATTTTCAGCATATAAGCTTCTTTGTTCAGCTCAGAATTGGATACATTGCCAGGCATTGTAAAATTTACATCTTTCTTTTTTTGTATTTGTTCCTAAATTGGATTGAAAACAAAGTATAGCTTTAATTAAAGCTCTACTTAACAATAGAGGATTTTTCCATGTGGTGGAATTTCTGATCAGTTGTGAGGATTTTGCGAAGGCCTAATAGGTGACATTCACCACTAAGCTGCGAGTGGAACTGCAATATACTTACCTGTGCTAAGTGTCTGACTGACAATATTCGCACAAAGAAAACTGTAATAATGCTGTTGAAATAGTGACTTAGCCAACAAAAGCCATGGAATTTAAAGTGAAGGTTACTTTAAACTGCGTATGATATGTAATAACTTACAAATTCAAAGGATAAATGTTGAGGTTTAGAGAAGCAAAGGGAAAGAAAGGGAAGACAGTGACAGAAGGAAGGAACGAAGGAAGGGAGAGATACCTAGGGTCTACCATTCCTCATCAAATCTATGTTGCACAACAGGGACACTCACAAAGTTTGGGAGCACAGAATTAAAAATAAACATCAACCTTTCTATCAAGGCTGTTTCTACACTACTTATGCTGTAGATGACAAAAGGATGAAAAACAAAAATCCAACCAAACTTACTGGTCAGATGCATGCATTGTTTGGAAAAAAATTGAAATGTCTGTTAAAAGCAGTTCAATAAATGTTCCCCTTCCAAAGACTGACTGAGGCTTTTTTTCCTTCCTTTCCTCAATACTTGTCAGAAGATGTCTGTAGTTCAAACACAAATTTGCCGTTGCCTGATGAAACTGCAGATACTTGTTGTTTGAAGTAATTCCCAGCAATATTGTACTTATTCTAGAGGTGATAATGTGTGAGAAAAGCGTAGACACTTCCCAGTCCCCACTGAACAAAGGACCAGTGATCGTAGCTTTCAGGAGGGCTGTCAGGAACATCTAAAGTGCCTGTAAAACATACTTCATTTGTAACATGTTTACATGCCAGTAACCTAGTGGATCCGCTTTGAAGAGCTGAGCAACAGGCTCTCCCTGCTTGGGAGAAGACTGAGGGTGGAAGAAGATCAGCCAGGATTCCCTGCTGAGGTCAGAGAGAGAAAATATGAAAGAAGTTACCCAACCAAGTATTACTACAAGTTGGCTAATTTCTAAGTACACTGAATTATACTGCTGTACCTGTCACAGAAAATGTGCCTTGCAGATGACTCGGCTTCCTAGGAAGGCTGTTCCTATTGCCGAGTCATTCACATGCTAAAATGGAAAATAATGGGAAAAAAAAGAGAAAGATGCTGAAATAAAATCTTCCACAAAAGGGAATGAGTTGGTACAGAAGCCCGTGATAACAAAGTGTATTCTATTGCATGGAAAAAGCGTAAGACAATTTTTGAAGTATTGAGTGTTTTTCTGGTCTGTAACAACTGCCTGATACTATCTTTTTAGCTGGGTTCTATCAAGAGTTGGTGCAGATGCTGCAGTGAAAAGGACCATTATCGTGCTGCTGTATCAAACGGGCAGACTGCTGAATGGAGACACAGCCCCACTGGAGAGCCGGGGAGTGTCCAGAACACGGGGCTGCACAGACACCACTGCAAGACTGAGGGACGGGACATCTTTTCCCTTTCACTATTTCCATGTAAATTTCATGTATTTTACTCTTTCATCTGTGCTTTAACAAAAAAATTAAAGAAAGTCAACTTTATGCCAGTAAAATGAACCGAGATGTGTGAAATAAGGAGTAAACGTAGCTTTACTACAGCTTTTTGGTCCAGAAAAGCCCCAGAAGTATTGTACAGCAAAGCAATAATATAACTTGGGAAATTAATTTTCACTTAACCACAATACAAACAAAATGAAACGTACCTCCAAAAATCAGAAATAACTTCTAAACAAGCACAAAATCTCATGCTATTTACAGTATTTTAGATCATTAAAATATGTATATGCTGCTTCTGTAACTATTAGTGCATCACTTTTACAATACTATCTTCGTTTCTCTAAAAGATTCAGGATGTTTGTCTCTTCCCCAAAACTCTCCCTCTTTCATCCATCTATTCTGCTGTATTACTATGATTCCAAATATAGAAAAAGAAATTTACAGAAGACTAACAGATATCAAGTTTAAGTTTCATGTTCTGTTCAGACAAAACACCTTGTCTTTCTAGCAAGTATCTTTTCAGGTAGGTGTTGCAGAAGTACCTAAAGAGCCAAGGTCTAGGAAACAGATAAAAATAAGAACTGTAATATTATATTAGACTCCCAGTTCATCTAGTCCTCTATCTTTACTCGTGCAATGGCTTGCACCAAAGTAAAAAACTCACACAGTGGATGGATGTCATATAATCTACTCCACTTATATCTCCTTGGATTTCAAATAGCTACAGATTGTTTTAAACCCTGAAAAAAGTGGATACAGTGGCCACCAATCTCATATGGATACAAAAACAAACCAAAAAAATTCCAATTTTTTTCTCTGATGTGGCTTTTCATTGGCCAAATGCAATGAGAAAAGATACCGGATTACATTATAGATAAATCAGATGCCAAATGTAATTTCTGAAATGGAGAATATTTTTAGATTGTATGACAGAAAAAAAAATATGGCTCTAAAATGGATAATCTTCTATTTCACTAAATGTGCTCCCTGACTGAGACCTTGTACGCCAAGCTTCAGCCTGAAGCAAATTGTTATAGCCAAGCTATTAACTTCTAAAAATAGGGGGATGTAATGGAAACATTAAGAAACCCGCTATTGGGCACAACCACAGTCCAGGGGAGGATGAAACAACACTCCTTTATTTTTCCTTCTCTACCTCATCACATTAGTGCAGTTTGTGGCACTGAACTGTGTCTATGCCAAATGTGTTTTGTTTAGCTAGTTTCCTTCTAAACAGCAGCTTATGATGCTTATATTTAATCTCTCTCTCCCTCTCTCTCTTGTTTTTAAAGAAACTTAATAGCAGCCAAATACTTCAGGTCAGGCACTTGCCATTTGTGACTCAGTACTTAAAAAAGGTGCTACTTCCCGGGGGAGAGAACAGACAGACTGGAGGATTGCAGGAGTGATCTGAAACTAAAATGCGTTGCAAAAGGAGGTTTTTGCATTTTCACTTGAACCCTTTTGAGAAACAGAATAGTAGAGCGAACATTTTGTAACAAAATGTGCAGCAGTGATTTACTTTTCTGTCGTGAACCGTGCATTCTCTGTGGTTTATTGCAGTGTACAACATTTCTCATCATCTGCTATTTATTTTACATTCAGCACTGTAAAACCAAAGAAGCACTGACTCACGAGTCAGCAGGTGGGTGCTCCTCTTCAGAGGCATTCCGTGCTTTTTTGCCAAACCATTTAGCACATCTGTAGCCTTCACTAAATCATTTTTAAAAGTAATATCGGTAATAAGAGTCAGAGAGCCTTGAAAGGTATGTGTGGTATGTGTTCTGCAAACAGACTCTCAACGAAAATCCCCAGAGCTAGGAACAACAGTAAAAATCATCTCAAAGGAGCAGTAGAGAGTGGAGAAAATGGATCTTGGTATAGAGGACATGCTATTTATGGAGGTCAATCTGCATCAGCGACATAACATTTCAGGGCTATTCAGCTATAAACACATTCTCATGAGTCGTGCAGGGTTTTAAGGAAGAGATCAAAAGATGAGCACACAAAATGAGTGTGTATGAGAGTGCTTCTATCCCAAACCCTAACGGATTGCTTTTTTACTCTGCCCACAGTGGGGTGCGTTGCAATCAGGGCAAAGGCAAACTGGAAAACAGGCTTTAGCACTTAAGAAGAACTAACGAAATCAGTATACTCGAGTCCCAGAAAACGCATTTGCAAGGCAGGAATTTTCAGAAGTGTCAAGGAGACTTAGAAACTCACTAGTGCCCATGCTCCCGACTCACCTGGACAGTCCAAAAGTCGCTCCCAGTACTCCTGCGGGGCAGAGTCTTAATTCTGCAAACATTTCACTGTGGTAGATACCTGTCTGGATACAGACAACCTGTTAAAATCAAGTTAAAGTCTCTTGGAGTGTATATGGCACAGGAGGTTTGCCTTTATGCACAAGCCTGCAGAACTACACAATTCAGAATTGCTTAGATCAATCGGCGACTTCTTAGAGTATTTTGCTTGCTTGTGGGGACAAGAGATTAGATTTTCAGAGCTTAAATGCCTAACTCTATTTGAATTTCACTTCTAAATCTATCTCAATCCTTTTGGTAACACTTTGGTTATTTGACAGGCAGGGTAGTCACTTGTCTTGCCAGATTCTCCTGTGTGTTTTTCAGAAACGTTATTGGCTTCTGAAACAGCATTTTCTGGACGTTTTCTAGCTTCTAGGAGTGCTATTCTCCAATTGCTACCATACTATGTTTCCAATCATCTGGTCATCTCAGCAAGACGGCCTCATTTGCTTGCCCAGGAGCAGAATGCCAGACAAACACAGACCAGAAACAGCATGTGACAGCTGTAAAACATTTTCTCTTGATTTCTGCCAATTTAGTTTAGACAATACATGGAATAGTCCCCCAAAAAGTTTCCATTTCTGTTCAATCTCAAAGATAAGAACTTTTATCCGTCTCCAGACTCTTTCTTGGTTTAGTCCCTGTTGGCACCAGGAAGTTCCAGGGAATCTGATAATGGAAAATAACTTCTTGTATGTGACACGGAATTTGCAAAGTTTATCAAAATATTTGTTATTTCCTATTTGGAGGAATACTGTCCAGAGCTCAAAATACTGCAACTATTGGCCTGGATACTGGATTTCAGTAAATATGCAGTCCTCCATGTTTCAAAAAGATTATATTCTACAGAAAAAGTCATCTGACTTTCTACAGTTGCAAATGTTGAAATTACTTTGATTTCTTTAGCATTTTATGGGCACTTTGTGCAGGACTGCCTCCTACCTGCTAGTCCTCTGAAGTCCAAAAAGCAAAGCAGATGCAACAAAGCAACTAAATATTTGGATGGGTTGAACACTGAAATACCAGATCTGCCTCATGAGCTGGAATGTGATGAATATGAGATAAGAGATATGGAGTTCACAAAATAATGCTGAAGACAAAATGTTGTAAAAAAGAGAATAGACATGAGAAAAAAAATCCAGAAATGCTGGAGGGACACCGAAAAAGACTGAGAAAGGAAAATGGAGAAACTAGAGAATCCAAGGAATTTTAATGTAAAGGAAAAATTCAGTTGATTTTAAAATAAATTTCAACCTGGAAAGCTTCATGCAAATTAAACAACATGCCCCAAATTCAACAGTGATATGAGTCCACAAGGCCAATTATAACAGATAGGTGTAAATCAGTTCAGTTAACTGGAAGTAATGGATACAACAGAGGTAATTTAATAAGCCAAAATAGAAATAGAAAATATGTTTTGATAATAACAGGTAGTAATTGAAAGGCACCTCCTTAGAAGGGATGGGTAGGTAAAAATTAAAAAAAAGCAAAACAATAAACCACTTTGTAGATACATTTTCAGACAGACCTGAACCACCTGCTACGTACACACAAGAGCACACTGCAGCTTTATGGGGCACAGGCATTCACCTAAGATGCATTGTTAGCGTACAGCACATTGGTCCTACTTAGTGCAGACAGAATTCATGTCATGTCCTTTTCCTCCTTGCCTCCACTCATGCAGCAGTGGCCAAGAAGATACAGGAGAGCTCCATTTGTGTGCTGTTGTTGTTCACGATCATGACAATAAACGAGTTCACTTCCTGGCAACTGATTCTGCTCTGCAAGCACAACAGTAAAAATTTGTTTAAGGGAAGAAAGAAATGCTCTGAAGAGGATCCTGGAGTAATACAATCACGAGAGAAATAAAAGACCCTTGAGACAAGAATTTCCTTCTGTTGGTTTGAAGAGGAAACGGTATTATTGTAAACATTTCACTTGGAATGGAGAAGACAAGACAAACTCAGAAAATTTCAGCCTTACCTGCAGCTGAAGAGCCAATATTAGCAGTGATTTTACTGTACAGGACTGTAATGACTGTGTTAGCCATTATCAGACATATTTTGTTAATTCAGGTCCTCAGGTTGTCCCACTAAGCAGCTACCACTCCTCACTACATCCTGCCCCTTTAATACTGGCTTTGGTTTTTAGACGTAGTCTATCTCATTATCTATACGGAAAAGATATCAGGCAAATACAATCATCTTAGTGTCACTGAGCATATCAGCTACCTTCAGTGAATCCTGAAGGGGGATGGATCCCTTAAGTCTATTTGTAAACTGATTCTGGTGCACAAAGCAGTAGCCCAAGTATGAAATGAGTGTGCTTCCCATTTGGAAGGTACACAAGCACTTTAGGAGCAATAGGGGCTCAGATGAGGTTTTCAAAAAGTGATTTCAGAGCACAAGTTCCTCTGAAAGCCAGTTAAACCCGTGTTCCTATTCCACTTAGACATTTTTGAAAATCTCAACCTTCTGAGATATAAGTTCACACAGAAATTTAAGTGTCCAATTGTGACTTAATGGGCCTAAACAGAGTGCCTAGAAGTCGCTGAGCCTTGTATTCCACACTCAGGTACTACTTTGTGTTGGAAGGGCCTCATATCCCTATCGTACCTACGTTTCTGATATACAGTCACATAGACACTTATGTAGGTAGCTATAAGTTGTCATATGTATTTGACCAAACACTGATCTTGCTGAGTGGCTCAGAGCCCTGGGTCTCCCCTACACTCAGGAAGACTTCTCATCAATCCCCTGGGGGAATAGTTTGATAGTCTATTGAATCTAATGAATCAATTGGGCTAAAAAAGAGAAAGAGAAAAAAAATGATTGATTTTTGGCTTGGTGGTTCAAACTCTCACCTGGAATCTAGGAAATCAGATTCTTTGGTGGGTTGTGGGTTTTGGGTTTGGTGGTTTTGGGTAGGTTTGGGGTGGGGTTTTTGGCATATGCAATTATTTATTAAAAAAATATAATAGCTTGGAGAGGGAATAATAAAATTATTCATTCCCTCCAGACTGAGCTTTTTTGTTGGTGTTTGGTTTTTTTTTTTTTCCTGGCTGTAAGAAGCCTGGATTTATGTTTCTGCTCTAAGTTATGCCACCGGGACTTGAAGACAAGGCTCAGCCCTGTCCCAGTGACTGCTGTATTGGATATCCATAGGTGTCAGGAAGTCTTTGCTTGCATCCCAGGAGAAAGAGCTGGCCATAAGTACTTAATTCTAGAAAGTTCATAGCTGACAATCTGATATCAGAGGGATTTCCAGTGGGAAATCACTGCCTTCCTGTGTTCTGGAATATGATGTCTGATCACATTCAACTCTCAGGGGTTAGACCTCATCTCTATTTTCAGCTTCTTAAAGCAACTAGCCTGCTCAAGTAGCTGATTCCTGCTTATTTATCTTTTTAAGATTATCTCTTGTCTTGTCATTGTATGTAAAAATGCTTGCGGATTTACAGGAATGGGAAGGGTGCAGTTTATTTTTTGAAAGAATCTATTGAAATCATGAGTTTATGGCTCTGTACTTACCTATTGTAAACATCTGTCTGCTTTTCAGAAATAAATACAGAAAATTTCTAAAGAGCTCCCATTTTGTTACTTCTGACTGGCAATTTTGCCCTCAAAGCACAAGGCCATATTTCAGTGTGTCAGTGAATTGTATTTTAACACTTGGCAGAACTCAACGATCTGTCGCAGAAGAGAGTCCTAACCTCTCCCAAGAGCACGGTGGGGCGAGCATGGCCAACTCCCTCACTTCGAGTTTAAAGAACAATCAGGTAGAACCACTGTAACATTTGTACCACAAGGATAAGTTGAAAAGAAAATCCCGTTAGGTGTACAACGCAGGTGGTTAATCTCAGTGTAATAGAGACACAGATGGTGTTTCAAGATTGACATTGCCTAGCCAAAAGGTGGATTTCTCTGGCCTTACCATGTGTCTCCCATCCAACCAACCTCAACAGAGAATGGCCTTATGATCACCAAGCAGCACTTCTTTTGCTAATACATTTAGTTTTAAATCTGAGTCTTTTGTTGTCTTTGATCAAAATGCAAAAAAAAAAAAAAAAAAAAAAAAATTACAGTTGCTACTGTTATTTCTGTTAGGGTTAATAGTATTATTCTGTACATTATTACTCTAATTTGCAGAGGTTAAAGAAAAAAATTTCATCATGTTAACAAGCATCTAATTCAGCAAGGAAATTTATCTCATTAGAACTGCATTTAAAGATTTAGTGAAGCTATTAGTGATTATTTTTCTGGCGCCCATAAAAATATCTATTTCTGTGAAAAAAATCAACCAAAGTTATGCAGTTTTAATTATCATCTCCTTCAGCATAAGACACTAAAGGATGGAAATGTAACACTAAATGTAATAAAAAAGCAACAGTGTTCGGATAATATTGCAGAAGAAATCAAATATTACGAAGTATAGAATTACACACCAGAAATCTCATATAAATTTAAATGAAAAGTTCTAATGGGAGGCCTTTTAATCTAATGAAAACATATGAATTTGCAAAGGACAATGTCTCTCATTTAAGCTATCAAATTTGATAAAATGCTCTCAGAAAGGTTTAAGTCTAATTGTATTTTCAAAAAATAACAGTTGACAGAGAAATGTAATAATCTTCTTGAAGAGAACCAACAGAAAAAATTAATTAAACTAGGATGCTATGCAGAGAAAATGAGGCTGATATGCGCCTTGTTTACCAGAGTAGAAACACATTCGGCAAAGTAGATACTGAAACATCAAACTTGTTTTATCAGTATTGTTTCATCAGTGTATCAAATGTTCAGATGACTACTGCTTGAAATATCCTTTCTTCATGACTTGTCAAGTTTGACTGTCTACAATTAATCCAACACATACCTATAAGCCAACGTAACACTGAACAGTGACTTCCCTCAGATGCACTTCTTTCAGTGACAAACATTCATATTAGTTAATTAATTAATTAGACATTGTTTGGTAAATGATCTGACATTATTTGTCCTGTTAATAGCAATGATAAATGAAACACTTTATGCTTGCATAGTTCTGTATATTTGGATGCTAGCATTATTTCTTTAGGCTTTCTGGCAAGATTAAAAACCTGTTTCTAATTTATTACTCTTTTCTAAGCATGTCTTAATAAAATGAATGCAATAAGTGATAATGCCTGATGACACTATAATACTATTCATCATGTTTCTTAAATAAGTTTGCATTATTTGGTTTGTTTATAATGAATAAAAACTGTTTGGAGAAATGAAGTGAACAGTTCTGTGTACGTATTGCACTGATTATGCGAATGCCTCCCTTACTCTCAAAAAATGTGAAATTATAATTTTCCTTAGACAAAAGGAAAACAGTGCTCACTTTTAGCATTATGATGTACTAATTGAGTTCAGATTTTAGCACATATTTTTATACTAACTACACTATTTCCTAATATGATTAAATGTGTGGTTTGTGCTCCCAATCTGGTATTATTTTTAAAATGTGCAGGGAATGTTTGGTTTTATAACCAAATTTGAAGAAGCACAGGCATTATCCACTTTTGTTCTCTAAACCATCTTAGAGCTAATTTTGACTTCAAGCAGGCTTCTGATACAATTAGCTATATAAGTTTTAAATATCAAAGAATATTCTAGACTTATTCTGTTTGAATTATTCGCCAGGTCTTGAAGAAAGTTTTAAAGGACTCAGCTCATTGGAAGTCATTATGCTTTTCATGGGCAGTCAGAACAAATGTTATTAAAATGAATATCTCAGTGAGATTCAATTATTTATCACAGGTTTTGCTTATAATGATACCACTTTCCTTTTTTTACATCCTGACAAAAATTTGTATGAAATAATAGTTATTCACAAGCTAATATTATTTGACTTCAGCAAAGAAAAAGATTTTTCTTTGCCTCACAGATTTTTTTTTCTTTTGCTGTGCTTTCTAAAGAGGGATTCAGTTTTTGTGTTGAAAGTGGTTTTTCAGAATTAGGTTTCCAGAAGGGGATAGTAGATGTGAGTAATTTGAAATTAACTCTTTCTTCCTAATGCCTATAGCTGGACACACTGAGCTCAAGTCTACAAAATTAACATTAACTTCAGGACTACAGGAAAAGCATAGCCCACAAGCTCCAAGTATGCTATTATGAAACAAGGTACATCTGTATGTTCCCGATGTCCAGGTGTAAAGTAACTGAAAATGCTTCCTCAAATTCGCTCTACAAATGACTTACTAACAACGATTAAGCAAAATTACTATATTTTTATAAGCAGTGTTCTTATAGGATTTTATCTACTTTTAAAAGCAAGAGATGCTTTATAATGTCCATTTTCAAGTATGAAAAATAATGCTTAAATAGGTGCTATAAGCTTCCTTTGCATTCAATTACTCTTCACAATATTTTACTAAATGACAAGATTTCCTAGATAGTCCTGTTCATCAGATCATGAAAGCAGCCCATTCTTCTTAGCAGACTACAGCAGCCCAAACTGAAAAGTTCCTATCTGTACAGCTCAGTGGGCTTTTTAACAACCCCAGAAAGACATCCAGATACATATGCAATTGTGTGAACAAAAGTTTGTGCAATCACTGTATCTAGAGATTGTGTTCATGGAAGAAAATGCAAGTTTGGGAGAAGTTGCACATCTTTATGCTCAGTCTATTCTTTAGCATCCTTCTAGTATTCCTTTCAGATGCAAATTTCCACTCCTTACTGCTGTTCTCCCTTCCTTTCATCAAGATTGAGATCCTTAGGTTATCAGCATACCTGCTAATTGCCTCACACATGCACACATCCTTTAGTGAGGTGACATGCTGTCTGTCCAGGTCTGGTGATGACCTGACTGCCCCAGCTCAGCCCAGCCTGGCTGACCTTACTGCTTTCTGTGAGGTACCACAACCTTTTCCATCCCGTGAGGCGATGTTCAAGCCACATTTCAAAGCTTTTGCATACACAACATTTTACATATCTTTGGGTGACAGTTTGTACAACTGCTTAATTCGCCTGCTCAACATTCGCTGTATTTCCTCCTCTTCAAGAGCAATATGTGACTGAACAGTCGAAGTGAAAGCTGCCAGGTTATCTTTTCCTGACTTCCATACTCTGCATCCATAGGACCATCTGAGAGGGGGACAGTGCCCTTTTCCAGAGGAGATGGAGGGGCAGCAGTAGGTTTTGCGAGCCACTGGCAGGAGTAAGGACCAGAACGCTGTCAAGAAGACCTGGGAGTGGACATGGAGCCAAACTTAGGGGTGACAGGAACAAAGTAATATTAGACATTCTGTAGACTTTGTTGTAAACCAGAAAGCAGATTAAAAATAAACCTTAAGGAAAGAATCTACCCTGTGAGGACAAGGGTGGGGAGGAGATTTGTTTGCAATTTATATTTTAATTTGTCATATCTAGCAGATTTGACTTTTGCTATTAGATACCTCATACCAGTCTGTGTCATAATAAAACCTAGCTTTACTGAAACAAAGTTCTTTTAGTTTCATGAATGCTGCAGGAGTAGGACTGAGGCCATGGCACGTCAAAGCTTCAGCCAGCTTAGGCTCCTTACATGAACCACAATTTCCCCTGTCCTGTTCCCTCTGCCATGCATATCTCCAGGTTTTTATAAACAAACATTCTTCCGTAATCTTTTCCCATATAAATCTTCTCTGGGCAAACTGACCAGTGGAGGACACAGTAGAAATTGGGCACGCTACGTATACCCTAAATATCATGTTATTAAATAAAAATTGTAGAGGACAAACACACACACAGAGAAGAGACTAACAGCCAGATGCTGTGTAGGGTGGATGACTCTATGCTCTAAATCAGCGCGGATGTGAGTCTATTCACATTTAGCCCCAGAGTTAAATTAAGTCCATGGCTACCGTATACTTAGCAGTATAGACATAGTCATTAGATCTCAGAGATCAGGTAGGGGTCTTTTGGAGAATTAGACAACTACAGCTGAGAAGCCTAAATTTTTTTCTTGTAAAGAGCCAAATGTGATTAATCTGGTTTCAAGCAAAATTCCTGTTTTAACATTTCAAAAAATTCCATTTCCAACAAATCATTCTCAAACATTAAGCCAAATATTTGGCATTTCTTGTAAAACAGAAATTTATAAATCAATTTGGAAAATTTCATTTAGGGAAAAAGTGCATTTTATTTCAAAATGGAACTTTCCTTTATTTCTGTTCACTTTTAATTACTCTAGCCTCTGAACATTATTCTGTTATATGTCAAGAGGTGCATAATGCAATACTGGGCATTATGGCATATTACGTCTTTTGTATTCTGTTTTTCAGTTTTAAAATATCAGGATAAATGTGACCTAGGACGAATGGAAACATCCTAATTTCTAGATGAATGCCTTCTTTTCATGATGAGAAATGTCTGGATCCAAAGGCCATAAAATTGAACAGAAGTCTTGGAGTTCACGTTGAGATGCCTTGAACAAATCGGAGAAGAGCGTTGCTTCCCAAAACCAACCTTAGCTCAGGGACGCTAATCTTCCAAGACTCCCACTACAGCTGACGAAGAAACAGAAGCATCTCTACAGGCAGTTCAGAAGAGGATTCTATAATCCTCAGAAGAGGAATCCTGAATCTAATTTTAGATTCTGCTTTACCCTCAGGAGGAACCTCTCTCTTCCTAGTGATTATGTTGAACCTGGGGAGATTAACCACCAGAGACAACGGGTAATCTTTATGTATACACCCCGAAGGTCAGACTCTTCCACCATAACTCAGACGCAAGCTGATCTAAAGTGTAAACTCAAATGTTGGTATCTGTACCAGTTGTCTTGACTTATTTTTACTTACAAAATTTCATAACTTGAAATATTAAGTATTGTTATTGTTTGGACCCCATTCAGCAGTGATAAACAATAAAATAATATTAATATAGTAAAATGTATTTTTATAGTAATATTGTATATGCATACATGTGTGCATACTTTGAATTTGGGGGGAAAAAACACTTCTTAACAAGTTTTTCTTGTGCTGTGAATAATTATTTTGTGACTTTTATTTTGCCTTAATCAAAGTGATTTAAAGAAAAATTTTGGCTTCATCAAGGCAGGATTTACTGGGTAGGTTCAATAAAAAGAAAAAAAAATCCAAGTAGTGCTGCTTTTAGATAATTTCCACTTCTGTTTATTTCATTCTCTACATGAGACTGGGACATTTAATGAACATTGACAGCACTGCAGCAGTAACAACTACACCTCAGCAACCTCCACGAAAGAAACCCTAGTGTTGGAAATTAATTTCTTACAAGGTGACAACTCCATTTTCTTTTCACTCTAGCAGATGAGAAACTTACCACTTGGTTCGGGGTGCATGTAACAGAGAGTACCGTGAATACTCTGTCACAATTGCATTCCCAGTGCTCTGCGCCAGTGACAAAGTAAAAGGCAGCCAATATGGCAGTCCTTATGAATCATTGAGGTTAGACGTGAAAAAGATCAAGTGATTCTCTAATCCGTCTTGCTATCAGTTGATCCAGCCTCGCTCCACAGAGTGCATTTTCTAGAGCTAATGTCCCCCCTGCCAGCGCCTGGGCACCTGCACCCGGTACGACTGCATGCCTTGCCAGACTATAAAAAAGTCTTCATCTCTTTCGTGTCAGATCTTGACCCCACTAACACCCATGACAAAACTTCGGTACTGTTTTTACCTGTAGCATTTGATTTTGTTTAGCCAAGACAAACTTATTTAGTGCTTTTAAACTTCCCTTACAAAGGGGGAACTTATAAACTTCCTTCCTTATAAACTTCCCTTCTCTGCTCTTCCAACACTCTCGTCGTTATTACACTTGTAACTGTGACCAAAAGAATTGAAATCCTTAAACTTGCAACTAGATATACTACTATCTTTTGTTTATAATTCCTTGGTTCTCAGTCTACAACAAATCATTTTTATCGATCTGAATTTGTTAAGCAAGATTTCATGAAATTTGGATTCTAATGCTTTATTATAATCCTATTACATCACAGCTAACCTTTCATCTTCATCTTTTGAGCAATTTTGTTAAAAATCTTTTGTCCTCTAGCAAAGTACACCCTTTGTAGTTCAAAGATGCTCATTACTCTAGACGTCAGTTAGCTTTTTTGGTTTTGACATTCCACAGTTTTAACAGAAGTTTCGTTTTAAGAAACAGTAATTCCAAAGTAGCTGGGTAGTTTCATGCCAGTAGTACTGGAAACCTCGGAAACCAAAACCAGTAACATTTGAGGAAAGGGTTGGTGAGCACAGACAAGAGAGAAAGCATAGATGGAAAGAAAAATCATCAAGATTGAAAGGAGGAAGAAGAAGAAAAAAGCTGCTGAACGCTTCCTTGATTGAGCTAAAGAATAGGTCACCAGTGATTTTAGTCATTGAAATGGATGAGAATGAAATTCATTTGGAAAAGATGAAGAAAAAAGTTGAAGGAGAAGGCGAGATTATTCATGTTTTGCACACAACTAATTTCTCAGGATAATGCAATTCCATCTGTAGGCAGATAAAGTAGTATAATATAAAATAAAATAAAGAATACATTTTTACATTATGAATGTGCCTAAGGACTGTTAAAGCAAAGCAGATGACAGAAATCCATAAGGCTGTATTTGATAATGTTTAATAACATATATCAAGACTGGTGCTTGTATTGGCTTTTGCTTAAAGAAGTCTACAGTGAATGTTCTTACGTGACTTGAAAGAAATGAACAACGGTGACCATTGATAGAAAAATTGATTGAAAACAGTACAGCTACTAGTCGTTCTTTGGACCTCTCAGAGGCCCTAATCTGGAAAAATGTATCATGGGCGCTCAAGTAGGGATTTCAGAGACAGATTTAAGGACTACAACACACAGGAGGCACTTTACCTTTAATGAACACACACATCATTAACAACCTGTCATGTAACAGATGTAGAGCACACAACAAATACTTAGAGACACTATTCCAAGGAGAACAAGTCACCATATTTTTTGTCCTTTTGATATACAGCTGTGATTAGAAGCCCTACATTCATTTTATGTGACAAATGCTGCATTATGATTATATCTGTTCTAGGAGCAGTGATCAAACTTTTGTAGGTATCATTCTGTATCTCTTAGTGTTTTACATGTAAAAATTAGGAAAACAGTCTATTTTCTTACAAATGAAACAAAGATGTGAGTTAAAGGTGACCTGTAGTTTGTTTTTAAACAACTAAATGTGTTTTTTATGTGCTGAACGTCCCAAATAGCAAGGGTAATGGGAACAATCCTCACATAAATGATTTAACATTCTTTGCATCTATGCAGCACAGGTCCCTTGAAACCCAGAATAATGTACTCATTACCTGATGCACCAACTTTCCTGTACTCTGCAGTCTGACATCACACCTACAAAGGAACCTCAGTTAACCACAATGAAAGAATTTGGGTAAGTAAAGGAATTTTATACTGATCAAATTTAAGAGAGTCACATGAGTACTTCAGAGTCCAGAATACATGTTTTGCTGATCAAAAAAACAGGCTATATGGCCAAGATTTTATGTATTTATGCAATGCACTAAGTCTAAAAAGACTATAGAATTCAACTTTATTAAGTTTAGAAAGTTTCCTGCCTCTCTCATGTATTCAGATGCTGAGTCACATTTCCTTGTGGCTGTCACTAGGTTATCAGATCATGCAGACAGAACCATCATGTCTAGTTGCTAATTATTCTTTATTACAATTCATATTATTTCTAATATATTTTGAGCAGTTTTTAGGAGCTATAATCACTGTTATTACACTACCATTACCATTTCATATACCCAGTGGCCTTTTATAACCACAGAAGAATAAGAAAAAAAATTTTAAACATCATGAGAAATATCTCGACAGTTGTCTTTTGAAAGAAAAAATTGCAGAAAAATTTGTCACAACACTAATATAACTTAGAAAAAATTTTTTTGTGTTAATGGTAGTACAGCCCAGACATGCTTACTCATCCCAAATAGAGCCTCTGGCATTTAAATTCTACAGTTTAAGGACACAATTGATCTAAGTTCATGAAAACCTTTGAGCAGTAACAGTTTACAAGCTCTTTCCACAAGGTACAGCAATTTGATTTTCATATAGTTTGGCACTTGGTCTCATTACCCTTCCATCACTATGAAATTTACAGCGGTGGTGTCCTGGTTTTGGCTGGGGTGGAGCTAATTTTCTTCCCAGTAGCTACTGTGTTTTGGATTTAGCATGGGATTTGGTTTGTGAAGAATGTTGATATTACACTGATGTTGTTAGTTGTTGCTAAGAGATCAAGGACTTTTTTCAGCTTCCCAGGTTTTGCTAATGTGCAGGTGAAAAAAGCTGGGAGGGGTATAGCCGGTATAGTTGACCCAAACCAGCCAAAGGAGGCATTCCATACCATAGATGGCATGCCCAGTATATAAGTGGAGGTCGGCCAGTGGGCCAGGTTCCCTCCCTCTCTCTCACTCTCTCTCTCTGGCTCTTGGGAACTTGCGGTTCCAAGATAGCTGCTTGGGATCGTTCCGAGATCACCCTCAGTTTTGCTCCATGATCACTGCTCGGGACGGGCTGTATCAGTCATCAGGTGGTGAGAAATTGTGCATTGTTCTTTTTGTATATTCTATTACCATTGTATTTTTTTATTACTATTATCATTATTAATAGCAGACCTGCTGAGAAGGACTTGGGGGACACCTTCTAGCAGCCTTTCAATACTTAAAGGGGGCTTATAGGAAAGATGGGGAAAAACTTTTTAGCAGGGCCAGTTGTGATAGGCCAAGGGGTAATGGTTTTAAACTAAAGGAAGGGAGATATAGGATAGAGATAAGGAAGAAGTTTTTCACAATGAGGGTAGTGAGGCACTGGCACAGGTTGCCCAGAGAGGTAGTAGATGCCCCATCGCTGGAAACATTCGAGGTCAGGCTGGATGGGGCTCTGGGCAACCTGATCTAGTTGAACATGTCCCTGCTTATCGCAGGGCTGTTGGACTAGATGACCTTAAAGGTCCCTTCCAACCCAAACTATTCTATGATTCTATGACTAATATATAATATTATTATTACCACCTTTTCCTTTGCTGTCCTAGTAAACTGTCTTTATCTCAACCCACGAGTTTTCCTTTCTTTATGATTCTCCTTCCCATCCCACTGGGGAGGGAGAGGAGTGAGCCAGTGGCTGCATGGTACTTAATTGCCAGCTGGGGTTAAACCATGCCAAGTTGACAAAGCAGTCGCCTCGTATGCAAAAAGCATGAAACCTATGTAACATACATAACACCATTCATAAGAAGTGTTGTGATAAACTGATATTCAAGCAGTCAGATGAGGACTTTACTATCTTCCTTACCAAACTCCAGTACGCCCATTGCCTTTGTACCATAGTTAAAATTATCCAGAGATTATATTCATCATACAGTCAGCGCTCAACAGCATTTCCTGTGATTTACTTTGCTAAGAGAAACACTTCTGACAAAGATGGACAAAATCTACAAATCAAAGAGAGAGCAATGACTGGCGTTGTCATGTCACAGTGACAAAGTAACCTAAAACTGCATGAAAAGGTAACCCAGTAGTTTCCAAGCTGCTCCACTTGTGAGATCACATTCTTCCTTCCATTGGCAAAATCTATATTCACAATTACTTAGCTGGAAGCAGAGGGATCTGTGCTATGGTTTTCCACGAACTACTTACACACACTATGGATAAAATATATTTTAGGCACCCAAAGGAAGTGTTGAACACTGGAACATAAAGTCTCCTTACATACCGAGACACTATCTTTTAATGCCTATTTTTTTATAAACCAACATAGAGTCATTCTTAATCTTCTGTTTGTAAAATAAATAATCTTAGTATTAGGAGTTTTTCACTTTGCTGTGGCCTTCAAATATGTTTAGTCAGTCCTGTGGTACTTCCCTGAATCCCCTACTGTTTATCTTCATGGCATTTTTTGAGAGGACATTTGAGAATTTTCTTACATAATAATAATAAATTCCAGTGGTATTTTAACAGTGGTAGCCCGCAGCTTCTACTTTATGCCATGAAGAATGAAGTCCCCTAGACTACAGAAGGTGACTTCAGGTTTTTAAATTCTTCCTGAATTTTATAGATCGTTAAGGAGTCAGTCATCCAGTTTACAGTGGGATTTGGTGATCTGGTATTCGTAAATGTGCTCTATCTGCATGTCTGCTGAGCAGCATATATTTGTAGATGTTATTCTTTACCAAGTTTATTCATATAAACACTGATTATTATTCTTTTTTTTTTTCCAAATTATCTCTAACTCAGGAAAAGATAGAATTGTTTTTTTAAGAAAAAGTGTCACTCCCCTTACTATTTTGCCCAAATGATCCTACCTAAAAGAAGCATAAATGTTGATTTTAACATTCCAGTCATGTGAATCATCCCCTCAGGTTTCTGTTATACCAACCAGGTTGTGTTTATGCTCATAAATAAGCAATTCCAATTCTCCTTGTTTATTACCCAAGCTCCTATCGTTGGTGTATAGGCAATTAAAGATTAAAGAATTTCTTCTCTCTTCATCCTTTTGTGTCTTGATTAATTTTGTTCTCAGAATCACAATTCGGTGCTGAAAGTTCATGTGTTTCCTCTTTTCACCCTTCTCTTTTTTTGGATGTCATCCTAACTACTGCAGTATGCTTCTTTGGTACTTCTCTCAGTGATGTTTTCTAAGGAACATTAGAAGGTTTTAAGGACTTCCTAATGCCTACATTGAAATTCCTCAGAACTAATTGACATGTTATTAGCACAGTAACGCCTTAATAGAAATCCATAGTTAGTTGACAACCTAGTACGCCATGTCTCTGTGTTTGCTTTTGAAGGAAGCAAATAATGTACTTCAGGATTGTTGATATTGTGCCATATTTCCTATCTTTTTTCATCAGAGTAAGTTCTGGTAGTACAAAATACTTTATAGAAGCTAGCGATCCACTTAAAGTTGTGTTATATATTAACTTTTAACTAGGGTGCTACTGGACCGTGCTAGAATAGACTGAATCAGATGTCACTTCATATCAGTAAAGATCATACTCAAATTCCTATCGTAGCAAAGCAAAATACATGGCGACATGGTGGTATGATTTCCTTTCACCAAGCTGTCAGGCTACAAAAGTAGCACAATTCACAAAAACAATTATGTTCGTAGGCAGCCATTCTTAAGTGTGTCATTGCTTAAGAAAGTTTTATAAATAATTCAAGTAGTGGCTTTAATTAGTGTTTGAATGATCAAAAAGATAGTTATGCTTAAATAATGATGTGATTTTACTAGCAACTGTTTCACCACCATGAAAATCACAGATATAGAAAACATCCTAAGACATCTAAACAAACTTGAACAAATACAGACTGGTCAGTACCCTTTTCTGTAGGTAAACTCAATTGCTTTCATCATGCAAGCAGAGTTTACAGCCCATCTCTTGGGAATATGCAAGGATCTTAATAAACCTGTTACGTATTTCACAGTTAGCAGATATTCTTAAGACTGACCCGTATGTCCTGATGTAACTTCCGTCAAAGTCAACAAAATGTCTTCTATTGCTAATGTTTGGAGGAGGAAAAGGTCCCTATTAATGAGACTCTTGGGGACCTCTGACAGGATGTTGTGATTAACATTTTGCAGCTATCATAACCATGGAGTATAATCCTTGCTCCATGGAAATCAGTGAAAGTTTTTGCTCCTGACTTCACACATGATCTCTGTCTTAAAAGGTGTGATTCTGTTGCCCAACTAGAGATAAACAGTATCACTTTTGCACTTTTGGCATGCTTTCATATTGCACCTGACCATCTGTCACTCCAGAAGCAGGGCAGTGAACATCAGTGGGTCCTGTGTCATATCTGTCAGCCCCCCGCGAATGTATGAGATATAGAATACCTGAAATAGCACTAAATGCCTGTGTTTAGGCCACTGAATTTTACCCAAAGCATTTATTAACTTGGGAGTGATATATAAATGGTGGGGAAGCTGAAAAACAATTCCATTTTTATATACATATTTGCATTTTTAATATAACTTAAGCATGAACTTGTCATTCAGCCAAGATTTCTTTTAAGTAGCAATGCCTTAGGAAAAAAAGGTAATTGAAGATGTGAAGGAGGAGATCCTAGCAGGTCTAAATTTTATTTTATTTTCCATGGGAATTAATGCATACTCTTTTTCCTATCTTTGATTACCCAATAAAATATTTTAATTTGTGTCTACTTGCCTCAAAATCATCTTACTCTATTTTTCTTCCTTCTCTTAAACTTCATATCCTCTGTTTTCTCATTATAAGATACTGGCCTTAAAGTTAGTGCTCTGTTAATCTGGTCTTTTTTATATATTATAAGGCAACTCAACTTAATTTCAATCTCAGTAATTTCAATCACATGTGCAGATGCCTTTGGCAAAGTCAACCATTACAAAATCTTTGTTTAGAGTGAACCAATTTTATGCCTTCATGACACACGATTGGGTATTTTAACTCAAACTACCTCCAGGTGAGCTGAGTGTATATATGAAGAACAGCAAAGTATCATGCAGACATGACCGTTCAAGTCCTAAAAGCTATATAGGGACATTACATAGTGCTGGGACTCCTATTTCTACTGTTGTCACGTACCTTTTCCAATTATTATAAAATTTTAAATTTTCCAGTAGAATTCTGAAATATCTGAGATACTTTCCTTCAGACAACTATGTTCTTCCAATGGCATTCAGTAGAATGTAACCAGCTTTTCGCAGAAGCATGGTTTCCCACTATCAATACTATCTTACTCTCTCTAAAGGGCCAGAAGGGTAAGAAAAAAAAAAAAAATCAGTTGTAACCCTTCTCTGGTCTTCTGGTTTTTTTAAAAAAAGAAGAAAAGATTAGCAGTTCTGAATTATCAGATGGCATGCTTCACTGGTAACTAGTTTCCTTCAAATGAAATAGGGTGAAAATCAGCTCTAGAAAACAGAATTTGAGTACATAAATGTGTCTACATGTGAATTAAATGCCTAAGTTCCTAGTGTAGTTCACGGAGACCTACTCGACATAGCGAGTGGAGTCCAGAGGACTAGTCAATTGACCCAATATAGATGACTACTTTAGCATGCGAAGATTTGCTCTCCACTGACCGTACTGATCAATTTCCATAAGGGGAGACGAACACCCAGCTAACATGCAGGCAGAGCATTCCTAAATACCGCCTGGAATGGAGTCCTTGTCTCAGCTGCTGACACATAGGTATTTAGTAGCACTGGGAGAACCAGAGTATCCGAGGCATTCATGCAAAGGTAGCAGACAAAACACTCCAAGCCTGCACCTGCTGAAGGTCAGGTGGGTCTCTGTAGGGCATCTCAGGTGGCACTAGACAGCTGTGTTTAGGCGACTGAATTTGGCCTACAGTGTCTTGCTGAAAAGCTTTGACTAAGAATGTTTCCAGATCTTTATAGGCAGAGCAGAATGTAGGCTAGTCTAGATTTTAGTTCCGTGATTATTATTGCTGATGCTAAAGAAAACTATCCATATTATGTCAATCCAATTGGCCCCCAATATATTATAAAAGCATACTATTGACAAACAATATTCACAGGAGTTTACAATTAAATTCTAAAAGCAGTGAAATGCCTGCTAATGGATTTAGTGAGGATTTTATTTCCAGGGAAGCAGATTTCCAAAACACAATAAAGTTTTTTCTTTCACCAGTAAAAATATATTCTTGTAAATTTTAAGGATTCTTGCACTTGTAAAGATTCACTTTGAGCAAGTGGAGGTTATCAATAAGAGGCTGGTAATCTCATTAAATGAGTGCACTCACAAGCATCTCAGAATGTATTATTCCCGTGATCCACAGATTTTCAAACTAAATGGGGTAAAAGGAGGCAGAGTGAGGAATTAAAAACAAATAAGCAACTGCTTGTATTTCAGATAAATCCGATTTTGTTCATCACAGTGTCTTGCAATATTACAGCAATGGTGGTGAGCTGAAGATATGTGCAATGCAGCGTTTTGGGACATTAGTCATCTTAGTCCAAGCGTTAGTGTTGGAAAACAGCTTTCTACATTACACAAAGAAGTAACACTCATTTTTCATGGGGACTCTATGTTCCTAGGAAAAATCCTAATATTTTTCAAGATATTTTTGAAGGACAAGAGAAGAGATGTACAGAAAAAATTTGAATTATCTGTTCTTTGTCTCTCATTGTCATTTCATGAGTAAGTCTTAGAGAGAAAGAAGAAAGTCACTTTGCAGTCCTCCTGGGATACAGCAATCGTGTATGAATCCATAATGTCCTCTCATCCATGCATCACTGGGGAGGGAAAAATCAAAGTAAGCTTTCTCTTCCAGCCCTGCAGTGTGCTTACTTTCTCTTTTTGCTGATTACATGCTCTCTTTGCTTTTGAAATAATTTTAAAAACACATAATAAAAGCTTTAACTATTTGATTTAAACCATGTTGTTTGTCTCAAACAACATATACAGAAATGGTCATCCACCCCACAAAACAAACTAGCAAACAAAGTCAGCAGTAGCTACCATGAATTAGGAGAGTGTTTTACATTTCCTTCAGCATAAAACAGGGAAAAATAAATCCCATCAGTAAGTAAATGAAGTGGATCTCGGCGTAACCAATCTATGAGCTGAAAATTAGTTTAATTCCCATGGTAGGAAGGTTAAGAGATTCGTAGATTAGAGGGCCAGAAGGGACTGTTGTGATCAAATTTATAAACTTATGCAGAGACTTTCAAAGGCACAGAAGACATTTGGGTACCTAATTCCCACTGACTTACAAATGAAGTTGGATTTTAATTGTAACTTCATTAAAAAACTCCCCTTTCAAAGAATAGTAATTTGACCAATACTCTGAATCCTAAATCATGATACATAATAGTCAATGTCACCCATGATTCAATTATCAGTGTCTCAACACAGTCAAAATGCAAACAAACAGTAGCACCCTCAGTGCCCAATATTTTCCCTCTGATGTTACCTGCAGAGGGGCTAAAAGGAATTTGGTTGCTAGACCTACTCGCACACCTGGGCAGCCACGGTGGTGGTGAAAGTACCTTTAGATTGAAACAGGAAACACAACTTTTGGACTGTTTCCATCTGAAGTAAGCAGAGGTACATCCAAAATCTTACGCCTTGAGGGAAAACACATTTCTTATTTCATTTATTTGGTAAAACTATTCCTTCTCTGTGCAAGGTGACCTGATGACATCACCACATAATGATAAATCACAGGTTTTCAAACTTACTAGAGCACAGGCAAGATCTACTGCATTCAACTTGGAAGGGGTTAAATGCATCCCAGTTACCAAAAAGGACTATCCTTGAGCAGGAAATGGCACATTCATCAAAAATTTAAGGAAATTTGTTCATCTCTTAGAATAAACTGTTTCTCCATGGTCTACTTCCTATATTTAAATACAGTTTATCTTAGTTTTAAAAATAGCATTTAAAAATGCTAATGTAACAACAGGGAACAGAGGAACAGAGGAAGTGTTATGCTGGATGAGACAGTGATCCATCTATTCCTGGTATCCGGTCTCCAACAGTGGCCGTTAACAGGAACTCTTCTTTTGTTAGATATATTTGGCGTCTCCTAATTAAAATTTTTAAAACTCTGGTTGTATTTCTCTTCTGTTAAGCTTTGTTACATTTATTTCTTCCTTTATTTCACCATTACTGGCTATGCTTTCTGAAGTGTTGCCAGAAACACAACTGCATACTTTTCTTTTCCAACTTCGCTGGCTCTGAAGAGCCAGCAGCTGATGTTTTTCTCCAGCAGTCATATTTTGAAAATTCCTGTTGGTCTGAAGGATTCTCTCTAGTTTCGGAGACAGAGAGAAAATTTAAGTCTGGGAATACTTGTAAAACTGAAATTTTCTGGACATGGAAGAAATTTTTTTCAGTGGAGCTGCTGCTGCTGCTTCCTTCCCAAGGTGACTGACATGCAAGCTCTGGCTGCCAATATGCTGACCTCCCAAGAACAAAAGAAAAAAAATCTGAGCAACATGGTTGCTAGTTAAGCATCTGCAATATTGCTGCAATCTCAAAAGCTGAAGAGATCACAGGAATTTTTTATACATCAGTCAGATCCATCTACAGTCTGGGTTCTTTACTTTTACGTGCATTACTGAACTTAAGCTCTGAAATTATACTTTTGAGTAGTTCTGGCCAACAGCTACTTTATCTACCAAATGGAAATAAAGAGAAACTGATCTCACTGATGTGTTTTAGTGGGGGAAAAAGTGGTGTCATCTTTTCTGAGAGGTAGGTTTTCCAGTCAAGTATCCTATCCAAAAAAGTAGGCTTTACTGGCTTCAACAAATCATACTGATGCCTATTCTGAAAGTTCAGGCATATGCAAACTAACAGTTTTGAAATGGTAATTAAACTATTGGAAAGAGGTAGCGCACTTTTTTCTTTATCTTTTCCAACAACCGGCACCACCTTGTCTTTCTCTACTACTGCTAGCTGTAATAAAGATTAAGAGAGCATACTGCAAAACAGAAAACACTCTATTCACAGATTTAGTTCCATATTCTTCTGTAAAACATAGAAACAGTTTTCCACCCAACCTCTCTTTAAATAGTCATGCTCAGAGTTGGATAAAAAATTATTTTTGAATCTTGTAGGGAGGAATGATTTCTTATGTTCATTTTAGCTAAGAACTTCCTTTCATTTTATAGGGATATTTCATATCACTAATATCTTATGAGATCATTTAATTTGAATCTCCCACCATCGATTATTAATACACGGGTTCTGTTATGCAGACCAGATAAAACCCCCAAGCTGGATTTTCACTAGGCTGGTGCCGCCTTTGGCTTCTACTGTATTGAATTCAAATCCGTTTAGGCTTTCTTTGTTCTTTTTTCCAATTTCCTCTCATACTTCCTCAACATAGTTCTCTGTCCATTCTTCTTCACAGAAATGAGATGTAATGACCCAGATGCCCTACCTCTCCCTTTGTCCCATCTCTCTTCACCCACAGCCAGTGCTTTCTGTGGATGCTCATACAGCTTAAGCAACCTTTTTCTCAGAGATCATCATACTTGCAGTAGTAAAACCGTACAGATTTTTTGGTCTGCACTTTAGCTAGTACAAGGAAGACACGAGTCTAAAGAAAATAAAAAATATTTTCCCTGACTCTGTTTCCTTACTGCTCTTGGTCCTCCAATTGTCTTATTACTCAAAGGCCTCCAATTTGCCTCTGTTGAGACAAATTCAAGCTAGCTCTGCTCTCTGTTGGCTTCAAAACGTTTGCAAACACCAGAGTTTGTCCAAGGTAGCTGTAATTTCACCAGGTTTACACCGAACACAGAAAGATTCAACTCTGAGAAGTCACTCATTCTACAGCAGCAATACCATTTGCATGTTTAAACCAGTATCAAGTATCACACATCGCATGGCTGATCCGGAAGGAGCCAGCAAGGTCTGGGAGGAGAACGTGCTAACAGCAGGGATCTCTCTCCTTCCCTCCCCTTCTCTTTCTCTCCTCATCTACCTTTTCTATTCTCTGGATCCAAAAACATTGGGTTTTTTGTTGGGCTGAAATATGTGCTTCCGTGTGCACCTTGACTAAAATACCGCGGTGCCATCAGTGTGCCGGTTTCATTACTTTATACAGATGCTGAAACTTGATTTGTAAGGGCTTGTTTAAGCTCACCATGTAAGTAGTTTGCTTTTGATCGTCTGACTGGTTTTCTTGAGAATCTTAATTTTTCTTGCTTGCTTCCTGTGGATGTAGAAGCCAATCTACCTCAAGGGCGACTGCTGTGCTTACTCAGCAAGATAATATTGTCTTTGGAATTAATTTCTAGAAGAGCCAAGAATAATCACAGAAACTACAGATGTGAGTTTCAGAGGCAAACCCCACTTTTTTTTACTTTGGTTTTAAGGACAGAAATTCAGCATTTCTGGAAAACAGATACGTAATGAATATTATTTAGCATATTCTTCCCTGGGGAGCTAGAAGAAGACATGGTACTGACAGCAAATGCTACAGTATACTTTTTTTTTAATCCTGAAACGTGATCAAACATCACAGTAACAGCAATGAGCTAAAAACCTCTATAAAAAAGAAAAACAATTAGTAACATGTAATGTACATTAAAATACATTTTTCTTATTTTCATTGTACCTGAGTACAGGCTGCAGTGGGAAAACAGCTGCAGCTCATTACAAACATGAAACATCAGGAATAATAGCCTATTCTTAACCTTTTAGGAAGAACTTCATACATAGTCAGTATGTATGAAAAAACTAATTCTTGAGATTGGTTCACCATAGTGGAATCTTTCTTCTCTCACATATTTCCACTTTTCCTCTATCCACCTACAATTCTCCTTTCTTGGTGTCCAAGAGAGAAGAGGAGAAGCATCAAAACACAAATTAGACACATTTTAGGTGCTTAATGTTCCTTTAGAAATACACTGCTTTTACAATGTAATTATATAATGATAAATCTTTGCAGTTTGTAAATTTTGAAGTGTTAAAAGATGTATATATTGTTTGAAAGAAAGGAGGATTTTAGGCATTTGAGTCAAAATTATTTTGAAAAATATATTTTAGGAAAGTATTAAATTCATTTCTAAGCTGTCTTTGGTATCTGTATGTTCCCTGACAAATAAATAAATGAAACTATTAAATTTTTCACCTTATGTTTCCCAGTATCTTCAGCTTGTTACCAGGGAAGAGGGAGAGAAAATATCAATTTCACATGTGCAATGAATGATATTCCAGTGTTTTGGATGCTTCAGTAAATGTAATGTTCATCTCTTACTAGTCAGAAATGATAAAATCAGTAGCCTCAATCTTCTAATTTCACACACTTCTTTTATTCCACAACAGTCCCTTTGAAAACTACAATTTTGACAATTTTTTAATGCTTTATCACATTGGTCACAACCAAACTACTGTGTATGAGAGAACTGCATCCAATAGGCACAACCTGTAGAAATGCCTTTTAACATTCTAACAGTCCTGAAGCAGATTTTACAGAGCAGGCTTAGTGTCGTGTTAAGGAGAATTAGATTGTATTTCGAATTAGCACATCTTTGGTATTGCTTTAGTCACAAGTGAGTAATGATTATGGTAGTTTTCAAATTCTGTTCTATAGTGTATTGGTAGCATGCTTATTAGTGGTATAAATGAGAAAGATAAGAAAGGTAAATTGCAAGAAAGGTAAAATCAGGGAAAGGAAAATTGTTCCTGATTTCTTTGTGGAGGTGTAGCAAAAAGCTGTAGCTTTCCCAATTAAGATGGGGTGATTTCAGGGAACTTTTCCACTTTGAGATATAGCAGTCTCAGTTTTATTTCAGATCTCCTAGGTAAGCAGACTGAGAACCACGTCTCCCTTTTATGAAAGTAAAAAGACATTTTTCTTTCGCACAGAAAGGTTCCTTTTTCCCTCCCAGATGATTTATTAAGAGTTTGTACAAAGATTTCAGTCTCCTGTGAAGCCTCCTAATTTGTTCATCTTTAAGCATACACAAGGATGTGATAACCTAATATTTTTAATGCAAAAATATGCAGAAAATGCACTTAAAAATACCACAGGGACACTTAATACAGCAAAAAGAAATTTGAAAGGCACATCTGCATTTTGTTTTTCTCTCACTTAAGGCACCTTTGGAAATGGTGGCTTGGATATTACCCGTGTGACATTCTGAATACCTTATACCTTGTTAGTGAAATTTGTCTCAGAGATTTTCCTCTACATGCAGTCTGCCAGTACACAGGCCATCTTGAAAGCATCCTTTAAATAGTGTCTTTCATGCATTGCTCTCTTTTTTATTATTAATGTCTTTCAGAGGATGGGTTGTGAACACAGCTCTCTCTACTTTTCACGGACAGAACTACCATTCCTGGAGTTGTCAGCTCCAGCTGTGTCACAGAAGTCTAAAAATAAATGGATATACTGCAACCTGGTGAGACTGTTATACTCCCGTGGTGCTCATTCTTGCTCCTCAGTGAGTTACACTAGTTCATTGGGTCTAGTCCAAAGGAAGTTCCGCCCTGCTCCCGTGTATTTGTAGAGAAAGGTTTTGAAGTAGTAGCTTCTTTCTTGGGAATGGGGAGGAAACTTGTCTGTTCTTGTTAAGCGTATAATAAAACGCATTGAAGATCCTTTCAAGTCTGCAGCAGTTCTGACATCGCATGGTGCCAGCACAGGCTATTCCTGCAAAGACCCAGATTGTGAAGGAATATCTAATCAATCCATTCCTACAAATAAGTGGAACAAAAATCATTCAGTGAAAAACAGTTTTTCCCCCAAGGCATACCCTCCTTTTTTCCCTTCATACCCATTAGTCTGCATCTTGTACACAAGAGAGTTAGCCAGCCTCTGAATGCAACCACTGATGTGCCATTTACATAGCTTTTCTTCTTCCGAGCAGCCTTCTGTAGGCATTTTTGCTATTTTCTCCAAACGATGTGGCATCTCGGTGTGGATTTTCCCTATCAGAGGAAAACAACACCTTGAAGTAAAATCAAAGCCATAGCCTTAGAACAAAAAAAGTTAGTTTCAGAAATGTAAAGAAAGTACATTAGATGTGTCCTCCCAGTACTTTAAAAAAAAAAAAAAAAAGAAGGGGGAGATGGTCTTAAATAATTTCAGCAAAAGACAGCACAGTTAAAAGTAAGCACTAGCTCCATTCTCTGGAAGAGAGAGGTAGAGAAAGCAGATAGTACCAGTTGCTTTTATAAAACGAAATGTACTAAGTCACTTGTAATAACCATCAGTAGCTACATTTTTTTTAAAAAAAAAGGAAAGGAAAGGAAAGGAAAGGAAAGGAAAGGAAAGGAAAGGAAAGGAAAGGAAAGGAAAGGAAAGGAAAGGAAAGGAAAGGAAAGGAAAGGAAAGGAAAGGAAAGGAAAGGAAAGGAAAGGAAAGGAAAGGAAAGGAAAGGAAAGGAAAGGAAAGGAAAGGAAAGGAAAGGAAAGGAAAGGAAAGGAAAGGAAAGGAAAGGAAAGGAAAGGAAAGGAAAGGAAAGGAAAGGAAAGGAAAGGAAAGGAAAGGAAAGGAAAGGAAAGGAAAGGAAAGGAAAGGAAAGGAAAGGAAAGGAAAGGAAAGGAAAGGAAAGGAAAGGAAAGGAAAGGAAAGGAAAGGAAAGGAAAGGAAAGCCAAGTTCCAACAAAAACTAACAACATTGCTAAAATTCAAAAAGTTTCTTCACGATTTTAAAATTTGGTAATAGAAAGTAAGCCATTATACATACTGTCAGCTCAGTGATTTGGCTTCAGCTTTATTTACTGCAAGGCAAGAGGTTCAGGGTTAAAGAATAGCCAGAAGACTCCTGCCTTTGGGACCAGCAGGGATGAGAAGGATCTGCCCTTCTGGACTCAGGGGAGGGAGGAGGTGCAGCTCACTTCTCTCTGGAGCACTCCCCAAGTAGATGTCTAGCTACAGCAATGACAATAGTAATTATAATCTCGAAGAAGGCAGAATAGCTGAAACAGCATGGGGCAGTATTAAAAAAAGGAAGAATCCTCAGGAGCTATTGAGTACCCTCTGGAAGGCTGAGCGTATGTGGAAGACCTGAGTCTGCTTGCTTTAGAAGTTTCCCTTAACAGTGAAAAGAGGAATTTAAGACAGCAGGTATAAAAACATGCGTTGTTGGAATCTAAGACAGCGGAAAGCAAAAAATGTGAATCATCATTAGTCATTATAAGGAAATAAAGGGATATGTTCTGAATACAGATGAAGCCCTTGACAGAAGCAATGACAGCTACTGAAAAGACAACAGAGCTCTCAAGCATCCCTCATAAAGAAAGACAGCACTACAATTGGATTTTGCATGAAGCATAGTCTGCTTGCTCCTTAGTTGTCATTTCTGAATCAGCTAGGGTCTGACACATTGCTGTTCCAACAAATAACTTATCATTGAGCTTACAAAAGGTTAAAGTTCTCTTTATTTATAGATCACAAGAGCAGAGCAACAGTGAGAGACAGTACTCAGTACGCACATTTGTTTCATGAAATTGTGTCCCTAAAAGTTGAACGGCAACACAGGCTTTTAGCCAAGGATGTTGTTAGTACTCAGCCATTGTGGTGACTGTGCAAAGGTGCACTGAACGCATTCCCAGCTGCGCTGCTCCACGGAGAGCATAGAGTGGTATCATTCCCTCCAGCTCAGCAGCAACCCTATATCTCTGCAAGAAATATAACGACAAGCAGAAACAGACTTGCCTACAGGCAGTAAAAATGAAACAAACAAAACAACAAACCAAAAACAAACAAACAAACAAACAACCCCACCCCACCCCCCCCCCAAAA
Organism: Phoenicopterus ruber ruber; assembly: GCA_009819775.1. Taxonomy (NCBI): domain Eukaryota; kingdom Metazoa; phylum Chordata; class Aves; order Phoenicopteriformes; family Phoenicopteridae; genus Phoenicopterus; species Phoenicopterus ruber. The sequence goes on along the minus strand of CM020215.1, from coordinate 182,670,492 downwards.
AACCAAACTTTATTCAGAATAAGGTAAGTATAGAACAAATGTATTCTGAAGGTGATTTTTAAAGAGAGTTGGGGGAGGTTATCAGAAAACATTTTCTTATTGTTCCTTGCACTGACCCTTACCTCAGATTTCACATGTAAATTAGACTGTAGGAAATTAGCTCCAAAATCTCATCTATGTCCTAGTGTAGTGATCTCAAATCTTTTCAGGTTGGTCTCCCTGCTCCCCACCCGCATCTCATCTCTTATCTTTTCCCCTCACTAATTTCTTCTCTTCCCCAACTCCTGTTTTCAGAGGGATGAAGGACGACTCCCTGTCTTCCTCTGGGATCCAGCTCAGCTTCTGCCCCTTTCAAGTATCTCCAGGACTCCCAGCAACGACCGTCTTTTTCCATAGGCAAACAAAAAGAACAAACAATGATGAAGTTTTTAACAGTCCCAAGACAGTGACAGACACTTACTCTCTTGTCAAGAGACTTCAGTGTGGAGGCTGCACAGAAATTGTGTAGGTAATAATCTCTTTTAATTGGATCACAGCATAAGACCAGAAGGAATCATTAGATTATTTTGTCTGACACCTCGTATATCACAAACGATTATAACTTAGACCATTACACTTCATCCCATTTATGCCTTTACAGAGCTCAATAACTTGCATTTGACTAAAACAAATCTTCTCGAAAGGTATCTGGAAGAAATAAAGAAAAGTAGAATTTCTCACTTCTTTTGGTAGTTTGTTCCACCAGTTAATCATCCATTAAAATCATTCTTAAACACAAAGGTTTATTTCCAGTTTGATTTTTTGTTACTACAGCACCTTACTATTGGTTCTTTTTTTTCTTTTTTTCCACGAGATTAAAAAGCCCTTAAGTATACGAGGTGTTCTCACAAAACGATATTTAAACACTGTAATCAAACTGCCTGTAAACCTTCCTTTTGACAGATAAAACTGTCAGAATATCTCACTGGAGTACATCTATCCACACTGCTTAAATCATTCTTGTGGCTCTTTTCTGACCCACTTCCAATTTTTTAACATCTTCTTCGAAATACATAAACCCAAACTGCTCCAGTATCAGAATCCCCACTACAATATTCAGGAACAGTCTGAAGACTGTAGGAAAAAAAGGCAGACATTGAGGAATTATAAGTAATGACCTCACGGTGTGTAATGAAAGAGTCAATGTTATTTTACCATCAAAGTGCAGGATAGGAATTCAAATGTCTGGGGTTTAGTTCTCATCATATTGAAGACTGTTATGTAAATTTGGGTAATTATTTTTCAAAGTTTTCTGATTTTGTTACATCAGATGTACCAAACTGCAAGTAGGACCTTCTCAAGGGTGTTGCAACATTTAGTTCTTTATAGTCGCTAAGTGCTTTGGGATCCCCATCAGGAAATCATTATTACAATTAACATTCATATACCTCACCACATTTTTGTTAATGTGACATCAATAAAGGTATTCTAGAAATCATTACTAAAACGTCTGTAAAGTACTTCTTTGTGATCTGAAAGAATATTGAATAAAGTTGAAGAGAGGTAGGAGTGTTTTTCTGATTTCATGTCTGAAAATTAAAGGTTTGAAAGACAGAAATAATTCTTAAGAAGACACTCCATCTTCCCCTTTAACAATGAAGTCCAATGTATTTATGCATCTCTACTCGTTCAGTATAATTCTTCTATGTACATAAACAGAAATACATATTAATGTACAAAGCTTAATTCTAAGGTTGGAAGGCATAATGGAGCCTAATTTTATTATACTAGATATTTTTCCTAGAGGTGCATATTGATTTCACACTGTCAAACAAACTGCAAAATACATTATAACAAAACAATTAAAACTGCTGATAATTATTACAATTAACTCGCTGCTTCGTACTAATGGAATGTTCAAGCATCCGAGAATTCCTGATTATCAGAAACTAATGGATGTTCAGAAGGGGATGTCATTTTCTGTAGCAATTTGTTCTTGGCCGATTTAATGTTCCCTCAAAAGAGTTTTCCATTCCTAAATGTCTCATTTGCGGCTTTGCAAAGGAAAGGATCGTGACAGTATTGTTTCAGTGCTTATTTTGTCTTCAGAAGGCTCAGGTCTATTCACTTTGCTGTTATGCCAGGAACATATAATGTAAAATAAAACAAGACTTGAATCATTTTATACATTCATTTGTTAAACAGAACTGGAGGATTCTCATTTACAGCAGTGTTAAATGTGAACTAATTCTACTGAAGTGTCCAGAGTTTTGGCTGAAAGAAGGACACTGAATCTTGGTCCATTTTATCTAGCCGTATTTCTGTGTCATGCGTGCTACCCTGGCTGCAGGAAACCTCTTTATTATACAGCTCTTGATCCCTGTTGTGCTGCTGTAACACTTCTGATGCTGTTCCCGTGCCTGACCATGACGCTGCTCTATCTAGGTTGCCAGAACAAGCACCCAAATGGAGTTTAGCTATTCAAATCCAAACAGTACCAGCAGTAGCCCTTTGACGGAAAGAGCAAGTTCAGAACATCAAGGGACAAGCTCTCCAAGCTGACTTCTGTCCACATGCATTTCTTGCACTCGCAATGCCAGTTGCAGGTCAATAAAATGTTGCCCTGAAGTGGAATCTTTTCTGCAGGGTCATATAGCTGATTTGACAACCCCTTTATTGTGCCACTGTTAAAACTCATGCTACAACAATTTCATCTTTAATTTGCTTCGTGAAATACTGTTATGTACTTTTCAATAGGGAGCACTGTGATCAAGGGTGGCATCAATTCTATAGGACACCTGTTTTACAGAACAAAACTTCTCCAGTGACTAACATCTTGGGAAAACACATTTCTCAAAAGCTACAGTGTCTGCAAAAGCATGGGATAATTAAATTCCTTTTTAAGATTTGTATTTCTAGTATCTTCATTTTGTTCTTCAGAGAAATAATGTAATTAACAGGGACAAGCAAGTAGTATTAATTATTTCTTCAACATCACCCCTGTGTTTTTGTGTATTGAACTTACAGGAGAACATGGCTTGTGATGTAAGGGTCTTAACATCTTTTACAAATAAACAATACAATTCAAATAAATAAACCATCACAGCCTTATGAGCCTTCCAACAGAAAAAACAAATGAAGGTGAGTGAGAAGAAAAGCTTTATATTCCTTCATTAGATATGTTTAAGATAAGATATAGTCTGAAGAATAACAGTCTCTCTTTGAATTTTTAAATAAAATTCTCAATAAACTGGGGCAGAATTTCCAAGGATTACTTTAAGACCTTTAATCTTTTTTTTTAAGGCAGGAAATACATTAGTGCTTTGCTGATTTTTAAAGCAGGAAATACATCGGTGCTTTGCTGAATCAGGGCCTAAAAGAGCAATCCAGTCACACTCTGGGACAAAAATATCACAGTGTGTAAAATATCCATAATGTGATTAAGAAGAAAAAGGTCATTCTGAAGCTTAAAAAAATTTAAGAGTTGAAGCCTTAAAATGTTTCCACACCTAGGGTAAGCAGTACATAGCTTCACTAATATGTTCATCTAATAACACAGCTTAGCTAATTACACAGCTCGAACAAATAGCTTTGTGTCACTGAGGACAGAGGTAAGGAGCAAGTAAGCCCATTCTGGAGTTAAATGGCAGAACAACAGTTCTTACAAAACGCCACAGCTAACAGAGACCAAAGGCAGAAGTCCTCATCACGCCATACGTCTATTACACATACCCAGAGAAGGAACCAAGTCAAGTACCTCAGCAAGTCTGTGGTAAGCATTAAGTTTGGGGGGAGAGCACCGAGCAGGGAAAGATTTGGAAGCAACTGAGCAAAGAAATTGCCTTTTGTTGGAGCCTGAATGTGCTCATTGAAAGAGGACTTTTTTTGGTAAATAAGCAAGGTGGCAAGAAATAAATACCTGTCTCTATCAGGAACTTCTCCTCCTAATGGGAAGACCCCATAGTATCCCAAACATGGGGTTTTCCACTTAGATCATATGACAACATATTAGTGCCAAGAGGCATGAGCACCTAATTAATTAGTGTGACCAATATGTGTCCCTACATCTGCTATATTCATTTAGAGTCTGGTGTGCCATATGAGAACAGCACCTTTTTGTGAATCACAGTATGTCTGGTTATATACTTGTACTGCATTTAGCCAGTATAGCCACGATTTTGACTACAGACTTTAGGTGCTGTCACACTAAGAAACAATTTTTTTTTCCTATTTCATCTTAATTTTAAAATGGCAAAGCAAAGCAAAATGCTGGTGAAAAATTAGAAAAGGTTATAAAGCTTTTGAAGGACTTTGGAGTACTCTCTGCTAGAATACAAAAAACCCTATTAGCTTCTTTTTCTCAAAACATAAATGTGGACTCACATCTTTAGCAAATATCTGGGAACAGCTGAATTGTACTACAATTTCTAGCACAGGGTTCTTCTATGATCTTCTTTTACTACAGTCTCTTCCCTCCCACCCCTTTTTCAGACTCCATAGCCAGGCTGTCATAAAGACTTGCTTAGAATGATTCACACTTTAACAGTACTATGGATATGTAAAACATGAATTAGTCTTACTAAAAGAATTAGAATCAGAATGTAAAGCAGAGAAAAAAAACATTCTCAAGGAGCTGTGAGGTTCACTGTAGCCTCAGTACCAAAGTCAGCTCTTGGGCTTACTACTTCATGGAGATTGCACAAGCTACCACACAGGGCAGAGAGATCCCACAGCGTGCGTCTTTCTCTGCTCAGTTCAATTAGACGTATCCCAGGCTCACAAGCTTGGCATGCTCAGACAACTTACCTGCGTTTGTAAACCAATTATTTTTTTATTCTTTTTCTTTTTTCCCCTAAAGAAACTTTCCCAAATATTCCCATTAATCAAAGACTGCGGATGTAAGGCATCACATCTCAGTTCTGACATCTCAGTAGTCTTCTTAGACCTGAAGGTCATTAGCACATTCAAGGGTCTGAAATGCACATAACACACATTTTAATTCTGGCAACGTGACAGAGTAAACCAGGAATGAACAGATGAAGACATGTGTCATCACAGATCCCTGGAAGAACAGCAGGAGGCATTGAAGGTAAATACAGTAACAACACGTCCCAGCCCTAGCTGAATTTCAGCTGGAAAATGAGAAAATGAGCACAAAGATCGATTGAAGTCCCAGCTGAGTCATATGACACCGTTAAGCACAGAGAAAACCTTTCTTTCCTCATATCAAGACAGTTGACATCAGCTTTATTAGCTGAGTTTTTAATTCTTCATTGTTCACAGCAGAATGCCCCTCCCTAAAAAACTCAAAACCATCGGCAGGCTGAGCTAAAAAGATTGTTAACTGTTGGTAAGTGGGAAAAACTCTTTAATTTAGGCATTTTATGAAGGACACAATAAAACGAAGTAAGACAGCTGAACAACTTCTTGCCTCCTGCAGTGAATTTTAAATACCCAGAGAAATAAAAGGCTGTCATCACCTCAAGCAGTTTATGGTCAGCCTCGTAGACGGGCTGAAGCAGCGTGCCGTGAGAGCGGGGGCCAAAACAGTCAACCTCAAGCTTTTGGCTTCCCAGCTGAACAGAGGCTCAGATAGGTCACAGAGGTGAATCGCGTGGAGCTTTTGATAGAGTGTTTGAAACGGGGAAGCATTTTCCATTGTTCGCTTCACTTCTGGAGGCACACAGAAAGCATATTTGTGTTGCCAGTGGGAAAAGACTTGCCTTTTTACCACGGGAGTGTGCATCTGCCATTTTTTTTCGTGACCAAAATATTGACGACTCACTGCAGAACAAATGTGATGGATACAAGAGTAATCAAGCAGTGAGTGAATCTGATGAGCGCATTTCACATCTGAGACTTGTTTCTCCTTCTCCATCCCAGGCTGAAGTAACTGTGAATTATTTTAATTAATCTGCCATAGAATGTCATAGTCTAAATGAGTTGAAAAGATTTCGATACAATCCATAGCACATCACAAATATCACCTTCAGCTACAGTCATTTCTGTAGTCTTAAATCTGAGAGACATGCAGATAAGATGACAGGTGTAGCATAAAAGAATAAAATATAGTAGAAATCAATTACAGTCAAGTCATTTTTCTTCCTTAAGCAACATTTTTTTATAAAAGAGAAATTACTACAACAAAAGTGACTGCAATTTCCTTAATGATTGAAAGATCTACATATTTTCCCTAAAAACTAAATTTCACTCTTTCAGTGTAAATTATAAATAAATTGTCTGGTTTTCTATGATTGCTATAGTTCATCACATTGGAAACTGTGCCACCTGCACTGAGCGATACATTCAGTAACTCATGTCCTAAACAATCAGATGTAATTAATATGATAGTCACAATTAATATGATGTTTTCATATCTAAGATGAAACAGGCAGATGGGGACAAGAGTCTCACATGCATCTGGTACCAAATAATAGGAGCCTGGCAGGAGATTTTTTGCTTGACTTGCTATTTACATATTTGATTAAGTACTAAGAGATTTTATGTGTGAGTAAACTAGAGACCAAGACATCCCATAAAAATTCCAGCACGGTAATCTTCCAGTTTCAAATGTAAAATATGTAGCGCATGCAGCCCACCATCTTCCCGTCTTAAGAAGGGAGTCAACCTTTTCAAGCTGTCCAAAAAATACCATTCTCAGCAATGCAATAGACTGCATAATTAGCAGTAAGAATCTCTCCTGATAGTAGAAGTCCAATTAAGAAATGAAACACAGACAATGAATGTATTTCTGACATTTTTTTTGCAATTTGAAAATCTGAGACCCACAGAGTTTTACTGGGATAGTGGCTATGCTCCCAGTGTTAGTAAGCATGGACTGCCCACCCCACCTTCTTCTGAGAGCACCTTTCACAAACTTCTTCAGTACAAATTGTATGTCTAAGGTATCTGACCGCCTGACTCTGTCTCCTGCTGTTACCTTTCCAGGCCCATCTTACCTCTGACAATTCAGCCAGTGGAGGAGGAAATAATAACTCTGTCTTTTTAACAGCAGGTTAATTTTTGAGCTTTCATGATATATGAAAGATACATCCTGTAAATCCATCTCCTGCATATATTTTGTCTCTTTCATGAGAAAGGAGCTCTCACTCTGTCATGCTGAAGCTATTCCACTTTTTATGGAATAATTAGCATTGGGTTAGAGCAACACTCAGAATCACCCTTCAATTCTGTCCATTTTGAGATAGAGGACTCAGGCTAAGATCTGGTCCTAGATCCTAAGTAATTTAGTCTCTTCTTTCATGGACATTTTCTTTGCTTTTATAACTAATATTCTAAATATTGCTTTGGGTCATAATAAAATACATGTTTCTTGCTAGTGCCAGTCTGCCTGGGCAGTTCAGGTAGTGTAGTGGCAGTAATCCACTCTCTTCACTATTATGTGGCTATTTTCCTTCAGTTATGGTATCTCCAAACTGTACCAGTGATTATTTCCTCAAAATTGGGTTTTGGTTTGGGTTTTTTTATTTTATTTTTTTTGGGGGGGGGGGGGGGGGAGGGGCTTGGGACATTTTGTTTGGGTTTGTTTTGGGGTTTTCTTGGTTGGGGGCTTTTTTTTTCCCCAGGTCATTCCTACAAAAAGGAAATACATCAGGCTTGGATCAACGGTAGACAAGCAGCTGGTCAAAGTTATCATTATATATACAAGGGCTGACAGTCTATTTCTGAAAAATTCATGTGAATTTGTATGAGTAATATTTCCTAACAGGAATTCTATGATAGTGGAGCCTCATATGAGGCACTACTATTAAAAACTCTTTATCAAGTGGTTGTAGGTAAGTGGTGTAACTTTGGATCAAGTGGTTGTAAGTGGTATAACTTTGGATCAAGTGGTTGTGAGTGACTCAGCTGAAATGAAGGGGAACCAAATAAAAGCACCTCTATAATTAAGGTTTTAAATTCAAAAGAGAAAACTTGCAGGAGTTGAATTGAAAGTGGCAGAGACTTAGAATCTAAATCAGAAGTACAGGAATTTTCTTCAATTTTCATTACAAGCAAAGTAGAGGAAACTTGGAGAAAAGGGCCTCAGATCTACGTGGACGAAAAAGTGTCTTCAAAAGAGAGAAAAGCAGTAAGGCTGCAAGAAAAGGAAAAAAGGTTTAATCAGTAGTGAGAGTTATGTGATACAGGTCAATATGTTTAGCGAAGAAGTGAGAACTGCAAAAGCCAAGATAAATTAGATCTTGCAAAGGATATTAAAACAAATACTGAAAAGTTCCTTATTCACATAATTAAAAATAGACCAAGGAAAGAGATTAAATATAATCTAGATATGGCCCCAAAACCTGAATTAATATTTTGTCTCAGTTTTCAGTAAAGTTGAAGGCATTAAGCATACTAAAAGAGGCAAGCTAGCTTATAGAAATCAGGGCCTACAAATGTAAATTACCATAAGTAGGATGCAAAAAAAATCTCACTAGATATTCAGTGCACTCAGGTTGGGGGACATGATAATCCCTATCAGAAAGATGATATGATATGTCAGGTAATTCTAAGTCTTTCAGGTGAGTGTAGCTGCTGTTTTCAGTCCATATAGTACCACTGCAGTTGCAAAAAGAAAAATATGATTTGGGCACTTATTGTTATGTAATGGTTTAGAACTAATTTGAAGGAAAGAATGAGTTAAGACTTAAAAGTAAACAGATAATAAGATAAAAAACCCCATAAACTCATAAAAAATGTGATAGCCAAGCTAATAGACTGCTTGGATGTTCTTTGTAGATGATTTTAAATGAGTGGTAGATAAATGAAATAAGGGGGAAATGACCAATACAGACCTCAATAAAGAATTTGATATCGTAAATCATACTAATAAAAATTAATAGTATAGTGCACAAGGTCATGTAATTTGGGATTAATAACAATACTTTTTGCTGTCAACTAGGATTGATAGCATGGAGGTGAAGCGGCTGCAAAACAGGCATGGCAAAAGGAAAATGCGAGGGTGGGAGAAGGAGGAGCAAAACCTGTTTTTTTAACAGATACATATATGAAAGTTGTCATTAGGACAAAGCGACCTCTGTCAGTTGAAAGGTTTACTTTTGGGTTTTTATGTGACATGCTCCTAACGTGTTAGTTTAATGTGATGTTTAATAAAATTATATATCTTTTATTCAATGAAAAACCTCATGTAAAATAATACATGGATCTTGTTAGAAATAAGAATACTGTTCCAGATTATTCAGACAGATATTTACTCCTCAAAAATGGCACTAGTGGAACACAGATACCCTAATAATGACATATAAAAAGAACATAATGACACAAACACATGCACAAAAATAAAAACAATATTTTGGCAATGGTCAAACATATATGCACATGGGATTGATGATAATTTTTCTTCTGACTAGATCTTATGCACTGTTTCCCATAGATTAATATTTATATAGAGTATGAAGCATAGTAACATCCTTATAAATAATAATTTGATTAACCTCATAGCTTTAGATTAGATTTCTGGCAAAAAAAACATAAGGACACAATCTCTGTTGCAAAGTTTTCAACTCAAGCTTCAATTAAAAAGTTTACTAAAGGGTGCTGTGCAGAGAGATGGTGTCAAAGCTCGACAGGCAAAGAAAGTAGCTTGACTGCTGTCAAATCTGTTGGCCTTATGTTTCTTTCCTAAGACAAAACATGCCATACATATCTTATATACTTCTACTTTCACATTCCACAGCTGATTGCATATTTCAAGAGAATTAAAGAATAAATTCATTTTTAGAGCATACAGAACTCAAAACAGGGTTTAACAGCACTTGACTGACCAAAAGGGAGCCACAGTCTACCAAAGTCCAAATAAAAACCACGGAACAGAGGAAGCCACAGTGTAATTATTTGCTCAGAAATAATTCATAAGTTAACATTTTTCACTGACAATCCCTCCCAGGTGCAACTCAGTAAGGAGCGTTCTGTTAAAACATACACCCAAGGGCCCTTTCAATTTCTGGAACATAAAACTGAAAAAACGTGAAAAAGCTTCCAAATTTTTTCATCTCTTAGGCTGTTGCCTCTAGTTTCTAGATGCCAAAGGCACACTTGATTATATAAATTATATTGGCCAGACAAAACTTCATATTTTGATAAAACTTTGAAAAGGAAAGACTATTTGGTGTTCTGTACAGAATATTGCAAAACCTTAGAAGGACCAATTGAACAACCACAGAGATGTTGTGTAAGGTTTCCTTACAGAGAAATCAAGCCTACTTGCTGATGTTTAGCCACCATACTTTCCAATTCTTCTATAAATGTAGTATAGTATAACTGCTTTGTCAGATGAACTATTGTTTTCCAATCAACATGACATAACCCCATATCTGCAGGCATCTAATTCAAAAACCTATTGAGATTCGCAAATATTTTAGGGACAGACATGAATATGATAAGATAAATGTCAGTTAGTTTGGTATAAAATTTTACAGTTGTTCAATGAAAAATGACTGGTTTGTTTTCTATTGTTCTGAATGTTCCTTTATTCAAACCAATTTGTTTATGTATTTGGATAAAAGAAGTAATTTATGTCTCTGAAGAAGAGTTCCTACAGCTTTTACAGGCTTCCATGGATTAATCATATGCTAGCTTTTTTTTGTAGCAAGGTTTTACTGAAAATTAAATTGATCTACAGAGTCTCTCACAGTAGCAATTTGCCAAGCAAGGATATCATCAGTACCCATATAAATGAATAAAAGCATAATATCAACATTGTTTAGAGACAACATACTATCTCTAACTCTAAATTAAACAATGATATTATATGCCTTAATGACATGATAAACAAACATACCTTCAAATTCTTATTTTTAAAATGATATGACTAAATTAAATAATTCTATTGTGATATCACCACCTGTGTCCTTTTTTTATGAACCTCACTCCTAAATAGTTATTTCAGTGATTCAAGTATCTGGAATAATTCACTATCCTGACATGATGAACCATTCACAGTGACTTCATACCTCCTGTTGTAAACTCCAAAACCGGTACTTAAAAAGTGACAAGACTTTTTCTTGTTTTATTTGGCAGAAGTGATCTCCTTAAGAGGAGTATTCTTTCTGAGACTTTATATTCTCTGCAAGTTCTCTGACACTATTGCCAGGATGCTTTAAAGTGAAAATCAATGCGAGTTGCAGCAGCTTTGAAAGAAAGGATAAAAAAAAAAATCCTAAAAAATAAAAATCATGGGGTATCTTTCCCATCAAAATTTTGTAACTGGATATCTCTGCTTTCCTGTACCTGAGACTGGCTATGGATTACTAAAACTACAGATGATGTAAAACTGAACAATTAGCTGTTAAACCCTTTTCAATGAGAAGCATTGGAGTTTCCTTCTCCCATTCAACCCAATCTGAAAGGCTCACAACTACTGCAAATCAAATAAAATTTGATTGTAAGGTAAAACCCTGTAGTCATGGCCCCAAGAGAGTCAGTGGGGATTTTATCTTTGATTTCCATGGGGTTAGGATCTCACCCATAATGACAGTGCTTGGGGGGGGCGTAAGAAATGCTGTGAGGTGACTTAATACCACTTTGCAGCATAGTCGCTGTAAAGGATCCTGCCCCAGGCAAGAAAACTCTAATTTTACAAGGTGACTTGAACACAGGTTAGAGACTATTCATGTTCTTTTCACATATATAATACTGCTGACTTTTCCTTAATTGGAGTAAAGGTCTGATTATCCCCAGAGACACCTCAATGTATTTCTTTTTAGCCCAGACTTTAATCCCTTTGCTGATCCGTCATTTCTTGGGTCTATTTCACTTGACAAGGCCTTGACCAAAGGCATACTCCAAAATTCTCTCATCAAGAGCATGTAATTGATTGCTTACGAACAACTTGAAGACCTGCGCTCCCACCAATGAACCATAGGTCATGGATCTTGGCATCATATTAGAGCTTGATTGCAGCCAAAAAACTCTCAGATCCCTTTTCAGATCAACACATAAGCAGATGCACTACTTACACTGCATACACATAATTATCATCTGTTAAATAAAATCCATCTGACCTTGACTGCGTGCTAGCTGAAGTGTGCATACAGCACAAACGTGGAAACAATGAGCATAAGCTCATTCATTGCCTTCAGGATAACGGATTTATTTCTACGCTCTGGGTAGAATGTAGAATCATCCGGGAAAGCAAAGGAGAAATCCCAAATTGTAGGCTTCTCCCTCCTCCGCCAGACCTGGATTCTAACTCCTCTCCCACAGAGCACTTCTGGTGCTCGTTTGGTCAAGAATGGTATTAGAAGTAGCAGAACAAATCTTTAAAATAGATGTAACATTAGTTTACATACGGTCATCTAAAAAGAGCTGTTTTCAAATGTGAAACTGAGCATTCACCGTATTACATATAGGTGTTGTTAAGTATTTTTCTGTGGTAGTTACACTTTCATTCTCATTCATCTTAATTCTATCTCTAATTATATTTTTATGAAACGACATGCTTGTCACCTAGTGTGTAGCGCACCTTCAACCTGTATTGCTTGATAAAAATAAAAATAAGTTATTTTCAAAAAAACCAGTGCATTCCTCATACTATCACTGGAAATCCATACTGTGTTTATACTGCTTCAGGGCTTCTGATGACTAACAGTCAGTGCAACTACAGTATACACAATTTAGAAGTTGAATTAAGTTTAATATTTAGGGCTTACGTTTCATGAAGTACTACTGCGACAAGGGGAAAGGTTTATTGGAAGAATGCAAGATTTGTTCACTCTGCGGTTCTGTTGCAAATTATTTCCCTGTCATCAAGTATAAAAGAAGGTCTCTTCTCAAAAAAAAAAAAAGGGGGGGGGGAAGAAAAAGGGCAACAGGTTAAGGTCAAATGATGCTGATCTGATGTCATTTACACTGATTTTACATTTCTACATGAATGAAGCTGGTTTGATTTTCCACTCTTCATGGATCAGAATTGCATTCCCTGTTTTAATGTCACTGTATCACTGCTGGATTTTTTTTCCCCTCCCGTTTATTGTTCTCACTTGCTAATGTCAACTTCCTTCTTTTGTCACATTCTGACGAAGATGCCAAAGGAAAACATCATTAGCAAATACAGAAGTCTTCAATGACTGAACTCCCATTGCTGGGAAAATCAAGGCACTGATATTTAAATACAAATTCCTTCGTTCGACAAAGTCAATCTGGCAGACCTTTACCTGCCAGGATAACCGAACTCCCAGTCTAAAACAAAAATGAGCCTTTTGGATTGCTGGGGGTTAAACCAAGCTGCCAGGAAAGCCAGGGGAGAGGATCTGACTCCCAGATGCCTCTGCTAGAGAAATTAATCCTGGAGTTTAGCGTCTGGATCCTTCAACTGCCAAGCTTGCCCCAGTTGTGTGTTTCATCGCCGGGCCAGATTAAAAAAGAATGATGAGCAGGAGCAGGTTCTGCACCATCAGTGACAAAAAAAGGAGGAAAAAAAAACCAAAACAAAACCAACAACTAAAAGCCTAGAAACAAAAAAACTTTAAATCAAGCGTGTCTTGCCATTGCATGTGTATGCTAATGCACTCTGAAACAATGCCCTGCTTTAAAGCTATGTCAAGAAAAGCCAGTCAGGTCTGCCGGTTTGTTTTTGCAAACAGTATTGAAGTTAGAGGTGGCAAATTTGTGCAGGTTCAAACTCCCATTAGGGTGCCACCTGTCAAGTTTTTCTTTGAGAACACAGGTTTATAAAATGGATTTTGTTTCAGGGTGATAGCAACCCTCATCAAGCATTCCGCTCTCACACGCACCCCATACACTCATGTAATGTGATTTCAAAATACAGATGGGCTCCACCTGCTAAACTCAAATCCAGATCTGGGCGTAGTTCCCCTTGCAAAGTTCAGACATTATATTCTGGGGATTTGAGCTAGTCCCATCATAGTTTGGAGTCCATCTGCGAAGTTGGATGTGCATTCAGATTCTAAAATCCCTACTTCGTAATTCATGTCAAGATCCTCATACTTTTATTTGCATAAATGTAGGGTGCTCAGGAGCAAATTTTGACATTTTGCCTATGCATACTTCAAGAAAAAAAATCCTCTGTAACTCCAACATTTTGGAATCCAGCATTTTCCAACTCAGCTTTTCCCCTTCTCAAAACAAACTTTGAGACCTTCAATCATATCATCGGGAGATGAAAAAAAAAACAGGACAAAGCATCACTTATCCTCTCACCATATTGATGGCAGAGATGGAGTGAATCAGCAAGGTGAGATCCCACATAACAAAACTTATTTTTAGAGTGGGCCCTCAAAGATAATGCGTTCCTTGGTGAGGTCTATCTAATTCAGAGGAAGGAAAAATTAATCCAGCTCCATAGTTTCAGTAAGATAGCTGTAGTTTATGCTGCAAGATGACTCTGTGTATGTTACATCTAAGGAAGATGCTGTCTTGGTGGTAGGAAATGTATCTCCTTGAACAGCTACAATCTGCTATAGGCAAGGATGATTTATTTATCTGCATTATAGAGAGGCCAGGGCACGCTGAAGTTGGTGATAAGAAGAAATGCGCGCTGGGAGAAGTAGCAGGGTGAGAAACTCATAAATGCTGTTCAGCTATTCTTGCTGATGCTGGAGGAGTCTATAAGTAAGTATACATCAGAAATGGAGGTACAATGCTCAGATGAGCAGATGCGTACTTTCCCCCAGAAAGATCACACAGCAGAGCACGTTACTCAGTCTTTTCCAATACAAGTCTAAATGCAGCCATTTTCTTCAATTTAGGTGGTCATGCCTACTAGCTTAACATCAACATTGTGCTATGGCTGGGTTTACATGGCCAGACTGTATCCAGAATACCCTGTCAGTGTTAGACTTTGGCTGGTATAAAATATGTTTGTAGACATAAGCACAAGCAAAAAGCAAAAAATTGCTTCTGCAACCACTTCAGACAAAAAAAAAAATCATTTTGTTAGTTTATCCCTTACTCCATGAATAATAGTTTGGTCAACATGGCTAAGACTTTCAAAAGCTTCTATCGCTGCTAAGGGACACAGTTGTTAAGATGATGTAATTTAAAGAAATACCATTTTAGAGAGCACTGTAGTCAAGTTATTTTAAAAACTCGGCTTTCATTTTCTTAAGTAGGAAAGCAGAAGGTCGGTATTATCCAAATAACTACTCATTTTGAAAACACTGGACCACACTACTGACTATTGTTGCTTACATATAGCATAGCTACAACATACATTTGCTATTGCTACAATGGAGATTAATACAATTACAAATATTTGGGAGAACAAAAGGCGAGCAGCTCCAGTGCCGGCACGATCTGCAGCGGAGAGCCCTAGCATGGCGCACAGGGGGGTTTCCCAAACTGGGGGAACCTCGGGGGAGCCGAGACACCCACCAGGAGCCGGCAGCTCGCGTGACAGCGCCTGACGAGTCCTGGGCAAGGCCAGGAGCAACAGCAGCCAAGCGTCCTCCACACGTATAAAGGAAGCCCTTAGGGAGCACCAGCGACCAGGAGCACCACGAGCAGGGTGGGCAAAGGCAGTTCAGCACGGGCGTAACACGGCAGTTTGCATGGCAGTTCACATGGAAAGCGTGCAGGAAGGGCGCTGAAGCTCCGCCAGCTTGACGAGGGAGTAAAGTTGTCCACCCAGCAGAAAGCCATGGCCTCTCTAAGCTCTGCACCCACCACGACTGACGCAGCTTCCCAGGCAGAGCTGTGATGGGAACACACTGCCTCCAGGTGCCAGGCTGCAGGGTGAGCCCTGCTCTTACGCCAGTACCGGGCGGCAGCAGCGAGCTGCCTGTGGGAGGTGCACCCAGGTAGGGGAACTCCTCCGCTCAGTGACAGAGCTCCGGGAGGAGGTGAGTAGGCTGAGAAGTATCAGGGAGTGCGAGAGAGAGAGAGAGACTACTGGAATCACACCCTGCCTTCCCTGAGACAGGCCCGACAGGCAGACAGGACACATGACACGGAGGATTCCCTGTCCTCTCTCTGCCTGGCTGAACATGGTGAGTTAAGGGACAGGGGGCAATGGCGACAAGTTCCTGCCCAGCGCAGCAGGCACGTCTCCTCCGTGACTACCCCACCCCTCCAGGTACCCTTGCATAACAGGTATGAGGCTCTGCAAGTTGAACCGAACAGTAACGAGAACAATGGTTCATCTAGCTTGGAGGGGTCGCCGAGGTTAAGGCAGCCTATGCCCTGCACCAAAACTGCTTCCATAAAGAAAAAAAAGATGGGTCGTTGTCATAGGAGACTCCCTTCTGAAGGGAACAAAAGGCCCAATATGCAGACCAGACCCACTTTTTAGGGAAGTCTGCTGCCTCCCTGGGGCCTGGGTTAAAGGTGTGAAGAGAAAGCTTCCTACCCTGGTACAGCCCTGAGATTACCATCCGTTATTGACTTTTCAGGTAGGCAGCGATGAAGTTGCAACAAGAAGTCCAAGGGCAATCAAAAGTGACTTCAGGGCCTTGGGATGACTGGTTAAGGGATCAGGGGCACAAGTAGTGTTCTCCTCTATCCCTCCAGTTGCAGGGAATGATGAGGGAAGAAACAGCAGATCAGTACCTGGCTCCAAGCCTGGTGTCACCAGCAGAATTTTGGGGTTTTTGATCGTGGGTCAGTTTACAGAACACCAGGTCTGCTGGCAACAGATGGGGTGCACCTGTTTCAAAGGGGGAAAAGGATCTTTGCACAGGAGTTAGCAGGGCTCATTGAAAGAACTTTAAACTAGATTTTGAGGGGGAAAGGTATAAAATCAAGCTCGCTAGAGATAAGCCTGGGGGCAACACGTCAATGTTTGAGGGATGGTGTGTTAGTGACGTCCTTTGGTCTGCCATCTCAGTGGGGGTAGGGGATGGATATTCATGCAGCAGCAAAGATGCAAGGGTTATTGATGTATTAGAAACCATGGAAGTGCCTGAGAATGGTCACGTAGGAATTAGGGCTTCTCCCCCCAAAAAGGTAGTGGGACCAATAGCCCAACTGAAGTGCATCTACACCAATGCATGCAGCATGAGCAACAAACAGGAGGAGCTGGAAGCCATTGGAAGTTTTCCTGGAAGCAGGAAAACTATGATATAGTTGCCATCACAGAAACATGGTGGAATGACTCCCACAACTGGAGTGCTGCAATGGATGGCTACAAACTCTTCAGAAGGGATAGGCGAGGATGGAGAGGCAGTGGGGTAGCCCTGTATGTTAGGGAGTGTTTTGACTGTCTAGAGCTTAATGATGGTGATGATAAGGTTGAGTGTTTACGGGTAACAATCAGGGGGAAGGCCAACAAGGCAGATGTCATGGTGGGAGTCTGTTATAGACCACCCAACCAGGATGAAGACACAGATGGAATATTCTATAAGCAGCTGGGAGAAGTCTCTCAATCGCTAGACCTTGTTCTTGTGGGGGACTTCAACTTGCCAGACGTCTACTGGAAATACAATACAGCAGAG
The DNA here is from genome assembly GCA_009819775.1 of Phoenicopterus ruber ruber. NCBI lineage: Eukaryota > Metazoa > Chordata > Aves > Phoenicopteriformes > Phoenicopteridae > Phoenicopterus > Phoenicopterus ruber. The sequence continues at coordinate 182,653,099 of CM020215.1, read as the reverse complement.
AGGAACCAGCCTAGGAGCTTCCTGGAGTGTGTGGAAGATAACTTCCTGACACAGCTGGTGAGTGAGTCAACTAGGAGAGGTGCTCACTGGGCCTGTTGTTTGTGAACAGAGAAGGACTTGTGGGTGATGTGATGGTTGGAGGCCATCTTGGGCATAGCAATCACAAAATGATAGAGTTTTTGATTCTTGGAGAAGTAAGGAGGGGGGTCAGCAGAACTGCTACTTTAGACTTCCAGAGGGCAGACTCTGGCCTGTTTAGGGGTCTGGTTGACAGAGTCCCTTGGGAGGCAGTCCTGAAGGGCAAAGGAGTCCAGAAAGGCTGGACATTCTTCAAGAAGGAAATCTTAAAGGTGCAGGAGCAGGCTGTCCCCATATGCTGAAAGACGAGTTGGCAGGGAAAAAGACCAGCCTGGATGAACAGAGAGCTTTGGCTAGAAATCAGGAAAAAAAAGAGAGTTTATAACATTTGAAAGAAGGAACAGGCCCCTCAAGAGGACTACAAGGATGTCGTGAGGTTATGCAGGCAGAAAATTAGAAGGGCCAAAGCCCAACTAGAATTTAATCTGGCTACTGCCATAAAAAAACAATAAAAAATGTTTCTATAAATACATTAGCAACAAAAGGAGGGCTAAGGAGAATTCCCTCCTCTATTGGATGCAGGGGGGCAACATAGTGACAAAAGCTGAGGAAAAGGCTGAGGAACTTACTACCTTTTTTGTCTCAGTCTTTCAAAGTAAGACCAGTTGCGCCCCGAGTATCCAGCCCCCTGAGCTGGAAGACAGGGACAGGGAGCAGAACAAAGCTCCCATAACCCAAGGGGAAATGGTTAGTGACCTGCTACACCTCTTAGACACACACAAGTCTATGGAGCCAGATGGGATCCACCCAAGGATACTGAGGGAGCTGGCGGAAGTGCTCACCGAGCCACTTTCAATCATTTATCAGCAGTCCTGGCTAACCGGGGAGATACCAGTTGACTGGAAGGAGGATCCAGGGAACTACAGGCCTGTCAGTCTGACCTCAGTGTTGGGGAAGGTTATGGAGCCAGTCATCTTGAATGTCATCACACGGCATCAACCAGGTGATCAAGCCAAGTCAACATGAGTTTATGAAAGGCAAGTCCTGCTTGACTAACTTGACCTCCTTCTATGACAAGGTGACCCACTTAGCGGATGAGGGAAAGGCTGTGAATGTTGTTTACCTAGACTTTAGTAAAGCCTTTGACACTGTTTCCCTCAGCATTCTCCTGGAGAAACTGGCTGCTCATGGCTTGGACGGGTGTACACTTTGCTAGGTAAAAAAAATGGCTGGATGGCCAGACCTAAAGAGTTGTGGCGAACAGAGTCAAATCCAGTTGGCAGCCGGTCACAAGTGGTGTCCCCCAGGGCTCAGTATTGGGGCCAATTCTGTTTAATATCTATCAATGATCTGGATGAGGGCATCGAGTGCACCCTCAGTCAGTTTGCAGACGACACCAAGTTGGGTGGGAGTGCTGATCTGCTGGAGGGCAGGCAGGCGCTACAGAGGGATCTGGACAGGCTGGATCAATGGACCAAGGCCAATTGTGTGAGGTTCAACAATACCACGTGCCGGGTCCTGCACTTGGGTCACAACAACCCCAGGCAACACTACAGGCTTGGGGGGGAGTGGCTGGAAAGCTGCCCGAAGGAAAAGGACCTGGGGGTATTGGTCGACAACCGGCTGAATATGAGCCAGCAGTGTGCCCAGGTGGCCAAGAAGGCCAATAGCATCCTGGCTTGTCTCAGAAACAGTGTGGCCAGCAGGACTAGACAAGGGATCGTCCCCCTGTACTCGGCACTGGTGAGGCTGCACCTCGAATACTGTGTTCAGTTTTGGGTCTCCGCACCACAAGAGAGACATTGAGGTGCTGGAGTGTGTCCAGAGAAGGGCAATGAAGCTGGTGAAGGGTCTAGAGCACAAGTCCTATGAGGAGCGGCTGAGAGAACAGAGGTTGTTTAGCCTGGAGAAAAGGAGGCTGAGGGGAGACCTTATTGCTCTCTACAACTGCCTGAAAGGAGGTTGTAGTGAGGGGAGTGTCGGTCTCTTCTTCCAAGTAACAAGCAATAGGACAAGCGGAAATGGCCTCAGGTTGCACCAGGGGAGGTTTAAATCGGATATTCGTAAAAATTTCTTCACCAAAAGGGTTGTCAAGCACTGGAACAGGCTGCCCAGGGAGGTGGTTGAGTCACCATCCCTGGAGGTATTTAAAAGATGTGTAGATGCGGAGTTTAGGGACATGGTTTGGTAGTGGACTTGGCAGTCCTGGGTTAACGGTTGGACTTGATGATCTTAAAGGTCTTTTCCAACCTAAATGATTCTATGATTCTGTGAAATGTTTCTACATACAGTAAACAGGGTTTATCCAGTAAAAACAAAAAAAAAAAACAAACAACTTTTGAGAGTAGAATTCTTTCCATCTATAGGAATTCCTTTTTCAGTATTTTTTTGTTTTTCAGAAATTCCTTTTTTTCAGATTCTGAGGAAAAAAACATCTTTTCCAGTTCTCTTTCACAAATGAAAATGTAAGACAATTTCTCCATTATTTTCTGGCAAAAAAAAATTTGTGTGTGCCATAGGACAAATTTAGGCTCTAAGCTCAATTATTTTCCACGAACAATCAGAAGTAAAGCAAATGAAAATTCACTAGATTTGTAGATAAGTGTGTGAGCTGTTGTAACAAAGGGAATATTTATGTTATTTATTTGTTATAACTTACTATGTGAGCATTATGGTGTTTGTTAAAAATTGAAGTAGCTGGGCCTAAGGGAGAAAGTTTTCCTTTGTGCCTTGTTATGCCTGTTTTGGTCTGGACCAAATTGACCCCTGTCCCAGAAGACTTGGTCTTTTCTCAAGAGTGACTGAGCAAGCTCCACTGGAAGAAATATCTGAAATACACAGTGAAGCAGGTAGAGAAAAACACAGAAAATGGGGAATTTTAAATATAAATGGAGCCAAGAGACTTATAAGAAAACCAGGGAACTTTCTCACAGCAGAGGTGAACAAGGGGGGTCCAGACTGTATAGAAATTGCTCAATTTAAGAGTTTCTGGCTGAAAAGCAAGAGCTTTTTTCCTAGTTTGAGTTTATTTGGGGTTTTTTTTTGTTTGTTATATTTCTGACAAAACACAGCTTTAAGGATTGAAAGATATAAAGATTGATTTTAGTATCTTTTAGTATTCTCTCTTTAAAGAAAGAATGGAGCAGTTCCACTCCATGGCCTTGGCTGCCTGGGGTCCTATCCCAACAGTTTTGTAAGCTCCTTGTCCAGCTCCTTAAAGCAAGCACAAAAGAAACTGGCATAATTTAGGCTATCTGACTGTAGACTGAAAAAAAAAATACAGAAATTATCCACCAAAGAAAGAAAATCTGTACTGTTTCATGATGATGTAAAAACTAAGTTGATAATGATGTGGGACACCTCGAAGATACAAAGTAAATGGAACACACCACAGCTGGTACTAATTCTAGCATTTTGATTGGAAAATCATAAATATGGATATGTACTGTTGAATCATACAATTTAAATCAAGCAATGAAATTTATTAGCTGATGAGAAATGTTGAAGAGGTGGCAGAAAAGCTCTCAGAATAGAATCTGTTTCCTAGTCAAATCAAAAACACATATTCTATAAAGCAGATGAATCAAACTGTAATTCAATAACTTTAAATACACAAAGTGGATATTATGAATCAGACGTGCGAAGCAGAGGGGCGTTGTCTACCTCCGGAAAATATTGTGTGGGTAATCTTTTACATACCACTTCTTTTGTGTCATAAGTCATGTTATTGAGGACTAGATGCAATACAAGACTTAAGTGCCTATCTAACTTAGATACAGTGTAACATTTAATTTTTAGGCCCAGTTCCCAGAATGAAATTCGAATCGCAGAGCTAAGCACACATAACTTGTATACAAGGCATGAAAAGAATCTCAGAAGGGTAACAAAAAAACCCATATGATGAACAAGAAGCCAAAAATAAGACATAAGGAAATGCTGATCACTAAACTTGTCTGAAATCCAATGCTGTGTCTGGAACTTGAGTCCCAAAAACCTAGGCACCCTTCTTCATTTTGGAATCAGGTCTGAAATTCTCTCCCGAGCCTAGGAGAGAATTATTGTAATCATTCATTGTTCTTTCAAAGAATGAGATATCCTGGATAGGGCTTAAGGCACATTTACGTTTTGGAAGAAGGAACAGTGCTTGCCATGAGAAAAACATGGGGCTATGCCCTCCTGAACCCTAAGGAATTCTCTTTTCTTCATTCAGAATTGTTTGTCGGGTTTGCCCAATGACTATTCCATATAAAATATATAAACAAATGCTGGCAGACAAAAACCCATGACGATCCCCTGGTAGGGGACTGCTTCAATAACTGGACTATGGAGCTATTCTTCCTTAGAATGTTCTTCCTGATCCTGCGCTTTTCCTGCAGTTCTGCAGTATTACAGTGCTACAGTGGTACCTCATCGACAGAAGCATGGATCCATATCTCCACATAACTCCACTTGACTCACCCTTTGCTATATATGCTGTAAATTGAGTTTTTAGATGGCACTCCTGGCAGGCAGCAATGCTGGGTTTCATCTCCTTTGCGCTAAAAAATAGGAAGGACTGAGATCTTCTATTTCTCCAGAGATTGCCCTACCTAACAGGGGAGAGAAAAGTGAGGAGAGAAGGAAAAAATTTATTCCAGTCAGACTTTAAGAAGAAAACAGATTCAACAGCATTTGAATTAGCCTGAGCAGTTCTGGGTATGCACAAAAGGAAGAAACAAGGACAATAAGGACATTTCAGGCTGGACATGAACATTGAATTTTAAACACTTTTACATATAGGCAGATACTAAGCAAAGATTTCCTTACGTAGTAATACTGGCCGTAGTGTACATTTGCACTGCTCAGTGGAGAGCAGGTCCACAGGAAGGCTAATGCATGTTCATTGGCAAGCACTCCATACAATTTAAATCCATTACACTCTATATAACTTAAAATGAATCCTAAAATACCTAGTGATCCATTCCATACATATCCAAAGTGACTTGCAGTGGTATTCAGTTCTTCCACAAAATAGCCCAAACCAACTTATCTGCTCCATATTCGCCATAAGACATCACCCCAAGGACCTTTTGGAATATACATATCAAACAGACTTGAAATGGACAAATTCAGGGCCTTGCCATCACCTGGCCCATCAGTACTGCAAGAAGAGGAACGAAATGGCAAGAACGCTTCTACTGCATTCCAGAAATCTCTCAAAAATGGCACCATGCAAGTTTGGAGAAGGGCCTGGACCCACACTAAAGTCACAAGACATGTATTTTTTGAGACTTCCTGAGTCTTGTTTTAGGTGCCTAGTATCCCTTCAAACTGAACTTTCAGGACTAATTTTGAAAGGTTCTCACATGCAAAAAAAAATTTGGTAGCTGAACAACCACTTATGATCCCTAACTATGTATAAGCAACAGTAGGTCCTTACTTTCACACACAAGTGGCATCGAAACCTTGCTTGCAAACACCAAATAAAATTAAAAGATACTTTTTATATAGGTGAAATCAGCAAAATTGGTCTACTGTTGACTGGATAAAAATGGGTTAATTGTGAAATTGCATGCTCTTCAACATGAAGCCAATTTACACAGAACAACAGGAAGGATGAAGAAATTTAAAAATATAATTTAAATGAAACAAATGCAGTATAAGTAGATCCACATTCTGAAGGATAAGAGGTATGTATTATTCAGAAAAAGCAACACTACTGACATTACTAAAACAGGTAAAAATAAATAATGCTGAAAAAAATAACGATGTGGAGACTCTTTAGTTATGTTCTGAAGTTCCTATTATAAATAAAAGATATTTAAAAATACCTGTACAAAATAATCACAAGACTGGTGAAAGTGCATTTAATAACACACTATTAATAGTCATCTAGAATCTGTCTGTGGACATGAAATCTGTTAACGTAGGAGACCTGTACCTGCTGAATCTCATCCCAAGTGGTCACTTGCATCCCTCAAAAACAATCTGTTCTGATAGTAGTTTATCCCTTTTCTGCACGTTTTTAATTGACTATCATTTGTGTCAAACAATAGGGAATTGGGGCTTGTACCTTCATCAGCTACAGGTCATAACCCTTTTTCATTCAAATGAATCTATTAGTGAGATTCATGAACTGAACAGTGTAGAAATAAATCTTATGACTACATCAGTACAACAATGGTAAGGGTTTGATGACAACAACTAAGGCCTCATTTTGCCTAAGAGGAAAATAATAGTTTTGTAAGCTATAATGAGAAGAGAGAGGGATGATTCATTCTGGGATCCTTAGAAAGAACTGAAAAAGAATTACATTTCACCAGGGAAGTGAATCGTCCACCTCCATGTGGTTACTAAGTAAAAAAAAAAAGGAAGAATAGGAAAACGTATTTTGGACAGAGAAATATCAATGCAAACCAAAAATGACAGATCACTGAGTCTTATGCAATGTTTTGGAAGAACCTGCCCAAAATAATATCGAACTAGAATCATAAATGGCATCATCTAAAGAAATTAGGAAATAAGCTTTGAACTTAATTACATATATATATGTCTATATAAAGTCAAGACACATAAAAAAACTATAGGTATGACTGCCTTATTCCTTAGTCAATTTAAAAAAAAAGCCAACAAAATAGGTGAATAAATACAACTATGTCACACAACCTATTACCTACCTCATTTGTTAGGAGTCCAACAGAAATGGTCTTCAGTAGCAGTAGCAGCAGCCAAACTGTGTTTTAACGTTGAAGCAACCAGATGAGCAACCCACTGAATTAGCCCTGGGAGTCTCAAAAGTCACAAGCAATGTTCCAGGTGGACTCATGCACTACTGCTTTATAAAACAGTAGAGGTACAAATGGAATAGAAAGGACTATTCCTACATGTATGTGGATTAACAGTCATTTCAGGAACCATTTTGAACTGCATTGTTAGGTCCCTTCTGTGCTTTAAACTGGGATAGGTCTGCTAATTCAATTCACTTATTTCATCTGCATTATGCAGGCATCAAAATGAAGAAAACCAGTAATGAGACAGGCAACTATTTCCAAAATTCTTCAGGGATCTCCCATATCTATATGCTCCTCTTCCTGTTCCCTCTTCTGAACAGTCACTGTCATTGTCTTTACTCTTCTCCATCAATGCTTCCACTGCCTTCGGCAAAATCCTTGTTACCCTCCGGAGTTATACTGCTTCCATTGAGGACAATGCAGTAACTTCCACTCATTTTAATGGTCCGATGCCAAGGCCTAGCTCACTAACTTTTCATCTTTGTCTGAATGTCTCTATCTCTGTTTTTCTAATTTTTCCACTTCTTTGAATTAGCTTATGATTGCATTCTCCGCCTCCATTAGCAAATCTCTCTACTGCTCCTGTATTTTACCTATACTCTATAGCATTTATATTATTTAATTATGTGAGGTGTTCTGGGAAATAGTATAATGAAAGGCATTATACAAAGCAAATGTACATTGTATTGTAATTTGGTTTGGTTACTTCAGTGTATTTATATGTTTCAAGACTTTCTTCCCTAATAGTTAAATTCATTTATGTCACAGATGTTTGGTTATTGGTCTCCTGCCTCTTCTTAGAGGTACTGTAATTGAGCACCTGCGTGTGGGGAGAGAGGGAATTGGGGGTTCTTGATTAATTTTCTCCAGCTATAAATTATTTATTGTCTCGTACCATTCTCCTGTCATCCTCTTTGGGACTCTTTTAAACTGCCAGAGATACCTATTTACTTCTAAATGATTGCTACTCTGTGCTCATTGAGTTTTCCTAGATGACAAACACAGAAGAAATATTAAAACTAGCCGTATCTAACTACAATAGGAAGGGGTGGCATAGCACAAATTATTGCTAACAGTGGAGTCTAATCTTTTGAAGTACTGAATTCCAGGTAGGAAAATCACATTAGCCTCGAAGAATGACTAGTGAGTTTAAACTTTCTGGGCAGCCTGCTGTAGCTGACCCTGTTTGAGCACGAGGATGGACTACCTGAACCCCAGCGGTCCCTTCCCACCTCAGCAATTCTGTGATTCTGTGACAGAGCTAATGAAGCATCAAGTTATCTTTTTCATAGAAAGTTAGGAAAGGGAATTTGTCTCCTTACAATCCCATGCACAAGCTTGGGCAAATCCCACTACTTCTTCGATCTGTTTCTCTGTATGTAAAATGAACCTAATGTTACTTGCCTTCTTCAGTGTGACACTTGCATACATGTTTTAAAAATAATAATTACATTTTGACTACATTTTACATTAATTTTATAACTGTCTCTGTTTTAACATAGACATGAACTGTCTTCAGAATCTGCCAAGCACTTATCTCACAAAGATTAATGGGACCTTGAAAAAAAATGCCAGCCCTTCGGATGTTAATTTTGTCATTCTGGCTCACAAAAAGCCCTTGAATAAGAGGAGAAAAAATAAAATTGTTATCTTGTCACAGGAAAATATTGTCCACACTGTCATGTGGAAAAACACTCTACCTGACAATATCTGGAGAATAGCAGTAGCTGTTACCTCATGGTAGCAGAATCATTATAATATACCCAATAAATAGAAGGTCAAAGGTATGGCGCAAGAGAAGTCAGGAAAATAATAACAACATTTGTAGGAGCCAGTGGAAGTGTTAGCAACATAGCACCCAGGCTCAATATCTGGCTGAAGACTCAATACACACGTAAATGGATGACTGTGAGCCAACATCATCTGTGGAAAACATCAGGATACAGACAACTTATATTGTAACTGACTCCTTAAGTGACTTCAAAAAAATATTACAGGGAGGCATGACAGAATCTATAACAATCTTCAGCAATATTTTAGATATATCAAGAGTGGGATTTTTTAAAGCATTCAAATGACCTGGGAGTACAAGTCGACATAGCTACAGTTTATTATATTGAAATTACAAGAGGTAAGAAAAACATCACAATTCACAATATCATCTCTGTCTGAAACCCTGGACCCTACTTCCTGAAAAAATGTTCTTGTTGGAAAAGGAAACTTTTAAAATGAGAACACTCATATCTGCCTTCAAAATATTTATTTCTATAGCCCGGAAGGACAACACACTCAAAATAAATACACATTGTCATACAGAATGCGTGCAAGGCCTTATCAGCAGGGATACAAAGCTACACCATCCCATTAGGTTTTAGTGGGAAGAAAAAATGATGATACATAACATACTGCTATATCTAAAGCTCCTGTCACAGTGCTGCTGGTGTGCTGCTGCTCAGCTTTGATCAAATTACTTTACACCCGTATTTTACACATGACGAGAGATCCAAAAAAAGATAATGGAACTCCTCTTTCCTGGACAGTCAAATAAATCCTTGTGCTCCCTCCGCACTTACTACCTGTGTACACTTCAAATGGTCTACTGCAGTCAAAAGCAGCCACTGGAAATTAAACTATGTAGTCCCTTCTCTATATCAGTGCCACATGCCATTAGCACTCTTTGCTGAAACCTATAGGCAAAGAACATGCGATGGAACACAAAATCTGCAACAAGAATCTTAAATGACTTATCCTGATTATTTATTTAACAATCTATTCAGCTTTGCATATTATTGACTCCCTTCACAAACCATGAAGATATTTAGTAGAACATATTTTTACCTGTTTTGTCTGAGCATGGGCATTTGTATTTACACATGAATTTAAAAAGATATCTGCAATGGTATTTGTTCATCCCAATGTATATTCACCTTCCTCTCAGAACAGGACTCTTTCAGAGAGGGCTGACTCTTAATCCCAGCAATATTTCTATATTCAAACACAATTACACTAAAAATAAAACCATCATAACAGATTACCCATGTATACATTGAAATTTTTTAGGGGGAGAATAGGAAGATTCACTCATTTAAATACAATGCATGAAAGACTGAGGTTTTCATTTCCTAACCAAGTATATTGATAGTATTTTAACTAAGCCATCATCTTTATTGCACTTCTACAAAGACCTTATCATAAACCAGCGGTGCTCAAGGCATACTAAAATTGTAAGGATTTTCTCTCTCAAAGAATTAACACAATGCCCCTCTGGCACTGTTTAGAAATTCTTCATTTGCTCCACAAACATTAAAATTTTGGCAGAGCATGAGTGTAAGAGAGAACATCAAATTATCATTATTTAACAGCATTCAAAATCAGGCTAATTTTTATAAATGATTTCTAGAAGGTTACTATCATGTAAGACAATTAAAAAATAAAAGGACAGGAAGTTTTCAAAATTAAAACCTAAGTTACAAATATTGTAAATATTAGTGTTTTAGCACCACGGCCCAATAACTTTTGATTAGCAATGCTAAAGTAATGCTATCAACCCTCCTAAAGCAGCAACAATTCCTAGTGATCAGCCCTGTCATTTCCTCTCTTTCATTTTTCGATTACTTGTAGATGGATATCATGAGTACTCTTACACCAAGCTATTGCATTTTAGTCAATTTTGAATTAAAAATATGTCACTTTTCTTTCTATTCAGGACAGTTTTAGTAATTTCAGACCCATCCTTATAAGGCAGCTTGCAGCTTCTCCAGAAACTTGATCAAAGGGTGTTGAGCTCTTGTTCCAGGTGACTCCTGACTACAGAGGGTCACGCACCACTTCAACAGGTACTAGGGAGATCCCAACGTAAGTACAAGATCTAGAGTGGCTCTCAAAGGGATAGCATTTTGTGTAGATGGGAGTAAGAAACTGCTAAGGACAGTGTACACATGCTCAGCAGCAGTAGACACACCACTGAGCAGAGTCCCCAGTACGCACTGGAGCAACTATTCTGGCTCAATGGAGACCTCAGCCCAGTTGGAGCTCCCGAGGACAGATGTAGCTCTGCAGACCTGGGGCCACAGGGACACGTGGGGCTTCTTGCTGATTCTGGGGTCAAGGATGATGGGCTCCTCACCTGCAGGACGTGAGCACAGGGGAGGGTCTCTGTCACCAAGTAAAGGAGCTGTGGGAGGAGGTCAGCAGGCTGCGCAGCGTCAGGGATAACAAGAAAGGGGTTGAACAGATCTTCTCTGGGACTCTGCAGGACACAAGACCCTTAGCTCCCAGCCGGACTGAAAGAGGGGTAGGAAGGGTCTGTGCTTATTGGGTTGGGAAATGGAGACTCCCAGGATGGTAAAGGCTGGAAGCTCATAATTTCTGGCAGGAAATTTTCAGTAGGATGGCTCCTGCTTCACTACAGAATAGGGTCAGTGCCCTTGTGGCAGACAGGAGGTGGGGAGCTGTCTCCAGCGAATCCTCTTTGATGATCACAGACTTCTTGGAAGAGATGGGATCCACCTGACTGTGTGGAGAAGAAGCAACTTAACCAACAGACCAACCAACCTTATGAGGAGAACTTTAAACTAGGAATGACAGGGGAGGGACATGATGACGCACGATCATTTGAGGATGAATTGGGATGGCAAGAAAAGGATGTCAGATCATGTGGAAAGGAGAGGCCTTATAATCAACAACGCTGGGCTGAAAGGGGCCGGTGTTAAGTGTATGCACTTAAATAAGGAAGTGCCTACAGGACTACATGATAGGGGAAGCTCTTGTACATTTTATGGGAAATCAGCAAGACTGGTTGCCCATCTGAAGTGCTTCTACACCAAGGCAGAAAGCATGGGGAACAAAAAAAGAGGAATTAAGAGATCTGTGTGCACTTGCTGGGCTATGATCTTAAAAGGTTCCCAAGACCAGTGCAAAAGTCCAGAGCAAGGAATACTTATTCTCAGTGGAGGAGGATCAGACTAGGGAACATTTAAACAAACCAGACATACACAAGTCCATGGGGTCTAATAGAATCATAGAATGGTTTGGGTTGGAAGGGAACTTTAAAGGTCATCTAGTCCAACCCCCTTGCCACAGGCAGGGACATCTTTCACTAGATAAGATTGCTCCAAGCCCCATCCAACCTGACTTTGAAATCTTCGAAAGATGGGACACCCACAACTTCTCTGAACAACCTGTTCCAGTGCCTCAACATGCTCCTTGTAAAAGATGTCTTCCTTGTGTCCGATCTAAATCTACCCTCTTTCAGTTTAAAATCGTTGCCCCTTGTCCTGTCACTACAGGTCCTGGTAAAAAGTCTCTCCATCTTTCTTGTAAACCCCCTTTATATATTGAAAGGCTGCAATAAGGTCTCCCCAGAGCCTTCTTTTCTCCAGGCTGAACAATGCCAACTGTCTCAGCCTTTCTTCATGGGAGAGGTGCTCCAGCCCTCTGATCATTTTTGTGGCCCTCCTCTGGACCTGCTCTAACAGGTCCATGTCTTTCTTGTGCTGGGGACCCCAGAGCTGGATGCAGTACTCCAGGCGGGGTCTCACAAGAGCGGAGCAGAGGGGCAGAATCACCTCTTTTGACCTGCTGGCCACGCTTCTTTTTGTGCAGCCCAGGATACATATGGCTTTCTGGGTTGCAAGTGCACGTGGCCACCTCACAACCAATTTTTCATCCACCAGTATCCCCAAGTCCTTCTCTGCATGGCTACTCTCAATCCATTCATCCCCTATTCTGTACTGGTACTGGGGATTGCCCTGACTCAGGTGCAGGACCTTGCGCTTGGCCTTGTTGAACTTCATGAAGTTCACATGGGCCCACTCCTCAAGCCTGTCAAGGTCCCTCTGGGTGGCATCTCTTCCCTCTAGCATATCAACTGCACCTCTCAGCTTGGTATGATCTGCAAACTTGCTGAGGGTGCACTCAATCCCACCGTCTATGTCCTTGATGAAGATCTTAAACAGTATTGGTACCAGTACAGACCCTTGAGGAACACCACTCATTGCTGGTTTCCACTTGGACATTGAGCAGTTCACTTCAACTCTTTGCATGTGGCCAGCCAGCCAATTCCTTATCCACCTAACAGTTCATCCATCAAACTCATATCTCCAATTTAGCGGCAAGAAGGTTGTGTGAAACCATATCAAAGGCCTTACAGAAGTCCAGGTAGTTGACATCTGTAGCTCTTCCCTTGTCCACAAATGCAGTCACTCCGTCGTAGAAGGCCACCACATTTGTCAGGCACAATTTGCCCTTGGTGAAGCCATAGTAGCTGTCTCTAATCACCTGTCTGTCTTCCATATGTTTTGTCATAACTTCCAGGAGGTTCTGTTCCATGATCTTACTGGGCATTGAGGTGAGGCTGACTGGTTGATAATTCCCAGTGTCCTCCTTTTTACCCTTTTTTAAAATAGGTGTGATGTTTCCTTTTCTCCAGTCTCTGGGGACTTCGCCTTTGTAGGATGCACATACAAGTGTTGAGGGAGATGCCTGATGTCATTGTGAAGCCAATCGCAATTACTTTTGAAAGGTTATGGTGATCAAGAGAGGTTCCTGAGGGACTGGTAGAAAACAAATGGCACTCTTACCTTCAAGAAGTAGAATCATAGAATCATAGAATTGTTCTGGTTGGAAGAGACCTCCGAGATCATCGGGTCCAACCATGCAGTAGGATCCAGAGAACTGCAGTTCAGTCAGCCGCACCTCAGCTTTGGAGAAGGCGATGGAGCAAATAACCCTGGAAACCTTTTCCAAACACATAAAAGGAAAGAAGGTGGTTGGAGTCGTCAGCGTGGATTTACAAAGGGGAAGTCATGCCTGATCAACCTGGTAGCTTTGCACAATAAAATTACTAGCTCAGTGGGTGAGGGGAGAGAAGTAGCTGTTGCTTATTTCGACTTTAGTAAGGCTTTCAAGACTGTCTCCCATAACATCCTCATAGACAAATTGAGGAAGTACGGATAAGTGGAAAGCAGTGTGGGTTGAAAACTGGCTGAACTGCTGGGCTCAGAGGGCTGCGATCAGTGACATGAAAAGTCCAGCTGCAAGCCATTCTGCAGGACATCCCTAGCTCAATGAAATTTGTATGCCTGACACTCCAGCGTGTTTATGATAATATAATTTCTAATCACAAGTGTTTCAAACGCAAGAGTCTCCAAGATCCCTTCAGAAAGAAAAGCACTAGTGCCAAGCAACCATCCATTCAAAGCAGTGTAGCTATTTATCGACGGTATTTCTCAGACATTCCTTTGAGCACTTTTTTTCAGTTAAAGCTACCTTCGTAACAGTATGTAAAAAAGAAACTTACCCAGAGAGACAGGCTTCAGCCTCAATCTTAAGATTTGCTGTGAATCAGTTTGAAAATGAACGCCATTAGAGAGTTCATGTATTTAGAAGTGAGCTTTAGCCTTATCTTTTTTATTTGGTTTATCACAAATGGCATAATCCGAAATGAGATCTACCTATTATGCTACCCCTAACAGTGTAAATACATGGTTAGTTGCAGGAGTTTACACCTACACATAGCTCTCATACATCCTGAAAACCTTCAAAGTGAAATAAATTTTAATTGTGAATTATAGAGAGGCAAATAAAACAAACCAAAGGCAAGTATCCTAGGAACATCCAAGAAAAACAAGGAAAACAATGCTTATTGGAGGCAACAGTATAATGTAGTTGATTTCAACATTTTCGGGTTTTAAGTTATGATGAGCCAAAAAAATGATCCAAATGCAATCATAAATAAACGCAATGCAAAGGACAAGAAGGGTAATACAGCCGAGATGCTAAGCTGATCAGATCGTAAAGACAGGTGGAAAGGAGGAGGAAAGACAGAAAAAGAAAAGGGAAGATGATCTGCATGGGGATTCTGCGAACTAACGGTGTAGAACAGCAAACCTAGCAGCTCTGGGCCACCACCTCCGAGCTCAGCTCTTTGTCATTCTTCATTAAGGGATTCTGAGATCTGAGTTTCTGCTGCAAGTAATTGCTACATATTTCCAAAATTATACCAGCCAGTGCTAATTCTCTCTGTGGTGAAGGTGACTATTGCCCTTGAGCATGGAATGCTCTGGGAAATGAGTTATCCTTCTAATGCTCAGAAGAGGGGATATGACGCTAGTACAGGAACAGACGCTGGCGTGTGCAGCAGTCATGGGTAATGCTTCATTTACTTCAATAGCTCTCTTTTTCCCTCTCCTTCCAAACTCCTTCCCAGTTACACATTATTGCTGCACTGAGGTGAATTAGTGGTGCTCTAAAAAGAAGGGGGAAATGGCATAATAAAAGAAGATCTAGAATGCAAAATATGTGAGAAACATTCTGCATTGCAAAATAAAATTGCTAAATTACTAAATAAAAAGAATGAGTCTACAATATTAACACTTACTCTTCAGCAACATCTATGACTTAACAGTACCAGCACCACACAGGACAGACTTTGTTTTAAATTAATAATTTAATTAATTACTAAGAAAAAAGAGTGTGTTGAAACCCTATATACATACATACAAACAGATTAAGATAGGGATTTTTTAAAAAAAAATGTTTACCATAACCTCAATTAAAGTTTGCATTTATATAATACTTTTATATAGATGTTTACATTTATATAATACCTGCTTTGTTTCAGGTAGAATAGGCACATGAGGGAAAACTGAATGTATACTGTAATTCTTAGCCCTGGCGATCAATTTCTTCAAACGTATCTTGACTGGCTTTTCATTTGTTCAAGTATACTTAGGAATAAATAAATTGAAGTTGGAGTTACAATTAGACACACCTTGTGATATATGAAGAATCTGCTCTATTGCTATCGACAACAGGTTCATGAATTTTTATGCATTTATTAAACGTTAAACACTGGTTATAGGTAGTGCTTTGGCCTGGAACAAACCGTGTGGTTCAGTTCAGAGTGGTTTCAGTCATTGCAGTGTTGATTCCTTTAACAGGAATCTAAACACAAAATGTGACTTCATGTATGCACCAAATGTGCCCCGGCATCACTACAGACAAAAAATGTGAATCAGTGACTAGTCCTTTGGGCTGCTGTGAACCCTATACGGAGCAGGGATGTTCAGTCTAGGAAATCATGCTAAGTCCAGTGCAAAGCCAAAACTCCAAACTCTATGTACAGCAGATGTAAATGCCAACTGACCTGCTTTGATCTGCTGATCCTTCCCCATTGGACCGAATTACTTATTAATGTAAACGTAGCCAATAACTTCTGGTACTTTACATTCAAACTCTTGCCCTTGGTGGGTGTTAGATAACCGTAACAGGGACTGCTCCACACTAAAACTCATTCTGTCCACAAATTACCCTTTTTTTTCCCCCACAAATCAACTGTTTAACATCCCAGATCCACTTCAGAATTTGTCTCTGCAGGAATGCATCTTTTGTTTTTTATGTGGCAGCAAGTGCTCAATTCCTTGCAATCCTCTGAATGCCACAATGTCCACCTCACTGTATCTTCATTGATCCAAGCTGTCTTTGACCAGTCTCACCTCTCAGTTTGTATAAGGAGATACAGGTGTCCATTTTTTATACTAAGTGGTAGTGCAGTGAGTTCATTCCTTTATTTTAAAGCAACATCCATGACAGCAAACCCGCCCTGGTGTGGGGGAATCAGACAACCTGTGCAGCAGGAACCAGCGCGGTACACTGCAAAGCAGTATTGTCCCTGGTTTAGACAGCTTTGGAAAACTAAACTTTGATTTCCCTGCTCTATTAAATCTCCTACAACTATCAGGCTGAATTTGCTGTGACTGTATACTTCTTCTTAATCTTTTTTGACACAATTCTCTTTCTCTTCATATCTATCCACTGGTATTCTCCCATCCTTGCTCATATTGTCACCAACAGGTGGACAAATCAAGTAAACCTAAGAAACATGTTCACTGTAGCAGAAAACAAAAGCATCCACTTCAAAAAAGAAAAGCAGAAAAGAAAAAAAATGTACATTGACTCACAGTTTCATTAATGTACTCAGCCTTAAGTTGAGATTTCATGAGGTAAATGGCCCAAATCAGGCTACAAAGACATTTGAAAATGCATATATATCTTAAGGCTCTATATGGCATTTGGCTTTAAAACAATTATTGAAGAATTCAATTAATTTTGCAGGGTACTTTATGCTGATCTGTAGATGTCATAAAAGAGAACTTCAGGCAAAAATAGCGCTGTCTTTTGGCACGAGCATTGCAAAGCAAAGCAACTCTCCTGGGACTGTCTATATTGCCAGCATTTGCTGTAGCAGCTTGGGGGACTGGGGGGGAGGCGAAGGAGGGAGGGAGGGAGGCAGGGAGGGTGCTGTCAGCACTGAACACCTTTCAGCTTTACAATTACCTTTGAGTAATGACTCTTGAGTAGCCATTTCAGGGTGGCATCCTTCAGCATAAAGGCAGCTTGTACATGGTCAGTCTGAAGAAAGAGAGAACTGTGCGGGTGCAGTGACAAGTTGAAACCGACTAAATTGTCATGAATGCTTTTCAATTCAGTAGTGTAATTTGCTGCATTAGACAAACTAAATTAGCTTTATATAAAATTCCTTCCTGTGTGATCTTAGACAAAGATCTGCACAACATAGCGCTATTCAAATAATCTGGAGAGAGAGATAACCCAAACAAACAAGACTGATAGTTCTAAATGACTCTGATTTGCTCCATTTTCAGCAAATGCTGTGAAGGGGCAGGGCACCTAAGATCTCAGGTCAGAGATATTCTTAAACTTCATTTATACTCAGTGGGTAGAACATAGAGAAGTCCAAGAGCTGCAGTAAATCTGTCCAATGGATGATAGCCTTAACAAGTCTGTTCTCCAGCTGGATGAAGCCATGCCATAGCAAACTACTATGACCCAAGAATGTCCCTTTCTAAATTAACCACTTGCTTTTCATAAAAAAAAAAAAAAAAACAAAAAAAAAAAACAAAAAAACCAAACCAAAACAAACAAACAAACAAACAAACAAAAACAAAAAAAACCCAAAAGAAACCCCTACAAGGTGCCAAAAAGCAGAGAAGTCTGACCCAATGTTTTTGCCTCTTTCTTTAAGCCTTCGTAATTTCAATGTGAGAAGGAGACAGGTGAAAGGAACATTTTGCTGCAGAGAGTTCTCGACATCTCTGATATATGTCTTCATCCACTTAAGGGGTCCATTTAGCATTTTGGGAAGGATTCAGTTGCCCGAACATTAGTGTCTAACGACTTTTGAGGTACTCTAAGGAAGTAAAGATGTGTACACAGGGATGATGGATACCACACAGGACTTGCAAGGGACTTGCACTCTTCAGTAGCAGCATCTGGGAGCCAGGCAGGATAGCCTACAGCATCTCATGAGCAAGAGGTTATTTATACACAACTCAAGCGCATAAAGCTATCCAGGTATTTATAGACAGCCTGACTCTGCCAGAGACGCACAATATAATGACAGATCTGATGAGTAGGTCTGAAGGACAGTAAGCATGAAATTAGCCCAGGGAAGGAATTTCCTTCCCATCCTTCCTTCTCCTTCAGCGCTGGACTGTTGGCACTGTTAAATTCTGTTGATATTTAACAAAAGCTAGCATCTGTGCCTTGCTTGCCTCCAATTACAGAGCTTCATCCTAGGGCCACTTTGGAGCTTCTTACAAGCGCTGATGCTTGAAGCACAGCTATAACAAAAGAATGGACTGACAGGTTTTTTCTGCCTCTAGCTACCTTTGTGCTCTTTTTTTTATTTTATTTGCCTCGATTTTGGTTTTGGTTGGCCACCCTAAATGACCAGCCTGCAGCAACGGCACCCCTGCAGGAGACCATTTGATCAATCCTCTCTCTATGCAAGGCCTCCCAGGAACAGAAAATATCAGTGAAGGATGCTTCCATGCCCCAATTACATGCAAACACACATCACCACCACTACAGCACTGTCACGGTTATTGAATTGGCTAGAGAGAATAACAGGGATTCTTCGTGATAAGCCATGATAGATAATGTGAAAGTACAGTTTATAATTGTTAACAATGAACTCAATATATGAAGGTTACTTCAGAATTGCTCTATAAAGCTACTTTAGGGATAAAATTCACTTCAGATCATGGTCAACATCTGTCAGAGAGAAGGAAAAGCCGAAGGAAAAAAAAAATCTATCCAATTTTATCCATTCTTATCTCTCTAAGAGTCTTCTCTGATAGCTAGATGACTAAGAATAACTGGTTTAGAACCTCACATTTAGAAAGTAGACAATATGAAATAAGAAAATAGAGAAAGGAAGAGAAAATGTAAAAGGAAAATAAAACAGTTCAACTGACGTCTGAGTTATATTGAACCAGGCATGTGTTCACTATCTAGCAAGCACTTGCTAGTTACATAAATTCAAATGTTTTTTGAGTTTGCAGTCTCTAAATATTCCAGGTTTTCTGCAATGAAACTGTTGGTCTTTCCTGAGTTATCACTGCTAGTGTTGATCATTCTTACAGGTTATTAGTAAGTCATATATGATACAAACAAAACATTTAGGCCATGAAATGATTGAAAGTCCTATTTTCCTATGTAATCAATTATAGCTATAATACAGAAATTCTTGAAACTATTGTACATTAAGGGAATCAATATATGTCTCTAGATCTGTACCTTTAATGTATAATTTGTTAACATATGTATATATTTGCAGATAATATGTATTTCTTGGAGACATTATGTAGGAAATACTAAAGTTGACGTAAACCAAACTGCAGATAAATTTCTGAAGTTATTTTGGACTGCATGTTTTAACATAAACTATAGAATTTAGTTCTCTCAGTTGTTTCCATTCCATCCAAGATATGATTTTCATAATGCTGTGAAAATTCACATTTTAAAAACAAGGCCTTTCTAAGGTACCTAGGCAGAAAAAAACATGGGACATCTGGCAACTCTGAAATTCTTGAATTTGATGTTAAGAAAACAAGTTCTCTGTTATAAACTGGTATGTACAATATCATGGAGCGTTACGGATCCAGCTCAGAAACGTATATATAATTTCTTGTGCAAACATACAGATAACTGCATATTATTTTTGCTGTATTGCAAAATGTTACTCTGGGGAGATGTCTGATATTCCCATCACACTAGTCAAAGTCAGGCTTAACACAAGGTATTGCAAGCAAGAGAAATATGCTACTTGCATGCCAAGAATCCAGGTCAGATCCAACAGTCTCTGAGACACAGTAGATTTCTCCCCTTTTCCCCTAAGGACCTCCAGGTTATTCAGCAAATGGAGCTGAACCACTCTACCATTTTTCAGTCACTGCGCAATAGGCCTTAAATGGAAAAGTAGTCCGACCGTGACATACAGCTTCAGATGCTGATTTGTCATCCAGCTCAACGAAATGCTTTACTGAAGAGAACCGAGATAGTAAATTTCTGTTCATATTCATATCTGCAATTAATCACAGATTCAGTCTCACCACCAAAAAAGCCCAGAATAGACAATCACCACTGATGAGCACTGGGTCAAAGAAAAGCTAAGCACACACTACATCTGTATTTTTCCCTTTAATTGAACTTCCTTCTTAATAGCAGCAAATAAAGTCTCCTTTCTCTGCTCATAAAAAACCTATATATCTACATCTTCAAACTCTAGTTTCACACAGAACTACATAAGTATGTCCACTTTTCATAAATATGCAGTTGATTATAAGATAGTTTGTATATCTTTATGACTAATTAGCACGGTTTTTATGACCTAGACCCCCTCCTATAAAAATCAGAACTACAGAATACCTGTAAAGAACCAGTAGGGATTTTTTTATTATTATTATTTTAAATTAAATACAACAGGGTGGCATTACTTCTTTCTCTTTTCAAATCAGTAAATTTTCCTCAGAAAATATGACTTCCTAGTACACAGGATGAGCAGGACTCACAAAACCTTTTTTTATATCTAAAATGTCAGAAGGTAAGTCCATTTCTTTGAAGACCTGTAAGGCTGGAAATTAGAGCTTTATGCTACTGGAAAGGATCAGTTTCCCAGTTTCTAGCTTTGGAGTATCCCAAGATACTGGATGTTAATGTCATGACATTTTAGATATAGAGAAACTCTTTTAAGCTATATTTAGAGGTTTCAAAGGCTCCCTCTGAAACTTGCACACAATTGGACCTACAGCAACCAAGGGATCTAACTTTATACTAACAGTACAAGAGATAATCCATAAACATACTTTAATGCTTTAAAATGCACCTAAAATAGTTTATTTCTAACATATGTGGCATGTACAGAAAATATGATGATATGATTATACATTAAAGGTTTTACCACCATAAATGTAGGTCATCCAGAACAAACACAACTGATAGCAAAGACTTTCAGAAAAGGTAGCCTAAAGTGAAAATTTTCAGTCCAAGCTTAGTCCAAAGTCAGTCTTCTTTTTATTTATTTATTAAGTCCACAAAGCACATATTTCTGTTTAAAGATGTAGCTTTTTTTCATTGCAAAATTCAGACTAGAAAATACCATTTGTCCCCCCCCACAACCTTTCTTGGTCCTTCCTTCAGTACCAGGAGTTCTACACAACAAAATAACTATTTATGAGGCAACATGGGGTTTTGTATAACTTTTTGTATTTTCTTCTGTTGTTTAGCTATGTGAAAAATGTATTCATCAGTATATCTTAAACTGAAGGGAGAAATATACATGCTTTTAGAAGGTGAATAGACAGGACCCTCGGACCCTTTCATTTGCAAATTTATTTGTAAAGTCCACTGGTGTTTGATTTTATTTCATATTCTTCATCATCCTCACCCAACTTATATATTACCTCTCACCTAAGTATAAAGGAATTCTAAGCCACAATCAATGTGAAATTTAGAAAAATAAGAAAAGTCTAATTGTTATTTTAGTTACCATCATTTTGTAAGGGGATTACATTGACATCAGATTCTCCTGTTCCTAGAGGACAATCATTTATTCGTTTGTCAGAGTAGATAGAAATAAAGAAACAAATATAATCCTAAGCATTTCCCTTAGGCTAATATTATTTCTATGTGATAAATTCCTGTCATGAAATATTTGCTATAAAGCTTGGTTTGAATGGTTTCTTTATGAATTAAAGAATAAATCATGGCCAAATACCCCTCTCTGTTACCTCAATGAAATCCTACGCAAAGCAGTGGTGTTTTACAGGGGCAATGCTAAGAATTTCGATTCGCATGAAAAAAGGTATTGAGCATGCCTTTTTTCTTTCTTTTCCCCTACAAATATTATAAGGTCATCCATATGCAAGCCTATCATAAGACACATGCTATGTTATAAGTGTTATTACTCAGCAGAATGCCTAAAATTTAGGAAGCAGACCTCTGAGAAAGTCAGCAATTTAGAGATTGTCTTACAAAGCACTGCAAAAGTAGATGTTCACACACAGCCAGTTTTCCCGTAAATGAGGTTAATTTGTGTTAGCAAACTGTCAAAGAACCTGTCATATTCTATTGTCTTACCAAGTACAAAAATGTTGAACAGATTACAAGACTGAAATAATACCCCAAAGAAATCACACACAATGAAGAAAATCAGCTGGTTTATAGCTTCTTATTTTGAAATTACACTTACATCTGATTCTAAGGAGTATTTCTTTGACTAATTGTGCATATTGAAGAATACTATTCTGCATTTTTATTTTCATAATATTTTCTTTAAAATTGCTGTAATAATGGCAATAGTTCTGGGGAATACATGTGTGTCGTGGTTTCGGCTGGGATGGAGCTAATTTTCCTCCCAGTAGCTACTGTGTTTTGGATTTAGTATGGGATTTGGTATGTGAAGAATGTTGATAATACACTGATGTTATTAGTTGTTGCTAAGAGATCAAGGATGTTTTCCAGCTTCCCAGGTTTTGCTGATGTGCAGGTGCAAAAACCTGGGAGGGGTACAGCTGGTATAGTTGACCCAAACCAGCCAAAGGAAGTATTTCATACCATAGACGTCATGCCCGGTATATAAGTAGGGGTCGGTCAGTGGGCTGGGCTCCATCCCTGGGCTTCCTCGCTCTCTCCCCTTGCTCTCCCTCTTTGGCTCTCGGGAACTTGGTGTTCTGAGATCACTGCTTGGAAAATCACTGTTCCAAGATCACTGCTCAGGATCGTTCCAAGATCGCTGTCGGTTTCACTCTGTGATTACTGCTCAGGACTGTGTTGTAGATACCACAATTATTGATACTATATTTGTGATTTTAGAAGTTTTAAGTATAGACTGTAGTCCTAAAAAATTTTAGGACAAGTTGTCGCTGCAGGTACATTTGAAGTAATTCTAAAGAAATAGGAACCAAGAGTAAGCTGACACATTAACAGCCGGGAACAGCGCAAAAAAAAGCTTGAAGATCAAATTCACAATTTACCAGGAAATAGCATACTTAGTCTGACAACATGGAATTCAGCGTATCTTAATATGAGTCAAATTCTGGCCTCACACTGCTTTCTACATGGTTTTCAGAATAATTGCTTTGATTTCCATGGACTTGATTGAGCATAGAAACATACAGCAAATAGTGAAATATGTACCTATTCTCTTAATGGTTAATAAAAACATCCAGTAAATAATGTTAAATTTCATAACTATGTTACCTTCTGGTAGATATACTTACTACCACAGGTATAAGACATGGACCTGCTGCAGTGGTTCCAGAGGAGGGCCACAAAAATGATCAGAGGGCTGGAGCAGCTCTCCTATGAAGACGGGCTGAGAGAGTTGGGCTTGTTCAGCCTGGAGAACAGAAGGCTCCGGGGAGACCTTATTGCAGCCTTGCAATACTTAAAGGGGGCTTATAGGAAAGATGGGGGGAAACTTTTTAGCAGGGCCTGCTGTGATAGGACAAGGGGTAATGATTTTAAACTAAAGGAGGGGAGATATAGGTTAGACATAAGGAAAAAAATTTTTACAATGATGGTGGTGAAGCACTGGCACAGGTTGCCCAGAGAGGTGGTAGAAGCCCCATCCCTGGAAACATTCCAGGTCAGGCTGGATGGGGCTCTGGGCAACCTGATCTAGTTGAGGATGTCCTTGCTCATTGCAGGGGGGTTGAACTAGATGACCTTTAAAGGTCCCTTCCAACCCAAACTATTCTATGATTCTATAAGAAATTGACAATTTTACCCCTGTTTTTTTATTCCTTTTTTTTTCTAAAAAAACCCCCGTATTCAATCAAATGCTTGATGTTAATACAGCATACTGAATAAATAAGTGAATACATTTCCACTAAAATACTTCAAAATTGCTTCTTTGTAGGCAACCTCTGAACACAGCAAATGCATGCTGAAATCATACTATATTTGCTTTCGTATCACTGAAAGCAAACAGCTATCTTTACTATGTAAAGTTAATGAGTACAATTAATGAGTCTCCAATACATGGGAGGAGATCTAGGGGAAAATAACATTGAATTCAGCTGTGTTACCCCAGGGTAGAATTTGTCTTATTGTGTCTTTGAACTACATTTCTCTCTGATAACTACATTAACTGATATTTTAGTTTAGTTCTAATATTCCAAACAGACTTTTGAAAAGTTTAATAAAAAATGCAGTGTCCTTTCAAGACTGAGTCTTCTCATGCTTCAAGCACCAGGAAGGTCTTCAAAAATCACTATGTCTACTGGTTAGCATTCATTAGAGTGACATTTATAATTTCACATGCCCAGGGCCGATTCTTATCATTTCCTATGAGGTTCGAGTACCTTGAACTCTTATTGATTACAGGCCATTCAGCATTTTTCAAGAATCAGACAGAAAGAGACATGAACATGCAACCACATGAACCATTTATCTAGACAACGAAATTAAAATCGTACAAGCTGTGAATTTAAAGTACTGTAGTCACATCTGCAGAACTTGCATGTAGAATTGTTTTTCTAAATAAAGTGTGTAAATATATATGTACACACACATACATACATACACACACACACATATATATAAAAATTACCAGATAGTTGGGAAGTGGATTAACCAAACTCAAACAAATGTTCGTACTCTGGAATAGGAGAATCCACACAAATGTTTATATGGGTCTATTTCAGCTTATTCTGTCACCACAATTATACCAATATAATCTAAAAAATCTTCGATAGAAACAGATCTTTATGACGCAGCTTTAAGTGGAATATTTCTAAATGGTGGAGACATCGCTCACATGAAAAAATGCAATGTACTAATTCTTCAGTGTGTTTCCTATTGAAAAACGTAGCCTCTGGAGTAAAGTTTTAAGATTTTGATTTGCAGATACAATATATTTACTGGATGATCAAATTCAAATGTGTCTGTTATTCACAGTATACTGTGTCATATCCTTTGGCTTTTATATCCTGAGTCATTTCATCTGTTTACCCACAGAAAGCTGAACTGAATGCGTCCCTTTCTTCCTACATAAATACAGATCGTCTATAACCTCAGACACAGACTTATCCCCTAGAAAAGATTTTCTCTGAAGTGTTTTTGTTTTCATTCTTTGCACTAAGCATAAAAGCAGAAGTGTTTGAAATCCCGATTTTTTGTTTTCCTTCATTATTGTTTCACAAACAGCTAATTAGAAAAGATATTTCATACAAATGATTAGCTCTTATGTCTGCTTTAACACTTGAAAGGTTACAGCAACAGGAAAAGGAAGAGCTTTAATTAAAGAATGAATTATTGAATACGCCATTTTAATTGATGTAGCCCTCTGCTATTATTTTGTGTGTTTATAGATATTTTATGTGATCCCGTAATCAAGATGACACACACACACAAAAAGCAAGACTTTAACTACTGAGGCTAAAGAAGGGAGGGCTGCTGTATGATCACATTCAGCCATTTAAGTTCAAGAATCATGTGAAGTGTGGTTTCCATGACAACAAGTCACTAATTGCTAACATAAAATAAAGTAAAAATCAACCTTGACGGAATTTGGCAGTGACATGGAAGCTGAAAAACCTTCAAAATAATTATATGACAATTTTCCTGTACGATGAAGAAATACAAGCAAACCCACCTTCTGAGACAGGATGAAAGCACTTAGAGTTCCAGGGTTATTTCAGATTTGGCAAAGCTGGCTGTATACAGTAGTCATTGTGTATTACACTTGATAGTCAACACCTACCTTCAGCAACAGATAAGGAAAGACGTTTGTGATGAGGTGATGAAGGATTTTTGCATCCTTGGGCTACAGATCAGCAAAGGAAAATGCTGTGGAGAATGCATGAAGTAAATAAAAGACACAAATAACAGGATTTTAGCATAAATTCACAGGGTAAGAAGAAAAACAAATTAAAGGAGAGCAGAGGGGAAGAAAGGAGCTAAACTCATACATGCCTCCCATGCTAACTTATTAGTAAGGGTTTCAGACACCTCTAGCTTGCAGACAAAAAGAGTCTTTTGAGACTAGGGGAAACTATTCGGGAAGCACAATGGTACCATTCAAAATTTACCGATTTATGAACTGCTGCATATCATTTGTAAAAATTGCTTCAGCCTGAGTTACCTTTCACCAGCTCTGTAAGTCGACTCACTGGGTCACTAGGAGTGAACAAGAACATTTTGATAAATTCAGTTTCCATGACAATGAATTAGCCATGGAAAAGGGGGAGGTGTTGAAAGATCTGTGTTCTGTAGAATACTCTTCAAATGTTTGCCTGTTTTCATTTTTAGCCATTTAGTTCTCATGGCTCTGTTCCAGGACTCTTTAATTCGCCAGTAGCTGTTTTTCCTCCACAGATTAGAGGAGTAATTCATCAGTGAATGTTTCACTCAGTGGTCCCATCTAATGTAAGAGAACATAAAAATGATTTTTTCCAATTATGCTTTTTTGTTTGTTTAGAAAGAATGCAGCAGGCTCCTTTTTTGTTGTTGTTCCACTACAACCTGGCTACAGAATGCTTAATCTTTCTTATTTATTGCCCACTACTGTACTTATGAGTACAATTGTAACTTGCAAGACGTTGGGAGTTCGTTTTAAACACCCGTGAGCCCCCAAAACAAAACAAAACAAAACAATGATTTGGAGTTTGCTTCAAAAGGAACAAGCCAATAAAAGAATGTCGTATTCCAAAGCCCGCTATAGTCTGCATCAGTGGGAACTGCTGAGAAAAAGACCTCAGAAAACAACCGATATTTATTTTTGATAGAAGTGCTTAACATTATTTTTCATTTGTCTGATTTATGAAAGTCTAAGCCAGTGGGACATTTGTTAGTGTCAGAACTAAAGTCTCCTCAAATTCGTGAATGTCTTTCTGCCATTGTCAGTGGGTCCTGGGTGAGGGCCTTATACCAACGAGATGAAGAGTGAAGGTATTTAACCGTTTACAAAAATATACTTAAAATTCAAGATAAAACGTAGAGGGAGATCAGGAGAGCTGTTTCTACTGACTATTGGGACAGACAGTTTTCCATCCAGAGACAATTGAGACAAATTTGGCTCCTTCAGAAAGTAAACCTGTTCTTAGTACCTCCAGCAATATGCTCCCCATTGCCATAAATAAAATTGAAAGGGCTGAACACCTTGCTTCCACTCTCTGTCTGCTGAATGGCATCATTTCATGTGCTGTACAAGAAATGGAAGGGTTTTTCGTGAAGTTGTTAGCGGCTGTGCCAGCTCAGCATGGGCTGAAGTGTCTGAATGATTTGCAAAAGAAAGAAAATGTTACTAGCAGAAAAAAAAAAGCAAGCAAGCCACTACACAGAAAAAAAGAAGAAGGGAAAGAAGGAGGGAAGAAAAGGAGGGAGAAAGAGAGGGGAGAAGGACAGGGGAAGAGGGCAGGGAGAGGGAGATGGGGGGGTGGAGGGGAGGAGAGGGAAGGAGGGAGGAAGAGGAGGGGAGGTGGGAGGGGGAAGAGAGGGGAGGAGGCAGGGAAGGAGACGAAGAGGAAGGGGATGGGGAAGGGGGAAAGAGACAGAAATGGAAAGGAGATATGGCTTTTATATGTACCCCTGAAAAACTGTTTTATGTGTATTTCAGTAAGAGACAAATTGCTGTTCACTAATATATACATATAGGTATATTTTATATGATATTTGCATAGGTATTTTGGTTTCTATCTGTCTCCATAGGTAATTCACACACAAATGAATACTCACAAATAAACGCATATTTTCACTCACAGCCTTTCACTCGTAGACACAAAGAGGGAGAGGAAAGCTTATTTAAAACTGTATTGCATGTGAGGCATCTATCCCATCCTAAAAAACTTCTAGTTGAAAAAGCACACCGATTTTCAAAAATGCAAATGCCATTAATACTAGCCTATTGTGAAAAAACTGCAGGGTTGGAAATCAAAGTAACTGTTTTAGTCAATGAGATTTAGTCATTCTGAAGCAGCCCTTCACAAAAGAAAAATAAGAGGAAGAAAAGATGAATCCGGGTTGATTGAAATTCAGTAAATCGGTAGCCTTGAGTCCCTCAGTCTTGATTTAAAATATCAGGGGCAGTTGCCGTCAGGCACTTGAGCGCATGTGGACAAGAATAAGCTTAATGACTTCTTTTGTTCATCTGCCGTGTGGAACTATTTCAACACTCTTATCTAGGATGTGAATGAGGTGTGCTAATAGCTCCACGTTTCCACTCCTGGAACCAAGGAACGAATGCAGGTAGCGTGCACGCAAGTCCCATTATATTAATGGTGCGAGATCGCTCAGCCTGCTGCTTTCAGTGAAACACGGTGCAATGCCCACTGCGAGAGGCAGATGTCAGACACTTCTTCTCTCTACCCATGACCTTCAGCTGGCACCAGACACTGCTGCACGTCTCGTCTTGTTAACATTTTCACAGGTGAGAGATGGATAAACAACGGTTTTCTCAGACCTGTAGATTGCTAATAAGCGTCACAAAATACTCAGTGGAGCTCAGGTGCAGATCATTAAAAAAGAAGCAAGAATGGGAGGAATGATGACATGTCAATCCACCTCAAGTCAAGTTTGACATCCCCGTGATACTAGTTAGCACCATGCGCAGGGAGTTTTGCCTTCTGTTCTCTGGAACTTGAACCAGGAGGACGGCAGTGGAACTTACTTCCAGATGCTTTTGGTTAAACTTTGAGCCCCTGCTCAAATTAAGAAAGAAAAGAAGAACATTCAAACATTCAAAATTTCAGTTTTTTTTTCTAACAAAGGTTTAAATGATCTAGTCAAGCACTGTGAACTTTAACTAATAGTTTCATGCTACAGTAATGGCACCTATTATTTGAATTCATTTCCCATACTGACAGCACAACTCAGGCATACTCCAAACTATGACATTTTAAGTGACTGGTGATTTTCAGTTGTGCTTTCTACAGTACACATATATGAACTACAGAGTGGAATTTATATGCATCTCTGTGTGTGTCTGTGTAGACTAGAGCTTACGCTACTTTTACTTTTGCTGTTATGTGGAGAAGTGTTAAAAAAAGTGCACTATCCTCAGAATATATGTGTTTTCCCATGCTAAATTTGATCAAAATAGGAAATACTTGACATTATGACAAAATTTCAGAAGCTTTCATTGTTTCAGTCAAGCCCATGCTATTCCAGCCTTTACGCTTATTGCCATATTTTATAATCTAATGATACAAAGCATAGAAAATAAATAGAAATGGTAACTCTGGTATTGAGCAGAAAATTAGTCACATTTTTTTTAAAGGATCATTCATCTCTCACAGGACCTCTCATATCTACCACACATTAAGTCATTCAATTTGTATGTGGTATTTCTTATACATAAAAACCCAAGTCGCTGGCTTCCCCCTCCCATGCACTGCAAGCAGACATATAGCCACAATTTGGAAAGCTGTACCTCTGAACAGGGAGACACTTCTGCTTTGCCGCTTCTTAAGCAGGGATACTTGAGGTGCATAAAATTGGAAGCTGATTGCAGACAATTCACAGAAAAATGTGGCAGGAAAGTATCTCATGCTTTTTCTCTCCTTTCAACTCATGAATACATAGTTGAAAATTTCATTTCAAATGAGGGCAAGGTTAGGTAAAGAAGGCTGAAATTTGCCTGGGTTTCCCCACACGGCTTGGGAATCCAGCCCTGTACGAGGCAAAACTTGGCTCCAGCATGTGTTATTCTGATGCTTCATCTTGCCTTGGCAAGATCACTTTGCGATGACGTGTTAACTTTGGATTAATTGCAGTTAAGGGATAAATCCTGCAACTCAAAGGTTAGCAGCTTGTGTCTCCTGAACTTAACATACGGATTCATTTTAACACTTGAGTATTACCACTGATTTGAAGCCGACCTAGAAACCAAATCATAGATGTAAGTTTGCAACGACAGAACAGAGACCAAAGTAGCTCTTTGAAATGACGAATCTATATATTTAGCAATCAATCCCTTTTCTTTTTAATGAGTTTTGCAAAAAATAAAATCCAATATTTTTTAAAATGGAATATTTTCTTTAAAAATACACATTTGCAGGCAGTGTGATATAAGAAATCTCTGTGTATCAGAAGATGAATTACCATTATTCATCTGTGCTTTTCCCAGTCATGTTATGGAAATAAATTGGAAAATGTGAAGATGTTTTCCACTTCTCTGTCATGTCTGTTACACTCCTATATATACTCTTTGCACAGATGTGGGGTGAGGTTTTCATTTTCATTTTTTGTTGGGTTTTTTGTCGTCGTTTTTTTGAGAATCAGGGGAAGTTCCCGAGAAATACAAATGAAACCGTTACTAGATCTGCCCTTACAGAAATCTTGTCAGTGTTAAAAATCAGTAAAACCTGACTTCAATAAATGGTATTAGGTTCTCAATAATGCCAAAGTCAATAGCTGCTCTTGTAACAGTGTTACAGTTTAAGCACTGCTGCAGGCCTGTGCTAGTCTTCGACACGGGATCAAAGAGATAAAAGCGGAGTGACAGCATCTCTTTCGCTTTATATTCTGCCACTCTAAGGATCTTTACACAAGTTCGATTCTCAGTGACATTTTGTCATTGATTTTCTTTAGCATATCTTTTGCATCAATGTTTTTTTCAGGAACCTCCTCCAAGGAAGATGACGTCTGAACGAGTTAAAAGCATGTGTGTCTACTCTATGAAAGACTGTAGGATGTTTACCCACCTCCTCTACTAAAGATCTGTAAGTGGCATACAGGAAGAAAGAACCCTATACCCCATTGTCTGAATATTTCTGTGCCATCAAGCTTTAATGATGAATTCTTTTGATTCAAATATTACAAAAGACGATAGGTAAAATCCTCATCCCAGTGAATTCAGTGGCAAAACTAACATATCAAAACAAGCATTGACCTAACTAGTGTAGGTTTCATTCAGACTTATTAACTGTCTGCTGTAATATATTACAAACCATATTTTGAAGTGAGTGATTCTCATTGTAACTTTTTGTCCAGAACATCATTATGTACAGCTTTTTTTCTAAAGGTCAGCACATTCACTGCTGAACTCTTCTGCAAACTGGCTACTTTTTTGGTGACATAAATAAAAGATGAGCTCTCTTTAAAAAGCTCTTCTTGCATACCACAATAAAAAAAGTATCAGAAATTGTGCTTTCCTTTGCTTCCAATCTTGAGTAGATGGCTAGGAAACTAAATAACAGTGCACAATTCAACATAAACAGTAGAGAAGTCTAAAAAATAAGTTTTTATGAAGAATGCTGATGTTCAACTACTTACTTTTTGCTGCACTTTAGAAAGGAACTGGGACTTAAAAAAAAAATCCCAGAACAGGCAATCTTCTGATGCCAGGTTGTACACTTAGCAGACACGTTCAACTTTTATATATGTAAGTACAAATCCATCCTGCCTCTCTACTCAATAATGAGCAGATGATCTCCAGAAAGAAATTTGGACTTTAAGAGAACTGAATATTCTTTTGGAGGTCTTTACATCACAATGGAGACATCATGAGAAAAGAGACCATTAAAGAAAAAATTGATAGTGTAGACATTTTGCTTAAGTGCCTAAAATCACAAAGAATGACATATGGACCAGTCTGATTCCCTGAATACTTCACTGTTCACTCAGACAATCTTTACAGGACAAACTGAGAAACTAAGTCTGGCAACAGAGCTAAATCAGAGGTCTGCAGCTGACTTTTCCGCAGTTCAAGTGAAATCTGCAGGCACTGAACTACCCACCATTCACGATATTCTTTCTTTTCCAGGGCATAAATTTAATCCACCCACAATATCTAAATTAAAAAAGTAAAAGGAAAAGTAATGTAAAATTACATACTTCCACAAAGCTTTTATTTACAATTAATCAAGAAATCTTGACACACTGAAGTCACTTTTGATTGAAGACACATTTGATGCAAAAAAAATTGACACTTCCATTCCTGATTACATATACAGTTACTCTAGATAATTGGACCTTGCTTTACAAGCTGTAGCGAGCAGCCCTGTGATTGGAAAAAGGGGCTAAAGTTGACAGTCTCCAGGAGGGTAAAAGTCAGTTAAATATCAGAACTGAGTCCTTAGGTTTCCAAAGACAATCATGTAGTACATGTAGAACTCATTCAGCCTGAAATGTAAAAACACTCTTATGCTATAATTAAAGAAAGAGCCTCATTTCATTTCAATAAAATCATGATTCATCAAAAAATAACACGTGAGAACAATGTAAGAAATATAGTTGGGAAATATCATTAATAGTATGAAAACTCTATTTGGCGCAGCCTGAACTGGAAAAGATCTATAGTATTCAGTAGAGATGTCTAACAATATTTTTTAACAAGTTGGTGAAAGAATTAAAGTTAGTGAAATTAGTAGACAGATAAGTCTAGATGTCCTAAACCTAAGCAATAATGCACAGGCCGGTAGTTACATAAAGACAAACACAACATTTCCTTCAGTTTACTTTCTTTATCACTATATCTAAGCCGATGCCTTGTGCCTCAATTGCTGTGTGTACCATACATGTTTCTATTACAAGTTTGTCTGCACAGAGTTCTCATTCAGCTCTGAAAACATAAAGTTTTCGCACCACTTTTTTTTTTTTTGTTGTTCAAGGATAAATGTATTTGTTATGGTCAATTCAAGGAAAGTCCTATTTCTTACAAAGAGCTAGTACACCATCGTGTCTCAACAGAAAAATACAAGCAGCCTTTACCTCACAAGCTATTTTTTTATGCATTTGAGTTTGTGCTTGTACTACCATTTGTATGGTGGTGATATCTCACAATTTTCTATCTCAGTAGGTAGGTTCCTTTGGCACCACAATCCATTTTTTTCTTTCAGAAGACAAGCAGCAATATGGAGCAATATAATAATATAATTTTTTTCAATAAGTGAAACATCGGCAATGTAACCAAACTGCTATATATGAAACCTGCAGTATAAGCAGACAGCAGAAACAGCTTCTTGAGACCCCATAAAATCCTTTAAGATGCGTTATTTATAACAAAATACTAGGCAACAACGTTGCAGCTGTGGTGACTTAAGCATGTAAGAGACACGAGGATTGGGATTCATATCATCTTAACATACCGAATGTAAACATTTAAGTCTTAGCTAGCTTTTTTTACAGCTAAGGGTGAGAAATGGCCTCCAGAGGTAATTTGCCTGATCTGCCCTAAATGTCTCCTTTAGGATGAGGTGGATTCCTCTCTGGAGGTGTTTATTTTTGCAAAGGCAAGTTAGATGATAGGCTAACTCAGATATTGTAATCTAACTGTAAAATCCTTATCTGAGAAGAGAGAAATCTTAATCAAGGCTAATAGGGAGAAGTCATATATCTTGTATCTTCCAATAAAGTTGGAAAAAGCGTATGCAGACTTTGTGCCTAGAAGCGTACCTACGGTTTTTTGACTCTATAATCTGTCCTGAAAAGAGGTCTCTACTTGTAAACTTTGTGCCTTTACAGACTCTTACATTATCCGGCAGTATCTTTCAGCTTCAGAATACTTTTGGTTTCCACTGGGTCCCTGGGTTCCTCGTTGTGGTGGCCGGGTGATGTGGTTGGGGCTTTGAACCCTGCACACTACGCAAATTACGGTTACTATGGGAGTTTTCATACTAAGCTTGATGCTCACTTTCTTTGCAGCACTTTGCTTCCTTTCAGGTACGTTATTTTGCAACGAACAGGGTTTTATGTTATTACATCTTATATTTACATGTCTTTCCTATCCAAGGAGCTAATTCCAGTATAGCTTAGGCGTATTTTACTGAAGGATCCAAGAGCATTTATATTGTCTCAGTCCAGATTTAATATTCTTCAGTGACTTTCTCCTTTTTCTGACTCAACAGAACCAACAGCTTCACGATATGTTTACGTTAAATGCAAATAGGGGGGAGGGGAGGAGGGAATTGAAAATAATGTTCAAGTCCCTGGGGGACGTGTGGTTATTACTGCTCTGCAGCAGCCCCTGCTGGAAAAGGACACGTGTCAAACCCACAGGTCTCGCTACAGCTATGCCTGTCAAACCTGCTGCTTAATCACCGGCTCGTTGTGCTCCAGCACAGTCATCCATGACCTCTAGGTTCACCAAAACCTGGAACTGGTTCTCCCGCCATCTGCAGAGTGGCAACTGCTCGTTCTTATCACAAGGCGCACTGAATGCCAAAAGAATAAATAACGCTTATGAGCCTTTTCTGACATATTTGTAGCCTCAAACAATAAGGAAACTGAAAAATATTAGTGTAAAAGAGAAGCAAAGCCATACAGTGTAAGATAAACCACCTGAGAAAAGCTTTACTTAAAGTACATGTCATGACATAGTGTCCAAAGAACATTTTTCACTGAGTGAAGGCACATTAAATTATGCTAGTACTGTCTTCTCCTCCATGTGGTTGTTGACAGATGTTTGGAAAAGAAAATCTTCCTTTCTGCTTGACCTTAAAAGCTGTCCCACACAGATCTTGTGTATTTATAATGCCAAACAGTAAAACAGCAAAATAAAAAGGGGAATTCTTCTGCGATAGAAACAAAATACTTTTGCTTTGTTACTCAAATTGCATAGAAAAATATTAAAAGTTGCTTCTCCTAATAATATTAATAACAATAACAACAACATTGACAAAAATAGCAGCACTTATCATTTGAAATGCATAACTAGAGTGGAAGAAATGCCAGTGATTGCAATTTGTTTTGCCGTACATCCATGAAAATTCCCTACAATGGAAAGAAAATACTGCAGGCAGGTTGTGGTAAAAACATATCTATTTTCTTGTATTTATCACCACATCTAAACCATTCTTCCCAAACAGCTCTGTAAAATGTGTACGGTTTCTAATAGGGGTAATATTCCCTCAGGGCTAGGCTGAGTGAAAAACAGTAGGAATAATTTACATGAAAGTGATTCATGTAAAGGGGAAAGCTGGAGGAGGAGGAGGGTGCGGGGAAGAGAAGGGATGGAACAATGGAAGACAGGAAACAGGACGCAGGAGACAAACCGATTTAAAGGTTTGGAATGACTAGCTATTTTTGCACTAGGAAAACTGTCCTAAAAAGGAAGAGTGATTAAGCTTTAAACAATGACAGACACCAAAATACAAGCAGCCTCAACAGGAACAGTACCCTGCAGCGGAAGACAAGTGCCTCTGGGTTACCTCCATGAGGACTTTCATGTCTAGGAGCTGTTGGAGAAGCAAACGGTATTTTCCTATACTTTCTAAAGTTCAAGCAGACAATCAGACTTTTCTGCCTTTTAAGAGAAAATCAGAGGGACATGACTTTTTTCACATTTCTCTGGTACATGATACACGGGCAACACAGGCTGGGGTAATAACTACACTGAGCAACACAAACATAAAAAACAGTAGTGAATTCAGGAAAAGTGGGACTATAGAGCATGTGGGTTTTGTCAAAATACAAATAAATTCCACTGCAAAAGATTTTCTTTTTCCTTTTTTTTTAATCTAAATTTCAAAGAATAAATAACTTCATTATTTTGCCAATATTCACATCTTTATTTGGAGGGAATTACTTTCCAGACTGTTTAAAACCAAGAAGGACACTACTGCTTTGTTAGACCAAAGTTTCCTTAAATAATCTAATTGCTTTACAACCAAACAGGTTTGCATCAAAGTATTTTTACTCCACTTGACTTGCAGCAAATCTTTGATATGGAGTAAGTATTACACTGAGAAGTAATACTGTTAACAGAGAGTCCATTCCCGGATGTAAGTACTGACTAGTAAATTTTGGGAAATTGTACCCTAAATGTTAGGCAAGAACTGAGAGGAAGAAACATAAATGGAGGTAGAATGAGAGGGCAAACAGCTCTGAAGCTGGGCACCGAGTCTGTAAATATACAGGATAAGTTTACATCTAATGAAATTTGGTAGCATTTTCAGGGGATAAACGATTTAACGATTTTTACACCTGCATAAAATATTGCAGTTCTTAAAGAATTTTCTCTGATTATCTTCACACAGTCCAAATTTCAGTGAAAAATTAAAATTTACATTTTTTTCTTTCTTCCAAACAGCAATATTCAATAGACAAGTATGGTTAACTAACCTATATAAAAAAAATCTGTCCATTTTAGAAGTCACCTTGGGTGTTTGACAAATATCAGTCTTTTTAATTAAAGGACATATAATTCGTTGTGATATTTTGAATAGAAATCAATGTACTAGAAAAAGATTTTTTTTGCTTAAAAATGTAGTGGGAACTTAGCATTGAAAAGGCACGTCTGGGTGAAACAGGGAACTCTGGCTTCATGCAACTCTCATTTAAAAAGAAGCAGGCTACAAATGAGATAGATAGTGTAAGCCCTCCCTCCCTGTGCCTGCCCTCCAGCCGCCGGCAGCTCACTGCACTGCTACCCAAGAAATATCACTGCCATAGAGCGATGCTGGAAAAGTCACTAATGTATTACCTTGGCCAGCCAGGGGACCTCTCTAGAATTTATTCGCTGTTAATGAATTAGCAATACTTGGAGACTGTTTATATGCTTTTTCAGAAAAAGAAAAAAAAAAACCCAAACAAAAACTAAAGTTTCATTATACCAATGGGTATTTGTACCTTTGACAACCTTCTTGGCAACTATTATAAAAGCTATGTCTTTCCAAAAAACGTCGTGACGGGGCAGCTTATTAAATTTTGTAAATCATAAAGCCTGTCTGCAAATGCAGAGCACTGCGGCTGATTTAGTTGTTGGCCTAGAAACTCTGCTGTTAGGACCATTAAACAGGTCCAGAGTTTAAGTTGCACAGTAAATTATACACAGAAGAAACAAGCACAGCATCTTGCCTTGTGTTTCCTCCCTTTAAGCCCCAGACTGGCTGCATTGCAGCATCCAGAGACTCTGACAGCATAGGCTTGTTGTCGGGCTCCGGTTTAGGCAGTGATGCACTGCTTTCCGCAGCCTTGATCGGTCCAGGCAACTGAAGGTTACCGCACTCTTTACTGAAGCCAATGATAAGGATAAAAAGGAATAAACCGGACTGAGAGCAAAGCTGGTGCGATGCCAGTGAGGGGCCCCGAGCCAATGCCCTGTTACGGGCCTTCCTTTCTTACATCATAAATTACTTAAAATGCTATCTAAATCAGCCTTGTGTGGTCCCCACCATCTCGATCTCTGCAAATGCTCTAGCTGCTCTTCCTTAACACCGGATCCAGCTTCACAAATAAACCACACTGCCTGCACAGTTTGCGAAATACTAAAACACAAGGTAATTACTGGAGACAGCGTAAGATGATGACAATGCAAACTTTAACTCAAGACAAAGGAAACATTACTTCTCTATTTCCTCTCAGATGTTAAAGGTGAGTATGCAATTACCAGAATATAATTAACAAAGTTACATACTCTCTTTTGATGAATGCCCAGCTAGACGCACGTCAGGTAGCAGCCTTGAACAAAAGAATGCTAATTCAACTGAAGTGCGATATGGATTGTTTTGATTTATAGTTCTTAACGAACTGCTTTCTCCCTTTACTCTGACTTACGGTGCATTGTGTTGAAGTGCAGTGTGATTAGAAACTGTCTGAGACTGTGGCCTTTCATGAACAATGGAAGCAAATATGTCACTCAAACAGTTTTGGTTTACATCTACTCAGCAGCTCTCTTGGAGCTTAGTTTTCTATTATCTAGCAAGGATTTTTTTTTTTTTTTATAATAGCTGAACACAGGACTCAAGATTTTTACATTTAGCATTGGGCAGACTGTCCTTTCATATTTAGGCTAATAACTGAAATATTATATGTTCCGTATTTTGAGTAAATAAAGTAGCATACCTAAATAATGAAAATCTGCTGAAAAGTCTAAATCACTGTATACCAGCTGTCACCAGGGGGAACTATTAATTCATGCAGCAACTTTTGAGGCTGGAATGGTATGGACTGGCACATCATACGAGCACACAAATATTTAGAAAACTGAGGACTGGCAGCCATGTAGTGACTAACCAAAAGTTAATAGCACAAAGACACATGACACAACTTGAGCTAACATAGCAATCAAAACCAGGCAAAGAATACGTCTTCTGGAATATTTTATGGATGTTGAAGGCCACATTAACAATACAATGTGACCCTGATGTATTAAAAAAAAATATTTTTGCTGAAATCAGTAAAATATGATTCAATAAAGACAAGTCCATAGTGGCTACTGTAGGATGGCATAATCAAATTTGCCCATCAGTTACCCATGATAGCTTCCCACCAAGATCCTTCAATCTAAAACAACAGTGTTTTGATGTTTCTCTGGCATTATTCATACCTCTCTTGGCAAGAGGGTTGTTCCTGGCCATGCAGAAAAGGGCCAGAGACATGTTTGTTAA
Organism: Phoenicopterus ruber ruber; assembly: GCA_009819775.1. Classification (NCBI taxonomy): domain Eukaryota; kingdom Metazoa; phylum Chordata; class Aves; order Phoenicopteriformes; family Phoenicopteridae; genus Phoenicopterus; species Phoenicopterus ruber. The sequence continues at coordinate 182,614,617 of CM020215.1, read as the reverse complement.
AGCTTCTCAGAGCCATGGGTTTTGTTAAAAAAAGACAAGGAATTGCTAGGTCTTTAGCAGGGACATTTGAAAGGAAAACATGACACTGGGTTTGAAAGCAGAGATCACAACTCAGTAATATGCTAGTGAACAGTAGCGGTTTGACAAATTCCACCAAACCTCTCCTCTCCGTCCTCTCTCATATGCCCTTCAATCCGCCAGAATCTCAACGGACCCTACCCACCTGTAGGTGACAAGGCTTCTTCCCATTCAGATCAGTGAGAGACAGCAAACTGACCGCAATGCGAAGAATAAGGGAAGTGTATTTACAGACTCAGTGGGCACAGCATGTTAGCAAGAACAGTGCTACATGAAAAAAAAATAGCTTTGTTGTAAATGAAAAACTAAATACAATTTCGCAACAGCACACTGTCACAAAGACAAATATTATATTGAATAGTGTTAATAGACATATCACATGCAAAACAAGCAAGGTAATTATTTTGTTTTCCTTGACACTGATTGGGCCTCTGTTGGGTTACTGTGTTTAGTTTTGGGCACAACACTTTTAAAAAGGCAGACAAATTGGAAAGATTTCAGAGGAGAGCAATAAAAATGATAAAAGGTTTGGAAAATAAGATCTATGGGAAAAGGTTAAGTGAACTGGGCATGTTCAACCTAAAGAAGACTGAAGGGAGGCATGATCTGTCTACAAATACATAGAGTTGCTATAAAGAGGATAGGGACAAATTATTCTCATTAGTCAATGAGGACAGAACAAGAACTAATGGGCTTATGCTGCAGCAGAGAACATCTAGGTTTAGTGTAAAGGAAAAACTTTAAGTAATAGAACAGTTAGAAATACAACATGCTGCCAAAGGAGCCTGAAAAACTCCCTCTGAGATTCAGGTTTTAGCTTATTCTTCCTTTCTATCTGGCAGAGGGAGGATCGCACAGCAGTTAGGGCTCTAGCCGGTTTCTTTCTGCACCGCAGACTTCTTACGCGACCTTGGGCAAGCAGTTAACACTGCATTTCAGCCCCCTAGCTGTAAAACAGTGACAAAGGCAATTCCCTAGCTCTCAGAGATGCTGTAAGGACAAATAGTTAAGGATTCTCAGACACTCTATGAGCCACCTAAGTGACTATACGAATTAAACATTCAAACCTGCCACAGTGCAGAGGCACCAGCGGCCTGGCATACCTGGAGGTCCCTTCCAAGCCAAATGACTTCTGTGACTACCGCAATGTCCTTTAGCTAACACATCCAGTCTAGGATGTATTAGGATGACCCAGTCTAAGCTATATCTGAGAAAAAAAAAAAAAAAAGAGTAAAAAGTAGTAATAAATCAGTAGTTGCGTGGCTGATATGACAGCTCGCTAGCAGCCTGACCCAACTATCTGCTGAAATCAGTGGACTCTTGTCTCAGTAGAAGATGGATCAAGACTGAGTACCAGCTACTGAGCGTGAAAAGGGGCCAGTTATCAGGATTCTGTCCTAGCTGTCTACAAATGTTCTACCACAGCAATGTTGCTGAGACCAGACCTGGAAAGTAGATTAAAATCAAGTTAGAAAGGCAGAGAATATTAAAAGTAAACAATAAAGACATTAAAGGAAAAGATTTTTTTATGCTTTTGATAGAACATTTATTCCTATTCGGTGCTTAATTTCATGCCGTTAGTTTTGACGGTTACAAAGGAGCTGCTTCTCCTATCTAAAAGTAATTATCAATAATAAATTCTATGAAAAGCTTAAAAATAAAGGAGCAGCAGTCACATCCCTTTGAAAGAATTGGGTTTTTGTGATACTAAAAGTAGTTGAGACTGTGTAAGCTAAAGTATTGTAAATAAATGTGGCCAGTTTAAATTTTTCATTTACTTCCTATATTTTACCCAGCATGGACTCTGCGAAGAGTTTAACCACATTCTTTTTTTTTTTAATTTTCACATATAGCACAGATGCATTTTCATCTTACGTATTTAGCTTTCCAGATAGATAGAACACACATCTCCCTGGCTCTCAGTATAGTGAGACTCACAACAACATAATGCTCTATTTCCCAAGCTATTTTGTCCTGTACCTTCTTCACCTATAGCCCAACTATTCCTGCCCCCTCGTTAGCTCCGCCAAGGCATCAGATTGAGGTTACCTATAGTACAGGCAGTTACAAGAACTACTTTTTCAAACACATCTCAGAAATCCAGGCTTCGCTACTGTAGTAGAAGTATTCACTTTGAAGAAATAGTACTTAAAATAAAGTTTAGTATCCTCTAACTCTTCCATTGCAATAGAAAACCCTGAATAAACATCAAAATAAAAGAAAGTTACGAGAAAGAACTCATTTGCTATTAGCGTGTAGAACACAAGAGGCAACAAAATAAATAACAAAACACTACAACCTAAAACATTTATGTAAAAATAAACTGAAGCCATGTCAGATTTCAAGTGCTGAAGCATAAAATGGGACACATTTCAAGAAAAGAATAAATGTGTCTCCCCATGGGCACAAGAGGTTTCACTGACTAGCAGCTATGCAGAAAAAAGTGATTTAAATGACAGGAAAACTGGAAAGTAAGTCATGAATCCAGGTGGAGCAAATCAAAAGCATGACAGAAGATCTCAGAAGACCTTGACAGCACACAGGCACAACGAACTAACTACCATTAACCCAAATGTTATGGGCATTTCGTCTGGAAAGTTAAATGTTTACTGTACGGAATCATGTGCTATATTCTTATTCATATGCATCTCTACGCTCACCACAAAAGCTTTTCAAGTACAACTGTGTGAACCGTGGATGTTTTTTTATTCAGTTGAGACACCAACAACAAAAATTCAGCTTAATATTTGGCTTTGTTTTCAAGTTATTTCAGCCATCTTCTAATCCTCGGGGGGAAAAATGTACAGCAGAATTTGAAATGCAAAAGTTTGTTTGAAATAAAGAGCCATAATGTTTTGTTTCAAAAAATAAAAAGTAGAAACAAGAAAAAGACTGGTAGGGAAGAAAAAAATCTCCAAAGGGAAAACAGAGATGTAAGTCTAACTTTGAACTTAGACACTTCCCACACTGTAATCAAGTGACTTGCCAGCCAACCACACATGTATACCAGAGAAACAAGTGAGAATGAGACTGTGGGGAGTGTGATAACAGTTCTGCACTCGTAGTACTTTCATCTCATAGTACATATATTTGTGCAGTTGATACATTTACCAGGACATTTTTTCATGTTGCAGATGATAGTTTGCCCAGTAGCTGGTAGACAGTGCTTTGCTAACAACAACAACAAAAAAGTAATTAAAGGGTTTAATAACATACAAGCGGCTCTTGTACACACATTACATAGAAGACGGTCTGTGAGGGTTTCACATGTGTACTCCTCAGTGACTCGGTTTTAGTCAAATTACTTCCAGGTTTTAGATCAAAAAGGGAATAGAGAATTCCTTCCTTCTCTCTTTGAAATTTTCTTAGAAGGTTATTTCTCTTAGCTTCTATGGGAATAATAGAGATACTCTATTTCAGACGTCAAGGAGCATTGGACGTCATGGAAAAAAATAGGATGTTGCAAAGTATTTCCTGGTATTATTTAGTGCTGAATCATATTGCAATACATGTTAGGCTAGAGCTATAGTTAAACATTTCAATAAGTTTTATGTATTTATTTGCATTTGTTTTCATTCAAGCTTTATGGCTTGAATGATGCCAGTAATAGAGGGGAAGAATGTTTGTCTTTCTTAACTGTCACTGATGACACAGATAAGTAAAATGGATGTGGGTGTTTCTGTTTTGTTTCTTACTAATGAGGCTTTTCAAGCATTTCAATAATGAAGAGTTTGACATTCGAAGCATTTGCATCTTTTGCCCTCAGCAGGGTATGCCACGAAGAAAAAGCCCAAAGTTTTGTACTGGTAAGAAAAACAGGGGTAATCTAGCAAAGACAACAACAGCTAGGGAAAAAAACATGAATGTAATCCCTCAGGTTTGTTGCAGCAAAGCACATGCGGAGGGTCACTTTGTCCTGAAAATAATATATTGCCACTGGTGCAGCTAGTGAGTGGATAGACAGCGGAATGACAGCAGAGCCCACAGGCCTCTCAAGCTAAAATGAGAGAAGAAAGAGGCAAAAACCAGTATTTAGCCAGAAACGACTGTTTTCATCTGTACACTTTGGCCAACGCCAACAATTCTACTCCCCTGTGTACTATTAGATTATTTGACTTGATCAATTAATCTAATTTTAGACTGCTTGGGGGAAGGGAAAATCAGTTAGAGGAACATATTGATCAGATATGTTTGATTCAATCTTGTCTATCTACAACAAAATGTATATAGCACAGTTTCCTTGAACACAAGCAGAATCAGAGGAGGTAGTTTCCTTGCTGAGTGCTTCAAGCTCTTGCTAGGTAATGCTCAGCTTCAAAAATAACCCTTTCAGCCTTTCCTCTGTTTCATGTTACCCAGCTACTGAAACCATGTCCCTTCCTTGCTACCCTGTTTCTTTCCTTCTTTCTCTGGGCTTTTGCCTCTCTGTCACAAGCTCTCGGACCCCTAAAAACACAGCACCCAAGAAAATCCCTCCACACTGATACGTATTTCAAATGACCCGCTGGTGACCGCTATTGTTTCAGTTGTCTGGTTCCATTGGGAAGTTTCACAGTTTCTCACCTTTATCCCAAAATGAAACAATGCCATTTACATTCACTAATGAAACTAGAAGGCATAACCAACTTCTAACCATATAATTTCATGAACAATTGCTGTGCATTAGGAATCCTGATGGAAATAACCTGACCCCAAAGCTAAGCCACGCAAAGAGGACTGTTTAGAAACACAAGCTTAAATAATAGATCAGAAGATCACTTTTCCTGGACCTGGCAAAGAAATCTGGAGCATGGAGACATGGAAAGGTACCACCAGAAAGAACATTGCTTAGGCCTCCAACCTTCTAGCTGTAGCATTAGCTAAAGAAGGTAATAAAATCTTTTTTAAAATGTTGACTTATAACCCTTTTTCTCTGATAAGAAAAAGAAAAAGGAGGGCAAGGAGAACTGATTTAAAAATAAAAAGGAATCCTACCTCTCCTTTACTCTCCCTAATATTTTGCTCCAATCTCACATAAGTTTTAGTACAAAGGTTGTTAAAATGCAAGTCATTTCTTTCCAAGTGAAGAGACAAGCCAAAAAGAAAAATTCTCATCAAAATTTGTTTAGTCAAAATCTGTTTAGTCTTCTATCAAAAAAATGCATAAAAATTATGTAATGCGCTGTATTTGCTCTCTTCTTTCATCACTGGACGATACTGATATCCCTCCCTGCACCCCAATAAAGAGGAGATGCAGCAGTTCCTTTAAAAAATCAGGTCACTGGAAAGCAGAGGCTTGGCAGGAGCAGCCTTCCCTATGGCAGAGATTGAGCTTGCATCAGCAACACACACAGAAGTTAATACTAAGTAAGAGACTAGATACCAAAATGGGATTCATGTCACTTTTAGATGCCTATCCTACTTTTAGACTACTACTATTAGACATCCACCTTTTTTATTATTCACCCTAGTCACTTTTTACAGTCAATAGAGAGGAACAGGCATTTTTAAGGTGTTTCGTCTGACCTGTTTTAAATATTTACGTTGGGATGATATAAATTGTACTCTAGTAGTGTCTTACTTTCTCTAGGGGAGTCATGGGAGTTCAGATACAGACATCTACATTGTACACCTTCACTGTAGACATCTGCATTTGGTCATATAAATCCCAGCCAAAAAGAAAAGAAGACCAAGGGAGAAAAAGAGGGAGAAAGACTGAAGGAGACATCATAGCACCAGACTCCCCGGTATGTAATGCAACCTAAAATTTAAAAGCTAAGAAGTCCCAAATTTAAAGTTAAAAAAGATAAAAGTAAAACAGCATCTCGAAAAGTACTCAAACATCTCAGTTCATCTTCATCAGATGGATCAGAAGCAGCATGTAGTCCTTTCCCCTTAATTCAAGACTGAAAGGTCATCTAGCTCACCACCCTGGCACTGCAAGTCTGCTCTGCATGGCACATCTGTCAGCATCCTCATAGGTTTCAAAAGGGAGCTCAAGGAACATAACTCTTTCCCTAAGGAAAGAATGAAACAGTTGTTAAAAAGCATCCTCAGAGGATTCTTTTGTTTCTGAAATTAACTGTGAATATTCTTTTTCCTGTTTTGGTTCCGTTTCCTTCTTATACCTTCCAAAGTATTCTCTTGATTTTCACACATGTTAAGCTACTTACAAGCACTAATTGTGGAGAAAAGAAAAGGGGTTAAACTCTACTGCACTACTGTTATAGCCGGACTCAAAGCCATCAACTCAGCAAGGGGGTCAAAGTGTAATTAACAGATTTATAGATGAAATTATCTCATGACACTAACTTACAATTACTGCAGGGGATTTTTTAATTTTCAAAGTACCGTACAATTTCAACAACCTTTCCTTTTTTTCAGAATGAGAAGGAATTTAAACAACTGAGAGGGAAAACGAATATTAAGAAAAGAAACAATGCAGAAAATTTTCACTCCATCAGTGGAGGAAACTACTTTTTTCCTTGCAATTATGGGAAAAGGCACACATAAAAACCAGTCTTTTTCAGATTTATTTGTGTTACACTTTTTTCACTTTACAAACAAATAGAAATGTGGAGCATTTTGTAAAAGACCACAGCTTAAAAGACCACAGGTTTTGAGCACTATTTTTTAAAGTTTGTAGAGCGTTGTAACAGCAGAGAAGGTTCATAGCAAGAGTATTAATGGGAAGATGAACTGAGTATGACAGGGAAGTTTTTAGAGCCTTTTGTCTCTTTTAGACTTGATACATTTCAGTACTTCAACTGTTCCTAAATACTTTCTTTCTCTACCAGAGTCTTAGTATTCAGTTATACAAAATTGCACTTCAGGTAATCTTATTTGTAAATGAATCTGTAGGATTGATGTTCATATGTAGTTTAATTTGTTAGACACAATCTTGAAAAGTCATAAACTCACTTTGCATCTTTACATACTCATATATTAAAGAGGTATAATTTATAATAAACATCTGCTTTATAATACCAATGTGACAGAAAGCATTAGGCAAGGAAAATTGACTGTGGGTGTGAGAGACACCAAACACAAATATGCACATATATAATTAAACCTTTAAAATATAGCTGAGTTATTTTCTTATGCCAGTCCAAGGATTATTAATACACATGTCAATGTCAAATTTAATAAAGCTGTTGTGTTAATTGTAACTATGGTGCCTTGTACTAACACCTGTCAAGGTATTTCTGGTGCAGAAAATCTTTGTCATGAGTGAGCTAGATAATATAAATTATAAGTGAACTAGCCTTTTACCTCAGGAGATCCAAATTCAAATACTGTTTTAGTCTCAAATGAGTTGTTTGCCACACCCCGCTGAACCTCCAAATATGGCACAGTTCTGCATGGCTGGAAATCCGGACTCGGGAGACGTGAAGGATTGGAATATCAGGCTGTATCACTAATCAAGATTATGGTGTATTGGCAGAGACAAGCAGGAAAGTGTGTGTGTGTGTGTGCAGCAATTGCCAGCTCCTTCCCTCACAAGCCAGCACTATTCATGTCTTAAATTCCATAAGCAGGAAGTTTGTTAACAAATATTGGACAGAAAAATAAGCTGCTGCTACTAATGTCAGCTTTTGCAGATCAGCCTCCTACAACTGTCCCATCAGAAGCAACGGTATCCATGTGAATGCCAGCCAGTGCTACTTGATCTCTGAAAATGCTGAGCACCATCTTTTGAAGCCTGAATGCAAAGATCTGTGAAGACTGCAATCCTATAAGTTTCAGTTTTCTACAGAACTGCTCTCATATAAAATAAAATTTTAGAAAAGTGTCTCATTCAAGAAAAAAAAGGAAAAATTCCCAATGGAAAGTTAATAAAAAGTATTTTTAAGCCAATAATACCACCTATTAATTTCTCTTTGCAGAAATTGTATCCATTAAAATTAATCCACTCAATTTTCATTGTAGGTAAGGCACCATACCAAAAGACTGACACAATACAAGATCTGTGCAGAATCACAACTCACGCTCATTTATATAAACATACAGAGCCAGCTAAAGGCGGCTCCTGACATGTTCATGTATACAATGTACAGCACCATCTTTCATCAGTAAGCAGAAGAGGGAAGAGGAGGGTGCTGGCAGCATGCTAGAACCGCACAAACATTAGTAGAGGCTACGATGAAGCCAGATTTCAACTTGAAGTTCTCATCATTGTATGTTCTCTTTTTCACACACCTAACTTCCAGATGTGCCTTAAAGAGTTTTGTGCCCCAATATGTGTCTCAGGTTTGTATAGGCTTAAGCAATACATCATTAAGGATCTCTAGGCTGAATGGGGAGATACAAAGACCCAATTTAAAAGCAAAATGTTGATATTTTTAGAATAAAACAAGGAAAACGCTTATTAGCACAGAGCCAAGTTGTCAGTATGCAAAGCACTAGGTTAACTTTCAATAGCCCGAAGACAGACCTTCTGTACTACCTCCAAGAAAGCAAGAAGGAAACAACATACGCTCAGGATATATAAGGCAAGCTGTAGAGGGTGGATATAAAGCAGAGAGTGACTGTTACAACGTAGCATAACAACAAGCCTTGAGTCCTTCATTAGCAGACATTTAATATATACCTTCGCAGTTTTACTAGCACAGTCCCCTGGGAGATCACAAAGAGGAGGGGAGAACCATTTTACCTTTCCTGTCTTCCTAAATGAAGGATCTCAGCTGAACAGACTGAGATCTGCAAAACAACAAAGGATGAAAAGGACCTATTTAGTAGGTGGTTTTTTACTATGAGGTTTCAATACAGAAAAACAAACTCACAACCCCATATGAAAATCGGGGGTTGGGGGTGAGGGGGTGGAAATAAATCTGAGTTTTGCAATGTTCAGAAGCCAACAGAAAAACCAAGATGACAAATTTTTTGTGTCTTCAGTAATTAAAAACTGTCTCCCTTTGCTCTTAAATAGGAATTTCTTGACATTAAGGTAGGCTGGACTTTGTCTTCGTACAGAAACTCCCAAATGGCAGTGTTAAGTGAAAAAGATTACTGAAATTAAAAAGAACTTTTTATAATTACATGTTAGTCAAGAACTATGTTATAATCTATCAGTCCAATAAGTAATATATATTTTATAAAATGCCTACTAAATATTTACATAAATAGACAATTAATGGAAGGTAAACGTGTATTCAGTTATTTATTGAAAGAGCAATCTTATTTCAATCTCCTTTAAAAAAAAAAATTTATGTAAACTTATACAGGGATATGCCTATGAAAACCTATTCAAAATCCAAAACTCCTCAATAATAAACAATAGTCAAAAGTCAAAATGAAGACCAAATGCTATGCTTAGTTATGTTTATTATGGAAAATGATTGTATAGGAAAAAATAAGTCTCTGTAACTCACATGCCCGTGCCTATGTCTTGTAGCTGATGTAGTCTTCTAGAACAGCACAGAACAATAAGCAATGTTTTGATACACTGATTTTGTAATGGAATAAGAAATAGATAGTGAATAAGTAATGTGTAATCTGTAAATAAGAAGCATAGAGACTGAAAGAATACAGATCACTTCATTCAGACTAAGTTTTCTGACACTGATCTTCAGATAAAGTAGGCATTAGAAGGCTATAGATACACACATACATACACATATATTTGTGCCTGTCTTCTAACTAAACAAGGGGATGTAAGTACCGTTTCTCTCTCAAAGAGAAACTGGTAATAGAGTCAGATGTTTCTTTGATATAATCCTGTTTGTTTACGAAAATGTTCAGAATCCTGCTTTTCATAACAAAGTAGGAAATAAACAAAGGAATTAAAAATGCATTAAGCATTGCCTTTGGTCACAGTTGCCAGTGCTGTTTTCAATCAGAACTTTTCTCAAAAGCCTCTACCTTTTCTTCAAGCTGCATTCTCAGGATTTATTCAAAATACATCTGATCCCTACTTACAGTCTTGCCTGTCTGCTTCTCTGGACTTACATCTCTCTGTCACAGATGCACACGTCTTCAAACACAATAGCTAGCAAAACTCTTTCATTCATGTAGGCACGTGCACATACTTGCTCTCGGTGCTTTGGGCAGTGACAGATGGCTGAATTTAGGGTGGAGGGTGCTACTGTTTCAACTATCTGGTTCCATAAAGGATCATAACTATCGATTATAATTACCTTAAATGATCTGAAAGGGGATTTTGTCCAATGAATAAAAGATGCGTGTTTGTGGGTGCAGAGATTTAAAAGCATAGTTTGAAACAATTCATGCAGAACCCCAACATTACTGCAGTACTGCATTTATTGGAGGTACAAGAGACCAAAATGATTTTAGAAGTTTGAGATTCTCTTTCAAGGAACAAAGAAAAGTTCAAAATTAATAAAGACCAGTCAAGAATGAATTAAAATCATTGGTCTAAGATCACAGAGTGACTAGAATGACCACCAGGTGAGTATACTCACTGGCCATTGAAGGGAAAAAAGATCACAAACTTTTACTGAAATATAGGTAAAAAGAATTAAGTGAGTCTTTGAAAAAAGTAAAAATAAAACAAGGAGAAAAAGACTGAAGGATTTAGCCAATCCAAATATTATTTTCTAGTACAGATATCAAAAGAAATCTGGCAGATATTTTTAAGTAAAAAGACTGCCTTGGTCCATTTACTATGTGTTTTGATTCCGATGGCACAGAAAGTTCTAAGAGTGAGAAAGTTTATGTTTTGATCTGGAGAAAAAAGGCAGAAGAATATCATCCATATCTCTGAAAAGCTTTGGGAAAAAATCCAGAGCAACTGATTTCAAATTAAACAGTCAAACATGGAGATTCCAGGGACTAATGAACCTGGAAAACATGGTAAGTCAGAAAGGGCTATGAGTTTGCTCTTGATGCTGTTAAGACTGTGATCATCATGCCAGCCCAAAAATGACAGGGAAGAGATACAAGTAGCCCTTGGAATGGTAAAGCATGAAAGAACATTTACAATGAGAATGGGAGTGCTACCGTGGAAAGAAAGCCAACAACAGTTATTTGCAAACCTTCATGAACACTTTCAAAGACCTTAAGAAAAGACTCCCTAGTCCAAAGGTGCTTTGGCAGTGAAAACGAAATTAAGTTGTCTCCAGATTAACATCCAGTCCGGTAAAAGCAGGCTGGCCAAAATTGGTTAATGAGTCGTAAGTGTTAATGAAACCTGCATGTCAGTGCAGTCAAACATAGAAGGAGACTTTAACCTTAGTAACCGGGTATAGTATGGCTCATTTCTTTAATTGCAGGAAGCCAGCATTAGTTGAAAACAAACTGTTTGTTTTGACATGTATTTTTAAAACTTAGGCATGTGAAACTTAAGCAGACAGGATCTCCCTCTGGAGGCGTTCACAGGCATCCACTGCTTTTTATTGACTGTAGGGAAGTGAAGCATGCATTTTTAGAAAACTGGTTTACTAGCTGCTAAAACATAGTTGCCAGTTAGGTGACTAAGCTGGAACAAGTGCTTCCCATTCCCCAAATATAAAAAAATATTTCTTTGATTACAGTTATCAGATCTGCAAATCAAACACAAATCTAAGCAAGATTTGAGGACCGCGGACTCTTTTTCTGGAACATTTGGCAAAAGTGAGGTAGAACAGATTCAAGTGCGAGATATTGGTACATCAAACTGATTTTTTAAAAAGTAGCCTAGAAAAGTATGGAGACGGTGATTCTCAGAACAATTGTTCAGGAGAGGGAGCTGCAGCAAGTGGTCCCAGCTCTTAAGATAGGAATGGTTACTGCCTGTCAATAGTCTTCTCTGAAGTCAGAGCTCTCGGGTTTATGTGAAATTCTCTTTAAAGATACCACACATGGTGAACTCAAGGGTAATACATGAAAAGGGTTGAAAAATATACAGGAAAACCATTTAGGCATACCAAAATAGAAGACAATGTTTGGAAACAATATCTGCAAGGTAAATACCAGTGTTTACTTCATACAGCAAAAACAAAAGCCAAGTTAGAAAAAGAACTCATGTTTGCGACAGGAGGAACTGCACATAGAGCGCAAATCAGGCACAGATTTGTTTATGTTAACTGAAGAAATTTATTGCTCCTATGCTTATAGTCTCATTTCCCTGAGACAGCTTTGCAAATGGATATTGCGGCTGACTACGTGGTTATGTATATTGTACCCATTCCTGCCGAACACACTACACTTAACGCAGTAATATCTAAATATAGACAAGGATTTTTTGGTTACAAAACAACAGAAAATCTTGCAGAGGAGTTTGATGTAGCCATGAGGGCATACAATTTACAACCTCTAGATCTAGAGGTGTTACATCTCATTTTTTACTGCCTTCCCTTTTAAAAGGTTAGAGAAGACTTTTTTCACTGGTAGTTGGAAAATGGTGTCTGAAAATACAGCTCATTCTAAAAAAGCTTGTGAAATCAGTCTCTGATCATCTCATTATGTAATTAAACTGCAGGACAACATCAACGAAGCATGAGACCATTACATCTTGACAATTTATTTTTTATGAGAATTAATTATTAAAAAATGAAAACAAAACTGTCTTTCATGTTAGAAACTTATAGTAAAGAAAACAAAAATTTGCATAAGTATGCAAAGGCAAGTTCAAATAAACAAGTGTTAAGAATGGCAAGTTGCCAACAATTAATGTAAAAGTTAAATGAATCTTGCACATATAACATCTCTTGCACCTAAGTATTTTTACAATAAATTGCTGTCCATCAGCCAGGACAACAGAATGAGTGAAACTTTTTCAACTTTCCTGAGAAGAAGGAATGCTAAGTCTGCCATTTTGTCCCAGATGCTTTCTGCAAGGGAACGATTTCATCAGAATAAGGCAAATAAGAGATCACACTATCTAAATGAACAGGCTAACCAGTTTTTACCAACAGCACTTTCATATCTCCAGAGAAACTTGCAAGTACAAATTATCACTGAGCAACCCTTCTGAGGCAAAAAAAATTAAGATGAAAAACTAAGTTATGAGCAAACTTAAACTACACATAAGTATTGCTTGAGTGAATATGTTGAATTTAGAAAAATGAAGATACTTGAATGTATTTTTCCATTTTGAAAAAAAAAGTTAAGATTATTCTATAAAACCTAGATATCTGGAAAAGGAAAAGAACCCTAATTTTAAGGACATAAATTATTTTTTTCATGAAAAGAAATTTGTAGAGCTTTTCATTTCACTCAGACAAAAACTAAAACGTTTTACTTTTAGAACGAAACCCAAAGTAATTTTTCCAATATTGTAATTTAGGCACATAACTAAAAGAAAAAAAAAAATTAGTCTCAGAGTTTTTCATATTAACTCTTATTTATGTGGGAAAGGAATAAGTAGGCATTATACTTTTCAGATGCTCACAACACTTTTCAGATGCATCTGAGAGGGTTCAAGCTGCAGTACTACAGACATAATTTTAACTACAACAGGAGTGAAGCAAATCTCTGCCAACCACCCTGTTTGAGGATGACCTGTATGTACTTCATGAATGCCTCAGCACTAGCACTCAGTGGGTAATGCTTCCAGGTATTCCAGTATTTCACAATAAATATTAGCAGAAATATTAGCAGAATATTAACTGTTTCATCATGGAAGGAAAATTTAGAGGCCATTGGTCAACAGCACGAGTATGAGTGAACTAATGAAAGAAGCTCCTTCTAAATCCTCTTCCAGTACACTAAAATAAACAGACTGCTTTTGTATGGGACCTTTCACTCTGAATTCCATAACTTTACAAGCATATAGGAGAGATTGATAGACTAGTACAGTGCTTGCATGTGTGAATAGCAATATATGCATTGGATAATTAAGTAAAAATGTGGGTACTAACTGCAGGATCATTGGTGGGACTACATGCATTACAGAAGTCATGCCCAGCCTCCATGCTGAGTTTTTAGAAGCAATATCACGTAAAGTTCTTTTAATAATATGTATCCTTCTTTGCAGAATTTATCGCCACATGGGAATGTAACAGCTTTTTTTCGATAGTCTATAGAATGTAGCCTGACTCTATCTGGAGCTGACCATAAAGGTATAAATCAATAGATCCCTGCTAGTCCAATCAAGAGCCTATCTTTCAAAAATAGCAGGAAAACCAAGGTCCTCATACACAGAAACACTATTTGCAGCTCTCCATCAGTGCTACAGACACTGCTCCCCAATGCTCCATCAGGTTTTAAACAAAAAGAAAGGCAGGTCAATAACACAATGATCAGAAAATTGAAAAGATTCCTCTCCACAAAAATAAAAACAAATGCATTATGGTTATTGTTGTTGCTGTTGTTGTTGTTATTACAGCTATGATTAAGGATTGTGGGCTTATGTTTTTATAATGGATTCTGTAGGGTTAACACAGCAAGACCTTACTTATTCTATCACCTTCCAGTGGGGACAACCAAAGCCTTAATGAAAGCCTGCTTTCATTTACCCAACAAACTTTAATTTCTAAATTTGCCAAACTGCAAACAATATATTTAACAGGGGCGTGGGGGGGTAATAGTACTGTAATGGAAACCTACACCTCACACGTGGCTGTAAACCTACACCTCACACAGACTACACATGTGGTCATGTATTTATGAGAGAAGTGCACACGTGTCTAAACAGATACAATGCGTATGTGTGTTTGTGGCACTCTCAATTAGCCCAAAAAACAGCTAGAAGAGCACAGGTAGTATACTTCCCTAAAGCATTGAACAGCTCACAATAAAATCGGTATGAAAATACAGACTAGTCTAATGAAACAGTCAATAGGGAATCAGGACATGTCAGGCATGTCTCCAACAAGCAATGGAGTGTGGTACAAAACCCCTGAATAGCCTCATCGCTGTTATCTCCTGAGCTAGAAGGGGTATAGGCCTATCAGCAGAGCATATTTTAAAACTAACTGGGTCTGCTGAGAAGCTGGGATCGCGAGCACCATCACAGATGGCACGTACAGCGCTGGTTTTGGTATCTGAGCCTGTTCCTTGGCACAGCTCCGCTCTGCAGGATATGACACACCAACAAGATGAGTTCTAGCCAAGGAGTGTCTCCAAAGCCAACATGTGGAAGTGTTTGCTGTTTTTATACCCGGCTCTATGAGCAATCCTGAGTGTGCTCTCCGGTCACTGTCATGTGCCACACCATACAATAGTTTCATTGTGCTTTTTCCTTGAGACGACCCCATACATGAGCCCTAATCCACTTTTCTTGCAGTGCAAACACTTGACAGACTATGTCTTTAAATGGTAGCCTTTCGATACAAAGTACAATTTCTGATTGCTCTGAAAGGTACAATGCATATAGAACAAAGGTAAAAATATATGCTTAGATTTTATCTTGCTTGCTTTGTAAGTTCTCAGCACAAAAGTAGCTTTAGCTGGGAAAAACACACTATCTACATGCCTGGACATTAGAAATGGGAAGGCATTAAGAAACATCCCTTTCTTCCATGTTTCTTTATGGATTGCCTCTAGACAGCACCTGCACACTATGCTACTTACTGTGAATACATTCTTCAGGTATTTGTCTCTCCCTAAACATTGCACAAAGTGCAGGTGCCTCAGAGAATCCAGGACTGCAATCCAGGGTCTGAGGATAAAAGTTAGGCATTGTAAAGCTCAACATTATGTCTATGGTGGTTTTTTTTTTGGATTGAGCTTTCTAGCCCCAGGCTTGTTCAGTCTGCATCGACTTAAGCCATTGCAGCATCTCAAGCAAGACCCTTACAGCATTTCCCCTCCACCACTTCTATTTCTTGCCTGCAGCATCCCTATTCTGTAACCCCATCACATAACCCTACACAGAGTACTGCCTGACCTCGGACAGCAGGAATTCAACAGGACTTTTGCACTTCACTCTGCAACACCTTTTTGACTTGCTTCTTGTGCTATTGAAAGAGAAAAGATCGCAGATGATTAGTGATAAAACTGCAAAAATTAAAATCTGGCAGGCATTTATTTCCCCTCTCTAAATCTTTCAATAGAAATGGTACAGAATTTTACCTTTCACTTCTGAATGTGCTGTTACTCGCACTAAAAGAATCATGTGAAGGTACGTCATTACCAATGCTCTTCCTCGGCATTGTTTCCCAGGACTGTGAAATCGATACGTACTTTCTGAAGCAATAGTACTGAAACTTTAAATGTGAATTTCTCAGTTTGTAATTTTCCCCAGGTTTCACATTTTCTTTTGCCTGTGCTTCTGTGTTCCATATGTTGTTAAAAGGAAACAAACAAATGAATCTTCAGATTGTTGATAGCAATAGATCATAATAATTCTTATGTGTTATTATTAAGAAGAAACTACAGGAGTTTTAATCTACAGTGTATCAATATCATACATCAAACTACCTCCTTCAGAGCAGTTGCAGTCTATCATCACAAAATAATCTACAATCAGTATCATACACCACGCACAGGCAAGAAACCTGCATATTAAAGCTTTTATTAATGCAGTCACATCGTATGCAGGGTGGCTGCTCAATAGGTCTCAGTATCCAATGCATTTACTTTTCCAATAAAGATATTCAAACCTTCATCGTATAGTCTAGTACTGAGAATGCTTTGTCTTAAGACAAAAATCTGAGCTGTAAAAATACATGATAAAATGTTTTACTTCCGTACAGCTTCTGTAGACTTTTCAGACAAGGATATTAATGCTATTTACAAGCATTAATGAAAACTTTCAACACCTCTGTAAAACAGTAAGATAAATTATTGTTAATGCATAGACAGGGACTGTGAGCTGCAAGACTAGCAAGTCATAGTAGATCTTGAATTATTATTATTGAATCCAGATTCAGATTATCATATTATCCAGATCCAGATTATTATGCAATTATTACTGAATCTAGATCCAGATTGGCCCAGATTATTGAATTATTATTATTATTGAATTCAGATCTTGGATTCATATTTCTTTTTCCTAAGATAAATAGCTTCCTGATGGGGTGGCCCTAAACTGTGATCAGTAGGACCTTACAGAACTCTTGTTCCAGGAGGTTATTGGTAGGAAACATCAGCTTAAGTAAAGGAGGAAATAAGATTTGGAGGCATCACTGTCTTTCTGCTCTGCTCCTCTCTTCTCCCCCTCTCTCTCCCTATTCCTCTCTCCTCCTTGAACATCAAACGCTTTGCACCAGAAACGAATTCCAACAGAAATGTGAAATCACATACAAAAAGAATAGGAAAAAAAGAAACCAGGAGAAAGAAAAGGTCACAATTCAGCTGCATAAGGAGATGAGCATGAGAAGGACTTCTCTAAGTAAGCAATCTTTAGCCCATACAGGGAAAACTCCAAAGAAATACATTTAAAAAGGACACAAACTAAGACTGTCTGTAGATTGAAGGCCAAGACTATGCCATCTTGTCCTTTACCTTGATTGCTCAAACTGGAAGAGAAAACTAAAGCACACTGTGGCTCTCCTGCAAATTCAGATTTCTTTCATATGGGAGCAAGGGTGTGAAGAAGGGGAGGAGACAATGTCATCCCGAACTGGAATGCCAGGGCAGCAGACAGATTCATCAGGGCCCAGACCTGAGAAGCACCATTATAATCCTCAGCATAGACAAGCCCAAGAAGATATTCTGTAAATTGCAACGTATGCCCCAAGCTCTAATGGAATTTACGTATTCCAGTGAAAATCCTAAACCTCTCAAAAAGCTTTATGTACACACAAAGATGTTATATGCATTTTCTCAATAATTTAACATGAAGACTCTGATAAGATAACAAACTCTATTGCTAAACTTCACAAGATGACCAGTGCGTGATTCAGAAATTTTAGGAATATACTGGATCTGACTGGCAAGGAGCTAATTTTCTTTGTAACAGCTCATATGGTGCTGTGTTTTAGATTCGTCACCAAAACAGTGTTGGTATAACACACCAATGTTTTATTTATTGATGAAAGTGCTTGCACAATGTCAAGGTCTCTGTTTTTCATTCTGGACCATTCCCAGCAAGTAGGCTGGGAGGTCAGCAAGAAGTTGGGAGGGCACACAGCCAGGACAGCTGACCCAAACTGACCAAGGAGAAATTGCATACCATACGATGTCATGCTCAGCAATAAAACTGAGGGGGGACGGAGTAGTAGCCATTGCTCAGAGACTAACTGGGCATCAGACTGCTGGTGGGAGGTGTTGAGTGATTGTCTTTGCATCACCTGGTGTTTTTCTTGGGGTTTTTTTCCTTCACATATTCAATTGTCTTTATCTTGACTGACAAGTTTTTCTCACTTTTGCCCTCTGTTTCTCTCCCCCATCCTGTTGTGGGTGGGGGTGAGTGAATGACTGGGTGGGGACCTACCCGCCAGCTGGAGACAACTCAACACAAGGAGACAAATTAACCTGTGGTAAATCACTAAGAGATGAAAGATACAGCAGCTGAAATGTAAATGCTCAGGAATCCCAAAGAAGCTCTACAGAAAGCAACAGGTATGTGTAAAGCCAAAAGTCTAGGCACAACCAAGTGCAGAGCTTTAGTAGAGCAGATGGATACATAATTTACTGATCAACATTGAGAAAGCATGCAAATAGAAAAGGGAAGAAACACCAAAGTCCTCCCAAATTAATCATGCAAATATAACTCAAATAAATATTAAGGCTGCAAGGACGACTTGGGAGCTCAGTGGTGAAAATGCTTTGCATATGTGGACATGTACAACTGTTGTAGTAAAGAGAAATCAGTCTGCTAAACCAAAAAAAGCAAGTATTGATTCAAAGAATCTTTTTTTTGCACATATATCACACTAATGCAGTGGAAATTAGCAAAAATAAATGGTTTGCATAGTGTGAACTAGCATCAACTGCAAAGACAAGATAGTAGAAAATATAGGAAATTTAAGGGCAGATAGCAAGTTCACTACATGAAGATTTCCTCAGCATCGCATAAGCAAAAACCCCTGAAATCAGGCTAACCTATTTTAAAATCATATGATGGTATTTGCAATATCAACTACCAGCACAAAACCAGAGAAAAGTATACATGTTGGAATTTCAAGCATCTTGTTTAACACAGGAACGATGCTTTCAGATAAAAGAAGTTAATTCATAAATTTAGTAGAGTTCAGGCAGGGAGCAATAACTCTCACTGTAATCAAAATTTTAAAAAACAAAACCAAAACCAAAACCACCTAGAGCAGGCAAACCCGCTGTACTATCTGCCTGCTAAAGGTTACCAAGATGTTTTTGAAAATCTGAAATGGTTTCTTCGATGTTACATATGAAGATAGTTGAAGAAATGTTCCTGGAATAGCACCTGCCTTTCAAAGTGTACAGTGTATTAGAAGAAAAATTACATAAATAAGAGGAGCAAAAAAGCTCATGATAGATAAAGGCATCTCTATGAAAGCCGCAGAGCATACTTGTTGGCTAAGTAGTGTGGTGGATACTGAAATGTCAGGCAAGGAGTGCGTTTGTATAGACTCAAGCTATTTAAATAAAACACAAAAAGTGCTCACTGCCAAGCGTCTACAGCCATGAAATATTACCTGACTTGGCAAAAGCAAAAATTAAAAATTACAGGAAAAAAGACCTAGTGCCAAATTCCAAAATGCAAAGGATAGATATTGGCAAGTATTGCTGAGTAGCAAAAGTGGCTACCTCGCCACATTCTGCACAACAGAAGTGTATCCAAATTGTCTGAGGATGTTCCCTGGAATGAAAATTAGTCCAACTATATGATAGTTGATGTTGGACAGACACGCTATAGTAGAGGGTACAGCAGACCTCAATCATAACTTCCTTCGCATGATCAGGGAAATCAGTCACAAACTGTGTAAGTACAAGATGACTTCATGATGAGCAATACTCACTGCTGTACAGGTCACGTATAACAGTCCTCTTTTTACCAACACCTTAAATCTAAGAAAGTAAACACAAAGTGAGAAATGTCCATACTGGAGATATTAATTACTTACAGGCTACTAGTAATTACAAGATACATTTATGGGGAGGGGGAAACCAACCTGTGTGTGCAAATCTTTGAAGATAGTGCTGAGCGAAGATGTCATATGACAATTAGTTCAATACAACATAGCCATTAGATGTATCAATACAGGGATGTGAATAAAGAAACTGCTGTCAGTGTGATGGTAGTGAGGTGGGACACAGGGCAGTAATCTTGCAGAAGAGACAGACTGACGTTGTCATGTCTAGGATTACTAGCATCACCCAAATCCAAGTAAGTCCAAATTGAAAAGCAGTTTCTTATAACAGTGTTTGCATACAAAAAGTTTGAAAAATATGGTCAAAGATAGGAAAACTACCACAGTAGGAAGTACCCATAAATCACTTGGGAGTGCTTTTTAAAGAACACTGTCAGTCACAGAAAGCCTTTAGCGTACGCTACTGAAACTGCAAAGTGTAAGCATGAAAGAGACTGACAAATACATTGCTGATTTCTTATCCAGAGCAGCCTTGCAGCGCACAACTACAGCAACTTAACAAGAATGTGAAATCTCTAGCCTGATATTAATGCAGAAAATGCAGAGAGACAGAAGCATCAGCTAAGTCTGTTATGTGCCAGTTTCAAGGTAGGGGCTACAACATATCTAAGAACAAATGATACAAGACATAGATTTACAAGTGCTTGCATCTATCATTCTGTCACACTCTGTCAGGACAGCCAGACGCTGTGGGAGAAGCCTCGTCTGCTTCCCAAGAATACTGGAACTGCCCAGATGAGTTGAGAATCCAAGATAGCATCATATATAAAGTCAATTGAATCATAAACTCAAGGTCAGTAAAAATAAATTCTTTCGCGTATACACTGAAGACATACAGGAGTAGTGTCCTGTTCATCGGAATGCAGTGACATTGCATACGCTGCAGCCGTGCTGCACTAAGGCAAGATATTTGAGACCTCAGGAGTAGCTTTGTGATGCCTATGATGAAACGGAAGCTAGGCTATAGGACACCATGCCTGCTAAAGGTTTTTATTCTAATGACAATGGTTGATAAATGGCAATGAAATTACACAAAATCCCAACAGGCTTTGGAACAGCCCAGAGTTATAATTAGAACTGAGCATTTTGTTTGCACGCCAGCACAGATTATTTCTTTATTGCAGTGTGCTATTTGGGCATCAGTGGCAAAATTCAGACTCTCTAAATTCTGTTGCCTGCAAACGTAAGCATCTACATGTGAGTTAGAAGCGTAAGATCCTATTACAATCACTGTAAATAAAGCCAGTACAGCCAATGAAGTCCTTAGGACTGTTCAGCCGACCAAATATATCTGCCTACTATACAGGGGATAACTACTCTCCAGGCTGATGTATAGACAGGCCACTACCAAGTCTGATAGGATTTTAGATACCTGGTGCACATATAGATGTATAGATATATTACACACAACTGAATTTAGATATTTTGAGCTGAATCCCACATTAGTGACATCATTCACGTCACTTAATTTCAACCATCTAGAATTTAGTAATCAGCCAGAGCATGTTGTCAGCTTCTTTCTGTAGTTAGCAGAAGCTTGAGAGCTAAGCCCTTCCAGGGGATGACTCATCACACCTACTAAGGCACCTCTCTTAAGACACCATATGCCTATTAAGAGATGCTTATTTCTCTCCACTGACTATAGATGCTGTCTACTTAAGGAGACTAGGGAGAACTGATGTGAAGTGAGACAAACTCCACCCCAAGACAATACCACAGTCCCTGTCAATACTGTAGTGAAGTATTGAAGAAGGGCAATGAAGCTGGTGAAGGGTCTAGAACACAAGTCCTATGAGGAGCAGCTGAAGGAGCTGGAGCTGTTTAGTCTGGAGAAAAGGAGGCTGAGGGGAGACCTTCTCGCTCTCTACAACTCCCTGAAAGGAGGCTGTAATGAGGTGGGTGTCGGTCTCTTCTCCCAAGTAACAAGCAACAGGACAAGAGGAAATGGCCTCAAGTTGCACCAGGGGAGGTTTAGATTGGATATTAGGAAACATTTCTTCACTGAAAGGGTTGTCAAGCACTGGAACAGGCTGCCCAGGGAAGTGGTTGAGTCACCATCCCTGGAGGTATTTAAAAGACGTGTAGATGTGGCACTTGGGGACATGGTTTAGTGGTGGACTTGGCAGTGTTAGGTTAACGGTTGGACTCAGTGATCTTAAAGGTCTCTTCCAACCTAAATGATTCTATGATGATTTTAACAGTGCTCTGTGCCCACATGCTCTCAGGTGGGACATGAGGGCTTTCCCCCATGCATTACATTTTTCTAAGCAGCAGAAGAGAAAGAGGACCCATAAAAGTCTCCTAGGAAAGAAACAAATGAAGGCGGAAGAAGGAGAGAAGAGTGTGCTATTGAGCCTTGATGGCATGAATTGTCAAGCTCACCAGGGAGAGAGGTGCAGAGCAAAATGTTCAGGGAAACCACATCAAAGAGAATCGAGCATTCCGCTCCAGGAATCAGGCACTTAGAATTTGCTAATTGTAACCTTCTTTCATTCATTAAAAATGGATAAATAGTTTGCAAAGGTTTGTTAACTAAAATGGCTAGTCATTTTTTAAAGAATCTAACAGAATAATAGAGAGCTTGTATCTATCAATAATAACTTCTAATGAACAGATTATAGCCATCTACAAAGTATTTATTAATAGTTTACCAGTATATTATGGACATTAGTACCATCTGTTGCAGATGGTTATAACCATGTTGATAGGTGTTTGAACTGATTATAAGACACATATGACTCAGTTAGACTTTATTATAAATGATTAACTGTTTTAAAGAATCATTTTTTAAACTCATTATAAACTATTCATAAATGAATCTTTATTTAAAGGATTACAAGCTTCATTTGTTTTTCAAGATCAGATCACATACATCTAAATGCATGTTTTCCAGTAAAGAAAGACTGCCAGGTTAAACGACAGCTATTTAAAATATATATTAGGCTAACACATTGAATAAAACTGCCACAAATACACATAAAAAGATTGAATTATGGAGTAGCCTTTCATGATATGTGCAATCTGGTATGCCGCTCATTTAAGTGATTGCCATGACTAATTTATGTTCACATTTAGCTTTTGTTGGCATTCTGAAAAATATGTTATTAAAAAAATATACAAACCAAGGGCATAAAAAAGTGTCTAGGCTGAGACTATTTATGCCAAGCTTTGTTCTGGATTGAAAAAAAAACCCTTAGAATCTTCAGTTCGATTACCTCACAAAAGCAGTAAGAAAACAACGTTTTATGATAAAAGCACTGACAACAATGGCAAAGACCCCTAAAATATCCCCATCTATGGAAGAAAATGTTCAGTTCTCATACATGCTTGTACTACAGATGGACATGGCTTAGCAGAGACATGCTCAGTGCTTTAGCTGTTTACTTAGGCAGCAACAGAGTTCTAAGAAATAGTTGCTATGCCAACCCATCACAGGACTATATATATACGTTCATGACCAGGGCTTATTTTGAGAGCTCTGTTACCCTTTCTTTCAAAAGTTTAAATACACTGTTGTTATATTGTTTCCATTAAGGCAAAACTCTGTAGTCTGTGGACAATTCACAGCTCTGTTTTTTTTAAGGTAGGGGTGTGGAGTATATGGAATAACACGATGAGATTTCAAATAAGGAGCAGAACAGCCTTTTGACGTCACATTTCCACAATCACTGAACAGACTGTTCTATTTGCAAGCCTCTAAAGATTTGGTGTTTAGATGATAAAGGGCACTGCTTTTTATAATCTATTATTAACTGTCGTGTGTGTATTACCGCAGGAGTTCTCCAAAGAGAAAGCAAAGCATGTTTTGGTGGTGCATTGAAGAAGTGCTTTTTTGTACTATTTACTAGAACAATTTACCATATTAACTCCATCCAGTCAGTCTTCTTTTTGTAACATAGGAATAATGCATAGTAATCTATCTCTGGAGCTTAGAAGTGATGTCTTCAGATAAATATGCATTTTAAAAAATAAAAAAAATCATAGAGGGAGCTCTTTAATTACCTTTTTCTGTTTATGTTACTTTAGGGGCTGTTTTTTCAAATGCATTGGAATTTTCAGTCTATTTATTTCATAATTATTGGATGACTACATGCATCACTGCCATTTCAATTAGATTTTGATGGCTGATAAAACCATTGTTGACAGCAAGTGTGCAAACGAATGAAGGGAAACCAGATTAGCAATGTTTGTGTCATTGCATTTAAATAAAAATAAATGTTCTGGCAGCAATGCAATCACATCTGAAATCTGAAGAGAGAAGAAAAACAGTAAATGGGATGGGAGGGAAGGGATCAGGTCAGAGATAATCATCTTTCTTCAGGCATAGGGTTTTCTGAAGAAGACCTATTTCCTTTTGAGACGTAATTTTAATTCCTGGAGAGTGTAACCTCTGCTTTTTCAAAGAGCTTAGAAACCCAAAAACAATTACATAATGTCTTCTAATGAGAGTTTTGCAACTAGACAGACTTCTTGAAATGTGAGAAAAGGAAGAAGATAGGAAAGATCTCAATGCAGATACAGAGAGCTCAGCCCACTACAATTGATAAGGCAAGAAAAGCTATTGTGATAAATTCCAAAGGTTAAGACTTTCTGTCTATTGTAAAGATCAATATGAAGGGGAGAGAAGAGGATGAGTGTGATAACACTTTCATATCCATTTAAGAATGATGATATGCATGCCAAATGAGAACCTGCATCAGACAGTTGTTCTTTTTAAGAATAAAACAGAGCATCGCTGAAGAAACTGTCTCTTGTGTCTCTCAGATTGAAATGAATGACATATTTTGTATTCATTCAAATGTCTACAGAGAAGATACGTGAAACTGAGGACAAGCAAAAAAAAATAACATATTAAATGCTCTGAATTAAGTTTGATACAATGGGGCTGCCACAGGCTGAATGTATTTCTCTGCTCAGTCTCAGAACCTGATTCAGTTCAGTGTTTTTTAGTTGCTACAGCTCTTTTTAGAACATTTCTCCAGGAAGTAACACATTAAGCCCATTTTTTCAGCGAACTAACTTCATTTTAAAGATTAGCTTATTTTGATTATTAGAGAAACCTTGCATTTCTTGCTGAAAGTCTGTATGAAAATCTAAAATTTCTTAGAAGTAACTTGCTTTGTTCGTATCTCATACAATTTCATTAATTTCTTGGCTTTTGGACTTTTTTCTTCACATATTTTCTACACAGCAACATTCTGTTGCCCTCCTTCCATGAGGTCATACAGGCACTTTGCACTATGCATCCAAAAGAGACCTTACTCTGTGTTTAAGCTAGGTCCATACCGTATTCCACACCCAAACTACATTCACAGTCGCAAACTGTAGATGTGCCTCCTCACTTAGAAATGGACGTAATG
Organism: Phoenicopterus ruber ruber; assembly: GCA_009819775.1. Taxonomy (NCBI): domain Eukaryota; kingdom Metazoa; phylum Chordata; class Aves; order Phoenicopteriformes; family Phoenicopteridae; genus Phoenicopterus; species Phoenicopterus ruber. Next base: position 182,589,302 of record CM020215.1, on the reverse strand, counting down.
CAACTCTGAGGAGCACAAAAGAGAAAATATACAGAATTATGGATCTCACTAGCATACAGTGTGAGCTTGGCACGGTAAAAGGACGAAGACTCTTGAAGGTTACTGAAATTGACTGCAGCACCATCACAAAATCCAGAGTCTTCATTTGAGAAACATGTATGTAGTCTGTCAAAGGGCAAATAGAAAGGACCGTTGAAGTCTTGCTGTTCAAATTCAACATGCCAGGGCTATTGCAGCTACAAATATTCCAACGGTAGCAATACAGAGAGAGAGAGAGGACCTAGCTCGGGAAGCACATCTTCTCTCTTGCCTGGCCTGCTAGAGCCAATTCAGATTGTGCCATAGCAACCAGCCACCTTCCAAACAAGCTAACCAACACATACCTTTGGCTGTCAACAGCATCGTGGTACTTGGGTTCAGAGCAGAGCAGCCAGTGAGAATTTCTGTTGCAGAAGTGTTACACGACTTTGAGGCCAGGAACAGTGTAGATACTGAAGCAGTGAAGAGGGATAAGGTGGTTTTGTGATTAGCCTTAACCTTGAAGAGAATCTTAAAGTCTGGATGACTCCTAAGGTCACTGCAGAGCAGGAGAGAAAAGCGGAGTGACCAGTTCTGGAGGATATCACAATCCTCTTTACAAGGTAACAATAGAATAGATATCCACATATTAGACAATATAATCAGAACGTGTATATCCATCCTTAGTTTCTACTTGACCTTTGAATTCCTATTGAAGACACAAACTTCTAAATAAATTTGTAAATTCAAATGTGATCTTAAAGAAATTATATTTTAAGTTTACCACTATTATTAGGCAAAAACAAATGAAAAACTTCTGTGTATTTTTTTAAAATGCAAAGGAAGAAAATTCCTCCCTACAGTACATTCCATCAAATGGTCAAATTCAAAACAGTCTGCAGGACCTCATCCTAAAGTCAGAATAAAGTAAATCAACAATGGAGCAGAATTACCGCAGTGCAGGAAGTGTTCTTTTTTTTTTTCCCTCCTTTTTAAATTTAATATATCTGACTTTCCTAAATGATTTATAGGGCTGGGAGTCCTGCCTCTCTTATCCTTTCAAGAAGAATCGCAGTAGGCTGGAATGGTTTGAAAGGCTGAGCTAAGGGAGAATCTGCGTCCTTTTCCCTCTAACACTCTGGTGCTCACTGATCTGTTTTCTCAGACCTCTATTTGTAACAGAACTGCTGATCTCAAACCAGCTGCATTATTTCTGTTTTAGTGCTCAACCTGTAAAGAGAGAAAAACATGAGAGATTAATGACATCTTTTTCTTCTTATGTTGCTCCGTTTATCTCATAAAATCTATTTCTTGAGTCCTTCTTTCAAGATCTGCCTGATCTCTCTTTGTTTCCTCCCGCATACCTCTCCAATTTCTCATTTTCTTTTCCAGTGCTTCCTCAGCAGCTTCTCAAATTACCATTTTATGGGAGAAAAGGTAATAATTAATCTCACATTTCCTGATAGATTCTGAAGTCACAAATAACTAACTAACTATGGACTAAACATGAAGTAAAAAAAAAAATTCTGCTGGCCATATAAACCAAGGTAATTCTTACAATTAACCATTTTATGCTAGTGATTATTTTTTTTTTAGTTACTCATAAAAGCAGTGGAAGTCAATGTGGTTGAATATGGAAGTGTCCTCAAAAACTCTTAGATGCATAAAGGACATCCTAACACGAACATAAAAATAAGAAATATAGTAATATACAATCATTCTATTCCTTTTATTATTATTATTATTCTCTTATTCTGAACAATTGATAGCATTTCTGAACTCTGCTAACCCCTGTGACTATCCATAGTTCATATATTCCTATGGAGCAAATACCAGTGAAGCTCACGGCATTATTGCACAGTGAAACTCCTATGCTACTGTAAATAAGGGAACAGTACTTAAAAACAACACACACACACACACACACAAACCAAACAAACACAAAACCAAACAACCAAGCAAACAAAACAGCAATTCCACTCTGGAAGACAGTATGTTTGAGTATAGCTGCCTGTGGTCTCCTCTCAAAGTGCACAAGAAATTCCCAGATACTATGATCATTACACGAATTTCAGTGGCTGCCATTTCAAATCCAGTAAGAGTTTACTTGATCTTAATTTCAATGACAAATATCCATAGTATCTCAGGCATGAATTATATAAGTATATGCATCTTCCTAGATCAAAAAACTTCAGATAATTTTCCACTTGAAGGAAGGGAGTGAGAATAAGATGTGACAAATGCTAGTCACATCAATTAATGGTCTTCTGGGATATACTGACATATTACACTGGTGAGGGCTGTATGAGAAACTGGGTAGAAGAAAGCAGAAAATTCCAATGTAAGTAATTACATTCAAACCAGATTCCCTGTTACAGTTTTTCAATTAGATACAATAATCTTCTCTACTCTCCACTACGCATTTTTGTAGTGGTGCTGTGTGTTGTTAAGCATTTACTGAATTTGTAATACAGATGTGACTGCGTGTCTGCGGTTTGTCAAGCTATTTTATATGTTCATTTTATTGAATGCATTTTTAATCTTTCTGGATCAAAAGTATGTTTATACATGTAAGTCATTATCATTCTATGTATCTTTAGAATGCCTAAAAATAAAAATAGTGTGCAATAAGTTATCTGTATAGATTTTCTTCTAAAGCTGGGAAACTGCACAAGCTATTTAATAGAGCTGTCACAAACTACATCCTATCTTCTATCCCAACACAGTTTTGGGGCCATTTTGGTAAATTAAAACTGGCTTCCAATGGCATAAATGGTTCAATCCATAAAATCCAAGCAGGACTTTGATTTTAATTACAGTGCAGCAAATCACAAACAAGAACGCTTTTTTTTTTTGGTAAAGTTATTCTAGATTTTAAGTGAGATAGCCTCAGTATGGTTAGAATCTGCCTCTGTGCTCTTCCACCCAAATATGTGTCAGTGCTGTTTTATTTCAACAGTCAAATGAAATTACTCTTGCATTTCAGCTGTGCATCTTCTAAAATTGCTGCTGTGAAGTCTTCCCTCAAAAGCAAATTAAGGGGAGTTTGAGGTGTGGGGAAACCTCAGTTGCCACTATTTGAATTTCATATGAATTAGTGTATTTCACTTATTTGATTCACTGAAACAGAATGGATTTGTTTTCTTCGGTGTCACTCAGAAGCCTAGAATTCAATTTTAAAGAAATACTGAGATAGAAACTGTATTAGCCTGCTCTAAAATACTTACTGAGGATACTTCTTTGGTAAGCTATGCTCATGTCAACAAAAAAGATGCACTAGAGATCACACACACAGCAACAGGAACAGAAGAAGGATGGAAACCTGTGGTTCAACTGTCCCCGCAGGTGAGTAAAATTTTATTACAGATATCTCGCACAGCAACTGTACAGCTAGCCCCAGTTGGCACTAGCAAAATCTTGGCTTGTAAGGCATATAATTCCTGTCTTCTATAGAAGTATGCGCAGCTTTAGCAGCCTACGAAGCCTTTGAATGTCAACACAAAAGCTTCTGGGAGTCACTTCTGATAGCTGATTAGGAGACAAGTAAAATGAAAATCCTTGTTTTATTACTAAGTGTGATATTTAAAAATATATGAACTCAGGGGAGATATTTTTAGGTACATATATTTTCAATTTTTTTCTGCTCCTCTCTTCTGTATTTGAGCAAGCAAATGTAATAGTTACATGTTTTCTCTACATGGCAAATATTATATAGGGGCGAATTCGGCTTGGTCTCCATGCCAAAGAGTGGAAAAGATAGTATTATATTTTCATCTATCTTATCCCTCATAAATAAAAACCAATCATCAGAATTGTTAGGTGTATGGACTGTCCCTTCTTTGCTCTTCCAGGAGACCCAGTGCTCCCAAATGAAGAGATATAAAGAAGATGGGGCTATAGCTAACACCCCCCCCAAAATGAATCCTTTACCTATCTGAGTGAAGGCAATAGTCACTTGCAAAGACATTGCAGTTGCAACCACATATTCTACACACACACAGAAAATTTTGAAGTTTTGCAGAAAACCTTCAAGTATTTCTCCTGAGGTAGCGCGGGTCAGTGTTTTTTTCAGAGTCGGTTAAAGCAGAGTCACCGTGACATTAGCAGAAACTACACAGAGGTAAGAAAGAGCGAATTAATGGGAGAGTGGGAGAAAAGAATTTCATCATGCTCCTGAAGAGAATGCCTTTGGCACTGCACAATAATTAGCCTTAATTTGCTACATTGCCAAAAAATGTCCTGACTCAAATTTTGAAGCTTTGGCGTATTTTGCTTGTGTCTTTCTTTTCATGTTATTTTCTTGATAACAGACAAATAATAAAGTAAATTATATTAAAAGTAAATTTAAGTAAATTATATTTATTTATTACAAATAAAGTAATATTATGAAGACAAATTTAAATACTATTACAATGTGTATTGTGGCCCTAGTCCCTCATGCTCAGACAGGATGCTGATTGAAGGAGTGAACGAGTGAGCCCTTAGTATCAGCACACCAGCAGTACTAGACAAGCAGAAGATGGTCATTCATTAGAAAGGCACAAATTCTGCTAGCAGGCCCTCTGTCTCACCCAGCTGGATTTCAAGATCATTACTGAAAGTAATATTCAGCTTATTGTCTTGTTCTAATAATTATTTACAGTACTTTCAATGGTGCCTTAGAATCTCTTGAATGCAATATATTAAAAAAAACTAAAGGGACTGAAGCTCACAATTTCCATTGAAAAGTAATAGGACTCTAAGGTGCTGTGAGGTGCTCCTTAGCCTTCTACCTCCGGTTGATAAATTGGAGGACATTTTTCCTGCACCAGTTGTAACACTGGGAGAAAAGCTCCTGACTGGGAAATTATGAGGAATCTTAGCCTCAGCAATATTGATACTTTACGGTGGATATGTGCTCAAAGAGGAGTCAAATTCATCCTGAGGAACAGGATTTCTCATTTAGCTGTAACTGTCTAGTAATTACATATCTAACTGAAGTTTGATTTCAGAGTCAAAAAATAGAAATAAGCATTATTAAAGAGGTGATATTCACCATTAGAAATTAAATTCAGAACAACTAGCCTAAACCGGTTAGGATGGAAGAAGATACTCGGGAGATAAAGTGTGTTTGCTACAGAGGGTGGCATCTAGCTCAGACCAAATATTTAACTTTTCCCTGTGTGAAGTACATCAGACGAGTAACAGCTGCTTGCAAGACTTTTGATCTTTGTCTTTGTTTTTGTGTCTAAAGAACATTGGGGTAGAAGTCCTAAGCAGCTTGAAGTGAACTGTAGTGAGGTTGAAGATCACAGAAAGACTTGAAGATATAATGATTTGCAGTTTTCAAGTATATGAATTTTGGGCCTATCTTCACTTTCATAGGAGTCAATAAAAGCCCTTTTGTTTTCAGAAAAAGCACCATCATGACAACAACATCCACTTTAGAAAATTACTTGACAGGAGTAAAACTGTTGTTGAAAGAAAATACAGAAAAATTGGATCAAAAAAAGAAAAAGGATCAGGACCGACTGAATTAGGACTGTTGAGTACATGCTCATGTGCCCAGGCAAGGTTACAGGACTGCTAGAGCAACCAGACTACAGTGCTGTTGCAATGGGACGAGTGTGCACATTTACACTACTGTATTATTGATCTGACGGGTAGTTCTGAGAGATAAGTTTGGTAGTTATTTCAATAAAGCATTTCTAAAAGAAACCGTTTGGCATCTTATTTCTCACTCTTACCTTTTAGAGAACTTTAGTCAACTTTACCACCTCAAGATAACAATGCTATTGTCTGTCTTTTTTTTTCCCCTTCCCTGATCACTAAAAATGCTCTACTTAGAACAAAATAAGAGGAGGAACCAAATAACAGAAATGCTTTCAGTGTGTCCTCTGAAAAGAAATAGAAATCCAGCCTTCTTTCTAGTACTCCCTACCTTGCTTCTATTGCTCTATCAATCTTCTGCGTTCCAATTTTGCCACTTACTCTTCTACCTTCTTTGCCCTTTGATTTCAGGCTAAAATCGATGCTGAACCTACAGAAAAAGATTTGCCTGCAACAGATTGGTAAAAAAAAAAAAAAAAAAAAAAAAAAAAAAAAAAAAAAAGGCAAACATTTGGAAAAGCCTATGGACCCTGGCATGGTAGCAGTGGCCTTGTCACACCTGCTTGAGGTCTCTTGGCAAATAAATTGACATACATCTTCAGAATCCACTTTCTTCTTATATTCTCCTATTTTCTTCTCTCTCCATCCATGTATATATCTTCTTTTCTTCCAAGAGGAAATGTCAGATTTCAAAACAAAAAAGCACTGGAACAACCAATTCAAATTAACTCTGTTCTTTTCTTCAAAATGAGGGTCAAAAAAGACCATTTTTCCCTAAGCACACACTAGATAGAGACTATATGTACTAAAACAAAGCACTATAATGAATATTTCTTCATTTCTTATGTCTTCAACATAGAATTAATAATAATTTTATATGTTTAGTATAATTTTTGCTTGATAACATGTCGGAGAATGTCAGTGCTGCTTGATATAGACCACTAACAATCCACAAACAAAAGGAACTTTAGAGGCAAAGACATGGAATAACCTCTGTAATATTAGAAACTATTTCACACAGAGGTTTATCAACAGATAGAGTATGACATTTTCATTAATTGAATGATCACTCGGTCAGTCCAAATCTGCTGAGGTTTGTGGAAATAGCTGAGTTACAAGAAGTTGGTTTAGAGCTTAATGCAAGTCACAGCACAGTGGCTCTTACATTATCATTACATCACTTCATTTACACAGTCACTCTAATTGACTTTAATAAGTTTTGAATCAGAGCAAACACACAGACAAAAAAATTGATTATACAAAACCAGAATGTTTTTATTAAACTTGCCTCAATAATATACAATCTCACAAAAATCTCTAAATCAGCAGCTAGAGGCTTTAGGAATTTGTGGCAGCCAGCGCAGAGACATTTTGTCAGCTCCAATTTAAGTTTGAAAAGATAAGGTTTCCAGAAACTTCTCTGTGGGATGTGTTGAAACATAAAGTCTGTCTCCTGGACCACCCTCTGCTCACATTGACCACTAACAACTAACTAATGATTACACACAGTAGCAGTCATTTGCATGAAAACATAATGTTAGGAAATTATCTGATGATCATTTTTACTTTTTTTTTTTTTAATATGACTTATAAGGAGAGAAGAAAAATAAGGAGGCTGGACTATGTGATTAGCAACAATCTATATAGATAAAGCAAGGGTTTTTTGCAAACCATAGGCAGTCCACAAGCTACGGTTTAGGAAACTGTTCAAGCTGATCCTGTGCAACAAACCATCATTGCACTGCTCCATTAGAGGAAGCGGGGGTAAATCATAGCAAAAGCAAGCAGCCCATTTTGTGAAAAAAATGTTGTAGCCCATGCCGAGAATCAAAAAATCACCAGTGTGTGCATTTTTGGCACAAAATACTGAATAAGAGTGTGGGGGGAAATTTAGATCTTCATAGTCTAATTTTCAAATTGGTCTCTGCTTGTATCTAAAAGACTTTGAATGTGCAGACACCTGCCTGGATGCTTGTTCAGTATCAGTCCTGTGGAAGTCCAAAGACTAAATTTGCATGCATATGGCCATATATGTGGATATGTTTTACGTGTGGAAATTCTAACTCCGGTAACTGTCAGTGTTAGCATTTAACCATCATGCAAAGATACTCATTCTGGAAATATGAAAGTACAAAATTCTAGGTGCATGTGTGAGTGCTACACTGAAACCTTCTTTCAATCATAGTCTTAATTTGTATATACTGTAGTTCTCTTTTGTCTAACTATGCAAGCATATTGTTTTTGTACTGTTAATATAAAAGTGAAAAAATGAAATATATTTGTAGAATTAACTAGTTTGTAGAATAAATTGGTTCTTGTTTGTTGTCCGTGTGACAGCAGCTGATCTTGGAACAATCATTCCTGCGTGTTTCTGACTGTCCTGGTTTCGGCTGGGATACAGTTAATTTTCATCCTAGTAGCTGGTATAGTGCTGTGTTTTGGATTTAGTAGGAGAATAATGTTGATAACACACTGATGGTTTTAGTTGTTGCTAAGTAGAGCTTATACTAAGTCAAGGACTGTTCAGCTCCCCATGCTCTGCCAGCGAGGAGGGGCACAAGAAGCTGGGAGGGGGCACAGCCAGGACAGCTGACCCAGACTGGCCAAAGGGATATTCCATACCATGTGATGTCATGCTCAGTATATAAACTGGAGTTGGCTGAGGGGACAGGAATTGCTGCTCGGGGACCAGCTATCGATCACCAGGTGGTGAGCAATTATTGCATTGTGCATCACTTGGGGTTTTTTGTATATTCCTTTATCAGTAATATTATTATTATTTCCTCTTTCCTTTGCTGTTGTATTAAACTGTTTTTATCTTAACTCACGGATTCTCTCCCCCATCCCACCCGGGGGCGGGGGGAGGTGAGTGAGCGGCTGCATGGTGCTTAGCTGCCAGCTGGGGCTGAACCACGACACACATAAATTTCTTGAGGCCTATTCTGCTTGTGCAAACTCATCTAACATATTGGTAGACTCAGAATATACCCTCTCTCACTCTCTGCTCCACCTTTTCCCTCCTCTTTCCTTAACAGTTTTCAGTCTGTCAAGGATTTTTTCTCTTGTTTCTTAAGCTGTTTTTTTTTTTTTTATTGGGCTCTTCAATGTCTCTGATTTTTAAAAACAAGAGAAATGAAATGAGATATATAATCAAGACAGTTTTCACTTCGCTTGTTTCTCTAGGAGACATTTAAAAAGAGATTTTGATGAAGGGGAAAAACAGCTCTACTATGTAATGATCTTTTCTATGGTAATCCACCCACAGGGGCATTTTAATATGTAAATCACGTTATTGTCTCACACATGACAATCTGATGGATTTTAAATTCCTCATTTGTTAAAGTATAATGAAGAGCACTTTTGGTGTTTTTATTGATGCAATAGCACTTTGTTCACACATGAAGGTATAGTTGTGCCAGGCTACATAAGGTGATACTATTAATGAATCATTTGAGAGCTGGCAAATATAAATAGTAAGGAGCTCATTTCCATAGAAATATGCTCTAACCCCATGCTGGCAGCAAAGATGTACAGAGACATTTTCATGTCAGCAAGCAGGTGTCCTCTGGCCTGCCCAGGCAAAATAATCCCCTTCCTAAAATACACACAAATAAGTAAATATGCACAAACACATATATTCTCATTGGGCAATGATTTCTGAAAGCCCCAAAAATGTAACCAAAACCTGGCAAAGCTCTACGGACTGACGAATAGGTATCAAAGCTGTGACAATAGAAATAAACTCCTCTTCTTACACACTGCTCTGCCTTAACAACTCCCAGGTATATATAAGCAAACATAAACAGAATGAATCTAAAGAGGAGGTAAAAATAACTGGAGTATCTCTTAGAAAGATGCTGCAAATATACTTTGGCATGTATTTATTCGAATGGCATTTTCTTTGCCCTCTCTGTGTCTTTTGGAGAGTATACAGTATATTCTTTTTTAAAGATGTAAACATGAATAACACAGGCTCAAAAATTGTGTGCATGTTATATTGTGATCTTAAAAACCCAACTCTATTTTCTATAAAGGGCAGAAGTCTCAATACTGCTAATATCAGCAGAAATGAAGGGATACAGAGTCAGAACAAGTCCCTTATTGACCTTATATCGTCTAAACCTTCAAACACTAGAAAACAAAACAAAACAAAACAAAACTCCCACTAGATCACTGAAACTGTGAGACTTATTTTAGAAATATCAAGAGCATTTAAAGATCATGAATAAAGGTCACTTCTTTGTACTGTCACCACCTTTTCATACACTACAATTGACCTACAAAAGATCCTTTAAATGGTTTCAAAAGCCATAGCATTTCTTTTAGGTTCCTTTGCAGGCAACTAGGGTTTGCCTAGAAGTTGATGGAATGGTAATTCACCACTGCTTTTATATTTTTCACTTTCATTTTGGAGACTTAGGAGTGTGAATATTTCTGCAAGAAAATTGAAAATGTGCATAGACACTTTTCCAGACTAGTTAAAAAAGGTATCATGGATTTAACATGAAACAGGTATCCTAATAAAGTCGAACTCTAATGGAAGGCAAAAAATACCGTTCTCAGATGGATTATCAAATCTTTTGCGGCTTTGTCTTACAGCAGAAGGGAAACCACTAAACAGCTGTGGAAAAACAGTGGTTTATTAACATTGTGACTTTGCCATAAGTATCAGGGAAAAGCACACAAAATATCATTTTATTGTGCTCTTAAGCAGCATCTAGCAAAACAGAATTGGTCATCACCAAAGTAGTACTGTACAAACGCTAAATGAAGAAATTAACATACATCACAAGAGTTGGATGGCACGTTAAATAGTACCACATATTTAAGATTAGTATCTGCAGCTAGTGATTCTCAAACATTTCAAACTACTGCATCACCACCAAAGCTTAAATTTCCACTGGATGCTGCACTTACTTATCCTCAAGCTATTTATTGGAAAATACTATGCATTTTATTGTTTAATTGCAGCTATACATAAACTAGTATGTTAAAGAGAGGGGAAAATGTCATGCCAGGAACAGCCAAAACTTGGCAACTGTGAATTTACTTGTACCCTAACAGCCATTTTTCCAGATTATTTCCTAATCACACATTGCACAGACAACCACCACTCCACACCACTAAATGTCTTCTGCTTTACTGCAGTCTTGCATTTCTTTCTGGCTTTCCCCATGCTTGCAATTACTGAGGTGAAGAAAGGTTTGTTTCTTAATAGATGTCGTATTTTCAGATAGGCTCCATCTAGAAAGTAAGTAGTGCCAACTGTGCTGTATGAATTAAGGATATCACAAAAACAACCCCAAAAAATTCCCTACAGACTGGATTGAGTGAATAGATTTTTTTTTCTGCTCTGGGAAGCTAAGCAATTTTGATATTGCTCTGTTCTCCAAGATACTATAACTACAAGGAAAGATCTTAGCTGGGATTCATTTGACTAAATTGTAGACATCTAGAATGTAAATATTTATGCGTATGTCAAGGCAAGAAACCATGGCCTGGCCCCCAAGACTAATTGAAACTGCCTAGCTCCTATTCAGCTCTGTACAGATAACTACTTCTCTGGCAAGAGAGAGCTAGCTGGAAGAGTCCAAAACAGATCCAAGAACTGAGATACCAACTAATTGGTGCTCAATGGTTTGCTCCTTGGATCACTTTTGGTGAGCAATGTAGAGTTGCCTTACGACTGAGACTGGCACACTAAGTTTCTTTCCAATGAATGACCACAAGTAATTCTCAGTAGAGATTCATCTAATAAGAATTTAGTATTTAATATTAATCATGCCTTGAAACACCTATTTCTCACCACTGACTACAAATGAAGCCTAGAGCAACTAGTTGAGCTACAGAAAATTGCACTGGTGACACCTAAAGTTAGGTGAGATAATTCTCACCTCAGTGGACACTAGACCATAGAAGAAAAGGTTCTTTGAAGATTCTGTTTGCTCCCATTCATCTAGGTAAAGCTGCTACGTGGATAAAAGAAGGAGGAGGTAAAACTTAAACATGTTTCTTCTAAAAGTAAAAAAAAAATAGGGATACGCTGTCAAATGCGTACACAAGTTCAATCAATTTCAGAAAGAGTGCTATGTTATATACACACGCAAGTTCTCCATTTGGTCTTTAGCCAGATGTGGGAAAACATCTTTGTATCATAGGAGCCTTTAGAGAAGAATTAATATATTAATTCACCCAACCTAATAATTTAAAATTTTATTATTTTAAATAGTAATTTTAAAACACATTATAGTTTTAGCCTAACAGAAAGATGTTAGATATACTTGGTTATATTTGTACAAAAAGTATGAGATGATAATGCAACTTCAACTTCACAAAAGTATTTTTCAAATGAGTAATTTCATTAAAATCATTTTGAGCAATATAATTCTCACCCCATTTTAGACATCTATGGTGCAGACAACTACAGCTGAATCATTCCCCTGAAATTCCATTTTCAGCCAAAGAAGAAAAATGGGCATTTGAAGGCACAAGTCTTTTGACCTATTTTAGAAAGAGATGATTCATACCCTACAAATGCCTATTTCCCTTCATAAAGGGAGATTAAGATGACTAACTGGGATGTAGTCCTTCACATTCTATACTTATATTCAGTGAGCCGGCTCCCATCCCTTGAAGTGTTTCTGCAAAACTTTGTGTTGTTTTCTTAACCTGGAGAATTAGAGGAGATCTGAAAATTAAGTATTGTGGTTTTGGTTACATATCACTGACAGATGAGAGAGACTATTTTCCATATTTTGAGAGGGGAGGGTCACGGTGGGAATGGTGCATATGTATACATACATAATTCCAAAGAAGTTTTGGGGTTTAGTTTTACCTGGATTTAATTTCCTTCTGAGATTATCAGAAACTGGTGTATATTTTTAATTCATCTGGCCTGCCAAGCATGTCAGGTCAGATTCTTTTCACTTGTAAATTGTTTCCTAAACAGCACTGCACCACATTATTGTCTTTAGAAAAAGGAAGACTTCAGAAAAGGCATGTTATTGAGTTTGATAGGCATTTTTTAAAAGGAAGTCCTTCCAGTTTAAGTGCTGAAAGAAGTTACCTTACAATTTTACTCTGTAAAATGTACCTAGATAATTATATTTTACTGTAATCATTAAACCTATAGGCCTAAGTATGTTCTATGTTCTTTACAACCAACCAAAAGCATCTATAACTGTCATATTTCTAAAAAAACACCTCTTTGTCATGCGTCATTCTTTAGCATAAACAGGCACTGTATACAGAATAAAGAACAAATTTAGGTGGAAATGAACTGCAGACAAAGAATATGGCTAGTACCAAGTGTGCAGAATTCTACCATTTTATCGTATGTTTCTTTAGGTTAAATTTCAGTTTTCTGCTTAAACCAAATCAAAACAAAACAAACCCTCTATTTTCATGGTAAAGTAGACAGTCTATCCTTTCCAGAATAACACATGCATATTGATAAAGCCACATGCATAGGATTAGTTGTCTGTGACCTTTTCTTGTAAGTACAGTCCTCAGGACTTTATTATCTTTTGATATCAGTTTGAATATCCGTTGACTATCCTGCAGTCTGCTTGAATTTTCACAAAAATTTTGGGTGATATAATTTTGCTAATTCCTTTTATACACCAAGATGCATATTATTCAGAATCAATAATTTCTATGTGTTTAAATTTCAGAAGTATTCCTATACCTAATTTTCTCTTATTTAGCTTGTCCAACTCTTTTTATATGTGTTTTTGTACATATCATATTGTCATTGGGACAATCAGTTCACTTCTGACTTGACAAATTTTATATTTTTTCTTTTTTAATGTGAAATGTCTTGGATTCAGTTAAAAATATTCAGTAACATTTTCCCACAGGAGTTAGCATTCACTCGATAATAAAAGAGCAGTATCATATTCTCAGTCAAGATCTTAGACCACTGAATGTTTTATCAGCATTGCTACTTTTGGTACTTAAAAGAGGAAAAGAAATATATTTATTATAGATTTTTGGTCCTTCTCTCTTGTACTCCTAAAACTATGAATGCTGGTACAGCACTGTCACTAAGTCCTGGAGATGCACCTAGTGTAGTAGTATATGTTAAATAAGTACCATTCATTACTTCCCCACAGACAAGGAATTTAAAATCCATCAATTCCTCATATGTGAGGCAGATTGCGATTTACATGTTAAAGTGCCCCTCTGAATTGATTTGCATAGGAAAGACTTCTGGGGCACTGAAACAAAGGATTAGTGAGCAAGACAAGCATGCCATTAGCATAGAGAATACAGATTCTCCTACAACACACCCTTCAAACAATGTAAATATATTCATCATGAATATATAGATCTTGGTGGGTTTCCCAGCCAGGAACAAAACAAAGGTCTTGTCTCAAGAGCAGCAAGTCTAAAGAGGTAAACGCTGGGTAAGTCTCTAAGCAGAGTCAGAGACAGGGATCTGCAAACAGGCCTTCCTTACACCAAACTCAGCTGGACTTTTGGGTTTGCTTCAAGTGGTAAAATGTAAACATTTACATCTGAGCTAATCTGCTAGATTTCCTTTTATTGACAGTGTATGGAAATAGGAACTTAGTGGTGTGTTTCATCTTATCCTAAGGCAGACCTCTAAAATAATCAGAAGAATTTCCTCTTACTATAATTGCATATTTCTCTTCAATTTTTTTTGTAATAGAAAACAACTACAGAGACAGTTACCCAAGCCTCTATTATAGACAACGCAGAACTCATTAACACAGTCATTGGAGCCTTTTGGGCTATTCACCCTAAGACAGCTACTTGTAGGTAACTGCAGTCCAAATCTGAACCTCTCTATTGTAGATACCTGCAATAAAACTCGACTGGCAAAACAAAAACTTGTGGCATTATATGGCTCTGTAGAGCACCCTTCCTCCCTTATGGCTAACTCCAGCAGGAAGCAGGTTTCCTGTATGTCATATCTGTCTGTCTTGGATGCCGGGGGAATCTCAAATGGCACTACGTGCCTGTGTTCTGGTACTAACTTAAAAGTTAGAATTACACTGTGCAGTGAAGTAAAACCGAAGAAGTCTTTAAACTATTTAAACTGAGTAAAAAGGGCAGGAAGGAGGACCCTGGGAACTACCGACCTGTCAGCCTCACCTCTGTGCCTGGGAAGATCATGGAACAGATCCTCCTAGAAGCTATGCTGAGGCACATGGAGGACAGGGATGTGATTGGAGACAGCCAGCATGGCTTCACCAAGGGCAAGACCTGCCTGACCAACCTAGTGGCCTTCTACGATGGAGTGACTACATCAGTGGACAAGGGAAGAGCTATGGATGTCATCTATCTGGACTTCTGTAAGGCCTTTGACATGGCCCCCCACAACATCCTTCTCTCTAAATTGGAGAGATATGGATTTGATGGGTGGACTGTTTGGTGGATGAGGAATTGGCTGGATGGTCGCATCCAGAGAGTAGTGGTCAATGGCTCAATGTCCAGATGGAGACTGGTGACAAGTGGAGTCCCTCAAGGGTCTGTACTGGGACCTGTACTCTTTAATATCTTCATCAATGACATAGACAGTGGGATCGAGTGCACCCTCAGCAAGTTTGCAGATGACACCCAGCTGAGTGCTGCAGTTGATACACCTGAGGGATGGGATGCCATCCAGAAGGTCCGGTACAAGCTCGAGAAGCAGGCCTGGGTGAACCTCATGAAGTTCAACAAGGCCAAATGCAAGGTCCTGCACCTGGGTCGGAGCAACCCCCAGTATCAGTACAGGCTGGGGGATGAATAGATTGAGAGCAGCTCTGCTGAGAAGGACTTGGGGGTACTGGTGGATGAAAAACTGGACATGTTGGACTTGATCTTAAAGGTCTCTTCCAGCCAAAACGATTCTATGATTCTATGAGCTGACAATGTATGCTTGCAGCCCAGAAAGCCAACCGCTGTATCAAAAGAAGCGTAGCCAGCAGGTCGAGGGAGGTGATTCTGCCCCTCTACTCTGCTCTAGTGAAACCTCACTTGGAGTACTGTGTCCAGCTCTGGAGTCCTCAACACAGGAAAGACATGGACCTGTTGGAGCAAGTCCAGAGGAGGGCCACGAAAATGATCAGAGGGCTGGAGCACCTCTCCTATAAAGACAGGCTGAGAGAGTTGGGCTTGTTCAGCCTGGAGAAGAGAAGGCTCCAGGGACACCTTATTGCAGCCTTTCAATACTTAAAGGGGGTTGTAAGAAAGATGGGGACAGACTTTTTAGTAGGGCCTATAGTGATAGGACAAGGGGTTTTAAACTAAAAGGGGGTAGATTCAGACTAGATATAAGGAAGAAAGTTTTTATGATGAGGGTGATGAAACACTGGCACAGGTTTCCCAGAGAGGTGGTAGATGCCTCATTCCTGGAAACACTCAAGGTCAAGTTGGATGGGGCTCTGACCAAAACCTGATCTCGTTGAAGATGTTCCTTGTCACTGCAGGATTGTTGGACTAGATGACCTTTAAAGGTCCCTTCCAACCCAAACTATTTTATGATTCTGACTCTTTGAACCTGTTCTAGTCCACTCAACAAATGGGATCTAGTCTATAGTGTGCAGTAAGGCTTCCCTATTATTTGTAGAGTTCAGTGAGGTCTGTGAAGGAAATCTAGAGGAAAAAAAAGCCAACTTCTAAAGTATACAGCAGTTTCAAAGGTGTGAATATTTTCCTACAGTTCCACATGGTTGCTAAGTTCAACGGACAGCTGCTGGCCATGTGAAATAGTCTCTGAAATCTATAGGTGATTTCTTCTAGGCAACAGAACTGCTAATCAGGACTGTTTCTCCTCCCCTTTTTTGCCTTTACACATGTGAAATAAAATACTACTAATATAATACTTCTCAATCAAGTCCCATTTTAATACAACTTTAGTGATATCCACTTAACTTTCTTTCTAACCGATCTTATATTTTACCTTTATGTAATGAGAATATTCTAATATAATGTTCTATTAAAGCAGTCTTTCTGTGTACTCCACAGAGGAGTTACACTGCCCAGTGTAATGGCTGTATATTTTTATATGTATCTTTCTAGTCTTGCTCATTCCACAATCCTTCTTGATGCAAATATGTTCTGCTTATTTTTATTTCAAATTTATGAAACAACTGGCCTGAAAAGCCTTTATAGATCAAGTATTTCAAGTGTTTAAAATTGAAATTATTTCCAAGACCTTCAACGGCACAATGAGCACTTTCCTGCAATAGATAATACACGAGCACAGAGTAAATAAAACCCAGACCTACAGCCAAGACGTCCAAATTATGAGGCTTAAAGAGGAGACTGTGCAAAGTGTTCACAAAGTCTATCTTTCGTGTTACCAAGAGTAGTTTGCATAGGCTTTGTCTACAGTCAGTAAAAGGAGAGGTTTCTTCTGTAGTTGATTCAGAGCAAAAACCTAATTTTAGATGCTTGTAATCACCCCCATCAAAACTGCTTCACTCTACTGTCTATAAAGGCAGCCTTGGTAAAATAGTCTCACTCAGCTAAATGTAACCTTTGCAAATATTTCCATTTATCTTGCCTCAGATGATTTGAAGCATTTTACATAAGTAGTAATGAACACCGACACCAAAACATTGCTAACTCAATGCCACTAGACCCGATTCCAGTTCTGGAGTGTCTCCTGCAAACTCTAGTCCCACCTTTCACTGCTGTGGTCCCTGTTGTATATGGTGGGCTCCCATTTAAACCACAGGGCTAGGAATATGCTATAGCTAAGGTAAAGGAATCTCCGTTGTGGTCCCTCCTCGGTGACTTAGCCCAGCAACCTCTACAGGGTCACTCACAAGAGAGGTGCCTTCCAGTGACCTTATTGCTCCTCCCAGTCAGAGTGGCATGAGCGGTAAATACAGGACTACACAGGAGCAGGGAAGACACTGGACACATTTATTTTGCGGAAAAGGTGACCAGAGAAAAGTAATCTTCAGACTGTTGTGGGAGGCTACCAGTTGCGGGGAGGCAGAAATGAATACAGGGTCTTTGTACACTTTCATGCTATGCTGATTGAAAGTTCATTCCGGACTTTACCTAACCCAGCTTCTGCTGTTTCCCCTCCAGGAGGTTTGAGTATTAAATGGCATTGATTCTGCCTATGGAGATAAAAGACTGCAAATAAATTAACATTAAAAGGGATATGCCCTTGAGAAAGCCATTGTCAAAACACCAAGCTAATGAACATCAGCTTTAAAAGATTTGGCTGAGGTTAGTGTTCTTGATGTCTTAGTATTGTGGCAATGACTGCAAAAGTGAAATTCTTTGTCTTCTGCAACATATTGCCCAAGGCACTAACGCTACCAGGATTTAGAACAGAAGTATCTTTATACACAGGCACAGTCCCACTAAAGTCAGGTTATTTCAGGGTTAGGTCCCTGTTTTCTCCTTTTTGAAATGATACTGCATATCCTTACATAGTGCTGTTGTTCTCTCTAGCTACAAAAATAACTAAAAAAACCTTGTGAATGTTGTTATCTAATG
Source organism: Phoenicopterus ruber ruber (assembly GCA_009819775.1). Lineage (NCBI taxonomy): Eukaryota > Metazoa > Chordata > Aves > Phoenicopteriformes > Phoenicopteridae > Phoenicopterus > Phoenicopterus ruber. The sequence goes on along the minus strand of CM020215.1, from coordinate 182,571,224 downwards.
GGCATTCGCAGATGCTTCACAGCAAATCTTTTTACTCTTAAAGATTCTGCTATTGAATGTGCAAGAGGAATTGAGGAAAAACTTGATATTCATTGTTATACGAATTGTCTATTGTATATGGAAGATTTTTAGCATACTTATTTTTATTTTAAAACAATAAAAAGCCTGTTCTGTATTGCTTTTCCTCTATTTAGAACACAAATTAATTGAGGTCATGTTTCTGTTAGGGGAACACAGTCATATTTCTAGCAAAAACACCATGAAAATTTAATCTGTGTCTGAGAGACTTTTGACCTTTCAAACTTACAGGGTATTTATTATTCCTATTTTATTTTATGTTGGGAGTCCTCACATTCATCTGTTCTCTTTAAATATTTACACTGTAACTTCTCTGGGTAAAGTACCAGGTGCTTAGCTTACACATAATGCTCATTATTTGTGCTGCTGCCCTCCTTGACCATTTTCCATTTTGCCAAGGGGTCTTCCAAAATTACAAGTAAAAAAAAAAAGTTCATCTTGACTACTGTTTATTAATTATCTATTATAAATTATCTTTAATAATTATTTCAATGAAGTATGAAAAAGAACTTATTGAATGCAATTGGAACCTTCCATTTTTAATATATTAGTCTCACCTTCCCACTTTTCCCTCTATGATCATTCACTTTCCTTTTTCTCAGGAAATAAATCTAAGTCTTCCAACCTCATTTATACTTTATATTTCATATTTTATTTATAATCTTTGTTTCAATTGCCTTTACTGGTAATTTATTCCACTTGTTCATTTATCTTTTTATGAAATACATTAATTCTCTCCAAGTTCCCTAATTTTCCTGGTTTGTTTATTATGTCTTGTTATATCTTCTAGATTTTAACCCCTTCTTAGCATAAAGACATGTGTCCATGTTCTGAATTGTTCCTTTCTTCCCTACTCACAATTTTGTATTTCCCTTTCACTGTTTTGTATTTTATATTCAAGTATTTTCCAATGCTTATTAGATCACACTGAACAACAGTGCTGTAGTGTTACAAAAAGAGCTAGTTTTGTTAATCATGTAGGGGATGATTTGAGCAGATTTCTTACCAATTACTTTTAAAAGACTTAAAGTTCTAGGACAGAATATTGTTCAAGGTCTGATTATTTAAGTAGGCATCCTCTTTAAAGCACTGAAATCATATTTACAGTACAGTTACTAATATGAACCATAAAATTCCAGATTGTTTTTTGATTGTCCTTATTCAATAAATAAAATTATCATAGAAGAATTTTCCTTCATTTGTTTTCTCTTACTACATATTCTTTGATTCTTTTCCAGGTTTCCTGGTTGGTCCAAGACAGAGTATAAAGGAATAGGTTTTGACATCAGTTCATCTAAAAGATTCTTGTTCTCCTTTTTGAGGCCCTGTGTGGATCTTTTGTGATAAGGAAGTATAAGGTAACACCTGAAGAAAATATTTTAAACACAATAAATCCGTAGGCATTATATTCAGATTCAGCCCTCTAAAATACAGGCAAGTGGTCCTAACTGGTCACTTATATTCCTTCATTAATGAGTGGAAAAAGACAGGAATTTCCACACAGGGATGGGAGCCTTCCTGTCCTAAGACAGGTGCCTAAGCTGGGGATAGGTATACGCTAATAAAGTAAGCAACGCACAGCATCCCTTCTGGGCACTGGAACCAGACCATCGGTGTTATTAACCTATTCGGACTTTGCCTGGCATGACTTTGGGCAATGCCAATTACCACTTGCCCAAATAGCTCCCGCGCGCAGTTCAGGAACCAGAGTGTACTAGGGACTATTCACAACAGGTGGGTCACACGTGGCCACGTGGGTTTGGGGCCACAACTGTTTACTAGCGAAGATACAAGGCATTATGCACCAGCCTGCCCCACCTCCTCAATTCTGATGAATGTTCTGACAAATATAGTCCGGATGTGTAAACTTTAATTTACTTGAGAAAAAGATTATCTCACGGGCACACTTTGCATTACAATTCCAATCACAATCACGTAGAGTTGCCTCTTCATGAAAGCAACTGCTGAAGTGACAGCAGGACTTTATTTTAAACATATGTATTTTCTTTAATGAAATTGAATGAATGAAAACAAAAGTGTCAGCAGTCAAGGCTCAGATTCACCATGTCTGGCTTCAGTTACTAACTGAGCCATCCAGGATAGAAGATGAGTCTCTACAGCTGACAGGACAAGGTGTGCTGGATTATTTTCGGTAGCTGCACTCTGCAGTCAAGTTTAGCCCATAGACCACCATTTCAAAATATTTCTAATATGGTAGTTTTCTATTTTTCATAACTGAACAAAAGGAAAAAATGTACCAAGCACAGACTCTTCTCTTTGGGGACATCTTAGGGCTGGCTGTAATGTCCTTTCATCATTTAACAATGGGTAATAATATTCAAATGGCAAGAAATCCTCTTTAACTTTCTTATTTTGTTATATTTGAGAAAATGTCATCAGCTGTGGAAAGCAGATGAATCCAAATTCTTTACTAGCTTTTTCCTTTGTATTATGCTATAGAAAGATGACAACTCATAGCAAAAGCTGAAATGCATAGAAAGTATTATTGAATTTAAATAATAGCAATTCTACCCTGCCTGTGTAATTTTTCAGACTCTTTTTACTATGTCTTACTAATGGATCAGAGTCTTTCTTTTAAGCACTTTGCTGATACAAATATCACAACACTACATTTGCAAGGTGGAGGGGAAGAAAAAATATACTTTTAAGAAAAAACTAAATTTCACTTTTCATAATACACAAAGAGGTAAAATATATAAAAAATTCAGGCAAAGGGCCAGACTTTCAAAGGGTTCAACACACAGCAGGTCTGCCTGAGAAAAAGTTTTTTGAAAATTCACTTATTTAGGTGTTGTAGTAGGAGATGCCAGGTTTGAAGTATTTTGAAACTCTGGGCATTATTTATGCCTACTGTAACATCATGAGAAATACCCTAACACACCAAAAGCTCACCTTTTACCCATTAATCCCTCTAACTGTGGCCAACAGCAGTTGCTTAAGGACTAGTATAAGAAACAGGGGGTATATGACAAGTGATCTTGTCTCAGCTAGGTCTTCTGAAATGTCAATGATTCAGGGCATTCCTGATAAGGGTCCTATTCCATAGGTCCTATAGCATGAACCAAAGCTCACTTATACAATCAGACATATACAATGCAATGGTTTTTACAGCAGCAGAAGTGTATCCTGCAGCAGTAAGAAGCTGTCCAGAAAAAGAGGATTCTGAGGAGAAATATGGTATTGGAGTTGACTGCAAATGCACAAATATCTAGATGAGATGCACTGTTACACAGAAATCACATGATTTTAGTGGTCTTTTCCCTATTTTCATTTATTTTACAAGTAACTACATCATGAGTTTTTCTTCTCATTTTATAAATGTAATGGAATCTATATATAGTTCCAGATCTGCATCCTAATCCTTTTTTTCTTTATTCTGCTGGAATATTTATGAAACAAATTCTGGGGTTTTTTAGGCATGGGAGGAAATAGGAAGAAATTCATTCATCCCAAATTAATTAACACACTAAAGAACAGATCCTTCTGCACAAAGAGGAAGATTACGAGGTAACTGCCTTTTCAGACACTTATTACCAAACCTTCTTTGTCAAAAATTGGATTTATAAGGGAGAGTTAAGGGAGTATCCATGTAAATATGGACATGTTGACAATATTCTTCTTTTAAAAAAGCGGAAAAGCAAATTTATGCGCTCCAAGCACAGCTCCCTCGATAATTCAACAAGGGACTGACTTTGTTTTCCTTTTACTGGCTCCTCTGGGGTACTTTATGGACCAGTTCTCTCATCTCAAGTGTCTGATCCCAAGACATAAATTAATTTTAGATGCACCTTTTATTCTTTGTGGCTGCTAAGGCAATATTCACTATTTGTTTTGGATGCCATGGAGATAATTGACTTCCTGTGGTGGCAAGAGCCTTGTTTGGGGTATTAAAGGGGCTTGGGTCCAGGGATTCTTTAATTTTCATGCAGTGAAGAAAGTAATTTCATCAACAAAACCTTTGTAAGATTTGTCTCCCTCCTAATTTGAGTCATTCTTGCTATAATCTTGGAGGATTTTTTCCTTCCACATTCCTTTTGTAGCTCAGCCTGCACACTCCACAACGCTGACTCAAACCACAGGGAAGGGTAGATAGTCTATTTATTAGTGTTGTACATTGGTCAGGCACAAGCTCCCAACAGCATATTATCTGGTAGAACATCAGCAGAAACAAAGATAATAAAACATTTGATTATAACATAGCCTTCAAGATGAACTGGTTAGGATTCAGAGACAGAAGTTTCAGGCAAACAATCCTGTACTGAGGCTTTCAATAAAGAACAAAAAGCAACGGCTGTTCAGTTTATATTAGCTGTCTTTCTTACACAGCACTAAAATTTGGGCACCTCATATCAGACCTTCAAGCTAGAGACCTCAGCATCTGTATACTCACCAAAGAGAGTAAGGCATGTTCCAACAGTACAGTCCGGTAACCAAAAACCTGCTCAAAAGTACCTTCTAAGAAGTTCCAAATGTAGAGGTGGTGTGTAGGTCCTTGAACCAAGTGCTTCCAACCAGAAAGTATGGCAAAGGACTTTGTGTGACACTCAGCTGAGTTTGGGGGGTTTTTTTGTTTAGTGTTTGAAAAAAGATACTTCGGCAATTTGGCTCTGGCCAAGAAGGTAGCAAAAAGAAGCTGGGGCTAATGTTAGGTGTCCTGTTCAAATAGAATCACAGAATCATAGAACAGTTTGGGTTGGAAGGGACCTTTAAAGGTCATCTAGTCCAACGCCCCTGCAATAAGCAGGGACATCCTCAACTAGATCAGGTTGCCCAGAGCCCCATCCAGCCTGACTTTGAGTCTTTCCAGGGATGGGGCATCTACCACCTCTCTGGGAAACCTGTGCCAGTGTTTCACCACCCTCATTGTAAAAAATTTCTTACTTATGTCTAGCCTATATCTCCCCTCTTTTAGTTTAAAACCATTACCCCTTGTCCTATCACAGCAGACCCTGCTAAAACATTTTGCTTCATCTTTCTTACAGGCCCCCTTTAAGTACTGAAAGGCCGCAATAACGTCTCCGCGGAGCCTTCTCTTCTCCAGGCTGTGCAACCTCAACTCTCTCAGCCCGTCTTCATAGGAGAGGTGCTCCAGCCCTCTGATCATTTTTGTGGCCCTAATAGTAATAAGCCTATGTATGCTTGCTCAGAATTTATAGACTCTTCAGAGTAACTTGGTGCAGCTCAGCATAACTCTGTGACAATGGTCAGGAGCCAGGATGGATGGCAGCATGGGACTGGTGGCAAGCACTGCTCTCCACGTCCATGTATGCAGCTCTGGTCCTAGCTGTAGCAGAACAGACTGCAACGTGATGTGACGTAGCAATAGATGTGCTCCCACCACGCGTATCTTGAACTTGAGATGGCACTGCAAGTCCCTGAGGAATAATACCTCTAAGTCCTCCAGCTGCAATGGTATGCTTATGCATTTCCCAAGCTCAAGACTTCCACTGAAGGCACAATAAAGCCTTTGGACAAATCTCCATTAATAACAAGAATTAAAAGGGGATTTGTCCTGTTTCCACATTAACAGTGGATAAAAGCATATAAACACAGGAGGGATTATAAATGAAATCTACATTAATCCCGCGATTAGCTCTCTGCCCTCCAACCCCCACCTCCTATATTGAGGGTTATGCCTTTTAAAGCAGCAGATCTGTTACAGTTAACAAAAAAACACACAACAGTCATTGCAGGTCTTTTCTAATGCATTGGGGTTTCTGGTCCGGTTTGTTTTAAATTTGGTGTACAACACCAAAATGCTCACGGGTATTACATTCAAGAGTATACTTTTGCTCCATGGAAATGATGTCATTTGTTCCTAAAGCATCTCACAACAAAGAAAAAAAATTAAAATCAATAATAAAAATGGAAATCTTTCAGAACAAGTAATAGTAAAACAAAACTTTAGAAATCTCCTTTTAAGTGTACAACACAAAATCAATTTGCCATGACCCTGAGAGTCAGCTATTCTTGCCCTTGTGACAGCAGAAGAAAAAAGAAAAGAAACAAATTGAAGCAGTACATAAAAGTCTTTTGCTTCCCAAAGACTTTGGAGTTCTTTAGAGCTGGGAGAACATTTAAAACAAGCTTTTGAATTTTTATCAATACTGTCTTATAATATTTTTTTAGTGTCTGACATAGCATTAGCTTCCTAGTATATCTGTCACTTTTCTCTGCTTTTCTTTGCATGAAGATTGTTCCTTAGGTAGGCTGTAATCTGAGAACCGCTATTGTTCCTGCCGTTATCCCACCTCCTGTGTTTCTAGTCTGTTCACTTAATCCATTACTGTTTGTTTATTAATGTTCCTTTTTTATATTTATCAAAATCTGCATCTGAATAATAACTTAAGATCTAAATTTGAAGATATCCAGACAATATTAAAATACCCATACTGGACAAGAGGATTGATCACATTAGAGCAACACACTAGATGTTTTCAAAAAATACAGAATAGCGATGTAGTCTTCAGCAATCATGAAAAAGCAATTTTCAAGCAACTGTCTCAAGGTTTCGGGGCTGCTTTTGTGTTCAGCTGAAATTTTTATTAATCTCTTTCCTTAAATTAACTGAACTGAAGCACTCAGGGATTCTTTCACAAAATGTTCATTCCTCTGCAATATTTCCAAAAGAAGAGCCTAATACAATGCACATGTGAGAGATATGAAGAGGAGACAACAATAGGAGTACTTAATTTTGATTTCCTAAAAGAAAAACTTAAATACAGCTTCCTTCCCAGCACTGCAAATCAAGTTACTGTAAGAGGTATTTAAAACAGTATGATGTCTCTCTCCCCACATCTGCACTGATACTGCATTTAGAAATCCTGAATAGAAAAATTCTATTTTCCTATTATAAGGTCAAGTTACATCAAGTTCTTGCCAGTAAAAAAAGCTCTTTAGCATCCTATTGGAATATTAATATATCTAAAACCTCCGAGACTCAATATTGTGATCTTTCATGATGATTTACTGCAGATAAAACTCCTGTGCAGCTCCAGCGGCACTTTAAAACACAAGATTTCACTAAGTAGAAAAAGATTTTCAAGCTAAAGTAACCATATGAAAAGACTCAATCTAATGTCACCGAGTTTGGAAACCTGTGTTCTAAATATCCAACGTGCAGAGAGTGTTCAAATATAGTATCAGCTCTTTCCCACACAGATATGGTAAACGTGAACTCCTTGCATCTTAATACGGTTAAGAGCACAGTACAAATTTTATAGTTGCAAATAAGGTACCCAATAAAAGAGATTGCTGAAGTCTCTAACCCTTTTTTCCATTCCAACCACTTCATATTTATTCATCATCCGCTCTGGACTGTGAACACAAATATCAGGTTTACAAACTGCAAGCAGAATTCCAACAAAGGTATGGGATTCCCATATTTTTGACCAAATAAAATACGTGCATAATTTCTGCAGTGAAAGACGAAATTCCCTTTCCAACAGTGTAAAGTTTGAGCCTGGCAAGGTACTAAACTAGAAGCAGCAGCAGGTGTTTGCAATCCTGAATTTGTTAATGCTGAGGGTTAATAACCACAGGTGGTAAATACATTAAAATACAACAAACAAACAGCCATTCAAAATTGAACATTTCCAGTTATTTTATTGGAATATTTTGAAGAAATTGATGATTACTCAGAAATGCATCTTTCAGCTATCACAAATATGCAATTTTAGGCTTACAATACAAACATAGGGAGCCTGACTCTCTTCTGATGAGCAATGACGTTACTGCTTTGTGGATTTTGGAAAACTAGTGATTGGATTTTCTGAAATAAACCTTATTTGTAAATAACCTTAAGTATGCACCACTTTGCAAAACTACCCAGTTAGGGTCTGCTACTTCTTTTACTCTGTCTCATTAAAAGCTTTATTAACTCAATGGATGTTGGAATAAATTCTTTAGGATTGTTTCCAAATGACTTCTACTGCAGCTAGTACTGTATTCCCACGCAGAACCATGGTAGTGAATCAACACAGGGGAGCAAAATCTTGGTAGTCAGCGATATGTTGGGGCTTTTAGTGTCAAAATTTTATATTTAGTTTTAAATGTATTTCTGAAGTATATTTTTTTCAAACCCACAGTATCAAAATCATGTTTCCCCTGTTTCCTTTCCTATGCATTCAAATAATACTGAGGCCCAGAATAGGCAATTCTTTCTATCCCATAAGTAAAGTGTTTAAGCGCCAATATCTTACAACCACATAAGGCTATAAATGTGAGCTTTACACCGTTGAAAAAGGGCCTCAACTTCTCATAACGGAAGGTCAGGCAACATCAGGCCGTAAACCAGTGACATTATTATGTATAGAAAAGCTATTTTACAGAAGGTAATTTTTAGAGGCTTCAAAAATTTATTAGCTATCATTTTCCTCTCCCTCTGTATCCCATGCTCTGGAGGGCATGGTAAAAAAGCCAACCTGACTCAAAGTAGAAGGGCATGAAAAATAGTAATAATAAAAAAAAATGAACTGAAATATTTCTAAAATTTTCTTTTTTTTTTCCCCCCAAATGCTCAGCATAAACAACATGTATAGTAGTATAGTGTGGTATGTAGGATTTACGGCATATGATAATGGAGTAATAAGAGCAACTAAATTCTCAGCTGGTAAAAATAGTTGTAACCATTGTAACCAAGCTATACATACCAGCTGAGAATCTCTCTCTCTTTTCTGCTCCCCCTAGATATTCAAGCTATCAAAACTGTCAAGAAATGCTAGCCCTCTGCTATACATAAATTGTCACATTAGTTATTTATGTGCTTATACACACTGATTTTTTTATTATTATTATTAAATTCTTATCTCCTTCAGTTAACTAGAAGGACACAAGGAATTGGCAAGCTGACTAAATACTCACAAAGATCCACAATGGGACTTCTTCTGGACATGGGATTTAGCTCTAAATTCATAACTACTAAATGCTATTTTATATTCCAGTCTTTATGTATGTATTCCCAAAACACATTCATCATGCATGATACTTTTTACATTTTCTTTTGGACACTGTTCTTGTGTTTCAGAAATTTGAAATAATGTATCTCCAAAATACAGATTATGCCATTGTCCAACTGGACCACTAAGCTAAAATGAGGTTTAAGACTTGCCTACACATATCCTTACACTGCAGTACCGGTAATGACACCTGGTGCAGAGACTCTTGAGCTGATGCCAGGGCAAGCCAATGAGCTGTCATGTTTATTGAAGAGCGTATGGAGGCTTGAAATTGGAAAGGCTCCTTCTTTGGCATGCATAAATTGTTTCCAGAACTAAACTGACACATCCACGCAGCACAACACAAGTGTCCTTTAATATTTTGTGCCATGTATGAAACATCTAGAACCTAATTTTCTTTTGATTCCACTTGCAATTTGTAGGTGTTAGGATTTCTCCAGTCATTCTCAAGATGGAGAACAAGAGAGATCAAGGGGATGACAATCTAGTAACGTCTATTCCTTTCTGTTGTCCATAAAGGAAGATGAGTTCAGTCATTCAAAGTAAATTAGAAGAATTCAATTCCAAGTACTCTGAATAGGCAATGAACGAGAAACATTTATCGCATCATTTTCCATTTAAGGGCACCTGTGGCAGAAGCATGTCCACGGTGACATTTGACTACATTAACCACAAGAAAAAACCTCTTATGCTCCTCAATTCCCTGCTGAATTCACTACAAGCACACCAGTCTCTGCAGTAAACAAGGTAGGGGTCTTACAGGCAAAACCTTGTGAATTTTACCAGTCTGATTCTTTCAGGGAGTTTCAACAATATCTAGCTTTGTAACAAATGAAGCAAGGGAACCGACTGAAAAATATAATGTCATCTCGTATCAAAAGGGTACACTGAAGGAGATGTAGATTTAAGATTGCTTAGGCACCCTAAATAACACATTTGATAATTTAAGTGCTTGACTTTACAGCTCTGATATTCTGGTATTTTAATAACATAAAAACTGTAAAAACAACACGGTAAGATCAGGATTTTCAAATCCATAATTACATTTTCTAACAGAATCAAATTGAAAATAAGGTCTATTTTCCACTACAGAGAACTGCACAGACCACTCAGAGGAGCCAGCAGGAGAGGTGGAATCTGTAGCTCTGCAGTGCAGGTCTCTGTCCCTTGAGCTAATGGAATAACCACAGATGCTGCCACACAGCCATCCTTCATTTGGGACACATATCCGAAGGGGAGAAAGCACACATTTTGTGTGCTTGCACACAGCCCCAGTGGGGTTTCACAGAGATTGGCTGAGAGTACTATACCGCCATTTTGTAGTCCTGCCTCCTGTTCTCAGCAACATTTGCTATAAGCAAAGCTGGAAGAGAAGTGACAAGGTTCAGCTGAAATATACAGAGAGAAAAGTTTATTTTAAAACTTATAAATTGTTCACACAAGTGAAGACCAACCATACATTCTTCAGTCAGACAAAACTGAAGTCAATAGGATTGAACCTGACATAGAAATTCATGATGAGGCCTTAACGGCACACTGTAGGGAAATCAGTGAAGAGACCTGCTCATGGGATGTGTAAGATTGATGCATATGATGGGATTATTCACTGATCTTTCTCAATAACCCTTTGTTACCAGCTAGCCCTTCATTGTTATTAAAAGTATTTGTATTTATAAAGGTTATTCACCCTGAAAACAATTTAAGGCTAATGTACTCTGTCCAGATCAAGCTTTTCATGAGATTAAAGCTTCTAAATATGTCTGTGTATTTCCTTACTGAACAATATGTTTATATTCCTGAAAAAGGAAGATAATCTTTCCAAACACTATTAACATGCTTTATTACACTGGCCTTTTAACACATCTTTTAAACAAATGTTACTTATACCTAATGTCCTAAATATTTGGAAGCATGTTTGTGTTTCAGTTCCATCATCTTTTTAGGTGAAAAATTCTTACTAAACAAGCTGACTAGAACATCATTAAAGTTTCTTCATTTTTTAAGACACTGCGTGATTGTTAAATATATTATTTTGTTGCAATACATTAGAAGAAAAAAAAAATCCAAAAATGTCTTCAGTATAATCCCATGAAGAGTGACCATCTGTTTGCTGTCATTATTTTTAATCATGTCTATATAATGCTTGGTGCTGGAATAAAATGTATCACCAAGCCTCAAACCAGCTGGCTTAACATGTTATTTAGAAATTCTCCTGCTTGCATTGCCTGTCTTCCTCAGGCTTCTTGAAGAAACATGGCCAGAGCACTTTTGGACTGACACAGCACCCCACTACTATAATGGTTCCTCAGGGCTTTCTGAAGCTGTTTTGCAGGACTGGCCTGACGCCTCACAACAATTACAAACATATGTGCACACACAGAAAGTTGAGATAGGATTCATTTCCATTCCTAGTGTAGAATTTTTGCCACGAAGAACTGATACTTCAAAAGGCATGCAATGATCAGATAAGAAAAATATTGAGAAAGCTATCTGAACATGACTGATTTAGTTTGTTGGAAAGTGTAAAACTGTTAACTTAGCCATGTACACTTGCTAGCCAAAGGATTGATAGCAGAGTTTGATCTATATTGTCAGCTTCAAAACCACAAACATTTAAACTAATAATAAACAATTCCTTTAGTTAGGAACACAGGACTGAGGAGGATCCCTTGATCCTCTGAATCTATTCTCAGGCAAGCGACAGTTACTCCAGAAGACGCTACTAAAGATCTCTTTTACATATTCTTTTACCATATTCTATAAAATACTTCCACACATCTAGAAATAAAACTAAACCCAAAACAAAGTTAAACTCTATAATATAGTTTCAACACAGCTGTGTAACATTGACAGTGAGCTTAACACTGACCCTGGGGTATTCCCTCTGGCTTCTAGATGTTGGCGCAGAAGAGTGCAGGTCTTCTCTTTCTTCTGGTCCAAATCTCCCAGCCTCAGGCATCTCCCAGATATCCTAGAAAATTTTGAATGGCACTCAACAATTATGACTGGGCAACAGAACAGAACCTAATGAGACAAAGTGGGTGGGATTTAGCTTACAGATTGAGCAGACCAAATGTAGGTGTCTATAGATAAAGATGTACATGTGAACTAGCTGTCTAAGTTTCAATTATACTCAGTGGTAATCTGTGGCTTGATTCAACAGTCCATACACAAGATCCAGTGCCATTTAAGCTTCTCTATGACTTCCTTCCTGGCCTTTCAGAAGGACACAAGTCTACCATAGGTCTTACATCATATCTATCAGCCCCATGTGGATATCTCAGACATCCTAGGGCACCTCAGAGACTGAGATATTTATCCTGCTTCTGGTCAATACAGTCAGAGGAGTCCGGAGAGCCATCCAAATGACAAAACGTATGTGACTAGTGTAGGATAAACCAGTGGGTCACAAGATAGCTGCAGACTGAAGTCTTTCACCTTAGTTCTCCATTAGATTCAAGCACAGTATATATACTACTAGTGGCAACCATGGTCCTAAGACATGTGTCCCAGGTGGACATAAGAATAGCAGAAGCTTTAGTCCCCTTTATGACTATGTGACCTCTCTTGTGGAGATTATGTATATGGCTTTGGTTCCACTGTGCTCTTTCCTCCCGCTGCAGAAGATCTCAGCATCCTTGACATCTACTCCTTTCACCCTTTGACACTAAGAAGAGAGACTGGCTTGGACAGTGGAAGCATAAATGTTCCTTTTCACAAAGGATGATCTTTGTTCGTTATCTTTTAAAGTCAGGAAATGCAGTATGCAGTAGACCTGGTGAAGTGGAAAATCCATTTCTATAGGTTCTGTAGAATGAAACACAGTTATAAAAAAATTCCTCTACAAAGTTAAGAAATTTAACAAGAAATTAGGTTCTTTCTGTTCAAGGTTTAATCCAGTCTATAGAATTTAATGGAGAATTATATCCTTGCTACAGAGAGGTTTACAGTTCCTGGAGAAAGGTGATTATTCTCTATTTAATTCTCAAGATCTTTTTCTATAAGGGTAATTTCAGATCCATTCAACTGTTATGCTTCTTCTGCCACCTTGGAAAATCTCCCACTTTCATGAATTTGTCATGGATCCATCGACAGAACCAGAAACATGAAATTTCCATTCCTAATATAAAAGTGCAATGCTATACTGTTTCATAACTTCCCACTTGATAATTCATATGTAGTAGTACCATCATCTTCCACTGAATTTAGATTGTAATTTTTATGTTTTATTCAGAGAAAGGGCTAAAATGATTTGAAAAAAATTATGCTGGAAGTTTGGTATTTCAGGTTGGAGTACCACCAGATTAGTATCTTACTCTATTCAGTCAAGGTATAGTCCATTTTAGTCCTATCTTGGCCTTCCAGAATACGAGGCATGTCACCTTTTACACAGCAAGTGAAATATTTGAATTATTTTTGTGTTGCAGGTAAAAAGCTTATTTAATCTGTAAATGTATATGGATTGCAAGGTCATTAGGACAAAAACTTTCCCTCCTTATGTTTTGGTAAAATGCCATGCGCATAGAAACACATAAATAATAAGTAACAATTCCCTGTGTGTTTTGTTCCAGCAAAATGACTTTTATGAAGTCCAATGTGTTTCAGTCAGTGAAAGGCAGTATGGGGGGGTGGAAGGGGTGGGGAGGGAAAAATTACATTTGGACAGGAATAAAAAAATTCAATCATTAATAATTTGTCACTAGCATTATGAAAGTCTTGTCCATATCAAAAATATTCACATGTATCTTCTGTATATTTTAAAATCAGGTAATCCCAGTGTAAGTCACTAAATATATTCCACATTCTGTAACATGAGAAGTATGAAAACATTGAAAATAGATAAGCCAGGGGCCAGTGGATTAGTACACAGTTTTAACTGAGTAGACTGTAACTGCAATACAGGGGTGCAAATGTCACTCAAACAGGACAAAAGTTATATAAACAAAAGTAAATAAAGAGCGAAGTGCATTTATATCATGTAACGTTAAGTGTTTCTGCTTGGGGGATCACCGCTGAGCTTAGATCTTAGGGTTTTTTTATTCAGGAGAGACAAATGTACATGTTAAGGTATACATCAGAGACCTTTGCCCTAATTAGGATGAGAGTGTATGTCCTACTTACACCTATGTCTCTCTACTGATTATAAAGACAGTCCGTGGCAACTGGTTCACCGACACTGTAGCGGTCAGCCTTCACACAGATGAATCACACCCTCTGCGTCTGATTGTAGTAAAAAGAGACAAAACAGCCATCACCAAATATCCATTTGTTTTAAACTTACGTCCCTAAAAATGTTTTGTGAGGCATCCAGAAGAGGTGATGATTTGTATCATAAAGCATTGCTTTATATTAATGTAAAGGAGGTGCTGTAAAGCTGGTGCTTACTAGCTCCAGTGAACTGCGTGCTGTTAACCACATTTTTTCTGCCAGTGTTCTGCCAATGTTTGGCAGATTGCACTCTTAATGAATTAATAGACGGACATGCTCTGCAGTTTCTTGAGCAAATATTTCAGACTCTGCCATATCAAATTCAATTTGGATAGCAATTAATAATAGCTTTCTGTAAAGTTAGCTCTCATTCTAATAATACTCACTCACTTCTGCGAGAGATGGCTGATTTCTTCACAAATTGGTCTCCAATAATTTTAACAGATTTGTTGTTATACCCATACGTAAAAAGTAGTTTCTGTGAACTTGCAATACATTTACTTCCAGATTCCCCTCCTTTCTCAGAGCGTATGTGAAACATACATCCTTCCAGCACTATGTTCTTTTTTTTTTCCTTAGGTTTCAAATTATTGTTCATTTAAGGTGAATCCAAGACATCTATACAATTGTCCTTGTGGAAAAGCATTGTATAAATACTTCTAAACAAAAAACTCAGTTAAAGTTTTGTTACGACCATTATGGAGTCACTGAGTGTCAAAACACCTGCCTTCACCTAAACTTGTGCTGAGTTCAATTTTTAAGGCGCTACTTGAAATTTAAAGTCTGAGTACAGATTTTGTTATTTCCGAGATGGTTTATGATTTTAAACAAATAGTTTTAAAAGTTGTTAAATTACATTGTTTCAATCCTTACTTCTAAAATTTCTCATACTTAAAAATTTACACACTGCAAGAAATTCACATTAATTGAGCAAAACAGAGTACTGCTGACACCATGACCACACAGAATTGATTGCTGTAGATGCCAGGGAATGAAAATAATTTAAAAAAAAAATAAAATCAGATAAACTATCAAAAATAGCAATAAAGCTAAAATTTAAAATACAGCAGTACAGAATTCTCCAGAACGTTATAAGAAGACAAACAAGCAAAAAGCAAAAAAAGATGAGGAAACTGAAAGAAAAAAAACAACAACAGAAAGGGAATGACTGAATTCACCTTCTCCTTAACATATATGACAACAAAACACTGGAAAAATTCAGTGCTTTTGACTTAGGTGATAGAAAATTCAATATTGTCAGAAGAAAAAATTAAAGAAATACAGGGGAGGCAAAAATCATCTGGACTTGCCAGCTGCAGTCCAAAATTATTTTAAGAAAAATTGGTTACAAGAGGCTAATAAGTGTGACTGATACCTAACATGTTTATATGGGACATTTTTCTTCAAGCAACAAGCTTCTGTAATAGTATGTGCGTGTATGTTCTTGTGTACACTTCTGTGGAAAAACAAAAAAAAAGAAAAAAGAAAAAAAAAAAAAGGCTTCCTGTAAGAAGAAAAGCAGCATTTTTTTTTTATTCCTGAAAGTTGAAACATGTAAAGAAAACCAGAAGCTAGTTTTACTGCTGACTAAGTGCTAGAGGTTCACTTTGCTGAGACACATATGAAGAGAATAATGCTAGTGCTCATGGAGGATACATTCCCTACCTAAAATATTTACTTCAGAGAAATTCACATTGGTATAAATTGTAAACAAGCCTTGGGAAGCCAAAGCCTTCATAAAGGCTGGATTTTGCCTTTAGGCTCACATATGGGCAAAGCGAAATTTAGTATAAATGAAAAATATTTCATTTTGTTTCCATTTAATAGACCTGAGGAATTATTTTAAGAACAGCCTTAAAACAAATACACAATTTGTGTCAGCATTTTAATAGAGTATATTTTTTTTCCTAGACATTGCACTTTGAATGTGTCCTGATATCCTGCACAACTCCTCATTGAGATGGCAAAATCTCAGTCTGAACATTTATCAGGAACAGATTTCCCTATTTCAGTACAGAGTATTTCTTTCTGCTGTAATGATATTTTCTATATTATCAGTCAGAGCTTATAAACTAATCAAGTCCCTCTTAAAATAAAAAACATTCAAGGGTTTTTTTTTTGTACAGCCTCTGTATGAAATTTTGTTTGATATAGCCTGTTTATTTACATGAATACTGTACTCTATGGTTTTTAAAAGTGTATTCTTCTCTATTATTAAAACATCCTGGCTTCTGGTGTAGGTGTCTGTGCCCCCAAGTAGTCTCACTGAATCTCCCAAAAGGAGGGATTGCAGGTTTGCAAACAATTGAAAAAACAGATTCATAGTCTGCATGTTAGGATATTAATTCAAGGCTGAGGAACAAACAGTATAACAAGTATTGCCTGCCACAGAAATGCACTCAAAGGACACTGAGTAAAACAGTCCTGCTGAGTCACTAGATAATCACTCTATATCCCCTGATTTTAACATAATTGCTCACTGAATAGGGGAAAAAAAGGAAAAAAAAAACCAAACCCAAACCAAAAACAAACCCCACAAAACCAAACAATTAAAACCCAAGAAACAACCACAATTTAATTTTCCTAAACCTCAAAGAAATTGGTAAGCTTTAAACTGCTTCCTAAATTTAATAAATTTATAAATCACCTTACAAATTTATGTGTCCTTCCCTTATCTTATTTAGCAATTCCAAATATGTTTGCTTTGCATTTCTCGTAATGTGCTGTTATTATGTTATTTTTATGGTGTCTTCGTTGGTTTGTGCTTTGCGACCCAAATAAGAAGCATATGTGGACATATGTGATATTTAATGGATAAATTAAATGAGTTGATTTATCTGCTCTACCTTTGTTTTCAAATTACTATTCTGCAGAGTAAGAGGATAGGGTGTATGCTGCTTGTTTGCAGTAAGTATTTGAGAAGCAAGCCTTAATTTAGAATAGATTCATTTGCATTCATTAAAATCTAACTAAACTTATTGCTACAAAAGAAAGTTTAAATGAACCAAGAGTGAGGCTTTGGCAACTAAAAATGGTAAATCTCCATGAATAATTTGCATAGATTTTGTTTATGCTAATGAAAACTTCTCATTTATCTCTATTTTGTGCAATTATTACACAATTGCAAGGATTCAAAGACAAGAAAAACTAAAGGAGAGGATCTGGAACAGTTTTGTTGAGTAGTTTGGCAGGTCAGCAGAGTTCAAGGTTTTCTTTTTAGCAAATGTTACAACTCAGCTGCGGATTAGATTTGGGTACCCATCGCAGATGGAAAGACTGCATTATGACCCCAAGAAACACTTTCAGAGAGGGAATGACAGGGCAGAAGAACATCTCTGTGTATTCTGGGATTCAAAAGGTGGGAGTGCTGAGACAAAATAGGACAAACAGTTACATCTACACATACAATTTTATTTTAAAATGGGCTGACATACTTTAGGCTATTCTGTAGCATACGTATTACACCTTTAATTAGATTTCTTTGTGTTAAAAGCTAAATAATGAAGCAAATCAAAATGCATACATTATTTCTTTTTAGATTAAACTTAGGAAAATATAACCTTGGTAAATGGAGCAGCAAGTTATTGTCGCTTCTCCTATTTTTGCTAAAATGCTGTGAAGAGAATGAAGGACGTGAATCAGCAAGCTAAATTCTAGGTCCATACTTTTGCTGCAAAGTTCATAGAATCATGGAATAGTTTGGGTTGGAAGGGACCTTTAAAGGTCATCTAGTCCAACCCCCCTGCAATGAGCAGGGACATCCTCAACTAGATCAGGTTGCCCAGAGCCCCATCCAGCCTGACTTTGAGTCTTTCCAGGGATGGGGCTTCTACCACCTCTCTGGGCAACCTGTGCCAGTGTTTCACTACCCTAATTGTAAAAAATTCCTTCCTTACGTCTAGCCTATATCTCCCCTCTTTTAGTTTAAAACCGTTACCCCTTGTCCTATCACAGCAGACCCTGCTAAAAAGTTTTTCTCCATCTTTCTTATAGGCCGCAGTAAGATCTTCCCAGATCCAGACCTGATCTTACCAAGTTTCACGCACAGGCTATACTAGCAATAGTTTTTCAATGGGAAAAAATAGTTCCATCCTCTGTGGCTACGGAACCCCCCTAAAAATACAAATGAAGTATCATGATGACTCAAAAATAAGTACAGCATATCAATAAAATCTAAATGTATTCTATTTTTTAAAATGTACGTTTAAAATTTATATTTAATTATTTTTTTAAAATGTATTAAAATGTAACCTTTGAAAACTTGGGTGGTAGGTAAGCCTGGAAACCCAGATTTGTTTTTCAGTAGGAACAAAACCTAAAATAAATCTATTTTAATAGGGGTTACATGTTTAGACAGCAGGGATTTGGCGCAGCTGCTTTTGAATGTCAAAAGCAAGTTTCTGGGGCATTTCCATTCCTCCTTTTATCTTCTGCCACAGAGATCAGAATAAAAAATTTTCAGGAGGACCCAGTGCCATATAGGTCTAAACACAAATGAGACAAGTGAAGTCTAAAACAATTCTTCCAATTTCAGCTTTCCCGCTGGCTTTATTCTTACTACTCGAGGAATATTAAAAAGAAATGGGATGTTTTTAATGGATTGTCGGCAGCATTGTTTTCATTAACAAAAGGGAACTCAATCAACTGTTCTGCCAAACCTCTCTGTCTGTTCTTTGATGGGCATGATAAATGGTGCCAAGCATTGTCAGATCCTGCCAGATTAAATTAGAATGATAGGTGTTCAAAATCTTTTAGGACTAAGCCTAATGTAATTTTGATCATATTTCTTCCTGAAAGAAAAAGAATAGTAAAAAAGTAAGCAAGAAAGACAATAAGGGTTTAGAGATAAAGTAGATCGACAGAAACATTCTATCATTAAAAGTTTCTTTCCAAGGCAGTGATAGAGATTGACTGAATTCAAAAATATATCTATTTACACATGACTGCCAGCACTAGTAAGAACAAGATGAAAAATGGTAACTCACAATAGCACCACAGAAACAAACTTTAAACAAGTGACATAAAACTAAAACGTGTTTAGTGAATGTTTTAAAACACCCCAAAGTTTATCAGGTTCTTAACCAACTATGCTAAAACAGTAAGATTCTGCCTGGAATTCTTGTCAATCCGAGGAAATAAGGAGAAAATGCAAAGCCTTATTTAGAGGACAAGAGGTTAGTATTTACAGATAGAGGGTTAAACACCAGTAATAGTCCTTCTTGTACTAGTATGAAATATTCAACTAGTTTTAAAATGTAATGTGCTTAAGAAGGTAAATTCCATTGAATCTTTCAAACCAGTAAATTTGTTCTTCATGCAGCCTCAAGTTAAACCCACTGACTTCAATGTACTCACTCCCTGCCTCTTTAAATTTAGAAGCCTGACCCCACTGTTTCAGAAGAGTAAGCATACTTACAAGTTTCAGGGTGAGTGTTACATTACCTGAATTTGCAGGTAGTATAATCCAGATATTGTAAAAAAAAAACCAAACCACTGTTACCACAGTAGTGATGTTTTCAAATACAAATGTCCATGACAGAAATGCTGGTTTCAGATAATGACTTTGCATGGCTGCTGTTCTTGGCAATGAGGGAAAAGCTCTGGCCAAGTGGCACACCCTGAAAGTGGCTCTTATACCAAACGAAACATTAACACAACGTGCAGGATTATATTTTGCTTAGAACTGAAGGTTGGCAGCAGCTTTATAATAAGTCTTCAGGAAGTGTTGTATGATTTACCACTACTATATTTATTGTTGGTGGTCTTGTGGGCCAGCGCTGGATAATATTGAAGACATTTATGAAATATTCTTTACCTTTCTAACTCTGTTTTATGTCAGTAGTTCAGACAATTTACAACTGCTGTTATGTGTACAACTGTACAGTGAAACAGAGCTCATTGCAGGAGCTCCAGGTCTCATGTCTCCTCCTATATAGCATGTGTCTTTTTAATTTGCAGCGCTGCTGACACAGTATGCTTGATTAGGGACTAGCGTTGAAGATAACTCTGTAGGATAAAATGCTTCCTCTCTTAACCGTGTTGTTATATAAATTCTGCCATGTGTATATGCCGAGAGAGAACTTGAGAGACATAAAACGTAGCTTAGTGCAAGTAGGAATACCTCTATTACTTTCAGTGGAGTTGCACAAAAAAACCCCTCTCGAGACTTTGACCCATGGCAGTCATGAAATTAATACAGCAGGATGATGCAGGATCTTATATATCCTCCGTTACCATTATGTGACAAATCACTGTTTTGTTTTACGCTAGGACTGATGCCTTTGTAGGTAAAGGGAGCAGTCCCATAGCTGGACTGAAATGCAGGATTTCCAACGTCTGCTCTAGTGAAGTAAACAAAGATATTTTGAGAACTAGGGGGGGCGGTGTTAGGGCTAAAAGAGGCGTATATTTTAACACGGATGTAATATAGATTATTCTACAGCATGCTCTTTAGAGACAGAAGAGATCAATTATAGCTAAATTGAGATGTGATAGAAGGAGATTTAGTGATACGAGGCAGCTTAAATTAATCCCTCCTAAGGTAATATCGACAAACGTTGTTACTTGTTGGTGTCATCAGACTAGTGCTTTCAGCAGTCTGTGACAAAGGCAAGAGTACTGCATCATGCAAAAGGAAGGAAACAGTTCATCGGCAACCCAAACCAGTTCACTAGATTCTCAAAATCTAGGAAAAAAACACTGGTAATAAAATGCTAAATGCTGATTGGCCTCAAGGACTGCATTTTTGCTGTCTCGTCTGATTGCCCTTGAACTCAGTGCCTTGCTTTTGTTCAAGGCCAAACCAGAGTGGCCTGCCATGGCACAAGCCCCTCTCAGTGAGACTGTCCTCGGAGACCCACCACATGGTGGAACAGCTGAAGCTCGAGTCCACCTAGACCCACAACTGGGCCTAGGGAACTGCCTGGGTAGCTCAAACAACGACAGCATCAGCCATCTTGGCTTCCACCAGCACTCGGCCTCTTCGCCCACCCCCCTACCGTGCAGGGTTTCCAGGTGACCCAAATCTGCCTAACAACTAGTGACGACATGCCCTGCGCCGACTGCAGCCGATCGCTTGCTGCCAGGCAAGCCTCCTGCATGGGGCACACCCGTCTTCCTCTCAGCACTACACCTCCACAGCCCCTGGCCTGTAGAGCTCCATTCCCCCATCCTCCAGTCTCTCTCCTCAGAGCTGGAGGTTGCCAGTGAGAAAAGGCCAGACAGGAACAATCTTTTGTTTTCCTGTAGCAGCAGCCCGGTACGGTTCAGGCCTCTCAGCTACAGCCTGCCCCTGCTGCTCCCTCCCAGTTTGGGGTGGCTGTGGTGGGGAGGAACAAGATGGCCACAGGTCCCCGTGGGGCATCCCCAGCCACCACGGCAGCTGCTGCCGCACCCAACCCCACTCCAAGAGTGCCTTCAGCATCTGTGCCTTTGCTCCTGATATTGCTATCTGAGGGCTAAAACTTACAAACACACATTTTCTTTTATTTTTCCACAGGGAAAAGAAACTATGGAAGCTGCACATCCTATCTTATGCGAAGGACCATTCTGCTTTTCACATATACCATGATTAAACAGTTGTTCTGATATCGCTGTGGTTCGGTTCCTTATGTGATCTTCAAAGGTGAAACCTAAACTCCCCCTAGCCCTCTAAATTCAATGGAACTCTTCATCCTTTGATGGTACTCCACATAAAACACTTAGAATATGTGGGACTTTAATTTGATCTGATCCTAAAAGCCATCATACGAGAGCAGACCAAAGGTTTATGTAGTCCCCCGCAGCGGCCAAAGGCTTCATGGCTCTCAGTGGATTTCTCTTCTACTTGAAGTCTCCCCTTGAACCCGCTCACTGTCTAGATAACCTGGCAGGATGGCACTGAAATCTGCCTGTCTGCAGAATAAATAGTGCCTTAATAAGGTAGAATACTTTTTGAGAGAGGAAACAGAGGGAGAATGCAGAAACGTTAGGTTGTGGAACATCGGATATTGCCTGGAAAACATCTGAAACTGCATTAATGAAAGTTACTAATACAGCTTTGGGGTAGATTGAGGGAAGGGAGGAGAGAAAGGAGGTGCTGGTCATAAACTTCAGAGAGAGATCTAAAATTAGAAAAATCCTGTTTAAACAGCAGCTTTGAAAATCATAAATTGAGCTACCTTTTGAGGGCAGTTAAATACTAATCTCAGGGGACTGTGGGCAGAACCTGACAGACTTTGAATGGCTAAAGCAACATTTTCTCGAAAGAAGCAATAAAGCTTGTATGCTGCTAGCTTACAGCCTCAGACAGGGAAAGGCCAAAAAAAAAAAAAAAAAGATCTATTTTAACAATTAGGAACTGTATTGGAGCTATGAAATATAAAACAAAAGAAATTTGTCAACTCTTTGAAGATTTCTATTAACGCCTTTATACTTGCAAGAAACAGGTCTCTGGAGATAAAAGGTCAGATTGTGAAGGCTAATATGTCTAGTTACTCAGCAGAATAAAAGGCCAGGTTGGACTGTCCTTTTGAAGCTAAGGAAATTCAAAAGTGATTTAAAAAAATGTGCCGGCAGGAAAAACTTCAGGGCTTTTCCAATTCCCTTGTGATTTTTCTTTTTATATTTTCAGAATATACTGGGTAACACACATAGCTTGGAGGACAAATTTGTCTTTCGATTATGATGGAGGCAAATTTTATGCATTCCTATAATTCATAAACACATTATAAAATGTAGATATTATGGATCCACTTTTCTGTTTGTCTAGTAGAGTATTTCCCATTACTACAGCCACAAGAAATAGAAATTGAGTTTCTGCATAGATGTTTGTTGAGACGTGCCTCAAATTTGGTAAATACAGTGAATTAGGTAAAAGTGGTAAATTAGGAGAGTGAAGGTAGAAAGGAATCTGCATATTGCATGGCTGAGCTCAGTTTGAAGGCAGGTTTCGTTTTTTATTTAGAGAGACTGAAGCTACTGACTGCAATAAATTCAAAGCTGAATTTATTGCTTTTGAATGTTGTGGTGCGGTGCCTTGGTTCATCTAGGTGTACATTACATTGTTCTTGAACTCAAAAGAAGCACTGAAACTGTTCCAACTGCTGGCTTCCACAGTGGAAGGCTTTGCCTTAGCAGTAAAGCTCAAGCAAACTCCAGATTGACAAGCTTGTGAGTTTGTGTCGTGGGCACCCACCTATCTGCTATTTGATGTTGTCTGACAAAGCCATTCGGTAGAAGTTGTACTTCCTCATCTGGCTATTTCCTCCTATCTTCTGAATTCTGCCTTAAGACCTTGTTGCTGATCTTCTGCAGACTGTTGACTACAGTGTGATCTTGCCCAGTGGTTTTGGATTTTCCAGATTCTGCTCTCAGCTTACCCTGATCATGGTACATGGATCTAGCTCCAACCTCTGACTCTCGTTGAACCTTAGCAGTTACGTATGACTGCTCACATCCAAACATACGTACAAGCTCAAATCTTGCATATGCCTTTATTAATATTCTTGTGTTTCAGATAAGCAGCAGAACTATTTTACTGGGACTGGAAAGTTTTTAGTGTAAGGTATAAAGACTTCCACAACACACTAATGATAAGATCAATTCTAACTTTGCTTATAGGGCAGGAAGACTGTAATGATGTCATAGAATCACAGAATGAACCACAGAATGGTTGAGGATGGAAGGGATCTCTGGAGGTCGTCTTGTCCAGCCCCCCTCCTCAAGCAGGGCCACCTAGAGCAGGCTGCCCAGGACCATGTCCAGGTGGCTTTTGACTATGTCCAAGGATGGAGACTCCACAGCCTCTATGGGCAACCTGTGCCAGTGCTCAGTCACTCTCACAGGAAAAAAAAGTGTTTCCTGATGTTCAGATGGAGCCTTCTGTGTTTCAGTTTGGGCCCATTGCCTCTGATCCTGTCCTTGGGCATGACTGGAAAGAGCTTGGCTTTGTCTTCTTTACAGTCTCACCTCAGGTATTTGTATACATTGATAAGATCCCTCTGAGCCTTCTATTCACCAGGCTAAAAAGTCCCAGCTCTCTCAGCCTTTCCTCATAGGAGAGATACTCCAGTCCCTTAGTCATCCTTGTGACTCTCTCCAGTATGTCCATGTCTCTCTTGTACTGGGGAGCCCAGAACAGGACCCAGTACTCCAGGTGTGGACTCACCAGGGCTGAACAGGGGGGAAGGATCACCTCCCTTCACCTGCTGGCAACACTCCTTCTAATGCAGCCCAGGATACCGGCAGCCTTCTTTACTGCATGGTCACATTGTTGGCTCCTGTTCAACCTGGTGTCCCCCAGGACCCCTAGGTCCTTTTCTGCAAAGCAGCTTTCCAGCTGAGCAGCCCCCAGCATATGTTGGTGCCCGGGGTTGTTCCTCCCCAGGTGCAGGACTTGGCACTTTCCTTTGCTGAGAATATTATGGGAGACGGTATCGATAACCTGTCAGTGGGATTCCTGCATGAGTGTCTTCTCTGGAGGCCTATAATGTGATGTTTGACTACTGCTGGCCCCATGACAGAATTAAAATATCGTCCCTACTTGGTTCTCAGCATTCTTTATATGTTGCTATATAATCTTTATATATTTGTGTTGGTCACTTCACAATGATCTTAGAAAATTAATCTTACTTCATTGTTGCATGACTGTAAAAGACCATATTAGGTTGGCAAAGATTGAAAGATTGACTGTGTTTGCTCTAATGAAAACATCTCTTTCATACCTTTAAAAAATAATTTATTACTGTTTAGAGTTCTGCACTGATTGCTCTCTAAATACTGCTAACATTAATAAAAATCTTTCTGGCGCAACCCTAATAAATGTTTTATCAACTTGGTAACTTCTCAGAACAGATGACTTTGATGCTGACATGAAGAAAATTCAACTAGTGAGAAATTATCTGTAACAGAAAGAAGCAAAGTACTTTTTGGAGGACTTGCTAATAACCTGTTTGCCTTACCAGAGGTAGCAGCTCTTCTCCAAATTAAAACTACTCAAAATAACTAAATTTAAATATAGATCCTTACTTCCACTTTATTTTGTATTGCATACCCTCCCCACTCATTTATGTAATGTCCAGTAATGACGTAGTGGAGCACTCTTCATGAGAGGTAAACCCAGATGTCTTCCCCTCCAGAGAAGTGCTCTCATTACAGGGCTACAAAGTCAAGCTTATTCCTTTTTCACTCCCTAATGCACAAGTTGACATTCCTTTTATGCAGTAGTGATGGAAAATGAGTGGGAAATCACAGAATCATAAAATAATTCAGATTGGAAGGAGACTCAGGAGGTCATCTGGTCCACATTCCTGTTCAAAGGAGGGTTAACTTCAAAGTAAGGTCAAGTCGCTTGGGGCCTTGTCCAGCTCAGTTTTGAAAATCTTCCAGGAGAGAGTTTCCAACAGCTTTTCTGGGCACCTTTTCCAGTGCTCAACAGACCTCACTGTGAAGAATTTTATCCAGCTTAGCCAGCCAGAATTTCCCTTGCTGCAGCCTGTGACTATTGCCACTTGTCCTTGACTGTGCACTTCTGAGACGAGTCTAACTCTGTCTTCTCCATTACTGCCCTTTTAGAAGTTGAAAGTGGGAAGTGGATTCATACTTAGCCTTCATTTCTCCAGGCTAAACAAACACAGCTTCCTGTGGCTCTTTCTGTATATGAAGTGTTCTACACACCTAGTCACTAGGTGACCTAGATAGGCATCTTAGTAACCCTCGACTGAATCCTTTCCAGTTTGTCAATGTTTCTTTTGTACTGGGGAGCTCAAAGGTGGACATAGCGCTCCAGACCTCAGAAGGAAATAATCACTTCCCTTGACCTACTGGCTATCATCTTCCAAATGCATCCTAGTATGTGGTTAGCCTTCATCTCTAGGAGGCCTCGCTGCTGATTTATGTTCCATTTGCCCACGAGGATTGCGCCTCCTCAACCAGTGCTGTTCTGCACGGCTGCTGCCTGTCCACTCAGGCCCAGACTATACTACATGGGCTTATTTCGTCCCAGGTGAAGGGCTTTTAACTTGCCTTTGCTGAGTTTCCTGAGGTTCCTGTTTGCTCATTCCTCCAGGCTGTGGAGGTATTGCTGAACGGCAGCCCTGTCCTCCAGCATATCAACTGCTTCACCTTGTCTAGTGTCATCTGAGAACTTGACAAAGATGCTTCCTGCCCCTTTGCCCAAGTCATTGATGAAGACATTAAACAGTATTGAGAAGGTCGCTAGTGGCTCAGCTGTATAAAAAGCTTGCAGAGGTAAAGTGGAGGATGGTTAACTGCTCATTTCTGAAGCATTCAGATACAATAATAATAGATGCCATAGGGAATACCCATGAGGAAAGTAATAATTCAATCGTCAGAATGACATTTGAATAGTGTGCAGTAAATATGGCCTGAGGCCACACATCAAATACTAAGGATAAAAGAAAAAACCTAGCACGTGCTCACTCTTTGAGTATTATCTAGCCTTTGTGTTGAAAGGGCCAGGGGTTCAGTGAAAAATAACCAGTGATCATGTGATCATAAAAAATAATCAGTGGTCATTTACTTATGTGCACAAGGGGACTGAATCCAATATTTCCTAATGATTTCCTAATTAATGCATGCTTATCATTGCAATCTGAAAAATAATGTTTTGACAAAGACATGCATGTATGTGGTCGGGATGGATGGAAAGGCTGTATCTTGGAGCAGAGAGCTTCAGTGAAGGGACATATGTTCCTGTAGCTTGGTCGGTCTTGCCACTGGTATTCTACATGAAACTACTGCTCTGAACTGTCTTCATTTTAGTTGATCACTTCTACAATATCGTAAAAGGAGAGGAGGAGGAGATTTGGTTAAGATGAGGAATAAGACAAAGAGGAATAATAAGGGAGAAGAGAACTGGATATGCTGGTTTTCATATTTTGTGGAGAAATTGAGCTATACTCTAATTTATTAAGCTACTGCAAATTTATTAACATATAGCCATCTTCTCTTGCGAGGTGTGTATACTGCTGCTACCATCAGTGTGTTCCTCGTTTTGCACCTTAGCTGTCTAGGAATTTGGACCAAATTTCAAACTCACATCTGTCTTTAATCAGTAGCTCTTACTGAAACGAATACCAAATGTACTTTTGGTTATTGTATAAATATCTAGATGTTAGAATGGGCTGCTGATATTGCACACCACCAATTCAAATATTTATTTGCACTGTCTGCCAAGGGGAATGGTGTGAAGAAAGTCAGGTTTAAGATACTTTAAAGAATTGTCTTTCAGACACTGTTAGTGTCCTGCACACACGAATGTGTATACACAAGCACTGGGCTGAAACTGGAAGGCAAAACAATTATTGCTACTTGTATTTTATTACAGTTAATTATTGTTTTATTTATCAACTATTTTCAAATTCTAGCTGAAAAGGAACAGCAAATCATATTGCACAGGTGTAAAAATACAGCCCTTTAATGATATGGCTCTGATGCATGCTGCATAGCTTATGGTTTTCCTCTAGCTGACAGATACTTAATGGTTATTAAAGAACTGCACATGATAAGGGAAGTGAAGAAATCTGGAATGTATTCAGATGCTGAAAAATACATGGCTGCTCTTAGTTGAGCGAAAATATGATTTATACGGCTTATGGTTTCTTCTAAAAGAGGAAATCCACTAACTTGCTTGAAAAAATAGGACTTGCAAAGTTCCTACTTGTTTGCTTTTCAAGCAGATTAGTGGCTTTTCTCTTTTACAAAAGAATATGAAAGGCACAATAAAGAATGTCAAAAGGAAATTTGTTCAATTTGAAAGGTGCTGAAACAATTAATTGGAATGTCACCATTATAATGAGGCAATCATGTATTAACAACTATTACTTTTATTAATGATCTGCAGAAGGCTTGTATTTGCAGCTAGCTCGGGTGGACTTTTTACTCCTGAAACTTTACATATCTCCCTGTCTCTTTTTAAATAGTGCTGTAACTTGCTCGGAAATTTAATTTTCACCTGAGCAGTAGAAAAAGAATTATGTTAATGATAAATACATTAAAAAAATCCTGGAAGAATCATGATGTTGCTTGAACAGCTACGCTGATTTCTTTTACTGTGCAGTCCCCAATCTGGGGGACTTTAATTCTGTTCTCTCTTATATGAAAAGATGTGCATTTCTTTTCACTGGACATTATAATTGCCTATATAGGTGGCTATGGCTTCATAAAAGTGCCAAACTTATAAATAGTTTTTTCCAGCTATCATATATATCTAGATGTATGATTTTTTTTTACTACTACATCGCACTTCCAGAAGAGTGTTAGTGTTAAATAATGCATTTTAAACAACTGGAAACCATAAATTCTAATAGCAGGATTTTTAGTCTCTTTCAAAAGACAAATCTTTTACCACTGACTTAAAGATAATAGTGGGGAGCTGCTCAGTGTTGACACAGAAGGACACTTCTAGCTATGTAAAAGTAAATGTCGTATTTTGAGGTTATATCCTGAATGAGTGGGAGATATATTTTTAATTAAAGAAATGAAATGCCTATGGTCTTTTTTTTTTCTTTGTTGCCCTGTAATCTGCTTGAATGCTTCACAGATCCTCTTGCCCAGCTCTTTACGAACTGACCTCTGTGCCTCTGCTCTGTTAAGAGATGATGTAGTGTGCCACTTCCCGACCTACTGACCAATGCCACTGGCTGGCACAAGCTCTTGACAAAGGCAGACAAATTGGCTCTTCCCCGAGGAAGCTCCTCAAAAAATGGAAATTAATTCTAAACTTTTAGTTTTACAGTTGGGTTTTGAAGTCTTCTGCAGAAAACATCTCAGAAAGGTTTATTTTTACTCTTGTTGCACTGCTGTACAGTGCTGATGTGAGGTGGAACTGTGGAAGCTTGGCTTAAAAGATTAGAAATCCTTGGCTTCTTCAAATCCAGAGATGTACAATGCCAAGTTCAAGTAAAGTGTGGACAAAAGGTTTCATATGTGATGAACGAGTGAAATGTATAGGATATAATATGCGAAAGCACTTTCCAAAATTACTGTGAAAGGGGTTTATATTTTTCTTTTCAATTTTTAACTAAGCATATTATTTATCACACAAGTGGTTTCATGTCAAGTAGGCAGAGGAATTATGTGAGCTCTAGTGATTAAACACAGAGATGTTAAACCTTGTCATAGCCTTGTGTTTGTCTCTGGGGCTGTCACTATAGGAGGTACCAGCTACTGAGGCCTGTCAAAATCCATTAAATGTGATCTGCTGCTTAATGCCCTGCATATGAAGACAGGATTGGGAATCTGGCAATACAAGAGGAGCAGGTAAACAAAACAGCGCACATAAGAGAATCCCTGCTGAAGTGTGGAGAAGTTTTCATCACCAGTTTCTGAAGACCTTTTTTGAAGAAAAAACAGTGGGGAATTTTAGAAAATGAATGGTTCATAATTGGAAAGGAGGCACTGGTGAGATTCTTCTTTTTCTCCAAGAAACAAATAGGAAATACCTGTCTGGTTCAAGCTAAGAAAGCATTGGTCTTCTGGTGATCAGGAGAATCTGAATATTTTATCTAATTGGGAGGGTCCTAGCAGTCCAGACTGTGAAGGTTATGGATAAAAATACACTTCCCAGTGAAGGCACAGAGATGGAACTAAAAGCTGGGACACAACAAGGGACAAACACTGCACCAGACTGGCATTCACTGCTGCTGTATATAAACAAAAGAGGAAAAAAAGACTTTTTCCAGTAATTTCTTGGTGTTGATTACTCACACCAGTGCACAAAAAGAATTTGAGCCATAGCTTTCTGTTTTTCTGTTCATTCACTTGCATTCAGATGTGTGTGGGCAGAAAAAGTACTGGGAATTACACAATGCCAGGTCCTGGGGGCCTGCCCACCCCACGGGGCTCCCCCCCTGCCCATGGCCCAGGACCCCATTTCAGCCCCCAGGGCCATCAGCCCCTGCCCCAGCGATGCCACAGCAGGGCCGGTCTCCAGCTCCCCACAGCCCTGACCTGCCCAGCCATGGGGCCCCCTAAGCCAGGCCCACCCGCAGGCCCGTGTCCTGGCCCAGCCTCAGCCTGTCCCTGTCCCCAGGGAGGTGCCCGTTGCCCAGGGCTGGGGCTGCCCTGGTGCCCCCCAGCTGCCCCACTCCTGGCTGAGGCAGTGGGATGGACCCATGGGGAGTCCCTGCATCTCCCTGTCCCTTAGCAAGGCACAGGCCCTTGCTGCACCCCTGATTCTGAGAACTTGAGGCATAAGGAGCTGAATTCTTGAATTTGCTATGAGTTGATCAGTCTCCAGTTTTAAGTACTCTAGTACCGGTTTCCATGGCTTCTATGGGGAGATTTTCCACAGTCTAATGAGTCTTCACTAGTAAGATCACTGAAATGAAGCCTTCCTGGTTTGCAGAGGTTTGTCATTTGACTGAGAAAAGCCTTATGCTAAACCTTTATTTGGTCAAAACCAAGCAACACGTTTAAAATTCATTACATACACCCAAGCATGATAAGAGAGGACATACAGTAGATTTGAACTGGAGTGGCACCTTTACTATACTGAATGTTTGCTCGGTGGCTAAAACATGAAATTCTTTTAAGCTCACAAAACAATCGTGCATCTTGCATCTTTCTTGTTTTTTGGTTTTTTTTTTTATTATCTTGCCATAAAAATACTAGTTTCAGAACTGCTATAGCTTTTTTGATACTTACTGGACCATTAAATCTGTCCCACTTCTTGAACTGATAAATATACACAGAAATGCACAAGACTATTAAAAACCAGGGAAATCTGTCCCTCAGGGACATGTTTTTATAGCCATGAGGTGCTAATGTTTTACATAGGTCTGAAAAGAATCTCCTAGGTCATAAATCAAGAGTTCTCCTTTTGCAAGCAACCACATACATGACTTTATAAATTTATCAAGTGCCATATTAGAGACTGGGATTTTAATCTCATTACTACTACTGGATGGCTGTTCAAAACCTCATTTCTGTAAAGGTTAGAAACCCTTGCCTCATTCACAGCTTAATTATGTTTACACAGTTAGGTTTTGTGCCAGCCTCATCCTTTAATTTAAATAGTTTTTCCTTCCCAGTTTTGCAATGCACTTTTAGAAACAGGTGACGTTGCCTCACAGGTTTCATCTTGCTGGGCTAAAGAAAGCCAGCCTTCATTGGAAGGGTTTGCATTTTCAGCCCTTAACCTAACACCTTATGCCTAAACCAGCTGCAGTTTTTCTTGATTACAAATGACCCCAATAATTTACTGTGTTCCAGATAATAACTTACAGATCATAAGAAGATATAAATCACTGATGAAGTATATTCTGTTTTGGTATTACAATACCTTGCCCTTTTAGAAGATGCAGAAAGTGCTCTACTCTCATTAGGTGGAAACGTGGAACGCTTCATGGTAGTTCGGGTGCTGACTTCAGTGAGGTCAGTATTTCAGCTATTCTTTTCAGCAGACTTAGGAGTCATGGACACATCTCGACATTCTGTGAGCAAAATAAATCCCTTTAATTATAACAAAATGTTAGAGCTCCACAAATGTTCTATGGATATTACACAACTGGGAAATGAGGGAATGCTCTGGAAAAAAAAAAACAAAACAAAACAAAACACAAAACACAACAAGTATTTAAACTGAAGAAGAGATGGACTGGGGAATAATACTTCTCTCTTGATAAAAGTGACAGTGGAGTTATATTTACAGTTCTTCCTTTCCACTACCTCCAGCAACTGGGGGAGCTATCTGGTTTTAATGACAGTTGTTCCTTTGGTCTGTGCATGCGTCCTCTAAGCGTGCAGTTTGGACAAAGAAAGGCTGTGTATGACTAGACATGTGGCTCAGGTGATAATTAGTGGCTTATAGTGTTGATCTAGACCGAATCAAAGGTGACTCTTATTTGCTGTATAGCAAGTTCAAGTTCAACTTTGCATCCATTCCAGTATTTTCAACCGTTACATTGTAAGTACTGATTAGTAGCATCTCAACAGGGCTGTTTTATCTCCAGCACAGTGGTAACCATTCTCTTACTTGTTTTAGTAACAGGCTGCTGGCATGAGAAATAAAGAACTGTCCTGAGACACAGACTCCAGGATCTGATAAAAATTAGCATTATATCCTGATGGCATCCTGTTGTATGTCTTTTCTTTAGTAACCTCAATATCAAATTTAATTACGTAGGTTCAGCTTTTTAGACTTGTCTCAGGATATAAAATTAATTCCCATAAATCTCATACTCTCCTCATTCTGCTCTGTGCAGAGGTTAGTGAACAACTGTCCCCCTTCCTTGCTGTTCAAGTGGGCTTTCAAAAGAGCTGTAGTCTTAGGCATAAATATTATTGAAAGACTGATAGACTTCTGCAAAACTAATTTTCCCATCCTCTTATCAAGGATTTGTAGACAAGCAGGCACCTAGAAACTGCTGTTTAAAAGCTGGACAGGGCAGGCTAATGTTTCTAAATGGAATTGGCTGCCTTAGGTATATTTATTTGTTATTTTGCCTATTCCTATCAAGACTCATTCTCCCTCCTCTCTTCCCCTGGAGTCTTAATGAATAGTTATTCACTTTCAATTGGATGAAAAATAAACCAGCAGAGAAGATGAAAGCTCACCTCAGAGGCATTAGGAGGAATTGCATTGCTCAAGTTTTCTGTAGACTACCAGGTCAGTTCTGCACTGGGTTGGAGGCTTGTCCCTCAAAAAGGCATCAGGAGATGGACAGTGTCTTGCAAGTGTTAGTCTGAGAGTTAACTGTCAACAAGGCAAACTGGGAGTGTGACTTTCAAGGAATTGTTATCACAACTCTATATATTTAACAGCATTTGCAGGGCCTTCATGCACTCAAATTTTTAAAAGACTAAAGCAATTGTGTTATACCACAAGGATATGCTCAATGGCACTTTGAAGTATTATCTATAGGAACACAAAGAAATACAGAAGGCATTTGTGGAATAACGTAAGAGTAGAATGCATATCCGATAGCCTCAACAGTGCGTTTTAGTAGCATCTTGTAAACAATGGACTTAACTCTGCATTTATGTGCAGTATATGTATAATTAGTCAGTACAGTGGTAGTCTGTTTAAAATATAAAACAGTGACGTTATAGTTATCATAAATAGAACTGGCCAGGATTTTTCCAATGGGAAATTCTATTTCATGCAAAAAGTTATTTGCAGGTAATAATTTTAAAAATGCAGGAATACATATGTTAGTTTCAACAGTGGTGGAATTTACGATCAAAACAGGAAAGACCTTTAGCCACCAGAACAGCTGGTAGCCCTGAGCTCTTGAGGATGAGGTGGGAGATCAGTATGAAGATGCTGTTCTGTGTGATTCAGAAGAAGGATTTAAGCTGCAGACGTTCCATTCTTAGATGAGTGGCCTGATCGTCACACATTTCAACTACTCTGGATGTATCTTTCCTTTTGGAGATGTTCCACTTTGTATTAATAATGCATTGAGGGAGAATGAAAGAGACTAGTTTCAGCATTGCTTTTGGGTACGTGAGATGAAAGATCAGATACCTGTTCCGAAGGATATTTATTTAAACAGCAAGTGGCAACTCCAACAAGAGATACTAGAAAACCTTTCAATTTCCTCAACTGCTTAGTAGCCTAGTGGGTTAGACATTCATCTGGGATGTCAGAGACTGAAGTTTCAATTGTCAGACTGGATCATCTAGAATAAGCACTTGACTGTTAGTCTTTCTTATCTTAGGTGAACACACAAATATGAGTGTGTGAGGGTCTCCAAATTTTCTGGTCTTAGCCTCAACCTCATGTGTATTGGGAAATTTCATGGAGCATAAGGAATATCTCAAGGGCAGGTGTCAAGAGGATGGGGCCAGACTCTTTTCAGTGGTGCCCAGTGACAGGACAAGGGGCAATGGGCACAAACTGGAACATAGGAAGTTCCACCTGAACATGAGGAGAAACTTCTTCACTGTGAGGGTGACAGAGCCCTGGCACAGGCTGCCCAGGGAGGGTGTGGAGTCTCCTTCTCTGGAGATATTCAAAACTCGCCTGGACGCAGACCTGTGTAGCCTGCTCTAGGTGACCCTGCTCTGGCAGGGGGGTTGAACTAGATGATCTCCAGAGGTCCCTTCCAACCCCTACCATTCTGTGATTCTGTGAATCTCTGCATTTTGCAAATCCTTACTCTGGCATTTGAACCCACAGTGCATATCGATAGCAGGGTAGAAGGGGTTTCCTTCTCAGTGGTACCGTCATGTGGCTGTATCAGGTGATGTTCAAGCAATTCCCTTTCTCTAATGGCACACCAATTGTAACTGACAGCTCCTAGGGCATATTTTGTAGTGATAAAGAGATAAGTGTAGTAGCTTTGCAAGAATTCACCTCTTATTCAGTCCTTCAGACATACATATGCTCTCTAATATCCATAAGTTCTCCAATATTGTCAAATAAATTATCCATCTAGAGCATGAGGTACTAGGTCTAACTTCTACAAACAGCTTTAGGAAACCTGGGGATTAAAAGATGTGACAGAAAAATGATTTTCATTCCTTTCCATATTAGGAGAGGTCTATGCTTTAGTAACAAGAAAAGCATAGTTTTGTCCGTTAGGTTTTCCAAAGACTGGTACCTTTTATTTTTCTTTATAATAATCTCAAAGTGCCAAAAAAGAGTTACACTTCTAAAAGAAAAGAAAAAATTTGCACACACCTAAAGCCATTTAATCTGAATCATCTCTATTTTCTTCTCCTTTCTGCTTTCATCCTACTACATTTATTGTTGTTTTTCTTGTCAGTGGATAGACATAAATGCTGTTGCAGGAACAATTGGAAAACAGGAACATATATTTATGTAAACTGGTATTGATTCAATGTTAAAAAAAAGCAAAAAGAAACTAAGGCTTTCAACACTGTGCTGCAAATCATTATGACCAGGGCTGCCTATGTGCAAAGAATATGTGAATGAGTTCTGCTGAGATTGCTTAGGTCTACTATGAACTTAGAGAGTTAAAAATTAAAATTGTTATACGTAGTTAAAAATCTCTGCACAATGTTCATCATCAGATGTAGGTCCTTGTGCTGTTTTTTCTTGGTCTCAAAACAATAATGGATGTTTTATTTGTTTATGCAGCCCTGTGCTCTACAGTTGACAGTTCCGCATTTGGGAGCAACCAAAAAAGAGGTCACATGACCTTTCCAAACACGGGAAAGCTCTGTTCTGCTCAAGATGACCTGAAATGTTCTAATTATTGGTTATTCCCTCTAGTTGGTGATGCAGCCAACAAGCACGTAAAGTTCAGTGAACCCACAAGTGTACAGCTGTTATCTTTGACTTGTGGCCAAAATAAAAATTGGAATAAAATTTACCCAGACAAGTATAAAGTCTCCTGCTTAAAGCAGTTATTTTCTAAGCCAAATAATCAGATTGAAACTAATGAGGAGTGAATCCTTTTTCTAGAAACTTTGATTCAAACCAGGGTCAACATTTCTGAGATGAGATGTTAACACGGATTACTGACTTGACTGCACAAGTGTCCCAAGGAACGTCCAAGTCTCAAATCTATTGATATGTGTGCAGTTTTACCTTGTAATCTAATTGTTCCAATTTCATCATATATGTCATCTTTTCTTACAGACTTGAAAAATAAGATTTTATTTATCATCTCCTGCATAATCAAGGTGAAATTTGAAAGATGCCAGTAATAGGACAAGAGGAAATGGCCTCAAGTTGCGCCAGGGGAGGTTTAGATTGGATATTCGGAAAAATTTCTTCACTGAAAAGGTTATCAGGCACTGGAACAGGCTGCCCAGGGAAGTGGTTGAGTCACTATCCCTGGAGGTATTTAAAAGATGTGTAGATGTGGCACTTAAAGACATGGTTTAGTGGTGGACTTGGTAGTGACAGGTTAACGGTTGGACTCAATGATCTTGGAGGCCTCTTCCAACCAAAACAATTCTATGATTCTATGATTCTATGACAGGTAGGCTGGTACAACCTGTGACACACGCCAGTGATATCTGCTCTGATGTACCCGTTTGGAGCAGCCAGAAATGAGAAACCAATAGTTCCCTACTATTTTTGCCATTAGTATTTCCTAGGAAATTTCTGTAATTAACTAATCTGAGTCTTCTTATATGAGGTCAAAAAGGTATAACAGAGATTAGAAACATAATAGAAATTGTACACACCTCCTCTTCCTACTGCTTATCCAGACACTGCTGTCTGATCTGTTCTTCAGATCAATTTTGTATTACCCAAGACTATAGGGAAGGGAGACAATGTAATCAGAAATAAAGTTTCACGGTGCTTTTCATAGCTGTGCTTGTCTGTGTTGTACAGCAAGTAGACATAAAAAAGCTGATTCCGGAGTGTATGTAAGTCACATCCATAGTAAGCCAGAGGAGAGAGGTCTTTCCACTACAGTGACTGTGCGTATCAACTCATCCGAATGGATATTTGATTTCTGTTGAACTGCATCATGAGTTGCAAATCAGCTTCTACTTTCCAGGTAGTATAGTCTGCTTGACTGATAACAAGGCTTAATTAATGTGCATCTGAAAAGCTCCTTCCTCTCTCTTTATTTTGAGATGAGGCACATTTGTACAGGGAACAGTACAGGTCTTACTAGCAGATGTAATCCTATCCAGAATTCTCCCTGCACTATCTGTTTGCAACAATAACAGAAATGCAGCAGTTCACTGAGATAAGACTTTTTTGGAATAGAAAGCACATCGTTACACTGGATGGCAAAAACAATTGTAAATACAACTTCTTACAGCAAATTCTAAAATAGTTCACATTTTAGGCCATCAGCTCAGTAATCTGTGATCAAGGACAGTTTTCAGAAATCTGTTGAATGAATGAATGGATTTTTTTGAACTTATATGTGTTGTACACCTTCAAAAAACAGTAGTTGAAGTCATACTTTAAAAGGACAGGTTTAAATGTGAAGTGGTTTTAAAGGAGCACTGTTTTGATATTGGTAGGAAATTGGATTTTTCATCAAACAGAAAAGATATTTCAAGGTAATGCTTGATAGACTGAGAAACAACTGGCAACTAATCGGTGGTTGGACTAATCTGTCTATAAAGGCAATGTTGTGGTCAAAAGTTTCTACAAACGTAGCAGGCCATCCAAGTATTTCGTTGCAACTGTTGTGCATTTTAGGGAGAATAGTATTAGCAAAATTCATCCCCTCCTAAACTGCCTGTTTCCTGTCTCTAAAAGCGGCCAATAACTTCTTAGCCAGGAAATGGATTTTCTCTTGTCTTTTTCCTTTGAATAAACATTTATTTGAATGTATTAGACAATCTTTCTACCCCATTAAGTTCTTACTAAGATGTCTCCCCCACTCTGCAACCCAGCCGTTTAACAAATAAATTGCTGGATAGAGTAATATATAAGCAGTCATCTCCAAGCTCTAGGTAGTGAAACGGACCTGGTTCTTCTCAGTATTCCAGGTATTAAATGCTTGTTTTCCTGTTTGACTGTTCGATTGCTTGTCTCTCAGGTTTTGGGGTGGTTTTCTTCCCTCCTTCCAATGGATAGTCTTTGTTGTCTTATCTATCATCTGATGTTTTACTTGTGTTATTTAAAGTACATTTTTCCTAGAAGACAAAGGGATAGGAAAGCTATTACCAGGAGGCAAACAAGATGGATTAATCTCTATGTGATAAAGTAATCAGATTTCAAGATAAAACCAGAAGAATTACCATGGAATGTTATGAGGCACACACACACACTACATGGAGGAAGGAAAGAGTATCACACCAGATTATGTATATTTAAATAAATTTGCCACAGAAGTAATTTGTCCTTTTTAAAGTACACATTATAAGTAAAGAGTATATCAATAGATTATTTTAAGATTGATTACAAAAAAAGTCTTGTATCATGAACAGATTTTTTACCATCCAAGCTGACTAACGTTTGTTTCTCCTCAGATCCCTCTGTGCATTTCTGGTGCAGTTTCTTTCTTCAGCGGGAGGAGCGAGGCAGAGTCAAGTGCCTGGGTTAGGGAATGAAGGAATTTCTTGCTACTTCATCAGAAGTCAGTGCTAGTGGGAAGGATATCCAGATGGGGAAGCTTGGTCTGTTGCCCAGAAACCCTGCTTGTGCGTGACATGAGTGAGAGTTTGACAGCCACAGGGAATATCACGTTGCAGCTCAGGTAGGTGTGTGGCACAGTCCCACCTGATGAGCCATTCAAAGAGTCCTGCTGGATACTTTGAAGCTTCCTGGATCCTACCGAGCTGATAAGATTTGTTATGTTTTGAGAGCAGAGAGGGAAGGAGATGCCCGTCAGGCAGATTAACAGGGAGCTTAAACATTAGCTGGAAGGAATGCTGGAGAGGAATTGCTGATGATAGGAGACAAAGACAGCATGGTCTTAAGAATTTGATGTGACATGGTGGGAAGCATAGAGGAAAAGTAGGTGTAGGAAATGTGTGGATAGCCCATAGTGAGGGGATGGCAGAGAGGAATGCTTTGAGTATATAAGAAAGGCTAATATGCTAAGGAGAGTGTTGGGTGAGGGCAATGCCAAATATTTATGGCAAAGGAGAACGAGATTGGGGGCGTTGTGAATAGTCAAAAAGGTAGTTCCTTCAGTGGGCAGGAAGAAGTCAGGCTGTTAGAATGGCTGCAGCAAGACAGGTGCAGTGAGGTTGGATAAGAGGAGGAAAGGGGAGAGGCAGGAAGTAGACACAAATATTGGTGAAGGATAATGAAGTGATGCTTTTGGGGGTCAGAAATGACATAGGGCAGTTACAAGTCAGGAAAAATGGGGTGAGGTGGTAGCTAGCACAGAAATGAGTGAAGGATTTATGGAATAATCTAGTTCAGGTATCTGGTGACTTGCAAGACAAAATGATGGTACTGAATGGGGTGCATGTAGTGTGCAGGCTCAACCGAGGTAGACTTGATGCTGCTGTGTCTTATGGCCACTGCGAGGCTCGCTGCCAGCACACTTAGCCCTATGAATGTTAGAGAAGGCGATTCACTAATAAGAGCCAAACAGGGAG
This sequence comes from Phoenicopterus ruber ruber, assembly GCA_009819775.1. Taxonomy (NCBI): domain Eukaryota; kingdom Metazoa; phylum Chordata; class Aves; order Phoenicopteriformes; family Phoenicopteridae; genus Phoenicopterus; species Phoenicopterus ruber. Next base: position 182,532,018 of record CM020215.1, on the reverse strand, counting down.
ATCCTGTCTGCTGCTCTTTTCTTTATTGTGCTATACCAGCCTTAGCTAAACAAGTTTAAAGCACGTTTGCTGCAGTCGGAGAAGTAAAGTGATTTTAAACATTTAGTGTCCTAGATTTGCAGTTACCCTCTGCAACAGTACAAAGCATCATTAAGGTTCAGGACATCACACTGTAAAATACAGAACAGTAGAACTGCATGTACAAGAGGTTGCAAAGTTTGTGAATTAAAAAAAAAAAAAAGTATTATAAGCAGGTTGAGGGGCTATTCTGCTATAAACTATGGTAAAAACAGGACTGTTGGTTACATGGTATAGTTGTTCTGTCAATCAGTTAAACTGTAGTCTTACTTATACTACCTACAGGTAAATTATTCTGTATTTTAAAGAAAAAAAAAATCCATAAATGCATTAAGGAGGATATTTGTCACCATTTATCATCTGAACAGGGGGACAAGGTCTATTGTACTTGTGATATGAGCGCAAAAAGATCATGTTAGATTTATGAAAGTCTCTGCTAGAAAATGAAACTCTTCTATCTCCTGTCCTGCAGAGCCCCCTATCTATGGGCTTATTCTGTGCAACATGATTAATTTGGGGATGTCTTGTAAACTCTTTTGATTTCCCTTCACATAATAAGATTTTCCTTGCCAGAAAGCAATGTTTTGTCTTCCATATACAGCAGTTTGTTAAGTTTTCTTTGGTTTGCTATTAAATAGAAGATTTTCTTTGAACATCATAAAACTCTGCAGTTTGTAAATTGATGCAGTTGCCATGTCAAGGGAGGGAACTTAAAATCTATAGAAACGTAATGCAACAGGTCTTTTTAAATAGTTAGGCACTGATGTGAACTTAAGCCAGTTAGTGTTCACTGCTACACTTCTATAAGATGAGAACGATTTTTAATGAAGCTGGGAATCAATGTCTGTTAGTCTTGAGATGGAGTGAGTCTATTTCTTCTAAATGTGACTGCCCCTAGTTGTTGGCATATCAGTTGCCAGCAACCGTGACACAAATTTGTGCCAGGAAAAGCACCAACAAAGAACTTCAGGGAAAAGTTTCTCTCCTGTTTCAAATGGCAAAATGATATTTTTCCCTTCCTAACTGCATTTTAAAGTGTGTGGGGGGAAAGGGGGACTTGTACATGACAAATTGCAGACATAGTGAGTGATCTTTGTGGATTTTACCTCCTTTTCTGCTTCAGTTTTTACGATGTGTCTACACTGCAGCCAAAAATGCAGTGCAACTCCTGTAGGCTGCCAGCTCTACTACAACAAAATGTAGTAAAAACAACACAGAGCTTAGAGCTTGCAGAAGAAACCTGTGCAGACCTCAGGTGTATGACTAGGAGACATAACCATGCTGAGCTCCCATCTGCCCTCATGACACTGCTAGCAGGACCCAGCTTACCTAGTGTTAAAGCCGTCTCTGATACATCACTATAAGCTATTCTCATAATTTTGTAGTTATGAGTATAGTGGCTAGGGCAAAGTCGTTCTTGGTCTGGCCCCATTTCAGCAGGTCTGATGAAACAATCCAGTGCCAGTGGATGCAACCCTGGTGCTATACAAAAGTGGGCCAAGCAGCAAGCTTGAGCACTGGACCTTGATTGTCACTGTGTAATTATTAGCTTTTCATTTTCTATGCATTGGACTGCTCCTACTAGTTCTCTCCAAGATGGATCTTACGTGATCATTTGTAGACAGATGCAATGTAGTTTCACTTGTAGTCTGAGTCAGATAAGCATGGGCCAGCATCAGTATAAAAGCTATGCTGTGCTTTAACTCAGTTCTGTGCTGGTACCACTCAGCATCATCAGCATTAGCTGTATTTGTTTTTAATTAAGTCAATTCTGTCAGCATCTGTTAGACATTTTTCAGCTTGGGCCTCTATGAGTGTATATGGAGCCTAACCATCTCTGCCTGGAGCTTTGAGACTTTGGCAAGAGATGGGTACGTATCTCCCAAGGCAGAGTACCTCTGAGCTGTATCGAACCTTTAGGTGCCAAGAGAATGCATAGAAGGACCAGTATTCTGTTTCTGACAGTGGCAAAAGAGGATGCTTTCTAGGGAGAGCACATGGGCCTGGCTCCTTTCTATGATCCTTCCCCTTATACTCCCCTGCCATCTACAACTGCTGTATTAGAGTTGTTAAAGAGTGCATCCCCGTCTGGTCCTTTTAGTTCCCCTTAACAGATGTGCTGTCTATGAATTTATCTAACCTCTTTTAAATCCTGCTGATACTGTCTGCTTCCACAGCCTCTGTGGTCAGAATGGTATCTATCTGCTGCATAAAAAAATACCTTCTTTTATCCAGTTTAAACTTAACTCTTACAGTTCAATCCAAGTTTAGTATGTGAGATTTGGTAAATAAGAGTTCTGCATTCATCTTATATATTGCCTTTGTTATTTTGCAAACTTTGGTCATAACTCCTCTCCTGCTTACCCTCTCCAAACTGAAGAGTCTCAGCCTCTACTCTTCATAAGGCAGCTGCTCCTTACCTTAGACTATTTATTTTAGTTATCCTTTTCTTTACTATCTCCAACTCCACTATGCCATTCTTTGAGATGCAGAGAACAGAACGACACACAGGACTCAGTGTGTGCACAGCAGAGCTTTTGTATAGCAGCAAAGTGACATCCCTTCTGTCTTGTCCGCAGCACCCATCCTGGTGATGACCAAGATTTTGCAGGCTTTTTTGGCTGCCACTGCACACTGAGCCAATGATTCAGACAACTGTCAACGCTGTTACTTTAAAAGCTCTTTCATTAGTTTTAATATCAGTTCTGAAGGCAGCACCATGTAGACAGAGTTTAGATTCTTTTTTTCTAGATGCATTACTTCATGTCTGTCTACACTGAAGTTCACCTGCCAACCTTTTTGCCTTAGGTGGCCTTGCTTTCTGCAGACTAGGAAATGTCACTGTTTATTCCCTTCTCCAGGACATTGCTGAAGATATTGGTAAAAATAGTTCCCATGCTGATCTCTGGGAGACTCCACTGATGATTATTTTTCATTTAGAAAAATGACCATTAACCCCTGTGTATAGCACCTATTCTTTAACCAAATTTCAGGCCGTAAAAGAAACTTTCCACCACTTCCAATGGCAACTTAGTTTATTTCGTAATCTTTGATGTAGAATCTTATCAAAGACTTCTGAAAAAACCAAATATATTATGTAGATAGATTCCCTTTGTCCAGGTACCTCCTGACACTGTTCAAGTAGCAGCAGATCAGAGAGGCAATATGCCACTTTACAGAAGCTGTGCTGACTCTTTCTGCAGCAGTCCATGTTCATCTGGGCTCTCCGTGGTCTTTTTCTCTGTTATAAACACTACCATCTCAAAAGCAGTGGAAGCCAGAATTGCTGGTCTGTAGCTCTCAGGATCTCCTCCAGTGTTATTTCCGTAGGTGAGGGGGTTACATAGTTCATCCACCTGTACTTTGGCACAATGACTGTTTTTAAAAATAGGCTTCCTGACTTGGCCAGCATCTCTACAATTTCACTTCTGAATAAATAAAATATGTACTGGTGGAGGGTCGATTAAGTATTTTGGTACCTGGCTAGACATCCAGCTTTGCATATACAGTGTGTTTCTCCAGTAACACACATAGTGCTCACCCTGCGTGCCTTAGAGTCTCTGTGTAAAGCTGATATTGCCTTTGGCAACTACAGAATGTCTCTCACTCTCAGCTTCCAGGAGAATGGAAGATGCTAATACACTCATGCTGTTCTTCACCTTGTACTTGCTGTTTCACTCAGTATGTCAGTACTTGAAAAGTGCCAGGCATATGTTGGTTGCTGCATGTCACTCTTGCTGTCTTGGAGTCTTGAGACACATACATTAGATATGTGACATATGCTAAGAGTGAACTGTTAATGTTTGAAAAGGATTTCCATTGCTTAACATCAACTTTGTGAGTGTTAGCCCTCCAGCTTCTCATACCTAATTCTGTTTGTGTCCCCTGACTAGTTAACTCTGTGCTCTTATGAGCCTGCACAGTACGTGGAATTTGCAACATAACTACTCAGTGAATTTAATCAGTTGCTTATCAACCCTTTCTTCGAGCTCTGCCCTACTGTGCATTCTTTCATCTTTCATCTGCTTACTTTCCTCTTACTATTTAATTCTTTTTTTAATTCTTGTTCAATTCTTGTGTCCCTATTTCCCTTCTTCTCTGTATTTAAATAATATCTTTTAATGTATTTATTGACTCTTTCCTGTTTGTTTCTTTTCTTTTCTGTGTCTTTCACTCTTTCCTTTCTCCAACTCATTTATTCAGTCCCTCACTCTGTAGATTTTGGCAAGCTGATACTTCCAGAACCAAATGAATTAATGACTTGGGTCAGAAGGATTTTAGCTGTATATAATCAGGGAGAGATGGGTTAGAACTATCTGATGTACAAGGATACAGTCCAGTTTATAGTTAACAGGTCAAAATCCTGGATACTATCTCTTTAGGTGTTCTAAACTAAGCTTCATTTGGACTGGATGGTTCAATGGCATGTATACCAGTGGAGAATTTGGCCCTTGAATTTTCTTTAGTGAATGCTGGTTGTGCTGTGTGCTGTGGTTTTTGTCCACTCAAGCAAATAAGAAATCTAAGTAATTGTGTAATGGCTGTATCACAACGAAAATAATTTTCTACAGGTACTGCGCATACCAATTCAGACCTCAGCATAATCTTAATCAAGCCTCAATAAAGATCATAGAACTCCTTGCTACATGAACACAGTTGAACACAGAGTCATTTAACTTAATTTATAGTGTTGGAACTAGGCTTTTTACTTCATCAAATAGAACTTCAAAACAAATTAGAGATGTAGTAGGAAGGACATACCAGCTGTCTGCTATCTTTTATCCAGGAGGAGCAAAAACGCCTGGCTTGCATGTAGAAATAACATCGTAGCTCTGATGATTCAAGGGTTATAAATGAGGTAAGTTTTGCAGGGAGATGTGGCAAGTTTGATTAAACTTACTGATATAGCTTGGGGGGGAAAAAAAAAAAAAAGACAAGCTTGACAAGTATTTTAGGGTGATTTAGAACAATTTGCATAGAGGCTGAGTATGATCCAGGTTTGCTTTCTTTCAGTTGCTTGAAGCATATGTTTATTTCTGGTCCTAGTGTATTTTGGGGGGAGATGAATAGATGAAGTGAAGAAGGTGGGGTTTTGCAGATGCTCTTTTGCATATAATGTCATTGTAATGGTCTGATAATCAGGGTTATGCATGATATATTTTCTGAGGATGATGTCATATTTCATAAGCCTCCAACAGAGATGATACAATCATTTCACAGAGGGAGCTGTATGATGTAATTGCCAGGAACACCACATGGATCAGTGGCCCAGCAGGTTACATTCAATTCACATTTCATACAGTGTTAATATGTCTTTGTTAAGTGTTTTGCAATCTGAAGATGTCACAATGAATACATTTTTTTTTTACTGTTCAGATGTTTTATTTCAAATCTGATTTTTTGTTTGTTTTTTTTTAAACAGACACATTAAAAATGTCATAATACTTTTTAACTTTTGCAGTTTCTACCTGCTTTCCCCATCTGATACTACATTATAAAGATTCTAGATATAAAGATACTTGAAGGGGGGTTTTTTTCTTCATTTTCCCAATTGTTAGTAGAACCTTAGGCTTTTCCTCAGTTATATTTTTTCTACTGATCAATCTAATAGGTAAAGCATGAACATCTACTTTGAAGAGTGGAATCCTTCAAAGGATTTGAAGGATAAGAAAGAAACCCAGATACTCAACCGATAAACATACAGCCCACCTGGCGTTTCCTGTTAGCATTGTCTTCTGCTGTGTGGTACCTCCATAATGCAAAAAGCTGCTTTGTTTCAGTCTCATAATGTAATTTTGGTAGGGATACAATCCCAAGTCAGTGGGACTTGAGCACCTAAGAAATTTATAGCCCATTCAAGTGCTTTAGAAAAACCCGTTCTGAAATGGGAAGGTGCCCTACTGGGAATGCCACAGACCCTCCTGGCAAATGGTGTCTTCCTACAAGTTTCCAAGTCATTCTGTCAGCAAACAAATAACATCTCTAGTCTTTGTGAAAATAAACTATTGCAAATGTTAGTCTACCTTAGCTTCAGTGTGGTATCAGGAGAATGAGTGAGAACCAAAGAGTGAGGAGAGGATAGAAATGAATCATGGAAAAAACATATAAAACTTTTTTTTTTTTTAAGAAAAGTTTCTAAAATAGAGACAGAAAATGTATAAAAGTACTCCTGAGGTTCTCAGCTGGGTGTGACATTAGTTCTCCTGATTTTGTATTCAGGTTTCTTTTCTACTGATAATAGACTAGGTTTTTTAGAAGATGGGCATTAGTAAAATGATACGACTTTTTATCTAGATATCTTAGTAAATTTATTTCTTAACTCTGGAAATTTTGCTTTAAAAATGGGTAGTGGATGCTTGATGTCTGACCCATGGGTGTAGTTATAGAGAGAGAGAGAATATTATATGGAAAAAGAGTTCAGTAATACTGAAGGATCTTTCAGCTGGAAGAAGAAATGAGAGGACATGCCAACTATTTCTTTGCTATCTTTTTAAATGCTGTCTGTCCATTTATTTTCCAAGGATAAAAGGGAATCCATTGTGGGACTCTACCTGGGCATAGTGAAATAATTATTAATTGTGGTCTCAGCAGATTCAGCATTCATCTGGAGAGAAAATATTCTCATCCTTAGTCTGCTTGATCTGAAATATCAGACAGTGCCCTGTCCTGTCACCACTACTCAGTTTTGTGCACGCATTGCTCAGCGAAACTGTCTTTCCATTGTATTAAACTTTTTATTGCTTAATTATCCCAGAACCTCTCACCTATTGTTCTTTTCCTTTCCCCTCTAACTCTTGGGTTAATTCAGTGCTCACCAATGTGAAAAGCTGCTGATATTTCTCTGTGCCAGACATGGGGCAAATAGATCCTATGAAAACATCCCCACACATCTCTGCTAATGCATGGCCGTTCTGTTCCATTGCCTTCCTTCTCTCAATTAGACACTACTGACTAGTCGTAGGATGTAAACAAACATAAGACCACATCATTATTCCTTTGCTCAGTTTTTACTGAGGCTAATTGCTCTTTGAAGTCTTTAACGGTTTTGCCTAGATAAAGATTGGGTTAAGTAAGATTCGATCCTCTGGAACTAAGAATAATGGAAGTAAAATTGCTTCCACATGCAAACAAAGTAGAGATTGAATTCAGACTTCTACAAAATTGTGTTGGAACTTTTATTTTCCAGTCCTTCCTTCCAGTCTTGCCTCATGAAGGGCTGTCGAACAAATTCAGTTCTGCCCTTCCAACTGATCCCTCATTACAGACTCTTCTCTTATTACCAGTGCTCCTGTTTGTGGGTACATTCAGAGGACACCAACACCTCTTCTCTGTACATGTTCAGTTGCACTGATCTGTTCTTTTTGCACTCTTTTCTTTCTCTGGGTATTTGCCCCCCTCTCCCCCAACGCATTTATTTTCATGTTTCCAAGCTGCCCGGTTTCTGAGATTATGCAAAACAAAAATATAAATCATTCAGGCTCTTTCCCTGAGATGATCGTTGTTGTGATCCTCTGCATATTCTTCTTCAGGTTCCAAACCACAGAGGCCTAGAAAACAAAAATTTTATTTCACATTCAGTGTCTGATCATAAAAGAGGGTACCTGTGCTGTGTGGGCTTTAGAAGTGGATGGATGTCCATTTTGACTTCTCATTACAGTAAGAAAAAGATCAGCAGCATGTCCCAATGGCATCTTTCAGTGTTGTACATTCTTTTTAAGTGCTGAATCTCAGATTAAGAGGCTTTGCAAGTGAGGAGTATTTCCAAATTGCTTAGTCCCCAATGTCCACCGAGGTTCACTTCTTTTAGTGACTAAACAAAAAATGGAGCCCTCCCCTAATAGACATCTCCCTGTTAGACCATATGTGCCTTGCGAGACAGCTCCCAACTTTTATAGCCCTCATTAAAGCTTCAACTGCAATGGCTAACGCCAATACTCATTTGCCTCGCAAGCCAATTTACCATAAACATGGGAGTAACATTGCTCTTGTTGCGTTCTTGCTCTCCAGCGATACACAGTATGAGTACACAATCTGGTTCCAGTTTGGTGGACTGGTGTGTGCAGCTTTCTGTAAAGTCTCTTAGATAACACATGTATTCTTTGAGCCCTGAGATTACTGTCCGGTAGAGATTGCTCATACCTTAGGGTACGGGAACAGGATATTTGTTTGGCAGGAGTTCATGCTCTAAAGTATAAACATCAGCATAAGTTTTGATGAAGTGGCCATTGCTTTGCCACTCAAGTCTAAATGCTAGAGGAAGAGCTGTGGACACAACCATACCCATTAAAATACAGATGCAAGTTTTTTCTTCTTCTTGCTTACAGGAAGAGAAAGATCGGATTCTATTTGGATACATTGGAAAGATACAAGCATTACTCAGGTCAGATGATATATGTATTTAAATGATCACATTATTGGATGTTGAATCAGGATTAAGGCAATCACAAAGATACAGCAATTAAAAATTAAATTTAAAAATAAAAATACAGAAAAATATGGAAAAGTAGTCAGTTTTTTTAAGGTAGTCATCAGAAGCACAAGTTGTGAAGAAATTCAGTTTACAAAATGTCATCAGTCCAAATGATTTTGAAACACAAATATTAATCCAGTTATCCTCGTGTCCATAGTATCATCCTGTTATTCAAACTGTACTTACTGTTTGGTAAACTTGCTCAGTTATACTCAGATGTGAACTAGATTTGACATCCGTGTTTCAAAATTGCCTCTCCAATTTCATATATTTGTTTTAGTTGTTTAAAATTACGTTGGGACCAGTTTGACACTTTTCACTTGTGAACATATTTACTCAGAAGTAGATTCGTTTTCTTTTTTGTTATTCGTCTCTGATTGCTCACATTTAGGTGGTCACAGTCTTTCATGAAGTAGCTAGTTTTCCTGGATAATATATGTAAAAATATTGGGAAAAAGGTGACATTCAGATCTGTCTTCATCAATATTTCTTTATGATATTTCTGGATATAAATGTGTTTCTTCGTTATTTTTACCCAAAGGTCCTTCAGGCAGTCACTGTCCATTACCTTGGGCAGAGCTAGACTCTAACCACTGTTGCTTTAGAAACTGCTTGTTAATCAAATGCTTCAAAATGCAATTCATTTGTTTCCACATTGAATAAAGAATTATCCTGTCCATTTCTTCCCCATTTTGACTTGGTGCAAACTTTAGTGTTCGTTTAGATAGCCCTCTTTTCTTGCACATGGTCTGTCCACCCAGTTGTAGTGAATTTCCTCTTTAATGATGAGAAATAAAAATGGTTTACTCCAGAGCAAGGGGCAAGAACAGAAATTAGAGGAATGTAAGGATGTTGTATTCCATTTGATTTTTATGATGGAGTCTCTGATTTCTTTGGGGGTGATTGCTCAATTTATGCTTTTATAAGAACTGAAATCAAGTGATTACTTTGAAAATATGTCTTGACAGATATGGCTGTGCAAAATGCAGTCTCCGTCATTTCCTCACACCTATTATCTGTAGTTTGTTCTCTTCAGAAGAAAAAAAGGCTATCTTCTGATTAGATAATGATATTTTTTTACCTCTGATCTTTTTTTCAAGCAGAGACCATCAAATAGAGAAAATGGATCTATCTGTAACTACAGACCTCCACCTCATGAAGCTCAATGATATAGAGCAGTGTATATGGTGTGAAATTTTCTAGTCAGACCTGAACATAACAGCTAATATAAGCCACTTAACAATTTCTGAGACATTTTTTGAAATTTCTTAAAATAGTTTTATTATTTGGTTACAATTAGCAATATTAATAGTACTTCCTTCTCCTTTTATTGCGACATACTTTCCTTTAAAGCCTTGTTATTGCCATCTTGTTGATCTCTTTCTGGTCATGGCACTAATTATAAGATAGAGGTATTCTTCCTTCATTCAATAACTTGCAAGAAAAAGTGATTTAAAGAGAGACACTTAGCATAGAAAACTCATAAACTTCCACCTAAATAAGCAGTTAGAGAACAGCAGATGTTTTTAGATTGCATTGGTAAATGGTGCAGTGTTATAGACCAATCAATACAGTTAATGCTAATTGTAATGCACTTTTGTCAAAATGATGCTCTTTCTTAAAGTTAATTTCTGATTTATTTCATTTTCCATAGAGTAATTCTGCAAACGTGGTGCCTTTTGCATTTCATGCCTGCTAATGGAAAGCTGGATTCATTTGGGTATTAATCTGGCTCAAGTATATTAAACCAGACTTCGACATGCTTGATGGAAAAGCATATCAGATATTTACAGAAGACATGTTTTTTACTTTTTCATGGTATTGTGTTAAGTTACTTGGCCTGGTATAAACCAAGCAACGTTCAAGAACTTCCAAAGTCTGAAGTTCTTGAAATTCTAATCTCATGCACTTGTACAGTCACATAATACCATTGGCTTTGGAAGCTTAACTGTTGAATTAGAAAGCAAATTGGATTTTTTGCTACAGAAAATAGCATGAGGTTTTTTGCCATTTGATTTCTGAAATGCTTTAATTTAAAATATGTGTTTCTAATATGTTGTTTAAGCTCTCTCATAAGGTCTTTGGGACAGAAGCAGTGCTGTATTTTCATTGTGTACAGTACCTGGGAGAGCGGAGCATTTTTCACCATGAGAGTGCTGCCGCAATATCAATTGTAGCTATTCTGTGAAGTAAAATGGTTGCTTTTTAAATAGGTCAGTTTATCCTACTCTGCTCTTCTGGTGTCTCAAATGCCATTTTGTAGGCCATTTTTTGTGCATAACAGAATACAGTACAAAATGTGGTAATATAATAAAGGGGCTCATATGAAAGACAAAAAAAAAAAATCCCTGAGACAACTGTGATAACGAAAACAAAATGTAATTAACTCTTTGAATATATTAAAGAGCTATTATGTTTATGAAGTATCAATAGTTTCCTCCATCCACAACACTGAATGTATACCTATGCCACACATACAGAAAGTGGGTTTCTCATCCCACTTACTCAAATTTAAAAGAAACCCAAATGCAGTTAGTCCGGGCATACATCAGTCTAATGCTTGGCCCATTGATTTAGCACACCTGTATTTTATACACACACTTTTATTTACATCTGCTCAGACAGCTCTCCTACTATTAAAGTCTAACATTTCACAACCTGTATAACAGCACATTTATTTTTTTCTGATAAATACTTGTTCAGAACACTTCCTCTTCTGTCCTCTTTTCTTGGAAGAAAATAGTATTATGCAAGTGCCTACATCCATACAGCAGTGACAGAAACAGAGAATATTGCTCTGACTTCAACATACTCCCTGAAAAATGAACTGAAAATATTCTCTTTGTGAGACTGCCAGTCTGACTTCTTACTGTTGCTTGTATAACCACTGGCTCTGACCAAGGAAGGCTCTTTCTCATACCCCCATCATCAGCCTGAAATCATCTCATTAGCCTAACGAGGGCAAAGATGGGCAAGAGTTAAGAGACCTGATTTGATCAGCAGGCATTAGAGTTGTTCTTGTCTGCACAGTGGTGGACAAATACAGACTGTGTACTGACAGGCAGGTCATCTCCAAATTTCAAGATGAAGGAAAAGAAAGATTCAGTTCAGATTTTCATCTGACTTTTTAACACTGTGGTTCTCTGTATTCCCTTCTGAAATCTTTCTTAATACATTCTGATACTATTTAGATTAAAAATGTCATTCACATTTGGATACAGCTAAACCTCAAGTGTCCCTTTCTGCCAGTGTTCAGTTATCACAAGCATGGCTCTATTGACTAGGATGAAATAGGGCTTTCTTATATTACTACGATTATTGGTAAAATGACCCTCTGCTATTACCGGAATTGCCTCCCTTTGAAGTACTGAGAGATACAGTATAAAAGTTTCTGAATAGTTGAAATCTACAATACATTGATAGGTAATATTTCTCTCTCTTGGGCTGTACTGGACATTTTAAGCCAGAGAGGGGCTATTTTGTCCCACAGCAGGACTTCTGGGCAGGCAAAGATATAGGGAATGACAGATGCCAGGTGAAGTGCAATAATCCTGAGACAGTGTTTGCTTGGAAAGCCTCCAGGTTAGTCTTACTTTTTTAAAGCCTGAAGTCATCAAACTTGAGACCAGGGCTAAACAGAGCTCCCTTCTCTCTCATCCAGTAAATACGAGTTGTTCTTCTTTTCTGCCAAGACAGGGACTGAGAGCCAGACTGCCCTTTAGGCTCCCACAGCTGGGGAACGTGGCATGAAACTGTTGTCTCCTTGACTTGGCCTCTGACGTAGGAGAGGAGTGAGTACCCCTGACCCTCTCCACCTCCCTGCAAGGAGAGGCACTGGTGCGGGAAGGGGAGGTGGGGAAGGAGCTGGGTATGAAAACATGCTTCAAGTGCTCCATGTTTGAAAGGCTTTGCTGAAAAACTGAGTGGGTCTGGGAGAAAAGAGATTAAGGCCCAGGTTTGAAAAGCTGCATCAGGACTGCATCTACAAATCTCACTTTTTTTTGTTGCTTCAGGCCTGATTTTACTGAAGGTGGGGAGGGAAAGGGGGTTGTAATGCTTTTGGTCACAGAGCATGTTATCAGTTCTACAGCTGTACACCCATTCACATTCTGCCAGCCCCGTACTTTCTCCCTTACCCATCCCTGTATGTGTCAAAACTAGTGACTCAAAGGCACAGACCAAAACCCTTTACAGCGATATTGATTCCAGTCTCAGTTTTCACATAGCTGGTAAATAAGTTAGATATTCACAGGCCACTCTATACCAGTGTATTCCTATGTAAAGTATATATTTACCATGATCTTTTCTGGAATGGGGATAGATCCTGAGGACATCCCCTTGAAGGAAGAGACAATATTACCATCAAGAATTTATCATTACCTAATAACAAAGTTGATTTCTGTGCTTTTCCTCAAGATACTTTCTGTAGTATTTCAGGGTTCAACAGAGATTAAATTAATCTAAAAATGACAGAATGTAACAGAGGATTACACTATCTCAGTGATGCAACTTCACAGCAGTCACTTCTTTTCAGAGTCTTTAGGATTTTTCAAAAAGCCTGAAATGTCTGCATTTTAAAATAGTTTTCTGAAAGGAGTAAAGCAAACACACAGGACATCAGTGACCTTAAATCTTCATATGAATCTTTGTCTACTGTCTGATCATGGCAGTATGGTGACAAGCCGCTTCATTTTTGCCCAAGTAATTAAATATTATTTCAGCCTTTTCAAGCTCAACCGAATGATAGAGGATTGTATCCAGGAAGAGAGGCTGTGTAGGAGCCTGTCAAAGACGCTTTGCTTGCTTCAAGAATACACAAGCGCTCAGTTCACAGAAAGATGCTAACTAACCCTTTTTTCCCAGCAGCAGCTTGTTACAGAGAAGTTTTGCGCGCAGTACAGAAGCGCTCACATGGTGCTCATACCTGCTAGTGTTCCTATTCTGGCCAAACTGGTCCAGGACTGCAAAACCCTCATGAAGACATTTTCTATGAAGGTTCCCTGAGGAAAGTGGGTAGGGATACTTTTGACAGCGTCAGCCTCCTCTTTTGTCCCTTCACAGATATATATCTCTCTCTCACAGTTGGAATTCCGGAGTTCAAAAATAAAGTAATAGTAGGAGAAACTGATGTTAATCTCCATAGGCCCCATTAGCTCAGCAACTTGCTTAGTCTCTAATGTGTGATAGCAGGGTGCAAGAAAGGTTACTATAGTGTTAGCTTGGCTCCCTGTGTATCTTTTAGTCTTAGCAGTTATGCAGCAATGCCAACATAACTCAAAAGTAATTGTTGTGCTGTGATAATCAGAATTGCTGCACTTTGTCAGCTCATTAGGAAGACAAATATATCTCATTTCCAAAGGAACTTTTTCGCTGATGATTAAAGTACAGGACTGGAAGTCAGTTACTTAAGATCATGTTTCCATCTCTGTAGAGTTTGGGGTTTTTGCTATGTCTTTTTTTTTATTTCTGTGAAAACTTTGATTAACCATACTATGCCTCAGTTTCCTTTCAGGTACCAGGAAGATCATGTGTTGGAAGCTTTTGATTGACAAATTTAATGTTTGTCAGGTGCTTTGAGGTGTTTAGATAAAAGGGTCTCTTGAAGTGTAAATTACAGAGGTAAGCATGGCTGAGGTGGAAGTTCCCTGTTCCTATGTTGGTGTCAGCAGCTGCCAGCCTTTTAACTGATTTTTTGTGAAAGCCTGTCTGGCAGCACTGGCTAATATTCTGTTTCATTTCGTTTATGGGGACAGCCTTGTTTTACTTGGAAGCCATTGATTAGTTTCATTTTACCCATAGGAAACTTATTTTTATGGAGTGTTTAAGGAACTCTATAAGTGGGACATATAATACATATTGTATATGAGTAGTCTGGGTAAAGTATTGATATTTATTGAGATAACCTTGCTGCACGGAGGTAAATTTCAGCTGATTAGGGTCAACTGGTTAATGTTTAAGCTCAAACGCTTAAAGCTGCTAAGTCTATACCTAGCTACCCTTCAGTCAAAAGTCCCTGTTTGTAAAGATGACCTCAAGATGTACTGTTAAGGTGTCTTTGTCCCTGCTGAGCCATCCCCTTTCTCAGGTCACCAGCTGTCACCTTTGTTGGGTGGGAAGCTCTTTCTCCCTTCACAAGAGAGGTTTAGGGAGGGAGTAGTTCAGTGATTCTCTCTTTCTGACTCAGCTATTGTGAGTTTATCTTGCTGTTTGCAGCTCTGCGCACGCACTGTGCGGGAATAACAGAAGTGACTCAGGGCGTTTGGTAGTTAGAGACTTCACGTTATCCTCTGCCCTCACACTAGCTTCTGTTCAATGGGTAGATTCCTTTGGCATTACCCCAACACAAGTGAAAATGAATATACCTACAGTAACTCTTGGAAAACTGAAAAAGGCAGATATTTTAAGGGGAAGGTCTTCATTAGGCTTCATGAATGAAGTCTTCATTTTTAGAATTTACACAGCATTAGAGGGAAAAAAGACTTTATCAGCCAAAAGGGATTTCACATCAGGGCAGAAGATATGTAAATTAGTCTTCTCCTGTTTTATCAGAGGCTTTTTCATCATATCTGCATGGTGTTGGGAGAGATTGGCAACTGGGGGAAGCTACTAATCTTTCAATGTTTTCACTGTACCATGTCTGTTTTTAAAAAATCACCTTTGATTTAGGTGCATTACTTTGAAGAAGTAATTATAATTTATTAACCAAACCCTTTTCCAACAATCCACAGTGTTGAGCATATAAGTGTGTATTTTTGTGTATACCCATACAGTCTTCTAGCTATGAACCAAACAGACTTATAGCTACTGCAGGGATGAGTTCAACTATGTGGACTTTATGTGCCTTCTAGCTAGAGGTCAGCACTTGTAGGAATGTCAGTAGGCTGTCCCCCAAGTTCACAGGTCATATTGACTTTTCACGATCATATTTCAAAGGTGGTAAGTAATATTTACAGTATTAACTTTAAACTGTCCATTGAATATCACCATCTATAATAATTGCCGTCAGTAGCAATGTCTCACGGAATGCAACTAGTGATTTCCTATTAATTAACATAAAACCTTGCACTCTTTTACTTTTGTACCCCTAGAATTTATCACGATAGTGTTCAATTCTCAGGAATCTGCCTTAACCTCTAAAAATGAGGCAGGCTAGGGGTCTAAGAACATTTGAAGACCACTGTATTTCAAAGCAAGCAAGGAAAAAGTAGCTTTATCAGCAGCAGAGATAAGGAAGCCTGGTTTCCAAAGGAATTTGGTTTTCTGGTTGAATTATTTGATCTAATTCAGCTGAAGGTCTTTTACTAGTTGGAACATTCCTAGTGTGCTTTTTTTCACTGTAGAAATTTGTTATTGTTGAGTAATATCTGCAGCTTTTCCCTTGGAGGAGACGGGACAGTAATGGTGATCCTTGTTTACTTAGTCACTTACTTTTGTAAGTAACATTTTGCTGAAATACATCTCTATATTCAAAAATTGTAAGAGGAAGGACAGAAAGATGCGCGTGCATACTTACACTTGCACATATTTTGATCCTAAACACCCCGTGACCTAAGGAATCCAGGCTAAAAATTAAACCTGCAGCATTAACAAAAGGTATTCTAAAGCAACAATAAGGTTGGTTTGATGGTAATATGCCTAACATGTTTCTTGCAGTGTCTGGTGAAAAGCTTTAAGTTGGTATGAAGATAGGAAGTGCTTCCACCTTCTGTTGTCCTTCCTTGCCTTGAGAGCACACAGGACCTCAGAATAGAAGATTTGGTCAAGTACTCTCATTTTACCAGGCCTTGTTCAGAGGCACAAAGTGTAAGAGTCTGTTGTTATTCTATTTTGCTTTTGCAAACTCTAGTAGGAAAAGTCAGCACTGTTAGGAAATTCATTATAATCACAAGTGTCAGTGTGTCTGGAGTAACTGTGGAAACTGTTGAGTCCTCTAGGGGATGTTTATTTCAGTTGTTTCATTTGTTCTAGCTATTTAGATTGTCCCTTGTCTGAATTTCTTTCTCTATTTGCTGCACCTTCAAAGCGAATACATACCTCAGAGTCCTAACAACTGACAGCTCTCTTGGGCTTAACAGAAGAAACATATTTTTCTCCCCCACCCCCCACCCTGTGAATAACTTAAATGCAGTGATACACTCTCTTGGGCTTTCGTGTTTCTAACAATATATAAATAAACCAGACGCAAGTTCTTTAGAGCAGGGTTCCTGTCATTTTGCATTTGTCTGTAAAGCACCTTAGTATTTATCTTTGGTATTAAACAAACAATTCAGTCTTATATCTGATAAAGCATAGCAAATAATAATGATTAATCAAAAAAATTGTAATCTTCAGTCTAGCTTTAAGAAATATCTCCAGCTGTCTCAGGATTACTAAAACCTGTTTCTTCTTTCCATGTAAATGAGTTGTTTACAGATACTAAATTTAAATCGCCCATGATTTTCATACAATTTTTGCAGGGTTTTTTAATGTCCTGCTTTAAAAAGATACCAGCTATTCTTGTAACCCTAGTGAGTAGATGGATTTTTTATTTTTAGTCAGATATTTATTTCAGTGGTGCATTCTGTTATCTTTCTGGGATTCATAGGATTTTATGTTTAGTTATACTTTCAGTTACAAGGATTTCCTTGAGGACTTCCATCTTCAGGCAATAAACACAGTCCTTCAGTGTTTCCTTACCAGTCCCTGAAAGTGTTAAGAAAGACTGCTACCTGATTTTTATTTTTACCAAGCTCTTACATGACCATATTTCCCTCCAGCACATCAGCAAAAGGTTACAAGGATTGCAAGATGCTGAAATTCATACATCTAAAAAGGGAATTTAGCTCAGTTTGTAAGGGACAGTTTGATTTTGCTCTTATATTTTCTAGTAAAAATGCCATGTGCTTCTGAAGATGAAAGTGATGTAACGAGAGGCAAAATTTGCATTTATAAAGCTTTAGCTGGGTATCATTTCCACCTTTTGCCTGATAGCTCCATATCATATGAGTATGTCCTTCAGGTGAATACACTAATGTTATTCACAGTCCCGTATGTTTCTGTGACAAGCTGAGAACAAGGCTATTTCTGCCAGTCCAAAACCTGAGGGCAGAACCAAATCTTTCAGTGACTGGTACCAAACAGCACCATACAATCTCAAGGTCACATCAAGCATCCTGACTGCAAAAGGTGAATTTCAAATTTCACTTCCAGCTAGTAGACTCAAAATCAGCCTTATAGTATGTATGATTCTTGAAATATTCTCTCTTTCATTAGACATTTCTTCCAGACAGATCCAACTACTTTTCTAAGATACACGGTCCTCAAAAATGCAGTCTTTCTGTAAGTAAAACCAGGAAAGATTCCTCTGTTGGTTAAACATCCAAGTCTAGTCCTTAGGAAAAATGGCAGGGGTAATCATAATTTCTCGTTTATTGACAAATGCTGAGCAGCATAGCTCATAGCATATTCTCATCAATATGGGAATCCATCAAGTTATACATTTTGAATGTTTTTTTTCCTAGCCAATTCCATTTTTAAGCAGAAATTTTAATTTACTTTAATACCCAGAGCATTTAGTAATTTTTTGGTTTTATATTGAACACTGTTTCATCCTGGTATCTGCCTTGACAAGTAAAAATGACTGATATGAAATGGCCGGTTTACCTGCTTTAGAGAGAAGAGTGAGAAAATATATCCAAGTTTACCCGCAAACCTTCGTTTTTCAAGTATTAGTATACCCTGGTTTAGGTGACCCTAAGATAAAAAGTGATCTAGAAATAAAAATGGAGATTGATATCCAAGGACTTGTGCTTGCTGTTATTAGGTGAAGCTTGCCAGGCTCCGTCATGTTTAGAGCATTGCTTGACTGTTTAGCGCATTGCTTGACTGAAGACTGCAAACTTGAATGAATTTGGACGTACAGATTTGACTGGATGACTGAATGCATTTGGAAGTACAAATTTGACTGGAAAAGAGGGAATGCGAAATGTCACACAAAGGACAATTTACAGGCTCCATAAAATAGTCATGCATTGTATATCTGTGCCAAATAAGGAGCAGACAAATATTGATGGAATTAATCCAGGATATTTCTAGGATATCTTTTTATCATGCTTTTTCAATATATGAAAAACACACCTAATATATATATCCATTAATGTATAAATGATGTAGAATTTCTTAGCAGTGATGGACCTGGGAGTCACCACATCCCTCTCTCATCAGCCTGCCTTCCTCATGGTGGGAGTTTTCTCCTACCAAGCCCAGTCCTGTGCCCACCTCACCCGCTGCCTCCTGCCAGCCCCAGGGTGTGAGGTGCAACTGAGGCAGCGTGGCAAAGCAAGTTGAGATGTGCAGAGACTGCCTCTCCCTCTCTTGCTCGCTCTCTCAGTGTAAGACCTAGTGCTAACCCTGAGGTTAAGTACCGCTGATGGAGCCCCTAGCCCTTTCCATCACAGGGTGATCTTGATGAGACCCAGCTGAAGAATTGCAAGGCAGAAGCATGGCATGAACCAAGAGTGGCACGGTGAGGGGCCCACTGCTGTGCCTTGCGCCTTGGACCTCTTCTTATTCCTCTATTTTTATTTCAGTCCATTAGCTGGAACTTTTGTGTGTGCTCCTGGGAAGAAGAAAAGAAAGGTACAGACTGTAGCATCTTAGGTAGTGGCCCAGAAACACTTTTTAAAGCATTTTTTTGTGAATCCTAAGGTGGCAAAATTCAGCTTTGCCTATAGAGATGAGAAGTCTTGAAGCAGGCACGCCGACTGATAAAACCCATAGTTTCTTGCAAGCAACCAGAATAGGTTAATTAGTATTTATATTTCTTTTCAAGCTTTTCAGTTTCCTCCTGCGGGTCATCGGAAAAAATCCTTATAACAATCTCATTGATTTGCACTTCTAAATCCTGTTCTCAGAAGTAATTTAGGAACAAAACTACATTAACTGTCAGGGAGACTTATGATTCAAAATGTCTGCCCCTTTTGAAAATGAGCTTTAGCTTCTAAATCTGGTACTTTTTGGAAAGCTAAACTAGGCAGAATAGACTACAAGACATTTTTGGAGAAAGACCAGATTTTAAAGACTAGATAAATGTATTGATAAATATGTATGGTAAATATCCAAAACCATTTTAGTTTTTCTTACAGCTGTCTGTGGAAATGCTTTCATTTTTTGAAAAAGAACATAAATTAAGTGTTCATCAAGTAAATAATAACTAATGCTTAGGACCCTTAAATGTTGAAAGGGAAAAATCATCTGTTACTGAAAATGTTTATCAGCAATTAGTTCTGAGCACTTTTCTGCTGTATGTATGTCTTTGCTACAGTTATCAAAATCATGCCCACCCAGGGTCTATGGAGACAACAACTACCACTCGCTTCAGAGAGGATGTTTTTAGGGGGAAAAAAAAAGGCTTATTTTGATTCTTTTCTTTTAACTCGAAGACTCTGGATAAATGTGGGGAAGAGATGTATCTCTTCATCTTCTCCGTACACTTCTTAACAGTTTACACAATTTTTTAAGACTTTACACTGAAAAAATGGCATTACCAACCAAAGTGTCTGTTTTCTGTAACATACTCACCAACGAAGACTCGCAAAACGAAATCCTTCTGGGTCCTGCATAACCTGTAGTGTGTGCACTAGCGTGTCTGTTATCAGTGCAGTGCACTATGCGACTGCAAACAGTAATACAATCGGGTTTTCATTTTTATTAATGTGACTAAGCTCTGTGTTTGATCATGTTAAAAGATACACACTTTCTAAATGTAATTCCCATATATTAATATATTACCTACAAAAGGCCATTGTTTACGTAGTATGACTCGCACGAGGATTCTGAATGAAAATTTATCAGTGAGATTGGTAAATATTCTCATTCAGTTTTAGATTAGAAGAATTTTTTTGAAAAATAGATTTCACATGAAATCTGTAAATTGCCATCAGCAGCAGATTTACTATCATCAGCATCGCAAGACAAAAGTCATCATCATGTATAAACCAAATCCCACAGTCCTGTTCAGGAATACATCCATTATTATTGAGTGAAAACTGAACTTTACATTCCTGCTATGGAGAAATTGCCTTCTTCATGCACGAGGAACTTTGGCAAAATAAAATCCAGATCTCAGCACTGTGGCCCATCATGATCTCTATATTACAATTAGTGCCGTGCCGGTAGTTGATCTTCCAGCGGCTGATATTCATAAAGCTGAAAGTAACCAACAGCCTTTTCCCCAGTAAAGCAGTGGTGAGAGAACATTCTCGAAATGCAGAAAACCTGGCTCAGTTTCTTCCTTTGCTTGGAGGGACTTGAACTCTCATTTCCCAAAGAGGTCCATTTTGGATTTGTTGTTAATTGAACATGAACTGGAACAAAGACTTAGATGCAAGTATTCACGTGCTGAGATGTCCTGCTCTCTGCTATCATAATCTTGTGCTTTTCCTCACCAGACAATTTTTTGTAAGGTACCAGCACTGGCTTCAAACCCCTTCAAAGAAAGGAAGGAATTTAACCCGAGCCTAACCACATACTAAATAAGTGCGCTCCCCACTGATGTATAAAGTAGAACGGGATTATATGCACATACTTATTGTCCTCTAGCTCTCTTGAGAACATAGGAAATTGCATTCTTCTGGATACTTCCTTATGATTTCTTTTCACACAGCACAGATGCTAAATTAGTAGTAACTGGAGCCCTGTTAGTAAATTGGAGCTCTATTCCCATTTACTTCAAAAATGTATCTATCTGAACAGCACTTTATATTGTCACTTGGCAGAGAATGAAAAGATACTGATCTGGCTGGTTATCAGTACCCTGTATACCTCCATTTACAGGCAGAGATTATCCTGCCTGCCTAGACAGAGTCAAAGGTTTTAAGAGGCAAAACTAGGAGAACAGGGAAAGCTATGGGAGATGGAAAAGATACAGTATTACACTATAGGGTTTCTCTCCGGAGAAGTTAGTTATTGAGGAGTAGTTTAGCTAGGCTGGGAAATTTTAGTCTGCCAGGCTAGACCTAGTTTCAGAGAAGATAATGAAGCCTTAAAGATGGCAGGGTTCACTGGGAATGAAGACGAATACTAAGTTGTTACCACCAGCTGGATAAGAGTCTCTGACAAAGAAAGGGATGCATAAACTGAAGGAAGCAGATTGCATGTACTGGGCTGACTGGAACATATCAAAGCTTCAAGGAAAATTTACTTTGAGGGAGGAAGGGAATATCCAAAGAAGGTTATCTTATTTTTAAGTCTCTGCTCTGCATGTGTGCACCTTTGAAAAAGGGAGTGCTTTTTCCTGAAAAAGCCATTCTGAAAAAGCTGCAGTCAGCTCAGTAGTCACAAATCCCTGAAGGAAGAAGGGTTCGGTTCACAGATGCCAGATGCACTTGTCATGCTACCAGAGTGGAGAAATGGGAATGTCTGGCCAGTGATCCATTTCAGGTTTCGTCTTTTGAGAGTGGCCTGGTCACTGACTACACGGAAGAAAGATGGAAACAGTCCAAAGGGAAGCTCTCCCAAACACGATGATGCTCAGTGTTGTTCGGTGACCATTTTTAGCTGGTAACAAAGACAGCTGAAGAAATCTCTGTCTCCAGGCGCTTGTTCTACATCTTACTAGCCCATCAGTTTTGCAAGCATTACTTTTACTGGGGCTGCACTGTAACCTGGAGCAGCAAAACCATCAGGCTGAAAAGAAATCAACCAACCTGGACTGGGAACTTCTTTAAATCTCAGCCGGTCATTCTCCTGACCACCGTGTCAGCGTGGCCACTCAGACACACTCTGGCATTACAGAGAGGGAGACAGGCTGCAGTGTTAAGCTCTGAGGGAACAGTTGCAGATGGGGCACGGAGTGGGCGCCCTTTCAGCCTGCTCAGCCAGCGTGGTTTACGCACCCCTGTCAGGCTCACGTGGCTCACAGCGTGCACGTATTGCAAATTGTTGCATGTGTTTCTAAGTTACGGCATATATTGGTTGATGGTTTGTCACAGATTTGGGAAGATGTGGTTAAATGAGCACGGGATCAATGTGGACACAGCTTAGCTTTGTCAAGAGAGCGAAGAAGTTTTCTTTTTCTGAAAGCATATAATACTCCTGATTTTTTTCGTGCATATGACAAATCAGCATTTGTTTGCAGAAAAGCTCAGAATAAGAGAGCCGATTAGCTAGGAGGTAATTAAAATCTTATTCTCATCCATGGCTAGGGGAATGACCTGGGATGTACCTTTTATATTATATGAAGTACAACATAAAACCACTGAAGCAATATCAGATGGCTCTTTGACAACATATTATGTGGTGCCACCGCATTACTGAAAAACTACTGACATTTTTTAAAGGGAATGTTGTGGTGCAGTTTTCCATCAGGTACTGATTAATATGCTATTGAGTCTATAAATAAGGTGCCAACCAATGACAGTTGTGACAGCATTTCTGCACTTTGCTAGGATGGCACCGAGATCAGTAACTCAGTTCACATAGGCCAGTTATCTACTATCTAACAGTAATGAATGGTGAAAGGCAGGATATGAGTTGCTATTTAGAGAGAAGGTGTTCAGAAAAAAGGACAAGATGAGAATTTCTTTATACAACTTTAGCCATGTTACAAACATAGTCAGACAGAAAAATGAGAGAAGTGTCTAAGTGCAAAACAAGCAATAAATCCAAAGATAATAAAAAGCAGTGACTGGCAGTCCAAGGCCACAGATCACATTTCACCATGTGTACAAAAAAAAAAAAAAACAGAGAAAAATACCCCCAAACAGCCCTCTGATGTTTGGTTTAGGCTTAAGGTAGTCAGTCCTGTAGGCCTCTGTCTTTTCTTACGCGGGTCCCTTTTTGATACGGCCTCAATTGATTTACAATTGAGCACATAAATAGCAGCATAACCTTTTTTTTTTTTCCTTTTTCTGGGCCAGATTCTAATTTTGAAATATCTTTATGGACCTCTCGGAGGTTCGTACTGTGGAAATAGTGAGGCTGCAGTAGAAACATTGGTGGAATGAAAGGAACGATTTAATGAATGAGGTCCCCGAGATGCTCTGCTCTGGGAATAACTCAAACACATGGGTTTGAGTAGGCACCTCTCTGTGTGCAGTTTGTAATTTCTAAACTCTGTTTTTCCTAGGAGATTAATGAAAGTCCATGCAGTCTTTTTGTCTCCACTAGAAGTAATGAAATGGGGTAGCTTCCTTAAAATTACAGCATATAGTAGCAAATCTAAAGCCAATGGCCACTATAAGCAAAACAAATCTCACACAAATTCTTGAGATAGGCTATTGAAATAATAATATCTTCAGTATCCCAGACAGTGGTTTGTAACTACTGGTATGTGTTAAGTTTTTTATGGCAGTTGTGTATCCTAACCAACACTAGTTTATAAAAAGACATTCATATTTCAACAGTCTATATCAATAATTTGTCTGCCATTTATTTTGCTTAAAGTTTTGCCCTGAGCCTTCTCTTCTCCAGGCTGATCATCCTCAGCTCCCTCAGCCTGTCCTCACATGGCAGATGCTCCAGTCCCTTAATCACCTCCAGGGCCCTTCGCTGGACTCGCTCCAGCACGTCTATGTCAGTCTTGTACTGGGGAGCCCAACACTGGACCCAGCACCCCAGGTACGTCTCACCAGGGCTGGACAGAGGGGAAGGATCACCTCCCTCCATCTGCTGCCAACGCTCTTCTTGCCACCAGGGCCTTCTTTGATTTCCTTTTTACTTAAAAAAACCACTCTTTCTTTTGACAGGTCTTTAAGGAAAATCACATTTTATGCAACTATCAGGAACAATAACTTGTAAACTATAACGGAATGTAGACACAGCATACTGCTTTAGGAATTGTCATACCGACAATTGACACTGGTATTGACACTGACTGATTTTGGGCACCTGTGTGTGTGTTTGGAGGATAGTCTGCATTACATAGCAGCTATATCAAATGCTTCTGGATGCCTAATGCTGGCAGGATATCATATGGTTCCTAATATGTTTTCTCCTTACAGGTCAGCCCTGAAACTTTAAATTCCACCTTTTTATTTTTGTTTGGTTTTGCTGCTTGACATTGTAGCTGGATGATTTTGTTAATAGGATTATGTGTAGACTTCCTTTAATTTTGCTGGTTTATTAATGTCAAGAGCATCCTGTGACAATCCGTTCCACAGGCTGGTCACACTTTTTTGTTTTGCCTACTCAATCAATCTGTTCTTCTTTATTCAAATTTGGATTTGCTGTCTTTCAGTGTATCTGGATGTCATTTTAGTCTTATCCTGAGAAAAGAAGAAAGATAGCAATTATCTTTCTTTACACTATTCACTATTTACACTCTTTATTATTTCTTGCATCCCTTGTGATTTAAATGCTTTTACATTAAAAATCCTATTCTCTTTTTGAGATTTTTTTCCTGTATGAATCATTCTTGTTGCCATAAGGGCTTTGTTTTTGCAAATGATGTCAGCAGAATCATTTTATGGCATTTTAGCTTCATGCTTAATGGTTGTATATCAAAGTATATAATCACTTATGTCTGATGATTGAGTGATTATGGTTTTCTGCTGTAAACATGCACACAGGTATCTCTCTTTGTGTTTCACCTCACCAGTGAAATTGGGGGCGATTTTCCTTTTGTTAAAGAAATACAAAACCTGTTTGCCTGCTTTTTTTATTTCTTACCTTTCCTAAACAAAAATCCCATTCTGCTCTTTGTGATTTCCTTGCTATTTACCAGAGGGACATCAATTAAAAAGATCAGGCATTATGAAAAGTCATTATTGCTTAAAGACTTTAAAATCCGTGCTTTTGTGACTCCCTTGTTGCCTGTTTTCATATAACCTCTTCCAAATTCGCTAAGCTGATACGAATTGAGATAAATTAGATCATTTGTAGCCTAGTCCTTACTGCCAAATGCAGATCAGTAGTCTGTGTGCTTCACTGTGCAGAGCATGCCATTGTATGCTGGGTTCTCTTGGAGGATGAAATCTCAGACGTACTCTCAGTCCAGACAGTTACTTTGCTTCCCCGGCGGAGGTAGTAGTCATTGCTTTCCTCGTTTTCCTGCCACAATTGTCAACACTTACTTCCCGTGTGCTGGTTCTGTCCAACGCTCTCTGTGCCGCAGAAAATGCCAGCAGCTTTGACTGCAGCGTCCCATACCTCTTTGCATAATTTTAAAAATGCGTAGCTGAGAATACCCCTGCAGATGCTGCTAGCTACATTCTCTGTTTCACAAGGATGGCAAGTTACTTCATATTGCGCTCACATTGCTTGTTTACAAGGAAGGTGGGAATTCATTCATCTTAAATGACAATCTTGTTGAAATCTTGTTGAAATATTACCTTGACTTACTTTGCGCCAAATAGTAATTTCCAATTTGAGCATCTAATGAGACTCACGCAGGGGAGAACATTTGTGCTTGTGTGAACTGTGGTTGACTCAGTATTGAAATAATAAGTGCTTGATTCTGCAATCTTTAGACCTTAGTTTTGGACTTAATCTACATCTTTTCTTCTTTTAAGAAATATGTGTGTTGTAGAGTTCAGTTCTGCCTGTAGTACTCTTTGGAAGAGTGGCATTTGTGCAATGAAATGTGGAGCTTCAGTAGACCAACATTCATTTGAATTTTTATCTGAACTTTCCAAACTGCAACGGTTTTGAACAGAATCTGCCTTCAAAAATGCCCCAAGTTTGGCTTTGTAACAGTTGACAAGATTTTGAACGGGAGAAAAAAACTGTTGTACATCAAATTGTCCCTCTGAAACCAGGCAAATGTAGATTTGGAGAGCAAGGTTGGGATTACATTAGGAGTCCTGGCAAGCACTGGGTGTATTTATTACTTTGGAAAATCGGGTAACTTCCATCTCAGTTACAAATTTGGGAGAACGACAAAGCTGCAGTTGTTTTCAGAGGCCTGGTCCTAGGCTCTGTTTGCCCAAGACTTCATTGACCTGCGTAAAATGGTAAGTCTGGTTTTACTTACAAGATTCCTGTCTGCTTCCAAACACCAGAGGTGCTCCAGGGAATAGGTGTGAATGGATCATCTGTGGTTTGAAAAGATGTTATAGCTTAATTGATAGAAACTCTTCCATGAGTTGTCTTGCAGCATGTGTGTTGAGCAGCTGTTTTAAAGTAGGTGGATCACGGCTGCAGAGGCCACAGTTTGGAGGTGGGTCACACTTGAGGGAGTAAAGTGCTGCTACTAATAGGCTTCTGCATTAAGGATTGGTCCACACACAAAAAGTGAAGGATTTAAGCACAGGATTAGGAATCACAAAATGACCAACAGCGATCACGGAGACCAGCTGTTCCACCACAAGCCAGCTGCAGTTCACTGGCCACGTAAGCAGAGTCAGTGAAGGAGGTGGAGGAGGTATTCGCATTGTGCTGGAGCTAACCTGGTTCACAAAAGTGTCAGCACAGCTACAGTACTGAAGCAGTACTATGTGGCTGTGTTCATATAAATAATAAACAACATAAAATTTTATTTTAAAATTACTTTAAAAATAGAATTATGATTGTATTTCTATTTTTTTTCAGCCTTTGGAGTGTGTTTAGGACATGATTCAAGCTTGTCTTCACATACACAGACTGTGAACCTGCTCTCTACTTAAGCTAAGGCTGAAGCACTGAAAAATCACCAAAAGTGATTCAGAACTGTGTAGGCCAGTACAGACCAGAGTCATAAAATGCCACTCTACGTGATGTAAATTCTCAGAATTACCTTTTCTGGGAATAGGAGTATGCAGTTGTCATTTGTTTGTCGTTATGAATTCAGGGGAAGATGCATAAGCACCTCAACCAAGTCACCTGAAAAAACCCTCCAAAAGTGAAGCATGGTTGATCTTACAGCTAACTTCAGCTGAGGAGGCGGTGCACAATTTATGCCTTCAGAAATCAACAAGTAGGACATACCCAGGAAACAGGTAAACCTCATTCTAACCTTCATTCAGCCTAAAATGGCTTGAACACCAGTCTCTGATAAACTATGAAAATGCTCTGACTTCAAGAGACTGCTCTGACTTCATTTTGGGTAAGAAGATTTAAAAGCGCTCCTTTGAATGCGAGCAACTATATAGCCAGGCATGCAAGAGTCCTGTGGATAGCTGGCAAAAAACCCAACCAACCAAATCAACAAAACCCAAAAAACCAACAACAACAACAAAACCCAAAACCAAACCCCCAAAACCCAAAACATGGAAGAGCCCTTCTTTAGCCTTGTACCTAGGGCACCTAGCTGAAGTGTTAAAAATCAGCTCAGGGGTTTATGTGTTACACTTACGTTAGGTCATGGGTAGATAAAATGTAACAAGGAGCAGACCCCATAATGTCCCTATCTAGTGGAGTGCCCTGAATTAACACTGGATTGCCTTTTCATGTCCACCAGCAGATCTCGTGCCTTTTGCAATCCCGACTGCACAGAAGTCCAGCTACAAGAGGTGCTGAGAACACCCCACTAGTGACTAAACCTTTGGGGGAAATTACATTTCTTTGTGTTGAGCTGAGTTTAGAGTCTGAGGACCTCACCACCTCCTTGGAAGTAAGACCTTTGTGCAGAAGCTTTGTACTCCTGTCACGATGCTCTCCTCCCCTACCTGCAGAGAGAGCTGTCTGCACCGGACTGACAGACACAGTTTCTCACTGCCTTCTCCTCTTCTCTCTCCCATCCCTTTACTCTACTTTTTCCTGTAGTCGCTGTGGACGGAGCAGCGGGTGACAGCACTCTGACTCTCTTCGTTCTGTGGGTGACACCCCACCGCAGGCAACAGAGCTGACAGGCTGGAGGATGCCGTGAGGACTAACGGGAAGGAGAGGTGGGGCTGCGCTACCAGCAGCACCAGAGGAACATCCAGCGAGACTCAGAAAATACAGAAAAGGTAATAGCCTAGATTGTGATAGTTTCTGCATTATGCTGGTTGCAGCATTCAGAGAATTTCATTGAGATAATTTCTTCTGTGAAATGAAATGTGGGATCCTCCTCCAGCCTGTGAGCTATTGCCGCAGATGCCCCAGATCCACACTGAGGTATATTGTGCTGTGCTGAACAGACCTCACCGGTGACACGGTGGTCGACAGGGAAAAGCAGTACGAAAATCATTAGCATAAAGGAAACATTCTAAAATAGATTAATCTGTGCTATTCAGAAATAAGAGTATTCTTGCACAGTAGCTGCTAGAGGGGAATGTGATCTGTGCAGTTCTGCTTTGGTAGCAACACTGGAACGGAGACAGCATTGGAAGACTTAAACTTGACAATATCTGTTCACAGCACGTCGAACTGATGCAAATAGACAAAATGGGAAGACTGGCTGACAAGAATTCATGCTTCTGAGGAGATCATCCACCACAGATTTTGAAACCAAAATTAATTACCAAAATGCCTGAAAACTGGACACTTCGGGAGGGACAAAAAAAAGAGAGGCAAAAATATCTTTTGAACACTTTCTGGAGCCAGATTGGAAGAGGAATAAATCAGATGTCTCTGAGGGAAATGAAATGCACGTGTTGCATTGCTGAGAGAAGATGGGAGTGAGGCATTACCATGTACCAGTGGAGCTGAACGATCTCCACAGCAGATGTGAGCTGCTATGATCTGTGAAGACGCATTGTAACAGTGCAGAGCAGGACCAAAAACTCTAGTAAATAGGCACCCTCCACTCTTTGTATATATGTTAGAAGACCTGGTGACACATGCCAAGTTCTGTGCTTGACCCTGTGTAACAAAAAAAGGCAAAGGAAAAACATATGTATCTTGCTATTACAAGGGGAAAGGCAGAGACCAGTTGCAAGAATGAGAACTGAACTGGGATCCCGTTTGCACCCGCAGCTGGAAACAGCCAGTGCCAGCTCATCCATTCATTCAAGTACAGTTATGGATCCCACCGGGTGTAAAATGTAGAGTGTATATCCAGGAGGAGATCTAGCCACAAGGTCAAATACTTTTGTCCTCAGGGTAAAAACAACCTGAAGACCAATTTAGACCATCTGGGAAACAGGATATCGCTTCCCTAGTGTGGTTGAGTGGATGGCACTTCGGTATAAAAATGTGTATATTGTTAACTGGCCGTGAGTTCCTTCATTTAACAAGGACCCTCTCAGGGTACAAAATGTAATAAATCGGTCAGGCAGGACCACAGAGGAAGCTGGGGCACTGCTGGAAGGATTGGACTGGTACAAGCTCCTGGAGGTGGTTTTGTCAGCCCTGTGGAGTGCCGCATGGTAAAGTAGTGAGATAAATATAAGTTAGGAAGTGTGTTCGTCCTTCTGCTCTGAGGAAGGGTCCACCGTACCTAGACTACCTTGCACTGATGTTTGTCTAACCTTTTCCTTGAAAATCCTTGATGATGGGTGTCATGCCTGGAGGTGAAGGTGTAGCTGTTGCCCACTCATTGTCTGGTATTTTTCATCTCAAAGGGTGACAACTGACAGCGCAAGCACCTTGTGGTGTGTATTTGCCAGCCTCTGAACCTCTTCAGGACTCAGCTCTCTGCAAACCGCCTTAGACTGCTCTGTCGTTTCCACAGAGGCAGTGCATCCTGGTTTATCAGCTCCACCCTGGTTCAGCCCATGACACTCGGCTCATCCCATGAAACTAGGCTGTCATTTTAATGAAGCAAATTACGAGTGTAATTATCCAGGCCTCAAGTGTCAAAGGAATAGATGCAAAGGCTGAAAGAAAAAAGATTACAAGTGAAGGAAAATTCAGCTTAACAATGGGATACATCCCTTGTTGTACTACTGGCCTGGGATGCAGACTGCCTCCTGTTTCCCCTCTTTTTAGCAGGAGACCATGATGTTTCAGGATTAGCTGCTTCTCTGCTCAGGAGAGTCATACCTGTCTTTAAAATCTCTTAGATTTACAGCACTCCCTGCATGGTGCATTGCCAAAGTGTTTGTTGTACGTATGTTCGGTTGTGTCAATGCCCTGCAGCATATTCTCAGCTTTTTATTGTTGAAAAGGTACCACGGGAACAGCTGTTTGCTCTTGACTCGTCTCTAAAGGCGGGCTCTTCCCTCACCTACTCTGGTGTGGGGGCACAGTGGGAACTCCACCGCTTCCATCACAACCTGGTAATCTGGTGACACTCAAACCCACTTTTTCTGTGCCGTGAACTGAGTGGGTCGCACCCTGTCTGTCCTTTTGGTGAATTGGGACAATAACTGGCATTTCTCCCTTTGTGTGTGTGCATGACTGTATTTATAAGAAAGCATAAGATATATACATACATAACAAGTATGGATGTGTGCGTGTGTATACATATATACACACAATCTTTTCTCTTGGACAGAGAGTCCTTTAACCATTCCTCACAGATCTTACGTTTCCAAAAGTGTTGTCTCTGTTGTTTCAACTGTTTCGTTTCCACTGGCTATTCTGCATCGTTTCCACCTCCCTACTGAAGTACGCCGCATGAAGCCAGCCGTAGCGGTCTGGGTGGAGTGTGGTCACATAGGGTACGGTAGTTTCTGTACTGTTACATAAAGGCCATTGTGAATACATCCTAAAATGCAAAAAAGGGCAAATCACAATGGTAATTTGTTGTCTCAAATTAGGATTGCTTGACAGTACACTGCTGCATTAATCAAGCTCTCCACATTTTTACTGTTATATTAATCCTTTTAAGTACTACCCTTTGTTGTTTATTGAACAGCATTATTCTTATTTCATACTATGTCTCCAATGTACAGAGTAATTTAAGACTTTAATCCTATTATCCCAAATGCTTGCAAGGCCCCATGGCCAGGTATCATCTGTACATTTTCCAAATGTAATCTCTTCTGTAATCCAACCAGTTCAAAGTAAACCTGGCATAGAACTGGATCTCTATGATCGATCTCTCAGGATCTGGTGCAAAACGTTCTCATTTTATCAGTGAATTACTTATAGCTACTCACTGAGTGAGTCCTTTTTAAAGAGCTATGTAGCTACCACATGGCCATTTCATTTAGATAAAATTACATGGGGTTTGGTAAAAAAAAAAAAAGTCATCTGGATTAATGTCAGAAGCCCTAGTAAAGTCAGAGTATCTCAAAAGATCTGGCTACCCCTTCTGATCCGTCAGATCCCATCAGAGAAATGAGACAGGTCTGCCACAGTTTATTCTTCACAGCTCCATATTGACTGTCCATCCCAGCCTCAGTCCTTAGGCCAGTGTCTGTCAAACTGCTCGTGGTCCAGGAGGCTGTTGTCAGCGGCCTGGAGCTGGTCCATGGTTGGCTCCTGCTCCAAAAGGGGCCACCTTAGTTTGTTGTCCTCTTCCCCACCATCCAGCCTGCCAGGTGTCACCTCAGACCTGCCTGCTGCATGAGTATGTCTAAGGAGGTAACAAAGGTCAGGAATGCTGCTTTCAGTGCTTGTAAGTTGCTACGTACTAATTTGTTCTTGTGTGTCACCATGTATAAAAATTAAACTAATTAATCTTGATTCCCCAGGCTCTCTTTGTTTAATCAGACAGGGGGTATATTTACCTTCCTCTTGGTCACTTGGACCTCCTTTGTATCCACAAGTTCTTGAAGATCATGAAGACTCCAGAACTTATACTTCACAGTCTGCTTTGACTCACTTCTTCAGTACCTTAGGAGGCATTTATTTGAGGAATACTGGCAAGAATTCATCTAAACTATTTAAACATTATTTCTTTATTCTGTCCCTCTCCTAGCCTATGTTTCTATGTTCTTGTAAAACCATTGCTCTAAGTAGCTGATCATACATAATCATTTTTATGAAGACTGATGCAAAGAAGAGATTAAATTTTTCAGACATCTCTGTACCATTAGTTATTGCTCTCCTCTGATTTGAATAATCAGCCTATATTTTCCTTTTCTTTTTTTCCCCCTTCTATTTTATTTGTAAAACCTTTTCTAGTTTCTTTTTATGTCCTTTGCTACTTATAAACCATTTTGGAAGCAACACTTACTGATTTTATCCCTGCATACCTTGCTGCTTCCTTAACACCAGTGTGATCAAATGAAGTGGTAGGTTCTTGCCTGTAGTACTAGAAACAGAGCGTTACTTCTTGTTACCGTAGGCAAATGTGGGAGTCCAGATCTAAAAGCCCATCTCTGCAAGATGTTGAGATGGAAGTCTTCAGCCCCAACCTGTTCTCAGGAAACATCGAACATCACAATGAGTGTAATCTTTAATGCTTAAAGAAAATTGGTTTGGATCACCTGGAATTTTTTGTTTTCTTACGGGTACTATGTGGACTTAACATACTATAGTAAAAAAACCAAAAAGCTTCCTGAGTAATCCTGGAAAGAAGGTTATTAAATATCAAATAGAATAATCTTTACATTATCATTTTCATAGAGTTGCTGTACGTTTATACCTTACCGTTCCAAAGCATACAAGTATAGCACAACTGAAACGCAGCCAACTCTGCAGTGAAGGGCAATAGCCAGGCATGCTGTTGACGAGGCAGAGAAAACGTTGGTGAAGGACAATGGGGCAATCCTTCTTTTCATGAGAAAAGTGTCACTCATTCTTTAATGTCCTTGCAGAGCAGACAAGGCCTCATTTTTTACAGTCCTGTATTATCATAATAGCTCTCTGTTATACACCGAGTAGTCACTAACAAGGCTACCCCCTGCCCTTTCTTTTTAATTACTTCCAGGTTAATGCATCACGTTTCATTCAGGTTCATTCGCCCAGGCCACATTTTTCCCTTCTGGGTGCCCATTCTGGCCTCTCTGTGCCTCAAACACTGACAATATGAATATCACTCTCAAAGCAAAAAATATCTCTGCCTATCAGACAACTCTGTAATTTACATTTAGATTTATTTCATTTCTCAGACTCTGAAAGTTACAGAGCTGGGAACATTTTGGCCTGCAAAACCTTTTTCAAATAGCTGAAGCTGCATTCTCGTCCTCTTTTCAAACCATCAGACACCAGGTGCTGACCCAGTCCCATTAACCAATTACTCACACGTCACACAATTAATCTTTCATTGCGATTCGATCAAGTTCATTCTCATCTCCATATTATTCTTTACAATCCCACTGTGTAAAACCTGCACATTTTTGTCACTGTTCATTTTGCCCTGGTCCGTGCTGCTTCAGGCTGGGAAATGAAGTGACTGTAAATGTAATTTATAGAATCATTGGCTGTATGGAAACTCTTTTCAGGCTGACCTGATACGACAGGTTGTAATCGTTTCTTTGGAACCACTCTGGTTTGTCAAGTAGACAGGCTTTTTTCTTTAAATATCCAAAATAACAGATTTGTTTGAGCAGGATTAGGTGGTGTTCAGAGCTCTATTGCTGTCTTATCCTTTGTCTCTTTTGTTTCACACAAACCCTTTTTCTTGCAGCCTTCTGCTCATACTGAGCTTTGGAAAGAAAAGGAAGGGAATTCTAGCAGGCAAAAATTAGGTACGGAAATTGAAATCTCCACCCTCACCTTCAGGTATTTGAACTGAATTCAGTAAAAGCCTGTGCCATAGCTGGGGTGCAGGAGCACGTGCTGCCTCTTCTGACAGAAACAGATCTCTGTGTTCCCATTTCCCTCCCAGCATTCACCTGCCACGGGCAGGGCTCTGCATCAGCATTACATCTGCTCCGCGCAGGGCGGTCAAATATCGTGGTTTGGTTCCAGAGAAAGAATAGCCCGTGGGCCACACATCTAGGTGTTAGCACTGCCAGACCGGCTTAGGTGTCAGAGGATTACCCTGACTACCGTGTCATGAAGGAGGAGGATAAAAGTCCTGTTTTCTCAGATGGACAAAAAGTTAGAGGGCAAGAAGGGATCTTAAGAGATTGCTTACTTAATCCATCACCCTGCCATAAGGCAGGTTCAACTCTAATTATGGAAATCCTGGTAGATACTTGACTAAGCAGTTAAAAGACGTGCCATGTGGGGACTGCACGTCCTCTGCCAACGAGGGGTGCATACAGTGCAAGCAGGATGTGCAGGGGAATCACTGCCCTTCTCCCCATGGCTAGAAAGTTTTCTTTATTTTCTGTCCGAATCACCGTCACTTCAGTTTGTCTGTGACTTTCATCCTGACCATCAAAGGCATCAAGAACAGAGTATTCCCCTTCTCTTTGTGATTCTTTTCCCTACTTTATTTTGTATGCATCCTCATTTTTCTTTAGGTAAACAAGCCCAAATCTTTCAGTCTTTCCTTCTAGGTCACGTTCGCTAGGTCTCTGATTATTCTCCTTGCTCTTCTCAGGATTTGTGCCTGGATTTATTATTGAAATGCAGTGCTGGAAAACTGGACACAGCTTCCCAGGGATGTTTTACCAGGACTGAATAAAAAGACTTAATTACATTAATGGTGTGTCATACTGTACAAGTATCTATAAGCCCCGGTATGATGATTATCTTTTTTTGAGACAGCGTGCTGTTGTTCACTTGTGCTTGCTTCAGTTCTGCAAAAATCCTCACTACTTTTTTCATCGTAGCTACTTACAGTTGTTTCTTTTTTTCTATTTACACAACAGATTATTTCTGCCTACAACAGAATACATTATTCTAAGCAGCTTCATAACCATTTGGAACTGGTTTTGTGTGGTCCATGTTTTCCTGCAAGAAAGTTACGGAGCATAGTGTGAAATGCCACGTGGATGCCAGGGTATATGTCATTATAAGGTACTGCTCTATGGCTTCTCCCTCGTTTACGTCAGGCACCATGATTGCTGTTCCCTAGCCTTTTGGCACCTCCTGAACCCTTAGGAGTTCTCAGGGATGGTCACTGCATGAACTGGAATAAAACTCCTGAGACCCAGCTGATTTGAAATTTTTTAACTTCTTTATGCCTTCAAAGCTCCCTGGCTGATGTTTCCCTATTCAAAAATGAGATCTTGTCCCTTACTCGCACCTATGAACTATGACAGCCATTTGATCACAGTTTCTCTTTTTAGTGAAGGCATGCAAGAAAGTTATTAAAGAGCTTTTCCTGAAGCTGCCTTTTCATAGCTTTCCTTCTCCATTGAATATCAGACTAATACTTGTCTTAATCTTTGTGTTAACACCAGTATTCTTACAAACCAATTTCTTGCTATATCTTCCATGTTCCTTGTTAGTTGAATCTCATGTTGCATCGTTTATTTTCTTTTTTGTGTGTGCCTTCAGTGTTTTTCTTTTTGTCCTTAGAAGCCTGACTTGGATTTGTCTTATTGTGAAATCTTTCTGGCTCTCAAATCTAACTTACTCATATTTGCATCTGACAATATTTTCCTCTACAGATTTGCACCTATCCCCATGGTTTGATTTGGTGGGGTATTTTTTTAGGAAATGCCATCTTTAACTCCTATATTTTCTTTGGATCAGATCCACAGATGATTTTACGATGCAAATCTCTGAATTCATTGAAGTCTCCCTTCCAGAACTCTAACATTTTGCTTGGTTATTATTCTTCTGCTGGTAAGCATAATCCACCTAACTTTGTTATGCCAATTCAGTTACAAACTTGATCATGTATCTACCTTTCCGTCATCTCCTGTTTACTTGTATTAGGATACAGTAACTGAATTGTTCTGGGGACTGATTTAGCACCGTCCTCTATGGACCCTGTGGGAGTATCCTGATGTCCCCTCATTTTTAGGGCAGTCTGTTTCTAGAATCATATATTCATAGAATGGTTTGGGCTGGAAGGGACCTTTAAAGGTCATCTAGTCCAACCCCCCTGCAATGAGCAGGGACATCTTCAACTAAATCTGATTGCTCAGAGCCCCATCCAGCCTGACCTGGAATGTTTCCAGGGATGGGGCATCTACCACCTCTCTGGGCAACCTGTTCCAGTGTTTCATCACCCTCATCATAAAAAATTTCTTCCTTATATCTAGTCTGAATCTCCCCTCTTTTAGTTTAAAACCATTACCCCTTGTCCTACTGCAACAGGCCCTGCTAAAAAGTCTGTCCCCATCTTTCTTATAGGCCCCCTTTAACTATTGAAAGGCCACCATAAGGTGTCCCCAGAGCCTTCTCTTCTCCAGGCTGGACAACCTCAACTCTCTCAGCCTTTCTTCATTGGAGAGCTGTTCCATTCCTCTGATCATCTTCATGGTCCTTCTCTGGACCCGCTCCAACAGGTCACTGTACTGAGGACCCCAGAGCTGGATGCAGTACTCCAGGTGGGGTTTCCCTCCTTTCACTATCCTCTATTAAATGCAAATACACTCCTAAAGTTAATATAATCCTTTCCCAACTGCTCATTAAACAACAGTCCACAGATGAGAAAGCCAGTACTGCAGTGCCACCTCCAAAAGCTTACTCTGTTTTTACCCGAAACAGGATTCTTAAGGACAATTGGCACATCCAAGCTTTTCCACCTGCAATCTAGTTCCTTGTAGTCACTTTTGGTCTGCCATGGTTGTTCCTGTCAATATTATTAATTCCATACAGATGAGCCGCATAGGGTAGCAGTTGGTGCTAACTTCCACTGGATGCCATGTCTGGTTGACAGATATGTTCCTCCGTTGCCCTTAGGAAAGAGGCAGCAATCACCACCACTGCTCTCTTGCTCTTTTCTGGAAACGATGATGAATTGCCGAGCCTTTGGAGTGTGCAGCTCTTCCTAAACTGCCAATGAGGTTGGCACTGTACCTGCAACATGAGAACTAGGGCCAGCGCATGGCGTTGGTAGGAGTCAGGTTCAAAACAAACAAAAAGAGACGCGGTGGGGAGTAAAAGGGCCGAGTTCCTTGCCAAAGGACGCTGTGTACAAGAGATGTTTACATGACTGGACAAACAGCAGAAAGAGAGACCAGCTGGGTGCTAGAAGTGTTTACAGAACTGAATTGTTTCCATAGTCCGTAGCTCTTCCCACGGTGGAGTATGTAGCCTGCTAGACACAGGTAAGTCCCTGGATTCCCCTCCAGGGATCAGGGATGGTTTGTTGCTGTTGCTGTGTTCCCTTAGCAGTATTCCAGTTGTCTCTGGAACATCTCATGAGTTTTTTTGTGAGCTGCTGGACTAAAGGTTTTCTGCCTTCAGTAATACAAAGAAAGATCTTTGTTTTGTCTCATTGCTTTTTGTCTTGATGCCATGTGTCTGCAGCAATCTTGGAGGATTTTACATTTTACTTTTCCCAGTATTGGGGGAAAAAAAAACCCCACATATCTACACTAGGTATTTTGCTGTCTGATAGTAGCTGTGCCTTTCAGAAGCCCCCTGCACAAAAGTGATGCTCTTCAGCCTTTTGGACCATGACACTTGACAATCCTCCTTTGCTCTCCCTGAGACGGTGCAAATCTGCCACAAAGCCAGAGGCTTTCGGTGTGTTGCTGCACCTATGATCTACGAAGCATCTTGGAATACTGTGGCAGGGGATTATGCAGTTCTGCATGTCGATATAATTAGGTGAGATAAAGGTGAAACTGGGAGGTTAGCTTTCTGAGATGTCCTTGTTTTTGTAAGCTTAAGTAATTTATCCTCTTATGTTCCCAGGGTTTTCTGAGATAAAGTCTCTAAAAAACACAGATAGCAAGTCCTTTGCTATGTAACACTTAAGCTGTATCTTCTTTTTGTTTTTATGAAGAACCTAGAGTCATATTATAAACCTGCAAGACGAAGTTCAAGGAGTTGTTCTTGTCAACAAAAAGCTGAGGTGAAAATACAGCCTTGCATTGTACACTTTGTAGATATTATTTTTAAGAGAGAATTTTCATAGCTGTAGAATATGAGATGGCAAACGGGTTTTATAGGTGACTGCATGCAGGTGCAAAGCTGAGACATTTGCAGAAGCTGCCTATTACAAAGGTAACCCAGGCTGTGAATAGCTGCTGGCCCAGACAACGGCTGATTCAATGCACAGACACATACAGGAGAAAGAGCAAAAGAAGACACCTCCTTGCCGTGCGGTTGCTTCAAAGTTTATGCTGCTGTTTTCTTCAACCTGCAGTGCCTGCTGCTTTGTTGATGGATTGGTTTTAAGTGAATCATTGTTTTGCCATAGGCTTAACAAGTGAATGTCGGTGGACAGGTCGAAGGTGGGCATTTAATTTCAAGGGCTAAACTGAGCAGAAAATCCATGAGACAACAGACAACACCACAGCACTAAGGTCCAGATTGAAATGCGCTTTCTGTTGGATCATGGTTAGGGCTTCAGCCTTCAGGTTGTATATCCAGCATATTGTCAACTGCAAGGCAGACAGAAGGGCCCCGGGGAAGAGAATTGCCCAGGGTTTTGGGGGTTTTTTTTTGTTTGTTTTGGGTTTTTTTAGGTTCTGGAAGGAAAAAAGTTGTGCTAATACCATTCAAGGAGAGAATTTTCTGGCAAGAGGACTCAGTTCACCTCCTCCTTTTGAGAGCAGGAGAGACAGCTGCCATTTCAAGTCTGGCAAGAAAGAACAAAGCACGTGAAGTTCACGGCACGATGCCGAGCAGGGGCTCCATCTTCCCTTTATTCTAGATTTAGGTAGCACGCTGGTTTCTCTAATCGTTTGCAAATGTTCAGATTCACCTGCCCACATCTGAGCTGGTCCCCTCAGGCTCTCTCTCTAGTCAAAGGAGGGAACAGGCATGGCTGCAGCCTGGTTTCTCTTTCCCCGACGTATGCAGTCAAAAGAGTTCAAATTGGCCCATTCTATATAGGAGGAAAGCCAGGATGAGTGATAAAGAAAAGCCGAGATGAATGATAATCTCTGTTGGGGATTTTTACATCAGCAGTGTCTGAAGTTAGGTGAGATGAAGCCTGCAGAAGAGATCATGTATTGTTCCAGGCAAAAAAGAGCTTTCCTTTCACTTTGTTATTAGCAAGAGCAATTTGTATAAAATGCATTTTGCTCTCTGTTGTGGCTGGATTGTGTGCAGGGACCCTAGATTTCAGTGGCAGTGCCCTCCTGTAGCCCTCAGTCTGATGTGGCTAACAGTAAGCATCTTCTTCCATGCATGACATCTCCCAGGGAAGCATAGAGAGGTGTCATATCACAGACTTCTGGGCCTCATTTTTATATAATTAACTGGTTTGCCACCTGAAATGTTGTAATTAAGCTTTCATGTGTAAAGCAGGAGCATATGTCACTGTCAAACGAATGTGAATGAGACAAGTCAGCTTTTCCGGTTGATTTAACTTTACCGTGATTAACTTTCTTCCACTTGTTAGTGGTGACCATACACACAAACTACTGGTGGTGACTATTGCTTGCAAACAAACTTGACAGGTTTCTCGGTAAGGTTACATACTGCACCGTGCACTAAGAACTTGACATATGTTAAAGGTAGGAGTTAGTTCTGTCCAGCATGACTAATCTCAGTGATACAGGGAAAATTTCACTCCAAGATTTCTTACTCCTAGTCAGTAACGTACATCCGAGTTAGTGATGGATGGACAGGAGGTATGGGCTAACGTACTTTGTTTTTATAAGAATGCTGGAGTGTGGATTTCAAGTTCGCAAAGTATCTGACCATAATACTACTCTACGAGGGGTCATGGTGCGGGCTGAGGCATTGGCCCACGATCACCCATACTATATAATTGTTAAACTGTCCCTAAAACAAGTTTGACCCAAGCCAACATGCCCATGCACAGTTTGTGGGGTGACACAACAGGCAACATGGAGACCATGTGTT
This sequence comes from Phoenicopterus ruber ruber, assembly GCA_009819775.1. Lineage (NCBI taxonomy): Eukaryota > Metazoa > Chordata > Aves > Phoenicopteriformes > Phoenicopteridae > Phoenicopterus > Phoenicopterus ruber. The sequence continues at coordinate 182,491,985 of CM020215.1, read as the reverse complement.
CTGGGACATGGCCTTCAAAACTGCTTGCCCATTGCTTTGTCCCTCGGTTGGTTCAGCCGCTAACTGGAATGCTGCCTTGTAGACCATGTGTCTTCTCTTGAGTGGACTTAATGGCTGTGGTTCATTTAAGGGAAATGAGAACTGTACACAAGACCCATCCTGGTTCTTGCTTGACATCCTTTCTTTTCTTTCCTTGAGGAACCTGTGTGATGGCAACACGTAACTGTTATGCGAAATCTGACGGCAGGATTATTTTTGCCAGTTAAAATTTCAGGCAGGAATTCAACTCGCCTATTCAGCATCATATTTATTGGGCTGGCAACTAGAAAATAATAATTATACTTACAAACTGCACAGATTGGAGCTGGAAGCAATGAGACAATAAAGCCCCACAATACCAGCTGTACAGCTGCCTCCAGGCTAGAGCCGCTCTTTGAGTCATCCCATTTAGGAGCTATCTCCAGCAGTCACTGAAGTCAACAGGAGCCTTTGATTTCTGCTCAGTAGGCGCTGGATCAGATTGCTATAGTCTCCTTTTAAAGTCTAAGAACAAGGAGGCAAAAGGCAAGTTTAGCGAGCTACGTTGTATGGATAAAATAATATCACTTTAAGAAGAACCATTGCCTTTGGAGGAACATTAAATCTGCAGGGGGATAAGAGTTCAGGGCACTGCAATTACTACATAATAGTAAAATTTCATCAGCGAGCAAGGACGAAGCTGAATTCCTGGGGTAATGCTTGATGTGCAGCATGGGGGAGATTTGTAAAAACAAATCCATGGTTGGAAAACGGACAGCATTTAGAAATAAAAACATAACAATTAACAGTGTAGTTTGCATGCAAGGTGCTTGAAGTTAAAAAGGTATTATGTGCTCACCTAAAACTTCGCAGTGGTATGAGATACATCTGCTGCATATACGGACAATCTTTATTTTGTACTGGTGACCTGCGCAAGACACCAAACACTTGGCACAAAAAAGCCCCAAAGTTCAGTTGGATGAATTGGTTAGTTAGAGCATTACCCGCTCCTTTCTCAAGGCCGGTCACACAGGGGTCAGGTTGTTCTGCCAGGAAAATGTCCTAAGAGGAATATTTTATTTTACCTTTGTCAGCACATTGGAGAGGATTTTACTCCAGTCACCTTTGTATATTTTATTCATTAGGGCATGATCCTGAAAGGCTGTAGTAACCCTCTGCTCGGAATGATTTTGTGCAGCCTGAGGATGATGAGTACGTGCGAGGACGTGCAGGGGACCTCATAGGATTAGGTCCTTATTTTGGCCATCTGTGTTCATATATTGGACTTCTGTTCTGAGTTGGAAAATGGGACAGGTTAATTCTTTGAGACAAGGTGCTGAAACTGTGCTAATCAAAGCATCCTAGTAAAAGGTGCAGGATGAACACTGAATCTTCTTGGTTTTATCTAATTAAAAGCAATTCTAACTTTATTTTAATAAAGATTTGTGTATTTAGTATTAAAGATATTGGAGAGGGAAAGGGAAGCAATGATCCCACACAGCCCTTCTCAGGAAGGGCTTAATCTGTTCTTGCCTGCTGATCTTGACGCTCTACCTAGATGCTCTTGAATTTTAACTGTTTATTAGTTTGTGGAAAGATTTACTGTAGTGCAGTCCTTCTGAGAAAAGCCACAACTTCTCATCCCTCTTTGGGGATTTGGAAATCAAGGAGTAGAAAATTGTATTCTGGAGCTGAAGTTAATGAGGGCTCATTCTGTTCCTCGTGGATCAGAGTGCCCCACATTCCCTGCAGAGGGGACAGGGAGAAAGCTGGCTCGTCTCTCCTGTCATCCGGAGGCTTCAGCAGTTGATCTGTAATGTGGGTTTGCAGGTTGGAACCTGTTACGCCCCAAGTGAAAAAATTCTCTTCCTACTTTAGTTACTATTCCCTCTGATTCTCCACAATGTCAGTGGATTCAAGGATAGGTATGAAGACAGGACTCCAGCATTCTTACCGTGATGCTGCGGCACGAAATGGCGAGGTGCCACCAACTACGCGGCGGGATCATATTTTTTTCTGTCTAAGCATTTTTAATGCAGTGCCCAGGCACCTTGGAGATAAATTCGTCATGATCAATTCCACTTTTAAAGGGGTGGAAAGCTCTTATCCCATTTTTCATTTCAAACCACTTTTTGTGGTTCCTCTACCTCAGTGGTTGTCTTTCAGGAGCAATGTTGATGGGTTGTGCTTCAAGATTCATTACTGAAGAAGTTGTGTGCAAAATTGATGGGTCTTGCATTATACTATCAAGGTGACTTGTTTGACTTGACTGCTTTGCTTTCCTATCCATTAGCGGAAAGTACCCTTCATTAGTAAAAAATCCAATCAACAGACTGCATAATTGCCATTTCTGTCTTACTTAATGGAAAGAGTCTTGTCGCACTGCATGTTTTCAACTACGTGCAACAACCTTCACATTAAAATGCAACAAATTAAGCAGAGCTCTTACAAAAGCCATTTTTTTTACTAACGGCTATAGACTGCAAAGTTTATATGGCTTACTTTGGACTGAAAATTTCAATTAGAGGTTGAACTATATATAACAAAGAAGCCTAAATAATTGAGAATTAAAGCTCCTTCTTAATGTGTAGCTTGCATGGAGTCATCAGACTTGGAGAGTTGATGTAATAGCTGTCTCCAGGAGACATCAGGAGTATGCACACATTCTGCTGCCATTTTGACGCCTGAACATTTTAGAGGTCTTTATCGTACGGCTGTAGAAGCGTGGGGTTTTTATCGTGATCCCGTGATTTGAGCCCACGTTTGCTGGCCGTGGCCCTCGTGCCTTTCTCCACAGCCTGAACCACGGTGAGGGCAGACTGACGTCTGTGCCGCCTTCTCGGTGGCAGCCGCTGTGGCTGCCAAGAGCAGTAGTGTCCAGCACGGCGGTGGGGAGGTATGGCCATCGTGCGGACTCCTCTGTCTCCTCATGCCCTTCCTTTAGCTATCAAAGTGAATGGGAGCAGGACTGACGCTTGGATTTAAGATAAAAATATTCCTAGGTTTTATGGGGGCTCATATTTATCTCTGTCAGACTTTTCCTTCCTTTTATTCATTCGAGGGCTTTGAGAACTAACAGCCCAACAGCATTGCTATTCTGAGGATATTCTGATATATGTCTCCGAATAGACAAGACACCTGTGGCCATACCAACTCTGGATCACCCACCATCATTTCCTTCGTGACCTTTAAAGATGTCAGATGAGACTGGGTTTTTTTTCCCCCCAGTTGCTTTATTCTGCACTAGATGCAATTTCAGGTCCCAGAAGTGAAATCAGGCAGCACATTAATCAACTCTGCTTCCCCGTCTCTGCACTTCTGTCTTTCCATAGTTTATATTTCTGGCTAATATAACACAGATTTAAAAATAGGGGTATATTACCCTCTCAAAATACATACAATTCTGGTATCAGCAGCGGAATAAGCTCATTTAGATGAAAGGAACTATTTTCTTTTGGTGGAGTGAAATACCTTATCTGCCTCTGTTTGGATGACACCCAAGTGTTATGCCTCCTACGTACACAGGGCTGATGCTGCATGCAACTCGTGCTCAGTGTATTTTTGGTATCTTGTTGGAAAATATTTCCCTTAATAATTCTTCAGTGCATGCCGTTGGACGGGTCACAAAAAGAAAAAGCTGCATATCTGAAATAAAAGTACAGAGGGGTTTGAAATGTACTCGGCTAACGTACGAAACTTAATGGCTACCTCTGCAACCGGGAGGGAGAGAAAAATTGTATCTATCTGGACCACCTCTTGTTTATTCTTCACCGGTGTCAGAGGGACTAGAATGCTTTATCAGCACGCTTTTACAGCGAGCCCTATAGCCCCGATCTGAATACTGTACTTCAGGTAAAACACACACTAGTGCAATGCAGAAAGTGCATTTGCAAAGGAAGAACATGTCCGTGCTTCATGTGGCAGAATAAGTTAGGACAAATTGATTAATCAGTGGCATAGTTAATTTTATAGAGACGGTAATTTTAGAATTTCTTACATATAGGAATGTTGGCATAAAATTAGACTGAAAACTGATAAAATCTGCACTCTGTCGAATTCTTTTTATTTCATGAACTACACAAACAGTTCCTCAAACTTTTAAGTCAAGTTATTTTTCTGCTGCAGTTCAGTTGTGTAAAACCCACACATCACATTAAAAAACCAAAAAAATGGTACAGTAACGCTTTATTTTGTTCTGGAGAAAACAATGTTGTCATGTAATTGCTTTTTTCTGAGCTCTTTCACTTGACCCTGGTTGCTTATTATAATGTTTTAGGTGCCATAGCTTAGGGTTTATCGACCCCTGCTTGTTGCCCATTTGTTTTATAGTTACTGAGTATTGTAAGGCTTGGAAAGATTAGTGTAAAAATTATAATTTGGTCCTGTTCATTAGAAATGGATGTGGAAAAAGCGTTAGCAGCAAATGTCTTTTCCAGCCTTTATTATGAAAGCCTAAAGGGCTGCAGTACCTCAAGCTGAACAGCATTAATTTGTTCAGTTCCCGAAAGCGCGACTGTGGCTGGGCCAGGCTGAGAATTGGTCATATGAGGTACCACAAGGAAAATTGTGTGTTGGAGGAAAGCTGTTGATCACAACTGCATCTGAGATGGTTTTTTCTTTCAACATGTGGTCTGTTCAATCTCCTAAGCAGTCGCGTTGCCATAATTAATGGGGAACCCAGAGTAACCACAATGTTTTCAGGTTGCTGGTCCATGCTCCTTTCAGGAAGCGCCCGATTCGGAGCTGTATCCCATCTCATGGCAGCCACCGCCTCCTGATGCTGTTGTAGTATTGTTGGAATAAAGTTGCTACCATCATTTTTCCTCCTGGGTTTACACGGACCGGTGTATTACCTACGGCCCATAAGCCAGGTGCCAAGCTTGGTTGCGTGCAGCTTGAAGAGACCGATCGCAAACATTCACGTCTTGATAAGGTCAAAACATTAGAATATTACATATGAATTTAGACCACCGCCATGAATAATATGGTGTATACGTAAAAATTGACGTAGTAATCAAAATTCTTTTACTGAGGGAAATGAAAAGTCACGCAAAATGAATGTGAAGAATCAAAAAGATGCGTTAGACCTTTACAGTTTTACCGGTAAGAAAAGCCACGGGTGTTTGCACCTTCCATCGGCTGCTCCGGTAGAGGAGGAGCCGTGGAATGTACCTCTTGCAAGATTACTTCAAATGCTTTTATCTGTCATGTCTGAAGAAATCGGGAAGCTCTTTTTACAAGGATTTAATTTTCAGGTGTGAATTACAGAAAGAGAAGGTTTTGCATGGTATGCGAAACCTTCTTCAGTATCTAGCACAAGCGGTATATAGCTCAATCCTTCAGTTCAAGGAATAGACTTGATATGTACTAAAAAATGGCTTACTAAAAATAACTAGCACACCCCATTAAAGGTCTACCCTAAGTATATTTAGACTGAATTAACTTTAAATTTTAAATTGAATAAATGAATTAATTTTTAAATTTAATTAAAGCAATTTACCCCATATAATTTAGAAGCTGAGCTTTATACTTCAATAAAACCGTAAAAGCGTAGAAATAGAATACAGCCATGATACTTTCAACGTTATTTTTACCTGAACTCATTAGGCAATGCAAGCATTTTTTCCTATCAAAAACGTCCTGTGTACTTCTTTGCTTCTAAGGGAAGTTAAAGAAAGATGAGATGTAGAAAGAAAACTTACTGTGTACTTCAACTGGACTGTGTACTTCAACTCTGAATACATCAAATTATGATGGTACAAAGAAATACTGAAGGGGAAAAAATTACATACTGTATTTACATGGCTTCTAAGAAGTTGTATAGCTTTTTTTTTTATTCTCCTAGTTATACAAAAGAAACAGTGAATTAACTTGATGGCCGCTTGAAAGTATGAATTCAGAAACACAATATCTTATAAGGACTAAAAGCCTGGGAATACATTTCTAAAAGCTTCTCAAACTGTAAGAAAAGGTAGCTTAAGATCTATAATTTAAAATGTAAATATTTATTTTGAAATCAGAGGATGCTAGGCTTCTAGTAGCATTTTGTTCATTGAAAATTTCAGTAGCTACCTAGTTTTGTAACTTTTCTTTGCTTGATAAACTACACAATAGTGTCCTGAACTGTGGGTTTTCTGTTGTGGACTATTACCCACTAATTCAAATGAACAAATTTACTGTGTTCAGGAAAATGAATTTGTGCTTCCACCTTCACTTGGTAGGTCATCCTGCTGGTATTTCAGAGACAGTTCTCTACTCCTCGCCCTTTTATTTTAGCACATCCTCAGCAACTGAAGACATCCAGTGAATGGTTCATTATTTTTTTTTCTTTAACATACCTTTTCTTTATGTTTGAGACATCATTTTATTTAGTCAAGCGTATTGTACTTTGCAGATAGTAATTTGTACTGCACCCTGTAAAAAGGGTTAATAAGCCTTAACAGTTGAGGTGCAGAAGACCTTAGTGGAACTTCAGAAATAGTTGTACTTGTACTCATCTACTAAAGACGCGTTAAGCCCCAGCTCTGCGGTTACTCTACGCAATTTCAAGTTACCAAAGGCAGCCTGGTGTGACAGCTCTGCCCGTTGTTTGCAAGGAGCGCTGCAGAAATGACTGCCTGACAGGCTTTCTCTGTATCTTTCCCCGACTTCTGTTTACACCTCTTATTTTTTTCAGCTAAGGCGGGAAATGTAATTAGAGCGTATCGTGACAGTTACAACAGCCCCAGAAACATGAGATTGATTCCCATGACGGCTGAAACCCCCCCCACGCAGGATGTATAAACAGGCCCAGTTTCCAAGTTCTAATTAACTTTATTAATGTTTAGTGCAGGAAGTACAAAGGCAACTTAAACAAGGATATAAAAAGCACTGGAGCATTGAAACGCTGGTTTCATGGAACTGACTCTTATTGAAAGACATATTTTTCAGCATTTTGTAAGGAAAAATAGAGTAATTTAGAAGAAAGATATTAGATACCTAATACACTCTTATAATAAGGAAGATTTAAATAATGCAGCAAAGATACTAATAGTAGCTTCCTACTTGGTAACATAGGTAGCGATTCTTTACGATGTGCAATTAATAAATACAATAGCGAACATGTAACAATGTACAATGACAGTGCGATAAAAGAGATGCAATTATGTGCAAGATTCCTATTGTGCCAGCAAATAAGACTTTACAGGCTTCTGGAAAATGAGTTTGTGAAAAACCAATTGTAAAAACCTTTTCCATTACATGTTCCTTTTATAGAAACATATTAACTCACATGTGAAAAGATAAAAAATTACACCGGTAAATAACTGTGAAGACATTTTCCCCCACTATGGGCACAATTGCAAAACCTTGCAATCACAGAAACTGTATATATTATTTTGATATAATAATCATAACTGAGCTTAACAGCAGTGATATATTAATCACACATAAAGTATATTATTTGCATAGATTTTTTTGTTTACTGTCCATGGATTCCCATTTTGTAAATACATATATAATTCAGTAAGCTTTGGTGCTCTTTGATGAACTCAAACTGGAACACGGCTGATTTATATGACACATATTTCCTATTACTATAATTGCAAAGGATGCTATAATAATAACTTTTTAGGTGCTAAAACCTCTTAAGCATAGCATTTGCAGTAGAAAATATATAAATATCTTTGATGTTATTTACTGACCCTTATTCCCAGGCATGATGATTTAACAATATTTAAAAGATACTCCTATTTTGAGAAGCTCTCAAAACACGTCGTCAGCAGTTTGTCCACTAAAAGGATTGTGCCTTGGAATAATTCAGTATGTTTCTTCTCATATTTTTCGTATGCTCAGTAGGTAAAAACATACAATAAAAATCATCTTGCAGTTATGCAAAACTATAGTATCATTTTGCACAGTCTTGCAAACAAGTTTAGAAGTAGAGCATTCATCCATAGAGAAGTTGGGAACTCAGAAGTATGTAATGTCAATAATAGAAAATTAGTATATCTTTAAAGATGTAGGCTATTACAGCTTGGTTTTAAGCTTTGATTTAATCCTTTACACGATTATTCTACAGTGCTCGCAGTCTTGCCAGAAGAGCTTCTACTTCTGGAATGGCTTCTCCCTTAGAAGGAGACCCGATGAGATCTATTTTCTTTTCTTTGTTGCCTTCTCCATGACAGGCTTCCTTTCTCCCAACAGCCTTGTTCCGTGCTGTAGAAGAACTTGTTTCCACATCATAAGTAACTTCTTTGGTGACTGGGCTTCTTGTCAAGTTTAAACTGATACTGTGGTGCGAACATGACTTCTCTAGTTGTCCTTTCTGGTTCTCTGCAGAAGATAAAACAAATAAACCTCGTTTCACCATTAAAATAGTATTAACATAAACTATTCCCTTTGCTCACAAGCTAGCGGGGCTCATTGACAGAGCTTTAAACTAGACTTGGAGGGGGAGGGGGATAATATCAGGCTTGCCCATGACAAGCTGTGGGATGAGGCACCAAGGTTAGCGGGACAGGGAGGTTAGAGGAGAGCGCAAGAGCTCTCGATTCCCAGGTGCAAGAAATCGGGCAAAGAAGGCAAGAGACCGGCATGGCTGAGTCGAGACCTGCAGGTCAAACGAAAGGGCAAGAAGGGAATGCACAGGCAGTGGAAGCAGGGACGGGTATCCTGGGAAGAGTATAGGGACGCTGCCCGGTTTTGTAGGGATGGGGTCAGGAAGGCCAAGGCGCAGATGGAGCTGAACTTGGCAAGGGATGCAAAGAATAACAAGAAGGGCTTCTACAGGTATGTCAGCCAGAAAAGGAAGGTCAAAGAAAGCATACCCCCTGCTGATGAGCAAGACTGGCAAACTAGTAACAACAGACGAGGAGAAGGCTGAGGTACTCAACGACTTTTTTGCCTCAGTCTTCACCGGCAATCTCTCTTCCCACACCTCTTGAGTGGAGGGACTGCAAGACAGGGACTGGGGGAGCAAAATCCCTCCCACTCTAAGAGAAGATCAAGTTCGTGGCCACCTGAGGAACCTGAACGTACATAAGTCTATGGGACCTGACGAGATGCATCCCAGAGTCCTGAGGGAATTGGCTGATGGAGTTGCCAAGCCACTCTCTGTGACATTTGAAAAGTCATGGCAGTCAGGTGAAGTCCCTGGGGACTGGAAAAAGGGAAACCTGCACCCATTTTTAAAACGGGTAGGAAGGAGGACCCTGGGAACTACCGACCTGTCAGACTCACCTCTGTGCCTGGGAAGATCATGGAACAGATCCTCCTAGAAGCTATGCTGAGGCACAAGGAGGACAGGGAGGTGATCGGAGACAGCCAGCATGGCTTCACCAAGGGCAAGACCTGCCTGACCAACCTAGTGGCCTTCTATGATGAAGTGACTACATCAGTGGGCAAGGGAAGGGCTACGGATGTCATCTATCTGGACTTCTGGAAGGCCTTTGACATGGTCCCCCATAACATCCTTCTCTCTAATCTGGAGAGAGATGGATTTGATGGGTGGACTGTTTGGTGGATGAGGAATTGGCTGGATGGTCGCATCCAGAGGGTGGTGGTCAATGGCTCAATGTCCAGATGGAGATCAGTGACAAGTGGTGTCTCTCAGGGGTCTGTATTGGGACCAGTACTCTTTAATTTCTTCATCAATGACATAGACAGTGGGATCGAGTGCACCCTCAGCAAGTTTGTGGCTGACACCAAGCTGAGTGGTGCGGTGGACACGCCTGAGGGACGGGATGTCATCCAGAGGGACCTGGACAAGCCTGAGAAGTGGGTGCAGATGAACCTCATGAGGTTCAACAAGGACAAGTGCAAGGTCCTGCACCTGGGTTGGAGCAACCCCCGGTATCAATACAGGCTGGGGGATGAAGGGATTGAGAGCAGCCCTGCTAAGAAGGACTTGGGGGTACTGGTGGATGAAAAGCTGGACATGAGCCAGCAATGTGCACTTGCAGCCCAGAAGGCCAACTGTATCCTGGGCTGCATCAGAAGAAGCGTGGCCAGCAGGTAGAGGAAGGTGATTCTGCCCCTCTACTCCACTATGGTGAGACCCCACCTGGAGTACTGCGTCCAGCCCTGGGGCCCTCAACATAAGAAGGACATGGACCTGTTGGAACGGGTCCAGAGGAGGGCCACAAAAATGATCAGAGGGCTGGAGCACCTCTCCTATGAAGACAGGCTGAGAGAGTTGGGCTTGTTCAGCCTGGAGAACAGAAGGCTCCGGGGAGATCTTATTGCAGCCTTTCAGTACTTAAAGGGGGCTTATAGGAAAGATGGGGACAAACTTTTTAGCAGAGCCTGCTGTGATAGGACAAGGGGTAATGGTTTTAAACTAAAAGAGAGTAGACTCAGACTAGACATAAGGAAGACATTTTTCACAATGAGGATGGTGAAACACTGGCACAGGTTGCCCAGAGAGGTGGTAGAAGCCCCATCCCTGGAAAGATTCCAGGTCAGGCTGGATGGGGCTCTGGGCAACCTGATCTAGTTGAGGATGTCCCTACTTATTGCAGGGGGGTTGGATTAGATGACCTTTAAAGGTCCCTCCCAACTCAAACTATTCTATGATTCTATTCTATGATTCTAAAATAGTCAGTTTCAATATTTTGTAATATAAAAAGACCACTTAATCAGACAAAATTTTACATGCAGATGATGTACTAGAAGGAGTAATGATTGCCAAGGAGGCAAGACAAAAAATATTATCACTTCAAAAGCAGTGGGCTTGGTCCCTTGGAGTGATACAGACTTTACATGACTTCATTAGATTAGTATCCGTATTTCCTACAAAATTACAGATAGAGCCTGACAGGATCCTCCTTTCTTACTGGAGTCAAAGAGAAAACAGAGTACTCAGCACTTTAGTTGTTCAAATTTTAAAATGTATTTAAAAATATTTTTCAATTTAATTATCCATTGTAATAATTCTTCTTTCCTTTGTGATCTTTTAGGCAGCTAAGTAATTTAAAGAATTTGCATAACTTGCTACTTTTTGCTAAACATCACTGGCATTAACTGTCACAAGAAGTTCCACACAGTTAAAATCCAGGAGCTTTGCTGGATTGACATGTATTAACAGACAGACTTCTTTTTTGTCCCCCGTCCCCAAATCAAGTGACTGTTCTCAAAACTAGCACATGAGCGGTCCCTCTCATAGATTAGATCTCAAACTTTTTAAAAACAGGCGTACTCAATATTCATGTAACCTTGAGCAAGGCTTGAAAATGGCTTCAACAAACTTGACATGACATTTAAAGTTTTTTGGTTATTCGCTGAAAGATGTTCCATCATCCCAATAGTAATGACTTTGGAGCACAGGCAGTCACTCATGACAGTGTGTTTTATGTGAGTGCTGAAAATTCCTACCGAAAACAGCTTGTACATTAAAAGGCAGCTGCTGAAGATATTTACTGCACTGTCATTCCCTGACCAGGGGCTCTTGGTGATGGATGAGGATTTTACACACTTTCTTGGACAATCTCAGCAAATTTTGTAAGTACAATCACCTTTTGGGAAGTGGAGGAAAATAAATACCTTCTTTCTATCATCTTCTAAATCAGATAAACAATTCTTAATTAAAATCTGATGATAGTTAAATTTTGCACTTAGATGAAAAATGTAATTTCTATTTTATGCTGTGGAAGATAATTTGACCCTGAAGATGCAACAGCACACGTTTCAGTTTTCCTGAATCACAGGAGGCCTAAGATTAGGTATGAACACATCTTTATAATTACATATAATAAACCCATCATATATAATTAAAATATCACTGTTATGTACACTCTTAAATATCCCATTTTATTTAAATGTTTATATTTATTGATTCTGAACACATATTTGCAAGCTGATAAAAGCATGCTAGCTGTATCAATATACAAAATACTAGCTGTACCATAGCCCTTTTTGTTTACATTCAGACTAGTAGCAGTGGGAAAAATTCTTGGTGTTTTGAAAATCAATACATTTTTTTAAAGTAGAAAAACCCATATTGTCATATAATCAGAGATTAAGTGTAGGTGTTGGACTTCAAAAAAGGCAAAAATAAATTAGGCACTGAAAGTCAGCTTCTCAAGTGTACCAACACCCACATTTTTACTACTTTGCAGTTCAGCAGAGTCTTCACCCTAAAATACTCAAGCATGAGGATCAATTAGGTATGATGAACTAGACTGAATAACAGAGGTAGTGAACACTTACGAACTGAGGCCTCAAAGTAAAATCCAGCAATATTTTCCCCAGTTTCTCATGGAGTGCGAGGGGCAGAGGAAGGTGCCTTAGAGTGAGATTTAGAACAGCAAACAGTCTAAGCAGGGAACTGCTGCAAGTTAGCTGTTAAGAAGTAGCAGGTGTTGGGATCTATCTAAACTCTTGTCCGGCTTTGAAACTTGGTAAGTGATTTAGCCTTGCAGAAAGGTGTGTTCCATAACTTGCTGCCTACAATCTGGAGTTGTTGCGTGGGGATAGTGACTGAGTAAAGCTGAGTACAGCTCTGTCTTTTTCTCCCCCTTAAAACAGCAGCAATCGCGTTGATATTTGTGACTTTCTAGCCATAGACTAATGAGTAAAGCATTCAACTTGAAGGACCAGAGTCTTTCCCTTCAGTCTGAGGGGTCTGGCAACAATGGGAAATGGGATTAGGAAAGTGCCTTAACCACTGTCCAATTTATGTGAGTAGTCTTTGTTTCATCTCTTGTAACTCCTGTGTAGTGAAGATGCCATGATTCACTGGAAAAAACCACAAAGTGTCATGTTCTTCATACATGACACTTTATGCTAGTGATTAGCAGCACTTCCTTCCTCTTTCAGTCAAGAAGGAACTTCTCCATATAGCATTCCTATGCCTAAGTGCATGTCCAGTGTTAGCAGACATGTAGGTAGGCAGTTCCCTGCTCAGCAAACTGGCTGTCATGAATCTCATTCAGAAACACTGAACTTTGCTAGGCCTGGCTCAGAAAGCATACATATTTACTTACAGTCCTAGATTTCGCTTTGGTAAATATGCACCTAAAGAATTAACTGCTGTAACACTTCACATATATATGCTGCTGGTGGCATTCTTTTTATCAGAGTGAAAGATCACTTCCATTTCAGTCAAAGTTTAAAATTAGTTAGGTACTGGTAAGGTAAAAAGTCTCACTAATTCCTCAGAAATATTAATGTCTACCCTGCCAATTTTTTATTTTAATCAAGCAGGAATTAATTTGTGTCAACCTCAAACTCTTAAACACCCTGTACTGCTTCACACACTGATTCAAAACTTGCATGTGTTGGTGATTTGGCACCTCATCCATTCCACTGTCATGACTTTGGATTGTTACCACACCTCCCTCGAATCCTATGCTACAGTGGTAAAACCAAAGAAGTGCATTTTCAACCTATAACTGTTGAGGTGGGTGCTTTAAAAAAGCCAATGCACCTTGCATATGAATTTAAAACTACAAGGCTGCAAGCTGCTGCAGGTTAGCATGTAACTGTGATCAGGACAGTAGAAGAGCTGGACTTCCTTAGTTTAGTATGATGAAGGCTATAAAGCAGTTATTTACTTCCAAGAAAAACCCCAAGTCAAGATTAACTGACAAAGTAAGCACAAGAATAAACAGCCATTAATATATTTCTATTAGAAATTAAAACCTTTTGAACCATCAGATGTATGAAGTTTTGGAATGCACGTATATAGAAGTGAGAGCAAGTAACCATAACCAGTTATAAGCACGAATCTGATCTGTTTCTGAAGACAGGATTTGATATTGCTGCCTGCAACAGCAAGGAAATGGCTTAGAGACATTGGCCACCGTTTTAATCCTATGTTTCTAGAACAAGGGTACCCACAGAAAATCCACAAACCATACAGATACTAACAGACTTTTCCTAAACTACTTTGAACCATTACGTCATGGACATACATAAATTTGGTTTGTGCCTTTGGCAGTAAACTATATTTGAAACAAATTGCAGAATAAAATATTTACACGCTTACACTCCTTGGTTCAAATACACTGTTAAAGAATTGAATATAACAAAGTTACAGAAGGTTAAAAGAAAACTATTCATGGAAAGGCACTTCTACATGAGATCTTGTTAAGAAGAAAGCTTACATTTCTGGAGATGCACTATTTGTCCACCTACTGTAGCAAGGTGTACCTTCCGGCAGTAGCAAGACAAAAAGAAACCAGACATTAAAAATCACTGGATAAAGACAGAACTTATTAATTTGCAGTATATATTGGAAGTAGTTGAGACAAGTTTCTAATGTTTGGTCACTTTTAGCAATCAAAAACTGTCATTCACCTGTACCATAACAATCACTATGCAGATAAAAAAAAGCAAACACTTTGAATTCACATTTAAGTTTTCTAAATGCTGGGCTGACAATACATTTACCCATAATAATTTTGACTTTACTGCTACCGAATGCTTCCAGGTACGAGTTAGGCAGAGATTGCATTGTACACTACTAAAGTCTCTGTGTCCAGCTTCTATGACATTTAAATCTTTTTCTTTCCCTTGTTCAATATCTAACTTTTGTGGGTCCTTCAAACCTATTAAAATTCAGTTTTCACAGATATGAATTTCCTGAACATTGCTGTTAATCAAAACCATTTCAAAATCATATTCACATAACCTACAGCCAAATAGCTACTATCATCTAGATACAAGTCTTTTAAAATTACTTTGATTAACAGCAATACTCAGTAAATTGAGTTGACAGAAAATTGTGCTTAATAGCTTTCCATAGTTTAAATGGTGTCCTAGCATAGAATAACTTATAATGATACGCTTATAATCTATTAAAGGCTACATACTTTATATTCAGAAAAAGGAAATTGTGCACTAGCATGTGAACAAAAAAAATCAGTAGTATGAGACCCGCCTGCTGTGAACCTGGGGAATCAAAATATGATCAGTTGGAGATTTTTAAATCCTGCATAATACTGTTATATATTACCTTTAATAGAGAACAAAAATGATTACAAGAGACTCACTAGAGTAGAGGTATGGATTTTTTTAAAACGGCTAATAAATATTTAAAATAAAAAAGGACTTTGAAAAGCTTGATTTCATTGCATAGTTTCTCAATAAAAGTCTTGATACTAAGGACATATTTAGTTTTTATGTAAATACTTGTACAGCAATTGAAAAATAAAGTTGCAAATACAATAAGAAGAACTGCATTACATGGCATTATACGCTTGTATTACAGTCATACATCTCAATGTGGGGCATGACAAAATCGTAACACAAGAAAGAACAATTGCAGTTACAACCTCATTACATCTTTTACCAAGTTAACAGGGAAAAATGCTCAAAAACCCAGTGGAATATTTCCGAGCTCTCTGGCTTGTGCTCCACATGCTACATCATATTCCTGAAGCTATGTCTATGCTAAGATTTTTCTTAAGCCCATGCATACTCACCAATCTTACCCCCAATGCAGATTATTTTTACATTACGAGTCATGACTTGCATGTGCTAGAAGATATTATGGGGGCAAGCCCTCATGCCAAATGACTTTGGCTTGGTAAAAGTAACAGCCCTATCCCTAATCCTCATGGCTGGCTCCCCGGTGCAGCGCCGTAGTTTGCCTCTGGTTCCCTGCCCCCGGTGCATAGAACTGAAAGTCAGGGAAAAGCTACACCACCACGTTGGTGCCGCGCTCACGGAGTTTCCCAGCGCAAGAGCAGGGAAAAGAGCACGTGCTTTTGACAGCAGTGTGATGTGCTGATTCTGGATGCAGCTGTACAGCATTCCCACAAGCTGGAATTCTTGCAGCAGTCCAGCCTCTGTCTGAAAGTCCTGTCCATCTTGCACAAATTATATTGCACCATCAAGCACATCTCCATGCAACCTTACCAAGTGTGTTTAGACCATGGTCACATACCATGGGCCTTATGAGGATATTGCTGTATATCCCCATATGCTCCATCTAAATAAACAGGAGCCCTTGAGAAGTTAGTCTGGAGATGTTCCTAAAGGGTTCTCTTGCTGATACCGAAGTATAAAGCATTGCTGGTGCTTTGCTGAAGATATAATGAAAACAGAGAAAGAGTTCTAAGCATGAACTACTTTTTCTGATGTAAACTGTGCAATACTGGCTTATGTTTCAGCTGGTTGAGATTTACTTAGATAGACTCTTATTTTCAAAGGCTGAACATGACCACTGCTGGCAGACATTTTGAGGACCTCTCTTTTTAAGTTCAGGACAAGGTGGAGGTTCTGAATTCCCACTTCAGCTGCATCTAGCTTCAGCTCTGAAGTGGATTGCTGTATTGGGTGTAGGTAGCAAAGTTTTGGTAGCAAGGGGGCTGCAGGGGTGGCCTCTGTGAGAAGGAGCCAGGGTTGCCCCGTGCTGGACACAGCCAGTTCCAGATGGCTCCAAAGGGACCCACCAGAGGGCATGGCTGAGCCCATCACCCCTTGTGCCATTCATTCACTCACTGAAGGGACTGAGTGCAACCTGTGGTGATAACAAGAGGGCAGGAGAGGGGTCTGGAGTGAAGCCGAGACTGAGAAAGTAGGAGGAATGTGTTTTCCCTAAGTGTTTTGATGCTTTTTGTTTGTTTGTTTCCCAATACCCAAATCAGTAGTTACATATATATATATATATATAAAGTTGGCAATAAATTAATTTTCCCCAAGTTGAGACTGTTTTGCCCATGATACTAACTGGTAAGTGATCTCCCTGTCTTTATCTTGACCCATGAGCTTTCCTGCTCCTGTTCTTCCTCTTCCCTCCCCACCCCACCAAAGGGGGCACTGAACGAGCAGCTGGGTAGGAGTTTGGCTGCCACCTGAGGCCAACCCACCACAATAGCTTAGAGATAAGAGGACTCCATCTGTCTTCTAGTATTCTCTATTTTAATTTTCCAATTAAAAAAACCCACCAATTCTGAAAATTGGAATTTTGAACTTCCAGATTCCAAACTCTTGGCTTTTTACTATCAGAAATGTCAACAGGAAAATCATTAATTCTTGTTTTCCTTTCAAGTAGGGAATGAGGGTCTTGTTTCCTGCACCGACCCCCCATTCCTATTAGAGCTTAAAATACTGGACTTCTGTGAGCCCTGATTTTTTTCAGGCACCCATCTTTCCTTAATGCCATTTATACAGACCAAAGTTGGCCCTCTGAAATCCATTCTCAGACCTTGGCATTGGTGTTAGAACATCACAAGACCTAATTATATTTCTTAAAAGCCCGCCTTACCACCCAGAAGCAGAATTTAGATATAATATGAAAGACTGCTATAGCTAGAAGGTCCATGTCTATTACATAACATCACTCATAAAAAATGGGATAGCTCCTTGCTGGATAGTATAATGGAAAATACTTAAAATACTTTTTATTGCCACTTTTTATTAGTTTCATATTTTTCCAACAGTTTCCGTGACTGACAAGGGTAGGATTGGAGAATGTCCCCGAAATGTTAAAGGAGTGCTGTGTGTTGTTATGACTTATTTCAGTTATACCCTGCAGCCCCAGCCCTAACACCTGGAGTGGCAGCTGCACTTGAATGATCTTTGCTTGAGAAGTAATTTCTTACACCTTAGTATTTCATGCTAAATGCTCACAACTCGACTAATCTAAAGCAGACAATAATTAATGAGGCATGGAAAAGTGTTACTGATTTTTGGAACATTTAAAAAAATATTGTTATGCACATTTCATTTAATAGTTGCTGCTGTTCTTGAGTGTTGTGTTAAGAAGATGTGAAACACAAGGAATAAACACTAATCAGTAAGTTCAATTTAGATGAGACAAAGTTTGCAGAAACAGTGAATATAGGGGTTTTTTTGTTCATTTCAAAGGCAAGAAGAGAGTATGTCAGCACTAAATGAGGCTAGCATAGAGGATTTATAGAAACTGAATTTCAAAGAAAATCAGTTACAAACTGTAAGCAAACTAATTTGTAATGAGAGGAACTATGCTAGACCAGCTCCCTTTTACTTGACCCCAAAGCAAAGCCTTTAAAAATTCTTTTAATCCCTTACCTACCTACATCTTCTTAAAGACTACTTTAAGCTCCTGTTGATCACTCCATTCAATCTTTTTCTTATCTTTTCCAAATGTACTTTGCATTTGCATTGAGTTGGGACCAATTTCTCTGTTTAAATATATTCTCACCTCTAAAATGGCAATGACTTTTTTACAAGAAATGCAACTTTAAGTTACTGGGATTTAAATTAAAGTCTTGAGTGCCTGTCAAGATGAAAAGAGAACAAAAGTGTGGATCAGACTACTGACAGAAATCACCCAAGGTTTTTATGTAAGTGAGAGAAGAAACCTCTGAAGGTGTCTGACGGCTAATTTAGACTTAGGAGTTTGGCGTCTTCCCTATTTCACTCTGCATTATGGTGGATCTTCTGTGCCTTCTCACACACCTTTCCCCAAACGAAGGCACATTTGGGAGTTCCTAGGAAACTGCAAAATGGAAACTTCCAAAATAGAAACCTATTTTGTGGTCATAATTGATTTTTAGAGCACACGGTTTGAATCATTCTTAACAAACTAGATGGTTAAGTCTCTTAATTTCAAAATGGATAAATAATTAGGCATAACTTTAGTACTAATAGAAAATAAATTAATCTTCTTATTTATGTTGGGATAAAAGGGGTAAAAAGATTAGTCTTGATCCTATCTACATGGATACCCAGTGGCAGTTGGTCTTCAGGCAGCAGCCAGAACTAGGTGTTTATGGGATTTCTCCCAAGGTACAAACAGGATAAATATCAACTTTTCCTCTTCTTTGAGACAGGAGGTGATCAGGAAATTATAATGGTAAAACGGGGAGTTAACATATTCAGTCTATTTTAAATCCCCAAAATGTGGTTTATTACTTGTTTTTTTAACTTTGTTCACAAGTATATTGTAGCTTGCCATTTCAAATCCTCTTCAGAGTTAACAGAGAGTCAAAAATGATGACTGTGTAAGTTAGTGATCTGTGACAAGATACATAGAGGTCCATAGTCTAAAGCTATCCTCTGTTCAGCTGACGATAATTTATGTAGATCCCACATACTAAACTGCCACTGATGCATTTGAGCAGTAGACACATTTAGTCTCCAAATCTGTCTGCATAGCATCTACCTATAGATGAATACTGCTTTCAAGGTACACTTTGATAAAGCATTTCAGGAATATGCATGAAGACTGCTGCCATCAAAGGAAAGCCACTGGCAGCTGCAATGGGTAATGATAAGTAATATGTTGATGAACATAACGAAAATGGAAAAGTAACACACAATTTGTGTCTTCTTTTACCAACTGTTGTGGAAAAAAACACAGTAGGAAGATACCTACCTATGGAAAATAAAAACCTCAACAAATCCAAGCAACAAAACAAGTCTTAACGACTGACCTGATATTTATGAGATTCCACTCACTGTGGTTCTAAATAATGTTGTTGTTTCTGTTAAGTATTTACTATTTAGCATAAACATGTAAAAAAACCTATATAACTGTGTCTAGTAATTGCCTTAAGAGTTTAACACTAAATTATTTTTTATCCACTATTTGTCATGGTAAATGTTTACAAGCTATTCCCTAACTATTCTAATAACTGCTACAAAACCATAAAATTTGTATTTCCTATTTTTATCCCAGACTTCCATTCCTAGATTTATATCAGCAACTGGAGTACTGTTAGGTTGCATTGCCTGAGCACAAATATTTTGTAATGTCAGATCAAACCAATGTGAAAAATTGTCTTTCCCTCATCACCTGTTGCACTCCTCTCCAAAGGAATCAATCTGCTTTTAAGGGGAAGGGAGATCTACAGAATCCTGCCAATGTTTTGGGGAGCAGTAGAAAGATGAAAGGCTAGGGCTGAAAGTAAATTAGGTGAGCGTTAGTTTTAACAGCTGAGTAGAAATGTAGTTTTCTCACATTCCTGTAACAGGTACTGGACCACCGTCCTGGGGCAGTTCCTGCCTACACAGGTCACAGTCACAGTTATCCAAAAGACTGCAAGAATAGCTTATAGCTCTCAGGCTATTCTCATTTTAAAACACGTTTTTAAAACAAGTCTCTGGAGGGAAGTAGGGTAACAGAGAGCGCTGCATGCTGTTGTTGCTATGACAGGTGAGTGCAGTGATTTACTAACCTGGAAAAGTACTATATGAGAACTCCAAATCCTAAGTAGATTGAAAAAAGATTTACACAACATTGATGTCAGCTTAAAGATATCTGTGCTTCTTTATGGCACAGGTGCTTCTCAACAGGACAGAAGCAAAGACCTGTGAAGTTTAACCTGTGTAAGCTAACATCCAAGATTGCCTTCATGAATACACTGGCGACGGGATGAAGCCGAATCATCTTAGTGCACGTAACTTTCACTGTTCAAGCATTATTATCATGGTCCTTTCTTTCCTCTGAGAAAGCTCTGCAGAAAACAGTCAAAAGCATGCTATCAAGGAGACTGAAACTGTGTAGCAGGAAATAGCACATTTTTAAGAAGATCCTCACAACAAACTAAATGTTGGGAAATAAAGACAGAAGAAAAGCGATTCATCTTCCCCTTGCTCTGCAAGGTTGCATATATATTCCTTTGACAATTCTTCTCTCTCTCTTTATATGAAACTCTAATTAATGCTATGTACTTTCACTTAATTATTTCCTCTCTTTGGGATGGACTGTAATTGGGTCTTGCTCATGTGTGGAGGGAGATGGGATATAAAAAAAAATGTTTCTACTCCGCACATGATCCAACCACATGTGTATTTGACACCAACAACTGTACTTTGCAAGTGTGACAAATTACTTTGAGAAGGGACCAGGATTTCTACACACTCTAAAAGAGGAATTATTTTTTAAAGACGACTTTTACTGACTCTTCCAAATATCACTGAATTATCACATGAGACAAATTTGAGACACATTGATATGGGTAATTAATCCAGTCGTGAATTTAAAATGCTGTGTTTAACATCATTAATAGTATGCATTTTTCACGTGATGAACATATTTACCTCCCTATATCCTAACAATTAGACTCTTAGCGGCCACTTTGGCATGTAAAGAACATCAGAAACCAACTGTAGCATTTCCAGTTTCCTCTTTTCCTAATCAATTGCACGCAATTACTGTTCAGCTAACAGAAGTTAATCATGCTATGTAAGAGAGGGTTTTTTTAATTTCAATAAATTTAAGACACAACACATCTTTGCGCTTACACAAGAAACCTCTCTCTTACTGACAGAGTAACTTAAAGAGAAAATTTTACATAGAATATGAAAAAAATAAGAGAGATTGAAAAAATGAACCCTTTACACTCACGGAGAAATCAAGGCAGAAGGCAGTAAGACCTCCCAAGCCACTGAAACAAAGGATTCTTACACATAGACTTGGTTTTCCTTTGTCTGTTCTGACTTACGAAGCAGCCTTGCAAATGTGTCTAGCTCAAAAGGTGATATTAAAAACAAACCGTTAGAGATCATCATGGTATATTAATTATGCAAAAGAAGCCAAACCGAATTTAATCAGAAACAGCAGACTCCAAACAGGAAAAATCTTCTCTTTTTCTGACAGAGACGGTTAAGAAAACATTTATGGTAATGCCAGCGCATCTGCTGATTACAGTCAAAGCTGCAGGACGCCAACATTAAATCACTGAACCATCTTGACAGCTTCTGGGTACTCGAGTTTCATTCTAATAATAATTTGCTGTGAAATTTACCCAAATCTGAAAATTAGCCAGATAATGTTTACAAAGAATATAGGTAAGAGTAAATAAAGCAGCTACAAAATTGATTTGTGTCTGAAAAAACGTATCTAAAATAGATGTTCGGCATGCAGACATTTCAGAGCTGCATGTAAATTGGTAAATCCCTAAAAAACACTAAGCACTTTAAGAACAGAATATAATTTTATCATCCATTTCCTATTGATTGTGACCTGTCACTTTTTTTTGTTTAGAATTGTTAGCATGCTTGTTTGTTTAATATAAACACAGATTAGCCATTTAAAGGCGGCCCGCACCATTTAAAATCAATTTTTAATTCCTGACACCTGAGGATTCTACACAGAACAATATACTTCTTTGTAAAGCTTTAATTGATGCATCTATGTGCTGCAGAGGGTGATTACTTGAATAATAAGTATAAGAGACGTGTGATCTGGTTGCTAAGCAAATGTGAGTAAGAGAAAAAGCCCAAGAAACCACGTAACAATGAATCAAGGTGTGATGACAGGATAATTATTCCATGAACTGTCATGTTGAAGGACTCACAAAACATTGACCTGCACACGATCACACATCAGAAGATTGCCTGAGGGGTAATTAAAATAATAATACACAAGTCCAGTCAGTCACAAAGAGAAAAATATATGCTTAACTTATTTCTCTGTAGCATGCACGGTCAAATGCATTCTCATGTTAAACGTAAATGCTTGAATGGTGCAAGAATTCAGGGGACAACAGATTACAGCAAAGACTACTGAAATTTATCTAAATTAGCATTAATGCTTTTCTTTCTTCAGTTACTCTGGGCATTCAACTAAATATTATTCATACTATGACACATTAAAGCATAAAACCTGTGAACTGACTCTCTGAAGGAAGTTGGGAAAAAATGTGATCCTTTCAAAATATGTTTAAGGTTGTAACATAATATGTTAAAAAAGAATTACTGTTGTGGTGGGTTGACCCTGGCCAACAGCCAAACACTCACCCAGCCTCTTGCTCACTCCCCTTTTCCATGGGGTGAGGAGAAAATAGAAGGAAGGTGAGAAGACTCATGGATAGAGATAATGACAGTTTAATACAGACAGCAAAAGCTGTGTGCGCAAGCAAAGCAAAATAAGGAGTTCATTCACTGTCTTCCATTGGCAGGCAGATGTCCAGCCACCTCCTGGAAAGCAGGACCTCAGCACGCGTAACAGTTGCTTGGGAAGACAAATGCCATACCCACAAACGTTCCCCCTTCCTCCTCCTTTCCCTGAGATTTTATTGCCGAGTGTGACATTACATGGTACGGAGCACTGGTTTGGGTGAGCTGTGCTGGCTACGTTCCCTCCCGACGTCCTGCCCACCCCCAGCCTCCTTGCTGTGGGTGTTTTGGGGATGGAGGAGGAGAAAGCCTTGATGCTGTGCAAGTGCTGCTCACCAAAAGCCAAACCACTGGTGTGGTACCACCACTGTTTTAGTCGCTAATACGAAGCACAGCACCCCATGGGCTGCCGTGAGGAAAGTTAACTCCATGCCAGGCACACCCAGCAAAACTGCAGATACCGTAACAGCTCTGTGCTTAGTTGCCATTGTATGGCTAAATTTGATGAAAGTTTTTCACATGACAGCGTTAAGATTTTCAAGGCAGACTTTAAAACAATTCCATTTCTCTCTCTTTAGGGTTTTGTTCAGTTGTTTACTGTACCAGTTCATATTGGCATACACCTCTCTACAAGCCCAGACTTTAGCTCCAAGCACATAACCCACGATCACAACCCAGCAATGTATTCTGCATATCCTTCTCACATGTAAATGGGCAGACACGCTTGAACTGCCTTTAAACCAGCCATCATCAGTCTTGTTCATAGCAGAAACAATCTTCGTGCTGTCTGTGCTCTTGAATCTGCTTTTTGGATGATCTTTGCCAATTATGTGGAATCACTGATGGTTACTAGTTTGCAACTATACTGATTATAGATGCCTACTCAGTGCAGACAAAAAACCCCACAAAACAACCTATTTCCAGCCCCAAGCTAGTCTGTGGTGGAAACCACTTGATTGCTCAGAAGAATAAATTGAGAAGACTCTTGACTTTCCCCCCCCCGTTATTCCCCATGTAATTGAAGATACTGGAAGACAGCCAATTAGAAGTGCTGTGGATACTCTTCAAAAATTTAAGACCACTGAGAATACCTGAAAAGAGTTTTTTGAACACAAGGTAAGCATACAGCTGACGTGTACATAAATTCATACAGACCAGGATGTCCACAGGTTACTCTCATGTCATGTATAGGCACGATCATTGCACAATTCTAAAAAAGAAAATTCTTTTTCTCCAACCATATTCTAAAGAGAAGCTAAAAAACACCTTTTAGGAAACAAACTACATATAATAATTGTCATAACGACACTTCTTTCTAGAACGAATATGTTCTGTAAACACATTGCTAGCTCATCAATTAAGTTACTCACTCATGCTAAATATGCTGGAGTTATATTCTCTAATCTTTTCTAGCATCTTCATTAGTGCTCATTTCAAAAGAGTAATGCTATACCCAAATAGCTTTAAATGCTAAGAAGGAAAACAAATGCTATTGAAAAATCTCCCAATGTTCAGCAGCTCACTGCAGTCTAAGTAAAATTTAATAAAATGCAAATCTCAAGCATGTTAGTATTAATTTCAAAGTAACATCATATAGAAGAAATATAATTTTCAGGTTTGTGAATAAAATAATACTGCTTACAAATCTAGATTCTCAACATTAGCCAGCAGTGTTAAGAATAACAGTTCAGCAGACTCCAAAGACATTTGTAAAAATTTTGGAGCAAAAACAGTAGGCCAGATATTTATGTATTTTTACTCCAGAAAAATCTTAACTGACGAAAACCATGGGGAAGGGAGTGGGGGGGGGAGAATATCCTCTACCTCTAAGAATTCAGCTATTGCAGTCAAGAATTTATCTGACATCTTCTTTTAAAAATGTCTGCTTTTTCTGAGCTTCCTAACCACAGAGATTTTTTCCATAAGTTAAGCTTAAAATCAGGACAGTTTCAGTAAGATGAAGTGGATGTATAAATTTAACTCTTTTGTTACCTAACAGTATACGTTTGATTACATTTCTGTAGGGGCATTTCCCTTTTCTTTAAATTAACGATTTTTTTTTTTTGGTGGTGGTAATGAATACTCTAAAATATTCTTAGTTAAATTTCAAACCAGAAACCACAAATCTAACTGGGCTTATTATAACTACAACGATGAAATACATATAATTCATTGACTATGGACACATACATATTGCAACTACAGAAACAAAACCAGCTCTTTTCTTCAGCGTTGCATAAAATTATTTGAAACAAGAGCATGCTTAGTCCTGTGTGTCCTTGTGCCTGACCAAAGGCCGTTGATCCCAATGTGAGATTCACTGGACCGAATGAATTTGTGCTGGTTGCCTCAGGCTTCCTTCACAGTCAATGAGGAGAAACAAGCACTTCTAAACTGCGCTTCATTTCACCCTAATGTAGATACTTTAAACAGGTCAAGAGAGCTTACGGTAACCAACTCAGACGTGAATGCCTGCACTCCACACATCTGAAGGTAACTTCTGTATCTGGAAGCTTCCGACTTTTGACTGCAGCAAAGTCTGCATAAAAGGTGGCCTTCCTAGTCTGGCCAGTGACAGCAGATTGTAGAGACCATACGTTCTCTATGAGGGAGGACGGGGTGCAGATTCGGTGATTTTAAGGCCTGATGGAACATTATGGATATTGATCTCAGCACCTATTTAACACAAGCTATAGAATTTCACAAAGCTTTTTCTGGCGGCACAAAGAATAGAATTGAAATAAATTCTATTCTGGTTGGTATAGTGAACAGTTTGGATATGAATAGGGGAACTGTTTTGTACATAATGTACTGACAAGAACTGTAGCTGTGAAAGTTGTCATTATTAAGTACACTGCTCAGCCATTAGCTATCACAATTTTTTCCTTTTTAAAAAAATCCTTCATGTTCAGTAACCTTTTTCTTAAGTAGACATAGAACTTACAGTTGTTTAGGTTCCTACCCCTTACAGATTTGTGATTCCTATACTGTCGTGTAGCTTTGCAAGTTTCTAACAAGATTCAGCCATATTCTGGATTTAAAATCAACCTATAAAACAAATGATTCCTACTTCTGTACTGGTAAATGGAATCCTACCCTTCACATGAAAATCATCACTGCTTTAAACTGAAGTTGGCTTAGCTTTAGTCCTGGCCATGTAAAACTTACGAACTCCAGTAGTGTACGTTCAAACTTAAGAACCTCATATCTACAGAGAAGTAAGTGCTTAAGTATAGTCTTTAGGGATGAAAATAGGAATGTGATGCTTTGTATGGCATGGCAACTCTGTGATTTTTAGATGTTACTCAGCCCTGTGTATTTGAATTTTTGTTAAGATAACTAGCGTAGTAGATGAAAGAATTAAAGGAAAAGTGATTTGAGTCCCATGAAAATATTCTATGAACTCTCTTTCTCAAAAAAAATATCCCATAACAGTGCTTATGTAGAGTATGCAGCAAGTTAAAAAAAAAAGGATAAAAATAGTATGCAGTGATAAAAACTATAACAGCACCTGTTATTCAACACTACTTTAATTCATATAGTCTCATTGCCATTCAAAATAAGTAGTAAACAAACTATTTTCATTGGATCTTATCATCATATTTTATGCATATATTAAAGATTATTTGCCTCTCACTTGTAAACATACTAAATATGATGTTAAATTTGAATTATTCCATAAAACATAATGCTAAAGAATTAGTAAAGAAAAGCATTAAGGTTCCAACATGGGAAAGGCAAAAATAATAATAAAAAAACAACACAAAGGTATTTTTGGTATGAAATAAACACATACAGTTACTTAGGACTTAATCTTTTGAAAAGACTATTTTGATTAGTCTTTTCACTACGTTTAATAGACTTTTACACTATATTCCATCTTTCATTCAGAAACAAATCCAAATGACCTATACCCATCAGAATTAAAATAGAAATGCCATTTCCCTCATCAGATTATGCACAGCTCCATATTCTTTCATGCATGTAGGAATGACTGCGATACACAAAGATCCAGCCGAAATGTATTTCAAATTTAGGAGAGACCTTTTTTATAGGCAAGTACATAAACTTGGTCGCTGAGGTGGTTTTGTACTGTCCTAACTACACAAACTACATAATTTTTGAGTGTAACACAAAGCGTGGGATGTTGTCTACAGATCCTATGCACCCGCTAGTGCTATATTTCACTAAAATAAAATCTTTGTAGAGCATGGTAGCCCCAGTGTGGAATCATTATGCCTGACTCTGCAGGACAATAATGGCAAAGAGATTGCACTGTCAAGGGACTAGTCAAGGGAAAAAGGCAATCTTCAGAGCACAATTAAAAGCACATACTTTAGATATCTATTGTCTTCTTTCAATTAGAGAGAAAGCCTAGCTTAGATTAGTTTTAAACAGATAGTGAGGGCAGGCAAATCAGATCGCGTGTAATTAAGCGGAATACACCTACATCAGACCGTGAACTTTGTTTACCTGCTTTACATGTATCTAAACCTGCCTGAGAACTGCCAGCTTTGAACGGCAATTTCTGACCAATATTCTTTTAAAAATGTTTTTTCAAACAGAAGCGGTGTGAGTCGGACAGAGAAGCGGGCCGAAATAGCTAAACATAGTACATGACAGACAGACGCCGTTGAGAGTAGCATTGTGGATGATAGCTGGCCGGCTGTACAAGATGCACTGACACGACTCCCCAGCCAGAAAGAGTGGTAAATCTTGGATTGGGAGTCCTCACCTACCATAGGAAGACATTTCTGCTATTTGGAGAACAGCAATTCTTGACTGCTTTAAGGGAGATGTGAACATCACTAGGAGGAGACTGTACTTCTTGTGTTAGTTCAGTAACAACAGACTAGTTTCAACTGCAATTCTTTTTGTGAGGATTTCATTCTAAATCAGGTCGCAATGAGAGGACAGCTTGCCTTCTCACCCTGGGACCCTTACCACTTCTAGTTTCAATCAACTGTTTTCATATGTAGTTGCACTTGGTTTTAAACGGTGTTTAAGACTTCTTTAAAAAGATAGATTAGTAAGATGGTAATAAAATTACTGTGAAATACAGTTAATTATATATATTTATATTGAACTGACTATATATGAATCTGCATTAGATAATAAAGCATCTCGGAAAGTATTAAACACTTATGATGGATGAGAGTATTTTGGAAGATCATTTTCAGCTGCACCTGATAGTATATAGGGAAAGGAAGGATAGGGAAAGGCAAGATATCAAAATTTATGATTATATAAATCTAGGGCTCAGAACAGCACTTAAATATTGTACAGTCTTATTTGACTTGGAGACATGAAATCCACTAAATAGGAGCACTTAATAGTAGGAAGTTACAATGCAGTAGGATGCTGGGTCCAGTTTAAGAAAGCACTCAATCACCTGCATTTTCTAGGTTTGAAAAAAAATTGTAGAGAAAATAGAAATGAAGAAATGACACAACTATGAAAAAATCTCCTTGATGTTGTATATTTTTTGACTGATGCTTCATATTGCTTCTCTTTAAGTCTAATTAAATGTCCTTTATTATTACCAAAGCATGAGGGTTTTTTTTTAATTGCGTTGTCATAATATGTCTAGATATAGCATCAGTTAAGTATTTTATTCTCAAAAATACATGAATTACATCCTCTTGCTATATTTATTAAAATATAAATATTAAAAAAATAGCAATTACAGGGTAAAGCAGAATGTTTATTAACGTGAAATCACCATTCCTGGAACTGTTTTTGTTTAAATGTAAATATTTGAAGGTTAGAAGCTACAATTATACATGGGTTATCAAAGAAAATATACAAACTCTGTGGAGAAAACCATTAGCTTTCTTGGACAAAATTTAAAGTCTTTTTTAGTAAAGTCTTCACATAAAACGTTTCATTACATAATTGCCATATTTTTCAAAAAATAATAATGAAATGTAACAGCTGATTGAAGATAAATATTGTCATATTACATGCTCACAATTTTAAGGAAATCGTATTTTTAACTTTGTAACTACTTTACTAATAGGTTTTACTCCCATGAATAGGAAACATGACGTTTGTCCTCATTTGAAAATTTGGTCCTCAGTGTTTAGTATCTTGTGTTTGATAATTTGGAACTCAAATATACAGTATGGTCCTTTTTACTACAGAGAAACACTGGCTTATAGTAGAATGCATATCGTTGCAAGTAAGACTGTGGTAGCTCTACCAAAATTCATTGGTAGCCAGAGTTTTCTAACAAAAGCAATTGAGTACTAGGAGAGAAAATAGTCCTTATTTAAGACTATAAGGCATACTCTAATAGACAGAAGCAATTAAAAAGATATGCACTAGTACACCTTTTAGAAACAGGCGTTGGGAAATGCCTAGTGTCCAGTGTTAGTTAAAGACATTTCCACATCTTGTGGAAAATAACCCTCCGGAGAAATGAAAAAAATGCAAAACACACTCTACTCTAGATTATATTGTATATGAAGAATCTTCAGTTCTTTGAAGATCACCTTTCATCATTGGCCATAAATCAGTTTCTTGCAATAATCACGGCGCTACCTGATGACTTCCTATTCGGGGAAAAAAAAAGTAGTATTCTTTTCATTCTCACTGCATTTATTACTTTTAAGCAGTGGTAACAAAAAATAATCTTCCAACGTAAACAAAGCCATGTCAACTGCTTGCTTCCTTTCCCTCCAAAACAACAGTAATGTTGTTTAAAGAACTGCTCATTTAAAAATACTTGATTTTTTTTATATATATAGCTTTCAACTGATTTCAGTTAAAAGAAATACCAGACACTTATTAATGGTGCATTATTATAATGTAAAATTAGGGACAGTTTAAAAACCCGTTGCTTGATGCAGTTACTGTTTCACAACGGGAGGAATAATTTCTTGTAGAGTGACATGTTCCCTTATGTCACAGCTATTCTTCCTTTACAAAAGCTGTTACTTTGATGGGGAGGACAAATGCCTGCCATATATTACTATGCAGTCCATTACAATGGGTTCATTCATATTTATAATACAATCTGTGATGTTGATGCAATCACTTTAGACTTCACTGTTATTTCAAACAAATCCATAACTGAGAAAAAGGCAGGCTGTTGACAGGAGTTAATGTGGGTTTTACTCTGTTTACAATTGCTTTCTAATCTACTAAATGGCTGTGAAAATTGATGCACTGTTAGAAGTGCTTTTATACACTACTACAGATAAAGGGCTGTTATACTGCAGTAATCTCTGTAATGCTAAATTGAATTTTCGACAGTGTTTTTTTTGTTTTTCCAATTTGAATGTGACAAGGTAGGCTACTCAATTTATGGTAAGCTTAATTCCATCAATGCAAAGAATTTTTCCATCTTTATTAATTGAGATGCCTGTTATTACTAGAAAAAAAACTTGTAACTACCACAATATGTACTTTAGGGAGAAATCTCTTGGTGGCCAAAGCATGGGCCAGAGTCGCTAAATTTTGCGATCAAACTTGTGATCTGTTGAAGCTATGCAAGTGAATCCTCAGCAGGTAAAACATAGCAGTACAGCTTGCAGAACTGCTCAGCTTGCCATGAAGGTAAACAGATTCTGCTTAAACATCACAAAATAAAACTTAGGATTAAATGATTTGCCAATAAACAACTTTCCAGTGGGATTTTAGGGAGACATAAAGATAGTGTTTTAGTTACGTGACCAATGAAATCACAGTCATAAAGAAGTCCAAAAAATGCATACTTTAGTTTATCACCCTGAAAAGGAAGTAAATTGGAAAAAAATAATAAAGTCTTTTAAGGTTCAGATTTCCCTGACAAAAAAGGTGCAAAGAAATACCAAGGCTGCTGCTGATATGAAACAGAAGTACAGAAGACTTCGGTACTGTAGAATAGGAGCCCTAAAAAAATTCCTAACACACTTCTCTGAAATGTCTGGTGTCTCATTAAAACCTGAACCCGGGGAATGCAAGACAAAATGTCTTCTTATGTTAATCAAGGAGCTGCTAATTTTCTATATGAATATGAAAATATTACTAAAAATTAATGAACAGAACTTTTAAATGGCTTCCAATGGAGAGAAATCCTTTATATTCAAGACATTTGCATGTCTAGTAACTTTAAAATTGCTTATGTGTTTTAATTCTACAAGATTTAATAAAGAGGCATAGTTCTCTCAGATAATAGAATAATTTAGGTCAGAGAAGACCTTTCTCAGGGTCATCTGGTTCAAACCCAGCTTCAAAGTGAGATACAGTTGTTAAGTTGGATCATAAAATTTTTTAAAAAATAGGCTGTTAGATACAAAGATTCAAACTTTGTAATTCAACCTTGGTGACATTTAATCACATCAGCTGTATTCAGTAGCCAAACATAACAGAAAAAATGCCCACGCATTTCGTGCAGGACAATATGATTAGTCTATGCAGAGTAGTAAGTAAAATTCACTTACACAGTCTATGAACTAAGGGACACAAATGTGTAGGAACCAGGCTTCATGAACAATAAAGCTTACAGAGCATTTTATTCCTCTTGGTTTTTTTCTATATGACTCAGCATTTCTTTTCTTGAATGCTTGCTTTTTCCCCCTCTCCATTTTCAAAAGAAAAAAGGCTTAAGATCTAAATTCTGTAATTCTTACTCAGATGAAGAAGAACTATTAAAGTTAAGTGCTACTGAGTAAGTCTTATGGATTCTGCAACATAAAGAATAAACGAAAGCTTAGTATGTAAAGACTGAATGATTTTAGAAGATGACAGAATCATAAGAAGATACTTCTGGAGTTGCTTTAAAATGTACTGGGAATGGTCATCACTTATAAGCTATCACTGATGGTTTAAAACTACCGTATTGATTGCAGTTGCAAATGGAATTTCTTCCCCTACCAAATTAAGTAAAATATTACACAAAGGGCTTCTATAGAAAAGTGATTATTTTGTTCGAGCAGGCTTAAGAAAAAGGAAAATCTGCTGCACACCTGTCATTCTCCAATATTATTTTCCTATATTAGATCAGCTAATACAACCTCTTAGGAACAAAAATGTTTCTTCAGATAATTAGTGGGCATCTTCTAAATGCTGTTAAGTATCATTTCATCCCAACTTGTAGCTATTTGTGAAGCACAACCAAAGAAGCTGTCTAGTTTCGCAGCCCTGCTTACTTCAAATACTGTCATTCTTCACAGCAGTACCACAAACGCTGTTTATGTTCAAGTCTGTCATTTCAGTAGAGGTTCTGCTCTGCAACACTGCATTATACAACGTTGCTTTCAAATTTTCAAACATCTGAAACGTTCCTCTAAAACGATAGAACAAAAAAGAACTTATTTGAAAAGGTGTATTCACTTCAAAAAGTGGCTGAATGAGCTATTCCTAAAAACAACTGAAAGGCTTCATGATGTGCAACTCAGTCCAAGCTAATGTGCATATTGCATACTTCAGATATTTCAAGAATCATGGGTTTTTTTCTCCCTACAATTACAACCGAAATCAGATTCCTAACTTAGAATTGTTCGGCTTATAAAAACATTTGGAAAAACTCAACAATTACAATTACAGACATGTTAAGATCTAATCTAGTAGATCAGAGGTTTCCAATAAGCACAGTGGCCATGAAAGTCCTAGTTACAAAGACATGTTAACATTTTGGAAGACTGACTCATGGCAGACAAGCAGAAATTAAGTAATAAGAACATCCGGCACAACCTAAGGGAAAAGAGACATTGGAGAATGAACAACTCTATGCCTGTAAAGATGACACGCGTTTTGGATAGTAGGCATAATGAAACTGGTAACAACTGAAGATGGAGTTGTTACTAGTATGGAAAACTATATGGGGTGTCAGAGTTAGCTGGTCATTTAAAGCATCACAATTTGCAGCATGATTCTGGAAGGCTCGATTTCTTATTTAAGTACCAAAGTGAGGATGACTTAATAGAAAATGTTGCTTCTGTGAAAGCATAAGCATCTCTGCTCCAGCAGGCTAATGTGCATGTGACAGACCATACACACTTCTGTAGAACTAGACTTACAGAAGCTCTACCTTACCACGTGCTAGAAAGAGACTCCCTACTAGTAAACTGTCTTAAGCTGTAATAAACCTGGCTGACTTGCAATTTGTGGAAATTAAAATGACCTACTTTGAATAATGTGTATAACACAAAGGATTTACTTATCTGGAGCAGAATTTGAACATATTTAACAAAAATAGCCATGGACAATTAGAGAGAAATTTGACAGAGTATTTTATAAATATACCTACTTGTATATCACAGAAATAGAACAAGATTATAAATGAACTGTAGTTGCCAAGAAGTTTTACATTTTCAGGTAACCTGTCTGCAAGAAAAGGGCCTTTTCTTGAACAGCAGTCCCGTATAACTGTAAGATCCTGCTTTGTCTAGGAGAAGAAGAGGTGGAAATATGGTAGTCAGATCATTTGATCCTTCTTTTATTCCTTCTCCTGTATAAGCAAACTACAGTTTTGCTGTCTGTCCATACTGGAATCAGTCTGAAATATTAATGA
Organism: Phoenicopterus ruber ruber; assembly: GCA_009819775.1. Classification (NCBI taxonomy): domain Eukaryota; kingdom Metazoa; phylum Chordata; class Aves; order Phoenicopteriformes; family Phoenicopteridae; genus Phoenicopterus; species Phoenicopterus ruber. The sequence continues at coordinate 182,458,717 of CM020215.1, read as the reverse complement.
GATTTTTCTTTAGACATTCATATGAATGCACCATAGTTACAAGTTTGTCCTCCAAATGGCACTAAGATAAGATAGCTTCACGTCTGTTGCCATAATTATTCACTGCAAATACGTTCTGAAAGTACTCTGTAACATGCAGTGCATATGAAGATTTACTTTCACAGAAATGAACACTTAAATCTTACCTGCCCCTTCGATATGTTACAGTTAAGAGCCAATTCATAATATGAAACTGGAAATGGGTGTAGACAATCATCTCCCATCCCTCTTAAGAGTCTGTACACATTTATGGACAGGTAATGATAAAGAATAATCAGGACAGTTAAACAATTGTAGGTGTATACATCTTTAAGGAATTTAAAAATAAAGCTAAATTGAGAAGGCATCATCTGAATCCTAAACTTGGGAAAGCACCTGCAGATGGCACCATGTCTACTTCGTACCACTACGCAGAGAGAATGACATTCTTATATAGTGATGTTACAGAATCATAGAATGGTAGGGATTGGAAAGGACCTCTGGAGATCATCTAGTCCAACCCCCCTGCCAGAGCAGGGTCACCTAGAGCAGGCTGCACAGGGCTGCGTCCAGGCGGGTTTTGAATATCTCCAGAGAAGGAGACTCCACACCCTCCCTGGGCAGCCTGTGCCAGGGCTCTGTCACCCTCACAGGAAAGGCATTTTTCCTCATGTTCAGGTGGAACCTCCTGTGTTCCAGTTTGTGCCCGTTGCCCCTTGTCCTGTCGCTGGGCACCACTGAAAAGAGTCTGGCCCCATCCTCTTGACACCTGCCCTTGAGATATTGATAAGCATTGATGAGGTCCCCTCTCAGTCTTCTCTTCCTCAGGCTGAACAGCCCCAGCTCCCTCAGCCTTTCCCTGTAGGAGAGATGCTCCAGTCCCCTCATCATCTTTGTAGCCCTCCCCTGGACTCTCTCCAGTAGTTCCTCATCTTTCTTGAACTGGGGAGCCCAGAACTGGATGCAGTACTCCAGATGGGGCCTCACTAGGGCAGATGTTCCCATATAGGAAACATCATGCAACAGATGAGAAATCTCAGTAAAGGTTCCATAAAGCTTTTCTTTAAGACTTTAACATTGACTATGGTCCATCTACACAAGCAGTATTACAGTACGAGGAGTTACTTTTCGCAAGGCCTGATCAGATTTTAGAGAATGACAAAACATTTGGATGGTGACAGCCCAACTCTGATGCTACATCTTTGCATGAATAACTGCTGCTTGAAATTGTGGCCACTGGCCAAAATTCTACCATCTATCCCTATCCTAGCCCCTGTAATTCACTGTGGAAGCTCAATTCTCTTTCTTCTTTGAATGGACTATTTTTACTTGGCTGCATATTCCCTGTATTTTTATTCTAACATGAAAATGTTAGTAAGAACATAAAATACACTACTAGCAAACTGATTATCTCATGCAACCAATCAGACTGGAATCTCAATCTTGCTGCAATCCAGTGTAAGTGGAAATGTCCTGTAAGTACTTGGTTTTCATACCACTCAAGTTGCCTTTGGTATGTTTTGTAGCAAAAACCTGCAACTGTTACCTTACTAGTTTTTGTGAAAATCGAGCTTTAGTAGCACAGCTGTGATAGCTAAATCTGTTTCACCTTTTAAAAAATTGTATTTCCTGAAATGCTATTCAATGAAAACATAAAGGAAATTATGATGTATGGGCAAATATAATTAAAATCACAGTAGGATTTCAGCATGTAATATTTTTAATGTTTAAAATTAATGACATTACAGTTTTGTCACTAGCATTGGGTAAAATTACTTTGTACAAAATGCTGTTTCAAAAAGAAATAAAACAAGTTTCTTTGTAAGTACTCATATCTCTCTGCATTCCTTCTTTAGTAGGAAGGGGGCTTCTCAAGAGAATATTTTATACCAGTCAACTCAGTTTCTTAACGTATTATTCTTTATTTTGGTTTCTCTATTTCCAAAATAAAATAACAGATTAAGCCTGTCTTCAAAAGTATAAAGCTTATCATCTAGCTTCTGTGACAGTCGTCTTTTTCCCTATATCTTGCTCGTACAAAAGAGAAAAAGAAATTAAATACAGCTTTTGTAATTTCTATTTCTTGTAATCGTGTCTTAAAGATACAAAAATGGAAAGAAAAATCAATCACAAATGTCAGCACTGTTTTTTTAGGTATACATTGGTAATAATACAGAAGCCATAGTTTCGAAGCATATAATTTAAGTCCAGATTGCCTGATTTACATTACTGACTCCCTGATCTAGCTTAGTTGAACACAGAATTTAAACAGAGGTGCTTGAAGTCAGGAGGGACTTACGTATGTGCTTATATGCTGGGCTGAATCAACATCCCGTTGCAGCAAATCACAAGTACAGTATGTTTAACAAGCGTTACATGGCAAGCATATTTATCTATCTGTAACAAAGCCAAAAATGACATCTCCTCTATGCATTTTTGTGAGTTAGAAGAAATCAGCAGGCAACAATAACCTTACTTAGTACCTACTTTTCCTTAGAAAGAATTATTTAGCACAATAAACCAAAACCGGAGCATATATTTTGAAGTTGAAAGGGAAAGGTCCAAACTGGCATGCTTTAGCTGTTTGTTAACTGTTTGTCTCCTAATGAATTGCCATGTTGCTCTGCATCACTCTGATTGCAGTAGAACAGCTTTCTTTAGTCATTACAAATAAGGCTTTATGCCACTTTATTTACATTCTTATTGCAAATAGCTAGAACTTCACATTATAATAATTCAGGATATTTCTGCACTTGCTGAAAAATAATCTGGTAATGCCTAATACATGATTTTACCTTAAAGAACCTTAAACCCAAATCTTTAAGTTTTTGGGTTTGTGGGGTTTTTTGATACAACTTTGCCACCAGCATAATTCCACCATGGCCAAAATTCTTGCCAGTAATAAGGCTAAGGGAATCGGAATTTTACTGTAATTAGACTTTGCAAACTGGGCTTCTCTTCTGGTAGAACTGTCACAGGGGGAAACTGATATTCAAAGCTTAAAATATGATTACAGCTTAAAAATGAACTAGCACTGTAAATATGCATAAAAATGAGCTTAGGAAAAATCTGAATCACAAATATGAACAATAATAAATATTAATCAGTAATAGGATGGTTTTCATAATATACAACTATTTTCTAGATATTTTCAGTAACATTTCATTAAAATGCTTCATCATCTTCTTAACACTTTAGCAAGTCAAAAAAGAGGGCAACAGTTGTTATCTAAAATACTGTTTGATGGTAGAGATTCTTTGTAAAATAGTTTTTTTATTAACTACATTATTTTAGCCAGGTCAATTTAAAGACAATGGATTTCAGACATAACTGACCTGCTCTGAATTCTAGTGGGTGATTTAGGTACAAAAGTCAGTGTGTTTGTCATCCAAAAGTGAAAAAAAATAACAAATTTTTTTCCTTTCCTTCTTTTTTTTTTTTTTTTTTTTTTAAAAAAAAATCAAACTGTTTTCCTAAAGTTGAAAACGAAAAGTAACAAAAATCATATCCACATTGAACAATAACTATTACAGAGAATATTTGTCACTACTAGTACTCTTCAAACCCATGACTTTGGTACTACTGAAAAATGAATCCCTGACACTAATGAATATATATATGTACATACATATAAAAATAATAATGTCTACATACATTTTACACAGATACAGATATTATGTGTGCATATATATTACACTCAGCTTTTTTTACTCAACAGGCTTTAGTATAACTATTAATGCCAACACAAGTCTTATTAACGATCTATGCCAATAGTTTGAAACAGTGACTCTTCGGAAAGTCCCAGCTGGCAACCTAAACTCAGTTACAAAAAGGCATTTCACCTTTTAACTAACTCATTCTGCCAAGGAAAGATTTATCAAGTGTATTACAAGGATTCCAAAATAATATTTACATAATATAATGGGAAAAAGTACAAAGATGTGAAAAGACGTCTATAAACGAGGCTTAGTCAACAAAAAGGAAAAATGAGAGTCCTTTGAAAGAACAATGGTATTTTTTAAATTCATTTTTAACCTTCCTAAAATAAGGAATTAAACTTATTTTGTTCAAATATTAAGATCTTTTCAGTGAACAGATAAACAAATTCTCTTGTATTTAGCATGTTCCTCTCTGTCTAGCTAAGTTTACATTAATTTCCTCAAATTCAGGCTGTGTTCAACAACTCCTGACCCATGCTGCTGCTGAAGATAAACCTTGTACCGTGGCTTTCCAGGCTATAAACTTTCAGCAAGTACGAAACAATTGTAATTTGATGGATGTGATTTTAGGTATATTTAGTTTGTCATCTGGCTGCTTTTCTTCCCAATTACATGTTGGCAACACAATCCTCAAAGGGGCTTCTTTCCCCTCATAATTGATTATGAGCCATACATCGCAAATGTGGCACCTACACTACATCTATGTAACCTCTTTGGCAACATAACTACTTCATTCCATGGCAGACCTTGTTTTCAGCACTATTTTTATATTCTTTTAAATATTTGAAATGTTTTTCTAACATTAGACTTCTAAACACCGTCTACAGACTTGCTCTTGAACGCTAGAATTATTTTCTATCCAATGAAGATGAACAAAGTGTTAATGCTGGTCAGGTGCTGTAGCTGTGAAGCTAGTTAACTGCTCATTTATCAAACTCTCAAACGGTAACTTTGATGGAAAATATTGCGTCTTCATCTCTAATGAAATTATTGTGTAGTTATTGCATAACAGATTCCAATACTTTGCACTAATATCGACACCAATTTGGCATGACTATACTTACTCTCTAGCATCAGAGGATTACATATAGCTCAGAAAAATAACTGGCAAACAGCCTCCTTCCATCAATATACTGCACATATTCTAGAATACATACGACAGTAAGTGTAGAAAGGTAGAAGAAACATATGGATGGGGAAGTTCTTCACTATATTCAATAAATATGTTGAATTTGATATGCTGAAGAGAATGCTGAAGATAGGTTTATAATATGTCAAAATCAAGGAGAGCTTAGTGTCTTTTGGTCTGCATATTAATCATTAACTATCAAGTGGTCTCAGACTGAAGTCAGCTGAAATGTTCTGCATTTCCCAAATGCCACTAAAAATGCACCTTTTTTCCACTTACAACCTATATATTCTCTTTTCTTAGATGTAATTAAGGAATAAAATAAAACTGGTTTTCTCCAGAAGAGTATATTTTTCTTTTTAAAAAAGAACCTTTTAAAGTCATTGGATATAGCACTTTACTCAACCTTTAAGAGCGAAATTATTACTTAGTGCTACTTATTAATAAAAATAGGTTGGAACATCAACATTTTAATTCAGATTAATGCTAGAAATATTTTATATTCTCAAAAAAATGCTTTAGAAAAGAAGAAATGAATACAGGTTTTACTAACTTCATTGTAAACACAGCCCACATTATTTTTTGCACAGAAGAAAGTTCCCATAGCAAGAAATACTAGGAAAAAGCAGGCTCAAAAATATTGAAATATTGGCACATTTTTAAGTATGAAATATAAAAGTAATGAAATCCCATTATCTCAATGCAGAGAAAATACAGAAAAGGTAGAAAGAAATCAACTTCATTAATTCACAAACCCTTCTATGACTTGAAATTCAGAAAGGAAAAGCACAAATCATGGTAATTGGATAGAATTAGTAAGGATGAATATACAAAGAACAATGTGATTGTGTAAGGACAAAACAGAAACATCAGTGCACAGAATGTGATACAACTAGCAAAGAAAGAAAAAACAAAAAAATAAACCACTCTAAGTATACTGATAAGGAGGAGGAGACCAAATAAAGACTTAGTTCATTACTCAAAAGGGAGGGAAAGCTTTGAGTGGATGAGACCACCAAAGCCAAAATATTTAATGACTTCTTTTACTTCAGTGTTCACTGAAATTATGTTTTGAACATAATTAATACCAGTGACAGAGCACTAACGCACATATATCTGATATTTTCTAGAAATACCCCTGAAAACCTGAGTCAGATAAAATCAGACACAGGGAGTTAGTTAAAGTAACCTCAAAGCAAATTGCAGCTACACTTGATAACTTTTTTTAGAAGAAATTTGATTAAAGAAAACTGGAAGAATGTAAAAGTAGTGACTCTAATAATAACAAAGGAGAGAAGTGTTAGAGAATTGCTCAACACAAGTCAAAATGTCAGGCTGTTTCTAGGCGGTATGAACAGGAGCATCATCTTTTAAGATATGTGAAATCATGCTTTAGTTCTCCCGTTCATCAAGCTCTTTGTCCAGTTTTAGACACCGAACTACAAGAAGGAGGTTGACTTTTAGATATTAAGAGACTAATAAAAATAATGAACATCTGAAAATCTTAATCTACAAGAAAAGACAGAAGAAAAAATACTTTGCTGTTTAGTCTACAGACAACAAAATACCAAGGAAAACAGAGGACAATAAAGGTACTTCAACAGGCCACTTAAGCCTCTCTCTTCTTCCCAAGATCAATGCTGTCTGTCTTCTTCTACAGCGAGATACTCCACTCAGTAATATTTTTTCGAATATATACAAAGAAGCAAAAAAAGGGGAACAAATATGCAAAAAAGGAAACAAATATGCTGTTCTTTTTGTGCAATGTGGATGTATTTGTCTAATTTTTTTCGTAGAAAGCTCCATCATCTTAAAGGTCTCTTCCAACCTAAACGATTCTATAATTCTATCGAGAATGGTATCTGTATCCTCAAACTCACTGTGTGAAGGGGAAATAGATTAAATAAACTCTTAACTATCCATAAGTTGTATGATTCTTAAGTATAGTGAAAGGAAGAAGAGCTATCCACCACCAAAAAAAGTGAATTTATTATTTCTCCTGAGTAATATAACCATATTTTGTTTTACTTGAAATCAAGAAAATACAGTAATACAGCAAGATCACTAATAAGGGATAAATGGATTTGTTGAAAAAACCCCTGTGGCTCGTCTGTCACACAGAACGTGAAACTTCACTTAATTCTTGTTAAAGCATCAATGAGAAGATGACAATGTGCTACCGGTTAAATTATGTTTGTGAACCAGCATTTTAAAGTAAACTTCCTTCTGGCATTCATTAACAGAAATTCCACAGTAAGAATAAATAGAGCTAAGAGAGACAACCCTAAATTTAATTACTTAAGTATCTAAAATAGTCAAACAACTCTTACTTAAAACTCATCTTTCTGTGAAGTTGGGCAGATATAAAGCAAGGGCATAAGAACAGAGTTGTACTGCAGCATCCTAGTGAAAGTATGATCAAACTTTCTTAAGCCTTATAGTTAATGCAGTCTACATTGAAGCATTTGTATTTGCCTACTTCTTCCTACAGAGTGAAGGTTGGGGTTTTTTGTGTGTGTTTTTTTTAATTGTAGAACAGACATACACAGTGATATTCTAAGAATTTATAAATACTCCAAATTAACTTGAGCGAAACATGAACAAAATAATATATTAATCTCATTTGCAAATGATTGCTATAGTCACATTAGAAGTCTGAATGAGCTTAAAAACAAGGAAGCAAATTAAAACTATGTAAGAATTTTTATCAGAACAAGCTTAAAAATGTATTTATATGCAAAATGAAGGACAAAATGTACTACTGTGCCAGTCAGGCTCTATCAAGAGCTCAGGATAACTCTTCTCCCTTTTTTCCACTGTAGTTTTCTTCCCGGCTACTCTATTTCCTTCTAACTACTATTTTTAACAACCTGTTTCATCAGAGATCTAAAATATAAAGTTCTGTCATGATGAATATGGAAATTATGAAGAAGTCAATCAGTGAATGAGCTGGTGAGCTATGCAATAAGAAAATATTCACATAACATTTGGTAGAAGTAAAGGCTTTAATATCAGAATGGTAGTTACACCCAGGCATTTAGATCTACAGATCAGGCCATGTACTCATTTCTGTTCCCAACTATAACATTTCCATGTTTAGTTTCCCAGATAGTTATTTTTTAAATCTCTAGAACTGATCCATGGTTTAGGATTACCCATCCCAGATTAGAATTACCAGTCTCAAACTAAAATGATAGATTATTTTCTTAACTCCCTCGAATCCCCAACAGGATGATTGGGAATGATTACTCTCCCTTTCTGGCAGGTTTTCTCTTAGTTTTTCTCCCTGAATTGGGATAGGAAAATTTTAAATTATTTAATTTTAAATTATCTTAATTTTAAATTATCAATAGCTCAGGTGCCCGAGTACCAGCCTACTGAGGAACAGCCTTTCTCTTGTTTTACTATTCATACAGCACATTCAGAGCCTTTTCTAGCAACACACAAATACACATTATATACATTAATCTCTTAACAGTAGTAGGTACCACAACCTACAATACTTTTTTAAAGCTAGTTCTTTTCATTTGGAATATATCTTCACACAAAGACAACGTGCATTACATTAACATACAGAAACTGATGTGGAAGCAGATAATGAATATTATAGTCACATACTTGAAGTATTTATCCAGAGACATCTCAAACTACAGAGAATTTGGCATGGCTAGGGCAGATTTTGAGACATATACATATTTATAATGCAATAATATATATTTTGAAGTGCTACAGGTCTTAACATGTTATAAGCATACACACATACATGTGCACGCATACAAATGATGAGTGGATGAGTAAACGTCATTGGCTGTCCCAGTGAAATGTCTTAATATAAAACTACTGTGATAGGTGGTCACTCTGTTGTAAATTTTAAGTTTGCAAAGTTTCAGAACACAGAATCTTAAATAACATTCTAAACATAGAGAGGCTTTGTTCTCCTCTCTGTTCAAGAAGACAGAAAAAATATGGTGAAAAGGAAAATCGGAAGGTATTAGGAAGATAAAGAATGATGGAGATTGTTCAGTACCTCGGTAGGATTCAGTTAGGCATCAGGATCTGGTTAAATGTTTTCAAATGCTTCAGAAAAAGGACACAGCCAACTTAGAAATCACATTTGCCCAACCGCAATTCAAAGAAATAAAATAAAGGAAATAATTTCCCTTCTATAAGGGAACATTCTGCATTATTTACCTCGCTTAGCTTACCAATTTCCTCTTTTGCATTGGTCTTTTGCAAAGCAGTAATAGACAGAAAACCATGAAAAATATAATAATAAAGCCACAGAAAGTAGCAATGGAATACATAGATTAGGTATAAATGCATACAATTAAAATTTCAAGCTAAAATGTGTCCCCTGAAAACTCTTAACACAAAGTATTAAGCTGTAAATATATAATCTACTGCAATATAGCGTGGCCTTACCCTTCAAGGTAGGAGAAGGGGGAGTAAAATTAAAAAAATAAAGAAGCAGCTAAAAATAAAAATCTTTTATAAGTAAGAAATAAAACCTAACCTAAAGATTCATGGACAATGTTACAGAGGCAAACACTGAAAGCTTTCTCTGCTCCCCTCCCCCCCAAGGCATTAGATAACTTTTAAACACCTTGAAGTGATTCAATTTATCTCAACTTAGTGCTAGGTAACAGCATTATATAGAAAATAGCTGTAAAGTTTGTTTGTTCACAGTTCGTTGCATGGGTGCAGTAACATCCATTTTGTGAAAAGACCGTACCAGCAGGGAGGAAGGTTGCCTGTTTACCATCTCCTGACCATGGCAGAGCAGGTGAATTTGAACCTTCTGGAGATGGGGCAATTTGCTTCTTGCTTGAGGAAGTAATCATGCTCAGCTTTAGCCAAGTTCCTTAATGCAGGATGGAAGAGGGTGAAGGAGAGATGCACTTTTTCAGAGGACACTGAGGGTAGGATACAAATGGGTTCTGAAGTTTTTTAAGGTCATCCGGCTCACCCACCAGTTTTGATTTTTCACTACATACATAATTACTTTATTCTTTTTTGTATTCTTATATACTAGGAAGATAAATAGGGAGCCTTTGGTGTCTTTTAGTGCACTTCCTTCAAAGCTCTGCCTGAATTGCAGTCCCATCATTATATTCTAATCGAAAAACATGCAAGTTCCTAGGGCTTTTGACATGCCAGCTTCAGAAGCAAGAAGCACCTTGGGAAATCTGAGGTGATTTGATCTCAAGCTATATCAAGTCAAAGAACAGTCTGATGAGATACTATGTAAATGTTAATGAAATGCTCTCCGAAATGTTAATGGTCTAATGCAGGTGACCAGAAGGAGAGTCTCTGAATAAGTACACTATGAAAAATCGGTAGCTACGTATTAGCTTCATAACAAGTTGCCAAAGTAGTGAAATTACATTAATGAAAACAAGCTATTCATTTTATCCATCTGTAACTAAGCTCAAATGCCATACCTTATTTAGCTTACAGGATATGTAAATTTAGATTTTACCTTTTAATGGTTTCATATCTATTTAGTATAAATACTGGTTTTGGAAATGATTACTATTATATGGCTCATGTTAAATAGTTGTACCCAAAGAAGAGAGGGCTCACAATATCTAAGGAAAGATGAGGAATTTCTAGCGTTCGTACCCTTAAGGTCAGAGGCTGGAGTATCAATGTTGCATTCTAAGTGACTTGCTTCAAATTTTGTTAAAAGGGCATAGGAGTCTAAAACAGCAAGCAGAAAACAAAAACTGTGGATTAGTGATGGAGAGAAATCTCAGTTTAATAACTGAAGTGATTCTTCAGAATTTTTTCTGGTGGAAGGCGGGAGGGAAGGGTTAGAAACTGATAGCATAATGAGCGTATCATCAGCGCAGAGCAGCCAGTTTTAGCTCTAAGTCTCAGTAAGAGTCCTCAGTGCAGTGCCAGCTCCATAATGAGCAAGCGTTCTACTCAACTGGGGAACTTAGTGCATTAAACAAATCACAGGATATAAAAATACACCGCTTGTGGAAACAAGCATAAAAAGATCAGCATTAATGATGAAGTGTAGCAGATAAAATAGTGAGACAAGGACACAGAAGCACCACTAGTTTAGATACATCATTAAGCACAGTCACCTTTGACACAAGTAGTTTTGATATTTCAGTACTCCACCTATGTCAAAACCCATGAACTCCAGCATGTTGGAATGGTGTCTTAAAGGTTGCAGCTAATTAACCCAGATTGTCTTCTGCAAGTTCCAGACCTGTTTCTTGTGGGACAGACCTTCCAGGGTTTTTTTTTTTACAGCTTAAATTGACTGGATTTACAGTGTTACTCTTTAATATAAATGTGGCATAGAAGTAGAGAAACCAAATGCATCGTTTTCTATGAGTGAGTTGTGTAGGGTTTTCAGTCAGTATTGCTCTGGTGAGACCCCACCTGGAGTACTGTGTAGCTCTGGAGCCCCCAACACAAAAAGGATATGGACCTGCTGGAGCGGGTCCAGAGGAGGGCCACAAAAATGATCAGAGGGCTGGAGCACCTCTCCTATGAAGACAGGCTGAGAGAGTTGGGCTTGTTCAGCCTGGAGAAGAGAAGGCTCCAGGGAGACCTTATTGCAGCCTTTCAGTACTTAAAGGGGGCTTATAGGAAAGATGGGGGGAAACATTTTAGGAGGGCCTGCTGTGATAGGACAAGAGGTAATGGTTTTAAACTAAAAGAGGGGAGATACAGGCTAGCTATAAGGAAGAAATTTTTCATAATGAGGGTGGTGAAACACTGGCACAGGTTGCCCAGAGACGTGGTAGAAGCCCCATCCCTGGCAACATTCCAGGTCAGGCTGGACGGGGCTCTGAGCAACCTGATCTAGTTGAGGATGTCCCCACTCATGGCAGGGGGGTTGGACTAGATGACCTTTAAAGGTCCCTTCCAACCCAAACTGTTCTATGGTTTTATGATTCTATGATTTATTGCAGTCACTCAGTAATCTGAAGTAGCGTATTACACCTGTGCTCTTGCCGTGGTTGCATCTAGGTAAAACGTAAGATGATGAACAGTCTGTATGAAGTCCAAATAATTTAGACCCCAATTCTTCAGAAACTCTTTCTTCTCACAGGTAACAGTTTCTAGGGTTTCTGTTCCTGGAGTAACATATTTAGGAGCTGGAACAGTGATCTCACTACAAGTTTTTTCAGTTGTAGAAACTCAAGTTCTTCAAGATTATACCCATAATATTGCCTTTACCTACATCGTTAATCCTAGTTGTTTCAATTTTCTTGCTCTCTCCAGGTTCCTTGCAGACTTCGGTAGTCCTTTTGTGTCTGCTTTAAATCGTAGCTTCAAGTGTTTTATCAAAACACCCATGTAATTGAAGCAGATTTCCACTTCTTATCCACCTAACACCCTCTTTAAACTGGATTTTTTTTTTAGAAGCAGTATGAAATATGATCACTCTTTACCTCCCTCCATCAGTTGTCTTTTCTTTCTTCATCCTATCTATAATGTTGCTCTGAAATTAATATCCTTCGGGATAAAACAAAACTAACACTTTTTTAAGATGGAGACGTTAATAAAATTGAAAGAATTCAGAGAAGTTATATATATTTAAAAGATCTAGTTATATTTGATGTTTGGAGTGTAAAAAACTTACAAACAATGGTTTTTTTTCCTGTAATACAAACTCAACAAATTACCATCTCTTTTTGAGAGAGTATTTTGTCTAAAAAAGATGATAAGCCTTGTAAGCATACAGGCATAGACTGGGAAAGATTACAAACGCGTGTGGAAAAATCACAGTTAAAATTATAGGATATGTCTTAAGATATTCCAGTTCCCTATTATATTTAACAATGATATACTTTCAATTGTTGATTAATAGGTGAAATTTTAAAACATTTGACTGACCACCCATCCTACTAGAATGCTATTTTCAAAACTTCACTTGTTACTAATCTCCCATTGCTCGTGTTTATGCTGTCTGCTAACTCAACATTACTTCCCCCACATTTACCCTCCCAAACATATACGACATGTATATTTTATAATTGTATACAATGATAATGTATATATGTCTATTTTATATACACACACACATATATGTACACATACACTTTCTTCTTGCCTTTGTTCTGTTAGACTAAACAAACCAGGCTGTTTCAATCACTTCATTTCAAATAGTCTCTATTTTTCCGTGTTATCCTAGCAACCCTGCTCTACATTTACTCTAGTTGAATTAATTATTTTTGAACTCTGGTGAATGGCATCAATATTTCACTTTTTTAAATTGCAAAAATACTTTTCTTGCTCCAGTCAGAGAATTGCTAACTTTTCTTACAGATACCCTGCAGTGGAATTAAAAAATAAGTCTGATCTTTCCTCCTACTTACCTGTCCGAGTCCTTCCTAGCTCATGAATCCCCAGTTTATAGAATGTATATGATGCTTTCTCATCTCTCAAGTTCTCACATACATAAAATAATTATTGAAACATAGTTCTGTTTTGGAATAAAGTTTGTATCTAATTGGTATACTCCATAATGATAAATGAGGAAGAGGGGGAATGTATCCATGACTTCCATGCATTTATACCAAAATAGGTTTTGAATATTTCTTAAGATAATTCTCTGTGGTGTGTTTTCTAATTCTATAATCCTTACCCTTGTAGGGAATGGTGAAGATGATGATGTGTCTTTGTTAATTAACTCAGCTGGAGCCTCAAACTTCAAAATTGTTCAGGAATCAAAAATTCACAGAGAAATAAGTATGGTTTTCTGGACATTACACTACGGAATAATTTGCGGTTACCTCTGAATTAAGTCCCAAAGCCTTATCCAACAGTCCTATTAGGTCTCCAATAGCCATCACAAAACCCAGCCTATTACAGAGGATCAAAGTGTCATAGTGATACTCTGCAGTCACAGTAGGCATAGCTGGGACAGATACTATATCAGGGGAAAAGCTTCATCAAAAGACTAAACTGAATGAAATCATGTATGCTGCTGTTCAAGGCAAAGAAAAGAGAAAAAAGTCTCTTTACCCATGCAAATCCTTTTAGGTCATAAAACATCTATTAAATTAATGCCACAATATATGATAAAACCATTTCCAGACTAACCTCAAAACTGTATGCTGTCAATAAACTGCATCTCAGTCTGAAAATTCTGATTTACAAAATGTTTTGACAAACATACCCCTTTAAATCATACAACTTTGCCTCTGAGGAGTCATGTCACTTCCTTTTCATGTCAATTCTCTGCACTGCTGCATTGCCACAATCTGCGGTGGCCACTAGAGCTCAAGTCAGACGGAGCTATCAAATCAATTATAACAGCCTGCCACTGTCTTACACCGACAACAAATGATTGATAACAAAACCTGCCTACTTTCAGTTCTCATCTGACAGCAACAAAACAGTCCCTGCCTGCTTTTACTGGCATTTGTCATAAATCAATAGCAATTTCATCACTCAGAAAGGTGCTGTCAACTCTACTCAGTCCATCTGGTTTCACTTTACTGTTATAATTTTTAATGCATAAACTATTCAGGAAGGTTAATGTATAAAACTGGTTTCTTTTAGAATTTCCTATACATTGGCACCAGAGCAACACTTACAAAATACAAAGCATCAATCATTTTTAAAGATAGGAGGAGGAACCAAGAGAATCATGCTATGTAATCTTAACAATATACCTGCACCTATCTTTGCTGGGAATTGTCTCTTTATTAGGTAATACTATCATCTTTATTAGGTAATACTATCATACTAAAAGAAATTGCTTTTTCTGACCCGTTATTATGGCCTTACAGTAATTATAGGTGCAAGTTAGAACAGTGAATCATCTAAATGAAACTCAGACTTTTCAAGCATGAGAGGATAGATAAGCTCTGTATTCTTCCTATCGTGCTCAGCTAGGATGTCAATACTATAAAAGAAAGAAGTAGCTCTTCAATATTCTACGAACATGAAAAAAGAATAATTATAATATTTTAAAACATCATGAATAGTTACAAATATAAATTTGTATTATATTACAGAATTCACTGATCTACCAAGTGGCACAATGAACTGCGTGGCAACAGAGACACTACATATCTTAACACATGGATCTGCTTCACATCAAAGTTTCCAGGGCTGATCTGAAAAGAATTGTGTCACTAAATGAATTGGAATCTTCATTTGCTTAAAGCAGTTGGTGAATGTTTCAACTTTATTGCAGTGTGTGATGCTCTGAACCATGGTATTTATCAGGTTATAGTGTACGCTTAAGAAATAAAGGTCTTTCACAGTTGGTTTTCCAGCAAACCACTGTTCAGATGTTGCTGGGGGGAGTGCTGTTTTAATGGTTTATATCCGCATTTTGGGACACAAACCATGTTATGTTTCCACTTGGAATAACAATGATACTTCTATAGTGATACTTTATAGTAATGTTACTATTTGGATTCGTAATACTTGCATTGACTAAAGTAAGTCCTTATTTAAATCACTTAGAAAGTTTATTTCTGATCCATGATATTAATATTAGGTAGTTAAATCAGCAGAAAATAGCTCCATTAACACCTAACTCTTCTATAAGAGAACACTACAATATGTACAATTCTGGGGGAGAATATTGATTGATCAACAGATAATTCTGTTCTTCCTTCTGCAAAAAAAAATAACACTATCACAGATTAGGATTCCCTATGCTAAACTCTAACGGATTCATGAAAGAACACAGCAAAATGAGTCCAAGTAACTTAAACTGATTCCTAGCAGTTTTAGGACATCCAACATTTTTAAAAAAAACCCCAAAACCAAAACCTAAACCAACCAGAACTAAGTCATGCACACAGGCTGACCGAAACTCCCCTTCTGATGTTCCTGAGCGCTGCCACTTTCTTTTTTTTGGGAACATCTTTTGGGATCTTCCACTTGTATTTATATAACCAGTTTCCATATGACTTGTCTTTCTGAGTTTCCTTCCCTGGGTACTGAGAGAAAATGATATTGATTAGCAGCCTCCTTGGATATTTTGTATTTAATGGGTAGACCAAGATATCAGAGAACCCACGGGTTTTAAAGGAACAAATGATGTACAAATTTAGAATGCCACAGGTGAATTAAACAAGAGGCTGCTCTCTTACATTATGGAAGGTCAGAAAACTTCACTTGCTGTCCAAATGAACACTTATGCCTAAAGTGTTGTCTTACCACTGCTAAGCAATTACTTGAATCTTTAATGTGTAGCCAGTCCAAAAGAGTAGGTTTTTTTTTTTCCTTATGTTTCACTGTGACAGATGTATCAAAACCTAAGAATTTGTTTTGAGAAATGAGTGTGCTGATGACATTAAGGACAATGCTAGCATTACAATGTAAAACCCAAGAAAGAATGAATTCATTTTTTCATAAAATGTGTAGAACAGGAAGGACGTTTTCATTTGGGATGAAAGCCTAACCTAAATGCTACCTTATATCCTTCTGTTAGTGTAGGAAAAATAGTAGGGACATTAGAACCATACGCTATGCTCTTCAATGCTTATCTTAACCATAACTAATGGCTAAAAAAGGTAAAGAAAAAACTGCGAATAAATAAAATATCCTGGTTAGAACTTGCACAGTAGAGCTTAATTCATATTGATGATTATTTGAAAGAAAAATACAAGAGACATTTTCCTGAACCTGTAGAAAAATTTATCTTGCTTCTGCCTAAACTGATGCATCATCTTTTTAAAACAATTTCTCCCACAAAGGACCCAGAAAAGGGCAATGAGGGAGATGATCTGGAAAAATATGAAGTGAAATTACAACAGTAACTTTTCTCAGAAGTCACTATGTTCATTTGAATCCTGTAGCAAAACATGAACCTCCAAAAGAAAAGAAAAAGAAAAGAATAAAGTAGTAGTATTGGTCGTATGATCTACAGAACTGTGTCAAACACAGCATCTTTTTTATTCCCAAGGAATTCAGAGAAGTTGCCTTGGGATTGCATTTCTCCAAAGACAGAGAAAAAAAAAATTGTCATTTATTGTGGCATGTTTTCACAGGTTATTACAAAAAGAAGGGTTGTATGAAAGTTGTGAAAAGAAAGGCTGCAGGCACGTTTTCTTTTGATTTTACTAGCACATCATCCACATAGAAAATTCTGTACCTCACAAAACAGGCCCACAGATCAATCTAAATCTTCTCAGATTTTATGTCCCGACCTAAGGATTATCTACATTGTAATAACTTAGGCCATAAACCTTGCAACTTCACCTAAAAAGAAGATCCAATGCAGTTGCTGGATGTCTTGATTAACTCTGACAAACCCATTTCTCATTGAGATTTCAGTTAGACTCTCAGCCCATCGGGACTGTTCCACTACTCATAGAGCTTCAGAGCATGCACCCATTGGGAAAGTGTAGCTCACCTGGTGGGTAGGTGACTTGTTCATTTCTAGTAAATTCACAAATTTTCTCAAGCAAAGGAAAGAAACTGAATCTGTGTTTCTCATATCCTGGCTAAATGACAAAGTAATCTGGGTGTTGAGCAAAGGCAGTAACATCCATCTCCTCCTTTCTCTATTGCTTTTCTTCCTTTCTCTCAGAAAAGCAAATATTTCATGCCAAATGGAAAGAAATTTTCAATACAATGCAGAAAAATGTACTTTTTTGGTAAAATTTATTTTTTCTCTTTGTCTTTCCACCAGAAAAAGAAGAATATGTATGCACAGCTCTGCTCCAGACATTTCTCTCAAGTAATACGTTCACAAACTCCTCAATGAGTAAATCATTCCGTAACTCCCCCCCTTCCCCAAATACATCTACAGTGGCAGAAGTGCTGCTTCTTGATGGCAGTCAGCCTGCTGTTCAATGACAGACTCACTTAAGGAAGAGCTACCATGTTTATCTTCAGCCTAGGATTTCTCCTAAATCTTTCTGGGTATCCCATTATGACTTTAACAACAATGCCTCCCCCCCAAAAAAAGAAACACCAAGCCAACCCAAACCAACCAACCCCTCATTTTACAAGCAGTTTCAATCATTTTCCTGGAGTTGAAGGAGAAGAATTGAGTGAGAGGATTGGATGTTATAAATAGATATATGTGCATGGACAGGAAAGAAAAGCAGAATGGCAAACATTCTGCCTTTTAAGCCAGTTTATGTGGTACGAAGGTAATACAAATCTCAGTCACCTCAAAATACAGTAATCGGTTTTAACTGTAAACCAATTTTCACCTTTCAGAAACAAACACAAATTATGTCCTCCTTTAATGAAATTTGTAGGGTTGAATGTAACTGGCTATTTTAAGGATTCTTTCTAGTATGTAAAGAAACATGGCTTAAAAACTCCACTTTTAAGGTTGAATGTAATTGGCTATTTTAAGGATTCTTTCTGGCATGTAAAGAAACATGGCTTACAAACTCCATTTAAAGCTGAGTAAGTACAATACACATTTGAAACTACAGATAATGCCCACTTGTGCAGGAAATAATATGTGACTGCGTTACTACCATCAAAGCTCATTGCTACACATTAACAAGTAAGAGGGACAATTTCATTTTTATGCCATTTTCACGGAAGGCAATTAGAGTGTGTGTGCGCGCGCTACTCGTAACCATGTGCATTCCTACATAAATACTGCAAAAAAAAAATTAATTGCATCATCACTAATTTCCCTGGAGTAGTACCAGTGTTACTCCATTTTCCAAATTTGCCTTTTAAGCCGCACAGACTGCTTCGCTAACCGGCAGAAAGTAGACACCCACCACTAGAAAGTTTTGCTAAATGTGCAACAGTTTTTGAAACCCACCAGCTGCCTTTGGCTGGGCTCCTCTTCAGCTGGGAACGAATGCCTTTTGCCAGCCAAAGGTTTGGAGGGCCCTGGCTAACCCCCGACTGGCACCCGCAGCCTGGGGAGGGCCCGGGCGGCAGCAGTCGGTACTCGCCCCGCTGCCGCTGTCGCCATGGCAACCCGGGTTGCCTGGACGACGCGGGGGCATCTCACGGCTGATGCTCCCCAACACGGCGGCCGCGGCTTGGGTTAATACACTCGTTTATATACACTCATTTATCCGTGCTTCACATCCCTCCCCCTTTATTTCCCACCTTAATTCATAAGAATCTGGTTTTCTTCATCCTTTTTTTTTTACCCTCCCAGCCCACACTACATCCAGGTCAATTTTAATAACCAGGAACATCTGAAATACCTTTCTTACTTCTTCTCTTACACAGCCGTAAAAACACCTGGAATACAGCCAGACAAGCAAATGCAAGAAGTCCATCCAAATATGCTGATTTTTTTCACAGGTGGTTTACATTCCTTTCACAACAAGCGATGGGGAGAAGAAAAGATTTATTCCTAAACAACAGAGCTGCTATAGCAATGGAGTGAAGGCAGCTATAGGGGTGGGCAACAGTCTGCATGGTGAGCCAAGATAAGAGGAGACTGAAATTTAATTATCCCAAAGCACATGGAGTTGTTAATTTGAGCTGAATTTGAATTAACTGAAAATATTTTACCAGAAACTAAAACGTGTAAATAAAGTGTTTCAGAAGCACTCTTCAAAACTTTTAACCCAAGCAAAACAGAGAAGTTCACACTGCTTTTTCCTGTTGGGCCACACACGTAAGTCAGGAAGCTGCTGTGAATTTTTAAACCTTTTAAAACATCTTAGACTTACTACTTTTTTTGATAATGCTCATGAATTTATCAAATGCAAACTCCACTCTGAATAATGGCTATAAAGAGTCCTTCAGCTGACTCATGTTAATGCAGCTGGGCCAACGAACTGGCTGGTAATTAAATACTCCCCACAAGAAACTAGCACACTTGAAGTCTCCAAGAGTCAGTTTGGCTACAATGTCAGCTGCCACATTTTTTGACAGCTTCCTATATGCAGGGAAAGAGCGAAAATGAAGATGCTTTACTGATTTCTTTCTGCAAAATAAGTGCTTTCTTTTCTGTCTCTCTCTCTCTCCTTTTTAACATGTAGAGAATGGCTGTTACCAGACTACATTAAAAACGTGGCTATCAGAAGATAAATTTTTATTTCTAGCACCACTGTTTCTGTGAAACAATTTATTTTCCTATTTCTGTTCATATTCAAAAGCAGAAAAAGAATGGGCACAAACCAGTCAATTTCTAAAAACAAACAAGCAAAAAACTATAAACACTTTCTTTAAACTAATAGCTGTCCTGCCCCAAGTTCTACTTATAAGGTAATAATTTCTACTGCATTAGAAATCAAACTCTTAGGTAAACTCTCATTTTGATAAGGAAATATGCAAATTTTTTTCATAAGTGCCGGTGATAGCACTTGGATAATTTATATATTATCTTGTTGCTGCTTTGGAAGGTAGTCTTTTTTAACTTGCTTTAAGCTTTAATTTAGTTTGACAAATAATATTAGTTAGACCATTGTATTTCTTGTTTCCTTAAACTGCTGAAAATGTAATTCATCAACAAGAAAGAAATAAGTAATATTAATTGGAGACCTAACTTTGAAATAAAGAGTAACCCAGAAAAATCACTGCTTCTGTTTGATTGTTGCACTGTGATCCAGTGAGTATCAAGGTTCACTCAATTTTTAGTTAATAATTAATGAGATTTTATTTACAAAAATGTAAAATGAAAACTAGTACTGATACTTCCCATGAATACAAATTACAACAGAACATCTCTCGTGCATTCATCAGTAATGAGGTATTATATGCACTCCAATCATAAATCACAGTGGAAAGTTTAACTGATAGAAGTTCTATTCTTAGGTTGACTTAACAAGTCTGGACTGATTTACTGAGCAAACTCAGAGATATTTCAACTTTCTTTGGGTGAATTTGTTCACTTCCACACACCACTTCTATACAAGTGTAAGAGCTGGTATTAAATCCAGCACTGCACTACTCAGCTCATATACCTCAAAGACACTCCTCAAAAATGTTGGGTAAAACATCTGTTAAAGTATACGTTACTTTCATTAAAAGAAAGAGGAAGGATTTCAACATTTACTGAAAATGGTATAGGTTCAAAGCTCAACTTTAATTTCTTTGATAAACCAAACAAGAACATGTTAAAAGGACTTGAAATATCAATTATGATACTTTTAATATTATGTGGTGTGAGAACCACCAAACTCTTTTTGTCCCGAAGAGATGCAATGGAAGTTGATACTACAGAGCAGCACTGTGCTTCAAAGGAACAAAACAATTCAAGGCCAATCTATTTTTTTCATTTTTCTAGTTCTTGCCAGTGTACCTCATGCAAGCGTACCAAGTGTACCATTAGCTCTAAAATCCAAAAATCTTCTTCAGGGCAGCAATGCTGCAGTGTTTTCTGAAGAAGTGGACTTCTCCGCTAGTATGCTCATCATATTCCAAGAAAACTAACAGATTATAAAATTTTACTGCGCTCAATTAATTTTTTGAAGGAGGACAATTTGATGTAAAGAGAATTCCACATTAATAACTAAAAAAAATTAAGGGTGAAATCTGCAACTGAAGCCAAGAGCATAAGGCAGTGGAGCGTGCCCTTTACTAACACACATACTGGCAGCTTAAAAAGAGCTTTCCGATTTCTCATATTTTTCTATTGTTCTCCCCAACTTGTTCAGTTTAGCTTCGACAAAACCAGACCTAGGAAGATTAATTTTAGTCAAACTTTATTTCCATATAAAATACAGTTAGTATTCTTGTTAAAAAGTCTTCTTGACCAAATAAGTTCTCTTATCACATGCAGAAAGGTATTCCTTATTGCAAACATTTAAATAACTTTCACTATGTCAATGCAGGCTAAGGGAATAAAGATTTGCAAACTAAAAATAAGAAGTAACTTTTTTTTTTTTTCTTTAAAAAAAAGGGCTAAATTAAAAGCAGAGAAGTGTTAAGTATAAGAGAAAATACCCTGCAACTACTCAGTGTACTAGCATTGGCCCTGGTGAGGCCGCACCTCGAGTACTGTGTTCAGTTCGGGCCCCTCACTACAAGAAAGACATTGAAGTGCTGGAGCGTGTCCAGAGAAGGGCAACAAAGCTGGTGAAGGGTCTAGAGCACAAGTCCTATGAGGAGCAGCTGAAGGAACTGGGGATGTTTAGTCTGGAGAAAAGGAGGCTGAGGGGAGACCTTATCGCTCTCTACAACTACCTGAAAGGAGGTTGTAGAGAGATGGGGGTCAGTCTCTTCTCCCTAGTAACAGACGACAGAACAAGAGGAAATGGCCTCAAGTTGCACCAGGGGAGGTTTAGATTGGATATTCGTAAAAATTTCTTCACCGAAAGGGTTGTTGGGCATTGGAACAGGCTGCTCAGAGAAGTGGTGGAATCACCATCCCTGGAGGTATTCAAAAGATGTTTAGATGAGGCCCTAAGGGATATGATTTAGTGGTGGACTTGGTAATGCTAGGTGAATGGTTGGACCCAATGATCTTGGAGGTCTCTTCCAACCAGAACAATTCTATGATTCTATGATTGTAGAAGCACAGATGAAGAAAACCTTGATGGATTGTATGGTGCAATACTAGAGCTAGCAGTTCTTAAAATGCATATTATAGCAATTTCTGGGCAAATCCAGAGTCTGAGTGACACACGGTTTTGGATGGGAGATCTGAGTGTATGATGTTTGAACCTTGCCGCACCACCTCCCCCTGGATCTTTAAGAGGATGTAAACAGTATGGCTATCTAATTTAAAAGTATTTTATGAAGTTTGGGCAGTATATTACTTTAAGTTATTGCTGACTTACCTCTCTTTTTGCTTTCTCTTAAGCAAGCTAAAACATACTTTTTTAATGCATCCCTTTGTACTTTCAGTTATTAGAAAAATAACAATTAAAAGTATACCGTATTTTGTATTACTATAGCTTTCCCAGAAAAGATTAGCTAGAGATCCCTTTGCAGCCTTTCTGGTTGCTTAGTTCCTTCAACATACACAATTTCACCAAAGCTTTATGACTAATGTGAGTGTAGAAGATTTCTATAATAAGTAATATTCTCATTTAGGCCACAGTGCATTTTATAGTTTATTGGTACAGGTCAAAAATGCCATTTTTATTAGGCTAAATCTGCAGTTACAGACTGAAGTAGAAGTAAAATGTTTTATATACTATAGTTAAGTGGTACTGTTGAATGTTCTAATGTCCTATAGCACTGACAGATGAGTAAGAAAGATGGGCTTAGAATAAGGAAGTGACAAGATGTGGCTGGGAACAAGAAAAACTAGGATTAGGTATCACTTGTATGGCTTCAGAAATAACTAGAAAGGAAGAAAAAAAATCCATGAAGGAAGATCAGACCCCAAACTAAGAAATTAGGATACAGCTAGTAGTATCCTCAATTAAAGACACAGTCATTAACAGTTTATTTTTTAACTTTTAATAATGAAGGCAAACCTTTTTTTAATTGACTGTCACTAGAAATTGGAAAAGGAAGAAAATTATTCCACTTCAGCATGCTTTGTTTTCCCTCCGTCCCATAGGAAGCAACTATTTCAAATAATATAATATTCAATCTTAGACCATAAGATTCCTATATTTTTGACCCCATTGAAACGAACCCAACATTTTATAATAGAAGATCTCACTACGTAACAAGTTTTCAACAAAATGATCTCAGAACAACTGCTGTTAGGTGGATAAACAGAGACTGGGTAAACTCAGCGGAGAGTAATTGGCTGTGTCCTGTTTTCAGTCAGCGGCTGGCAACAGAGAAAAAAACCAGACTTAAAGCACCGGGGTAAGCTTGGAGACTGATTAGTCAGGAAGCTATTGCTAAAGGCAGCAAGAGCAGGAGCTATCCCAAGAGCTCTCTCACAGCAGTTTTCTCTGCCCTGTGAGACACAACTGGAAATCCCTTAATGCACTCTGCCCTTCATTTATTTTTGCTACTGGACATTTGAGAGCATTTAAGAACGTTACTTTTTTGAGTAGTTGCCTGATGATGGATCACACAGAATTAAAACGATTTTATGTTTCTTAGGGAAAGGGGAAGACTACCATCTACAGTACAATTATAAAACTAGGGATTACCTGATAGCAAAGTACTTTTTATTCTGTGCTGAATAGCCAGAACAGAGTTTGCAACTACTCACGCATCAATCTTGATTTACTCTTTATGCTGAAATGATGAACTTATCTTGCATACTAGGAAGGCTACATGACAAAGCCATGGTACTGATTCATTTACTGTTAATCCAGCTAGTCTAATGAAACACTAGTACACTCAAAAATATTATCACTGCAGCTAGCAGTATAATATAAATTACACAAACACCCTCTATAGTAAAGGGAAAGAGCTGAGTATCAAAGTACTAGAATTTGGAAGCATGACAGAGTTAGCTATCCAAATTTAATGTAAATTTCATATATATACATTGTAAGAGAATTACTTTTTTTTTTTTTCCCCTCACAAGAACTTGCATCATTCATTGCCTAAGACAGAATGTACTAACTTAAAGAGCAGCTATTCAAGCTATTGTTTATCTTCAGTATTGAGTGCGCTGTGCCACATTTTAACAACTTTATTATAGATAATTAAAACACGGAGAAACCTCTTCAGGTGTCTCAGCCTCAAGCACTTTAAACTAGAGGCCTGAACTCATTGACTATCAACAATTTATATAAGCTAACTCCTGTGTAAGATGGGTATATCCCTCTCTCTAGCCAGTATAAGGAGCATAAGCTCCCTAAATTGTGTATCTACGTTTATGAGGTATTTCATCTCTTCAAGAGATTAAATACGTACATTAATTTTGGGAGATCAGTTAAAAGTGCTTAATACCTGATATCTCACTGTCATTAACATCATAAAGCACTTTACGTGTTTAGTGCTTTGATCCTACTGTTTTCACTGCAGTTGTAGATGTTTGGTACATCTGTAAAGCAGACTCTGTAGACCTCAGCTTAAGAACCAAACAATGTAAACTGGGAAAAAAACCCCAAATGACCCCAAACCAAAGCCAACCCTTCTGCCTCCCCCTCTAAATGGTTTAGAACCAGAGGAAATGGTAGGGCACTCTATCAGCTTCTAGCATTTCTTTTGATGTAGCTGTCATTTAAACTTATCTCATTTTTAAAATACTGACCAAAATTTAAGAGAGTCCTCCCCAAGTTCTTCCATTGGCCTAATTTGGCATCACGTTCATATGAATTATCAGCAGGTTTGGAATCATTAGATTAACTCACCCAGTTCTTGAGCTAATGATGGTGGGGTGAAAGATTAGACATCATAAAGTTTACTTTCTCATGGAAAAGATGGATCAAAGAAAATATTTCTATTTTAGAACATAGGAAGAAAAAGTATATTAAGTCTCCCTTCTCTGGTAATGACAGCAATAAAATGTACCCACTGAAATAAGAATAGGTCCTCAGATAAATTTCTCAAGAGACAGTTCTTATGGGAATAGAAAGCAATTTTGGCAAGGAATTGAAGTAACGTATTCAGGGAGGAATCTCTACTTTTGAAACTAAGGAAACACACAAAAAAATAAATCACCAAATGTAATTATGACTACAGCAAAAACCAAATAAAACCCCAACCTTATAGAAAGCTATAAAAGCAACAGAAGCCTTTATGTAGGAGACCATTTTTGTAAGATGTTTCATTCTATTACATTGTAGTTTGGATACTATCTCTATTAATAGAGTATATATTCTGATCCCTTCTCCAGAAGCTAGAGAAAACAATTGGAAGATCAATGTAGCCCATCGGTCTCCACCTTGAAGACTTATTTCTCTGGCTAACCTCAAAATGCTGAAAATCTGCTGAGATTTCATTCCGTTTCCCTGTTTATGACACTAAGTATTCTCAATGTTATCTTTTCAGTTTCTAATTTTATCATTTTACTATGCCACAAGGAGAGAGAAAATCAAGGACTACAAGTTTGAGTACAATGTAGAATAACTTCACTCTTAGTTTTCTAAACATCAGTTTTTAGATTTTTGAAAACCTAAGGCAAATATGGTCAAACTTGTAGGGTCAGATCACAGTTTTTCTTTGATTCCTCCATATGGAGTTAGATAAATATCATGCGACAATAAAGCATGAGAAAAACTCTTTCCCCTGATAAAATAAAACAACCTCACCATTACAAAAAAGTCTTCTTTTTAAGATACCATGACAAAATATTGTAACAGAAAGACCATGCTACTAACAAGGCATTGTTATAGTCTTTCAAAGAAAGAAAGAAAGAAAGAGTGTATATATTAGCAATCCTGTTTTTTGCAGACCTTGAGGAAGTAAAATTTGCTAGGAAATTGCATGGACTTCAAGTAATGTTTCTGTTTGGTTAAAATGATCTTGCTTTAAAAAGTTTTTTTCAAAAAAAACCCATTACCATGCCAAGAACAAGGATCAAACTACTTTACAGTGTATGCTGAAAGCGAACAGATTCTTGATTAGCCCCATGTCCTCCAAAATCCAAATGTTCGTTCTCAAAATCACCTAAACTATAGCTTCTCATCTTGGATTTGTAAGCTACATCAACATAAGAAAAGAGGAGTTACCCTCACACTACTCCAGATCATTCAGCACAAGTCTGGCTATCATCTTTCCTTCTGCCATTCATGTGAAAGCTACACTTCCCCTACGTCCCCTACAATTTCTTTCTTTACCACTCATGATCTCTAAGTTTGAGCCACCCAGAAAAAGTCTCTTGAGGCTTCTGATTATTTTGCTGGGTGATTGATGTACATTTTGCCTTAGGCATGTATGACAGAAATACACAAGACATCTAGTTTTGGAATGAAACAAAGATGATACTGCATTTATCAAGCAACTTACAGACACAACCACAAGTTCTGGTTCAACTTAAATGCCAGTTTCCCTTTAGAGTATTCCAAAACTTGAAAGTAAAGCTTCCAAGTGTTCCTACCCCAACAAAGGGAAGAAGCTGCAGGATATCCTTGTTTTCCCTGCATCTATTTAGTGTCCTCTATTTGTACCTTTGCAGAGCATTGGCTTATAATGGAAAAAAAAAGCAGGCAGTAAACATAACTCCAGTATTTCTTTTACACTGTACATTTTTGCTTCGTTGCAACAACTACTTAGGAAAAAAAATGAAACTAAACTCTCCCAAAGGAGTGAAAACACCCCAGAACATTAAAGGAATACATTCATTTACATGGCAAAGAAAGATGAATTAAGAAGCGTGTTTAAAGAATGTCATGAGTAATGATTTGTGCTTTCTCTACATCTTTTAAAATACCGACTAAACAATGTTGCATTAACCAGACATCACTTGAGTCACAAAACAGACTCAGGTCAGGGCTGATACACTGTTTGTTTCCATCTCAGATCTGGTCCCCAGTGGAGTCTTTTAACCAGAGAAAACTCATTTCTAATGTCTAGCTGATGAAATTTCCCTACCCAATATTTCACTTTTTTTTTTTTTTAAAGAAAGATAACCCCTTTAAGAAGATATAGAGATATATATATATATAAAACAATATAAAGAGCATTATGGTGGTTGTTCAGTCAATACATACATCATTTTTTCTATTTGGATCAGAGTTCTTAAAGCCTTTGAAGAAAGAGGCAGGAGTTTAGATATTACTTGTTCTTAACATTCAGAAAACAGAAGTGAACGCATCTGGTAAATTGATAACTAAAATCTTGTTTAACAAACATGGAAAAGACTTGAAAAGTACTCTGAGAAGTGACAGAACCTCTTTGCTATACAGATCAACTCAGTAATTTTCTTCAAATGGGAAGTTCTGCGTGACTAAACAATGAAAAGACAAATATGGGTAAATTGTTGGTAATTTACAGCTCCTTTTGCAGATTTAAGATGGTCCATTGATGCATATTCAGAAGAATGCTTTGAATATATAACTTGCCTGCCATAGCTTTTGGAAATCTGGTTACCTAGCTAGACGATTATGAAGCTGACATTTACTATATGTGCAATTATGGAATATACAGTGTCACTGCTTTCAAATGTCACCTCTTTGCCACAGTTCTTATCTTGTAGAAAATGTCCCTGCCTCCCTTGAGAGAGGCGGTCTTATTCAACTAGTACCAATGAACACCGGCAGGATATTTACAAAAGCAATTAGCTCTTCTGAGTGCTTAATTTGGCATCTTCAAAGGGTCTCACTTTAGGAATGAAGTTGTCAAACGCCTGGAATATAAGCCCCATTATAAGGTCCACCTTGTCTCAAGATGGCACCTAAAATTTTTACTCTTAAAAAGCTTTGGTTCTCTTTCTTGCCTATATTATGTTCACATATAATTCTTTATGATAAGGCACAAAATGTGTGTGTCTAACATTAAGTTATGAGAGAGGGTGATCACTAGAAAAAGATCCTAAAAACTTTGCATCAAAATTAATCTTATTCCTAGATATTTTGGAATGGAAATTCTTCAGGGCCATCTCTGTGAGAGATGGTATGCGTATGCAAGTATGGCAATGGAGAAATAGTTCTAAACAAACGAATAAAAATGAGTAAATTCATTTTCCTTGTCTGGATTTTTTTTTTCCACACATGCAAAATTGACTCTTGTGGTCACAGTTTCTTTGAACTCTGCTGTCTGCTCTAGGAAAAACCACTTTATTATAAACAGTGCAGATGGTTTCAGGGGAATTATTGCTGTTAGAATAAGCAGCAATTTTTCTTGACTTATGAAGTCAATATTGAAGTGAAGCTTTGGTCTTAAAATGGGAACAACTGAGAAATACATTTTGTTTCTGGTTTTTTTTTAATAGAAATTCTATTAAATGTTTTCATTTCATAACAGTGCCTACAGATATTCCAAGTCTTCTGCTGAGGAAACTTATCTTTTGAGTAAAACTTCACAAAGCCTTACAAAAATTTTCTCCACCAGAGGTACAAACAGTGATGTTTTTAGATTGCATGCAGAAAGAAGAATAGGCTAACATGCATAGTGCCTTCAAAACAGTATCTACCATGAAGAACTGGTAGTGCTCAAGAATGCATCTTTACTACTAACATATACTGAGTAAAAAGTTATCTTCACAGGTTTCATTGTTTCGCCAGTGTTAGGTACTTCCTAATGTTCACTACATACAGTTGTGGAAAAGACAGCAACATACTTAGACTTAAGAAAAAAAATAAGGAAAAAGTAGGTTGAAATGTCAATCATAGTTTGCTGTCATATACAGCAATGATCAAGTAAAATAGTGACCTCTCAGTTGTTGTACTGTCAGTTTCAAGAATTAAGATGAGCCTGAGCTCATTGTCAGCTATGATTGTCAAAAATAAGGTAGCAGAGACACTAATATGAACCTCAGATGACAGTTCTATTATGAATAAGAGATTAAAAAAACCCCAACGAACATAAAAAAGGGTTTTCTTCTGCTTAATTGGGACCTGAGTGACATTGCTTGACAAGGATTTTATTTAACAGAGATGTTTAAAATGCTTCAGACTAAATGTGACATGAAAATTATTCTATTGTTTATAGATTACTGAACAAACAGCTATAGTAATTACGACTATCTCTTACCATGGAAGATTGATTTGAATATAGAAACAAGACCTTATTGTTACCTTTGGAAGTATAGTCCACAACCCAATTACTGATTGCAACAGAAAGATTTCTTTCAACCTTTTCAGTCACAGAAAGCAATCTGTATTTTTTTACTTCCATTTTATTATAGCTTTTCTTTACTCACAGCATTTTGAATACAATCTATTTGTAAAGAAAAAACACTTTCTGCTGCATTTGAGGTATATATACATGCAATCAAAGCTGTATCTCGAATTTATATTCATGCATTTCAGATAACATTACCTTGGTTAACGTTACTGCAAATAAATGTGTAGTCATAGCAGCAGAGAACTTGATGCAGGCTGCAAAGCCTGACCGAAAACTTAGTGAATAATGCAGCTTTCTGTGCTGCAGTGGGCTCTGTGCTGCCTTGGATATGCTGCTATGTGTATTTGAACTTAACTAGCTTGAAATAAATGTGCAAGCTGCAAATATGCCTTGACTGTTGTTGTAAATAACTGATAAACTCAGATCAGTCATAGCTATTAGCTGCTTGAAATGATCTTCTAATGTGCAAAATCCTGATCATTGAAAATTAAGTGCTTTCTTCTGCTCCCTAAATAAAATAAAAAAGCTCCCATTAGATGCTATCGAACCAAAACCTTACTGAAGTACAACGCTAAAACTATACTAACACTCTATTTGTGTCATACAGTGCTCTGAATGGGAATTACAGCAACAGCATATACCACAATATTTACTGCAGTTTATGGCTCTTTGCAGTTAAAACAAACTGTAACATTAACATGTATGTAATTCAGTTGTTAATTTAAAAATACAAAGCACCATGAATGGAAACAAAGGAAATAAATACAGCAATCATATCTATGTCAACAAAAATCTAGCGAAAATTATTTGTATCGTTAAGGTGTTAGAACATTTCCAAGATCTAGCAATTCCAAATGTATATTATTTCTATTAGTTATGCAGCAGGGCTTTTCCTCAGCAAGAAATTATCTGACTTGATGGGCCTTGTCACAAGCAGAAAAGATACAATTGGTAATTCTGATCACAGAAATAGAGTAGATTTAAACTTGACAAAAACCACATACCATGTTAGAAAGAGGCAATCTGTTCAATAAAAGAAGAGTGCAGTAGGACTGAAAATAAAATAACACACCAAAGAGGCTACCCTGGGATGCAGCATGAGAACCAATACTCCTTTTTAACCAGAAATATCAGCTGAACACTGTTAGAACTTTCTGGGGAGCTCAACAGATCATGAAGAGAAAAATGGCCAACCAATGGCTAGCATTCCACTAAATGTACTATTCCTCCTTTTTTTTCCTTAAGCAGTCCATTTAGTTAAAGGAAACAATTTCACTGGCTTGCTCCTCTGTATTACTTTGTTTTATAGGGCTTGGCTCAGCCTCATGAGCAAGTGACAGTTTGGTACCTTGAGCAGTATCGTACCGAGGATGACAATGACAATGGTTAGAGAGATTTCCTTCCTGCTTCCATTTATATTACAGCTATGGAGAAAGTGTGCATCCTGGTTGTATTTCTCTCCCTTGCCATCCCCGGTGAGACATGGAGCCACTACTCTCTAGTTCCCGTCTATGCTTGCGTCTGATTTGTATTCCACTTTTTTAGAGAAATATCTTTAATCATAAAGACTAAAACAGTTTTTATTCATTTGCTTGTTTTTGTTTTTGTTTTGAAACAGAAGAGATGAGCTAGAACTTGATGGCATCTGCCCAACAGAGATTGCTAGACTCTGAATGATTCAGAGGACAGACATTTCAAGTCATGGCTTGTAATTCTTTTTGACTGCATGATGAGTCAAAGAAGTTCATCCTAGGTATGAATCTGCAGTGTGTATTAATAAAGTATATCTACTATAAGTGAATCTGTTAGTCTCAGCAGAATAAGCAGTAACTAAAGCACTTACCAGTCAACCCAAACAGCCAAAACCAGTACAGAAGGAAACAAGGAAAGTGCTCGAATTGCTCCTTGAAGACTTTTATCGGTCTCCACATACTTTAAGCTTAGAGTAAGCTATTGGCTTTTTTGCCATGATACAAAATTTAGCATCCATTTGAAATTTTAGGTTGGGAAAAAGAGCACATCAATGAAAGACCAAGCCAATACTTCTGTCTAACGACATATCCCAATTTTTCTGAAGCGGGCTGAAATCAGACTTCTTGCTTAGACAGTGTATATGTAATAAATCATTATATATAGTATTCATCACTTATTATACACATATACATAGAAAGAATAGGTTATTGCATATGTGTCTATATTAGCTATAAGTGCAAGAAAAAATGATACAGAAGATAATACTGAAAAAACCCTGACATTATACATTGTCGAACTCAGAAATAGAAAATTAAAGAAACTTTATCATTATAATTCTTGCTTTGACTGGCCACATTGTTAACTTCAGTGAGGTTATTATTATCTAAAAATAAACTTTGATACTCAGGGTCTAGTATGCATTCTAGATAGTATTCAACCTACATAATTTCTGATTTCCAAATAACAAAATAAATGATTAAAAGCAAATTCTCAACTTACCTACACGGACTTTGAATAGCAAAAAAAAAAAAAAAAAAAAAAGTTCACCTTGTGTCAACAAATCAAAAAACATACTAACAAATTCCTTAAAAGCAAGCTCAGAGTTGTATTATCCTATTCCTGAGCTAACAAGACAGGTGAAAGAAAAGCTGAATTCATTTTAAAATGTCTTAGAATCAGATTGTCTCAAAATGCTCTATGGAAAAACTGCCTTTGGTAAAAACAATGAAAAAATCCAAGAGTTTACTTTTACTCTTCTCTCCAAATCAAATGTCTGAACTTCAAACTTCAGTACCAGATTATATCCATCTGATATTCAAATCAGTCCCTGGGTTAGACTAAGATTTTGCAGAATTAAAATCCTGGGGTGGTTTTTTTTTTTTTTTGGTTTGTTTGTGGTGTTTTGGTTTTAACCTGAAACAGAAAACATGGCCCTAGTGTTTGTCCAAATGCAGTTAGTTTGAAAACAGGAAACTACACTGTCTGTCCACAAACAGCTAGCTAGCTAGATAGAATGGGTTGAAAAGAAGCCACATTCAACATAATTGTTCTTACAAGCAGAAACACTTATAGGATAATTTCAGATGTGCTCTGTAGTCATTATTCAAATATCAATATGTTATGTGCTAGACAAGCACTTGTCAAATATACTTGATTCTTCTTTGAGCCAATTCCTGTAAGTGAATAAATTACCTTTAAACTGCCCTTCCAACTCTATTTTCTTTAATTTTGTGTTTAATAATGCCAAATTCTGTACGTTCTTTTTTTTGCTATAGACACTTAAGAAATAAACACTTAAACATAAGGCATAATTAATATCGTCAATTTGATGGCATCTGCTTTATAAACTCCTCAGTGTATTTAAATATCAAAGGATAATGTATTCTGCTTAAAAAACTGAGAAAGGAGATTTTTTTTTCTTTAATTTTCAATGAAAAATTTTCTTTAACGGAGGTACTACATATATAAACTTTTTCCTGAGACCACTAGTTGTGAGCCACTGAAAACAGTCACTCTGGACTCCTCAAGCTTAATTAAAACACAGCTAATATTATAATATTCTGTAGATTGTCTAACAAACAAAGCTAACAAGCACCCACGTCCTCATTGTAACTTGTCACATATGAGCAAGTCCTACTGATTACAGTGAGATAGTTCAAGAGTTTAGGATTAAAAATATGCATAAGACTCATGCTCAAAATTTGGAGGAATATTTTGCTTAATATTTGATTAATTTACTATTACTTTGCTGATACAACATCACTTTTGAATTATGCTGGTGAATGATAGCTTAAACTATTCCAGCTATAGTATCAAGAAAACCAAGACAAAGAAAAATAGAATGAACGCAAAATGTTCTCGAGTCGGTATCATAAACACTTAGTAACATTTAAAATGTTTCTCAATCTCTGCTTTCTGTTACAGTTCCATAATCTATTAAAAAATCATTGCATAATTGTTCTTAAGGATTATAAAAGTACTACATTTTAAAATGTAACCAAATTTTAAATAAATAAACACCCCATAAAGATAGAAGAGCTTTGCAAAGTAATCAATAAGTATAGTTTCAGAATGTAATATTCAGGTGATTCTTAAAAAGCAGGTTCCAATATGGTTTCAGTATTCCACTAATGTAGAAAACTGAAAAAAATCACAGCAGTCTGTTGAAAGCACAGATCAACTACATAAGCTAAGTTAAGAAGAGCATGCAATTCATGAATATGGTTCATTACCATGGTTACAAGCTTTCAGCACAGGCCGCTGTGTGGTTGGACTGAGATTTTGTGGTATGTCTGCAAAAGGAAGGAAACAATGGAAATAAAACACATCTTTGAAAGTTATTGGAGTATTGCAACAACATTACTAAGCAGAATTATTTAGAATTTAAATATTTCTAGGAGTAAAGTGAAAGTTACTTACCAGTGAAATAATTTGATTCACTTATGGGGCAAGATGACTTTTACTTCCCCCATTCAACTATAAACCCTAAAAAGTTAAAGTACGTGTGGCTGTATCGAAGAGTCTTGTCATAATAATCAGGCTAGGCTAAGTTCAGTAAATTAATCTCCAAAGTGCTACTGACATCAGCAAAACAGCCTGAACATCCCTGAAAGTTGTCATTGCAAGAAAGAATTAAACCCGATAGCATTTAATTTCTAGAGCCTTGGACCCATAATGCTTTTAACTTTCTCTGGAAAATAAAACGCAAAATAGAATATTCACCTTTAGACCTTGGTGTCCTTTTCCTTCGGTCTCGAAAAGCTGCACCTGATTGCAAGGCCTCCAACAGGCTATCCATCACTCCAGTCTCCTCACCTTCTGTAAAGGAGAGAGAAGGAACCCTCTAGGTTACCATAGCAATATCAAAGCACAAATAATAATAACAATAAACAACAACAATAAAAGATATTAATGGTATTATTAAAACTATTTATTTCCAACTTAGACCAGGGTTCTAACATTCACACATTGCTCTCTTGCAATTAATCACAACAGATTTGGTCTTCTATACATTGAACTAGGCCAAATTTTATTCCATTCATTTCACATTCCTCTTTCTCTATACTGAGAGTCAAGCATAGTTTTAAGTGGAATGTCATTTCACTCATATTTTCATTTCAGTACCCTTTTGCAACTGCAAATAATCAGTTTCATGTCAGCTTTCAAGAGCTGTCCCTTAAATGATTTGCTATATTAGACAAGAGATCATTTCAGTTATTGTTATAAGAAGTTGAAATTGTTTCTCAGCAGGAAGCTGAGTGAACAATATTGGACTGGATAGGATACAGAGTGATATCCATAGGTAGCTTTAATCAAAAGCCATTTTCCCTTCGTATTTAATAACCTCTGGCCAATATTAAATAATTGATGTAGTTCAGGAAAATTCTACTCATCGTTTTACACACATATATAAAATATCTCCTGAAAGAATTATGAACATTACTGTAAGATTATAATTAAATGCAAGCATTAAACACCCTACTTTTATTTCCTCAAATAAACACATCACAAAATGTTAGATTTTTGAACCTTGTTAACCCCTTGTGTCTATGCCTGGGAGGACAAAGAACACAACTCCGGGGATTTACAATATGACGAAAAATCACCACAGAGGAATAAAGAATTACATGACAGAAATCTCATTATGACTCACTGGGCAAAACTCCCTAGGTCAACACACACCTTGGATACAGTCAGACACAGCACATGATTCTGCAGTTACTGCTAACAGTGAATATTCAAATCAGGATCTAAACTAGCTCATGGGTACAATGAGATGCCACGCCACTAATTTAAGGAATTCTGAAAGTGCTGGACTACAAGTAAGGAAGCAAGGCAGCCTTCTAGACCTGAATATGGGGGAAAAATTATTGAGGGAAATGTTGCTTTCCAACACTATTTCTATTTGTTTCCCTCCTTTAAATAAATTCCATCTTTCAATAAGCTTTAAAGAATTCTAGCATCTTTCTAAGGTAAGTGGTTTCAAGGGCAACAAAAATAATTCAGGCAAAAAAAGCTCAAAGTTGCAGAGAGGAAGGTCTGGCAAAGTACTGTCAAATCAGCATGGGCTGAATCATGAACATGATGTTCTAGAAACAACATGTTTAGTTTTATTATCCTACCACTAAGTCAAGAGTTGAAACTAATTTAGCTTCCGAGAACCCTAAGCCTGAATATCATTTAAAAACAGAAGAAGAAAGCATAACAAAAAGGCACAAGATTTGGGGAACCGAGATATGCAAATCATTATTAAAAAAACAAACAAAAACAAACAAAATACCTTTTGTCTCAAAATTTGAGCTTTCCTGTCCACAAATTGAAGAAAAATGTCCTTCAAATACAACTTGAAGTCACATAGTGGTAATCTCCTCATAAAATAATAAGAGTTTATAGATTCAAAAATTCTATAGAAATACATCTACAAATATATGTAAAGCTCACAACAGATGTTCCCTAACATTGACTCAAATTTAAATCAGACTTTCATAAACATTTTTCTCATTTTCTCTATTACACTAGCAACTACTTTATTATTTACAGAAGGACCAAAATCGTTCATTTTAAAATCTGGTTTTGTGCAATTGTATTACAAATTGGATTTAGTTAGCTCTTCTGTTCCTTTTGCTTGCATTTTAACCCATTCTTTAATTTCTGTTAATTCTACATGCATATTTGTGTTTAGAAAGTGATTTTGTTTTAATTTCTGGTGTTTCCTAAAAATATCCTCTAAGGAGAACCCTCTTCCTTCCTTGTAGTATTTGATTTGTTGCTCTCCCAAGATTCTGGTCCTTAAAACAACAGAACTGTAATCTGAGAACACCCGTGGAATCATAGAATAATTTAGGTTGGAAAAGACCTTTACGATCACTGAGTCCAATCGTTAATCTAACACTGCCAAGTCCACCACTAAACCATGTCCCTAAGCACCACATCCACACGTCTTTTAAATACCTCCAGGGATGGTGACTCAACCACTTCCCTGGGCAGCCTGTTCCAGTGTCAGACAACCCTTTCGGTGAAGAAATTTTTACGAATATCCAATCTAAACTTCCCCTGGCGCAACTTGAGGCCATTTCCTCTTGTCCTATCACTTGTTACTTGGGAGAAGAGACCGACCCCTACCTCACTACAACCTCCTTTCAGGTAGTTGTAGAGAGTGATAAGGTCTCCCCTCAGCCTCCTTTTCTCCAGGCTAAACAACCCCAGTTCCCTCAGCCGCTCCTCATAGGACTTGTGCTCTAGACCCTTCACCAACTTCATTGCCCTTCTCTGGACACGCTCCAGCACCTCAATGTCTTTCTTGTAGTGAGGGGCCCAAAACTGAACACAGTACTCGAGGTGTGGCCTCACCAGGGCCAAGTACAGGGGGACAATCACCTCCCTACTCCTGCTGGCCACACTATTTCTGATACATGTTATTGGCCTTCTTGGCCACCTGGGCACACTGCTGGCTCATATTCAGCCAGCTGTCCACCAACACCCCCAGGTCCTTTTCCGCCGGGCAGCTTTCCAGCCACTCCTCCCCAAGCCTGTAGCGGTGCCTGGGGTTGTTGTGACCCAAGGGCAGAACCCGGCACTTGGCATTGTTGACCCTCATACAATTGACCTTGGCCCATCGATCCAGCCTGTCCAGATCCCTCTGTAGCGCCTTCCTACCCCCAAGCAGATCAACACTCCCGCCCGACTTGGTGTCATCTGCAAACTTACTGAGGGTGCACTCGAACCCCTTGTCCAGATCACTGATAAAGATATTGAACAGAACTGGCCCCAATACTGAGCCCTGGGGAACACCACTTGTGACTGTCCACCAACTGGATTTATCTCCATTCCCCACAACTCTTTGGGCCCAGCCATCCAGACAGTTTTTTACCCAGGGAACAGTAACCCTTAGCTCTTCTCTTTTCTCTATAGTCTGTACTACCAGACTAGTTAACTTAACCACCTTACACAAAAGAACTATATATAAAGAGAAATAAGGGAAAATTAGCAAATATTTTGTAATTTTGCATAACATTTGAGTACATTTATTTTCTATACAATACACGGCAGATATAGAATAAACGTGAAGACCAAAATACAGATTTTTTTTCTTTTCCTTTGTGTTTGGTGTAACATGCTTTATTACACTGAAGTTTGCTCTCTTATGACTAACGGCCTGTCACAACTATTAATATGGCTTGGAACATACCTTACAAAAAATTACGCAGATTAAGTACTCAGCTTCCTGGGTTTTGGGGTGGGGGGGGGGGGGGTGTGTGGGGGTGTGGGGGTGTGTTTTTTTGGTGGGTTTTTTTTGTTTTCTTTTATTTTTTAACTTTTCTTTCTCCATCTGATGTCATGCAATTCTCTAAAATACTCATGTCTGGAATAGTTTCACACCAAAGTGATGCTTGAAGAAATTTTGAGGCCAAGCCATTAGTTCCATTAAGGTACATGAATGTTGGAAGAAAGTTTGTAAGCATTTTGGGTAATAGTAATTCAAAAAAGACTGAGTAATGTCACAGTCCCTAAAATGATACCATAAATGTTTAGGGAAAAGAGTTCATAAGCTTTGTTTTAGGAGGTAGGAATAACAGAAGAAAAATTTCAATCCTATTTCAGCATGTCATCTCTTTCCTTTTAAGCCCATCCAAGACTACTATGGATTTCATAGCTATTTCAAAAACTTAAGTTTTCAGTAGAAAAAAATCCTTGTGCATAATCTGCTATACTATAAAAAAGGTACATCAAATAAATAAAAAAAGATTTAAAATAATGGAATAGAAATACTGCAAAACCACAACTTTTTGTAGCATAGCTGTAACGTATTTATGGGTACTATCTGTTTTTCATAGTTATCTAAAATATACTGTAGTCACAAACTGGATTATAGATTAATGCTTCCATTGACATGCAAAACAGTTAACAGAACAATAAATGGAGTATATAGAAACTTAAATTAAAAAACTCCTCTAGTAGCTTTCCTGTATGCATGGATATATTGAAAAAAGTTAACCACTGCAAAGAAAAACATTCATAGTTAATAATCTATGTACCCAAAACACGCAGAAAGCCTGTTTTTCAATCTTCTGCACCTTCAGTTAGGCTCCAAATTCTGTTTTTTGATGCCTACATCAACAGTTGACTGTGTCACCTTCTATGAAGTTACACAGCTAGCTATTAATACCCATACTATCTATAATACTGTCCAAGCTTATATGATGGAAAGTTTAAGAAATGAAAGTGTACCATGCAGTATTTTAGAAATCTTTTAAATTGCCCTGGGAGAACCGCATGCAACATTGGTACAGTGATAGTATAGGAGTTGCAAATATTGTTCAATATTAACACTTCCTATGGGACCTTTAAAGCGCCTTTCACAAGCTGCTGCATACTGCTGTCACCAGTCCCAACTGGCTTCCTAATTAGTCAAGTGTATCCATCTTTTGACATCTTGGAACTAGTCATTCCAATTGGCTTGCAGATAGCTACACAGCCCACAATAATTCCTTTGAGAAATATATCCTTTTATGATCTAAATGATCTCTTTTCCTTCAACTGCAGAACAGGAGATTTAAATACTTTTTAGTATCATACCTAATTAAAACTCATACAACTGTCTTTTAAATACCACCTACAGCAGAAGTAAACTTGCCAAAATAGCTGGTAAGTTTTGCCCTTGACATTTCAATGCCAAGTCACATATAAACTACCTAATTTCATAATTACATCTTTAAAAATGTTAAGAATATTAGAGAACCTTCTCCTTTAGTGCACCAAGTATCATAAGCTTTACAGTACAACTTTAATATGTCTTATGATGATAGCAACAGATACTGCAGTTAGTAATGACTCCTGCATTTTATGTACTTATTAAGGAACAAATGATATACACCATAATTCCAGGAGCAGTAGTCCACTGACACGATAGAATCACAAATATCATTAGCAGTATGGTTTTAAAATAAGAGTGGTGCAACAAGATTACTTTGGATAAAAAATGTTTCATTTTTACAGTTCCCCTGCATCTATCCAATATAAACTAAAACATCACACTCAACACTAGGACTCCAGAAGTTCACTTCATCAGGAGAAAAACATACAATAATATGGCTATTTCCTCTTTCAAGGAATCAAAGCTTTATTCAGCTACTCCTCTCAAAAAAAAAAAAACCCAAACCCTGCTTTTTTTTAATGAAGGAAATACTAAGGTGCTCCAGAA
This sequence comes from Phoenicopterus ruber ruber, assembly GCA_009819775.1. Taxonomy (NCBI): domain Eukaryota; kingdom Metazoa; phylum Chordata; class Aves; order Phoenicopteriformes; family Phoenicopteridae; genus Phoenicopterus; species Phoenicopterus ruber. The sequence goes on along the minus strand of CM020215.1, from coordinate 182,419,209 downwards.
AAAACAAACCAAGAATTCTTCAGCACGGTTTCTGCTGATGTTGCCTACTCAGTCTGTACACTTAAGAGATTTATCTACAGGGACTTTGACTGTCATTTTCCACTGGGATCTATTTATGGCATTGCAATTACATACAGCTTTTTCTCACGCTGTAAGTAATGGAAAGGATGAGCTCCTAAAGGCAACCTCTGAATACTAAGCCTCATCTGAAATTAAAACTGCGTAATTTGGACAAATGTATACATTAAAAACAGACCTCAATATTTCATAGCTGTTTCCTTCAACAGAAGGAAAAGGGAAGAAAACCACGAGGGCTACTCATCAAGTTATCTGAATTAGCAAAGGCTTTAATTATCTTTATATCATCTTCAAAGTAACTCCATGGCAGCGCTCAAGCTTTTATATAATTTAAAAACAAACTTGGAGTGCTGAAGCTATTGGATTTGTTTTTCTTGTCTGAAGAATTAAGTCCTGATTTCACAATTCAGTAATTACCAGAATGAATACTTTTTTATTCTTGTTTGACTAGAATACAAACTGCTTTTTTTCTCTTCAGCTCAGGATATAATTCAGGTCAGATACACTGTACACAGTTTTTGATCAAGTGAAATTTAATCCCTTCACAGCCTTCTTCCAGGTTTAGCGACATCATGTCTTGTGTGTTAATGTACAAAAATTTCTGAGGCAAGAGACCAGGCATGGGACAATGACAGCAGAGATTGTTCCAGACTATTCACACAAGGCAAAGAAGGAGAAAAAGAAAGACACATCTTTGAGCTTTGTTAATGTTGTATCTTTTCTTTCAAGACAGCATAAGAAGTCCTGTATGTTTGTTTGTATAATGATTGATTTTGACCAGTACAGCCTACAAAGCAATGTTCAGCTGACTAAAAGTCTTCATCTGAGTAAAAATTGAAGGATCATTCTCTGAATCACATCACAAGAGGAAAGCTTTAGCAATGGTATAGCGTTGAGTGACTTAAGCTCCAGGGAGCAGAACAGCAGATCACAGAGAGGGAGATAATTTAAGCCATCAATGCAGGAGCGAGCTCCAATGTTTCGAAGTGGTTCCATCTTTTCAGTCTCAGAGTCTCAGGCAGCCAGATTATGTGAAATATTCATAGTGCTGACACATAACAACTTCTAGACCTCTCAACCTTATATATGAACAGGTCAGGAGACTTTTTGAAGGCTCTCATATCGTCAACATAAAAATACAAAGCAATCTTAACGTCCAGAGAAGGGAAGGTTTAAAAATGTTTAACAATGTGACCGCCTAAACTCAGACTCTTCACTCCAATGAAATTCAGATACAATCTTACAAAGAAATTGTGGGTGGATGTTAAGGGTGTCTTTGTCCAGAAAATGCACAGCATATATAGACTTCAACTTGAACTTGCTCTAAGGCTTTGAACTTTTTCTGGTAAAAGCCATAGCAGCAATCAGATAATCTTCACTGACAGATGAGTGAAGCAATACATGGCTATCAGTTTGAGTTTCAATAACAGTGCACAGACTAGAGCTGTGACTCCAGAACACAGGGGTTCCTTTGACCCAAGTTCCAAAGAGCTCAAAACAAGTGAAATGCAAACTAAGCATCCATCCTTCACAAGTTCTGAAAGACAGCTGTCCCTTTCAAATCAGTTGTTGAAACTAAGGTTGGTAACTACACCAATTTAACTTCCATATGGTAACTCATACTATAAAAACCAAAAGGTAAACTGTGGTTTTAGAGGTGGTTCTGTACCACAGAGACACAAAAATACTTCAGTGATGTAAGGTACCTATTTCTGCATCTCAACTGGATCACAATTTCTCACTTAAGTAATGGGACTGATAGTGAAATCACCTTAATATTGAACTTTGTAATAAAAATGTATAAATTTCTGATGTTCACCATGAGTCTATAAATCCCATTCTTTCTGTGACAACAGAAGAAAGCTACTGTAAACTCACTTTCCACTGAGATTATCCAGGATCATTTATATTGATTCCAGATCCAGTAAAGAGTTTGCCAGAGCAAGCTTTTCTGAGAGAGATCCCCAGAAAGTTTTCCTGAGGTAAATTGGACTTATAGAAGAATAAACAGAATGCCAAGCCTTTGAAGTGGTGTACCCCAGGACTTGATACTGGGGCCAATATTTGTAACATACTCCATCACGACCTGAATGATTGGACAGAGTGCACCCTGAGCAAGTTTGCAAATGGTGCAAAATTCAGAGTAACGGTTAACACATCAGACAGTTGTGCTGCCATTCAGAAGGACCGTGACAAGTTGGAGAAATGGGCAGACAGGAATCTTAATGAATTAAACAGAAGACCTGCATGTGGTGAGGTGTAACCCCATATACCAGCACAAGTGGGAGCCAAGTGGCTGGAAAGCAGCTTTTAAAAAAAAAAAAAATTGGGGATTCTGGTGGACAACGTATGGACCATGAGTCAGTATTGTGCCTTTGTGGCAAAGATGACCAAAGCAAAGCATTGCCAGCAGGTCAGGAGAGGTCATCCTTCCCTTCTAGTCATCACTGGTGAGACACATCTGCAGTGCTGGGTCCAGGTCTGGGCTCCTCGGTACAAGGGAGACACAAACATATCCAAGCAAAGTCAGTCAAGGGCCACGAAGATGATCAAGGGACTGGAGCAACCCTCATATGAGAACCTGCTGAGAGCGCTAGGACTGCTCAGCTTAGAGAAGACTCAGGAGGATCTTATCAATATAGATAAACACCTGATGGGGGACTGGGTGGGGTGTAAAGATGACTGAGCCAGACTCACCTCAGAGGTGCCCAGAGACAGTATAGGAGGCAATGAGCACAAAGTGAATTATAGGAAATTGCATTCAAATGTAAGATTTTTTTTTTTTTTTCCTGTTGAGAGTGATCAGACACTAGAACAGGTTGTCCATCTACAATGGAAACTCTAAACATCGCTACAATAAAAAAGAGATTACTTTTCCACTAAGTCCACAGAAACAGTAACAAACAGTCTGAAAATGAAATTATTTGTCTGCATACACACCTACTCTCTCACCAACTCAATAATACAGGATATTCTAGTAATGCATTATATATTGCATTACCTGATAATATTTTTAAAAAGCCAGTTTAAAGACACAATCATATTATAGCCCTTTTTCTATTCACTAGGGATACTCTGCCTTTTTAGTGGAAAAATAAAACTGCTAAATTAAACAGAATGGTAAATTTCAGTTACTTATATTCAATCACTCATAACTAAAACAGACCAACCTTAGGCACTGTTATCTAAGATTAAGATTTGATAGGACAGCTAATAGTGAGAATCGTCAGCTACATATGAAGAAGTCAGTAAGTTTTACTGTTAATTAATGATTTTTCTGTTTTCTTTATACATCGCAGCTCCAACTCCAATGACACTGATGAGGATGCAACCAACCTGTTTTTCAGACTAGCCAAAAATTAGTATTTTCACGGGGGGGGGGGGATCATCTATTATTAAGACATATCAATTACAATTTCATTTAGAAAGCAGTTAGAACCACTCTAGTACCATTCTTAACTGAACGTAGCTTTTTGTAAGAATATATGTAGCTGAATATAATATGTGTGGGGGTGTGTATGAACATCTTGTCTCTTGGTTACCGTGTGCCTCTGAAGGAGTTCATTGAGCACAGGGAAAGACATTACTATTTCCATTCAAATTTATAAAGAACCGATAAATCAGAAAATATACGCAATGATCACTCATACTGACAGTTGTGCTACAGAGATGAGGGGCTGAAAGAAATTTAAAAGTGATATAATTTCTCACTCGTGGAGTGATAAAGTTCTGACTGGATTACATGACTGAGTTTAGTCAAAGGACAGCTTTGGGTGGACAAGACCCCTTTTGTTTGAGTGACTATAAATGCACAAGGATACCCAGGAGGATCAGATCAAAGGTCTACCTAGCCCTGCATCCTTTCTCCACTACTAGCCAATAGCAAACATCTATAAAACGGACAGGATAAATATGTAATGACATTTCTAGAAAGGTCTCTTGGTCTCCAGCTGTTTGTGATTCAAAGACTTTGTATTTGCATTTAATAGCTCTCAATGGATAGAAGCTGCCAGAGAAATCAAGTAACTTCTGTCAGCAAGCTTCAGAGCAGGAACATTTTGGTATGCAGTAACAAGACTGTACTTCTGTACAACCACTGAGGTATTGCCGAGTGAAGATAAGTGTCATAGTGAACAGCATAGAAATAGAAGCAGCAGCAGACTCAGTTTGAAGGAACAGTGAGGGACATGACCTTCTCTCTGCCGGCTTTCCAACAATGACAGAGGAGGTTCTTGGCTCTTTTACAACCTTGGACTAAGAAGAGTAAAAATAAAGCATACCCTCCAATACTTTGGTAAGGATATTTATTCCTCCTCTCCTCTGCAAGTTGAGAGAAGGAACTTTTGCTGATTCAGAAAAAAAACCAGAAAGAATAAAAGCATTTACACATAGTGGGAGTGAGAGTTTAAAGAGGACTCTGATGTCTACCTCGTTATGGAGGAGATGTGAGGTAGTATTTGGAGTAGGAAATGCTTACTCAAACCAAAACCTACTATCTGCATAAATGTTAAAGCTCTTAATCCTAAAGATGGCTCCAGAGATTGTGGGGTTTTTTTCATAGTAATGCCATTTTAAGTTTGCAGCATTCACTTCACATTTGTTTAGAAATTTTACTGCTACAACACGAATGACAAGTCTTATGAGAATATTTATCTACAGACAATACTATAATGGCCCTTAATTTTTTCAACAGTTCTGTTTGTTTTGGGAGAGAGAGAAATAGTCAAATACAGCTGCTATTTATTTTTTCAGGGGCTTTGTGTAAACCTCAGTTTCACAAACACCGTTCAGCTACTATCTCCAAAGGTTCCACTTCTAAGTAAAATTTTCAGAAAGAAAAACAATTGTTTCTTCTAAAGATATTGTTCTTTTGGAGCTACTACTTAGTACAAACGAACAGCAGCTGCTGCATTCTGAGCCCATGGGTTGCCAACAAGTGCACGAACTACACCTCCATGCTTCACAAGATTTAGCACCTTTGAGATCTTGTTAGAATACAACTTGTGACTATTAGTTATTGGGTTTTAATTAATATACATTCAGATCAGTTCTACTTTTTTTGCATTAAAACCATCCAATTCCCTGAACATCCTACAGTGTGAGACTTGATAAGGTTTTGCTGTATCTCATCTTTTTCTGTGGCTTCTGTAGATGTATCACACATTATTTCTCAGGCCAGGTTTGGTTTGGTTTTTTTTTTAATTGAACATACCTGTATCTTACCATTCTCTGTATCATTTTCAAGTACAAATGTGACAATTACTCTTGAGGGAACACCTGTTCTCAGTAATTTACCCAGATTTATACTCTACTGTCAAACCAATACAATTGCAGCTGAAAAACAACCTCCATACTTAGTGACATATCAGGTGACATCTCCTTTCCAGTGGATTTGTGGTCAATGTCTGTCACAACTCGTTCGTCATATATAGGACTTTTTTTTTTTTTTTTAATCGGCATAAAGCAAAATTAGATCTACTCTCCAAGCTTGTCACGGGCTTACTGTCATCTGCCCGGTAAGTACTAACATGAGTAAGTACTGAGCAGGCAACTCTATAAGGTCCCACAGTTCTTTCTGCTCATTGTTCTTTAATGTAAGAGAAAAGTTACACTCCTCAAGAGTTACGGAACAGATTTATTCCCCACTGGCCCCATAATAAAAATGATCCTTAAGAATAAATTTAAATAACAAAAAGTGACCTCCGGAATCCTCTTGGTGAAGAGGGTCCAATTTGAGGATAAGTGGAGGCAGTCACAGGAGAACTGGAAAGCGTTATCAGCACCAGGGAGGAACCGAGATAAATGGAGCACTTGAAATTCCAAAAGGAGAAACTCCCTAGAGAAGAAAGCCCTTACACAAAACAGTTGTTGGACTATAATACCCTCAGGATTTCTTCATATATAGCATTATCAGATCTTTTGTCCCCTTCACAGTAAATTTAGTTGCACAAAACGTATTCCTAAATGCCACAAATCTGTCAATAAACCTACAATTGCCCAAAACTTCTGTTTTTCAGGAAAGCAGCCCAGCAGACATTTTAAAATAGCAAATTATCAACATATGTTAGAAACTACTGATGTCATCTCAGTTGTAATGGAACACGAGCAGATTTTTATAATCTGCGACATTTGCAGTCCTTCGCTCCCCTCAGAGGAAAGGAATACTATTAAGAACTATAGATTCTCCTCTCCCAGTGAGAAGAAATTAATAAAATGGAGGCCTTACGAACTTGACTTAGGAAGGGAAAATAGGGTCTTTGAGGGTACCTACTGCTATAAGTAGGTTGGGGGATTTTTTAATTTATTTCAAAGCTAAGCATTTTATCTGTTGGAATCTGAATTTTAATTACTTAATTATGTTTACTGTTTTCATTGCTTAAACTGTCAGTGCTGGGATCCATGGTGTCCTTTTGTTTTGCACAACACTAAAGAACTAATGAAAATATTCATATTGCACAACTTAGCAGACAGCAATAAAGTAGTAAATGTTTGAAGAACCAAAATCTAAAACACTCTTCGCAAGTTTGTGAGACATGAATGTTTTTTTCCAAAACCAGATAAACAATATAAAACCTCTGCAAAAATAAATGCTGCAAAATTGACTACAAATAAGGTCATAACTGTCTAAATGAACTGAAACATGGATTTAAAACCAGTTAGTTGTGATAAAAGTGAAACTGAGTAACACAATTGAAAACAAGCTAATATTCTAGATTGGAAATCAGATGTTTAAGACATCATTTTGGCATCACTTCACTGCTTTTGCGTAAGAAAGGGCAGCCTTTGTAAATAACCACTGATTAAAGTGGCTTGTTACTTAAATAGTATTCAAAGTAAGACACAATGAAGATGCCAAAATGATGGAGTTCTCAATTATATTACAATAAATTTAGCTGGTGTTATCACAGTTATAGAATTCTTTACACTGTGATAAGATCAAAATAATTGACTGGTGTGCTTTCTACTGAGAATCTAAAGAGCAAAAGAAAGTATGTATCTGAATGTTAATAGTATGCAGACAAGTGGCATTTACATAAAGATCCCCTTCCACTGGCTATTTACCTTTGGAACGATACTATGTGATAGTTTGAACTGGCTTCACAGAAGCAAGTAAAGCAATCTTATTGACAAAGCATCTCATGATGAATATCACTTTGTAGCCCAGAGAGTATTTAGAGGACAGATTTTATTATCATAAATTTCAAAATACCAAATATCATTCACAGCTTAGACATTCAAAATTTTTATGGAATTCTACATACTTTTCAAGCTAGGAGGGAGCTGAAAGGAAAATATGGAGCTGATATTTTTATTATGCAAACTTAAGCCTCCCAGCCTTTTGTATCAGTGAACCATTTGAGCTGTGATCGTCAGGACACATAAGTGTCGCTATCTAAGATGTGAAGTAGAGATTGAGAATTTTAGCAAATTACTATTTAGAGGGATCTAAATCTGACATTGGCTTCAGATCCAAATGTCAAAAAAATACTTGCAAGAGAGTAAGTCAAACAATTCCATATAATAACAAAAAGCTATGGTCTTATTAACAGAGGTCCAAATTTATATTATAAAGCCTACCTAAAATTTTAAGTTCTTTCTAAAAGATGCTGTATTGCGTACTCATAAACAACTACACATTTCACAATCTACAAAATATTGATATAAATATTTATATTTGAAATATAAAAAAAATTCAAACTGAAAACTTTATAAAAAGATTTACTAAACAGTATATGTATTTATCTAATTTTAGAAAATGACCATATTGGCACTGAACTTGGTGTAACAGTATTTCAAAGACAGTCTGATGCAGAGGTATGGATGACAGAGTGTAAGCTATGATCTAGATGGCTAAGTTGTCACCTCTATATCCAAGGCACAACATAGGCTAAGACAGACTATTACAGTTTGTGAGAAGGCTGGTATATTGTAAGACCACCTTGGATCTCATGTTTGCAGTAAATGTCAGTTACTAGTGATGAAATTATTGTTTTCACTCAGAAGGAATTCCCCCCCACCCCTCCGCAAAGTAGTTTAAGCTAAAAATCAGGAGTTACCTTAAATCCAGAATCATTTTCCTTTTGGGTTAATATGATTTATGTAGTGCTAGTCAAACCTGGTATAATACAGTCCTAATGTGCTATATGCAACTTATTAACTCAACTCACATATATGGTAGATATTAATAAAATCTGTATTTTGGTACATATTTCTTTAAGATCTAAGTTTTTGTGAATGCAAAAAAAGTCAGCAATACCCACCAAATAGCTAAAAACTTTTGCAGTGTTATGTAGGTCACTTTTATGTGAAGATGTAAATCAGTGTTTCCTCCACCTTATGCAGCCCAAGGTGGCACCATAGGCAACAAAACCCTACTCTTCAAATAACTTCCAAAAGCAGATGAAAGCTGAAGAAATCCAAAGAAAAGGACTTTGAGAATAAAGGAGAATCTAGGACAGGTTAAATGTCTGTGTTGTAAATGAGACCAGTAGTTAACAAAACAAGTTTAGGATGATGACATAAATCCTGTTTAAGCATTGGATAGCAGCTCAGGGCTTGAAAGTTATGGATACAGGCTGAAAGCAGAAGCTCCAGAACCGTAAAGTAGTCACTAATGGCCTATTAACGGTCACTGGAAAGAAAAGTACAACCTTAAGCACTAGGAAAAGACTGCTTTTACATTAAGAAATGAAGCAGCAGCTAAGCATGGGAAAAACATCCAGCTGAAGGCACTGCCACGGCCTGGGGAATTAACACCCCCTGAAGGATTTTGCATCGTGTAATCTAGGGATAGACAAGAGGATCAGGAACTGTCTAGAAACTAAACCATTTTATAAAAGGATAAGATCCCAAACTGGGCGTGGGGAAGGGAAGAGAAGATGGTAGAGAAGAAAAAAAAAAACCCCACTTCAGTTCTAGCTTCCCTTGGCAGAAGACCTCTCAAGTTTCAACATGTCATCTTGTCAACTAAGACCATCACTGTTAGCCATCATTGCCAACTCTACAGTATCAGCTCCATGGGATTTTGTATTCCTATCAAATTTAGGACACAGATGTTAAGGACTAACTGCTTTGAATATGTAATGGCAGTGATTGATAGTAAGAACTAATTTGTAGCGATAATGACAAATAATGCATAAGAGTAAGTAATTAGCACAACCAGTGCTGTTAATGATGGTCAGTCGAGTAAAGTGGGGTTGGTTTTTTGGGTGGGATTTTTTTTGGTTGTGTTTTTTTTTTTTTTTTTAAAAATTGGTTTAAGCAGTTAGGAAACTCCAAAGAGGCATATACCACAGTGATACATAGGCATCCCAAACCTACAGGTCATTTTCAGTTAAAAAGCAACGTTACTGAAAAATGAGGAGTGGAGATGTAAAGTATGCTATGATCTGTTCACTGAGAAAAAAAAATTTGAAGAACAAGTTAGTACATATACTCTAATCTTTTCTCATCTTCAAGTATGCACCTATTTTAATCCCAGAAAATAATTTCTAGGATGGTGACATCAAAGAGCTTTCAGCTACTGCATTCAAGCAGTAAGTGAAATAATGTTTCTACAAATCCAACATCTGATCTAGTCACCATATAAAGAAACGATATGCAGCAAAAATCAGGTACTCCACAGTCACACTCCAGGTAAGAGTGTTTGGTATTTTGACAGAGGGAGGACCTGATTAGAAGTTTGTCAGCAGGTCAGATGTAAACATTTTGTGACTGATTTACAGATTCTTAATGAGAAGACAGCCTTCCAATGAACTAGTTACAGCTAGGAAAAAAAAAAGGGGGGGGGGGGGGGGAATAGTTTTTGAATGTTTATGTTACTCTTCCATCAGAACCAGAGCAACATTATGCCTCTTCAATTAGTAAATTCAGTTTTGATAAGGCTGACAAAATAATAAAACCAACAACAACGCTCACTTTTCATATGGCTGTTGCTGTCCTTCCTGACAAACAAATCTACCACAGGTGCTTTCCACTGCCAGAATTTGGGCTTTCTAATAGACTTTTAAAATGATGTTGCAAACAAGCACAAGAAACCTCACAAGGAGCTCTGCAAAAGAAAAACCAACTCATCAGTGGCCAATTTAATGAATATCAGATTCAAGACATTCATAGCTTCAAGTGATCTTAACATCATCTTTTCCCATCTGCTGTTGTTTAGATCAGTTATTCCAGACTGAACCTTAAGTGGCTGCTAACAAGAGCAAGAAACCTCTTTCTGTACACTTACATGAATTAATAAAAAACCAAGCTACTAAGAGACAAAGCAACTATTTACTCAATGAGCTAGCTGATCTGTAGATGATAAGTACATAGTTTCCTGCTTAGCCGAAGCACTAGGTTTAACTACCAGAGGCCTACATACACATGTGGGTATATGACTCAGAAGTCCGTAACATTGGCACCTGTATTCTAGAAAGCCTGAACATGACATTATGAAGAACAGGACTTGAGAGGAGCTTTCATTTTCCCTGAAAGACTGTCAATTTTCCATCCAAAGCACTATCAGTCATACATACAACATGCCTGAGAGAAGAATATCTAACCTCTTTTGAAACACTTCCAGCCATGCATGAATACAGACACCAGTTTTACCCTTTCCTAGTCTTCTGCAGCCTCCTCTATCTTCTGTGAGCTTTAAAAATATTGTCACAACTGGTTTTCTGATTGGGTCTTGAATTTACTTCTAAAGAATTAGAAATTCTGTGTTCAGAGGGCAGCTGCCTGGTTTTCCATCTTAAGAGAAAGCTTTAGTCTCACACCTCAAGACACGGATGTTCTTATGAAAATAAATCAAAGATTTTTGGCCTGAAGAATCTGTGAAACTAAACACACCTACTCTGGCTATTAGTGAAATGTGGAAGAGACAGATAATCATTTATGCCAAAGGTGCCGACCAGGGTTTGAGCGGGGAACTGTTTAACAAGATCTGCTCAGAAAAAATGAGAGTAGCTCACGACAATTTACACAGTAAGTCATGTATCATTCTGAAGGATTCCAGAAGCTCAGTCTGGGATAAAATATAGCAGTATAGAGGATCATCAGACATCTTTTTCAGTAACAGAGCACTCACAGTGTCTGCCGTCTCTTTTGGTACAAAAGACAACACAGCATAAATGAGTAACTTTAAAAATGCATGGCTGAGGTTTCTTTTAAGGTATTTCTATAGGGATCTACTGAAATAACAATTGACATACTCAAAGAAAAATCCAAAGTACTTCAGGAAGGGCTTATTCTCATAAAAGAACAAAAATGAATATGTAACCTTAGTTAAAAGAAAGAAAATGGGTTTGTGATTTGGAAAATATCTGTTCTTAGGTAATGTAAGGGGTTCTGAGCATAACTGAACTTTACTTGGTCACACAAAGTTCAATATATTCTAATGGAGAAATACAAAGCAGCCTTACAAGTTCTAAAATAGCTTGAGGAAAACAGGTAATTAGAGCAGCTCATTAACACAACAAAATTTAAGAACCTCTTTGCTGTAAACATTAATCGGTGAAAATCATTCATTCTGTTTTTTCTCATAGCACATTCAGATAATGAAAAAAGCAGATTTCCAGTAAAAAACTAGGTAAAATGCGTTTTTCACATTACTTACCTGTTTTCATTTCTAACAAGCGCTTTTTCTTTTGTTGCCTCTCTTGTTTTTCCTTTTCTGCTTTCTCCTTAGCTATTTTAGCGCGCCTCTGTTTTTCTTCTGCTTCCCTTCTTCTCATATTCTCCTTTACTGCTTGCTATAAAAAAAAGAGTTGCATTAACACCAGTCTTAGCAAAAACAAAGCTGAACCTTAAGAACAAAGAAAAAGCTTTAAAATCACATCTCCTAACAAACCTTAATTTATCAAGCCAAATAAATATTTTACATTCCATATTTAGTACATTTTATTCAGAAGAGTAAAGCAATTTCAGAATAAATACATTAAAAGCATACTAACTACCCCCAAATGGGGATTATAAATTCATCAAGAAATACATTTTAAGAATACACACATTAATGTAGGAAGAATTCAAAATATCTAAACCACCTGGTTTTACCAAACTGTAAGTATGTCACTATTTGTATTTCTAGAATAGTTTCAACATTTATTCTTTCTCATGCTGCCACTATACCAAGCAAAACAAGGCTGCTTGGGTGACTTAGCTGTGTATTTTTCTTATTCTTATCCATATATGCACTAATTCACCGGGTTTATAAATTCCTATCTTCTGGTTAATACCCATACAACACTGTTTATTTTGAATTATAAGTAAGTACTCCAAAGCTTCCAATGAAGCCAAAATAGAACTATGAGTTTCAGAGTTTTTAAATCATTATTTTGCATATTCAGACATTAAGCAAAAAACCTGTCAAATTCAATAATTTCTTAACAAAGCTATTTTAGGATTACCCTTTCATTATTTTAGTGTTGGCTATGTACACTGGTAAATTCTCAGCGCTCTACTGTGGCTTGCATTAAATGTAAAGTGCCATGCACCTATTCTTCATTGCAGAAAGTTTCTTTTCAGAATGCAGTTACACACAAAATCTCATCTTTCACACAAGATGAAAGTGTCCCCTCCTACAAAACAGCTAACATCTTCACAAGGTCTGAGGCAGAAGCTGCACATTTGCAGGGATAATTAATGTCTCATGTTAGTTTTAGTGGGAAAATGTCCAGCCTGCACTCAGAAAAAAAAATGTAAGAATGGACTGAAGAGTACTATAAAGCACAGATGAATGTGGATTACAGCAATATTTGCATGGGCACTGTTTGTAGCATCACTGTAATAGATAGTGACCAAAGTGGGGGGATCACATAAATCTTGTGAGGAAATACCTGTCTTTGATAACTGAAGAAGAATAAGCTTGCAATCATGAAAATTGACAAAGAAATGGACTTTTTAAACAAAGCAAAACTGCACTTCCACAGTGTCTTCTCCAGAGTCAACTCCGTCAATTTTCTTGATACTGGGGGAGGAGTGGAGAAGCCTACTACAAAATGCTAAAATCCTGGATTGAATTAATTTTAACAAATTATTTTCTGATTTTCAGACTGGGCATTCTATAAAATAAACTGCTGGGCAAAACTCAAATGGGACTAGAGCACAAGTACAGTTTTGGCAGAAATTACACACTTTCCTAAGAGAGCGACCAAGGAAATTTCTACTTTGCATCTACTTTTTCCCCCAAAATAATACGAGTAGGACTCAGCCTCAGACTGCAGTCATCTAAATGTAAGTGTCTATTCCCTTCTAATCACACTGATCAACTGGGCTCGATTTAGTAACTCTCACCCTCATATTCAGTGCAATTTAGGTGCTTCGGAGTATCACCCCTTGCCTCCAGCCTTTCCCTAGCAGGACACTGGTCTTCTGTAAGGTCTGTGTCATAACTTAAAATTTCAGGCTGATGATGTCTTAGATACCATTTAAGACACCTCTCCAGGATACCAGGCACTTCTGTTGTTACGTCTCCTTTGAGACATCAGATAGACAACTCTCCAAATTCCACTAACTGTATTGAGTATGCATCTCCCTTGACTAGAACACGAGATTAGACACTCAAGCTCACATACAGATGCCAATGTTTAGAGGTCTATGCTCTAGAGCCAAATCCTATCCTACATGAAGTTCTGCAAAATGTTTATACCAAGAATTGACACCAACTTGGCCGAGATGAACACATACTTGTCTCTCACACTGTTTGCATTTCAAGGATTAAATGTCTTAACACTTCAAAAGGCCTAAAAAGTTAGACATGGTCTGACCGCATCTGCTATATACGAGCAGCATTGCATTCAGCATACAGCACAGTATTTTCCTAATATCTAATCTAAACCTCCCCTGGCGCAACTTGAGGCCATTTCCTCTTGTCCTATCACTTGTCAATCTCTTCTCCCAAGTAACAGGCGATAGGACAAGAGGAAATGGCCTCAAGTTGTGCCAGGGGAGGTTTAGATTGGATCTTAGAAATAATTTCTTCACTGAAAGGGTTATCAGACACTGGATCAGGCTGCCCAGGGAGGTGGTTGAGGCACCATCCCTGCAGGTATTTAAAAGACATGTAGATGTGGTGCTTATGGATATGGTTTAGTGGTGGACTTGGCAGTGTTAGGTTAACAGTTGGACTCGATGACCTTAAAGGTCTCTTCCAACCTAAATGATTCTATGATTCTAGTATGCAAAGTTAACTTTCAGAAGAATTATCAAAGTATACGCCTTCTGCATACCATGCCAAGGCCTAGAGTTTCTGAGATGGAGGCATTCTTGGGTTCTCTCTTGTGCTTTCCAGGATTGTTTCTGATTTTTATTCAAATATTTGCATAATATTAAAGAAAAATACTCTAGAGTCTAGGGAACAAACTCTTACTTGGTTGCTCTTCTTCTGGTTCTTTAAGTCACGTTTCTGCTGCAGAGCAACCTAGTGCCGATAGGAGCAAGGGGTTTCTACAGTCCTATGATTAGCGTACTGTCTTGGGCATAAGAGTTGTTGACTCGAGGCCTCTTCCCTCCCTCTCCTACAACTGCAGGAAAATTCTAGCCATCAGACAAACACAAGAAGAGGAGATACTACAATTGCTTCATCTTATTTCAGAAAGGTATCCTTCCAAGGAAAGGAATAAGCCTGTTAGCAGTACCTCTGATGCTGTGAAAGCACAGAAGGAAGTTAACAGAGATGTCTGATACCCAAGATGTTCCACTGACTGTATCAGAAATTTAGCTTCCGGAGTTAAAGCACTGAGAGTAAGGTGCTTCACCCATTTTTTGGATCTGGCCAACTAATTGTGCTCTAGATTTAGTGTTCACAGAGTGTGAATAATAGCTGTCACAGCCGCCAAATAACATTGAAGTACAAAGTGCAGTCCAAAGTTAGCTATGAACCTAAAGTCTATGGTTCCAGATTTAAACATGTGTTTTTTAAACATTTTCATTAATTGAGAACAAAAAAAAGCATTATAAGTAGGTAGGTACTGTATGTAAATTATCAACTTTGCTTGACAACAAGGATGACTGAACTTCACTTTCCCACACGTACTGGTGACTTAAGTAGTCTTTTAGTTTTGGACTTTTTAAGAATCCAACGATGTTTCAGCAATAAATTTAAAACTCTTTTGAGCTAAGTTTTCTAGGATGCCTACCACCTTCAGTTTCTGTCAGCAATCAAGACCAATGCTAAACAATTACGAAAATCAGACTTCAGGTGTCTCACACTAGGCATCTCAAAAATCTTTTCCAAGTCTCAAAACTGAGCAGCTACTCAATATTTTGTTTAGTGTCATTGAATGATAAGGAGTTTCATGCCTTATCTACACACCCTTTTCATATAGCCTTCAAACTGTGCTCTGCAAGCCAGAATTATTAATTTTCCTCAAGGTTTCTTCTATCGTGCTCATCAATAATATCTGTTTCGAAGCATTAATTAATCTATCTTTATAAAACTGCTGTAAAGTAGGGGTTAGTATCAGTGCTAATTTTATAGACACAGAAAAGAAATACAGGGAAATTAAGGTAAAGCACAATCACTTCTTTGAGTTTCCAATTCAAGATGAACCTAAACATTTAGAATTCTTATTCTACAGTATTTAAATGGGAGGTGTGGTTTAAACATCAGAAATTAAAGTAACACAACTACTTCATAATATTTAGTAATTTTGAAATCAGACTCCTGAGTTTCAAATTAGGCACCAATCAAGCTAGGAAAACATAATCGATGTCCATGTTGAAAAATCTGGCATATGTAACTTGCCAAGCAAAATTATTCTGATTGAAGACTGTGCCTTTTAGGCTTTTAGCTGTTAAACTCTGAAGTAGCAGAGGCTTGGTAACCTTTACATGTTCCAATATGTTTGCTAAATTTTGGTTCCATTTTAAGTCCTTTCCTCAAAATAGATGGACATAGGAATTTCAAACCCTTTCTCAGTATCTACAAAAGAAGTAGTTTTCCCTATCTACACCCTCAGACATGTCTGAAATCATTAAAAAAACCAACCAACCAAGCAAAACTGGGAAACATGCAAGCAACTCAAATAAGTGTGTTGTGATAAGTGTCAGGCTACAATGAGTAGATGGTAAAATGATTAATTGAATCTTTCTACAGATCAATAGGTATGAGTTGGATCACTGTTCCAGATTTTGTCACAAAGCTCATGCTCAGATAACATTCCTGCAGGAGCGTAGCCAGCAAGTTAAGCTATGTAATCACAGGTAGCCAGATGTGACACAAGTCACCTTTTCCAAGTTATCCAAGTTAATAAATTCATACACAGTTGGGGACCTGCCTTTTTATTCTTCCATTTCTTCATTGAGAAAGAGCTGCTTTACCAGCCAAGTGTTCAGAATCCAAGAGAAAAAACTATTTTTGCAAAAAAGCTAAAAAAACCCCACCGAGAACAACCACAACCTCCACACAAAATCAACAACCTCTCCCTGCCCCCCTAACTTTACCAATCTGAACGTAGTTATAAATCACCAAGATAGCAATCACCACGAATCCTAAATAAGAGCTCTATAAAAGTACTTTGAACTTATATAGACATCAGCTTTCCCAAAGTTGTTTGGTTATTTTAAATCGAGGGATACACCAGTCTTGAGTAAGTATATCATCAAGTTAATCATCCTTCTTCCAGAAAGACTACATTGACAACGGTAAAAGAACCTGCAATATTTTGGAGAACATCTGTTTATCCTGAAATTTGCCAAGACGACCGTTTATAGTCATATATAATCAGCTCCAAACATATAAAGAAATACCCTAGTGAGAAATTTCTACCTCACTTTTCAGAAAGGTCTTTTATTAAAACTCTTAAATCACATTTTGGTGGCATTAAAAAAAACCCAAAAAACGAACTCCTATCACTAAAATTTGTAAACATAATGAAAATGCATTTGGACTCAAAAAATACCTAAGGAAAAATAAAATTAGATTTCCAAAATAGCTCAAGCTTTTATGATGAGCTAGTATGTGCAAACATTTGTATACATAATGCAGATGCTACCCTGTGATACAAGGACAGAGCTAATCTTCACATCTATGACTATTTTAGATGACTCTAAGGCAAAGCTCTGCTAACTAACAGTGAGTCTGAATGATGGTTATAACTATGTTCTGAGCTCTATACAAAAGGAGCTACCCAACAATAACCTGGATCAACCTAATGTCTGTTTCTCAAATAGAATTCAAATATTTAAAATAATAATAAAATAATAATTCTTAGCCCCTCCCCCCCAATCTTCCTTTTTAAAGGGAAAATAAGAAAGTAAGCATTTAAAATGCATAAAACCTAAAATCCTAGACAATCTATTGTCACAAAAATTAAAGGTCCTTAGAAACAGACCATGTTTGAAGAAAATATGCTAATTTTTTAAGCCAGGATAAAGAGCTCTGAGTTTCCATAGCAGGGAACCTGCTTACAGATGCAAACCTTGACACTGATCAAGTGCTGCAGGCAAATGAAAAACTAAATGAAAAAAAATCTTGGGTCTGGATTTTGCGTGGGAAGAGCATGCATTATAAATATAGAATAATTGTTAGAATATTTATTTTTCAATAAATAACAAGCAAGCTTTAAACAGAAAATGCAGTTGTATTTAAGAAAAGGTAGAGTTCCAGGTTTTTCCCCTTCAGGTTATACATGCATAAAAGAGTCTCAGTTTTAAATTACTTTCATTGTTATTAGCAATTTCCAATTCTTTCAGAAAGAAATAATCCACAAATAATAATTCAAAATTCCATTATCCTTAGGATATCCTAAGAATTTAGGATGTGCAAAGTAAAATTTCTGATATGAGTATTAGATACCATTTGAGAAGACAGAAAATTTTTTTTTGCTTGTTCAGTAACTGAAAGATTACAAAAATAATTTCTAAGAAACATTAGGCATAAAATAAACAGATTGTACCATGAACATTGTCCTGAAGTTGCTTAAGTCCGTTAAAAATTCCTCCACCGAAACTTTCTTCAGATCAATGGCATAATATCCCATCACGTTCTGATAGAGTTTTTCCATGTTCTCATGCATCCGCGAAAGTTTCTGAAAATCTTCTTTGGCATGAACTAGAAAGCTGTACACTGCTGTTAAGGCTGCAAGAATACTCCATGAATCCAGACAAACCCACAGTTTTTACTTAACATTGATCTGTATTTCACAGATTTCTCACTTGCATCAAATGAAGTATCAAAAGAATTCCTTCCATGTCATATATGTTTCCTAGTATTTACTGTGTATATTAGGCCTATGAATAAATCAGGGTGCTTTCATCAAATTTTCTCAACCACTTTAAATTTAAAAATTATTCCATTATCATATAATTTTGTATGAAATGAAATGTATGGAACTAATCTAACTTCAAGCACCTATGTAGTTTATTTAGTATCACTGTCTCCTAACTGAAGCTAAAGGTTTAGGTATATAAATTACAATTTACATGGAATTTAGGTACAGATACCAATAACTAACCTGAACACTTTAATATATCAAGAAATAGTATAGTTCCTACTAAAATTAGAGTAAAAATAGAAATATTAATAAACATCAGTATTAAAAGTAAAAATCACGAAAGATTAAGAACTTCATCTTAACAGCTTTTTCTTTAAATGCTGTGCTAGCAACAGCAATTCATCCATTTCTGTTCCTGGTGGCTGCATCAGGTATTTATACTTTTTCTAAGGCTATTTACAATGTCAATATAACTTAATTAAATTAGAAGTGAAAACGATAGAACTACTACAAAAGATAGACAATTTATAAACAGCATCAAAATACTGCATAACATAAATGAAATAAAAAAAAACCCCCTGTGTTTATTCAAGACTTTTGATAATACAGTTTGTCAAAGAAGCTCAAAGAAGAGATATTGTGTGTAGTCATTTCCTTATGTAGGACAACTTCATAAAGTGTTTACTTTAATGGAATGGTAGGTAAACAAATATTTATGTTCCATTATTTTCCTGCTGCAGGAAAGACTACAAAAGAAATGGCAATTTTACCTTTACTCCCAATCGCCCACCCCAACTATTGCAAAAGAGAATTTACTGTATTTGTATACTTTATACTACAGATACATAAACTATGGTTACTTTATTTTATGAAGCACAGGATTTTTAATCAAGTGCATTAAAATCTAGACAAATAGAATTTTTGTCCACCAGACTTTTTTAAATACACAGTAACAATTTATTGCTGGCTGACTGCTTTCACTCTTCAGGGTTTTTGCAATGCACTCTTCTTTCAGTTTTGTTTAGAGGCTGAATCCCATTTGAATTTCACTGTTATATGTCCTTCTGGTTTGTTAACGTTGCTTTTAAAATACCAAGCAAGCAGTTAATGGTTTTCTTTTTGTGATTTAGAATCCATGCCAGAAAATCATACTATAATGTTCTCAGACATATGGAGGAAAGAGAAATAATGCACTTCCACAACATTCAAATTAGTCACTATGATGGCTATTAGCTGGGTCTGTAAGGGCAGAACAGTCTCCACTATGAGAGCCTTGTGGAAAAGGATTAAAGGCTAGATTTAGATCATTTTAAATGATGCATCTTCCATCACCCCCAACCACTTATTTCAGACTTTCTATTCCCCTGACAAGGCTCCTTAGCCAGTATGAGCTTCTTTCCGTGTTTCTATTGTCTTCACAAGACGCAGCTCGTGAGCAGCTCCAGACTGCCTGTGCTGACTGGCTAGCAACAACTGACAGAGAAGTGATGCTGCTGGCCCACTTTTTCTTCCATATCAATTTGAATCTCTCTCCTTTACTTAGCTCTCAAGATGCACAAAGCTTACAGGACATTACCCTTCAGACCCGAGTTTCTTTAAAATTATGAAGGATGTTAAAAAGCTATTGGTGGGACAGCAAGGAAAGTTGATGAGAGGTTAGTATGTAACAGCTGCCCAAATATTAAATAAAAAAAGGATTATGAGAAACAAGACATGACAAAACACAAGTTAGGACCATCAAAAGAAATGTCAGCAGTTCAAAAAACCCAAACAAACCAAAACAACCAACAACTGTAATAAAGGAAAATAGTAAAATTAATGCTGAGTGAAACCAGAAACAAGCATTCCTACATCCTGTTTATTTTTGATCATACAGTTTAGGATACTTATTATTTGTGATCATTAACAGAACTTAAGGAAAACTACACTATTTTTTTCAATTTTGAGGCTGTTTATTTCCACAGAGTGGAAGGGTAAAGGAAAATTAGATAAATTTGTTTTGTTGTCACTCTGTATAAATGCCATACATCAAACATTCCAGAAACTTTCTTCAGTTGTCTAGGAAGGAAAAAACTTGAGGAAAACAAAGTTAAACTTATCAATAAAATGTATACCTCATCTTGTAAATGAATGATATGCCAGAGTATATCCTGAAAAGGAAACTTAGGGAGGTGGGGAGGTGAGAGAGATGAAATTTCTGTGATATTCTTCAAGACATAGCTAAAGTTATAGCCGTGTTAATACAGTCCATATAGGCTGCTTAGTTTATACTGTTAAAACTGACTCCCCTTGAATATGTGATGCACAATTTTAAACTCAAAATACAGCACTCTGGAAAGATGTTTTACTATCCAGTATTTCAATGCCAGACACGATGAATCCTGAGATTTTTATTTTCCATCTGGTGCATTATGGGATACGCAAAGCTCTTGGCACTCTACTGAGACTGTGCTTCAATTTAGGTATTTTTAATAAGTCTTCTTCCTTTCTTCCTTAAATATGGCTTTTGTTAGCCAGCACTAGCTAAACTGGAGACAACAGGGAATACTACCGAGTACAGCAATCCCAACTGTAATTATTATGAACAGGTTGATATATATGCATTATCAGCTACACAATTCATTGGCTTTGGATGAATTAAGACAGAAGTACAGCAGAGCCGCAACACAGGTGGGAGGAAAAGGAAATCAAGTAGTTAAGTATTTCTTAACTTTTTCTGAGGTGGCTTCTCTTCACGGACTGCTTTTTTGGACTCATGGGACTACAGATCATCATTCTGCTCATTAATGGAACATGAAAGCAATGCAGGGCTGAGGGGAGTAATATCTGTGGCAACATTTCTAACTGCTGTGTTTGGTCTCACATATTCGTGGCAGCTCTTTTCATAGTCAATTGCTTGTCTGAAGTTTACACTGATTTTAATATATTGTGGTATATAAAACATTAATATAGTGCAGAGTATCAAGCCAAGTAAAAGCAGCTTTACCCTGGAACAGATAATGAATGATGTTAATCTGTACCAAACGTTTCCTTAAAAGATTCCATATTCACCACTTGTGATTTTTTCACAAACTAACCTATGTATTATGTATAATCAATTGAAAAGGGAATATTGTTCTGCATAAGAACAAAAGATTAACAGGTGCATAGATGCTGCGTATATTTTAGCAGAATCTTCAAAATGGAACTGAGACTGCCACTATACTAGCCAGCAACAGTCTCCGTAAAAACACAGCAAACTTCTTGAAGACTGGTGCAAAGAGACTTTGAGGTCACTTCAAACCACTATATCAACAAATGATTTTCTACTAAGGCCAAAAGATGTGAATGTTGCAGGGCTCTGTTGAGGATTTCCCACATCAAGTTCTTGGGAAAATAGTTGCAATTGTCTGAAAAAGGTGTCACAGAGACTTCCTTTTATAGACATATAGCAAGGTTCAGCAGTAAAATTCTGTATCTGCATATAATAGTTCAAGAAACACATAGATTTTTAAATTAGTACCTTCTGAAGAGTATTTGTCAAATAATACCTTTTCCTTTACTCACTTGACTCCTACTTATCTCTATGTCATAATACTAAACCAAATTGACATGTGTTTGTATCACACAGAGCTGCTGCATCCGGTGTGTATATCCCATATATTATGAGCAAAACCAGTGCTAGCTGTAATACACATCTGAAGTCCAGACCAGATATTAAAGACCTGTATAAAGGAATTATATACTTAAATTAAATTTACATTGTTTGCCAAAGTCCCATCTCATTACCTGTCCACACAGTCAACATTTTGACCCACTCCCAAAGAGCTCACCTAACGAGCTCAGGTCCTGTAATCTTCCAAAGTCCTTAGGATGCAAGGACATCTTACAGACTTCAGTTTGTTTATGTTGCACGGAGGGAAGTTCAAACTATGAGGCCAATGAAGTAACCTACAGTTTCGAGGAAGCATGTAGTGTCTTCCTTGCAGTTGAAATGGGTTTCTTCTACCTCACTTCAATCAGGCTCTGACTTGGGTAAGTGCTGTTCCTCCCTTCTCTTTCCACAATGTCAACAAATACATGACAAGGAAAGAGGAATAGAGAACTGATCAAAAAGGAAGGACTCTGTTCCCAGCTGAAAGGCAGCAACCAGCTCATTGTCTCTCAAGTATTAGTTCCATAAGCTTCTGTAAAAATGCCATCAACACTATGCCCAGTGGTAGGCTGAAACTTGTCAAGAGTTTCTCAGCTGCCACTCAGAAAATCATGAGATGCGAGATGGACTGACAAAGAGCATGTTGACTAAATTACTTAATTAAGCTTTTAATATGCAATTTAAATACTCTCCATAAACCCACTAAATTTTTATTTTGAATGTACAAGTGGATTTTGTTCACTGTGCTTTTTTTATTGAACATTTCACTCGATGGACTTAATACTCTAGATCAATATCAATTCAATATTCTTTGACTTTCATAATTAAAGCAAACAGAAGAACTGCAATAACTATAATTTCTTTTCAGCTAGTATACATAAGATGACTGACAAACTAGCACAATCTAACATATAGGAGAAATATTCATAATTATAGACTTTGTCAATAAAAGAGTGCACCAACTGTGCATATATCTGACTTCCTAAAGAAACAAGAATGCTAATCAGTTCATTAGAGGCCTTTGGGTTGTGATATTTAGCGACAGGATGTAATAGCCTGCTTGTCCATGGAGCCTAATTGTACTCAGGATAAAAAATTATTTCCAACAAAGCACCATCCTTCCTTTTTCAGATGTCCTGCTGGTTTCTTTTTATGAGCTGCATGCTTTTCAAGACATCAGCATCATTCAGCTTTCCTTGTCATAGGAATAAAAGTAAAGACAGGTCCAGGCTTTATCATGCTGTGCAGGATTATCTAACCTTTACATCAAACCTTTTTTGCTTCGTAATTTATTGAAGTTCCTGTTTTTCTAAAAGTGAGCTTCTTTAATTAGTGTGTTCACAGACTTTACTAGAAACCATATGTAACTTTACTGTTTTGAAATTACTGCCTGTCTGCTGGGAGAGGTAGTAGGAGAGTGCAAACTATTCCTGTTCATAATATTGTATTTGAATAGTCTAATACAATGAAATATGTAGTATGGCTGGTTTTACCTGTACTGACTTATTCTGAGTAAGACCAAATGTTCATCTCCTGTTTCTGACAGCAGTCAATACCCAATGATTAGGGAAAACAAGAAGGAAATTTGGCAAGTATAGCATGATAATTCAACTGAAGTAGTTAGTAGTATTTAGTTCCTAACAGTCTGCACGTTAGTGATTTTTCTGAGCTAAAGTTACCTCTGGACTACTGTGTTTAATAGCTCCAGACATACTATCTTTAGCTAACTATCTAAGCCTTATATGAAATTCATTTACATTTTCAGCCTCTACAACATCCTAAAAGTAAATGCTACAGTTTAATTGTCTGTTGTGTAAGAAAACACTTCTGTTGGCATGTTTTAACCTGCTGGACAGTATTTTACGTGGGATGAACCCTGGTTAAGACACAATGAATATGTTCCTAACTTTCGTCCTGTATGGCACACAAAATTACAAGTATTTTTACTATATTTTCCTAACTTTTTTGATTTTCCACCTTCAGACTCCTAATCTATTAAAACATCCCTTATGCAGAAACTATTGTCTACTGCTGATCATTGTCACTGTTCTCTGCCACATCAGTAGGTATACAGTATACTTTTTGAGATGGGGTGACGGAAGCACTCAAGATATGAGAGTATTACTGATTTTTATAGCAACTTATTTATGTTTTCTGCTTGCTCTTAACTACAATTGTTCTCAACTGTTCTAATATGTTTTTCCTCCAGATCTATTACTCTATATTCATTGAAGTTCACTTGCTCTTCTGTCAGCATCTGCCAACATCTCCCTTTTGACATGAGGTTTGGGGTTTTTTAGATATCAATCCAGAAAAAATAATCATTCCACTTTCAACCTAAGAAATTTCTTTCCTTGGAAGTCTTTGTTAATACACCGTGTTGAAAGGTGCATGGAAATTCAGTTATGCTCTACAGACTGTCTATCTTTATCTGCATGCTGTAATAGATCTGCAAGGGATGGTTTCTCTTTACAAAACCCACATTGACTCTCCCCCATCATATTATATCTCCCATATATACATGTTGGTTCTGCTTTTATTTAGTCTTCATCAGTCTTCTTGGCAGAGAAGCCAGACTTGCAGATCCTCCTTGTAGCCCTTTTAAAAACCTCAGGTGCTTCTTTTCAGTTCTGACTCCTCTGGTGTCTTGGGCTAACTTAGTTCATGTAAGAATCTGTAATCCAATAGGTTTATATTTGAGTTAATTTTAAAATCTTTTCAAGTCTTTTGTGACCACTGGTTACTCCTGGGGATTTATTGCTATTTATTTTCTATTTTCCTTTAAAAAAACTTCTTCTAACTCCTTCATTTGAGATCATCCTTCCATTCAAAATATTGCACAGCGGGATCAACCGAAGTTCTCCCCAAAGAAAACTGATGCAAAGAACAAATGGAGCTTTATGGCTATGGCTTATCTTCTTGGCACACATTGACAATCTACGCCTCCTCTGGCAGGATTACAGCTTTTGAGATGCTTGAAAAAGATGACATGTAGATCCTCCTTTGCATTTCCTAAGATGATCACTATCCTTTTTAAGTGATCAGTAAATTGCTCTAATGTTCTTCATATATAGGGATGGAATTTCAACCCCTAGAAAAGTTATGGTATTTATTGACAAGGTCCGCCTATCTACCCTATCTGACTTTTATTATATTTTAACTTTCCACACTATTTCTCTACAACTGTGACTTATTCTGTCTTAAATACAATTTATAATCTTATATCACAGTATTCCACTCACTTCCTGCCATCAAGTTTCAGAAATGCCCAATATGTCAGTAACAAAAAGGGAAATGAGGCATCCTACATAATAATTTTTTTTTATTTTAGATGTTTGATATTAGCATAGAAATACATATTTATTCCTCAACTTACTTTTCCTGTGCTCTCCTCCTTAAGTGAAGCTAATTTTTTCAGGGTATTCTTCATTCATTCGCAACTGAATTTTGCTAATTTCTTTCATATCTGTTTTATAGGTATGGAAGTTCTATAACCTCATCTCCAAAGAAAGATGTATACTAAATTATCTGTTACTTCAAACCCTAGTCCTCAGCTTAAAAATGCAAAAGGTTATAGGGTATTTTAAGTGCCAGCATCATGACTGTTTTGGATTAGATGATCATTGTAGGTCCCCTCCAACTGAAATAGTCTAGTCTAGTCTAGTCTAGTCTAGTCTAGTCTATTCTATTCTATTCTATTCTATTCTAAGGGATTAAGAAGAGTCTGTCCTTTTTCGTAGGTTAGATTTCTTAGTAAGTGCTTCCCGTTCCTAACTTCCTAGATTACACATCATTTTCTTAACCAAGCACAGACTTTGCATAGTCCTAGCAATATTTCTGAGAAAGCTATCATGGATATATTTTCCTCTAACTTCCTAGCAATAGTTTATCTCTTGCCTTCAGGACCACTTTCCTAGTTCTCCTATTATGCTATTGGCTTCTTCAGGGACAAAACTTATGTTTTGTACTACAGAGACACCATGCTGGTGGGCTGCAACATATTTCTCAAAAACACATTGAGTTGGAAAAAAAAGCCAGCAACAACAACAAACAGAACAACCTCACCAACAAAATACTCAACCTTACAAAAAATTAGTAGCGATATTGAAAGGTTACAGATAACCTACATTGCGCAGAGAAGGCCTAAAGCTAAGTTGTAAACACTTTCGTTGCAGCTAGTCTACTGAAGAGGAAACTAGCCCTGATGCAGCAAGAACCAGTATATTCACCTGGCCTCAGGGTCGCTTGCCATCTTTTATTTAATAGTATGAAATTAATCAAGAGGACTGTCTCCTGAGTCCCCCTGCCTTTGTACATAGCAAAGAAGTCTTCCAGCTAGGTAATAACCTAACAACCATGCCTGCTGAGGAAATTTCAACCTGTCTCTCTATCTGCTGATATTTCTGCTTCCAGTTTAGTCTCAGTGCCAAGCATGTATGACCATCATCTGGTAGGGAGGTTTAAGTGAAAGAATGTTTTTTTCTGCTTTAATTAAGTATCTTCATGTCACAAGGCTTTCCTGTGAGAGAGGCAGGCAGTGAAGTTGACTGCAGGGTTTGGAATAAATAGTGAGAAAAGGAATTGTGGCAAAAATAAGACCAGAAATCAGTTTTCACTTGCTATGAATCTCATTTCTGAAATAAGAGAAGTTTTTTGGTTCTGTGGTTGCATGTACAAAAACATTCACAGTGGTAATGCATACACTGGAAAACAAATAAACAAAGGGTGACCGACATCTTTTTCTAAGATATTCTTACGTGAAAAATCATTTAAAGTGAAGTGCTTAATACTCCTCTTATAACTACTTTTCACTAAGTTAAGAAACTTATACATAGTATAAAACCTGACAGCAAGCATTTTTCTCCTCATTCTATCCACTACAGATGAATCCTTTAATTGTTCATGTATTTAGTTTTTGAAGGGGGAAAAAAAAGAGTTATATTTTTCAAAAATAAATGCTACAGACAAGACAGAAGTTATGCAAGGAATTTAAAGTTTAAGGTAATGCAGTTAAAGTACTTTTGTTTTCTTTTTTTTTTTTTTTTTAAAGAATACTCCAAAGGATATTGACATTTTTGCTACAAACTTATCGTGCTTATCTTCAGGAACTGGAAAAGTCTGCAAATCCTTCTCAAGCTGTTGGAGTTGCCTCTCCATATGCTTCAGGCTCTTCTCCAGGTTTTCTGCTGAGACTAAAATACAGAACATTCATCCTGTTAACACCTTAAACAAGAAACATTGTTTGTAAAATACATGAGTTAAAACCTTACCAAATCAACATGTTATGTTTTTAATTCTGAAATAAAAGCACACTGAACAAATTACAATACAAGATGAGGGGTTCACTCTATAATGTTCAGTTCCCCTCACTTACATGGTTGCCTTATTCTGATTAGATGCATGCTGCTTGAACACTGCATTTTGTTTTATTTTTATGCCTAAGGTTTTGCACTGCAATTAACAGTCTGCTTTAAATAACCTGAGAAATACATATGCCAGTCTGTCTCTTCTGATTAACCAAAGGACAAGTTTTGAAGCTACTTCAAGAATCACAAAGCTTTCTTCAATCTCATTCTGTTAAAACAGAAAATAGGAACATTTGTATGGAAGATCATGAAGAAAATAAAACCCTCAAAACGTAGAGAAAATGGGGCTATGTTGCAATTTAACCCCAGTTGGCAACCAAGCACCACACAACCGTTCACTCACATCCCCCCTCCCAGTGGGACGGGGGAAAGAATCAAAAAAACCCTCGTGGGTTGAGATAAAGACAGTTTAATAGGATATCCAAGGAAGAGAGAATAACAACAACAATAATAATAATGATAAAAGAATATACAAAGCAAGTCATGCACAATGCAACTGCTCACCACCCGCTGACAGATGCCCAGCCTGTCCCCGAGCAGCGACCACCCCTGGCCAACTCCCCCCAGTTTATATACTGAGCATGACATCATATGGTATGGAATATCCCTTTGGCCAGTCTGGGTCAGCTGTCCTGGCTGTGCCCCCTCCCAGCTTGTTGTGCTCCTCCCCGCTGGCAGAGCATGGGGAGCTGAAAAGTCCTTGACTTAGTATAAGCACTACTCAGCAACAACTAAAACCATCAGTGTGTTATCATCATTATTCTCATAGGAAATCCAAAACACAGCACTATACCAGAAAATTAACTCTGTCCCAGCTGAAACTAGGACAGGCTATTAAACACCTATGCATGAAACCTAAGACTCAATTCCCTAGTTTGAAAGCACAATGCCTAGTGAAAAACACAACAGAATTTGTCAGAGCGAAAGTGCTTGCCAAGCTGGAGGAAAGTGCAAGCACCTGAGAGGGTGCGGCAGAGCAAAACAGGGACTTAGGAAAAAGAAAAGAGTAGACAGAAAACATCAGGGATTTATAGAAGGATGTAGAAAACCCGCAAATTTTCGTTATCAGAAAAAGAGAAATACAACTTTCAACCATGTCAAGCAACGCATGGAAGTTGAACACTTGATCTGTAAATAGTTGATTAAAATATCAAGACTATAACAGTAACCTAAGGATAACTCATGTTAGCATATATTTTATCTTGGATTTATATTATTGAAATCAGTTAAAATTTATTTCCTTGGTTTTTATGAAGTAAACTTAACATTTAAATATGTTCTGCAAGAACAATATATAGAGATAAGAATATGCTCTGAATTTTAGTCTAATAACTTGATTTTTTTTTCTTTTTTTTTCCATTATTTCATTCATTCATAATATACTGCACCTATAAAGGTAAAGCTACCTTAAATTTAATCTAAAAAAACCCTGGAGAAAGTTTGTGGCCCTATGATATTATTAAGATCCATGATTCCATCCTCTGAGTAGAGTTATGTGATGGAAAATATGAGATACACACACTGAACACATCTTTCTCTCATAAAAGCCTGACAGAGTCTCTAAACAGCTAGAGTAAAATGTTGCATAGCAACTACAATCCCATTCATAGCAGAAAGGTTAACACAACTATAAAATCATCAATGGCAACCTGTTAAAATGCTAATGTAACCTAAAAAAACCCCACCCAAACAATCTGGAGACAATCAACTTTTCCAAAAAGAATAGGGGAATATAAATGTATGTTCATATTATAACTCATCATTTGGTTTATAATCACAATTTTTAAAACCCTCTGTTTACTCAAAAACACTGTTTTCCAATTGTATGTTAGACTTGGCAGATTTTCACTCAGTGACTGGTAAACCCAAATCATCACCAGGTAGGTCAGTTGGCTTCAGTAGTTAAGAAACGGCCTTGTTTGGGAAGAATAGATAAAATTATAAGCTGACAATGTTGACTACAAATGTGTTTCAGTCTTCACAGGTTCCAGAAAGAAACCTGATTTTAATATAAAGGCATACTTCTGCCGTCATAAGAAGCCTTCAAGGGTAGGCACACACAATTTTAAGACACTGATGTACTTAGAAAGCTAAGAAACACAGCACATAATACCTTGTGCTTAATCTAACTATTGATAGGACTCTTAACAATACAGTTTGTCTTGCATAAAAGGAGCTCACAGCATAAAATTAAAGTGACATACTCACAAAATGTCAGAATGATCAGACTCAGTAAATACATAGGTTTTAAAACAAAACAAAAATCAAAACAAACCCAGAACACCCAACTCACCAAAAACCCCTCTGCATCAATTGCAGGTACCAGCTGAGTAAGAGCTACATTCTTTTACCCAGACAAAAAAACAACCTCAGTGCCTAGAGCTGATTAACAGACTGTATACAAGAGATTTTCAAATTCTTGCTTCCAGCAAAGCCAATTTTTTATTTCTGTTATTTCAGTTCTTTTGACCTTGAACAGTTACATATTTGATCAAGAATCTTTACATCTCTATCTTGTTCTGAAGGGTTTTTTCCCCTCTGTCATGATCTTAAGTTGTTCCTGAATATAAAAATTCAGCATTCCTTTGATTTCAGCAGTGCACAACTATGCGATATATTTTCCTTTAAGACTGTATTTCTGGTGATAGCCTCAAGCAGAGGCTAGCTCACAATACACTGGTATTAGTTTGGTACTATTGTCTTTGCAACTTCCAATTTAGTGAAAGCAGATGAAAAAAATCAAATCTGTAAATATAAGCAGCTCTTCAACAAAAAGATCATGTGAAATACCTGTCAACCTTCCCTCTAGAAGACATGGTATAAAATCTGAAGGGACACAGAAGAACGGTAGAAGAGAAAAAAAAAAAAAAAATCGCTAACTTTGACCCCTAATCCTGGGAGGATTCAGATATAAACCCAAGCCAAATGAAGTAAGCAACTCATATGACAGTTTGGAAAAAAAGTCAAAGACTGGGGTTTTGGATACCCCTCCTGATATTTTTATAGGCAATAAGTAGATTTCCTCACCTTCTGCCTTTTAGAGTTAAAATAACTTTGTTCTTAAAATTTCCTCTCTTGATTCAGGTTTTCTAATACCATGATTATTCCAGAAGCCTCTTCATCTGTTTTAAAACCTTTCTGCATAGTATGTCAGGTGATGACTCACCAGCCCTTTTAATGTTTGCATTACTATTGCTACAGTTCTACTGGAAATACCTTATCCGATTATCTTACAATAAAATATCCTTTTTTCTTGTCCAAAGCTCTTATTACAGTATCAAGATGCATGATCTTGTACTGCATTCTATCGATTTTCATTTCTTTTACTCTGCTTCCACAGGATCACTCAGTGATGACAACCCAGTTCCCCTCTTGGCTGGCAAAGCTGTCTAACTCTTTGTCAGATACACTCATTGGTCCAATACCACCATTTTATTTTTTTGCTATATTCCTTTTAGACAGTACTTTAGGTTTCTTCCACTTTTTATTTTAATGAATATTCACCCATTTTACATAATATCAAATGCTTTCCTGAAGACAGCATAGATTTCATGTGTCAAAAAAAAATCCAAATAGTCAAAGCTAGCAGATAAGTCTACTACCAATAAATTCATTTTCATTTCATGCTACTCTCATTAACCTCCACATATTTGATTATTTTTTCCTCTATAAAATTTCATATCATTAAGGTCAGATAAAGAGATGTGTAAATGCCCAAACCATTCTTTTCTCCTCAGTTTCATAAATATTCTGTAGTCACACATCATTACTATAGCCACAGCAAAACTTGGTAAAAAATGTATTTACTAAACTTTTAGTTCCATATCTCAGTTATCTCTGAACGCAGAAATGGAAACTGGTATTCACAATACAAGAACACGGTACTCTGATTTTTTTCTTTCAACAAATTTCTGTGGAGACATTTTGCTTCCCTCTCCCCCATTCCCAATTTTATTGTTGCTTAAAAGTAAAGCAATATTTCATCTAGTTTTCAGAATATACCTGTTTTATCTTAAATCCTAGAAATAATTCTCCAAGCAAAGCAATACTACTTGTGTGCTCTCTCATTTATATTGCTGTAAACCTTTGGCTACTTTTTGCAACAGATATTTCAGCTGATATTTCAGCAATCCTACATACTGCCCAACCTGTATGACAATTTTCTGGATGGTTGCAATCTCCATATCAAGAGAATCTTCCTCTTGCCTACAGATATTTCATTTCCCTTGTGCTATTCTGGCCCCTATATTCTGAGGGGAGAGAGTGACAGTGACAAGCTGATCTCTAGTCTTGACGCAGAAAACTCTACCATATTTAAAAAAAAAAAGAAATCTGAAAATATACTATTGCTTTTGCCATTTGAACTTCATACTGGACTGATGAAGAGAGTTCTGAATTCTCTAAAATTGCCAATGTATTATTGATGCAGCATTTAAAAGGAAAGTTAAATGTCAAAATATAGCCTAAAAAAAACCCCAAAACAACCAAAAACCTCTCTGTATTGTCAGATGGTTTAGAGGACCAACAAAGAAATATTCCAGAGATAAAATATTAGAGGTTTCTGTAAACAACAGCAAAGGCCTGAAATATCCATTAACAGTGGAATAAGATCTAGTTGGATAAACTCACTGTCACAGAAGACTGAAAAGACAGTATTTGTGCTTTATTTCTCCCAAGATGATGTTTCCTCTGGTCTTCTACAGCCATTTTGTGGCTTTCTTGCCTTTTTTTGGGGGGGGGGGGGGGAGGAATATATATATATATAACAGGCATATATGATACTCTTGTTGAAATCCTTTTTTCCCCAAAGCTCTGACAATGCTATTGGCTCTTGAGCCCTTGGACTTTCCATTCTGTAGCCAAAGCAGACTCCAGTTACACACATGAAAGAAGCAGTTCTCTAAGCAGGATTTAATTAATTTTCTCCTATTTTGAATTCAAATACAAGCATGCTATCGTAGTGTAATTGGTAAACAATGCATAAGCATTTTTATACCCAGTCCCCTAGTAATAATAGCACTATCATCAGTAGGAATAGGCTTCAGACCTTATACTGACTGTGCTCTATACATACACTAATTGTGCTCTGCATACACAAGAGCCTTGGCCTGCTAGACTTGTTATAAACTTCTTTTGAGAACCTCCTGGGTGAAATGCAGCCTGACACCACATGTCTCTTTTTACGACATACAGTTTAAGCTCAGAACTTGAAAATATGGGCAAAAGTTGAAAACAGAAACCCTCGAATGACAAACAATTCACTGATGGTCGGTTATTCATCATTGGATTGCTATTGAAAGAAAGAAGCAGCTGCTAAGACAAGGGCGAAAAAATGGCCAAGCAAGAGGATATGGCACTTGCCCCACCACAGGGAAGTAACATCCCCCAGTGTTGCACAGGACACGGTGATATGGTGCAGTGGTGGAGTAAGAGCTGCCAAGAGACAGAATCATCTTATAAAAGAAGAAATCAAATTTGGAGGAGGGAAGAGAAAGAAGACCCTCGCATCAGTTGCAGCTTCCCTCACTGAAGAGCTCTTGAGCCTCATCACTTTGACCCTTGGGGACCCAGACCATCAAGTACTGCGCTGCCGGCAGTGTATTGTATATTCACAGCTAATTTAGGATATGATTGTTAATAACTAACTGCTTTGAATACGCAGTGATAGTGATTAATAATGATTAAGAATGAGCCATTAGCATGAAATGTTAATGAGTATCAGTCTAGTAAAGTTTAAAATAAAAGTTTAAAACCAGCCAGATTTATCAGTCTTCTAAACAATCCCATCACTTCAATCTCTAACTCCTTGAGACAGACATATAGGTAGCAAGATACACAAGCGCACAAATACATATATATGCACTTGTAACACTTCCCTACTCATTAAAATTAAGCTTTCTCACCTTCAAGGGCCTATACATCTGCACAATATATTCAGCTTTTCTATTCCATTGCCCTTTCCACCATTTTAAGGTTCCTCTTGCAACTGATTTCTGCATAACTCATTTGATATTTTTTCTGTCTTTTAGCAGATATCTACATTTTCCCCCTATAGAGTATCAATAATCTATTTGTCTTAATCGCATTATCACTTAAAATGCTATGCAGCAATGAAATCTCTCAGTAACATCCAGATATGTATACCCAGTTGAATAAATATAAAAGGAAAAGTATTGAACAGTTTTATCTGAACCCTAATCTGTCTACAGATGAAACTGTCTCCATGTTTAAATAACTGGGGGCTCAAGGACTGCACCAGGGATTGGCGATGATACTTAACTGTTGGATCACTGGAAGATGATAGAGAAAGAAAGCTCTTTTTATGGACAACTGACATACTTCAATATCATATCAGAAATTGAAGCGCTGTTTTGGTAAAAATGTGCAAATACGCAAACTCTTGCTGAATATTTGATTTGCTAATTCATGCTTGCAAAAGATGCATATATTTCTATGCCCTAAAGAAACAGAATATTTCACTTACATTTTAGTAGTTCATTGCATAATCATATCTTAAAATTACTTGCCATGTAATAGTACTGGGCACAACTTAAAGCCACAAACATTAAAAGAAAGAAGAGATAATTTGCAATAATACATAACAGTATTGCATATGTTCCATTAGCTTTTAAAACCAAAATTTTTATATTGTGGAATGCGCTCAGACAAAAAAAAAAAACAACCAAACAACCAAACCCCAAACCACCAACACCACCACAAGAAGGTGTGTTTAATTACTTATTTTCAACCAGGTTCAATTCATTATGAAATGGTTCAGACAGGAATATGGCAAGTCTGTAGTGTGCTGATGTAGGACTTGTGTCCCCACAGAGCAAGAGCTGTTGATCCATTACAGGTATAGACAGGGGTGCAAAAA
Source organism: Phoenicopterus ruber ruber (assembly GCA_009819775.1). Classification (NCBI taxonomy): domain Eukaryota; kingdom Metazoa; phylum Chordata; class Aves; order Phoenicopteriformes; family Phoenicopteridae; genus Phoenicopterus; species Phoenicopterus ruber. The sequence continues at coordinate 182,385,054 of CM020215.1, read as the reverse complement.
AACCCATCAATAAACACAAAACTGTAGAAATATTTAAAAGTGTACTTAAGCCACACCACCAAGAATTTCCCTTTGCAAATATTTAATGCCCCTGGTATGGTATCTTAAATGGTGCAGTAGCACACTTTTATGTCTTAAATGGTACATTTCTAGTAAACAGATATATTTTTTTAGCCTAAGCTTTTCAAGATTAAAAACCAAGTCCTCTTCAAATAATTTAAAAAACAGTAGCCACAAAATAACTTGTTTTCTCAGTCTTCTATAAGAATCTCTTTCACACAATTTAGAGCTTGAAATACTCTTCTAATCTAAACACTGCATTCATGGACAAATACTTACTTTATAACTTCCTCTACTGCTTAGTGTGCTATAAAATTTTTTATTCTTTTTAAACAACAATATCTCAAACTCCTTTTTCCATATGGAATTCTTTGTCTGTCATTACTTTGTTACATTTCAGTATTTATTTTAAAGCTAATACCATTACTTTACAGATTGAAAGCCAAATCAAAAGAAATTTTCAATTCTTATTACTGTTTATTTCTTGACCCATAAAATTTTGTATTTGCCATTCTGAGCACCAGATTTATATAATCATTGTTATAAGCAATCTAACTCCGTCTTAAAGCATACAGCTGTCTTTTTCCACAAAGGAAAATATATGTCAAGAAGGCAATTCTGTAACCTTACTCTTTTAGGCGCATTGATCTAATTTCTAAACTAATTTGTACTTGCGATAATGTAATTAAGTGAAATATTTTTCTCTTCTTTATTACCACAAGAGTCACACTTTAGTCCTCTTCCTGATTGTGATATCCTAACCTTCCTCTGTATTAACAACAGCTCTTAATTTTGTCTCATCACCTCATTTTGCTAGGAGATTTCTACTCCTAGTAACAGTAAATCTTTACTGAAGTAACAGTAAATCTTTAGAATTTTTAGAATTTGGGTAAAACTGTTCCCCAAACGAGCAAGTTCCTTTACAAAATTAAGTATTGCATTCTTGTTCATAGAGTTATTTCACTAATTCTCAGTTTGTCCAACTTTGATAGCAATTTTCCATGAAGCATAAAATCAAATTCTTTACTGTCTATGATAAAATCCCTGAAATTAAGTCCACATTTAAGATTTTTTTTTTTACTTGATCTAAGGAATGCTTAGTTCGTTTAGCTTTCTCTAGCCTAAGTTACAAGAGTATTCAATAGCTCTTGTAAAGCATATATTGGCTTCTTTCCATATAAACTAAGGCATAAAATACGGTTGATACCTCCCTTGGGTCCTGTCTTGATATGCGACCAACACGATCACAGACCAAGAAATCAGAAGTTCTCATAGATGCAGTAATAGAATGCCTTTGACTCAGAGCATCATAGAATGGTTTGGGTTGGAAGGGACCTTAAAAGAGCATCTAGTTCCACTCCCCCTGCCATGGGCAGGGACAACTTTCACCAGATCAGGGTGCTCAAAGCCCTGTCCAACTTGACCTTGAATAATTCCAATGATGGGGCATCCACAACTTCTCTGGGCAACCTGTTCCAGTCCCTCACCACCCTTGTAGTGAAGAATTTCTTCCTTATACCTAATCTAAATCTACCCTCTTCTAGTTTAAAACCATTACCCCTCATCCTGTCACTACACTCCCTGATAAAGAGTCCTTCCCCATCTTTCCTGGAGGCCTCCTTTAGGTACTGGAAGGCTACTCGAAGGTCTCCCTGGAGCCTGCTCTTCTTCAGGCTAAACAATCCCAACTCTCTCAGCCTGTCCTCATAGGAAAGGTGCTTCAGCCCCCGATCATCTGTGTGGTCCTCCTCTGGACCTGCTCTAACAGGGCCATGTCTTTCTTATGCTGGAGGCCCCAGAGTTGAACACAGTACTCCAGGTGGGGTCAGGATAAACCCTGTGTTTTCACTATAAGGTTGATTCCTGAAATTTTGTGACTATTAGTACTAGATTTTGAGTCACAGCCCTGTGTGTACCAGAAAGTTGCAACATAAGCCATTTGTCACATTATTCTCTTGCCATTCATGGAAATCTCAGCATAGCTACTTTCAAATGTATTTCATAAACTTAACAAAAATCTTTAAAAAAACCTAAGAAACACACAGATGAATTGTATATCATAAGTGAAGCTACCTACCTAGTAGCTGAATTAATTAAATTAACATCTGAGAATGAACAAGGATGCTGTTTCCTTTTCAATGCTCTGAAGAACTCTTTTTACTCTCTTTCTGAAGAGCCATCAAAAAAGAAAATTCAGGTAACAGATACAGAATAAAAAGATGGACCTCTAAAAATGGACTTCTGGATGGTAGTAAGTCTCCTGCTTGTTCTTCATAGCCATCATTCTTGAAAACTATCATTTAAGGCAGAAAAACATCCCATACATAACAAAAAAAATGGAAAATAAACTTTGCATTTAAAAAAAAGGAATTCTCAAAATAAAAGATATAATTAAGGTAAAATTGTTACCATGTTAGTTACAAACATTTTTCAAAGTATATCTCTGAATAGGCTACCATTCCACACTTTGAGTCTGCTATAAAAACTTAGAAACTTGTGTAATCTGCAAGATAGCGGAACCATCTATTGATTTTGGTGCTGATGGAGTATAATACAGTATGGAGTAATTCATGGAATTTGTAGTGTTTTCTGAAAGCACAAAAAACTCCATCCAAACCAACGCAACAATCCTGACTACCTAAAAACACACCCTGTGAATTTCCTACTTAAGTCAAAACAAAAAGTCCAAGCAATGCATAGCAGAAAGTATGTTATTTAATAGCACCGAGAAATTTGCCATAAACTTTTAGAAATCCTGTAATAAGAAAAAAAACCTTTCCTTTTGACATATAGATTGCTAATAGCATATACATTAATATTGTTCTCTCTTGTTGTCCTAATGTTTCTAAATATTGTAAGTGGGGATGTTGGTTTTTAATGAATATAGATTAAACTTCACATTTATAATTTGGTTCCTAGCTTTTTTAAAAAAGGTGAAATTAATTACCTATGAAAAAAACTGAATAAAGTTTCAAAAATTAAAAAAATGGATAAGTTACTTGTAAAGCTATAATGAGTTAATGACTTTTAGAGGAAGGAAAACCTGCAGTTTTATATTGTCATTCCAATACGAAAGGAAGACTCTATACACTGTTACCTGTAAGGTCTGTGTAAATTAGACTCAATCAAATAAAACAGCAGCCTAGATAAATGCAATATAAATCTTTAGAATACCATAAAATAAGAAATTAATAAAGTGTACTAAATTACCAAAATATTTCTTGTCTGGAATACTAATAGAAAAGTGGGAAAGTCATTATGTTTAAAAGAAGAGACAGCTTTAATTACATGAATCTTCAGGAACTGTCATATCAGTAAGCTCATTAGCTGCAATGAAAGTTCCTCCTGCTGATCTAAGTGTACTTAAAAAACAGGATTTGTTATACTTCAAAGCAAAAAAGGTATCTTTAATTCATGTACTGTAACAGCGAATTAAGCCTACTTCTAGTATTACAAAAGTAGAAAATAAAACTTTAGCACATAATAGAAAAATACAAATTAAATACCCTGAAATAAACTACAATTGCATAGGTCACATGTCCCTTGCTGCTTGCCTGTCAAAGTTATATTTTAAAAAAATGAACATTTATTTTTCTAATGCAACAATTAATTTACATATTGTGAGTCTTTTATAATTTATAAAATACTATACAATACATGCTAGCTTCATAACTAACAGACCTTGTCACTGAAAGCCTTCCTAGTTATGTTAACAGCTTACTGTATGACAATTACTGGACACTATTTAATAAAATGAAAGGACCAAGAATGTTTTTTCTAAAAAGGATAAGAAGAAAATTAGAACATTACAATGTTTAGCAACTAATGTTCACTATTTGAATCAGAAATAAGTTGAGAGAGAAGTTTTAAGAATGAGCAAGCACAAAATAAAAAAAAGATAAGGTATGCTACAAATGGGCTGGCTGATACAAGGACAGTTGTGTCAACAAAAAATTCTAAAAAGTGTCTTTTAAGAAACTTGTAGAAGACTAAACAATCGCTTGATGGTGATCAAACCAAAACCAGTAAAGAACCAACGTGCATAGTATAATTCCATTTTTATACAGTGTGTTCAACCTAAAGTTTTCTGTTCATATTGTTCAAATGGATTTACACATCTTTCTACCACATTAATTTTGATTTATAATTTAAAGGGCACTGGCAACTAATACCTTTATGTCACATATAAAATGTGAAATTATCGTATTTGCAGAAATGAATATACAGACAAGCAATAAAAACAGCTCAATAAAAAAACAGCTTGCAAGAAAGGTACTGCAGAAAAGAATATTCTTATCAAACTTCATTGATTTATTCTTGGAAATTACTTTTAAAAAATACTTCAGAGTAGAAAGTTCAGTGAAACCATGAAGGGAATGGCATTCCACCACCTCTACAAGGCCCTAACAAGGCTAGAACAAAAGGAGAGACCAGCATTTAGAAACAAATACTGGAAGAAAATAAAACCAATATGCTTCACAGAAAAATTGAACATTGCATTAGTATAATGCAAAACCAGAAAAGAGTGATGTACTTCCTCACCCAACAGCTTTGACCAACAAAGTAGCACGTATGTAAACAGAAATTTCCTATTGGATGACAGGAAAAAGCCAGGCTGGCTGATTTCCTTCTCTACTGTCAGCAGCCTGTAACTCCTACATGTAACCTTTCAATCCAGAAGTTTTCCAGATTTACTGGAAGTTTGAACTGCCTCCGATAAATACAATCCAGGATGGATTATTCTTGTTAAGCACTAAGTATTGTTTCTTGGAATGGAGGAGAAACTCTAAGCCCTCAATATCCAAATTCTGTTCTAACAGAACTAGTATTTCTTCTGGAATAAGCATATTTGACTAGATGATCATCAAGAGGAAAGATTTTTTTTTATGACTTCCCCTCCATCACTCTCCCTAGCAGCCATAATGATGCCTTGTAACATCTGCTGTGTTTCCCAGCTCCCTGCAGAGGCCTCAATGCAAATCATTCACCATCATTCTTGGTGAACTTGTCTTCATCAGCATATCAGTAAGTTACATCAGACCAGGTGAGAACATTATGTTGGATATGGCTGATCACAACCACAGATTCACAGACTTTTTTTTGAACTGACCTTTTGGTAAGCTCAAGCAAAAATAGCCCATTCATTAAAAATTTACTGTGCAAAAGTTGGTACATATTAAAACAACCAGCTTCATAAAAATAGACTTCTGCAAAAGTACTAACAGATTTTACAGAAAAAAAACATGAGCTGCAGTCTTTGGAATCTGCTGCATTTTCCAAAATTCCAGTGCAGGAGGAGTCTTTCAAAACAAAATGGAATTTTGCAGGTAGGGAAACAAGTATAAACACACACACTGATATGATAATCTGTTAAAGACATCCTAAGCCATTGTCTTTTTCACACAGTAAAACAGAAATGCAAAATACATCTCATAATACACTGAAGTAAATTCAGGACATAAACTTGAAAACATGGCCATTGATTTCCATCCTACAACATACTGAGTAAGATCAAAGATTCATCTAACCAATAGCACATACCTAAAAGAACAGAAAACCTGGACTAACTGATAATTTTACTGGCTAATCTTTGAATGGTCAGTGTTTTCTATCTCAGAAGCTTTCCAGAAGACAATCAGCAACTTCACATGAATGACTGTCTACACTGAAATAGTGGCTTCTAATAAGGAACATTTTAGTTTTTCTGGCTGATATACAAAATTCAACCACACAGCCAATAATATACCAGTAATGAAAAAAAAAAAAAATCAGTGGCCAGTTAACAGTTGGTTCTATGCAAATAATGCATAAAATACTAAATTTATATACAGCAGAAACTCCTTCTATTACCAGTACAAACAGTTAGATGAAGGGCTTGAAGCTTTTGACAGCTGCTTAAACATACTTGAACTTCTAAGAGGTTATAATGCACCAACTAAAATTGGAAACTTTAAGAACCATGATAACAGAAAGCAAACTCTATGTGAGTGACCACTATCTCAACTTCTCTATCAGTAGCAGGTTTTGCAAAGCTGTAGTTTGTGGCAGGGAGATCGAGTGAGGCATAAGAGTGACACTGTACAAAGCAATACAGATAAACAGTGATATTTTCCAAACTGACATAAACTAAAAAATGATTAACGGAGACAGCCCATCCAATCTTCTTTTCCTGCGAGAGTATGACAGTGCTGAGGTGGCATCAATTTCTAACTCCATGCTTAGTCAGTTTAAATTACTTAAGCTGTGATAAAATATGGAGAAGGAACTCTTAATTAAGAAATTAACTGCAAAAAAAATCTGCTGCTGCATATATTGAGATTTACCATATTCTATGCTGCATGATGAAGCAGTAAAGAGGAATTTATTTTTCCAGACTTCCAATGCTATTGTTGCATGAAAAACACACATGGGGAAGATTAAACTGTTCTGATTCATGTTTAGAAAAAAAAAAAATATTAAATGACGGTATGACAGCCTTTCTGCATTTCTGAATTAAAAGATACTGAGTGATTGTACTACATTTACCATATAAAAGATTGAAAGATGGAAATAGTTTAAGATCATTAATAGAAAAGAACTTTTAAAAGAAATCTATTTTGGACAGCGAGTCTAGAAGATATGTTAGAAGAAATGTAATGGGAAATCCTGTAGTAAATATTAGAAGACTGAACAATAAATATTATCTTCAAGACCGCTTGCAGCAGCTCAAATTACTGATCTACGCTACAGACTATTAATGTCTATTTTTAAAATAATGTTAGTATAAAATAAGCATCATCTCATATAAAATACACTGCAATGTATGTAGAATCAAAACTTTTAGTCAGTTATACGAACCTTTACTAGCTTTATCTAAATGCTGAAAATCCTCAACAAAATTCAGGACATCCTGATAGCTTTCTTCACACACTTCTACAAGAAAATGGAGCAGTGTTGTTTTTTGATCTGCTGACTTCGTGTCCTTCAGCTAGAGAGAAAAAAAGAAATATTAAAACACTGAGAATAAGATTACTTCTGTTATTTTAATAAGTAATATATATTACTAATTGTGAACCCAAGAAAGGTAAGAACAAACTGTTGAACTGGTACAGCTCTTTTAAAGAAAACCCTAAGTAATGGGCTGTTTCATTTCCCCCCTTGCTAAAAATCCCTAGAACGATCACATTAAATATTTTTTAATTCTATGCAATATTTGAGTTCTGTACTCAAAACCAGTACACATTTCTCTTTTTAAAATGTAATTATTTAAACAGTATAGGAATATTTGCAAAACTGAATAGACTCATGGCGAGGGAGGGGGGACCACCACAACAAAACCAGAGCTAAATCAGCAAAATCTAACAATACGTGATGCACATATCCACTCCATAACATGGATTTCCTTATGTGTGAAGCTAGCTCTAGCCTAACAATATTTATGCAGTGGAAGCTACAACCTCAACCTGCGCAAGTGCTTGTTGTTATCAAGTCTCAATAGGGCAAACAAGAGTTCATAGGCTTCATTGTTTAAAAACTTGGACTTCAAAAATCCTTAAGCACAAACTTTTCTTTCTGAACCCTTTATACATATAAAATTATAAGCCCAGCCATTTTAAAACTTGCAGCTACTTGTGCAAAAACACTAACAATTGACAACTGGCAAACATTCAGTCATATATTACTGCTATAGTCTCCCATTTGAGCTAGTCTTTTAAATCATCGGAGAGATTTTTAGAAATAGAAAATGACACCTCGTATGAAAGTGTTTCTTCATTACTTAAAAACTATTTCTGCATAAAACAATTTAACAGAAAAATTATACAGGTACACAGGCACATACAAAGGGCTGACACAGTTGCACACAAATTTGTACATCTGAGTATCAGGGGAAAAAGTCTTTAGCACAATATTAAAACTAGCACTAAACAAGTAGAAAACTCATGTTAGTTTGTTTCAACCTTAAGACTGTTCTTTTGTTTGGTTACCATGAAAAATACAAGCGACCAGCAATGCTCAATGGTATAAGAGTAACTACATCATCAAGGCAGAAAGGGTAAATTACCTTCCTTTCCAAAGAGGGTTCAAAATCAGACACAGAGCTATATGGGGATTACTTCTGAATAAGGAACCGAGAGCAAGATCAATCCCAATTTAAATATACATACACATATTTTTTTTTAATATATATTACCATAGTTTTCCCATAGCTGCAAATTTCTCATAAAGATATTTTTTCATACTTCTTGTGCTTCTCAATAGCCTCAGAGGTCACTTAAAAGGCATTTTATTGATCTGATTTAAAAACTAAATTAGAGTATGTTGTCTGCTTTTCCCATACTGTATGTAAATTAAAATGGAGAACTTTGGATGGTGGTAATCATTGAGGTTGATATTTCATACTTCACTGTAAAAAGTCAGTGATTATTTTCAAAGATCAAAATGATACTATATTAATAAATATGATGAGATATACTCTTCCAGAATGTATATGTTCTTCTGCAGATGAGTGGATTAATAACAATGTGAGACATAATTTTCAAAACAAACAGAAAATGTAACACACATATATCAAAACTAAAAAATATATTCTAGGGTCATTATTGTATGCAGTGTTGTAAAATAAGTTACTTCTACTGTACTGGGAATGTCAGTGAGAAATGTGTCAATAACTGAAACATCACACAAAATTTCTACAATGTGACACTGCTTAAAATACATGTAGTTAACAAAAGTTAGTTTTAAAAATAAACCAGTGTTATAAACATGCATATAATTTTAATATATCAGTATTTAATAAATGATTATTAGCATACCAATATCATACCTCTCTTCTGAGAATATGCACGCATGTTCTCTGATGCAGAAGAACTATTACAGTTCAATTCCACGTGACACAGGGAGAAGGCAAGATATGGAATTGTCTTCTGCAAAGTGGATAGTTCATATAGTTCCCTATGCATAGTTGGGCACCAATGAAGAGCAGACAAATTGTATATTCTTCAAATACTACAGAAACCAACATGTCTGAAGGACGGAAGTCACTGCAAATTTCTAAATTTCTCAGAATTCCTACTGAAAACTGCTATGCAGACCACCGAGCAGTCTGCAATTTGCAGCTTTCTAGTTTGGGGTCTTGAAGGAATATTGGTTTAGGTGTTTTTCTTCCTAGTTTAGTACTAATATTTTTAATAGTTGAAGCAGTTTATTATTCTCAGAACAGAGGAGATTAAGCATTAACCAACACACTACACATAGTTCAGAAAATCCCCAAAATGACACATATATAGTTTTACCTCTGTGTTTCCAGACAAAGTGATCTGTCTGTGTAAGACACAGTTTCATAACCAGTGAAGGCTTGGCATTCACGGACTTCCTAAATGAGGCCACAATTGGATGAGGTGAATTAGGAATTGGTGACTAGTACCCTGATACACATTGGACTGGATAGTCCAGAGTTACCTCTAAAACCCAGCTGTCCAATACTGGAGAAAGCAAGAAAAATTGTAATAGAAACCAGGTCTCAATTCTCCATCAAATCTGCTGATAAATTGGAATGTTACCATGCATCAAGGAGGAAGAAAACTGTGGCTAATGTGCTGAATACCTGGGTCTTTTTTGGTATTTGTCTGGGATAATATAAAAATTATATACATTATATACATATATATAAAAATATAACATTCTCAGATGACACTGGTAGTATTAATTCACTACAAAGGCAGGATAGTAAATGCAAATCCCCAGTGATTCTCTCTCTGAAAAATCTGTCAACCTTCAAATGAACAAGTAGTTGACTGTAGATTGCACTTGTCCTAGAATACCTAGTGGCAGAGATCTGAAATTTTACAGATGATCTCTAAGGTGGCCATAGTTGCTCTGCCTCCCAGCAAGATCTGTAATAGTTGGTCTGTCTTTCCTAATCACAGAATGGTTTGGCTTGGAAGGGACCTTTAAAGATCATCTAGTCCAAACCCCCTGCCATGGGCAGGGACATCAATACACTCATATTCAACAATCATTAAGGTTGCTTTATCGTCCCCCTAGAAAAGTTTTTAAGTACCGTGGCCTGCTATTTACAAGCTAGCAATTTGAAGTGATACCAAATCAAATATATGTGAAATCTTTGTTACTGGAACTTTGGTTTTTTACTTGCACATTTCTTATGTAAATGAAATATTGAGTACCATGACATATCTTTATGAATAATTAATGAAGTCCTGGAAGGACTAAACCAGTATCACCACTTCTAATCATATAATGTGATACAATGTCAAAATTACACTGTACTAAGCATTTTGATCATAGGGAGCAAATTCCCTTTTTTGGTCTTTATAGCTTTGTATCTACTTCACCTACAGACTATTGGTAATGATCAGCATTTCTCTCAAGCAGAAGGTTGGACTAGATACCTACTGACATCCCTTCCCATCTGAATTATTCCATGATTCTAAGAAACATGCACACACTTCCCAACCAGTTACCTAAAAACTCTATTCAAAATATTATTTCTTTTAGCTCTTAATTTGGCCTCATGGCAACTCTTTGAGAATTATTAGTATACCTGGATTTCAAAAGCTGTACACAATCTTCTTTGCTATCAAGTTCTTAACTATCTTTGCAGTTAGAAAGCTTGCTTAACTTTTAAGCAAACTTCTTTTGTTACCAGCAAAGCCAGTTATTCCATCTCCTACCTTAGCTACATAGAAAACAAGTGTTCAAATGCCTCCTTTATCATAAATTAGTAACAAAAGGACACTGTTATGTCCTCCTCATGTTCCTCTCCATTCTTTTCTAAACTAAATACACACAAATGCTTTTTTCTCAGTTTAGAAGTGTTACATGTTACTATCATCTGGATTCTCAGCAGTCAGTCAATATATTTTCTGCAGTAACTCAGACAAGACTTCACTTAAAACCTTATCAGCACCAAGCAAGCAGTAGATAATTACCATCTTTATAATACATAGAAGGTCCAATAAAAGAGACATTTTTTTCCTCTCCAACAGAACGTTGTAACCTCTTGTAAAGCTAAATAACCTGTAAGCATGCAAATCGAAGTAACCGAGATCCTAGATTATCAAATGCATTTAATGCCAGAGCACTGCAGAGTTAGCCAGGACTTAGAGCCCATTTTCTGGAATTCTGCCAGTCATTCACTCCTTACTTTCATTATCTGCACACTTTGGTTCACTTTCCTATGTGTAGTACTTCATGGTAGTCTTCAAAATTTTCATCTTCTAGATCTTAAATTATTTCTCCAAGATAATTTTTGAATTTTGATCCTGCTCTGCAAAGCGTCTGTAACAATTACCTTTATATAGTTTTCAGAAGTATATTTCTTTTTTTGTTGCCTTGTGCATTAAAAATACAGAGAATATAACCAGATCTAGGACAGATTCTTGTAAAATCATACCTAAGAAGTAAATGTACCCAATTGGAGAGAGAACCTTTAGTATCTTCCTTCTGAATATGTTTCTCAACAAATTGTACATTTAACTCAATAATTTCATCTACGTTGTATTTCTCTAGGTGGTTGATGCATGCTTAAATGTTTACTTTAGACTAAGGAAGGTACATAACTTATTCTCTATTAATATTTAAGTTATAGGTATCGCATTCAACACTCAAGAACCATAGTGAAAGAATTGTTCTGAAATGTGCCAGAGTAGGGGTGATTATTTTAAAGAATGTAGAAGTTAACATATTGCATTTCCTCCATTGTGTACAAAGATAAAGAAGCTGAGAGAAGACAAAGAGTACATACAAACTTTCAAATAATTCCTTTCTCATAAGGACTATTACATATATGTGCACTCTGTGCAGATTTTGCTGTGACCTCCCAGAGGGCACAGGAAAAAAATAAAAACACTGATTATAAATTAACACTCATGAAAGTTTAGATGTCTTCTTGTATATACCTTTTATAAAAGTTGAAAGAGTGAAAATGTAAGGAAAATTAGAAGCAACAGGGAACTGAGGAAGCTGAGGAACAACAAAAGAGAATCAGATAAGGAGAAGATTTATGTAAAAGAGAAAACATAACTGTATTAAAGCAGATTAAAATGTGACAGTCTTCAAAGTGCTGAGACATCTAAGACTACAACACTACTATGATCACAGTGATATGGTCCTTCCATAACCTTTAGCTTGGTTTTGGTTTTTGTTTTGGTTTGGTTTTTTATTATTTCCTCAATATGGAATCTTCTGAAAGTTTAAATGCAAGCCAGTCTCAAGATGACTGTACACAGATTAGCTGTATTGTTCAAACCATCAACTAGAGCTAAGAATTATGAAAAAAAAAAGAAAAAAGGAAAACAAAGAATTAACTGCAGGAAAAACATCAAAACAAGGATTTTAAGTAACGCAATAAAAACAAATGAAAAAGTGAATGTAATACTCAATATGGATATTTCAAAACTCACTTTACATAGGGAGCTGAGACTATATCCAAAGGTTTGTGCATTCCGAGAACCTGCATTCATGTAGTTTCCCATTAACAATACTAGTTCCAGCAGCTTGCTAAAGCTTTTACTCTTCTTTATCTCTTCACAGGCAGCACTGACAGCCATGATGTCAGGTTTGATGTTGTTCACCTGCTCCTCAAACTGAAGCTTAAAAAGAATAGCACTGAGCCGTGGCCGTAGTCTCTTCACGTTGCTCATCTGATTGAAAAGAAAATAGGAGATTTCCTTTAAAATTCATGCTACACTTTGGCACTGTACAAATGCATACAATCTGTAATGATTTACTGGTGTGACAGGCTTGAAGAAGCAATATATCTGCTATAACTGATAGCAAATGAACGAATGAATGAGAGACACTTGGGTAAGCAACTGAAATCCCATCTTGTGGTTAATACGAACTGCCCCCATCCTTTCCCAATAACTAGTATGTGTAAGCAATAAAAGATAAAGTGTCATCATATATCACATCTGTCAACTCATATACCAAATCCTATAAAACTAATCCAAGTTTATGACCCAGTAGTTGCAAAGAAATAAAAGTAGTTCACAAATTTTGTATAAGTCAGGATGTACCAAAACAAGGCAAATCTCATTTTCTGGTGTAAATATTTAAAAGCTGATTTCAGTAAAAGCTTACTATGAACTTGCAGGAAAATAACCATTTTGAAAAATCTCAGCTATGAAACACTTAATATAGCATATGTTAATATATACCAGTATTCATACCCCACTATACTACTGGACCTTATATAGTTAATTAGGTAAAGCAGAATGCACCCAGGAAAACAGTAGCTTCTGTAGATCATATGCAAAAGACTTAGCTTTTTCTATGGTTTACTTGTCAGGGATTTTCAACAGAAGTTTCAATCTTCCAATGTAACTTAGGTCACTGAATTCTCACCCCAGAGATACTTTGCACATTATTTACTATACCCAAACAACAAGACTCCAAATTTTATTGCTTCTTTAAATCAAGAAACATCAAATGCATTCAATAAATTAAATTCCTTCATCTCCCAAGTTTCCAATGTACTACTCCTCCTTCCAACTGTATCACAGAAATCTCTGAACATTTTTTAGGTTTGGCATCACATACAATCCCAGAAGGTTTCCGTTTTCCATTCTTGCTCCTTTTCTCCCTACCAGGCGTTATATGTTCCTTGCTTTTTCCTTCTTCCACAGCAGAAATCATGGGTTTTTCCTCCTTGCTCTATGGTTCTGTTTGCACGTGAGGAACACTAGTCTCAAATTCTTCCATGAACTTCTTCCCTCACTTTTCCCTATCCCCGTTTTCTCACCAATTTGATGAATTCTGTAAGATCTTCTTCCCTGTACTTGTATTTTCCCTTCTCAAGGTAAGCTTCAAGCCAATAATACCTTGACAATTCCTGAAATCTTAAACTAGGTTTCTTTCCTTTTGTGTTTGTTTTTTGTTTTGTGGGGATTTTTTAGTAAAAAAAGACATGTTATTTCCAGCTACCAGTACTTCTCAATGCAAGAAAAAACCAATAATATTAGCACTTCTCCTACAAAGTAATAGGTTTCATATAGTGGCCTTAAAAGTTTGCCTTTAAATTGGAAATATCCCCCTCCAAACCACAGTGATACCTAAGGTTTCACAGAATATTTCTCAACCCATATCTAGTCTATCAATGCGAAAATAGCTCTGACAGTTCACAAGTCATTTGGTGCTGATTATCTCACAACAGACTCAGTGAAAAGGATAATGGTGACACTCTTCATCCATTTCAGCGTAAAGTCAAACAAGTTATCTTAAACCGATATTGAAGGCTGTCTAATTCAAAGGGTTTGACATAGAAGCAGAAGAGGATGGAATTTACCGTCTATTTTATTGGTTTTACTTTGACAGTAGTAGAAAATAAAATCAGGTAGAGTTAACATTTTACGCTACTAAGCCACTTCTGCAATGCCTGCCTGGCAGTGCAACCACCTGATGATGTCCCATTGAAGTAAACACACCATTTGCATTTTAGTTCAGATAAGAAATCTTGAAGTAAAATAAGCAATCCTTTCCACTAACCACACTTTGGTTTGCATCACAGAGCAGAGCACGCAAACAGGATGTCTTTCAGATGAAACTAGGTTGAAAATCAACTCCACTACTGAGCTTTAGTCCACAGACCGTCTCAAGCCTGGTCCTAAAGTAAAACACTAAAATGTATATAGTTAGAATGTTAGCTTAGTATCAACTGCAGGCAGATATTCTGTACTCATCATACACTAAATAGCATCCAATAGTGTGGTAAAATTCTTACTTAAGAATGTGTAAGCAAGGATAATGGGACTTGAATTTAAATAAGATATTTCACAGTGAAATAGAAATAGAAATACCTAAAACTCATCTAAAATGAACGTAGTGCTCTTACAACTTTACACCTAATTTAGGAATAAATACCTAAAAGAATATTAAGGTACTGGACAGAGGCAAGGATCACAAAGTCATTCTCCCAGCTCCATCAGGAAGAAACAATATTAACTCCTTTTCCTCAAACAATTCACTTACTAGATTTATATGTGTACTACTACTACTCAGCATGTTGAGAAGAATATTCTTAAAATTAAGTTTTGTTCTCCATTCAGGAAAAAAAAATGAGATTAGACTAGAAAAAACACAAAACTCCACTGAAATTATCCAGATTTTTAATATTTGTCCCTACTCAGGGTACAATAGACATGATCATTAATATCAAACCATGGGAACTAACAAAATAAAGTGTAACTTGCATTGATTTTAAATGGTACCAAACTCAAGATAGTACAGAACCAGCAGATGATGTATCATTTATTGAGTCTTGGCTTGTCAGACAGGTAGATTCTTGAAACTGAAATAATCAGGTACTTTAGATCACAAAGATGTGTTGCACAAACATTAGCAAGCACATATGCATTGAAGATGTAAAGTTTTCATCTGAACCAGCTGAACTACAACAAATTAAGAAGTTCTGTAAGTAAGTCTTAAGGATGGATGCAGAAATATGTAATATAAAAAATTCGAAACAGAAGCACATGCCAGAAATGCAACAGAAATGCCATTGGGCCTTCTTTTATTATTGTTTTTTAAACCCTCTGAAATCCATAGTTCATGTACAACACAAGTTGTTGGTACTATTTGTTTACCTGTTTGCTAAGTCAAAATAGTTGAGAAGGGAGAAGATCGAGAGTTCCCTTAGCAATATATGGCTTGCTTTGTGACATGTAGTCTACAAATATATTCAAACTGTAAAATCCATACACCTTATCACAAGAGATGATGAGAATTTAAGTGTCACGATGTTGAGAGGTTTATGTTCATGCCCTAGACTTTTTTGTATTCAGCATATAAGTACGTAAGTCTACTTATGTCCTTATAGCGGAATCCTGAAAACAGACAATCCAAATAACTAAAAAGGGAAATTGAAGTAGAAAGCTAAAGAGCGAGTGGACTACACACATCAGAGAACTCAGCGTATGGGTAACGAATTGTTCTATTTTTCAAGTAATAGTCCACAAGAATATTCTCACTGTGTGCAACTCCAAATAGGAACTGACAACTGAGTTGAGCTATCCGGTAGTAGCTCTCTCAGCCCTTTATCCAACAGTAAAGAGAGGTTTTTCTCTCAAATACAGCATAAATCAAAATGCACCTGGCAAGAGTGTGCCATCTAGTAAACGTGTGCTTTCACTCTCTGCTTTGTTGATGTCAAGTGAAGGAACATGTCTCAGAAGTTACACTGACATTACGTTTTGATCACTGAATGTGATTCATTCTTACCACAAGCTCGTAGAGAAAAACACTGCAAGGGTTCCAGTTCCACAATATACCTTCCTTAAAGGATCAACAGTGCCAAGGCTGTCACACCTCCTCAAAGCGTTCCCATCCAAAACGTAAAATAGTGGGTACAGCCAAGTCAACTAAAAGAGTAAACTGGAAGGGCATCCCCTGTGCAAAATGTATGGTTTTCATCACTGCAGCATCAGTGAACTCTACAGAGTGCATAGGTAAAAAGTGTGAATTCCTAACACTTATATTTAGACTCAGGCACCTGAAAAGCAGAAAAAAAAAAAATTTTCAAGGAAAAACTGACACCTTAACAGACCTTTTATCACATGTTTAAAGAAGAAAAAATAACACCCTGGTCAATTTGAAATGGGCAGTCAACATACCCAAATCTTAGTGAAGACCACCAGCATTCTGGAAAGACCAAACATTATTTCAGTGTATGGGAAGTCAATCCACAATAATAGAACAGTATTTTCCTGAGATTTTTTTATGGCTATGTGGAAATAGTGCATCTATCTTCACCTCAAACGTTCTTTTTCCCAAATAAATGATAAAAAAATCAAGAACTGCCAACTCAAAATTAAAATTACTTATGAGAAACCAGAAAGTCTTTATACTTACAACGTGGATATGTGTACCTGCAAACAATTGAACTGATGACTTTTCAGCCTTACTAGCACTGATAGAGAGCACATCCTACTACGCTATTTCTCCAGCTTGAATTATCAACAGCTTGAATTTGCACCACTGACTCAATTTCTTGCAAATCCAAGATTTTCCTAAAGGATAATCAGGACAGAAGAGAAGGGAGTGTACTGTAAGTGACACAGGGAAACCACCTATCAGTTACCTCCTAGCTGCACACAGGTAGCCTTCTCTCGTCTTGCGGATGACAGTGCACTGATGTACAGCGCAGAAAATCCCTGGTACTGTTTTTGATGGTATTACATTCAAAAAAGATGGACCGGCAAGGCCAGTCTGCAGATCACAGAAATGGGGGCATTCCTTTTGAATATGCCGGAAGTCACCCATCTTACAAAACACATCCAAATTGCAAATGGGCACTAAAACACAGCTGTCAAAACAAGCTGAGTTTACAGTCTTCATGCTGAAATTCACAGATAGGTATGTTCTACTATGAAAAGAAAGAGGTGATTTTTTTTGTCTTATCCAAAAAATATGATTAGATTTACTGACATCTTGATCAGAATGGAACACAGAGACGGCTATGTTTCCCCAAGTTGAATTTAGACTATGGTATTTTCCTAAAAAGGAATCATCCAAGAGTGGGAGGGTCTGAATTTCCCAAATTCTTCTATTTTTAGCAGACCTAACAGATGTCAGAAAAGCTTTTTTCATTAAAAGGTACAAATGGAGCAGATATCACTAGATTGAAAAGCCTTCCTCATGGGAAACCAAGTCAAGAGTTTAATATAGGTAAAAAGCCTATGTAAAACCTCTAATTCAGCCAGACAGCAAAAATAAATAAATTTATACCAGAAGTCAAGGGCAGAAGTCATTGAGGAATTTAAAATAGAATAATATAGTATCAAACCAAATGGAGAAAAGTTTCTAAAAGTAAAACAGATCTAGCTGTATTTCAGATAGAAAAATCTGATCAGTTTAGCTCTAAAATAAATGCCTAATCTTCTGTCTGGCTACTACCAGGAATCCACCTCCTAATGAAAAGTAAGTCTACACTATTACTTTGAGTCTCCCAACATACAGGCTGTGAAGGTACAGACAGATGATCAAGGTCTGGTTGGGAATGTGTGAAAACCATGACAGCAGACTTAGTACTTTCCATCAGGTTGAACCATCATAACACCTCCAACACAAAGGTGGAATTTGATGCTACATAATTATTTAAGCAATACACAGTAGTAACAGACCACAATAGCAGCTGATTATGATGTCTTTGAAGTGACAGGCATGACCCATTTCAAAAAAGCTCAGATCTCTAGCACATTCATATTAAGTAGTCTACTGACCCAACAAGGTGTCCAAGTTAATTACCTAAGCAGGAAGGTATATGTCTATGATGACAGTACCGGTAAGGAAAAAGTACTCCACTGTAGATCTTCTGTAGTCCTGTCAATAGAGAATTCAATAATGACTGTGGAATTTTTATCCATATGGTTATTTAGTGTATTTGGAACCACAGATAATCTGTGGCAAAAACAGACTGACATGAAGTGTCATGGAAGTGAATGCTGTGGAAAACAGCTTACATATTTTGGAGAAAGTTCCCCAGCTCTACAAAATGATCACAGGGAAAGTAAATCTTAAAGCATTTGGGCTCCATAGGAGCAACATTGAGCTCTGAAGTCTGAAGGTGGAACAGGTGAAATATCTGCATAGTCATTTCAAGCTCCAGGGATCTAAGAGGCACTGACTAGCCTGAAGATTCTTTCAGCACAGCTGCCCTACATCAGCCAGTCATTTGGATGCCTCACTCAATTTAGATAGCTAAATTCCAAGAAACCCTTGAAGTTGCTGAGAGTCAAAATGGCAGAAGCCTGTTCTGATCATAGTCCTTACTCAAAACAGAAGTGTTTTTCTTAAGATGTTCAAATCACAACATGAACATTAGAGGATTGCTTACATTTCTAGCGAAGCAAAAGCATCCAATCAGATTCAGGACAGGCTCTTGAGACATTTAGAAGAATCTGCAAAGTGAATGGCTGGAGGCAAAAAATGAGGAACCTTCATACAACCAACCTCATTGGTCTGAAGTTGTAGAGATATCTGCCAAGAAGAAAACTGAAAGAGATAGCCTATGTGTGTGCTAGAAGAAACAACCACCAACCACTTCCAGCCATCTGAATTAACATCAGACAACAATAAGACAAATATTTTAACCTATTCTTTAGATTAGCTACCCAAAATAGTTTTACTGGCACTGAACAGGGACAAGAGTGAGACCTGCTGGTACCGAATCATTTTACAGGAACATTCCTCTATGATTCAGCATCACAACCTTTCAGTGATACAGAGGAAGTAACATAATCCAATCCAATCCAATGGCAATTGCAAACACTCAGATCAGTGCAGATCATGATGGCCGCTTTCGGAAGATATTTCTGGAACCTGGTTCTCCACCCTATCCAGGATCAAGGTTTGAAAGACACCAACATTACAGGAGTTAAGGATGTTCTCTCTGTAAACAACATAAGTAACTTGACTGCAATTTGTCATAAAGATTTTAACTGTCACAGATGGCATATAATAGAAAGTTAATCTTTGGCAACGCTCCTGGAAAGGCTGGAATTACTGATGGAGAACACTGACAAGGCAGACCAGCAGATAGACATGACTTCTAGAAGACAACAGAAGAAGGAAAGGTTTATAGACAGAAATTAACACAATCAAAACATCTCACAGCACAGATGCACCTCACCACTTTAGGATTTTAAATAAGCTGAAATGTCCCTAGGTATGGCTGTGCCCAAGCATCAAGTATTAGAAAGGGCAGAGTACACCTCTGCAGATATAGTGATAGTATGATATTTTCCAGACAACAATGAAAAACATTGAGGATAACTCGGAATGTATTAATGAGGACACACAGGTGAAACTATCAGCTGAATATGGAATTGATCATTTTAAGTGTCTGCTGAATTATTTAAGACAAACTAGCCTTCATCAAGCTTCACTCTAATCTTCATTTTACCCTAGTGAAATCTTCTCCTTTGGTATGAACTCATTAAAAACACATCCATCAACAAACAAGCTGTGAAGCCATGTGAGGATTGCTTGCCAAATTCTATTTGGGTTAGCTATCAGTGTATTTCACAAGGTCTGGGCATTAATTATTTCTGAAACAATATTTCATAATTCCCTCAATTTTATCTTTGAGTAAATAAAAGTGACCAAGGAAAAATCAGTTTCTTTTTTTTTCTTCACTCCTGGACAATATGGGAACATATTTCCAAATATCTCAAGAAATAAAGCAGGAGCTATCACGCGTGGCTCTTGAGACACTATTCTCAGGTGTGAGACTGCTAGTACAGTTGCCTACACCCAAGGCCAAATGTCCACTAATAGCATCCTGACAAGTATTAGTAACTTTTTACATCAAAAGTGTTTATAAAGAACGTAAAAATGATGGGTTTTTTTTTTTAATGGAATTGCATTTATGGATTTAAAACCGTATTAATAAATTAAATATGTCCAGGACTATTTTACACCACTAAGGATTACAGGCACCAAAGAGTCTACATGCTTACTACTGCATTCAGGTCTCTCCATGCAGCATAACCAAATCAGAACTACTTTTGGGAATGGTTCCTGGTGCAACAGGTGGTTAACATGTGTTGGCATGGATAGGCCTGAAGCCTTAGCACTGTGTGTGGGCAAGAGAGTGGGGTGAGGTGGATGTGTGCTGCTGGGGAGTTGATGGGGAACAATAGTTACAGAACATTCTTAGTTGGAGCAGCAAGAAAGTCTAACCTACCATAACAACATGCAACTCCAAAGAATCAATTATATTTTGAGTATTTTGGCACTCATCTATATAAACTGCACCTCAAAATAACTTGGGAATGGCGAGGGCAAAAGTCTGGAGCCACCTGATATGGGACCAAACATTGCCATGCACCTCTGTGCCTCCAAAAGTGCCCTGAGATGTCAGGCCTGAGAAGTGCAGGGATATCTGCTAGACACAAGTTCTGAACAGCTGGAACATGCTTGTACCTACCTTCCCTATGACGTGCTGCTCTGTTGCCCCATGATGAAAAAGGGAAGACGTGCTTTGTAACCATTATAATTTGCCTTAATAAACCTATCTGCCTCTGTCTTATTCTTGAGTCCTCAACTATCTGACTGGATGCTCAGCTCATGAGATTTCTTGCTATCTCCCAAATTGTGCCCAGAAATTGTTTGGGAAAGTGCAATTCTGCACAGGCCAAAAGCATACCCATGTCTATTCTAACAAATTAGCACTATGGACAATTACAGTTTAATGTCTAAAAGCATTCTCCGGTGCTTTTTAGTTGATTAGTATAGACACAGCCTTAAAATATCATCTAGTGATTTATCATCCCCACAACTGCTAAAAATAGTGGGATACAAGATGGTTCAGAAAGTTGTTTTCAAAATATTGAATAATATTCAAAACCAATATAAAAATTGATGAGAACGGAATTTGGATGGTTTTGGTCACTATTATTCCCTGAATGATTTTAGTACAAAAAAAAGGAAAGGCCGCCAAGGACATGAAGGAGTGCATATGTGAAACAACACTTAGAGATCAAAAAGAATAAAGGATTTCAGGACCTCATACAAAATGTAAAAGCTATGTGGATTCTCTGAATCATCACCTGCAACGAGTTATTTTAATCAACCATTATTTTGCTTCCTCTCAAATACAAATATATTGAAGAGTAAGAAAAAAAACCAAATCCATCCAACATTTGCCTCAAGTATTTTCAGCATAAAACAGCAATGCAAATGAATTCAGTAAATCTTTGTCATTCCAGAATCTCTTTTTTCTGAATTTAAAATTATAACGTGTGTGCACAAAACCTGAGGTAAGTGTAACTCAAAAAATGGGATATCACTCTGTGTTACCAATTCCTTACCATTAATCCTCTAATAAAATCCACTTTACCAGTTTGAGAGGAATTTCCAGGTGGCTTGTTAGCAAAGGTAGCGATCAGATAATCATGCTATGACCTAGGCTTTAACTGAGATTTGTGATATGATATCCTAGATGCAAAGTGTTTATTTTCATTAGAAAGGTGTTCTTAAAAATATGTAATTAAGTAGTGATATCATACTAATTGCAATGTTTATATGCCGTAAGCTATCCGAAACACTACTGTGTTTGGACATTTTAGTCAGTGTATGCATGGAATAAGTATTGTTTTATCAAAAATGTAAGCCTATTACATACTGCTGTACCAACCATCAGTATTCACGATAAATTATTCCCTTCCTTTTTCCATTTTTCCTGCACATATTTTGAGAGAACACTCTGCTTTGGTCTTCAGTTAAAGAACTTACAAACAATATTTCTTCATATCACATGTTCCTATAGCTATCATAATTAGTCATCTCTGGAGTCTATTTTGGTCCACACATTTATAACTGATGTACTAAACACCTCCAAACTGCATGTAATATTCTAGCTGGGGCTTCAGCAGTGGCGAAAAGAGGAAAATTCAGAAATTTTACTGGCTATACTTGTACATCTACAGTTCAGTTTCATGTATGTTTATTGGCTGCAAAATGAGGACACAACTAATTCATGTCTGACTTCTGATCTGTTACAATCCACTGTTCTTTATCAGAACAGCTCTGTTAACTATAGACTTTAACTCTACAATCACTGCCATTTAAATCTTGAGTCACTGATGTTCCTAAAATATCTTTCACTCTCACCTATACCCGTCAAAAACTCTTTAGTAAAAAGAGGTACTCAGCAAAAAAGGAAATTATTCAAGGGTCAGTCACAACAGAGCAACGTAACAAGAGGATGGTTACTGTAATCTGAATTATGATGTTTCTGACACAAAAAAAGTATAATGTATCCAACCACTTCCCCCCCAAAATACTGTTTGAAATGTAAATTATGTCAACATATCTGAAATACTTAAGATGTATATTTATCATTCCCATATTCTTTCAAATACCATATTTCCTCCACAAATAAAAAGGAGAGTTGTCTGTCACCAAGTTCTTTTTCAAGTGCATGTTTCTTACTGAATCAATTTCTAGAAGTGAGTAAAAAGAGTTCAACATCATCTTTTTCTCAGTGGCACTTCCTGTCTGCAGGACAGACATTCCTGAAAGCCCTTTTTATTCTGGCTACATCATTAGGTCAATGTGATTTCTTCCCGCTGTAGAGTGCTTTAGCAGAAATATTAAGGTTGGTACAAATAGAAATGTGTACATGTAAGCAGCAGATGACACAGCAGCACAAGGATCAACAGAATGAGCTGTATTTCTTCTCAGGACACCATTCCCAGCAGGTTGCAGTGGCAAGTTGAATATGAGTCAACAGTGTGCCCCGACAGCCAAAAGGCCCAACCGTGTCCTGGGGTGCATCAAGCACAGCACAGCTAGAGGGTTGAGGGAGGTGATTGTCCCACCACTCTGCACTGCACTGGTGAGGCCCCACCTCAAGTACTGTGTGCAGTTTTGGGTGCTTCAATATAAGGACATCAGACTATTAGTGTGTGTCCAGAGGAGGGCAACCAAGATGGTGAAAGGCCTTGAGGGCAAGACTTACGAGGAACAGCTGAGGTCACTTGGTCTGTTCAGCTTGGAGAAGAGAAGGCTGAGGGGTGACCTCATCGCAGTCTATAACTTCCTCAAGGGGGGCAGTGGAAGGGGAGGTGCTGATCTCCTCTCTCTGGTGACCAGCGATAAGATACAAAGAAATGGAATGAAGCTGCATCAGGGACATTAGGAAAAGGTTCTCCACTGAGAGCGTGGTCGGTCACTGTAACAGGCTCCCCAGGGAAGTGGTCACAGCACCAAGCCTGTCAGAGTTCAAGGAGCATCTGGACAACGCTCTTAGTCATATGATTTAGTTTTAGGTAGTCCTGCGAGGAGCAGGGAGTTGGACTTGATGACCCTTACAGGTCACTTCCAACTCAAGATATTCTATGATTATTCCTTTTCTTACTGGTCCACCAGCAAACTGTAAGCTATTTTAAACATAGATTCCAAACAAGGGAAAGAAAACAGTGGGTAGCAACCCGGCCAAGATTTACAAGAAGCTGAAGTTAGGAAATCCTGAGATAAAGACAACATCAGGGCAACTGATGACTTCTGCTCGTATAAGAGATCTGTCCAAAAACTAGCTTGCTGTCTCCAATCAAGAATACCACAGAGACATAATATGGTGTTGAGAGAGTCCCTTGTTGTCTGTGCTGCACATCAGTGATCCTGGCCAGACTGCTTGGACACACACACACGGTGGTGCTCAGAAGAATGTGGGTATGACAGCACAAGTGAATTAAATCTACAAGAGACCAAGCAGGTAAAATTCAATTTACATCAAGGTTTTGTAAGTAAAAATCACTTTTCCTTCTCCATAAAATCTCACACTGAAAGTTTTTCTTTCTATGCTCATTTTTCCATGCAAGTCTGAAACTTAAAAGCTTTACCTTACTGTAAACTTCTCTTTTGTATTTATCCTTCAACTTAGAAGAAAGTTCAGAAAGTTTACTTCAAACAAGCAAGCAATAAGATGCCCTTATCAGTTGCTTCATGACCCTTAAAATTTAATATCTCAGAAAAAAAAATCAGACTCAGATCTAATTAGTACAAATGAACAATAATAGAAGATAATCTTTAGTACTTGAATATTTTACATTCAAAAAGCACTGAACAAATGTTGACTCACACATATCTATTATAGCTTTACTAAAAACAATTATAATGAACAATGGTTTATTTTTCAACTCTCCAGCAGTCTCTCAAGTAAGCACATATTATTTCTTTTCTCACACTTTATTTCTTAAAAGGCTCTAACCTTGCTTGCCCGAAATTAATACCACTGTATTATCGGATCACATTCTTAATTATGCTGTATTTGAGAAAGTGATCTCCATTACTTCTTTTTGTTCTTATTTTCAAAAAGTTCTACACAACTGTTAACCATAACTCAGAATAGCATTTAACTTGGACTTCCTATTTATTTACAAGATAATCTGACATTAAAAAAGGTTCATAAAGAGTTCTTGTTGAAAAACTACTCTACAAGTCATGTTTCCCAATAAACCAGCTGATCTAGAAACTTTTGACTTCTGCTTTCTTCAACTTACCTATCGTTTTCTTCTAGTTATCCCTAAGTTCTTTTCCTGTGAAGTTTAATTGCATGGTCCAAATCCCTTTATTTCATCTGTTCTTTGTGCTTAAGATTACCCATGGTGGTGTTTCTTCTTTTAAGTTTCTCTCAAGAGAATATCTAAATGAACATTATTTTTTCTGAAGTTATCAGCATCTTCACTGCAGCCAAATGGGGGCTTTAGATGGCCGATGCAAGAGATAAGAAAAGCAAGGCTGTCCCCAGGTGAGTCAACAATGGACTCATGCCAGAACACTGTCAGTGTCTGGAGTACAAAGGAAAAACATACTCTAGTGGGGTGGAACTGAAGCAACATTAGATGTTAGCTTAGCTCACATAGCCAGAGAAAGGCCCTGTTGCTCCTGGAAAGCCACACAATACCTTGAGAGTTATACTAAGAGCGAAAAAACAAACAAAAACCAACTAATTGACCAACCCCACAGCTAAAACAGCTATGCATATTGGTTTCTGTCTCAGCTGTAACTAGACACATGTTGCATGGTCATCAATGTTCAAGACAAACATCACGCTATGCCACCCAGACAGAACCATTAAAGTCAAAAGGAAGCTGCAACTAGAGATGATCAAATAATAGCTACAACAGGGGACAATATCATTATATGCAGGTAAATATCAGAAACTCTTCAACTTCTGGCAGGAAATTGTCCAGTATTTCACGGAACTATGAGAGAAAAGAGAGGCAGTGAAGCTGACAGGGCTTCAGTAAAAGGACACAACAACAGGGCTGATAAATCTACTCAAGACTAGTAGGCCTCGGTCTTTGGAAGAAGCGATTGAGAATGTCATACACAGACAGGACTTCTTTGTACAATGCAGTTTTGAAAGAGACCAACCTTTAAGAATTTCACACAATCAAGATAAGGAACTTGAACCAGCTAGAGAGTAAGGGTAAGAAGGAAATTGAAATACTAAAATAAAAAAAACAAAACCAAAGCAAAACAAACAGTAGAAAATCTGTTTACATGAGGAAGATAGAAGGACAAAAACTAGCAATGAGCTCATCATCAACAGCGGAACACGAGGAAAAGATAAACCATCAATGCTGTAACACGGATGAAGATAAGTAAGAACATAGCTAAACTTATATTTGGATAAGAGTCATTGGATATATTGATACAGCAGAATGAATGTCTAAATGACAAGTGAGATGTATTCTAAATAATATGAAATGGATCAAGTTTTGAAGTAAAAAATTCAGAGAGAAGTTACTGCAAGCATGAATAGAGATAACAGTACATGGACAGGTGTTTCTACTTGTCAAAAAAATTGAGGAGATAAAGATAAATATTGGGCAAAGACACAAACTAAATGCCAAAATTGTTTGCATTAAGAAGAAAAATAGTTAAAATTTTAAATCTGGCTGACTACATCATCTAGGATCATCAAAAAAGTGAAGATGACAAAAAGTAAAAAGAAAAGCAACTGCTATATGAATCAATGGACATAAGTATCAAATATTAGGTGTTTGAGACAGAAAAATACTGCAGATAGTTAAAGCATGAGACTTGTTCTACGGAAAATTTCCTCCTCAATCTTTGTCATACAAAAGAATTACCTTACACTGCTCTAACAGTGCAGGAAATTCTTTATACACGTCTAATCCTCTTTTACAAACCTTTTGCAAAAAAAGGTATATAGCATAGTTCAGCACAAATAGTGCCGCCAGGTAAATATTACTTTCGTAGTTAACATACAATTGCCCAGGTCTGATATAGAAATGTCAAACAAAAAAAGTGAGGTTAAAAAAAGTCTTTATTTGTAACAATGATTTCCAAAGTCCAGTTATTTATTTGAGAAATCTCGGTTGTTATTTAGTAAAAATATCTTCTTAAACTGGGATAAATCACCATTTAGTTATTACTTTCTATTTTTCTTCTAAAAAAAATCTGAACTATTGCTTGATATCCCAACATTTATTTCTAATTTATTATTTCTGTGATTGCAATTCTTCTCAAATTCTCAATAAATTCTTCTCAATACTCAAAAAACTTGTAAGATATATGATGCGAGTTTAATTATCATATTCTCACAATATTCAAAACCTTAACAGTGGTTTCCAATTTACTCCTTGACTGTGAGCACCAGAAAAAGGAAGAATCACAGACAAATTCAAAAAGTAATGCAACAGTTCTCCAGCGTTTTGTCATCTTGTTTGTGTGGTAGAAAGATATTTAATCAGTATACTTCAAGAACTCGATTTCTTCTTCGCCCAATAAATGTTAGCAAAATAGTGATAGCACCTTTATCATCTGTTATGCAAAACACTCAAAGAAATAGGCTATATTGTATGAAGGGATTGAGAGCAGCCCTGCCAAGAAGGACTTGGGGATACTGGTGGATGAAAAGCTGGACACGAGCCAGCAATGTGCACTTGCAGCCCAGAAGGCCAACCGTATCCTGGGCTGCATCAAAAGAAGCGTGGCCAGCAGGTCGAGGGAGGTGGTTCTGCCCCTCTACTCCGCTCTGGTGAGACCCCACCTGGAGTACTGCGTCCAGCTCTGGAGCCCCCAACACAGGAAAGACATGGACCTGCTGGAGTGGGTCTGGAGGAGGGCCACAAAAATCATCAGAGCAATGGAACACCTCTCCTATGAAGACAGGCTGAGAGAGTTGAGGTTGTACAGCCTGGAGAAGAGAAGGCTCTGGGGAGACCTTATTGCGGCCTTTCAGTACTTAAAGGGGGCTTATAATAAAGATGGGGCAAAACTTTTCAGCAGGGCCTGATGCGATAGGACAAGGGGTAATGGTTTTGAACTAAAAGAGGGAAGATACAGACTAAACATAAGGAAGAAAATTTTTACAATGAGGGCAGTGAAACACTGGCACAGGTTGCCCAGAGAGGTGGTAGATGCCCCATCCCTGGCAACATTCAAGGTCAGGCTCTGAGCAACCTGATCCAGTTGAAGATGTCCCTGCTTATCGCAGGGGAGGTGGACTAGATGACCTTTAAAGGTCCCTTCCAACCCAAACTATCCTCTGATTCCATATTGTATATCTTGGGTATAATGAAATCTTCTAGGGCTTGATAAGACTACGTAAGAACAAAAGCCTTTGGAGAAAGATGTCTGAAATGCAAAGCGTCACTGTTGATGGCAAACACATTGGGTTTCATTTCAGGTGGAAGCCAAATATACACCTGTACTCAGCAGCAAGGCAATAGTGGTATGGCAATAGTTCGTCAATGAAAATCCATTAAACAGAGTATTGCATTTAAAGTATCAGTCACAATTAATAAATCTAACTAGGAGCTATTATATCAATTTCACTGAAAACAAATGAGATTGACATTACTAAATGATCTACTCCTTAAACATTGATTATTGACAGAGACTACACACAAAATTAGAAAAAAATTCTGTAAACCAATACTTTTTTCTCAGTAGAAAAGAACTACCTGCAAAACAAATCAACATTACTAAATGTTTTAAGTCCTTAAGTCTAAAAGCAATATAATACTTACACTGCCCATTGCAGAAAGACGCAGGAAAAAAAACCACCAAAAAAAACAACCTTGTGTCAAGTCACCTACCAAGATGATCATCTAGCTGAAACCCCATTCATCTCCAATGGGTCTCACATTGCAAATGTGCTGTCATATGACTACTCATTTCTAAACACAATCTTCATCATTAACAAGTTTTATAGAATATATTGCCCAATGAAATCTCCAAGAAAATAATATGAAGGTTAAATTACTTTAGGAAGAAGTTTACTGCACTGAGTAAAACCAAGTACAAAACAAGAACTATAGTAAAACAAAATGCAATTGAATATTTAAATTTCAGCAAGCACAAACATACTTCATCAAGAATTTGAGCAACAAAATATAGCATTCAAAACAACATCAACTTAAGATAATACTACGAAGCTAAGTTAAAGCAAACAAAAAAACAAACAAACAAACAAAACCCAAACAAAAAAACCCAAACTCCACAGTAATAGGTGGTAACATCTATGTTCTGAGACATCAACCTGCAGTAAGTGAAAGAAAGAACATACAGGAAAATAAAGCAGTTTATCTAAAGAAAAATCTAAAGTCTGGAAGAGAAGATAAGGGTAATAAAGGATTTATTTTATACTCACTGCTGAATGAATAGAAAACATAAAAGTGCAAGATAACTTAAAAAAGAAGAGGATAATTGCAGAAACCACAAAAGCAACCCATAGAGTCACTACAAAAAAAAATATAAAACAAACCACAAGTCACATCCATGAAGAGAACCTGAACTGTTTAGAGTCATGCCCTCAATGTCTTTAAGCCAACAACAAAAGTTAATTAACTTTGCTTGAAGTGAAACATATAACTCTATAACAGTCACAGCATGCCAGCATCTCAGTGTCTAGCTGTTTCTTTCAGAGTACCAAATCTTGGCTTTGAATTCAAAGTCAGAAGGATAAAAGAAGGTTTCCATTATAAATTTTTTTATTGTCACACAAATAGTAATTATCATTTTATTCACTACTTAGGCTCTTCCTTGGGAGTCAAATAGTTTAGTCTTTACCTTCATCAAAACTTCAGAGCAAATTAACGTGGGATCTCCGAATTCTCTGAAATACCATAACTACAAGACACTACTCACCTAAAAGATAAACTTGAAAGTCTTGTATTGTGTGTTTGATTCTCCTCATTTGAAAAGAATAACAAAAAAAGAGGCATAAACCAGCAATTTTAAGAAAAAAAAAACCAAAACCAGCTATACCGAGAAGATTCATATTTGTGTCAACAGCAGTTCTTAAAGAAAAGAGTAGAAGTTCCCAGCCCGCTCCCCAGCCAGAATAAAACAAAAGATACAAGAGACCCTGATGGAGATTGAGGAACTTTGATGAAAAGCAAATGCATAAGATACCATATTCAAAGAGCAAAGAAAGTGACTTACTCAAAACTTCCCCCCTCCAAGAGAAATGAAAAATGTTTCATGTTAAAAACTGATTGTAGCTTGTTCTCTGAAGTCAACTCTACTAGATGCTTAGAAGGTGTGACACTAGAAAAATTGTGCCTAATGACGGAGTTTGGTTTTGTTTAGGGTTTTTTTTTTATGTTTTGCATGGAAAACTAGGGAAAGCAGACACTTGCACTGTTCAGTGGAAATCTTGTTGTTCCTTCAGAAAAGAAACTCCACCTATTTTTGAGATATAAGAAGTCTTATTATTTAATGCAATGTTTTCCTGAGTTATCACATTGCCTCAATTTTTTTAAGACAAATTTATTAAATCAGTTGGGCCACATCCAGCAAAACTTGACCTATAATGCTACTGGTCTAGGTCTTCTCATCAGACTGACAGTCCCATCTAACTGAATAGGTACATCTGAAAGAAATAACTAACAGTTAAAAATGTCTACCAATAATGCTGCATCTTGTCAATCGATACAAGTCAATCAGTACCTTAAAACAGATCATTTCAAATTTATTTACACTTGAATACTACCAGATTTCAAAAAACACAGCACAAGGACAGTGGAATAAAATGAATTATTGCTTAAGATTTAAGAAAATTGTGAATTAACTTGCAGGGGTGCTTTAAAATATACCCTCATCTACAAAAAAACACACAGGTAGTGCTGAGAGGGGAGTAATTAAAGGTTAATGTGACTGAACTAAGTAACACAAATGTGCGTAAGAGTGTGTTCCAAAATTTTATTACTCGTAACAATACATGTAGCAGAAGAGAGTTAGACCATAGAATACTATATTGATACCAGGAAGGTTCTCTGGTTATTAAGCAGATACCTTTTTGCTTACCAACTAAAGTACCTTTTATGACAAAACTGATCAGGATAGCTAATTCTATAGTTGTACAATAGTGAGGATACTGTTAGCGTTACAGAGACAATAATATGGTATTAAAGCCACTGCCAATAAATGCTAAAATACTAGAGGAGTCTTTCTGAAAGAATTAAAACTACAGATTATTCTTTAAAAGTCAAGTTTCTTTCCAGAAGACATCTTATATTAAGTATTAGAGGGCTCCTGATCAATTGGAAAATGTTGACACACTAAATTTCAGATTTATTACTGTTGTTCATATGTCCAATTGTAGTAAGTCTGACATTTTTAAAGAGCAAAAGACAGACTCGTCAGTTGGGTGAGGCTCAAATATGAAATAAAAATAGTAAAGCAAGCTTTAACCTATGTGGAATTAAATTTTTGAATGTCTTTTTTGGAATCAATGTTTATTCTTGATAATAAAGTAAAAAATATGTTTGCTACTTAACTTTATATTTTACTAATTCAATTAAAAATCATAACCCTCCATGTAATTGTCCTATATAAGTATTTCCCCAACAAGTCAGTTACATACATGTTACTGTTGGAATGACTCGACGGGGTCAAATAGGTGTCTACGCCTCAGACAGTCCGGTTCATAGTCAAATTTACTGGTGTAAATCCATCTTTACCGGCATTTTGCCATAACTTGTCAGACTCAAATGAAGATGTTGAAGTTTAGATATGTGCTTAATCTCTGTCATACTGGCAGACACAGTTTGAAACAAAGTTATCAGGGAGAAGATTCGTGCTTAGTCTACTTTATTCAGCACAGGAGACTCGAATGTTTCTCAGAAAAACTGATACACATGAACCTCTCCTCTACATCAACCACCTACCCTTTCAGTTTTCTAATATTAAATTTTCAGGAAATCCATGAACTTTTAAAATTATTGAACAGAAGTGCAGCATTTATTGAGTCTATTCTGGAATTGAACTCTTTTTTTTTTAAATTAATTTTAAAAGAAAAAATAATGTTTGATGCTTACATAAAACTTATATATAACACCCAAAAATGTTTACATAAAGAGGGTCCAATTCTGACAAGCACAGAAAGACTTGTCATCTGTGGCACGTAACAGCACAAGGAAAAAAAAAAAACCCAAACCAAACAAAACCAAAACAGAAAATGGAGCTCGACAAAGTCTTTGTAAAATATTCCATTACCAGTTTTCTCCTCTTTTCCTGTGTTGCTTATCAGTGTCATCTAAATGTCTAGGTCAGACAGATTTATATTAAAAGACTATAGTAGAGGTAAAAATGCAAGACATGATTGTTTTGTTTTCTTTATCATACTCGTTCTTTCTAACCAGTTCTGCCCGCCCGCCCCCCCCCCCCTTTTGTTCTTTATCAACTCCTCTCCAAACATTTCAGCTTCTAGATCAAATGAGCCAGGAACTCTACTAACAGTTTTTATTCATTACATCAGGAAATTTCATTCCTAGGGCACCACCCATCTCATATACTGATTGAGATATGGGCCCATGAAGAAACATATTCCTAGGACATGTATGTATTACAATATATTACTTAAATTTTGAACATGTGAGACTCCAGACTAATCCTAGTACATCTGATTTCTAATTTCGTCAGATTCTTTAATGGCATTTAAGATGACGACTTATTTCGAGAACAAAGAAGTTTGGAGAATCTAACATAGTTGTTGCACCCCACAGGATCTGAAGAAATTTGTGGAGGGAAGATGAAAGCGAGAGGAAGGAGCTAACTCTTATTTCAGATAAGAAGCCTCCCATACCACAGAGCTAGCTATATATTCCAAGGATGCCCAATTAGCATCTACTGTATATCCATTGCAGTATTAGTCCATGTTCAAGAAAGAGAAATAACATGCAAGTGAGAAAACAAAAAACTTTCAAAGCCTAGAACCATGGAAAAATCTAAAGAGAACTTTATGAATTGAGGTTTCTGGTTTTGCCTTTTTTTTTTTTTTTTTTTTTTTGAGACATTAATATATTGATGCATCCTAACTTTATGTTGATTAACACAACTGAGTAAACAAATGTAGGAATTCTCATCTATAAAATTACAGATTTAAACCAAAATTTCCACCTGGAGAACTGATTTAAACATAATCATTATCACAGCTTCCTCCCAATTCTCACTACCAAAAGGTTAAATTCTGTTTGTCATGATAGACTTAACTGCTAACCCGTTTCTCTCTTTTTAAAGCTCTGCAATATAAACTAGGCTGAAAACAAACATAAAACTTACCATTGTGAAACCTACCTTTATGAAACTATGCTATTTTCTGAATTGAATAAACCAATACTATAAGAAAATAAGTGAAAAGGTAATAATTCCTCTGACTTTAAACCTTTTGTGTTCTTTGCAAGCAACAGAGGTGCTGAAAGCATTAGTTTCATATCTCATAAAACAACAAAATATGTTTTAACTGTTTTTTTTTTGTTGAGGGAGGGTACTTCTAAAGAATCTCAGAGACCTATTCAATGACGTTTTGAGATAAGTGGTGATAATTAATCAAACAAAGTAAGGTTAAGACAGGGATGAACTATAAATAGATCCCTTGAATGTCTCATAAAACCTCAACAAGAAATAAAAAGCAGAAGATTTCATTAGCTTTTGTAACTAAGAAATTTAGATGAAGAGAAACTCATAATTTGGCTTCAGTCAGAAAACTTTCAGGAAAGGACAAAAAAAAAGTGATAACAAAACAGAACTCACCACAACTCCAAACTGCTCCGGCTCAGACAAATTATTATACTCGCTCTTGAATTTGGACAATGCATTCAATTGTTCTTGTTCAGGAAGATGTTTTATTAAATTCTATCAAAGAAAATAAAATAGGCTTAAAAATCTCAGATTCTTTGTTGCTCGTATTATTGTAGGCAAATGGCATTACATATGCATCATTACCATACACTCCAAAGACAACACTCTTCCCTGAAGACAGACACACAAATTAACGTAACTGAGAGTGTAAAAAAGCAAGTGATTGAATACTGCTAGCTAGCATCTTCTGCTGATTCTACAAACATTTCTGTAGTCTTTTTTTAAAAACCATTTTTAAAGAAAGAATATGCTTGATAGGCACTATGTAAACAGAACACTAAGAAGCAAATACAACAAGAATTTCCAGTGTAACATATCCATCTAAAGGATGGCAAGAATTATTAATGCTAGACAAAAAGTGTTTTGAAAATGGATAATTTATTTTCTAACATTTCAAAACAAAAGCTTAAACCCCTTAGACACTACCTAGCCTGAAAACTTGCCAGAAATAGGAATTCAGAGGTGGGACTCAGCTTCAGCCGAATTCAGGAGTCCATATGGGGAGCTTGGACATTTAAACAAGTGAATGTCTTGTGAACACAGGTAAGGGAATCTAAACATATCACCTTCATCTAATCATCTGAAGAGTCCTCACACTCCAAGGAACTTCCTGAACACTTAGACACCTATATTTATGTATAGACACCTACATTTAGGCACCTGAATCCCACTCTAATTACAATCAGCTAAGTTGGCTAAAAATGGCTATTCTGAGGTTCTGGAAGTACAGAGCTTCTCAAACATTTAGTTGTGGTATATAATTTGACTCGGTAGCTCAGTTTTATCCCTTCCCAAGGTAACTGCTGTAACTCCTATGCAATAGTCAGGATCCCTCTAGCCTGCTCGCTTTCTCCACTTAGGACTCTTGTGTTGCTGGTTACACAGTGGCTAAGCTTCCATCACAGTAAGAAAGTAAGAGAGAGATTGTGTTCTTTCTTAAAACACTCCCTGGTCTACTGATAAGATCACTCTTCTGAATTGAAATAAAGATTCACTCTTTCTAACACTGAATCAGGGCTAGCAAACACAGCTATCCCACTACCTACTACCACATTTCAAGAAAGGATCACAAAGATTAACTCTAGCATTTTTCCATCACTCGATGGAAAAGGTAGATTTCAGTTAAGTCAAAGTCTGTTTTATTACTCTGCAAGTAAATAGCTTTGGTGATATACAATCAGCAGAAAAGAACTAACTTAAGTTAGTGAACAGGATCTCCAGCTGAAAGTCTCAAAAAAACCCACAACCAACCAAACAAATTTTATCCACAAAAGATGCTAATTTCTTCTTCTACAGGAAACTCAGCCAGTTAGGATATACAAATATCTCTCTGGGGGCAGAGAGATAAAACATCATAGATATGCTTTCCTTAATATACTTCCCTAATTTAAGAAGAAAGAATTCAACTCTAACTAGTACCCCAAAATCTCTCTTAAATCAGTAGACAGCTCAGTGGCTCTATGCTATCTTCAGAACCTGTATTAGCTAGCTCAAAGCTAGCCCCAGGTGTTTATTCAAGTTGTAATAGCACCCTTGGACACAGTACAGATATTCTTCTTGTTGAAGGGTGAAAATACCAGATTTGTAACTAAAGAACAGATGAATCCAAAGTCTTAAAGTTTTTTAAAAGCACCTTGAATATTTTGTTTAATGCTACTGGTTTTAATTTTTTATGACTCAATCTCTTAGCTCTTGTAACCACTGTCATTTTATGGTAGTTTAGTATTTATCAAACCTTTTTTGTAATGGATAAAAAGACCTAGACAGTCCTTTATCACTGTTTTGTTTTAGTGTAAAAATAGTTATTATTGTAAGAACTGAAACTCTACTTTGATTCTAAGGACTACAATAAGTAATTTGTTTTACAATATTTCCTCATACCCAAAGTAAGGATCAACTAGTTTATGAAGAAAGTAAAAGTCAGCCAATGAGAAAAGCTGGACGTACGAGCAAAGGTCTAAATAAATCAAAGGAAGAGTAAATGATAGTTAAAGAGTAGACTGCTTCAACAGACTGTCCATGCTCAAGTAAGGATTTTGGTAGGAAAAAAGAGAACTATTAAAAATGCATGAATGATGATGCCTAAAATAATAATGTAAACTTAAATTTTATGGAGCTGGATTTGGACGTGGTCACGTTGACTTTCAGCATGAAGAATTTATGACAGCAGTCATATGTATCCTTACCATTATTACATTTGGAAAATATTTTTGTAAAAAAGACTACATTTATTAATTATCTATGAAGATGTCCAGCACTAAATCAGTAACACTGAGCAAAAATGAAAGGGTACATAGTGTAAAAAGATACATTTTAAATTAGAAATTCATAACCCACTTATTTCTTGTCTACAACATCCATATAACCAGCTCTAAATATACTACAATTTCTTAATCTTTACGGAGATTAAAATGTTATTAGATGTTAAAATAATTTTCATATATAGAAAAACTGACCACAAAACTTTCAAAAAAGAAAACAGTCAAGCACTGTATGAATGTTTTCAATATTGAGCATCAGAAAAAAACCCACAAAACTGAAGGAGCAGCTGATATCAAAGCAGCTTTACAGTGTTCAGATAAAGCTTTTGAACTGCTAGAGATGAAACATATTTTGAATATGAAACAGAGAATAAGCAGGAGAAAGAATTTTGACTAAGTCACAAGAAACATTCCAATAATTAGTCAATGACTATTTGGATTACAACATGATTTCTGGAGTTTTTATGTCTTTCGGAACTAGATTTAATTTCTAACTGGAGAAAGGGGGAAACTGGGAGAGAGGGAGTGAGGAAGCATGGGAGAGAAAGAATACATTTTAATTCTTAAGCATAAAAAAACAAAGAGTAGGATTAAGGACAAATTTCTAACTTCTGGAACTGTGACATTAAGATACACTGAACAATATTTAAAGCTAGACAAAAAAAATTGATGAAGGCAAGAAATGTCTAGAAAGGAGTACTACCATAATATCTAAGGTATCTTATATAAATAAATAAAAGTAGCCATATGCTTGCAAACCTATGTATGCTTTTGCTCTTCTCAGAATCATGAAACACACAGGACTACATTTTCATAGCATGACCATAACCCATACTTGTGAAGGTTTTTAAAGGTAGGAATAGAGACATACAGCTGAATAGTTACATTTATTTAGTAACCTAAGCATATGTGAAGGTGAATACCAAGTTTTTAAAGCAAAGAGGCACATTATTCTACCACTTCCAAAGGAAGATAGGTGTCTTAAGTGCTTTTTTGAATTTAAACTCAGATGGTCCCCTTTTCAAAGTTATTACAGGGTTGTTTTACCCAAAACCAAGAAACTTGGATGAAACCATTTGATAAAAATGATTACATCCAAACTTGCAAAATAAATTTGAAGCCTACATTCTACTGAATCTTCCATTTGATTTAGGCCTGCAAGTGTTTAATTACTTTGCAAAACAATACAATCTATACTCTTGAATCATTTATATGCTTAAAAAAAACCAATATGTGGGACCTGTCATCCTCTCATAGTATGCCTTGAACAATTCTATGATTCTATGTATGACTGTATTCATACAGGATTCTGTAAGCATTACCACTTGTATTCTACTATGCTGACTTTCACTCAATCACAGCAGCTGCTGCTAACATCACTGTCCTCTTGTAGGACGTTATTCCTCACCTCACGTTTGGCTCTTCAACTTCTCTTATGCTTTTCTTAAACAAAATTGTTCCCTCCCCTCCAAAAGCAAACACAAAAAAACTCAAAAATACTTTAGACTCAATTCTGATGCCAAGAACTATATAGAGAGGTTACTGGACACACTGACTTTCAATATACTTTACTGTTAATACCAATTAAAAGAGCCACAAGATCATCAGCATAGTGTCAAAAAAGTATCTCCTATTATTGTTAACCATGCCAATTGCATAGAGAATAAAGTGGGGCTACGTTGTGTTAGCTGTTTTAAATATACAGAAAAGTAGGCTTTCTTTATCCCAAGGTACATACCATTGAAATTGAAATAATAGTCTACAGAAGAAATTAAAAAAAAAAAAAAAAAAAAAGGTAAACAATTCTCAATGGAAGTAAAGTTTTTCCTTCTTAGCATATTGCAACTGATGGAATATTTACCACATGTTCACATAAAAGTATGTTATTAATTAACTGCCCATTAATGGTTTGATGGTCTTTTTCCCCAGAGCCCAGATGCAATAAAATGTTTTGCTTTCTTTAAATAATATGTATAGAAATTATCAAGATGCCAGTTTTTCATAATTTTGATATATAATATTTATTTAGTATATACAGGTTGCTTCATGATATTGTTGGGGACCTAATTTCATTAACAAGCTAAACTTTCACCATTGAAAACAGTGCTAAGGTCAAATAGCATGAGAGAGAGTGTCAGAGCAAGCATGGACTATCTGAGACAGTTCAAGCTGAACGTAACAGCGTAGCATATTCTATCTCTCAGCTTTTCATGCTATTTTACAGAAATTCTACTATTATTCCAAGTAAAATAAAATAAAGATACACATCATGCTTCTTTTGAGCATGAAGAAAACCTTGAAAAAGAAAAGTGATATAAGTGCAAACTAGGATAAGCAAACAGCTTAGAGGTGTAAACTGCTCTATTCATCCTAATAACCTTAAAGTAATAGTTTCAGCGCCAATATTAACTGCATCATTGAACGAAATAAAGAGAATTATGGAATGGTTATATATACTGTCACTGGAGATGACCGCTCATGTTTGTTCCTTCAAATATCTCAAGAGAAACGTCTCATTCTTCAAATCAATCAGTAGACAAGCTCCTTTTGGGCTTCACTTCCCATTAAATAGCTTAACAGAGTTTAAAGATCTTTGAAATCCGAGTGACAAGAAGTGAGGGCCAAACTGCATGCGGGAAGAAAAGGAGCATGCTGAACATTGTACAGCCTCCTCAGTAGGACCCTATTTTGATATTCCAATATGGTGGAAATTTATTTTGCAAGCAAAGAGCACAAATATAAACATGCCTTGTTTTGACCTCTGAATACAAATTGCTATATGTTGCAGTATGAGTCACACATTTGAATCTCAAAGAGCCTTACTGTTACAACTCATTTTAGGACTCTCTCTGCTACCTGTATGTATTTCTTCACTAATCAACATTCCTGCCAAAAGCATATGTTTCTAAAAAAACCTAACTTCATCTTTCTTGGATGTTTCAGTAGGGACTGGTACCCATGTCTCTAACACACTTTCAGCTATGCTGTGGAGATTCGCTGTCTAAATCCTCTGTAATTGAAACCTATGCCACATCACTAGTAGATTGATAACAATAATAACCACCAAAAAAACCAAACCTTTTTCCACCTACTTTTGACCAGAACAACAGATTTGTGCACATGAGACAGTAGAAACAAATTAAAGAAAAAAATTAGTAACTAGAAACAGAATATCATATGCTATTTGAATATATACCAAAGAAAAATCTCAATTTAGGTGCAGATAATATGAATGCAGAAAACAGAGAATATAAATTCAGCTGCTTCCATAAAAAAAAATTAGCTTTACAAATATAAAAAAACCTCATAGAAAAAAAGATTGTTGCAGTGATTTACTAGCCAAAAGTTTATGTTAAGAGCCTTTTTAGCTACAGGTTTCTATTTAATGAGAAGCTTACCCTGAAATACTGGTATTTAAAGTGTCAATTTCCTTACCTGAATCATGGACTCTGACAGCTTTGTTTCGTCTACTTCCAATATCATCATTTTGATTTCCTCATAAGGCACTCGGAAAGAGCCAAGGAAAATTGCTAAAACAAAGATTCAATACATAATGAAGAAAGTAAGACAACAACTATCTTTTTTCTACTTACAAAACACCAATTAAACAGGCTATAGCATCTACAGGATAACAAACACTATGTAAAGTAATATAGGTAAGAGATAACAACTTTAAATGTATTTTTAATTACTGTTCTACAATTCCAGCCTTCTCCACCATTTGTTATGCACAACATCCAGAATCACAGAAGACCTCCATAAGCAGCCAGTGAAAAGTCTGCTCTGCAGGATAATCATTGCTGTTACAGTATTTTGTGCTGAGGTGACAATTATACCTTTTTCTTCAATGGTCTTGTCAGAGCTTTCTCATAAAAAAAGCACCATAAGAAACCAAAACCATATAAACAGTTAAAAAAAAAAAGCTCTTATAAAAAAATGTTTATTCGTTCACCATAATCCAATCATTTTCTATTTCATCTCTGCTGGTATTTAGGAATCTACTCTTTATAGCACTTCTCTCTGCCAAAACTTTATCATCTTTATTTGCATATTATTGCATAATACTGAGCATTGTTTTCTTTCTATAAAGTACATGAGAGATGGCCAGACATCTTGTAGACATTATTGCCTTTTTGCTGGGGGGGGCAGGGACGGCAGGCAGTATTCCTTGATGAGTGTGTTGAAAATATAGATAGATAATTAGATATATAGCTGTATGCTTGTACTTCAATATAAACAGACTGGTATAATTTCAGTCTTAAACAAGGGATAACCTTTAA
The DNA here is from genome assembly GCA_009819775.1 of Phoenicopterus ruber ruber. NCBI lineage: Eukaryota > Metazoa > Chordata > Aves > Phoenicopteriformes > Phoenicopteridae > Phoenicopterus > Phoenicopterus ruber. Next base: position 182,344,832 of record CM020215.1, on the reverse strand, counting down.
CTGTTTTCTGGGTCTTTTTTAAATGTGTTGCAGTTGGATCAACTCACATGTTCGGGCTTAACACCAATTACTGCACATATGCACATATTCTCACATGCTTTAAAGAAAAAGTGGTTACAAAGCAGTCAGACAAGAGAAAGACATTTTATGGAACATTTATACAACATTACTTTGTCGTTAAAAAAAAAAAATCTACTTACACAGATTTTGTGCAATCTTTGGGTCCAAAACTTTTAATTCTTTGATTCGTTTCTTAATGGATTTCTTTTCTTCAAAATCCTCCTCCTCTTTTTTTACTGCCAAAGTAAACACAAATACACTCACTGTTAACTCTTAATATTTAGAGAAAACATTAATGACTTCAGAAAACATATTTGCTAGTAAGCATAGTCAATTTGCAAAGAAAAGAACATATCATAGAACATACAGACAATAAAATACAGGGGTCTTGCATTTATTGTTTGTATTCTCAAATTTTTTTCTCTTCAGTCAACTTTGTCAGCATGTTAGCCTTCTAGAATAAGATTTTTTTTTTTTTTTTAATATGTAGAAATGAAATAAAGATGCTAATGTTAATTGTATGAATGCTCTGAGGTCATGAAAGTCATACTTAAAATACCATGCAACATACTTCAGTCAGCCTGGCCAGGTTAACATTCTGAATTGGATTTTAACAATAACAAATCTTAAAGAAGGTATGTCAATATGTCTCAACACTGAGCAATAAAGAACCAACCCAAAATTTAAGCATTTTTGTGACTGCTTTTGTCTAAATTTATGCACCAAAACTATAAAAGACCATTGGCTTATTAAAAAATTAACACTACCTTAGAACATAAATGAGTATATTTTCCTTATCTCCTCCAAAAAGATATATTTTTAAACATATGATGTAATCACCTTATTATGAAATACCACAAAGACAAAGTGATTGTATAAATGTACATTAACATTGCTGGAAGTTTTGGCTTATTCTTTCTTTTCAGAAAATAATTCATACAAATAGGATCTCCCAAATGCATTATGTAAGCTGAATTTATTTCGCATTATTCACACATTGTCATAAGAATTTCACTTAAAATAACAGCATAGGCTTGATAATGTATTAGTAGGAACCATTCCAATTATTATGCGAACAAACAAAAAGACCAAAACCACACAAATCTTTCCTTAAATCCAATCTGGTTGTCCTTTTTTATTTTCTTCCTCTTTTTTCTTTTTCCTTTCTTTCTTTTTCCAAATATTCACTGTCAAGCGTTATTCACCCAATGTATTACTATTGTTTATTTAATTCTCTATTTCACAAATGAAATTAGTTTCCAAGCTTTTACAGCATGATTGCTCCAAATATTGTTATACAGGCTTCAAATATTTGAGAGTAGAAAATATGTTGTAATAAAAGTATATGCTACAGACTTCAGAAGGAGATGGATATAGATGTGAAGTCTTGTCAAGAAGATATAGGATTAAAGTTTCCAGTTCACTGATGATTCTTGACAAAACAAGATGCAACACGAATTATCAGGAGGATTTCCCTAAGTTGAAATTACTTCTGTAAATTTTAAGAGAGATCTTTGAGAGCTATTTCATTCTTAAAAAATTGTTTTCTAAGCACGATAAATTTTGCCTAGAATTGACACACAGACTAAATGACCTTTTGAGGTCTTTGAGCTTTGTTGTCCAGAATAATACCAAAGAGATAAGAACTTAAAGACCTCCCATAGGGATTGAAGGAACTGAATTCTAGTGCCTTTCAAGTTGGTGGAGACACATATTTGAATCATCTCCCAGATCACTTTTAATACTCTACACCTGCTAGGCAGCATGATGCTCCTCTTGAGGACATGCCACAGTGCAGAAAAGAACCTGGTATTTTGAAAAATGAAATCACTGAGCTAAGACATGAAGCAGTCCTTGGAAGAAGGGCTGATATCCAGGGTCCTAGCAAATGGGTTACAAAGCCACAATCCTCCTCTTTTGTCTTTCTCCCCACCCTACCCACAACAACCAGTTGGCCTTGAATTTCTTTTAGCACAGATTTAACAGAAAGGTTAGCATTCTCCTGTCCCAGGAAAAACGACACACACTGCTTACTATGCATGTGAAAGCAAAAGAAGCAGGTTTTAACCACCAACGCGAGAACTCAATACCCCATATTCAAAAGGAAGAGAATGACATTTGAGCTACTGGATAAGGAGGAGGTTAACACTAAAGCTTCACTTTTTTCTGATTGTGCTTTAAGAAGAGCCCTTACCGAACCCAGAAGGGCATGTCAGGGGCTACGGATCTCAGGATCATGCAACTGTTTTCTCCTGCAGTTACACACTTTAACAGACCTCTCAAATTTCTTATCAGCTCCATGCTGAAAAGAGTCATTCATAAAAGCATCATTTTGAGTTGCCTGTCTTATCAATCTAGAATTGTAAATTTCACTAGAAAACCTGGACATCTCTGTGGCACAGGTTCGATGCCATCTTCATGCCTTACTCATCTGAATCATCATGAAAATACAGCAATGCTTTATGGCTACCTTGGAACCTTGCAAATCATCATTTTACAGGAAACAAAATAATTTCCTCAATAGTCACAATTAAAAAAGCGAAATTATCTGAATTTCTTAATTTACTTAAACTTGCCCTGACAGTCTTGAACTAGATACTATTAGGGGCTGAACTAAAAAAAAATACAAATGTTTGCCTTTTCCAGCACTAGAAAGCAATATTTATGCATTACAAGTCTTACAACAGAGGTAGCACACAGATACACAAACATACCAAAAAATCAGCAGTTAAATATGCACTATTTTAACTCCCAACTTTCAAATCAAGAAACAATGCTGCAAATGAACTGGCTAATTCCCTCTGGAATTTTCACCCAGGAGGGGGCTACACACAACGTTACAGCAATAGTTAAGGTATTGCAACCCTCAGGAAAAATGTATAAGCATAGAACATATTTACTCTAGGAAGTCATGCAGGAATTGTATGCAGAGTTATACAATTATGCAACAAACTAAATTACTGCAAACTTACGTGATACTTCTTCAGGAGAATTCAGGTCACATCCTTATGTAGTTGGCAGCAGTAAGAAGTAGAGGACACATATTACTTGTCTTCCCTATTAGAAATGTTGTACTTTCCAATGAAAACTCTGATACCTCCTACCGCCTCTAGAAATTTTTACCTCATTTGCGTATTAACTTATAAGGGAGCAAAAAAAAAAAAACCCAACACCAAACAAACAAGAGACAAAACTATTATCTATTTCCAACAAGAAAAAAGGGAAAAAGCCCACGGGGCGGGGGGGGGGGTGGGGCTGGTAATAGAAAGATCTAAACAGGTGAAGTAAATATCTAGACTAACAGGAAATCACAGAAAATAAAGAAATTAGATTTTTATTTGGGGAGGGCACTGGAACAGGGCAGAAAGTATACAGGAGATAGAAAATGGGAAACATCTGCTTACACTGGAAAAAGAGAAAGCAGCCCAGTGAGAGTGGGCAGCTGCTGCAGAAAGGAGGTGACTATCAAGGGAAATAGATGTAAGACGTTGTCGTGCTAACGAGAGAAGAATCAAAGCAAGGGATCTCAAAATGCACAGACAGCTCTCACAGCTCCAGAAGTTGGACCATCATATTAAACCATTAACTTTTTCAAAATCACATGGGTTATTTCAGGTATTATACAACTAAAAAGGAACGTTACATATCAAGAACTGCACATCCTTTTAAGTTCTGTTTATATGCTACATCTGTCACACTGGGGGCAGCATCTGAACTGGACACTGTCTATATGCTACATCTATCACACACAGCCCCAGCATCTGAACTGGATAGTTTTTAGTTGGTAGTACCTCATGTGATGCTCCAACTGCTCTGCCCTTTCAGGCTGGGAAACAAAGTGCTAGAGCACCTTGAAACACACAGAATTCTTCTCACACCCTTCACAATTCCTCTTATCTCTACAATCCCACATCCTTATTAACATGACTCCAAAATTAACAGATGTGGTTGCCAGTGTACAGACGGACAAATACCTCAAAGGAGTTTTAGCTATTGGAAAGATTGCTTTTACTGTCTCCTTCACACATACATCCATATACAAATTCAAAAGTAGTCAACTACCTCCACCTGTGGCAATGATCTGACTGAAATCAGAGTCCTGAAGGGAGTGGCGACAGGACTGTTTTACAAATATAATGTCACAGTTGGAAGCCTACAGAATACCATTTCATAAAAATGGGGATTGAATCCTACGTAGCTACTCCACAGATCTCTGAAACAGTAACATTCTTGGTAGGTGCCACTAAAACAATCTGTATATTCACAAATTGCTACCCACATTTCCATTTCTGCCACAGGTCTTCATATAATCTGCTACCCACAATCTTTGTATAAGAAAAATCAGGTCTCTGCATCTGTATGCTAAAGAAAAAAAAAGTCTTCTAAAATACATCATCCTACTGAACAAAAACAAAATACCCTTGAAATACAGGCTTCAAAAGGATCATGCAGATCTGAACATTTATTTTAAAACATCCAAATTCCTAGTTCAGATGAAATTTGAAAACTACATTACACAGAAATCTACAGAACACTCAATGGAGTTATTTTGTCACTAAGTAACACAGCATACAGAAAATTATACACGACCTTGCACCTTTCCTACCCTCTTAGCTAAGACAATAGTCATCTCGCAGTCTGTCTTCACTGAAAAATGAAAGAATAAGCCTGGGGTCACAGGCTCAAAGGATGTACCCATACCGAGTCTCAATATGAAAGCAGATGCCTATCTCATCTGTTTAGAAGTCTAACTCTTAGAAGTAAATGATAGCTTGTGCTTCATATAGTAGGATATTCAACTGAAAGACCTGCATTCTTTAGCTCCAAAAAGTTATCTGGAATCAAAGGAATAGATCTTTAATAGAATACGAGGTTGTAGCTAAATAAGAAATGCTGCAAAAGTTCTTAGTTATTCAAAGCAAAAATGTGGAATAACTTGCTACAAATCACAGAAGCACTGAAGTTGGAAGGGACCTCTAGAGGTCATCTGGTCCAACCCCCCTACTCAAGCAGGGCCACCTAGAGCCAGGTGCACAGGACTGTGTTCAGGTGGCTTTTGAATATCTCCAAGGATGGAGGAAGAATCCACAGCCTCTGTGGGCAACCTGTGCCAGTGCTCAGTCACCCTCACAGCAAAAAAACTGTTTTGTGATGTTCAGGAGGAACCTCCTGTGTTTGTGCCCATTGCCTCTGGTTCTGTTACTGGGCTCCACTGAAAAGTGCCTGGCTCCCTCCTCTTTGCACCCTTCTTTCAGCTATTTATATAAAAGGGTAAGATCCCCCGAGCCTTCTCTTCTCCAGGCTGAACAGTCCAAGCTCTCTCAGCCTTTCCTCATAGGAGAGATGCTCCAGTTCCTTCATCATCTTCATGACCCTTTGTTGGACCTTCCCCAGTATGTCCATGTCTCTCTTACTGGGGAGCCTCAAGCTGGACACAGTACTCCAGATGTGGCCTCACCAGTGTTAAAATCAAAGGCCTGACAAGGAATACCTGTCTTATGGCTGACAGAACACAGAATTTTGAAGACTTAGATTGTTTGAACAGCTCCACAACTACTGTCCCACAATATGACATGCAAAAAAGCATGTCTCCAAAAAAGGACACCGACAAGCCTATTTCCTAGACTGTGACGCTACACAGGCGTCATGAGCTCCATTTGCACATTCCATACTGAGTTGCAGGGTTCACCAGCACAGTTATTTATGACAGTCTGCTTCAAAATAGCGAAGAAATTATGAACTAAATCTAAATCATTCTGCAATATCATTGAAGACACCTGTTTGCTTTTTCATAAAAACAAGGATAAAATGAGGATAGCGGGCACAGCCCACAGCAGTAGAAAGAACACCCGAACGTTGAGAGGCCAGGAAGCTGGTAAACGTTCTTCCTTCCAAACAGAGCAACCAATTTAAGGTTGTATCAACACAACTGTTAGCCTCAGGGACTGTTCATCACTCCTAATAATCTAATCCAGCCCTTCTATGGGGTACAGACTATGTTTCAAGTACTATGAAAAAGCTTTCACGCTCCACCTTATTTTACATCTACATATATCTAAAATTTGAAAAATAAATATGAAGCTATTAACTATGGTACGAATATAAATAATGTTTCACAGTTTTACCTGCCAGCTTTGAAACTGAAAACACTTCCATTACTTTACATCAAGTTGGATTGCAAACTCCTAGAAAGTATGGGTACTTGCTATTCTTCATGTTCACAACAACAGATGTGTGGAAAATACAATGCAAAGGTGCCGATGTATTCCAAGTTCCTGTTTATTCAGGCCTCTGTCCTTTTTGACAATTTCTATTAATCAGTAACTCGTATCTTTGGAACAGTAGTTGCTGCAATAGCAAATATTTCTTAAGTTTTAATGTTTGTTTTCTGAGCAGTTTTTAAGAGATTGTCACTTCTTATCTCCCTCAACATGTGTTCAGTCATGCACACATGCACTGTTGTTCCTATATCGACAATGCTGCTGTTGGATTGGCTCAATTCGTGCATACATCATAACAACTCAGTCATGCTTCATGATAACTTAAACACATACATCATGATAGCTCACTCAGAGGATTTTATCGCAAATTATGCAAGGGTACATAAGAATTGGCATCATTGATAACACAAAGGTACAAATGTAATCAGACATTTTATTTCTGACAGGCTATTGCACGGTAATTCAGAAAAAGTAACTTACGCCTCTATAATCAGCTATTAAATATATCCAACGACTGACTTTATAGATACTTTCACACAAAGCTTCTCTATGAATCAGCCTATTTTTCCAATATTTTAATCTACCACAAAATACCCACCCTATTAAGCTTGTATAATTATATAATCTGCATGAGAAAACAACTGAAGCATATATAATATGTACATGAGTTGTACATATAAAAGTGTAATATATTGATACTTTTTCTTATAGTTCTATAAAAAAAATTTTAAAAACCCATAACTATTCGGAACATCTTTTCAGATGGTTTTAGCACCTAGCATCTTTTATATTACTTAATACAGTCTTTAATTTTCTGTATGTACGTCACATTAAATGCATAAAAATAAGTACTTCAGCTTAGAATCTTTACAGTTGCCAGCACATGCATCCTGTCTATTGAACACTGTACAATCATGGCATGAATAGGTGGACCAAGATAAAAAAAACAACAGGTAAATAAGATGGATACATAAGGTCCTTACTTGCAAGAAGACATAGCAATAACAGGCATAGCCCGAACGATCGTGTAACAGGAACTAGTACACTGGTAAGTGATTAACCAAATGGACTTGTGTTTGTGCTTTCAACCTTTTCCTCCTCTTTTATAAGAAACTGCTTTTGGGAAATTAGCTAAATACCTAAACTAAGTCACTAAGTTTTTTAAAGCAGAAATATCATCTTCATTTTATCATACTGACTAGATAGTTTCTAAATAACGTTAGTTCATTCATAAACCAAAGACATTAAAGATCACACGTTTTTTAATGGCAGCTGATAAAATTCTGAAGAAAAAAAAATCAACTCTGAAATCCAGTTTCTTAAGAAGTAACTATCTAAAATACTCTCAGAAATATGGCATATACAAATCAGAAGTATCTTTTTCTTAGTTACAATCTGAACACCTGCTTGGCTCCACATTCAACCTGAAAGTTTTAACCAGGACTGATTCAACTCCTGGAAGGAGTTGATTTAAAGGATTTTAACTGGAAGGATTTAAAACTCCACTAATTTTCCTGGGAGGGGAAAGGAAAAAGGGGGATAGAGATGAGCTTTCTGCTACAATGGAGTTTGATGAACAGGGAAAAGTAAAACATACTGGTGTTCCCAGCAGTAAAGTTATTTAGAGTCTAGTTCCAGTAGACACATAATTCTGTGGTTTTCAGACCTCCCCATTTTAAGATATATTCCTACCATCAAGACTGAGCTGCTTGGGTTTACAAGGCTGATCCATCACTTGACAGAAGCTATCAAAAGCAGAATAACAGAACCCCAGTGCAGCTGCACCCGAGGTGAACATAGTTGATTCAAGAAGCACCGTAATGTTACTTATTACCCTGTGAAATGGAATGACAACTGTTCAACTCCACTTTTTTGGGTTCAGTATCTGAAAGGAGATAGAGAACCACACAAAAGTATCGGACAAGGAGCCAGCATGGGTCAGATTAAGTGGGACAAGGCAATAGAATAAGCAAGATCCAGTTAAAAAAGCAGTTAGAATCATAACTACACTGCTGCCTCCAGAAACCTCTTCATAACTATGTCCTATTGGATCAAAAGTCAACCTCTTTCAGGGATCAATAAGATGCATACGAAAAAGTACAAGAACAAGTCCAGCATACACTTCTTTGCAAGTCTCCATATATCTGCCTTTCAGAGGCTGTCCAATTCCAGAGCAAAATCTTCTCATTTACTAATCCTCGACAGATTGTTCTTCCATGCATTTGTGTAATTGCTTTTTACACCTAGTAAATTTTAAACATTGATGAAGTCCTTCGGCACAGAGTTCCCATTCTTAATTATGCATTGTACAAAGAAAGACTTTCTTTTATTTGTTTTAATGATCTCGATCAGTTTTGCTGTACCTCTACTATACCTTTTATTAGCGAGAGGAAACAAAACCACACAAAGTATGCAGGATGAGGGCACAGTTTGAACTTGTACAGTGACACTTTTTTTACTATTATTTTGTTTTTCTCTCCTAACAGTTCCCAAAATCTTATTTGCTTTCAACCATTACTGAGACAGAGAAGATTTTGCTAGGATATCAGTAATTTATTATATTGTTAACTAATTCTACCCTTTATTAATTATTATCTCCAATATGTTCACCATGGTTATCAACTTTGCTAATCATAGATCCTCAAACCCTAGAAACCTTTTTAAAAGCTGTCATCACATTTGTCACCTTGCTTCTTTTCCTCTGATGCTGGAATAGGTTCAAATAATAGTTTACACAGCACAGTTCATACCTCAGCTGTTTCATCCTTCAGTTCCCTTAGAAGTCTGAGGTGAATACCAGCTTGTCTTAGTAATCTGTTACTGTCCACTTTATTGACCTATTCTAAAACTTCCTCTACTGACCACGCAAGTTGCAATTCATCCTCCAACACAGCGCTCCCCACAAAGACCAGTTTGGAGGCAACTTCACTACTGAACAAGTAGAAATAATTCTAAGCTTCAGCATTTGAAAGTAAGAAAGAGGAGTGTTACTCAAACTCTCCTTTTTTTCTTTGGAAGATAGATAAGAAGCAGTAAATCATACTTTTGTATTGCATTTTTATTAAGTCTTTATCCATGCTCAAAATTCACTAGTATGAAAATTTTAACATCTTAGCTCTAACTCAGCAAAGCAGTAAGAATTAGAATAGCATTTGAAACATACTGAAGTCCCTGGAATTTAAATACAAGCATATACTCTTAAGTAAAATCTGAATGAAAAAGAGACACTCCAAGATGTGGCTTCTGCTGCTCATAGATTTTATGAAGTATATGTTAAATATCATTAATATGCTGCAGTATTTGTATTTCCCTAACTATGCTCTGTTGTTGTTTACAAATAAAACTACTAGTTAAACCTTTTTTTTAGTCTTCTAATAAACAATTCATTACTTTGATTGATATCAAAGCTCTTTCAACTTCACTAAATAGCTTCTAAAAGTTGGAAAATTACTTGTTTCTATATCAAAGTCCAAGGTATAAGCTAATTTTAGATCTTCTTACCATTCATTTTTTCAAACTGTTAGTCTTTATCATTATTTATTTACAAGTAAAAATATATTTTTCCCCCACTTATACCTTAATTCACTACACTGCCAAAATTGCTTCATCATAACCTTTACTTTCAATTTAATACATATGTTTCCAGCCCTTCAGTTTCAAAGACTGAAAGTCTGGACTGAACTTAAAGCAATTCAAGTTTTTTTGCCTTCACTTTCTCATACGACAACCACCTTTGTTCAAGTTCGGCTTTTAATTCAAAAGCACACGTTCAAACAAGGTTGACTTGATGACTACAGTTCCCTTTAAGCAGACCTTAGGACTTGCACTTAAAGTAACTTTCACTGTCTTACAGACTGAAGTATAAGCTTATGCATTGTAGATTCTTAAAAACACAGAAGCTGATAAAAAGTAAGGCATGTTTTCCAAATACCCCTATTATTATCCATTTCTGTTAACACTCCAATAGAAAACAGGCTGTAACAAGTAATTTCATGAGAGGAAAGCAAGAGCACACTTATAGACTCATTGGACAAACTTACTTCCTAAGTTACTTACAAATTATTACTTTATTGCTGTCCTTATTACTTTACCACTACCTGAACAATAAGATCCTTGAGGTCATTTTCTCCAGTCAAACAGGATTTTGAAAACAAAGAATCTCCAGGGCACTTCCTATGGCCAGAAAATAATTCCCCATACAGAAAAATATATACAGTGCAATATATTTTAAAGCTCTAGTTCCTCCTCCTGAGTTCTGCAAAAGCCTTCTCTATTCTGCTTAACTGTCTTGTTAGAGTAATTAACTCTTGCCATAGCCTCTTTTGCTTATTCCCCTCCAAGTCAATGTCAAGTTTTCCACTATGAACATTTCAAATAATACAAGAATTCAAGTGCCTAAAGTCTACAACTTTACAAGTTCTCATCTGTGGACCACACAAAACAGAATGTAAAGGAGGGGAAAACAAACAAAAAACAAAACAAAAAAAACCACCACAAAACTCAACTTTGTAGAACTGAAGAGCTGCTGCTCTCCTAAAATTTGCAATTCTTTAAAAAAAAAAAAAAAAAAACACAATCCTCCACAGATCAAAAACTATACGCATCTGCAAAATCATCACTGAAAAAATCTTAATTATTCAATAAATGTATTTAATTATTAGCAAGACAAGTTGTAATTGTGCTTCACACATATACCATGAAGTACAGAGGTAAGACAAGTCAGAATACTTTTCAAAATAGAAAAAAAAAAAATAGACTGGCTTTAGATATAAATAATGACAGTATGCAATAACCATTGATTCCATTACTTTCAAATGACCTAATTGCCCTCAGAGGTTTACATAGAGCTTGTCTGACATATTTCTATTCTTGCACATACTGCATGCTTACCAGTTAAGACATGACATAATATGTACATTTTTATGTCCATAAATGTATCGATCTCCTTTTTTTGTCTTGGTTTTATGCAGTATATACAGGACATAAATGAATTCATTTCTTTGTACTACTGCCAGTCTTTAAAGTCACATGCTATTCCATCCTAAAAGATGAAAGAAATGTGGAGGATTACAGTTCTAGAGTGAGTTCCAGCAAGCTACTCAAGTAGTTCACTATATATTTACAGTTGAAATACCTTTCTATAAATATGGAATACATTTATTGTTCAGATAGTAAACTGACAGACAAAGCAGAAAGCATCTATTTTGAGATTTAAGAGTTTGCTAGTAAAGAGCGTATTTTATAAAACAAAAGTTAAATACTCTGTTCAGTGTACATCAACTAAGAAGTCCTTCGGTTAAAATAAGCAAACCCAGGTTTGACACTGAGAAAGATAGGCTGTTTTCTTATCAAAGACATGTTAAGTATATCTCACTTTAAATCCAAATACTTGGACCATCAGACATTAGGAAAAAAACCACTATCTTAACCACAAATTTCTTTGTTCTAAATTATTCTTTGACTCGTGTAAATTTTCCCACCCATTTTGTTAAAAATAAGTATTTACACCAAATGTATAAGCATCTACATATCAGAAAAAGAGATTTTTGAGCATTAGTTTGTACTAAGAAAACCACACAGATCACCAAATGGAACACTTAAGTTGCAGTATATCGTACCATTCGGCAAATCACAGTATGCAGACATAGCAGAGCACTCCTGGTAATAGATGGGAGTCCATTCCTCCCCTCACACACTCAGCTTTTTTCTTAGCCGCCTATTCCTACCATTTCTGAAAAGCCAGCACAATAATCAGGCTGCTTCAAAAACTTCTTCAACTCACTAAATTGGCAGAAAAATCATCAATAAAAAAATGAAAATAGTGGGTAGTTTTCTACCAAAGTAGCAAGTTTGATCAGCTTGTGGAGTAACCTACCGAGCACCAGAGTGGGACAGGCCATGTAAGCAGGAGCAGGGCAGAAGAACATCAGGCCTCGTCCCTTCAACATCAAAGAACAGACGCATCTGCTCAGCTGCCCGCAGAGCACCATCCCGTGATCCCAGTTGAGCAGAAGCTGGCACTGCATCTGAAAGAGGCTGTTCCACCCTTTTTCCTAATACCTTATACTGACCAGCATACTTTTATCTGTATAGTGAATGCCAGAAGCTAGTTTTCAGTTCTGCCAGTTCCCTGCCCCAGTTCACTGCGCAGCCATGTAAACACTCGTGTCAAACAAGAAAGAGAATTGGACTCCCCCATCTAGGAGCAGCAAATTCACCTGTCACTGAAATAAGGCATAAAACAAATTCACGAAATTGGCTACCACATTAAATTATAAACAAAAGTTACACATTTTCAATTAAACATTGCTTTTTACTTAAGAGTTGTTTCTCTCAGAACAGTACAGGGCAACACCTTAATAAGACATTTTTCATAATTGATTTCATCTTTGTTATTGTAAGATTTAAAGTTAACAAGTACCACCTATATCTACAGCTAAGCTGAAGACATACTTCTGACAGAAAAATGATTCCGTTAAAATCTCATCTCCTTCCTTTAAACTACGGTTTTAATTTCACTTCATAAATTCATGCAGTGTTGTATAGTCTTACCAGCACTCAGCTCTCAAAATCAGTGTTTTACTACATATCCTTATAGATGAACAATACCTCAAGGTACTCACAAAAAAGATAATTTATACTAGCTATTATGTAAAAGTCATTTCATCACGGAACACATACTGGACTATACAGTATGCTTTTATAAGTACTTTTGCTGAACACAGATTTTCAAAGGGTACTCTATGTGTTCTGATGTTATTTTTAATTCTTTTATTAACCTCTGATCTCAACTTAAAACAATTCAAGAGCCTTCCAGCAGGGAAACACTGGATCAGGGTTTCAATCTAATTCATCAAGTGACTGCACCAAAAAAAAAAAAAGGACATGGCAGCAAAAGAGATGAGGGAGTGCAAGAGCAGGAACGAATGATCTGACATAAAGAGGGACAAAAAACTTACTAAGCTACCACTGTCACCTCATAGCACTGTCAGCACCTCACACAGCAAAAAGGAGGGGGCAGTTCTAACCTGACAGAGGACTGATCATTGATCTGTGGGAAGAAACAGCAGTACCTGGGACTCCAAATTGAAAGGGCAGAGGGGAAGAGAACAGTAAACGAGGATTATTAGGGAGGAGCTGGTGTATCCTGAATTAAACTGAATGAGGAAGTCATGGTCCGCAGCGGACTGCCAAGTTACACAGGCAGCAGGATGCCAAGGACATCAGAGATAAGAAATAGCACTTCCTCACACCAGTCCCTGAAGTACCTCAAAGCACCTGCAGTATGCCTGGAGATCTGGATGGGTCACTTCTACCAACCTAAGATAACATAACCAGATCTCTAGATCTCCACGATGATGGCATTATGCTGAATGGCAACCTGAAAGTAGCAGTGGACTTGCAGGTCAAATGTCTGGGTTTGAGCCTTCAGAGCAAGACTGCTTACTCATTGTTACAGCCCCTGGAAGCTGGGAAAACTGGAAGGCAAGCCAAGAACCAGCCGAATCACTGGTGATTTCCCATCCTGCACTCTGCAGCCCAACCTCTTCCTCACACACTACTGCTGCACCTGCTGCTCATAAACATTTACTTTACGTGGTGTGTGGGGACAGGGGAGAGAAGATGAAGGAACGCAAGTCTATCCCTTACCTGTAAATTTTCGCAACAGTAATACTAACTATAGTGTCATCTGATAAATGTAAAATAGGAACTCTCATGGTCCAAAGACCAGGTCACTGCTATATGAAAGCACAACATACACATTTTTCATATTTTTATTAAGTTTACCTTCAAAATATTGAGCTCTTTTTCTTAAAGATGCATTCACAAGATAAGTGTGCCTGAACCTTTCTGATCTAGTTGATTGGAACAAATCTGCAGTTTAAATTTATTCATGACTAGTTTATAGTTATTTCTCTTGGTTTAAACTGTTCTTTTCCCTTCCTAATGCTCTTCTAAAAGAATAAGAAAACATCTTAGCACTACAACATGATCTTTGCTTTTTCTTAATTAAAAATTTCAAATCCATTTAATCTCTTCACCTGATGATACCAGCAGCTTCTATGTATCTGTGATTTAATCTGTCTTGAGTCTGGGACGGTAGAACCGAAAGTCACATTACAAAGCATGACTTGTAAACATATTAATGACAATGCTTCCCTACTGGAAACACTTCCGTGAAATCCAGGATTTGTTCTGCTCTTCTTCCATTACTTTTCTTTCTTTTTTTGTAAACAACTGATATATACATATACATACCTCCATGTACATAAACCCAAGTAAAAATCACAGATTCTAGTGCTGACCTAAAGTTTGCGTTCACACTGTTAAATTTCGCGTATAATCACCTCTTAGTTTAGGCTCTGATACCCGAACCACAAGGAAAGGCAAGCTCTATACTACACTCTTATACAATAGAAAATGTGTTTTAATGGACTGGACAAGTGTTAGTTTATTTCAGACAGCTTCTCTCTCAGATGATTTATTACCAGTTTTTTTACGTTCTTGTGACACAGGTACGCTTGCACTCACACTCTCCATTCTCAACAACCACCAGTACTCTGCCACTTTGTAAGTGGTCAGTCAGCTCCTATAGGTCTCCATCATAAAGTATTAGCAGGTGGATGCTAGCAAGGCTACACAAAGATAGTAAGAAACATTTTATCGACTGCTACAAAGCTTCAACATAAAGGTTATTAGTCGCTCTTCCTAGATCATTGTCTGTATTCCCCTCATTCCCCTATGTCGTGGTTTAACCCCAGATGGTAACCCAATACCACGCAGCCGCTCGCTCACTCCCCCACTCCCTGGTGGGGTGGGGAGGAGAATCGGAGAGAAAAGAAAACTCGCGGGTTGAGATAAAAGAAGTTCACCAGGACAGCAAAGGAAAAAATATAAAAATATATTAATAATGATGATAATAATATATATAAGGATAATAAAATATATAAAACAAACAATGCACAATTTCTCACCACCCGACAATTGATACAGCCCATCCCAAGCAGCAGCCAGGGAGCAGGGATATTCTCCCCCAGCTATCCCAGAACAGCAAGTTCCAGAGAGAGCAGGCGAGGGAATGAACAGCCGAATGAACCAAAAAAAGAAGGAAAAACAGGGAAACAAAAAGCAACCCGAAGGGAAGCTTCAGGATTAAGGCAACTTAAGGGAAGTGGCTCACTGGCCGACTCTCACTTATACCGGGCATGACATCTATGGTATGGAATACTCTCTTTGGCCAGTTCGGATCAACTATTCTGGCTCTACCCCTCCCAAGTTTTTGCACTTGCACATTAGCAAAACCTGGGAAACTGCAAAATGTCCTTGATCATTTAGCAGCAACCAACAACATCAGCGTGCTATCACCGCTCTGCACAGACTAAATCCAAAACACAGTAGCTGCTGAAGACAAAACTAGCTCTGTCCTGGCTGAAACCAGGACACCCTACTTCCTCCCAACATCAGACACAGACCCTTCGGACTAAGTAGCATGCTGTTAAATACCAGTTAGGCATATACAGTAGCATTTAGCAACGTGAACAAGGAATTGAACATACTGAAATTTCTTTGTTATGTGCCAAAAGTTCTGTTTAAATACAGACAAGTGAAGTTACAGATTAAGGTTTGTACAAAAAAGTCCTATGGTTCTTACTTTGTAGATCATATATGTAGTATAAATATCTTGACATGGCTTGAAATGCACTTAACTAGAACAAGTTCCTTCAGAATTGATTGACTTAAAAGTAACAGCAAAATTTGCCAATCATATTTAAGTATTTGGCTTTTTTCCCAAATTTAATTTAATTGTGTTTCTACTACTCATCCAGCTTCTTACCTGTGACATCCTAACCTTCTCCAACTTGAGAATGCCTCCAAACTGCCATCACAAAGTTCAGCCTTCTCTTAACATATGCAATAAATCATTGAGACTATTTAATAACTATTCCCAAAACTGATCCTTCAGAAACTCTAATAGCCTCATACTCCAATGCATCCTTTTTCAATATTCCACACATCCTCTTGAACTTACCTGTTTTACAAGTCTGTAGCTAATCCCACTTTTCATTAATATTGGCACAGTGGCAATCCTACTGCAGTCCAGACATTAAATCTATCACATTTACTTTGCTTAGAAAAATTATCATCTTCTCAAAAGAAATCAAATTTTATCAACTGTCTGGCATAATTTACTTTTCATATGCTGAATCTGACAGACACACACACACCTGGTTTTTAACAACGAAAAAAAATACCTCTACAGTTTTGATTATAATTTTGTAGAAAAACTGTTCAGTATTTCTGCATATCATTGACATTGGACTAACGAATCTACAAAGTCCTTTGTGATTTTTGAAATTCACTTATAGAAAAGGTACTAAGCCTTTTTTCCCAGCAAAAAGAAATATAAAAACCTCTCAGTATTCCCTTGCTATCACCACTAAATGATGCATGATTCCCTTGCAATCATCACTAAAAATTATATACACTGTTCCTCATAAAAGCAATGAAATGGATTTATATAATTAAATAAAGAAAAAAACCAATAATGCTCCATAGTGTAAGTTAAATTCAGGTCCTTATGTGCACAAGCATCCCAAGTATTAGGCTGAAACAAAATATAGCTTCAGCCAACATTTTCTGTTGCTAAATCAAGAGCTGTCAATCAGCGCACTTGTTTGTGTGGTCTCATTAGAGTACATTGCCTCAATCTCAACAGTCATAGTAAAGAATGCGGAGAGCGTAACTGTATCTACTTAACCTTCATCAACCAGCATTCATGCACCCTCATTAATTTTTTTCATCTCACTTTCAAGCATGACATGTCTCATACCAGAACAATAACTTGCTGGTAATTGTTCAAGACAACAGCTGGACAGGAACAGTGCAGAGGTGAACTTTCTTATAGATTATAGGGTGCCTCAGTGAATTACAATTAGTTTAAAAAGTCATCTGTCCTGTTCAGCAACTTTGAAAAGATGACATTTCATTAGCAACTAAAGAAATCTTAACGTATTTTTGGCTCTAATGACCCAATTGCATTGTATTTTTCTAAGACAGACATTTCTTCAGATCACATGACAAATATTGAAATGTGTGAGCTCACAGCCCAGTAGAAGATATAATATTTATGAAATTGTCATGTGATACAAACTGGAGCTTAGCTTGCCATTCATTATTATCTAATTTAAATGCTAATAAAATAACAAGAATAATTTATACAACTCCCAAATTACAAACCATCTTTACAAAACTCTCTGATGCTAACTTTACTCCTTTGAAAGGAAATCAGTGTCATATTTAGGAATACAACAAGAGAATTCAGATCAAGTACACCATGCTAAAACAAACCACAAAGGAAAGCAACTGTATATATAGTTGAATAGTTGCATTCCATAACAAGCTAAAGGAAGACAGAGCTCTTGATTTTCTTAATATTGTCCTTTCCCTGGGGTAAGAAAAAAAGCTATCCCCTAATCTTCCCTGTCTCCCCCAAAACTCTAAATACAATTTGCTGTAATTGAAAAAAAAGGAAGTATCAGTGGACAATCCAACATATATCTGCCATTCTATGACAAAATACTATATCCACTTAGTCCAGATTATGGTTATCATAATGTACTGATAGTAAAAAAAAAAACCAACACTAATAAGGTTACTTCTAAAAAAAATATGTTAAAAAATCTTTCAGATGTCTATCTCAACTGTTGTGTGCTGATAATGTTCCCTGTCTCTTCTACAAGAATCACTTCAATGCTGCATTACCTCTTGCTTTTCCTACCCCAAAATTCAACCTTTTGGAAGTCAGAGTATAACTTTCCCTACTATTTATCTCTAGTTTCTGAGGAAGTTGTTGAGATGGAAGTGCTCCATTTCAGCAACAGAAAAATCTCTATACAAAGAGAAACATTCTTTCTTAAAAATTATTCATAGCTAGAAGGCTGCCTTCATGATAAAAATGTGTGTTTTCTTTTTATTATTGTTAAGTGACAGATATCTGCAGAAATTACTAGATTTTTTTTTATTACAATAAAAAAATAAAGAAGTTTGGTGATGAAAGAAGAGCTACAAAAAGGAAAGCAGATTTTCAATAGCAAGTCTACCTTCAGATGCAAAAAAAAATAATTGCAGTTGAAAGTCCATTAGAAACCTATATCCCGCCTAAATTCTTCACTTTGGAATAAGTTAATACATGGGACTGCAGCAACAGCTAGTGATGTAAATTTATAGAGAAGGTAATTATCTAAGGGGGAAAAAAATAATTAAAAAAAACAAATTTAAATTAAAATTTCCCACTGCCATAGAAAAGAGCATACATAATAACAGTATGGGAGACAGAGCAATGTGTCTTTTCCAAACAGAATGCTGGACAAGTATCATTAAGAAGAAACAAAAATAAAAAGAGAGAGCACAAGACCTAGTTTTCTTTTCTGCATCAACCAACCAGTAGTAAGCGTCCTTCAGGAGGCAGGAAGGATTTCAGGTACAGTTTAAAACAAGTTGTTTATCAATGAATCGTTTTCTGTAGCATCCACCTCCCAAAGGCAGCACATCAATACTGTGATGTCAGTATGACTTCGAGAAAAAACAAGTTATTTGTCAGTAACTGAAATTCCTTGAGATCTGTTATCCAGACATACGTGTGCAGTATTAGTTTCTAGCCTAAGAGCACAAATATACCATAGTATTTTTGCCACTGCCATTTCTCAAGGTATATAGTAAGTCACCATGTTCCTTTCTACACGTCCTTCCCCAAAGCTGGGCATGTTGCTATACAAATGTGGTGCATGATCTTTACTCTCATCCTTGCAAATTCAGAAATAAAAAGGTTACATACGTACACATAGATAACGTCTCAATGAGTTCCAATTAGCGACAAGTAATCTCTGTCTCTCAAATAGTTGTTCATATAGGTGTCATACTGTGGGCAATGAGATACTCTACTCATACACCATCATTTACCTGGAATAGGTAAACTCCATACTGCAGTTTAACAGAATAAATATCACTCTTTCAAAAGCAATATGATGCTTAGAGATACCAGCAACAGAGTAGCTGATAAAAGCATAAATGCACTTGAAGCAACCAACAACCACGTTATCATCATAAAGATCTCTCCATATGGCAATCAATGCTTATTCATCCTAAATCCCCCCCATTTCCCTTGTAACACTACCTGATGCATCTGCAAATAAGCATTCTGGGGCCTCTACAATCCAGAATTTGACACACTCAGGATGGATGGGTTGCAAGCATGCTCTTTTGTTTTGGTTTAATCTCACCAACATAAGACAAGAATGGAGAGCTATTTAGAAATCTCCATTTTAGAGGTTGGTGGTGTTTCTCTTGTGTTTTTCTTTTTTTTCCCAAATTCACCCTTTATAAACATTTTACTGTCTACTTAAGCATTGTTTATCAATAGTTCTCGCACTTCCAATGCTTGCTCTAGAAAGAGTAAGTTCAAAAGGTTCTTGTACTTCCCATATTTATTCTGGAAAATGGGATTGTGAACAGGTCAATGCTCACAATGTTTTATGGAAAAGAGAAAGTAGATGCAATTCCATCTACCCATTATAATTATTTTCTCTGTTAGGGCTCCATTGGACTTCAAGTCCAAAGACATATATCGACCACGATTTTACCTGGACAGACTTTGGAGAGGGAATTTCAGCAAGAAAGTACACCGATAGATAGATAGATAGATAGTATCTGTGCATTCTGGATGGATGAACCTTTCTCTAAGAAATAAAAAAATTTCTGCACTTGTAA
This sequence comes from Phoenicopterus ruber ruber, assembly GCA_009819775.1. Taxonomy (NCBI): domain Eukaryota; kingdom Metazoa; phylum Chordata; class Aves; order Phoenicopteriformes; family Phoenicopteridae; genus Phoenicopterus; species Phoenicopterus ruber. The sequence continues at coordinate 182,324,784 of CM020215.1, read as the reverse complement.
AAACAAAAACAACTGTCATGGCAGCATCTATATGACGGCTTAATGTTGCCCAAATTCAAGTGCAAGAAGAATGGGAGAATACCATGTATTCATTTGGAGAATTTTCTGGTTTCTGCCTTCAGAAATTAAGACTTCTAAACATTATGCAATCATCACTGACGGTTCTTTGTCAGCTCTTCTCCTGCCCTTTCCTCCCTCTTTTCCGCTAGCACAGAGGTACAAAATGCTGAACAGCTCCAGGAAAGAAAATGGCCTGTACCTTGCCTGCAGGCCAAATACACTGGTCTACCTCCATTAGGCAGAATGGAGATGCTCATAGTTCAGATCACAAGCCTCTGAAGAAAAACTTCTCTTTTTCATTTCCTTTTTTATAACGCGCTTTAGACAACTCGGCTTATTGATGCTAAATTCTGGCTAAGAACAGAAGAAGAGATATTGTGTCATAACAAAATATTCATCATGTCCCATTTTATAATTGAGGTGGGGGGCTTTAGAAGAACAGTTTTGATTGATATTCAAAATCAGGATGGTAATTCCAACTTGTATCTTTTCTATCCACTTAAAAAATTAAGCCTTTGTTTCTCAGAAAGAAAATAGGGAGTTGCTGCCTTTTCAAACTTATTCAGCAGTTGGATCCAGAATGCCTTTTGCCCAGCCAACCTGAACAGAACTGCAGCTGTGTTTACACTGCCCTATAACAGGAAGGAGGGAGGCTATACAGCAGTTTCCCACATCGAAGTGGAGCCTTCAATTTTTTATGACTACTGTGAAACAGTTCACACTAATGTATTAGATAGCCAGGACTGTACTGTATTAGACACTGAAGAAATGGAAAATTCTACTTCCAGAGCTTTCCAGTTGTTTTAGTTGTATTTCTTTCCATAAAGCTCCAAGTATTTGAAATAGCCACTAGGTTATAAATCAAAAAGATAGACTAGTTGTTGTTGTTGATCATCAGTACCAACATCATTTATTCATTCATTAGTAAGTGGCTGGGTCATGCACTTTACATCTAGAATTGGCCTTACTATCAGCCCCCTTTTTCAGTTTGGATGAGATCTAGAATACACTGAGACTTCACATGATAATTCTACTTAGTAAAGCTATCTCACCATAAAAATGATCCAAAGAGTTGCCTTCTTGCATCTACTTTCTGAAAATAGATGCAAGCACATAAGCTACAAATAATAACTAACAACATGGCTGTTCAACGTTTAAAGTATTTTTTTTTTGTCCAGTTAACTTTAAATCAATGCATAAATCTAGACTGACTATACATAGCACTCACAGACATAATTTATGCTTTTGTTAATGGCTATTCAAAGCTATTAGTGTAAATGTAAACAACAAAATACTATACTTACATAGAAGCATAATTATTTCTAAACTATGACCTGTATTTTATCTGAAGGTTGGTAGGAAAAAAAAAAAATCCTTTTTTATGCGTTAGAGAAATCTACAAAATATTACCTTACAATTTCATTCTGAGAACTACTACAATAAAAGCCTTTTCTGAGAAGAACTGATATTTTGGTTTAAGATGACATTGCTTCGTTAGAAAGCGTAAAGGTAGTATTTCTGTAACTCTCTACAGGTATATTTAAAAGCACAAGTTAACTATAATAGAAAATGCATTTTAAAAATTGTTACTGTTGCAGACTTAGAAAAAAAGTCTGTACCTAAAGCTGCATAGCCATTACTTTTAACACATACTAAACATTAGATTTTTAACCAAATATTTGAAACAGGTCTGAAATCACAGTTCTAAATTGCAACACAAAAAAGGAGGGGGGGAAAAAAAAAGATTCTTAGCTTCGCAGTCTCTAAAACCATAGCATACGTATCTATATATTAAAAAAGCAGAGGTTGCAAGGTTTACAGAGAAGCACGAATTAGTAAGTTATTCAATATGACATTAAGATCTGTTTCTAGTAAAAGTGTAAGATGAGTAAAGTTTGGAAGCTTTTTTAAATATACAAAGGTCAAAGTAATACAAGACATAATACAGGCTGAAAAAAGATCCAAGAATCTGGTTGCTATGGTGAAGACAGGAGGAAGCAGAAAGTCAAAACGGCATGCATAAATAGTTTAAAAAAAGTATTTGGATGCAGAACAAAAAGATGTGATACAAGAACGTCACGTGAGACATTAAACTGTTTTCACATAATATATGTGAAATTAAAGAATAATGTATGCAAAGACAGGAATATACATTGAAAACTTACTGAGAAATCTAAAGTAGTGCAGAGCCAGAGACATTTAACTGACCATTACTATTTCTATTAGAAAATGACAGTGCAAACTCTTAATTCCTGATCTTCATTAAGTTTTTGTTAGAAGAGTAATCTTGTTGACTACAAAAGGACTGCTTACATAAAATTTACAAATTACATTGACATGACATAATCACTAATCAATAACTAGCATTTCATTTACTTTGAATCCCTTAAGATCTAAGGTGACAAAAGTGTTCTACTGTTTTATTTTAGGATTTAACTTAAATGATCTCAGTCATTAAATGATCAGGTAGATTTAAACAAACGCTAAAACCCAGAAAATTTACTTAGACTTAAGTGACTGAACTATAATATTTACATATTAGTTTCAGATCAAATAGCAACAATAAAAAGAGCAGTTATAATTTTGATCTACCTATTCTTACAAGTATATATATATCTCCTCACAGTAAGAGACTGAGGTTTAAAATAAGCTAGAATTAAGAAAACAGAGATGAACAATGTAAGTTACAATTATATAGTTACTAAATTTGAACTATTGTAAGTACTGAGATTTAGTCTAGCACACAGAATGTGGTTTCATAAAGCATAAGCTTTGCTTTGGGAAATTTCCCCCCCTCCTCCTCAGTATAAACTGAAAATAGCAATTAGAGAAAAATACAAACATGACTAAGGCAAATTTAAAAGCAAAAAAAAAAAGTCTGGTTTGCTCTAATACGGGAATGTTCATATTTCACATAACTACCTCCTTAAAAACAAAGCTATATTCCACCTTAAACAAACTACATTACTTAGCACTGTGGAAGTAGATACCATACAAACTGGCATGTTTGCAATGGGAACACACTGAGTGCATAGCTATTGCACCTTGAGCAGCTTATAGATTTAGTCTTGAATGTCCAAGAAAGAGGGGAGTACCTTTTCTCTCCGAAACCCAGATTAATTTGCACGCATGTACCGTTTTCTGAGAAAAATCTCTGTGAAGGAACTTGATCTGGCATATGAAGCTTAATATATATGCAGCAATCACATTACAGGTGAGCTCCCAGTTGCACAAGGGAACATTACACTTGATAAAAATCTGTCAAAATAGCTTCTGAGAAAAAGTTGAACAAACCAGAATATTTACTTACTGAAAGCAGCATCAATATATCTTTCAAACTAGCTGGAAAACAACAAATAACAAATTCATTCATTTTTAAGTGTAATAAACAAATCCTAATGAATATCAAATCTCTAGCGTACAATGGAATATTTGTAGGATAAACAAGTGATACAGCTCTATAACTAAAGCCCGTGTCAATCAAGGTCACACAAAATCCTCATGCGGGTAGAGTTGCCACATTTAATAAATAAATTCAAGTATTAGCAACAGCATTAACCTGTTGATAGGTGACTATAAACAACATAGTCCACGTTCTGTAGAAAAAAGTTAATCAAGAATAAAGAACTGCCTTGCACAAGTCTGTACTGTAACTCTTCAATAAGCTAGATTAATAGCTTCACATATTTTTCAATGGGAATTTATTAACTATCACAAATAGCAGGCTTTAACTCATACACTGCATATCAAAAGTAACTTTCTGAGAACAGCTTGAGGACTTCAGACCAAACACTAACAATTAGTTTCTGAGATGTTCTTTAAATTGAAGGGGTCACTCATCCTATCTACTTTATTCTTCTTTTTTAATAGGAAGCTGTATTTTTCTCCCAAATTTCAGTACTCCCTTTTGGAATTACAATTTGGTGCCTGTATGGTGAACCAGAGTCTCTAGTCTCTTAAACAGCATAACAACATTACATTGACACCGAAAACCAAATCGAATGAAGAAAAACGATACTATTGAAAAGAAGAGGGGGCTCAAGCTGATCTCAAACCATGGCGTCTTGACACCAAGATAGGATCCAGCAGCAAAAATTAAAACAATTCCTATAAAAATTCATACATGAAAAAAAAGCTAAAAGGGAACAATACAAAAGTAATAAATGAAGAATCTAATTTTAAACTATTTTATTTAGATGTAGAGGTCAAACCCTGACCACAACGCACAAGATGTTCAGAAAATAGGAGCAGGAAAATTCTTGGTCTTAGTAGCTACCACAAAAACTCTTCCTGATCTAGTCGTTATTTATATAGCAGCGTTCAAGAATTATTTAGCTATTTACTAGCTAAAAGTAATAATTAGCACTTTAATAACTACTTAGGCAGTTATTGGGGGAGAGGGGCTGGGAGTACTACTTTGCTTTTAATTAAAGTATATTACAGCATTAAGCAAAAGATATTAAGATAGATATTCACTCCAGAAGGGCCTGTACTTCAAAACCGAGAAGAATGAGGCCATGATCTAACATACAGAATGAATTCCAGATTTGATGTTTCACACCCTAAACACGTGCCACAACTTTTGGGCCTAGCATAATCACCAGTATTATACTCTTAACTCAGTTTTGCGAATATGTTCAGATTTAAGTCATCAGTTTTGCATGATGACCAAAACTGTCTCAAAGACGTGAAAAGTATGTCAAATCTCAGTAGAAAAATGACAACAAGGTAATTCAGTCACCCAAACTTGATTTCCCACCTTGACCTCCTCACTTTTCCTGATGCGTTGAGTAATATTGCTAAAAACATTTAAATAACCAAATGTTTTCAAAATTAGACACCAGCTCATACAATTTAGGCTGGCTTAAGCTCGTAAACATCAGAAATTAATCTTAAGGACTTCTGTCTTAATTTTTGCTAGAATGTCTGATAAATAATTTTAACTTACTTCCAAAGTACATCTTTAAATAATGCTAGAAAATTAACTAGTGAAAAAGACGAAATATTCCAGAGGGCAAGGGAAGGCAGGTTGCTGCAGGGGGGTATTATGTTTTGTTTTCCTTGTGGGGCTGGGGGTGATAAACAGCTCGGAAAAGGTAGCTATTACTGAGCCTTCTATAGGCCAAGAGATCTGTCTGACCTCATATATTCAAGCTGGAAACAACCGGATGTACCAACATATTCTAGTTTAGGAAGTTTCTACTTAACACACTACAATTTACATCAAATTGTAAGATCACTTTAGACACATTTAAAGGTTGCCTAGTCCATTAACAGTGGTTGAAATAGGACATTAGGAATACTTAATGAGGTTTTAGAAGTTTCAATGCATTGTGTGTCAAGCAAAAGATTACGCTATTATAGGGTATACTGTCTATGCGTGTGAGTTATACTGTTAAGAATCCGTGTGCCCATCATATTAAACACTAAACTCTCGTAGTCTCAAGCCATAACGAGACTGCAAGTAAAGGTAAATGGAGCATACCTTCATTTAGATTATATGCTTTAATATACCCTGTAATAAGCCAATTACTCAAGGCTGTTCAGAAGAGTGCCCATTTTAACTATTGATTTTGGACAGGTCTAATACAGAAAAAAACCTAATAAAAAGTACTGAGAAAAACATACAAAATGAGTCAATGATCATTTATTTAATTTTATGACCTTACAGAATGTCTATTAAAGTTCTGCTTCTCTTGAAGAAAGCCTTGAAAGAAGAAAACTAACAAAGCAAAAAAGAAAGTAAGTACCATCTAGTAACTGTAGCCACAAGTTCGTGTATCAGAAAATCATTAAACTAAAAACCATAACAAGTAAAATTTCTGTATTCATAACATACTTATGAAGGTGTCTGCAGCATGAGGAAATTGCATCATATACCTCTAGACACCAGATTAGGGATACAGGGACTCTCATGTACGATTATCAATAAATAAGAGCTATAGCTTCTTATTATTAAAGACTTATTAAATACCAGAAAACAATATTTTCCAATAGCAATCTATAAGGGAAACAAGCCATTAGAACTCCCCTGATTGACTGATATTAATATCTTTATCAATGTATATCTAAGCATAACACAGAGAGATGGTTTTAGGTTGATACAGTTAATTACAGAAAATGCCAACGTCTCTTCTTTCCAGATTTAAAAAAAAAAAAAAAAAAAAGGAAAAGTAACATATAGTGTTCTCAGTGCTGCTAGTAGTGCACCTTTCCAACTTTTTGAAAGATGCAAGCAGCTTAGATCTTTCTCTAATGAAATCAGCGTGAAAAATCGGTTATATACTAAAAGCAGGAAAACTTGCGTGATTAGTTTGATATACTATAGTACCAGAACTAAGATATTGAAACAAAAAGCATATATTTCATTCTCAAAGGAAGCTTAGCCTAGCATTGCTGTCATACATTCATAGGCTGAGTTTGTGCAAATAGTCCTTGCCTATCTCCTTCCAGTACGCTACATTAAATTACTTTATAATCTAAATGAAATACTGACTTCATGTGATTTTTCTAACTACTGCTTATCTTCACTTGTTGTATACAGAAATACAAAACCACCTGGTAAAAATATTTCCAAGAAACTTCATTGCTCTCCATGTTTGCATTTGTACTGTACTTTCCCTTTGCAGCAGTTTCCCCATATTTCAGAGCATATTTTTCATCATTGCTCATAACATCACAGGTATGAGCAACAGCTGGAGCCAAGAGCAAGTTTTCTGGAAAAACTGAAAGTAAATTAAATAACTAATAACACTAAAATTCCACAGATACCTTAATGAAACACTAACTACAGCCTTCCAAAATAACAAATAAATTTACTTGCCTTATTCAAAAACAGTTAGAGCACCATAAACCCCACAAAAAGGTACATGCTATTTACTTGTACTCAGTGGCATGAGATGTGCAGTAAAATAAAATGTAATGAGGGTTGTAGTTCCCAACTCTGAATTTGAAATAAATCCTGAAATCCTAATCTGAAATAAACCCCATTTCTTTAGTTAATATACAAACATAACTATTGGGGGGGGAAGACCAAAAAGTTTCAACTTCTGTAAGCCAATAAACAGGATGCACACTAAATGTGTAAATCAGCTTAACTTTTTCCTTGGAACTGGAGAGGGTATAACTGGAGACTATATCGGAATCTGCTGCACAATCTTCCAAGAACACATCAGTGTTCTGATCTTAGAACGGTATTTCACAATTTGCACATTAAAAGCTTTTAATCACTGCCATAAAAAAATAAATTAAAAGAGTGAAGTAAATTTAGTAATTTAGGCACATGATTTCTAACCCACAAAAGAACCTTTTCCATTAATTCACAGCCTAAGTACTTAGAAATATTTAAATATACTCAAAGATTTAATATTCAGTGTACTATTTACATAAATAGCTAACAAAATGCTACGATTTTCTTTAAAGAAAAATATTGTGTTAAAAGCTTTCCCTAATATGAAAGACAAAGATAAAAAACTGACACAAACAGGAATCAACGACAAAACTAGGTTCTGGGTTACAAGATGCCGCTTGCTAATTTCACTGAAAATACAAACTTGCAGGAAATAACATTGACATCACTTCTCCAAAAGTGCAAAAAAGTCTTCTAGTTGAAACTATGCCTGTGTATCTTCCAATTACAGAATCACATTTCTTCAGCATTATTACAGAAGTACAACAGGTATTCCTTCCAAAGTTTGTATTTCTTAGAGTTTTCTCTCATCCTTCACCAAATCTGTAATAGATATTCAGTAATACAGATCATTTACTGTACTACGACACACTCTTGTGGTACATTAAGGAATGAAGTGATCAGCCAATCGTAAACAGAGAAAGAGACTCAAACCAAGAAAGCATCCATTGCAAGTAAGCTTTAAGATACAGCATTTCAGAATATTATATTAAAAAGCAAGTGGGAAAGAACTATAGCATTCATTCTCACTAAAACACTGTCATATCTCACATATTGTTTGACAGAGACTAAACGATGTTGATGATGGAATTGCAAGTGAATTCTTGTCTCTATTGGCTAGAGAACACATAAACAACACACCATACTATAAAACTGAGTAACTTCACTGCAAATTATCTTATCTTACGTTAAAAAAGAATATGTATTTCTGCATTAAAAATACATAATAGAAAATCTAACATACCTACCAAAGCTGGCATATCAGACAAATACTGTGAATATAGATTTAGGCTAAATATTAAAAGACTTTCTAATTAACATACATTTAAAACTCTGTCCAAAAAACCTTCTCATTCCTTCAGCAATTCAGGCAAACAAAATTCGTATCATTAAAGCTTCCTGAATTCCTGCTCTTCAAAGTCTGTGCTATAGTTTTGTGAGACTGAAGATGATATAGATTCTATTATAGAGATTCTGAATAATCAGTCTAGGAGGCAGATTCAGGTTATTTTACACATCTTTTACAAAGAAAAATATAATTTATCATACAATAACAATGATAATAGTATTTCTTTGCTATCCGGTCACACATCTCTGTATTAGCCTCAAATTTTTAAATGCTGGAGAAAGATAAGAAACGAAAAATAAGTCTGTTTTGCATTAGTTTTAGTCCTTTCCATACTGATCACATCAACATCTCTAAATGCTGTAGAATAGGATTTTATCCCACTCTTCCAGTTACATTTATATATACATAATGGTTGACTACCTAGTCACTAGAGCTTGCTGACTTTTGAGGAATTAGTCTAATCTCCTATACATCAAAATTATTTATTAGTTCTACTTATAAACAGTAACAAAGTATTCATTCTAATTGACCGGAATATACAACTATTGGAAGCATCGTTATCAATAAATGTGGTTCTTGCAGGAGAATTATACTTTGAATAAATCTGTATGACTTTTCCCCCCCTACAAATATTTCCCCGAGTAAACTGAAAAATCCAACTGGTGATCAAAGTATAAGCCTTACCTTCAGAGACTGGAGTCTCAAAAGTCCCAAGAGCTATACAGACAGTCCAGAACAAACATTGAGAGTGGCACGAATGAACAATTTTTTGTTATTATTTTTAAGGAAGTTAAATGTAATATAATTTCCACATCACTCTAAAGGTAGGCATAAGTTCTAGCAAAATGAATCACAGTATTTTCTTGACAAATCAGAGGCACGATAGACCCTTGACACAAGAAACCCTTTGTCCTTTATTTCTCTTACTCTTTTCATACTGACTTATTTTTGCCACTGTTGTTTCAGGAAGGGTTTTATTTAGTCCCAAATACGCTTCATACTTCGAGTTTTGGTCCATACTCCCAAATTCTCTCAGGAACAGTAATCTGAGGATCAGAACTGTCTGCTTCCAGTGTATATGGGTATTCTGTTCTCAGAAAAACTATTTTTGTTCAAGTGGTTCAGATTTTTTATATTTATTATAAAGCATGCATCTGCACAGCACAGCTTAACTCACCATTTGTCCACACTTGCTCACTACCTCTTCCATTATTTTGCTGAATAATGAAGACTCACAGGTACATTCTGAGAGTCAACTGGTAGAAGCAAATGGATTCTATCTTCCCCTTTTTCAAGTCTGACCAAGTTCAATCCTCCATTTATCACTACTGTTTCTCTTCTATCCAGCATTAAAAGAGCAATTTAGTTCATACTACTAGATTACTACCGACAATAAACTTTCTCTCTTGGCTTTTTGCAGTTGGGATGATCTAACCTGGTCTGTTTCTTGTCACAGCAGCATTAGAGATCTGTTGAACTCCACATGCCAAGATTTCTCCTGCAATGTGCAACTGAGCCTTGAATCCCAGTTTCTCTTCACACATTTCAGTTACATCTACTCTCCATTTTGTCAGCTTTGATAGCAGCTTTCGTTCAAACAATCTTGCTGAACTTTTAGTTGCTTTTTCTATCCTCCCACTGTTTCGAATAGATGACCTAATACTTTGAAATGCCAGCAACAAAAAACAACATTCAGCTGCACATATATCAAGCACATTGCAGCCAAATTTTAAGTGCCACAAGGCATTACATCGCACGATCAAGGAACTGCAAAGATAAGCAGTCACCCTAAGTAGGCTCTTTCTAGCTTGTTACCCTTGCCAGCTATACATATGCATTTACAATTTTAGAAAGAGGCATTTCTACATCAAAGGACAAGTCAGATTGCACAGCAGGAAACATTTAGTCTTTCCAACTGTTAAGCTGAGTAATAGAGCAGATAAGGTTTCTAAGTTTCATTACTCAGGTGCTGTTAGAGGTGAGTAAGGTTGTAGAAGAACTATCTTGTGAGTTAAAAAGAACAGCAAAGCCCCACTAACTTGTAAAAATAGGAAGAGTGGGGAAGCAAAGCCATAAAACAGAAATATAAAGTTGTTAAAAGCTACAGAATATGTTCTCCAGTGTTTTCATTCTCTTAATTTAAATGAAACAGAAAGTAACAAACAGATCCAGAAGAAGAATGTATCTGAAAACACAACTACTGTTTCACTATAAATATTTAACTATTGTGCCAGATTATAATAAAAATAATAATTTTAAAAAATCATGCAAACACATCCTGTCCTATTAGGAAAGTTTTCAGAATGCTGAAGTAGATTATATCCTAAGTGAAAGAATATTTTGTTGAAACTCTGATTTACCCCCCCCCAAAAATCCTACCATTTCAGATTAAGTTCTCTCCATTCTTAGATAACCTTCAGAACCTGATTGCTATTAAGGGGGGGAGGGGAATACACATCCTTTATGGTGATGTTTGTTCCATAAAACGTATTGAAAGACCCCCATTAAAAAGTCTGTTAGGAAACTATCAAGGCAAGATATTTACAGACTAGAAGCAGCTATTTAAAATGAAGAAACTGTATGAGAAATTTATCATGTAGGGATCATGTAGAGGAGAACAGCAGCCTACAATGGAAATCTGTTTCCCAAATGTTCACATGAAGTAATCAACTTACTGTTTTTTATATAAAGACCCCACTTTAATTAAGAAAAGAAGTTATGTATCAGTTATGTATCAGATCATATTTACATGGAGCTAGTAGGTAAACAGGAATATGTAATCTTAGTGGGTAAGGAAAGACGATGTCTATAACCACCTTTTGCATATGAATAAATTAAAATATTGTTCCAGCAGAACCATATCAAATGCAAACAGAACCAAAGGCTCTGCCAAATATACTGCTGTATTCTGCATGGCATACCAGTGTCTACTCAAGTACTGTCTGACAGTTGCCTAATTGGAAGTCACTGCTCCATTAACACATAATCTCCTTGTTTGATTTTTGTGTTTGTTCGTTTTTTAAAAATGAATTGTCCTTGAAATGAATTTCCTCTGAATCAAGCCATTCACTGAGAAACTAAATGGCAGATTTTCTAAAGGACGAAAAGCAGTTCTCATGGAAGTTTAAATGCTAATAATTTTCATAAACAGTGACTTTGAAGGTTTGCCAAATAAGATTTGTTAAACATTGCTTTTCTTGCATTTAAATTATTTTTCTCAGCTCATGATTAAAAAAGGCTACAATAAAAGCACTGTTGTAATGAAGATTTTATTACACTCAAATATAGTGTTACCTTTAGTCAGATATAAATGCTTGTAACATTAGATTAGAAATTCATCAAAAGCACCTAGTGCATAAGCATGTAACAAAACTAAAAAGGAGGTAAAACCCATGAAAATAGGTTTGTAGTAGGTGTATAGTGTTTTATACGTCATGTGCGGTACAAACACTAGCAAATTAATTCTTGCAAGATTCTTGCTCATATAGGGATAAGCATACAAGTTGTTAAAGTGACTATTTTCAATTAAATAAGCAAAATTATTAGATTGAGCAGGGGCATTGTGATGACCTCCTTTAAGTTACATTTTAAGTGCCAAACCTGTTTTTCCATTCCATTGGTATTTATGGTTTTGGACTTACAATACTGAGTAGACTTTTTTCCTCTCTGGATACATGAAAATAATATCTATCTCCTCCAAGATTTTACTTATTCACATTGCAAAAACATTCTCTACTAGCAATCAATAAAGGAACACTCTTGTTGCTTTAAAACATCAAGCCCTCAAAGGCTTTTCCTACCATAGTGTTGCGAAATGGGAGCAGAGTGCTTTTGTAAGCCTGAATATACTGTCATATTTTCATCAAATATGAGTTCACTGCAGACTAACATTTTGGGTAGAAATCAGGTAGAAAAAAAAAAAAAGAATCGCTTGTTTGAAAGAAAAAGGTAAAGGTGAACTACAGGAACTATTCTTTCAAGGCACTTCACTGAGGAGAAAGGAAAGCACTCAATCTGTTTTGAAGCTGACAGGAAATAATAAATAGTCTGTGTGTAGAAGGTAAGAACCAATCACCTAATAATAAAACATACTGCAACTCTGCCATAAAGCAAAAAAAAATAAAGTTAAAATAAATTCAAATTAAGGTAAAATTAATACTTTGCTTAGGTAGTTACTTACAAGTGCTGTAACAAACTCTCCACTGTCTGACAAAGCATTTCCTAACTGCAAATAGAAGTCAAAGTACCCTTTCTAGACACAAACGTTTTTCTAAAACTATTTATAACATCTACTGACAGACTGTGTCTTTTCTACAGTCCTACCAGAATACTGATCTGATGTTACTGATGATTCTAATGTACTCAGATTAGGGTACTGATGAGGGGAGAATTCATCCTAAGAAATTGCCATAGAAAGAGATTAAAGGGAAAAAGATGCCACAATTCATAGCTCCAAAAAGAAACAAACTACAAAATAAATGCTATTGCCAGATTATTCCAACCATTAATATGTTAATGCCCTCTTCAGGTTTTCCATTTTTTGTTTGCCACATATTTGTGGGGTTATCTCAATATGAAAACCATGTTTTAGGAGTTATTCACATCCCACTTCCTCAAGTACATTTAACAGCCTGAACAACTGAAGGTTTCTCATACCCATGGTAGGACATTAAAAAAAAAATTAAATTAAAATAAATTAAGTTAAATTTATTTTACCAAATTGAGTCTGCTTTGCCTGTGATGGTAACTGGTAAGAGATCTCCCTGTCTTTAACTCGATGCACAAGCTTTTCCATTTTATGAGAGAGTGGCCGGGCAGGCATCTGACTGCCAGCCAATGTCAACTCATCACAAGAATATATTCATTCATGGATTCTTATATATCAATCTGTACATGACAAATATATTTGATACAGATATCTAAATAAGATAACAGCAGAGATCACTCCATCTGTTAAGAACAGAACTAACTAATAAATTTACCACTGATGCAATAGTAAATATTCCATCTCTTCCCTTGATGGAAAGATGACATATTAAAATTGCAAGATACCATTGACATTTCAGTGCTTTATAAAAGTGATTGGTTGCTGTCCCTCATAAATGCCTATATCTTACTCCTACATTCTTCAGAAAGAAACTTTTTTTTCCTTTTTCATTTTATATGCAAAAAATATTTTAGAATAATTTTGGTTTAAAGGATAGTTAGGATGATACTGCAAGGCAGCCAAACTTAAGCACATAGCAGGCTTTACTTCTACTTGCACACAGTTCGTAATGATAACATTAAAAGGTAACTCGAATTACTCAGTGCTGCATTATTAGCAGAAGTTACTATATTGTTGGCAGTCTTACAGGTTTATAACAATAACATTCTATAAGAAGGTCAGTTTGGAGCAACTTCTGTGTAAACTCTCCTTCAACTTCTGTGTAAATCCTCCTCCAGAGGAGGAAAGTATGAGGACTGGGCTGTAACTAATCCTTCAGGTGGCTGACCACAAGTTCTATTGCTTATGCTGGGTAGGCTGTGGTGTGTCAAATACTGCACTAAACTAATTTATATTGCTGATTTGCTCTTCTTGTTAGCATTTACTCTCTTTTCTGGTTTAAAATGTTTGAGACTTGGTGGGCACTATAGCAGTTTATGCCTTGCTGTGTTTTCTTACAGAGTATACAGGGGAGGAAAAAAAAAAAAAAGAAAAAGAAAAAAAAAATTAGAGAAAACGATATTGACCTTTTCAAGACAAGTGCCAACAGAGATAGCACTCCCACAGAAGTGCTTTATTTCTGAATAATCAAGTCTGGCAGGAGCTCTGGTGTGATGGCATCAGACATTGCCATCTCCCATAAGATTACGATGAAAATCTGTCCCAGTTGATAAAAAAAATAGAGAGAGATCATGCAATCTTTCTCTCTTGAGTTTACTAGATCAGTTCCCTTTGATATCTAGAAAAGAAAGAAAAGTAAATTTCTAATTTTCCATGCCATCTCCCATTACCTGCAGTTATCTGCATATTGTTAAAAATAATGAAGAATTTAGGAGTGGTTTCTTGTATGTTTGATCTGCAATTTCTAATCCTCATTTGGACTTTAACACTTTAAACATAACAGTTATGTAAAAAAAAAGAATTCATTGGATCAAGTCAAATCGACTCATTAATAGGATATTCATAAACCCAGCACACTAATTATAAAGCACGTATTTCAGAAAACTACTACCTTCCTTATATTCTGCATACATGAAACAAATTGTCATTTTGCATTTAAATGCTTCCAAAGATTTCTTTTTGGTTACAGATTGCTTTCTTGTACACTCCATACAACCTACTAAGTCTTGGAATCACCTTTGGCAAATCACTTCAAGCACCCGAAGGATGACTTTAAGCAACATGTAGCTGGTTCTTTCTTGAGTTATTCTGAACATATATTCCATATTAACTACTACAGCTTTACTACACTAATTACAATTATTCACAGCTTTCCACCAACTTATTGCTATATCTTCTCCATACCAGTACTCTTCAAAGTATCCCCACAAACTAAGTACATTTCTTATAGGTTTTTCATTACTTTTCTCCCTTCTATAAGTGACAAGATCAAGTATATGCGTATAAAAAGTTACCTTATTTCAGCATTGTAAGTCTTAAACATAGTAGCTTGAAGCTACTCCAAGCAAACAGGCATTCTTAAATCCATGATTAAGAACCTAATAAACGTCCTACTGGGTCTGACCACTGATCCCTCTAGCCCACCACACTCTCTCCAAGACCTACAGTAAGAGATGTTACTTAAAAAGACACCATGCTAGCCTTATCACTACTTATAATCCATTCTCCTCACTTTCCAAAAGAGGAAGCTCCTCTTCCTACAAATACATCCTTTCCTATTTCTTTTGGACCTATTACCCCTAAATTTTTCTAATGTTCTTTGAACCTGCTGAACTTTTGAAGTTGTCACCAAGTGGTCCCACCAATTCCCCAGCTAACTTCATTTTCAAAAAAATTAAATACACTTTTCAATATCAGCTGTAGGATCCTTTGCAAGAAATTCAGAATTCTAAAAGAGTATGTGAAGAATGTCCTGTTTACATTTATCTAGCTACACTTAATGAGTTTTCTTGTTATCTTCATTTGGGCAGGCCTTCCTCATTTTTAATGCTATCCTTTTCCCTACAATACTATCTTTAACTGTCCTATCGAGTCACACAAGTTTTTTATTCCATAGCTTTAGTTGGGCTTTTTCTGAATTACAGTATGAATCACAGAATGGTAGGGGTTGGAAGGGACCTCTGGAGATCATCTAGTCCAACCCCCCTGCCACAGCAGGGTCACCTAGAGCAGGCTGCACCAGGACCACGTCCAGGTGGGTTTTGAATATCTCCAGAGAAGGAGACTCCACAACCTCCCTGGGCAGCCTGTG
Source organism: Phoenicopterus ruber ruber (assembly GCA_009819775.1). Lineage (NCBI taxonomy): Eukaryota > Metazoa > Chordata > Aves > Phoenicopteriformes > Phoenicopteridae > Phoenicopterus > Phoenicopterus ruber. The sequence continues at coordinate 182,309,048 of CM020215.1, read as the reverse complement.
CCAGGGCTCTGGCACCCTCACAGTGAAGAAGTTTTTCCTCATGTTCAGGCGGAACTTCCTGTGTTCCAGTTTGTGCCCGTTGCCCCTTGTCCTGTCACTGGGCACCACTGAAAAGAGTCTGGCCCCATCCTCTTGACACCTGCCCTTGAGATACTGATAAGCATTGATGAGGTCCCCTCTCAGTCTTCTCTTCCTCAGGCTGAACAGCCCCAGCTCCCTCAGCCTTGCCCCAGAGGAGAGATGCTCCAGTCTCCTCATCATCTTCGTGGCCCTCCGCTGGACTCTCTCCAGTAGTTCCTCATCTTTCTTGAACTGGGGAGCCCAGAACTGAATGCAGGACTCCAGATGGGGCCTCACTAGGGCAGAGTAGAGGGGGAGGAGAACCTCCCTCGACCTGCTGGCCACACTCTTCTTAATGCACCCCAGGATGCCGTTGGCCTTCCTGGCCGCAAGGGCACATTGCTGGCGCATGGTGAATTTGTCATCTACCAGGACTCCCAGGTCCTTCTCTGCAGAGCTGCTTTCCAGGAGGTCAACCCCTAACCTGTACTGGTGCATGGGGTTGTTCCTCCCCAGGTGCAGGACCCTGCACTTGCCGGCGTTGAACCTCATAAGGTTCCTCTCCGCCCAATGCTCCAGCCTGTCCAGGTCTCGCTGAATGGCAGCACAGCCTTCTGGTGTATCAGCCAGTCCTCCCAGTTTTGTATCATCAGCAAACATGCTGAGGGTACACTCTGTCCCTTCATCCAGGTCATGGATGAATAAATTGAACAATACTGGGCCCAGTAGCGACCCCTGGGGAACACCACTCACTCCAGGCCTCCAACTAGACTCTGTGCTGCTGATCACAACCCTCCGAGCTCTGCCATTCAAAGTTTACTCAAATCTTTACGGTGGCATTTGCAAAATAGCCTCTGGATTACTAGTAGGCATGGCTACCTTCCTTGCTTGACCATCTGCCTCTTTCAGTTCCCTGTCCTGAAGGCCAATACCTGTATAATAGATTTACTTGGATTGTTCTCTCCTGGTACAATATTAAGACAGTGATCATTCTCTCCTCCTCTCCTACTCTGACCTCCTAGGTCCTGTGCATGACTCAAGCCCATTCCCAGAACAGTTCCTTTTCACATTGGTTACAGGAATACTGGAAACAGTCATTTGTTGCATCCAAAGCTTTTATCTTCTCATAACATCCTGACGAGGAATCAAGTTAACCCATATGCAGGTAGTTAAATCTCCCACTTTATTGCCACAAAATTTGCAGCTTCTCTAATCTCACTTAACATTTTCTCATCACAAATATCACCTGATGAGACAGCTATTAATACAGTATATTATATTATTAGAAGGAATTTCCATTCAAAAGGTTTCGCACAGTAGGCTTCTTTACCCCCCACAAGATTTTCATGCTGCTACACTTCGTGCTATCTTTTATGCAAAGTGCCACTCCCCTGCCTGTACATCTAATCATTCCGGCAAAGTTGGCAGCATATTAACATCATACACCAGTGATTATTCTCCTTCCATCAGGCTTCCAACACATCTATTATAAAGTAGCTGTCATTTGATAACGAGTATTTGTGTTTGTTCACCTTATCTTTTAGGCTTAAGATAATATAAAAGCACATATAAGTTTTGCTCCAGCTCTGCTGCTCAGTATTTCACATACCAGTTAGCTTTAAGTCATATATTCAATGTTTTCAAAGAATTACAGTAAGAGAATCCTTTGATACCATTGTTGCCAAAAAGGCTTTTCACAGATTTTCTTCATTGATCTGCAACCATGAGTATAATCCTGATAAATCTTAAACACTTGATATTTCTTATTATTTCTTTCTCTTTCAAGTTTCTAACTACCTTTGATACCAATCCTACTTTTTGCCTTTAAAAAGAAAAGTTACCAGAAAACCAAAGATCATTCATGCAAACCATTCACATTCATCACCTTGTTTTAAGAACTTCTCAATTACTTTTTTTTCTTCCCCCTTCCAGCCACGGGGAGAGCCATGGAGCATACCTTACTTCTACCCTGATGTCTTTAAGGGAGTCATTTCATTCCTTACTTTTATTCTTTTAGATGCTGACACAAAGCTAATGATTTGAGGGTTCCAGAATCTTTTGTTTGTTTGTTTCTTGGGGCATCTCACAATAAACTCTCATGTTTTCTTGCCACTATTTAAATCTAAGTACACTCTTCAGTCACAACCAAATCTTTTCTCAGGTATTCACCTTGAAAATATTCCATCCACACAGACTTGTGTTTCCAGATTCTGAACTAATATACTCCTCCCCACATTCCCTTTGTAGCGGCAAATCTGTACGGTTTTATGACAAAGGAGTTGGTTTTCCATCACACCCTTGCCTACTTCTTTCATGTATATTATCTTAGATTTCTTTAAGATTACCTATTTATTCTGAGACAAGAATAAATTCTGAGTCAATAAATAAATTACACTTTGTCTTCAGTAAGTTGCTACAAGAAAACCATCAGCAATTGATGCTTCTCGTTGTTCCAGCTCAAAGTTTTAATTTTTATAAAAAACGTTGCTTTCACAAAATGGTTCAATTTCTGGAAAGTGACAAAAACAGCTTTATAACAAGTGAAAGAATGAAGAGAAAATACCCTATACCGCCCATAGCCCTTACATGGACTCATCACTATCACCATCATTATTATTATTAAACAAGCAGCACAGTGAAAACATTTCCTCCAGTACGTTACTAAGACTGTTGTCAGCAGGTCAAAGAAGTGATTATTTCCCTCTACTCCCTTTCTCTCTCAGGGAGAAGTATCTGGAGTACTTTTTCAGTGTGGGGCTCCCCACTTCAAGAAAAATATAGATATATGGGAACAAGTACGGTGAAAACATCAAGATGATTAGAGGGCTGAAACCTAAGATGCAGACAAAAAGGTTGAGTGAGCCGTCAGACTTCAGAAGGACAAAGGGCAAGGGAACTCTAACTGCTGTCTCAAACTACCTAACAGAAGGCTACAAATAAGAGGGAACCAGATTCTTCTTGGAGGCACAAAACAAATAAGAGGCAACAGACACATGTTGCAACAAGAGATATGCCAACAAGGTATTATGGAAAAAAAAAATCACCACAGTGGTGACAAACACAGGAACAGGTTGTCCATCTATACATGTCCATCTTTAGGGATATCGCAAACTCAGCTGGACAAAGCCCCAATAACATGAACTAAGTTCACTCTCCTATTATGAAGGTGATGGGACCTCTGGAGGTCATCTGGTCCGTTCCAAACTAACTCACTCCATGATTCAAGAACATGTCTCTGACATGTCTCTGGACATCCTCAACAAGAGTGATTTTTTTTCTCCATGTATAGTCTTTGCTCCATCTTACTACTCACTATTTTTCCTACACTCTGAAGCTAGATCCTCTTTTACTTTTTTATTCTTGCCGTAATGTTTCTTTCATACCTCCATAACATCTTCAGTTATTGCTTCAATACCCATTCAGAATCAACATCATTTATAACTTCTATACAAACATCTGCTAAAGCTTCAAATCTATTCTATACTGTTCTGTGTTCTTTTTTCTAGTAGAAATTCCTCAATGGATTATTTACATACACATAAGACTTCCTCTTCTGGATCAACACTGAAATACTTTTGGCACATCAGCTGGCAAAATGCAGCAACTGAACATTTGAGTACTTCAATCTGATTTTATTTAATCAGAATAAAATTCACTTAAAGCATCATTGAACATTCTGGTCCCTGCTTCCACAACTAGATACCTCTTCTTACACAATGACTTCAATGAAAAGAGTACACAAGCAGACCCTTCAACAGAGTGGGAACCAGCTCATTCTTTGCATACTGTCATTTGGCTACAGAGTAATTTTCAACTTCTCATCTTTCTGGTTTTAGAGACAAAGCTTTAGAAATAGTCAAGGACTGCTCCGAAATTGAGTCTAGCGAATAGCTTGCTGATTCTACTTTAGAAAGCAAGGTGTTAAATCTCTTCAAGACTGAGAAGTGAAGAAAACTGGATGTCTCCAATTTCTTTGACAAGTTTTGTTATAATCAATAAGTTACGTATAAGCTACAAAGAAGCAGCCCCTCTCTCCATGGTCATGAGAGCAAAAGCAGTTACTTTGCTATCCTTTGTACTAGAATTCATTCTGTTAGTAAGAGACACTGAGATGCCTGGTGCTGTCTACTTATGTGTTTAAGCATTCATGCAGACTTCTGTAAACCACTCACTCGAACAAAGATGAAATTTAGTTCCATGTTGCCCTTTAGACACCTACTGGTTGTTCTGAATAAAATCTTTAGTGTCTCCAATTCCTTTGAAAAATCAAGATGATAACACACATATCACTCGTGAGATGAGAGAGATTTCAAAACTTACATAAAAAAAAGATTAAGCACTAAGCTCCACCTGTAAAAAAAAATTAAATTTGTCTCTGCAGGCTATAGCCTTTTAAATCGTGCCCCCCCCTTTAGTATAAGAGTATACTTCACTGATTTTTCAACTGTAGATCCAATAACTCTCTTCTGTTAGGTTTTTGTCAAAACAACGTACTCAGTCCATTCAGTTAAACTTTGAAGGGATGTTAATCTTGTTAACTCTAATGTTCTCACTGTCTGTGGAGATTCACAAGCCTCTTCTGAGCCATTAACATGTTCATATTTGGCCTGAACATCATCTTGTCTCCCAAATTTTACTGTTTAATTATACATAAGAAACAGTATTTCCTCCAGTGGCTTTTAAACCTTTCAACCTATTAATTCAGGGAACATTTTTGGGAATTCTCTTAACATTATATAGGAACCACAATTGTCTTTTAGACTTATTCCAATAGATTCAAGCAAAAATGTCTATGGTCTGTGAGGTTTTCTTGTCTTTTTATCTTTGTACATTCTTCATATTATTAAGTATCAACAGTAATAAACTGTAATACTCAACTCAATACAAATACTGCTAGAGCACAAAAGCCTGCTTTGACGAAAGCAAAATAAAGTTCTTGGTTATGGTAAAAAAAAAAAAAAAAAGGATAATACACATCAAAGCATACAAAAAAGTGGAGAAACTTGAGAATGCCATGCTCTATATTAAATAAAAATATCAAAATGAAATTTGTAAAACAAACTAAAAATGTAATAATGCCTTTTCAATTTGAAAAGGAATTAATCATTGCACCCTTTTTCACTGCCCCAAAGTACTAAGTCTCTGATACCAGTCAAGGAGGGGTGAGGGGGAATGTGTCAAGAAATAACAGTGGAAATATAGGCATTGGGGCAGAATAACTAGTGAGATGACTTACTTCCAGAAAGGGAAAAAAGGTTTAAAGCCAGGAATACTTTCAAATATTTTGCTCTTCCACAAGGCTTTAAAAGCTGAAGCAGCTAAGCAAAATATCAAAAGGAGATCAATGTTGCTACAGGTTTATCAGAAAGTAAGAAACTCCATTAAAAGACGCTCCTCCTTCATGGAACCAAAACACATCAACTGTCATATGCCTTCTGAGGGTAAATGCATCATCTTCTGGACTCTAGATTAGGTCACAGTATTTTATTAAGGTATTCTGACAAAATTCTATAAATATTTTTTTCAAACGTGACTGAATAAGTGTCTGTATTATGCAGAAGCATTTCTTGGGGGTTTTTTGGTAAGGTTTGCCTTATAGGTCACACAATTTTTGTCACCCTTTCAGTAAAATAGTTCAATATTACTGCTTTAAGCAGTCTGTGATTTTCAAACTTTTTTCTTCACACATTCCACTTAAAAACCAGAACATCAATGTTATAGTCTGAATTTTTTCATATAGTATTTAAGCCCCAAGAATTTTAAAGATATCTCTAAAAGCTGAAAATTAAAGCAATCAATTACTTACCCCTTTTTTGACAACAAAAGGTAAGTTCCAATTTGTAAAGCATGTCAGTATTCTCGTACTTGTCCTCTTCCACCTTAACCCAAAAACAGGATTCTGTCATTTCCTGAGGCCTGATCTACAAGAAAGAGAGAAAACAAAATTTTATTCATGAAATTATTTTGATATTATGCAGAGACTGTGCTCTGTAGAGTCTAAAGCAAATTAAATACTTAAGAGCTCTGTAAAACACGTGAACTTCTAGAATATAACTCATCTTTAGAATTTTTAATATATTTCTGATTGAAGATAATAGTGTTTACAGTAAGTGCTTTTGGATAAACTGATTCTAATAATACAAAGCAATACCGACAACATACTCTGTTATCCAAGGTCTAAATGCAGCAACTTATCTTTGGTCTAGATTTAAAACTTGGGTAAACTTTAAATAGCCTCTGAACACAGTTGTTTTAACTAGATATTAAGTACCTTACTTTTTAGATAGTAGCTTTGATTGCTTCATAAAACTCTGAAAATCTTTTTACTGACTTATTTTGGTCTAAATAATTATAGTTTCCAAAACTCAGTAGATTGAGAATCCTAGTATACTTGATCCTGTCACAATAGAGAAGAAAAAAAATAAACAGAATCCATATTTTTTCAACCATTAACTTTATGTAAGTACATTTACACTAAGGACAATTAGAGACACCTGCAATGCTTCTTCCCACAGTCTAGGCTAGACGGATGCAAGACATTTGTTTGGAAACTGTATAGCCATCAGTACAGCGCAGTGACAGATCCAATGTAAACAGTTTGCTAAAAGCCAAGGCACAGCAGGACCCAGGAAGCATATTGGTATCAAGGTTGTATTATTCTAGATCAGAACTGACTTTTCCAGGTATCTCAAAGTAAACAGATACTTGCCCAGATAACTCATGAGTCAGTGAAATGCAGGTTTTGGAAAACAATGAAAACTAAAGGCAGAAGGTATTCATATCTTACATAATTTTAACTAATGTATCAATTGTTCTACGTAGTCTTACTCCTGCCAATCCACTATTTATCCTAAGCTCTACGTAAGATTTTACATCAAGTGTTTGCCATTAATCAGTACTACCTTGGACCAGTTGAGTCTTTTCATGGTAACCTCAGGTCTGAATTCTTTTTTAGGCCTCATTCCAAATGGCAAAGTACATGAAGGTGGAGACCACTGTACTCCAGGCAGGCCTGGCAGAGGTGGTGGTGGAGGAGCACCACCAAAACCCAGGGGAATTCCCAAGCCATTTGAAAGTGGTGGAGGAGGGGGAGGCGGCGGCGGCGGCGGAATTGCTCCATTAGAAGGCAGTGGCGGAGGAGGAGGCGGCAGCAGTTGATGTGGACCTGCAGCTTCCAGTGGAACACCAGATGCATCTCCACGAGTTGATGGTAGAAAACCACGCGGCAAAGAACCATACTGATAAGGAAAATATTCTTATTCAGTTTCACATTTTTTATCAACAAAATGCCATAGCAATCATAGTTTATAGATTAAATCCAGCAAGTCAACTGAAAGTTAGTGACATTTTTCTTGTATAGGAAAATCAAATATGAATTATAATGAGGCCAATGTGCTTTTGATTTCATAGTTGGAAGTCTCAATATTTGAAGTTAACATTCAGACCAGGGACTGCACAACAAAAATGAAAAACTGAAATGCTTTATCCCATTTGTCATATTTTGCTGATCATGATCTAAGAAGTGTCTGACAGGTATCCTGATGAAATTTTATCTAGACTACCACAGTTTAGCTCAAATTAAAAAAATAACATCCTAGTCTCTAGTGTTCTTACTTATCCTACAGATTACAGAGAAATATTCTAAGGATATAACAGGAGAATCTGACAAGAGTAGTAATTCTGTTGAAAAACAGATATTTTCCAATAGAAGAGCATTCTCATTCTACAGAATTGAAGGCACAAAGTAATGATAAAAAAAAAAAAATAATCCTTCTGAAAAATACATTCATCTTACAGTGCTTCATTAAATCTGTAGACATATAAAACTAGTGGTCATTCTACTTGTTAAAATAGGAAACATTGCTCTATTATAACTAAGTTGATAGGAAAAGTAGTAACAACAATATTTTACAGTATTTAAGCAGTTTTGAAAACTATCTTAACAATTTCTAAGATGCTACACCAATTTCTTATTCTATATATTGAAGACATCTATATTGTATTGAGATGGTCTTATTAGCACCTCAGTAAGTCTAAAAAACCCCATTTATTTCTACTATTTGAAGAACTTGTATCATAGGCCTTCAAACATTAATAAATATGTACCTGACAAAAACAATGAAAGAATAAATAAGTAATATTTATCTACTGGTGATATGGATTAATACTGGTGATAGTATTGATCAACTTTTCAACTGATAATTTTGAGCTGAAACACTCATGGAATACCATAAGCAAAGGATTTAATTTTTTTAAAAAATAAATAGTTGAATATCAATAAATACAAATAAATAAATGCACAATAGTATTAGTGTTTTGAATTTTTGAACATACGCATTGTTTACACTGACAAGTAGACACCGCACAACTAGAGTCTAACAACAACAGAGATACATGAACAAATACCACATACAACAAAAGAGTAAAGGAACAAGACCAGAAGACAGACAGTCATAACAGGTGGAAGCAGCCATGCTAAGTAGCAACTGATGCCATATGGAAACCAAAGATTCATCTTAAGATGGATTTAAGAGTAAGAGTACTAAGTTGCAGTAATCGATTACTTGATCTTTACAAAGCATTTCAAGTAACATTAACAGTGGGATAATTCATGGTATGGTAATTTGTGAGTATAATACATATGTTATGCTCACTGCCTGTACATAAAAAGGCTATATTTAATATAGTGAACAAGAAAAGAAGTAAAATATAGGAGAGGAAACCTATTTCATTCACAAAAAAAAAAGAATTTAAGTATGTTTTCAAGATACACACGTAAAAATACTTTCTTAATGGATGATATACAGCTCTTACTAAAATTATGTTTTTAAAAAGTAACAATTTTTGTAATTCCTTTTTTTAAAGCCTGTTTGACTTTGACATTAACAGTTAATTCTCACCAGAAACCTGAATTAGAATGACATTAGACCAAAACAGAGCTAAACTAATTTTTCTCACTAAGAAAATTAAACAAGCTCAAAAGTATAAAATAAACCTCTACGATCAAAACATATTTTATCACCTATATATGCATGTCTTCCCAGTGATGTCTGTCTTTAGCCATTTTTAGATTGTGCCTCTTATTCCATGAAATAAGACACAGGAAAAATCACTTGGTCACACAGTCTCCTTATACAGATTTTAGAGCAGAAGCAGTTACAAGTCAACTCAAGTATTACTCTCAAAAATCTCAGCTACTTCTCTCCATCACATTTTAAAATATCTATGTATGCTTGAAAATTGAAAAATTATGTTCTTATCCAGCCACAGGTTATTTCTTTCACTGCTGGATATCCATGTAAGGCTTCAGCAAAGCAAATCATGTAATGCATAATTTCCTGTGGAGGGATAAAGATCACAGTGATGAATGCTAATCTAAAAGCATAAGACTTATTACCCTATGTGGTTAATTACTTTGGAAATATATGACACTGAAAGCAAAACCCAAATGAAACATAAGAAACTAGTTTAATTAACAGAGCTCAGGCACAAAAAGGATCATCTGGGAACTCAAATAGCTAATTAATGTCACACTACAATTCTTTGTATAAAACAGAAATAAAGGAAACTAACAGTCAATAATAATCAATAACAGGATTCTTTGAAAAAACCCTCAACTGTACTATCAGAATCTGCAAAAGATGCAAAATAAAGTCCACTTCAAAAACAATACTTCATACATTCATTCAAACTGTCCTATACCTGCGATTTAAAAGCTTGTAATTCTGCTTCAAGCTCATTGATTCTTTCTTCTTTTTTTTGCAGTAGGGCCTGGGTCTCCTGATGAACTACAAAATCTTTTTCAAACTAACAAAGAAGAAAACAAAAAAGAAAATTGTTGATACTAGTCAGTTCTGCATAGTTTCTCTAGATTCCAGTTTTTCCTTTTGTGTTTCTTAAAACTCACGTGTAACAATACTAAGGACATACAACATTGCTATTCTAACTTCCATGTATCCACTGGTTGGAAGTAACATCTCTATTACCACTACAAGTCTTTCCTGTATGAAATGGCATAAAGTACTTAATGTATTTTAAGTTGGAATTAGACTGAGTAGCTTGAAAAATTGATGTACAGTAATACAGTCTGTAGATACAAATGAGTCAATTCTTATTCTCCCACTGTTTATCCTGTTGAAGAAACTGATAGCTGTCCAAATAAAGTATTCAGTTGATTTTTGGAAGATTTGTAAATGAAGCCTTAAGGTAAATAGTAGAAAGACTCTCAATTAAGGTTAACTACTTTATACCACTTTTCTCTGCTTCCCAGTCCACAAAAAACATCCAAATTCCTACTTAAACATAAGAACTAATAGTAATTTGAAGTTAAAAACCATACCACTTTCAGTTACGCTATTCATGAAGCTATTACATAATCCCCTGTATCCATCTTACAATCACATAACTTAAAAATTGCTTACTTTTCTGGAAAGTTCAGAAGCCCTCTCTTCACATTCTTCTAATCTTGCTTTATCTACACAAATATCTTGAAAAAAATAAACACACACACACTTGTACATAAACAGGGAACAGAAGATTCTTAATCACATGTACGACTTTGACTTGGTTTTTGGAACATATAAAGAAGTATAATACTGTGATCATTTCCAAGCATAGTACTTACCTACTAAGTGGCTGAAATTGATATCTAATCTTTTACGATACGTGAAATCTGGGTCTGTTCCACTTCGATGTAATACTATCTGGGACACACACTCTTCAATTAATTTGAAATACTGTGGACTAAAGACAGAGATGAGTTCTTTTGCAGCATATTTATGTATTAACGTATACTTAAAATCCTGTCTATGAACACAATAAGGTCTAAAGATTTGGGCTGACTTATTTCCACAGAAGGATAGGTACAAACCCCAAAAGTCTCAAAGGACAAATATATTTGGCAGTTTATTACACAAGAACAATTTACACAAAGCCTGAAAAAACAGTGGAATTAACGATAAACCATTCTTATATTATAAACTCTGCAACTCTCCCCCTGTGGAAATACAGGAATGAAGGACTCCTTCCTGCTTCCTCCCAGTAAAGAGAAGGCTCTTCCTTCAACTTGATCCCTTCTGGTTTTGTGACTTTTGTAACTATGTCTGCATTGCAGCCCTGCTTCAGTAAGGGGAATGAAAAGCACGTTGTTCTAAAATGCCAGGTGGTATAACAGCTGGGTCACTTGCCCAGAATATGCAAGCTGTGAATTCAAATCCTTTCAGGTGGAAGAGGTCTAGCACAGGTGTACCCATGTCAAGCAAGCCCTCTTAACCTTTAAGGGTACATCTGTACTAGACCTTGCCTGAAATGCAAGGTTATGCAGAACGCTATGCAGAAAACAGACAGCTTTCCTTCCCTGTTCAGTTCATATCTGGCTCCTCCAGTGCTTCCTCAAAAACAACACAAGCAGATTTTAGAAAGGAAAGTATTTGGCAGCTTCAAACATCTGAGATTTTATTAACTCTTTCCCTGTAATTTAGCTGATGAATTTTCCAAGAGCCACTAACATGTTCACACTGACCTATAATGTATATTGAGAATACTCAATTCTCAACCAAAAGTTACTCTAAATTAAGCATATTTTCAGATTTGTCTATAAAGTGCACTTTTGTGCATATTTGCTTTGTCCTTTGACTCAAATACACCACAAAATTACAATGCTACTACCATGATTTATAACCAGTTAAGAGACCTGTCCTGATCACTTATACTTGCAGTCAATAAGCTTCAGATTAAACAAAAATAGTTTTCTACATTTATATATAAAATTGTATCCTAAGCAAAAGAGACAAAAACATATAGATGGCATTCTTATTCAAAGATGATACTTTTGAACCTGAGTTCACAAAGGAATACTTACGAATTGCAATCTGCACAGAAAAATACTAAACTGTATTTATCATTAAATTTATGGAAGAAATACTCTATTAACAACCAAATGACAACAAAATCCATAATTAACATTTAACATAACATTAAACATACCGTATAAAATAATCATTTCTTATCAGCAAAAGATGTTGGAGAATAGAAAGAAAATATCCTTCAGCGCTAGTGTCCTTAACTGTATTCCACACCATGTTGTAAACATCATTTACGTCAGTAAAAGAGTTAAGGAGAGTAATCGCAAGGAAAAAAATATTTCAGTCAAATGTTGACTGATAACTTTTTTAAACAGAACTTATACCAGAAAAATGTCCATTATATACTTTATTTTGTTCATGTTTCTCTTGCTGATATCAAAAGGATATTCTAGTTCAGATCTAATATCTTCTAAACGATGAGAGAACTCGATCATGTCTTCTTCTTTATGCTCATTGAACACTTTCAGCTGAATATCTAGTGCTTCGTTCTTTATACATTTCAATTGCTGCAAAGAAGAAACAGTAGAAAGGCTTGCAAAATTAGAGTTTCCATATGTAAATAAACCTTATCTTTTTAGTAACTTCCATAAGTCTATGTTATTTTGAAGTTTAAAATAACAAGAACACATGAGTTAAGTTAAATATTCAAAAGGTAAACATGGCTTCAGCCTGGCTTAACAAGTGTGTGCACAACAGTCTGTCACATGTTCTAAATCTAAGTCCTAAAATGCTGAGGAATCAGCATAAAGTTCAGAGACCACACTTCACCTTTTCATTCTTATTTTAAGACTGATTCTCATCTCTAACTGCTCATGCCTAGACTTAATAAAATGCCTTTGAGAATAATTTATTAGAACTTGTTCTCCCATTCCCCCTCTCAAGCTCAAACAGTCCAATAATTTAAATAGCAATGCAAAGAGAGACTACAAGACGCTTACTGGCAATATCTCTTTCAATCCACTGCGCATAAATTCATTTCTGATGTGAAGTCTAAAATCCAAATCATCAGGAGATGTAACAAGAGCATTGATGAGCTGCATGCAAGCTACCTATAACAGAGGAAATAAACTATTTTATTTCTTAGATTTCAATATGCATCACAGTCAAAAAGACATAAAGAACAATTATTCAGACATTATGTCATGTCTAATTACCAATCTACTGTAATCTTATAATTAATATACTTAAATTTCTTATCAACCACATGAGCTATAGACACCAAAGACTAGTTCACAAATTTCCATAAAAATGAAGTATTTTCTCACTCCATTGAATTCTGTCATCTTATACAAATAGCAACTTCCTTTAATAAATGAACTTTAGCACATAGTAAATACCTTGATAAGCATAATTCTCAACATATAAAAATCAATGTAAATATACATTTATCTACACATATATATGAAAAGTTAGTGACATAAAAGAAATGGTAAACTCTTTGTGAACAGTAGAAAACTTATTAGAAGACAAAATGCTGACCAAACTAAACTGAGCCTGAAAAACAGAGTGGGCTTTTTCCCCTTCTTTTTTAAAAATCTTCCCTCTTTCAATATACTGATTGTCATACAATACTTGATGGGGATCAGTACTTCAGCTCAAAAGCAAGCATCAGGTCAACTATGATGCCTGTATCAGCCTGTGGCTGATTAGTGAGTAGTCTCTCTTCCAAAGAATCATGAGATTTATCTGGAAAATCCATAGCCAGGAACAGCAGGAATTCACTGTCCAGATTCACAAGCCTTTAGAACAATGGCAAATTATCACTAATCATAATGGCTGTTGTCATCCTAGCCAGTCCTTATTCAGATTTCTTTTTTTCTTTTTTTTTTTTTTTTACCCCTCTTTATTGTTTGCACATCTTGCCTCAATGCACAGGAAATGTGTTATTCATTTATTGCCAGCATTTTAAGGCATTTTTAAAAGCACAAGTCAATTAGGATATGTCTTCTGGCCTAATATACTATGTAAACAAGTAAAGCAAACCCCACTAGTTTTAGGTTTTACTTAGTCTTATACAAGTTCGTGGCACAAAGTTTACTGTTACATACATTTCTATAACTAGCAGATAGCAATACGACCCTAAATCAAATGCAGCATAGAAAAGTAGAGGCATGGGATGCGGGTAGAAACATGTGTTAGCACTACTGAAAGTAATGTATTAGACCTAAGACTTCATTTAGACTAACAACTAATTCTTGGCTTTGAATATAAGGTGTATTTCTTTGGTCCGCAAACTGCACACGTTGCAGTGTCATAACGTGGTGGAGAATCTGATCAGCCTGGTCTGTAATGTTGACAAAACAAATGGTAGAAAACATAGGCAACCAAAACAGTTAAAATTTAGTGCAACAATACCTTATAGAACATATTCTCTTATTATCTAGGTATGGGCTGTATTCTTTATTCTTAAACCTTTTTGTATTTGTTTTGGTATGGGTCCACTTCACCAAACCATCCACTTCATCAGTATTCGTATTTTCCTTCAGCAGCCGTGATGAAAATTTTTACTTCCCCTAATTTTGAGCTTATTTAGTTGAAACCTGTTATACCATCATCGATTTATTTCTCTGGAGTACTGAGTCTTTCATTCAATTGCATTTTCTTGATTCAATTAGCTCTGCCATTCAAAACCAGTAATTCAGTACATTGACAGATGCCACCAACACCTGTACTCCTGTTAACATCAGTCAGGCATTTCAATGATTGTAGACTTCATTGGACAACTCTATCATACATTCAGTAATAAAATACAGTACTGCAAGGTTACATTTACATTTCAAATAAAGTCAAACTCCATGTTGTTTGATTACATCAAAATTGGAACCTTTGTCATTGTTATCAGCAGTTTAAAGCACTGTATTTTCATGCAAAACTTTATGTGAATGGACTGCTAAGCAAGGAATCAGCATTTATCACACTTGATTTAAACTATCAATGAAGAGGCAATCAGAGACTGAACAAAGTACACTACTGTGAAAATCCTGATCAAGGGCCAACTACAGTTTTATCTTTGAGACAGCAATGCAATTTAGATGAAAGGATGTTTACAGATGTAATTGCTGCCAAAAAAAAAAAGGTGTTTTCTTTTAATTTCCAAATCAACAAGGTACATGTGCACATGTGCTCTTCAAATAGAACAGAGAAGATACAACAATGAAAAGCAAGAAACACATCAGTAAAAAGTACTGTTGTTCTAGTACTTTAGTCAAATTTGATCAAGTGAGAATTCAATTGCAGTTCATAACCAGAACATACTTTAGCTTTTCTGGAATAAACAAGACCAAGATCTACTGGATTATGTTAGCAAACTATTTCTATAGGAATACAAAGACAAAGTAATAGTGAAAGTTCCAAACAGAAGTCTACAAAAAGCAGAACGAGAAAAGTTTATACAAGAGGAAGCAAACAAGTCTACACAAGGCACTGCTTCAACATCTACCTTTGAGTAATTTGTTTCATGAAAACCTTAAAAAAATTTAAAAAGACTCGTGATAAAGACAACAGCAAGAACCTGTTACTAGATCACAGGCATTTAAAACATGCTCCAAATGAAACTATAATTCAATATCTAGCAGTTAGCGTATAATACTTAAATCACACATGATCACAATAATTTGAAATTAGTTCATTCACTTAGAAGTAGATTGCAGCAAGATAGATCTGTTTAGTGAACCTAGAACCCATAAGGAAAAAATGTGTTGAATTCTATTAAGAAGAAAAACAAGCTTGTGAACATTTTAGTAACACTGCAGTCTGGAAAGTTCGATTTTGGGGGAACATGCCAAAACCAAGAGGAAGAGAAAAATACCCCTCTTAAACTTGATGAACCTAGCATGGCTTATTAGAAGGTAGTTTTAACCAATAACCCAGGGAAGATTCGAGAGCAAAGAAACTTTTTGCTATCCTAAACTTTGCAGTTGGAAAACCAATATATTAATATTACCCTATGTTTGACAGTAAGTCAATCTAAAAAAAGTAGCAAGCTTAATTCAATTAGTGTCCACATAAGGCACAGGAATAAACTCAAACAGAATTCTCAAGAGTTTTCCAAGACAACACAGTTCAAGCTTCAGATACCTGCATTTAGATGCCTATATATAGACAGATATCTATATGTAGCTATATGCATAGCTAAACACCCATTCTTGTTAATCAGTAGTCTACTAGATTCTTCTTTAAAGCTCTTCTTTAAGATTCTAGATTCTAAAAGATCTTCTTTACGACACACATGGAGTGACCAGGGCACTCTAGGATCTATTGTCTTTACTGACTAGGGACGCAATACACCTGATTAAACATGTACATGTAGTATACAGAGTACCACTACAGCTGCTTCAGTGCGTCCCATCTGGTTTACAAATGCCAATCCAGAAGGGCGGGAATCTCCTAAAGGAACCGCATCATATCTACAAAAGCATCTGAAATGACATTTGAAGTTCATGCATGGGCAACTAAATTGAGCCTTGGATTTCCACCGGTTACATGAGAGTTTACACACCTAGCTCAGAAGCTTGATGGGTTGGCTTACTTGCAGATTAAATCCTATTCAGTGTCTTACATTGCTAAAGAGAAAGATCTGCCACTTACTTAGAAAGCTCATTTGTTCCCAATCTACAAAGTTTTAAATAAGTCTGATATTTCACCTCCATCTGTGTGTGTTTGTTTAGGAAGAAAGTCTCCACCACAAAAATGCCCCAGAAAAAAACCAAAAAGTAAAGTCTGTCATGATTTTTTTTTAAATTACAAAGATAGAGGTACGTGACTTTTGTTTAGAAACATCAGATTATGACTTTCTCATCTTAAAGTAGTGCTAAATCTGCTTAAAAATTTCTGAACTTTCAAATACCGATTGGTATTTAGACTTATTAAATTACCAGAAGGCATTACTGACTTCAGATCTAACAACAGTCAAATAGCGAGTTTGTTTCCTGCTTCTAGAGTGTGGCTACTAATCAAAGAAATGCAGTAGAAATAACAGACAAGGTAATTTCTTCCATAAAAAGAGACCATCCAGTCTCTAATGCTGCTAATAAAGGGTCAGACCAAAGAGAAAACAGAGTCCAAAGAGCTGAAAGAACTTTTTATGGTGGAAAGGAAGCTACAGATAAGTAATTCTTTTCTTCAAGCGCTTGCCTCTACATGCACATTCATACTACACAGAATTCCAGGGAGTATCCACTCATAATTGTTTGTCTTCAATGTTCCTAATTAAGAAAAAAATTGAAGAACAATTATCCCAAATGTAACATCATTCCTTGACAATTCTCTAAGTATGTAACACTTCAGGAAAACGCCTACGGTGCTCCAATTGACAGCTCTATAAATATCAACTCTTGGGACACAGAACAATCAGTCACTGCTTGCACTCCAGATGAGTGGGCTCTAAGTGCATTTTTTTACACTCCATTACTTTGGATAAGATTCTGTAAACAGACTGACAGCCTTTTGAATTTTCAGTTGTGGACACAAGGTGGGAAAGCTGTGTCCGTATCAAAAAAGATGTCTCATCTTCAATAAATGAAGAAGTACTTCTGCTAAGGTAGTATGAGGTTTAGTGAAGATAGGTAAATTAGCTTCGTAGGAAGGCAGAAGTCATTGTGAACAAAACATTCTGGGCAAATGGTCTATATCTAAAACCAATTCATGAAGAGCTGTAGAGTCTGTAGGTGGAGATATTTTGTCAGTCTGCCCTTGAGAAGATGCCTGAAGAAGTGAAATTATTTTAGGCTCTAACAGCAAAAGGCATATGGTAATACACAGCTCTCTGGTATACCTTCTAAAATTTTGTTGTGGTGCTGAGGACTGCAATTTCTAAGTACTCTTTCCTGAGGGGCACCTCTAACCCAGACAGTAATTATATCTTGAGAGTATCCTGCTGTTTACAACAGGCATGCAGTGAAGGTGTGTAGAGGCACTTTTCTTTCTTCAGGGAAAAGCCAAGAGCAAATCTTTCACTTCACCTGGCAGTCTGGTTAGATGCTTCCTTCCCCTTCTTCATCTCTAAAGAACTGCAGCTAAGTATAGTCTACCATGTTAGTTTTCAGAGGGCTTTCAGGTCTGCGAGTATATTCCATCTGGAATGCTTTTAATGCCCTGCTGCCACATGATAGGGAAATCTACAATACTTGACTTTGCACATTTATCTAAGACATGGGCATATATTGATGGATACACACACATTATTTTTGGTAGGGAAGAACTTTGCATGGATGATGATACAGTTCACCTGGAATATCAAAATTTTGACTGCTTTCCTCCATGAGAAACTAGACCAATGAGATCAGTTACATTCTGTTAAATGAGAACTTACAGCTTGAAATTCTAATCCTCTGCGATTCTAACCAGTGATATCTATCAAGTTACAGGATGCATTTTCTGAGGTTTCCACGGTCTGTACTTTTAATTTGCATCTTCCCCAGTTGAAGACCAGACAGAATATACCTGGTCCTTGTCTGCTAGAAAATGTGAGGTACATCTAAGTAGCTCAGAGCTGCTTTTGCCTTGCATAGACAAGACAATCAATACTGACTATGTGGTAAGTATCATCTTCTGTCATATCTTGCCCATTTGAATAAGAGGAACTGCAGTAAGATGTTCTGCTTCACTTTTCTCACTCTTACTGCAAGTATGCATTTGTAAAAAAGTCTGTAAAGATGATGCATATTTAGTTCAATTCTGCTTGCCAGTATTAACTGGCTGTAGATTTGGCTTTGGTACAGACACTATACTGATGTTTATCAATTATTTACCCTTGTCACAGACAAAAAATTCTTAGTAGTAATGACTTTGAGATATACCATCCACATGCATGTACATTTACATGGATCTCAAATAAAAATTATCAGTCTCTACATTTAGATAAGGTGAGCTTTCCTCTGATTCATCCTATTAACACAGGCAGTTATGGAAAGGATCTCATTAGCACAGAACAACCAAGAATCACCAAGTGATTCAGCTAACCAAAATATCACAGAATGTACCATCTCACATTCTCATATTATTAGATGAAAAAGACAGATGAAATGGTATTCCCTGACAACTAAAAATACTGAGAGGTTAATGCTACTGATGAGTAGATAAGACCTTTTACTTTGTCACAAAAACACTTCTCCTAGGACAGGCATGAAGCACCTGCAGGTTTTCACAGGGATGATCAGCGCTCATTTTTCAAGAACTTAACTGGACAAGGAAGAACCGCATCTTTGCTTCAACATTGTACCTCTTCTCAGTTCTAACTGGAAAATTAGAAGGAGCTGGCATCTCCAACTAGAACTGTACAGAAGAATAGCACTCTTCCATTAGTTAAACTGCCTGCTTGAGGAACAATGATGAAAGATGATGACTGGAGAGTAGAAGCACTCATTTGATTCTACAACAAGAATGAGAAGAACTGGGCAACACATAATTTGTTGTTGTCATCATTGTCTTAAATACATCAAAATGGGTTGTGTCAGAAGAGCTGTGTTTCCTGCCTCTGTGACTTGAACAACCAAAGTATTAGACTTTTTCAGTTGTCATCGTAAGTATACAAGGTACTAGATTGCCTTCTATGCATTTTCTTGAGCACAGGCTTAAGATGTTAAACTACATTTACTTTAAAAAAAACAGAAACTCAATATTACTCCTGGTTGTAGTTATATTCTCAAACTAAGATCACCAATCTTGTCTTGAACCAAAAACATTTAAGTATGCTTTCCATAATTTTGGCTCTTATGAAGGATAAAAGGGAGAATATCCTTTGCTTTCAACAAATGCAAAAAAGTAGGCACATAGAGCTTTCACTAAAAATACAAAAATCGTCATACTGAGGCTTTTTATACATTCAGCCTTCAAGTAACAGAAATGTTAGTCAATTCAAAATTGAAAAGGTCAGTTGTTAGTGTCAAATTGAACTGCCACAAAGCAAGCCTACATATATCAAGCAGATAATCAAGGCAAGTATGCCAAGTAACTGACAACTGTAAACTTTTGTCTCATTAAAACACTGTCAAATTAACCACCAGGTCAATGTCATTGTTATAAAAGTTTACAACTGATTCACATGAGGAACCTTGATTTTTCTGGTCTTAAAAAAAAAAAGAAATCTAGCAACCATTTGTAGAGTCTGAAAAAGAAAACAAGCCTTGTAGTGAAAAGAATGTGTTCAAATGGAAGTTTAACTCAAAAAAAAAAAAAAGAGAGAGAAAACTTTAATTAAAAGTTTCTATGCCTACATAAGATACAGCAAATGAAACCGCAAAATGTTACCTATTTTCAGTAACTTTAGGGTAACACTCTCAGTAAAGCCAAATTAATATATTTAGCGTAAGTATTACAATTGTAACATTTAGGAGCATTGTTAAAACTGAGAATTTACTCTATCTTCTATATCAGAGGATAACAAAATACCAAATGGAGGTATAGCATAATCATGAGAAGGAATAACTAGTAGAAAAGTACTTGTTTAATATCTGGAGAGTAGCCCTAGAAAAATAAAAGTTGTTACTGCACAGTTAACAACCCAGATGAAGTTTTCTGCACTGATTCGGTTATCTCATCAGCGGTATCTCACTAATGGAGTTGAGCATCGCTCCTCATAGGACTTGTGCTCCAAACCCTTCACCAGCTTCGTGGCCCTTCTTTGGACACGCTCCAGCACCTCAATGTCTTTCCTGTAGGGAGGGGCCCAAAACTGAACACAGTACTCGAGGTGCAGCATCACCAGTGCTGAGTCCAGGAGTACAATCACTTCCCTACTCCTGCTGGCCACACTATTTCTGATACAAGCCAGGATGCCGTTGGCCTTCTTGGCCACCTGGGCACACTGCCAGCTCACATTCAGCCAGCTGTCGATCAACACCCCCAGGTCCTTTTCCGCCAGGCAGATTTCCAGACACTCTTGATGGAGTGACTACATCAGTGGACAAGGGAAGAGCTACAGATGTCATCTATCTGGACTTCTGTAAGGCCTTTGACATGGTCCCCCACAACATCCTTCTCTCTAAATTGGAGAGAGATGGATTTGATGGGTGGACTGATACCCTTGCATCCAGAGGGTAGTGGTCAACGGCTCAATGTCCAGGTGGAGATCTGTGACAAGTGGTGTCCCTCAGGGGTCTGTATTGGGACCAGTACTCTTTGATATCTTCATCAGTGACATAGACAGTCAGATTGAGTGCACCCTCAGCAAGTTTGTGGACAACACCAAGCTGAGTGGTGCGGTGGACACACCTGAGGGACGGGATGCCATCCAGAGGGACCTGGACAAGCTCGAGAGGTGGGACCGGGCAAACCTCATGAGATTCAACAAGGACAAGTGCAAAGTCCTGCACCTGGGTCAGGGCAACCCCCGGTATCAATACAGGCTGGGGGATGAAGGGATCGAGAGCAGCCCTGACAAGAAGGACTTGGTGGTACTGGTGGATGAAAAGCTGGACACGAGCCAGCAATGTGCACTTGCAGCCCAGAAGGCCAACTGTATCCTGGGCTGCATCAAAAGAAGCGTGGCCAGCAGGTCGAGGGAGGTGATTCTGCCCCTCTACTCTGCTCTGGTGAGACCCCACTTGAGTACTGCGTCCAGCTCTGGGGCCCCCAACACAAGAAGGACATGGACCTGCTGGAGCAGGTCCAGAGGAGGGCCACAAAAATGATCAGAGGGCTGGAGCACCTCTCCTATGAAGACAGGCTGAGAGAGTTGGGCTTGTTCAGCCTGGAGAACAAAAGGCCCTGGGAAGACCTTTTTGCAGCCTTTCAGTACTTAAAGGGGGCTTATAGGAAAGATGGGGACAGACTTTTTAGCAGGGCCTGTAGTGATAGGACAAGGGGTAATGGTTTTAAACTAAAGGAGGGGAGATATAGGCTAGATAAAGGAAGAAATTTTTTACAATGAGGGCAGTGAAACACTGGCACAGGTTGCCCAGAGAGGTGGTAGATGCCGCATATAGAACATAAGAATAAACAAAATATCCTACATTTCCAGCCAATAAAAACTACTGCTGAGGGAGAGCCTACTTGACCCTGAAGTTGACTGTCTGAGGTTCCTAAGCAACTTTGACTATCAACATTGGTAGTGGAGTACAATATGCATTACAGGCATTTAGAAATCTTCAAGGTTGAAGCGAAGGAAGGAACTAGAGTATCCATAAATTCTTTGATTTGGTTTTCATTCCAGATTTTTTAACTCAGTGTAATAAATCCACAGTGAGATAAACAAACATTTACAAGATTTAAAAAAAAAAAAAAATTCAAAATAAAGGATTGTCCTTCCCTCAGTTACCACCTCACCTGGCAAATTACACCGTGACTATGTATTCCTACTGCCAGAAAACTGAGCAGTAATTCAAAGTTGAATTTGTCCTGTCACAGTAACCGATTCCCGCTACGGCCATGACAGCAAGATTTAAAAAAAAAAAAGAAAAAAAAAATTTGCTATCAGATCTCTTGCTGAGGATGGAGAACACAGGGGGTACCTATGCACACTACAACAAAAAAACAAACAAACAAAAGAAACAGAAGGCAACCGTTTCTTTGTCAAATCGAAGTAACCAAATTTAACTGACTTTATGCTGGATAGTAATTTTCTGTCTCCTTCAACTTTTATATATTCCCTTGACCTCAGTTTAGCACTCCTAGAATGTGTATTCTAGAATGAACTTCAGACAACAAAGTATTCACAATACTGGGTAAAAAAGACAGTTTGTTTACTCAACAAGTTATACTACAAATTAATATCTAGACTACTAAAAAGGGTTAGAAAGCAACTTATTCAAAGACTACTAAGAAAAAAGGTAAATAAGTAACTGTAAAAAGCTCTATTCTAGAATGAAGAGGCATGAAATCACATAACAGGAAGCTGAAGATGGAAGCATCAAGCGTTGCCAGCCAGGGGGACCTTGACAAGCTGGAGAAGTGGGCCCATATGAACCTCACAAAGTTCAACAAGGCCAAGTGCAACATCCTGTATCTGGGTCGGGGCAATCACCAGTATCAGTGCAGGCTGAGTGATGAATGGATTGAGAGCAGCCCTTCAGAGAAGGACTTGGGGATATTCACAGATGAAAAATTAGATGCCAGCTGGCAATGTGTGCTTGCAGCCCAGAAAGCCAATTGTATCCTGAGAAGTTGTGGATGTCCCATCCCTGGAAGTATTCAAGGACAAGTTGGACAGGGCTTTGAGCAGCCTGATCTAATGAAAGATGTGCCTCCATGGCAGGAGGGTTGGAACTAGATGATCTTTAAAGGTCCCTTCCAACCCAAACCATTCTACGATTATAAGACAGAAAGAAAAAGAAAGTATGGACAATTTTTCAAAAGAGAATCCTGTTGGTACTGCCATAATTCAACTACAAATGATTCTCCACCTTCAAATATCTCTTTACGGTTAGCTTTTCTGTGAGACAGATGAAACAAACAGCAATCTTTACTGTCAGACATGGACTATTTAATACAAAAGTGATAGTGAAGTAACACAGTCATTCCTTCCAAACTTGAGATTCATCTTTTGCTGTTTTTGTAATATTCACAAAGAATGGCAATTGTGAACAGTGTTCAGTTCAACTGAATTACATGAAAATCAATACAAGTTGATATTTATACTCTTAGAATGATTTACAATGATCATTCAAATGCACTATAATACTTAGTGTCTTTCTCCAGTAAACTCTATATCCAACTGAAAGAAATTTAAAATAAGGTGAAAAATTTCTTTCCTCAGACACTCTGGGTACAATTTTATGAAATCATAAAGTGGGCATAAGAGACAGATTTCCTGCTGATTTAAACATTAATTATAAAAAGCAGTTGCCTAAAAAACTTGCTTTTTTATTATTATTAATCTTTACGTTTCAGTAAATATCGCCAGAAGAGAGAGAATCTTTTTGCATCTGAATATGACTCATGCTTTATTTTAAAAGGCAGAATAAATTTAACTCCCAAAGTCTGTAAGATTTGGGCAAACAGAAATCAACAGATTAACCTGCAACATCCCTGTGTTTCTCAATACTGAATCTTCCCACAATGCATTTTAAAAGATAACATTATAAACAACGTTCCAAAATTTGACTCTTATTTGAAACAGTATCCCTCCTCCTTTTTATTGTAATGACTTGTCCAATACAGAAAAATAAATAATTTTATTTTCACTTGTCGCAGAGGTTTGTGAAAAAAATTTGCTTACTTGCAGTTGAACTGAGTTATCCTGAAGACCTTCTACAATAGGAGAGAACCTATCAACATTCCTTTCCTCTGCCGCTGCTGTTACAGCTTCCAAAATCTTTTCAAGGCTGTAAGAAAAGCAAAGCATTTCACTCAGGAGAGATATTTAACCTTGCTGTTCGTTTGTTATCTGAAGAGCCATGTTGCCAAAGTTTTCACCTGGTTCAATTTCTTGCGCACAAATTTAGGAGGGTTAAGCATTACTTGTTTCCTTTGGAGACTTTGTTATCTTACAATGGTTAAGATACCATAAACGTAACACTAAAAAATTTTAAGCAAAAGAATGGCTGCATAACTACTTCCATCTAACCAGTACACCCACATGCCAGGAAGAAAACTCTTATTGATATGACCATAATAAAAATCACAGACAAAGGCATTCTGAAAACTGACAATATAGTACAGATATTACTTTCAAACCTAAATTGAAAATTTTAGCATTTCATTCAAGTATAACTATAATTTTGGATATCCTAAAATTACCTTACTATTTCTGGCTAAACGCAGTACTTACATGTTTTCCTCTCCAACAATGCACATTGCAGAAAGGAGTTTAACTATATCCGTCATCATGTTAGTTTGCTTGGGATCAATTGCTTTGATCAGCAACAAAAGGCTCCTCTCTTCTCCCAAAATTCTTTCCAATCCATACTAAACAACAGAAGAACAGTTGTAAGGAGAGTTGGAGGGAATCCAAATGACTGTATTGAATATCTAGTAAAAGACAGTGACAGCTCCCTCAAGTAAATATTTCAAATGACATTTAAATCCATCAAATATTTAATTAAAAAAATTAAATGAGAAAAAAGTCCAAAATGGGTCACTTATTCTGTAATAAGGGCATACATCGGCATCAAAAGTTTACACTATTCTCTAGGTATATTTCCACAGAGAGGAAGTGGCAGCAGAAAGAATTTCAAACCACAGCTGACCAACACATCACTTCTCCAAATTGCACAGGCTTATACCCACTGATCACGTACATTATCTGATTGAACTGCAGTAATTTAGATTTCCAGATTAAATAAAATCCCATACCTTATTATTCATGAAGGCTCTCAAACACTGTATAACCTTATGCTGACTCCTCTTCACAACTTTGTCCTGGCTGAATAAATAAAAAATTTAGTGTAATTAAATGCTGTTTACATATTAAGAAAAGCTAGCAATTTTATATGAAAATCATCCTTACTTTTTTGTCTCAACCAATCTTTCCAAAACATCCAACAGCAGCCCCAGACCTTCTCGGCCAAAGTTTTCAACCCAGCTAGGGAGGAAGAAAAAAAGACTTCAAAAAAACCTGACATTTCAAAGAGTAATTACAGTGAATGAAAATTATACTGCTTTTATTTGTGCTGACAACTGGATCATTTTAAAACCCCAAATCAACTCTTTACTCAATAGAAGATCAAGAGGCATTCCATTCGCTCATTGACGCAATTAGATAACCTTGAATTAAAAAATATTAAAAAATTACAATAGCCATTAAATTTAGTAATTTTAATTTTTAAATTAACAATTATACATTCTTTGGCACAGAACTGTAATTAAAAAACCCTTGCAAAGGAAGCGAAGAAAACCAACAATTTCTACTACACACTGTTCTACAGTCTCCTGGAAAGGTCGGAATCTAACTGTAAATGGCAGAGAAGGAAGGAAAAGCCTAAAGCAATAGCAGAAGTGGCTGCCTGATATGTTAATCCATATGAATATCTCCACGTGAACACAACAAAAAATTAAAGTTTCAACTATTGCCAAAGCTATCTTCTCATAAGGTTAAACCTGAGCATGCTATTTCTAAATGAGACAGCTGCTTCACAGTCCGGTTTACTACTGCTCAAAACCTCCTGATACCAAATACAAGTAACTGCATGACTGACAGCAGTACTGCAGCCATCCCTTGGATACTAGCCGTTGGTCTTGTTAAAACTATGATGTTTGATCAATTACCTTATCCTAAAGTTCATGGACAACTCTGTCATTCATAGTCATAACAGAAGGAACCACTGCCCTAGGGAGGCCCCATCTGGAACACTGCGTCCAGTCCTGGGCTCCCCAGTTCAAGAAAGGTGAGGAACTACTGGAGAGAGTCCAGCGGAGGGCCACGAAGATGATGAGGGGACTGGAGCATCTCTCCTATGGGGAAAGGCTGAGGGAACTGGGGCTGTTCAGCCTGAGGAAGAGAAGACTGAGAGGGGACCTCATCAATGCTTACAAATATCTCAAGGGTGGGTATCAAGAGGATGGGGCCAGACTCTTTTCAGTGGTGCCCAGCGACAGGACAAGGGGGAACGGGCACAAACTGGAACACAGGAAGTTCTGCCTGAACATGAGGAAAAACTTCTTCCCTGTGAGGGTGACAGAGCACTGGAACAGGATGCGCAGGGAGGTTGTGGAGTCTCCTTCTCTGGAGATGTTCAAAACCCACCTGGACGTGGTCCTGTGCAACCTGCTCTAGGTGACCCTGCTCTGGCAGGGGGGTTGGACTAGATGATCTCCAGAGGTCCCTTCCAACCCCTACCATTCTGTGATTCTGTAAATATTTCGCTCTTTAGACTTCATCGTCTGTGTAAGGCACCGATATTTTAAACTTCAAACTTCTAACAAAATCCCACTGGAGGAAGGAGAAGTTGGCTGCAGAGGCAACAAAAATACATAAACAAGCAGAGAAACTGTAGAGATTATTTGCTCAGGAAATTTCTTTTATAAAGGGTGAAGTTGTAATATTCAATTATGGAATGAATTCACAAGTACTTGAATACTCTTTCCATAAGAGGCAGGAATATTTCCTAACACCTCTAGCCAACTTTCCATGCTACTGCCATAAGCCCTTGGATCTCTTATTATTGTATGTGGCCAACAAGACAGAAAATTATTTCATAATGGGTCTCTCTTCCATACTTTTTCCACTTTTAAACTACCATATTGTTTTTACCTATTAACTGATTACAAAACCATCTCTATTTAGAATAGATATAGTTAGCATGTTGAAGATGTAATACTTTTCATCATCTTCATCATCAAAACATGGATTCTGTTGTGGGTGTAGTACCAGTAGTTTCTGTATGTTCTTTAAATTATTACTTAAAAACAGCTTAAACTGAGAAAATCCCTTGTCATGTATTAACAAAATAAAGTCTTTTACGTAAAAAGGAAGCATCCATTCTGCAACATCAGAAGTTCAACATCAAGACGTTGATCAGAATTAGTAAAAAAATTACAACGTTCACTTTACTTGCATTATAGCCTCTCCATTGTTTTCTTTATTTTGTCTGTTTACACACCATTGTACACACTGGGTAAAATTACTTATCACCACTTTTGAACAGTAACAAGAATACTTAGATACTCCTATAACGGTGGGACCTTACTAGTGACAAATAATAAGCTATTCTGTTGGAAATAACACAATATAGCAATAGCTCTTATGAAATACATAGTACTTCCAATCCCATCATAGGATGGGATTAAACAGTTCTTCGTATCTGCTAGATACAGAACTGTAACGGACTTAAAATTATAGGAAGAGAGAACCAGATCAGATACTTTTCTATGTTTTTCCCCCTAAAAGTAAATATATATGAAAATAGATTTTCTTCTTCCTGGATGGGTGTTTCATTCTGAAACAGATTAGGCAAATAACTGTCAATTATTTTTAGTATAACTGGCCATATCTGACCTAAAATGATCCTAGTAGACATTTCTTAGCACATTTGGTATTAGACAGAATTGCGCGCAGCCACTTTGTCATACATCCAGCAGTTGAGGGTGCTGAGAATGATCAAGTGCCTAAAATACTGTTGCATTATTACTGCCCTTTCCTCTGCTTCCACAAAAGAACAAAGATTACTTATACTATTCAGAGCAAACACTCAGCTTTTTTTCAGTCTGACAAAATACCAAGCTATCAGTAACCCTACTTTCAATTTATTTAAAATGTCCTCTTAATGAAAAGAGCTAAATCTGTTGCAACTATTATACAAAAGGAGAAGAAATAGTTGTAGATAACTAGTTATTCTGTAATACTATGTACAGCTAGATCACTGAAACACTTCTGATGAATTGTGTTGGCAACTGTGAGGTAAAAACACCCCATTCATTTACCTGAAGAACAGTGACCAAGATCAGTGGATACATTTTCCTTTTGAGGCTTTCTTTTTATACTGATGGAAAATAAATACTACTTTTTGCAGTAAGCCATAGATTTCAATAAGTTTTTCTAAGTACCAGGATCAAACTACTCTATCATTTGATTCAGATTTTCTCTACGAACTAAAAATACATTTTACAAAAATGACTAACTGAAAACAGTTGTAGAACCAGTTCTTGCATTAGAAACTGAAATGTCAACAAGATTAAAAAGTTGATTAAAGTATAGTAATTGGAAAAACAGCAAAAACCCCTAAATTATATATTGTCAAAAAGATGACAGCCCACAAATGTGAAGATTGTCAGGCTAGATCCAATCTAAATTTAATTCTCATCCTGTTAAAAAAGCGTAAGTTTATTCTTAGGTATTACACATGCATAAAATAAAATCCCAAAGTTTCATCAGTTATTTCTCATTGTCCATATCATATGAAGCTGGAGTTAAAAAATAATCATGGATTTATAGCAGCTGGACTGGAGTTCAGTATTTATGCGTCAAAGCAAGCTCTTCCTCAAAGATCTGGCTGCTGATAGGAAAAACAAGGTCACCAGTATTTTCATCCAGTGAACATCCACTGTTGTTACTCATTAGAAAGAAGGGGATGTGGTATAAAAATGTTTACTCCACAGGTTTTTAGTATGAAGAACAGTGTGCCGCTGTTACAGTTTTGCTATTTTTGTATATAAGCCCAACGGAAGAACGTAGTTTTTTACTAAGGCTATTTTAAAATGCTCTGTTGAAGCCTAGTGAAGTCTATCTTAATAGTCTTTTTCAGCACTACTCAGTACACCAGAAGACTGTTTCAGAACCCATATGTTCTATTGCGTTGTGAACCTTCTTTTGATTTGTAGACTAAAGTGCATTCATGGACATGTAGTAGAGATTTTTTTTTTTTTTTTTTTTTTTTTAATGAAATTTCTGCCTACTTAAATACCTCTTCTCTGGTGTTTTTGGAAGCCACAGTCACTCTCCTTCCAATTCAAACCTCTCAAATTCAGACCTATTCTTAGGCCATATATCCATTAACCTAATGAGTTTCACTCCAATCCAAGCATTATAGTTCTTTGTTGTTGCTTCCATTCTGCTTAATGTTCCAAATTGAAGTTAAATTTTAATAAATTATGGTCAAGCTAGGACTTGGATTCAACTGTCAAATTTTCTACCTACCATAGTTTATATTTGACTGAACAAAGTTAAAGCCAGTGTTGCAATCTAGAACTGTTTGCACCAATAAGTTAAAGAAAGTACTCTCTCAAAAGTATCAATGCAATACTTTGATATCAACAGTGCATCATGCCCTTCTAGTATGCTTTGAAGGACCAACATAAAATACACTAAGCTTATGAAAATGAAAACATTCGTTTTTCCATTTCTCCATGCACAAAAGCACTTGCTCTTTTGCCTGTACTCATAACACATATCTACAGATTTCTAATCCTTTCCTTACTCAAAGTGAAACATTTGTGGAAAACCTACTTAGTCCAAAATTTCATAGTATTTAGTTGCTGTAAAACTTCTAAGTTTCTGTACTTTGTTCTTCCAGATAATACTGATCACCAGACTTTTGGTATTGATCAGATGCTCTATTACAACATCATAGTCCAATTCAACTTGCATTCTCTATCAAATGTCTCAAGTACAGACCAACACCTTTCTCTCATAGCTGGCCTCCACATTCCTTATTCTGATACCATTTCTCCATCTTCCACACCCCTTCGTGTCCTATGACGTTGTACCGTGCTGTCAGGCAGAACTAGCACCTCACCAAGATCATGGGTTTGGTTTGGTTTGGTTTTTGGGGGGAGGGGGATTAACTTTTCTCTTGGTGTGTGGGAAAGGAGCAGCAAAGGGGATCACATACAAAAAAGATGGAACTATCCAGTCATATCAGAGAGGAGACATTGCTCTAAACTTGTCACACATTTCATACGTTTTGGATTCATGAATGAAGTATGTCTTCTGTAAAACTCTGTCAGAAAAACTCACGTTAATGTAAAGCATGTTTCTTCCCATGTGAAACATTACATATTCTAAATAAAACAATCCAATTCAAAGACAAATTAATAGAAGCAGCAAACACCCATACAGAAAACCCACATCAACAACTCTGCCAAGTCAGATGCAGAAAGAAAAAAGTTGTCTAATCCTTTTTAATCATGTCCCATCATAAGCATCCCCAAAATTTCATTTGCATTATTTTGAACTAAACCCAAAACAGCTTCCCAAAATCATGTGTTCAACCGTTGGCTTAAATGGGAACTCTAAAACAAATGGTTGTGAATAGAGTAGAATAGAAAAAAAAATGTAATTTAATAAAATAAAGCCAGCATCCACAAATCAAGCTGCATGGATCAAAACAAAATTAAACATAAAGATTGATATCAGTGTTAGAGTTATGATTACTGAAGAGTCAGCCTTTAAAAAAAAAAGCACAGGTAAACTAGTGTTGTGCTGTCTTCTGTATAGATAAACCCCACAGATACAGCAAAAATTACTAGAAGGCAGCAAGGAAGAAAGCTTAAAGGACACAATGAGGAACACACAATTAAAAATATATATGTTTTCCGGCTAACAAACTCTCACCAAGGTGCGTATCTCCCATAATTGATCACGTTGACAAAGTAAGTTAAAAGATTAAGGAGTTAAGAGAATATTTCAAAAATAAAAATGAAAAAAAAAAAACCTTTTGACTATTTAGCACTAGAAAACAAAGCGAACTGCTCTGCACTACACTTGTTTTGCATTCTCTTAGCATTACCTTGTACAGATCAGTGAAATCTACTGAAAAATAGATCTACAGAAGATACATAATCAATGCAAAAGAAAAAGAAAAAAGGTACAACAATTCAGTAATGCATACACATTCATTAACTGGAAAACCTTGAAACATGCACATCTACACATTCATTAATTTTAGTCCATTAAGAAATAAGAATATGATTAATCTTTGCAATATGTGTTAATGATGTTACCTGACAGGATTACTAGTCAAGGACACACGGAGAGATTCTAAGCAAGTGACTAGTCTTTCATCTGTTGACCCAGATTTTAATTCCTGAATAAACTCTTGGGGTGAAATCTTCCGACTGTTCTTGAGACTTCCCTGAAACACAGAAAATACATTCATTTTTTATTTGGCACATATAGAACTTGAATAGATTATTAATAGCTAACTTCCATTTCTGTTCCTTGAAAAAACAGGCGAAAAAAGATATAATTTAGTCCTAAACTTGTAACCGTTTGTTGTGCTTCTCCTATATATGCTGAATACATTTTTGTGAATTTATGAGCAAATTTATAATCAGTAGCCAAAAGCAGCAGGCATCAAATGCAGAAATGTATCATGCACACTTGGTGAAATACAATTTTTGTAATGAATGGGTTCTGTTTATGTAGTGCAAACATCTTAATTTTCAATACTCAACAGAAGGAAAAAAAAAAAAAAAATTCTGAGGTGCTCTGCAGGGCACATGTCCAGAAGGGTGACTGCAGCCATATGAGAATACAGAGGGAAGAACCAGAGCACCAGAAGAGTACTCAGGATGTTACCACAGTAACTTGAGTTCTTGCAGATAATGTTGTAAAACACTTTCCCTTAAAGGTCCTTCAGATATGCAGTATATGAGACTGGGATTATAAAAAACAGACTAGCTTTGGCTCTAAGGGCTAAAGCAAAAGAACTTAAAAAATAAAAAAGAAAAAAAAAAAAGAAAAAGAAAAAAAAAGAAAAAATACTTCTTTAGAATCACTGAAGCTCTAAAGATAAATCCCAGCTCCTTATTTGTTGTATTTGCCATCTGTAAGAATGCAGTGCAACACAAATATGACTATTGATGCAATAACATAAGGACACTCACTCAAGCTTCAAGTTTGGATCTTGCCTTGCTTTTTGGGTTTTGCTCTTTTTGGCAGGTGGGGAGGCAAATGAGGATGTAGAGAACAGGGAGATAGAAAGGAAAACGCAATGGCAAGTTAATGAAGCACTGCAAAAGTAGTTTTGTGCAAACAAAATATTTTTTGTTCCAAGCAATATAGGTTGAAAGACACTGACTTTGACTCATGATTGTATCTGTGGTGTCAAATGTTGCTTAAAATAAATTCAAGATACTAATGACTCTTCTGAAGGATATATAGTATCCATTGTTTTAAACAAAGCAATGGTTATACTGAACTAATGAAGCTCTACAATTTGCAATTAAAATGGCAAATCTAAGAGGCATTGACCCTATTCTTAAAAAATAAGAAGAGGATACTCTTAAGTAGCAGCAAAGACAAAATTTGTAGATGGTGGAAAATAAGAAGTCTGCTCCACCTAATATCCATTTATGACATGAAGAAGGATAGATATATTTTCTACAGAACATATCTAAATTCCAAAAGAGAGGCATACAATGAGGTATACAACCTATATTTGACTTAATTCATTGGAAATACTCATTTTTTTGAGAGCAGAAGCACAACTATTCTGTCTCATAGCACTCAAGAGAGTTATTAAATAATACTTGATTATCTAGTGGCTTAAGTCAGGAGTTGAAGAGAATTAGACTTGCAGTGCAATAACAACTTGAAATTATCCACTGTAAATAGTGAGGCAAGCTCACTATGTTATTATACAGAGCTTCATATAGAAGATGTTTTCTCACTTTGGTAGATCCTCAAGAAGTGTTGAAAAATAAACTTTTCTCCTCCTGAAGTAGAAGACGATGAAATAGTTTCTAGCAGAGAGGTGACGTTAAAAACTGGGAAGAGCGGTTGGCAGACCAGACTTCTGTGCTGCCATTCAGAGGGACCTCAACAGACAGGAGAAATGGGTAGAAGGATTTCAGAGAGTTCCACAAGAAGAAACATTAAATCCTGAACCTGGGGGAGGAATAATCCCATGCACCAACACGTGTTGGGGCCAACCAGCTGGAAAGTAGGTTTGTAGGAAGAAAATGGGGGTCCTGGTGGATGACAAGTTGACCATAGGGTAGTGCATCACCAGCTGGTCAATGGAGACAATCCTTCCCCTCAGCAGTGGTGAGACACATCTGGCATACTGTGTCCGGTTCTGGGCTCTCCAGCATGACAGAGACATGGACATATTGGAATGAGTCCAGAAAGGGCTGTGGACACAATTAAAAGGAGCATCTGTTGTACAAGGAGAGGCTGATAGAACAGGGATTGTTAAGCCCCAAGAAGAGAAGGCTCAGGGGAATGCTATCAGTGAAAGGACAAGAGGCACAACTTGAAATACAGGATATTGGTTAAACATAAGACAAACACAAACTTCCCCCTTCCTCCCCCTTTTTTTTTTTTTAACCATGAGGCTGGTCAAGCATTGAACAGGTTGTCCAGACAGACTGTACAGTCTCCTCTATCAGAGATATTAAAAAATGGACTAGATAAGAGACTGGACAAGACAATCTCCAGAGGTGTCTTTCCAGTCTCAATCATTCTATTCTATGACGACGTGATAAGGGAACACTGGGGGGCTACTGTGAACTATACTACCTCTCTGCTCCAACTGTTATTTCCTCAGAATTGAGAAACAGATGTTCCAGATGTCAAAACACAGACTACTGCCAGGAACCACCATGAAAATACAGCATCTCATACTATATTTTGGTACACCACACGTAGTACATGGAACGTCATTCCAATTATGCCTCTGAATCAATGGAGATCCCTATTTGCTTAAATATAAGAGTCACTTTGAATAACTATGTCCCACAAAAAGGTGGATGAGATGGCCAGGAGGGATGAGGGTTGAGGGAAGCCTTAGAATTAGAGATCTAGGAAACCTAGAGGAAAAAAAAAAATCCCTAACAATAAATGTTCCCACAGACAAAAAGAAACTCAGTGGTTTCAGTTTTCTTCCATGTTCTATGTTTAGTTGACAGCCACATAATACTCAAGTCAGAAAAGCCCTATAGCAAGGGAATTTACTTTAATCTCTTCAGATACTCTCTGCGTCCAAGAGTTAACAGTATGCATTGGTCATGCCAGGAACAGAACACCACCTCTTCAAAAAACATCTAGTTGGCAAACTTCTTCCATAAACAATTTACACTCCTCACCAAGATGGTATAATTGCTTGCACTTCCATAAGGCAAGAAAGCTCAGCTCCCCTACAGCTTTGAGACAACTGTATCTAAAGAGGAATGAAAAAACAACTGGAGGGAATCTCCAGGCCAAATGTAGAAGATCCTAAACAAAACAAGAAAGCATTCATAACATTAAGAACTAAATATCAGACTTGATAAAACATGAAAGGTAAAAGGCACTACACCATGAGTTGCCCAAAACACTACAAATTCACTGGCTAAGGGGAACTGGTGACAAGGGTTTCTGTCTGGTTATTCAAGAGCTTATATATTAAGCACATCCATTCCGTTGCAGTAATCCCCAAATATTTTAAGACTAGACAATATATACCCGAGGCACAAACAGGGGAATTTGAGTTACAGCTGTGATGTAAGGAGGAAACTGTTACAACTGTAGTGTAAGAGGGGATCAGGGCCATGCCTTTACGCATATGCAGCATATACAGTTCACCGTGCAATCCTGGATCTTCCCAGCTGGTCTCTGCATAGATGAGGTAATGGACTGACTAGAGACAAGATGACCAAACAAACTCCTAGCAGCCTTCATGACAAAGTATTTAACTAAATGTTACGGGAACTCTCCAGTTGGAAATTTCAAAAAGTCCTAGAAATTCTCCTGGCAGCTCCTGCTGTGCATAGACTAGTTGATAAGCACTACTCATATGCCTAAGCATATGGATTAATATCCTGGGTGGAGGATCTGTCATTTCCAGTGACTTCCCCCAGCAGTTCCTGCTGTAAAATTGACCAAGCTGGATATAACTAAGATACTTATAAATAGTCAGCAAAATTGCTTTCTTTTGATGCAGAAACAGTCATATAGGACAGTCATATGGACAGGACATACAGTTAAGATGGTTAGAAGATATTTTGGAAGTAATTTAATATAATCAACAGCAATGTGTTCAGTGGAAAGGTCACATGGGACAAGAGACCAGTCAGACTATAAGAATTCACTAGAATGACATTTCATCTGAAGACAGTGTCGCAAGCAATGGAGACTCACATCAACATCCAGACAGTAACCAGCCATCCCGTTTCAGACTCAATTCCCCACCTGAACATTACCCTATGCAAAAGATGCCAATAAACTGTGAATGTCTGTACAACATACCCACAGTACCAAGTACCACTTATTCATAGTTACGCCAAGGCTCTGCAAGATAATAAGAATATGATGCATCTGCCAGTGCTTAAATAAAATGAGAGCTGCATTTGGTACCAATTGTGAAACTGATTATATTAGCTATATTTCTGCATGGGAAAAGCTGCTTAAGTTCAAAATGCTCGAGTTAACTGAGAAACAGGAAATATCTTGAGGCATCAGTGCCTCTAGAAATTTAATTGCTCAACTGAAGAACAACTGGTCTGTGAGCAGATGCAGTATGAAGTCAGCATTAATTAATTCAGTTAAAACATTACAAGGGAATAAGCTGCACAACAAAAACAAAATCTTGTGAAGAAAACTCACTTTAAAAACCCAGTTTGTGTGTGTTCAACATACAGAACAGCAAAACTTATGGTAGAGTAACATTATAGCAATGCTGCTTTTATTTCCATTTCAGTATTAACTCCATAACATAGAAATTGATTTTTAAAACTTTTATGGGCTGGAACATCTTTCTATGTGTTTATATAGCACTGAAAAATGTGACACTGTTTCTAACCTCAAATAATCATAACGCATACAAACAGCTACAAAGACACAGAAAATACATTGGACATAACGATCTCTAACAACAAACAGAACCGCACTGCTTTTGGTAGAGGAGCATTCACACTCACATAATAGCCTTTAAACACGACTGCTGTTCCCTTCTCCAACTGTTTCCTGACAAATAAGACATGACACCACAGCAGACAAAAATTTCATTCAAGATTTCCAAGCCATGATGGTTTAAACAATATGCGATACACATCTCTAAGATAATGTTTTTAAGGGAAAAAATAAGGCTTCATCTAAACACAATACATTACAAGAAAACAAGAAAGTACTAGCAGAATACTCTGAACTACTTGAGCAGAATTCTTCCAAGCATACAGTTTTTGCTATCATTCAAATTTTCAGTAAGTGCTACTAGCATCCCAAACCCCAGACTGTTTAGTCTTAGCAATTTTTCTACAGGGAGCCTCTGAACACATTATAAAGAGTGATGGCAACAGCATACTTACAGATAAACATATACAGACATATATACAGAAGCATGCTTTCAGCTAACCATTTAAGAAGTCTCTAAGCAAAGTAGAGTGAAATGAATGAGGATTGGACGATGCATGTCAGTACAACTCTGGTTACTTTTAAGTAACTTTGAGTCCTTAAGTGATGGATTCATTCTAAACATCTCATGCATACACAGAGCTAGATGACAGTATTCTATATATAAATAAGCACCTGAGCATAGCCCCAGCATGATTTCTAGATGTGTCAGTAACAGAGATGTGCTTTGTGAATATTGGAAAGGAGTTCTATGTTTCTAAGACAGAGAAACCCTGATACTGATGAAGCTTTGACCACAGTGGAGTCCACTTTGATCACCAGAGGCTGCTTCATTTTCAGTGATTCATTAGAGGCACAGCCTCTGGTCTTCATTTTAGTAGTTTTTATAACAACTGCTTTAAATGAAACCTGCTCAATACTCTGCATAGCAATTGCAATGAGGATATTTGTCCCAACACAATATTGCTTAGTACCTGTCTCCTTAAAATCTGAGAAGTATGAACTATCGAAAGATGTTACTGCAGTATCACCCATACAAAGAGAGACCCGAGATGGGATTAGTTGTACGCAATATTCAGGAGCTATATGGCACTTCAGTTCTTCTGAAAAATCATGACACTCTCTCATCAAGTCAAGGTACACTGAAAATTTAGCCAAGTACGCTAGGCATGCAGTGCACTATTCTCTCTAGGCTAAGGGGGCACTCAGACAGTCCAATGCACTTGAAGTATGAAAGAGCATGCCAGGAACGAAGAGTTTGCAACAGTGATGGAAGGAGTTTCCCATCCCAGTAGCTCCAGTGCTAAGCTGAATTCATCTGCAGCACTACTGTATCAAACAGCTGAATCTATGCATCACAGAAACAGCTCCTCCCAGTTATACTATGGGAGGAGAAGCTCCATTGCCAAAACACAAGTGTGATGACAGCCAAAGAAAAAAAAAAAAAAATATTTATTGCAAATGGCACTCAGAAAGAAGGATCAATGAAACCTACTCTACTATACGTTTCAGTTCTTTGCAAGTATTAAGTGCCAGGAAGTAAAGAGCTGACATCAAAACCTTTCTCTTGAGAAAGAGAGTCTTAAGGTCACCATCATCAGGATGCTAAGAGTCCAGCATTAGATGCTGATGCAGCAGCTCTGCACAGATAGCCTTGTCCTATTATCACATTACTTTTTAGACCAAACAACTGAGGTCTTAGAATGTATGTGGATGCTGTTTTGGGCTGAGAAACTTCAAGAATGTTGTGAGATTTACTAGCCTGAAGTTTCCTGATGTCCTATGAAATATATCTAAAAAACAGGCTAGACCTCCTAATCTTCTGGTACTAGGGAACTTTCATGATATAGAAGGACTAGTAGGTTTGATAAGCTCATCTTAAATAAAATAATCTCCAGTTTGGTCCTGCACTAGGTATCTACATTCCTAAAAGTGCTAGAGCATTACACCAATAAGGTACGTCATTTAAAGTAGACACGAATATAAATACAGCATTAATATCTTCTTTTCTCAGTATTTAGTTATAATTACATATGGGCAATTTTTACTGATATCTCTACATGCATGGAGCAGTGAGAGTCAAAGAATCAAACATATGAATTCTAAAAGAACCAAAAGGTCTGAGAACAATATTAGCACTGGAGAGAGTCCCCACTTTGCAAAAACTAAGTAGTTTTTCTTATGCCAACTTAATCCTTAAACTGCCCAGTACACAACTCCTTGCTCTTCTCTAAAACAACCAGTAATTATCAATATAAGTAAAAAACAGACACTAATTGGGTTCATGTGCAACACTTCTGTTATCAACTACTACATAGCATCACAACACAAATTCTGTACTGAAGTCAAGTATGAAAAAGGCTACTCAATTAAGGAATTCTTTTTAAACAGTGCTAGAAAAGAAAAAAGGTTCACATCAAACTTTTCCAAGAAGTTTTGTGCAGAATCTTTCCATCTCCACTAATAGCCATACCTTTATGAAAAAGAAATGCTGTTCTGTGTACAGAAGACACAAGTACAAGTGAATATCTTTCATTGCAGCTTGTAAAATAACGAGATAGTGCCCTTTAAAAATGTTTGTGTCTATGAGAAACAAGAGTTAGTAACATGCATACATCGCTTTTTCTCTCCAATAGGAAATAGTGTAAAGATTAATTCATTTTTTGAGTACATTTTGTGAGTACACTTTTGAGTACAGTGTACTCACTGAGACAAGGGGCAACAGGCACAAACTGGAACACAGGAAGTTCCATCTGAACAGGAAGAAAAACTTCACTGTGAGGGTGACAGAGCACTGGCACAGGCTGCCCAGGGAGGTTGTGGAGTCTCCTTCTCTGGAGATATTCAAAACCCACCTGGACGTGGTCCTGTGCAACCTGCTCTAGGTGACCCTGCTCTGGCAGGGGGGTTGGACTAGATGATCTCCAGAGGTCCCTTCCAACCCCTACCATTCTGTGATTCTGTGATACTTCTGAGAAATTTACTTACAGACTTTGAAGCAGTGCTAATATATTGCATCACCATTTCTTTTTTGGTATTAAAATCCTTTTCTCTCAATGGCATCTTCTTGTCTTCATTTAAATTCATATCTTCCTAGAATGGCGGAGAAAAAAAAAAAGGAAAAAAAAGACGTTTTAAATGTCATCCAGCAACACAGGTGTTTAACTATAAGAGACTGATTTAAAAAAAAGACACAAAATTATGAACTTGAGCAACTGAAAGATGTTATAAAAACAGCTTTTCGTAAGGTAGGTGTTACTCAAAACCATAAAAATATTTATGCATCTTCCCTAGCAACTCAGACTAAAAAAAAGTCAACTATGCCAGGATAAACAAGTGCATCACAACCACTACTAGCATAATCTCTTCTTAGAAATCACTTACAGTTTCACACACACACACGCATTAAACGACAGAAAAGCATTATTTAACACTTCCTAAACCATTTATAAATATGTACTAAAACTGGTCTCTTAGAAAGATCTTTTTAATGATATATCCATTTGTTCTATAATTCTGTTCCTCAGTTCCCAAATACTTAATCCTAAGAAGCAGAATCCGCTTTGCCCTAAAAGTAGTTCACAAACTAATATTCACCTTTGCAATAGCTAAGGCCCAAATTCTTGATGATTTGATCATTAAATCAACACCTTCAACTGTTATCAAAACTCCTGTCACAATTCATTCATCCCAACATAAACCCAGAGGTCAAAAAGAGCAGATGCAGAACCACATTCAAAGCCACACAGCAGCTATTCATTGACATTTCTGACACAGGGACTTCTACTGTTCCAGCCTAGAAATGCTCTAATCATTGTAATCAGTTCCACATCTGTGAGAAATGACACTTCCTATCATGCGGGGGGGGGGGCAGGGGGCGGAGGAAGGCTTTAAGAAACAATTTAGGCACACACACACACACACATATATTACAAGCACATACAGCATTACTATGGTCACCCAAGCTTAGCAAGAATTACTGCAGTTATTTTCAGCTGAGACTCACAAGGTGAATCTCCACCAGCCTTGGCAGGAGCAATGCTACAAAATCAGTGGGTAACCATCTTG
The DNA here is from genome assembly GCA_009819775.1 of Phoenicopterus ruber ruber. Lineage (NCBI taxonomy): Eukaryota > Metazoa > Chordata > Aves > Phoenicopteriformes > Phoenicopteridae > Phoenicopterus > Phoenicopterus ruber. The sequence continues at coordinate 182,268,911 of CM020215.1, read as the reverse complement.
ATATCAAAGCTATTTCACCTAGTCAGAAATCAAAGACAAACAGTAAACAAACTCATAACCCTAGAATTTTAAGGGGGGGGGGACACTAAACTAGTGACCAAAATTTTATAGTACATTGAAACTTAAGTTTCCTGGTCTTTCACCAGTTTTCGTATTGAGCAAGACAGAATCAAGTACAGTTCCTAGAAACATTTAGAGTTTTGTATAAATCCGAGCTGTGAGAAGACATTGCAGAAAATGCTTGACCCCTTAAGCTGAACTTCTTTGAAGTTAGGGTAATTTTGCGTAGATTTGGGATCATCCTCCCCACACAAATGTTACTGCTTCCTTTCCATAATGACCAGAAAAAGTTCCTCACTTCAGTCTACTATGCATTTAAATTATTACTTATTATTACTTATTATTTATTAAATCAGTATTAAATTAGTATTTTTGTTATTTATTTGATACTATAAATTCTATTTATATTCTATTCTATAAAATACTATTTGATACTTTAAATTCTCAACTGCTCAAAAAATCCTGATGCCTTATCTAAGCCATTTCCTTAGCTTAAAAATGCGGTGGGGAGAATCGAAATAAAGTCAGATTGCCAAAAATACTACAATGTTAGTATTCGCTCTAGCCTTTCATTTGTTACAGGTATTTCTCATTTTATGTAATATTGCAGTTTAATTAATTACCTTCTACTAAATGCACAACAACATATTTATGACTATTCTTTTTACCAGGCAACACATCTATTGAGGCATGCACATATGACAACCTGTACTATAAACTACTGAAATCAAGTCCAGCTTGACATTACCAGACAGATTTGTTTTTTTCTGCAAGTTCCAATAACTGTTTTGGAACGTTGTGCCTCAGGATTCCTTTGCACAGGGCTACAACTGTATAGCAATACAGGCTTCAAATGAAAATACACTTTACATGTATATTTAATAAGGGTAGCTGTATTTTATTTAATACTTAAGTTGTATTTTTAAAACCTACATAAACAGAAATGTAAGAACACTGAAACCAAAGTATTCCATTTTAAGTTTCACAAAAATATATGGCTAGGTCTTTCTCAATGTTCTCTGAAAGTTATCACATCTTCAGTACCTTGCCTGCAATATGCCACAGGTTTTTTTTCATAACATTGAAATGCATGTATATCTCACCTAACGGGGAAGGGAAAACAAAAAAAAAAAAAAACCCCACAAAGAAAAAGCCTTTCACATTAGCCTGTGTGAACTGGAAAGTTCATTCTTGTGTTTAAAGCAGTTTTGCACTTTTCAGACTTGCTCTTTTAAGTTTTTTGGAAAATAACCTCTCGACTTAAATAACAAAGAGAAAGCAAAGGGCTTGTTTTTCCTGGAAAAAAAACAAAACAAAACAAAAAAAAACCACCAACAAAACAAAAAACCCAAAACACTAAGTTCTAATCACATTTAAAAAAAAAAAAAAAAGGATGGAAGAAACCTGTCAGTACAAACTACATTCCATAATCCTAGATATAATAGTGGGTTTCTTTATAGGAAATATTCTGTCTGCGTGTGCAGTAAAAAGTAATTTATTTGCTGTTGTTTTTAACAAATGAAACATCATTAAAGCAATTGATTTATACAGATTAGAAGTATTCAGCATGTACAAGGGGCACGTCAGATGTGGCTTAGTTTATAAAATACTTCAACTCCATTCTTTTATTTCTTCTTAAATCATTTATTCTACAGGTGAGCAATACCTCTTTGGAAAAGAGGAATAAGTCGTTTCACACAGATATTTTCCTAATAGCACTAACAGAAATGAAAGGAGCTAAATGACAGTTAATTAATAGCTTTAACTATCTGGTTTTATCAGCTCTTTCATAATTTTTGCCACCAAAACCACACAGGATGCCCCTGTATAAAAGACTGGGAGAAGGAAGCAGTATGCTGCCAGGAAAACCCAAAGTATAAGGCAACGCATTCAGTGAAACTTCAGAATTTAGAAACTGCTCCCTTTGGTACTAACCAATTGTCTATTTTTATTTTGTGCAAAATTAGCCCTAAAAGCCAGGCTACAACATTCAAATTGTTCACCACTCCACCCCCTCCAAACCACTTAATTTGATCAGAACCGCAAACTAGAGGCTACAATATATAATTAGCTATGTAATCTACTGTGACTAAACTAGCTTTATTCCAGTCCATTCAAGTGTGGATAATCTGAAGCATCCTTTCTGTATCCCATGTTATAGCTAAAACAACAATGATAAAGTAGTTTATCAGAGACAGTTTAAGTGTTTTGTTATTCAACAAAACTAGGAAAGCATTAAAATTATCCAGGATGTCATCATTACTTTAACATATTTTTGCAAAGTAGTTATAAAATGTGAATGAACTGCTTCAGGATCCATGGATATAAGTACTTCTGTTTACCTAGACACACAGTACTAGGTTTCTGAAGATTTATTGAAAGTTTCCATTTTTTATGGCATAGTCTCAACATCATGCACTATCCTATACCAGAATCTCTGTGGGATGGTGGAGAAATACAACCTACACTTATGTAGCGGGGGGGTGTGCTGGGAGGCATACCTCGAAGTTTTATAAAAAACTCTCCCATTTCCTAGCATTTGAGCAAGTACCATTCACAGTGAAATTTCTTAACAGAAGTAAAATATCCTAGACACCAAGGTATACCAAGAAAAGTGGACCACATGAGAACAAGTACAAATACAAAAGTTGGTAACACAGTAAATTAGTCCTCTCCTTCATCATCTTAACCATCAAAATCCCAAATCCTATCTCTCAGTCATAGCTCTCAACAGTTCTACAAAAGCATCTTCAAAACTAAACTAACAATATTGAGTACTATGAATTACACATTCCATAAAGGTACTTATCTCATAGCACATTTAATTTCCTCCACATCCCAGTCCCTGGTACTCCCTTTGTGTTTCAAGAGTTACTTGTTACTTGCTGTGAGGCAGAGGAAGAAATAATAATCATCACTCTCCTTGTTAATGTCCTCTTGTGCTCTTCAGATTGCATCACTCTCTTCTCTCATGGCCATTCCATGTTTAGTTTTCAATTGCCCAAAATGTCATCATCATCATGACAAAAAATCTCAACCTATTGAGGTAGTACCAATGCCACAGGAACTTTTCAGCAAGTGACTGCTCTTTTGTAGCATGGTAACAATGACAGCTAAGGAAGGAAGCAAATTTGAGACTGCATGTGCAGGCATGCTGCTTTGGAGGCAAGAACCTTGCGTCTTTTGTGCAAAAGTGGCATGGAATATAAGTTCAGAACAAAACACTGCTGTGACATTCAAAGGCATAAAATCCCTTTGTAAAGGTTTCAGGTTGTCTTGAAAACAAGCAGGACTCCCCATTTCTTGTTCCTCCTCAAAATCTGTTGCTTAATCTCACTTCTAATAATCAGAAACCTTTAGTTTCTATTTAAAATATATTTGGAGCAAAATGTTGTCAAAATAATTCAAAGGCTTCATCCCCTGAGAAACATCCCAAAAAACACGCAATTACAACTCACAGCAAGAACAATATTAATAAATTCAGGTAAAGATCAGAACACATGCACAAAAGAAAGCTTCCACCTGTCAGTTAGCCATGTTGTCATTCTTTAAGTAACAGAAATCAGTGTAAGACTCTTACCATCATTTTTTCAAACAGCGCTATGATTTCTCTTTCCGATAGGGGTTTTGGAGCAAAATCCTCCGCATCCATAGGTGTGGATGACCAATCTGTAGAATGTGACTGCTTCATATGCGGCAGAGGAGGTCTTTCCTTTTTACTTCCTGGAATTCTTATACTGGCAAATCTATCCAACTGAAAACAGAAAAGGTATAACGTATCACATACTGTTTCCATTCTATGTAATCCTAATTAAAATGGGTGTTCTTGGAAGCTAAACATCCTTATTTTTCTGTGGTAACTTGCCTGTTATTTAACTGTCTTATTTTAAAGGGTTTTCCTAAGGATAAATGATATAGAATGGTCAGTTGCTTTAGCACTTGGGTTAACAGACCAGAATCCCATTACATTATGGAGAAATCATGCAGAACATGAGAATTTTATGGAAAGTTTGAAGGAAAAGGTATCTACAAAACCAGTTTATGAAGAGTTCTTCCCAACCATTACATGTAGAATATGAAAAAGCAGGCTTATTTACCAAAAGTACAGTTTTAAAATGTTTTTTGTTACTCTGAAACAACTGTACTCCTAACATTGTAATAGAATATACAGATACACAAAGAAACTACTTTTTATTAAAAGACAAGTTAGCATAACTAAGACACTGTTCTATTTATTTTGTATTTGGATTACGTTATCCAAAACTTAATGCCTTGCTGTTCTCCTATTACTTAGAAATTCATTTAGGAGAAGCATAAAAATCATCAGCTCCTTCCTAAAGTTAAGTAGGATACGCTTATCATTTCATAAATAATCCTTAGGACTTACCACCAACATAAGACAATCACTCTGACTTTACCCCTTCAAAAGCCAAAAAGACTTCTTTGGAAAAGTGGTTTGGGTTGTAGGGGTTTTTTTTAGTGGTTAGATATTTATCAGCTTTTCAATAAAGACTTACTAAGTGAAATTTTAAACATTTTCATTGTTAGAGCTTGTGTGTTTTAATGTATATGGGCAAGGACCAACAGAACACAAAAGCAGCTGACATAATAAGATGCACTAAATCGTAATCATCTTTGTAGCAGCCTTTTGAACAGATGTGAGCACAAATATTACACTTGTCAACACAGAAGAAAGTTACGGTAGCATTTGATGCACAAGAGATTTTGGACAAGATTTCAACCATATCAGTAGACTTACATCTTTGAAATGCTATGCAAAAATATTCTGAGACTTGAATATATCTTGAAGATAAGTATCTTGAGATATCACTTAATAAGAATATCAAAGTTACCAAACTGAATGACAAGTTATTATAGTGTCTGTGGAATTAAGATCAGAGAGAGCAAAGAAAATTAGTAGCAAAAATAGGGTACAAGTGTTCCACTCTAGTCAGAGCAAGAATTGACTATTATACGCCCATGAAGAGAGGTTTAGAGGAAAAACAAAAAGACTTTAATTCTTCCTGTTCAAAATTGAAAAGGAACAGTTTTTGGAACACAGAAATAGATTGTAAGCCACTCACATACAGATGGTTGTAGAACATGCAAAAGCAGAAAATTAGTATAGCATAAACATAAAAGAGCTCAGCATGGATGATGGGGCCCTTCAGTGTCACATCAAACCAGCAGGCAATGAAGAAAGCACACTCTACAGGAATAATTACATAGGCAAGACCCAGGAAGAAAGAGAATGCAACAAAAGCAAAAGGGAGGGTAACATCATTGGAAGTGAAGTATAGAGTCATCCGTGGCAGAAACCATCTTACATCTTGACCAGACAGCAATTTCCCTTCATGTTTTTAAAATCAGAAGTCTATGGCAAGCATGGGGGGATGAAGCCAGATTGCAAACTGCAATGACTAGACTAGAATCTTAAAAAATCATATTATATGAGATTTTTCTCCTCAAACAATGGCTTTTACAGAGCACTGATGAAAGGCAGCACACCTGCTCCAAAGAATGAGTGAGCCAGTAGCTTCTCCGTGCCCCTCTGTTCACTACCAAGTGCATAACCAAAAAAAGAAACCATTATATTTGAAGATTCTTTGTATGCAGACTTGAAGCAAGGGTAGAGGGAAGACATTTTGGCTGAAATAATAGATTTCAGCCCATGGTTCAGTCAACAGAGAATTGACTAAATTAGGTTTGAGAGAGGTGTGCTCTACACCCCTTATCCCATCTCTCCTGAAAAATCTCAGCCCCTTCCTTCCAGTCCGTGTTCCCCAAGTGTCCCCTCTTCCTTTCCCTACTCCCCACAGCAGCGGCAATAGCAGTTCTGGCCAGGCAGAACCACCCCAGTCTCTGCCACGAAATACCCCGTGCAGTCCCGGAGCTACTCTTGCTGCACTAGGACCAGGCAGCACCAGCTCAGGGATGAGAGCCAGTTCATGCTTGAAAAGGGATATTTCACATCCTTTCACTTGTTCACATTTTTAGTTTATGCTTTGTTTTTAAGCTGCTCTTGAATGTGTATGGTAGATGTTTTGCAACCTTACAGATTAGGCCATAACTTTCATATTCCCCGTATTCCCCAAATCCTATACCACTTGTCCTAGAGGAGGGAAGCACACTCTTGGAGTATTTTTGATCAGGCAGATCATGTAAAACAAAGTGAGATACTAGGATTATAAGCACATTTAAACATGTGCCAAAAATTACTTTAAATAATTTAAAACAATGCAGTGTAAAAATAAGATTTCCATAAATTAAAAGAAGGAAATTCACAACAAGACCTCCACAGCAGTACAGTGTGGGTATTCTACATACACTTCTCTTTTGAATTATACATTGATAGTGCTTCAAAAAAAGTTAATACCTCTCAATATTCCATACATGCGAATAATTTCATGGTCCACAGAAAGCACTATACAGAAAGAATAGAAATTTCATTGCTTGGTTGTAATGAAATCTACCACTGATGCTGCTGGTGATCCAAGTGCATAGAGCAGGAAACGGTAAAAATATAGTTCAATAATCTTCCATGTTACATCAAAAACATTTTAAATCAGGCTAACCAATGGGGAATATCTAAAGTTAGCTTTGATACAAAGTGTCACTACAGTTTAAAGTAGGTTTGACCTTCTCTCTTTTCTAAAAGATGTCTGCCATTTTTTTGTATTTATTTTACCAATAAATACATACAGACCCATACAGGAACAGTGTTTTAGGACAATAATTTTCTGAAAGGGACAAACTTTTCCCTTAAGCTGTTTGTAGGGCCAACATTAAAATTAACGAAAGAATAAACAGGGCTTTGTATGGTCGATACAAAGTATTTCCACAGTAAAGTCTCTTTGAAATTCTCCAAACTAATATCTGTTTTGATGCACTGATGGAACTCAGAGTAGATTATCCAGAGTTAAGAGTTCAAAGGCAATAAGGAGTGAGAAGAAAATAAGAGTGCAATTAAATACTTCCGGGCCCTCAAAGGAGAAAACTAGAATTTTTTTTTTTTTTTTTTTAATACACTATACAAAAACATAACAGGGAATCTCTAACCAGCTCATTAATTCAAACAACAATCTATTCCTATCATCATAGCACAGTGTTACCAAAGATGAGGAAAACTGTATTTCACATACATAATCTAAAAAGAAACAATAGTAAAATAATTAGATACTGAGTACAAAAATACTGCAGAAATATTTATTAAAAGCTATTCTCTTCCAAATTGTAAAAAAAAAAAAAAAAAAAAACTGCCCATGTAACCACAATATAGGCTGCGTAGTGTCTTAAGTTTAAAAATTATGTGATATTGAAAGGAGAAGTGAAAGTAACTAAAAACAAAACTTAACTCTGGAAAGGAAAAAATATGGAAGGTAGGAAGAGTTTCCTATCCAAAGGTAAGCATAATTCTAGAAATAACACAGACGCACTACTATCTTGTTAGAGAAAACTAACAGAGAAAGTCTTTTTTGGTCAAAAGGCAGGGGTTTTGGTCTGCTTGTTTTGGGGTTTGGGTTTTTTTTTCGTTTTGTTTTTGCTTGTTTTGTTTGGTTTGGTTTTTTTTTAAGGTGGGAGAGAAGAGGAAGAGGAGGGAAAAGATAAACAAAAATTAACAAGGACAGCAGAGAAGCTGTTAAAGATATAATTCACACAGTTCTCATTCCTAAGACTAGATCCCCCAGCATGAAAGGCATGAGGAGTCTTCTCTCATAAACTTGAATTTGAAGCAATGAGTTGTTTGTATATATTTTAGCTTTTATGTCTTTATGCCTCCTACCGCCAGAGGTTGGAACATCTATAAAGCCATGTACTTTATTCTGTCACTTCGCGCTCTCCACGAGACAAAAACAGCAAGGCAACTGAAACAAAATCTTAATGTTAGAACTGAAACACAGTGAACCATGGTCAACACATGAACATGGGTTACCATGAGGCTGCTTTTCAGTAGCATTTTACATTTACCAGCCTGAAGATTCTCAGGGAGCCTTGGCAGAAACCCTATTATGGCCCCCTTGCACTGTAAGAGAGTTTAAAACCATCTTACGGTAGTGTTTCTTCCACTGCTCTGCTCCATCACAAAGCTCTGTGAAACTACAGCTTCAGAAGTACGGCCGCCAAACCCTACTGACAAGCTCTAGCAGTGTATGAGGTGCAAAGCAAGTTACTGTATGTACACAGTAACAGTGCTGACAGCATCTGCACAGGGAAGAGTTGTCTCAATAATCACTTGGCAGACAAGGTATGTGATTGAATGATGAAGTTCTCACATGACTTTAAATATAAAAAATTGTGCACACAGTGCCAAAAAGATCTGAGCTGTGCTTTTTTATTACTAGTAGTATAAGAAAATGTGATCGCTTATTTCGAAAGTGGTATTGTCAGAGTAATATTCAAATCCCATAGGGATTTAATTTCTAATGAATATTTTTAAATACAGCCACATTAAAGAAGTTACTTGAAAGAAAGTAACTGACACAGGTAGGACGTATCAAAAGCTTTCTTCAATGCTCGTTACCTGTATGAAGGACAGGAGGGAAGGACATGCATGCAGTGGGATCAAGACTAAAGGAAAGGACTGTCTCTTAAGGCTATATGCTAAAAAGCCCCTCTGCACACAAACAAAAGAGCACAGAAAGACAATGGTGGGTGGTGGAACCCAAATAATACTTTCACCTGTTTCATCCCAAACTCATCACAGAAACAATTAGCCCATCAAAGGCTTATCTCCACAAGCCCAGATGAACACAGAGGCACAACAGCAGGTAGGGAGAACCCAAGTTATTAATTCAGAGGAAGGGACATGCTGTCCAGGCTCCTCCAAGGCTATCCCAGCAAAGCTGCTGTCCTATGGTCCAGGTCTGACACCCACCCCATGAGTCAACATGATCAGCTCTCCAGAGCACCTTTCAGACTGAGGGGTGTTACTGCTTAGGCATGTAAGACACATTATGGGATGAAGGGGAAAAACATTTTGGAATTGTGCAAGAGTTATTTTGCAATGTTTAAGGGAAGAACTAAAGGCAGGGAAAAGGATGGATCTCAGTGATTTGGAAAGGAAAAAGCACGGGAAAATTATAAGATAAGGGGATAAATAAGGCCAGCTGTGTGTAAAGAAGTTTAGTAGTTGGTACACTAATCTGGCCATTCTCTGTACCCAACCAGCACAGTCTGTCCTACCTCATTAAATTCTATTTCTAACTATTTTCCCGAGTAAGATGTTCTACTTTATATGCCCATGTGTGTACGGAGGCTGCTCATGTGTCAGCAACAGGATCAGACCATGTGTCAGAGGGACCACAGACCAGCAACTGGAGAGACCACAGTGAGTGAATTTAAGCACCAGCAACTTGAGCAGGACCTCAGTTGTGTCAATGGGGCCAGCAACTAGAATGAGTGAGGGTGGTGAGTGAATGATCACTAGCAACTATCAAGCTGGACTAGCCAGCAAGAAGGTGAAGCGGCCTGGGAGCAGGGGAATGTGTATCTGTAAGGGCAAGAGGAGAGGAGGAGCCGGCTAGAGGAGGGATAAGGGAAGCTCTGGACAGCTGCCAGAGAGACCACAGGCTCAAGGTGGGGGTCAACTGGGAAATGCACCTGTGTGTACACAAGTCTCTCTAAGGGGTGGCTCCTGAGGGAGTTCGCTTCTACAGGGGTGAGGGCAATCCTGGCCAGCTGATGGAGATTTTTGTCTCTGTGCACATCTGTCTTTCTAAAGACAAGGCCACAAGGGGAGTTACCTAATAGAGGGACCGTAGGAGCCCCACCAGCTGCCAGAGACCTCTGTGTGTGTGTCTCGGTGAGTGAGGAGGTCTGTATCAGCAACTGGAGTGAGTCTGCAGCCTCAGGGGCTCGTGTGACCAGATGCCAGCCACAGCGAAGTCTGGGATCTGGGGGCCAGCATCCAGGTAGTGAGCTTGTGAGCCCACCTGCTGTAAGAGCCAAAATGAAGCAACCATCACAGGATGAATGGCAAAGTTTTATTTGGTTCTTATTTCATAAGCTCACTATTATTCCAGTGATAGCCTATGAAATAATAAAGTGATTTTATGCACACACCATGGACCCGAAAATCAAAGTTACAAAGAAATCCACAATACAACCCTTCTGGTTCATCACACTTTCTGATCAAGTCCCTAGAAAGTACATCTCTTTGTGCTCTCATTTTGATCTTAGTGAAGACTTCTTATACCATTCTCTGTAAGACAATAGTGTCTATTGAACTTACACACTTGATAATGTAGAAATCGATGGATTAGTTAGTGCTAAGACTAATTGCTGGCTCAACAGCTTCTCAAGACATCACCTCCTAAGAGAGCTGCTATGCAAGCAGGAATGAAAGGTATTACTTCCCTGCCATCCTGCCTCCCTCATCTTCCTCCCCCCCCTTAATTAACACGTCAGATCGTCTATAGCCACATTAAGAAATTTCTCAAAAATAAAATCCAACACGTGCATGTGTAACCACATTCATGATCACTGAAAGAATTCCCTAGTTCTGCCAGTGCTTCACTCCAGCCTTAATTCAATGTCTTTCTCAGGAACAGAGGACAACCAGTCAGACGAGAATGGGACATCCATGGAAAAACCTGATGGCATCAGCTACTACTGAGGGAACAAGACTTGCTTTGAGGCTGTTAACAACTGGAGGTCATGTTTAACACAAAACTGACACATATTACTGTCAGCCAATAAATTCAGTATCATTCTTATAAACACAGATGCTCTATTTAAAAACAGACTTAATTGCTTTATATTGTTGAATTTGAGCTAAACGTAAAAAACAAATACCACAATAGATTATCAATCATATTTTACTTCAAGTTATTGTTGTAACTCTCAAAACTGTGTGCTTACACTCAGTTTCCAGTTAACTGAACAATTTAGGTTGGAGGTGATTAAGCATTTGCAGATGATAACTCCTAGAAGAACCCAAACAGGAGAAAACAGTTATTTTCTGAGGAATGCTGCTAACACCTCTGCTTTGTGAATGTTCTGGGAACCAACAAATGAAGCTGAATCAACTGGCATGGCTGGTCATCTTTATGATCACAGAGAGGAAGTAGGTAGGAAATAAGGGAAATGATTTAGCAGCAGAGGTTACCTACATTGAGGACAGAACATTACATCATCTGGGTCTTACCTTTCTTCTCCATATCCAGACAGAAGCCCTCAGACCCAAACAGGCACAACAAGCACAATGCCAGAAAAAAAGAATAAATACTACGTTTTTGTAGAACAACCTCCAACAGTGTTTAATGAGACTTTTACTAAAATAATCTGGACTATGAATGTTGGTATCAATGCATCTTGACTAACAACAGCTGTTTATTGTACACAGATTAGATTTGTAAAATGAGACTAAAAATTTATTTTTGACTTTGCATATAAAGTGTATTTCCTATTGCCCGTATTTGGAGCAACATCTTGTAGGTCTCCAAAGTTAAAAGTTACCATGCACACTGTCCACATATCTAGCCAGAAGGATTTTATCTAAAAAGGGATGCTAACCATACTTAAAGTGGTGGACCTAATCCACTATCTCATCACTGGCTGAGCAACCTAAATTTTGTTAAATACACAAATACTATGAACATAAGCTACATTTCTTTATAAAAACTGTTTAGACTGTATTTACTGTAGTGATTGGACTCCAGCATTCAGAAAAAAATAGCAGCTGTACCAAATTAGCAGGTAGCAGATGGAAGCATTAGTTAGGTTTATGCAGGATACGAAAGTTATGAAAGTAGGCCTGTCATAACTGACAGCAAAAGGAGTTTACAGCTAAAACATTATCTGAAGTCATGAAAAAAAAAAATCTTAGAAGAATTCATAAAAAAGCTATCCTTTTTCAAGGTAAGCAGTAGCACAGTACAGCAGCATTGCCATGGAAGATACACTTCACGATATACTGAAAAAAACCCAGAGGACTAAAGTTCCTTTGTCCACCAGTCTTTGATTCCTTGACTTTTCCTTTCTTTTTCATTCTTGGAGACAGGGCTTACCAGATTAGACATTAAGTGCATCAGTCTGGATGCAAGCTAACATATCGATTCAACAGCTGCACCATACCATATGGATCTGAGGTTTCTGGCACTAGCTCTGTGATCCCTGCACTTGGGTTTAGCACAAAGAACAATGATGCCTGGAACATGGAAAGCATATAAATCAAGTCATGCAAAGTCCTCTCACATTAAGGTTGAAGCCAACAGATTTGATGCCCTTGAAACAAGAACAACTACTGTATCTCTTCATATTCCATTTCTCCAGCTGTACAAAGCACACCAAATCTACACCAATTTCCTACAACAGAAATGGTAAAATATTACCCTCTGTTACCATCCCAAATCCCTGTGCAAAGCTCTGGGACGTTCCTACAGAAAAAAAATTAACCTAAAGGCTCCAGATCAAAATGCTACAAAGTAACGACTGGCTTGGATCTCTGTTTTCTTCACCACATGAACAGCAAAACTTCCACCCAAGACAAGTTTATGGAGCATGTATTACTAGAGGATGTCACTGCATCTTTATTCTAAGAGAGTAGTCAACCCAGTATCAGAGAAAAGTCCTGACTACATGAAACGCGTTATTTGCCACAAATGAGGTATCGCTACTTCTGACACCTCATTATGAGGGTACAGGATTACAGAATTGTTATGGTTTAACCTAAACTGCGTTACAAGAAGTACTGAACAGTCGTCTTTCTTCCTCTCCCCACTCCTATTCTCATGAAGAAAAACACACACACACACATATATATATATGGACCATCAAGACACTGATGATGATCACTAAGCACAATTTATTAGCAGAGTTCTGACATGAAATATACAGGTACAAAATCTTCATTTCCGGGCTAAAGGAATGAAGACAAGAGTATTGCTTATAGCTTTGCTCTTTTTCTCGGTGTCCTTCTCACTCTGCCTTATAAATCTGCAGGACAAAAAGTACTGCCACCCTCAATTTTCAAGTTCACATGTTTTTGATTGCCTGCTATTTACATACTCAGTAAACACAGTTTCACATCTAGAAAGTCTGCTCAAGTACTACAGCATAGCTCAATCTCCCAGTCATTTTGCCAGTCATTTTAATCACAGAAGCCAACAGCTCAATCGCGAAAGTCTGCTGTAACACCCTGATGTAGACACATGACAAAGAATTAGTAGAACATTAACAACACAGGAAGGAAGGAGAACACAAAGTTGAACAAATCCTATGTCTTCATTTGAAATAATTAATATTCTTGGTGGATGGGGAACACACAGAATACGGATTGCATCAATTTATTTCAGTATCTTTGTAAGTAAAAGCAAACCACTATTTTCCCTTACCAGCAAAAATACTTCACATAAGATCAAAGAAGTTACTTCCAATGATTCTGAGTCAAAGACCTCTTAACATCCTTTTCCTCCTTGAAGCTCCAGAAGATTAAAAAAGTATATTCTTTCACTGACAGTCAAATTGCTCTACAAGATTAACTTCTTACTATATGAGAAATTCCACTGGTAGCAGTAGAGCTTTTAGTAAGAGAAAGACTTGCATAAACCAAGATAGAAGAATCCCTTTCATTAGATGACTTCTTATTCCTAATACGCTCAATCTCCCAGAGATGATTTTACCTTTGAGAGCAAATCATTTAACTAATGGTAGAAAATTAAAAGTCACAGAGTTTAGGCCTGTGCACAATCACATCTTGAATGTGTAGAATGTATTTCACTCTGAATCTTGTTTCTCTGTATACCGGAAATAATAAAGCCTTTCTTATCTTTACAGCAGTGGCTATGAAATCAGTCAACATAACTTTATGTTATAAGGAATTTTATTTAGACAAAAATGAAATGTATACTAAGATACGTTTTTTAATAAAATTCTGTTAATGTGCAGGTTTTTTTAATCTTTACAAACCATTTGTTGGAATGTGGAGCACTTGAGATAGAAAACAGGCTTGCTTCCACAAAGATCTTGCAGGCAGATAATTTCTCAGATACCTACCTGCCACTCCTCTGTGGAATAAGAATAAGATTCCTGTCTTCATAGTTTGTAAACAAACAAGCTGAAAGAAGCATGTGTTGATTGTGTAAAAAGCAAGGTGTTTCTGAACTTAATGAGGATTTGTCACTAAAAGCAGACAATTCATCAGCATCTCAGGAATAATCCAATACAATTCAAATACTGAAAAGCAGTCTGCATTTTAGACTCTCAAAATGTTGCTAACTTACCTAAATTAAAAAAAAAGTTCCTGCTTATCATTATACAACACTGTATTTGTAAGAAACAGACTGGGAGTAATAAAATACAAATATTTTATAAAGCATAATGCAGCAGAGAGCAAGTTAACATGCAAATGATTGCCCATGAGAAGAAACAAAATTTATTTCATTGAAAGCAACAAAATCAAGGAATCTTAAACCTTCAATTTCTTAATTTTCTCTTACTACAATTTTCCCCCTTGTCGCAAAAGGAATTTGGAGAAAATACCTTTGACAGTTTTTGTGCTTGGTATGAAATGTCAAAACTGCTCCGCTCTGAGCCACGTTTAAGTTGCCCAAGACTCAGATACTTAGTAGTATTAGCTGTTTCCCAGAATCAGACACAGAAAGACTAAACCAACAGAAAACTCAAGAGGGACAAAATGTGTGAGCTGGAAAGCATACCCTTGTTCCAAGATGAAGTTGCAACTGAACAAAATACCCACCTTTAAAAGCATATGCCACTGCAACACTTGAGTTTTGTTTTTTGGTGGTTTGGTTTTTACTGTTAGCCTTTTACTAAACAGCTGTCATTTCGCTTTTAAAAGAAATGTATATACATGGACAATTTGGTACTACTTTGCAGGTGATGCTTCTTTGTGAAGGGGCCTTCAGTATGCTCTGAGAGATTTGAGGAGTCAAGAAGATTGCTTACTAGAGAGATATCAGGTTCTTTGTCCTTATTCCAACAAACACAATAAACCTGCTGACTTGTGGTGGCTACCATTACAAGGTGGACAAGCTCAATAGGCTAAGGAAGGGATACATGCAATAAGGCAGTAAGCTAGCCTCTTCAAAAAAACAAAAAACAAAACACTCCCCCCCCCCCAAAAAAAAAAAAAACAGCAACAAAAAAAAAAGCCCAAAACCACCACTCAAACAACCCACACCACAAAAACAAACAGCCAGCAAGTTCTTGTGCATCCAGACTATAACCCTTATAAGACACTTCCAAAATTAAGTTCTGGTTACCAAAAAATACTTTTGCTTTGAGAGAATTGTGAACATTTCAGCTCACCAAGAAAAAGCACAAGAATCAAGGTTGTATTATCAACCCAGCAGACTCAAATTTCTTAATGACCATTTCCAGCCCATGAAACTCTGCTAAAGAAATAGCAACAGGTGATTTAAGTCAGTCTAGGAATGATGGGTGGAAGCAATATGCTCAACACTACTAACTTTGCACACCTAATCAACAGTAACCAGACCATTGATTCCTAAACTAGGAAACAGCAGCGTTCCTCAGCACAAGTGTGTTGCACATCATCCAGCATAAAACTCTCTACATTTCAGCTCTCAGTTATGCACGGAAGTACTTCAGTAAGAACTCTGCATAAGACTGAATTCATAACAGCTGATCTTTAGATGCCTACAGAACATTACTTCCTAGGTAAAATCAAAGACTTTGTAGAATGATCCACTTCTAGAAAAACTATTCTTACCTACAAAAGAATAGTACAGACAATGAAATAGGTAACCTCAATAGCAAGGAAAAAAAAACCTGCTTTGTGATACAGAACCTCATCTGCTATTCAAGAGACAGATGAAGTCTGAGAAATACAGCGTTAGCATGACACTGAATATACCTAACACTGTTTCAAGCAAGCATTAATGAGTTTTACAAGCAACTGTTAGTTTGTTAAATATGGTATTTTAAGCTAGCCATGCAGCCTAAGTAACTTTAATATTAAACATGCAATCACAGATATCTTAACTATGCCCCATGTAAACTGGCACAATTACCTGTGTCAAGCTCATTTAGCCATCATTAGAGCATACTTCAAAGCCATCCATAGATCTTTGCTACTCCCACTGAGTACATTACAGATAATTAACAGTTTAGTGAGACTTTGCCAATTAACTAAATTAACTTCACAATTAAGATAGTTTCTTGTATCAATAAGGTTTATTGCTAATGCATTAAAAATAAGGTTGTTAGCTTAGCAAAGCCAAAGCAAAACTTAAGTTGTCTTACCACATCATCTGTCAGTGTCTTGATATTTAAGTGCTGTAAATCAAACAGGAAACCAATGATATCACAATTGCGCAGTAAAAAAAAAACAACAAAAAACCCAAAGAAAAAAGCAAGCGTCAGTTATAGTTACTGTTATTCAAAATAAGATGCAAGTTAAACGGTATTGAATCATGGCACTTGAAATGAAGTCATAATTTCTTGGCACGTTGTACTTTGTTGGCTCACAGTGCATAGCAAGTTACACAGGGAATACAGTGTAGATTCAAAAAAATCTGTAACCTGATTCTTAGACAGAATAATACCAGAAGAATATAAACAAAGCACAGCTTGAAACAAATTGTGGTTTATTATATTTTATAGCTAAATATACTAGAACAGAAGACCTGGTCATAACTCAGCTACTAGAATTGTGTCTTCTCAAAATGGCTGTGGGGACACCACCAAGGAATCAGTCCAGAGACTCAACAGAAGAACATGGAGTTCCTCAACAGCTCAAAACTATCTGCCAAGCTGCAACACTCAAACAACTAAGACTGTTAACTACTCTCAAGCAATGCCTGCATAGCAAGCAGAGCATGAAGTTATGAGTAGAAACTGACATCAGCATTTATTAGTAGTAACATCCAAAAATCTACAGATCACTGACTGCTGTGTGAAACAACAGTTCCTGAACCAATTCTTTTGCTCTCCACTGCACATTGACAAACACAGCAAGTGCTAGGATGCACAGCTCTTGCACAAAGATGATTAAGGGACTGTAGCATCATGTCTCCTATGGGAAAAGGCTGAGGGAGCTGGGGCTGTTCAGCCTGAGGAAGAGAAGACTGAGAGGGGACCTCATCAATGCTTATAAGTATCTCAAGGGCAGGTGTCAAGAGGATGGGGCCAGACTCTTTTCAGTGGTACCCGGTGAAAAGACAAGGGGCAACGGGCACAAACTGGAACCCAGGAAGTTCCGCCTGAACATGAGGAAAAACTTCTTCACTGTGAGGGTGACAGAGCCCTGGCACAGGCTGCCCAGGGAGGTTGTGGAGTCTCCTTCTCTGGAGATATTCAAAACCCACCTGGACGCAGTCCCGTGCAGCCTGCTCTAGGTGACCCTGCTCTAGCAGGGGGGTTGGACTAGACGATCTCCAGAGGTCCCTTCCAACTCCTACCATTCTGTGAAAACCAAAGAGCAGCACTGAAGAACATTGGCGACTGATGAGTCAGTGTTGCAAGGATCCCATTTATAGTTTTTATTGAAGAGGCTGAGAACAGACTTGTCAGGGAAATGGGAACAATGTGAAGTTGCATACTTAGTGAGATAGACTCTTACCCTATTCTTAGACTCCCCTCACTGCCTAGTGTACAAAGGTTGGCAGCAGCTACAGCAGTTGTCAACAGCTATACTCAAATTAATCAGATTTGGAAACTCTTGCTTTGTCTTCACCAAGTCAACAATACTTAGGCATCATTACTTATGAAATATTCCCTAGCTCTTCCCTCAGAATTGAAGAGTAATTTGTGTTAAATATTATCCTATGATAGCTCTACTCTGAGTATTGTCAAGAAACTAAGGAAGAAGCATCTGATGAATGGCTATAAAATTAAAAAGCAAGTGAAGCATGAGGAAACACTCAGTACTCAGTGACACAGTGCAATAACAAAAAAAATTGGAGTTAGGTCAGTACTGAACTTATGACAATCCCATTCTATGTTCTAATAGATGAGGATTTCTAACAAATGAAAACAACAACAAAGTGAAAATATTTCAACCCAGTCAGGAGACTGAAGATCTGTATTCCCAGTCTTCCCATTGGTGTTCTCATGCTGCAGGGGTAGATGAGACTTTTGCCCCACACACTGCTATGGAACTGGGTTTTATGACTTGTTCTTCCCATTCTGCTAAATAGCTACAGAGACAGCATGAGCGTTAATTTCTGTCATTCGCAAGAGCTCACAGTTTTACATTTAGAAAGTTGGTGGTATAATACCTCTACCCTTAAATGATCAAAACTGCAGGAGAAAGCACTAACATATGGTCTTACACTGCAACTTGGTAAGAAAGATCGTAAAAATTTATTCCTTTTTCATACACACAACTTAAATCACTAAGCCTTAAGCAATGCACAGATACCATACATACATACAGCTCTTGTAACGTGGTAGGAGACCAAGTAATCTGCTTAGAATGAAAATCTTCTGCATTATATGCTTTGAGGTGGAAGTTTGAGATTCATGTCAAACTCGTGCATTCCACTGAAGAGACACAGGAAGCACAACATCAGGTTCACTTCCATTTAGGAACAGATGTTGGATGTTCTGCAACTGCTCTGTACAGACACCATCATCATCCATGGATTCAAGGCAGTATCTTTCAGATTCAGGTTTTGTTCTTTGAAAAAGACAAAGTTAATGGGATAGTTCAAGGCAGTGTGGTACCTTTCAATTAAGCTTCGAAATTCAGCAGTGGAATTCACCGTGATAAAGGGTGAAAAGATCCCCATTTTGTACATCAGAACACCTCACTGACCCAGGTCATCTGACTAATTGGTGAAAAAAAGACTACCATGCAACCAATTAAGGACACCATAATGGTGTAAGAAACTCAAAATACAGATACGAGTCTCCTAAGTCTTCAGCTTACTGGCTACCTACAGTACAGGAGTCTAAAAATACCAGTGTGTGACCTCTTTCAGACAATGTTATGGGGTCTGATTCGAAAGTAACTGCTACAAGGAAGTGAACCTACTTAACCAGCACTCACCTATCAACACCAGTGACATTGCATTTGGAGATTTCTTATCAAGTAAGAGAAACCCCATACGAACTACAACCTGGTGTTCAGATCTTTTAGCACTCTGATATTAAAGGGCTGAAGGACGTGCAGTAAGACATCTCAAAAGTCTTACTCTGAATTTTATGTTATAATATTTCTCAGTCAGAGGAGCTGGTTAAAACATGAGAACTCAAGTGATCTTTTTCCCCTCTCCCTCCCCAAGTCCTTCTCTTCTGGCAAAGCTGTACAAAGTAAAACCAGTTGCCAACTTTCCTGGTCTTCTGTAGCATTCAGGGATGCAGAAATGTGGAACATTACATGTGCTCTTAACAACACAATCTTACCACACTAGATCTTTTAATGGCATTAGGTTTAGAGGAGTGCTGTTACTCAAGAACACAGTATATTTTTAATCTTGCCAGGCCAAACAAACAAAACAAACATTTCTAATAAGGGGGGAAAATAATTAGACCACAGTTAGGTAGAGGTTGGAGTGCTTTACTACCACAGGAACATATTTTTATTTTCAGGCCTGGATATGTCAGTTCACAGAAGTAAGACATTCTGCTCAAGCGAACCAGTTGCCTTAAACATAGGCCTGCAGGTAAATAAATCTGGCCTAAGTAATATATCTGTAATATTCAGTTACTGCTAAAAACATGATATAAGCTTACAGAATATTGCTTTGCAATGGATGAAAATACTAATATGCTATTGTGTGCCTTCCAGGAACTACTCCAGAATAACAAAATTACTGCTTTTGAGAACATAGGAGCTAGGTACAAGTATTCCTCTAGTCTGTTTATCATGTAGAAGATAGATACGCAAAATTGAAAAACAAATTAACGATATTTTTAAGTACATTGACATCCTGTTTTCTAGTCAAAGAGATACAAAACCATGAAGAGATTAAGGAGTTAATTAGGATACTTTAGAAATCCAGATTTATCAGTAACACCTACAGTTGGAAAAGCAGAAGTATCACTATTGCTTAGTCTTCAGCTATACGAACACATTCATAAACAACTAACATTTTGAAGTTACATTTTCCAGGGTAACTTAGTTTTTAGTTCGGGACATGGAGAAAGAGCTCATTTTGTTATGCAATTGAGTAGAAGCAGTTCAATTAAAGCTAAGTCACAATTAAAAGAAGCGTATAGATGTATCATTTTTGAAGAAAGCAAGCGATCTAACATAGAATTACCTGTTATTGAAGATTATGTCCCTCAGGCATACTGGTAAATAAGTGATTTCATTGGACACAGGATATAGATATATATTCAGTGTCAAAAGCCCTAATCTCAAAAACATCAATGACAGTGAGGGCCTTAGACAGAAACCAAAAGGTACAACAGGACACAACAGCTGAGGTTCACAACACATGCACAAGACAATGACTACTCACAGAACGGAAAGAGCACGGTGTCTCTTGAAAAGGTCATCTATGATTAAGCCATGTGGGATACAACTTCTGCACCACCCAGCTAGGGAAAGTAAGCCAAATACTATTTGGCTTCATGTATATTCACAGTGAAGAATCTTATCGTCATACAGAAGAGGATGATCTTATATTGCATATGCAAACAGTAGCACATACTGAAAGTTAATCTGCAAGACAGAGTTTAACAAGTTGAGGCATTGTCTATATAATTACTCCAGTCAACTCTGGGTAGAGACAGTGAAGTGAAGCAAAGAAATGAGAAATGCCACTTAATTGGATCAACAGTACTAGCTTGATCTTTTGTGTCATTACATTTATTTCTCTATCTTTGCATATGCATATTTATAAACAAAATTCTATCTAAATGCAGTACAAGCAGTCCAGGCAAACAGGACCAGAATTCAGGAGAATGTCATCTTCTCACACAGGACTCTGGTCTCATGTCTTCAGCATTTTTTCCACCAGCACTACAGCTCAGTGTGGCCTGGAAACAATGAAGAATACCCTAGAACAATATAGGGTATAGTCTGTATCATCTAAAAGTTTTGGCACTCTACCAAAAGGGGTAGCATCTCCATTCTCCACAAGTACTCTTCTCACCAGCACATAAGCACAGAGTGACATTGCTCATCTGACTTTCTGAATGAAAACAGCATGTTTAAAAACAGTATGTTTGGTACTTGAACTCAGATCATGCCTGGCAGGGACGGACATTTTTGGTATGCCATCAGAGAGGCAGACAAAGTTTGATTTGTTGATCATAAATGGAATTAGAAGACAGACAAGCACCCAGCCATGCGCCCCTGCCGATACGAGAGGAGTTTTAGGCATGCAAAGAAAGTAATGGGATCTCAGGCAGCTGAACAAGAATTTCAACATGCATGCCTTCCACCACGCTGAAGTACTTCAATTTACAAAAAAAAAAAAAAATCCCACAGCCTGGTATCTAAATCCTTTTTGGATCTTCATTTTTGGTTTTCTTGCAGAAGAAAACAGTCAAAACCACATATAACACCCGCCCCCCAAAACCATCACACACATGTATAGCTTCTCTGATACATTAAGAGCTTAGAGTCTACATATAGCTATGAGAAATGGTGGTGGGGTGGGGTGGGGGTGTTCAAGCAAAACGCAATGAGTCTTAGAAGAACGGGCCAACTTAAGCCTGAATGCTGAAAGACTAAAGATGTACATATAATCACACAATCCCCTCCGCACTTTTTGAAATTAGAAAGTGAGAAAGAACTTATCATACACTGCTACTAACTCTATCACCAAAAAGATTCAACACTAGCTGTTTCATCCCCAAAAGCTATTCTCCAGCAGAAACACAACCAGAAGACTGAAACAGGGATTGCAAGGAAACCTGTAGACTCAGTTAAAGAGATGTAAATTGGGTGATTACAGTGGATGCTATTACTTTAGGATCTCCTTTGTCACAATATTCCCTCAGTAATTTTGCTACCTCAGTCTGTAAGAGCAATTTAGAAGCTGCTGTATAACCCCACAGCATTTCCTACTTTTAATTTCCAATATACTACTTCAGCATTTATTTAACGGTTTTATTACACACTCTCTGTTGCTTGGAAAGCAGTCTGAAAAGCAATCAGGGGCAAAATTATCTTAACATGACAGCTTCTACACAGTGATATTCTTTAGGCATTGATGAGTTAAACTCAAAATTGGTGCTTACAGGTAAGATTATATAACAAAGTGCTAGAACACAGCACTAAAATTTAATATCATAACCCACAGTGTTAATTCATGCCAACAAAAATAACAGCATGAGGAATTTACAATTTTACAAAGCTGCAATAAAGTGTTTTAGGTAACATCTGTTCAGCAATCATTTCTTTAAAAGACTACTTTAGATTCAAGGTCTTACACTGCAGTGTAACTGCAGCAATAATTCAGTCACTTCATAATTAAAGATATTGACACAGATCGGTCTTACCTTTCTACTCTATGCCAGAGAAATGGAAGTGCTTTTGCTCTTAACTACATCTTTCTTTGATTTACAGACACTGTTAAATGCAAGTGTTAATTTGTCTGCTTTTAACAGATTGGTATAAACAACAAAGCCTTCTTGACTCATATAAATTTCATAAAGAACTTAATCAAAAACATAACCTGAAAGTCAATGAAGACAGGTCAATAGTATACAGAAATTAATAGAAGCACCTCTAACTTCAGCTAGAAATTGAAGTTGCTCTTTTGAGGACTAGTGTCTACAAGATGTAGTCTCAGTAAAGCGAAATTGGAAGTCACATAATCTAGCACTTACTTTTGTGATCTCTAAACATTTCTAATGGAGGAGGAAAAAAAAAAAATCAAGGAGAGGAAGCGGAAAGCAACTACTTTTCACCCCACCCCCCCCAGCAGATTTCAAAAGTTTCCTGCTCACTCAGTGTATACATAGAAAACAGGTATAATCTCTGCCATCCTTCAATTAATTTCCTCTTTTTACCAAGCCCTAACCCTCAAGAGTGAATATCAGAGCTTTCAATAAGCTGAAGTACCACAGTACCATAGAATATCTTTTACCCTTTGAAGAGTCCCACTCTTCCAAAACCTTGAACCTGCTGAACAAAGTCAAGCTGGTATGTGCTTCAAAATTAACCATCACTGCTTTTAAAAAAAAAAAAAAACCACAAAAAAACACCACACAACAAACGATTCTGTAAAAGAACAGAGAGAACTGAGGACTTACAACTCACTCACTTCTTCTGAGTAGCTAGTTTATTCAGAAAGGCACTACTTGAAGACAACATTTGATTGGAATCAACCGCGATAACTGCTTAGTCCAAAGACTCTTTCTCCCCTCTCCAAATGAAGCGGGTTTTAAAAGAGACATTTTCCTCCTGCTGAACAAGAATTTTCTGGGGGGAGGGAGCGGGGGGGAGGAGGTACATGTTAATGATGTCAACTTTGTCAACCAGCAATCCAATTTCACCTCAAGGTTTGTCAGGGAATCAAATTCTTTTTCAGATTAACATATCTGCTGTGGCAGATCAATATGTTGCATTGATTGGAAGGGTCCAATATGGAACTTATTTTCAAGCCTTTCACATTGTGGAAAATTAGACTAATACTATCTGGATAACTTGAGTTCACTGAATCTTAACGGCCAATTTCATCCACATTTGACAAATGTACAAGAGATCAGAAACATCATTCAGGTGACATGAAGTAGTATGACACTGTAAGTATCCCAAACACAGAAAAGGCTACAGCCTATATCTAAGGCTGGATTATAGAGAATTCAAAGGGGTGAGGGAAGTTTTATGTATTCTGACACAAAACTAATTTAATTAATAAAAGTATATTGAAGATGTATTATGGGAAGAGTTAAATGTGAACAAGTCAACATAGATAGAACACAATACAATCATTTAGGTTGGAAAAGACCTTTAAGATCATCCAGTCCAACTGTTAACCTAACACTGCCAAGTCCACCACTAAACCATGTCCCTAAGCACCACATCCACACGTCTTTTAAATACCTCCAGGGATGGTGACTCAACCACTTCCCTGGGCAGCCTGTTCCAATGCCTGACAACCCTTTTGGTGAAGAAATGTTTCCTAAGATCCAATCTAAACCTCCCTTGGTGCAACTTGAGGCCATTTCCTCTCATCCTATCGCCTGTTACTTGGGAGAAGAGACAGACACTCACCTCACTACAACCTCCTTTCAGGTAGTTGTAGAGAGCGATAAGGCCTCCCCTCAGCCCTCTCTTCTCCAGGCTCCACAACCCCAGTTCCCTCAGCCACTCCTCATAGGACTTGTGTTCCAGACCCTTCACCAGCTTCGTTGCCCTTCTCTGGACATGCTCCAGCACCTTAATATCTTTCTTGTAGTGAGGGGCCCAAAACTGAGCACAGTACTCGAGATGCGGCCTCACCAGTGCAGAGTACAAGGAGGTGATCACTTCCCTACTCCTGCTGGCCACACTATTTCTGATACAGGCCAGGATGCCGTTGGCCTTCTCGGCCACGTGGGCACACTGCCGGCTGTCGACCAACACCCCCACGTCCTTTTCTGCCAGCCAGATTCAACTCCCTTTATTTTCTGTAGCTGGGTCAAAAATCAACACTGTGACCTCAAAAAGACAGTCAGCTGATGCTGTTATGAAGACAAACAAACAGCTCTTAGTCACAGTTTCACATGTGCCCATTCTAAAATTAAAAAACAGGCACAAGGACTTGGTTCAAACAGCAATCTGTGCAGCCACAATATGCAAAGGATTCCAGGAAACAGGAATGCCAGGAGCAAGTTGTGACCTACCAGAACAGGTTTGGCCAGCCTACAGTTTGATATCAATTATTAGCTAACTTTTCTGAACCTGTGCTCAAGTACCAGACACTCAAATATTGAGTATCACACAAAGACACCTTAGAATCAAGAATCTACTCTATATTATCTATTACAGTGTCTATTTTGTAAGCACATAATACAGCCTAGAGCAGGTTGGCTCAGAGCCAGCTGAACAAAGACTAACATGTGCATCACCCAAATATGAGCATGGGATGCATCTGCTCCACACGTGGCAGATACAAGACCTGTAGAATATATGTTTGTCCCAGCTTTAATACTTGGAAATTTCATGATGTCCAAACAAAACCTGGCTATTCCTGGGTGCTTTTTTTAGAGCACATCTTACAGACACATTATCTTGTGGACAATTATTAGCCGTTTTGAGTTTCCCAGTTTCTTGGTGTGCTAGCCAAAAGCTCGTAAAAGCAGGGCTAGAGAGGAGAACTTTACTATGTCCCTCAAATTCAAAGACTCAGTTTTTCACTACACAGTTTACGTCACCAAAATTAAAAAAAAAAAAAAATCAGTTCTAATAAAAGTAACATCATTTAGGAGCTAGAAGTCTGTTCTGTTCCCCTTAGACCTATAGCTGTCAAACAGTGAGTAAGACAGTAAAACTTTATGATGAAGAGGAGAGACGTGAAAACGTGCTGCAAAATAAAGCCAGGTCCTTTCAGGCAGGCAAGGAAGAGGCGAGCTGGAGCGGGCGGGCTCACCCTTTGAAGCCCAGTTGAAGTCGACGGCGCCGGTTCATAGTCCGTCTATTCCTACCCGCCCCCCCGGTCTCTCAGGGGGCTGCGGGTCAGTGACCGCCCCCGGCGGAGAGGACGGACTCCCCCGCACGGCCGGGCCCCCCCGGCACAGGCCCGGCTGGGAGGCGTCCCGCTGGGCCGGGCAGGGCCGCGACAGGCCCACACCTCAGGCCGCCCCCGCCGCGGCCGCCCCGGCAGGGACAACGAGCGGCTTGGGATCGTCTCGTACTTACGAATTTGGGCTTCCTGCCGTCCGCCGCCTCCTCGGGGCCGCTGGCGCTCCCGGCCCCCGGCGGGCCCTTCCGACGGAGCCCCTTGTTCTCCCTCCCGCCGCGACCCGGCGGCGAGGACGGGGCGCAGTAACGCGACCGCGGCCGCCGTGGCTCCATGGCCGCGCCCGGGAGAGGAGGGGAGATGAGGGGAGGCCGCTGCCCGCGATCGGGGCCAGGCCCGGCGGCCCTGGCCGAGCTGGGCGCCTGCGATTAGCGGGGCTTAGCTGGGCTCGGCTGGGCAGGGCGCCGCGGGGGAAGAAGGGGGGCTCAGGGCTAAAGCCGCCGCCTCAACGCAGCAAAGGATTTAGCGAGGAGCCTCTAATCCTGGCACCGCCACGCCGGAGCACCGGGAGGGGGAGAGGGGCAAGGGCGCGCGCTCCCAACGGCCGCTCCCCGGCGCCTGTCAGAGCACAGGAATGTCCCGCCGTCCGAATCGTCCCGCCACTGCCGGTCCCGCCCCCGGCCTCCCCGCGCTAGCCAATCCACAGCGGCAGATTGGAAATGTCGTTTCCCGGTTGGCTGGCCTTCTGCCAATCTCCGGTGAATCAGCTGTTCTCGCGCCGGCGAGGAGCCCCACTGGCCGCACCTGTTTGCTCGCGCCTCCCCCACCCCTCCGGACTACACCTCCCAGAGAGCAGCGCGGCCCGCGCCCGCGGAGGGAGACGGGGCTGCGCGGCGGAGTGCGCGGCGGGAGCTGTAGTCCCCAGCGGCGGCCGTAGTCCCCAGCGGCCTGGCCTGGCCTGGCCTGGGCGGGGCGCGGGGCGGGCCGGGGGGCGGTGGGGACCCCTGGGGTCAGGCCGGGAATGGGGTCAGTGTAGGTACGGCGTTTGTGAGCGTACGGGGGCCTTCTTCAGGGTTTGGGGCGTCTTGTTTAGTTTTGGTTTGCCCCAGAGGAAATTTTATGCTGCCACGTAACCGGGGCGGCCACGGCCCGCCCTGACAGGGCGGTTTCCCTGTCAGCGAGCAGCGGGAGCACGGCCAAATTAACGTCCCTTGGGTGGAGGGATGTCATTCCCCTCGGGCAGAGAGTGAGGGGTGCTCCCCCCTCCCCCAGTCGGCTCTATGGAAATACCGGCCGAAGATGGGTAAATGCCCGTGTTTTGAGGTGCGACCGCCTCCACCTGCGGGGTTAAGATACGCCTTTACCCCCGCAGGAAGGTTTTATTTTGTTGGCTCCCAGGTCCTGCCTTTTGTTCTAACGGATCTGATCACCCGCAGCCGAGGGACGGGTCGGGTCCCTCACCGGTTTGGCCTAGGATGCCGGTTTCCAAAACCTGGGTTTGTTAAAAACTTCAATTTCATATGTAGAGCCACTGTTTGACAGGTGAAAAATGGTTCATCTATTTCTATATAATGTTTGTATATCCTTAGATCCCTGATTTTTTATATGTAAATACACATTTTTATATATTTTTTATGTATTTAATATTTTTATAATATAAGTTTTATACCATTTTGCTGGTACTGGGTTAAGAAAGCAGAATGAGACGAGGGAGATATAAGCCCTATTCAAAACAATGGCAGTATTTCTATCGACCTCTTCAGGCCAGGATTTTGTTTTGTGACCAACACAGTCTGTGTGGAGGAGCTGTTAACTGTACTAGCAAGGCCAAAAGAACAGGCGAACCTACATTCTGTATTTGTTTAATGCAATCTGTTGTTTTCTGTAACAGAAAGACCTCCAAGACTCTGTGGTTTATGGGGAAATACACAAATAAATAGAGATTTCATTATGCTATAGACTAACAAATTGTATATGCTTTAGAAAGTAATTGAATTCTTATTACTACAATCAATATATTGCATTTATCTTTATCTTAAATTAACAGTAGTTAGAATAATGATGCAAACTGGAGACTTATATGGGGAAAAGTCTATTTCCAAATCTCAATGTTAGGTATCATTAAGAAAAAGAAGGCTAACAGTCAGCATTCATATCTCTAGAGTATTTTCTAAAACAGAACGAGTTTTCTTTTCCTTCTGTCAATCAGTAAGAAAGATGCTCAAGTTTCCATATTTTTATCATTTTGTGTTGTCTTGAATGCAGTGAAAATAAAATGCTCCCTCCAACAATTGCATTCACTTTTTCTACATAATTTGAGGGGCTTTCATTCCAATGTAACGACATCAAAAGAATAAAGATCTCAGTCCTTCAGCATGACTTACACAGGCAGTGACCTACAAAATGTAACGACTACCACTACATGGAGCTCCGGTGAAATGCAGCAGAATTCAGCCCCAAACTGCACCTTTGCAGGACTTGGGTTTAACGCTAGGGAGCTGTGGGGCCATGTAGAGTCAATGCCAGAATGATTTGTATACATTAAACCGTTTGTCCTTTGGCACATTTCTATAGATGTTTTGTAAATTTATATTGGAATTCTTTGTGGAGAATATAATTAGCACAAGACTGTTTAATGTCATGGTTAATGATTTCCTGGAACATTTGATTAGAAAATTAATCAGCCTATGTATGCGTATGATAAAGCTGTTTAAATGGACCTCCTAATTGCACTGTGGAAGAACACAATGGCTTGTGCCAATATATCACTTTCAAGGTACTGTATTGCAATAATAGAGAAGCACTAAAGGGAATAATTTATCAGCCCGTTTTACTAAGCCAAAAGTAAATGTTAGTACTTTTGATCAATTATTATTATTTTATACTACCCTTCGTGTGCTTGTTAGGTGCTTCACAGAACAAATACACTCTTCCAACAGCTTAGTTGGCCAAGATTAATCATGATTGAGGAAAAAATTGTGAGAAAGAAGTTAATCAGTAATACTGTAATTGTGCAGAGATTATACTTAGTCATAGCATACATGGGCGTATGCCCATGGGGGGCATGCATATAGCTTGACAATTTTGCATTATTTTTGTTCTGGAATGAGAATTTTTCAGTTATAAAAGTCTGAGAAAAAGTAAATGCGTAAAGTTAAACATACGGATATTTGTAAAACTGGTCCTTTGGAGTGATGGATTTAATTAGACTCTTCCCATTCTGTTCCATCTCTTTTTTTTTTTTTTTAACATACTGTGATTCAGGTCTTAAAAAATTTTAATACCCTCCTAATACTCATTGTTCCAGGGAGGCAGTTTTTCAAATAAATCCCTGTGCACAGTGTTTGCAAGCTGGCTTTTGACTGAGTTTAGGCAGTCCTCCATATTTCATTTGGAGACACCTAGTTCTTGCCTATAAGAAGATGATAAAACAGTTAATTAACTGTTCTTTAATTAGGTTCATCCTCTTAAACTGTCACATAAAAGTTATGAAGGATTTTGTGAGCAGTGGTGTTGTTTTTATACAGCAAGCATACAAGCTTAACTGTCTTTATTACTAACAGTATTTAAGTACTCTAACAAGCAGTTCCCATGGCTTGGCAGACGCAAGGCAAATGACAGATAGACGTGTCTTTCCAGGAAAATTGTTTCTCCTTTCTTTCCTGAAAAGCACCAAAAAGGCCATTCTATCCCAAATCCCTAGAACTTTCATAGCTATTTGTAAGTCCTACCAATTGAATATGTGTCTTACACCTTTCCTAACATCTTACTCAAACAGTTAATAAAGTAGTTACACCAAGTCCTAGGACTGTCAACTCATAACCCCAATAAAAATTACATTGGGAAAACACGGCCTGTCTTCATGTCTTACAGAGACAATTGATGCTGTTTGTTATCTAAGGAGCTCTTTAACTGTTGCATTTTCATATGGCAATAGCAATCGTTAGTAATTTAAATGTATTACAATAGAATATCCTTAAACGTAACCTATGGATAAGATGTTACTTAATTTTCACAGCATGGGTGGTTCACGAAGCATATTATTCCATTACTAAGATAATGCGTAGATAAAAGTTCAAATTGTCCGTCTAGTGTAGTCTAGTCTATTAAATTTGCTAAGGAACCTGGTTGTTAACAAGTTTATCATACTAATAAATGAACAAATTTATGTTACAGTTATGAGAAAATTCATGCTCCTGTTCAAATAATAAAGTTTTATTGAAGAAAATTTACTATGTTTTTTCCTGTAAAACAAGCAGTTAGAATTCTTGTGGCTTTTTGGACATCATTTGATTGTCATTTAGTCAATGTCACTGCCACTATACTAGTATATGTCATCTCTGCTACCTGTCTGGGGCATAGACTAGGAAAAATGAAAATCCATAGCTAGAACTCTATGCTGGAAGATGATGGTTGTCAATCAGAAAAAGAAAGCAACTAGAAATTTGCAGCCTAATGAGACACTAGCCTGAAGTTCTTACAAGGGAAAAAGCTATTAGACATTTTCTGATATACAGTTAAAGTTATGAACTTAGTTATGAACAATTACATAGTTATAAGTCTACTAAGATGTGACAAAAAGGAGTTTGGGGTTTAATAGTCTCTTCATAAAGGATTGCCTTTTTCCTTTGCTTAAGCTCGTCATTGAGAAAACTTTTGTTTGATATGAATCTGCGTAAAGGAAATCTGAGAACTGAGTTAGTCTAAACCCTAAAAAATAGTCATTTTCTTTGACATTCTTTGGGTTCTTTTTTGGTGACAAGATCATTTTAATTATGCGATGCTTTAAGAATGTATGATGTTACTTATCTGATGATGCTTCTTTTTTTAAATCCTCCTCTTACTCTTATCTGTCTGACTGCCCAGTGTGCAGTTGGAAGTACTCAAAACACTTGTTTACCATCATTTGCTGGCACCCTGGCAGACAAGTATGTGTGTGCTAGTTATTATTTGCCTAATACTTTTGAATATTTTAGGCGGAAGGAGGGCCCTATGACAGGACAGATATAATTAAAGAAAATGCTGTCTTACCTGGTATGTTGAATTCTCTGTAGAGACAAGCAGCTTTGAGCCATTTGGATCACAGACTTGGTAAAGTTGAACTAGTCAGACCTCCTGGCACATGTATTTCTTGTCTCTTTAAAATCTCTGAAGTAGTATCTTCTGAAAACAGTTGTTTTCCTCCCTTTCCCATTTAAAAAAAAAAAAAATAGAGAAAAGAATATTATGGTCATTTTTCTTGCAATTCATTTCTGCTACCAACAGAAATACTTTTGGAAACAGAAATTTGTTGACTTTGATCCCGATTCCTTATTGCTAGGCATCTTGGTCAGTCACACCTGGACAATGGTAAGTATCAGTGCTAAGTATCAATGCAATCTGTATCTTGCACCAATTATAAAAAATACTCAGGCTTTAGAGAAGCACAAAGGACATCAGGGCTCTTTTTCAGTTACGCATGGCAGTAAATTCCAGGCACTTAAACAAGATGTAATTAAAGGACCCAAGCTGAAATGAAGCTTTCACTGAGATTTGTCTTTAAAATACTTGTATACATTTTTAATTATTACATGGGAGTTGTTACTGAAGAAAATAACAAAGCAAATGGTTTTAGCAGATTCTGAAGGTATAGCGGTATAGCTGTCTTTACTCAATAACGTACAGATGAGGCATCCCTGAAGACAGCATATGTCACAATACTGTTACTGATTTTATATCAGTCATAGCTTTTTGAAATGTCAAACAAAATTTTACATGCAATGGATTTATTCTCTTTCTTTTCTAGCTAGAATTTAAATTAAGGACTTTGGGAAGTAGTTGTAGTCTGAATAGCACCATTTTCTCCTTTTTGAAGCTTTCAAAGTCACCCCGTTAAAGATGAGGATATAAGAAATAGGAAGGTAGTTTGCTTCATCAATTTATTGTGGATTACATGTTGCTAATAATTTCTCACAAAATATTTTAGGCTAGCCTCTCATTCAACTGAGGAAATTTAATATACCTCCTTCAAGATACTGCCTAGATGGGAAAAAATCAGTAAAGAAGTCCATTATACAGTTCATCAAATGGATCTTTATGAGGATATTGGAGATGTGATTTGTGGCACTATTTAGGATACATTGCATACTACATTATTATAAAGTTCAGGTTTGTAATTTAATTATGGGCCAAATTATCTTCAGTTCTAACTCTAGTCAAAGTGACTAGGCCAAGCCTGACAGCTGATATAAATTATAAATTGTAAGTGGTCTGAGTGTCATGGGCCGCAATAAAGGCTGTGTTACATAATTTTATACTTCGTATGGGATTTTCACAGCCGCCTAAAGAATTAAATGAGCTGCTCAAACCTTGTCTATTCTACCGTTACACTATTAAATGTTCCTAGTAAAATTATTGCAAATAGTTACGTTTTCCCAAAAGAAAATAAATATGTTTCCAGAGGAGAAAATTGTGATGAAGTTTTTTTGTGAATATAAGGGTCTGTAGTAGTGTGATCAAGCATAGAGATTTTTCAGGGCATTTACTATAAAGTTTTTAAGGCTTATGTCAGAACACTGGGATGTAATTATCTTCCATTACTTCTTGATAACTCTCTGAATTTCTCATAGCTTTCCTTTTTTAATATACTTCTGTCTTCTTTTATGATTCACTTTCCAAATTTTCTTCTAAGATTCTGCCTTTCATTTTTAGCTGTGATAATTTATATTACTTTGTACTAGGGCGTGATACTGTCTGCTTTCAAAACTCCCTTATTTTCTTTTGACAGATGTATCATTTTGAGAGAGAGATGTATAAACACATATATGTATGTGCATATATAATGCTTGTTATGAGTTAGTTATGTATTGAGGAAGTCTCAAAATTGACTATAATTTGTTTATATAGCTTTTATTTCTCTTTGACTGATTTCCTTATTCTAATCCATCTTTAACTTTCTCATTCTAGTTTTTCCTCTCGCAAGAACAATGGGTATAATCATATCATGGTTACTGCAACTTAATATTCAGCTACAAGTACTGTACATGTACATTAAGAAAAATACTTCCTCTCATTTAAAAAAAAAAGTATCATTTTGGGAAATTCCTGAAAATTATTCTATATGAAACATAATCAGCTATTTTGTGGGAAACAGAAGTCACTCTGTTGCAATCCAGTCTGTGCATTACTTTTTGATCCTCTGTTCCTTGGCATGTTTCAGTGAACAACCTGATTTTTAATGGCTCTTTAGCACACGTAGTCGTACGCTTCTACAGAGTGCAACGTGCTACCTTTCTTACGTTATATAGAAGCTTCATCTCTTGTCATAGGAAGATGAAGAATGTAGTTGGAGGGTGTACTTTGTATCACAAGTACTCCTCCAGTGCAGCATAGCTACTAAGCTAAGTTTCTTCTAAGAAGTTTCTTAAGTGGTAGTTGTATGACAGGTGTGAATCAGAATAAACTTCACAAGTTTCCATTTTCCTTCACCTGTGTTATACTAAATGAAAACTGCTGGTTAAGAAAAATGAATGCTTTCACTTATTTTTACAAAATACTTCTGCAGAAACAAGGGAGATGATTATGTTGAATTGTGATATAAAGGTTACCCTATAGGACCTAGAGATGTAACTAACTCTCAGGTATTTGGGGGGGAAGGCAGACGAGAGAAATCGTATTGTAATCATTACGGGAGTGCCTCTCAGCTGGCAGTAGTTGACAGTAGCTTCTCAGGATGTTGTTGGTTCATTGTACCACGACCTGACAGAATGAAGACTTCTGAAACCAAAATTTATTTTCCAGGAAAAACACAGGCCAGTTGGCGTGGTTTATGTTACTCTATAAATGGAACATTTAGAGAGAGCAAAATCTCAACCCCTGTGTAAGTGTCAGAGCATGGTGGTATGATACACACTAGAACCTATCCTGTTGAGTAGCCTCATGAGGCTCAAGGTCTTTGTTACTTTTACAACCACCATTACTCTGAAAAAAAAATCTATGATTATGTGTCCATCAGTCTCTGAAAACTAATGTAATTTCTTATCCCCATCTGGCTACAAAACTGCACTCCTTTTCATTCATGCGTTCATCCTCCCTTGTTTTGAACAACCATGCTGGCACCGATGAAGAAGAAATCTCCTCAAAGAAGTTAGGATAACCTTTGACAATATTAAAAATCAAGGAGGGAGTCATCAGGGGAGCAGTCACTATGCCCTACCAAGTGCTCGTAAAGTTGTTATTTACCATTATGATGTTGTGTGAGTTTCAAATCTGGACATCAGATCGATGAATGTTTTCCAGCTAGAAAAGCATCAACAAAGACCTCTTTTAGTCCCATTAAAAGAGAGGGAATATGAAGACCGGCACAGGCCTGCAGAATCGTGACTGTACCAGGGGATTAATAAAGACAGCCACGCTGCGATAGTCCAGATACATGATTTGAATGGATGACAGGTACTTTCAAAACAGCTTTCTTTACGTGAACTATGATGTGGAAAAAGGAACAATGCTGTCCCAAAAGTGGTTCAAAGCACACATGATTAAGAGCAGTACACTGATAACTCTTTGCATTTTTCGCTGGAAATAAGAACAGAGCACCAGGATACAGGATTCTCTGAAGACGGCCAGCATGTGCAGAAGCACGAGCAGCGTGCAGGGCAAAGAGCTCAGCAGCAAGAGCAGCAGGCAGGCTTATGTATGGAATGGTGCTGAGAACTGAGCGTTGAAAGGTACTGATCCCAAATTAAACTGCATTGCTTACGCATATATAGCGAGCTTGACTCACCTACCCTCCACCCTCCAACAGCAGTGTCATTCACTGTGAGACTCTTGGTCCCTGTAATGATTACTCCTAGTTGTACCTAGGTGATGTGACTTTCCCCTGGCCCTGCATGTCACAAATCAGTAATGGTATTGAGGATGAGTGTCAGTATGCCTGAAGTGAGAAAGTATTTCCAAGTACAATGGTTCCGTAAAACAAATAAAATTATGTGGGGGGTTTGTAGCATTTATACATAGGGGAGATTCATATTCTCCAGCTTAGGGCAATCGAAATGGTAAAGAACTAAGCTAAGCTCTTTCTATGATTAATGAAGTAACACTTAACTGAAGCTCTCACTTTAGCTAGTGAAGAGAAACTAGCACCTACAAAAGGCAGTTCATCCACTCTTAAAATACGAATCTAAAACAAATGGAAAGAACAACCTCTGGAGATCCTTCTCTGTCTTCACTGACTATAGAAGATGCTTCAATACCTGGCTTAGACTAATTGAGTACCTTTTATATGCTGAAGTTAAGTGAGGTAAATCTCATTTTCTCAAACTATTCTGGGGACTTCAGCAATTTGCAGTCAATAAATTCACTCCCTTTCACTAGATTTTATTAGACATATTCATATTAATTCAGAAATCGTAGAAATATTTAAATAGCAATGTTAATAACTCCTTGGAATTAACAAGAAAATTCTCTTGTGATCCTCAGAGAATAAAACTTTGAATAATCATACATCCAAGATAATCTGCACATCTTTGACAATAGTTTTTGATAGTCTGAAAATTGAAGACAGATTTCTTTTTTTCCCAAAAGGATTAATGACTACTTCTCTTACTCCTTTTGCTGCAGTCTGTTATCATTATGGATATTAAACTACTTCAAAAACTGGGGGAAGTGTTAAGTTGCAAATATACTCTCCTGTTGTACAGACTTACTGGGACGGTGATTAAAAGGATTGATGCTGCTACCAACCTAAATGTTCTAGCACATTTTCTTGATGAAATCTATTCCATCCTTCTGTTTCATCTTTGCTTTTTTTCCCCTTTTTCTTTTACAATATACTGGTTTTTTCTCACTTGCAAAACTTCCCCTTCAACCTTGGGACTTTTTGGAATACGAAGAAACTAACTCTTTCGCTAATCAGTGCATGACGTCAGTCCCACCATTAATTTCTTAGATTCCTAAACAGATACCTTTGTGCGTTCTCCCCAGATGGCATTCAGTCTACGAGGAAGTCATCTGTAAGCAGCCACAAGCAACTTAATTATTCCTTTTTGAATCTTTCTTTAAAATCCTCCTTTGCCAGTATGCCCACAGAAATGTAGATTTTAATTACAGCCTCTCTCACTGTTAAGAGTTGCTTCTGATTTGGTCTCTATCTATCTCCTGTCTCTCTTCTGCAAAAAGACAGCAAGCTTTTGGGGCATTGCCTTGTTTTCATTCAAAACACTTACAGCTCTAGGACCCTGGCATTTTACAATAATAAACATCTTGATTAATACACAGAGCTTAATATTTGTGTTACATCCAAAAACTAGAACGCCTAAACTCTGTTTGATTTCTAGACTTTCTCTCTGAGTTTCTGCCTACATTTACATGGGAAAATTCACCAGAACATATATATCAGAATAAAAAATACTTGCTTTCCAAACTTAATGTTCCACTCTTCAAATAGGACAAAAAGTCAGCCAGTACCTGTTGTAATTTGTCAATGTTCACCATGTTTACTAAATAATCCATATTTTATAGTTGACACTGTTCAATAAAGCTTTCAGACTTGTGGTATTTTATAGCTTTGAACTATACAGGTGCACAGTCTCAGAACTGACTGTTTTACCCCCATGTCTATTAATATGGCTTGTGAGAGGAGTTGGGGATAGATATAATTATCCATTTATGTTTTAGGTGGAAACAGAGGAAAACTTGGCCTTTCTATCTAGAACTGAAGTCTGCCATTTCACAGCCATTCCTTCTAAATTGGGAGATTATACAACCTATATTCATTCAGATTCAGTCTTATGTAAATCATGGCTTTGCAATCACTTAGGAGTTGTATCACATTAATCTCCAGTGACAGTGTTCAACAAAGTCAAGGAAGTTGTTTGATTTTACACTTTGTAAATGACAGTTCTTGATTTCCTGTAATATTTTGGATCACAGACAAGACCTTGTTTCAGTAACTGCATATTAGCTGGGCAGTTACAGATGAAATGCAGAATTGTTGTGGTTGGGTGATATGATCAACATTCATCACAAGCTAATAACGATGATTTTGAACATCTTAATTGGAGATCACACAGCTCTGTGTAGTGTGAAATAAGATGTCTGGATGATTGTAAAGATTTTGACTGGTCCTTGCGCTGATAGCCTGCAGGAGATTTTAATATTCTGAAGCCACACCAGATGGGCAATCTGCTGCAGTATATACCTTGGCTCAGTTCTAAGCTGCAAGGGTTTGATATCTGATGTCACCTCAAGGGAAAAATAATAAACAGCTGCACTAATGACATTTTTTAATCTCTCTACTCTTGATTTACCTAGGCTTTGACTGATGTAATAGTCAGCTTAGGGTAACTGTAGAAAGGCACAGACCTACTACAATACCAAGGTATAAAAATGCACAAGGGGATCAGAAATGGAACTGGAAAAAAACGAGTAACTATTATTTAACTGCTCTATGCATGCCTTCTAATCCTATGTGCAAAATTTAACTTGTTGTTGCAAAATAGATTTGGAAAAGCATGCAGATATAAGAAAAAATGGCAGAGGAATCACAATTTTAAAATGAGTAAATATTGTAAAAAAAAATTGTAAAAGCGTACAGATAAGATTTTGATTAATTTTTATAGCTGCAAGAAATGTAGTCAGTTTTCTGGATCAATGGAGTTATTTATTCTGGGAGTGAGCAGATAGCAGTACCAGCACTCCCCTACTCCAAGGTTTTGCTGGATAAATTCTTTCATAGAATATTCCACGGAAACAACCTGAGTCAATGTGACTTCTGTAGCCCTTGATCGCAGTCCCCAGAATTGGTCTTTCATCCATTTTGGTACTGGACAACTCACAGCTTCAGGTGTTTCATGGTGTTGTGTATCTCTCTTTTAGTGTGGAATTTTAGCACAAAAAAGACCCATAATTCATACTTCATCAGTTGGATGAGTCTGACCAGTAGGTTATGCAATGAATATGAAATAGAGGATATACTCAACTTTTTGAACTGACCTGAAAATTCAGGTGGTTTTTTTGGTTTTGTTTGTTGCTTTTTTTAATCAATTGCATCAGACTATAGCAAATATACTTATGTCATGTTAAAAGAGAGAGAAAGGTGTGAGGAATTAGGAGCTGTCATTATAAATGGCTGGTTTTGAATTAGGAAGCCAAAGAAGGAACTACAATAACTTATATTCTATTATGCAGAAGCATTTAGAACTAGTCACTGACTAAACAAGATCTCATCCAAGTGCTTTGCCCTGCTGTGACTGGTGAACACATGTACAATGAGTAAACGGTAGAGGAAATGGTCTGAGTTGAAGAACAGGACATGTAAAAGATCACTAGAACTTCACTAGGAAAACAAAAAAATTAAAGAACACTTACATTTGCCATCTAAGCACTGAATGAGGAGGAAGACAATCAGAAGGTCCCTTATTTCTGAGTATATCTGGTTCTGTGTCACTTGTTATGCTTCATAGTTTTTAATTAACTCAAGCTAATTGTTAAATAACTTTGTCATGATAATACACTATGAAGACTGACTGAAAATGGGGCTTTCCACACAAGTGTGAAATGCATGAAGGACGCAAATAAAAAAAATCTGAAAATACATGAGTCTGAGTGATGCAGGAGCCAAACGTATAACGCCGGGAAAGAAAGGACATCTGAGAAAAGTCCAGATTGAAACTAGGAACTGGAATACACCACTGAAGATACAGAAGTAACACATAAAAGCATAACGTAGCTAGCATTTGCCTGGGAACTGAATTCAGGAGGGCCAAAATAGACTTAAGAAGGGTCAACAGTGCTCTGACACTACAGACTTGAAGGACGAAAAAGATGATAGGCATGTGATAGACACATAGATTCAAATTTGGATATAGCTCTGTTCATCCTCTGGTAACCAGGACAATTACCAGCATGTTAAGTAAAAACCAAAATTGACCCCACTACTCTGCAGAAGTTACAAGTGATGACAGTGTGCGTACATCACAGAAGATGACTGTGCCAGTCCCACCACTGATGCTGGTTAATCCCTTGGTACAGCAATATATAAAATTCTCTAGAGTAATGGGGCATTCAGGTTGGCCTTTTGGCTTTTCCAGAGTCACACTATATCAAAACCTGACACTGGGACAGGCTGGGAATGGGTGGACAGGCACTTTGTAGTTCCAGGCTCTTTAATATAGTCCTGGTTAGAAGAGTAAACTCCCAACATTTTCCAAAGTCAGGACAAGCTGCTGACAAAGCTAGATACCATTTGCAATTTTCAGAAAAAGTTCTTCCATCTCTGTCATTAAAAACCTTGTTGGTTTGACTTTTCTTCTTTGAGAATCCTAGAAAACGAGATAGAAATAAGAAGGAAAATTGCCCAGGACTCTACTCCAGCACATTATGGGATAACTTACGTTTGACTTGCAGTGAACAGGCTGAAATGCCAGACAGGTGGAGTGATTTGTTTTCTAAGTGTGATTTGCTGAAATATGCTGCTTCTGTTCGAAAGGCCACAGATAAACCAATTACACTAATTCTGAAGAAGACGACTTCATGTTATTTAACTCAAAGACAACATATCCAAAGTGGATTATGACAGACAAGGCTGAAGTCTTGCTCAAGAACAAGTGATGCCATGTGCTGCGCACCTCTGAAGTACTGATTAATGAACAAAACCCTTCCTAGAAAAAAAGTCTAAATGTCTCCTTTTCTAAGTGAGGATGTATTTTTTCATTGAGATGCACAGTACAGTACAGTACAGTGAATTAAAGGCATTTTGGAGTTTTGTAACTGAATGTCATTCCCTTTAAATGAGATACTGGCAGTTAGATGGCTTTGATTGCTGCCAGCTGTCAATACCCCTGAGGAAAGCAGAGATACTTCTATGATGGAAGACGAACAAGAAGCCTGCTGATCAAACACATCACAAATTGTGTCAGAGGATTACTGAGTTAAATAAAATAGATGTGTGTTTACACTCTTCTAGTCATAAACAAGCTGTCTGTGAGTTTTCTTTTATTTTTTTCCTACAGAGAACATTTCATACTCCAGTATGTTAACTAGTTTTGTAGCCTCTGTTCTTAAATTTATGGAATACGTGTCCATAGATGAAGAGGAAAGGAGCTAAACCAGCCATTTAAAAATGTCTGTCCATTTTCCTTGGGTAAGTACCATTTAAACAGACAAGAAGGGTAAAAATGGTTTACTTGTTACTGTTACTTGTTGTAGCAAATGGATATATGGGCTAGAATTTCAAACCTAGATACTCACAACTTGCAATATGCAGTTAATTCATGGATCCAGTACCTGCTGGGCAGTACAAGTCAGATACTGGTGTGGCGCACGGTCAGTTACCTACTATTAGTTTCTATAAGCGTAATTTAGAAATACACACTGGATTATACCTAATTTTGAAAAATGTAGTCCATATGTTTTATGAGTCCTCTTCTGTTTCTTCTCATTACGCATGCTTGCTCTCAGTGTTCAGCAGAAAATGAGCTGAAAGCAATAAAAGAGGAAGCGAAGACTAGCAATGCAGTTTAAAAAGTCTAAAAAAAGTCTTTAAAAGTTTAAATCTGTCTTTACACCTGTGCAGTACCAAGTGGTTGACAATATAAAGTGTTTATCTGAGTTGGGATGTTCTCCTTTAAAGCCTCCAATGTTAGCCAAGTGGCACATATTTTAAAAGTCTGTGGAGCGGGTAAGTGTTGGGTGTAGGTAAGGAATTTTAATAGAGATACCTACTGGGAGGATGTGTATTGGGTTTGCGTGGCAAGGTTTTTGGTAGCGGGGTGGCTACAGGGGTGGCTTCTGTGTGCAGCTGCTAGAAGCTTCACCCATGTTCGATAGAGCCAATGCCAGCCGGCTCCAAGACGGACACGCTGCTGGCCAAGGCCCAGCCCATCAGCAACGGTGGTTGCACCTCTGGGATAACACGTTTAAGAAGGGAAAAAAAAAACCTGCTCCGGGAATACAGCAGCCAGAGAGAGGAGTGAGATGTGAGTGCAACAACTCTACAGACACCAAGGTCAGGGAAGAAGGAGGGGGAGGAGGTGCTCCAGGCACCGGAGCAGAGATTCCCCTGCAGCCTGTGATGAAGACCATGGTGAGGCAGGCTGTCCCCCTGCAGCCCACGGAGGTCCATGGTGGAGCAGATATCCACCTGCAGCCCCTGGAGGACCCCACGCCAGAGCAGGTGGATGCCCGAAAGAGGCTGTGACCCTGTGGGAAGCTTGTGGTGGGGCAGGCTCCTGGCAGGACCTGTGGACCCATGGAGAGAGAGAAGCCCACACTGAAGCAGGTTTGCTGGCAGGACTTGTGACCCTGCGGGAGACCCATGCTGGAGCAGTCTCTTCCTGAAGGACTGCACCCCATGGAAAGGACCCACGCTGGAGCAGTTCATGAAGAACTGTAGCCCGTGGGAAAGACTCACATTGGAGAAGTCCGTGGTGGACTGTCTCTTGTGGGAGGGACCCCACACTGGAAGAGGAGAAGAGTGTGAGGAGTCCTCCCTCTGAGGAGGAAGGAGCAGCAGAGACGACCTGTGATGAACTAACTGCAACCCCCATTCCCCATCCCCCTGTACTGCTTGGGGGGAGGTAGAGAAGTCAGGAGTGAAGCTGAGCCCAGGAAGAAGGGAGGGGTGGGGGGAAGGTGTTTTTAAGATTCGGTTTTATTTTCTCATTATCGTACTCTGATTTGATTGGCAATAAATTAAACTAATTTTCCCCCAAGTCAAGTCTGTTTTGCCCGTGACAGTAATGGGTGAGTGATCTGCCTGTCCTTATCTCAACTCATGAGCCTTTCATTATATTTTCTCTCCCCTGTCCAGTTGAGAAGGGGGAGTGACAGAGCGGCTTTGGTGAGCACTTGGTGTCCAGCCAGGGTCAACCCACCATAACATGTCCAACCTTAACAATCTTAATAAAGAAACAAAGAATATCTAATTATCTTACATGGTAAGTGAATGTGAAATTTCTATATATCTTATTCCTCAAATAAAAAATAATTTTCTATTTTTTTCTTGATAAAGGGCTAGATTTAATGGAAATTAGCCTAAATCAATATGAGAATAAATCTGAGTGTTGTATGAACATCAAGGTGTCCAAATTCTGCAAAAATTCTTTATAAAACTAATTGTGCCTTCTGGGGCACCAACCACTGGAAACCATTTTCTCTGAGTTTCTTAAAAGCTTCTGAGAAGCTTTTAACGACAGGTAGTCATTATGTAGCAGCCACAGTAGAAGTCCTGTAGTGTTATACATCTTACTTGTCAATTGTCTTTCTACTTGGAGATTCACACTACCAAAGTTCGGAGGCTAATCACCGAGGCCCCCTTTGCACTCATGAGGCAGTCCTTAAATCTCTTTCAAGAGGTAAAGGAATCCTAGACAACTCACAAACTGAAAAATAGAGACTAGGCTGATCAGTCAGCCAACAGCGATCGTATGAGAAGGGAACAGGAGAAGGGATAAGAGCCAGGGGTGATAGTGTGCGTATCTCATATTCTTCAGAGGCAGGTGTCTGCATGCTTTCCTCAGTGATCCTAATTTAGGCTTAGATACGTGCACAGACTGAGGTAACCTAGACAAAGAACAGAACTTCTTAGTTTTTTGTTTTCTTAGTTTTTTATGGTGTAAAGGATATGAACACACTACTGGAATGGAATTTAGGACCCAAGTTCAGTTTTTGTTTGAATACAGATCCAGGATGACTATCAAAAAGCAAGAGGAGGCTGTAAAAATGAGTCACAAAGGCTGCGTTTATACTTCTCTAGTGTGGTTCGTTTTAATGTAGTTCCCATCCTTCTAGACAAGGGAACAACTGAAATGTGCTGTGGCTGTCCTCCCAAAATGTGTGTTCCTTTTCTGTGAGTGCCCAGTGGCAGATGAGAGGTTGGTACGTGCGTTCAGTCTAGCCCTGATAGAGAGTCAGCGTATGCCTGGACCAGGGAAGGCTTCTTACTGTAAACGTGGCCAAAGAAGTGCCTCTAACAAGTAATGGCACGTAACATAAATTGCTTTCTGAACATTATGTAGGTTGATTCTCTTTTATCTCTGTGACAGTCTGCTAATGTGGGCACCTGACTGCGGCTGGGCAAAAGGAATTTCCTCCTTCTCTTTTGTGCTTTGAACCTCTTAGGCGAGGTACCTTTTTTAATCTTCTCTATTCCTTCCTTTTGCTTTGAAGGGAGCTTTTGTTCAGTATCTTCATCAAGGTGTTCTCTTTTTTTTTTTTTTTAGGCCTTATGACTCGAATGTCTGACCACCTCAAAACTCGAGTGCGCCGATCTTCAGAACAGCACTGCGAAGCGGGCAGGCTCACTGCTGTCTTGGAGAAAAAGGAACTGAGGACTAGAGTAGTTCAAATGACTTCTCAGCAGCTGCACACTGAATCTTCAGCTGAGCAAAAACCCCAGTCCTAAATGCCGTACCTTCCCCAAACCAGGTGCACGTGGGGTGTGCGCGTGGATTCATTGGCAAACTCCAAGCTGGAGCAGCCGGCGAGGAGGAGGCCTTGGATCTGGGCAGGGGTACCAGGCGGGCAGAGGGTCCGTGCTGGTGTTCGGGGGCACCCACGAGTGTGGGGTGCCTGTGGAATGAGTGTGTGAGTGCTGCGTGTGTGCAGTGAGCGCCCAGCTGGGCCAGCTGGCGGGTAAGGGGGGCCGGGCTCCAGGCAGGGGTGCTGGGCGGGCAGAGGGGCTGTGCCGGGGGATCCATAAATGTGCATGGGCTTGTGAACCCGGAGAGCGTGGTGTGTGTGCTGCACCAGTGACCTTCTGCCTCTGCCAGCCCAAGAGCAGGAGGGGACGTGGGTGTCTGTGCTGGTGTCTGGTGTGAGTCCTGAATGTGGGTGCTGCTGGAGGCAGCGCCTTGTCTGAGGCTGCCTGTGTGACCGGCCGTGTCCGTGTCCTCTGTGTGTGTCTCTGCGTGTGTGTCCCTGTGTGTGTGTGTGTGTCTCTGGGGTCCGTGCTCAGCTTCGCTGCTGGTTGAACCTGCAAAGGGGACAACATTAGCCACGTCCCTCAGCCTGGGCAGAGACCCTGGGTCCCCTGGCACCGGGCTGGGCTCCAGCAGCCAGGCAGGAGGAATTCCCAGGCCTGGAGCTGCTGGAGGTGGCAGCTCCTTGCAACAGCTCTTAATATTATGCTTTTGTATCACTGTGTTATCTGGATACTTCCCAAAACCAACATTTTTTTTTCTCATACTGTCCTTTAAAGTAACAAAGGTATTATGCTTATGGAGACATGTACAACAGTGATTAAAAGCAATATTTTCAGTGACTAGTCCTTTTAGGTTCCTCCACTTAAAGAAAAAAAAATGTCCAGCTTAAATCACTTTCAGTGGGTTTGAATCTTGTCATAATGTTGTAGTTAATAAAGCTAGAGCCCCTCTAGGGCACATGAGGCCCTCAGTGCCCTGTAAACAAGGAATTTAAAAAAATGAGGGATGAAAAATTGTTTGACATTTTTGAAAATTTGGCTTGTGACATAGTTAATATCACACAGCAGATGTAACTTGCCACAGAGGCCACAGCTCACCGGCTGAGGTGAGCTAACTGAGCAGAAACCACAAGGA
Source organism: Phoenicopterus ruber ruber (assembly GCA_009819775.1). Taxonomy (NCBI): domain Eukaryota; kingdom Metazoa; phylum Chordata; class Aves; order Phoenicopteriformes; family Phoenicopteridae; genus Phoenicopterus; species Phoenicopterus ruber. The sequence goes on along the minus strand of CM020215.1, from coordinate 182,224,768 downwards.
GAGATTATACCCATAGAAACAGTTTATTACAAGAGAGCTGAAGGGCATTGGCTGTGAATAAGCTAGAGAAATTTATGCTGTAGTTTAACCATCACTTTAAACTCCTGAAGCTGCCAAAAGAGGCATTTCAGCCTTCCCCAGATTACTTTTCCTGCTGCTGTGCTCACACAAACAGTTGTGCTGGACAAAGGGAGGTGATGGCAGAGGGGCAGGCAAAATAAATATTCCATTTTTAACTTGGACCAGTTTCTCTGCCTAGTTTACCACCTGGAAGCACAAGCTTTTGTGTTGGCACAAGTGAGATGTTAATATAAGGATGGGAATGGATGGCTGAGCAAGGGAATAGGAATGGATCTCTTTATTCAGCTGGTCTATGCTGCATAAAAATGACTGCAGAATTATGGCACTGTAATTGTCGGTGGATAAGTAGGAAAATGGATTTCCTCATAGTTCATAGCATAATTCAGGTTGGAAAAGACCTCTGAAGGTTGCCTAGTCCCAACTCCTGATTAGAGCAGAGCTTGCTTCAACCATAGTTGAAGTTGCTCAGGGCCTTCCTCAGTTGGGTTTTAAATGTTTCCGTGGTGGAGATGACACAACCCCTTTGGGCAGCCTGTTTCGGTTCTTAACTCCTCTTTGGAAACAATTTTTTCCTGATGTCCAGCTGGAGTTTATTTTGCTGAGGCTAGCGACAGTTGTCTCTTGTCTTTTTTGCTGTGCGGGTCTAAGAAACTGGCTCTGTCTTCTCTATAATCCCTCTTTAAATAATGAAATAAAAAGAATAAAGTGAAAGAAATAAAGCAGATCCCCCAATAGCCTTCTCTTCTGGAGCTTGAACAAATCCAGCTCCTCTCAGCCTCTGTTCCTACGTCTTGTGCTCCAGCCCCCTAACCATCTGAGTGGCTCGCTGCTGTACTCTCTCCAGTTTGACAACATCTCTCATCTTGGGGAGCCCTGACCTGATCACTGTATTTCAAATGCAGCCTCCATAGTGCTGAATAAAGGGAAATAATCGACTTTCTTGACCTGCTGGCTAAGCTTTTGCTAATGCAGCCCAGTATGCGGTTAACCTTTATCACAACAGGGTACATATTGCTGACTCACGTTGAACTCATGGGCCATCAAGACAGCTTCCTCGCTGGTCCTTTTCAGCAGAGCTGTCTTCTAGCCCTGCCTGTGCTGCCGCATGGAGTTTTTCCTCCTACCTTGCAGATCACTAGCATGTGATTGTGTGAGATGAAATAGCAAAAAGTGATTCAGAAAACTTTGAAACAAGCCCGTGTTGAAACTATTTCCTAGAGTGGTGTCTTAGCCTTTTTGGGTCCTCAGAAATCTGCAGTTTGTTGTCTTTCCATACCTCCCTCTCAGTCTACTAAGGTTCACCTTCCCACTCTTGCTTTCTACCCATCCATGAGCCTTCTCTTCGGAAGTTAAGAGTAAACATAGTTAATAGCAAAACATTTAAAAATTAAGAATATAGAGGAGAAAGAAAAAGGATAAGAATGCAGAAATATGTGATACTTAGTTTTGCAATTATTAGGACTGCGGCACAGATAGTAGATTGTATAAGCAATCAAAACAGAGACTATGAAACTAGCATATGTTACTAACATTAGAATAGTGTTGTCATGTCAGATAAAGCTCTTGTAAAAGTACTTTTTGTTCCCTTTGTAACGATTTTGCTTTTGAAATTACTCTGCATGAAACTGCGTTTAATCGTTACAAGTGTGACTATCCTTATACTGTTCAAATGCCTTCTCCTACTTCACTTTATTTCTTATCAGGAACAGCACTCCAAACAGTTGTCTCAGTATTCATGTCAAAGCAGACAAAATTCAGACCTCTAAAGGACTGAATTGCCTTATGCGTTTTTGTTCATCACAGAGAACAAAACCCATACTTTCAAGTGCACTAGGTGTATTTGTAGTGCCTTGCCCATTGCAAGGAAATTTTTCTACTCTGACGTTCTGCTTTGCTCGATCTTTCCTCCATTGTTATAATTGAATTCGTAAAACAGTTCTTTATTTTTTTGTCTCATAAATGGAACGTTCTTCAGGAACAGAACAAGAACACGTGCACAGAAATCACTGAAGAGTCACCTCTATTGGAAAAAACCCTCTTACTTTCAATAGTGAAATACGTAGATTTAATAAACAATGACATTATATGAAAAAGATAAATTTATTGTTTTCTTACCTTAAAAACACCAAGTTTCACCAAGGAAAGTAATTTGGGAATAATTTGTTTCATATTCTTTTTCTTCTATAATAATTTAAAGATAGAGACACACCTAATCAAGATATCATTTTAAGGGGGAAGAAAGTGTCATGATAAGATTCAAGTGTGAAGGTGAGATTCAGTAGATGCTCTATATTCTACAATACAGTAGCTCTGAGAAAAAGATTTATTGTGTCCCTTTTTTCAAGTTCTTGCAGCATGCGAGGAGTTTATTTTGCTATTATATCCATCTCAAACATGCTAAGAGACTACTTTGTCATTATATCCATCCCAAACAACAGCAGTTTATTAGACCTGAATTTGACAGGGTGAGATTGAGCCGCACCAATTTGAGAAGCGGTGACAGTTAGAAAAGTTCATGTGGTTTGGGTTATTTGTCTGAGAAGATCTCCCACCCATTTTGTTCCCATTTTTTCCTTCCAGTTATGTAGAATAATATGTGAAAAATAATACATGCAAAATTTTTCAGAATAAGTATGACCAGTTTCCTGAATAATTCATTTCTGTCTTGTATGACTTCATTATGTCATGTATAACTAGCACTTTGTACTGTCAGACTGAAAAGCTACAAAAAATGTTTAACCTTGCAGTATAAATTCATAACTTGTAATTTGAAAAGTTACATGATATTTCACAAGTCCTAGCATTCTCAAACGTGCTTTCCCAGATACCTTATTTAAGATTAAAAAAATACAAGACTTAGAGCTATTTTGACTTAGAGCTATTTTTTTCCACTCATAGACGTCTGCTTTTTATAGGAAAAAACCATATATTTAATAATCTTCACTGGCCTAACAGCTCTCATAAAGAAATTACTTTCAGCTATTGGTCTTAATTGTGCAGGATAGCTAAAGCCATAGCTAAATATTTCATCAGTTATGTCAGATAAGAGAGCATAATATCACACCCATCTTCTAACCAAGGCATCTCTGGCACTACTCAGAAACTAATGAGTATTGTTCAGGAATTGCCTAAAGCGACAGTCAACAACACAGTGGTTTGCAGCCTGGAGAGCGACGTGGCTCATCTGGTACCTGCGCGATTGGTTAGTTGGTTGTTCCAGTGGGAAGAGGATAAAGGTTTCATTCAAGAGTGTATTTGCAACTACAACCATTTGGTTGTGTTTCTATTAATATTCTTTCATACAGTTTCACAGGTGCCGACTGGAGAACGTGTTTCTGGAGAAAATGTTCCTAGAAGGATGGTAAGTTGCATATGAGTCAGTTTGCCTTGAGATGTCCTCCTGCAGAAAAAGGAATGAAAGAAAGCCAGCCTTCCTCTTCTTGAATCTCTCAAACTATGCAAAATGGGTTACAAGGTTTACCTTCAATAATAATGTAATACACATAGTAAGGAAATACTCCTAAGCACTTAGTTTTAGACACCAAAATTAGGTGCTTGAAATTTCCCTTTAGAGATGTTTTGAAGCCCACACTTCTCTCCATTGAATGTGGAAGGAACCTGAGCACTTACTTTAGGATTGCTTCCTTCTAACTTTAAGGTTGTGACAGGTGCAAAGTAAATCTCATACTTCGGGTTTTTTCCACAACATGAAATACGGTTTTCTAAAATTACTATTCATGGCTACTAACTGTTACTCATCAGCGGTATTTAGAAGAAGCTGCATTCAGGGTCAACAATTTCATTACCTGGTCATAAATTCAGTTAAGAGCTGTGTGTTCAGATCCTCGCTGACTTGCCAGTGTGTCCAGTAAGGAACAGAATCAGGATGAATTGGAACGTCTTACTGCGCTAGTGCCCTTCAGTCTCAATGCTCCAAGCAGGCTCAAAAAAACTTCCTGTTTTTGTTTTAATTGCTTCATTTTTCCATCACAATCTGGAGGCGAAGAGAATCATAGGGATTGATATGGATTTCTTTTTTGGGTAAATAAGCTTTGTTTTGCATTTTAAGCTGTTGAACGGTTTTTTTTTTTTTCTTTCGAATACATATTTTTCCCTTTAAGCATACCATTATGTATATATCTCCTGTATGCAGAGAAAAGATCACTACGCAGAAATGGAACATGAATGACATTTTGCTATCGTGTATCATCATGGTTTTAAAAATAATGTTTGTTCAGATTTCTGTCTTCACAAACTGTGATCCAAGAGCAAGGCGACCTCATGACAACTAACAATTACAGGCAAAACATCTCAGAAATAGTCTTTAAAGGATGAAGCCTCAGGCAAGTTCTGTTTCCTGTAATGTCAGAAGAAAAGTTAATACAAACTGAGTCTTCAAATGAACAGAAACTAATTTGATACTTGGCAGTAGCTAAGGAAAAACTTCTTTCTTCTTTAACTTTTTATTTTATTTTGCTTTTCCTCTCCATGCAGAGAGATTTTGTAGTTTTTCATACTTCTCCATCAAACCTTTGAGGCAGAAGAGTCTAGATAAGACAAGTGATTCATTGGACCAGACTTCTCAGGTGAAAAGTGGATGTTAAAATTACATATGAAGAATGCAGATAGGAATTTTATATTCACCTATTCCCCACAGCAGCCTGGCATGTGAGATTATGTGGGGATGCAAATTTCTTCACTAAATTCCATTTTCACAGTCTTTGAACCAGCAGTAATACTGGGAATGCAACTACTGCTCTTCTCCGTTCAGTATGCAGGTCACTGTAAAATTGCTGGTTCAGAAGCTCCTCCTCTGGCCTGCCATCACCTTTTCATGTCAAAAAAAGTTGCTAAAGACATCAGTTCTAAACCTGAAGAGGACAAATAGATGACTCTGCCGTCATCCCTTTGTGGAGGGGCTAGCATAACGCTTCCTTAGAACACCTGACCTTACAATGTCATTGCAACAAATTAATGCTGGCCTATAGGTAACTTATTTGTGTAGAAGTTGGCAGAAATTGGATGATTTATCAATCTCATCCTTCATTTGCAATTGTAAATAGAGTATTGAGTAGGCAAGTTCTATTTTCATCATACAAATTGACTGTCTGGTACAGAATTATTCAAATACTAATCCTAATTTGCACCCAGTGCAATACTATTAAAGTCAAAGGGTAAAGCAGGTTTTTTGACCTCACACAGCAATTGGCCCATTTATTTTTCATTGTGTTCTGTTTGATGCTTTATTTATTAGAGAGTAAGGACTGTTCGTAGTCTGCAATTGTATTCCCGTAGATGAAGAAGAAAATTTGAAGTCCTTTTCAGAAGCAGTGTGCTGCAACTGAGTACTGTGATCTTCATTGCTGAGACGTGGGTGTCACCAATTCATTAATCTTCCTCATAGCCCAAGTTTTACAGCAGTGGTAATTTTGCATGGTCAGTACAGATCTTAGAGCCTCCTTCCCCTTACTGTGTTGCTGGAAGGATTTCTGGTGTTAAGGATGTAGCTGCATAAAAGAGAAAGATTTTGGAATTGGACTACTCATATTTTTGCAGAAAATGTATTTAACTTGTGATTGCATCTTCTTTTCTATCACCTTGGTTATCCTCCCTCAGAGTTTCTTTCTGATCTTTAATGATACCGGTATTCATTATTTACTTTAAAAGTTTTAAAACAAGCACCTTTGTGTTTTCTCTCATGCTCTCATCTCATCTAGGGGTATCTTGTGAGTAACACTTGCAAATTCAGCTCATTATCATTCTTTAATTCCTCCAAAGACATTTCTTTTACTGTGAAGTCTACACATTTTTGAAAATTGTTGGACAGCTTGTATTTTAGAACCCCACTGGTTTGGTTGACAAACATTGTTTCATCAGTGACAAAGTTAGAATCATGGAATCATAGAATAGTTCGGGTTGGAAGGGACCTTTAAAGGTCATCTAGTCCAACACCCCTGCAATAAGCAGGGACATCTTCAAGTAGATCAGGTTGCCCAGAGCCCCATCCAGCCTGACCTGGAATGTTTCCAGGGATGGGGCATCTACCACCTCTCTGGGCAACCTGTGCCACTGTTTCACCACCCTCATTGTGAAAAACTTCTTCCTTATGTCTAGTCTGAATCTCTCCTCCTTTGGTTTAAAACCATTACCCCTTGTCCTATCACAACTGGCCCTGCTAAAAAGCTTTTCCCCATCTTTCCTATAAGCCCCCTTTAAGTACTGAAAGGCTGCAATAAGGTCTCCCCAGAGCCTTCTCTTCTCCAGGCTGAACAAGCCCAACTATCCATCCCTCTGATCATTTTTGTGGCCCTCCTCCGGAACTGCTCCAGCAGGTCCATGTCCTTCTTGTGTTGGGGGCCCCAGAGCTGGACGCAGTACTCCAGGTGGGGTCTCACCAGAGCGGAGTAGAGGGGCAGAATCCCCTCCCTCGACCTGCTGGCCACGCTTCTTTTGATGCAGCCCAGGATACAGTTGGCCTTCTGGGCTGCCAGCGCACATTGCTGGCTCATGTCCAGCTTTTCATCCACCAGTACCCCCAAGTCCTTCTTGGCAGGGCTGCTCTCAATCCCTTCATCCCCCAGCCTGTATTGATACTGGGGGTTGCTCCGACCCAGGTGCAGGACCTTGCATTTTTCCTTGTTGAACCTCATGAGGTTTGCCCGGGCCCACCTCTCGAGCTTGTCCAGGTCCCTCCGGATGGCATCCTGTCCCTCAGGCGTGTCCACAGCACCACTCAGCTTGGTGTCATCCACAAACTTGCTGAGGGTGCACTCGATCCCACTGTCAATGTCATTGATGAAGATATTAAAGAGTACTGGTCCCAATACGGACCCCTGAGGGACACCACTTGTCACAGATCTCCACCTGGACATTGAGCCGTTGACCACTAAAAGTTTTAAAGCAACAAACTGCCCGTATCCACCCATGTCTCTTTTTTTAAAGCTTTTGATGACATTTTCTTCAGGATTTTTTTTGGTTTAGTGTTTTTCTATAGTGCCTTTCCCAGTATGATGCCATGATAATCTGTGACTCTGTGTAATAATAATGAATTAGAAAAGCACAATGCCAGGTAGCTGATTTTTATAATGTAAGCAATATGATTGACTAGTCCTGCTCTGTATATATGCTTTTTACATGCAAGAATAAGTAATAAAAATAATTGGTGGTTTTTATATGCAGTTCAAAGATTAATCCTTATCCCAACGGCTAAATACAAGTCTATAGGATGAGGGGAGACATACAAGCAAAATGACCAAGGTGAAGCCTGACACCTTAATTCCATTTTTTTCTTTTTCCTCACTTTTATTTGGTCCCTCTTACAGCCTGTCCTCTAAAGCAGTGTCCTGCTCCCCCACCTTCTTTCTCTCTGTCTCCATTATGGATTTTGATTTGAACTATAATACACAGGGACTCAGTGTCATGAAGCAAATAAATGGAATCCTGTAGAGCACTTGCCTACACACTTTACAACTTTTCTTGTTCGTGAATTTGTATCGTAAATTTATTGTTTTAATATCTCAAAGTCCAACAGCTTATTAACTGCTCAGACACTCAGAATACACTTTTTCTGATGATGTGCCACTCATTCTAATGGCTTTGTTTTTTGAAGGACCACTAAATCTTATAAGCAGAGGTTTAATTTCCTCCTTTGAAAGAAAAAGGAAAAAATGATGAAAGCACTTGATGTTGGCTGTATAGCAATGAGGCATTCATCTCTATTTCTGTCTATTGAGATGCTTTTCAGGCTAATAATTGGGAATTGATCATTGTAAAAAGCTATATTACAGCAACAAAAAATGACATATGCATTGGACTGATAGGATTTTAATACTGAAATCAATTTTTCATATTATTACATGGGGAAGCATGAACTTTTCACTCTTAAAATGTATTTTGAGAGTTTCAAGAATACTTAGTATCTCTAATTATTTCATGTAAATTTCAATTCCCCCACTTGCATTGTTTAGTTAATAACTACTGGAATTTTAAATTCATGTTCTCTCACATTTTTTCATTATTATGATGAGCATTTTATCTTCTCTGGGCATTTATATTTCCATAGGTAATAAGCATAGACAGTTGATACAAATCTCCTAATTCTGAATTGTTTTCCGTAGTTTTTCTCCCTGTAAAATTAATTACAGCAGTTCACTAATAGAATAGTTGGTGAGCATCAGGTGTGGGGCAGAACGGAGATGAGGAAAATTTAAATGTGGGGAATTACTTGAAGGAGGAGGAACCTGAAGAAGGGCCTGAGCTACACAGATTGAAAAACTATTTCTTGTAGTCCCAGGTATAAAAGTGTTTCAGATGCAGTAGGAGAACATGACAAGGGGGGCTTTTTGGGAAGGTCATCTCCATCAGAGGGAGCTCTTACCTTTGGGGTACTGGGGTGCATCTCCACCAGAACTTCATAACAACTAGGAAAAACTTTCCAAGTCTCAATTTTCTCATGCAATAAGCATGGTAGCAGACAGGCTAGCACCAGCCCTGGCAAAGCATCACGCTAGAAGAGGGCATATACACAGGGAGAAGTATAGGTCTGCACCGTAGCTCCGAGTGGAGGCAGGAGCAGCCTCACCAGCAGAAAAGTGTTAGAGGTGGCACTGCTCTCCACAGGATAGAACCGTTCTGGTCCATACATGGTTCCAAATCAACTCTTGCCACACGTGGACCTCTGGGATCAGCACAGAGCAGCTGCTGCTCCTCGGTTTGTGAGAACCGATTGTGTGAACAGAACTGCGTTTCTGTCTCAGTTTAGCTAGAAGTTTTGAAATGGGAAAGTAAATGCATTCCTCCCTAAAGCTGCGGTGCTCAAGAAAAAGAGGATGACCCTCTGAAAAGGGTATTTTGAGGAGCAGGTTCTGAATGTAGCTGGGACAGGCTTTGCATTTTCAATCTCTTTTTTTTCTCGTATCTGTACAATTGGATACCATGGCTCACAGCAGGGAATGGGAGTCAGGACACTGATTCTCTCCCTTTCCACTTGAGCAGAGATGCTCGGCACATGCGCTGGTGTCACTCTGTACCGGGTGCCAGTGCCCAGGCGCTGGCAGCGGGGGCTGCAGGGCGGCCGCTGTGAGGAGAGGCCGGGGCTGCCCCGGGCCGGACACAGCCGGTTCCAGCCGGCTCCAACCCACCCACCGCAGGGCACGGCTGAGCCCCGCAGCCGAGAGGGTGGTGCCTCGGGGAAAACATGTTTTTAAAAGGGTAAAACACTGCACAGACAGTGAGCAGTGAGGGAAAAATGTGAGAGAAACAGCCCTGCAGACACCAAGGTGAGAGAAGAAGGAGGGGGACAAGGAGCTCCAGGCACCAGAGCAGAGATTCCCCTGCAGCCCCTGGATGAGACCACAACAGAGCAGGGGAAGGTGCGAGGAGGAGGGAGCAGCAGAGAGGAGCTGTTACGGACTGACCCCAACCCCTATTCCCCATCCCCTTGCACTGCTGATGGGGGAGGAGGTAGAGGAGTTGGGAATGAAGGAGTGATGTGGAGCCTGGGAGAAAGGCGGGGTTGGGTGGAAGGCAGGTTTTTGTCTTTGTTTCTCACCATCCTACTCTATTTTAATTGTCAATAAATTAAACTGAGGCGAGTCTGTTTTGCCTATGACAGTAACTAGTGAGTGATCTCCCTGTCCTCATCTCGACCCATGAGCTTTTCCATCCTATTTTCTCCCCCATCCTGCTGAGGATGGAGGTGAGTGAGCGGCTGGGCGGGAGTTTGGCTGTTAGCCACAGCTAACCCACCATGCCTACAACACAGAATTATACATGGTCTCTAGTTCTGTCACTGACTGACTATCCATAACTTTTCCCTCTGAGTGAAAAGGGAGCAATGAGACTTCTCTTGCAGTAGTACCACAGGCATTAAGTAGCTATTGTCTATAAAGTGATGCCTCCTTGTTACTCCTCATAATTATGCAGTGAGTAAACAGTATGTAGTGAGTGTAATAGATAGTGAGTTTAATGTATTTTGTTAAACAATCAGCAATATCACAAATACAGACTTCAGGAATACAATATTTCAAGGAAAAATGTGCTGGGATGTGCCCCTTGGTTAATGTCTTTTGTTTGAATATTGACAAAATTATTAGGCACTTAAGAGCAATATGATTATTTTATTAATAAAAATTAATGTCTGATATTGATACTAATTAATGATGCCATTACAATTCTGACCATCCCATTTCCTTTTTAATGATCATCTTAGCCATGATTTCCAAATCATTTTAAGACACTCACAAGATTAACTGTATTTAGGTGCAATTGCTGTTTGTTCTGAGTAGTAACAGCCTATTGAGTTTTTGAGACGATGACATGAGATCAATGGGGATTTGAAGAAGATGAGTAAAGTATGTCCACAAACACCGATGTCTTGAGAGACATAAATATCTTCACTTTTGCTATTTTGCTTTATACAGTCAAAATTAGACACAGGCAGTTACCGGTCAGTGTTGTCTTATTAGCCTTTGTGAAACGAAGGGGGAGAGCTCAGTATACTTTGAATGCAGTACTAACCCACTACTTGATTACTATCAGGTTAATATTTTTTGTTGATACTTTCTGAAACAAGAGTGGGGATAGGTTAATAATGGAGGCAGCAGCCGCTCTACTCCTTTATATTCATGCGATTGGAAAAAGCGTAGGCAGATGAGGGCTGTTATGCCAGGGCAACATATTTCCTCTTCCAGTACGTTTCTGGTCTTAGTGTATGTGGTGTGTCCTGTTCTGACGTGGGTCTTAGTTCTGGCACATGTGCTATCGGCACTTAGTGCAGCAAGGAAATAAGCCTCAAAGATTTTATGGAATGTTTTAATGTTCTAGTGGAGATGGATCCTTCTCCCCAAGGTAAAAGCCATTCTTGCGTAGACGTCATTTCTTCTGTAGTCACTAATATGTATGATGTACTACACGGACCCAATGCATCTGCGCAGTTGATGACAGATGTCTTTTTTCTTTCTTTTTTTACTCTGAGACTTGCTCAACTGTAAAATTCCTCCAAGTTAGAGTTCTTCTGAAAAAAAAAGCAGATTAAAAATTTAAAAAATTTAAATGGTATATTTTCAAATTTACTTTTTTTAAAAATATATTTTTCTGAAATAATCTATCTCAAAATCTCTCGGTACAAAAAATAATTTGGAGTATTTTCTCACGTACAATGAGTTCTGCCTTTCTCTGTTATTTAAGTAACAAATACTGGATTTTTTTCATTTACTGACTTTTGAATTTAAGTGTTTTGTAAGTTTGCAGAGGATATTACATGTAGGTGTATGGTTCTGCAAGTGATGCTGTGGTTTCTGTGTCTCCTGTAAATCTCGTTCAACAACTGCGAATCTTTTTTCTCTCAGATACATAGAAAAGCTTCTGGTTTCAAGTGACAGTGAGTTATTCAGCAGCTCTGCTTGCATTTTGAAATTTGTTAACTGCACGGACCCAAATAGATCTGCAAAAGGGAGCTGAGAAGCAAGCCGACTAGAAATCCCGGTAGCTTTTGTAAGTTCTGTCAGCTAGTTAGCCAAGGTCTGATGAATGCGGCAATCTAGGTATGTGGTTATGCCTGAAAGTATAGTTTTCATTATTTTACTGGAAATTACTGACTGGAGTGATTTATTTTAAGTAAATAACTTCTCTGTTCTCCAGAAAACCTATGGAAAAAAGGAAAGCTGAGCTTTCAGATCTGCTTGTCAAATGCTTTTCATCATTTGATATATGTACATAGTCACATTATTTGTAGATCAAGTATTTATTTACTTATAAAAGTAAGTTTTTTGCACATTAAAAATGCCCATATCTTTCAGTGGGCCTATTCACATCATTGGTTATTTATGTGAACTTTTTATAGAACTGGGACCTTGTGATCTCATCTATATCCATATGCAGAACAGTCACAGGCTCCACTCTGAAGGGCTTTCAGGTGAATGAGTACGTGACAAAGGAAAATGTATCCCTTTAAGACAATTGTATGTGTTTTCTGTAACATGCTGCATTAACTCTGTTTCACAGAGCAGCAGCTGCCCTTGTCATCAGTTGAACTATACAGTTTTAGTGTGCTGTACGTAGAAGTACATGCCTTGATAACCTACTGGGTTGGCTAGTTTATACTGAAATTTGGGAAACTGGCACTAGTACCAGCATCATATACAAAAGTCTCATTAAGAGTGTCTTTGTTTCGAACCTGCCCTCATTTTTCTGTACAAATACCTGGGAATTCCTTCATCTGCTATCTGAGATTTAAAACAAAGGGCAATAAATGACTAAGAGCACGTTGTTTCTTGTGTGAGACCTTTTTTTCAATATCTGGCTTTAGTTTCTCCGAAGTTCCGTGACAACGAATAGAAAATATTCCTTTACTTGGGATTCTTTCCGTCTTTCCAGCATCCCTTGCACCCTATATCTCAATGAGCAGAACTGTGTACTCCTTCAGTGCAAAGAAATATTGCCTGTTAGCTGTGACTGTAAAGAAGGTTTCTGACTCTGACTACAGGAAAGCGATATTGCTGACAGAATGCAGGCTACGAATTTCAGCGTCCTCCCGGGATCAAGCTTTCCAATGTTTCTGTCTGTCTTTACACAAGATCAGTTGCATTTGAAGAGCTGTCATGTTTCCCTTTAATAGTGTAAATTAGTCAGCTGCTCCAGTACATAGGTGTGATCCTGGGTATGTAAAATGGTGAGTTATTAAAGCCAAAGGAATTTTGGACATCGGATACAGAAAATGATGTGAGCTTATTGACTTAGGGGTTTTGGTAAGTATTGGAAGTACCAGCATAGGAAATGTGCTCCCTTTTTTTTTCAGAAATATAGAGTACATCTGAGGAGGACGTGTTATTGGGGAGCCTGTAAAAACAGCACAGTGAAGGCACCCAAAAGACAAATGACAAGGATGGGGAGTGGCGTGGTGCTGAGAAGACAGTGGTTGAAGGTGGGGAGATAGCACGAAAAGAAAATGCAGAAGCAGCCCGTGGTTCACCACTGTGATGGTTTCACATCTGAGGGCCCTCCAGGAAGGCTAAAAGGATTCCTAACACCCATGCATTTCTTCCGCATCATCTGCTTGCACATCTTAGCCCTCCCCACTGCTGCTCCATTCCCCTGGCCACAGCCCTACAGAAATCTTTGCTCTGACGCCTGCAGCTCCCTGGCAAAGCTCCTCTTCCCTGTCTCTTAACCGGTGAAGCATTTTCCAGGATGTGCCTCTCAGCGTGAGAACCATCAGGCGGGTGGTATGAGAGGTGCTGGAACATATTCTGAGTGAGTGGAAAAAGAGGGAAACAGGGAGCGTGTAGAGCTCCCCTGTCTACTACAATGGAGCTGCTTATTGAAAGCAGCGCAGCTGTATTAGCGTGTTACTTGCCCTCGTCTTGTTTTGAGCTAGCTCAGGAATCTCCCTGTGCTGCTGCACTGGATTATCCGGGCACACTCTGCCTAACCCCTCAGGGAGGGTCTCAGTGTGCTGTATACACACTGCGCAACAGCGATGATTAGCCCAACCCTGGTATTATCAAAGGGTTCTTCCTTGTTACGTTACCCGAGTGAAAAGCAAGAGAGGCAACAACAAAGTGTTTGAATTTGTATAGCTCTCTTCCAGGCATAAAATGTATTTGACGTGTCTGTTAACAACAGGGTTCAAACCTATTTGATATTTGGCTAGTCCAGTATTTGGCATGTGGACAAAAAAAAGCAAAGGCAAAAAGGAAACATGAAATTTTGTCTGAATCAAAGGTGTCCCCTTAATCCCCTGTAATTACGTACCTAGCAAATAATTCAAACAATAATAGGCTGAGATCTGAGAGCTGTGTAAAGGTTATTGGTAAAGAAAAGTATTTATAAATATTGTGGTTTTAAACGCGTGAATGTATTTAATGCACTTAGAGTCTCAATGCCGTTAAAGTTTGTCATGTAAGAATAAATATCCAGTTGCAATGTGTCAAGCACATAAATGAGAAGGATTGTCATGCATGTGAAAAAACTCCATTGTTCTGCTGGTTCTGAAGTAAATGACAAAAATCACAGAGTAATTTGCATAACTTGGAGATTAGAAATGTATCCCTTTATCCTTATTAATATATTTGCCCTTCTTAATTACAAAGATTTGAATCTTATTTTAAAATAATTTCCTAGAAAATATTCTTGGAGATAGAAGCTGCATGTTAATTCTGAATGGATTATTTGCCTAACCTTACAAAAGAAATAAATTGCTTCTATTTGATAATAGCTAATTTAAAAAAAAGGATTTAGGATATCTGCAAAACTTGACACCTACCTAGGAAAAGAGTTCTCACTATAAGTTTAGTTGCTTTTACCTGTCATAGGCCTTTAGCCACAGAAGTTACGTTTCTGTTTATGTCAGTTACAATTTCCTGTATATAAAAAACTACAAAATATAGAATTTCAGATAAACTTTTGCGTATGTTTGTAAAACTTTTAATTTAATTCAATGTCAGTTCTCCTGTATGTCAGTCTGTAACACAAGGATCTTGACTGATTCACAGAGTCACAGAATCGCTTGGGTAGGAAGGGACCTCTGGAGATCATCTAGTCCAACCCCCAGCTCAGAGCAGAGGCAGCTAAAGCAGGTTGCCCAGGTCCATGTCCAGACACAGTGTAAATATCTCCACAGATGGAGACCTCATAACCTCTCTGGGCCACCTGTGCTAGTGTTTGATCACCCTCACAGTAAAAAAAGTGTTGTCTTGTGTTCAGATGGAATGCCACATGTTTCAACTTGTGCTCATTGCCTCTTGTCGTAGTCACTACTGGGAAAAATCTGTCTCTCTCTTCTTCATCCCCTCTGATCCTTCTCTTCTCTGGCTGATGCTCTCCCAGCATCTCCTCATATAAAAGGTGCTGCAGTCCCTTAATCATATTTGTGGCCCTTCGGTGGACTCACTCCCAGAACAGGACCCAATACTCCAGATGTGGACTCACCACTGTTGAGTAGCAGGTACAGCAGATTCATCAGCAGATTCATCTGATGAATTCGAAGAGGTTGCCGATAACTGGGGACAGCATCCTTGATTTGAGAGGAAATCTGAATACTGAAAGGAAAAGGATGATGCATTTCTTTAGAATATGTATTCTGCAACTGTCTGTAAAGGAGCAAAGTGGTTAATGACTTTCATTCGTGCCTTCCAACCTATCTAGCTCTTACTTTTGTTCATTCTCCCCCAAGTATTTAATAGCTTGATGCCTTCAGATATTTGTTTCCAAGATGATATAAATATTAATAATGAAGGAGCATGGAGTTGCTAAAGAATTGCGGCTTAAGACTGTCAGAGGCATTGTGCAGTGGAAAAATAGACACTGATACTGACAGGAGGGAGGGAGGAAGGAACGAAGGGGCAACACACAAACTCAGTGATGGATATAAGGGGCAGAATGGGAAACAAACTAACTCCTGGCAGGCAGAGGAGAGGAAGAGGAGGAATCAGAACAATGGAAGTACATGCACTGTAAAAGCTCTTGCTTTGAGAGAAGAAACTTCTTGCTTTGAAGGGGTGGAAGCAGGACACATCAAAAAACTGATGAAACAAAATAGGCTGAACATGACCACACAAGTGAGGGAAATGAGTGGCAAACAAAGCTTCTGTGGAGGGCTCCCTGCTTCCATGCCCTGGCTTCCAGACAAAGAAAGAAATTTTATCAGTCTAGATGAACAATAAAAACAGGATGTGTGGTGTGTCACAGCATGTATCAACAGGTAAGTGTTGACACAGTGTAGAAGATGACAGTCTGTTCTTTCAATAGGATCGTTTCTGCTCCATTCCCCACACAGAGCTCTGTGAACATTGCACTCTAACTAAATTATTCTTTCTATGTGCCTTGATAACATTAAAAAAACCCCACAGAAGTTCTTTATAATTTTGAGACCTTCTCTTGAAGGTCAACTCAGAGCTTTCCATCAGAATGGAAATGACTTGAATCACAGAGTCATAGAATAGTTTGGGTTGGAAGGGACCTTTAAAGGTCATCTAGTCCAACACCCCTGCAATAAGCAGGGACATCCTCAACTAGATCAGGTTGCCCAGAGCCCCATCCAGCCTGACCTTGAGTGTTTCCAGGGATGGGGCATCTACCACCTCTCTGGGCAACCTGTTCCAGTGTTTCACCACCCTCATTGTGAAAAATTTCTTCCTTATATCTGATCTGAATCTCCCCTCTTTTAGTCTAAAACCATTACCCCTTGTCCTGTCACTACAGGCCCTGCTGAAAAGTCTGTCCCCATCTTTCTTATAAGACCCCTTTAGTTACTGAAAGGCTGCAAAAAGGTCTCCCCAGAGCCTTCTCTTCTCCAGGCTGAAGAAGCCCAACTATCCATCCCTCTGATCATTTTTGTGGCCCTCCTCCGGAACTGCTCCAGCAGGTCCATGTCCTTCTTGTGTTGGGGGCTCCAGAGCTGGACGCAGTACTCCAGGTGGGGTCTCACCAGAGCGGAGTAGAGGGGCAGAATCACCTCCCTCGACCTGCTGGCCACGCTGCTTTTGATGCAGCCCAGGATACGATTGGCCTTTTGGGCTGCGAGCGCACATTGCTGGCTCATGCCCAGCTTTTCATCCACCAGTACCGCCAAGTCCTTCTCGGCAGGGCTGCTCTCTATCCCTTCATCCCCCAGCCTGTGTTGGTACTGGGGGCTGCCCTGACCCAGGTGCCGGACCTTGTGCTTGACCTTGCTGAACCTCATGAAGTTCACATGGGTCCACTTCTCAAGCTTGAGTCATGATGGTGTCTCTGAATTCCAGTGTCTCCTGCTAAGGTAGGAGATACTTCATTTGCCTCCTGGTAAGGGAAAGCTTGTTGCACATGTAGAGTGCTGTAGTAGACGGAAGGTAGTTATAAGAAACCTAACCAAACATGAAATGCAGGCTAGAAATAAAAACGAGTAACTACTAAATTCGTCATTCTTAGGAAAAAAAAATGAAGTACACAACATTTGCAAGCAGCAATTTTATTCAGAGTCCTCAAGGTACAGTAGTACTATTGCAAGGGTCTCATTTAGGCAAGCTTCACTGCTTTGAAAAGGCAGAAAAAGTCAGTGAACATCTGGTTGAGATCTGTTATCCACGTAATCCTAACACTGCTTTTGTCCCCTCATTCAGTTAACTGGAGGGCTCCATCTTCTTAGCAGCATCTCTTTGTCTTTGGTCTCCACAGACTTTTCCATCTGCCAGGGACAAAAAAGACCTGGCTTCAAATGTCACCGTTCAACAATAAGAACTAAGTGTGGGTGCCGTCTATATATCCTCTGAATTTCAGTGTGGCTGACAGTTAGAAATTGGAATATCAGAAATAACTATGGGAATTGGAAGATTAGTAGTACTATAATTTAATTGATTTTATGATTTTAATTTACCCAGGATTTACAGAGGCTGCCATGTGCCAATGATTAAATGAATCTCTTTGCTGTTTTGTAAAAATATTTACTTTGTATTTACAGGTAGTGTTTACTTAATATGGACATAGGGGGGTTGTATCTGATAAGTCTTCATATTTTCCTTTAAAATAATCCTTCCTTTGCAAAACAATGCACTCATGATCTAGTGGTGTCTGCACGATCAAATTTTAATCTAGTTAGTTTTGTTTATTCAGCTATTATAGCGTACCAAAATGAGATCATGAATAGAGCAATTATTATGAAGGGAGTCTAGCCTTTAGAAACTGATATTGCATATATTCTACTTGTTATTCAGACTTTTTACTAACTTTGGCACCTGCCTGGACTTGACAAGCACAAACATGAATCAAATGACATAAGAAATAATACTCCTATTTGAGGGAGATAAGCAAAACAGGGTAGCCGTAATTAATTCCCAAAGAGCAACAATAACAATTTGTAGTCCTTTTCCCTGGGGGCGAGAGGGGGTAAAATGCTCCCCCTCCTGCAATTCTTTGCATTCACAGTTTGGAATTGTTAGAGATTACCGGGCAGCGCGGATCAGAAGGAGCCGACGCGGCGGCACATGTTGTTTGTGTTAGCGAACCTCCTCTCTGCCGGCTGTGCCTCGTGCTGCCAGGCGCTGGCTAGCCGTGCTGGCCTGCTGCTGCCAAGGCTAGCTGCTAGCCTCCTGCACTTGCCATTTTTTCCTCACCAGCTGCTCTCAGCCAACCTTGCCTTGCTCTGCCTGGTCTCTCCATCCCTCCCCAGCCCTTCAGCGATGTCCTTCAGCTACGCCCACCACCACTGCCCAGTCCTGCCTTTCCCACAGCCGTGCCCTGAGCTGCTCCTCTCCCCACAACCCCCCAAAGCCCCTGTATCTACCTAAGAAATCACTCCTTTCCTTGGAACAATGCTTTCCATGACAACTTGTGTCCACCGCAATGAGACTTGAACATACATGAGGAGGCAAAACATTTATGTGATCATCAATGGGATTCACGCCCAAGCTGAGACTAACCATGGAGATTACTGTGTTTAGAGCAGAACATTTAAAAAACCAGTCCTTTACATATTTTTTCTGTGATAATCTTTTGTACATGTAGATGCATAAAAGAATCAAGCTATTTCTACAAGCCGGGAAATTAAAAAAAAGATTTTAAGTGTTTAGGAGGTTGTTGGATACAGTGATGGCAGAAGCCACATAATTATACAGATGCATAAGGTGAATTGAAATGAATGTAAAAATGGACAACAGACAACAGTATGAATTTTAGGTCTTTCCCTTCCAGACTTTGACTTTCACAATTTTTCTCCAGTAAGGTCACTCGATAAATTTACCCTGTATTTGCATTCCTGATGATGAGGAGGTTTTTTGTTGACTGCTCCTACTTTTCTGAGGAAAGAAAATTTCTTTCTAGTCTTTTAGGAAGGTAAATCCTGGTTAATGGTATCTGCCAAATGTCCTGGTTTCAGCTGAGAAAGAGTTAATTTTCTTCCTAGTAGCTGGTATAGTGCTGTGTTTTGGATTTAGTATGAGAATAATGTTGACAACACACTGATGGTTTTAGCTGTTGCTAAGTAGAACTTATACTAAGTCAAGGACTTTTCAGCTCCCCATGCTCTGCCAGCGAGGAGGGGCACAAGAAGCTGGGAGGGGGCACAGCCAGGACAGCTGACCCAGACTGGCCACAGGGATGTTCCATACCATATGACGTCATGCTCGGTATATAAACTGGGGGGAGTTGGCCGGGGCGATCGCTGCTCGGGGACAGGCTGGGCATCGGTCAGCGCGTGGTGAGCAATTGCATTGTGCATCATTTGTTTTGTATATTCTCTTATCATTACTATTATTGTTATATTGTTATCAACTGTCTTCATCTCAACCCACAAGGGTTTTTTCAATTCTCTCCCACATCCCATGGGGGGTGAGTGAGCGCCTGTGTGGTGCTTGGTTGCCGACTGGGGTTAAATCACAACACCAAGTCTTAAAGTTTTTACATTATTGGCAAAATGCTGTATGGCTTAAGATAGGAAACACTTATTTGAACTCTTTTCCTCTGCTGGATTCTGTCACTCATCACTCCTCACTGCATCACTATTTTGTGTGATATATAACAGCATTGCTTTCCCTGACAAAGCAAAAGAAATCGAAAACTGAGAAAAAACAGCAAATATGTCACATCCTTGAGGCAGAGCTGAAGGAAACCTTTCAGAAACAAGTTGGTCGCATTTAATTATTCTAGGTCCTTCAAGATAAAATCCATCATATTGTTGCGTTCTGAGGTTATCAATGTCTGTTTGTTGAGTGCACATGAAAAGGGAACTTTTGGATTTAGCGTCAAAGGACAGAGGTTTAAGACTGTCCTGATCGATGCGCTGAGGTTGTTTGATGCAAGTCCAGAAAAAACATCAGCTGTACAATTGATGGAGCCCATACAGTGACTGGTGAGACAAATTGTTCTGCTGGCAAAAGAGAAGTCTGGGTCAGAGAGGTCTACCCCAGACATTTTTTTCTTATGATATTTCATTTTCAGCTTTACCAGCCACTTGACAAGTTAAATTCCCTTTGTGCTGTTATAAAATAGTGAGTTCAAAATGAAGATCTGGAATCACAGGCAAATCTGGGCAATTATGTAAAGTATTAAAAACTTGCAGTTTCATAGCCTGTTGTAACATATTGAGGTCAAATGGTTTTCATGAAGACAAATGGTCATCCCCGTAACACATGCCAGAGAGAGCCTCGCATACTGGCCACGGGTAAGCGCCACAATTTCCAGTTCTAGATGACATCTATAAAGTATTTTGTACTGTAATGTATTGTTTGGGTGCATTCCAGTTGGAAAAGACTGAAGTCAGCTGAAAGCAGTTACAATATAATTGCAAACAGAATTTGTACTTTGTGGTAAATATTTTTTGTGTGCTCTCTGGCTGCCATCTCTCCTGTCTCTGTTTATCAGATACAAATTATGGCAGGGCAGAGACCTCTTCTCCCACATCACAGGATGACTACATGGGTCTTCCTCTCTCCTTGTATCTGTAAGTGAAAAATGTTTTACCTTCAGAGCTGTGTTTTGTTACCTTTCCTTTGCCACATGGGAAGCGGGGAGAAAACAGAGACGAGATTGCAGCTGATCGGTCCTCCTCCAAATGGGATCCTCTATACTGTCAGTATTTAAGCAAGGTACATTGGTTCCTGCTGATCTCCAGTCTCTTAAGGTTTGCTTAATTATCATGATATCTGACACTTGACTGCACTAGACTTTGGCATCAAGTTTAGATTTCCTTTCTACACATTTAGGGACCTTCATACCTTTCTATGCATATATGTATTGGCCCTTATGTTACTGTTTTCCCTCTAGCTTTGCTATTTGCAGTATCCATTTTCCTACTTCTCTCTCAGCCTAACTTCATGCCAAATCCTGTGTCTTTCACAATATATACTCAATAACTCTTTTTTGAAATGGGTCAGATGGCTATGATGACCTTCTTTTCCTCCTGCTCAGTTCTCTCATGGGTCATACCAAAAATGAGCAGATATCTAATGCCTAGACACCACAGCAGTTAGAGAAATATCTTATTCATTAAATTAAGCTAAGAAAAGTGACAGGAAATAGTTTTTTCCACTGCTCACTTTTGTCTGTTAATTTTTGGTTCTTCATCTTCGCTGCAGAGGTATCTCCTGGCCTCTGTTCTGTGCCTGCTGCACGTTGAGGACTCTTGTGACCATCCGAACGGCGGAGCTGCGCAGAGCTCTTCCCTGTGTGCCTACCTCCGTGCTGACACAGCAGTGAGAGATGTGGCAGCTCAGCTCTTGGGGAGAGCGTCACTGGCTCTTAGTAGCTTGCAATTTAAAACCATTCTAGAATTAGCTTGCACTGAACAGTGGAGCATCCTCCTTTCCCTCCTAGGTCCCTATGTGAAAATTGCTTAATTGCTTCGTCGGGCAGTACACTTATTGAACTTGGGTGCTTCCTGCTCTTTATGCTGTGCATGGTCCAACAAGGTCCAACAATCATGAATTGCGGATGGATGAGCCATTTCTTTTTGTGTTTACACTATTTCTGGAGTAGAGTTTAGGTAATAGGTTATACAGTGACAAGCTTTATGAGCGGCAGGGAAATGTGACATTACGATGGACCTGTTACCAGAATTAACTTCATTTTAAGCTGAGGAGGCTTTAAACAATGTTCATCTGCTGGAAATCAGAGAGTGGAAGAGGGAGTAATATTCCCATGTTAGCTGCACATAAGACAGCATCAAAAATATGTTCTAATTATTTTGCAGTAGGGGCAGGCAGAAGGGAAGTTGTCAGGCTTAGGTGCCTGCCACAGGATGAGTTAAATAGATCAGCCATCACTGACTGGACGGATTGCTTCATTTGCTTGCACGTAGGCACACCGTGTCACTTGAGACACCTTAGGGTGCTGCTCTAATACCAGTTGCCATTCCTAGTACCAGTCGCAACTGAGGATCTCCTCAAGTTCTTATTACATCTGCTAACTTTTGGCTGATGTCTTTAAGACCTGAGGGCATCTATCTAAAATGAAATTAAGCAGCTATGTGTGAGCACCGAATTAACCTTTGTTGGCTGAAGTGAGACCTCGTGTACCTAGTGCATAGGTAGTTACCTGTATTTAGGTATCTATGGTCTGGGCTGGAATACTGCCCCATATATCTCATAGCTAACTTACATGTCCATTGAGTGATTGCCTTTAAAAATTATACTGTCTAAATCTGTGTTGCACATCCAGAAGGCTCAGTACAAGACAGTGAAGCGAAGGGAGAGAAGCAGGAACCAGAACAGTGATGAGCTCTTACCGTGGACTTGCCCATTCCAGCTGGCTTGGCTCCGTGCTGCTGTGCAGAAGCTGAGTCCAGGGGCAGAGCAACGCCGGTCTGCAGAGAGGCAGGCAGCAGTGTAAACAAGTGACAGCTCAGGTGTCCTGGAGCTACAAAACCCCTAAACACTTTGGAAAGTATGGGGATGGTTGTGCCTTCCTCCAGTACAACTATTTTTGCCTCTTGATAGGACTTCGATGGGATATTTGGCTAATTCTTCCCACTCTCCACTGGGGCAAGTAAATGTGCTGTTGCATCTACTTAAACACACACGCTTTCAGTAAGACAACCAAATCATTAGAAATAGAGAGATTATTTGGGTTTTTGTTTTTTTTTTTTCCCCTTGTTTAACAGTGTATAATGGAAATGCAAGCACAGATAGTATCTTTAATTGCCAATTTGAACTGTACAACGTAGTCTCTGCTAGTCCTACCATGAGTTTCTTCAGGTCGCATTTCCAGGTGATTGTCTACTACCTGCCCTGCTGCCACCAGACCACGAGCTGTGTTTCAATATTTAGTGTTTCTCTTATATATAACATTGAGATTTAATGAATACAACACCACAGTTGTTTCCATGGTGCTTATAGGCTGCTGAAACCACAGATTGTTCTTCTGCATGAACTCTGATCATTCTTCTAGACAGTATGTTTTCAGATGCCATCTTTAATTTGTGATATTAATACTGAACTTGATCACTGTTCAGTGGTTTTACTGAAGTATTTACATATAGATTAGCGAAGTAATTTTTTCTAGAGTATTGAAAGCTCTACGGGCCTAATTGGAACCATAAACTTAACCACAGTATCTGTATGACATGAATATGCTTTTTGCTTATGAAATGGCCTTGGAGGTTTACTTTCAAAACAAATTGAGTGTATTTCCTCTGCCTCATACATTTAGCTCTGACTACTTGGGGAATGATTCGGCAAGCGAGTGTTTTGAATGAGCGGCAGTGAGTGTATTCTGAGAATTGTTTTTTTCCACATCAGCACCCTTTTAAGGAAGATGAACTATCTCAGTGAATTTTACCAAAAATTACATTTTAAAATAATGAACTAATTAGTTAAGACATATATTACTTTATTATGTAAAAAGAAACCTTTCCCAGAGTGATAGCTTAGTTACATAAAGTGTCCTTTCATTTTACATTAAAATGGAAAGACGGACCTGTTACAGAACACTTGGACCACTACTATTAATTATCTGATTTGAAGATCACCTCTGGCTGTTAAAAAGATTTATATTAATCTGTACTTGATAGATTCAGAAGGATTAAAGGAGTGAAGGAGAGCGAATAAAAAGAGAACATCTTCCTGGCTTCATTGTTAGATGACCTTGTGCCATGGTACGTTTAAATTGCTTACTTCCTATAACTCTATAAAGTTCTGTGTTTTCATTTTCTGGATTAGATTGAAGTGTCAACTGTTTTTGATGAATTACACTAGTAATATATGTTCATGTTCTTCTTTGCTTTTTTTCTTTTTTATTTATATATGTCCAGTATAATTTAGTTCACCTAAAAAAGCTTTCAGGAAAAAGATTTTTTTTAATTACAGTTTTAGCAAAGTTTTTTTTTTTTCAAATGCCTTTAACTTTGTACTGAAGAAATAAAATGTATGTTCAGCTGTTTAAAAAAAGCTGAAATGAAAAGTTTATGCCAAATGTCCTGTTTTCCATGTCCTGAAATTCAGCATACTTTGTAGAAAAAAGAGAGTTATGCAAATAAAATGAACAAGTTATTGCAATTAGTGATTTAAACTTTTATCCTTTAACTTGATCTACGTGCAACGCTACAGAAATCAGAAGGTCTCCTTGCAAGAGCAAGGGTTTAGCCTTACCTTCAGGACTGGGGTCTTATTTGTTTATTGCTGAAAGGTGCAGAGGGGAACAGAAGGCTTTAAGTGCTTTACTTCTGTTATTGAAGATTCTCACTGATGCAGAACTTGAAAGAACAGCAAATAAAATCAAGACACATTTATATACAGTATGTGTGCTACTGACTGGAATTATAAAGGACTGTACATACATAGCCTCACATCAGAAAGGACAGAGATATCTTTAGTCAAGTGCATTTTGTGCTGATGAAGTGAGATCAATAGATTTAAGTTATACTATTAAATCTATATTTTTTTGGGTTAAAGTAGTATAAAGGGCAACAGCTCCTCTGTACATTAGGTAGCCCTGATGTGTTAAACTGCAGTGAACATGTTTTATGTGTAACCAAATGAACAAAGTCATTTAGTATAACCATTAATAAAGTACAAGTTTTGATTTCTTAACATTGCAATTTAAAATGAAGAGATTTAGGTTGTTTTCTGGTTTTGTTTTGTCTTAAAGAAAACTCCAATCTGAGATAAATGCTTATTTTTCTGAAAGAACAGGGTGACCTTGGAGATGTCTGAGCACAGGAATTCTGTTGTTGCAACTTTGACCAGTGTGACAAATACTAAACAAAGCTCATAAAATACATCCGAATATTTTATACATATTTTACATATTTCCTCATTTCAGAAGCTGTCATGAGGGAATTAATTGCACTATACTGTAGAGGCGAAGTGATACATTATAATATCTGGTGTATATGGTTCTCATCTTTTTCCCCAGTGGATGTTTCCACTAGCTCTGTTCCACACAAGAGTGTGCACATATACTACAGCGAGAATAAAAACCACCCTAAGTTATAAAGGGTTAAGCATCAGAAGTTTTTTATCAGCGCTTACTGAATCTCATGAATATCAAGGGCTTTTTGTGTCTTTGTTTGTTAAACCAATCTGTGATTTCTCTTGTGGCTTTAAGCGGCATCTCTGACTATTATTTTTCTGTATCCCACTGTGTGCTGCACCATCTCAAACAGAACTGGAGCTGCAGTTGTACTTCCATTACGAATGGTGATAAGCAAGTACCTGCCCTCCTATCTGTTGTTTCCAAATGCAACATTTGATTGAGTGGAACAGTTTCTCAAATTATACAACCTTGCTCCTATTGCCACCTGTCATTTAACATTGTTGTTGCTATGGCTTTGGCTATGTTGTATTTTTGCTTTCCAAAACAGTGCAGAATCTTGAATGAAAAAACTCGGAGAAAATCTGCTCAACAAAACGAGACATCTAAACAGAAGTCATTAAAGTAACAACCCTGTCCTACACAGTTTATTACTGTGGTTCAAATATAAGAGTAAATTAGGAGATATAGCCTTCTGCTCTTAGCCAAAGATTTTCTATTGTTGACTTCACTGATTAATATAGAGGTAGTGTGATTTTGCTGGCTATTTGTCTATTGTTTTGATGCTTCTTCCAATTGTTTTTAAATTACAACTGTAGTTTTGGGGCAGAAGTATGTTGCCACAGAGAAAACATGTTTACATAGGAAGGGTTGGCTCTAGGAACATCACTTCGGGCAGCTCAAAAGCCAATTGCTCTGTTCCTAGGAAATGAGTTACTGAAGTCCTATAAGACTCTACCAAGTAGATGTGAAAGACTGTAGATCCTAATGCTGTAAGCTATAATACTTCCAAGAAATTACAAGTCCTCTGACCTGAACCATACTGCCTTGCCTTATTTTGGTAGTATGAGCTTAGATTGTTAGCTGGGGGGTGGAGAAGGGAAGAGGCCAAAGACTGGCTTGGGGAGGAAGGTCTCCATAGATTTCTTCAGTTGTTAGTGGAAAGACAGAGAGAGAAGTGTCTTTAGAAGGACGTTCTTCACAAGGGCCCATGTCAACATTCTCAAGTAATGTTGAGGAACACTCCCTGGCATGGCAGCTTAACTGTAGATATTTATCATTTTTCAGGATGCTTCCTGGAATGTTTTTGGCCCAGGCAAACAACTGTCTCTCCAAAAATTCCCAGGCACAGTTCAGAAGTTATGGGACCATTTTCA
Source organism: Phoenicopterus ruber ruber (assembly GCA_009819775.1). Taxonomy (NCBI): domain Eukaryota; kingdom Metazoa; phylum Chordata; class Aves; order Phoenicopteriformes; family Phoenicopteridae; genus Phoenicopterus; species Phoenicopterus ruber. Next base: position 182,198,594 of record CM020215.1, on the reverse strand, counting down.
ACAGCGAGTTTGCATGCAACTGTCCTGGTTTTGAGGTTTGAAGAGTTTAACAGCATGGAGGTGGGCCCTTCTGCACTAGGCCTCAGTGTCAAAAAATGTTCCCAGGATAAACTATATATTCACATAGATGTAGCCTAAGTTGCCTCCTGGACAAAATAAAAGGCATCTGAAAGCTGAAGTGTTAAATCACTTAAGTAATACTGCTTAGCTATGGAGATGGCAGCACAGGGCAAGAACAAGCCTATACAGTCATCTTCATCCCAGAATTTCTGACAAGTTGTTTGAGAACTCATGAGTAGAAGCCAACAATGTGAATTTTAGGAGTGATGAAGGCTGTAAGTTAATAGGACAGATCCACCAATGGGAGTAAGGCAGTAAAATAGCCATAGTAAAGAAAGAAACCCAGTGGAAATACAATTTCAATGGCACCAATGCAATGACTTGAGACCCACAACAAACCAAGCATAATTACACCCTAATTACGTTTCCCATCTTATTGACAACTGTAGTGCCTGAGCTGGCCTGAAAGTGCAATTGTATCCTGTCTAGAACTGTAAATACTTCTTCAAACCCAGTGCTTCCTACATTTTCCAATTTTCCAGCTTGTGCAAAATGGAGCTGGAATGGCAGTGGAAGAGGCAACTGCCTGAGCATCTTGCAGTGTCTGCTAAGGATGATATGTAGTTATTTTAAGGATGGTATGTAGCTACTTTTCATTCACCTGGATCACTCTGGAAAAAGTGGAAGGTTGTGGGAAAACTCTGTGAACTTACCTGTTTTGATGTCAGCTGGTCTGTGAGATGGAGAAAGTAGGTTTGTCTTTTTCCCAGTATGTTGTAAATGGAGAAAACTGTGTCTAAAAACAAGTGTTTCCAATTGCTTTATTGTTTTAAACCTTTCAGTAATAGTAAACTCAAGTCATGAGGAATGGAGCTTGAACCAACTCATGGTATCATGCTGCCTTGGTTTCACCCTGAAAACCTGCTGCTTTCTTTGCAGAGTTTTTCTTACATATACTAGAGATATACTCTGGTATTAGTCTATTTCTATCATCTTCTACCATCTTCATTTCATTATCTGCTTGCACTTTTTGTATCTTTGCTTTCTTTTATCTTAAATTAATTGTATACTTTTTCTGTTTTCCGTCTGCACCTGAAATTTTACACTGCTTATGTATCTTTTTTATTTATCTCTCAATATCTTTTTCAATTCTGTATTTATTTGCTATGGTCTTTTTCTCCTCCTAATGTACATATTGTTGGATAATACGCATCGGCCTTGGATATGCAGTAATTGCTTTCTGAACAGTTTCCATTTCCTCTGCGTCCTTCCCTCCTCCCACTCCTCCCATTAGACGCTTAACCCACTGGATCCTCTCCAGCACTTCCCCATTCTTCTACGTTCAAAGTCCTTGGAGATTTTTTATTCCTCTTGCAGGTTCAGTCTGCAGTAATGAATCCAACTGGATTATGGTCATTAGTGAGTCCTCCACCTCTATCTCCTAACAGCTGCACTGCTGCAAGTGAGAACTTTCGTCTTTCTTGCCACCTTTTAATACATTGAGGATATAGTACATGACTGTCGCTTGATTTATTTCTCTCATTGTGTCCCTGTTCCTGTGTGTCTGGGTAGCTGAAATCTCCTCTTATTAGTTTTGACATTTTGCTATATCTCATAATCTTCTTGTTCTTTCTGATGCTATTTTTTCTGGTTTATATCCAGTCCGTACTACCACCTCGCTCCCCCTATTGTCTCGAATTGTGAGCCATGATGATCCTTTCAAACAACCGCAAAAACTTTTGGCTTCTTCAAAGTTTCAGCCTGTCAGAAAGACAGAGTTTTGAACTAAGCCATTACGCCCTGAACGGTGTCTGGCTTAGCAGAGCGCGTTCCCCCACCCGCGGCTCCCTCCCGCAGCGTTCTCGGCGCCCTGGCCCCAAATCAAGCAATTAAGTACATGCTTAAGTTCAATCATGTGAGGAGCACCGTTAACTCAACAGGACTACTTACATGCTTAAAGTTGGCACAGGATTAAACGCTTTGCTAGATCAAAATATTGGAGCTGTGATTTTAATGCAGCTTGGTTAATGAAGACTATACATCCCCGTGGTATGAAAGGTGCACAGTAACTCATTCCGGTAGACATTCGAGTGTGAAGGCAGAGAATTCAGTCCCACATCTAGGTCTTAATAGCGTGTGCGTCTGTGTGCATTTGCATACACGCACACAATTGTAGGGAGGACGGCACCGTATTTGAGAATATCAAGCAGATTGTAAAAGCAAATGTAAAGAATCTAGGCCTTATTCATTGCCTGTAGACGCAATAAGAAATTCCCGTTGACTTTAATAGGCACAGTTTGGGGACTAAGACAAATACTGCAACAGCATTTATCAAACAGCTCCATACCATGGACACATCTCTCACTGCAGTTTAACTTTACTATGTCTTATACCTTATGTACAGACTTTACAGAGGTTGAGTTAGCGTCCTTCTTCTGGATTGTGTTAATGCCTGAAAAAATATTTAATGAAGCATGCATAAATCATCTAATTTTCCTACCTTTTATCCTATCTCCTGCTCAGAGTCTTTAAACATGAAAGTGATAATCCTACTGAGCATTTAAATAATTATGTATCAACCCCTTCCATCATAGATGACTTAGCAAATAGTGGATTTGCCTATTGTATTTCAGTTGTAGGGTGAACATTGTCAAAATTAATATCCGTATGAGACAAGGATATTTATTCTAATCTGTGTCTTGTAGTTTTCAATAATGTTTTAAAGAAAATTAAATCACCTCTGAAAACTGAATTCTCAGGATGAAATTACATATCGTCGCAGCCATGATGTGTCACATTCATTTTGTTACAAATGAATATATCAGCTTAGATTTATTTTAGCATGGCTTATGCTTTCCAAATGCAGGTTTTAAAGGTTCACTCTGAATAGTATTTCAGCAAAAGGCATCTGGAGAGACAGTTGGATCTCATTTATAAGCATCTCTCACTTTCTGCCTTATGCCATAATAAATGTTCTTGACTGTAAGATTTTAGATGAGATCAATTGTACTTCCCGCTTATCCCCTTCTCTACTGGCAAGTCTGAAAAAAAGACGATTTCTTTTTCACAGCCTTTAAAAAGGGAGGACTCACTTGACTCATTTTTTAAAGTAGATCATTTAATATTTTTGGAATTACTGCTTGAATTCCATCTGTAGGATGGCATTTATTATAACAAGCAAAATAAGAGAACTGCTCACATCACAGCTTCTTTCTTTCACTGCCAAGAACTCTTTGCCATATCAAAGAAATTTGTCTCCAAAGTTTTCTTTTTTAATATGTTAGAGTTTTGAATGGTTATCTTTGACAGGTGATTGTAAAAACTGAATTTCTAAAATGCACGAAGAGCTCTAGATCCAAAGTATCCTTTTATGATCTTTGCAAACAATCCTAGCTTGGGGAAAAATTGTAAATCTTTGTCTTTAGATGAAATTGCTTAAAATATATGCCACTCTTTTTAAAGTGAAGTAATTTACACCTCGTGGCACAGTGAATAAGAAAATCCAGATGCAGACATTTAATGTTCACCAGCCTTAGTAAACTTGTAACAGAGGGAAGGAAACATCAGATCCTTTGGGAAGTACCGAAAGAGATTTCATGTCCACAGAGGTCAGGAAGAACCTGACTGTACTGGCTCTGGCTGGGATGGGGTTAACTTTCTTCATAGCAGCCGTACGGCGCCGTGCTTTGCATCTGTGGCTAAAACAGCGCTGATATAACACGCCAGTGTGTTGGCTGTTGCCGAGCTGTGCTCCCGCAGCATCAAGGCTGTCTCCTCTCTCTCACCCCCTCCCCGTTCCCCCAAAGGCCAGCAGGCTGAGGGTGGGCAGGAGGTTGGGAGGGGACACAGCTGGCACGACTGACCCCAACTGACCAAAATGACCAAACCAAAATGGAAAATAACAAAAGACCATGTTTTTCTGCGATACTCGTGTAATCCCACGGAAACTTGTGGAAGCGTAACAAAATAAACTAATCTTTGAACGGAAGGTGGCATAAAAGGCAGACAGAGGTTCACAATGTTTGCTTTGTTATTCAAATACCAATGCACTATATATGTCCCTCAACTTCCAATATGGCCACTATGTGATAAGACTTATCAATAAAGTGTGAAATGCTAATAAAGTGATAAAAGTGAGAGATTTTATAAATGAGATCCAAAAATATGTCCCCCAATGACAGAAAAGTGTCTATGCTTAGCATGTGATGCCATCATTGACAGATTATACTTTTCTAATTAGAAGTCATATACCAAGAGATATATAAATTAAACGACAGATTTTCTAAGAGAAAACTGAAGGGGGAAAAAACCCTATTATATGAGCACAGGGTTCATTTTCACAGGCCATCAGCAGAGTTTGAATTCTCCTCAGCCCTCCTAGCGAATATCCAAATTCTTGTTTGCCACATTCACTCCAGGAGGACTCTGTCTGAGCAAGTGAAGCTCCAGTTTGCCATACAAGAGATAGGGATATTGTCCAGCTCTGCCACAATGTTAGCTAAGAGTTAGTGTGCAGTGCCACTTCATGATGACTTGGGGGGGTGATAGTTGCCAGCTTTCTAAGGAAAAGTCTGAGGTCTTGCTACACAGTAAGCTTCCCAAGATACACAGACATAGAGCAATGTGAAGAGGGGACAATCAAGTTTCTTCATTCCTAGGTCAAAGCACTTTCCCTCTGCTCATACATAAATAAGGAATCTCTCTCTTGCAGACGAGTACCATAATGGAAAAACGTTTCACAGTATTTTGCCCTAATCAGATAAATCAGTATAACAGACGTCTCTCTCGGCTGAAATGTCAACTTTCTGCAAAATCAAATCTATTCCATGTTTCTGATCATAATACAAAATTAATTGAATTTCATGTCAGTGAGACTGCAAATATGGAACGACTCCATTCTAACAGAACCATAGTCACAGTTTTTAAGGAAGATTCATCAGAAATAAATGTCATAAATGTAATGGTGGAGTTGTAATGACCTCCAGCAAGTTGCCTAGAGAGGGAACTGCAAGGCATGGAGGAAGCTACTAAATTCCCATCCTCTTAAATAAGAAAAAACAGAAAAAAATGGGTAAGACGTATCTTGCAGTCAAGTATCTTTCTGTTGAAAAACTGCTGCCAGCATTTCTATTAAACTTGCTACCAGCCGTTGCAGTAAATGCAAATGCTAGAGAGACCACAAGGAATGGGGAAAAAGCTGTCTGTTAAAGAAATATCTTACACTTAAGTGGAATTATCTGATGTTAAATAGAATTTCGTGTAAGAAGGTGTACAAGCTATTTCTGCTTAGATTAAAAATTACTGAGCAGATCATGAAAATACCCCTTGATAAGATCTTACAACACATTTCCCTAATTTCCCTTCATGCAAGGATATATGACCTGGCATCTGCTGGTAAAAAGATGAATGAGTGTGAGTGTAGGGTGTTCACAAGGTCATTAGTCATTTTTAAAGAATGATTCAAATATGGCTTATTTGTTAAGAGAAAGTAGAAAGACTTATGCCACCTCTTCTGCCTGGGGTTTGCATGCAACCGATATATTTAACCCTCGATTAAAGGGTTTAACCCTTGATTAAAGCCATGCCTACGGCTGAGCATCCAGCTGGTGGGTTACCCTGACAGGGAGAGGGGGGCACGGTAGCTGATTCCGTGCAGGTCTCGGTCAGATCCGCGGAGCCCACTGGGTCAGGCACGGCGCGGCAGGATCACGATCGCACGGCTTCCAAGGTCAGCCCTAGTAAGTCAGAAGCAGTTTTAGCAACTTCTCCACGGCTGATTGATCAATTAATGACTCCTACAAGCCTGAGCCTGCTCCTTACAGTGAACTGTGAGTCCTGGGGTGCATGTTTCAGAGGCAATTAACTGTCCCTCAGCAGAATCAGCCGGGCTCATTTGCTCTGGCTCGGTGCCAGCACCCCGCTGAGCACCGCAGAGCCATCCCCACGGCTTCGCATTATTCCTCCCAGGCCTGTGAATTCCGGGAGGTTTATTAACTTCCTCAGCAGCACTTCGGGAGCAGACAGAGCCAGCTCGGATCTGGGGCTGTGTGCCAGAAACCGTTGATCAGAGGGTGCTAGGGAGCACAGCGAGGAGACTGAATCTCTTCTGTTCTCGGCTACATCTCACGCCGAATGCTGGCTGACTCCTGCGGTGCTTCTTCAGTACCCCTGCGCTGTATTCCCCACTAGCCGTGTTTTGGGGGATCGACATTAGGTTGGCTTGTTACACCCCAGACAATGAAGAGTTTATCATCTGTAACATTTTTGGAGCTGACCTCATTGGCACGTGGAAGAGTGAATTCTTCCAAGGGTGGTTCCTGTGTGGCTTAGTGACCCCACAGTGATCCCAGCCCTAAAGCCTATCAACTGGGAAACGACTGGATTATGTTAACAGTATCTAGGGCATACAACCCCGTATTAAGGTTGAGATATTTAATCCGATATTTAAGAAGCCCAGCGCTTTTATCAAAGACTGCATACAAGAGAATCACTTCCAGAGGTGATCAAAGGCTCACGTAAGATGGATATGTAGCCTGCTAACTAAAACAGATAAAGGAAGTGTCCCTCCCTCCTCTTGGATACTGCACCCTCTGCAAGAGGAGGTGAGAACTGGCTGACCCGGCTATGCCAGCTAGACAAATCTGCTGCTTTCTATGAGATGCATGCGGGTGTCAAAAAATTTAAGCCAGCTACGGTATCAGCTATTCTATGCAGCACCTGCATAAATCAAAGATCTCAAGACCAAGAAGTGAAAGTGTACCCTTCTGTTTCTTTTTTTTTTCCTGCTTTGTGTTAAGGAATACTGCTTTCTTGTTCTGCCAGTGCATGAAGGTGCAAAGAATGAATTTATGTGCTTGTGAAAAAACAGTTCTGATAACAACAGCTCCTGAAACCTTAAAACGAGTTCCCAAATTGGCCTTTTATGTTAGTAAGTGTTGCCAAAGTTACAGAATTGTTTTTTGGAGGAACTATTGTGTGCAGAAACCTGTTGCAGTAAACACTCTTCTGTTTTATTTCTGTTGCTTCGTTGTTATGTTGTTATGTGCAATAGGGAAGGTAATAAGAATAGCAAAAGAATAGCTACTAGAACAATTATGACATTTAAGGAAAAGGGAAAACAGCAGTGAAAGTGTAGCTAAGGAAACCTATTTGGTCTCTGGACTTCCTTGAGAATATCCAGCCTATGCATAACTCTGTGAAAGCAGTCACAACAGTTGAATCACCGTCAGAATAAAATCCCTATTACTATGGGGAAAATGGGAACAAAAGAGTTGTATTAGACTGAGATACAACAACAATTTCTTTCACAACACAGGACTAGAAAAAAGCATTTTTTTCTTGTCTGAGTCTCACAACTGGGCTTGATTCCTAGTTGGATTAATTTCATAATCTAAATCAAACCACCATCAACTTGCTGATTTTATTCGCAACAGTAGTTTTTATTTGATGATTGTATTATCTCAGTTTTAGTTTAATAAGTAATGGTCTTTCAGTCTTAATGTGTTTGTTAAATCTTTATATTTGCCATCTAAATTTCTTTTAATACGCAATAAGGAAAACTGTACAGCTAATTTGTTCTTTCAAACTGTATCTGTTTCAGCATGTCAAGAGTGAAAGTAGTATCAGCTATAGTATTTGTGTACCAATTATTTCTCATCCTTCTAATGAAAATGTTCAAAAAGAAAGGAACTGAGAGGAAGGAAACCTCCATCTGTTAGGAAGAGAAAAAGTTTCCAGTGAAAATGAAGAGATCAGCAGACAGAAGTAGTTAATACGGATGGCTTTGGGGGAAATTCCCTCTCACGGAAAACAGACAATGTATAGGGGGCCGGTGGGATGACAGTACTTGATTTGCCATGGTGCAGAATGAAGACTGAATTCACTCCACAGCTCTCATGTCTTAGTTCTGAAAAGTTACTGCTCTGATGGCTTCATTCTTCTACTTCTGTGGACCCTGAAATATTGCCATGAACAGAATTAGCCCCTGATCGCTCACAGCCCTCAATGTGACTGCTCCAGTAGTCAAGACTATTAATGCCTTTTCCCCCCCTCCTCTCCGTGATTCAGGAACCAACATACACTGAATGATTCATTTTCCTGAACAGCTACTTTCCAGTTTACTGTGTTTTTATACAAAGGAAGATTCTGATTAACCAGGTCTCAGAAGATGCACCAGAATCAGACGGTTTCAGTGCTGTTTGCAGTTCAGATATTTAAGATGAGGTGAACTGAAAACCTGAAAATGGAAATGGACTTTTCCTAAATAGTCAGCATGAGTTTGTTATCATTAACTCCGGCCGTAAGTATTAATGACAGTTATTGTTGGTGGATATCTCTGAGGAATGTGCCTTTATTTATTGTTTGCAAGGGGTTGCACACGCGCGACTCCTTGCAGTTAGTGCCAGTTGATTGCCGGCCCTCTGCATGCTGCTGCTGTCAGGAATTACATCTCACGTTTTGGATTATAAACCGGGTTTTAGAGAATTGCCCCAAGGCTTTTCAGTGACTCTCCTTATTACTAACACAAGTGAATCAGCTGTTAGCCGAGCTTTGCTAATTTGGACCGATAATTGGTACAACAGTGCTGCTCAGCACTTGCTGGCACCTCCCGCAGTTCTGCCTTCGGTCGTTTAGCAGCCCATGCATAAGTCATGGAAATGGCAGAAACCTATTACTGAGCATAGCTGCCATCAGTTCTCATGATGAAGCGTTCCCTCCAAAAGTAACTTCGGTTTCCTTCAGCAATGGCACTTTGCTTTTTTTCTTTTTTTTTTTGTACTTTCGGCACCGCTGGTGCTAAAAGAAATAAAATCCACGGCTGTCCAGTGTTAGAGAGCATCAGACTTATTTCAAAATTGGAGATTTGATTAGGTTGAAGAAGGGTTTGAAAAGCCAAGGAGAATAACTGAATAGAGGGAAAGTCAGGAGAGGGTCGTTCAAGAAATGACCAGAAGGAAACCTCTTACCTTTTCAGAAGATGTATTTTAAAACCCCGTTTCTCTGTACAACTGAGGGTTTTTGTTTGTTTTCTCTCATCTAGGCTAAAGGTCAACCATTTAACGATCTCTGCAGAAGGTTTATCTGCCTTCACCTTCCTCTAAATCCAGACTATTAAAACGATGTATCTGATTGATAGTAGTTTCTTTCTATATAGAAGTGGTTAGGTCAGTTGCTATTATATCCCAAAGAATTGTAATCAAAGTCAAGTTGAAACAAAGGAAAAGCAGAAAGCTGAGAGTGCTACATTAACCTGCCTTGCTAGCCCAGATCCAGAATGCAATCTTAAAAAAAAAAAAAAAAAAGTAGCATTTGTCTGGCTGTAATTATATATGACTAATAGCAGAAATTTATTCTAGGTCTCATTCATTTTGGATTATCCCTATTTGTAAGATGAGCAACTGAAAGGACCTTGATCAAGGAGTATATTTAAATTGTTTGCTGTTTAATGGAAGAGAGAACAGAGATGAAATGATAAGCTAGTTGTACCTAAGAGAAATGAATCAGTTAAGGGAGTGCAATGATTAGTGAGATTTTTACCTGTGGAGAGGAGAGAAATCTAAACCTGTTCATTCAGATTCCAGTCTACTTTACCTGTGCCACTTAGTGAGACAAAAGCTTAATTTTAAATTTGTATACAGGAGAAAATCTGCATTAATTTAGCATGGGCCACGTTTCCAAATGCAAACCCAAGTCCCTCCGTCGGGCAGCAGGTTCACAGCAATCTTCAGCTGGAGACTCGGGAATGGCAGGGCTGGTACATTCACAGAAGTAATAACCTCCTTGTGAGTGACAGCAGAAAGAACCCTGAATGCATACCAAGGCGTTGCTGCCTGTCCTGTCCTCAAGACTTGTTCAATATTTTTCTGAACAAAACCAGCTTGGAGGAGAAGTTAGTGAAAAGTTTTTCCAGAAATATATATATATACACACACATAAAAAAAAAGGTACAATTTTATACATACACACTTTGTATTTACATTTAAACACTTCTGTGATTACAAGAATAAATATGTCGCATTCCTGCATTCTCCTGTTGCACCTGATGACATTTCAACACAATTGGTTTTGTAGATGCCCTTTGCCACTTGCTAGAATTCACCCCGATAACCGTAGTTGATTTTCTCCAATAAAGGCACTGTAGCAATTTAGAAGGTAGGTAGTAGTCGAAGCTACAGGTGTATAGTGGCTGCTGTAAAACGGGCCCCGTTAGGAGTTCTACATTTAGTACTGCAAAAACTTGATTTGAAATGAAGGTTTTATTCAAAACAAAAAAAAACAACCAAAGAAAAAACCCCCAAACCCTCAAATAGGCTCTCAGACTGGTGGTAAGTTTGTTGCTGTTAAATTTGAAGAAAATTAATCAAGTCAATGTGGCATTTTGAGACAATGTGTGTGTGCCAAACAGTCTTACTTATTTGGATATCGATAGCTCAAACTTAAGTAAAAATTTGGGTTTCTAAGCCTCTGTTAATTGAGCCAGATAAGCAACAGTAGCTAAAGAGCAGCTGGAACAGTGCAACGGGAGAAAAGATGGTGTTTACTCTACTTAGAAGCTGTAGTTTACTGACTTAGCTTCCCAGGGTGACATAAAGTGACTTGGTCATTAGATCCAAGTGCGGTGGGTGAGGGGATGTGACATATTCAATATGCCCTATATACAAATGCCATTGCCAAATCCTCCCTTCGCCAAACCCATCTCTTCCATGGGCCACGTGGAGAAAGTTGAGCTAAGGCAGCTGTGGTGACTCTGTTCCACGTCAAAACCCCCTCGCGGTGAGTTACATCGCTGCACTATTTGAGCACCTGGAGGGCAACCAGGATGGGAGTGAATATTCTTCCTACACCACGGAAACAAACAGAAAGGAGAGTCTTGAAACACCACCACTTGCTTATAGCCTGGATCTCAGTTAGGATCTGTGTCAAGAAGCATCTCACCCAAAGCTGTTCATTTAACTCACCAGATATCCAGCCCACTCTAAATATGATTTTAAAATTAATTATCATCTCACCTTTTCTTTGTGTGATAGAACACCCAAATTAGTGCTTGGTTAGTCAAGCTTCTTGTTTTCATTGATCGGCTGAAAAAAATGTTAAATCTTCTGCCACCTCCCACCCCAAATTGATGTTTTTTTTGAAGGGTCAGGAATATTACCCAATCTTCAATTAATAGCTACAGAATGCATTGTGGTTTTCCTTCCTTTGCGTGCATGCAATGGAAAAAGTCTGTAACAATATACCTTTAGGAGACATAGGCAAGAAAATATCCTTGTAAGATCATGGTTCTAGCAACTGAATCGGCTAAGCTAACTGAACGTCCACAGTGGGGGAATTTTCTGTTCTCTGTATTGTTTATTATAAATTCCTGATTGGGTTAGACCCACCCAATTACTCTGGGCAAATGATCGATAAATATGTTCAGATAAAAAGAACAAAATATTCTCTTTTTTTTGCCTACACATGCAGCTAGGTGGCCCATTAGTACTTTTGTCACGTGGGTGGCTGCCTCACGGGAACTAAGTGGATTAACCCGACGTATTTAATCAAAGTAAATGAACAATCATCAAACGGTGAAATCTGTATTTTGACCTAACGTGGCTTTGAGCCACTCACCTAGAGATAGAGCTCTGTATTCCCCTGAACCACTCGTGCATATATCTTTAATATCATTCCTCTCTATAATACACTTCTACTGTATGTTATGTCCTATGAGTAAATCTTCCAGCCATGGGAATTTACAATTAAAATAACCTTCACATTGAGGACATTTCTGGTATTAGCTCTGTCCCTTATTATCCTACTTCTATTTAAGCCTCTTAGATGTGAAATTGTAATGGTTAGTTGTACATGGTAAAACAAGCAAAATCTATTTCCATTTCCAAAAGATGAAACTTTCTGGTGCATTGGCTGGGACTAAACTCGAGGGCGGTAAATTTTCAGTGTGGTATGTAGGGAGTTAGCTACACGACTCATTAACATTAATTCCCATCTGTAAATAATTTTGAAATACTTTAACTAGCAGGGGAGCTATTTCATCTTTTATACTTAGCTGATTGTAAAAATGTATGCTGAAACCATCTGGCCTTAGTGTTTTGTTGGACTTCAGACTTTTAATAGCCAGTCTGATTTCCTTCACTGAATTGGGGTTTTCTAATCCCCGGCTCAATTCTCCTTCCAAACTAGGTAATACTGTGTTGCTATTTGCTTGTCAATCAATCCTTATCTCACCAATTGAGATGAATAACAGAGTTGCTATAAAAACTTAGGAAGGCTTTGGGTCTAATTCTCATTCACGCTAAAGTTAGTTTACACTACTCCGGTTGCTCATTTACTGGGTGTAAATGCAATTTACTGCCTGAGCAATATAAAGCGCCTGTAACATAAATGAGAATCAGATCCCCTATGTTCAGAGCAGCTAACAACTTCAAATTGCTGGGTACTATTTTCCCACAGGAGCTAGTGTACTAGGATTTCAATGCATATAAAGAATGCAACAAGCCAATTAAAAATGAAGATATTAAACGAGAAATTGAATGGTTATTTCTAAAGTCTGTTTAGAGCTGATTTTTCCAAACAATGGGACTGATTAAGCCTGGCTGTTACAAACATGCCGACTTCATCTAAAGTTCAGCCCTGCGTGAAGCTTGGATATTTGCCACGGTACATGCAATGAGCTCTCCATATTACTTGGGGAAGAAGAACTGTATTTTGGGGGTGCACGCAGGACTCCCTGACTCACCTGGCGGCGCTTCCCTCCCAGGGACTGTCACTGAGATTCGACAATTATTAAGTAGTGACGCACAACAGTGTGTTTTGATAATGGGTGAGTGGGGGGATAATGGCAAAAGTAACTTGAAACTGTAACCACAAATGCCCAAGCAGACACTGCTACCTCACACCTTTTCCCGTTCCTGAAGTCATGCTTTTTGTTGCCTGAAGACTTAAAAACCAGTTTTTTGTTAAAATGCCCCGTAATGACTGTGAAGATCGAAGCTGATGCTGGTCTATACTAAGAAAGACATTTGATGGCAAGTAGACTGTGGAGTGGGCTACTCCAGTTTAGACAGAGGTCAGTCATCCCCATGTTCCTCTTACACCGCTATTACACCGGCATGAATACCCACTTTGATGTGGAGCCCACATGCCTGCCCCCCTCCTCCTTTTCTTTTGGTCTGCCAAAGACACTTCCACAACCCACAGGCTAATAAAGAATTGTTCTATCGTGGAAACCACAGACACAAGAAGACCGATTTGCTAATACATGAATCCTTATATGCCATAAGTAAATTGTCCTCTGTGCTCTGTTCACCACTTCAGACCCATAAATCTTGCGCCTAGTCTTCTCTCACCAGCTGCTAGTCAGCTGATTTCAGTCCTACCTTCACCTTGCTGAAGAATGTAGGGAACATAGTGTATATGTCATCTTATACAAAGATTAATAGCCTCCCGTGGTTGCTAAATAACAGCCTGGTTGTCTAACCTAGGGCTGTGTTAAGGTGTGCGTGTCATAGCCCAGATCCCGCATCTGCTGTAGCAGCATTCTCAGACAGCGCGGTGTTTTTGCAGTACTCCTCACGCCAGCTAGCTCTCGAGGCTGGATTCTGCAAAGGAAAACCCATGTGGTTCCTCTCCTGAAGCAGCAGGTGTGTTCCTGTTGCACAAAAAAAAACCATCAAAAAGCTTCATGTCCATCTAACAGTGACTTTGGCACTGTTCGAAGGGAGACCTATATCTAAAATTACTTTGCTCATTTTTCAATGAAAGGTAAAGATAATCCTACTGCTCCTATGTAAGTACACAACAGGCTTTATGGGTGCAAATAAACAGAATCCTCTTCTTACTCTTTGACATTGAACATTGTGATTTACACCAATGTAATCGAGAGTGGAATATTTTCCTACTTCCCAGTTCAGATAAATCATTGTAAGTAGTAAAATATTTTTGAGATGTTGCTCCTGCTATCATAACTGTCTGTTTTGCTATGAGAGAAAAATCTATATAAATGTTTTAGAGCAGAGTTGATCATCATATATTACTTCGGCAGTTATGACTAGTTTTGCATATGTTAAAATACTATAACATTATTTAATGTTGTGGTGAATGCAGGAATTACTAGTGCCATCTATTGTCGGAAAATGTAGACTCGTAAATGTTAATTTGCATATTCTATGGTAAAGTAGCATTAAAAATTTAATATTTTCCTGAGTTTTATTGCAAAATGGAATAGTTTATGTAATTGCATGTTTGGAATGTTTGTACTTTGCATTCTTTGAAATTTGTCTGTCTTGAGAAAGAATATCCCTGGGTTTTATTTTCACTACAATCTTGCATCTGAAACCAAACTCTATTTTAGTTTTGGACCCTGAAAAAAAGCTTGTAGTGATTTACTGCACAATAGGAGAGAAACCAAATTCTTGCTGGACGCACTTAATTTTGAGTTGAAGAATCTTCAAAAGTGCGCAGCAATTTGAGCCCGAGTGTCATACTCCAAAGTAGTGCTGTGATGCAGAAGTCTCCATTTCACTGACTGAGAAACTTAGGGCCAGATTTAGACTGTTTCTTTCACATCTTTGTGGGGTTTGAAAAGTAGAGGCCCAGCCTTTACGTACAGCGCAGCGATGCGAGGCACGCGAGATGTCGGTGCTGCCAGTACAGGGGGGAGGTGAGTGGCTCCAAAGAGACCTCAGAAGACCTAAATGTGGTTCCTACCTTTCACCACCGATGCAAAAAGAAACCTCTGATGAGCAAAGCTGATAAAGCAGAAGTAAAAAGGCATGGATTTTCTCAGTCTGAGCATGCTTGGGAGCTGTTGCCTTGGGAGTCGCAGCAGTAAATCTTTTCCTGAGGGAAAGGTGAGAGCTGTTCTCCTGCTGCCAGGGGAAGCACAGAAATATTGCCACAGCATATCCAGAGCTCTGTGGTCCCCGGATGCCAAACCAGGTGACATTTGTCTTGTTGACATTTGAACGATGATGTCTCAGTAGTATTTTCCCATATCGCAACTGTTCGCTGTTCGCTGCGGCTGCTGCGTCGCCACACTCCATAGGAAAAATCTTTGTCAAAAGACGGGTCAGTTGTACTCCAGGAGTGTTAAATTTGTCTGAGCAACACCTCTAAGCCACACGGCTCATAACCTGGTGTTTTGGGGGCACTCTTGCTTTTTGGCTGCTGTTATTGTACAAGAAATCATAAAAAGATTGTTACTATGGGAAGAGGACGGTGGCTGCCTACATCAACAGGTACATTTGAAGGACAATGACATGATCAGAAGGAATCCAGTCTAGCTAAATCCTTTTTGAATCAGGCTAAAACTTGGTTACATCCCCCACAGCAATCCATTCCACCTTGATCTAATCCTTTAGGCATTTAAATTTGTTTCTGGTCAGTTCTTGCCTGTCACTTCGTGCTCCATTGCAATCCCCATGTAGGCTGGCATCCCTTTGACTCAACCCAAATCCCCTAAATATACCCCGATTTTCAGACATGGTCAAGTCACGACTAATGCATCGTTGTATAGCTAAGCATACAAGGATCGTGTGGAAGAACAGACAAGCAAAGCCTAAATAAAGGTTTGCAGTTAAGGCAATCACCCAGGAGGGACCAGATCCCTGATTTCCAGACCAGGCTGCTCAAACACGTGCACTTTGCATTAGGACCATCTTTGATTAAAAATACCAGCCACCTTGAGAGCAAGGACCAAGGCTTCCCCCCCCATTCTAGCAGAGTGCCCTGCGCATTTCGTGCTTTATCATTTGGGTGGTTTGTGTTTTTTATTTTTTAACATGTTCACTTGATAAGAAGGGAAATGTAAACTTTGAAAAGTTATTTATTCCTTTACCTCTGACAGGAGTAATTTTAACAATTAAAAATTAATCATGTAAGAAGGAATAGCTATATCATAGAATAATCAAGATAATACTAAATGAAAAATATTCCATTTCTGCATGGCAGAATGGCTTCCTTATGACAAATCAGCATTGCTGTTTTGCTTGGGGTCAATCACTCCACAAGAAAAATATAACATTTAAGTGCAGAACCATTTACTTTTAAGTTACAAACTGTATGTTTTGGCTTTAAATGAAATGTGAAATAATCCCTCACTGCCTCACAAATATTTTTTTTTTCCTTCAGTTTGTAACACACACTATAACATTTTGGAAATGACACTCTTTTATTTCTTATGGGTCTATAATAAGAAGAATAGCAAGACACAATTCCATATAGGTATAGCTTCAGAAGTTAAGAGTTTGAGACTTTTCAGATTGCTTTATTTTCCCCTGAAATTGATTTTGCAATCAGGTATGTCTTTGCTGTAATATTGTTTATTTTAGAAAAATGTGCATGAAATCCTGTTTTCTTGAATATGGTGGAAAATAAGAAACAGGAGACATATCTTTCGCATGATAGCATTTTACTCTGAGCTCTCTGCTTCGAATTGCTCTCTGACATATACAACAATTAATTCCCTTGCCGTTTCCTCTCTTTTCCTTCTGGTATACACACATGCCTACATAGTAATTTCAACCCGGGTCATGTATTACCACTTAATCTAAACTTTGAACGCAAATCCTATGAGGAGCGGCTAAGGACTTTGGGCTTGTCTCGTTTGGAGAAAAGGAGGCTGAGGGGCGACCTCATTGCTCTCTGCAGCTGCCTGAGGAGGGGAAGTGGAGAGGGAGGTGCTAAGCTCTTCTCCCGGGTATCCAGTGATAGGACACATGGGATGGCTCCAGGGGAGGCTTAGACTGGACATCAGGAAGCATTTCTTTACCGAGAGGGTGGTCAAAGACTGGAACAGGCTTCCTAGAGAGGTGGTCGATGCCCCAAGCCTGTCAGTGTTTAAGAGGCGTTTGGACAGTGCCCTTAGTAACATGCCTTAATTTTTGGTCAGCCCTGAAGTGGTCAGATGGTTGGACTAGATAATCATTGCAGGTCCCTTCCAAGTGAACTATTCTATCCTAAGTTTCCATTGCTGTCTGCCATTAGTAAAACAATCAGAAATTTAACTGTTTCCTTGTTTGGCTTGAATGAACTAGCTGGCCTGGCTAACCACATCAGCTTTTGAAAATCTGTGATCCTATATCAGTTAAAGACCAAACAGTTATAAACCATTCAGCTTCCTGCATAATAGCTGAATTGTGAACAAAACATTTAATTTAAGCTTTTCAGTTGAGATATTTACCTCCTCTATGTTTTTATGGTACTTGGGGCAATGGAAAAGATGGTAGAGACTTGAGTGTGTACAATGCAGATCAATAACAATATCGTAGTTATGTCATGCCAAGTTTCCGAAAGAAAAAGACTCTCACAGGCAAAAATGAATTCTTAAACCTGAAATATAAAGACATGGGGAGTGCTCTAATACAAAAATCAGAACCTTTCTGAAGAAGCTCAGCGATAAACTGTAACTTCATGTTTAGCATCATGTTGAACATTTTGGCTTCGGTTGATATCAATAGATGAGCCACTATCATAAATACAGAAGAACTGTTTTTCAAAAAAATCTTACAAACAGCCACAGGCAATTTCAAAAGTACGAACCCCAAATGTTTTAATAAAAACATCTCGGCAGTTTTTCAGTTGCTAGATGTGTTTATCTGAAATTGGATAAAATTTTGATGGAGCCGATTCTGCACTCAAGACAAAATTAAAAATCTATTAAGCTGCTTTATAGATCTGATAGCTGAAATAATTAGGTGTCACTAGGCAAAACACAGGCCACATATAAAGTCAGTCAGTTAGGAATCTGAGTTTTATGGATCAGATATGTTCATAACCACTACGTGGGCAATCCACTTGACTGAACACTGTATGTGCCTCAGATCCATTAGAATCACTTTCAGATACTGTAAATATTTCTGGAAGGTTTAAAGATACTTCAGCTAGATGTTCAAATGTCTAATACCACTTGTGGTATTCCTTGTGTTATCTTACAGTGATATAGCTTATATCGGCTCCAAAGTTCAACCGTATTACCTTTTACATATTGATTCCCGAATCTAAGAGCACTGTTTAAATTTATCACTATCTGATGTCTTGAATTGTCAGAATGCCAGGTGAAGCTGCGTGTGGAATCATGCTCTGTTGGAGGAGGTAATGGCAGAGAGCCCGAGCTGCAGAAAGCTACAGGAAGGTACAGAAGACTGCCTTAGCTCTGCTTGGCAAGTGTGAAGGTCCAGCAATGTTTCAGGGACTCATGGACAAGATATTAATGTCATTGTGGTTATGTATTCACATCTTGATAAATGCTACCTTATGCATACGTCTTACAGATTGAACATGTACGAAGAACAGAACTATTTTTCAAAAGTTATTCAGGGTAATGGGATTCATTTCCACCCCAGCCCTGTAATGAAATATGAGAAATGAGGAAAACTACTGAGGATAACCTTTGAAAAATTAAAAAATAATAAGCCTTATAGATGTGCCTTTTGCTGGAGTGTCCACTTTTACCCACAAAATGGCAAATGAAATCTTTCACGGGCTTAGCTAGAGAACACAAGGTTGCATGCATATATTTTTTATGATTGTGACTTTTTCAATGGACTCATTTGATAGAGAACAAATTAGAGATGATACAGAGAGGATACACTGGTATGGTGGGTTACCCATGGCTAATAGTCAAACTCCCACCCAGCTGCTCACTGACCCTCCTCAGTGAGACAGGAGAGGAAAAAATAAGATGAAAAAATTTATGGGTCAAGATAAGGACAAGGAGATGGCTCACCAATAACTCAGTAACTGCCATGGGCAAAACAGACTTGACCTGGGGAAAATTAATTAATATTGACAATTAAAATAAAAGTAGGGATAATAAGAAAAAAGACAAAAACTGAAACACCCACCCCTTTTTCCCATCATCCCTTTATTCCCAACTCCTCTACCTCCTGCCTCCACCCCTGAGTGGTGCAGGAAGAATGGAGGTTATAGTCAGTCCATAACAGCTCCTCTCTGCTGCTCCTTCCTCCTCACACTTTCCCCCTGCTCCAGCACGGGTCCTTCCAGGGGCTGCAGTCCTTCAGGATAAACCTGCTTCTGTGTGGGCTCTCTCTGCAGTTGCTGTCAGGAGCCTGCTCCACCATGATCTCCTTCCAGGGGCTGCAGGGAAATCTCTACTCCAGTGCTTGGAGCACCTCCTCTCACTCCTTCTTCTCTCACCTTGGTGCCTGCAGGGCTGTTTCCCTCTTTTGTACCCTCCTTCTCTGCCTGTCTGGCATTTTCTTGCCTTTCTTAAATATGGTTTCATGGAGGTGAGGCCACCCCTGCATCTCCTGGCTACCAAAACCTTGACACCTGCACCCAATACCATCTAGTCCATGTGGGTCACCATTCTACGCACATGGGCCAGAGAAGATAAAGCATAATCCTATGTAAGCCCAGCAATTAAAAACCTGGCCTCTACAGGGAACAGGATCTCAAGTTAACACTTCTGCAAGAGTATGGAGATGGAAACTCTCATATAGCATTTTATGCAAGTGAAGCTTCAAGATGATAGTGCCATTTTATGGCCATCTGTGCGGTTCTAGCTGTCAAAAAGGTTACAAACTAATGAGGGTGGGGGGATTTGAACACATGGACTCACTGGTAGTTGGCACTTCTTATACTATGGTACTATGGATTTATACACACACATGACGTTTGGGTTGGGTTTTTTTTTTAATAAATGAAGACAGAAATTATAGACGATGGGCAAGTGTCTACCTCTGGTCTTGAGTGGACCTGTAACAAGGAAGGTACTGTGGAGACCCAGGTGAAAAGACATCTCAGCCTGTGAGAAAAAAAAGATGAAGATGTTGGAAATTGGATAAGGAGATGATTACCAGCAGAAGGGCTTGCATAAATGCCCATGAGTAAACAATTATTCATGGCCTTCGAAGACAGCCAAAGTCAGAGGTTTGGAAGCATATGTTGTTCATCGGAAGAGGATACTTCTGTCAGATCAGCAATGGCCACATGTTCAATCTGAGATGGTTGTGATTACTTTGTTATTTTGTCTATTGACTTATAACAAAATCAGTTTGGAAAATTATTTTAACCAGAAATGTGGTGGTGCATAAGTGCCTAAGAGTCACAATCAGACTGAGGTTTCTTTACCTGCCAGAAGAGATTGTCTTTGCTGCTTGACCATTCATTTCTTTTCATAAGTGATAGCGCCTCATGAAATCCATGCAATGGCCCTTGCAGAATTATCAGCATTATCCTTGCTTTCCTATGTTTCAGAGTATGCAGCAATAATGTTGCCCTCACTGAGCATGTGGCAATGGATATCTGCTATAGTTATATTCTACAGAACAGAAGACAAGATGATTTTAAATTTGTAAGCTATATGCCAGGTTGTAGAATTTAATTTGCAAGACCAAACTTCCGCAATATTGTGTTTATGTTGCAGTATCATTTACTGTTTAATAGAAACATTCACAATGCCCCAGTTCCATCTGTTATAAATAGTGAAGGCTGATAAACACTATGCAAACACAAGATGCAGCTTTCTGGCAAATTATGTTTAGTACAGCCCCCAAACATAAAGCAAGATTTATAACATTTGCATCTCTCTTTTTTTTTTTCTTTTACTCTACAGTAATTACTCTAGAGCTTTGAGTAGATATATAAATAACACTCAAAGTTTTACATTAAATTACTGTTTGAGAAGACAGGGACAAGTATACGCACACACACATACACGTTTCACACCTTCAGTTGTACTGCAGTTACAAATCTTGTAACGGCTGCAGAATTTTTGATACAACTACTTGCAAATACGTTTTTTATCAGACAAATACGGTTGAAAGGCAAGCCCGCACACTATTATGCATTGTATGAACAAAACTCTCAGGTTTCGATTAAGAAAATGGAGATGAACCCGACGAGTAGCAATAGACTTGCAAAGGGCTCTCTGATGAATAACCGAAGATGAAACTACTGCTGTTCCCTGCTCTCAGGAGAAAGGGAGAAATTGTGTAGCGACAGGGCGAGTGAGTCACTGAACAAGGCTGTTTGTTAGAAGGTGTGGGTGAGGTGTGGTAGCAAAAGAAGGTTCCTGGTAACACTGTTTGGGCGTGATCACTCTATCATCTGCTGAGACTGAAAAACAAATTATTCTACACAGTTAAAGAAAAACAAACTTGAATTTGAAACACCTGAGACAGCCTACAGAAGCACTTGAAAAGCCAGAGTTTAAGTGAGTTTATGTCTTCTTTTGCTCAAGCTGGATGCCAGCAGGTGAATCACGCATCCACACCAAAAGTGGAAGAAAGAGGTTTTTGTTTGCTTTATTTTTGAAGCAGATATATTTCAAAGGTATTAACTTGACAAACCTCACTGTAGTCACTGTTGACAGTCTTTAAGGTTAGTGGATATTTCTTCCACTGCAGAAAATGTTTGTTTGTTTTTCCAGTTGACTTTGACTTAACCATACTCTTTCCAGGATGTATCCCCACCATTTAGATCTTCCCGGTTGTGTGAGCAGATGATGATATAGCCTGGACTTTTGGAAAGCTAAGCTAAAACACTTGCTTTTGGAAAAAGAAGCTATAAAAAGCTCCGAGATGAGTTTTGCACATCTGTCTCCTCAATTACATTTGATCTTGGAGCAATTAGCAGAACGAGATGTACTCTTTAAGGCAAAAGGTATATTATGGAAAACAACAGCTTCCCAGGCTGTCACCTCAGTGCAAGACGCTTCTTCCAAGCCCACAGCCTTAGTGGAGTAACCCACAGTGCTCATGCCTTCATGGTTTCATCTTCTGTTTTCCCCCATGTTTTAAGTAGAGACTTCTGAAGTCTTTTTCTTCTGCCAATATAGGGACATGCCTTTGATGTGAGCCTCAAACTGGAGAGGAAGATGAGGAGGAAGATGTGTATATTTACAACACACTGTAGCTGTAGCTGTAGTTTAATCCATTAATGTGTGTATTTCTGACTTTTTGATGCAATACAGCATGTTTCATTTCTCTGCAATAAAAGTGCAGAATTTTAGGTATATCAAGTCAGAACATATAACCAGAAAGTGACCTTAATTGGGAATACAGTAAAGTGTCAAGTGAAACCATTTCTGCCAGAAAGACAGAAATTTACAGAAAATGCAGATCCCTTATCCCTCTGGCCATTATTCTTTATATTCTGGAATTTTTATATATGCGCTCTTCCCATTCTTTGTTTGTGACCTTTCTTGTAAGGACAGGCATTTTCTTATCTTTTTCTTCCTGAAGTAAAGTTAATTTAATTTACTGATCATATCAAAGGCCTAATTCTTATGTATGTGTATTTCACTGGATTAGTTCAACTGGGTGTAAAAGAATGTTAAGTAAAGATAATAGGATGATTCATTTGAACACAACAGGTACAAATTAAGTTGGTAACTAACTGTAGTATATACATTGCATTGCTTATCGTGTCTGATAAGGAAGCTCAATAACATTTAGCTTTGGCACATCTTGTAGTTGCGTCAAAACCATAACTTTTTGTACTAATTTTTAGTGGCAATGAAAGCAAAAAAGAAGGCTCCTGATTCAGAAATTGGTTTTGCCCGTGCTTCCTTTTCCTCTCAGCCATCTGCCCTCCACCTGCTGTGGGGAGAAGTCAGTATTTTACACAGCAGCTACTACTACATTGCTCGAAATTACAGCATGGTCTAGTATGAGGAACTAAAACTGGTCTGTTGTGAAGAACTGAAATTGATGCTAGCTTACCATACCAGGTTGTGCTGTAAAGTGAAGCAGTTTAGTTCTTACAGGAGAGACAGGGAGGTCCAAGAGAAGTACGATGGCTGGATGAGACAGACATTCAGCTCTTGTTCCCTGAATACCCCTTTGTTTGTGTGAATCACCACTCGGATAAAAATCTCTGTTCCTGCTGTCAGGTATCATGTAAGGTCTGTGGAGAAAGGTCTGCATTTTGAGCCTAAATTACAGCATCACTTCAGTTCCACCACTGAATAAGGCCAGCAGAGTTAATTAGTCATAGAGTCAGAGTCATTTAGACTGGAAGGAACCTCTCTCTGGAAGGAACCTGGTCCAATCGACCATTCAGAGTAGGTCTGGCAGGTTGCTCAGGTCCTCCAGTTGAGTTTTGAATATTTCTAAGGGTGGAGATACCTCAGCCTCCCTGGGCAGCCTGTGGCTGCCTACCCTCAGTAGGAGTAATTTTTTTCTCTTAATATTTTATCAGAATTGTAGCAGTTTGTGCTCACTGCATCTCATGCTTTCACTGTACGCCCTCAAGGAGAGCACGGCTTCATCTTCCCTACACCCCCCAATAGGCATTTGTAGACAACAACTCCCCCCCAGCCTTCTCAAGGCTAAACAAACTCAGTTCTTTTAAGCTTCTCCTCATAACTCATGTACTTCAGGTCCTAATCACCCAGAGTAGATAAACAGTTTATCTAAACTTGTACATTAAACACCGTATTGTGTTCAGCTCTTGGAATTCAAGTCCTAGACATATAGCAGACTTATCTTTGTGTTCAGGAGACAGAGGAGCCAAAACAAATTACAAGATTTATCCTAGATGCATGTAAATGGGCAGGATAACCTAATATCTGAAGTGTCTGAATTAACTGCTGTGATTCTTAGATAAATTAATAAGAAAACTGAAAGGTGTATTTGTATGTTTATATATGGCATTAGTGCAGAGATGAATAAGAAATAATGTTATTTTCATCTGTCTAGTCTTTAAAAATACACAGCAAATACTTGTAGCTTTCTTCTGAATCTTTTTTAATTTGGTAAAGTTTGGCAATCATACCTTAAAGCCAGAAGATAAGTTAATGAGTTTCATTTAACAAGTTTAGCCAACAGGAAAGTCAGTGGTTATTTGATCCTAATCTATCAGTATGTACACTGGGATAAGACTTAGATCAGAGAACTGTGGAATCAGTAAGACAACATATAAAAGTTCTGTAGTTGGAAGACAAACATATCAATTCAAGCTAAAATAACGTACATCATTTTAGCATGATGACAATTTACAATCAAAACAACTTACCTTGGGAATTAATGAATTTATCGCTATATGAAGCCTTTAAATTATGACTGTGTGTCTTTCTAAGAGATGTCCTCCAGCCCAGTCAGAAATTATATGTCAGGAATTAGTGGGTGAGGTATTGTGACCTCTATTATGCAAAAGCTCAGCGTAAATTGTCAGTATAGTTATTTCAGTTTTTAACTCTGTGGATCTATAAAGTAGAACCAGAGCGATGTGCTACACGGTTAATCCCCAGTGGCTGCCTGGACTGGAAGAAATACCTTACCTCTGTGTCAGATCCTACCACGCTCTCCATTTTCCAAATTTCTAATCACCTGCATTCATTTTTGCAACACCTGTGCCAAAAGATGGCAGGAGGAAAATATGTTCTTTTATTTTGGACATAAGTTAGACTGTCTTCTTTTGATATTTAAAGTAACTCGAGTTGTATCTCCTATTGAAAATAACTAGACTTTTTAGGGCAATTTCTGACCACTAAGCATAATGAAAATGAAAGCCATTAAATAATCTGGATGGATTAAAATCCCTAATAACATTTCACTTTCAGGTCCTTTGAAATTACATTTTATTTCTTGAATCTACTGCATATGAAATTCTATAAAACAAACAAAAACCAAACAAACCTGATGCATATAACTTCAGAAGAGAACAGAGAAGAGCATTCCAAACCTAGGAAATAATTTGTCTCTCTCCTTTTGGCTACATGTGGAAGCAGGGAAACATTTAAATCACCCAAGGAAAGCTATTAAGATAATTATGAGCTAAAATCTCGGCACTTCATCTTTCTGCGATGTTGCTAGTCAGAAAAGCTTCAATTTTCTGTGATTTTTCTGTAGGCTTCAATTTTCTGTGATTTCCTCTAGAAAGCCCTCTCTTCTTCACTGGGACTCCTCCTGCTTTGCCGGACTGGGCTCTTCGTCCCTGGAGCTATTCCGTCACTTCTGTAGTAGCATACCATGCGCATCCCTCAGCGTCCTTACACAACAGATTGCAGTAAATCTTCAATTTAATATCCTAAACCCTTTTTTATGAGGCATAGAAATAAGCTTTCCTTCAGTAAGTGATACTTCCTCAGCTTTCCAAAAGCACAATCTATCTTGAGAAACCTAAAATAAATTGTATGCGTGTTCTATAGAAATCCTCTAAACAAATAAAACTGAGAGACGTTTTATAGCAGTAATAATTTCTTACTTGCAAGTGTTTCAAAAGACTCCCACAGCAGCAGGTGTTAAGGAAGTATCCATCTGTTCTTGTTTCTCTGCACAGAAGTATATTGAATAGATAGAGTTTCTAAGTGTTCAGGGTTGTCATTAAAATGGGTTAGCTGTGATCGTCACTTAAGGCATTCCTGATATTGAAATTAAAATGAAGACTATATCTCTGGTTCTGTTGCAATTTGAGAATGAGATCAATGGTTCCCCGAAGAAACATCCTGTCAACTGAGTACTTTCTAAATTATCTTCTGAAAACCGCTACAGTATTCCTGTGACTGAACGGGAAATGCTGTATCAGCAGCATTACTCTTCTCTGAAAATACGGATCAAAACCCAGCTGTTGCAGATATGTTAATTGGTGAATAAGGTTAAGAGATCTGAAGCCTTTATGCTACACTTGAAACTTATGTTCCCGTTTAAATATTGATGGCTTTTCAGCTTTCTCCTCCATTGAGAAAAGTTCTTTGAGCCCCTTCTAAGCAAGGCTTCAGAGTCTCTAAACTTGAGTGCTACAGTATAAAGACCAGAGGACTGGAGCTTCATCGATACAGCAGTGGAATGAGCATGAGAAAGGAGAGATGCGCACAAGCTGAGAAACGCAACACACCAGTGTTTTCGGAGGTGAAACAGAAAATGCATGGGGCAATCGTATGAATGAATCTATGAAACATCTATGAAACTTCTACACACTCCAGGGTGTTTTGTTATACCTTAAGTATTTATATTATAAGCTACTACATTGTTGTATATTCAGATCAGAAAATGCATCTTGGCAAGCAGTGTGAAAGTGTGAGAATGAAAATACCCTCTTTGCTGTTTAGCATTGTACCCCACTAAACAGGAGGGGACAAAAAATGGTTTTTGCATGTAGCACATATAACAATTATGGTATCTTTAGAACTAAGGCTAAAATAACACCAACTGAGGTATTAAGGCTTTGTATTAGTTAGTGATTTGCAATGGCTGGTAGCTTCCATCCAAAAAACTGCTAGCAGTTCCTTGCTCAAATGCCAAAGTTTGATCTGTCCATTATGTTTTCACTTTTAATTCTATATTCCTCCGATTCTTTGTCCTCTCATGAAGGCACATTGCTTTAAGTCCTATGGAACACTGTGCTATTTGTATGAGAATGACTTGGTCTGGATACCTGGTAGCCAAATATTCTCATTCGATGATGGAGTAATTCTGGCATTGTCAACCACAACTGTTTACAGCTGAATCTATCTGGAAAGCTTCAGGAACTTAGCTTTGAAACCATCAGTTAAAAAATAACAATACAGAGCTTTGCATCTTCCAAAGAATCATCTCAGACATGTAAAAGCTGGCCAGCCTCCAGCTGGTATGGGATCTTTCCAGATTTAAAGTCTAGTCTTAAATGCGGTTATAAATATAAACCTTACACTGGCTTTTTGTGGTTTATGGAAGGCTTTTTTTTTTTGGTTGTTATCTTAACTGAGATTTTTAGATCTACAAAAATGTGAGTAGAAGAAACTGGGTTTTTTTAGCAATTTTGCAGTTGATAAGTAGTAAAATTACGAGAATAGCATTTTCGCCCAGGAAAAAAAAAAAAACAAGAAACAAAAAACCCCCACCCTACCATGATCTGGACAACAGAGAATGCGATATACTAATTAGTTTGATCGGAAAGTATAGATTGTGTGCTAGGATTGTTTCGGCACTAGGCATTTTGCTAAACCACCTGCCAGGTTAAGCCACTCTAATAATGTAACCATGGTAATACTGCTGGCGTCAGCGTGAAAGGCTGATTTGTGCAGCCGGTAAGGATTGGGCACCTTAATGCATTAACTGGAGCTGTTAGGAAATGTTTGGAAATAAATATGTAAAAGAGGTATAAAAGGTTCTTTTAGATTGTTTAGTGTTTTGCTTTGGGCAATATTTGTTAACAGCAGGCCACCCTTTTTATAGGGCTAAGCGAACGTGGTTGTGAGCACCGAAATAGATAACAAACTGCTGGCAGATTCTGCTCTGCTGCTTCGCTTTTTGCGCTTTGATGGGAAAGAACTGTTTCATTTTTAGCAGTAAAAGTGTGTTAGCCCACACTCGTGCATCTGCTGATGTAAACCTGAGACAGCAGTAATTGCAGAAAAGCTGAAAATAGACAAACGTAGCAAAACTTGCAAGTTTTAATTAGGCTCTATAAAAATGGACAGTGAGTTGGTCAAGGTGTTGCTATCACATTTTATCTCTCTTCTCTCCAGCCCTCTGTTGTTTTCTGCATGTTCCTCCCGCACACACATTCCCTGTCCCTCTCACATTTGCCTTTCATATGCCCCTCAGTTATGTGTTCTCCTCACACCTCTAATTTGCAGCTACACTGCTCCACAAATAATGGGTTTGTTTTTTTCCAGAGAGGCAATGATCTGATGATATACTGTCTCCAGCATCAGTGCTGACTTAATTAATTTCTGCCCCTATGTCAACCCAAGTGGTGCAGGACTGTAATGTGAATCAGATCAGAAAAGAAATCCACTTTAAAGTAAAAACCTCGGCACCTCTTTTCTCCAACTTCCCTTTTTTCAGCCTGGTGCCTGGTTCACATGGTAGCCCCACAAGCATAAGCATATGTAAACACAATTAAAAGAATGCCTCAGTGAATTTTATAGAGGGTGTAACAGAGTAATGATTATTTCTGATTTTGTGGCCAGAAAAGGGAAAAATACAAACTTATAAAATCTGTATTCACTCTCCGTGCCAAAAGGCAATTTATACGAGAAGAAAAAAGGGAGTCCTTAATGAGCTCTCTGTACATTTATATGTTGTGTTTACTTTGGTTTACTTACTAGCAGCATTACTTGATGTATTATTGTTTCATGACAAGAAATTATTTTCATTCATTGCATCTTATTTTACTGGTCTGAATTCCCGTTAACACAGGTAACCCAAACTGTTGCTCTAGGATGTGTCCCAGTTGTTGCCAACTTTTCATAGAATCGTAGAATTGTTTAGGTGGGAAGAGACCTTTAAGATCATCGAGTCCAACCGTTAACCTAACACCGCCAAGTCCACCACTAAACCATGTCCCTAAGCACCACATCTACACATCTTTTAAATACCTCCAGGGATTGTGACTCAACCACTTCCCTGGGCAGCCTGTTCCAACGCTTGATAACCCTTTCAGTGAAGAAATGTTTCCTAATACACAATCGAAACCTCCCCTGGCGCAACCTGAGGCCATTTCCTCTTGTCCTGTCGCTTGTTACTTGGGAGAAGAGACTGACACTCACCTCGCTACAACTTCCTTTCAGGGAGTCGTAGAGAGCGATAAGGTCTCTCCTGAGCCTCCTTTTCTTCAGGCTAAACAACCCCAGTTCCCTCAGCCACTCCTCATAGGACTTGTGCTCTAGACCCTTCACCAGCTTCATTGCCCTTCTTTGGACATGCATTTTCTTTATTCTCTCATTTTTTTTATTGTCTTCCTCTAGAACTTTTTCTTCTGATTCCTCATTTCTCCTTTTTTCCCCCCTTTTGCTCATTTTTCATGGTGAGTGCCACTTCTCAATGGTTCACTAATTTGCCAGACAGCACTGTGCTTTCTGGAGCGTATTTGTGTCCCCCAGGCTGTCAACTGTTGGATTCTGCATAGAGTAGTTGCTGAATTAGCACGTGTAGTTGCTTCTGAACTGAATCAGGATTTTTTGGTAGTCTGCGGAAAAAGTGAACTTATGCTTTTGTACTGAATTAAAGGAATTACATCTTTTAAAACAATTGTGGCAACAGAAGCCCACGTGTGGATTTGAGGCTATGCAGCTTTTTTGGTCTCTGAAGCTCCTCCCTTCGCTCTTATGCCCTGTTGTTGTATGGACTCCATTTGAAATATCTTAGGCACTCAGGATAAATATCCAAGCCAGGGAAGTTCAAAGTGTATACTTGCAAATAACGAGAAGTTGCTCAGGGCTCTAGCATTTCTGTTTCTTTGCATTCTTTATCTTTCTTTGAGAACGGCAGATTTTAACCTAGAAGTGCGCTGAAACGCAGAGTTGGAAAAAGAGTATTTTGCTTTTAGTAACTTAACATATGTAAGGCTGCTTTAAGGATGATTCTATAATTCTGTAATTCCCTTCATAATTCTGCAGCTACTCAGAACATAGGGCCCAATTCTCTATTGAAAGAAGATAAAAAACTTACTATGAAGATCTGCCAATTCTCTCACATTCTTTTGGTTTCTTGTGTTTTGCTAACAGGCAGGAAACAGGAGCACTGAGGACAGAATAACAACTAAAATCAGCAGAGACAGCAAAGATACATAAAAAGATAAATAAAAGCAGAAGAGAAAGGAACTGAATCATTCATAAGTGAAGACCAGCAAATAGCATGCCCAGTTATTGCATCTGATTGTTTCAAGTGTTGATTTTGCTGCTTCTTGAAAGTTCTTAAGAAATTTAGCTATTTTTCCAAACTGCACTGGTTTGGGCCTGCAGACTACTGGGGAAAAGCAGCGGTAGGCAAAAGCTTCCACATCTGAATAGGAAAGATGCATGACACGGTATATTTTCACTGCCAGGAAATAACATAAAAACATTCTTGCCTGTTTAGTGCGTATTCAATCATGGATAGAAAGTCAACTGCTTAGCTGAAGCCTAGCATAGATTTCCAATAACTTGCTTTTCCTCAAGCACAAACATATAACAGCACTTGAGGAAAACCACAGAGCGAATCTTTTATGATCCAAAAATAATCTCTTTAGATTTCCATGAGAAAACAGTGTTTATTTAGTTGGTCTTTTTCTTCCACCTTGCAATTAAGTCAAGTGCTGACACAGATCGCTGGATCATTTATGCCCCAAACTGTTCATATAGAGATGATGTCTTCTGGTATTGTGGATATACAAAATTAAAACTTTATGGCTTTTAATAGTAATAATAGCAAAACCAATATACAGAGTTACTACACAGCCATGTATATTGCTGTATAATAGGTAGTCACTGCTTTGTTGTGCAGCTGTGCTCTCGAATCTAATCTATGTTTATAGTTAAGGTCATATTCTGTTCGTCTACTATGCACGATGGTGATGTCTATGCCTGCATTGCTCTGATGGGTTGATCTATGGCCTTCCATCATTGGCAATGTTTCAGGTGTTGCTGCCCTACCCTAGGGGAAAGGGCTTAGTTTTAACAGGGACATCAGTGGGGCTGGACAGGCAACTCTAGGGTGTTCCATCCATGCCCACGCTGCAGGTGTTTTATGTCACCCTGAGAACTACCTGACCCTGTGTGAGTTACCCTCTTCCACAACACCTATCCTAGAAAGCCTTTAGTACATCTTGGAAGACCCTCCAAGTGCTTTCCCTAACTCATCTACTCCATACATATGCCACGATTTCACCATGCAGCCCTTCATGAGCAGTTCTGCCCAGCAGTGTCCATTAGTATTGACCTTAATTTCACTGACACAAAATACGATGAATTCAACTAGAAAGGCAGGGGAAGAATGAGGGAAGCAGGAGTCTGCAGAGAGGACTAGGCATTCCCTAGCTGCTCTCCTTCTGTTTGAGGACACTGTTGCTGTCTTGTACATTGAGTGACTGTATGGATAGCAGTTGGCCTTCAGCAGTGTCTCCACTGTTACTGAGTTTTGTTCAGTTACATCATGTATACTGATTTCAGATGTGAACTGACTGCCGATGGGACGCTAATTTCTCAATGTAACAGACCATGTTCATAGCTCTGGGGTAGGAGCTCTCAGGAAGCAACAAGCACAGGCTGCCCCACAAAGGGAAGGAAAGCCAGGAGCTGAAGGTGATAGCAAGGCAGGTAGGGCAATGGTCCCACCCAGGCGGGCACAATCCCACAGTACCTGAGCAGGTACCATGCTGGTGAGCAGGGTCAGCCAATATTCAAGATTACTAGACATGTCTGCAGTGGTGAAAGAGGTGCAAGGTCAAGCCAGCAAGTCAAATCAGTGGTTCAGGATCAGCAAGGCACGTGGCCAGGCACATGCATACCTCAGGCAAATCTCAAGGATGGAGGCCCGAGCTTCAACGCAGTTCCCAAGCAAAGGGCAGGAGGCCCCCATGAAGCTTCCTATAGCTCCTTCTCACACAGCTCTTTCCCCAGCAGCCTGATTCAAGGCTATAGCTGCACCACATCAGAGCTGGACTGGAGCACAGGCAGCCAGATCCCAAGGAGGGGTGAAGAGGCTGCAGAGCCTCTTGGTGCACTCACAGCCCTGACAGCGGCATGCTTATTTCCAGATTTCCATCCAGTCCAGAAGGTATCAGTCTCTTAAAAGTAATCTTGTTAGAGACAAGGCACAGCTGTTCAGGGCTGAGATGTTTACTGCAGCCCAGTGGAAGTCTGAAAAGCCATATGCCATCTGATCCTCTGCTCCCTGGCTATTTACCAACTCAGTGTCCAGTGGACCAGTACGTTGAGCTGTGCCAGAATCACTGACAAACACAAACCCTTCTGCCAGCCCTCAAGGGGACCTGCCAGCATCATAATTATACAAGATTACATTCATAGAATCATAGAATTATTTTGGATGGAAAAGACCTTTAAGATCATTGAGTCCAACTGTTAACCTAACACTGCCAAGTCCACCACTAAACCATGTCCCTAAGCACCACATCTACACGTCTTTCAAATACCTCCAGGGATGGTGACTCAACCACTTTCCTGGGCAGCCTGTTCCAATGCCTGATAACCCTTTCAGTGAAGAAAATTTTCCTAAGATCCACTCTAAACTTCCCCTGGTGCAACTTGAGGCCATTTCCTCTCGTCCTATTGCCTGTTACTTGGGAGAAGAGACCAACCCCCACCTGGCTACAACCTCCTTTCAGGGAGTTGTAGAGAGAGATAAGGTCTCCCCTCAGCCTCCTTTTCTCCAGACTAAACATCCCCAGTTCCCTCAGCTGCTCCTCACAGGACTTGTGCTCTAGACCCCTCACCAGCTTCGTTGCCCTTCTTTGGACATGCTCCAGCACCTCAATGTTTTTCTCGTACTGAGGGGCCCAAAACTGAGCACAGTATTTGAGGTGCGGCCTCACCAGTGCCAAGTACAGGGGGGCAATCCCTTCCTTAGTCCTGCTGGCCACACTATTTCTGATACAAGCCAGGATGCTTCCCTGTTCTATGACGGGGTTACAGCATTGGTGGATAAGGGAAGAGATAATTCTCCAGTTTTCCTTGAAAGCTGAAATCCTTTGTAAAAGATGCACCAGAGTAAGCTGTTAAGTCTCATGACCTGCTTTTGGATGATTCAGAATGCTGTTACTATTAAGCCTCTTTCTGCTTAAAACACTGAGAAAACCATCTTCAGAGACAAATTGTGGATAAATGAGTATGTTGCTCATCAGGCCTGTTTGCACATTAATACAGTAGCAGAACTGTCTTCTCAGGGCCTGGAGCACATCTCCCTTCTAGGAGATTAGGTAGCTGAGTCAACGAGTTTGGCTGGCCGAGTTCATGGTCAGTTTTGTTGCCAGTAAGAGCTGTTGCAAAGAAGGTAAAAGCAAGGCCCTGCCTCTCCTTTCCCATGGGAGCTACATTTAAGCAGTGGCTGTAGCACCAGCCCCCACCTGGGCTACATCGCAGTCGTGTCACAGCTACGTCTGCGTGCGGGCTTGTACCTCCTCCATCCTGACCTGGACTCAGACCTGGCTTCCTGGCTGAGCTCGGACCTGTCTCGTCCCGGTGACCATACTGAGCGATCACCAGGCTGTGTTTGACCCTGGCCACCGTCTCTGGGCCTGATCCTGACCAGGACCTGCCGCTCCACACCCTGGCTCCTTATGGTGAGGTTACTGCTCCTGCCTGCCGTGTTGCTGCGCCCCACTCCTGGCTTGCCTTCCCTCAAGATGCAGCTGGCCTTCGCTGCTCCATGACACTTCTCTGTGTCATTTGTAGAATAGCTGGTTGAGGCATTTCTTAAAATTTGACATAGCTGATTTACACATGTGGCATTTTTAAATAGGACTGTCAACCAGTCATGCACGGGGGTGCATTTGTGCAAACCACCACAATGACAAAAAAATTACTCTTTTTTTTTTGGCTGGTGATATCTTTCAAAGGTACTACAAAAAGTGATTTTGTATCACAAATTATCCTGAAGCTATATATGAAACTTAGCAGTGTTATATGTTCCTCACGGACCCTGTTTTTTAACCTCACACTTTTCCATGGCTAACACTTTGAAACAGATGCTTGGAAAGAGAAATTGGAATGAGCCTTTCAACTTCAGTGAAGTATATCGAACTAGATTATGGTTTGGACAGGAGTCCATGTGAATTTTGTGAACAGCAATGCAATGCTTCATCTTGAGTAACATGTATTTTTCAGAGAAAGCCATGGAGGCACAGAGCCCCTTACAGGTGTGCTGGAGCCTAAGCTCCGTCCCTGTATAGCCTCAGGTACTCTGATGCTCATTAGCTTCAGCAATGTCGTTTATTCTAAAGGCGATGGATATGGAGGTCTGCTCTAACAATGTTTTATCATGAACAGTTGATACAGAGGGTCTTATCCCTCCAATTTGCGGTTTTCTGACTGCCTGGCAGGCATTGTATCACCTTCTGTTTTACAGTGGTGCTAATTATTTACCTCACTGCACCACAGCTAACACCAGCTACAAACAGCAAAGATCGGGCAGTGCCCTCCGTGAGCGCAGAAACATGTATTAATGGGCACTTCTCATGTACAAAAGGATGTGTGTGTGCGTGTATATAAATGTATATCTCAGCTTGCATATAATGAATTTATTAGAACAGATGCCTGCAGACCTTTAAGAAGGACAGTGCTGGGTACTACATTTTCTTTATAGATGGTGTTTTGTGCCATGAGGTGCAACAGCTAGCCATATGCTGGCATAAATTGCTGGTATAATTGCCTGGTGATTTCGATGAAGATTTAAGTGAGCAAAAGCTTCCATGTCTTAAACTAACATGAGGTAATGCATAAAGTCCATAGTTCTCATTATCTTCTCCTAGGTCATACTCCATCCCTTACTAATTGGCTCTATGGGCACCCCTTTTTGAGTTACAATAATGTTTACAACCTTTTCTTGATAATCTAATGTGTAGCCACGTCAGACTCCAAATGCAGGGTGCTTTTATTCCCACTTCTTTTGCGTAATAGGTGTCTGAACTGGCACTGCACTTCCACCTATCTGCTGGTGCTTCTCCATGTCAGCAGCTGCTACAGTTCTTAAGCGTGTAACAAGGGTGTGACTTGGCCACTAACATTTTGGCGTGGCTCTTCTGCTTACGTTTAGGGTATTCCTCAGCGCTTATTTAAGAGCTTCTTTGGTACAGACATACAGTAGTCTATTTCAGGGCTCTTATGTTAGTTCTCCTTCACATTATTCCTTTGGAAGCTCATATGCACCCAGAGTCTTGTTATGATACTGGACTGCACAACCTTTGAAAATCCAAACAATCCAGGTTATTCAATCCATGAACTACTCGGCTGGCTGGGTTGGCTCAATTTACCAAACCCTCTCTATGAGCTTGCACCAAAAATGTGTTGTTGCACTTTCCCAGTTAATAACGCTCCCTCTGCTGATTTTTTTTTAACGACCACCATGAGGATTAAAACTTCCCTGAGTGCAATACTCGTTGTTTTGAGATTTTGCTGGCAGAGATCATATGTGGCAGTCTTCTAAGTGGAAATTTATTATTTTAGGGCTAGAGTATATTCTTTCTGTTAAAACTCCAGATCAGAAAAGCTTCAAGGGTTATTATATGTGTAATGTAAGACATTGCTCAGATTAATCTGAACACTGTAGGTTTTGTTTCCTTCTTCTGTGTCAAGCTTTTTCTAATTATCGATTTAAAAAAAATATGTGTAACTTCTTGAAAAACAGCAGCCATGCAGGACACCATATGCACTGGTGACAAAACCTTTGTCCTACAGTATATAATCTGTAGGATACAAAAGAGACTACAATGAATGAACAGGCCATAATAAAAAAAGAAAGAAAAAGGTGGAAAAGCTGAATAGTGCGAGAATGACCCACGAAGAAAAGTGCATCTTTAACAGACAAACATAGCGGGTGACTAGGTTTTGAAACCTCAGTGCAGTAAAAGAGAATTAACAGTTGGTACGGATGGATTACAGAAGTAGCCGGACATGACTGACTACTGCGAGTCGTCAGTGCCTTTTGGAAGGTAGCTGCCCTCACCTGCAGGAAGAAGCCCTGAGCGCCAAGGCTCAGGTAGGCATTTTCTTAACTCCTGACCCGCTTGTGTTCATCTTCTGGCAGCTTCTCTGCCTGTGGAGCACAGAGGGAACAGGAGGAGAGCACTCCCGCCCCCGTTGTTACTGACACCTGAGGTAACTGGGCACGTACAACGGCAATAACGAATTACTGCCATTCTTTTAAAGTATAATTCCCATTAAAAAGGCGGATCACAAACCTGAATGTTCATGTCAGTGCCCAGCATTCAAAAAAAAAAAAAAAAAGACATTAAAGAAACACAGGAACAGCCTTCTACATCTTGTCACTCCAATTACTAAAGACCCCCTCCTCATCCACAATACCCATTTTGAGGGCATGGAGGCGACTCTTTTCCTGCACAACGTTATTAGCAATAGTACTATTTATAGACGCAATGCGTCTAAAATAAACTCTTCCCGCTAGCGCAAGGAGGCAGGCCGCTGGCCACCGCTCCTGGGCGGCAGGGGCCCATCAGAGGGCTGCGTGAGGCCCTCCGCAGCGAGGCCGCGGCGGGCCCGGCCTGAGGAGGCCCGGAGGCCGCAGGCAGCCAGCGAGCAGGCAGCGCCCGCGCTCCGCCGCCTCCCAGCCCCGCGGCGACTCCTCCTCTGCCCTCACTCCTTCCCTTCTCCACCATGGCGGCAGCGGCTTCCAGGCAGGCAGCGGGATGCCCTCCCCCGCCGCCTCCCTCGTCCCCGTAGCAGCCGGTCGCGGGCTTTGTTCGTCTCTGCCTGCGCCGCCTCCGCCCCTTCCTTCCCTCCGCTCCGTTCCGCTCCCTCCCCCGCCAGAGAGCTGGCCGGCCCGAGCGCCCGGAGAGGGCCGAGGGGCGGGGGAACGAGCGGGCCCCGCGTCCCTCCTCCGAGCGCCGGGACTCCCCGCAGCGCCCGGCGGCCCCGCGCCGGCCCGGCCCCGCCCCGGCGGCCCCAAGTTCTGTGGGTGAGCGGCGGCAGGAGGCGCCATGGCCGACAGGACGAGGGCGGCGCTCTCCGAGTCGGGCTGGTAAGTGGGGGCGTCCTCGGCTGCACCGCGGCCTGCCGGGCCGCCGGGGCCGGGCCGCCGGGCCGGGCCGGAGCCTGACCGCCCCCCCCGGGGAGCGGGCCACCGGCCACGGCCGGGTCCGAGTACATCTTTGCGGCTGACTCCGAGCAGCGGTGTGGAGTTTGGGGGGGGGGGGGGTCTCCTGTTTTTGAAGCGTGCAACGGTGAGGGGACATCCCCGCCTGAGCTCCGGCTTGCAGCCAGTCGCGGTTGCCCACGGGAAGGGGGTGCCCTCCCCCCCCTCGGTGCGCTTGGGGCCTGTCGCTGGAGCAGCTTGTCCTCGTCGTGGGGAGCAGCTCTCGGCCCCTCCTGGTGGCCCTGCGGACGCCAGGGGCAAGCCGCCCGCCGGCGGGGCCGTGAGCCTCCCCGGGGCCCTGCGGGGGCGGCGAGCCTGAGGGGCGGCGGGGTCCGGCGGAGGCTGCGCTGCGGCCTGCCCGCCCCCCCCCCCCCGACTGCCTTTCCCCGAGGCCTGCCTCGGCTGGGTGTCGGCGGTAGCACATGCCAGGAGGCCTGGCACTTACCGATAGTTTTATTGTTCTTAATTACACTGTGCTCCCTTTCAGCAAGGAAGGTAAGATGGAAAAAGTGGAGTTAAAGTAGGGTAAATACACACGTGAGGCTTGAGCCCAGGTAGTTGTGTTTTCTAGTCAGTCCTAATCGTTGGGGCACACCGTATCTGTTTTGGAACAACGTGTTTCAATGAGTTGTGCTTTTCAAATACCTAGTGCAAACTCTGCATCTCATTTGCTAGCCTAGAGGTGTTCTGGCACTGTTGATTCATTAAAAAAAAAATCAACTTCCAGTCAAAGTAATTTGCTTATTAGTCGACACTTAGTCCTTTTTCCTTAACTACTTACAAATATTTCACCAAAACAAAAGCTCAATGCTAGCTACTAAAACACAAAGCAATTTACTTTGGTTGTAATTGAGAAAAATTGATCAAATTACAAGAAGCATCATTATTACCATTGGCATTTTGGGGATATTTCTATTCTGCTGTTTAACTTAGTGGTTCTCCTGGACTGTGATTTCATGTATGGCTAAGTCGTAAAAGATTAAAACAAATGTCATATGGTTTAGAATAGAATGGAATAGTTCAGTTGGAAAGGGACCTGCAATGATCATCTAGTTCAACTACCTGACCAACTCAGGGCTGACCAAAAATTAAGGCATGTTATCAAGAGCATTGTCCAAACGCCTCTTAAACACTGACAGGCTTGGGGCACCACCACCTCTCTAGGAGGCCTGTTCCAGTGTTTGACCACCCTCTCGGTAAAGAAATGCTTCCTAATGTCCAGTCTAAACCTCCCCTGGCACAGCTTTGAACCATTCCCCTGTGTCCTGTCACTGGATACCCGGGAGAAGAGCTCAGCCCCTCCCTCTCCATTTCCCCTCCTCAGGCAGCTGCAGAGAGCAATGAGGTCGCCCCTCAGCCTCCTTTTCTCCAAACTAGACAGGCCCAAAGTCCTTAACCACTCCTCATAGGACATGCCTTCCAGCCCTTTCACCAGCTTTGTTGCCCTCCTCTGGACGCGTTCGAGTACCTTCACGTCCTTCTTAAATTATGCACACAGTGCTCAAGGTGAGGCCGCACCAGTGCTAAATGCAGCGGGATAATCATCTCTTTTGACCAGCTGGTTATATGGTGTTTGATAACCTAGCTTTTACAGTGTTACTTTGTGATAATACTAACCAAATTGAGAAAATTAGTGTCTTTAGGTCTGCTTCTTGGGTAAACGTATCGTATGCTTCAAAAATACTTTTCTAAGTGGTTCTAGAGAGCGCACAATCCTGTGATTCCTGGCTATCAGTGAATTGAAAGAACCATAACTATTTATGCTAATTTTCATAACATTAGTTTATTTAAAGGGAAGTTTTGACTGTAACTTGAAACTCATCCCTCTCCTCTTCCATACTTATTCCTCTCCGAAAAGGAGAAAGCTTTCCATAAAAGTAGTTTTTATTTTCATAGTTTTCTTTTCTTGCTTTCTATTGCATATGCAAAAATTTATCACACAGTTTTCAATTCTTAGTTGTTTTACTACTTTGTCAGTTGAATGAGTGCCATTGGTAAATGGCTTTCAGGTTTTGGCAGTACAAATATGAGGCGCCTCTGAAATGATCTGTTGTTCTGCAATGTTTGCCTCTCTCCTTGGGGGCATATACTCTTGAATGGCTATAAACAGTTGTTATTCTTGCAGTACTGCAGAGTGTGAGCCAAAGACAGAGACTCAAAGATGATCGGGCAAGTAGTGGGCTGGTTATCGAGTCCACTGGAATTATGCCTTGACCTGATTGCATTGGGAAAGGTAGTATGAAGAAGGGGGAAGTGAATGCATATACTTTGGAGCAATGTGAGGTGGAGTGGAAAAAGAAATAATGCTTCAGAAATCTTGTTTAGCTAGGTGTCCATGCACTTTAAAAAAAAATAATAACCTACGCATCCATGCTTTTAACTGTTTTGCTGTTGCTCTTACGCTTAAGAGTTTTCTCATATTATTAGTAGATCTTAAAGTTATTTAACACATGTATGAGTAAGCCTTCAGTGGTATTTAATGTAGTGTATTTCTGACTACGCTTGACTACACTGGTGGTTAAATCATGTTCTGTACTAAATTGGTTGCCACTGTTGCTGTCACCTCATGTCAAAATGGTGTGTTTTCCAGTACAAAAACGAAGTTGAGTTTATACGTTAAAATCTGTCCCCGCTTAAACTGCAGAAGCAGCGCTTGGCGTTTCAAACCAAGTAAGAAACCGTTGTTCTTTCATAGTTGCAAGTATGCCAGCTTGTAATATACTGTCTGTACTGATTGGATTTTACTATAACTTTCTTAAAACTTTAAAGGTAAGAAGAGTTAATATAGACACTTGTTTATGTGAATTTCTGCAATTAGTTTTTATTTCTTACGATTCTGAATACAAAATAAAGTTATTTTTCAAGTAAAGCAGTAACATGATGTAGTTAATATAGTGTATAGTAGTAATATATAATTTTTTTTTCTAACTAGGTATTGTAAGAGAGTCATCCGTTGTAAAATTGCCTGGAAATTTGTAATGTTTGCCTTTTAAGCTTGTTTCAGTGTATCAGCTACATTTTTATCAGCTTTTGAAAGATGAAGTTGCCCCACCCAGTAAATGGAAAAGTGGTAGCTAATGCTGAGAATTTTTTTTTTTGGTGGTGGTGTTTCATGAAAATGGGTGAAAGACCCCTGTAGTTTGTGTGCAGAATTGTAGTTTTTCTGAAGAGATGTCCTTGCAGCTGTCTTTACAAGTATGCATTTTTTGAGGCTAGTTCTTTTCATTATGCACTACACTGTGCCTTGGAATGAGATATTTGCTCCGATTGTAGAGATGAGATAAGGTGTGTTTGTATTACGTTGCAGTGAAAAAGATATTCTGTCTTGGAACAGAAGTTCTGTGTTAACTTTTTATTTAATTACCAGACACTTATGAGGAGGAAGGCTAAGGGACAGAGAGAATTACCTTTTTGTACTGTTATAGTTACATTCATGAATTTTGGAACCAATTTTCCAGTGTTCCCATTAAAATGTAGACCTTAATGGAACCTGAGTTATTGAATCCGGTTTTCTTACTGGAAGTGAAGTCCAGAAGGACTGCAGAATATATCCTCCTTATGTAAACAATGAATCACAGAACACTTCCCACTGGCTTGCAACTGAATTTTTTTGTTTGGTTGGAAATCTCCCAGGTGGCATTTCACAAGAGAGTATGACAAGCCAGGACCTCTTCTGTGTCCTAGATCTTTGCAGAGCTTGGGAATTTGTTACATGGAAATGCCTATGTGTTGTCTAAAATGAACAATATGTCATGTCCTACAGCAGATTTAGCCTGTGGTCCCACAGATCTTGGGTCTGGTGACTGATTGGTCTCTGAATGTGGGAAAGCAAGACATGCAAACTGGCTAACTAAAGAATTTTTTAGTATGACTAAATGTGCATGTGAGTTCCTTGTCAAGTAGTACAGATTTTTTAGTTGCAGTGTGTGATGCTATAAAAATTAGTAACTCTATGGCAAAAATATATAGTCTTCTAAAACTTGTATTGGGTTTGCGTGGCAAGGTTTTTGGTAGCGGCGTGGCTACAGGGGTGGCTTCTGTGAGAAGCTGCTAGAAGCTTCCCCCATGTCTGATAGAGCCAATGCCAGCTGGCTCCAAGATGGACCCACTGCTGGCCAAGGCTGAGCCCATCAGCGACAGTGGCAGCACCTCCATGAAAACATGTTTAAGAAGGGGGGAAAAAAATCTGTACAACAGCAGCAGCGGAGAGAGGAGTGAAAAGATGTAGGAGCAGCAACTCTGCAGACACCCAGGTCAGTGAAGAAGGAGGGGGAGGAGGTGCTCCAGGCACTGGAGCAGAGATTCCCCTGCAGCCTGTGATGAAGACCATGGTGAGGCAGGCTGTCCCCCTGCAGCCCATGGAGGTCCATGGTGGAGCAGATATCCACCTGCAGCCCGTGGAGGACCCCATTCCAGAGCAGGTGGATGTGCCTGAAAGAGGCTGTGACCCCATGGGAAGCCCACGCTGGAGCAGGCTCCTGGCAGGAGCTGTGGACCCATGGAGAGAGAGAAGCCCACGCAGGAGCAGGTTTGCTGGCAGGACTTGTGACCCCACAGGGGACTCACGCTGGAGCAGTCTGTTCCTGAAGGACTGCACCCTGTGGAAAGGGCCCACGCTGGAGCAGTTCGTGAAGGACTATAGCCTGTGGGAAGGACTCACGTTGGAGAAGTCCATGGAGGACTGTCTCCTGTGGAAGGGACCCCATGCTGGAGCAGGGAAAGAGTGTGAGGAGTCCTCCCTCTGAGGAGGAGGGAGCAGCAGAGATGACATGTGATGAACTAACTGCAACCCCCATTCCCCATCCCCCTGCACTGCTTGGGGGGAGGAGATAGAGAAATAGGGAGTGAAGTTGAGCCTGGGAAGAAGGGAGGGGTCGGTAGAAGGTGTTTTTAAGATTGGTTTTTATTTTCTCATTATCCTACTCTGATTTGATTGGTAATAAATCAAATTAATTTCCCCAAGTTGAGTCTGTTTTGCCAGTGACAGTAATTGCTGAGTGATCTCCCTGTCCTTATCTCGACCCACAAGCCTTTTGTTATATTTTGTCTCCCCTGTCCAGCTGAGGAGGGGAGCGATAGAGTGGCTTTGGTGTCCAGCCAGGGTCAACCCACCACAACTTCACATATTTTGAAGATTATGTAAAAAATGTTCTGACTATGAAAAGTTATTCACAGGGATGAAGAAGAATTGGAATTGTACTGGTTGGTTGGAAGCAAAAGAATAGTGCTTAATAATCCATGAGAAAACCCTTACGTCAATGTAATTTTGGTTTTATGTACTTTGTAAGTGAAAACTATATAGTTGCCGTATACCATACTATTTTAAACTGAACTTTAGGTATTTCAGCAAGTAATGTGCTGCGTACTGGGTAACTTTAGATTTAAGATTGGTCTGTTCAAACTTGTTCTTTGTAAGACTGATCATGTGATGTGATCCAAGCTCTGAAGCAAAAGCAGGTGCATGCCTGGAAACGCAGGGAAGTGCTCACAGGGGTGAATCTAACACCTCTTTCTAAGAGTGCAGCAGGAATTTGGCCAAGTAGTCAATTCCAGGATCTTGAAAGGTGATCTGCTTTTCCTACATGTTCTTTCGCTGTTCCACTGAAATGTCTTTGGAAAGCTCAGCTGAAATTCGTCCCTGCATACGGAGCAAGCCCAGGCTGGATACAAGATGTTCCTTAAACACAGGGGTAACAGAGTGATTCACAGGAGAGATGCATCTGTTTTGAGGTTCTTGATGCTCCTTTTGTGATGTACGTTGTTTTGTGAAGTTTGGTTGGTACTGTGAAATCCCTAAGTGCCAGTACAAAACAAAATGCCCCATCATTGCATTTTTTGTTTGTTCAGGAGTATCCCTTACTGGCTGGTCTGATCAGTTTGCATTCTTGCTGGATCACGAATAGTGGGTAATTAGAACCT
Source organism: Phoenicopterus ruber ruber (assembly GCA_009819775.1). NCBI lineage: Eukaryota > Metazoa > Chordata > Aves > Phoenicopteriformes > Phoenicopteridae > Phoenicopterus > Phoenicopterus ruber. The sequence continues at coordinate 182,156,142 of CM020215.1, read as the reverse complement.
GAATTCTTTATGTCATTTTCACTCTGGAGCAGCGGAAAAGGTCCAGTGTTTTACCTTTTGTTAAGGGAAACAAGCCCAAGAAACTAATAGATACTATTTTTTTTTTTTTTAAAGAAGATGCTAGGTGGTAACAAATGACTGGTGTCAGATGGAATCGTCTCAACTTTTACAAGAAACTGATTTAGGGCTGTTATTAATAGTTAAAAAGGTGCAAATAAGGATAGCTAAAATAAGGAGATGGAAGGATGTAGGGGACTAACATGTTTGAAACCCCTCAATTTGCAGATGAGAAAATTTATGGGAGAGAACTTGGTGAGGATTATGTAATCTGCAAGCAGAACTCTTACTCACCAAATCCTGCAAGATTATTGCTCAGTGAATGCTGCAGCACTAGAATTGGAGAGCACTTACCAAAGCTAGTGGAAGACTGGTTTGAAAATGGGGAAAATATTTGACCAAGGACCTCAACCCAATCCTTATTTGCCAAGGATAAAAGGTTATCCTGTGGATTAGTACAGTTGGTTAAAAGATGACAAACGAGATAAAACAATGATGGCTTCGTGATGGAAAAACGTTACCGGTAGATTTCTGCTGGCATCTAGGGGTTCATCATACTAAAAAATAGTCTTAAGGAATGGTAGTGTTGTGGCATCATAGCACATTTATGAGGATTGGTAGAATCTAAACTGATTGGGTAGTTGCAGCAAAATCTTCTGATACCATCGCCCAATGCTTTCACATACAAATATAGTTCAGTTTTGGTGAATGCCAAATGGTGCTCATGCAGGGGAAAATAATGCAAACCTGTCTACACGGTGATGAGCTCTAAATTCGCTAATGTTACTTACTCGGAGAAGGGCAGTGGTCGGAAAGCTGTTGGGAATTGTTCACAAAGAATAAAATAATTGTTAGGTCCTTATGTATATCAATGGTGTGTCCAAATGACTAACAGTGTGCATTGATGTAATCACCCTGGCACAGCAAAGGTTTCATAGGCAGTGGAAAAGTGGATGAGAGGTGTGGAAGATTCTCTGTGCTGGGAAGATGAAGATCTTTAGTCTGGAAAACAGAACAATAAGAGGAGAGGTGATAGAGGTCTATAAAATCCATAGATCATACAGAAATGATGACTAAAAGGCAAGAGTAACTATTTTTTTAAGACAAGAATTAGGCCACCCAGTGAATTAAACCTGCTACCTGATGAAAACTAAAGTAGCTTTTCAAGCAATGTGTAATTAAATTGTGGAACTTAATTGCCACATGATATTGTGGAGCAGAAAAATGTAAGTGTGTTAAAAATGTAATTAGGCAAAGTCAGGTAGGGATAGATGCACTGAATACTGAACTTTACAGTGGAGTTGGACTACCAGCTCTAAAATGACTGAAAGCTAGGAATTATTCCAGACGCTTCTAGATATTTGCTGTGTTTTACGTTCGTTACCCGAATCATCTGCTTCTGGCCACCCTTGAAAAAAGGGAACTGTGTTAGATAGACCTAGACTGCATAAGTAAAAGCACCATTTATGTTCTTATTTTTACATTGTTATGTAAGTGTCTTCACACTGTAATTCTGCTGAAGAAAGGATTTTCTCCTCTTGACTGGAGGTGGGGGAAGAGGGAGTGGGAATTTGGAGAGAAATGAACAGGACTGTTAGAAACAGGACAGAAAGAAAAGACAAAGCAAGTGCGACAGTCCCCTACGCACTCAGTCTCACCTGTGATTTCCACTGCTTTATGGCAACTCAGCTTCCAGGTTTTCATTAGTTGCTGGGAGAGACTCTCCTCTCGTTACGCCAGATCTCAAATCGATTTATGCATCATCTTTGGGGGCACAGACTTCACCTGCTGGTTTCTCTGAATAATCTGCTGGTAAGCTGAAGCACTAGGATAAGATGTCCTTGATTTATAGAACTGTTGCAACTTAGAGTGAAGATGTTGCTGCTGTGAACCCTTTACTCAACAAAAGGAAAAAAGAAAAAAACAATAAAATGGATGAGTGAGCTCATAAAAGCAGCATTGTGTTTAGGGAGTCTACATTTTCCTGATGGCCAGTATATCTTAAGTTTGAGCAAAAGTAAAAGTAGGTATGTTTTGAAGTTGTGTGTTCCTGGAGATTTAAATTATTAGTAAGAAAGCCTGTATCTTCCAGAAAGTGGAAATTTGAGGCACTTGGAGTGGATGATGGATATAGATGAACCAGGTCTCAGGAGAAAGCCCTTTGCAAAGATTTTGCATTCTGAAATCACGTTATGAGACTCTTGAGACAGGTGGGTTTTTGTCTCTCCAGCCTCTGTGTGCTCACACTCCTCAGACTCTGGATCCCTGAGCCACAAGCTGGTGGGAGGGTAGCTGGCAATTTTGGAGCGAGGAGCTGTTATCATTCACACTGATAACAAATGGTAGTTTTTTATATGTGCGTATTTTACATAAGAGTTACTGCTGGATAAAATAAAATAATACATGTGGGAGTATGTAGAAGTATGAAGCTGTCCTGAAACTTAGCTTGGATAGAATTACAGTTAGAAATGCTAAATTTTTAAATATCCTATGCATTGGTTAATTTTCTTACAGATTGCTTATTCTGTGATAGTCATAACAATATAATTAAAATAAATCTAAGACTGATTCTCCAAGCTGTACATATTGTTCATATTTTCAGGAGTAGTACATTTTCTACTTCGTCAGAGTAAAAGGAGGATATTTAATTCCAATAACAGTAATTCTAATACAGCTGACAGAAAGAAGGAAAGGCTCTCTGGGGGATGAATGGTATGTGAATGTTTCTAATCACGTTTTACATACTTAATGTAATGCATAGTTGTGAGGTGTCAGAATTTAGGACGACTGGACAGCTCTAGGACTGATGTACAGCCTTTGAGAGAGCTGCTTCACACATTTAAGGAAAGAGAAAGTTACTGGTTTAAATAATCTTTGTAACACTGGTAAGTAATGGAAGCACGATGGGCAGTCTTGCATTGGCATCATTTTGAGCCTTCCACTTTGAGAGATGTAGCATAGGTATTAGAAATGGGAGTGATGGTATCAACTGACAGCAAGCGAAGACTTACTCTGAGTTAGAGCACAGGCTGCTGAAATTGCTTCTTTGACAGAGCGCGCTGTCTGGGGAGCGTGGTCAAGACTGGCTTTTCCTTTCCCGTTGTTTGTCTCGTAGTGCTCCAGGAACAGCTAGGAGCTTCTTGTGCTGTGTCATGTCTGAAAAAGAGCTGTTGAGGAAAGCCAGAGGAGAAAAAGCCATGTGCGTTCAGACAGCTTCAAGATACTCTCAGTGGCGTGGCAGCTGTGTATTTGGCACGGCCCCAGCCTTAGAATATTTGTGTTCGGTTTAACACTTTAGGGTGGCTGCCAGTGTTTTCCTGGGGAAATGTGAGTGAGAAACAGTATTCACAGCTTGTATCTGAGCAAAAAAATTAATGATTTTCATTAGATGAAAGAAAACCCTCCTCATTGTTGTGACTTTTGTACGTCGAATTGCTGTGGCCTGTTATGAATCATGGAGTAGCAAATCTTCTCAAGGAGCAAAGCACGCAAGAGCTCTTGTCAAGTGCTTTCTGACTGCAGAGGCTGTTTCTAGCATCTGCTGTATTACAGCAGTGCTGCTTGCTGAAAGCTTATCTTATCAAAGCTTGGAGTTAGTGAGGTTACCTTGGGCACATCTCTGTGTTGCCTGGAAAAGTTTTGACATTTTTGCATCACAGCTATTACTGCTGGATAACAGTGTGTGTACTTACCACTAAATCTCTTCGATTAAGTAGTTGTAGATACTCATGCTAATAATTTTTTTGCAATCTGCTGAAGTTTCATTGTTATATTCTTTTACTGTTGTAAAATACAGTATGTTGTTTTCTCAATATTTTAATACTTACATAGATGTAAATCGGGATATACCATTAAAACATGGACTAAATGTGTATGCTATCCAGGACCCTTACCAAATGCATTAATAACATTATTTTCCCTTTTTAGGAAGATATGAAATCACTTACTTAGCTCTGATATTGATGGCAGTATACTGAATGGGGAAAATACAACTTTCAACTGCTACATCATCTTGTTACGTAGTATTGCTTGATAGAGCAATGGAAATAAAAATTACCATTTATTATGGAAACACATTTACACTTCTTTCAGTTGATGTTACTGTAATTACTGTTATGGTCATTGTACAGTGGGAGTGGGGGAGACTTTAAAAGGCATCAGGGCAGTTAAGTTTACTGACAGGTTCCAAGTACCTATTTTTTTATTTGTTAAACTGTGGTCCTGTATCCAAGACAGTTTTAAATACAAAGCAGAGGTGTTGAATTCTAAATTGCTTTTTAGAATTGTAACACTAATGAAGCATTACATTTTTCAGCTTCTTAGAACACTTTCTGGTTTATAGTTGAAAGTACTTGCAAGTGCTAAGGTTTTCATTTAACTGTTACTTGGAGGAGAGTGCGAGGAGGGGAAAAAAAGTCAGTGAAGGAGCTGAAGAGGAGATGGATGATTTTCAAGGGTCTGGTTCTGACTGTAGAGTAGGGATTTCTGAATGGGGCATATTTTGTGTTGAAGCGATGAGCTGCTCAGGAATGCTGAGAGGATCCTCATGTAAAAAATATGATCCATCAAGCTGCTGTTCTTTCAAAACAGAATGTATAATGAGCACAGTCATGATTCTTGGTTTCAAAAACTTATTCAGGGTTGTGGTTTTTTTAATTCAGATGTAACATACATATACATCTGTGTAATACACATATAATTATTGATAGACTTGAGAGCTGCCGCTCAACTAGTGCAAGAAACACCTTGGAGTTCTGCCTTTTGGCAAGTACTTGCTAAATTCCTCTGCAACTTTTCACTTGAGTGCTATCTATCTGCAATGTTTTATCTATTTTTGATACAAAAATAATATCAAATGTATTTGGAACTATGAAAATCAGAGTAAATGAAGGAAGTGAAGCAAAATGAATGGTTGGACCCGATGATCTTGGAGGTCTCTTCCAACCAGAACAATTCTATGATTCTATGATTCTATAAGTGGATGCATCAATGTGTATTCTTAATATTTTAAGCTAAACCAGTTTGGGTTTGTTTAATAGTTAAAATTGTTTTTGAATATGTAGCATATAATGATTTCAAACCGTTTTTGTGTCATTAAACAAAGTTAAGTATGTAACAATTCTTAATTTATTTTTTTTTAAACAGCTGATGATGTCTCTCACTGTCATATTGGCCTGAAACTTTTCTTGCATACATTTCAGAATTTCCTTTTGAACTGGCTAAACTGGAGAAAATCCCTGTGGAATAAGCAAATGAGGAAACAAGAACTTGGAGTGTTTTTGATGCTTGAGGTGTTGAGTTTTGTTAATCCACCAAGTTTTCAACATTGATAGATACCTATTACAGAAATACATGATTGATGCTCATTATGATCTTGGACATGTAGGCAAAAAGTTTCTCTGTTGCGTGGTTTTTGAGTTGGTAAAAGATTTCCTTGGACAATGCTGTTAAGGGTTTACCAGTGTGTAATTTTCTGTAAGTTTGGGAATGGGGAAGAGAAGGGAAGAAGAAACGTCTTTCTAATAATTTCATTACTCACTGTCTCTTCTGTTTCCTTAGTTTACATTTCAGTTCCTAACCTAACCATATTGCTGTATGATAAATAACATGAAGAAATGGAAAAAGCTTAATTTAGTCTAGAATAGTAATTGCTGTTATTTTCTAGCTATGATCATATTTTCTTCATGCTATTGCACTAGAGAGATGAATTTAGTGCTTTGTAATTGCAGAATTCCACTCTTAAATGTTTTCCAGTTTCTTCTTTAGGTTTGAGTTTGTAATTTAGGGGTGTTTTGGTTCTGTGCAGAATAAATACTGTTGTTTGATTCTTGAATTAGTAACATCATTTTTATCTTCCAAGAACAGTTAGTAATAACTGATCTCCCCCTTTCCCCTAGTTATTGGCTGACCAGACAAAAGTAATTTTCTGTCAGATGAACTGTTTCTGTGACTGACTTAGGAAGGAGAGGAAGTGAAAGCTTGAGTTAGTGCATCATTCAAAAACAGCACGGAGAATAAAGACCGTATGTTGCTCTCCTGTTATGCATTGGCTGGCTGGAAGGTTAGATGAATCTCTTGAGTGTTAGAGGCCTTAATTTAAATCCTTCCCCTTCCCGAGCTGCAATGCTAAAATACTAAATTGAAAATATTAATTAAGCCAGAGAATATGAAAATAAAGCCTAGTAGTGAAGGAACTACTTAAACACCTCTGTAGCTGTAGAGCTTTTCAAATAATTAATTGTAAACACATCTTTGTTTTAGTGTGTCTTCTTTTACACTGCACGAGTATGCATGCCTTCACATTTCTTATTTTGAGTGATTTTTTTTTTTTGTAAACGTGCTATGAATCTAGTTCTAAAGATCTGTAGAAATGGCTATTTTTAGCATAAAGTAGAATAAAAAGAAACCTTCCTCTTCTGCAGGGTTGAAAATAACTTCTCCCTATGCAGAAAAATTTGCTATGCTGTGTTAAAATTATGCAATCATAGTAATAGGGATGTGTGCATTTTAAGCATTGATGACCACAGGTGTAAAAGAAATTTTCTGCTTGGCATTTTCCGTTATAACATATACTACTTTGTTTCAGTAATAACTACTCATCTTTTATCCTTGTCTTCTGAGCAGGTTGTAACTTCATTTTTTGTTTGTTTGTTTTTGTCAATTTTGATATGTAGGAGGGAGGGATATGCATGGATGTCTTCAAAAGTTATGTTTTTTTAGTTAGAGCACTAGAACCAATTCTGTAAGAATAGTAACCACTACAGCAGCTATTCTTGGGGACTTTGTGTTGGTGATAAAATTCTGGTTTAAATATTTCAAATAAAACTGAAGGCATTTGCTTAGCATCTTGCTTTGTGAGTCTGCAGACACTGGGGATGTTAAGCTTCTATTATTTCCAAAAATTAATACAAACTGTTTTGAAGCAGGTGGTAGTCCAGGTCTCTGACACTGATGTGGAAAACATGCTTTAATAACAAAATACCAATTAATAATGTTTCCAAGTTTCATTTTGTAGTTCTACGTTTCTGTGTGGTAATAAAATGAGATTTTACAGCTTGAATTGAGAAATATTAATAGTCTCCTTCAGGAGTACAGTTGCTAAGTTAAATTAGGTGATCAAAAATGATCGAAATCATACTTGATGTACTAAAAATATAGCCTTTTGTTATTTATGTATGAATATTATATGTTACATATTCCAGTCTCAATAAGCCAACTTTTAAGTATCCTTACTGGAAAAAATGCACAAAATGTTCCTTTGAGAAAGAATTTTTGGGAATTAATTCTTGTAAAGATGCCAGGTTTTGCTTTGTTTTGAGATACTCAAAATACATTTTTTTTTTTTAAAAAAGTTAGCTTGGACAACTTCTGGAGAGGCGATCCTAGTCCCGTCCCTTGGTTAAAGCAGGGCTGACTCCAAGGGGGAGTAATCATGTCTCTTGATTTGCTGGCTACAGTCTTGCTAATGCAGCCCAGTATGTTGTTAATCTTTACCACTGTATGGGTACACTGGTTTGTGTTCAAATTGTTCTTCACCATGAACCCACAGAATGCTTTCTGTCCAGCCACTTCCCAGCCTCAGCGGTTGCAAGGGGTATGGCTCGGTGCTTATCTTTGAGCTCCGTGATGTTCCTTTTGGCCAAGGAGCGGCTATGGTGGTGCTTCTTACATAGTTCAGTTTTTACTAGCATGTCATCCCCTGCACCCTCCTGCCCCAAAAGAAAAATGAAAATTAGTTCTGTTATATTTTTCTTCATAAAAAGTTGTGCATCTCTTTTAAACTATAAAGTGGTTATGTTAATATAATTTTGACATGCTTATGCTAGCACAAGCTATCACAGAATGGTAGGGGTTGGAAGGGACCTCTGGAGATCATCTAGTCCAACCCCCCTGACAGAGCAGGTTTACCTAGAGCAGGCTGCACAGGACTGCGTCCACGCAGGCTTTGAATATCTCCAGAGAAGGAGACTCCACAACCTCCCTGGGCAGCCTGTGCCAGGGCTCTGTCACCCTCACAGTAAAGAAGTTTTTCCTCATGTTCAGGTGGAACTTCCTGGGTTCCAGTTTGTGCCCGTTGCCCCTTGTCCTGTCACTGGGCACCACTGAAAAGAATCTGGCCCCATCCTCTTGACACCCACCCTTGAGATATTTAGAAGCATTGATAAGGTCCCCTCTCTGTCTTCAAAAGCACGTTTAGATGTGGTGCTAAGGGATATGATTTAGTGGTGGACTTGGTAGTGATAGGTTAACGGTTGGACTCGATGATCTTGGAGGTCTCTTCCAACCAAAATGATTCCATGATTCTCTTCCTCAGGCTAAACAGCCCCAGCTCCCTTAGCCTTTCCCCATAGGAGAGATGCTCCAGTCCTTTAATCATCTTTGTAGCCCTCCACTGAACTCTCTCCAGTAGTTCCTCATCTTTCTTGAACTGGGGAGCCCAGAACTGGATGCAGGACTCCAGATGGGGCCTCACTAGGGCAGAGTAGAGGGGGAGGAGAACCTCCCTCGACCTGCTGGCCACACTCGTCTTAATGCACTCCAGGATACCATTGGTCTTCCTGGCCGCAAGGGCACATTGCTGGCTCGTGGTGAATTTGTCATCTACCAGGACTCCCAGGTCCTTCTCTGCAGAGCTGCTTTCCAGGAGGTCAGCCCCTAACCTGTACCGGTGCAAGAGGTTATTCCTCCCCAGGTGCAGGACCCAGCACTTGCCCATGTTGAACCTCATGACGTTCCTCTCCGCCCAACGCTCCAGCCTGTCCAGGTCTTGCTGAATGGCAGCACAGCCTTCTGGTGTATCAGCCAGTTCTCCCAGTTTTGTATCATCAGCAAACATGCTGAGGGTACACTCTGTCCCTTCATCCAGGTCATTGATGAATAAATTTAACAAGATTGGGCCCAGTACTGACCCCTGGGGGACACCACTAGCTACAGGCCTATGCTGATGTATAGTGAAAAAACCTAATGTACTACTTGATTATAGAAAATGTGATATATAGAAAGTAAGTACTCCATATGAACCATTACTAGAATGCCTTTTTTAGTGTGGCAGCTACTAAAGCTTCTGATTTCTCAAATCTATGAACTGGAGACTAACACAAAAGATGAAAGATCTCTTCATTTTATGTGGAAGTCATATTTTGAATTAACTTTGCTGTTTTTCCAAGAAACTTAAATTGTTCCATTCCCCATGCTCATCTTGCCTTGCTTGGTCTGTTCAGTGGATGATCTTGCTCTGTCCTTTGCTGTGTTGATCAAAGTTTCTGTCCCAGTACTGTCTCTCTAATCAGGTCCAATAACTGATGTCTGTAGAGAAGCCTGAGAGTGTGACAAATATGCAGAGATGATGCCTCAGAATGTTTCCCCAGCTTTTAACTGCTGTTTTTTCAGCAATTTCCTCAGCTGGATGTTTCCTTTCTATTAAATAGACTTTTGATGAATTTCTTCTGCATAGATCTGTGCAGTTGGTTTTTTTGTAACTATGTAAAATTTTAGCAGCCACAGAATAGTGAATGACAACTTCATATGCTGTATGAAGCACCCTTTTCTTAAGTTTGCTGAATTTCCCACTTGCTAATTTAGAGACAGTGAATAACCAATCCCTCTTTATCTCTTTAATGTCACTTGCAACTATATAGATATGTTAAATCCCTTCTTCGGTCTTTTTCATGGTGAAGAAGCTTATTTTGTGTAGTTAATCTTCAAAAGAAAGGTGTTCTGTATGTTTGATCTGCTTTGTTACTGTCAAATAAAGAAGGGCAGACAGAAGATGGAGGATCCTGAAAGGAGGGAGAGTTTAAGAAAAGAAGTGATCTGACGAGGACAGGGAGAAACCTTGCAGACAGGTATCATTCAATCTCTGTTGTTATAGAGGAAAGTACCAAATGACTGAGAAAATGTGATGTGATGCAGATGTGGTGTTATTCAACACCCTACCCTCCAAAAAAAGTTAATTAACAGCTTGTTGAGGTAAATATAATGCATGATAAATTACATGCAAGTTTCAAAAGTGCAAGTGTGTGGCCTTTGATGCCTTTCAGCCCATCATGTATTTGAGTTTGGGTAGAAGAGTGAGTGTAAGAGTGTGAACAGTCATTTGCAGTTACAAGAGGTAGGACTGGGCTTGGACAGGCTTCTGTGAGACTTGGTGACTGGATGTGGGTGTGTTCCTATGTCGTTAAACATGCAGAATTAAAAGGTTTAGCTTTATCATACCGTCTCTCTCTGTGAAGATGGTATACTTGTTTTACTACTTGGCAGAAGAATCTCATCAGTTACTGCTTCTCAGCTGAGAGATGGTTATTTCTAGAGATACCTTATCTCAGCTGGTTCTTGTCTGCCTGCATCCATTGGAGTCCTGACCCCATTATATACCGTGAATTATATTTTTCTATGGAATGCAGATGTTTATTTCACTCTTAGCTTAATATTACTTCCTAAATGTTGTGATACACTTGATTTCACTATTTCTTAATTGGAATATTAGGGCATAAACTTTAAGTAACTTGCATTAAAGAAAGTAAGTAGTCTGGTTTTGAGTCATAGCATTGTATGATTACTTGACTCTATTGATGAAATGAAAAACAAGCTGAAAATAAGCTTTTCAGAGCTATGGAAATCTGAAAGTGTGATCGTCTTCAGGCTTGTGCCCTCTGCTCCTAAAACTAAACTCATTATTGTGAACTTTCCCCTTTGACTCCCGTGACGGCCTGCTGCAGTGCCCTTGATGCTCTCTAGCGCCTGTGCTCTATCATGCCTTCATTTTCTTCTCGTGGTCTCTCCTACCTCAGAACACATTTGGCTTCCTCTCACGTCCCTCTCCATTTGGCAAGAACCAGCATGTGTTATGGCTGGTTTGGAGCTAGGCGAGTGCTTCAATTGACCAGTTGATTGCTGCTGCTCAAAATGGATAAGAGCCAAGTTCTGTTTCCCTTTTCCACAATTCAACTGCTAATTTGTATGTCTTGCTTCTACCCGGCAGCGAATTTCTGTGAAACTTAGGGGAACTCAGTGTCTTTGAGACCTCTGTTTCTCTGTCAAATTTGGCTGAAATTGGCCTCCGTGATTAGAATTCATTGGTGTGACAGGGCTGCTGGACAGACTGCATAATATATAATCATTGTTTTCTAAGGGTAATTGAATTCAACTGCCTTTTAAAAACTTTTGGATTTGTTCACTAGAACAAAAATTAAGAAACTAGACTTCACGTGAAATGATTTATCTCTTTAATCTATGAAGTGTTTGCTTTTTCAAAGTACTGAATACAAAAGGAGGGAGGAGAAATTTGGCAAAAGTGTCTCTCTCTTCCGTGTGCTTGTTAGTTCAGCAGCTAGAGTGTTTCAATGTAGGTGAAGTGGGTACCAGCTCAGGCCCTGGGGATTTGAACCATGTATTCTGCCTCCTGTGGGAGACTGCTTTATCTGTGAATTTGTAATATACACTGTGATGAAATGGTCTTTCTTCTTTGATACCATTCCACGTTTTATAATCAATCAAACTTCCTTTAGAGTTGCCTCAGCATCTCAGGCAAATTACCCCTTAGACTTAGTGAGTCAGTCTGGGTTGGTTTGTTTGTTTGTTTTTTTCCTGTTGTCTCTGTGTGTATTTTAACATTTGGAGCAACTTCAACAGAAGGGATTGACAAAGGCTCAGGTACCTAGCCCTGAAACTGTGGAGAGATGCTAATGTTCATGCAGTGCTATGATTTGAATTCTGATTTTTGTGCGCAGTGTTATTCGTTGTACAATTATCCACGGCAGTTATTCTTTGCTAAAAAAATGTGCAGCTGCGGTAAAGTGTTTTTAATCCCTTCATGTTTTTAGAAGCAGAAACTAAGCTTGTCGTTCAAGACAGGTTGGAAGTGACCATTTCCTGAAAGACTTGAGGTAGGTAAAATTTCAACAGGTACAGAAAGGATTTTATCAGAATTTGTCCAAAATAAAAATGGCTGAGAGCGATGTTCTTCTCTTAGGATTTAGTTTATAGGGCTTATACGGTTATTGGCAGATAATTGTTCTGCAAAGCATTAGAGAATAATTTTTGAAGGAGATTCTCTTCATAGAAAATGAAAGTTTCGGTGCATCTTATCTTGATTTGAGGCAATATCTTCAAAATAAGGAAGATAATGGTGCTAAACATTGCTTTGCCAATTTTACATTTTCCCTACTCTATGATGACGCACCATGACTTGTCCTAACTCTAAGTTAATCATGATGTTCTCTTCTCCCTGGGAATCAGAAAGCAGACGTTGTGAATTTAACTTCTCTATTTATCCTAACACATTGGTTTTATTTGCTACCACCTTCTCCGTTACCTGGCAGAGATCAAGAGCAGGTGCGTACTAAGGTGTTTAGCTTTTACTACTTTAGATGTAAGTAGACTGGAATTTAACTGTCTGTGAAACTTGTAAGGAAAACAGAACCTGAAGTAGCTGAGCGGGCGGGGGGGGGTGTGTGTGTGTGTGTGGAATTAATGAAGGATGACAGAACTGCAGTTAATTCTAAGTTTCAATTAATCTGCAATACGCTGAACAGATAACAAGAACATGGGTCTCCTGTTAACATGTTTCCACATTTGTGAACATAGTAACTCCAGTCAAGTAACTCTAAAGCAAGAAGAGGAAAAGTAAGAAAAGAGGAGAAAAGGAGAGAAAAGCACTTAAAAAAAGCAACAAGTTATCTGACAAAATGGCTGTCATACTAGTTACCTGTTTACGACAATAAAGACAGACTTCATGTTGCTCTATTCTTTCCGGACATCCTTTCTTAATACTACTGAAAGAACATCAGACTGCAGAAAACTGAGTGGTCTTGGTTAAAGTGATATGAAAAAAAGAACACAGAGGCAAATTTACTTACTTTGTCCTTTTTTTCTAGCTTTGTTCTTCATCCTTATGTCACTTCTGTCACCCGTTTTTGTCTGGGTCCTTTGCATTTCTTTGTACTGAAGCTTGCAGTTTTCAGTCATATAAGCAGTTTAAAGAGATTTTTTTTTGGTCAAGGGAAAGCTGCAGTGTGTAAATGCTGCTGATGGCTGGAGCTGAGCACCTCAAATCTTAGTCCCCGTACAGCACCCCCACCCCATAGCTTGCTCGCAAGTTACTGCACCTCACCAGTAAACATAGGTGGAGCTGTGAATACACTTGTACTTACCTAACATTAAGTTTTGGTGACATATTGTTATGTTGCCTCTAGAAGATGGAGCTGGAGTTCAGTTACTTCAGACCCATTAAAATGTTCAGGCTTGTGAGCAGCGTGCATCAATTTAATTCATTTCAAGAATACTTTGTGATGTGTGTGTTACTGTAAAGTTTATTGTGAGGTGAGACTTCACGCTGAAGTTTGTGACTGCAGTTGTTAGCATGGAGATCAGGAATTTATATATATCCATCAATCAAACTTCAGAGCAGATATGGGTGTATGATTGCATATGTGAAGTTAGGCAAAACACATAGTAAAGGGTTTGTGCTGGTTGTGGAAGAACGAGATGATGCGTGGTTCAGGAAAGAGTCTGTGAGTAAAAAGGGAGTTCTCTGAACAGATTTGTATGGACAGAATGACTTTGAGAGCAGCGCTCTGAGTCATATGGCTATTTGTCCAGTCTTGAAAGCCAAATTTTCTGTTGTCAAACCATTAACTTCTCTTAACTTCTAGGTAGGTAAATAGTGTAATAGTCTTGCCAAATGCAGGAAGTAACCCTTGATCTTTCAAAGGGTTATCAGCGTCAAAGAGATGAGGGCAGTCATGTGGGATGTGAAAATGGACTCATGAGGAACGTATTTTTTTATTTTATTTTAGAGCAGACATTGGCTAGATCCTTAAATCTGTAAAGACAAAATAAGTAGTTGACCATAAAGGGTAAGCACAGTCTGAGCGTACAGGAAGACAGCAGTCCTTACTGAGTAGTTTAGGTAGGCATTTACAGCTTGTCAGTGGAATACAGAGAGGGGAAAAGGGAAATGCCTTCTATTTAATCTCTTAGTTGATTGTAATAAAAATATTTTCCTGTGTTCAGTGTGAATTAAAGAGCTCTGGTGCATCAAAAATATTTCTGAACCTTTAAGATCGTGAAGAATTTTGCAGCATGTATATCTGACATCATGACATTAATAAAATGCACGTTGCGAGAATAGAAAAATGTCAAGCCAGATGCCAAGTTGCTTTGTCTAAACATACTTACCAAAGTAATCTTTACCTGCCTTCCCATAGATATTATTGGGTCTCTCTGTAACACTTTGCTGACAGTCTCCTTAATTTTGGACAGTGAGTGAGAGAAGCCTGCTTTGCATCAGATACAGAAGGCTGAGAAGTGAAAGGGTGGGAATTCTGACTAGGGATGGAAGCAGAGCGATGAGGAAAGCTGGAGTCAGGATTTTCAGAAGTGCAGAGCTTATGACTACAGTACATTCAGTGCATACTTCTAAATTCGTATGAAAATGCTAACTACTCAGACAAAGTGTAGTTGTTTCAAGCAGGACATTTAAAGTTAATGCTTGTCTTTTTGACACTTTTAACTAAAATCTAAATGCTTAATTCCATATTGTGAAAGGAAGGTAATGTCATCTCACCTTACAGAAGCCCTTGAAGGCAAGTTTAATTATTTCATATTGTTTATTTGGATTCTCTACAACAATATATACAACAATAACAACAACAACAACAAATCTTAAGAGTGGCAGAATTTTGTATTTAGTGTGGACTGCAAATAGTAGCTATTGAAAATAAGAGTGACTGCATATTATGGTGTTGCCTATGTCTGAAGTGGTGTGTGTAAATACACATAAAAAGACTGTTTATGAAACCTCAGTTTGACCTTTAATGTTTGTATTGTCTCTCTCATCTGGTATTATCTTTGAAACCTTAGAGTATTGTTAATATAATTTTTGTGTAGTAACACATAGGTTTTGAAAGCAACCTGTAGATTTTCAGTATATCCCATCGGGTAAGTTATTGAGAGCTTTATTTACCTATTCCTGAATTTTCTATCAACATGTGAAAGTACGGTTATAAAATCAACTAGAGAAAATTGTGAGAGGCAGTGCACAATGGAAGATATTTTTTTTGTGGTGCTCATAGGATGAAACAGAGTAGAGATTGTAAGATTTTGTATTGCCACTGTTAACTGACTGCATAGCGCTTGCTGCAAATTCGAATTGCACAAAGTAGAAATTTAGGTTGGTGTCTCTTCAGTGAAAATATAATAGCATTTTTTTTCTGAAAACAGACACCTGCATTAGCAGACATTCGAGGTATTACAATTATGTGTATTATTTGTTTGTCATGAATTTCTTTCTTTAAGGTTGAGGCAGTCATTTACTTTCTGGTGGTAAAATATTCTAGACTGCACTATGCAAATAGTTTATGGCTCTAGCTGTGCTGTTGGCTGGGGGAGTTGCGGTGCTCTGTGTGCTTGGAGTGGTGATTTCCAGAAGGGATGTCATTCAGTCATCCCAACTTACACTGTCTCCCTTCTGCCTGCTGCTGGAATCTATTGCAGCCATTGGTGCTGTAGGTGTAAAAGTAACTTAGTGTGTGAAGTAGCAGTTTCCCTGAAATCATCCAGATCAATCTATATCATTTTTCTGAGCCAACAGGTTCAGTCATCGGTGGAGGATGGTAAAATGATATGTTAAATTTTTGGGCAAGTCCTCTACACGACTGACTGTGTAGTAGCTGTTTCTGTCTTCCTATTAGAGGAAAGAGTAGGAAACACAAGTGTAGATCCTCCTAAGAAGGACTTTTTCTTTGATATTCAGGAAACTGGGGGATTTCTTGGGATTCTCAGAAGACTGATATTTTTAATTGTTATTTATGAGGAAATAATTTTCTTTTCCCTGGCATTACAATTCTGCCTATTTTGCAGAGGCTTTATCTTTTCTGACGTACTGAAAGCCCATCTTGCAGTTGCATTCAAATATTGGGTAAATCTTAGCCTGCGCTTCAGAAAGTATAGCTCTTGGCTTGGTCCCTGTTGTCAAGAATGTGTAGTCTAGGAGTTATGCTCCAGCAGTAGACATAAGTGTAATTCTCTGTCCAAATTTAGTTGTCTAAAGTCCAGATGCCTGTGTTGAACTGGTTACTCTTAAGTCTCCATTAAATTTACAGAAATAATTACCTCCAGAAGGCCATTCATCTCTTTCTAAGCTAGGTGTCCAAGATAAGAAAGATAAATTGCTCTGGTGATTACAAATGGAGCAGAGTCACTCGTTCAGATTCAAATATCTAGCTTACACTCTGCAGTGAGGGTCACTGAATCTCATCAGAACTGTTCAGATGGCACTAGTTCAGTTGCAGACTGCTTTTTCCTGCTTCTAGCTGTGTAGATATCTTTTTTTATATATATATATATAAAAAAAATATATATATATATATGGACGTGCTGGAGCGTGTCCAAAGAGGAGCAACTAGGTGAAGGGTCTGGAACACAAGTCCTATGAGGAGCGGCTGAGGGAACTGGGGTTGTTTAGTCTGGAGAAAAGGAGGCTGAGGGGAGACCTTGTTGCTCTCGACAACTCTCTGAAAGGAGGTTGTAGCGAGGTGGGGGTTGATCAAGTAACAGGCGATAGGACAAGAGGAAACAGCCTCAAGTTGTGCCAGGGGAGGTTTAGATTGGATCTTAGGAAACATTTCTTCCCCAAAAGGGTTGTCAAACATTGGAACAGGCTGCCCAGGGAGGTGGTTGAGTCACCCTCCCTGGAGGTATTTAAAAGACGTGTAGATGTGGTGGTGCTTAGGGACATGATTTAGTGGTGGACTTGGCAGTGTTAGGTTAACAGTTGGACTTGATGATCTTAAAAGTCTTTTCCAACCTAAATGATTCTATGATTATATATATATATATATATTTTTTTTTTTTTTTAAGTGGACGTCAGCCCTCACTCTGTGCCTTTGAGGCTCTGGAGGTTTGGATGAGTTACTGCTGTTTGCTTCACCTTTTGGTTCTGGAGGCCCAGTTCAGAGGGTTGGTAGTAGTTCATAAAATGATCCTTTTCACCTGAGCCATTTTTAAAGGAGTATTTGTTTTCTGGGCTGTTTAGCTATAGTTAAGATGGATGTATAATACAGTCCAGTGATTTTTATTTTTTTTTACCATGGTAGACAATATTAATTGTTTTTGATTTTTAATTATGTTTTTAATTATAGCAACAGATGTAATAAATCACTGTATATAAAATAAATGTGCTTTTTCATGTTCCTTTTCCTTGGAGGATGTGGAGGAAGATAACAGAGGAAGGAGTGTGGTTTTGTGCGTGTGATCTTTGCAGTATTTCTGAACGTGAGATATACTAACTGTGTTTCTTCAAACGTTTAGTTGTTGATTAAAAAGACTCCAAATTCGCTCATAAAAATACCCACTTCTTGTCTCCGAATGCTTCCTACCTCAAATTCAATTTTCCCTTCAGTGCTTTTTGCGAGGCAGAGAAATGGTGTTATCACTCTTTTATGGATGGCAGCTGTGGCAGAGGCTTTGCTTTTTCATTGTAAGCAAAGAGGGCAGCGTGCCCGCCGGAGCCAAGTGCCAAGTCCTGCGGGCGCGAGGGCTCAGTTACGTTACCTGAACAGGCAGGTGTCTAATGCTGGTTGAGACTAAGGGCTGGCAGGTGCGACACACACTTACAGGAGTCTGGTATGCATCTGAGCTGGAAGCTGGTGGTGTCTCAGATGGTACTGCTAGGTACCTTAATGGAGAGCTCTTTAAATTGGCCACGTGAAGATTTCAAGATCCCTGTTACTGGAATACCTTAGTTTTTTCCCATATTCTTGTAGCATTTGAATGCTCCAGTTCTCTGGGGAAAATAAAATCTTCAGTCTGAACTTAAAATTTTTGCATGATTTCTTCATTACTATTCACGGGTAAATGAATGTTTTTTTAAAGTAGGAAACTTCTAAAACTAAAGCTATTTATAGAAAGAAAACATAACTGTTTTTTGCAAATATAGGCTTTTCTCATTTGTAAAAACTACGCAATGTGCCCCCGTTACAATTCTTGTGTGTTTTGACTTAAAGTATGACAGCTTGGTGCCAAATTTTTTGCAGCTCACTATGCTGTGAGTTGTCATGAGTGATGTTACACTGTTAATATAGTAGCAGATATGTAGGAATATTTGATTGTAAATTAAATAAATACTTGCGTTAGTGTGTTGAGGTTCATTTTCACTGCTTAAATTTTGATATTTTTTCTTTCTCTCCTGTAGTTAAAGATGACGATACAAGACTAAATGTGAAAGTTGCATTTGTAACTGCGCAGGCATAATTGTACTGGTAAACCTTCTGGATGTGTTTACACTGTTAAAGTTTGTAGAGGAAAGATATGCTGTGGTTGTGACTACCTCAGAAAATGCTAGTGATGCTAGGAATGATGCTACAAAACCTTAAGTTCATAAATCCTGAGAAATTCTAAGTTGTCTGTATTATAGTGCAGCGAATACTTCAACGGTTTAATTCCTATTTTAACCTCTATATGGGGAAATATAAAATGGCAATGCCAAAACTTAGGGTTGTTACCTGAACTGGGGTTGTGACAGGTGGAAGCAGGGTCACAACAATGAGCAAAAATCTTTTTTTGTCAATTCTGTAATAGTTTTCAACTAGTGCTCTGAATTATCTCAGCTGTAATTGTATAAAAATGAATTGGATTTCATATTGAATACTGGACGTGAAGCTGAAAGTTATAGTTAGTAGTATTAAAATATCAGAGAAGCATTGGAGTCTGAGAAACATAGTTGTTCGGAGCTTTTGAAAGCTGCTCTGGTGCTGGGACATCCAACTGTGTCGCTTCCCCATAGCCCAGAATATTTCCAGGGCAACTCAGGTGAAGATAAGAGTTAACTTAAATTTCAAAAAAAGATTTGTTTTCTTGCTAAGAAATATCTGAGGTTTTACAGACTCCGCATTTTGAGGCATCAAGTTTGTTGTATACTGTACATCCCTTCCTAAAGAGGGGACTATTTCTTATGTACTGTCATTGAAAACTCCTCTTCCTGGCTGTCAATAACAGTAAGGGCCTTTTGCTACCTAATCATTTCTCCTGGTTTTGGATCCGTCCCAGTGGAAGTTCTGAGCAGAAGGAAGCTCTGTTTTTTTTCTTCATCCTATATAATTTTTACTTTTTTAATGCTCTGTAACCTTATATTTTGTTATCATCCATATATATTTTTTTTTCCACTTTACTCTTTTGTCTGTAATAATGGTAGCCATCATAGATGTGTTTTCTCGTCAAGAGGAATGAACTGTAGAAAGAAATAAAGTTTCTTCAGCAACAGTTACGGTAACCTGTAAATGATTGGAGGGTGTTGGCTTCCAATTCAGGGATCAGCGTGTTACTGTCAGCCCAAAGACATTTTTGCAAATTATGAAGGAACCTACTAGCTGCTTAATTTAGGTGCTCATAGTGACTTAAGTTATTTGCAGTAGCCGTTAACTGTTGTTTGATTGGCATTTGTAGTCTGCAGCTAGTGTATGCAAAACAATGTTATAGGAGGATAAAGGTAAAATACTTTTAGAAGTACTGTGAGAATCTTTTTTGGAAACAAGTGATTTGTCTAAAAACATGCTACAATGTATGCATCACTGTCAAGTGGACTCTTTGATAGTGTGGGGTTTGGGGTTTTTTTGGTGTGGGGTTTTTTTTTTTTTTTTTTTTTTTTTAGATCTACAGTAGCGGTGTTACTGTAGCTAATGGGCCAAGGATAAAGGAAGCAAGGTTTATAGGAAGAGATAATGAATTTGGAAAAAGTGAACAACCTTTTGGGCTCAGAAACCTTTCAGTTTTTAACAATGAGCAAAATGTAAGATAAATACAGATCAACGTAGATACAGTTTTTCTGGATCAGAAGTGAAATTTTTATACTTCAGATCTCTTGGAGGGAAAAAAAGGAATTTAGTGCCAAGTAAGACAGAGGGAGGAAAAGATGGGAGCAGGGGCACTCTTTCCTTGAAGATCATGCCTGAGGCTTTGAGGTGGGTTATTTGATTTATGAAAAAGGTTGTTCTTGGTGTCTAGGAGTTTTGCTTATTGATTGTTTGAATTCCTTCTGTGGTGCAGCTTTGGAAGTTTTTCTGTGTACGTTGAGCCTCTCAAATGTGAATACTCCTCTGCTTAGTGTGTCTTGGCTTTAGGAATCTGATAAATTTTCATGAACGTTGCATCTGCGTGTAAAATTGGGAAATTGTGTTCTGAAATGTTTTGCCATGGCATGATGTTACCTTGTACTTAGCAGGAGGAGATAAACATCAGTATACAGGTGCATATCTCCAGTACTGCAAAGCTGTTGCAGTATGCTGAAAATGATCTTTTAGTTTATTCCCTTCCTGTTTTTTAGTAGGATGAGAATAGGAATAGCCCTTTACTCTAACACAGCTTGGGCTAACAAGTGAGCATTTTTCTTCATGGGTTGTAAGGGCAGGTTAGAACCAACATATTTCATACATCTTGATAAAAAGCTTGACAGCTGTATGTTAAGAAGGTTGTAAAGCCCCTGTACTTCCAGTAAAAAACAGTTACCTCTTGGGAGTTTGTAGGGACTGGGATTGGGGAAATGTGCTGAACTCCCTAACAAGCTTGCAAAAGTGTTTTTTACAAGCTAAGGTATTTTATAGCACAAATACACTGCTTTGTTGAAGGAAGGAAGGGAATGGATTTACCTTTTGTAGGTAAGGGTAGTTGTAGCTGCTTGAACTAACTACAAGCAGCTCTTTTGATGGCAAAGCATACCATGTCTCTATAGAAAGGACTGGGAGTGCCACTGAGGTTCCAGATAATCTTTGCCCTGAATTTCAGTACTACAGATAGGCATAGTTTCCTTTTTTTGCCTGGAAAAGATATATTCATTCTTCTCTATTGTACTGGCGCAGCCACCTGAATTTGTCATAGCAAAAATTTTGCTGTAAGATGCTGCCAGCAACTACTTGGCTGCCATCCCGCAACAAGAATAGCCCACATCCAAGTTCTGATGCCAAATCATGCGTAGGTTAACCTTTGTAACCCATCTCAAATCAGCGCGCGCTGTCTCTGGGGAACAAATCTGGCCTATTTATAGGAATGCTCTGCCTCTGTTAGATAGCTTGCATGCAAACTATGCAATTAATGCCTCTAGCAGTTGTTGCTGAGAAGCTTCCCCACTGTGAGGCAATGTCTGTGAGAAACTACCCTTGTAGAAAGTAAATCCTCTGTTCACCTTAAGATTCTACATGACTGAGTCATTGAATATGGAAGTATCGGTACGGTCTCTATCGCTGAAATAGTGCCATGTGCAGAACAAGTTACAGTTTGTGCCTGTTCACATTCATCTGACGCATGACATGAGTGGTAACTAGCAACATTTAAGTGAAAGATGATGTGACCTGTAATCCAGGATGTCATGCGAGGACTGTAGACACTGCAAGGCATACTGTCAACTGACATCAGTTACATTTCAGATGTCATACTTGAATGCTAGGGCTTAATATAGTGTAATGGTCCAGCCACTAGCAATTAGCACAGAGGGAAAGTTTAAATGACCAGGTGTTCTCCAAAATCTGAACAGTAGGACAAATCTTTTGAGAGAAAAGTTGGTAAATATTTTGTGTTTGGGTGTTGTGTGGTTTTTTTTTTTGTTTTCTCTAAACTTACTTCAATTAGAGGTGAGACATAGACTTTTCTTTCCAGAAGATAATTCTTTATCTCCCCCTATAATAAAGTTGTATCACAAGGAACAGGTTAAGGTAGGGGTCTTACTGTACGAAGTATTCCTCCTTTCTCATTTTTTGTCTTTTATCTATTCACCTGGATTATCTCCATCCAGGATTAGGTTAAAATTGTTGGTCTGTAGTTGGGTAACAAGATTACCTCCAAAATGCCTGCTTTTCACTATATGTAAAATTGAATGATTCACACTTCACACTTTTGTAAATGTGGCAGCAGAAAAACACTGGTAGAAAAGATTCGTGGGCTTTAGCCATTGTTACTGCTCCTTTAGATTTTTTTTCATGTAAAAATGAGAATCTTAAAACACTCAGGCTAACATTATGTTCTGTAAACAGTTTGATAATTTTTCAGTGGTTTTATAAACAAACATAATAGGATGACACGCAACCACAAACAAATTTAAGAAATAAGGCATGACAAGTTTTGACAAGGAAAAAGCGGTGCTGTCTTGTATCTTTAATGAAGCTTTTGAGGTTTTTTAGATACTTAAGAGAAAATGTAGTTTATATACAGCAGACACAGTTGCTTGTAAGATGGAAGATTACTTAAAGTACGAGACAATATCAAACCTGAAGGGTTGCAAGCACTTCAGCGGCAAGTCTTTAGAATTTGAAATGAACTTTGAAAAGGGTGCAGAATGGAAGGGAAACAAAGGCAATGTATTTCAGTAGGTTTAATGCAGATTATTTTGTGGGTGTAGGTAGGATTAGTCACTTGCATATCGTAGGGTTCATAAGCAGCAGTTCTGCAGAAAAATAGTTTGGGTTTTTTTTTCTATTTTGTTATACACCATACAGAATATAATGCAGTATCATGCTGTTGAATGGAGTATAGAAAGCAACTATTCTCGTTGTTAATCAAGTATGGTGTTTGTAAGATACTGGAAAATGTTCCTTCACTTTAGTCAACACTGTAAGGCATGAGCTGGAGTTAGTGTTCTGTTTGGGGAGAGCACTGTATGAAAGGGGGGGTGGGGAGAAGGGAAGAGAGAAAGATGTTTATGTAGAGAACTAGAAAACAGCCTGACCTTTTAGGGAAAGGCTAAAAGAGTTGGGGTGGTTTAGTTTGAAAAGAGAAGCCTAGGAAATTCAAGTCTTCAAATACTTAAAAACTCTTGTAGCTGTCTATAATACTTTAAGGGCAGTAATGATCAAGGTGTGGTCAAGGAATGTACACTTGACCTCTACACCTACTTCTGCACTTACCTCTACAAAGTATATTTGGGTAAATTTATTTTGCGTGTAGGATTAATGTGTGACCAATACTGAAAATAAAAATAGTGTTGAGTAGATAAGTTACTATATGATTTATAGGCTAGCATATAAATCCTGTATATGCTAGTGTAATAATACTGCAGTGACATGGAGAATGGTGTACTTTCAAGGAAATGTGTTTATATCGTGGATCTTTTCTCTTCTCTGACAATACTGTGAACTGCCCATTTGAAAGCTGTCTTGTCATATCTTGGTTGTAAAGCCCTGGTATCTTACATGCCTTCTTGCATATTATTAAATGAGATCAGCTTACTTTTTTCTGCAGTCCTTCAGTTTGAGAGTAAGAACTGTTTAGATACATGAGGAGGTGGAAGATAGGGAAGGGAAAGAAATAGAAATGAACCCTTCGCTCATTAAAAGTGCTGTGTATGCTTATCTTATGGCTTCAGTTATTTTAGATAAAGGAGGAAACACATCATCCTTGTGGGTTAATTAAAAATGTCGACAAATAATGGCTATACTTATAATGTCACTATTTGAAGACAAAATGAACAAAACAAAGAGAGGCAGGCTAGAAAGGAGAGCATTTACAGAGATCCTTGCCTTTGTAACTGTCATTGATAAGGTGAAATCTCAAAACATAGTAAGATTTTGCAGAAGTTTTTAGCCATTGTTGATGATAAACTCAATTACTTTCCCAGTATTAGCTTTGAGGTTCAGAAGACTGAAATAAAAATGTTGATTTTGATGATTAGGAAGTATTTCTAAAAACAATTCATGGACTTCAGCAATAACAAATACTTTAATGATTATTTTATGAGGGGAAAAAATGGTGATTAACTCATGTTTGTATTTATGTTGGAGCTGCTTTTCCTTTGTCTGAATTTTGGTATGGTTAATGAAATTTATTTTTTGCTGCCATGCTTTGCGTTTCAAGTTTTTAAACATTTCCTTTTGTTTTGGCAGAGAACTAGTTGTTGTCTGATGGGAGACTTAGCTTTTCTATGCAGTGGAATGCCAGAAACATCACAGCCTCACTTTGTACTTTGCAATAATAATTTAGCATAAACACTATAATTGCTGTATTTACCTTCATTTTATAAGCTGGAAAAACATAGTTATAAATTACATGAATTTAGAAAGCAGTAACATCAGTTTGAGTGCAGGAGGAAAAAAGAAACAGTACTAAATTGATTAAAAAATGAAGTAACGAAGGTGGTTCTGGAACTACATATTGACAAATATATGCTTATGAAGATGCAACCCAAAATTTGACAGCAAGATAATGATTTTAAATGCTTGCTATTTTATGCCTAATCAAGTCTTTTTTATGTCATTTTTGTGTCATCAGGTTACTGCTAGTAATACTTAATTACTCGATAGCCTTACTGTCATCCTTCTCCATATCCTAATTCTAATCCTGCCTTTCTTTTGTGCCTATCTTGAATAAGAGAATGGTTTCTGTTGATGAAGATTTTATGTCTAGACAAGTTTTTCAGTGCTGACTTCCAATGAGAGCCATCAGAGGTGGTGATTTTAGGGGTGTTCTGTGTCACCAAACTGCAGACTTCTATCATTTAGTCAACTAAATGGTGGTGGGATCTTAGCTTTTGGTGACTGATGGTGTTGGTAGACTGGAATGAATTGCGATGTTCCCACCAGGTATTGAGCAAAGTGACCTTAAAAAATCTAGCCAAATAAAACCCCTAAATATCAATTGCAAAATTGCATTCAGATTCTTAAAAGTGGTTATATAACACTTAGAACTTGTGACTGACTGGGGGGGGGGGGGGACACACGACGACAAATCAATATCAGTAACACAAAGGCTCAATTGCCTACATTTATCTATGTGATAGTTTCTTACAGATCTGTTTCAGTATTGGAGGCATTATTGATTCTCAACTCCTTCCCAAGTCGTTAGTTGATGAAAATACGTACTAAGTTCCTGTACAGTAAATTACCACTTCATTAGTTGTGTTGTATACGCTCAGAGCTGGTCTTGGTTAATTCTTCTCTAGCTTTTTATAGAAAGCTGAGCTCTGTAATCTGTCATGTAATCAGCTTGGTTACACAGAGACCACATACCTATCAACTGTTTGCTGTATGTCTTATAAATGTTAGTAAATTAGGACATTAAATCATAAAAGAATTGTACCATTTGAAGTCATATGCCTTGAACCTACTCTGAGGCAGCAGTACAAACTACAACACTTCAAACTCTCAGAAGGATGGAAAACCTACCACGTAGAGTATTAGAAGTATTCTGAACTGGGGTTTCGTATTGTTATCTCTCTTCACCAGTATTAGCAACTGACCTTAAATTTCTCTTGTACTTCAATGTAAAATGTATATGTTAAGTTATTTGCTAAAGGATTACCAAACCAATTTATAGAAGCTAAATAGCTTTTGCTCCAAGATATGAAAGAAAACAAACAAACAAAACACTGACCTGAAAGGCTGACAACATTACCTGTGAAATTGTGCCGTAATTCCAGTTGAATTTAAAACCATGGAAATAAAAGTAAATATATAATATGTATATAAACCCAACATGGAAGTACGAGTAAAATGCATTAACTGAAGGCAGCATAACTTCAGGTTATTTAAAACTAAGCCTTTATGTTTGCACATTAAAATGTAGTGTTCAGGTACAGTTGCAAATTGGATTGAGTTCTTGAAATAACAGGTTGATTGGAAGACATCCCTGAAAGTCATCTTAATTAAAGCTTTTGCTCCAGGAAAGACTCTACATCAGGTCAGCTGTAGCTTTGCCTAGCTATGTCTTGAAGAAGTCCAAGGATGGAGGTTCTGCAGCCACTCTGGGGAACCTGTTTCTCTGCTGCACTGTGTGACCTGTGGTGGAAGTCTGCCTTAAAAATTAAACAACTTATAATATTCAGCTTTTATAACTGAAAGTTGTGTACAGCAGCACTGTTGCTTAGTAATTCTGATTTGATTTGCATTGTTTTATAATGTTATGTCTTGTGTTGTTTCGAAAACAGATCCTAGTCTTCTTTGTGTGTTTTGGACTGCTACTGAGCCTCGAGTTAGTGTCCGGAAAATAACCACATGGTTGCATACTTTTCATGAATGGTAACTAAGTTAGAGCTCAGGACTGTGCATGTTGCGTTACACTTTTTTTTTTTTTTCTTCTCCTTGTGCAGGACTTTGTTTATTAATGTTGAAGTTTACCTGGCATCTTATCCTGTGGTCACAGAGGGCAGTGAGCTTTAGATTTTGGTGTCTTCTAGAACTGTGTAATCATCACCAGTTGCCACCTTGCTATCCAGCCCTTTGTCTTAATGTTTGTGGTACACAGTGCAGACCAAGGGAATATATCCACTTCCTTTCCTGTGTTTTAGTATGTGAGAAAGGATTCTTCTTTCTTCTTGTGCCTTAACAATGTAGTTTCTTTAAGAACCTTTGGTGAAGGATCTTACCAAAGCTATTTCAACAACAGTCTTTCCACCCCCTTCCCCCTCTGCTCATTTTCTTCATCTTTCAGAGAAGTCTAATAGTTGTGGGTGGGACATCTTCTATCTGCCAGAAGTATCGTCTTCACCCGAAAGCTCACAGGGTTCTCACGAGCCTACAAATTCTAGTCTCTCTTATAGCTTGTATGAGTTTGCTCGTAAGGCTCTATATAACTCCTAGGATTTCATGTGATTGCTCCTTTTAAAAATACTATGTGATGTTTTACTGTTTTCCATTCTTCTGGTAGAGGTGTTGATTTAAAGCATGTCAGCAGTTTTTTGTATTTCAGCTCTTGTAGAGCTCTTGGACTGGTCCCAGTGGATTTTGTTGTTATTGCTGTATTTATTCTAAGACCTTTTATATTGTAATATCAGTTTGAGAAACTTGCTTAGATATGTATTTCAACAATAACTTCAGTTTGGAAACCTTCCAAATCTCTGTTGTAGAGATTTAGGTTAGAAATAAATTAGAAAAAAAAAGGCAAGCTTACATATTATAGCTTTTTCTTTCTTTATCAGTCCTTTTACATCTCAGTCATTTATCAGCCTTGTCATCTGTTAGTTTTCTTGCATTTGCTTTGAAATGTCTTTATTAATAGCTTTTATCAAATTAATCCTCCAGAATATTTTTGATCAGTCTGTCTTTTGACTTCGTTTTTGTTTGGTTGGTATAATTAACCTCCCTTTTTCCTTTGAAGCATGTCCATTAATTTTGGGGTTTTAAATACAAAATTCACTACCCCTTTACCGTTTTGCTTAAGCCATCGGTAATAATGGCCTTGGAATAAAGCTCTCTGGGAAGCTGCAAAAACATGAAACATTTTTTTTATCGTGGAATAATGATTCCTCACAGCTTAAAAATAATTTTTTATAGTATCTTAAGTATCTAATTTTTCCTGAGCTATTTTATTTTTGGCTATTTTCTTGAACTTGATAGCAACTCATTTTCTCTATAAGATTCTGTATGTAACTGTCTACGTGGTGAAGTGAGAGCTGTATACATTTTTAATCTTCGCAATAAAAAGTATGCAGCCACCGAAGCGGAATAGAGTTCTTGGTTTGACTCATACACTCCTAGTCTTACTTTACCACCATGTATGTAAGTAATTTCTGTGTCTGCATTTCAATGTGATTGATGATTACCTCTGGGTTATGGAACTTGGTTGGTTACTTCCAGTAGAGAAAGTTACGCTCTGTGTCTCCTGTGTTCATGAAGTACTGAAGAAGTGGAAATACAGTCAGGGGTGAGACAGGCAAAAGTTCCTTGTAGACTAATGCTAAGCAGCTGATGATTCAGTCTTTTACTTGGGGAAAATTCTGTTCTCTTTCATCCTTTCAATTCACTTAATTCCCTACTTCCTCACAAGTGCTTCAGATTTTGACATCTTTAATATGAAAAATGTATACTTTGTTAGATAATTTCTGAACGTAAACCACCTGACAAGGTATTTATCAGTAGCTTTTGCAATTGTTTTAAAGCTGAAAATAAAATGGCTGTTTACTTTTATTTATAAAAGCCTTGAGGGTGGTTACCTTTGCATATACTAACAGTGCTGTTAATGCAATTTAAAAGTATATCACAAATAATACCCTAAAAGTGCAGCTGTACAATTTATTAAAACCTACCACATGCAGATCTGACAACTTAATTTGTGGCTTTTATCCTGTCCTTCAGTGATTTCTTACCCTGTTTACAGATGCCAATGAAAAGAGATGAGAATTACAGCATTCAGTGAAGGCCACCTAATTTGAGCTTTTTGAAAGCATAAGGAAGTAAATTCAACAGCTGCACAGCCCTTTCAGAGAGTACCCTGCTTAGTAGTTTCTTGGCTATTCAAGTGAGGCTTCTCCACATGCATTTCTCCCTTTCCCAGTCGCTTGCTTGGAGAAGAACAGTGGGTGTCCTGAAACCATCCTCTTGTACAACTGTGTGATGAGACATTCTCTCATTTCTAGGATTTCTGACTTTTGTTCAGAGCTTTGCAAGTGATTGTTTTATGTTCTTCTGTTGGGAACTGAGATTATAAAGGAAAGTTGATTCTGTTTTTTAGTTTTGCTTACATAGTTTAGATAAAGCATTTGGTGAGTGAAATATATTACATTTGGGAAAGAGCAAGCATAGAGTCTGAGGTTTTTTATGGTTGTATTATTGGAGATGGGCAATGTGGCTGTAAAGGTGTTATTAAGTTTTATGTTTGGTTCAAGCACAAAGTTTTTTCTTAATTTTTGTGTTGTGAAACGCTTGTGAAAGATGTGCTGCCAGTCTCATAATATAGTTTTAAACCTTTTTGTGTTTAAAAAAAAATTGCATTCCCAGTAGTAGGAATTTTATAGAAGAAAATAGACTTGCAAAAAGCATACGTCACATTACATATCACACTGTGGGAAGATAGTATAAACTCCTCACTAATGCAAGTGTTAAAACATCTCAAAATGCATATTCTCTGTGCAAGAACATGATAAAGAGTATGCTGAGAACTTGCTTTTGATACTTAATTTTTGGAACAGAGTAATTTCTGGGAGGCTGCAGGGAAAAAACCCCAACACATGTGCCAGTAATTAAAAAGAAAAGAACGATGCGTGGGTCTGGGGAGGTGTGAGAGAGAATGATGGACTGTCAGGCTAACGTAATAATAGACTAATACTTCTGTTTGCATGTCAAACGTATTAAAGAATAATTCGAAAACTATCACTGGTTCCTCAAGCTTTTGTATAAAAATAGTCCTTGTCTTTTGGAAATGGTTGAGACTAAAAATCATGACATAAATACAGATTTTGAAGCACTTGAAGCATTGCAGGGAGTGCTGGGGTGCCTTCTGCCTTCAGTGACCCCTAGCAGAAACCTCCTTATCACCAAGTCCTGTCTCAGGACCTACTGACCCCAGGTATAAGGCAGCTCTCTTCTTCTCTCCCATATTGTTGTAGGAGAAGGGAAAAACGCTGCTAGCTAGGGAGAGCAGTTACATCCAGACCCTTCACCTCTCCGGTGTTGGTAGGAGGGGAAGGAACTGGCTCTTCTGCAAGATCAGAGAGGCCGAGTGGGGAGCAGGAGGTTCCTGAAGGAGCAACACGGTGGGTGCTTGCATTGGGCCTCACTGTCAGACACCAGACTAGTATTGCTTATACAATGAAATAATTTTTGTAGCGTTTAGTATTGCATGTGTTTAGGACTGTAATGGTCCTAAATTATTGGTCTTTATCTCATTCCTACTGAAAGTTTCAGGTAGAAGTAACATAGGAAGACGCTAATGCATTGGGTTTTTTCTATTTTTCCTTTTTTTTTTTTTCTCCCTCTTTCTTGGCTTTGAGCATTTGCTATGCTTTTCTTAAGTTGTGATTTCATTGACAAAATAGGTGTTACTGCTAGATAATTAACTTGTGTTTGCTTCCCCACATTTAAAAAAAACGGGGGGGGGGGGGGGAGGCGGAGAGAAGAGTGACAGACATTCTGCTTTTACTATGTAATGTAAAAAAACCCTCTTTTTCTTGTTTTCTTTTAAAAACACATTGGCTTTCTTAGCTGGTATTTTTATTGAAAGTCAAGTACCATAGACATCTGAGAGAGGTTTAGGCCTTAAATTTTGTCAGCTAAATATATGAGAACTTGAGTTTGGGAATGCGTATTTTATTAATTCCTTTCTGGGGTTTCAGCTTGACCTGGGTTGGAGACTGCAGTTAAGGGAGTGGTGTATTCCAAGGAGTGAAAGGTTAGGTAGCTGGGATGCACGTTTAACTGCCCGGGCAACTGAGGTGCTGTAGGGGCTGTGCAGCAGTTCTAGGAATGTCAGTAGTATTTTAAAGATAGACTTAGGTACCTTGGTGTCTGTTCATCTAAATGCTTCCCTAGTTGCAACTAGGATTTTGTAATTCTGTGTTCTTTCTGGACAGTGCAAATAGATTTTTGCTAGCATAATTCCACTTAAAACTTAGTGAGTTTTTAATAGTGATATAGTACAGTACATTCTGTTATTTTAACATCTTGGTTTTGCATCTTTAAGGAGTGAATGAAATAGGGAAACAATTTAGATTAATTTCCTGTAAGGCAATTATAAAACTGGTTTGACCGTACTAGAAAGAATGGATACAGATGGTTCACTGTCAAAATCTGAGACTGCATGAAGGCATCTTCTAGGTCAAGTTTTATTTGATACTGTCATTAAACACCCAGATGATGGAGCATGAAGTACTAAGCTTAAACGTAAGATAAAGCTCCTTAGGAATGCGAAGCTGTGAGTGCTCAGGGTCAGAGTTCAAAGTGATGTTGGATAAGCTCGAAAGGTGGGCCTGCGCGAATCTCATGAGATTCAACAAGGCCAAATACAAGGTCCTGCACCTGGGTCGGAGCAACCCCCGGTATCAATACAGGCTGGGGGGGTGTAGGGATCGATAGCAGCCCTGCCAAGAAGGACTTGGGGGTACTGGTGAATGAAAAGCTGGAAATGAGCCAGCAATGTGCGCTTGCAGCCCCAGACACGGTTGGCTATCAAAAGAAGCGTGGCCAGAAGGTCGAGGGAGGTGATTCTGCCCCTCTACTCTGCTCTGGTGAGACCTCACCTGGAGTACTGCGTCCAGCTCTGGAGCCCCCAACTCAAGAAGGACATGGGCTACGAAGATGATTAAGGGACTGGAAAATCTCCTATGGGGAAAGGCTGAGGGAGCTGGGGCTGTTCAGCCTGAGGAAGAGAAGACTGGGAGGGGACCTCATCAACGCTTAGAAATATCTCAAGGGCAGGTGTCAAGAGGATGGGGCCAGACTCTTTTCAGTGGTGCCCTGCGACAGGACAAGGGGCAACGGGCACAAACTGGAACACAGGAGGTTCTGCCTGAACATGAGGAAAAACTTCTTCCCTGTGAGGGTAACAGAGCCCTGGCACAGGCTGCCCAGGGAGGCTGTAGAGTCTCCTTCTCTGGAGATATTCAAAACCTGCCTGGATGCAGTCCTGGTGCAGCCTGCTCTAGGTGACCCTGCTGTGGCAGGGGGGTTGGACTAGATGATCTCCAGAGGTCCCTTCCAACCCCTACCGTTCTGTGATTCTGTGACCTGCTGGAGTGGGTCCAGAGGAGGGCCACAAAAATGATCAGAGGGCTGGAGCACCTCTCCTATGAAGACAGGCTGAGAGAGTTGGGCTTTGTTCAGCCTGGAGAAGAGAAGGCTCTGGAGAGATCTTATTGCAGCCTTTCAGTACTTAAAGGGGGCTTATAGGAAAGATGGGGACAGACTTTTTAGCAGGGCCTGTAGTGATAGGACAAGGGGTAATGGTTTTAAACTAAAGGAGGGGAGATATAGGCTAGACATAAGGAAGAAATTTTTCATAATGAGGGTGGTGAAACACTGGCACAGGTTGCCCAGAGAGGTGGTAGAAGCCCCATCCCTGGCAACATTCCAGTTCAGGCTGGATGGGGCTCTGAGCAACCTGATCTAGTGAGGATGTCCCTGCTCATTGCAGGGGAGTTGGAGTAGATGACCTTTGAAGGTCCCTTCCTACCCAAACTATTCTATGAGTCTGTGATGCTATGTTAACGAATTGGAGAAATGATAGGAGAACAAAAATACACTTGGATAGCAATAATTATTGGTGTAAGTACAAGATATAGAGGAAGATACATGAGATGCAAAAGGTAGGAGGTAAGTCTTTAAATGTGATTGCAGGAAGGAAAAGCACGGTCTCTTCTCTATAGATGTGAAGAAAACAAGAGGCAACAGATGGCAATGCAGCAAGGTTAGACGTTAGGACAAACTTCACTTTTCTGGGTGTGAGAATATTAATAGTAAAATTGCCAAGAATGCCACTGAATCTACATTAGTCATTCCTTACAGACGTTTGCCTTGTGGATAAAGGAACAGTTGGCCCTAGTTTTGGCAGGGCTTTTGAATCTTTCTGTATTCTTTTTCACCCTTAAGTTCCATTTTATTTTGTCTGGTAGTTTGTGTAATACTACATTACTCTTTAAATAAAAAGCTCAGAAATTGAAGAGAAGAACAGTGTCAGTTATGCAGGTTATAGGGTATGAAGAAGCCTTCTTTAAAATCTGATTTTCATATTTAGCATAATAATGCTTTGTGTTTGTTTTGGTTTTTTTTTTAAACAACTTTAATGATAGCCCCTCAGTAAAATTTGTGACATTGCAATGTAATTTCTTTATACAACTGAAATTCAGCAGAACCTTTTGAAACCCTGTTAAGAGTAGTCAAAGTTTTTAAACTTAACTAATAGAGGAGATAGGGTTCTTCTGTTACGGAACAATACTGGCACCCAGTGGTGGGCTTGTACTATTGCGTTCTTTGAAGTTGCGCTTTGCTTTAGTGTTAGAATTGTTCTCTCTTCTTTCGTGGTGTTACCAAGTGTGAGAAATTTGAAAGCTCTCTGCAATTTTTTTTTTTTCCTTTAAAACCTTATCTTTTGTATGGTGTGATTGTATAAATCTGCTTTCTTAGTGAAGTAATGAAAGGAACATTCTGATTTCTGCACACACACATTGAAAATAGCTATATAAAATTTACTATAAAACTTCGACATTGTTTCATGTGGCTGGCACTGAATTACAAGAAGTACTGGTAGCGCAGTTTGTGTTTTCAGCTAATGTCACAGTGATTCTGTGAAGAGTTGTGAATCTGAAATATGCAGATTTTATAGAGCATGTTTATTAATATTAATTTCCCTTGTTTACTTCTTTCCTTAAAGCTTCTCCTTAGTAAAATATTAATTGTAGAGATGATAGGAGAAAATTACAGAGGATTTCTAGAAAAATGTAATACGGGATAGAAAAAAGATTGACTATTGAAGATTTGTGTTTGTGAAGGAACTGTTAATTACAAATAGAGAAAACATAC
This sequence comes from Phoenicopterus ruber ruber, assembly GCA_009819775.1. Classification (NCBI taxonomy): domain Eukaryota; kingdom Metazoa; phylum Chordata; class Aves; order Phoenicopteriformes; family Phoenicopteridae; genus Phoenicopterus; species Phoenicopterus ruber. Next base: position 182,122,879 of record CM020215.1, on the reverse strand, counting down.
TTTTCAAGGAAGCTGCTTATGAAAAATAAATATTATTAGGAAAGTTGTTTACCTGGTGGATTTAATTCTAGAATAAAGCTCTTATTTTAAACCTTTTAAAGTGTGTGTGTGTACATGTGCATGTTTGTCTGCAGATCAAGTATTTGATCCAGCAGTATAGAGCAGACAAGCAAAAATGCATCTTCCTTGGATACCACAGATTTCTTCAGTGTTTCAGACATAGGTGGTAATAGCGTAGCGGTACAGAAATCTTGTCTATTTAGGCCATGTCAGGTGTAATCTGTTCTTGATGAAGTAAAGCTGAAGATAAAATGAGATAAGTAAAGGTGCAGTTGAGATTGGTACTAGAGAGTTACAGCCCTTAGGAATGGAAAATACCGAAAAGGAGAATGTGCATACCTATGACATGCAAAAGTGGGTTATTAAATTGATATCATACCTGATATGAAGGAGCAGGGGGAAAACAGCTCTGCCTGTCACTGGCGTAGTATGTTTTTCTGTGTATTACAAAGGAAGAATTACTGAAATCCCTTTTTCAAAGAAGGCTATAGAGAACATTTTGACAGAAAAATTGCAGATTTGGATTTATGTGTGAATAGTTCACATAGAAAATGCTGATTCATTACTAATGGCTTTGTTTTAATGTTTCCTTTGAAGGTAAGGTAGGAATCTAGATACTTTCTAGGAGATGTTCTGACAAGCTGTTGCTAAGAGGATTGTACTGCTACATGTCTCAGATGAGCGGAGCTGGGACGGGGAGGAGGGATAGGTGAGACATATCCCTTAGGTTTCAGCAAGCGTAATGTGGAAGAATTGCAGCAGAAGCATTTATTTTCCTCTCTCTTCAGGTCTCCTCTCCCAAGAGAACGCTCCACAAATAACCATCTCAACCATTTGTGGCAGCTTTGTGCCCATTTGGTTGTAACCTGATTTTATTTCTTTTTTTTTAATTTGTATTAATGTTCCAAGGCCACAAAATCCCTATGTGACTCATGCAGCATTATTTGCTATAATTCCTTCGAAATCAATTGAATTGTCTGCATTACTTCAATTTATAACTTTTGAGATTGTTTTAAAACGTGTTGTGCAAGAAAAGTCTAGTGAGCATTTTTTTTTCTTGGAAACCAAAAGTGGTTGCAAGGTACATTATTCTAGTTACCAGTACTCGTAGAGAAAATTTCAATGTGGTTTTGTGTTTGTGTGTTGGGTTTCTTTTTTTGTGGTGATTTTAAATTATTATTATTTTTTTTAATTTCTTCAAACTTAAACATGTCTTTAGGATGCTTAAGATTTTGGTGGATAAAGCCTAAAGTTAAGCTGCCACTTGGAACATAGTTGCCTCCTTTTAAGTCTTTCCGGCTCATCTTCCAGGGTAATGTTATCTACAATGTATGTTAAGGAAATAATTTGTCTCGTTGCTGTCAGTGTAAGAAGATATCAGTAGTCAGCTACTGGCTAGCCTTTGACTCCTTAGAGAGCTTTGTGGAGCTGGGCTGCTCCTCACTCTACACTTCTCACCCATTTGTTTTATTTATTTGCTCCTTCACCTTAAGCAAAAGTGTGTAATTCTGAAACATATGTTTATGGGGAGGAGAAAGGGAAACTTGTTGATTGTGGCAGCAGTGTTTCTGTGCCAGGTTATTCCCTGTGCCCCCTTGCCTTTTAAAGAAAAGGGGGAGACAGCTTGAGGCGGAGGTATGGAGAGCAAGAATTGGAGAGGACACTGCATGTACAGCGCTGACAGGTACCTCCTGGGGATTAGGAGCTTGTGAGCCGCTTCCAGCGGTGTGGTCTGGTTCATGGGTGGTTTAGGATTGCTTCCTACCCCTTGGCAATAGGAAATGTGTTGGATTAATATAATAGGATCATGCTGTAGTTCACCTTTCATTATCTAAGGTTGAGATAGGTCATGGTGTTTTACAAAATGTGCAGAACAGGTAATGTAAATGTTGTGAGGCACTCAAATTAATATAATAGAGACACAGAGCTGCAGGGCTGTTGTCTTTGACTCCAGAGGAGGTTTTTGCTGTATTTGGGTTTGTTCGGGGTCAGATTTTTTTTTTTTCTTCATCTAATACAGAGAACAAAAAGATTGAGTGGCCTTATGCTGTAAAGGTCCTACCTGCAGCATATCACATACCCTTGTTAAGAGCAGATAGAAGAGGGGACTCTGTTTCCTTAGGAGTCTGGAAAAAGAATTTCAGATTTAGTAATCTGTATGTTGTGGGGGGAAGGATTGTGCCAATTGAAGAGTTAATTTTGCCTGGTGTAACTCCCTTTTCGTACTTGAAGATATATGTGTATGTTTTTCTGTATAAATACATTTATTTTAAAACAAACATTTCCTAAAAATACTGATTTTATTTTTTTTTCTTAAATGAAATAATTTGTGGGCCTGTATCAGGAAATACTCAAACCTAAAATTTAGGTCGTTCTTACAGGAGACTGTACAGACAATGAGGAGAAAATAAAGTAATTTCTTTTAAATAAGAACTTTCTGTAAGGTTGTAAAGAAAATCTAAACATGTATTTGGAGTACTTGTTGCTGTATAAAGTAGTCTGTATAAGAGAGTTATTAGGGCAAAATAGAAAAGACTGACTTAATATATGCTAGTTCCAAGCTTCTGTTAAAGAAGGAGAAATCTGTGTTTTGGCTAATTCTGGTGTACTGTGTTTCCTGGTTGCATTTGTTCCCCACCTGGTTCCTGACTATTTCTGATGAAACCTGCAATTTTACATCCTGTTGCACAGAAGCAACACCTGACGTTATTAGAAAGCTCTCCTAATCTTGTGGGTTTTTTTCTCTGTTCATGTTTTTCAGCATAGTTTTGCCGAGGTAGTTGTTGATTTGCTCTTTCTTCTTGAAAGTAATTTTGATCCTGAGAATTGTTCTTGTGCATTTAGGTAATTTATGCTTTTATGTAATAAGTATCTACAAAAACCAAACCAACGAACCCCAAACTATAAAATATCCCCCACTTTGTTCACAGATTTTGTTTTTTTGAAGACTGTTTTAATAACCATATTAATCAATCTTTTTTGCTGGAAAGCTTTAGCATTTGCTTAAATCAAGCTAACATGTCCCCAATGGCATTCCATGATTGGTGCCTCTGTTACATTGCCAGAGATTTCAGTCAGGTGGGCAATGTTTCTGCTAAGTGCTGTTGCTTTAATTAGCACAAGTCAAAAATGAGTAGTCTTTTCCAGTGGGTTTCTCTTTATCCTTCTGTCTCAAAAAACCTCCAAAGTAATGAGACAAACTAAACTGAAAATTTATATATAAATTTTATGTATAAAGTTATAAACTGAACATTTTGACTAAAGCAGAATGGGATTTTGACAGCTGTGATTCAGTCTTCACTTTGAAGTGAGAAAGTAAAACATGACTCAATAGTGAATTTTGTGATAGCAGAATTAGTCAATTTTGTCCTATCTAGGGAAAATTTAATTCTAGGTCAGATTCTTTTTGTTCATTCTCTAAAAATATTTTTTTCTTGCTGGAAAACAGTAGTGCTTACATCTAAATACTAGGCTAAGAAACTCCATAGGAGAACTGCAGTCCTGCTAGCTTCAGTAGAGTTGAAGAATGACTTCATTTACATTAGAAGAGGAAGAATCTTTCCATGACTTACCCAACAGTTTAAAGCTCAGTTTATGGATTTTGTACTCCCCTCAACCCCTGGTATTGAACTTACGTTCAGTTTTACGCGAAGATGGCAGAAGGTAAACTTCCAGAGTTTGATATTGCTCTTTCTAGGAAGTCTGTTGGTGTAATTAAACCACAGTTGAAGCCTTGAGAGTAGGATAGTGCCTGGAGGATGTATCTGTTCTGGTTTCCTCTAGCACAGAGTGGGAGTGCTGTTCTGCTTTACCTTCTGACTCCAGCTAACGAGATCCATCTGCTAATTCACAGTAGTTACCTGAATCTTCACAGGTCATAGTACTCGAGCTCAGAGTTGCTCAGCTGGGAAATCCTGCATTCCCATGCAAGCCACCAAATCTTACTACCTTATTCTTCTCAAGTGTCTGCCTTTTCTATAAAAAACAGGATTATTTCTTCTTACGTTTTTATATATGCATTTTTTTGCCCATTCAGTGAATCTGGGTTTTGGATTGTTCCAGTTTTGTTTCTTTTTTTTGGTGATGGTGGTCTGGTCCCTCAGGGATTTGCTAGATGTCAGTGTCCGACTTGAACAGCTAGATCCTATCAAGTGTCTGGGTTAGAGCACAACGGGGATCATTAATTAGTCTGGGAACACTGGCAGGGCTGGAGAAGGTGATGTTAATGTTACCTGGGCTAGAATGAAAAAGGCCTATCAAGTGTACTTTCCTTCAAGTTTTGCCTTGTTTATATGTTACACTGTGGATGTTACTTTCTTTAAAAGGAAGTATTTCTTGAAGCACTCAGGAATATTTATTTTTAATTTTTTTTTTAATGTATATTAAGCTTTCTTTCTTAAATCCTTCTTTTATTTTTTGGGGAATGGTGACTTCTTGGTAGGTAGTTATTTAAATGTTATTTGGGCAAGTACCGTGTTCCAGACTGAGTATCTAGCAAATATAAATTATTTAATGATTGCTGTGATGTATTTAAATAAAATGAAAAGCTGTGCAGAGAAGGCAGATTGCCAGCTACATAAAAATGAAAACTGGGGCTTTGAATAGGAAATATTAGGTAAAATGAATAACAAATGTCACAATTTCTGACCACTCAAGTTAAAATTATCTTTTTCTTTTTTTAAAGTGTTTTTGGAGGTTAGAATAGGTCAGCCCTTTTGAATTGATGAGCTGAATCCATTTAAAACTTCCTTAGTTTTCAGATGAACAAATTTATTGTATGCTCACAGAATTTTTGCAGAAAGCTACTGATCCTGGACTTACCACTAGGAAGGTCACAAATGCCATTTTCAAATGTGATTGTGGAGGAGGTTTTCTATTCTTATTTAAACTTTTTCACCATATTTGACTATTGATACACTGTAATGCGCTTCCATTTTTATCAGTTGTCTTGTAGCCCAGGCAAACAAGAATATATTTTGTAGGATTGGTGGTATTATGTGCCCCAGTACTCGAGGGCGTAACTGTATAGTCTTGCTCTTTAGAAACAGATGTGGTTGTGTTGTGTGTGGGATGGGTGGTGTTCGTTTGCTTTGGTTTTCTTTCCTTGCAAGTGCATGAGTGAAACTATGCCGCTTACACCAAGTAAAGACCAAATGCTTGATTTTGAAACCAGGTTCTTATAATTTGGAGTGGGTGGGAGGAGGCAGGCATGAGGAGGGTAGTGTTACCCTCTTTGACATAATCAGGATGATGTCTGTTGTTGTTTCGTAAGTAGAGCTTTTTTTGGTTTTGTTTAGAATTTATGGAAGAAGAAATCTCTTAATGTTATCTCAGTGTAAGGGAACTGATTACATGACGTCATTTTCCAAGTACTTTTAAATCTATACTTCACCAGCACAAAAGATAGAAAACTAAATCCAATAATCTTATATAAAGAAAAAACATTTACCTAATAGAGACATCACGTGATATTCTAATTTTTTTTTTTTCCCTTTAACAGGTATCTTTCAGATGAAGGAATTGAAGCTTGCATAAGTTCCTCTGAAAAAGTCAATACAAATGACATTATCCTAGTTGCCCTTAATGTAAGTTATGATTGTGAAAACTTTTTTCTGACAAATCATGCTAATGGATCAAGTGTATATTTGTGTGGGTAATTGTGTACTGTTGTCTGTGTGATTTACGTAAAGGACAGAGTACCTATATCTCTTCCTGCGTGTATGAGTTGTGAATTTTATTTGGAAATAACACCTATTCCAAACTGTGAAACCTGTGGGAGAAAAACGAGCATAATTTGCAGTAGGAAAATATTTTTATGTTTATGAAATGTAAATCTAAAGTCAAAGTACAAGCGGTAATAAAATCAGAAGTGGTGTGTACTGACGTGGGTGTGAAATTATAGTACAAAATATTAGTTTGTTGAGATGAATAAAATGCCCTTACTTAGTTTGTCTTCTGGGCATGTTATTCCTTAAAGCATGTTCAAACTAATGGTGAATTTTCCTGTGACATGTACATATTTATGTAACTACAAACAGGTTTTTGGTTTACTGTAGAAATCTGGATTAGCAGTCGTTATTCCTGCCAACAAATAAGTACACAAATATACAAGATAGAGAAACAACTTGGAAGCAAAAAACCTTAATACTTTTAAGGATTTGAGAAAAGTGTGCATGTGAATTCCTGTTTTTCAGAATTCTAGTATTTACCTTGTTGGTAAACATTAGTAAGTCTGGTCCCTTTCAGGAACAATGAAAAGAGGGCAACTACTTAATCTGGGTATTTGTTACTTATTTTTAATTTATTCTATCAAAATCACGAGGGAGAGTTTTGAGAATTTTAGATTTTCTTTGTTTAAAACTTCTCAGTCATCCATACTCAGAAGTTTTAAAGCTTGTATGCACTGTATATGGATTTATGTAAACTTTTTCATTTGTATTAACTATATGTAATTCCAAGGGGAAAAACAATGTAGTAGAACTCTTAAGAGAAAAATATTTTTTTCTTAATGAAATTGTGAATGAGAATTGTTAAAGGATTATTTTGTCCATCTTCATCGAGATTCAACCACTATTGGTTTAAGAAGATACTCTGAAAAGAATATCCCCTCTGCTCCTTTCATTTATTCTTTGAAGTGTGTGTTCAATCACTCATATGTATGCATGCACCAATTCATCTAATGAATTTGAAAAGAAGTAAAGCAAAATTGTAATGCAAAAATGCAAATAATGTAATGAAAAGCATGCAGAGGGTAAGCATTTGGCTTCTGGATTGTAGTAACGTGCCTATATATATATCTAAGAATGCATTTCTGCTTTATTAAAACAAAAAAAAAACCCCAACAAACAACAAAACAACCACCAAAAAACAACAAAAAAAACCCCAAACAAATAAAATAATTCCAAGTTGCTGAGTATTACCCTAAATGTAATTATATGCTGGAACTAGTACTAACGTGATCATTTGTGCATGTATGTGTTGTATTTCTGGTTTGTTTGATAGATAATAAAAATAAAATAAACCAGAAATGTTATGTGAGTACTCCGAAGCCAGTTTTAATTGCTTATCAATATTTTTGTCATTAAGTCAGTTGTTTTGATGCCGAGAAGATTGTTGCCTGTTGGGTAAGTAGGGAATAGCACGGGGGCTTGAACGACAGGATAGCAGTGAATTTAGAATCTACCTCTTACAATTTCACAAATTCTTTCTTTGACTGCTAGAGACACATTTCAAGTAGAAGAAACCAAGAAGTCAACCAACCTTTTTTTTTGTGAATTGCTTAAATATGTACGAAATAGACATAAGTGTACCTTCAGTCCTTCGAATGTTTTTATTTTGTGTAAGATCTTGGAAAGAGTTTGTAAAAGTTGTGTCCCCTTCCTGCTGCTGTGATTGCAAAGCACCTTGCTGGAGACTTGTCAATTATATGGATATGGAACATGCAGGAACAGTTTATAGGAGCCTGTGTGCTATTCAGAGATAAATAACTGACAGATGACAGATCAGTTCCCTCAGGTGGGCTCAGACTGAAAACCAAATGTGCTTTCTTATCACTATCTATGTCTATCTAGTGCAACAGAAAGTGAGTTGAGCATTTATCCGCTCTATAGATACTCAGAGTAAATACACTAAAAGAGCATCCCTACAATTAGTTTTCTGTTTGTTGGATATCAATGTTTCTTGCCGAGAAACAGAATAAACCACTTGTTTACAATGTTTTAGATACTAAAATATAGTGCTGCTCAGTTCTAGATTAGGATGTTGGAACAATAGTCCATTGGCATATATTAATGGCAAGTTAGTGTGCAAGTTCTAGTAGTAATTACATTTAGCCCTTTTTCTTTTGGAAATGTTTATGATCATAATAAATAAGGAGAGTTTTCAAGTTCAGTACAGTAATCTGCACCAGCACGTTCTGTTTAAAACAACAAGCTTATTTCAGGCAATGGAGTTTAGGAAACATAGGTGTTTTCGGCTGCACTGCTGTACTTTATTTTTTTCCTAACACATGTAAATGCACTAAAAACCTAATGTGTAAAGTTTAATTAGTTTTTATTCCATTTCCTATGTTCACATGCTGCACCTTTTAGCCATCCAGTGCATCCTTTTGTCACACATCACCCTGATTGATATGCTTGTCCAAACAGTATTAGGTGAGGAAAGTGCTTTTGTGGACATTTGTTTCTTTGCTCATATGAATTCTTTAGTACTAATGTTGTCGGTGGCCGTGTTGCACAGTTGCTGAATTATGTCATGCAGCTGTCTACCTCAATTCCAAAAGAAGTAATCAGACATCTAAGTTAAAAAGTATTTAATGGAAATACGATGTAAGCTTTTACTCCAGGTATAGGTGCAAAAATCATCCCAACCTTTTATGAAGGATTTGTGCATGTAAAAACATGTAAACTAAAAATACTTTTCTCTAAGTGCCAGATGAAGAGTGAACAAAGAAAAAACCTCAGTTATGTCTAATAATTAAACAGTACTTAGTCATTTCATTTCATCTATTAAAAGCATTTTAATCATCTTTGAAAATGTGCTTAAAACAAGAATAAAAGATGTCTTTTGTAAACTCTTTTAGTTGTTGAATTTTTTTATCATATGCAGTTAGAGAGATGGTTTTTATAGTCTATAAATAGTTGGCATTATGGAAGAAATACCCTTCTTTTTCCTATTTTATGATGATGATTTTTTTGAAACAGGATATTTTAGGTTAATATTCTCTTGTCTTCTGTATTAATTTCAGACAGATTTAAGAACGATTGGCAAGAAATTCCTCCCCAGTGACATCAATGGTGGAAAGGTGGAAAAGGTAGACAATATTTTTACTTCACTTTTTCTGTGTTCTGTTATTTCTATGTGATGACAAACTTCTATGCTGCATTAGTGTGGTTTCGTCATTATTTCACATATAAAAGAACCTAGTATCTGAGTATATTATAAGATAAAAATATGAACATATTAGGTTGCCCACTAGACTTCATAAAGAGAGGACTCTTTTATTTCTCAATTTTGAAATGCTTAAATAAATCTGAACAATTGTAGCAACTTAATTTATCACTGTTGTGGTTTAACCCCAGCTGGCAGCTAAGCACCACACAGCCGCTTGCTCACTCCCTGCCTCTGTGGAATGGGGAAGAGAATTGGAAGGATAAAAGTGATAAAACTCGTGGGTTGAGATAAAGACACTTTAATAAGTAAAGCAAAATCTGCTCATGCAAGCAAAGCAAAACGAAGAATTCATTCACTGCTTCCCATCAGCAGGCAGGTGTTCAGCCATCTCCAGGAAAGCAGGGCTCCGTCACATGTAACGGTTACTTGGGAAGACAAAATGCCATCACTCTGAATGTCCCCCCTTCCTTCTTTTCTCAGCTTTATATGCTGAGCATGACGTCACATGGTATGGGATATCCCTTTGGTCAGTTGGGGTCAGCTGCCCCAGCTGTGTCCCCTCCCAACTCCTGGTGCCCCCCCCAGCCTACTCACTGGTGGGGTGGGGCGAGAAGCAGAAAAGGCCTTGGCTCTGTAAGCGCTGCTTAGCAATAACGAAAACATCCCTGTATTACCAACACTGTTTTCAGCACAAATCCACAACATAGCCCCATGCTAGCTTCTCTGAAGAAAATGAACTCTATCCTAGCCAAAACTAGCACATTCTCTCAAAAGTCATTTAACCTGTTTGATCTTGACATGGCACCAGAAGTTCATTTTTCCCCTCCTTTTATTCTCCTTTTATGTCGTGTGCGTGTCCACGCTATCCAATACATCCTTATTAACCACCCCCCCTTCTTATCCTTTGATGTAATACACAGATATCATTCCTTAAGTCTATGGATCACCCCTGTGAAATGCTCATAAAATGTCCATAAATGTCCACAAAATGTCCATTGAGTTCATTTAGTCCATGACTTTGGGCTCCATCTGTGATGGTGGTCACTCAGGACAGGAGAGGTAGTGTATTGCATGGCGTTATTGGGCACCAAAATCAGCGTAAGATGGGTCACTGCTGCTTATAAGGCTTGTCCTCCACTGGTTCGGGTGGTTCCTGCTATAGTGATTCCTATAGCATGCAACTAAAATCCTGGGTTACAACAGTTTGAAGGTATTTCCATTACAGTATCCACTCCTGGTCATTTTGGACCAGACCATGGGGTTTAACATTGCAATGAACTCCTCTCCTTGCCCCTTCTTCAGCTTGGACTTATTCACAGACTGCAGTCCCTTGGGGGTGTACCTGCTCCAAGTGGAGCCTTATCTGTGAGCCACAGTCTCTTCAGGGATATAGCTACTGCAGTGTAGACTTAGCCACAGTCACTTTGAGGTGCACCTGTTTCTGCATGGCCTTCTCCTTGGGCCACAATGCCTTCAGAGATATACCTGCTCCAGCATGGCCTTACCCATGGCTGCAGTCCCTCTGGGGGTGTACCTGCTCTGTTGTGGGCTTATCCATGACCACACGCTTTGAGGTGCTCCAGCATGACCTCATGCACAGCCACCAATGCTTCAAGCTGTACCTTTTCCAGCATGGACTTATCCTTGGGCCACAATCCCTTCAGAGGGGCACCTTCTGCGGCACAGACGTAACCATGGCCACAGACGCTTTGAGATGTACTTGCTCTGGCATGGGCTTATCCACAGCCGCAGACACTTCGGGGCGTCCTGCTCCTGCAGGGACTCATCCACAGGTCACAGTCCCTTCAACTTGAGGTCACACGGGAGTTCCAGCCTGTCTAGTACAGCAGCACAGAAACAGCAGCGATGCCCTGGCCATCTGCCAGCCCAGGCACATGGACATCACTGTTATCAAAATGTTCCCAGGCCCAGCAGAGCAAGATGATAAGCAGTACAGCCGTACAGCAAGCAGCGAAAGCAAAAACAGCCACTAACGAGCACTAGACTCCACTATACAGTGGGGCGAGCAAGCCCATGGCAAGCACTGGAGCCTGTCAATTGACAGCTAAACAGCAGTAACAGCTATAAATTCGATCTAGCACATTCCAATCAAATCTGTCGTTATCTCGAACCCTTTGAGTCCCACGTTAGGCACCAAAAATGGCTGTCATGGTTTAACCCCAGCCAGCACCTAAGTACCACACAGCCGCTCACGCACTCTCCCCTGGTGGGATGGGGGAGAGAAGCAGAAGAGTAAAAGTGAGAAAACTCATGGGTTGAGATAAAGACAGTTTAATAGGTAAAGCAAAAGCTACACACGCAAGCAAAGCAAAACAAGGAATTCATTCACTGCTTCCCATGGGCAGGCAGGTGTGTAGCCATCTCCAGGAAAGCAGGGCTCCATCACGGGTAACTGTTACTTTGGAAGACAAACACCATCACTCTGAATGTCTACCACTTCCTCCTCCTTCCCCCAGCTTTATATGATGAGCATGACGTCTTATGGTCTGGAATATCCCTTTGGTCAGTTGGGGTCAGCTGTCCCAGCTGGGTCCCCTCCCAACTTCTTGTGCACTCCCAGCCTACTCGCTGGTGGGGTGGTGTGAGAAGCAGAAAAGGCCTTGAGTCTGTGTAAGTGCTGCTCAGCAATAACGAAAACACCCCTGTATTGTCAGCAGAAATCCAAAACATGACCTTATACTAGCTTCTATGAAGAACATTAACTCTATCCCAGTCAAAACCAGAACATTCTCTCAAAAGTCATTTAACCTGTTTGATCTTGACATGGTATCAGAAGTTCATTTTTTCCCTTCCTTTATTCTTGCGAGGGAAACAGAGCAGGTTAGGAATAAAGCAAAGCAACTGTATGATTATGATCCATAGTGATACACGTTGATGCTGTATTACTTGACTTACTGATATACATGATTATAGCTATACGCTTTATGTAATTTTCCTATGACCGTGTATCCTATAGATTATGTGGATAAACCATGTTAGATGGTTTAACACTTCATGTGCTACAGAATAGTATTATACTCAAAACTTGGATGTGCTAGATATTTAACATATGTTGTGTATTTAGCTAAAATTTAAATTTGGCCCTTTCAGTACACCCTTCCTGTTTTCTTCCTTACATACAGTTAAGAGAGCGGATAAATGAAGGAATTTTATTTTAATCCTAGTAGTATTTCTCAGTTCAAATCGTTATTCCTAACTTCCAGATATTGACAGACTATATCACTGATGTTAACGTTCTAGGGTAACATATTTCATTACTGTTGAAATTCAAATAGTGATAAATGAAGGTGGGTTTGTTTTAAGAAAGCAAGATTGATGAGAGAGGCTGTTAACAGCTGTTTGGATTTGTTTTTTCTGCTGATGCTGTTGTCTAAAGGGAGCGGTGACTGCTGTAAGCACTGGCTTCTACAAGAACAGCAGGAACATTATTGTCAGGCATGAAAAGCCCACTTGAGAGAGAGAGCAGGATCATAGCTTTTAGCCAGGCAGCAGTCTGTGCATGCAACATATTACTTATTAAACTAACTTTCTGGAAAAAGTTTTAACTTTATTTCTTACTATGTGGAGCTATGTTTTTTGCAGGTAATACTTAAAAAAAACAAAAAAAACAAAAAAAAACAAAAAGCAAGGTGATATTTTATGAACCTGATTGTTTACCTGTTTAGGTTTCTGGATAACATGCTGTTCAAGGTACTTCAGTGCTTAAATAATTTTTTACCACCTGAAAGAATTTGATTTAGCTGTTTCTTATATCTATCATTTTAGTATTTTTCTTCCTCTTCAGTATCCTGTTTTTGAAATATGGAAAACAAGCAAAATAATTGCTTTTTATGGCATCTTTTTTTTTCACTGTTCACTTCTCAGTTGCTGAATTGGAGTATTGCTGAATTTTGCGTTTCAGATCATGTAATATTCACAAGGTCCAAGTGTATTTGGTTAAATGTAATTCTCCAGAGTATCAAGGTTGTGTTTGTGGTAATGCTTGCCTTACTTAGTTTTACTGTTGAAACATGATTTCAGTTCAAAGTGACTTTAATAGTACTGTTTTTTTCAGAGTTTTGTTGCATTATGGTAGGATTTCTTTAGAGGTAGTTGTTTATATTTCATTCATCACTTAAGAATGTACCTAGTAACTTGTCCATTTCCTTTAGAGAGGATGTTTTCTAAATGTCTGTTGTCATTATGTTGTTCAAGTGGCGAATTAAAGGTAAAAGTGTCATTAATTACCTCAAAGCTTTGATGGACTTTATATATGAGAATCTACTTAGGTGCTTTAAAATGTTTGCTTCTTGTTTAGCTGCTCTAGTCACCACTTGGGTTTTTCAGGTTTCTCAGCTGAAACTAGAGAAGGTGCAATTGTGCCATTTGTTTCCACAAAATACAAAACCTCTCACAAAAATGAAGGATTTGTGTTTGAAAACTGTGGTGGTTAGTGCTTTGAAATACCTGTGAGATAACAGCCGCCCTTTCATGGGAAAAACTTTCTGCACCTGTACAGACACAAATACATCTATATTTTGTAAAACTGAACATCTCAGAAAATGAAAAGATGGAAAAGGTGAGAAAAATCTAGTTCTAGTTCAGTTTTCAAGGATCCCTATTAAACTTGCTGCTCTCTCCTCAGTGTATGTTCTGCTTTGTGTTACTGTGTGTCCTTTTGAGGGTTCTCATTTTTGTTACTGGCAGTACCAAACAGTATATATGTAGGATCCTAAATAAAAAAAAAGGTAACTGTTGCTGATTGGAGCTTGATAAATTTCCGCATGGGATTGTCTTACAGTTGATGGAGATGGTGGACTGGATAATAGTATTGAATACTGCAGGAATCCAGTCCAATCCAAACTTTCTTTTTGAAAGTTAGTTTGATTCAAGGTGTTTGTTTCCCAGATTGTCAGATCACTGAGAGAGATCAGTGCTTGCAGACTCCTTCCATTTTTAATGGTTAAAGAGTGAAAATACAGAGGAAAAGAGTATTTTTTTGCTTCAGTAGTGACTCCTGACTACAGCAGCAGGAATTTCGAGAAGCTGGAGGAAGCAGGCAGGACAGAAGAAAACTATGGCCCCTAATGGTCTTTGTTTAAAGACAAATATTTGTTTAACAAATGGTATTTGTTAAATCCTAGGAATTTACATACTTCTATCAGTATTGTTAGGGAGCCAGGATTTTTTACATGTGAACTTCTAGTAAAATTTAGTTTGGTCTTACTTTAATCAACTGTCTCTATTTGGATCATAGATCTTAGAAAATTATTCTAAAAAAACCCAAACCAAACCAAACACCTGCAAACCATTTGCTGGAGGAAGATAATCCTCCAGGTTTTGAAAAGAAGTAATGATTGCACAGAAAAAGTCTGTGTTTGAGAATGACTCCTATTTACAGTTTTTAGCCCAGACTATTAGACAGCATACTGAATCTTTGCTTTCTTAACTGAAGTGTTTCCTTTTTTTTGAGTAACAAAGCAAATCTGACTACTTAGTAAGTGCTGCTATTTAGCTTGCAGTGTATACAAACATTTTATGCTACAGAACTATGTATTTATAAAGGAGAGTATTTGCTTTATGCAAGTAAAGGGTATGGTTGGGACAGGAGTGACTTCTTCATATAATCTCTCAGTAGAAAGTAGTCATTAGTGGTTCAGAAATGCTTCAGGAAACAATAGAAATTATATGCTACTGTTGTTCCTCTCATCCAAGACTAGGGTCAGTGTTATTTATCTGTATCTTGAGAGCATATGATGTATTTCCATCTTGCATGTAAAATAACTTTATCTCGTAGTATTAGTGTAATAGGCAAATATTTGCATAAAAGCTGGCATAGAGTCCTAGTGTGAAATAACATGGGTATTTGACCATTATAGGTGGTTATCAATTTCAGTCATTAATACGCAGAAATGTTTTATGCACTCATTTATATGTGTGTTTTGTATGGATTTAAAAAAACCACTATTACCAGCGTTAACCACAAGATGGCCACATTTGCATAGGATTTGAAAAAGCTGAACCCTCCCATATATACCATAAATATACGTTAAGTATTTTTAATGGAATAAAAATGCAAAGACGACTATGAAGTTATAACGTATAATTTAGCAATGAGGCATATGTTTAAGGCATAACTTGTTTTCTTTTGAGTGTTTACGTTCCATTACAATAGAAATATTTATTCCAGAAGAAGCACTCAGAAAGGATTTCATTTCTGAGCTCAGATGGCAAGCAGTTAAAACATAAGTTGCCAGCGATTCTAATTCCTGTTTAAGGTTATTCATACACGTCCCAATTTCTGTCTCATTACATTAATACAACTAACTGTGCTTTGTTGCCTTTTAGTGTGTCTTTGACTGTGGATTTTGGTTTCCTACAGGCTTTTTTTTTTTTTTTTTTTAAGGGATGATCAGATTTACTCTTCCAGTTACAAGTGATCTTCATTTAAAAAAAACCCCTCCAGTCTTAAGGTGCTTGTCTTTACCATCCAGTGAGAGTGATTGCTACATCAGATCTCCTGATGTAACTGCGTTTGAAACTGCACGTGTCAAAAAATATCCTATGTATTTTTAGTTGTTTGTTTTTTTCCAATTGAGATGATTTTGCCAAGGCTATGGGTGTAGTAACGATGAGAGCTTGGACTGAGTCATAGTCTTTTTAGAAACAGCTGTTTGGGAGCCTTAGGTAAGCTGTGGGCCTTGAGCTCTTCGCCTTGATCAATGTTTTGATTGTGTTTTGTGTTTTGATCACAAAACCCTTTAAGAAGTGAACTCTGTAGGGTGCTGCTTTCGCTCCTTTTAGTGACTGTTTTCCTCCTTTTCTTAGTACAATTTCATGCTTAGTTGGTATTCTGAAGTATTTTCCTTTCTCTTTCGTTCTCATCCTAAATAAAGTTCCTGTTTCCTCATCTTCTAATTTATGTAGTTTCGCTGCTTCTATTTTTTTACTTATTCATTTCTCTTCTCTTTATATATATTTACTTTAATTTTGTGTTCTTCTGGGCTACCTATTCTGTTTCTCAAAGGGAAGGAGCTGATGAAATGTGCGCTTTTTCATCTTTTCTGCTGTCTCTTAGGTGCTACAGATCAGTTGAGCGGCAACAGGTTATTCATTCTTATTTCTCAGAGGGATCAGAATGACTGTGTACTCAGCTACAACCAAAATGTGATGAAGTGGTTTAGTTGGTTGGTTTGGGTTTGGTTTTTTGTGGTGTGGTTGTGTGTTTTTTGTTGTTGTTGTTGGGTTTTTTTGTAACATAAACTGTGGTGTGTATAGGAGGATATGCTGCATTTTTAGGTAACCAACAGATACTGATGTCCTTTAAGGTTGTTATGTTCTGATTGTACCTCTGTTTGAAGCAGCTGTGTTTCTAGTTAGTGTTTACAAAGCGGATGTACTTGAAATGTACTCTTCATACAACCACATGGCCTTCAAAGCTGGTGGTTTCTTTTTTTAGAACACTTTGGCAATGAGACCTTGTGGTACAGCATGTGGAATCTCATCTGGACTCCATACTATGTTGGAAATGAAAATATTTGTGGTTTTGTTTGTTTGCTTGCCCCTCTAACTCTTTTCATTCACTTCTTTTCCATAATTGGTATTGCAGAGATGTATGAAGCATCACAACTGTTTCTCTGAAAAAGCCATTTTTATCATGCTTTAGAACGTACAGTACGTGAGTGATAGAAATTGAACGTGACTGCCTGATCAAATTACGCTTTCCTTTGCCTGGAGGCATTTGTTAGTGTGTCTAGATATTACAGTGTGTTTGCTTCATGGTGTTAACAGTTTTGTCTTTTCTGTTTTGCATATATAGCTGGAAGGGCCATGTGTTCTGCAAATACAGAAAATACGCAATGTTGCTGCGCCAAAGGATAATGAAGAATCTCAGGCTGCTCCCAGAATGTTACGGTTACAGATGACCGATGGACACACAAGCTGCACAGCTATAGAATACAGTAGCATGTCAAAAATAAGGTGAACAACTTTTCAAAGTTTTGCTTTGATACTTAAATATCCTTAAAATAATGGAAGTGTCCTTATAATATATGGAAAAATGGCTTGACAAAACAGGTTTCCTTCTCAAATTTTGTATTCAAAGGTGAACCTTAAATTCAGCATGCAAAGGTGTATATGAATGTAATTTACAGCACCGTTTATGCTGAAGTACGTAATGGAAGAAAGTGGATTTTTGCAGCCATCTGCTGCGTCGGAGTTTACATGGCACACAGCGTTTTGAGTGTGTGCAAACTTGAGCCAAATTCCCAATTTTTAGTAGTAGCAGATCTTTTGTCTGACTTTGGTAGCAGGAATGTCACAGGCCTGCACACCTAACAGTGCAACTAGTGCTGCTTTACCATGGGGAAGGCTTTAACTTGGATTGAATTAGTAAATATTTCTTCAGTTAAAAATGAAGGGTAAGAGAGCTAATTACTGTTGAACGTGGGGATTTTTTGTGTTTGGTTATGAAGGTGCTGAAAATTATCTCTAGTGTTTAGTCTCTGGAGTCATGGTGTGCTTTGCTCTTCACTCTAGTTCAGATTACTTTGATTTAAAAAAAAATCATCTTCTCTTTTTCTCTGCTAGCTGCAACAGTTAGATATATACTTCATTTTTAAATGTCATCTTTTACTGTTAAACCACTCCTGAGCAGGAGCCAGCTTGCAGTTTAGAGTGATGCTGTCTTAAAAGGCAGAACACTTAATGATATTTTAATTTTAGCTTGAGCCAGCAGAACTTGGAATATCATATTCCAACGTGAATATAAAGAGAGCAGAAAAGGAAGGCAAACAGGCTTCTGTATAAGTAGGTTCTAGATCACAAAATACTTAAAGAACACCACCCAGCACAAGACATAACTTGAAAGCTTTTAGATAAAATCTCAAAAATGTCAGAGAACTCGTCACTCTGTAGTAATGATGTGAGCTCTTCTTTTCAAGTAACACTGTATGAAAATTTAATTTGTGTCATATGTGGTTGTTTCAGGTTCGAAGTTGGACTATTAACCTGGAATAATATGCTGTTTGAGTACATAGTGTTTCTTCAAAATAAATAAATAAAAATCACACTTTTCTTTTAAATTAGAAGTTTGTCTTGGCTAGGGTTTCCATTTATCCCTCCCCCACTTTGCATAATTTTCATTTTTTGCCGTATTTCTTTCTTGTCTGTTTTTTCTGATCTCATTTTCTTTGCTTTTATCAGAACAATACTGAAGATCCATTAATATTGCTAAGGTTAATGCCACTAGTGCTGAAATTGGCTGACTCCACTATGAATGTTCCTCACGGTGTGCTATGGTCCTGTGATTGCAACAATAGCTTTAACATGTTTTAAAGAGGTTATTGTCGCTCAGTTGAAAGGTTGTAACCAACTGTGTCCTGTTTCTCACAAGAAAAAACACAGTTTCCAGATTGTGCTTCTTGTCGTATCTTTCAATTATGGGTTGGAGATGCATGGTTCTTTTATGCATCTGCTGTTGGTTTTCGTAGGGTAGATTCACATGAAAAGAAGGTAAGGTACCTCCTTGAGGGAGTTGACCACAGAGAGCATCCATATGTTTTTAAATGATAGAGTAATGAGAGAAGCAGCACTACAAGATACACGTTTTTTATATTTATTCTGGTACAGTCCTGTCTGTTAGTAATGTATAGAAAGCTTCTTTTCTAACAGCTCTTTGTTTTTTCCTAAGTTAAATGTCTAAAACAAATGAGATGATTAACCATCTGGAGATCCTCTATTTATTAACTATAAATGCATCCTAGGATGAGGAACTTAGACAACTGACTTTGAGACATCTTCTGTTAGTCTAAACAAATCACATCCTTAGTTTGGTATTGTTAAATTGGATTTTAACCAAACAGACAATTTGCAAACATTCATCTCTGTTAGAATCTAATTTGCAATATGGCATTTTTGTGTAATGAATGGGAAGTGTTCCAATAAAGCTATTGAAAAGTACTGTGCATACTGAAGGAATTATTGCAAAAGTTTTTTATGCTAATTTTTTATTATGAAATGTGACAATAGTGGAAGTATAATAAAGGTAGAATTTTATATGGTCTTGGTGGCAGAATATTAATAAATGTATTTGAAATATTTGGCTTTGTTTCTACTTCTAGCCTGAACACGCCACCTGGAACAAAAATTAAGCTTTCGGGAATTGTTGAAGTGAGAAATGGATTCTTGCTGTTGGATGACAGTAACACAGCAGTTCTCGGAGGTGAAGTGGAGCATCTTATAGAAAAGTGGGAATTACAAAGGGTGAGGTAACACCACTGGAAATCCTTGTCTTACAGGATGCATATTACATTTAATGACATCAAACTTAATGTGTTGACTGTAAACTTTCATATGATAAGCTTTTAGAACTTTACTGTCCCAATATTTTTAGGGATGCAGCCAAATAGATGTAAATAGGTCTTATGTATAATGTTGCAAATGAAGAAATTATAAGTGATCTTTGCATGGGAACTGATTCCTTTTGCAGTCTGCAAGGATTGAAAACATTAATCAAATGTATTAAATTTATTTTAGTGCATCATAAGTGGTTGCTTTCCTAAACAGTGTGTTTGGTACGTTATAGAATATAGTATATTATATAATGATGCCTTTTACATTTTCTATTATAGTTAATATACTCTATATTATATAGTATATTATAGAATGATACCTTTTACAATTACTGTCTGCAGACTGTATTTTTGAGGCAAAAAAAAATAAGTGTACAGAAAATATTGAAGTTGGTAACTGTAAATATGAATTCTGTATTGCAGATTTCATCAGTGCTTTAGGTAAATTTGTGATTAGAAAGACAAATTGGAGGTTTTAGAGTCTTTCAACAAGCCATAAATGCTTGTAAGCCCCTTAACTCCGTTTTAGCCTCGTTCCTGTCCCAATAGAACAAAAGTTGCTGCAGGAAGACTTTTTCATACATTTTCTCACAAATGAGTGGAAGTTCCTAGGGCAGGAAGTTGTGACCCTGCTACAAACAGTCCCAAATACTTACCAGATCAACTGTCATTACTACTACACACACGTATCTCTCTATTTTTACATCCATATCTCTGAAACAGAGTAGCTGCTTATGAACACAGTGGTCATTTCTGTGTAAAGTACTACTTTTATAGATTTGAGCAAACTGGGCTAAAATTTATTTGAACGTTTGAGTTACACAGTGTCCGCTCTAGTACATTCTGTTTGGCATCCTTTTTGTGCTTTTACAGTTGAAAATAGTTTTTTAAAAACATTCCTGGTTTTAGATGAAGCTGCCTGCTGGATTAAAAAGAAGGTTCTGAGGCCAACAGCAGAAACATCCCATTTTATCATTTTTATTCATATTTAGTATAAAGTCTTATGAGTTCTCTCTCCAGTTAAAAAACACTAAGTTTTAAGATTGATGGGGATGGAAGAGACACACATAGAACTAACATGTTCTTAAGAATGCCATCTAATTGGTAAGAGAAGGGTCAATAGAATCGGTTAGTTTTATTGGTGATATTTTCATGTTTCTTCTATCTGGGCTTCAACAAATAAATGTTTTATAAGTATTAATTTGTTTTTGAGGTCAATGTCAAGAAATAACTCAGAACACATTCTGTTTACAAGAAATCAAACCATTTAATAACTATTGGCATGCTGCTGACTACAACAACTTTCAGCACTTGTTGTTAGCCAGTTCTGTTGGCTTTATGCAATATGTTTAAAAGAGAGGTAACTAAGTTTTCACTGATTTACTCTGGTAAGATAAAGTATAGAAAGTTAACTATTGCCTGTTGCTATCCCTTCAATTCTCTGCTTCCATCTTGCACTTTGCCAGAGTATCATTTTCTTTTTGTCATTGACCAGCTGACAGCACGTGATCAGGTTCCCAGAATGAATGTGACCATGTCAGAAAAGCTGTGAGTGACAAGAAATCAGTTTGGGCAGGTGAACCATGACCACTGGAAATCGTAGTTCCCGTTCTATATCCGGACTGACAGCTAGACAGATAGGGCTTAAACGAGTCTATAGAAGCCAGATGCTACTTTGATAGCAGTTTCCTCATGAACTCGATGTTTCTGTGCTGTTCAGAAAGCTTTACAGAAGAGAACGGTTGACAAATAAGCAAGACTGTTAACTCTCAAAGATATTTGAGCGAGGACATGGCCACTCCTTGTCTAATCTTGCCACTGAAGCTTAAGTGAAATACTGAACTGTGTTTGCATAAAAAGACAGAAAACTTGGTTTTGTGTGACTATTTCCAATTACTTGTTTTGAAGCCAGTTTTTTTTTTTTTCTCCACTACAATGTCTGAGAAATGTTAATTGGGCTTCTTGTGTAGATGATGAGATAGGTTTCTTTTATACTTATTAAAAAAAGTTAGTGCTATTAAGTCAAATAATATTACAAAACTTTAAAATGGTAGTTGTTTGTCCAGTCTTAAATTATTACCCTTGCACCTGTCTGTCAGCTTCTAGTTGCATAGTTTGCATTACCGTTTTGTTCCATTCAGAATGATGTTTGAAATTGCTTTCGGGAGGAATCAAGTTTTTGTAATGAAAGACTTGCACTACAAATATAGTGTATGTGGAATGAATGCAATATTATGACACTGCAAATAGAGTTCATGTGGAATAAATGTGGTGTTCTTTGTAGTATTGAATTTTATCGTAAGGTAGTTCTTGCCTAGAAATTTCAAATTTTTTTTTAAGTGTCACTGTTTAAGTGATAGTAAATAACTAAGTAAGGAGTAAATGAGAACGTTATTGTGTGACCTTTTTTCTAGACTATTTGGAAATATAATGTGTCACGGACTTCCTTAGGTGAGAATACAGTTCCAAATAATTATTGCTTCATAGTGTTCCCAGTGTTCTGAGAGCGACTGGTGTTTCAATCAGTGAGGATCAGTATCTGCGAGATACTGCTGGTACCCTTCTTAGCAATAGAAGGTACGCTTCCTTCCTATTAATCAAAATATCCGACGATCCATAAGTGAAGGCTGAAGCAAATGTTGCTGAGATGATTGGTGAGACGGTTTGGTAGGCCCTTACATTTTTAAAACATAGAATCTGTCAAATTATGGGTTTTCTAAAAGTAAAGTTCTCTAGTATACTTGATGATTCTTCTATTTTGGTGAAGGTGAGGCTAAATATTGTGGTTACCTGATGGGAAAAGGGAGTAGTTTTATGTAGAAATGTAGAGGAATAATAGTATATAATATCTAGGAGTTCAGTCTCATATTGTAAACATTTGTTTCTTAAGAGATTCCCTAGGAAATATTTTTTTAATGTCACAATCCAAATACAGCAGAAAGGGTAAAAGAAGCATACTAAATGTATTTATAACAAATTTTATCGTAAATGATAGTTACTGCTGCGCTACAAGCAAATTTAATGGTAAGTTAAAAAATGTTGTTCTTGTTGCCAGTTTGCCTTCTGTTCGGTGCAAAGTGAAATTTAATTTCCAAAGCAGTTGTTCTCACTTTTCAGCAGACAGTGCTACCTGAGAAGAAAGTGTCAAGACTGTTATTTACCATTAGGCAGAGTTCTTTCATTCTGGGTAACAATTTTATGCAATAAATGGCTATGATTCAAAATCCATATAGATAAATGTTAGTAAATATGCAGTCACTTTTTAAGTGCTTTTTTCTGTTTGCCCAATTACATGTTTGAGCAGTAGTTTGGAACAGTCTTTTTCTTGTATATGTTTCCTTGGTTCTGTTTTGGGAAAGAAAAAAAATAAAAGTGTGACCTTAAACTTAAGCATGTTCTTCCTGATTATAGGACGTGAGGAATTAACTGTGATCAAATACTCGAGTTCTTAGGCTATTATATAAATATTTTTATTATAATTTGATTCAGTGCTGGATTTCATTCCAGAATTGCCTACATTTCTCTAGATCCAAACAAAAAAAATATGTGTAAGGTTTATTGGACTTGGAGTGCCTACCCTGTGGAAGCAAAGTGACTTGGCCATGAAATGGCTATTGTACTGTGCTACTTCAGTTAACAGATACGGGGAGGTATGAGCGTGCTACAGTGATCAGCCCATGGTTAGCTAGTAATTCTAAGGCAGCACTTTAAGTGAACTGTTTGAAACTAAAGCAGAAAAATTTTATGATTTCTGCACTTCTAAGTGCTTTGTTTTGAATAATTTATTGAATGCTTTATCAGGGATTTTTTGCTCCAAGGCCTGAGGAGAAGGATTTTTAATTTTTTTTTTTTTCACCCTTGAAAGGAATTATTAACCATAAATGATTTAGAAGATGGTCTTTGGTTCCTGAATAGAAGTAGTTAACTCTGAAAAGAGTGGACCAAAAGTTTTGATGTGGATATTAGCCAAATGAATATCTTTACATATTTTAAGAAATTCTCTGATAGTATAATGGATTAAAGCATATTCACGTTTATACTACAGTTCTTACATGATGGAACTAAATCAATTTTACATCGGGATAATAATTATATAGGTAAATGTCATATACAGACTGAAGTAATTAAAACTTTCTCTGCCAATGAGGAGTAGTAAATGATGTATGTAATCATGCATGACTGTCCCATTGGGAAAAAAGGGACAATAAGAAATGAAGATGATGAAACAGATGCATTATAGGACATACACTTTTGAAGCATTTTAGCAGCATTAAGGACCCGTTTTTCCTTTTTCCACTTCTGACACCAAATATTTCTGTGTAATACGAAATAATTAACATATAACCAAATGTCGATTCCGGTGAATTTCATTCTCTTGCAGGTTGCTACTGTTGTCACAATTTGTAAAGACAGAGAAAAAGCGTATCAACTATGAACAGATATTTTAATGCAATTTTGTACAAATCCATCTTTTTACTATTGTTGGTGACTGGTAATTTGTATTATTTGAGAATGCTTTGTTTTCAGGCCTAGGTCACTGATTGCCTGATTGTGGCTAAGAGTTTAGAGCACCTCTATTCTATAAATATTAAGTATCAGTAATTGTTAAGCTTATTGTTAATGGTCTTTGCGATCCAAAGATCTGCTAATGTATTTAGCACATGTACTGTACTTTTGATAAGGCCATAGGGGACATGTCCTAGTGGCACAGTATTTTGTTTCCAACAGTGGCAAAAAGATAAGTTTTTTAGGAAGAACACACAACTTGAGCTCTTATACAGCCTCGACATCGAGAATTGTTGTATTATGTTTTATCAGGGGATACAATCCTGACTAATCCTTTCAGTATTTGCTTATACATGGGTTCATGAATGTCACAGAACGTTTGAGGTTGGAAGGGACCTCTGGAGGTCATCTTGTCCAGCCTCCATGCTCAAGCAGGGCCACCTAGAGCCGGTTGCCCAGAACAATGTCCAGGCAACTTTTTAATATCTCCAAGCATGGAGACTCCACAACCTCCCTGGGCAACCTGTGCCACTGCTGTCACTCTCACAATAAAAAATTGTTCTCTGATGTTCAGAGGGAACCTCCTGTGTTTCGGTTTGTGCTCATTGCCTCTGGTCCTGTTGCTGGGCACCGCTGAAAAGAGCCTGGCTCCATCTTCTTTACAGTCTCCCCTCAGGTATTTGTATAGATTGAGAAGATCCTGCTGAACTTTACCTTCTCTAGGCTGAATTTTTCTGATCCCTTCTTAGATGTGCTGAAACTGTATGCCTTTACAGCCTCTAGTGGCAGCAAGTTCACTGGGTGCTATGTAAAGAAACATCTGCCTATTTGAGTGCTGCTTTGTTCCGTTAGTGTAGATTTTGGTATATAACTGAATTTTCTCCATTTGCTGTATGTGTTGCCTTCATGATTCTACAAATTTTCATTTTCTTTGTCTCCCTGCC
Source organism: Phoenicopterus ruber ruber (assembly GCA_009819775.1). Taxonomy (NCBI): domain Eukaryota; kingdom Metazoa; phylum Chordata; class Aves; order Phoenicopteriformes; family Phoenicopteridae; genus Phoenicopterus; species Phoenicopterus ruber. The sequence continues at coordinate 182,098,125 of CM020215.1, read as the reverse complement.
CCTCATCCAACCTTCTCCTGAGATGAAGTCTCCCAGGATTTTAAGTATATCGTCATTTTTTATGCTTAAAATGTTAATCTTGCAAGTTTCATGTACTTTTGGAAATAGAGACATTTATCATATAATCTGTTTTTTGCTTGTAATTTATTAATCACAATTTTCTTTTACAGAGTTTAGCAAAACACAATAGGAGTAACATTGGAACAGAAGGTGGCCCTCCCCCTTTTGTACCTTTTGGGCAGGTATAGTATACTACTTTGTCATTTTGTAAAAAAAAAACTGATTCCAGTTAGATAAAGGCTATCAAAACACCTTAGATCATGATGGCTTGGATCTAAAAAATGTGTCTGTTTTAAAAAAAATTGTGTTGATCCTGTCACTCTGTTGTGCCAATTTATATTTATCATTTTTCCTCTCAATTTCAAACTCTAAAATTTTATTTAGTATATGGGACCTTTGATTCTTCCTGTCAGATTTGTAGGTGCTAACATATTCCCTTCTTAAATGACAAAGGTATTTACAAGAATCGTATTAGCTACATCATGAACTAAGCTTAAAATGTGAACGTCATTCTTTTTGACCTTTTTGGTGGATGAGAGGCATGTGTTTTCAGCAGAGACATCTAGATGTCCTAGGTGTACATTCTTGCGATCATATTCTTTATCTAAAGTTGTGCTACTCTAATGGAATAATACTTTTTTTTTTAAATGATAGTAGGTAGAAGAATTAATTAAAACTTTCTTTTGCATTTTCAGAAATGTGCGTCTCACGTGCAAGTGGATAGCAGAGAGCTTGATCGCAGAAAGACTCTGCAAATGACAAATACCGTAAAAACTGTTGCGGACAATGATGAATTTGAAAAGCAGAGAACAGCTGCCATTGCAGAAGTAGCAAAGAGCAAGGAGGTTAGAATGCATGTATTGCAGCATTTTACTTGCTGTGGTTGATCTTTTCTTGTTATTTTAAGTATTTATCTCTTAAATGACAAATACTTTCTGATGTTTGCCTGCTTGTAATTCTACTCATGTACCTTTAAAAAGATGAATCAAAACCAGAGAGTCCTTTTGGATTGATGAGTATGTTCTTATTTTAAGAAAGCTAATAAATGTATCATAATGTTTTATTGTAGATATGATTTTGATTTGATACCTCTATTAAAAAATGTGGGTTTTACAGTTTAGCTAATGAGATTTTAGTAGTAAATACAGGTCATCAATTTTCATCTGCTTTTTTCAATTCTCAAAAACCTGTGATTCCCTGTGTTCGGTCTGAAAGAATAGTTAGGAAGTTTAGTTCTAACATGTCAGGTTTTTATGTCCTCCCTTGGTTTTCCTTTTTAGTTTATTTTTTCCAATTTGCTCAGTAAGTCATAAAAACTAGAATTATATACCCTTTTTACAGCCTCATTTGTGCATGGGGAAAAAAATAGAAGTCCTACCTAATAAATTCATCTTTTTTCTGTGTGTAAATTAGTGCTTTATTTCTTGACGCAAAGCATAATCATAAAAAATACATCTGCATCAAATTTACTGCACTTTTTCTACTAGCTAAATATTAAGGCTTATTTTCATAAGTTCTGTTTACCGAAATGTTATTTTTGTGCTTATCTAAAGACCAAGACGTTTGGAGGAGGTGGTGGTAGTAGCAGAAGTAATCTCAGTGTGAGTGCTGGAGGGAATCGAAACAGGGAACTGTTCCAGAAAGAGAAGATAACAAAACCTGAGGGAAAGAATGAAGGTGTCTACCGAGAACTGGTAAGGTGGAAGACTTAAATGGAACCTTAAATGTGTACTATTAAAAAACAAAAAACAAATGTAACAAAAATAAAACCAAAAGATCTTGAGGAATAAGGGCTTTCCTTTCAATTTATTTTGAAGTCTGCTTAGTATACTTAGGGTACTTTCGTACCTTACTAGAGATAGCTATGAGTTTCAGTGTGATTTAAACAAACAAAAAAATTATTGTCATTTTATCCAGTAAAATTTAAAACCAAGTCCTCACAAAAGAAAAGTAGTAATATATGTGGCATAGGACACTGCAGTATAGTTTTAATTTGTTGTTTAAATAAGCTTAACAGTTTTGCATGTTAACATTTATTAATTCATTTTAGGCAGGAAGACTTTAATCCTTCAGTTTCAACATATCAAGTAATTTAATGTAGCTCTTCTTTTGAATTAATTTACTATTTTAAGAATCTGTTTTAAACTGTTAATTTGACATTGGGAAAACTAAGTGATACTCTGATACTTAAAATAACAAAGTAGAAATACTTTTGTTTTGACATGGGAATGTCAAGCTTACATGATCACAAGTAATGTTTCATTTTGAGTAAGGTGGGTTACAGGGAGAGTCTGAACTGTGCCCCTTAATCCAAAACATGACCTTCCAATGTATTTCATAACTTTATACTTGCTGAGAAGTGTTCTTTGGGATCACTGCATTGAATTAAGTGGGTAGAAGAGGAGCAGTCATTGAAGTTTCTGTTTTGATTACTTTAGCAATCTAAAAGTTTATGATGGAGGAAGTATTTGTTACCAAGAACAACTTCGGAGAGGAATTTCCAAGTATGCAATAACAATTAATGACTCTGATTTGAGTGATGAAAGCAGACTGAAAGAGGCATGGCAACAATGTAGTAACTCAGTAAACCAGTATTAAAATATTGATTATAAATATCACTTATTTATTGTTGAATATTTTCCACCTTCTTTACTTTTACCGAAGGCTTAACAATCAGAAGAAAAGACATTTAGAAATAGCAACTGCCTGTTATAATTTTATTTGTTATAGTATGTGTTGTCATCTCGCAGCAAGGAGCACCTCCAGCAGTGCTACCTTCAGCACTGTGCTCAGAAATTGTAGAAACATGGTCTGAAAGGACCTCAAGAGGTCATATAGTCATCCCTCTGCCCAGGGTAGCACCAGTGGTACACCTTGTCATTCTTGACAACTGTTTCTCAACCTAATAGACTTAAAAAAAACCCCAAACAAACAGACAAAAACCCCAACAAAAAAACACACAAAATTTAAATTGGGTAATTGTTTAAAGTCATCTGTTTTCTACTTTTTCTATGAAGGGCAAGAAATTTGCCTTACATTACACTGTAAAATGGCAGTACTTCCAACTTACTGAAACTTAATATTATGATTTAACATATCTAGGTGCGGTTTAGAGGAAGCAAATATGAACCCACTAAGCCTATATAGAAGGCCGCCTTTGCTTTAACGTCTAAAAATCGCTATTTATAACCAATGGGTAACGAATTTGTTTTATCTTTTTGGAATTGTGACATCAAGTAGGTTTGATTGTTGACCCTCATATAGATGGTTGACTTGTGTGTATGTTTAGAAATGGTTAAAGGTTTTTAATCTGTCCGGTGTGTTACCTTCCGAGAAACCTGAAGCACTGTGCCTTTCTGTACAAAACAAGAAACAAAGAAGTAGTTCCTGTCTCTTCATAGACAGACAATAGATTGTGGAGGTCAATCATCCTCCTCTCTTAATAGTCCTTATAGGATATGCCCCACATTTTTTTTTGTCTTTCCAGTTGTGTATATGAGAAGCAAGTTTTGTGATGTGTAAATGAAATTGAAGGGAGGGTTTTTGATGTCCAAAGATACTTAAGATATTACTTCCTTTCTCAAAGTCTTTTTATCTGGGAAATTGCCTTTCCCTTGGGTCTCAAATTGTGACCCATCCAAGATTTTTTTTTTTTATCCATAGCTGAGAGTACAGGTACTGTATATATGAGTCTTCGTTTCCTGCTGGTCTTTGAACGTAGCTGTCATGTGCACAGAATTTCCACCATTAAAAGGAGGTGATGCAGCAGTAGTGACTAGAAGTTCTTTTCTCATCCAAAGCACCTGCTTACCTACAAATGGGAGAAGAGTGAAGCACATTTGCTGAGGAAGTACTTATCTCTGTTGGACCCTTGTTGTCATGCAGAAGAATCTAGGAGAATGGCCCAGATGAGGGACTATTATATTCTGTTATTCTAATAGGACATCTTTTAGGCAACTGGAAATCAAACTCAAGTGGGATGATGATCCCCTGTAGACACTGAGGTTGTGTTTCTGCCCCATTGTTCTTTGAGGCCTTTTTAATTGCTATTCCTTTACTTAGTCGGTCTTTGGACACTTAATTTGAGAGTGTTAGGAGGTTGGGAATAAAGAAGGCTACATGAAAGCACTGGAGTTAACATTGCTGAGCATGCTGGAGTTGTAGCCAAGTGCTGCAAAGTCATGTCTTGCTCATTACAGTTATTTTTGCATAGCTAAGCATAGTTATGAAAGTTATTTGAGTTGTTATATCTTCTGGCTTACTGTATTGAGATATATCTGTAATGAGCTAGCAACCACAAACACTGATTTTGTCTCTGCCCTCAAAAGGAGACCTGCTCATCTGTTGTCCCAGAGCACAGTGTGTAGCTGGAATTAAGACAAAAAGTGAATGTATTAAAACATCAGAAGAAATGAGGAGTGGAGAAATTGCATCATAAGACTGTGGAAAACAGGGGAGAGGAAGGGTTAAATGTTATTTGTCATACAACTCTTATACAGTTGTAATTTAAATCATTCTAGCAATAAAAGTTCATGTTCTTTTAAGCAGTGGGAGAAGAAGGAGGTTGTGTATCTTAGAGGTTAGGTTCGGCTGGGTTTGGTGTGTGTTTGTTTGGTTTTTTTTCTGAGGGTCACAGTATGGCTATTTTGGAACATGTAGACAAAATGTTATGTTTGTGGGACTCCAGTTAAGAATGTATTTGTCTACAGCTGTTGCAAGAGATGGATAACTGACATCATTTTGGTTGGGTGTGGGATGAGGAAGCACAGAGGGCCTAGTCCCATTTCATACTTAGTGTGTGTAGGTCTGTCCGCGCTGGAAGAGGCAGTTCTCACTTGAGTGCTGTAAAGCACAGTGCAGATGTAAGGTTATTTTCTGTAATTAATGCTCTGTGATTCCTGCTTTGCCTTTTTGTCATCATGATCTATACAGTTTAGAATAAGAAAGCCTGTATTTCTGCGGAAGCAAATTGTTTGTATTTCTTTGCTTTCTTCTACAGAACCTTTAGCAATTATATTTTCTTCATGTTTTAAGAAGTGTATAACTGGGTTTTGTATTGTCTGTAAAAGTTGTGAAAGTGTTCAAGCAGGAACGAATGGCTAGTTTTTATACCAGTATTACTTTGAGAGATTCTTTTTAGTTTTCATCTTAGAGAAAGTATATCACAGTCATACTATTCCAGTGTACAGCGAAGGAAGGGCTAGACTAGGGGAATTTGTGCTTGAAACCACATGATATTAGAACTGAAAACTGATGAATTAAAAATCATAATAATAATATTTAAAAAACTCTCTACTAGCTGATTGGACCCAAAGAGATTGTATGTGAAGATTTTATATATAACTGAAATATTTATCATCCGTGAAATAAAAAATAGTGTTTCAATTAAAAATTAATGAAAAATTAAAGTCAAAACTGGTGTTTTTGCAGAGTCTCAGTTGTATCTTATGATTAGTTCTGTGTGTACCTTTTTATTTCAGGTTGATGAAAAGGCTCTGAAACACATAACAGAGATGGGTTTCAGCAAAGAAGCAGCAAGACAGGCACTTATGGATAACAGTAACAGCCTAGAGGCGGCATTAAATTTTCTTCTGAACAGCAGTAAACAGAAACCCGTTCAGGGACCACCACCTAGAGGTATAACTTGCAAAGAAATGCTTTAAAACAGTGTTTACGAGCAAAGGAATTCATGTATGGTGGATTGCTAATGTAGTTATGGAAGAGCATATCTGCATGTTTTTCCCCTGCAAGTCAGAATGCATTGCAAACTTGAAAGCAAATACTTACAAAAGATCTCTGTGTATTGCATTCTTGTCAAAATTTTTTAAAAGTTCTATTTACTTTATTAAATGTTTGTATTTTCTATCTTTAAAAAATTCTGTCACGGACAAAATAGATACAGATATTTTCCATTTAAGGATATTCAAATCTGTGACTTCAAGTTATTTGTTCCCCACTCACAAATAACTTTTGATGTTTACAGGTAAAGGGAAGGGCCGAGGCCGAATAAGACCTGAAGATGAAGAAGAGCTAGGAAACGCTAGACCGTCTGCACCAAGCACACTGTTTGATTTCTTGGAATCCAAAATGGGTACTCTAACAGTAGAGGGTAAGTTATCGAAATTAATATATCTGGAACCAATATTGGACAGTGTTGGTGGAATTCTTTTTCCTAACTTTGTAATCTAAAAGGTGATTCCTAGAACTTCCTCCACAGTCAGCTGTAAAAAAAACAAGGAGTGCTAGAGAGCTCTTCCTCTCCTTTGAAGAAAGGTCAGATAAATCGCACTGTGGTCACTTGTACTTCTGTCTTAATTATAGAAGAGCTTAGGGTGTTTGTTTCAGGCTTAGATGTCTAAAAGTCAGTAATTTTGAAATAAGGTGACATAAATCCCAGTTTGTTAATCTAATTTAATAAAGGCTCTCCTAACTTTAATGGACTTCCAAGCTATAACCACAGTCATCTTTCAGTTTATAAACAGCATGTTTTGCGTGCTGCCCAGTTAAGAGTTTAATAATTGTGGTAAGCTTAATTGGTTTTGTATTCTCTCTATCTGGAGGGGAAAAAAAAAAAATCTTTTTGGCTGCTGTAAAATACTAAACAACTCTTTTCTCCTGGTTTTCCTGTTTAATAACTGTAAGGACTGAGGGAAAGGTAGGATTTTAGAAAGAGGGAAGCCAAATAATCCCTCAGATTTAATGTAAAAGATCTGAGCTTTTTCTTTAATGTACTTTTAATTACTTTTCTTTCTTAAGAAGGCATACAACAATGTAGTCTGTGCATCAGGATGTTTGTTTAGGTCTAAATCATTCAGTACTTCGGAAACTTTAACAGACATGCATTAAAAGAGAAAAGAGGAAACTCCATACACCCTGAGGTCTCTAGAGGCTGCTGTAATATTATAGTAAAACTTGCGGTAAGCTAAGTAATAAATGGAGATCATTTTTCTTTTTGGATATGGCCTTGGAGGTGTTTCAGTGGCCAACATGAAATGAAAACACCTGCTTCCATTATTTAACATGAAGGTTTTGTGATGGAGTTGTAATTTTTTTTCTCCCTATAAAATGACACTTTTCATAAAGGATGACGAAAAGGTCATACTAGTTCATATGAACTGTTTCATATTTTGGAGTTTTCTAAGGAATGAGTGCATTTAAGGAGTGACTGCATTTATATGTATTTATTTTTTTAACGTAAGTTCCAAAATGTGAGTTAAAAAAATGGTTATATTAGCATATATACTTAAGTGTATAATCTTCAATATTGTGTTTTAAAGATAAATACAGTTTACTTTTGTGTATTTTTCCCTCTTAAATAAAAAGATTCCATAAATGTCATAAGAAGAAAAACATAATTCTATCAAAACTTTGTAAAGGCTTTGTACTACTTCAGTTGCCAAAAGTTTCTGTCATAACATGACACACAGGGTTTTTGGTTTTGTGGTTTTTAACACTATGTTGGAGGTTTTTTAGCATTCTCTAAATGATCCATATGCAATCTGGTGTACTATTCCTGAGTCGTGCTTTTCTAAAAAAACTTGTTAGCATTTTTGAAGAGTTCAGAAAGTGTTCTGATTATGTTTTGATTTTTTTTTAATATTTCTTCTTTTTTCCTTTTAAAGAAATAATAATACATGTACTTTCTGTTATTTGGAAGTCAATGGGCTTTACAGTGGTTGCTCAGTTTCAGTTTTGTTAGTTTTTATTTTCCTTACTGAATGCGTCTAGCCCATAGGATTGTGCCTCTGTTTCTATGCCAGATTTTATTTTTATCTTGCAGAGTCTGCTTCAAATGGATTTTTCAAAAAGTACATAGGCATATGCTGAATTGCAGGCTTTTTGTGTCTTAAAAGTGCTTTTTTTTCTTTGCCAATTTTGAGAAAACCTGTGCAGTCTGAATTCAAACACATCGTAAAAGTCATTTATTGAAAGTGTTAGGTTTTTTTATGCCTCTGTGATTGTAAATAATCTCATTTAAATTCTTAATTATTAGTTGTCTTAAGTTCTATGCAAACTGTGATGACGTGAGTGTTAACAGTGTTTGCAGAGTGATGACGTAGCTGCAGTGATTATACTTACCACTGTGAACTCTTCCGTCGTGAAGTCTGCATCCAAGTGTTTGCAGAAAACAGGATACATATTACTAGCACCTTTGTCATTTCATTTGATTCTGTCAGTCGTTAGCAGTAGAGACATGTAGTTATCTCTTAGTATTAAAAAAGTATTGGTCAGAAATGAAAGACACATGGAGGAAATTGCTAGAAACAACTCAAATATGTAATGTTATATAGCCAAGAATAAGGTCTCTTCACTGATTTTTCTGCACAGTAACTATTATTGAGGGCCCAGGCAGTCAGGTTTTTCTGCATTTATATGTAGCATAGTACAGCCTCCATTGAATATAAAAGAAGATTGATTGTTCTGCAGTATTTCTGGCCCTTTCCTGTCCCATAGGGTCTCTAAAATCTCAGTTTGTTTTTTAGGTACTCAGAGAGATGGCCTTTGTATAGGGATAGTGGTTTGAATAACTGAGCACACCCCTACTATTACACTAATGCATATGATCAGGAGCATATGATTACCTGGAATGGCCATATTTATCATTATTGCAAGCATTAGGCTTCTATACCCTTCAGACAGATTGTAATTTCTTCTAAATGACTGAGAATCTATGTAGAAGCAAAAACAAAAGGCAGTTTTGCTTAACTGAGATAAATATTTTTTAATTCTGTGCCACGCCACATTTTCTTCAAAAACTGCTTATGTGTTCTGGGGAGAAAGTGTCTGAAAAGAAGAATTGTTTTTTTTCAAGCACACAGAGGATTGATTGGCTTTTCTCTGTGCATCTCTCCTTGTTTTTCTCACCTAGTGTTTCTGATTGTGCTTGAAACCTCAGTACTGTTGAGAATTTCTGAATTCACTTCTGGATTTGCAGTGACCAGGCTAGGTGGTTCTGTCTGTGAACAGGAACTACTGAACAGTTGTTTAATTTGTTATCTTTGATTTGGTACCTTTCCATAGGTGGATTTAGACCAAGTAGAAAAATATTTATGAATTGAAATACCTTTGTAATTTCTTTAGGAGGTACTTCTATTCCTTTTAGAGATAAAATAGCACATTAAGCTTTTCGTTGTCTGTTGTTTGTGGGTGGGTTTTTTTTTTTTTTGGAAGTACAAATTCGTTATAAGAAAGCAAGGTGTTTAGTCTTTTGCCCTGTTAAGTGGTGTCTTGTGAGGTTTTTTTATGTGTCGTCTCCTTTTTTCAGAGTTAATGAAATACTGGTTTAAGTAATTACAGCTGTTGAAAGTATTAAATACCTGACTCCATGATCTGCTAGTTCTTTAATTGTAAAACATAGCATATAGTAAACATACTTTATTAAAATGAAATGCAAAGAACTAAAACAAACAAACCTATAGTTTTATACTGCATATTTAATTATTTATTTTTAACTGTGAATGGTTGGTGACGCCTTTGAAAATATTTCTGTCTTGAAATAAGTAGTTTGAGTTTTGGTTGGAGAGAGAAACTTGCTGACTGTGAGAGATGACAAAAATAGTAGACAAAATTGCTGTCAACTAGCTGCCTTTGCTTGCACTTGGATTATTTCTGCTACTGAACACAAGATTTTTCCATTAATCTTCTTATTTTTCTTTTGTTATGAGGAACAATTCATCCATCTTTGCCAGCTTAAATAAGTAAACACAAGGATTATCAGGGAGAACAAAACAGTGCCAAGAGCTCTGACTATAGAATTAAGGAATAATGGATAAAATGCTGAGAACTAGGCATGTTTCAGATATTTTCTCTCTTCAGTTCTTAGGGACTGAAAACAGATTGGTGCTTCCATCTGCTCAGGATCCAAAGCCACAAAACCTTTTGACAGACATCTACGTCTTTGAAAGACTCAAGCAAAGATCAACTTTTTAATAATTACTTATTTATGTGTTATTAAATGGGGTAGGTGGTGAGAAACATAACGATGGCTTTGGTTAGAGCATTGACCCAGGACACAGAAGGCCGAAACTTCTTCAGTTTCAGGTTGTGCAGAATTGCCTCTTCAGCCCTCCCAAGGGACAGGCTGTGCTTGGGGTGGACATTTCCAGCTCTTCCTGTTAAAAATGAACCTTCTGTGCAACAAACTACAACATTAATGGGATCACAGAAAAAGCAAGTGAGAGGTAGCGTGGCTGTGTAGTCTGAGTAGGGCCACTTCAGGAGAAGGGAGAAAGTCGTAGGCTGTAGTCTCTGTTTCTTGCTCCAACAGTTAGGCTTTGACTGAAATACAAATTCAGACATGCAGTTTTGATTTAAAGGTGGTGAATTAATTCTACTCCAAGGTTAATTGTTTCAGCAATTAAAGATCAGCATTTAAAAAAGAAATAATTTTTCATTTCTAATCTAAATTTTCTATACTCAGCTTCTAACTACTGTATAATGTTACGCCTTTCTTGCCATATAGAGAGCTATCAAAATTTGCTTTCCTGGTAGCTATTTATAAGACATAATGGACCTGTATTTTATCCATCAGCTGTGTTAGCTGTGTGGATTGAGCTTTTGTAGCCTCTCATCAAAGACTTTTTCTCCAGACTGCTTTCTCTCTTTTCTCAACAAACTCATTTATCAGTTTTCTTCTTCAAATATGCATCCCATAACTACAGACCATACTCTTATAGTGGTTTGAATGATGCTGTACAACATCAGTATCATGTAGACTCTTGATTCCGCTCTCTCTCCGTCTTGAGCGTCCCACCTAATTTAGCTGCAGTTACCCTTATGTTCTCCACCACCAGTGTTGTCTGCAGGAGATAAGTGACAAAAGAGGTGCTGACCCTGTAGGCTTGCAAACCATTTCCTTTGGCGGGAGTTTTTTTACTGTCTCATATTAACTCTTCACCCAAATGTCCCTCAGAAGAAACAGGACTTTAGTGGAGAGTGAGCGTTTATCACAAGCAGAAGGACATCCACCCAAACTCTTAGGGACTTGGCCCCAAAGATCTCCAAAGGGACAGGGCATTTCTGTGCATTCAGATTTGAATTTCTGTCCTTCTACTTTTAACTGTTTATGCTTGAGGTAAACTAGGATGTGTGATGTGTGGGGTTTTTTTGTTTTGTTTTTATATGGTAACATTGTTGGACAATTTGGGGCTAGTACATCGTGTCTAATTTCAACAGTCTCTTTCTTGTTTAAGTCCATTATATTTTATATGTTCCCAAAAATTAGTTAGAAGTTTGAAATAAGTTGGTAATGCAATAGAATATCATTAAAAAATTATTTGTTTCATTTCTTGGTGTCACAACTTATTTGAATATCTGGGAGTGAGGGAACCTGGGAGGAAAAAAAAGTCTGACTTTTGGAGTTAAAGGGAATTTGTAACATTGGGAATTTACCATTTAGTAGCCATGTTGTCAACAAACACAATGCCCTGTTGACAGTAAGAGATCTGAATAGCGAAATAGTCATGTTTATTATGCAGCTTTACTTCTAAAAATTGAACTTCAGTCACTGTTAATTGTGAATATCAAGAAAATCAAACTTTTTTGTTGTAGTACTATGTTAGCATTGGTGACATGTTAGGAGACTTTTGTATTTTTATTTTGTCAGTAACTTTAAGTATATGAGAGAAAATATAGTAAATTTCATACATTTAAAGAGTAATAAAAAAAATTATCAATTTTTATTTCAGTCCTTTAATCCTATAAATTCAAGTTTGTAGTGAATGCAATGGCAGAATGTTTTGGGGTTTTTTATCACTTTTTTATTATTATCATCATCATCATCATCATCATCATCCTCAGCTTGTATTTATTTTGTTTCAGCAGAAACATGGACTCAGGTTCCAGTTCCTCAGTGTTACTACATTTTTAGAAAGAATGATATTGATATTTATGTAACTTGACAAAGCTCTTGAGTAACTGCAGTTTGACTCCATGACATGAAGTGTGTGCAAATGTATTACTAATTTCTAATTTTTTTTAATCTTTTAGCCAATACAAGATAGAACATGCCCTGGGGGTAGCTGTCTCAAAGACGTGCTTTCATAAAATTGCATAAAAATATAATTCAATTTGGAAGAAAAAACCCAAAACACTGCCACGGATGTGGGAAGGGCCGCTGTCTTTGAGTTTAACCACGTTATTAAACATGTTAAAATCCATGGGAGAGAGCTACAGGAAACTATATTACTTAAATTCCATTGTGCATGGAGCAGTGCTTTTTAAATTGTGTTGGCTGGGGTTTCCAACTGCGGCACATCCTGCTGGTTTCTTGTCAGCAAGGGAATGTGATTGGTTCTGTACAGTCATCTTGGGTCATCACATACAAAAACTAAAATGAGTAAGAGAACTGAGTGACAGTTTCAAACTGAGAAATGCTAGTCATCATCTTAAAACTACCCAGCAGATGACAAAAGCCTTGTCCTTAATTTTGAAATGGATTTTTTCCAGACCACATTCCTAAATGTGCAGTTACAATGATGATGACTGGGCTGATACATCTTACTGTTTGACAGAATAGCGTACCAAATCTTCCTGTTAAATGCCAAATGAATATTTGTTTGTTACTGCTCTGTAGGAACTATCATTTTTCTGGGAACATTAGCTAATGGTTTGTTGGAGGTGGGGCAAGAAGTAGTAGAAGGAAGGAACAGCGTCTGTAATAGATAATCTGTGAATAACATCCCTCATTGCTTAACTTTTTCTATTAAAGAAGCTTTAGATTCCCTTCAGTTTTTTGGTGATCAGGCCAGACAGGACAAATTCATGAAGAACCTGTAATGTTCTTATCTCTAGGTTTTTTTGGTTGACGGCTGTTGACAAAGGAACATTTACTGTTATTTGGCAGTTCCCATTTGTGAATGGATTATGCTTGAACGTTAAACAATCTGTTAACTTGTCCTGCCCATTCAAGGCTGTTGCATATGATGTAGTCCCCTGGGAAGCTTTTAGCAGAATAACTGCATCTTCGTGGAAGATATCAGTTTACTAGATTCTACATCTCTTAAGGTTAGAGTAGAAGAATGTCAGGTGTTTTGTGAGCAGCTTTTCCATGTCACAGTAAATAGACCTAGAAAAAAGATGTTTATGTTCACTGTTTTGAAATTCTCTAGTCTCTTTCCATACTGTCTAACATTTAGTAGTATTTTAATTTTCTCATACTATTTGAAAAAACTCTGTAACTAAAGGTTCCGACACACTTTAAAGTCAGCTTGTTGCTTTTGTATCATGATCACACTGTGTTGGGTAGAAATAATTTATTTGATCATCCAATAGTCCTACTTTTGCAACTGATGCATTAGAAATTTGCTGTTGTTAAATAGATCTGCAACAGATGGCCTTTTCTGTTAACATACTGCTAAAATTTCTGTTGCTTGAAAAAAGGAGATAATATGAATTCTTCCAGTAACTACTTAGTTCTGGGTGGAGCTATTCATGCCAACATTTAAATGTGTTGATATTTTTTCTTAGAAGTTACTCTGTTTTGAGTCTTCATGCTTCTTTGTGGAATAGTGTGTTACAACTCTAAATGAAACTTTTTAAAGTCCTATTTTACAGGTAATTCTTGTTCAGTAGATGAATAGCATTTGAGTTCTGAATTACTTCTTTCTGGATTTTGAAGATTAATATCACCTTTCTAAAGACAGAAAATACTGTTTTACGTGAGAATGCTTGTAACTTTTTATTGGAGAGCAGGTTAAAGAGGTTAATAATAAGATTATAAATAATAAAGTATTTTAGAATTTTATACACATCTTTCTTTAATGGTGTATACAAGGCAGTAAACATTGAGGTCATCGAACAGTTCAATCATTTCATGTGTAGTTGACATTAGGAATAGACATGAGAGTTTTTAGATTGGGAATAGGAAGAGTGGAAGCTCAAGGATTTCACTACCAGAGGAGGAGAGGTATAAATTAAGAATGTCAAGAAGAAGATTGTTAATTAATTAGGAAGATAAATCTTTCTAGACAATAGGAAATCTAGAAGATTGGTGTGTATTATACAGAAGTGGGAAAATGTAATGAAGGTACTTACAGAAAAGTTACAGATACAAATGAAGAAAAACAGTATTTTCATGTTCCATTTGTAAAGAGGAGATAAAGAGGTACTTTTAAAATTGAAGGATTTCATCTAAAAATAAAAAATTTAAATGTTACAAGATTTAAAAAGTCATCTTTTCATTTTTACAAAGAAAATGAATATTTATGAAAGTCTTGGTTCTTTCTGAGTAATATATATTTACATATACATGCATTAAAAAACATTATTGCTTTCAAAGTTGTAAGTTTTGCAGTAAGATGTATTTTTATCAAGATTATGATCATGCTAAGCCTTATGTATGCTTATGTCACTTTAAAAAAAAAAAAGAAACCCACCAAGTCATTTTAGTCAAACCTTTTTGACTTCTAAAAGTTAGGGTAAATCAAGTGCATGTAAAAATAAAATTAGATTCTTATTAGCCAATTTAGTCAATTATATTGATAAAAATTCTGTGAGCTATTAATAATAATATGATGCTTGGAAATATTTAAAAAAAAACACTAAAATTTACATTTTAATTTTAACTCTTACCATATAGCAAGTAATTATGAAAATTGATACATTTGTTGTCAGGTATCAGCGTTCTCTGTTTCTAGTGGTAACATGTAAACTGACGTTGTTAGTTTTTCCTTCCTGTAGGAGTGTATTCAGGACCAGGCAGCAGAGAGCCTGAGCGCACAGTCTCACCAGGCCCATGCACGCACGCCAGACTCACGTACACAATACATACATGGCCAACTGCCATGAATGGATACAGGCAAGAGAATGACACCTCTGCAGGCACCCACATGATGCAAAATTGCTCATATAAACATGAATTACTCTAATGGGTTTATGCTTTCCTTTTCAATCAGGTTCAAAGTCTGCCAGCAGATCTTGTACCCAGTCACCCACATGCACACACTCACATGGGTCTCTCCTGGCCCCTAGACCCTTGACCTCTGGTACCCACCCGAGACACCTCTTGTCCTACTTGCTGGCTAGTGCTACCTGAAGTTTGCAAGAGGGCTACAAGGGCGTACTTACGTAGGTCTATCCAGTATCTGAGTCCAGACCTGTGGTCTCTCTGGTAGATGGCCTTCAGACCCATGGTCTCTCCAGTATTCAGCTGCCAGGTCTTTCGTGTCCCACTTACCAGCTTATCCTCTCTCAAGTTCACAGGAGGTTTAAAAACATGCCCCCTCATGCACAATAGAGAACTTAGTTGCACAGAAGATTTTTAGAAACAGAATTTAATATGGAGATGAGACAGGCTACGGTGATCACTGTAGTGTCGCAGATCCCCACAATTCCCCTCCTCCTCAGCATCCCATAGCAAGTTTGCTCTTTCTCATGAGATCCATGATAATCTTGTTTTTCTTCTCATCAGTTAGAGTTCTGGTTGAATCTCTTGACAGTGATGTTTGAGCAGTTCCTGTTATGGCTCATTGATCAGGGTCTCTAGAGTTCTGGGCTTTGTTACTATTCCCGTTATCTACAATTTATCAACTGTGTTCATTTTATCACTTCTATTTCTTGCCTTTGTCTTTTGTGCTGAATAGCTGTGAACAAGTTATTTTTATAGAAAATTTCAATTCAGATTAAAAGTATTCCTTTTTTTTTCCCCTCATTTTCCTCCTTCTTCCTTTCTCCATGTTGGAGTTCTATTTTTCTGTCTTCGATGGCTGTTATTAAAGTGAGTTATTGCTGTCCATAGGGAGAAATGAGTAACCTCCTGAAAATTTATGCCCGGCTTCTCTCATACTGGTAGGTGGTTTGGTTCTAAGTACAGGCCAGAGTAGTGTATATTTTCCAATAACTAGGAAGTACAGTGCAAATGTCTCTGCTAAATTTTCTGTATACCATTCCATTTCTGTATCGCAAAAGTAAATACTGCATACTTTTCTAAATAATACTGTTGCTTTATCAGGGTCTGAAACGCTATTTCTGAAATATGTTTGTATTAAATATGTTAATAATTGAATTTTTTTTTTCTTTTTTAGAACCAAAATTGCAGTTTCAGCCACCACATCAAGTACAGCACAAAGTTATGAATACAGAACAGAACGGCATCAAAGAGAATCATTCAAGACACATTTCTCGCAATGACATGAGACAACCAAGGAATGAGAAACCCCCTCGTTTTCAAAGGGATATTCAAAATTCAAGGCAGGTTTTGGAAAGTGGTGGGTTACCAAGAAACAGAGGTCCTGAAAGGCACAGCTCTTTAGAACATTGGACAGATGAAAAAAATAAAAGTGACAGACATTATCCTAGAAATGATAGGCCAAAGGATTTGAGTTATCCCATAACCACTCACCAGAGTGATATTACTTTCAAAAAAAGGGATAACAATATCCAAAACAGAGTAGGAAAAGGGGTGTCATTCACAGAATTCAAGGAGAACTCTGCTGCTCAAGATATTACAGACAACAATAACCAGAAACGTGGGAAAAGGGAAAACCAAATACACAATTCTGAAAATTTTTGTGATAGGAAGGCACGAACAATAAGTAGTGAAGCCTTTATGGTAAAAAGTGAGCAACATTTTGGTGTTAATAATGATTACCAAAATCCTGGTAGAACTGATAATTTTAATGCTGTACCAAATGGGGATACTGAGCATCATCAGAAGGGAAGACGAGTAGGACCTATCAAATCATCAGGACCCACTACGATCCCATCTTTTGATGATAAAATGTTGTATTACAACACCGGTCCCAAAAGGAGATCTGGGCCCATCAAACCAGAGAAAATATTAGAACCATCGATTCACATGGAGTATGGAAAAAGTTGGAGACCAGGGGATGAATGTTTTGCTCTTTATTGGGAAGACAACAAGGTATGCCTTTGCCAAATGAGAATTACCTTTTTACATACATGTGGGAGATCTAGCACGCTAGCGCAGACACACAGGGCTTTGTTCATAGGTGTGTAATATGCTTCTTGGCTAGCTTCCTGTTCTATTTTTTTTGTTGTTTGTTTGAGATATGTTGCTTGTATTCATTGCATGAAACTTTAAGTGTTTAAATTAAGTCATCTTGAAGGTGATTGTTTCTCTCATTTAGGTGGAGTTTAAGATGACTAAGCTCCTAGTGGAAGCATTTGACTTAAGTGCTGAAAATTTGAAGGGATGAATATGGATCTAGGTGCCCATATTCTTTTCCAAGCAACAAGAAGCAGGATGCTGTGCTATCTAGAATAGCCTGTCATGGTAGATGTGTAATACCTTTTTCTGGAGTAAGTCAGCGTTCAACCTTAACTAGCACAAGGGAAGACCAGAGTCTGCAGGAACAGGGCTGTTTAAAAAACTCTCTCTTTTATTCCAATCATTGCAGAAAGGAAACAGCAAGAAGATTATTTTTTATTATCACTAGTAGACTATTAGCTGAAGATTTTGTGGAACAAATGAGTTATGCATTATGTTGCATGATAATTTTGTTTTACTGATTTTTAAAAGTTTAAATACATCCTCTTCAGCTGTTTTTCCTATTAATAAGATTTCCCTTGCAGCAAGACACTTTCCTTTCATCTTCTCCTCCTTTGCTAAAAAAGTTTTAGGCTATTTTCTTTGATTTGTTACTATCTGTTCAGGAGTTCTCTGTCACTCTTCTTGGGTAGTTTCTTCCATTTTTGACCCTTTCTGATAATCTGAGAACTACCTTAAATATTACTGTTCTTTGAATAGGTTTTATTCCCACCATTTTCTGTCTTTGGTTGTTTATTTTATGTTATTTATTTAAGGTTTTTTCATTTTTTTTGTCTTTTTTACAGGAAGTAGATAGTGTTAGCTCAGCAGCATGACTTCATTTTTCTCTCTTTTGTTTGTATGACTAAAACAGGTGATAAAGCATGCAAAATTTTTGATAATGGCAACATATAGAGAGTTGACTCTGAAATAGGAATATGTAGCTTGGGTGGATGGATTAGTGTGAAATATAGTGGCATAATATGGAATTGTTTCCTATTTTGAGAAGAATATTTGCATTACTGTGAGATGAGTTTTTGAAATTCTGGAAGGTATGAAACTTGCAGAATAAGTAGATATGAGGTAATCCCAGACTGTTATCTGAAAAGTATTCATCACATTACAAGGGGTGTTTTTTGAGAATTACTGGTTTTTTGGTAGTTAGAATAAATGCTGCTGCTTACATCTAGGGCAATTTTGAAATGTGGTGATACAATACAGTATTGAGCTTAACCATGTTAGGAAGCAGTGATTTGTTTGTGTTCAATAAGATAAAAGTGATTGAATATCTTCAAGAAAGCTGCTCTGTGTTTGCATAAATGTCAAAAAAATCAAGTTTTGTGTTTAGAAAAAGGACTTTTTGAAGGGACAGTTTTATATTTTTATCATCTTTTATTATGTGTTAAAATATGTTTATATTAGTCTGTACAGTGTATATGGCTGATAGACACTTACTGATAAATGTATTTTAAGAAAAAGTCTTACAGTAACACTTCTCTGTATACAGCAGCATTCGTGTTAGTGATGAATTTGTTCTGCTTTCAGAGAAATGAAAACAAATCTTTTAAATGTTCAGTCTAATTTCATAAGATGCATATTTTCTCACTGAGTATTCTAAAAACATTCTACCATGTCCTTGCAGTCTACCATATGGAAGTTTAATATATCTGGTTTAATATCTGGTACACATCTTATTCAAAATATAATACTAAGACTAAATATATATATACACATATATATGAAGAGGTACTTGTTAAGCTGTTTGTGGTATTTCAGGTAGTATTTTATGACCTTTGAAAATTTCTCTTTTAAGTTCTACCGGGCAGAAATTGAAGCTCTCCATTCTTCTGGGACAACTGCAGTTGTTAAATTCTGTGATTATGGAAATTATGAAGAGGTGCTTCTCAGCAACATCAGGCCTGTTCATGCAGACACATGGGTATGTGATAACAAATTGTATTAAAAAATATAAACTACATAGTCTGTACAAAATATGTAACCCATCAGAAATTAATGCCTACTCATGCAAAGAGTGCTAATTGCATGTGTAGAATAGTTAAACGAATACATGAACAAAATCTCAACTTTTAGTTGTCTATATGAAACTTCATAAAAGTGTATTATCATGTAGTATTCTTCCTGTATAATAAATTTCAATTGTATTGTTTGAAAATGAGTAATTGATCTGTCAGCCAAACAGTTTTATGCATATTTTCTCTCTCAAAGTTGTTGCTTACTCTATTAAACACAGTTTTCTGTTTTATTTCATGTACACTGTATATTGTTCTGTAAAGGTTAGGAAACAGTCTTTTAAAATATATATTCTGAAGATTTTTACTACATGTGTATGTATGGCTAAAAATAGACATCTGTATCACTTTATTTTGTATCATGATTTTATTCTTGTTTCAATGATTTCTTCTTTGCCAAATATTGTGGTGGAGGTGTATGCCTTGAAATCTGTTTTATGAGGTTTAGAATGTATTAGCCTTATGGAAGTTGGAAATTTCAAAAGGCTTTGTTTGTGAATGTCGTGGAAATAGAGGTACGTTTTGATTTTTTAAAGAAAGTATCAGGAGTGCGCAATTCTTTGCTGTTTACTCTTACTATAAAAAGCTGCACAAAAAGTATCCATCAACTACTGTTTCCTGCCAGTGGTCTTTTAACTTGTGTTGTTGCCTGTAGCTCTCAGATGCCCCTACAGCCTCTGAGAGGGCCTTTTTGTACTTAAGAAGATATCTGAAGCTGTTCTCAGCTGATGCATTGCTGTTTCTATGAAAATTTATCCCTTTTTTTTTTCTTCCTTCTTTTTATCCCACTAGCTGAGCTGTAAGGTGCTAGTTTCTTAGTGTGTGATTGTACTTATTTTGACCCTTTTTCTGGGTTAATAATCAGCCTTTTCTTCATGCTTTTGATCACAATATTGAGGAGTGGCTTTTATTTTACTTTAACCCTCTGAAAGTTAGCGCTCTCAGTCTAAGAACTTGGCCTGGTGTTAAGAATAAGTTGATCTGGTAGTGAGGTGCCAACCTGAAGCAGTGGTCATTCTTCCTGCCTCTTCTGCCTATCTCTGACTACATGTTCTTCCTCTTCCATCTCCTCCCATGTTTGGTCCGTCAGTCATGTAGCCACAGGATGAGTTCAATGAGATGGACCACTGTTTTGTTCCCCCCAGGTTTGTTTATTTCAGAGTTAGTTTGTTAAAGCTGACGCAAGATGGTGGGACAATGTATGGAGAGAGGGGATTCTACCACTGAAGTAGCATAAACCTGACATCATGCTGCATCCTGATCTAGTCATCGAGGTTTCCTCAGTTGTTACTGGAGAGAAATAAGGACTCTCCAAGGACCTTTCAGTCCATTCAGAAATGAAAGATACCTTTCTCAAGATTCTTTTTTTTTTCCTCAAGAGAGCCTAGGTGAATAGCGTAAATTCAAACACCTAAATTTAGATCATTATAGTTATATAAGATAAATACCAGCCAACATCTTCACAGTAAACAAAAGTTTTATGGTTTCTTTCTGAGGTTTTACTGTTTTGTTGCTAAAAGGTCCTTGCATCTATAGGATTTTTGCAGGAGAAAGTTGATTAACACCTTGCTCTTCACTTTTTTGTGTTTGGATGCCAACTCTAGTGCTCATTATGCATTTGCAGTTCTTAATCACTCATTGGAGTCATGCTCTGATACTCAGGTTTGTCTTTTAAGCTGAACACTGGTCACTTTTCTTTGTCTCAGTGTTCATATTAATATATAAATCTAGATAGCACACACAAATGCAAAATGAAGTTCTCATGCTGCTTAATACTTAATTCTTTGTCATAAGATTTAAGTAACTTTGTGATATTCCTCTTTACAAGAGAACAAAACAGATTTTAAACTGACTTCAGTAATTTTCTTTCATGGGTCGATGTTATTGACAACAATGAGCATGCTTTATTAGAAGTGTTATGCTGAGTTTTATTTCATTTCATTTTATTTATTATCTTCTGTACTGAAGTCTTGTTACTGATGTAGAAATACACTATATGGGAGTTCAGATGTCTTAACGTTGCCAGTTTTTCAGACTCCTTTTTAAAAGAGTTGTTGATAGTAAGAAAAGCTTTAGTGAATTGACTTAAAGGCATAAATTTAGTTTATGCGTTAGAATTGATTATTCTTTACTGTTTTCTTCAGCACACTTTTTGGTACTCGTGTGTTGAATTTAAATTTTTTTTCCAACAAATATGAACTGGTGAAAGTATACCACTGGGAGGAAGGGGGGAAAAGAAAAAAGTTGCTCAACTAGTCACTTGAAAAAACAGCCAAAATATCACAGTGACCTTATTTTGATGACATGGCCATTGTTTAAGCCCCTGAGCTTCTGGTCTACTTTTGATGACCTTTATAATTGTCAAAAATAGTAAATTAATGAAAATTCTTTACATTGTTAGTAGGTTTAATAGAATTTCATTTTCTCTTCACCCCCTGCTGGTTAACATTCTGCTCTCTGTTCCTGCTGACTCTCTAATACTGAACTGCACAGCATTAGTACAAGTTTTGTGGCTTTGGGTTTTTTGTTGTTGTTTTGGGGGTTTGCTTTTTTTTTCCTTGACTGTAGATCGAATCTGCCTGATATTCTCAGGATACATCGTGCTTTCCACTTGAATGGAAAAAGTGTTACTAGATGATTTTAGGACTCCTTGATAATTGATTGTATACTGTTCATTGCCTAGTTTGCCCTGAGTCCTTGTAAGTTCTCAGTCCCTCTGACACCTAACATGCTGCTATTTATCTTTCTGATGGCTAGAAGTATAGAAGATAAAGCTATGTTTTACATAAGATAAATCAAAAAGCTAGTGGGGATTTTTTTTTCAATAATCACGTACAATACCCATATAAATGTATGTAAGAACACTAAAACTGTTTTTTTTTTTCCCCTTAGTGCTTGCAAAATGTCTTAGGTATGCACTTCATAAATATTTTTAATAATAAAATTACATTTGGATTCCACTGTTTTAGAGTTTTTCTAAGTATCTTGTATGTAACACTACAATACTGTATCCTTCTATTTCCCTCAATGTTGCAGGAGTCACTTAATGAAAATATTATAATCCCAATGAAAAAATTCACTGAAAAGCCATTCTAGAAATAAGAACTGCTTGTTTTTTTCCTGTAAAATATGTAAGTTTATACTAACAACTGAAAAGCATGGAACATTAAGGGCCTTCCTGACTCACTTAATAGTTTGTTCTGTGGAAAAAAAATTAAATAAAGTCAAGATAATACTTTACACTTTAAGTCTTAATTTTGTTCTCTAACTTGTAGGATTTTTTTTTTCCTTAATAAGTTACGAAAATGTGTAGCCTAAGTGCTTATCTTGTGACATTTTTCCCCAAAGCCAAGTCCTTGCTTTCCCTTTTTCGTTCTGTGTTTCCTTCATCACGTGACAGGCCTTGTTCCGCCATTTACACTATGATTACCCTTCTTTTTTTGTTTTCTATTATTATATGAAGGAAATAAAGATTGTCGTTTTCCCACCTATATATGTTATGGCCTTATTCTGATTGCTCTCAAAACAAGCTAGAATTCATACAAACTTTTTTGCTTACAGTAATTCACTTAAAAATACTAATTATGAAGTGTAGTCTGTAGTTTAGCTTAGTTTCCTCTTCCTGTATCTTGCATTGTATTTCTGCCTAAAGAGGTAAGAAGGCAAAAATTATTATTATTAAGGTATGTGTAATCCTACTTCTTCTATAATTGATTTTGTTCTGTGGAGACTGAAAATCTGCTTTACAGCTTTCCTCAACTCATTCCTCCAGTAAGGAATGAGTTGAGGAAAGAAAATAGCAAAGGGTCTTGGATTACAGTTAATTCATGCTGGTAGACATTTGAGAGCTCAAATTTGGTAACGTTGTGTCTTGTGCCTCACAGACCTCTAAGAGCTTCTACGCGTGTTGAATGTTCCTAAATTGAACTGTAATTCAGGTCTGTCTTATACTTGTCCCGTTTCAGGTAAGTAAAGAAGTAAACTCCTATGAGTTTTCTGAAGGTGTTTGAACCTCTCTCCAGCAATGTGAAGAGCAGCACTGAAAACCGCTAAATGGTAAAGGTTTACAGCTGCCTCTTTAAGCTGGAGAAGACTTTTGCGTGTCTATTTTATGGAGGTTTTGAACCCATTCCAGCGTCTTGATTTACGACAGGCAAATACTTACTTGAACGATTGGGTGCCATTTCTTTATGGCTCTTCGGCCTGGACAGCCTTGGCGTCACACTATGATCTTTTTGTGTTGTGTCAAGCAGGAAGTCTTTTCCATTGAATAATTAAGTAGGTGCAGTAGATAAAGGTGTCTTGGTTGGATCTCTTATCTAGCTTCTGTCCTCACTGACTATCCTAAAACCAAGACTGTTAAGAGAATTGTACAGTCTACTTAACTAGTTCTGAGATTACAGTATAAAAAAAAGTCCCTGAATAGTTGCATCAGACAAGAATTTGATGTCTTTAGTTCTTTGATTTCTGTACCGTTAGGAGAATCTCTAGAATAATTTTACAATTAATAATTACTCATTGACTAAATGAATTAAATGAAGGCTGAGTATTTTGGACTACCCTTCTTCCTGAGTGGTGGTGCATATTTATTAATTAATTGTAATCTAAAAAGTTACTAGTGTGGATTTAGTTTCCACAAAAGGCTATCTTTCTGCTTTATTAAAACACTGTAGATTTAGGCAATTATTTTGTTGGGATGTGCGTCATCTTCCATCTCACCAGTATGTGGTGATTTCAGCTGCCTCTGTTCTGCCAGGCTGAAAAATTACTTTTCATAGTCTATCCTAAACTTTTTTTTTAAATTTTCTTACCAGAGACTTTTTTACTTACTGGAAATTTTGCCTTAAATTGCATCACATCTTTTGCAGAGCATTGTCGTACATGCCTTTACACAGAATTAACCTTCAGGTTCTGTCAGGATAATTCTTTATGTGATTTATTTATTTCCCCAGCCTTCTTTTAAGAGGCAACATTTAGAGGCGTTATGGAAAGCATTTATCCTGATAAACTACTACTAAGTATTTTTCTTTAGCACCTCTATCCTCTGAGAAACTACATAGTTTTTCAGACTTTAGCTTGGTGTATACATGTTGGAATATAGATGAAGGATCACAACTTAACTGTTCCTCTGAAAGTTACTGTCCCTTAGCTGAAATGTAATAACTGACTTTTAAAGGCGGTTAAGGAACTGCATTTTACTTTTTAATAAACTAAAAGCAGACAGATTTCAGTTGAGAGGAGGTAATTTATACTAAGTGGGCATAGAACAATGGCTTTCAATTTTCTGTCTGTATCCTTAGGCATTGCAAAATATGTTTGAGTCTTCCATTTGAGCGTTTCATATTCATCAAACTATGAAATATCGTTGCAAATTATTTCCAGCTGTACAAATCAGATTAAGGACACATTCTTCTTGGAGTCTGTAGTTATTGAAAAAAGTTGTGACAGTTAAAGCAGGATACTTGGAGCATTACACTGTTGTTCTCCTTCCCCCCACCCCCTTGTTATTAAATGTAATGGCATACAATGATGATTCATTATTTGGAGACTGCATATGGGCTCCTTAGGTTGTTTATTTTGAGAGCGACTGTTCCTCACTAAACACCCTCCTTTACAGTGACTTGCAGTTTTATTTTGAGATAGCATAGCTTAACCTGTTTAAGTATTGTGTTTGATCCTGTTGTCATGTGATGAAAGTTCTTCAGATTCTCATTTTGAGACTTCTGAAGGATTTTATGCTCAGATTTCTCTGTATTGCATGTGTTGAGGTTGAGCATGTTGAGAATGTAAAAGAAGTTTGATGTGTAAAAAATGTCTGGACTATTCCTGCCATCACCATTTCTCTTCTGATTTCCCCATCTCCTTCACATATCAGTGTTCTGAGTTTGTCCACATTTAATAGATTAATTAAAAGGATTTTAATTAAAGAGGAAACTGGAGGAATTGGCGTAGTATTCCTGACTGGTTGCTTTCTGGGGAAGAGAGACATGATACTGTTGGCTTGGTATTGTAGAAGAGAAGCTATGACAAACCTAATTTGTAGTGGGGTATGTGTATACGATTGCAGATCTTACTCCTTCTTATGTATACAGTGCATGTTGAAGAGACACTTTATATAATGTATTGAAGTTTCCTTGCACAGGGATGGTTAGTGTCTGGAGTGCTTGGAAGTTTTTTTTCCTTGTTTGATGACTTGCAAGTGTTATCAGTAATAATATCTGTAAACAAGAAATCTTGTATAATGTAAGAACTAAAAAAAAAAATAGACGACTGTGAAGGCAATTTTTTGCAGAAAGGTGATTTGTTTTTTCTTCAAAAATGGTAAAGCACATGAAATTACTCCTTTTGTTGCTTTGTTGGGGGTTTTTTTTTGGTTGCATTGGCGGGGGTGTTTGGTTTTTTAGAGGTGTGTTTTTCTGCTTCTGTTGGCTTACTTTCTTAGAGTAAATTTTGTAAGGTTTGTAATAATGACAAGGACTCTACTCATGCTTTATTTTCTTCATATTAATAATGTCATTTGCAGGTTTCTTTCATGTCCCAAGAGAGACATTTATAGACTATTCTTAAATGAGTGCATGTGGATGTCTGACCTAGACATAATTGTTCACGGTGTCAAAGAATAACAGCAATTAATCAGATTTTCTCAGAATATCTTTAGAGAGCATAAACAGAAGAGGAAATGTTTTGGTCTGACGTCTTTCCTACAAAGTTTGCTTGCCTTCTCAGAAAGCGTTAGAGAAGTAGTATTTGCTTCAACCTTACCTAAAGCATTTAATATCTTTGCTAAGTTAGTCAAGATGCATTTTTTTATAAGTATAAAACTGACTAATTGTTCTAATTTACTAGGGAGGGTAGAATGTCGAAGATTTTGAGATTAATTCCATATTGCTTTTAAAAATTAAGTGTGGTGTTGAAGAGCTCTTTGCCAAGGTAGAATACCTATTTCTCTAATGAGAGCAAGAGTTGGTTAACAAGAAAGCAATAAATATGTGATGACTATATAGGCGGGGGGGGGGGGTGGGGGGGGTGGTGTTCCATGTTTTGTTCATTGATTTGTGTTCTGATCTCCTGGGCATTTTCGTTCTTTCCCTACATTATATTTGCTCATAGGACTTCCACTGTGGATCAGATGGCATATAGGAGAAAACGAAAACAGCGGTGTTTAGCTATTGCAGTAATCTTTGTTCCTTTCCTGACAGAGCTCCCTCAGTGTACCTTTTCACTCTAGGACAGTGATGATGAACCTTCTTGAGTGCTAGGGCTGAAAGTAAAATTTTACAAGATATTGGATGCAGACATGGTGGGACTTCTCTTCTTGCTTGCTTTATACTCCTTGGCCCATTCCAGTCTTGCTTCTTTCCCCTGTGTGCGTAATTGGCCTCTTTTTGATGTCTGACAGCTGTTAGGTTACATCAGCAATCCTTACTGCTTGGCATTGCCATGCCCACCTGTTGGAAATTGCATCATAAGTGGTAGAGTTTTATCATCGCTGTCCAGGGAGAGGAGAGAAATTGAGTCCCCAGTGAGAGAGTTGAGTCTCCCACGAGTTCCAGGCCAACTAAAGGAGGGAGCTACTCAACAAAGGTTAATCTCTCGACCTGGAAAAGGACTTTCCTTCATATCAAGGAAGGAAGGGAAGTACTACAAACGTGAGTAAATTGGTGTGGGGGAGTTATCATATAGTGCTTTTCCATGTGCTTACACATGGAAAAGGTGTTCGTTTGTTTTTTTTTTTTTAATTTTGTTCCTAACATTGACTAATTATGTGCAGATATAAAAATTTGTTGAAGATTAGATTTTAGAGCTTTAGAATCATAGAATTGTTTAGGTTGGAAAAGACCTTTAAGATCACTGAGTCCAACCGTTAACCTAACACTGTCAAGTCCGCTACTAAACCATGTCCCTAAGCACTGCATCTACACATCTTTTAAATACCTCCAGGGATGGTGACTCAGCCCCTTCCCTGGGCAGCCTGTTCCAGTGCTTGACAACCCTTTTGGTGAAGAAATTTTTCTGAATATCCAATCTAAACCTCCCCTGGCATAACTTGAGGCCATTTCCTCTCGTCCTATCACTTGTTACTTGGGAGAAGAGACCGACACTCACCTCACTGCAACCTCCTTTCAGGTAGTTCTAGAGGGCGATAAGGTCTCCCCCCCAGCCTCCTTTTCTCCAGATTAAACAACCCCAGTTCCCTCAGCTGGTCCTCATAAGACTTGTTCTCTGGACCCTTCACCAGTTTTGTTGCTCTTCTCTGGACATGCTCCAGCACTTCAGTGTCTTTCTTGTGGCCTCACCAGTGCTGAGTACAGGGGAATGATCACTTCCCTAGTCCTGCTGGCCACACTATTTCTGACACAAGCCAGGATGCTGTTGGCCTTCTTGGCCACTTGGGCACCCTCCTGGCTCCTATTCAGCCGGCTGTTGACCAGCACCCCCAGGTCCTTTTCTGCCAGGCAGCTTTCCAGCCACTCTTTCCCAAGCCTGTAGCGTTTCCTGGGGTTGTTGTGACCCACGTGCAGGACCCGGCACTTGGCCTTGTTGAATCTCATACAATTGGCCTTGGCCCATCGATCCAGCCTGTCTAGATCCCTCTGTAGTGCCTTCCTTCCCTCCAGCAGATCAACACTCCCTCCCAACTTGGTGTCGTCTGCAAACTTACTGAGGGTGCACTCGATCCCCTTGTCCAGATCATTGATAAAGATATTGCACAGGACTGGCTCCAATACTGAGCCCTGGGGAGTACCACTTGTGACCGGCCACCACCGTTTCTATCCTGAAGCCATGTAAAAAGTTCTAAAGTTTGTAAGCATATTTTGCCCATCATAATTTTTTGATCCTGTTGTAGAACTTGCAGGATGACATGGTCTATTTATTTTTTTAAAGTGCTGGTTAATATTTAAAAAATAGGTGCAATTCAGCGTATTTTATTTTATAATGTAAGCATACAGCATACATGTAATGTAAAGGTCCCGACTTTCACATTAAGATTCTGAGTTGCTTCATGGGCAGTTTCACTTTTAAGACTTTCTTAAAATGCTGTGTCCTTGCACCACCTGTAAGCTGTTTTGGTTTGTTTTTTTAAATTAGGAGTTGGGATATATTTGTTTGTTTAAAATTTTTCTTTATATTTACTTAAATATCTTTCGCCATGTTTTATTTTCTAAATTTTTTTTGTGCAGTTAGTCGTTCACAAGTAAAATCACATAGGCATTTGTTTACTGGATTTACACGTGTGTATGACGTTGGGGATTTGTATGCCAAATTTTGTCATGAGCAGGTGTGTGCACACAGCATTCTGTTTCACCTAAAACGTCACCAAAACTCACTGCTTCCCAGTTTAGATTTTGAAAATGGTTCCATGCCCTAACAGCAAAGCATTAGATAATTTTTCATAGTGTCACTTAGTGTTTTCTTTCTGAAATTTTTGTTGGCAGAATTATCTGATTACATGCTAAAATAAGTCCAGCAATACAGCAAATACTTTTTTTTCCCCACTATATGGAAGCGTATGGTTTTGCTTATGAGTGCACTTAGTGCAAAGAAACTGAATACTAGATCTTTTTTCTAAGTCTATGCAAGTATTCTTTTTCACTATATGTTTAGGGCTGTGTCTGTACTGCCAGCATAAACTAGACCTTCCCAGAGATCTTCATTCAACTTGATGTTCTGAAAAAAATGAATGAATACTTTATGTATTCAAAAACAAAACAAAATGTTGGGAGAGGGAAGGGCTGATAGCTGTATGTGGGAGGCGGGATAGAGATGGACCCTTAATTTGCTGCTCTTTTCTGAAAACTGGCACAATTACTTTTTATAGTAACATTACTCCTGATGGCACATAACTCCTTATAGTGGTTACTGTTACTGTTTTAATGTTGTTAAATTTATGCGTTTCCTTGAAAACTTTTCTACTTCCAGTTCGTGGCTTGCTTCTTGCTGAATTGAGAAAACTCAATGTGTCTGGTGGTTGCGTGTTATTTATATAGCAGATCTCACTTGAGCGTATCTACTTTTCTTTTAGAAATTATTGAAAATAAACCTTTAAATATTTATAGTTTCATACTGATACTACTCAATGTGAAGAAGCTTTTACTAATAGAAGGGATATGGTGTGAATGGCTTAAATATGTATTTCTAAGGAACTTTTAAAATTCATTACTTTTTTCTGTATTGGGAACATAGTGACAACTTGCAGGAGAGTATGTTTGTTCCAAGCACAAACCTCACAAGAAGAGTTGCACATTTATTTTAATATGTGCCACAGGGAATGACTGCAAGTATGAATAACCTGTGCAATACCCTTAAGGAGAACAGATAAGCTAGCAAAATGTCTGTGGGATAATCATGCCCCAGGCTTACATTATCCTAGTTTTATGGAAAGGTAATTGGAATGTAGTCTGTTTAGAAAACAAATGAGTGCTTTGTTTTCAGAGTTGAAGAAAAGCAGTGAAGTACAAGGAAATGTCTGATTCCGAGTTGACTGTTGTGTTGCTTTTGGCGATCTCAGATTGAAGTATGTAATTCTTCTCCTCGACCATCCCTCTATTTTCCATTTCTTGATTTTCTTTCTGAAGAGTCTACAAATTTTCTGTCACTTGGTATCTAATGTTTATCTGTTTCACTCAAAACTCAGGATGTATATTGTCTTAACGGAATCATTTAAAAATTAGCTGTCTTTGAAGCTCAGCTGCTTCTGTCACAACTTATATTTTCAGCAGAGGAAAAATGAGATAAATCTAATTAAAAATGTTAATAGCGTATATCCATTTTTTTCAGGGTTACTGAATCATTTATTATAAATTTAGTATCTTAAATTAATGTGTAATAAGGCTTTAGTTGATAAATTGCTGTCCCTGAAGAATGCGTTGTAGAATTTTACAAAAACTGGCCAAGAAAATGTAAAATTGTTTGACTTCTGATGTTTGGTTAGTGAAAGTCAACAGAAAAGATTTACTGTCATTAATTTATTTCTTATGCTAAAGAAAAGACTGCTCATGGAAGGGTCATCTTGAAATTTTTATTTTGAAAACAAAAAAGCAACAGATGTTATGGCGTAACTCCATGCCACCTCATTTTACATACCATAGTTAGGAATATACTTACTTGTGGCCCGTGTGTGTTCCGTGGAGACAAAGACATACCCTCATAAGGATCAATTCCTTTTTCTACGTGTAAATAAGAGAAACAAATGCTTTGTATATGCTTTGGTTGCGTTTTTTTAAAGGACATTACAGCAAGTTTGTTTTAATGAATTGTTTGAATTTGACTTTTGAATTTGACTACTCCCGCATTAGGGAAACCATTAACTGAATTTCTCTATTGCATAAAAGGCTTTGTACAGAGCTTGAAAGTAGAATGTAGTGTTTTACTCGTACAGCACATCAAAATCTCATACAATTTGAGAGACAGATGAGAGAAAGATGGGACTAGTATAGTTGGTTAAACATTATATAAATGGGTAGGAATTATTCTGGCTATATATAGAATGGCAGCAAACAATAACTGTGTAGTTGCAGTTCCAAGTCTCAGGAGGTTTTCAGTAAATCATACTGTACCATGGAGCAAGTGAATTGTATTCCTTTAAGGGCAATTGAAGTTATGTTAAGATTTTGCAGTAAATCTCTCAGTCGTTTCCATAATACTTTTAACATTGCTATTTCTGTTACCACTGTATTATATTGTATACTATAATATTTTACTACAGTGAAGCTAAAGCTAAAAGTGTCAGCAAAGCTATTGATGATTTTGATGTGAAAATCAGATCAGAGTTACATGTGGAGTACTATACGTATACTATATATGCGTTTAGACACATGTATGTCATCTGTACTAATTATCTAATGCTTGTAATGTCCCACATGTAGCTAGATGCTTATGGAGTCGTGACTTTCAAGTGGGAGAAGAACATGTGTACTCCATAAATCCTTTACAGTTGCTTATCCTAGCCTTTACAGAAAGAAAATAATGCCAATGGGTCAATGCAGTCGGTAATAAATATCTTTGAAGTACTATGTAGTACTGATGGAGTTGAGCTTCCTCACTGGAAGTGGCCAAAGTCAAATTTCCTCAGGCATGTACTATTAGAAGAAATTTAAAATTAGATTGAATTAAAAGTTCTTGATAAAATTTACTTTGGAATGAAAATCTTTTCTTTTTAAGCAGACCGTACAAATTTTTACCAATTCAGGATAAAAGTCTATTGCTTTTAAAAAAATCCATTTAGACAATAAGGCCAAACATTTCCAATGTATGTGATCCTTTCATTTTTCTTCCAGTTTTGGTGGTGGTTGTTGTTGTTCTAGAACAATGCAACTGTTTTCATACATTACAGTAGATCCTGATTAGTCTATTGATTAAATATCCTGTAGTTCACCAGGTTGTATCCAGAAGTCAACACTAAAACAGTACTTTCTCAATGTGAGAGAGAAAAAATTGAAAAGGCATGTGTAAACATTTTCTTTCTATTTTTTACTTTTTGTTTTGCATTTATTTCAATAATTTAAAGATGTGTTCTATAGGTTTTCTATACACTTTTCTAAGAATAGTCTAAATACCAAAAAATTTCTCATCCAATACAGAAGATAAAGTGCTTATTTTAGCTCTTTCTCTGTCACCTCAGTAAAATATGTCTGGATACCTAGAAATATGTATATGGAGAAAGATAGAGACAATGGGGAAGGATGAAAGAAAGAATGTGGCTTGAATGTCATTGTTCTGGTTTTGTGAGTTAGAGAGTGCGTATCACCTTTTGTATGCCTTGGTGTTTTGGTTTTTTTTTTCTTTTCATTCGTGATTCAAGAATGAAGAAATACCTGATTTTTTTTTTAATTGTCTTTGCCTTTCTCTCACTTTATTTTCACAAGTGCCATGTAAAATTACCAGTTTTATTGGAAGTTAATGGTTTTGGTCTTTAGGATAATTTAAAGTTAATTAGAAATCTGGATAATCTATTTAAGTTCTAAATGTACTTACATTCCATTGCAATTATTTTAAATTTTAAAAACTATCATGCTGTGTAAGTTTTAAAAAATTAGAGCAGGTCATGTTTACTAAGAGAAGTAAAACCATAAAATGTAGAACCAATGAACTCTATACCATAAAAATGATGCTGCATTAGAAGGACATGGATGATAGTGGGGATTAATTTAAAAATGAAAAAGTCCTGAGCAGGTTTTGTTTTAACTCTTTGTGTTTAAATAGTAACTTTGGGACCGTTCTCTCTGACATGCATGCACACAAACACACACACGCTGTGATAAGAAGGTGTGAGTTCCATTTCAGCTCGTAAGTCATTATCCTCCTCAGAGATACTTCTAATTGTTCTTAATTAATTGCTTCTAATGTTGAAATCTCTTTTACACATCTGTAATGTTTGAATAAGGACAGACTAATTGCACATTCTGTAAGATTATTTTTAATGGGAAAAGAATTTAAGAGTGACTAGGAGTATGACTTTATGGACTGAGCTGATGACCACCTACCAGCTCCAAGAGGAGGACGCGGTTCTTCCTAATCCTGACCATCCTGCCTTTTGAACCTGTGTTAGTTAAAGGTTGCACTGTACATCTGAGCAAGCAAGGGAAAGGAAAAGTGGAAAGAAGCGTGAAGAAAAAAGGGCAGGAGAAGAGAAAGGGAAACAGTTTCAGCAGTAGCAAGACATTACATTGGTGCAACTGTCTATGGCATTACAGCCTACATGGCAGAATTAGGTTATAAATTTAAGGGTGTCACATGTTTAGTTATAAAAGATTACATTGTAGTGTGATGATACACTTCAAAAGATCCAGGCAAGAATTAAGTAACAATAATAACTGTGTATCTTATTGTTAACATTCTAAATGGTATGTTAAAAAGTTAATTTAAAAAAAAAAAATCATTTAATTGCTACGTTATAACAATTTTTTTTTAAAGTAACATTTTTAATTTAAACACAGCATATCCTTTGTGGTGGGTTGACCCTGGCCAGATGCCAGGGTCCTGCCAAAGCCGCTCTATCACTCGCCCTCCTCAGCTGGACAGAGGAGAGAAAAAAAAAATAACGAAAAGTTCGTGGGTCAAGATAAGGACAGGGAGAGATCACTCACTAATTACCGTCACAGGCAAAACAGACTTGACTTGGGGGAAAAATTAATTTAATTTATTACCAATCAAATCAGAGTAGTATAATGAGAAATAAA
This sequence comes from Phoenicopterus ruber ruber, assembly GCA_009819775.1. Lineage (NCBI taxonomy): Eukaryota > Metazoa > Chordata > Aves > Phoenicopteriformes > Phoenicopteridae > Phoenicopterus > Phoenicopterus ruber. The sequence continues at coordinate 182,064,868 of CM020215.1, read as the reverse complement.
ACCAAATCTTAAAAACACCTTCCCCCCACCCCTTCCTTCTTCCCGGGCTCAACTTCACTCCCGATTTCTCTACCTCCTCCCCTCAAGCGGCAGAGGGGGACAGGGAATGGGGGTTGTGGTCAGTTCATCACACATTGTCTCTGCTGCTCCTTCCTCCTCAGAGGGAGGACTCCTCACACTCTTCCCCTCTTCCAGCGTGGGGTCCATCCCACAGGAGACAGTCCTCCGCGGACTCCTCCAGCATGGGTCCTTCCCACAGGCTGCAGTTCTTCACGAACTGCTCCAACGTGGGTCCCTTCCATGGGGTGCAGTCCTTGAGGGACAGACCGCTCCAGTGTGGGTCCCCCGTGGGGTCACAAGTCCTGCCAGCAAACCTGCTCCAGCGTGGGCTCCTCTCTCCATGGGTCCACAGGTCCTGCCAGGAGCCTGCTGCAGTGTGGGCTCTCCATGGGGTCACAGCCTCCTTTGGGCATCCACCTGCTCTGGTGTGGGGTCCTCCACGGGCTGCAGGTGGATATCTGCTCCACCATGGACCTCCATGGGCTGCAGGGGGACAGCCTGCCTCACCATGGTCTTCACCACGGGCTGCAGTGGAATCTCTGCTCTGGTGCCTGGAGCACCTCCTCCCCCTCCTTCTTCACTGACCTTGGTGTCTGCAGAGTTGTTGCTCTCACATATTTTCACTCCTCTCTTCTGACTGCCATTGTGCAGGTTTGTTTGTTTTTTCCCTTCTTAACTATGTTACCCCAGAGGCACTACCACTGTCGCTGATGGGCTCAGCCTTGGCCAGTGGTGGGTCTGTCTTGGAGCCGGCTGGCATTGGCTCTATCGGACACAGGGGAAGCTTCTAGCAGCTTCTCACAGAAGCCACCCCTGTAGCCCCCCTGCTACCAAAACCTTGCCACGCAAACCCAGTACATCCTTACAATTAGGTATGTGTACTTTTAGTCATCAGTGATACATTACTGCAACATCTTACATGATATGTGTGAGCATATTAAAAGTATATTTTTCTAAAAAATGTAGTGCTGTCCTGACTCCTTTAAAGGCCCATTAATAAGATGAAGAGTTTATATTATCTGACAGCAGTGAGGGGTCAGTTCTCTGCAGGTCTAGCAGTATAACTTGGAATTCCACTTGTCCTTTGCATTTATAATTTAACTCAGAAATTTGTATGGCCATAAGCCCAGTCTAATATAGATGTGTTGTGTACTGTGAAAAAAATTATCAGCATCTCCAGGCTCACAAAGATTACTCTCTGAGAAGACTACTCCGTGAGAGGAACTGATATTTTAAGTCACAAATATGCTTGCAAAGAAAATTGATCAAGAGTAAATATGTTGAATAATTCTGTAATACACACTTAAAAAATGCTCTTCTCACAAAGTCAAATCTACATTAATGGTAATTTCTCTTTTACTTGGAATTTTCACACCTCATTTGATAGTAATTTTTGAAATTATGCCCTAAAGCCACTCTTAAGATCGTATAACTTAAAACTTACACTTTTATTAAATGAAAAATTATTTTTTACAAAATCCTGTTTTCATTCTTAGTTGTTATGGAGTTCTGAGAACCCATTAAGTATTCAGATGAAGTAAAAGTTTAAGGGAATACTGTAGACATTTTAACCAATGATTTTTTTCCTTACAAAGGTAGGATATGTAATATATTGCAGTTTAAATATTTAAGTTTAACTGTTTCTAGGAAACTTGTGAATGTTTCAATATTGCCATAGTGTGGTTGGATTTTCTGTTTGTTTTGGGTTTTTTTGATACGTCTGGAAAATCTTACAGTCTATTTTGGATTGATATGAGCATGGGTAGGTAGAAACTGCAAAAATCAAAGCTTAAAGTACTCAAGGAGATCAATGCTGGATGATTAGGCAAAGAAAGCGAGTTTTAAGAAAGGAATTTACCCAGCAAAATGAGATCACTTGGTGTGTTAACAGCAGGAGACACCTGTTGCCAGCATAGTGGGCAATGCAAAGAGGCATTAAATCTGGACCGGGAAATGGGAGTTGAAATGCACATGAAAGAGAAGTTCATTTTGCAAGGAAGCAAGCACTCTTTCTTTGTACTGAGACCAGCAAGTTTTCCATGCATTGAATATGTGGGTGAAGTTAAAACTACAGCTTAAACTGAAGCAGTCGTTTGACATTTCAGTAATGGAAAATGTCTTCTGCTTTCTTTGCCGTCTGTCTCCTCTTCGTCCCATGGCCCCACGCTGCTCCTTCATGCCTCCTTGCACAGGCTCTGGTGCTCTTCCCTTAATAGCCCACAGAGAGCTACAACTGAAAAGCCTTAGCACAAGGGCCCAGCGAATAGAGCAGAATTTTCTGTTCATAAGCAGGAATAGACGGATGTAACTGGTTTGTAGGTGGCAAACTGTTGGAGCTGCTCAGCTGTGACTTGCAACTGCATCCTAAATATATGTGAGCAGAACATTCAGCAAAGCTTTTGTGTAATGCGTAACTTCTGTCCTGCTCTTCACTGTCATCCACCTATTCATTCTTCCTAGAAGTTATGCAGTAAGTATTCAAGAACTGTATTAAAAAAAATAAACCAAGTTTCTAAACAGTTCTTTTGAATGCACTGTGAGTGTATTTTTTTGAATACCTAAAGAATGCTGACATCCTCCACCCTCCCCCTCGTGTCATTCTAACCTGTTACTGCAATAATTTCTTTGTGCATTTTGTTGTTTGTGTTGTAAACCTTTCCTTGCTTTCTCCTATGGATCTGCCAGTTTTTGCTATCTTTTGCAGTTATGCTTTGTGGTGTCATTTAATCTCAGTGTACATAGCCCTAGGTAGGCATTGTGCAAGTACTAGAAAACTCAGTCCTGGATCCTGGAATATTAGATTAATAATAAGCTGAAGGATGGAGATAATAAAATATAGAAGTTTTTGGAGCAGTGTACTAATATGAAACCTCTAGTGGTAATAGGAGGAGAATGAAAATGCTCTAAGAGAGATTTGTGGCCACCTTTGCTTTATAAAATATAATCTAGATCTTACATGGATAAGGAAGTAGGAAATGGAATAATTTAGAATGAGTCACAAGCAACTCATAAATTGAAAGCAAGCAGCAAGAAAGACTGGAAAAATAGAGTTGGTGTCAAGATGTGTGACCTAATTGACTGCAGAGTTATGATGGAAGAAATGTAGATGGCCCAAGTTTTTAGATTGAAGAACAGAAAAAACAAGGAGGTGAACATTAGAGAGACTTAGTTTTTCCTACAAAGGGCAGATGCTCTTCCAGAAGAGGGATGGCAATTTTGAGCGTGGTGTGGAGAGATTTTAAAGTAAATTAAGATAAAGATGAACCCAGAAAAAAATCCTTAAGATGGAAATAAAATAAAATGGCAATAGAAAAATGATGAAAGATCAACAGTGGTGGATTGAGGGTCAGTGATCAAGAAATAGTGGAAGAAAAGAAATGCAATTATTTGCAAAACAAGAAGCAAGGTTTAGTAAAGATATGGCTTGGCAAATTGTTATTTTGGAGAATGTTAGATCCAATGAGGATCAAATGTGAATAGGTAAGACCCAAGAAACAAATGAGAATGTGTCACCTGACGTGAAGATGGCAGACCTCAACAAGACGATCAGTAACTCAGTGGGGAGCCACTGTACATAGAGAAGAATGAGGGACCAGTTGAAAGGTGTTCTGTTGCTCATTCGTTTTTACTATCATTTAGCGCATTGCTCACTTTCATTTCATTTCATTATTTCATTTCATTTCATTTCATTCAGAGCCTCAAGAAAGTGAATGTGATTTCACATTTCACTCTTGCCTATTGTAATATAAATACTTGAATTGAAATGCAGGCATCTGAAGCTTTTCATTCTATATGTGAAGACAACTACACCGAAATAGAAATGTGTAAGACAAATTCTAGTTTTAATTTGATTTTACTGAATTCAAAGGATCAACAACATTAACTTTGAGATTTGATGAAGATTTTCTGCTCTAGAAATTTACTCTGATATCCTCAGAAGGAGGTTGGCTATTACAGGTGAGATGCAATGCACTAAACTATTTTATTTCTGTTCTTTTTGAGCAAAGACTACCAAGGTTACAAAGAAAAGATTCATGTCTAATTCGCTACAGTCTCTTGAAAACACCAGTATGCATTGCTAAATTTTCAGTCATGCATATATGCCATTTAGTTTTCCAGTTTTGGAGAAATCCAAATATCGAGCACTTGAAAGTTCACCAATTTATTCTTGAAGAGTGAGCTCTTTTATGTTCACAGAATCACAGAATGGTAGGGGCTGGAAGGGACCTCTGGAGATCATCTAGTCCAACCCCCTGCCAGAGCAGGGTCACCCAGAGCAGGCTGCACAGGGCTGCGTCCAGGCGGGTTTTGAATATCTCCAGAGAAGGAGACTCCACACCCTCCCTGGGCAGCCTGTGCCAGGGCTCTGGCACCCTCAATGTTCTGTCACCTTCAACGTTACATTGAAGCTTTGGCAAAGAATTTTAAGAAAACTTGCAATTGTGTCTGTCTTTGCTCTTTTGGCAAATAATATGGAACTATTTTCAGCTATTCGGGTTTCTTGGAGCATACTGAAAGAGCTAAAGGTATTTAGACTACTTCAGGCATCTAGCTTACCTTTTAACATTTTGATGCTAGTACAGCTTGCGTTGTCAGTGATGGGAGATTACGTCATATAGTAAGTTGAGGGTTTGTAGTAGGGCTAACAGTATTGCAAACTGTGTGGATTTTTTGGTCAGACATCTGCTTTTCTATCTTTTTTTCTCTCACATAATCAGTGTCTCTGAACCTCTTTATATGAGGGAATCAATAGTGCTGCAAGCAGTAAAAGAGGTAGACTGAGAAAAGTAAGTTTTATGGCAGGGTTCCATGGTTCTCAGCCTTTGGCTACGGTGAAACTAAAAGATATAAATCAATTATGCTGTATTCAATTGTGTTGAAAATCTGTTTTCTTCTACAGTTATTGCAGACTCTCTGTAGTAGGGCTTAATCTGTTGTTCTGGAAATACAGCTATGACCACAGACGTGCCCTGTAAATAGGAGACCTTCCCGTGAGGAATGTGGTTGTCTGTAACGGTTATTTTAAAAATGCGTGTTCATTGACATTCAAGCTGATGCAGAAAGAGACGTTTCTTGAGTAAGATCTGACTTTTCACAAGAGAAACAAAACTTAGGCTGTAGATTTTCCTTTCTGTCTCTTACAGTGAAATATTTTACTGCTGTGACTTGTTTTCTCTTTGTTATATGCATGCTGCCCTCTAAGACAGTTCCTGGGTGTTGGAATTGTCGATGAACTTTTAATGAATCACTCAGTGTTCTTGGTTTGTGTTCCTGTATGTTCCTATGTTGTGAATGAAAGGGAATTAACAGTGATATACTCAGTACTTTTTCCCAAAAGTGAATTTCTTACAGCATGTTCCCTCTAACCCTGGTGTCTGCTACAGTGTTAGGATATTAAAGAAACGAAATTATAACTGTTTCCCTGAGACACCATTTGACAATCATACTCATGGTCAGAAACTTTTTTTTTTCAGCCTATAATTTTTTCTTCTATTTGTCTTTGTTATCAGCTCTAATGCTCTTAAAATTCTTCTCTATCTTTAATGTGTACCACCTTCAAATATTCCATCAGATGAATGTTTTTCCTTTCAGTATTTCGTGACCAAAGTAAATACGTAGCTATTTTAATCTTCCTTTGTAAATCATTCTCCAGTCTCTTGATGATTTCTGTTGTTTTTTTTTTTCTCCGAATTCCATGTAATTTGTTAATATCTTTCTGGTATTGAGATGCCTAGAAGTGAATGCAATATTGCAAATATGTAATTACCTCTCCTGTCATTATTCAGAGGTTATATTTATTATTGCTGCACATAGCAAATTCATATCTAAATTGCTGTCCACTATAGTTGTAGGCTTTTTTCGTTATTAGTGCATCACAGATTTTTATCTACTGTTTCAGATCTCTCTTTCTAGTATTGCATATTGCCAGATGCTGTTCCTTGCATTTCCATTTCCTAGTTATTTTATTTCATTTCACACACATTTCTAAACTCCCAAAAGCTTATTTTTCTCTTGCTCTGGCAGGATATCGAGGTTATCTTGCTTCTTGAGTTTGTTGCCTGTAATGACTCTTGGAAAATAATTTCGCTTTAATATATATGCTTTTTTTCTGCAAATATTTAATAACTTCTGCTGCTGCCCTGGGGATTGAGTTTTGAGATTCTCCGTCTTGTTTTTGTTAGCTTTCCTAGGTTTGGAAAACCCACTCCCCTTATCTCACTTATTTTATTAAGTGGTCATCAGCACAGAAGCAGCGGTTGCTATGTGTGCATGAATTCATTCATACGTGTGTGTGTATATGTGTTGTGTGTATGTATGTATGCATATACCTACTCATGTATAATGCATTTACCTACTCTTCCATATAAAACAATGCTATTTACCTGCAGGAGGAGGAAGAAGAAACATATGAGCAAACTCTAGAATTCCGCAGAGGAGGTGATGGTCAGCCAAGACGGTCCACACGACCTACTCAACAATTTTATCAACCCCCAAGAGCTAGAAACTGATTAATAAGAAATAAAAGGTAAATATATGATACTGACATTTTATTTATCAGTTTAGATTTCAAGAAAAGTAGATCTGGATTATTCTATACTTCAGTGTTCTTCAGTCTTTGTGAAGTTCATGAGAGGAGTTTCTACAACTTTGCCAGTAGTTGGTTGCATAAGAACCTTGAGCATTGGGTTGCAGATGATGAATATTTTGAACAAATAAATTATTTTAATCACCATTTTACAAGCAAATAGACAACTTAAAATTCCTAGAAAAACTTTGTTTCTCATTTTAAAAAAAAAAAAGTATTAAGCAACAGCACATGTATGACCTACTTTGTTTCATACTGGTAATCTGTTTATAAGGAGCAAGCACAGAGCAGTGATTGCTACACCTACAGAGAACTGTTGATATTAAACCAGTGTCTTATAATTTAAGTGAAAGTTTTATGGTTGTGTCTTTTTAGTTTAGAAACCACTTGTTGCAATCACCTACATGGAAGATATGTTTGGCCTATTGCTTCAAAATTTTTTTAGGGCTATTGGTACATTCATGATAGAAGTTGGATATCTCTGTTTCTCTGGATTTTGTGACTGTAGGAAGAGACTTAATATACCTGTGGGAAGAGGGAAGGCAATAAAAACACTTTGGCAAATAGCACTTTAACTTTGCTTTATGTAAGGACTCATGCGGTCTGAGCAGTCTTTTACTTGACACTTTTACACCTGATAGGAGCAGTGAGTTTCTCTCACTCACGTACAGTGGACCAGCTTCTTCTCTGAAATAAGTGGCTGCAGTCCCTGCTGAACTTAATACTGTCCATCTCTGTCCAACTTAGCCATTTATTTGGATAAATATTCTTTCTATTGTTTTGCTTAGCATGGGAAGGAGAATTTGCAACACTAAAATCTAAAATCTGTGAGTTCACCATTGAATGGGGAGGTGCAAGGCCTAAGAGTATTTACTATACTCTGTATCTTGAGGATATGCTTGCACCTGTATTTTATTAATTAGCAGAAATTAAGGGGTTATATATCATCCTCAGAAAATACACCTGATATGTACATTCAGAAATCTAAAAAGGCCAGCCAGATAAAACCATTATAATTCTTTTACTAAACACATCAAGTATGCTGCACTGCTTTCATTTTACTTGTGGATCTTCTAAATCCTTGATTTTCAAATGTTGATTGAAAGTCTATCCTGAACAAAGCAAGCTTTGTAAAGTTGCATGCTATTTGGTGTACATCTACAATGTGTCTTTGTCTTGCATCCGATTTCTTTTTTTCCCCTGCTAGCCAGTTTATTTTTACTGACCTCTTTTTAATTCCTTTCCTTGCTCCAGTCCTTCACCTTCAGTTGGCTTAATAGGTGCTGCTGCTCTCTGCAGCTTTTGATATTTCTGATATGCAATAAAGTATGATTTTACTTCTTTTGATCATATGCTAAAATACCTTTTTCATTTGGGGGAGTACTGGCAATATAAGAGCAAAATTTATTCCTGAGTCTTGCCAAGGTGGTAATTATTCTATTTTTGCCCATATCATTCGATTTTCTGTTTTAAGTGAGTGTATCAATCACTATCAATAAGCAGGTCGTGAGATAATTGATGCAGAAATAATTCTGGCATATGCACTGAGCTGAGTTCTAAACCATCTCAGTCAGTTCAGAGGAGTGTCAATGTGATCAGCTGAATGAAATGTGTTCAGTGTAGACAGCAGTCAAAACCAGGGAGGGTTTTTTGTGTCTTTAGGTAATATTTTTGGTATTTCTCTAATTTTACAGTATAAATCTAGAAAACTATGTTTGGCTTTGGTCAGCTGGGAGAGGGGGGGAAACAGACATTGAGAGAGAGTGATAGTAACTGCTGTATCTCAAGAAGAGCGAATGAATTGTTAACAAGTAAGGAAAACCTTTGTAAGGCACAGGCGGTTGTTCCTTGCAGGTTTTCTTGTGCCTTGCTTTGAAGATTCTAACAGGATCCTGATTTAAATGGACAGCAGACTTGGTATCAAAACCCTACCTACCATAAAAAATAAACAGTTACAGCCCTTCCCCTGCCCCAATTCAAATACTATTGCTTTCTGTCAGACATCTCAAAATAAAGGGGTTAGATACAGGTGGTAAATAGTGTCAGTTAAATAAACCTAAAAGCATTTGTCAACAAGTGGCAATGGACTCTTCTCATCCAGGAAAAAAAAAAATCAAGGTATATTTTGGCAAATGTATCATGACGCTGAATATAATTTTTCAGCAACTACTTACTTTGCTTTAAAAAGCACATCTTTTATTGACAATACTTCCAGATATAGCTGCCTTCATCATAATTTAAAACTCTCTTTCTCAGTTGATGAAATGAGATATTTCCCTCTTCTGGCCCAGGACTGTTTACTTCAACATCTGCTCAAGTTAGATAGACAGTACCAGTTTGTCACCCAAAACTTGTTAACCCAGTGCAATGTACAATCACTGCCAGCTTAAAGCTGGTACATTTTGGCTACTTTTGTAAACCTAAATCTGTTGGAATATTATACACTTTATCTTCTACAATACAAATAGCAAATATTGTAGGAGTTATACAGACCTTAAGTAGTCATCACGTAAGCAGCAATTCATTATGAGAAAATACAACTTACTGCTTGATAGGAAGATTTGTTCCCTCTAGATCGAAACATTCAATGCCATCTTCTTTGGCTGCTGTAACTGAATTGTCTTGAACTTTAATTAAGTGGAAACTGTCTCTAAATAGCTAAAATGTAGTCAATTAGAATATTTGTATATTTTATATTAAAATGATTTTCTATATCTAGCTATTTTAATTAGCTGCTTTATCAGATTTAGGTTTGTATTTGGAAAATTTCCAGTATTAAGCTCAACTACATTTCAACATAAAATATAAAGTAACAGCTATTGGATGTTAACACCAAAAAGAAGTTGTCAAGATATGAAATTAAATACATTGATCTTAGATTCTTGAAATACTAGGATCGCTCAGGTAGAAAAGGGAAATAGAGAGGCAAGAGATGTCCTCTGTATAGAGGTTGGGTGGTGCTACTTAAGCATAGTTACCTCCTATATTAGTTCCAGTCAAAACAATCCTTTATTTCATCTAGAATTTGTAATATGGATTTTTTCCTCTACCACTGTGTTCTAGTGAATATTTGGAAAACTGAATATCCTTTCTCTTCAAGAGTGCGGCATTTGCAGTCATCTCTGAATAGTGTCAAAGAGTGGAAATTCTTCCTCAGTTTAAGAACACTCTGTTGCCAATCTTTTTGAGGATAAAAATGTTGTAGTGCTGTATCCAGGTGCTTTTTCTGTGTGGTACAGACTAGCTTTCACCTGCTAGATTTGCTTTCTGAAGCTCATGTAAAGTCCAGTGTAGCTGCCCTCATTTGCCTTGTTTGAAAGGTAAAGTGATGTGAGGAGGTGTTTATTGTGATACTGTGGTGGACATATTTATCAGGTATGGCTCACAGCTCCCCATAGTACATCTCGTGCTACCATATATCTTATACTTAGGTTGCATTTTGAAATGCATTACACGTGACCCAATGAAATACTCGTTGAAGACAGTGGAATTAGAGAGAAATCGGTAATGAAAATCTAGTAAGCTTTTCCAAAAATAAGTGGTGGATGTAATCGATTCTCTGATTTTAAATGTAGGCAGAAAATCAAACAGTCCTTTTCTAAATTGCTTCCAGCTTACCCAGACTTGTACAGCAGTGTAGCTTTAATGTCTTGACCTGTAAAAGTTCAGGAATACTGAATGTCAGTTCCTAGAAGTGGATTTCAATATGTTTTTTCCTCCTTTTTATTCCTTAGAACTTTTGAGAGCATGGCATAATGTTCTTATTTCAAGTTTTTGGTAACCTGTTAGATGAAGACATGATTTATCAGGGGAAGTTTTAAGGGATCCAGTGAGACATAATTTTACCACAACTTTCCACTGAAGGATGCTTTACCTCTTCACCAGATCATTGATTAATCACACCTTTACTCCCTGAGAGGGGAGTACCTCTGTATTATGTAAAGTAGCTTAATTTTTTTTCCTGAAAAGAGATGGAGAGCCCTTGTTGTTGATTATTTTGTATTATAAATTGGTAAATTCTTTAGAATTTTAATATTGTAGTATTTAACATTTAAAATGCCAAAGTGCCTTGTTCTCAAAGGCAACTGAACCAATTCTAAAAGTAAAATTTGCGGGTCATATTTGTATTGAGTATGACAGGGACGTGTCAAAGATGAAACATTAGGTCCCTACAGTAGACATATCAGATCAGACCCAAAAGCTCTTAGACCTACCTGTATAATGTTACATCACTTGACAGGGAGGACTTACTAGCACCGGTACAACAATGCAGAAATGAAGCTATACTGCTTCCCGGATTAGTTTTCAGCATACTCATTTAGGTGTTGAAGTTGCCCTTGCCAATCTGGAATTAGTATTGACCAATATCAGCTCATAATCTATGTCTACAGTGTAATGTAGTCTTAAGTATGAGGAGGCTTAAGTTTTTAAAAGCCTGAGTTATTTTTTAAAAGTGGAATTTGCATCCATGGGATTGTTTAGCCTGGACAAGAGAAGGCTCCAGAGAGAACTTATTGCAGCCTTTCAATACTTAAAGGGGGCTTATAAGAAAGATGGGGACAGACTTTTTAGTAGCACCTGTTGCGATAGGACAAGAGGTAATGGTTTTAAACTAAAAGAGAGTAGACTCAGACTAGATATAAGGAAGACATTTTTCACAATGAGGGTGGTGAAACACTGGCACAGGTTGCCCAGAGAGGTGGTAGATGCCCCATCCCTGGAAACATTCCAGGTCAGGCTGGACGGGGCTCTGAGCAACCTGATCTAGCTGAAGATGTCCCTGCTCATTGCAGGGGGTTTGGACTAGATGGCCTTTAAAGGTCCCTTCCAACCCAAACCATTCTATGGTTCTGTCCTTCTGAAGAGCTTCTTGCTACACTGTTTTATGCTTTGGGTATTACGAACAATTGCTACAGACTTGCAGGAAGTCTTGAATTGGTATTTATTATGAAGATAGTGATAGAGTAGTCATGTTAAGGTGAAGTAACAGAAGTATGGGGTAGTCAGTACCTCACTGTGGTTGCAGTTGACCTAGAAATGATCATCTATTAATATCCAGCAGTGTGAGGCAGAGAACACTAACTCAGAATTTTATCAGAGCACTGAATTGAGAGCCCTTGAACCCACTCTAGGTTGTTTAGGTGTTGTGGTTTAACCTCAGCCAGTAACCAAATACCACGCAGCTGCTCGCTCGCCCCACCGCTTCCCCAGTGGGGTGGGGAGGAGAATTGGAAAGAAAGGAAAACTCGTGGGTTGAGATAAAAACAGTTCACCAGGACAGCAAAGAAAAAAATATAATAATAATTCTATTATATATTCATAATTATAATAATAAAATATAATGATAATAGAATATATGAAACGAACGATGCACAGTTTTTCACCACCCGATGACTGATACAGGCCATCCCAAGCGGCGATCATGGAACAGCAATATTCCCCAGTAGCAATCTCGGAACAGCAAGTTCCAGTGAGAGCAAGTGAGGGAACGAACAGCTGAACGAACAAAAGTGCCCTATGATATGGAATACTCTCTTTGGCCAGTTTGGGTCAACTATACTGGCTATACTTCTCCCATGTTTTTGTACCTGCACATTAGCAAAACCTGGGAAGCTGGAAAACATCTTTGATCTCTTAGCAGCAGCTAATAACATCAGTGTATTATCAACATTCTTCACATACCAAATCCCATGCTAAATCCAAAGCACAGTAGCTACTGGGAGGAAAGAAAATTAGCTCCGTCCTGGCCAAAACCAGGACATTAGGCTATGAGTCAGATACTAGCTTTAACAGGTCTGTAAAATAAGATATTCCTCTTAGAGAATCAAGATATAAGAGCTAGAATCTTAACAATAATAAAAATACATCCTGAGTCTATACTTCCTGGATAGAATGTCATGATAGTATGAAAAGGAAGGGGAACAAGTAATCAGAAATGAGTGTTTTGAAGGCTCATAGCTTTTGGAGGAGCTTAAAAGTGTGAACCTATGAGTGCTTGGTCATTATCTGTTTCTTGGGTCTTCCTTTGCTCCATGACAGAATTAATCTACACCTTGTCAAACTTGCTATAAAATCTGTATTGAAGTCCTTACCAATGGAGAAACTGCATTTTTGTGAGAAGTCACTGCCAGAAAGCGTTCTTTCCTTGTATTATACCAATCGTATTTATGGCATTGAAGTGCAACCTTCTGATTTATTCTTTAAAAGACATACATCTCTGTGAGTACTGAAAAGCAGATATCCACTCTTTTGGAGGAAGAAGATAAATTAACAGTAAAGTGTAGGTTGCACAAAGAGCAGAGAGTTTTTATGCTTATCTATTGTATTTTATTTTTTTTGTTTAGGAACCTTTTCGGGGTGGGGGGAAATTCACTGGCAGCTCCAACTTGCTGAAGACTTCTACAAGAAATTCTGGCTTTTTCCAAGCAACAGGATGGAACAAAGAAAGCTCGTGTGAGCAGAAGGAATTTGGACCTGACACCACAAGAGACTTTTTTAAAGTTCTTAGTTACATGAAGCTGAATACTTTTTACATATGAAAGGCAAATTGTCATTGCTGCCATCAATAAAACCACAGTGCACTATTCTATTCTTTGCCTTGTATTCTTTTTACTGAGCCTCCATTGTTAGTTAACGTAATACTAATGTATCATGATTTTTATTCATTTTGAATTGACTTTGGTTCTAATATTGTTTATAGTAAAGTAAAAGTAAACTTTATATTTTCTCAAAAGCAGACAGGATTGGACCTTTAGTTTAGATTTTAGGCTAGCATTAGTGAAACATGTTAAAAATTTTCAGCTAATTATTGTACAGTGAAATTCTGAATAGGTTTTGACTGTGTTTTCTGTGTTTATTTTCCAAAGTTGCTGAAGGCCAAATTACAAATTTGCCTATCATATTTTTCATGATCTGTGACTAAGAGATCGAAGGGGAGGAAAAAAACCCCATCAGTTTCAATAGTAATTTTCTACATAATTTTAGGTAAATATTTTCTTTTTAGGAGTATTTATATTACAAAAATAGAAACATTTCTAGAAGGTACAGGAAAGTAGTTTAAACAAAGAATACCGAAAGATGCATATGAGTACTTTAAACGTAAATATGTGTATACATGCACACATGTGCAACCTGTTGAATAGTAGATTCTAACTTTCTTGTAGCTTTAAACTCTGCTTTTATTGCTTCATATTACTAGAATTTTTTCAATTATCATTGATGCTTGAAAGAATCTTATGTCAAACTACTTTTCATTCTGAGCTATATCTTTGCATCTTATGCGATTATGACAAATAGTTGAAATTTCACTATTTCTTTAGCTTGAGAAGCACTCAAGATCTATGTACCATGCAAATCCCTTCTAAGCTCTATTCTGATCATTTAATTAAGATTGAAATAGCACATATGTTTTGAGGTAGTTCTGTAAAGACAGAATTTTACCTGAGAGATGTATTGATGGTATAAGCTGTACGGTTATTTCTACTGAATTTCCCTCTGAGTGCTCATACAAAACTCTGTTTGGACAGAACCTGGTTTATTTGGATGAAAAGAAGTTTTATACTGATGATGTAATTGAATGTATTTGCAGTACGTAATGTGGATTACTGTCCGAATGCAGTGACATCTTAGCAAGCACATAAATATTTGCAGAATAGTAAGGAACCAAATGTTTTCCTGCCTTAATGGATCCTAAGCAGCTTCTTGAGAATTATAACGCAATTCACGAATAATTCTAAAGAAATTTGGAAGCTTAAAACATGACCTGTACCATGTTGAAGTTCTTCACTATCAACTGACACACAACAAATTTTATGAAGTTTGTTAGATTGAAGTTTAGAAACCACTTTCCAAATACTATGAATCATTCTGGTCAGTTCTGCTAAATTGTACCAGCAAATAAATAAATTGTAGATCTAATACACTGGATGTTGGATGCTTTACTTCCAGAATTATCGCTAAGACCACTGACGGCAGCTATTCAGCTTCATAAAGCTGTGTAGCCATAGCATAATTTTAAAAAGCAGTTTTGATTTTTCTTTACAAATAGACTGTGCATTAAATGAGAGCCCTACAATCAGTGTACCAAAGCAATTTCTGAAATTAAAATAACTTTTATGTCCTTTTGAGCTTTCATTCTTGCTGTGAACTGAATCATAAAATTCAGAAAACTGCAGTCTGATTTAGTGAACTGTAAAAAATAAAGCCTACTTATAAAAATTTGAAGACTGTAGAAATACAATGCAGCATTTCTCTGTAGTGGTTGTGGCATTCTGAAATTACCACATGTATGTGCAGCTGTCTGTAGACAAATGAAATATATTTGAGAATGTTGGTTTTGTTTGTAAAAAAGTAAAGACCGCATCCTGATCTTTTCACTGGTGCTGAGGAACCGGAAAGCCAGGGTAGGCAGACAGCTGAAGAGTCTCGTTGAAAAGACATGTTGTCTTTGTGTGTTTTATGATTCTTTTCTGGTTTGGTTTCGACTGAAATAACTTCTTTTGAAAGCTCTGCCTGTTTAAGATCTGAAAAAACAGTGATTGAGTAGATAAAAGCTCTTTGCGTCAACCTGTTCTAAAAGCAAGAATTCATATATTCATGCTTTTATTGATTCCTGTATCTGGAAACAACATGATGATAAACTAGGTATGTATATAAATTGTTTTCTTGATTTGCATAATCCATCAAAACCACAAATATAATAATTTGCCGGTCACAATGTAGTATAGTTTACATACATAAGAACAACATTAATTTATTTAGCTTTTATGTTTAGAAAAAGTTATCACAAGTAAGTAGATGTAAAAGTTAACTTCTAATTTGTCAAAAGCAACAGCAAAAGCAAGCTCCTGAACTCTGTGGGGCTACATCTGTGCAGTTAAAAAAGGCTGATGCGGAGCGCTGGATCCTGATGATCCGCGCTATTTATTTACTAGCTTGATTTCTGACTGTTTTGGAGTGCTCTTGACTAGCTGTTTCTAAGACAAACCTGTTGCAAGGAAAATTTGCCCTTTGCAAGCTGGACATGAGCCAATCTGTGCCTCTTGACCTGTGAACCAGTAGGTGCCTGGTCTGTGGTTATATTCCAAGTTGGTAATACTATCATTGAATACAATTTTATATTACTTTTTTTTCCCCTTTATATTGTTGAGATATAAAATCATTTTGAAACAAAGAGTGGAAATGTTCTGGTTTTATCTTACATGTTTTCAGAGTTTTGTAACAAAATCTCATTTGAAGTTGTCATGTTTTCATTTAAAATTCTGCCTTGGACTAACATCTTCTGACAGATATTCATATATATTTTTTAATATATTTATTAATATAGTTTTTTCTTTTGTTACTAACAGGTACTTTCCAATTAAGTCTTTGGCAACAACTGTACAAAGCATTTTGAGGATCACTTGTCAAGGTTGCTCTTCCAAGAAACACTGCTGGAATTGTCTCTGCAGAATCTCTCTGTAATGACTTGAGCCTTATGCAGATGAAACTTGTTGGGAATGTGGCTTTCCAAGGCAGTATTAACAATGCATATTTCCATTGGGTGGCAACAGGTTGATACCACAGGAAGGACAAATCTTACCCATGAGATGCATTTGGCATTAGATACGGAATGAGTAAAAGCTTAATGGAAGATAAAGATTTAGCTTGAGGTAAATCTGAAGAGACGTTTGCAAGAGAACTCCCAAACAGCCAAACTAGCTAATGAAGGTTGGTCTAATATTAGCCAGGTAGCTGAAATAATGTGGCAGGGTAGGGTAAACAGTCCTTTTCTAGCAGTAGGGTTGGAGAGGACTTCATACGGAAAAATCTCCAGTGCTTTTGTGCATACAAAGGAACATACCATTCGGAATGATTGACTATAGATGCTTTCTTGAAGGAGAATCCCAGTTCGACTGTGCTTTCATCATGTGACTTGATCCAAGTCCAGTAAAATCTTACAACTTTCTTGAGAACTTGAGAACTCAAGAATGGCTAATTGCACAATTTTAGCAAGCTCAGTTCAGCTTTCTACTTGCTATACAACTGTTGAGGCATTCTCTCATTTTTTTTGTCCTTTCTGAAATCTTTTAGAGCAACCTATTGCAGGAGAGCAGCTAAACTACGGAAGGTCCACCAAACATCTAGGCACTGACCTTCTCATAGCATGATATGCATATGAAAAGCTTTGTGTATTAGTAGTATCCTTCGAAGCAATGGTAAAGACTCTTAATTACTTTTGTTTTCCCCCCAATACTCATATCAATTGCTTATGTTGGCCTATTCTGGCTTTAAGTTACAGTTTTGTTTTGGGGTTTTGAGAGTGGTTCCAAATAATTTAAAAAGTAAAGATAGAAATTACATCAATACTTAATTTTCCCACAAGATTGAGACACCATAAAAAGTCAGTTTTCATACAAACACATGGGCTGCTGATGGACATAATTATATTCTGGAAATTATGGTGGTATGAATGAAACCAGAATCTAGTATATGTTAAAAATAAATCTTACGTGTGTTCAAAAGGCAAATGATTAGGTGTATAATAGCAACAGAGCACTATAGATGGTCTAAAAAAAATTCTGCAGCTGCTTCTAAGGAAAATGTTTGCAATTGTATTATATTGCCTTGTAATATTTCATGCAACTTCACTAATCTATTTCTATCTTAAAATGGATGCATAGGTAAGTATTGTGCAGAAGATATGTCATTTTCAGGCAGTTTAGTATGTCATGGGATCTTGAATGCTTTGCTTTGATTTTATACCATATATTTCTAAACTGCAAAGGTTAAAGAACATAAATAATATTTTATATTTGTTTTATAGTCAAAATAGTCTTAATCCCAAGTATATTTTGTTAGCCATTAGATAAATGGCTATGCCTCTGCTAAAACAGCTGTAATCTTACATGACTGTGCACAGATGTAAGTCTCAATTAACCATCTATTTTGTGCTGATTATTCTTCTATGGCTACTTAGCAAAGGAACTTGGTTTGTTTACAACAAAAATAAAAGTAAAAAGCAGAATAAATAAGGGATGCTCTATCATTTTGACATGCCACAAATGAAACTGTGTGTTTTGTGCTGGAGGACTAGAATAGCATGTACAAAGTCAATGTTCCATGTGCTACTTGAATAAGTAAAATAGCTTTCTTCAAACTTCAGATTTTTTTTAAATGTAAAAATTTGATCTTCCCCTCCCCTCCATCCCTTAAAAAAGGTTTCATCCCAGTTTAATTGATGGGATAATACAGATGATCTACTCTGGCATTTCACTGCTCTTGCCACATCAGTCTCTTTGGGTATATTATGATCAAATGCTCCCAATAAGAGATAGTCTTGATGGGCAAGTACTAAGTGTGTTTTTTACTCTGATTGGTTGGATTACAACGTATGTCAAAACTTGAGATTTAGCATTATATATGGCAAAGTTGAGATATGTCATGCTGATATAAATCAGGAGTAGGAGCTATAGTTCCTATAGTTTCAATGTACTCCAGCTGCAGAAGTGACAATAGAATTCAGCCTGTGCTGCTCCATTTTACTTAGTTGCTTTAACTTTGAACTCTCATTTTCCAAAGGAAAAATAAAGAATAAATTCTTACAGCTATACACAAAACACTGAAAATGTGACTGAATTTAAAACAAGAAGCTGATGCCTACTACGTATTTAGAAGAAACAAAAAGTTGCAAGAGTTGTGAAATGTGAAAACGTGCCACGCATGTCAGCCAGGAACCTTTGTGCTCTGTGACTGTGGCATCTGGCATTTTTTCCAAAACATTGAAGATCTGAACAATTCTGATATAGAATTGTCATATTTGAAAACAACTTATCCTAGCACTTTATTCAGTCTCTGTACCCCATGAGGAACCTGGATTTAGTTGCCTCTGGCACTCTAACTTTCTCACAGCACTTTGCAAGAAGCCAGACAACAGCTGGGAGTCTCAGATGAAGGTTCATAGAGAAGTTAAGATATTGATGTTGGTTTACGAGTTCCTCCTAACTTAATGTGAGGGGCTGCACTCTGTACCCGGGTGAACCTCATGAGGTTCAACAAGGACAAGTGCAAGGTCCTGCACCTGGGTCAGAGCAACCCCCGGTATCAATACAGGCTGGGGGATGTAGGGATGGAGAGCAGCCCTGCCGAGAAGGACTTGGGGGTACTGGTGGATGAAAAGCTGGACATGAGCCAGCAATGTGCGCTCGCAGCCCAGAAGGCCAACTGTATCCTGGGCTGCATCAGAAGAAGCGTGGCCAGCAGGTCCAGGGAGGTGATTCTGCCCCTCTACTCCGCTCTGGTGAGACCCCACCTGGAGTACTGCGTCCAGCTCGGGAGCCCCCAGCACAAGAAGGACATGGACCTGCTGGAGCGGGTACCGAGGAGGGCCGCAAAAATGATCAGAGGAAGGGAGCAGCTCTCCTATGAAGACAGGCTGAGAGAGTTGGGCTTGTTCAGCCTGGAGAAGAGAAGGCTCCAGGGAGACCTTATTGCAGCCTTCCAGTACTTAAAGGGGGCCTGTAAGAAAGATGGGGAGGACAGACTTGTTGGCAGGGCCTGTAGTGACAGGACAAGAGGTAATGGTTTTAAACTAAAAGAGAGTAGACTCAGACTAGACATAAGGAAGAAATTTTTCACAATGAGGGTGGTGAAACACTGGCACAGGTTGCCCAGAGAGGTGGTGGATGCCCCATCCCTGGAAACATTCCAGGTCAGGCTGGATGGGGCTCTGGGTAACCTGATCTAGTTGAGGATGTCCCTGCTCATTGCCGGGGGGGTTGGACTAGATGGCCTTTAAAGGTCCCTTCCAACCCAAACTATTCTATGGTTCTATGAATCACCATAGATTGCAAAGGAACATTGGTAGGACAAAGCTTAGTTGGTAATAACAAGAGGTAATTATTCAAGTAATTGAGGGCTCATCAGACAGTAATGGTCTGTGCTTCAGAAGACAAGTGAAAGCTTTGCTCAGTAAGAGGGATTTGCAGTATGACTTTATGGCAGGGAGTACCTCTTACTACAGCATACCATGTGGTATTCATTATTCTAATTACAATTTCTATGCATTTTTTTTGCTCTTACAATGTCTCATCTCCTTGTAAAATACTAGGTAGATCCAAAAATAGGCTATTTTTAAAGTAATTTAAAGAAAGCAAAGGTAAGGATATAATTGTGATAGAATGACTTGGATAGTACAGTCTCTAAGCCTGGCTGATCTAATGCTGCTACCGTGGATTTGCTCTAATATGTTTCTAAAATAGTTTGACTCACAGTCCTTGTATGCCGGATGGCTGTCACTCAACAGAACAAAACCATGCTCTGCTAGCAGATATTGGAGTTTTGTGTCAACCTGCTGATGTTTCTTGACAAGGTGTTGACTTGACTGGTTGTTAAACTCCACCTTGAATATAAAGACAAGCAAAGTGTTGAGCACACCTGACACACGAACTCGGACAGTAGTAACTGAGCCTGGGGAAGAAGAGGTTGCTTATTACGTTGTTGATATTGCCAGTATGAAGCAACTTTTTTATCTTAAATATGCTGTTTGGGATGCTTTGAAGTAGGGCAGGGAGGCCACCTGCTGACAGCAATATATTACGTGATATGGTAGGACCCAGAAGCAAAGTAGTCTAATGCTGTCAGAGTAAAATCTCTGTGCTAGGTAGTTGTTTCCAATGTGGAAGAGAAAAGAGTGTCTTGGACAATGTCAGGAGCACAGCTAGCCCTGGGCACAAGATTAACAAAGTCTGACAAGCATCGACTTGGCAACAGAGAAGCTGGACTAATGTGTCTGTTCCCAGCAGCGGGACCTGAGGAACAGGGAGCTCCTGGCATGGTCTCCAAACTGCCCGCAAAGAAACTTGGAACTGAACGAATCGTAAGGGTAGGCATATCCTGAAGTGCCCATTTAATGAAAAATAAATGCTCTTTTCCTCCAGGACTTGCTCTCAATGGGTGTGTTTTGTTGCTAGCAGTTACTAGCAGGAGCTGTAACATATATCTGTTTATCCCGTAAAGCTTGGAATAGACTGTGCTGGTCACAGAGTAATCTGAAAGATCGGAATATCCTATTTTCTGTTAGATTACCACATCACTTTAAGTACATTTCTTCCTCTATATTTGCCTGTGGACTGCAGAATTGAAGCATCACCTGAGGATTTATGTGAGACTAAATTTTAAGAGCCTACATTATTGAACCTTTTTTGGTCCAGTTCCTCCAGTCGCTTAGTTGAATGTACCAAATATGAAAGTTGTTAGCGTATTTAAAACTTTTCTCTGCATGAGGATTTATACTGTGAGTTCATTTATTATGAGCTATGAAATGCTGTAAGATAAATAACCCAAAATACGATATAAAAGTCAACATCTATATGTGATTAATTGAAGATGTTATGGAGGAGAGACCTCAGCTGTGCTTGGCAAATTCAAAAAGTACTTCCAATTTATCTCATGTCAAGTAATATGTAATGAACAAGATTAAATTATAATGCTGTGGTTCATTGAGCATGGTTGATTAAGATCATTGTTCATTCACCTAAGGCCTGTCGTTTAATATTTACGTTGTTAGAGAAATGCATGACTCGGAGCCTAGCAGTGCTTACCTTTTCAAAGAAGAGATATTTATAGAACATAGTTTGTTATAAATATCTTAGTACACGTAAGCCTGGGCCTAGAATACATTGAAATGTGTTCTCTGTGTAATAACTAGATCTCGTAAGGGTATGTTCTTTACCTCCTGAGCTAATTATACTGGTAGAAATCCTCCTGTTGCCAAGATTTGTGATCGTTTAAGGGGGCATTCCCTTTCCCTTATGGAAGCAGATTACAGTAGTATAAACACTATGACTGTGCCAGTATAGCCAAAGCAGAATGATTTTAATTCACGTCCTTGTGTCATGCGTCCATGTGCTCTGTCGCACGAGCAGCGTAAGGACCTGCTCTCGAGGGCTTGCTGGGCGATGTTTGAAATGGGCTGGCTCGCCAGCTGGAAGATGGGGAGCTGGAAGATGCCCTGCCCCGGGCGGTGGGAAAGACAAGGGGCTGCGCTACTCCGCAATACAGAGGCTGCGAATGGAAATCAGAATCTCTCCCTTTTTCCTCCTTACTGTGTAAACAAAGTAATTCACGCAACCTTTTTCCACTGAACATTCTACCCATGCTTCACCCCACATATTTTTGGCTATGTGGTAAGAGCAGTCTTAAGAAGAGCTGACCTCCTTCTCTTTGTCTTGTCCCACCCATACCGCCTTTCCTAGGGTGGGTTGTACTAACCTGATAGGACACTTTTATTTATTCTTCTGCACAGGCAAACAATCCTGCAGTCAACGGAGCCTATTGTAATCAATAAGCCTTTTACCTCGTAATTCTTACGATTTTCTGTTGCAATTAGGGTATAACTTGGCAACAAGTAGGAGTGAATGCTGGCTGTATTTCACTCATTTTCTGATTGAGAGAGAAAATAGAGAAACTGCTGCTACTTTTATTGTAGCAATTAATGGTAAATCTAGAGCAGCCAGACCTGAAATGTCATTCATCTCTCTCCGCTCTGCGTATTCTTGATTTGCTACCCTACTTCTGCGCGTTACCTTCACCCATTTTTGCATTTTTCTCAGTCATTTTACGGGAATCCATATTTGCATTAATGGGTTTAAGTGCTCTTTTAAAGCTATGCAGAACTGCGTTTCTTCTAACTAGAGCTGAGGATTAACTTTTGCACTAGAAAAATGTTTTAAACCTCTACAAACAGAACAGAGTTTTGAATACCTGGAACACGGAGTCGATGTACTAAAGACTTTTTTTTTTATAGTGCAGAAAACAATTACTGTATTGGAAGGCTATATGGTGCAATATAGAAACGAACTAAAAAAAAAAGTCATAATTACAAATAAGCATCTGTGTCAAAACCAGTTTAAAAACTCTGCAAATATATTGTTGAAATCGTCACTTCTTACATGAAAATAAAAATTGTTGCTTTCAGAAATAATATTTAATTGTTTTGGGTTCTAGCAACAGTTTTAACATCATTTTTTGCTCTGGTTTGATACCTTTGTTTTGAATTGTGGAGTCTCTGTTTCTCTGTTATAGTAATTCTGATACTATGGTTTATGTGATACTTTTCTTTTTCTAGGGAATAAGATTTCTCTGCATGCTGATATCCCTAAATTTCAGGCTTAACTCTGTTAAAAGTAGAAGAAACTTAAGTCTGTCCAGGATATACAAGAACAGTAGAAATTTTCTTGTTTGTATAGTAAAATAGGGCTTGATTCTGAAAGGAAATCTAAATAACCTTTGTAGTCCTCAACTTGAGAGGTCCACTTGAATGACAGGAAGCTCATGGAATTTGTGTGTTGAGCTGGATTAGCTCAAAGCTCACATTTCAGTGATGTAGTAACAAGTAGATAACTTTTTTCCTCAAAGAAAAAAAAAATTAAATAAAATTCCTACATTGTGCTTTTGTTGGCTCCTCCTCGCCTTTGTGGTTTTTAAAATATATGTTCTAATAAAACATTTGAAATGAGCTTTCTGTTTGTGCTGTGCTGAAAACACTGTGAAAAGGTGTCACTGATTATGAATGCAGACAGATTCACTAAATAAGCTTATAAAATACAAAAATATTTTGTCTCCAATATTTTACTTACAAAATAATATTCAAAATTACTGTTCAAATGAGGAGAAGCACTTTATGACAATTTCTTTTTAAATATTTAATTAGGAAGTGCTTAATCTAAACATACAAAATTATTTCCCCCCCCGAGGTACATGGGAAATCAAGAAAATGTTGCTCATCCTAATTCGCAGTAGCCATTCTCTGTCAGTATGTATTAAAGACTAGAATAATTATAAATAGCTAAGAATACTAAACATATGTGTTTATGTATGCATTGCCTACTGCCAAAAAGTATGGTTTCCAGGAACTGGAAAGGAATCTTGCCTGTTCCTATTAACACCCTTGAAAGAGCCGAGTTAAGCTAACCACAGTGTCTTTTACAGGCTGCATGGATTATTTTCTTCACATGGTTAAGGTCTCATTATTTGGAAGCTTCTTCAGCAAAACTCCCTTTTATAAATGCTTAGTCATTCCTTATTACATTGGAAGATTTCATAACCCCAAAAATTATTGTAATCTTGGATCCCTTTGAGGGATCTAGACCTAAAATTCCTTGTTATAGAGCATGTGCTGGTTTTGGCTGGGATAGAGTTTATGTTCTTCATAGTAGCTGGTATGGGGCTCTGATTTGGATTTGTGATGAAAAGAGTGTTGATAATGCAGAGATGTTTTAGTTACTGCTGAGCAGTGCTTACACAGAGTCAAGGCCTTTTCTGCTTCTCACCCCACCCCACCAGCGAGGAGGCTGGGGGTGCACAAAAAGCTGGGAGGGGACACAGCTGGGACAGCTGACCCCAACTGACCAAAGGGATATCCCAGACCATGTGACGTCATGCTCAGCATATAAAGCTGGGGGAAGAAGAAAGGGGGGGATGTTCAGAGTGATGACGTTTGTCTTCCCAAGTAACCGTTAGGCGTGATGGAGCCCTGCTTTCCTGGAGATGGCTGAACACCTGCCTGCCCATGGGAAGCAGTGAATGAATATCTTGTTTTGTTTTGCTTGTGTGTGTGGGTTTTGCTTTACCTATTAAACTGTCTTTATCTCAACCCATGAATTTTCTCACTTTTACCCATCTGATTCTCTTTCCCATCCCACTGGAGGGAGAGTGAGCAAGCGGCTGTGTGGTGCTTAGTTGCCAGCTGGGGTTAAACCACCACAGAGCACTTGAATGCTGCATAATGAATACCATTGAATCTGCATGTAACAAGAAAAATCCCTCTGCCCTTGACAGCTGAATCGTATTAATGTGAGAGTTTATGATAGCACATGTTTTCAGGGTAAAGGAAATGGGTAAGCATGTTTATTTAGACAGAAAGCACTTCTATTCAGGCAAATACATAGTTTTTGCTTTAATCTCCTCAACACAGTGTGCTTCACTTTTCCATCTTTGAGGGAAGGGGAATTAATGGGCTTTCTGGAGTCAGTAAAAATGAGATCTTAATTCTTCAATGATATTCCCATTAAGAATATCTAAGCTTCTGTCTCTGATGTGTGTTCTTCAAAGTGCTTATGTTGATTACTTGGATTTTTAGCACCTCTCGACAGAGTTTTGTGATTCTCTGGTAATTACTTTGAGAAACATCCAGGCAATCTTTCAAACTGAATCCCTCCAGTTCTGAATGAAAAATGTCCAAATCAAAGTTTTTCAGATTGTGCAGAAATTTACAAATACAGCTTGTTCATTAGGGATAATTTCAAGCAGATGCTGCTTATAATGATGGAGAGGAACATGTCCGACAACTGCAATTTCCTTTTTACCTCAGATGTTATGTTTCTGTAATGGCTTTCTGTAAAAGCATCTGACTTCTAGAGCAAAATTCTTTGAAATAGAAGGTACAAAACCATGAAAAAAAACCCAACTAGATTTATTACCGATTTCAGTTATGTTTTTCTTCATTAGTAAATGCAACGTGTTACATCTCTGTCCACGCTGGCTAAAATTGCACTGCGTTATATTTTAAGCAGTGCTGCTCACGGTTCGATCTGTGACCTTAGTAGGCTTGTATCTGTTGGCGTATTAGAAAGCTACTCCCAGATCCGTGTAGTTTATGTTTTTGGTTTATCTAACATGGTCATTGTCCCCACCGCATCACTTAAAATACAGTGGTTGTCTTCTTTAATTGGTTTTTATTTCAACCTTTTATTTTCATGGAAATTTTGTATCCTTTGTTGTCGTTAATAAGCAGATTGCTGTTAATTAACAGACCTGCATTTGCTAAGCAAATTTAACAGTTTGTTTGCAAAGGCGAGTTGGAATTGCGGGGCTACAGAGCGTGACTGCATGGCTACCTGGAGAGCCACCCCTTCTTCCTCCCTGCCTCCCGTCCCAGGGAGGGAAAATTAAGAGTGCAAGCCAGTGTTTTAGATCTTCCTGACAACCAGCAATCCTCAAAGCATCCACATGGAGGTGATTGATTGTAGGGTGTGTAAGTTTTGGGAGAAGAGCTTGGATTTTCACAGATAAATCTATCATAATCTGATATTGACTGAGCGAAGTTCTCCCAGCTTTTAAAGCAGAGTTCTGTGAATTTCCAGGTAGAAGAAGCTCTAGCAATGTGGTTTACATTGACTGTCCAGCCAGGGACACTAGAAGCGTGTGGTGGTTTGACGGCTGCTGCTGGTAGAGACCTTACTGGGGAACTCACAGGCGGGTGGCGTTTGGAGGCCGTACGTTCCCTGGCCATCTCTGTTACGGGGGCAGAATGTCCTGGTGGAGGTACACGAGGCGCGTCTTAGAAAAGATTTTTGTGCATTTTCTGCTTCCCACTCCCCGTGTTCATGTCACTGGGCTTCTTGTTAGCCTGACAGCTAAGATGAAGCAATGGAGGCTAACTGACTTTCCAGCATGGTTCAACCATGATGTACCTTGCTGTGAAAGGCAAGACTGTAGTTGCAGGCAATAATGGACAAAATGGTGAACAAATACTTGCGATGGAGCGTCTTTATGTCCAGCTGAGGTGTATAATACTGCTTTAGGGTCTCAGACTGAGTGGTTATTATGTATTTTCATAGAACATTTTATTTTCCTTGGGTTGTTGTTTTTTTTTTTTAAACACTGATTCTATTTGTGAAGTGATGTAAAGGAAGTGTAGTCCAATGTAATCGCTAGTTGCTTTATCAATCCTGTATTTAAGATCACTGTCTTTTCTGGTAATAGAGCAGGTACCTCTTACTCCCAGAGTATGTTTATCTTTCTTTGATATTACTAGTTCCAGGAACCATATACAGTTTGGACAATTTACTGGTTTTCCGTTACACAGAATTTTGCCTTTCTCTACATTCCTTCTCTTTCTGTCCTCAGAGAGAAGGTACTTCTTGCAGAACAGTGCAGAATTTTCTGGTTAAATGGGTTGCAAGGAGGAAATATGTCTGTCTTATTTCCATTTTTATTGCACAAGGAATCTATTAATCTTTATTTTTATTGGTTTATAAAATAGAGTGAAGTTCAACAGCGAAGGACTGCTTTTCCCATTGTCTCTCTTGTTTTTGTCTAAAAGTTGTTTCTCTGTTCAAATTTTCTTCTGTATTGCAGGGAAAACCATACCTGCTATTTAATTTGCCTTTTTTTTCCTCATTCAAAGGGAGAGAATTTAATAAATTTTAGTGTTAGAACCAAGTCATGCAAATGGAACAGAGTAATCCTAAGAGAAGATTTGCTAAATTGATTTTATTAATGTGACTATCACAAATTGCTATGAGTTACCAGACATTTAATTAGTACCTCTAGCAGCATACTCTTTGCAGCTCTAGGCGTAGTCGTCTGCTCTGCAAAGTGGCCGTAGCAGCTCCACTGCCGTGAGATGGAGCTCAGCTTCATCTCCTCTCGTTCTCACCAGGGTTCTCCCCTACCAGACAATTTGGTTTCTTTTCAGAAACCCAGCCGTCTTGGGAGCAAGGCAACCAGCAGGTGTATAAATCTGCACATGGCAATACTTGTTCGTCTGGGGAGCACAGTATATGGAGTTCTTCGGTTAGAACAGAAAATTGAGATGGACAGATGCATTTTGATCACCCTGCTGCTTAACGTACCACAGACATACATGATTTCGTTTCCTTTGCCCCAGGCAGCACTATGCTTATCACAGCCAGTGCTGACTCTCACTCTTTGGCTCAAAATGTCAGCGAGTTCCTGGGAATAACTTCTGTGCTCTCTCCTCAAGAGCAGGAGAGGACCTGCAGAAAGGTGTTTCTTTTAGCTCAGTAGTATTGCTACACCTTAATGGCTTCATTGCTGCTCTGTATCACATCTCCAAAGTAGCTCCTTGCACACATTGTCTCTTCCCGATAGTGGCAACCGCAGAAAGGACTAGGCCACACACCTCGCAGCACTGCTGCTGTGGTAGGTAACAATGCGAAATACAGCAGGAAAATCAAGTAATGTATACATTTCATGGAAATACTGCAGTAATTTTGCATTTTCTCCTTGCAGCTATACTAGTTTGAAACTACCCAGATTTATACAGTGCTGGTGGCTTCAGTAGTGTGTTGTTCTGTTGTGTGTAGGGCTTTTGCGTGTGATTAAGGGTCGCGTGTACACAGAGAGAGTGAAAACAAGAAACTGATTGGGGAAATTAGTTCAAATGGTGCCCACACATTTGGGATCTCTAAGGTTGAGGGTGGCAAACGCGCAGGCTAAGATCCAAATTCCCGGTGTGACGCACACACACATCACAGTATTCATAAATTCAGAGTCTAATTTGACAGAAAATCAAATACGGGAACATGAATGTACAAAGAATTTCATCAGATAGGAGCCATATCCCCAGGAATTCCTGTGACAAAGGGGGCCCCCAGAACTGGGAGATGGTGCAAGTACAATTTAAAGAGACTTATAGCAAGGATGACTGACTAAAAGGAGAAGTTTCTGAGAGCATTAGGAAAAAAGAAATAGCATGAAAGAGAGTATGTGTGAGAGAGAGACAGGTTCACTTTCTTTTATGAATAAAGTGAGGATTACACCTGTCCTTAATTCTATGGTGAGTGGAGTCAAGGTTCCTGGCACTAGGCTGGGACCTACTTGCTTTTTATCCTTTATTCTTTTCTTCTGCTTCTCCCCTTCCCCACCCTGGGCCCCTTTTACTATGTGCAAACTCCATATTTATGTGAAAAAACTTACCCTGATTCTTACGGAGTCTTGTCAGACTCTCACATGCTAACAAAAAGGGGGTCTTAACTTGCAAGTTCTGTTTGGGACAGTACCAGCAGAGAATAAAAGCCAATCCTGGGTTGAGTCAGGAGAATGGCATACGGCTTCAAACACAGGAGGTTCCCTCTGAATGTCAGGAAGCACTTTTCTACTGTGAGGGTGACAGAGCACTGGCACAGGTTGCCCAGGGAAGTTGTGGAGTCTCCATCCTTGGAGATATTCAAAAGCTCCCTGCACATGGTCCTGGGCAACCAGCTCTAGGTGGCCCTGCTTGAGTAGGGATGTTGCGCCAGATGACTTCCAGAGGTCCCTTCCAACCTCAACCAATCAATTCTGTGATTTTGTGAAAGTAGAGATATTTTCTCTTAAGATAAAATTGGTAGAAATGTCCTTCTTTTTTTTTTTTTTTCCTTTTCTTTCCCTCTTTTTGTTTGAGTAGGGAAAAAACAGTATCTTGGAACTTTTCTTACTGAGGTGGTTAACAGGAAATAGAACCAGTTTCTGCAGAGTAAAATGCAATCAAAATGGCCAGAGAGTAGTGAATAATGAGTATCTGGTGACAGGAATAGTAGCAGCTCTTGACCTATATAACAATTATAGCAGCGGTTCTTGTTCTGCCTAACAACTCCTGGGAAAGAGAGACCTTAAGTGGGTGCAAGGACACAGGAACCTGCAATAGACGGGGGAGTGTTCACAGCAGTGGATAATTTAAAATCTGCCTGCTGTGATATCTATAACTAGCCATGGAATGGATTATCCATCTGGGGATACATCATTAACTAATGAGAAGCATGAGATGTTTAACACTACATAACTATTCTGGTTTGGTTTCAATTAAGATGTGAAGCCTTTGTGAAGGCTGGAGATGATTAAGCAGGAGAGATGGTTGTTTCAGACTTTAGCCCTACAGGAGTGGCTAAGGAGACAGAGAGCTCCTGAACCCTATGGCTGAAACCGGAGATGACTTTTCTCTCAAGAGACAGCAAAACAAGTGACCCTAGAACAATTCTTCTGGGTATTCCCAAGGGGAGACTGGAAATGGGATTGTTACAACTGGATGCTGGGCCTAGAGATGGCAGCAGTACTGGTAGAACTTCAGCTGAAAGTGTACCTAGGCAGCAGACCACCAGAAGACTCCAGACCCTAAGGCATTTCACTTGTAGAAAAGGAGATTTACACATTGAGACCCTCTCATGTGCCTTTTTTCTACAGCTAAGCTGAAGCATCTCTTTCCCATATGGTTGTTGGAAGCAAGTTCAGAGATACCTTCTCATCAGAAAGGGCAAGATTAACTGGGAGAAAAGGAAGGGTCCATAATTTGCTTTACCTTTGGTGAGGAGAGACAGAAGTTTAGAAGCTATCCCTGCCATAACCTGGTCATACTTTTGTTCCTGCCTCAGAAACCAGGGGAGGAGTGATGAGCCTGCAAGATGATGTGGCCCAGCGTAGCAGGAGGAATTTAGGCTCTACAGTTGATGAACTCCAGGCAGGTGTTTCTTCCAGAAGAGCTTAATCCTGGGGCTCTGTGAGAGCAACAACTTGTTGCTGTGGACAGAAGCCTGGTAGATAAAATCCTGAGGCAGGCTGAGAGGCATTGAGGCAGGCAGTTTGTGCATGGGCACCTGTGTGCAAATAAAACTTGAGAGAGCAGCGGCTTTTTGGACATACAGAATTATTTTGGGTCTGTTAAAAGTGACCGTTGATCAACTCTAAACCCACTTGTAGGTTATGTTTCTTTTCAGCTACTAAATACCCTTTTTGAATGGGTCAAGATGGAGAAAGAGAAAAGGTCACATTCATATGACGAAACCCTGGAAAGCTTGTGAATTGTGCTTTGGCCAGGTGGTTCCATCACATCGGGACATTAGCACTCCAGATGTTATTTACAATAGTGAACCTGAAAGTGCATAATTGTTTTTGTCAGCTTTTAATGAATACCATGAGGAACGATTCCTGATCTGTGAAGATGCATATCCTACTTGTATGTTGCAGTATAACTTTAGATACCCCCAAGATACTCCCTGTTAAGCAACATTGCTTGTCTAAACATAGAATAGAAGCGTATGCTCCAATTCTGTCTGAAAGGAGGGAAAGAAACCTCTGAGATAGATATAATAGGGCACATGGCCCTTTAAAAATCCAGGAAAATATCTAGAATTGCTGGATAACATAAATAGGCACAATTGATAATAGATAGTGGGGAGAATATAGATGAGTAAACACTTACTTTACAAGTTTCAATTGCCCATTTAGGAAAGGAACAAAGTTTTCAAAAAGGCGTCAGTCTCATGTACAGACTCAAGTTCAATCTCTCATGTTCTGGGCAAGGACTCCTGTATTTATCTTCCAGCTGTTCTGGTCTTTATTCTGTATTCCATTTCTCAGAGAGGACTTCATTCTCTATGACCTGTCCCAGAAGCTGTTCTTGCTTGCAGGTACTCACCCCTTGGTTTTTTCTGCTTGTGTTGGGTTTAGAAGAACTGAAAAACCTTTTTTTTTTTTTTTTTTTTTGTATGTTTTTTGGTTTATGTTTTGGTTGTTGTGGGTTTTTGGTTTTGTTTTTTAAAAAAGATGCACTTAGCTGACTGATGCCCAAGATATTAGCTTTTCAGCTAGAAGGCTCCGATTCAGTAACTGTGTATATCTTTTTGCTGTTTATCTGAAGTGAAGGGCAATTCGGTATGCTTTGCCTGGCTCTACAGTCAGGTCCTTTCGTATTCTTGCTTTGTTACCGATGAGATGCGGACGATCAGAGAAAGCAAGGCAGAAACTATGCTGCTGGATATGGGCTCTTGCCTTTGCCAGTGACCAGTGAGTGGTACTCTTGTGCAGGGCACTCTCTGGCTCCGTTGCAAAATAACCTTCTCAGACTGCAAGACCCACGCAGGCCCTCCATCTGGTTTGAAGAGTTCGACAGGGTTATTTGTGTGAAAAGCTGATTTTAATTGCATAATAATTTGAACATGGGCATAGTGATTCCTGTATCACTGGATCATTAACTGAATGCAACAACAAATTAATATAAATTGGCTATGAATACATGTAATCTGGAAATTAGGAGTTACCTAAATTAGATTTGAAATAGCCCAGCAATTTACTGTTCTCAAGTTCATTCTGACCCCTGTGAAATTTGCCGAGAACTACCACAGACCTCCAAACGTCTTGAAGGTTAAGTACGTGCTTAATCTTGATTCCAGGGCTTTAACACTAGGGTCTATTGTGCCTTTCCTGCCTCAGGAGTCATCTCAGCCATCCCTCCCTGGCAGCAACTTTCAGCTTCAAGGTCTGCACAATTCAGTAAAACACCTAGCTGTTTGGTCTCTATCCGTCCTCTTCATTCAGCTGAACCCCTAGACTTGTCGTACTTAAAATACCTGCTAACCTCGGATGAGGACATCAATAACCATAGCCTTGTTTCTGCCAGCACCTTCTTTCATCCTAACCACGTTGGTCTGGGAGGACCTAGCCTTTTTCACTCCCAGTGGCCCAATTCCTAATCCCAGTTTTACTTAATTCTAGCTAGATTTCTGGGTAGATCACCTCTCTCATTATACAGACTACTGACTGCTTCCTGGCCCAGATTAATGAGGTGCAGGACATTTAGCTTTCTCCCTGCTGGTCCAAACACTAATCCTAGCCACAATCCTACCCATAAGATGAATATCCTAATTTAGTAATCTTTATATCCTAATTCTGCAATTCCCTGAAGAACCTTGCATAAGGCGTTTATGTTACCCTCTTTCTATCTGGGTTATCCTCAAAGGTTGCAGCAGGCTCCTAACCGTTCCTAGAGTATGACCACTATGACCTGACAGACTGATCTGTCCCAGTGTTCGTTGTCCCTGTTGGTGCTGTAAGTCAGCTTAGCTCTGTGTGCTGTGGATGATTCACTAGGAAATTTAATTCTTCCATTCCAGCCTTATAAAAGCCTAACCTCGCAGACTAACAGTCTCATGTTTGCTTGGCTAGGATTAAGGCAAAAACTATCAATACGCCATTCGAGTATTCTCTATTCTCTGATAATGTATATCCCACAAACAAATAACAGATCTCCAGTTCCTCCTATCCCAAACCATTACTGAGTTTCTGCTTACCTATACTACTTCTATGGACAACATAGGAAACTACAATAAATAGTCAACATTAAAGCTAGTTTTCCAGACTCTTCTGTCTCAAGACCTGGACAGCCCTACCCCTGTGCTTACCTAGGCATCCCTACCTGCCCCAGGATCAACTGCAAGTCAACATCTCTATGACAGCAGGTCTTGCATTATCCATTGTTAGTCTTGAAAAATTTGTCAATAAATCTTTCTTCACACTGTTTTTCCCCTGTCTTATTTCTTTCCCCCAGCCTTAACCTCCCTCTACAAAATCCAAACCGATTCTTCTCTTTTGCATTAGTGTATCGTCTTCTAAATCTGTAACTTTGAAAAAATCAAGAAATGCATAAATAAAGATCATCCTGTTTTGACCTGATTGTTAACTGAAAGCTCTTTCAAAAAACTGAGCTGCTATCAGACAAAATGGAAGTTATTCTTTGGGAGAGGTTAAAAAGTCATGAAGTGAATAACCGGAATAATCAATTTTCCAAAAGGGGAAATGTCACTGATAAAGTGTTATCAAAT
Source organism: Phoenicopterus ruber ruber (assembly GCA_009819775.1). Lineage (NCBI taxonomy): Eukaryota > Metazoa > Chordata > Aves > Phoenicopteriformes > Phoenicopteridae > Phoenicopterus > Phoenicopterus ruber. The sequence continues at coordinate 182,031,865 of CM020215.1, read as the reverse complement.
AGGTCTGTACTGTTTAACATAGCCATAAGTAATCTGGAAAAAAGGAGTGAATAGTGAGATAATTCAGTCTAATGATGAAGAATTATTTAAGACAGTCATAACCATGAAGATATAGGTAGAAGGAAAATGGATACTAGCTCCTCTGGCTGCACTGAAGAAGGAATGATGGGACAAGGATACCTAGCGAGATAACAAGGAAGGATCAACAAGAAAGGAATCGAGAGGATGTGTGAAACACTTAAAGCTCAGTAGATCAGCTCTGATTGGGGTAGGTGAAGGGAAACCATTTGAAAAACAACACGGGACTGTGAACAGAGGAAGGTGGGCAGCAGAAGTAAACCTATAGAATATAGGAGAAGGAAAAGTGTATAGGAGGAGACCTGGAAAGTGACTTAGAATAAGGTCTTGTGGTGGGAACAATAACAGGAGGGATGGGTGCGAGAAAGAGAGGGGTGGACCCTCTCTTCCATAAGCACTGTGTAGCGTGTAGGTGTGAGACAGTCAGTACCGTTTGACTTCAGAGCTATGGATCAGTCCCCAGACCTCTCTTCTCCACAGCAACGTAAGCTTCACCTTTGTATATATGTTTACACGTGCACACAACTTTTAGCTTCTACAAAAGGTAGATGTATATGTACTTTTTTTTTTTTTCTTTTTAAATAGGGGAAGGTGTGAATCTTCTCTGTGGGGTGAAGGAAGGGGGAAATGAAGCTGTTACATGAAGAGTAGGAAAGGACCAGTCCAACTGAGGCACTCCCTCCCTCCTGGGGTCATGGTAGCCTGGAAGTTGGGTCTACTTAGAATGCTAGGATAGGGGCACATGACCCCTGACTAGACCTGGGATGGACAGGAGCCAGCATAATAATTTAACAGTCAGGGTTGGGATTAAGTTTAGGGATATTGGAATCTGAGGAGCTTGATTTATTGGCGGATTCTGCGAGCTTTGCAGAGTTAAGATGGAGTCACGTTCTGGTAAAGCACAGTTAGCTCTGGGATGTTGTTTTAAGATTAGGGTTAGGTTTGGGATGGGGACAACTTGGCATAAAACGTCATGTCTACTGAAATACTGGGGTATCCCGAGGGATAGGGGGGCATTAAAGAGACAAGTGAGCTGAAGCCAAATAGGAAAATGAAGTTAATTTCTTTTAGATTTGCATATGTCACTTCAGCTCAATTTACCTATTTCCTTAAAACCAAATTACCACCATAATTTAAGGGTACTTTCCAATTAACAGTCTCTGTGCATTTAACCAACCATCTGTAAATATAGACACAGAGGTGATACTCAAGCCACCCGCACAACACACGCTGAATCTCGTTACTCTTTGTACAGCGGAAGCCCTAGACTAATGCTTGTTCTGAAAAGAATAAAAAAATAAGTTTTTCCTGCATCATTTGAGCAAGAGAAAAATGAAGACAATTTTGAAAGAATGAAATAGAAGGCTTAATAAAATCCATCTGGAGACTGAGAAAGAGCTCAGGTAGCTCGCTCCAGGGATGGATTTTGCCTGTTCTGCAATGCGTGATGACTTTTCTACCTGTACTTTGCTTCCTCTGAGATAAAGAACTGTGCAATATTTTTTTTCTTCCCATGCTGAGTAGTGTGTATAGGATGGTTACATTTCATCATACAATGAGATTCCACATTGTTGTAATTTGATTCTGTTGTAGTTTGTTTTTTTAACCACATCCCTTTACCTTTTCTAAATCAATATCCAATCACTGTTCCTTCAGGAGAAAAATTTGCAATTCATTAAAGCTTGCCTGAAAGAAGAGTATGAGTTTTATCTCAATAATGTGCATGCCAAAGTTCACTGAATCATTTAAATCTTTTCCATTGTTTTTCACTTCTCATGTGATGGAAATAGCTTTTTGGAGTTGATGGAGAGCAAGGTAGCAGGACTAAACCAGAAAACGCATTTATAAAACATATTTTACAGGGCTTCCTGTCTCAACAACATATTTTCCCATTCTTGAGAAGGTTAATCGTACTTGATGTTAACTTAGCAATCACCAACACGTGCTTTTATTCATGGGTTGAACCTTTTTCAGTTCTCGTGTAACAGAATCTTTCAATATTCTGAAGTGTCACGACTGTTAAAATAGTGATGTTTACCTTTCTCCCCATCTGTTTCCTGTGCATAAACTGATGTATTCAGCTATCTAATGGGAGAAAGATTTTTTTCTTTCTAGAGGGCAGATAGAGCCGGTCTTTTTAAAGTAGTACACAGGTAAAGGATGGGGGGCAATGGACAGAAGCTGCCTCAGGGAAAATCCTAATTAGACATTAGGAAAAAAAAAATCATAGTAAAGGCAATCAGATATTGGAACAGGTTGCCTCAAAAAGTTACAGAAGATGCTTGAAAATGCTCTGAACTCAATTGGATAAGGCCCTGGTCTACCTTATCTAGTGGCGAAGCTTCCCCTGTTGCGTGGTCAGACCTCCTGAGGTCCCTTTCGACTTAAATTAGTATCCGATTCTGAAATACTCACCAAGAAATAATCAAGATGCCTGTGCTGACTGAGAGCCATCCTTCTCGGGCTGTACTGCCACGATTTCAGTCTGCAGATTATTTTAACTGAAAAAATGTGTAACACTTTTCTAAGTCTAGGTCTGTTACCAGTTGCACAGTAAGGCTGTCTAAGTTGATAGAAGTGGTCCCTATCTCCTTATTCATTGCCACTAGAGCAAATTAATGTTTTTGTCCTACCACATCTGTGTTTTGCAACTATGTGGTGAGGGAACTGATAATGATGGTAATTTTTTTTAACTGGAGGAATCTAGGCTGTACTGTCACATACTGGTAGGAACAAATAGGAAAGATTCAGCCTGAGACTAGTTAAAATCTGAGTCCTTCAGTCTATGAAAATACTAAAGAATTCAGTAAAGTGTTCTTGCCTTATTTTGCCTCTGCTGTTGAAATTGCCTTTCTCATGTGGTAAATTTTGACCTAGCAGTGGAACCCAAGTTAGCAACAGAGCCGATTCAGGTCTTTTTGGCATTTTCTGCAAAATTTAGTTCAGTCTTCTAAAAGACAAGAAAAATAAGGAGGCTTTAGACTTTGACTGTGACATCTGAGGCTATTTCACATAATTTTCCACATGTAAAATTATAAGGCTTCAGGGATCAGTCCAACGAAATAAAAATTATGTGTGTTGCTATTCATTTCCATTTAAATCTAAGAATTATTGGAAAAATGAAGAAGCTAGGCAGAAATAATGTAATAATGAGTTTATCACTCTACAATGTAAATTATTGAAGCATAAGCTAATGTATAAACAATTATAACCTTCAGGAAGAGGAAATAGAGCACTCTAGGCTCTATTGCCCTTGTCCGTTTTTTGTGGTTTGGCAGTGTGGAGAAGCCGTAGAAAAAAATTTTGTAAGATGAGTCCATGCATTTATTTTTAGTTTTATATGAGACATTTGCTAATGGCAAAATGTCCTTGAGGTTAGGGAGAGTTTTTTTGGCACAGCCGAGTTTCTGCATTCCAATTTTGTTATGATTTGCTCTTTGCAATTAATAATAAAGCTGTTTTAGAGGAAACAAAGGAAAGCAATGAGACTACAGAGGCCAAGCTATTAACCCAGTGTTATTTCCCCCCTTATAAGCAACAAATATAGTATAGGGCACACAGGTACCATTACGTCTATCCCATAGACCATCTCCTATTTCTTTCCACTACAGACTTACTCTCATATAACCTCCTTGACTTCAAATGATTTCAAAATGCAAAAGCTGCAAGAAAGTGGTACTAGGATGATCAGGGAATGGAGAGCCAATCTGTCCAGAGCAAGTTAAAAGAAACAGGCCTGTTTAGTCTAGCAAGAGAAGGTCTGATTGCATTGTAGAAACACATCCAGGGTAAATGCTAGGAAACAACAGTTAAAGGAGAATGGCAGAAGAGGAGCCAGACGTATTCATTTTTCCGTGGGTAAAGATAGGTTAGAAACTAGAAGAAGGTTACGAACCTTCAGAAGGGCGTAGGCTTTGGATGCATTTACTAAAGGTGAAATAGCTTGATTGACTCCATTAGGAGACACTGGCCTTGATTCAAAGGGTCCTTCTAATCCATATCCAGGGGAATTACAGAAGGGTATGGAGCAGTGTGTGACATTTCTTACCTCTCTCCAGAATCTTTTACAGTTTAAAGAAGTTTCAGTCTGTATGAGAGATTTTTCCTGCCTTTGATTCACTGATGATTATTTGTTTTATAGGAGACGTGATTTAAGCAGTAAAATGCCATTCACCACAGGTGATACAAAATGCAAAATTGTGTTTTGTTTTGGCAGAAAGCTTTTCAGAATGTTCATTTGCCTAAATCAGTCATTATCTCTAGGTCTAATGTAATTTCCTACTTTTTTCTGAAAATTTCATGTTACTTCAAAAGTATTTTTATAGCATAGAGAGAATTCTATTTGTCAGTCTCACTGAGGCTGAGCTTGTGTAAGTTTCGAAGCTTATAATTTTTTTATTAACCTCTTTTTCTTCCTGCATCTTTAGCCTTCAGTAGGAAAATATATTTTCCATGGATGTACTAGTAGAATGACTTCTTACTATTTTTAAGCTGGTTTTGCATGGATCATATCACTGTTTGTCTTATAGTAGTTTTTCTTGGTGTGTGGCTTGCTCTCTTTTGATTAATTTCTTTGTCTCCTGGGAGGCAAACATGCATTTGTGATCTTTGGGTTGAAAACCTGCCATGAACTTGAGCTTTCATCTGCTTTCTAGTCCTTAATTAAGCATATTGACATATTGGTTAGTAAGGATGATAGCTTCCTGTGGAATAGCTGGCAACAGCACTGATTCTGCTGTTATATTTATTTATGAGATATCACAGTAGATGGAATCATCACTTTGTTCACTGAAATCTTTGTAAGTTAGGAAGAATCGATCTCTTTCCACGCAGAGAAACTGTATTATTCCCATTCTGATTCAAAGAGACGTTCAGAAGTAGGTAGGGATGACTGATCTCAAAAGTTTGGGGAAAATTACCAGGTGAACTTGGTATGTTTTTTAAAGGACTTCAAGAGTAAATGAAACACATCAGGGCAGATTCTCAGCTGGCGTAAATCAGCATCACTCCACTGAAGTGAGTACAGCAAAAGCAGTTTAACCAACTGACAACCCCTCAGGTTATGCGTTTCTTTCTTGTTTTGTTGCTGATTTTGAAATGAGAGGACTCCAAGTGAACTTTTTGACCATATTACTCTGTTGGGAGTCAGAGCAGGTCATGAATAAAATAAGAGTACAGATCAACTCTGAGCTCTTTCCACATGAGTTATACCCTAATCATGGCCTCATGCACTCCCAGAACTCGATTCCCTGCAGCCTCTCTCCTGCTCCTGCCTGACCCTGATCTGGAATTAAATTGCTATCAGAACCACTGTAGCATATATTGTATTACTGTGTATAGCAAATAAAAGTTGGAAACTTGGCATATTCAAGACTAGGGATCATCGCATCTACCTTAAAGCACTTTCAGAGAGTAGTTCATCCAGTGAAAGCACCAGCATCTCCAAAATGCTCCTACTAACAGGACTGCAATTTAATATTAATACATTGATGAAGTATTAAGACAACATACGATGTAACTGTTCAGTCTGCAAGTGAGTTAGCTCCTACTAACAGTCCTGATCAGATTTTCTGATGGGGAATGCTGTGCTTTGTCAGATGACTGCCATCCTCAGTGTTCAACTCAACATTGTGGTTTTTGTGGCATACTTTGTTATGTTTAAAACATAAAGACGTTTAAAAAAAAAAAAAAGCAAAATGATTTTTCTCTTTGCTGTCTGAAAAACTTTTAAGAAATGATGCTGCAAACTTAAATCTTAATGATATGAAGTCTGGCAGAACTGTTCTATTTGCCAAAAGAGTGGTGGGTTTTGGATAAATAAAATTAGCTTCTAGAAACATTTTTTCAAAGCAAGTTCATACTTTAATGATTATTTTCATGTAAATAGTTTATAAAACTTAAATACCTACCTAAATTAGGCCTGTGTTTCCTCCACTTAGTGCAAGAAAAGTTTCAGTGTGGATTGAGGAGGGCCACAAAAATGGTCAGAGGGCTGGAGCACCTCTGCTATGAAGAGAGGATGAGAGAGTTGGGCTTGTTCAGCCTGGAGAAGAGAAGGCTCCAGAGAGACCCTATTGCAGCCTTCAGTACTTAAAGGGGGCTTATAAGAAAGATGGGGACAAACTTTTTAGCAGGGCCTGTAAGCGATAGGACAAGGGGTAATGGTTTTAAACTAAAAGAGGGGAGATTTAGACTGGATAGAAGGAAGAAGTTTTTTATGATGAGGGTAGTGAGGCATTGGAACAGGTTGCCCAGAGAGGTGGTAGATGCCCCATCCCTGGCAACATTCAAGGTCAGGCTGGATGGGGCTCTGGGCAACCTGATCTAGTTGAGGATGTCCCTGCTCATTGCAGGGGGGTTGGACTAGATGACCTTTAAAGGTCCCTTCCAACCCAAACTATTCTATGACTCTGTGATTTTTTTCCTATGTTTGCAGCAGGCAGACAGTCTGAACCTTAAGTGTGTGGTGAACTACTTCCATCTGGTAATTACATTTTGTAGGGGCAGGACATCTCTACGTACAGACCCCACAACAGGTAAAGCCAAAATGTCATTCAGGAACATGTCACAACATGATTTCACCAGGTGCTGCTGAATTTTGGAAAGAAAGATGTTGAAATGCCAGGTTGGTCCTTAAAGGACCAAACCAGTCTATGCCACATCTCCCTTCCTTGATCTCTATCCAGGTGACAGGTGTGTTCAGTAGCTTAATGAAGTTAAACATTTTTGATATTACATCCATGGTTCAATGATGGTTTTTGCCTCAGGGCTACAGAGTCTACATGTGTCTGCATGCTCATTTGCTGGTGGGTCTGATTGATTGATAGCAGAACGGGGCTGCCCTCGTTCTCCTCCTCCTCAAACAGAGAGGTCACTCTTTAAAACTAATCAGACACTTCTTATTTTGAGATTAATTTAAAAATTAACTGGTCAGTGTGTTCATATATCTCCTTTAAATAATGCATATATTTACCTTAATTTCTGTTTTAAATACTCTTCTGTTATAATCTCCTATTAGAAGTGTCCACTCTATATTAGAGTAGTCTTCTATTAGAGTAACAGTGGGGAGCTATGCAGCATAACCATCCATTAATAGCTATTAATTATTCTGTAAATTATTATTAAAGCTATGGGCAGGAGTGTTGTTGCATGCATGTGGTAAGAATATGATAAGAAATAGAAAGTTCATAGTGAAATAAGGCTCTTCCCCCCCCCCCCCCCCCCCCCCCCCCCCCCCCGTAAATTACATTTTTGCATTTGCTTGGGGTTTGGTTTAGTTTGGAAGAGATTAATTATATAAATATGATTTTTATGTATTCTAGTTTAATATTAGTAAATTGATGCAGTGTAAAAACAACGTATGATGCAACCATTCGTTTTGCATCAGTTAGATTTTGTTTGGCATCCGTGAAAGAAAAGCTTTTTTTTATTTCCTCTGTAATTATACTGATTACACTATTTTTTATTTTTCCTGTATTGTGAGCATTTAAACACTGAACAGCTTGTTTCAACCTTTGAAAATTCAAGGCTTAATGAAATATTTTAATACAATCAGCTCTAGTTCTTGCTGAATGGAAGAAAATGAAAGTGCAGAACAAAACCATATTTTTCCTTTGACTTCTTAGTAATTAGTCTTTTGCCTTCTTTTTGAAATGCCAGTGTTCTGCCACTTTGCAGAATTTAACATTTTCAATGCTTTACAAAAAATTGCAAATGATTGAACCAGGCCTAGTTTCTTCATAATTTCTGCATTTTAGAAATATAACATTCAGGAACAATTTCATATGCTTTTCTACTTTGTAAACTGTGCAATTTAAACTGCAACAACAGAGGTTTACTTCTGTTGCCACTTGAATATACTTGTACTTTACCTTGAAGTCAAGAGGATGTCTGCATGAGGACTGAAAGCTGTGTGATGTACACTAGTGGAAGGGTTTATATTCTAAAGTGACTAAAGAACTTGGAGGTCAAACTGAAATCTGTGGAATTTCAGAAGAAATGGAGCACAAAAAAGCTAGCTTGATGCTACTGCATGGACTATTTTATGAAAATAGCATGCTTCCAAACACATAAAAAGCAAACATTCTCAAATTTTATTTCTTTGACCTAGTTTGTCCTTGGATATTTAGACAGAGCCCCCCCTTGCAAAGTCAGTATGAAGCAAAATCAAAGTTGAGTGGGAAGAGACTGAGCCACCAGAAGTATCAAATTTGCTTTGCGATGAAATACTCTCATAGGAGCGCTCTTCCCTTGGGCTGTGAACACTGTCAATTTACCTGGTAATGCCAGCTGACTGATACGGTCTCTTGGTATCTCTTGTGGAGATCTCCCTTGTTGCTGGAGATCTCTCTTGTGGCTTAGGACCTCAATTTAGGCTTCTTGTGCCCCGACACAAGAGGGGTAGCAGCTGATCCATGCTTTGATCAATGCTGATCAATGTTGGCATTAATCCACAGGCACTTTGTCTTGGTTTCGTCTGGGAAAGAGTTAATTTCCTTCCTAGTAGCTGGTATAGTGCTGTGTTTTGGATTTAGTATGAGAATAATGTTGATAACACACTGATGGTTTTAGTTGTTGCTAAGTAGTGCTCATACTAAGTCCAGGACTTTTCAGCTCCCCATGCTCTGCCAGCGAGGAGGGGCACAAGAAGCTGGGAGGGGGCACAGCCAGGACAGCTGACCCAGACTGGCCAAAGGGAAATTCCATACCTTATGATGTCATGCTCAGTATGTAAACTAGAGGGGGTTGGCCCGGGGGGTCGCTGCTCGGGGACAGGTCGGTCATCAGTCAGCGGATGGTGAGCAATTGCATTGTGCATCACTTGTTTTGTATATTCTCTTATCATTATTGTTATTATTATTCTCTTTTCCTTTGCTATCCTATTAAACTGTGTTTATGTCAGCCCACGAGGTTTTTTTTTTTGGATTCTCTCCCCCATCCCACTGGGAGGGGGGATGTGAGTGAGAGGCTGCGTGGTGCTTGGTTGCCGACTAGGGTTAAACCACGACACGCTTCTAACAAAAAAGTTCTGTCTTCTGTGATGCTGTTCTCGGTCATTACAGTTAATGGCCTTTACTGAGAAATGCAGCAGGAGTAACTGAGAAAGGAGATGAGGACTCACAGATGAACCAGAGCAGAGCTGTCTCTCTGTTCTTTGAAACTTCTGTGGTATTTACTTAGTTATACACGTATGCAGGCTGAATTCAACTGCCTTGAATGTATCTATTTTAAAAACTCTCCTGTACAGCTGGATCTCCATCCTTCAGCAGACAGGGGGCTTCTGGCCTAACCCCACGGTAGATCACACAATGATTTGCTTCTTAACCCTATGGTAGATCAGGGACTTGAACTTGGCTCTCATGAACTCAAAGAGATGCTCTAACCGAAGAGCTTGCATTCCTTGTGGACAGGCTCACAGCTTTAAAGTAAATGGGTGGTTTTGTTTCATTTTTTTTGATGCTGGTTTCTACATGTGCTGGACATTTCACCATGAGATTTAGAACAACGTGTTTGTTGTTCCAGATGAGATTGACTCCCCAGGGAGTTCATCTGCACAGCAAATATCAATGTACTCCGCTCTAAGTTGGAGCCAGAGGCAGTGGAGAAATCGCTATAATAACTCTGTCCCACTGGAGGGCTCCCCAGCACTTGAAGTAATCCTCTTTTTTAATGGCTATTTCAGGTTTAGGGCTGTTTCTTGCCTGCAGTGCAATGCAGAGCGGCTCCCTTGCAGCAGAAGAAATGAGTTTAGAGATGTGGGGGGTGCAAACCTCATTCCTGCACTCCCCTGTGTGTATTTTTAATCACGGCCCTCAATATTGCTATCAAGCAAATGATGTGCTAAATACAACTCAGAATTTAGTGTTGTTGATTATAATTTGAATTTTGTGTTGATTTCTGAGTGAGGTTGGCTAAATATCTTCACTGCTTCTTAAGTGATTACAGCTCTAGAAAGGTAATGGCAATTATTCTGGATTGTTCCCTTTATTGTACTTCAATTTTTAATAGATGCCTTCAGTACAATCCAACTACTTAGAAGTGCTCTAAAGGGAAAGTGACTACACTTGAAGTTGGCCACTTTGCTCTTTCTCAGCCGTATTGCTTTTAATTTCATTTAGAGTTAAAATAAAATCATTGCTCAATTTAATTCATGAACGGTTTTAAGTTTCTATTGAGATTTCAGGTAGTTGTTGAGTCTTGAAGAGTCAAGTGCTTTAGAAGGATACTCTGACTAGAAAGCTCAAGTGATTTTGCAGGAAAGTGTATGAAGGCAAGTTAGTGGTCTGTTTTGTGTGTGGCAACGGAATAGCTTTCTACAGCCCTCCATTTCATCTGAAACCAGTTAGATGTGGCAGGACATGTTGTTCAGCAATTGTAAATGAATTTTTGTGGCCATTGTGACTTTTCAGCTGCTCTTAAAAATGTTAATTCTTGGCAATTCCTGTATTTTCTTTAAAAGACATTATTCTGTTTTCTGACTGGATTTCATACTAGCTTACCTTGTAATTTAGCTAATGTACCTAGTTACTTTTGAATTCATGGTTGTTTTTTCCCCACGTCACTTGCATAGTGTTTCAAAAGTCTCATATTTTAAATTGAATGCAAATATCAGCTTCTTCAAGGGAGTCCCTTTACTTGACGTAGCATGCTAGGCTGTCGTTGGTCTTGTCTTTAATATAGCAATAACCGCCTGAGCCCAGTACATTCTTACTGACTGTCAGCTGAAGGAAAAGAACTTCTCCTGGGGCTGTTGACTCTAAATCACGATTCTTTCCTGTAGAAATTCACTACTACGATTTGCCTGTAGGTATCCAGACATAAGCTTTCAAATGCATCTTTTTAACCACACTGACAATGTCTTTTAAACCATCAATGGTACGTCTTTCTTCTTGCTTCCCAAAGCAACTTGCTGTAGCCTTTCCCTCTCCCCAACCCACTGCAAATGTTGAGGCTTATTCTGGGATTTAAAAAGAATTATCCTTTTGAAGTTCATTGTGTGTTACTTGAAAGGGGCTTCAAACCGTAATTAAAAAAATCTCCACTTGTATCGGGAGTTGTTCAGCTGTGAGGAAAATTGTTATTATTGGTGAAACTTCCCCTTTCAGCTAAGTTCTTAGCCAAGGGATATTTTGTGAGTTTATGTGAACGAATTTTTGTTCATCCTTCTTAATGCTCTACTGATATTATTTACTTCCAATTTGCCCTGACAAAGGAAAATATGCACAGCGAGGTACAGTAAAGCTGTCAAAATGTTTAATGTTCTTCACTTAGAAAGAGACAGCAGTGTAGAGAACATTTCCTAATTATTCTGAGCATGGAGATATTATGTATTAAATAGAAGGAAATTGTAGCACAGTGGCTTGTCTGATGAGTATCATCTGAGGAGGCTGGAGCACTTTTTTTGGTTTGTATACCCTACGTGCTTTGTAATTTCTATTTCATCCTAATAGGCCACTACAAATGCAACGGCTCGTGTTGACCCTTTACAGAGTCGGAGAAGAGTGCCTGTGTGGTCTGGAAACCCTGTTAAAATTCACGTGGCAATACAAGTATCAGGATTCCTTTCCATTAGAGACATTGTAGTGTCAGTGAAGTGTAACACACAAAGCAATAATGAACGGACTGTACGGTTAATAGTTTCTGAGCTGCACAAAATGTTAGCTCTATAAATATGTTTTAAAAGACTCACCAGCAAATATTTAAAAGTAATTGCAAATTCTTCAGTGATGTAGATGCATAAATGAAGAAATTTTGCTGAGGCAATTACAGTGTCTCCTGCTGCTGTGCCAAAAGTGTTAGCATGATACATGAGACCTCCCACTGTCTGCGGATCTCTGCAGTAACCAGAGATTTAAGGTTTAGAACTTGGAGGTGAGCTGAAAAGATGTTGTAAATTTTTGCACAGGTTTCAAACCTAACAGGATGACTGTGGTGCTCTAATACTGCTGCGCTTGTCCAAGAGGATTTGCCACTCTATAAAAGCTTTGGGATGGCTTGTCGTTGTAAGTGTTGCAGGAATAGGCTGTAATCAAAATATTCAGGCAAACGGTTGTTAATGTGCTTACGGACTAAAGACATGTACTTTCCAGAGCTTGAATAGTTCTGTGTATCCCCCCAAGAGCTGATGATGTCACTTAATTTACAGAGCAAAGTGAGGAAAAAGTCTTTTTATGTTAGAAGCCAGCCTTGCTTCGTCTATTTTTTCTGTACCGTGATGAGTTTGTTGCCTGTTGCCTCTGAACAGCTCACGACACCATTCTGTAGAAGGGCAGCAGGGCACCTTTTCTGGGGTCACGAAGGCAGCGAACAGCACAGCCAGAAACAGAACCTGGCATCCTCGCTCCCAGCCCCGTGTTACATTCTTTTCCCTGCTGGCAAGCTGAGAGTACCGCGGATCCGAGTAAGTAAAGAAATCTTGGTAAGCTACTTGCATCCAAGTTTCTGTGACCTTTAAGTTTATATATACTTGTCTGAAATTAAGAAGGTATTCAGAAATGTGCGCTATTTTTTAAAGCTATTTGTGCTTTATATATCTTAATTTCTCATTTTTTATTTTTGAATAAACTTGATGCAAATGTTGATTATGTGAATCAACATTTCCATATTTTCTCGATATGAATCAGATGATGAGAGTGTTGGAAGAGTTTCTCTGAAAAATTGAAAATCTAAATTTTCATTGAAATTTTTCTTCAATGGTCATTAAAAATTAAGCAAAACATGCATCTGTGTTTATCAGACACTTTAATACTCGTCTTTTAATGAGAGAATTAAGTTTAAAAATGTAGAGAATTATTATCTTCAGGTATACCTTGGTGATGCTTAAATCATACCTCTTTTTGGGGGGGAGGTGCTTTGTAGGTGTTTCTGGTTTCATACATCTCCGGTATGATATGTGAACCAAAGTGTGACTGTATCGAAAGCTTGTGGGTATTTGAAACTCTGTTTACAGCTTAGGACCGTCCATTTTACCCAGACCGTCGCTGCTTCAGAGGACCTGGAAATAGATGCTTGGAGGTGGTCGAAGTGTACTTTCAGGTCTGTAACTGAATCCAACCTAGGTGTGCAGGCAGAGTCTTACTATGTGGATGCAGATATCAAAGTACTCTTGCTCCTACCCTGTAATTATGAGTTGGGGATGAGTATGAAAATACATGTGACCGTGTTGAAAAGCTCTGCCTAGAGTTTATCTGTCTTGTTCACCAACATTTTAGCACTTAATAGGTTCTGATACCGTAAAAACAAGTTAAAGATTTTTTGTTGTTATTAGGGTTTCATTTTATAGGAAGACATGCTTACTCCTCCCCTTATTTTTGACATTGTTAAAGCAGAGAGTTGGTCCAGCTGTGAATCTATCAGCTGTAAACAATGCTCTTTGCCTTTGGCCAAATTTTAGTCTCCTAGTGTTTTCACTCTGCCTGGAGTGAATCTGTGACCAACAAGTTCCTGAAAATAAGAACATGTAATGGAAAAGCTAACAAGATCCTTAACAACAGCAGAGGCATGGGCTTTGGTATAAACAGAGTGGATTTGAATGTCATCCTGGAATTTCAGTCTTTTGTTGCACTTCTTGTCCAATTGTGGGCATGACTATTTCACAGCAACACGGCCTGGGATATTCCAAAAGCTACGGTTATTCATCTACAGGCTCCTGCCATAACCTAGCAATAAAATGTACATTGGGATGTTAACTGCTCTTGCTGTTACAACAGAATAAATGTAGAAAACCCAAGCTGGCTATGGGATAAGGTAGTAGTTAAATTAAGCCTAAATAGGTAGTTCTCTGTTTGAGATGTGCTGTAATATTGAGGCTTGTCAGCATGAGGCGCTGGGACAGTGTGCTAATGAGTCACAGCGTGAAGCTTAAAGAAGAGCACAATCCCCTTTCTTCTCCTCCTCCTCGACCCCATGTCTAATTTGAAATGAAAGGACGTTGGACTAGATGCGTGGAACTACTCAAAATCAGTCTTATTCCCAGAACAGGTATCTGGGCTTCCCTGTACAACACATTGTGCAACCAACCCCCTAAGAATGGGGTTCTCAAAACTTACGAAGGTTTTTAGAAGGGAACAAAGATGCAAAAGAGAGGGAAGTTGTTTTGCGTTTCTTCTTCTGGTTTATGAAAAACCTCTCCTTACTTTTCTCTCCTCCTTCCCCTCCAGATCAAGGGCTCTGAACTCTTTCTTTGGTCTCAGCTGCTTGAGGTTAGGGGAGGATAATGCTTTGAGTGTGGCCTTTCTTTTAAAGTATTTGTAGTCGTTCCACTCCTATTGACTTTCTCCTAGTTGGAAACGCATTAGTTAAAGCACTCAGGGAAAGTCCAGTCCTATGCAATTAGCTCATGTACATATTACTGTTAAGATCAATGTCCCTGTGGAATAGCATAGCAGTTCCTATTGCCCTTCAAAAGAGAGCAGATCTCTGTTTTGCCCCAGCCCCAAACAAGCGTAGCAACACTCTGAATAAAGAGACAAGGTTTTACTCATGGGTCACACTTCAGGTATTGTACCCAGCCCAGGAGACAGGAATAGTTCATAAATAATTTGACTGGCAATCTTGTAAGGTAAACTTCAGATAAAGTTTAGGTTCTTTGCTTTGTGCTACTAATCCAACAAACCCACAAAAGCCATTTTGGAACCCGTAGTGCTAACATAGTTCCTAATTTTTATTTATGTGCCAAAGGCTAAATGACTGAGTTTTGTTATCTGACAATTCATGAGCTCTTCAGTCCTTAGTAGGATGTGCGGAGGGAAAAACTCAAATTCCTGGAGATAGGGATGGGAGAGTAGGAAAAGAGGACTATTCCTAGACTGCATTCTCTCTGTTAATTCTTTTCTTTTATTCATATCCTCAAAACTACTCTGCTAATAAATTGGAAGGGAAAGATTAAGTTTCCAGACTTGGGGAGATTCAGGTCATACTGAAACGTATTAAACAACATAGACTTATTAATAAGATTTCCTGTTTTCAATAACATGCTCTATAATTCACCTGTCCTTGACCGAGTAAGGTACAAAAAGCCCCATCTGCAGTTGTTGTGAGGTTACAATTCAATAGATAATCCAATTATATGCCTTTCTGAAGCTAGCTCAAGATCGCGTACAGAATTGTATTGATTACATTTTAATGCCAGTACTGTCATGGCAGCAGAATGGCAAAACACTGGTCAGCTGCCACAGAGGGGACGGGTTGCCAACGCACGCAATAGACGTAAGCGTTGTGAAGAAACTCTAGGCAGTTTCAGTGGATACTCAGGTATTTAATATCTGATGTCCCCAAAAGCAATAACTTACAAAGTCAACACCTAAACTTGCTGACCATATGGTGAGCTTTTATCCGTCCTGGTGCCCTGTCCTGAAGCTGTGCATTTCAGTGCAGAGTTCTGATGAATGCTGTGGTTTGTTCCTGTGGGAGAGTCCCAAAGGTTGAGATGCAAAGAAACTCCTCGATCCTTTATGCTAAAGCTGCAGTGAAATTTCAACATTGAAGTGCAAACTTGTAATCCATTCATCTGCTGCCTGATGTGAAAGGCCTTGTTTTTTGGCCACTGCCTAAATTTCAGAGATACCTAGAAATGTCTTAATCTTGATTTTCACACTAGTACCTGCCACTTGCCAAAGGGGGACTGGGCTCCAGGCACTTAACTTCCCTTCTGCTTATGTTCCCCTTTTAAAACATTGCAGAACAGAAGCGGGAGAAGGTGGTAACGATGTGAGAGCGTTCACAGTTAACCTGAAAATCCCTCCTCCATTTGATGGGAATCATATTTGCGTCTCCCACAAATCGCCGTAGCTATTAGGCAATAGTGCATCCCAACAGACAATATTTCCTCTCCTACTGTTGAAAGCTTGCTAATGTGCAGCAAAAAAATCAGGGCTCTTCTAACCCATCTGTCTGTCCCTTTTACTTGAACCTCCCACCTCAAAGTCACATCTCCTCTTTTTTTCCTACTCCTTTTTGTCACTCAGTTTTGTGCTCTACCCTCCAAATGACACGGTGCACTTCAAAACATTATGGGAGCAGAGTGCCAAGGAGAGAAGCGTAGTTGGAAGTAATGATTCTCAAGCTATAATTCTGGAAGTATCAAAGGTCTCTAAGGGCTTTCCTGAAGTTACGTGAACATGATGTCTGAAGAATTGAAAAAGAATAAAAATAGCGACTAAGGGTGCTAGCGGGGAACTTCATGATTTTCTCTGATGAAGTCATCTGCAGAATGAACTGTTGAGAGATTTGCTGGGCTGAAAGAAAAGCTGTGCTCCCTTATGTGTTCCTTTCTGGAGTCACAGAGCCATGGTGTACGTTGCTGAAAGTTATCATCTGTGGTCTAACAACGGATGCAGCTCTTCCATGGATGCCGTCTTCTATCCACAATGTCTGGAAAAGAATATTAAAACAATGAATACTCCGGATAAGTTTTGTTAGCTGCCTTTGGAAAAGACAGTGCTATATGTACTGCGCTATTGCAAATTCATAGAAAACCATAGTATATTTAAACTTCCATTGTGATGACGAAAGTGATTTAGCATTTTTCTGGGAAACAATTAGAGCTTTATTGTTTCAATAGTTGAGGGTTCACTTGTTTACTTTAAAAAAGTTGTCCCATAATTCAGCTTCGTGGAGCTTTTGATAGATTCTTTCTGTAAGGGAAGAGCAAATTATAATTTATATGAACTACAGAGATCCTTTTATATATATATAAAAAAATGTGTGTACACATACATATGTAAGTGTGTACATATGTGTGTGTATACATATATATACACACACACATGTAAGTGTGTATTTTCTAAATACCTATGTGTGTGCGTGTGTGTGTAAATATATGTTTATACACACACACTTATATATAGAAGTGTGTATATTCCCCTTTCATATTATGGTCATAGTTGTTGTCCTGAAAAAAATTGTTTTGCAATTTAATGAGATCAGTTTTAATCTTTTGAAGTTGAAGCTATAAAAATTTAAAACAGAAATTAAGAACTTATTTACTATTTGAGAATCAACATTGCTTGGAAAATACTCAAGAGACATGACTTTTTTATCACCTTAAAATAAAGAGATACTTTGACATTTACTGTACATATACAAAAATACAGTATTTGGTAGGCTTATATTTGAGGACTGTATGTGAACTGTTATGATTTAATCTTAAAATTCTAGTGTGAAATATTTTCCTTACTGCTAACTTTTAGTAACTTTTAAAAATCTTATTCTCTATTATTGCTTTATGTACCTGTAGTAGATCCTGAAAGATCTTTTGGAATTGTAAGCTTCTCAGGATCAAGAGTCTAGTATGCGTTTGATGCATTTCACTTGACAGACTTGAAGGATGATTTCCTAGGGGGGCTCAGGCGATGGGCTAAGGAAGCTTTATCTCTCCTTCCTCTTTAATACTACGCAGTATGATGTACGCTCAGAAAACTCAACTTTTAGAAAAAAAAAAAGAAGAAGAAAAAATAAAGATTGAGCACTAATCATTTCTGCTCATAGTGCATCTCTCTCCATTCAAAGCTAAATGGCCTCATTTTCCTGAGTACCCAGCATGAATGGTTCAGGTGGCTGTGGGTATGAAATCTCCCTCTGCCTGGTTGCTTTGCAACATGAAGTTTGGTTATTATTTACCTAATGTATTCAATCATCTCATGGGTTAAGGAGAGAGAAAAGCAGTGGGTGTGAAGTTAATCACTGCAATTTCCTCTAGAGAAGTAGCCTGAGAAGTGGTGGGCTCTGCTACATGTCTGAAAACAGAAACAAATCTGTGCACTGGTGAAAGGAAGAGATTAAAAGTGAGTAAGTTCAAAAAACCAAGGTTGTCTTCCAGAGAAAGTCCTGACAACAGCAAGGGGGGTCCAGATAAAGACCTTCTGTTACTCTCTGCTGTGGCTGTAAGCTATCTTTCATATCGTCACCTGAAGGTAATCACTTAGAGTCTTATAGATTAAAGTAAAAATCTTACATCAAAATCCAGCAGGTTTACTGAGAAACGGATTGGAAAGCAGAGCTCCTAAGCAGTGAGTTACCTTAAAACAGACTGCAGTAATCTGTACTACCTCCAGGTTCAGACTAGCCTCGTGTTTTGAGGCAAATCAAATTCTGTTTGTGAAGGCCCAGATACTCTTCTTTCCAGGAGAAAAACATGTTCTTGTCCGTTCCACCATTAGGGTGTAAAGAAGTAGCTCCAGATACGACAACCGATTACACATCTGGTTTAGTGGAGTCAAACATGATGTTCACAAGAGGATGCTTAATGACTATTCCAGATTTTCAAGATACTTTTTGCAAAAAGGTGGGAAGATTATGGTCCAGTACAGAAAGTTTCTCTGCCAATTTCTCTGTGGCTAATGCGAATATTTAATCCTCATGGCTGCGTGGTGAATTGTCTGTAATTAGCCCTCAGTGGGGAAATTGTTTAACTCTTGCATTAGATATTTTAATACATGCTTTGCAGCCACTGTCTCATCCATCTTACAGAGTAAAGAATTGCTAATATTAATGATTTATGTGTAAGCAAATCCAAAACCTTTTTTTTTTTTTTCCTGGTACTCGTTACTATATCATGTTAGGCTTCAGGTTTCTTTAAAAAAAGTAATTGATTACATATCACCTGCACAAGAGGAAGTTATGTAAGGCTCAGAAAATGTTGTCCTTTACTCTTTAATTGTATATTACTGTCTGCAGGGCTAATAAGACCCATCGTGGGATGCAGGTGGAAGAGCATTTTGACGACTGTGTAAAACTTATTATGGGATATTTTAAGGGAATTGTGGCAATGTGTGAGACTTACACATGGATTGGAGAGAAACGATGTGGGAAAATAGAAGGAGGGGTTAAAGAACCTGGTTGAGCGTAATCAGGTTGCTGGTCAGTACACTTGTCTGACTGAGCCCTGCGCTTAATTACCACAGTTTGCCATATCTGCTTATTAAACCCTATTTTTACTGTCTGTGTGGGTGAGCTCTCCATCCGAAGTGCGTGTGTATGTGAACATTAATGAATT
Organism: Phoenicopterus ruber ruber; assembly: GCA_009819775.1. Classification (NCBI taxonomy): domain Eukaryota; kingdom Metazoa; phylum Chordata; class Aves; order Phoenicopteriformes; family Phoenicopteridae; genus Phoenicopterus; species Phoenicopterus ruber. The sequence continues at coordinate 182,012,793 of CM020215.1, read as the reverse complement.
TAAAACTGGACTAGCCAGTGAGTAGGAGAAGAGGTCTTAGTACCAGCAGCTGGAGTGGGAGCATGGACCTCCAGGGGCTCACAGGTTTGTGTACGCACAGCTGGGGAGACCAGGGGATGAGGGACCAGCTGCTGGATAGACCAAGTATCTAGGCCAGCTGCTGGAGGGATCGATATTGCACCTGCACATATAGCAGATGTACATACTTATAAATGTGTGTATGGACACCCACGGTGCTACATTCTACTGACAGACTTCAATCTTGATGAGCTGGAGAGGAGTGAGAGGGATCAGTCTGCCTGTTTGTGTGAGTGCTATGTGTTTGCTGTCTGCGCTGATCTGTGTGATGTGTGTGAATATGGATATATATATATACACATACACTATATAACGTGCAAGTGTACTTACTGGGAATGAATGCTCAACCTCATTTCTGGCTGGAGATGGGGTCACAGAGGTGCAGCAGCCTTGCGTCTATCAGGCTATGGGATCCGGCAGCTTCTAAGAGAGAACTCCAGGCTAAGCAAGTGAGGCTCTTTTTTTTAAAAAAAAAAAAATCCTTATGTGCAAGCATATTTTTGGACATGGATCTATTACTGCCAAGCAGGTTTAAACCTCCTGCTTGTAGAGGGAGGTTCATTCATATATCCACTAACATTGCTCTGTAATCCTTAGAGACTTTCCTTTCTTAAGATTGTGTCACAAGATATTTTCAGAGAATAAGGAGACTTCAAAATGAGCTGACAAGCAGAAGAACCACAATTCATAAACCATAAAGAATAGGGGAACTCGCTTTATTAAACTGCCTTTTTTGAACAACAGAACAATCAAAACTTCTGCTTCTTTATGTGTGATATTATAGCAATGATCACTTTCCTATTACAAATTAGTACTGCAGTTGGGGAAATGACTAACTGAGGTTCATTTTTTGGAGTGTGGGGATGGGGTGGGAGGCTGCATGCTAAATCATAGGGTCTAGTTCACGTGTCTCCTGGGGCTAAAGGCAGCATATGTTCCCATGAAAGAGAAAGAAGTTAAATTACTTTTCTATTTGAAGTACAATTATACATCCCTTCCTCAATTTGCACCCAGGCACTGATATTACCGGGTAAAGAGAGCAGGTACCTGATCCAAAGACTGCTGAAGACTGTACCACTTCTTGGCTTCATAGGCAGATTGATCCAGCCCTTGTAGAGAGGTAAAGGAAACTTGCTGTGTTCGCAATATAGAGGATTCTATTAGCTGTGTATTTTTAGTTAGTGTGATGATGTAGAAATTCATTGCAGGTGATGTGAATTCATATAATTTTAAAGCGCTTCTAAATCTTACCTGCAATGATTCTGTACATGATATCTGCTCTGTGTAGTGCTTGTTAGATGATGTAACCAATTGATGTAGTTTATTCAGCAAAAACACAAGAACCAGGAAAAACAGGATGTTAAAGAAAGCTTTGCCAAACAGTACAGGGCCAAATGAGAACATTCCTCGTAGAGCCTGCAGCTCCTGATCCTGTTCTCCTTTCAGCGCTGCTCTGCCCAGCCCTCTCAAATGTCCTGCCTTGGTCCCCTCCAGAAAGCCGTTGTTGTGCACCATGGTTTTTCCTTTTGGCTGATTCCTTTGGGGCACCCAGGGGAATATATCTTTTCCCTTTTACACAATCACAGGTCTGAAAACAACATGCTTTCCTAATGAAATCTCTCTGTGTAGGAACAATTACCTTGCATGAGAAGTCAAAGCCATCCTTTCTCACTTTCTCATCCCTGTGGCACGCTGGTTCCCACCAATTCGAAGGACAGAAGTACTTATCATGGTTCACGTGACTGAACTGCTCCGCAGCTGTATGTTTGTTCCGCTAGTGCCACGTGCAGGGCCAGCACAGCCCACCTCTTGCTGAAAGCTGGCTAGCCTGCCGAGCAAGGCACCGCACTCTCGGCTTCACAGCGTGTGTCCTTAACCACCTCCGCTGAGATGGTTTCCTCCTCCCGGAGCCTTGCGTTTTTCTAGTTACACCTTTCTTGCCTAGCCTCTTCCTGCCAAATAAAGTCATCAACCAGACAGTCATGGTCTTCTCTCATTAAGCTCCCAGTTTCTCTTCTTCCAGCCTCACTGGATTTTTTTTGGCAGTGATCTATTCTTTTCCCTGCACTGCCCTTTCTAGGTTTCTTACTTTTGCAGTCAAATCGGATGGGTGGTTTCCTTGTCCATTATGCTTTCCTGCATTGAGGGGAAACTGGTTGCCACTGATATTAGAGGTGGGCCAGCTTCTTTCTTCTTAATTTTGCTTTCTCGCCCAGCAAATGCCATAAACAATCCTGAAGAAACTGTCTTGGCCTCCAGCAGCTCCTGAGCGGAAAGAGTTAATGATTCCATGTGGATGGCAAATGAAAAGTCTATTTTGGCTTAGAAACCGTGACACAGTTTTTTCAGTGCTTATAGAATATTTAATGGGTTTAAACATTAAAATTTAAATAACAGCACATACAAAATTTTGGCCCAAATTGTTCAATTAGTTGAAGTCATAAAAAAGCAAACCCCACATTTTTATAATAGAAAGTGTTGCAAACCTGAGTCCTCTGCACTGTTACAGTCTTGCAGGAGCTGTAATTCCATGTCTATTTACGGCTCAGTTGGATTCAAAATTCTTTAACTAATGAGGTAAATTCTCCGAGGGGCAGGTACCTGTTCTTCAGTTAAACTGGCAGGGGAAGACAGGTTGTAACAAACAAAAAAAAGCCCTGACATTTACCACAAAGGACATCTGTCTTTGAATGGGAGAAAAAGTTGCTAATTTGAGACACAAACTTACGGTGATCATTTAGGTAATTATATTAAATTATGGTTAATATAAGTAATTATAATTATTTAGTTATGACATAATTCAGCACAGTTAGGCTCAGTCATGAGACATGTTTGATGCCTTGCCTGCGGAGAGGGAATACTCTCAGACATAGCGTGTCTGTGTCTTGTGTGAGCCACCGCGTCCCAAACTGGCTCAGAGTCTCTAGCGCTATTCCCGCAGCTGGAGGCTCACGGAACGGCAAGCGATGGAAACACGAGAAGGAAGCCGCGTACCTCGCCTCCCAGCCTATGAAGGCTTGTCCTGGGAGTACTTTTCCTAACATTATGTCTGATGGAGTTGAAAATTCCTAAATGCTGCTCTACTTTTTATTCTTTTTTGCAAATGATTATGCCACAGTCTAATAGTTCCCTTTATCAGAATATTTTTTTCTAATAATTATTCAATGTTTCCATTTTCAATAATGTAATTATATGTATTTTTTTCTAATTATAGCTGCTATTTTTCTTGTCTGACTAAACCAGGGAGGATTATTTTCTCCCTACTTCTGTGATGCAATACCTCAATTGGAATTGCATTGCCTTTTTTTTTTTTTTCCTGTCATAGTATATAGTAATCTAATTCATTCCTAATTAAAATCTCCAGATCTCTTTTGGGATCAGTGCCTTTCAGTTTCTTCTCACCCAGAGGCTAATAGTTAAATTATTTTTCCCAGATGTATTAAACTCTAATCCTACACAGAGACTTACGCAACTGCTCAGCTATATCCTTTGTGACTATTCCTATTGAAGTGGATAGGCCTACTCAGAGTGCATAAACTGAAGCACACACAAATCTTTGTGATATCAGGCTTTTATTAAAATAATTCTTGATTAAAAGTAAAAGTGATGTTATAATACCAATTTTTAGATCTCTTAGCCCTTTGATGAACAGGTGTTTACAGTTTGTCTTAGTTAAATATGGTGTATCAATAATTTCTGAATAAAATCAGAATGAATTGTTTAAATTAATATATATTGCTTTAGTCTAAGAATATTTTATGTGTCTCAAGGCATTTTTATTTTTCTGAAATGAGACTGCAAAGTTTAGAATTCTAACAAAAATTCTGCTTGTTTTTCTAAGCAAGTTAAAATAATTTTTTTTCCCTCTTCATGCATTATTCAAAGCAGCCAGATGCTTTGGGTATTCTGGTTGCCTTTGGAAGGAAACTAACATTTCCAATTTAGGGTTATAATTTAAACTGAAATATCTAGGTCTAGCATAGTTAGCGTACTTTATTGCTTTCTATCTGATTGAACACGTAAGACTGAATTATCTTTACAACTCTCCAGTTTTGGTTTCTCTCATGTTCTAGACTTCTTTGTTGGGGTATATTGTCTTCTGTGTCTCTAAGAACTGTCATTTCCCAGCAGCTTTGAAAAGTTTAGTATTTTGGCCCCACTTCCTTTTTAATTCTTTCTCACTAAAACCTTTTGATATGCTCTGGCTCAACCACAGTTATTGGACCCAAAGCAGGATTTAATACCTGTGGCCTGTGTTACACGGCAGAATAGACTTTGTTATAGCAACGGTGCCTCTTTTGCCCTTCTCTGAATCTCAGAGCTTATGTAAAACTCCGATTTATAAAGAAGTGTGGCTGTTTGAACCCTGATTCAACCAATCATCCTTACTTTGCAAATCTCTAAAGCACGTGTGTATAGTCGAATGTTTGCTGAATAGAGAAGGATGAAAGGATGTGCTTATGTTTTATTGAGCTACTGTATAAGAAAGGTTAGAATAGCTGAAGGTTAACAGGTGCAGGAATCTCGTGGTATTTTTGGTAGTTCTTTGGAATGTCTCAACTTTTACTTCTTAAAACATTTTAGATGACCAGACGAAGAACGTGACTTAACATTCTTAAATTTCTTCACCGAAAGGGTTGTCGGGCATTGGAACAGGCTGCCCAGGGAGGTGGTGGAGTCACCATCCCTGGAGGTATTCAAAAGACATTTAGACGAGGCCGTAAGGGATATGATTTAGTGGGGGACTTGGTAGTGCTAGGTTAATGGTTGGACCCGATGATCTCGGAGGTCTCTTCCAACCAGAACAATTCTATGATTCTATGATTCTATTAACAGGGAATTGAACAAGCTAGGTAGCTAGTCCTGAATCCAGAGATTTGCATTTGTATCTTCGTTCAGATTGTAAAAGTCAGTGTAAGAGATACAGACTAAATCTCTTTCTGCTGATCTGTTCACTTGCTGCATGGGGAATTTTCTTTCCATCTCCTCTGTGCCTGTGGAAGGAAACAAATGCTTTATCTTCTATTCTCTTTGGAGCACCTCGGTCAAGAGAGACTTTTCTTTCGAACATTCCTGTTTTCCCACCATCCTTATCTAGGTTCACTCTAGAGGGAGACAGTGACAGATTTTTCTAGGAAGTGAGGGAGAACCCCCAGTCTGGTAAGAATATTTAAGAATATGACAAGAAATGTAAGATGTCCTTACTGTGTCAGAGTGAATATCTGCTATCCAACAATAGCCTAAGGAAGAGTACATGAAGAAAGTCAGTATTTGGTATTTTCCAGAATGTCCTCCCAAATTCCAGTTGTTCCTGACCAACAGACTTATGGATTGAGAGGTGTCTTTGCATTTAACATCCCTTGGTGGATTTTTTTTTTTCCCCCATAATGTTGTCCTGCCAGTTTTGAACCTACCTAGACTTCTAGCATCAGCAACCCTCAGTAGCAAGGAATTCTACACCATGGGGTCACACACAAGAGATAAAGGCAGGTGGGTTATTCGTTCTGACACCTCCAATTTAAACTAGGTCTTCTCTTTCTTGACAGACATCTTGGGTTCCTTTCAAGGAGGTGAGCACCTCATCTTTTGGTACAATTTTAACACTCTGTTCTACTGCTGCAATCTTTGTATAAACACACACACACTCTCACACATCACTTCCCCATGGACTATTCGCACAAAACTCTCTATGCTTTGGTGGCCAGCAATCAATTTCAATCAGCTCTGTCTGTCCAAATCTGTTCATATCAGATTGCAAGCCTTGGTCTATCAGCTGCTGGAGGAATTCTCCTGGGCAGCTGAAGGAGAAATGAGCCAGCTGCTGGCCCTGCCCTGGTAGAGACCAGGTTATTTCACTGTGATTCAAAGCCAATTACTTCCTTCCCAGTGCAAAACTGACTCCGTGAGCAGAGAAACTGAAAGTGGAATTTGCCTTTTGTTATTTCAAAAATAAGCAATGTGCGTGTGTTTTAGGCCAGCCTGACTTGGATTGAGCTGCCTAGTCTCAGATACTTAAACTAGGAGTGTTGTCACTGGCCGTTCCCCAGTCAGCAGAGTGAGTTAATCTGCTCAAGGGAAATCTGGACCTCTTCCATTTAGGCTCCTGTTCCAAATTACTCTGTAGAAGCTTGCCTTTTTCCACTGACAATAAAGGGAGTGTGAGGAAACTGGACAACTAACTTGAACATTAAAGCCTGTTAGCTAAAATTAGGCATAAATAAGTGTGGGCAAGGGAGGACATGGGATATTGACCGTGACAGTGAATGGGAAGCTATCAAATGCATTAATTATCTGAGTTAGGTTGCTGGTTATGGGATGTGAGTCTGCTAGTATGTTAATGACCAAAGCTGGCTTTTAGCTTCTTCTGTAGAAACCCATGACTTCGTGTCTGAAGTCCTTTATCTGGTTCTGCTATGCTGTCCAGAAGGGGATCTGTCGTTGAAATCCTTTAATCGTGTATAACTTTATTCTCTGCTCCCAGCACAACATTATGTGCTCTTTTTTACTGCACTTGTAGGATAAAAATTTCTTTGCAAACAGAGCCCTACTTGTTTGCTGCTGTGGTACTTTGATATTCTAATCTGACTACTGCCTGCTTTATCCTTTTAATAATACATTATAGTGTAATTTATAGGTGGTACCAAAAAAAAAACCCAACCAACTGAGATCATAGCAGAATGTCAATTTAGAAATTTAAAGTTTAATTACTATCCATTCAGTGTACATTAAGTCTACTGAAAGAGTAGTACACTGGATTGATTGTTCTCTATTAATCTGTGTAAGAGAAAAAGTTTAGGCAAGTACAGTTGAGCCTTGTTCCGACTTTCATCATCATGCCATAAATTAGCTGTATTGTGTGATGCTGCAGATGGTATATGTGCTATTTTTATTGTCACATTTTTACTCTTTAGCTTTAATTTTCTTATTGCCCTTTAGAATCACTGGGCAATTGATAGGAAACAAAAAAACCCACTCAATCCCACAGACAGGCTTTTTTAATGGGTTATATTTTTATTAGGATGAGCTGATCAAAGGCACTGAGAAATAAAACTTTAAAATGAGGTGCATACCTCAAATCAAGAAGGCAATAATTCTGCAGTTGCCTGGTGATGTTGGCAGGAGAAGATATATGCAACTTATTTCTTTGGTAATTATACCTTTTCTCTAAATAGCTAAAAACTTGATACTGTTCATCTATGAGTGTCCCACTGAAAAAGCTCTCCTGTCAAGAGAAAGAATAGTTGGAAAATAGACAAGAAGTGCTTTGTAATTTTGTGATATATAAAATGTAGTAGATGAAAAATATCACTCAAAAGCTATCAGCAGCAAGCTATACATTGCTTTAATTTCTTTATCAGGTTATGCAAACCATTATCTTTGTGTTATTAAGGTCTTTGCACTTTCTATTTATTGCTGTACTAGTGCTGTTTGGCATTTCTGGTCACTGCTGTCTCAATGGAGCTGGAAAGCTGCCTGGTGGAAAAGGACCTGGGGATGTCGGTCAACAGCCGGCTGAATATGAGCCGGCAGTGTGCCCAGGTGGCCAAGAAGGCCAACGGCATCCTGGTTTGTATCAGAAATAGTGTGGCCAGCAGGACTAGGGAAGGGATCGTCCCCCTGTACTTGGCACTGGCGAGGCTGCACCTTGAGCACTGTGCTCAGTTTTGGGCCCCTCACTGCAAGAAAGACATTGAGGTGCTGGAGCGTGTCCAAAGAAGGGCAACGAAGCTGGTGAGGGGTCTAGAGCACAAGTCCTGTGAGGAGCAGCTGAGGGAACTGGGGATGTTTAGTCTGGAGAAAAGGAGGCTGAGGGGAGACCTTATCGCTCTCTACAACTCCCTGAAAGGAGGTTGTAGCAAGGTGGGTGTTGGTCTCTTCTCCCAAGTAACAAGCAACAGGACAAGAGGAAATGGCCTCAAGTTGTGCCAAGGGAGGTTTAGATTGGATCTTAGGAAACATTTCTTCACCAAAAGGGTTGTCAGGCATTGGAACAGGCTGCCCAGGAAAGTGGTTGAGTCACTATCCCTGGAGGTATTTAAAAGACGTGTAGATGTGGCACTTTTAGGGATACGGTTTAGTGGTGGACTTGGCAGTGTTAGGTTTATGGTTGGACTTGATGATCTTAAAGGTCTTTTCCAACCTAAATGACTCTATGATTCTATAATTATATGAATGTCATAAAATCAGAGAACAATAGAATGGTTTGGATTGGAAGGGACCTTTAAAGATCATCTAGTCCAATCCCCTCCAATAAGCAGGGACATCCTCAACTAGATCAGGTTGCTCAGAGCCCCATCCAATCTGACCTGGAATGTTTCCAGGGATGGGGCATCTACCACCTCTCTGGGCAACCTGTGCCAGTGTTTCATCACCCTCATTGTAAAAAAATTCTTCCTTATATCTAGTCTGAATCTGCTCTCTTTTAGTTTAAAACCAGTGCCCCTTGTCCTGTTGGAAAAAGCCCTATCAAAAAAGTCTGTCCCCATCTTTCTTATAAGCCCCTTTTAGGTACTGGAAGGCTGCAATAAGGTCTCCCCGGAGCCTTCTCTTCTCCAGATGCACATCTCCAACACAGATGAGTTAAAACCTGTCTGGGAATTACTGAAGATTCATGAGCTTCATCTCTGGGGTGGTCAGCTGTAGTGTGAGCTGACTGGTTGGCCAGCAGCATTCCCAGAGACCATCTAAAACTGCTTTATGGGCTAGTTTGATCCACTGTCCACACTTCAGTCACCCCTGCTCGGCTGCATTAGCTCTACACATAAGGAATGTCTCAACTAAGACTACCACGAGGAAGGAATCTGTTAAAACATTATATTCCCTAAGCACCATGTTTGTTTTGCATCTTTGAACATCTAGTTGCTGCTAGAGACGCATTTCTGTTGTCTCTTGCCTTCGCGTAAAAAGGTATTATATCATCAGCTGGATTGTACGCACTTCAGGAAGAGGTCAGAACTGATCTGTCCATTTTGAATGACAAACTAGAACATCAGACATCTTGCCAAGAAATTGCAGGAAGAACTATATTTTCCTTTTTAAAATTTTGTTTTTCATAAATTTAAGTTCCATCTCCTTAAACTACTTTATATCCAGCACTTGAGTGAGAACATGCTGCAGCTGGAAATCTGAAAAAGGTCATTTAGCTGAAACATTTGTTGATAGGTGTTTGGGGATTTTTTGTGGTACTTAATACTCAATATATAACAAACGAGATGCCACCTTGTCATATGAAACTGCCAGAAGTGAAAGTGCATACAGTAATAAGAATCAGAGGTGTAGTAACTGAATCATCTCTTTGTCAGACAGTAAATTCATTGTTAAGACCTTTTACAAAATGCTCTACATGTCTAGCTATGTCTCTTTTTTTTTTTTTCTTTTCCCCCCAGGATGATTCAAGGAATCTTATTTCTTCAAAGCAACATCTATAAGTCCCTCATAACTGGCAGAGGTTTAGAGTATGCTCCGAAAGAGAAGACAGGAGGAAAAGAGAAATTAAATGTTATAGCAGTGCAAGCAACTTAGAAGCCTTTGGCTTTCTGTCAATGAGAAGTGATTAAACTTGCTTCAAGGAATTAACACATTGATGTGTCACACTGTGCAGCTGAACACTAAAGTATATATTAACAGTACAGAAAAAAAAGCATCCTTTTATAATTCCCAGAGATCTGCACAATTAAGGCAACAACATTTTTGTGTTTTTCTCTTGTGCTGGCAGAGAATGCTGCATCAGTTGCTTCATTAGTATGCATTGTTGTATGAACCGATTCCCTGTTGTAGCTGTAGACTGTCACTGGCAGTCACAGGAGGTCTAGGAAATTATACAAGTATGGATCACGGAATGACTTTTAATTAAATGTGGCAAATAACAAGAAATCTATGGTTTATTTTGATTGATTTACATTATGGTAATATCATTCTATTGATAATGCAATGACACTTTAATTCAAATTTCAAAAATTTTTTTGTTTAGTAATTCAGATTTTCCATCATCTGCTGAAATGTCTATTAAAGTAATTTATATATATTTAGTTCTATCTGAATTTTCCATTGTTGGAGGTTCATTCTCCTACAAATCAAAAAGCCTTCGATTTCTCTGTATTTGTGACATTCCTATGGGAATGTTCTTGAGAACTGCATGTTCTGTGCATGCCTGAATCTATTTATTTTGCCTCTAGCATTATCCTTCATGAGATAGTCTTTTGATTCATTCCTATGGCATTTGTTTCTGAGAATTTGTTAACAAATATGAATATGAGTCATCTAGAAAAGAAGAAAAATCCACATGGCATGTGAAATATGTGAAGAGAGTAACAATTCTTACAGGCATATTTTAATACTTTACACTGTAATGCTGCTTATTTAAGAATTTTTAAACAAACATTTAAGAATGTTTAATCAAACATTTAAGAATTTTGTTTTACGTTTTGGTGAGAACACTAACCTAAGCCATGGTGAAGTTTATGTTGTAAACTTCTGTTCTCAGGACTTTTTTTCAGATATGCATGCATACACACACATATATACAAATGTATGTATCTGTATATCTTAAAGGAAAATAATTTTTAAGGACTGTCTTATTCCTATTCAAATTCATGATGAAACTTTTATTTTGTCATTATGTTTCAGTAGGAGGAGCCATAGGGCCTCAGAGTGACTTCCTTTCAGTTTAAAATGAATCACATACTTTTAAAAGCTGAGATATAAACATACCTTTGACTTTTCTGCTTTCATCCCATTGATTTTCCAGATACAAATTGATTATGTAAATCAAGTATTTCAGTTTAGTAGTTCATATCCGTATTTGTCTTTTAATTACTCCTTGCAACATTAAACGAAAATTTTATTAAACGCCAGTGAAAACTGTCACTGTACCTTCATCATCCTTAATTTTCCGTACAGTCAGCGTTACTGAGATATAGTAATGTGCCTCTTCCTATGACTGATCTTTCACGTGGAAATGTGTCCTACTGTGATCATGCATCTATACTCTATGATAGATAATAGCAATGTCAAGAATTCCACCACAGTGTATTCTGTCAATTGGTGTCTGTCAATCTGTCAACTGAAACTTGAAACATGACCGAATATGCTCAGTGGCGTGGGTCTGTAAAACACATTAGCAATAGTTTACATTCAGTATTTGCAACATTCTCAGTCATTACAGTGTGTGTTGTGAATGCATATTAAGAATAATGTGTTATCCTCAGCTAATTTTTAACATACTAGTTGACATGTTCCCCGCCCCCAAACACCTTCTAAAGGCTGCTGCCTTTTCTTTCTCCAACACAAGATACAAAATGCCACGACCTGTGTTCACAAAATGTTACAGGTTTGATTTAGAGTCTCAATAGCTATATACTGTCTACGTTGCTCAGGGGTTTTGTAATAAGAATACCGAGCCTTTAGCTGGCAGTAGTCACCTTAATTTATTACCATCTGAAGACCGCACGGTAATCCATGCAAATTGGGTTGGTAGCTTCAGTCCTGTTCCCAGGGGACAGATATCCACATCATAAAACTGCCTCTGTAGTTGTTACTGGGCATTGAAGTTCTTGCATGTACAGAGTGGAGAAAAGAGATATTCTGTGAGCAATTCTGAAAGTGAATGGCTTCAAGATCGTCCTAGAAGTCATCCCGTCGTAATGGATTGAGACACATTGAAGAAAAGCATGGGAAGCATTCACTTCCCTGTGCTTGTCTGACCCCCTTCAGGGGTGGATAGGTATTTTATTTTCTGCAGCTGCCAATCCACACATTTGAGTACATTCATTTTGATAAAAGAAGAGATGCTGGAAAAATGCTCAAGTGTTTGGATCCTGATAGTCCATGCTGCTCATTCCCTCAGTCTGCTGTGGACTCCCTCGGCCACCTTTGTCCAGGTCAAATCTGCTTTTGGGAAGGTGGGGAAATAGGCTAGCCCTGAGCAGAAGGCGTATGAGCTTTCTTGTGGCAATGGCTGTGTGAAAAGGAACAGAGTCATAGAATCATAGAATAGTTTGAGTTGGGAGGGACCTTTAAAGGTCATCTAGTCCAACCCCCCTGCAATGAGCAGAGACATCCTCAACTAGATCAGGTTGCCCAGAGCCCCATCCAGCCTGACCTTGAACATTATCAAATCCAGCGTTATTGGTTAAAAACAAGCAAACAAAAAGCCACTGGCACTTCAGTGACACTCCTGTTAAATGCAGCTTTCCTGTTTCTCTGTAATCTTTTACGGAGGCTGCAGCTGCTTTTGGCATGGGCACAATGTTCTGTGAGCTCCATAGAAGTCCTAAGAACCCTCCGTCCTCTTACTGCCAATAACGATGATCATCAACCAGTCCAAGAGGATGAAGCTTTGAGGACTTTTTCCCCATGTCTCCCACTCATGCACTTTAGGTCACTCCAGAGCTGGGAGTAAGTTTGAATTCTCTGGCCAATGCTGATGAGTCTTGGTACCTTGTTTTGACTCTGCATTTTGACTGTTCTGTTTGGCTAATTTTAATTTTTTAGTTTCTCAACTCCTGTCATTCCTTTATTTCTGGGCTCTGTTAGTCCATTATTCACCACACCATGTGGTACTGTAAGGTTTTTCTGGTGGGCTCTACCCAATAGTCATAGAATCATAGAATCATAGAATTGTTCTGGTTGGAAGAGACCTCCAAGATAGCCCTACATGTCTTGCTTGTAGCAGCTTTTTGTCTGTATTAAGTCCTTATAATTTCTTGGCAAGTGACACCTGTTATTAATAGGGGAGTTTTTCTTGTGCTATTTTGAGCATCAGATAATGTGCATGACTGTCAATTGTGCCCTGGGAACCTGGAAGGAGCAGAGAGAAAATAATAACAGATTGTTCTAGAGCATAAAGGCGATTACAATTTCTGCTCTTACTACTTCTAACCTTCCAGGAAAAGCCAGTCTATTTACCCATTTTTATAAATAGCAGATATAGTGCGGTAAGGGTAAAAGAGAGAACACCTTTTCTGAATAGATTTTGATTACTTGATGAGTTTAGATTAAAACAGAACTATTTGTGTGAGTTTTTAACTCATTTAGTTCAGTGAAATCAGCTTTATGGAGGTCATGGTCATTGTGGCTGCTGCTGTCTTTAATTGGATTTACCATGCACAGCTCATTAAGAAAGGTATTATCAGATGACAATGAAAGACACAGTGTAGTGTTATCTAATTCAGACGGTGCTCATGTTGATTTATATGAACTGTAGACATTCTTATTAAAGGACAGAAAGGTAAAAGGAAAGGCATAATCCGAACATAGATGATGAATATATTTAAACTGTATTCCTGGCAAACAAAGCATTGCTTTCTACTGCTCCCTGCTTCCTCTGTTGCACTGATGGTAGAGTAGATCCAGGAAAGGACTGGTGGCTAGAGCAAGGCTGTTAGAATGAAGGAGAACAGATGTAAAATTGTTTCTCATCAGAGACTCACCATTTCTACCTCTTTCACACCCTGTCATCAGGTACTGCCTCACAATAAACATAGTCATCACATGCTATCCTTTTTAAAAATTTATTTTAAAGTTTACCAGAGTTCTTGCACCATCATGCTCTATTTATAGCATCTTGTTGTATAGTTCCTACCCTAGATCCAGAAACTAGACATTCCTGTTATGTCCCCAAGGGGCCAGACCTACTTGTAATATCTTGAGAATGCCTAACACAAATTTTTTTCCTTGCAAAAATCAGACATACACTCCTTATTTTGGAAAGGAAAAAGAAGTCATTGGTCTTTCCTATAACAGCCTAGTGATTACTTCACTCATCCCAGAAATGGGAGAGCTGGCTTTGGTTGCTGTCTCTGAAGAGCTTCTTCACTGGAATGGTTCCTTTCCGCAGGTTATATGCTCAGTTGCAAGGGGACTTTCCCCCACTTTGTGCTAGATCTGTGTGATAATGCAAAATCACATCCTCTCTTGCGCTCCTTACTTATGGATTTCCCTGACCTGCAGGCCTCTGTCTTAATACTCTTTGGTTTATAGCAAAGGTAATTATGCAATAGTGGCAAGATTGCAGTTCAAAATGCAGTGTTCTTTGAAACACACTGACTAAACAACAGTAAAGAGACGCCAGTTCTTGGTGAGATAGGTGCTGTGTCATTGGCTGTATTCAGGTTTGAAACTAAGCCCACAGTACTGATTGGTTTTGTGGTATGGATCTTCCCCAGTTAAATGAACTGTGGCCGGAGAACATGTTATATTGACTGCCAAGGTGTGAGTTTGGTAGTTTGGTGAGTTGTCTTCTGAATGAGAAATATGGATGAAAATTGAGTAGCAATGTCCAAAAGCTATTTGGTGGCACTTGATTATTGTGAAATACATGACTAATGACCATAACCAGTGAACATGAATGTTATATTTGTGAGCTGTCTTTGAATATTATTTATTTCAAAGTTATAATACTGATTTTAAAAAACATAACATACTTTCTTGTTTTGAACCAACTTCATTTCCCCCCTTCAGACCTAAGAAAAAAACTAATAACATACACAAAGAAAGAAAAATAACAATTGGAGGGGTAACTGGATGGTGGTTGTAGTGTCTCTGGTTTTGGAAATAATTTATGACCAGTTTCATTGGCCTCAAAATGAGAAGTGTCCTATGAAGCCTAGGTTGGAATGAGTTGATTACTCTCTAGTTAGCTTATTAACTGCAAGAAAAAGATGTGGTAGTGTCCTGCTTCTGGAGATCAGTCTGAGGTTCAGTAATTAAAAAAATACTTATATATCCTAGAATTTAACTAGGATATTGAATCAAGTTAGATCTCATTGGAAAAATGGCCATAAACATGTAATGTGCTAGCAGTTTCTTCCCATGACACTAGAACCGTGGTTTTCTCTTCTGTTACTTTTCTAACTACTCCGTGTTCCTCAGCTTGTAATGAAAATGAATGTATAGCTAACCTGAGAGGTACCTATCAGGCTCTAATACTTTCTTTGGTTTACATATGTTTATTGATACTGGTCTTGAGTATTTTTGATTTATCTATGTCTACCTCAGCAGATAGATTGACTGTTTGAGCACATGGTCCCATTCACTCTGAAAATGACCTGATCACTTGGGAAATCTTCAGGAGCAGTCAGGAGGGCAAATGGCATAGGGGGGATAGCAAAAAGAGCCCTGCAATTCACATGAAAAATGGTAACAAGGCTACATAAACATGGTCATGCAGCCTTGAGAAGTACAATATGTTAAAGAAAGTTAGCAGTTATATGTTTTCTATAGGACAGCTTTAAGTACATAAGGAGGCTTACAAAATTTAGTATGGTAAAGATGAAACAGACATGTACAGGCTTGCAGGGACTTTTATCAGGTTAGTCAAAATATTAATGGAAGTGTTTATTACTTTGCTATTAATAGGCTTCATGTACCTTCTTCAATTTTTTTCAAGGTGATTGTATCCCCTCATTTCATAGAATCACAGGATGATTGAGGTTGAAAGGGACGTTTGGAGGTCATCTTGCCCAGCCCCTCTGCTCAAGCAGGGCCACCTAGAGCCAGAAGCACAGGACCGTGTTGACAGCTTTTGAATATCTCTAAGGATGGAGACTCCATGACCTCCCTGGGCAACCTGTTCCAGTGCTTGCCTGTTACCTTTACTGAGTTTACTATCTGTGATAACTCACCCTGCCTTTTTTTGCTACTTAGAATCGTAGAATCATTTAGGTTGGAAAAGACTCTTAATATCATTGAGTTCAACTGTTAACCTAACACTGTCAAGTCCACCACTAAACCATGTCCCTAAGCACCGCATCTACACATCTTTTGAATACCTCCAGGGATGGTGACTCAATCACTTCCCTGGGCAGCCTGTTCCAATGCCTGACAACCCTTTTGGTGAAGAATCTTTTCCGAATATCCAATGTAAAACTCCCCTGGCACAACTTGAGGCCGTTTCCTCTTGTCCTATCACTAGTTACTTGGGAGAAGAGACCGACCCCCACCTTGCTACAACCTCTTTTCAGGGAGTTGTAGAGAGCGATAAGGTCTTCCTGGAGCCTCCTTTTCTCCAGACTAAACAATCCCTGTTCCCGCAGCCGCTTCTCATGGAACTTGTTCTCTAGACCCTTCACCAGCTTCGCTGCTCTTCTTTGGACATGAAAGAACACTTTGGACGCTTGCTGTATTGCACTCTGGTTAAGCTGTTTGGACTGGGGCTTTTTGAGTCTTCTCAAAACCAAACAGTAGTTGGGGCAGGTCTATGCATATACTACTCACAATGAAACAGGTAAATTACAGGAGTGAGAGATGATACATATGGAGACATCAACCAGATAAAGCTTGAATGTGCAGTGTTTAAATATTAGCGGTACGTCTGAGAAATGGCACATTCAAACCTTATCTGACTGTTTCCATATATACATGGGAGTCTGTGTATTCATTAGATCAATTCTACATCAAACCACTAGTTTCTGTCTTTGATTAGTTGGGAACATACCCTTTTCAATTATTTTAATTTTTCAGCTTTTTTAGAAAAGTTCTGTTGTCTCTCACACTGTGGTTGTAGTAAAGGTTTATTTGTAAATTCAGTTGCCATATTTTCAATTGAGTAACATCTCCTTAGAGTTTTCTTAGCACTAAGTGATGGTGAGATTCAATGCACATATCTTCAGGTGCTTTACTTTTAATTAACAGCTCATTTCAAATTATTCTGCCCTACTTATGGGTGAATTGCATTGTGGTTGCTGAGTCAATCATTAAGGTGTTCTGGACTATTAAATACTTCTTGTTTCTCACTTTATGGGATGTTGGATTTTGTGGCTGGGAGGGCAAATGACAGGTGGCTTTAATGCAGTTTAAATCATAACATTGCATAAGTTACTACATCCTATCCAGTATGTTATCTTTTCTGGTTACATCACTCCCCTGTCAATCATTTTTGTTATCTGTCCTGGTTTCGGCTGGGATGGAGCTGATTTTCCTCCCAGTAGCTACTGTGTTTTGGATTTAGTATGGGATTTGGTTTGTGAAGAATGTGCATAATACACTGATGTTATTAATTGTTGCTACGAGATCAAGGACTTGTTTCAGCTTCCCAGGTTTTGCTAATGTGCAGGTGCAAAAAGCTGGGAGGGGTATAACCAGTATAGTTGACCCAAACTGGCCAAAGGAAGTATTCCATACCATAGATGTCATGCCCAGCATATAAGCAGGCGTTGGCCAGCGGGCTGGATGCTGTTCATTCCCTCGCTTACTCTCGGGAACTTGGGGTTCCGAGATCGCTGCTTGGGAAATTGCTCTTCTGAGATCGCTGCTCGAGATCATTCCGAGTTCGTTCTCGGTTTTGCTCCATGATTGCTGCTCAGATGATTGTGTATGTTGTTGAAGGTACAAATATAACATTTCTATATAACTCTGAACTGCTTGTTTTCTTAATGAGCCACTAATTGTATTATTCTTTTATCAAATACCTTTCTGGAAGTTACTTCCATCCCTCTTTTCCTTGGCTAGTATTATGAGCTGGAAAAGGGGGGAAAAAAATGTTATGAAAATGAAGACACTGAAGAGATTGCTAGTTGGTAGGATGTCCACAGATAGATAGGTTATTCCTATCCTTCCATATAGGTACCTTCAGTCATTGGAGATACTATGTAATTATCAGAATGGTGATTGCACTTGGTAATGCCAAATTTTAATGATGTCAAATTTATATAGTTGAAGAGTGAGAAATGTGAGTTAATGAGCGATATAATAGAATGATAGGATTTGAGTTTGTTACAAGATGCTAAAAAATCAGAAATCTCCTTTCTGACTCAGTCTGATGTGTAGTCAGCTGGGGTTTATTAGCAGGGGTAGAAGATGAGTTGGAGTGTTACTGTGTAGTAAAGGGAGTTAGGAAAGTGAAAAGAGGGTTCCTGTAAGAAAAACAATAATGAGTAACTGAGTTCAGGAAAAAGCTTACACAGAGATTTATGTTGCAGTCATTTAAGCTAGCCATAAGGCAAACCAGGAATTCTGGGAAGTTTCTGTTAGCTTCTGTGTTAGAAACAGGGTTAAAGCAACGTCTGCTTAGAGCTACAAAGTGCTTAGTAGGGAAGAAGTTTGTATTTTTGGCCTAAAGCATGTAAAAACAATCAAATGCAATCAACATAGAATGGAGGAGCGCCTGTGGACTAATATTTGAAGATCCACTTGCACAGAAATTTGTGTAATACATTCTCCATCCAACGAGATGAGAAGAGCAAGCAAACAACCCTGCCCCTCACTCTGGAGATTTTCAGCATGTTATGATTTTTTTTTTTACTGTTCAGTAGACAGGCAAAGTCTTTATAATATTCTCTTGGAAATTAAAAGAAAGAGAAGCCAGTTATTGAAATATATCTGACCTGAATAAATACATGGATGACCTTTTTTTGTGTGGTCATTCTCATTAACGCAGAGACAACTAAAATCCTGTATAGCGAGTACTGTACTAAAACACGGGCATCTAGTGATAATGGTAGGGTGATCCTGTAGAATGAACAAATGGGGTCATCTCTGTGCTAAAAGGCTAGCACCGTGTCTGGCTCAGGATCCCACTAATAAAAGTTGTCTTCCCATACGGAGGGATCTGCAGAACTATCCTGCATTCAGCACTTCATGCAAGGGACATTTGGCTCAAACTGAGTAAAATCTGTGGAAAACGTTAACTGAACCAGAAAAAAATGTGGCAGATTTAACACGGAAGTTTCAGCTTTGAGTAGAATTAGTTGTACGCTCAAGTATCCGTGGCCCAGAGGATTTCACAGAATTTTTCAGCTGTCTGTAGCTTGCCTAACTGCCAGCTACTGCAGAGATCAAAGTGTGGAATGGAAGGACAATATGTAGATGTGTCATCCTAGATTACGGGGTCCTATAATCTACAATGAGGCATCAGTATAAATTTACAATTTGCAGCAGATGCACCAGTCGAGTACTGGTTGAGCATTGTTTAATTTATAAAAATCTATATCAATTTTACTCAGACCCCACATTCCTAAATCTCAGAAGAAAAAGGTACTTTCTAAAATTCTTATAATGATTCATTTGGCATCTTCTTAGTAAAGCTAATGTGTTTCGGAGGAGTAAAAAGCATAATCATCCTTTTTTTTCTTTCTGTCTTTTAAATGTTGTGTCCCAAGTGAATATCTAGAGCAGAAATTGTTTGAACAAAATATGTAGTTGAGCTATAGTATTCTTTGGAATAGATTTTTTAAAAAATTTCTCTTAAAAATGGAAGCTGTCAGAAACTTTTTGTGTTTTTACTATATTGCAAATACCTAAAATGTGTTTTTTATGAAGAGCTCATTTGGGTGATACAGCCTAGGTAATTTACCATAGTCAAAGATCTATATAAACCACGTCTTTCAGAGTGAAGAAAATTTACTTTTCCTACTCAACACAGTGTTTCCACAGACAACGGAGAAGAAATCTTCAGTAATGAATAAGTCGTCACAGTTCAGTGGATTTTTCTAAGAGTAGGGAAAATTCCATGTCAATGTTAGTACTGATGAAGTTCACAAAGTAGATTTTGAGCCTCTTTTGCCCTATTGGCATTTGATCTTCTGGCACATCTGCTACAGATTTGATGTATCCAGATGTATTTGAGGGAAGGTCTGAGGAAAATAGATATTGTAGGAGTCAAGAAGCTTTCTACAAGTGGTTCTTTAAAGTAGGGTAGGTCTACCAGAAAAAAAAAGATATGTCTGGTTCTATGAATTTATGGTTAAGTATTTTGGAAAAGCACAGTTTAAATCTTTGTTCTGTATTTAGCAAAGGACTATGTACCAGTAAGGTATGTGCCCTGTGGAGCAAAAGCAAGTTTGCAGAAGCATTATTAAAATACAGGCCACACAAACAAGGTTGTTTTGAGATGATTTTGCAGGGAGGTGAACGTTTTCATGAACAAGTAATGTTTTTGCTTCGATTAATTGGTGCACTGAGAAGAAGAGATGATTCTGTGCAGAAGTTCTTCACCCAGGGACCTATTTTTCCATTCCTAATAAAACATGTTACCTCTCCATATGAATCTTTCTTAGTTCATCACAGTTTCAATAGCATTAAGCCAAGGAAATATGCATATAGAACTGCATTAGAAGCACAACTTATGAAAGTTGACTTTTCTTCTTTTTGCTTCCAACACACACAAAATGAGAATAGTATCAGGTTAAATCAGTTCTTTGAGTGTATTCACAAATTCAAGAGATCAGCTATGTGAGAAAAATTTTATTGTTTGCATACTCAACTATCAGTAATCTTTTATAATGGTTTCATAAAAAAAAAAAGAAAAAAGAACTACTGTCAAGTTTTTGCTATGTTTGCTACTAACTATATATGCTGGGTTTTTCTCATCTTATGATGACGTTTCATCTGAGAAAACAGATGTTGGTCACTATCCCTCACTGATGAAGCATGTGGCTCATTCTGTTATTTCCTGCTACCTTGATAGCTGTGGGGAAGGTTTTGATTAAATTTAGATTAGTCATTGGGTTTGTAACTATCACTGGGCTCATTGCTGTCTTACCAGGAAAGGATTCTGATGTATTTAGATATCCAGGGGCAAGGAGTGAGCAGATTGTATACTGACTTTAATGGATGAGTAATAATCAGTTTCAATCTAATATATGATGGACAGCTCTGTTACTCCAAATACAAAGGCTCCCCCTTTGCTACCAGTTCAGCCTGCTGGATATATTAAGCTTGAACATGTAAGAATTACAAGCCATTCCTTCTATTTCCCTGAATATGTCTCTGGATGTTGTAACTGTATGGAACAGTTATTTAGCTATTTTTATACTAAAGAATTTGATGGAGGAAGTGGAGGTGAAGAAGGACTCAGTCTGATTTTTCAGGAAAAAAGTAAGTGTTCTGTAAAACAAGCTACCACTGAAAACACTTCTAAACTAAAAATTAAATCTTCCCTCCTGAGCAAATTTCACAAGAGAAAACAAAAGCACTTTAAACAGCACCTTTAAATTCTGTAATCAAATGGGAAGAGGTCAGATCAGATCCTTCCTTGAAAGTGCATTGTAACCAGCTGTTCACTTAAACAGTTGGGGATGGAGCAGCTCTGCTTGGTAAGTCAAGTCACACTGTTCTGCAAAGTTTATGAAACCATAGCTCTCAAAAACATTTTTTTGAAGGACACATATTTTGACATTACAATTGACCAGCTTTTGCATCATGTATGAGGATTGTTATCTTGTTTTTAAAAATCTTCTCTTGTGTTAGCATTTCCTCTATTTTCTTCCTACAAGGTCTTTGTCTCAACCCTCGGTGCATTTTTTAACTGCTGAACAGGATGATAAGCTATCAGTGTTCTCGGACAGATAATCAGGAACCACAGAGTAACACATCCATCAAATATGCTAATTATACATGTATTTTCCTAGTGGCTTTTCATCCATGATTATAATTAGGAAAGAAAGGAAGAGGACAAGAATAGTTCATTTTGGCCCTAAGTCCTGCTACAACATGGGGCTTAACAGAAATTGGACAGAAATGGATCTGGAAAGCTTTTGTTGACAACTATTGGCAGCTGCTCAGTGAGGAAAATAATAAAAGCTTTAAAACGTTTTCTTCAATTATCGAAGCCCTTTGTTGACTAGATTCAACACCTGGTTTACACAGATTTCCCAAGGCAACATCTCTGAGAAGTGCTCTTTGGCTCTGGCTTGCTAACTTCAAAACGGAATGCTTCAGCCTCCAGGGCCTGGTGCCTCCCTCCTCCTGTTTCTGGGAGGTGGTGTTCACTTGCCTCCTTATCTTTTCTGTTCAGTTCCTCTTGTAGGTCTCTACTGCCTTCCATCTATTTACTATTCCCTTTATGCCAGTGGTCACAGTCAACAGACACCTTTGCATAATTACAGTGATTCAGAAGTTGCATACTTGTATGACTTTCCTGGATTAGATGCCCTGTGCAACAACGTTCCCGATCTGAGGAGTTTAGATATGAAGATGATAGGTGCGTGGCGAATACCTGAGCTAGAGAGCAGGACAGATCTAAATTGGATGGATGCAGTGCAAACAAAAGGTGACGCAGAGGGATGGGAGCCGTGGTGGAAGGCTGTACTGCCAGGGAACACTCTCATCTGCCAAGCCATTTCTTTTCCAAGTGTAAATCGTCTCCATATCTGTAAGCTTTTCCATTCAAGTGAACCTCAAACCCACACCCGCATCTTTTGTATTTGGGCAGTACATTGAAGAAATAAAATATTATGCATTACTAATTCATTGATTTATTTGTAGGTCACTTGATCACAGGGCTGTTAGTTCTCTGCTAAACTAAAGTAATAAGAAAGAATTCAGAAAAAAAGTCTATAATAGGATTTTAGGTCAATTTAGATGAAAAAGTTATTGCTGTTGTTTGTTTTTAGATTAAAATGTTTGGGTGTTTTTTGTGGGAACGAGCTTTGTGTAAAAGTATCAAACTTTCACAGAGGAATTGATTTTTTTTTCCCTCTAAGGAGCTGAAAACATTAAAATCTATTTATTACTCATATGCACTGACATTCATTATTAATTTTATGTCCCACTGTTGCTTTCTTCAGGGCAAAACTAACATTCATTTGTTGATCAGTGATATCAGTCAACACAAGGTACATGGCTGCTGATTAAATAAAAGAGGCACATTAGGATTTTTTTTTTTTTTAATGGGTGCTGGCAGTAGCTGCTGCTTGACAGTCAGTTGAGGGCAGTTTGCTTGCTGCCCTGGTGGACCCGCACTGCTCAGCGCGTACTTTCAGCCAACAGCCCAGAATTTTTGAAAATTATGAAGAATTGCCTCCTCCTTTCATAACTGGAAGTTTTGGAGGGGTTTTTTCCAGACTTTTGATAATAAAATCTAAGTTGCACATCTATCCCACCTCAGCTAAGGCATCTTTTTTAGAAGTGTGGTCATGTCTCCCAGAGGCTGAGGAGGAGAAGAAGAGATAAAGAGAGTCAGAGAGTGAGAGAGAGAAATTACTTCAGAGGGCAGTTCAGCTCTTAACGTGTGAGTGAATTGTCTCCTGGAGATGTTTGCTGTCCTCCGTGGGGCAAAGAGACCGTGTCAAAGAGGTTAGCTGGAGTTGTTACAGCTCCTACTTTATGTGCTGCAGGTACTGGAAATGAAATGGGGGCTAAAGACTCTGTTTCTGAGCCTCTGTACCAAACGTCTCAGGACACGGGCGTTGTGACAGTGTGTCTGCAGCGTATCGTTGGGTGTGACACCTGCATGGGCCAAGGCAGCTCTGAGCGCAGGTTAAGACAACTTGCTTTCCAGTAAGGCTGCTAGCTAAGCCACAGCCCTGCACCACTCTGCCTCACCACCTTCCAGTTCTGGGAGAGATTTTCTAGGAGCCTGGAGCTCCTGTTGGCACATACTCCATGCTGCCATATAGACCTTATAGAGGGTGTCCCTCTCGGCACTGGAAAACCAACTATGGTGGCATGGACTCCTTTTTCTCCTTGACCAAGCCCATCTGTATTCAGACACTTTATGCCAGTTTGCGTTGCTACCTCAGTGGCAACTTGACCTCACCAAGGCAACATCAATTTGGCTTTATGATATCTTGTGCTATTAAGCCTTTATATGAGATTGAAAAGATATTAAATTTCGAAAGACTCATTGCATACTTTGCCAAAGCATGTAACTAGCTCCCACACCAGGATTTTATGGTGGGGTGGTTTTTTTTTTTTTTTGGTTGGTTGCTTTTTATTATTTAAATCTTTATGTAATGGTCAAAACCAGGAACCAGAGCGGCTGGTACAATTTCAAAAATGTATACAAATTCTGAATAATTTGTTTGCGCAAATCCTTGTTTTATGCTTGTAAATGCTCATATGCCTTTGGAGATAAGGCTATACCTGATGCAGTGCAAGTGACTCTTCTGAAGCCGAGGAAGAGAGTAACTTAAAATAAGTGTCATTCCAATGTGCCATTTTATACCAGAGATTGGCGTATGGTTCAGGTTTATACTAATTAGGTGAAATATCATATATGCAGCCCCCCATGGCAGATCTGGACTCTCTTTTGGTGGCCCATACAAGTTCAAATGCCTGTTTAGATGAGGCCTACTAGCTTCCTCTCCCCATTTAAAATACATCATTTACTTAAAATGGACTCGCTGCAGTGAATGGATTTACTTCTGATACTCTATTTGTTAAAATGGGGACCTCTTTTTTTCAGAAGGCATATTTATGCCCTCAAAGAATAGTATTTCAATGTTTACACCTGTGTATTTCATTACTCCTGTTGGTCAAGAGGAATGATGAACTATGCATCTCTCATAGTATGTATTGATCTTCTTGGAGATGATTTAAACATCTATCAATACTCTCTTCTGGCTTCCATATAAGATACAATGCTGTATCTTCTCTCCATTTGCAATTCTTATTGTGGCATGAAATCCTCTCACAATTCTTTTCATTCTCTTTAGCAATAATTCAAAAATATCTATTTATTTTAACAGTTAATCAATTAATAGAAAATTACTGCGCTGGATTTAGGTTGTTTTTCTGGTGTTAACTTCATTGTTATTGTCCAAGTTCTCTTTTGTTGTGTGTGATTTTACTACAATTTGTTTTCTGGTTTTCAACAGTAGGACTCAGTCAGTCTCTTTGGTACTGTCAGTCCAATGAAGAGACCAGAATAAAGTGTTGATAAATTTTACTTTTCTGTGACTGGAATATAGTTTATGGTGGATTAACTATGATCTAAATTTTGAATGTAATGATGAGCTTTTACCATTCTGTTTCAAACACCTAACGTTCAATTAGCCCCCAATTTTCTTTGCTGTTAATTAGGAAATTGTGCCTGGATGACTGTATTCATAACTGCATTATGTAAACAGTGCAAATATCCACAATAGCAAAGGAGTCCTGACCTTCAGCTCTGCCCCAGCAGCTCCACGGATACTTGGTTTCCTTCATTGTTCTGTGTAGGATATTGTTCACTTTTGGATATGTTTTCACTGTTTTGGAATCTTTTTTAACATAATTGATTAAAGCGCCTCTATATAAATTGAATTTCCCACGTGGACTTTTTAAAGCCTCTGGAACCTGATAAGCTTTTGTAACAGAAGAAGAAATGTTTCATGTGGCTTGAAATCCTCCTTGCATAAAGGAGCATTTCATCAGCCACCATCTGCTCTGCTAAGCTCTGCTGGCACAGTGACACCTGAATCCCATAGTCTAACTCTAACTAGCTTTTTTGTCCTTGCCTCAGGGTAAGAGATTCAAGAAAGTTGTTTTGTTGTTCAGCAACAGAAGATACTGCTGAGCCAATGCATTAAAATAACATAAAAGTTCCTCTCTTCTTGGAGACAACTTTGCATAAATTATAAAGGGTATACCACCCTCTGTTCGCGGGGTTGTTTGGATACAGTTGTTTAAAAACCTTGGAGTAACGAGCAAATCATTGAGAGCCTAAGTTGATATAACAAAATGGGGGGAGATGAAGAAGTATTAAACACATCTCAAGTTAAATTAGAAGTAAAACTCAGAAAAAAAAAAAGCTTAAACTTCAAGCTCTGGGGCAAACAAGCTGCCATCTCCTGGCTGGTTTAGTGTTTCCAGCAACAGTGACAATCAACAGGTAAGGATGAAAGCAAATGTGCATGGAACAAGAACATTTTCCACCCCTGTCACTTTAAAATATGCCCATTTCTGTGTCTGACCTACAACCGTGAAGTGGAAGGTGTGCATAATTTAGAGTAACAGAAAGGAACTGTAATTATGTTCTTGCAAGAGCTGTGAACATTATGTTTTTCTTATCTCCCCAGGAGTCAGACTTTCTTAAACATTCTTAACTGCTATAGCAAAACTCAATGACAGAAAACTCTCCCCTCCCCTTTCTTTTCTTTAAAACCTGAGACAACTGAGGAAAAGAAATGGAAAAGTTACAGGTGCAGATTTTTTTTTTTTTTTTCAATTTTGTGAATGTAAGACACACTTGATGATTCTCTAAAATCAGGCTTGCAGTTGAAAGAATGAGAAGCAATGATTAGTTCATCAGACAGAGCTGTGTGATGTACAAGTGTCATTGGTGGATTAACTGGGAACCAAACACATTTTAACCAGTATCAGAAGACAGATCATAGCTTGATACAGAATGATAAAACTTTAAACTTTCCTGAACTTGTCTTACTGTTCTTCCATATCTTATGCACTAAATAAATAGACTTGAATCAGTTCAATACCTGATTGGGACCCACACGGCTACATGTAGGTTTTTCACTGCTGGTCAAGAAATAAAGTATTCTCAGCTAGTATTAACCAAGTGTGACAGCATGGTCTTAGACTGCATTTCAGTGCTGGGAGTGTCATGGATGGAGCCATCCATCCATGGAGGACCTGGGGCTTTTGGTTGACAGCCGGCTGAATATGAGCCAGCAGTGTGCCCAGGTGGCCAAGAAGGCCAATGGCATCCTGGCCTGTATCAGAAATAGTGTGGCCAGCAGGACTAGGGAAGGGATCGTCCCCCTGTACTCGGCACTGGTGAGGCTGCACCTTGAGCACTGTGTTCAGTTCTGGGCCCCTCACTGCAAGAAAGACATTGAGGTGCTGGAGCGTGTCCAGAGAAGGGCAACAAAGCTGGTGAAGGGTCTAGAACACAAGTCCTATGAGGAGCAGCTGAGGGAACTGGGGTTGTTTAGCCTGGAGAAAAGGAGGCTGAGGGGAGACCTTATCACTCTCTACAACTCCCTGAAAGGAGGTTGTAGTGAGGTGGGTGTTGGTCTCCTCTCCCAAGTAACAGGCAAAAGGACAAGAGGAAACAGCCTCAAGTTGAGCCAGGGGAAGTTTAGATTGGATCTTAGGAAACACTTCTTCACCAAAAGGGTTATCAAGCATTGGAACAGGCTGCCTAGGAAAGTGGTTGAGTCACTATCCCTGGAGGTATTTAAAAAACATGTAGATGTGGCACTTAGGGACATGGTTTAGTGGTGGACGGTTAGGTTAGGTTAGGTTAGGTTAACAGTTGGACTTGATGATCTTAAAGGTCTTTTCCAACCTAAACAATTCTATGATTCTATGATCTTTTAGATAACAATAATAATGCTTTCCAGGTGTAGGTGTGACACTTTTACTTCTGCGGTGTAGAAACCTATTCTGCAAAGAGGCACAATGGTGGAACGCCTTATAGAGGGTAATGATCTTTAGATGAGAAGGTGTTGTAGCCTGGCTCTGACCACCCAGAGACAAGTGACACAAACAGAGGACATGAGAGGGAAATAATACTGATGATTGCACTTCTTTTCCAAATTCTGGGGCCTCTTTGCAATCTGGAAGGCTTCGAAGGCACTTTTGTTGGGAAGTAGAAGTTCTTACTTCCAGGTAATGTCAGAGAAAGCTTGCATTTGAATAAGAACAGAAATCTCAGGGGATTATCTTGTCTACTGAAACTTTTGGGCAGTAAGTCTCCCAGAGCTAAGTATCAGTATGTTTTTCTGTAAAAATAGGAAAAGATAGACAATAATTGTATTTCTATTGTTGTCACCTGGGACACCAAACCCCTCTGTAAGCCATGTAAATGCAGATCAGCTCTGAGCAGACAGCATTGCCCAAAGCCCCAGTCTAACTTGGAACTCTTAATATCAAATGTCTCTTCTCAGCAATTCCTTCCCCTGCTTGTTTCTGATTGCTATTTGTTTTTCAGTTCTTTACTTTTTTGCAGGATGAGGCAGGTAAGAAAATAGTGTTTGTAGGATGTAAAATTTCTGCACAAGTTTACCTTATTTATCTCTCTATTTATTTGGTTATTCATAAATCCAGAGGATTTATAGTGGAACCTCAATTTGAATATTTTTATATTACTATTTGGAGAAGTTTTTGTCTTTAATTGACTGATAAAGAATGTTGAGTCACTAGCTTTCAAACTTCAGTGAAAGTATTCTCTAGCAGAAGTTCAGTGAGAAAGAAGAAAGCAAAAAATGGAAGTTTGGAAAAAAGGTGTAAAGTAGGCCAGGCTGGATGGGGCTTTGAGCAACCTGGTCTAGTGGAAGGTGTCCCTGCCCATGGAAGGGGAGTTGGAACTAGATGATCTTTAAGGTCCCTTCCAACCCGAACCATTCTATGATTCTATGAAAGTAAAGGGGATATGGAGGTTTGCTATCTTCTGTATATTTTTCTTATTCTTCCTCTGAGAGGACAAGTGATGAGTTATCAAATTTATAACGTAGTGCTTTTTCAAACTTAGGTCATCTGCAGATAAGCTGCTCTACCATGTATCCCATTGGACACAGAATCATAATAAGTCTATTAAAATATGAGGAAGTATATTTTTTTTTAGATGTATGATCATGGATTTATTCAGATTTATTGTATATCTGAGATGGCAAGAAAACCTAGAGTCAGTTTTTATTGCTGATATTTTTCCACCTACAATCATTAATGACACTTGGTTTTATTGTCAAGTAAAAAAGAAACAGTATTCCAATGGCACCTTGTGGGAAAGGACAACAAAACCTGTGCAGGTACTCCTCCGGCCAATTCATTGAAAGGTTGCCAAAGGCTTGGGGAAAGCACACACTTACGCTTTCAGCAGAGAGTTTTAAAAGGTTTGCCTGCTTGTGCTTTGCTTTGACAGATGAAGGAGCGGGAAAGATGCAGACCAAATGTGCAGCCAAAGTATTTTCTCACCCATTTTGGGATAGTACTCCTAAAGCTGGTGGCTAAGTTGATTCAAAAGCTTCATCATGTCAGCTTGAGTCTTCATCCAGCTGCATAGTCTTTGCTGCAAGGATTTCTTGTAGTGTTGAAAAGTAGCCAAGTGTGTTTCCATTGAGCAACTGGCTTAAAATTGTTGTTTCTTAGTAATTGATTCAATTCCATTTGTGTATTTAAAAAAAAAAAAAAAAGACTTCAACTCATTTAGGCAACTCATCCTTCCCTCGCCCTGAAAAACTGCACAAAGCACAACGCAAAACAAAACCGAGTGGGATAAATGTTGAAGTCAGGGAGTGCCTTTCAAAGCAGATGACATTTAGAGGCATGGTCTGTGTGAAAAAGTGTGAGCTCACGAGGGGATTCAGAGGACGTTTTCCCACCGTG
Source organism: Phoenicopterus ruber ruber (assembly GCA_009819775.1). Classification (NCBI taxonomy): domain Eukaryota; kingdom Metazoa; phylum Chordata; class Aves; order Phoenicopteriformes; family Phoenicopteridae; genus Phoenicopterus; species Phoenicopterus ruber. The sequence continues at coordinate 181,983,729 of CM020215.1, read as the reverse complement.
CATCAGGCATCCTCAAAGCACAGCAGCACAGCGTATATCCTTTTCTTGTTTTACCACACAGGATAAAAGCATTTCTTCAGTTTAGAGGCCTTGCTCTATTGATAATCATTTTAACTGAGACAGACAAAAATGCCTAAGTCTGTTCTGGGAATCAGAGAGGGTGTTACAAGGTACTCCTTTAGCTTCTGTTCCTATGACCTAAATGGACACTTCATGACACAAGTCCATTCTTTTTCCCTGTTATTGATTTTACCCCCTCAATACAAATTCCTTATGTAGCAGGAGCAGTCAACGATATCCTTGCTCATGAAACTCTCAAGCAGTAAAATCTACTTTTTTACAGCTATTCAGATAGGGAGCAGTTGAGAAAAAGAAAAAATTTGATGAGCAATATTTTTGCACACATAATGAACATAAACTAAGAGAAAAAACAACGTCAACTATGTTCATGGGATGTCAGTGCAAGATGAGAAGGATGTTTTCTGCTGTGCCATCCAGGTAGCATGACACTGTATGATGAATTTCATTCTCCCGCTCTCGCCATCATTCAGCAACAGTTTATAGCTTCATTGCTTCAGTCACTTGGTTACTCATCTCGTGAGGTAAGACATCTTTCATGCAAGAAATTGATTTCATATTTTGTGCATGTCTTTTGTATTGCTTTATATAGCCTTCAGTTTGTTTTCGTAAAACTAAATTGGCTTGCCTTTAAATTCACATGCTTGTTCTTAACATGGCAGTGAGAAAAGAACAGCTACCTAACAAGACTTTGTCTTGCAGCACACAGCTTGTGAACATACTCCTTGTCCCAGCTGATGTAAATAAAAATTCAGGGTAGCTTTCATCATAATTGTACTTCCATGTGCTTTTCCATGGTGAGATGCATCCCAAGTTGTGTATCAGCACTATTCATGTATCTCCAGCCAACCGATAGAGCTGAAATCAGCTGAACACCTTCTGATATCTATTAATTTCACTCCATAGAAAGTACCAGTTTTGAAATGATTATCTGTGGTTTTTTCCCACAGAGTGCAATAATAATCCAGGGTAAGCCTGGCACCTTGAAGCCTGAGGAGAAATGTTGATCTTTCCCTGATCTCCAGCGAGATGGAAGCCTTCAAGGGCTTTCAGGCTCTGCTTGGAAAACAGGCCAGAATGGTCCAATAGGCACACTGAAACAGGTTGATTTATGGGTCTTGAAACATCTGGAGGCATTTCTGTTAAAGCCAATTACTTAAAAAGTTGGAGAAAATGTGAGATTTATAATTACACTGGAGAAATGCAGACTAGCCAACTGTTCTCCATGTATAATGGGAGAAACGGATACCTTAACCTGATGGCACAGCTTTGTAGTCCATACGTGAGAAATTTTAGGCAAGGAAAGCTTGGTAAATTTTTTCTGAAAAGAAAGAAAAGATTTGCTTAGAAGGGGCTGCTTGTGCCCCCCCTTCACTGCTGTACTGCTGTTAAAAAATAAAACTCTGTGAAGCTGTGCATGTAGTTTGGTTCATCAGGCCTGGGCAACACTCACAGCTGGTGGGGAAACAGATCATGAGAAGGACTAGCAAAGAAAGAAGTTAGTAGCAGGAGCTAGCAGCAAGCAGAGATGGTGAGGTATTTCCTTGCTAATCAAAGTCACAGCTGATATATGACAAACACAGACGAGTTACTCCATCTGGTCAGTGGGGAAGAACAGGCAGTGCACCATATGATCAAATTGAGCAGACCCTAGGGGGACCCCTTAACCCAATAGCATGAACCCAGAGTACGTTGTATTTAATGTCATTAACACACTGTCATTTGGGCTCCTGAGATCCTGAGATTCAGCGACGGCTCACTACTAGAGCAGTTACATAAAGCTAAAGGAGAAATTACATACTCTGCTCTTGTGAGACCCCACCTGGACTACTGTGTCCAGTGCTGGGGCCCCCAGCATAAGGACATGGACCTGTTGGAGCAAGTCCAGAGGAGGGTCACAAAGACGATCAGAGGGTTGGAGCACCTCTCCTATGAAGACAGGCTGAGAGAGCTGGGATTGCTCAGCCTGAAGAAGAAAAGGCTCTGGGGAGATCTTATTGCAGCCTTTCAATACTTAAAGGGTGCCTACAAGAACGCTGGAGAGGGACCTTTGACAAGGGCATGTAGTGATAGGACAAGGGGTAATGGCTTTAAACTGAAAGAGGGTACATTTAGATTAGATATTAGGAAGATATTCTTCACCATGACGGTGGTGAAGCACTGGAACAGCTTGCCCAGAGAAGTTGTGGCTGCCCCCTCCCTGGAAGTGTTCAAGGCCGGGTTGGACGGGGCAACCTGCTCTAGTGGAATGTGTCGCTTGCCCATGGGAGGGGGGTTGGAACTAGATGATCTTTAAGGTCCTTTCCAACCCAAATCATTCTATGATTCTATGATTCTAAGGGCTTTTTTGGGAGTATTCCCCCTTTATTCTGAAAGTTATTTTGCTTTTCAGAGAATATGCACATTTCCCTAAATGTCTTATCATTGCGCTCTCTCTTTCCCCCCCTCCAATAACATCTATTTATTTAAATCTGTTTGTTTTTTTGTTTGTTTGTTTTAGCTGACTGTTGTGGTTTAACCCCAGATGGTAACCGGATACCATGCAGCCGCTCGCTCACTCTCCCCCTCCCCAGTGGGGTGGGGAGGAGAATCGGGGAGAAAGGAAAACTCACGGGTTGAGATAAAAACAGTTCACCAGGACAGCAAAGATATAAAATAAATGATGCACAATTTCTCACCACCAGACGACCGATACAGCCTGTCCCAAGCAGCAGGCAGGGAGCAGGGGTATTGCCCACCCCCCCACCAGCTATCCCAGAACAGCAAGTTCCAGAGAGAGCAGGCGAGGGAACAAACAGCTGAAAGAACGAAAAGGCCCAAACAAATGAAAAAAGGGAAAAGAAGGGAATATGAAAGGGAACCAGAAGGGCAGTGGCCCACAGGCCGACCCTCACTTATACTGGGCATGACTTCTATGGTGTGGAATACTCTCTTTGGCCACTTTGGATCAACTATCCTGGCTCTACCCCTCCCAAGTTTTTGCCCCTGCACATTAGCAAAACCTGGGAAACTGCAACATGTCCTTGGTCGTTTAGCAGCAACCAACAACATCAGTGTGCTCTCACCGTTCTTCTCACACTAAATCCTACACAAAACTAGCTCTGTCCCAGCCTAAACCAGGACACTTACTTTTTGTGAAGTATAAAATATTGTTTATTGGGTGGCCAGACAATGTAGTTGCTGTTCCTGGCTTTCTGGACAGGGATTAGGGCTCTAGTTCTAGAAAACCTGAAAAACTGTGTTCTGTCAGTAAGTGCCTGGCAGAAAAGTTACGCTTCTAAGGTGTATTTGTGCAAAAAAAAAAGAAAGGTATAGCAGTATGTGTGTTCATCTAATCTAGTGGGCAATAATAATTTGTTGAGTGTGTCATCTATCTTTTGAAATTAAAATGACTAATAGTTTCTAGATAGTAGGTGAAAAATTAATTTATTGCAAGTGAGTAACTCACAATGTGCACATGAAGGTTTAATTTTAGTATTTTGATGGCCAAGTTGCACTTCACTATGAAGTGGTAAAAAAAATGTCCTGCATTACAGGATTTTTCTTGCAAATCTCTTTGGCAAGTGCTCATGTATCCCCAAGAGTGTTCATCTGATGTTTTCAAAACTGCTGTTACAAAATATAATCCACATTTCTAAGAAAAGAAGAATGAAAGAAAAGTTTTGTTATTTTCTTTTTTAAACAGAAAAAATTGTTGGCGGTAGTTGGACTCTGACATCCATATTTTTTTTTTTGTCCAACTGATGGTTTATTAAATCTGTTTTCTACAATTTTAACAGAAGTTGCTGCTTTATTATTGAAAGGAAATGATATTTCAAAACTATTCTCTTCAAAGAATAATTGTTATGTAAAGAACTTTGCCAAAACTGTATAGGTACAGTGAAAGCAGGTGCAATTTTGCTGGAATAAATAAGCATTGTCTGTGCTGATTAACTTCATAGATAAACATTCTCCAGTCATTCCTATTTTAGAATTTTTTTTTTCCCCTTTCTCCAATGAATCTTCACATATCCTTTGAATGGACAGTCATCAGCAAAGTCGATTCACATTTCTCTACCGTTCTCCTCTCTGCATTATATGCCACCCATTTAATCACCAACAATGTCTTGCATGAAGAGCTTACAATAGTTTCACTGGAAGGTGCTACTTCGGGGCTTTTTTTTTTATTACTACACTTTCTAAGAAATAAAGCTCATGCTTCAGTTTTGTAGTAGGCATCCATGTTCATTGTGTGAATCTCCTGGTTGGTTCATTGGTTTGACAGAAATAGATGTCTTAATTTTTTTTTATTTCAGTCTTTAAATATTTGATCCTATTGATATCTTCTACAGTCATACGCAGTAACCAGGATTCATTATTTTAGTTCTCACAGAATTGCTTATTTTAAAGCTGCTATGAACTTCACTTTATTATCAAGGTTGGCCCTCCAGGAACTATGTTATCAACAGCTTTCAACTAATATTTTGAACTATTCCTCAAGACTGTTCCACATTTTAAAAGTTGTTACTGAGTACTTGCGTGCCAAATAGCATGGGAAATCATTTCAGGTGAATGATAAAACCTCTTCCTTCTGTTCCAGTTCTTCATTGCCCTTCTATGGAAACCTGCTCCTGCAATTTAGGTGCAACTGGCTGGCTTCAATGGAATTTTGAGTTAAGCAGAATGCTGGCTTTGGGATATAAATATTTTGATGATGTAATGGTGTACTGGGTTTGTGTGGCAAGGTTTTGGTAGTGGGAGGGCTACAGGGGTGGCTTCTCTGAGAAGCTGCTAGAAGCTTCCCCCATATCTGACAGAGCTATTGCCAGCTGGCTCCAAGATGGACCCACTGCTGGCCAAGGCTGAGCCCATCAGCGACAGTGGCAGTGCCTCTGGGGTAACATAGTTAAGAAAGGGAAAAAAACCCCTGTGCAATGGCAGTCAGAAGAGAGGAGTGAGAAGATGTGAGAGCAACAACTCTGCAGACACCCAGATCAGTGAAGAAGGAGGGGGAGGAGGTGCTCCAGGCACCGGAGCAGAGATTCCCCTGCAGCCCGTGGTGAAGAGCATGGTGAGGCAGGCTGTCCCCCTGCAGCCTATGGAGGTCCATGGTGGAGCAGATATCCACCTGCAGCCCCTGGAGGACCCCACGCTGGAGCAGGTGGATGCCCGAAGGAGGCTGTGACCCCCGTGGGAAGCCCACTCTGGAGCAGGCTCCTGGCAGGACCTGTGGAGAGAGCAGTTTGCTGGCAGGACTTGTGACCTCATGGGGAAACCCACGCTGGAGAAGTCTGCTCCTGAAGGACCACACCCCGTGGAAAGGACCTATGCTGGAGCAGTTTGTGAAGAACTGTAGCTCATGGGAAGGACCCATGTTGGAGAATTCCGTGGAGAACTGTCTCCTGTGGGAGGGACCCCATGTTGGGGCGGGGGAAGAGTGTGAGGAGTCCTCCCCCTGAGGAGAAAGGAGCATCAGAGACAACGTGTGATGAACTGACTGCAACCCCCATTCCCCGTCTCCCTCTGCTGTTTGGGGGAAGGAGGTAGAGAAATTGGGAATGAAGTTGAGCTTGGGAAAAAGGGAGAGGTGGGGGGAAGGTGTTTTAAGATTTAGTTTTATTTCTCATTGTCCTACTCTGATTCGATTGGCAACAAATTAAATTAATTTTTCCCCAAGTCGAGTCTGTTTTGCCCGTGACAGTAATTGCTGAGTGATTTCCCTGTCCTTATCTTGACCCACGAGATTTCATTGTATTTCCTCTCCCCTGTCCACCTGCGGAGGGCGAGTGATAGAGCAGCTTTGGTAGGCACCGGGCATCCAGCCAGGGTCAACCCACGACAAAAGGTCAGAGTAACTGATGTAAATAACTTCAGTATTCACCAATTATTTTCTAGACTTTTTGGGCTGGCAGACTAGTGTACTTAGATAAGGTTGTTAAGCATTTCCTTGAAAATCCCATGCAATATACTGCAGAAGGCACAGTTAGCAAGAACTGAACTATAGACAGTAACCTCTGTGGAAGAAATAGTCCCATTATCTTAAATAATGAAGTTCAGAGGCAGAAAGATAAAGGCATTTTCCCTTGTTATTTTTAATCCTCTAAGCTTCAGGATCAAAAATGGGAGATAGATGTCTCTATGGTATGGATGGAAAAAAAAATAGAAAGCTCAATGACTATGTTTTTTTTTAATGCACATAAGTTTCTTGACATGAATCTGTCATTGCAGCAAATTTTTCAGCTACAGTACTATATGTCTTCTGTAACTGGAAGTCTTGACTGACTTGTTCATGAATGAGATAGGTTTGGGAAAAAAATCCCTAAGTGGAAAAAAAGGTAAAGCGTGTTTTTTTTGTTTAAGTCAAAAAGGGTGTGACAGAAACAGGTAGAAAGTGATTTACAGCAGCTAACAAGTGGAACTGTTAATTCTGCTTTTATTCTGTATGTCTTTTTGCAGCTGGTTTTAAACCTATGTCTATTAGTAGTTTTAATCAGCTGTCCCAACATAAAAGCAACAATCCAAAGTAACATCATACTACCAAAAAATGATGTGATTTATCATACCACAGAGATCTCTAGAGGGATGAGGGACTCCGGTGAAAGGCTGTCCTTCTGCGACACTGAGAAAGAATCTTTTAAAAGTCAGAGAAACTGTAAGGGTCACTTCTGCAAAATCAGTGTTACGCATTGAAAGGTGCAGAAGCATCTGTTGCTTGCTGAAATCTCTCAGTTGCATGAACAACTAGAGACAAATCTCCAGTAACCAAATTCCAAGTGGAAACTGGCACTGTCAGATGAAAGCTACTTGCAATTAAGATGCACTTAAACATGTTTGTATAAACAGTCATGTTTGCAAATTTGGCCTTAAATATGTGTCACTGAAAGAGTCCATCATTATTTAAAAGCATACTTTTGAAAAACACTTAAAAGTGAATCTTAAACGAGACTGTCTCCTTTGTACTAAAGAGACTTTGGAATAGGCAGATGTAGTTGTACCTATGATTCCTATTCAATTATATTCAGCAGAAAAAATACTTAGCTCCCTCTCCCACACAAAATCTAAACCAATCCTTTTAAAAATAGACATCAACAGAGAGCAAATTTTGGTATGGGTGGATTATTTTTCAAATCTTTTTCATTTTAAATGAACTTAATGATGTGAAAGGTTTAAGAAGCTCATCAGTGAGAAAAAAAAATTCTCTATACAACTTTATAGCAATGGAATATTGGGGCTTGGAGGGGTTTGTTGTTTGTTTGTTTTTCCCCCTAGAAATGGTTCTTTTGTAGGAATGGAAAATAAACATACCTAGTGAGTACCTACGCTCTGTAGACACAGGTGACAAAGTTACAGCCATGATGTGATCACTGAGGTTGTCATTTGTAAGTCATGAATTAATCCACATAAGGTTCTTCCTACAGCACATGGGCAGAGGTAAGTGTCCATTCTGCCTATCATAGAGATGAATCATAGTCTGAAGATACCTATCTCTTCCTTATTGCTTAAATGAGCACTTATACCAGATTATACTGTTTAGACAGCAAAGGTTAGGTGAGAGAAACCTTCCTGCAAACAGTTTGAGAGAACAGTTAGCAGATAACAAACTCTTCTCTAGTGCAGCACTTGTAAAATTAAAGAACAAAATCCAATGGTTTTTAAAGAAAAGTGAACAATATATGATAAAAAGCAATGACACTCTTGTTTGTTGTTGGTTTGTTGTTTTTTTTTTTAAATCTAGAAAAACTTTACTAAGGCTGTGCTCACTTCAGCCACTTTTGAGTACCTAACAGCTAGACGGGAGTATCATTACTCTTTGATCCTCTACATCCAAAGAAAGAAGATAAGCTTTGCCACAGTGTGATTCATCTCATGCTTTCTGAATGATTAAAAAACCAGACAGCTATTTTACAATATGCTAGTTAATGGGTGTAATGATGCCAACTGTGAGGTATAATTCCTTCATGAACAAGTGAATTTTTTACTTCCTCCTTCTTTGCAACACGTTTCCCAGACCACTATTAATATCACTGGTATAGCCGATAAATAGTGAACCGGATTTAACTGGAAAACTCTCTGTAAATTGTCAAATGAAACTCATCACTCAAATTTCAATTAAACACAAGAAAGCGCTGAATTTTCTAAATGCAAAATTACAATGCAGCAGTTCTTGAGGGTAACTAGTTATGAAAAGGACAATACATGGTGCAGATCCATTTGAAACACGGAATGCTTTACAGTCTTCTATAGCTTCTTGAAGACTGTTCTCAGGTGTAACAACCGCATCAATACACATCCATTTTGAGGGAAACTAGTGACGTTTCTGTGTTGATTAAGGCCAAATGTTGTTGCCTTAGGGATGCTGTCCTCAAAAAGACATGGATGAAAAGACTTTTTTTGGTGTAGTCTAGGCACTGTTCTCCATTTGCTGTATTCCCAGACTCAGCTTACTTGAACAACACTGGGGTAGAGAACCCTCAGTTCAGTGGCTTCTTGATGGCCACAAGGCATCATGGCTGTGGTGATTTTCATGAAGGAGCTCCATGAGTTAGGTGAGTTCCAGGAGCATGGTATGAAATAACAGTAAGTTGTGTTGGTCTTGCTAGGAAATGAAGTGGGTGACATTATGACATGTATCTTGCCTCCTGGGTTCTTACACTGAAGAAGGGCCTTAGCTTCAAGGTTCCTGTCACCACCACTTGGAAATGGCCTTTCTGCCTCTACAGCTGGAGATTCTGTGTCTATGGGAGGTGGCAGGCTGTGGGCATTCAAGACCGTCTCTGAAGCTTCCTTCCAAGGGTAGGGGTCTTGGTTCAATAACAAATTCAAGAGTCATGGCAGCGGGAGGCCACAGCACATGCCAGTTTGCTTTCGTCCCTGAGTCTAGAGGAAAAAAGAGAGGTTGAATCCTTGGGTGTAAGTTTTCACTTTTCTGCTTTGTATGGGCTGCTGTGCACAAATGCAGGCTCCTGGGGAATGCTGTGAGGAGGGCTGACAGCCCACTGATGGGTCATGTTCTGGCCCAGGACTCTTCCTTTTTTTGAACTGAGCCAGTGAAAAAACATAGCAAAGCAGGCAGAATTCCTGTGCTGAGTAACACGAATGGTTTTACATGGTGCAGATGTGGTGGGACGATTTGCATATAAAAAACATTTGTTCCAAACTTGTAGCAGTATTTTCATATGGTTGTGACCAGGCCACCTTGCTCTGGAACAGAACAGAAGATCCTGACACAGATTATATCAGACAGAAAAGAAGGCAATAGCTGACTCCTAAGCCAGAAGATGTCAACTGAGAATTCAATGCTTTCTTTTCTCCTGTGATATTCTCAAGAAAGAGCAAAAGCACTTTTAGAATCAAATTATCTGGGTTTTTTTACCCCTTAATTACGGGTATTGAGAGTATAGAATCATAGAATCATTTAGGTTGGAAAAGACCCTTGAGATCATCAAGTCCAACCGTTAACTTAACACTGCCAAGTCCACCACTAAACCATGTCCCCAAGTGCCACATCTACACATCTTTTAAATACCTCCAGGGATGGTGACTCAACCACTTCCCTGGGCAGCCTGTTCCAGTGCCTGATAACCCTTTCAGTGAAGAAATTTTTCGTAATATCCACTCTAAACCTCCCCTGGTGCAACTTGAGGCTGTTTCCTCTTGTCCTATTGCTTGTTACTTGGGAGAAGACACTGACACCAGTGATCAAAAAACCCAAAATTCTGCTGGTGACACCAGGCTTGGAGCCAGGTATTGATCTGCTGGTCCTTCCTGTTTCTTTCATCATTCCCTGCAACTGGAGGGATAGAGGAGAACACTACTTGTGCTCCTGATCCCTTAATCAGTTGTCCCAAGGCCCTGAAGTCTCTGTTGATTGCCCTTGGGGTTCTTGTTGCAACTTCATTGCTGCCTACCTGAAAAATCAATAATGGATGGTAATCTGAGGGCCATACCAGGGTGGGAAGCTTTCTCTTCACATCTTTAACCCAGGCCCCAAGGAGGCATCAGTTTTCCCTAAGAAGTGGGTCTAGTCTGCATATTGGGCCTTCTGTTCCCTTCAGAAGGGAGTTTCTTATGACAATGACCCATCTCTTTTTCTTTATGGAAGCAGTTTTGGTGCAGGGCATAGGCTGACTTAACCTCTGCAACCCCTCCAAGCTAGATGAACCGTCGTTCTCGTTATTGTTTGGTTCTGCTTGTAGAGCCTCATTCCTATTATGCAAGGGTACCTGGAGGGGTGGGGTAGTCACGGAGGAGACGCGTCTGCTGCGCTGGGCAGGAACTTGTCACCATTGCCCCCTGTCCCTTAAGTCACCGTGTTCAGCCAGGCAGAGAGAGGACAGAGAATCCTCCATATCATGTGTCCCATATCATGTGTTAGAGAGGCCATGGCTTTCTGCCAGGTGGACACCATTGCTGCCTGGTCGAGCTGGCAGAGCTTCAGTGCCTTTCCTGCATGCCCTTCCATGCGAACTCAAAGTATGATGGAATTCAGTAGAGAGCTGCACCTCTGCCCTCTACCAGGTGCCTTTCCAAGAGCAGTAATAGACACCAAGTTGCATCCAAAATACAAACAGGTCTCAAATCCTGGGAGCACTAGTCATGTAGTGTTCTCAGTGAGGCCGCAAACGTTCTCTGACTATGCCTTGATGAAGCACTTGTAATTTTGAATCTGATTTCAGAAGAGAAGTTTTAAAGATAGGTAATTAGATATTTTTGTAACAGTTGGGGTTTTTTTACCATAGTATTGAAATTTCCTAGCCATCTCATTTGGTTACATTTGGAAAAAGCTTCTGTCTTTGAATGACAGAATTAGGAAGATGATAAACTAGAAAGCACTTACTAATCAATATGCAAGATAAAAGAATCAGCCAAGCCAACGTAGCAAAGAATCAAACTTCTGAGATAAGCTGTGGCAAAGAAGCAAGTGAAACCATTCACATGTGCCCCATATCCTGCCTAAGAAACAAGAGGAATTGAATCTTTCAGTTTTATATGAGCATTCGAACTTGAAATGCTATCATTTTTTTTTTCTTTTTAAAGGGAAAAGTTAAAAAATAATATTTTTTCAGGGCAAAAGGTTTGCTAACCTGTAATGATTTTGTTTTCAAAGCATTAAGGCCAAGCTATTTGCATTTATCTATGACAAAGTGGAAATAGGATTTGTCAACAAGTCATGAAAAGAACAACAAATCAGTGTGTCATCACATAATACACAATAATAACCCTACAATAACAACTTATGCTGAGATAATACAAACAGAAAACAGTGTATGAAGAGGACTAAATTTTGTGGAATACTAGTAATAAAGATTTGAATACTAGAAAGAAAGTATGTTATTAAAAAACACAGAGAACAGAACTTGGAAAGTACTCAGTGACATGATGTCAAAAGCAGTATCTGTAAGAAGAACCTGAATAAAAGGACTGAGATGTTTACCGAGTATTAATAAAAATGACAAGCATCCTAAAGACAGAAAAAATGCAATTTCAGGAGAAGGAAACTCTGATTAAATGAAAGTAAACAAGCTGGAACAAGGAGGAAAGGTCTTTATATAAATTGCTTTAGTTTGGGAATATGTCCTGAACAAATGAGATCGTTGCATAAGACTGTCAAAAGGCACCATTAAACCTATTACCGATAGACTGCTCAGCTACCATATAATCAGTGTGCTAAAGGATTCTTTTTGATAGCACTGACATTAAAAGATATCATCAGACTCAGCTATTATTGTCTTTAACAAAACTGCAAGTAATAGGAGGTGAAATGTGCTCACTAAGATCAACGTGTTGCTCATCATCGCTGAGGTTTGTTCTGTAATGTTGCTTTTAAACAGAATGTTTATTTCATGTAATAGTCGTAAAAAAATACCATATAATGAGAAAGCTCTGATTTATCCTCCAAATAGTTGACAGATAACATGGAATTAAGTCAGTCTTTCATGTCTCAGCTCTTTTATTCATCTTTCTGTTAATATCATGAAATCATAGAATCATAGAATGGTTTGGGTTGGAAGGGACCTTAAAGATCATCTAGTTCCAATCCCCCTGCCACAGGCAGGGACACCTTCCACTGGACCGCATTGCTCAAAGCCCCATCCAACCTGACCTTGAACATTTCCAGGGATGGGACAGCCACAGCTTCTCTGGGCAACCTGCTCCAGTGCCTCACCACCCTCATGGTGAGGAATTTCTTCCTAATATCTAATCTAAATCTACTCTCTCTCAGTTTGAACCCATTACCCCTTGTCCTATCACTGCATGCCCTTGTCAAAGGTCCCTCTCCAGCTTTCTTATAAGCCCCCTTTAGGTACTGGAAGGTTGCTAGAAGGTCTCCCCAGAGCCTTTTCTTCTCCAGGTTGAACAAGCCCAACTCTCTCAGCCTGTCTTCATAGGAGAGGTGCTCCATCTCTCTGGTCATTTTTGTGGCCCTCCTCTGGGCTTGCTCCAACAGCTCCATGTCCTTCTTGTGTTGGGGGCTCTGGAGCTGGATGCAGTACTCCAGGTGGGGTCTCACCAGAGTGGAGTAGAGGGGCAGAATCACCTCCCTCGACCTGCTGGTCATGCTTCTTTTGATGCACCCCAGGATACGGTTGGCCTTCCGGGCTGTGAGCGCACATTGCTGGCTCATGTCCAGCTCTTCATCAACCAACACCCCCAAGTCCTTCTCCTCAGGGCTGCTCTCAATCTGTTCTCTGCCAAGCCTATATTTGTGCTTATATGTCAGTGAATAAACTAATAAACAAAAAATCCTAATTCAAAGGCAGTTCAAATCCAACATAAAGTGCCTTAGCAAGCTGTCATTTACTTCCACTAACCATATAAAGCACTGTATCAAATTAGCCTCATCGCTTACGAGCTCTAGAAGAAAGTTTTACTTTCTCATTGGGGTTATATTAATCTGTATTCTTTTGAGCTAATTGTGAAAAGTGAATCCATAGCCATTAGCAATGAAACATTAAAGAATTTCATCCAAATTACCCTCACAAATAGATTCAAAGCTGAAGATCTTGAAACCAAAATACAGCAATCTTTTGAGTGAATTGGTGCAAATAACGTGATAATGGGAGATCTTGCAAGATAAGTGACTGTCAAGAACAGTGGTTGATAAGTAATTGATCTTTATTTTTGTAATCAAAGAATTAGATTGGAAGCAAAAAATTTTTTTTACTAAAATGTAAAGTTTAACAGATTTCAGGTGGAATACAATGATTTCTTTTATTCTTATTTTCTTATATTTGAGATGTGTTTTAAAACACGGCAAAATAAAACTATTTTTCTACTGAAGCACAGTATAGGTTCATTTTCTGTATTGGCTATAATCTCCTTTGACTTAAATGGGAACTTAAGTTCCTGGCTCATATGTTGACATACATACTTAGACGATGAATTGTAGATGAACTGTATCCTGTATTTTCATCATACACAGTTAAATCTAGTAGGATGAACTGCATCCCATTCCTACTTTAAGATGGGATGAATTACTTTGTGAAGGTTCCCCTATTTAATTCTATGGCAAGATGTTAAGTGAGGTCTCACAAGTGACTCTGTAGACTAGACATTCCCCTATCAGGATGAGCATTGCATTCATTTTCGTGCTGCAGGCTACGTGTAATTACTATTGACACAATTTCATTTTGTACATGGGAGAAATTGAACACAACCCTTTGCAGAATGTTCCTAAAAGCATTTATCTGAACAGTGGGCCCAAACGCAATGAAGCAAGGAAAGATCCTGAACCTTGATCTTACATATACTGGATGAATACTTTGGTTATTGGATAACTGTGCAAAAGACCGGAACCATCATATCAGTATCTTTAAATATATAATTTGGGGAAAAAGAAAAAGACTGTTGGCATTTTTCAGTGAATTCAACCTCCCTCCTCCCAAATTTCTAGATGATCAAGCACAAATTTTTTGACTGAAGAAAATGTTATTATGAAAAAACCTGATATTCATCAGAAATATTGCAATACTAGATCAGAACAGACTACCTATTGGCTCTTTTTTTCCTCCATGTGATCAAATTTTTTGCAGATGGTAACCTACCACTCAACTGTTCTTTATTCTATTACTTTTGAAAAGTGATTCCACTATGCATCAGCGAAATATCTCATAAATTCAATTCACCAAAAAGCATTACCTTTCATTTTTTGCATGATTTTGATTCATTTGGTCCTATTGCACATGAACAGTTTGATCAGAACTGATGTGAACTGATGCCTGCTTGGAAAGTCATGAAAATTTACATAGGCAGAAAATAATTAGCAAAGCTGGTGCTAGGATAAACCTGTTCCTTTGAATAAGTTCTCAGAAACCAATTTTTGCTTCATATACTGATGACAATTTGCAAGCAGTCACCCCTTTTATTACATTCGGATGCTTGCTCAAAGGAAAATACCACACCATGAATTGCTAACGTCACTTCCCACAGTAGCTATGGGCTCCTTGGAGTTCTTTTGGCCAATTACCAAACTAGCTCATCTCTGCTTTGCTTGTGACATTTTGCTTCATCACATCATAAAGTGGTAAGGCTGTGGAGTGTATACATAGCACTATACACGAATGAAGTATTTATCCTTTAATGTCTCCCAGATGCTTGCCACATAAAGAGAATGTGTTGGCTTGATGTGATCTTGTGTTTATATTGCCTGTTGGGCCTATGTGATAGGTCACGTTATTTCCTCCTTTACATGCTAGGTCCATTAAATAACCAGGATCAAATGGTAATAAAAACTAAGGTCAGAAGAACATCCTTGAGGGAAAAACAGTCAATAATTTCTGTGTTATATAAAATCATAAAATTCCATGGGACTGATGATGTATTAACTCCAGGGAGTTTTGTAGTAATTAGAATGAACAGAAGATTTCCCAAATTTAGGTGAAGGCTCAAGACTCAACATATTTATTCTGCCATTCAGAAAGAAAGTGCATGACGCTTGGGATCTGATTCTTTATTGCTTACCATTTGATGCTGTTATTTATGGTAGTTAAGGCAGGCGCAAACAGCAAGTGTTGTGACTACGTTTTTACTACATTTTGCATGGTTGTAAGTCACCAGCTGCATCAGTATTGAGTGCCACGGGGCAGCAGATAAATGAAACCCTTGCTTTTTTACCCAGGTAGGAGCACCTGTTGAGCTAAGCCTGAAAATCAATCAAGAAAAATCAACTGGAATATTCTAACAAGTTATTAAAATGAAAATGTAATGTTAGCAGTTTTTCACTGTTTACTCTGTTACGATATACCAGGTAAGATTTTTGAAAATGTTTAAATGCCTTTCAAGCCCAAGTACTCTTTCAATAGCAATACATTTAGGCCCAGACTATTTACGCTTGTCAAAGCACTTCACAGTGTATGCGGTTTATTCTGTGTCTGTTATAAAAGCACCTGCCAGCATAGTGATTGTCATCAAGAACGTGATCTTTGGCTGACAGCAGAAGCTTCTATTATACAAACAGTTGTACTGTCAAAACTGAGCTTTTGCTGAGTTAGCTAATTTTGCTTGAAAGGGCTGGAAGAGATCATGTTAAGTGGAGGCACTGATTTGTCAGGGTGATACAGAAGACCACTGAGACTGAATTTTTCACAGTCCAGGCATAGCTTTAGTTATGTGCATCCTGTTTTCACAAAAGTGCAGAACTGCAAAGGCTCACCGTGCAAGATCCAGCACTGGGCTGTGGGTCTTCAAGTTTACCTCTGGAATGCCTACGTGTTATGGACATGGTCCTACAGAGTCCCACATCCCACGATAACATGGCTCCCTGTGCACCCCCTGAGGCACTTTGGAAGGAAATCCCCACAACCAGCACCTTGAACAGATTGTAGCCTGAAGTCAGCTTGCTAATGGGAAAGCTGTCCCGAGGGAGCCACTAAACCCCAAGCACAGGGACAAGCCCAAAATGCCACCTGCTGCATACCTCAATAACAACGCAGGGAGATAATTTTGTCCACTGAAGAGTCACAGGTAGATGATGATGACACAAAGCTCATATAATTTTCTTTAAAAAACCCACCTTTTTGGTGGCAGAAACAGTAGCATTCTGCTGCTCTAACAAATGTCTGTGGTGAGAACACACATCAAAGGAACGGGAGACTGATTCGTTTCTCTGTAGTACCTAAGAGGATCAAATCAACTGCTCCTACCTTTCAAGTGGTTATAGATGCTTTCACCCCATCGCACTGAAGCTGTGCAAAAGATAATGACCCTATGATGAAGAGCATAGCAATCATCTAATGGTCAGGATCGTCAGCTACAAAGGAGAGAGGAAGATCACGAGCTCTGTTTTCATGTGAAATACCTGCATGGGACAGCTATTGGATAAAATATTTAACTGCTGAAACAATTAATAAGACATTAAAGAGAGGAAATAGTTATTAATGCCAGTCCCACATGATGACATAGAAATTAGGTCTTGCTATTTTGTGTTCCAACAGGTGGACGTATTTGATTGAAATTTGTAGCTACATAGATAAAATATAGTTAGAGCTGTGTATAACTATTAACTAAGTGTTACTGGCATGCTGATTAAATAAATATAATTATCCAGAACCACCAAAAAACACCTCATGTGGATTCTGAGGTTTAATAAAGCTGTAGTCAGCGGGGAAAGATCATTGAAAGGAACTGTTTTAATTACTTCATTGACGTTAATAATAGGACCAGTGTTTTCAACATTTCCATCAATAATTTGAAAGGAAATATAAAAGTCCCAGTGATAAACTTTGCAGAATCAGCTGCCAGAGTAGAAAATAGAGCTCAAAACACAGAAATTCGACAGTTTTGGATTCTTATCTGTGGCCTCTCCAACAATATGTACCTCAGTACAACCACATACAAATGTAGCCCTTTCAAAATGACAAATGCAGAGTTTAGCTAAAATCTGTGGACTGCACTTTGGAAAGGTTTCTAATATAACCTTTTAAAAGGTCTTCCAGTAATCATAATAAATAAAAAAATGAGTTTGATCTCCCATTATGAAGCTGTGGAGAGAAAAGCCAATAATCCTGGGATGCTATGAATTAGGGATTTTTACTTCTATCTGTGGTTTTAATGCCTCTGTCTGAGGCAGGTAAATAAAAGAGGGCCGGTGATGATGCCTGTGCCCTGGGGTCAATGTGGACTGATGAGTTCACATCTGTGATACTTAGGCCCTTCTCTACAGCAGGTTTGTCCTGAAGAGAGCTGATCGGAGCAGCACAAAGCACAGACAGGAAAGGAATTAGCCATCGGGGTGGATGATTGGTGTTCAAGCTCATTCCTTGGCCCTCTTTTCTATAATGTAGTGTATAGGTGCACCTGCTGAGACCTTAATTAGAGCAGTGAGATCATTTTAGTGCACATATTTTCAAAAAGGCACAGGGTAATTCTAGAGAGTTCAAAAAAAAGTATCAAGTAGTTGGAGAGCCAGAAATAATACAAATCAGTGGAACACTTGAGAAAATTAGCTTATCTGGCTTTTTAAAAGGAGGATGAGAAAATTATGTGGTTATAATGCATAAATACCCAGAGAAGGAAAGTAGACTGGTATAAAAGACTTTACAAACAAGTGAAAAAAGACACAGCAAGAACCATTTATTGGAGGTGAAGCCAAACAAACTCAGGTTTTAAGTAAAAGATATGAATTACTAATAGTAAGCTGATGAAACAAGGAGTAGATAGATATTCTACCAAAGGAAGTACGGGATTTTTCATCTTTTCATAGCTTCAGATCAAGACTTTTCAAGAAGATATGCTGTATCACATGCAAGCTTTTTGTTTAGTTGTGAAAAGGACCAGCTGAAATATAATCACCAGTCATATGCAGACAGTCACTTTAAATGACCTAACAGATCCCTTTTGGCCTTTAGTTCTATGGATCTACATGCCAAAACATTAACATTAATTGGAAATTATCTGATAGAGTGAATAAGTTCTGTAAGATTTACTTTGCATTGGTCTAAATAACAATTAAATACAGGTGAAACAGATTTAAATATATGAAGAGCTAAAAATAATTTTATAAAGTAAACAATCCATTATTTGCATTATGACTGTGTTCTCCTTAAAACACTAAGTGTAGACTTATTTTAAGAGGTATTTAATGTTTTTGGAAAGCATTGCCTTGACAACAATGAAAAAGAGGATTTTTCCTACACTGGGGATAAGGTAACAGCTGTGATTGGCTGGGTTTTATTTAGCATATATTCTATGTCTGATCTGGAGAAGGGAGACAGCTGAATTAAGTGCTTAATTTTTGGCTTGTACACTGAGTCTAGTAGAAGAGGCATGCTTTGCAATGTTGATTTACGGGATATGAACATTCCTTCATACAGAACTGGATTGGTAGCCCCAATTCACTGCAGTTAGCATATTGGTTTAAAAAATAACATACATGCGGTCTTTTTTGGTCATTATTTCTCAACACTATGCTTGAACCAATGAGCTAGTGTTCAAAAGTCAGTATTCTTAAGATCTGTCAAATGATCACTAGCAATCAGACGGTCTACTTCTTTTATTAAAATCAATAGCAACATTCTTAGCCGGGGCAGGAATGGGATTGCACTGGGTGCATATATACTGTCAAATTGATTTACTTCTTGTTTTACTTCAGGAACATAGCTCTGCCATTAATCTGAACAGTGCACACGTTAATTCGGTCATGGATTCCAAGTAGCAAACTGAGCAGTAGAAATCTGGGTGTGGAAGAAAGAGTAGTTTGTTGCGGGGGGTTGCATTATACAAAGAGCATTGATGTGAGTGAGTCCCCAAACTTGTCCTAGTAACAGGGGTTCAATCTGTGCCATCAATAACAAGGTCAGTATAGATGGACTTCAGGCAGCTAAAAATTCAGTCAATAGGGAATGTATTAACTGTACTTAGGGAATGTAGCTGTAATTAGGTCTATGGTGAAAGAGAGTGCGGGACAGAACAATCATGTCAATTTAATTTATAAGAATAAAAAAAGGCCATGAACTTCATATATTTTAAGGTCAGATGTCACTGTTTGATGTCCTGGTTAATACAGGTCATAGGACTTTCATGGATTAATTAACATTGACTTCTATGGGACTAAGACCTTTATTGTTTGGCTTTTCTCTGTTACATGTAACTACTGAAATCACTAGATCAGAAAGAAATTTAAGATATTTTTCAGTTCATTCACTTTGAACTTTTCAATGTTATTTGCAGTCCACTGCATCAATGTCATATGCTGCTATAAAGGGAGCTCATGTGCCCTTTCTCATCTAGGTTCTGCAAGAGTATGATTCCTATTAGCTCCAGATAACTATGTAACTATGTGAAAATAAAAATAATAGCAAGCTGATATTTCCACAGAGAAAGGGAGGGAGAGGAAAAGGAAAGAGATAGAAGGGGAACGGCACGAATGCATTTGCTCTTGTTTCTGGATCAGGTTGCAGACTAATGGGCTAAATAGGTGAGAAAGAAAACACCCTCATCTGTTTTAAAAGGTCATTAAAATGGATCTCTCACTACTTTTTTTTAAAAATTATTCTTCCTTCACATTTTTAAAGGAAACTGAACTCTTCAGTATGCAAAAGTGAGAAGAGTCTTGTATCCAAAAGTAGTCAAAAGTGGATATCTATGTGACAATATATGAATATGGAGATTATGTGGGAGTTCTTCTTCCCAGGTATATTCCCCTTGCCTCCACAGACCTGCAAGTATAGGGAAATCTGTACCTGGTCAAGTTACCTTTGCGTTTACTAACTACTCTCGGATTTATATTTTTTCTATGATTTTTCTTTTTTTTTTTTGTGAATAAATGTGAAGTTTGGAATCCACAACAAAATGTGGCAACTAATTCCCCATATTAATTACATGCTGTGTGAAAGCATTCCTCCTTTATTTATTTTGAATCATCTATTTGATCACTAAACTTGATGGCCTAGTTTATTTGGTCATTTCTTATACTGAAGCCTTTCTTTTTTTTATTGGATCTGTCTGGGATAGAGTTAATTTTCTTCATAGCAGCATGTATGGTGCTGTGTTTTGGATTTGTGATCAAAACAGCGTCGATAACACGCCAACGTTTTAGCTGTTGCTGAGCAGTGCTTACACAGAGTCAAGGCCTTTTCTGCTTCTCACCCCACCCCACCAGCGAGGAGGCTGGGGGTGCACAAGGAGCTGGGAGGGGACACAGCTGGGACAGCTGACCCCAACTGACCAAAGGGATAGTCCATACCATATGATGTCATACTCAGCAATGAACGCTTGGGAAAAGAAGGGGTAAAGGGGGACATTCATGGTTATGGTGTTTGTCTTCTCAAGTAACCATTAAGTGTGCAGAGGTTCTGTTTTCCTGGAGATGGCTGAACAACTGCCTGCCTGTGGATAAATTTCTTATTTTGCTTTGCTTGTGTGTGCAGCTTTGCTTCACTTATTAAACCGTCTTTATCTTGACCCATGGGTTTTCAGCTTTTGCTCTTCTGGTTTTCTCCCTCATCTTGCTGGGGCTGGTGAGCGAGTGACTGGGTGGGTGCTTAGCTACTGGCTGGGGCAACCCACCACACTTATCTCTGACAAAGTTTGCTATCTTTCTTCATTACTCTTCCAGGGCTGCAATATTCCTTTGTGAGATGGGCGAACTAGAACTGCACATGCTTTGCAAGATGCAGGTGCGCCACAGAATTGGATGGTGAAATAATTTTGTCTTCAGTTGTGTTATCTATTCCTTTCCTAATAATTTCTAGCATTTTGCTTTCCTGTCTGACAGTTACTGATAATTTTCTTAGATTATCCATTATAGCTCAAAGACCTTTTTTTTCCTCAGTGGTAATTAACTGGTTCAGAACTCATCACTCTACATGCAATTTAGGATTGTTTTTCCCCCATGGGCATAATTTTGCATTTATCATGACAGAATTTCATCTGCTATTTACAGTATCCTTTTAAACTCCCTGTAAAGTGTCAGTGGACCAAATAGTAACTACAGGGTACTCTTGAGAAATACTATTCCATACCAACCAAGGTGATAAATACTACAGAGAAAAAGTGCTTCAGGAGATTGAACTAGATTTTCCAGAAAGCTATGACAAGGGGTTTTTTGTGTATCATTATTCTCAGGGAAAACCTTATATAAGTCACAGTGATTTGTACTGACAAAAGAAGGTGATGTTGCACTTTGTCTTCAAAACATGTGGCTATTATCTCAAGATATTCAAAAAAGCAGCTCTGTATTAGCAAATCCTCTTTCTACTTTAATCATCTAAAAATGAGTGGACAGTCCTGTGACATTAATGAGCAATGTTACATGTCTTTGGCTTGAGAGGTATGGTCACGTTGAGCTATATTTTTCTGACACTAATGCCTGAGTTCAAAGACATAACTAAATACAGATTAGAATGGAAATATACAAGGCATCATATGTCTGAATCGCTTGCTCAGGTAAAATAGAAAGGAGATGAATTTCTCCTTGAAAATGTTGGGAAATCCATTGTTAATCTAACATATCAGACCTAAGAAATATGCTGCTACTAATGCATGTGAATATACTTACGTAAAAATATTTCAAATTTAAATTGAAATATATTTAGAAGGAAGTTGTCTCAACCATTTGTGATTGCTTTGCTGTTCTTGCAAAAGCAGTTATTTATTCTTTTTCTAGAATGGAGTAAATAGTCAAGTCATGATTAAAGACTGGATCAATCAAGAACAAAACTCAAGCCTGTAACTCAGTAAATATGATGGAATTTGCTGAGAAGACCACATATTTGTAAGACAGTGACCTAGGAATTTTTCAGATCTAATTTCCTACTTTTGTTCAGGAAAACAAAAGGTCAAACAAAGTGCATTGAAAGAGGAGAAAATATGCAGGGAGTAAGTCTTTATTTGAGATCCTAGAGTAACATATCAAGGGTAGTTATTTTTCTCTCTTATTTTCATATAGTAATTTTTTTACCAGTCTATAGCCACTGACACTGTTTCAGGTTCCAGAAGTGTTGCTGTTTTGTTAAACGGCACGCAACTCAAGAGCTGAAGGGGAGGCGCAAGTTGTGGGTCAAAAAATAATACTTTTATTCACAGATCTTCATGTTCTCTTCCCAAACATATATCCTTAGCCCACAATTTTTTTTCCCGCCTCTCACAATGCATTAAGTCTTTTAAAACAATATGTTGGACATGCCTCATCCTGTGACAAGAATCAAAGACATAAAAGACAGATATATCAAGGATATAAGGTGCATGGCAAAGTACAATTTGATCATGTGTATACTGGGAATCCAGACATTTTGTTGCATCTTTCGGGTAAAAAGCATTAAATGTGCATTTAGTACCATGACTGTCCACGATACATAGTGAATCGTGGCAGTTTTTCTGTCATGCTTCTTCCATTTTGCTTCCCTACAAAAACTCTGGCTGCAACCCAGACACTGCTAAATAAGCCTGTTCCTTCCTGCAGTACTCAGCATAAGGTGCACGTCAAAGATGGAGAAGAAAAAGTAACGGGCATGCTGTATAGGCTGGCAGTACTCAGCTGGTGGCAGCCTGTTGGGATAATTCTCAACTTGTTGCCAGAATTGCCTCCAGGCTTCACTATGATGCACATTTGGGGCTTGGCCCGGGAACAGAGTCAGGATGCTGTGAAGTTTATCTTTAATGCCTGTTATCGACTGTGCCCACTGCAAGGCAGGCACAGCAGAAAGTAAGGTCTAACAGCTTTCCCACTTCTAGGCAAGAACCCGATCAGCTTTCCAGATGATATCTTTTTGGCCTCTCCCTGATGAAACTGTGCCTGCCTGACACCTGCATTTCACTCTGCACTGTAGCTTTCAAAGAGATTTTTTTCTCTATGATTGTCTAAAATAAAGTAGTTGTGAGACTTGGAAGCAATGTTGCTTTCTGTTTGTGCTTTTTTTTTCCCCCAGAACTAGCACATGCAGTTATACGAGGCTCAGAGCTGACTACAGACAAGGTGACAGCTCTCACAAAGGGCACTTTGGAGTAAGCTTTTGTAAGGCTCCTCAGCAACCCCAGGGTGCTGAGCTGCCTGCGTAAGATTTGTTGACTGAGAGTTTGCTGTGCTTTCTTTCTAGCTTTTATCTTATTTGGGAGAATATTACCCTTCCCTAGTTAGATTTATGCTGCAATATTTTAAAATGAAGGTTTTTAGCTTCAAACTGCTTGGCTACTGAACTAAAGGACTGCGGTTGAAAGCTCTCGTCAAGGACACAAAGCATGTCTAACCATGTCTTATTCAACATTTCACAGTACTACTCTGCTTGGTCTATGCTTAAGCACTGGTAGGAAAATCAAGACTTGATCCCACTTTATCTCCTAGGTAAAATCCTCAGAGAGCTGCAGATTTAGCTTTTTTCCACTATGAATCAGACAATGATGCTACAATTAACTCTTCTGTAGGTTGTAAAAACAAAGACATGGGAGCTTTATGTGACCTTACTCTCAAAGCTTCATTGCTTCTCAGAGAACAGAGGAAATGTTTACAGCACGGCTCTGCCATTTCATATTTGTGATTGACAGACTGCTGTTATAGGTGGCCAGATTTGAGCTAGGTATCCTAAACTCTCTTACAGTTAATGTAAAGAAATAAGTACTTCCATGACATAATTAATCTCACCCTAAAGTGGTTGTCTAAAACAGATCAAGTGAATGGTGCTGTAAGAGTACCAAGAGAGCCTAGGGTGAACAGCTCATCTGTTGACATCTAAATAGCATAAATTTAAAATTAAGTGAGGGGAATCCTGCTCTAATCGGTTGCTTAAATGTAGATTGGCTTTCATACTATAGCATTTTTGTGTAGGACAGTGCCAATAAATTGGAGTTTCATTCTTGTCTGAAAAAATTAGCTAGAGAAGACAAAAGGTGGGGTTCAGTTCCAGGTTCAGACTCCTGACTATAAGGTCTCTGCAGTGCAGTTATCTATATGTGAGCTACGTATATAAAATCCCATACAGTTAAGGGAGATCTAATTAATACAGTTAGTGGAGCTGAGGCAGCTGTTCAGCTGGGCAAATGTATGGCTTCTTCAGGCTGAGCTCTGAGAGCTCTCTTTTCACTGCCCATAATGGAAGCCTAGACACTGTAGAAATAGACGCATGCATGTAGGTGTCTGAACATGAAAATGAACTCTATCTCAATATGGTTAGAACAAAATTTTTGTGGTGGTTCTGAAGCTAGCAGTGATATTTCATTGCTTATAGTGATTTAATCCTAGTAGGTGGATGAATGACTGTGCCTTCTACATTTTTGCTCATGCTCAGGCTTGGAACTGAGGACATAGGCATGTGTGTTTATCTGTTGTTGGCTGGTAAATAATGACTCGCTCATGCTAGATAGAAAGGTGTCTGGAGGATCATTGTAATCAATCTAGCATTTGGATGCTGGGGAGGCATAAGGGCTATACAATATTTTTGCACTCTTGTGACATACATATCACTCTAGGAACTATTTTTGCTTGACAAAGGAATTTATATGCTTTTCCGAGACTCTTATTTGAATCTTCAGCTATGACATTGTCACAGTTTAGGCAAAAATGCTGTGTGAAAGTTAAAAAAGTTGAATAGTGTAGATACAGGCTAGGGATTTTGATGGAGCAGAACAGGAATGGAATTAGTTCCCAGCTGGAGACCTTCAAGAGTTTTTACAATAAATACATATCAATGAGAAAGGAAAAAACTTGAGCTGGGAGCACATATACTGTTAGTTTCACTATACTGCTGGTTCAGGAGTTGCAATGGCTCATGCTAACTCCTCATAGAAGAACTACATGGCTCATAAGTACACAACCTTTGTGAATTTATAACTCAGTCAAGATCTATTGATCTTTACAGTGTGAGGGCTGGGTGACCTTAGAAATATATAAAAGCGTATAGTTTATGGAGTTCAGAGTATCTTCCGAAATGAGCATTTGGCTTCTAAAATTTCTAAGCTTGGGTTTGTATTTTTGGACATATTCTACTGCATACAGAACCTGGGACCTGATTGGGACCTGGACAAGCTCGAGAAGTGGGCCCGCATGAACCTCACGAGGTTCAACAAGGCCAAGTGCAAGGTCCTGCACCTGGGTCGGGGCAACCTTTGGTATCAGTACAGGCTGGGGGATGAAAGGATTGAGAGCAGCCCTGCCAAGAAGGGCTTGGGGATGCTGGTGGATGAAAAGCTGGACGTGAGCCAACAATGTGTGCTCACAGCCCAGAAAGGCAACCATATCCTGGGCTGCATACAAAAAAGTGTGGCCAGCAGGTCGAGGGAGGTGATTCTGGCCCTCTACTCCGCTCTGGTGAGACCCCACCTGGAGTACTGCGTCCAGCTCTGGAGCCCTCAGCACAGGAAGACATGGACCTGTTGGAGCAGGTCCAGAGGAGGGCCACAAAGATGATCAGAGGGACGTAACACCTTTCCTATGGACAGGCTAGGGTGTTGGGCAGAGAGGAACCTCATGAGGTTCAACATGGGTAAGTGCAGGGTCCTGCACCTGGGGAGGAACAATCCCATGCACCGGTACAGGTTAGGGGTTGACCTCCTGGAAAGCAGCTCTGCAGAGAAGGACCTGGGAGTCCTGGTAGATGACAAATTCACCACGAGCCAGCAACGTGCCCTCGCGGCCAGGAAGGCCAACAGCATCCTGGGGTGCATTAAGAAGAGTGTGGCCAGCAGGTCGAGGGAGGTTATCCGTCCCCTTTACTCTGCCCTAGTGAGGTCCCATCTGGAGTCCTGCATCCAGTTCGGGGCTCCCCAGTTCAAGAAAGGTGAGGAACTACTGGAGAGAGCCCAGGGGAGGGCTACAAAGATGATGAGGGGACTGGAGCATCTCTCCTATGGGGAAAGGCTGAGGGAGCTGGGGCTGTTCAGCCTGAGGAAGAGAAGACTGAGAGGGGACCTCATCAATGCTTATCAATATCTCAAGGGTGGGTGTCAAGAGGATGGGGCCAGACTCTTTTCAGTGGTGCCCAGCGACAGGACAAGGGGGAACGGGCACAAACTGGAACCCAGGAAGTTCTGCCTGAACATGAGGAAAAACTTCTTCACTGTGAGGGTGACAGAGCCCTGGCACAGGCTGCCCAGGGAGGTTGTGGAGTCTCCTTCTCTGGAGATATTCAAAACCCGCCTGGACGTGGTCCTGTGCAACCTGCTGTAGGTGACCCTGCTGTGGCAGGGGGGTTGGACTAGATGATCTCCAGAGGTCCCTTCCAGCCCCGACCGTTCTGTGATTCTGTGGTTCTGTGAAAGGTTGGCACAGTTGGGCTTATTCAGTCTGGAGAAGAGAAGGCGCTGGGGAGACCTTATTGCAGCCTTTCAGTACTTAAAGGAGGCTTATAAGAAAGATGGTGAGAAACTTTTTAGCAGGGCCTGTTGTGATAAGACAAGGGGTAATGGTTTTAAACTAAAAGAGGGTAGATTCAGACTAGATATAAGGAAGACATTTTTCACAATGAGGGTGATGAAACACTGGCACAGGTTGCCCAGAGAGGTGGTAGATGCCCCATCCCTGGAAACATTCCAGGTCAGGCTGGACGGGGCTCTGGGCAACCTGATCTAGTTGAGGATGTCCCTGCTCATTGCAGGGGCTTGGACTAGATGGCCTCTAAAGGTCCCTTCCAACGCAAAGTATTCTATGATTCTATAGCTGGGTATTACACCTACAGAGTTTTCCATGTCTCTAAGTGGTGCTTCTTAAATTCAAGTATCTCCTTATGTGAAGTGTAAACGTTTAACCATTTGCTTCCAAAGCCCATAATCTAGCTCATGCTACTCAGTACATAGTAAATAGTCACCAATATCCATGATTTACCTGCGGATAAAACCATGCCTTCACCTGTTTCATGGAGGTCGGCTGGTTCAAGCTCATTTTCTGGTCCATTTTTCCACAACCAGACTGGAAAGGTAGTGTTACTGGGCTATATAGATACCACTTCCAGTTCAAGAATTTGCAAGAAGTTGCACCAGAATCTTGAATGTTGTGACTAGAGCACATGAGAGATGCCTCAGACAGGCCTTGGAATTTTGGTAGTGTGCAAGGTGAGGCGATATACTTCAATTTTTTTTTTTTCCTCTGAGAGATTTTTTTTTTCTTCTGCTTGAGACTTAGTTCTGGAGACATCTAAAGTTGTTGTTTTTCTTGACTTACATTTATATAGATGTGAAAGTCCTTGGCAATGATGGCAGTGTACAGTGAGCTAATGATCTCATTTATTATTTTTGATGTTTCAGTTCTAACTACAGTGCTAAGAGGAAAAGAAAATTAAGCCGAAATATTCCCTTAAACATGCTTAAAACCCCACTGTTTTTTTTTTAATGGCATGAAAATTGTACTTTAGAAATACTTCTTCTTTCCTGGTTATGAACTCTACTCATGGCAGTGTAGTTTTCAATTCAAAACACTGTGAAATGACTGCCTCGAAATACTTACCCAATTCTGTGCTGAGTTTGGATGATTACTTGTTTTCTATTTTCTCTCAGACATTTGCTAACTGTTGAGAGACCAATTTATTTAAGCATTGTGTAGGAGGCCTAAAAATTGAACAGTTTATTTTTGTTATAGAATGTACTTTCAGTTTTAGAAAATGTAAATCATCTATGTTTTTCATGCATTACTCAATTTTTGAATTGAGGTAATTAAGCTGCTGTAATAAAATCATTTTTGCTTGCTTCACATTAAAATGTCTTTTTATGTATGACAAGAGTTGGCTTGCAAAATTGAAATGCAGTCTAGGAGTCCAATTATTCAGGTCAATATAATTTCACTGTCTTCAATAGAAATTTTCTTGACTTACCATGGTGGTCTGGTTCTAACTTTCATCGATAAAAAATACGACAAAGTAATGGTATTAATCTGACATAAAGAAAAAAGGTATAAACCTTAAAGTTCCCTGAATAGAGAATATTGTTGATGCATATAATATTAAAGCATAACCAGCTGTAGAGCACTGAATAAAGAACCCATTTGAGAATGCACCCTATCCCAAAACAAATAATTGCTGAAGCAATTTCAGATTCATTAATACTAACATCTGAGAAGTCATGGAGAAAGAAAGGAAATGGGGTAAATGTAGTGCCAGTGCTCAAAAAAGAGGAAGCTAAGAATGACAAGCATATCAGTTAAACTTGCACTGTTGAAAATTCTGTAACAAATAATCAATTATTTCAAGACATCTGGAAGATAACTAAAAGGATAAGTAACACTCAGGAGAAATCTCTCAAAAAAAATCTTTCCAAATCAAACTAATATTATTCCCCAGTAACATAATGGGCTTTGCGAATAGGGGAAAGGGAATGAATGGCTTCTATTTTGAATTTAATAAAGCTTTGGGCACTGGCTGTCATGACATTCTCATAAGGAAGCCTGCTCTTGTCATACATACTGGATACATGCAAAACAGATTAGAAAAATTTAATCAGAGTATAATTTGTAATGGATATAAATAAAATGGAAAGGTATATTTAAGCTGCTTTGAAAGGAATTTTTCCCAGACTTATTTCTGTTCAAAATTTTCCTTATGGTCTGGGTGGTGGAATATGGAGACTGCTTATTACTGTTACGGAGATAGAAGCCTGGGTGGTATTTATGGTGCACTGGAGGACAAGATTAGAATTCAGATCATTTCAGTGCTGGAGAAGAGACCTTAAAAATAGAGTGCAAATCTGCAGAGATGAGTGTAAGCAAAAATGAACAAGGAATAATCAACCAGAGAAAGAATGTCAAAACACTGGAGAAATTGCCTGGAGAAATGTAGCATCTCCTCCATTCAGTGCCTTTAAGAACAAGCAGGACAAATATCTACCAGGAGCACTCTTTCTAGAAGCAGAGACATGCTCAACAAGCTTGTGTGTGGTACCAAACCGGGAGGAGCAGTTTATAAACTTGTGGGCAGGGCTGCTATTCAGAGGGATCTCTATAGGCTAGAGGAATCAGCCAACTGGAACTTTATGAAGGTCAACCAAGCCAAGTAAAGTCCTACACCTGAGCAGCTGGGGAATAAAATTATTTTGTAGAAAAGGACCTGAGGGTCCCAGTGGACAGGAAGTTTAAGATCAGTCAGCAGCATGCCCTTGCAGCAAAGAAGGCCAACCTCATATTGGGCAGCAAGAGTGTAGGCAGCAGGTCAAGGCAAGTGATTATCTCCATCTACTCAACGCTCATGAAACTACATTTCAGTATGGTGTCCAATTTTGGCCTTTCCAGTACAAGAAAGACATTGACATACTGAGGCCACGAAGTCAGTCAGGGGACTGCAGCACTTGGAGTACAAGGAGGGACTGTGAGAGCTGGGTCTGTTCAGCCTTGAGAAGAACAGGCCAAGGGGAGACCTTATTGTTGTCTATAACTTCCTAATGGGGGGGACAGAGAATATGGGGTCAGACTCTTCTCAGACATGCACAGTAGAAGGACAAGGGGCAACAGACACAAGTTGGAACATCATAGAAAAATCTTATTAGATAGAAGGAGAATTTCTTATTGTGAGGGTGGTCAAACACTGGAGTGGGTTGCACAGAGGGGTTGTGAAGTCTCCATCTATGGAGATGATACTCAAAAACCTCAAAGAACACGGCCCTGAGCCACCTGCTTAAGTTGCCCTGCTTTGAGTAGAAGCAGGATGGCCTCTAGAGATCCCTTCCAATATAACGTACTTTATGCTTATGTGATTCTATAGGGGAGAAATATAAAATTGCATAGGAAGTAATATATTCTAAAACATGCTCCAAACTGAGAAAAACAAATGTTTTATTTGAACACATGCTATGTTTGTTCCTTGGCTATATAAACCATTTAAGAACCTGTCAAGAGTAGAGATATCTTAGCCAAAAGTTAACTTAATGAATCGATTACCAGTTGTGTAGGGACACACAGTTCATGCTGCAGGGTCATCTACAGCATGAAGGGTCATCTGAAGCATCCGAAAGATCAGACATACATGCAAGATATGGCACAACTGATCAGCAATTACAAGCTGCTGCGTGTCAACAACTTTTGTGTGTGTGTGCATTCAGCTTATAGTGAATACACTGAGGAATGAATGAACTAAAAGTATCCACCAATTGCTGGGGCTAAGTGTTTACACCTACAGTGGCAGTGATCGGCTTCTGGCTAGCTAGCGTGGCAAGTTATCACATTCCTATTCCTGCATAGTCTCTTTTTTTTTCTCCTTTTCTTCTTATTTTGCTATTGTTGCTTCTACCATTCTCTTTTCTCTATCCTTTTTTTTGTTTTTTTTTTTTTTTTTGTTGGTGAGCTTCTCTCTTTTCCTCCAGTTCTCTATTAAATCTCACAATTCTTTCAGGACTTCTTCCTAATTGTCCGTTCTCCCCATTAATTCCTCAGATGATCTTTTGTCTGAATTATCATTCTGTGCCTAGTTTTTGTCTTGCTTCATCTTCAACCACCCGGTTGGCTGCCGGTCACAAGTGGTGTTCCCCAGGGCTCAGTATTGGGCCCAGGTCTGTTCAATATCTTTATCAATGATCTGGACGAGGGGATCGAGTGCACCCTCAGTAAGTTTCCAGATGACGCCAAATTGGGAGGGAGTGTTGATCTGCTGGAGGGCAGGCAGGCGCTACAGCGGGACCTGGACAGGCTGGATCGATGGGCCGAGGCCAATGGTATGAGATTCAACAAGGCCAAGTGTCAGGTCCTGCACTTGGGTCACAACAACCCCAGGCAACGCTACAGGCTTGGGGGGGAGTGGCTGGAAAGCTGCCCAGGAGAAAAGGACCTGGGGGTGTTGGTTGACGGCCGGCTGAATCTGAGCCAGCAGTGTGCCCAGGTGGGCAAGAAGGCCAACGGCATCCTGGCTTGTATCAGAAATAGTGTGGCCAGCAGGAGTAGGGAAGTGATCGTCACCCTGTAGTTGATCCTGGTGAGGCCGCACCTCGAGTACTGTGTTCAATTTTGGGCCCCTCACTACAAGAAAGACATTGAAGTGCTGGAGCGTGTCCAGAGACGGGCAACGAAGCTGGTGAAGGGTCTGGAGCACAAGTCCTATGAGAAGCGGCTGAGGGAACTGGGGATGTTTAGTCTGGAGAAAAGGAGGCTGAGGGGAGACCTTATTGCTCTCTACAACTCCCTGAAAGGAGGTTGTAGAGAGATGGGGGTCGGACTCTTCTCCCTAGTAACAGATGACAGAACAAGAGGAAATGGCCTCAAGTTGTGCCAGGGGAGGTTTAGATTGGACATTCGTAAAAATTTCTTCACCGAAAGGGTTGTCGGGCATTGGAACAGGCTGCCCAGGGAGGTGGTGGAGTCCCCGTCTCTGGGGGTATTCAAAAGACGTTTAGATGAGGCCCTAAGGGATATGATTTAGTGGGGGATTTGGTAGTGCTAGGTTAATGGTTGGACCCGATGATCTCGGAGGTCTCTTCCAACCAGAACAATTCTATGATTCTATGATTCTGTGATCTGATGGTGAGTTCCGAGTTCCTTGGAGTAGATATTGGACTGATTACGTTGAATATTACTGGATTTATGAAAGGAATAAATCTGGTCCAAGGTATTTAAGTATGTGTTTGTAAAGCACCATGTAAATGCATAACAATAGCTGTGATTAACACTAATAATATTACTGTTGTCATGGTTAATAATAAATCTGATCAATACCAATATAAATATAATTTGTCACTAGTGCTGTAGTTGTTCAGTGAAGGTGGTTCTGATAATAATAAACACTGTCAACAAATAATATTCTTCTTGATTATAGAGGAGGCATTCTAGTAATTTACCTTTCTCATAATTTACCTACTGTAGGTAAAATATGAAATGGATCAGTGATTATTAATGTACTTCGAGCTACTAATTTAATGAGAGGAATAATTACTGCTTGCTTCCGTTCTTCAATCATTTTGCATTGCAGCGTGGAAATGTACATGTCGAAATAGCCCACTGAGCCCTTGGGGTTTTATTTTCAAGTGTCTCAATGGCTTAGTTCTGTAAGACATAGTTAAAAAAAATACATAGTTTTTCTTCAAGAGATCTAGAGCCACAAGAGAGAATGCCCTGATTATGATCTAAAAGGTGTTAAATGCCTGCATTCATTTTATAATGTCAAAAATAGTCGGAGCTGGGAAAGCATTAGAAAGAAGCATTACATGTTTTTCATGTTACTTTTCCCAGGGTGTCAGTTTGTGGCTACCGTGGAAAGTAGGCTCCTGTGCTAGGTGGACTTTTGATCTACCTAGTGCAGCCATTTGTATGAGCCTGGGGAGCGTGAGGTCACTTTGGACAGATGCCCCAGAAATCAACCAACAGCTGTACCTGGGAGGAACATAACGAGAGGGGTGTGGAAAATGCCCTCACTCAGAACAGCTCATGGGCTCATGCGTTGGGCTTTCCTTCTGGTGGAAAGGAGCCATGGATATGAATCTTCTCAAAGAGAAGGAGGTTACACCTTTACCTCCTCCAACCGGTGTGTGCACTCGTGGCACTGTTTTAAAATGAAGTGGTGGCCACCGTGTCCTTAGCGTGGTGCTAACCGCGCATCTGTGCAGAGGGTACCTGATCTGCGTGACCAGGCTGGCGGAAAAATGCAGGTTTTGAATCCTCCTAAAGTGCGGGTCTGAGATAACTGTTCAGCAGCTCAGCTGTAGCTAGGCATTTATAAGAAATAGGACTTTGTGCACCTGGGAAGCATTAATATTAACCAGTCAAGATCTTGCCAGGAATAGAACCTTGAATTCCACTTTTGTCTCGTGAGTTTCTTTTCACTGCTAGTCTCAAGAGTTTTGGCTCAACTACAGATGTTATTAATTATAATGATTTAATTAATTAAATAAAACCAACCTCAATGTATTTTATAATATTGAAAAAAAATTAACTTCAAATCCTACTTTATAAAATTTCTGATAATAATTAAAATTAAAACCCCTAATTAATAAAGTCAGTGAAATTTAATATATTTTGAAATGATCCTGGTTGCTTAAATTATTGTTTCATGATGTTTGGTTTGTTATGAAATCTTAGCTTCTGGGGTTATAATGCTCTCGGTTTATACTCTATGAAAGTCAATTTGTGGGATTTTTGGTATTCCTTATAGTTGCAGGGAAACATCCAAAATATAATCACACTGGAATCTTAAGGATAGTTATAAAGAAAGCAATTTTTAAAAAATTTTTGTCTTGTGTCTTTTTTCCTAGGGAACTTGAAGTCTAGGTTTTCCAAGTGGTTATTGTTGAATGATGGAGGTTGATAACATTACTTCTAACAAAGATCTGGATTCTCAAATAGAATTACAGCTAAAAGAACAAAATTTTAAAAAGCAGCAAAATAAAATATTACAGTATAAAGTTGTTTTAATTAGAGTTACCAAGTCCATCATGTTCTACAAATAAATATAAAAGGTTAAAATTTAGTTTGAAATTCTTAGTGAAGGAACAGAATAATCCTATGGAGGAGGACTTAAGAATTTTGAAGCACAGCTCCACTCCAAAGACAAGACAAAACCAAACATCTGGGAAGTCCCTGAATTGTGGATTAGCAGAACAAAGAGAGTTTTTCTTCTTCTCTGAGCTTGACTTCCTTTGTGTTCTTAAAAAAAAAATGCCTTTTGTAAGACTTTGGAACTTTTACGCCTGGGCAAGAAAAAGGGAGGCTTATGTGCCCGGAGGCTTGGGAACGATGGACAGTGACTGGTAGATATGATTAAACATTAATTAGATATTCACTCTACTTTATTTTGAATGTTTGTGCCAACTCAGAAATCTCAATTTGCTATGGCAATTAGGTAGACTTTCTGCATAAATAAGGCTATATTAAGACAGTTTATGTGGATAATAATTTGTTCATAGACTTGATTTTTCTAGTTCATGATCACTCCTATTTTAATTAAGTACTTATCTTTATATGAGTGATAGGAAAGTCATACAACTGCACCCCCGCAGCATGTACCTGGGGGGCTTCTGCTGAAGTGCTTTTGAATAATAGAGGTAAGTTAATGCTGGGCAGACTGAATTTACATACTAAGTGGCATTTTTATGTACATGTGCAAAAAGAACTCCTTTTTTATTGTAATATGACTCACAAATGTTCCCAAAGGGAAGAAATCTGTTATTCCCTTGTATCCTTTTTCTTATACATGGTAATCATTGTATGTACTAACATACGCACAAAAAAATCCTCTCTCTTGAAGTAGAAGCAGTAATTATCTCTGCTTAATATATCTGTCGCAGTGTTAGTAACCATCTGATAGGGAATGCTTGTGCTTTTTTTTGCATTCATTCAGGCTTTCAGTAATTTTCTTGAATAGTTAAGAAAATTCAGTAAAGCTCAGCTGTCACTGAAATATTGGAAAGTGCTACAAAATCTGCTTAATTATATTAGTCAATACTGCATCAGAAATTTCCAATTTGTCCACTGAAAATGGATAGTTCAAGCATGCTCCCAAACTGAAGTAGGCCATGACTTGTACTCCGCCCTACTAAAAATGATTTGGTATTTTCATTTTTGTTTTCAGTCTGTTATAAGCATCATATAATAAGAATCATTACTTTTTTTCCCTGGGAACACTTGTTATGAACTTGATACTGCAAACCTGAAGAGAGGCACAGGATAGAGCTTCTCTCTGAAGCTGCAGCTCGCCAAGCTGTCTGGGGGTAAATTCTGCTGACATTCAGAGTCTCTGCAAAGATGCGTCGTGAACCAGGTAGCTGCAGGCATTAAGGTTAAGATCCCCAGAGGAATTTACGATAGCAAACCCTAACTTTTAGGTACGTTGCAACCCTGCCTGAGTTCTCGGGAATTAGACACATAAGCGTGGGAACCTCACTTCAGGCAATGAGATGTTTCCTAATTAGCCACTGGAAAGTAGAGAGGAAATGCTTGTGGTTGAAATAATATTCTTCATTTCCAAGAAACCAAGCACATTTTCTGAGACTGCCAGAGGGGTCTGTCTCCAAATGGGACTTACCACTTTGAATCCCTTTTAAAGGGAGTCTAGAAACTTGAGGATTGTACCAAGATATGCTCATAAAATGCCCCTGGGAGCAGTGTGTCTCCTTTTTTTCACGAGTTCAGTGATTACAGTGCTTACTTGACATGGGGAAGAATCTTGTTTAATAGCTGTCATGATATAAGTAGTTCTCAGAGTGCTCTAAATGCAGACTTCAGTCATCTGAACAAATGCAGTGGCAGAAGTCTTCAGCATAGGTTGGTAACTGATCCAGGACCTTGAGGATCTACTAACTTTTTGAGAATGCCGACACCTCTGGGGTGAGATGAGAAGGCATTAGTGCTTTACTGCCAGAACATGAAAAGTATCAGTCACATTAGCCGTGGAAGGACTTTTATAGGTGTAGACAGTTCATGGATCTGCAGGGGGGTTTTTTTTGGTTTGTTGTTGTTAACTTTTAGTCCAGCTATTTTTTGACATGTTGAGCTCAGTAAGTCTACAGGAGGGATTAGGAAGGGAGGAAAAAGTAATTCATCTCTTAATGGTCCTTATGTTCAGAAAGCACTTGGGGACCAAGCATGCAAGAAGAACTCATAAAACTATTCAGCTCAGATTTACTCACCCCACATGTATGAAAGCCTCTAGTTCACACTGTGCACACCTAGAAGCCGTAGTGTACCTAACATTACAGTGCAGTCTCGTTACATTGTAATAAAAAATTGAAGCCAACTTTTCAGTTTCAGCTACTGACTTTCACCGGCTTTAAACAAATCTGAGATTCTCCAAATTAAGGTGAAAAACTGTGAATCTTTGTTATAATTCATGTTATTTCTTGCATATCTCGTAAAAGGGTTGAAACTGATGGGTTTCTGTGCTATATCTACATGAAACAGACAGCTTGACATATATGAGTTCATCACTGTTCACCAGTGTGAAAAGTGAAGGCTAAAGCTGAGTTCTGCTAGCCTCAGAATTTGTGTTCTTTATGGTGTTATGGACTACCATCAATAGAAAGAGGAAAGGCTATCCCCTCTGAAATAGCAAAAAACCTTTAGGCAGTCTAGGATCCAACTTTCCTGCTCTAAGCCCTGGGCTGTTGTGTTACACCCAATCAACTCAGATAGGTACCTATCTTATGAAAGTAATCAATAGTTCCTATTGTAATTAACTGTATCAGTGAAGAAATGCCAGGTAATGTTCCTACACACTTAAGTCTCTACTGTATATACTGTTAACTGTACCAGTTTCTAGCATGCAAAAAGACTAGGGGCCATTTGAAATAGTCTGTTTACTGAGGCCATGTTATTTTGAAGGGTTTAGAAATTTAATAGTGTGATGTGGGCTGTTCTGTATTAGTTACTTAGATGCCAGAGAACAGCCCCAGACATTTACTTCTGTAGGCAATAGCCTCAGTGAACAAAGTTGCTTAATTCAGGTGCTTAACTCAGAGGAATCTGGGAAAAGAGA
Source organism: Phoenicopterus ruber ruber (assembly GCA_009819775.1). NCBI lineage: Eukaryota > Metazoa > Chordata > Aves > Phoenicopteriformes > Phoenicopteridae > Phoenicopterus > Phoenicopterus ruber. The sequence continues at coordinate 181,947,373 of CM020215.1, read as the reverse complement.
CACTGCTACGGATCGCTTTCCAGTTGCCCAGCTCTAGGGAGAATCCCTGTTCTGTATGTGGTCCACCAGTTGTTGTGTTGGTTGACTCTCAGTTTCCTTAAAGCTTAATTACTCTTGCTATATTGTATGTAAAACAGTTGAATTAGGGATAATTCCCATGCTGAAGAGCTAAAAGAAGTTGCAGGTTAACAAAAGTCTTTTCTTCTTACATTATCTTTTAATCTGTTGTATAAAAGTCACAAGCAGGATCCACTTTAATTATCAGGAAGACAGGTGACGTGATATACTATTCCTGCCGTTAGAAACAGCAGTAACAGACAGTGATTGATCAGAGTATGACTCTCATCGTGGAAAGCCAGAATGATAGCTATAACAGAAGGGCAGGGGAGCAAAGACATTGCTCTCCCTTTGATGAGATGTGACAAAATGCCAATAGTGAAAGAAACAAAAGCCGATATCTTTGCCTATTGCTGCTAGTAGCTGTAGTCATGTAATATTTCACTAAAGGCAAGAATTATTTCTGAGGGTCAATGGGATTTTTTGGCAGAAGCAACAGCAAGTATTCTGAACGTTGCTCAGCTTTATCCAGGGTGAAACTAACTGACAGAGCCAGAAATTGCTTCTGCATGAATGTTGATTTTGTTCTAAGACTCATCAGCAACACTCCAACATTGTACAAGGAGGTTCGTCTCTCTGTCTCAAATATTCTACCTGTATTTTCCACTGCAGCTGCTTTTACTTCAATGACAATATAAGCATTTTATTGTCTTGCTATATTTAAAACCGGATGGGTCTTGGCCCACTTAACCCTAGGAAAATGTTGTGATTCCCCCTTTGTCAGACCGATTTTGGTATTTGGCTGCTGACTGAAGCACCAGGATTTAGAATCACTGCTAAGTTACACAGCACCTTATTTCTTCTACAAACCTTTGTATGTGTTTCGTACATTTGTATGTGTATATAGAGAGAAACATATCCATTTTGCCGCTGAATAGAAAATGTGAACTGTAATCTAAAATACATGCATGAAACATTAAAAAAGAAAAAGCTCTGAGACTGATAAATAATTCCCTGACTTTTATGTTCCTTGTTTACAGGCATATCTAAATTTGGAATCATCAACACAAGCAAAGGCTGACAAAATGATGACATTACTCTGTGAATCAGAAATTACCAATTATGATCAGTTCAGTTGAGTTTAGTAGTGGAACAATTCCAAACTGTTTGTTTCCAAGATGTATAAGTATTTGCAGCTCTTCTTTCATCCTCATTGACCTTGTCTCTTATTTTTTCTGCTCAGGGAGTTATACTAGCCAGTACGGCGCAGGAATTATATGTGATGATCACTTTGAGGCTAATGTTAGTTCACGACAAAATACCCGTTGACCAGAACTTGTCATAGAGAGGTTTTCATGTTTAAGATCTGTTATGAGATTTCCATCTGTAATCACAGTCCTCTGATGTCTGCTGTGCTGCAGAATCCATCTGGTTTCTATGTAAATCTGAAAAAGAAATTTGGTGCACACTTTTGACTTCTATTCCATAGGATGTAATAGTTTTAATTAAAATTGCATCTCTTTCTGAGGCTTTGGAAATGTTTGTTTTGTTTTTCCTGTTCAGTGAGATCTCTCTGTTCTTTCTGTGACACTAACAAGTTCTCATTTTCTTCTGTGTTTACTCTTTCACTGAGTATCCTATGAGAGCTTTCGATATCATCCACCCTTCTGGACAAAGGCAACAATCAGAGCAACTCAGAGCAACTTTACAATAATCCACATTTGTGTTTTCCAAACTAAGGGAGTATTATTGCTAATTGAGAAAGTCTGCAAAAACCCAAAACCTGTAAAATATAAAGTGGAAACTAACATGTTTCATGCCCTGTAAACAAAACTAAGAAACGCCCCAAACAAACCAGCCAACCCTCCCACAAAAAATCCCAAACACTCTGAAAGCTGTGGCTGCTGCACACGCAACAGAAACCTTATGAAGCATGCTCCAGTTATTGCTGCAACCTGAGAACCACCATGATTGCTCTTAGTCGTGAATAAGGGTATTGAACTTCCTAAAACCTCTTTGCCAGCTAGTCAAATTGTAATAGAGCTGGAACAGTCTATGGGACTGGGCTGACCTTCAACAAAATAAAATGTAACCCTTTTAAAAGAAGATTTAATCATGCTATAGAAGGGAAGCAGTGATATGTACAGTCCCTGGCGAAATGAGCTATCTGGGTGAATACAGTGCCTAGTCATTGACTACATTACACATGCACACCATATGGACTTCGGTATCTGTTGATAGCACTTTTTGAGTATAGAGAGTGTTGTGCTCAAAATCTTGTTATGGACAGAAAAGAAACATACCTCATACGTAAAATAATTTATTGTTAGTGTATTTTCAATCTTAACAGTTTCATCAATGAATTATTATTAGTCAGTAACCTAAAAAAAAAGAAAAAAAAAAAAAGAGTAATATAGAAGGAAAAGAGTTAAATTTTTTACACCCACTACCACATTTCATAGCATCATAGATTCACACAGAATTACAGAATCATGGGATGGCTGAGGTAGTACAGCACCCCTGAAGATCACCTAGTCCAACCCCTCTGCTCAAAGCAGGTTGCTCAGGGCCATGTCCAGTTGGGTTTTGGATATCTCCAAGGATGGAGACTCCACAACTTCTCTGAACAACCTGTGCCAGTATTTCCCCTCCCTCATTGTGAAGAAGTTTTTTCTTGTGTTTAAGTGCAATTTTCTGTGTTTCAATTTGTGCCTGTTTTCTCTTGTCCTGTCAGTGGGCACCACTGAGAAGATTCTGGCTCTATCTTCTTTACTTTCCTTATAAGGTATTTGTACACATTGATAAGATCCTCCTGAGCCTTCTCCAGGCTGAACAGTCCCAGCTCTCTCAGTCTTTCCTGACAGAAGAGATGCTCCAGCCCCTCCATCATCTTCACGTTCCTTTGCCGGACTCAGTCCCCTGTCTTGGTTCACATGCCTCTTGTACTGAGGAGCCCAGAACTGGACCCAGCACTTCAGATATGGTGCCACCAGCTTTGGGGTTTTTTTGTGTGTTTGTTTTTTTGTTTGTTTGTTTGTTTTTATGCTGGTGCTGTGGTCATCTTTCCAATGCTCTTCTGGATTCAAAGAGGAATGATTTAATTCTGGTATGTGTGTGGGGCGTACAGTCAGTTGTCAGCGTCCCAAACCCTTTGTTGGGAGAAGTAGGATCATAATGACAGTTTCTTCTTCCTTACTCTAGGACCCATTTGGGATTTTGTTTATTTACTTGCTAACAAGCCCTGCATCTTGCTCTTTTGTCTCTTGTCTGCAAGTTCACATTATATCTGAATTTTGTCTGTATGGTGTTTTTTATATATGTTAGATAGCTGTTTTTTCTTCTCTTTGTTCACCTAAAACTGTTTTTGCCCAGCTTCATGTCTGCATTTCTTTAACTGACCATTGCCAAGTTGTTTTTAGCCTTCTAGTTTCTAGATTTCCAGTGCTGGCCTGTGCTCATTTTCTTGTCACCCTGTGCCCTTTACAGCGCATCTTGTGTCCCCAATTCAAGTCCCCTCCTGCCATAGCAGGCCCATATTCCTCTGCACTCCGTCATTATCTCAGTGTCATAAATAATTCATTCTGCACACAATAACTACTTGCTATTACTATCTTTACAAAATTATGATTATACTACACAGAGATTAACAAAAGTGAAATAAATTAGGCTTAGCCACCTGTTCGTTAGAAAAAAATCTGCTACATCTAAACAAACTAGAACACAGCGGCAGACAGGTCAAAACAATTTCAGACAAAGCAAACCTGACAAACCTCAGTCCTCAGGAGCAGCAAACCCAGTATAAAGCCTGTGGCCTGCTGCTAGCAGTGGCAATACTATATGAACTCCACTTCAGAGGATCCAGAAGGAATTTCTGGATCATGGTAGAAAGTTCTAAATGGTGAAAAAAAATTGAAAAGTGGAGAAAAAATATTACACATATAAAGTTCATAATTTTTCTCTAGTTTCAAATTAAAGTTTGCAGCATGTTCTAAAGTGCTGGCTTGCTGAGAGCGTGAAGTTGTTGCTGTGACATTTAGAGAGCAAGCATCCATAATTGAAAGATTAAACTTGTTTTTTTGTTTTTTTTTTTTTACAGAGCAGAACTTGAAGGACTGAAAAATCAACAAGACTTGATTAATCAAGTTGGCAATGTCAACAGAAAAGCCTTTTAGGCATCGTATTTGATGTATGTATGAATCACGAGCAGCAAAGGTACATGCAGTTGCAGAAAATGTACAAAAGCCGTTGTTTCGAAAGTTATACAGCCTGAAGCAGCTATCCCAATAGGGCCTTTGTCAAATAACAGTGTTCTGCAGTGAATTAATTACACAGCTAAGTATGTCAACAAATTTATAGGGGTGGTCCTTGGTGCATCTGTTCCAGCACACTCAGTGGAAAACTTACTAGAAACGTCTCCAGAAGCAATCCAAGATTTATACGCCTAGAGGGACTGATGTCTATCAATCTGCTCCAACAGTGCTAAGACGAGACAAGAGCACCTTGGCCACACAGGTGAAGAAAATTAAACGTGACAACTCTTGGGTTCACTCTCTTGCAGTACACAAAATTCTTGCCACTGCGATAGTACTTGGGAACTTGTATGAAGGATGGATGAAAGGTGTGGCCTTCCATAAGGCCATCAGAGAATTTTTGACTTATTGGCATTGCTTCATGGTTAGGCTATGATTTCTTCTTCTGTGAGCAACTTTTCTTTGCCATTAGCCAATGAGGCTGTCAGCAGAGAAGGTCTAACGTGATTCTTTAAACCAGAGTGCAGGCTTTTCTAATGACTAACATTTGTCCTTAGCTGGTGATGCCTTCAAAAATTCATTTTGTGTGCTGCACCTAATCTACCTTCTTGACAGCTCCAAGCACCTAAATGAGCAGAACTTTTCCCTCCTGAGGCTGAAGCTGAACCTTAGTTTACATGTAACTTGATAAAAGCATTCATCAGAAAACTTAAAGGCAGCTATTTCCTAGGCATATGGAACAAGTTTATCTTGTTTAAGATCTTATTGACAGAAACCAAAAGCAGTGCCTGAGAATGTTACGGACCTTCATACCCAGTGGTAGAATTGTATTCCTGATGGGATTGGAAAGAAGTGCTTATCTGTCAATTTATCTGAGCTGCTATTGGCTGCGTTGTATGGGTGGGTTGTTTCAAAGTGAATAGCAAATGTCTCCTAACGCTGTGCTTTCTGGGTGACTTTTTATTTCCCGGAAGCTCAGAAACATTTACTCTCTCTGAATAAGAACCCAAGTTTCTTTGTAAAAGCCCTGACAATTCTTATTCTATTTCTATTTCTATCTTCTGAATCAGGCTTCTTTGCCATCACAGTGCCAAAGAAACTATCTTGTTAATATTTTTGTTCAAAAGTGACTATAGATTAAGTATTCCTGCAGATTTTTCTTTGTGTAGAATATCTTTTACTGTCTGGAAAGATTCATCCATCACCATATTCTTATCGTGTTTTGAAGTGTCGTCCCTTTAAAAAGATTTTCCTACCTCTAAAAGGCTATACTACATTTTGTTGTTATTTTCAGTATTGCAAGAATCCCGAGAGAATTCCAAGAAAATATGCTCTCCTTTACAAATAGAAACTTCCATTTCAAAAACTTGGGAGCTCTTGTTCTGCTATGGCTACAGTCAGCTTTGCCTTCTACTAGAGCTAATTTAGCATTTAGAGAGCAACCTCTCAGTCTGTACCAGTACAGAGACAGAATATCTGACAAGGAATGAAACTCCAGACTCTGACACTGCTGTACTGAATGCCTCTTCTGTTCTGCCAGACCAGTTTAGCTATCTTGCTTTTTCTTCTGTGCAGGCTGAGAAGCCCAAATCTAATTAAATAGCAAAGAAAAACGAGACATGCAATTGATCTGTGAGAGGAGAAAGGCGAATAAATTAGCATTGAATAGTTGAAGCTAAAAAGTAATTTCAGTGTATTTATCAGATTGGCATTTGAGGCAACCCATTTGTTTTGGAAGCCATTTTTACAGTTAGCCAAGAGATAATCCACCATTTCTCCCCCACCATGCTTCTTCCTTTTAAAAGCAGAAATCAAACGCTCTTGATACTCCTTCAGAATTTATCCTACAGAGGAAAACAAAAAAAAAGCTTTCCTAATATCCCATTTTCTTGTCCTTGCCATGTATCTGATATTCTCCCACAGGACACATACCTTTGTCAGGACTTTTTTTTATTCAGCTATCGTTTATGTCATTTCTCTTCATGAAGTGCCACCTGGCCTCTTAAATTTGGCTTTGGCAGAGTGCTTTGAATATTCAGATAAGGTATATATAACCCATTGAAGGGCCAAGTCTGAGTTTCAAGATTCTTACTGAGAAGGGGAGAATGAGATTAGAAAGAGCTTGAACTGCCCTTTGTATTATCACATTGTCATGTTCAAATAATATTTAATATGTAAACACAATAAATCTTATTCTGAGTACAGTCTGCAGCATTATCTTTACAGATTATACAAGCAGGTGTACAGTGCACTTCATAGTCTCATTTTAAAGTGGCTGTAATTCCATATCTGCTTAGTAAGTCTCTGCTCTGCCTCAACGCGTATCAACATGCAAATGAGGACATAAATCTTGAGGAGAAGGAAATGCAAGAGAAACTTGGCTGTAAACGAACAAAGTTTCACAATCAGTCAAATATGCAGTATTGCTCATATTTGGTACATCACAGCTGCTTCTAGTCTCTCTAATCTCAGCATGTTCGATGTCTCCAGAGCTTTTATTTGACTCACTCATGACTTATGATCAGAGATGTCATGAGATGCAGTTAAGCAGTGCAAATGAGTGCTGGGTGGGGATGCTGTTAGGGCCGTGGTAAATCACACTCTTCCAAATGTTTGATAATATCCCCTTGTAGTGTCATAATCTCAGTGTCAAATATTATCAATTCTTCAAAGCTGTGGGGCATGATGGATTGCCTCTGCCTTCTCTTGTATCTTTTAGAACAAGATATTTTGTAGATCTTGCAGACTTTCTTCAGATGCTTATGCTATGAACACAGCAGGGTCTTTTGGTGCCTCAAGTAAGCTGCCCAGGCATTGGTATTAGACAACTCTTTAAAAATGTAGACCTGCTTATTTTTCAGGACCTCTAACGATTCATATTAATTCATTTAGAGGTGGAGGCAGAGCACAGATTCTCCTTCATATGGAGAAAACATGAAAAAATATCTTTTTCTTCTTCTGCCCTTGTAAGGAAAAAAGGTTCCATTTTAGTGACATTCTGAGACGGGTTATGCAAAAAATTGGCTGGAGAATGGGGGAATAGAGAGGGGAAGGAGAAAGAAACACAGGTATCCACTGCAGCTGTGAGAATGAGATATTAGCAAGGCTGAATTACATACGCAATTGGTGAATCGTACCGGAAAGCAGCGCACCGTGGCGTTGAGGAGCATGTGGGCACTGGCCTTTGGAACCAAAGAGAAAAACAGACCGGAGGATACTCTGAGCTATAGTGCACATATATCTTTGATTCTGGGAATTTTCCTAAACACCACTATTCAGTTCATATTCAACTCCGAAAGGAATGTGAGAAATTGTTCCTGAGAAATTCGGTAACGTCTCCCTGTAGGTCATGTTTTAATGTGTATGGTTTTACTTTGAAAATATCTTAATTGCTTTTTTCATGTGATGAAGTTGCAAAACCAGTCACTAGAACTGAGATGGAGACAAAATGGCGGGTGTTATCAGATTGGGGCTACAAATGTCTATATTCAGAAGAAGGAAAATGTTATTTTTCTGATGATGATCCATAATTAAAATTTTATATGAACATGAAAAGACACTAATGAGATATTCTTGTGAGTACAGAAGACTGAGTTGTTACTAAGGAGGCTGCCAAGATGTACAACGCTTGCAATGATATGCATCATTAAATGAAATTACAAAATAGTTAGGAAGGTACATACAGAATAGTAGAAGACCCCTGTGGTCCTACAGCTTAGCTTTCCACTGTAAGCCATGAATTGTTGTTTCTACTAATGTGAGTCTCTACTGGAAACAAGAGAATAAAAATATAAACCCTAGAGTAATCCAATATGAACTATAAATTTTGATTAAACTCATGATAATAGAACACATTTTCAGAGGAATAGGATAGCATTCTTCAGACTGTACTTCACACTTCACAAGCACTTTTGATGGCTGGATATTTGCTATTGGTTTTTGATGATTTGGATAAGCTCTTCAGCTACTTGTTAGGCTGTTGAATTCTCCATATGTGTGTCCCACTATGCTTCCGGTGCTTAAGGAAAGCTCTAACACCGGCTCTTGTCTTCTTCAGTATATTTCTATGGTGTAGTCTCTCTCTCTGCTATTTCTTCCTAAGAATGGGAACTCAAGGTCTGCCTGTCTTAGTCCTACAGATCAACCACTTTACATATTTTCTAATAAATTAAAGAAGAACAGACTTCTTTTGGGCGTTTACAGGCACTGACACCACTGGGGTTATATGGGTATGTGGAAGAGTAGAGATTTGCCTTGGTAGTTTAGATCATAAAGTAATAACTGTTCCACAGAAATTTTAAAAATAGCAAAAAACCCTCTAGCCTCTGAAATGAAGTGGATGATTTATCTTCATGTTATCATTTTATTTATATCTAAGCTAGTGTAGGTGTGGGAATTTGCGATCAGCCTCTAAAATTGAGTGCCAGAAACTTAGCCAGAAATGTTTACAAAGAAATAGTTTTTAAGAGTTTTTAGGTTTGGCTACAATTGGAGATTATGAGGATGGAAAGGTAACTTTGCAGTACAGCCAAATCTGCATTGAAAATGAATACAGTAATTAACATGCAAACCAATGCAAAAATTAATAGTGTTGGTGTTCGTGCCCCTCCCCGCAATGATGCATCTTTTGGCTTAGTAAGTTTCCAGGTGGCTTTTCTTGCTTTCCTATGTATTAAATAGGTAATGATGACTTGTATTATCTTGCTCATCATACAGAATTAGAAACAAAAAAAGACACCTCTGAAGTATTATTCGGGGCATCCACTGCTTGTCACATAGTGAGTAACTTGGCTGAAATGAAATGCTTTCATTACTAATGCTTTACAGTGCTGGGATCTCTTTGTTTCATTATCTTATGTAAGACTCACTGAGACCAAATAAATGTGATGTGCATATGCTGTTGTACAGATGAGCTCTCTTCGCTGGGTTTGGCTCTTGGTAACTCAGTTTCTTTCTTGGGTGATGATTCAGTAGTGGGAAGGAAAAATCTGGTGGAAAAGTTACACATCAGAGGATTCTGCACCAATGACAGAGGTAATTTTTTGTGGATTGCTGTTGCTGTTGCCAGCACTGTAATGTTACGCTATCTAATTTATAGTTTCATTATTACAGGTGGTCAGGGTATTTTAATGGAAAATTAAGTTTCTGCATATATACATGCACAAATGGTAAGCAAATGAGACTTTCCGCTGAAAAGTTGCTAGAAAATATTTGTTTTCAGTCAATTCGATTTCAGCCTGAAAAATATGACTTGTGAACTGATGCAAAACATTTTGTTTCCAATCACTTAATCAAAACATTAAACTGCATTTTTTGGTCAGTATTTATCTCAATCAGATTGTAGTTTGGTCATGAGTTCTTTTCAAGAGCCTATAGCCCCTGAAAAAAAAGAGTTCTCCATAATGAATGCAGACTTCCCTTTCACAAGTGAGGTCATGAGATCCACGAAGCTTTTGGTACATTTTGAACTTGGCTTTTAGAAGAGCATGGAGAAATTATGCGCCGGTACTATAGTTCTCATGAGAAGATACATAGAAACATATAGTCATAGAATTGTTCTGGTTAGAAGAGACCTCCAAGATCATCGGGTCCAATGTTTAAACAATGTTTTATGTTGGGATGCAATTTATTTTTACTAGAAAAGTCAGAAATGAAACCCTCATGTTTTCAAATCAAATTGTTGAGATCGTGCATAAGAAATTTCATTTTTTCAGTTTTTGCCCCATATTGGAATAAAACTCAAAGTCAAAATTCTCCCAAAGTTCTCCCAGATATAATTTATGAATTTTCTCAGAAGAGAAACAGTAGAATAAAAAATTAAGAAAGGAAGGATGGGACATGGAAACATAATGAAGGCAAAGTTTTAATATTTTGTGCAGCCTTAAAAAGCTTGTATGTGGTTTTTTGTAACTACGTATGTTAAACTTGGACCTGTCACATTATGCTAAAATAAAGGCTTCCTTTCAAATTTTAAAACATCCTCTTGTTACTATTGCTAGTGCTATTTATTGGAGAATTTCATCAGGCAAAAGGAAAAAAAAAAGATGGAAGTTAGCTGCTGAAATTTCCCGTATGCCTATAGGGGCCCACCTTTCCTTAGGACAGTGTGCCAAAAAGGATCAGGTATTTTTGTGAATAGCTGATAGACCAAATAGTTCCGAAAAGCAGGAAGTCCAATGGGAAGCTCGGTCTAACAGATGAGGTTCCGAACAGTCATTATTTTAGGAATGTGGATCTAATGAGGAGTACAACGATAACATCCCTTAATTAAATGGACTGTTTTTGAAAATTAGAGGTCAGATATCCAGTTACGTCTGTGTAATTTGCATACCCATTTCTTTCACCCAGTACAATTGTATGTCCTCCCTGGTTGAGGAATCGTTATATTAATATTTTGGGGTTTTTGGGGGGTTTTGTTTGTTTGCTTTAAAATTTGAAAGCATTTTCTTTCTATGTATAGGATGTTTTTAAGATTTACTTTACAGTAATGTTGGAAACTCCAAAGGAAATCAGAGCCTTATTTTGATATGTATTACAAAATAATAATGCAGTCATAGAAAGGAGCCTTCTCTTCCTATAGATATCAGAGGAAAAGAATTAGAAAGAAGATTCTTTCATTAAGGCAATCATAGCATTTCCAAGGCAAAAACATTTATTTGCCCTGCTCTTGCCGTCGTCAACATTACTTCTGTGCTGAATGTTGAACTGAGGCACAAGTGATTGCAGGAGTATAGCTCAGGAAGCTGGTTGAAAAATGTGCATGCAGAGAGAAAAATAATAAATGCAGCCAACACTTCCATAACTGTATAATGCCATCTTTTGAGATGTTATCAATCTTTGACCTATGCTTCATTTTATCTTGGGGAAGGTAATAAACTTTAATAAACCAGCTGACGTAGCTGGAAAAAAAAGACATGCTTTCAAGCATGCAAATTTTCAGGATTTGAAGAAAAGCTTGTGTGTCTGTTTTCTCTGACAGTGTCAATTGATCTAATAAAAGAGGTTATTTCTTCCTATAAACCTGGCCTTACCTATATCCTTAAAGACAGTTATGATAACATTACTAGATTGTTTCTTAGCATGCTAATAATTTCCTTCAAATATCCCAGGTTTAGCTAGGTATTGTACTGAATTTCCAAGTCATAGATACATTCCTTTTGTAAACTGTAGATTCAGTTTTGTAAGCCTGATAACGTGTCCCACCATTGACTACAACTATTAGATGAGAATATGGATCATAGTCCATCTTGAATTTCTCTGCTGTAAAGGAAATACTACATATGTTATTCTTAAGTGGTTGAACATTTGAATTCCTTGGGCAATAATGTTTGGCAATAACACTGGGTGTTTCCCTGCCTGTTACCAAGGGCAGTGCTTATAGACATATCAATATATTTATTGTAAGAAGTAATTTTAATGAAATTTACCATTTCATTTTATTCAGTCTTTGAAAGGAGGCATACTGTACTGAGAGAAAGTGTATGTCCTTGGCAGATAATACCGATCTGAAAATAAATGGGTTTCAAGAAATAAAACAGAAAGAGGGATCATTAGGAAACCAGCAAGCTGTTGAAAGAAGAGTCAGCCAGACACTCTCATAAAGATTTGAAATGGTGCAATGTTTTCTTTTATGGCAGTTCTCATTCAGAAAGGTCATGATGGTATGGAGGATGAAGGGTTATCTTTTATCATCTCTAGCAATTTAAAATAGTATAAACAAATAAATCCTGGGAATGAGAAAATGTTTATTAGTCTTCGGAGACTTTGCAAGAGTTTAGTTAAGTTACTGATGTGCTGTGAGTGTCATAGGAGGTGATGAGAAGATCAGTAGCTATAACCATACCCTGTAGATTTTAATACCTCAGAGAAATGTTAACACAAATTCCACATAACAGTAAAAGCAGAAATCTAAAATCAAGGTATCATTACATAAAATACTTCCTGAATTAATAGGCAGGGTGGAAAGAGGGTAGGGGTTACAAAATGGGTGACATTCCTGTATAGGAAAGGAAGGAAGAAGGAGACACTTGATAAACAGATGGGGTCAGACAATCTGTGGAGGGTGTGGTAATGTCCTATTTATTTAATTTTCCACAGCCTCTCTCTAATAAAACATCACCATGGGTAATACTGGTGGCAGCTTCCTACTTCTGGCTATCAGTTCAAAAAAATGTCGGTCATGTTCCAAAGCAGTCAAGGTAGTCAGTAGTAAGAGGTCCCTGTTTTAAGCATGGGTATAGCTAGATGATGAGCTGTAAATGAATGCTTCTCAAAAATAGGATTGACACTTGCAGATCCCCATTCCCTGCGCATGTAAAGAATATTTAAGCCCCACTTCAACTAAGTTCCTAAGCAAAATCTTAAGATCCTGAGTTCTCTAAATGTAGCAAACAATTGATCATGCATTTAACATTGGTGATTTGTTTCAGCATCTGTTGAACATTCTGCCATCTGCCTGTAAAAGTGTGATGGTCAAAACTTTTGCAAAACTACCTGCAGAGAAAGGGAGGAAATTTCTTGAGAGGCTCTTCCTTCTCCCTCACATGCCTCTGCTGCCAACCAGCCTTCCTTAATTTGGGCAAATTTTAATATTATTCATAATGTGGAATGACTAAATTCTTATGAGTACAGAAGGACGATGCTAACCTTTACAATTTTGTTCGGGGAACATTTTGAACCAGGGAATATCTAATCTTCTGTGAAATTCAAGCTACTAAACTACACGTAACAGGCATATCATGACACTGTGAAGATAACAAGCAAGAAAATTGTCTGAGATACAAATTTCAAAGCTAAGTTCAAGGATTTCTTATAAACCAGGTTTGAAAAGATGGCAAAATGTAGAGGCATTTGTCTATATTTTTGTTGTAGGAGACAGTTATTATCCACAAATAAATTATGAGTGATAAAAAAGATTAGGCCTATGAACAGAATTACAATTTTATCTTAAACAGGTAGAAACTACAGCCTGTAAGACTGTACCCACAATACACACTGTGTGGTTTAGATTTTATTTTTTTTTTTTAAAGAATGAAAAACTCTTAATGGATTTTTAATAGTGAGGTTTGTATTTTTTGAGCTTACAGTTTCTATTGCCATCTAAATGGCTATGGTGAGTTGACCTTGGCTGGCCACCAGGTGCCCACCAAGCCACTCTATCACTCCCTCTCCATCAACAGGACAGAGGGAGAAAATACAACAGAAAGCTCATGGACTGAAATAAGGACAGGGAGATCACTCAGCAATTAATCTCATAGGCAAAACAGACTCAACTTGAGGAAATTAATGTAATTTATTGCCAATTACTTGTAACAGATCAGGATAGTGAGAAATAAGAACAAAACTAAAAAAACCTTCCCCACACCACTCTCTTCTTCCCAGGCTCAGCTTCACTCTTGACTCTTCTACTTCCTCCTCTTGAGTGGCACAGAGGATGGGGAATGTGTGTTGCAGTCAGTTCATAACACCTCTCCTTCCTCTTCATGTTGTTCCCCTGCTCCAGTGTGCAGTCCCTCCCATGGGATACAGTCCTTCATTAACTTCTCCAATACGGATCCTTCCCACAGGCTGCAGTTCTTCACAAACTGCTCCAGCGTGGGTCCTTTCCACAGAGTGCAGTCCGTCAGGAACAGACTGCTCCAGCGTGGGTCCCCCACGAGCTACAGGTCCTGCCAGAAAACTTGCTCCTGCATGAGCTCCTCTCCACGGGGTCACAGCTTCCTGCTCTGCTGTGGGGTCCTCCACGGGCTGCAGGTGGGTATCTGCTCCACCGTGGACCTCCATGGGCTGCAGAGGGGAATCTCTGCTCTGATGCCTGGAGCACCTCCTCCCGCTCCTTCTCCACTGACCTTGGTGTCTGCAGGGCTGTTTCTCTGTTTCTCACTCCCCCCCCCAGCTGCCATGCAATGTTTTTTACCCTTTCCTAAATACATTATCCCAGAGGCGCTACCACCATTGATGACTGGCTCAGCTTTGGCCAGTGGCAGGTCCATCTTGGAGCCGGCTGGCATTGGCTCTGTCGGACATAGGGGAAGCTTCTGGCATCTTCTCACAGAAGCCACCCCTGCAGCTCCCTCCTCCCTGCCCCCCTTTGCCACGTAAACCCAATACAATGGCTTTTAAGAGTTTGTCTATGCTTGAAGTGTATTCTTTCATAAAATAGAAGTATAATGCTTGTGATATCACTCCTCATCTTCAGCAGACAGGATTATGCTGTTATACCTAGAAGATCATGGCTTAAAATGAGGACTGAACATGTAAACACAAAGCTCCTGTTTTCATGCAAATGCCTCTAATAACAAAAAGATTTAGAAAAAGAAAATTGCAGAAAGCTGGTGACATAATTTTATCGGAAGAAAAGATTTTTTTAAAGTGTCATCTGGCCTCTAGGAAGAATTCATCTGAGTATACTTAAAGCTTTCAAATAGCATATACATCAGCAGAATATCGATATCATGTGAGCAAAATTATATTTTGAGAATTTTGCAATATCCAAACTGGAAGTAGACAGAGAAATGTAGATGTTGATGTTTTCATAATCTAAAAAATTGTGAGGGCTTGTTAACAAAATAAAATGGTAAAGAGCAAGCATAAGAAAGAGCTCATTAAGAGGCAGTTGTTTAAGAGGCAGTGGTGTGTTGTAAGGAACTTGATCTGTATTTAGTTAAGCACTGACAGTTTTCTTTTTGGGTTCATCTCATATCACTTCTGCTGAACGTCTTAGCCTTCTTTTCAGTTATACTGATCCTTATTATCCTGAAGATAAAAACACTATAATGTTTTCTTTTTAGTGGAGTACTGCTTGTATTTTCAGCTTATTGTCATCATACAATCATGATGACAGTGGAATCCTGTTCTAAAGGTTTTTGAAATTAAATGCTTGAATTTATGCTGAATTTTCATGAGAAGTAATTTATTCAATAGCGGAGAAAAGAGGGATTTTTTTTTTTTTTATAGCCAAGGTATGTGATAATAATCTGCCCTGACTAAAGGCTTTTATACACCCTCAAGGGAGACTGTGATTTAGTCACCATGTCCCTACTGTTTCTTATTCTGTTGAGTATAGTACTGCTGAATGCATGATTTGCCTAGTTCAATGGAAATTGGTGGAGACATGGGCCACTATTTTCTTTCTCATGTGCTCTTGGAGACAAGTAAACAGAAATCCACTAAGATGCCTTTCACTGCCTATGCACTTGCATGGTTTTAATTTGGTCAAAATTAAGTCCAATGTTTTTGCCCATTCCACACCACTGCCTTATTGATTTCTCTCTTTATGTTCCTGACAATATAGTTCTCTGACTTGCACTTGTGTGTCAGAAATTGACTCTGTTCCATTGAAATCAATAGCAACTCTCCTATAAATTCAAAATTGAGATGGCAATAAGTCTACTAAAAAAGAAAAAAGAAAAGCCTTTCATGGCTGTGCTGCTGTGTTCAGCCACTCTCGTAGGCCGGTCCGATGAGGGTGAGTACACTAGCCTGCTTTCTTCATGCCTACCCTGCAATACTGGCTGTCCCAGTATCGCCTGTGGGCATGGAGCAGTCTTGGACATAAGACATGGCCCATGAAATTTGTGATGTCTGCAGTCCTAGTGGACCTGTTTTCCTCAGGTCCGTTGCGGGATATGTATTCTTAGCCATCCTCATTAAGAGGGGTAGATGATTTACTCTGATTATTAGATCATAACCTCATTCAAAACCTCACTAATGACTATGGCTGATTTATGCACTAATGCTGGGGACACCAGTCTTGCATGTGATGGCCAAATGTTATGGAACTGCAGCCCCTGTCTCCAGGGCAAAAATGATAACTGTGTTCCCAGCAAACGGTGTTACCATTCATTGAGTAGGGATACCCGTATCATCACATCAGCTAGCTGTCCAAGTTGTCTGTGTCCCCGCTTTGATGAGCAGAGTACTCATATGGAGTTCAACCATTATCTCTTGCAAGCTGTTAAATGTACCTTCTGGTGATTCAAGACCTGCTAGTGTTGCCTGTAAGATCAAGTCTCTAGGGAGACAGTCACGAAAGTCACTGTAACATGACGTGCACTTTTTTAATCTGTTCAGAGGTTGGCTACAGGGCAGATACACTTGCCAGCCCTGTGATGACTTAGGTGCAGCTGGATGTAGCTCAAAGATAAGAAAAGCCACGTGCCATCAGCACATACATCTGAGTCACCCACTGCTGTCTCTCAGATCTTAAGATCTGCACCTCCTCCTAAATTTCTGAGAGCTGTCCAGGGATTTTGCCTCTGCGTGCACCTACAGAGCTGCCAGAGTAGAGTGAAAATGCAGTACAAAATTAGTGCCCGGAATATTTTTGTGTTATAGAAATGAAAGCATAGTAAGATCCTCACTATATCTGTTACCAAGTTTAGAGAGAGAAAAAGAATCCTTAAAGTTAAAATGTATATGTTTGTATATATGAGTTCTTTATTTTTCCACAATGCCTTATATACAAAAATAAGATGGGTGCCCAAGATTAATACTTGCAAGTAATGAAATCTGAAGAATTCTAAACATGATTCATGAAGAATTATATTTACAGTTTGTAGGCACTTTTAAATAACTCATCTCCTGCACCTCATATATTTGTTCTGCAGACAGCTGTTAAGAAGACTTAATGCTGCTTTCTGCTTTAATCACATTTCTCCTTGCAGACACAAATTAGTTTAAGTTTTACAAATAAGTAATCCAATAGGCTTTGAGGAGCTTCCAAGTGCTAACACCAGCTGAGGTACTATTCTTTTAAAAAATAAGAGTTCACAATTAATATAAAACTGTCCTTTTTTTTTTTTCCACTTTGAGGATGAACAAACTGGTTTGAACAAAAGAAAACTTTTCTGTTCTCCTTTGAAACCTTCTGCTAGGTTCAAAACATAAGTTTGAGAGCTTTGAGATGTCCAGATGCGGTCCTTCATCCTCTTTCCCTCCTGGTGCACAGATGGGCGAAATCTATCTGTTCCATTTCTTCCAGTGAGCACTTGCCTGAAACAACTCTGAAGTAGAAACAGCTTCAGGGTGAGATGCTGGGATGGGAAACAGAGATGAGAAAGAGGGAGAATTGGGATAAAGAACTAGGAGTAAATGAGGAGGCAGAGGGGAGAATGGAAGCCATCAGGCTGTATCAGCTGAATCTCCCTGATGGCAGGCATCTCCTGATGGGCCAATTACTTCATCTCAGCAGCAGGACACAGACATTTTCTGCGGATGCCAGGCTAGTAATGCTTTAATGTTGCTGAAACTTGTTGTCAGGTGGCTGCACGTAGCACAGCTGCGTTCAGAGATACGATTTCTGCCTAACAGTGATTGAAAACCACTCACCCATGGAAGATGTGGTAGAGAAACAGACCAGGCAAGCCCTTGACAAACAAAGTAGTCTGCAACAGATGAGCAAATTCTAATTCCTAAATTTGCTAGGAGGCTGAGGGGAGGGAGAAATGCTGACTCCTCTGTGCCTGTACTAGCAAATAAATGAGGCCAGGGCCTCTTTGTCTAGCTCTGAGGCCAAATGTATGGCACAGCTTTGTAACTGCACACCAAAGACCACACCAAAGGAAGGTGGCTACACGTAAACCTCCTAATGGAGCAGTCCTTGTCTTCTGCTGTTCTTGAACTGTACCTGGCATTGTCTGGGAAAGAGGTAGGTGGTGTGGGCCAGGACCCACACCTGTGAGAGAGCAAGAACAAGAAGTTAAGCAGCATGGATGTCTACAGGTGCGTGCTCAGCCTGTGCCCTAGCCATTTCTTGATACACAGATAAAGATTTTCAGCAAGTTTTGTGACTGCTGGGATCTTTTCTCCTTAGTGATGGTATCAGACAGGTGTTGTCTCTGTCTTGACTTCACACCCTAAAATATAGACTTGCCATCAAAAGTGTATTTAAATGCTTACATCACTGAAGTGTGGGGAGTATTATCCCATGCCTGGACAGATGTGGACAATAGAAAACTTATTTTAATTATCTTGCTAGGTTGTTACACCTGTTACACCTAGGTTGCTTGCAACCTTTATTAAAAGTGAAAAAACTACTTATATACAGGCTGCATGTAGAATAGTGATATATTTGTTTACAGCTGTTTGTTTTAGTGAAGGAAGTGTTGTGTCTAATTAAAAGTGACTCCCATGCAATACTAGATAAAGTAAAGACATGTGGAGCTTTAAGAAGAGTATGTCCTCCTGGCCCATAAATCTACACTATTCTCCCGTAGGTCCAATTGCAGTTGCTATAATGCAGCTCTGCAACCTCTGTTTAGTTGAAGCAGTGTGTGCAATTTATTTTACAGGATAGTAGAACCAAATATTTGTATGCATACTTATTTTGTATGCAGCATTTGACAAGAACTTTTAAGTGTGAATTATGATAAAGCTACTGTTAATTGCTGCCTTTCAAACTATTTAATTAGAAAGCAAATTTCCATGAGCAATGTATTACTAAATAGCCAGGCAATGACTTTATTTCAACAGGGTCTCAGAAAGGAGTAATGTAAATCACAGTGTTTTCTAAAACTACAGAACACTGAGACAAGACACTTCTCCCTTTTTGTGTGCCCTTCTTTGTTCACAAAGGAAACTTCTGGTTTGACCTGATATGGAAGATTTGAGGAACATTCTTATTGAAAAAAACCTTTTTTACAAACTCTTTAGAGTGTTTTTGGAAAATTCAGGAAAATATAGATTGCTGGAAGATACTTTGTTTAAAATGTTTTAGTTATTTCATAAATATTTAGAAATAGAAGAGCTTCTAGGGTATGTTTATTTACAATATTTGTAGTTTAACAATTTCTATAAATAGTTGAATGGTTAATTTATAAACAAAGTCATTTGATAGTATTATTGGTTTCTAAAATAAGAAACTTCAGTTGAGACTGTTTATGTAAATTGTGGTATAACTAATAATATAGCAATGTGAAACAATTTAGCTAACAAAAAAGAAAAGAAAGTGCTTCTCCAAAAATTGTTAAGATGAGGAAGCAGTCCTTTTTATGTTAAAAGTGAACTTTTTCAACAGTTTAACAGTAAAAAAGAAGCACGTTTGCAACTATGAAGCTGAACTACCACTACCTACCCAAAGCCTATCTCAGGAATGAACTGAATATAACAATTTGCTGTTCTGAACTGTAAATACTATGTGACAAGTCACAGCTTGTGTATAGGTTGTATATTAAGAACCAGAAGGTGGTATCAGCTCTAATCCATCAAGGTCAGAGCCACCTACGGCTCCCTCTTGACTGCTTTCTTGCTTCATTAGCTACGCAGTGGCCCAATTTTGAAGACACAGTGCCATCTCTTCCCTGGAAATCCCTGGAGTCTGTGGTTATGACCCTCCTCTTGAGCATGAACCATTCTGCTGTTCTTGAACCAGTAATCTAGGCTATTATGTAAAATGTAGAGGATGCTGATTTTACTATCTTTTCAGACTATATCTATACTCAAAAGAGAGTAACATATTCATATGACTGCACAGAGAGATGTGCATAGCTTTGTTGTTCCTTATAAACCCCTATAATACCCCACGTATAACACTCATGAAAGTAGAAAGGTAGTCACTTAGAGCAGCCTGGCTTGCCTACAGAAGGGCTCAGCTTCCTGCACAAGAATACCAGTTTAGTTGGCCTGAGTTTCGCCCTGCAGCTTTCAGAGGCTGTATCTAAATGATGTGACAGTGATGTTCCCAACTGTCATGTCAAGTTGTATAAGAAAGCCACACCCTTACTGTGTCTTGGGACAAGACCTGGTGATCTTCCCTTTTAGTCAACTCATTGAAGAAAACCAGGCACACAGATAAGGCAGGAAGCCTGGTGAGCTCCACTAGGCCCTGGTAAGTGCATTCTCCTTTCACCTTAGATGTTATCAAATGTCTCCTCTTCATTGACTATAAAGGGACCTTAGAGTGCTAATCTAAGAAGCAGCAGCTCCAGAACCAGCTACGTATCTTCTGTGTTGCAGAATTTAGGGTATCCTTAAATTGTTGCACATTAGTTGCATGATTTTCATTTTCTTCTCTCTGTTACAAGTAATTTTTTGCACGAGTCTATATTCTGGATGTGGCCCTGTCTGTGCCCTGCAGAGCTACCCAGTTGTGTTAAGGCACAACCAAGCTTGAAGTTGGTACTTATATTAATATCTTGGACTCTGGGTATAGTTAATATTCAGTATTTTTAGGGAAAAAAAAATCCATTTGGCAAAACCAAAATAACTATGAAAGAGGTTTACACTGTCAATGTATATGGTGAATAACTCAGAGATGGTCCAGCAATGCCTCCTCTGCCATGCAACCAAAATGCTATACAACCAAAGAATATTTCAACCCTGAGATGACCCCTATACAGCAAATTATGTTAGTTTTGTGGACAGAGTCCATTGGCAAGGAAGCGCAATGTTGCCACTCAGAACCAGGGTCGGGATTCAGTCTAGTGTTCACCATTTCCACAGCACCCATATAATTTTTTTTACCTTCATGGCACTGGACCAAGCTCATCAGAGGGTCAGTGTGGCATAGTTTACCTATAAGCCACCCAATCTTTTTTCCCCTCTTAGTGGGCTTGAGATCTACCAGTGCCACTAACTGAAAACAGTAGAGGATAGAAAGCTTTTTAGGCCACAAATGAAAAGTGACGCAATCCAATGATAAACCCATCTTTTCACTTCTGTAGCCAGAAACACAATACTTTGCTAAGATTCCATTTTTATTTTATTGCTTAAATATGCAGTGTCAGTGCTTACATAATGTTTTTAACTTTTTAGTTTCACAATGGGGATTTCATGCCTTGTGTATAATTGAAATGTGTAAAATTACTGTGAAATCTAACTGAAGCATACGCTGAATTTAATATGCATACCATTTTTATTTTTCTACTGAGAAAGAAAATGAGAAACACTTAGTAGTGTTAGTATGAAACACTTAGGTCTCATACTAAAAACAATAACCTATGTTATCTGTCCCTCATTTATGGAAGATTATCAATATTCTTATTTATTAGTTGAACTATAAAAAACTTTGTAATATATATCGGTATTCAGATTAGATGTTATCATGGTTTACATTACTAGCAAATCTGAAGTACCAGCTTTGACTTTCCGACCCAGCATCCCAGAAATGGAAGTGAACATACTCTTGGATGTCCGTGCACGATACCATAGCATAGATCATGGATTCCTTGCATAGAAATCCGGACATAGCTTTAAATATGGGTGCAACTCACCCCGTAATTTGGTTATGACTACACTCAAATGCTGTCAGCTCCTGTTCTTTTTGCATGGTTGCTGTGTCTGCAGCCCTTTTGGGATGCTGCATCTGCTGCTCGTCGTGTTGTGGGAAGGACAGCAGATTTCAGAGGGGAGCTGAGGACAGTGACAGATAGCATCAGAAGGACTCGCTGCAAGGTATGGCATGTCAAAACAGTTTCAAACCCAGGCAGGAAGAAAGTGCTGTGAAGAAAATGATGGAGATAGATGACAGTGAATGGGAGAAAACATCAAGTGTATCGTTTGGGAAAGACGTTGGGAAATCTGGGAAGGTAACACTGAAAGCTAGCTGAAGGAATAGACCAAGAAAAAGAAATCAGGTGTGAAAAGAGAAACCAAATCTATATACCTCATGTATCGCTGAGGATCTGCTGCAAGACATTTTGAAGTAAATGAATGTGATTTAACTGGGTCATTCATGAGAAAATACAGAATTCAGGTAAGCATTTTTCTTGACCCTTTAGTCTTGGTTTCAGATGGCTGGCAAATAAATAGCCATGTATACTAAAATTTGGTAGAATTACTGGTAGGACATGAGGTATGAGAAGCAAATATGAAGGTTTTCAGAAAGTTCACTTGGTTTGTGATGAGTTTTAACTGAGGAAAATAAATGGTGAAATAAGTTTTACTTAGACAGAAAAAGAATCAGAGAAATATGAAGTAACTTTGGATACAAAAAGGCCGAAGGGTGAAGTTTAGTCTGATTTCCATTGATTTAAGGGCAAGAGTATTTGCTCAAATGAACTAAAATGATTTTTTATATCTCTGATTCTGGATTGATATAATTTATATTTCAGTTGTACACATTGTTTCCAAGTAAATTAGGTTATTTAACTTGGAGATTGCAAACATTTAAGTCATGATTTATTTAGATTGCCTTATGCATACATAATAAGTTTTACATCTTTATTGTGCTAAAATGAGGGCTAGGCTGTGCACTGTGGGCTTCATTTTAATGAAGTTCAGTGGCAGAGTTTGGAAAGCATTCAGATCACTAGGGAAAAGGATAGGGACTCATAAGGTAAAAGCAAGCAAATCCTCACAAAAGTTTCATTTATAGATAGATGTGATATGTATGGCTGATTCCTCTGAGGTTTACCTAGTTTTTCTAGCCACACACCATATATTGTCATTTAGGCTGGATGTATGAAAATTTTTTTTGTAAGATTAATATGACTTAATCCTTATTTATTTATTTATTTATTTAATCAGAGAGGACACATCCAATTCTGCAATGATAAGTGATGGGACTACGTTTCTGCCATTTTCAATACAACTTTTTAACTGTCACTGTATAATTGTCAGCAGTATTCCATTGTACCCCTGGATCACTAAGAACAAAACATAGCCAATAACATAGGAACACTATTACATTATTTAATGTTTTAATTATTGAAAAGTCATAATAGACACATTGATTGCTCTATCTTAATGTGTGCAGATCAAGTCTTACCCATTTTTGCTGAGAAAGTGTTTTTGATCTACTAATATTAGAGTGACTTTTTAATTTCAAAACCAGTCATAGAATCATAGAATGGTTTGATTTGGAAGGGACCATTAACAATCATCTAGTTTAACCCCTCTGCTGTGGGCAGGGACATCTTTCACTACATCAGGTTGCTCAAAGCCCCATCCAACCTGGCCTTGAGCACTTCCAGGGATGGGGCAGCCACAATTTCTCTGGGCAACCTGTTCCAGTGCCTCACCACCCTCATAATAAAAAAATTTCTTCCTTACATCCAATCTAGATCTACCTTCTTTCAGTTTAAAACTGTTGCCCCTTGTCCTATCACTACAGGCACTGCTAAAAAGTTTGTCCTCATCTTTCTTATAAGCCCCCTTTAAATATTGAAACGCTGCTAGAAGGTCTCCCTGGAGCCTTCTCTTCTCCAGGCTGAACAGGTCCAACTCTCTCAGCCTGTCTCCATAGGAGAGGTGCTCCAGCCCTCTGATCATTTTTGTGGCCCTCCTCTGGACCCACTCCAGCAGGTCCATGTCCTTCTTGTGTTGGGGGCTCTGGAGCTGGACGCAGTACTCCAGGTGGGGTCTCACCAGAGCGGAGTAGAGGGGCAGAATCACCTCCCTCGACCTGCTGGCCACGCTTCTTTTGATGCAGCCCAGGATACGGTTGGCTTTCTGGGCTGCAAGAGCAGATTGCTGTCTCATGTCCAGCTTTTCATCCCCCAGTACCCCCAAGTCCTTCTTGGCAGGGCTGTTCTCAATCCCTTCACCCCCCAGCCTGCACTGATATTCCCGCTAGCGAATCAATTGCACCGCTCATCTTGGTATCACCTGCGAACTTACTGAGGGTGCCCTCAACCCCACTATGTTATTGATGAAGATATTAAATAGTATTGGTCCCAGTATGGACCCTTGAGGAACACCACTTGTATTAGATTTCCACTTGGACATTGAGCCATTGACTGCAACTCTTTGGACTCTTTACGGGAAAAGAGATTACCATTGAAAACAGAGGCAAATAATTGTTGAGTACCTCGGCCTTCTCTGTGTCGGTTGTCTCTAGTTCTCCTGTCTTGTTTATCGAGAGGGTACATTTAATTGTTAATTACTATTGGTAAACAAATTGCGTGACCACAGGTCCTTGGGATTTCTCCATACTTATTCATACTAATTTATCTCGTATAAAACTGAAAAAGAAATCTCAGGAGATCCCCCAGTATCTAACCTGGGAAAGAATGGAGGACTGAAATTTATAGCGAGGTAAAAGTACTGCTGCCAACATGAAAAAAATATTCAAGAGTCAATTTTGTAGGAAAATCTGGGGGTTGTGATCTGTTAAATTGTATTAGCAATATTAACTGGTAAATCACTCTATAACATGTTACGGCCATTTGTCACAAATTTTCAGTTAAATTATTAGTAGATGAAGAAAGCAGTAAGCCACAGGAAGAGCCTAATGCTCTACTATATTTGACTGACAACCAAACAAATATGAAAAACTTCTTACTGGATCTATATACAGCAATAAATACAGTACATATAGCAATGTTTAAATTACTACAGTTACTCCTTTAGACCTGCCTAAGCATACAGTGTAGAACATAATACTCTTCTTATAAGCCTACTTCTCTGCAACTTTTTAATTATGCTTTAACCTTAATTTATTATCAGATATATTTATTCAGTGCAAGTAATTTGTTATTTCAGCAGAGCTGTTCCTCACTCTTTCTACAGAAAATACATAGAATTTTAAAATAGCATGATGATGCCTTGCAAAAATGGATGCTGAGAGTCTTATACAGGCCACCTGGCATATTGTGCAGAGAAAAGGAATAAAGTCTTATTTTCTTTTTAAAGTATTAATATCTAAACAGCTAAACAAGAAACAGGGGCATTTCACCCCTAACATGTCACCTGTTAAAATTTCAGGTGAATGGAGGGACTGAGGAACTGAGGGTGTGGATTAGGGTGTTTATTTTGACCAGAACTCAGAACAAAGATGAAGGACGAAAAAGGAGTCACGGGACAGATTGGATGACCATATGGTATTGCACCAGACAAAAGCAATTCCTCCACCTTTGAGTAGGTGCCAGGTAGTTTTGCAGTTGTATCACTGAAAGGTGATGATTGAAAATTTTTGATGAAGCATTTTTTTTTACTGGGAACCAAAGCTTTGTTGGAACTGAGTCTTTCAATTGGCACATGTCTTTTTCAAGAATGGAAGACGCTGAACAAATAATTTTAACTTTTTTTTTTCTTATTTTACTAACATAGTGTTTTATTTTGGATTCTATATTTTCCATTTATTTCATTTTGGTTAGTGTATTACATGATATATGTTGTGTCATATATATTTTTGAAGCTAAAAAAGAAAACTTTCAATGAGTTTTTCTGGAACTTTTTGTATAGACTACTTTGTTTTGTATTCCACTACAGTTTACAAAGAGATTTTTTTTTTTTTTCTTTAATGTATTAGAATTTTCATCTTCTGATCATTTAAATAAATTCTCAGCTCACGGAGATCTTGAGCCTGATGTCTACCAGGCTGTATGTAATTTCAATGAAGATGGATCTTTGTACGATATTTGTACTTTAGAGTCTTGTCTTGTGTTGTTTGCTCCCAGTTTTGCTATTTATGGTCAGTGCTTGCAAAACTGGATTTTGCACTGGATTTGTCTGTAATATTCCTCTCACATGAAGGAGGAACATTAAATGTTTGCTTCTTTCAGCTAGGAGAAACCTCCCATGTTTTGTTTGTAGAACACACAGCTCTGTCCTTCAAAGGACTGAGATTTGTTCTTTAAGATCTACTCCTGTCCTACTGCCCTTCTTGCTGATTTTATGGGAGCCACAAGGAGTGGGGCTGCTCCACGAGTTGGCATAAATCTGGAGCTGAGGGTGACCCCAGCATGGGCAATGCCCCTGCTGAAGGGTTGCCATCCAGCAGGGATTGAGCAAGGCGGGCAGAGCGTAGGTGGTGACAGAAGGGTACATTGACAGCCCCTGTGACGGCGAGTGCTGCCCCAGATCCCGGGTCCATCCAGGGGCTCCAGTCTGAAGCAAAGGAAAGTGGGCAGGAGGCAAAGCTATGATGTAGGTCCCAGGCCCATTCAGGAGGCAGGGCCAGAGACAGGGCGTGAGACTGGTGCTCCACGGGGTTGCTGGAGCAGGAAATGACAGCTCTGGGATGAGCCAAAATGGGGTCCTGGGCCATGGGCAGAGGCCCCGGGGGAGGCTGGGAAGGGGTGATGAAGCCTGTGAATGACCCCAGGGCCCTAACACTGATATGGACAGACCTTGAGTTCTTGTTTCAAGGATGACGTGTATTTCTGGAGCTATACCCCCAGTTCAGGATGCGAGGTTCATTCCATTACTGGAATCTGCATGTGAATTAAAGGTCTAGATTTGCTGGTAGAAGGATGAGATCTGATCTGTTAAGTTATCAGATAATGAAATCTAAAGCTACCTTAAAATCTGCATTTATAAAATTTCACACCAGGTGTTCCATAGTCTCCTTTGGGAAATAAAACTTTATTGTACTCTGGCGAAGGGTGCTGCCATTGATTTTATTAAGATTAATCTAAAACTCAAAAATTATCTGTCTCATAACTTTCCTGAAGAAAGTAGAAGAGGTTTTTTTTTCTTTTTTTTTCCCTTTTTTTCTCCTTAACATCTATTTTCAGCTGTCTTACTTCAGATAAGTATCCAGGCAGTTATCTATAACCACTTCACGTAGCAGCCTTCTTTTAATTTTGAGTTATCTCAAGATTGGTTTTTTTTCCAGTGATTGATTTTAGTGTAAGACAAAATATTTTATTTAGTATAACTTTATCTATCTAAAAGTTGGAAGTCTAGATTAGTCATCTAAACACTCCCTAGAGTCAAAGGAGAAGGATGAACATCTGAAAAGTGGATTAATCCCATGTATTTTAGACATCAGAACTATGATGGGCTGAATCATCCTTGAAGTAGCCTTTCACTACACTAATTGTGAATAGCCTAAATGATAATTTAAGGATGAAATTTAACAAGTCCAAATGCTGGGTTCTGCACCTGGGGTAGAGTAACTCTGGGCACAAGTATAAATCAGGAGAGGAGTGGCTGGAGAGCAGCCCTGCAGAAAGGGATCTGGGGGTGCTGGTCAACAGCAGGCTCAATAGGAGTCAGCAGTGTGTGCCCCGGCAGCCAGGAGAGCAAACCGCATTCTGGGGTGCACCAAACACAGCATAACCAGCCAGCCAAAAGAGGTGAATATCCTGCTGTATTCAGCGTTGCTCCAGCCTCACCTTGAGTGCTGTGTGCAGTTCTGGGCCCCGCAATTTAAGGAGGATGTGAATGTCCTTGAATACATCCAGAGGAGGGCAACAAAGCTGGTGAAAGGGCTGGAAGGGGTGTCCTATGAGGAGCAGTTAAGGACTTTGGGTTTGTCTAGTTTAGAGAAAAGGAGGCTGAGGAGTGACCCCCTTGCTCTCTGCAGCTTCCTGAGGAGGGGAAGTGGAGAGGGAGGTGCTGAACTCTTCTCGTGGGTATCTGGTGACTGGATGCGTGGGAATGGTTCAAAGCTGTGCCAGGGGAGGTTTACACTGGACATGAGGAAGCATTTCTTTACCGAGAGGGTGGTCAAAGACTGGAACAGGCTTCCTAGAGAGGTGGTTGATGCCCCAATCCTGTCAGTGTTTAAGAGGCGTTTGGACAGTGCCCTTAATAACATGCTTTAACTTGGTCAGCCCTGAATTGGTCAGGCAGTTGGACTAGATGATCATTCTAGGTACCTTCCAACTGAAAATATTCTGTTCTATTCTATTCTATTCTATTCTATTCTATTCTTTATAGAAAAATCCCTTATTTTTAAATGGATAAACTTATATAAGATAAATGTAGTCTAAAGAACTTTTTTAGTTTGCAATATGGATGTTTAAACTGCATTCCTACATATTTACATACAGTTCTGACATTCTTGTATTCATTTTTAGTGGAATATATTTTTCTATGGTGTACCTTTTCCATTTTTTTTTTTGTTTGGAAAAAAAATTAGTTTTTGTAATTCTACGTATTTGTTTCTGAGGTGTATGAGAAAAAAAGAGTGTGTATGCTGCAAGTATAACTGAAGTTTTAGCTGAATTCTCTTGAATCTATTTTAATTCTTTTCTCAAATAAATTTCCCACTAGGATAACCTACAAAATTGCATAAGAGCACTCTCAAATCAAAACAGACAAGGCAAATGGAAAAAGGTACTTCAGTACGAATAGCTGGACAGTATGTTATATTATGAAATATGATAAAATGCTGTGTATTTTTAAAGAAAGCTGCATTACATTCCTTTATATTCTTCCACTGTAGTCTATCATTGTCACTTTTAAACTAGAAATCACCCTTTGGTGGTTGTGATTCAAGTAGCATGATTTGTTTTTGCTGGCTGTGAACTAGCCCTTAGCTATCAAACTAATGGGCCTAAGTGTACATTTAAGTACCTAAATCATCATGCCTAAATGTAGAATTCTAAATTTAAGCATAAAATACGAAAACTGGTTTCCTTGAAATACATTTTAAAAGCCGGATTCAGAGAGATTATAATATTTCTCAGTTTTACTAAAAATGGTATTTTAAAATGCTGTCTTTTGAGTCTAGATCTCTTGCATACACTTTGTTGTGCATAAATATGACTTGAAGATTATGCATAATAATACTTTTGAGAGGCTCGAATGTTTGTTATTCATGACTATCACAATCCATTCATGTATAGCAAAAAGTTTTGAGCTTACTTGGTAGTTTAGTGTTGTATATGTTTTACATTTAATGAAAGCTGAGATGGGTTATTTTCCAGTCTGTTGTTTTATATAATAAAGCATCAATAATTCAATGCTAAAGAGCTTAGATACTTTCCTTTTCATTTCTCCTTTGTCCTGAGTATGATGGTACCGAGTATACGCAATTCCAAATATATTGTGCTTGGGTCATCAGTAGCTGTATGACAAAGAAAGGTCTGCAGAGCCAGCTTCTTCTCCAGCTTTTACAGTTTAGCGATATCACATCAGAGCTATAAAAGATGCCCCAAACCCAGACATATACTCTCTGTTTTTCATAATGCGGAGACAGATGCCCATGTTAAGATTGCTTGCAGTCTGGACAAGGTCTTCTATTACATCTTGAGACTCTGAATCTAATGTAGATAAGGAACATTTGTGGGACCCTGTAATTGCTATCAGGTGCTCAGTGGTGGAGCGTTTTGACTCACATTACGTTCATCCTAGGATGAACAAACTGTAGTGATCTGAGTCAAGACTGGAAAGCAGCTTGCATAATATTACACGATAGCTTTTGAAGGGGTTCTCTTCAGGGCTTTGTTTGGTTTGATCCACTTGACAAAGTGACAACAAACTCCGAACACAGATATTTCTGTGGTTGTTCCCAGTCTCTCAATGCTATTTCAATTTTGTACGCTCACTTCACCTCCGAGACCTCTTTTGGGTAGCAAACCATCCCTTTCATATAGTACTTAACTGCTTGACTGATTACAGGCTCTTTACTTTACTTGTTGACCAGCAAGGTAGTTCTGGGCCTCTCACTCCCCTCCACATTTATCAGTGTGTCAGCTAACGACTTGGTTCCTGCTTTTCAGTCTCTTGCTCAAACAACAATAGCCTTGTGGCTTTCACAGCTGCTACTACTGCAACAGGTATATTTTTTCCAAGAAGCAGCAGATAGGATAGAGTCAGGGAGAAAAGAAGTAATGCATGTACTTCGCACTATGTTACTTTTTCTTCCCAAGAAATCCAAGGTGTTTCTAGTTTTCAGACAACCGATCCTTTACTAACATGTCACTTGTGCTAAAAAACGTACATGTAAAGAAAGAAAGGCATTGCATAGATTAAGGCAAGCCATTCACTTTAATAATGTTGCTTCTGTTCTGCAGCACAGGAAATTGCTTTATCTTGGAAAATCAAAACAAAAGTTCAGCAGAGACACTGAAGAATATATTGCAAACATCCTTACTGAACAGTCAGACTGTCCAAGTGTGTAAACTACCCAGAATAAAAATCAGAAAACATGGCAACAGAAAATTGCATTAAACCATTTTGTTTACCTGAAAGGATTAATTACCTGAAATGATTAATTTTCAAATATTTTTTGTCTTAAAAAAGTTGAATTTACCTATGTTGATCTTTTATATCAAAACATTAAAATATTTAGTTTGAACATATTATTTTGAGTCATAACTTCTCCCCAATTATGAATTTTTAAGTCATTGTAGTTATCCAAAACAATTTACTTAATCCATGTACAGTATGTCTACCAAAATGTCCTTGAGATTTAATTAGATAATAGTTTTTCCAGACAGTCATTTTCTGTGTTCTATTTTTATGTCCTATTGAAGATTACCCACGTCTAGGTTTATTCCATCTAATTTTAGGCACTTATCTGAGGTACTTGTTGAGAATGTGGCATGTAATTAGCCATACAGTCTTCCTAGGTCTCAAAAAGAAGCATCTAAAAATGAGGAATACAATTTTAGAGTGCTGAATAATCTCCTGTAATTATCTGGTTTTCCATTTGCAAGAAAAGCCAAGCTCACCAAGCTCCTAACTTTGAAACCTCTGTCCCTATCCAGGACAAGAAAATCTTGCTTTTGTTGTCACTGTTTTCAGTAAGAGAACTAAAGTGTCTGTGAATAAAGGAAATAAACACCACTTGAAACATTTTTGATATTTCCATAGTTAGGAAGGCTGTAAAGACTTGACAGATGATTGTTTAGTTTGATGAACTTTGGTCATTTCTTCTTAGTTACTCAGAAAGATCCCAGTCTTTAGGTTTATTAAATAAGACTTAGAGACAGAAATCTTTAATTCTGGTGAACGAAAGTGAAGTTATGGCTTCAAGATGGGTATCTCTAGACATGCACAGAAAAGAAGGATCCATTGGTAGTTGCAGAACATAGTTGGGTGGGTTATATAAGTGGACCACATTACGACATCTTCAGGATCCTGCCTTTTCTGTCCAAGCTTTGCAATTAATTATATAGCGAAAGACTTAGATAGAAGCACATTGATTTTTTTAAACCAAATGCTGGTCTTTGTGCTTTAACACATTATAAAGAAAAGAAACTGAGAAAAAGGAAGGACATTATATAAGCTCTGTAAGAGTCATATTTCCATTCTAATCTTGGCAACCAGATGTACAGAGGTTGTAACTGTGTAGAATTATCAGTTTTCTTCAAGAAGACATATCACTTATCCTTCTATTAAGGGAAAAAACAAGAGGTAGTGACTTCATCTTCCTGATGTTAAAAAAATGAAACATCTTGCAAAAACATTGTAAGAACTTCATTCCATGGTATAATGATAGAAATCCTCTTTAAACTCTGCGAGTTGGAGTTATCAGCTGTATATTCTTGTTAACCCTACATCTTTTCCTTTCATAGTGTCTATTGTCAGCCCAAGTTTGTGGATTGCCATTGAAAATCAGGATTTGTCATCTTCAAGCTTTATAAGTAAGTCCAGTATTGTTTTTCCTTTTTTTTTTTCTGTAAATGGAGAGTTGTAAAATTTTATGTGATCCCCTATTGGCTATAAGTGAATTTCTGCAACAATGAATATAATTTCATTTCCCCTCTTTACTTTTTGTCCTGTTCTGCACCTGCTCAGTTCCATCATTCTCAGGATCTTGAATTCATCATTAATCTGCATTTAGTTGATAACTATTTTTAACTTGTTCTATCTCCAGTTTCTACTAGCAATAATAATAATGAAAAATAAATAAATAAGTATTTGGTCAGAATCTCTTTTGGTGTACTATAGTCAGAAGTCTCACAAAGATGGTAAAGCTCTTCATCTGCTGAAGCGAACAAGGAGGTACTTTTTTACAGTATTTGCGGTTCTCCTGGCAAGGACATAAAACACAATTCAATAGCCAATATTTCTGTAATTTTGCTATAGGAAATAATTTTATGTTTTTAAAACTAATTATGGCGTCCAGAAGGCCCAAAATCTGCATAATTTTCACATCAACATGGCCTAATAACTATCTTCATCTGTCCTTATGCAAACACAAGTGACAGTTTTAGGATGCAGTATGAAGGTTTTAAGAAGTGGTTCAATTGTATTCCTCTACATCTAAGTGATTCTGTTCTCTCCCACTATATCTATAGAAAAAATCTTATCACAGTTACAGAGATCTGTGGGCCTCTGTTAATAACCTAATTTGCTTATTCTGTCCTTAATTGGTTAAGATAAGAAACCTTGTAATGGCAGGATAATTTAAGTGGTTCCATTAGTCTCTTTTGAAGGAACCATTGATTTTTAATGCTATTACTTCCTAAGCTCATTTTACCAAAGTTTTATTTACCATTAGCTTCTAATCCTTGCATGTTAATGCATTTATTAACCTCTGGAATCCTGTGAGAGTCTGTGTTAACAAAAGCAATGAAGAAAACTTAAACTGTTTGGCTTGGATTTTACATGCTCCATGCAAAGCATAATTCAGGAACATTCATTTTTAATATTTCTGAAATTAAAGAGCCTCTGTTTCAGGAGCACAAATATAAGGAGACTGCAGACTGCTACAGAGAAAGATGGATTTTTCTATATTTTTTTCCAGTCTTTCCCATTTCACTTCTTCTCTGTTTTGACCTAGTCATCAACCAGAGAGAGAGCTGCTAACAGGTATTCTCTTTCCCCCCGGTCAATTTTATGATAACGATGTCTGGCACGCATCCAGACTGAGGGTTAAAAGAGGATTGGTTAAGTAGTAAATTCACCCCTCCTCCAGTCATTGTATTAATCCCTAGCCTATACAATCACCCTGTAAGAGGTAAAGATATGGAGTTAATAACTGCCTTCGAGATATCTGATCTGATAACTCTCAGAAGGGGCGGACTGCTACGGCAGATTCTTACAATCAATTGTATTTTTCATTAGATAACATTAGATAGCAAGTTCCATATATTCCACAGCCAGCAAATAATTTTGACTCTTTACTTAGCAGTATCGTGGAACCTGTTAGCTCAGTTTTATTTTGAACATCGTTCTCATTCTCCTCATCTCTCTCTCTCTCTCATTTGGGTCAACTATACCGGCTATACCCCTCCCCGCTTTTTGCACCTGCACATTAGGAAAACCTGGCAAGCTGAAAAAAGTCCTTGATCTCATAGCAAAGTATGTAAACACGGCCTTTCTTGAGTCTGCATCTGGTATTATAAACTTTTTGTAGTTGGTTGGGCTCGGTGGCCGCATTTCAGCAGAAGACACAGAAAGAATGGCTGATTGATCTTTACTTTCAGCTCTTTGGTGGCTCAGATAAGTAATATTGTAGCCTTTTTAGCTGAAGCTAACGTAGAACCTAGTTCTCTCACATGTTCAGGAAAATGTTGCAATAATAAGTCTCTCATATAAAAGTTGGGAACTGACATTACTTCCTTCCACACTTTTGAATGAAAATGGCACAAGTGCGTTTGCTTTGTATTGAATTCAATGGCTTGTTGCGTACCGGTGGGTGTGAGCACATACAGCAGTTTAGTCTCTTCAGGAGATGTTGATATAGAGAGGTCTGAACCTCAAATTTGCATATTACTAAGATTGTTGCTGTGATGGTCAGCTTATCCAAGATGGTAGCACCTTGTACATGCATAAAGCTTTCAATGCCTAAGTAATTATGCAGGTAAAATCATAGGTGATATAGAATCTTATCCTAATACAGATGCCTTGAGTTAGATGAACCATACCCTAAAAGTGACTGTTTCTCTTCATTGCCTGGGAAGGGAACCTAGCTGACAGGTTTAGACAGAGATGCCCCCTTGATAGGTAGGATACGTCCCACTTTTGGTATCCAGAAGATATCTTTTTGGATCTTGTTCTTGATCACGTAAATTAACAGTCCGAGTGCTGAAAGATATTTAAATAGTAGTAAGTGACAACTGGAAGCAGAATTTTGGAAGTAGATAGTAGAGTCATGGTGTCTGAATGACATTTGTTGAATTTGATTAGACATTCTTCATCCTCACAGAGCAGCTGGGCAAAATGGAAAGAATTAATTTACTCAATGCACAGACACCACATGGCGAAACAGATCAACATCTGGAATAGAGACAGGTGCATACAAGGTCAGGGTGTAGTGTAGGTTTTGTCTGAATTAGAGATGTTTCAAAGGCTTAAATCAAATAGCTTAAAATGTGGGCACATTAAATTGGTTTAGCTTAAAATGAGTTTTCCTTAAAAAAGAGTTCTTTAGTTTTAGTGATATCTACTTTTCTTTAAATGAATATGTGGATATGGATATACAACTGACAGACAGTTATCAGCTGCTATTTACTGATCTGGGGTACGTGCCTGTTTAGCTTAAATTTAAATGTTTGTTATAACCTTGTTTTTCAGGGAGGTTTAAATCATGCACGCAGATTACTCGTAATTCAGTGATGCTCATCTGACAGGATAATTTAGTAAATGTTCACAATTTAGTTGCAGCTCTGAAACCCAGGAAGTTAACTCCTATACTGGTTTTAGTGGAAGCATATTTTCAAATTAACTAGGTCAATTTTGAGGGTAGTATTGAACTGACAATACAGCTAAGACTAAATCTAGGCTAAATAAAAATAAGAGTGTTCCACACTGCTTAATTCTTACTGCAGTCCCTGTATTGCTCCAAAAAGCCTTCTCCAAGAGCAAACTGCTTTAGAAAGGACTAAGTCCTAAATGATATAAAGCAAGTCAGTGCCTATTAGCCTTGACCTCTTTATTCAGCAGTAAAAACCTAGCTTCTGACTCTACAGATGGTACTGATTGGCTTAACTAAGTTGTCCCTTAAACTAATTTGCATTAAATTGGTGGCTGGTTGGACCAAGCTGATATTAACTCATTTTTTCCTTCAACGAAAGAATAACTGTTGGAATTCAATCTTTCCTGACAGCTCAGAAAGCATGTCATCTGTAAAATTTCAACTATTTTTGATTGACTCATTTATTTCTATTTAAAAGGCTCATTCATAGTGTAAGTTGTCATGTTTCTACTGTTTTTTTTATTATCATGTTATGAGGATTTATTTGACGGTTTTCAAATCTAGTGCCAAATTAATGTGATTTATTTAAATGAATCAGCTTCACAGTTCATGAATTTGTGGCTATTCTTACTAAGTTTTCAATATAACTATTCCTTGAAAATTACTAGACTCTATAATATCCAATAAAAATTATATAGCACAGAAAGCATAATCATCTGGATTCAGGGCTTCTTTTTGTTTGTGCCCAATTTGCTCACTCCAGGAAGTCACAAAGTCATGAGATGAGAAATACTTCAGAAATACTTACAGACTATGAGATGCATTTGCAAAACACTTTCACAGAATCACAGAATCACAAAACAGTAGGGGCTGGAAGGGACCTCTGGAGATCATCTAGTCCAACCCCCCTGCCAGAGCAGGGTCACCTAGAGCAGGCTGCACAGGACTGTGTCCAGGGGGGTTTTGAATATCTCCAGAGAAGGAGACTCCACAACCTCCCTGGGCAGCCTGTGCCAGGGCTCTGTCACCCTCACAGTGAAGAAGTTTTTCCTCATGTTCAGGTGGAACTTCCTGTGTTCCAGTTTGTGCCCGTTGCCCCTTGTCCTGTCGCTGGGCACCACTGAAAAGAGTCTGGTCCCATCCTCTTGACACCCGCCCTTGAGATACTGATAAGCATTGATGAGGTCCCCTCTCAGTCTTCTCTTCCTCAGGCTGAACAGCCCCAGCTCCCTCAGCCTTTCCCTGTAGGAGAGATGCTCCAGTCCCCTCATCATCTTTGTAGCCCTCCGATGGACTCTCTCCAGTAGTTCCTCATCTTTCTTGAACTGGGGAGCCCAGAACTGGACACAGGACTCCAGATGGGGCCTCACTAGGTCAGAGTAGAGAGGGAGGATAACCTCCCTCGACCTGCTGGCCACACTCTTCTTAATGCACCCCAGGATGCCGTTGGCCTTCCTGGCCGTGAGGGCACATTGATGGCTCCTGGTCAATTTTTCGTCTACCAGGACTCCCAGGTCCTTCTCTGCAGAGCTGCTTTCCAGAAGGTCAACCCCTAACCTGTACCGGTGCATGGGGTTGTTCCTCCCCAAGTGCAGGACCCTGCACTTGCCCGTGTTGAACCTCATGAGGTTCCTCTCCGCCCAACACTCCAGCCTGTCTGGATCTTGCTGAATGGCAGCACAGCCACTTTGCTTAAATAGAAAACACGATATGAACTCGGTATAAATGACTGATAGATTTTCAATCTTTTCTAAAATGAAACTTGCTTTGGTATCAGACACATAGTGCTCTAAAGTACCCTGAATGTTCTTGGGAGTGAATGGTGTTCAGGACTATTGGGTCAGCTGGTGACATTGCTGCAAACTCTGTATCGCCCCTTCTGAAAGGCACACCAGAGTGCTCTGAACTAGCACAATATCAGACAATAGTAACAGACTTCAGAATGCCCAGTATTTTTGCACCAAACCAGTGTTGGCGTGGAGAAAAAATGAGCTAAGTCTCTTTTTAAAATTCAAGTTAGCACTTCTAAACATGACAAACATATTTCTGGGAAGTGTAATTACTTTGAGAATAACAGTATGAAAGCCAAATGTCAGATTTTGATGACATATTCCACACTGCTCTGTTTGTTTTTTAGCATTTCAGGAATTTCACTTAAAATTTTCATTGTTGGTTATTTAGAGGTAAACACTTACTTGACTTCCAGAAGTATGAAGTCATTGAATTGATACACATCATTGGGTAACAGAAATAGGGAAACAAACTGAAAACATTTCTAATTCTGGTTCTGTGATAAACACTGGGAACAGGAAGGGGAATATACAGAATAAAAAAACCCAAACCAAAAAAACACCCCTTTTCTTTATCATTTATCAGGGAAAACGTCGAGAATAAAATAAGTATTGTAGCATATTTGTTTTATTTTATTTTTAAAAGTATCCTTATTTATAAGTCAATTAAACCCAACCCTTATTCTTCAATGCACATTTTAGTGTTGAAAACTGGGCACCCCAGAAATAGGATGACATATATGACTGTGTTAAGTAAAACACTATGGCAAAAGGTATGCAACAAGGAAATTCTGCCAGCAGGCCTTTCGTGTCTTGGCAGTCACATGTAAGCCAGTAACAGCACAACAAGGACACTTCAGCTTCTCACTTCTGCAAACTCAATTGCAAAGGAGTGAATATGTCACAGGTCACTGCACAGTCTTGGCACTAATCCAACGTACTGGTCAATAAAGCATAACCCCATTTTATCAACAACATGATCTCTGGTTAATATGTCACAAAGTCTATATGATGACAAGAAACACAATATAATTCTAGAAGGGAGCTGTGGTGCTGCACCACGTGGTGATCAAGCTCTGCTTGTTGTTGGAACAACTCTTCAGGGCAGTAGGAGTAGAGCAGAACTAGAGCTTCAGAGAATAGAAGTAGTAGGCTATAGGGACAAATGCTAGAAACTGTTTTCACTACATATACTTTGCTAGAGAAACTCAGACCTATTTACTCATGACTATAGTAATACAAGTAATCTGGTTAGAAATGTGACTTTTTGTGTGTCTGTGTGCATGAAAGCATTATACTCAAGATCTCTTGAGTGAATTTATGACATTATATCAGGCTAGAAATATATGATACCACGTAACTTATCTGTGTTACTCCAATTCATCTACTGCATTTTGTCCAATCTGGACAAACATAATTGCCTTCACCCAGGGAGACTGTGGTATGTAACAATAGCTATGCGACTAGCACGGTATTATGTTGACATGTTGGAAATGATTTACGATTGTGAAGTAGGAGAAACTGGGCTATAATGGACACAAACTCAGTCCAAGAAAAAAGTAAGTAAAAGAAATTTGATGCATCAGTATGCTTCTAATTTTTCATCTAGTTACTATGAATGGGCATCAAAAATTGCCACAAAGTGTGTGTACAACATTTAATATTGGGTTTTATGTGTCCTTTTTTGTGCCTTACAAGGAAAATGAGCTTATTTATAAGCTCACATATTTTTCACCAAGATAAAAGGAGGTAAGTCAAGACAGCCAGCCTTGTTTATCCTTGTGAATGAATGTTAGCCATTTGAGCTGAGCTTTCATGGAGTTAAAAGGTGTAGAACTACACCACTTTCTATTTCAAAAGTGTATTTTCTAAAAAGAGGAGTGAACTGGGTATCCCAGATACACAGATGCACCCCATTGTACTTGATAATATTAAGTTAAACTGCAGT
Organism: Phoenicopterus ruber ruber; assembly: GCA_009819775.1. Lineage (NCBI taxonomy): Eukaryota > Metazoa > Chordata > Aves > Phoenicopteriformes > Phoenicopteridae > Phoenicopterus > Phoenicopterus ruber. The sequence continues at coordinate 181,909,126 of CM020215.1, read as the reverse complement.
TTATAGTTCAGCTGTAAATGTGAGATGGAGTGACCATTTTTATTTCTGCTCCAGTTACTTATATAAGTATGTATGTACACACATTTTAGAAAGCCAAGTATATTTTCATAAAATTTTGCAAAAATCTAACTAATTTTTTAATGATGATTTAGTACAATAGGTGAAAAGCTAGTGACTGCAATGCAAAACTTTCCTTCCTTAGGCTAATACCATGAAGTTGATGCAAAGAGCTTTGCTGAGCCTTGCTTCATATTATAGCTTCTGATTTTCATGAACAAGTGGTATATATGACCTTTTGGCACATAACTCACAGTGCGCTAATGTCATTTGTATCTCAGTGCATAAATACTTAGTTCTTAATATCCTGAATCAAAAGCCTACCTAAAATAATACGAAGTCTCCTATAGGCCTTTGGATCAAGCATGTCTGAAATTTGTAAACATCCCTAGTTGAAGGCAGCAAGGAATTTTGCTATTTTATCTTCTGTGACCGAAGGTGTAAAATTTTTTGTGCTTTAAATGATGGCAAGGCTTAGTTATACCACAATTAGGGTTGTTACAGCTATGTTTTACAATGCTTCTGACAATCATCTGATATTTAACTAACAGTATCTGTCCTTGCAAATCTTAATTAAATGCCTTCCTAGTTTCTAAATTTAAACAATCATCTATCATATCTCAGCAGTAGCGTCTCTGTCCATGAAACCCTCCTCCCCATTAACATGCAGCATATACTACCAATGAATTTCATGCTGTGCTCACCTTCACAAGCATCGGTAATATCAGAAAGGTGGAGTTATTCTGGCAGCGTAATATTCTCTGCCAGGAAAAGCTGGGTTATTGCCTCCCTTCTGACCTCTGCATACCGCCTAGAATTTTTCTTATTCTACAGGATTAACTTCAACATTCACGATGCTTTGAACAATTAATACAAGGCAGGATTTGAGAAAGTAGATCATTGGCCAAGACTGTACAGTCACGATATGCAGGACCTATAGTTACCTGATTGTATCTGTATGAAAGGCAATTAAAGCATAAAGCATGACATGTACTCATTGTTAAAAGTTTGACTCCATAAAATGTATTTATCAGCACTGTTGATAATGAATATGTCACAAATTGAGCCTAGAGATAGGAAAAAATGAACTTGAGAAGGTGAGGATTTCAAAAAAGAAATGGGAAGAAGATAACTAGCAGAAGGGTTGGGAGTGAAAAATAATGAATTGGGAAAATAAACAAAGTGGTGCTATTTTTCACATTATCACTACAGTCACACAAATCAAAAAACAGATGAAGGGTTTTTGTCATGAAAAAAAGGTAACAAATACTGCTCTTGAATGCAAATTCTTAACATGTGACAGGACTAGTCCACTTGAAAAACCTCAAGGTCATAAAGTTATTGTTGTCAACTTAATGCAAAGAGTTGAAGAGCCCACAGAGCTGGAGTCTCCAGCACTGTGATGTTGTGAGCAGCCTTTAAATAACTGGCAGGTAACGGCTGTGAAGAGCTGCAAGATGAGTGGAGTCAGTGTCAGATGCAAAGACTAGGAATGAAATCTAACCAGAGTGGCTCCTTTATTCCTTGTAGTGTTTTTTCATTTAAGTTTCTTCAGTCAGTTCACAGCTGTAATAATTTCATATTATCATCCTTTTTCTCCAGAAAACGTTTGCTGATCTCAGTGGAAGTGATTCCAAACTGTAGTTCAGTCTCCTGCTGTTGCTTCGTGGTTTGTTCAGATAGGTGATGGTAAGTGGACGTGCAGCTGATTGAGTGTGGATATGTCGTTTGGTGAGGCAAAAGGGTTTAGCTGCATGAATGCATGACGTGCCAGGCTAGCTGACATCAACAGCAGTTTCTGATTTGTTTTATTTGCTGATAGAGGTGCAGCAATTTAGTTCATTCTCCTACCCCAAGATAAGTTCTGATAAGAAAGAAATCTTTTTAGTGAGCTGAACGATCTGACAAAAGTCTGAAGCAATTCAGAAAACGGTGATGTGGTCATCAAGTATGCACCTTTTTGTGATATATTATGGTGAATTACAGTGGTATTCAGGAATATAATTCAGACAATTTTTGAAGTATTATAAGACACAGTCATTGTTTGAGAAATGGTGGTTGGGTGTCATCATTTTGTGCAGAAGTAGGAGCAGGTTCAAGTTTTTTTTCCCTCAAGCCATATGCTTGAAACATGGATGGGAGCAAAGGGATTGTTTCTAAAACACATTTGCTTTGGGAATTTTTACGTTCTCTGCCTGCAGCCAACTTTAACTCCTTCCAAAACATTTATTTCTCACTATCATTTCTTATACCGTCCCCTTCTTGCTATTGTTGTAACACCTTCTCTCTTACCATATGTCCAAGTTGCAACTTACTATTAATGTAATTGAATTTGTTACTGTAAAAAAACCTCACTATCCAAATTAATTTTCTTCAGTGTTTGGTTAGTGCTATGGCTGAAATTATAGACTTAGAATTTCTGAGACACATTTCATAGCCGGGTATACACTATTTTACCGTAGCGTTTATTGGACAGTATTTTATCTGGAATTTTTATCTGGTACAAAGACTAGCATTTCAGCAGGAGATAAATTCTTTGGGAGGAATATTTCACAGCTTAAGCTTGCATACAGATGAAGATTTACAGAGATAGTATGTACCAGGGGAGCAAATGGTGGAGAATATTTTTAACTCTTGAGGTTCTGAGCGCTAATTACAAAAATCTATTAATTTTACTTTGAGTATTGCACAACATATAAAATGGTCTTTAAGCAGAGCTAGACCTCTGTTTTAGTTATATTTTTTCCTAGATTTTTTTTACCTGAGTCTGAATATGCAGTTATAATTTCTAATATTCTGAAACATGTTCCCTGTGAGGAAAGACTGAAGAAAATGGTCTTGTTGAGCCTGGAAAAGAAAAGGTTTCAGGGGGGATCTAATAGCTTTGCCCCAAAACCTATGAGAAAGGTACCAAGAGGATGGATCCAGGCTCTTCACAGTGCTGAGTCATGTAAGGACGAGAGACAGTGGGCATAAAATGAAACAAGGAAGATTCAGGCCGAATATAACTTTTTCAGCATGGCGACAGAAAATAATGAACGGGTTTTTCCACTCTTCATCCTTAGAAGGTTTTTCATGGCCTGACTGGTTAAAGCCCTGAGCAACATGATCTGATTGCATAGATGACCCTGTCTGGCAGAGGAGGTTGGACTGGATCCCTCGTGACGTATTTTGTGGGTAAATAACGTCACTGAGTATATCTCTGGTCTGAGTGGGCTCATTCCTTTTTTTGTGGGAACTTGTATCAGTGATCTCTTCCAGCACAAGGAGTTTCTGCAGAGACGCACATGTGACTTCTAACCTGATCTCCACAACCCCACCACAGTTTCTAAAACTGTCATGCCAGCCATGTTCCTTAGTAGCTTGGGAGTTCCTTCAGTCGCTTGGGTTGACTGGCAGGGAATGACTCCTGCCAGTCAACCAACCATTTCTTGTGAGTCAATCAAGTGTATACTTCCAGGCTTTCCCAAACAGCAGTGCACAGAACTTGTATTCATTTTTCAAACATTATCAAATAGTACAAAAAAAGCTCATTGCAGCGTGGTTCCAGAATGTGGTATAAGAAAGGTTAAAGATATCTTCCTGTTCCTATAGTATTCTAATACTGGGAAGGAAGAAGAGCTAAAAATGTTATATCAAAACTTAGGGTGATATATAGTATCTTTGATGCCAAGAAAAATGTGTAAAAGGTAATAGCTACTTGTTACTTTTTTCATCTCCCACAGGCCCAAAATCTTAACTGGTCTGGGGCTCAAAGATAAGTGTGTTGTTCATTTTCCAACCCCTATGACTAGGTAGCTAGAGGAAGCAAAAATGAATGTATTTGGTGATTTTTTCCAGGAGTTTCAAAGGACACAAGTGAGGTAGCTCTGGACTGGAGTTCCTGCGGGCTCAGAAGAGGAAGAATAAAGAGCAGATCCAATAGAGCTCAAGACATTCTAAAAGTACCAAGGACAAATGGAGACATCTGTTAGCGACTGCTTCACCTGAAAACAGTTATAGCTGTCTCCTTCCTGTCTACCATTGAAGAGCAACTCAGCGAGCCTATTGCTCTTGGTAAATGTTACATATTGTGTCTCACACTCACCTCACATCAGACAGTGTGAAAGTGACTTGACATCCAAGAGGTGCATTTTTCTAAGGTGTGTCACTCCACAAGTTACTATAAAGGGACCATATATAAAGCCTGAAATACACATAGCAGTGATTTTGGCAGCATATAGCTGTAACAGCAGTAGTAATGGGGGTGGAAAGTAAAATAAGCAAAGGAGACATTCTTCTAAGTACCCTCCCTAGGCAACTCCATGCCTGGATGCAAGTTGAATTTCCAAACAGACATGTATTTTCACCTTCTGACAATGTATATGGCTGTGAAGGTTCTTGGATGAATTTACACTGTCACCCTTTTTGTGTCAAACTGCCATCTAAAAATACCTGAGGAGATTCAAACATTTGTGCTTTGGTGCTTTATTTGTTTTTAGAAGTTGCATATTCAAAAAAAAGCTTGCTTGGAATGTAATCAGTAAGTATTTAACATAACTAGCTCTGAAATATCATAATTTCCATAAAATCTTGGATAGTATTCTGGAAACATTCATGAAATGTTTGATGATATATTTTGTCCTCAAGCATAAGAAAGTTCATGAAATGTCATAGCAATGCTCATGAAATATTTCATGAAACACTCATGAGAAATCTCTCTGAAATTGTCATGTAAGATTTATGGTATTTTTATGAAATATTAAGCAATATATAAAGGAAAAAGCACACTGAGCTACAACTACTGTGAAATACCACATGAAACAAAATATCCATTCATGGAAAGTTCCAGAAGAACTGTTCACAGAATCACAGAATAGGTGAGGTTTGAAGGGACCTCTGGAGGTCATCTGTCCCAACACTTCTGCTCAAGCAAGATCACCTAGAACAGGCTGGCCAGAACGAAGTTCAGATGATTTTTGAATGTCTCTAAGGATGGAGACTCTACAACCTCCCTGGACAACCTGTGCCAGTGCTCAGTCACCCTCACAGTGAAAAAGTGTTTCCTGATGTTCAGAGGGAGCCTCCTCTGTTTCAGTTCGTGCCCGTTGCCTCTGGTCTTGTCACTGGGCACCACTGAAAAGAGTCTGGCCCCATCCTCTTCACACTCTCCCTGCAGGTATTTATGTACATTGAAAAGATCTCCCCTGAGCCATCTCTCCTCTAGGCTAAACAGCGCTAGCCCTCTCAGCCTTTCCTCATAGGAGAAATGTTCCAGACCTTTAATCATCTTTGTTGCCCTTCATTAGACTCTCTCCGGTATCTCCATGTCTCTCTTGTACTAGGGAGCCCATAAGAGGACCCAGCACTCCAGGTGTGGCCTCACAAGTGCTGAATAAAGGGAAAGAATCACCTCCCTCTGCCTGCTGGCAATGCTCTGCCTAATGCAGCCCAGGATAGCCTTTGCTGCAAGGGCGTGTTGCTGGCTCGTGTTCAAATTACTGTCCACCAGTAACCCAGGTTACTCTACCTCCTCATCTTCCTGGCCTGTCCTTCCTAAAGATCTTGTATCCTTCCATTGCAGCACTCCAGTCATGCAAGCCACCCCAGTTCTTGAACATGAAAGCAGTTTGTTGACATAAAACTATTATTTGCGACATTTCTTACAAATATCTATGAAATTGCTCATGAGCTATCACATGGAATTTATGTGAAATATATAATAAAATATAATACCAGGAAACCTCATAGCCAGTTGAATAAAGTGTAAGTTTAAAATTGTTAAAATAACTCTAGTCCTCAAAATAGGAACACTGGGCATCTCTGAGTCAGTGCCTTTGGCAGAAGTTTTTGACTCCTCACTGCATTTTAAGAACCTTCCCTACTGCACCCCCCAGGGTTCACAGGGAAGCTCTTTCTCTTTTCCCCTTGGGTGTTTTGGAGTATGTGGTGCACAGTCATGGCACAAAGCAAGTAACATTCAGCATGCGCCAGCAGCAGCTTCGTCTCAGTCTCTCAAATGCACCCTTTACATCATTTGATGTCAGTTTAGGCAAGAGATAAAGAGTTTCTTTCTGTTGGAAATTCATAAAGTTTAACTAGAATTAGTACTGCAGAAATTCAGCCCACTTGGATATCTATTTTAGCCTGGGATGTTATTCCTTATTGGTTATAGAGGGAGGTAAGGTGATTACTGTTCTACAGAGCTGAAGTCAGAGCAAATTAGTCATAACCAATGACTAACTCGTGTCTAATTAAAGGCTTCATAGGTCAAGTAAGCAGAGAAAAAAATGGATTATTCAAAACTATGAGGGAATTTCGACAGCAATAACATCCATAATGTCTGGAAACAAACATACTTTTAAAGTTAAATAAGAGATGTCAATTGACATCCTGAATCTTCTCATAATCAACTTTGAATAACACTTGTGAAATTGCCAAGCTGGTCAAACAATTTTTGAATGAAGAGAGGCAGTAGAAATAAGCATGTGGGTTCTGTCTGTTGTCCTGTGCAATGTGGGAATCAAAAATCCATGCAAAGTTATCCACAGCCTCTGAGAAATTACAAACTTTAAAATCTATACAGACAATCAGAACTGGATAAGGTGTTAGTTACTGCTGGGGAGTTTTCGTAGTTTAGACCTGGTATTTATGGTGATGTTCATAATGGTGAGTGATGGCCACAGTTTTATAAATAGATAGAGGAGGTTTCATGCTGACTTGCAGTTCTGAAATGAGGTCTGCACAGAGCTTCAGAAAAATGGTATTTGTTTTCTTGGTATTGTACATTCATTGCCGCAGATCAATCTTCTCCTCCTAGAAATGAGCCCAAAAAGTTTTGAACTGAGGCCATAGTTTTGTGTTCAAATGATTAGAAAAAAGAGTTGATATCAAATCAATGCTTGTTGGGGTGGAATGTTTTATCCAGCACCAGGAGTGCTAAAGCTTCATTTGCTGCTGTGGTTGAATCACAGCCTGATCCATGGACACAACTTCACAAGCTGCTGATCTATATATCACTTCTCAGCTTCTTGCTGCTATCAGGCAACTATTGGTACTACTGCCAAAGCTCCTTGTCCAAAGTGACACACACTGACCCACCTTAAGATGGGAAATATTTTGCAACAAGTCTCAGTTTCCCTACTGGAAGATAAAAATGAGGATCGATATCAGAAAGAACAGAAAAGGATGTACAGCGGAGCAGGAAGCAAAGACCAGTCAAAACTCGAGCATTCAACGTGCCACTGGAGGACTGTGGTCCATTAATACACATAGTGAAAGGTAGAATTAATCTGAGAAATAGGGACATTGCCAGTGCAAATGTCAGTACCTGAATAGTTTATCTATATTCCTTTCACAGGAAAGTACTCAGGATGACTGATTCATCTCACTCTAGTTTACATGTGATTAAAAAGATCATATGGATTGTGCCCTAAAAACGCCAATTCCTTTCCATTGACCAGGAAGGAAAAAGTAGGGTGTCTAGCTTGGATGTAGACATCTAGATTACTGATATCTGAACGTCGGTCTGAGGCCCCCAAAATACCTGCACAGAATATTGTGGAGAGAGTAGCCCTATGCAGTACTAAATTTGCATTGAGCAATCTAGCCATAGAAATGATTGTGGAACATTTGTTCCATTCTGACTAGAGTACCACAGCACAGCACAAAATTGCCTCCTTGTGTGAATAAGCTCTAGCTTGAATATAAAGGAGATACCCTAATAACCTTTTCAACCCATGTAGTGACTTTCCTGCACGGATCTCCATCTACTTTACTAATAGTATTTGTTCTTGTCACACTCTCGAGAGGTGAAGAAGAACTATTCCTACTTGAAGAACTGGAGATTAAGGACAGAGCTAGAACATGGGACCCCCTATTTCAAACTTTGTCTTTAATGGTTGATTACACTTGCACTTCTGACATTTGGAAAATTACATTGGAAAAACTTCATCTACGAGGTTAAACTTATGCATGTCTACTAAACATGTAGCATCAGTTTTCCTCAGCGGTGCAGAACACTTTAAATCTTAGGGACAGGGATATAATAAAAATGATACAAACAAAGGGGGTCTCAAGGTAGTAACATTCGTAAATTTTCTCTGTGGAGCTATTAAATAGAGGCAGACTGGCAATCTAGATCTTGATTCAACTTTATATCTATGAAAGGTTGGCTTATTGCTGTAATAAAGGGGTCTTAAGATGCGTTGTAGCAGTTGATAGCTACTGTCCCAAGAATATGGTACAGCTGGGAATAAAGCATGCAGTGTTAACCACAGATGACTTTCCTTTTGTGATGATCTTATGATAAAAGCATTGGACCGGAAGGTCTAAGTTTTATTTCTTGTTCTTACAGAAACTTCCATTATGACCTTTGGAGGCCACTTACTCTGTCTGCATCTCACTTCCTTTTTTTTGGAATTCTATTCCACAATGTATAGATTCTTCTACTGCACTCACATCCAAGTGCCTCTCAGTCTTGGATTAAACAATGTGACTAATATTAGTCCTGTGTTTATTCTTGCCCATCCCTGTAAGGAAGAAATGTGTGTAGTACAGTATTTCAACCTGGTAGATGTGCGGAATAGAAGAAAGGGTATGAAAGGTAGAAAAAAGTAACTTTTACTTCAAAAAAAGATGAAGCCAGCATTCATAACTGTCAGTTCTTGGTTGAGTAATTTCCCAGTCTTGGGCTGTCCCATATGAAAACAATTTTCTTGCCAGAGAGTTCAGATCTGCCACAACATTGAAGTTGTCTGTTATTATGTTCAGATAACACTAGGACGGAACAGTTTCTGGAGCGAACATAACATGGAAGTTTTCATGGGAGGTATGGACATTTTAAACACGCTTTGACATGCAGGGTCGTACATGTTAGAGACGACAAACTTTGATGGTGCTTCTGTAGGTTTACAACAGAAAAGGTATGTAAATCTGATCTTGAGGGCATTATTTAGAGGAGGCTTTAACTATGTTGTTAAATAGTAAGGGTCAGAAACAAATCGATGGCCCTAAGGTCAAGGGGCACCAGCTGGGTTATGTCTACACTTCCCAGGGCCGCAACATGTTTACCTTGTAGACAGCAGATTTCATTCCCTTCAGATTGCCCTTGTCCAGAAATTTGTTACATAGGAAATAAGCCCAAAGCCAGGGACTGGCATTAGCAAAGGACAGATAAAGGGACTATCTACTACTCAAATTCATCCACTAGCTTTCTTTCATTATCACAGAACTCAAATATTTGCGATCATGGTTATGGAGTTCTTTCATGATAAGGAAGACATGATGAAGATAGAATTGCTATAGGAGGTCATGTCAAAAGATCCTGCATCGTTTTTCTAATATTGACCAAAAGTGAATATCTAGGAAAGTGTATAGGAATGGAACAAATGTGATTAAACTTTCTCAGCATACTCTTGCAGTCTTTAGAAACTTGCAGCACAAGGAATTTCTGAACAAGAAATGCTGATGTGTTTGCAGTTAATAACTGCTGATGAAAATTTCTTCCATGAACTTGCATAGTCTCAACTTGAATTAAAAAACCCTTTTAGCATTTGCAATGTCTTGTGGTAGGAAGTTCCACAGGTTACTTACACAGTGTGTGAAGATCCACCTTTTCTTCTTTTGAATGTCACGCCTAGCTTTGTTTGGTAGCCTGTGGTGCTTTCATTCAAACAAAGAATGAACAGCCAGTTCCTGCGTACCTCTTCACACCACTCATGACTTTGTTGACTCCTATTATACCTCCATCATTTTTTCCTACATTCTTTTCCACACTGAAATCCTAGTTTATTTACACGAAGCATTTAGAGGCACTGAACTTGATTATTAATTCTATGAGAATGCACTGGTTACTGCAGGGCAGATCTGATGGGCTGAAGCACTCTATCTCAGCTGAGAATACCGAAGCACTGAAGGTGTCACTGTTTCCTAAATGTCGTTGCCACTCTCTGGCTGAGCAGTGATAAATAAATGAGCCCAAATCATTTTCCATCAAGATAGGTCAGAGCCTTTTGTCAGGTAACAGATAGCACAGATATTGCCAACCTGAATATAGGTGGTAGAAATATTGCTGAGCTGATTGGATTCAGCTTCGGTCACAGCTGAATCTTCATCCAACTGTTTCATTCAAGAGGTAACCCTCTCCTAGCGCTCTAATATTACAATTATAGTAATCAGATGTGGTGAAGATTAGGTACCACTGTGTGTCTTCTGCGTGTAATTGGCACTTGACTTTCTACCAATGGCTGAAATTAGACTGTGTGGCATTTATATTCCATAGTATGCTTGTTCTTCCAGATCAGGAAAACAGCTCGAGAGCGCTGTGACTTTCAGTCTACCTATGCCAGAGTTTCCTTCCAAAAGAAACCAGAACATGGCAAGAGATATAGCCAGGATGTAAATTTGCACTGTGGGGAATCCCGCAGTGTAGGAGCAACCATGGTTAGCTGTGTCTAGGGGCTGAAAAGGAGTGTGAAGACAGCTATATTTAAGAATTAATAAATGAGTTGAACTGAGTTTCAGTTTCTTATTCTTATCTGTTGGTTTTGAAGTAGGGTAATCTCAGAACGCTTTTAGATTCAAGTTGCTTCTTTCTGATGTGACAGCAAGATTTTATTAGTGTTACATGCTGCAAAAAAGATCAGGAAGATAAAAACATGCATCTGTCTTCTATACAAGGGAGATCCACAATTTGTGATCTTAAGTCAGTTTTAATTTCCATGTCTTGCCTGAAGTCCAGTTTATCACAGAATCACACAGAACGGTAGGGGTTGGAAGGGACCTCTGGAGATCATCTAGTCCAACCCCCCTGACAGAGCAGGGTCACCTAGAGCAGGCTGCACAGGACTGTGTCCAGGGGGGTTTTGAATATCTCCAGAGAAGGAGACTCCACAACCTCCCTGGGCAGCCTGTCCCAGTGCTCTGTCACCCTCACAGTGAAAAAGTTTTTCCTCATGTTCAGGCGGAACTTCCTGTGTTCCAGTTTGTGCCCGTTGCCCCTTGTCCTGTCGCTGGGCACCACTGAAAAGAGTCTGGCCCCATCCTCTTGACACCCACCCTTGAGATATTTCTAAGCATTGATGAGGTCCCCTCTCAGTCTTCTCTTCCTCAGGCTGAACAGCCCCAGCTCCCTCAACCTTTCCCTGTAGGAGAGATGCTCCAGTCCCCTCATCATCTTTGTAGCCCTCCGATGGACTCTCTCCAGTAGTTCCTCATCTTTCTTGAACTGGGGAGCCCCGAACTGGATGCAGGACTCCAGATGGGGCCTCACTAGGGCAGAGTAAAGGGGGCGGATAACCTCCGTCGACCTGCTGGCCACACTCTTCTTAATGCACCCCAGGATGCCGTTGGCCTTCCTGGCCACGAGGGCACATTGACGGCTCATGGCAAATTTGTTGTCTGCCAGGACTCCCAGGTCCTTCTCCGCAGAGCTGCTTTCCAGGAGGTCAACCCCTAACCTGTACCGGTGCATGGGATTGTTCCTCCCCAGGTGCAGGACCCTGCACTTACCCGTGTTGAACCTCATGAGGTTCCTCTCCGCCCAGCACTCCAGCCTGTCCAGGTCTCACTGAATGGCAGCACAGCCTTCCGGTGTATCAGCCAGTCCTCCCAGTTTTGTATCATCAGCAAACTTGCTGAGGGTACACTCTGTGCCTTCATCCAGGTCATGGATGAATAAATTGAACAAGACTGGGCCCAGTACTGACCCCTGGGGGACACCGCTAGCTACAGGCCTCCTATTAGTCTCTGTGCTGCTGATCACAACCCTCTGAGCTCTGCCATTCAGCCAGTTCTCAATCCACCTCACTGTCCACTTGTCTAACCCACACTTCCTGAACTTTACTTATGAGGATGTTACGGGAGACAGTGTCAAAAGCCTTGCTGAAGTCCAGGTAGACAACATCCCCCGCTCTCCCCTCATCCACCCAGCCAGTCATGCCATCATAGAAGGCTATCAGATTGGTCAAGCGTGATTTCCCCTTGGCGAATCCATGTTGACTACTCCTGATCACCTTCTTTTCTTCCACATGCTTGGAGATGGCCTCCAGAATGAGTTGCTCCATCACCTTTCCAGGGATGGAGGTGAGGCTGACTGGCCTGTAATTTCCCAGGTCCTCCTTCTTGCCCTTCTTGAAGACTGGAGTGACATTGGCTTGCCTCCAGTCCTCAGGGACCTCTCCCGTTCTCCATGACCTTTCAAAGATGATGGAGAGTGTCTTGGCAATGACGTCTGCCAGGTCCCTCAGCACTCGTGGGTGCATCCCATCAGGGCCCATGGATTTGTGGATGTCCAGTTTGCCCAACTGATCTCTAACCCAATCCTCCTCGACCACAGGAAGGCCATCCTTTCTCCAGGCTTCCTCTCTTACCTCCAGGGTCTTGGATTCCTGAGTGCCACCCTTAGCAGTAAAAACTGAAGCAAAGAAGGCATTCAGTAACTCTGCCTTCTCTGTATCCTTCATCACCAGGGAACCCAACTCATTCAGCAGAGGGCCCACATTTTCCCTAGTCTTCTGTTTGCTACTGATGTATTTGAAGAAGCCCTTCTTATTGCCCTTGATGTCCCTTGCCAGATTAAATTCCAGGTGGACCTTAGCTTTCCTTGTTGCATCCCTGCATACCCTGACACCTTGACAGCGTTCCTGTATTTCTGAAGTATTATATACTTCAAGAAAACCCCATTTAAGCTCTTGGATAGTCTTTGGGCATTTCTTGTGATGAAAGTTGTGTGTGCTGCCAGGATAAATTTTATTGTGTTTGCAAAGTATTCAGGTACCACCAACATGAGCTAATAGAAAATAATATAAGTAATGTACTATTATTATATGATCTTTTTGAAATCGATACTTCTGAAATGATGATATGTACTGATAAATGATGAATACTTCTGATGATAACCAAAATAATTTTAATTTTAATGGTATCAGAGAGATGAAATATCTGGTTCTACTGCACTTGAAGGACTCAAGCAGCCTGAATTTATGGCTGCCTAAAGCTTAGTGGAGTCTAATATTATTTCTAAAATACAGTCTTGCTGATATTGGCTAACAGTTGTAGAATGGAGACAGGTCTCAGTGAATCAATAATGTATTTTTAGATTGTCACTTAGAATTCAAGCCATGAGTGTAGGGACGAAAATCCATTGTCTTCTGAGATCATATTGGTTTTCTGTATTGAAGGGGCCACAACACATACACACTTGATAGAGAAGCCAAAGGTTCTAAAGAACTTGGAAATGATATTTTTACCCAGTACAAGAAAATATCTTTCAGTCTGGTGGAGTGATATGTTTGTGACTTTCTTCATGCTGTGTGCTGCTTAACATGGATATCTATTCAGTCACTAAGGCTGCTAAATTTGAGGTTTTCGTTTTAAGAGAGCAAATATCTTATGGCAGGAAATGCAGCTTCAGTCTTTTCAGATGGATTCTTAGTCAGTGTAGTAAAAACTTTTTTTTTTTTCCCCCTCATGTGTAATAGTTAAAGGATCTTAGTGAATAAATCGATGTCCCAAAAGGGAATATGATTCAAAAGCATATGGGGGAATTACGGGAATTATGGGAGTTTTAAAAAAGAGACCCCTCTGAGTATTTGGACATCAGTCTTGGATAGCTGAGAACTGTAATGAGGGTTGTTCTCACTCAGTGATTCAGGAAAAGTGTAGTGTGTAGTGTAATACTGGCAAAAACTATTCCTCCATCAAGACCTTTTACAGTTTTTATATGTGGACTTGCTGCAGAAACTTCTGTGTGACTCATGGGAATAAACTGCAAATGGCCTGAGATTGCCTAGAAAAGACATGAGAGTGTCTATAATTTTAAAGTATTTGAGTCTCTGTGGCAGCTTCTGCCTTCACAGAAAAATAATTAAAAGTTCTAAAAGGATGAGAGGAAGTTGAGAAATACTGTGTACGTCTCAGGCTGCAATTTCAGAATCTTCAGAGGGTATTATTATCATTTAAGTCTCTAACATGAGAAATTCAGTAATAGCTGTAAACCGTGGTATAACTTTCATTCTCAAATGTAAAAAAAGTGCTATCTAATGAATGTATGATGGTCTTATCTCAGTGCAATGTGCGTCACCTTTTTCAAGCTTTCCAACGCAATCTGCAGCATTGTTAAATTCAGTTTAAGTGAAAGTAATGCTTACTTGGAGCAATGAAGCACTGTGTTGTTGCTGTAATGTTAGCAATAACAAATACATAAGCAAGAACTGAATGAGCCTGCCTTTTGAACAGTCAGTATTTGGGTTTTTTTTCTATGAAAATCACTTCAATAAACCAAAAATTCTTTTTCCAAAATTTTTTCCGAAATTCTGGTGGGTGACATATTCGACCTGCTATCGGGTTTCTTGAGACAACAAATTCAACACCATACTGCAATTTGCTTTTCTTCATGAGGTATAGTGCATTAATTAGTTTTGTCCAGAAGAAAAAAAATTAAAGGTTGTACCTTTTATTGTTTCAATAAACAACTCACACAGCACATACAGTGTGTCAAGAGAGAAAAAAATAAAAGGACAATCTTCCCTAAAGATATTATGTCATCAAAAGAATTTGACAATATGCTCATTTATGTTTCCAGAACTAATAATCTTTGTATTTAACATCTTTGAGGAAAATTGAATCCCAGATTTGGATGATGGGAATTTAGGAAGCATAGGAGTCCTTTACTTTGAATATAACAGTATTCGATTCACCGACAGACATTATGTACAGATTTGAGTTTGTGTTTATATTTTCACCTAGTTTAAAGAAGAAATCCAGGTGCTGCTGTCTGTACAAAAGAATCATTAGATGCTGTCTTTCGTTTAAATACGTGGAAGCACCAGATTTATATCCTGATGACAGTCTCCTAAACTTCAGTGACCCTCAGTCAGGAAAGGTTTTAAGCGACTGCCTAAAGGGTTTCCTAAAAAATGATGTTTTTCTCAGTTGGGACCAAGCTGCTTTATATTCACTATCTAGATAATCCTGCAATATTTGGATGCAGTGAGTAAGTGGGTAATGTTATCAGCATGTTGTAGCTAATGAAACTGCGGCAGCCCTCTTGTGAGTTAAAGGCAGATTTTCAAATTGCCCTATTTCCATTAAGTGCTTAACATAAATTATTAGCTTTTCAAAACATCTCATGTTTTGTGAGAACACTTGTGCATACAGTGAGAGTAAAGGGCAGCGCTGAAGAAGTGGTCCTAAATCATCAGACTCTGATGCTTAAAGGAAGTTCCTTGACAGCAGTTCAGTGCCTCAGCGATAAGTACCTAGATGGGCAGGGTGGATCTAACCAGCTAAGTTAGAGTCATGGTACCCATATATATTCAGTAAGGAGCATTGCCTGCAAAAGGCAGTTTAGAAAAAACTAAAACCTTTTTCTCCTGGATACTACAGAAAGTGTAAGTAAGTGACCCATCCCAGGTAGGTAGTATGGATGAGATTGCCCCAGGTTTTGTGCCCTCTGCCCTTCAATCTTATCCTGGAAGGCTTTGCACCTTCAAACGCCATCACGTTCCCTACATGCAGTGTGTTGGTTATGCAATACATTCACACCTTTGTGTTTCCAGAAAACAGCTCTGCTGGGCTGCAGCACAGTCCTCAAATTATTTCAAACACTTTGAGCTGAAAACAACATCCAGTCTCTCTTTCTTCTCACCCACTTTTGCCTTATGGTAACAAAAGCACAGTATGAAGCCAGGAGACCCAAAGCTGAAACCTATGAGGTCTTGATGCAGCTGGTCTGCTATAGATGGGGCTAGCCATGAGCAGGGCGGACACAAGCCTGTGTAGCCCCTCTTGGCTTGGGATCCTGTGGTGAACATATTCAGCAGCATGTACGTAGCTTTAGTAAACATTTCGGTTGAAGAAATTTATGGAGGTGATGCAATGCAGTTTCTTTCTGGTTCAGGACAAAACCAGGTATGCATTACATTTAAGCATTACAAGTAATACTGAATTTATTGTGGAATTAAATAAAGGAAATTTATTCTGAAATTTTGAGAAATTTTCTGCATAATCTCACAAAAACCATTTTGGCAATCGTTATCTGTTTTGCATTGTGCATTTATCTGGAAATGTTTTTAGGGGGTGCTTAGTTTGTTGGAAAGATGTTCACATGGGAACATGTTGTTCTAACATGTTGTTAGAGTACAACTCTGTCTGCTATCAGTCCAACAGCAGAAGGTCCTTTCTTACCTAGAAAAGTCACCGAAGCACTGCTTCCACACCGTCAGCAGCCGATCCAAGCATGGCGTTTGTGTGCACATCTATTCCTTGATAGCAAGCTAATCTGTTACTGTAAATTACTAAAGACTAAATTAGAAATAATGATGGAGAGAAAACTCATTAAGGATAATATGTTAGAAACAATGAACCAGTACCTTTCATGGTAATCAAACCATTAAACATTTTATCTCATATTAATAGTGCTTTACATTTTTGTAGAGGACCGATAATGGGTGTGGCTTATCTTGACGAGGACCGATAATGGATGTGGCTTATCTCGACGAGGACCGATAATGGACGTGGTTTGTCTCGACATTGCCATCCCGGCTACGCCCCCCTCCCCTGCCCCCGGCGGCCAGAGGCGCGAAACAGGAGGCGGCTTTAAGGGGACAGCGCGCCTGGCAGGAGTGGCACGTACGCGGTCGCGGTCTGCGCATGCGCAGGAGGGGGAGCCCCTATAAAAGGAAGCACGTGGGCGCTCTGGTGCGCGGTTTTTCTTTCCCCTCCCTGCCTCCTGCTGTTCTTGTGCCTCTCCCGGACCCCGGCCTTGACGAAGCTTACGGCGATTAAGGACCTCAGATGGAGTCAGCAGAACATCATTGGACTCGGAGTGGTGGTAGCTATTTTCCCTCCCTTTCTCCAACTCTCTCCCTCTAACTTTTCCCCTCTATCTCTCTCCTCTTCCCCGCTTTTCTCCCCTGCTTGTTACAAATAAAATCAAAAGGTTGTACGATATCTGACTGGTTTTGGTGTCTTAATCTCGTCCCTGGGATCGTAACGAAACCTCCCCGATATTGGATCGGGACATTTAATTGGCGTCACGGACAGGATCCCTTGAGATGAGAGTGTCGTACAACCTTGCGGCGTGCTGAGTGATTGCGTGTGAATGAGACGTACGAATAAGTACGAAGCGAGTGCGGAGTTCTGACCCGCGGTTCTGCTCTCCCGCGAGGGAAGCAGCCGGAGACGAACGAAGCGTAAGGAAGAAGTGAATGTTGAGACCTTGGTGTTAAAATTTGTATACTAGTTTGTGGTTTGGTCTCCTGAGGGTGTATAGGGGAGACTTGGATTTTGTGGTGTGACCCCCTCAGGATGATATCCCCTTTGTAGGCCATTTTTATTTTTTGTAGTACGACATTTTATGAGAGTGTCGTACAACCTTGTGGCGTGCTGAGTGATTGTGTGTGAACGAGACGTACAAACAAGTACGAAGCGAGTGTGGAGTTCTGACCCGCGGTTCTGCTCTCCCGTGAGGGAAGTAGCCGGAGACGAACGAAGCGTAAGGAAGGAGCGAATGTTGAGACCTTTATGTTAAAATTTGTATACTAGTTTGTGGTTCGGCCTCCTGAGGGCGTATAGGGGAAACTTGAATTTTACGGTGTGACCCCCTCAGGATGATATCCCCTTTGTAGGCCTTTTTTATTTTTTGTAGTAGACTACGGTTTGGCCTCCTGGGAGTGTATAGGGGAAATTTGGATTCTTTAAGGTTTGGCCCTCCCAGGACGAACTCCCCTTTGTAGGACATGGCCGCCCAGAAGGCAGGCGATTTTTGTGAAGAAACAGAGAAACTATATGATTTCTTGGAAGCATACCGCTCTCGCCCCTCGCCCCCAGGACGAGATTGGGCACGGGACCATTGGTTCCAGCTGCAAAGTGTTATAGACCGAATGGTGGTCTTGCATAAAGAAGCTAGGGTTAAGAACGGAAAAGGGAAAGCTATTGTTTGTGCGGTGCTAGGAGCGTGCTTGGCGGCTGCGGTGGAGGACAGACAGCGGGCGCCTTCTCAGGCGGAGGCTGTGGTTGCCTCGCTGCAAGCGGCGATAATGCCGCTGCAAGAACAATTACAGGAGACCAGACGGGCGCTGGAGGAAGAGAAGCGCCAAAACCTAATGTTGAAAGAGGAGCTGAGAATTCAGCTTCTGAAGGAAGCAGACACCCTCGCTGAGACGGAGGTGTCGCTGGAGGGAAAAGGGGTACGCCAAATTTACCCTCAGAGGGATTTAAAAAGGCTAAAAGAGGCCGCAGATAACCCCCCCCATATGTGCCCACTGGTCAAAACAGAATATATATATGAGGATAACAGCGATGACCACCCCCAAGTTGTCACGAAAGAAATTCCCTTTACTGCCACCGAATTGGCTAAACTGCGAAAAGACTTTGCTAGGACGGCAAGAGAGTCCGAAACCGAATATGTGTGGAGGGTATCTCTGTCGGGAGGGGACGGGATCATGCTATCGGAAAAGGAGGCAGAGGGATATTGGGGCCCCGGCGTCTTCCTCACAACGGGCGATCGCCGAGCCCCATGGTCTCTGACCCAGAGGGCTGCATATTGGGCAGGGGGGTTGAACCCATTAGAAAGAGGGGATCCCCTAGCTATAACGGGCTCAGTTGATCAGTTATTGGAAAGCGTACAGAAGGCAGCTTGCCTACAAATGATGTATGATCGGGAGCTCAAGCCAAGCCTTAGCTCCCCGATGCTGCTGCCAGTAGACCCTGAGCGAATGACGCCCTTAATACAGGGACTCCCCGACTCCCTGAAACCCATCGGAATCCAATTGCAGGGGAGGATTCAAAACGTGCCTCGTGAAGAACGAATTGCGGCTGCCCTAGAGGGGATGGTAACTCCTGAGCAGCGGCGGTGGGGGAAAAAGGTGTGGACCTGGGGAGAGATAGCCCAGGAATTAATAAACTATGGGAGAAAATATGGGCCCGTAGGTCAGACTTATCAAAGAGTAGAAGCTAGGGCCGTGCGGGCGGTGGAGCCGGCAAATAAATCGCTGGTGTTTTCTGGGAG
Organism: Phoenicopterus ruber ruber; assembly: GCA_009819775.1. NCBI lineage: Eukaryota > Metazoa > Chordata > Aves > Phoenicopteriformes > Phoenicopteridae > Phoenicopterus > Phoenicopterus ruber. Next base: position 181,890,078 of record CM020215.1, on the reverse strand, counting down.
AAGCCCTGAGTTAACCAAAAAGGAAAGACCCCTGACCCGACAGGGGCTGTGGCAAGAGGGGTTGCACAAGGGAGTGCCCCGAGACTTAATGGACGGGCTCCCGACGAAAAAGCTAGAGCTCCTGGTACAGAGGTGGTCCGGGCAGGGACCCCCGCCCCGACCGAACTCGCCTTCCATGCCAGCGTTAAACGTGGGGGGAAGGGTTCAAGGAGAACGAGAGGGTGGTGGGAAACTAGATCCTCCGCCCCCTCAGGGTGAGGGAGGAGGCGGGGGGTGGATGCATATTAGACAACTCGCCTGCAATAATAAGGAAGATTTATTAATTACCGTTGCAGTGGGGCCGAAGAAAAAGCCTGTAACCTTTTTAATTGACACAGGGGCCCAAATTACAGCGCTAAAACAAAGTGAGGCGGAACAGTGTGGTATTTCGATCCCGTCCGAGCGCCTAGTGGTCCTAAATGCCCTGGGGAAAACCCAAACCGTGCCTATAACCCCAGTAACATTATGGTTGCCAGGAGAAGAGAGCCCTGTGGACACCATGGCAGCAGTGGGGCCCTTCCAAATGAACCTCCTAGGTATAGACATCCTGAAGGGGAAGCAATGGTGGGATACCCAGGGAAATTCGTGGTCATTCGGTGTCCCCCAGGTTAGCCGGCTAACCGGAGATTTTGGTGCGGCAGTGTGCCAGCTGCAAGCGGCGCCTCCTCTCCCCGCTTCCCGACTAACAAATGTAAAACCTTATCCGTTACTCTTGGGAGCGAGGGAGGGCATCACGCCCGAATTGAAGGACCTAAAAACCCAGGGAGTCATAATCCTGGCGCAATCCCCTTTCAGCTCCCCTGTATGGCCAGTCCGAGAGCCACGTGAAAGGCGGAGACTAGCTGTGGATTGTCAGAGGCTAAGTAGCAATACAGGCCTGCTGCTAGCTTCAAGGGAGGCTGAACGAACCATTCAAAAGCAACCTATAGTTCTCCAAGGCACATTTAAAGTAACCAAGGCAGTTCTAGCAGGAACCCCACCCCCTGACGGGGTGGCTCGGAGAGCCTCTGTGCGAGGGTGGTGTGCCCAGACAGAGCACTATTGTGACATTTTCTCCATGTCCAAAGGAACCACCAAAATATTAAACATACAAGACAAAGTAGACTTAAACAAAGGAACCCCCCAACTTCCCCCTGTAATAATACAGGTAGCTCCCCCATTTTCAGAGCAAGTGCTTGGTGCATGGTTCACGGATGCCTCGTCAAAGCAGGAAGGGGAAGGTTTAAATATACACGGAGAGCAAAAGGTGCTAGTGGGAAAGTCCACAGAATCCACACTAAATGGATTATTCCCTCCTTCTGACCCGGGGAGCGAGTTTGTTTCTGTTTTGTTTCAGGGACGAAGACCTGACCAAAAAACGCACATGTTGTTACTGATCATCCTAGTCCAGGAATGCATCCATGAAGGCGACGAAAAACCACTCCCTTTACCTTCCCTCAACGCGTACAACCCCTTCGAGAACAACGAGTTTGTGTTGTTGGTGAAAGCAGTAAGCCAAACCTTCAATTTAAGCCATTGCTGGGTTTGCAGAGGACCTCTGGGGTTATCAAGTTGGCCACGGACATCCACACCCCTCGCCCCAGACCCGATCGTAAGCAACTGTAGTGAAACTGCAAACAACACATGGGACGACAGTGAGACATGGCCAATTCATTTTCCAAGTATGGGGGAATACGGTCTAAACCGCACTCAGGAGGGAGGGATCAAAGTGGGGAAAAGTAAATGTCGGTGGACACTCACTCGTAAGGTAATCAATAAACACAGGGATATTTACGCATGGATGTGGCTTGATGAAACCGGGTGCAATTGGGGATTTGAGGGGTATTGGTCAAACAAAAATGAAACCTTAAGTATCCCACGATCTGATCATCACCCTTACAAACAGACTTGCGAATGGAAAGGCAGCTCTGGCGCTTGGTATTGCACGGGCCGTATAAATAATTACCCAACCTCATTTTTTAGCCCCCTAGGCGACCGAGGCACAACTTACTTTCAATTTCCAAAAAGAGCCAATGGACCCTTTGCTCAGGGCGTCAGAGCTAAAAAGGGGCATTATTGGATCTGCGGGCATACTGCATTCAAATTTTTACCCGCGGGGTGGTCAGGAATTTGTTATATAGGAATTATCAGACCTCTGTTTTTCTTTTTACCAGAGATAGGTGGACCTCGGTTAGGAATAAAACTATACAATGACCTCAGGGACAGAAGTATTGCCCGTAAGACGCAATCCATTAAGGTAAATTTGGGTGGGACACAAAAATGGGGGGACAATGAATGCCCCCCTGAACGAATAATCCAATATTACGGACCTGCAACTTGGAATCCCAATGAGCCGTTATCAGGGGCAAGCGAACCAATTTATAATTTAAATCGGATAATCAGGTTACAAGCAGCCCTAGAAATTATCACTAACAAAACTGCTGATGCAATAGACCTCTTGACCCAGCAGTCCCAACAGATGCGCATGGCAATCCTTCAACACCGCATGGTTTTAGATTATTTGTTAGCTGAGGAGGGAGGGGTGTGTGGAAAACTGAACATCTCCAACTGTTGTCTGGAAATAGATGACGTGGGCAAAGTGGTTCTCCAGCTAACCCAAGACATCAGAAGAATAGCCCACGTCCCCGTCCAAACCTGGAACAGTTGGAGCGGTGACTTGTGGTCTTGGTTAGCAGGGGCGCCGTGGGTAAAATAGTTGTTATTGTATTTAATGTTCATGGTTGCTGCTTTAATGTTTTTGCCTTGTGTGATCCCTTGCTTTGTTCAATTAATCCGACATGTTGTATCTAATATGCGCTTTATTCCTACTACCTCATCTGACGGCATAAAAGAGATCCGTGCCATTCACCAGCCACAGCCAACAGCAGTGGCTATTATTTGAACCCTCTCATACTCACCAGTTGTTCTATGTTTGAAACCCTCTTGTTAACTTAATTTTTCAAGTTTGTTCTGTGAAGTTAAATGTTGTTAAAGTTGTTCGAGAACGAGCTTGCATTGAGTAACATCTTTGTTTAACCCCCGTTAAAACACTTTTCTACCCGAACCCATATTGTTCCCCTTTCTTTCCCCTTCCCACAATTTCCCTCTACCCCTGTCCCCAATTTTCTCTCCTCTCTGCGTTTTCCTTCTTTCTCTTTCTCTGTCTCTCTCTCCTGCCACCACGCTGCAATGTCGAGCCACGGGGTGGTGTAGAGGACCGATAATGGGTGTGGCTTATCTTGACGAGGACCGATAATGGATGTGGCTTATCTCGACGAGGACCGATAATGGACGTGGTTTGTCTCGACATTGCCATCCCGGCTACGCCCCCCTCCCCTGCCCCCGGCGGCCAGAGGCGCGAAACAGGAGGCGGCTTTAAGGGGACAGCGCGCCTGGCAGGAGTGGCACGTACGCGGTCGCGGTCTGCGCATGCGCAGGAGGGGGAGCCCCTATAAAAGGAAGCACGTGGGCGCTCTGGTGCGCGGTTTTTCTTTCCCCTCCCTGCCTCCTGCTGTTCTTGTGCCTCTCCCGGACCCCGGCCTTGACGAAGCTTACGGCGATTAAGGACCTCAGATGGAGTCAGCAGAACATCATTGGACTCGGAGTGGTGGTAGCTATTTTCCCTCCCTTTCTCCAACTCTCTCCCTCTAACTTTTCCCCTCTATCTCTCTCCTCTTCCCCGCTTTTCTCCCCTGCTTGTTACAAATAAAATCAAAAGGTTGTATGATATCTGACCGGTTTTGGTGTCTTAATCTCGTCCCTGGGATCGTAACGAAACCTCCCCGATATTGGATCGGGACAATTTTGGATAATTATAAGCTAGTAAATTCTTGACAAATTTGGTTGAGATGATAGGTAAATAAATCTAATATACTTCTAAAGCATTTTCTCAAATAAAATGAAACATTTTTACCCCGAGGATCCTCACTGCAGAACAGTGTAACAGGAAACCTGTACTGACTTTTAACCATAGTTCAGTATTTTTCTTAAAAAAAATATTTTTCAGTTTATTATTTCTGTGCAATGATCACATTCCCATTTTTTGCATGTATTCATTGTCAATTGGTGTATATCTTGTCATTCATACAGAAAATATTGGTACTTTTCACAGGAAATTGGACATACTTCATACTGATTATTGTAGGTAAGGATTTTTGGAAACAAAATAAGTCTTTGGCTTGCACTAAGTAAATGATGTGTGGTGTCTCTTGCACTACATGCACTGAATATCAAGTATCTGTGTTATCTATACAGTAACAGCTGATTAAGGAAAATATAATCTGTAGTTCTTTCCAAAACAGTTATTGCTATTGCATTGATTTATTTGCTGTTTTAGATAAAGATCATATACAAGAATTTTTTGTGAATAAAATAAAGGTAAATAAAGAAGTATTACAACTTCTGTGTTCTAATACTAAATTTTTCATCTTGTTTCTTTCATCACTATCAGATTATGATCTGTTTAATGTAATGTAAATTTGTAGGAAAAAAATTACAGAGGTTTTAAATACTATGACATTGCCACCTTATAGAGGGCTAGCAGTAATTTTCCTCCAACACATATTCACTAGTGATCAGATTTCCAAGTCATATATTCTGTGAAAGGACAGAAATAAATAAATGGAGTACAAGATCTGGCTCATTGACAAAGTGATGTAATAAAACTCCATAGAAGACACTCAGAAAATATTATTCTAAAAGGCAGAACCTGATCCAACTCTTCTGAGATTTGTGAAAAGGAGATTCCTTTTGCTAAGTTCTGATATCTATAACGTGTTTACATCTAAGTGAGTCTTTCAGACTCCCTTTGACTGAACAGTAATATAAATGTATAAATAGATCAGATAACTTGAATACTTGACGTTTTCTTCTGGGCTCTGTCAAGATTTTAAAGGTTTGTAATACTTTGCTTGTTTTTATGGCACCACTATTAAACATATCTGAATAAAATTTATAATGATTATTTAAGATTTAAATATAAGGTAAATGATCGATCAAACCTAAGGGCTAGAATCTACAGAGAAACATATTCATTCATGAAATTCCCATTTCAGTCAAAAGGCAAAGGCTGTTTCAGCTCAAAGGGAAAGTCTTAAATGGATTAAACATTAATTCAGTATTTACTTAGAATTAATATAAATCCTTTTAATATAAAATATTAATATATATATAAGAATATAAATCATATTCTATGATTCTATGATTCTTTTCATTTTAAGAATTATAGCGTGTTGGCACTTAGTCATATTTCTTATTTGTTAATGTGTAATAACTTTCCTTTCAAAGCTAAATAAGAATACAGTTGGCAAATTTATTTTAAAACTTGATGTCTTTCGGGGTTAGATAGCCAGTCTTCAGGTCAATCTCTCCACTGCTTGCCATGATATAAACATCTGAAAAAAAAATAATCAGCATTTAGTGCTAAATGCGAAGCATTTTACTGCACAATGACTATCATCACTGTATAATAACATCTGACAAATACGCTATTACCATCAGAGGGGAGGCTTTTAAATCAGGTCTTAACTACTTTTATTAAAGGCTTGGAAGGTAATCACTGAAATTATTTTTTTTTTCTTGTGTGTTTATGCTTCTGTCTGGAGTCTTTAGAGATTTGCCAGTTACAATCTATCTACTACCTGTTGTGAAACACCGGTAACGAGATAATACAAGCAATTACAAAAGCATTGCTCACTCCTGAAGAAGTGTTATTGCCTTAAATGAATGTTTCCAAAGGGAATACACAATAGTGTTTCAGTGACATTTTTTTGTTCCTATATTTTCCCAAAGATACCTTTTGTTTCTTACATATCCTGCCTAATCAGTAACTCACAGGTGGCTGCAGAGTAGTGCTAATGCAGTAAATATACTCCCTTGGGAGTAAGTAACATTAAATCTCAAATCCACAGAAAACAAGGTCAGTCTATGATCCCTTTATACATGATGTCAAAACAGAGTCTCTTAAAAACTCTTCTTGGTTAGATTTAAAGTTATGTTTCTCAAACATTTCAAAATCTGCAGTCTGTAATTAGACTTGCCACAGTGTTACGCACAAAGGGTGAGTAGTACGTGCGTGGATCTCACCTCTTGGCATCCAGATGTAAGCCCATGTGTTTCCCACTTGCCATGCTGTGCTGCATGTGTTTTCCCAGCCTGAGACCCTGTGTGATGGTCCCAGCTGGTCACCCTGCTGACCTGCTAAGTGCTTCTCGTACGGGGAGACAAAATATGGGCTCTCGTAAGGCAGCATTATGCTCATGGCCTCTCATAAGGCAGAGGTATGAGGTGAAGACCAACACTTTACCCCCTGGTCTGCCCAGGGCTCTTCTGCTGTTTTGCCTCTTATTTCTGACAGGATAAAATGACACTGAGATTTTCCAGACTGTTGGTGATTTCTAAGACAGTAGGAAGGGATCTACAAAATGGTTACTAGAAATAATAATGAAATAAATTAGAGAAAAACCACCACCTTCATATACACCACCAGTGCCCTTTTACCTGAGAGTGTCCCTCCTGGCTGGAAAGGATGATCAGTGGGCTCCTGTCCTCTTCTGGGAAAGTTTCCACCATGGAGTACCTCTACCTTGGACTGCGAGCTCTGGAACCCAACCTCATGTCCACATGCCCAAGGGTGTCACCTCCCCCCCACCCCGCCCCCGACGGGACACATCCACACTATAAGAATTGGTTGTGCATCTCCTCTGGGCCCCAAGTGTAAGCTCTAAGACATAAAAAATGCTTTTGATGTGTGGCTTTTTTTTTTTTTTTTTTAAATTCAAAGTGCAACACAGCTCATCAGAGTGGTATTTTTAACATGAAACTCAAAATGTGTTTTGCTTGGCCTAATGTCTGACATGAAGGTGTGTGATGACATTTGAGGAGATAAATTTTGCTCGGATGTTGTTGGAAGACAGCGTAGGAGAGGAAAAAAACATGTCTGCTGCAGTGTTCTATCCATACCGCTTAACCAAAAATAAAGACTAAGGTTCGAGGGTAAATTTGAGTGCAAAGTTATTTGACAGTGTAGATGTACCCTTCATTTGTTTTTGAATAGGTCTACATCTAGTTAGATTATGGCTCTGGAAAACCGAAGAATTGGGTTCATGAGGGTACCAAGTGCTTTATGTATTTTCTTACCTTCTTCTTTCCACAATCTGCAAAAAATATTTGCAAAGTAAATAGACCATGTAACTCCTTTTTTTTTCTAAAAGGCTAGGTGATCTTTACATAAAAATATTGAGAAATTTTGTCTAGGAACCAGAAGCATTTGGGATTTACCAATAACTTATTTCTTGCAGCTAAAGTTGGAGAAAAAGTGAGTACTCTTGCCTTTATACTCAGCCCTGCAGAACATACCATACTCAAAATGAAACTGTGTTGTTTTGATTTGGTTTATGTACTATTTTTCTTATAGCTTGTCTTACAGCTTGTCTAAAGTTAAAAGGGACGCTGTTATCAGTTTTCAGGCAAGTAAAAAAGTATTTCTTGGTTTCCCCTTAAAATGTTTGTTAGTTTAACAAACTGCTGCTTTTACATACGATATTGACTACTAAAGGCTCAATTACAACAGAAAGTAACATTTATGCCAGAAGAGTGAGAGGTTTTTAGCTATCAAAGAATGCAAATTAGTTTGCAAAATCAGGTGGCATGGTCAGCCCAAGTCAAAGTTCTCAAGCACATTTTTCCCTGTGTTTTGAAAACATGCAAATAAGAAAGCTCTTGGCCACCACAAGCTGTAAAATGAAGTAGGAACTTATATGATACAGCATAAAAATAATAACAGTTTACTTGTACTGCTGCCCTGTTTTCTCTGAAAACTGAACAAAATATAAATTTATTAAAATTAATAGATTTATACTATGTCTCACAGAAAAGAGAAGCAATAGCTGCATTTGCAGTCAATTAACACACTCTGCATGGTAAGGATACAAGTGGCATTTATCCACTTTGAGCCTCTTGCCTTATTGATAGATTCAATGCCTGATCGGGCAAACTAGCAAAGAAATCAATGTCTAGAGACTACCTCATATTGCTTGCTATCCTTGTAGAGATGATAGCTCCTTAAGCAAACCTATGGGTGGTACTTGCCATATTAATCTCCTGCCAAATCTATTCCAGAATCTAGGCAGTTGAAATCAAAATGAGCTCAGCTGATAAAAAATGCAGAAGAGTAAATCATGAAGACCCTCAATTAATAAGGAGCTAAAAGAAACTTTTGCCATTTGGTCTGTAGAAACAAAATATTTCCAACAGCACATACATAGGCAAGCTCTCATGCAGTCATGCAGGACTTCCCTGAGGACATCTGTCCTTAACTGGGACTTAAAAATTAGAAACTCCGGTTGACTTCACCAGGCACTGAATGATGGGAAGGTTTGTCTAAATCGTGCCCTTTCCTTTAGATTTATTTTTTCTTTATCACCAAAAAAGGAATTGCTTCAAGGACATGGGTTGGTATCTTTGCTTAGGTACATTTGGAAGCAGATGGTGGAACTGATGGAATACAGAGTCTTATATGCCAACTACATTTTAAAAAGGAGTTAAGGAAATTTCAAGTAACAGTGGACATTTTTTTTTAAAAGAGGTAACAAAAAGCCGATGAGAGGAAGTCATAGATGTAGTATGTCCATGCATTAATTTGCAACTACATTTTCAAAGTACTACATAGGCTGTTAGCTAAGCAATTCCCATTAGAGATGGCAAATGAAAACTTATTTTCTGCTTTGAAATTGTGGGTACAAGAATGCTTTTTGAAATACACCTACAAAGTTGCTGAATACATTAGAGTGATGACCTGCTGGTTTGGAACTCCAAGAGAGAGAAAATGGTTTAAATAAATGGGCAGATGGAGTGAATGACTACGGATGAGCACTAAAGCAATTCTATTCACTTTGTAAAGCAATGACCCAGAGGAGATGTGCAGTAGAGAGATAAAATTTCCTGATACTAAAACCCAGAGAGGTATAGTAGTCGTTGACAGAAAAAGAAAGTATAGTATGAAATTACTTGGATAGACTAGTCACCTGAACTGATAAATACAATTCCATACTGAGAAATTTAAACTCCTGTAGCTAAAGGGAGTTTGTCATGCACTTATTCATGACCACATGCTTTGAGGTGCTCCAGCATGACCTCATGCACAGCCACTGATGCTTCAAGGTGTACTTGCTGCAGCATGGACGTATCCACAGCCACTGATGCTTCAAGGTGTACCTTCTCCAGTGTGGACTTATCCTTGGGCCACAATCCCTTCAGAGATATACCTCCTGTGGCACAGACATAACCATGAGCACAGATGCTTTGAGAGGTATCTGCTCTGGCATGGGCTTATCCACAGCCACAGACACTTCAGGGTGTCCTTCTCCCATGTGGACTCATCCACAGGTCACAGTCCCTTCAACTTGAGGTCACACGGGAGCTCCAGCCTGTCCAGTACAACAGCACAGAAACAGCAGCGATGCCCTGGCCATCTGCCAGCCCAGGCACATGGACGTTGCTGTTATCAAAATGTTCCCAGGCCCAGCAGAGCAAGATGATAAGCAGTACAGCCGTACAGCAAGCAGCGAAAGCAAAAACAGCCACTAATGAGCACTAGACTCTAATAAAGAGTAAGGCAAGCAAGCCCATGGCAAGCACAGGAGCCTGTCAATTGACAGCTAAACAGCAATAACAGCTATAAACTCGATCTAGCACATTCCAATCAAATCTGTCGTTATCTCAAACCCTTTGAGTCCTATGTTGGGCACCAAAAAGGACTGTTGTGGTTTAACCTGGCAGGCAGCTAAGCATCACACAGTTGCTCACTCACTCCCCCACGGTGGGATGGGGGAGAAAATTGGAATGATAAAAGTGAGAAAACTCATGGGTTGAGATAAAGACAGTTTAATAAGTAAAGCAAAAGCTGCGCACACAAGCAAAGCAAAACAAGGAATTCATTCACTGCTTCCCATGGGCAGGCAGGTGTGCAGCCATCTCCAAGAAAGCAGGGCTCCATCAAGCATAATGGTTACTTGGGAAGACAAAACGCTGTAATTCTGAACGTCCCACCTTCCTTCTTCTTCCCCCAGCTTTATATGCTGAGCATGATGTTGTAAGGTATGGAATATCCCTTTGGTCAGTTGGGGTCAGCTGTCCCAGCTGGGTCCCCTCCCAGCTTCTTTTGCACCCCCAGCCTACTCGCTGGTGGGGTGGGGTGAGAAGCAGAAAAGGTCTTGACTCTGTGTAAGCACTGCTCGGCCATAACGGAGGCATCCCTGTGTTATCAATACTGTTTTCAGCACAAATTCAAGCCACAGCCCCATAGTAGCTACTGTGAAGAAAATTAACTCTATCACAGTCAAAACCAGCACATTCTCCACCCCTTATTCCATAACATTTACGACATGCTCATGTCCCACACTATCCGATACAACCTCATTAACCACCACCCCCCTTCCCATCCTTTGATATAATACACAGACATCATTCCCTTGGTCTATGGACCACTCCTGTAAAGTGTCAAAAAAATGCCCATAAAATGCCCATAAAAAGTCCACAAATGTCCACAAAATGTCCATTGAGTTCATTTAGTCCATGACTTTGGGCTCCATCTGTTATGGTGGTCACTCAGGACAGGAGAGGTGCTGTCTTGCATGGATTTATTGGGCACCAAAGCTTAGGTAAGGTCACTGATACACTTGCACTCCTTCTTGTAAGATTTGTCCTCCGCTGGTTCGGGTGGTTCCTGCTATAGTAATTCCCATAATATGCAACTCAAATCATGGGTCACAACAATTTAAAGGTATAACCATTACAGTCTCCACCCTTGGTCCCTTTGGTCCAGGTTATAGGGTTTAACATTTCAATGAACTCCTCCCCTTGCCCCTGCTTCAGCTTGGACTTATTCACAGACTGCAGTCCCTTAGGGGTGTACCTGCTCCAAGTGGAGCCTTATCTATGAGCCACAGTCTCTCCAGGGGTATACTTGCTACAACGTAGACTTATCCACAGCCTCAGTGGCTTTGAGGTGTAACTGTTCCAGCGTGGCCTTCTCCATGGGCCACAATGCCTTCAGAGTTACACCTGCTCCAGCGTGGCCTTACCCAGAGCCACAGTCCTTTCAGAAGTAAACGTACTCCAACATGTCTGGATGGGGTTCTGGGCAACCTGATCTAGTTGAGTAAGTCCCTGCTCATTGCAGGGGAGTTGGACTAGATGACCTTTAAGGTCTATTCCAGCCCAAACTATTCTATGATTCTATGTCCTTACCCATGGCTGCAGTCCCTCCAGGGACTCCAGCACAGAGTTTCATATGGAAAATAAGAAAAAAACCCCATAATTTAAATGACCAATCACAACAGAATTATGAGAAGGGTCTGAGGATAATGATTATAAAGAATAAACAAACTTTTTTATTGGATTTTTTCCTATACAGAATCACAGTGTATCAAAGTGTGATGCAGACTACTGTCCATCTACTGAGAATAAAACTGCATGAACATGGCTGGTTTGGTGCCTTGGGAGTCTTATTGACTGTTCTAACTTCACCTGGCAGTTCCAAGGGTGGTGGCCTAAAATTCACTGCACTCCCAGTCTCTGCCTGCACATTGCTGTTGTGTCCTCGAGGAGTCTCAGTCTGTCTTCTTGTAGGTAAATCAGCAATATAGCAAATCTCAATGCCAGACTTTACAGGATAATGTGGTTTTATCTTTAAGCAAAATTGATTTCATTCATTCACCCTTTCCTACCCATATACTCATATGCACCAGGAGGCTTGTATGCAGGCTGTCTGTCCAGGATTCCCTTCAGTGGTCTGGAGGACAAAGGATGCCAGCTATCAAGTCTTCCTCACATCTCATGGCTCTCACTTAGTTTGGCAGCCACATTGTTCTGGGTATGCTTTTTTGTACCTATTAGGAGTTGACAGTGTTTGGTTTCTCTATTCTGTGTGTGAGTTGTCAGGATTTACTCACTGTACTTTTTTTTTCCCATTTGGATGTCTGGGCTCTTGGTGACCTGCATATCTAGTGGACATCAGTGTATGCCATTCTCATAACACCTCTCTTGGGGTGTTTGTTCCTTCCATTTTTGCACACCAGATGTTAAATTTCATCCTCCGTACATGATAATTTTAATATTTCTATTACAATTCTTTACATTGTTGAGTTGCTGTTGATCATATGACCTCATATCACAAGGGCAGATCGGACAGATGGACATTCTTGGTCCAAGAACAATCCCTTCATGGTGGCAAAAAGTATGCCCTAAAGCAGGCCCCAAAGAACAAGGTGCAGCAGAGGATTTCTTTCTTACAGCATCCAGAGCCAGCCAGAAGGATATTTTACCATATCAGAAGAGCAGATGTTAGGCAGTTTTTGGCTTTGAGCCCTATCTCAGTGCTTGTGGAATCATAAGATAATTCAGGCTGGAAGGGACTTCAGGATGTCATCCGTCCTCTTCCTGAAAGCATGGTCAGTTACGAGGTTAGACCAGGTTGCTCAGGGTTTTATCGAGTCTGTTCTTGAAAATCTCCAAGGATAGAGAGCATACAGCCTCACTGGGCGAACTCTTTCAAGACTTGACTGTCCTTGTGGTGAAAAAGTTCTTCCCAAACAAGGTAGATAGGTATTGCTCATTGAGTTTTGTGCGAGCAAGTTTCAGATTGTCCTGATTAGAAAACATACAGTCTGATTCAGAAACAGTTGACTGTGTAAGGTGGCAGAGAGATTTGTACGAGTAAGGCTGTATGATTGGTTTCACAGGGCATTCACGGGGGTCTGATCACGTTGCAGTAAATTCTTGATCTCATGAAGAATTCCAGTCATGTCAGTGGAGCTGTTACATGGACATTTTAGGTTGGCAGCATGGATCCTAATGTTAGGCCCATGAAAAATAGATATCTGAATTAAATTTCATTAACTCATTGTGGGAATGTTGGCTCTCTGTGGGAAAAAGAAAAGCAGCTGTGATTCAGGGGATCAGTAATACAGGGAGCTTCTCAGCTGATATTGAGGTAGATCTCCAGGCTGCATGATGCTATGTCAAGTTATATCCTCAGAGGAATTGGTCTGTTTAAAATAAATCTAAAAGACATGATTTCACTCCCAAAGGCAAATGAAGTAACAATCCAAAAGAAGGTTCAAGGTGATAAGAGGGGGAAAAGGATCTGTTTCATGGATGTGGCTGCATTAAATGATGCAGAAATTTACATATAGTTGCATGTCAGTGTCAGGAGTAGTCACACTGAACAGTGTCATTAGCACTGGTAGAATATTGTATCTATTTTCAGATAAACAAAGACCGTGTGGTTGATTTTACCTCCTTACTTTCACAGAATGGTTAGCCTGAGTAATTCTATGGGTTCCGTGAATTCATAACATGCAAAGAGTCAATAATACATGTGGTTAATGAGCTACAAATTTACACATGCATTTCATTGTATGTCAGGCAGTCCAGCCGCCATGTGATTCTTTCAAAACTTTCTATTTTTTCAAAAATACTTTATAAAACTTTTTAACTGGTAACAATATACAAGGAGTAATATCCTTGAAGCTATATAAATTTACTGTCACCTTAATCGTTGCTCAATTTTTGCAGGGTTGCACATCTGACAGTTCTGTAGCACTCGTGTTCCTCACATGTAGGAAGGGATTCACCTACCTTTAGATATCTAGAGTGAAACATCTGGGCCTGGGTGTGCTGGTTTTGGCTGGGATGGAGTCAATTTTTTTCACAGTAGCTACTATAGGGCTATGGCTTGGATTTGTGCTGAAAACAAGGTTGATAACGCAGGGATGTTTTCGTTACTGCTGAGCAGTGCTTACACAGAGTCAAGGCCTTTTCTGCTTCTCACCCCACCCCACCAGCGAGTAGGCTGGGGGTGCAAAAGAAGCTGGGAGGGGACCCAGCTGGGACAGCTGACCCCAACTGACCAAAGGGATATTCCATACCATATGATGTCATGCTCAGCATATAAAGCCGGGGGAAGAAGGAAGAGGGGGACATTCGAAGTGATGGAGTTTTTTCTTCCCAAGTAACTGTTAGACATGACGGAGCCCTGTTTTCCTGGAGATGGCTGCACACCTGCCTGCCCATGGGCAGTAGTGAATGAATTCCTTGTTTTGCTTTGCTTGTGTGTGAGGCTTTTGCTTTACCTGTTAAACTGTCTTTATCTCAACCCATGAGTTTTCTCACTTTTATCATTCCAATTTTTTCCCCCATCCCACCGTGGGGGAGTGAGTGAGTGGCTGTGTGGTGCTTAGTTGCTGGCTGGGGTTAAACCAGGACACTAAGCTAGGAATGGTAGGTTCCTTTTATAGTCAAACAGTAAACATTTTCATAAGGTGAGTCATTCTAAGCTTGATACTTTAGATAACTATCTCTGGAGGAGGTGAATTCCCTTCTAGAGGTGCCTGTGTCTTTATTGCCTGTTAGAGGAGACAGGATTTACCTTATTCTAATCCAGATTTAGGCATCTAATTTGGATTAGGGCAAATAACTTCTACTGTAGTTTTTTTATCATTGCATTTTTATTGTACTGCTTTCCATATAACCATTTCTAGCTTTACAAAGGTGATCTGCATTCCTTGTCCTGACGTACAAAGGGCCTTACCAAGTGATTCAGATCTGTTTGTATACAGCAATGGATAGATTCAACACAAGACAAACATAATGCTATAGGGAACACAGAAACTTGGAACTGCAAGAAGAGAGAAGCTGGTTATTTAACAAATGATAAGTAATGGTGCTTAATTCCTTGAAGAAATTGCTTAAGCACCTTGCATAGCTAAGCCAGAGTATCTATATTATTACTGTTCTGTAAAAGAAACTGGAAGAATTATTTAATTCTGTAGGTAATAAATTGTTACCCACCAACAAAGGTAATAAACAAATGAAAAGGATAGATAAGAAAGCAAAGCTGAATTTCAGCTAGAGTGCTGCAAAAGTGATGTTCTTCCCTGATACTTTCCAGTGCCTAAGAACATTTTCTCCCTCTTGTGTTTGTTTTTTAAAAAATATGAGGAACTCCAGTTTATGATTTTTTAACCTTTTTTTTTTTTTTTACTAGAGGCCTCATTTGTAGCTTTGTCAGCTCACAGCTGTGAGGTAGGAAAGCCAGCACTGAAGAATTCTAAATGAGAGTTAGTTGTAGAAAGTATTCCCTAGTCAACAAGGAGGGTTGGTCTGTGTCAGCTGGGTTTCACTCTTGACTCAAAACGTTATTAATACTGACATGCTGGAACTGATGCTGTGCAGTATAAAGCCTCACATACTGTGGTATTTTCTACAGTAGAGGGGTACAGGGAGTCCCCAGGGCTAAGACGAAGCCCTGACTCCATTGCTTCTCTCCTGTTAGTCGCTTGGCCAATTCCCTGACCATCACCAGAACTCTTTATCTATGCCACTATTTCATTTGCTTCTCTGAGGTGAGCCCTAAGGAGAAAGCAGCAAGATGATTTCAGCCTTGCTGCATAATGTCTTAAGATCTGTTGTTCAAACAGTGCATCCCTAATCTAGCAAGCTGAATAAAATTCTGCCTTGGATTGACTCACAGGCTGGGTGGGAAATGAATAGCTATGAAGGGAGGGCAAAGTGCCTTTAAGGGCCTTCCTGCGCTCTGATAATGTCACAGAAAGAAACAGTTGTGGTTGTTACAGCTGTGATAGTCTGATGACAGAGGATAGGAAAAGTTTGCAGGTGGAGGCAAGAAGTTTTATTTGACCAGCTAGCCAAAATGGAAAAGAAGAATTAAGATCTCAGGCATACACAATCTTCTAAAGTAAGTATATGCACTAGGGAGTTACATTTGAAAGAAAAGAAAACTCCTCCTTGCTCTCTCAAGGTATTTCTGTGTACAAAAGAATGGAAATTTTTCAGGTCAGTGAGAACTGTGGGCATCAGAAATGCGTTTTAAGCTGTATCTTAGGAGACTTACCTGCTGATATGTTTTAGCTATCAATACAATTTACACAGATTTTTTTCACGTGCCTTCCCTTCTGAAAACATAATATACACTGGGAAAATATTTATGGTCTTAGCCCTCACACTAGCAGAATAACAACAGTCCCTATTTTAGTTCTCTGTCCCCAACTCTGCTCTAACTGTATCACAAAGACTCATGGAATAAAGTGAACCTCCTTCCTCACTTATACTCCTTTCCCTTGTCTGGGGCTGCCTCCAGAATACTATTTTGACAACACAGCTATGTTGCCAAGAAGGTACATATGCAGTTAAATATAATACTTGACATTTACATACCTCTTTTCTTTCTTAGATCTTGAAGGGAACTATAAAGAAGTGTAAACACTCCCGTTGTCATTTTATACACAGTGAAAGGAAGACACAGTAAGAGGCAGAACTGAGAACAGAACCAAACCTTATCTCTAGACATGAGCTTGTCATTTTAGACCAATTATATTGTGTAGTTTTGGTTTTATGGGGAAAAAAACATATATTTGAGACTCCAGTGTGCAATGTGCGTGTAGTGATGTGTCTCATTAAGAGTGCCTTCTTTGCAGAAATAGCCCGTCTAAAAACTCTTACTGCCCTGTACAGTCTGCTTAGAGAGTTTCTGCTCAGTGTTCTTCCTGAATAAATAAGAAAGGAGGTTATTTTCATGTCTTGGTTTCTGACTAAATTGCTGATAGCAGTCAAAAATCTTTCAGGGGGAAAAAAAAAATAATCTTTGCTGAGAAAAGCATAAAGGAAGTTTGTATCTCTTAGACTAATTCTATAACCTTTTGGCTGTAGATCTGAATATATTTATGAGTAAAGATGTGATTTATGCTTCAAGTGAAAAGAAAGATGATAAAGATGAATTAGATCATCCAGTCTATTTGATCATCAAGTAAGCTGCAGCGGCAATTCTTTGATAGAGAACAAAATCATATTAAAATGATAAGAACAGAATTAACAGGGAACACAGGAGAAGGAAAAAATGATAAAGGAGATGATTTTAGGAGACTAAATAACAAAAAAATCCTTGAATTGTGAATAAAATTAGCTCATTGTGAAATAAAGGCTCCCAATTTGATTTTGGGAGCTTAAATATCAAACAGCGCTGTAGAATTACGTCAGAAACAGCAGTTCCACAAGCAGGCAATTAACCACAGTTAGGATTAGGAGCAGATAGTCAGGAGACTGTGTATTAAGCTCTTCCTTGGTATGAAATCAGAATTTGATTTAATTATTGACATAAGTAGAGCTGCTGCAGGTCACATAAGAGTTTCCAGTTATACACATTGTTGTTTTCTATTTTCATAGACCTGTTTCATCATCTCCAGAGTGAGACTGATTCATGCCTCTTTCAGGAAACATTGTAAGTTTTGTCAAAGAAACACAAAGTTCTATTTTTTGTTCTAGTGTTTATTACAGATCTGTCGTGGCACTGCTCACAAATGTTCCCCCTTTGGGAAAAAATGACAAAAACAAAACCTGAAAATCAATTTAAAAATATTTTCTGTTTAAAGAAGGAAGTATTGGAGGACTGAAGTATTTTGATTTGCAAAGGAAGGCTAAAGTGAAAAACACGTGGGATTTGGATCCAAACCCCACATATCCAAATTTCTGAACATTGAAAAAGGCAGGGGATAATTATTTATCTTCATTCTCTGGGGCTTAAAGAGACATCTGGGTTTCAAATAAACTTAATGGGTGCAACTTAAACAGTTTACTTAATATTCTTGAGCAGAATAAACTGGGTTGTGTTTATTACTGGACACAAGAAAGACTGTGAGGAACACTCTTCTTTTTTTTTATTCCAGCATTACTGATTAAGATCTTCCTAATTTTAAAGTTTAGTCCACTATTTGGAGAACAAGTTTACCCTTTTAAATTAGTGCTGTGCATTCCTGTATTATGGTTGCCTGACTGTAAAAGTTCCTCCTGGGCAGAGTGTCCCTGAATCCCTATTAGAGCTTTGTCTTTCAAAGACAAAACAGAGTGGTTTATGCTGCTGTGTAAGCTGAAAATTCTGGTTCTTAGGCACATTATTTGACACTTCACAGTGTGAAGCTATTACTAATTAAACAGCCTCGTTTTATGAAGTTTGTGAACTTCATACAAAGTTTAGAAAATAGTGTCTACACTTAATACCAACAATCCAAGGTTAGAAGCTAGGTACTTATTTATTCACGAAGCTCTGGGCATTCAGGACTTTATAGCTCCATTTTGTTCCCTACTTGATTACTTGAGCCTGTTGAAGATTTTTTTTTAGTTTTTATTTTTTTTTAGTTTTTATTTTTTCCCATTACAAACTTTACAAGTTTTCTACACAAAATTAGTAATCTCCGCATGGTGTTTTTCTCTTAATGCTTGATATTGGTGCTGTGTAACATGAGTTAATATCAAGTCAATGATAAGTTCAAGTGCAGTAAATGTCTTAGAAGGGAGATGACTGAACCACTTTGATGGAATCTGTTGGTAAAAACATACAAGGAATACACAAGCAATACAAAGAAAAGGAGGTCAGTGAAAAAATAAATGAGAAACAACAGAGGAAAGGAGATGGTAGAAGAGATCAGAGACACATTTAATGCAAACAGACATCACAAAGAAAGCAAAGGCCAAGAATTCTACCCAAAAAGTGGAGCACCTTTAAGTCACCTATGACATGCATTATTTCCATCTGTCTGTTATGGCAGGACTATCATTGTACTGGTTTAGGCCGGGACGGAGTTAGTTTTGTCTCCAGCAGCTACCGTGTTTTGGATTTAGTGTGTGAAGAACGGTGATAGCGCACTGATGTTGTTGGTTGCTGCTAAATGACCAAGGACATGTTGCAGTTTCCCAGGTTTTGCTAATGTGCAGGTGCAAAAACTTGGGAGGGGCAGAGCCAGAATAGTTGATTCAAACTGGCCAAAGAGAGTATTCCATACCATAGACGCCATGCCCGGTATAAGTGAGGGTCGGCCGGTGGGCCTCTTTCCTTAATGTTCCCTTCTGGTTGCTTTTTGCTCCCTGCTTTTCCTTTTTCGTTCATTCTTCATCTGTTTGTTCCCTCACCTGCTTTCTCTGGAACTTGCTGTTCTGGGATAGCTGGGAGGGAACATCCCTGCTCCCTGACTGCTGCTTGGGATGGGCTGTATCGGTCATCAGGTGGTGAGAAATTGTGCATCGTTTGTTTTATATATTCTATTATCCTTATATATGATAAGGATAATAATATATATTATTAATAATAATAATTACTGTTATTATTATTATTATCATTAATATATTTTTATGTTTTTCCTTTGCTGTCCTGGTGAACTGCTTTTATCTCAACCCACGAGTTTTTTCTTTCTCTCTGATTCTCCTCCCCACTCCACTGGGGAGGAGGGGAGTGAGTGAGCAGCTGCGTGGTATTTGTTACCATCTGGGGTTAAACCATGTCAGTCATCCATAAGCTTAGCTTTAGGCAAATGTCTTCTTTGGATAGTGCTCTTCTGCGGCACCCATTGCCTTTGTAAATTCCAGCTTGCAAAATCAGTCCTCTAATTCCTGTCTTTTCTATTGAGTTTCTAGCAGAACTCCATTTTTGCAAGTCCAGTGATTCATTTTGTAACCTTTTCTTTGTGGGGAGGAGAGTTTCAAAACAGAATGAGGGTGTGGGCAGTTTCATGTACATCTGCTGATCTACTGACCTTTACTAACCTTTTACCTTTTGGTTAAAAATGTATTGTGTAGCTCAACACAAGCTGGAAGAATGGTAATGCAGAGATGAGTCTTCTTGTTGCCACACTTAGCAAGCAGACTGATTTTGTTTTCACTTTTAAATTTCTTATATTTATAATGATGGCAGAATGTAGAGTTTTCTTTTCTCTGGAAAAGAGGCTGTATGGCACAGAAATACATTTTTAAAATACATTTTAATGTACCTAGATAGTCTTGTCTCCTGGTCTCCAAGTCAGAAATCTGAGAACAATATTAACCTATAAGAGGAAATTTCAGATATCTAGAATGAGTTCCTCAGTGTTCATTCAGAGGTCCTCAGTCGCATGTACAAGCCAGACTGTTCTCTTCAGCAACTGTTGTTTGTTTTTCCAAAATTAATGAAGGTTTCTGTATCAATCATTTGCTTACTGTTTTATCTTGCTTATTCAGTTTTTCCTACCCTACAAACATATTCACATCTTCAAAATAATAGACACCAATGATGTTTCCTCAAAAATCTCATTACTGTGTTTGCAAGTCAAAGCAGAGTTTGATCTTTTGTGAATAAGGGCATAATATTTATTTTTTTCCTACCATGGCAAAAGTAGCATTGATGAATAAATGTTAAGGAGCAGTTCTTCAGTCCGAAACTATTTCCCCTATATAAAACTCATCTTTGTACAAGATACTCTGTGAAGCGCTGGTCTAACCATGCTTTAAGGGTAATAACTGCTGCTTTGTATAAACAAAGTCTTCCACAGACTTTGCACGCAGCTTTGACTTAGATAAAGTGAAGTCAACACAGAAACTAATGCCATTTCTTCATGTCACTCTTTATCTGCATTTTAGCTTGAGCAGAAAGAAGGAAGAGAAATCCAGTCAAGTGAGATCTGGCTTATGGCACTGGCTGCTCGAGTCAGGTATTGTATTGCTTGTCTCCTGTTGCTACTAGAAATTTACGTCTTGAACCATGAAAGTTTCCTCTAGGGCTTGGAAGAAGAACTGAAAAGATAATGAAAATGTTTGCTTGGGATGCACACGAATTTGGTAGGCGGGTCATGTATTTTGAAGATATACTTAACAACAGTAACACTCTTATAGATGTTCTGGAGAGTAACACTTATCTCCCATATCATTTGGAGCATGAGTTAGTCACTTTGTCATTCATTTCAGCAAAACAAAGCAGAGTGAAGGGTCATTGTCATTCAATTTCTTGGCACAGGTACAGTGCATAATTTAATGGCTTGCAGTAGCCAAATGTGAAGTTAGCTGCAGAGGCAGAGGGCCTCATAGATTTCCCTTTTATCATTGTTCGGCAGAATACGGTAGATAATTTCCAAAGAAAATATGTCAGTACAGCTGTTATGCTGTTGATAACTTTTCTTTCATCTGTGAAATCGCTTTTAGACTTGGTACCTGCCTTGAACACGAGCGCTACATCTTTGCTACGCTGCTGGATTCATTTGAAAGATACCCTGCTGCTGGAGCTTGGAAGGGGTACTGTTGAATTTTAAGGGTTTTTTTGGACTCATGCAATGATCACTGAGGACAGGCATCACTGATAAGATGTTTGCATAACAGTTTTCAGAAACAGTAGTAGAAAGTAAATGTTGTAAAAGTGGGGATAAAGGGAACTTTCTTAACACTAGTCTATCTTAAGTATCATTCAGTATTCAGCTGGCTCTTCTCTAGTGTCTGTTCTAATAATACCTTCCCTGATTGCAATATTTTTAATAAAAACATGCTCATCTACTATCTCCAAAGTAAGCAGATATCCATCCCACTTAACAAATTCATTTGCAGAGAGGTAGGTGGCAAAACAGGAATTCAGATCTCTGTGCCCCCTAGTTCATGCTTACTGCTTGAACTAAAAAAGGAGCTCTTGTTATCTCAAGCCAGAAAACATGCTTTCAGATTTTGTCCACCCTTTTTTAATACTATTTTGGGATGATGTTTATCTCTAAAGAACCACATGATCTTAATTCAGAGGGACACTTACTGCAGCCTTAAAAGTATGCTGCAATCTCTAACTGGTCAATGCTGTTTCCAAGGTGTGAGTGCTGATTAAGGAAAAAAAAAAAGAGGGAGAGAAATGTCAATAATAGCATGATGATTTTAACTAAGATATGGGTATTGACATGAGGGGATCATGTGCATTCAGTAAGAGCTGCAAAACTTTTTTGTACTTACTATCATATATATTGAAAAAAGTAGATTTTTAAAGATTAATGTCTTTATTTTTTACTTATTCACCCCCATTTCTAATAGGAAAAAATATGCTTTTAACTGTTTTTTTTTCTTCTATTCATCTTAAGAAGCTGAGGTTCTGGTTCCCTGTATGTCTTGCAGGTCATGAGCTAAAAAAATCTGAGCTACACTAACTCCTTTTTTGCGTGTCCCCATGTTGACAGTAGAACTCCCTGCAGCATTCTCAGATGCCGCAACAGGGTGGGGGTGGGGGGTGCATGGAGAGCAGTAAAATGTTATTTATGCGAACCATATCCTTGTAGAGCAGAGAACAGACTTCCTTTCCAAAAAATTATCTCTTTGCCCAGATAATTAGTCTGAGCTCGAAACAGCAGGAAAAATAGTACCTGTCTATTTTTGCATCTGACTGTTCACTTTACTCATGCAATGATTTAGAGACAGGAGGCACTCACTTTGTCTCTTCTGGTTACCTGGAGATTAACTCATTGTAGTCTGAGGAGGGGAACTAGTTCTACGGTTGCACACATAGGGCTTACAGCAGCGGTCTTTCTGTTTGGGCATGTAGGGATACGGATGCATAAATCCAGTGCCTTTCTTAACCATTCGAATAGTGTGCTCGCCTCAGACGGCATTTCCCGCTGTTTACAGAAGCTGCAGTTTCCCTTTGGGAAACACTTCGAGCTAAGCTACAAATGACTCTGTCTTTTATTTTGGTCTACCCACAGTAGGCTATTGGCCTCAAACAGGCAATAACCAGTGTGAACACATGTTGTCTTACCTCGATACCAGTTTTTCGCCTATTAGATTGTTTTTCTTTTAAATAAACAAAGAAAGCTGTGCTTTAGTGGCCGACTCATTTATTTGAGTGGGCAATAATGTCTCACTTTAATATTTGCTCTGTGGTCCTGTAGCATGAAGTCTCAGATTTACCAGTACAGTATAGGTCAGGATCCTGTAAAAACAAACAAACAAACAAACAAAATCAAAACATGTCCTGATATCAAAACTATAAATCTAAAATATTCAGAAAAAAAAAATAGTAAGGGCTTTCAAAGTAATGAAGATGGCTGAAATGTAAAGAGACTGCAAATGCAGCCAACCAAAACCATTCTTTTTTTTATTTGTCTTCTTTTAAAATATATTTTATCAATATTTTATCAGACTTTTCAGCTCTAAAGTCATCAGACTCACAGTTAAAAGAGTAAGAATTGATAACGCTGTGGAACAGCATTTGTATCTCCATAATGAAGATTTACCCATAACCAAAATGTGAATATAATGTTCTAAATGACAACCCCAGTAAGACAAGTCTGACATGACAGTCAATGAATCAGAAGTCCTTATACTCCCTTTTGGCTTGATTGTTGCGTAACTATTATACAGTCCAGCAGAGTGCAATCGTCTCCAATGTAGCATTTTATATACATTACGCAGGCATGAGTTATTGCTAATGCAGCATGCCTTTCTTCTGCATCAGTGCTTTTCTGATTATTCTGAGAACTAGTGTTAGTGTATCCTCTAAGTATTTATAATATATGTTTTGTGCCATTTGCACTGTATAAATGTGAATTGGCAAAATGGAGGTCTTTGCAGAAGAGTTTAAGAGCTGAAGTGATGGAATAAACTGGTATAACTGGCAGAGGGGAGGTGTTGCTTTTAGCAATGCGAAAATGACGTGTTTCTCTGAAATTGCCCAGAACAGAGGTTCTCATACTTTTGTCCTTGAATCACTATTGATCTTAAGGACATTCACTTTTCATATCTGATGATTCTCATTTTATGCTGCCTCTCCTTATTTTTAAATCCTACTATATTGCACTCAAAGATGGCCAAATGCATTCAGCGCTTTCATAATATCAGCTTACTCACTTGGCCACAGGCATGCTATCTCACTGTTAACAGGAGAAATCATCCACATAATTGAAACCGAGAAGGAAGCTGTCCTGCCGGATGTTCTCTAGAAGGTACTTCTCCTTAAGAGGGTGATTAATCTCATCCAACATTTGCCATGAGCAAGCTAGGTGTCTAAAAGTTAGTTGTTTATGTTCTGTTTATAAACTATGAGGAGAGATAAGAATCTCTTAGACGTATCTTAAGTTGGGCTCTGTCAGCTTCTAGAAGGGCTTGTTGCTCTCCATTGTCTCCAAAGAGGCAGAGCTAATTTACCCTAGACACTGATTTTTTAAGTAGTTACAGTTAGGTGAGGTGAAGTCCATCATCAGGCATTACAGCGTGTTGTGCAACGAATACAGTCCATTGTGACATGAATTCACTTTGCCAGTTGCTCAGCTTGGCCAAATAAAAAGCAGTTTAGAAGCAGAGGCCATTAAGACAAGCTACCAGAGCACCAAGACCAAGGGAATGTTTTCAGCACTTCTCAGAAGCACCTGAGGACCCATACCTAATTATGAGAATGCATAGATCCACCTTCTTATTCCTATTCTTCTGATAGAGACTCCTGGAAATCTCATGTAGTAGTTATAACCAGTTGAATTAGAAAGAATGACTTACCTTTGCATTATTATTGCAGTCACATTTTAAATTGATAATCTTAGTTTTCATACCCAATTTTTGCCTTTCTTGCTTCTTTTATGTTCATCTTTCCTAAACTAGTCTCATACAATATGCTTTGCTATAATGTCACCTGTGAAATAAAGCTGAAAAGCTTTTTGGGGGAATATCCATGTGAGAAACTGCCTTCCAGCTCATATCTACTTTACTTTAGTGACTCAGATATCTCTGGTTTATTTGATAACATGCACATATTAAAAATAAGGCATACTGATTTATTCCAAATTTCTACTTGCAGCTAGGAGCAGTGACTGAGCTCATTTGCATAGCCCAGTCCCTTACACTTTCAGCTCGGGTTATTTGCAGGACTGGGTTCATTGCTTGAATTTGCATCTCTAACTGAGTAGAGGTATTCAGAATTTCATTATCTGTGTGCTTTAAAAACCATGCTAAAATCCTTTATTACTAAAAGGAGTTCAAAGCAATGAAACTTTAAACACAAATCCCTTGAGCTATTATGTAAGTGTCATGTATTGCACAAAATTTAAATTAAGTAACAGTAATAGTAAAGAGAAGTTAAGCATGGAACAAAGAAATTTTCTATGCTAATTTAAATTTGTTTTCTTGTGTTCAGATCTGCAGTTTCTCTGGAAAATGAGTTCATCTCCTTCTCAGTCCAATGTTGACTTAATAGCTTTAACTTGACTGTCTATGTAAAATTCAGCTTTACGTTCTGGGGTTTCACATCTTTCTATTTGGCACAAGTAACTGCTTTATTTCTAAATGTCTGTATAACAGTGTACTGGAAGAATACTTCACTAGCATGACACATAAATCAGAGGAGATTTGGGATTTCTGTATTTTGTATCTCTGTTGTTTCTTGTCTGTCTAACAGTTGTAAATGTTCACAGAAGGTTTAGATAGCAAATACTTACCAAGAAGAAAATCTTTCCCTTTTGCTCAGCCTTCCCAGAAAGTTGCTTTATTTTTGGATACAGATCCATATTGTGCATATAAGTACATGTATATTTGTTTTATATATGCGTTGTATGCTATACATATTCTTTCCCATAATATAAAGTATTTATGCTATATATAAATATGTATAAACTATTTATGATATATATAAATATGTGTGACAGTTAGTTGTTCCTTAAATCAAATCCAGTTGAGTCCTAGCTTGGTGAATGCCATGCACCTCTTTATCTGGTTAAGTTTAAAGTAATTTTCTAAGCTTTCTATGACTGTGTTTAAAAAATGCTTGGTGAGATCCATTTGCCTAAGTTAGATTTTTAAATGTTACGAGTCTACGAGCAAATCACCATCTACCCTCTGTATAGCCAGTGGAGAGGAAATAGATTAAATTAACTGGCTTGTGGATGTGCATATTTTTATTAAATTTAAAAGATTCTGGTGTGATTTAATGACTTGCATTCCATGTAACTGGGTCGTAGAACTAATTCTCAGGGTGTTTTTGACCTCGTAGAACTCAGTTTCTGTCTCTTCACAAGATAATTCTGCCTTCTGCCTCAGGTGGGACGATCTTTGCAGGCAGGTTTACAAGACAGGGATTGATTGAAAGATGAACTGACACAACACCTCCCTGCCTTCTTTTTCTAAACCTGGTTATCCACAATGTGTATGGCTCTATTCCTACCTAAAATTTTTATTCAGACCATTGAGATATCTGCAGAAGGACCATTTCTGCAATGAAAATGGAAAGTTCAAAAGCAGAGCTATTGAACTCGGGTTCTGGTCACAGATCTTTTACTGCTGGTAGTTATCTTAACTGCATCTGTAAATACATTTTTACTCTATATAATATGCCTTTGCAATATTGGTGAATAAAGTTAATCAGTAGAACATAACAGTTTACCTTTATTCCATTTTACCCATAGAAATAACTTACAGTTTGAGAGCCATATATGTAACCACTATCAATTGACACACCTGTCAGATACAGGAAGCTATCTGAATGATCTATTACTTTAACTCTTTTTTTTTATTATTTCTGAGACATCTTTAGATGAAATCAGACTTTTGTTGCAGAACAGTGTTATTCTCTGGAATAAGTTGGTGCAAATTATATTTTCTGTGATTAGGTAATTCCTTATCTCTGTGTATTGTAACACCTGCATTTTGGACCATAACCATTTTATTTTTCATAACGAAATTAAACTGATTGAATAGTTCTGCTTCTGCTTTCCACTTCTTCAATTTGCACTACCTAAGCTTAGGCGGTTCCTCTAAACCGCACACAGCCTTGCTTCTTGTTAACTGTACTTAGAATTCATGGCACTTTCAGCCATGAAGTAGGAAAGAAGTGCCATTTAGTATCAGCTTGATTTGAGCACTCATTCATAAAAGCTTTTAGCTTTGATTGGAATGACAACAGCGCCAATTCTTACCCTTAGCAGAGCTTGCTGTACACTGAAAATGAAGAATTTCAGTGAGCTCCTCTACCTCTATGTGAAATTAAGAGATAGAGGATGGCCTGACATCCAGTTTGGTAAGGTAGCGTGTACCACATTTTTCTGAATTAACTTTACATAGGAGCTAATAATAAAACTATAGGCATTTAACCTATTAACTCATTAGCACATAGACACAAATATTTAAATCTTAAGCTGGCTTGAAATCTCAGCATTGGCTACTGATACTGTTATATGAATTAGAGTCCATTCTTGGACTTGTTCTTAGCAGATGAACTGCTAGAACAATATGAATGCCTCTACAGTTAACTAATTTCTTTCTTCTAATTAATTGCTTGCTTTCTGTGTTACTTCTACAGGCTTGTGAAGATAGTCTTTACATAGGGAACAGTAGCAAAGGCTAATATCTGATGTCATTAGAAACATTACTGGGAAAAAATTGTTGGGACTGTAAAGTACAAGTGTTTTAGAAAATATATTTTGCCAACATGAGACTGTTGGATAGCTGATTGCTTATTTTAATAATTTTCCAAATGTGTGGAAGGAGGGTTTCTGGCTAAGAGATCTAAACATATGTGACAGCTGAAATGCTGTTGGGTGCCAATTGTTAACATACACATGCCTTTTAGTGTCCGTTGCTATAACTGAATGTAGTTACAACTGAGTGTACCTTTAAAGCTGTGCAAAGGATTTATAACATTAGTCAGTACTGTATTCCATCTCTATTTTTTTTTAATAGCCTGTTCTTTAACCTAAAATAGCTATTATGTTTTTCATTAATGTGCTTTCTGCTGGGCAACTAAGATTATCGTGAGTCTCTATCCTAAATAGATAGGAAGTAAAAATTTTGGGTTTTTTCGGTTAGGACCTCTTATGAATGGTATCCTGGGAACTAGAAAGAATAATCATCAAGAATCAGGTTTTATAGAAACAAAACCTATAGTGTGTACATAAGAATCATCATAGATTCATGACATTGTGGATCAGATTTAATAATATATATATATCAGCTGCTTTATACTAGTATTGAAACAGAAATCTACCTTAAATCTTATTTAACAGTGCAGGCTATTAGGTCCTTGCATAATCAGAGAAGTACATAATAGTAGAGGGAGTTGATGAATTTGATCATTGATGTTCACCAGTTTTGAGACTTAAAAGCTTACTCCAATATTCAGATTTAGCAGAAAACAAAACACAGAGCTTCCCTTAAAGCATGTGATTAGCGTAATACAAATATTTTGGGCTTTCTCTGTGATTAACAAACCATTTATTTTCAAACTATGGAATAGAAGGGATGAACCAACACATGGCTGATGTGATATATGCATAACAAGTGCTAAACTGATTTAGTGTTGTTTTGTAAGTAAATTATACACTTTTAAATCACTTTATTATCAGACTTACCTCCATTCCCTAACCCAGAGTTTGTTGCTAGGATAGCTGCTCTCAGTGAGCTCATTCCTTAACAAAGGCAGTACTTAAAAACTGATGGAGAATTCCTTATTTCTCAGTAGATGTACCTGGCTTGCTGGGGTTTTCATTTTCATAGGGGTCTCTTATTTCTATCCAGAATTTTTTTTTTTTTTTGGGGGGGGGTGGGGTGGGGTGGTGTATTTGTGCTGTGCACTGCATGAGCACTACATCTGTCTACGAATTTTTTCTGACTGTACGCGAGAGCTTGGGGTGACAGTAGCACTCTAATGCAATATTTTTAGGCAAGCTCAGTCTTACAAATGCTTTAAGACAGAATGCATTGCAACAATCAGGTAGATTAGCGGTTGCTCTGGCAAAACACTTGCTGTTATGCGATCCTATACCTTTAAATATTTCTTACAAAATCTTTCCAGTTTCATTGTGTGTTACTTCTCTGCATCCCATTATTTCCAAATACTTCAACAAAATATCTGATATGTTAGTGGCAGTGTTGTTTCCACTCTTTTCCTCTCCTTTCACCTGCCAAACTCCTTTAATTTCATGCCACCATTTTAATAGTAGTTAGGCTGAAAAATAAAGAGAAAGCTGTCAACAACTGTAAGAGGACTTGAGAGTCCAAGTAAAATATTCAGGGACAATTGTCTAAAATCCCTAGCAATAGCGATCTTTATAGTCTCAATAGATCCTTTTGCAACAGAGCAGGCCAAACCTCTAGAATTCTCACTTTGAGGGCTTTTTTTCTCCTTCTTTTCCTTCTCTTTCCATGAGGTCTCTTCCTCTTCCTCCTACTCCCCTTTCTTGTTGTCTCCACCTTGTGAGTTTCTTACTGTTACAGTTTTAATGTTTTCACTTGTTCCAGCAGCTTAAGTAGAAAATACTGGGGTCAGCCTGAGGCTGCACCGCTCTTTCTTGTACAGAAGTTAAGAAACACAAACAAGACTGACCTTATTAGCACTTGCTTCTACATTTTCAAGAGCAATGAAAAGGGAGCTGTGCAGACCAAGATGACACTTCCCTGCTTAATAATCATTCTTTCTACTTGTTCTCTGTGAACAAAGCAAATGCTTCATTGGCTGCAACTTCAAAAATCTGTAGGTAGAATAGGGAACTACAACTGGAGAGGTTAAGTAGCTTTTTTTTTTTAAAGAACTCTTTCTGCAGTTCTAAAATCTTCAAAGATAAGTGATACAGTATTGATTATTATCTATTTTCTTTAAATAATAATGAAAGTAGTAATAATAATAATAGTAATTCTTCAAAATTAGACTAAAACAAAATTCACTATCTGAGCACCCCTAAATTTTGGGAGAAGGAAGATTGGAGGAAGGAGATTTTAGAATCCTTATAAGAACATGAGGTTCTATTGTCACCTTAATGACTCAACACCAAGACCTAAACTGTCTTTTTTTGCCTATCCTGACTCAGGCAGAAAACATACCTGAGTTTGGTTTTCAGCCTTGCAGGGACCTGGCTTAGACACTGTACAGTAGTGATGCCCTCATTCTTTCCTGCTCACTTAGTTATCTTTGCAGAAAATACGACACACTCACTGGAACCAAGACCCCCAAATCCCATCTGCCACAGAAGGCGTGAAGGTCCAGCTAGCAGGCCAGAGGGTCACTTCTACATTTGCCAATAAATATTTAGCTAATTCAGAAAGAAAAATTTAAACAGCAAGGACTGAAAAAATCCTGCCTTGATATGTCTCATTTAGTTTAGTGTTTAAGACTGTCATCTTCAGACCCAAGCTTGAATTTACTTGGGGACTTCTGGAATGCCTTTTCTTCTGCTTAAAAAAACCACTTTCTTTGCTCTTAATAGTATGTTGCGAGAGGTCATGTTTATATGTAAGATAAAAGCTTTTCAACTCTCTCAAATAGGAGAAGAAAACAAACTCTGATGTCTCGGAATCTGCAGGAGCGCACTACAAGCAGGGCTGTCAAATAAAAGGGCAACAGCACTACCAACTCATGTAAACAAACCAATAATTTCTTGGTTTGGAACAAAACAGTAAGAAGGAATGTTAAATTTATTTCTCACTGGCCTAAACAAGATTAAAAAAAAAGATTTTCCAGTTTTCCTGTAGAATGAAACATTTTTTCTTTCTGTGATGATGGTCAAAGGAATTCCTTAGGAAGAGCCCTGCCCAGCACTTTTCTGTGGCCATCTGAGAACCTCTTCTGGAACAACTGACAAACTCTGCTAATGCAGCTTGTGTACCACTCCAGTCAATGAGGAGATGCTGTCATCTCACAAATTCCTGCTGATACAACTCATTCATTATATACACAGTTTTGTCAGCAAAGTCCAGAGGAGAGAGGTACTCGTGGTAAAAGAGGGTTGAGCTGGAAATTAATTCAGTAAACTGGACACTTACAAATGATGCATTCGAAGGTGTTGAGGGAGCTGGCTGCTATCATTGTGAGGCCACTAGCATCTTTCAGAAGCTGTGGTGAGCAGGGGAATTCTCCAATAACTTGAAAAAATCAAATACGTTCAGTCCTTGGGGAGAGGAACTCTGGCTGCATACTGGGCTGCACTGGTAAAGGCAAAAGCTCCAGGAAAGTGATTATTCATCTCTCCTCAGCACTTGGGAGGAGGCCTGTTGCCACACTGTGTCCAGATTAGGGCTCACAGCACAAGGGAGATGCCGACAGACTAGGGGGAGTTCAATGGAGGACCGCTAAGGGGACTGGAGCACTTGAAAGGCTGAGGGACTAATGTGGATTTCATGGAGCTATGAAATTTTTACGTAGATACAGAAGCACATCAAAATCATTGCATGCAATCAACTTTGGTAGCACTTCAGGATAATTGTTAGGAGAGCTATAACACATATGTGTGCTTTGAAGTATGCAAGTACTATCGAAATAATTGTACAGAAAATGGATTCACTCAGCTCTGACTTGAAAGCCAGAATCCTGTGGCACATCCGGACAGTGACAGAACAGGATTAGGACTTTTTCAAAGTACTTCTTATGCAGAAATGTGTGTGGTTGAAGTCTTCCTGCTAAAGAGAGTTTCAATGATACCTGCTGTTACATCTGTTGCCGCGATGGATCCATGGATCTTCATATAGTGGAGTCTGAACTAAAAGGACATGTTTACAAAATGACTGGTATGGGTACCATATTTTTAAATTTTTAATCTCAGAGCAGTGAAATGTCATCAATATAGTTGTTGCTGGCATCATAAAGAAACTGTTTGTGATTCTGAACCAAATCTACCCCTTTCTTTAAACAAACTGTGCAACAGGTGAAGACCCATCACTAATTGATACAGGTACAGAAAGCTAAAAATAGTCATTCTGAAGGCTGATTTTTGTTTGGCTTTTAAATATTTGGCCAAAGAGTATGATTTCCCCCCTCCTCCATCAAATTTTCTCTCTTTGTGAGAAATTTTTCTTTGTCTGTGTGGAAAATTCTCTGAGAACCTCAGATAGCATAAATTGCCCTTGATTTACTGAAATTAGTACTCTACAGTAATTTATCCCCCCCCCCCCCGTAGTGATATAAAATGTTAAATGAAAAGGAACCCCTAAAGGTAAACCTGAATTCCTTAAAAACTGTGGTGGGTTGGCCCTGGCTGGACGCCAGCTGCCTACCAAAGCCACTCTATCACTACCCTCCTCAACTGGACAGGGAAGAGAAAATATAACGAAAAGCTTGTGATATAAGGACAGGGAGATCACTCACCAATTACAGTCACCGGCAAAACAGACTCGACTTGGGGAAAAATTAATTTAATTTGTTACTAACCAAAATCAGAGTAGGATAATGAGAAAATAAAAACCTAAATCTTAAAACACCTTCCCACCAGCCCTCCCTTCTTCCTGGGCTCAACTTCACTCCCAATTTTCTCTACCTCCTCCCCCCGAGTGGCACAGGGGGACAGGGAATGGGGGTTGCAGTCAGTTCATCACAGGTCGTCTCTGCCGCTCTTTCCTCCTCAGGTGGAGGACTCCTCACACTCTTCCCCTGCTCCAGCGTGGGGTCCCTCCCATGGGAGACAGTTCTCCACAGAATTCTCCAATGTGAGTCCTTCCCATGGGCTACAGTTCTTCATGAACTGCTCCAGCGTGGGTCCTTTCCACAGGGTGCAGTCCTTCAGGAACAGACTGCTCCAGTGTGGGTGCCCCATGGGATCACAAGTCCTGCCAGAAAACCTGCTCCAGCATGGGCTCCTCTCTCTTCATGGGTCCACAGCTCCTGCCAGGAGCCTGCTCCAGCATGGGCTTCCCATCGGGTCACAGCCTCCTTTGGGTGCATCCACCTGCTCCAGCATGGGGTCCTCCACAGGCTGCAGGGGGCCAGCCTGCCTCACCATGATCTTCACCACGGGCTGCAGGGGAATCTCTGCTCTGGTGCCTGAAGCACCTCCTCCCCCTCCTTCTTCACTGACCTTGGTGTCTGCAGAGTTGTTGCTCTCGCATCTTCTCACTCCTCTCTTCGGCTACAGTCGCACATTTTTTTTTTTTCTCCTTCTTTACTACGTTATCCCAGAGGCGCTACCACTGTCGCTGATGGGCTCAGCCTTGGCCAGCAGTGGGTCCATCTTGGAGCCAGCTGGCATTGGCTCTGTCAGACATGGGGGAAGCTTCTAACAGCTTCTCACAGAAGCCACCCCTGTAGCCCCCCCGCTACCAAAACCTTGCCACGCAAACCCAATATAAAAACCAAGCAAATATTTTAACTGAAATTAGACACAGTTTTAAATGAGTCCAGCTTCAGTGTATTTCAATGGAGTTGTCTTTTGAGATGTCCAAGTTTGAAGCTTAAGCCAAAGTTTGGGAGAAATAAATCTTTTTGGCTTCAAACAAAATAATCCGAGTCAAAACTGCTAAACTCTGCATGACTCTGCAAGTTATTTTCAGCTTGTGTCAGCTACGTTTTTAATTTCAAGATCTTTTCTTGGGGTTTTTTTGATTGTTTTGGTTTTTTTCTTTTTTTAAATTGTCTTTGGGAAAGCTCTTACACAGCAATCAGTCAAAAGATTGCCTGGTTCATTTAAAATATGAAGACTGAGAGTGTTCTTTAACATGAGATATTTCCTTACAACATGAAGGCTCGTTTTGAGAGGCTACTCAGGGCAGCCTCTTGGATTAACGGTATGGACATAGTCCATGGGTGGGTTGGTTTACCATGCATCTTCAATGTTCTCTGTATGCATCAAAATTTTGATGCATGCAACTTACTTAATTTTTGTGTTGCTTATAGCCTTTCTTCCCTTCCACTCTCTTTTTTATATAAAGAACATTATCTATCTATCTATCTATCTGTCTGTCTATCTGTCTCTTCATACCAGGTTGTTACTAGAGATGAGAAGCAGAATACTTTTCATATGTACTCAGAATACTGAACATAGAACAGTGAAGAAATCATATATCTTTTTTTTTCCTCTAAACCTCATTCCTGTTTTTACAGGCAGATACAGAAGTTTCCTGATGTTTTCATCTCCTTATTTCTGTCTAATGGCTTGATCTATTTTCAGATGCATTGATAATCACAAAAGTGAGATAATGCAGAAAGTACAAACACAGTTGTTTCAAAAGCTAACCCCAGTAACAGACACTTTTAATCTCCCCCCCATCTTCCTTTGTTTTATATTGTAGAAATAAATACAGTTATCTATTTGCTGTGAGAAAGGGAAAAGACTGAACTAATAACAGTCCTATCCCAAAGGTATCCTCATTCATATCTGGTAAACAGACTGCTGACCCAAAGCAAGAATATGAACACTGTTATAAGCAGTGCAAATATTGGAGATTAAGTGTAATTGAAAGTGCAGAATTTATGTTACATTTTAGCTGTTCATTACCACGTGCACGAAGCAAACATATATCAAATGTTTGAGAAATGCTCCAAATGTTACCCTTTCTCCATTTTTTCTTCTATTGGCACAATGTCAGCCACAGAATAATAGAAATCTGAAGTGCAGATGTTATGCTTTTTTGATAGTCAAATTTTTGCGACTTAAAAACAGGAAAAAGAAAGAGGAGGAGCAAGAGATTTCTCAAATGTTTGGTACAGAATGATCTGGGGCTAAATCTATAATAAGTTAAAAAATTATATCCTCTACCTGTCTCCTGTTTTTGGATGAGTCTAACTAGCATAGGTACTTAGGTCCAGATTCATCCCACTTAATTTTAAGCCCCAGATTTAAAAGCATATTGACTTATGCCCCATCTATGCTCAGTAGAGAGAGGCAGCTCAAGAGGGTAATACAGCCTACCCAAGACAAGTAGGGAAATCCTAAAC
This sequence comes from Phoenicopterus ruber ruber, assembly GCA_009819775.1. NCBI lineage: Eukaryota > Metazoa > Chordata > Aves > Phoenicopteriformes > Phoenicopteridae > Phoenicopterus > Phoenicopterus ruber. The sequence continues at coordinate 181,855,604 of CM020215.1, read as the reverse complement.
GAGCCTGAAAAAACGAGTCTCGAATTCAGGACTTCCCACTCCCGCGTGGACACCTCATCACTAGGCTACTCAGACAAGACCTGTCTTGCTTGCTTTCCCTGTCGTCCAGGCACTCACTCTGCAGCAGCCCAACTTCAACAGGAGGAAGGCACAGTGCTCTCTGCCGCTGTGGCTTTGTGGTAATGTCATATTCCTACAATATATATTTAAGCTTCCTTCCTCCCACAGAGGTAGACCTAGAGTTAGCCCTCTGTCTTAGCGTTCGGCTGCCACCTTCTACCCTGTTTCTAAGACGCTATTCTGGAGGCTGAAGCAAGGTGGTAGAAGGGTCTGTGGTGGATGTTCTCTTTATTTGGTCTTTGCTCTGCAATACATTTTGTTAAAAAGCTGCAACTCTGTTGCGTATTTCCATTGTTCGGCTGTTGGTATTTTGATTCAACAGAAAGTACTTGTAAGAGGGAGGGACTCTGCCTTCCCAGAGGTCAACTGAATGACCTCTACTGGAGAGAAGTGTCAGGAGCAGATGAAGAAGAGGCAGGGTGAGTTGGAGTTTGCAGCATAAGCAGAGACTAGGAGAGCATTGAACAGATGCCCAGACCTCAGGGGATCAGGAAACAAAAGTATTTTTCCTGTTGCTTGAGAGGACTGTGTAGAGTTTGTGCAATGCAGGGAGCCAGTAGAAGTTCCTGGAGCAAGGCTGAAGGAAAAGATACATTTTACATAGAAACAGGGAAATGGGATGACTTCTAAAAAAAAATTTGTCTTACAAAATAAAAAAAAAATCTATTTAAAAGTTTGCTATTCCATTTTTTTTTTCTAATAGTATTAGTAAGTCAAAGTCCCTTTGATGTTCTTAGTATTTTCACTTTAAGAAAAAAATGCAGGCACATCAAGGTCACAACTCTGTCTGATACAGAATCCCATCATAAAGCACCTTGCGTTCTCTACCATCTTGGTAAGCTGAGACAAAGTAAGCCAGTTTCTTGTCCTGGACATCTACTTCCATTTCTGAGATTATTTTAGATGTTGCAATAGAGTCCGAGCCTTTTCTAAGATAATTCGGATACCTAAAACAAAATACAGATTGATGTGTACTAGCCTTACAACTCACAAAGCAAGACCAAGATTTACTTAGGAAGATGTTCAGGCATGTGTAGATGTTTCCAACATGAAAATGAACATTGTCAGGAGAGCAATAACACTGATGAGGTGATGCAAGAACACTGAGTTCTGTGCAAACTCTAAGTTGTTTGGATGCTACCATGTAGCAAAGGAAATGGAAATTCTTAACAAAGTTTTCTATCCTTGTCAATCAAGGTGTATTAAAGATTTGAGATAAACAGACATATCAAGGAGTAAGATTCATGGTCATTGGCTACTATCCAAAAATTATAAGTTCGACCAATTCACTATTATTTATACACAATTCTCAAGTTTTAAAATTGATATGTATGTATGAAATTTATATTAACTTTTACGTGATAATAATTTCTCTTTAAATTGCATGTTGTGCTGCAATTATGGTTTTATAATTACACTGTAGCATAAATTTATAGTATTAGCCATAGAATTTGTTTTGTTAAGTTCTTGCTGAGAGTTAAGAACCACTCAGTATCAGAGAAAGCTGAGAAATTCAGAATACATTGCTTGCATATTGTCATCAATCTTTTAATAAAGTTTTTATTGCACTGAGGCTATTTATTTGATTAATATACTCTAGGTCTTGGTGTAAATTTTGTTCCTAGGCAATATGCTTAGTTGTCCTTTGCCATTTTTTTTTTTCAATTTTAAAGTTTCTTTGCTTTAGTTCAAAGAAACTTCTGACATTTGTGTATGATTGCAATGCACTGTGAAATTATATTAATCTATTTTTGAGAGTGAGCAAATGCTCTCACCCGCATTGTATTATCCATTGACATAACAAAATAGTAAAATTACAAAAGTAAAAGCTAAAACAAGAAGGAAAAGGCACAGCAACCAGGGAACTTGCACGGCTGCTCTAAAAAGGCTCCTGCTAAAGTGGAGCACAGTTTATTCCTTTCGTCTGTTTTTTTTCACATTTTCTTTGTGGCTGGGAGATAATGCCATTCATTTCTTTAAAAATCATTGCTAATCTGATTTAATGGTTTTGTGATGAGCACATTTATGTGACCGTGCCTGACATTAACATTAAAATATTTTCTGTTTAGATTTTCACAAAGTGGATTTTGTGTCATGTCAGTCTTTGTAAGATTATTAAAAATGTGTGAAATAGGCCAGATCCTTTCACAGTCTTTGATGGATGTTTGGAACTGGGAAATGAGATATGACCTGGATGATACAGAGTGGAATTCAATAGAGTTAACAGAGCTGAAGATGTCTGTTTGAAAGAAAATTAAAGCACTTCCATGCCACATATTACATTTTAAAAAAAAGATGAATCTCGACTTCGTGTAAATCAGCATAGATTCATGAACACCAAGAGAGGTCTGTGGAGCTCTGGCTGTTAACCGAGACCTGTCAATATTAGCAGCTTCAACCTTTTATTGTCTTTGCTTTTCAGATGGAGGAGTGATTTTAAAAACAACAGACAACATTGTCTATATTTTATTTTGTGATTGCATTACTATTTTAACGCAGATACTTGAGTCTGATTTCTTCAGATTTTGTTCCAGGTACACTGACTATAAACTGATTAATTTATGCAATTCATTACAGATCAAGTTTCTCTGGTTTTGTGTCATAAGCAGTCTAAACAAGCTGCATAACAGTATCAAGGGTGCTTGCATCCATATCCTACAGAAACTATTCAGATTCACGACTGAGCGAAGAGGTCCTCTTTCTTATCCTGGATATCCAAGACTCATCTTGAGCCTTCTTATCCACCTCTGTTCTAGAGGCACTGGCTGAAGTTTGCAGTTAGATGATGAAAGCTCTGATTTATAACAAATGGGATATTAATGTTTAGCTAGAAAATATATTCTGATATTGAGCTGTGATTTTGGGCGAGGGCTCTAAAACAAGCAAACAAAGTCAACTTATTTGTTTTAATTCTAATACTGTCATTCTATACCCTCTTTTTCTTGTTTTAATGCTCAACTTACAAGGTTCTGTATTACTTTAGATGCTTGCAATAACTGTCATTGTCTTTGAGCCCAGAAAATGTTCTTTGAAAAAACACTGGTAAATCAAAATGGTGGCTTTAAAACCCACTTTGTACACACATTATAAGATGCAGAAAGGAAAAGAAGATAAGATGCTTTCTCATTACCAGGTGAACACTAAGATGAAGGCACTTCCTACACAAGATTTTTGAGTTGTCCAATATTTTAATGCCATATTGATTCAGATTCAGCACCATTGCAATTCTTACCTTTATGCTCACTATACACAGGGCCATCTCATGAGCTAGTTACTTTAAACCTAGAACCTGACTGCGCGACATAAAACTTGGTTGGTCCACTATTTTTCTATTTTCATTTTTATAACACATTTTTTTTTCTGATGGTTTCACATCTCAGGTTTAACTCTGACTGTAATTACAATTATTTTAAATGACTGCACAATCCAACTGAAAAACCCAGGTCTAATTACGCCTTGGAATTTCCTTTAAAAAAGTGAGTTCCAGGTTTATGAAAGGCTTGACATGGCTGAAAAATTAAATGCCAGCTAGCCATGGCTTCTGCTTGTGTGTGGTGCTCTCCCTCCCTCTAATGGCAACACTACGGATATATTTTTAATTCATCTGATGACTTACTGATGGTGATAATGATCTTTAGACGAAGAAATCTTTCTTACAGACTGTCTCCGGTTCAGTAAAGGGCCTTTTTTGATAGCTCACCACACCTTTGTGTATCTTGCTAGAGGTGGGGGTTTGCTGTAGTTCTAGCTTTTCTCCTCTATAATTACTGCTTGTGCTAGTATGGAATAGCCCCTGTTGCTGCACAAACTGAAAGTGTAGCACCTAATGTCTCTAGTTTTGATGTCATTGACCACCAAGAGGTATTTTTTGTCTTTTGAAAAAAATGCAGGCTGTTAGTCTTTGATCCTACAAACTCTCTCAAATGAGATACTTCAGGGTTTTAAGGCCTTTAAGGGTAAGCAGGTTGTTATAGGATTAGCATATAGATATGGATTTTCTGTGTTCTGAGGCTTATCTTTATTATTCCATATTGTGCAGCAAGGGAAAATGACTGGGTAAGATCCAACCCAGTCAGGATTGAGATGTGAGTGCCAGGACAGAAGAACAACATGACAACCTGTCAGAGACACATCAGCTTCAGTGAAAATGTCTGTCAGAAGCAGCTTGGGTAGGGCTAGTGCTTACAAGTTTCATTAGAATACTCATTATTTTTAAATTTTTAGTAGAAAATAAAAATCATAACAATATATGCATACAATCACTTTAACTAGATGCATGAGGACTCCGGGGAGAGGAGAGTATTGCATCATAAGAAACCCTTGGGGACTGTAGCTCTAGGAAGTATCCATTTTGTGATGCATTCTTTAGTTTTTCTTACAGTTTTGTAGCCTATTTTATTTACTGTCTTGAATTCTCTATCTCCTTCTCTTGCTGAACTCAATATTTAGGGATTTTTTTGAAAAATATATCTTAAAAGTCACTAAATGTGTTTATTTCTGTCTCTTACATTATCGAGTCACAATGACTTGAGGAAAGGATAGCAGAACCATCAGAAATGTAATCTGATTTGATTTTATTAAAGTAACAATTACATTTAATTAGAAACTATTTTCTTTCCTGCAACCCTTCCTTCTTTTTTTTAAAAAAGCGTGTAAAACAAATTTTCTGTCTACTCAAATCATCTGGATTCCTGGGTCTGATTCAGCATTCATTTTATATGCCAGGATTTTGTATTCTATTGATGAATTCTATACATAATCAGTGTCATGCTCTTTTTATTCATATCAGGATTGAAGGACTTGATGCAAAATGAATTTTAATATGGTTCTTCAAAGCAAGTAATATGCTACTAGTTGACATGTAACTTGCTACATCAGTTGGGATTTTATGTAGTAAGACTAGTGAGCAATGACACAATACTTGTACTCACATTACATTGAGCCGTACCACATTCATACTAGATATGTGGTGAATTAATCTGTTGCAGTTTTTCCATTAGCAAATAATGATTACTCCAAAGTTATTATGATTTCAGCCTTTTGCTGACATTTGTTGTAGTTTCAGTGACATGCTATTACCCTTGTCACAATTTGGTGTAAAACATCTCTCATTCAAACACTATTCATTACCCTTGGGCTACACTTGCATTCAGTACATGTCAGTAAAGGGGCAGGAGGTCACATCTCAGTGAATTAGCTGTCCTCTGTGAAAAAATAACTCATCTCAGAAGATAATCTGCCTCTAAACAACTGTAACATTTCCATTTTTTAAAGTTAGATTCTATTTGGCTTATATACTGAAAGACCCATTTACAAAACATGTTCACACTGTTTCTTATTTCCTGGGTTGTCCTCAAATACCAATTTGTGCATACTGATCACTGAGCGACATTGTTTGAATGCATAGTATTGTAGTCTCAATAGAAGCTCTGAAGCCCACATCTTGAACTGCATTTTACTCCTCTTCTTTCATCAATGGTACATTGTGAAATATAGTCTCTTGTTTTTATAAATCATCTCTTTGAGTACCAAGTGTAATCAATTGTTATTTGATTATCATCTTTGACGCCACCTGTTAGTAAAAAAAAATACTGTGAATTTACGCTCTAATTGTAATCCTGTCAATGTAATTTAAACAACTGACTCATGCTGGAATTTTATGCACCTAGCTAAGTAGCCCTTCCTGAAATATATACATATGTCTAAACCGTGGGTCACTTCCTAGCTCGTAAGGCTGATTATATGGTGTGGCCATGGCTGAGCCTCAGATTCTTTCTCTGAAACACCTGGATGACAGGTCAAAAAAGAGCCCTTCGCTTTCACAGATCTTGAGTATGTGGCATAATTTCTTGCTCGGTGGCATGGTTTCACGATGGGTTGGAGTCCCCTACAATTAGAAAATGCTCCTGGATGGCAAGGTATGTTTGTTTCTATATGGGGGGAGGCTCAGACTGTTTATGTTCAGTGATGACATTACAGCTGGGTCCTGGATCTGGTGCTTCAGTCCCTATCTCGCCCCTTGGTGTTGCTGCTCATGTTGAGTTGGGGGTGCTCACGAGAACAGTTCTCCAGAGGCACCTCTCCTCCTGCCCACTTGCACAGGCTCACATTTGGTGATCCCAGCCAACCCTGTGTGAAGGCACATGTTAATGTAAGGAGAGATCAGTTCCTGACAACTCTCTGCTCTCAGCCTGGCTCCAGGAGATATTGAAAGGAAAACATCTTGTGTGGTTTGAAGTCTCTGAAGAAGCCTGGTCTTCCATTCTTTCAGCAAGAGATCTAACTACTGGAGCATTACATTGTAAAGCATGTGGCCTTACCTCCTTTGGACACGTTTTAAAGGAAAAGAGTGTGTTTTGCTAAGTTTTCTACAGGGAAAGCTAAGGCATCTGCTCTCAGCAGAAGATGCCCTCCCTGTGCTTCTGAATCTTTGGCTGATGTAGACTTCTGCTGGCTTCCTAATGGTCTACACTCTGTCTCAGCTTTGACCAAGAGGTGACTAAAGACACATGTCTTTGTTCAGAAACTCCTGCTGACCCTCAGCTGTCTTCTTCTAGATTACTCTACTTTCTCTGGATTTTATATGCCTATCTCTCCCCCAGCCAGAAGATAGAGAACAAATGACTTGTCCAATGAATCTGGGAGCCAGAGCCTTCCTTCATATGAACCATGACAACAGTTACTTTGTACGTGCTTAAGTCTCTTTTTAAAACTATCTTTAAAAGATCTATATGCCTTTTTCAGGTTTGACTGTTTAACACTTACTTTGCAATGTATAATGACTTCTCTCAGACTTATTAAAGCAAAGTAATTTTGGGGAGACTTGGTGAATTTCCTTGACACAAGCCAGATCCTCATTCCCTGAGTTACAACTATAAGACAAAAATCCAAGTTGTTTATAAAAATATTGCACCTCATCTAAAAAATTTACAATTTTGATTCCAGGTTTTAACCTCATGTAAATTAGTCTAATATAAAAATAAATTGGATAAGTCACAGAGACTTGGAAATCAGGATTCAAAGAGGAACCTGCCAGCTTTTCTACAATGTTTTTAATCAGATTTAATTGTTGTCAACTGTGTGATCTGTGCAGGTCTTAAATTTATGAGCTGATTGTAGGTGTGGTTATTGTTGTTGTAGCTATTTTGGAGCTGGAAATAGTTGGTTGTAATTAAGGATCTGCAGGTAAGGGGAGATTTTGTGTTCATTGAAAGGGACTTAGCAGGGATGCATGTGGTGTGACATAATTTTGTTCATTAGGATAAGAAGCTTTTATTCTTCTGCTGTAATCACCTCTACATGAAAAAAACTAGAGCTTGGTTCTGACTGGCTGTAGAAATGTACATGGCCCTGTTGATGAGCACTGAGTATATTTGCTTCTTGACTGTTCTCTAATATCGTTATATTTTCCCACCCCATACAAGTTGAACACATTTATTTTTAAAAAAAACACCGTGAAGATTTCTCTGTAAATTTTAGACCAAAATGTCATATACATCATATCTTTTCATACGTAAATATACATAAAATATATACTTGTGTCAAGCCAAAGACATGGTTAGAAGAAATGCTGGCTGAGCAGTTAAGTAATTATATAATGGAAGCATACTTATCTGCAAGCATAGAAGAAATGCTGATGTGAGGTTATATAGATTGATTTTTGGAAAAACATTTGTTAAAACATAAAAAGGGATTTTTAAAGAAATGATTGCTATAAGATCTCATGAGTCCGTAGTCTTGACAGCCAAAAAAATCATGTAGATTAGTCACTAAGAAACAAAACAAAACAACAACCAAGGCATTTGAAAGTCAGGAGTTTGTCTACTGGTTTTAGGTGACTGTCATGTGTTAAGAGATGACCAGAGTCACCATTCCCTTTCTCCAGTGGAAGATGGGAGTAAAGGAGGCATGTGGGAGGCATAGCGGGACCAACTGTGCAGGCAGCTAGGCTGTGCCTGCATACCCTTTTCCCTCGCCCCCCAAGCAGACAGCTGCCTTAGGCACCTTTCTCTTCTGATTAAGCCTTGAGTCATTTCTGACATTAGGGTACTGCACGCTGAGCATGCTGATTGTCGTTAGCTTACTTCAGAGGGTACCGACTCCTTTAGATCTTTTTCTATGGTGTCTATGTCTCTTGCATAGAGACCCTAAGCAAATTCCACTGGAAGGGTGAATTGCCTATAAGTTACAGATATATAAGTTATGATACTTTGATACATAACTTTTAAAGAACTGAACTTTTATGGGAACTGGCCTACTTTTTATACTGACCTTGTTAGGAGTTTTTCCTAAAAGTTTTGTACTGTATCCCTGGAAGTGCTGTCAGAATATTACTGTGATAAAAAGTGCATCATTATTTGTATGCCAGCAGAAAATCAAGGTTTAAATGGTTGATGGCTCCTATTCTTATCTGATCTCTACTAGTGAAACAGGAAAGAATTACTGAACTGGGAAACAACACTAGAGTCACCATAGAAAATCCCAAAAACTTGGAGTTTTTCAAGACAAGACAAAACCATGACTGGTCTGTCTAGTGTGGGCAATAGTTCTGCCATGAGTGGGAGACTACGCAAGAAAACTCCCAGAAGTCCATTCCAACCCAACATTTCTCCCATTCTATGTATTTTACAGGGCTCCTAGAGGGTTTTTCTAACTTTTTTTTAAGCACTAGTAAGAAAACCAAAAACTATTCATTTCTAGGAAAGACAATAAATATGTTAAATATGATATGGTAGGAAGAAGAATTCAAGACCTGTGAGAAAACAAATGGAGAATCTGAAAGACAAACTCATGTTTAAGGAAGAGCAGGATTGGCATGACTTTGAAGAGGGCTAACTGGAATGGAAGTAGTTTGGATTCAGTCCTAAATGGGTGCCTGAACTTCAGGTGGACTAGTAAGGGCATTGTTAAAAGTTGGATCATTCCTGCAGTAATAAATGTGTTCACAAAGGAAAAGGTGTTAAGACAGAGGTTTATGTATTTGAACAGCAGCAGAGAGAAGACTTCTGTAGACTCAAGCAGTCCATCTAAATGCTAGGCAAGATACCAGCCCTTGAATCTCAAGGAAATGAGGGTTATCTGCTTGTTTTCTTGCATATACAAGCTGTCTGAAATTCCCTGGCCTATGAAAAACAAACTGTCTTGTACAGGAGAATCGTGGATGCTAACTAGATTAAATCACTAAGGAACACTATTCTTAGGAAGTACCAGCTGCTGAACTGAACTCCTCCATTCTCACTATGTCCAGAAAATTGAAGAAAAAGCATGGTGGCTGAGTATATCATGAAATGACTGAACTTTTCCCTTTGGGAGTATTCTTGAATATTGTCTGAGCCTGAGACTGAGCTAGTTTTTGATCATGAACAATGACACATCTGAATTCAAACCGACCTGTACTGACTGACAGTATAAACTTAACTTACAGAGTGGCTGGAAGCTTAAAAGTACCACTTATTGTCTATAATCAAACTGCACTATCTCACCCTTAATGAGGTTATGGCTGGAGAATGAGATAGGCTTGTGTAAATGTATCAGGGGAAAATCAGTACCACTACAAAGTAGGTCCATTAATAAATGAGATGGAGAATTAAATTACTAATGACTTTGAAACGGCTGAGATAAAGAAATTCTGTGCCAAAGCCGCCTTTAACAAGAGAAATAGTTAGGTCAATTAGGAATGCTGGAAAAAAACCACAAAACTGTGAACTCTCTGTGAAAGACCAGCTTAAGGAAACAAATTTTTGAACATGACTGTTACCACCGGATAAAATGGGATACTCTCTAGTGTGCCTGCAGGACTAAAATACCTCTTATCCTCTGCACTGATTAATACCGGGACTCTAATTCCAAAACCGTCTTAAACTGTTAATTCTATCAAAAGAAGTCACTCAACCCTGTCTTGGCCTCTAGGTCACCTCACTCGCTCATGCTTTTTCTCTCACACTGTCCCCCTCCCTGTTTTGACAGAAGTGTTTGCACGGTCTTATGGCTAACTGCATTTTTGTAGTTTTCCACTGAGACAAGTAACTTCTATGGAGTAAGGAGATTTATTAGCTTGGGTGAAGGTAACTCAACCGTATCACTTCCATTAAACAAACTAATTTGTCAGCTCAGGTACGTCTTCATGGCACAGCATTCATTGTACTGTTTAGGTTTGCTCTAATTAGATGTTAAGCTGAAGATTTCTCACTGGCACTGGAGCTGGCACTGACTGCCATCTTTGCTCCTATCGGGTTTTCTTCTAGATGTTTCCTCCATATCATGCCTTTCATTCTTTCCTTTTCTACTCGGATCATTAAATCCTACCTACCTGAGTGATCTTTTATTCTCCCAGTCACACTCTCCTACCTTTCATATACCGCTTTTAACTCTCTCTTCTTTTTGAGGAATGTGGTACATTAGGAAGGCTCATTTGGAAATGAAGTGGCCATCTTTTTCATCATATTTTTCATACTCATAACAAATAAAAAGTGCATTCGACTAATGTAATCTTGAAACAATCACCCTGAGAGGTGTGAAATGTCTCTCTTTTTATTGAGAGTTTCCTGTTTAAATATCAAGGTGATTAATGATTGTGAGGGTCAGTAATTTAACAGAACCATTTGGGTGATAGGTTATTTTATAATCCTCAATTTTTGATACTGAAAGACCAAACTATTATCTATTCAAATGCAAATGCTTTCAAGCTGCTTTTCTGGCAACTGTATTAGTTCTGTTGTTCAGTGTAAACAAAATAAGCTGAAGGATGAAAAACAGAAATGTTAAGGCCAACACAGACAATTATACTTTTCTATAGTACAACCAGAAATGGAACAAACATTAACTTTATTGCAGTATTTATCAATATGTTGAACTCAAGGTTTTTAATTTACAAGAATCTTTCACACTATTCTAATTCTACCACAGAGATGTTCCAATGAAAGCAAGGAGTCATAAATCAGAAGCAGAGAATGATCTTTCCTAGAAGAAGATTTAAAAGAAAAAAAATCAAAGAAACCAAAAAACAGCCATGGGGAGCCTCATTTTTCTGCTTCCCAGAACATTTATTTTGTTTCTAAGACACTTTCTGAGCCATATTCATTAGCCATTCCTCATCTGGTATTCCTGTTCCATTTCACCTCCCCCAGAAGCACTACTATTTCACACCAAGAAATGGTTGCTGGTTAGGGAGGGAAAATCAGAAGGTGAGACACTGCAAACATTGCCTTTCTGCTCCCAGGTATGGGGAGAGGATGCTGGATGGTGAGGAATCTTTTCCTTGGAAACTCAGTGATGGATAAAAGGACAAACACAGTATCAAACAGTGAGAATTCTCCGAGACAAGAATGGGAAAAGACATGTTTCTCCAACAGCTTTAGAAATAATAGTGTGATGCTCTGCATATGAATTTCAGTAACTTCCTTATGAATTCAAAGCTCTGTGCACTGTATACTTTGTTGAATATTCAGACAACCTATAAAAAATTACTTGAATATCCCAAATCAAGAACAGCACCTAGATATGTCATTAATAAAACATTTTGCATCTAATGCGAGATCTAATGAAATCTAACGAATGATAGAGAATGAGCAGTAAATGTCAGACAAAAACTTGGAAAATGTTAAGCACATTATTTTGGCTTCTCATTTGCATTAAGTGTTCTGTGAATTTACATTCCTCTTTACAATTGCTTTACATTAAAGTGATGGCGTAAGGTAGCCTTATTATAAATCAAAAAAATGGCATAGACTCTATAGCTTACTGTTGAAAATATTGCTAATATAATGATGCCAGAGAAGGAAGTCTAAGGAAAATGATAATCAGATCTTTACTGGTTCTGACAGAATCTAAGAAACATGTGGGTTTATAAAAATGAGGCTCCTGAATTTGACTGAAGCACTTTGATATTGTCCTTGAAGAAGTGAAGATCAGTAAAATATTCCTAAGAAAAATCCCTAAATACCAGAACTCAGGTCAGCACTGAAATTTGTAATCCATATCTGACTCTTCAGTCAAATTTATCTTGTCAGAAGAATCATGTTGTATCATATGCATCACCTTAATCGTATTATAGCATGTTTGGAACTTATTAATAATCATGTTTTGGAACTATATAAATGTTCTGTTCACTGAAGTAAGAGTAAATCATGTTAAAATACAGTGAAAGCACTGCTTGCACATTCTTACAAAAAGTAAATTTACCCTGTAACTCCTATTCTGAAGGAAGATTGCTATGAACAGCAAAGGAACACTCAGAAGTTTCCTTTCAAGATGTATTAAAATATTTGTCAGAAACTTTAATTACATGTGTGTTGTTGAAAATTCATTGGTTTTATTTCTTTAGCAGCTTTGATAGCAAGAACAGGTAGAAAAAAGTTTTGTCACAGGTTTCAAAATGTCAGACTAAAAAATTAATTTTAGTTTTATGTTTATTTAGTCTTCAGAGACAAGAGAGTGGTAGGAATATCCTTACTCAGGCAAATCAAATGTACTAATCTACATTCATACTAATGATGTGTATTACTAAAACCATGCTGTTTTTCTGTAAAAGTGTCTATGGCTATTAAGGCTCTAAAGAGCATTATTTCATACACACAGAGATTTGTACTAAATGCTCATCCTCATTGGTGTCTCTTTGGAGATTTAATGTGGTAAAGATATATTAACATTACTAATGCTTTTTGCTGAAATGTGCAAAGAAGCTCATGCAAAGTTATTTATTTATGTTGGTATCTATCAAGCCATAGGAAAAAAATCCTTGCTGAAATTCATTTTTTTATTTATTGTTCACATATTATGCAACTACTGCAGTGAAAAATAAGAGTTTTTTAATTTTTTTTTCTCAGACAACAAATTCAAGCTTTAGAATGTGACTTTGATCCTACACACTGAATGATAAAAAGGTAAACAACCTTTGAATCTCTGTGATGTAATTGCACAAATAATTTTTGAAATGACAGAAATTTCAATAAAGATTTATTTTACTATCTGGCACATTTGTTGTCACAACACCACACGCATGATACCACAATCCAGAAATGAATTAATACTGTCACTTTGTTTTTATTAGTTTAGCTATTTTACACACATATTTAAAAAGTCATACTCTTTTCAGCAGTTTCACTTGCATTCCTACTCATTCACACCATGTATGATTGCAAGCCTGACTTTTGAAATCCAGCCAATAGTGGTTTAAAACTGACTTTAGAAAGACTGTAATTGATTGCAATCATAAAGTGCAGATGTGTACATGAAAAAAAACCCATCTCTTACAAAAAAGTGATTTAAAATTTAATCAAGAGCTGGAGCCATTCTATTAAAATTTCTCCACCTGTTTAACTGACAGAAAACAAGACAAACATTTGCTTATAATTCAAACGCATTAATATTGTGGTTCAAAATATGGAACAATGCTAAGTATTACCGTGAGCAGGATAGAGTTTACAGCTTGAGGCACCTGGATGTAGCTGTCCACATGCAAGTATCTGTATGTTTAGCTGGGTCAAACACGGCAGTCTCGTGCATATGTCGTGTCTGCTGGGTATTGCAGGTAGTACAAGGCGACTCTTTCCTTGGCAATTGAAGCTCAACCATGTCCAGTTCAATTACTGTGTCCTGGAAAATGGTTCAGCTGTCCAGCCATCAGACATCTGTTTTAGGGCAAGATTAATAGCTCTGCGGGGCCCAATTTAGTTGACTAAACATAGGGGTCTAGTGTCATCTGGGACGTCATAGAGAATCTGAGACATCATGTTAGAGCTGCAGATATAGGATGGGGCATACGGGAGACTGTGTGGACAGTGGGGATACCTTAAGACATCTCAAATGTCACTAGATGCTTATGTGTGGGCAGTTGAATTAAGCATCCAGGCTCCATCAACTGTATTGACTAGAGGCTTGATTTAGTTGCCCACACATAAGTTTAGAGGTGGGACTTATTTGCCTAAACATAGGTGACTTGGGACGTGGTTTACTGGTGAACTTGGTAGTGTTAGGTTAACGGTTGGACTCAATGATCTTAAAGGTCTTTTCCAACCTAAACAGTTCTATGATTCTATGATTCTATGACTTGTCTTATGAGATGCCCTGAGGTATGTCTCCAGACCTCTAGATACTACTTTACAAGGGTATGGCTTCAGAGTCATCACTAGGGGGATATCTCAGGTACATGAAGGCATCTCAGATAACACTAGATGCTATGTTGAGATAACTTAATTGAGAACTTAATGTCATTTGAGGCTCCTTAGGCATCCACACTGGGCTGGCAAATATGACAGCAGAAGCAGAGGAGACTCGTACCCTTAGGAAATAGCAGCTAGAGGCCAGATAGGATGGCTTTTCACTGGTGCTAGAAGTAGTGCTTTAGATCCCTGATAAAACCCCCACACATTCACTGGTTATAATGAGAATTTATACACTTAACTCTCAGGTAAAAACCTATAGGTAGATGCCTAAACACAGGTGTCTTAACCTTGTGATCTGAATTCTATCTAAAAGGAAGTCTAAAAAAGTTTATAATAAAATGGGCTGAAACTTTATCAATATTTTGAAACAGGGACTACAATTCTATATCTCTATATCCTACAACAGTAGCTTAGGATGGCAGCTTGTAGGTATTAGAGTTAATTTAAAAATTAGCTAATAAAATATTATGCTAACTTCTTTTAAATTTACTTCCATCCAGTTTGCAATCTTTCTACAGATTGTCTCTATTTAAGTCTTTTCTACCATAAGATTACTTGTAATTTCATGGTCTGCAACATAAAGGCAAGATCTCTCCTCCTTTGAAAAGTATTTTGGCTATATCTGAAAGTTAACTCTAAATTAATACATATTAAGTCTCTCTGTCTGCCTTCAGCCTAGTCGTCATGTTTGCTAAGATTTCATAGGTTCAACTGGTCTAGCTTATCCTAAGGAAGGATGTCAGGGAATTGCGGGTCTCCTTGTGATGCTCTTTGCAATGAGCAAAGCTGAAGGGAGCACAAAATGGTATACATGGTTTCTTACTTCACGTCCACAAACAGCATAATTTGGGGTAAGTTTGGCATTTCCTCACATATCTCTTGCTTACTTTTGATCAGACTATGGTTTTGTCCTCTTTGTGTTTAAGTCCACAGGCAGGCCTGATGTGGTAGACATACGTCTATACTGATAAACTGACGATGTCCAAAGGGCAGGCTCTGACACAGGACCCTGATTTGGTCTGTATGTGTAGGTATTAGCCCACTCCACAGATCGGTTTTGGTCTGCTTCCACCAGCCTTCTCCAAAATAAATGGCTTTAAAGGAAACTAGCCCTAAGCAGTGTAGCTCTATGCCAGTTGGTGTTGGAACCAGAGATCAGTTCATGGTCCTCTTTTACTTAACGGTGTAGCATATAACTCTGATCTTTTTTTGAAATACTCTTCCCCAGGACAGTCTTTCTAAGCTTTGCTACAATTCATAATAGTAATTCCTTTCTTCACAATGTAGTCATCAGAGTAACATTTTTGCTGAGAGTGAGACTCGTACAGCATCTACAGTCTACCACATCATGAAATGGAATGTGGTTCGCAGATACCAGCTCTGACAAGGATTGGAAAGCCACAGCATAGTGATATGAAGACTATCTCCTCAGATTTGGGTACAGTACAAATTTACCTCTACGCATGTGTAATTGGACCTGAGACAGTTCATAATATCGGATATTCGTAAAAATTTCTTCACCAAAAGGCTTGTCGGGCATTGGAACAGGCTGCCCAGGGAGGTGGTGGAGTCACCATCCCTGGAGGTATTCAAAAGACGTTTAGATGAGGCCCTAAGGGATACAATTGTGTGGGGGACTTGGTAGTGATAGGTTAATGGTTGGGCCCAATGATCTTGGAGGTCTTTTCCAACCAGAACAATTCTATGATTCTATGATTCTATGGTACGTGCCCAGCTGGGGTGCATCTGCTCTGTGTTACCTTAAAGGTACTGGGTATGCTCCTCAGCGATGTGGTCACAACCCCATTTTGCAATCTCTAACGTAACTTCAACACATGATTGTATTAATGGCAGAGTTTAGCTCCATAGTCCAAATCCCTCCGAGCAAATCCGTATTCCCTCGTGTTTGGAGATAAGGTAGAAGGAATCTGTTTAGATTAATCTGCAACTGCTGAAGCGCATGTGGCTTAGAAGAGTATGTATAAAAAATTGCTTGTGGTGGAGAAAGAAGCTTTTATAATTACTACTGTGTCTAAGCCATTGAACAGCAACCATAAACTTCTGTGTCATTGGGTCATTTGAAATGGTCACCCTGACATGTGATCAAGGAGGAATCGCACCTTTCTCTGTTGAATTATTTGATACAGAACCTGGTTACTTGAGAAATTTAAAAAATAGTATTTCATATATTTAAAAATACTGCAGGCCCAGATTTAATTTAGTTTTGTTTGAGACCCAAGACAATTAACTCTGGAATCAATCTATTTTAGACAAAATGTTTTCAGTTGCAGCTGCAGGCAGCTTTTTCTGTTTCAGATACAATAGCCATAGTTAATTATCCAGTCAACAATAATTCTATTTAGTCTGAGGAAAAAAAATCTGGTTTTAATTTTCAAGCTTTAAATCAGCAGACACTGGAACTTAATCAGTGACTGTCTAATGAGAAAATAAGCAATGTCCTTAGAAAATAGATTTCACTCCTGTCTTCTAGGGCTAAAATTTAGGTTTAAACTTGCCTTAAGAAAAAAGCAAATTGTATTTTTAGTAGCTACAAGGAAAGTGATAGGAAGCTAAGCTGGGAAAGGTCATGCATTGCAAAAGATCACACTTGACATGGAAATACCTTGAGAGATTTCAGGTGGAAAAGCAGACACAAAACAAAAGGAGACGAGTCTGTTTCATTACAAATGTTTTACAATTACAATACGCAGGCAACATTAAAATCACCATATTTTGAGGGGTTTTTTGTTGTTTTGTGTTTTTTTTTTTTAATTCTGAAGGGAATTCACAGCTAAATGTGAAATATCTAGCAACACCAGACCTCTAACACAGGAGTTGAAACTCCTAGACAACAGGAATGGGAAAAAGCTACAATAAAGTAGGTGTGTCAAAAAGAAACTTTTGCTTTCTAATCCAATCTGCATGTGAACTGCCTAATATCATCTTCTTCAAATCCCTTTCTTTAGAAGGTAAAAGGCCTATTATACAGATTGTAAATATCTGGAAAGAAAGGGTCCATAATATAAAAGCAGAATAGTTCTGGCTTTCATACCCTGGTTTCTTTGCTTTGGAAAAAAACCCCAGTGTTTTTCCTCCGGTCCCTCAAGCTGCTCTCCTGGGCTGTGCCTAAGATGACCTGCAGGTGAATGCATCTGGTGTGTGTTGTGGTCTTTGTAGAGGAACTCATCGTTCAGATTTGGACCTGACTTCCATTTGGCCTGTGCATCCAGGTTCCTCTATGTGGAAACCAGGGCTTGTAGGAAAAGTGGACAGATGAGGGGGAAATTGGCCTCATTCTTGTCAATGCTTTTTCTTTGGTTGGTTCCTGCCTGCAGAAGGAAGGTGTAATTAAGCAATGACAGAACACACCCAGATAGAAGACGTGAACTTGTGGAGGAAGAGGAGTTCCTGCCACCTCAGTGAGTACTCACAGCTCCTGGCAGTCTAGTGAAGCTGAAGCCATCCCAAGACCAGTGCTGTTCTTGCCCAGTGTAGTTCAAACATGACTATCATCTTGCATGTGTCTTAAAGGTGATAACCTTTTTCTCCAATTACATCTTTACATCTACCTCATCGTAAGAGTGATGCCTTTAGTTTGTCCTTTCTGGAGGACAGGAGGGAGGGAGGACTTTAAAACCTCTGCCAGGAGGATCCCTATCCGTCTCTTACAGACACATTTACTTTCTACTATTTTCATCTCCTTCATATTATTCAGTATGACTTTCTTTCACTACCTGTCCCAATCTATTTAATTTCTTCCCCTTTTTCCTAAGATACAAATCAACCTTACATACATTTTCTGCCTTCTGCAGAAAGTTTCAGAAGTGTAAGAGTCCTCATTTCCTCCTACACCCATCAGAGACGTGATGTGTTACAAACCCCTCTTCAAAGCATGGCCTCCTGAAGCTGTCTTGGTTGCTTGTGACATACAGCCAGTCATGGATTCACTTAGGTGCAGCTTCCCAACTATAGGACCAAGTCTAACAATGCTTCGCAGTAAGCATTTTTTCTGTATATTTTACTGTGTCTCATGGAAGGGAACTATAACTCTTTCTTGAGGAGATGATATAATCAGTAAGACAGTAACTGAAGTTCATGGTCTTTACCTATATTAATTCATGGAAATTGGGTCCTCAGGTTCTAGGGACTACCTTTTTGTACGGTAACCTTGAAAGGGCTTGGAAAAGTTGAGCAAAAGAACTGTGTGATTAATAGATCTGTTAGAAACAGACATTTGAAAAAACAGTGATTCTTGTTACTTTTTAACTACATTGATTCTAGGGTGCAATTAAAATGTGCTTTTAGAAGGGAGCACACATGAGCCAGGTGGCCATAGAACCCAAATTTATGTCCAAAATTTGGGGAAAAAACCTTACAAGAGGAGTTACCTAAGGTAATATATTATTTTTGTAACACTAGAAAAAGTGTCACTAGGTATTTACCCTGCTTTGGACCTTCAAGTTAGACTGACAGAGGCTATTTTCACCTGTGTACCTGACATTTCAGAACATGTTCTTATTCTTTCAGTCATTTGTATGTATCAGTGCTAATAAGAATTGCTCCAGTTAAAATATTACCTTGGTGATTTTATACACTTTTCGGATTAGTAAATCTCAAAAGCAGTCTGCAGCAGAAACATTAGTCTGTAATTTGGATTAGTGCTGAATTGTTTGAATAAAATGAAATAGTCCATTTGGCTTAAAGAAAAAAAATACAGATATATACTAGCTATTTTTTGAAAGCAATTTTGAATATACATACCTGCTGTTCATACAGTAATATATAAATTAATGGGATTATATGTTCTGTTTTTTTTTTAATACAGCAGCTATTGACCAAATGGATAGTAATAGCTCAAAGTACAAAAAGAATTACAGTTTATGGTGTCAATGATCTGTGAATTAAAGACTCCCCAAGTACATATTCATCAGATAAAGCAAATGATTCCTATGGAATCAGGCTAGGCTATCATGACAATGAACTGTAGATTAAAGATCACTTGGAATAGTTACAATTGTAGTGGAGCAAACATAATGAGTTTGCTATTGCCAAAGTATTCTCAACTACAGTTTTTATTTTCTGTTTATTCAAAAAATAGTAAAATGAATTGAAGGTGAGTGTAAAGACTCTCTCAGCTTGGATGAAGGTACTGAGGTGACATGGAAGATCTGAGTCAGGTCAAAATCACATTCTGCATGTATGAAAAGACTAGATAGAATGAGAAAGCATTTCAAGTGTGTTGGGATTCCTCTGTCTACATTAACAAACAGTAAGTAGTTCAGATCAGTGGCAGAAAAGAATGACATTCAGAGGCCATTTAGTCAGCATGAGGAGGAAGAGTCCTTTCTACCCGTGAAAGGCTTTGGTTCTTGTTTTTATAACGTAGGTCCCCCAAGCACTGCCCCAGCGTGAAGACAGAGCGAAACGGAGGCCAACAACAGCAGCAGAAGCCTAAGAACGAGCCATGAGTAGATGTAGCCTCCACAATACCTGTGGAAAAAAGAGCACACAGGCAAGAGGGTAGATCAAACTTTCACCCAGTGAAGAAAAAGCCATTTCAGTATGTACTGAAAGAAGTGATGAATAATATTGTATAGAAGTGAACTGGATAATCATGACTGATCTACTGGAAATATAAAGAGTAGCTGGTTTAATCTATGACAAAATGCAGAGGGAGTTTCTTCTGGTAAGTTAATTATTTTATCTGAAAGATACATTGACAAATTTAAAAACCTAAAGGTCCTTCATTTAAAATCAGATGTACATCCTACAGCAAATCATAGCAATCATAACATGTTTGCTTGTTTGTTTGTTTAGGAATAAGTATAGCAACAGAATGAACATGTCAGCTATTATGTTTCTATGCATGATATAGTAAAAACTCAAAGCATTCACATATGAGATCTTTGCTGTCTGTTTACCATTCATTCTGTGGACCCATATACCAAACAGTTAAACTTTTCATAGAAAAATAGAAAACAAGAGCCATATAGTATTAAAAGTGGGTATACAGAATTTTTAGATTTAAGGGAACAAGTCACACAGGATTAGATTGGGCAGCAGTGATCTATCCTAAAATTTGTCACACTGAAATATTTTAATCTGTGTGTGACTGCAAACATCTATTTAAAGCCCACTGAAACCAGAGATGCTTACACTCATCTGTGTTTGCATGATCCAAGACCTTGCATTCATTGCAGTGTGATGGAGCATGTCCAATGGAAAATCTTTTTTGATAGTCATGGAAGTAGACCAAATAATATGTATAAAGGAGTATTTTCTAAAGAGAACTAGCAGAAATTCCTTGAACACTGATTGTTTCACTGAGTACAGTAAACATTACTAGTTAACATAGTAAAAGTGCAGTACATGAAGTGCATTAGGAACAAAAGTATTATCTAATATAATGCTTTATACTATAGACACAACACAGACTTACAGACTGATAGACTTTGAAGGGATTTCTTATAAAAAATGGAAGCCCGCTTGAGATTTCTAAACTTTTTTTGAAGTGATTTAATGCTGTATGAGAAAAAAAAAGAAAAGATCCAAAGCCATGATTTATTTTTGCTTCAGGCTAATTGAGGAAAATGAGAGTATAAGTTTTGTAATTTGTGAATATTGGCTTGCATGGTCAATCAAGGGGAAAGAAAGCGGAGACTTTGTAAAACACAGACCATCTGTCTTCTTTGCAGAGATAATGAAGTATAGTACAACCTGTGGCAAAATGACAAAAGTATAGATATTTAGCATGGAGATATTAAGGAAATCTGATTTATAAGTTAGTAGTTGGTTAATAATTCTTTTTCATACAGCATTTAGATCGTATTTCTTTTCATTTGAAATCTATGGCCCAAGGCTATACTATTGAATGGAAGGTAGAATTCAAGAAAAGATTATTTTTTGATTATGCCTACAATTGAACTCGTATGAAAATCTTCCATCATTTAAAATAAAAAACCCATTAAATAACTTTTCATAGTTTAACAAGTTAATTAAAAATTGAAGGGTTTTTATAGTTAATAATATGAAGTATTCTTCAAAATTGACTGATGTTGAAACACCCTTTCAGAATGGAGAGAACCTAATACAGAAGATATATGTTATCTATTTACTTGACTATGTTAGAATAGTGCCTAGTCACACTAAAAGACACTAAGACTTGTCCTAAACATATTATCGGCAATACTGTTGAATTTTTAAAGCTTTTAAAACTTTTGGACCTCTTTTCTTTTTTTTTTTTTAATAAATATTTTATTTTATGTTTAACAAGTTGATGCGTAATGACCCTGTGAGGTCATTAAAGTATAGTCATGTTGATCCTGGCGTATTGGGTGCTTCAGCCCAGCATGCTTTACCACCCAAATCTATTTGATCATATTGTCCTCTGTGGGATGTCTGAAGAGCAAGTGAAGGTGCTCATACTGTTTTCTGTGTAGCGAAAGCTCAGGTCCCTCACTTAGCTCTCCCGCCTTCATGGTAAGGAATAGCGGGGCCTTCCCAGGACCGTATGAGAAGGTTATCACTACTCTGTGGAAATCTTGCTAAGTTCTACTGCAAATTAATTGGGTCCTGGTTTTACTAAGATCACTTCTGCTAGTGAACTTTTAAGTCTGTATGTTTTTTAGAAGTCACTATAGCACATATTAAAAATATATGTAGACCAGCGGAAAATCCCAAGTAATCCCTGAGATGACCAGGAAGTAATTCAATTGAAGGTGAATGTGTGAAAGACAGGCAGAAAAGTAATTAAAGCAGAATTTTGCATCTACAGAAACTGGCTATACTAAATGTGCTTAAATCTTTGACACATGAATCATCATAATAAAGTATAAAGCGTAAAGGAAATGCAATTAAATTTCAAGTGCAAAAGTTGGATATATGCTCAGTCAGTGTTTACAGTCAATTAGTTTTTCTCAGTGTGACAGCAGTATCCTTCGAAAGCATTTGATTTGCTACTTAAACTTTAAAATCACAAGGAGAAAGCATTGCAAGGTGACTTGGATGATTGACCTTCATTAGTCATTGATGAAATACTTTGTGCTGCTCATTGCATTTCTAGGCATTGGGTAGCGACTTGCATTTTTCTGCCCAGCTCTGTTGGCCTTGTCATCTTATTTTCATATCCATTGCATCCCCATTCATCTCGTTTGATTATTTCCTGAGTACTATGCAAGTCTTAGATTACATTATATAAAATAATAGATCATACATATATTGCAGTACCAACCTTTTTAAATTGTGCATATTTCTCTGTATCATCTAATAGAACACAGTCCAGTCTTTGGGGTTCATAATCACTCTCATTTATAAAGAATGTTTTGTTGTGCTTGCAAATAAATAAAACAAAATAAAAATCCGCAGCGCCCCTAACTACATCCTTTGGAAGCTCTTAGAAAACTGAAACCCAACTGGCTCTGGATTTTAGGAGCAAAGTGAGGTTTGGAAATAACACAGACAATCAACAGTTCCTCTGGGTGTATGGAGACATACAGAATTAACTTTTTAACTACTTTTCAGACTGATGCCAGCTATTGCAGCCCTGTGTAGATGCCAAAATACAGAATACTGATAAGTTTATTCTTTTCTGCAGTACTATAAATCATAAGTTTAGCACACACATGACAATGGTGTGCATTTATTATGTTCTCTCATCTCGTACTGCTTTATGTGAGTGAGCTCTTCGTTACTTCTGTAAATTAATAGACTTATGTATTATTAATAGACTCTTGACTATTCAGAAAACACTTGTGACTATGTAAGATCTGAACACAAGAATAGATTCTCCTCATGAAACCAGTGATTCTTCTAGAAAAGTATCCTGGCTCTGAGCGTAGCACACCTACCTGATTCAGACGAAGGTGAAAAATCATACATAGTGAACAACCATGGAATATTTTTTCTGCAGGGAAAGGTACTTCACACTATTAGTATCTGATCCATGGGATTTAATACATCACTATGTAGTTTTGAGATGGAAATCAGGCTAGTGAGCTTTTGTGGGTTCTGCCACTACTACACTCATATCATGTTTAATTTATAGGGTAACGCTCATCCATTTTAGATATCCTCCATTTGGGAGGTAGTTGGACAGTCAGATGGTGCAATTCTTTTCCAGAAGTCATTACAGAGTCCTACCAAATCTGCACTTCTCTCAAGTATGCCTTACTGAAGGTTTATAGAATAAGAAGATTGTTGCATGGGGAGGAGATCACTAGCTCCCATGGAGCATACTAACTAAAGAGTTAATCACACAGCATGCTAAAGGGTTAGCACACTCAGGCCAAATCACCTCTGTCTTTTAAAATAAGATATATCATCACTGACTTATTAAAGTTTTGTCTATTCCCCTGAATAGTCTTTTATTGACTCAGACAATCCTTTGTACTTTCCCAGCATGAAATTATAAGAAAAGGTTGAGTCTTACAGATGTCTAAAATGTCCTTGAAATGAAAAGGGAAAATGGTTCAGGCTGCATTTCAAAAGTGAATATATATCACTCATCACAGAAAAATGAATTGACTTTGTATTCATTAGATGATCTGTGAAATAATCTTCAATTAAATGGACAATGGATTTCTAGTTCCTACAAAGATAAAACTTTAATCTCACATGGATATTTTTTCCTTCCTTTTTTCCATATGTCAAAATTGTGTTTAGTATTCACTTCTTCAGAAACTGTTGTTGTTAAGATAGGGAGCAGAAATAGAATAGAGAAGCAGCCATTACAGAGCTCTCAGAAACAACATGATCACTGGTACAGTTTTACATCTGTTTTGGCACTCTCAGAAGCAAGGCAAGATTTAGTTGGGCAGATAGTACAACATAATGCCATAGATATAATATTTCCCATTTATGGCAATTTATACCTTTAGGACATGACCTAATGAACCTGCACAATACACACATGGGGGAAGAAGGATGTCAACACTTACGCTTTTACTTGCTTCAAAATTTTCCAGTTCAAGAAAGATTATCTAAATTTCTCTTCAGCCTTTACATGTACTATAATGATTATTTGGATTATGGAATTGTCAATGGGCTCAGACATGAATAAGATCTTCTTTTTGTTAGATACCCTGTAAATACATAAGAGGCCTTTATCTCCAAAAATTTGCACAATAAAAAGTCATTGACGGATGCTACAGCCAGATACTGTGAGGTGCAGGGGAAAACAAAGCACGGTCTATCAACAAACACAGATCAGAGCTTGAAGGCATCAGACACATTCAAAACTGACTAAAATGTGAAATGACTGCCTCATGGGATAAGATGTAAATGATTTGCAGGAGGGGACATTAAACTACTGAGTGTTCAAAGGGTAGAACCAAAGCCAAAGGATGTTTGTTTTGGAAAAGTAAAAGTGGAGCTGCTGTTTTTTTCTAAGAGAAGTGAAGTAGAAGATGCAGTGCAAAAATAGAGGAAAAATCAGGGAGCATAGCTTTTGCACAAGAAATGTGGCTCAAATTCAAGCAGTGCCCTCCAGGATATTTTAGACTGAAACTGAAATATGTCTGTGAACGTAGCCCATGCTTTCTTATACAAAGATGCTATGGAAACTTTTCCTGCTCCTCAAGTTCCTTAGGCTTCTTTCCCAAAGTGCTCCCCATGCTCTCTGTCACTGGGAGAAGAAGAGGCCCCCCCATGGCCTGGGAGCTCAGTCACTCCCCCCTATTACCAGACCAAAATGAATAGTGAACATTAACGATACTTATATTCACATCATGTCTCTAAGCTTATTAGCAGGACTTTGTGTACTCAGCATTTTCCTGTGTCTTCATTCTGTAGTTGCCGTAGAATCATCACTGCATTAGCACAAATAATGGCAATGTCTAGTGGAACAGGAGCTCAGTTTCCATCAGAAAATATCAATCCTGTGTTTCTTGTATTGCTCCCTTCTCAGCTGGTAGCTCTAATCTTCTCTTGTTTTTCTTCTCCAACATAGTAGTTGCCCAAGACCTTGCGCTGATACAGTGACTGAAAATAAACCTCTCTCCTTAATACTATGCTTTTACTCAGTTAGTGTAATAGTTTAAGGATATCGTCTACACAGTGTGCGGATTTCATTTTTGAGACTAAAAGTGTTCTGTTTCTGCCTGACAAATTGCAAACTTTATTTTGACTGTAAAGACAATCATTGCTTTCCTGCAGTAGTTTAACCTGAACCTTAACTAAAATTCGTAAAGAGTTCTGATCAAGGGCTAACAGTAGTATTACTGGCTTAAAATGTATCACTCCAATGTAATTGCTCTGACAGTAAGTTAACTCCTACAGAGGAGAATTGTTTTGTCACCTTGGCAATAAAGTCATTTGGAAAGGATCAGAGAACCTCTTGCAAGGCTGATCAGGGATTCACCAGGCAGAGCAGCTAGAAAGTTATAAAAAGGAAAGCAAGTAAGTTCTTTGATCTGCTTTAGTCTTCTTCAGCAGCTAAGGATGAAGGAAAGCTGTATGTCCCAGGGGCATAATAAAGCAGAGAAGACCAGAGCATAAGTAGGTTCTAAAGGGGTTCCAGGGAAATGGTGAGCCAGAATAAAAGACCTCATATTTGGAAAGTATGTTGAAAAGTATGTATTTTTCTTTAATTCCTTTATAATTTATTTTACTTTATCCTTTAAGTAAAAACAATAGAAAACTCTTAGAAAATCTGGGCCAAAATATATATATCTCTATCTTTTTATTTGGCAAGTTACTTCCACCTCAGGCATTCTGAAGAATTAATCTCCAAACGAGTATTAAAGGTGTTCACTTCTGGGGCAGATATTGGAGAAAAGATGTTGAAGGTATGGGGGACACCAGTCCCCTCAAAAAGAATATTTGGATTTTGGAAAAAATCTTTAAAAGGAAAACAACAAAAAAAATATTTTTAAGTGTGTCTTCTGGACATGACGGAAGAAAAGTCCAAGGAGAAAGGGACACCATGTAAAGCATTATTTAGAGTTTTCCTTTAATGCCTGTTCTGGTTTTGGCTGGGATAGAGTTAATTTTCTTCATAGTAGCTAGTATGAGGCTATCTTTTGGATTTGTGCTGAAAACAGTGTTGAAAATTGTCATGGTTTAACCCCAGCTGGTAACCCAATACCACACAGCCCCTCGTTCACTCCCCCCCCCTTCCCTAATGGGGTGGGGAGGAGAATTAGAGAGAAATGGAAAACTCACGGGTTGAGACAAAAACAGTTCACCAGGACAGCAAAGACAAAGATAATAAAAATTACATTATATATTAATAATGTTCATAATAAAATATAATGATAATAGAATATATAAAAGGAACAATGCACAATTTCTCACCACCCAACGACCAATACAGCTCATCCTGAGCAGTGATCACAGAACAGGAATTTTCCCCAGCAGCGATCTCGGAACAGCAAGTTGCAGAGAGAGCGAGTGAGGGAACGAACAGACAAATGAACGAACAAACGAAAACACAAATGAAAGAATGGGCCCAAATTAACAAAAAGGACTCCCAGCCCACCAGCTGACCCCTACTTATACTTTGCATGATGTCTATGGTATGGAATATTCTCTTTGGCCAGTTTGGGTCAACCATACTGGCTATACCCCTCCCAGGTTTTTGCACCCGCACATTAGCAAAACCTGGGAAGCTGGAAGACGTCCTCGATCTCATAGCAACAACTAATAACATTAGTTTATTATCTACATTCTTCACATACCAAATCCCATACTAAATCCAAAACACAGTAGCTACTGGCAAGAAAATTAGCTCCATCCTGGATGAAACCAGAACAATAATAGAAGGATGTTTTCATTATCGCTGAGCAGGGCTTACACAGAGTCAAGGCCTTTTCTGCTTCTCACACCACCCCACGTGCTGGGGGTGTATAAGAAGTTGGGAGGGGACACAGCTGGGACAGCTGGCCTCAACCGACCAAACGGACGTTCCATACCATATGACGTCATGCTCAGCATATAAAGCTGGAGGAAGAAGAAGGAAGGGGGGGACATTCAGAGTTATGGCGTTTTGTCTTCCCAAGTAACCGTTACACGTTATGGAGCCCTGCTTTGGGTCAACTATACTGGAGATGGCTGAACACCAGCTGTCAGGTCCCAACTTCCTGCCCGCAGCAATGCTGCATCCCAGTTCTGGGTCCTAAACACACAGTGGCAGAGAAGAGGGAGGAGTGACTCAGGTTCACGGATCTACTTTGTTGGAATTCAGCACAAATGGTGCTAAGGTTCACAATTCAGGCATACAATTTATTCATTCAATATCTGCGCATACAAATTGTCATTCAATATCTGGGCATACAAACTGTCATTCAATAACAGAAAGTTCACTAATTGCCGATCCCGCTTTGCAGTAAAAACAAAGAGAGAAGAGAGAGAAAAATCACCAGTCCAGGGTCCAGCATTGGTCCAGCCAACGGGCGTCTCTGGTCAGTGGTCAGGGAGGCCCTCCTGCTGAGTCATGAGGTTCGGAAAGGACCCCTTTGTTTTCTAAACTCCTTCTCAGAGAGGAGTCTAGGTGCGGCTGGGTCCAATCCTAGTCCCAGACTTGGTCAATGGTTTATGTCTAAAGGAGTATATCATGTCCCGAGAGGGCCGTCCTGGACGACTCACTTTGAGATAACTGATGTTCAGGATACTCTTGGGCTAAATTAAAAGATAGAGGTAAAGGAATGATAGAGGTAAAGGAAAGATAATGGTAAAGGAAAGATCACCACCTTGGGTTCCAGCGATGTCTCTGGTCTGGGTCCGTCGGGTGGTGGGCGCACGCACCCAGCCCCTCTGAGTTGTGCTATTTATTGACTAGTCCACTGCATGTGCTAATTACTTCACATGCGTAGTCTGTTGTTCTTGAACCTTCTCAAAATGGGTTGGGGGGTTTGAGGCTAGTGATTTCGGTGCCTCCCCCCCGCTTCCTGTCAGGGATGCAGGGGCAGTGCTGTCTCAAGCTTGTTTGTTTTTTGAAACAATTACCCAAGATAAGGCCCAAAATAGCGCTATCTTGCCTCTGCAAGATCCTCCTTTCCAGCTGCACCTTATCTTGTTGGTGTGGTAACATCCTTCACACCAGGTCCTCCTTTGCTGAGTGTTTGAGACTAACTCTTTCAGCTTCTCAGTTTCTTACACCATCTGCAAGGTCCTTCCTTGCCGGGTGTTTGAAGCATTAACTCTTTCAGCCCCTCAGTCTCTTACACCTGCCTGCCGATGGGAAGTAGTGAATGCATTCCTTGTTTTGCTTTGCTTGTGTATGCAGCTTTTGCTTTCCCTACTAAACCGTCTTTATCTCAAGGCATGAGTTTTCTCACTTTTACTCTTCTGCTTCTCTCCCCCACCCACTGAGGAGGAGCGAGCGAGTGGCTGTGTGGTGCTTAGTTGCTGGCTGGGGTTAAACCACGACAATGCCCCAAAAAAAGAATCTGTTTCTTGACCCTGGGTTCAGTCTGTATCGTGCTGACATTGTATTTTTCTCTCCAGCAAATAAAAATAACTGCACCAAGTATAGTTTTTGTTGCTGTGGAGACATTTTAAGTTTCTCTAAAAAAATAAAAATGTCATTTTTCTTCAGCTTTCTAACATCATGGGCTCATTCATCCACTTTTTAATAAAGTTTTAGATGACAATGCAAAAGTCTTGTGTCACTTGATTCAAGTGTTTCCAAACCTTAGATGATTACATCAGACGACTCCTCTTTCCTTCCGATGTTTTCCTGGATGTCTTCAAGCACATCTAAACCAATTTCCCCTTTTTGAAACACAACTCAACAATATGACATATTTAATGCTGAGTCAACAGCACCTGATTTTCTTCCATGCTGATACTGATTCCCCCAGCTAATACTTACCTTAGAATCATTTTTGGAAAAGAGAGCCAGAACTCTATTTTCCATCGGCTAGATTTCTGATGCTTTTCAGATTAGGTAAGTATGTATGTCTTCACAAATTTTTATGGAGCTGAAAATGACAGTTTAAGAGAACAGGCCATGAGAATTTCAGGATTTCTTTTTTCTCACTTCTTTCTCCATTCTAAATATTTGTATTTTTACCTAACTACCTTTCCCTTTGACTGAGGTACTCTCATGTTATTTTTATCTTTTGACATCTTTACCAAAACACTTCACATGACCATAAACTTACCTTGTTTAAAAGGCTGATTTAAAAAAACCCAACAATCAAGCTATAAAATACATAGTTCAGAAGTAGCAGTGTCCAAAACAAATGAAGCCACAGCCAGAACCAAGCAGCAAGCTCGGAGGAGAATTAGGTAATGTTTTTAAAGGATTTTTTTTTAAGTTTCCTTCAGTTTCTTTTAAATAGTTAAAAATTTCATCATCAATCCTAAATCTTTGTCCATGTCTCAGCCTTCTCCAATTACTTTCCATGAGATATACACTAACTGATCATGTTAATAGTAAAAGAAATTTAAGCAATGAGTAGGAGTTTCTGCAACACAATACTGGAACTTCATCTTGAAGCATGCGAGAAAATTATCCTGCGTTCCATCTGGTTTGACTCAGCTGACTTATTTTGGACATCACAATGAGAAGAGACAAGTCTTAGAAATAACTGTACATTTACTTTAGGGGGAGCCTAGGGTACCCAGCTCTTCATGTGCAGCCATGGCATCTGCATTTATTTATGTGAGGCACAACCAACACCTAAGCTGTCACTGTCTGAGGCAAGCGTCTGTACCTTCAAGAGACAATAGAACTACATGGGTCACAGATGCAGTGTTATGCTACATACAATTTATATTTGGTTTTGCAGATCTTCACACTTTATTCATTTTTGCCTTTTAATTTTTTTCCCATGTTTTTATTTTCATATGAAGGTATGGTTTTGGTTTTTTTTCAATAATTCACTTTTCTATACTTGGAAAAACCTTAGAATACCTTAGAAATACCAGATATCTTTTAATAAAGAAGTACATAAAACCACAAATGCAAATGATACACAAGCTTTAGGCTCCTTTTTGGAATTTCTGTCATTTCTGTCAGTGCTGTCATTTCATCCCAATTACAGGGTGACTTGTTCGCCTTAATAGACTGATATGACTTTCAGAAAACAAATTAGGTAGTACATAACCTGCATTAGTACATTTAACTGCAGTTATTTGCTTTCTTTCAGGACAAGTACAGAAGCAAATTTCAACTCGTATCAAAAGCCTAGGCTTAAAATACAAATTTTGTAATGCCCTGAGTAATATCTTGCAGAACTATGGCACTGTGCATGAGGAATTGTGCAAGGGAGGCCAGGGGAGAGCATGGAATTATGAACTGTGAACTATAGGATCAATTATCTGTCTTTGTCAGCTTTATGCTTTTTCAATTAGTTGATTAAATAAATCACTCAGAAGAGCTTGGATGCTGATGCATATTTAATTCCTATTGGCAAGCTGGCTGTTGGAAATCCTCTTTTCATTCTACCGTAATTACTTTTTTTTTTTTCCCCTACTTCAGAAGATTTCAGTCCATAGAGATGTACTCTCTGGCTGAAAGGGTTGCCAAACTTTAGACAGTGCTGAACAACAGTTACTGTCTTTTATTTTTGGGTATCTACATCAAACATTTATCTTATATGCAGTATAAGTATATGGTATATACTTATGTTGATAGACTTCCTGATTAGGTCAGTGCTAGCAGTCCTAAGGGCTTCAGCGGATAGTCAGTATGCACACTGCCAGAAGGAGCCCACATTGCAAAACACACAAATTAAGTATTTGTATCACATTTTAAAATTTTGATTGGGTGTCTAATGGCCTTTGAATTGGGGTAGGCACTTGAACAGTTTTGAGAACTAAGCCTTAATGTCTTTCTGGGAAACATGGCAGAATTCTCTGTGGCTCAGTCACAGAGATAGATGCAATACTCTAAAAACAGGGCTCATTCTGGAAAGCAGAAAATTCTGCTCAGTTTCTGTTATGCTTGAATTTTGGGTGACTATGGCTTATGGAGTCCCTGTCTAGCTGTTTGTCCACAGACCTTCAGAGTTGAAAGGATATGCTGCTACTGTGCAAGAGCTGGTTCCTTCCATTCAAATGACCCCACCAAAAATTGCTTGGTTTGTTTCACACTGAAGAATTACACTCACTGTTGCAAAAGCTAATTCTTGATTCTGACTTGGAAAACAAGGCTGTCTTAATGTGTAGGGTTCGATGCCAAAAACTCCTTTCTCCTTTCAGATAACTTAACTCCTCAGTTCCTCAAGTCCTTGCTCCCCTGAATTTCATGAATGTTAGTTTCCAAGCTCTCTTCAGAATTGAACAAACCAAGATGTGATTTTTGAGACCGTTCATGCCAAGGATTGCTTCCTACAGATATAGATGAAAGGGTGCCAGACATGGTACTCTCTGATATACATACTCCTCCACTACTGTCCCACCAGACTGCTCAGAAAGCAATCTAAAGCAGTGTTCTCAGTGCATGTCATAGCTCATGCCATATCTCAGGAGTTTCCTGTTGCAAAAACATCTCTCTGGTGAGCTTCAACACAGCCTTCCAATTATTTCAAGCATTTTGAATGGCAAAAGACAGAAAATAATAATAATTTTGACCAAGTAGACATGGGCACCAGATAGAACTAGCAGGAAATCACAGCCAAGTATATGATGTGAATGTGCCCAGCCCTCTACAGAAGGAGCCAACTTCTTGTTACTTGGCTTGGGGGCCAACGATCACTCCCTGCAGGACATGCTTTTTGTAGTGTCGATGTTGCCATAGTACCAAGTACTACTTAGCCGCTTTAACCAACTCTTTCAAATAAAACACGTAAATAGCTCCATGGAAATGAGCTCTCTCCCTCACAAGCTTACCTGCCAGAATGACAATCAGAACTTCCTTGGTCAATACATTTGGCCCTTGAATATCCATTATTTTTTCTAAACAAAATAGAACATTTTCAATAAGAAATCCCATCCCTTAGCACCTTCTAACCCTCTTATTAAAATATTTGCAAAGAAAATGGGATAATATGGATCTGAATGACAGCTGAGCACTTTTATAAAAACCAATACATCCATTATAAATGAATTAAAAAAAATGTGAATCCAAGTGAAGACTGAGAAAAAGTCAAAACTAAAAAGAAGAAGTAGTTTCAAAATTAAATTGTTTTAGAAGATCTAAAAACCTCTATCTTTCCATTTCTATAAAGGTAGCTTTTGAGATTTTACTTTAAAATGGTTTTTTATTTACTAAATGGGAAAACAACATTTAAAGAGTTATGTAACAGGAAAATAAAATATGATATTTTGGGTTGTTTGAAGCAAAACATTTTCTGGTGATCTACAATGAAATTTTCAGGAAGCATATTGGCTTTGAAACCAGGAGTATGAGTTCTATCAACACTGCATCACCTATTTAGTAAGTGACCGTGATGTCTGTGTGTATTCAATGACATATTTATTATAATTGCCACAGGAGTATGCAGAACTGAAATGTATCTTCCTTATGGATTTGCAATTTCACAAATACTTTGGAGAAAAGCCTAAAATTTCAGCAAAAACTGCCAGAGTTTCATTTATGAGCTTACAGCATGTGAAAACTAAAGAAAAATATTTTTTTCCACACTTAAATATGTTTTTAATTTACTCTTACTTTATGAAATGTAAAGGAGCAAACAGGAGGTAAAACAATAAAAAGAATGCTTTCCTTTGGTATGCCACCAACATAAATTTGTGTCACATTTTGGAAAAATTTCAGAATCTTTTTTACAAAATGCAAGAAATGCACTTACTTTTTTAATTGTGTCAAAATGTACCAAGGTTTTCAAGGTTTTTCAAGGTTTTTCAAAGACAGTTCAATGACACACAAAAAGCAGTTCCCTCCAGATCAAATATCTTTAAATAAATCACATACTCATTTATTGTAAAACTTATTTATCTGATTTTTTTTTTTTGAAAATACATGCTTTGTATTCTCTAAATTACTGATTTTTTAATCATTAGCTGTGTTGATGGCAATTGCTTAGGGAAAATATCTCAATACATACTGAGTTCATTACAGCTTCCTAGACCTATGAAATTAGCAGGAGTTGGATGTTAGTTTATTTGTTTACAAATGTAAAACAGGTACTTAGACATTACAATACTGGTATTTCAGTTCAGAATGGATTTATGGATTGTGTGTATTAAACCAAATGGAATCTTCCATAAACAGATAGAATTTAGGTTACAGTAAAGTAGACCACCAGGAGTCAATTTTTTAAATAAATCAGTAGAAATTCACAGAGTGTTCTTGAAAGTAATGTTGGGGCACAATAGGTTTGCTGATATCCACAATGTAAACTACCTCACATTACTTGCCCTGGTGGAGGCTTATCCAGGCAATGGAATAATAGCCTGAAGTTGGTGATTAATCTGAAGAAAAAAAAAAACATTTGGCTCCTGAAAGGGCTAAAAATACAGTGGAGAAGTTACATTCACCATTACTTCCAAGCCTTCTGCAGATAGTGGGTAAAGTAAAACAGTATTTTCTTCTACGAACAGAGATTTGTTGACAGATAATGTTGCCTAAATCCATGTGAGATCCAGAAACTAGAGAAGGGGCACCTCAGGTCTCTGGGATCCAGACTGATGATGTGTTTTTTACATTAGGCATACCAAGATCTTCGGAAGACTTAGAGTGAGTTTTAATTGCCGTTTAGCTTGTACATGGTGGCCACTGCAGGAAGATAGACTTGCTCACTTATGAGGACTATGGGAACATCCAAGATTTAGAAACCCGGGTTTAGTGCCTGCTTAGGCAGGGAGGATATGACACTACAAGTGAGTCTAGCTGCATGTGCCTCTTGTTGGTACTAGTTGTAAACTCCTTTTGTTGAAGATAGATTACATTTCAAGAAAGAGTACAAGACCTCCGGGGCTTGAAAGACACCAAAAAAAAAAGCAATAGTTGAGTAAATATGTCATTTGCCACAGAAAAGGTCATCCTGAGCTTTGAACCTTGCAAATTCACTTTATATTAAATACCCACTGGCTAAAAGGCAGAAATGATCCTGGGAGCAGGAAACTGGACAATAGTTCCTCACTCTCAGCTAAATCATAGAATAGTTTGGGTTGGAAGGCACTTTAAAGGTCTTCTAGTCCAACCCCTTTGCAATAAGCAGGGACATCTTCAACTAGATCAGGTTGATCTGACCCTCCAGCCTGACCGTGAATGTTTCCAGGGATGGGGCATTTACCACATCTCTGGGCAACCTGTTCCAGTGTTTCATCACCCTCATTGTGAAAAATTTCTTCCTTATGTCTAGTCTAAATCTACCCTCTTTTCGTTTAAAATCATTATCCCTTTTTCTCTCACAACAGGCCCTGCTAAAAAGTTTTTCCCCATCTTTCTTATAAGCCCCCTTTAAATATAGGTTGCAATAAGGTCTCCCCAGAGCCTTCTTTTCTCCAGGCTGAATAACCTCAACTCTCTCAGCCTTTCTTCATAGGAGAGGTGTTCCATTCCTCTGATCATTTTTGTGGCCCTCCATTGAACTCGCTCCAACAGGTCCATGTCTTTCTTGTGCTGAGGGCTCCAGAGCTGGACGCAGTACTCCAGGTGGGGTCTCACCAGAGCAGAGTAGAGGGGCAGAATCACCTCCCTTGACCTGCTGGCCACGCTTCTTTTGATGCAGCCCAGGATAAGGTTGTCTTTCTGGGCTGCAAACTTGCAATGCCTCCACCCCTCCTACCTCACCTGTCCCTTCTGAACAACCTGTAGCCATTGATAGCTGCACTCCAGTCATGGGATTCATGCCACCAAGTTTCAGTAGTGGCAACTAGGTCGTAGCTTTCTAGCAGCACGGTGGCTTCCAGCTCCTCCTGTTTGTTGCCCATGCTGCGTGCATTGGTGTAGAGGTGGGCTGTTGGCCATGTCACCTTCTTAGAGGAATGCCCTTAATTCCTTTGAGGCATTTCACTGGTATTTCCCTGTTGGCTTCTATTACCTCAGGAGCCCCTGGCTCATCTCTGTAAGACTTCAAGTGTGCTGCAGTGTAGCCAGCACGTCTCAGAGTAACAGGCCCTTGCTAGCACCTCGTCCCTCTAACCTTGGTGTGTCGTCCATACCTTGTCATGGGCAAGCCTAATATTATACCCTCCCACTTCAAGTCCAGTTTAAAGCTCTGTCAATGAGCCCCGCTAGCTTGTGAGCAAAGACCCTCTTCCTCCTTTGAGAAAGGTGAACCCCGTCTGACACCAGCAATCCTGGTGCCCTGTAGGCCATCCCATTATCAAAAAACCCAAAATTGTGGCAGTGATACCAGCCATGGAGCCATGTATTAATAGATTGGGCCTGTCTGTTTCTTCCAGTGTCACTGCCCACAATTGGAAGGAGAGAGGAAAAAAATAACCTGTGCTCTGTATTCCCTTACCAACTGTCCCAAGGCCCTGAAGTCTCTTTTGATTGCCCTTGGACTACGCGTTGTGGCTTCATCACCACCCACATGGCAGAGCAGTAATGGGTAATAGTCC
The DNA here is from genome assembly GCA_009819775.1 of Phoenicopterus ruber ruber. Taxonomy (NCBI): domain Eukaryota; kingdom Metazoa; phylum Chordata; class Aves; order Phoenicopteriformes; family Phoenicopteridae; genus Phoenicopterus; species Phoenicopterus ruber. The sequence goes on along the minus strand of CM020215.1, from coordinate 181,819,905 downwards.
AAGGGCCATACGAGACTAGCAAGTTTCCTAGTAATGTCCTTAACCCAGGCCCCAGGGAGGCAGCAGACTTCCCTAAGAGGAGGGTCTGTCGGGCGTATTGGACCCTCTGTTCCTCTCAGAAGGGAGTCACCTACAACTATAACCTGTCTTTTCTTCCTAGTGGAGGTGGTCATGATACAGGGGGTAGGCCTTTCTGACCTTTGCAACACCTCTGGTGTAGATGGACCATCACCCACATCATCCATTGACTGGTCTTCCACATCCAGAGCATCATATCTGTTGTACAGAGGCACCTGGGAAGGTGAGGTGGGCAAGGGGGAGTTTCAGCTGCTGCCCTGAGCGTGGACTTGCCTCCATTCACTCCTTTCCTTTAAGCTGCTGCCTTCAGTTTGGCAGGTGGAGGATACAGGATCCCCTTGATTTTTTCTTTTCTGGTGGCCGTCCCTGTTTCTGCCTCAGGGAGGACAGAGCACCCAGTCTATCTCTTTCTCAGACTCCCTGTTGCTCCTTAACTTTTCTACTTCCTCTTGTAGCTCTGTCACCAGGCTGAGCAGATCATCCACCTGGTCACATCTCACACAGCTGCTCTCACTAATGCCATCTGCTACCAGTGAGGGGCTCTGGCACTCCCTGCAGCCCGAGACCTGGATGTTTTCGTGGGAGCTTTGTCTAGGTTGCCACATCCATTCTGGCAAGTGCAGAGGATGTGGCTTTCTGCTGGGTGGATACCATAGCTAAGCTCCTTCTGAGATGGTGATGACCACCAACTGAACTCACTTCCCGAGCCGGTAGGGTGACTACGCCCTCCCTGCGCACCCTTCCACGTGAACTGCCACACAAACTGCCGCCCCACGCCCTGACTGACACCCCACGCCCTGTTTGCCCACTCTGGTTGCAGCAATCCTGGTTGCTGGTGCTCCCCAGGATGCTTTTGATAGGTGTGGGGGTGGCCGCCAGTGCTCTGGCAGCGCCCAGGCCTCATCAGCGTCTCCCACGAGAGCTGCCAGCTCCTGGTGGGTCTCTCTGCTGCCCTGGTGTTTCCCTGCCTCAGGAAACCCCCTGTGCGCCCAGATCTGCTGCTCCACTGTGGATCAGGCCGGCTCTGGAGCAGCTCCCCTCAGTGACTGACCTAAGTAGCTAAAAAGTCTATTGTCCTGTCTTCCATCTTGTAAAGATTAAAGAATGTTTCATTTCTTTTTCTTACAGCATTAAGGATATATATCTCTCTATCCTGATATATAATGGCTCATAAAATGATTTAATTTTTAGCAAAGTACCTGCAAGCCCTGCTAGAAAGAACTCATCTTTCAGTAGCACAAATCTTTGTTGTTTGGTTATATGAAGTGAGCAATGCTAAGAAGCATGTGTCCTTTGATCAAAGAGCAAACCCATTTAGTATTGCCATGCTTAGTCAATGCCTGTTAAAATATTGAAAGAACAACTGAACAGCAAATGGGATTTTCCAGAAATAATGTACTAAAACCACCTGAAGTATATTCCTCAAAAACCTATTACTGAAAACTGAAATAAAAGATATAAAAGTTGCATAAAGCTTTTTCTTTGTGCCTATACATTTTTGCATACACAGGTATGTGCACAAACACAGACATATGTGATAATTTTTATTATTTTCTCACTACAGCTTATAAATTTCATTTATTTGGACCTAAGGGACACATCTGAGTGCTTATTGAAGGTAGCTTGTGATTTTCTTTCTTTTGAGAAAAATAATGAAGAGCTAAAATTACACAAAAATAGTATTTTTGTTTGTTATTCAGTGCTTTGCCACTTTTTTCCTTTTGCCAACTTCTACTATATTTAGGCAAGTATACAGCAATCGTTGTGTTGAGTTCATCTAGCCTTAAAGCCTCCATCTGACAATGATTGATTGATATTTAGGAAAAGGGTACAAGAATAAGGCAATTTTACAGCTTCTGGCAACCTGCTGTTCAGGGACTTCCTGAGCTGGAGGTTATGTCAATTTTTTTTCTTCAGAATTATTCTAATCACTTTAAAATCTCACTTCAGCTTTTAGTATCCACAGATTTTGTGGCAAAAGTTCCACAATTTAACTTTATATCATGTAGGAAGCATTACATTTTGTTGGTTTTAAAGCTTCTGTCTGAAATTTCAGCAGTATGCCCCCTACTCTTCATATTATGAAAACCAGTAAATAATTGCTGCTTCTTCAGTTTTACTGTGTCATTGATGAATGTGTGTATCTTCAAGGTATTTGAGCCTCACTAAGCACAGAGCTGGACCATTGCTGCTGATGTAGAGAAACAGAAGGATCCAGTTGTGTAAATGTAGGTGTGCAATGCCCCCTTAGATGTAGGGCATTCCCACCCATCTGCAGTCTGCCGTTCCAGAAGAGTGTGGGTTTTCAGTAGCTCCTGTGTCCTATGTGCCATCACCATGAGAATATTTCAGCTGGCTTGGTGCATCAGAGATGACCCAATGGCACTGGGCACCTACGTGTAGGCAGCTAACGTGAATCCAGAGGACTGGATTCAGTTTACTATTGTAGACAGCTAAATTTAGATAACTACCTGTCAACATGGTATTGTCTAAGCTGCAGTCATAATCAATGGACACCTAGGACACTAGCCAAGTTAATTGTGCAGATACGTCCTGTGGGGATGAGTTGCTTCTGACAGGATTCATGGAGATTCTGCGTCTATACATGGGCTTTACTGAAGTGCATGAATAGAACTTTTAATCCCAGAGGAAATATAGGTAGTATAAATTTGCTCAAAATTAAATGCATAAGTGGATGTTGAATGGCCAACATCAAAATCTGCTGTCTTGGAGTTTTCCCACTATTTGTGGACTATTACTGCTGAAAGTGATTAAACAGGATTCATACATTTAAGACAGACTATTTGGTAAACAACTAAACATTACTAGATACTGAGATCAGGTCCCGATTTTCTCACCTCTGCTATAGGGAGATACATTTGTGTTCAAAAACATGCATGTGAAGCTGATACCATCTAACTGTCCTTTCTCGGTATGTTTTTAAGGAATGAATGAAGGTGTGTTGATAATTCTTGAAACTCATTGTCTATTAGGATGTTTGATTTATTTCTGTGCTATTATATTACTGTCTTCTGAAGTAGGCAGGGAGGTGGGTAAGTGACTTTTCTGTTCTCGCTTGCTTTCACACTTCAATCAAACTTTGCAAAGTCCAATCAAACTTTGCAAAGTCTAAGAAACCAGTACATAGCTTTCAATAGCGCTTTGGGTAGTCCCTGGAGTATGGTTGGTAAAAGGAAATACTGATCTTGTGGGTTTGGGGTTTTTTTTCTCTTTTGGTGGGAATGTAAAAAGATGGTTGCATTTGTCTTCCTTAGTGAGTTAATTTTAAAGCTAGACATAGATCTTTCATGAGATGTTATTTCTAGTATCTACTTATATTCTTGAAGTCACACTGACGGTTATTTTAAGAAACAGAGACAACTCTTCAGACAGGGAACTTTTTGATGCTATACTTTTTTTTTTTTTCTTCAATCATCACATTTAAGATTCTACCATGAAACCGTTTATAACTTATATTCTTAAAAGTCTGTATCATACATATCTATGTAATAAGGATCAAACTGCTGATGCAAGTGCACTTGGTTGATTTGAAACAAGTATTCTAGATATTTTAAATTAATCAAGATGAGTCAAACACCAACTACACTAGAGATGTTATTAATGAATACAAATTTTTATAGTGTGGATCAAAATCTTATTAACTTTATGCATTTATATAGCACATTTCAGATTTTTCATAGAATCATAGAATAGTTTGGGTTGGAAGGGACCTTTAAAGGTCATCTAGCCCAACTCCCCTGCAATAAGCAGGGACATCCTCAACTAGATCAGGTTGCCCAGAGCCCCATCCAGCCTGACCTGGAATGTTTCCAGGGATGGGGCATCTACCACCTCTCTGGGCAACCTGTGCCAGTGCTTCACGACCCTCATTGTGAAAATGAGACTATATCTAGTCTAAATCTCCCCTTCTTTATTTTAAAACCATTACCCCTTGTCCTATCACAGCAGGCCCTGCTAAAAAGTTTGTCCTCATCTTTCTTATAAGCCCCCTTTAAATATTGAAAGGCTGCTAGAAGGTCTCCCCAGAGCCTTCTGTTCTCCAGGCTGAACAAGCCCAACTCTCTCAGCCTGTCTTCATAGGAGAGGTGCTCCAGCCCTCTGATCATTTTTGTGGCCCTCCTCTGGACCCACTCCAGCAGGTCTGTGTCCTTCTTGTGTTGGGGGCTCCAGAGCTGGACGCAGTACTCCAGGTGGGGCCTCACCAGAGCAGAGTAGAGGGGCAGAATCACCTCCCTCGACCTGCTGGCCACGCTTCTTTTGATGCAGCCCAGGATATAGTTGGCCTTTTGGGCTGTGAGCATACATTGCTGGCTCATGTCCAGCTTTTCATCCCCCAGTACCCCCAAGTCCTTCTCGGCAGGGCTGCTCTCGATCACTTCATCCCCCAGCCTGTATTGATACTGGGGGTTGAGAGTTTAATTTGAATATCTTCCCCAGACAACAATGTTAACCTTCTTCTACCCTATGAACAGCAAGCTCAAAGCTAAGTAAGAAGGCTGGAATTAAAGATATCACCATCACCATATAAGCTTGTTTTAACTCTGAAATTTTATTTAATTAATAAGACAGGTTTTTGAATGTTATCCATATTTACAGAGCAGTACCTGACATGGTAAGACTGAAGAGCATTTCTTGAATTATACTGCTGAGCAGACACCCAGCTGAGGAAAGAGTAGACTTTTTTTTTCCTTTTTTTTTTTTTCCCCCTGTTGAATTTCGTTAACACACAATGGCTTAATTTTAAGAAGGGGATTTATTTTCACTTAGTTGAGGATTATTTGCTAAAACATTTCTAGGGCATTCCAGTTTTGAATGTACATATCCGATACAACAGTAAATAATCTAACAGCTCATTTGCTTTCAGATCCACCTACATACCTAATATTGCCTTTTTGCTTGTGTATGCAGTTAGTTTTGTTATAAGCACTCATACGTCTTTTTGTACTAAGGAGTAGATTGTTTTCTGAAGATAGCGTCTTTGGTTTTTGATTCCTACAAATGTTAGCTCTGAGTGAAGGGATAGAAGAAAAGACACAGCAAAAGGGATGTATGGAAAAAATACTGCAGAAAAGAGAGATCCCAATGAACACAGAATAAATTAAGTAAGAATCTTTCTTGGGGAATATGTTAGTTTGCAGTTGATGGCTCTGTAAATCATATGTATATATATATAAAACAAATTCTAATTAACACTTGTACAATTCAGCCTTTCTCTTCTGAAGCATGGAAAAATTATCATTTTACACAATAATTTGCAGTGATTTGCCTATTGAAGGCCTAGATTTTTTGATTGGCTAAATTGATTTTTAGTGATTTTTTCCCAAAAATTTGACTACCAGTTCTCATTTTCCATATTGCTTTCACTCTAGAAGACAATAATAAAATGTCATGAAGATGGAGGCTTTGATAGTTTCCTTTGCATAGCTTGAAAGGCTTATCTTTTTTTTCCTTGACTTCTGTGAAATTTTATGCTTTCTGTAGTTTTCAAACTTGAAATGTTAAATGTTTTTGTGTGCTGTGGTGGGTTGCTGGCTGCCAGGCCGCAACTGCTCTCTCTTTCCACCTCCTCAACAAGGCAGGGGGGAGAAAATAAGACAAAACACTTGTGGGTCAAGCTAAAGACATGGAGATCACTTACCAACTACCATCATAGGCAAAACAGACTTGAGTTGGGGAAAACGAACTTAATTTATTGTCAATTAAAATAAATTTAGATGGTAAAAAACAAAGACAAAGATTAAAACACCTTTCCCTCACCTCCACCCCTTTTTCCAAGGATCTCCTTCACTCCTTCATTCCCGAATCCCTCACCTGACACCCGCCTCCCCGAGCAGCTCAGGGGGATGGGGAACGGTTGTGGTCAGTCTGTAATGGTTCCTCTCTGCAGCTCCTTCCTCCTCACACTTTTCCCCTGCCTCTCTGTGGGCTCTCCACAGGCTGCCACTTCCTTCAGGGCACATCCACCTGCCCCGGTGTGGAGTCCTCCACAGGCTGCAGTGTGGATATCTGCTCCAATGTGGTCCTCTCCATGGACTGCTGGGAAATACCTGCTCCACCATGGTCTCTCCCACAGGCTGTAGGGGAATCTCTTCTCCAGGAGACACCTGGAGTACCTCCACCTCCTCCTTCCCTGACCTTCGTGTCAGCAGGATTGTTTCTCACTCTTTTCTTTCCCCTCACTGCATGCAGCATTTTTTACCTTTTATTAAAGATATTTTCCCCGAGGTGCCACCCCCTCGGCTGCGGGGCTCGGCCGGGCCCTGCGGTGGGTTGGAGCCGGCTGGAACTGGCTGTGTCCGGCCCGGGGCAGCCCTGGCCTCTCCTCACAGCGGCCGCCCTGCAGCCCCCGCGGCCGGCGCCTGGGCACCTGCACCTGGTACATGTGCAAAAATTCATGGAAATCATTTAAATCAATAAACGACAGAGGAAAGTAGCAACTGTAGATGTTAATTAAGCAGTGCTATTTGAAGGTTTCACTCTACCAACTCAAAAGGAGGATATTTTGAAGTGTGTTTTTAATGGTGCTTAAGACGCAAGTGAAATAACAATTTAGAGACTGCATAATGCTTTTTAGCATAAAATATAGCATCTAATTTTCCCTAAAAACATCCATTATAGATAAGGAATCTGTATAGGCAAAATTAAAGGTAAGTAGCCTACATTTTTAAGACAAGCCAGCATTGCCTTTTTGTCTCTATTCCCCTCTTGCCCAGTTAGAGACAGTAACATGTTTTGAGAAGTATTTTTGGGAAATCCTGTGGCTGTCTTTATTTTTAGCCTACTAAGAAGAAAATTCATGACCTTTTTGGATTCTTTGCATTGTGTGAAAAGTATCTGGTATATCTTGTTAACCTTAAAGGCAACAGGACCAGATTTTCATTTTAAAGATGAGAAAGGCCTGACAAGGGCTTCTGAAATGTTTGCACTTGTCCTGGCTATTGAAAGGTCTGGTTTGTCTACAGGCGGGTACAAAGCCAACCAAGCCAAAACACGTTAATGGAAATACATCCATTTATTTAAATGAATTTAAGGAAGAGCTTTCACTGAAGTTTTTGCTGACCATGGTCACTCACATGAATTAAATCATGAGGACATGCAGCAACAGTAAATACTCAATCCTAGTATTTAAACCAATTAGGATCAGCCACTGGCTATATCTGTGCCAACCACAAGCTTTTGATTAAAAGAAAAATCCTGACAGATTTTTTTTTCCTGTACTACAAACCTTTCTGAACATATTAACAAGAACTGTAGCCATTTAATAGCATCTCATGTTTTCTCTGCGTCAGTAAGGGTAATGCAAGATTGATAGATTGTTTCTGCTGTGGCAACTGAGACCCCTTTTGTGTGAATTTTTGGATACCACTTTCTGAAATATGCCTTCGTCTCCAGATTTTTTGCCTTGAATTGAATTTCTTTTAGCTGAGAAAGACAAATATTTTGCTCAGTGGTGACTTAGTATTTTGACATTTTTTTTTTTATTCTCTACGTTGTGACTCCTCCTCAACATTCATGCAATCTGGTGGAAAGAGAACAAGTAGGCTGAAGCATAACATGTATTTCCTTCTTCCTTAACAGTTGCTTTTTTAATAAGAGCATTGAACAAACCTTACAGCAACATTCCTGGACCAGGGATTAGAAAAAAGTGATTCTTAGTAGAGTTGAACTTTAACTTATATATATCAAACAAAAATACAGTTTTGGGACATATATCAGGCTATTTTGAAGTGTTCTCTGAGAAGTTATGCTATGTTTTGGAAGCAGTCTTTTTTTGCAAATTTTAGGTCAGTTACAGATTTAGGTTCACAGCTTTTCCAATATCTTAAATTAGACGTTGCAAATGTAGAAGCTATGGTTGTATTAACTCTCAGGGATTCCTCTGCAGAAACAGTCACGTGTCCAGTCTTGGTAATTCCTCATTTCACAGTGTTCAGAATGGGCAGAATATGATGACCTGAACACTGGAAATGTAATTGTGTTATTCTGACTACTTAAGAATGAAAAGGCTCAACAATAATTTAACCACGTTACGTAGAGCTTCTGGGATATGGGAATTTCAGTTATTTAATTACAGCTATCGCTAGGCAAATCAGTTTATAGAGGATACACGAGCCTGGAAGACTGAGATAAGTCTTTGTGTTTAACCTTTGCTGTCTGAAAAGTTGGTGTCTTGGGTAGAAGGCTAACTGAATACTAATTGTTCCACGGTGTCTTACAAGGCAGACCGGCTGATATTTTGGCTTTGATTTGGATGTGACTTACCTATATTATGAGACTGCCAACCCACCTACTCTCAGTTGCACACATATGCACTGGAGGAAGTACAGGAGTAGTTGCTCTTATTCCCAGGTGTTCACTGCTGTTTTCAGCAGAGATCTCAAACTTGTAAAACTGGTACCTTGCCAGAAATTCAAAATTCTGGACACTATTTGCATACAGTGAAGCAGATGGCAGGTGCCTTCATTGTTAATTTAGAGGACTACAGTTCCTGGCTTAAAATATTCCATCTTGATGTTAGCACTTTGAAAAAAATCCCCTTTTGTCTACGGTCAAAAGGCTATCTGTTTTGGTGCAACTCCTATATATATAGTTCATAGAAATATAGGTACACATATGCAAAACTCCACATATATATCATGAAGTATTGTGCCATTCATGTCTGTATTTGTGTGCATTTTAATATGTATATCTATATTTCTATAATATATTTGTTAATAAACAAATGAAAGTATTATTTTTTACAAGAATTAGTAACAAAATATATAACCACTTTCAAAGTTTGCTAGTCTTGATCTAAATGTAAATGACTGAACCGGGTCTTCACTTTATCTAATTTTTTTTTTTTTTCTGTCCTGCTGCAAATTGATTTTGAGCAGAAATGGATTCCATCTGTGCCAGGTAAGCAACCGTTCATAATTTACACTTCAGGGTGGACTAAAATTTGCCTGTTGGCTGTAAGAATGAGAGCATCAGAGCAAAACACTAGCTCAGATAGAATAGAATATCTTCTGTAAAATGTAATATTTTGGAGAGGCATGATGAAATCTATAATGCATCTAGCTGATTGTACAATAAGCCATTTGAGATCAAAATACACTCCTGATTGCTGCTAGAGTTATCTTAAATACTTCATTTAAAGTCCTAAATAATATGATCGATTTTTTTTGTTAGCCTCATTAATGGCATACATCACTGGAAGTAAAAAAAAAAAAAAAAAAAAAAAAAAAGTGGATTTATTTTCCTTCCTTTTGGTCTCTTTTTCTGTGTTTGGCTTCTAAATTTTAGTGCATTACAGTAGTCCATTACACAAAAGACATGAAGATTGTATCATTAACGAACTCCCTCAGTGCAGATACTTCCAGCAGTAAAATATCAAGACTATGACCTAAAATGTCATTTCTTTCTCATCAGATTCATTGGCGAAGGTGAGATTTCCTGCTTTGACTGTTGCTGTAATATTGAAGAGCACACATTCATACATATGTCCAGGTTTTTGCATACTTGCACGGTGTAGAGTCTGGTACTAATATTGTAAAACAAAATTACCAAAACTAATGGCAAAATCAATGTTATTGTTTATATTGATAGTCATGTGGTAGTTTTGTGATGATTTTTCTTTTCTCAAGCAGAGACCAAAAAAGAGTGTGAAAGGCGAGTGAGATAAACCACTGACACACACTGAGCTGTACAGTCACGTAGCCTGAACTTGCACATTATCCATGTAATATCTATAAAATAAAGCAGGGAAAGGACAGAGTAAAATTTTATCTTTTGGGAGTTTCTCATTGAATAGCTAGAGGTCTAATATCCACAATTTTCCATTTTAGACAACCAACTTCTTTGTTGTATTGAGTTTGCAGCTACACTGGCTACAGGATCTATCTGATGGCATCCCAAGGAACAAGAAATCCAATCACATTACCATTCGTGACATGATTGTACCTATATCAATGACTTGGATAAAAATTAGACAGGCTGAGTAACAGAAGAAAGTCAGAGATAAACTCAGCAAAAACTGGTGGAAATGTATTTAAGTCTTACTGCAGTTGTATACATTAAACTCAATAAAGTCAATAGAGATGTGCCACTTTACCTGAAATAAAGTTCTGTTCCAGTGTCAAGTCTCTCTTTTCTTGCCTGGCAATAAAAATACAGTAAACTAAGCTGCAGATTGAAGACTTAAAGTACATTTGTAAAATGTTCTGACAAGAAATATGATGAGATAAATCAGGAAATACATTAAATCTCCAGAGAATAGCTGTTAGGAGATTTCAGTCTCACTACATGTTAAGCATCTCTGTTTTGTCTTTAAGTCCAAAAGGTATCATTATAATTTGCTTGAACTTTCTGAATATAAAACAGGTAATAGAATTTCTCTGAGAAGTTCTATATCAATTTTTGGATGCATATTTTAACTAACCATAATGGCTCACCCACCAACATTAATAAGAGGATTTTGCACGCTCCCGGTATATATACTGAAAGTGCTTTCATCAGGAGCTGACATTTTTATTTGCTGTAATTTTTAATTACAACTTGATTCTACTTGTTTTTTTTGGAGTTTTGGGGTTTTTTTAAGTGCTTTAATATCATTTGCAAGATACTAACATTGAAGGACAGTATACATTTGTGCTTCATTAGTCATCCCTAAGAGAACAGCCCAGTAGGATAAACACAAGAATGAAAATCCCCCAAAAACCTTTAGTTTCTATGGTACATAAATCTCCATAAACAAAAATCACTCAAGTTATGAATTTTACGATTTTATTCCTTTCAGTTAAGCAACCAAAGAAGCAGCCATACAGTCTGAAACTATGAAGACAAAAATATGTCTTGATGTGATGAGCCAGACAGCATACTAATAAAATCATCAAATACAATCATTCAGTCAATAAAAATACAACAACATTTTACAACACAATTCACAAAAACATGAAAACCGAACCTTTTTCCCAGTACATGACAAGGAGTTACTAAGGTTCAATATGACAGGGATTTCAGTATTTTACAAATATCTTGCTTTTTACTTGCTATTATATCCAAAGATAATACATAAAAAAAATCTACACCAATAAATGGAGACTAATTATTCTCCATTTATTCACTTTCCCTATAATTTGCCACTTTCAATGGCTTTTCCCAATTAACCTTCCTTTATTGGGAGAGGGATTCACTTTAGATGTTGCATATGATCCAGTCATCTCCCTCCTTTCAAAAGGCAATAGAAAGAGCTATGCACCCCAAAGACTAGCAATTAGTCTCTCTGAGACTTCTACTTGAGGAACAGATGAATCATGTCCTACAGGAGCCTTTTTCATCCATCAGCTACAGACAGAAGCCCGTAAGGGCATGTGGGAGGAGGATGTCTGGTCACAGAATCACAGAATGGCAGGGGTTGGAAGGGACCTCTGGAGATCATCTAGTCCAACCCCCCTGCCAAAGCAGGGTCACCTAGAGCAGGCTGCACAGGACTGCGTCCAGGCAGGGTTTGAATATCTCCAGAGAAGGAGACTCCACACCCTCCCTGGGCAGCCTGTGCCAGTGCTCTGTCACCCTCCTTTAATGGTGTCTGACCAAAGAAGCCATAAACAAGACGAGACAAACCTGACCAACATGTGATAAAGGAGGTCTTGATAAGAACAAACCAGGTCAGTTGCACTAATTGGTAAGGATATGTGGAGTGTGAGGATGTTTATTTTCTCAGTTGGGAAGATAAGAAAAGGAAGGGAAACAAATACAGACATAAAACATGATCAACTAGCATTAACAAAAATGATAAACCAGAAATAAACCTGGCCAGTCACACTAATTGATGGGTTATCAAGAAACTGCAGACAAGCCAGGATTTTGCAACTGATAAGGATGCAAATCTGAGGGTCCAGAACATTGGAAGGGGGTCAGTGGGACTATACCAACTGATGAGGCTACGTGCAGAGGCAGGGCGAGCATGGAGGAACAAAAAGAGGAAGACAGAAAGGGGTATAAAAGGAGCTGATTGCCGTAAAATGGGGCCGGTCAGTACATTTGTCAGGCTGAGCCCTGCTCCTGATCATCACAGTCTGTCCTGTTTTACTAAATCCTTTCTTAACAATCTCTGCGTAATCTCACTCTCTATCTCGGGTGTGTCAGCGCTGCAAGGGTCCAGTGCCAGCTACTGGGGGGCGGGGGTGGGCGTAAGGGGCCCAGCACCGATGGCTGGAGCGGGACTGTGGTTCACAGCCCAGGTGCCCGTTGTCAGCTGATGGGAGCAAGCGTCTATGTCTTCCCCAATCCGGTGTGCGTGGGGTATGTGTGTGGATTCACTGGAAAACTCCAAGCTGGACCAGCCCCAGGTCCGGGTAGGGGTATCGTGCAGGTGGAGAGTCTGTACTGGTATTCTGGGTGTACCTACAGGTGTGGGGTGCCCGTGGGACGAGTGTGTGAGTGCTGCATGTGTGCAGTGAGCACCCAGCTGGACCAGCCAACGAGTCAGGGACCCGTGGGGTGGGTAAGGGGGGCTGGGCTCCAGGCAGGGGTGCCGGCTGGGCAGAAGAGCTGTGCCGGAGCTTGGGGGATCTGCGAATATGCGTGCGCTTGTGAACCCGGAGAGCGTGGTGTGTGTGCTGCACTAGTGACCTTCTGCCCCTGCCAGCCCAGGAGCAGGAGGGGACGTGGGCATCTGTGCCGGTGTCTGGTGTGAGTCCTGAATGTGGGTGCTGATGGAGGCAGCGCCTTGTCTGTGGCTGCCTGTGTGACCGGCCGTGTCTGTGTCCTCTATGTGTGTTCCCCCCTCCGTGTGTACATGTGTATACCTGGGATATGTGCTCAGCTTCACTACCGGTTGAACCTACAAATGGGAAAGTGGCAGCTGCGTCCTTCAGCCTGACTCGTCATCTCCAGGCACCGGGCTGGGCTCCAGCAGATGGGCAGGAGGGTCTTGGGCTGGCACTGCTGGAGGAGGTGGCTGCTTGTAACATCTCTTAGCAAAGTCTGGGTGAATTTTTCATTCTGAATCATGAAACAAGAGAAAAAAATGAAATGCTGCACCTACATTTCAATATACATTTCTTAACTGTACACTAAGGAGTTAAAGATCAAACATGGAGCTATGCAGTTATAAGTAGTCAATCTTCAGCAAGATGACTTCAAATTTTTTACTGAACCTACTGACCTTCCCTTCCCCCTCCCCTTCCCCTTTCTTTCTGCTGATTCTAGCCTACAGTTTACTGCCAATACTTAAGATGACCTTAAAGTCTTGTTATTTCTTCTAGACTTGGAGTAACTCCTGTGCCAGTAGATGTTTTTCTGCCCAAAGCTATTTTCCATGCAGTCATCCTGGGACAAGATTTGAGTTTGCAAGGAAATTAATCCAGTATAAGCATCCCCATAAGAAACTAGAAATTTATCTTTAGGCTGAGGAGAGGACATCAATTTTGGCCAACATAGCACTGTCTGTCTCCAAGCAGATTCAGATTCCATTTTGCCTGCAGCTACGCAGCACATGGAGGCTATGCACAAGGCTTGGAGCTCTGCAGGAGGACAGAGTGGTGTCTTCTACAGACTCCAGGGCATGATCTGGAATGATATATTTTCCATGGATTTCTGGGATCTTTTGGTACTTTATTTGCCCTGAGGCCGCAGCTCTGAACACATGCAGGGCACAGTTCCTTAGTCTCTGAGGAGGTATCAAGCTTTCTGAAACGAGATCTCCATTAGACATGAATCATCTTAAAAGGGATTGTGCTTTGGAGGCTCAGCAAAGCACGCCTGCCTCCATGTAAAATGTCTTCACAGTGTCTCTGGTGGACTGCAGCTACTTCACAACTTAGTATTTGACTGAGGCCAGAGGGAAGTGGACACAGTTTCCTCGGGGAGAGGAGGATTACTTGCTAAAAGAGAGGGAAGAAAGCAATATTGTGGCTCATTCATGTCGCACTGTCATGGTAGGACATGACAGATGTGAACAAGCAGATGCATTTTGCAGATATGGCAAAAGAGACCCAGTGGTCTTCCTCGTAAGAGTGGGAGGGGAGGAAGTCTGCTGCTGAAAAGAGGTTTTCAGATGGTCTGGACAGGATTTTGGAGTAAACAGAGGGAATGTACTCAGTCAGTGTAGCCTATGTAATTGAAAGTAATGAAGTGTTTGATATGATATGTTACCACTCAAAAATAAAAAATGCAAAAGAAAGCACCTTCTGAAAATATAATTGTCTTATTACCTTGACAAATTAGACCTTTAGGTCCCTTTTCTCCTCTTGGCAGAAAAGGAACTGGAGACCTTTATGGACAAAAAGTTGCCCGCGAGCCAGCAATGTGACCTTGTGGCAAATAAGTCCAACAGCTTCCTGGCTGCATTAAGAAGAGTGTCACAGCATGTCAAGGGAGGGGATCCTTCCTCTCTGTTCAGTACTGGTGAGACGAATCTGGAGTGGTGGGTCCAGTTCTGGGTTCACCAGTACAAGAGAGACTTGGACTTACTGGAGTGAGGTCCCATTGGAAAGCCATGAAAATCACTAACGTTTTGGAGCATCTGTTGTACAAGCAGAGGCCGAGAGAGAGCTGGGGCTGTTCAGGCCAGAGAAGTCTCAGGTGGGTCTTATCAATGTGTATAAATAACTGCTGAGGAGGGGGAGTAAAGAAGGTGGAGCCAGGTTCTTCTCACCAGTGCCCAGTGAAAGCACAACAGGCAATTGGCACAAACTGAAATACAGGAAATCCCATTCAAACACACACACAAAAAAACCCTGAACTTTTTTACTGTGGAGATGGCTGAATACTGAAAGATGTACAGTCTCCCTCCTTGGAGGTATTCAAAATCCAGCTGGACAAAGCCCTGAGCAATTTGCTCTAGATGACCCTGCTTTGAGCAGGCAGGCTGGACTAGACGATCTCCAGAGGTGCCCTCCAACCTCAACTATTCTGTGAAACTGCAATGCCTGCATGGCAGCTCTCACCATGGTGGAGATTTTTTTAGTAATTAGTGATTGGTTTCAGAGGGTTTTACCCAGCTTCTTGGGAAGAAGTGAATGATGCCTAACTTTTTTGCCCAACTATTGGTTCTTAAGAGTATGTACTGGTCTCTCCACAGTCCAAAAATTCATGCTAAACCAAGTGTAGGCTAGAGTAGGTTGCAGCTGGAGAGGTTGTTACACAATACTCTGTGAAATATTAATACGTTTTTTTAACAGTGTGTCCCAGAACTTTCTCATTTGGAAGCTAAGGAATTATGGACTGTTAGATGGAGTGGAACGTGGCTAGACCACTGAGCTTAAAGGGTAGTGATCAACAACGTAAGATCCAGCTGGCAGCTAACAAGAGTATCTCAGACATCAATACTGGGACCTGTAATTTTCAGCATCTTCATTCACCCCTGTGGATGAGGGCACATCATGCATCCTCAGCGAATTTGTGGATCAGACTAAGATAGGGAGAGTCACTAACACAAGGAGTGGTAGAGCTTCTGTTCAGAGTGAGACTGATAAGCTTGAAGATTCAGCCAACAGAGACCTCATGAATTTCAGTGAGGAGAAGGGCAGAGCTCTGCCTCTTGGGTGAAATAACCTTATGCACTAGTGGAGGCTGAGAAGGGACTGCCAGGTAGCAGTTCTGCTGAAAAGGACTGGGGGTTACGGTGGATGCCAAGTCGAATATGAGCCAAAAACAAGCTCCTTTCAAATGAAGCACACTGTGTGCTACTAGTCACAAGAGAGGTGGCTAGCAAAGGTATCATCCATCTATAGTCAGCACTAATGAGGCTGTGTTTGGAATATTGTGTCTGGTTTTGGGTCCTCCAGTCTCCAGTTGAAGATGGATATGGTGAAACTGGAGAAAATCCACTGGTGGGTTACCAAGATAGACAAGGGCCTATTGTGTTACGTATTGTATATTGTGAAGACACTGCTCTAAATCATGTCTCAGTACATTATAGGCATGAGAAAGGTTGAAGGCAACCTTCCATTCTGGAAAATTTGTATTCCCTGTGCTGTGGAAGGCAAGTCCCAACAACAGACTTTTGCCTTATTGCCCACTTCATGCATTCTCCTGGCGAAAGGAAGAGAATTAGCCTAGGACAGGCTCCGTGCTGATGAGCCTTTCTTGGTTTGCTGAGGGCAGTGACATCAGCAAGCAACATAGTGTAACGCGGTGTAACGGAAACTAGCAGTCAGTCCAACATAGTGTAACGCGGTGTAATGGAAACTAGCAGTCAGTCGCCAAGGGGAGCTGCTCTGGAGCTTGGCCCAACCTGCAGCGGAGCAGCAGATCTCGGTGCACAGGGGGTTTCCTGAGGCAGGGAAATGCCAGGGCAGCGGGGAGACCCGCCAGGAGCCAGCAGCTCTCGGGGAGATGCTGACAAGGCCTGGGCGCTGCCAGAGCAACCTTGACCAGCCCCATACCTATGAAAACCAGCCTGGGGAGCACCAGCGACCAGGATCGCTGTGACCAGAGCAGGCAAACAGGGTGTGGGGCATCAGCCAGGGCGTGGGGCGGCAGTTTGCGTGGCAATTTGTGTGGAAGGGCATGCAGGGTGGGCGCCTCTTTGAAGGTAGAGCATTCCACTGGCCGAGTGGGAGACTTGAAGTACACATAACCCAGCAACCGGGCACTGCTCTGTGACCATCCGCACAGGCCAAGGGCACTCATCCCGCCTGACCCTCAAGGGAGAATGTTGGGCACTCGTCTGAGAGCAGAGGCTGCAGCTCTGGCTGGGGGGTCTGCAGCATCTACCCCAGCGGTGGGCAATGCCTCCACGCAGAGGGAGCTGCTGAAGGGAGAGGCTGCAGTGCAGACCTCAGGCTGCAGGGAGTGCCCAGACCTGTCTCCTGGGGCAGGGACAGGCAGCAGACCTGCCTGCAAAAGGTGTGCCCAGGTGGAGGACCTCCTGCAGCAGGTGGCTGAGCTGCAGGAGGCAGTGAGAAGGCTGCCTAACATCAGGGAGGCTGAGAAGGAGTTAGATAGCTGGTTCCAAGCGCAGTCTGCAGTGGACTTACAGCCCATGGCCAAACAGCCAAAAACTTCCCCACTGGCACACACAGAACGGAGTGGGGCCAATAATGCAGAAGAATGAAAGCTTGCAATGGCAAGGGCCATCAGGAGAAAGAGACTTCCGCCAAAGTCTGATGTGCCCTTGCAGAACCGCTTCACCGCTCTGTAGACTGAAGAGGAAAGACCCGTCACATCAGCAGAGATGCTGTAGCTGAGTAAGGCAGCTCGATCTGCTCCCTGTGTAACAGTCAGCGCAACAAAGAAAAGGCGATGGGTGATAGTAGTAGGTGACTCTTCTGAGAGGTACGGAGGCACCCATTTGCCAACCTGACACACTCTCTAGAGAGGTGTGCTGCTTTGCAAGGGCTTGTATCAGGGATGTCACCAAGAGACTGCCAAGCCTCATATGGTCCGCTGACTATTACCCGCTGCTGTTGTTTCACATGGGCACCAGTGACACAGCCAGGAGCAGTCTGAAAAGCATCAAAAAGGATTACAGAGCCCTGGGAGCGGTGGTAAGGGATTCTGGAGTGCAGGTAGTTTTTTCATCAATCCTCCCAGTCAAAGGGAAAGGTTTTGAAAGGGCCAGTCAAATCTGGCAAATCAACAAATGGTTGCAGCACAAGTGCCACAGCCAGGGGTTCGGCTACTTAGACCATGGGATTTGCTTTGAGAAACCTGGTCTACTGGGAGCTGATGGGGTCTGTCTGTCAAAGAAGGGGAAGATCATCATAGGTCATAAGCTTGCCAAGCTGGTGAAGAGGGCTTTAAGCTGAAGTTGCTGGGGGAGGGGAACCTCAATCCTCCTATTTGAGAAGTCGTGGCAGTCCGGTGAAGTTCCCACTGACTGGAAAAGGGGAAACATAACCCCCACTTTTAAGAAGGGAAAAAAGGAAGACCTGGGAACTACAGGCCAGTCAGTCTGACCTCTGTGACTGGCAAGATCATGGAGCAGATCTTCCTGGAAACTATGTGAAGGCACATGGAAAATAAGGAAGCAATTGGTGACAGCCAACATGGCTTCACTAAGGGCAAATCATGCCTGACAAATTTGGTGGCCTCCTACAGTGGGGTTACAGCATTGGTGCATAAGGGAAGAGCAACTGACGTCATCTACCTGGACATGTGCAAAGCATTTGACACTGTCTCCCACAACATCCTTGCCTCTAAATTGGATGGATGGACCACTCAATAGATAAGGAATTGGCTAGATGGTCACACTCAAAGAGCTGTGGACAATGACTCGATGTCCAAGTGGAGACCAGTGACAAGTGGCATTCCTCAGGGGTCAGTATTGGGACCGGTGCTGTTTAACATCTTTGTCGGTGACATGGACAGGGGGATTGAGAGCACCCTCAGCAAGTTTGCTGATGATACGAAGCTGTGTGGTGTGATCGACACGCTAGAGGGAAGGGATGCCATCCAGAGGGACCTGGACTGGCTTGAGAGGTGGGCCCGTGTGAACCTCATGAAGTTCAACAAGGCCAAGTGCAAGGTCCTGCACACAGGTCAGGGCAATCCCAAGCACGAATACAGGCTGTGCAGAGAATGGACTGAGAGCAGCCCTGAGGAGAAGGACTTGGGGGTGTTGGTTGATGAGAAGTTCAACATGAGCTGGCAATGTATGCCTGCAGCTCAGAAAGCCAACTGTATCCTGGGCTGCATTAAAAGAAGCATGACCAGCAGTTCAAGGGAGGTGATTCTGCCCCTCTGCTCTGCTCTTGTGAGACCCCACCTGGAGTACTGTGTACAGCTCTGGGACACCCAACAGAAGAAGGACATGGATCTGTTGGAGCGAGCCCAGAGGAGGGACACGAGGATGATCAGAGGGCTGGAGCACCTCTCCTATGAAGACAGGCTGAGAGAGTTGGGGTTGTTCAGCCTGGAGAAGAGAAGGCTCTGGGGAGACCTTCTAGCAGCCTTCCAGCACCTAAAGGGGGCCTACAAGAAAGCTGGAGAGGGACTTTTGACAAGGGCATGTATTGCTAGGACAAGGGGTAATGGCTTTAAACTGGAAAAGGGTAGATTTAGACTAGCTATAAGGAAGAAATTCTTCACTCTGAGGGTGGTGAGGCAGTGGAACAGATTGCCTAGAAAAGTTGTGACTGCCCCATCGCTGGAAGTGTTCAAGGTCAGGTTGGACGGGGCTTTGAGCAACGTGGTCTATTGGAAGGTGTCCCTGTCCGTGACAGGGGGGTTGGAACTACATGATCTTTAAGGTCCCTTCCCACCCAAACCATTCTATGATTCTATGATTCTATGATTCTATGATAGTTGTGCTCACAATTTAGAAGTGGAGCCTGGGACCAGGGGCAGCTGTCCACCCTTCTGTAGTTGCCAAAGAGGTTTGCATGAGACAGGTGAATTCTGAATGGTGTGCAGACCTGATGGCCCGGATTGGCAAGTACGAAGTGACTAGAAAGTATTATTTGCTGTTGTAGAATTCTATTGAAGTGCAGTTTGGATGGCAAGAACACCCTAGAAAAGACTATTCTCTCCCTGGTATAGAGGTAACCTGAACCCATAAATTGTTCAATGTGTTCAGATACCAAAAGAAAGAAAAGAAAATGAACTATTTAGTCTGGAAAAATCTCAAACAAAACCAAACCAAAAAACAAATGAGGCTATTTCATTTCATAAACACTTCAAAGGTAAACAAAGGAACACAAAGGATTTGAGGTAATCGTAGCACAATTCAAACATTTAACTAACCTTACCCTGGATATTGGAGGACAAAAGATAAGCCCTTAATTTATCATCATAATATGTAAACTAGAAATTCAGTGGAGGCTGCTTAAGTATACAGTCTTAGTTTGTACAAACGTATTCAGTAAATCCAGCTAACTGGGTACAAATGGAGATAATATCAAGAAGTTATGTCGCGAAAGCCTTGTGCTTCTTTTTGCAGAGAAATAAGGATGAGAATGAGAGTTTGATAGCAGGACTTTGGTCACATGCAGAGAGGAAAAACATATAGTCAGAGAAGGTGAGTTTATTTTGAAGTTTGGTGATCAGCTGCAACAGGTGACACACAGGTTTGTTTATTCCACTACATACTGCTCTTTAAATTTTAGTAGACTTTTAGGGACATGACCCTTGTCAGAACCATGCAATAGTCTGGCCAAAATTAAAAAAGCTTGCTTGGGATACATTATATGTAAGCTGACACTGACCATGCCAAATGAGCTGGGACAGCAAATAATCAATGGCGAACTCTGACCTTGTCTAACTGAAACAAATGTATTAGATGCAGCATACTAGAGGATGGAGACCACTGCAATGACACTGCTAAGCAACTTCCACTAAATAGAGTCAACTGAAGGCACTCATCCTTCTGGATCCTCTTCTAATAGCTAATACTGCTACTTACGATGTAATACTATTGTATGTGAGAGAGGTGACAAAATAACCTAAAATGTTTCAAATCTCCCCTGAAGGAAGAAGGAACAGGAAACCTACTCTCAGTCATTTGAACCCTTTTTTTCATATCTCGTCGAAGTCAATTCTCTTCCTAGTCATATTTAATACCCATACTACCTTTCCAGGCCAGGGTAGTAGTTACCACCTCATGTGTTGCCTCTTCCCTTAGAGGCAGCAGCAGCAAAAGTCAGGCTGCAAAGTTACATGATGGAGCTACATATCCGGGCAGTACACACCACTCCTTCAGTTGATCTCCATTTTCTCTGATGGAGGCAACGTAGTCATGAGAACCTTGAAATATCCTCAGCAAAGCTACTAGTCCCAGCAGTAGCCACCAGAGTCAATTGCCTGCTTCGCCTATGCCTGGAACTAGCATCTAGATTCACAAGTACTAGACAATTTCTTCTTACCCTACACTATATTCATTTATATCACTGCAGAGAGGTAGCAGGCAGTTCAAAGATATAACACAGATTTTCAGAACTCCAATTTGAGGAAGACAAATGTTCTATTGATGGGGAAAAGAAATCAATTTAAGTTTTTACCTCTGGTGCAGTATTCTTTGGTTGAAGGTGCACATTCTCAACTAAACAATCTAGTTTTCTAACAGAGAAGCAAAACTGGATTCTTCACTGACCTGACACTGTCTGTGAGTAATGCTTCCTTTCGTCTCTGGCTATCTAGAAGAATCTGTCCTATCATAACAGCCAAAGTCAGTTATTCATGCTTTTGTCACCTTTCAACCTGACTGCAGCAGTATAGTATATCTTGCCATGAAGCTGTTAGCATTTAGAAAATCCCAATGTGTACAGAACACCACAGTATACCTCCTTAGCAACAATGGTTATTGTACAGACAAGTCTTCTGATCCTCTCTCTCTCTCTCTGTTTAGTACCATATTAAATGACATTAAATTAAAATAAATAAGAAATATTGTAGCCAGCAGGACTAGGGAAGGGATTGTCCCCCTGTACTCAGCACTGGTGAGGCCGCACCTCGAATACTGTGTTCAGTTTTGGGCCCCTCACTACAAGAAAGACATTGAGGTGCTGGAGCGTGTCCAGAGATGGGCAACGAAGCTGGTGAAGGGTCTAGAGCACAAGTCCTATGAGGAGCGGCTGAGGGAACTGGGGTTGTTTAGCCTGAAGAAAAGGAGGCTGAGGGGAGACCTTATCGCTCTCTACAACTCCCTGAAAGGAGGCTGTAACGAGGTGGGGGTTGGTCTCTTCTACCAAGTAACAGTCGATAGGACAAGAGGAAATGGCCTCAAGTTGCACCAGGGGAGGTTTAGATTGGATCTTAGGAAAATTTCTTCACTGAAAGGGTTGTCAAGCACTGGAACAGGCTGCGCAGGGAAGTGGTTGAGTCACCATCCCTGGAGGTATTTAAAAGATGTGCAGATGTGGCACTTAGGGACATGGTTTAGGGGTGAACTTGGAAGTGTTAGGTTAACAGTTGGACTTGATGATCTTAAAGGTCTCTTCCAACCTAAATGATTCTATGATTCTATAATTCTAAACCTAAATCTCCTCATTAGGAGGCTTACTAAGAGTTCAAAGCAGTGGACAGAAATAACTAAAGGATTGAGAAATGTTCTATGCAAAAGACTCATTGCAGTTGTGACTTTCTAGTACAAAATAATTTTCCATAGAAAAAATATACAGCTTGTCTGTCCTGAGAGTGCTCTCAGCGTCCAACTCAGGACAATGGTGAGAACAGCTCCAGAAACTGTGGGCCACTGTTGCGTACCTCCTACTTTGAACACCTTTTTAGCCTCACTGTATATAACAAACAACTAGCAACATATGGGTGTTTACAAGATGTAAAAACTCTGAAACAAGTGTTTCACTGCTTATAATGCTTCTTCACAAGAAGAGTATAAGAGAACAAATACATTGGAGATGTTTGTCACCTTAACACATTTCTCAGAAACTCTGGTGATGAGCACTGTACAGCAACCTACGCTGAACAGGTTTGAATAGAATTTGAATATGACATATAACCTTTGCCATAGGGTCATAATCTTTTCATAATTCCATTTCTGGCTTTTCTCAAAGACAAAAAGTTGTTGTTGAGGTGTTGTTTTTTTTTTTTTTTCCCCCAGAAAAAGGCTGAAGAACAAGCTTTAAGACTGTTATGCAAATCAATAACTTCATAATCTAACAATTTAGTAAAATGCATTTAGAACAGTATTGAATTAAATCTGTGGAAAAATTTACTGCAATAATGAAAACTGAAAGCATTTAAGTATTTCTAAGTCTTTAAAGGGCATTTTTGTTCCATAGCAGAGGTATTTGATTTGACAGAAATGGCTAATAAAATCATTAACACGAACTGATTTTTGCGTCACTAAAAGTGGTTTACAAGATTTCTCCAGAAAGCAGTGCTTACATTTCTTTACAATCAATCAATCTTGTTAAAATAATCACAACTTAAATAGAAGAGCTAGCAACCTGTGAAATAAAAGATAGATCTTACTACCTGCTGCAAAAGAATTACATAGAGGTATTTACAAGAAGGGTAAGAATAAAGGAGCTTGCTTGGCTATATTCCTGTTTGCCAGCCTATATATGTCATTATAGATGACATTGATTCATTATGTACTAGCTGCAGTGGAGTTCACTGTCTAAATCTAAAACTAAAACAAAACCCAGCAAAATCAATGCATACAGAATATTTAATGTAGTGTCATTTTTGGTGATTCTTCAGAAATCTGATTTTTTCTCTTTACATTCCACTAATTAGAGACTTGCTTTGATTTTCTTTTTCTTCTTCTATTTTTTTTTTCCTTCCTTTTTTTCTCCCCAATCCAGATGGACAGGCTTGTTCTGTGTCAGGATAAATTTTAGATAACATGTAGGTCCTTGAATCTTTAGATCATTTTGATGATAAGACACCTTTTCAAGAGAAAGGAGACAGAGAAAGGAGAGGAAAGTCTAGAAGTATGTTAGCTTTTGATGGAGCAAAGTCACTGCAATGAAGAACCTAGTATAAATGACTGTAGAGCAGGATGAATTTATACCTGCAGCAGCATTGATAGTGGTCTGAGAGAAAAATGAAGAAAAATGCTTCAGCTAAAATGTTGGGTTTGAACACTTTGCAGATGGTATATTTGCAGTAGTTATATTGCTGTAACGACTTGATATTCAGGGCAAATGTTTAGTATCACAGAAATCACTGATTTTTGTCCTGTCATGCAACCGTATTATGAAAGGTGCAATGTATAGCGTGATTCTCATTAGCTGAAAGCTAACAAAATTAACATGCAGAGAAAATGTGCATACTGTCTTCGAAGACAGCCTCAGGCCAGCCTGAACTGATACTGAAGGGGAATAACCCCTTTTCTCAACATCTCTGGTTTTGTGACCTGCCTAGACTAAATTGGCTTTAGGCATAGCAAAAGTAAAATTGCTGCATGTAAAAGCTGAATAGTGGTGCAATCTAACAGCTGTGTTTGTGTTGACTGTGTTTTTTTATACTGAAGTCTTTTAAGGTCAGGCTGGTCACGGCTGAAGTAGCAGAAGCAGCAAGCCGCATTTTCCTGAACACCCTGATTTCCTTCTTCAGTCTTCCTCATGTCTGTCCTGTCCTCTACATCTCTATTTCTGGTGGCAGAAGGGACCTGAATTGTTCTTTCTGGAGTAGCAGAACTGCTTTTCATGTGTTCTGCTAAGGAGCTCCAACCCGGGTCTGTGCCCAGATCCAAGAAAAGATGGCATTATGGATATACACTTGGCTTTATTCCCCTAAATGTGGGCACAGCTGACTCTGAGTAGCTCTTGTACAATAAGACAATTTTTAAAGGCAGTGAAATCTACAAGAATACTTACCTTATAGCCCCCTCTTCCTGCTGACCTTTTTTGGGTGCACAGCGAGGCTGTGAAGTCTCCAGCTGTTCCTCTCCTATGAAGACAGGCTGAGAGAGTTGGGGTTGTTCAGCCTGGAGAACAGAAGGCTCCAGGGACACCTTATTGCAGCCTTTCAATACTTAAAGGGGGCTTATAAGAAAGATGGGGACAAACTTTTTAATAGGGCCTGTAGCAATAGGACAAGGGGTAATGATTTTAAACTGAAGGAGGGTAGAATCGGACTAGACATAAGGAAGAAATTTTTTACGATGAGTGTGGTGAAACACTGGAACAGGTTGCCCAGAGAGGTGGTAGATGCTCCATCCCTGGGAACATTCAAACATTTGGTAGTGACAGGTTAATGGTTGGACTCGATGATCTTGGAGGTCTCTTCTAACCAAAACGATTTTATGATTCTAAAGCCAGGTTGGACGAGGCTCTCAGCAACCTGATCTAGATCTTGAAGATGTCCTTGCTCATTGCAGGGGGTTGGACTAGGTGATCTTTAAAGGTGCCTTCCAACCCAAACCATTCTATGATTCTACGATCACTGTTCTCAACCCCATTCCATTGCAGGGCTTGTACTGTGTGGATGGTTTCAGCATTCAGAACCAGATGATTCTGGTATCTGATAAACAAAATACTTGTGTATTTCTGTCCTCACACTGTCATCACTGCATCACAGCGTCTCATTTTTATTT
This sequence comes from Phoenicopterus ruber ruber, assembly GCA_009819775.1. Taxonomy (NCBI): domain Eukaryota; kingdom Metazoa; phylum Chordata; class Aves; order Phoenicopteriformes; family Phoenicopteridae; genus Phoenicopterus; species Phoenicopterus ruber. The sequence continues at coordinate 181,794,875 of CM020215.1, read as the reverse complement.
GACCTGTATTTCCTATAATTTGTGATGGTAAATTCTACCTTACAATAATACAGTATTCATTCAGTACTTTGGAATACTTTGGATCATAAATGCTATACTTTGCTGGTTATTACTTTATTATTAATATCCGTACTTTTTATTAATTGACATAAGCTAGGAAATTTGCATTGATTAAACACTTAACTGAGCACGATGCAATCCTTTGGCACCAGCTGACTGTATCCCTATTGGGTGGTATTTATGCTATTCTTATCTCAATTAAGCAATAGTCATTACCGTTAGATTAAATTGGTGTCTTGTGAGAAGCCCCAGTAAAGTGTCCCTCCCTGTCTGAGTGTATTCACATTAACTGGAATATAGTTCACTATGAAAAAAAATCAGGGAGAATCCTGCCTTTATTTTTACCACGAGAAGAAGCAAGATATTTTTGGTGCGCCAGATGATAATGAAGCAGCATCCAAGAAATATCACGCATAAAGGTCTTCCAGAAAATCCGTCCTGTGTCTCAGACTTGCAGAGAAACATCTATTTCTTTTCTCCTCTCAGGGAACAAGTATTCAAAAAGGTAAAGGCTATCCTAGACTATGGAAAGAAGTTATTGCTGGACAGGCTGAGACTACCACTCCTGCTATCCTCACAGTAGCAGACTGTGTACCCCTTTGCACAGGAAAGAGCAACACCAGAGAGAAACGATGCTCAGTTGACACACAGTCTCCGTGCTGGGATGTTGCAGCTTTGTGCTCCAACATTTTGGGAGGCAGTCCTGGAGGGCCAAGGCGTCCAGGAAGGCTGGACATTCTTCAAGAGGGAAATCTTAAAGGCACAGGAGCAGGCCGTCCCCGTGAGCCGAAAGATGAGCCGGCGGGGAAGAAGACCGGCCTGGCTGAGCAGAGAGCTCCGGCTGGAACTTAGGAAAAAAAAGAGAGTCTACCACCTTTGGAGGAAGGGGCAGGCAACTCAGGAGGACTACAAGGATGTTGTGAGGTCATGCAGGGAGAAAATTAGAAGGGCCAAAGCACAATTAGAACTTAGTCTGGCTACTGCCGTAAAAGACAACAAAAAGTCCTTCTACAAATACATTAACAATAAAAAGGGGGCTAAGGAGAATCTCCCTCCTCTATTGGATGCGGAGGGAAACTTAGTGTCAAGGGATGAGGAAAAGGCTGAGGTGCTAAATACCTTCTTTGCCTCAGTCTTCAACAGCAAGGGAAGTTGCTCTCTGGGCACCCAGCCCCCTGAGCAGGAAGACAGGGATGGGGAGCAGAATGTAAACCCCGAAGTCCAAGGGGAAATGGTCAGTGACCTGCTACGCCATCTAGACACACACAAGTCTATGGGGCCGGATGGGATCCACCCAAGGGTGCTGAAAGAGCTGGCAGAAGTGCTCATCAAGCCACTCTCCATCATTTACCAGCAGTCCTGGCTAACTGGGGAGGTCCCAGTTGACTGGAAGCTGGCAAATGTGACGCCCATCTACAAGAAGGGCCGGAAGGAGGATCCGGGCAACTACAGGCCTGTCAGCCTGACCTCGGTGCCCGGGAAGGTTATGGAGCAGATCATCTTGAGTGCCATCACGCGGCACATACGGGACAACCGGGTGATCGGGCCCAGTCAGCACGGGTTTATGAAAGGCAGGTCCTGTCTGACCAACCTGATCTCCTTCTACGACATGGTGACCCGCTTAGTGGATGAGGGAAAGGCTGTGGACGTTGTGTACCTGGACTTTAGTAAAGCCTTTGACACCGTCTCCCATAGCATTCTCTTGGAGAAGTTGGCTACCCATGGCTTGGATGGGCATACTCTGCGCTGGGTAGGAAACTGGCTGGATGGCCGGGCCCAAAGAGTTGTGGTGAATGGAGTTAAATCCGGTTGGAGGCCGGTCACAAGTGGTGTTCCCCAGGGCTCAGTACTGGGGCCAGTTCTGTTCAATATCTTTATCAATGATCTGGACGAGGGGATCGAGTGCACCCTCAGTAAGTTTGCAGATGACACCAAGTTGGGAGGGAGTGTTGATCTGCTGGAGGGCAGGCAGGCGCTACAGCGGGACCTGGACAGGCTGGATCGATGGGCCGAGGCCAATTGTATGAGGTTCAACAAGGCCAAGTGCCGGGTCCTGCACTTGGGTCACAACAACCCCAGGCAACGCTACAGGCTTGGGGGGGAGTGGCTGGAAAGCTGCCCGGCGGAAAAGGACCTGGGGGTGTTGGTTGACGGCCGGCTGAATATGAGCCAGCAGTGTGCCCAGGTGGCCAAGAAGGCCAACGGCATCCTGGCCTGTATCAGAAATAGTGTGGCCAGCAGGAGTAGGGAGGTGATTGTCCCCCTGTACTCGGCCCTGGTGAGGCCGCACCTCGAGTACTGTGTTCAGTTTTGGGCCCCTCACTCCAAGAAAGACATTGAGGTGCTGGAGCGTGTCCAGAGACGGGCAACGAGGCTGGTGAAGGGTCTGGAACACAAGTCCTATGAGGAGCGGCTGAGGGAACTGGGGATGTTTAGCCTGGAGAAAAGGAGGCTGAGGGGAGACCTTATTGCTCTCTACAACTACCTGAAAGGAGGTTGTAGAGAGATGGGGGTCGGACTCTTCTCCCTAGTAACAGACAACAAAACAAGAGGAAATGGCCTCAAGTTGCGCCAGGGGAGGTTTAGATTGGACATTCGTAAAAACTTCTTTACCGAAAGGGTTGTCAGGCATTGGAACAGGCTGCCCAGGGAGGTGGTGGAGTCCCCATCTCTGGGGGTATTCAAAAGGCGTTTAGATGAGGCCCTAAGGGATATGATTTAGTGGGGGACTTGGTAGTGATAGGTTAATGGTTGGACCCGATGATCTTGGAGGTCTCTTCCAACCAGAACAATTCTATGATTCTATGATTCTATTCTATACCAGTGGGCTGTACTGTAAAAGCTGTCAGCTCAAAGTCTACAGCAGGCCCCTTGCCTGCTTTGGTCAGGAAGTGCTGGGCGTGCGGAAACTTCTCTTTAACTGAGCCCTGGTGTCCATTATCCAGGTCCTCTTTCTTCTCTGTATCCTAGGATTGTTCAGTGTGTGATACTGAGATTTCTGAACTGAACACAGTTAGAAATTCTTCTTCCAGGTGAGGGAACCTCCTCACTCAGGAGGTACTAGTGGGTCAATTCCTCCTTCTGCTCTCTCCATGACCTGCAGTGCTTTAAGTTCCTTTCTGCCCATGGCCAAGGCTGTGGTATAAGTGGTTGAGAGAGTCCCTGCACACACTGTGCTTTAGGTTGTCAATTTAGGTGCTCTGCTGACAAGTAGGAAACAAGATCTGAGCTCTTTAAAGGCAGTAGAAAAGACTAAGGTTGGATTCCTTGCTTGTTGTGAGAGCACACTGACCACAAGGATCCATACTCACCTCAACGCTATGATGTGGGCAGACCTGGAAAGGGTGAAGTGAAAGAGTGTCCTTCTAAAGAAAGGATAGTGCTTTCTCAGCCTTGATCAAATAGTGGTCACACAGACTCTTTGACCATGGTAAGCCAGAGGCAGGATTTCAGGCCCAAGTTTCTCCTCAGTGTTTCATTTAGGGAAGCTCTCAGTTAACTTCACACAGGGTTCACTGAGTTTGAGTCAGCCTTCTCCCAATGTCCTGGTGTATTTTGGCCTCTAGTGAGACCTTGAATCTTTTCAGGGACTGGTTACAGAGCTTGGGCTCCCACATTTCTCTCAAGGGGACAGTCCCGCAAAGGTCACCTAAAGAATTGTGTGAAATTTTAGATATAGAATTCCTCTTTAATATCTAGCCTTTCATCTTAAACATACACACAAACAAACAGCAACAAAACCAATATAAAACAATAATTTATAGATTCATGTTGAGTTTGATCAGGTAAATTCTAGTAATTTATGTGTCACAAGGAATGGCTAGTTTTCTCAGTAATTTTAATTTAAAATTAAAAGAACATAGTTGTTATAATGAGGGAAGTACTTTTCTCTTGTCTTTTCCTTTTTGTATTTTCCTTTCCCTTTTGTATTTTCCTTTTCTGTTTTAAATACTGAAGAATAATATGTAACTAGCACTAGACTACAATGTGACCTAATTTTCCCCAAAATCCTAGGGGACAGCAAGGTGGCTTAGATAACTGAGCTTTTGGATAGTTTGAGGGAATGTCTATTATAATTTATGCTGTTTGGTATACTGTCTTTTTTGGGTAAGAGGAAATCTTAAGTGGTTGAAATTTAAATAATCAAAGTTGGCAAATTTTACTAAATTACTTGCCTCTGCCAGCTAATTTTAAAAGATAAAGCCTTATATTATTATCAATATTCACCTTATATTATTAACAGTATTCAGGTATGCTTTGCAGTCTCATAACTGTCAAAATGACTAAACTATAATAAATATGTGGCTTATTTGCTAATGTTCTCAAAACATAGAGCACAATAATTAAAATCCCACATCCCCACGCCCTCCAAAAATGCAATGAATGTGCTCAATAAACCTATTTTTTTGGCACAGCCAACTTTATCTGAATTTATTATAAGGGTAGTTCAGGCTATCTTTTTCTGTTTTTGTTTGGCTTTAATGAAAAATGGGTGTTATAAATAACTTTTATGAAGCATGCAGTAACCTGTAGGCATTATTTCATTTCCTTCTCACAGATTCACTGCAGCTGCTTGCTCCACTTTGGCAGTTTTTCCTTTAATTTGTAATCAATTACACCGATTAAAGGTATTTTCACTGTTTCTCATCTGAGCCTGAAAATAGTGGTTGATAACACATTTGCAGGAGAATTGTATTTTTAGTAATTCTCAGCATTGTTTCAGACTTCTAGATTTATCTCACTAAAATAAGGATTGTCTGTTATGAGCAGCTCTATTTTTGACAGCTCCCCAACTCTATTTCACAGGTGATTGCTACAATAGTCTAACGTACAGTTTTGGCAATGCTCTCGAGTCCAATGGATTCTAGTCTCTGTGGCACTTGAACTCAATCAAAGATGATGTCTTGGAAGAAAACAGCACAGGAAGAAGAGAGAGCGCTTCTTCTTTCACAGAAGTTAGAAGAACACTTCTGTGATAATTTTCCTTAGGTCAAATATTTACCGATACATGAATGAGTAACACACAGAAATAGAGTGAGAATAGAAATTACTTTCTCTAACAATGAAAAGGCTGCACTGTTCTGAAAGCATGCCTTTCATACCTCCGAAGAGTCCTGTGGGATAAGGCCCTGGAGGGAAGGGGCGCCTCAAGAAAGCTGGTTAATATTCAGGGATCACCTCCTCCAAGCTCAAGAGAGCTCCTTCCCAATGAACAGGAAGACAGATAAAAATGCTAGAAGGCCTGTGTGGATGAACAAAGAGCTCCAAATTCAAACACAAAAAGGAAACATACACAGAGCAGAATCAAAGACAGGTAACCTGGGAGGAATACAGAAACATTGTCCAGGAATACACAAACTTCATCCAGAGATGAAGTTAGGAAAGCTAAAGCCCAGATGGAACTGAATCTGGCCAAGGATGTCAAAGACAACAAGAAGGGCTTATGTAAGTACATAGGTGACAAAAGGAGGACTAAGGAGAATGTGGGCACATTGCTCAACGAGATGAAAGACCTGGTTACACAGGACATGGAAAAGGCTGAGCTACTGAATGCTGCCTTTGCCTAAGCCTTTACTAGCAAGACTGGCCTTCAGAGGTCCCAGGTCCCAGAAACTGGAGGGAAAGTGTGGAGTAAGGAAGATGGTGCTTGAAAGATCCTTCTTGGTGGAAGAGGATCAGGTCAGGGAATACTTAAGCAAATTGAATATACATAAGTCCATGGGCCCTGATGGAATGCCGCATGAGTGCTGAGGGAGCTGGCAGATGTCATTGCGAGGCCACTCTCAATAATCTTTGATTGATTATGGTGACTGGGAGAAGTGCTTGAAGACCAGAGGAAAGTAAATGTAGCTCCTATTCTCAAAAAGGTCAAGAAGGAGGACCCAGGGAACTACAGGCCAGTCAGGCACAAGAAGGACAAGAAAATCATCAGGAGTAGTCAGCATGTCTTCACCAAGGGGAGGTCGTGCTTAACCAACTTGATAAACTTCTATGAGGAAATAACTGTCCTGGTAGGAAAGGGTAGAGCAGTGGATATTGTCTACCTGGACTTCAGGAAGGCCTTTGACACTGATAAGATCCTCATAGATAAGCTATATGTAGCTCTTCATGTTACACTATTTTTTTTCTTGGGAGATACAATTTGAGTAAATGCTATGTTTACCTAGTTGTGGTTTTGCATGAGAGGATGAATAAAACACAAATATGTACAGTATGTTCTCAGCTGTGTACAGAGCTAACTGTTACAGACATCTTAGGCATTTTTTCTTCAGACTGTGCAAACTCAGGAGACCTCGAGAGACAGTTAATGTGGGTTACTTACTGCAATAGCTGAGGGTGGACCTCAAGTAAAATTTTCATTTTCTGTCTTAGAAACTAATCATGGTAGTTTAAGCAACTAGTTCCAGAAGAAAACATGCAGTTGGACTGTGACTAAAAGCTGGAAAGCTACGATTTTCAAAAGTGAGAAAGGAATACAAATGGTTCACAGGTCTAGTTTGGTGCCTAGGAGAAGAATTGGAATTGGGGAACTAGGGTGTAATTTATTATCCGTTGAAGATCCCTAGTTCCCTTCCTTTGCTATAAAGGACCCTTATGGTGATCATCCTCATACTTGAACAGAATTCCTAGATGAATTAGATTAAATAAATTTTATGAGTATATCCAGAAGAGCTGTCTACACTGCCTATTCTCCCCTGTTTCCTGAAACCACTGTGATTTTACTGTGATGCTAAGGTCTTATTATAGCATTGTGTGTTGAAGTTATTCTCTGAAGCTCTGTTGCTAACTTTCCACAGTTACTAGGATGAGAGGGATGTAACAAATTTTCCATGAATTCTTTTCTGGAAGTCACTGAGACTAAATATCTATTTCCTTATGATTCTACACAGCTATACATAATAAAACTTTTGCTGCATATAAAATCTTGATTGAAAAAAAAAATATATCTCTTTGTTTCAAGGTCTGCTGGAGTATTTTTTATTACCATTTTTGGTAAATAAAACCTCTTGGGCAAATGCTAGTGGAAGAGCCCACCGTTAATTATCAGCAACCAGATAAAAATAAGAAAGCTAAAATTGTAGAGAAAGAATCTCCTCTAAACAGTTTTGGATTGAATGGAAGGTGATGTGGGGAAGAACATCTTTGGTCATAGGCTTGCCAAGCTGGTGAAGAGGGCTTTAAACTGAAGTTGCTGGGGGAGGGGAACCTCAATCCTTCCCACTCCTACCAGTTTGATGCCAGTGCCAGCAATAGATGCCCAGAGCCTGGAGAAGGATCACAGGACAGCAGGAGAGCACCTGAAGAGCAGCACAAGGAATTCCAGCCACTCCAGCCAGTAAGTCACCTTCATTGGGGGCCCAACTTCAATGCCTCAGTGAAAACGCACATAACGTGGGGAATAAACAAGAGGAGTTAGAGACGTGCACACGCCTGCAGGGCTGTGACTTTATTGGCATCATGGAGACATGGTGGGAAGGCTTCTGCAACTGGAGTATTGGAATGGAAGGGTACAGGCTTTTTAGAAAAGACAGGCAGAGGAGATGAGGAGGGGGTGTTGCCCTCTATGTCAATGACCAGCTGGAGTGCATGGAGCTCTGCCTGGGGATGGATGAGGAGCTGACCAAGAGCTTATGGGTCAGGATTAAAGGGAGGGCAGGGACTGGTGGCATCATAGTGGGGGTCTGCTACAGGCCACCCAGCCAGGAAGACCAAGTGGATGAGGCCCTCTCTAGACAGACAGGAGCAGCCTCACATTCACAAGCCCTGGTCCTCATGAGGGACTTCAACCATCCCGATATCTGTTGGAGGGACAACACAGCAGGGCATAATGACACCAAGTCGAGTGGTGCAGTGGACATGCCTGAAGGGCGGGATGCCATCCAGAGGGACCTGGAGAAGCTCAAGAGGTGGGCCCAGGTGAACCTCATGAAGTTCAACAAGGAGAAATGCAAGGTCCTGCACCTGGGTCGGAGCAACCACTGGTATCAACACAGGCTGGGGGATGAAGGGATTGGGAGCAGCCCTGCCGAGAAGGACTTGGGGGTGCTGGTGGATGAAAAACTGGACACGAGCCAGCAATGTGCACTCACAGCCCAAAAGGCCAACTATATCCTGGGCTGCATCAAAAGAAGCGTGGCCAGCAGGTCAAGGGAGGTGATTCTGCCCCTCTATTCCACTCTGGTGAGACTCCACCTGGAGTACTGCATCCAGGTCTGGAGCCCTCAGCACAAGAAAGACATGGACCTGTTGGAGCAGGTCCAGAGGAGGGCCACAAAAATGATCCGAGGGCTGGAGCACCTCTGCTATGAAGACAGGCTGAGAGAGTTGGGCTTGTTCAGCCTGGAGAAGAGAAGGCTCTGGGGAGATCTTATTGTGGCTTTTCCATACTTAAAGGGGGCTTATAAGAAAGATGGGGAAAAACTTTTTAGCAGGACCTGCTGTGATAGGACAAGGGGTAATGGTTTTAAACTAAAGGAGGGGAGATATAGGCTAGACATAAGGAAGAAATTTTTCACAATAAGTGTGGTGAAACACTGGAACAGGTTGCCCAGAGAGGTGATAGATGCCCCATCTCTGGAAACATTCAAGGTCAGGCTGGACGGGGCTCTGGGCAACCTGATGTAGTTGCTCATTGCAGGGGAGTTGGGCTAGATGACCTTTAAAGGTCCCTTCCAACCGAAACTATTCTGTGATTCTATGATTCTGTAAGCAATCCAGGAGGTTCCCAGAATGCATTGATGAAAGCCTCGTTCTCCAAGTTATAGAGGAGGCAAAGTACTCAAGAAGAAGAGAAGGCTGAGGTACTCAACAACTTTTTTTCCTCAGTCTTCATCGACAAGTGTTCCAGCCACACTGCCCAAGTTGCAGAAGGCAAGCTCAGGGAGTGGGAGAATGAAGAACCACCCGCTGTAGGAGAAGATCAGGTTTGGGACCATCTAAGGAACCTGAAGGTGCACAAGTCCATGGGACCTGATGAGATGCACCCGTGGGTTCTGAGGGAACTGGCGGATGAAGTTGCTGAGCCACTTTCCATCCTATTTGAGAAGTCATGGCAGTCCGGTGAAGTTCCCACTGACTGGAAAAGGTGAAACATAACCCCTATTTTTAAGAAGGGAAAAAGGAAGACCTGGGGAACTACAGGCCAGTCAGTCTCACCTCTGTGACTTGATAAACAAGTTAAAACAGCTATAAATTTACTTTCTTCTAACGTCAAACAAAGGGTTTTCCTAGAATTAGCCAATGATTTTATCCTGAAAACTATTCACTTTCTTTGCTTCATTATAAAGTGTATATGTAAACCTAATTTAGCTTTAATGAAATAGTATCCTGAGCTTTAGTGAAAACCAATCTTTGGCTGATGATCCATTGGAAAACAGAAATATCTGATATCTTATGATGTAAAAACAATAAAAACTTGTTAACAGTGTGGTTTTAACTGAAACAAGAAAGGAAAGAAAACAATTCATACTTTTATCTTTATTTCCCAGTTCAAAGATGCAGAGCAACAAGCAGTGGGATTTTCAGATCTATGCAAATGTCCAAAGAAATTAAAACACTAATTCCTTGCAGTTACCTTTCTGCACCTCTAGTCTCCTAAACACCTCTTATTCTATCCCTATATATGCAGTTTATGGAAGGTGAACTTGAGGACAGAAGCAGCATGCCTAAGACTACAGTATGTCAATGATGCATCACAGTCACAGAAACGTGCCTTCTTCAATGGCCCCATTTCTCAGCTAAAACTGGGTAAACAGGAAAAATTATTTTATTGTCAGTATCTTATTGCCAAGTCAAAAGAAGAAAAATAAAACCAACATGTCCATAACTGAGGCAGCATATTGAAGTATATTGAATCACACAATACACAAACACTCAGATCTGAAATATACTGCAGGCATTTATTTCTGTAAAAGGGAATACATTTATTTCTGTAAAAGGGAATAATATTTTCTTCAGGTTTGGTGAAGGTTAGTCCTTCTGGTCAACAATTGTTTTTATATTTTTCATATTACTTCATTTATTTCTGGAGTTTCAGCAATTATACTCTGCTTTCTGTAGTCAATACAATAAAGCAGTCTGGAGTTTGTTCTTGGGTGCTCTTTGCGTTTGGACTCAGAAATATACTACAAAACAAACATTAAGCATAGTATTTTGTCAGGCTGATAAAATATGGTTCTTAAAAAAATAAAAATCAATGAATTATTGTCATATGTTCATTCAATGTCTTTTCATCCATATAAATCCTGCATAAAATCCTGCCTCTGTTGAAGTTGTTCAGAGTTTAATGCTAAAACTTTGAAAGAATCTGATCCTGAGCTTACAGGATCTGATCCTGACCTGTAGGGAGGGTTTGGGATGGGAGATCTGGGAATGAAAGGAACAGGAAAGAAAGAAGTTCTGAGTTCTTATAGTGTGACTCTGATCTTACGTAGCGTGTGCACTTATGTATCACCTTTCTCCTCTTTTCTTTGTAATAGACACTGTATCTTGTTTCAGACTCCCCCCCCCCCCCCCCCGAATGTTTGTATAATAGAAAATATACACTGTTCCTTGGAAACAAAATATTTCATTCCCTGCAGCTACTAACAATTTACTTTTCTCCGAGTCAGAATGCAAACATTCTACTTCTGTTTTTCTTCACTTCAGATCATCCTGACAGTGCTTTACTCTGCTGGAAGGACATTTTGAAGATAGGTGAAAACATAGCAAAATACCTTTGCTACAGTTCTGAGCTGATCTGACTGATGTGTGGCTTGAACATCAGTCTTTCAGAGACTGGCTGTTGGTCTCATAGCACTGAAAGTTATAGACTGAAGGAAAAGGTCAGTATTTTGCTCACACAACCAGACAACCTCCCTGTCTCCTTTGTCTTTGAAAAATGTCCATGAGTACATACATCCAATTAAATACTTCAAACCCATTTATGCACTCTGTCTCAGTTAAGGTTCATTTCTCATCTACTAGAGCAAAAGCTGACAAATGTAAATATATTCATCTGCTCTAACTAAATTACATTTCAATTAATTAAATCACACGTGGATTAACTTCAGTGCCTCCCTCCAGTTCCTGTAAGAGCATCCTTATCAAATAAACACCCAATTAATAAAATTTATTTTTATGTCTGAAAACCTTTTAAAGCAAATATCTGGGGATTGTTCCAAGTCTTCAAGGTCTAGTACCACACAGAAAAAGAGAGGTCATTTTAAATACTTTTACATGTTTCTGATTGAGTGAAAAAAACCCCAACAAACCCCAAACCTATACAAAAATCTGCAATACAATTAAAGAAATAAAGTAATTGGTGCATGTATTTCAAAGGTGCTTGTGTGAAAACATTATTAGAAAAAGTGACATCAGCATATTTTTTCCCATTTCATAAGAAGGATTAGAAAGCATAAAGTGACTGCATCATTTGAAAGTCATTCAGATCCTTAGAAAAGGCATGAATCATACAATTTCATTTACAAAGTCTGCAAATCCTGTCATTCTTTTACTTTATGTCAGATAATCCTATCCCCAGATACATACCTCCAACTACAGTACATTTTGATTAAATAATTGAGAACAGGCAAAGAAATTTAACCAACACAGCAGACTAATTTACTTTCCTAATTTAATTACCTTTTACCTTTATCCCTAACTCAGTTTTTGCTGAAGATCAGATCAACAGAGAGGGAAAATTTAAAAATCGTTGAAACTTTAAAAATGAAATAAGAAGAAAGAAATAGTTATCGACTATCTCATCATCAATTCCCAGCACATTTTTGCGCAGACATGTCCATTACTGTAATACCTCTGTCTTACAATTTGTTACATTTGTAGGTACCTTGGAAACCAGATAAGATTCTTTTCAGATGCTGAATTTTATTATGATGAACTAATTTGGACTCAATCACCTTTGACTCATAAGTATTTAATACCGTAACAGCTATTTCAGCACTGTTTTTCAAGGCATCTTGTTAGATGCTTCAAGAACCTGAAATAATATATTAAAACACATTTATTAAGGAAAATAATTACAGTTATGGAATTTCTGTAAATTGCCAGAGAGAAAATCCTATAGCAGGACCTGTAGGTTTGGAAAAAAGCCTAGCAACCAGGCTCATTACAAAATGCAAGAGTAATTGGTAAAGTAGATTTCTGATTTATGATTATAGCAATTATAAAATACTTTATTTATAATCCACTCAGCTTCTGTAGAATCTCGTTTATTAATGAAGGGTATGCTGCATCCAAAGGATTTATTTGGTGGGACTGCTTGTGCCAAGACAGTGAATGAGTAAAGAGATAGTATAGGGACTGAAAAGAGATCTAAGTAATTCTTTGAATTTGAACTCAGTGGCAGTATTATCTGAGTGAAAACCTTGGTATCTGGCCTTAAGCTTACTAAAATATGAGCAAAATAGCAAAAGTTTTACTTGGAGATATATTTCACTCATGCACTTCCATTTGGTTCTTACTTGTTTATTTTGATATTTTTTAGTTATTACTTTAGTTGAAAGCAGTCTGTATCATCACTGAAGCAACTCAGGTTATAAGAAAATAGTGGACTTTACCGAACAGTTATTTGATATCTTAGATTTAAGAAAAGGTCAATAACCTCCTGTATGGGAAAAGGGCTCTGGCTTTCCTCCTAGTCACATCTTTTTTTATTAGAGAATTTGGATATCTGGATCAGAGGTTATTAGACCATGTTAAATGAAGAATGCTTTATGCTGTGTACAAATGAAATACAGTTCATTTGAACATTTTGTTCTTGACTTTCATGCTGAAGATTTGTGGACCACAGCATTGACTATATTGTTAAAAAGGAACTTCAATTTTTGAAAAGTTAAGACACTGCAATACCTAAACTTCATGAAATGGAACGTAGAATGTAATCTGGAAAAAAACATCCCATTAAAAGCCCAGGAAGTGATCAAATGAACCAGCTTGGTGAGAAATGGGTTGCCAGCACAGAATTTCATTACATTTGACTTTTGTAGTGCAATTCACTTGCTTAAGCATGTCATGTGTCATTTTTTACTTCCTAGGATTTCACACTTAGGCACAGGCCTGTCCCTATAGGTGCCTTGTCACATCTGTCTGTCCTGTGTACATATCTTGGGCGTCCTAAAGCAAAAACATTGATGTATTGGAGTGAATCCAATGGAAGGTCACCAAGATGATTGGGAGCTGGAACATATTATGTAGAGGTAGTGACTGTGAGAACTGGGTTTATTCTAGAAGGCGGAGGGTATGTTGCTGCTGCCTTCAACTACCTTATGGGAGGATGTGGAGAATATATAGCCAGACTCTCTTGGGATGTGCACAGTGACAGATGAAAGGCACAAGTACAGTTTACAAAGAGAGAAATTCTGATTCTATATTAGGAAAACAGTGTTCAGCATGAAGACAGACAAACACTGGAACTAGTTGTCCAGAGCAGTTCTAGAGTCTCCATATGCAGAGATATTCAAAATTCAGCTTGAATTGAGCAACCTGAACAATGTTGAACCAGATAATTCCCACAGGTCCCTTCTAATTCAAACTACTCTGTGACTCTATGTTTGTGCACTTGACGTGTGCCCTCTAAGTTTACAGAGTAGGCAATTGTGTGTCGTGATCCATTTAACATGCTTCAGGCATCTACAATAAGAATCAGTCCCTAAAAACATTAACTGTCCTGTACTGGTTATAAAGAGTTACTATTATAGATGCCACCTTCTAAAATTTGTTTACATTAACCCTATTGGTAGAATCAGCATGATCATTGTAAAATGACACAGAATTTGGAAATAATGGGCTTCAAGGATATTAACCGATCTTTTGGAGACCAATATCCCAGAAGCTCTTCTGTCAGCTTCCAAACGCTAACAAGGATACTTCTTCAGTAGTAAAAGTTGATAAAAAAAGTTGAAACACTCTTCACTCACTAATTTAATGATTATAATTGTCATTGTGTGTATGGAAGGCTGTTGCTTTGTGCCCTCAGCCAGAGGAGTTCCTAACCTTCTTGAAAAATGCACAGTCTCTAGGCAACAGGCATAAAAACCCTCCCACTGAACTGGCGACACCAAGGTTGCACTGTCAATTTTTCACCCTGTATCACTAAGATGTGGGGGTTCATTGGCTTCTCCCAATCCATGCCCTAGTTACAAAGGGTTCCAGGAGATGCCCCAATCTGAACAATTGCTAGATGAGTATGTTCAAGTATATCTGTCAGTCCACAGTTGACAAATTTATTTGTCCTTTCTTAATTTATCGCAGTCACATTGCTATTCACGTAGTGAATAGCTAAGTTACTAAGCTACTTATAAGTATAGCGTTCACTTACTGCCATTAATCTTTCACAAGCAACAGTGGAGATTTCAGTTATGTAGTTTCTGTTTCTGGAAATGGTTACGGACCATGAGACACTACATCAATAAATAGATTTGCATACTTCAAATAAGAAATAAAAATATTAAATGCAAAAAATTTGCCAGACTGCGTGGAAGACAGCAAGTGAGAGTTTTCTTCTTTTCATCATGCAGAAAAACTCCCTGATTTGTCAGGCAATACAGAGAAAGCAGGATGGATACCAGCTTGCTTCCTCCTGTTTTTTTGCCTATGCCAATTGAGCCAGTGTCATCTCAGGATCTCAGTATCAGAATTCCCCCCCTCAATTAGCAGAGTTGTCTTTAACATGTAAGAAATCAACATGGCCTTAAACTCTGTTAACTTACATGACTGTAAAACAGGTGCAGCAAGCTCCTTGTTCCGTCCTTGATGCTTAGAAAGTTTTAATCTTGCTTCTGGTCTCTGAAGATTTGATGCTACGACAGGGTTGCAGATGATATAATCAGGTATGTAATGCCTTAAGATGCTCAGCTTGAAAGTTTCATAGTTTCTTATCTCTCACAGGAATGTAGAGTTGGAAGATACCTCCAGCATTTTCGAATCCAGTCTACTCCTTCACAGGCAACCACCTAATCCAATCCCTTTTACAAAGTTTATAATATTGCTTAAAAGAAGCTGAGACTCTGCTCCCAAATTGAAAACTTGAATTTCACTTCCAGTATATGAAAAATTCTTGCAATTTTTCCAACAGTGAAAGAAATGTGTTCTTGACTTTGTGTACATCTTGTACAAATACAGCTCCTTCCCTTACCTGGTATTTTCCCCAATAGATTTACAGAGCAATCATACTCCCTTTTGTTCTTCATTTTGTTGTAATAAGCAAGCTATGCTCTTTTGTCTGCTACTCATAGGGTAGTAAGATGCATTACCGTTCCCAAAGTCTTCTTGATAAATATTCTTTCACAGGCATGAAATCTGAGCTAATCTTTCTCAAGCACAGGTGACCAAAACTGTGTATAGTTTTCTACATAAAGGTTAATGAGTGCCTTATTTCTTATCTGTCTTCACTGGAGTACTTTCTAGACCATATTTGCCTTTTTTATGCCTGCACTGCTTTTTCCCAATCACTTGACTGTTTCTCCTCCCTTTAATGTTCAAATTAGATGTCCTCAGCACTTAGCAGATGATCATACTATTAATCCCAAATGCATGACTGAAATTTTATTTTAGTTTATTGTTGTTTTGCTTTTTTCTCCTCTCCTCTCCTCTCCTCTCCTCTCCTCTCCTCTCCTCTCCTCTCCTCTCCTCTCCTCTCCTCTCCTCTCCTCTCCTCTCCTCTCCTCTCCTCTCCTCTCCTCTCCTCTCCTCCCCTGTTGTATTCTGTCTTACCCTGTCCTGTTCCACCCTTCCTTTCCTTATCCTTAGGGATAGTTAATGCTTCCTGTACAATACTCTGCTCTGCCTCTATTTGACAAGAAAATGTTTCCCACCTTTGTGTTGCTAGCAATGTTCACTGATCTGATTTCTTGAGCAAATATCATTAAAGAAAAATTAAAAATACTAAATAAATTTATTTTTCAAAGTGCTCCATGAAGTTTTTATTATAGCGACCTGCATTTTCCACCTTCCAATTCTACCTATGAATTGCTGTCTTCTCAGGTTCAATGAGTAATTTCTCCTGTGGCAACATGTCATCTGCTTCACTGTAGTCCAGACATGTTTCATCTACCACATTTCCCTTTTCTGAAGAATAGGTGTCAAAGAAAGATATATAGCTCACATGATCTATCCCTATTACAGTCTATCCCATTTATCATTTTCCTTCATGTCTCTAATTGTTCTTTCCTTCCAAATTCCTTCTAAAGCTTTGCATAACTTTAAGGCCTGTTTTGTTACTGTCTGGCTCATCTCTTTTTATTAATTGTGCATGCTGTTCTTTGATTACCTAGAACTACCTGTAACTTGATGCATTTGTTGAAAAATGTTGCCATTACACCTGCAATTTCATTTGCAAATTTTTTCAGGAAGAGACAATGTTTCATCCTTGACTGCATTAAGTAGCTTGATTTTACTGTCATTTCAGATATGGATCTTTTAATTTTCTGTCCTCATCTTCTCTTTGATACTACGTTCAATATTGTTGTCCATATTAAAAACTAGAGTAAAGTTTTCATTTAATTTTTAGAACATTCCACAAATAATTTAAATCTCTATTCTACCCCTCAATATATGCAAGTCTTTTTCTTTCCTTTTCTTTTTTCTTATTATTCTATTTCCTGAGCAGAAACCTGGAAGTTATTATTCCTAAAACATGCTGGGTATTGTTTGCATGAACTAGAAGTGGAACAGGAATAACTTCCAGAATGAGTCAGATCATGTATTGAAAAAAACATATGCAAAATCTGAAGTCAATTTAAAAGCCAGAAATGCTGTAAAATAAAAGGATTATCATGGTGGGATCATTGAGTATTGATTTCATGTTTTCTTTATTATTTGCTAGATTAAGATTTTTTTTAATTAAAAGTCATGAACTACACATGCTGAATTTATTATTTTTGTTGACCACTGTCTTCATCCATTATCGCTTTAATTAACAGCAAGTCAAAATAGAGTGATTAATCTTCATTAGTGAGTAATTTCTTTTTTTTTTTTAATTCTCACTTTTTAACTTTTTGGAAAAGTGCAATGACTTCTTTTGCAGGGGCATCAACTACTATGAATAGCCAGTCATACTGGCTTTGTCTGTTCGAGTAACTCAAGAAATACAAACAGCCGCAGAATCACAGCATTTCAGAATCATAGAATGGCTGACATTGTAAGGTGCCTCTTGAGATCATCTAGTCTAACACCCTCCTCAGAGCAGGGTCAGCTAGAGTAAGTTTCTCAGTGCCACGTCAAATCAGGTTTTGAACATCTCCGCAGAGAAGGACTCCACAACTTGTCTGGGCAGTCTGTTCCAGTGTTTGACCACCCCCAGAGTAAACAAAAAAGTTTTTTCTCATGTTTGAGTGGAATTACCTGTATTTTAATTTGTACCCATTGCCTCTTGTCCTGTCATTCCATAGGACTAAGAGGAGTTTGGCTCTGTCTTCTTTACTCTCTGCCCCCATCAGTTGTTTATACACATTGATAGGATCCTCCTGAACCTTCTCTTTTCCAGACTGAACAATCTCAGCTCCCTCAGCCTCTCTCCTATGTCAGATGCTCCATCCTTCTGGAACATCTTTGTGGTCCATTTTTGTGGTCCTTTGCTGAACTTCCCCCAGTAAGTCCACATCTTTCTGGTACTGAGGAGCCCAGAACTGGACATAGCACTCCAGATTTGTCTCACCAATGCTGAGCAGAGAGGAAGTATCACCTCCCTCAACCTGCTGGCAACATTCCTCCTAATGCAGCCCAGAATGTCCTTCTTTGTTGCAAGGTACATTGTGGGGTCATAGTCGATTTGTTGTCCACCAGGACTCCCAGGACCTTCTCTGCAGAGCTACTTTACAGTTGGCCAGTCCCCAGCACATGCTGGTGTGGGGTTATTCATCCCCAGGTTCCAGACTTTGTATTTGCCTTTGTTGAACTGCATTAGATTCTGTTCTGCCCAGTTCTCCAGCCTGCTGAGGTCCCACTCAATGGCAGCACAACACTCTGGTTATGGAATCATAGAATGATTTGTGCTGGAAGGCACCTCTGGTGATCATCTAGTTCCAATCCCCCTCCCATGGGCAGGGACACCTTCTAATAGACCACGTTGCTCAAAGGCCCATCCAACCTGGCCTTGAACACTTCCAGCGATGGGGCATCTACCACCTCTCTGGGCAACCTGTTCCAGTGCCTCACCACCTTCATGGTGAAGAATTTCTTCCTTAGATCTAATCTAAATCTACCCTCTTTCAGTTTAAAGCCATTACCCCTTGTCCTAGCACTGCATGCCCGTGTCCAAAGTCCCTCTCCAGCTTTCTTGTAGGCCCCCTTTTTAGGCACTGGAAGGGTGCTAGAAGGTCTCCCTGGGGCCTTCTCTTCTCCAGGTTGAACAACCCCAACACTCTCAGCCTGTCTTCATAGGAGAGGTACCCCAGCCCTCTGATTATCAATGACTACTCCCAGCTTTGCATCATCTGCAAACTTGCCGATAGAGCACTGTGTCTCAAAAATAACGGACATGTCAAACAGTATTGGCCCTAGTGTCAACCCCTGGGGTATACAACTCGTGACTTGCCTCTAGATGACTTCACAGTGATGACCATAATCTTTCGGTTCTAGCACATGAGACAATTGTCAGTGTACCTCACTATCCATACTTCATTCAGTTTGAATGTTGTGAGAGAGAGTCTCGAGAACCATATTAAACTCAAGGCAAACAACAATTCCTCCTCTCCCCTCATCCACTAGGCCAGTCATCTCACTGGAGAAGGCAATCAGGTTTGTCAAGCATGATTTTTCTTCATAAAATGATGCAACTACTTCCATCACTTTCTTTATATATATGAAAACTATTTCCATGATTATTTGCTCCATCACCTTCACAGAGATCAAGGTGATCTTGACCCGTCTGTAGCTCCCTGGATCGTTCTTCTTGCCCTTCCTGAAGATCAGAGGGACATTTGCTTTCTTCCAGTTCTCAGGGATCTCCTCTGATCACCATAACATTTCAAAGATGATTGAGAATGGCCTCGCAATGTCATCAGCCAGCTCCCTCAGCACCCATGGGTGCAGCCCATCAGGTCCCATGTGACAAGGGATGTTAGGAGCATGGCTCCTCCAGCAGCTCTGGCCAGCCCAGGATTTCCTCCTGCCTGGCCACTGGAGCTGCTGGATACAGCTGCCATTTTCCAGTTTGCAGGTTCAACCAGCAGCAAAGCTGAGCATGTATCCCAGATGCTGGCTGGTTCAGCTGGGTGCTCACTGGACACATGCAGCACTCACACACTTGTCCCACAGGCACCCGACACTCGCAGGTCCCCCAGATACCAGAACAGACCCTCCACCTGCCTGATAGCCCTGCCCTCATCCGGGGTCTCCTACTCACCAGCTGGCTCAGCTTGGAGTTTGCCAGCAAATCCACATGCACATTCCACACACACCCGATTTGGGGAAGGTACAGACACTCACCCTCAGCAGCCGGCACCTGGTGCACAGGCACCAGCACTGAGCCCCTCACTCACCTCACTCACATCTGTTCCTACCCTGTAGCTGTTTTTCGGGACACACGTCATTCCTGCTGCAGTAGCTGGAGGTTAAAGACCCCCACCAGCTCCAGTAGCTGATGCTGAGACCCCACTGGCTCCATAGCTGACACCACAGGCTGGGGGTGGGTCACCTCTCCCAGTCTGACCTCAGGAGCTGGCACACCGTCCTTGCACACCAGTCCCCCAGTAACTGGCACTGGGCCCTTGCAGCACTGACACACACAGGACAGGGAGTGAGATTACGCTGAGAGATCATTAAGAAAGCATTTAGTAAAACAGGACAGACTATGGTGACTGGGCACAAGGCTCATTTCACACACAACCAGCCCCTTTTATAACACTTTCTGTCTACCTTTCTTTAGCTCCTCCCCGCTCCCCTTTTCCCTGCACATCCCCCCATGGGTTTGTACAGCTCTATAGCTGCCCACACCCCTCCCAGTCTGGGCGTCCCCTGGTTTACAGACTTATCAGTTGCAAAGTCCATGTTGATCTTCCTGGAAGTGATGCCTGTTGCTTCTGGATAGCCCACCAATGAGTGTGACTGGTGAGGTTTGTGTCTTGACATTGTCTCCATGTGTGTTTTGTCAGGTCTGTGACTCTGTATATTTTGTTTCTTCTTTCTCCCTTTTCCCTTAGTTTCCCAATTGACAACATCCCCGATCAGATAACCTCACTGGGATAAACATTCTCACACTCCCACATGCCCTCATCCATTACGGCAACTGACCAGGCTTGGTTCTCATCACTGTATCCCCTATCATTTGTTGATCAGGTTTGTGTCCCTGTATGTTCTTGTTTATGGCTTCCTCCTTTTCTTATTATCCCCTTTTTTGCAGTGAAGAAGGTCCTTGACTAGATACCCTTAAAGGAGCAGACACTTACCTTCCATATAACCTTACACAATGGACTTTTTCATGTCTAATTTGTTTAAATGTTCCCTAATCTGATCCTTGTCCATCAAGGAGTTTCTCAGTGATCACAGAGGCCTGAGATTCATGAAGGCTCATCATACCACTAAAGGCTGAGGCAAGGACAGCATTGACTACCTCAGCTCTTTCCATATCCTTTGCCACCCCACCTCCTAACCTATTCAGCAGAGGATCCACTTTTTCCTTAGTCTTCCTTTTGCTGGTGATACATCTGTAGGGGCTCTTTTTGTTGCCCTTCATATCCCTTGCCAGATTCAACTCCAGATGGGTTTTGGCTTTGCTATCTGCATTTCTGCATGCTTGGACAATGTCACTGTATTCTTCCCAGGTCACTTATCCCTGTTTCTACCTCTTTTGTGTTTCATTTCTACATTTGAGTTTTGTCAGGATCTCCTTGTCCACTCTTGCTTTAGTTCCTGCTCTCTGGGATGAACCGTTCTTGAGCTTGGAGGAGGTGATTCTTGATCCTTCCAGAACATAGGTCTCAATAACCTATGCTGGAAACCAGCAGACTGGTCGTGTGTTAAACATTTCCTCAGTACCTATCATGGGTTGGCACAGGCCACAGAACATTCTTAACAGGCAGTTTGCATGCTGCCATCCTGTCTGGTGGGGTAAAAAGCGTGTAACAGGTTGTAGGCCATTTCATACTGGTTGGCCTCTGTGCCACAGAACTGTCCCAGGCACATTCACCTTACTGGAATTGACATAGCAATGGCATTTGAATCTTCTGCTTTTCATCTTTCTGGATTGTTAATTGTCTTCGGTACGAGATTTCTGCACTGCTGCTCACTTTTCCATTAATTCTTAGAAATCCATTGCTGGTTCATTTGATGGTTTTCATAAGCCAAAGATGTACTTCTAGCTGGACACATGGACTATGACTATACTCATAACTAAAGGGAAATATGGACTGATTATGTTCCTTCCTCTCTAGGGGACCTGGTGTTTGACATCTATGGTGCCTAAGGTTGTCTTCTACAGCACAGGAGCTGCATCCATGCTACATCGTGCTCAGCCCTCTGGGACCCATGCTGTAGGCTTTATAATATAGTTATCAGTTTCTGTGCTTTTTCAGCTGAATGTGTCTGAAACAATTTGGTGGTTGAACTTTGGCCAACCAGAGGAGTGTTTTTATAGCACGAAACTGTTCCAAACCCTAGAAGTTGCATGAGAGAAAGTAGTGATCCTTGACAGTGAAAAGCCCCAGGTGATAAAGGACTGTTCAGAGTGAAAGTAGCCAAATTGTGCAGATCAATTCTGTTTTTTGGGGTGGTGCCCAAAATCATGTTTCAGACCTTTGTTCAGACATTGTCCTAGAGAGGGCTACCTGGAGTGGTCTGAACAAATAAGACAAGTGGACTGCTAGGGGCTGAGTTTATGAACTTCCTTCCTGTTCGCTTTTTCTCATTAGTTTCAACGTACTCACGGAATTCCAGATGAATGCATGGAGCTTATTTGCCACCTATAATCAGCTTTGTCAGTATCACACTTAAGTCTTCCTCCCAGGCATGAAGTCTAGGCCTGACAGTGGAAAGCTGATGGGAGAAAAAGATAAGACGATGCTTTAAATGAGATAAATTATGATAATGAGTCTTTGGTGTCAGGCACATAGAAATAGGACAGAAACATCTGTCCTCTAGTTTCTAATCAAGACTAGCTAAAAGGGTAGCTAGCTTCTAATCGAGAGTAGCTAAAATAGCAGATTCAACATTTACAAGTCAGAGAGTATTATGTTTTCACTGGAAACATATGGGAGTCTTTTAAATGCAACTTGAAAGTTATAGACAGGAAATTTAGGTAAGATGTAGGGTTGAGACTCCAGAATTTTTATCTCTTGAATCTGCAGAGGGGGTTAAATATTTTTCTCCTGAACAGAACCACAGTGAAAATTAACTCCCTCAGGGATCACGTTTACCCAGAATTTTTTTTTCTAGTTTCTGTAATTTGCTTTTATTTTTACACATACCTCCTTTATTCTTGCCTCTGTTTTACAGGCCCGTCTCCATTGCATGCTGTCTCTTATTCTTTCCTTAGGAAAATAAGAGCTTCCATATGAAGAGCTGTGCTCTGTTCAGGGCAACACTGAGTTTCCTAAAGCTGCTCTCGCAAATGCTTCTGGAGACAGCACTGGAATCCAGGTAGCCAGCTTTTATATGATGATCTGATCATGGAATAAACAGGTTCTCTATGGCTTTTTCCTCTCCTAGAATGTGTTTATATTATTCTATCTGTTGCTGTCTGTGCTTGCAAGAAATTATTAGTTCTCTATGATAGTCCTCTCCATAATAACACATTCTATCCACTCTTCCATTTCTTCCCTTCACTTCCTGCATTCTTTCTGTACAACCCATTCTGTCATTTTTCATTTAATGGGAAAGTATTTTGCCATCTATCTGGGTAAATATTTTATTTGTTTCATGGACCTGACCTATATATGTTTGACTTAAGATCAATATCAGACCATTTATTTTACAACAAATATATTTTCTATGTATTCTATGTATATGAAATATATATTCTCTATATTCTAATCTGTCTATATTTTTGCCACCCCCCAAATATCAGAAATAGCATCTTTATTAAGATATAGGTTCCTGACATATCATGCTATACCAGTTTCAATGAAATGCAAATCTCTTAATTGAAAGTAAACTAAAAAGAGATTTCTGGAGCAATACTTTTATGAGATAGATAGCTTATGAAAAATTGGAGAGTTATTTCTGTGACTTAAATGGGGTTATAAATAAAGCCACAGATCTTTTTAGCTCTGTATGTTCTCCTCACAGAGAAACTTGAGGCAAAAATAGCTTAAAAAACCCTCTCTCTGTCTCATCTGTTTCATGTTAAATGACTTCATGCTCTGCACATTAAGAGGTGTAGTTTCCTTTTCCTTTTCCTGATAATAGCTCTTAAAAGACTTCTAAATAACATTGCCTGGTCTGGGCAAATGCATGCAAACTACCATCCTTGCTCATATTCAGAACTCATGCCACAAAACAAGCTAAATAAAAAAAATAGGAGAAAACATCACTGCACGTAAGAGTTGCTGAGGAAAGGATGACTTTTATGCTTTGAAGTCACTTACATTGGTGCCATCTTCAAACTGCCATTAATATTTATTTCATGTAGATTTGCACGTGGATCAGAAGGAAACCAGGTATCCTACTTCACTGCATCCTGATACTTTTATTATCCATCCATGGTATGTGGAGTTATGCCCTGGAATATATGATTCTTTATAATTGTTTCTTGACAATTATTTCTAGTGATTAGATCACCAGTCACAGTTTACCCATTTTTAAAATGCTTTGATATTGCTTGTTAATCTTAGCAAATGATCCCCACAGAACAAATGAATAATAAATTCATGACAAGAATGGCAGTGAGAGAATATTAAGCCTGTCTGTCTGAGCGCTATTATAGACAGGGAGTGACAAATTCAAGGTTTTGTGTATAACCCTAGTGCATAATAAGTGTTTGCAATCTTTAACACCGTATACGTTATAACTCAAAGCAATATCTTAGAATAGCATCTGTATTTTTCTGGTACTGGTGTCCTGGATACGTGTGATTATTTTTGTTTCCCCCAGTCTTCTATGATTAGACTAAAGTACGTGTAAGAATAAGTGTCTTGTAAATCAGACCTTTTAAATAATGTGTTCTTTTTTTGTCTGTGGTACATATTTTAATAATGTCACCCCTCAAGTCTTCAGGAAAGCCCTAGAACACATAAAAAAGTTTCCTTAACTTCAGTAGAAATTAAGTAGGTGTTTCAGACTAATCACTGGCTGAAATGCTTTGTGGAATGGGATTTTAATCAGCAACTCTACTATATATTTCCTTTCTAGAAGTATAGATTTTTTCGATGTAATTGAGAGGGTGAACCAGTTAACTAAGCTAATTTAGTGGCATATGTCTGAGCAGTGCTAGTTTTATTAGGTGCCTTTTAGAAGCTGCCTATTAATGACAAAACCAATAGCCTGATTCTGAATGCATTTGTTATGGAGAAGAAATACTTACTCCCACGTTCCCACTCACGTACTACTCACCAGAGTAAATGCAGGTCTTTGTAGGTTCAAATCTTTATTTAGCCCATTGTTGCTGGCATCTGTTCTCTATTGTTTTACATAGTATATAAAATCTGCAGTGCATTATTTAGTCACAATTTATGGCATGCTTTTCATTCCATGATTTCCAAGGACTGCTTCTTGGACTCTGCAATAGAGGTGACAATTCTCTAAGCTGTAGAAACTGGTGATAATATCTAGGGGCTGTTTGCAAGCAACAAATACAGACAATGATGAGCTTCAGGCACAGTATAATTCCTCTCAAGATGCCTTTAACACAGGTATATAGGCATTAATGCCTAAAAAGCTGGGTCTCTGCTAGGGCCACCAATGTTGGGTAATTGTACTTGGGGGAGCGAGCATTCATAAAGTATTTTCAACCGGGTCTCTCAACTTCCTTTTCTGTAGTTGGGATGAGAAATTTCTCTACATTTTGATGCCAAGAAAAAAAAGCTAATTTAAATTTTATATTTGCAAAAACTGGTGGGAAATAGTTTTCCCTTGAACTGGTCATGTTCTCTAGCTCTATGTACATGTTAGTCTGCAGGTAAGTTCCTCGAAGTAGCACTTCACTGGTTTACTTTATGTTTTACTTGGGGGAAATAGAAGCTAGAATGAGAGTATTGCATGAATGTAAAAAATGTATATTGTGAAATCAGAATAAGTTTCCTAGAATTTCCTAAGAGATTCAATGAACGACCTATTACTTCTAAATTTCAGACTCCAGTTTTTAATTCTTTCAGTGGCAGAGCTGATAAATTATGATAAACTATTTCCCTCTTTCTCTTTTTTTAAGTGGAAAAGTATATTTTGTTACCAGGCTCCTATTAAAATTTAATTGTGGGGATTATTTGCTGCCTGAAAAAAACGTAAATCAAGATACAGTGCCTTTTTCTAAAGAGAAGACACAGTTTAATTGCCTGTTACTCTACTGAAAACAGGAACTAGTGTTTGAAATGCTATGTCATATATTATACTGGAGGTCAGACTACATATGCACAGGTCTTTCTTGATCACTACATTTATGAAGCCTGAGGAAAAAAAATAGATGAATTGTCTTTGTTCAAAGTTGGACTACATGTAGCATCTGCCCAAAGTATAAACAATTTTAGAAAGCTGCAACTCCTGAAACCAAGAATTCAGGATGAAAAAACAGTTCACGGTTCTAACCACAGTGACTACTATATCTAAAATAATAATTAAATATACCTTATTTGCTGCTTTTTATTTTCAAAACATATTATAAACATTACATAATCAATTTTCACAAGAATCTAGTTAAGCAGATAAATATAATTAAATTCATTTAAATTGTTCTTTATATTCAGGTTGCTCTTTGATGTTATCAGGATATGGAAGGGAGCAGAACTCCAGCAGTCAGCTTCCTTGAAGCCCTTTCGCACAACCGAGCACATGTCCTGCCTGGGCTTTGACTCTGATGTTCTGTGTTCCTCTTTCACTCTATCATCTCTTTCTTTTCCATTTGTTCTGCCATTGATATCTTCCTTGACATACTAGCCAGTAGCTGGTAGTTTGTGATAAGAGATGGGAGCTCCGCCTACTATAGCGAGTATTTCCAGTTGGCTTAAAAACTGAGGCTTTCCTTAACTTGTTATTTTTCTCCCTTTTTGGGGGAACTGTTTACTCACAGCAGCTTTACTCAGTGAGTCTTATTACAATTAACATCCATGATGATTCTATTTATTCTTGACTACAGTGAGAGGGTGATTGGGCCATTAACGCTTAAGGACTTTTTTGGCTCATTAACCAAAAAGGACACAAAAGATGTTATGAAACTGTTTCGTTTCCACTAGGCCGGTCTCGATAAAAAATGACCTTTCAATAAATATTAGTAATTGTAGCTAGTAAGTCAAAGAAACCTACAAAATCCTTTAGTAGTCCTTGAAAGATAATGGTACTTAACAACCTATAGTTTTCTTAATTTGGACAAGACCCTTGGAGGCACTTTTGTTTTGAACTGGAATCTCTGAACTGTTCTTGAGAGGAAAAGCCAAACCCAGAACTTGGTATAAACATTTAATTTTGGCAGAAGAGTGTGGTTAGATCTAAACCCAGTCTGTCTTTGTCAGCCAAGACAGTTATTGTTTTCTGTCTCTGTGTTTGGATCATGCTAAGAAAAAATGGACTGATGAGCAAACACCGCTTAAATGGTTTGGCTAGCAAAGGGAACAGCTGCTGCTTCTGACTTATGATATACCCTTAGTCCACATGCCTATAAAACTGTTCTACATATTACTTCCCAGAACGGTATGCTTAGGGATGTTTTATGTTTATGTAAACCCAAGACAAATTTTTTTAAGTATTATAAGTTAGAGACAAAATGCCCAAGCATTTAGCCATTTGCTTATGGGTCCTTCCAAACTCCAAATGCTCTTTAGTTCAAAAAATAAATAAACAAATTAATAAATTGTCCCCTCTTATGAAACCATGTGAAAAACTGTACTCCTGATTGCTGTCAAGAAAAATCTAGTCTAATCAGGTTTTACACTAGTCCTATCATTGTGGAATTTGAGCACTTGCAGCATCCAAAATTACGAAAAGACGGTGGAAGAGAAACAAAAGATAGAATAAATGTGAACTACAGGGACTCAGCATGATGTCAATAAGTAACAGAAAAAAGTAGTTTAAAGGTCAGAGAAACATCCCATTGTCAAGACTTATTAAACTGAAGAATTAGTTCCTCATGAACAACAACAAATGGTCAAATACTTAAAAATGGAATGGAAGTACATAGAACAAAATCTTGCACTAGCATTAGAATTTGAAGGATATTTCAATGCTTTGTGAAGCATGTATGCTGTAAATAAATGTATTCCTTATCTACATAGTTATAATCACCTTGTTTCATTAAAACGGAGGTGTTAAAAAAAACAGTGTGGTGGTTACGGTTTTATTGTCTTGACTGAATCAGTGATTTTTTTCCCTATTTATATGAGCAATTCATATCCTGTACCTCTCATTTGCAAACACTGCAAATCAATTTTAGAACATTAAGAACAAACATACTGACTACAAATGCAGTGCATTGCAAGAAAGCAGAGGTTGAGGAATATCCATCTCTGGAGGGTTTTAGGACTTGGATAAACAATTCAAGGCTTGATCTAGTGTTGGTGATAGTCCTACTTAGAATCATAGAATCATAGAATTGTTCTGGTTGGAAGAGACCTCCAAGATCATCGGGTCCAACCATTAACCTATCACTACCAAGTCCCCCACTAAATCATATCCCTTAGGGCCTCATCTAAACGCCTTTTGAATACCCCCAGAGATGGGGACTCCACCACCTCCCTGGGCAGCCTGTTCCAATGCCTGACAACCCTTTCGGTAAAGAAGTTTTTACGAATGTCCAATCTAAACCTCCCCTGGCGCAACTTGAGGCCATTTCCTCTTGTCCTGTCGTCTCTTACTAGGGAGAAGAGACCAACCCCCATCTCTCTACAACCTCCTTTCAGGTAGTTGTAGAGAGCAATAAGGTCTCCCCTCAGCCTCCTTTTCTCCAGGCTAAACATCCCCAGTTCCCTCAGCCGCTCCTCATAGGACTTGTGTTCCAGACCCTTCACCAGCCTCGTTGCCCGTAAGCAACGGTGGTTGCTACTTCAAGTAGAAGGATGAACTACAGAGGTTTTTTCCAGCCAACAGTTCCATGTCTTCATGAATTTCTATGAGTTAAAATTTCTGTGGGTCTCGTACTCATAAAAGTTGCTCTAAATCAATGCCAGATTAAATTAGCTGTTTCCCCTTGATTTGCTGGGAGGGTGGAGAGGGCACTTACACTGTCTGCCTTTAGCATCCAACTTGAGATGCTTGAGATAAAGACTGAAGTTTATGAGGCTTTCTCTAAAGTGAATGGAGAATGAAACGGTTCAGAACACTGTGTCAGGCTTTGGTTCTTATTTGTCCTGTATGAAACCAAGCTCTTGCCATAGGTCTGTCTATACGTGGCCAATGGAGGCAAGGCTGCTAATTTAGGCGCCTAGAATAGGTTTCCTTTTATTGAACGCAGATAACCATATCTGAGCTAGTCATCCTAAACTCCCTGTGTAGTCAATGGAGAAACAAAATCATTTTAAGGACGTGGTTTATCTTTTCCTATTTCAACTCTATAGAGAGTGTAGGATGACTAGTTCCGACATAAACATCTACAGGAGAAGGACACAATGCTAACTCAATCTAAACTGTCTGAAGTTAGATGAGGTGTATCACAATAATCTGGTTAAATGAGTACAGTAGACAGTGTGAATAAACTCCATAGTTTTGATTACTGAAATTTTATCATAGACACATAAGCCTAAATATATACATTGATGTTAGGAGAGAAAAATAGATAATGCAGGGGCCTGCAGTTCTTCATTTATGATGCACATACATTTGCTGCTCTAAGCTCATATCTGCAGAATCTAGGACCACCACACTTTGTTGCCTTGGTTTTCACCATGTAGATACAAAGAAAGTGTAGCCAATGTAAACCAGTTTCTTTTCATTGCACACACTGCATTATGGTCACGCCATAATCCGATAAAAGTTTACTGAGGACTTAATCTCTAGTAGATCTATTCCCTGGCACACACTAAGTAGAGAAACTGGCATATGGCATGAGACGCAGATGGATCAGCTCTGCATGATTTGTAATCTATAGTAGTTTGAGCTACAGTCTATAGTAGTTTAAGCATGCATTTGCAGACAGATTTTTTTGCGGACTGCTTAGACTTACTCTTTGAAAAAAAGAAGTAATATCAGAAAGTAAAAAATAATCACCTATTGAAGAGTTCAACCCTGCATCATAGGTATGACATTATCCTGTTACTCTATGCTTTTAAGAGAAGACGTTTGCTTTAGTAGCTAGAATAACATACAGAAGATATAGTAACTTTTTTTGGTTTTATGCATGATAAAAGCACCAACGTAACATTTCAGAAAGTAGCATGAGCAGGTGTGAACTCTGGAATATAAAATAGTAACTCTTAAAAATGGAAGAGGTGGTAGGAAATGGATGGTTGATTGAAGAGAAAGGTGGTTATTTCACAGTTCTGTGACATGATTCTGAAAAAGAAAGTAGACAAATTATAGCATGCTGCCTAGTGCCTAAAACAGGCAAAGACACTAGGAGAAAGAACTAGCTGCCATGTTCAGCTGCAAAGCCTGAACTAGACAGGAAAATATGGGTCTGTGAAAGACTGATGTCTAGATTTCAATAATAATCCTGGAGTATCTTTCTATGCCAAAATATTCTGATATGCCTTGAGAAGTGATCAAATACAAAAAAAGATAGCCTCTGATGGAGTGAGAATAGGACCATCCCATCAGAATAGCAATTTTTCTCTTTCTTATTTATCTCTTTCTTTTAAAGACTTTTTTTCCCTCTGTGGATGGTGATAGCAATAGAAACCAAAGCACAGGTAGCCTTGAGAAGGCAAAGTTCAGCAATGGGAAAGTGAAAGGAACGTTAATGTCAGTATCTAGGTAATAGGCAGTAGTTCATTTGTAGATAGGCAGCCAGCTTTTAAAACATTTAAACTATTTATATCACGGTGTGGTTGCTGTATATTGCCAGTCTGTTCTGCTCCAAAGCACACTGAATGGATTTAAAAGCAAACAAAATAAAGATATTAGAGACAAGTTCTCTTACTTACACTAAGTGAAATTTTCCTCTCCAAATCCCTTGCAAATCTATTGCTATTTAACCTACACAAGCTGGAATACAGATATTTGACTGCTTTTTCTGTTTATACATGCATGTGATTTGAAGCATTAACAGTATAATTTTTTCTCTCCTTCTGTTCAATGCAAGAGGGCAGCAAATATATAACATTCCCAGGCCAGGCTCAGAACGTGTAAAAACTAAATGTTTCCAGTCAGTCACATCACTGGAGCAGGAACAGAAGTTCAGTCCCTGCTTGTCTTGGATACTTAATTTATTATATTTTAACCCTTATCTTTAACCCCTAATGACTTTTTGATCTTTAAAATCAGAAGTTATCCTCAGCTGAATATTATCTGATTTATAATCGGAAATAATCAGCTCTTCGGCTGCAGGCAATATGTGTTCTATTCAGCAAATCTGTTCTATGATTCACAGTTCCATACAAAGAAGCTGTTCTCCTACTTATGAATACTATCTATCTCCTCTACAAACTTTACGTTCATTATTCAGGCAAAAATTGTATTGATCTCAGTGTTAACTTGAGTGAGTGTATGGGATTAGGATCTCCAGGTAGAGTCATGAAAAAAAAAAGAACTATTATATAAACTTTTATTTAAATGATTTTTACTATTTTCCAAATAAAAGTAATTCTTACACAGTTTATACGTACATTCCTAGGGCTTTCATGGAATTAAAGGGCACAAGTGATGCCATCTGCTGCGAGCAGATCTTCATCCTTCTGCACTGCCACCTCATATCTCAAGTCCCATAAACAAAATTAGTAACTGTGGACAAACACTTTCTTCAGAGAATAAACACAGAGAAATTCCTCTTGAAAATCAGTCAAATGTTCAGGAGGAGACAGTCAGTCTGTAATTATTTTTTTTTTTGGCATGAAGATGGAGCAGGCTTCCTTAGGAAGGATATCTATGTAATGTAGTCCTTTTCCATACAGACTCTTACAAACTATGCTCTGCTCATACCCCATGCAGAAGAATTTTAGCATTCTTCTGGAGATAGGTGCTAAAGTGAATGAAACAGGATGTACTGCCAAGCACATGAACCTTCTTGCTGCGAATCTTAGACAGTAGGACTAGCTGTAAGTAGGCTTGTGGCAGAATAAACTTTTCCAGATATGGCTTCCAGAGTTGGATAAAATAATTTGCGATAACACAACACAGACAAAGAATCATACACCAAAACATCTACTCTTGTGTCTCCCTGGAAAGGATGTCAGCTTTTTTGACAGCTGAAAATAATGGATTTTTCTGAATCCTACTCTCTGAATCTAGGAGCCAAGATGAATCCAGGAGGAATCAAAGAATCAGCCTTACCATTGTTATGAAAAGCTGATGAAGACCCTGAATAACTTAATCCCTAATGTTGCCGATGATTAGAGTTGCCTCTAGATCCTGCCCCCCTCAACTTGCTTTCTTAACATAATTTATTATGTAACTAAATAAATGTCTGAGTTAGCTTTGTGTCCTTCCCCAAGTAATGAATTCTTGAGGGAAGAAAATATTCCTTTATCATCGATGTCAGAGATAATATTTGCATTTGCCGCCTTTTCTTTGCCATTAATTATTTTCGTATGTGTTTAGAATATAGCTTCTGTTTGAGAAAGGCAAGATGTCAAGCAGACAGTTGGCTGAATATTAGGTTTAATTTCAGCACATCTACACAATTGAATTACATGGACTGATAAGTAATGCTGTTTGCTTAGTACTAAATAATCAATTCAATTTACTCTAATATACTTTCCATAGTTAAACCCACTGTTACCACTCAACTTACCATCATCATTGCATCTTGCATATGATTCCCCAGGTGAATTCTAGTGACGGCAATATGTCGCCTTATTAGAATCTGTATTTGTGCCTATTTTATTGTTCTGAATTAATGAGCAGCAGACACAATGAATTGTAAAATAATGTGATACTATGAATTATTAATAATTTTTTTAAAAATAAAATTATTGCTTAACGGACTACATACAGTTTATATTTTCTTATTTCTGATTGAAGAGTAAATATCAGAATCCTTGGGCTCTGTTGACAGACTTACTGGGTAAGCATTGATAGCACTATGCTTTTGTTTAACGTCAGTGAATTGTGGCTAATATTTATGGTACCTTAGTGAAATATTCACGTTACTAACTGAAACCATGCAGAATATGCCTGAGTTTAATTATGAATTGGTGATTTGGGTTGGTATGTTTCAAGGGGAACAAGAAAACAAGCTGTGCAATGTAGTCACGCACACACAATCTGAATTTGTGATTCCCTGACACCTTTTCAAAAATTCTGTCCTCAGACAACTTTTGACAAAACCCTGGATACAGGTCTTGACACTTGCTGAGATATCTAGACCAGCTAAAAAATAACCAAATCAAACAAAAAAGCCAAACTAACAGAAAACAACCAGCTCAGTATCAGAGATGATTATTTATGGCTTTGATGTAATTGACTACAGCATGCTTTTGAATCATACGCAATTCTTTTCCACAATTTGATGTAATATCAGGTGAAGCTTGATCATGAAATTATCTGAGCTTTCACTTAAGATTTGAATTTGTATTATATACATTTTCATCTTCCCTGGGTTTACTGAAACTACCAAGTCATTTAATTTCTGGGCTAAAGTGTTTTTTGAATGAATACCTGAATAGACAAAAAACTGCCTGCAAAAGAAATAAATATGCATGCATATGCAAAGAAATATCCCTTTACATAACAGGAATTTGTTGTATTAGAATCTGCTTTTCTGAAAGTCTCTAAAGAAATACGATTGGATGGGGTTCTGGCTAAGGCACTGGATTAAGAGATCAGTATTCAACTTCTGGCTGTGTAACACATTTGCTGTGACCTTGGACATATCACCTATCCCTTCCATATCTCATTCCTCTGTCTTTTTTTTGTATTATGATATGAATCCACTTTACTTACAAGTAATGCATGGGACAATGTTCATAAGATTTTCTAGCCAAAGATATGCCACTGAAGCAGTCAATCAAATGAAGGAGACAAAGGTATATGACCTCACTGTTCACAAAAAGTGCTGTATATATACATGCAAATGAAATTACTTTTTGTAAAAGTGATGGAGAAAATTAAAGTCTGCTGTACAGAGCCAACAAATTTGCTTCCAGCAGTTTATTTATGACACTTCTATTTCTTTTCATCAGAGAATAATCTAGGTATTTTCCATTTAGGAATCAATTTCATAACTGGAATGTTAAGAAATAGAAGCAAAATAAGTTTAATATTATCTAAAATTCCTTGGACTGATCATTTCTAGCTATCATCTTAAAAAGCTTCCATTCTTTCCTCAAGAAT
The DNA here is from genome assembly GCA_009819775.1 of Phoenicopterus ruber ruber. NCBI lineage: Eukaryota > Metazoa > Chordata > Aves > Phoenicopteriformes > Phoenicopteridae > Phoenicopterus > Phoenicopterus ruber. The sequence continues at coordinate 181,761,317 of CM020215.1, read as the reverse complement.
TTCATAAGTCCTACTGACTCAAAGAAAGAGTTACAAACTGAGTCGAGCTAGTACTCCAAAGATGTATTTTGGAGAGATAATAATACATTGTGAGGATTGACATAGTTTCACTACCATTATATGAGCTTCATTTTCAGAGGATCATGCCCCTTAAGCTTTAAAAAAAACTATATTGAAGGGCTAGGATAACCATTAAAAATAATAACTATATGGGTTGGAATGACCCATATATAGTTGCTTTGCTCAACATTTTAATGGTTTCTCTGGACAATTTTTCTTTAAAGCTTTGATACTTCTCTTGGCTGAACAGACTTCTGAAAACTTGCAGTTTGAGAACAGAAAGTGTCTTTTCTCAGCTTATGAAATTCCACAATGGGAGCATGAACTTTCTTTGTGCTAATCGAAAAGCAGATTTGTGCTTGTCATGGTTTAGCCCCAGCTGGCAATTAAGCACCACACAGCCGCTCGCTCATCTTCCCCTCCTAGGTGTGATGGAGGAGAGAATTGGAAAAAAATCTGGTGGGTTGAGATAAAAACAGTTTAATAGGACAGCAAAGGAAGAGGAAATAATAATAATAACAACAACAACAATAATACTAATAATACTAACACTGATAATAATAATAACGGTAAAGAAATATACAAAACCAAGTGATGCACAATGAAACAATTGCTCACCACACAGTGATTGATAGCCCATCCCCGAGCAGCAATTGCGCCAGTCCAGCCAGTTCCCCTCAGTTTATATACTGAGCATGACATCATATGGTATGGAATATCCCTTTGGCCAGTCTGGGTCAGCTGCCCTGGCTGTGACCCCTCCCAGCTTCTTGTGCCCCTCCTCGCTGGCAGAGCATGGGGAGCTGAAAAGTCCTTGACTTAGTATAAGCACTACTTAGCAACAACTAAAACATCAGTGTGTTATCATCATTATTGTCCTACTAAATCCAAAACACAGCACTATACCAGCTACTAGGAAAAAAAATAACTCTATCCCAGCTGAAACCAGGACAACGCTGCAACTGGTATAGTCTTTGCGGGCCAAAGCAGCACATCTTTTATATGAAGCGAAGAAGTTATTATTTTTAATCTAGTTTAAATCTAGTCAAAATGCACTAGCTGTTATTATTAGTCCTGACATAACGAGAGCAACAGTTTTAGTATAAATTATCCAAATAATCCAGAAAAAAATACCATTATTAACACCATTAACATCGTTATACAAAAACTTTTGTATAACACCTTTGCTAGGGTTCTTTGCTTACATAACCAATGCTCTTCTGAGGGTGTTACAACGAGTTGTAAGAACCCTGACTCCTTAATCAGCTGTATGATGTTGGTAATAGGGGTTTCTTCTTCCTCACTGTTGGGGGCTATTTTGACACATTGAGAACACCTTGTTGTCTCTTCATTGCTCTGTAATTCCACACTACATCCACATTTACTATATATGGTGTGGTATACATAATCTGAGTACGTCTTCTTTGCTCCCTTTGTTAATGCCTGAAACAAATTATGTCCAGCTCACAAGGTTGCATTCCTTTAACGACTGTTAATTGACAAGTGCTAACCTATTCTTAGCCCTGAGCCCTTTGGTATTGTCTTGTGCTCATACTTCCAAAGCATCTGCTGTCATCCTGTGCTTTTACTCCTCTACATCCCATCATTATTTTAGGGTAATAGATTCTACACAGAATACCTTTTATTGACACTTGTTACTTAACAGAAATGAATCAAAGTTTTTGTAACACTAGACGTTGCACCTATTATACAAAATTGTACAAAGCTAAGTAAAACTAAGGCAAAATAAATAATACTCACCTGGCTACCGAACAATGGTTGTTGCAGCTAAGCAAGCTGCCATGAAAGCTCAAAATAAACCCAGATATAAGCCCAAAGAAGCCCAAGCCTGAAAAACCTCAGTCATGAGGCCATGAGTTAGTACAACCTGTGGCCTGTTAAAGCAATGGTAATCCCATATTTGCAGGCCTACATAAGTACAGTCGTCTGTGACAACAGCCTCCAGAGCTAACAGAGCTAATAATAAACCAGTTGCTCAAGAGGAATGCTGAAGGCTGGTGTACCATACCTCCTGCCAACAACAGGGGGATGAGGGTGACAGCCGCGCAGAAGTCAACTGGGGTGTAGGGTTAGTTTTTTCACTCAAAAAGATTCTGCATAAAATTGCTATATCAAAAGAGAGGTAGTCTGGTTGCAAAGACAGCTCTGAAAAATTACAGAAAAAGTAGATCTATCCTATGTAATTGCAGCTTTGACACCACTTGCATATAGAATTTTATGTAACCTCTAACAAAATTACTGTCTTCCTGGGAATCTTCCTTCTCTCTCCAGATCCTTGCTCTTGAAGAGGATGATAAAAGAAAGAATTTAGATCATCAAGTCTTCAATTTTCAACAATGTTATTGGCATCATTTTCTGTATTTTTCCTTTGAGGCCATCTAAAATTCCTCCTCGATCAATTGCAATAGTTGTTTAAGTGGCAGAAAATATTCGGTGAATGTATGGCAACCTCAGGTTCTTTGGAAATTCTGGAAGTTGATTTTTAGTTTTTATTTACATAAGTATGTTAGTATAGAACAAGAAATTAATAACACTGTGAAAGAAGAAAATGGGAAGCCACTGTAAAAACAAGCCAAGAACACTACTATGTTATTAGAAGTGGTGCTTAGGTGCTTGTGAGCACTTGGTCATTTCTTTTACATATTGAATGGATCTCGGTCCTTATTTAATACCCCATGGACATCTGTGAGGCATATGAGACCTTGAAAATCTGGCCTCTACACACATTTCTTCAATTCCAAGGAATATTTTTAACGTAGCTCTTACGTGACCTTGCATATAGTTTAAACATATATGAATTCATGAGGCTGAGGAAGGACATTCTCAATTTCATTAAATTTGACTGACCATAGCTGTAATTATGCCTTTCAACCAATATTTTTGTGCATGTGTTTTGTGAAGATTTGGCAGGCTCCCCACCAAAGTATCATCCTATTTTTCTTCCTTTCTCTCATATTCTAAGGCTGTGATGAAAGAAAACAAAGTATAAAGCTGAGACAAAGGAAACAACATTAATTATTTTGAGACAATCTGCTAGCAGTCAGGGTGGATGATGTTTTTTACAATCAAGTTTCACCCGCGTCAACAGTCCCATCAGCTTCTGTGCTTGTTCCACTGCATGGCCGAACAGCTAGGTAGGTCATTTGTCACAGAACATAAAAGAATTCAGTCTTTTTGAAGTGGGGAATCCAAGCCTATGAGCCCATCAGTAATTCATACTATAATTCCATCTTTGCATAATCAGAGAGATTAGCTGCCAGCAGTCTGTTTATGTGCAAGAGCATAGCAACATCTTGCAGTTAGTTTTCCTTGTAAGCCTATAAATTTTTATGAGGTTTATATGTTTTGATCAGCAAAACACATTTTGGGGAGGAATAAATACATTTTTTAAACTAAACATATTTCACTTTTTAGTGATGCATGGATACTGGTCTGGCATTTTCTTATGAGAGGTAGCCAAAAGCAAACTGGGCTCTCTTTTTGTGATTGGTAGACAAGGTAAAAAGCTTGAAATTGGGACCGCATTAATGCAGATGACCACTGAATGAATTTGACCTCTTTAGTGCTTGAATCAACTCAGCTGGAAAATGGGATATTAGCAGGACCTGACTGAAAAACAGATGTTGTAGCAAAACAGATATAGTCTCCATAAACAAAGCACGGTCAAAAACTATGTGAAATTGCATATAGCTATTGTAAAACAGTAGAAGGAGAATTATACAGAATCGTAGAACCACAGAATCACAGAATGGCAGGGGTTGGAAGGGACCTCTGGAGATCATCTAGTCCAATCCCCCTGCCAGAGCAGGCTCACCTAGAGCAGGATGCACAGGACTGCGTCCAGGCGGGTTTTGAATATCTCCAGAGAAGGAGACTCCACACCCTCCCTGGGCAGCCTGTGCCAGGGCTCTGTCACCCTCACAGTGAAGAAGTTTTTCCTCACGCTCAGGCAGAACTTCCTGTGTTCCAGTTTGTGCCAGTTGCCCCTTGTTCTGTCGCTGGGCATCACTGAGAAGAGTCTGGCCCCATCCTCTTGACACCCGCCCTTGAGATATTTATAAGCATTGATAAGGATTTGTGATATTTTTTTATTGGAAAACCAAGCAAAGGTTCAAAGAGATGTGTTGCTATGGTTCCAATACATCTTTGCAGTGACAGATTAAATAGCACGACATCATTGCAAATTTCTTGAGGGGAAAAAATACTTGAAATCTGGGAGACCTAACGTAACAGAAAATCATCTAATAAGGAATAAATTTGGCAGAAATCAGTCAAAATGACAAGGTGAAATATCAGATACCTTAGACTTTTTATTGAAATTTCAAATAATTAAAGAAATCCACTATAACAAGTCATTCTCATATTTATAGTCTTAATGTTATTGAATCTCCACTAGACTTCACACGTATTTCTTATAATTCATTTGTTTCTGGAGGCAAGTACATAATCATTTATGTTTTTCAGATAGTGATGTGGTTTCATCTGGTATGGGAAGAAACGGAGGAACAACTGAAGGAGTTAGGTCTTTTCTCTCTGGAGAAGACAAGGCTCAGGGGAGGACCTCATCACAGTATTCCAGTACTTAAGAGGTGGATACAAAGAGGTCAGAGACTCTCTTCACAAGGAGCCACATAGAGAAGTCAAGGGACAATGGGTGTAAGTTGCACTGAGAGAGATTTCATCTCAATATAAGAAAGAAATTTTTTACAGTGATAACAATCACTCACTGGAACAACCTCCCCAGGGACGTGGTAGGGTCTCTATGACTGGAGGTTTTCAAGATGCAATTGGGCAGGATGCCAGATAATGTCATCTAGGCTCCCTTTCCCATGAAAGGTTGGACCAGATGATCTGTTGAGGTCCCTTCCAACCTGGGCTGTTCTATGATTCTGATTCTAACTTAAAGAAAGTACTGAAACTGAAAATTTCATGCTAGCATCTTATCATCAAGCAATGATATAATTGCACTAATACCTTTCTGAAGAGATGTATGACCTGAATTCAAACTATTAGTTTACCTGTGCAGTAATATTTTACAATTCGTAGTTAACATCCCTTTGAAACGTCTTTGAATTTTTTTAAAAATCAGTATGAAAATAATCTAAAAAGTTATTGCCATAAATATCAAAGGTCATCTGAATTAGAAGTGTCCTTATATTTAGAAAAATTACTATGTGTCATTGGCTCTCTCTTTATCAAGAAATCTATGTTGTGTGCACTGAGTGGTGTATGATTTCAGAGCTATAACTATCCAATTCAGATACAAAGAAATGATTAGAATTTTTTTGGTTGTGGAGGCATGCAGCACTCACAGGTTATTAGTATGGATGTCTCACTGAAACGAAGGATGCAAATCTCAGTGGCTGTAATGGTGTGAGTGCAGGTGAGCATCACAATTTCTGTACCACCAAGAGAAGTTTTTCTCTAAATCCCAGTCACTTATACAATTGAAAACCCTTAAAAACTCTGTGAAGAGATCAAGTATTCCTGTAGAATTGTTTCTTTACCAAAGAAGTTTCTGTAGTAAGAAAGACCAGTCTGAGTTAAGGATAGGGAGAGAAATAAAAACATATTTTAAAATCATGAGAATTCACTATAGAAGTTACCAAGAAAAAACAGAGAAGAAAACCTCTGGTCCTCTTTCAGAAATTCAGAACTGATGTTAAACCAGTAATAGTTAATGTTTTTTTCCCCCCGAATTTTCACATACATAGTACACTTAATTTCTGTAATAAAGCATAGGAAGTGACACCCAACAGTCAAATATTGATTTCTTGACAAAGTCTACATACTGTAAGCTGTCTTGTGTTACTCTCACAATCCTGCTTATGGGCAAAGAAGAAACATATCTTATACTTAAAGCTAAAAAACATATTGTTTGTGGAATTGAAATCTTAAGAGTCCAAGAATAATTTTCAGTTCAAAAGTAATACTGTAGAAAGAGAATGAATACTTCTATGCAGAAAAGGTTTCAGTAATATAGTTATACACACACTCTTTAGTTTCTAGTCCTTCCCATAGTGTTATACGGACTCTTCCCCTGCTCTTCAGGGTCCTAAGGTCAAGGGTTTCATTCTGCTCGTAATGGGAGTTGTCAGCACCTGCAGTCCTTCACCGGGAGGAATGTGGTGTTCATCTTAATGGTTTCTTCTTCTTCACTGTAGGATCCAGTTGGGATCCTTTTCATATGTTCTCTAACACACTTTTACATCTTCTTCTTTTTCTTCATTAGTCTGCAGCACCATATTACATCCAAATGTACTGTACATGGTGCCTTCTAGGTATATGTTAGCTACTATTGTTCTCTTTGTCACCCATAGGTTTGTTCAGCTCCAGGTCCGCACTAGTATAACGGACTGTGGGTGAGTTGTGTATAGCTGTGGTGTCTCCAGTGCCAGCCTGTGCCTGTGCCACATCCCTCATGATCCCATGTCTGCATTTCTCTGCTCTGCATCCTGTGTCCCCACTTCGCAAGGCCTCTGTTATCGTACCAGCCTCCTATTTCTCTATGTTACATCACTATGGTATAGTTGTAAATATCTCATTCTGTATAGAATTACTGCTTGTAACTGCTATCTATATAAAACTATGTTTTTACTATACAAAGATAAACACAATTAAAACAAATTATCCATCACCACCTGCTCAGTTAGAAAAAACACTGTCACAGCTAAACTAAGTAAAACATAGCTGTAGGCAGGTCAAGGTAACTTCAGAGAGAATAAGCCTGGCAAACCTTACTTCTGAGGGCTGTGCAAACTCAGTATAAAGCTTATAGTCATGACAACACAGTATTACAGGGCTACAGGGCTACACCTATTTACTCTTGAAGTTTAGGATGTTTAGTAATTCAAAGGATGAAGCCAAACATCCAAGCAGAGGTAGGATGCCGCGATTCCAAAATCTTAATATAGTTGTATTGATTGCTTTACTGTGTGTGTATGTGTGTGTGTATATATATATATATACAACCTTTTTCCCCTATATACTACCTGCCAAGAACACTTTGAGGAATTTGACCTTGTGATTCAGGACAAGGATAATGTAGTTGCATTTCTGCCTGAGTGGAAAGCTCCTTTAATCATACTCCTTCTTCTAAGTTAAAAAAAAAAAAAAAAAAAAGCACCTTTTTTTTCTACCGGGCTTTTTCTCAGATATTGTCTTGTGGGACCTGGTACAAAAATTCTGTTCCATATTTGTTTGTACTCTGTGTATTTTTATTTAGACAGCACATATACTCAAATTTAAGGCTGGTTTTCATCTATACGCTGTACACAGATTAGATCTTGATATGTAGATAATTCAACTGTTGGTTTGAATCTTGGAAGAAATTCTTCCTTGCAAAAACTCTGACAAAGATACGATTAAATTTATCTTGACATTAGTGTGTTCTTTATATGTAATTTGCAAAATAGTCAAATACCTTAAATTTATTTGAACTTCCTTATCTAAAGCTTAGTAGATCATGACAACAGAGTGAGACCTCCATGATACAGTAGAACATATGTGGTGAGATTTTGAATGCTCACTTATGTTTTCAGATGCATTTATAATAATTGCTTTTGACTAGAGATTATAGATCTCAGTGGATTTTTCTTCTGAAGCATTTCTGGGCAGTAATAGGCATACTGCAAAAGGCACTTGAGACTGTTTATGTGTAGTCCTAAAGGTACTTTGATAAGGCTCAGGTTTTTTGAACAGATGGTGTAATTTGCTTCCTGCTGCTTTTAGGGTTGTGTTCCTTATCCTGAGGTATTCTAGTGCACTCTTGTGCCAATCCCATTTGTCCATTATGACTGTTTTTGTTTCTTTATTTCAATTCTCCTCTGACTTATCTTTCACTTTTATTGTGTGGCAATTTTTTCAGCAGATTACTGGCCTAATAAACCTGATGTAGCCATGACATACATGGCCCTAGATAGTTGTAATAAGGCTCCTCCCTCCCTTTTATGATTCTGAAATACCATATAAAGAAATTACTTCTCTAAAATAAAAAAAAATGGCTAATATTGTGTTATGATGAAGTTGTTACACCATATTCCCAGAGGTTTCCTTCGCAAAGATCATGTGAAATCAGCCCATAACAAAAGGCCATTTTAAAATGCCTTTTAATATAGGTATTTTTATTCTTAGAAGACATGGCTTTTGTGCTCTGGAAAGCTCTCCACTGACATCCCTTTCCCTTAAAATCCCAAGATGTTGAGGTAGATACAGCAATTCTTGAAATCCTTCCTTTTACAGCTGTGGTGCTTTTCCAAAAAAAAAAAAAAAAGAGAGAATGGCAGTCAGAGAGGACCATGGTGCCTGCTTTATATCTGGCCCAATGGGTGTTTTTTCTTCACTGAAGACTACAACAACCAATTAGGGCCACCATTTGTTAAACCTTCATATTGTCTCATGAACATGTCAGTGGTGGTTTTCAGAGCAGGATGGTTAGGGAACTCCATGAGATGAATGAATTCTGTTATGCAGATACCTTTATTTTTTCTTCAGAGTGATTACTGAACCACTACTTCTGAAACTGAAGAAGCAAGGTCAGAGTTAGCAATGCATTGGTTAAACAATTTTACCATGCTTGCTTGCAGCTGCTATGCCTATACTTAAGGAAATTTAAGTTTGTGTCACATCTTGGAAGAAGGTGACTTCTCATGCTATCTCTATTTTCTTTGCCTTCTAGATCCCTGGCTGAGAAACTGCACAACGAAAACATAAGTTGGTTGACTGTGTGTAACTTTGGGAATATTTGCCACAGGCTAAGGGTGTCTATCTACTTAAACATGTCTATTACACAGACAGAGGCAGTTGTCTACTGGCTCTTCCAACACTCTGAGCTGCCCAGTCATGAGTCAGCTCCAGTCCGGGAGCTATATATAACTTAATTTGTGAGATGCTGTGTCTCATCTAAAGCATTCCACTTTTACCTGTCTAGAAGATGTACCAATAATTCCCAGTATTCTTGTAAGGTAACAAAACCCCATTTATCCCACTTCATAGATGGTGGTCTGAAGAGCAGAGAAATGACTTGTTTGGAGGTCACATGGAAAATCTGTGACATACAATACATATCTCCTAATTTCCAGGCTAACACACTGGCCATTAAAAAACCATTCCTCTTCTTTGCTTGAAGTTGTGGTTATACAGTTACAAGCCTAATATTAATGTCCTGTTAAATTATGTTTTTCTCTGCCGTCACTGGAACAGTGCTGAAATTTGTTGCTGTATCTGACTCTCCCCTCAGGAAGGTAAAGGAGTTAAATGCTTCTAATTTAAGATCTTTTTAGGTGAGTAGCAGCTGTGAAAATATAGAAAATGAAGGGAGTAAAAGTCCCCTAGACTTCTACAGACCTGCTTAGACCTCTTTCTTAATCTTGACGGTGAGAGATGTAATAGAATTAGCGTCATGAGCACTTGTGATCATTAAAGCCTATTTGGCAGGTTATACTGATTAAATCTAATTAGGATAATTATTAACCTCCTGCTCAAATGCTTTTTCATTATGTAGGACAATTTAGGCTTTTTCATCCTATATTACTGTTGTGATACATAAAGTAGTTGTAAAGTTTTACCTCAAATGAGCCTGTATTTTAAGGAAATATTTCAGTATGGATAATATACAGTTATTTATTAACAGCCTTCATGATGAAAGACAAAAATGAAATAATGTTACTCATTTCATATATGCTATTGAACTGCTGTCAGTTGTTACTGAAATTTGGTCTTTAATAACCTATGCTGGAAGTTGCAGTCACCCACAATGAAACACTCAAAACCTCCTCATTTTAGTTTCAGTAACGGCTTTCCCATAAAGTAATTACTTTTGTATGCTCCTGCTCCATCCAGGTTATTTCTAAAATAGTGGAACTTTCAAAAGTGTAGTTGTGTGGTGATCCGCACCTTTTTTTTTTTTTTTTTTTAAAGTGTGGCAAGCAGAACAAATATATAGCTGTTTTACGAAAACTAGGCACTTAACTTCAAATGGTAAGAAAGGGGGAAGTAGCTGAAGTTATTTCACATCATAGTATAAATATTGATAAAAAGGAATAAGTGACACACCAATTTAAATGCAACTGAATGTAGCTAATATGACTCTGAATAACACACAGAAGGATAAGGCAAGGGCATACTGTACTCATTATTAATACTTAAGGTCCAAGACTTGTAAGTGGTTTTACCTGGTCATGAAACAAAGTGAAAAAATACCATAGATTATTTTAATGAAAAACACTTAAAAATTAAGTATAACTTTAATAAATAAAACTACTTATTTAATTGTTGCACTTCAATGGTTTGTAAAATGCAACAGTGCCCGACTTTATAAAAGTTTCCTTTTAAGTATATTCTATTAAACAGAGCACCCACCTGGGAAGCACTTGGAAAAAAAATAAACTGATCTCAAAGACATTGAAAGGTGGTTTTTTTTAAGTTTAATATAGAACTTTTAACAAAATTAAATAAAAAAATCTAAGTTATATAACAATATTCCTTTCACACCTTGTTGTGGTTTAACCCCAGATGGTAACTGAATACTACGCAGCCGCTTGCTCGCTCCCCCCCTCCTCAGTGGGGTGGGGAGGAGAATCGGAAAGAAAAGGAAAAGTCGTGGGTTGAGATAAAAACAGTTCACCAAGACAGTAAAGAAAAAGATAATAATAATTATGATATATATTACTACTACTACTACTACTAAAATATAATAGAACATATAAAACGAACGATGCACAATTTCTCACCACCCAACGACCGATACAGCCCATCCTGAGCAGCAGTCAGGGAGCAGGGGTATCCCCAGTAGCCATCCCAGAATAGCAAGTTCTGGAGAGAGAGCGAGAGGGAACAAACAGCCGAACGAATGAACGAAAAGGCCTGAATGAATGAAAAAAGGGAAAAAAGAAAAAAAGGGACTGGCCCACCAGCCGACCCCCACTTATACTGGGCATGACATCTGTGGTATGGAATACTCTCTTTGGCCAGTTTGGATCAACCATACTGGCTATACCCCTCCCAGGTTTTTTGCACCTGCACATTAGCAAAACCTGAGATTCTGGAAGACGTCCTTGGTCGCTTAGTAGCAACTAATAACATCAGTGTATTATCAACGTTCTTCACATACTGAATCCAAAACACGGTAGCTGCTGGAAAGAAAATTAGCTCCATCCTGGCCGAAACCAGGACACACCTGCATAGTAATCATTACTGTTACATATATACTTCTGAAGAAAATGCATGGCAGTTTCTGGACATTCTTACTAAATATCCCTGGAAAAGGATGCTTGTGAAGATGATATAGATCTCTCTCTTTTCCTCCTGCGTCTTGCCTGTGTGAGATACTCTCGCATACAAAAGAACCCCGGTGGAGCTGGGAGAGAGGGAGTTTCATTTAACTTGGTGTTCTGAATTGCTCTGTAAATCTCTCCTTTGGTGACCTTGGCAACAAAGGGTGATTTCAATAACTCGTTGAAAATGCCTATTTCTCTCTGGTAATAAGAACTGCTCAGACTTAAAACCCCAATTTTTTTATGTGTAAGATGGGATAGATGTATCCCTCACTGTATTGACTCATACTGCACTGCGTGTTAGATAGGCATGAGTGAACTAGCTGTCACCTGCCTTCTTCCCTGATTTTGCTCCCTCAGAAACATGGATGGGTTAACATGTAGAGGTTTCTGAATGACCAGTGTACCCTAGCTTGGCACATTAGAAAGAGCTGCAGTTGGCTCCTGTTTACTTCATTAGACTACATTGTAAACTGCAGCAGTTTGGGAGCTTGGAGAGCATCAACATGGACAGGTCAGGGGGATAAATGCTTTAGCAATCCCAGTTTCAACTGCTGCCTTATGTTAGTCAACATGGGAAGTTACAGGCTTGTAGTACTTGGCATGAATACTGCCCATCCATATGATCCTTCGAATCTAAGTGGATTAGCCCTGCTTAAAACACAATCTGTTAAACTATATTTTTCACTCTTCTATTGTGGGCAAAAGCACTCCTTAGGCATCCAGCTAAAGCCTGACAATGTGTAAATAGTGACTGACCAGTTACCTAAGATCACATCAAGTGATCCTTCAAAGTAGGTACAGCTGTCTTGACTGCAGTTACCTCCAATACCCTTGCATGGATGCTGTCAGTCACTAGGCTATCCTGTGGATTACCCAGAAAGCTGATCTTTTTTTTCAGTGAAGAAGGAAAAAAACAGATCTTGTGTTAAGCCCTGAGAGCTAGTCCCTTCAAGTAGTTATGGATTGAGAGATGAACCAGAACATTCAGTCCTGCTTCCTGCTCTGTTTGACAATGTACAGAACTGCACAAGTGGAGAGACTGTACACTTCAGAAAATAAAGTTATTTAAAGAAGGGAAGACACATCTGTGATCCAAATGGGAGACAAGTTGCACCACAGGTGGACTGGCTGTTACCCAGTGCTAATGAGAGAGGAGTTTTGCCACATCTTAGGAAATCCCTGCCTCTATATACTTCAGCAGGGAAGAAAAGACGAGGGGAAAGATTTGTCATGGTCATATGGTTACCTCATGATATTAAAGGAGTGGCACAAAATGTAAGTTCACTATTCCTTTTTATGTATTCCCTACAGGATGCCATTGTTGTATACGCTTTTGTATTGTACAGGATTATTTTCTTTTACTATTATTTTTATTCTTCATCTTTCATGTCATCTTATTTGGACATACGTGATTCCTCATCTCTCTCTTCACTTGTATATGTTCAGGTATCCCCTGCTAGTGAGACTTGCATTGGTATTAAGAACAACGACAAAGCTATCTGCTGAATCAATCTTAGTATAGCTTGTCTTGGCTTTGCTGAGGGAAGTAAATTAAAAGTAGCAAGCGTGTACTGTTGGAGTGACTTTCAGGTTTCAGAGCTTAGAGGACATAAAACACGGGGTAAGTCTTTGTATGTCTGAGCTTGGTCCTATCAGCCCTCCTGACCACTGTGGTTATTAGTGGGTATATACAGTTTCAGTTTCCCAGAGAGAACGATAGGGGGAAAAAAGGAAATTCTTTGCTCTTTCTTTTCTTTATCCCAGGTAAAAGCCTTCCATTACAGAAAAGAGTGTGGAGAAGAAAGATGGGAAGAGTGAAAAGGAGGTATACAACTTTTCTTTTTTTTTTCTTCTTTTTTTCTTTTTTTTTTTCCTTTTTTTTTTTCCTAAGCACTGTGGGCCTCTCCAAAGATGCTGGTGCTCCACAACAGCTCAGTCGAGAAGGAGTAGATGGGTGGCCTAAGAGAACAGTGTGGTGATGTCTGCTGGGGGCTGATGCGGTCCATCTGTCAGAGAAGGGCAAGAGCATCTTCGGTCATCGGCTGGTGAAGAGGGCTTTAAACTAAAGTTGCCAGGGGAGGGGAACCTCAATCCATTCACTCCTATGAGTTTGATGCCAGTGCCAGCAAGAGATGCCCAGAGCCTGGAGAAGGATCACAGGTCAGCAGGAGAGCACTTGAAGAGCAGCACAAAGGAATTCCAGCCACTCCAGCCAGTAAGTCACTTTCATGGGGGGCCCAACTATGGAAACGCACGTAGCATGTACACATGTACAAAGTAGGGCAATGAAGCTGGTGAAGGGTCTAGAGCACAAGTCCTAGACCCTTCACCAACCCTCCACAAGCGGCTGAGGGAACCGGGGTTGTTTAGCCTGGAGAAAAGGAGGCTGAGGGGAGACCTTATCGCTCTCTACAACTCCCTGAAAGGAGAGTTATGCTTCTCTAAAGTAACAGGTGATAGGACAAGAGGAAATGGCCTCAAGTTGAGCCAGGGGAAGTTTAGATTGGATATTAGGAAATGTTTCTTCACTGAAAGGGTTATCAAGCACTGGAACAGGCTGCCCAGGGAAGGGGTTGAATCACGATCACTGAAGGTATTTAAAAGACGTGTAGATGTGGCACTTAGGGACATGGTTTAGTGGTGGACTTGGCAGTGTTAGGTTAACGGTTGGACTTGATGATCTTAAAGGTCTTTTCCAAGCTAAACGATTCTATGATTCTATGGTAAACAAGAGGAGTTAGAGATGTGCACACACCTGCAGGGCTATGATCTTATTGGCATCAGAGAGACATGGTGGGATGGCTTCTGCAACTGGAGTATTGGAATGGAAGGGTACAGGCTTTTTAGAAAAGACAGGCAGGGGAGATGAGGAGGAGGTGTTGCCCTCTATGTCAATGACCAGCTGGAGTGCATGGAGCTCTGCCTGGGGATGGATGAGGAGCTGACCAAGAGCTTATGGGTCAGGATTAAAGGGAGGGCAGGGACAGGTGGCATCATAGTGGGGGTCTGCTACAGACCACCCAGCCAGGACGACCAAGTGGATGAGGCCCTCTCTAGACAGACAGGAGCAGCCTCACATTCACAAGCCCTGGTCCTCATGAGGGACTTCAACCAGCCCGGTATCTGTTGGAGGGACAACACAGCAGGGCATAACAACACCAAGTCGAGTGGTGCAGTGGACATGCCTGAAGGGCGGGATGCCATCCAGAGGGACCTGGAGAAGCTCAAGAGGTGGGCCCAGGTGAACCTCATGAAGTTCAACAAGGAGAAATGCAAGGTCCTGCACCTGGGTCGGAGCAACCACTGGTATCAACACAGGCTGAGGGATGAAGGGATTGGGAGCAGCCCTGCCGAGAAGGACTTGGGGGTACTGGTGGATGAAAAACTGGACATGAGCCAGCAATGTGCACTCACAGCCCAAAAGGCCAACTATATCCTGGGCTGCATCAAAAGAAGCGTGGCCAGTTGGTCGAGGGAGGTGATTCTGCCCCTCTATTCCACTCTGGTGAGACCCCACCTGGAGTACTGTGTCCAGCTCTGGAGCCCTCAGCACAAGAAAGACATGGACCTGTTGGAGCAGGTCCAGAGGAGGGCCCCAAAAATGATCAGAGGGCTGGAGCACCTCTCCTCTGAGGAAAGGCTGAGAGAGTTGGGCTTGTTCAGCCTGGAGAAGAGAAGGCTCTGGGGAGACCTTATTGCAGCCTTTCAGTACTTAAAGGGGGCCTCCAAGAAAGCTGGAGAGGGACTTTTGACAAGGGCCTGCTGTGATAGGACAAGGGGTAATGGCTTTAAACTGGAAGAGGGTGGATTTAGACTAGCTATAAGGAAGAAATTCTTCACCATGAGGGTGGTGTGGCACTGGCACAGGTTGCCTAGAGAAGTTGTGGCTGCCCCATCCCTGGAAGTGTTCAAGGCCAAGTTGGACGGGGCTTTGAGCAACGTGGTCTAGTGGGAGGTGTCCCTGCCCGTGGCAGAGGGGTTGGAACTAGGTGATCTTTAAGGTCCCTTCCAACCCAAACCATTCTATGATTCTATGATTCTATGATTCTATGAAGTTGAGGCTTCTCTACTCCTGGTGAGAAGAGAAAAGTAATTGGGCAGCTGTCAATGTTTCTGTCCCAGGATCCGTATTTCTAAGAGAGACAGAAAACATGTACTGTCAAAACAATGTTGAATACAAAGGAAGAAGTGAGTAAGAAGTCCTGAGATACCATTCATCTTGCCTAACTTGAACTGTCTAAAAGTAGATATCTAGTCTAACCAAAACCTTCCGCAGATGACAGAGGGAAAAAAGGGTACACTCCAGAGGCCGAGTCATCCCATCCAAGGGTATTAACACATAGGAACAGACTACTCCCTGGAATTGCCTGTTTTCACTAACTAAAGAAAGAATCTAATGAGTGTTTACAAAATGCCTAGCTTTTAGATGGTTAAATTTAAGTGAGATGAATGTCTTTTTCAGTATTCCTTCAGATTCTCTAATTAGCCTGTCTTTGTAATTAGGTATTAAGAATAAATTATTTAGTCTTTCAAAAACTACTTAATTTGCATTACAAACTTATATCAGTGTTAGAATCTGGGTACAGGTGACAAGTCTGGCAAAGTAAATCTAACCCTAACTATAAATGTGATAGGATACCTAATTGGAAATATTCAATTGAATATTCATTTGCATATAACTGTTTGTGGTGATAAAAACACATTTCTTTTGACATGGTTGCAAATGCAATACCTTGAAAAGTAGAGAGGCCCTGAGATGTAATAGCTATGGTTAGGAAAGACAACACTAAAACAGAAAGACTTTTAAATAAGTATAACTTTCTGCAGAGTAGGGAAGACTATTCTGATGAATCGCCTGTCACATTCAAGATACTCAGAGAACTGATGAAGAGATTTATTTAGAAGATGTTTAAAGGTTACCATCAGAATTGACCATGAAATTATCCAACCTGATCCTAATGTACCAAATGTCTAAGTAGCTTTTTCCTAGCTGTTTTTTACTAAAGCATACCCTCCTGACAGGCAATTTTTCATTATTTGATGTCATCAAGAAATGACAAATCCACTACTTTCATTTCTTCCAATTGTTAATCACTCTTATTGTTAAAAAAGTTGACCTAATCTCTGTTTTCCATGTGTACAACTTCAATATCTAGTTCTTGGGTCATTTTATGACTTTTTCTTTAATACCAGTTTAAAGAGCCCTTCAGTATTCACTATTTCATCTCTCCAGAGATACTCTACTTACTATAATCAAGACATTTCTCTTTTCTTTGACCAGCTAAAAAGAATGAGTTCTTTAACTTTTTCACTGTGTGAAATGGTTCTCCAACTCATGAATCATTTTTAATGCTCATTTCTTCGTTCTTTCCAGCCTTTGACATTTTTCTTTTTTCCCAGATGTGCTTCTTGCCTAACTTATCAGCTGAGAGCAGAGTTTTTGATTCATTCTGTCAAATGAATGAATCTCCCCAAGCATTTTCTGGTGATTATTTATAAGTATTGCCATGTGAACTGCAAATCACTAAAGCATGCATGTGTAATTAACGCCCATTTCATAAGAAATATAAAGAGTAAACATCATTAATTTGCTATGTATAAAAATCTTTAAAAAGTGGGATATGTATTTAATACTTTTTCATGCAGACAGCTTCTCATCTCTGCATTTAGCTGTTCTACTATCTCAAGGAATATGTCATTCAATACCATACAAACTGTGAATAATAGGGCCATCAAATAATAAAACAGTGACCATCCTGGGGTTTTTTTGCACTTGTACCAATGGATTATTCCTCTGTAATCCTAATCTACTAGAGGAAAAAACATTGCTGCTTTTCACAGAATTTCTTGATGTTAAGCATATTTCATTTCAGAAACAGTCAACTATACCCTTATAAAATGAAGACAGTAGGTAGAAAATAGTAGCAGAAAAAAGCATTAACAGAAAGATGGATGAAAAGACAAACCCATGATTCCCTTCAATTTTGAGAACAAGTTGAAAATTTTTCACTGTTTGGAGGTTATTTTGAAAGACATTCCAAAAGTTTGGATGTCCGTAGAAGTGTTCTGAGGAAACTATTCCCAACAGACCTACTCCTTTGGACACTTCATGTGTCCAAAGAAGGGCAATGAAGCTGGTGAGGGGTCTAGAGCACAAGTCCTATGAGGAGCAGCTGAGGGAACTGGGGACGTTTAGCCTGGAGAAAAGGAGGCTGAGGGGAGACCTTATTGCTCTCTACAACTCCCTGAAAGGAGGCTGTAGCAAGGTGGGGGTTGGTCTCTTCTCCCAAGTAACAGCCAATAGGACAACAGGAAATGGCCTCAAGTTGTGCCAGGGGAGGTTTAGATTGGATCTTAGGAAACATTTCTTCACCAAAAGGGTTGTCCAGCACTGGAACAGGCTGCCCAGGGAAGTGGTTGAGTCACCATCCCTGGAGGTATTTAAAAGACGTGTAGATGTGGTGCTTAGGGACATGGTTTAGTGGTGGACTTGGCAGTGTTAGGTTAACGGTCTCTTCCAACCTAAATGATTCTATGATTCCTTTTATTCATATTAAAAATCATATTGAAACATTGCAAAAAGAATTGACTTCTGCCATCCTTGAGGGGCTGCGGGATAGGAACTATCTTTCCTCTCTCCCCAATTACTTCTTTTGATGTTCCATCAGTACAAGCAACATCCTTAAAATGGAGAAGCAAATTTTACTTGTTTTGTCTCAGATCTAAAATCCAAAGGGATTTTCTGAAGCCTGGCCAGTTTTTCCAACTTCAGGGAGAGCTGAGACAGATCAGTTCTGCACATTTTGAAAACTGCAGATTCTTCAAGACTCTTGGCCACATTGTGTCTTTTGTGCCTACCAGGTTGAGTAGGTATACCATATGCTTGAAAGGCTTGTACTTCAAGCCTTTTTAACAAACTTCTTTTTTTGAGTGTGGTAAAGAAATCACGGAAGCCTTGGACTTTGGTATCATTTCAGCTATATAAGTAAAAGTCTGGATTAACTGTGGACTTCCATATGTGGACTGTTAAGTTGAAAGATGGTGGAAAAGGAAAATAACAGCAGAATTTAAAAAATAGCTTTAAGTCAGAGAGTGTTGCCTAACCTAAATGAAGAAAAATTATTTTCAGTGATAGCAGCCATATTTTGCAGGAGTCTCTGCCTTTGGCTATTTCTCAGCTACAGGTAGTAGTTCACCAGAGATGTAGATTTGGATTCTTATGGCCACAGTATGTAAATGTATTAGCTTGGAACTTAATTGGAACTCATATAGAAAAAAGTTCAAAAATGAATACTATTCAGAGTTTTTCCAAGGTGTGATAATGCCAATCTAATTTCCATCACAGCTAGACCTGTCTTACCCTCTCTTGGTATATGAAAAGGGACCAAGTACTGAGGAAATAAAAACCCATCATGTATACACACACATATGCTCACTTACCGTGCCTGTATTCCAGCTCATTAATGGAGTTACATAGGAGAAGCCATCAGTGTCATTGCTTGCCTATGGTATACTGTTCTGCTTGGCAAAAGTGGGATAGGAGGACGTTTACCTTTGGAAAAAACTTACAGGATCAGAGAAATATTTTCAATACATTATAAATAGCAATAAAAGGCCTTCCACTAGATGCCCAGTTACATTTCAGTCTCAGAGCTTTGCAGCGCTTCAGAAAGCATTCAACCTTTTGCCTTCTAGTCTATGAAACCTGTGGAGTTCTTTCAGTGGATTACAGCCTTGTATTCATACAGTGGTCATCTCTTATTCCAAATACTGCATTTCTATATTGCAGGAGCTAAACAAAATACTGAAAGAATAAGCTTAAATATAGGCCATTTTAGTCTAAAATATGAGAAAGCTGTCAGTATTGTTCTTCAGTCATTTACAAATAAATTTATTGACTAATATATGTAAATGTATTTCTAATTCTGTAATATTCATAACAATTCTCTAAATATTGATTTCATAGCTGTCCTCTTTTTTTTTTTTTTTTTTTTTTTTTCCCCCCAAGCCTGTGTAATTCCATCTTTTTTTCTGTTTTTATTTTTGGTAAATGTCTGAATATACTAACTGAACTGTGGAATTCAGTGTTGTTGACTCTGTGCCTGGAGCACAAAATAGAGCAAGTAATGGAAGAAACTACCCTATATAAAAGAGTGGATGGGTAAGAGAATGTTTAGAATATTTATCTTTTGCTTCCGAAGTCTTTCAAAGTGGATAGATTAGGAACGGGCTAAGTGGCCATCTGAAGAACAGGCTTCAGATGATTTCATAAAGGTAATCAATCCATCATGGTCAGGATACAACAGAACCCATCCTAGCTCCACAAAGAGCGCTCTCTACTTCACCTCTCCAACTCTAGTTTCACACATTTTGCTAGTGAGTTATTTATTTTTTTAGTCCTCTGAAACATCTGGTGTAAGAAGTTGTTGGAGAAAGTATCCTGGTTTTGATAGACCTTTCATCTGTTCTGCTCTGACTCATTTTATGCTCCACCTGCTCTGTCATACTGAATCACATTTAGAATCTCTGAAATGTTACTTAAAAAACATCCAAATGTTAAGCAAAATGTGTACAATGAAGGTGTGTTCATCGCATAAAAGCAAACCTTTAAAAATATTGTTATGCAAGATCTGGAAGCTCTTTTGTTAGAACAGAAAATGGCATATTTTTCTCTTTCTAACATACCCAACAGAGACTGCATGTTTTTCAAAAAAGCTGTAGCCATTCTAGTTGATATGTGGGGACATATCAATATGCTAACTTTTTTACTCTGGAATAGGTAGAAATCAGGTGTTAAAAACATAGAAAGAATAAAAGAATTAACTGGCAGAATGATGCTTCCATTTATTCTGAAGAGTTACTAGCTCCTCAAGTTGCTCTAAGTCAATGGAATTCTTTTCAAAGTAGACTTCTACTAAGTCAGAATAAGCATATCAGAATTCAGCTCTAAATGTTTTGATCATTTTTGAAATGGAAGGGCATTCATTGTTGCAGGGTTATATTGAGTCATACACTGGAATAAAATGTCAGATCTGTACATGTGTATTTATAGACATTTTTATCCAGGTTGACAGTATTTTTCATGTATCCTGTCTTCTTGTAAATTCTTTCTGGTACTATTAATGTAAGTGCCTGGTATTTATTTTTGCCTCTTGCCATATCCAGTGTCATATGTCTACATTGTTCATGTTCTGAACAAAAGAAGGGAAGGAATGTAAAGTATCTAAATCAAAACTGAAACAACAGACATAGAGAAGTAAAGCCAAGAAAGAATTCTTTATTGTTTCTTATCGACAGGCAACAAATTATCACTTTGTTTTCCCCCCCTCATTAGCTGTGCTAAATGGCAGTACTTTGTTGCCAATGGGTAAGTAAGAATTTAGTCTCACTTTTCCATGAAGATGAAAAGTAAAACCACTTTGCCATGACCCAGGAGCTGCATCAGACTGAATAAAGAATGAGATAAATAATGCAAGCCACCTAAACTAGGATTTTTTGTTAACCACATTTAAATATTCTTAGATCTTGCTCTCTGACTCCTGCTCTTGGAACAATATGAGAGGCTGCCTGGGAGCAAAGCTAAAGCCACCCCCCTGAACAAATAGATTGCTATCTGTGATCGTGGAATACATTAGCAAACATTCTACTAAAGTAAAAGCTTGCACGTCCTTCAGTCTCCAAACCACTACTGGTTGTGTGAAGAGCAGAGTGAACACTAGCAGTTACAGTATAAATGCTGGATAGAAGTAAACAAAGAAGATGCAAATTGTTTTGCTAAAGGTTTGGGTTTCCTTAAACTGACTAGTCATGAAATTCTCTTTGATGGGGTGGTTGAATATTTTCCTGGTTTGCTCATTAGTGTGATGTGTTGACAATAGCTCAGTTTCTCACCTGTTTCTTAGTGGTTGGCCCTTTCATTCTTACAGTTAGAAGATCTGTGCCACGGATCTTCTCGCAGGTCAGGCATTTTCTTACTTGCATCTGGAGGAACAGTAGCAGCACATGATACAATGCTTCCAAAACCTGGATAGCCTCATGTTCTGCTATTCTTCTATGGAGGATGGGTGTTGATTATAATTTATTTATCTTTTTTCTTGATGACCTGGGGAATCTAGATCTAACACCATTTTACAATAGCTAGAGGATGTTATGGTAACTTCTTGACTAGAGCAAGATGCACAGTGTAGCAACAGTTTCTTACCCATTCTTTTTCCCTCTGAGGCTGTCTTCTTCTATTTTCTGCTTCTGCCTAGGATGGGTTGACCAACCTGATCTTTTGAGCAATCCTCATTACTCAGAAAGGAAGTCAAAAGGCAGCTCCCATTACTCCGGTTGGAATACCATCTTTAAATTTGTGAGTCTAGGGAGTGAGGGGGAGCAGGGAGGTCCTCTCTGGTTCTGTAGAGTTCTCCTGTAACACGTTGCTAAGTATACGGAGATGATTGTCTCAGGGAATATTCTTACAGGGTGAAATTTCATGTTCTTTTCTCATGTTACTTCCTGTTATGTAGATAGCATTTATATTTAGACTGGTAGACTGTTTCAGAGATTATTGCGTTGAAGTGTGGTATAATGATAATGACTCGTATGAAAGATTGAAAGAAATAAAGCTGTCATGGTTTAAGATGTTATATCCTCTCATGGATAAATAACTAGTTAAAGAGAAGAAAGGATAAGGAAAAAAAATAAGCAGCCCCCCAAATAATTTTTT
Organism: Phoenicopterus ruber ruber; assembly: GCA_009819775.1. Classification (NCBI taxonomy): domain Eukaryota; kingdom Metazoa; phylum Chordata; class Aves; order Phoenicopteriformes; family Phoenicopteridae; genus Phoenicopterus; species Phoenicopterus ruber. The sequence goes on along the minus strand of CM020215.1, from coordinate 181,739,249 downwards.
CCTGGTTCTATTCAATCTATTCATAAATGATCTGAAAAGGGAGTAAGTAATAAAGTGATAAAAATTAACAATGACACCAAATTCTTCAGGATATATTTAGTTTTTACTAGCTGTAAATTATATCTAAGACATCTGCAATACTGAATGGCTGGACGATAAAATGACAGATGAAATTCAGGGTTGATAACTACAAAATAACAAATATGTGGGTAAAAAAATAATTGACTATATATACACAAAGCTGAGTCCTGAATTAGCTATTACCATTCAGGAAAGAGATCTTGCTGTCATGGTGAATAGTTCTTTGTAAATGTTAGCTCTGTGCTCACTGGCACTCAGAAAGGCATGCTAAGAATTATTATAAAAAGATTATGAACACAAGAGAAAACAACATTATATCAGTGCATAATCCCACGATAAGTCCACATCTACAACTGTTTGTGTAGGCCTACTCAGGCTTCCTCTTCCTCAACTTCAAAATACATGCAACTTGAAAAGGCACTTTGGCAAGGATGATAGGAGATATAGAAAGCTGCTTTATGACAAGCAATTAAACAGACAGGGAGTGTGTAGCCTGGAAAAGAGAAGACTGAACAGATTTTCATGACGAAGTCTTGTAAAATCATGAATGGTGTGAAAGTGGTGAATAGCACAAGAATTGGGGGCAATTATTATTTCATCAAATGAAATTCTCTGACAGTTTTTGAACAAAGATCAGGAATTACTTTTCCATATAATTTATAATTACACTGTGGAAATCATTGTCACGAGATTTGGATGCCAAAACCCTCAACAGGGTTCAAAAGAAATATCGGACAAATTAATGGAAGAAAGAATTATTACAGACAAAGAGACAAAGACACATCCATCTCAGGAGATCCCCTCTTCTTTGCAGAAACTGACATTATTAACAGAGGTGATTGATATACCAGACAAAAAAATAACAATCTATATTTGTCCCATTCTTATGCTTTTTTCCACAGGTATCTACTATGTTGCCACCGTGAGACAAAAGAGTAGATTACAAGGATATTTGGTTGAATCAGTACGTACGTTCCCATGCTTCATAGTCTTATATGCCCTCTCAATTCTTTCTGACACTGCCTGCATGACAAAATTTGTCTCCTGGTGACTCAGTATTTTTGGAGTGGAATCTGTATACAGTCATTCTCTTCACAAATGAAACGTATAGCTCTATGGCAAGTAAAGGCTTTGTGAGGCATACAGCGTTTCCAGGAAGAGGTTAATGCATTTCTTCTGGGCCTAGGAGAGAGCATTTCTTTTCTTATCTCCTGTACTCCCTTCCACTTCTCCTCAGTATTCTGACATGACTTTGCAATAGTTTGGGATAAATCTTCTCTAGCCCTCTGTTTATTTTGATCTTAGAAACAGCACTGATTTAATTTTCCATGATAGTTTCTTTCCTTCTCTAAATTAAGGACAAACTCATTATTTTAGTATTTCAGAAGGACATTAAATGTCCTTTAAGGATGGTATTAAGAGCCATCTTTCCTCCTACAGGTTGACTATGTTGAAGTTAATATGAATTTATTTCAGAGGGACAGAGGAATGAGAAAGACCTTTTGGGTCTTGGAGTCCAATCCACTACAATCTCAGCAAAGGGACGTCATTTAGGCCAGAAGGAACCACAAATTAAATGCTGGTGGCATTACTTAGAGCACAACCCCCCAGAAAAACTTCAGACCAGATTCACATCACCTGAGTTAGCACTGCAGTCATCTCAGGTTCCTGACAGAGTCAGCAGAGCATGATAAACAACTCCAGAGTTTGACTGAATCCACCAAAGCTGGTGACTCTTTCTGGAAGTACCTCTCTCTTTCCACTGGTTACTGATAGTGCCTTGTCAGTGACAATCCTAACATAATTTTCTTAACTGCCAGAGGTCTTAGTGCACTAATAGGCCTTAATGGCTCTGACCAGTCTCACATTGGAACCCCCACTCCCTGCTCACAGGCCCAGGATCCCACGTCAGCTCAGGTCTAGGACCCTAGTCCTTAGCTGAGGTATGTTGCGAGTGTGTCTGTCTTCCATCCTGTGTCTTACTGCCCTAGTTTACTGATTGATCTCCCCGGACTTAACGTATGGGCAACTTTGCATCTAGTCGTATCTCTGCCCCTATCTCATGGACGGACCTCAGGATTGTATTACAGGGAGCCTTGTCTCTAGTCCCATCTCTGTCCCTGTAACCAGCTCTTCCTGCCTAGTCACCCTGGGTGGACCCTGGACATGACTGCCTTGCCATGATTGTCTGGCACTGAGGATGGCCCCTGTCACTGTCACCGGTGCTGCCCTGCTCCGAGCTGCAGCTCTGCACCTGTCAGCGAGGGCACTGCGCAGCCTCGGCCGGGGCCACCCGGCGCTCCCAGCTCATCCTCCATTGGAGAGCAGCCCCATGACACGTCACTTCAGCGAGATGAGACTGAACCTTCCCAAAAGCCTATGAAAAAAAAAAAAAATTGTATTATGAAGAGCTATTCTTGGTGTTTGACTGTATTTGAAGTTCAGTGCTTCTAACATTCAATAGCATCTTAATACTCACAACTCTGGATTTCAAGCGAACAGACTGGCCTGTTCGGGGTCCTGCTTGGAAGAATCACACTTGCTCCATGACACTTATTTGACAGTAACATTTACTCAGAGTATTTAGATCTAATCATTGTTTTCATAAGCTCATCCTCTAGAAATGCAGAATATAATACTTTCTTGGCTGCCTTTTCTGTTTAGTTTATGGGCATCCATGTCTGAGAATGTGTATGGAGAAGAATAAAGTCTTATCTTGATATGACCTTTCAGATTTTACCACAAACTGCAGCAGTAAGACAGTATGAAGACTTTAGTGTATAAAAAATTGTTTAGAAACTGATAATAAACTGAAGAAAATAAAGACAACAGAGAATAGATTGATATGGGTTAGAGTTAACTAACCTGGCTCCGAACATTAGAAGAAAATGGGAATTAAGAAGTCTGTAAATAAAGGAATTGTGTAAACTCAATTCAAAGCAGAATCAAAATAAAAGTGGGAGTAAATTCTGCCAAGACTTTAAATGTGGCAAGAAATATATCGATATAGAAGAGAGGGAAACCAGAAAAGAAATTTGAAGTAGTACAAAATGCATAGGATTAAGGAAGAAACACTTTTTTTCTATTTTAAGGAATGTAATAACCTTTATATAGTACGCTATTGTTAACAACACATAAACATAGAATGTGTCTTTACTGGAGATTCCTGTAACATTTTTATATGAAAGTTACAATATGATTAAAAATTCCTTTCTGTTCAAAGGATTTCCCCCCCCTCACCCCATCTTCTTCTCCATCTTTCCTTTTTTCCCCTTTCCTTCCTCTTCTTCCCCCCTTCTGTATCCCTTGCCATTATGATAGTTTCCTGCAGCTTTATATTTCTGGTTTATATTTATTGGTTATCAATGTGGACAGTATTTTTGTGAATACTTGTGAATTCCAGTATTTTCTTAACAGAAAAAAATAAGCAGTTCAATTAACTTAATTTCCCTTTTATGTAACTAATCATGTCATCAAAGCCTTGAGGGTGGTCAGAAAAAAATGAAGAAAAAAGAAAAAAAAAGAAGAAACTTTTTCAGTTTTAGAATATACTTGCCCAGGGCATTTTCTTTTACATTACAGGGTACATTTGAATTAGTGTTTGCAAGCTGTTTTTAATAGAGTTGTTTAAAAGTGTCATAAAGAGCATATTAACAATACTACTAAATCAAGACTACAAAGACTGTAAAGTCAGAGCATACGCAAGCAAACTCAGGGAAAGCATGCCTGAATTATTAAAAAGAAGAAAAGCAAGAAGGAAAGTTAATTTGTATCATAACCAGGTCACTGCGCTAATCATGATTTCAATCCCATGTAACACTACCTCTTGCTTTATTGGCCTGGTAATTGTTTCTGTTCATGCCACGGATAGAACAATAATGCCTATCTAGAAATGTGATCAGTCTAGAAGTGATACTAACTACTTGCTGTCTACACGATTAAATAATTCAATGTAATTTCAGATACTCTAGTTTCCAGAATGGTTTGGTCAGTGGTAAGACAATATTAACTGCTCTGCAAAATCAGAGGAAGGGAAGGAAATTTTCCACTTTGGAGCAATACTAGCCAAAGATGCTTTAATTCTCCTCTTCACTTGCTGTATCTTTACCAAAACAACCCACTGTTCAACTGTCAAATATATTATGTTTGCTCTAAAAGTAATGGTGGCATTTCTTAATAAAAGCTCTCTGGCTTTTTATACATCCCACAAGCATACAGCGAATTAGACATGCATACTGTTTGGTCCTGGCACAATTTGCAAGTGTTAACAGAAAAGCTGAAGGCTGCTGAGTGCTAGAATTACACAGTAAAATATAGTAGGGAACATTTATCAGTCTCAAGGTATATATTTCAGTTTTTGTTAGTGATATGAATGCAATCTTCTTGTCATTGCCATTGTGAAAGTTTTTGATGGGACAAGTAACAACAGCACTATATTTATTTTCATTGCTGTCTATAAATATATAGCATGATTACTGGAAGTACACTAATGCAAATGACAATGATCATTTGATTTGAAAAGCACCTTTCTGACCATGTTCTTCAGCACTACATAACTAGTTATATAATGCATTAATTGTGACTTTACTGTCTCTTTGTGATAAGATACAAGATGACACTTTGTGTGTGATGCAATATCTTCTATAATTACATTGCCTCCCATCTAAATCTAAGGTTTAGGTTCACAAAAATGAAATTTTGGAGGTCAGTAGTGCCTGTATTCATACTGTGTTCCTAAAATATCCTTTTAAAGACAGAAGAAATGCCATATTAACACTATTTGATAATTGGTACAATTATTCTAGAATAACACTTTACATCTCTGCATAGCTCTGGAGGTGAATACGTTACTGTTCTGAGACTCCTCAGTGAATGAACCATCTCACTACTTTTCTGTGTTTCTGTCATGGTTTAACCCCAGATGGTAACTGAATACCACGCAGCCGCTCACTCACTCCCCCCGCCTCAGTGGGGCGGGGAGGAGAATCGGAGAGAAAGGAAGGGGTTGAGATAAAAGCAGTTCACCAGGACAGCCAAGGAAAATATAAAAATATATTAATAACGATAATAATAATAATAAGGATAACAGAATATATAAAACAAATGATGCACAATTTCTCACCCCCTGACAACCGATACAGCCCGTCCCAAGCAGCAGGCAGGGAGCAGGGGTATCCCCCCCAGCTATCCCAGAACAGCAAGTTCCAGAGAGAGTGAGTGAAGGAATGAACAGCCGAACGAATGAACAAAAAGGCCGGAATGAATGAAAAGAGGGAAAAGAAGGGAACAAAAAGCAACCAGAAGGGAAGTGGCCCACTGGCCGACCCTCACTTATACCGGGCATGATGTCTATGGTATGGAATACTCTCTTTGGCCAGTTTGGATCAACTATTCTGGCTCTACCCCTCCCAAGTTTTTGCACCTGCACATTAGCAAAACCTGGGAAACTGCAAAATGTCCCTGATCGTTTAGCAGCAACCAGCAACATCAGTGTGCTATCACCATTCTTCACATACTAAATCCGAAACACAGTAGCTGCTGAAGACAAAATTAGTTCTGTCCCGGCCGAAACCAGGACAGCATCCACCCCTTATTCTATACCATTTATGTCATGCTCAGGTCTCACACTTTCCAATTAACCACTGCTACTTTTTCTGTCTTTAATTTATACACACAGATATCATTCCCTTAGTCTATGGACCATCCCTCCAAAATGTCTATTGAGTTCATTTAGTCCATGATTTTGGGTTCTGTCTGTCTTAACAGTCTTTCAGAGCAGGAGAGATGGTGTGCGGTGTTGGATTGTTGCAGGCTGCATCTGGAGCTTATAGCCCATGTATCTGGCATGGCTGGTGTAGCTTGTCCACAGTCGGCAGGTTATATATTATATACAGTATATGATATCAATTAACATCATACAGTTCAAACTATTGGCTATTTTCACCTAAAATCAAATCTCCTTGAGGTACACATCAGACTTCCCCATCCTCCCACATCACCCACCAAGTGCTCCCAGGTCCTTGAGTGAAAGCAATCCTATGGATAGGTTTGCCTTTACCCAAGGCAGGAATAACCCAGACTGTCTTCCCCAGCACGTTTTTAATGTGCACCACCAGAACTTTATCTCCTTCTACAGTACGTAAATGTTTTGATTGGGCAGGGCCAGCTCAACTGATGGGTCCCCTAGTTTCATATTTTCATCTTCCCTCAGATGGGGAAAGTAAGAGATCAGCAATTTATCCAGGACACTCCAACAAATTCTGAGCAGAACTAGGATTACAATTACATTTTTCCTCATCCTCTTTTAAACTTTAGGCTATGTTTTTTATTCTTATTCTTCAGAAGATCTAGTTAGAAACTTAATTTTAAAATGAATTTATGTACATGTCATGCCCGGTGTATAACTCAATATTGAGTTTAATGTTTTTAAAATGATAAAAAATAATCTGAGCCATGCATTGTAAACCAGAGGCAATATTTATTTCAGCAAGCTCTGCTCATAAGCAAAGTATTGCTAGCACCACTGACTTCCCTATGGATTTTTCTTTCACTCTGTTTTTCCTTATTTTTGTGTGTGTGTGTTAAGCTAATAAGCAATCTTTGCATATAATAATCAAAATAAGTCTCAGAGACGGTGGCGAACATTTCAATAAAGTGATTTTGTCCTCAGAAAATGCTGTTTTCCTCAGCTAAGCCTTTTTGCTGTGATGAATTGGTTTCAATGAAATACTTTTGGAAAGGTTTCCCAGGTCTTGGATAGAATATCTGGCAAGGAAGAGAGAACAACTGAGACCCCAGAATAATAAGTGACCGGGTAGGAAGGGTATTTAACTGAGATGTAGAAGACTTGGATTAAATTCCTTCTATGAGGGATTTAATACTTTCATAGTTCATGTGCCCTATCAATTTAGTTATTCGGAGGCCAGAGTTACAGTGCCATGTATCATTACCATCTTGGAATTTTCCTAAAATTCCAAACGCTCTAGTGAATTGGAAATATTATTTCCTACTCAGTTCTCCTGTGAGGAATGAAGGTAAATTTTCTTACAGGATTGACAGTAGACCATATTCTGATGGTTTTAATACATATTTTAAAACATGTATGAACTTTGAAATTAAATCTGATTAAATTAAACTTCTGCCAAGGAACTAATCATGCAGTGTTTTTTTGGCAATCAAATATTAGTGTCATGGCCTCAAAAAAGAACAAGAGAAAGAAGAAACATTTTATCATGTTCTAAGTACTAGATGAAGTTTAGAATGAAAACCGTATGTTCCTGAAATCCTATGACTTGGGCGAGGTATGTTGTTTTTATAAGTTGAAGTATATCTAATCAAAATAAATTTGTTTTGGTTTCAGGTAGCTGCACTACACTCCATCAATGTAATGAGGTCACGGTTGAACTTAATTAATTTTACATGGATATACTGTTTCCTTTTTAACTTCTGGTTGTACTAGTGAGTGCAAATAACATTGATGGATGAGAGATGCAAACTTTCCAAATGGGCCAAGCAGTAAAGTTCAGTTGTAAATTGATCCTCTAAAGTGCAATTTCATTTTTAATTCTCAGACTAGTAGCAAGCTTTACCAAAATAAACAACCCAAAATAAAAAAAAAAAAACCCACCTTGAATAACAACCCTGGCGGAAAACCTGTAAAGGTGAAGAACTTGCCTGAATTTCTGAAAAGTTTTGGACCACTGAGTAGAAGATACAGTTCATCCTGCATGAGATCAGTGTATTGGAAATGGAAGGCATTGATGGGTCCTAGTTCAGTACAAGGATGTCAGTTCCATACTGATTTCATTAAAGTCAATAGGAATTTTTTTTGTTAAAGGCTATCTGTCTCCTTTGTTTGGGCCTTCTCTGTCATTGCACTTGCAAAACATTTAACAAACAAAAAAATGAGAATAAAATGTTGAAAATAATAATTTTGAGCCTAGCTTTCCACATTCTCATTTCCACTTGTGAAAGAAATCTGATTTTCTTTTCCAGGTAAGGTAAGAATTTTTGCTTTGACTACAAGAAGGCCGATATATTGTTTAATACTCAGATTCATGAAGGGCTGAGAGTTAATTTCCTGAGTCTATTAATACTGGCTGCATAGGCACTCAGCTTGAAACAAAAGAATATAATTGAATAGGATTCAAATTAAGATTTTTGTGGCAGTTGGAGATATGGGTTCCAGGACTTTGAGGCAGCTGAGGGAACTGAATACAAGTTTCTCATTTCTAGGCAACTGCTTTAATTATCACACTGCCCTTCCCTCACTTCTCCCCCTCAATCTCCCCCAAAACTTGAGAACCCTTTCTAAACAGATTTTACTGTAAAAGGACAATGGCTGCCCTGTGTTGTGTTTATCACACACATGTAACTTTGAATTTGAACTTTAACAGAACTTAGGTGAGGGTGAATAGACTGCAATTCACTTCACAGTGTTTCTGTTTATATTCAGACACGCAGAGGATGTTTTGGTTCAAAGAATTTTGACTGAATTTAGGCAACTTAAGGTAGTATTGAAAAAATAGAATCTCTGAGTTATTCTCTTTGACTTACACAACTATTTTTCACCAAAGACTTGCTTTAGGTATGAAAATAAGTGAGCTAAATCTTTCCCTTAGCCCCAAGTCGAGCAGTGGGTGCTATTGTAAGATCCTTTAACAGTACAGGGGGAGTGCAAGATGACTCTGAAAGGCAATCTAAAAAAACCAAGCCACGTATGTATCTGAGGTACGCATGCTATAGAAAAAATTAACCTTGGTCTTTAACTTCTAGAGCAAGTACCCTAGCCATTTCATTATTACAATAGGAGGTTGTGCTAACCGCAACTCCACCGCCACATCAGAAAGCAATTCTTCCTGAGTTTTATGAGGGCCTTGTTCCTTTTGGCGTATAGAAATCAGGTTGAAAATGCCTGTTGGTTTAGGGCCTCCACTGGGAGGTTTGCCTAAGGATTGCCTTGATTTGCGGAGCCGAGTGGGGCTTGTGCAGAAAACCCAACAATTATTTCCTGGGACTTCAGAATTTCTAAACACGTAGAAAAAACAAAGGGGTTTGGGAATAGGATTCAGTCTCTCTAACTGTAGAGATCTCCATCTGATTTAGTGACTCTGAGTTCCCTCTAAAGCAAGAGGAAACACATAGACAATTTGAAGGAGTGATTTGGCTGACCTATTTTAGGCATCTTCTTCAGCAGATTAACTAGACCCTACGTGTGCCTATTCCTCTTCATTTTGACTATACTGGAATCTAGGCTGCTGTAGATGTTGACGTGGTGAAATAAACTGCTTTTAGGGAGCTCTTGGGTCAGAAAGGAACTACCTGGTTGCTTTTGGAAATGCTGCGGAGACAGTCATTGAACAGCAACGTTTTTAACTTGCAAGTTTGGATTTAGAGGTGTAAAGGTCAAATTATCATCATGTCCCTCAGGTGAATGAACTTGCTGTTAGACTTCTGCCTAACCCAGAAGTTCTGAGTAGATGATTTAGAGCTAGAGTATGGCTAACCAGTACTGTATTTTTCTATCATCACCCCAATTCCTGCCCAACTTTTAGATTCATTCATTTCTAATTAGTTTTAGATAGTGGCTAGAGTGAATACATTGACTGTAAGCCATCTGACTGTTGATGGCTTACAGAAGAAAAGTACTGTTAAGGGTAAACTTCGAAAATAAATTTCCTCTAAAACTGACTTTTCCAATATTTACTTCCTCATTGTAATGTCTTATCTAGCACCTTTGTTTTTCTCCGTTGGATACCTGCGTCTGCTGATTTAGTAATTGAAGAATGTCATTAAGCTAAAAATACATTGAGATAAAAGACTATTACCATGGAAAAAATTACAAAGAAAATGTGGTTTTGAATAATTTTTGCACTCTTTTCAAGGCTGTAAATTGACATACTTGGGAAAATTTACTTTTTTTTATTGTTCTTTTCTTTTTAAAGATGAACATAGTACTCATGAAAATCTTGAGACTAAGAGACTAGAGATTTTGCCTACCCCAATTGCCTCAGAATTTGCATCTGTTCCTTTCCTAAAAAAATTGTGTGGTCCTCTGGTGCACTTTTTAATCATTAATAGATAATGACCTTTAACATATTCAAAATGGTAAGTACAGAACTATCTGATAATTTAGCAACTAAGAGTTATGCTGAAAATATTGACTTGAATTATGTTTGGGTGAAATATTGTAGTTCATTAAGTAAAATGGTGTATTTTTAATCCACTGAAAGGATGTATGAAAACGTCGTGGTATAACTCAGATGATGTACACAGCTTCTGGATGAGGAAGACACTAACATCACAAGGCAGAGCTTAAGTAGGTTTATGAGCTATAAATACAAGAAAGAAAAAAAGATGCTTTAAAGAAGAAACTTCACTGTTCTTTTCTTTCTCATATGAGTACCTGAAAACTGTATTTGTATCTGTAACCTCTGATTTTGATAAACTAGCAGTCCAGTCCTGTTTAACGTCTTTAATGACCTGGATGATGGGGCAGAGCGCACGGTCAGCAAATTTGCTGATGACACAAAACTGGGAGGAGTGGCTCATGTGCCAGAGGGTTGTGCTGCCATCCAGATGGACCTTGACAGGCGGGAGAAATGGGATGATGGGAACCTCATGAAGTTCAACAGAGGGAAGCGTAAAGTCCTGCACCTGGGGAGGAACAACCCCATGCACCAGTACATGCCAGGGACCATGTAGCTGGAAAATAGCTTAGCAGAAAAGGACCTGGATGTCCTTGTGGACAGTAAGATGAATGTGAATCAGCAGTGCGTCCCTGTGGCAAAGAAGGCTAACGGTATCCTGGGATGGATTAGGAGGAGTGTCCAGCAGGTCAAGAGAAGTGATCGTTCATCTCTATTTGGCACTAGTGAGGCCACACCTGGAGTGCTGTGTCCAGTTCTGGGCTCCCCAGTATGAGAGATGGAAGAACTAGAGAGAGTTCAGCAAAGAGCCAGGAGGATGACTAAGGGGCTGGAGCATGTGTCCTGTGAGGAAAGGCTGAGAGAGCTGGGACTGTGCAGTCTAGAGAAGAGAAAGCTCAGGGGAGATTTTCTCAATGTACATAAATACTTGAAGGGAAGGTGCAAAAAGGAGGGAGCCAGGCTCGTTTCAGTGGTGCCCAGTGACAGGACCAGAGGCAATGGGCACAAACTGAAACACAGGGGGTTCCGTTTGAACATCAGGAAACACTTTTTTTACTGTGAGGGTGACTGAGCACTGAAACAGGTTTCCCGGAGAGGTTGTGGAGTCTTCATCCTTGGAGATATTCAAAAGCCACCTGAACATGGTCCTGGGCAACCAGCTCAATGTGGCCTTGCTTGAGCAGGGAGGTTGAGCCAGATGACCACCAGAGGTCCCTTCCAATTTCAGTGATTCTGTGATTCTCGCTCAGATTTGGATCCTCAGTCATGCATCCTGCACTGGCCAATCCTTTTTTTTTTCCCCAAAGCAGACAGATTGTGGCTAGTCCCTCTTATTCTCTTACTCAGTGGTTCTGTAAATTACCTGAGATGTGAGAGATCTGTTCCTGACACAAGCTATTGATGTCAAAATTGTCTAGATAGCATTCTACAAGGCATTTTGGGATAGAATTCTCTAGCAAACTCTCATGAAGCTCTTAACTTCGTATGCAATACCACTAAGTCAAAGTGAGCAAATGTGAGAGAAGCTTGTTAGAGTCCATTGGTCAGATCACTCACTTTGAGATCATTGAAGATCTACTTTTTAAACCTATGTTTTTCAAATCTAATGGAAGGATCCAAGGTGTCAAAAGTTTTTGGGCAGTGAAAGAGTTTATGAGCATTTGGGACATACATTTTGGATTTTGGTAGCTAAGCAGAGACGAAGGGAGTGGAAGTTTTTCATAGGTCTATCTATCAGCTGAGGAATAAGCACTGAGTACACTTCATCTGGTTAACCACTTCAAAGGGAAATAAGTGCAGAATGAAGCTACAGTCCATCCAATGCTGAAGAGGATGATGGGGCTCAGAAACTATGGTCAGACCCTCAGTGCTTCTCTGCTTATTTTTCTCTGCACACATATGATTATACAGTCTCTTACGAAGAGCTCTTACAGAACAATAGATGAAGTGCTTCACAGTATCTGCAGACAGACTTGTGGGATTGCTACCTCCTGCCTCTTCACTCTGTGTGGGATTTACTGATGACACAAGATATTTTTACTTGATGTAAAGGATGTTTATTACTTTGGAGGTTATTTAGACTTTAATTACTCATTTCTTTTTATTCCTCTCTCTCAATCTTATCCTTTTCACTAATGCTTTCATTGTTTCTTCCTTTAGAAAAATCACTTAGTATTCCATTCTGTAATACAGCAACTATAAATGTATTCCTTTACTTATACACCCACAAAGGAAGAACCTAATTTGATACAAAAATCAGCAGCAAATTAGGAACTTTCACTGTCATCAAACAAAGGAACAGAGACAGACAAGCAGAGAAAGAGCCTCAATGTTACTATTGTTTCCTGACAGATAAGACATTTGAACTCTATTTAATATTTAATAGTTTATTCAGAGTACAACAGCAGTGAAAGAGATTAAGAACATCCAGCTACACTAAATAAAGTAATAGTATTAGGGTATTTTCTTTAGATATGGGTTTAAATAGCTTTGTACAAAGAAGGAATGTGAATACAGGTCTCCCACGGAGAGGAAGAAAAATAAGTAAATAGGATAAATAATAAAGAAGAAAGTGGTGACAACTTCACTTCCATCAGTAGTCCCTTGCTATCTCACTTTTTTCAAAAGAACCCAAAACCTAAATCTTTCATGTGCCCTGAAATAATTCTTATTGTGTTGGGATATGTGTGTGTGGAAAGTTGCCTTTTAATTACAGGTCAATCCAAACCATTATTTTTTTTAAAAAATATTTTTCTTAGCTTGTCTTTCAAGACTTCAAATCAGGCAGGTGCGTAGCTGTTATCACCACAGACATGGGACTGCCTGTCCTTCGGCTCCTTTCTCTAAATGTATCCTTTCTGATTTCTAGCATTTTGTCCCCAGCTAATACAGTCTTTGAGCACATGATTTCTTCCTCTGGAAGACCAGGTCTTTGTCTACAAGATATTGTGGATTAAGTGCATTTACTTTAACAGTATGACTGTTCAGCAACTCTGTCTTGTCTCAGTGAGCATATGACTACTGATAAGCAGAGTGACGAGATATCCTCAAACCAAATTATTGTTTAATTTTCAGAGAGGACAAAACTTAAATTAAGAGAAAAATGTTATTAAAAACTATTGAAACTCTATATTTAAAGGCTTTCTTATTGTAACAGGACCTGGGAAATTCTTGGTTTTTACATGGGGATGTATCCATCTAGTCCCATCCCTCCCTCCAATATGTTTCTGACAACCGCCTTTTTTCAGAATAAGAAAGTACCTATTAAAAGTTAAGCATACTTAATGGATATACACAGTTATCTTGAGGGCAAGGGGGTGCTGGCTGGTTGTTTGGTTGATTTACTTTAGGTTTGGTTTGGGGTTTTTTTGCAACAGTCCATTTCTAGTTAAGCCAAAGTAGTAATACAGTGAGCAAGCCCTGACATAATCAGGCTAATTTCTAGCATGCACAGCATTGCTTGTGTATCACAGAGCAGCCTGATGTCCTTCACAGACCCAAAATAAACCAAAATACACACTTCCATTTGAAAGTGCTTAACTCCTTACTTTCTTGGGTTCTCACTCCATCTGCTAGGAAAATTAAAGTTCCACTGGTGACCTACAACACAAAGTGAAGCAAATTGTCTGCTATAGAGATCAACTGAGAGGGTGGCACTGACTGAAATGAGAATAATTAAAAGCTGGACTTCTAGAATGAGCTTATTAAATTTTAAAAGTCATTGTTATAATAGCTCAATAAAAACCAGAGTTGGTTATGTTTGATGTCAATTTAGAACAATGACTTATCTGTGATGGATAATATGAGGTGAGTAGGAGCAGGATTTTATTGTGTAACTGCAGTCATTTATTTCATTTGAAACTCTTGGGGATTATAAAAATATTTCAGAGCAGCTAAAGGGACAATGATAAGGCCAGTATATAACCACTGACGGTACTGATTTTGGGAGGAATGACCCTCTCACAAGAGCAATAGTTGGATATTGGACCTATCACTTCTGGGTTAGTTCAAACCAAGCCAGGTCACAGTTATACAGCACTGCTTAAGTTCCTCTGTTTCATGTCCCCGTTTATTGCAGTCATCTGCCCACTAATTACTGAGTATGAAGATCCCACTGGATTTTTCAGTGCTATCAAATGTCCAAATAGATGCAGCTGAGTAGAAGTTTATTTTCAACCCATCCTGCCTGGGTTGTCCATGTAATACACCAGTTTACCTCACCTACAGAGCTGAGAAAGGGGACGCCTGTACGGGGTGCTTCCACCTGAATGATGGGCAAGAATCCTTGCTCTGATCCTCCCTTCTCTGTATGGGGTCCTCGATGGCCTCTGTTTTAAATTTCAAAGAGTGGTTTCCCTCAGCTTAACCAACGTTGTAGATGAAACTACATGGCCAGGCTATTCAGGAAAAGGAATGAAACTACTGGTCAGTAGTAGAAGGCTCAGTGGTACATGAGACAAGGCTTTCACAGAGACCAGAGTAAGGCTGTACAACCTAATACTTAAATGCAGAGTTGAAATGCATGTCTCCAATTTAGGATTCATGCCGTATAGTTTTCACATGCGTCACACATATACATATGTATGCACACCTAAACATGCATAAACATTAATGTTCACTACACCCCTATGCTTATACTTTCCATTAGCTAATTGCTGCAGGATGAGAAGAGACAGAAAGAGATTACTTTGCTTAAAACAGTAAATAAATTGAGAACATCAATAATGCGCAAAATGATATTGATGCATTTGTATTCAGTTTACTTCTCTAGAAGTAGTTCTATATATGGAGACTGATTATGGGCAAAGGTTATTTTACATGTTTAGAAGAAACCATGTCCTTCATTCTTTTTCTATCTCATCCCAAGGAGTACTCTCAGTGAAGATGTCTCTGCTTTAATATTGATCTCTTTTTTTTGGCCTGATGGAATCTAGTTATATTAATTTGTTTCTCAACAATAAGTGTATAAATATGCTGATGGAGAATGGTTTATTTTCAATTGTTTGAGAACCTCTCTGTGGTGAGTTGACCTTAGTTGGCCACAAAGTGCCCACCAAGGGTCAACCAACTGCACTGTCTAGTTTTTTTCATCTAAGTATTCAATGATTACAGTGATAGAGGAATGTTTAGCTAGTAAACATATCAATGAGTGAATATATGTAAAAAAGGAATTAATTTTTTTAAATCTGGCCCTGTAGCTGAGACGACCATAGGTTTTATGGCAATTGTTATAGTTCAACTTTCATACCAGACACTTTATTAAAAGTGGTCTTGCTTTGTGATTCATTATAAATATCACTTGTATTTGATTTCAGATACATTACCAGATACTTTCAGTTTGTTCATCTAAACACTCCAATAACACGGGGAGGGAAAGAGAGGAAAAGAGGTAAATACAAGGTAATATAAAATTAATCTATGTCATAGTTCCAAAAAAGTTTAACACCAGATCACTACATCTAGTCTGCCTTTTGTTCATCATATATTACAAACCCACTATATTTAATCCACTAGGTCTTTTGTTGATCTCAATTAATTGTGCCTGACTTTGTTTCAGCCTACCTTTCAGAATGTTATTCAGGTTTGATCTGCAGACACCAAAGGACTACTCCAGTGGATCTTTTACTCCTTTATTTTTGCTACAATAAAAACTGTGCTGTGTTTAGCACTTAGTTGCAATGTAATCAGTTCATTCCTTTCTTTAAGAAAAACTAAAAAGACTAACTCTCCAGTTTTTCTAATTAATTAATTTTCTCTAATTTTCAAAATAAATCTGTGACTTTTCTGCAGTATCTCCCATTTTTCAATGACCTTTTAAAATATGACACCAAACTTGGACACAATGTTCCAGCACTGTTCTGACTAATGCCTTGTACAGAAGAATATTACTTCTCTATTTCTGTTTGTACTTTTCTCTTTACAGAACAAAAACAATAACAAAACCTAGGCTTTTTTTTCTTGTGTTTTTTTTTTCTTTTTTGTTTCTTTTTCGCATTACATTGAAGTTCAAGTAGAATTGCTTATTCATTTGACTTTTCTCAAAAAACAATAAAGTTAAAACTTATATCTGCAGAACCTTTCCGTAAAAACCTTAATTAAATGACATTTTCCCACTGAAGACTTTTTGTCCAACATCTGTCATTAAGGGGTACTAAATCCATTAACTTTAGAAATTACTAAAATTTCTTTACTGAAATCGCATAATGCTAACTTTTGAAGTATGTAATCTGGTTCAAAGTCAAATATCTTACAACAGTTTGACTGTTACATCTTGACTTTACAAAATTTGTAATTTAATCAAGAAGTAAATTCAGGTTTACTGTACCAGATGAGTTTTGTACAGGATCATTTCTACTTTTATTAATTGCTATGTATTCTTACCCTTTAATTCACTACCGTCTTAGTTCCAAATCAGCTTTTTCTTTATTTTGCCTAGGTTTTATGGGTTATTTGACTTGTAAATGTTTGGGTCATCCCATCTAGCCTTACTAAATATTGGTATAACATCTGTATTCTTCTAGTTTCTCTGTGATTTAAACAAATTATCCACCAGCAAACCTAGAAAAAATGTTCATCTCTGGTATCTGTTGTTCAGTATTCTGTTTAGTAAGGGAAATACATTTTAATCCTCATGAAATAAATAATATTTTTTTCTTTCCCACTCACTCATTATCAGATGAATGAGAATTGCTCTCTCTACTGCGGTTCAATAGATGCAACGTGCTTTTAGGGAGCAGCAGGAGTTCAAATTCCCAGATATAGAGACTATGTTCAAAGGATGCAGATGAAGTGGATATATATTATTAAAAAGCTACAGGAGTACACTGGAGTGTCTCTGTGCTCTTAGGTGGAAAGAAGAATCAGCTTCTCCTCTAGAAGTTTTGTGTATCTGTGCTTTAAAAAGTATTTTTCAGAGTAATGTGTTTAACAAATCTGAGCTAACTTCAAGTTACCAAGTTTGAGCTAATAGTTGGGTGTCCAAACTCACTTTTTTAGCAGCTAGATTCTCAAAGGAAAATGCATCTCACTGAACCCAGGAAATATCTACAATAATTTTGTTGGTTTGTTTTTATTTCATGGCCTGTTGCAGTTTTATTTGTTGTCCAACATTAATAACAATGGATTTAATTCTTATAGCAGCATCTTTATTCTATGCTAGTTACATGACTCACCTCTGTCTGTGTTAACTCTCCCATCTGTTAATTTATTTTCTCCTGGAGGTTTCAGTTCTTAAACATATGTCAGACATTTCTCTACAGCACATATTGATCTTTTGATCTTCATCTGTATTTATTATCTGGAAGAGGTCACAAACATCTGATTAACAAATGGTGAGAGACCATGTCACTACATACCAAAGAAAAAAACTTTCTGAGAAGAAGTCAAAGGAGGATGAACACATCAATGAGCCGATATATAGAACACCTAGAGTTAAGGTGACATTCACTCAGAGTCATAGGTGGCAGTCCTAAGCCAGAGGAAAAAAAAAAATCACCATGCATTTAGTTGTATCATTTCTGGACTTTTTTTTTTTTTTTTTACTTACACATGAATTCTTAAAAGCCTTAAGTTTTTTTCCTGCCTCATTTTACCAACACTTATTCACCTGATAGGTTTTGGTACCTTCGCTATTTTAATTTCTACTGATACTCTTTACTCTTTTTGTTGTTTATTTTTTACTAGTATAGCAACCTGTTTCATTGCTCCTAGCTACATCTCCTTTCGTAGCATCCTTTCACATACTTATTTTCTTTCGTTTCTTTTTTTTTTGAGGGGGGAGGGTATCTGGTTCAATAAAAATTATTAATGGCTTCTTAAAAACATCTTATAAAGTAATCAAGTGTCCAAATTTCAATGAAATATAGCCTAATGCATATTACTATTTCTAATAGGTGATTTGAATTTGACCCTTAGAGGATGTGCTCAAAAGCGCCTTACACTTCCTTTTATTGTCTTTAATACATTTCAGATAGTTCAAATTGTTTACTATGCTAGTCCTTTTATTTTTTAGTTCCTTAAAGTTGATGGAAAGTGACCAAAATCCCATAACACTGTGTAAAAGTTTTCAATTGTACAGTAGCTTATTGTCAGCCATTACCTGAAAACAGTTTGTAAAAATTGTATGCCTTGTGAAGATGGATTTCACATATCAAATTGTTTTTTTCACCTAGGTCATCTTGTAGAACACTCAATTCAAAAGTACCCTGAATTCAAGTAAATTATTTCTAAATAGTCTTTACCTTCAAAGGAAAAGGGCTCACCTAATTTTGCCTGTGACTTTCTGATATTTGCTGAAGAGGTAATGATGCTATAAGCTGTTGTGCTCTATTTGACCTGTGCAACAGTTCAAAATCTTACCAGGAATCTGTGCATTTTTACTAGGCTAGAAGGAATTTTTTTGACTCCCCTTCTGCATATTTTCACACACTCTTTTCGTCAGTCCCGCAAAGCATTTCTTACCACACGTACAACTTCCATCAAAGAACTGCATACTCAGCACACTGCAATCTATCACCTGCAGACTCGGGAAGACAGGGTAGGAAGGAGACTCCTTTCGTTGCCTCTATGTCTGCTATATTTCATTCTCTTTAAGATTTGTGGGTTTTCATTTTTACAAACAGCAAGTGACACGGCAAAAAATGTGTCAGTTCTGTCAAATGAAGCTGTCCCCATCGCTTCAAAGAAATTTGCTTCCACATTTACAAAGATTAAAGTGAAAAACAAGCACGCACAAACTCTTCCATACTCGGAAAAGAAAAGGAAGCTGTCTCAATGTGTATAGAGATTTATATTCCGCAACACTTTAGGAGCGCTTCCCATGCACTGCAGTTGGGAAAGGGAGATACGATACCTGTCTGTCTCTTGTTCTAGTACCTAGTCTAGATTCACTCTATTTAATTTGAGATATTTAATTGAGGTACCTTTGCAAGGGCCCTGCTGTAACGTCTTTCTAGAGTGAACTGGGAGCAATGCAGGCACTGTCATAAACCACCTACATTCACAATAAGCAGCCTCCAGAGTTGCCTTGACTAGAGAAGCAATCATCTTAGGTGTGTGTACTCCTAACTTGTTTATATAGATGCCTGAAGGTTAGGTTGCATGAATCTTAGCTGGGAATCACTCGTGACTTATATTCCTGGACGTTCCTAAAACTTAAAACTCTGCCTTCAGTAGTTTTTAATTTCATTAAATTTCAAGTTAAAATTTGAAAGTGTATTTGAAAAAACACTGTATACTAGCAGAGACTACAAAAAACATGTTAAGAGAAAAATCTTTGAATGCCTTATGAGGCTATATCATAGCTGATAATAACAGGCAAAAAAACTATTGCTTTTTAATAATGTAACTTTTTATTTCAAAAGCTAAAATTGTGCAAAAAAACATCTTGGGGATTTTGTTCCAACATTTTGTAAGTGATCAAAATGTTGTTGATTAAGCTATTTGTCCAATGCATTATGTCAAATAAAATTACTGTTGGATAGATGTTGAAAGATTCTGTTTCAATATCAAAGGTAATAGAAAATGTCATTTAGAATCAGTAAAAATATTCTGACCCTTTAACATTTCGTTTTTGATGTCTTCAGAGCAGCTGTAATGGAGATGGACAATGTTGGCTAGTTTGATTTTTGCATATTAAACTATAGTTTAATATGAACACTTGAACACTTTTAAACTGGATTTACATGAGTGAGAGATGAGGCTACTCACCTCCTGAAAGGAGTGCAGCAAAGACTCTGAAGATTTGTCCTAAGTACATACAGCCGAAGGTACTGAATTGCTTTCATTGCGTCTGAGCATAGTGAAAAACATCCTTGAGGAGCTTAATACATTAGTTACATTATGTTGAACTTTCAAGATTGAATTATCACAGAATCACTCCAGAACATTTCTTTTTCCTGCATGCCTGCTTCCTTTATTGCTTTTTCAGATATTCACAAATCTACCATTTAGGTGCATAACCTTACATAGGATGTTTCTGAAAATTAAATTCAAATTCAAAGAAAAGTCAGTTAAAGATGAACATTCTTGTGTTTTCATATCAGCTAAATTTAGCCTGCTAAACAGAAATAAATAAAAGAGAACACCAAGACAACTGTGTGGCCTTTGCTTTTCTCTTATGATTTAAAAAGAGAAAAAAAAAGGCACTTTCCAAACACATAGATGACTTCTAGAAAGATATGCAAAGCAGCTATTTGAATATATTTCAATAGAAAACATCTACAGGATCTACACTGTGTTAACACAGTGGTATATCAGAACCCTCTTCTTTCTGTTGTAATGAAATGTTTATTCTGTTTATAAATATGAAGAGGAAGGTTATGTTATCATTATGCATTTTAGGAAAGTGAGCACAGAAGCATGTCTTGTAGTTGTGTATTGTCACAAAAAAGATCTCATTTCATTAACAGCATTCACTGGAAACATTATGTCATAGTACCAGCTTTTATTTTGGCTGAGAAGATGCAAATGTTTCTAATAAGATCTTTTTGTCCTGAGTTAGCAAAAATGAATGCGCCCAACATAATAACACTACAGAAAATCACCATGAAAAGAGAATGCTGTTATCATAATGAAACAGACACTTTAAAGATATTCTACTCAAAGCCTTTTCTTCTCTGTACAACTTTGACCTGCTGACAACGCAAATCAGTTTTTAATGTATTTTGTTAGTACTTTGTGTCAGGAAATCCCAATGCTCTGCAACAAGCTCTCATCCCTGTAGGTTAAGCAAAGGGATGAGATACTGATGAAAGGGGACTGTTAACACTGCTGATAATACACAGTAAATCCAGTAGATCCAGAAAAATTCTTTATATTGTTTCTGACCACTTCCTTTTGTTTCCCACGTGCAATCTTTGTAAAGGGCCCTTTCATTTTGACTGCATTTATTTATTCTTTCTGTCTTCTGCTCTTTTCTACTTCGGTCTGTCCTGAAGTAAAACAAATCCTGAGAAGCAGTTCTGCTTTGTGCTCTGATTGTCAGCCAGACCCTTTATAAATACATTCCTCAGAAAACAGAGCCTTAGGCAGAGGAAGACCAACTTCTATCACATAACTGTCTTGAGATTGCCATTTCGGTGAGATTACAGCATGAATAAAGAGAATAGGATTGAAATTATTCTGAACTATAAGGAGACAAATACCTCTGAAAAAGATCTATGAGGTAACTCTTTGAAACGTACCTTTCTTTTTTTTTTTTTTTTTTTTTTTTTTTTTTTACCAGAAGCTGCTCATCATGGAGGGAAGAGCACAGGACTGTGTTTTCCCCAGTTTTCTCCTCCCTCAACCCCCACTGATTGTTTAAAGAAAAGTTTTGAAAGTGCTTGGAGCACCATTTCAAGGCCAAGTATCTCCAGTTCCTTGGAATGCTCCTCTAGTAGGCACACATGGTTGTGTTTCCTCAACCTGGGAGGATTTTGACATTTGAGTCTTTGTATTAAACACAATAGCTCAATTTCCAAAAGAAGGCTGGAGAGTGTCCTTACTAAGAGATGCCTTCAGCATCGCCTCCAAATACAAAATTGAGAACACTCTCTGAAAGACAACAAAATTTTCTCACCTCTTCAGTGAGTGCTCTGACATCACATAAATCAAAGGTACATCTTCTTTTATTGTGTTCTATAGGAGTGACTTGCAAGCAATACTTTGGTTAAAAAAAAAAGAAAAAAAAGGAATAAAAAGAAAAAAAAAAAAATATAAAGCCACGAGAGCCTTTGGACAGTGAAACCCAAATGGATGGAGCC
This sequence comes from Phoenicopterus ruber ruber, assembly GCA_009819775.1. NCBI lineage: Eukaryota > Metazoa > Chordata > Aves > Phoenicopteriformes > Phoenicopteridae > Phoenicopterus > Phoenicopterus ruber. The sequence continues at coordinate 181,717,276 of CM020215.1, read as the reverse complement.
TTGCAGCCTGTAATAAAGTGTTTGAAAGATAGTTTTACAGTCATGTGAGCTCCAGGTACCTGCACTGACTGCAAGTGCCTTCCTCCCCAGCACGCTGGCCCTTATGGTGCCATCTGGGACGCCGGTTTCGCTCCATGCATTATAATGCTAGTGGGAGTGCCTGGCACTGCAATCTGTAATTCACTTCATGGCCTAAATTTTTCTTCTTTGACTGAAACACAAAGTGAAATCTTAGTTACCCTGAGTTATCTGTAAACTTCGTGGAGAGAAGTAAACAACTCCAGTGCTTACCAAAGACCTGAATTGCCTGCAAAAAAAGATTCTTTATCTCTCTGCTCACAGCAGAGGGCACAGATGGCTCCACTAAATCACCAAAATTAGATGGGATGAATTCAGGCTTCAGAGCTTATCAGTTAGGTATGATAGTCACTACATTTTAGGCTTGTAGGTCTTTTTTTGGCTCTGATGCTAAGGATCAGATGTCTCTGTATGATCTATGTTTTATGTTCCCATTATAGCCTGTCAAGCTCTATTCAATGGAGCTGAGAGGTTGATACACTTGGTGTGTCACCACCAGTGTGATATGCATCTGTCCATAGTTTTCTCATGTCATTTTAGGTGCTGCTTTGCACTGTTCGCATCTAGCTACTCTAGAAAGGTACAAGTCTTCCTGACAGCTCAGTGCAGAAGTTTGAGATGCTCAAGGGCATTCTAGATAGCACTTGATATTAATTTTCAGAGCAGCTAAATCTTGCCCTGAACGCCTACTTTAGAGCAAGCTGAAGCCCTCTCTAGTTCTGTTGACTGTGTTGATGAGACTCACAGACTATAGTGGAAGCTTAGACTCCTACCTCACTGGTCGATACCTGCCTGTAGACATTTCCATGTAGATAGGTAAATATGGAGCTGAATCCCATCAAAGACTCATTTCAACACACACAGGTGTTTAGTGAACCCCTCCTAAAATATCCAAAGCATCCACACTGGGCTGGCAGATATGATAGTTCGTTGATGGAAAGCCTGCACTCTTCCAGACTGGCAGCTGGAGGCCAGGTGGGATACCTTAAGGCATCTCAAGTAGCACTAATACTGACACATAGGCAGAGGAATCAAGCTGTCACTATCTTTGCTCCTGTTCTGCATAAAGAGGTAAGGGTTCTCACCTCAGTGACCTGCTCTGAAGATGAATATTTAACCAAAATTTTGAAGATGGAAAATAAGACAAAATAGTTAGGACAGAAGACTGAATTTACATTTCTAGGGCTGCAGAGAGTAGGGCAATATCCAACTTGATGCTTAAAATGCAAGTCCTCTCAATTTGAACACAGTTTAAATGATCCCCTATAATGTATTTCAGTTAAATACTTACTACTTACCAGCAGCATTAGCTAGCAACATGAAAACCTGCAACTCGAACACTTAAGCATATATTTGTTTTCACAAGCAGTGGAATGAACGACTGAATGCATCATAAATGATTCAATATTTCTTCATTCAGAATGATGTTTTCTTAGCACCTGTTCAAAGTACTCTGTCATCAGAGATATTTAGGAGTTGAAATTTGGCCTTTAAAATTCATTCCCTGATGAAACTGGAATGAAAATATAGCAGAAATCACTGAAACATTTGTATACAGCATGTTAGAAAGAGTATGCAGCCTATCAATCTGCGCCGATAAGAATGAAAGTATTTTTCTCGTCCATAATGTGAAAACCAGAGCTGTTCAACTTTACATTTGTTTGTGAGCCAAAATCTTCAAATCTCTCTATCCCAGAATGCAGATGGCAGTTTTATCTTCTTATCTGCTGGTTCAGTCTGGTACAGAGACTGAAAAGGAAATAGCAACACTGCTTGCGCAGGTATTTTTGCACATGCTTTAACTCATAAAACTGTAAATTATGACATGTTGCCAATCATTTGAAATGTCATAATTCTGAGCAACCTGATGGGAACCAATAAGTTAGAAGCTTTCAAATAGTTTCCTCAGAACATTTCCCACACTATTAAAATAAAGCATAAAACTAATTCCTGCAACTTTTATCTGTCTGAGCAACTACTACTCATATAAAAAGTATAAAGACCCTACTCTACAGGAAGTGGGGGTTACTGAATATCTTTATTTCCACTTAAAATTTCACTAGACATCTCCTTTAAAATCAAATTCTTTTGGTAAGGAAGATGAATGTGCTTAGCTCCTCAAATCCCAGCTCTGAAGGAGAGTTGCCTGAACCAAGGTTTTGTATTTCAGCTGGCTGGTATTTGATAATTAATTATCTTGCTTTAGTTTTCACTCCAAGTTACAAGCGTGGTGGGTTGACCTTGGCTTGGTGCCAGGTGCCCACCAAGCCACTCTATCACTCGCCCTCCTCAGTAGGACAGGGGAGAGAAAATATAATGAAAAGCTTGTGGTTCGAGATAAGGACAGGGAGATCACTCACCAATTACTGTCACGGGCAAAACAGACTCAACTTGGGGAAAATTAATTTAATTTATTACCAATCAAATCAGAGTAGGATAATGAGAAAATAAAAACTAAATCTTAAAACACCTTTCCCCCCACCCCTCCTTTCTTCCCGGTCTCAACTTTACTCCCAATTCCTCTACCTCCTCCCCCCGAGTGGCGCAGGGGGACAGGGAATGGGGGTTGCAGTCAGTTCATCATACGTTGTCTCTGCCGCTCCTTCCTCCGCAGAGGGAGGACTCCTCACATTCTTCCCCTGCTCCAGCATGGGGTCCCTCCCATGGGAGACAGTCCTCCACGGACTTCTCCAATGTGAGTCCTTCCCATGGGCTGCAGTTCTTCACGAACTGCTCCAGCGTGGGTTGTTTCCACAGGGTGCAGTCCTTCAGAAACAGACTGCTCCAGCGTGGGTCCCCCACGGCATCACAAGTCCTGCCAGCAAACCTGCTCCAGCGTGGGCTCCTCTCTCCATGGGTCCACAGGTCCTGCCAGGAGCCTGCTCCAGTGTGGGCTTCCCATGGGGTCACAGCCTCCTTTGGGTGCATCCACCTGCTCCGGTGTGAGGTCCTCCATGGGCTGCAGGTGGATATCTGCTCCACCATGGACCTCCATGGGCTGCAGGGGGACAGCCTGCCTCACCATGGTCTTCATCACAGGCTGCAGGGGAATGTCTGCTCCGGCACCTGGAGCACCTCCTCCCCCTCCTTCTTCACTGACCTTTGTGTCTGCAGGGTTGTTGTGCTCACATCTTCTCACTCCTCTCTCCAGCTGCAGTTGCGCAGGATTTTTCCCCCTTCTTAAATACATTAAGTGCCCAGAGGCGCTACCACTGTCGCTGATGGGCTCGGCCTTGGCCAGCGGCGGGTCTGTCTTGGAGCCGGCTGGCATTGGCTCTGTCGGACATGGGGGAAGCTTCTAGCAGCTTCTCGCAGAAGCCACCCCTGTAGTCCCCCGGCTACAAAAACCTTGCCACACGAACCCAATATGAGTGAGAAGGAATGCACTAATGGCTGCGAGAAGCTGGTGTCAAGCACGGCACAGGGAGGCGGCAGTCAGCTTCCTGCATGGCTCTGGTAACACACCTGCATCACGAGAAGGAACACTCCGCATACTCAGCTGATGATTCCTTTGTGGCAGAGGTGCTCTGTATCTCCACTTAGGCCAAACTGCTGGGCTGCTCCCTGGGAGTTCATTACTTTGAACCAGGAGGTGAAATGCTAGTCATGGATTATCCATCCTCTTCATGTGTTCGAGAATTTTAATGAAACTTTCCCAAAATAGCAGTTGGGGACGGAAAACTGACAATGAACCCCCAGTCAGCAGTCAGGGGTTTGTGATCGCGTTCAGGGAGGCCAAGTTTTGCTCTAACACTGTACCTCCCATCGGATGTCCTGTTAAGATAGCGGGAGCTTTCTACATCGTTCTCAGTGGACTCCGGCACAGTTGCATGTTTGAATCTTGGTACTGGAAAATGGACTTAAATTAATTGGGTTTTGAGTTTTGACATAAAAAAAAAGCAATGTGTTCTAATTCCCCTTCCACACTTTCAGATCTCATCCTTTGTTGATATTCAGCCAGGTGTTAGGTTAATTTTGCATCAAAACAGTAACTTCAAAGAGTAATGGGACTCCTAGATCTTTTAAAAAGAATAAAATGAAACACAAGGAGAAGACTGATTTTCTCTGTCCACAGCCACTGGGCTCGCTGCCCATTTCTTGTCTTTTATTTTTTAATTTGTTAATTCTAATGAAAAAGTGTTTGCATGGCAAGTTTAGGAGGCTTTGGCAATACAAAGTTTAGGACAATCTCATTTATATAAAAATGAACAAAGAGCACCCACTCACTCTAAGATTGTTCAATGGATACTGTAAATGAATGAGACATTTATTTTTGTGCCAGCTCAACTACCAGTGTCGACAAGATTTGCATATATTTTGGCAAATGCACTGCACAAGGTGGTAATAAAATAGGCCTTTTATATTTGAGTCTAATTTACTTTAGTTATACTCGTTAAAAATGTGTTTTCACGTGAAAAGGATTTCTGTAAGGGATATTTTGGAAACAGCAATGTCACAGAAATGTTGGCTACTAGCCAGTATCAAGCATTTGTCCACTGAGAAAGAGCATTTTTTTGAGAAGAAATTCCCAAGTTCTGTGAATTAAGATTCATGTTGGTTTTTTTTTTAATCACTGTTGGGCTTAACACTGCAGCCTTAAATATCATGCTTATTACTTGCTGCTACCAGCTGTATGTCTTCTAAGTAACACAAAATACGTTTTGTTTTTTTTTAAAAACCCAACAACTCACTCCAGATATTTTGCCATCTTCAGTGACATTACCTACCCAAAGGCTACTCGCAGGAAGGTAAAAATGTGCTCTTACTCTATGAACTATTACTCAGGGTGAAGTCTTTTTCAGAAGTAGTGGTGCTAGTATGGCTGAAGGTGTGATTTCAAACCAATTTCCTTTAAATGTGTAGAAAATTGTGTGAGCGAAATGCTTCATGAGCAGTACTTTGGTTTTAACAGGCTCATACCATTATATTTTATTACGCATTAGGAACGTGCTTGAACTAAACAAACCAAAAAAAGCAACAAGAACAGCACATTTAAACTCAGTAAGCTTAATCAAACAGATTCAAGACTCTGTGTTTGTCACACTTGAATAAAAATATCTGCCCAGTGTCACATGAACATACACTTAAGGATCAGGTTTATGGTTTTATTGTATTTCTTCAGTCTTGGGTTTGCTCCTGTTTAAATTGTCTTGAGAAGGTATTGGACTGCTAATTCCCATATGAAGAGAGCAATGAAAAGAATCCTGTCTTTCTTTCAGTTACCTTGCCTCCTTCCTGAAGAAAAAAATGTGGAGGATCTAGCTTCCCCACCACAGCAATACAGAGCATCTGTAATACTGAAGCCATTTCCGAAGACTTAATGTCATTTTTCTTCAGAGATAATAAACAATGTCTCTTTGTGAGAAATGCATTGCAGGCATACATACCATTTTCATATTTTAATAATATGAAAATAAATGAAAAAAGGTGATTAACCACACACTTTTGACAGGCTGAATTAATTTTTCATGAAACACAGCTATGAAATGGTGCATAAATAGAAAATATTCTAACCTGGAAAAAAAAAAAAAGCTGTTTCTTATAGGTAGAATGGCAAAGTCTGGGCATTATATTAATACTCTTACTTAGGCTAAACAGAACCAATATCTATAAGAAGCTCCAACGTTTCAATAGGCTCAAGGTGAAGTAATGTGCCAGTCACAGAGAGAAAAATCAAAAACTGCCTCAAATTGCGTTCCCTACTTTTAAAACAGGTATCAGCTGCTGTCGCACTTACATCAGCTGAAATACAATTATCTTTGCCAGCAATTTCAAGATGTACAGCATAAACTCTCATCAATGATTTTGAAGTGTACTAATTTGGAGAAGTATTATGATAGCCAGCAATATAAGAAATATGCATTTCTTATAACTAAAATAATATTTAGCTTTAGAATTAAAATTCTAGGAGAGAGACAGAGAATAAGTTATTATGAAAATATATAGCTTTAATTTGCAGACATATAAACACTTTTGGTACATTACAGACATATGATGCCAGAAATCAAAATAATCAGTTTTAAGCATAACACTAATTTATCTTGTTCACACAGAGAAATTTGATGTAATCATCATACAAAAGATAGTTCTCAGCTCTTAAAACGAAGTGAAAGTGATACATCACCGATAAACCTGCTGCTTTGTTGCAGAGGATACAACAAAGAATAAATTATCAAGAAAATATGCCACCAGTCTTACAAGTTAGATTTTGGATTAGATCCAAAATCAAAGCCAATGAAAAGGAGCCAGGAATGGTCGCCAAAAGTCAGAAACAAGATCTTTCACGTGAAATACCAATCCAGAAAGGAGCAACATTCAGAATAAACTAAGTCCTATAATTCCTTAGAATATGAAGTGATTTTTGTTTTCGTCTGGCAGATCAGATTCAGAAGTATCACATGAAAAATCTATTACACAACCAAACTGATGGAGTACTACTGACAGATTGCTCAAAGTACAAAAAATATCACCACTTCTGTGACAACTAAAGACTTAGCCATTCCCTTGCTTCCTTGCATCTGGCATGTTTACGAGCATGAGCATGGGGTTCTGTCATTATTTGCTGTAGGAAATATTAAATATAATTTTCCATAAAAATGACCAGCAGATTGCTGGAGCAAATGATAATGTGGGTGAAATCTGGAGCAAATGAAAGATGATATGTCACAGCAGTTCAGATTCTCATTACAATATCTTGCATTCTTGCTCAACAGGAATTGCACTTCTTGTTAATGCCTTTTCTATCCTACTGTATAAGCTTTACTTGTGAGGTAATAAACATTCTGTTTTTTCTTTTTTTTTTTTAATTACTAGTGCATTTTAATGTCTTTATTCGTTTAATTATACATACATTGGGACAGACATTTCTTTTTTTTTCTTTTTTTTTGTGGTTAAATGTCTGTATGCCAATGTGTATTTTATATTAAAACCAATATATTTAAAATATACTCTGTGTTTATCTCATGGACAGTACCTCGAACAGTTCCCTGCTCAGGAGCATCTGATGCCCTCTTGTGGTTAAAAAGACTTTTAAAACTTGAGTGTAAAGAATTGTCTTACCTTCCCCTTTTTTTATGATCACTGATCTTATTGATTTATGAAAGCTGCAAATGATGTCCATGTTTCTATAGACAGGGTGCTAGCTGTTAGTACTAAGGTTTCATAAAAAAGCTGTACACGGAATTTGAATTTAAAAAACTGTAAACAGCTATTTACAATTATAATATTATTAAGTTATAAATTAGCGGTCCTTCATTGCAACCTGTCAATACAACCCACGACTAGGTGTTTCAGAGCTGTCCAAGGTTTTTCAGACGTTGGATTTATCCACAAAGAAACATCAAATGTTAGAAATCTCCATTGGTTTCTTCTCCAACATGTGCAGGTTAATTCTTCCATTTAATGGGATTTGTACTTCCAAGTTTTCATCTGCTCTGTGATGCTTTTTCCCTTTTCTTAGACAGATGTAAATGCCCATCCCTGTTACTAAAGCGATTGAACCCAAGCTTATTATTGACAGAGCTACCAAGGTAGGCATGCAGGATGCTGACTCCATTTTTTTATGTGTAGGCTCTATGGATATTTGTGGCTGCTTTTCTTCGATACTGATATCAGGCTCCTTTCTTAACAGACTTTCAATGTAGCTCTCATTGCTGACAGTGTCATTGACGAAAAGGTTCACCATGACGGTGGAATGGAGAGGTTCTGGATAGCCGTGATCACTAACTTTCACAAGCAGCCGATAGAGGCCATAGTCATTTTGCATCAGTGACTCTTCCAAGGTGATATTACCAGTTTTAGGGTCAATCCTAAATGACTCCGGTCGAGGGCCTCTTCTTCCTATGATGCTGTAAGCGATGACTGCATTCATGCCAGTGTCCTTATCGACAGCATAGACCTCAGTGATGGGAGAGCCAGGAAGGGTGGAAGGAAGGACCAACAAATAAGACATATTAGATTGAGGAAACAAGACCAGAGGGGGGTTGTCATTTATGTCCAGAAGAAGGATAGTTATTTTTGCAGTAGAGGACAGGGCAGGATCACCACCATCAACTGCTTCGATCCACAGAACGTAGGAGCTTTGCTGCTCCCTGTCCAGGGAGACTTTAGCTCTCAAAACTCCTTTTCCAGTATCTATGACAAAAATATCGCTTCCATTCAGAACTGAAAGAGCAACCCATCCATTTTGCCCTGCATCAGCATCTGTGACACTTATAACTCCAATTTCGCCAAACCCTGGAAAGTTTTCTGGCACGAAAAAGCTGAAATCCTTATTGATAAATCTTGGACTATTATCATTTTTATCCAATACAGTGATGGTGACAGTTGCTATTGATTCTCTTGGAGGGAAACCAGAATCTACTGCTTTGACAGTGTATCTGTATTTCTCTTTTTCTTCTCTGTCCAATTGGGTGGAAACTGTAAGAACTCCTGTGGTTTTATCTAAAGAAAAATAGGAAGGGGCATCAGGCCCTAAAAAATAGGACACTTGCCCCCTTTCTCCGCTGTCAGCATCTGTAGCATGCAGTTTGGTCAAGAAAGCATTGGGAACATTGTTCTCCTCAATGGATAATTCTATCAGCTGTTGCGAGAAAACTGGCGAGTTGTCGTTGTCATCCAGAACCTGTACTTTGATTATTTTGTTGACGTGAAATCCTTCTGAGTTCCATGCAACTACAGAGATTTCATACAGCTGCTGTGTCTCGTAGTCCAAAGGCTTTGTAGTCTCCAGCAGGTATTCATTGTTGTATGGCTTGTATGGTGAAAGTCTGAAAGGCCCATCACCATCCAAATAGCAATTGACTTTGTATTTTTCATCAGGGTCTTTGATGGTAAAAAATGCTATCGGTGTGTTGATAGGCTCCAGTTCCCTTAAGTACACCACTCCTTCCGCTTCATTAGCTATGAAACGAGGGACAACTTCAGGTGGCCTCATCATGACTTTGATGATGGTCACTAGCACTGTGATCACGGCAGGGATACAACCTGGACCGTTGCCCAGTATGATCAGCCTGTGGAGCCTCGGAGTGTCCCCATCAACTTTACTGGAGAGCGTGATGGCTCCTGTGCTTTCGTCCAGATGGAACAAGTCTCTGGATGGCTGGGGGACCTTCTGGCTGTAGGAGTAGGTGATCTGGGCATTGGATCCAAGGTCCATGTCTACTGCGTGGACAGTGGCCACGTGTGTCCCTAGACTGGAATTCCCATAAAGGGTAACGTTGAGCTGCGAGTCGCTGAACTGGGGGCAGTTGTCATTGATGTCGCTGATGCCAATAGTGAGGGTAGCACTGCCCACTAGCGGAGGAGTCCCCCCATCCTCAGCAACGATGACTGTGACATACTCCCCCCGTGTCTCCCTGTCCAGAGCCCCCATAACAATCAGGTAGGGAGTCCTCTCCCCGCTCTCATTCTCCTCCACATCCAAGGTGAAGACACCGTAGTTATCTCGCAGGCGGTAGGTCTGGACACCATTGGTGCCCACGTCAGGGTCAAGGGCAGGGTGCTCGATAGCCAGGCGGGTGTTCACAGGTGCATTCTCGGGCACCGAGAGGCGGATGTGGGGCACAGGGAAGCGGGGCGCATTATCGTTGACATCCCGGATAGCAATTTTTACCTTCACCAGGCGGAAGTACTCCTGCGGCAGCACCAGCACATCCAGCAGCAGCAGGCATGACTCGGATGAGGGTGAGGAGGAGGAGACAGTAGCTGGTCCCCCGAAGATGGTGGCCCCACTGTTCTCCACACACAGAGCTTCCCGGTCTATCTCCACGGCCGAGGTGTGCAGCTCCCCGGAGCGGCTGTCCAGCTGCACATACTGTCCCCCCAAGCCACTGGAGGCCAAGGTGAAGGACAGTGGGGGCTGGGGGGCCGCAGGGCGCTGCCCACCAGCCATCTGCAGCTGCAGGTCACGGGCCAGGCTGCCGATGAGCACCCCTGCAGGCAGCCCCTCGTTGAGGCTGTAGAAGAGCTCGGTGGCGCGGCTGTAACTGGCAAAACAGTTGAAAGGTCCAACGAAGAGCAGGAAGAGGAGCAAGTGCTGCAGAGAGAGAGGCACAGGGGTGTGGGGAGGGGGTGGTGTTAGAGAAGGAGGGGAGGCAGGAGGCAGCCACCCCCTGCCCACTGCCTCCCTCTCTGCCACTTCGAGCAGGGAGTGCAGCATCTGCAACATGAAGCCATCCTCTCTCTCCCCTCATCATCCCCCCCCCCCCCCCCCCCCCAGTACAGCAGCTACTTCCAGGGCATCGCCATCTGTACCCTCCAGGCAACACCAGCTGCGTTGCCCACAGCAAATACGCACTGCCAGGGATGGCCCACAGGCATCCTGCCTCCCGCCCCCCCCCCCCCCCAGCAGTACTTGCGCCTTGATGTGCCATCTTCCCTCTTCTCGCCCCCCACACGTCCTCAAGCTCGCCCCCCTTCTCACCAGCAGCACCCACCCGCAAGCACATCCCAAGCTGGGGCATCCCCCTGCACAACCCCAAACAGTTGCTCGCCCCCTTCCCTTTCCACAGCAGCAATGTGAAACACATCCCCCACCCCTCCTCCCGTCTCTCCCCCTCACCCCCGTCCCAAAGCTTGTTCTTCCCGCATGCCCACGGGCCCTGCGGTGCAGCGCGGACGCGGCCCGCACCGCACAACCTGCGCGGGTCCCGGCGGAGCCCCGCGCCCCGCACCGCCGCGCTTCGGGCGCCGCAGCCCGAGCGTGTCCCCGTCCCCCGCGGCCGCGGAGCCGGTGGCCCCAGCCCTGCCACCACGGACCCCCGGCCACCCCCACGCCGCCCCGCCGGGGTCCCCCTCTGCCTGCCGGCTTAAAATAGGAGTCGAACAGAGGAGCCGCGGAGAGGGTGCGCGAAGGAAGTTGTCTGCCTTGGCAAGCGCGTCCCCAGCCCGCTGCGTATGGAAACGGGCTCCCCGAAGTAACTTCGGGCATCGTCTCCACGGGGAATTTTTCCTCCTTCTCCCCTTTTTAAGCACCCATTTCCCTTTTTCGCGGCTCTCTGCTACAACACGCGTCGGCAGCAGCAACAAATAAAAAAAAAACTTTTCACGGCTGGTCTGATCTGCGGAGATCGGAGCCGAGAGAAAAAAAAACAAAAACCCAACAAACAACAAACATATATATGTATATGTATATGTATACATATGGTTTGGGGTTGGTTTTTTTGCCAATTTTGCTGCTGCGTGCGAAGTCGGGCTCGGGGGAGAGGGGGGGCAGGACGCGGCGCCTCCCCTCCCACCGCCCCTGCCCTCACCTGCAGGCTGCCGCGGGCGGTGGTGCTGCCGCGACCGCCCGGGGGCCCCATGCCCGGCCGCCGCTGCCGCCGCCGGCTGCGCCCGAGCAGCCCGCCCGCTCCGCCGCCCGCCCGGCGCCTCTCCTCCCCGCGGCTGCCCATTCCCCCGCCGCCGCCGCCGCCGCGCTGGGCTGGGCTGGGCTGGGCTGTGCGCGCCGCCCAGGACACTCCCCCTCCGCTCGGGAGGGCTCCGCCGCCGCCGCCGCCGCCGCCGCGGGGAGGGGAGGAAGGGGAGCGGAGGGAAGGGGAGGAAGGGGGGGCTCAGCCAATAGTCACGGGCACGGCGAGGAGGGCGGCGGGGCGGCGGGCGGGCGGGCGGGGGGCGCGCCCGCGGTGGCTGCGGCAGCGCGGCCAGCAGGCAGGCAGGCAGGGAAGCAGGCAGGGAAGCAGGCAGGCAGGGAAGCAGGCAGGCAGGCAGGCAGGGAAGCAGGCAGGCGCTCTGCTGAGCGCGGCGGCGCGTCCACGTCGGAGCGGGGGGCGTGCGGGGAAGAAGATGCTCCCGTCTGGAAACTGTGAGGGAAAAAAAAAAAAACCAAATTAAAATTAAACAAATCGTGTTTTCCTTCTTCTGTGGAAAGATGTTGTGGTGTAGGTGTCAGCGGGCAAAGGGAGAATTAAAAGCTGCCTCGGTTTCAGGAGCGTTGCCGAGCCCCGATGAGTAGCGAGCGGTTTGTGTCTGCACGAAATGAAAGTTAATGTTTTGAGGAGTTTGCAAGTGTTTGGTTGGTGGAAGGTGCGCGTCCTGCCAAATTAGAGCAGCAACTGCAATTTCCTGCTGGCTAGGAACCCAAAGGTCCCCTGCGGCAGAAAATTATGTGCTCTCATTTTATAGTCTCGCTGTTGGCTAGACTCTAAGACTGCCATAGAACTAGACATGAAATTATCAGCGGTCGGGAAACTTTAAATAGCGCGAGAGCAGTTACACATTTCCTTAACATCTTGGACTATCAAAAGGACAGCTAACCTGCCCTGCATTCCTTACACTGGCTCTCTGCAAGATCTCAAACAGAATTTGAGATGTCCGTCTTTAGCCTTAAAGTGTTCAATGGTCTGGATCCAGGCTATTGGTGAGTGTTCAAGTATTGAGACTCTGGTACTCAACTGCATTTGTCAAGCACAGTGGAGATCACCTTCACAAAGGTAAAGTTTGTACAGGAGATTGAACTAAATCACACGGTCTGAAGACCACCTTGCACGTCTCCACGCTCCATGGCGAGCACAGTGTGCAGGCGTTTGATCTCAGCTTAAGTACTAAAAGCATATAGGCCAGCAAAAGTTTTGCCTTCAGTCAAAACAAAAAATACTCTTCCCTTTTGCTTCTACAGCTCCTTGAGGCAAACTCCACATCCAATCCAAAATGGAGAAACAAAAAAAAAGTAATTAGAATTCCAATCGAAAACCAGCCTTATGCCCAAGTCTTTTGTAATACTGCCTCTTTCAAAAGCAAATCATAAGTGAAAAATAGAGAACATATTGTTTAGTAACTCTTGGGATGTTCTTGGATGTTGTGAGGATGAGGGCAGCGGCACAAGCTGAATAGAATAGAATAGGACAGAACAGAACAGAACATAATAGAAAAAAAAAACTTGCAAGATTGACTTCCTCCAGGGCTGTAAACAAGTCATATTAATTTCTTTGTCTCATATCCTCCATCCTTGAAATATAAATTGTGCAATACCGTTTGTCTGAATTAGAGCTTTACCCCATTCTTGCTAAAGTCAGTGGCAGCGGAATCAGGCTCTGTTTTCTTCAGCGGATCTCTTTGAAACATACTATGATTCGAATATCCATTTCATCCCCAAAATGACATTAGCACAATAATCATATGTGACTTAAGCAGGAGTGCATCAGGGTACTAACAAAAGGCCTGGCTAGATTTATTTTTCACTAATCTCTAGGGTTTTGAAACCACTCAGTAGGTACGGCCCTTATAAATTGTTTATTTCTTTACCATTCCATTCTAGCACAAATAGAACAGGCAATACAGTATATACAGTTCAGAGCAAACATGTGTAACTTAAGAGAGAAATCAAACTACCCAAGTCCTTTACTAAATTCTGATCCATGTGCACTGTTTTGCAGATCGCTCAGTATGAAAGGTGCCCATAAACTCGATCCTGTTTAAGTTAGTTTAGCTGGACATGACAGATGCGTTTAGTTGACTCACATCTGCTCTAATTGTATTCATTTCAAGAGAGAAATATTGACTCATTTGGATTTCAGTCAGATTTTGACACTGATTTATGTGGAGTTTGAATTTCACAGACTGATTATAATCTTAGTTTTAGTGAATCAGTAGTCTTCCTACGAATGAATCTGAAGTCCCTATAAAATTCTGTCTTCAACTTTTTTTTCCCCTGATGTCTCAGTTTATCTCCCTTTCCTCTTCTCCTCTTGAAATTACTAACCTATTACTATACCGTTCTTCGTAACCATCACAGCCACTGCATTTCCCTGAGGCCTCTGATAGGGTAGGCGATGCCTCTACTATTATAGTATTCAGGTTTTCATTACATCTGATGCATTTTATTTTATTAAACCACAGGTGTAACAGCAGAACTAAAAGTTTTCCGGAGCAGCTAGTACCTCTATAATATTTTATTTTGTTAGACATCAGCAACATCTAATGTGTCTTAAAGGCTCCGTAAAGACTAATGTGCCAAATAAATCTCCTGTTTAAGGAGAAATAGTCCAGCTGTGTATGAGATATGGGATGAGGGGTGGGAGAGAAAAAGCAGTGCAGAAGAGGTGCAAAATTGGCACATTCATTCCTGGCATTGTTTTGGGGGAGAGCCCCTTCCAAAGTCCAAGGAAAGCATTAACTGATTTCATTATATTAAGCTATATTTTCTGGGGATAAGGTGTTAGCAGTTTATAAACCCAGTCCTATTCAATCACATTTAGCTAAACATATCTTGCATTTTACTACGTCAAATCTTATTATCGCTGAATATATCCATATATTGGTACTGCATCCAAGATTCTGGTTGCAATTAGTGAATAAAAAGGAAAAAATAGGAGCATTTCTGTGGGATTCCCGATCGCCTCAGGTAAGTTGCAAAGCACAAGACTGAGATCAAGTGACAAGCTATCCAGGAAGTGTCGCAGTTATTTATAAATACACGAAGAGAAGTACATTATGATTGCTATGGTAAAATAGAGTATTTATTTGGCTTTATTAAGGTGGACATAGCAGGTATTGATACTTGGTTGAGATGGCTTGGTTTTGTGAGCAGTGTTCCAGTGGCAGATGGAAGCATTTCCAGATGAATCATTCAGGACCGTCACTTCTGAAAGGGAATCACAAATACTATTTTTTGGCATGGCTGGCAACCCTGACCAAGTTTTATAAGAGACAGGGATGCAGCTACATGTTGTCCCCTCAGCCTAGCAAAAAACTAACTGTTATAGCCTGTGGTTCTACTGAGCAAGACTGTGGTGTGAGACTCCCCATCCGTGAGATTCTACTCATCCAGCTGACAAACTTCGTAATACTTTAGTCAATGTGACCCTTTGAGCTAGGTGCTCTTCAGCGGGGAAGCAGTCAAACCGAGTGAAAGCACCGGTGTTAGTATTGATTCCTAGTCACAGTAAAGCCGAGAAAGGCACAAGACTAACAGACTGTCACTTCTCTGAAGAGTTTAAACTGCAAGAGATATGGGGCAAGTAAAGGAGATCCTTTTAACTATTAGTGATGTAAACGTTTTATTGCTTTGCTGCTCAGTAAGGAAAATGCCTTACATCCTGAGCTTCCTGTGCAGGATAGTGGATTACGGTGTGAAAGGCTCTATGAATGTTAGATAGTGACCTTGCCTGCAGAAGCGCCGAGCACCTGGTGCTCGCGTTTGTACTGGAAGCTGTGGTCCTCCCGTGTCGCTGTAGATCAGCCCTAGCACGATCACCCTATTCTCAGCACAGAGCAGGAGCGGGCCTTGGTACTGCTTTCCCTTGTGGCGCTGAAAGGCAGTAAAAAACTCTGGGTCCAGCTTGAATAAAGCAGCAGTGGAGCTGGACAGTGGACGACTCTTTGGAGTTTATATCGCTCAAATCTCCAGTCATGCTTTTAAAAGGCTGGTTCTCTCAAGCTCTTGCAAGGTGAACCTACAAGGTTCTGCTCAGCAGTCTGTCATGAGCAAAACCCTGCTGCCGTCATGAAGACCTTACAAGAAAGTAGCTAATATGTGAAAGTGGTTTCTAAACTGAGGAAGCAATACCCCATGAGACAAAGCGATGTTTGATAGGAAGGCTGACAAAGGTGGATGAAATTTTCCTGTCTAGTTAGCTTAGCGTCTATTGGAGACTACTGTGTTGAAGTATCACAAATCCGAGCTGTTAAACACTGGCAGAGAAATGAAACTTGGAAAAAAGCTTCCTGCAGTCTCTGAACTAACTACATTTGATACATTTGACCAACTTCTTCCTCAAATTCTTTTGAGAGTTCATAAAAACATGAGCTCTTTAGTTATGATGTTTTGTGTATGTCTCCATATGTTTTGTGCGTGTCTCATTTCGTCTGGAAAAATGCCAAAATATTCCAGCAGTGAGAAAGGTTGCCTTCAATATATTTCTAGTCTGATCACAACTTTATTTTCAAAAGAAAAACTACTTTAAAGTTTATTAAATAAGCATAATTTTCTAAAAGTCAGTAGGAAGGAAGGATTTAACTCTCATGATATTCCAGCACATCTTTTTTACCAGTGTTTTTTTACACTGTATTACACAGTGTATTAACATTTGCTTTCACTGACTTCTTGTGTAAGACTTAAAATAATAACGATACAACTTTTGTTTCGTACAAGCCAAAGCACGGGCTGAGGTACAGTTCTGATGTGATACTGCTAAAAGTTATTAATACCGTTAAGTCTTTCATTATGGTCCTTATCACATTTGTTCAGGGACAGCCTTCCAGCTTCTGCCAGCTCACTTTCTACATAATGCCTGCAAGTTATGAGAGTGTCATGAATATGTAGATGTTTTTTAATCCACTTCTCATTGACATTAAGCCATGGCTTCTGAGCTGAAGTTACAACCTCCTGATGCCAGAAATCAGACCTGTGAGGAGCATGCTTATCCCGGCGATGGAGCACAATGCGTTGAAGAAGCCCTGCGATGTGCCAGGTAGCTGTCAGATACGGAGACATGTGCCTGTCGGGCACCATGTGGGCTGCCGTGTGTCACGTAGTTCCTCTAAGCCAACTAGCCACAGCCTGCAATCCCATTTCATTTTCTGAGACGGAAATGGTTAGGTAGTCAATATAGTGCAGTAATAAAGACCATTTTTTCCTATGACTGTTGCCGCTCCAGCAGTATTCCAGCTTCTCTTCCCTTACTTCCTCTGGAACAGACAGTTGTACATATTTGACTGTGTCAGTTGAAGTACCTAGCTTTGCTCTGAAATGCATACAACATGTTATAGTTTCACCTGAGGTCTTTGGCCATGCAGGAAGAACATTTGCTTCCTTGACAATAAATTATTTTTCATTTTCCAGGAACCAGATTCTGTCATCTTCCCTCAGTCTATATTCAAGTAAAAATTCTTAATGAAGTTGTTAGCTCTAATTCCCTAATACTAACTTTTTTCCTTGCTCACCAAAATTCTCAAAGAACCCCAGAAGCTTTTTACTGAACACAGGATAATTACTATGTGATCTGGGATTTGGGCCAAATTGCTTCTTTTATTTAGACAAGTGAATTGACTGACTTTCAGCGGGATTTAGTACATTTTTATGTCTGTGATGAAATGAAGACAGTGAAACCAAAAAACTTAATGCATAGTCAACTTTTTACATAATGGGAAAACGTATTGGCTCTGTGCTTCAGGAATCTTGCAGCTGATAGTGGCTTTATTGTCCATATTGTCGCTCTGATCACTCAGCTCCCTACCAAGATAAGAGACAATAGTGTTATTTCTGCAGAGGCCCTGGGTTCACTCGGCGGAGCTGAACAAATGGTGGGAGCCAAGCCTGCTCTGAGGTTCATCCAAATACAGAATTTCTTGAGTTTTTGAAAGCATTTGATCACATCAAAATCATACTTCTGTCTTGTTCAACTTTCATATGTAGTAGAAAGAGAGGATTACTCGTTATAAAGAGTGGAATTTGCTTGATCTAACTTTGATATCTGAAAATCAGGCATCCAATGTAGGCTCTTTTTTTCTTCCTGAGATAAAGACGTTCCCAAGGTAAAGAAATAGGTGTCTAAAACAAGTGAGACAAATGGCCCTCTGGATGGGTCTGTTTCTCTCCCAACTAAAAATGCGGGCTAGAATGAGTAGCTCAGATACAGATGTTTAAATTTTATCCGTTTAAAGGCAGATTACAGAGAAAGAGAGTACTGAATGTGGAGCCACAATAGTTACATTGCAGATGTGACTTTACACCACACTGTTAGAATAATTAGCAATATACTTTGATTCCACTGTTGAATCCAAAGAGCCTAAATATTGCACAATAGCAGCAGACTTCTCACAAATTACCAATCAAGAAATATTTACAGATGTGACTTCACAACCATTTTAGACAATAATTACATATGATAGGAAAAAAAGTGATCTATCCCTAACATAGTTTCAGAAAGTCAAAACTCATTATATACATTATTTTTCACCAGACACCACGTTTTTTCATGTGTACAATTTAACTCAGGTAAATGAAGAAAATAACTTAACTTGTAGGCAGATGATGTCTGAAAATTTTTACCCACAATAAGACAGCAGTTTCATTTGACAAATTTGAAATGTTTTTTTTTTAAGCAGCATTGAAAAGTCAAGTTGAGAGTTGGACTTCTTCGCTCTTCCCAGTGCTGAACATCTCTAGGGGTCCAGATAATAACCATTTAATTCAAGAAATCAGAAACTCAGCAAGCAGTTTAATAAAAGTCAAAAGGCATTTCATACAGCATAGAATAAAATTATCTAGTGTTTTACTTCTTCATATAGTGAATTTCTTCAGGGAAAAAACAACTTTTTTTGTTAAAAAATGGAAATGCATAATTCATGGAAAAATGAGCAGCCTCTACACAAGGGTAAAACCTTTTTCTCCTTATACAGGGTAATATGGGCTTGTGAATGAAATGGCAATTAATGTAAATTTCTATTTCAAACTTTGTTTTAGTAATGTACCGTCTGATGTGACAGTGTTAACAGTATAACCAAGATGGTTTTTAGTCTTTTCCTATTCCTTACGGATATAAAAAGCTCGATTTCAATTGGCTAGCCAGTGAAAAAGAGCATAGAACTACTAGCTGGAATAGCTTCTACATGGTAGATTGCCCTTCTGGTACATTTCTTCAAAAATTGATATATGCGTAAATAGTACCTCTATGTATAGAATATGTATTGTAAGTAAATTGACTGAGAAGATCTTGCAGCAGAGCAAAAAGTACAATCCAAAGAACCCTAAAGTAACGGAAACTGAATATATTCTAATTTGAATTGTGTGCATCATGCTACAAAGACAGAAAAAATGAAATGTCCTTGTTGTATTTTCTGCATATTGTTCAAGGTAGTTTTCCACTTATGGTCATTGACATTAAAATACTTTTCTTAAATGAATCTTTCATTTGATAAGAAATAATTTGTTTAAGTTTTAAAAACATTCAGCAATGGGAAGATCAACATGGGGGGAGAGATACTTAGTAAGTGAAGTACGGAAAATAATTTTTTTTTTTTCCTATCCAGTCTTTTACTGAGTAAAAGATCAACCACTGAAAGAAATGGCTGGTACCTTCTTAACTACAAGTCTTCTTGATACTGAAACCATTTGGTGGATGTATAAAGATCCTCAAATATAAATATGTGCAATATGTATGCCATATATGTGTCCAGAATGTATGTTACTAATTGTTAGTGAGCAACTTTCCTCCTCAGGCTTGGATTGCCATGCTTGACCTTCTGAAATGACAACGTTCGTCTCTTGCCTTTTAGCTTTACACAACCTGATACTGGCTTTTATAAACATAAACACAGTTGTTTCCACATATCATAGCATAATGAATATTGATATTTTTATCGGGTTTTTTTCAAAGACATAAAATTATCTTTGATTTTCTGCACAACTCTCTATTGATTTGTATTTAGTTATTTGGCATGACGTTCATTACCTTCTAGTTTTGTGATTACAGTTTTATTGTCACCAAAAGCCTAACCAGATTAAAAGCTGGACTGTCTGTTGTAGACTGATATTTGTGTGTGTGTGTATCTTGGAACATTAAAAAAAAAATTGGAAATGTGCTATTGAGTGTTGCTAGTTCCAGTCCAGGTCAATTGCTAGTATGGGTCAATGGAAACAATAATAGTTATTACAGGTCACTGAACTTTGTAACATCAGTGGCTTTGCACTCTTCAGAGGCTATTTTTAGAATTTACAAATGGAGTTCAAGTTCATGAATTTTTTTCTTCAGTAATTTGTACTCATAGCTAGTCTCAAGATTGAGGTAATTTTTAAAAGAAAACTAAACATAATGTCATTTGTTCTTTTCAGACAGGGAGAAGTGTACAGCATCAAGAGCTCCCACCAACATAGAATGGATGCTTATTCTCCCTTTACAGTACTTGAGAAGAAGTTCATATGACAGATTAGAATTCAAAACAGCTTGTTGGTTGATCAGGGAGCCATTTAAAATTATCATGGTCACTGTGAAGTGCCTAAAGATCACTTGAGGGAAATATCACACAGTTCTACCCACCAAATATATTTTACATCTAGCCTTGTTTGCTTAAAGCTCTGGATTGTCATGACTTTCCACTGGACAAGAGCCTTTGACTCAGCAAAGAGACCTCGACTTTCCCTGAGGGATCAAGGAAGAGGAAACATCTTTTTTTTAGGACTCGGGTAATGGCAGATGAGCTGCCACTCTATTTTTGTAAAATGGGCTGATATTAGAGGCTTTGCCAAGAAAGGTGCTTTCAGGAGTTCCTTCTGAGCCACGTACTCAAGCCAAGAGAATGTGTTTCCTTGTGGAAAGCTAGCAAGGATGCCTGAGGAGGAGTGCTTAGGAGTTAGCAAGGTCTTAAATGGTTTTTTTTAGTTAAATTTTGCTTGTTCCACATTATATTCTATGATTCTATGATTCTATATGCAGAATTTAGGTGATTGTCTTCTCAGTGCACCTGTCAGGTAGGATGCCATTCTGAGTTCTCTAACTTTCTACTGGTAACATGCATATTCCTCACACATAGTCTGGGCAGGCACTTGATCATTGCATTTCTTGATCAAGAGCTAAGTACCTCCCATGGTTATGTATTTTGTCTCAAAGCCGGCTCTTACTGGGTTCCCAGGAGGGCCAGCGAGTGGCCTTAGCACTACACCCCCTAATCACACACACAGCTTAACTGTTGGCACAGCATCTTGGCTCCGCTTTGGACTACTGGAACTAAAAAGATAAATCTGATGTCGCTGGGGCTAATTAATAAAAAGTATAAATGCATGCTCATTAGTGCTGCATGATGAGGGACAGGACATAGAATCATAGAATAGTTTGGGTTGGAAGGGACCTTTAAAGGTCATCTAGTCCAACACCCCTGCAATGAGCAGGAACATCCTCAACTAGATCAGGTTGCCCAGAGCCCCATCCAGCCTGACCTGGAATGTTGCCAGGGATGGGGCATCTACTACCTCTCTGGGCAACCTGTGCCAGTGTTTCACCACCTTCATTGTAAAAACTTTCTTGCTTATGTCTAGTCTATATGTCCCCTCTTTTAGTTTAAAACCATTACCCCTTGTTCTATCACAACTGGCGCTGCTAAAAAGTTTTTCCCCATCTTTCTTATAGGCCCCCTTTAAGTACTGAAAGGCCGCAATAAGATCTCCTCGGAGCCTTGGACATGGATTGCTCCCTGGTCCTTCTATATTTATCAGTACAGATGGAGGCACTCAGTTCACTTCCTCTTAAGTAGACTGTGGGAGTGTGGAAGGTGGAATGGTTCCAAGCTGACTCAAGACAGCGTATGCGCTATACCACAGAGCGCCGTATATAGAGATGGAAATTTCGTGTGTTGGGAAACCGTCAGAGCAACTTCCCTCATTACAAGTAAGAAGAGGCCAATTAACTTCACTTGCTACACATCACTAAGAAGACTGCCATCTTTGCAATTACACTATGCTGTTTTACAAAGTGGTCTGACCTGAGAACAGCTTCAGAAGCATTCCTGAGAAAGAATGAGTTAAAGAAAAATGAACTACTGTAGATGACCAGCTGCAACAGTATGTCATTTATAAAGAGAATCATCAGTATCAAATAAAGATACTTTATAACTGGCACAGGAGTCAAACAGAGAGAGACAGGCACTAAACAACATCTTCATATTACTAATTTCTAACCTTTGGTACTCCTACTTATTAAAAAAAAACAAAACAAAACAAAACAAAACAAAAAACCAAAGCCTGCAAAACCTTCAGCTTTCCTAAGCTGTTATCTTGCTTTCTGAACAGATAGCACCTTCCCTTGGCCTCCTGCTGCTTTGGTCAATCTTTGGTGATTTAAGAATAACTTCATTGTGTTTGCACATAGTATTTGTTAGGGAGAAAGTTAAAGTAATTCCTTCCCGGGGATAATAGGAAAAACCCAAGAGCAAAGCAACTTCAGAAAAACAAGATTATTTTTGATCACAGCATGTCATGGCAAAAGAGGCAGAGTAGACACTAGAAATAGGCTGACTGAGGGATATGCCATATTGTCACATGCATAATTCATTTTCCAGATAATGTAAAGCCTCATATATAAAGTTTCTTGAAAATAAGAATGAAGATAAGCAACATACTTAGGTAATCCACTCATGCTGTACACCAGAAGGAGGAAAGAGATCTATTCCTGTTTGCACGGAGGGAAAGGGCTCTGGTAGATAAACTTGTACTACCTACATACGCTAATAAATGAAACTTTTTTGATAACCTTGAGTTATATGTAGGAAAACATTGTGACTTTCAGAGGAAAATCCTGACTTCGCACAACACTACTTTGTCTGTTTATATGCATCCAAGACAAAAATGGCTTTGGAGATTACCGTTCAAAAAAACGTTTTACTGCTCGCACTTTGCTCTGATGGCTTGGAGCTGCGGATCTGTCCATCTTAAAACAACATCTCTAAGTTAAAGTGATCAGAAATGTGATAGCATCCAGTTTCAGTCATGAATGAAATAAATGTCTTTTACATTTTTTGTGTGTCTCTAAAGTTCACCTTATTTTGCTCAGAAAAGTTTACAGAAATTGATCACATCACTCCTGAACCTGGGATTTCACTTGGAAAAAATCTACCACATACGACATATTTATATAACAGGACTTTGCACTGTTCTATGATTCATTCATCATATTAAAGTAACAGATAATGTTTAATATCCACAGTATTTTATGTTGTTCCTTATCTGAACATGCTTGTATTCTTTTTTTTTCTTAATTTATTCTGCATGTTCATCAAAATGAGTAAATTTACTGTCTCACTAATCAGTGTAAACCATAGCAGAAATTCCAACCAACAAGTTCATTGTAACCGGTGTTACTGACATGCAAAATAAGAGTTTAACAATGTTTTCCATGTACTTTATCTATGAGACGATGAGCTTGTGGCTAACTACTGATGGTTCGACTCACCTAGCATCCCATTCTTTTTGATTGCATTGCACATCTGTTTTCTTACAGTGTTTATGCAGTGAGTATAATGCAACTAAAAGGCTAAGAGCTTGATAGGTTAAAGATAAATATGCATATTTTAATCTTTATAAAGACAATTAATAGTGTTCCACTGTTTACAGCATCTTCATGCTAGAAGAGCTTCAGTGCATGAGTTACTCCAACAATGACATAATATTATTCTGTTTTAAATAATGGGAACATGTGGCACAACAGTGTTCTGAGATTTTACCAAGATGTCTAACTTCCAGTGGTTGGATTCCTCTCTCAGAACTTCTCACTTCTTAAACATGACCCATTTGACCTGCTTTAGGAATCATCTAGAAACTAAATGACCTTTAAAGGTCCCTTCCAGCCCAAACTGTTCTATGATTCTATGATCTGGGTTCGTCTGTTTCTCTGGTTTGACCATAAAGATGACCTGCCCAACTCTAAACATTTGTGGTGTTGGTGTCTCAATATAAATTTGGACAGGTAAATTAGAAGGCAAACCTTCTTTTAATTATCAGACAGCATATTTTTCTCCACCCTTTCTTTCCGTAAGTTGTGCTGCTGCCCCTGACTCTGCACGTGTTTCTTCCAAGTGGTGAGTCCATGGCTGTACATTGTTATTATGGGATCCTGCAAACTGTCTTCACTCTGTACCTGGCTTATCAGGTTACCATACTTGTGATTGTTCATTGCATTTTTGCCTTGATATTTTTGTGCCTGCTTAGACTTCCTTTTCACACATTATGGCAGCAATGGATTTCAGTGGCAGAGAAGAGCTTGTTCAAAATAAAAGGTTATTATTTATTCAGGACACTGCAGCAGCAATCAAAAACAAAATAATAACCTCCCTGGTATTCATGTTACCTTACCTAGAACCTAAAATCTCCTCAAAGGTGTGACAGTTTCCATACAGCCACAGTTCTGCTTTCTTTCCTCCTTCAGTTTACATTTGGGCTGACATGCAGTCTTGTCTTCTCCGTTTGCCCTTTAAACAGTATTGCCAGTGGCTTAGCTCTCAAACTCTGCTAGATGTTTAATCTGAAAAACCATGGAGGTTTCCCTTTCCAATTTAGGTCCTTCTGAATCTAATCAAATTCATGATTCCATATTGGTGGAAATAAGTGATAAAAGAATTAATGCCCGTGCCATCCATGTGAACACTGAAGATTTAATGGCTTAACTAGCAATGTGTTGACTATTAAATCAGAACATATACATACATAAAATTACTGGTTTATTTCCAGCATTAAAGTTGAGTTTAAGAATGAACTACTGTCCCATGATGCCACTTTTCTCTTCATTAAAGTTATTTATTTGTTATTTTCATTAGTACTGATCTACATGCACTTTGGGGACTATTTTTATGGTAAGAAGACAATGAAAACTTCATAATTACCTTTGTGGAAACGGTTATACCTCCAGTACCTACGTAAAATAGCTCATTTTAACATGGTCTAAATTACTGAAATCAAGTTTGTCCATGTG
The DNA here is from genome assembly GCA_009819775.1 of Phoenicopterus ruber ruber. NCBI lineage: Eukaryota > Metazoa > Chordata > Aves > Phoenicopteriformes > Phoenicopteridae > Phoenicopterus > Phoenicopterus ruber. The sequence goes on along the minus strand of CM020215.1, from coordinate 181,692,803 downwards.
TAGCTAAGCTTCTAGAAAACACAAAGAATTTCTTAGAACTGCTTTTACAACTTAAACTAGGCTAAGGGATAAATCTGTCAAATATGAAAACGGATATATGTGATACTTTACATGCTTAAATATACAGAACCAGGATTTAGTACTTTGCTTGCTATCAAAATCCAGTACATCAGTCATTCCTTCCACCAATCCCCTCAGACAAGGAAAAAGCAAGAATAAAGATAATGACCTCATTCCAATTTACTACACTTAACAGTGATAGGTTATAGCAGAATGGTTTTGATTTGGAATAGTCTTTTATTTCTTCTTCTTTTCCCGAATCTCTAGTCATATTTCAATACAGAGATTGAAATCCACACCCTTCCCTTTTTACATTCCTAATTTTGTTTTAAAATGTTTTTTAAAAGGTCCAGAAATGCATTTCGTAATGTTTTCCTTATAAATCTTCAGTGTAATGCCTCAGTTTTATACTGCTGGGTGATCCTGGCCTGTGGCAAACTAGTCTGGATTTTACAGATTTTTCCTCCTGTGGTATTGGCTATTTTGATGAATACAGTGATAAACACTCTCATCGAACTGTTCTTCTGGCAAAATGTCAATTGACTGTCTACGTTAACCTATACAGAAGCACAAGGCTAGGTTCTTTCCTGAGCACACCCTGCACTAATCCACTGATACCAAGTTATACCATAGGTGTAGCTATAGGATGCAAATATTCTGCTTCAGTGAGACAAACTGATGTCATGCTTATTTTTCAGGATTAGGTGTATGGATGGCATTTATTGATCATATAGAGATAAAGTTTATTTATATTAGTGTCATTTTTTTGCTATCAGGGATGATTTTGCTATCTAGCCTATTTTTTTCTATTTCTTTTAATTCAATTTCTTCTTGCTTCTTTCTTCTCTCTTCTTTGTTTTTTAATTTTTTTTTTCTTTTTTACTTCCCCCCCCCCCCCCCTTTTCCCATTCCAGGACATTGCTTTTTACTCTCCTAGCTTCTAAGGTGAATAATTTTTTGCGTTAACAAACTTTGATACTTCAACTGGATACCTTGATATTTCTATTTTTACTTTTCTGAAGGTAGTCCCTTTTGAGTTTCATCTTTTTTTTTAGATTATTTGTAGCAAGTTTGTCACTTTTATTCTTGTATTTTTATTCTCCAGTTCTTAAAGATTATTTTATCTAGTTATTCTAGCTTGTGTTCTTTTCCTGCCCTGAATAGTTGTATAAATTAATTCTTCCTAAGAGTTATTATTTTTTCATGTCAGAGTCAGTTTAATTAAAGCAGTGGTAAAACATGTTAATATTTATGTATGTTTTGGGGATAAGAAAACGTCTATGCTTTTTGTCTATTTTGATTTTATTATTTTGCAAAAATATTTTTCACCTACGAAATATTTTTATCCCATTTGTTATGTGAACTACTCGTTTTTTATCCTTTGGGAAGTTTCTCTATCCATTCACAGCATCAACACGTCAGACTGCAGAGATCTACATGCAGATATTCTGAAAATGACGTCTTCCATGGCAGATGCTATTTGCAAAGCCATGTTCAATAGTGAATAGCATAATATATAATTTAGTGGATCACACAGGACTCAAAGTACTTTTAATTGGATCACTGCATAGCAAATGCCGGTACATAGAATACTTTGGTGACCATCTCAGCTATAATGACCCAGTTTGACAAAGACTCATGAATTAGAAGAAATCTGAATACCAGGTGTATATGTGAACAAAATTTTATTGTATTTATACATTTTGTTTTGGAGAATGTTTTCTCTTACTTGATTCAGTGCACAACACCTGGTGCTATGCTGAGAGTTTTGTATTGGCCTACATTTAACATTTTCCAATCTCTGTTGGTTGCAGAGCTCAATCTTTATCTTGCTATTACAATGATTTAATAATAATTGCCTTTGGCCTTTTGTCTTTCAGTGACAAGGGGCTTGTCTTTATGCATCTTTTCCATTTCGGTGTACTGCAATGTAGACTGACTCCTGCAGTTCACATTAAATAGCTCTTGAGCACAGGCAATCAAATGCAGCTCCTTCTTTTGCCCTGGAAAACCCATGATTTGTAGGCTGAGGACTCTTCTCTCAGTCAAATGCTGAATTTCAATCAATCTACATGATTTTCCACTTACTTTAAATAGATAATGTATTCTCTTTATTCTATGAGTTTAGGGTCTGCTTTTCCTGCTCAAAGAAAAATGCAACTTTAACGATATAGGGCTGGATCTATAACAGGACTTAGGCTCAGTGCTGAATGCTACGGTACCCTTTAAAAGACGGGTCTCATGCATTTAGCGACCAGGTGGGTTCTACAGCTTGAGCTCTGAATTGTCTAGGCATTACAAGGGGACAACAGACTTTTAGGGTACCACTTGCAGTATCCAGTGAGAAGTGCTAGGAAAATATTTAAACTTCTCCCTAGTAAAATCTCACATTTAAGTGTCTACTTAAAAAGCATCTAATTTTTTACACACTCACAACAAAATTTGCCACTCTTGCTTGGCATCCTTTCTGCCCTTTTCTTTCAGAACACGACAAGGGAGTAATCTATTTATTTCAAAGTCAGTTTCTTCTCTCTCCACCTAGTTTAAAAAAATCTAGTAATGAGACAGAAAAGAAATTTGAGAAAGATGGGTCCCATTACACCTTTTCATTGGTTTTCTGCTTCACACAATTGAGATAGTGGCTTAAAATGTTGTTTGATATTAAGATATCTTCAGCTTCTCCTCTGAAAGCTGACCCTTACTGGACAGCGTAATGAAGGAGAGAAGGAAAAAGAGGAAAAAAAATTATTCTGCAACTGAAAGTTATGAGATATAAAAGGTAATGAAATAAACTTCACTTTTGCTTAGCCCAATGCCCAGGCCACAAGATTGTAGGTCATTTTCTGTCTGATTCCCTGACTGTTTCGTTAGACCATAAAAAGCTCAGCCTTACTCTGAATACCTATTGCCTTCTGGTTATAGTAGTACCCAAATTACTAGCAGCAGGAGGAGAAATTTGATACCTGTATCCTCCATTCCAGGCAAGTACTCAAAGCAGTGATCCTTGGATGCAAGGAGGTTTTCCTTCCATCTGTTTTTCATCTGCAGGTACTGATCTGGTACGGTACCAGACCAGGTGCGCTAGCAAGAGAAAGTGAGGCACTCCTAGTTTACAAATCCCAACAGGGCTTAGATGTGAGACTTCAATTGGGGGGTGCATGTCGCTTGCTTTGAAACAGACTTCCTGGTCCTTGGAGACCTTGTTATTGTCACAAATTTGACTTGCTCTGCTTTGAAAGATAAGTAAACGTTGCAGGGAATTGAGTAAAGGAGAAGGATGAGCATCCACATTTTGGATACAGACAGCTAATGTGGCAGCTGAATCTCTGCAGTCTTAGCCCTTTCTCTAATTTCTTTATCAGAAGCTCCTGCTGTTTGCTGTAGCCGCATTTCATTTCTCTTTTTCCTTGAGGGTGTGGACCACAGTCAACTGAGCATATCTTCACTTAACGTTTATCTACAGAGTTTCAAAGAGTTTTAATTTTTTTTCTTGATTTATAAGGCTGTCCTCTGGATTTTCAGAAAGTTGTATTATACCTGAAAGAATGTATATAATTAGATAAATGAAAAATAAAGGTAAGGTCTAAAGTACCTGTGAGCTATCAAGAAGCTTTGATTCTTTAATGCACATCTACTTTTGCTATTGCTATATAGCATTTTTCAAACCTTACAGTAAGACCACAGATAATTCATGTGCAAAGCAGTGTAAAAATATGTAAAAACTAATCTGTCAGGCTTTGATCCAAGAGTGATTTACATTTTTCTTGGTATGACTGATTCCTTCTTGTTCTGTTCTCTGACGAGTACTTCCTTCATCAAGCTCTCCACGCTCCTGAATCTTCATTCTCAACAAAAATTTTTTCACCTCACATCTTTTTCGTCTATATTTGTCCTTTTCCACTTCCCACAGAATTCCTTTTTTTTCTCCTCTTGATTTTCTAAGTGAACATTCACTATATTTAACACTTTGAGTTGGGAGGAAAAAAAAATAATGTGAAGGCTTGAACTGCTTATGTTCTTACAACAAAATTGACCACAAAAGACAATAGTAAGTGAAATGCTTCAAGACAATGAGGATAACACACTGAGAATAGTGATCATATCTTTTGGGAATGGAAAAAATTCAATATGCCTTCCCAAACCCATGATGGAGTGGCTACAAGGTGGGAAACTATTATTTCAGGAGTTTTCCACAAAGAATCATCTGGAACTGTCTGTGGTTGTACATGCTGTGAGATTCTTCAGCTCTGGATAACACCTGGACATTGCAAACACCACACTGGGATTTTGGACACATTTTCTACCCCCAGCACTTCCTCTGGGCCATGTAATCATGAGCAGGTTATGTTGCCTCTCAGTGGCTGGGCTTCCTTTGCTGTGCCTTGAAATGATAAACATTTCAGGGCAAATTGGGTGGGAATCAGTTGCCCTAACCTTAGATCACTCACGATGTCCTCTGTCTTCTGCTGCTGCATCCTGTTTCATATCTTCGTCATGGATATCTTGGATAGCCCAGAATACCTAGGTTTAGGTAGTTGATTACTACGCCTACTGCCTCTTACTGAGCGCTTTCGTACTATATTGCCACTGAGAGTGGCAGTAGCTCCCAAACACACTTGCAGGCAAAGAACTCGGCTCCCAGACATATGAGTGATACAAGCATTTCTCTATCAGCTTGCTGAAGCATGAGTATGGCTAGTGGTATGGTTACCCCAGGCTTAGTAAAAGGAAGGGATACAATCTGAGCTGAGCATCCACAGTACCATTATAATATTAGTTACAATAGCACAGCCTTATCTTTCCCTACACTTAGTGCTAGCTATATTCTGACCTGGTTGGCTCTGTCTCTTTTGCTTTGCTGTCCACCTCAGTGATCAAGGGAATGTAAGTCTGTATTCAAGCTGACTGTTGCTAGTAGAGTCGTGGTGGATTCTTCCTTTTCCTGTTCCCTGCAGCACATCCTTGATGAAGTGATTGCAATACAGGTCTCAATGGTTTACTGAGTAATGAACATTTAAACGATTCAATCATTTGTAGGAGTGAAATTGCAGGTGTTGTCATGAAAATGGCATAAATTCTGTGGGCATCAAAACATCTGTTTTCTGGTCTTTATCAGCTTAAATAAAATGGCACATTTAGTTTTGTGTCTGACTTCACTGAGGAGTGCATACCTTTTACTGCAGACAGTAACTGAGTGAGTTTGGAGCACTCTGTCACATGTAGTTCCATCCCAAAATTTGTCTGAACACAACAGAGAAAATCTATTTGAAGCCCACCGCATAGACCTTGAAAACAGTGCAATTTATATGAAAACACAAGGAACTCCCAGAATCAATAATGGTGATCATCATCATCATTGTCATCATGTGCAATTCTGTAGTCCCTTTTACCTGAGATCTCAAAGAATTTTACAAGTAACTGTAATTAAACTTCACTGGCTCCCTGTACAGTAGTGTGCATTTTACTAGTCCCATATATTTTTCTTTTAACATGGTGAGCATCACTTTTGGAATTTTAAAGCATTTTGATGCCTCAAGAAAAATATAAATAGAGTATTTGGATGTTAAGGATAAAGAATCAGTATTTTAAAGCCTCAGAGAATGGGTATTTATCACTCAACAACACAATTTATGACTAGATTGTTAATAGTGTTTTCAAAAGTGTTCCATTAATATAGGAATACAGGCCCATTTTCAGAAGTGAAAATTAAATTGGTTTTACAGTGAATTCTTGTTCTCTTATACCTCTTATTCTCTTAGAAATCTCACTAACCAATAAGCCACAATTAAAGATATTTGAGTAGCTTCAAAAATATGGCCCTTTGGAACCTCAGACTAATTACAATTCAATTCAACCTGGTCTTCTAATTACTGAAGTCACTTTTGAAAATTGAATCTCTAAGTCATTAATGCCCAGATGCTTACAATTATAAAGGCCCTTAACTCCCTCTGAAGTGTCAGTTAAGAGCCCAGATATCTTTCAGGCTCTAATGTTAGGTATTTTTGGCCAATGTCACCTTGGACATACTAGCATATAAGTTAGTGACTGGGCAGTTTTACCATGCATAACTTTGAAGGAGAAATTTTATTCCTTATTGCTGCATTGTGTGAACATGCACTCCACATCAAAATGCATCCCTGAGTTATTTTCAAGCAGAAAAGTGAAAGGTAGATTCTACACCATCATTTTTTTCCCCATTTCTAAAAATATCTAGGCCCGCTTCAGGCCTTCATGTTATGTGGGAAACTGTATTATGTCTTCCAGATGTAGAAGAATGTTAGATGAGGAGCACTTGTGTATTTAACCATACATGCAAAGAGTTAGCTGGGGCCATCTGTTTCTTCAGGACAGAGTTGAGTTTTCTTGTGAATCAGCTAGTAGGAATCTCTCTTTCCCTGTCAGCTTTCCTGAAGCAACTTTTAATATAATATCAGACACAGGGAGTGAGTCCTATTTTATATTTGCATCAGATGTTTTGAAACATTCAAACGCTAATACAGTTGCAGCAATGTCTGGAAGAAGAAGACATGGCAAGGAAAGTAGCAGAGAACATGTGGGATTTGGCTTGGAAGTTGTTTAGAAAAGATGTTTAATTCTGCATGACTTTCAGCATCATTGTTTTATGAAAAGATGGTTAATTCTGCATGACTTTCAACATCATTGTTCTATGCAGCAGTGCAAAGAAAGAAAATTTTTCTTTGATTCTAAATAAGGAGATAAATTACTGTTGTATTTAAATCACTTCATATGGTACATAATACAGTAGGAACAGGCATATGCTTTTCACACACACACACTCACATATACACACTCAGCTGTTATATATTATGGTTGTTGATGAAGTAAAGCCCCACTCCTGTAACCAGTGAAGCTGAAAAAAGCAATATCAGAGAGTATTTGCCTTGTCTTTTGCAGGGAATTCTGAGCCCAGCTTCCAGCACTGTTGGAGCTCTGGAATGGCTGATAATGTTTATATGTAGGCATATACATATGCGTATGTATATTTTTATATTAATGTAATCAGGATTTTGGTGACTAACTAATCCTGAGTTGTGTGTATACTGTTTCTTCTTATTAATACGTTTTGTGGTAATAGGTTAATTTATATTAAAATAGAAGGGATGTGTATTGGGGAATTGTTATTTTAAGTTGTCTGAAATAAACAGGCTTTACTCCTCCTCAAAGGAAAGCAGTCGACTTGTCATACTCTAAGGAGAAATCTATTTATTTTATTTGTATATAACCGTCCGTCTCTCTCAGTATCCAAGAAATGTAATCGCTAAATTGCACATTTTAAGGTAAGTGGTATACAGCAATGTTAAATGAAGGTACTGCCTGAAGACAAGAGGTCTGCAGCTGTCTTGAAAGCTTGTATTGCTCATGTGCACCTTAATCTAAAGCTTTAATGTATTGTGTGTGACAGAACTGATTCACAGCAACAGCAGGAGGTGTTAATGGCAACTTCTATATGTGACTTCTCAACATATTTCAGGAGACAGAAGATAATTGACGCTTCGGGATCTCACGTATCTGTGACAAAGCTGAGCTAATTAGTCTTTATAACCTGAGATGTCATTCTTCCGGGCAGGAGAATTCATACAGTTTTCATAATGACCATTTTTTAAAAAAAAACCAAATTGTTCATCCAATTAATTGAGATCCAATTTTTTTTTTTTAGTTATTTGTTAAATATAAAGAAGAAAGACATTTGTAGCAGTTGATTCCCAGAGATTAACAAATGAGTAACTAATGAATGAGACCCAAAAGGAAATCTTTCTATTGGTTTCACAGGCTTGACTAAGGCAATCCCCAAACCCTGCAAAACTCCCTGGTCTTACTTACACCAAAGAAAATAAAAGTCAGAGGCAGAGGCATTTTTTTAGTGGTGACAGTAAACATCCCATCTGTTTTTCACTCATCCAGCAAACCAAATTTGGAGTTTATTTGTGAGAGGGAAAAAAATAGAAAAAGGAAATGTTTGTTTCTGAATTTATTTAATGCTAAATAAGTTCCTTTTCAAGCACAATGTTGGTTGTATTAGCTCCATTTTTTTTTTCCCTTGAGAGTATATATATCATAGTGTTATCTGAGCATGCTACTGTTTATAAGGATGCTCCTGTGTTTTTCTTGTATTTGAGTCATTGTTTCCACAGATGAAAAGAACAAGCAAGACAAAATGTATTTATTAAAAAGGTAGATCATATAAAATTCTACTCTGAATAGCAGGCATGATTGTGGCTTATCACTTTTTTTTGCCAGTAGGGTAGTGGAAAGAATGAATATGACTAGGGAAACTGGGGCATGGCTAGGGAACAGGAACATAACAAGTCCTGTTTGGTTTGGGACCTTTGTGTGCTAGGAAAGAGATTCCCCTAGAACAGGGGACTGGAAGGGACCTAAGGGACTGTTGACTCCAATCCCCAGATACCCCAGGCAACTACATTTTACAGACTTTCTTATAAAGAGCTGTGCTCCTCACATCAGGCTTTTTTTTCAAAAATATTTTCATGATCAATAAATCTTGCAATTTTCAGCCCACAGGTATAAGTGACCAGTAGAAGTGCATTTAGTCTTGCGATGTTACTATATTTCACTTTATGGTTCTTTCTCCTCATGTTTCTCTTGAGCTGTTTGTATCAGGCAGAGATATTTCCTCTCAGTTTGTTTGGTTTTTTTTTTTTTGATAGGCTAAACACATGTTTCTGTTTATTTGTTTCTTTTTTTTTTTTTTTAAATGAACACACAGTGGTATGGAAGAGGTTTCACTGAGGGCTAAAAATGTTTCCTATTATAAAATCCACCTGAGTGCACAGGTGACATCGGGCTGATAACACTTTCTTCATTGTGATATCAGTTAGTTCAAAAAATAACCCAAATCACCAGTTTGTTTGTTTAGTGACAAGAAGGCAGCTAAATATATGGCTGTTACTGTTCTAAAGCAGCTCTGGAGTTGACAAAAGAACATTAGAAATAGTTTATTTTACCTAAGAGATCAACACCTTCTATAAATGCCTGAAGATAATTGTCAAACCTGGATTCCTCTTTCCTAAGTTAGTTACCTAAGGTGCATTTAGAATCATAGAATCGTTTAGGTTGGAAGAGACCTTTAAGATCATCGAGTCCAACTGTTAACCTAACACCTCCAAGTTCACCCCTAAACCATGTCCCTAAGTGCCACATCTGCACATCTTTTAAATACCTCCAGGGATGGTGACTCAACCACTTCCCTGGGCAGCCTGTTCCAGTGCTTGACAACCCTTTCAGTGAAGAAATTTTCCTAAGATCCAATCTAAACCTCCCTTGGTGCAACCTGAGGCCATTTCCTCTTGTCCTATTGACTGTTACTTGGGAGAAGAGACCGACACTCCCCTCACTACAACCTCCTTTCAGGGAGTTGTAGACAGCGAGAAGGTCTCCCCTCAGCCTCCTTTTCTCGAGGCTAAACAACCCCAGTTCCCTCAGCCGCTCCTCATAGGACTTGTGCTCTAGACCCCTCACCAGCTTCATTGCCCTTCTCTGGACACTCTCCATCACCTCAATGTCTTTCTTGTAGTGAGGGGCCCAAAACTGAACACAGTATTCGAGGTGCAGCCTCACCAGGGCTGAGTACAGGGGGACAATCCCTTCCCTAGTCCTGCTGGCCACACTCTTTCTGATACAGGCCAGGATGCCGTTGGCCTTCTTGGCCACCTGGGCACACTGCTGGCTCATATTCAGCCGGCTGTCGATCAACACCCCCAACAACATAGTTGTCCAAAAGAACTGCTTGCTCTTTAGCTACAGCTCACTTCCCACAGGTCAAACAGAACATTATTCTTTACACTTGAGGAACTGCATTTGGATGAGTTGATGGTCTGCCTGAATGTTGCCTTTTAATTGGACTAGGTTGGGTGGATAGCTGTAGGCTGATAAAATGCTCTCATTTCATTCCTGCTGTTGACTCCTCTTCTTTGCCTCTCCTTTACCTGTTCTGTTTATTTCTTCCTGTATTTGAGTAGTCTTTCCCTTTCCCACATTTAATTTAAGGCAAAAAAGCAATAGGTTCAAGTATCAGACACTGCAAAGAGAGCATCAGGCAATACATAATTGTTTCCTGGAAAACCAGACTAAGAACATGGTTTCAGAAAGGCCACCTTTTGTTAAGATCTTTCCAAACCACTATTTCTAGGATCAAAGGAAGGCTGCTCCTTGCTTCATAGACTCCTGGAGACCCAGTAATCAGATTAAATTGTGAACATTGCACTCTGCCAGTGTCGCAGGTATGCAGGCATGCCCAGTCAGTGAAAATATATTCTGGAGTGTGGTAGAGGAAAGACTAAAGAAGCCAGCTCCTATAATTATGGGGTACAGTTCATGTACAGATCCTTGCACTGTCCACTCTTCACTCTACACAGAAACAGCTCAGAGAGAGGGTACAAGGCCTGAGAAACCCACCAGAAATCTCATCACAGTATCCTAACCAATATCCTTAATTCATGAAAATTTACCCTTTTAAAATTAAACCCCTTTTTTCCAGATCAACTGTTAGCAAATTAATATAGAAACAATCATGTCCTCACAATCCAGTTAGAAAATCCTCTGCCACTGACATTTTCAGGCTTGAAGAAGTCGACATGAAGCAGGCATCTGCTCTTGGCTACTATTGCACTGTATCTCTAGAGAAATTAGTTACTAGTAGTCTGTATTTCTTGCTCTGACAGGATCTTCAGATTTCTTCTGACTGATGATTTCCGTGGTGCTAGCTCCTTATTCCCCTGTAAGTTTTAATTTTTTCTTTATGGTCTAGTTTGATTTTTCTTTACTCTGAAGTAGTCAGTGGATTATTTGATCCTGCTTTTCTATCTTCTTCTTTCTTCCTCATTGCTATAATATCTGTTGTGACTATAGAAAATGAAATTGAGTAAGTGCAATCTAAAGACATTTTGGAGGATTATTGTCATGGAAGCAACCTTACAAGTTATGTGTTCCTGAGCTTTCTTAGAGAATGGTAGTAAGACTTCGAATTTGACTCAGGGTTCTGTGCAAATGCAGAGAACTGAGTAGAAGACTGCTGTGAGTATTTGCCATAGACAGCACTGATGTTGAAGAAAGCCATTTCACTCTCTCATGATGAGATGGGAATGCTGGTTCTGAATCTCATTCATGTAGCATGGAGGTCAGTAAAGCATGAATCATCAGCTGAAATGATGGAACAAAATCTTCTGGACAGCTACAGGTGAAATATTTTTTTGTTCCATTTGATTAGCTACTGGCTGAGAGAAATTTGGGAAAGCGGGCAGAAATGCAAACATTTTTGATGAAGCAAAGAATGTTTCTGAGACCTATTTTTGGCAGAAAATGCTTTTTGTAATCAGTAGAACTTAGTAAATAAATCAATGTCTTTCCTAAGATGCACTTTTCTCAAATTCTTTCATTTGATGCTTTGGGCAGGGCAACCATAATGTGGCCTATTACTCCTGCACCAAGATATTAACCCTTCCCCACGCTTTTCTCTATTCTTACTTCATTCTTTCAGTGTCTTTTCTTCTTAAGGAAACAATTCACAAAACAATCATTAGTGTAAGACATATTTACAAGTTAAATATGAAAGTTCTTGTAAGACTGCTTGTGGAATATGTAAACATCGATGAAAAAAAGGTGATCAACTTTTCCACTGCTGTTAGGAGTGATGTATTGAAAACAGACATTTGATTCATGAGAGCCCTGAGATAGCTTGTTGGAGACAAGATTTTCACAGATGCATTGAAACTATATTAGATTACATGAAGCTAGGAGGAAATACTGGTAGTATTTAACAAGCAAATTGAGAGAATACTTGGACTGATAAAACCGGATAATTGCCAGTTACCACTTATTCTTAAATATTGGCAGAAGTTTAGGAAAGACTTGTGGGTAACAGTTTATGCACACCTCGAAACACGAGCACTTTGCAGGGTCTCAGTAGGTGCCTTTACTTGTTAATTGGTTTTCCTTAGGACAATAAACAATCCATTACATGAAAGTATTAAAAGAACAAAGGAGATTTTGGGGTTTTTTAGAGAGATAATATGTCTTTCAGTGCTGCCACAGTAAGATATTATTACTAAGATACTGGAATTTTGGTGTCAATCAGGTATTCCGTTAACAGCTTGTTATAGTTTACAGAGGATTGTCTCCCACATGTTGCTGTGGGCTTTTAAAACAAAACTGAAAAACTCATTACCAGATGACATTCTTTTGCTATTCTGGTATATCTGACTACAAAGATGTATATAAACATTTGCCTTTTCAAAATAATAGGCTTTTTATTTCAAATTATGCATACCAGTTTCAACATTAGAATTATTAATGAATAAAAACAAACGGTTGTACATGTATGTAGCCATACTCTACTGCCTCATTTTTATTTAGCTAAGCACAGATGTGGGTGTGACACTGACAACATGAGCACTGCATGTGGAAACAGGGAATTGCCTTGGTCTGTAAAATATACCCATCTGCAGTCTCTTCTAGTGATTGGAATAACCTACACTGATATTTAATTGACTGATTTTCATCCATGCTAGTATCTTTGCGAAATACTAGGAAAGAAGGGAGATTGTAGACTTCAAATCCAATGAAGCAGAAGGTAATCTTTGAATAACTAACTGGTTACTTGAAGTAACTGACAGACAACCTTGAAATTTAAAATACCTTATAGTCATCACTGTATTCACATAAATACCAAAAGATGAAGAGGAATATAATAGAGCTTGTGTTAATGTTGAACATTTCAGTAACTTTCTGACATCACCCACTGACAGTGAAGAAGATAAAGACACCAGAAAATGACATTTCCTGCCTAAGCTTTAATGTTATAAATGAAACAGAAATACAGCAAAAAATTCTAAATGTATATAAAGAAAATAGAATCTCATATACAAACTGTCCCAGCAAAGAAATATTTTAAAAGCCGAAGTAGTAAAAATGCAAAGTGTATGTCTAATATTTCTTTAAAGTCTAACGATTTCTTTAAACAAAATATAGAAATTATTTAATTAAAGCTTTTTCATATTCTCAAAGCATAGTGATGTCATTTTTAAAATGAATAAGCACTTTTGTTTTAAAAACTATAAAAAGTTTAACATTGGCATGACTGATTACTAGGGAGACGGCTTAGTTAAAAGAGACCAGAGTTTGTAGATTAACATAGCTACATTGCATTACTATGCCAGGATATAAAATCCCTTAAAACTATGGTCTACATGGATCTCTTACCATTGCAATAGGATAATTGTCTATATCCTTAATAGTAAATTTATGTCATCACAGTAACTATGATTCAATTGGTTTACACTTCTTCTTTGAAACTGAAGACAAAGCTAGCATTGAATTAGCTGTCACAATCAAATGTTTGTGAAATGATAAAAGCACATGTTTTTAATTGCAAATAATGAATGCTGATTAGCATAAAGCAAAAAGCTTCACTGTGAAGCATTACAGACTCATTGAATAGTCACAGTGAGGTCACTACAGTCTCAATAGAGTGGTCATCTTGTAGCAAGACTGAAAAACAAACTTGATTATTCTTTGAGATATTTTTTATTTGAGATGGTTTCCTTATAGCCTGCATTAATATCAAAAGAGCAAGTCAAATCCAAATATTTCTTGGACTGTGTTGTAATAGAAAATAGAAACTTGATGGGGGACAAATTTAACATGGGCAATTTTTCAGAACTACTTTGCAGTGTGAATATTTAACATCCATGCTATTACTTTTTCTATAAAAAGGCACATTGGAACAGTTTAAATTATAATATTTAATGTTTTCTGTCTTCCCCATTTGGTTATCAATGAATTAACTAAGCTCTTCCATTACTGAGGCACTTATATTTGGTTTCTTCTGATATAAATTATTTGATGGACTAAACATAGTAGGAACAAATGCATCATTTGCCACAGAAAGGAAAAAAAACCCAGAGCTTTATACTGTATCTATAGCATCTGTTGCAGCTGCTTATAAGAAGATTTTGTATTCTAAGGGTAGAGATTCATTCAAATATGAATTAATGTCTCTTTTTTTTCTCGTTGCTTCTTTCTCATGTCTGATTATTTTGGTTTGATATTTATATGGGCTTTCTTTAGTTACCTCTACTAAAATCACTGAGAGTTAATAATATATGTCTTTATTTGTAATGCAATGGTTAAAAAAAAAAAAAAAAAAATCCTACAAGGTTTGGCAGCTGTCTGTAATAGGTGAATCATGAACACTGAGAATGGCACAATTCCTGCTCTGAGGAGTTAGAGTTCATCTGCAGGGGGTGCAAAAAGTAAGAGTGACCGTGACAAAAAATAGAAGAAAGGAAATAACAAGGAAGGGTTAATTAGATCATGCAGTCAGCTAGTTATTGCACAGCACGTTGATTCCATGGATTGCAATTAAACAAATTCCAGGAAAGTGAAATCCTTTCCAGATGAATGATAAAATCAACTTAAAGTTATAGTAAAAGTGCTTTTGTATTTAGAAGGTGGGTTTTCTGTTGGGTCTTTTTTTTTTTTTTTTTCATTTAGAAAATAATATATGCCCAAAGCATATTTTATCTGAACTTTCTTGATATCTAGCCTCATGTCTTTTTGAGGAGAAATCTGTTACTGATGTTTACAAGATCAGTATTAAAAAAAACCCAACAAAACCCAGTACTCTTGTGGTACACTGTACAGCTATGAGAGAAACATCACCTGTTCTCACATACATGATTTCCCCAGAAAACCTTTATGATTTACTCAAATACATTTGTTGTTCAAAATAATGTTAACAATTAACATGAAAAACAGCTGGTCTAGCTCTTGTTGATAAGCAATCATTTGTAGCTATCTCGTGTAAAGAAATACATCTACTTTGATTACCTTGAAATGTCACACGATATGTTCTTTTTACTTGAACAGTTCAACATAATACATAAAAAGATATTTCCAGACTGATGATAAGACTCACATCTGTGTGGGCACCTGGATGATTCATTTAAGATGGACTCTTCTGGGTACAGCTTTCAGAAAAATCAGTTTACTGCTCCTAGTAGCTGAAGCCAAACTGAAAAAAACAGGAAAGAGATAGATAGATAGATAGACGGACAGACAGACAGATAGATAGATAGGACAAATTTGTGTAAAATGGTTTCTCTTGTCACCAGTCCCTATCTATGCTGTATTCCCAGCTGTTAGGACTAGAGTCTACCTTACGGAACGGAACTGCTCATTATCATTCTCTTGGCTTATCCTCAGCATTTGTGAGGGTCGCAAATTTACAAGATCAGTACTCTTACGTTCCTTCCAAGTGAGTTTTGTCCAGAGTGTAAAACGCCAGTACGCTTGAAAACTTGGCATAATGCGTTTCTGAAGGCACAGTGATTTGAAAGGTACCTGGAGATAGCATCTAATGGGATTTACAAATAAAACTTTCAGTCTTTGTTTAACAGCAAAGAAACAGAAACGTCAATAGAAAAGACCAACAATCTACAAACCACTGTGGGAGAAAGTGTTTCGGTCGTAGATCTTTTCCATTAATGTTTATTTTCCTGTGCTACGGGTTTTAAGCACTCACAGCATTTGCTCTTTGATTTACTGACCATGTTATTGACACTTTTCAAAGGTCTTTTCCACACTGCCTCTTATTTTCAGAATCACAAAACAATTTCTTTGTGCTAATGATATTTATAAACCTCTAGAGATTTGATATGTGCACAGCGTATTCATAATGTGTCTGCACATAGCTGTTCAATTCTGAGTGCAAAATATTCTCTTGTCTTGTGTAGGAAATGTAAATTTTTTCGTGATAACTTAGACAATGGATGGGATTCATTTTTCCCAATTTCCTAAACAACAAAAATTGTTGTTCAGTTGGGAAGACAGGTGCAAATAACATACATATATATGTATGCACATAAATAAATAATATGATATATCCATATACACATGCATGGATATGCATGCCTCCGGAGAAGGTTAGTCTTGAAGAAATACAAAAGAGAAATGTCCAGAGAAGTTATAGTGAACAGCAAAATTGAATGTAAACACTAACGTGATCATCAGTGGTACTCTTTATTAATGGAAACATTATGTAATTATTTATATTTATACAATAATTCTTAAACCAGCTCCAAAAGCCTGAGAATTGTTATTGTTTATGCAGATGAAGAACTTTTCCTAAACAGCCAACATTTGCTCATATAAAGGCTCCGTACATACTCCCAGATCTTTAGGGAGGCAACTGTCTGCTCTTTTAAATGCTACAGCTCATATTATGGAGTCATTCTACGGTGACTTTGAGGTGCTCTGACTCCTGAAAGAGTGAAAAAGTCACTATGAGTGAGGATTTCTACTAATCCATTTATATATTCATTGTCTGAGAATTCGAGGTCTTCTTTAAATGCCCAGACTAGTATGTTTCTTGGATGCCTGAGGTTGGGTTGATTGCACCCACTTTAGATGTCTACAATATAAATATCGACTTTTAAGCTAGTTTTTTGTGCTCCTTGTATAGTTGGTGGAGAGAAACAAGGGCTTTCGTGACAGAAATTGTCTAAAGTAGATGTCTGCATTAGGTCAGGTGAAGCCTGTTCTAGATTTCTGGGCATATTTGCTTGCTTTCTCCCCTAAACTTCTTGCTCAGGCTTGCGGTAGATGCTCTCAATTCTCCACATTTAGGCAGAGGATCAAGGGCTTCATATTCAAGTAAACCATCTGAATTTAATATCTTCTCTGTCCATCAGTGCCTGATCTTTGCCTTCATTGGTATTTCTATGGTGAATTATATTAATGTATGTTTTTTTCAGGAATTATTCTGTCCATCACTGTCCCAATTACAAAAACAATTTTAACACAACCAATTAAACTATCTCTTACTTACTGTAAATGGTCAAAAATGTGGACAAATTGTGGAGGATGTCTGATATAAACTGCACACTTTAATGTTGCCTGTAAAAACTGGAGGGTAAAATGGATTTTGAAGGTGTCTTTTCAGCTTTATTGTATTACTAATGTGAGGCTGTACAGTTAATACATACAGTAATGGATCAAAGCTACTAGAAATTGCTAACCAAATAGAATTTATTCTGCACATCGTTATGCATTGATGTCTATAAATAACAAATAAAAAACACAATTTCAAACGGCAAGGAAAAGCAATCAAATATTCAAGAAAAAATTTACTGTGTCTCCTATTACTATTCAAATGGGAAAAAGGCTTCTCGCTTAGGGAAAGCTGAGCTGTTTCTGGCTTTATTCTTCTAAAAAATGCTGCTATAAGTTAGGGAAATTGTATAACTTAAGTATATGAACAAGATTGCCATTTATGTCATGTACCACAAACATTGCCTGGATACTGGTTAGAAAGTACTTCGTATTTCAACTGAAAATGAGAATACTAGCATTATACAGGTTCTTGAATCACTGGCATTTGCAGCTTACTGTCAAATCCTGCCGGCAGTGTAGATAAATGTAAACAAATTCTCTCCAGACATGAATATTCAAGTAATAAATAGGTGAAGTTCAGTTGTTTTTCTTTCTGGTGAATGTCTCCAGATTGATTAGGGCAAGTACACCACTTTCATTCTGCATGTGTCTTAGATAATGACCAAGGGATCAAGGAAATCTCAGAAAGCAGCAGGATGTGGGTAATTTTCTGAACATTTTTTTTCTGTTTTCAGTGGAATGTGGTTTTCATTTAGTGATCACTGTAACAAGGAGGCATGAGAAATGGGGGTAGTATTTGATTTGATAAGTTTGAATGATTCTCAGTAACTCATATTTTTCTTGCTTGAAAGCAGTTTATCTTTTTGAGGAAAAGGAATAACAGTCCACCTTTATTTTTCAGTTACAGGGAACGACAACAAACTACAGTATGATGGGTGAGATATGTGTGAGGCACTCTTATCATATATTAATATTTTTTTTCAGATGCTGCAGATTACTGGGGTTCTGCCACTACTGGCTAAGGTTTACCAATCATAATCTGACCTGAGAAGATCAGCACAAGAAACATTTAAAACTACATTGAAGTTTAACCCTCACATCGGGCCCCATCACATAGTCAGGATTGTACACCTCAGATGTAAGGGCAGAATTCACCTTGTCTTTTTTTTTTTTTTTTTTTTTAATCTATCTAAAAGCAGTTTTCCAATTGAAATAATTGTCTGGAGACATGGAGACAATTAGTGGAGTGAAATAGATGTACCCAGAGAGTACTTCATTCCAAGCAACTTAGAAAGGCATCATGAAACAGGATGAGCAGATTTCTATGAAGTGCCTATTTTTATTTCTATTATGCTGCCTCCTCTGTTTACTAAGGAGGCAGCATATGGTGATTATCAGATTAGACTTATAATGTCTAGATGTGTAAATTTAGGCAAGACAAATGCTACTGTAAGTGACTTCACATTAAGATTTTGAGGGCTATCTAGCTTTTTGCTCAAACATTCAATTTTGATATAGTCATTTTGATTCTTCATGTTTGAATCAAAGCACTTACATTTTCTTGCTAGAATTTTATCTCTCAACTGCTATATCTTAAGGTTTTTTGACACTGACATTTAATAGTTTACATTTATTTTTGAAAACAGCTTAAGTAATCTGAAACTGAGGACTTCATTGTACTGTTGGATAAATTTGACAAGTGTGATTGATTGTTATTCATTGCTGTTTATTAAACTATGGGAGGATTTAACACATGCTAGATGCTTTCCAGCTACCAAAGTAAAGATAAGCCTTGGTTCTGGCCCTCATATTGGACTACATAGGGGAAGACTGCATGATCAGAAAGGATGACATGAAGATTTTATCATTTTTTCATGTGAACAATTATTGATAGTTTATTTGATTAGATTTTATGGATGGCTTTATAATAGACATTGTAGAAGAAGGTCTTATAGAGGAATTTGAATTAGGGGTGGAGACATGCTGACGGACCACTGCCATAGGTGCCATCTCTATAAGAACTTCTGGAAGAGTCACAAGAGTAGTTATGGGAAAAGACAAATAAGAAACAAAGCTCTTGGGCTGGCAGAGGCAGAAGGTCACTGGTGCAGCACACACACCACGCTCTCCGGGTTCACAAGCACACGCAATTTTGCGGATCCCCCGAGCACCGGCATGGCCCCTCTTCCTGCCCAGCACCCCTGCATGGATCCCAGCCCCCTTACCCACCCCATGGATCCCCACCTTGCCAGCTGGTCCAGCTGGGTGCTCGCTGCACACAGGCAGCACTCACACACTTGGGGACACCCCCACAGGCACCCCACACTTGGGGACTGGGGTGACTGGTCGCAAGGCTCAGCCAGACAAGTGCACTGATCCACCCCAGTTTACACACAACCACACCTTTTATACCCTTTCTGTCTATTTCCCTTTCTTCTTCCTCCCCAATCCGCTTCTGCTAAACATTTCTTTATACATTTTATATAGTCTCACAGGCCTGCCCTCGAATATCCCGAATCTCATGTTCCCCTTGTTTCCCCCTTTTTGTCAAGTCCAGGTTGACCCTTTCCAAAGCTGTGCCTGGAGTTTCCTAATGACCCACCAGTTAGTCACTGGAGACTTTTGGTCTTTGGCATTGTTTCCATTATTCCTTGCATATCAGATTTGTGTCTCTGTGTTCTTGTTTATTGCTTCCCCCTTTACTTATTATCCCTCTTGCACCGAAAAGGTGCAGATAAGGGGCAGATCAGATAACCTGAATGATGCAGGTGCTCTCACATTCCACATACCACATAAAGGAGATTATCTAGCTCAGATACAGACGTATAGCTATTTTAGAGATCTGAAGTTAGATGTGGTGAGGGCCACACTTTAAATGCAGGTTCACTTAAAAAATGAATTTTAGGTGTCTGGTTCTCCAAATCTAGAAATCAGGAGTGGCATCTTGGTACATCATATCACATAAAATGTGAATGTGTAGATCTGAAGTCCTGCATGTAAGCACCATTTTGTCACTTCGTGTTGACATGAAAGTGAGTGTCAGAGACACACAACCAAAGTATTCCACCACACTAATCCTCATTACCCTTGCCCAGTGTAATATCCCCAAATCCCAAGTTCATTTTCAGGAATTTTCAAGTTTTGCCAGATTTGATTTTAGCTTGTACCTTTAGTTTTTCATCCTTTGATGACTGTTTTCTGCTTACATCTGCATTCAGAGAAGAAATTATTTTTAAATTAACCTCTTTCTCTTAGGAGAGGGGAAAAAAAAAAACCAAGCAGCAGCATCTGATTGAGAAGGAATACTCAGAGCATGTCTCTAGACTTGGGCAGTGTGCATTTCGATCCATACCAAATTGTATTTTAAATAAAAAGTATTCTGGTCCAGGAAGTATAGAACTGAATCCTGGTCAGAATTGCTTCAGTTGCTTCAGAAACGTTTGCATTTTCATGTAACATTGGGAAAAAAAAAGTAAAAACAATAGCAGAGTCCAGTGAGTTACTGAATGACATAACTGGGTTACTTACTCTTCCCTTGTCCCTGCGAATCTGCCAGGGAGCTGCAGAAGTGGAGTTGCATGAGGGGGGACAAGCTGAGACTCTGTCCTGTGGGGTCTGAGCATGGTGGGCAGAGCCCAGGGCTGGTTACAGGGTCCATAGATAGCCCCCAACATGGCAGTTGATGAACCAGGTCCAAGGTGCAACCATGGGATCCAGTCAAGAGCAGAAGGAGCTGGTGCCACAGTCAGGGCTGGACACCCGTACACACTGTAGCTCAGGCCAGGTTTGGATGCCCAGACCTGGGCTTGTATGTCACCCCTGGATCCATGGACAGGTGTGGGGAGAGATCCTGGGGAGGCTGGGCAGGGCCACAAAGGCCTGGTAGTGCCCTAACTGAATCTGTGATGACTTTCTGCAGAGTGGCTTAATTTCAACAGTGGGAACGGACAATGGTATGGTCCCAACATAGCTGAAGGTCTGATGACTAAAGCAGTCTTTTATGAAGTGGGCAACATATCTTATAGAATCATAGAATCATTTACATTGGAAAAGACCCTTAAGATCATCAAGTCCAACTGTTAACCTATCACTGCCAAGTCCACCTCTAACCGTGTCCCTAAGCGCCACATCTACACGTCTTTTAAATACCTCCAGGGATGGTGACTCAACCACTTGCCTGGGCAGCCTGTTCCAGTGCTTGATAATCTTTTTGGTGAAGAAATTTTTCCTAAGATCCAATCTAAATCTCCCCTGGTGCAACTTGAGGCCATTTCCTCTTGTCCTATCGACTGTCAAAGGTCATAAACTCTCCTTTTTTTCCTGAGTTCCAGCCAAAGCTCTCTGTTCAGCCAGGCCAGTCTTTTTCCCTGCGAGCTTGTCTTTTGTCTTTTGACACATGGGGACGGCCTGCTCCTGCACCTTTTAGACTTTCTTCTTGAAGAATGTCCAGCCTTCCTGGACTCCTCTGCCCTCCAGGACTGCCTCCCAAGGGACTCTGTCAACCAGTCTCCTAAACAGGCCAAAGTCTGCCCTCTGGAAGTCCAAGGTAGCAGTTCTTGAATTTCTTCCTAACAAGAGAATTAATGTATTTCAAATTCTTAAGCTTAACTCTGCATCCAAATGTTTTTTGAGGGTTGGGATTTCGTATGTAGTCTAATTTGCCTACCCATCTTTCTGGGAGCATTAGAAAAATCTTCCCTTTTCCTACCTGTGCTTGGCCTTGGTGGCTTTTCAGCCAAGTGACAACTTCTTGAGGTGTCTATTTTCCCGCTACAGTGAACTGGAAGAGATAAGTATCTTCAAAGAGGATTCAGGCTGATGAAGTTAGGCACCAATCATTCTCCATTGTTTGTCAAGGCAGCTTAGGAGATTTTCTTTACTGGGGCTAGCTACTAACCTGTCATGATTTGTGACATCTGTGTTGAACGGTCAGAGTCTGTTCCAAATTCTACAACTTCCTTCAGTTTCTTAGAATTGTTAAATAATGAATAAAGATTATTTGGAAGGTCCTCTGTCTTGTCTGTACAGATTTTTTTTTTCTTTTTAGAAAAATCCCTTTGGTTTCCAATAGCTCATCCCTTTCTCTGTCTTATTCCTGATCTTTCCAAACTAGTCATATTATTTTTCTATTATATTGCTCCACTCTATGAAAGAACATAGTGTTCTTTCTCTGCTTTCTCTTCTCTTCAGAATAATGAGCTGCTAAGACAAGATATTTGTTCATAGCTGTTCCAAAACTGTCTTCATTGAAATCAATGGTAAAACTCCTATGTAAGTTCTGTGGAGCCAGGGTGTCATCTATCATTTCATATGTCATTCAGCTTGACAAATTACACCATTTTATTTCCTACAATGTTTCTTTTCTGTTCAAAATGATTTAAGGACTTCTTTAAATATTTTGAATAAGTGAAAGTCCTGGAATACTGTTTTGTCAGTTTTCAGAAATGCTAGCAGGAAGACTGAGAGAATATTAAAACTCAGAATGGGCTGAACATAAAGGCATTTTTCCCCTGCAAATGGAAGTAAAATTTAGTGCAAAGCACACATTTTAACTACTGTTTCCCAAACAGGTTAAACAGTCATGATTAGACTACTCCACTATGGGGAAACACAAACTGCAGGCTCAAAAAGCCAGATCCTCTAGTAAGCTTTTGCTAGCACTTACCCCATGTATTGGTCAGACATCATAGAAAAATAACGATTTTTGTCACAGATTTTCAGCAGACCATTGTCTGTGAGTATAAGTGCACAGTAGGATGGAATAGCCACCTCTGTAACACAAGTCTCTCTTATGCTGAAGGAAACAAATGCTGGACAGGTGTACAGTGTGGGGCTTAGTTTCTGGCTGGAGTTAGACCATGGCAGTCCTTTTTAGTTCCCAACATGGGACTCAAAGGGCTTGAGATAACAACATAATTGATTGGAGTGTGCTAGACCGGATTTATAGCTATCATAGTTATTTATCTACTAATTAGCAGGCTCCTTGACTTGCTACAGGGCTTGCTTGCCTTACTGCGTATGAGAATCTAGTGCTTTTAATGCTTTTTACACTTGATGTTTGCGGTGCTCTGTCTCATTTTACTCTGCTGTGCCTGTGGACCTGTTGATAACAGCAATGGACATGCACCTAGGCTGGAAGATGGCCAGGGCATTGCTTCTGTTCCTGTGCTGCTGTACTGGACATGCTGGAACTCCATTGTGAACTTGGGTTGAAGGGCCTGTGACCTGTGGATAAGTCCACCTGGGAGCAGGACACCCGAAACGTCTGTGGCTGTGGATAAGTCCACACCAGAGCAGATACACCCCTGAAGGGATTGTGGCCCAAGGAAAAGTCCATGGTGGAGAAGGTACACCTCAAAGCATCTGTGGCTCTGGGTAAGTCCAGGCCGCAGCAGGTACACCCTGAAGCGTCAGTGGTTGTGGATAAGTTCATGACACAGCAGGTACACCCCTGAAGAGACTGTGGCCCTTTGATAAGGCCATACTGGATCAGGTACACCCCTAAGAGATTGTGGCCTATGGATAAGGCCATGCTGGTGTAGGAGCAAGAGGAGGAGTTCATTGCAATGTTAAAACCTGTGGCCTGGTCCAAAGGGATCAAGGATGGAGACTGTAATGGATACACCTTTAAATTGTTGTAATCCATGATTTGTGTTGCATGTTATAGGAAGTACTATACCAGGAACCCCTTGCCATTAGTCGGACTAGGGACAAGAGGATGAATTCATTACAATGTTAAACCCAAAGGGACCAGAGGTCGAGATTGTAATGAATACACCTTTAAATTGTTGTACCCCATGATTTGAGTTGCATGTTATAGGAAGTACTGTAGCAGGAACCACCCAAACCAATGGAGGATGAGCATCACAGGAAGTAGTAGAAGTGCAGCAGTGACCCAAGCTCAAAGGGTGGTGGATGGATAGTGAGGATGTATTGGATATCACTTTACATCTTAAACTGTCTTTATCTCAACTCACAAGTTTTCACACTTTTACCCTTCCGATTCTCTCCTCCATCCCACCAGTGGGGAGTGACTGAGTGCCTGCGTGGGGCTGAACTGCCTACCAGGATTAAACAGCACACACAGGGAAGAGTTGAACTCTGCTATACCTATCCTGCACTGATGAAGAGTCCACAGCGATGCAGTCAAGAACTATCCAAGAGAAGCCAGTTAGATCATTTATGCAGCTGGCCAACACCCAAATTCTGTGATCCGTGGTACTCTGATGTGGGAGATAATCTTGCCAATAAATTCCCAAGCAAATATGTTGGCAGCTAAACAACAAACATTTACAGTTTCGCTGAATTCCCAGTTTGTAACTCTAACTAGTAAAAGGAGAAACATACAGCCAGAGATTCAACTTTTTTCTATGCGACTGTGTTAAACTACTGTTTTTAACATGGTGCTTTGCAGAATTTTTAGCAGTTGGTACTCCACAGTAATACAATATTAAATGATTATGCAAAAAAATGAATTAATTATAAACTATTTATATATTCCCAACCTTTTAAATGTACTATCAGTACACATTTTATTCACAGTCATCCCTTCTAAAAGAGCCCTGAGGAAATTTCTGCTCATTTGTAAAGACATATACTCACTTAGTCAACTGTTGTGACTTCTTTTGAAGTAATGGTAGTGTTTCATTAGCAGCTAATTTCTTTAGACCTAGAATTACTCAAGAGATGATTATATAAAAGTCAGACTCCCTCAAGGAGTTGTTGAAAGACAGTGAGTTGCCAATTAACCCTCTACTCTCAGGCCTCCTCCTTTGTCTTGAAATGAAAACAATAAGACTATCCCCTACTTCACTGAATACTCCATTCAGTCTAGAGATATTCCTGGTACCTCCATGAGCCAATAACACAAGTGGCAGCAGTGTAAAACAGAAATTCATCTCACCCCACTAAAGGTATGTGATGTAAATACCTCTTTCTGGATATCTGTATCCTGCATTTCTTTTATAGTAGTCAGTGGAGAGAAATAGGCACCTATAGAACATTTTTATACAGCTGAATTAAAGAAGTTCAAGGACAAAGGCTGAGTACTAATCAGCTCTACAATTTTAACTTGTTTTCTGTCTTTGCTTTGAATCTCCTCCTCTAGCTCTCTCCTGCACAACTCTGCTATGTAGGGAGTGAACCCTAGGAAGTGTTGATATGGATTGCTTGATGTCACTTAAGATCAGTACCCAGCTTTTTATTCAACAGTAAAAACATAGCCATAGACTGGAATTAATGTCATCCTACAGCAGATGCTCAAATAGTAGGTAAGAGGGTTCAGTATAAATGTGTCTCTTTCTCCCCTTTTCTCTCCTATATGGTCATACAGGACCATAGGTTGATATGACACATTTCCAGATGTGAAAAAGTTTCATAAGGACCTATAAGCATGCACCTAGGAACAGTTCCCTTTTTCCAAGGTTTCTCTAATTAATCCCTATTTTGTTCCTTCTTTTAGTGTCAAACTTCATTTCCTAAGCAGGTTAATATTAGCATGCTCTTTATCTAGTTGTTTGTATTGAAACATCTTTATTTAGGATGGGAAAAATCTAGACTAAACAAGATAATGCTTTTTGCTGCTATTTTTTTATTTTATTAAAGTTTTCTATCAGATTGGCAAGTTTTTGTGAGCAGTGTCCAACTGTCTTTTGCTATTGTAATAGTATTCATGCTCTAATTTACAAAAGGTTAAGTATAATTTACAAAATCTTAAAGTCAATGCGAGGAGGGACTGAATGAGATATACAGGCATATATGAGCACAAGTGTGAGTGTGAAGAGGGAAATTAACTATAAAAATTCTCAGGACCTAAGGCCCATTCTTAAATTCAGAAAGTGTGTTCCATTTAGAGTACAGAGTAAGGTGAACTGCAATATTTCAAGTATATGACAGAAATATTAGCTGGGAATTCTTATAAGAAGTATCCTTCATCTCTCTTACACTGTAGATGCTTAATGTTAACTGAAATAAATCCCACTCACTCTCTTCAATGCCAAAGGAAGCACTCATTTAAATAAGGACTCATTTAATACCAGTCTTTAATTCATTCAGAAGCATGCAGCTCAGCTTGCGTAGTCTTGTCTGCAAAAGATAATTATGAGGATGTGAATCACTATGTTTTTGGCTGAGTCAACCACCCAAACTAATAAGCCTTTTAAGACATTCTCATGAGTGGATTTTTAATATCTGAAGACAATGAATTGATGTGTAGCATTACAGTCAGATGAGCAAAACTGTAACAGCTTTGCATAGCATGTTTTGTGGTTTTGTGTGTGTGTGTGTGTGTGTGTGTCCCCATTAAGTAGACAACCTCGATCATCTGTTCCAGCTATGCTGAGTTTGTTATGAGACCAGAATGGGAAGAACAGTATTGGCTAATCAGACTTTGAAATCCTTTCATGCTTTTCTGAACTTATAAATACGCCAGTAGCTATGTCCTATCATGAATTAAGTTGACCTCAGGTCTATCGGATAAATCCTGTCCAGTTTGTTTGTCCCTGGAAGAGCACTCTGTGCTAGACACAGGGAGCTGTGACATAGGAGCTTATGAACAGAGGGAAATTTTCTCTAATTTTGGGCTGCTTTGTGTTAACAGAGTAGCAAGAAGCAGAGCCCCAGATGAGACCTATTAGAGCGTCACAATACAGACATTCACATCAAATAATCTGTTCCAGTGCAAATAACTAGTGCTGTTGTCAAGAATATTTTGAACAGATTTCAGGAAATTAACTTCCTTTTATACTCTGCAAAAGTGGTTTGCTTACTTGAGTGGTAAATAGTTAGGCATGTACTGCTCATGATATACATATTTTGTGAATTCATGAAGGATTTCAGGACTATTAATCTGTCTGTGGTCACAGGCAATAAGTTCACTGTAAAAACAAAACAAAAAAATAACTTGTCAAGTTATGCCCTGAATACACTTCTGCACCCTCACTACTGAAGTTAGGAAAAACCTACTTTAATTTGTCTATATAGCTTGAAGGTTAATAACAGATAAACCTGACTGATTATAAATAATGGTTCACTAGAAAAGTGCCACAAACGTGTCATGGCTACCACAATAAGTCCTGGCCCAATTGCAAACCTGCAACTTCATGGGGGAAAAAAAAAGTAGCAAGCAAGGATTTATTCCATACCATAGCACAAATGGTATGTGTCTGAAAAGCATCCATGGAAAAATGATCCACCAATCCCCATTAACTGAATGGGGCCGGCTGGGCCAGGTGGTAAGGCACTTGCTATGGGTAGATACAATTCGATTTCAAGTTCTTACTCTGGCTAATCTAGAGAAGGAATTTGAAACCTTTGGACATGCACTATTCAGAATAGAGTTCTGCTCAGTTTCTTCCAGGAGAGCTCCTCAGTATTGTTTATGTAGTTAAATAATCACTGAACCAGAAAGAACTAAAAGGGAGGAGGGAAGTTAAAACTTGGTGGTTAGCATGTGCAATCAGAGTGTGAGGGAAATAGAGTAGACTTACTTTGAGTTCAAATCTGCTTCCAGAGAACAAAACTGAACTAGAGTCTTCTGGATTCCAGCTCGTATCTGTACTATCAGAAAGTTACTGCTTTTGCTTTTCATCACGCTTCATCAAACTGAAACTTTCTGACAAAGTATTTCTTAAATTCTTTACTTGTTTGACTCTCAAGCAACCTTAAGCACTCCGATGTATTAAAGTATGCTTTAACCCAGTACTTGGGATTCTGCCAAGGAGACTGGTGTTCCAAAGATGTGTACTATTTTTATTTATTGCTGTATAATGTGTGCTTTATGATTTTGTGCCGAATGCATTGTATCTGGAGCACTTCCCCAGACATTGCGAAAGATTCTTGGTCATATTTGTGAATAAATATTCACTGCCAAATGAAAATATAATAGAGATAGATCTTGAGTACTAGACCCTGATCCCCACGCTGCCTTATTGCTACCTTCGTCCTTGACTGTCTTGGACCCTTCCATCTAGCTGTTTCCTACAGAGATCATGTATAGATGGAATAAGCACTAAGCAGTGTGTCTGTGAGCCTGCCTGTGTCATTCAACGGCACTTGCATCAATTGCTGGCTCTCCTTTAATTAGTATAGCCAAAGGTAACCCTCATGCAATGACTGTTATAACTTTAAATCTTCTTTGAAGATTTATATTGGTTAAACTGGTGGAGATTTATGAAAACCACTTAATACTGACAGCAAGAATAGTTATTAAAGATTGGACATAAGGGGCCTAAACCCTAGAGAAAAAGCCAGAAGACTGATCTTTTAATATTTAATCATCTCTATTAGCATATGTTTTCATTGCTTCTCAATGCAGGCTTTGTTTAGAAACTTACTAAGTTCTTTTTAAAGATCTCTTATGTGCTTTAGTTCAATAGCTCGTTTTTCGGTCAGTCTTTCTACTTTTCTTTTGGGGGGATTCTCTAATTATAGAATCAGTCCTTGAATTTTTGTGATCTTTGTGAGTATGGTGAGGACATTGCTTGAATCAATTTTAGAGTTCTCTTGATCATATTAAAAGACTTCATTTAAATCACTGGTCGATGTAAGATGGATTTAGCTCTAAGTTTTCAATGATGTCTATTCAGAAGCACTTGCATATCGTAGCATGTTGTCTGTCAGAAAGCTCCTAGTCTATCTGGACAAGAATAAAATTATTTCTTTAATTAAAGCAAAGCACATATGCAGCTGTCAAACTATATTGTCTTACAACCCTAAATAGATGTTACTGAGATCAGGCGCTTTTTTCTGAAGTATCTTTACTAGAAGAGAAGTAAACACTTTCACACTGGATAGTTCTTAGAACTGGGTAATTTACTATTCATACTACTTACCCATCACCGGGAGGTTAGAGAGTTCAGACTATTAGTACTTGTTCTCTATGAAAGATTTAACAGAAGGCAGAGATTGCAAGTAGAAGGCTTATTTTCCCTTGGCTCAGAAGCCAAGTGTAGTCATTTTTGCTTGATCTTTCTCTAATGTACTTGTAAATGTTTTAATTTGAGTCTGATTATGAGACAGAGAACATCACAGCCCTTGCTTCATCCCTGACTTTGGGCAAAAACCCAAGCTACTTGAGAATAATTAACACACAAGCTTCAAACATACATACCCAAAAGATTTCCCTGAAGAATACACACCAGGGCCCTGTCAGGTTCTTCTATGTCTTTGCACTGCTGCGGTAGTTCCTTACCTAGTTATCTCAGAATTTCCCCTTTGTAAAAATGTTGACAATGTAAAATCAACATACCTTTTCCTGTGCAACTCCTAGCTTCCTGTTGTCAGGAATGTTATATGAGACACTGGAGGTACACGTGGAGGTGGACTGCTATAATCTGACAACTTCCATAAAATGGGAACGATCGGGAGGTGAGGGGGCTTAACTGGTAATACCAATTAAAATAACTCTAAAGCAGCTCTATTTTGTATCACAAGTCAAACAAGACCAAGAGATAATCAGAATGCAAGGGTGATTTTAATTTGCACAAGCACACATATGCTCTGGAGAGCTGCTTTAGCAGTGTTATGATGCACTTCAGGAGCTTTCTTAACCATTTTTCTTGAGGTGAAGTGCATTGATGGTATTTTTCTAAGCTATAGCTGCTGTGGCTATCTTCTGCAAATTACAAACACTTTTTAAAAACTTCTGTTAGACAGAGTTTATTTCAGCACTGTGTGTGGGTAGTCTATTCAATGGCCTGTGGAACATTCAAATATTAAGTAGCAGAAAGCAGACTGCTTTTACATGTACTTTCCCAGACTGAAATCTGGACTTTCAGATGCATTTACATTCACCTCAAAAATATGAACTATCTTGAGGACTGAGCTCTGATTTCTCATCAGCTTTTGTTTGCAGCCCCAGAAAACAATCTGAGATGGAAGAGCATTGGGATGACCTGTGTTCTCTAATTTCCCAGATCTTGTCATACAGGAGTGCATTTTCATAGAGGTAGAATAATAGAGCAAGGAAGTATTTCAAAGCACTGCATACCCACTAGGATACTAAGGCAGATTTACTTATTCTTCATCCACACATTTTTGGTCTTAGGTGTGACATAATTTCAGCAGAACAGAGCATTCTGACACAAGAGAGTTTTTTTGCATTTTGCGTTTTTGTGGGTTTTTGGCTAGTGGCTAGAGGAGTGTTCTGGGAAGACTAAGTTGTACAGGCAGACCTCCTTAGGTTCAATTATGCCTAAAATTCTGAGCAAATGCCCTAATTAGAGCATTATTCTGTAGAAGATGAACACCCCAGTTAGGTTTTGAGCTAGCGTCATGTGGTAGGGACACTCTGCATGTATGTAGCCAGTTGAGTCCTTTAAGGAGTCTAGGCATAGGGAGACCCTTTTTTCTGGATCCCAAAAGGGCTTTGGTAAGATGAATGTGTCTTGACACTCGGATCAGATAAACTGACAATGCTTCCAAAGATGTGCAGTATCAATACTTCATATCCTTAAGAGAACTTGTGCCAATAGCTTTATGAAATTCAAGCACAAGATCAGAATTATTTTCTGGCACAGTGCTATACTTAGGCTTCCAAGATGAGTTTAAGGTGCATACTAAGCACTTGCCTTCTTTCTCTTGAAATATGGATATTTCTGCACTGTTAAATAAAAAGGGTTGGAAGGGAATTCAAGGAGTAGATGCAAAAAAGTTCAGGGGAGGACTGCAACCCCATCTTTTGCATGTTGTCTTTGGACGTTGGTTCTCAGTTAAGTACATTCTGGTGTGAAGCCATAAATAGGGATTTATCCTTTTAATTTTGTCCATTCAGTACCTGAATCTCGAAATAACACTTAGAATCATAGAATCATAGAATTGTTCTGGTTGGAAGAGACCTCCGAGATCATCGGGTCCAACCATTGAACTTAACGGCAACTACCTTATTGCACTAAGATTCGATTGGCTTGAGTTTATCTAATACGCTGTAAGGGGTATTGACATTTGTTCACATACTTTGATGAATTACTAGACTTTTTCAACTTCTTCTTGTATTGCTAGTAATATTATTTTAATTGTATGCCCAGAAAAATGATTATAGTATAATAAAAAAGTATTTATGCTTCAAGTCATTTTTCACTGAAAGCAAACATCTTGTTTAACAATTAGACTTGGCATGGTTTGCTTGAATTTCTATAAGCAGTACTTTAGAAGAAGAATTTGTTTCCTTATTCAGTGATTTTATAACTTCAGTAAAAGTTAATCTATGAAGTATAAAATTAATGTTTACTCTAATGTAATGTACTCATTTACAAGCATTCCTGCAAGTTCATGACTATGACATTCATCATTTTATCTCTTTGAATTGATTACTTATGCTGTAGCTGAAAGAAAGTAACCTAGTGGGACTACAATACTCTTTGAACTCAAACTGATCCATACACCAATGTGTTTATTTTCACATGAAATATGTTACCTTTTGATGCAGCCAAATAAACATGACAACATTCTATCATGTTGCAAAATTATTGTCTTGAGGTTTTCATTGATGAAAACTGACAAGTTATCTGAGGAGCTAGTGTCTGTACCCTGTTCCATCAACACTTGTAAATTAATTGAGAAGGATGGTTACAAATTTTTGTTTTGCATGTGGAATTCAGTATGTCAAAAAGCACAATAAAAGCAGATCATGCAACTTTGTATTTGTTCTTAACACTTTATGGTTTTCTGTAAACTGCACTTGAATGGATCAATAATACGGTTTTGGTTTTATGGCTCATTGTATCTGAGGACATGGATTTATGGCGGAAAGGTACATACAAGATCCACAGAAGTACATAAATTAGGAATATTATGTAATTTATAATGAGGGATAGTTGATGGATGGGGGCCTATCCTGGGGTTCTATGTCTAGAACCCATTATTTCTCTTAGATGTATATAATTAAAGAGAATAATTTGACTTTGAGATGACATACCTTGCAGCTGTGGCTACTCCATGAGATCACTCTTGTGGTAGGATTGTAATATATGTATATAAGATTCAAAATAAATGCTGTGATCAGTCAAGGAATTGCACTTAACTCTCCCCAAGAGCTAAATATCATAACTTGAATGGATAACAAATACACTGTCAAGGTGATGCCAGAGCAAAGAGACATGTTTTACATCTGTCCTTGAAAGTTACAACTCCCATATTCTTTTAGACCTCCGAACGGAACAACTCAAAATGAATGGTAAAACATGAAAATTAGCTGCCAATATATGACAGATTTTTTATGACAATAGTTGAAATCTGTCCCCTGACTCAAGTGTTGCAAAAGGCATGTTGCGTTAGAGATCACCTGTGAGATAAATACAACTATAAATGGCTTAGACTAGTTTTCACCTGAAATTGCACTCAGTACTCATCATGGTATTCAGAACATTATGATTGATTGAGATGTCCATTTACTCCATAGAAATGGTGACACCTAGACTCCACTGGAGAATGAAAATGCCTTTCAATATTCCAACATATTTCTAACTAAAAGGCAGTCTGACTTCATTAAGAATGCTCGTTACAAGACAGAAAATCTTGACACATTCTGTTTCATTTAAGTTTTTGATGTTATTTCAAGAAGCGATGACTATGGTGCATGAACAATATTAAATCGCAAAGAAATTCACTCAACATACTAATTACAAGAATAAAGAACATTTACAACATTCATGAAAGAAGAGAGAGCAGTAGATAAAGACAACCTCTATTACTGAAAATGTTAACTCAGAGTTTCACGTGTATTGAGAACAAGCCTGAAACTATAAATGAAGGAAGTGCTAAAGGGTGCTTTCAGATGCATACAATGGTACAGAAGAAGAGTCATTAATCAGCCTTAGTATATTTAACATTTAAAACCTTCATGGGTGATCTGGAAAGACACTAAATGTCATGCCATCAAAATAGTGGATGATGAAAATCTGCAAACTTCGTTGAAAATGGAGAAGAGTACCCAGAGAAAAAACATGGAAATAAAAACGATGGAAAAAGAGACATGAGATTGTTTCTTCAGATATTCAGTGTCTGTCTGAAGCTTTTGGATGGACTTAACTAGCAATGACCTTTGACATGGCACCTTTCTCAGCTCTGTTCTGATACAAATTAAAAGAAATGACTACTCAGTTAAGACGTGACCCCTAAGAAGATGCAATGGACACTATTTAAATTGTCTTCCAAGCACCACATTTTGTCTCTGATGCTCAAGGCATGTTCAATAAACATGTTCTGAAACCATCTTGTTAGTTATTTGCTTTGATTAAAGATTGTCAAATAGGACTGATGATTAGATGATTGGTACAGACTCTTGAAGGTAAGTGGATACAAACAAAAGAAGTGGAAAATGAGTAGGAAGCAATTAATGAAAATTTGTGAAACTGGTCTTTACCAGCAGGTAGGTAAATTGACTTTTGAGGGCAACAGAAAGCTGGAAGCTAACTAACAATAATAATTAATAAAGCACTGTAATTTCTTCACGAGTTGCTGATCTTTAAAGAATAACAATAATTTAAAATCTAACAGTGCGTAATAATTATAATTAATTACAACTCTATAAGAGGATAAGCAGTTTTTAGGGTAGGTAAAACAGTTATTTCTTAATGCTTGTAATTGTTTTTTTCTAATGTTCTTACCATGGAATGTTTTACAGTTTATCTTAAGACCTTACTCAGTGCATTGCATGGTTGATCATTTGAGCTCCTCTAAAATCAATAGAGCTCCTTAAAAGATGCCAAGACCCATCTATGCAGAACTGATGGAAGGGCAGGCCTTAGCTTACAGGTAATGGGACATACATGCCTATTTTTTCTGTTATTTTACTTCCATTTAAGTCAACAACAGCAGTAGAAGACCTTATGTTACATTTACAGAGTATTTATTTTAAACAAACTAAATTAAAAAACATTGTCTCCTCTGGTTTAAATTAAATCTAGATATTAAAATAATTTCACTGCGGACTCTATCCAAATGAATACTAAATCCAGAATTTGATTTAACAAGGAAATATAGTTGTAATAAACCCAAATACACATGGCAAATAACAGTGCTTCAGATGCTGTTTAGATAACATTTTGTTTATGGATGATAAAAGAATTGCATCTGAGATTTCCACTAGTTACTTTCCTCAGATGTTCACCAAATGAACATATGGAATAAGTGTTACTGCAACCTCTAGCCTGCCAAGAAAACTGGATGAATTAAGACTTGGTAAGGAATCAGCACTTTTAATTAGGTTTGTTTAGGGTTTTTTTTTGGCAGACTGGAGCTATTAGGTTTATATTTACCAGTGTAGTTACCACATACGGTCACTGTTAGTCTGCATACTAAACCTCCCTGTAAAATTTTTCTGGAAAAAAATTAGCTGTATTTACACAGAAAATATATCTGTAAACAATAAGCTTCTGTCTCATTAGCTTCCTCTTCTGTCCTTCTCAGAGAAGATTCTCTCCAAACAGAGACACTGATTGCACGACCCTGAAATTTCAGCTAAAGGAGGAAGGCTTTGCTTGGGTTTCCAATAACAGTGCAAATGTGCATGTAGAAAGAGTAGACTTGACAGTAAGTTGATTATAGTTGATATCATGGTTTCCTTCATCTCAGTGATAAACTGCTATTTATTTTTTTTCTTGGTGTATATAACCCAGAAATGGCAAAGGTTTCTGTTGTGTTTTTTCCCCCAAACATGCTCTTGTGCTGAATTTTTCTGCTAACCTCAAGTAAGTTTTTAATTGGTAGGAATCCTTGAAAAGTTGATTTATAATGAAAGGTGATATATTTTTACCTATAGCAGCCTGCTACCTTGGATCCTTTTAAACCTCTTATGGTTAAAGCAGCTTTTGAATTATTTTATTGCATAAAAAAATATCAAAAGTGTATGATCCTTTGGTTATTGCCCAAATAAAACAAGAATCAAGATCTTGATTCTTCACTACTTACACCTTATTTATCGTCTGTTATTATATGAAAGCAGATAAGAGATAATCTTTCTGATCATCTTTACAAAGCGTGATAACCCCAAAGTCCCAGAATCTGTTTCAGCCAGAAAGGAGTTTTCATACGCAAGATTTAATGTAGCTTGCACCTCAGTCTTTCAGCCTGGGAGGTAGCTGTGTACTGCTCTTACATCTGTCTTAAGGATCACTTCAGCGGTGACTCAAACCGCTTGGTGATGGTGTAAACTGTTGCCTTCAGCTGAGGCAGCTGTATGATTCAGAGAACTACTACCCTTTCTGGTTCACTGCAAAGGCAAGGGTATTCTCGGCTCACCTGAGATTTAACAAGGCGGTTAGCTTTCCATGGGAATGGGAGAGAAGCACTCATGCAGGCAAGGACGGCCTTGGCTGAGAGTAGTAATAACAGATGTATTTCCAGTGGCACGGTGACAATGAAAAGAGTAGCTTGGGCCCATCAAGTCCTGTCATGAAAGTAGCTCGTAGTCCCTTCATTATCAGTGCATCCCTGTGCTGTTGACATTGTAATATTTTAGAGATGTTTTTAGAATAAATTAGCTGATAGAAATAAAAGTGGCATACCAGTCATGGTTTTCACGGGTGGTATGAATGGCTTTGATTTCAGCTTTTTCGGAAGGACTAAATTGCACAAAGGAAGCATTTCCTCATGCCTACTCTGAAAGGGCTTGAAGGAGATAAGCTAAACAATTCCTTTACATGAGCATTTTCTGTCTTCAGTTTCTTTACCTATAACCCTTTTCCATTGCAAATACTGATTCAGAATTGTTCTCTGCAATGCAACACTGCTGTAGCTTCATTAAGTTCACAGGACTTTTCCCAGATTTGCTCTGTGGTAAAGGTCTGTACAGTTTTCCTCTTTTCCTTGTTTCTACTATTCTACCACGTTAGTTCCTCTGACACTCTGAACAAGGATCAATCTCTGTCTCATAACAGAGTATCACAGTTACTTCCATCATGGTCCCTACCAAGAAATGATCTAATGATTTTCACTGTGTGTAATATGAGTGCGCACATACACAGTAAAGATGTTAGTGGCACATGCTGACACTCTGGTATCAGTGCACAATGTGAAAAGAGGATTATCTGAAGCAAAAAACATCAGCTACAAAAGGATATATATAATGTATTTTGATCATATTTTTCTTTTGATAATTGAAATTTGTGTCATGGCTTTATACAGCCTTTAGCATAGGGCATTATGGAGTCTGAAAAGCCAAGGAAGGTATTCAAAGGCACTAAGCTTGTACACCTCTCCATAGCCACAGCAGAGGGATGAGTGCTAGAGAACCTCCTTTTCAAAAATCCAGGATACTTTAGAAAGCTAGCACTTTCTCTTAATTACAGCTTTGGATTACAGACATAAAGTGAACTTCAGGCAGTCATTGAAAATTGAGTCAATACAGACAATAGTTTCTAGGCCTCATTGTCTCTAAACTTCATTGCAAGTGAGACACCTATGGCTGGTCAGCTGAAAACCTCTCTAAACACCTTGGAATACGTTGATGAGTGGCTCAGTTTAGTTGTCTAAACAAAGGCTCCTATTGTCATTTCATACACTGGTGCATCCAGGATATGCACATGCGATATTAGGAAGGACACAGGGTGCTTGTGAGAACTGTCCCCTTCTGGGTAGCATCTGAAGGCTATGTGAGAAGAGAGAATTATGAAGGATAGTGTACAATACAGAGAAGTTATCTTGTTTGCAGTCTTAACCTTTTCATTTTCTGCATTGTGATCTCAAGAGTACTTCTAACGTAAAGAAAAAGAGAAAAAAAAGAAAAGAAGTCAAACAAAAAAGTATCTGTGGTTTAATCTTTATTGACTGAAGGAGGCAAAAAAAGAGATCAGAGCTATCCAGTCTATCTCCTTGTAATATCATCCTGTGCCCAGGAATATCATTTAGCTTGATGAGAAGGATGTGTGTAGCAAGAGCCATGAAGAAGGGGAATCCGATGCAGACACAGCAATATGTTGTGTGGAAATGTGAGCAAGAAATGAGAGGTGGCTGGAAGAGACATGGGCAGTTAGAGGTAAGCGGGCCTTCATGAGTGATGTTTGTTGATAGCATGCCCGCTGATCTGAACATATATGGTTTTATTTATTCAAAAAACACGTGTTTGGACTAAAAGACCTTTTCCCTGAGTTGCAATAGTAGGGGCATTTGTAATACATCAGCTTTCCCTGCCCCCCTACCTCTGTCTGTATAGTTACCTTGATAAGTCCTCCATCATGAATAGTTAGATTCATTGCCTTAGACTTCCATTTGCCAGTAGGGAGTTTTAGGGACAGGTATATTCATAACTGTCTGACAGAGAGAGACTACATTATAGTATTCGTTTAAAAAAGCATAAAGAGTAGCTTTCCATCTAAAGTTACGTAAAAGAGTCTTCATTGTTTATTTTTTATTGATTTACAAAATTAATAGGATTATTTAAATTGTTTATTAGAGAAAAAACCTTAAGCCTTTGAGGCTTCAGGCAATTTTTCCAGGAGCTTGTAAATGTTACAGAGAAACATTTCAGTTTATTATAGAGGGAGCTTTTCCTTGATGTCAGGTCAGCCCTGACAGTAAAGAATTAGACAGTCATTGATGTATCTGGTTGTATCCCTGTGTTGAGAGGTTTCCTAGGGCTGATTGTATGAGAATGGGTTGGAATGAAGCTCTATTTTCCCTTTAATCAATATTACAGAGCCTTTTTATATATAGAAGTTAATATATATTAATTACACTTCACAACACTCTGAGAAGTAATATTATACGACAAACATAGCCCCCCCCCAGTCACAATGTTTTTCTCAAGCTACAGAATAGTGAAGTGGCAACACTGGGATATAAACAGAAGAGGCGACTGTGCATTTCTGTTGAGAGAACGATAGGAAAGACAAGTTTGAGGGAAATCTGTGATGTTTACCCTACTGGCACAAGATTTTATGGAAGGAATTTCTCCTTTGAAAACTTTTAGGATGTCCTTGCTACCAACGTTTTCCAGAGAAAGCACTGTGGATAGGCAGCTTAGTTAAGTATGCAATAATATGTTTCGTAGAGTCTCAAGAAGCAGAAACAAACACATACATCAGCTACTCTTTTTGCAAGGCAAGCCCCAAACCTTTTAATATATAAGCTTATTTCTGTTCTTAATATGTCCTTGACTTTTAGGATAGTTTAAGGGTCATTTTATCCATAACAGTAGAAAGAAGCTTTAACACAAGCATGAAGACAGTAGTCTCTTGTCCGTGGTAAAGTACGTGCTGTTCCTTGGCAGTACAAGAAGCGGAGCGTGATCGTGAGTCATGAATACAGGCCTAAGCCATGTGCTGCTTAATGCTGGCTTCTCGTTTCCCCCAACTCCCTGGTTAGAAAGTACTTAAGAAAGCAACTCAGACTGGTCCTCCAGTTTGACAAATATTTGCTTTTGGATACATAACAGAAAATGTACACTCAGATTGAAAATCTTCATGTGAAGCAACTACTTAATTAATTACATAATCATCAATAAGTGATTGGTAACTCTGTCTCTGCTGCTAACGGTGCTTT
This sequence comes from Phoenicopterus ruber ruber, assembly GCA_009819775.1. NCBI lineage: Eukaryota > Metazoa > Chordata > Aves > Phoenicopteriformes > Phoenicopteridae > Phoenicopterus > Phoenicopterus ruber. Next base: position 181,654,337 of record CM020215.1, on the reverse strand, counting down.
TAGTATTCGTCTTGCTCATAGAGCGGTACTTGAGTGGGTACATCAGAATGTTTTTAAGACTGTCATCTGCAGTGAAGAGAATTTTCTGCGTAGAAATTGGGAACCTTCAAAAGTGAGAACTTGAACTAGGTAGGACATTATTAACTCTCAGAATACTGCAAAAGGAATAAAAGGGAAAAAATCAAGGTAGTAAAAAATGTGCCAATTAAAGAATTATTCAGGAACCAAGAATCAAAGCTTGGGGAAACTTCAGCCTAAATAAAGTGTAAAGTGGATTCTACTCTTCTGGAAATAAATCAAAATGTTTCTATGATCATTCTAAATTAACAGAAATATAAATAATCCCATGGAGTAAAAAACATTATCATGTCCTTCACATATTGCACACACGAATGCTGAACCAATTTAACATGTGATTGTAAAAAGAGAAAATTGTACATAAAGTAACTGAGATGTAATATTTCCATGGGTTATGTTTTTCCATCCATAGTGTGGGTTACACTTTTCTCTCTACTACATAATCATCAATCGTGTGAAATGGAAGGAAGGAGATGGTTTCATTCTCCAGTCATTACCAGCTCTTTCTGCCTGAGTCAGAGCCTCTGCAACTTTTAAAATAGAAAGCAATGTTTTATCTTTTAGCCAATGGAAAGAAATTATAAAACTTAAGGTCTATGACAAATCATATAAACCAGTATTAGACTGCAAATATTGAAAACAATCCACAGACAATGTTGAGGTTGAAATGCGTATTCACAATGAAAGCAAATAAGAAGTGTGGAGAAACTGGAATCTATTTCCAGAAATAATAGCTAGAAAACTCATAATTGATGCAGAAACTCATTTACATTTTCTTGTGCTCATATCCCTGCCTGTCATCATAGTATTGTCTTTCATTTCAAGACAGACTGTACAATCTGCAAAAATAATAAATCCATTTTAAAGTGAGAATGATGTTTCAGAAAGGGTCGAAGCCCCCTGATCTGATTTCCATGGCTACATGATTTTTCTAATTGGAGCTAAAACTACAAAGGAGCCCAGGAACATGTGCTTCTGTTTGGTGATGCAGCTGAGCCTATACACTGCACAAAAGTAACAAATACACTTTTCTGAATACAAAAATACAGGTGTTTTATGGGAAAGTTTTGAACAATGCTGTGACCTAAAAAGAAAAATGTAAATTATTGCACAGAGATTACAGTTCCTCATTTTGTTACTGAAGACTGAGGAATGTCTGCAAAAGTCACAAATTGATTCTTCATAAATTCCAAATATCTGAAGGTGTGGGACTGATCTTAGTGATGTTTGTTTTGAGGAGTACTTGCACACTGAGAAATGACAGCATTAATAGCATTAATGAATCTGAGTGATTCATGTAGCTGTAACATGTTGCTGCTTTAATTCAGGAAGTAAGGAAAGCAGATACTTATTTCCTCTTACATCAGGTTATACTGACTTTACTCAAAATACATCTCTTGTTGCATAGTGAAGACAGAAAATGCAAACACAATAAAATATTTCCCTTTCAGCTTTGATATTCTCCTGTTATATCAAATGTAAAAACTACACTTCTCTTTATAACTTATGGATTTGTCTTTTCTTTTTTTGTGTGCCTGTGTTCATGCAACTAAAAGATGTAAACTGTTGATTGTCCATAGCTTCACATTCCAACCCCTACCATTCTGTGATTCTGTGATTAGTATTTAAACTCTGTACCAGGTCTTCAACTGACATTCAGCTGATAAAATACATGAATGAAGCAGAGCTACAATGATTTACTTCAGAAAAAGATTTGAATGTGTCTTTGCACACTTTCGTTGGGTTAATTTAAGCAGCATGGTGACAAGCAACTCGATTCAGTTTCTCATCCATAGGCTTACAGTGCTCATAGGTCTGGTGTCATATTTGCCAGCATCATGTGGATGTGTTGGATAACTGGGGCATTTCAGGTGGCGTTAGTCATCTTTGGGTAGCTGAACCGAGCCCTAACTCTATAAAAATAAGGCATCTAGGGAGTGATTTGCTGCCATACAGAGATACCTAGGGCTATTTGGGATGTCTGACAGTATCCTGTTCTGTCTCCTGCTGCCACTCCAGAAGATCACAGGTCTGTCATTGGTCCTGTTCTGTCAGACACCTGTGATATCCTAAATGGTGTGTGTGCTGTTTTGGCTGGGACAGAGCTAATTTTCTTCACAGTAGCTAGTATGGGGCTATGTTTTGGATTTGTGCTGAAAACAGTGGTGATGATACAGGGATGTTTTCGTTGTTGCTGAGCAATGCTTACACAGAGTCAGGCCTTTTCTGCTTCTCACCCCACGCCACCAGCAAGTAGGCTGGGGGGCACAAGGAGCTGGGAGGGGACACAGCTGGGACAGCTGGCCCCAACTGGCCAAAGGGATAACCCTACCATATGACGTTGTGCTCAGCATATAAAGCTGGGGGAAGAGAAGGAAGGGGAGATGTTTGGAATGATGGTGTTTGTCTTCCCAAGTAACTAATAAGCGTGATGGAGCCCTACTTTCCTGGAGACGGCTGCACACCTGCCTGCCAATGGGAAGCAGTGAATGAATTCCTTGTTTTGCTTTGCATGCATCCATGGCTTTTGCTTTACCTATTAAACTGTCTTTATCTCAACCACGACCTTACAAGTACTATTTAAGTTAATGAGAATTGACTTTTCACACCTGCTGAGGATTTCTTCTATAAAATTATTAAAAATTCCCTATGTTTGATCCCTTATAATTTGGTTATAATCTCTTGGATCATTCTGTACAATCTTTTCACTCTTTTCTGTTATGTTTTATACATGTATCCAGTCAGTACTACTCTGTCATCCTCAAAGCAGAGAGTCTGTCTTCTTTTGTCTGAAATACAGTATTAAATGCATAATGAAACACACATACATAGATAACACTAGCCAATACATATAGACAATAGCTAGTGATATACCTTGTTCATATTTTAATTTTTTTCTCATCCTTTATCTTTTCCTGACCCTAATAATTCTTCCTTTTCTTTTGTAGAAGTCTAGAAAAGACTCGGTCCTTTTTAAGTACTCACGGAATAAGACTACTTAGATGTTTGCAGCATGACATACATGCAGTTGCTCCATTGTCGTATGGATCACATGTATTTTCGTCTTAGTCTGGGCTGTTAACTTTTTCCGTCCTGTCTCAGTGCATTGATCCTTCATTAGTTCTTCAATACTCACAAAGATCGGTAGGCACCACTGCATTTTTAAATCTTCCACTTTTTACTGAGTGTCAATCTGCCTGTTTGCATTTCTTTGTGTTGGTTTGTATTTTGGGTTTTTTTTGTTCCTCAGATGAATTAGCTGGTTTTATTGCAGATTGAATTCTCTTATCCTCTACAGATTGATGAGGTCTTTACTTAGTTTATGGAAACAAATTTTGTATTTAGTATCATTGGCATTTGTTCAAGTAAAGGCTGCACAGGATCTTAATAATGACTACTATGAGCCAGATCTGTGTTATTAAATATTCTATGACTTAAGTATTAAAAGATATTTGGGTGTTTATCTGCTGCTTAAATCTATGGGAAGTTGGTGCCAAAATGCCTTTGCAGATTTTGACCCGCACTGTGTTACATTACTTCTCTGTGCTCTGAGTATTTTCAAAGCTGAACAATCTAATTGCTTTTATTGCTGTAATGGATATTCTGTTTACACCTGCAATCTGTAATCTCAGTCATTAGCCATGCTGTTACAGAAAACCATATGTCATTTGGCTGCTGAATACTTTTTCTTTAAACCAAGCCTCAGTCTAATATTTTATCATTTATTAATGGCTTTTGAAAGTTTGCAGGCAGTTTCATGTAATGGTGTTCATTCTTACAGAAAGAGAAATTATATATTCATACGCTAACTGGTTAGTGTCCTAAACCAAAGAAACAACCACAGCAACAACAAAAAGTCTTTTCTAAAGAACATTCTGAACAACTGCTAAACTTTCCAAGGAAGTGCCAGGGTCATTCTGTACCTGATGACCTGCGATCATTAGAATATTCATTAACTCTGCCTACTTCTCAGCTCTAAATTGAGACACTTTAAGTAAGTGTAGTCGCCACAGATTCCCCATATAATCAATGAAGGGATGCATAGACAGTGAGAGGATGTCAGAGGAGAACAGACAGAGATCTGAGAGATCTCTCCCAGAGGGTTTATTTGTGACTTCATCAAAAAGTTAATAAATTCAATGGCAACCAGTGCAGCAGCTGAACATATAATAATAGCTAGGATGCTACCCAGAGGCTCCTTAATCAGTCTCTCCTTTGTCTCTGTTTTTGAGAATCCAGTTGGTAATATTCTCTTTCTGAAATAGGACTATGTATATGAATATATGTACAATTTCCTGTTTATTGGAACTGTCTATATCTACCAAGTTCATAATGAAGGACGTCTGGAGGGGTTTGTTTTGGTTTTTGCTAGTACTGTCTATATTTACCAGTCTCTTATCAAAGAATGAGAGTCAAGGAGACTTTCAAAAAGAGATTGAAAACCTGAGACATATGTAAAAACAAAATGTGAAATGTTTCCTTACATATAGACTTCGTAATAGAATGTGCTTCCCAAACCAGTGTCATAGCCCTGTCATAGGCATAGACTTTACTCTTGATTATTTGTCCACGAGGTCCTTTGATATGGTGGTGTCCTGGTTTCCGCTGGGATGGAGCTAATTTTCTTCCCAGTAGCTACCCGCGTTTTGGATTTACTATGAGACTTGGTATGTTAAGAATGTTGATAATACACTGATGTTATTAGTTGCTTCTAGAGATCAGGACGTTTTCCAGCTTCCCAGATTTTGCTAATGTGCAGGTGCAAAAACCTGGGAGGGGTATAGCCAGTACAGTTGACTCAAACTGGCCAAAGACAGTATTCCATACTATAAATGTCATGCACAATATTAGTGGGGGTTGCCCAGTGGGTCAGGGTCCTTTTGTATGTTCATGCTTTCATTCATTTGTTCAACTGTTTGTTCCTTCTCTCTCTCTGGAACTTGCTGTTCTGAGATCACTGCTCGGGATGGGCTATATCGGTCATTGGGTTGTCAGGCGGTGAGACATTGTGCATTGTTCATTTTATATATTCTATTATCATTATATTTTTATTATTGTTATCATCATTATTAATATATAAGATAATTACTATTATCTTTTTCTTTGCTGTCCTGGTGAACTGTTTTATCTCAACCCACGAGTTTTCCTTTCTTTCCAATTCTCCTCCCCACCCCACTGGGGAGAGGGGGAGTGAGCGAGCGGCTGCGTGGTATTTGGTTACTGGCTGGGGTTAAACCACGACAGGTGGTTTTAATCAGATGTGTTTTATTTTATGTTAAACAGGAGAATGACCTGCTATACATGCTAACCACTGGAAATTCAAAAGGTGTTCAGATTTCAAGGCTTAAGAGGAAAACCGGTATCATCAGCTAAACCAACATGTTTAATCACAGATAAATACTTAAAACTAGGTTATTATTATCTAAGTATTATAAAAAGCATTTTCCAAAGATCCCATTGCTTTAAAAGTTATATTAATACAATTTGCTAGAAAGAAAAAAAAAATACAAATAGAGAAAACAAGTCTGTACATGCATGCACATCAATTGGGCAGATACTGGAAACTTTTAAATGTTGCAATATCTTTATAGCCAAATTATTTCCATGTGGAAATGAAAGTCTTCCTTTTTCTTCCTGTCCCCAAACCCGACTTCTCTTTGTTTCTTTCTTCCCTGACTTTAAGAGAAGGAAAAAAGAAATATACATAAGGTGTGTTCTACACCCCATCTTCTGCTCTCATGTGAGCTGTACAGAGAGAGCAAGGGCAAGGCCGCCTCCCACCACCCATGGGATAGTGTATTCCTGCAACTCACGGTCCCTGAGGTTCCTCTACTTGTTCTTGTAAAGAGAGGGGATGACAGAGGAAAGGCAAGCAAAGGAGGGATTATTGTGCGGTCAGGTGTTAGCATCTAGCTATGTCACTCATTTCTCCCAGTGCAAACAGACTGTAACAGTTTCAAGACTTACTATCACAGTGTTTCCTCATAAGGAACATCTTCCTGACCTCTGTGGAAGTCCTAATTTCCTCTAAACTTAGAACTAGAGTTTGCTGAAGCATTTGAGTACCATCACGTGGCACGTACGGGACAACCGGGCGATAGGGCCCAGTCAGCATGCGTTTATGAAAGGCAGGTCCTGCCTGACCAACCTGATCTCCTTCTACGACATGGTGACCCGCTTAGTGGATGAGGGAAAGGCTGTGGATGTTTTGTACCTGGACTTTAGCAAAGCCTTTGACACCGCCTCCTACAGCATTCTCTTGGAGAAGCTGGCTACCCATGGCTTGGATGGGCATACTCTGCGCTGGGTAGGAAACTGGCTGGATGGCCGGGCCCAAAGAGTTGTGGTGAATGGAGTTAAATCCAGTTGATGGCCCATCACAAATGGTGTTACCTAGGGCTCAATATTGGGGCCATTTCTGTTTAGTATCTTTACCATCAATCTGGACGAGGGAATCAAGAGCACCCTCAGTAAGTTTGCAGACGACACCAAGTTGGGAGGGAGTGCTGATCTGCTGGAGGGCAGGCAGGTGCTACAGAGGGATCTGGACAGGCTGGATCGATGGGCTGAGGCCAATTGTATGAGATTCAACAAGGCCAAGTGCCGGGTCCTGCACTTGGGTCACAACCACACCAGGCAATGCTACAGACTTGGGGGGGAGTGGCTGGAAAGCTGCCCAGCAGAAAAGGACCTGGGGGTGTTGGTTGACAGCGGCTGAATATGAGCCAGCAGTGTGCCCAGGTGGCCAAGAAGGCCAACGGCATCCTGGCCTGTATCAGAAAGAGTGTGGCCAGCAGGACTAGGGAAGGGATCATCCCCTAGTACTCAGCACTGGTGAGGCCGCACCTCGAGTACTGTGTTCAGTTTTGGGCCCCTCACTCCAAGAAAGACATTGAGGTGCTGGAGCGTGTCCAGAGAAGGGCAACGAAGCTGGTGAAGGGTCTGGAACACAAGTCCTATGAGGAACTGGGGTGGTTTAGTCAGGAGAAAAGGAGACTGAGGGGAGACCTTATTGCTCTCTACAACTCCCTGAAAGGAGGTTGTAGAGAGATGGGGGTCGGTCTCTTCTCCCTACTAACAGATGACAGGACAAGAGGAAATGGCCTCAAGTTGCGCCAGGGGAGGTTTAGATTGGATATTTGTAAAAATTTCTTCACCGAAAGGGTTGTCGGGTGTTGGAACAGGCTGCCCAGGGAGGTGGTGGAGTCCCAATCCCTGGAGGTATTCAAAGGCGTTTAGATGAGGCCCTAAGGATATGATTTAGTGGTGGACTTGGTAGTGATAGATTAATGGTGGACTCGATGATCTTGGAGGTCTCTTCCAACCAGAACGATTCTATGATTCTATGATTTTACACTAAAATTACCCAGTGGGAAAATGGGAAGTAAAATTCTCTCATAACTATATGTTTGAATGATATTTTGAGTTCAAAAGAATCAAAGCAAACAATTAAACAGAGCTTGAGTTTTGAAATCAAGAGTTTTGATATCTGAAAAATTTAGAATGAAAACAGTCATTTCAGTATGTCCAAATTCACTTTGGTCAAAACTGCCAAAAGTTTATGTTTCAACATTCCTATTTACAATTTCTGGAATGCTCCAGTTCCTAAAACAATTGATATATAGACTTGCTGTGTCTAAAGGTCAAAATGATTTCAAAATCTCCAGGGAAAAGAAAGTTACCCGCTTTTTAGAATAATTTTGAATAGCAATGTTCACTTTCCAACTATTCAATTTCTGTAGGAGTTGCTATGTGAAGGAAATGAATCATATGCTGGACATAGATAAAGAACAGTAGTACCACTTTTAATCAACTTCAGAGCACTTAAATGGGTTCAATGAAGATAACTCTTGACTTTATCACACATTTAAGTTGTTCCTAAAATAGGTGCTGAAGGCCTCTATTCATGTCACCATAAAAGATGCTTAAGTTATGTGTAGCCATCCAAAACGTGGCTTATGATATCTTCAGCTACTTTATTCATAAAGGAAAAAGTTGTGGATAGAATGGGAAAAACAATTGCATGATTTCAGTGACATGGAGGCTGAAACTGTGACCCAAGGGTCGACAGGAGCTGCTGTTTAAGTGGGATGAACACATCTAGTAGCACTAGAGTTTCCCAAGAGAAGGTTTAGAGAGAAATTCCACCTTGGGCTTGGGAAAAAACAGAACAATCCATTGAAAAGTACCACTTCCAACAAAAAATAGTTTGTCAAAAAAGCTCTTGTAAACAGACAACCAGCACTGTGTTATCTGAGCAACCTATAATGCTTTAAAAATGAGATAGCAAGATCCTAGGTGGCATCTGTCTTCAAAATCTTCCACCTCCACCTCTGAGCATGTGAAAAATGCAAGTGGTATGTTAGAAACTGAACATTTCTCACTACCAGCAAACTCTTACATTTATCATGCTACTTGATCTTCTGAGCCTGACTGTAGAGACAGAATAAGCACTGTGAGTCAGATAATACATTTTTAAAACTATGCTCACTAGATATATTTTGAGAAATAGCCATACTATGTGTAATGGTCAAAAAAAATTCAAAAATACTGGTATAAACATTTAAAAGTACCAACACAAGAAAGAGAAAATATTGTTATGATATTTCTTCTGATTCATTTTATCTACTTTTAATTGCAAATAGAGGCCTATTCAACTTCTGTACATAGGCAGACTTAGGAACACACATGTATGAGTGACTGTATGACTGCATTGTACTTATTCAAAATATGTCTTAGAATAATGACTTTTGCAAGTCTTTTCACAGAGAATTCTATTTGGGTCAGCTTTCCCCTGATTTTCTTTGGTTGGAGAGAAATACATACCGCCTCCTTACATATTCTAACAAAACAAACAACAACAGCTGAGCTGTGGCACAGTCACCACATTTTTTCAGCCACTGAGACTCAAAAAAACCACAGCAACAAAATGATAATAAAATGTCCGAGGGTCCAGATCACAAAGGAAGTCTAAGACCAAGCACTATGAAATGTGGAGGTGGCCACCCAGCTAAAGAGGGCATGGCAGGCTGCCCTACGCTGAATAGTGTGGATAAGAGATATTATGTCATTAAGCCTGGGGCCAGGGACGGCTTCTTGGAGCATATGCATTCAAGAGCATAGAGGCAACCAAAGAGTCTTTACTCGTGTTGTTTCCCACAGAACAAGGAGGTCTTTCTTTTCTGGGAATGAGCACACTGGCCATTTTGGCATATGGGATGGCCCAATGTCAATCATCAGCTCCTGATAGAAGATCCTGGAAGAAATTATAGTAACCTGAAGAAGGCAGATCCTATCTGACACCAGTTGGGAGGGAGTGTTGATCTGCTGGAGGCAGGCAGGCACTACAGTGGGACCTGGACAGGCTGGATCGATGGGCTGAGGCCAATTGTATGAGGTTCAACAAGGCCAAGGTGCCGGGTCCTGCACTTGGGTCACAACAACCCCAGGCAACGCTACAGGCTTGGGGGGAGTGGCTGGAAAGCTGCCCCAGCGGAAAAGGACCTGGGGGTGTTGGTCGACAGCCGGCTGAATATGAGCCAGCAGTGTGCCCAGGTGGCCAAGAAGGCAACGGCATCCTGGCCTGTATCAGAAAGAGTGTGGCCAGCAGGACTAGGGAGGTGATCATCCCCCTGTACTCGTCCCTGGTGAGGCTGCACCTCGAATACTGTGTTCAGTTTTGGGCCCCTCACTCCAAGAAAGACATTGAGGTGCTGGAGCGTGTCCAGAGAAGGGCAACGAAGCTGGTGAAGGGTCTGGAACACAAGTCCTATGAGGAGCGGCTGAGGGAACTGGGGATGTTTAGTCAGGAGAAAAGGAGACTGAGGGGAGACCTTATTGCTCTCTACAACTCCCTGAAAGGAGGTTGTAGAGAGATGGGGGTTGGTCTCTTCTCCCTACTAACAGATGACAGAACAAGTGGAAATGGCCTCAAGTTGCACCAGGGGAGGTTTAGTTTGGATATTCGTAAAAATTTCTTCACCGAAAGGGTTGTCGGATGTTGGAACAGGCTGCCCAGGGAGGTGGTGGAGTCCCCATCCCTGGAGGTATTCAAAAGACGTTTAGATGAGGCCCTAAGGGATATGGTTTAGTGGTGGACTTGGTAGTGATAGGTTAATCATTGGATTCAATGATCTTGGAGGTCTCTTCCAACCAGAACGATTCTATGATTCTATGATTCTATCCCCCTTCTATAATAAGGCAGGTCCTTATTTCAGTATGCATTGTTTCTAAAAGTTGAGACTCTTTGTTAGTTTTTGTCTCTTGTGGATGCATATTGTCACATTTGCACAGAGTTTAAAAATGACAAATATAACATTCTACTAGAATGTATAATTAATGTAAAATCATGATCACTTTAAAGTATCAGTGCTTATTTTTTCTAGTACTATATTTTGCCTAATTGAAAAAAAATAATCTCCATTTTGCAGGTCTTTTTCTTCTAATCCTGTGGGTTTTTTTAAGGAGCTCATGAACATGATGAGATACTCCAGGGAATGAATTATGATTTTGAACTAATAATGAAATGTCTATGAGGTTGCTGGCTTTCTGTCTTCTACTTTCTATCTAATAATCACCAGCATATGTCACTAGAATACCATAATGTACACCCTGTTGTGCCATTCTGCTTGAACATTAAAAGCAACACAAATATACAACAAAAGGAAAAAAAAAAGACAATAAACTGTGAAAAAAAAATCCAAACGTCAGGAAATGAAAGTTTCCAAAACATTAAAAAAGCCCAACAAAATAATTATTCCTATTTCCTCAGAATAATGACCTCCCTTGTGACCTCTAAAATGAGAGAAGTGGCAAACACTCTTTCTGTCGATTGCAGTCTCTAGTGACATGTCTTACAGAAGTGTTACCAGGGTGCAGGACTGTAGAAAGCAACTTTATTTCATTGATGTCCTGTGGAGTAGGGTAGAAAAAACCCTTGATGCTTTAAAGGCAGTTTGAGCCATAACAAAAACAAAAACTCTACCTTCCTTCCTCTTCCACCCCAGTAATATCTTTCCTAATTATTAGTTAGCAGTTCGCATTGCTGTGTGCATTTTTCCTTTGCATTTTAACAGGCAAAGAGACAGACACATGCACAAATCTGTTTTCTTACAGATGGCAGAGAAATGGCTGCAATCATGTATTAGTTTTATTTCTTGAAGTTTGAAAAATACATTTGGGCAAAAAATGTTACTATTATTATTTATGTTTCTCAAGATTCAGGAACAGTGGTTCAGAGTTGGGACCCAAAGGCTGAGCTGAGTAAGCAAAAGATTGTCTTCAGTTTCAACTTTTGAGTAGTAAGTTTTAATGAAATCACTACCTCTGAAAAATGAGGGAGAATAATCACTGAGAGAAAGCTGTTCAAAAATCCCCTAAAGGACTTAGATAAATTACTTATGTCAGCTTTTAAGGCATCCATGTCCTTTTGCAAGTTTCTCCCCGATTAACTTGATTTGGGTCAGACATTCAGCTGTTACTGGTTTGCTTTGTGAGCATAAGCATGGAATATTTTTAAAATAATTTATGTCAGTAATGTACAGTTAGGAGTTCTTTTTTAAAGATTTTTTTTACAAACACATCTCCAGTCTCATTTCTTACAATCTTGTGTTTTGATCTGGATGATTTCCATTTACTGTGAAAGTTAAACATTGCATCTTCCACTTTTATTTGGGACTTTGTGTCTATTATCAGCATTTTGACATCATTTACATAATCATTTAACATTGTGTTTTTCCGGCTTTCAAATGTTATTGGAAGTGCTGCATGAAGATTAAGACTTTTCCAACTGCAATAGTTTGATGAATGTTCCACTGCCAAGTTATCTTTCTCATAATCAATGGCTTTATGACCATAGGTAAAATAGTTTATCCAGATCTCTTTTCTCTTATAAGTAAATAACAGGATTAATCTCTCCTAACTTTAGACGTGTCAAAGTCAGATGACTGGTCTATGTCTATCTTGACTCCTTCAAAGTCACTGGAAATAGGCACCTTCAGAGGGTGAGTCATCCTATTTTGTCATATATACCTATTTTGGGATGGTATGAATAGCCCTTTAAAGGTGTTTATTCCTCTTTGCTGACTAGGGAGGGAGTTAAAAATATATGAGTGAATCTCACACCAGAATAATTCAACATATAAAATGATACTCCTGCTCGTATGTCTGAAAAAGAAAACTGAGCTACAGTTTGTGTAAGATAAATATCACACTAAATAATTATGTTTTATTAATACATAAAAGTAAACCATGTTTTTTACTGGCTTAATAGCACTAGAAAAAGCAATGGCATGTGTGACAGAATAATAAGTAATATACACTTCGTATAAATAATTCTATATTTGTGTTGACAGTGTTAGGAATTTGTACTATTCCGAAATTATTTACTTCTTTTTCAGTACTAGTGAACTGGAAGTTTTTGGTTCAGAACCATTGCAAGACCTGTGAGTAAACATATTGAAAAACTGCATGCACACATACACATACATATATGTGCACACACATATGGTTTTCTTAATTAATACCTGTTGGAAAGACTAATTCTTAGCCTGTTTTATACCTAGAGCATTGAAAGTAAATGCTTCCAAGAAGTAAGCGTTACTTTTAGATGATGATGAGAGGAATTTTCTAATGACTTGTGGAAGGCAGGCAGCATGCAGTGCAAATATAGCAACGAAAACATCCTTGCATATAAATCATGTGGAAATAGCAGATAATATGGCAAAGCAGTAATATTTTGACCTCAAAGGATATGCCAGACGTATACTGATTTCAGGGAATTGTATAATTGGAATTGTGCAGAAGATTTCAAACAGCGGCAGGATCTGACTTTTCTGATAGCTGACAACAAGATTAGTGGAAGGACCTATCAAGAAACAAAATCTCTATCAGATGCGTGAAAGACAGGTTGCACTGGAAAAAAGCCCCACCAACAACAAACAAACAAAGGAAAAATAAGTTCCTTAACTGGAATGGTTGAACAAATGTGGATTGAAGAGTTGTCAGACATAATACTAGAGAAAATAAATTGATGTATATTTATCCACAGTAGCAAAGAGTAGTCCAGTTTTTGGTTTTAATGTCAGCTCATAATGCAGTTTAAGGTCTAATCCTATTTTGACGTAATAAAGTAAAAAGTTTAAATGTATGATATTTGCAAATAAGCACACTTCAGTTAGTGTGGAACTGACACCAAATGAGGTGTTGCCTAGCTAAATCCCTGAAGTGAGTATGACTGTAGAAAAATTACAGGAGTTATTTAAGAATTAAGGACTCTCACCGTAGGAGACAGCAAATGACTCATTGGTCATTAACAGGAGGGCAATTTTTAATGAAAAATGAACATATGGGAAATTAAGATTATATAAATACATGTATACATATGAGTATGTGTATGTATGTACATTTGACTTTATACAAATTTTAAAACAATTATAAATATTTTACTCATAGACTCAGAAAAAAACCCAAACAACCCACTATGGACTGAGAAGAATATATAAAGTTTAATTCTTAAAAGTACAAACTCAATTTTCTTACAGAAAAGTCCTACCCTGTTCATCATACAGCCAAGTGTGACCAGACATGTAGGTGATAACGACCTCTGGGAGAGCTTATGAATGTAGAGTTAGGGACACAAACTTACCACCTCATTTTAACCATCCCTTCTACTATTAACAACACAAGAAGGTCCTTCCGTCCCCCAGGAAATTAATGGTGGAGATACAAATATCCTTCCATATTTCTAAGTATCTTAAGTGGATATATAATTACTGGAAAACTAATTGGTATCTGTTGCTTTCAATGTTGAACCTATATAAGTTAGTGCTTCTAGGAATGCTATTAAACTGGAATACCAGCATGACAAGATGCTCATCTCTCCTTTAGAGTTATGATGAGTATATTCTATAATTTTAAAAGGATATTGCTAAATTGCCTGTTACCTACGAACCTCAACCTGAACATTTTAATATTCTGAGAGAAATAATTACTTCCTAGTAGCTTGCTCAAATCATCTTTAACAGGGAGCCCTCCATGCTTTTGTTGAAATGAAACCGAAAACCAGTAACTCAAGTGGACACATAGCAAGTTTCCTGTGTGCTTTCCTTAGGACTGGAAATGTAAGACAGGTAGATGAATGAAATCTGTCTATGGGATATATGGCACATATGAGACATATGAAGATTTTAAAGGTTCTGCATATCCAAAGGCTTGTCACTAAAACCATTAACCTTGGAGAAGTGTGACTAAAGAAACAAAAGTTACCAGAGGACTGCAGTGGGTTTGGGAATTTCTCTGTCGCTCAGTAGCATGACTGGGTGACTGTCCTTGATTGTCTCCGTTGAGTCTAATTTGACCTGGGCTTGCTGAGGAGACAGATTATTATTTTTTTTTTTCCCCCATGTCTTTCTTATGATGTTTCTATCTGGGAGGATTTGTGTCAATTTAAGAAACACATTTTATTAGTCAGGATACTCAGTGCTTGATTGGTAACCAGCTTTCTACAGTTACATTTAATAATCAGTCAACACTACTTAGGGAATGAGAAACTACTTAGGGAATGAAAATTTTGTATGCTATGGAATATTACCTTCTTAGAACAGTAGCTCTCATTTTCACATCAAATTTTGTTTAAGTGAAAACACGTCACATTCAGTATGAGTGGCATTCTGAATTTTATTTCATCCTTCAGCAGAAAAGTTTTAGTTAAGTCTGCAGCTTTGTCTTTTACGTAGGGATATTTTGCAAACATTGAGGGATTTCTGTTGGTTTTAAAACAGTAGGTTTTTTATATGTATTAAAATGCTGCTGGAAAATTATAAACCCCTTCCTAAAATGTTTGACTGCTATATTTTTATCCTCAGTATATCAGAGAACATTTTTTTTCTAAGAAATATTGAACAAAATACTTTAAAATAAATGAGTAAGAATGAAAATAGTGCCATCTGCTTGCTCAGCTTGCAACACATTACTACTTAGCCTAGCCAGTAGTGTACTCATGATTTTACAGTGGCTAATTTATTTTCTATTTGCAACAAATTTGTAGGAAAGCTTCCATAGTATCTCCTAAATGAGTTACAATTACTGAAAGCAAATGCAGTAAGAAAGATTGAAATAGATTCTGGATGGACAATGGATTCACAGCAGCAAAAAATGCAGAACTCCTCTGGCTAAGCTTTGTGCTAAACTTCGAAGAGTTCCTAACTGGTACTTTATTTCATATATAGAATGTCTTAAATTGGCATGACTGTTAATTAAAGATTATTCTTCCAACCTGTTTTTAACTCATCACATGTGAAGGAACAACTAACAAAGGCTGCCAAAACAATGCTTTTGGGCTTTTTTATGTTAAGCTGGTGCTTCAAGAAGGGTAGTAGATAACTCATTGTTGGATTCCATCTGTTGCAATTGGACATCTGCAGGCTGTAATCTCTGGCTATGATGGGCACTGTTTTTTAAATTGTCATAGAGCCCTGAAGACATTATGTTGGCTTCTTTTGAACAAGAGGCCAGCTGCAGAATTCTTCTGTCATCGCACCTCACCATTACACTGCAACAGAGGACCAAATCAAGGTAAAAAGCCTCATAGCGGTAGCTAGAAAACAGACACGCAATAAAAAGCATACATTCTACCCAGAAGTACTCACAGTCTGGCCTTTGACAAGGTTGAACAGGTAGATGAGCCAGGTGGATCGAATTGGAGGGAGGGAGGGAGAGACAAAAGCTGTAGCGAAACCAGAAAGTTTTCAGCACAGTTCCATGTAGACATTGCCAACAGGGATGCTTAATAGCATGGCAGCAATCCTAGCCCTTAGACTAAAACTCTTCCCTGTCTTTAGGGGTAATATGAGCTACAGTATGAGAGTATTTAAGAGGCATTTGGGTTGGTGAGTGGTGAAGATTATTTGCACAGTGAAAAGCTGGGAAAACCCAACAAGAATTTCATTTTACAGAAATCCTACTGCTAAAACAAGAGTGGCCCAGAGACTAAAAAGAAGGCAGCTATGCTTCTGAAATGACAGTTTTTAAGTAACAAAACCAAAAGAAAACTGAATGTCTTAAAGCAGCATTTCAGCATGTTTAGGTAAGTTTACTGCTAAGACAGTAGAGAAATGGCTGAAGGAATTTTAGTATTTAAGACTGATGGGAAAGGTTGAACTGTAAAGAAAGCTGAAGCAAGTCTCTAGGGCATGCATCTATGAAAGAGAACCTGAATGTGACCCTTCTGTCACAGCTTTGTATAGACATAAGTGACAGGACTCTTCACTGTGGCCAGAGCATTGAGGTGAATCTGATTATGTCTTTTCCTCTAAGAGTGCACCCTGTGCAGCAAAAGAGCTCCTAAACCGAAACGCTAAATTTTCTTAGGACACAGATTAGAACAGCGACCTTCTAACTGAGGAGTTTTGCTGGGTAGACAGAATAAAAGTAAAGGATACTGAAAACAAAGCCCACCATATGTGCACTGTGGCCTCTTCTTCAGTCTTCCTCACAACAGCAGCTTTCAGTGCTACGTGGGCTGCCATAAACTCTCATTTGTTTGACACCTGTTCTGTGACGTTCATCCTCCTAGTATGATACTGCTCATCTCTGTGGATCACATCAAGAACTCATTTTTATTTGTATTCATACATTGTCATCTCCCAAGAGATCAAGTTTGTTTAAAATTTTGTTTTCTTTTGTTTTGTTTTTCCTGAGGATTCTTCAAACCAGTTGAAATATGCATTATAGCTGTATGATTATATATGGGTTTTGCAAATGAAGGAATAGGGAAAACATGTCTCTCATGACATAACAATAGTCTGATAATGAAGAAAATTATCAGATTCCCCCTGGTTGTTCAAAATTCCAGTTGCTCAGAGATTCTTGCTCTCAGAAGCTCAAAAGCTCTATGGGTCAGAAATATTTGTTTATTATTTGGTGCTGCTTCTATCATGGAAAGCATAAAACCAACTTACTCAGTTAATTAAGAAAGATTTATGGTTGTTTAATATCAAAAGTCATAACCAGCTGAGTAATTTCACTCCCACAATTAAGAGTTAGAGTTATTAAATGTCATCTACCTGGACTTGGGCAAAGCATTTGACACTGTCCCACACGACATCCTTGTCTCTAAATTGGGGAGACATGGATTTGGTGGATGGACTATTTGGTGGACAAGGAATTGGCTGGATGGTCGCACTCAAAGAGTTGTGGTCAACGGCTCGATGTACAAATGGAGACCAGTGATGAGTGGCATTCCTCAGGGGTTGGTATTGGGACCGGTGCTGTTTAACATCTTTGTCAGTGACATGGACAACTAGATTGAGTGCACCCTCAGCAAGTTTGGTGCAGTCAACACGGTGGAGGGAAGGGATGCCATCCAGAGGGACCTGGACAGGCTTGAGAGGTAGGACCATGCAAACATCATGAAGTTCAACAAGGCCAAGTGCAAGGTCCTACCCATGCATCAGGGTAATCCCAAGTGCAAATACAGACTGGGCGGAGAATGGATTGAGAGCAATCCTAAGGAGAAGGACTTGGTGGTGTTGGTTGAGAAGCTCAACATGACCTGGCAATATGCACTCACAGTCCAGAAAACCAACCATATCCTGGGCTACATCAAAAGAAGCATGGCCAGCAGGTCAAGAGAGGTGATTCTCCCCTCTACTCTGCTCTTGTGAGACCCCACCTGGAGTACTGTGTCCATCTCTGGGGCCCCCAACACAAGAAGGACATGGACCTGTTGGAGTGAGTCCAGAGGAGGGCCACAAAGTTGGTCAGAGGGCTGAAGGACCTCTCCTATGAAGACAGGCTGAGAGAGTTGGGGTTGTTCAGCCTGGAGCAGAGAAGACTCTGGGGAGACCTTCTAGCAGCCTTCCAGTACCCAAAGGACAGGGGCCTACAAGAAAGCTACAAGAGGGGCCTACAAGAAAGCTACAAAAGGGACTTTTAACAAGGGTATGTAGTGACAGGACAAGGAGTAATGGCTTTAAACTGAAAGAGGGGAGATTTAGATGAGATATAAGAAAGAAATTCTTCACGATGAGGGGACAAGTTGTCCAGAGAAGCTGTGGCTGCCCCTTCCCTGGAAGTGTTCAAGGTCAGGTTGGCTGGGTCTTTGAGCAATGTGGTCTAGTGGAAGGTGTCTATGCCCATGGCAGGGGGGTTGGAACTAGATGATCTTTAAGGTCCTTTCCAACCCAAACCATTCTATGCTTCTATGAAAATCCATTCCTTACTCTGAGATCAATTTGCTGGAGAAAGTTTGGGAATAACAGAGGGACAAATTTTCAAAAGTGGGCTGCAGTCCTTGATAGCTTCTGTACTGGTTGTCTAAACTAAAAAAAAATTCCTTTCTTTTTTTATTCCTTTTTTTATTTTTAAAGTTGAACTTCCCTCTGCATCCATCTGTGAAATCTTGTAGGAAATACTTCCACACTTCATTATAGCTCTTCATCACTGGATGATTTTAACTGTTATCTAGAAATGATGGAAGACATTTTCTGATCTAATTAGACACTTCTCTAAAATTTAATTTTCTAGCATTACACAGTACTTTTTGGAGTAAAAAGTACACAGTAAAATACTGGGATTATTTTTAGGAACCACACCACTATTCTTAATAAGTCAAAGTTGAAAAAACTGTGAGAAAAAAAAAGCGAGTCTTTTGCATAGAGATGGAAGTGATATTAAAGAGTTTTTGAGAGTTAAATGGATTTCTGCTTTCCTTTTGTATATCCTTTTCTATATACATATAGAAACAACAGGTTCTTAATCTGATGTTAATTTTGGATGTAACAGAAATACAATTTTTACTTGTATGTTATCATGACCATTTTTGAACTGAATTCAGAAGAAAAATTTTCCACTTGATGTATGTGGTGGGTCCTATTTCAATGTTTTTACTAATGCAGTTGATAGACATTTTAGGATGAGGCCATGCAGTGTTTCAAGGTTTTGATGTCACATAATTTCAACTGAGATAGTCAGGTCTTTGAAAACATGAGCTCCTTAATATATTGTAGCCTGTTATAACTGATACTGGTTTTAAAAGACATTGTTAACCTACTGAGATGAAAACAAGAAGGCTTACTGTAATGTTTATTTGTCTTTAAGTTTGTAACTTTAAAGGAACATGCTACTCCTCTGGTAATAGCTGCATTAAAATACAGATTTTTCCATTGCTTTTCTGCCCTCCGGTAACAAGCAGGTTGAATTTTATTGTGATACAACATGCATTAACTATCTGCTCACCCATCAAAAGGAGAACATTTCTGTTTTACAACCTTAGCTATATTTTCATACTTTTCCTATAGCTTTCTTGTAAAATACTCATTATAAACTCTGACCTATAAAATAATATTATTTTTCATCATACTCTTCTGTTGGTTTTTTAGACTATTTTATTTTCCAATATTATTTACAGTTTGAAAGAAAAACCTATTGCTATAAATGCGCTTAGAAAAAAATATGTTAAAAAAGTATTTCTACTTTGTATGCACATGAAACAGTGCCAGGATTTGCCCTCAGGGATAATACAGACAATTTGCATACATACCTTCATGCATACCTACCTACATATATGCACAAATATACCTCATTAGGATAATCTTTTTCAGAAAATCATAACTTTAAATTAGGCTTATGTTCAACTGTGACTGACAACCATTGCAGGGGACAAACTATGTATAAGTGTTCGGCGCTTTTAATTGAAGTCAGTCTTTAATAACTCAGTAGGCTACGTGTGTTACCAATGCTACATCTGCAATGCAATGCTTTCCTTGCTCTTTAATATAACTCACACCTCACTTACTTAGTAGTTGCACCCATTTAAGAATAATAGTTCATAGTAACAGGGCCCTGAACAGCCTAATCTAAGTCTCTGCTTTCAGAGATGGTAGGACCAAATGGTCTCCAGAGGTTACCTCCAACCCAGACTTTCCTATGGTTCTATACTGCCCTTTAATGAAGTTCAAGCAACAGAAATGCAGCAGTACAGTACATTCTGTGCTAGAAACAATTTTCAAATGGCTAGGAGAGTCTTTGGTAAGGACACAGCCCACAACTGACAAAAAAGCTGTATCTTCACATACAGCCATTTCTTCAGACTCAAACATGCACAAAGTTTGGCTTAAAAATATTTGGGAAACCTTTTTTTCCTCCCCTCCTTTGATTATCTCTCACTAGCTAGCATTTGCATTGCCAGGAACTTTTTGTGTGGTGAAGTACATTCACCAATGAAAAGACTCTGTCTCACTATGAAATATGTATTTCTGTAAGATACTCAGAGATGGAGATTACCACATTACTGTGTTTATTTTAATAGTCTATTTCAATTTTGTCAAAGAGAACTCAAGCTTTTTGATTATTAACCAACTGAACTCAATCTCCTCTTCACCATTTTTTTTTTACACCACTAGACCAATTTCAGAAAATTTTCTAAAATACTTACAGAAATCAAACTTCACCAGTCAATTATAGCAGATGAAAATTGGCTTCTGAAGTTTTCAAAGTCTACCAATTTATCATTGTTTCAAACAGTATAAATCTGTTTAATTTATCTGAAAGTTAAGCACCTAAGGCTAGAGTCAATAAGAATCAGGCATCCAAAGGATAATTTAGATAAAACTGAGCTAGCAAGGATTGTAATCTAAAGTAAATACATAAATAAATAGAAAATCCTTCCTTTGCTGATGGTGGTTTGACATTAACAATCTCTAGGAGCACTGTGCTCTTAAGCAAACACAGAGAAGTACTCCAGTCTAAGTATCTCCCAACCGCTCTTCCATCTGTGCCTGACCTGCTCCGAG
Organism: Phoenicopterus ruber ruber; assembly: GCA_009819775.1. NCBI lineage: Eukaryota > Metazoa > Chordata > Aves > Phoenicopteriformes > Phoenicopteridae > Phoenicopterus > Phoenicopterus ruber. Next base: position 181,633,467 of record CM020215.1, on the reverse strand, counting down.
GAACTGGGGATTCTTCTGTGTAATCCCGTGACCCCGCAGGGGACCCACGCTGGAGCAGTCTGTTCCTGAAGGACTGTACCCCAGGGAAAGGACTCAGGCTGGAGCAGTTTATGAAGAACTGCAGCCTGTGGGAAGGACTCACATTGGACAAGTCCGTGGAGGACTGTCACCCGTGGGAGGGACCCCACACTGGAGCAGGGGAAGAGTGTGAGGAGTCCTCCCCCTGCGGAGGAAGGAGCGGCAGAGACCACATGTGATGAACTGACTGCAACCCCCATTCCCCGTCCCCCTGCACCACTTGGGAGGAGGTAGAGAAATCGGGAGTGAAGCTGAGCCCTGGGATGAAGGGAGGGGTGGGGCAAAGGTGTTTTAAGATTTGATTTTATTTCTCATTGTCCTACTCTGATTTAATTGGCAATAAATTAAATTAATTTTTCCCCAAGTCAGGTCTGTTTTGCCCGTGACACTAACTGGTGAGTGATCTCCCTGTCCTTATCTCGACCCACGAGCCTTTCGTTATATTTTCTCTCCCCTGGCCAGTTGAGGAGGGGGAGTGACAGAGCGGCTTTGGTGGGCACTTGGCATCCAGCCAGGGTCAACCCACGACAGCTACCTTTCCAGGCCCTGCTCTCAGGACTGCCTCTGTGTTTGCCCACTGGAAGTTAAATTTAGAATTTACAAGTACTTTTTCAAGCCATGCTTGGAAGCCAGGTTTCTCCTCCCAGCCAGCGCCCTAATCACTAGAAAGTATAAACTCAGACTATTCCTCAAGTTATTTTCCTCTGTCCCCTTCTGAAGTGGGAACTTCCAGGAATAAGTTGATATATCTCTTTCCAGTTATGGAAGCTCTCAATCACTAGCTATTTCCCTTATTACATTCTGTAGAAGTGAATGGTAACAGTTCATACATACTTGCGTATGGAAAAGGCACCATGCCCATTTCAGTGCTATTAGATCATGAAATTCTAGTCATGCAGTTTATAGTCAAGTCGTCGGAGTATGATTACCTTCAATAAATGTAAGAACATGATATGACTTTGTGCTGTTATAGAAAATTCTATTTCTATCTATTTATCTATTTCTAGTTCTATTTCTATTTGTTGCCTCTTATCATTTCTAAGATAGAAAATTAAAATTAAATTCTGCTGTGTATGTACAAAGATTTTGAAATGCAGTTATCAGGCTACATTCAATATCTTGCTGTGCAGAAGATACAGAGTGGTCTAAGGGAAAAGACAGAAAAAGGCTGCAGAGGCTAGTTGACTTGCATGAATTCGTACATAAAGTATTGTGAGTCCCTGAGTATATATGAGGAGTCATACCCTTTCAGGACCCCCATTTTAGGAAAAAGAACATCATTAGCTCCCAGTAGGCTGATCCTTGCAGCCAACCAGAGAAAACATTGTGGATACTCTCTGATAGACGTCACAGAATACAGAGAATATTTCAGGCAGCACTGATTTACTTGAGAGTTTTATCCAAACTTTAGCCTAGTTGTGTTTGATGAAGAATGTAAGGTCTTTATTTCCTGGCTTCCTCCATGTCCTGTTACGGTTACATGTCTTTTGACACACTGACGTTTTACAGAATGACTGTGCCAGAAGGCTGGGAGGAATAACTGTAACAGATGCCATTTCCCACCAACATGTCCTCAGGTAGCCTTTAATTGTTGTCCACCCTTCTACACAGTGGTGTGACACTAAAAGGAAAGACTTGTTATAGAATCACAGAACCATAGAATAGTTTGGGTTGGAAGGGACCTTTAAAGGCCATCTAGTCCAAAGCCCCCACAATAAGCAGGGACATCCTCAACTAGATCAGGTTGCCCAGAGCCCCATCCAGCCTGACTTTGAGTCTTTCCAGGGATGGGGCATCTACCACCCCTCTGGGCAACTGTGCCAGTGTTTCACCACCCTCATTGTAAAAAACTTCTTCCTTATATCTAGCCTATATCTCCCCTCCTTTAGTTTAAAACCATTACCCCTTGTCCTATCACAACAGGCCCTGCTAAAAAGTTTTTCCCCATCTTTCTTATAAGCCCCCTTTAAGTACTGAAAGGCTGCAATAAGATCTCCCCGGAGCCTTCTCTTCTCCAGGCTGAACAAGCCCAACTCTCTCAGCCTGTCTTCATAGGAGAGGTGCTCCATCCCTCGGATCATTTTTGTGTCCCTCCTCTGGACCCGCTCCAGCAGGTCCATGTCCTTCTTGTGTCGGGGGCTCCAGAGCTGGAGGCAGTACTCCAGGTGGGGTCTCACGAGAGCAGAGTAGAGGGGCAGAATCACCTCCCTCGACCTGCTGACCACGCTGCTTTCGATGCAGCCCAGGATACGGTTGGCTTTCTGGGCTGCAAGCACACATTGCATTATAGATACTTGGTCATTTGTTTTAGGGCATTTCTTTACATCATTACTTACAAAATTCATAGGACTCATATAAGACCAGCATTTAAAAATTAATCGCTTACATTATTTTTAACTGACTGGCCTGAGGTGCACTCATCACAACATCAACTCCATTGGCTTTGGAGTTCTAGCACCGTTTTGATGGATTTCTCAATGTAGATGGCTGCATTTTGTGGTGAAAGCTATTAGACCCATTTGAGAAAGATGCATGTATTGCCAGTATATCTTAGAGTACAGATAAATAATAAAATACTTCTATAAGAACATAACTCTGTAGTTTTGGGCACCATAGTAAATATTTCTGAAAGCAAACTATACAGCTCTGGAATTAACAAGAACCCTTTCTCTTCAGATGTAACAAACTCTCTTTTCAGATTAAATTACATAGCTCACACACTGCACAGTTTAATGGTAGATAAATGTAAGTTTCTATATATAGCTAGATTACTTTCTGCCAAGGTTTCTTCTTTTCAAGATTTCACAGTAAACCACAAATCAAAATACAAATCCAAGGTATTAATTATTACTTCTGATTCCCGCAGTGCCAATTAACGTCAAGTCACTCACCACTCAATAAAATCAGAGATTCTGAGACAAGTCCTTGGCATTAGTAAGAGCTCAGAAGCCATTATTTGCTTCATATACTCCAAAGTAATCTTGATTAGTGCTTAGGGAGCAATGTGCTATTGATCTCAGATTAATGTCGATGTAGTTTTAAAAAGAAAAAAATGGCTGGCTGTTATCTCATATGAAGATATTCAAAGAGCATATTTTGTGCTCCTGATATGAATTAAAACTAATATGTTTGGTCATGAAATGAACTCGATGTGGCACTATGTAAGATGCACAGGGACGATACAATGTCCTTTAATACTTTGCTTATGAGCTAACATAACAATGAAAAAAGTGTGCCATATATGGTTTCAATAATTTATTGCAGATTGAGACATAAATGACAAGGAAAGAGTAAATGCAAGAACCAGAACATCAGCTGATGAAAACTGGGGACATAGGTTTGATAATAGCTGCAAATTGTACAGTTAGTTAAAGATCAGCCTGAAACCAGTGAGGAAGAAACACAGAAGGAGAAGACCTAGGAAATGAAATTGTGCTGTATGAGAACTGTAAATAGTAAACTGAGACTCCTTCTCTTTTTAAATGCACCGTACACAGAATATGTCCTTCCCTTTATAGCTGTTTATCTTATCACATTTGTTACGGCAAATTAAATGATTAAACTTTCAGATATTGATAGCAGAGCAACTGAGCTGAACCAGTAACTTTAAAATTAAAGACAATTCTTATATGTGTGTGTTGCCTTACTGGCATGGGGAAGACGGGAAGAGAGGGAGGATTAATTGCTTTGTTTAGTTGTGCTGCTTCTAGATCTCATGAGTTTGTTGGAGAAAGTCCTGCTTCTCTCTTGGCACTTTTATACCCATTTCTTTCACTGGGATTGGATGGTTTCCAGAGAGATTCCTTCCTAACTGCTGAAAGAAACAGCAATTTCAGGATGTGACAGAGATGGTAAGCACTTGGGTCTCTTGAAAGCAGCATGTGCTTGTAGGTTGTGAGTGCAGATATAGCCTAGATCAGATTCACAGCCCTTGATAAACATGTAGCAGTTATTGAAGGCTCTGGAACAGATTTTCTATCCCCAGGACACAACACGTGGGATTTCCTGAAGCATGCCAGATACCAAAATGTACACTTAAAGCTGTGTAATTTCTGGAGAAAACCATAACACCTAGCCTAGCCTGGCTCCTGGATACCTGTCCAGTAGAAGATATAGAATCATAGAATCATAGAATCATAGAATCATAGAATAGTTTGGGTTGGAAGGGACCTTTAAAGGCCATCTAGTCCAACCCCCCTGCAATGAGCAGACACAACCTCACTAGATCAGGTTGCTCAGAGCCCCGTCCAGCCTGACCTTCAATGTTTCCAGGGATGGGGCTTCTACTGCCTCTCTGGGCAACCTGTTCCAGTGCTTCACAACCCTCATTGTGAAAAACTTCTTCCTTATGTCTAGCCTATATCTCCCCTCCTTTAGTTTAAAACCATTACCCCTTGTAATGTTATAGTAGTAGCTGTATCTAGTAGTAGCTTATCTAGCATATCTAGTAGTAGCTTCTCTCTCCAGCAATTAAGTGCTCTGTTGGATGTGACAAGGAATGTATAGGTCTCCTAATCAGGGCTAGCCTGTGTTTTATCTCCTGAGGAAGCCCATTTACTTTGTCCTCCTTACTGCTATCACTGGCCCACCTCTGCAGTCCTTGTCTATGGACTGTACTAGTGCAATGGTGATTAGGTAATGGTCCTCTCGTGCTCCTTGCTTGCAAAGTTGCTTCCCAGGTCAACTCTCCATTAGACTTTTCACCCCATTTTCCCATTACCAGGCATGTTAGAATCCTGGCCTGTCAATTAAACAGTCATAAATCAGCAAGATTATGACCAGTGGGTTTCTGCTCAGTGAAGTGATCGAAGAAAGATAAGGTCTTACCTGTATTCCTTGACGTGAATCATTGTGTTGTTTACCACTAATGAAAAAATCTCTCTGAACTGTGCTCCATATATTTTTTTAATTCTACAATTTATAAACTATATTGTCTCTTCACTGACTGACTTAATTTATCTGCAAAACATGTTCTGTCTACTCTTCCTTGCAGTTGGGGTCTCCTACGTATAAACTTAATCAAGTCACAGTGAATCTGACTCTGTCTTGATATTTTCAGTTTGCAGTCATTTTGTTTTGCCCTTGGTGAAGCTTTGTGTTAATGTTTAAAGCTAGATATCTTCCATTGTGGGTAATTTCCTTCATCCGAGTTAGCAATAAAATCATGCAGTAATTTTAGTATTTGTAAGAATATTGCTTAATATTCATATACTTGTTAGTCGTCGTTTGTAAAGTCCTATTTTCTCTGCATTTTCCTGTGAATTACTAAAGTTATTTTGCTTGTCAAATTACTTTCATTCTTTCCCAGAAAGCTTGTAAGATGACATGGAGGACTATTATTCATCTATACTCTTTACTTTCACTCTAGCTTGTATTGTAGTCAGAACAATTTAATCTACTATCTTGTGGCAAAAATATTCCAAAGAATGTACTTCTATTACTAAATCTCTTATTTAATCTGTTTTCATATCTCATTGTATGCAGGTTATATCACCTCTGCATTGTGATATCTAGCAGAAATGTCATTATTTTAAGCAAAGGAATAATGTAAAGAAATGTAAAATACAAGATACAATACAATGTAAAATACTATTCTTCCTCTGCTGCACAGACATCTTCTTTTTAATAGGAATCCATTTTCCTGTAACATCTGTCTTTGCTCCAAAGAGAGAGGAAAAAAGTTGTAGGACTTAAAGTTGGATAAATATAGTATAACTGGAATTTTTAATTTCAAAAGGTTATTATCATTATTATCATGACTTTAAATTAAAAAAAAAAAAAAAACCAAAACAAAAAACAACCCACACCCAAAAAAGACAGTTATTTAATGTTTAATTAAGATTTTTTTTTTTTTCAAACCAAACTTGCTATATGCATTCTAGATCAGAGGAAACATAAACTACATACAGTGGTTAAAAAAAAAAAAAAAAGGAAAGAAAACAAATATTAAAGCATAAATCTGTAGCTGCATGGTCTGAATTTCTAGGAATTTCATGAGGTCCCAGTAGTCATTATACTATTACTACAAGCATTTAGCAATCTTAAAATGGCACAGTTGAGAAAATGTTCCACCAGGAGAAAGAGGAATCTCCCTCGTGCACGCTTGAGCGATGCCTTCGTTAGGTCTGGCAGGTTTGTTTTGGACTAACGGAAAGTGAAAGCCAGAGTGAGTCCCAGAGCTCTGCACATGGAGGGATTTTCCATAAGTGAATTTCTCCTTTCTTTGACAGATGATATTCAGCTGTCTTCAAGAGCTAGGGCTTTTTCTCTTCTCCCAGAGAAGAATGCTGATGTTGGGAATTCTTTGTCTTAATAAGTCCTTCCAAAATAAAGTTTTCCGTTTTGTTCAAATGCATACTTTGGAAATATACTTGGATTTTAATGTACATTTTATTTTCCATTACGTCCTCAATGTTTTAATTTAAGAATATTTCAACATTTCATTTAAAGTTTTACTTTATTTTGATTTGTATGTTATTTTTATAATTTTAAAATTATTTTATTACTTGGACTTTTACAGCTGATTGCCTCTAGGAGCAGGTTAACTTTTTATTTTGTTTTATTATTTAAGTTTTTGTTTTATTATTTAAGTTCATTTATGGCAGGCTGTTTCAGTTTTGTCAAGCAGCAACTTCCCTTAGTGATTTAAAAATAAAATCATAACTATTATTTACATTATGTTATGGTTATGCATATTAGTAACAGTTATTCATTTTTCTGTATTTAATCATGTGCTAGACATATACCAATGGGTAGATACAGGTAATATGCAATGAAATACCTACATTCTCAAAACCTAGAAATAAAAGTAGTTGCACTAAATTGGTGGAGGAAAATGAGTGGCCTAAATTTGAGAAAGTCAATATTCCATTATGAATCTTTTCAGATAGCTTGTCCCTTAGAAATAACCTATTACTGATGATGTCACTTTATCTTTGTAGTGTATTTCTTGGCTTGCATGCAGCAATATGAGTTTGAGGTTACCTTTCTTCAAATGTTAGTGCAATTTTTATACCATTTTAGGGCACTTTTACTGTCTTAAAGATTTGTTGTAAATGCTTCCAGCAGGTGAAATCTGTTGTTCCCTAAAGGCAGATATGCATAATCAAGGTGTTTTCATGGATCTCACTTCATATTTTTCAGGAGTGGATTTGATGTCTAAGGAAAGTGTCTTTCTTAATTTGAAATTTCTGGTAAAATAAACACTTGTTTTACACATCAGTACATCAGTACATCAGGTTTAATCCATGTATTTCTTAACACAAACATTTTCCACTGTGGCTGATGTGTTCAGCAAATTATTGTGATTGCATATTAATTGCAAATAAAGATGACTAGTGTTGCACAGGTTTTTATAAGCTCAAAAATTGGTTTGTTCCTATTACCTACTTCGTATTTTTAATTAAATTTCAAATATATCTGGATTTAACCTTCAAGATATCAAAATATTTTCTCCCAGAGAATATGGAATCCAAGTAAGAAGATTTAAGTCAAGATATAGAAAATGTTACTTCTTTGGAGAGAGACAGGGAATTATCTTACAATAAATACTCTGCTGATATACAGACACAAAAATGCACTCAGCACAGTGCCAGTCATATATCACTGCAAGCAGATATAAACCATAGCACAGACAAACAACATTCAAGACTTTGTAATGACCCTATGAACTAGTAAATGAAAGCAAGATTACTCCAAAACATTCAATGTACTAAATAAAAGAACCAGCCAGACCCACTAATTGATGGGAAAGATAAGGAGGAGGGAACATTTCCTCCAAATTCTTGTATCATTCAGTTGCTGGTAAAGAGAGAAATGAGAACAACGATGATATATACATGTATCATCATATATACATATATCATCACTGTTCTCATGTTTATAATGAGAACAGAACATATAAAAACCAAACAAATGAACAAACAAACAGAAAATATCTTCTCCAAAAGAAAACAGAAGAAGATAATTTGTAGATTTATACTGTAGGAGTATGAAACACATAGACATTTGTTTATTACATCTGCTATAGAGCAGCCTTGACCTACTTAAGTAAAAATCACGTAAGATCAATGAGAGTAAAAACACATACTAATGTTTAATAACAAAGATGAAACAATGAGTTTCTAGCATTTACTACTTGGAAGTTCTTGAAACATGGTTTTCAAAAATGTTCAACAGAACTTGAGGACAGAAAATCAGTATCCTTGGTCCTCCTTGAGTTTTGTGAGGAGCAGCTTACACCATGGGCAGGAGGGCTTGGTTTTCCCCACCTCAGAAGGCATTTGAAAGCCATTCTGCTGCCCTAGCCTCCTCCTGGTGCAATGGGGGCTGCCGCACGCCCAGGAGCCTTCATAGGTCATGGACAAAATTTGGCTTTCTCCTTTCTATGTTTTTATTAAGACAGGTAGTATGGACTAGGTAGTGGAACGAGATGACAGTCTTTTTAATGGGGCAGTGGCAGCTCTGTCTCTCTTTGCTGCTGTAGGGATGCAGAAAAGCAGAAGGGAAGAGGGTGGATGAGGGAAAGCAGTGAGATTTGGTTCAATACATGTACAGTGAAAAAGCTGGTCAGAAATTCCCCTTCTAAACACTTTTCCACTGAGGAACAATGATTTACCAGATTTGTAACGTGCCTCAGTGCAGGTCTTTATTAACCGACACTGCCCGACCCTGCCATATTGCTTGCAAGTGTCTCCACCCATCTCCTCACTGCCCTGCTTGCAAATCTGATCTGCTCTGTCCCCCTGGCTTCTGAGTGCCTGGCTTTCCCCTGCCTGTGCTGACATTGATCTGGGCACCCAAAAGCCGTGGTCATACAGTGCCTGGAGAATACCACCAGAGGAACTGGTGCTGGCTTGGCCATGCAGGACTTGTACGATATGTCTGTTCTAGTTAAATAAACAGTGCCATTGGGTTCAAGCACTGTCTCAAGCACAATTCTCCATGAGCTCCTTGATTCAGGTTTGGCTTGTGAAACAAATATTCTCCCAGACATTGCCTGAGCCTTGTTCAGGGATGACACAGGGATAACAGGAACTACCTGTTTTGGAAGGGAAGACAGTTTGCCAAATGAAGACAAGACACACCATGGTCTTGGTGAGGGACATTTCATTCACTAATACAGACATACCCTTAAGGCTCACTGCTCCAGGACACTCAGGGCATGGATGGTGCCCGATTTCCCAGTTATTCTAATATTTTTTCTCTTTTAAATGAACTGTTCCCTAACAAAATATAACTGACAGTCCTTATTAATCTCCTTATAAATCACTCTAAGGCTAGATATGTACCACGCTCACAGGAGGTAGCTGTGCACCTGCAGGCATACTAAAGTTGCCAGCTGAAGTATTGAAAAAACACGTACACCTCAGGACCTCATACATGCACACTGGCTTGAATCAGGACAGCTTCGTTGCTTCAGGACTTGAGATAACTTGGTTACTAATCTGTTTTCTGATTACAAATGTGACGTACCTTTAGAATACGAAAGAGCAAAATTGATGTAAAATTATTAAATGGAATTATTTTCAAATTTCACTTGAAAAGTCCTCAGAGTCTAAAAAGATATCATAGAGTATAATTTAAAGATATACCCTAACAGCCTCAGTACAGAGCAGTAAATTCATGAGATCCATTCTTGGCTCTGATACAAATTCCCTCTGGTGTCGCTTAATTCGCTCACCCTGGCTGGCTTTCACTATCATGGAAATGCTACAAGATACTGAAAACAGGGTTTATTGTAGTAGTGTCACAGGTATTTATGAAAAACAATTTGCTATAACTTTTCCTTTCCCAAGTGGTTTACAAACATCTTTACGACAACTGTTAAAAATTAGATTAGTTTGTGCCCTGTAATGTTTGTGCTTTCTGGTCTCCACATTTTTTCCATATAGCATGAAATAACTAAAAATAGTTTGAGGAGATAAAAGAAAACTGAAGCTTATACATTTAAGCAGTCACTTGAAAACACATGCTATTACATGTCAGTTATGTTTAATAATAGGTTTAATAGTTAAAATAACTCTAATACAAAACCACTTTTTCTAAGTTTTATGTTACAGACACGAGAGTCTCTAAAACATTAAAGGCAAAACTCCCTGGATATAAACTAATTTTTTTTTGAGAATTCTCCTCAGTTAAATTGCATCAATCTCAGACAGACTTCTGCAGGTACCATAAATAACTACTTGTGATAAACTTCGGATTATTAGTATTTCCAGTTTCTTTTCTAATTTTTAATCGTAGCATCTGATCTGATATTCTTCTCTGTTTTCATCCTAGAAAAATCATGTTCTGTGTTTAACTTTACAGCTTTAGAGTGATTAAACAGTCTTTCAGTGGTCTGAATCACTATAATTGGTTATAGTGATTATTATAGTGATTATTATAGTATATTATTAGTAACTGAGAGCTAAAATTTTGATTCAGTCTTGCCGTCAGCCTGTTTGTCTCACAGAGTGAGTTAGCTCTGAAAGCAAATGTTGCCTGCAACCCGTGGTGAGTCTCAAGGCTGAAGGGACAAACTCTGCCGTGGAGTGGGCGAGGTCAGCCTCAGGTTTGTCTTGTGGAATTAAATTGCGTTAAATTTTATCTCTGCAGGTGGTCAGCTCAGAGGGACTGGTATCATCAGTCAGTAGCAGAAGGCAGGAGGTGGGCACGTGAGTTTTCCTTGCAGTGCCTGGCTACTGCTTGTGAATGCTTTGGCTGGGGATCTGCCACATTTCCTGCTTCTTCTCTCTGACCTCCAACCCTGAACATACATCTCCATGAGTAACCTGTCTGGACAGATCATCTGTCGCCTGTCTTACTCATGGCTGGATTTTTTTCGTCTTGTTTTTTCACTCCTTCAAAAACAGATACTTTTGACTTGAATTGAGCTGAGGTACAGTTGCTGTTACTGGACTCCTCTGTTCTTAAGTCAAAATTAGACAAAATTTCATAGGTGTGAATACATAAAAAAAATACGGACAATATCTGTTGCCTTGAATATCTTCACAATTGTGAGGAGCTAGGAAGAAGAGAAAGTAAACCTCTGAGGTGAGGGAAAACAGTCTCTTTAAAAGCTTTAATTGTCCACTATGTGTTCTTATATGAAGACAATTTTTGCAAGATACTTCATTATTATTTTATATAAATCAATAAATAAGTCCCCAGGCTTTCAATATAAGCCTCTAAAACTACTGACATTCATCCATATGCTTCATTCTAGGAATGTGCATAATGTAATTGAAATTTAAAAGCAAGCAAAAGTATTTTTTGGGGAAAGTCATTTCTCTGTAGGATGTCAGTGAATTTACCTTTTTAAACCTATGACTGAGAAACTTCAGAAGAAAAAGAGATTTTATCTGCAAATTTAGTTGTAGTTCCTAAGGCTTTTCAAAATCTGTTTCCTAACATCCATGGATTAATTTTCTTCAACCACCTTCTCAGATACAGAAATCTTATTGTAACCTTATCTTTCCTTTAATCATACGGTTTTGGATCTTAATTCCCTCCATTCTTACTTTTTCTTTTTAATCAACCATTTGGCTCATGCAGCCACCTGGGACCCAGGAATTTATAAGGACTGGTGAAGATGTTTGCTTTTCATAAGGATGAATGCGTGATGCATGCCAAATTGCTTAAAATACCTATTTTTACCTCCTCCTTACTTCTCCTTCCTTTCACTTCTTCACAACATTCACCCTTTCCAAGGTATATTCTACTGCTATCTTCAACTATATTCTATAAAATATCCACTGGGATCTTAAAAACTCTGGCATACTCCGTCAGGCCATCTGGAGTTTTTATATCTTGCCATGTTCAAACTTCACAAGAGTTAAAGCAGATCATTACTGTGTTATAATGAAATGTTTCCTAATATCTAGTCTGAATCTCCCCTGACACAGGTTTGAGCCATCCCACCTGTCCTGTCACTGGATACCAGGGAGAAGAGCTCAGCCCCTCCCTCTCCACTTCCCCTCCTCAGGAAGTTGTAGAGAGCAATGAGGTCGCCCCTCAGCCTCCTTCTCTCCAAACTGATTAAAATGTTGAACAGAACACCGAGCCCTGAGGAACATCACTGGTGACTGGTCACCAGCCAGACGTAGCCCCATCCACTGCAACACTTTGAGCCCTGACATTCAGCCAGTTCCGCACCCAGCACACCATGTACCTGCTCATCTCACAGTTGGACATCTTGTCCAGAAGGTTGCTGTCAGGGACAGCATCAAAAGCCCTAGTAAAATCCAGGACAACTACATCCATCGCCTTCCCCTCATCCTGGGTGGGTGACCGTATCGTAGAAGGATATCAAATTAGTTCAACAGGACTTTCCCTTCCTGAACCCATGTTGACTGTGCCTGATGATTGCATTGGCCTTTAAATACCTTCCAATAGCACCCAGGATGATCTTCTCCACAACTTTTATGGGTACTGATGTTAGACTAAGAGGTCTGTTGTTTTCTTGGAACATAAATAAAAATGTGATGTCACTATGGAGTAAGACCATGATATTACTAATTTTGTATATGTTATGCTACTTAAATTTATTATGAGTGTCTTCAAGATTACTATTACCTGTTTAATAGCTCATTGGGTTTGGTGACCGCTTCAGTTTAATTTCTTACATTTTCTTATATTATAATATTATAATAATGCTGTATATAATTATAGTAATAAACATTGGAAACATGCTAAAAAAATGATAGAGTAACTGTGCAGGATGGCTGTGGTTTAATGGGCTTAATGTATTCTGGCCTATGTTTCTTCTACTATACACTGACATTCATCTGTTTCAGTTGTATTTAAAAACAAAAAGAATACGATAATGGTGCCTGGCCGTGCTGCTCAGCAAGAGTTTGACTCTCTCGAGTGCCGATTCGTGCTGCTTGGCAGGAGCCGGACTCTCCCCAGTGCTGATCTGTGCTGACACAGCACCGTTGCTGCAGGCACTGGGGCCATGGCTGGGCCAGCGCCGGGTCAGCGCAGCTTCCCATTCTGACCTCAACAGTCACGCTGTGTGTGTGTGGCATGGGAGAGGGGCACTGGCGGCTCTCCCCAGCATGCCCATGGCAGTTTCTTACTGGAGAACCCAGACCTGGGCACAGCATTGAGCAGAAGGGAAGGGTCACCTCCCTCCAGCTGCTGGCAATGCTTTGCCTGGTGCAGCCCAGGGTACCACTTGCCACATGCCATTGATGATTGCTCAATGCTCCAATATACCAGACCCCTCTGCAGGGCCTCTTGTCACTTGAGAAAGTCAACAGCAACTCCCAGTTTAGTATCATCAACAATAGTATTGTTATAATTCTTATATCATAACTGATAATAAAAGAAATATCATTAAATTTCATTATTATATAATAGTTTTAAAATTCTTTTCTCCTTGTCCTCTTTCTCTTGCAATATCATGACGTCCTCCTCATGTGCTGATCAGACTAATTCTATTACCAAGAATGACTAATAATAACATTTTAGGAAGAATATAAGAACAAGGTAAATGTTTCACAAAATTTTTGTGTTACACTTTTCTGGACTCTACTGATTTGTTCATCTGAGACACTGATATGAGTTGCTGAACTACATGTGTTTAATAACTCTTGGTAGCTCTTCTTTCATTAATTTTTATAATTGCTTTTGAACTCATAAAATTTTTCATGCACAATATGTTATTGCAGTGAGTTCCATCATTTAACTGGAAAAATGTTTTTCAGATTGACATCTGATAACTTCATCTGCTGCCTCCTGTTTCTTAAATTATGAGACATTGCAAAAAACATATTTCAACTTTTCTGGGACATTTGTGGTTTGATAGATCTTCATCATATTAAAAATTATTTAACTCTTTCCTAGGATGACAAAAATTTAGTGATTTTAATCATTACTTATATGGAAGCTCTTCTACTTTTGGTCATCCTGTTGCCTTTCTTGGTACGTTTCCCAAGTTTTATTTTATCTCTCTTTTTTTTTTTTTTGATCAAGGGAACAGAAATAAACACAATATTCATGTTCAAGGAACACTGTGTGTTCTACAGTGCCACAACATTGTTTTCTGATTAGTTCTCCATTCCTTTCCTAATAAATCCTAATACTCAATTTGCTTGTTTGACTGCTTCTGAACATTAAGATGATTACTCTGTTTTCATAGAATAATGTACTATAACTCTGAGATGTCTTTCCTCTGTAGTGCAAGCTAGTTCAGAGTCCTTCACTGTGCATACAAAGTTAGAATTGCTTTTCTCCTTTTTTTTCCCCATGAGTATCACTAACAATAATACTGTTCAGCCTGTGAATCTAATCACCATAAAATATCATTAAGGCTAATTGAACATTTATATAGATAATCACAAAGCTTACCCTGTTATATTAGAAAGGGAAATAGATAAACTCTCATACTTTTGGACAGATCTGTTTGTAATAAATAAATAAAGTTTTGTAGAACTCCCCCCCCCCGCCCCCCCCCCCCCCCCCCCCCCATTAGTTAGGAATAAAATCCAAGAATTTCTAAGTCTTTTGTTAAAAAGGTAAGGAATACTGAAATTTCTGGCTCTGAAACACTTCAGCAGGTTGTCACACAGCTACTCAGTTTCATTGTCAAACATTTCTTTGAATGAGTGGATGGAAAACCAGACAGAATTTGAAGCCATCCTCTAAGGAAAAATTCCATTAAAATGCTACATAATATCCAGAGGGATAAATGTTTACATTACCACTGATTGCTATATTTTTCTGATTAATTTTATTTGCAGAAGTTAAGAAGTGTTTGCTGTAACTTAATTATTCTGCAGGTGTATGCTATGAAGCATTTATGATTTTCTATAGTGTGCCTGGTATGGCCCATATCAGAGAAGGGGCACTGAACAAGAAAATGTTATATACATATTGGTGTAAAAATTCCTAAGTTACAAGTGTACACCATAGTGAAGTCCATTGCCTTTAATGAAAATGAGAAGGGTATGGAAAAGGGATTTTGCAGCATGTTTTGAAGATAAGACGTACTTTGCCTTAATGTTTTCTCTTCTCTAAGCTGTTTCACACTTGAGCACCCTTGACTGAAAACACTTAATCCATTGCTGTCATGAAATGCAGAAAAGTTTCTATTATCTTATAGTGTTAAGCCTGATTATTAAGAACCTATATGAGATACTACTTCAAATTAATTGAACAAATTTAAATTTTAATTGCTATCAGTGATCTAGGCATATAGCATATGAAGTACTGGAACAAATGCCCTCATTAACTTATCTAGAACTTTGAAAGCAATACGTCTTTCATGAGGAAATGCAGGAGAAGATGCTTATTACCTTTGATGTCACAAGTAAGATGTTCTAATCTTGGAGGATATGATTTGAGAGAGAGATAAGAATGAAATACAAGCTATTTTATCATAGGAAAGCAGAATGTAGAAAGGGAATTTTGCTCCTTTCAGTATATTCACAGCAGGGTAAATATTGGATGACTTCAAAGGATTTGCAATGGAATACATGGGTTTAAATTGAGGTCAGATGACACTAAACTTAATAGGTGGGTCACACATAATCATATCTGCAAAATATTAATCAGATACAGCATATTAATCAGATACTCCTTTGAATATGGAAGGTAATGGTCTTTTTCATCTTCTCAAGCAAAATGTTTTCTTGATCATTCTTTCAGGGACTGATTTAAACACAAAAGTTAAAGCCATGGAACACAAAATATATTTCTTTGATCTGCCATTCTCTTTCCTATAAACTCTTAATGACAAGGCTGTGGCAGATGGCCTTTAGGCTTCTTTTGGCCATCCTACTTTATTATCTCCAATTAAGTCTGGTGAAGTCCAGACCGCATCTTCCATCTGGAAAACCCTTTCTGGCAGCAGGGATTCTAGTTAAAGACAGCAAGTGAGAGGTTGTACTGTAGGTTTAGAGACTCTGAGCAGCTAAAGTCTCCTCAAGCTGCCCTTAATAACGGGCAAGCTTTAGCACTAGTTTTAATATTAGTCATAGTTAAATGTATATATTTCAAAGTAAAATGAAAAAAAATACAGCATGGACTCCTAAAAACCTGACTATTCTAGGACAACTTGACATTTTTATTTAATAGGTTGGATAACTCTCTAGGTGACTTAAATGAAGTAAACCTCATTGATTTGTATATCAGAAATGTAATCAGTAAAACAGAGGGTGGCAGTTATTTTGAAACTCAGATAATCAGTTTTGGGTGTACTTATGTTGGGGTGGAACTCAAATGCCTCGTTATTTTCTGGATGCCATACGGCATCCAAGACATTCACGTGGAACGGGCTGAAATAGCATAGAACCTATGAGAGACCCATGCTTCCTTGGAGTGACAGCTGAAGACGTGGTGGATATGGTAAAGCCTCAAAGTATTGTTAGGTATCTGTATTTACACAACTAAATCTCATCTTCCTTGTCTACTTTAAAGTGAATAAACTCCACCCTTAAGCTCCACTAGCTGTATTGACTAGGTCTGCATTTATTACTGTTGTGCCTTGAGCAGCCAGTTCAGATGCAGACAATTTATGCAGACACTGTCTCAATCTGAAGCTTTACCTCACTTGATAGTGACACTGGGGAAATTTTTAGCAAAACTGGAGGATGCAGGGGCTAGGACAATAGTTTTTAGGGGAATATGGATCTGGTTCATGTAAAACAATGAAAGGAAAGAGAAATCAATGCTTTTACTTTACAAAGAAAGGCATACTGAACCAAGTTTTACTTGAGAATGGTAGTAACAACCTTGAAAGATTTGCTAATGGAAACAGGTGGTAAAATAAAGTTGGAAGACATCATAAATGGCAAAAAGTTCAAGAATTCTATAGGGAGTTTTAGACGACCTTAAGGAGGACTGAGGTGTTAGCAAGAGGGTGTAACCAGCAAAATAGCTGGTTACACAATTCAGGAACAGTAAACATAATTTCTGGTATTGGCTGGGAACTCATCATCTGGAAATGTCAAAGGACAAGAAAGACCTAGATGTATTAGCTGAAGACAGAATGATTCTGAATTACTAACAGGGTATGGCAATGGAAAAGCATATATTCTTGAATGCATTAGAAAACATATTTCCAGTAGAAACAAGAAAGTATTAATGGTTTTGGAATTTTTTTCTTGAGATAATGAGAAAAAAAGAAGAAATTCTAGACTGATATTTGTTCACTGACAAACATGATGGGAAGCATGAGAATATCAAAGGTGCAAAATGCTTCTGATCTGAAATGACTGCTTCCAAATTTAACAAAGAAAGAAAATATCTTGGTCCCTTCAGTAACTTTTTCTTTTCTTTGGTTTAGCACAAATATAGTAAGTTAATAACTTAAATACCTCCACTTCCTTTTAATAGAGGAAAGCATCACAAGTCATGCCTCTACCTGGTCTGATAATGTGATTGCCTCAGCACTTTCATTCCCTTTGAGTCAATTGCCCAGAGCGCTCTGCTTAATGAGTCCCTCGGACTCAAGGGGCAGGATATTTTAGTCTCATAGTCCACTTGAGATTCTGGGAAATTTCTGTGCAGTGGTGGCAAACTGACTCCTTAGGTTCTGCTTCTCTGCTGGTCATGGACTCCTTGACAAAATTGCTCGATCAGAAATCCTATAGACACTTTGTCACAGACGAAGGCAATCATCTGAGATTGCTAACCTAACATAAACACAGATAATAAACCAAAATGGTTAGCTAAGGCACTAAGGCCTTTCTCTTTTTACTGCTCTGCTCTTGTCCAGAAAGAAAAGATTTTGTTGTTTCTTTAAATTCTCACTGACTCACTCAGATTTCCCTTTTCACTTAAATTCATCAAGCCACTCTCCATCATTTACCAGCAGTCCTGGCTAACTGGGGAGGTCCCAGTTGACTGGAAGCTGGCAAATGTGACGCCCATCTACAAGAAGGGCCGGAAGGAGGATCCGGGCAACTACAGGCCTGTCAGCCTGACCTCGGTGCCCGGGAAGGTTATGGAGCAGATCATCTTGAGTGCCATCACGCGGCACATACGGGACAACCGGGTGATCGGGCCCAGTCAGCACGGGTTTATGAAAGGCAGGTCCTGTCTGACCAACCTGATCTCCTTCTACGACATGGTGACCCGCTTAGTGGATGAGGGAAAGGCTGTGGACGTTGTGTACCTGGACTTTAGTAAAGCCTTTGACACCGTCTCCCACAGCATTCTCTTGGAGAAGTTGGCTACCCATGGCTTGGATGGGCATACTCTGCGCTGGGTAGGAAACTGGCTGGATGGCCGGGCCCAAAGAGTTGTGGTGAATGGAGTTAAATCCGGTTGGAGGCCGGTCACAAGTGGTGTTCCCCAGGGCTCAGTACTGGGGCCAGTTCTGTTCAATATCTTTATCAATGATCTGGACGAGGGGATCGAGTGCACCCTCAGTAAGTTTGCAGATGACACCAAGTTGGGTGGGAGCGTTGATCTGCTTGGAGGGTAGGAATGCACTACAGAGGGATCTGGACAGACTGGATCGATGGGCTGAGGCCAATTGTATGAGGTTCAACAAGGCCAAGTGCCGGGTCCTGCACTTGGGTCACAACAACCCCAGGCAACGCTACAGGCTTGGGGGGGAGTGGCTGGAAAGCTGCCCAGCGGAAAAGGACCTGGGGGTGTTGGTTGACGGCCGGCTGAATATGAGCCAGCAGTGTGCCCAGGTGGCCAAGAAGGCCAACGGCATCCTGGCCTGTATCAGAAATAGTGTGGCCAGCAGGACTAGGGAGGTGATTGTCCCCCTGTACTCGGCCCTGGTGAGGCCGCACCTCGAGTACTGTGTTCAGTTTTGGGCCCCTCACTACAAGAAAGACATTGAGGTGCTGGAGCGTGTCCAGAGACGGGCAACGAGGCTGGTGAAGGGTCTGGAACACAAGTCCTATGAGGAGCGGCTGAGGGAACTGGGGATGTTTAGCCTGGAGAAAAGGAGGCTGAGGGGAGACCTTATTGCTCTCTACAACTCCCTGAAAGGAGGTTGTAGAGAGATGGGGGTTGGTCTCTTCTCCCTAGTAACAGACAACAAAACAAGAGGAAATGGCCTCAAGTTGCGCCAGGGGAGGTTTAGATTGGACATTCGTAAAAACTTCTTTACCGAAAGGGTTGTCAGGCATTGGAACAGGCTGCCCAGGGAGGTGGTGGAGTCCCCATCTCTGGGGGTATTCAAAAGGCGTTTAGATGAGGCCCTAAGGGATATGATTTAGTGGGGGACTTGGTAGTGATAGGTTAATGGTTGGACCCGATGATCTTGGAGGTCTCTTCCAACCAGAACAATTCTATGATTCTATGATTCTATGACTTCTCCTCTTGTCTTACTTTGTTACAGGTAAGTAACAAACTTGCTCATAAGTCCTTAAATGCCCATGGGAAGACCATCTCACCAACTACTGAAATCACCCCAAAATACTGATACTTTATTTATATCAAAAAGGAAAAAATTCAGACCATGCCTTTCACTAACAAAGTTTCACTTGAAGAGCCGATTCCAGTTTTAGATACTGAACTGATCCTTGCAATGTTCCCTTTTTTGTGTTGAAAAAAGCAGCACTTGGCCCACTGGGCTGTTTTCAGATTGAATTGATTTTTTAAATGCAGCTATTTTGTTAGGAAATATATGTATGAATAAAGTAGATGCCCAAGCTATCTCTCCTATTTAGAAAACTATTCAAACATCCCTGTTCCTTCAGTACTCTGGGAACTACATGGAAATATTTTGCTGTATTTCTGGAAGGCACGAGATATAGGAAGATATGTATCAATACTCTCTGGGATTCCTTCTTTCTAAGGAAGTCAAAGTGGAGTGGTCTATAAGCTGCACTGCTTCCCAAATTCCCTCGTTAATTAGGCAGGATTTTCAGGGAGAGCATAGACAGAAAGATGCAGGAGGATGAACTTGGAAAGGACAGGAATACAAATGTGTGTCATGTTGAAAGGCTGGTGACGCAGTACCCTTGTAAACCAACTGCTGGAAATAGCTGCCCTTGCCCTGAAAGAAAAACTGATGAATTTTCTATATCATTCTCAAGCCATGGCAAAACAAAAAATTTGGGTTATTTGGACAATTTACATCCTGAGAGTTGATTTTCTACAATATGTGTCCTCCTGAATACAGGAAGTGAACAGACTCAGCAACTTTTCCTGGTAGCGGATGTTAAAAACAACAAAATGAAAGTCTTGAAAGGAGTAGCAAGGGAAAAGATATTTTGGTAATGAAAACATAATTACAGTGTTCCTGATAGTGCAAGACAACAAGAAGCTAATCTACATAATAATTTTCTAAAATAAATGAAGATTATATTTCCTTCTGTGTAAACCATTTATTTTCCATTCACATTCTGCTTGTAAGATTAACATTTTTTTTTCCCTTCAGAGTAGGAATAGGAGCACATGCTTGGATCCTGTGACTTAACTATACCTGGGAATATATTCTGCAGTTGTCAGAAAATGTAATTTAGACTTCCTTATATCAAATTCAATCTTATATGTCTGTCTTGTTTTTCCTTTTTTTCCCACATATAACCCTAAAAAAATGCACAGTAAAAATAGTTACACTGGTGCAAATAGCTAAAGAAACCAGGGTATTGTTCATTAAAAAAGCTTGGAAATACAGTGTTCGTTGATTTCGCAGGATACTATTGTCCAAATTCTTGTTTGTGCATCTATGCTTTTGAACCTGTAAGCTGTAAAGGATCTTAAAGCTAAGTTTAACCCATCTCAATTTGTGCTGGTCTTGAATACATCAGCTTCTCATAAACCAGCCAGAAGGCTCACTTAGGCTCTGTAGCTGAAAAAGAATGCAGGTAACATAGTTTGCCTAATCCATTTTTATACTCTTATAAAATTGCTGGGATGGGGGACTTCTATTGTATCTATTAAAATACTGAAGAGCTATACTTTTCTTCTGTGGTATTTATTCTTCAAGTTTGATAAAGAAGACCTGCTATTACAAATGATTAATAGTTTTTCCCCCAAGAGCAAATTTGGCTCCTGATAGCCAGGAAATTAATTTCATCTTCTTGTCAGTCTAATTAGTAATCTGAAATAGAGATTATCCAATTATTTTGAATGCTGCAGTCCAAAACAACAATGAAAGATTCTATATATGAATCATTTAGTTATATGAAATTCTAATTGAAAAAATGCAGGTCTTCAATTGGTACAGATCAGGAACAATTAACAACGTAAAAGGAATTGTAACATTATTTTTCATTCTGTT
Source organism: Phoenicopterus ruber ruber (assembly GCA_009819775.1). NCBI lineage: Eukaryota > Metazoa > Chordata > Aves > Phoenicopteriformes > Phoenicopteridae > Phoenicopterus > Phoenicopterus ruber. The sequence continues at coordinate 181,612,205 of CM020215.1, read as the reverse complement.
AACAGCAATATTATTAAATGGTAAATTGCAATTCAACATTACATCTACAGAACCATTCGGAAGGAACAGAAATTGAGTCACTAATAAATGTCTTGCTCTTGTTGTTTATTGAATTAGATTATTATATATGTAATTACATCATCATAAGTGGATAAAATAAAAAATATTCTCTTATGCTTAATATCAGAATGAATCTGGGCCACTAATATTTTAATAAGACACCTGGAAAGTATATCAAAGCTTACCTGGCTTCAGGGAGATCAGGAACATTAAAAGCATCTTCAGAACAAAAAGAAATTTCTAGACATCTTCCACTGGAAGAACTTAGGATATTTAAGCCTCTCTATGGAAACTGTCATATTCCTTGTTTGCTTAAGGTGTTTCAAATAGGAAGCTTTTTAACATAATATTTGCTATTATTTAGGTTAAGTCCTCTTTCAGTCATGAATAGTCAAATGGTCTTTAGAGGTTACTGTAAATACATTCTTACTAGTCACTTTTACCCATTAGTTGTCAAGTGTCATTTTAAACCAAGTTGAGTGACTAACCTGGATCCCGTGCATGAAAGTACAAATGTACAAATCATAAATGGGATGATGCCATTCTTTCTCTTGCTGACAGCAATGATTTTTTATGCCCTGCACTTCCACAGTACCTGTGCAAAGTCAATCCTGCATGATAAAAGCTGAAAGCTAAAAAAGAAAAGGTTCTCTTTAATAGTTTCAGAAAATGTGTAATTATTTCAGTTGTACAGAGGTCATAGCTTCCTCTAAGTTATTTTATTTGCCTACTCAAGGCATTGAAGAAAAGAGCAGCATGGTCCTTTCCTAGATATACTAAAAGTACTTTAACTATGAAATGTCATGTAAAGAGCTGACAAAATGGGGCCATCAGTTTCAGCGTTACAGATTTATTTGGGTTGTTAAAATCTTGTAAAAACTATTTATGTATTGCTTGTCACTTCTTTCTAAAACAAATCATCCTAATCCCCTGTAATTTAAAGGAACACATTTTGATATCTCTTTCTTTTGCCCTTCATAAAAATTTCCTAGAAATACCATAATACCAGTGTTAGTAACAATGGGTCCAGTCTCAGAATCCATATGGATTTTTTACACAGGAAAACACAGGAAGCGATGCTTTTGCCTGAACAAAGGCTGTGTGACACTTGACAGTTGGGTATTGTAGCATTTGGCCCAGATTTGATAACTCTATTTGCTGTGCAAGAGCAAATTGCAGCGGCAGTGGCAGGCCAGGAGCCAATTTCATACTTGGTGGAGCTCTATTGCACTCAGAAGATTTGCCCTATGAGTGATTTTAATCCATACTGTGCCTTCATCAGAGATGACTCTAAAGTGCTCTGACAATATTTAGTGCCTCTGCGTACTCACCTTCATGTTTGTATGTATTTCTTGCTCACATGGCCCTTATCGCCTAACTTCGAAATCAGCACTGAAGCGATAAAAGCATCGTGAGGACTAACTTTAGCATACAAAGCTTTCTGTAACTAAGTCCTTTCTCCTCCATTATCCTCAGGCATTTACGCTTGTGACAGAAGCATATCTACAACAGCAGATGGAAAAGATTCAAATGCCTCAGCCCAGTAACAAGATCTTTATTCATGAATATTTCTCTGTTGCTTAGACCAGTCTCTTAACTAGAATGGGCTACAAAAGCTATGAGGCTAACATAATTTGAAATAGGAAAATAAATGTAAGAACTAGCACTAAATATTGCATGTTGATAAGACCTACTTCAGCCAAAACTAAATAGTTGTAGAAATGGTGAAAGAATTAAACTTAAAAGGGAAAAGAAATGGAAAGAACTGGCTCTGACTGAAGCTTTCAGCCCTTCAGGAAGAGGACTATTATTGTCGTAAGTGCCTGTGGACATGAAGAACACAAGTCTCCTACTGTGAGCTGATTTGGAAGATTATGTACCTCCTCCCTTATTTTTCCCACTCAACATGGCATCTGATTGCAAACTAGCTTGTAAATGCAGTGGTAAAACTGTCTCAAAGACTATGATCACGTCTGGAGCTGACAGGTGAAGCCACTACTTAGACATGCAGCTGAATTTCGCACCAAGATTGTCTCAGATGTTTTTTATTTAAGGACATGCTGGAATTGAATGTTTATAAGACATATTTTTTTTTTATTTATATATATATATCAGCCTCAGGCTATAATTGTCAAGCACTAATTTAAAAAGGACTTTAAGAGTACTAATAAGCAAGGAGATACACACCCTCTGCTGTTTTATGTCGCAGCTGTGCCAGTTACTCAGTACTCTAAGAACGGTTAATACTAGATGAAACACATACTTCAGTACTTAAAAATTTCTATAATATGACTGAGGTTCAGAAAATGAAAAGTAGTATAGGCACACATGTAAAACATAATCTTTTTATGATATCCTAGGCAAAATCATAAAATACTTTTTAGGAAAATACCAGCAATGGTTTTAAACTAAAAGAAGGTAGATTTAGACTAGATATAAGGGAGAAATTTTTTACAATGAGGGTGGTGAAACACTGGCACAGGTTGCCCAGAGACGTGGTAGAAGCCCCATCCCTGGAAACATTCCAGGTCAGGCTGGATGGGGCTCTGGGCAACCTGATCTAGTTGAAGATGTCCCTGCTCATTAGAGGGGGGTTGGACTTGATGACCTTTAAAAGGTCCCTTCCAACCCAAACTATCCTATGATTCTGTGAATACTTCAATTACTGGATGTAGGCAAACACAATTTTTTTCTGCTGAGAAAAAAGCAGATAATTATGCTGCCATGCTGTCCTGCAGATTTTTTTTTTTTTTTCCTAAAAAATAAAGCCCGTTTCAATAGATACCTGTGTTAGGAACTGACCTCAGGGTTCTTTGATAACATCTTTTTTCTGCATTAAAAAATGTTAGCTTTGCTGTACATGAATTAACCTCTCTCAAGTCATTCAAAAAATGACAGAAGATAATTGCTGGAAAAAAGGCAAATTATTTTGGTTACCAAAATTTACGCAACGACTCAAAAGAGAAAAATCTGTATTAATACAAGGTGCCTGTCCATCTCTTTAATTTGCTGTGTTCAAAAAGGCCTTTGCTCATTATAGGTCAAACAGAAATGAATATTACGACATAAAATGAGTGAACATCTCCAATTCTGTCTGTAGAGTAACAAATTGCAAGTAAAATTGGTTTGAGGGATAATTTATGCCATCTACTCTAAAAATCGTCAGCTAATGGGATCTAGACTTATTTTCAGTACTTCTATTTAAATGAAGAATACAAGGTACTATGGCATACTGCATTCAGTATTAAAAACAATAGTAAAAAAATGTTTTGTGGGGTTTACATAAGACCACATATGTATAAAAGGCCACAGAAGCTAATGTTATGTAGTGAAATTGCATTAAAAATTGACATATTAATATGAACATCCAAATTAATTCTTTAAGAGCATTTGAAAAAGACAAGGTAGAGACAGACGTAAAAGCACAAATAGAACCAAAACCAATCCCAAAGTATTTTTCTAAAAAGTGTCGCTGTTATTATGGCCAGAAAATCATCCATCTACAAAAAGGCAGCAGGAGACATAAAGATGGCTGGGAAAATTCTTGCATTCTGAGGTTCAGGCTGTAATAGTACTTTCAGGCTCTGGAGTGGTACTTCAGGAGTGCAGTGGACTGGTATTGATCCTGAATACCAAAGAGGTATTTTACTCGAGTAGGGTGCATGGTGGCACAGATCCCATTAATTTCAGTATAGTTTTGCCACTGATCTCAGCAGAGAATGTAGAACGGAAATAATTGTAAACATGGCAATATGAGTTATATATAGCTTTAGGATGATGTCCATTCCTAAGGTATCAATGTTTTGAGTTAAAGTATGTCTTTTAGAGTACCATGATCTAAATTCAGTCTAGTGAGGTTAAGCGTTCTTGATGTTACACTGTTTATTGCAGCCCTGTATCCCTGGAGCTTTACATCTTATCATTACTAGTAAAAAGCGACAGGTCTGTTTAACTCCACAAAATCTCAGAGCTAGGACTTACCAAGTTTTTATCTGGACTTACTATGCTATTGTGTGCAACGTGAACTATCTATGAATCTGTAAGATAAATGTAGCATAGAAGAGTACAGGCACAGGAGGATGGCAGAGGACTTGAAAGCAGAGGCACAGGATGATACCAGAGGCCCAGGGCTATAAACACTACAGAACTGGTCAATTAGTGGCCACCTCTGGAGTGCAGCCTTGGCAGATGCGTACAGCTGGTTTTATAGATAACAAAGAAAACAAAGAATAAATACCCAACATATGGAAAATGTACCACAGAGTAGGTTTGATATAAAGTGGAATCAAAGACCAATTAAGGAGATGGTGTTAGAAAACATACGAAAATATCCCAAACAAGCCCAAGAGTATGGAGGAAGACACCTCTCCCTGCAAAACCATCAGTATATTCATCCTGGAAAATGATTTAGACTGATGATTTGCCCAAACATCTCTTGTTTTTTAAGGAAAATGGAAACTATCAACCTTAGAACCCACTTGGGAAGTGGAAGGTTGAACGTAACATAAGAGAAAAGTGGTAGATAGCAGGAGTTCTGTGTATAGTAATTTCACCTATACTATTGATGAGAATTAGCTGTAATGGGTATTTTTGATTATAAACACTAGCAGTTATTAGAATACTGATAACAATAGTTATCAGAATACTATAGTTATTAAAATACTAATAATTCCTTGATTAGACTGCTAAAACTTAGACTGGTGTAAAGATCATTTACTGATGTAAATTCTTCATTGTGCTTCTATTGTGTGTTTCTTCAGCATGCACAAAACACACAAGGGATGCTGTTACATTACGAAGATTTGCTGAGAATCAGTCAGTCTCTCTGTTGGACTAAGTTCAGGCACAGAACGGAATCATGCTTATGTGGCTACTGATACACAAAACAATTGTATTTGCCTTTTACTGGCTTAATTTCCTATGCAGTCATATACTTAAATATTTATAGGGTTCCTTTTACATGAAATATAACTTATCCTCAAAGCTATTTATCTTACCTGTCATTGAAACAACCTTTTTTAGAAGTTTTACTGTTACCATTTCATACATGGGAAACAGAGATATTTGGAGCATTTCTACATACTATTTCATCAAAATGTCAAAGTTCTGTCCAAGCAAACATGTATGATTAGAATCACACAGCATGATGTGAAAATGCCAGCTGGTAACTCAGCTGTGATACCATGTTACTGCCCACACCTATTCTAATGAATGTCATGCTCATACGGCTCTCATCATTCCAGCTACGGAGCTAGCTGCCTTACTGCAAAACCTATATACGCCCTAAAATTCTAACAGTCAGCGTCTTAAAGGTACTTAGTCATGTAAAAATTCAGATAAATGACTGAGGTGGGTTTTAAAAACAACCTTCATACATACTTGTCTGTGAGGAGCTGGACATCACAAAAAAGTCTGATTGGTATAAAGAGGAAATATAAGCCTCATCCTCAGTTACTTAGAGCTTTAATCACTGAACTGTCCTTCCCTGTTTACATGAAATAATGATCAGGAATATATATTTTCACATCAAATTAATCCCTCACACTCAGTTGACATGTATTTCTTTAGACAGTATCTTCAGTAACAGCGCTGCAACCACACAATGTTTGGAGCAATGTTACACACTTTATTGTGCGTAGGTAAGAAAGCAAAGAAGGGAATCTACCTTCTACTTTTCCTTCTTTAGCTCTGTTTTTTGTTACAAATACAAGCAGATAGCTCTCTAAATACACACAGGGAACAGAACGGATGATCAAAAAGAGCCAGTTCACATGTAAGCAATTGTCAAGTTAAAATTCAGATGTTCATATTTTATATAGGAACCCACTTCTATAATGAGTTTGACTAAAACCCCTGATTTTCATGCAAGGATTTTGTTTCTGCCTTTTTTTTTTTCCCCCTTGATGGATACTGTCATGAAACAAAGCTTTCTGTATGGCTTGAGCCCACTTCTGTTAGAATAAAAGGTAGTTTAGCACAGAGAGGCTTTTGCAGCAGTGTTAACTTCATTTGAACTTGAAAACAGAGCCTGGTACGGCAGTTACAGCGGGGTCAAATACTGTAGCTGGAACAATTTGGTTGTTGACTTTGTGAGACTGAATATCAGCTTTGGTTCTTCATAATTATTTTTGAGATCACTTAGGCAACAGATGCAATCCATAGGTGGTAGAATTAGGGTATACTACAGAAGCAGCTTTTAATTTATTCGCAAGATCAGTAAATTGTAATGAGATCTTTATGCCACAGATTAGGAAGTGAGCCAGTGCAGGCTGACTCACAGGAAACTATTTCAGAGTAGAGTCTGTTTTAGCATAATAATAGAGGGGATTGTCATTCTTTGACAAAAAGCATACCCCATGTTTATACAAATGGTAATAATAGTTGAATGGACAGCTAAAACTATATTTTCAAAAAGAAGCTTTTGATCTTGGGGACTCCAGAATATTTTTGGAAAGTAGAAGAGGAATGGGAAAGACTACGTCTGTATCTGTACTTTATTCTTTTTTATGGGACCAGCAATCAGTATATGAGATTACAGAAAAAAAGGTTCAAATTTTCTCTTCTCAAAGAAATTGGATTGGGAGACAATCAGATAGGATAAACAATTTGACAAATTGACATTTATAATCTCAGTGATGTGTCTTCTGGAGAACATGGTGGAAATTCTGTAGGATGAAAGCAAAATGCTGAACAGAAGACATGAAAAAGCTTTTAATTCACTTAAGTGTTATTATCCGCACTATACTGTTAAGGTAACTGAAATGCAAGCAAAAAGGGTATCATGGTAGCCGGGAAGTTGACATGCTATGCATTGTCCGTCATGGAAAACTGAACAATCAAACAGGGTCATAATTTGTTGAAACAATAGGAGTCTGTGCTCTATGACCTTTTGTATCCCTGCATTTTGTTTGATACGTGGTATTGAAAAATTTCACAGTTGCTGTTCTGATGTGACTGGGTTAACTAAGGATAACCCTGTGGCTGCTTCTGGTCTGAAACAAATAGGTATCACTTGCAAAATTCAATTCAGTTCCTATTTTTCCATCTGAACTTTGTTACCACAATAAGAGGTTTGATCAAAGAATGCCTGAAGGAGACAGTTAATGATGATTTCTACTTCAGGATGAGAAGGGCTAAATTAAAAAAAAAAAAAAAAAAAAAAGGAGAATTGCAAACACAGGAGTTGGATTCAGAGGAATTTCAGCAGTGGAAAACGTTATAAATTAAGCAAGTTCTACTCACCATGCTGCTTTTAGCAGCACTCAAATTTATCTTGCTTCTCCTATGTTCCACAGTTTTCCTTTAAATGCTTTTCTAAGATACATACTGAAAAAAAAATCTTGGCGAAGATTCAATTTATGTTTAATGTAAAAGAAGTGCAAAACTGAGTGTTACCTGGATAGTATGGGCAATTCAGTCTCACAACAGTTTCGTACAGATGTTCAAAGGTAGGAAGGTAAAGATTAAGCTTGTTGGAATTCTGTCAGGTCTGTTGGCATTCTGTTGATGATAGTTATGGCCAGAACAGTAAATATTATTCTATATATTTAGAGGCACAAAATTTAGATACATGTGTAATATATGCTGATTACAGATAAGAAGAGATCTGCAAAGGAACAGATAGTAGCTGAGAGGTTCTGGGACTAATATAGCAGTCATGTGATTGATAGTTTATGTCACTGATTCTCAAAGAAGTTGACAAATGACATAAAAAAGCATATATACAGAAAGATTAGCTTCTTCAATAAAACAGTAGTTCAGCTCCTCCAGAACAGAAAGAAACATCTCCAGTTACTGTTGGTTTACTGAAACCATGCCTGCAAACTAATTAATTACTGACAGTTAGTAGTAATACTGTCTCCCCCATCTCACTTTAGAGGTAATTAGATTGTTTTTCATAGCTTAAAATGTTACATGCATGATTGAACTTGAGTTTGGGTTTAAACATGAGCTGGTAGAGAGTGGAAGATTACTTTCTGGAGGATCATTTCCAAAAAGCTGAGAAATGTTGAAATGAATCTCAGAAATTCTCTGAACTTTGTTAATTGGCTGATCAGGTTACACATAAGCTGAGCATTTTCTGGAAAGACTGAGGAGCCAGTACCTTTTCTAATTTATACTTGGTTAATATGGTCTGGGAAGGGAATACTGCAGGAACTTAATACAAAATTTATGGGTAAGAAAACTGGACTCCAAGCTGATGAACTCAGTTCTCTACCTGCTTCTTTATTTTTCTGGTGGAACAGCAGACACACCCACCCCCTGAATTTTGGCAGAGAAACTACGCTTAGTAGAGAGACTGGGATAAATTATGTGTTTTGTACTGTTATGTCCAATAAATTTCTTCTTCATAAGAAAACTGAAGAGTATTAAAATCATTAGACATCTGCTTCCTCACTGATACTTAAGAATTGATCATATAGAGATTTCTGAAGGAAGAACTCCTAATGAACTCTTATATGAGTTTTATTTCCATGAACAGCACAGATTTGGTTTCTTCCCCCTGAGTAATAATTATTTTTCTTTGATTTTATGTCTCCATGGTAACACTGTTTTGGAGAATCTCTTTCTCTGTTTCCCTGGGAAAGCCCAGATATGATCACTACCCTGAAAACAATGTAAATAATTAATTTAATACTTTTTGCAGTCTTTATTAACAAGTAGAAACCTTAGCCTCTTTCACTTAACTGAATACTTCAGCCTGAAGGAGACATAAAATACATTATCTCTGCAAGTGTCTACTCAGTCACGTCTTCTGGGCTAATTTCTGTTTTTCCATACAGTAATTAAAACAATAGCTCTTCATGCTCAATTTGTCAATGTAGTAAAAACCAGTTTCAGCTAATTTCCTGTCTTTGAGAAGTTTTGTTTCTTCTTTTTTTCTTCTTTTTTTCTGTTTTTGCTTGAATAATTTTTAATTACAATGCAAATACCGTTACAGGAAATTTATTAAAATACTGTGGACCATAGATTTATAGCTAATATTGTGTCATCCTTTCTGTTCTATGCTTTCAATATTTTGAAAGACTAAACAAGCTAAGTCTTGATATGCAAGCTAAATATTTGGATTAAGCTGTTTATTTAATTGCCTTAGATATTATAAAGTTATAAAACAGTAAAGAAATTTATTTAGATACCAGGTTTTCTGAAGAATTTTGTTTCATATGATTATTTGAAAGATGCATAGCTTAAATAGAAGATTTTGTACTTAATAAAAGCAAAAACAATTCCCTACGTTTAATGAACAACCAAAAACCTAGGGAAAAAAACAAGGAACATGCAGAAAAAACATATTTTGTTTTGTAGCTCTCCACCATTCATTTGAAAAATTCATGTCAGATTCAGCATTTACTATAGCTCCATATAGAATTAATCCCATTGGTTGTAACACTACTTTAAAGAGTAGACACTAAACTATGTAAAACATTAATATTTTTCTTGTTAATATTTTTTGTTTACTTTTTAGCAACTCATACAGCAGTTTGTCCACTGAAAAAAAAAAGACCAAAACGCAAAGCCCCAAACAAAAAAAACCTTAAAAGCAAATAGGCAGGTCTGAACCCTGCCACCTCATAACAAATTATTTCTCTAAAATTCCAGGGGATTTAGTTTGGTTTTGTTTTGTTTGGGGTTTTTTTGGTCAATAAAAAAGTAAATAAATAATGGCCAAATAGTCAGCAATTTTATCTCTAAATTGCCTAGCAGTAAATTTTAAAATATCTTGACCTTGTTTATTGTAAAATATTTCTTTCGACCAATCACTTTCTTGACCCCATTTTATTGACAAGTATTTAGCATTCAATAAGTTTTCCTTCAATATATCAACTATATGGTAGAGATTTTGATCAATGTTCTGCTTTAAACATTTAAGATTACAGCTCTGAAACTCAGCTTCTGTGACCATTCCTGAAACAGCCAAGCACAATTCACAATTTCAAAAAACTTCTTTTGAGTAAACTTATTTATTAAAATGCTTATGAGACATGAACTCAGACATAAGTATAGTCAAGCAAGTTGATTTATAAAGTTAAATGAATATTCATGGTCAGCATTTTGTACGCTGTGCTCTCAAATCAACCTCCTGCTGCCAAGAGAAGCCAGTGGAACAACAAGTGCATCTTGCAGCGTGCCCAGAGACTCCCACTTTCCTCTCTTGCTTAATCAAGAGGCAGTGCAATCGTTTAGTGAATCCTGAATGCTCGGTATCCAAAGAAAAAGACTTCTATTTACCTTCAGACAACTTTTCCCAACATTTTTTTTTCTCTTCTTCACAGTTCCCTCATTTCAGCCATTTTTTAGAAGATGATAGAACCATGAGTTCAAAATGAAATCAGCTAAGGGAAACAAGGCTTTATTTTAATCATTACTTCTTATGTACATGGCTGCCTCGGTTCAATATGTGACCTACAGATTTTAGATGGACTCATGAATGCATGAGTCCAGTCAAGCATGTGGAATGGTACTCAAAGATAAATAGTGGACTGGGCAGGTCACTTAAACTAATCAAAGCAAGATGTTAAGGGGAATGTGGAAACACAAGTTGGTTACATTCAGGGCTCCAGAGTCTAAGATGACAGCGGACATGTCTCTTTCCCAGAATTCAGACTTACAAGCTCTCATGAAGTGAGGAACTAAATTCAGACCACCAGTCCCTTCATTATTTGCTAGTATCTCCTACTTCTCTTTCTCTCCACCTCCACACTAGTAGATAGCCTTCATTTACCTGACTTGTAGTATTGATTTGAATAGAATCATAGAATGGTTTGGATAGGAAGGGACCTTTAAAGATCATCTAGTCCACCCCCCGTGCCATGAGAAGGCACATCTTCCACTAAGTTGCTCAAAGGCCCATCCAATCTGACCTTGAACACTTCCAGGGATGAGGCAGCCACAACTTCTCTGGGCAATCTATTCCAGTATCTCACCACCCTCATGGTGAAGAATTTCTTCCTTATATCTAATCTAAGTCTACCCTCTTTTAAAACCATTATCTCTTGTCCTATATTGGGAATCAAGTGCACCCTCACTAAGTTTGTAGACGAAACCGAGTTGGCCGGGAGTGTTGATCTGCTTGAGGGTAGGAAGGTTCCACAAAGGGGTCTGAACAGGCTGGATAAATGGACTGAGGCCAATTGTATGAGGTTCAACAAGGCCAAGTGCCAGGTCCTGCACTTGGGTCACAACAACCCCAGGCAACGCTACAGGCTTGGGGAAGAGTGGCTGGAAAGCTGCCCAGCAGAAAAGGACCTGGGGGTGTGGATTGACAGATGACCAATATGAGCCAGCAGTGTGCCCAGGTGGCCAAGAAGGCCAACGGCATCCTGGCCTGTATCAGAAAGAGTGTGGCCAGCAGGAGTAGGGAAGGGATCGTCCCCCTGTACTCGGCCCTGGTGAGGCCGCACCTCGAGTACTGTGTTCAGTTTTGGGCCCCTCACTCCAAGAAAGACATTGAGGTGCTGGAGTGTGTCCAGAGAAGGACAACAAAGCTGGTAAAGGGTCTAGAGGGCAAGTCTTATGAGGAGCAGCTGAGGGAACAGGAGTTGTTTAGACGGGACAAAAGGCAGCTCAGGGGAGACCTTATTGCTCCATACAATGTCCTGAAAGGAGGTTGTAGTGAGGTGGGTGTTGGTTTCTTTTCCCAAGTAACAAGTGATAGGACAAGAAGAAATGGCTTCTAATTGCCCGAGGGAAGGTTTAGATTGTATATTAGGAAACATTTCTTCACTGAAAGGGTTATCAGGCACTGGAACAGGCTGCCCAGGGAGGTGGTGGAGTCACCATCCCTAGAGGTATTTAAAAGATGTGTAGATGTGGCACTTCCTTCTTTGGAAAAGGTGAATCCCATCTGACGCCAGCAAGCCTGGTGACATGTAGGCCATCCCATTATCAAAAAACCCAAAATTGTGGCAGTGATACCAGCCATGGAGCCATGTATTAATAGATTGGGCCTGTCTGTTTCTTCCAATGTTGCTGCCCGCAACTGGAAGGAGAGAGGAAAAAACAACCTGTCCTCCAGATTCTCTTACCAACCGTCCCAAGGCCCTGAAGTGTCCTTTGCTTGGCCTTGGAGTACGCGTTGCGGCTTCATCACCGCCCACATGGAAGAGCAGTAATGGGTAATAGTCCGAGGGCCGTACCAGGCTAGGAAGGTTCCTAGTGATGTCCTTAACCCGGGCCCCAGAGATGCAGCAGACTTCCCTAAGAGGAGGGTCTGTCCAGCAGAGGAGGGTGTCTCCATCTGTCTTATAAGCCTTCTTTCAGTATTGAATGGCCACAATAAGATGTCCAAGTAGAGATATCTCTACTTAGGAGAAGAAGGGTGGAGACACTGTATGAAAAGCAGTTCTGAAGTGAGAGTGACTTAGTCTTTCTCAACCTATCTATTTAAGTTTGCTCACAGTATTCATTAGAATAAAACCTCAGTCTCCTATAGGAGCATGCTAACCAGCAAGTTACCAAGTCATTTTCTTTTTGAGCAGTAAATATTTAATAAATATAAAATTTTACAATGGTGAAATTGAAAGCATATCATCACCACAAGTAACTCAATGATTTAACTATGGTTAAAATTGCCCAGCGGCTGAGGAATTCTCTTGAGTAGAAAAAGAATGAAGAGGAATTCTCCCCACATCACAAAGAGCAGGAAGCTGGGTGTGGGTACATTGTCTTCAGGTAATATTCTAGGTCGTGCTTTTTTGTTTTTTTCTTTAGTTTTTCAAAAGACAAGTCCATGTTTTGAAAAAAAATTCAAAATGATAAGGTACTCAGGGCAACACTTAGACTAGAACATCTTGCTGAATGGTCTTAGACACTCTGCCAGTTGGATTATTATGTTGGAAATTGTACAGGTGTTTATAAAGTGGCACAAATTCAAGGAACCTCACTAGCAGAAATGTAACAGCCTAGAGAATGTAGATGTTTCCAATCTTCAGTGGCATGTATGGAAGGTTTCTGAAAGACACTTTACGTGAAATTATCAGTTTGGGGAAATGATCTCTAGCCTCAAGGCCAAACTGTGCAGAAAGTCTCATTTCTACAATGTCTAGGGATTTCTTCTTGTATAGCGGACTGGTGAGGTCACAGCACATAGACTTTGGCTCTGAGTTTCTGCTAGCACCATGCTGTGCCCCGTGGCTCCAAGACATAATAATTTTCAGTGTATATTTCTTTTAAATCAAACATGTCTGAAATGGTGTGAGTGCTGTGCTGAAACTCAGAAGTATGTTTTTTGTTTATAGCTTGAAAATGTAGAGATGTGTTGTGGCAGGAAATGGTATTTAGGGACCCTGAGGGTGCAAAAGTTGGTGGTACAGCGTTACAAGACTGTTTTGATGGAGAAAACCAAGTCTAATGAGGTCATATTCTTCCTGTTTTGTGGGAGGACTCCCTAGAGTGCACTGTCTGGTACACAGTGCTAAGATTTTGTCTTTAAGAAAGAAACTTGGGGTGCTCCAAAACAGTCAAGAAGCATAATGCCAGTTCTTTAGTGTGATGATCAGGTTTCAGTGCTCAGATTTATTCACTGGCCATCTTTTATTCAACATTGCAGGTGCCCTCCTTTTGGCATGAAATAGTTGCAAATTAAAGAGGGAGAAGTTGAAATGAAATTTTGTCTCTCTGATAAAACTAGAGTCTTCTTGTTTCATTTTCAGTTTCACCAACAGAAGATCTAACTATATATTTAACTATATCTCCGGGTAACATTACTTCCATATAGCTTTGCTTATATGGCTGTAGTTTCCTCAAAGCCTAGGCAGCATGTTTCATTTAGAGATAAGCACCTCTGGTGGCATTCACTTTGAGATCAAGATGCTGAAATGTAGCGGACTCTATGCAAGTATCTTTATATAAGCTAGTGAATAGGCCTCCATTAAAAGGCTTCATTCATCTTCCTAAATGTAAATGCCTAGTACCACCTGAGATACTCCCTAGTACCACAGACATCATAGATACAGAAAGCAAGGAAACTCGTGCCCTTCCAAGCAGTTCATGTGAGCATCTCAAGTACCGTGTGCAAAAGCATCTTAAACAAGTCAGTGCCAGATGGTCAGAACAGGTTTGATGACTAGCTACAAAGTGTTTGGTACCTTTGTCTTAACACAGGTGTCTAGTGTCATGTGAGATGACACGTGGGTATCCATTGGATCTCCAGGTTCCATTCCAAGAAGAAAAGAATTTTCCCTTTGGTTCTATGTAATACCTGCCAGCCCTTGTCGATGCTGTGCGCATCTCAGTCAGCTTTCTGTATCTATGCTTAGACTACTGAATTAAACCCTACGTGTCTATATCTTCCTCAATGGAATAGCTGTATGGACTCCATTGACTATATTGACTAGGTTTTCAGTGCTATAAAGGGAGATTATTGAGCTAGTTCATATGTAGACAGCTTACATGTAGGTACCTCAATCTTGTACCAAATCCCATTTGTTACGCTTGTATTATGTACATTTTCTTTATTTTGAGAAAGGGTGTCAACTTAACTTAAAAGCTAGTTTTAACTTAAAAGCTGCTAAAATGTTGAAAATAACATCATACAACCTACTATAAAATAGTACAATAAATGAACTCCAGATACGAGCAGTAAATGTAAATCCCCCACTAATTGAATACAATAGTAATTTCCAAAATAGTGGTTCTGTTTCTAAAATATCATTGATTTTACTTCATAATTCTTTGCTTTGGTTAGTGCTATTTACAAATTGGAGGAGCTGTGTTCACCGCATTTGTAGAATTGGATCAGTAGGCTGGGAAATTGTGTTGCAATGGAATGTTATTAGGATACTAAAAACTGATTTGGTCTATGTCTTTTTAGAGGAAAGAACATTCAAATATGACTTAATGGGATGAAAAAATTACAATGACTAAAAATACTTATTTTTTACTTTTAGGGAAAATATTTGTGAATCATCCCAAACGAAAAAGAGGCAATAGTTGAAAGGTGTGCTTTAAAGAAAGAGCTTTAAAATTTGTTACGAAAGAAAGAATGAGATCTTCATCTTCTCAAAGCTCGAGGTACAATGATAGTTTATCATTTATTTGGCAAGGCCAAATGTTAATAAAAAAATCTAAAAAACTCTATAAAGACAAAATGAGCTGATAAATTCACCACTATATTCTCTTTAAAAGAAATATGTTTTAATGTTCATGTATATTCAGATCATATGGAATTAATTTCATTGTATTATAGTAATAAGATAGCTTATTTACATGCACTTCTATGTTGATGATTCTTAAGATGCCAGTGTAATCTCTGCCTTTTTTTTTTTCCTTTTTGCTGTTTTGTGTTTGTCTCCATATGAAATAAGTGTTATTTTTAGAAATAGATGCAGTTTTTTCAATCGATATTTCTTCCAGCTCTGAGGCAAGATTCTGAACTGAACTGATGCCAATCATCAGAGTTGTTCTCATGAAGTCAACCTTATCACACAAATAGAGCAGAACAGAGATTCACAGCACCATGGTCTCTGTCTCCCTCTTGCATAGACACACTAGAGTACATCATTAAAATTAACTTTCATGGAATCATAAAGCTAGAAAGGACCCAAAATAGTTGCTTAGCCCATCTTTCTACTCCAAAGAAGTATCAACAATATCTACATCATTGTTGGTGGATGTTGTCTAGTCAATTCTTAAACACTTGCATAATAGTGCCTCCAAACCTCCCCAGACGCACTATTTTGGAGTTCTATTATCTTGCCATTATTTTTTCCAGTGACAGTGATGACTCAAGACTATTTATGATCTACTGTATCCCTACTTCTAGTTCTGCAGAATTTCTAGCTAGAGTTATTTGCTCTCCATACCTATGCAGTTATTTCTGCCTACATTTAGTCTATTTCGTGTAACCTATAGAATCATGTAAAATTTCACCCCATTTTTCATTCCTTTAATGTTTAAAAATCCTTTTGAATTCTATTCCTGTCCTCTAATGTACTTACAGTTTATCCTAACTTGATATCAACTGCAAAATTAATGGTCATATTCACCATTTAAGGTCATTAAGTCAAATACTGAATAGCAGCTGTCCTGGGAGAGAACCATAAAGAATTTAATTTGATAAATCCTTCCATTTTGACAGTGAATCATTAGTGTACTCTGACTGTTTATTTCCAATTAGTTTTGCAATCATCTTATGATACATGCATTTAAACAATTTTCTTTAGCTTGCATGTGATGCTGACAGGAAAAATAATGTCAGAAACTTTACTGAAGCCCAAAATGCAATTCTCATGTATCTCTTCCTTTCTGTCTGTAAGGCCTGTTACATTATCCTAGGGAGAATTAAATTGATTTGACATGATTTGCTCTTGACTAATCCATGTTGGCTGTTACTTACTGCAGGTCTGAAGTGCACTGACTAAAAGGCTGTGACTTGTGAAATCAGAAGAGAGCTTGTCGTAAGATGACACTGCCCAATACATCTTGCTATTTCTTTTAGTGAGGCTTAGAAAATGTTACATTCCAGGGATTTTGTGACAAAAAATGTCACCTGGCATTATTCCTTGATAAAATTGATTTCCTCTGTTGAACTGATATAAACCAACACAGAATAGTTTTAAATTACTTGGAAAGCTGAATGATGCTCTTTTTAATCTCAGTAGTAATCTGAAATTAAACTAGTGGCACTGTTTGCATGACTAAGGTGTCAGGAACTGGCATTCAATGAATGTCCAAGTTTTAAATTACTTATATATCAGGGTGCCAATGTCCTAGGTAAGAAAAAAAGAAAAATCAAGCCTTACTGCTCACAAAAATAATTCAGTTAACTAAAAGTATATCTATTCTTTTCCTTTCTTAGGTCACAAATTTAATAACATCAAACATATTCTTTGTTTCATGGTTTCACCATGTCAATGTGTGAGCTAATAACCAAGGGGCTATTCTATGTGGAAGAATGTATTAATTTATTTTTGGCTTCTCATAAATACACTTGTACTCTATGCACTGTATATCAACTGGGAAGGAACTATTTGATCTAAAACAGAGAAACCTATGGGATGAAATTAAAGGACAGTTATACAATATATATATACACACAAAAACTTACATAAGGTCTGTCAAGTGCAATGACAAAGACAAGATTCTTTATGCACTTTTATCTGTTTGAGCACAGGGGATAAAGGTCTAAAGCCTCCGTAGGGCTTGATGGATAGGTAATATCCATATGTAATAGCCTGAGGCCATCAAACTTAGTTGTTATCACTCCTGTTTTAAGTTAAAAATTAAAATAAAGGTTTTGATGGTGCTGCCAGGTGTACCAAAATGGCTGGGTACCAAGAATCATGCATTTGGAAAATGCGATTCAAGTTTAATTTCTTCTTCTTCGCTATCCTAAACTGTATTTTCTGGGAAAATGCCACAAAAATGTTTGAAGGGAGAAAAGTTGAAAGAATGGTTTCAAACTTTATTTAGAGCCTAGAAAACTAGACAGAGAAAAATTGTTGCTGTTCAGTGGATTAGCAGTTTATGAGAAGATTACCAGTATTTTGCCTCCATGAAGTGAATCCCCACTCTGCCACTTGCCAATATTACATCTATGTCAGCCCCAGTACATAAACTCAGCTGGATCTGACCTTGATCTAGTCAAGAGTTTAGCCTCCTGATACAGGCAAGAAGTTATCTTATTCCTTAGAAGGCAGTGTTCCTCTGATTTGCAAGATCTATACACCTGGACAGATAGTTTTACACCCTTCATAGTCTACCTTGGTGCTCAGCAGTCCCTTGTGAAGAGTAAATACTCTTAGGACATGGAGTAACGGAATCTGGGCTTCTCATTCTTTATGGAATGAAAAGGGAAAGGTGAACAGCGCTACCATCACACCTTGATTTATAAAAGAGAAGTGTGAGACCCAATCAGTTACTGGAAAAAGAAGTCATCAATACGTGTTTTCAGGAGAAACATGAAGGTGATGGATTCTGAGTGTAAGAAGGTATTTCTCTGCATGTCTTAGGAAAAGCATTTGAGGGTTCAGTGCATGCTAAATTCTTTCCTTAGCTAGGTTGCTGAAGATTGACTATATATTTCTACAGTTTTTGGTGGCATATCAGACTTCTGTTTGCCTTCGCTGCGTCACTGCAGACTGACTTTTGTCAATACCATGCAAGTCTCAGGACCATTTGATCATGTGCTTTCTGCATAGTCCTACTTTGGTGCAGTAGCTCTCTCTGAATTCCTGCTGGACACCCCTGGCATGATCTTGTTCCTGATTTGTCTGGGGGGGTGTGAAGTCTACCAGGATTTCACAAGGACTGGGGAGAAAACCCATTATAACTCATATCCAGGATGTGCGTGTTTCATCACAAAAAAACCCCATCAACAAACCACCCCACTTTCAGTGCATCTCTGGGATGCTGTGCCGTCTGGTTTCTCCACTGAGAGATTAATGCCAGTAAGTGCCTTCTAACAAGCATAGACTAAGTCTTTGGTGTGTTGGGTGGCCCACTAGATAATGCAGCCACATTCTGATTGTGACACAAGGCAGCTCCTTGGTCAGCACTTTCTCTATGGATGGTGTGGAAATTTGGGGCATAGCACAAGCTTCTGGGTATCATTTTAGGTGATAGAAACTGCATTTTAGGTAATACCATACTTAATTATTAATTCTGAATGATCATGGCATTGGATCACAAAGGTCATATTGTGGTTGTAGCCTTGAATTTTGTTGACAAACGAAATTAACAAAATTAACTCTGTAAGTTATCCATATATGGGCACAAAAATATTGAGTAAAGTTTCTGATCACTGCCCTTCCTCTTTTATTCTATGTGTTTATTCCATGGTTGACATGGGAAAAGAAACTTAGAAGTGAGCCTCGTATTTGTCTTACAAGAAATGATCTGTAAATATAGGTAGAAAGTACAAGGGCCCCAACTGCACCCTATCCCTTCCTGGGGGTTTGGTGGCCTGCAAAGAACCCTGCCTATAGCTCTTATAATTTATGTGAGTTCCATCTTTCTCTATACTAAGTGATAGGCAAGAGGTAAGAATTGGAAGAGGTGAGGTAGCTGAAAGCCTCCAGAATGCACCTCCATATTCAATGCCAGGATTTACCAAGGTAAGTGTGTAGGGAAGAAGAAATGTTCCCTCCTGGTAGTGGCTGGTGCTTTTTGCTCCTGCATGACTGTTTGCGGTATGGCTGTGTAGCCTACTCAGGTTAAATCAGGGTTGTATCTGCAGGGTTCCTCCTCCCTTGAGCACAGATGTATTGTTTAACAGTCTCAGAGGTACAGCACAAAATCTCCCTTCATGGGTCACTTTGTGTGTTTTCAGCATGGTAATCAATGAATTGGACATGAATTACAAATATTGTAATCCTATCAAAATTCGTTGATAATCTTTTGTATGAAATTTTGCTTTTCTGTCTGTTTGATCTAGTTAATCTCAGCTACTCAAACATTCATGGAAAATAAATAAACACGGAAAGGTAAAGAACCTGGCTGAGCTGAAATTTGGTCTAGAATCTCAAGAAGCAGTTCCATTTCTGTTTTCTTTACAATTCACCCAGTCATAGAAAGAAAGCTAGTGTTCATGCAGCTTTTAGCTGCCAGCATTTCTGCTAAACCAGTAGCTTTTAGAAACCCCAGGGAATGTCACAGATGGGGAGAAAACACTCAGGAGTTTTAAATCATCCTTTGCTTACCATACATCAGCCTTTCCTTGAAAAGGTAGGTCATATTAACCTTTTTTAGGTCTCCTATTTTTATCTTTCCTCTGGAAAAGCAAGTAAAAAACAAAAACTCAAAACTGTATGTAGAAAGCAGGTATTAGAAAGGACAAAACTCTGCCGTAACAGGCCAAACCTCTGATATTTTGGCTGCTACTCATACTTATCCTTATTTTCATGTGCTAATTTTCTTACACGTTGCTCACAGAGGAAGCCATGGCATGGGATTATTTTTCACTGAACCCTGCTACCTCTTCTCTTTAGGATCAGTTTATTAACGTATCTTTTGTATGGTGCAAAGAGACTCTGTAAGTGATAAATATACAACTTGAAAAGTAAAAAGCAATTATCTATTAGTTGAGTACACACAAAACATAGGTAAGATTTAATGATCCGTTAGGCTAAGCATTAGTTTGCTCACCAACCAATACTCCTAAGGCACCCAAAGAGTCTCTGCTGGCCACACAGGCATCAGTCAGGAGGCGCAGGGGCAGCCTCTTTCACTCTTTGCACAGGTCCTCAATGCTGCCGAGTTGCCAGGTCCCACCAGCTCTGTCATGACTGGTGACACTGATGGCTTGATCCAAAGCCCCAGTGATTCCTAACTACTCAACTAGCTTTCCCAGTTCTTTGTTTAGTATTTTATACTTTTCCATGCTGGTGCTTTTCTCCTTGAATGCTTGAGCTGCTAATGATCTTGTCTCAATAGAACTACCTCTGGCTGTAATTTTATCTTTCTTATTCTTCTGCCCTCTTTCTCACAGCTCTCTCTCATAACTTACCAATTTTCTCAGAAGTCAAAAACAAGGTTATGTTGCTGGGCCAGATCAGAGCTGGGCTTTGGACCCTTGGAGCACAGGTTGCTGAGCCCAAGGGAAAAGGGGTTTACAGCAGTATTTGCAGAGACAGAGAAGGTTACAAGCTTTATATGTAATTTTTGTCTATGTGAAAAAGCCAACAGGCATGTAAAAGGCAATCAAGATACAAGCAGTTTAGTTATGCATCTTATAAAATGAAAGCAAAACTTTCTTCTGCTGAAATTTGTGAACTCCATAAGAACCTATTGAAACAAAGGATGCTTGAAATTAGAGGGCTTTCATTTGTTAGTGTTTCCAGCTTCAAAGTCATAAATTCTGCCAAAAATTTTTGATATGTCACAAGGAATACCATATTTGCAGGTAATGTGAACAAATTTCTGATAGATCATAATGTGAAATCATTATGAGGAGGGAAGCTGTTGACCGTGTCCAGGAAAAATTTCAGAGTTTATTTCTTATTCATACAAAAGCATTTATATTTGTACAGTAATCAAAGGAAGAAAAGAACCCTTGAATATTTTTTTGCAGAGAAAAGCAAATCTCGAAATGACATAGGAAAAAGAAAAAAGAAAAGCTGTCACTCTACCTAAGTAGAACAGTTAGGGTAAGTTCAAACTGTTCAGATTTGGCAAACACAGAAATCACAGAATCACATATAATTATTTATAATTATTTTTATAATTATATTTGCAATTCTGCTATGAATAACATGAAGCATTCAAAAAACTGTCAAAGAGTTTTCTTTAGTTGCTGCTTGTTTCAAGGGTCAGCATTGAAAAATCAAACAGGAAATAATTTCTTCCATTTAGTTTACTTTTTTTGTCAATTGCTTTCCAATTCATCACATATCTATTTGTAACTACAATAAAATATGAATGTACTTCTCTTGACATAAAATGAACTCTTGAACATCAAAGTAAAATTTCATTTTCTGCAGTCAAATTTCCTCACTTTGCTAGTAGTGCTTATAGATTGGTAAGAAACATTCACATTCCTCCATACAAGCAATAAGAAATAATAATAAAAAAAAGTTAATTTCTCAAAATGATTGTGTAAGCTAACCACAAGTGATTGTCATACATAAAGATCCTAGCCTTAAATTGGTAATACATACATTCAGCAAATGTTCTGTCAGATGATCAGCACCCTTTTCCTAGTACACCTTGTGGGTGATAGATAACTGAACATATGGCTCATTTGTTTGCCTCACTGATTTTATTGTTCTCACTTTTGCAAATGTTGCATGTTGCATCAAATTACTGTTAATCATCTTCCACGTAACAGTATACGCCCTCCCAGTTCAAGTTACAAACCTCATCTCGACTGCCTCCTTTGAAAAGAAGAATGCTGTAATTCTGAATGATGGGTATAATGCAATATAATAACTCTTTTCTAGGAAGAATAATGTACAGTACCACCTGTGCTAGTAAAGCCATACTGAGCAAGCTTTGTTATAATAAAAGCATGCAGCTGCTTCAGATTGCCCTGAAGCTCAGTGCTCTGACCATTATTCTTTGTAATTTTTGTACTTTTTTTACAGAAAGCAGTTAGATCCATGAAAGTGTAGATACAGATATAGATATAAATATCTGAACTTTTTTTTTTCCTTCACTCAGAGTTTTCTTGTTCTTTGTGGTCAAATATCTGTCAATTGCACTTGCAGCTTTAACAGCACACATCTGATGCAATCCTTTTTCTATGCTGGGAACACAAATGATTCTTATTTTACCTTTCTTCAGAGGCGAAAGGACTGAAAACTTCAAACTGGTGATTAATTAGGTGTACAACTGTCAGCTGCATCAACTGGAGTGACTCTAATGAATTTTCACACACTTTTTAATTAAGAACATGCATATGACTTAAAACTTTAGGGGACAGAAAACCAGAGCTCCAGATAGGACCAAGGGATACCCATCCTGGTTGTCTTTCTCAGAGTTCAGACGTAAATAAACCAAGCTTCACAAGCTATTGCTAGCCCTATCCAGGATAAATAAAGGCACAATTTCTGTGGCAGGGAGAACAGGAAAGGGCAGCTGGAGCCTGAGAGGAGTTAGATGAGGAGGTAGGGAAGCCTATGAATCAAAATTTCCTGTTACAGTGCAGAGCAAAAAATTTTATCAGAAAGGTAAATTTAATTACTTCAGTATTGATGCTGTTGCATTTACCTGGCTCTTACTGTTTAGGCAGATATCAATAGTTTGGAATAAATAATCTCTATATTTAGAGGCTATAGGTTTTACCTATTCAGTTCTTCAGGCATTCAACTACCAGGATTTTTCTACTCTGTTTGTTCTGAAGATATTTATTTCCTTCTCCCTCTTTATTGGGACTTCTTGTTTACTAAATCCAATAAAAACCACACATGCATGTCATTGCTCCATTGTGCTCCTCCCCTCTTCATAGGTGCTTTAAGGTAAGGCACTATATACCTACATAGCCAAAAACCTTGGGCAATTCTTTTAAAATCCCATTCATTAAAATGTTAAAGGTAGACTTCAAAGGTGTATGTGGGCAGGAACAATAAATATTTGTTCACAGGAGCAACCGTAGAAAGTGATTTCAAGATCTTATTTCAGAAGACAGGTTTTTTTCTCTCATATACAACATCATTCTCCTTGTCAGGCTCACTGTTGCAGATTACTTTGTACTCTAGCCTAACTGGTATCTTTACTACCTTCTACATCCTCTGTTTAACTGATAAGATGTAGTTAACATTTCTGCTATCATGCCCGTGAGGTAGTCATACTGTCTGGTTATCCTTTACTTCTCACTACCTCCATACCTGTTAGAGTTGATTACCTAAGAGAAATTACTCCATCTGTCATGCCTATTAATATGCAGGTTTCTACTATTTGGTTCCAGGGTTTTGGAGGGTGTTGTTGTTGGGGTTTTTTTTTAATATATTTTTTCAATTTCCTTGTTTCATTAAAGAGAAAAAAGCCACAAAACAATTCTAGCACACAAAGAAAAATTACTGTCATCGCCAGTAGGAAAACCATTTCGTGATCACTGCATCATCTGAACCCAAACCAACCTCAACTTTCCTTTCATCACTGTAGTAAGCAATAACATGTGAATAACACAATGGCAATAAGGATTTTCAAACACATTTTCATGATTTGGGTTATTTGTTGCTGGTCTGCTAATCAGTAGTATAATGTAATTCACTTCAGAAAGAACCATTAAATACTGCTGAAAATGATCATAGAATCATAGATTCGTTTCAGTTGGAAGAGACCTTTAAGATCATCAGATCCAACTGTTAACCTAACACTGCCAAGTCCACCACTAAACCATGTCCCTAAGCGCCACATCTACACGTCTTTTAAATACCTCCAGGGATGGTGACTCAACCACTTGCCTGGGCAGCCTGTTCCAACGCTTGATAACCCTTTTGGGGAAGAAATGTTTCCTAAGATCCAATCTAAATCTCCCCTGGTGCAACTTGAGGCCATTTCCTCTTGTCCTATCAACTGTTACTTGGGAGAAGAGACCAACACTCACCTTGCTACAACCTCCTTTCAGGTTAATTGTAGAGAGTGATAAGGTCTCCCTTGAGGCTCCTTTTCTCCAGGCTAAATAACCCCCGTTCCCTCAGCCGCTCCTCATAGGACTTGGTTGGACCCGATGATCTTGGAGGTCTCTTCCAACAAGAACAATTTTATGATTCTATGATTATGCTCCAGACCCTTCACCAGCCTCGTTGCCCGTCTCTGGACACGCTCCAGCACCTCAATGTCTTTCTTGCAGTGAGGGGCCCAAAACTGAACACAGTACTCAAGGTACAGCCTCACCAGGGACGAGTACAGGGGGACGGTCCCTTCCCTACTCCTGCTGGCCACACTCTTTCTGATACAAGCCAGGATGCCATTGGTCTTCTTGGCCACCTGGGCACACTGCTGGCTCATATTCAGCCGGCTGTCAACCAACACCCCCAGGTCCTTTTCTGCTGAGCAGCTTTCCAGCCACTCCCCCCCAAGTCTGTAGCGTTGCCTGGGGTTGTTGTGTCCCAAGTGCGGGACCCAGCACTTGGCCTTGTTGAATCTCATACAATTGGCCTCAGCCCATTGATCCAGCCTGTCCAGGTCCCGCTGTAGCGCCTGCCTGCCCTCCAGCAGATCAACACTCCCTCCCAACTTGGTGTCGTCTGCAAACTTACTGAGCGTGCTCTTGATTCCCTCGTCCAGATTGATGGTAAAGATACTAAACAGAACTGGCCCCAATATTGAGCCCTAGGGAACACCATTTGTGATGGGCCATCAACTGGACTTAACTCCATCCACCACAACTCTTTGGGCCCGGCCATCCAACCAGTTTTTTACCCAGTGAAGTGTACGCCCATCCAAGCCATGAGTAGACAGTTTCTCCAGGAGGATGCTGCATGAAGTGGTGTCAAAGAGTTTCCTAAAGTCTAGGCAGACAACATTCACAGCCTTTCCCTCATCCACTAAGCAAGTCACCTTGTCATAAGAGGAGATCAGGTTAGTCAAGCAGGACCTGTCCTTCCTAAACCCCTGCTGACTGGTCCTGATCACCTGGTTGTCCTGTGCATGCCGTGTGATGGCACTCAGGATGATCTGCTCCATAACCTTCCCCAGCACCGAGGTCAGACTGACAGGCCTGTAGTTCCCCAGATCCTCCTTCTGGCCCTTGTGGTAGATGGGTGTCACATTTGCTAACCTCCAGTCAACTGGGATCTCCCCAGTTAGCCAGGACTGCTGACAACTTCTCCCAGCTGCTTATAGAATATTTTGCCTACCTCTTCAACCTGGCTGGGTGGTCTATAACAGACTCCCACCGTGATATCTGCCTTGTTGGTCTTCCCCCGATTCTTACCCATAAACACTCAACCCTATCATCATCACCATCAAGCTCTGGACAGTCAAAACAATCCCTAACATACAGGGCTACCCCACTGCTTCTCCTTCCTTGCCTATCCCTTCTGAAGAGTTTGTAGCCATCCATTGCAGCACTCCAGTTGTGGGAGTCATCCCACTATGTTTCTGTGATGGCAGCTATATCATAGTTTTCCCCCTGCACAATGGCTTCCAGCTCCTCCTGTTTGTTGCTCATGCTGCGTGCATTTCAGTGTGATGCACTTCAGTTGGGCTATTGGTCCTGCCACCTTTTTGGTGGGAGAAGCCCTAATCCCTATGTGACCATTCTCAGGCACTTCTGTGGTCTCTAACACATCAATGACCCTTGCGTCCTTGCTGCTGCATGGATCTCCATCCCCTACCTCCACTGAGATGGCAGACCAAAAGACCTCGCTAACACACTGTCCCTCAAACAATGGTGTGCCACCCCCAGGCTTATCTCTAGTGAGCTTGATTGTATCCCTTTCCCCCTTCAAATCTAGTTTAAAGTTCTTTCAATGAGCCCTGCTAACTCCTGTGCAAAGATCCTTTTCCCCCTTTGAGACAGGTGCACGCCATCTGTTGCCAGCAGGCCTAGTGTCATGTAAACAAACCCATGATCCAAAAACCCCAAATTCTGCTGGTGACACCAGGCTTGGAGCCAGGTACTGATCTGCTGTTTCTTCCCTCAGCATTCCCTGCAACTGGAAGGATAGAGGAGAACACTACTTGTGCTCCTGATCCCTCACCCAATTGCCCCAAGGCCCTGAAGTCTCTCTTGATTGCCCTTGGGGTCCTTGTTACAACTTCATCACTGCTCACCTGAAAAATCAATAATGGATAGTAAACTCAGGGCCGTACCAGGGTGGGAAGTTTTCTCTTCACATCTTTAACCCAGGCCTCAGGGAGGCAGCAGACTTCCCTAAGAAGTGGGTCTGGTCTGCATATTGGGCCTTCTGTTCCCTTCAGAAGGGAGCTTCCTATGACAGTGACCGGTCTTTTTTCCTTTATGGAAGCAGTTTTGATGCAGGGCATAGGACAACTTAATCTCTGCGACACCTCCAAGCTAGATGAACCATTGTCCTCGTTGTTCGGTTCCACTTGCAGAGCCTCATACCTATTATGCGAAGGTACCTGAGGAGGTAGGGCAGTCACAGAGGAGACGCGCTTGCTGCACCAGGCAGGAACTGGTCGCCATTGCCCCCTGTCCCTTAAGTCACCGTGTTCAGCCAGGCAGAGAGAGGACAGGGAATCCTCCGTGTCATGTGTCCTGTCTGCCTGTTGGGCCTGTCTCAGGGAAGGGAGGATGCGATTCCAGTAGTTTCAGTCTCTCTCTCTCACTCCCTGATACTCCTCAACCTACTCACCTCCTCCCAGAGCTCTGTCACTAAGCGGAGGAGCTCCTCTCCCTGGGTGCACCTCCCACAGGTGTGCTCGCTGCTGCCGTCTGGTAGTGGCATAAGAGTAGGGCTCATCCTGCAGCCTGGCATGACTGCTCTACGTCACCGTGGTGTACCAGGGGAAGTGATCTCACTGCATGCGGATCGGGGTGGCCGTACCCATCTCTGGAACAGTGGCCAGGCTGCGGGAGGCTGTCTCCTCAGAGACCAAGATACTCATGGAGCAGGTAATGGGCTGGTCTTGTCACCCACATGCTCTCTCTTCAGCAGGAAGGAGTGTGGAGGCTTTCATCCCATGTTGGATATGTAGAAATTGAAATTTGCTGTCCATGATTCAATGGGAGAAGCAGGATAGTGGTAATCTGGATCATACCTTTCCCCATGCATTGGGTTTTTGAAACCTAGTGATGTTGGGATAGTCATCTGTTGAGCATGCAGACCTTCTGCCTGATGGGAACAAGTGGTTGAGTCACCATCCCTGGAGGTATTTAAAAGATGTGTAGATGTGGCACTTAAGGACATGGTTTAGTGATAGACTTGACAGTGCTAGGTTAATGGTTGGACTTGATGATCTTAAAGGTCTTTTCCAAACTAAACAATTCTATAATTCTATGATTCCCACCGCAGCTTTGTCTGGGAAGCTGCGTCAGTTGTGGTGGGCACAGAGCTTAGAGAGGCCATGGCTTTCTGCTGGGTGGATGCCACTGCTCCCTGGGTGAGCTGGCAGAGCTTCAGTGCCCTTCCTGCGCACTTTCCGTGCAAACTGCCGTGCAAACTGCTGCACCACACCTGCGCTGACATGCCACGTCCTGTCTGCCCACCCTGGTCACAGTGCTCCTGGTCACTCGTGCTCCCTAAGGGCTTCTTTTATATGTGGGGGAGGCTTGGCCGCTGTGACTCCTGGCCCCGCTCAGGCCTCGTCAGCCACTGCTGCATGAGCTGCCGGCTCCTGGCGGCTCCCTCAGCTCCCCTGAGGTTCCCCTGGTTGGGGAAACCTCCCTGTGTAGTGTGCTGGAGTGATCCACTGCGGATTGTGCCGGCACCAGAGCTGCTCACCTTGATGACTGAGTGATCCAGTATGTTAAAAAAAAAGACAAAAGAAAAAAGGAAGCAACATTTTTATAGGTTTTTAGGTAAATCAGTTGAAAGTTCTGCCTAAATATACTAATTTTAATAAACATAAAACCTTTCATAAGGAGAGACATTTCCACAGTGTTTAATTTGCCTCTACTACCCTTCAATGCCAACTCCAAATCTTTTCTTCGTTTTTAAATTTGCTTCCTCCTTCATAAACTCTGGCCTTCTGTGGGTGACCTTCTCTTTCTTACCTTTCCTCAGTTCCTTTACCTATAGCTTCCTGATGTGTTTGGTATTCTTCTGCCTCCCTATCTTTTTTGGTTAGTGATCTATCCCTAAAATACCTCAATACCTACCTTTCCTTTATATTATTTTTCTACTCTTGTATGTTTGAGTAGCATAGTTCAGGTAAACACAGGGACAAGGAAAATGAAACTATGTGTAATACGGAAATATAAATACTACTTGTGTGGACTGGAATGTTAAACAGTTTCAGCTTCTTTTACTATTTACTTTGTAACAGCAATTGTCAAAGCCTATCAGGGCATTACATGGGCAGTACATTTGATTGTTTTGAGATCTTATTTATCACAATATGTACGTGCACCTGTGTTATATTATTGAGTATATTATATATACTATTAATTTTCTTTAAGTCGTACTTGCTCGATTTGATTAATTTGAAATAAACTGTACTATGCTATATACATAACCTTTGCTTTTACTGTGTGGTGAACATTTGCTAGGATTGCATTTCTTTAACAGAATCACAGAACGGTAGGGGTTGGAAGGGACCTCTGGAGATCATCTAGTCCAACCCCCCTGCCAGAGCCGGGTCACCCAGCGCAGGCTGCACAGGACTGCGTCCAGGCGGGTTTTGAGTATCTCCAGAGAAGGAGACTCCACACCCTCCCTGGGCAGCCTGTTCCAGTGCTCCATCACCCTCACAGTGAAGAAGTTTTTCCTCATGTTCAGGCGGAACTTCCTGTGTTCCAGTTTGTGCCTGTTCCCCCTTGTCCTGTCGCTGGGCACCACTGAGAAGAGTCTGGCCCCATCCTCTTGACACCCGCCCTTGAGATATTTGTAAGCATTGATGAGGTCCCCTCTCAGTCTTCTCTTCCTCAGGCTAAACAGCCGCAGCTCCCTCAGCCTTTCCCCATAGGAGAGATGCTCCAGTCCCCTCATCACCTTTGTAGCCCTCCACTGGACTCTCTCCAGTAGTTCCTCATCTTTCTTGAACTGGGGAGCCCAGAACTGGACACAGTACTCCAGATGGGGCCTCACTAGGGCAGAGTAGAGGGGGAGGATAACCTCCCTCGACCTGCTGGCCACACTCTTCTTGATGCACCCCAGGATGCCGTTGGCCTTCCTGGCCGCAAGGGCACATTGCTGGCTCATGGTGAATTTTTCGTCTACCAGGACTCCCAGGTCCTTCTCCACAGATCATAACCTCTTTGCATATTGTGCCTTTGACTATTTTCATCAGTTACAATTGTTCTGAGTTCCTCTGCCTCTTTGCCAGGCTTCTCGAGCTTGAAATTATTTGTCCATTTTCCATAGCTGTTTTCCCATGGTTATTTTGGGGATATCCAAGTGAAATTAATACAAAACAAAAAAAAATGGGCTTTTTCAGAAGTATGAGGGACAAATGTATATTACTGTGCGGCATTCAGGGACTCCAGCAGAAAATAAGGTCTTGTAAATGAGATGACTGTTAATAGCCAATAGTATCTCAGAAAATGCAGGGTAATGTCAATGGTCAAATTACTTTTCCAGAATAAACCCATGTGGTCACAATTTAGCACATTCCCAATTGTTCAAAATCTCTTAAAATCAGATCCCCATCAGTCTTTTAGTAACAAATCATAAACTGCTAATTCTGTAATAAAAGATTTCATACTTACTAGACCCAAAATAAAATTTCCCAAATTCTAGAATTCAGCCCACTGTGGTAGGTGGACCCAGGCAAGGAGCTAAGCTCCCCATCACTCACTACCTCCCCCAGTCAGAACAATCCCCAGTCAGTCTCTGAGCAACAGCCACCTTGGAAGACAAACGCCATCCCCACACACCCCTTTCTTCACCTATTCACAATTTTAATTCCTGAGCATGGCATTGTATGGTATAGAATATCACTTTTGCCAGTTTGGGTCAGCTGTCCTGGTTGTGTCCCCTCCCAACTTCTTGCTCACCCTCAGCCTATTTGCTCAGGGGACAGAACGGGAAAAGAGAAAGCCTTGATGCTGTGCAAGCGTTGTTCAACAACAGCTGATACATCAGTGCGTTATCAACAGTTTTAGCCCCAAATCCAAAACACAGCGCCATATGGGCTGCTATGAAATAAGTTAACTCTGTCCCAGTCAGACCCAGTCTATCCACATTTCTCAAACTTATCTCTAAATTTTGGAATATATTTTAACAGTCAGATGATGCTTACTTAATACACAGCTTACCACTTACTACACTGGTAATTCACATTAGCTGGTATTCTGTCTTTTTTTGTTCATTTCTGACATGAAATCAAAAAACCAAATTGCAGGTTCAGTGAGTTGTGCTACATTTCTGAGGATATTGGCTGTGATTAGGTGGAGAGTTTTTGGAAGCAAGAATTCATAGAAAATGGAACAAAATGTGGGATTCTTGTTTTACTTTTTCATAAAACTTAGGCTAAAGAAAAAAACCCTGGTCCATAGCTTCTTGTTATTATGAAAAATATTCAAACTGATTTGAACGTTTGGGACATTAATTCATTTGAGCGAAGAATTGAGTAGCTCAGTACTGAATTCACTTAAGGACATCTAATATTTATTGTTATGGAGGCAGGCAAAATCTGGCAAACAAAAGCTAGGGTGTTATTCTGCCCTCATATACTGTGTGGGGTCTGCAGAGAGATTAGTGGGACTATGCAGCGGCTACACTCTGAACTATACCAACTCTGCTCAGCTTGGCTTTGGAAATATAGGAGGCCACATTGGCACAAATCAATTTTGCTTTCCAGTTGTTTTTGGTGCAGTTCAAGATGATTCTCAACCTGCCTCTGCTCGTTGTTACTGAGATAGTTGCTCAGCTAGGGGTTACAGGAGGTGATTCTGCCATCATTAAACCATTACCCTACAGTAAAATCACTGAACTCTGCTGTAGACTTTGTGGATGCCACAAGTTTCCATCACCTCAAAAGACAATTTAATGAGCTGGGGCTAGTGCTTATTATAATCCCATTGAGAAAGGCACTCAGACTTTGTAAGGTATTGTTTAAAATAACATATATTGGAGCCATCAGGAGAAATAAAAAGAGGATAATACAGATAATCTTATACCTTTTCAGATGCTGGGAACTACAGATTGTGCAGCATCAGATGTACCTCCTAGCAATGCAGGTCATAGAATCATAGAATCACAGAATCGTTTAGGTTGGAAGAGACTTTTAAGATCATTGAGTCGTGCTGTGCAGATCCTGTCCATGGAGACGTTTGCTGACATTTTGGTTTTTAGAGCTCTTACAGAATTTTCTTTATAGAAAACAATTCTGTCCATCGATTCTTCTGTTGAACAATGGATGTTCGCATGTGAACTTGCTGCTTCACTTTAAGGTAAAGGCAAGGGCATGTAGGTGGCATAATTGCCAGTGCCCATAGGGAGCTGCCTCAGAGTCCTCTGTTACAATTAGTTGTTTAAGTTTCCCTTGCATCCAAAGAATACATGCAGCAAACACGGGCTTGAAAACCAAGCTATATACGCAGCAGAGCACAGCGAAGCACAGCACAAGCCAGTGCCTACGTGGCAGATTAGCCTTGACTAACAGCCAAATTCCCACTCAGCTACTTGATTCCCTTCTCCTCTGCCTGTCTGCAGTTTTGCCCTTTCTAAAATACATTTTCCCTGAGGTGGCACCATCCTGGGTGAGAGGCTCAGCTGTGCCCTGTGGTGGGTTCATTGGAGCCGGCTGGAACGGCTGTGTCTGGCACGGGGCAGCCCCGGCCTCTCCTCGCAGAGGCCAGCCTGCAGCCCCGCCACTGTCAGCACCTTGCTATGGACACCCCATACGCTTCTCGATGTACAATGATCTTCCGTTAGCATCAGTACAGATGATTAGAAAAAAATCATGAAAAAAACCCAGTATTGGGGCAACGATATCGCTTCTGGTTCAAGAAAACCTTAGTTGCAACCGACTGGAAGTATATATGGGGGGAGAAACATAATATCATATGGACATTTGGTGGTGGCCCCCTCCAGAGGCAGAACACTGATCTTCCCCCGTGTCTGTGTTGCCAGGCTCTTTTCACCATTGCCTTTCCATTGTGCAAAAAATTAGAAAATGAAGTGAGGAAGCGTTTGAGCCATGGTTGCTTCTGTTTGCCCAACTTGCCTTCTGACACAAGATCTGGGTGAACGCTTGAACCAGACACACATGCACAGAAGAAAACTTCCTCACTGATAAAAGGAAAGCCACAAAATGCTTCAGTTTGTCACCCTCTGTTGCCATTTGGAAGACTGCAACTTGACCATGCAATTTATATACAGCCGTAGAGATGGACTAACTCTTAGCTTGAACTGAAAAATTCATGAAACTTTCTGGTCTTTTCACCATTTCATGAAGTCAGCAAAATTCCTAATGTTTTATGATGCTTTTAAACATGAATTCAGGATTTTGCCTCAAGGCTTTCATTGCAACAACAGCTAATCTGATTGAGAGGAAACTGAGGTGCAACCTTGCTCTTACTAATTATTTGTATTGAAAGAGACAGTAAACTTGTGTTATTTAGATGCCATATTTGGTTTAGACACTTTTTGAACAAATTAAATGTATTAAGTTCCTGGAATATCTTCAGATATTTACTGAGGTCAGTGAGATTATAGTTTGGTGATTAGTTTAAACAAATTTAAAAGTCAAAGCTATTAGAAGGGGGGACTTTTGCCACCAGCCTTCCCCAAAATTACATGTCTCATTGCCCCCCTGGTGCTAAGACTTATTTACACACATCTAGGCACACAGTCCTTGTGAAGAAAATGTACCCTTTTAAAGTTACATTAATATTTTATTAGCTATGTTAATGTTTTATTTAGGATGAATAGCAAATGATTAAGATTCTATGAAACAGAGAGAGAGAATGATCTCTGCCACTTGAGATTGCAATGCAAATGATATTTTTTACTTATAGTATTCTTTTTTTTTTTTTTTTAGGAGTGGTATGAAAACCATCAAGCAGCAGCATTTAACAGAGAAGAAATAGGGCAATTCACATAACAATAGTGATGGTAGCAATAAATTCCATTTTATGTCCTAACACAGATATGAAACACCTCACCTCTGTGAAATTAAAACGTCAAAAATAAATATTTAAAATTAATCATTGTGGTTTGTCTTTGAAATTAGTCTATCCATACCTCCTGTAAATTGACAAAAGTGGAATTTAACCGATCTAGCTCTATCCATCTTGTTTCCTACTATTTTTTCATGGAAGCACGTACAAAGGGTGATTCATTCCACCTCTCATGCATATTTATTTTCTGATGGGATTCCTCCCTTGAAGATGCTGATTTTTTTCCAAAAAGGTAGCCTGTACAACTAACAGATGTGAAGGGTGGGATTCAATTGCCTAAACATAAGCAAAAGATGCTATTTGGGATGCCATAGAGTATCCCACCACAACTTCTGCTGCTACTCCAGAAAAGTATAGGTCTTCTGTAGGCTCTACATACTCTGTGTCATGTTTGTTAACCTTTTGTGGATTATATGTGCTGGGTACCTATGTTTAGGCAACTGAATCTTGACTTAGGGGTCCCTATTAAGATGATCTGATTTATTTTTTAGACTCCTAAATCAGTCTTGACTACAAGGGCCACTGGAAGCCCAGTAGCTGTAACAGGATCTAATGCACCTGGTTCAGTAGTAGATACTTACAGGTAGACACTTAAATTTAGATAGGTAATTCTGCAGCTGAATCCTACCCAAAGTTCTTAAACTTAAATTAAATGAATAAATTGGTTTTCAAACCAAAAAACAACCAACCAACCAAAGTAAAAAAAAATCCCACACTGTAAAACAAAACTAAAAATCAGAAAAAAACAACCAAAAAAATACCTTGCACAAAAAAGTGCAAAAATCCCCCAAAAGCCAGGTACTTAGGATATTTAAAAAGAAAAAAAAAAAAGACAAAAAAAAGACAAAAAAAAAAAAAGACAACTCCTGGCTGTTTTTTTTTTATGTTTGATGAATTTTTACTAAATGCTGGCATTTATACATACTTTGAACAATATAAAAATGAGAATAATAGTAGCACTTTGAACAACTACAAAGTACAACACAAAAGATTATTCTATTCCATCTTCATTAATTTTTCACAGATCAGAGGAATGAACATGAAAGAACGCTGATGTATGCCTCGTATTAGCTTTTCCCTGGTCCTGCGCCACACCGCATTTAGGGCCAAAACTCTCAAAAGGAGTCAGGTAACTCGGTTGGGACCTCTCCAGTTTAGGGAATAATTTTTCTTTGAAGCTGCAGTTTGGCTACAAGGTTGAGCTCCATCTGAAACTTACAGGTGTATCTATGACCCCAAGAGGGAGTGTAATGCAGATAGGTAAAGGGAAGTTCATTTGGGTATGATTGTTCAATTCCATTTTCCTTCATGCCTTGTACAATGGAAGGTTCTGCTAGGCAAGAAGCAGAGTACACAAAACATATGCATAACTTTCTGCATGATACCGTGGAATGTTGCCACCTTCCTAAATGGGCACACCCCCCCAACCCAGAACCTACTTATTTTAATAACATATGTGAACAGAGATAGTTCTGTGAAAATGTTTATAACGCATAGAAAACAAAACAGTCACTGAAATTACTTGTTTCACATGCTGACTTTTATGCGTGCTGCGATTCCAGCCTTTGATTTAGAGCAGGATAAAGCGTAAAAGAATCAAATCTCAGCCCTCTACAGTTCTGGTTATATGACCAACTGGTATCTTGAAGCATGGCTGTAAATATCAGAGAAAACAACGTGTTATTACGCATTTATAAAGCAGCGCATCAGGTTTTCATTTTCTGCCACTGTAATGTAAACCTCTTGGGGCAATACTCTGTAAGCTATTTACTTCCATACTGCTTGATGATAGAGCATTTAAACATAAACTCTCGATTCTCCTACGTGGGCACTCAAAAAAATTAGAATGTCTGGGTTAAATATCATTCAGAGACTTAGATGATTAAAGGATTAAAGATGATTAAAGGCAGTTTTGAACAATTGCAGAGGTGTGATTTTCTAATGTTAGTATATACTGCAGGGTTAAATAAAACATTACCAGCAACCTTTGTATCTCTTGAACTCAAGTCATGGCCTTACCTGCATGTCCTCAAACATGTCTCTTAAATGTCAGTTTGACTCTTACAATATTTTTTGAGTTGTATTTAACAAATGAAATGGTTACTTGTTTGCACTGCGCCATTTTGATTGCCAAAGATCAACCACTGATTGTATTTCATTTCCATATGCTTCAATTACTTTATTCAAAATAACAAAATCCCACAGTATGTAAGTGATCCAGATTGAAAACAGGAACATAAAATTAAGCTCCTTCAAGTGCAACAACACAGACATGTTTAGGTAGTGGGCTATAGAAATGGTTCCTTGTGCCTTGTTCCGTTTCCATAACTTGCATGAGGGACCAAGTAAATCTTTCAGCTCTGTCCGGTTGGATGGTTTGTGCTATTTGAGATGCCTCAAGTTATTCTTTATAGAGTCTCACTGTCTGTCCAAGGAGTGAAAAGTCTTTATAAACAACCTGTGCCACATCTATCTGTCATATCTCTGTGGGCTTTGATACACAAAGCCTTTTACTAAGTGGCTAGGCAACTGAGTTGTGTTCTCAGACTCCTCTGAGTGTAATGACCATACCTCCTACAATTCTTTCTCTCCTACTTCAGAGAGAAATGCTCTGTTCCACATGTTTTTTCTCCCTGTTCTCCTCATGTATACAGGAAAGAAGAGAAGATTTGACAGAACTTTAATAGCCCAACTTGTTAGACCGGGCTGAGAAAAGCCTTCATTCACGGCTTCCCAGCCTCCTCTAGGGCTGCCTCCACCCTGTCCATGGCCCAAGACCGCATCTCAGCTCCCCATGGCTGTCAGCCCCTGGCCCAGAGACAGGCAGGGCTGGTCTCCAGCTCCCCACAGCCCTGCCCTGTCCTGCTCAGCCATGGGCCCCGCTGAGCCGGGCCCACCTGTCAACCATGTCCCACCCCAGCCTCGGCCTGTCCCTGTCCCCATGGAGGTGCCTGATGCCCAGGGCTGGGGCTGCTCCTGATGTCCCCAGTTGCCCTGCTCTTGGTAGCTCCTTGGCAAGCCATACTGGTGTTTCCTGAAGTAAGAAAGGATTTAGGGCAGAGGTTTGGTAAACCTCCTATGGCTCCCTGTAGCTTTCCAGGAGCTCTGCAGAAGACCTTGTAAGAGGAAAGCAAAAAAAAAAAGATAATTTCGCTCCACTGAATGAGAATAGGGTTCAGATCTGAAGAAAAGAGGAGTTGCAATGACAACTCGGAAATTTTTCCTATCATCTGTGGGGCCTATTCCAAATCCACACAACCTTTGTAAATATACTACCCTCAAAAGACCCTGTGTTATTCTGCTTTTATTCCTTTCTACCTCCTTTCCTAATTATATGAGCCCAAACTGGTTTTTATACTGTATTTTCATCAGTTATGATAAATAAGGAGCTCTATATACTTGTTGGCAAACACTCGTTCCCCGATGCTTCAGTGGATCTCATGCCATGGATGGGTGGACACCAACATGGGAAAAAATCCCTGATTTCTATAAAAAACTTGTGCCTTTTAGGTAGCGTCCATTTTATCAACTAATTCAACCTAAACTATGAATTATCCAAGAAGAGCAATTAACCTGAATCTTGACCTATCGTGAAATAAATGACTTTTTGTGATTGTTGAAGATCCCTTAGGTAGACAAAGCCAATATTAATCAAATGCAGTGGTGTCAGCCAAGCCAGGAATATTTTTATAAGATGAGTTCTTTAATTTCTTTTTTCTGATCTCTAAGAGACAAACAAAAATAACCTTGACATTAACCTTGGCCAAATCAGAGGACAAAAAATAGCTTTATTTACTGCCTCTGTCAGACCAAATGTAAACTGTGCAGAGTTGATTTATAATTTTCTGCTTGCAGTAAATACTCTTCATGATTGAAAATAATCAATTTTTAGCTCATATTATTAGAGATAAATAGATTTTGTGTGTTAACTCCAGAGAGAGAATGAATGTGAGAAATAAAGTATGATGGTGCTTTATAATACAGCAGAAAAAGACAAAACAGTGAAAAAAAGGAAGGAAATCAAGCTCCCCTGACCTCAAAATCCCAGATTCATAGCAGCAAGAGCAATAATTATACTGATGGAAATGCAGGGTGGAGTTTTTTGGTCAAAATTAAAGATCAAGAAATAAAAATGCATCACTATATAAAAAGCCCTCTACTGAGCTGACATTTGAACAATTGATATCTTATTAAAAAAAAAAAAAAATTGAAATGGGACTATGGGATAAATTAACCAAAATTGAACATATATGCTACTGTCCAGCATGGACAGCATTTAAGTGAATTCTTTATGCAATACTGAGAATAAAAATTTTGGCAGTGGTGTTACTTTTGTATGGAGATAAATGTTTTGATAATGGTATCATATGTACCTGTTGCAGGGAAGTTTCATCTGAAAGGCACAGGATCCAAGAAGCCACTTTTTTGGTGCAAACCATGTTGTTGCAGGTAAAAATATTCTAAAAAGCCAAGAAAAGTTAGAAACATTATATGGGTTTATTTTCATACACTGCCTGTATGCAGAGACAAAAGGTGTTTCACCATCATCCAAAACCATAACTTATTTCCTATTTCCATATTTTTTAATTAATCTAAAGTAAAAGTATATGAAGATCCCTCTTTAATAACACTTGAGATATACACATCAGGTAGCGGAAAGATGGAATCAAATCACTTAATTCACTTGTCCACACATAGGACTTTTGTGTCATTTGAGATGCTATTGGTTATCTTGGGCATCACATGGGGCTGGCAGATATGACCCAAACTGTGAAGTGACATCCTGAGTCAAGCGTCTCAGATGACCCCCGATGCCTGTATGTGGGCAATGGAAACAAGCCCAAAGAGTAGGATTCATTTCCATATTCAAGACACCTAAATCCGATTTTATCTAAATGGAAGGGTCTATATACGAATTAGGTGAGCTATGGGTTTGCAATAGTAAGAAATGCAATATGAGATTCAGTTGCTCCACACGTAGTTATCAGCTGTCATTTGAAATACTCTACCTCATCTGACTTCCAGCTGGCATTCCTGAGATCTTGGCTTTCCAGCAAGCTCAGGCTCATGTCTACCATTCCTTGGTGTATATGCCTCTCAAAAGGTACTAGATTTCTACACTGGCTCTGGCGTGAAACTCCATTCAGCTCATGTGATACATCTAAAGAAAAAAAATCTGAGAGTCCATGACTGAATAAAATCTTCTCATTTTATCTAAGTAAGTGGATATTACGATAAGGGAGTTCTTGTTTCTTTTACAATTATCCCTTCCCTATATCAACAGCAACCTCTTATCTTTGAGTCAATAGTAAATTTCACTTGTACAAATCTATTTTTCACATCAAAAAAATGAATAATCTTACAGACTAAGACTAGTCCTAAAATTTACCCTTGAAAAATTCTACTGGTAATCTCCCTGTAGAATTATACTTTCTCTTTCACTGCCTCTCTCCAGAAGTCAGTTATTGTACTTATCCTTGCATCCACTTCGGCTAATAGATTTTCATGTAGTGTCATATGAAATACTTTATTAAGTACAGCTAGATTAAGCCAATTTACATTCCTGTTGCCTAGAAAATCAATAGTCCTTCTGAAAAATGATATCAAATTAGTCTATCACAATCTAAATGTCCCACCTATTTTTTAATCCTATTTTTGTTTGTCTTTAGTTAATTTTTCTTTTAAAGTTTTTGCTGAATATTTGCAAACCACTGACATCAGATGACCAACTTTGTAATGACTCTGTTCACCCTCAGATCCTGTTAAATGAATATATTATGTTTGCTCTTCCTCATTTGTTTGATTCCACTGTGACTACTCCATTAATATCACCATTTATTGTGAACAAGGTAGGCAGTCAGCCACTCTTCAGACAGCAGCAAAGTAAATCTTAATTTCTGCTTCTACTACAAGCAATGACTGGTATACATACAGATGTACTCTTTAAGGTTATTACTGGAATAAACCTAGAAACTAACTTGAGATTATGTCTGTTTCAATAAGTAGGAGCTATGGAGGCCTCTTATAAATTTTAACCCTTAATTAATGGTTTACATAAGGATTCAATGACATAGTAAGTGCTATATAAATGTCTTCTTGCACGTTCTGCCCTAGCAGTTCCCTTCATATACATTAGTTCAAAATATAGACATAGTATATGTCATAACCAGAATGTGCTGGTTTTGGCTGGCTTAGAGTTACTATTCTTCACAGTAGCTACTATGAGGCTATGTTTTGGATTTGTGCTGAAAACAGTGTTGATTGATAATACAGGGATGTTTTCGTTGTTTCTGAGCAGTGCTTACACAGAGTCAAGGCCTTTTCTGCTTCTCACCCCACCCCAGCAGCGAGTAGGCTGGGGGTGCACAAGGAGTCGGGAGGGGACACAGCTGGGACAGCTGACCCCAACCGACCAAAGGGATAGTCCACACCATATGATGTCATACTCAACATATAAAACTGAGGGAAGAAAAAGGAAGGGGGGGACGTTCAGAGTGCTGGCGTTTGTCTTCCCAAGTAACCGTTACCCATGATGAAGCCCTGCTTTCCTGGAGATGGCTGAACACCTGCCTGCCCATGGGAAGTAGCGAATGAATTCCTTGTTTTGCTTTGCTTGTGCGCACAGCTTTTGCTTTACCCGTTAACTGTCTTTATCTCAGCCCATGAGTTTTCTCATTTTTACCTGTCTGATTCTCTCCCCCATCCCACCGTGGGGGAGTGAGTGAGTGGCTGTGTGGTACTTAGTTCCCGGTTGGGGTTAAACCATGACAATTGCTCTTGATAATTTTAGAGATTTTTTAACAGAAATTTGACAGTACTGAGTAGCATGTTCATAAAAACAAGTTCTTTGCACACAGTAATTGATTTCATTCTCTATCTGTATCTAATCTCCATAGCTGTTGTGTTCAAGCTATTTCAAGCAACTAAAGTTAGGAGAGATAGGTAATTATCTTCACAGATTCATAGAGATTAAGTGCAAAAGGGATTATTAGATCATTTTGTCAAGTCTGGGATATACTATGGGCCATTAAATTTCATCCAGTGTTGATATTTGTGACAAGGGGCAATGGGCACAAACTGGAACACAGGAAGTTCTGTCTGAACACGAGAGAAAAACTTCTTCACTGTGAGGGTGACAGAGCCCTGGCACAGGCTGCCCAGGGAGGTTGTGGAGTCTCCTTCTCTGGAGATATTCAAAATCCACCTGGACACAGTCCTGTGCAGCCTGCTCTAGGTGACCCTGCTCTGGCAGGGGGGTTGGACTAGATGATCTCCAGGGGTCCCTTCCAACTCCTACCATTCTGTGATTCTGTGATCTGTTGAGAAAATGAGCTATGATGATCAGTATTATTTATAACGGGAAGGTTATGGAGCAGATCATCTTGAGTGCCATCATGCGGCACATACGGGACAACCGGGTGATCGGGCCCAGTCAGCACGGGTTTATGAAAGGCAGGTCCTGCCTGACCAACCTGATCTCCTTCTACGACATGGTGACCCGCTTAGTGGATGAGGGAAAGGCTGTGGACGTTGTGTACCTGGACT
Source organism: Phoenicopterus ruber ruber (assembly GCA_009819775.1). NCBI lineage: Eukaryota > Metazoa > Chordata > Aves > Phoenicopteriformes > Phoenicopteridae > Phoenicopterus > Phoenicopterus ruber. Next base: position 181,571,464 of record CM020215.1, on the reverse strand, counting down.
TTAGTAAAGCCTTTGACACTGTCTCCCACAGTATCCTCATGGAGAAACTGGCTGCCCATGGCTTGGATGGGCATACTCTGCGCTGGGTAGGAAACTGGCTGGATGGCCGGGCCCAAAGAGTTGTGGTGAATGGAGTTAAATCCGGTTGGCGGCCGGTCACAAGTGGTGTTCCCCAGGGCTCAGTACTGGGGCCAGTTCTGTTCAATATCTTTATCAATGATCTGGACGAGGGGATCGAGTGCACCCTCAGTAAGTTTGCAGATGACACCAAGTTGGGAGGGAGTGTTGATCTGCTGGAGGGCAGGCAGGCGCTACAGCGGGATCTGGACAGGCTGGATCGATGGGCCGAGGCCAATTGTATGAGGTTCAACAAGGCCAAGTGCCGGGTCCTGCACCTGGGTCACAACAACCCCAGGCAACGCTACAGACTTGGGGAAGAGTGGCTGGAAAGTTGCCTGGCAGAAAAGGACCTGGGGGTGTTGGTTGACGGCCGGCTGAATATGAGCCAGCAGTGTGCCCAGGTGGCCAAGAAGGCCAACGGCATCCTGGCTTGTATCAGAAAGAGTGTGGCCAGCAGGAGTAGGGAAGGGATCGTCCCCCTGTACTCGTCCCTGGTGAGGCTGCACCTCGAGTACTGTGTTCAGTTTTGGGCCCCTCACTACAAGAAAGACATTGAGGTGCTGGAGCGTGTCCAGAGACGGGCAACGAGGCTGGTGAAGGGTCTGGAACACAAGTCCTATGAGGAGCGGCTGAGGGAACTGGGGATGTTTAGTCAGGAGAAAAGGAGGCTGAGGGGAGACCTTATCGCTCTCTACAACTACCTGAAAGGAGGATGTAGAGAGAGGGGGGTCGGACTCTTCTCCCTAGTAACAGGCGACAGAACAAGAGGAAATGGCCTCAAGTTGCGCCAGGGGAGGTTTAGATTGGACATTCGTAAAAATTTCTTCACCGAAAGGGTTGTCGAGCACTGGAACAGGCTGCCCAGGGAGGTGGTGGAGTCCCCATCTCTGGGGGTATTCAAAAGACGTTTAGATGAGGCCCTAAGGGATATGATTTAGTGGGGGACTTGGTAGTGATAGGTTTATGGTTGGATCCGATGATCTCGGAGGTCTCTTCCAACCAGAACAATTCTATGATTCTATGATTCTATGATTATTGTTGTTGTTGTTGTTGTCGTTATTATTATTATTGATCATATTTCATAGAATTATAGAGTGGTTTGGGTTGGAAGGGACCTTAAAGATCATCGAGTTCCAACCCCCCTGCCATGGGCAGGGACACCTTCCACTGGACCATGTTACTCAAAGCCCCATTCAACCTGGCCTTGAACACTTCCAGGGAGGGGGCAGCCACAACTTCTCTGGGCAACCTGTTCCAGTGCTTCACCACCCTCACGGTGAAGAATTTCTTCCTAATATCTAGTATCTAATATTTGTTATAGCATTACCTGTATGAAGAAGAAGAGAACTACTCTGAGATAAGTGTTGTATAAACATAGACTACTTGATGATCCCCGTCCTGAAGAGTTTACAGTCAAGATAGGAACAGCCTGGAGTTGGAGAATGGAATGTAAAGCATACTGCACAATAATCATATGACAACAGCATACAGCACATTGGTTGCATTATTTAATTTTATTTTTTCCTAAGTCAGAGGAATATAGTTGAAGTTAAGCTATATGGAAAAGAATGCCAAGCACAAGAGGACAGGCCAGTAAGAAAGAAAGGAATGTGGGACTGGAGTGAAATTATTGTGAAGGGGTATGGTACCCCTTTGTATTTTCCCTCAGTGGCTAAATGTACTGACTGTTCAGCAAAAGCAAAAAGAAGGACTTAGTGAAAAGAGTCTTTTTATTTATCCTTTTCTTCTGTATGGCAATGTAGAACACAAAAAAGTTACGTTTAGTAGAAATATTCCAGTTTAATTCCATATTATGCATTCCTTCTACACTGCTGATTTGCCTATTTCTAGAAGATATGGTACGCTTAGGCATACAAATGCTTCTGAGAACAGGATTTCTGTAACTTTCAATATCCTATTCCCTCAAAAAACCCTCAAAAAACCCCCCATGAATATAACAAAAGGAACTTTACATATGTTGTTGGCACAATGTTTGTAAATTACTGTCAGATATGTTACCAGATAAGTCATCTTAGTTTTGAATAAGCAGGAATATTTAACCGTCTTTTCTACTCTGAAGAATCATGCTTGTAATGTAGTTCTGCAGTTCTGACCTTACCCACCTTGGTAGGCTTTCTCGGTGAATAAGACTATTGATACATTGGACTACATTCTACTGGTTGTGGTAGGTGTTAGATTTAGAGGTGATCTAGGAAGAGCTGGGTTGCATAGATTTCAGAATTTGCATTTCCGTATCTAGTAAAAATTATCATAAAGTGTATTCACATATGTGGTCCTTAAGGCTATTTTCCTTCTTGGTATGGTGCAAAACAACAGCCCTAAAAATTATACATAATATGCAACATCCTGATTATCAAGTACTATACTCAAATGCACTAAAAATATTTATTTTTATAAATGATTGAATATCTTAAAAAGGTTTTCACCTACACAGGATATGTTGGACAGTGGCAATGATATAATCATACAGAAAATGACATTTCCCTTGTGAGAAACAACTGCAAAACTATTCTATGAAAAGAATTTTCTTTGCTGATCATAAGGGTTCTAACTTCTTTGGTGAAATAAACAAAATCGCTTTTTCTGTCAGCTGATTTGACTCCACTGGGCTGAGACTGAGAGACAAACAAGCAATGCTTTACTGTGATCTTGTGCATTAATTAAATTGCTAATCAAGGTAAAGAAAATGGGATTAAACAACTACCACTAGCAATATAATTTGATCGTTGGTAATAAAGATGCTGTAAATGTACATGAAAAGAAAAAAAAATATCAGCTTTCAGAGCCCAAGTTAAAATTTTTCTGGTCCTGGCAGAAAGAAATGTTTGTTTATTTTTTTTTCCTCTAGAAAGAATAAACCTGGGATAGCTCTTCTGATCTGGCAGTGGTGCTTAACCAGATTTACTGGCTAAAGGTCTGTCTGTTGATTTGCAGTCGTCAAGGAACCTTGAATTCTGGGCTAGAGTTTTATGAGTCCATAACCAGTTGCACATGGCAACCAATAACTAGTCTCCAACATGGCATCTGGGGTAGTGATGAATAAATTATCAGGCACTCAACCTACTTGGCTCAGCACAGTAACAGATAAACCAAACAGCCTGGATCCAGAAGGACTAGTTATGTAGTTCTGCACCAAAGCTAGTAGATCCTGCTTTATAGCCTTCCGTAGCCATTTTGTGTGAACAGAGCCATACTGACTCCACACCAGAGCAGATTTGTCTCCAGCCATCCTGAGTCTACAAGGGCCCATGTGATTTATGGATCTGGGACTAGCACAGACAGAGACAGATAAATAAAAGGGCCAGCATGGATATCTCTATGAAATTTTACACTGAAGAGAGGAGAGAAGAGGAAAAGCAACACAAAGCTTCTATATCCCTATGCTGAGAAAATCTCCAAGAGTGTGTATGGGATGAGAAAAAGAGATGAAAGACTGTTCCAATGGTCTGTCTGGGTACTTGTTTGTCCTCTAACCTCCCACTTCAACAGTAAGAAAACTAAGCTAGGTCAGCAAACAACACTATGTGAGAAGACTATTTAGAGAAAACTAAGTGAAAGAAATGGATTTTGCATTTAAATCTGAAAGCTGTGAAATCCGAGCTCATTTCACAAGCTCATATCACTTGTAAAAGAGAGTTTCCTGATCTCCGTGCAGCTCTTGCAAAAGTTCTATCTCCTGTGCTTGCAAATCTTTCCTGCTTGACATAAAACTTTATAGTATCTTTCAATTGTAACAGCTGTCAAGGGAGGTCATGATGTCTGAAAAGCTTGGTCCTTTTCTATAGAAGGCTCTGAATATTAAGATAAACTATAAATTGGATCCTGTATTCAGTAGGAAGGCAGTGCACATAGTGCAAGGGGTGATGTGTTCAGAGACCTATGCATTACTGAGAAGATGGGTTGATGCATTTTGAAGCAACGCCTTTTTTAGCACCTGCTTGGATTCATTCCCAGCCATAATGAGTTGCAATAATAGTCTCGAGGTCAAGAATGTATGGCTTACTCTGGCAAACATTGTGCCTGATATTCCAAAGTTACTCCATGTTTAAACCAATATAAATGAGAACAGAATGTGGCTCTATTTTCTTTTTCTTATTATTTTAGCAAGTCAAATCATTTGAGAACTCATAAAATAAGAACTCAAACTTTGATTCTAGCTCTTGGTATAGCACGTTTGTTAAATCTGGTTTCTGGAAAAAACTTGAAATCTAGTTGTATTTAACTCAGTTCTTGCAGCTGTAAATGCCATTAAGTTAAAGTAGGTGAAGAGCTTTTACAGATTAAAAAAAAAAATCAACAGTGTTTTTACTACAGTTGGTAATACGTAAGAGGAAATAATAACATAGAAAAAGGAATAAATTGTGCACATCAGTGTCTGTGTCACGTATTGGAAGTCTGCCACACTGACTTGTACAATTTTATTATCTCTACAGCAAAACCCCATTTGTGCATAAAATTATCGACTTGGGTAAAAGAATATGTCTTCAGTTTTCTTCTCCCCATTTATTTTTCCACTTTGAAATCTGATACCTGTGATATGGCTTGTTGTTATTATTTCTTTGAAAATTTATATGCTTATTTAAAAGGACTTATAGTGAAACTGGAAACTGATAGGATCCGACTAATAAGCAAAGGGAAAAAAGCATCCTATTGATCAACAACTGGTTTTCCATTTCTCTGGGACAAATTCTGTCATGCCTTAAAGTAGTGTGATTGGGAGCAACTTCTTCAGTAAGTCCGACTACATTTAAAGTTATAACTAGACCCATGGATATTTTCAGCTATATTATAGATGAACTCAGATAGACATTGGTGTTCCGATCAGTGAAATTACCACTCTCTTTTATATTTCTCACTGAGAAAGTTCACAGAAGTGGTGGAAACTGCAAACAAGTTGACCTAAGTTCAGCAGACCAATATAGATCACTATATATCAGAAAGAATGTATTTTCTCAATGGTATTATGTCTATCATTATCTAGTGTACTATTTAGGATAGCACAGTTTATACTTAATGAACGAACTATTTCACAGTTATTCAAGTACCCTGAAGGAATCCCTATTTAGACCCAGATTAGAATAACACAGTGTTTTGGAGTCCAACTATGTGGTCCAGGGGCTAAAAAAGAATGAGGAATTGAGTTCTGCTTCACTAAAATGTCAAAATGAATTACTAGATGAGTCATAAATGTCTTCAGGAGAACTTTCCCTGGTTTTGGACAAAAGTGCAGGAGGCTCACAATTTTTATTCAAATGTAAAAGAAACTAGAACCAAACCTCAACTAATGCTGTAACATGGGATTCATGTCTGGAGTTTTGGATTGGATGACAAATGTTTCCATTACTTTGGAGGCATTTAGATTCAAAGTTTTATCTTTGCTCATGATAGTAAACATTACTAGTTCTTTTAGTTTAAAATTACTACAAAAGCACTACAGTCACCCTATATATTCCTAATCTTATAGTAGAAGAGAACATACTACATATTAGTCATCGTATGATTTAGTTGACCTCTATAAATAGGTATGACTGTTTTAGGGGATGTAATGTTCAGGATTCAGTTCTAGAGCTATAATGGCATGGGATAGCATTAAAATACCAAGTTAGCATTCAGACAAAGTACCAAACAACCATGCTAGAACACTGTGTATTTTAGATTTAGTACAGCAGATTTCCTCTGACATGTTTAAAGTTGAGTTTTACAATGGGAATTTAATGGGTATACGGCCTGCTGCTGTCACATCCAATAATATGGGGCACTGCAAGACACTTTCTGAACCATTGCAAATGCTTCCTAACCTTCCTTTGATTACTTGTATTTGTACTGCTGCAGGAAGTAAGGAAAACAGAACTCCCACATGGGATTTACCTGTGGCTGTCACAGTCATGAAGAGTTACCTACTAAATTGCTTCCAGAACACTGGCAGAGGGAGCACTTCGGCTGTCTTAAGCTGGCAAAAACTCTATTAGTGAACAATTTTCACATATAATGGCTGCAGGCAACCCCAACACAGAAATTTACCACTGCTTCAAAATGGATTATAGCACTAATATTGAGAGAGCTGACCCTATACTAGGCAAGTCACTGCACCAATCTTTGCTGCAGTCTACAAATCTGTAAAATGGGGAGAATAATAGTTCCCTATTTTATAAGGTGCTTAGAAATCTAACATCACAACCTTATAAGATGGGTTGTTTACAACAGACATATTGAAAGGACATCAAATCTGTCGATTTTAAATGAACTTTATTCACATAAAATGGATTTCCCATGTTATAGTCCAATTACTTCATCATAACTAATCAGTCAGGGTTTTCTATTTTTTTTTTTTCTTTTGGTGTATGTAGGTGTTACTATAAAGCAAGCCTGTCTTTTATAAGATTAATGGAACACTAAAGAAGTTCCAGCAGCAGCAGCTGTAGCAATACCAGCACAGACTGAAAGAACTGTGACTTACTCCATGGCTTTTAAGTGAGATATAAGTCAAACAGAAGACCAGTTTGCTTTATCAAAATTGCAAGATCGAAATGTCTCTTGCCAGTCACCTTTTCAGAAATGCAGACAAATCAAAGACAAGCATTCTTGATCTGAAGCACACACGACCTCTGAGCCTGGAGAATACAGTGGTGTACACTATTCCTCACAGTTTGCAAAAGGTTATGTTTAATAAATGCTATGCAGGGTGAATATCTAGCTTGAAATCCTACAAACAAGTAAAGAAATACATTTTTTAGTCTAATCTTCGTGTCTACTATGAGGCAACATAAAAGACGATGCATGCATATGCCTAGATTTTCTCAGAGTGAGATGCTAAAATTATAATGAGTGATAATTTGTTTTCATCTGCTTTCCCACTTAGGATAAAACATGTCTAAAATTCTGACTCCTGTGCCTCATTCCACTGCGACTTAGACCATTTATGCATCAGTAAGGCCCAAGATTCAGATGCAAAGATCAGATGATGTGAATTGAATTACAGTAGTTTCATTACTTGAAAATTTCAAATTTCCTTCATATATATCTGAAGTCTTCTTGACTTTCAACTTTTGTAGTGTGATTCCAATGTGAGCCTGGAAAGCTTTCCTGAAATACTATCTGTGTGCAACTCGCTTGCACTGGCTTTCTACAATACAACACCCCCTTATGGAGATTGGGGTAAATATTTGCTGGAGTAAATCGTGTGCTAATGGGATACATGACAAACGAGTTCAATTTACTGCTTTTATGTTTCTGTTCACACACAGCCTCCCCCCTCCATATATTAATTTTCCATCTACAAACAGACCGAGCTTTGACTTTCAGTTATTGTGTCAGAGATGTAGTTAACTATGGTATTAGTTCATAAAACCCATGAGAGCAATGCTGCAGTTTCCTGATAGTAAAAAGGCTGAACGAGAAGAACATATACAGAAGTTTAATTCCGTTGACCAAACGTAGAAATCTACTGCCACTTGGGACACTGGGGAGAACCTGTGACTTTTAGCTGCCAGTTCAGAAAAGCAAGGTTATGATTCAGTTATCTTAATGTAGGTGACTAGGGTCATATAAAACAGGGCAAGATGATATTATGAGACAGACATCTGCATAGGCTACCAAATGTGACACAAGAAAAAAACATTAACTTTCTGGAGTGGCCCCTAGAGACCAAGTAGGACACTTCGCAATACCTAAAATGACATTACAAGGCCATGGGGCAATTGAATTTTGCCCCAAGCTTAGAGCATAATTCATCCCACCCTAAATTAGTCACCTAGGGTAGGATTAATTTCTTAAGCATAGGTTTTCAGTGTCATTTTAGGTGCATTACAGTATGGCATCTGGCATCCAGCTGCTACAGAAGTGACTTTCCCTTAAATCCTATGACATGCTTGTCATCCTTCTGCATTTCTAGGAAACTGAGGTAGCTTGGACAGCTGAAGGACAGACAGGATGCTCTGACATCTAAAATGGCCACCGATGCCTATCAGCCACTAGGGAAATGAAGAAAATAAAAATGACATTTTTTTTTTTTCATTAATTAAGCCAAAGAATAAAATACTATTTTACACCACTGTTAATGTTTCCCAGATACATACACAACTACTTCTAGTTGATTCTATGGCTGAGGATATGACCCAGTACCCTCTGTATTTCTTTGTTCCATTTGTTCCTAGCATTAAAGATACTTTGAAGCTCAGTTCTGCTAGAATATATAGTGATTTAGCAAACAGAAGTTTTGAAAAATGAATAAGAATAAAGATTGTAAAATTCCTTTTTTCTCTAGAACATATTAGCTTCTCAACAAAGGCATGAATATCCCCTAGCTAAGCTGTTAATTAACAAATATTTTCTTTATTTCTGTTCACAGATTTCTTACTAAAGAATACATTCTTTTCTTTGTTCATTAGTCAAAATGTTACCTTCATCTATTAATCTTTCAACTGCAGTTTCTTTGAAGACATCTTCTTTCACTTTGTACAATTTAAAGCATATTGGTGAATTTAATAAACCTGGTTAATGACTTTCTTACTGCATGACAATAGCATGTAATTCAGCGTGCAGTGGCAACTGAATACTTTTTAGCTAAATATAGAAATTGAGATACACATAAAAAATTTGCTCATATTATGGGCATGTGGGAGTTCACTAGAAATAATGCAAGGTTTTTTTACTCGGCAAGACAATAGATGGCCCTGGCTGAACACATTTCAGAAGGCTAACATTGTCATATTTATCTGACTTATTGTGATGAGATTATTAGGCCTGTGTTTGTGTTGACATATATATCACATAGTAAAGAATCCCACTACCTCATGATATTCTGTAAGTTTATATCAAAACACAGTGCTGTAACAACCCTTTTGTAGTCAAAATTCTTGGTATTTTTATGTTTTGCTTGACAAACTGAGTCCTATACCTGCATGCCCAAGGACATCAAACATAAAATTGGTTGTATAAAGAAAAAGGTTACGTGAAAGATCCTTCTCAGTATAGTCTGGTACCACCGTAAGGGTGAGTGGGACCGGTTAGATAGTGAAAACTGATCTGTTTCGAACAGGTTATTAGAAGGTCAATGACAGAAGAAAAGTTCTCTTGCTTTGAAGGAAGATGGATGATGCAGAAAAAACTTTAAATAAGCATTCAAAATGCTCATAGCTTTCACAAATCAAAGCTACAAACCTTTTGAGTTTGTATATTGCTTTTTGACACACTTAAGCCTTATCCTATGATGTGTGAAAGTGCTGTAGACTCTTTACTGTTAATATAAAAAGGCAAACACAAATCAATACCTTCCTCTTTAGCAAGCAGTAATGCTGGACAAGCCCTGTCTGTCCCTGTTAGTGTATAATATTGCGTGTTGGCTGAAGATAAGATTGATTTACTTTCCCCTCAAATTCTCCTTATACATTTCCTGCTACAGTACATTCATTTTTGAGAGAAGAGTAAATGAATTGCTGTTTTAGAGATGACACATACATGTGGTGCAATATAAAGGCTGTTAACATCCTTCTGGGAGAACAGGGAGATTATTTCCACAAGGCTGTCATCCTTCTCTGTCCCTGCCTTAGTAACCGAAGCCTTTTCTTCTGTTCAAAAGACATGCAGTCACAAACAGTGAGCATGGAACATACCCTCAAGGTTACTCTTATGTTACTTATGGAAAGAAGGCCAGGCAGTGAGCTCAAGAATTGAACCCCTCCGTGGACCTAAGTAGGAGTTTTGATGCAGCACATTTGAAAACAAACTACAGTTGTATGCTGGAGCAAAGGTTTCTTTACAGAACATGCAAGCAATTTGGGCATAATTACCCAGATGATCACCCTATCAGTCATTAGTTTGAGTATTTTTGTCCTTGCCCTTTCTGTCTAGATCTTTCTGTCCTTGGGTGAGATCAAATCGTTATGTCTTTTTTGGAATCCCTTTTATTACAATATAGGCAAATCTAATGATCTTGTGTTTCTTAATTTAGAAACCCTTTTGCATTGCTGAATGCACTTGCTGATACCTTCAGTCATCCAACTGCAAGTCTTGATTTATAATTTTACCAAAAGTGATTAATCATTAATCAAACTGTGGCAATTTAATCACTATGTTCTAGCAACACGCACCCCCCCACACCCCTTAACATTTCTTTATGTCACATAGTAACTGACAAAGCAACATTTAAAGCTGTAACCCACAGTACATATGTGATATTTTTTCTATGAGCGCTTTATCAGCAGACTTTCAAGGCCAAGACACAAGATTTATGCTAATTTATGCTAATTAGACCACAGACTGGACCTATATCCTGATCTCTCATACTGCTTGATAGTTGGCTTGCTCCCTAGCTCTAACTGTTGTCCTTAAAGCAAATCTACCATAGATAGAAGCTTCACTCATGACAAATGTTTGTGTAATCTAGTCTTAAAAGCCAAGAAGGACATTTTTTTTACAACTTCTAGAGGCAATCCATTTCAGAACTTCACTATTTTTACTATTAGAAAGGTTTTCCTAATATCAAGACTGAATCTTCTTGCTACAATTTAAGCACATTACCTCTTATCCTATATTGCCACCTGTTCTTGACAAGCATTGTTTTCTTTCACAGGAAATTGTGCCAAGAGTATCTTTCAAAGCAGACTTTACTACGGTTAATATGAACTGAATGAGTCTAAAAATTTGTGAGGAATATTGCTTTTTGAGTATAGCAAAGACTGATAAATCTAAAGCACAAATAGAAATGCGTAACTGCTACTTACCATTTGTCTCAAGAAAAACTGTATAAGCCCTTTGTGCTTCTCTGCAAACTCATCTAATTGCAGAAGATATCCTCTTTCTTCTTAATTTCTTTATTCTGATAATATACAGGGACAGCAGTCATCATCAGTGAGTTGTCAGCAGAGCTGGTTGATAATCTATCAAAGCTATAACAAGAAATCAATATTTGACAGAAAGTTTTGTTTGTTCTTCTACGTTTTTCTGTTCTGTGAGTGCTCAATTTCCTTAAGACTTTTTCTTTTTAATTCAAATGTATCTTTCTCTAAAGAAAAGCCTCCTAAAAAAATTCCATCAGAAATTTAAATGTTCATTTTCATTCATAATAAACAAATCCCTGAACAATAATAATGGTTATTATTTCCTTATTTTTGATCATAAAAGAGGACAAGATGTGAAAAATTATTCTTTCCAAACTGAATATACTTACACACACTGTGTCTGTATATATTGTTGAGTGCAGATTAAGTTTTTTAAGGAGCAGCAAAAGTTTGGATAGTTATCTATTGATTAAAAAAAATCACTTTATTATAGTCTCCTTCTGGAGATAAATTAGCTATATGCTTAAGTGACCCATAGTAAAGAGATTACTCTGAGAATTATGAATATTATGAAAGGTCTCTAGGCGTAAAATGCCTTTAGTTGTCCCATATCTTGTACAGCAAGTATACTGTGAAAGAGGAAAAAAAAGCTATGCGCATCTTTTATTCCTCTTTTTTTTTATTCTCTCTTCCTCTCAAGAAGTTATGGGATGACATTGAACTACTTGGATCCTTGTGGTGAAACTGTTATCCCTTTTCCTCTTTACAGAAATGGGCATGTCAAAAGACTGCAAAAGCTGTAAAGTTATGTTATACCAGGATACCAAATGGTATACTGGATCTTCTTAAACAAAAACCACCAAGGGAAGAGAGGGGAGAGCGCCAAACAATCCACCTCTCCCCAATTCTGGCCTCTGTGTTCTAGGGCAGATTGTTGCTTCCTATTTAGTTCCCAGTATAGTAAGTGACTGCCTCTCGTTTCCAGTCAGTGGCTTCCAGCAAACCACACGCAATCTTGTGAACTTTGCAGGACAGTCTCCTTCTCTCTACACACTTAGGTTTTAGATCAGGTCTGTGCTCCAGATCTCCTGCTCATCCTTTGTCCTACTTCTTCTGTATACTCCTTTTCATGCTCATCCCTCCAGACGTCCCTGAAGTCAGCAGGCTTCTCTCAGGAAGGTGTCATTTCCCTTTCTCCAGAGCAAAGATCTGCTACTGGAGAAATCTGCTCTTATTTCCACCAGACTTGTGCCTTCTCTGGTGAATGAAGAATGAGTTACTTTGCTGGAAAGAAGCATCATCCCTTAGGTTTCTTACATGTTATTTGGATCTCAGACCCTTTGCTAAACCTTGCTGCCTCTTGTCCCATCTTCTCTGGCCCTGTACTTTGTTGCTCAGTACAGGCCAGCATGGACCACCACTGCTTCAGCAAAAAACCCACAAAAAGTCCTACTCTTCCTCTACTTCTGTGTATATTACTGCCGCTTCATTTGAGCTGGTGCACATATCCATACAACTAGCCAGTGAACTGCTAGGAGGAAATAAACTGAGTTAAAAACATTCTTATTGCAGGGGGCAGGGGGAGGAAAGGAAAAAAAGGAAGAGAGAGAGAGAGAGAGAATTTCAATTTAGAGCAGTTATACAAGGTGGGCATAGCACACATTTTCAGTTGCAGTCTTGATTTATGTTGCTCTAAATTGAGCATCAGACTGCGACATGGATAATTCAGGAGTTTGCAGGAAAATAAGGAAGAATAATTTCTTTTTTTGAAACCTGGAAATAGGCTTAGATGAGACCTTCAAGTGTGTATAATGATATTGACATTCTCTTGCGAGTATTTCTAGTTTGAACATCGGTTAAATTAGCATGAATGGCCAGTGGAAAACCTTTTTAACTTCAAAACCAGGTGAATTTCTCTGCAGAAAAGTCTCCATCATTGTTCATTTTCTATTGTAAATCCAGGTTTGGAATCAATGCTCAAAACAGCATTCTCTGGTGTAGAATGTGGGAATTAGTACTCTAAACGAGTGTAAAAATGTTTGTTGATTAGAAACAAGTCTATTGAAAATACCAATGATGTCCTTATCTTATTCCTCAAATAGATGCTGGAAATTCACTCTCTGTTGAAAGGAGATAATTAATTCTTTTTGGAGAACTCACAAGCATGAAGACAATTTAGAGATTCTTCCTGGGGGATATTTGGGGTTTTTCCCCTTCTGTTACCTGGTTTCTCCTTCAGAACTGCTCTTTTCCTTCCTTTACATCTATTTTTAGCCAAAAGGTACTGCTTAGAACATTCTTGCTTGAGGACTAGTGACCTCATGTAGTTCTACGTTTTGAAGGTTTATCTTTAATGTCTGAAACAGATGTCCCTTATTCTTCTTCAGCACAATATCTGCTGCCATAGGCCTATATATGGTACTCAGGAGAAAGAAAAAAGCTTAATCTATAGAACGTTCTGTTGACAGTACTAACTGTAGCTAAACACCCCTTGATGCCACCTACACACAGATAAAAATACTTTAGGTTAGAAAGTCAAATGTTAAAAATGCAGTTAGAAAGTCTTAGAGTGATTTATATCAGAAAAGAGCTTTGTAGATAGTCTGGTACAACTCCATGGACAAAGGGGACCAGTTTAAAGCAGGCTGCTGAGGGCCCTGTTAGGTCAAGATCTGAGTATCTTCAAGGGTGGAGATTCCATAGCCCCCGTAGTCAACCTGCTCTGACATTTGACACCACTCACTGTTAACGATATTCTTCTTAATATCTATTTTGAATTATTACTACTCATACCTGTTGCCTCTTGGCCTTTCACTGTGCACTTCCAATAGGATCTTGCTTTGGGTTTTTATACCATCATGATGGATAATTGAAGACAGCTCAGTATGTGTTTGGCCTTCTTTGCCAATTCACTTTCAGCTTGCTCTCTTGTAGGTCCTGTTCTGCAAAGCTGTATTCTAGCTTGTTGCGACTGAACCACTACTATTGCTAGCAATGCTAGGAATGTAGATATCACCAGTTGAGGATTCAGCCACTGACGAGACAGACCTTCTTTACATGGTCATTTGTTTCACACTTGTAAGACATCTAAAAATGCTCAAATGATAAATCTCTTTTGATTATGAAACAGTGTTCTGTTTTAAGCAGTTCTGCAGGATCTCTGCTTCATTTATGTGTTGCACAGGGAGCAACACAGGATTTATGTGTTGCGTAGTGAACAAGACAGAAAATAGCAGGAAAATAATGTGGTCTTATTGCATTTGATTGCTGTCTTGCCCAACTGGGCTCTTTCTTGCCCTTGGGCACGCAGTCCTTATGTAATGCTTGATAATTACCTCCAAGAAATTGCTCACAAGTGATTGTTAGTGATTTGCTCCTCATTTTTTTACTCGATAGTCTTAAGTTCTGGTTTGTATAAGTGTTGAATGTTAACAGCAATACAAACCACCTTAAATCTGTGCTTATCTTTCAATGGTTCAGTATTGTTTTCGGTCTCATGTCTCTTCTTCTCTTTATTACTCTCTATAGACATACCCATATACCTGTGACATGCAATTGAATTTAATCCAAGTGTCTAAGAACTGAATGATCAATATTAATATAATTAAAACATTTAAATGAGCCACCATCATGAAGATGAAATATGCCTTCCTTTTTATTCAATAACAATAGCACATTTGTCACTTAGACAGTAAAATTTATTGTGACTTTAATAATTTTCCTTATTTACGAATGCTTACATTTATTATGGGAGTCAGTAAGTAAATATACTGATGATAATTATCAACTCTAATTGATTTTATAATGAATGTTTTCAAATTTTTTAATAAAAGATATTTAAAATTTATTTGTTAAAAACTTACAAGCCAACAGCATGAGGAAAACGGGCTATTAACATAAAGTTGATGATCCAATAGCCTTGGAACAGTGAATCATTTTCCGTGCATTTTTAAAGGGTATTACGATAAAATTGCAGTGCCAACAAAACAGAAATGCCTCTGATTTCAAAACAATTTGGAACAGGGAAGGGAAGATTGCTTTGAAGAAAAAAAAAAAAGCTGCACAGAGCCATAAATAACCACAAATGAGATACTTAGATATTGTTTCTTTGGTGTTTACTGCAATGAATTTAGAGCGAATAATGAGTCTATTTATGTCATGGTGACCAGAATCCTTGTTTGGTAGAGAAGTCTGTTTGCTGAAGGAGCTTTCTGGATGGTAGGCCTTATTTAGGTAAACTTTTTAAAAATACCAAGATCAAAAAATATTTTTATTTCTTGTCACCAACCAACATAAAATATGAGTATTTCCCAGAAGGTAATTACACCCTTAAAAACCCCCACAAACCTAAACCACAAAAACCAATCAAACAAACAAACAAACCTGCTTCTGACACAAGAAGCAAAGTAGCAGTTACAGCTATTTTTTTTTTAGAAAGCTCCCAGTTGTCTGCACTTTACGAAAGTTAGATTTATGGCTGGTAGTATCTTTGTGAGAAACACAGCACCGGCCAAATAGCATGGAGCAGCTTCCATATAATGCCAAGGGAAGAATAAAATCTTTATAGTTTTGAAAGCTGTAAGAGCCTTACTTTAATATGTAGGCAGTGCTTTTTGAAAAGCCACAGAGCACTATGAAAGGGCACACTTTATTCTTGAAATAGCTGTGCTAGCCAGAAAATTTCTGAAACAGTTGAGGGAAGAGTCTTCATAAAAGGGAGCGTATTTAGCGAGCTCTCTCATCATTGCCAGAGAGCAGGTGACAATAAATGACATGGTCAAATGTGTCATGGAAAGTTTCATCTTAGTGACGACGCAGATGTGGTGCATTTGTTAATTTTCTGAGGTTGGGTGGAGACACCCTCATGAATGAGCAGCATGCTGTATGTTTGATCATGCATGTGCAACATGAAACAGAGCAGAAGGGACAAGATCCGTCAGCAAACTTGACCTTGCAACAGTGTGCATTATACTGTGATTTTGTTTTAGAGAGTAAAACATATTCTGGGTGCGATCTGGCTGGATCCTAGAGTTATATAAAATTAGAATTCCCAATGTGACCTGCAGCAGTTTTGTAGGAAGGGATTACAGGATTTAAAGGTAGTGTCACAGAGACAAGAGTCTCTGGTCTGAGCCACATGCCCTACCTCTTTAGTTCCAGAGGTCTTTTGAATAAGCTTATGGATACTTTATGGACTTAAAAAAGATGGATAGTGAAAACAATTCCGATTATTGTCTTTATTTTTGAGAAACAGCAGAGAACTGAGGATTTGGCTCCCTTTTCCTCGTAAAAGGTGTTTGTTTTGTTTTTTGTTTGTTTGGCTTTTTTTTTAATCCAAACATCAGAGAAAGTCAGAGCAGTCAGGATTTAATACCTCTTTTACAACTTAAGGAAAAGAAAAGGAGAAACAGAAACATGAAAGCAAAGAGGCTTATTGAGAGGCTAGCTTTTTCTTTTCCCTCTGACACTGGATCATTTTCTTAGTCTCTACTCAGAGTAATGGAAACTATGACATATTACACTCAGCAGCTACTCAATGTCAGAAATAGCTCCTATTGAGCATAGCTCCTTACATCTGGCAAAGAAAAAACCCCAACTATCCTGCATTTTTCAATTGATCTCTAAAATTTCCAAGCCATTTTTTGCCTCATTATAGAAAGAAGAGCTAACTGGTGCCTAATCTTGCTTTTTAATTATATATTCTCAGTTTGATACGTTCTTTTCATTTTTTCCGCTTTTCATATTTATTAATCTAAAATTAAACAAATTCTCTAGCAGTGCAGCTGTGGCAACATCTAATCCTTTAAGCCCAAATAGTGAACTCAGATGTTCATATGAAACTCATTGAATGAGTACAATCTCCTCTGACATTCACAGCCACAGGCTGTTGGTCCTAGTTGTCAATTCCTTCACCACCACAGATCACAAAAAAACATTTTGGATCCACTGTATTCTGTGTGTGTCATTCTATGAACTGACATAATAGAATGATGCTAGGAATAAAATTAGTTGGGTTTTTTTTTTTCAGTTCAGTGTCTTCTACTATTGCTATGTGAGCAAGCATAGAAATAGATTTTCTGTTCTGAAGTGAAATACATTCTGATGATTCTTCAAGACATTGTTTCTCTTTCACTCTCTCATCTTTTGCTTTGTATACATTCTGAGTTGAACCCTTTCAAATAGAGATTGTTTATTTCCTTGAGTCCTTTGCCTTCTTAACGTGGAAGGTAAGCATTTTGGAGTAGGATGCTTCCTTCTCTGTAAGCACAGAATCCAGCCAATTGGGTCCTGATACTCCCTGCACCTTGTGCTATAATATGCCTCGTGTATTTTGTGATTCCCATCTCTGCAGAACATAAGCATGGTTTTTCATTATAAACTGTCATGTGTTTCAGAGGCATCCAAACAATTCTTGTGTGAGCTAGCTCGACATTGAAGTCTAGGTGAACAGTAGAGGCTAGTATTCACAATTTCTTGCACACAGTCTATTCTATAACCTACAGAACTACAGTGGATTTCGCCACATTATACTGCTATGGAAGCAGCTATGGCATATCTTTAGCATTATAAAGGAATACACCCTGTGTTAACACAGATAAAGAAAGATATAAAAGTTGGTTCGAAAAATTGTGCTTTTCCCTCATTAAGCCACCTGGAGCTGATTTCCTGCCTGCCAAGTGTATACACTGGCTTTCAGAGCCAAAAGATCAGTGGGAAAAAAGGACAAATCCATTTTAAAGATAAATTTGAGCATTTTATGTTCTTCTTTTCTCTCTTTTTCAATGACATATTACAGTAATTTTGTTTCATTGGCAGCTCTTCTATTCTGGTAATTCCACACTGCAAAATTATCTGGAAGGTACAATTTCCCTCTACCTTTCTCTTTCTTCGGCCTTATGCATTTTAAGTTGTTGAGTTTCTATCTGACCTCTTATATATACTACGTTAATATTATTGGCTGAGGCTGATGTCATTTAAAATTACATACATCTCATACTAAATTTGAAACCTTTGCCTTCTTGAGATGGAATATGTAGGTTTCCTCGCCCCCGCCCCTTTAAGCATAGCTAATTTTATAGCTC
The DNA here is from genome assembly GCA_009819775.1 of Phoenicopterus ruber ruber. NCBI lineage: Eukaryota > Metazoa > Chordata > Aves > Phoenicopteriformes > Phoenicopteridae > Phoenicopterus > Phoenicopterus ruber. Next base: position 181,553,463 of record CM020215.1, on the reverse strand, counting down.
ACCTTATTATATTCTGCATCATTCTCACCAAGACTTCTTCAAATTCTACATTTTTATAATAATATAATGACCAGACGTTATAAAAATCCAAGTGAGACTTACTCTATGATAGAATGTCATTAAATTCCTTTAGAATTATATTCCATTATTATAGCCATATATGCAAAAATTCTGTTGACTTTCTGAGTGCTCCTCTGAATTGTCTGGACAAAACCATTATTATGCCAAAGTCCTTTAGCAAGCCATCATGTTTCAACTTTTAAATTAATTTTATTCTTGGGAAATGTTTATTATTTTATTTTCTGCTAGAATGGTTTTTAATCCATTAGCAGATTTTATAACATTTCTGGTTGTAAAAATCAGCTGATACATTCTGATACAATTAAGGTATCGGAATTACTTTCATTATAAAACTGGTATCTGTAGTTTCTACTCACAAGTTTCTGCCAAATTCAACATTTGGGGTAGAAAGTCTCTATATGTCATTAAACTAAAAAATGATTTTAAACAGGTTCTGAAGACTTTCAGTTCTTTTATATCTTAGAAGGAAAAACTTCAATATGATAATGAAAAATAAGAGGTTCCATCCATAACCAAATATGGCTTGATTTTGGAATTTCAGATTTCAGAGACAAGAACAACGTAGCTCTCTGTTAAGCAGTAGTACTTCAGTTTGAAAGAAAAATCTAGGTCCAAAGGTTTTTTGGTTTGATTTGGTTTGGGTTTTTTTTAAATATAAATTCTCCATTTTTAATTATATTTCATTAAAGTAAGATTTTCTGAAATACTAAGTTGAAGTGTTAGGTACATTCATATGAAAACTGGAAATTAAATTCGTTTGGAAAAATGTGGGGTTTAATTATTATTACAACTGGTAGTTGATGAAAAAAAATGTTTTTCATATTATGTAGAGGGATGAGATCTCAGTGCTGATCTAGTCTGATAGCCAGTGTCAGAACTAGCTAACTAAACAGCAGATTAAATCAACATCATGTGTTTCTCAAAAACTCAATTTGAGCTGGTAAAGATATTTGGCAAATTTATGTGATTTACAAAAAAATGCCTCAGTTGGCCAAGAAATTTACGAGTCCCAGTGACATTGAAAGGAGTCAAAGAAGACTCAGTGCTATTGAAAATAAACTTATCTTTTTATGCTTCATATGTTTCAAAATAGGTTTAAAATGCTTCACATTCCTATATAAATTAAATAAATAAACAACGGTCAGTCATCATATTGGTTTAAAATTTGTAATATTTCACATTTAGAGTATCAGGGATTTATTCTGTTTTCTTTCTATTGAATGAACCTTTGGGATATATTTGGTTTCCGACACAAATATGTGTCCAGAAAAATCTTAGCATTTTTACTTAAAGTGAGAAGAGAGATTTTCAGATAAATTCTTATGCTTACGAGATGACTAACTACTCATACCTGAAATGATGACTAACTTGAAGAATTTCTTAATAAAAACAGAACCGCTAGTGATACAGCTATCAATAGCTCAGCTTAGGATGTTCTGTCCAAAGTATATATTTTTTAACATTAAAGTTGGATGACTACTGGCTCCAAAATTGTAGAACTATGCCATAAGTTACTGACAGAGACAGAACAAGCTGTACTACTTGGTGTATCTATTACTTCTAATGTCTGCAAGGCTGCTCTAAACTGTAACCTTTCAAGCTGGGGAACCTGACAGTATTGCCACAGTTTTTTTCCACCCCTTGTTTTCTTCCCAAAATAAAAGCCCACAGATACGGATCTCTGTGTCTACTTAGGGACTCTGTGATTTCTGGAAAGCGTTAGGAATCAGGTTGCTCTTACACATCTCTCTTGTTTTGGTTTGATTTTTATTTTTGGCCATATATAATCTCCACCACTCCTCACTAGGGTGCAGGTAGTTCTCCTGAGATACATAAACCTGCACGGACGTTCAATACATCTTTCTTGCTCTCTGAGCTGCATCTTTATTTTGTAAACTGGTGCTGCAAATTACTCGTGCTTCTAAGAGAGCAACACTGTAAAACACTGAAGTACAAGATTCATAGAAGTTTCACCCTAGAAATAACTATTTATGATGTCAGGTGATACTCAGTATGAGCAAGAGGACTGAAACTGACAATAGGAGATTTTAAGCACCAAAAATGAAATAGCTTTACAATAGCTAGCTCTGGATGCATATCACAAACATTTAGAGTGTCCTAATCTGGGACAGTTTGGTTTCTCCCACCTCTGCCGTACTTTCAATACATGCAATAGAATGAGCCAGTACATACCAATTTTTAAATACTCCTTGATATTTCATCATATTCTGATACTATATAGCTGGAATTATCAAAATCATAGAATCATAGAATGGTTTGGGTTGGAAGGGACCTTAAAGATCATGTAGTTCCAACCCCCCCACCGTGGGCGGGGACACCTTCCACTAGACCAGGTTGCTCAAAGCCCCATCCAACCTGGCCTTGAACACTTCCAGGGAGGGGGCAGCCACAACTTCTCCGGGCAACCTGTTCCAGTGCCTCACCACCCTCATAGTGAAGAATTTCTTCCTTGCAGCTAATCTAAATCTACTCTCTTCCAGTTTAAAACCTTTACCCCTTGTCCTGTCACTACAGGCCCTTGTATAAAGTCCCTTTGAGGTGGGGTCTCAGGAGAGCAAAGTAGAGGGGGAGAATCACCTCCCTTGCCCTGCTGGTCATGCTGCTTTTGATGCAGCCCAGGATACAGTTGGCTTTCTGGGCTGCAAGTGCACATTGCCAGCTCATGTTGAGCTTCTCATCCACCAGTACCCCCAAGTCCTTCTCCTCAGTGCTTCTCTCAGTCCATTCTCCACCCAGCCTGTATTGTCTTTGAATGTGACCATCCAGCCAATTCCTTATCCACTGAGTGATCCATTCATCAAATCCCTGTCTCTCCAATTTAGAGACAAGGATGTCGTGTGGGTCAGTGTCAAATGTTTTGCACATGTCCAGGTAGATGACGTCAGTTGCCCTTCCCTTATCCACCAACGCTGTAACCCTGTTGTAGAAGGCCACCAAATCTGTCAGGTATGATTTGCCCTTAGTGAAGCCATGTTGGCTGTCACCAATCTCTTCCTTATTTTCCATGTGCCTTCGCATAGTTTCCAGGAGGATCTGCTCCACGATCTTGCCAGGCACAGAGGTGAGACTGACTGACCTGGAGTTCGTTGAGTCTTCCTTTTTTCCCTTTTTAAAAATGGGGGTGATGTTTCCCCTTTTCCAGTCAGTGGGAACTTCACTGGACTGCCATGACTTCTCAAATGTGATGGGTAGTGGCTTAGCAACTTCATCTGCCAGTTCCCTCAGGACCCGCAGATGCATCTCATCAGGTGCCATGGACTTGTGCACCTTCAGGTTCCTTAGGTGGTCCCAAACCTGATCTTCTCCTATAGCGGGTGGTTCTTCATTCGCCCAGTCCCTGCCCTTGCCTTCCGCAACCTGGGCAGTGTGGCTAGAGCACTTGCCAGTGAAGACTGAGGCAAAAAAGTCATTGAGTACCTCAGCCTTCTCCATATCCTGGGTAGCCAGGTCTCCTGTTTCCTTCCAGAGAGAGACAAATGACTTGTCTATTTCAAGTATAGATAAGAAGAAAAATGTGACCAGAGTGGTAAACTAAAATTTCAAAGGCTTATTTTTCAGAGAGGACATTTACTCTTTAATACATTACACAAAATGAACAAATCTCTGAAACAGCATTATTATCATCCAGTTTCTGACCAACTCTCCTAACATACATGATAAGCTGCATTTCACGTTTGTGTTCTTGTTTTCAGAGTGAATTGGTAGCTTGTTTCCTTTGCTAATCCAGAAGCTACTAAGCACAGTGGACAGCTAGACATTATCTGAATGCATAGTTTCCTTTGCAGAATGATGTTAAGGAGTAAGATTTCATTGTTGTTGGTAAAGGCATCCTAAGGGCTAAAGCAAACAAAACAAGATCAGCATAGTGTCTTATTCTGTTTACATAACTGTTAGCACTTTTCATTTTTCAATTTTACCTGATAATATATATATTTTTTTTTCTTTTTACCTCCAAGGCAACATGAAATGATTAAGAGATAAAATGTTCCCAGGAAACGGGACTGTTAAATTCCTTGCTTGATGGCAACAAAAAGAACACATTCACTGAAGCACTTATTGATGTTTCATTGACTTGAAACAAAGAATTAGAACCCACAGGAAACTGTTAAGTATGATCTATATCAGAGATCTGTTATTCTGAAGAAAGTAAAATGTATGTCACTTCTGTTACAGAAAAAAAAATGCTAAGAAAAATCCAGGAAGAAAATTCATCCTGCTTTCTCCTTTCACAATGATGTGCAGAATGTGACATCTGTTAGACTATTTTGAGCTCATTTCCTGTAATAAGACAAGTCTAGATAAATAACTTTTAGATTATTATTTATTTCTACATTAGTTTTGAGAAAAAAAAAAATCTTTAAATTTTTCTTTCTCTCTTCAGTATATGTGGTCATAAAAAATGAAAGAATTGCAAATCTTTCTACAGAATACTGGTTTAATGGTTTCTGAAATCAAGCCAGACCATTATGAGAAACTAGTCTGATGTCCATACAGATGCATGGCTTTTCTGCAAGTAAACCCTTTGCTGTATATACGCCTTTTCCCAGATTCAGACTCCTAGACACCCTCCCTGCCCTACTGTGCATCATAGAATCATAGAATAGTTTGGGTTGGAAGGGACCTTTTAAAGGTCATCTAGTCCAACCTCCCTGCAATAGGTTCTTCTGCATAGGCAGAAACAGATTCCCGATTTCATGGTAAGCTTCAGGGGTGAGGAACTACCTGTATGAACCAGGAGAGAGATGTCTATACAGAGTTTTTCTCTGAAGAGACACTTAGGACAGCTGCCACAGAGACCAGCTACAATCTGCTTAGGTCCTTCCCCAGGCATGCTGGAGATTCCAGGATCTTCTCTAGACAAAGCCAAGCAGGGAACTGAACCTTGACTACCTTCCTTGAGTACTATAATCATAAAGGTGAAGAAAAAATGCCAGCCGTCTCCCATGCTGTGCATCTCGGGCATACTGAATGAAGTGAAAACACTTCAATACTTTGCAAGGTTTCTGCTGTGGAGGTCTTAGGCACATTGCAGTGCAAGTATAGGTTATACCAACATTTTTCCTAGTTGAATTGTGGTTAAATCTTAGCAGACCTTTTCCATGGTCTGGATAATGACTTAGGTATGTGATAATTACTCATATAGCCTTGGAAGAGAGATGCTAGTCACCAGTATTTGTGGTCTATAGCTGCAGACTATAGATGTGTGTTACTGTAGTAAGAGACTGTAGTTTGCAGACTATAGCTGTGCTGTTCTGCAGGGTGACCGACCGTAATCAAGTTGTGAAAATTTGTGAGTAATTAACAAAAGTATTTATGTAACAGAAGCTAACTCCTCGTTGAAGATGTAACTTGGCCAGCAGACGGTTCACTCCAGAACTCATTCATTGAAATGGAAGTCTTTGATCAACTTTAATGCAAAGAGAATTGGGCTGCTGTCAAGTAAGGAAAATAATCTCCAGTCAGTAGCAGAGCCTCAGAAAAAAAGACACCCTGAATACCTACCCTCAAACTTCTTAGCAGCATTTTATGCACTTCCCCTAATGTGTGACAGAAATGAAATACAGCAATAAGATCTCATTAGTTCACAGGGATTCCCTTGTTTTGCACAGAACAGGACAGACCGTTTCAGTCAAAGCATTCAAGTTTTCATTTATTGTAACTCTGGTGCAGTGGACCGGCTCATGCAATATCGCTTAGAACATGAGAAAAAGTACTACCTTTTTTTCTTGCCTTTTCTATACTGACTTCAAAGAAGATAGTCAAAGGCATAGCGATTTTTAAAGACTAGAAGTATACTTTTTTCAAAAGTAAGTGCAAGTTTTTATCTCTAGAAAGAGTTTTCAAAGGAAACTGGAGCTAGCATTACTGCAACTACAGATATATCCTATGTTAAAACAGGCATGATTTTTATCAGACACACAACTGCTACTACCATCTGGAGGTTTTGCATGACACTACTTAAACATTTTCAAATGCTTACGAGGTCTCTTTTAACACAAATATCAAATTAAATTGTCAGAATTAAGGTTCCAAATGTATTAATACTCCCTATCCCAAGTTCACTGGTGGTACAAACAATCTCAGTGCTGTCATACGTACACCTAGGGCTTGTATTCTGAGCCTTAGGGATGCATTGAAATCCATCAAATTGTATTTACTAACATCAGGTTTTAATTCTCATATTTATTTCCCAGGTGAAAAGGTGAAATTCATTACTGGGAATAGACTCAGCAAAAGGTCTATGCCCTTTTAAGCCCTCTGAAGCTTCAGGCAAAGTAATCACGCAGACTGAACTTAAAAACAACACCCCATTTTAATGTACTTGTCAGCTCTGCACAAGTTGTCCAAGAGATGGAAAGAGAGACAGAGGCAGAGACAGAGACAGAGAAGAAGATGGAGAGAGGAATATCCCTGGGTATTTTCAAATTACTCATTTAACTTCTTGGTAGGTTGTTTAATAGCAAAATCTGTATTTTGTGCGCTGCATGATGCAAAGGCATTTTCCTTAATTATATTTGATAGTTTATTCATCTTCCTATGTGTCTCCTTTAGGGAACAAAAAGATAACTGGATTCTTAAAGCAATAAAGGCAAACTGTCTAAATTGAATATTGTGTTGTGTTATAATAGCCCCAACATTTCTAAATTGCTTCAATAAAATTCCCAAATTGCTGTAATCAAGAAGAAGATTGGAGAAGCTTTGCAGGTCAAATGGCAACTTTATTAATGTGTAAAGCTAGCAAAAAGGCCAATAAAAATAAGATTTAAAATACATAAATACATTTAAAAGTAGCAAATACAGAACATGCACCGTTATTTTATGCAGTCAGTGGGAATGTAGCGCATACATGAAAAAGCAATTCAACTAGTTTTGTTAATATTGAATAGTTCATTATTACTCACTGAAATTGTTGGGACTGATAATAATACTACTACTAATAATGGCAGCAACAACAACAAGGACAGAAGAATTAACATCCAAAATTTTTAGGAGTCATTACTTTTAAAATGATTTTTTTAAAGTTATTTTGTCATTTTATTACTAAAAGAAGAAAAAAAAAAAAACAACCCTAAACACATCATTGACAAAATTTTCCCGAAGGAAACTGCATTGAAAACATTTGATTTACCCAGGAAATTAATTTTGTCAGCAGTTATGACTGTGTTTTACCATAGCTACTAGTGACCATTACTAAACTTGCAGTGCAGGAATGAAGAAATGTTTAACCTACATTGCTCTTGCTCATACACACAATTTTTCTGTCTGTATTAGCTGGCCCTGTTCATACAATATACTCCGTTATATCTGACAATGACCTGCACGTCCCCAAATACTGCCTATAAAAAGCCATGCATATGAAGGGGTACTTCATTACTCTTTACAGTCTTATTTCTTTTTATCTACTCTGTTCATTTACTTACTTATTTATGTACTATTTAGCTATTTACTGACTTCCTTATGAAGCCTCCACTGTTCAATGAATAGTACTTCAACGTGCTTGCTCTATTTTGTTTCAGTGTTTGGGGCTGAAATGTTCTCCTGTGTATATTTAAATGCTACCATGTTTTACTAAATGAAACAAGAATTATATGAATGTACAATACAATAATATAAATAAATGCTATATAAGAGTATACAAACAAATGGAGTAACAAACCATTAATCTTCCTATTCCTATTTTAATTCTTTTCTTGAAAACAATTTAATAGAAATAAAGTTAAATCAGTTCAATTATTTCATTAAAAGATTATTTTCAAATATTGTTCTGTATTTCAAATGCACCAGTACCACAAGCCTGGATGAGCTGGAACTTTCTATTTTGTATCAGTGGCTCATGCAAATTTGTTATGCTTTTCTTCAGGATGAAATGTATTTGGTGATGAAGAGCAAAACAGCACAGCATGTGGTAATAAGCAGATGAGTTCAGCTGGAATTTGAAAATCTACTTTTTATTTACAGAGTCTTCCTGAAACTTGTAGACACTTTTCAAAAAGTGCACTAGATGTTGCCACAGTGTCACTTAATTAGTTGTTAACCTTCTGAAATGGAATCTCATTTTTAAATTTCCTCCTACTTTAACAATTGACATGATTATATTTTGAGTTTTTTAAAAAGCCCTTGTAATTGTCATGCTGTATCTAAACTTTGAATAAAGGTTGATAACTTTAATCCCTTTTATATTATTGTCACGTCCGAACTTTCTGCCCGCAGCGATGCTGCGCCCCAGCTATGGATCATAAACAAATAGTGGCAGAGAAGAGGGAGGAGTGACTCAGGGACTCAGGTTCGCCGATCCACTTTGGTGGAATTGAGCACAAATGGTGCTAAGGTTCACAATTCAGGCATACAATTTATTCATTCAGTAACTGGGCGTACACGTTGTCATTCAATATCTGGGCATACAAGTTATCATTGAATAACAGAAAGTTCACTAATTGCTAATCCCGCTTTTCAGCAAAAAGGAAGAGAGAAGGAGAGAGAGAGAGAGAGGAATCAATCACCAGTCCAGGGTCCAGCGTTGGTCCAGCCAATGGGGGTCTCTGGTCGGTGGTTAGGGAGGCCCTCCCATTGAGTCATGAGGTTTGGAAAGGACCCCCTTGCTTTCTAAACTCCTTCTTAGAGAGGAGTCTAGGTGCGGCTGAGTCCAGTCCTAGTCTCAGACTTGGTCAACGGTTTATGTCTAAAGGAGTATATCATGTATACCCTTGGGCTAAATTAAAAGATAGAGACAGAGAAGAGATAGAGGTAAAGGACAGATCACCACCCTGGGTTCCAGCGATGTCTCTGGTCCGGTTCCGTCAGATGGTGGCTGCATGCACCCAGCCCCTCTGAGTTGCACCATTTATTGACAAGTCCCACTGCATATGCTAATAACTTTGCATGCGTAGTCTGTTGTTCTCGAACCTTCTCAAAATGGGTCGGGGGGTTTGAGGGGTTAGGGGGTTTGTGGCTACTGATTTTGGTGCGGCCGCCCCCCCCACTCCTGTCAGAGATACAGGAGCGAGGCTGTCTCAGGCTTGTTTGTTTTTTAAGCAATTACTCAAGATAAGGCCCAGAAAAGCACTATCCTGCCTCCGCAAGATCCTCCCTTCCAGTTGCACCTTATCTCCTTAGTGGTATTCCTTCACACCAGGTCCTCCTTTGTCCACACAATAACTTTCAACTTCTCAGTTTCTTCAAGGTCCTTCTTTGCCGAATGTTTGAGACATTAACTCTTTCAGCCCCTCAGTCTCTTACAATTATCTCTGTGTTGCAAATTCAAAAATATTTTATTATATTACAGGCAATACTGTAATGGCAACACACCGACATCTGTGTTAAAACTGTTCAAAATATCAATCTTTTATAAGAAACATAAAAGTAAATATCTTACTTTAATGTCTATAAAGAATGATGAAGACTGTTTCCTTCCTGTTGGAGTCCAAGAACACTATCCTGGCTATTAAATTGAATGCAGAGCAACTGTAGTCTGCGGGTTTTATTTCTCTAGAAAGAGAATATTGTCACTGTCTCATGTCAATAATTCTCAAGTGATACAATAGCATTAGTTCAATGGTGCTAGGTCTGGGTTACAATCAGGATCAGGTGGCCTCGGATTGGATCCAGTTGCCAAATGCATTATTTTTCAATTAAAATTCCTTGTAAGACTGATGAGCGGTAGGTAATTTTAGAAAGGCGTAGTTTTGGGAAATCTGTCAAAATTAAAATGGAAGTACATTTAGCCATGAACCTCTGAAGTTTTTATTAAGTAAGTCTGTCATCTCTAACTAAAAAGTATACATAAAGTGTACTATTTTGGGAATAGTCTTGGCTTAACTTAAATAAAAGCCTTTTTTAAATAAAAAAAGATTGTTTTTATACAGAAACAATCTTCTTTTTAGGGTGAAAAAAAAAAATGGGAAAAAAAAAAAAAAGGGCTCCAATTCCAAAGTTTTTCTTAGGATTGGATCTTTAAAAGTCCTGAGAAGGTTTTGTAGCTTTCCAGGTGTCTGAACTTGCTGTGGGCTCACCCCTCTCTTAAAACGACTTGAGCAGAACTTGAGCCTGCATAATCTTTTGTTCCTGTAAGTTTTATTATAGCTCTTTTTCTTTGGAAAATACTATCCCTACTAAGAACAGAAATTACAGCAGAGGCCAATTTGAGATGGTTTTTATGCTCCTTTAACTAAGGTTAGCTTCATGAACCAAAATAACCAATGAAGATTGAAAAAAAGTTGGGATAGGGCATTTGGGACATTGGTGGCTTTTTGCCCAGCCTGGTGGTTTATGACTTGTTCTTTTTCATTACATATGCTGTAGTTATGACTCAGTCACTGAGTTGGATTCACAGTAGAGAGGATAATAGAAATCAATACCATGGAAAAGAATAAACAATGAAAGCTCTCTATTAATGACAGCTTTCTTCTGCACAGATGAAAATTGGGCCCTTTAGTCAGATCACAAGAGCTTCCACTTCTTGCCCAATTTTAAACTTAGCACAGCAAAGGAAAAAAAAATACAAAACCACAACCAAGAAAAAACAAGCAATTCCTTTAAAGTTACAGTGTCCTATAAATTCTGATAGTTAAGTTTTAAAGTTGAACTTTAAAGTCGACTGCTCTGTACAAGACTCTCACGATATTATACTCTCTGTGGCATACCTCAGACCTGATAATTCTTCTGCAAGTGAGGGAATAGACCTTAAGCTGTTGAGACAAACTATTACGAAGTCAGTGGGTTAGTCTACACTTCAGTAAAAGACTGATCTCAGAGCAGCCATGAATACCTGCCTGCCTCACATTTGTTTGGCTCCTCACCAGAAAGCTTGCGAGCTACCTGCAAGAGACATCTGGCCATGATGTCTGGGTATGGCTTTTAGCCACCGAACAAAGGGTGAAATTCAGTTTGAGATTAAATGTTGCACTCAGTTATCTAAACATAGGTGCCTAGTGCCATTTTGTTGCCCTTCATTGGGCTAGGAGATATAACAAAGGATGTATGGAAGATCTGCATCTTTTAGGATCTGCAGCTAGGCTACAACACAACCGCAGTACCTAAAATGACAGTATGTGATTGTTCTTAGGTTGCTGAAGGACATCAGAGTTTGTTTCCAAAAAGTGGTTGTGTATGGTATCTAAAAGTGAAAGCTCACATTACAGTTAAGAGTTAGTCAATACCCTCACTGGAGCTTAGAGTGATTAAGCTGACAGATATGATGGGTGGGATTCTTTGCCTATGCATGAACATTTGAGATACCACAGTATATCTTGCTAGTCTCCAGAGGCTGCTTCAGAAAACCACGGGAACCCTGTAGAACCTGTATTGTATCTGCCAGCTGAAGTGGATGTCTTAGATACCCGAGGAGATCTCAAATAGTACTAGATACTCATATTTAGACACAAATACTACATCTGATGAGTATTACTTATCAGCTGAAATTATATCTATGCTCCTGCAACCTTCTGGAGCAAAGACTGAGGTAATACAAGATGCTTTAGAGCAGGCATTTAAAATTGCAGCTGATGTCTGTGTTTAGGCACCTGAATTCCACCCTTTGCTCACATGCAGGCATTTAGATTTAGGTACCATGACCACTAATGGAAATCAAGTCTAGTTTTAGAGTGGTCTTTGGGACAATTTGCCCCTGAATAGTATAGACATAGGCTGTGGGAGTTTTGTTTGATTAGTGGAACTATGGGGCTACTCCTTAGCTTTACCTATCATTATTTTTATAAATCTCTTCATTGGTAAAATAAATACCTACTTTCCCTGATATCAAAATAAGTGGCATTAATACTACTTTTGTATTTCTAACTCTCATGTTGCTGACTGTTTATTCTCTCTATTGACAGAGTACTAAGCTACCTGAAAAAGGATAGAAATCTTGTGCAAACCACTTGAGTCAACATTTACACAACTTAGAGTCTGCATAAGAGCTTATGATATGGGGCAATTTTCAGAATATCTTACTAATAACTTAAAGCACCTGAACTGAGTCACCATAAAAGGTCTTGCTGTGCTATTATCAACACATTTCAAGAAAACCTGTCTAATATTGAGTAGTCTCACTTCAGATGAAGCATCCAAATATCTTTCTCTCTCTGACAGTTTTGTATGCCTTACTCCACACACATATTTCTTCACCCAGAGCTGCACCAGTAATTAGAGGACTTTGTAATTAGGACTACCCAGTATGGCCAGGTACAGTAGTGTTGTGTCCACTGAAACTCATGCATAAGCAGAGGACATTGCTGAAAATACCTGTTGAGAGCAACACCTGGGTTTGGGTTGCCTATGATTTGTTACAAGTGTCATAATATAGGGTGGAATTCAAGTCTAGATTCAGACATCTAAATTCAGGTAACTACAATATGGACATTCACACGTCAACTAGGTGTTTAAAGTGATAGGGTATCTAATGAAAATAAGAGAGGTGATTTAGTGCTTACCCATAAACATGAAATGCATTTTGAAAGGCTCTAGAGTATCTCTCCCAGTCTCCAGCTGGCCCTCCAGAAGGCTATGGATATTCCCTGCCTTGTGTATCATCTATCAGATGCCTCCAGATAGCTTAGGAACTCTCAGGTTGCAACATGTAAGTGGAAAACCATTTGCGGACTACAGTATCAGTCTCCAAAACTTTAGGATAAGTTTCTGAGAGAGAAAAACTATAATATTCATTCTTACAGGCTACAGCTTCAGGTTACGATGGTATGGATCTAAGACTATAGCTATCTCCTTTTTGCCAATTTCCAGATAAACACAAAGACCTTCACAAAGTTTGTGATTTATGAGAAGCCCCTTCTACTATACTACTGCCAGGCAATAAAAAGCAGAAACAAGAGTTTCCTCCAGCAGAATGTAATTTTTTCCCCTTCCAACCTGTGCTGACAAGATGTTTTAGTTCTTTCTTGGATTTAGAAAGAGTTTTTTCCTTTCAAGAGGCCAAAAATCCTGGGGTTTTGTGTTCCAGTACTTGCTGTGCTTGCCTTAATGTCCAGATCCTCAATCTGAACAAGTTCTCTGGAGACGAGCAAGGGGTACTCTGCTTCTCTTTTCCTATATAGACACAAACCTTCCTTTCCACATGGTACTCACCCATCACTCACAACACAGCACTTTTCTTTATTTGATTGTTTCCTTTTGTGACTCTCTATACCACTGCTAAAATGATAGCATATTAAAAGGAGGAAAGATTGTCTATATTTCCAGGGAACAATATAGAATATAGCTTTTTTCCCCTACCCACTGTACTTCAAAGGAAGTTTTCTCACACCACTGTATATAGTGTTCAGTTCTGTGTTCAGTGAATTCTCCCTCCCAGCCCTTCAAACCTCTCACCCCCTCATGTGCCTTCTAGCCATCCTTGAACATGCACCTCACAAGACACTGCTATAAACCAGTTCAAGAAGAGATGGGGACGCGGAGCTCTAAAACTAACATTTCCTTTCATTTCAGCAGCTCTTAAAGCTCCCATGGTGACACTAAGTTTTAATTTTCCATCAGTTTCTGGTGCACTGTTTCCAAATTTGTTTAGATTATGTTTTTATGCAAGCCCTAGTGAACACAAAGTTTTAACGCAAAGTGAGTTTGTGGGGCAAGCTCCAGTCAGCTTATGAGTTCTGAGGACTATTTTTCAGCCTATTTGCCAGAGTTCATCACCATTGAGAAAAGTTAACTGCTGCTTTTCTCTTAGGACGTGAATTTGTTCTCCTTTGTAGATGCTTATTTCCATCACTTACATTGAAGCTATTGCTGTACATGAAGGTACATCAGTTTAAAGCCAATTCTGCTTTAGCTGGTGAAAGCAGGAAAAAAACAACAAAAAATGTTCATTCACTTGCAGCCATGCCTATCTGTACTTAATGAAGTTAGCAGCACCATTCTCCTGTGTATTATAGCCCTGGTATAATAATTCACACCCGTGTAAGTCATGAGAAAATTGTTACTAACTCGGAAAGTTTGTGTTTAAAAACAGAATTAAATTTAGAATTCTGAGTCTCTTGCAAAATCAGTGCGGAGAAGGGAGAGTTCATTGGAAAGCCAGTTATTATGCCTTTGTTCTCTGGAGACACTATGCCCCACAGTGTTTGAACCTGGCATGTTCTTAAAGAAGGGTTGGAAAATGTACAATGTGCTCTTTGATACTTTTCCTCTCCCTCTTTCCTATGGGAGCGCAGACATGATGCTGCAGTCAGCTGATGACGAACTTACTCCCAGCTGGTTTTGCACATAGGTGGTATCAAATGATTTTGGACAAAACCTGATATGGCCAGTGCCAGCACACTTAGGCCTTAGAAATTAGGGAAAATACCGAGATTTTACTCCTAATACTTACTGGTGCAGACATACATAATATTTGACTCACGTCTTTAACTCTAGTTGTCAAGTATTTAGTTATGAAGCCAAGTCATTTTGCTAAATTAGTAAGCTCATCCAACTCACTCTCTTCTTTTCTGTGTGTGTCTGTATGTATATATGTATGTATTTATTTTTCCCAGATATGATACTGTGATAATAGTTTAGATATAGAAGAAGGAATATGAAATAAAGTGATGATTTTTCTGATTAGCGGAACCTGCTGGTGGAGAAGAGTACAATCTCATAAAGCTGATTGATACAGTGAATTATTGATCAGTGCAGTTCAATTACTGTAAAAAAAGTGAAGAATAAAAGTTAACAGACTGTGATGGTTATTTATTTTGACAAAGTCAGAGGTGGGTATTACAAAGAAAAGGATTTATTTTTTTAACTACCATAACAAATCACGATGTCATTAACTAGATTTCAATGAAATGTGATTCTTAAGCCATAGTGCTATGAAAAAAAAACATTAAAATGTTCTCTGATTATGAGTTCCAATTTTATTCCATTTTCTCTATGATGATCTCAATGAAAGAGAGAGTTTGAGGAAGGGATGAATGATGTTAAGTAAGAAGGCATATAAGTTTATTATCAGTCTGATACCATATCTTGTGATGAAGAATTCTGCATATTGCAGTGTTTCAGCCAATGCTTCTCACAGTACATACAGAAATAGATTAGCATGCATTGAAGACAGGCGAGCAAACCTAGGTTCAGAGTCAGTCTGTAGTTAGATTCAGCGATAAAAGTGATTAACGTCTCTTGGACCTAGAAAGAAGGAGTAGATGGAGACTATTTTTTTAGTCCAAATGAATATGTGAGGATGCAGCATTTCTAGGGGATTTTAGAAAAGTGAAGAGTAGTGAAATCTGTCCTTGAAGGCGTATAAAAGCACATCATCTATATACCTGTGAGAATTGAGGTATGATACTACCAAGGAGAAATAGTTGTGTAAAGTGCAGAACAGTACAAAACCAGATCTAAGATCAGATTAAGTCATTAAGAGTAATAAGACTGATTAGTTTTTAATTTACACCTCTGAAAAATTGCTGTAAAATAAGATTTGGCCTTTGTTTGTCTTTAAATGACAGAAGACATCTGTGAGTCCAAAATTTGGACAAGTATTATTTAATAATTGATTTCTGCAGCAGGAGGGGCATTCCAGGACTTTCAAACATTGGTCTAGGCCACTCTGCAACATATTCTCCTGAGATGCCATTTTCTGTATCATGCTTTTTACGTTAGCACTTGCACATGGGAAATGTGTTCTTTATCATAGAAGAGTTTCCTTATAATTAGGCAGACTTCTATGTTGGATTAAAGGCTAACTTTTTTCACGAGAGTGACGCTGCCAGTGATATAATCACACTTATTTCATGCATGAATTTGTTCTTTGCCTCTCCATAGACTGTAATTAGTCTAATCCGAATGCATTACTTTATATAAAGACATTTTTTTCCCTTTTGACTTTAATTAAGCTCCACTATCACATACTAGAGGAATATTTAGCACTTTATTTTTCTGCTTTAAAAGTCAACCTTGCTGCCATGTGAGTTTTCCCAAACTCTCACAGCTCTTTGTCTTAAATTTTATTGCTTCCATAATGGCTTACAGGAAGTACAATGTCTTTTGGCATAAGTATATCAATTCGATCTTGGTGTGACGTCTTTGAAATGAAAAACAGTTCCCTGCTTGAAAACGAGAACAGCAGCAACAAAAACACTTAAATGTTTTGCACAGAGGGCTGTGTAAGAAAATCTTTTGTGTGCACAAGGAATATCAAGCACAATGTCAAAACACAAATTGGTGCACTGAATAAAAGCCATGTCTCAACTACAGGAAATCTTTAGGGACATAGAAACTCTGTGTTTTCATTATGAAATGAGATGACCAGTGAAAGGGGATGTCTGTACAATCCTTCTGGGACTAACAACAACAAAACAAAACAGTTTTTAAAACAGAAGGATCACACAACAGTAGATTTGCTCATGGACAAGAGTCACAGAGCTGCCAGGCATTTGGGAGATCATTTCCAAGAGCTCCTCCAACCTCGGCAGGAAATATATTTTGGGAGTTCATAGAACAGAAAATAAAATTAGCTCCAAACAGTGCCTAAGGACTGACTACATGACACAGAGCCTTCTGGTGCATAGCTATGCAATATATACTGACTGGTTCTTACAGGTGAGCCCCCTGCACACCGCGGCACACAGATGCCCTCAGGGCACATCCGCAGTGGCTGCGCAAGGAGGCTGTGTGGCGGGTCTGCTCCCCCCTCTCTGCCCATCTGCGGGTCTCTCTCTTCTCTCTCCTTTGGCAGCCCCACTGCATGTAACACAGCTCAGCCGAGGAACTCCAGTGGGAGAAAGAGAAAAAGTGAGACAATATTGCTTCTAGTCTAGGCTTCAATAATTAATAACAAATAATAGGATTCTGGTCCTCGCATCATTCTGATGATGAGACTTCCCAGTCTGAGTGGAGAAGTCAGAGACGAAGAAAGGGATTTAGCTTTTAGAGCAAGTCTGATGAGTGCACCCTGGCTTGTACTGGGAAATTATTTTATCTATGTGAAACAGAGAGCTGGCCTCTCCTGCTACAGAGACCTGTTGTGGGATGCGTCAGACAGCTCTGGCATGCAGTGAACTGAATAACACACTGCAGACAAAAAACTAATGAAAACAGGTAATGAAGGCACAGACTCTGAGTTTGAAATAGGCAGTCCCAAGAGTACGAGGCACTTGCAGGGTGTGTGTATAAGAGCTATAAGCAATGTATCGTATATGGCTTGCGCACCACATTTTCACCTAACTCATTGCTACCTATACATGGTTTAAGTGCATAAGCCTTGCTTATAAAACTGTTGTTTAAATATACTTATAGGAAGGTAGACATACACAAGAAGATTTTGTCTTTCACATATAGAAACACAGCACTTGACCACTCCTACTCCTCTCTGCATCCAGCAGCAGCACACTGCGAAGACTCTGAAACCATCTCTCATCCCCCGTGCTGGCCTGAGGAACTGAAGTAGCACAGCAGGGGTAACCATTTGTTCCATGCTGATGAAGGAAAGGGATTATGTGTCTGTAAAACAGAAGGAAGGGCCTTAGGGATTTTAAGCCTGCAGTGGCAGAAATTTCCTAGAACTGATCGTACAACAAGGATGGTGAACCCGTGGCACGTATCGCTATTGCAAATGGTGTGCAAGTAGGGCTTGAGATATCGCTCTCTTTTGGCTGCTGAGGAGCTTTTGCCACTCACACTGTCCAGCAAGCAGCGGCTGGCTATAGGAAGAGTTCAAAGCATCAGCTAAAAGATAAGGATATAGCTTAGAGGCTATAAGGAGCAGAAGGAGATAAGGTTGAATAAAGAGCAGATGGGGGTAGAGAAATATTGGCACAAAGTGTGAAAAAGGTCCATCAACACATCCTAGTCTCTATAGCACTTTTCACACAAATGCATAGGATTTAAAAGTAATGTTTAATGATGACCGATATAGCCAAACCAGTATGGCTCTGAAAAGTTTATTAGCTTAAACGGTCAGCTTTTCTCCACTTTTTTTAGTGTTGTTTGTGAATGTTCAGACATCACATTTCTAGACATTACAAAAATTCATGAATAATTTATAACAATACTTTAATATTATAATAATTTAATAGTATATAGTATTAGTTCATAATAATAGCTTATATTTAATATGTCACCAAATACACTGAATTTATAGCTACATCTGTGCATTTTACATATTTATATAGTGCCAGTGCATTACATACAGTGGTCAAAATGTGAGAAATAGTCTTTCAAAACCACATTAAAAATACTGTGTTGCAGCTATCAAACATGTATACGGTGAGGTAAATATATCTTCAAAGTATTGTGAAATATATGAAAAGAAAGAGCACTGGGAAGTGAGGCTCTGTTCTGTACAGAACCTAAAAGTAGGAACGGTTCTAGTGAAATGAAAGGTCTTCTACCTGAACTGTTAAGCCTTGAGACCTGTGGTGGTTTTTATTTTCCTCATGGTCTTTTGTCTGTGAAGTTAGTGGTAATGCAGAATGACAGAATAATTACTGTTAAAATATCTTTTTTCAAATGTAATGTGATTGTGTAATGAATCATCTATACAGAGAACAAAGTATATTAAGGCACTTCACTTTAGTCAGTAGGAATCCAATTGAGAGTTTAAAGCACCATAAAGTTTCCTCTTTTCTCTTTTTCTTTCTTCTTTTTTTTCCTTTTTTCCCCTCTTTCTGGGGAAATCTTAACTCTGAGATATATTTTTTTTTTTCCTTTTTAGCTCTAAAGGAGCTTATGTCTCAAATAATCTCATTGAAGAGATAAAAGCAGAAGCTCTGCAAAAGCCTGCATTAGAAGGAAGAAAAGTTGCATGAATTGCTGAGAAAGGCAAGGTAGGGTCATTTCCTCTGATCACCAGCTATTCTAATTTCTGTTCCATAGCTGTGACCTGGCTTCATGACTTGTGGGTTTTCCGTCAGCTTCACATCATCACCTGCAATTTGCATAATGTAAAACTCCACGAAAACATGGGGTAGGACAAGCTTAAATTAACCTTGTAAGGTCTGAGCTTCATTCTGGCTCATTAATTTTGAAGCACATGTAGTTCTAATACTGAACGGGTAGAGGATGCTTTCAGCTGTAACAATGAACTGTAATAAAAATATGAAAAATTGTAACTTTAGTACTAAATCTGATAAGAATGAGATTTGATTTTTGTGTTTAGTTGTCATTTCTCGTATGGGAAACCTAAAAGTACTGCAATGTAACCAGTTTCCTATACTTCCTATATTGTCACAAGCAGTGAAAAATCCTCTGAAGATATCTTTGAATCTTAACGCTAAGCTGAGGAGATATTGCAACTTCATTTGCTGAAATCCAGTCCCTACTATCCAACTTTGATAGTGTGCTTGGTACTGTGGTTTTGTGAAACCACATTAACCGCTTTATTTTATCAGATAAGGATTCTTTTGTGTTCCTTAAGCTTGCTGTGGTCTAGTAATTAATCTAAATAGATTTCCCTGCCTCTGAAACATAGCATATGTACATGATCCATGGAAAATTATCCTGGAACAGTATCTGGGTAAATTAAAAGTCCAATTCACTGTTGCTTTCACCTTTACTGAATTCAAATATTGTCAGGGCTGCTTCAGAGATGTTTTAAGTAACAATAAATTCCAGCATACTAACACTTACTGTGATAACATTAACATAGTAACATATAATGTGTTTAGCTACATCAATCTGCCATATAAACCAACTGCAGGTCACTGTCTATCACAACCATTTACACTCCAGGTTCAGCTGTTCTGGGTTAAGGATGTTTATTGATTTAGGTATATAAAATGTTAAATTAGTGCTCACTCATGTGTCCTACTGACAAAACAAAGTGTTTTATCAATCAGAAGTGTAACTGCTTAAAATAATGAATCCTATTCTCTCAAACAATTTCGTACTCCTGTAATTATAAGTCTTAATCCATTTTCTAAAAATTCATTAAAAAGGAAACAATCAAACAAAGAAACAAAGCCAAACAAAGCAAGCAAGCACACAAATCCTAAAATATTAAATACATCCAAAAGCATATTTCAGGAAGTCAGAAAAATCACGCATCAGTTTTCTCATCCCCTGGGCTCCCAGAAATGTAGACCTAATGCTCATGTTGCAGCCAATTCAGTCCTAACTTCTCCTTCAGAGCCGTGTGTTTCATCCCATGGTCTTCTTTGCATCAGTTTCTCGGCTGAGAGCTTCTCAATGAAATGATTGGAAGAGATTCTTGAAACAATATGTTTTCTCCTCTTTCTCTGAGGTACAAATTTGGTACAAATGTTCAAAAAAAAGATTTCCAGCCTGAGGCAAATACTTGGCATGGAAAATTTCAGTACAAAGAATAAAGGTCAGCAAAATTAAAAACCACTGAAAATAGATGTGTTGGTTAACTTTCATAGTAATAATAATAAGTACTGCCATCTTCACATATTGATAATTACAATGGTTACCAAAAAAAAAAAAAAATCTCCCATTCAGCAGACACTTTAGATTCAGAAATGTCCCCTGAACTAGAATATTCACTATGAATAGTAAAATGTAATATTTTAAACTAGGCCTGAAATATAAAACAAAAGAGCACAAACACATCTTGTCTTAATAAAATGTTTACTTTAACAATACTGAAAAGAATAGGACAAAATATCCAAAATGTCAACGAAGCAAACTCATTGACCTCATAAGGTAATGAACAAAGTTTACTAGACTCAGCCTGCAGACACTGTTGTGGATACAAATTTCTTAACGTTAGGAAAATGATGAAATAAACAAAATAATTTAAGCACAAAGACAAAAAATCTCAATGCAGGAAAAAATACCCGGTGCCTGAGTCTATTCTGTTTTCACTACATAAGTTAGTATTTTCTCAGCTAAAAGCTGAGTTAGTCTGCATGGGATTTGTTTATGCTCAGTGGAGAAAGAAAAGGCTCTTCCAGAAAGTGGTTCATCACATCCTAAAGTACACCTCTTCAGGTTAATTGAACTGCTTATTTTTACCTATTGACAATAAAGGGTTTTGAGGGTGGCTAGCTCAGAAGAAGATACCTGCTGCGAAGGTGTTTATTCAGATAAATCCCCAAATGATGTTTTGGCTTTCCAAGTATGCTTGTCCCAGGGCTTTCCTGGGTGGTACAAAGATCCAGCATCCAATGTAAAGATCTGACCTGCTCCTGAGGAGTGAATGTCTTGGAATGTAAAATAGGTGTTTGGCTCTGCTATGGCATTAGCTAACAGAGCTATTTTGTGCTCTTCAAAATACATTATATTGCTCAGGGAGTGACTCCATGGATTTAAGGCCATAAAGTACAAAAAGGCTTGAGTCCATTTATTAGGACTAGCTCCCTGCAGGGTAGATAGGCTGTGTCCACATTGGATAGTGGGTTTTAGTTCAAAGTATCTGAAGTAACATACCTGCAGCATAGCCCACAGCCTACAGGGGTATAGTGACAAAGTAATACTTAGGGTATCAGAAGGTCTAGTTCTGGGATGTGGCATAAGAGTATGGGGTAGCATTTGTGGGATCAAATGCTTCTGGGCTGTGTTGTAGGGCCCTATAGAATGGAGGGATCCAAACCTGATACAACTTTGATCCTGTTTTCTAAGGAAGCTGTTGAGCAAAATATTTCCTCAAATTTGCCCTATTTTCCTGGATAGATCTAGGTAGAATGCTGCAAAATAGTTATTGTTACAGAAATAACATTTCTGAAATGCTCAGGTAACTCTCAGGGCTACATCTCTTCTGTTAAATAAGAGGGTCAGGAGTGAGCTTGACCTCTGGACCTCGGTCGTATGCACTACTAAATCATCATCTCTATTCCTGGTTCTATCACGGAATATTCTCACTAGCTCTGTCCAAAACAAATATGCCATGTAGAGTGGGTTAACCATAAGCAGTGTAGGCTCAAACCTATGTTTGACCATTTGACTTTTGGCCCAGGTATCAGCCTATGTCCTTTCCTCTTTTGTTCAGTAACACAGACATAACCTTAAGATGTGTAAGAAATCTTCGAAAGATGTCACAAGCGTCTCTAACTTGAGTTAGGGGTTAAATAAATTCCCTGGCCTAGATTGCAAGGAAAGAAAATTAAATATAACTTTGAAAAATATAAAATCAGGCATATTGTCTTTATTTGTCTTTCCTCACTATTAATACATTTAGTAGTACATTCAGTACTAGCCAGACCTTTAAGACACTAGGTTTTAGTACAGGTGAGTAGGTTTTAGTACAGGTGTTTCTAATAGTTTCATGTAGATTTGTACTGAAAGTCCTTAGAGTTTCCTTGTGTGACATGTCAGTATACAGACTCCTTTTAAATCACTTATGAGTTGCTTGTCCACTTAATTAGGTAATTCAATAGGTGCTTCAGTCTGCCAGTTCTACTGTCTTCTTTACTTCTTTTGCTCTGATGACCTTTTTCCGCATATTCAATTTGTGAATTACTCAAGTGGGCTTTTGACTTGTACTGACTGCTTAAAAGTCTAGGGTGAGACATTACTGCAATGCTTGGTCTTTGCCTTGAGCAGAATGAGTCATAAAAGCAATTTTCAGTTCAAAATTATAATGCTGCAGCAGAGATACTTGAGGTTAATTTAAATGTAAGGAAGTTGTTTGCAGTGTAGGTTCTTTGTCTTAAGGACTTCCTTTCCTGTAAACTACCAAAGGCTAGATGCGCTGAAAATTTGGCTGGTATAAAGGACAGGCTTAGATAAAACAGTCTGAAGGCTCTCAGGAATGTTGAACAGGGTGAGTAAAGCAGAATAGCGCAATTCAAGGGGTCTTTTTTCAGCTTCCATCAATGTTTATTTTAAGAATAAGGTCTACAGTAAATGTGTTGTAAACAAGCTGATTGGGAACTCCTACTGCAAAGTATTTAGAAATGAAAGCAAACACTTCAGAAAGCAGTAAATGTGGCTTATTTTGCTACAGAGTAAAAGGTACCTATCCTGTTTTAACCGAGGTGAGCAAACAGGCTTCTGTCCGCCTACAGCACTTTTTACAGATATTAGCTTTAACCTTCAAAAGATCTGTACAAAGAGGGTCTTTGACCCCACTAGAGTTTCACTCGTAGGAATATTAGCATACTCAGAACGTAATTCTCAGATATATTCAGTAGTGTGATTTTACGGACTGCACATTAAGACACGTAAGGCCTTAGAGCTTAAAGAAAGAAAAAGGACAAATGGCAGGAGAGTAGAAGAAGGAAAAAATCCTATGTTTCTATCCAAGCTTTGGGTCACACGGTAACTCAGAACAAAAACAAGTGGTAAACACTGAAGAACCAAAGTGTATTTCCCCTTTTCCATCCCAGTGTCCTATTCACTGGGCATAGCACTGGTAGAGGGTGACTTTTCCTCTCCTGATGTCAGAAATTTACTCTCACTGTTGTTTATGGACTGTGTAGCTTCTCATTTATCCAGAGTGAGCCACATTCCCAATGTCAGCATCATTTCAAAGTGTCAGAAGAGAGTGACAGAAACACATCACATTTCTTCCAAACCCTCACAAAAGGAAGAAAAATTGCATCTTCTGTAAGATGCTGATGTCTGAAACTGTCCTCTTGATAGCAATAATGTGTGTGGTGCAGCAGTACACTTGCAGTAAACAACTTTTGCTGTTGATTAAATGCCTCAGCTCCACAAAGGCCACTTATTGCTTTGTCTACTTCAGTGCCATAGACATTCTCCTTTAAATAGAACAAATGTCAATTCTGGCAAATGTGACGCTCAAACCTTCAGTTATAAAGTAGAAAACCTTGACAGGAGATCATTTTTTTTCTTTTTTTCTGGGATGGCAGATTCCAATACTTTACCTCAATATTTCAGATTATCCTCATTTCAAAACTAAGAAGATCTAACTGGCCAGAGAAAGTTGAGAGGGATAGATACAATGCATTTTCATCTATTCAATTTTCCAATCCATTTGGATTTTTGCAGCCTTGGAGACAGCCTATGCTTTTGTTGTGCAGGAAAGATTTTAAATATTATTGAAAACCCATTAGTAACAGCTAGAAAGTCTTTTCAGAGCTATAAAAAGTTGAATGGATTTATATGGAGTAAGTTTTCAGTATAGTGTGTGTGGACTTAAATCCAAATTGAGTAATTTTAATAAATAATGTTAATAGTAACTACTATAGAATGTAGGCATATGCTGCACAGACTGTTGTTACAAGAGGGGAAAAAAAAAAAAAAGAGAGAGTTTAGTTATAAAACTCTGTATAATCTCAGAAAAATACAAGGAATGCATGCCAGGTTTTGTTTTGTTGATTTGGTTGGTTTTCTTTTCCTATACCAAGTTCAAATATCCTTTTCTCAAGGTTATTCTGTTTCTGAATAGTGTTATCACTAAAATGTGGAATATAAATGACATTTACTGTCCTAGGGTGGATGCCTAACATGACACAGCCATGTTTTTGTGTTAATGTAGCTGTAGTCAAAGTTCTGGTTTGAATCTCAATTACAATGGCAGATGTTTTATAGCTACCTTAATGCATCTACTTTCTAGAAGTGATCTGAATAAATGTACATCTATGTGTATCTAAGTATACCAGTGGAACACTAGGCCTCCTAATTTGGGAAAAACCTCTACATCTGAAGGAACAGTTTATGACTTTTCATTATCCCTGCAGTCCTCAAAGACTTCCATGCAACTACTATTACATGGTGTAGAGTAGTCAATGGAATAGGCATATTTATTTTTTAGTGAAGACATACTTCAATACAGAAATATACTTAAGCAACTGGACACAGGTAAAAGTAAATCGAATATCTTTAGTGACAGAAGGCACAAAACACTCTGGAAGATGAAGATCAAAGTCTAGTAGCACTAAATATTTTATCTTGCTTACTCTGTGCTATAAATGCCTTGAGTTTAAAATTTGATACTATAATATTTATTGACACCATGACAGTAGGCTGTGAAAAGAACACAATCCTTGTTTTCAGCTTTTATACCGATGCATTATGGTCTACTGGGACAGCCAGAATTTTGTTTTAATTTGTATAGGAGAAAAGATTGGAGAAATAAAAAATCCTGTCCCAAAACTTATAATTATCATCTTTAGTTCCATGTCTAACAGAGTAAATGGTCTGATTAGTTTCCAGCATATTTCAGGAAAGGTATTTGGTTCAAATATCTATTACACATTTCAGGGTGCCATAGCGGTGATGACTATTTATGTGTAGCTGCTACTTGAAAAAAAAATTAAAACAACCCCAAAGCCTACAGGAAGTGCACACAACCACTCTTAGAGAAAAAACCTAAAATTATACTAAGGGAAGAATCATGTTTGTCCTTTCATTATGTATCCTCTGTCTGGTAAATGTTCATCTACTACATCAAAATACTCCATTAATCTCTTTACATGTATTGAAGTATTAAGCAATCTATCATGATCACTGCAAGGTAGATAGTGCTATAAACAAATTATCTAGGCATATGATGTTGATTAGCTTAAAACCCCTCATCTTGGATATACTCAAACCCATGGTAGGTGTATTAATTCAGCGAAGTCCACTGAAATTATTTATATTATCTAAAAAGGGACATTTCATGTCATAGAAGGAAGCCAGATAAGCAAATATCTCACATTAAAAGGGCAGGTTTGAGAGAGAGGTTTAACCTACATTCACATTGTAGGATATTGAGAAGTAGTTTATGCAACTTTTTATAGTTACAATACATTTATTTATTCAATACCATCCTTTAAAGTTGCAATATGTGTCTGCAGAATGAAAGGAGAAGCCACAAGACTCTCTTGCAGAGTCTCTGTTATTCTTTTTTGTTTTTCAAGAAGAAAGTCATTCAGCTTAGAAGTGTGTGGTTGTTCCTTGCGCACGAAGATTTTGAACACATCATATGAAGAAGAGAAGATAACACTCAAGTCTGTATTCCAAGGAGCTGGCCTGGCAAATAAGAGAAGCAGCTGGACTGTAACAGAGGACTGAATGTTCTTAAAGATGACTTTAAGTGTCAGATGGTAGTGTCCTGGGCTTTTTTTCACCAATTCCTACATTTATACCATGTCCTGTAAATCCGAACCAGACAAAAGTAAAAAAACAGATTCACCGTGTGTTCTCACACTACTTAGGGTGATCCCACATGCTCATGTAGCCTGCTAAATCCTACTGCTGGCAGCCATGTGAGACTAGGTCAGGAGCAAAGGATGGACGGGCAACGCTCACTGAACATTAGACATGAATGGGACTTTCGGGTAAAATATCAAATGTTGAGGATACGACTTCTGGGCAGTAATGTGCAAACTTCAGAGAAACCATCATCAGTGCAGTCAGCTGCTAGACAAAGCATAGCTCTCCCCTTAATAATTAAGTAGGTAAAGTGTCACTAATTTCACTTGAAATACAGAAAAAAAATAGTTCAGAATCTTTCTTTTATAGCATATACAAAAGCTTTCAGTTGCATGCTACTGTAAGTGTGAATTTTTCATCCTTGCTGGAATAGTTTTACTTTGTGTAACTAATTAAATATTTATAGGAACAGAGAGTGCAAAAATAACTCTATGTGATAGAGGTTGTGACATTTATGTGGGAGAAGAAAACCTCAGGATAAGTTCTCTAACTTAGAATGAAGCAGATTTGGATCAGGGCACCCTCATGATAAGCAAGTGCTCTAAACTTGAATTATAGGATATACTGCTTTGGGGTTGTCTCATTGTAAATTACTCAAAAGTCAATGATTTTTTTTCAGTCCAGAAAAAAAGAACTTTAGGCATTTCTTTAACTTTTACATGAAGTGGGACAACTCTTTTCATTTGAATTTTATGCAATGTATTAAATTTCCACTAGATTATTTCACTGCAGTTAAAAAAAGAAAGAGATATAGAGGGTTTGTGAATATTGACCTGTCTAGTCGTATCTCTGTTAACATTTCTATTCGGTTATTAGATAACAAGGAACTGTGAAAATAGAAAGAAAGTTCAAGAATAAAACTTCAACTAATATACAGCATGCAGAACTGTGTAGAATTCTAATGTTGAAGAAGAGTCTGAAAAAGAACATTGACAGCCTATATAATTACAGTGTTTGAAGGGATACTTCTTTCAGTTACCAAATCTGTTTGAATATAATGATACTTTTCAGTTCTCAGAACCAGAAGACTGAGGATGAGTCAGAAGAGCAAGCAGAAGCTTACATTAAATGTCCCAAAGGAAAAAATAAATGGAAATGGAAATTAGAAAGAGAAGACATAACACCAGAAACAATAGAGTCACTATAGCACCACCAATAAGGATGGAGAAACTTCAAAAGATTCTATATTGAGGTTCATTTGTTAACTGTCAACCCCCTCTCTGATGTGTAACATTCTGCTGGAAATCTTGTGTGAACAGATTTTGTTTTGGTATTTCAGAACTTCCAGTTCTTGTCTCAGCAGAGCCCAAAGCTGCAGAGATGCATGAAAAGAGAGAAAGAAAAAGGTGTTGCAAAATAGGCTATGTAAATAATTTCCAAACATCAAAAAAATCCTAAATTCAGGTTTGACTTAAAATGAGGAGTGATTTTTTTTTTTTTTTCTAAAGTGATATATTCTCTTTTCCATTTTCAAAAAGGAAGCTGGAACTGAAGCTGAAAATTCCAGGTCTGCCTACCTTGCAGTATAGAGTAAGATATCCGTGTTAACTAAACCAGTGTGGATAATAGCAGTAATGTACCTGCAGCAACATGTAGGCTAACTTACTTCATCAAGGTTCTTCACAGTGCCACAGGTGGAATGATTCCAGTACCTGAAATAACTTATTGATACCTGTATGTATCCCTGCATCACCTCTCAGGGTTCTAAACAGTATTTCAGGATTACAAGAGGTTTGACGATATTCTTTAATCTAGGATTAGATGTATATGCCAGTAGTGCCTTTTCTAGATCGGCCTGTCTACACCAGATAAAAAGGTGTTGTAAAATGGAATAAAGGTCCCATCACAGACGAAGAGGATTTTTTTCATCACAGTAGCCAAGGGATTCTGTCCTCTGCATGCAGGTCTGAGCTTAAAAGATCTATAAGGAAAGGACCTGTGGGCACAAGATGCACATCAACACAAACACAGTGTTCATTTCTAGTCTGTTGGGCTGACTAACATACTGCTGTATTCTGCAGAATGAGGTTAGTTCCATCACAAGCTTTCTAAACCAAAGTAGCACTGTATTACGAAGTCCCAGAATTTCTAGGTGAGAGTTTTCTGAGAAAAGAGACGGTAGCTAATTAATGCTACAAGTGATATTATTTGTAGCATATACAACAGTCCTAGCTGAGACTGAGGTACTATTTTGCAAAGACTTTGTAAAAAGGTAGGGGAAAACAGGATCTGCTTGAAAGAATTTATATTCCTATTTCAAAAGAAAGTTGGGAAGACGTGCAAAGAGATGGACTGATCTTCTCATTGTCATTACCAAGCTTTTTGAAGAAAGCATTTTGGAGATCATGCACAGTACTCCAGCTTCTGGTGATGATACAATACCATCAGGAGAGGACTTAATCTTATGTGTGTAAACAGATGCACACTACAGACTGTCATTCATCATAGATTTTTCTCAGTGAGATTACGAAAAAAAGATCTCCAGGGACCCCAAAAAGTCTGTCATGTCAAGGTGAGGCTGGAACCTGCTGTTTGCTCAAGCTATTTTTACAGTCATAGGTTCTTTAATCAACATGGGAACTCTTCAATCATATCTTTATGTTCTTTGTCTTCTGAGGTGTAGCCCTACACATCTTTTAGTAAATGGAGGGTAAAGACCTAAGGACTTACTTCCTCAGAAGGAGAATGGATATTTAGGGCTTAAAGAGTGACTGTAATTTTTAGTATGTGTCTGATGAATATTGTAATTACACCTCAGACTTTGGGAATGTTCTAAATCAGAGGAGTATGAGCAAGGAAATGGTATTGCTGCTAAGTTGTGGCCACGTATAGAGGACAGACACACTTAGCGTTGTAGAAGGAGCATTTTGGAAATGTTAGTTCAGTAAGAGTATGTGGAATGTGACAGAATCTGATTCATTAAGCTACCTGGTTAAGGATTATTTAGTATAAAAGAAATAAAAAGGAACAAGGAAAGTGGTAAATTAAGCACACAGCTACACAGATACACAGACCTGAGGAGAAGGTGATACCAGAGCGGTGTTTATTGTTTCCCCAGGTAATTTAATCCTGTGTGCATGTGTGTGTATGCAGAATTCACTAGCAAACTTCAAGTCAGACTAGCAGGTGAGTAGGAGAAGATCTGCATCCGGGAAGACTCCAGATCTGAGAGAGTGGTGGGTATGGAGCTGTCACGGATGGAGTGATGCGCTTCACTCATAAGAGAGAGTCAACAATATACTTTATTGATATAAAACAGTGAGTTAACAAAGTTCAATGGTAAATGTGACAGTGTTTAACAAGATTCGATGGCAAGGTACACTGGATTATTTACCGCATAGAGGTCAGGGTCAGACAAAACTGTCAGTGAGACCCTCCCGTTGAGTCATGAGGTTCAGAAAGGACCCCCTTGCTTTCTAAACTCCTTCTCAGAGAGGAGTCCAGGTGCAGCTGGATCCAGTCCTGGTCCCAGACTTGGTCAACGGTTTATGTCTAAACCATTATATATGCACAATCAATCCTTTATATCACTTATCTAAGATTTCAAAGTTTAGCATGTTCTTAGTCACTGACCAAGGATCTGTTGTGGCAAGGAATCTCTCAGCCTCGAGGAGTAACCTTGAGAGCTGTCCCTGCTCAAGGGGAGATCGCAATGTGCAGCTTGCTTCCGTGCAGGAGAGCTCAACGGGCCCTGGGCTGTCCACTATTTATGGAGTAAGGTGATTGACCTATAGTCATATTTGCATATCAGCCAGGCTGAAAAACCTGTGTTAACGTTCAAGGGATCCGTGAGTGTGGGGTGACTGTGAAGCAGGTGGGTGATTGCATGCACGTATTTGCTAGTAAACATCAAGCTGGACAAGCCAGTGAGTAGGAGGAGATCAGTTTAGAGGCTAAAGGGGCCCGAGACCCAGGCAGGGATGTCAGGTGGGTATTCAAGGGACCTGAGAATATGGGACTTGTGAATCTGTAGAGTGAGGGCATGCGTGTTTTCACTAGTGATCAGTCAGTGAGGAAGAACAGGTCTTGGCCATCTGTACTTATATTTTATGAGAGTCCTGGTTTATGTGTTGCATGTGGGTGTTGTTAAAGGCAGTTCCCTGAACCTGCAAACGGGAAAGCAGCAACTGCATCCGTCAGCCTGGGATGGAGACCCCTGGGTCATGATGTCTTACTCTGTGCTTACTCTGATCTGTAGATAGTATTAATAAGATGTGAGTAGATATGAGTACTACTAAAAAAAGTTGTAAAATAAAACTAATAATTAAATTTTAATTAGAACTGTTGGTTTTAATGTGTAGAATTCCATCACAAAGTACCATTGTTTCTAAAAGATGCTAATTTTTTAGAAAGTTGTGTGTACTTATTTCCATTTGTGAGTATTTTTTCTAAACTCATTTTTGTTTGCTTGCCCTCCTTGAAAAATTCTGCATTTTTGGGCAATCATTTTTTTCCTGTATAATTTAATACATTCTTTAGATGTATTCAACTATTATGTTAGAAGTTAGACAAATAAATGTTGAGTTTAGGCTGGCAAATCATTTAATGACTTTGCTGGGGTTTTTTCTTCTTCTAAGATCTTATTGAGGCAAGTTGAAAATCATTCCTGTAATCTACTTGCTTTTCCTCTTTAGGAGGACCCATTCATTTTGTTTATTTTTATTTCTACTTTGGTAGGATCTTAAAGGTAGTATCTTCGGTAGGATCTTAAAGAATAAATTGGAATTTTCCTTTT
Source organism: Phoenicopterus ruber ruber (assembly GCA_009819775.1). NCBI lineage: Eukaryota > Metazoa > Chordata > Aves > Phoenicopteriformes > Phoenicopteridae > Phoenicopterus > Phoenicopterus ruber. The sequence continues at coordinate 181,522,637 of CM020215.1, read as the reverse complement.
TTTTTATATAACCTGTCAGATATTCTTCAGTTTACAAATAAATTAAAAGGAAAGTAAAATAAAACAAAAAAAACACAAAAAAATCTCAACCCATTTCTCAGAATAGAAGGGCATCCACAGAAATTTTAGCTTTTTCTAAATGAATAGAGTTAAATCTACATTTCTTGAGTGTATAACTTACCAAAATGATTGTATTAATAGCACTCTATGGATATTTGCTATTTTTTGTGATCAATAAAACATCTCTTTTTTTTTGACTGAGAGAAACTAAAATGCAACGAAAGACAGATGGATGCAAAAATCCGCCTTCTCTTAACCTATCCAAGCATATCAGCTGTAAAGTAAGAAAAAAGGAGAAAGATATATTAAAGGGACATATCGGTTTAAAATATATCAGGCGTAAAGGCTGGTAAAAAGCTGATGATAAGCAGATACATGCATACTGTTTTGATAAACTAACAATTCACTCTACCTATAAAGATAATTTTATGTAATCTGCAAACAAGAAATATGACTCATAGCAGCATGAGATTCAAGTGAGAATTAAATATTGTATTTCATATGCTTTTCACCTAGATTTTGGAGAGCCATTTCACACACTGTTTTGTGAATTACTAGCATCTATTATCCCACCGAGTCTGTTTACAGCATAGCCTGCAGTGGAGTGAGGAGACACCTGAACCAGCACACGTGCCAGAAGCAGTGAAGTCCCAACAGCACTGAGTTCAGCATGGGTTTATTCGTTCTACTAATGTAATCACAATACAGTCAGCTCTCCATTACCAGTACTAATTGGAGCTTGGCAGCGTTTTGAAAACAGAGGTAATGCTATGGTTTCCACACTGAGCTAACTTGCTCAGGATCAGCCCCATGCACAGCCCATTTGGCTTCACGAAAGATGCTATGCTGTCCAAATGCGTGGAGACACTTTGGGTCTGAAGCCGCGCTCCTGGTGTACAGCATCTAAACCAATGAGCCCTCCAGATATGCCAGAGCGTGTGGTGCGAAGACAGCTGGGACAGCTCGTGATCACTGGCAAGGGCTCAGCGCAGCATGGAAGCAGTTATAAAGCTTCTGGGCAAAAGATGGATGTCATTGCACTCATGTGGCTCTGCACTTGGTGCAGCAATCTGTGCAGCATTTGAACTGGCCTGCCTAGATCAGCTGGGATCTTTTTGCACCTCTGGCATGATTTAGCTACAGCATGGATAGCTACTTCCCAGATGATGCAGAATTTACTAAATTTGAGTTGCCTCTGCCCAGCTGTAGATGTTACTAATGTATGCATCTGAGCTAGTCAGCCCAACTCCCTGTGTGGACAAAGGAGAAAAATAACAGCTTTCGGGTTATGATCTGTTTCTTTATAGTCCTGATCAGAATTGCTCTTCAGTATGCCTAATTCTCTACACTGAATAAAAAGAAGCCTCAAGTGTCTATCTCAAACGTGGTCATTTATGACTGATGTCGTAACATCGAAGCAAAACCACTTATTTTGTGAGTTTCTTAGGCACTTGTGACAGTGGTCTAAAATGTTAGATCATTCTACTGTTCAGATAATTATGGACGCAGAGGGAACTACACAAACTGTCAGTTAATTGAGTGGTTAAAAACTTAGTACCTACATCCAAAGGACAGCTTTGGATGAATGAACCTCAGCTAAAGAGACCATATGGTAGGTTTGTAAATAAGCGCACGTACTATATTCATCATGAGAGTTGCAAAGTACTCAGCCCGAACTTGAAGAATGGGGTAAGAGGATTGCTGTGTACAGTGCTTCAGACATTTTTAACACACCTTTTTTTGTTGAAAAGAAAAATTAACAAAAATTAACGATAATTAACAAAAATTGGGTTTTGAGGGAAGGGACAAAAGCGGGGAAGGGAAAAAGCCAATTTCAATTCATCTCTTATTTTGAAAGACGAAATATCAGGCTATTGAAATGTACTGGTTTGACACCTTCGAACTTGCAAATTATTGACAGCAAATTCTTTTGAGAGTAGGAAAACATTTCTTGCCCACATCTAAATCTACTACCATTGTAAATACCATGCTTATTATCTTAGCAGAGACAGTCTGAGAACAATGCTTATTTAAACACATAATTTACAGCTGAGGGATTTGGGCGTTTTCAGACACCTACAAAACATGTGAGCACCTGGCTATTGCTTATTAATACCAGAGCAATGGAAATTGTTTTGCAAAATATTAAATGAATGTTTAAAGAAGACAGCTCTAAATGTATACACTATTAAATTACATGATAAGTAATACTGATCATATGAATAATTATATTGTTTGGTTATATGTCTACTGATTTATAAAACTTACTGAGATGCTGTAATGCAATGTCAATATATTTTTGAAATAAATGCCAGGTCAGAGCTAGGAAACTGTCTGGATAAGGGTTAGATACAATGAAAGGACTGTATGTTCTGATCACTGTATTTGTTTTCAGGCAGCAGCACATCACTGAAACAGTGTGCGTCAACATCAACTTTCTGTGGCTAATAAAAATGATGCAGATTGTACAGAGTAACTGTGATGGGGTGACCCCAGCCAGCAAGTAAGCTGACCCAGTCACTCTCCTCTCTAGCAGGATGGGGGAGAATCAGAAGAGCAAAAGTGAGACAACTCATGGGTTAAGATAAAGATAGTTTAAAAAGTGAAGCAAAGCTGCATGCACAAGCAAAGTAAAATAAGGAATACATTCAATATTTCCCATCCCCAGACAGATGTTTAACCACCTCCTGGAAATCAGGGCCTCAGCACGTGAAACGGCTACTTGGGAAGACAAATGACATAACTCTGAACATCCTCCCTTCCTCCAGCTTTCATTGCTGAGCATGACATGACACGGCATATAATATCCCTTTGGTCAGTTGGGGTCAGCTGTCCTGGCTGTGTCTCCTCCCAGCTTCTTGTGCACCCCCAGGCTACTCACCGCAGGGGCAGAGTGGGAAAAAAAAATCTCCACACTGTGCGAGTACTGCTTAGCAATAGCCAAAACGCTGGTGTGTTATCAACACTGGTTTAGTCACAAATTCAAAACACTGCACCGTACAAGCTGCTATGAAGACAACTAACTCCATCTTTTCCAGACCCAGTACAGTAACTGAGGAAACTTTGGTCAAATAATGATAAGAAATTAAAAAATATTTTAGGGTTATACTTTGGTAGATTTTACACGTGTATCTATATAAATATAGAACTTATTTACATCAGTACAGTTGTATAAGATGTGCATGCTTGTCAAATTTTTTTTGCCAGTTTACCAAGAGGAAAATCATAAAGCTGTTTTACTTTTGAGCTTCTAACAGGTGATTGCAAACAAGAGGTTTAAAAGCTGTCTGTAAAAGGAGACCATGTCCATTAAAACTAATGTGTACTGGCTGTCTATAATTCTGTGCATGGCTGCCTAGTAAATAACCCCCAAGGGGCTTGAATGAAGTCTAAAGAAAGCAAACAACCAGAATTACAGCTGAAAGACTAAGTTCGCAGTCTGTCCTTAATTCACCCTATTGACACTGCAGAACAGTCTTTTGCATCTGTAACAGCAGTCAGGAGTCCCATTCTAGAAGGATGGTTAAAAGCAAAGTTGACACTGTTTCCTTTCACACCTCTTTGTTTTGGGAGTTTCTTAAAAAAATGACATTTATGTAATACTTTCCATTCAAGAACAAAAGAGCTTTTTAACTGTTAAAATGTTAAGCCTCGAAATATATCTATGAGTGAAGTATTTATTATTGCCTTAGAAATGGACTGACCCCCCCCCCCAAAATTTCACTGTCACTAAAATTATGTATCTATTAGCCAGATTTATTCCCTATACATCGTGCTCAATTTAAATTGACTTTGAGCACTTAATAGCTCTTGAACCTTCATTTGCTGCATTTTTATTGCCTCTATTCTGATGTGTGTGCTGAGAGATGCACATCCAAGTATGATACGTTGTGGCCTTCACGTGGTTTCTTGGTATTTAGCCTAAAAATCAATCAGTCACTACCACCTAATGAGCTAGTGGCAGATGAAGAAAAAAAGTCAGTTTTCCTGACTTCAGTCGTGTGCTTACAGAGAAGAACTCAGGAGTTTGAGTGACTTTTGGACTCACTTTCTTTCTTCAAGATTGTATTTTTTACCTTCATTGTTTGATTTTGTGGTCCAAATTAGGTCTTTCACTGCTGTATGAATATTTAAACTTCAATTATCAAAAATTTATCTCTCTCAATGGCAAATTATTTTCTTGTGGGGTATGTATTCTTAGCATGTGCTCCACTGGCTATGAAGTACAGCTAGGCCCAGATTCTCTGGCTAACTTTAGGCCATCACCTACAATCTGAATGATCTGATGAAATTATCTTCCAAAGATAATTCATTTAGCTAAGGTCTACCAGTTAGCTCAGGTAGATGTGAATATTTGAGCTTTAAAGTTCTAGAATATGAACTTCAAAGTGGCAAATTGCACAAGACCAGAGGAGACATGGGTTCCACCTCCAAGCACTAACTTCCTAGCAATTAACAAAATGTTTCTATTAAAGAGTATTTTCTCTCTATTCTTCAGGCTTTAGATTCTGGCATGTGGGACTAAACTACTTCCAGCTGCTAAACTAAACCACTGTGTGAAGTAATTGCTATGCTTAATAGTCCCCCTGAAAATCAATATTTTATTTCCCCAGTGTTAGAAAAGAAAAGAAAAAAAAATCCTCAAAGTCACTAGTGCCTAGTGTTAATTATATCATGCAAGAAACATATTTTATCAACCTGCTTTATTCTCAGTTGGGTAAAAGAAGCATTATGGTTTAGAAGCAGGACCAGTTTAGCAATTTCCTTAAGAGAGTGTTTAGACAAAAATTTCTTTGTGAAAATAACCTCTCAAACAAAATATTTGTGAACCTGGCACTTAACTGTAGTGTTACACTGCGGTCTCCCTACAGAGGAGCGTGATACCTAGTTATCTCCATGGAGCTCCTCTGCGGAGATCAAGGAAAAATACCTACCCAAAGGCACGCAGACCCCGACCAAAGCTGGCACATTTGCTGCATGCAGCCACAGTCTGTCCACTTCCCTCCATCTCTTTGTAGCAACAACAGCAGCTTATGCAATTCTTGAGCAGGCTTCAGGCTTCTTTCCATGAGAAGGCTGCCTATTGTCTAGACTTGCAATATTAATGATAAAACCCATTTTATATGGTGTTTTCTGAAGCAGCTACACCAGCATTTTGCATTGCAACTATTGGGCATTATTTCAAAGTTGGCATATTGAAGTGGTGTCATTAAAAGACAGTGTGGGCTGGATATAGTGTTTCCATTCAAAAAGGAAGCTCTGATCTGATCCTTGGATTTTCAAATGACATCGGCTTTCTTAGATGTGGAGAAAATTTCTCAATTTGTTCCTGATGCTAAATTTCAGCCTTAAGCAAGTTTTTATAAGAAAAGACTTGCCTGTGAAAAAATGAGAATCAGTGATAGGCTGATAATTATAGCAATGTTAGAATGTACTGTTGTGACATGCCTTTGTAGTGAAGTTAGTGAAGTATCATCCCCTACAGTAAATTGCATTTTTCATAAATACCAAACATTTGGGGATAATTACTGCAAAACATTCAGATGCCTGAAGGCTTGCTTCTTCGTGAATGGAGCCAACAGTGAGAAACAGACATGGAACAGCCACGCATTGCTTATGAGTCTCTGTCTTTCCCAAATGCATTCATCCTAGCTTGTTCTTAAAAAACACTTTAAAAGGCTTTTTTGCCCTTTATGAATTCAAAGCATCATTAAACAATCACTACTATTCTTGTTGTTTGAACAACATACTCCTCTCAGCTCTACATTTAGTAATAAAGTTTAAAATTTCTGAGCTGAGACACTTCCCAAATGAGCGATGGCTGATACCTCGACTGAGAAGATTCTGTAGTATGGCTTTCACCTCCTTTTTGTTTTTCTGAGGACAGACGAGTCAAGTAAAGATTATCAAGTACCAGAGTGTTGACTTCGCATAGTACTGTTAATATAGCTGAATATGTCTGTTTTCATGATTTACCTTTCAAAAGTATAATTAATCTTTGTAGGAACGGACAGCTTGTATATAAACCTTCCCCACACAAACATTCCTTCTTTCGGAGGCATATAATTTTAAGCTTACGTTTTTGTACTTTCCCACTTTCTGAAGTCTTTTTTGAGGTCTTTGTTTATCTCTTCATTTCATCAGGTGTTCTCTCTATCTAATGATGCTGTCATATATTTCATGTCCTTTTTCATATTTTTTTTAGCTGTTTATCCTGGCTTGGTATTAACTGAGAATGTCCCTGTGAAAGATGACTGCTTCAATAGGGATCACAGACCAGCAATTTTATTTTTACCTGTCTGTTGCCGGGGTTAACTGGTGGGGATGGGTGCTGCCTTGAACATAACCACTTGTAGGAGGGATGGAATATTCCTACAAAACCAGTTTATTTTCCTATGAATTCTCTGTTACTGAACGTACTGTCTTCCAGAACTGATAATTCCAAAGATGATGTCAAATTCCCCTATAAAAAGAATGAAGGCTAATTTATCCTGGATAGTTGTCAATTTCAGTATTTCTTTAGTTTCGTTTTTGCAGTTATTTATTGATCATTTTGCTTTAGAATAATTCCCCGGAGTTCAGGCTTTGAGAAGCAAAACTGTATGAGATATCATTTATGTTTTATGATTGATGTGGGATTGAGGTTCAAGTTCAGATACCTACGTACCCAGGTGTCTATACGCAACATAAGCACCTACAGTCTCTCTCTCTCCAGTCGGTGGAGATCAACAAGCTCAATTCATTTGCCTTGATATAGCCATCCCATTCATTTGAGATGCCCTGTCATAGTTCACCTGACTTCTAGTCACTTCTACAGCAGGCTACAAGCTTCACGTAGGCCTATGCAGATGTCTCTCACACTCAAAGGTGCCTCAAACATCACTAAGTGTTTGTCCAGTTTAAAAAAAAACCAAGTCAATGCATTAATTCAAGCCGAAAGAGTGATTCTGTTGACCAGCCACTGGGAGCTTGATTTAATTGCCTGAATATATGTATCTAATACTGTTACAGATTCTGTAGGACATTTGATAGATCTACATGAGTCTGGCAGATATGACACAGGACTTAAAGGACATACATGCATTTCTGGGTTAGCAGTTATAGAATGTCTAAAATAGCACTACACACCAAATTTCACATATAGAAGATAGATTTTTTTTTAATGTTGTCACTGAAGACATTGACACCCAGAAATTCAGAAGGTGTAGAATAGGCAACATTCAATTAATAAAATAAATAATTTATTTATTAATGTTGGTAATTTTATACTGAATGATTGAAGTAATTAAGTGAAGATTGAGTAATTAAGAAAACCAGGTAGAGAGAGAAAATCACATCATATAAATGTTTTGAACAACAAAAAGGTTAGTGACGTGATACTTAACAATTGACATACAATGTGAAATCCAGAACCACATCTTGGATGTCTAGGCTCCCCAGAAACAGAAGGAATTAAGTAATACAGCAGGATACAAAACGAATCAGTATGTTGAAATCACAACACGAAGTAAGTCACAAGACACTGGCCAACACAGAAAGGTGGGATACAGATGGGGATCAAAAATCTCACACTGGAGATACATCCAGGCTTGAGAAAACATTTATGTTTGAAGGTGTACAAACCCGAACCATTAGTAGTTTCATCCTTTCTTTCTGAGATCTGAAAAGATTTCACTTTTCCAAAGCACGGATGAAAGATGAGCTTTATTTTAGTAAAGTTGTCTGGTGATTACAACACACTCTTCTCCTTTCTGCTTTACACACAAATGTGGATTCAATTTCCTCCTTTGCTTGAAAGAATTCAAATACATTACTTCAATTTCTAGTTGCATGTTGTGGAGAAAGAAGTAAAGTTATGGGATAGGGAAAAGGGAGATGTAGTCTATTTTTTCCATGCATTGGACAGAAAGAAATGTCAAGAATAATTTTACTGGAAGGGCAATCTTGAAGTTCATTACCTAGGTATTTCACTTTGACCAGACAGTCATTTAAAGGAAAAGAATAGTTTAAAAAAATACTGTGAATATAATGAGTTTTAGCTTCCTTAGTATTCTGAACACTCAAAGTTTCTCATGCTTAAGGCAATCCATCTTAATAAATCTAACATTATTATTGTTTGCACTGCATAATATACTGAAATATGTTATGCATGGTATACGGTCAAAGAACTAAAGCAACAAAACAGAAGCCAAAAATACTAGTATGCTTACCACAGATAGAGACTGAAGCATGAGACACCTAATGTAATTGGGCAGCGATATTGCTACCGTTCTGAGTGTATTATCATTATTTCCCATTGACAGGTTGTTGTTACTTCACTGATGTATTTTATTTTTTGTTTTCTAAAGTACCACTAAAGTGCTCTTTACAGACAACAAAGTTTAACCAGAAGAAAAATAGTGCCACAGAATGGAGTATCTGTGGAGACCACAGTCAATGGAAACTATAATTTTTGCAAGTGACTGCCCATGTTGTAGAGTAAGAAAATTCAAGATAAAATTATAAGATACTTATCTAAAATCAATTGAGCATAATTTTCACGTCTAAGTGCTGAGTTTGTTATTAAGCAACAAGTAATCAATCAATACAGAGGTACTATTCTAAGGGGAGATTACAGAAAGTAATAATTTTTGTTTCATATTAAGTTGATGCCAATTCCAACCTTCCATCAAAGCTACAGGTCCTTGCTGTCACCACACACATAATAAACTATCTCCCTTCAGGATAAATATTATTCTACACTTTGCTGTCCATTCAAAACGTGTGCAATCAGATTGAGCTCTTACATTTATCACGTTATGGTATGATGCAAAATTCATCTGAAATCAATGCAATACTCCCACTGACTTAAAGTAACTTTGGGTCAAGACTTGTCACCTTAGTGATGCATCTCAGGTTATCTTATATTTGTGACGAAAAAGAAATCTGTTTGTTACCTGCGTATGTAACCACGGTGTTGATATGGAAAGCAAAAGTGTGCGGTGGCACAGCTTCTGCTCACCACATGACACAGGCTGCGCGTCATATAGTAAAACCAAGGGTAAGGATGGGAAAGGGGAGGATAACAACAGGAGTTTTTACTCTCTGTGATTTAAGAAGAAAAGAGGAATAAGGACACATTTTCATTTGCTATAAATTGTTGTGTCTCATTTATGTCTGAAGCGTGGAATTGATCCACAACAGCTTATAGTTGCTAAGTATTTATCTGGTAACACCTAATTCTGATTTTCACTTACACCAGTAACTGCATGGCTGTGAAGATAGGTCTGATTTACAAGCATATAAGTGAGATCAGAATCAGAGTCGTAATCTTTACAACTACGCTATCAAAGCAGAGAAGTAAAACAAACACTGTTTCTCCTGCAAGCTATTTTTATGATTCCCAACTCTGTAGATGCTGAGCATCTCATATGTATTAATAAATTTATCCTCACAAAGTTCATTTGAGAAAAGGGAATATTTTTAGATTCTTTGAACAATTGTTGCTGTGGAAAAGAATCAGGTGTATAAAATGTCAAGCATCAATAATTTTATTCCCAACATTACTAAAAATTCATAGTCCAGAGAAACAAGAAATGAAAGGCTAAATTCAATAATGGTCTCTCAATGTCAGTTCAGTGCTGGGTGAGCCAGTGCCATACAGAAAGTTATTTGCAGATTTTTAAAGCAGTCATTCTTACCCTTTTTTGAGTTACCTTCAGGATAACGATCTTCTCATCACCCACATGCCCCATCTCTCTGCCACTTTAGCAAGAACTCTGTCATTGTTCCCTTCTCATTTAGCAGGGTGAAGTCCTTTGACGGGAAATCAGTGGAATAAATGGAACCATGTTAGTGCATACACCGAGACAGTTTAGCTAATCCTATTTTTTCCAATTCCCTGGACAGAAAAAATGCTATGGAGTGCATTGGCCTCTATCTTGAGCTACACTACTTGTTTCTGCACTCTGACATAACAGAATAGATACCACCAGTTATATTCAGCACAGTGAAGCAATGAAGAGAGTTAATGTACCATGCAAGTGGTGCAGTCTGGAATAGTCAGTTTTGGGAGGAATGCTGCCTCATGTTGCAGATATATTGAGAATCCACAGATAGTAGGAGGGCAAAGGATGAGACGATCAGAGCTGCAAGGAAATGGGGAAGGGCAGTCTGATGGCAGATTCCAATACATGACAGGCATTGTTTTTATGGATTCAGCTTACTATTTTCATACCTATCATGTTCAGGGAGAATGGAGACACTCCTGACTGTGCCTACTGCTGGGTCTTCCGCTACATTTGAAGATGTTCTGCCTCCTTATATTCTTTCAAGGTTAGTAAAGACCAAAATGGTTAATTCTCTATATGAAAAGTGAATCCTGACTCAGGTAAAAGTGTATGAACAACTAAGGTGTCTGAACTGGGGAACAAGTGGCAGTCAGATAACTGTAGGTTTAACTTTGATACCTTAATTTAGATACCTGAAAGGCCTTGTATGAAGATTTTCACCAATTTTTGGCAAATATTTCTTAAGTCATTGCAGACTGGCCAAAAGCATATCTATGCAGAAGATGGTAATTTCTTCCACATTAGGTTCTTGCCCCAGGGCAGACATTTTTGATTTGGGTCAGTCATCCACACATAGGTATCTCATACCATTTGAGATGCCCTTAATTGTCCAAAATATCATCCCTGCAAGGCTGGCAGACATAGTAGACAACTAAGAGAGATGTGTCCTCTTCTGCAGTATCAGTTGAAATACAGCAGAAGCATCCTAGTGCATCTCAAGTTACACTATTATCCTGTGTCTGGACAACTGGACTGAGTTTTGTCCTTATTTCTCCATTTAGTTACACACAGGGAGGCATTACACTCAGCTTAGGCCACTCACTAACATGTCTACACTTCACTACAAAGAAACAGTGCTTTTAGGGCAGACAAAAATCAGCTTGGTCATACTTGTCCTCCATAGCTCCAGGCTTTTCTACAAAATCTTACTTCTTCATCATATCTGCCACTACTGCCGTCTACGAAATTACCTTGAACGTACATGGGGAAATGAAAAAGGTGCACTGTGCTCACTCCCAGAGTCTCCATGAACTTTCCCAAGATCTTGGACACAGGCTGGTGCTAGTTACAGTCAGGCCATGTGCTGGGTTGATCAAGCGGACAGAAAGATCACAGCAAATATCCCTTCTAATGCTTATCCAGATGGGCATACAGCTGGCAAAGTGTATTCTTTGTGTGTCAATGATGGCTCTGGCTGTATAAATGTGTATTTTGGGTATTTAGAACGAGTAGATGAATCATGTAACAGGAAGAGGCATAGGTTGTTGTGACTATATACATGGTGCATACATGAGAGACACAAGGATGAGTTCCTGTGTCCGGACACCTGGGTACAGCTACCTAGCAGCTGTGAGTTTCATGTTTTGTGTCAGGAAGACAGCCAAGACGCTTACAAAGGAATGACAAAAGAGTAAAGACAAATCATAAATGAGAACTCAAATGTCTAGACTTTGACTTTTAGTCTGATAAATCACACTCTGTTACACTTCAGTACATTTTCAGGATACGTTTTTGGCTTTAAGGAGTCTTTGTAAAGCTGAAATATTTTTTCAAGTAAATCTAGAAAATCTTACAATTTTGGATAATTCATAGTAGTCTTTTTAAGTGAAAAATAGTATTACATTTTCTTGGTCATTGAATAGTCATTGTTTCTTCTTAATTAACCTTGGAAGAGTGTTCTTTACCTTTCTGAATTTACCTAGTGTCCTGAGACCTACCAGAAACTTAATGAATTCCTCAGTTAATTCAAATAACATTCAAATGCCTGTTTTGTATTACTAACCAATAAATATCTTTTGATTCCATATCGGTACCTAAAATCATCCAGTTTCTAAGAAGACCCCACAAATACCTGAATCATTAGAAAGAAGAGTATCCAGCCATAAGCTAGCAATGGAGGTAGATTCAGTTCATTCAGAAAGAGATTTAGATTTTGTCTGTGCTTCATCATCTTCCAGAGTGCCTATCCATTTTTACTATTTAGGAAGCCAAGGGCAACCTAGGTATCTCAAAAACACATTTAAAGATGTGAGTCAATCCATTAGCTTTTTGGTCTCACCAAGCCAACATACTATTTCTCTAGAATAATGATTTATACATACTCTATAGTGGAATGTATTCCTACAGGTTGATTACTTTCCTGACAAGCTGATTTGAAAGTTATAGTAGCTACATAAAACTCGCAATGAAAACTGCTGTCGAACACATTACAGAAGTTTCATACACATTCAGGAATCTTAAGACCAATTTAAATAATCTAAGCACTGCAAATATTAAAAGAACTAACATTCTGGCATAGTTTTCAAACTAAGCATAAATTAAAATTGTTGACCAAAAGCAGTTCTCAAGATCTGTCATCTAACCTGAGGAATAAGAGATGGAAGTGTTTAGTACAGATTTATGGATGAAAGAGAGAGATTATCTCTGAAGGATTTCTGGCTTGTCACTTGTTTTGAGAAAGCAAAGGTTTCTTCAACATTTCTTTAATTAGCTTGGACTTCTCATTTAATAAAAAAACCAACCAAATCCAACTGCACCCAATTATCAGTGTTTAAGTATTTTGTATATGAATGGTTATCACTGAGTGCCTCTTAAAGAGGAACAGAAGTGAGAATGAAATTGTAAATTATTAAAATTATAACTTATAATTAATAGCATTTGTATATCAAAATATATGGATCTAGGATATAGGAAAAAACCCAAACCAAAACAACATTCTTATATTACTCATCTTCTAAACTGATCTTATGGCATGGGCTCATGTTTGTTTTCCAAGATAAAAGATGATCCACAGTTGTCATTTGACTCGAGTTCCAGACTTTGAAACACAGAGTCTAAAAAGGAGGCATGTCTCTGTTCTCATTTTCAAGAATAATTTATTGTTTGGTTCGTTTTTTTTTTTTTAAATCTAACTTAGCCTAGCCAACTACTAGTGTCTGAGTTTCTGAGTATTTCTAATTGCTTTCCTACCAAAAGTAGCTGCCAGTCAGACCTGACCAGAAGAGGTTTATCCAGGGCATTGCAGACCATTATATCTCATTATCTACAGCAAGACACTTGGATTGAGAATTGAGTTAAGTCAGATTGTAATTACTGGCTATCTGACTGTCCTTTTACAAATTTTATCATTGTATTTCTACCTTGGAAAAGAACTGCCTGAATGACCCATTTTTTAGTCACATGGTCAGTAGTTCAAAAGTTTTAAAGGACAGCACAGTAATGAAATTCCTGACATTAACTTCTACAAATGTTCAAGCAATTTCTGAACTGCTTTTTAAAAATCAACCCAAGGTTTATGAACTGTGTATTTTATATATTCTACTGAAAAATCAAAGATGATAACGAATGTGATGAGGGTTTGTTTATAAACTGCATTTGCTTTGAAAGAGACCAGTCCATGCTCCTTTAGCATACTTCACTAATTAATATGTACTTATTTTTGTATACAGGCAATTTTCTTTTCCTTTGTGTATTTAGACAACAAAAGCTCTTTATTAAAAGTTTTCTCTTTTCTCTATTACTAACGTTATCTGAGCTTCTAATTGGTATATACATTGATATTTTTAGCAAAACTTGTTAACATTTGTAACATGTTAACAAAATGTTTAGACAAAAGAAAAGCAATACTTGCTTGTTCGTACATATAAAGAGGATATATAAATATAAATAGGAGTTTGTAATAGGCAAAATTTTAAAAGGTTGAAGAGCTTGATTTAAATTCACATACATGCAAAGAACTTCGCTGAGCTATCTGAGCTGTCTAAATCCCTGAGGTCTGTTAAAATTAGGTCTGGAAAACTTAAGAGAACAGACTTTTCTCCCGGTGCCAGCTGGTTTTGGAAGTAGTGAAAACAGCTTTTCTTATCTTATTTTAACACTAGTTCTGGACAGATTAAAAAGTGTAGAGGAAAGCAAAATGAACAATAATAACGACAACAAACTAAATGTTACGGAGCTTGTAAAAAGATTTAGTTTGAGTCTAAGACTTTTGTTATCTTTCAGTCCTTGATGTATCCAGCTACAGCCACATACATCCCCTCTAGGTATATCTACAATTAGTTAAAACATATGGGAATATCCGGTAACTCTTGTTAATCTGATGTCAGTGGAAACTTTGCCATTGACTTCAAGGTAGATGATAGATTGAATCGTCACATACTAGTGTAATTTCATATACATCATTTCAGGTTTGTGACATTTCAAGAATGATCTAATTCTGTAAAGCAATCGAGATTCCAATGTACAGATATTATTGCATATAAAAGGTATAGTCTATGATGTATTCTCTGCTAAAACACACAAGAAATGTACCTGCCCCTCCACTGATTTCCTGTGTAAATAGGGAAAATCCCTGAGTATCAGATTTATTTCATTTGATGTTAGGTACCTTATCCTTGGTAGCTGCTTAGTCAATGGTAAGGTACAGGTACTTCTAAAGCTAATTCCCTTCTGCTTCAGATAACTAAAATAGTGAGGACAAAAATCACCATCTGGAGCTGTTTGCATTTCCCCATTGATAATTGATAAAGTTAAGCTTTGGTTGAAACAAATCCCAGTTTTACTTTCTCCATGTCTCAATGCCCTTTTCTTCAGAAGTTTCTGCTGGAAATTTTAAAGCTCTTTAGGATTCTAGTTTTACCATGGCTGTTGCCGTTTAATAATCACCATTACTACTGGTGATTAATTCTAGCTTTTGTTTTATACAGCTTTCGAATTATACAGCTTTCCTAAATATTTTAAAATCTGAATGTTTGGTACATTAACACAGAAAAGTTTAAGAAGCTGTTGCATACCACAGTACTAGGAGAGAGGATAAACCCCAAGGACAACAGCTAAGAGATCTGCTACTGTATGTCTCTGTGTGCTGAATTCAGCAAGATTATGTATCTTATTAATGCCATCTTCTTAGAGATCCTTTGGGTTCAAACAGCATCCACATCATTTTTGGTAAGTTTGACAAGCTGTCACTATTAACTTACACCATGCCAGGTAGCACTTTATTTTCCCTAATGGAAATACTTCAGATTTCTTGCTATTCATTCCTTTCTCCTTTTTCTTCTGAATATGTTCCAATTTTGACTTCATGCAAAACTACTTTAAACAGTTTTAACAGTCCATGCCAGTACAAGTAAATTAAATTGTTCCTATGTCAGTTACTTTCCTCCCTCTGTCCTATTTGCAGTACTGTCAGTAAATGTAGCACAGACCACAAAAATATCTTTGAAAAAAACACCATCCATAATCTCCCCGGTCTAACTAGTTCTTTCCAAAAAATAATAGGTAAGAGGTCATTTTGTTATGTACTCTTTTGAGAGAAAACGTACTGAATGCTTGTTGAAGCAGTTCGCAGTACAAGGCTGCAAACAGGCAGCTTTTGGGTACTTCCATGTCAAGATCTAATTTGTATTGAGTGCATTGAAACATTTATATTTTTACAAGGCACTAATCTAACTTAGTTATTTACATTCGTTACAGGTCATATAGTAATGATAAGTGGTTATATTTGCTGCATCAATTAAAGTTTTTTAATACTTAAAAAATCCCTGCTTTCTTTTTATTTTTATTTTTTACTGAAGGAGTCACTTTATTTTGTTGAAATATTGCCAAACATACCACCTTACCTCTATCTACATTTTCTACTGCAGAAACTTTTACTTTATTCAAAGAGATTTTTGTGAAGGCTTATGAGCAAAAAGTGGAGATTCTAGTCACAATGATGAGAATTATGGATAAGGAGAAAGTACACACCTGGTTAAAAAAAGCCTACACTTTTAACTCCCATTTAATGATTTTAAAAACTCCCTTGATCAGTTAAAACTGATCAATTACCTCAATCCTCTGAATTTTCAAAGATCTTTTAAAAGAACGTTATCTTTTTCTATACAAAATAAATTGCGCTTATCCAGAACCATGGAGATTAGTCTTACAACCAGGCAGAGAGACGAAAGATTAAATGAAACATTTACTTTGTATTTTATTCAGAATTTCCTGGATGCTTTCTTCCAGGGAGAGCATAGAGTACGATTATAATTGCCTATTTACCTAAAATCCATTTCTATAGGTTTTATCAAATTTAATAAGCATAGAGCCGATCAGATATATTTTAACTTTTTTTGCAATGTAATAAGGGGATTCATAAAGGTTTTATGCTTGGCTGGTGAACAGTAATGATGCTTTTGACCTTCTCAGCTAGTTCAGGAGTCTTCTGCCTTCAGAGTCTATCATATTTGGAGTAGCATCAAACAAGTATCAAACTTGTCATCATGATGCGTTAGCATTTCCAGGCTGATGTCAGGGCTCTGAGTGCATTAATAAGCCCTAATGGGCCTGACCAGCCTCACCTGTGGCTTCCAGCCACACCTATGGGCCCAAAGGCTCCATTTCAGCTCCTCTGGGGCCATCAGGCCCTTCTTGAGCTATGTTGGAAGAGTGTTGATCTTCTGCTCAGCCACAGCCATTCCCCTGCCTGGCCATGGAGCCCCATCATCAGAACTCCAGTCCATGGACTGACTTCCTGCCCTTATCTTGCTCTGGTGTCATCATGAGGGACCTGTCCTGGACCAGAGCCTAACTCTGACCTATTGACTGACTTCTGGGCTTGACCTCGGCCCTGCCTTATCCCTGTGGTATGTCCTTGTGACCAGATTCCTGGCCAGACCTGGCTACTATCTCCAGATCTACCTTGCTCCCTCACTGTGTACTGTGGGGTGGGCCCTGGTTGACGACGACCAGTTCTGCCAGCCCCCTTGGGCATCATCCTCAGCTCCTGGTGATCTTAAAGAGCAGCTGGCCCTTGCTGTTCCCTAACAATTGATTTGGGATGAAATGTGTATTACTGCTGTGCTAAGATATATCTGAGTGTATGTAATTAATATTGAACTACTGCAACAAGGATGCAGGTATACCTTCAGACAATAAAGCAAATTGCTTTCTAGAAGTAGCATATCTGAATTAAAATTTTCTGCTAATCTCTGCCTGAAGGTAATACCTCTGCTTCTTTGGTCTAAACGTACCTGAAATGCAATACTGTGGTGAATCTAAAACCTGTAAAAATCCCCAAACAACACTGAAAGGTTGAAGGTGTGAGCTAATTTTAACTTCATTTCACACACTAGTTAAATAAAAACCTCTTGGTATTCAGGAAAATATTATAAAACACTTTACATATGTAGTTCACTTTTTAAAATAAAAAAAAAAAAACCCACAACAAATTGACTGTTTACTTCCATCGTGAAGTACTCAGATTTGCAAATAAATGCATTCTGTAGTTGATGTTGGAAAATATTTTTTTCCCTGTTCTTGTTCTTTGCCTTATTTTTTTTTTACGTATAACTTTTCATATATGCAGATCAAGAGAGCTCTATATTTTATGGAAGCTAAATAATTTTTCAGATTCATGCCAACCTGTTTAGATGGTATGGTGTCGTGGTTTAACCCCAAATTGTAACCCAATACCACGCAGCCACTCGCTCACTCCCCCCTTCCCTGCTGGGGTGGGGAGGAGAATTGGGGAGAAAGGAAAACTCACGGGTTGAGATGAAAACAGTTCACCAGGACAGCAAAGGAAAAATATAAAAATATATTAATAATGATGATCTTGGAGGTCTCTTCCAACCAGAACAATTCTATGATTCTATGATTCTATGATAATAATGATAATACATATAAGGATAATAGAATACATAAAACAAACGATACACAATTTCTCACCACCCGACGACCGATACAGCCCGTCCCGAGCAGCAGTCAGGGAGCAGGGGTATCCCCGCCCAGCTATCCCAGAACAGCAAGTTCCAGAGAGAGCAGGCGAGGGAACAAACAGCGGAACGAACAGACAGGCCTGAACAAATGAAAAAAAAAAAAAAAAGAAAAACAGGGAAACCAAAAGCAACCCAAAGGGAAGCTTAAGGATTGAGGCAAGTTAACAGTCTGAAAGCTAGTGGCCCACCAGCCAGCCCTCACTTATACCGGGCATGACATCTATGGTATGGAATACTCTCTTCGGCCAGTTTGGATCGACTATTCTGGCTCTACCCCTCCCAAGATTTTTTGCCCCTGCACATTAGTAAAACCTGGGAAACTGCAAAATGTCCTTGGTCGTTTAGCAGCAACCAGCAACATCAGTGTGCTATCACCGTTCTTCTCACACTAAATCCAAAACACAGGAGTTGCTGAAGATGAAACTAGCTCTGTCCTGGCCAAAACCAGGGCATATGGTAAAATTGCATTAGAAATTGATGCATTGATATTGGTTTATTTTTACCAATGCTACTGAAGCTATTCTAAACCACTGGTGGGCTGTGAGATGTCAAAAAATGGATCAATATTTTACCAGCTCCCAAATACAGCCAACACCTAAGAGACAGCCAATATGAGAATGTTTGTCATTACAGGTAAACTCTGCTAATTCAAAATATTGTCTTTATTTAAATGCTAATGCATATTTCTGTAATCATCCCTCACAACTCTTTTTTTTTTCCATTCGCAAGCAATAACGATGTATAGGATATTCTGAGCACTTTTTCTTGGAGGAAAAAAGGTAGCTTTTCAACTGAAATCAGTGCTCTTCTTTCCCAGTATTCCACCCCTTCTTTCTGTAAAATAAGAAGTCAACCTATTGAGGTTAATATTTTCTTATCCTCTCTTATGTCATGTCATATCTAAAGCAACAAGCCATACTTATTTCTGGCAGATGATTCTAGACTAAAAGTGCAGGAATAGAATAGTTCTGGAAAAAAATCATACAGATGAAAAAAATCATAAAATCACAGTTGTGGCTTAGACAGGCATACTTGGAAAGTGTCTGAAGTAGGACGTTAGAAAAAATGAAGATTATGGCTTTGTCAACCTACTAAGGAAAGGTGTTGTGTGAATAAATATTAGAGATGATGGGATAAAAGAGATAGCTAGGGTCACTGGCAGCATACAAAGGATAACAGACAAGTGGAGAGGGGAAGAATGCCTTTAGCCCTTCACAGTAAATTTGGAACTCTGTTATTGACCAGGTCAGTGGGAGACTGGCACTGAGAAATTGTAAGTGCAGTAAAAATGAAAAAAAATCTTTAAAATAAAAGATATTTATTAAATCAGAATAGAAGGAAATACACTGCTTATAGGCAGTAGACGTGTAGCATAGCTGGATGCCTGCCTAGTGTGATTAGTTACATTCATTAAACCATCAAAGAAACCCTACTACTCATTCAAGTTAACATCAAGAAAGAACAAGCAGTGGGTCCAGGCACTTTCCTTGGTAGTCTTACAGTGTTAAGGAGAAACTTTTTTCAAAAAATTAATGTAGATGCATCATTTTTCAAGACCCATTTTGACCGAAAGAGGTATATGGTAAGAATTACCACCATATTAGTGAAAAAGCAATGCAGAAAACCTAACCTATGTCATTAAAAAGAAATCAGCAACAGGTTTTAGGGATTTGTAGTACATCAAATCATCAATTGTACTTGGCCATTCAAATAATTTCTTATTCAAGTGCTAATCAAAGTGGGATATGCTGAATGCTGATTAGATTCAGTCATCAGTCTTTCAATAAAATATTTTTTTTCCCCCAGAAAATATTGATTTGTCAACATTAAACACTTCCTTGGTAATGTTAAAAGCTTATGTCTTAGCAAACAAAGAAACACACAAATAAAAAAAAAAAACCCAACAAAACAGTTCCTTCACGCACCCTTATGTGTTGCTGTGTTACAGTGATTAAACACGCTGGGATGCAGCCAACTTCTGGGACTCCTCCTCTTGTAATCCTGCAGTGATAGGATGAGAAGAAAAGAAGTTGGAACATAGGAAATACTGATTAGATATTAAGAAAAAAAATTATCATGAGGATGCTCAAATATTGGAACAGGTTTCTGAGAGAGGTTATAGCATGTCTGTCCTTAAAGGTGTTCAACACTCAGCTACCACAGGCCTGAGTAACCTGATCTAATTAGATGTGTTTTGAGCAGGGGGTGGGCTAAGCAGCCTCCAAAGGTTTTTTCTAACCTAAATTATTCTATGATTTTATGACTCTGAGAGTGATGTAATTTCTGGTCCAAACTAGGGAGGCTTACCACTTACAGCAGAGCTGTCAGTCCCGTGTTTAGGACTACCTCCTGGAATACCTGTACAAAAGTCTCTTCCCTGACTGATTTTTTTTTTTTTTAAAAAAGGCTTGATCTGCAATTCCTTATGTCTTAATGCTGTCTAGTACTGCAATCTAGTTTTCAAAAGATATAATTTTTTATTTCATGAAGAATGAGAACTTTTTACTAAACCTAAACATGAGTGGCATGAAATAACCTTTTCCTGCTTCAATCTGTTTCTTTACTTCTTAGGAAATGTTGATAAGAGTGAAAAACAATACATTTCCCAGGGACCGATGTGTTCCCAGGGACTGAGGAATTGGGAAGCCATTTTTGCAAAGCTACTTGCAGTAAATCTATTTCATATAGTATTTTTAAATAATCACGTTCTATAGTTTCTCCCCCTTCTTATTTGATTGGCTTACATTTATTATCCTACTGTTTGTTCCATATGTTTTAACTATACAGTTTATACTTTATTGTTCTTTCTTCAAGTACATTTTTTTAACCCTGTGTTCAGCCCTCTTTTTCTAATACCCTTCCTTCTTTTCTGATCCGCAATCTGGAATTCTATCTTTCTCAAGCCTTTCATCTTTTAGCCAGCTTTCAATTTAACTTTTTTACCTTCCTAGTAAATCTAATGATTCTGTGAAACTATGGATATTTCTGGACATCACAGGCTGTCTTTCCATGGCCAGATGTTTGTCAGAATATGTTTACTGGGAGGAACTCATTTTTTTTATATCTAGAACAATATTATCAACTCTGTGAAGCAAAATAAGGTTTGGTAGGAAATATAGCTCAGCTAGTTTTCTTGATTTTCAGGTACCCAGAATAAATTTTTTACATAAAAATCCATTTACTTTGACATCCTTAATGGATGCCAAAAAGACATCAGAGTTATTAGTTACCCCTGAGTTCACTTTAAAAAACAGATGACTTTAAAAAGAAGAAAAGTATATTCAGCTGCACTATAGAATACAAAGTTCACTTATTGATTATAACACTGGAAATAAGGTTAAAAAGAAATGAGAAAATACAGTCTTAATCCAGTAAAATCAGAAAATGCCATTGAGACTTAAAACTAATCTCTTTACTACTTGTCATTTTTAGAATGCCCTGAGATAGCCCAACTTCAAAAGCTACTCAGCTGCTTCTTGTCCTGACTGTACTGTTTTCCAAAGAGAACACTTGCCTCTGTCAATCCTGTTCTAGATAGATTGAAATCCTAGCTGTGTTATCAGAACGCAATAATCTCCAGCATATCTCCTAGGACCTTCAGGTTTTTTTCTCCTCTTTAATCAATGTAAGATGTGTGTGTAGTTTTGATTGTTCATGGTCTTTTCTGAGAATACAAGCGAAGGACTGCTGAAACTTGTCTGAAGCTGAAAAACAGATATACTGATATATTATTATTATTACTTCTTCTGCTAGGTTTACCTTCCTGATTATGAAATCAACTGTACCATATGTATTCTGATCTCTCTGACTGTTCTTACCACAGACAGCAAGACTTGTCATGGGAAATCTTTCACATCTCCAAAAAAGTTCATAACCTGTTTTTTTTTTTTTTATCAGGAAGTATAATTTATCTAACATGTTATCTTTTCATAAGTTGGATTACTATGTTGCATTTCCACATATGTAGTCTATTAATAACACAGATGATCAGATTTTCTTCTGAAGTGACTACCCAGTCATCCTGAGGTCACTACTCGTGATCAGTTTGGCAGTTCAATCTGTATGCAGCTTACAGATTCCTCTGATTCTCACATCTTCTTCAATTCTACTAAAAGGACAGCTGGAAAGACAGCAGCTCCATAGGCAAATGATACAAACAGAGACCTGAAAGCTCTATCAATCAGCTATGTGTTAGGGGGCAGAAAATCAGTGTAAGTTAGTATAGAAGTTATTGGGGGAGATTTATTTTTCCTAGGATAATCATTTAAAATTTATCTTTAATATTTAAGATCTACAGTCTTGGTTCATCTTTACTCAATGAAAAGAAAATTCCTGGAGGATAATACATTTTATCCTAAAATATGTGCCCAAGGAAGATCAGATGAATTTCTATTTTCATATGCTTGTTTCTCTTTCAACCATTAAAATTTACATGTCTAATCTTCAGATATCTAAATGTAAGTGATTCCCATTTAACCACGTGAGTCCATGCTTGCTCTTTATCATACAAAGTAAAAGAACACAGAAATAAGTCAATATGTCTGGCTGTAGATAGAGAAAAGAAGTCCTCCTCTAGAGAAGGATGGGGGTAAATATCTCTTGGATTAGCTCCTTCTTCCTTTTTCACTGAAGATCTCCACAAGTAAGGGTCTACAGATGCTACACTGCTATTCAAATCACTAGAAGATCCTAACTGTGGCACCAATGGAGGTTTCATAATGAAATCAGCACAATCTAAAGGAAATTGCTATGGTACTATTTGCTTTTGCAGCTTAAGACCCTCCTCAGCCACTGCAAGAAAATATGCAGTATTTTGAGATCTGTTCAATTTCAGATGTAGGCGTAATCTGTGGCATACGTCATGGGTTATGCCTATGATATACCATCATAACCTGTGGTATACAGAGTCTTGTCTAATGAACTGAAATATATTTCAGAAATATATTTTTGAAAAACAAACAAATACATACCCCTCCATGCACGCACTTGGACAAAAGACTGAAAGTAAGAATTATTTATCCTTACAAAGTAAGACTGGACAAGCTGTCACAGAGTTTGATCCATAGTCTATTTGAGACTTAAAGTTTCATGGAATGAAATGCATTGCCTACTGTTACACAGAGAGGTAAATGTTAAATATTCTGCCAAATATATCCCAACAAACGTGTTTTTCAATCCAGAATGCCCTCTGCAAGTTGCCACTCAATCTGTTTACCCAAGCATCCCACCACAGTTGGCATAGTCTCCTCTCTCCTTTTGGCCAAGTAAGCAACTTTGCATTCCAATCTGTCTTTAAAGCCCATTTTTATGAGCTGGCATTCTAACGTTCATCTACAGTTCCATGTTTATGTGCCCAGCCATTGTCTGGCATGTGAACAAAATATTAACTACAAACACTTCTGAAAGTTTTTTTTAAGTTGATATTTTTTGAAGTGACAAAAATACTCCAAGGATTCCAAGATAAGTTTCAAACAAACAACTGAAATAATTTATTCCCTTCAGACAATCTGCAATCTTCTTTCTCCTTCCTGTTGCCATGGGTAAATTGAGTCACTTTCATGAAAAGGTATCATCTTCAGGCCCTTAGCTGAAGTACTTAAGAACCTAGTCAGCCTAAGATCCTTCTAAAAATGAATTGGAAAAAAAAGTGAAGTTTCTGATCTTTCTCTGTTTCCATCAACTATCCAGGAAGCTGTATGGGCTTTTGCTGTACTTAAGTGGAATGAATCTCAATGTGTTTTAAATAGATTTTGAATTCCTGGGATAAAATTCTGGCACATTTGAAATCAATTAAAAACACTCACTAATTCCACTGCAACACAATTTTCAGTCCTTGAGTTTCTTTCAGAGAAAATATTTGCTATGATCTATATTTCCCAGTGATGTTTTAAAAATAATACTTGACCCATTCCCCCAAGAAAAAAAAACAACAACCAACCAAACAGAAAAAAACCCCTCAAACTACAAAAAACAACCCCCAAACCCCAAGACTGTAATTCTTTAGAACTCTGGATACTCTGTTATGTTGTTTTCCTTGCTTGAGCAAATTTTGGACATTATTTTGAAGTAACTGCTAAACTATTATATTTTACACTAAACAAGCAAACAAACAAACAAAATCCACAGCTTTGACTCCATCTCAGCATTTGCAGTGCTTGAAGATGAAGCATGAAGATGAAACAATGTGCAAAAGATCTTAAAAATATTATTTGTCAACTTTCTACACTTTATTGTTTTTCAATGCTATCAGTGTACGTAAGACCTCTCCACCTTAGAAAATTAAGGTAGCCTCCGATTCAATCTCTAAGGTAGATCAATCAAAACCTGGCTCTTTCAGACCATTTAATATACGAGTATTACAAAATGTCTATAGAATTGGCTACATCATAGGTTCCGGACTGGAACCTTTCCATTGTAAACCTTGAGTAAGCCTAAAACTGTACAACCAAAATTATAAAGCTGGGACAAATCATTGACTGGGACTGCAAAACTCTGGATCAGCTGCACTCATGAATTTTATTAAAGCTAGCTGGAAATTACGAAGTCCACACATATTTCAAATTTTGGATGTCCCAGTCTGTACAGCTGTGTTATTTGGAATGCACAAGCATTCGTTTCATGATGGTCTCCATTTGTAACAATGTGACTGGTCTTTTACTAGTGCTCTGATATCCTTTGGGTTTGTCTGGTGGTCACAGTTGACGGGTCACAATTTCCCACTCTCAGGAGTGTTGCTTGGCAGTGACCATTCAAATCAAGCTGATATCACCGAGGCACTGGGGGCTATATCATACGGCTAGGAGGCAATCCATACAGTGCTACTAGCTTACTTTGTGGTTTCAGGCAGGTTCTTTCATTTTTCCATCTGTAAAATGAGAATAACAGGTGTTCATCTCCTTTGCTGGGGTGCCAGGAAAAAAAAAAAAGATCTGTTCTAGGTGAAGAGTTAACGGTGAGGCAATACTTTATAGAAAGACAAAATAAAGAATGGAAAAAAGTATTTACATATAAAGCACACGAGAGAAGAGAAAAGGTGAACTTGAAAATGGAGAAGAATGGTGAAGTTAAGATAATCCGTTCCATCAATATGAGTATGTGGTTGGGCATTAGGAATGAAACTCAGGACACACAAGATACAGTGGTCAGCATCTCACTGCTTAAATTTTAGTCCCTGGTTTTGGGAAGGAAGTCAATACTCTCAAGATATGCCATGAAAGAAGATAGCTTGATGCTGGAGAAAAACATTCAAAAAAGTTGTCATTCTGCTCATAACTCTGTCCAAATCAGTGAAAAGGAGATAGTAACCCAATAGATGTGTTTGAAAATCCACCCAATTTCCAAAGCTGAAGGGTTCCTTTGGAGCCCTAAATAAGGTAATAATTTGAGACTTAAATCTATGATCCCTTTCAGTTTGAGTAACAAAATCATCTGTAGTGATGAAGATGGAAAGTTGTGTTAGAAAATGGATGCAGTGGAGGTGTTAATGGTGTCCACCTGCTTGGAAGAAACCTGACAATTAGAGAAGAAGTCAGGATGAGGACAACCTGGGTTCAATGTCCTTCACGACTCTCAGCTGATAAAAACTCACCTTCTAGAGTTCTCCGAAATTTTGTAAAAATCTTTAAAAACTAAGCTATATTGCTTTGTGTCCTGACTTTACTATTATGGAGGCAAAAATGCAAGTCTCATGTCCAGAGACAAAATATTGGTCAGTGCAGCAGGAAGGAGGATTTTTGTAGCGTTGTGATTTCAGTCTTCACTTGCAAGTAGTGAGTCATGGTTCTTCTCTCAATGCCTTTTTTTCCCTATAGCATTTCAATGTTTGAAAAATATATGTCTACTGTATAGACAGAGATCTCCCCTCAATCAGAGGGATACTTCACTGTAGATTAAAGAGGCCTATACACCCTGTTTTGCTTCCTCTTCTTGTGAATCCTCTGTTCTTAGCTGCACAATGGAGTGATTATCAGAGTGTTAAAGAAAACATTTCCTTCCTTCTCTCTGCTTTAACCTGATGGGACATTTTGTTGTGAAATAGAAGAACAGAAACCCTTATGTTCAAGGAAGCATAGACCTTACATTTCTATTTGCTGGGTAAAGTAGGGTAGCATCAGTAACACACAAAATGCTGTCCTTCCTTGGATGTAAACTCAAGTTGCTTTGGAGTGGGGACTACAGGAAGGAAGGACAGTGCACATCTGGATCTCATCCCAGTGTGAGTTCAGGATGTGTTTGCCTTTCCTTAATATACTGTGCAAACTATGGTCATTTCAGAGTTATTACGTAAACTACTTAGGTGTGTTTTTCCTGAATCAGATTCAAGGCGGTTCATGTTGTAATTCTGCTTTGTGAATGTTGGTGTTAAAGCTATTGAGTTTCTTTCATCATTTTTTGATATTATGCTGAAGATCCAGAATATTTTAATGCAATATAAATTTGCTTTCCAAACACACAGAAATTGTTATTTTGCTTCCAAAGGCTGGTATGTACAAAGAACCACTAAGTATGTTCATATTCTGCAAGCAGAATGAGGTAATAAATGTTTCATGGAGGAAAAAAGGTCAGCTTGACCAAACCACTTTTTGTTTTGTTATATTTTAATGGAGGCAAATGTGGAGAATGCTTTTAAGGAAAGTGTTTTATAATGCTATGTTTTTACGCCACAAGTTTATAGCTTGATTCTTTTCCACCAATTTTGTGTCTGGATAATACAATGGAGTCACAGTGATGCTTTCTGGTAAGAGAAATGGAGAATTAGACCATGAAAATATATTTATTCTTTATTGTAAATATTTTAAAGGCTCAGCTACATGTTTAAGAGCTGTCTTGTGTTGATACATTTGATATCTGTTCCTAAAAGATATAGTAGGAAAGATTGCTTAAACATAGACAAATCCTTTCAGTACTTGTGGCAAAATATAAATATTTAAATTGTGTAAAGTGTTCCTGTGAATGCATCTGTATCCATCTGAAAAATATATAAGTCTGCATATCTCTGTGTCAAACATAAAAGTGTGTATGGATTGCTTTAAAACAGAAATAAGAGATCACAAAGACTTTTTTTTTGAGTAAAAGCAGCTTGTTGTCTTCTGCAGGTCTTTGAATAATCCTATCTTGCAACCTTTCTCAATAGGCAGAGGGGCTGAAACTGCCCAGCTCTGACTCTTTCCTCTGGCCCTGTCATGATAGGCCAGTATCCATTAAAAAAAGGGACCTGCACCTTCCCTCGTACCAGATCTTAGAGTATGTAACATGTGCAGTAAGTTTTATAATATAAAACCACTATCATCCTGGGCTGTTATACAGTCTTTGTGTTACTCCAGGCACTCTGACTTGAGAAGGAAGAAGGAAAATAACACCTCTTCAAGTAACGATGGTGTTTTAGAGCCTCAAGGGCATCACATGATGCCAGAGGAGACCAGGGAAATGTGTATCGCATGGTAAAACAGTCAGGCTGTTTTAGAAGGCAGCATCCCTAGGAAGGGTGGGTCAGAGCCACAGTGCTCCTCCTGGCTGACGATGACTCTGGCTCAGGTACATTTAGCAATTTCTTCTTGAAAGCAAATCAATTCCTATTCACAAAATTTTTCAGTCTTGAGGATACAGGCTACATTTTAAAAATATAAAGCTGTTGAAAGTGTGGTCACTAACATGAGTTAGAGCATAATTTTAACAGTGGCTTGTTGTTGATGTTAATTCTGTCCACAAAGAAGAGGCAAAGACTATGTTCTGTGCAGCCTTTGCTGCTGTTAAACCGTTTTTATGGAAATCACTCAAACACTATCAAATTATGTTATGATAATCTCAGGTAGCTGGTGTACTAGATACATGGGTGTATATATATGTTTTAAAGGTAAGCAATACTATGCGAGTTTTGCAATCAAATCTTTTTTTCTGTCATCCTACCTTTGTTTACCTTTTCACTGAATTTAAAATATTTTTCTAAGTGCTTTAAATTCTATATTCTCTCTCTTGGGCATATTAGAAACATAGGAGTTTCGCTGTCGCGTGTGCGTCGTGATTCAGAGGTACCTGCCTGATGATTTGCCTTGCAGAACAATAAGATTTCAAATTAGAGTTTGTCAGAAATTAAAAGAAGCCAGTTGTGTGACGTAAAGGTAGTGAAACATGAAAATGACTTGATACAATCCATTTGGTATATTCCAGTTCCTAAGCCTTTTATACAAATACATGAATTGTGATTTTTCTTAGATGATATTAATTTACGGGAATTATATTTAACATATCTGCTTATAATCCAGTAGACTTTATTTAGAGGTGTTTTCTCATCCAACATATCAAGCCTGATTTTTATGTGTTACTAGGTATTTTAATTTAAGAAATTTGATAACTGAATTTCATATAGCCCTCAGAGAAAGTAAATATATTATTTTGCTTTGCACACTGTTGTAGTTAAAATTTAAAAAAAACAAATTTTGTGATAGTTGGTATAAACTACATCCCTGCGTGTCATTGTATTGTTATGTGCCAAAGTCTGTACTATATAGTTACAATTTCTGTTATAGACAAGACAAGCTATCTGAAAATTTGCAATTTGATTCCTACTTTTGGAAAGACGTACTAAATCCTAGTTTTCTTTGAAAATACAGTGTTTTAAACACAATAGTTCTCATGAAAGCTGTGAGGTTGTTTAAAAGTGAAGTCAACGGAGATGTTCTGCCTTGTCAAGTTAACAGTTGTTACTGAGTCATTGAAGGTCAGGCATTTGTGTCACTTTCAGATCAACGGTAACACTACTTCTCTAAATTTTCAGCACAGGTAGAACAGCAAGAATATTAATTATATCCTTGCCTCATCTCATAAGGAAAAAAAAAAAAAAAAGATTTTTACTTCTTTTCTCATATAGTAGCCCTGCTAGGGACTCTGAAGGTGATGCTGACAAAAGTTTATCTGAAGTGATCTCTGTTCCACTTAACACTGATGTTTACAGTGATTTGAGTAAGGTTTTTGATAGCTCTCATTTTGACTTGTTCAAGGTCCGCAGCAGGAAAATAGATATTTTCTCATCACAGAAGCATCTAGTAGCATAATAAAGTCTCATATCAGTTTGATTATTATAAAATAACAGTAAGTTTTATTATCAATTTGGCCAAAAATACATAGTCCTTTGAATCATGATGCTTAAGATCTTACAAAGATAGCCAAACTATAGAAGGTTACAGAATTTTTGGGCTATAACTGTCATAAAAATATTGCTACAAAATAAAATAATAAAATGAAAAAAAAAATTTTCATAAATTATTTTCCAGGTTTTCTGGATTCCCTTGCTGCAGCTGATAATGAAATGTTGCTACTGCTTTAAACTGAGTCAGGAACGCTTCTGCCATAGTCCTATACCAATGGAATTGATGAAAGAGAAGCACAGAACTATGAATTAAGATCTTGACTATGAGAAATATATTCACTTTTTGGTTTAGTCCTTACGTCACATTATCTTTCATGCTATCAAAGTCTATAATATTGTATTCTACTCCTAAAATACAACTCCTGAAATACATTACAATCCAAAGCCACAGGCAGTTTTTAGTTGCTATAGTAAGTCTTTAAGTGAAGGCTTATGGTTAATATTTTCAAAATTGGGGTTGTAAAGTCAGACATTTAAATCTGTACTGCAAAATAAAAGCAGGCACTTTTTAGTTTTTTTATTAAATTGGGACTTGTTCTTTCAAAGCCCTTCTACAGAAAATCAGTGCAAATTTGAACATGTGATTGAGGTGCATGCTTTTACGCTTTTCTCCTGAACCCTTGAACCTTGTATTTCTTTCTATACAGGGGACCAGCTTCAATGGAAGTGGTGGAAAGTACTCCATAGTTAAGTTAGTTGGTAGCCTTACAGTAGATGTAGCTGGTGAGACAGACAATGTTGAAGTGTGGGATCTGGAGCTGGTTCCTCACTTCATGAGAGAACACTTAATTTTCATACAATTCTTTCGAGTTCCGTTATCTGTAGTAGTTATAAAGGGTCTGTATGGCTACATCTCTTGCATCAGGTCCATTGGAGAACGTAAGTATCACTTTTTTAGTTTCTGGAAATAGATGCTGAGCTGTTTTGATTGGACTGGTTCTGGGCATGCATAGAAGACCCATGGGTATCTTGTAAACTCCAACACTGAACTAGGAAGCTTCTGCTACTCAGATGCTGAACTGATGTTTTACGTTTTAGTTTGGGATTTTGTTACAGTCCAAATAACTCCTAGTTTATGGAATTTTCTATCTTCTGTTCATTATCAGTATGATTTAGTATGAAATATTTTCTGATTCTGCTAGCCTTAAATTTCAAAAAGAGATTAAACAGATTAAAAATAAATTTTATTTAAAAAGAAACATCAGCTAAAATCCAGCTTATTTCCCCAGGAATGCATGGCAGCATAAGTGAAATTTTGCCTTTTTACTATGTGGGATTATTTTATCACTTCCCATGTGACATTGCCATAGATAGCGTAGTTACTGAAACATGACCACATACAAGTCTAAACAAGAGTCTATGCAAAGAGTGAGCTGATGTGAGGTATATGAGCCATGCGTATTGATACTAGTGTACAAATTTCTTTAGCTGATAAGTGTGAAATAATGGGTGATATACATCCATTTCAGGTAACAAAATATGTTAATTGATGAAAGAAAATATCTATTTCCTCTTTGCCCACATTCCAGTTCTTTACCATGAACAGATATCCAATAGGCAGAAGCTCTAGTTTATTTTCAGTGCTGAACTACAAGTGTTATGCTAGGCTAATTGCAGAACTCTTGTCAGAATACATAAGCTTTGCCACCTGAGTAGATTTAAGGTCTAACTAAAAAACTGTGCTTCCATTAGGCAACGAGAATAAAATGTTAAAAAAAAAAAAGCTCATGATTAGTGAACTGAGTTCAAGGTTTCTGAATTGAGTTGAAGCAAGTCTGTCATGATATCAAAATGTTTGTTATTATATACCTCAGGGGCAGCATCCTTTCCAGAAAACAGCTAGAGACGTAGTACTTGCTCAATCTCCTGTCTCCAAACCTTGACACAGGGGTGAAGATGCAGCACGTAGTTTGACAGAGAAACTGATTGGCGTGATGGACAATATGGTAGCTCGAAGAAACAGCTCTATGTTTAACAGAAATCCTCTGTCTGTCCCTCTCTGTCCCCTCTGTCTAAAGTACATGAGAGCAGCCAGGTTTAAAAAGAAACAGTGGCCTTAACTCCTTGCTCTTCTTGCAATGACTTTTGTGCTGCACTGCTCTGTCTCCACAGGATCTCTGCAGGGGGAAGGACAGGTGAGATGTTATTCTTCCCTAACTACACTGGAGAAAAAGATGCCAGCATGGAGGAATGGCCCCCTGCCGGTACCAGCCTGTGTCTGGAGCTTTGCATATTGAATTAGGAATACATTTTAATACATGATTGTTCCTCATCTTTCTTCAAATGCTTGATCTGGGACCTTTCTACCTTCACATAAAGGCTAGATAGCCTGTAAGCGGTGATGGAGAAAGGGATAGTAAGTAGCGGTACTGGTCGCATACAGTGCTCCCAGGGTCAGGATCTCACTCCCAGAGGAAGACAAGCCTCTTCTGAGCAAGCGTGTAGAAGTTCTCTGTGCAAAGCCAAGGTCATGGACTAATTTTTGTGTAATACATATTTGAAAAGACATTGTTCCTGAATTGAAAAGCTCTTGTTAGCTATCATTTTATTACACAGGCAATATATTTTTGTTGCCTAAATCTTGGAGAGAATAATTTTCTCTTCCTTGAGGGCAGAAAGGAAAAAAGAGCAATATTTTAAAGCCAAGTCACGCTAATTTATTTGTCACATTTTATTAATGTTTTCTTCTCCTCATACAGGCTAATCTCAGCTTGACTGTGAAATGTAGCTTTGAGTTGGCAGGCCTGAAGCCTGGTTGAACTACTGAATAACAGATTCAGCGCTTTATACCACAAATAATGCCAGAAAGCTGCTTTAGTGTTTCTGCAGTAGACTGGCATTAGGAAACATTATATGACTTCTAACTAAAATCAGTTTCTGGATCCATTATTTCTTGACAAAGCCATCACTGGACTCAGAGGTCACTGAAATGTTGTTCTTCTGTTTCTTGTATTACACCAACACGTTATCTGTATGCTATCACTTTCATAATATTGTAACATAATAGCTTAAAAAAAAGACAGTCAGTCATTGTAAACGTGTTATTCTTGGTTCTGAAGTTGAGACAAGGCGTAGCTTCCCCATCTGGGAGCAAGATGTTTTGTTCAGCATCAGACCACAGTACAAATCAACACTCCCTTCAGGATACAGACATGAGCTTCTAAGGGTTTTGAGAGATGATTCTTGATTTTTAAAAGGCCTGTCTCCATTGTATTTCAGAAATCAAGTGTGAACAAGCTTGTTTGGGCACAGGTCTACATAAACATGTTTAGAGCTCAAGAGGGATCTGAGGAAACTGTAGTACTGTGCTCAAACCTGAAGAGAAGTCCAAATATTTTCTCAGAAAACCTTTACATGTGATCATAAGGAAACAAATTATCCTGATGTTTAAGAAAACTGTACACAAAGCAACAAACTTTTTTTTTTTTTCCCCTCTGGGAACACAAGGTTATCCTCATTCCATTCAAGAAAGTGTAGCAGATGGTAACCTCAGCTTAAGCAAAATTAATGTAAGAGCAGACTCACATAGATAATTGTAAGATAAGATCAACCTAGTATTTCTCTCCTTATGGAGTGACAGCAAATATTTGAAATTTTATTTACATACATAAGTGACACTTTCTTTTGTAACTTTTTTCAAATAACAAACTCGTACATTTTTTAATTACTGTGCATAACCTTTCTTTTTGTGTTACTAGAAGAAAAAAAAAAAAAATTGGAGTTTGCATCCTATTTAATTTTCCAGAGGATTTCATTAACCCGTACTACACTGAACTACTGGGCTAAAATCAGCCCAGGAGTTTAGGTAGCCAAGAAACAATGCAAAACCTTCTAAGCATGAAGGAAATAAGCTGTCAAGTAGACTGAAAGCTATGTAAAGGGGGAATGTCTTGTACATGGTGAAATCCATGTCCATCATGTGATTTTCATGATACAATTCAAAGCTTGTCTGCACTGGGAATAATGCTGAGGATTAGCATTTCATTGTGACTCTTCATGGAGCACAAAGAAATGTCAGAGGAAGGAAATCTGATGTGGAATTTATCTAGGCAGGCATTAACTCTGTCATTGTGGGATTCAAGCAATGATGGGTATGCACATCTGTGGCACAGGTCGCAGTAATGGCATATAGCGAGAGCTGGAGACTCTCTCAGTGAAGAGCAGGGAAATCTGTGAAGTTATGGTTATGTATGTGCTGTGATGTCAGCTTGGATTTGAATCCAAACTTGAGTTCAAACCTCTTCATTGTTCGTGTGTTGATTTGTACTGTGGTCTGATGCTGAACAAACCATCTTGTTCCCAGATGGGGAAACTCAGGTCTGAAGGCAAGGGGAGGAGCTGGGTTTTGTTTGAGTTTCATTCTTCTAAACAGAATGGATGTGACTTCAGGTCTTATTTTCAGATCCTGAGATTAGTTTTCCAGACCCTTAGATTTACTGAGTTTAACAAGCTTTAGATAAGATCCTGAATAAAGTCTTCAAGCTCATTTCATGTGATATATGATACTGTGACCCTT
This sequence comes from Phoenicopterus ruber ruber, assembly GCA_009819775.1. NCBI lineage: Eukaryota > Metazoa > Chordata > Aves > Phoenicopteriformes > Phoenicopteridae > Phoenicopterus > Phoenicopterus ruber. The sequence continues at coordinate 181,489,106 of CM020215.1, read as the reverse complement.
CCTTTGCTAAATCACTTTTGTCTACACGTTTGTTCTATAATCTTTCTGGGGACCAAGATTAGGCTAACTAGCCTACAGTTACCTGGATCCTCCTCCTTGCCATTTTTTAAGATGTGTGTGATTTTTGCCTTTTTTCAGTCATCAGGAACATTTCTCAATAACCATAGCCTTTTGAATACAGAGAACAATCTTGCAATGATATTGACAAAGTAAGTCCCTCAGTACACTCAGTTAGATATACACTCCATGTCATCACTCTGACTTGTGTATGTCCAACTTGCTTCAGTGATTTCTAACTCAGTCTCCCTCTGCTGTGGGTAATGGTTTTACTGCTGCCAGGGTCAGGGGCCTGGTAAGCCTGAGAGCAGGCCTTGTCAGTGAAACTGAGATAAAACTGGCTCTAAGTCTTCTGCAACATTTATCACTCGATCCCTTGCCCATTGGAAAGTGAGATTAAAGTTTTCTCTGTCTTCCTTTTGCTGCCTGTGTACTTAGAGAAATCCTGCTTGCTGCCTTTCACACTCTTTTCTAGTTTCAACTCAAGTTTCAATTTCTGGCTTTCATTTCAAACCTATATGCTTGAGCAATGTCTCTATATTTCCCCCAGGTAACTGCTCCCCACTTCCACCTTCTGTGCACTTCATTTTTTGCATTTCAGCTCAGTCATGTGTTCCCTGTTCATCTATGCTGGCCATCTGACATGATGCACATTGGAAAGGACCATTGTCCTTGAAAATGAGCTAGCTCTTCTGGGCTGTATAGGGTGGTCTTCCACATGTCCCCACCAATCAGATTCCTGAAGAAGCTAAAATCTGATACTTTTGAAGTCTGGATCTGTAGTTCTGCTATTCATCTCACTTTTACTTTTTTAAAGAAGGCTTCATGAGTCTTTAGAAGGTTTGTTGATCAGGTGGTCTGTAGCAGATGCCCACAGTGACATCACCCATGTTGGTCTGTCCTTGACCAGCTTGCTTTTTGCTCCAAGGTAAAGTTCCATGCATGTTAACTGCTCCATTGCACAGAGTTCAACCCCTCCTGCTTGCCTTCCTATCCCATCCTTGCTAAAGAGCCTGTATCCATCTGTTATAGCACTCCGTTCATGAGTCATGCCCCATTACATATCTGTGATCCTAATGAGACCACAGTTCTGGAACTGTTCATAGACAGTTTTTAATTTCTCCAGTTTGTTTACCATGCTGTGTGCAGACATGTGAGATGAGTCCCTAGACATGCTGCTTCCATAGGGGCAATGAGAGTGCCTCCATCATCATGGATTCCTCTGGGTGGCTCTTCGTTTCCCCTCAGGCTTCCACTTCTCTTCAGGTATTGCCAGTATCCCCCACCAACCTTGTTTAAAGCCCTCCTCACTGAGTTAGCAAACCACTTTGCAAAGATGCCCTTCCCTCACTTTGTCAGATGTCATCTGTCTCTCCTCAGGCAGTCCTCATTCCTCTAAGAGGGTCCTGTGGTCAGAAACAACAGAGTCAAATGTCAAGGATGTTTTAGATAAGAGGTCATTCATTTTCTCTAGCTACTTTGTTTTTCTGGTACTTTTAATAGACTCTGGGTGAACATGAGTGTGCTGGTTTTGGCTGGGATAGAGTTAATTTTCTTCACAGTAGCTACTATGAGGCTATGTTTTGGATTTGTGCTGAAAACAGTGTTGATTGATAATACAGAGATGTTTTCGTTACTGCTGAGCAGTGCTTACACAGAGTCCAGGCCTTTTCTGCTTCTCACCCCACCCCACCAGCGAGGAGGCTGGGGGTGCACAAGAAGTTGGGAGGGGACCCAGCTGGGACAGCTGACTCCAACTGACCAAAGGGATATTCCATACCATATGACATCATGATCAGCATATAAAGCGGGGCGCGGGAAGAAGAAGAAAGGGAAGGGAAATTCAGAGCTACGGCGTTTTGTCTTCCCAAGTAACTGTTAGGCACGACGGAGCCCTGGTTTCCTGGAGATGGCTGAACACCTGCCTGCCAATGGGAAGCAGTGAATGAATTCCTTGTTTTGCTTTGCTTGTGCATGTGGCTTTTGCTTTACCTATTAAACTGTGTTTATCTCAACCCATGAGTTTTCTCACTTTTACCCTTCCGATTGTCTCCCCCATCCCACCGTGGGGGAGTGAGTGAGCGGCTGTGTGGTGCTTAGTTGCCAGCCAGGGTTAAACCATAACAATGAGGTAGGTTCAAATACTTAGGAAGCAAGTAAAACTACTGATTAGTTCTAAAGATGTTATGGAAATCAGTGAAAATGTAACTTATTTCACTGTGACCTTGATTTCACCCTGAAATGCTGAATTGTTGACTTTTGTTAATATTTCCTAGCTACCACTGCATTAAAAAAAAAAAAAAAAAAAAAAAAAAGTAATTCATGCGCCATTCTAGGTGAAAATACAGTTATGCTGAAGTAACACCTTCTTCTGCCCCGGTAGATTATTCCCTCCTCTCCCCCCGAATGTGAATATTCATATGTTTTGATTCATTAGCTCATCACAAACAGTGCATACCACATTTCTGAAGCCTATGTGTTTGGAATCTCAACTGATTTTTTTCTTTTTTTTTCTGAAGGTAAGTGCTTTACTGGTTTTCTAACTTCGAAAGAGGTAAACAATGGAAACACTGCCTGATACAGTCTACTTTAGAATCACATCATTTAATAAATGCATTGCAGGCAATGTCTATACTGCATTTAGGAAGCATGATGGTCATATCTAAAATAATGTAACTAGCTAGGGTAACAATAGAGTGGAGATGGGGCAACACCAACTTCAGAGCAGACCATAAAACTGTGCCAGGGACTGTAGGTATTCATTAGCTATGAAACCTAAACTGACATCCGTTCCACTGCTTCATTGTTCTGCACTGCTTTCCAAACTTGGTGTAGCTGAGCTAATTCAAGTTAACATATGAGCTGTTTTTGTTTCTCCCAAATGAGTTCTCAAGGTAGCCCTACCTCGATGTTACAAGAAGAGAAAGAAAGACTTTGTGCACTTATGAAATTGGAGGTTAGGGTTTTGAATTCAGTGTAGGCTGGCAGTCTCTGTCTTGCAGAAGCAAGATGCCAGCTTGGTCTCTGTGCAAGAGAGCTTCTCTGTGTAAGAAAACTCAACTGCAACTGTGAAACAGAAAACCCCATCATTTGCTAGGGGAACTGAGTATCAAGAACTGTTGTCCTCTAAGGAATTTAAAATTTGGTAAATGCTAAGGGAATATAGCTCCTTACTGAAAGTGTGTGGTTTTATAAAGTCAGCAGCTCCCAAGCCATGCTGCTACCTCATGCCTTCTCTGTAGTGCCCAGTGACAGCATAAGAGGCAAAGGGTGCAAGTTGAAGCACAGGAAATTCGATCTGAACATCAGAAAACATGTTTTTACTGTGAGGGCAGTTAAATACCAGAACAGGTTGCCAGGAGAGGTTGCAAAGTTCCTGTCTTTGGCGATATTCAAAGCACATGGCCTTGAGCAACCTACTGTAGCCAACTCTGCTTTGAGGAGGCAGGTTGGACCAGACAACGTCCAGAGGTCCCTCCCAACTTCAATTATTCTGTGATAGTCATTAGTATCAGTTGATAACTTTTATTTGTACAAGATGGTGAATCTTCCCGAGTTGTTGAAAGCATTCCAGTCATTTGACTTAAGAAGTGTTGTTATGATGATTTTGGAAAGCATAGATAAGTGAAATGTAGTGACACATCCCACTCCACTTAAAGCACTGACTGTAAAGAAGATCTCTCCTGACTTTCCCTAAATACATTGATGAAACCACCAGTGAGAATTTAAATAAACTTACCAGTTGGTTGCAATTGGGGTTTGGGGGTTTTATTTATTTATTTATTTATTTATTTATTTATTTCCTTTATCCAAGCTCTGCATTGAGGTCAAAAGTAGAAATGATTACTAAGGAGAATCTAATTTAGAGTGAGTCATAAATGATTTTATGATTTTGTTGCCATTCTTTGTATTTTAAAGATGAGCATCAATGTCAGTGTGCAAAGTACCTCTGTTCTTCAGACAGAGTCAGTTTTTAAAGAAAGCATTTCTTTTGTGACATTTCCATCCTGAAAACCCTATGGACCATTTAAAAAAACAGCAGCATTATGTTTATATTTTTCTTGACCCATATTTTCTTAAACTCCTGCTTTATCTGATGACTTCTGTTACTCTCTTCTGGCATTTCTGAGTAAAGCATTCGTATGTAGGAGGAAAGAATAATCTTCCCTTGAAGTATTCTCCCACTTCCTTTTTTACATCAGCCATGTCTGCATTCTAAACACACACTTCACGAAAGGTAATGATTGAAAAAAATGCTTTTATTTTTATACTCTCGCTCTTTTCAGTTTTTTTGTATTGACTACAATACCAATATTGTTCCTCTACCTGAAGTCAGTTCTTTTGGAGTTTTTGCATTACACAAGACTGGCAACTTTGTCGTATCCATTTATACTTAACTTCAACCATCTTAGAACATCAGCTTTATCATCATCTTCATCATCATTATCGTTATATTTCTATTCAATGTATAGTCATGAATTATTACTATCATTCTTCACCTCCTCCTTCCATTTTTTGATGTAAGGTAGTGTAGAAATAAGATGTTACCACTATAAAAACATAAATTGAATAGATGAGATGAAGAGTATGTCAGAGAAGGGGATATAATATACAAAAGAGAAGTACATTGATAGTTTGTTAGTTGTGGTAGCACCATCATTTTCCCTCTCAGTCTCTACTGACTGTGTATGGAGGTGGTTGCTCAGTTCTATCGCCCATAACAAAATGAAAAAGCCAATATTAATTCTTTTGGGGGGAATTACTGTGATGGTGGTGGTTTTGAGAAGGGAACAAAGAAGAAGAAGTCAGGAGAGAAGCATGGTAACATCTGTAAAATGGCTGAAGTGAAGATTACAAAAAAGGCCACGGAAGAGAGCGGAAGGTCAGTGGCAAAAGGAGGGGAAAAAATGGTCAGAATTGTAGTGCAGAAAGCAGTCTGACACCATCAATTTCTGATATTCCTGGCTGAAGCCACTTCTTGTTTTTGTTTCTGTAAGCCTGAGGTTTTTTGGCATTGATCCTGTACAAATAAAGCCAACAATCAGTCTGTTGAATCCTCAGTCTGGTTTTTTTTTCCATTCTCTTTGGGTGTTTTTCATCTCTTTTTCTGTCGTTGTTGAAATGTGTTTCCTTCTAGTTTGCCAGTGCAGTTAGGTTATCACTGTATATTGTCTTCTGGCTTAGTGGGAAAGTAAATCTTGGCAAGTTAATGTTGGAGTTTCTTAGAACACTCAGAGCCATCAGGACATATCACCAAAATCCACTGGCTGTGTTACAACGTTGAATGGCTATGTAACGTTATACAAACAGGAACAAGTGCTTATAAAGTTATTATTAATTCATTTAGGCAATGAATTGAAAGTGTCCTCGTATCCCTCAGGTTGACTTTCCAATAGTATTTAAAACCAAAGAATACCCACAGAAATTTTACTCAGCTGCCTTTACAATGAAACTTCTCAGTTATGGCAAGAGTTATAGATGCTAGTGTTGTGATACTGGAACAGGGTTTTTTATGAAGCTGATCCCTTTAAGTTTACAAACCGCTGAAGAACTACAGTGCTATTTGTTAGACAAACGTCTGGAAGACTTTATTTTACATTGTTAGATTACTGGCTTCTGAAACAAGTCACAAAGTCCACCAGGTCAGTTCAAGCTCATAATACGTATCTTAAAAAAAAAAAACCCAAAACCAGAAACAAAGTTCTCTAAGAAATAAACAGCTAACTTTAAGTATTTATTCTGTCAGATTTCGGTCAACATTCTGTTTAACAAAATTATGACGAGTTCTTTATATAGCTTATTAATTACTACACTGAAGTAACTGTTGTGGAAAGAAACCAAAGCTATCAGTACAAGATGTTCCCTTGTCATACAGTTCCCCAAGAGCCAAACTAGCTGAAATCAAATACATGGCATTATGAAATCAGTATTTATTCATGGGGAGAAGACAACCAAGGTGCATTAGACACTTAAATTGCACATACTGAAGAAGTTCCCTTTAAGGACCTTAAATTCTCTGGGAAAATCAAGGCCCAAAGCAGAGCACATGCCTGCAGAAGGGGGATCTTGTCTTAAACACTTGTTTAAACTTAAGTGGGCGAAACCTGGTGGTCTTCAAAGTGCACCCCTCCTCCCCTCTTATATAGGGAATATAGTAGTTTAGTGCTTTTTCCCTGTGTGCCTGATAGTGAAGTTTAAGTTATTCACCTATCAGTACCCTTATTTCAAAGAAGAAATAATTGCTTGTAATTCCCACAGTATAACTTAAAGTAAATATTGGTAAAAATGCCTCTTAAATGATGAGTCTTCTTTTTTTGTGCTGCTGGATTTATGTTGCTACGTAAATTAAGACATCTCTTCAGGTGTAACATTTAAGCCAATAAAATGTTGTGAGAGTTCTAGAATAATTCAAATTGGAAACAACCTCTGGAGTTATTCTGATTCAAATCTCATCTCAAAGCAGGACTAACTTTAAAATTACACTAGGTTTCTCAGAGCCTTGTCTAGTCAAATTTTAAATATCTCCAAAGACAGAGGTTCTTAGACTCGCTGGGCAACCTGTTTCAGTGTTTGACCACCCTTATTGTGAAAACTTCTGCTTTGTATTCAGTTAAGATTTCTTTGGCTGCAACTCATGCCTGTTTGCCTCTAGTCCTTTTGCTGTGCACCTCTGAGCAGTGTCTGACTCTTCTCAATAACTACCCATTAGGTAGCTGAATGCAGTAACAGTTGATTTATGTGTCATCTAAGAATCTGATTCAGTATTCTTGCTGCTGTATATGGAAGACTTTTAAAAAGTATCTATACTTGACAATCGAGCCTGGGCATACTTGGTCATTCCTGAGGTAACAAGACTAGAAAACTTGATTTACACCTCTCATAGATCAAAGGAAAAACTGTTATTCCTATTATGAATTTACATTGTAAAGACATAAATGGATTTTGGTTTAGCTCAGAATTGTTACGTATTCTGCCTTTTCTTTCTTTTCTCTAATTCTCATCTTCTTTCCCGGACTAGCGTTTTGAGAGTTGAGGAATATGAGCAATTAACCAGTAAAGTGAAATTTGAGTCAGAAGCATGAACAGCTATACTAACAGAAACAAAGTGAAATTTTTGAAACATTTACTGAATTGTAGGAAAACATAATGTAATCAGAATTGATGCCCCTAAATTGCAGTGTTTAGAATTGGATGAAATACAACCTTCTTCATTTTTCTAATTATCTACCTACTGACCTATGGATGACATAGCTATTTACTTCCATTGGCAATTGGCATGGCCACTGGAAGTGAACAAGGCAGTGATGTAGAGACAATCTACTGTACTCTAAGAACAAAATCAGAAATGCCTGCAATTGCAAGAAGTGTCAGTTTAGCTTAGGTGGCTGCATTTGCCCATGATTCTGGATTAATAAAGGGTCTAACCTTAATAAAGGTTATGAGTCATGGCAACCAATTAGAATTCAGTACAAAACCACGGCTAAATTGTCAGTATAGTACTGCACTGTGCTACACTGAATAAAACACTATGGTTGTTCTGCAAGTGAGGCATTTCTCAGCTCGTATTTATTGTTTATGAACAGTGTTTTCTGACAGCCTTGGAAAAGCCTCCAAGATTTTTATAATGTCTTGGCTGTATATTCCTTCCTGTAAGGGATAAACTGGCAAGGATATAAGCATCAACAAAGGCATGTTGCTAAATGAGTATCAGTAGATATGGTCCTCTGCATATTATCACTGTACTTTGTGAATATAATTCATCTATGTAGTAAAATACTATCTCACAGCAAGCAATAGTGGGGCTGGAACATCACACACTAATCAGGCTGCAGTAATTGCTCATACCAGCCCGAGCCTGCTTGTTCCATAGCAGAGACAACAAATCTTATATCATCTCTTTGGCAATTCTGGTTTATGTTTACAATTATATGTACTAGGGACTAACAGTATTAATATAAATAAAAGCAATAAGTTTAAACAAATCTATGCAATAGGAAGTTTAATTAGTCAGCTGAATAAAAAAAATGTTAACCTGTTAATAATACTGTGAGCTAAGAACAATATAATTGCTCTTGGTATTTTTCCCCACTTGTTTTCCTAAGAAGCATCAATTAGCAAAACATTTAAGTAATGTTACACACGTGGCAACTTGTTACACACAATTTATTTTCTCTGAAGATTTATGGACTTACTTGTGTGAATTAGAGGTAATCATCATAACTTCAAGCTCCTCCACTATGCAGAGTTCTCTACTAATGATGTTGAGGACTATAGCTTAATTAGCGATATTTCAGTGTTATGAGTGTTTAATTTTAAATTAACCATAATGTGAGTCACACTCATGTTATCCTGTGGTGGGCTAACCTTGGCTGGCTGCCAGACACCTCTGTGCTGCTCTCTCACTCCCCCTCCTCAGCATGACAAGGGGAGAAAATAAGGTGAAAAAAATAGTGGATCGAGGTAAGGACAGGGAGATCACTCACCAGTTACTGTCACAGGCAAAACAGACTTGTCTTGGGGAAGATTAACTTAATGTATTGCCAATTAAAAAAAAAACAGAGTAGGATAGAAACAAAGACAAAACTAAAAACACCTCTCTGCCTTCTCCCCTCCCCCAGGCAATGGAGAGGGATGGGGAATGGGGGTTCCAGTTAGTTCATAATACTTCATGTCTGCCACTCCTTCCTCACACTCTTCCCCTGCTCCAGTGTGGGGTCCCCCTCCCATGGGCTGCAGTTCTTCATGAACTGCTCCAGCATGGGTCCTTTCAGAGTGCAGTCCTTCAGGAACAGACTGATCCAGTGTGGGTCCGCCATGGGCCACAGGCTCTGCCAGAAAACCTGCACCAGCGTGGGCTCCTCTCCATGGGCCACAGTTCCTACCAGAACCCTTGTCCGGCATGGGCTCTCCATGCGGTGCAGCTTCCTTCAGGGCATGTCCCCCTGCTCCACTGTGGGGTCTCCCATGAGCTGCAGTGTGGATATCTGCTTCACTGTGGTCCTCCAAGGGCTGCAGGGGGACAACCTGCATCACTATGGTCTTCTCTCCATGGCTGCAGGGGAATCCCTGCTCTGGTGCCTGGATCCCCTCCTCCCCCTCCTTCTTCTCTGACCATAGTGTCCACAGGGTTCTTTTTCTCACATTTTCTCTGATTCCTCTCTCTCTCAGCTGCTGCACAGAGTTCTTTACCCTTTCTTAAACATGTTTTCATGGAGATGCCACCAATGCCTCTGATTGACTCAGCTTTGACCAGCAGTAGGTTCATCTTAGAGCCGGCTGGAAGTATCTCTGTCCAATGCAGCAGCAGCCCCTGGCCTCTTCTCACAGAAACCACCCCTGCAGCCTCCACCCACCCCCCCTCCCCCTCAAAATATTGCCGCATAAATCCAATACATGTGCTTAAGAGTTTTTTTGAAGGATTGAAATATTAATAGGTTACAACGATGTACAATGATTGAAACAGTAGGTTACAACGATGTGCAATGTGACCACATGAATCCAGTGTCAAATATGTGGAGTGATAGTAAGCATGAGAACTTGCACAAAACACACAGCAGATTATTTTTTTTCTCTAGTGAAATACAGTGAGTATAAAATGGAGGAAAGTCATTGACACTGACATGCCTACGCAGCACAGAGCTCCTTCAGCTAAACTTCACTGAGCTGAAAAATCCATGTAGAAAAGTGAAGGGTCATGTGGCTGCACCAGCTGGTGTCTACGAATGTCTTATCTGTATTTACATGGCACCACGTTGAAACAACCAAGATTTGCCCTCTCTCCTGGCTTATACTGAGCCAGTTTGGTGGCAGCATCACAGGATGGCTAACAGGGTGAACACATCCGGGAGTGACTGAGAGTTGATGGTGCAGCTGAACAAACGTTGCACATTTCATCCAGGCATACTTTGCCTTTTGGAGGGAAAAGCACACTGCTCATAGAATCATAGAATCGTTTAGGTTGGAGAAGACCTTTAAGATCATCAAGTCCAACTGCAAACCTAACACTGCCAAGTTCACCACTAAACTATGTCCCTAAGTGCCACATCTACACGCATTTTAAATACCTCCAGATATGGTGCCTCAACCACTTCCCTGGGCAGCCTGTTCCAATGCTTAGTAACCCTTTCAGTGAAAAAATTTTTCCTAAGATCCAATCTAAACCTCCCCTGGTGCAACTTGAGGCCATTTCCTCTCGTCCTGTCGCTTGTTACTTGGGATGATGCCTTTTGAGGTTGCAGTGTGTTGGACTTACCTGAGAGGGTGACTTTTTAAGTTGTGCTGCCTACTTCCAAAAACTTCTTGAATTGTGCAGTATCTCCATATACATTTTGGAATTACAAGATTTTATTGAATTAGATGAGAAAAAATCAGCACTGTACCCTTGATTAATTAATTTGCTGAATATCAGATTCATTCAATTTTGTGATCTTTCCATAGCCTCAGTTCTCAGAGTGAGTTTTCACATCCAGTAATACACTAGCCTACATTATATTGCTCACGTTTCTTTGATGAATTTTTTTTCAGAGTAACAGCATGCTCTGGCAGATATGTACACACTCCATCTACTATCTTTCTTGTTTGCATCAGGATTTCAGATTTATCTCCAATGTACCTCAAACTATCATTTTAACGTGAGCATCCTGGAGCATAGCTCTGTGACAAGAGGTAAATTTAAAAGCAAATTCTGTAACAAAATTCTGTAACCACAGACTCACAAAATCTCCTTACAGAGCTCTGGGTAGAATATATCAGAGACTTTTTTTTTTTTGGTAAAGTTATGTCAGGTGAAAGGTTCCTCAGGCCTTTGACTGTACTTCCCGCAGCATTAAAAACAGTGCTACTTCTGCCTTTCAATGCAGATGCTCTTGGGAATACCCAAGGCAAAGATCTCAAAAAGATCATCTGCAGCAACATGTAACTTTGTTCTGGACATCGAAGGTTCAGAAGGAAGATGTTAAAAATAGATCAATTAGTCACACACACATCTTTTCATTTCTTCATCATGATATGGAATATTTCTACTTCCTTTAATAATCAGCTTTGGGGAGGATGAAAGCCTGCTTTAATGCAGCAGATGGGAGAACATCAGGGATGGTTTTAGGATACCTACTGCCTTTGTAAACATTATTATTTGATCTAATTTAAGTCACACCACATTCACAGAAAGTCCAAACCCAGTCTTTTCTTCCCTTTTCTTTACATTAAATTATACTGTTTACAGATAAAACTATATGCTTCCCAGGCTATGAAAAGACCGACAGAAAAAAACCACCACATTCTTTGTCAGCTGCCTGCCTATCTTTAAATGTAGCTCAGCAAACATGAGTTATAGTCTATAAAAATAGTTGTAGCTTCTTGTAGAAAAAGGCTGATAGAAAGAATGTGCCACCATTCACTCTGGAAAACAAATAATCATGGAAGAGACAGTGCTCCCATTTCCCGCTGGACAGATAGGTGATGCAATTCAGTTTAACTTAATCTCCAGGCACTGAAAACATTTTTAAAAAACTACAACAGCGTACAAAGCATTTTGTTCAATATAGCATTTGAAGACTCATTCACTTTCACCTGTGGTTAGATCACATATCAACTGGTATTATCAGCCCTTTGAAGAAAAGACTGAGGAAGCCATGGGGCTCATTGTAGGAAAATCAACAATATTTTGTACTATTAAACTCATTCAAGAGAGAAATTTTTTTCTAAGCACTCCATTGAAAATATCTAAACTTCAGAATTTCAAATTTTAGAATTTTTAGCCAAAGCACCAGTTTGTTGCTGCCACCTCTGCAAGCATGAATGAGATGAGTGTAGTTAACAGAGGCAGCCAACAGATGAAGAATCCCCTGGGAGGTTGCTCCACTGGATATTTACACAGATTTACATTCACATTCTAGGATGAACTACATAGTAACAGTGGAGCAAATTCGTTCCATCAGTGTTCAAAGAAGACAATAGAGTTCTGATGGTAAAAGCTATAGGATCTGTGATTATTGCGGGCTGGCTGTTCCTATAGTCCTTTGGTTCCTTGAAGGCTTCCAAAACTCCAACACCAACAGCATCCAACCATAAGTCAAATAATCATTCAGTTTGCTCACACAAATATATGAAATCAGCTTTAATTTACTTCTCGTCTGTTGTCCTCAATGAAGATTCATTTAGACTGTCAATCAAACAACATAAAGTCCTTTCTAAGACCAGGAGACTACTCCCATCCTGAGTAGCAGTCACGGAGTGAAACTAAGAGCAATCTCAGAATGATCCCGAGCAGCGACCTCAGAACAGCAATTTACCAAGCAGCGATCTTGGAACCACAAGTTCCCGAGAGAGTGAGCGAGGGAGAGCCAAACAAATGGATGAAAGCCCAAACAAACAGGATCTGGCCCACCAGCTGACTTCCGCTTATATACTGGGCATGATGTCTATGGTACAGAATACTTTCTTTGGCCAGTTTGGGTCAACCGTACCAGCTGTACCCCTCCCAGGTTTTTGCACCTGCACGTTGGCAAAACCTGGGAAGCTGAAAAGAAGTCCTTGATCTCTTAGCAACAACTAATAACATCAGTGTATTACTGACATTCTTCACATGCCAAATCCCATACTAAATCCAAAACACGGTAGCTACTGGGAAGAAAATTAGCTCCATCCCAGCTGAAACCAGAACAGGTACACACATGCATACGTATCTATATCCATATCTGTATTTTTATAGATATTTACACACAGACAGACACACACACACACACTAGCAGCGACTTTCAAACAAGCAAATGAGAATTTGTTACTGAATATGGCAATTAGATGTCTAACTTCCTTAAGCTCCTTTGAATAAAATCCCATCTAACATTATCATGTTGGCAAAATATAAAATAATTGTGATGTCTCTTGGCATAAGGTGTTTCTTATTTTTTTATAATTATTTTGTTTCTCTTCCACAGAAAAGTTACAAATATATTTAAGCAGTAAAAATAGTTTTCAGCAATTCACTGGTCCACTTAACTCCCAAAATTTTTCTATAAGAAACGCATAAAATGAAATTTAGTTCCTAAAGGCAGCAGTCAGTACATTTCCTGCCATATTCTGTGAAGTGTCATTACTTTAAATGAAAACTCATCTATTACTTCTGAAAGGTAAAACATAATGCATGTGATTCAATTTAAACATAGAGTTGGAAGTTATTGTTACATCAACACAGGATGGCGTACCTGGGATGGGGATGTGCTCTTTCACTATTTATGACCCATCCTACAACATGAGAACAGCTTTTTGCAGACGGTGTTCCTAATTTGTCACAACTTATGAGCAGCCTGACAAGACAGCATGTGCCAGGGACCGAGGGATGGGCTTAATCATAAATCTCACAAACATCCAGTCAATTATTCTTTTTCAACTGGATTCTCTGTGTAGTTCATTGACAGGAGATTAATAGAGTTTGCTGTTTACGCAGTAATTTTCTCTTCCACGCCTGCTCTGCAGCTGCTATTAGAAGGATCCTTGAAGTCAGGTCGTGAAAGCTGTGTTATGCAAAAGAACATTTTACAACTGAATGTTGTAAAGACTGTTTTTATCAGATTGCATTGTGAACTGCTGCCTCACAGAGTAGATAGTTATCAATGACAGCAGTAAATGCATGGAGTAAAATGCATCGCATGAGTAAGTGTTTAGCGGTTATTAGAAATATGATCAGTTTGCTACTACTGAAGAATCCAAACAAGTATTTGACACACCATTTCATGAGAAAAAATAATCTTTTTATATAATAACACTGTATCATGCATACATTCTGGAATATGTTGGTATTTTTTTTGTCAAAGGCTGCAAGTCTTTCAGTATTTTCTTGAACATACTGAATGTGTATTGAATATTGGCTGTGCAATTCTATATGGAATTCCCTAGCTTTATATGCATGTGTACAAAACTTAGATATCTGAAGTGAGATGGTCACCTAAGGATCTCTCTATTCTAAAATGGCAAGGTACAGACATTTCCAAACAACGATTCATTTAACTTGAATCCTTGCCCTCCTTAGGAAGAATTAAACCATGCTCTGGAGGGGATTTCTATACATTAACTGAAAGGGAGGGTAGGATGAAAAGTTCTGACTTTCAAACATCTACAGTAAGGGCAGACGAATCCCACGCATTGTTTCCAAAACTGGGTGTTTTAAAAGACCAATTCTTACCAGTATTGTGTGTGATTCAGAAATAGTAGTAATTTATTCTGGAATTCTGTAACTTCTGGACAAAGAAAAAAGTTTAAACATAAGAAGCTTTTGAAAAGTTTTTTTTTTGTTTTTGTTTGTTTGTTTGTTTTTTAAAGTTTTTTTTAAATGTTTATTTACCAAAGAAATGACAGATTGTACAGAGACAGTGAATGAACACGAGAACTTACTTTTATTTGTTATCTTCAAATGTAAAAACAGAATTTTAACTGAAAACAAAAATAGCAATTTTAAAAAAGCATAAAGAGGAAAGATATTTTCATAGAATACATTAACCGCCTTTGTAATTCTTTGCCATAAGACATAAGGAGATCAAGAACTTAGAATATTAATAGTAACCTCTTTTACCCAACTAAAATGGGATCAGGCAGGCATGTTGCTAAATATATTTCAACTGAGAAAGACTGTCTGATATATTTTCCCCAGCTCATTCAAGATAAATAATTAAAATGTTAGGGTCCTGCTAGGCCACAGGTTGTACTGACACGCGTGTTGTTTCAAAGGGAGGTGTTTGTAAGTTTAAATCCTGAGGCTGTTTGGTCAAGATTCAAGTTAGTGAGGTTTCTACATCTATTTTTGCAACTACGAATACAGATGTATTTGTGCATATAGATCTCAGAGTCTTCATATTCTACCCTTTTCCGTAGAGAGAAAACATTTTGTGTAATAGGATCTGAAGTTTATTCACTGTAATTTGTCTTTTGCAGTAGAAAATGATTTGAAAGAAAGGAGGAATTTTAGGGCTTCTTGGACAAAAGTCCATTTGTTTTATTTGTCCTTATATCAACCTTTTTCTCCTTTTTGCTTCTTTTTTTTTTTCTTTTCCATCTCTTGCTCAGTGTCAGAAAAAGAAACCAGACAATTCAGCAAAGCATAGCACAGCTGAATACTTGCAGAAGCCAGAAGGAGTGGAAGCACTGATGAGAACATTTAGGGAGAATCTTTGAAACTGTTAGAGTTACAAAACCTGAACATTAAATCACTACTCTGAGAAACTGGAACTGATTTATCTTCAAAGCGAGAATTTTCATTATCTATTTCCTAGCTCCATAACTGTCAAGGTTACCTGTATCACATCAAGACAACATTCTTAAGCTACAAATCTTTACTATATAAGAAGCTTCAAACATTTTTGATCTCTGTGGAATTAGACTTTATGTCCATAGTTAGCTATGATTTTGCTTATAGACCTAAAAGCCTCACAACTTTGTACCTATTTTGCAAGCAATGTTTTTAAGAAGGTTGTGTTAATAGCGTCTTGGGGACTGATAAGCAGATGTGTCTTACATTGCAGTCAATGAAGAGAATTTTGCGTTCTTACTCAATTTTGCTTAGTTCTTATTCAAGCAAAATTATTGAGGGAGCAAACTGAAATCCGTATTTCTTTTCAGGAAAAGCTTTTTTCTATATTATATTGAAGCTAGCAAAAAATACAAAAATACTCATCATTTCAAACTAGAACTGGGTAAAATTTGTGACAAAATATCTCTGAAATATGTCATTAAAATATTTATGAAAATAACATGTTTGAATTAATTGAGACAGTTAATAAATTCATTGAACACTTTCAAAACAGAAAATATCTTTTTATCATTTCCCAGATGAAAGTTCTCATTTTTAGCTGAAATATATCACTGTTTATTTAGTTTTAATCTTGAAATATTTGGTTTCCATTAAATTTCTTTTTTTTAATGTGCATTTTGATGCTTTTCCAAAGAGATATTTTTATTTGAATCTTTAATAAGTTACTTTTACAAAAATAATAATAAAAAGGACTATAAAATCTTTTATAATAAAATAATAAAAAAGATTAAACCAAAGATTTTGCTCTCCAGTGTGTTCTAGTATAAATAAATTACCTTCACTGTGAACCCTAACTGCTTTTCCTCCAGAATTTAGGAACTACAGGTAAATCCAAAAACCTACTTAATTACACAGCATCCTAAGGACCACCAGTTTTCTGAGAACAACTTCCTTAAAAAAGTGAGGGCTTTCCTACTGCTGGCTGTAGATGGTGCATAAATCAGAAGAAAGTGAACAATGGGTAAGGTGAGCACAACAGCTTGGCAAGTGTCCAAAACAAAGGGGAGTTCAACCACACCATAATATAATGTAGCCAAAGCTATTTTAGATAGACACCTCAAATGTGGGAGCACACTTATGATCATACATGATCAAAAGTAAAGACATCATGAGATTTACTCCACGTTTATATGAAAACAGTTCATAGAATCATAGAATGGTTTGGGTTGGAAGGAACCTTTAAAGGTCATCTAGTCAAACCCCTTGCAATGAGCAGGGACATCCTTAACTAGATCAGGTTGCCCAGAGCCTCGTCCAACCCGACCTTGAATGTTTCCAGGGATGGGGCTTCTACTACCTCTCTGGGCAACCTGTGCCAGTGTTTCACCACCCTCATTGTGAAAAATTTCTTCCTTACATCTAGTCTAAATCTCTCTCTTATATCTAGTCTAAATGTCTCTAAATCTCTAGTGTAAATCTCTACCCTCTTTTAGTTTAAAACCATTACCTCTTTTCTTATTACTACAGGCTCTCCTAAAAATTTTGTCCCTATCTTTCTTATAAGCTCCCTTGAAGTACTGAAAGGCTGCAATAACATCTCCTTGGAGCCTTCTCTTCTCCAGGCTGAACAACCCCAACTCTCTCAGCCTTTCCTCAGAGGAGAGGTGGTCCATCCCTCTGATCATTTTTATGGTCCTCCTCTGGACCTGCTCCAACAGGTCCTTGTCTTTCCTGTGCTGGGGACTCCAGAGCTGGATGCAGTACTCCAGGTGGGGTCTCACTAGAGCAGAGTAGAGGGGCAGAATCACCTCCCTCGACCTGCTGGCCACGCTTCTTTTGATGCAGCCCAGGATACAGTTGGCTGTAAGCGCACATTGTCGGCTCATGTCCAGCTTTTCATCCACCAGTACCCCCAAATCCTTCTCGGCAGGGCTGCTCTCCATCCCTTCATCCCCCAGCCTGTATTGATACTGGGGGTTGCCCTGACCCAGGTGCAGGACCCTGAACTTGGCCCTGTTGAACCTCATGAGGTTTACATGGGCCCACTTCTTGAGCTTGCCCAGGTCCCTCTGGATGGTATCCCATACCTCAGACATGTCAGCCACACCACTCAGCTTGGTGCTGTCTGCGAACTTGCTGAGGGTGCACTTGATCCCACTATGTCATTGATGAAGATATTAAACAGTACTGGTCCCAATACAGACCCCTGAGGGACACCACTTGTCACTGATCTCCATCTGGACGTTGACCACTACCCTCCGGATGCAACCATGCAGCCAATTCCTTATCCACCAAATAGTCCACCCATCAAATCCATATCTCTCCAATTTAGAGAGAAGGATGTTGTGGGGGACCGTGTCAAAGGCCTTACAGAAGTCCACATAGATGACATCCATAGCTCTTCCCTTGTCCACTGATGTAGTCACTTTGTCATCGAAGGCTACTAGGTTGGTCAGGCAGGACTTGTCCTTGGTGAAGCCATGCTGGCTGTCTCCAATCACGTCCCTGTCCTCCATGTGCCTCAGCATAGCTTCTAGGAGGCTCTGTTCCATGATCTTCCCAGGCACAGAGGTGAGGCTGACAGGTCAGTAATTCCCAGTTGGCCTAAGGATATGGAAGAAAGAAATTCGGATTTCATCTATATATTTCTAGCTTTCCTTTGATACAAACCCTGTAAAAGCTGGTTTTCAGATGCTTATTCTGTGTTTAGTAGCTTTGTCAATTAATTTGGCAGTAAATGCTTTATGATTTGTGTTTATTTTCTTTTTACTTTGTAAAGCACAGTCAGATTAAGTTAATTTGTAGTAATATATTGTCCTTTCCTTCACTTACAGAGCTGAAGTAGAGACTGAATGTAATGATTTCACTTGACTGTAATACTTGAACTACTTTATGCTCCTGTGCTTAATACAGCTCTTGGCTTGTATGATTCCTTTCAGAATTTTGTGGCAGTTTGACTTTGAATGTGGCTGAGAAGTCAGATTTATTTTCACTGCAACGATCTGCCACAGCATTTTGCGGATGTTTTTCTTCCTCCAAGTACACAGCTTTCATGTTTCTCCCCGCCCCCCTTAAAGGAATGGCTTTGAAAACAACTGGCAGTTTGCAGTCCTGAAATTCAACGTTCCAGTTCAGAATATTTAGGTTGGTTATATTTCAGCATATTCTCTTTTATGCTTAGAACTACTGCCCAGATCTAAACATAAGCTGTAGCAGTCAGTGAGTTCCATTTTCAGGAGATAAAAATTAAAACCAAACAGACCAGAAACTGTAAGGGAGAAATGTAAATTTCCAGTTTCCTCTACCACTTTTACTATTAGTTTCACATTACGATACTGAGCTAGGTCTCTTATTTGAATATAGTGATCTTTAAGATTAAAAAACCCTCCAAACTCCTAAAGATTTTTTTTTTTTTTGTAATTCTGAAAACTAATTATAGGGGAATTAGACTGTTAATGGAAAAGCAGAGAAGCAGTAGCATGCAACAAGCATTTTTTGTAATGGTTTTGAAGATGCCTGCTCCTTGCATTTTTTGTAATGATTTTGAAGACGCTTGTTGCTTATACATGATTTTTCTTAAGCAGCTAGGAGATAAGATAGACACCTTCGTTCATCACTGTGCAAGCATGTGATAGCAGTTATGGGGAAGAAAGTATTCCATTTTCTGTTCTATCACACTGTTAGCCCTGGTGATTCTTTCTTTTTTTTTTTTTTTTGGTTCCCTTTTTTCTTTTTTCTTTTTTTTTTTTTTTTAACTCAGAGGAAAGAACAGTAAATATTTCATTCATAGCTGGTTTTACACTGAATCTATGTGAGTGTCAACATTTCTACATAGTTAAATACACATATAATTTTCAAGTCAGCATTTTTAATATGGGTCATTTATATATTAACAGCTAAACACTAATAATTCTGAGAATGTTTTTGCCATTAATTAAGTGAGTCTGGTTTTGTGCGCTTTAAGATCTTCCTACCTCTCTTTTCAGCAACAGCACGGTGAGCCTCCAACAGCAAAAGTGTTAACTGAGGCTGTAGCTCAAGGAAGACCTCAGGTCTTGGAAAGTTCTTTTTGCATAAACATCTGAACGTTTTTGTTATAAAACTAAAAGGAAAATACAGACAATTCAAATACGTAATTCATCCGTTTCAGTTCTAGCATGGTTAATTTGAAGTCTCAGTTCCTTCTGTCAACTAAATTCTAGAGCTATTAACATGAGTAGGAGTGTGACCCTAATTTCCAAAGTCTCTTTCATTTGTTTTACGGAGGCATGTGTATGTGGGTGGAACTAGATGATGATGGAAGCTGTGAAATATTATCAGTCATCTGATCCTTCAAGTGTACCATCAGGAAAAGAAGAGAAAATAAATATTATCAAGTTTCAGGGGACATGAAATACAGTTTGATGTGAGCCGTGCCGTTGAAATCATAGAGGAGCTGATATAAAATATGCTTACTCCATGTGGTAATGACAATCCTTATCAACCCAGTTCAGAGGATTAAAGATTAATCATTTCGCATTAGAATGAGAGGAGATTTAATTTCCCTCTCACTTTTCTCTTGGCTTTCCGAAGTGTCTTAGTGTCAACAAAGCCAAATAATATATGTAATCTAGACTATAATTCCCTTTTTTCCACATGTCATAATTAAAGTTGACGTAAAATAAAACAAAAATCCAAACAATAAAATATCCAATCAGTCAAAACCCTAGTGAAATAAGAAGAAAGAACAAGCTTTTATTTTTTTTTTTTTTTAGAAAAAAATCCAAAATTCGTTGGGAATTTAAATTTTTCCTTGACTATGAATTTTAAAGAAAAAATATATTATTAAATTTGGACATGTGCTTTAAAAACAAAATGTAGACTGAAAAATATATTTATTTTTTTCCCATTATTAAAATGTATTAACTCCCTTATGATTGAATTATAGACAGTAATAACTAAGTTCCACTTCTAGTTATTTTAACAACTTGCTTCAAATGCTGGATTTGGAGCTTATTTTCACTTGCCTCTTTCAAAAGAGCTCTCGGTAAAAAAAGAAAAAAAAAGGAAAAAAGAGTAATTACTAAATAGTTTGTTTCAAGGGTCTTTGGCTCCACCTTGTGTCCATTGTGCTTTCCTAAAGAATCTGGTATGCCATGTAAAAAAACAGAAAGAAAAATATGGAATGAAATTTACCGCTTAAACTTAGAGGGAAGTTTTACCATTGACATCTATGATGTTGGATTTAACCTCATCGTCCACTAAGGAGTGATGAAGCTCAGAAACTCTGGTATTTTCCATTTTTTAAAATAAATATGAAATTCAAAATATAGTAACTTTTCAAATGGAGAGACACATGATGAACTACTCAGAAATGTTTTCTATGTATATTTGTAAAGGCATTATTTACTGGAATAAATCTTCAATTTATATACGTGAACCCTGCAGTTGTATCAGAGTTTGACTAGGGAGCTAGGAAAAGTAACGTGGCAAATGGCAATGCGCTCTGCTCATACACTGTAGGTTGTGCCTAAACTCTGAAAGAAGAATCAGATTTTGCGATCACTGTTTCAGATTCAGCTAGGTCAAACCTGAAGTCACTTTTATGAAAACCAACCTCTCTCTTTTAGATTCTACTGTTCTAAAAGTGTTTCTCCACAAAAGGTCTCTGTAATCTTATGAAGGAGAAGTGTCTGGCCTAATGTTAGGCAGGTGCCTTTCAGATGAAGTCACGTGTAGAATTTCCGTTCCTGTATCCTGCCTTTTTATGCCTTTCTGCTCCTCTTCAAAGCTATGCTGACAATGATGTGCAGTAAAGCTGAGTCAAGTACAACTGCTAGAGCAGCGAGGGGTGCGTGTGCAATGAAGGGGATTTTTTTTTCCCCCTAACTTATCAATATTTCATAGGGTTATCTACCTAAAATCAGTGTTTCCCTCTTTCCTTTTAGGTACTGACACTGGTAAAGAGTTATTTGTGGGGGGGTTTAACCCATTTGGGAGTGAATGTTATGCTTTGCTGTTTCGTGTTTGTGCCTTATCTTGTGGTGCACGTCAGATCATCCAAGCACTTTCAACGAACACTGGAGATACCAGCTGAGGGTTTGGGCTTTTGGAAACTGCTCTCATGAACTTGTCAAGAGGTTGGTTTTTGAAGCCTCACTATACAAAGTGGGTGCCTCAACACAGCCAGTAGCCACATTGGGAACCAGGAGTATCTCAGTTCTTCTAAATAATATACTCTTCCTAAATTGTAAGAGCAATAGTTTCCAAAGAACTAACATACAGGAAAGGGATATTTTAGATTATACCCTAGGAGGAAACAGAAAATGTTCACAATAAACAAAATCATCTCTGTGTTTTCTCAATTTTGTCTATTAATTTCATTCCTTACTGTATCTGTTGAGCTATTTCCATTTACTCATTTTTTTTCTTCAGTCAGTTCTAAGACATTATTTTTTCTTTTTTTTTTTTTTCTTCCCTCTTTGTCTTCTTTCTCTCTCGTACTTCTGTGGGAATTTTTTCTTGAACAAGATGTGGTACCAAGGGTCTATATTAGCTTTTCTTCCTAAAAAAATTGAGATATCAAGTTTGGTTCCATGACTTGTATAAACATCTATTTGTCTTGTCTAATCATTTTGTTTGTTTGTTTTGGAATTTTAATGCATGACTATGGGTTTACACTACTGAAGTGAAGAATTTGCCAATGTGAACTTTTATCAACCAGACTATGTCAGAATTTTTAACGCAAAGATCACACTTTGTTCCTCCCTTGTTAAGGAAGGACATGTTGAAAACAATTGCATAGTCCAGAGTCCTATATGGCAGTTACAAAATGAAGCTTACAGAGAGAAAAAATAGGAGAGTGCTCTGTGGGGCGAGAAAGGAAAGGAGAAAAACTCCTGTGCTATTTTTGCCATGTTGTTCTCCAAATTAGACACTTTTCTTTCCCCAGATCTCTTCCTCCCTTGTCCCTGGGATCATAACAGGTATTGTCTTCTCTGACGCAGAGGAAAGCAAAGGACTGAGCAAACCACTGTGCAGTCCAGAACACGGGCGCTCGTTACCGACGTTACTGCTCTCTGGCGTCTGTCAGAGAGCTGTCGTTTCCTGATATACAAGCCACAGATTGAATGCTGATCACCATGGTAGCTCGAGACAGATCTCGATGAGAATAAATCAGTCTGGTGTACAGATTCTCAGTAACCTTCAGGGGCTCATATGTTCAGTATTGCTGGTTTGAGGCCACTGGAATTTGTCCTACTGGTTCTTTTGTTTTATTTCTTTTTTAGTCACATATCTTCTTTTCTAGTCTACACAGCTTCATAAAAAATATTCAGAATTGCTCTCAGTCATAAGAAAGTAAGTTATAATACAACTGGGAAGGCACTTTGAGCTTGATTTTACTATGAGCTGATTACTACCACAAGGTACTTCAGCAAAGAGATTTAGCACAACTAAGTGCCACTATTTTTCGTGGGCATACTGAGAACACCAAGACTCTTCATCTCCTGCCTAGAAGGACACACACACACACACACACTCCACTCAGTGCAATGATTCCCAAGTCCATAATTTTAGTATATGCTAGGGAATAAATAATTAGAATATGTAGTCCTCTCTTTTGCGTAACTCTACAGAGTACAGGTTGCAGCTGTACGGCATGGCTTGTTTTTCCCTGTGCCTAAATTCTCAATTACTGGATAAGTTCCCATGACAAAAAGAGAATAGTGTATGAGCCAAGGCTTCTGTGCAGAAGATTGTCCTGAAGCATAAATGTGGCAATCAAAACCTAGTTGTGGTGAGGCTGTGGATGGTCATGGAAAAAAAAAACAGGAAGAAGTAGAGAGAACTCAGAACTAGACAGAGCAAAGACAAGAAAAAAAAAAAAAACACCCACCGTAAAATGTGAAGGTCTACATTATCAAAGAGGAAAACAGTAAACAGCAAGCTTCGACAGTCTAGATAAGGTAACATCGGATACATTTCTGTGTCTTCCCTACCATTATGATAACACTATTTATAGCTACATTTTCCAAACTGACTCAGGTGTACAAACTTGAGCCCTTACACTTTCAGCTAATTGATTGCTCACCTTATTTATGGCTACAACTGCACATTTGCTCATAGAAGCTTATTAGTATAAAGTAGTCCTGTAGTAGCAGTATTTAAACTGTAGCTATTATACTACTATATATTACTCTGTTATCTTAATGAAAAAAAAAGATAAAAAAATAAGGGTTAATAAATATAAAATGGTTTTGTGGAGCTTTCCAAACTGGGAAAATTTTGTATGTATTTCTTGCTTGGAACAATTATATGAATCCATATAATTCTCATTTGAACTGCTGGGATTCCTAAGTAGTCATCATATGCACAAATTAGTCAAATAGGTCATCACAACAGCAGCTGGCCTTAAAAAACTGAAGGCAATAGAAGGCAAGAGAGCCTAAAAGGAAAAAAAAAAACAACAAAGAGACGTTTCTGTAATAGCAACCGCATTTCTGCAATAGCTTCAGGAAACACACAAACAAGCAAAAAAAGAAAAAAAAAACCAGAAGAAACAAAACAATAACTTTCAACTTGGAAACTTAAGTTTGGAGAAAAATATTTATTGAGTCACATATGAAGCAAATCAATTCAGACTTGAAGTCCATCTAATTTGAGTTAGATGGCAACATTCAAAGGCAACATTTCAAATGCTCAGTATAATTCACTGAAACAGTTTTATTGGGAATGAAGGCTGTTCAATTAGGAAAACAAATTAGTCTCAATTGTAATCAGTTAAGGATCAAGCTGAGTCATGATCAAAGAGCAGCAATTACCTTCCATATATTTATATGGTAAAATTCAAGGAAATCATTAGGCCTTGCTTCTATGTCTCTTCTAATAAGGTATAGCAAAATTAGAACGTGTCAATTAATTAACAAGCTAATATTCACATTCATCTATTGCAAAATAAAAGCAGAGCTCTAGGAAATGATTGCTAAGTGTATGAATACTATAACTGGAAATATCTCATTCAAGATTGTCACTGGTGATCATTTTTTCAGATCCCGTTGAAATAGTTAAGGGTATACATGGCTGGCACAGTCTCCTGAGTCTCCCAGGGGCTTGAAGCAGAACATTTCCTCTCTTTTTCTTGAAGTTCTCTGAAGGATATTGACAACTTATAGTCTCTAAAGTTAAGTCCTATTAGTACACACACATGTACACAAGAATTTAAAGCACTGTAACTCCAAATAAAGGAATCCAGAATTCCTGGATGAAATAGCTGAAATATAAGTCTTTAAAGTAAATCTCCCTTTTGCCTGCTGTGTTGTCCTCTCCTCTCAAATCCTTCTTCCCAGCCCAAACATTTTCAGAGGTTTCCATGGCTGGAACAACTTAAGTACAGCCATGTAAGTTTTGGTCTCTAGTCCTGCAGGCAGGTCTCTGTCTTCTCAGGCAAATTCCAAGTTGTTGAACTGCAAAGTCCTCTTTAGCTCCTATGCCCAGATATATCCCCCAATGATATCCTACCGCTGAGAAGACCTGGATGTGCACCAGACTGATTTACATGCTATGGTCTGCGGGAAGAAAAGACAGTCATAAGCAGCAAAAGGGTGTCATGACATGCTACAGTCATGTCCCCCCCCAGCAGAACTCTCGCAGAGTACACCACTGCTTCAAATTTGCCCATTTTGTTGCTTGTCCTGCCTGATCCAATCCATACTTCAAAAATGTTTTAAAGGTGAAAATATTTCAAGGTTCCTCACCAAAGGCTCTTAAAAACACTAATCAGTAATGGGATACCAGGGAAGGCCGTCAAATTAAGGGAAAACTTTTGAGAAGAGAATAAATAGGGACTAGAAATAAATGCTCATTTTTCACAGGGGAGGGAGGTCACAGCAACAGAGGACTGTGGCCAGGAACTGTGTTGTGGCCTGCCTTCTTTAAGCTGTTTGTATGTGATACTGTAAGGAGACTGAGCAAGACAACAAAATTTCTTGATTACTAACTTATTCAAAGCAGTAAAGGCAAGTGCTGTCTGAAGAACTGCAAAAGGACCTTTCAACATTCTTCAAGAAAATGGCATATTAAGTTCAACTCAGATAAAAGTAATGTCATGCACTTGAAAATGAACAATCCAAAATTTACACACATAATGATGTGCTCTGAGCTAACCATTAGAACACAGGAATGTGATCTTGGGGTTATAATGGACAGTACAATGAAAACATAAATTCTTGATAGCAGTCAAAAAAAGAAATAGGCTAGCAGGAAGTATTCCCATCCTAAGAAAGATATATTGGAACTGGAAAAGATATGGGGAAGAACAACAAAGATGGTCAAAACTGTGACCGTGTCTTTATGATATGAGACAATAAAGCTTTTCAGTCTGAAAAAAGTAAAATGATTGGGTAGAATGTGACAAATTTATAAAAATGTGAATGAATGGGAAAGGTGAAAATGCAGAAGGGGGTTTCTTAATAACTGGAGCACCAAATGAAACTAGTGTCCAGCTGAAAGTAAAAGAAAAAAAAAAAAAAAAGAGGTCTAGAGGTCCTTCTTTGCATAGTGCATACTCAGGTGCAAAAGAAGTTGTGGTTGCTAAAACCTTAGATGTGTTCAGTTAGCGATTGAACAAGTTACCGAAGCAAAAATTCACAAATGACTATTACAGTGAGTATCTGATCCTCCTCTCTCCAGAGTCGAGGAGATTATTCATTCATTATGTATGTGGTATTGGTGTGGCTACTTATATCATGGGCTTGCCTGAGCTTGTATTTGTCTTAGGCATCATCTACCTGTCACTGTAGAGACACGAGACCAGGCTAGATATTGGCATAGTTGTCTGGCACAGTATGGCTGATACTGGGTTCATCTGTTCCAACTGATTTATTGGTTGATTGCCTTATTACAACTATAATTGTAAATCCAGAGAAGAACACTTAATACTGAAAAATACTGAGCCAGCTAAATGAAAGATAGGACAGTGCTGTCAACTGCTAGAAAGTACTGCAACAATTAATATTTTCTGCAAAGCCTCCTTTTGTTTTGAATTTTTGATCAGGTGAGGATCTCAAGTTTTAAAGAAAAGGATTTTAGACTTTGCCTAATAGGAGATAAATATGCCAGAAGACAAATGTAAAGATAATGCTAGAATAATAACAGTAACTCCAAATATGAGAACAGTAATAACTAACTCAAAAATATTATATTTTTTAAGTTCTTCTCATAATACGTAGATCATTATTTTTGAATACCTTATTGTCACAGGCATTGCGAAAAGAATGAGACCTTGTACGGGTGCATCTGAACTGTAGCCTCAGGACTTTTTCTTGAACTACTCCCAAGGTGTTTATTTTCGAATGAATGAATTCACTCTCCCAGTCCAGGAGGGATGCTAACAACACTACCAAATGGATGCACCCTGAACCATCCAGAGCACAGGATCTTGGAGAGAAACAGGGAACAATCCCAACTCTTTTTAGGGAGTGCCCTTTCTTTGGCAATTCCTGGCACTAAAGTTGTTTTTGTAAACCCTCAGTTTGATCATGCTTTGAACTGCCTAAAACCGAATACTTGACTGGGAAAATGCAAAAATCTTATGCTACCTTCTGTTATTCAAATAATTTTGTGTGAAAAGAGACAACATCCCCTATTAAAACAGAATAGACATTTCAGTCTCTTAGGAAGATGGTTTTTGTTCAGTAGTGTTGCAGATTCACAACTCTGGTTACAATTATGCCTCACCTCTGATTCTATTTTGAGTGAATAGTTGGCTTCAGAAGGTTAATATCATGTAGGTTACTTGCCAGTCAATGGCAAGAAAAGCTTAGCCATCTTTTGTTCAAGCTCATTTAACTTTTTTGAGCCTAAGGTTTCACTCAGAAATCTGCAAAATAAGCAGTGGCAGCCAATTACTCAAGTTAAGTGGGGAGTGAGAATGCATCATTTGCTTTTTAGCCTTCATTAAGCCTGGCCCTGCTGTCTCTCAGAGGTGGTACAAAGGGTGTTGCCTGGCAAAGGATAACCATCGAGGAGGGGGAGGTAAAGACAGACCCAGTCATCCTGTGGTCAGCTTGGGAACTGGATCTATTCATATATGGGAAGATTTTCAAAAATACAGATGATATTTGGGTAACCAATTACTGTTGACTTACTTTCAGAAAGGGGCGGCCTAATTTCAAAGAATGAACATAGCATCAATGTCAAGAGCTTTTAAATTTATCCTAGATGAACTGCTCTATTGCAAGGTACTGGGCAAATAAGAAAAAAAGAAGACATTAAGGCAATTTATGTCATTTTGAAAATTTTTGAAAATATTTTAATCAGTTTTTTTGAAACAATATTTTTAGTTTTGTAATGAAAATCATTTGGCCAAAAAATGTAACTAAATTTTATCCACCCAAGATTTCACCTCATGAAAAATTGCATACAGAAGCACATGCATATACAGGAATTAAAAAAAATCTCTAATTTAAGAGACTCTTAAAACAGTTGCAGTTGTTTCAAGTAATATTTTAAGTACTTGAAATGCTCACAAATTCTAAAAAAAAACATAGTATGCTGACATAAGGAATTCAAAACCAAGTACAGTATTGTAATCAGATTTGAACTGCATAAACCAACTATCTGACCGCAACTGAAATGTGAGAAGGACAGAAACTATGTTAGAATTAATGTTTTGTGTACAAACATGCTTCAGTGTGTCAAAGTTCTCTTACGGTAGTTATGTCTTTGCTTGATTTGAGAAATAGATAAACAGATTTCAGAGAAGGCTCTCTGCTCCGAGATCTCCATAAGTATGAATGGTACTTGGGACTTCTGCAGGTTTATGTGATCACAAAACTGGAATCAAATCTAGAAAATGACGCCAAAGCAAATAAAAATCTGTCTAAATTGCCTTGCTGTTTGGCTGACAACAAAACGTTCATCTGTTTTGCCCCTTACTCCATAATCAGTCAAATAATACTTTGTTGCAATCAAACTACTTTATGAGCATAATCACAATGGTCACTGGGTAATAAGGGGTGCCAAATACTTGGATCTTTTTCCTGGACCTGTAAAAGGTCTTCCAAATGTTCTTCCAACTGTTTATAGCAGGACAAAAATATATTATGGAGAGTAATGTAATCAAAGAGCAAAGCAGATGGTATCTGCAGTCAGAAAATTATCCTTAGTCATTGAGTCCTAGAGCATAGATTAACTCTTGTTCATACAGGAGACGCTATTCCGGTAAACTTGTATGCATAAAATTAAATGCTGCACATGTTGGCTCAGCTGGCCAGCCAGAAGCAGGGGCAAAAGCTGTCTAACGAAACCTGTCCTGGTTAGAAACTGCTGGCAAGAGTAATTTCTAAGCACTTCAGGCAATGTGAATTTGAGCCTTCGCTTTGCAGACCTCTGGGGCCACCCCGCATTACTGCCATTCAGTACTGTGATCTCTTTGCTCTTTCACAGGTCCAGAATATTTTTAGCTTGTTGCAGTTATTTTTCAAGCCTGTGGAGGCTGGTGACTGTCTAGGCCCCACTACGAGAGGGGACGTTTGGCACATTTTAGTCGTCTTTAGGACAAGTCTGCCGTTGGATGCTATGCCAGAAGATACAAGCATTTAGTTTATTTATTTATATAGCTTGGGTGCTGTGCAGTATGTTTTCTCGCAAAGAAAAGATGCCTACTTGCTTTGGTTCTGGGTTTTCAACTCTGGGCCAGGTGGGTCGCAGAGACTGACCCTTCCTTTGCTGCAATTGAAGAGGAGCTTATGTAGTGCAGCGTAGGGTAGCCAGCAAGTGTGACAAAGCTAGAAAAGAGCGATCGTGCAGCGTGAGCGAAGAAATAGTGCAGACAGAAACAGCTGAGGGGCTTTGCTGATCCGTGGTGCTGTTGCAGAGGCACAAAAACATGCCCCACAGCCCAGTCCTCTCTACTGCCGCTTTTTGTTGTAACAAAGAGTAGCTCCTCCTGTATCCTCTGTGTATAAAATAAATTCAGTTAATCTGGCTCTATTACTAGAAAATTAGGATTGTAAACCCCTCAGGAACTGTGTGCTTGGCCTCTTGCAGACTCACTTGATCTGTCCTCAAAGTCAAGTGGAAGCTGTATAGCTGTGGGTAGAGCAGAGCTGAGCCTACGATAAGATACTCTGACAAAATGCATCAGTGTGATGTCAAGTGAGCTTGGAGTACAAACAAAGCATCTATGGCTGAAATTAACTTGTGTTTGCCTGCCAAGGTAATCATGAACAGTATGATAACACAGAAAGGAAGAAACAGCTTGGTTTTGGCATTAAAAAAGCAAAACAAAAGACAACATGTAACAGAACTACTATAGTTTATGTAGGACATGGTGTTTTTCATGCCAGTGATTCCTGTCTTTCTATTGGAAATAAAGGCTCAGCAGCTGATGGGTCAGGGACTGCAGTTAGTCTCTGCATTCTCTGGTAGCCATGCTTGACAGTCATCTACTTAGTGTTATCAGAGCCATGCCATGAGACTATTAAAAATCCTGTTATTGAATCACGCGCTTGCAAGGAAATGAGTTTCTCTCTGGCTCCCTTGTGATTAATGAAGAAAGTGCTGCTGAGATGGAAGGCAGCTCTTTTCTGATATATGGGTGTTTTGTGCAATTAATGTTCTATCCTGATAGTTCTGGAAAGGGCACCATCCAAATCATTCGTGTTACGAAGAAACAAGAACTTTATTTTGGCTGATACAAATAACATTGGATTACTTTTTGTCATGTATATCCAAGCTAATCCTCTACTGGAAGGCTGTCTCCAATTTGGAAGGGACAAATCAAAGTATGACCATTTCTACACTGCATTGATGCCCCTTGGGCTATCTTGTCATCTGATCTGCTCTTGTGATGGACCATGTGCTGCCAGCTCTCATTCATTTTAATGAGAGAGAATAATCTCACTTTCTCTGTTACCTGCCTTCTGCTTTAGAGGAAGTTTTTCCCCAACATGCTTCAATTGTATTCTGTGATGACATACAGAACCTGTGCACAAACACTGTAACTATTCTGTTTGATACTGAGGATTATGTGAGACTAAAAATTTCATTCTGAACCTGAAGCTTGATAACTTCCTCTACCCTTTGTTTTTTTTCAACTTCAGGTGCAGTTCCAGGGAACAGACACACATGACCCATAAGGCAGCCTTGCTGAACTTTGACAGTTTTCTGTTAGAAAATAAATGTTTTGGGCAAAGAATGTGATCAAACCAAGCAAGAGAGCCTATCCAGGCAGGCAGTCATTGCAGACGTTGGTCATCTGCTGAGGCTGATCAGGACTATTAGCTGACAAAGTGGTCTAAAAACTGAGTAGGAGGAAAACTCTCTTATCAATCACTTTAAAGAGAAAAAGGAGAAAGTTCATGTTCCAGGGAAGAAGACAGATGGAGGGAGGAAGAGGCAATATTCAAGACTAGAGGGAAAACTGAGGGAGGAAAGACAAAAGAGTGTTATATTATTGTGGCTGGATACGCATATTGGGCTGTACAACAGAACGAGTTTCTCTTGTAAATCCTATAAACTGTCACAAAATCTGTGTATTGTCTCTGGTTCTGTAGAAAAATTCATAGTACCCACTGATATCAATGCTTGAGAGTGTGAATGAGCACATCAGTGTGTCAGCAAGGATATGGGTAGTTAGGAGATCTAAGTGGTCCATCTTTCATGTAAAGATATTATTTTATATTTAATAAGACACAGTTTTCCAACAAATACATCAAAAGTAAGAGACACTACTGTAGTCTACTTATGTTAAGAGATCTTTAAAAGCATGCCAGTCCAACATGAGAGATAAAAATGCTGCAGCCAAAAAAAGAGCACACAATGAAGCCCTTGGGCAGGGCTTTGAGAGCTGCCAATCTGGAAGCTGAAATAGGAAAACTTGATTGTCAGAAGTATTGAATGTTCACAATTCCTATTAACATGAATGGAAGTTAAGATAGCTGCCCATAATCTTTTAAAACCCTGAACTGTTAAAAGAGGTTCTTCAGAAGGTGCTACAAAACCATGAGTAAATGGAAAAAGAAATTATTAAAACTATGAGAAAGCTTTTTATAAAGTGCTAGGCATAGTTCATCCATCAATCTGTCACCTCCAGTGTTGTCAGATTATTTTGGTGTAAATCACTGTGCAGCTCAACTCAGCCTACAGTTTTATACCACACAAGGAAGCAGTTCAATCTTGGAATCAGTGATTTGTATTTAATCTATGTGGACCTTTAAATATAAAGCCTCTCTGCTCATGCTTGTGTTTTTCTTTGAGCAGAGAAATGATGATATGTATGTGAAAGGCAATTATTCTGCTCTGGTGAATTCCTTCCTTCCATCACCATCTTCCCAAAGCATTTACTTTCTGGAAGTGGAAAGTATGTCCCTACCCCATTTCTCATCCTTGAATGAGGAAACAAATGTGAATACACTGTGGTTCTGTTCTGGTAGACCATGCATGGTCTAAAGTGTCAGTTAACATTAGCGTTGGATGGAGTTTTGCACTAACTTTCAACTGAAGATAGGAAGTGCTTCCAATCAGCGATTCCCTTAGAGCAGAGAAGGTGGAAAATTGGTTTTATAAGCATACAACAAATTGAAATGAGTCCTTCAATGTTTTCCCTGTTAATTTAGTATGTGAAGAGCCTGCAGCTGACAGAAAATTTTCCCATTATTTTTGAATTACTCACATTCTCTTTACATTCATTAGGTCACCTTCCATGAAGCCTGAAAATGACTGCCAGTAATTTATTGGCATGTAGGCAATATTAATCAAACATCCACAACGTGTTCTGGTGTTTTAAGTGTGCCTCTTTCAGAAATGAGTAGAACCCTGTGCATATCTACTAACATTCCAACTTTAAATGTGAGATATTCAGAAGTCCTAAGGGAAAGAAGTGTCTTGCAAAAAGAAGATAAGAATTTTGACAAGGGCATTCAGAGATAATAGTATTTCCTATGACTATTGTCAGAGCTCTTCAAACAGTTGTTTTGATTTTAGGATGAAGAAGTTTGTTTGTTCTCCTCCCTGGAAAGAACAAAAAAGTAGCAAAATACTCAGTAAAGAAGGTAAGCAGCTGAAACCCCTCCAGTTCTGTTAAATATTTGAAAAAAAAACCCCACTACTAATTAAGTGACTGTTGAGTAGGAAGGAAAAAAATCACAAAACCATCAATGGTGAGGGACTGCTCCCAGAGCATTCTCACATAACAAACTAAATTGTAGTTTATCATGATAATAGTATAAAGATTTATTCCAAAGTTGGCAGGTTGATGTAACCCATTGTTAAGTAGTCCAGGCTCACTAGTTACTGAATTTCTAGAAAATTGAGTAGATTCAGTCTTCTCTTGACAGCTATAGCCACACTCATTAATTTTCAGTATGAGCATTTTAGCTGGCAACTTGATAATGGCTCCATCAAGTGGTACAACTGCTTCATTGCATAATTTTGGTATCACTCATTAAAAAAAAACTTGGCTTCTTAAATTTGGCTTGGAGATACATTTGGCTTGTGTTGTGAACAATGAACTCTGCCAACAGATTTCACAATATAGTTGTTCAGAGAAGAAAGATTCATTACCACTAAAAAGGCCAACATTCATGGTGTGAACCCAAGTGACTTAGAAGAGTGTGAGAGGATGTCTGATGTCCCAGAGGAAAAGGTCAGAGCTTAGATAAGGGATAGAGGTTCATTACACCTCTCTTCTTTTATTATTTTTTCCTGGAATCTAGAGAAACAGTTCAGTTTTATGCTGGCATTAGATACTGGATGATTGTGCTGGTTTTGGCTGGGATAGAGTTAATTTTCTTCACAGTAGCTACTATGAGGCTATGTTTTGGATTTGTGCTGAAAATAGTGTTGATATAATACAGAGATGTTTCCATTACTGCTGAGCAGTGCTTACACAGAGTCAAGGCCTTTTCTGTTTCTCACCCCACCCCACCAGCGAGGAGGCTGGGGGTGCACAAGAAGTTGGGAGGGGACCCAGCTGGGACAGCTGACCCCAACTGACCAAAGGGATATTCCAGACCATATGACGTCATGCTTGGCAATAAAATCTGAGGGAAGAAGGAGAAAGGGGAGACGTTTGGAGTTATGACATTTTGTCTTCCCAAGTTACGCATGATGGAGCCCTGCTTTCCACGAGATGACTGAACTCCTGTCTGCCAATGGGAAGTAGAGAATAAATTCTTTGTTTTGCTTTGCTTGTGTGTGCAGCTTTTGCTTTACCTATTAAACTGTGTTTATCTCAACCCATGAGTTTTCTCACTTTTACCCTTCTGACTCTCTCCCCCATCCCACTGGGGGAGTGAGCGAGAGGCCGTGTGGTGCTTATTTGCTGTCTGGGGTTAAACCACAACAATGATCTATTGCCTCATGCAGTAGATTAACTGCAAAAGGTCTCTTTTGGCTGAAAAGTGAGAAAACAATGAAATTTGAAGTAGTATAGGGAAAAAAAATGCCCTTATGTTACTTAGGAAGTGACCTTAAAGGCTTTTTACCTTTTTTTTTTTTTTCTGCAGCTATAAAAACTGTATATATCTGAACATAGTGGATATGTTATTTGGTTAGCTTGCACAGTGTTTTCATAATACTTTATTCATTAAATGCCTACCATGCCAAGAAAATATTGTTCTGCATCTGATGGGGAGATAGTCAAATATTAGTCATGGAAGACTAGAATTTGCAGACCTTGGGATACAAAGCTTCAAGGCATTAGTACCTTTGCAGGCAAATACGCTGAGGGGTGTGAACTCTCTCTAAGTCAGCAAGATAGTTCTACTTGGGGAATAACCTGTCTGCTACACTCAGGGTATATCCTACCTTCTTTGAGGGGAAAAAAAAAAAGAAACACCACCCAACCAAAACCAAAACTATGATAAAAATAAAAGGAGTATCTAGTTAAAAACCCCAACCTCTTCTGGGTATTTATTACCCATATCTGATAATAGGAACAAGGAGAAATGATTGATTTTGCATTATTTTCCTTTATAGTTATCTGCAGTGTCACACTTTATCACAAATCTCTGTCCATACTCAATCATGCTTAGATTAGTGGTAAGAGTGAGTTTTAACCTTGTTTCTTTTCTTGATTTTTTTCTTGGCATTATGTGGAAGCATGTAAACCAGGACTTAGTAGATGTCCTTGTCTGACGTCACATCAGCTACACCTGTAGTTGTAAATAGGCTTGACCTAAAAATCTTCCTTCCTCTTTCCTCTTGAAGAATTTTTTTTACTTTTCTCAGTCTACTATGGAAGGCAACAGGCATACGCATGTGCCCAGGCATTGCGAGGGTGTTTTCTGGATGTCTGAGAGTTGGAAGGGCCCAAAACCATGCTAGGGACTATTTTAGCAATGAACTAATATCAGGACTGGGGATAAGTTAAAGAGTCCTTGTCCTGCCCTTTTTGTGTTTCCTGCAATAGGTATAGATACTGATTCTTGTGTTTGTTTCTAAATCTTCTCTACCCTTTATGCAGCACCTTTACATCTCCCATAAGTGTGGGAGAGGATATTTGCTCCCTTATCGTGCATCCAGAAAGAACAGTGCTGTTTGCAATTTGTGCTACTCTCAGTAGGACATGCAGGAGCAATCTAGTCTGGCCAGGTTTGGTTTAACATTTGAGATAGTGCAGCTGTAAGGGTGTTCTGGGGATATCAGCAGTAATAAGCCAGACAATGTTCTCCTTGAAATAAAACAAATTTTCCTTCTCTCTGTCATTGCTAGCACTTTTGATTCAAATTTTACTACTGTTTTATATGTGGAACTGCCTACGACTCATATTCCTGGTTGGCAATCTTTATTAATATTGGAGAGGTGCTGTTGCAATTGATAAGAAGTGGTTACATATGTAAATTCTGTTTCCTATATAATGATTTTATATACTTTTAGAAACTGTAGACTAAAGTCTGCTTCATGTGAAAATTTTTCACTGCATTCTGTAAGGAATGTTCTTTAGTAACTAACAAAACTTCACTCAGAAACATAAAACTGATAAAACATTCTTCTAAATATATAATCACTGCAACAGCAAAAGAGAAATCCATTCTAAGCTGTCTCATAGTTTAAATAACAACTCTGAAAAGTAGAAATAATCTTAAATGGATGGAGTAATATTGGAATCCATGCACTCAGTTTCTAGTCGCAGTTTTAAGGATTTAAGCATATAATTTCCTAGTTCCTGTGGAATTATCTTGTCAAACTGCTAAATAGCAAAGTGAGCTTCATGGACGCTCATTTTACGCTGTTTAAGAAAAAAATAAACACGCATAGTATTGCTTGGCTTCCTATATCACCAGTTCTTTTCACACAGATTGTAAGCCAGTACAAATGGAGTCCTTAGTTTCCTCTGAACTAAATTTCAACGGTTAAAGGAGAAAAGATCACTTAATTTCATTGTGCATTATCTCTGTCAATAAAAGCCAGATTCATGGATCCAGTTAAAGTAGTTACTCACATGAACAATCCTGCATCACTCATGACATCATTTCCCAGTGAGGGACATTCTCAATCTGTCCCACTGTGAAATTTTCCTTTCAAGGACTGTTCATTTTCCACTAATAATGGCACATCATGATGGAGAGGGCCTCTGGAGGTCATCTGGTTCAACCCTTACTCATATGTCAACCTCTCCGGTCCTCTGAACATCAAACCATCTGATCTACAGATTTGTCCTCTGGTCTATAGTTAATCTCTGGATGATCAAGCTGATCTTTTATGTGGAGCACAACCCCTCCTCCTCTTCTACTTCTTCTGCCTTTCTTGAATAGTCTGCAACTCTCCATTGCAGTACTGCAGTCACGTGAGCTATCCCACCAAATTTCTGTACTTCCAAAGATACCATAATTCTGAGACTGCACATGGAGTTACATTTCTTGTTGTTTGTTTCCCAGAATATGAGTGTTGGCATACCAGCACTTGAGATGACGTAACATCTGTCCTTTGTCTTTGAGGGGAGTGTGGGAGTCGCCCCTATGGCACTTTCAGCTTGTCCCCTGGGTCATTGTTTGTCTCCATGTTCTGGGCACCACTCGCAAAATAATCTAGTTGAAAGCCATTTCAATAAGTTAGTCAGCCTATTAACAAAGATGTCATTGCCCCTATTTGATAAGTGGATTTCATCTCTCTGCAGTGACCCGCAGTCTTTGAAGAGTGTCTCATGGTCATGGCAGCCAAAACCCTGCTGGCAACAGCAGCTATGCAGCCAGACCCTCATCTGCGTGATATGCCTGCTTCTGCCTGCCCTTCCTTCTGACTGACAGCATTGAGTAGAAAATAACCTGAGTCACCGTTCCCTTTACTGCAGTCCCTAGGTTTCTGCAGTCCTATTTGATTATGTAGATGTATTTTTTGTTTTATAGGTAACTGGATCCAATGTAATCATAAAGAAGAATGCATTTTTACTACACAAAGTCAAAGTAAATAATCTGATTATTTGCTGTGTATTTCATGTGAATTAATCCACAACAACTTTTAAAAATTATTATTATTTAATGGAATCATTGTTTTCCAAGGAAATTTGTTCTGTCAGAATTTTTAAACAGTGCACGTAAAGACATGCATTTTAAAAAAAAAACCCATAGAATAAAATTGCTAGAACAGAACAACCTTTTCTCTCAAAAACCCCAAGATTTCTCATCATTACTGTACTGCATTGTAACTGTATCAAAGCCAAGAAACTGAGACACTAACTTTATGAATCACATGTTCATTTTACTATTAGTTAATTTCTTTTTTAAAGAAGAAACAGTAGCTTTTTTTAATCTTTTCAGTCATTAAGGATGAAAGTCAACTAGGTGTCCATGAAACTGTCTTTGAATACAGCAACAAGGGGATTCAGTAGCCTAAATATAAGTATTTGTTGTCATTTTAGGCATTGGATGCCTGTCCTCCAGCTGCAGCTCCAGAAGGATGAAGGTCTCCCATAAATCTTGCGTTGTACCTGCCAGCTTCATGCAGAGGTCATGGATAACTAGGTCGTGCTCACACCTAAGTGGCAAAACTTTATGTGCTGCAAGACTTCCACCTTCAGATACATTGACAGGGAATAAAGAATGTAGAGGAATTAAATAGGGATGAGACAGGGGTTGAAACGATGTCCTATTCCTGATTTTAACCTCTACTCATTTTTAAAAAAGAAATCAGAGATTTTGTCTTAATTCCTTGGCTCCAGTAACTAGGTTTTTACAGACAGCATCAAATATCATTGACATTAACAGTAGCAGTAATATAGTTGTTTTCCTGAAACTTGATCCTGTAAATCTAGATGAGTTCTTTTTATTATGTTTTCCTATTTGTTCTACAATTCTGATACTTTTAAATCAGTGAAAACTGACACTATGAATGTAAAAGCTATAATGATATTTGTGTTTTGGTACATGTGGTAACATCAGATGTTTTTCTGTATAGGCTCCATGATTATCACTACACAAGTCTGCTATAAAGTTACAAAATAGTGTTGTATTCCAGAAGGTGTCAGCAGAGTATTAGAAAATAAAAATGAGGATGCTGTCTAAAGGCTATGGTATTCAGAAATTTCTATGGTAGAAATGGCTGTTTTACATGGTGATTTGTACAAAGAAAACATTGTCTACAGCTATTACTTACTACTTTTTTATCATTATTGTAAAAAAGACCTGTATTCTTGTGCTTTCCACTAGTAAGTTCATTAGAAGATACTGAAATATATTTTGCTGAGCAAAAGGCCTCAGATCTAAGTATTAGTATGAAAAAAGGAAATCAAGTAAATCCTTTGCAAAGATGGCAACAGCACTTCCAGTGAGCTGAGGGAGTAACCTGACAAGTTTCGGGCTAGAGCATGAGAAGCTTCTTGCACAGTTCTTTTCCACCGATGGGGTCTTTTATTGATCCCAGAGCCATAGCACGGCTTGAAAAGGTGTACAGGAATGTGGAGCGTTTGATTTATATTCCTCTGTCTCTCCTCCTCTGTTAGCAGCCTGACCCTGTTTCCTCTCAACTCAGTGAAAGAACTCTTATCAATTCACTCATATGAAGCGCCTCACATAACGCAATGCTACATTTATACACACATTTTAATAAGTGAAATTACAACACAGGTAACAAGAATGTTCAATAGTTGTACTGAGTGGAATGAGTAATTATCACTAGCCAATACAGCAACTGTCTTAAAAAAAGGGAGTTAGAGGAAGATACAGGCATGTTAGAGTGACCTTAGTAGCTTGCAAATTTTTAGATGAGCTTCTGAACTAAATTGTTATGAAAGAAATGAGAGTAAATAGAAGTTGGAATGTAGCTGTGTGTCACAGTCAGGGACTGCACTCTGACAAAACTGGCCCATTCTAGGCTTTATCTTTTTTTCTTACCTTCTCAGTCAAGAATATGACTGGAGTTTGGTCTATAACGATCAATAACACTAATGAGAAATAATTGTACTTTCCTTAATTAAAGAAGGAGTGGTTGCACTGAAGTTTTTAGGGATAAAATAATAAAAAACATACATACATTGGAATTACATTCCTATACATCACTGAGTTTTTATAATGTAACCTTAAACAATATTAATTTCAAGAACATTAAAGCTTCAGGTTTACACCGGGGAAAAAGTAGTTTGCAGTGCCCTTTCACAGGCTGCAGCACACTCTCTCCACTGGAACTCACTTGTTCTGCAAATCAAGTTCTCACACATTCTGCAGGAGAATAAACAATACAGTAAAGTAAACAATTTACCAGATATGATGTATGCTGCATCCCTTCCCAGACTCTTTTACACTATTTGAAGAAAGATGGGAAGAATAGTGTCTTCCAGGCAGCCTCCTCGCCCTCCAAGACTGGTGACACTGGCTATCCCTTATGCAGGCCACGCAAGAAGGGAGGGTCCTTATTATCTTCCAGCATCACCGAGAAGCTGGTCGATAATGATGGTCATTAGGAACTAGCTCATTGCTATTGCAGTACCAATCCCAGCTGAGGGCCTTCTAATTGGTGACATGTTTTTTCCCTTTTTAGACCAGAGCAAATTTTATTTGTCAAGGTACCCTGTAGTCAATTTTCAAGCTTTTCTTGCTTATGAAGAAGGGTTACAAGTCATTAAAAAAACAACGAAAATGAGATTCTTATCCTTAAGTGATTCCAGAATCTCTTAATTAATCATAAAAATGTAGGGTGTTTTTTTTTAATACCATTATGCCACTTTTCCTTTTTGCTGGTTGTGGGAAGTGACTGGAAAAAGGATAAGTATGGAAATATAAAGTAAATAATGACCTTTAAAAGATTGAGAAGTAAGATATGTAGGAAAGTGAGGTTATGCAATTAGCTCTTTCTATTTTTCTTTATCTTAGGATTAAGCCAAAAAGGATCCATCCAGGCATAATGAACCATGTCACTGTTTTTCCTTTCATTGTGTTTATATGAATTTGGCCATTGGAGGTTGTGAGTTTGTATATGACCATGCTGAAAAATCACAATATGCTAAATACAATCAAGATGATAAGTATCTGCTTGTAAGGCTGAAATAAAAATGTAATCAGAGTATTTACTTATTTAAGGTCCATCTAGCTCTTTCATAAAATGAATCTCAACGTGACTCTCTTCTTTCAGATATCACAGGTTTTCTCCATCATTTCTATCTAGGAAATTTCATGATGAAGAAAGATCACATTATGAGAAGTTTTATTGGTTGTCATCTATCTTGTGCAACTTCAGACCACTTGTTTAAGTCATTTGGATGGGTCAAGACTTTGAAGTTTAAATAAGCTCTGAAGGGATGAAAGGATCAAGGCTGAATTGCAGTTAATGATGTTTTCAAGTTCCCTCTTTAAGTGTCTTTTATGAGCAAAAGAACTACAAAGATTTGCCTTTGAGTGAGTAGTTTCAAGGTCTGTAATTGAAAACAAATGTACAAAACACTGTAGCATTAAATTAGGCATGCTTATGAATATATTAAATTACAACTTTTTGAAACAAAGTATCTGTAATCACCAGGTACACCTAAACTCTAAGTAAATAAATATGTCTTATTCCATTACCATTTATTGGTCATATTCTTTAGGTGAACCAAATTTTCTTGGATGCAAAGTAGATTTCTTCCCTTGCCCCTGAGTAGGGAGTTCATTCCTGGCACCTGCTGATGAAGAAAAGCAGATCCTTTCCTCAAGGACTCCCTAACAAAGAGGTATTCTATCAGAGTGTTTGCAGGGGAAGTCAACTGAATTACCTAAATTTTGCTTGCATGTCAGTTGTTACAAAAAATTTTTTAGATAAACTAAAAGTTGATAAATTTTAGCACTGCAGAGAAGACTACACATATTCACATTTGGAACTGTAGTAAGAAAAGAACCAAGTTGTGTGGTCAATGAATCAGCTTCATGTAGACAATTCTTAGAGTAGGGTAAAGGAGCCTTACTTAGGGACTTTGCTAAAAAGGGTTTTATTACCTTCAGTGTCAGAGTTGTGGAGTCTTTCATAATATAACCTCTTTCCAAAGGAGCAACAGTGTGTTAAGTGCTGTTGCACAAGATGGCCAGAGGAGGATCTGCAAAGTAGAAGACCAGTAGTGACAATGGGCAAAAAGTGACCCGTGAAATGAAGCAAACAATAAATACTGAAAGGCCGTTGAGAACCTTCCTTCCAGCTGTAGAATTGTCATCACTTCAACCGGGATAGCTAATAAAGCACAACAACATTTTATATTCTTTACTTTGAAGCCAAGACTTCTCAGGAAGAACAATTTTCTGACAATGAATTGTGAAGGGGATAGAGGGGGCTGGCTTGCTCTTCAGTAACTCGAGGTTAAAATTTCCATTTTGTGTAAGTACGGTTGTGGGAATTCACTATTTGTCAGTGTGGAATTATATTTAACTCATTATTGGGTAACCAAATGGTATGAGTAAGCTTGTCATATTTTCAGGTGGAAACTTGAGCTAGTATGATCAGAAGTTCTTTGAGTATTTGTTTTCATTTTGTTCTAAGTAGGGATTTTTAGAAACTTAATGTGGCTTTTCTTGCTCACTGAAAGTACTGGGCAAAAGGGTTAATTCCTGGTATGTATACAGTTTTCTTAGTAATCAAATTTTGCTATGCAAAGAGAAATAGGTGATAGGCAGGATGCACAGTATTAGATTAAAAATTTGGAGAGAGCAGGGTTTAGCTGTGATCAGTTTTAAGAAGCTGCAGCTGTACAGCTGACATTCTTAGTTTGGCTATTTTAGTAACTGATCATTAAGAAGTTTCAGAAAGAATATTACAGCTCTGTGATTTACATTCCTGAATGATGAAATTGACTTATTTTTCTAAATCTTCTGCATTCCATCCCCCCTTATCTTGTAACAGATTACATCTTACTAGCAAGATAGACAATTTTGCCATCTGCTCTAAACTTCAGATAGCCTTAAAATGAGTAGTTATTTTAGAGTTACAATTAGATGAAGGACAATACAAAGCAGAACTTAGATATCAAAGCCTGATGATTTCACATGCCATTATGATACATATATTTTTAAAATCACTCTTCAGAGATGCACAGGAAGAGCAAGTTCAGAAATTCACCTCAGCATAAAAGGTCTATAGTACTAGTGTGGACCAATGTGTATCTAATGACATACAGAATATGATTAGTTCCCTGTCCTACTACTTTGGATCCTTGACCCAAACAGTTGAGTCAGCTGGAAGTGGCTTTGGAATGAAACCCCTCAGATATAAATGCTCAGTTTTGCAACGAGTGTCTGATCTGCTCTACTGTACCCTACTATAAAACAGTCTGTACACCCAGTCAGGCTGCAAAGACCAGGAAAAGCAGAGATGACTACTACTGACTGCTTGTATAGAAGACCACTCCAGTCTTTTGACACTT
Organism: Phoenicopterus ruber ruber; assembly: GCA_009819775.1. Lineage (NCBI taxonomy): Eukaryota > Metazoa > Chordata > Aves > Phoenicopteriformes > Phoenicopteridae > Phoenicopterus > Phoenicopterus ruber. The sequence continues at coordinate 181,447,011 of CM020215.1, read as the reverse complement.
GTACGTTTGCACTGCATTCAAACTTTCTGGTCACCACGGTGCGTGCTCCAAGAGAAAATATTTAACTCTTCAGAGTACAAAATCTAGCGACCTTAGCAGGAAATTAAACAGGGTTAAAAACTGTCTTGCAATACTGTTTATTTTCTAGAACCATTCTCTGGAATGGTTTTGCTGCATGCCTGGCAAAACTGTCAGTCAATGCTGGGCATAGGTATAGAACATGACAGAACATATTTCCAGCTGGCAGTATGGGTGAAGCTACCCTGTTTTAAGGAGGTGATAGAGTTTAATGACATGGTGGAGAGAGACATATTATGCCAGATAACTTGCCCTCGGAGCCAGAGGACAGAAACTTGGCCATTTTGTTTATTGGTATAGATATCGTCTGTGTAGCTATGTTATTCTATGAAACAATAGAATGACCTCATGACCAAGCAACATGGACCAGCTCACATGAAGCGTTGCTTTAAATTAGCTCCCTCCATGTCAGAATTTTCCTGAGGAGAACTTGCTGAAGTGATCCAAAAGCATCAGAGATACTGGAGTAATAAGTAGTATGGGGCTCAAGCTCCTTGCTTGGTTTACCCTTATTTAAAGAAAGAGCACTTTATATAGATATAGCCCATGATGCAAGTGGAGAATACCATCTGTATTACATCTATCATTAAACCAAGCTAATGAGAGTCTACATAAATCTTTTGAGAGCTTAGAATCCCACTGGCACACAAAAATCATCTGTAAGGGAAGTGTTATTCAATGTTTTAAAACATGGGAGGCTTGGCAGAAAAATGGATTTTTTTTTCTTCTTGTAAACAACAACTGACAATTACTTGGTTTTTTTTCAATATTGTGAAAAAAACAAAACCAGACGGATTAATTTTCTCCCTTCTCCTGGAGGAAATCCAAGGATTGCTGGTTTAAGTGTAAGCAATGAGGCCATAAACACTATGTAAAATTAGTAGTTGGATTGCTAATAGATGCAGGTGGAGGGGAGAATAGTCTTGTTCTGCTCTACAGGGCTCCTCTTAGTCTAATCTTGGCCCAGTTCAAACATTAAAAAAAAAAGTAGAATTAGCTACTGGGCTAGAAATGGGTCAAGCTTTTTGCCATGCTATTTTTGTTTACTTTATCTGTTGCTTGCTTCTATGGATTTTTGGCCAGTTTTTCTCTCCACACACTTTAGTACAAGCTGAGAGACGATGTTCATCCCCAGTTAGTGTTACTCTTGCCATTGCTCTAGGTATAGATGTTAGAGTATCTTTATATTGTTCTTTAAAGTCCTTTGACCAGCTAAAAATCCTGCTTTTAATGATGTAATTCAATAAACTCTCTAGTCTGTGGGGTTAATTCAGCATCTGCTAAAACAGATGCACAGAGAGAGGTACACATAGGACCAGCAACCAGGTACTTTGGACCTGAGTCATATAAAGGACTTATATAAATTCAGGCTTCCTTCCTGCTCTTTACTTCATTAGTTGTAGATTACCGGAGGGAGATCATGTAGGCATTTAACTAAACTATATTTAGATGTAAACTGTAGGTTTAAAAACCAGATGAGTAGCTGACTAACTTTCTAGAGCTAGAAGAATCTGTTATAGTGAGATACTGGCTGTATCCAAGCCTATCCTTGGAGAACAACGATATGAAAGAAATTTTTAGCTCTTATATAGCCTTTTAAATTTTTTTTAGGAATGTTAGAAGCTGTCACCTCCTCCAGCTGCCCCAGCCCAGGACCCTCCTGCCTGGGCCCTGGAGCCCAGCCCAGTGCCCTGGGGACCCGATGTCTCTGCCCAGGCTGAGGGACGTGGCTGGTGCTGTCCCCTTTGCAGGTTCCCCTGGGCATACCAGCACAGACTCTCCACCTGCCTGGTACCCCTGCCCACACCCGAGGCTCTCCTGTTTGCCGGCTCGTCTAGCTTGGAGTTTGCCAGCAAATCCACACGCACACGCCATGCACACCCAGTTTGGGGAAGGTACAGACACTCGCCCCCAGCAGCTGGCACCCGGCACGTGGGCTGTGACCCACAGTCCAGCTCCAGCGCTGAGCCTCTCACTCACCTCACTCATACCCATCCCCCCAGTAGCTGATTTTTGAGACACACACTGTTCCCATCCCAGTGGCTGGAGGTTAAAGATCCCACTGTCTCCTGTAGCCGACACGGAGACCCCACTGGCTTCAGTAGCTGACACCACAGGCCAGGGGCACCCACGCTCCTGGTCTGACTCCAAATGCTGGCAGCAGATCCCCCTTTTCCCTAGTATCCCATTTGACAAGGTCCTCGATCAGATAATCTTAATGAAATAAACATCCCCATGTTCCACGTACCATTATCAATTAGTGTGACTGACACGGTCTGTTTCTCCTTACTACCTCCCTTATCGCTTGTTCATCAAGTTTGTGTCTATAGGTTCTTGTTCACAACTTCCTTCTTTTCTTATTATACCCTTCTACACTGATAAGGACCTTTAAGGAGAAGATGCTCTCTCCTGCCATGTACCTTTTCATATTTCATTTTGATTCATCGTTTATGTAAAGTTGCCTGCATATATAAGTATATTGCTGAATAATTCTATTGGAAAGGTAACATCATCATTCATGAAATGCGGCAGAATTACAATATATATTTCTTTAACTGTTTTCACAGATTTCACTGTTAGAATTACAGTGAAAATTATGTTTTCTGAGGGGTTTTTTTAGGATTATGTGGTATTTTTCTTTTTTAGCATTTGTTTAGAGCATCCAATAAAAATGAGCCAATTAAGAATAGCTTTAGAAGAGTAAATTGGTTAAACTGTAATAACACCTTTTTCAAATACGAAACTGCTTTCTTTAGTAGTTCAAATGTAAGAAGAGAGGCACTTCAGTCATAGACATTGCACTAGTTAAAATTAATCTGTAGCTCAAAATAATCTGGTAATTATCCTCCTTTCAAGCAAAACTTCCTACAGAAAAGTATATTAACTCTTCAGATTTTTAATGACTCGTTGGTTAGTGGTATCTGTAATTGGTCAGCGTGGTTGATTGAACATGCAAAACTGCTAAGTACTGTCATGCAAGTGAAGCAATGTTGTAAAGGTCTATTGCTCTTACACTGACTGTTAATATGCAAAGACCTCTTTGTGTAATTGCTGAAAAATTATCCTTGGAAGTTATTTTTAATTTAGTAGTTACTTACAATAACATTTCAATGTTAGGATGAGATTTCTGATAGGATGAGATACTGATACAAGTACTCACAGTTTATAACATTATAATCTAAGACAGCTTGCTCACTGTGGGGTGAAAGTGTTGTCAGACATGGAAATGAATTTAGAGACTGACCCCATGGGATGAATTGTCTTTAATCAGATTTTTTTTTTTTTTTCCCAAAAAACATTAGTCTGACTATTTTTGCAGATTCTTATTGTAGCTTTTTCTTTGCTAATCGAAACAAAATAACGCTGTGATGAGTGATATATTAGACTTAATGAGTCAAAATTCAGGACTACAATGAAATGGAGATGTTCTCCCTCCTCTGTTAACTTGTTGTACTAAGCAGAGCCCTTCAGTGATCACCGATCATCATGCCGCTACTCAGATATGTGTGTATGCACAATGATGCCTAAAAAAAAAAATTAGGAAATGCAGCCAAACAAAATGGTTTAAAATCACCTACACAAAAGGATATATATTATTCTAGCTCTCTCTACTTAGACAGGTTTTTAATTTAACTCATTCCTTTCTGGTTTTCATAAATATATATATGTCAATCAAATTATTCAACATTCACCTTGAGATATATACGACAAAAGCAAACTTGCATTTAGAAATTAATTTTCACCAGTTAACTTAAACAAGTTATTACAGTGTGTCAATATACCACTTATATTAAAATAAATGTTTTTCTTGTCAGTATTTGGACCTGTAATATGGGACAAATAATGTGAATTTAAAAGACTCATAGGATTAAAGCCATTTTGTTCATTTTTAATGAGTTTTTTTTAATGCAAAAGTGAAAAAATGTAATTTTTAAATAGTGTAAAAATAAGTTAAACAGATGTCTGTAAGTGTTTTGTCACATTTCATTTTCTTTTTCCTTTATAGTATGGAAAGAAGATATATTTCACATAAACGAAGATGCTGTCATATTTAGCATGATAATCTCTAATTGATTTTAAATTTACCGGAAAGATCTTTTATTGTAAACCAGAAGGAAGTTTCATAGTTTCATGTTTACAAGAGAAAACAGTTACTGCAAAAACAGTAAGGAAAAATGTTTTTGCTGGAGTACCAATTAATGCTGGAGAATTGTAAGACTTGCAATTTTTGATGTAGGGTGTATGGTTATAGCTGTTTGCAATGTCCCAAAAGTTCACATCTACTTCCTCATTTCAGGATGGTGAAAAAAGAATCTTTATTTGGATGATCATTCTAAAAATCAAAATATTTTTAACATTTTTGGTGACTTGTAAATCTGAAAAGAACACACAGTTCAGTTTGTGTTAAGAAGTGTATGTATTTACCTGAAATTTAAATATTCTGTAATGTTATTGATTTGTTTTTACAAAGTGGTTATGTATAAAAAATTTAAAATTTCCAATTTTATAATGCTGAAAATAAAATTCAATTATTTTTAATTAATCTATTTATCTCCCAGAGAGGTTTTGCAAAGTTTAAATCAACCTATGAACTGCTTTGGTGCTGTTAAAATTGTCTGTTTTGATGAAATTTTTGGTACAATTCTTTTTGCAAGCGATAATTTCTATCCTAAAGTTATTGAGTCTACTTCCTGATCTGTTACATAAACAAAAACATGCGTTTATTTAATAGAACTGACATTTTCCACTTTACGGAGACCTTGCACCTGTGAGCGTAATTCCGTAGTGTAATTGGTCTTTGACCCTTGATATGTTTAGGAGAAAAACAAGAAAAACAGGAATCATCATTTTTTCTTGTACCTCATTCTTATAAGTTTCTAAATAGCAGAAGTCTCAAGTTTTGAAATGTTAGAAGTGTTGTTTTCTCGACTTCAGATATCTGAGATCAAACAATGCTTTTATTGTTGTTCTTTATGGGAAAAAAAACCCGCAGACATTTGATGTGCACGTATTTTACAAAACATTTGCCTCCATTATATCTTTGACTGTTCAATATCCATAACATATATGTTTTTTCTTAAATTCTTAGTACTTTGTTTTCTTTTTTTTTTACTCTTTTATCTTTGAAAACTCCCTGTTTTGGGAGGAAATGCTAGTATGACCTCTCCTAGCTGACATGTACATAAATAATGAAATGGAAATCAAACTATTTTAAAGATAGTCATTGTCATTCTGTTTTTGTATTAATCTTCATGCCACTTGTACTCAGATATTTGCATTCTGCAGATATTCTAGTAGAAGGCAAAATCCTTTGTTTTTGTTCATTGTCTACTAACATTGAAAAGAAATTAGAAATGGTGGATTAATTTCTACAGGTGCAATGTTTTCCACTCTTTCAACAGGCATGCTTAATCAATAGAAATATTTTTTTTTATTTAGCTAGTAGTATCTTAATCAATCAGATGCACTGGGCCTTCATTGTGTGCCTATAAATATGACCTCCTAAATAAAACAAGTTTTGTTAGATGAGATTGATGATAGAGGATTGCCCAAGATCCCAAGGAGGATGTTAGGGATAAGAATACTAATGTGGAGAATTCATCATTAAAAAATCAGCTCAGCACTCACAATCAGTTGTTGTTAAAATGCAAAGCTGGCTATTGAGGATTTCTCTATAGACTATAGGACTTTTGGTCCCTGCTATTGGTATTTGGGACAAACATTCCAAAGGTACAGGAGCACAAGATTAATTGATACGAGACTGAGGTGTGCAGAATTAATTAATGTGAGAGACTGAGAGCTAGTCAATATGAGCATAGAGATATATGGAATAAATTAATTGATATTTTAGGAGAATCCAGCATCTCCCTGTACTATCAGCTGCACTCCATGCAAAATATATATGATATTATGTAAAAAATATTAATTTTCACAGCCTTTTAACTCTACTGGGTTAATTCTACCAGGAAGCTGGCAGTTACGAAAATGACAGCTTTCTCTAAGCATTAAAGTAGAAGTGAGTTTTAAAGAGACAAATACATTTTGATGTTTTACCTGCTACCTGAGGTAAATAATTTATATTTTGAACTAAAACACTTAGCTTGTAAGATGAAGTAAATCTATTTTCAGCAGACAGGATTTACCATAACTTACTGTGCTTGAAGTGAGCATTGCAATTAATTGGTATAATGACAAATGTTTTGAAGAGAAAAGACTAAAAGCATGTTTGTCAGCTTTTCAGACTAAAAAAATCATCTTTCTTACTGACTTACCACAAAAGCATTCTGATGTTAAATAATTATGTAATATCTAGTCCATAAATTTTTGGTCAGACTATTGCTCAAAATGAAATAAAGAAAGAAAACAGGCAAGACAATTACGTTTATTCTATTATTTGGCTTGTAGTGTATTTGTTTTGTTTCTATTATTTTGTTTCTATTATTTCAATAAAATTGTTTAAGCTTTTAGAAATGAAGAAAGATGTGTGAAAAATATCTACTTTGGATCATTTTGATGGATCCCTACATTTAACAGTGCTTTGGAAAGACTCAAATGAGATTGCATCAAAAGACTGAAATTAACATCCCAGATGAGATTAATGAGATTAATGAATCTGAGACGTTATAGGTGTCCTGAGTAATGTGTTCAAAGTAGTAAAACAGAGCCACAGAAGCATGAAAGTCATTTATTCTGAGTGTGGGAAATGGTGAGATTTTGATAATACCTAGTATGTTGTCAAGTTGCGAATCATTGTAGCCTCCTTATCCCTTTCATAAGGATGGATGGAGCATAGGCATCAAAGCAAATACTGTGATTTTAAAAGATTTAGAGATGATTTCTTTTCCCAGTAGCTTACTGTTATTGAGGGTGGAACAGTGGGGTAACAAAATCTCATAGGAAGACTACTGTAAAAAATCAGACAGTGTCCCTTCCCTTCTGGAACCCATTCTTTAACCTGTTGACCACTATAGCCCGGCCCAAGAAAGCAACTTGGGCATTCACTTAACTTTAAGCATGTTGTTCTAAACCACAGAAAGGAATCGCTAAGCTTACATGAGTGGAAGATCTACTGCATGCATGTTACTGCCAGCTCCTACCCAGGAATGATGAGATCAGAGGAGGTAACGTGGGGGTTTTTTGCATTTGTGAAAGCTATGGAGTTTGTCTTATGTTAGTATGAAGCAGTGATTCTCTGCTTTATTTTTTAATTTTCAGAGAAAATTTAATTTTCAGAGAAACTCAATTCACTATTTGCCATTGCTTTTTCTTGTTTGCTATATCCCAATTTGTTTAAGCCAAATTAATGTTGTAAGAAGTTTATTCTGTACTGCATACAAGGGCTGTCTTGGGATATCACTTTTCTAAGTAACTCTTTCTGCCTATTTTGTTACTATCATTGCAGCCTAACTCAGCAGAGAGATGCAACAAAATGTCTGTCCAAGAAGTTACTCACAGACTGCAGTTTATTGGTGGGGGGGGAGAAAACAAACCAACAAAGTCAATAAAAAACCCCAGAAGTTTACATTTATATTATTGCTGTCTCATTTTTAAATAACCGCTACCCAATGAGAGTTTACAGGTGGAGTTGGTTTATATTTTTGTTGTCTCATTGCCTATTAATTAAATCTTCTAATGTGAAAGGATTCAGTATGGCACGTGGAGCTTTTGGTCAATGTGTGAGGGCAAAGATAGCATTAAGCAGAATTATGCTTTTTCTGGAGAGAAGTCCAATAATGAGAATATATTTTTAACCACAACCTCAAGCTTTCTATGATAAATAGAACTTTAGCTTGTTCTGGCATCTTTTGTGTATGTAGACAAATTCCATGCATATATTCCATTCAAAATGGCTGTGTGGAAATATTTTCCCACCAAACTTGGTGGGATTATAACAGACATCTGATTCAGCTACTTCCACTGTTATTTTATGATGTATTATATGACTGATTTACACCAGCTGAAAGCAGAAATGAATCTCCAGAATACTTTCTGTGCCTTAACCTGAGGACTGACTTGAAAATTAAGACCTTAGCTCCTACAAATGTATGTCTGAATGTAGACTGGTTGGCCATGTCCACTGTACCTTAAACCATGGGTGAATCACAGCAGAAAATTAATACTTGCAAACTGCAATTCTTTTGTTTCTATTTATAGGACAGGAAAAGGTTTTAGTTGTCACAAACTTAAAATACTTATAACACTCTTTAAAAATGCACACTGTTTAGATTGCGTATATTTGGGGAAAATTTCTCTCTCCAGTGAAGGCAGTTTAACCTGAACTTGAAAATTTCCAAGTATAATAATTTGGAAAAAATCAACAAAATATTATTTGATGATGACTTGTTCAGCAGTACTGCATAATTTCGGTGCATTTCAGTTTTATAAAGGGAAAGGGTAAAAGTTATCACCATTGGTTTAAGACATTGTGCAGTGGACTCACACACACAGACTGAACCCATTTTCATGGACTTTCATACAGTCAAGCTAGATTTTTGTAGCAGTCTAGAATCTTGGAAATTTAGGGATGGAAAGGACTCCAAGAGATTAACCCCTTCAGTGGGGCATGTATATATAAATTGTCCCTGTCAGGCATGAGTATAATCTTTTTTTTTTCTCCTAATACTTCCAGTGAATGGGATGTTTCATGCTTCATTGAATTTTTTTTTTTTCCCTTAAAGCTTGTTCCCCAAATACTAGAGTTTGAGCAGTGTTTCTTGACATGTAGGTGGTGCATGGTGCACTATGTTCATCAGCCACCTGAATTAACACTCTTCTGCCCCAGAGCCTGTGGTCCCACTCCACTCTGGCTCCCATTCCCATTGGCTTCTGATGGCTCACAGTGGCCCTCCTGCCTATGCTCCATCCCACGCTTCTCACTTCTACTGGCTCTGCTTTGCTCCATTCACTCTTCTCATCCCCTTATCCTCAGGTCCAACTTTTTGGTCTTCTCTGCTTGGCTCATGCTTCCTTCTTCAATCTGCCATGCAGATACTAGTGATGGAATACGAAGGGCATAACACGGATAAGGGGCACTGCATAAGAGCAAATATGATCGAGATCTAGCATATGTTGCTTCTGCAGGCAGAAAGGTTTGTTGGAGCTCTGTGGTAGGAATGCTAACTTGAAGCAGAAGTGAGCAGTCACAGGAGAAAGCAAGAAGGGAAGAAAGAGAAGATGCTAGAAAGGAGGGGGTGTGTGCCCCAGATGCAAATTATCTTTTTATGATTCTGGGAATTACTGCAGATAAGAATAATTGCAGAGCAAGCCTCACTGAGGTTCTGCTGCCCTGTGATAGAGCAGCTCCAGCACAGATGAAACCTGCAGGATGCTTAGGTGATAACTCTAACAAGATCCTAATTATGTGTGAACTCTGCTTCTTTTAAAGCTTAATGATTTTGTAGTGTATAGATGACTATACTGATACGTATCTAGGACAATTAAAGGACTATACCATATTTCAAAACTGTTCTTCATCAGCTTAGGGCAAGTAGAATTTTCCAGTGAAAGTTGTTAAATTTTTTTTTTAGTGTGAGCAAATCTATTTAGTTTCCACCAATCTTGACATACACCAAGAGCTTCCTCCTTCTACTCCATAAGAGTTAACTCCAAATAGATAAATTTTGGAAAAGATATAGGCAGTAGAAAAGGATTATAAAAAATAAATAAATACTGGTAATCCTGAAATACAGGTACCGTGCATATGTAATAAATTCTTTTTGTTTTTCCCTTTCTAAAATAAAGGAATCATTTACCTTGTGGTTCATCTTGAGTATAATTTAAGCACTGACTTTTATAGCAGATACATATAGCATGACTACTACTAGGCAAAGAAGCACAGAATAATTATCTAAATTGGTTATCAAAACAATAATCATTCTGAGCTTGAAGAATTCTGATTTATATGACAAATCTAGGAGCAAAGGATATGCAAACCTAAAACCTGAAATCCATAATGCTGCATACCAGTAAACAGCACTATTTCAGATGCTGATTCCTCTTGAAGTTAATTTTTCATGCACTGAAGTCAGAATGTAGCAGCCATGTTTTGCAGAGGGCATATTTAAAAGTAAGCTCCTATATCCACCATTTGGCATGGGGTTTAAATTCATCAGAATATAGCATCCGAATATATGCCCTCGTTGTTGGAAATTGTTAGCATGGATATACATAAACTGGTTTTTGTTCCTCTTTAAGGAAACCAAAGCAGATTTTGATATTTCATTAAAGCTTTTAAATTTGAATTTGAGAGTCTGCTCTCAGATTAGAAATTTGACCTCAAATCCCTGGAACATCATAATCATGGTGTATAGTGAAAATCAAGCTGAATGCATGAGAAAAATCATTGCCTCCCAGATGCTGAACACTGTTTATTCAGTTGCAAATGCCAGGTCAGTTTCTCCTGCTCAGTGCAATCCACCACCAGCTGAAGTACTTTAATTTGGTTTTAACCCTGTGGACAAACTGGTCTAATGAGATACTGTAAAATGTTATCTAATTTTTGTTAAACATGCTCCTCAGATGTAAATAAAATGTTCTCAATGGAACATTAGGAACAGACATTTTACCCACAATACTTTTCATTTTTTCGGTGATGACTAGCAGTTTCCATGTCAACTACGTACAGTGAAGAGGTTTTGGTGCCATACGGTTTACAGAACCATCTGTGTACTCCAAGGACAGCCTTGATGTGCGCTGTAAATGCAAACTTGTTTTATGAAAGGTTAAAGTGGCAGAAATATATATCAAAAACTATCTACTGATATTCCCAAAATGAATTTTCCAGCTGTTCATGTCAAATTCTTTTTGTTATTATTGGAGAATACCATTTAACTTTAGGAGAAAGTTATAAGCCTAGGAACACAGGAACATACAAAAGTGATTTTTTTTTCCTTTTTTTTTTTTTTTAAGTAAACTGTGATAACAATGTGCTGTAGGCAACTAGACAGAATCTGACTTACTCTGGGATGGAAAAATCATTTTCAACTAACAATATCCATTTTGAGTGTTCTTTACATAAAACAAGATTCAGCTTGCAATACTGTTCAGTCACATCAGTCTCAGAGAATAATTGGGGCAGAGAAATATTATTTAAAAAACTAAAGTCAAGAGGCTCTGATTCTACAAAACGGTTCGCTGTTGTATAGTGAACTCATCTTTCCCTCATAGGAACTTTACTACAATCATGTTCTTTTTATGGTTTAGTTGCTGGCTTTCTTTTTAGCCTTGTGAATTTTGCATTACTTCCTGCACAGAGGCTCATCTGTAGGACCTGCAGATTCCCTCTTCCATTTGCTCCACATCTGACTGTGGACATTAGACATAAGAAATAAGCTTTTCTGCTGCAGGCTGTAGAGTTGCAACTCCTGGTTCTATTTTAAATGGAAAAAATGCAAATCTATTTCTAGCTCTTTAAAGTCGTGATTGACATTCAAGGTGAGATTCACTCATTTTAACTTCATCTATCTTGGTTTGAACTCATAGTTGTCTTACTCCCTTTATAGTTCATGGAGACAAGCCACTCCAGAAGGCAGTAGTTCCTACCTACCATAGAGCACAACTGAATGTAGAGGGAACCTAAAGGGCTGTCTTAGATTAGGCTTAATTTTTAGACATCTGCATTTGGGAATGATGAATTCCACCCTTGTTCTCAGGAAATAATTACATGCTGTGGATCTCAGATAGATGAATAGGATTTTTGAGATACGCTTGTACTTGGTACAACGGTCTAGTTGCAGCTAGAAATGACTCCCTGTAGAACATAGAAATACTCCGAATTGCTGTTGTCAGATGTTGCTTGAAATGCGTATCTGAGTCATCCATACACAAGTGGAAATGTGACACAGGACCTACAAGAGACTGACTTTTTTTTGAAGTGGCAGCTGCAGGCTTGATGAGTTATACGAGGCATCTCAAATGACACACTAAGTGCATAATCTTGAGTAACTCCTAAGTAAACACTTAAAATCAGGGAGAAGTGAATTTCAGTCTTGTTATCTCTCTGGGCTAATTCATTTTAATTACGGATGCAAGGGACTTTTACAGAAAGGAATGAGAATGCCAGTTTTTGTCTTCTCTGCATAGCAGGACAATCTTCTGAGTGTTCTTAGATCTTAGTTTGAATCTTTTGATGTGAAAAAGAAATTGATGCTACATCTCGTCTTCTCTATATAGGTGCTGAAATGACTAACCTAGACTATCATAAAAAGAAAGGAGGAAAAGGAAGCAGCTTAACGACCGTTGTCCCTGAGTTTGGAAAGAAATACGTTGTAGTCTCTCCTCTGACTTTGAAATTACCACATATAATGCCCCGAAAGTATAAATTGTGAGATGCAGAGGGACCTTGAGGACTGAAGTAAGGAGAAACTTAGAAAGCAGCATATACTCAGCATTTCTTAATGGGTAGCCTAGACAACTCAACACTCAGCATACCCATCTTAAGATCCAAATCTGACACCTGTAGCATTCTCTGTGCTTTACATAGGAATGTCGAGTATCTAATTCAGAGTTTGATTTCTGACATGAGATTCAAGTGCCTGAATCTCATTTTGGATCTAGTCCTAGGTCTTGCTTCTCAAGCGATTTTCTGCTTTGGGATGAAAAATTAGCATTTGCACCACTTTGCCAAAAGCAAAGATGTAAACAGTTGGACCTGCCATTAGCATTTTATTCCTTAGTAGAATACTATAATTTTTAGATTTCATTGAAATTTTGGTAAAATAAAACAGGAATAAGGATTTCTTTCTCAGTTGTAGTTGGTGTCATATATGCCGACTATTTGTATCTTGGACTCGCTCTAAGTCATTCTTTAAACGCTGTAGCTTTTCAAAATCTTTCTGGTTATTTATTTTTAAAGCAAAAAGCAAAGGCAAAGGTATTTGAATTTAAACAAGGGATTCTTCCCTTCACAATCAGTAATCTTTCATACTTTTGATCCTGCAGCCAGGTGGTTATTTTGAAATGACAGTGTCTTACCCACTTCCATGGCAGTAAGCAATGCTAGTATCACAGTCTGAAGCCATGCCCATTCTTCCTCACCACAAATGCCAGCAGGTAAAATTACCAAGAAATTTTTTGTTTTCTTCTGTTCTTACCAGGACAATGTTTCATTGTTTCTCCCTACTACTATTAGCCTGGCAGCTCTTCCATTTTCTTTCAATTGAAACATAATGAATGAAATAATTTGAAATAATCAATTAAAAGTAATATAGTTGTCCTAAGACTGAGTTGATTTACTGCCTTCCTTCCATTTCTCTTCTCTTAATATTCCCTTCTGTCTTTTGATTTCTTTCTCTCTTATCTCTGTACCTTTTTCTTTCTCTTTTATGGCGGGGTTACAAACCTCTCTCTTTCTTTTATCCCTTGCCTCAGCAGTGATTTTTCATTGCCTTCATAGCTGCTCTGTGAGGATTTGCAGCTGCATTCCCATGGCTCCTCTTCATCCTGGCAGCAGCCCACACAGTTTTTTTCTAACAACTCTCGCCTGCTTGTTGTAAGGGTGGGTGACACATCGCTAGTCTGTCAGTGCTTTTGTTAATTAATAGAGACAATGTTAATTGAGGAGTGGTTTTGTTAATAGATATGTTAAAACTCTAAATACACCCTGTATGAGCTCAGTGTTTTCTGTAATCAGAACATTTTCCCACTGAGCTAGTTCATGCAATTCATAAAAGTTTGGTGCCTTCTAGCTTGCATTCCAACTGCCTACCAGGCATTAGTTTGGGTTTAATGACAAGCTTGATGCCAAAATCAGAGCAATTTCTGAAGCCTGACTGAAGACTCGAAAAAATCTGGATGAGCCCGACTCATTCTTAAGTAAAAGTGGGCTGCTTCATGTCTGTTGTTGCAAACCACTTAAAATTCACTGGTTGTCCTGACATGGTTCAAACTAAGACAAAAAGCACTTTATTCAGTTTCGTATTGATAACTCCCACCATACTACACTATTAAGGCATTACACTGTTACTACTACACTATTAAGACGTCCTTTAATTGAACTACAGTTTCCTGTTGCCATGGAGAACATCCTGGCACATAAGAGCTCAGAATAAAGTTGAATGCTTTTTAGCATTTAAAATAGTCTCAGTTTTGGAGTCCGTATTTAAAAAATTGCAGAATTTGTTCTAGTTCATTTCTAGAGTGCAGTTAGCCGCACACTGGAGATTGTAGGAAGCTAAAGGCTGGGAATAGAAGGTAAAGGATGGTAAAGGCTTTTGCCCAAGAGAAAAATGTGTCAAAGGCAGAGTTCTGGACAATCCTACCTGGTTGCTCTGTACACTTATCAGAGCAAACAACATCCCCAGAACACAATTCATCCCACCCCTAGCTAGACATCCAAATACCAATGACCCTTCATCAATTACAAAAAGTAGCTCTGATTCAGATACATGACCATTAGATGTCTACACCCAGGAGATATTCTAACTATGGAATATGCCATATATTAACTATTAACTACTAATTATCTATGAACAGAGACAGCTGGACGAACCACTAGATGGACAAGTGCCATTTTCCTGAATTCTGTGACTTGAATTTAAGATTATGGATTTGCTTTGCTTCTCTTCTGAATTGTTTCTCTTTAATCTCAAACCACTTTACTGTCTTTTTAATCTCCCTGCTATGAACACATGTGTAAGATACATTTTTTGCGGGATGCGATTATAAAAGGTCACAGTTTTTAGGCTGGCATTGTGACATACCTTGCTGTACCTTGAAACAGTTACACTCTGCAAACTTATCTAAATGTTGACTGTTCTTGTAAGAAAATCTGCCTTCGTTTTGTACTTACCATCATAAAGAAAATAATAGGAGACTGGCTTTGTGACACCACCTTCAGGTATGAAACAGTTCTTAAGGTGGTTGTCTTCAATGTGGTTTGGTAGGACAAAGTATTGTATACATGGAATTTGTTACTGTGAATTGAAAAAAAAAAAGCCTTTTTCTTTTCAGTTCAATTTAGAGGAGCAGTGGGAGAGAAAAGGGAATTGAAATAATAAAATTGACAAATGAAAAGGAAAAATGGTAGAGGAAATATTTTCCAGCTGCTACAAATAATGAAAAGTAATTTAAAAGCTACTTTGCAAAAAGGACTACAGCGGGGCCTTTTTATCTGTTTGACACCACACTTATGATTCTTTTGAGCACCTTTCAAAACAAATTACTTTTGGGTCTTTCATGATAAATTTTATAACTTTTTCCTTTATTATGTGTAATTACAATATTTATAATGAGTGCAAAGCTTGAAAGAAAATATTGCACTTGCATATTGTTTATATTAAGGAAGAAAAGACTGTGACATTCAGGAGAACTCCCTATTAAATATCAATATAAGGCAAGTGAATTAACACAGTTCCTGATAAAACAGAAAAATCCTGTTAATTAATTGCATTTAAATTATAATAGAGAAAAAGGAAAGCACTTGTCTCTCTAGAAACAGGACTTTTGTAAAGTGGTTTTCAGAAATTACAACACAGAAATTACTGTATTGAAAGGAAATTTCCAGCTTTTATTCTGCATTTTTTAGGCTGTTAGTAAAAAGTTAGTAACCTTCATAAGTGTAAAATTTCTAGTGCAACATTGTTTAATTTCAACTTATTAGTACAAGGAAGAATAATTAATGACTATGTCTAGTTGTTTTAACAATGACAGACCGCATAAGTGAAGTTTGGGTTTGATTCATTTACTTAATGCTATTCTTAAAGATCTGGCAACAATCTGTATATCGAGACATGCTACTGTAGGTTGATATCTTCTTTCCTAAACTAAAGAAAAAATCACCCACAAGTTTTTTGAGAGTTTTTTGAGTTTGTTTTCATTTTTTTTCGGTACAGTTCATTAATTAGCTTTTTATTCAGTTGAGATGACTGAAAATTCTAGTTATTTTCTGTGGAATATTTTGAAAATATAAATTTTAATATCATCTTTTGGCATTAATGATCTAATAGGTCTCATTTTCTGAAATAGTCTGAAAATATATGACTGTGTATTCTGAAAGGGATAATGATATGTAGAGACTAGACCTATACTGACTTTTAAATAGCATTTTCATTAAAACAATGGGTTTAAATTCAAATATATTTATATATTTTTAATGAGCAAGCAATTTTAATGAAAAGCAAAATTGTTCCTAAGCAGACTATTCACTTTTAATGACATGAACTGCAACAATTTTTGACCAAAGTCAGAAGGTTATCATTTGCATGGTAATATTAAGGGGCTCTCAAAAAAAAAAAAAAAAAAGAATCAATTTTCTTTTCCAGTTGCTTATGAAATTCAGTTTTGAAATTCTCCAGCAAAGGGCTTTTCTGTTTATTTGTTTCACAGAACAGAGACATTTGATCTATATATTCTCTTTCAAAATATGAGATTATCACTCTGAGTGATGCCCTCTTTTACCATTCCAGATGTTTTCCCTGTGTTTTTGCACTTTGACTCTTTGAAGTGTATCTAAGAAGTCATGTTCTTTTTTTGATAACTTACTGAGGACAATCTCTCCTGTGCTTTTAGGAGACACAGAGCACAGGTTGTATAGCCCAGAATTTGAGGATAACACTTTCGTGTCACTTGATCCTATTTACAAAGATGCTCAGAGTTACAGTCTTATTGTGTTTGTCAAGGTATAGATATTATTTACTTCTTCAAAAACTGTTCTGTATCGCTTCTAACAGTAGGTTTGATTTTATTCTTATCATAGGTAATGATATTTTCAAAGTAGGTATCACTAAGTTGCTGAATAATTTAACTCTACTCTACTGGACCGGGACCTGCTCCTGTGGTTGCCCAAACAATGAACATTTTATTTCACGCCTGGGGTCTCTCTTGGATTCACAAAACTAAAGTGTTCCTAAATAAAACATAGGTCCAGCTCTGACTCTAGGGACTAGTCACAAAAAGCAATGTAAAACAGATAACACAAACATTTGGTTTGACCCACACCTTATGCAGTGCTCCAAAACTGTCCCAGCAGATTTGGCACACTTACAGGTCAATATACCACATCACAAGGTATGTAACACATCCTAGAAATTCATGCTATAAAAAAAATACTCTGGTGGGATGTAGCATTACTATTGCCATGTTTTAGACACATTACACTGGGCAGGGGGGGATAAAGGAAAAAAAAACCTCACATAGAAAATAATTATTATGTCTTTGTGTCACAGAAGTGGTGGATGAGGCTAGAAGACCCAGTGCTGTAGAGTCCATACATAATAGATAGTATCTAATTTTCTGGGGAAGCGAAAATCTTTTTCCCCTCTACAGAAAGCCTTGAACAGTGTCATTGCAAGCTACTTCTCATCACTTGTCCTAGGACTGGATCACCTCTCCTATGGGGAAAGGCTGAGGGAGCTGGGGCTGTTCAGCCTGAGGAAGAGAAGACTGAGAGGGGACCTCATCAATGCTTATCAATATCTCAAGGGTGGGTGTCAAGAGGATGGGGCCAGACTCTTTTCGGTGGTGCCCAGCAACAGGACAAGGGGCAACAGGCACAAACTGGAACCCAGGAAGTTCCGCCTGAACATGAGGAAAAACTTCTTCACTGTGAGGGTGACAGAGCACTGGCACAGGCTGCCCAGGGAGATTGTGGAGTCTCCTTCTCTGGAGATGTTCAAAACCCACCTGGATGCAGTCCCGTGCAGCCTGCTCTGGGTGACCCTGCTCTGGCAGGGGGGTTGGACTAGATGATCTCCAGAGGTCCCTTCCAACCCCTACCGTTCTGTGATTCTGTGTGGGACTAAGGGTCACTCCCTGGGTCAAATGCACTCAGCAATGTAGATTTAGCTCAGGTATGTCTGTAATGGTAAATAAGAAAGGGCAAAAGACTTTGGTTGTTCAGTGCTGTATCTATTTATAAGATACCAGGGCCTGTTCTCATTCTCTGCAAGCAAGTGGCACAGCCTACAACGTGTGCATATCACCAAGCAGGATATCGCATCCACAATGACTACTAGGAGCAGTCTATAGCTACCACTCTTCCATGAACTACGTCGAGTCCCATCTGAGAGACCATAGCTAATTCCAAGCAGAATGGATGTCAGCAGATAGTGCCACTTGGCTCTAAGAGCCAGTGCAACTATGTACAAGAACTGCTGTTATTAATACAATGCAGATTTCTCCGCACTATAGAGTGTCATGAAAAATGAGTCACACATTTATTGTTTTTTCAGTTTTTTATTCTAGTATTGTTTCTATAGTGTTGGTTTACCCCAGGTTCAGACATCGTCTCCCAAATGAAATAACACAGAGGAACTGACATTTCTGTGTTTTGTGACTCAATGTTTCTTTTATATACTATTACAAATTACAATACACTTGCTTTTTGTCATGTTGCGTTATAAATTAATATGCAAATTTTTGTCTACCATCACTCCCTGATCTATTTAACTTTCATGTTTTATCCCTCCTGTTGAGTGCAAAGTAGGAGTTTCATTTTTCATTAGATGTCATAGCTTACTTTTTTTCTCTTTCAAAATCTCATTTTGGTTTGTATATCCATTTGTTCAACTTTGCTAACTTGAATTCTGTTGTATTTGTGTCCTTGTTAAGGTTTGAAAGGTCCCCTGAATAAGTGCAATCTGTAAATAATGTTAACATAATGTTTGTTCCCTCTTAAGTGCTCTAATGAAGTTGTTAAATAAGAACAGTTGTGACACAGTTGGCAAGTTCCCCAGAGTTCCTGACCCAAAGCGTGTTAACTCGAGCCACACAGTTTAAAGAGATTTATTTATTAAGAAAACTAAACAAGAAAAGTTTTATTTTGTATTTTCATTCGGCATTTACCATTTCTTTTAACAAAATTCCATGACATACCTTCACTTAAAAGTTTGAAAAGATAAAATCAAATTAAATTGCACTGAACTATCTTTTTAATGGAAGGAGTGAAAGAATAGGAGGAAAATGAGATTTCTGAACTTACCAGAACTAGGTGAAACCCTATTCACTATTACAGCATTGAAAATCATCCCCAAATATTAATTCTGATCTAATACTCCTGCTGTATATTAAAAAATATTATGAGTCATAAAAGTATTTGGTTGCTTTATTCTTCCTTGGCTGACATTTTAGATGTCCATGTCTAAAATTCAGTACAAACTGCTACATTGCTCCTATCACTCTTTGTTCGCATGTATTTTCTGAATAAAATTCTATCAAGCATGCACAGAAATGCCTCTGTCTTGGAAGTACTCAGAGACTCTTAGTTCTTTTTTTGTACCTGACATATTCACAAATCACCTCTGTTTCCAAGTCTCATTTGGTACATACTCTCACAAAATATCTGCTGGATTTAAGCTAGCACAAACCTCAGGCCTTCTCCTCTCTGATTGCTCAGTGATTAAATAAGCCGTTCAGGATATGGGAAACCGAGGCTCAATTCCTGTCTTTGCCTCTGGGGATGCTAACCTGCACTTCCCATGTGAATCCAGTAAATTAGGGTATGTTCTGCAATGGGGTAATTTCAGTCTGCCCTGCTCAATCTGTTCCACTGTGCATAGTCTAGGTAAATATTCATTAGGCTGGAGAGAGATCATGCTAAAGCCAGTAAAAGGTTTTGGCTCTTGGCTAATAGACTGAAAACTCAGACCTTAGGCTCCCTGCACAGGGGATGGATAGAATGAGGTGCCGCAGAGCGGAGGTCCAAAATGCTACATTCAGATGAGAAGCTACTAATAGCTTGCTGATGAAAAATGCTACAGAGATCTTACCTTCCACAAGGCACGTGTGCCTCGTCTTAGAAACCATCACCAAAGGAATTACAAACACTTTTAAAGCATCAATTAGAGATTAAACATTTCTTTTACAGCAGAATTTGTGTGGGTTATAGCAGTGGAAGATTGCACTTTGATGCTGTAAGCAGGTTAAGCTGCGCAACTAGTAGCGGCTCAAAAGACCCAATGCCTTTCTCAGTGTTTGCAATGTCCGTTGTGGGTCACCCTATGGCTGTGAAGCAACTCACACACTGAAACGAGCTGGCAAGCATTACCATGAAGGTAACTAGAAAGAGTCCTCTGGAACACGCGTGAAGCCCATGAGACCGAATGCACTGAATGGCTTAGGATGCCTTTAGTCATTCTCCAAGAAACAGCCTGCAGCACAGTAGCCATAAAGCAGACAACTGAATGGGAGACAGGATGAGGCAGAGAATGTCCTTATTGCTGTGACACTAAATACCAGTTTAAATATGTAAATATAAACATATAAATATACTGATTTTAACACAGGTAGTTATTTCTTACGTATTAATATATAAAAGACATCTTTATACCTTAGTATCAGGAAACTCTTCCAAAGACCGTTGACTGAAGCTCTAGGAACCACAGGTCGACTGGTATTAGGTTTATTTGCATCCTTAACAATATTTAACATTTTCAGCATTTTACTTCTATCTTAATTATTAAAAAAAACAAAGAAGGTTTTGGTGAGTGGGAAAAAAAGAGATGACCAACACTGAAATCTTTAGGGGCACTTGGTGGTGCTGTTGGATAAGAAAAATGTAGAGGGATAACAACACAGGCTGCGAAAGATTGTTACGGCGAGTTAAATAAAATTAAAAGAACGACAGCTTCATTCACCTCTGTCATATCCAATATTTCATTTCTTCTTTTGACACAAAGATTTTAAATTAGGCAGAATCATAATTCCTGGTGTCTTGTATTCTTGATAACTCACACAGAGGATACAGATCTTTAACATGAATTTCATGCCTCTGAAAACTGACAGTTAATGAGGCTATTATTTTCATTTTTAAATTGCCCAAATGTGGGATAGAAAATTGGTGGTTTCACATCTCTTACTGTCATCTTTCAGTGCAAATTTTATTCTTCATCTTTTAAAACCTTTCATAATATAAGGTGAAAGCTGAAATCATCAGATGATTCAATACCATATTTTCTATTGCAATGAGTATTTCATTAAGCCAATAACCTTGCTTCCCAGATATAAATGGTACATGTTTGGAAAAAAAAATGAATACCTGTTCAAATTGCTTTGGCTGATGTAACATCTTGACATTGAACTGCACATTCAGAACCCTGCTATCATCTAATTTATAATCCTTCTTCAGAAATGTACTTTTTCTAAAAGGTGTTCAGTGCAGCAGCTGTAAACAAAGTCTTCAAGTTGGCAATCATCTCTGCTTATTGTAGTTCAAGCTAAAGACATTTAAAATTTCAGCAAAGCACCTTGGGATCTTTCAGCATCTACTGAAGAGCGTTCAGATGTCCATTTTAAAAATTACTGAGTAGACTAATTATTCAGTGGCTGATTTATAAAGGGGGGGTTAAATAGCATATTTGGGGCTTGAGGTATTGTACTGAAGTTCTTTTTAATTATAAAAGTCATTATTGTGTTAACTCTTTCGTCAGGTTTAGTGGATTTTGAACTTCTGGTGCTCCCACTAAGATTACATTATAGCACTTTATGTGAGGTCAGAAAAGATGTCAGGGCTTTAGCAGGGATTTTCAATGACAAAATGAAAGTTTTAGAATTGTACTTTGCTTCAAAGAAAGAGTCTCAGCAGTGGCACTCTTTGTCACATTGGTAGGCAGACACATCATTAGCATCTTTGACTTATAAGAATAGGAAGCCTGAGGGCCCAAATTTTGCCTCTTTACAGTTAAAAGATGAGGCACTCAGACGGTGCCTGTGGCCAACCGCTGTTTGCAATATAAGGGGCAGAATAAGCTCACAGTGTATTTCCACCTTTCACCTTGGTGCCCTATGTGTAATTTTGTTTCATTTTTATTTGAGTTTTGTTCTTTGGATTCAAATACTAAGTGAGATCCTGAGCATCCTTAACTCCCATTGAGATCAGCAGCATTTGTAAATGTAAAGTATGTTATCAGCACTTTTTTAAATGCAGAGTATGTTATCAGGACCTCTTGGGATCTGGTTCAAAGCCTCGCTGTGTTTGATTTATTTTAGATGTATTTGATTTGTATTTTATTAAAAGAAACCCCTTCAAAGGTAATAGATAACATGCTTCAAAGACAAAATGCACTTGTGATCTCACAGAAACAGCACGGTCTATTGGGTAAGTATTAGCCTGGGAAAACAAGGCTGGGATTTCTGGGTGTTTCCATCAGCATTCATTGCCCTGCTGAATGGCTTATGGCAAGTGGTTCCCTCGCTATGGCCTGGGGTTTTTTCCATCTGTAAATACAGTCTGATGATGAAAAGTTGATGTAAAATTTTGGCATTGTTACCACAATCAGAAGAAGGTAGTGCTTCTTCCCAATGGGGTGAAAGGAAGTGGACATGAAGAGAACTTTGAAATAGACGTATGGGCTCTGCATGTTCTGTGTTCCTTTACACACATTTGTATCTAAATATATCAGTGTTCAGTCTCTTTCTCCTTTCTGTGTAATTAGATATTTGCTAAGCATTTATAAGCTAACTGTTGTGTGTAAAACCTTCTTTAAGAAGGCTAAAGAGAGCAGTAAGTCCAGATACAGTACAGAAATACACATTTCTTACTGTACACATATTCTTTGTTCCTTATCCATTATTCAAACTGCTGTAGGAAAAGCTTGTATGTGTGACACGAGGCTAACACAAACGTTGCAGAAGTCAGTATTTTCAGATCCTAGTATCTATTGTTTGGCACCTAAATCCATGTGAGTTGTTTTCTTCCTACTGTGGTAAACAGTCTCCTTTTCTTACCATTCTTTTAAACATTGCAGTCATGGAGAATAGCTGCCTCTCTAGGGGATGTGTATACTACAGTTTGTACCTCAAGCCCCAGAGTAAACATAAACATTTATGCTGTTATGTCGGTAATATAACCTCCCTACTCCAGCTGAGTATTCCCCTGATTATGCAGCCAAGAATCACATTAGCCCTTTCAGCCACAGCACCACACTGGGAGCTAGCAAGATCATGTTCAGCTGTTTTTAACTTGAAGGAACAGATTGTTAGAAAGCAACATGTCCTCAGTTTCTTTGATTTAGAACCTGGATAAGCCTCTCTGAAGTGAGAGTTTGGGGACTTCAGCGAGATCAAATGCAGCCATATTCTTGTCTAAATAGGAAATATTTAATGCGGTATTACAGTTTAGCTTGCCTACTTAACATCATTTTGGGATGCTCACTTCTCCTACCACTCTAGGTAGCTGATATAATCACTGGAGTGAGCAGAAAGTAATTGATAATTAAGCAGATAATGGGTAGTAGAAATGCACTGAAGAGTATAGGCAATATTTCCATGTCTGTCTTTTTCTACAGTACATTTTCTTTTTTGCTCTGTGACTTGATGCAGCCACTGCAACAGAAAAATAATCATGGAGCTTTAGTTTTATTAGAAGA
Organism: Phoenicopterus ruber ruber; assembly: GCA_009819775.1. Lineage (NCBI taxonomy): Eukaryota > Metazoa > Chordata > Aves > Phoenicopteriformes > Phoenicopteridae > Phoenicopterus > Phoenicopterus ruber. The sequence goes on along the minus strand of CM020215.1, from coordinate 181,423,633 downwards.
TGGAGGGCCAGGTTTTAGTGATGCTGTTCCCACAGCCAGTGCAAACTAGCCCCAAAGCTGCTGTAAGCAGTCTGGTGAGTTCATTACGGTGCAGAGGTGATCCAAAACTAAAAGTGAGCAGGGATTTTTCTCTCTCTTCTCATGCCTGAAGCTGAGAAAAACTGGCATTGCTCTAAGAAAACATAAATGGCCAGCATGTTGTTTTGCCAGGAGTTTTTTACCTTGCAAGCGAAGAGAAGAGAGTTCAAATACTCTTCCTTTTTATAGTTCAATGAAACGAAGACTGAAGATGTTTTCGTTTGTATAAGCAACCTAGTTAAAAAATAACATCAAAACTGAATTGATAATCTGACTCCCTGGTGGTGGGGAATTGTGCTGCTAATGTAAGCCAAGGGGGCATCGTGGTGCTCTGATTCAACACAGAGCCTTATGCCAAACTGGTTGATATATCGGTTGATATCTGTGTATCAGCTGATGCCCCGTATCTCACCTGCATTTTCCAGTTTTAGGCAGAGAGGTCACAGAAGAGAAAGAAAAATCCTGACATATTTATACTGTAGTGTTTTTATCTAAACTCTACCTTTTTTTTTTATCCACAGAACTAAAAATAATATCTCTGCATGCTGCTTCAGCAATGTAATCCTCTTTAGTATGTCATGGTCCTAATTTTTTCCTACTACTTATTGCTTACTTATCCCTTCTCCCTAACTCATACTATCTGGAGGCTTGAGTAGCCACATCGTAAACTGTTTCAGGGAGTTGATCCAGCTAAGGACTAACGATTTTTTTCTTTTTTTTTTTTTTTTTTTTTTAATTTCTTCTTTTGCCAGGTGAATTTTCATCCATTCAGCTGCCCATAATGTTTCAATACATGATTACAGAAGACATAGTGCCAGTGCACTGTGGTAGAGTGCACAGCTGGGGATGGAAAAGGCAACTGAGATCACAGCAGTCTCAGTTTAGATTTGTTGCAATGATTATGGATATGCACCTTTCATTTCCTGAATTTAGCTGCTGCTGAGAGAAATGATCCCTGGGGAACTGTTCAGGAAGCTGGACAAAAATATTTTTAACCAGATCAGTTCATCATGCAGCAACATGAACCTCTATGTTGGCAGTTAGAAGGTGACAGAAGCTAGAGGCAAGCAACTGAGAGAACGGGGGATACTACTTCAGTGACAGTGCCAGTTTATTTAATCCTAAACTGGTACTGAAACTTTGTATGCTTTAATTAAAACTTGTTTTAATTAAAAACAAAAAAAAACCCAAACCAAAACCAAAAAAATCTGCTCCTTTTTCTAACGAGTTTAAAACAGCACACTACTCTTGTGTTCCTTGAAACCATGTGTGGTTAGACACCACTTAGACTTTTCCAGAGGAATTTCACCCTGGTCGTCCTTCACAAACTTCCCCCTTCTTCAGACTCTCTTCTTTGCCTTCTCAACTTCTCTAGATGCACAGAATGCAAGGAATGACGCAGGAGAATACAGAATGTATTTCTATGCTGTTATTATCTGCTGATTTGCAAGATTTCAGGGCTGTTGGTCTTCAGTTCAGAGATAACCAATTCTGATTGTCTCTAATCATATTAGTTGCCTTTGAATACTGTTCAACCATGTATACATCTTACAATAAAGTGGAGATGACACCCAGTGCAAATCAAATGTATGTAGAACTTGATACCCAGATAGGAATATATCATTATTCTTGATAAGCTTCTGTCAGACTTGTAAACTCCAAAGAATACAATTCCATGTTTTAGAAAGTATCACCGTAAAAAGATGGTTTGTTGTTTTCTAAAATATTACACACCACTAAAAGTATTGCTTTTTCTGAATTATGTCTAGGACATTACAGTAAACAGTAACATGGTTGCAAACTAGATTTATCCTGCATCCTTTGGGCTGAGCTCCAAAAATGAAACACAACTGATCAAATTATGTATTATGAATAAATCAGGCAAACATGGGAATTTTTCTTTGAAGAAATTTATTCATTTTTGTTTTCATTTTCTTGGTTACTTTAATGGAAGAAAATATGAATAGTCTTTAAGGTCCTCAATCTCAGAATTTTACCAAATATGTAATCATAAAATTGATTTTAACAGAAGTGTGTCCCTGATATATAAATTAGTTACAATCAGGAAATATTTAACTAATACTGAAAAAAGAATTAAAGTATTTAATATGAACCCTGATACTGATACTAAGTCAATATACTCTTTCCATTTGAAAATTCACATTTTCTGATGAAATGGATGAATGCAAAGTCACATTAAAAGTGATTTTCCCAGAAATTAAAAAGTTACGATAAGGACCCATATAGTAGACATGGAACTTTACCATATTTTTCAAACTCTAACTAGGCATTTTTATATACTTTTTCTCCTAGTTCTATATCAAGTTTTGTATTCACTGGTGAAGCTTTTACTTTTTGAACTACTTTCTAATTCCTTTTGTCTATTATTAGAAAGTTTATGGTTTAATTAAATTACCTTATTGATTAGCATGGAATAGTCTTCTAATATTCTGGTTCTCTTAACTCACCTAAGTCTCTTGCAGTTCACTTGATTTGTTATTTTTATTTAGCTACAAAACACTCCAGTGGCCTACGACATCTTCTATTTTCACTAGTATTCTTAGGTAAAAGAAACATCAAGCAGCATAAAACCAGAAGTACATCTTTTATTACAGTGTCATCGATGGCATTTCAATAGCTACCAAAGGTCTCCAGCTGACTTCATCAGTGAGTTGATTGCTACAATTTCCCTCTAACCAGGGAATAGTCACCAATATTTTACATCTCTCATGCATACTTTGTTGTGAAAATTAAATGCATCTTTTGTGCAAAACCCAAATATAAAGCTCTTCATAACATCTACTATCTGCATCCTGGCTTTAGCGATAAAGGAACTGGGCAGCATAACCTACACATGAATACTGGAATATGAGTAAAAGGATGTATGTGTGTAAAACTGTCTCTGTTCTTTCAAACTGACAGTAACGAGTTTTGCTGCTTCATCCATGTTTCACCTTCAAAGAGACAAAATAATCAGTCTTTATTTTTAAGAATGGCTTTGTATACATACACGCCAGAGATCACCGGGGCCTCAGCACTTACATGTTTGTAAGCAGCACTTAAATGCTAAAACTAAAGAATTTTCTACTATAAACTGGGAAAGTTATAATCTGTCAGTAAAAGCTCAATTCAGAATATTAATAGCATCTTTGAAGAATTTTGGTTGGAACCAATTGCTAGATCTCAGCTAGTCCAGCCCCTGCTCAAAGCTTGTTTCTGAATTAGATCAGATTGCTCAGAGCCTTCCACAGCCTCTCTGGGCACAGCTGGGACACAAACCCCAGCTGTTTACTCAGGAACAGAGGGTCATACTGAGGCATAAGTGGCTTCTTGGCAGGTGTTTGGAAAGTCCCTCAAGGGGTCTTTTGGTTAGCAAATGTGTACATATAATCCTATAATCTTTGTCTGCATAGAGAAGCCACTGCTACCTTGGAGATGCTCCAAGGTATATCTTCCACTGTTGATGCTAGCATGTGCTGGCGGCCTTGGACAGGTTCAGCCAACTTTTAGTGTTCTGCATGTATCTGTTCTTGCAGCTTCAGCAGGGCTAGAGTTTGCGACATTTTCACATGTTACCCCTCAGCATATACTTTCACAGAATCATAGAATGGTTTGGGTTGGAAGGGACCTTAAAGATCATCTAGTTCCAACCCCCCTGCTATGGACAGGGACACCTTCCACTAGACCAGGTTGCTCGAAGTCCCATCCAACCTGACCTTGAACACTTCCAGGGAGGGGGCAGCCACAGCTTCTCTGGGCAACCTGTGCCAGTGCCTCACCACCCTCATAGTGAAGAATTTCTTCCTTAGACCTAATCTAAATCTATCCTCTTCCAGTTTAAAGCCATTACCCCTTGTCCTATTACAACCTTCCCCTGCTAAAAGTCTCTCTCCAGCTTTCTCGTAGGCCCCCTTTACGTACTGGAAGGCTGCTAGAACGTGTCCCCAAAGCTTTCTCTTCTCTAGGCTGAATAACCCCAACTCTCTCAGCCTGTCTTCATAGGAAAAGTGCTCCAGCCCTCTGATCATCCTCGTGTCCCTCCTCTGGACTCGCTTCAACAGGTCCATGTCCTTCTTGTGTTGGGGGCTCCAGAGCTGGATGCAGTACTCCAGGTGGGGTCTCACGAGAGCAGAGTAGGGGGGCAGAATCACCTCCCTCGACCTGCTGGTCATACTCCTTTTGATGCAGCCCGAGAGACGGTTGACTTTTTGGGCTGCAAGCGTACATTGCCAGGTCATGTTGAACTTCTCATCAACCAATACCCCCAAGTCCCCTAAGGGCTGTTCTCAATCCATTCTCCACCCAGCCTGTATTTGTGCTTTCCTTTTCTTTAGTTTGGGGTTTTTTTGATAACTACTTCTCCCTCCACACCCATAAACACCTTATAGAAGACATTCACATAAACTTGCACAGAAGGGTCTTTTCTGACACTCTCTGCAGCCTCAGGTTGGGAAAGCTGAGGAAATCCCAGGAAGTCCATTCAGGTTGAGGACACCACTATCCCTAGAGGTAGTTGAATCAGCCAAGGCAAGGTACGATTTTTTCTAGTGCATCACCACTGTTGCTATGCTGACTCCACCATCTTCAAGCTCTTTTTTCATGCCCTTGCTTACCAGTTCCCATGATAATGCCTCGTTCCTGGGTTTTTTGTGTCCTTGTTGTGCTACTGGTTGCTAGAGCTTCCTGTCAGCTAAGTAGGAAACCCAGCATAAGTCTGCCTTGCCCTCTAAGACTTTCTGCTGAGCAGGGGACTTCCTGGGGTTGTTTGTTCCCCTGTCATGGTTCACAACCCTGATGAGTCTGTCTCATACTTCCTTCTGCCTTGCTGTGCTCCAAAGGTGTCCTTATACATGGGTGTGCTCTGTCATGGTGACGGGGAACTTTTTGGGACTCGCTGTATTTCAAAGCATAGTTTCCTTGAAACTTACTCTTAGAAAATATCCTAACACATGTAAACTAGAACATTTCATACACAAAAATTTACATTAGCTATATAGATGTCTTCATTTTCTTCTAATCAATTTGTTTAGGTTTTTGTTTCTTGTTTAAAATGCTAATCTTGTACCTTTTTCTTTTGTACAGCAAGTAATCTAGGCTAGCTATTTTATACATTGTGCAATGATTTCTTTTCTTAATTTTCACCTGCTTTAAGAAAAATAATAATTTAAAAGATACATTTCCCTGACCTCTATTGAAATGTCTGAGTTACATATACAAAAAACACTGAAATCTGAGCAACAACAGCTGAGCAAATAATTTGAAATAAATTCCTTACTTAATCTTTTCTATTTGCAAAATGTCTATAGGCAATTCATTATTTCCTCACATTAATTCAGCATTCAGGTTTACTCAACAGTTTTTCACTTGATTGATTGAATGAGTAACTGGGAGCAGTTGAAAGTACCTGTATGTTGTTCAGTATTCGGCTTGGCTGGCAATTAAAAAGCTGTTTCTGGTCTCTAATTCTTCTATAGTTCCTGCTTGTCAAACATCTCTTTGTGGCCTGTACACCAAAATATCTGAGGACCTTGCAATCTTATACGTACTTATATCTTATGAACTTCAGAATTCTTTCTTTTTTCTTCATTTTATGGATGAGGAGCAGCACATAGAAAGCCAGGTTTTTCAAAGGTGCTTAGGCATAGTTCCACTAAACCGGAGAAGCAACATCTCATCTGTTGCCAGCTTACTTCTTGGAAAATTCAGCAGCCAGTAAATGTTTTGGCTCCTAGTATGATATAAAGAAGAGCCAAGTGACTAAGGAATGGATTTTCAGAAACCTGCAAGCTAAGCAGAGTCTATGTCAATTTGATACGAGACAAATCCATACAGAAGGCCATAAATAAAAGCTGTGACTTACAATCCTTCCATTCCAGTCATCCAGAAAACAATTGATCCAGCAAGCTTAGGTCTAAGGAACTATTGCTGTTGAAAAAATGAGGGCACATCAATCTCTAGTAAGTACTAGAGAAGCATAAAATGCCCACTTCCCCCTTGGGGATCAGTGGCAAGCTACGCGTTGTTTCTAGATAGAAAATGCTTTCTGTTTTTTTTATAGGAATACCAGGGCCCTGAGGACATCAACAGGCCTTAATGTCTCTGACAAGTTTCACCCAAGGCATTCTCCCCCAAACACTCTTCCCATGGCCCCAGAGGCTCAAGACGGCCCTGCATCAGGCCCAGGGCCTGCCTGAGCTATGCAGTAGGTGTACTTGTCTCCAGCTCTGCCTTTGCTTCCATCTGCTCTTGCTCCTCACTCCCCTGGCCCCAGTGCATCACTTGCTGTGCTGGGGGCTGTTGATGGACCCCGTTACCAGACCCTGACACTGCCTGCAGTGCTCAGACACTGCCCCATTGGTGAGGGCACTGTCCACGCTGGGGACACCCTCAGCTCCCGGATTGTGCCCTTGGACAAACATGAGAAAATATCAACAATGCTGCAATATACAGCTCTCTTTGAGAACGGATACCTGCAACAGCTGTACTTAGGACAGAAGACTGCATGTCCTTTTTCCTCTCCTCCTTCTTCCCACTCACCATGTTCTCTAATTGTCAATGCTGTCATCATATTCAAAAAGCTCAGAAAGTAACCAGTTTTCTGGAACAGCTTTCCCCAGGGTATGGTGAGCAAAAATCCTACCTGGCTTTCCTAAGGGCATACCCATGAACCAAACTGAGAGTTCCATTTGGCTGAACTGGACTAGAGAACTACAGATTGTCAACCATTTCCAAGCCATATTCCAGTGGTTTTCACTCAAACAGCTGAAAGATATTAATTAGATAATTATAAATTATCCACGCCAGAAAATGGAGTTTGGAGTTCTGAAAATATTTAGGAATTCAGCTAGCACTGTGTGTATAGTTTGGACAAGAAAAGTCTGGACATGTGCGACAACAGAGAGAGATTGCTCAAAGAAAGACGGGATTCATCTTGTACAACCTTAAGCATAGGATTCAAATCCAGTTTAAGAAACCAATATTTAAATGTTGACATTTAGATGTCTCCTTGCAATTTTATATATTTACTTAAGCCTAAATGTGGAAAACTCATTCAAATTGAGGTAAGACTTCATGGGTTTGGGGGGGTGTGCGTTTGTTGTTGTCATTTGTTTGTTTGTTTTGTATTTTTCTTTATGATCCACAAAAAGCAAAAAGGAGTTAGCATTTCTGTACTCCATACAGGTGGAATGTATAGTTTTACAAACACTTTCATGTTCATAGCTTGAGAGCAATATACATTTATTCAGAGAAGAAATGTGCTTCTGTCTGCTAGCTTTTTTAATTTTATTTTTGGCAGTGGAGTTAATTGTACAAATTTGTTGTTGTTCTCCTTATGTTTAGGGAGGTCTGATAAATATAAGCTGGAAAGACTCCCTTTATGTTCATATCTTTATCTTGATGGACTAAAATGAGCAAATGTATAGATGTTATTAAAGAACTGCCTTGTTTATATCCCTATTGATAATTCCATAGTTTTTCAAATAAATATCTTCTGCACTCACTGTCAACAAAGCTGGAGATCTTAAAATTATTCAATAAAGAAAACAAAAATAGTTTAATTTCAGCAAAGATAGGGATAAATTGATGACTCAGTAGACAAATTGCAGTGACTCCAAATAAAATATTATCCTATGAATAAACCACAATCTTTCAGAATCCCCCAAATCAATAGATGTCATATTTCTTAGTCAAAGGTTGGCTCTCAAGAATATATAATTCATTGCAAAAATTGCTTTTGAAACAATCTTTGACATACAAAAGAATGAAACTGTGATAAACATTTCAATATCAAATATGAGCTTGTACAATTACTTGGAAACATAGGTCCAAATCCTCATATGAGATTCCAATGAATTGTCCAATTAAATATTTTCCAGGGCATGTGAAAGAAAGAAAAAGAAGCCTTACATAAATCATGATGTTTTGGATAACTGCTGTAAAAAAGTTACAATTCTAGCGCTTTATCTGCCTGTGGTGATTTTATCCTGTGATTCTAAATTTGTGCTTCAGAGAGATTATTGTCTTATGACTGATCCATTTTTCTTTCCTGAATATAATGAGATACTTCTTTGACTAGGTTTTGCAAAGTTCTCTATTGTTCGTGTTCTGTTGTTCAAAAATGAAAAGACCATAGGAAGTCACTGTAATGAATCAACTAGATATTCCCTGTAGTAATTTAATTTCATGGGTGTCCTGAATCTTGTAATGTGAAGTTTACACTGCAAATTCTTTCTCCCCGGTAAATCTGAAGAAAAAGGTGGAACACGGCTTTGTTGCAAGTACGTTTTGCAACTCAGATTCCTGAGCAGGACTTTTCCCTTTTATTTCGCATTTCATTTTGAGACTTGGTGGCTGTATACTTAGCTGATTTTTGAAGATTCTTCCCTCAGGAATCCAATTCTTCATATGCATCATGAAGGAAACCTGAACTTAATGATTCTCAGGATTTTATTATTTTATTAGTAGAATTAATTAATCTAGATGGGATTTTTCTCTTTGTATCCTGATTTCTCGATCAGTAAAGTGGTTCTTTTGTTACCTCATAAACATGTTGTGAAATAGCTAGATGAAGATAGTGCAGTGGTTTCTACAACAATGACGCCTTCATAAAAATATGACAGAGGAAAAAAAAAAAAGAGAGATTTAGTAGCCATTATTTTGAGAATTTTTTAAATTTAAGCTTCTAGCACTATGGATAGGCATTATAATGTTGTACTGTTTAATGCTAATCATGTCTGCTAAAAGATTACAGGAAGAAAAAGAAGCAAAAAAGTAACAAAACTCTTAGAATTACGCAGTTGTAAAGCCTATTTGTTAGATATAAGTTATCAGCTTTATCTACAGTTGCTGATTTTTCCAAATCTGAAAGTTTTTTGATATCATTAGACAGTGATTTGTAATTATGAAAAGAAAATCTTAGTTTAAAAAGTTTTTTTTTTAAAAAAAATCTTATGTTTGTTTCTGTCTGCTCTAGTGATGCTGTGCTTACACAGGTGATTTGGGAGGAGGTCACATGGCTCAACATTACCTTAAACACTCAGTGATATTTCAAGTTCTCTGAGACATCTCACATCTAGGATCTTCATCAAAGAGACATAAATACTGCACCAAACCTATGAGAGACTCTCACTGCCCTTGGCTGGTATCTTAAGGATGGGTGAGATACTTCATCTCAAATGGTTATTTAAGTAACTGAATTGAGCTCCTTAATTCTCTCACAAAGTCTGTAGAAATATTTGAATCATAGGGCATAAGAATCTCCCCTATTGTTAGAATCAAAAGCAGCTACTGTTTCCAAAATGTTGAAGTAAATATTGAACTTTGAGATTAAGAAAGAGAGATAACAAAAATCATTTTTTTCATTTGTATCAAAACATCTGAAAAATGTATGGGGGCCCACACTTGCTTGATCCTTTAGCCTTCGTATAAGAAGCTGTAGGATCACTGCCTTAATCAGCGTGAGGCCCAAAGGATGCCATTATTAGAGCATTCACCATTATCTTTATCCCACAATCCAGGGTGCAACATCATCTAAGTTTAGATAACAAATATTTCAGGTAATTGTAGGAAGTTTTAAGGTATTCTATAAGTAATGGGAGACATCACTGTTTCTCTGGGAGACACAGAGATATGCACAAATTGCTGCTAACTGGAATTATCCTTATCCCTCCACTGTGAAGAGCCAGTCCACACAGAGCGTCACAGATTGCAGAAGTGAGGACAGACAGGCAATGGTAGATAAAGAAAGTTGCCTGGTGGAGAGCTGGCTACAGGAACAAGTGAACTTCAATTAGATTTTCCCACCAATTCCACTGGCTGTTATAATTAACTATTTTTTCACGCTGTATTCATGTCAATATTCACCTCTGTTTTTTTAGCTACAGGCTTGTCAGTCAGCTAGGACGTAAGAGACCATTATCTTCATTTGTGCTCAAAGGACCTCAGTATTTAATCTATTTATGGGCTTTGGAGCTGTCCTGGTTTAGGCCGGGATGGAGCTAGTTTTGTTTTCAGCAGCTCCCGTGTTTTGGCTTTAGTACGTGAAGAACGGTGATAGCACACTGATGTTGCTGGTTGCTGCTGAACCACCAAGGACATTTTGCTGTTTTCCAGGTTTTGCTAACGTGAAGGGGCAAAAACTTGGGAGGGGTAGAGACAGGATAGTTGATCCAAACTGGCCAAAGAGAGTATTCCATACCATAGACGTCATGCCCGGTATAAGTGAGGGTCGGCTGGTGGGCCACTAGGCTTTTGAGACCCTTAACTTGCCTTAATTGTTAAGCTTCCCTTTGGGTTGCTTTTGGTTTCCCTATTTTTCTTTTTTGTTTTTCGTTCGTTTGGCTGTTTGTTCCCTCGCCTGCTCTCTCTGGAACTTGCTCTTCTGGGATAGCTGGGGGGGATACCCCTGCTCCCTGACTGCTGCTTGGGATGGGCTGTATCAGTCATCAGGTGGTGAGAAATTGTGCATTGTTTGTTTTATATAGTCCTTATATTATCCTTATATATATTATTATTATAATTATTAATATATTTTTATATTTTTCCTTTGCTGTCCTGGTGAACTGTTTTTATCTCAACCCGCGAGTTTCCCTTTCTCTCCAATTCTCCTCCTCATCCCAACGGGGAGCAGGGGAGTGAGCGAGCGGCTGCGTGGTATTGGGTTACAATTTGGGGTTAAACCACGACAGGAGCATCTTGAGATTTAAATACATACCTTTAGCTAGGATCTGCACCTTAACACACAAGATTGTGGCATTTGGAGCAGACGGGGTTGAAAAGCCCGGGGTATGCGGAGAGACCCTTACAGCATGCATAAGGGCTTTTAGGATGTGCTGTACTGAAGAGGCATGGAGGATGAAAGGCTAAAAGAAGCAGTGTGACTGTAGCATCTAATTCTCAGCCTTCTACTTCAGTCTTTATCTTGCAATATCCATCGTATTGTTTGAGTGCTAGTCATAAAGAGTAGACCCCACCTGGAAGGGATGATCATTTGCTGAGTGCCTGCAATGCCCTTTGAAGACAATAAATAGCTTGAATACTTTGCACTATTTAGGCAAAAGAAATCTCATGCACTGCAATTCAGTAGCAATTGCTGCAGCACAAGACTTTCAAGAGGATCCTGCAACACAGTGGGAAGGTGCATTTGACAGTATGATTTAGAAGTGTATTCTTCCCCAAACCCCTGAACAGCTCTTTGTTCAGATAAAAAGGGAATTTGTATTCTCACTGATAATACTGACAGGGCTTGGGGCTGCAACATTGTCATATCTTGTAGTCTTGTCCCATATCTCTTGATACATGGTATATTTTGTAAAAATTCACATGACTATCTGATGCCCTCTGTTTTCATGAATTGAAAAGCTATTATTGCTCCTGCTATGAACCTGATTCTAGTTTTTAAAGCAGTAGAAAACAAAACAACACAAACAAACAAACAAAAAAATCCTCTTTATCAATTCTGGAATCAGGAAAAGAATTTAAATGAAATTATAATTTTTTGTAAATCTGATTTGTAAGCCAATGTAATTCTTCAAACTTACTGGCTGTTGTGGGTTAACCCCAGTGGGCAGCTAAGCACCACACAGCCACTCGTTCATTTTCCTCCAACATCCCCAGTGGAATGGGGGAAGAGGAAAGGAAGAGTAAAATCAAGAAAACTTGGGGGGTCAAGACTTAAAAAAAAAAAAAAAAAAAAAAATAAGTGAAGGGTAAGTGGAAGGAGAGAAATAAAACAAAACAAAATCAAAATCCAAACAAATCAGGGATGTGATTTAGTGGGGGACTTGGTACTGATAGGTTAACGGTTGGATCCGATGATCTTGGAGGTCTCTTCCAACCAGAACAATTCTATGATTCTATGATTCTATGAAAACAAGTGATGAAAAGGCAATCACTCACCACCTCCCACGGGTAGATCGATGCCCAGTAAGTTCTTGAGCAAAAGATGGCTAACCCCCTTAAAGCCCCCTCTTTTCCCCTTTATTGCTGAGCGTGACATTATGTGCTGTGGTGTATCTCTGATTAATTTGGATCATCTGCCTGGTGTGTCTTCTCCCAATAGACTGTGCACTCCCCAGTCTATTCACTAGTGGGGCAGAGTGAGAAACAGAGAAGACCTTGATGTTCCGCAACTAATGTTCAGCAAAAGCTAGAATATCAGTGTGTTATCAGTACTGTTTTGGTCACAAATCTAAAACACAGCACCGTATGAGCTGCTATGAAGAAAACTAACTCTATTCTAGCCAGGCCCAGTACACTGGCATATTTCTTCATGGTTTTTGGCAAGTGGATTCACCAATACTGGGACTGGAAATTTCTAAGTCAGTCACAGAAGTTAGGCTCCGTTTCTTTTGCTTTCTGTTTAAATCTGTGTACCTGACTTTCTTAGGCTTATTTTAAATTTTCAACCAACCTATTGTGGTTTAAACACATTGTTAAAGTAAAATCTTGAAGTAGCCTAAGGAACCTTCAAATTACATTCTCAAAGTAAAAGGAAAGACTAGCTGACTGGAGACAGGGGGAAACAGAGGAGGAACCTGTATACTCACATAATCTACTATTTTTCTACTGTAGACAGAGGTAAACCACTTAGGATTGACTCATAGAACCTAAAACTGGGGGACATAGTTTTTCCTATGTTCTCAGAGTAGAAAATGGAGAGATGTAGATATTCCAGGCAGTTACGAAGAGCACCCGAATTAGAAGCCTCAAGTTATACACTTTGCTTAATTGTTTCAATTGCAAATTGCAATTTTAAATACTTCTTAAATTACTATGAATTCATTTTTCCTCTCCATATGAATTAGAGTTTGGGACTTTTGTCTGATATTTTCTTCTGATATACCTTCATAAGCAAATACTGTGCTGCAATGGGCTATACTGTAGTATGCTTTCATTCTACACTTCTTGCCCTGCAAAGATTTCTCAGAGGCAACTGCTTTTGTCTGCTTCTAGAACCATTAAAAGTGTCTACATTGTGCTCTCAGGCTGGCATTACAACAGCAAAAAAAATACAGAAGGCAGTAGTGACTCAGACTCATTTTAAAATGCTGAATTTAGCTAATTGAGTCACTTTAAATAGTAAATCTGACTAGTCCATCTTCTATGCAACAATCTGAAAAATTGTACAAGAAATGAGCAACATTTAAATGAAAGAGAATCCATTTCTACATGCAGAACCCATGGTCAAATGTGATCCTGTTGCTGCACAGTAGCATAAATGGAGCAGACACAACGTGAAAGGAAATTTGACTTTTTTACTTGCATCAGTTGAAACAGAATGGCCATTTTTCCACTGCATGTAAAATTCTGTAATGTCTATGTATTTCAGTACACATAATGGTGTCTAGGTCAGTACAGAAGGAACAATTATTTGGCTTAGAATTTACTCAATAAAATTATTAGAGCTGTTAGGAACATTTTCAATTGTATGGAGTTACCTAAATATATGTGATTCATTTGAACTTTCTCTCTATGCATGTTCTGGAGTCTAGGAATGAACAAAGATTTAGTTTCCAACTCCTCTTCAGCCAGTATATTGTATGAGAGCCTTTACTCTAAATAAGGTGAAACAAGGACTCAAAGCAAAGACTGAAACCAAAGTTATCCTCTATGCTAGGTCAGTGTCCATGAATAATCATTGTGGTCTCATTTTTTGGGGAAAAAAAGAGAAGATTTTATTACAGAATTCTCTTGATAATTTAAGGGTTATTACACTAGTATATTCTTCCTCCTTCTTCACTTCCACCTAAGTGCTGATATTACTATATCTACTTTCTTCATATCTCAGGTTTGCATGTGTTTTCCTCCAGTAGCAGTATGCGACAGCTCTATGAAAATAATGGAAACAGTTAAACAAAAAAAAAAACACATATATTTGTTGAAAGAATTTATCTTCAGGTTTGTGATCAACAAAATATAAAATGGAAATATAAGTGGCTAAGGGATGAGCTGAGAGATGAATGATGCATTGTTTTTTCAACCTATGTTTACATTCTGTGAACACATGAAATGGAGTAGCTGCCCCATCTGTTACCACTTCTGATCTTAAGTGTATGTCTTTGGTGCACAGTAGTGAAATATCAAAGTTAGTTCTAATTTAGCTAACCTGCTTACTGGAAAACATATTATTCCTGGCAGCAAGTTTATTTAATCCATTTCCTAGCTGTAAACTATGCTGGATTAGCTTTACTGTGCACTGCAGAATGCAGAAAGTGATATCCAAAGAGGGCAGGAGACCACAGCATAGGGACAAGTCATCTCTTCCTTCCAGGTTACATTAATTTCATCTGTTCATTATTCACAGTGCATTGGCCTGATTTTTCTTTAAACAAGTTTTATCAGGCTCTGGTCTGTGGGTTTCTGTAGAGCCTCTTTTGATTTACCCCAATGTCAATGAAAGAAGGATAAGGTTACATAGCTCTCATGAGACACCTAGTCAAAAGATGCAATAATAAAGACAAATGGATGCATTGTTTTATGGCTGTTACTATGTCACCAGACAAGGGCTTTGAGTCAACTCAGCTAGCACCATTGTGAGAGGAAGAAAACCTCTGTATCTTGATCTAGCTTTGCTTGAAAAGGAGATAAGATTGCTGCATAAATCTCCCATTGCCAAAAACAAAATTACAGGAACAGAATCTGCAAATATCTCGTCACAATTCACCAGCAAATTACTGTGGGTGACCGTGTTTACTTTCTCCAGGAGATGTCACTCAAGACACTGGTAAATGTACATTTCAGAAGTTTGCAGTAAGAATACAGTCGGAATGTACCGTGACATAAAGCTCTGTTCACTCCAAAAATACCTTGGCCTATTTCAATAACATTACTGCAATATGTACGTGTCAGGAGTGAGGAGCACAGTTTTCAGTTCTCTGTAAAATACACTTGTTTGCACCAGTCCGTTAATGAGTCATCATTTATTTACATCCACAAGAGACCGATGCTCCGAAGGAGTCCAAAGACTGAAGAGAGAGATTTGGAGAAAAGGACAATTCATACAGGAGTTATTGCAGCTGGGAGGAACCAGATACTGCTGGCAGTTTACTACATATGCAATTTACATACCGATTTATGCTACTGTTGGATTAAAAGAAGTAGCCTATAAATATCTAGTAGTGTTTCATGTTACCAGGCATTCAAATCAGACTCGGCAACCACTTTTAGACAGAAAACAGATCTTTTTGCTTCTGAACTCAAGGCAAGGCAAGGAAAAAGAGAACGGGAATGGGAAAGAGAAGAGGAAGGAAAAAAGGGAAAAGTGGGGAAAAAAATGGGGGGAAAAGCGAGAATGGGGAAAAAAGAAAAAAGAATGGGGGGGAGGAAAAAAGGAAACAGAGGACAGGGGGTATGAAATACTGAACTTCAAGAAGACAAAGATGGTTATGAATTTTTTTCTTCTTTTGTAGCTTCCTCAGTGCTCTCAGGAAACCTTTACTTTGAGCAAACATTAGAGAGAAACTTCATGATTTAATAGATGAAAAGCATTAGAAAGAAACTGTATGAAGGAACAAAGATGGAGTGTTAGTGGGAAGCAAAGACAGCAACTGGGGAATGAAAGAAGCAGAGAAAAGGGAAAAACAGAATTAAGGTTGTCTGTGGAGGTTCTCCAGAGAACAAGGACACTGGGCCAAGAAAAGTGCAGTGGAGATTTTGCCTGGCTGTGAATACAGATACAGAAGACGACTGGAGTTCTCAGAAGGCAAAAAGAGATGAACTGAGAGCCGGTAACTTAGCATAAATGAACCATCATGGGATGGCTAAGATCATGTGGAGGAAAGACTACCCTATTGATCTCAGATTCTCTGTTAGCTCAAGTGGGTAGAGTCTGGGTTATCGATTTATAAACTCCATCCTTGGTGAAGAACAAAGATTATCATCTAAATCTCTATTTTTTATGATTACCATGAATAGCCCAGCACAAAATATTATCACACAAAAATAAAGAGTTACAACTATAGTGGTAAACAAGAGAGAGCCAGGGACCCATTCCCTGGTTCTGTGGTTAATTGAGATGGTTTGGCTGTATTCACACTGTTGAAATCTCTAAGCCTCCAAAACAGTGCACTTGAGAGCTGCTTTGAATACTGTGTGCTGGCTTAAAACTATTTGGGAGACTCATACTTGGCCCAGATCAAAACTTTGTCAAGGGCTATTTTAACCTTTTAACTGTACTGACAAATGGATTCCCCAGCACTGTTTACATTCCCAGTACTGACATAGCCACTTTGTAAAATAATTAAGTACGGAGCCAAACAGTGAGAATAAGTTTACTGGCTATAAACTGTAGAACTATAAAACTATATAGTTATATGGTTGTTATATAGTTTTTGCCTGGAGGAAATTTAGGTGTTGCCATTAAGATTTAAGCACAAAATTCATAAAACACAAAATTGCCAAATGATTTCACTGATTCAGCAAAAACTTGCATGTAAATCCTCTTAGTAGACTTTACATTTGTGGTGAAGTAGAATTATACAAAAAGATGAATGCAAAGGCAAAATAGAAACTTTATATTTTAATTAAGATATATATTTGGCTAGCTATTTTCTTGAAAATATACACTTACTTGTTCAGCTATAGCATATGTAAGATGTCCACACACAAATATATTCATACCCATATCCATATATGTATGTTGAACAGTGCAGGCATGTGGTTAATGATTTAGTGTAAATTAAAATATGAAACTATCAGTGGTGTCTGATTTTCCAAAGCTGTTGCTGGACGTCTTTTTAAGCATGCTGCATGGTATGATAATGTACAATTTAGCTTACTTGGATTATTTTCTGTGAGACATAGTTATAGTAAGAGACACCCAGGCATTCTACAGGAACAAATCCTAGCAAAGCTAAAGGAGTCAGACTCTCTAGAGAAATAATTATCAGGGATTATAGACCAATCTGGCAAGTTGTGGGTGGAAAGTGGAATTTAAACTTCTGGAATCCTTGTGCTGAGAATGGACGAGCTCCAAAGAAGCCTGCTAATGACTCTGGTTTATAAAAATCCAGTATGTCTTAAATTTTTATATATATTTCAAACATACTGTTAAAATATAAAATTTAATTCATAATAATTAATTCAACCTGGAAGAAAGATAAATAAACAAAATACCCTTTTTCTCTTGCACAGAAGGACTGTGTGCCCCATATTGAGGTCATCACTCCTTAGTTCCGAAAAAATTGCCAAAAAATACATCACAGAACTTGTCATTTCCTTCAATGTATCATTTGTTTAATTTTATTGTTTATGAATTCTACAGTTCTATGAGATTTTTTCCATTCTTAGCTTAGCCAAAAGAAAAGAAAAATCAGTTTGGGATTCCAGATAATTTTTGTCCAAATTGTAAATCGCTAATATCTGAATGATTGAGTGTTAGAGGTTATAGCTTTTACTGTATTCTAAACTAATCTAAATCTTTTCTTTGAGTGTAAGAAAAATGAAAACTATCAAGAGAATCAGTCTTATATCGAGTGCTAATTGGTCATAAAATAACACAAACATCATGAGCAATACAAATGGTCTTTAAGTGCCATAGGTTAGCTCCATTAGATTAATGAGCCAACGGCTCCAACTTTGATGCCTGTTCTAATTATGCATGATTCACCATTTCTTTCAAAAGAAAGACATCTAATTAATTAGGTACAAAATGTCATCTATAGGTCATTGACAGCAAGGAAGATCACCGCTCACTTGGTTTAGTCTTCAGGCAAAATTATTATTCCTCTGGGATTGCCACCAAATGTCATTATTGAATCAAAAAGACCTCTTGCAGTAGGAAGATTATAGAAAAGAGAGAAAAAAAACCCCACAAGTCCTTTCCTTTCCACTCTGACTCATACACAGAATTATCTATCCGACCTTAAGTAGGTAAATACAATACTCCTGAGATGCCACAAAATTTAAGACTCCCTTTTAATCACATAAAATAAAAGGATGTTACAAAGTCCAAAGTGTTTCGTAAAGCTCTTAAACAGTGATGTTAACTGCTGAAATATCCCAGTAAAAAAAGTTAGTTGAAAGTTCCCCCATTTCAATCTGATGAACTCTCACTTTCAACTCCCAAATTACAGGCTTGAAATTACAGTTTCCACTTGTTTTTCAAAATGTGAAACTGCAACATCCTCTGAAACGTTTGTAAATTTTCAGATTGATTTAGGGCCTGATCCAACTGCCATTGATTTCAAGGCCCTAGTTTGGAAAAATTAAGGACTGATTAGTGAATCCATATTATACAGCTGCTAGTCTGTTACATTACTTTTAACTTATGGAAAAGTCACTGAAAGAGGCTTATTTAAATTGTGTATCTCATGATATTGAAAACTAAAGCTGGTTTATTCCAGCTATTCTGTCTATAAACGAGAAGAAATGCTATCACTTGCAGCTTGCAAGGAGATAAAAACCTCTGTCAGGTATTATCTCAGTTTGATTTATTCTCCTTTTTCCAAATATAAAAGCTTAGATTGTTGATAGAGCAGTGCTAGTTAGACAATCTATAGGCCTTTAAAAGCAATGCAGTTGTCGAGCTGACTAGAATACGAAATTTACATTCAGCACCATAGTGTGAGGTATTAAGATGCACTTTCATTTTAAACTGTGATGGAAAGTTAAAAACATTTTAATTTATTCTTTTTGTGAAGTAAATACTTGGTTTATCTTGCCAAGGGATTTTGTTTGGATGAAGTCTTAAAGTTCTGTTCTGTCTTCATCACTAAATTATACCATATTTCATACATGTTGGAGCAATAAAGTTGAAATGATACTTTGATAATATCCTGTTGGCAATTATGATAAAATTGATATGTTGCAGCAAAATATTTTAATTTCATGGGATAAGCATTTTCTGACAGAAAACAGGTTAATCAGAAAGACATGAAACAGCTCTATTATTTCCTAACTGTTATCACCCCAAAGAGAGTCCCTATTTATTTTATGGTCTACAGTTACCAAGCATATAAAGAAAAATTCACTTTTTTTTTTTTCCTTCTTCCCCCCCCCCCCCCCATTTTACCAAATGGAACAGAATAGGGCAGAGGACAACCTTGTGGTCAGTTTTCTAGCTTCTAAACTCAGTAAGAAGTTACTATCCAGGAGACCTGCAGCAAATTTTACTCGTGGGTTTCTGTCACTTTGAGCTCCATTGCCATGTGTCTGTTTACCCCAAGCTTTATTTCTGCTCTACGTCATGGGAAGCTGATACAGAGACCACATAACTGCAGGTGTCTTGCCAAACCAAACGAAACCTAACCACTCAACCAGACTGCAATCATGTATGCACATAGAGGAATTCTCATTCATGGGATCTATGGACATCCCCAGGCAAAGCAACAACAACAAAGCAACCTCAGAGGAAGACTTGGAATTCAGCCCTTCCAGTATTTAGAAATGATAGAATAAATTTCTGGTTTCTCTCTGGTCAGAAACAGCAAGACAATTTCTCTTAGTGGGAGATGCAGAAAGGAAATTTTGGGGAAATTCAGAAGGACTGATTGTCATCTAAATTTACCCTTGAACAAATGTGATCTAAACATTAGAGACTGATTTCTGTATTCTTAGATCAGAAATGTCCCAAGTATGGATGATTTATTTTAAATATAGGATTAAAAATAAATCAAACCTTATTTACACTGAAGCAGATTTCCTTATATGATCTGTGTACTTGGTAGTCAACCACAAGTGAGTCACCATAACATGTACAACATAGAGGTCTCTAGGACATTCAATGACAAATCCCTTCCTGAAGTCTTCCAAGGCCCCGTGCAACATGGAATCAAATCAAATTTTAAATGTCCTCAAAGAGGAGTTATACCAGAGTGCCTACTAAGTTGGATTCTAGAGCAAGGTATGTATTATCAGATTCAGGAGATACTCCAAGTTCCCATGTAAAAACTTTGGAAAGGATTGTGGATTTTTATTTACAATGTGACATAAGAATGAAATTCAAGCTTGTCCTATGGTTACAATTATGATGTAGCTAGGTATCAGGTCTGTGCCTGCCTGCTCAGCCAGTGTCATTAATTCTCTGGGTGGTCTGTGCATTGATGACGAGTTTGAGACTGAATTCCTAGTCACTGTCACAACAAAGCATTTGACTGGTGGTTATAGGAGTTCTCCAAGTAAGAATTTTGGTCTGCCCCAGAGATTGTCCCAGGTAGCTCCTGCTGCATCCGGAGCAATTAATAGGCACCATTTGTATGCTTGAGTGAGCTGGGTAGAGAATCTGACCATCCCAGAGATTTGCCCAACCAGTTTCTGCTGTATAACTGAGCAGACTTAGACAGGGTACTCAGTAGAAACTCTCCTGGAGATGCAGAAATGGTCACGTAGGACAGTGTTTTGTACACAGAAAATTAGGAGGTGTTTTGCAAATAATTTAAAGTGCTCAGCACTGATGGATCATACTTGCTCTGGAGTACTCAGAGATGACCACAGGGTAGATGGGCATCAGAAATTAGCAAGATAGTGGTTTTGGAGTCTCATCCATTCTGGCTGAAGATACCACTGCAAAGACCCTTGTAACAGAGACTCCTGTCATCTTATGGATAGCTAACGAGATTTCATTCCTCACATAGATGTTACCCTGTGCAAAGATCCCTGTATGCTTTTAACAAACAATTAGTCTGTTAGTGTCTGTACAACAAAACCATCCTTGCATCCTGTTTTTTTTGGTCTATAAGCCTCTTTTCCTTGTTTCCTATATGTTCTGGTTTAGGCTGGGACAGAGCTAGTTTTGTCTCCAGCAGCTCCTGTGTTTTGGTTTTAGTGTGTGAAGAATGGGGATAGCACACTGATGTTGCTGGTTGCTGCTAAACGACCAAGGACATTTTGCAGTTTCCCAGGTTTTGCTGGTGCAGGTGCAAAAACTTGGGAGGGGTAGAGCCAGAATAGTCGATCCATCTGGCCAAAGAGAGTATTCCATACCATAGACGTCATGCCCGGTATAAGTGAGGGTCAGCCTGTGGGCCACTGCCCTTCACGTTCCCTTCTTTTCCCTTTTTTCATTAATTTGGGCCTTTTTGTTCATTCTTTCGGCTGTTTGTTCCCTCGCCTGCTCTCTCTGGAACTTGCTGTTCTGGGATAGCTGCTGGGGAACATCCCTGCTCCCTGCCTGTTGCTTGGGACTGCCTGTATTGGTCATCAGGTGGTGAGAAATTGTGCATCATTTGTTTTATATATTCTATTATCCTTATTATTATTATCATTATTAATGTATTTTTATATTTTTCCTTTGCTGACCTGGTGAACTGCTTTTATCTCAACCTGCGAGTTTTCCTTTCTCTCCGATTCTCCTCCCCACCCCACCAGGGAGGGGGAAGATGAGCGAGTGTCTGCGTGGTATTCAGTCAGCATCTGGCGTTGAACCATGACACTATCGCAAGAAGATCTTTGTACATGGGCCAGATTTGTTCTTTGAGATTCAAACTGGGGTAGTTCAGACTAGTAGGGGATATCATGGCGCCTACTTCATACGCTATCTGTGTGCCATGGAGTCACTTTCTAGTCCAGACACAGCCCAGATAAATATATATTTCTTTATGTAAATTTCTCTATATAAGAGTAAAATGGGTTTATGTGCATAAAAGCTTTGTTAGCTTGAATCAGAACATCAAAAAAACTCCTCCTTGCTTAGAAACAGCTTGTAGAAAAAATCAGTTCTGATGCTGATGACTTAGGTCTCTTAAATATTTGCAATAGGGTCTTGAAAATTTTCACCTAATTACTTGTTTTGATAGGAAAGTGTATGTGAAAGTAGACAAGTAAACAGATATAAGTAGGCAGCAGCACCATTATCATTATCATACTATTATTAATGTATATAGTTGTAAATATTTTGTCTGTGTTTTCTCATGTTGCACAGCAACAGTTTGTATTGCAGATAATCAAGAAGTTCAGAGATTTCAGTTTGTCTTTAATGGCTACTTCATGCACTTAATTTGTTTTCTGCATTCCTTTGTGGTGATTCAACTGTTTTACACCTAGGAATATATATTTGAAGTGCTGTTCTTCAACTAGAACTTTCTGATATTCAGAGATTACTTTTATCTGCAGGGAAAAGCAATGGAAGTGAGAAGAAAAGACTCTACATGGCAAGCTTGGAATCACAGGCTGGAATTCTCTGCTACACAACAAGGCAAAGACTGATATGATCTGCTAGAGAAATTTCATGATCCTAATGAAGAGCCGAAGAAATAGTTTGCCAACCTGTACACCGACTTCAGCAGGCTATCAAAGGCTTGCAAATCAGTTTAGCATCTGGCCTTTGAAAATTTAATCAGGGAATTACAAGTGTTGGTAAATTAGGGCCTGATTTTGCTGACCTTTAAGTCAATGAGAGTTTTGCTGTTGAGTTAATTGGAAGCAGAGCTAGGTCCTTTGTATTTCAAGGAATCATACATAACCACATGTTGCAAACAAAATCACAACTTTTCTCCACCTGCTTTAAAACTGACTATTTTCATGATAAATCAGAAAACAATTTTCTGTTTTGGAGTGGCAACCTTATTTACACTCTGCAGTGAATCCAAAGATAGCCAAACCCTTCAATCTCCGTTCTTCTCCATAGAAGAACTTAATAATGAATGAGAAATGTCTGAAAGAGGTTCAGGAATTATCACAGGTAGAGGCCACAGAAGGAATGAGTAAAGGAAAATAAAAATAAAATATATACATTGTCCTTCTTTTTCCATAGTCTTCCATAACTTTCAGCTTGATGAAATCTCATTTTTCTTATGGAGTATATGTTATAATACATTCCAGCATCTCCCTTAGCTGTGGCACCTAGTGAAACCTTGATTCTGCTACCTTCTTTATGTAGGTGGGCTCAAATGTGGCAAACAGTGCAGGTTTTGCCACTCTTTACAGTCTTACACTTCAACACTGAAATGACAGTTGTATTTTGACCCCCAAGATACAGCACATCAGTTAAGAAAGTGGATGGAGTAGGAGTTTCAGGGAACTTGTTTGCCATGGTACACAGTTATGATACACTATTTACTTTGCTTCTTTCTAAAAGGAAAAAACAAAGCTGGAATTTTGGCTGTAAGGACCATCCTCTTTTGAGGTGCTCTCTATATGTGTGATTGGAGGTCACTAAGGCAATTGCTGGAGCAGTCTTCTTCACTGAGCTCAAACTTGAGTTGGAGAGTATTGTGCTCTCCCATCTGAGGCATCAGATATGTTGTTTGTGACCTGGCTCAGCTCAGAAGACGTAAAATATCATCTCTTCATAGTAAAGGGAGCAGTTGTACTCGTAGATGGCATTTACAAGGCAGTTTGTGTGTTCAGACCATATAGTAGTAGGCTCTAACATTGCAACACCTCCTTTGACTATCTCCATTAACTGTGTCTACAAAGGTAGAAAAGAGGGACAGAGGGGTGAAGGTTGATTAGATCTATGCATTGCAAGAAGCCAAAGCCAGGACAAAATCCAACTTTTGTTGTAGCTTTAAGGAGGGACAGTTTCCCTCCTCCCTTGCAAGCCAATTGGTCTGTTTTTTGGTAATCTAAAGTAAAAGTCCAGGTTGTGGACATGAGCTGAGATACTGCTGATTCCTTTGACCTTCCCTTCAAATGGAGGATTTTTGTAAGAGCCCAATCAATTGAAGCTCAAGTGAATCAGCTGTAAAAACTGCTTCATATTTTGTAATCTTTCAAATGAATGCACTGACAAATATCTAGGTTTAAAAGAAAGGAGTCAGAAATGATCTTGTATTTGTTTAGGATTGTACACAATGTGTTAGCAACAGCAATCAATACCTAATTACCAGTCTATCTCTGAGACCACAGCCCTCTCTATTCTAATGTTTTCCACAGAGATAAGCCACTTGCTGCATGACCTGAAGTATTGTTTTGACAGTTCTGCTTCAAACATGACAGTGAACGTCATGCTCCAAGAATAGCCTCCATCCTCAAAAAAAAACCCAAGCTACAGCAAAGATAAAGTTGTAAAGTTGTGGTTAAATGCTAGGCATAACTAAACTGAGAAAATCACTGTTGCTCTGTGGTAAGAATGTTCATTCAAAACCAGCTGCTACTTAGAGCCCACATTTGCTTTTTACGCTCTTCAGGGTACCATGAGCGCTCCACTGAAATTTTATCCTATGCACTAAATAAGCATGCAGTTATAGACCACATGCAATTATAGTCATATTTAATATAACATTTAGGTGCACTGTACACAGGCTCTTTCATGGTCTGTTTTCTGACCAGTGCTTTTACAACACAAATGCTGAGCAGTACATGCCCTTCTCTGTGGGCCTGGTTTACCAAAGTCCTGAGGATTTTTTTGATATATCACTGAAAAGGGAAGGAGAGTGTTTGTTTCTGCTTGCGCATACGCTTTGAAAGAGCTTATTTAGAATGATTGGTCAGGAACATTGATTTCTGACAAACTCAATGGTCAGATTCTGTTTTCAGGAAGTAAAACATCTGAGGGTTCTGTCCTGGATTGATTATCTGGACCGCGGTGGTAATTTGTACACCACTTACTCAACAACACTGGCATACAGTGATAGACAAGGAGCCTGCAGCTAGGGACCAGAGACTCACTGTGTGAGGCACAGTACAAATATAATTTAAACCAAAAATAAAACTTGTTTCTGCTGCTGACTGACTTCTGAGAGAAGTTTCATGGACTCTGACATAGGTCTTTTCTTGTCCATTTAAAAAAAATATTATTATTATTTTTAATCTATTTTTAATGCATTTTGAGAATACATACTACAGGGTGCATTAGAGTACAGAAAAGAACAGGATTTTAGTATATGTAGCTGCATTTTAAAAATGTTTCATTTGTTATTCTGTGTCACATGATGATATTTATATCAGAGGAGTGTGGTAGATATTTCAGTTCCTTTGTACTGTTACATGTTATTAAATATTTAAACAGTGAACACACAGTGGCTTCACAATTCAATAGGTTTTAGTCATGTCATCTGCAAAAATTTTGACACTGAACTCTGGTTTGTTTGGTTCCTTTTTTAGCTTTGAGTAGTGCTTCTGAAGTAACATTTACACTAACATTTTTTTAATACTACTGCCAGACTGTTAATAAACAGTGAAGGATTTCCAAGGTCTTTACGGAATTAAATTCTACCTGAGCAAAGCCAGTGATGAGATGCAGATTAACTCTATCTAGCTTTGGTAAATGAATCTAGACTCACAAGTCAGTAGACTTGTTGATGAATTTGCTACCCCTAATGAGTCCAGAGACAGTCATCTCTAGAGCCAGCTTTAGATTTGAGTTTCCATTTTAGGAGCCCAATCACAGCAGTAGGAGCTGCAAGTAATTCTGTAGCTAACTTAAGCACGTCAGCAAAATGCAGTTGGAGGTTAATCTGTGGCAAGGAATGAAGGTATAAGTATAAATTAACTTGTACGTACATAGCTGTCAGGTAGGTGGGTAAACAGCAGTCAGGCTTTCATCGTTTTCAGCCCAGCTCCCATGTCGATTTTCCAAGAAGCAGCCTGAACACAAGAAATAATTTTAATGAGATACCTATTCAGATAGTAAAACCCTCCTGAAGGTCATACTTGCCTATCCTGCAGGCATTATTTTCTCACTACAAAACTGCACATAAAAAGCAAAACAAAACGAAGCATCATCACTGGATTTCCCAAGATCAATCATTTTTACCATATTCAGAAGACTGAACATGAAAGGCTGCACGTAACAGAACTTACCCAGCAAAATCTACCATAACAACTCTTCCACAGCCTCCAGGTACCAAAGGGAAGAAAAAATTTCAGATATCCTTAGCTGAATCCATGAATAGCAGTGATTCACCTGTGTATCTAAGACTATGCATGTAGTTATCTAATCAAATGTAGGGGCAAATAGCTAATTCACAGCCTAATAATTATCATTAATTTTTAAAATAAAAGTTTTTAAAGTTTTCTGCTTTCCTGACTTAAATTATTGTAGTCTGTGAACTCTTTACCTTGAAGACAAAAATTGCATGAAGTTTTTGGAGTTATAGTGCTCATAAGATAAGATCACTGATGTCTAAATGTGTAAGTAACTGAACTTGCATCCAGTTTTAAACACTGTCAGAATTTTATAAAACATTTTATTATGTAAGTGAATCCCTGCAGTTGGCTCTATGTGTTCTAAGCCAGTAGCTGAACTTCTGAGTTGCTAAATATGCAGCTCTAAGAGCCCTGAATGGCTAGATGTCATGGGAGAAACTGTAACAATATGTGAATGCTAAAGGATGTGTAGATACCTAGAATGTATAGACGTATAGTTTGTATATTGAGTTAGAAACAAAAACAAGAGAGAGGAAAAGCAATTAATTAAACACCCAGATACACAAGACATAAACAGGAGGTGATAAGACAATAACAGGGACCAGAAGTCTCTAAAATAATAATAAAAATAATAATAATAAAATAATAATAACAATAATAATAAAATAATAATAAATGAGCACCAGGGTCTGGGCATGGATCCTGGATGTACCTAAGGTCTGATCTAGAATTCAAGGGACCTGGAAATATGCATGTGCCTGTAGATCAAGAGAGGGAGGGTATGCATATGCCTGCTAGTTGTGGTTTAACCCCAGCTGGCAACTAAGCACCACACAGCCACTTGTTCACTCCCCCACAGTGGGATGGGGGAGAGAATCGGAAGGGTAAAAGTGAGAAAAATCATGGGTTGAGATAGACAGTTTAATAGGCAATGCAAAAGCTGTGCATGTGAGCAAAGCAACACAAGGAATTCATTCACTACTTCCCATCAGCAGGCAGGTGTTCAGCCATCTCCAGGAAAGCAGGGCTCCATCATGCGTAACTGCTACTTCGGAAGACAAATGCCATCACTCCAAACGTCCCCATCTTCCTTCTTCTTCCCCCAGCTTTATATGCTGAGCATGACATCATATGGTATGGGATATCCCTTTGGTCAGTTGGGGTCAGCTGTCCCAGCTGTGTCCCTTCCCAACTCCTTGTGCACCGCCAGCCTACTCGCTGGTGGGGTGGGGTGAGAAGCAGAAAAGGCCTTGACTCTGTGTAAGCGCTGCTCAGCAATAACGGAAACATCCCTGTATTATCACCGCTCTTTTCAGCACAAATACAAAACATAGCCCCACACTAGCTACTGTGAAGAAAATTAACTCTATCCCAGTCAAAACCAGCACACTAGTGAACTTCAGTCTGTATCAGCTGGAGAGGACGAATGTATTTGTGCTGTGTTACATGAGTTTCTGCGATTGCTGTCTGTGTTTATGTGGGTACCAGTAAATATAGTGTTCTCTACCTCTGTTGATTTGTTTGGTCTGCTGTGTACATAGTTTGTGTGTGTATCTGTGTGTGTGTTTGTATCTGCACCTATAGAGTACCTGCTCAACCTTGCTGCTATCTGGGCCTACAAAAAGGAACAGCAACAAACACTGCAGAGGACAAATCTCCTGAATATCAAAGTCTGATGAATTCAGCTTCCCTTAACAGATACATACAAGTATATGATGACAGCAAGAAGATGACCTTTTCCACAATATGCTTATACCCCTCCAAATGTTGAACATGAAGTGGACACTAGTCCTTGCTACTGTGCCGTCCTTTAACACCCTCCTACAAGAGCCTCAGGACAAGGAGAGGGTCTATATTGTCCTCGGAGTCACTACTCTCTCAAGGCAATGATTCTCTCTCAATATTTACCAGTTTTCCCTACTTATATTTTCTACAAGAAATAACATGAAGGAAATGTAAGGCATCATATTCTGGGTGTTCTTACTGGAAAGGCTGAATTCACCTATTCAGCTATGATATTGGGTAACAGCCATAAATATATGCATTCAAGGTTCTTTCTTCCCTCTCTTCCACACACCCCCACCAAAAAAAAAAAGACAAAAGAAAAAATATCCTCCAACATGTTTTACTCAAAGACAGTCTGTTTGTTCTTGAACTTCTCCCCTTCACAGAGTAGCTCAATAGATTGTAAACAAGTATTTTATTTTGTCAGGAATTGCAGCTCATATTTACAGGATCATGGAAGAGATTCAATTGTTAAAGCCCTTCAGCATCATTCCAGACTTTGATCTTTTCTCCCTTATTTACATGCACTTATTAACAATTATGCTGCATTTTGTTTTGTATGAAAAGAACGCTGACTTGCAGGCTCCCTTACTTATTTCTAGCCCTCCTCAATGGCTGTATCATGTAAAGTGTGAAGCATTCTGAACTCCCATTGGAGTGTATTAGAGACACTCGGTACCTTGCAAGCTATATTTATAAATGAGCAATCTTCTCTATACAGAAGAAAAAAATGGGATTTAAGTGTTCTGTTTTTCATCTTTAATATGCTTTTTTTCCCAATTGCACTTTCCCCCGGTACTCAATTTATTTTGCACTTTATTTACTTGACTTAATCATTTTTAGCAGTTATTATGAAAACTCTCTCCTCCTTGCATCTTATCATCTGATCTTCCATTCTTCTACTTTCTTTAGTCTAATGTTAGCAGATCAAATGACAGGCTTTTCCTCTTGTAGATACCTACAGTATTTACCTCTTTATTTTAACACAATATTCTATCAACTCTGTTATGAAATCTTTTTATCTTTTGTTTGCTGGAAACAGAATGTTTCAGAGTAGCTTGCTATGTAATTGAATAGAAATCTCCTGTCATCCACCTCTTAAATGTAAAGTTTCTGCTATTGTTCATTTTCCATTGAAGCTCTTTTATTTGTCACCAAGTCTTTACATTACTAGTTCTAGAACGATTTTGTCTGCAAAAGTCAGATCAACAAAATATGCCAGTTTGTTTATGCTTAAATTAATTTTTTCTACTGACTCTAACTTGTAAAACTGAGTTGTATCTACTTCTAAATCACTGGTGATGATTCTGAAGTCTTTTTAACAGGCAAAGCTACCCATGTGCATCTTCACAGTAGGTATGAGTTGACCCCAGCTAAAAGCCATTGTGGAATAACCCTTTGTTCAACTTGGGTTAACTGTCCAAGCCATGTCCCTCCAAACTTCTTCCTCACCTCTCCAGACTACTCACTTTGGGAGGAAGAGTGGGAAAAAGAGAAAAAGCGTTGACGCTGTGCAAGTATTGTTGAACAATAATCAAAACACTGGTGTGTTACCAACACTGTTTCGGACACAAATCTAAAACATAGGACCGTATGGGCTGCTATGAAGAACATTAACTCCATGTCAGCCAGACCCGGTACAGAAGTCTGCATAGTAGTAAGACTCTAAGAAACCAATCTGAATAAGCTGTATTGCAAATAACTATGCTTGTGAGCTGCAAACTGGCTGAATGTACTGTGTATCCTGCTGTTTGGAAGAATTCTGAATTAGCTCTGTAGTGCACCAGAGGGAAATCTACTTAAAAAGCTTTTAACTGCTAAAAGAACATGAGTTAATTCCTTTGTATTACATACTCCCTCTCATTTAGAATAAAAAGACAAACTATAAATTACAGGATTATCACTACTGAAACTACTACCAATTAGACACAAGTTGCTCTAACTTGTTTGACAAGTGGCATATGAGTTCCCTCTACACAATATTGCATAAATACCTCAAAACAGTTGTACTTTTGGTCACCTGCTCTGAGACAGTAGAATCAGCTGTGGTAGAAGCATGGAATCCCACGCTCACTTGCGGTATCTTCCTGGGATAGTATAGTCTGTGGCAGTAACGCAGGACCAAGATTTGCAATGAACATGTGAAAGGCCGCAAACTGGTCAGTGGATTTACTATCTCTTTTAAGTAAGCAGCTCAAAAACATCAAATTCAAAAGCCAAATTTATAACTTGATAACTACTTTTTTTGTTTATTTTAAAGGAAGTTCAGAAGCAATAGGAAGAAAGGATATAAATAAATATGTCCCTGACCACCCTTTTCTGGCACGTATGTGTTGTCCTCCAGATTAGCTTTCAGACTGGTATTATTTCAAGGACTTTTTTGTGCATCAGTCACTACAAAGTCCTTCTGGGACTAGAGGGAAGATAAATCCTTCTATTGTCTGTGAGGTGTAGCTCTGTGTGCCTGTGCCCTGCAGGTCTCAGTAACCTCCTGTTGTCTACTGAACCACATTGCTTGTAGACCTCTCGCTCCTTTGGTGCACTTGGCCATCTCATCGTGAATTATGCCACTTCCTCATTTCCATACAGGCTAAGTTCTTCCCTGAGCAGGAGTAATTTTGCCCTCCTAGGAAAGGTTTCATAGTTTGCTTAGTTAACTCTACTACAGTATTCATCGTAGGCATGAGTCTGATCAGTGAAGCTGTTGCCATCTCTGTGCCGGACCTTCATAATCCTGCAGCAAAGCCAGCAGAACATGTATTATTGCTGCTCCTAGCTGAGTTCATATCGAAGCACTCAAGGCACGCTTCATAGTTTGGTCTCCTTGGAAGGCTATAACCTCCAGTAAAGAGATGGCATTGAATAACAGAAGAAGGTAATTTCTTTAACCTCATCAGTTAGATTCAGAAGAGAAAGCCTAAGAGTAGTCATAAATTATAAGCTGTCTTGGATAATGATAGTGTTTAGCACCTTGCACAAAAGGCACTGAGACTTCTCAACATCGTCACAATAAATGACTTAATAAATAGCTGAACTTTGACCACACATATTGACTCTATTTTAAGCAGGGAATGAAGTGTTAAGTCCCTATTTTTCCCGATCTTTGCAATATTGTCTTGAATGCACTCTTTTGCCCTTTTCTTCTCTTGCTACTATGCTGGAAGCTCTATTATAAGAAGGTCAACAAATGGTTGCATTTGAAACTGTGAGTGGAGTGCAGATCTAGAGATGAGCTGATGAGGGCATTGTAGGAGCAGTAGCGCGTCTGCCCTAAGACGGAGCCTGCCATTGCTGTAACTTTGTGCTAGCTGATTCATGGAGCAGCATTAAAGGTTATGGCAGTCAGTAAATAACCTGTCAAACTCCTACTGCTTCCCTTACCCAATTCAAAGGATTCATCAATCTCTGTATTCACTTGTGCTGCACATCTGGATTGCTTATTGATGATCTGGATCATGTTCATCAGTTTCTTGCTCATTTAATGCCTCTATAATCACCTCAAGCCTGTGTAAACCTTTTCAGAACCACTGAGGTGTAAAATATCTTCCCTTTGGTGTTCAAGGTGCCACTCTGTGCATTCTGACTATGCATTTAGCAGTAATATAGTCTAGTATAAGCTCATCTTCCTTCCCCTTCTAGAAGCAGCTTTATTACAGAGCAGTAAATATCGCTACCTGAAAAGACACATAAATGTGCATACACAAAGACACGCACACACACACACGTACATAAACTCAGATACAAAGAAAAGGGTGCCCCCCCCCCAAATTAGACTTTTTAAATGTTATTTTCGATGGAAAATAAAAATACATTTTTTTAACACAATAGATGTTTTAAACATTGTTTTTAGGAATAGGGGTAATATGATTATTCTTTGCTTGTTCAATTTTTCTATGAATTGCTAACTAACAAGGAGGCAGCAGCAGTGCTGATTGATTTTTTAGGTCTGCTTATGGTAATATTTCCTTCAAAAGCCCAACATCCTGGAGAACTTAAACAATTTTTCTGTGACAATTTAATGTAATGCCATATGGGTTATAAAAACAAAACCGCACTATTTTCTCTTTTTTGTTGTAGAAGGAAAAGACATACCGCACTGAGAGATGCCATAAACAGACGAGAGAAAAATATGTGAGTGTTTTTCCTGGAGAGCACCCTCACAAGAACAGCATTCATGCCATCAGCTGTTCCTCTCTGGCTTCCCCAGGACACAGTCAACCTCCAGCAGAGACTCCTATAAATCTGGAAAGGCAGAAGAGCCAGGCATTCCATGAAGCCCATTAAGAACTTCACTGTGATCAATCTATTTTGTGTGGAGAGTGGCTGGATACTTGCTGGTAAAAAACCCTAAGATCTATATCTAAGCAAACTGATAGTACTTACTTAATGTGTTTCTCTCCTCTATGCTCACTGCAGGAGATTTACCTTCCTGTAAGGAAACTGATGTTGGTGAAAGTGAAGATTTGATAATCTTCCTTTGTGTGCTGCTTCCTAGTTAACATGAAAAAAGTAAATGTAACTACTTCCACATTAGATGTTTATTTTTTCCTTCATTCTGCTCTTAGAGGAAATCCCCGGAGCTTTGTGTTCTAGACATAGATATTTGTTATAAATTAATTTTTAAAATAAGGATATGGCTGCTCAATATCCTGCTGAAGCTCAGCCAGACATTGAATACAGCGGTTATGTCTTTATTATTAAATCTGAACTTGGAATAAAAATCTATATAAAAGCAGCCTTCAGTTTTTGCAGAGATTTTTGTGGCTTTTGAGGTTTTTTTAATTCAAAATCTTACTGAAATATGAGGACTTTTCGTGAAACTGTGAATGATACATATTTATCCACTAGAATTACATCAGAACTACATTTTTGGCTTGTGTTTAATTTGAAGAATACATTTGCAGAACTGAATCTAGATATTAGCATACAGATGGAATTGAACAGTATGTCAATACTGACTGACAAAGCAGATAGATTGCTGGTTGCTTTATTTTAGATTAGTTCTAAATTTTCTCATGGAGAATATAAAAATGTAAAAGAGTATTTCAATTTTCTATTTCTTTTAAACTGAGAAGAAAGTAATAATTTGAGGAAAACTAATAAAAGACTGATGTTAGAATATGATTGACATGTGGCTAAAATGTGTTTCAGTTGTAAAGACAGTCCAGTACTAATAAAACAACATTGACTGGCTTACTACCTTCAGGCCTCCCTTGCTCACATATAATTGATTTTGAAACAGTATCCAAAAGAGAAAAGAATGCTGTGTTATGTCTGTATGGATTTTTCCTGTGTTCTACTGTCTTTGTTAAGAAGCATTTGAAATTAAATGGCAATGTATCCTAGGGTGAATATAAATAATTATTTATTTCTTTGCTATTTTATTAAAAAAAAAACAAACCAAACTTTGGAGCTCCACTGTGAAGATAAGATGCTTTACTTGTGTATACTTCCTAATAGGTAAAAATGTGAGAGATGGAGTGAGATAATTTGATGATCTGGGTGAACCAACTTTTAAACTTTTTGCAGCTCTGGAGACAGAAAGAGGATTCAGATGTTCCTTGTTATTAAGGTAAGGTATAATAATGATTTTCATTGTTTATTTGCATAAACACCTCTTATTGTCTGAGTCAGAACATGTGGAGTCAAATCCCAGAAAAGTAAATATTTATATTTGTAATTTTGGTCTGGACTTAGTGGACGGGATTTGCCTGGTACCAAACTCAGCCTCCTTTTATCATCAATAAAGAGAAGCAGAAGGTTCAGGCAGTATTCTTCTTATCCTAAGCTAAGCCCCACACAGCCGCTTGCTCACTCCCGCCCCAATGGGATGAGGGAGAGAATTGGAAGAGTAAAAATGAGAAAACTCTTGAATTGAGATAAAGACAGTTTAATAGGCAAAGCAAAAGCTGTGCATGCGAGCAAAGCAAAACATGGAATTCATTCACTACTGCCCATGGGCAGGCAGGTGTTCAGCCATCTCCAGGAAAACAGGGCTCCATCACGCGTAACTTGGGAAGACAAAATGTCATAACTCCAAACGTCTCCCCTTTCTCCTTCTTCCCTCAGATTTTATTGCCAAGCATGACGTCATATGGTATGGAATATCCTTTTGGTCAGTTGGGGTCAGCTGTCCCAGCTGTGTCCCCTCCCAGCTTCTTGTGCACCGCCAGCCTTCTCGCTGGTGGGGTGGTGTGAGAAGCAGAAAAGGCCTTGACTCTGTGTAAGCACTGCTCAGCAATAATGAAAACATTCCTGTATTATCAACACTGTTTCCAGCAGAAATCCATAATACAGCCCTATACTAGCTACTGTGAAGAAAATTAACTCTATCCCAGCCAAAACCAGTACAAAGGGCTAAAGCAATAGTGGTATAGAATTGTGTTTCTCTCTGTTCAATGCAGACGTACCTGTGGGTGATTAGTTCAGAGGCAAGCAACCGCACTGCAGATGTCTGAAGAAGCTATCACAATTCCCAGCCTATCTGTCATTATAAACCAACACCTCAGCCTCTACATACCACTAACATCTCTCCAGAAGGAAAGGTTTAAATATTAGACTTGATTTATTTACTTATTTCCTACTGCTCATTGGCATTTTTAAAACCTAACATCACTGAAATGAACAGTAAAGCTCTCATTTCTTCCTTTGGACCACAATTTAAACCTGAATGTGTGACATAATTAACAAAATTACAGAAATGGCAATGAACAGACTCATAAGATTTGTTTCTGTTCTGCCTCTTTCCCATCATTATGGATAAGTCTGCACTATAAAACAACGTAGCTCTTCAGAAGACTCAAAACCCCTAGTCTGATCCATCCATTTCAACTCATTCTTGGGCTCCAAAGTCAAGTGAACTAATAAGTTTCCTCAAATGATGGTATGAATGGGCTTTGACTCTCTCCATTTTGTACATTCTCCCAACATCCTCCTTGCAGGTTCTGTACCCTCAAGCACATCCATGTGCCTAAGATATGCAAGACATATCTTGTTCTTATGCTGCAAAAATATTGGTTTAGTGGGTTACAACACAGTTCTCACTGTATTTCAGACACTTTCAATTTTATATTCGGTCTTCAGAGACTCCCACAATGAGTCTCTGGGCCAACTAGTCCATGGTCTGAGTGAAATCTACCTGTTTGAGTGTTTAGAAGTGTTACTGTGAGCTACTCTACATGATCTGACAGAGGAAGGGATGGCGTGGATAATTCCTAGTGTGTATGCATTTAGCAATGGAGAAGTTACCTGTGAAAAACACTAGGCTTAACACAGTGTATCAGAAAGATAATCTAGGTATAATTAACTCTGAATCAGGATGGAATTAATCTCAGCTAGCTTTAAGCATCTACATTTGAGCTACTTCCCTAGACTCCCTTGATATTTAATGGAGGGAAACAGACGTAGGATACAAATCATCTGACCTTTTTAGGCACTTGCCTTTAGAAGAAATGAGATGGACTGTAATGTAATGTAATGTAATGTAATGTTATTATAACTGATTTTCTCTAATGACTGTTCAATAAACTAGGCAAATAGTTGAGATGTAGAAATCTGCATTGCATGTGTCTGAAGTGAGGAGAGAGGCATTTTTTTGAAATAGGTCTCTTCTACATGCTTTAAAATTCACAGGTTTGTGGATATTTTTGCTTTCTACAAGCCATCATGGATGTGCATTCATTAGTTATGACTCAAATTCTAAGTGACTTTAACCAAAGGTGGTTCATGAGATACAGCTTGCTTAAAATTGTGTTTTAAAAGCAACATGTGGTATTCATAGGAATGCTTTATTATGTGCTCTTAGGGATGACATTATAGATCTGATCTCTGCTGAATTATGTTGCCTTCTTACGTTTTCTTTCAGCTAGTTCATGGCAGCAGCTGCTGTCCTATAGAAATTATTTAAGTAGATTGTTTTAACCCATGGTTATCCGTCAATTTTGTGCATGTTTGTGTGTGGGAATAATAGCCTTTGTCTAATAGGTTTGCAGATGTTAATTAAGAAAACTATGCCTGTTGTCATTAGGCTTAAATTCTTTACAGAGAGCTCCTTCACTCCCCTAAAACATTTTTGGGCACCTCAGAATCTGAGAAAAGCTTAAAACCATTTTTAGAGAGCAGCTGTGGGATAAGATGAGCCTAATTGCTTCTCAGAACGAACGAAAACACACATTTGCACCCTGATTAATACCTTTTTGTTGCAAGCTCAAGATTTCAAGGCTTGTCCACATCAAATTAGCATCACAGTTCAGAACAGATTCCTGTTGCTATTGACCTAAAGTATCCATTATTAGCAATAATGAAGCTTCAGCCTTACCTTTGGCAGCTGCTGGGCAATGAGCCCTATGTGTATTAGTGGCGTTCTGTCTTTTGAAGAGGCTCCCTTGTAAGCTTTACAATAAAACCAGGCTGCTCGGGGCTTTATCCGGTTGGGTCTTGAAAATTCCAAGGTTGGACACAACTTCTTTGGGCAACCAGCTCCACCTCTAAGACTACCCTCATGTTGAAAAAGTTTCTGCTTA
The DNA here is from genome assembly GCA_009819775.1 of Phoenicopterus ruber ruber. Classification (NCBI taxonomy): domain Eukaryota; kingdom Metazoa; phylum Chordata; class Aves; order Phoenicopteriformes; family Phoenicopteridae; genus Phoenicopterus; species Phoenicopterus ruber. The sequence continues at coordinate 181,387,499 of CM020215.1, read as the reverse complement.
TATCCAGTCTGGGCATCTCTCATTTCAGGTCATATCCATTATCTCTTGTCCTCCCGCCATGCACCTTTGTGCTGAGTCTGGCTCTGTCTCCTCAATAACCTCCCTGCAGGTACCCAGAGACTGCTGTTAGGTCCCCCTTGGCATCTGTTTTCCAGACTGCATAATCCCCATTCCCTCAGCCTTTCCTCACAAACCAAGTGCTCCAGCACCGACTATTGTAGTGACCCTCCACTGTATTCACTCAGCTTATACACATCTTCCTTGTTTTGAGGATCCAAAACTAGACACAATATTCTACACACCATCTGAAAAGTACTGAGTAAAGGAGAAAAGTCAATTGTTTCTATCAGCTGGCTATGTTCCCATTCATACAGTTCAGGAGGCTTTTTTGCCAGGACGCACTGCTGGTTTACAAGGAACTGGCTGTTCCCTAGGGCTCCCAGGTCCTTTCTACACAGGTTCTCCCCAGCTACTCAGTCTCCAACCTATTACTACAAGGGGTTCCTCCTTTCTAGGTGGAGGACTTCGCATTTGTTCTTGCTAAATTTCATAAAGTTCCTGTCAACCCATTCCTGCTGCATGTCCAGGTGTTTCTGAATGACAGCCCTAATACCCTGAGTGCATTGATTGTGCTTTCTAGGTCAGTATCCTTTGCAAACTTTGCAGGTATGCATATTCATAGCATGGTTTTGTATTTCTGTTCAGACTGATTTCATACTTCTACAGTACTGTATTCAGTTTGCTGCCTACAAGTCCTGGGCTAACCTTGTAACAAGTGGTATTGCAGTTGCCATTGGAAGGCACTGAGCTGCCTTATCTGCTTGGAGTAAGTTAGCTGGGATGAACAGAGTCTGAGAGAAACTGAGATCTTCCTCCACAGTCTGTTCTTGAGAGAAGGTAGAATGATAGGAAGTCTTAGGAACACTGACAGCAGGTGATTGTAGACTCAGTCTACAGCTGAGTAAATTCTGAATTATTAAAAAATATTTAATATTGGATAATATTAATAATTAATTTGGAGGAGGCAAAATCTCCCATCGCGTCGTTGCCCCACCTCCACCAAGGTGGAGGCACAGATATTCCCCATTTCCATTTCATCCCTTTCTCTCTGTAACATTCTTATATTTTAATGCATCCTCAGTTCTTTCTTATTTTTCACCTCTCTTCTCCAGCTGTGATGGAGGATCAAGGGAAAGGGAATTGTTTACAGAATCATAGAATCATAGAATAGTTTGGGTTGGAAGGGACCTTTAAAGGCCATCTAGTCCAACCCCCCTGCCATGAGCAGGGACAACCTCACTAGATCAGGTTGTTCAGAGCCCCGTCCAGCCTGGCCTTGAATGCTTCCAGGGATGGGGCTTCTACTACCTCTCTGGGCAACCTGTTCCAGTGCTTCACCACCCGCATTGTGAAAAACTTTCCGATTTCCAACCTATATCTCCCCTCCTTTAGTTTAAAACCATTACCCCTTGTCCTGTCACAACAGGCCCTGCTAAAGAGGTTCTCCCTATTTTTCCTATAGGCCCCCTTCAAGTACTGAAAGGCTGCAATAAGGTCTCCCCGGAGCCTTCTCTTCTCCAGGCTGAACAGGCCCAACTCTCTCAGCCTGTCTTCATAGGAGAGGTGCTCCATTCCTCTGATCATCCTTGTGGCCCTCCTCTGGACCCGTTCCAGCAGGTCCACGTCCTTCTTACAGAGAGGTAAGGAAATGATGAAATTATGTAGAGGGAACAAAATGATTAGTGGCCACTTGCTGGTTACCATGTACTTGAGGTAATACTTACCAGGAACTCATTGACAGTAGAAAAAAGAAGCTAAAATTTGAAATGTGATGATATTGAGAAAGTGATAATTTTTTTACAAAAAGAGAATTGCAATATTCCAAAGTGCTAAAATCACAGGTTTCCCAATGATGGTTCATGTCCTGAATATTTCAATCAATTTACAGTCTAACCTCAGTAAATACTAGAAAATGTCAAGGAGAGAGTCAGGATAATCATAATTTTGCCCTTTTATAAACAATGCACCAGGAGTCCAACAGCACATACAACCTTTCCTTTACTCATGAACAGCGTAGGATGGTATCTCAACTTTTCATAATCCTGCATACACTATTGTGCTGTTTTATGATTAGAATCATGCTGGATCTAGCCCCTGCATAGGTACAGAAAGCCAGGCTGGCTCATTGAACCCAGCCTTCCTTTGTGGGTTTAGATAAAATCTTGCTTGTAGGATTGTCATAGCTTGAGTATCTTTCTTTGATCCTTTTTTTCTTTCTTTCATTTTTTTTTTCCTTTTTCTTTTTTTTTTTTCCCCCTGCAGTTGCTGCCTCATCATTTAGGGACACGGGAGCCTCTTGCTCCCTCTCCACTTCCTGCCACCAGAGGGGCTGCTACATGTTGATAAGTCACAGAAATACCAAACATTTCAGAGACATGATTAATGGCAATAGCTACTTTGGTTGATGGATTTTGATCCCCCAGCAGAAATCTGGCATCAATCATGTGCCTGAATTTCTCTGTGCTGCTGGATGATTTAGTACCCCATGTCCTATGCTCTACAAGTTCCATTTGGAGCTGAACAATTTTGCTGTCACCTTAGAAGTGTAGCAATAATTTCCACTCTGCTTTAGATTCCGAGGTGTTGGCAAGTAACTGCTCTTAGGACACTCTACCAAGGGGGTCATTAGAACTATTAGAATGGGGAAGACACTCCATTAATTATCCTTTGGCCAGCCGTGTATAACCTCCCTTCCCCCCTCAATTAAAAACAAAGCAGTATTTCTGTATAATTTCGGAGATCTAAGGGTTCTGTCTAATATTTTCTTGTAATCTGTGAACAAAAGCTTGTGTGATGGTATAGAATTCCTGAACTTCAGAATTATTTCTGAACTTCTACAGAGAATTTTTCCACATTAAAATGAAGATGTAAAAGCTGCAAAAGATGTACTAAATCACTTAAGCACTTGAAATCTCAGGTGTATGATCAGTCCTAGATAGGTCCAAACATTTTACAATTATATTAATATGAATTCTGAAGGTGCTAAGTAGACTTCCAACTATTATTAATATTATAATAGTAAAGTTAATTAACCAGTTAATTAAATGTTTTAATAACCTGACAGTAAGTCAATAAAAACCACTAAAATCAAATGAAAAGGATGTGAAAGAAAACAGAAGTTAAAAAAAAAAAACACATCCCACACCAGACTCCCACTAAGTATCTTGTGAACATTAATGAAATTAATTGTTCAAATATGTCTGTGAAACAAAGATGCAGATACAGAGAATTAAGCACAAAGTGGCTTTGACCAAGGTCACAGAACACATCTACGGGAAGGGAGGTCAGGAATTATGAGACTGAGTTCAACAATTTACAGAACCGTTTTTCTGTCTATAATTCTCAGAACACACTAATAATAAACTACATTCTGACAACATTGCAGTTCATCCAAATCAATTTGATATGATGACCATTGTCAAAAATATATTAATATTTCCTTTCTGTCAGGAGAAATTTCTTACACTTCAGACTCTGAACCCGCTAAAGATGACCGAGACAGCTAATGTCCTATAGTCTTGGTTCAACTAATAAATTAGTGCCAGTCTAACTCAAGATTCCTTTTCTGCCTGTGACTTTATTAGCGGTGTTTCCATTAGAAAGACAGGCTGAAAGTAGAGTTGGTCAAGGTTTTCATTTTTTAATCCTGAGAAAGAGGATTTTTCAAAATGTTCAATTGTTTTTATGCTTTCCAGACCTAACTATTAATATAACACAAATTATTTAAGATTTTAAAAAAAAAAACAACAAAAACAAACAAACAACTTTTTAAGGAAATCCTCTGTATGGTTTACTTGCATCCCACCTCTGGCTGCCCAGATATACATGTAATATCTGATATCCCAAGCATACTCATCTACATCTCCTAGCATGTTTAACTAAGCTGCTGTCTGACTTTCACCAAGAACTGTGAATCTGCAGACCACTGCACTTAAGTTTTCTATAGTTTGATAACATTATATAAAACTCATTCTATCTGGTTTGTTACTGGGCTCTTGGCATAAGGCAATGCTTACATGGGGAATCAGGTCTCTTTAAGTGGATGGTTGGTCACCATTCAGATGGAAACAAGAGTGTCTGTTGTAATGATCTTTGCAATGGCAACTTCAGCTGGATTGTGTTAGATTCCCAAAACCACTGTGTTGCTGAGTTCTTACATCCTGTGATTCCCTCTGACCTCTCTAGGGCCTGCAGGATCCTTTGCTGTTGATTATTTTAAAATTTATGGAAAACATCTCCTAACTATCTTAACTACATACTGTCTTACATAATCATATTTGTATCTGCAGGAGGAGTTTGATTGACTATTTACAAGTCTATGCAAAACTTGATTAACTTTGCAGCAGAAAACTGCTGGGGGAGTGTCTCAAAAGAATGGCCAGATTTTCTACTCATGATTAATCAACACACTGAAGAAAACAAATTGGTCCGTGCACAGCAGGAGCTGCCTGGTGGAAGTCTCCAGGGTGGTTCAGAATTCCCACCCAAGAGTTCCAGGACTAATTAGATATGTTGTGAAGGTGACTAGGAGTTCTCCCCATCACCCGTTTTCATGTCAGTCCTTTTTCTCAAACCTGTCCACTGTCTCATCTACACACTGGCTAGCAGAGAGCTGCTGGACCACTGCAAGGAATTGAAGGCCAAGTGCACTGAGTGTGTGTCATGTTTTAACCCCGGCTGGCACGTAGGTACCACGTAGCCACTTGCTCACTTCCCCACCCCACCCCATCTCCCCCACCCCGGCAGTGGGATGGGGAGGAGAATGGAAAAAAGTAAAACTCGTGGGTTGAGATAAAGACGGTTTAGTAGGACAACAAAGGAAGTTAATAATAATAATAATAATAATAACAACAACAACAACAACAACAACAATAATAATAAAGGAATATACAAAATCCAAGTGATGCACAATGCAACAATTGCTTACCACCTGGTGATCAATAATCTGTCCCCAAGCAGTGATTCCCACCCCCTGACCAACTCCAGATTTGTGCACTGTGCATGATGTTGTGTGGTAGGAATATCCCTTTGGCCAGTCTGGGTCAGCTGCCCTGGCTTTGCCCCCTCCCAGCTTCTTGTGCACCTCCTCGCTGGCAGAGCATGGGGAGCTGAAAAGCCCTTGACTTAGTATAAGCACTACAACTATTTAGCAATGACTGAAAATATCACTGGGTTATCAATGTTATTCTCATACTAAATCCAAAACACAGCACTATACCAGCTAGTAGGAAGAAAATTAACTCTATCCCAGCCGAAACCAGGACAGTGTGCTCACAGGCACAGCTCTGATAGCTGGTTACACCACAACTGTAACTGTAGGAGAGACCTGTTTCAGACCGATTACTCATAATTTAGGTTTCATAGCAGTTGCCACAGGACTAATTTTCTTACAGAGTGTAAACTGATCTTTGGGCCAGAGTTAGTAGTTTGAATTTGCTGCTGCACCTGTAGGGAGTAATTTGGAGGGACTCACAAATAATAATAATAGTTTTTAAAAAACACAAACCCACAGACATAGCTACCCAACTTTTCCTCTTTGGCAGGCAATGATGTTATTGGTCTATTTCTGTCTGTCTGTTCTGTCAATGTAAAACGCAAGCCTTCTCGTGTGAGACTGTCTCGTGCTTTGAACCTGTGACATGCATTCCGAGTAGGTGCTGAAACACCTCCAGCAGCAGGGAAATCAGACTGCCAAAGCAAGGCCCTCAGGTGTCCCATACAGGCTCCAAGGAAGAGTTGGGTGCCTCTGAGAAAGAGTCCAGAAAGCCTTCAGAACGTAAACAATCTACTGTTCTACAGCAAACAAGGTGGAGTTAAGTAATTGGCTGTAGGAAACTTGAAGTATGGGAATATCTATCGAAGCTCCTGGATTTAAGGTTTAACTATCCTTATTGGATCTAGTGTTTGCAGTCCCTCCATGAAGATGGAAAATCACTCCTGTAAAGAAACTCTTGAGTGACAGCGAGCAATAAATTAGTCCAGTGAATATAATTTATGGTCCCGAAAATGCTGCAGGCATGTAATGACTCTGAAATAGACCAAAAAGAAATTACTAAGAAAAGCAATATTTTTGTCAGTGGCTAAAATTCATAGTGCAAAGTCTGCACTTCCATGAGAATGGTTTAAGAATCTGTAAATTGCAAAAGTTAGAAAAAAATATTTGTTCTTCAGTGTGGACATTCACTCAGGAAATGGAAGACATGGGTTCTGCACTTACCTGAGAAACATTGCACCTATAGTTCTTATATCCTGGACATCAACTGTGGCTGTTAACTACTTATGGAATAAGTAGGAAAGATGATTCTCTTCTCTTCCTGTTCAAAATGGGCCATTCTGTAGCCAGGAATGAAAACCTCAAGAAACCAGAAGAAGAACTAGCACAAATGATATGACTCTACCATACAGCTTCTGGGATGAAGACTGTTGAGTGGTTTTACATTAGTAAGTCACTGAATAAAAGGTAGGAAAAGTCAATATAGGATAATATAAATTGCATTAGTGTCTGTAAACAGCATTATGCATTTTAAAATAGTAAAAATGTTCTAAAAAGTTTCAAGTTATATAAAGGAAAAAAATCAAAGCATTATATGTTACACATTAAATTATTTTGGATTAATAAATATAGTATAGTATTGTAATATTCTGTAATTCTTCCAGACTTGTTTGAATCAGTTAGAAAACTTGAACTCCTGCTAGCACTATTTTATATGTCTTTGCAAGGAATCTTGAGATGGGTGACATAAGAGACATGAATAAAAAAATTGTATTTCTGGGCTTGCAGAATGAGCCTCCACAATTGGCAGATTGGTTTTGGCCATAGAAAGAAAACCCTATGTCTCTATCTTAGTGATTTATCTAGGCAGATTTTTTTGATTGTATGCTTGCTGGATTGCTAAAGGACAACCTGTAATACAATATCTTCTACTAAACCAATATATTTCACAGAATATATTTTTTGAACATATTTTTCACAAATATAAGTATGTTATTTAGCACAAAAGTAATTTTTCCCTATTGGTAACTCCTTATTCAATTCACTGTCATACTGAATTCCAGTGAAATTCAATAACTTCTGCTGGGCTAAGATTTGATATAACTACATCAGCATGGCCATAAAAATTGTAGGAGGATTGAAATCTGACTTGGAACGGTAATAATTTGTCTTATTAAGGCATTCTTTGTCCAGAAAGACTCTAAATCATTGTGCAAAGAGCTGCAACCAACTGTCCAAACCACAGTAATACATTACTTACTTGTAGAATTACTTACATAGAAAAGTACTGCTCAAATGTTATGAGCAGCCCCAAAGAGAGTAGTAAGATTGTCTCCATCTGTGTACACTTTTGTGTATGCAATTATCAGTTTCACTTTTCTTTATTATTTTCTTATCAAATGAGAATTAAGAGCAGATTATACTTGTAAATGCGCAGTGTTTTCTTGTTATCTCTTTTACTGAAATTAAAGAAAAATTGTCATCTTCGATCAGATGTAGATGACTGTATAAATAAAAATGTTTTATTGAAGAGCAATCAAAAACAAAAATGTAAATGCTTTTCTAACTGGCTTTCTGTTTATGAGCAGCAACATTCCACAGAGTAAGCAAATCCCATTGCCCTCATAATCTCTTTTAAAAAATGAAAAGGAACAAACCTCATGACCTTTCACTGCATTTTTACTATTTCACTAGGGCATCCTTCCAGCCAAAAGCCCTTTCTTTCAAGTGGTAGCTTTGAACACTCAATTATCAGAATTTTAGTAACTGACACTTGTAGCAACAGCATTCTCCCTCCAAAATCACTGCATGAAAGTTTGTTAAAGAGGATCTGTTTTCTGTTAATGAAATCAGTGCCTAAAATATGTTTTGTTCCTGCCATCAAAGGGAAAATACAACTGAAAGGAATGAAGGTAGTATGTGTGTAAGGAGAAAATGCAATAGCAGATGTTGTATAAAAACACTAACTCACAAGTAACAGAATAAGAATAGTCATCATTAGAGCAAAGTCCTCTGTCCCCATGAACACCAGCAACCTGTGCAATCTGTCTCACGCTGTTCTACCAGCAGGGCTCACTTCTTGCTCAGAAGGCCCATCATCAACTCAGATGGAATGAAACTATATCTATGCAGTCCCTGGTCTGTTCAGTGAGATTGGTAAGGAGGGTACCACTAAGTACTCGTTGGAATGGTAGCAATGGGGACGCCTGCTTGGAGCCGAATTGATGCCTACAGCACATCTTCATCTTGAGTGCGTGCTCGAACTGAATCAGTGGCCTAGAACTGATATACTCTAATAAAGAAGTATCTGCATCAGAGGGTTATATGGCTAAAAATTATTAGCAACCAACAAAAGTAAAACAAAGTGATGGGAAAAGAAAAACAAACCAAACCAAAGTGTATTCTATTATGAGAAGGTTTCTTAATATGTAACCATCAATAGCTCACATGTACAATCGACACTGGTCCACACAAAGGTGTAAGAGAAATGGCCACCAGCAGATGCAGCAGCAGCAGCAGCACTTTTTAAGAAGAGAGTCTCACCTTTAAACAAATGTTTAATTTCAGTTCTACATAGAGAATTCAAAGCCATACTCTATAACACAAAATTTCCTTCTCCCGCCCAATAGATTCCTTGTGACAGTGCAAGTAACAAGTGAGGTCATTACCAGTGGGACTTGATATACAACGTCCTGTGTATTAGTGTAAACTTAAAATATGAACTCATAAATCATAATTTCAAGATTTATAGTATAAAACAAGGCAAGTCATGAACACAAAAAATATATACTTGTATTATTTACCATTCTAATCTATTTTATTCCTTTGCTCCTTTCTTTCAAATCCTGGATAGTATTTTAGGGTTATCTACTTGAGCAAGTGCAGGCAAATCTGATTTGCTCTTTGTTGTATATAAACCCATATAGATGCAACAGTATATTTTATGTCTGAGCTCATAAACTCTGCAAAGTGGGAAACTATCCAAGTTCTAACATAATACCTCATTGGTATTGTTATGACTTTTAGGCTAGAATTGTCTTGTATCTAACCACCTCAGAATCTAATCCAGAAGAATCCAGACCTATGTGCTGCCTATTGGGAAACCTTCTGATGGCTTTTCATGACTATCAAGACATTGTGTTCAATTTCAATATGATTTATAATTTTTAATCCCCCAGTCTTCAAAAAAATCACCTTTCTTGATTATAGAATCATAGAATAGTTTGGGTTGGAAGGGACCTTTAAAGGTCATCTAGTCCAACCCCCCTGCAATGAGCAGGGACATCCTCAACTAGATCAGGTTGCTCAGAGCCCCATCCAGCCTGACCTGGAATGTTTCCAGGGATGGGGCATCTACCACCTCTCTGGGCAACCTGTGCCAGTGCTTCACCACTCTCCTTGTAAAAAATTTCTTCCTTATGTCTAGTCTAAATCTCCCCTCTATTACTTTAAAACCATTACCCCTTGTCCTATCATCATCTTGTAGAAAACTAAGAATATTATCAGTGCAAAACCTGGATAACACCTGTGGCCCAGTTTTTATCATCATGTCATTCAACATATTTAAAAAAATCTCTTCAACTACTTTTTATTGTGGTTGTACTCCTCAATGTACTTTTAAAACCATAAGTATGGTCTAGTGATTTCTCCATTCCACTCTGCTTTGTCCAACTTTGTTTTCAGAAATCATACAAAAATGATAAAATGGAATATTAAACTTGAAAGGGCCTTCTAAGTCATGGATCCCTTCTTCCTCTCATCACAGTTAACCACTTCGTATAATACACTTAATAAACTAATCTGTTTCTGTCTTAACAGTAGCTAGGCTTTTTTCCTTTTTTATCTTTTTTCTTTTTTTTTAGGAGAGTGTGTTTCTTTCTTGGTTTGTTTTTGTCTCTACTACTCCTGTTAAACAGTTTCTCCAAGATTCATTCCTCAGCTCACAAACATACTTTCGCTGTCAAGCCTACATTGATTACTCATGGCTATTCTATACCCATCTATTCTTGTGCCAACATTTTCTGTTAGCGAAATAACTCTTTTTCCTCCCTTAGGTTTACCACTGATTTATTTATAGGCAACAATTATATTCCCTCTCATCCGTAGTTTTTCCAGACAAAACAAGCCATGTTCATTTTATGACCTTTATTCTTTTCCTGGTTTCAGCTAGGATAGAGTTAATTTTCTTCCTAGTGGCTGGTATAGTGCTGTGTTTTGGATTTAATATGAGAATAATGTTGATAACATGATGTTTTTAGCTGTTGCTAAGCAGTGCTTATACTAAGTCAAGGACTTTTCAGCTCCCCATGCTCTGCCAGCAAGGAGGGGCACAAGAAGCTGGGAGGGGGCGCAGCCAGGACAGCTGACCCAGACTGGCCAAAGGGATATTCCATACCATATGACGTCATGCTCAGTATATAAACTAGGGGGGAGCTGGCCAGGGGGGTTGCTGCCTGGGGGGGACTGGGCATCGGTCAGCAGGTAGTGAGCAATTGCATTGTGCGTCACCTGTTTTGTATATTCTTTTTTTTCATTATTATTGTTATTATTATTCTCTCTTCCTTTGCTGTCCTGTTAAACTGTCTTTATCTCAACTCGTGAGGTTTTTTTTCCCGATTCTGTCCCCCATCCCACTGGGGGGGGTGTGAGCGAGTGGCTGTGTGGTGCTTGGTTGCTGACTGGGGTTAAACCACGATGGTCTTTCAAAAGGTCCTAGTAGACCTCCTCCTCCTTAAAATAATTAGATAAGGTGAAAACACAGTGATTGTCCCATATTTCTTAGATAGCTTGAAGGATGCATAAGCACATTAGTAGAACATTTTTGTTAATGGGAAACAAGCACTAGGACTTCAAATGACTGAGTTATCCAATTATACTTATTCACTGATGGACCAAGTAATGCAATAAAAATAGCCATACTATCTAGGAGGTGATCAGTTGGTATCATACCATGATTATGACAATACTATGTTCCTAACTGTTATAGTTTTAATTTTGCTACAATGAACATTCACTATATATGACATTTTTAATAGTTTCATCATTTAAGTTTAAATTAGTGTCAAATATTCATCAAGCACATAAGTATTTTGTAAATTTACTCACTGCGTATGTTTATTTCATGCGATGTAATTAAATGTAATCCTTCTAGAAAATTCATAGGAGTTGTGCAGTAGCTGTGACAACTGAAAAACTACTATGTAATTTGAAGTATTTCTCAGAACATACTTGTATGCTGACAGGTAACTATTATGAGTAAGAAAATGATATATTACATTAAGTTTTCCTGAGAGTCTTTGTATATATTTCTTTTACCAGGGACAGTTGCAATTTAATAGTGCATTAAAAGACCATGTGGTGTGCCATTTGTCATGTAGTATTTTTATATAATCTAAGCTACAAGTTCCTGCTTGAGCCCTAATTAATCTAACAACCACCTCATTAACTTTTAGGAAAGCCTCACTCTAACTTAAGGTTAATTATTTAGCACTTTTGGCATCGTTGCTACACTACCTACATATGTGCTTATTTTTCTCTATTTATAAGATCCACTTATAAGTGAAAACTAATTAATAAGTAATGAAAGTTTTGCAGACCAGAAGGTGATAATAAGTATTTGATTTCTCTTTTTATAATAAGAAGAAAAAGAAGGGACAGAACTATGGCAAAGAGGATTTATTTATCCCTACGTATATAGCTTCAATGTAACTTTACCTAGTCCTGTCAGACTCCTTTCTCAGGCAAAGGACAGAACAGACACTTTTAAGGGGCAGTCGTCTTCTAGTGCACTCATCTGACAGATCATGCTCTCTCTGTGGCTTGTAAAATGATAGTTTGTAAAACCAGATGTAGATATCTACAGTGTAGAGTCTAAAGTTAGGTAAGATGAATCCCATCTAAGTTGTGTTTATCCTCACCACATCACTTAAATGATAAGTATAATCATACACACAACTACATAATTATGTTTATTTGGTATACTTAATTACATCTGCAGCTGGTCAAATATTACAGAAAAAATATTTTTCATCAGTAAATGCTACCACTTTAAAACAGACACTTTCTGGTTGATTGTGTAATTATATTAATAATTTATTTGGAATCCTTCCTTCCTTCCTTCCTTCCTTCCTTCCTTCCTTCCCTCTCTCCCTCTCTTTCTTTCCCTCCTTCCCTCCTTCTTTCCTTCTTGCCTGCCTGCCCTCCTTCCATCTCTTCACATGCTCAGTTTTAAAAAACATTTTTCTTTTTTCTTATTTTGACTTTTTATAGAAATACACTTTCATGGATTTTTTATGTAATGCAGAAATCCCTTCGATAGTATAAGAAAGCTTTATAAAAGGTCAATAGAAAAGAAACATTAACCAAAAATGAACAAGTGTTTTTTTTATATTAAGTTGCAGATTTTTGTCTGTTTGTTTGTTTGTTTTGCTCTGAGTTGTAAAAAGAAACCAACTAATTTTTAGCTCATAAAATGATCAGTGAAATCATATTTGCTAAACCTACTTTTTTTTCCCTGTTATGTGATCTGTTTTATGTCATTCAATTTCTTCATCTCAAACTTAAACTAAATCTACATGGATACAGCGCTTATTTGTATGTGAAATGCATTTTCAGTTTTAAAGCCTTGGTCTCTGAGTCATAACAATTCCTGTACCCACTCACAGTCTGATGGAACTTACAAAGCATGTCTTTTTATGGCTGTTTTAACAATACTGTCTGGCTCTTAAAAATTAATAAAATCATGCGGATGTTCAGTATATATATTGTGACTAAGTCAGCAAAAGTGGGGCATGCGGTATAGCTGTGCCTCTCTTTCAAATCCAAGCCATCTATCAAGTTGGCTTATGATTGATTTTCTCTAAAACATTCTGCATTGCAGTGCTGTGGCAGCACTCTCTTTTTACAGTGTCTTTTTTTTCCTGCGCCCCAGCTGGACTCACAGGGCAATTCAGCAGCTGGCACAAATTGTCATTCCTCCCCTTGACGGAAAGGACAGTGAGAACAGACATTGAGGATTTGTCCTTCAGACTTTGCCTCAATATCCGAGGCTCAAATTGGCCATTCTAAGATCCTAAAACGCGATAATCCTTGTTCCCTCATTTCTCCACTCATTTATTGAAAACTAATTGAGAATACTTTTAGACGTCTAACTCCTCTTTCCTCTTGTCCTGGTTTCGACTGGGATGGAGCTAATTTTCTTCCCAGTAGCTACTGTGTTTTGGATTTAGTACGGGATTTGGTGCGTGAAGAATGCTGATAATACACTGATGTTATTAGTTGTTGCTAAGAGATCAAGGACGTTTTGCAGCTTCCCAGGTTTTGCCAACATACAGGTGCAAAAATCTGTGAGGGGTATAGCCAGAATAGTTGACCCAAACTGGCCAAAGAAAGTATTCCATACCATAGACGTCATGCCCAGTAACGTGGGGGTCAGCTGCTGGGCCGGATGCTGTTTGTTTGGGCTTTCACTAATTTGTTCTGCTCTCCCCCTCTCTCTCTCTCTCTCAGGAACTTGCATTTCCAAGATCGCTGCTGGGGAAATCACTGTTCCAAGATCACTGCTCGGGATTGTTCTGAGATCGCGCTCTGTTTCCCTGCGTGATCACTGCTCGGGTCATTGGGTTGTCAGGTGATGAGAAACTGTGCATTGTTCATTTTGTATATTTTATTATGATTATATTTTATTATCATTACTAATATATAATGTAATTATTATTATCTTTTTCTTTGCTGTCCTGGTGAACTGTCTTTGTCTCAAGCCACAAGTTTTCTTTTCTTTCCAATTCTCCTCCCCACCCCACTGGGGAGGGAAGCGGGGGAAGTGAGTGAGCGGCTGTGTGGCATTTGTTTGCTGGCTGGAACTAAACCACACCGCCTCTTTTAAGTCTCAAGTTCCTATTAAAACAAAATATTTCCAGGATGCATGAAGCTTGGTGTAATGTTTTCTAATTGTTTTGAGGCCATCACACAAGAATACCTGTTTTGTTTCATACTGCATCAAACTTTTTATGTTAATTAAACAAAGGAGTTCTTGTTGGTTTGTGGTTTGTTTGGTTTCTTTCTGATTAGTCCTTACACAAATTCTATCAATATTGATACAAAATACACTGGGTTGTATTGTTATTATCACAAAGAAAACTGAATATATATTCATAATTGGAATACACCTGAAGCACTCAGAGCAAATCCCCCGATGTTTATGGTGTTTTGTTCTATAAATGACAATATATGTAACTAATTTGCAGATATAATATTCCGATCTCTTGTTCCATTTGATGTTACAAGTAAGAAAATTCTTTAGGAGGGAAAAAATATTCTGGGGAAGAAACCACTGGATGTAACCTGCCTTCTGGATCATCATCTCAGTCATTGTTTTACCAAGATTTGTATAAGTACTGGACTTTGGGGAAAAAATACCGTTAACTTGGCACAATTTCCTATAATCTTTGTATAGTCAATGGAGAGAATACAGCTCTTCTGAGCACAACAAAATAAATGGAGCTGCTGAAATACCTACGTACTGACAACTACTCCTCCCTTAGATGCTGCAGCATACCTGGGACATCTGCATGTGACTGGCAGATACGACGCAGGACCTAGGGAACCCCTTGTCCTCTGAAACACCAGTCAGAGGTTGGGCAGAAAGTTCTGGAAGCAAATCTAAATGTCAACTACTTGTCTCTGGGTAGGCATTGGCACATGTCTGCAAGACTTCTGAGCAGAGGACTTTCAGGCTACAGAGAAAGAAATGAATGAATTTACAATGACTATTAGGATAGGCAGTCTTGCAGTATTGCTGCGTGGATTTTAGGTAGCTAAACTCCAATATAGATAATTTAGGTGGATTGAATCTTACCTGCAGTTATTTTATGTAATTTGGTTATTTAGGGAAGCACAATTAAGTCTGGTTAAGTGATATTTACATTTTTCATCTTTGAATTTATAATCGGACTAACGTGTACGGAACTATGCAAACTACAGGTAATTTTCTTCATTAAATTATTCGATCAATACACATTGTTTTGCCTAGAATCAAGCAATGTTTTTTGTTCTGGGAATATTTGTAGGTAAAAGTCCTAGTTCTGCTGAATTCACAATGATCTTGTTATTGACTTAAGGAAGATTAAGGGAAATAACTTTGCCAGTATACTCTTTCTCACTGCATTTCTTTCGTAGAAAGATACATGCCATGCATTCTTACAGATATACACACACAACAAAAAAAACGTTAAAGCATGTTTTACATCTAGGCACACAGACACAGAAACATTAAAGCTGTAATATATATGCTCAATAAGAAGGTAAGAATTTGTATTCACAGATACCTTGAACTTCGTAATTTCTTTGATTCTCCAATTAGACTGTTTGCCATCATTTCATGAGCAGAAGCAACCATTTTGCTTCCTTCCATCCAAATTTTTCCCCCTATTAATTTCAATTATTTCATCCTCTTCTAGATGTAGAACAGGCTATCTGTTAGGTTGTCTATGTAATCCACAATTCAAACCAGGCTACAAAAGTACATCAGAAGAATGGGGCAGATGGCAGAAGCAAAGAAATCTATGTTCTGCAATTGAAAGCGTAGCTTTTAACAACAAAAGCTTGAATGCTTTGGCATTCTGGAGATAATTAATTTCCTAGGCTTAGTGGCAAAAAATTGAAATACCAGCAGCACATGAATTACCTCCTAGTAATGTCCTCTGATTTATTTTTATACTGAACACAATTTTAATTTGTGTAGGTTATACAAAGAAAATATCAAACTAGTAACACCTAATGATGTTCAGAGCCACAAGATTTTGAATGAAAAGTAAATTCTCCTCTATGTTACTTGACACTGTCGTCTAATATTCATTGTAATATCAGTCGAGTTTCAGTGCAGTCAATTATATGTAGATTCATCTGGTTTCTGAGTCTGCAGAAAGCTGTGATTAGTAAATAAACTTGTCTATGGGTTAGCTAATAGAAAAAAAAATGAAAAGACCAGAGATGGATATGAATCCAAAATCGATTAATACCTGAGGTACATAAGATAATACAGGTAAAGACTTAAATAAAAATGTTATGACCCAGGACTGATTAAAACCCCAGAAGTACTAGTGCTGGTTTCAGACTGCCAGAAGTCTCCCCGCAGCACCGCGACCGCTGCCCGTGCGGGACGGAGCAGAGCCCCGCCAGGCGCTGTGAGCAGCGGGGTGACACTGCAGGGTGCAACACGTGGGGACCCACACCTCAGGGGCGCGTGCATCCTCAGAGGTGGTTGCATTGGTGGATATTAGTCAATATCATGTTGTTAATAAATCAGTAAACCACTTTGATCATGATTTGATTCAAACTGTAGGAATTGAGCAGTTTTTCCCCTGGAACAGTGTCACCCTTTATCTTTGTGAAGTGATATATAGGATTTGACAATGACACTGATTCTATGTTACTGCTATGGAAAATGCCACATTCTGCAAAATGCCAAAAAAAAGTCTCTTAAATTGATCAAATTATAAGGTTTTCTGAAAGCTCAGTGAATGAATTTGCCATAGAAATCTATATAAGTTTGACACTGAAACTCAACCTAGTTTAGCATTGTAAGCTCTCTGTCACAGACCTGTAGCTCTGTACTTGCTGTCTGTGGGTGACACCACTGCTCAGAGTCCAGAGAGAAAAACTGGGAGCAAGGAGCTTGGAACAGAGAATGCAAACTATTGGATTCCTCTCCAGGCATGTGAAAGACAAGAAGATAATCAGGAACAGTCAATGTATATTGCTGAGGTGACATCATGCCTGATTGCCTTTTACAATGAACTATCAGGCTATATGGATGATGGTAGGGCAGTGGATGTAATACACCTTAACCTCAGCAATATTTTTCCAGTCTTTACCACAGCATTCACTCTTGAAAAACAAAGAGTTATGAGTTGGATCAATGTGCTGTCAGATGGGATGAATATCGTCTGGACTATCAGGCTCAAGAAGTAATAATCAGCGGTCTGACATCCATTTGGTGACTGGCAACAAGCAGGGTACCCCAAAATCAAGGCCTGGGCTGACAGTGTTCAATATCTCCATGAGCAACCCAGATGACAACATGCACAGTAAACCTATGGATGATACCAGATATGAATGGTACCAAGTTGAGGGAGAATATGCAGATCTGCAGCCCACCAGACTACTGTTCTCATAAGAGAAATCTGATGTCAAGTGTTGGAAGTCCCGGAGCATATCAGGAAGAGCATGTAGGAGCTTTAAGAGTGCAAACTTTACTGATGTGGCTTTGGAAGACTCTAAATGACTGAAGAGAGTAGAAGGGGTCTCTTATTCCACCCTTTGAGAATGGTTGCTGGAGTAAACTTTCCCCAGAAGTCATCATACAGTTGTTTGTTTTGTTTTGTTTTGTTTTGTTTTTAAATAAACTAATACTTATTTGGAGTGGAAGGTCAGGGGACCAAGACCCAAGAATTAATGAAGAGCCTAATTTTAAGCAATAGTTTCTTAATCTGTGCCTCAACTTCCTCTGTTTCTCCTGGAAGTGTAAAAGAATCAATCCTGATTCAAACACAAAAGAGTGAAGAGCACAATCGGGGATGGCAGTAGAGGTAATTAACTGGAACAAAGCTAGTACGCAAAGGCTTGGGTAAGGTTAGATTTCTGTATAATGGAAATTTCTAGGCATCCTACTGTAGTCGTAGTGAAACGCTTTAGCACTGTACTTTACTCGAAATTCCCTTCCCCCCTTCTCCTTAGCTTTCTCCAGCCTGTTTTTCCTTGACTTAGTTTATATGGCAACAGTCACACTAGAACCCTGCAGGGCTCAAAATGTTTTCCCTCTCCTTTTACAACTACAAAGAGGGAGGTTGCCCAGGATGAGCTCTGCTCTCGCCCGGCTCTGACTATACCTTTGTAAAGGGTACCGGCAATTCCCCTCTCCCAAGAGCAAACATGCAGTAACAGCATAACAGTTTATAGTTTCTGCACACAATGTAAAAAACGTGCCCATTTTGTGCCCTTTGTAGCAGCTTATTATAATATGCAAATGTAATTTGTACTCTCTGGCTTCTCGGTGAAATGTATGGAAGTACTCCGTAAGCCACACGGTCATAGTAAAACAAACCACCAGTTTAACCAACTGGCTCAGCGAGTAGTACAAATTATTCCAAGTCATTCTGTGTTTTCCCTTAGGAGCAAGTACTCTTCAGGAGTTACACCACACTTTCTGACAGTGAATTCCAGAAACTCACTGCCAATTACTGCAAATACTTTTGTTGACCTACTTGGCAAGCCACTAGAGATCAAACGACACTTATAGCAAACAAGCCATAAAAGAAAGGTTATTCTTCTCTTATCCTTCCTCTCAAGCTCCAATTCCTCTGCTAGCTAAATTGATGTTTACTTGGGTTGCTTTAGGTTTACCTGAAGCAAATCCCTTTGTTCCACTGTTTGGCAGTCCTCAATCATACTTGGCTGTTCTGTCTTTTACTCCTCCAAAGTGACTAGCAACAAACACTTTGCAAGGACATTGTGCTTCAGATCAGACTAAAGCAAGGCACTCACAAGTACCATAAAGGAGTCTGTAGTTCCACTTGGCTGTCTTGTGTGGTTGCTTAGATAATATTTTATGTCATTTTAGTAGTAGTCTTAAAGTGACAGGATGAAAGCAAATTTCTAACCTTTCAATCAGTAGAATAAAAATTAGCTATTTATTCATCTGGAATGAAATCACATGGAAATATCTTGTTTGTATAAGCATTTCCATTTGTATAGACTTTCTATTTTCCTAGGGTTTGTTTTTTTGTTTTGTTTTTGTTTGGTTTGTGTTCTTTTCTTGTGTGGGTTTTTTTTTGGTTTGGTTGGTTTTTTGTTTTGGTTTGGTGGGGTTTTTTTGTTTTTGTGGTTATTTTTGTTTTGTTTTTTTTTTTTTTTTTTTTGTTTTTTTCCTGGAGTGTTACAGCTTTCAAATATTTTTTTTTCTGGAAAAACTATTCATAAAATTACGAAGTATTTTCTAACACGTTTTTAACAGCCAGTAAAATTAGCCATAATCTAACAATATTTACATAGAGAAAAATCCCCACTCCTATTCCACATGCATCCCCTAAATCCTATTTCAGTTAATGCTTTTTATTTGGAAACTGCCTTTTTGTTAAACAGGTGAAAGATGGTAGATGAGAGATGTGTATTTTAGTTCAAGCTCTGCTATAAATTTGATCCTAATTATTTATACAATAAGGGATTATTTTTTCAGTTTGATGGTTGACTCAGAATAAAGAAAAAATGCGAAAAACAAATGATGGATACAAAGAAATAAACAAACTGGTATAAGTTGTAATATATGCATGTGCTTGGAAAGCTTAAAGCAAATCAGAAAGTAAAAAGAATCATTGCACTTGAAGAAAAAAGATATCCACCTCTAGTTTAATTACAAGTATCAAAATAATTTTTATTATAAGTCCTGTTATTATTTTCGTATTACAATAAGAAATTGTACATTTCAAAGTTCGGGGCTAGCAATTCATATATGGTAAATATGTTAGAAAATGAAAATATTAAGAGAAGGAAAGATCTATTATGACATTGCTGAGAAAACTTTTAGAAGACAAATGCTTCAGTGTTAATATCTCCTATTTGCTATCTTCACAGTAACACATTAAGCCATGGCAAAACTGAAAATCTGGGACAACTAACTCAGTGCCATCTGTAAAAAATGATACCAGAATTGAATGTTTCTTATTTTTTGTAGGATTCAGAGTTACCTCATATAACTTTCTGTACCTAAAATGTAGGAACTGGGGTATGGTTCTTAAGCTTAATTATATAAATATTAGGCATCTAATCTTAACTGGTTATTTGTGTTGCCTCAAAAATCTATAAAAAGAGATCACCTCTACAAGTCAATTCATGCCCTCCTGGGAGATCCCACTACAAAGCCTAGGAACCTGAGGAAAAACTTCACCCGTACTAAATGGCATCTAAAGGCTTGCCAGAAATTCATTAGTACCTAAAATGACTGTAAAGGCATAGGTCCAGTGAAATAAATCCTCTCCAACACGCAATGAGCCGTAAAGCTGGATAGCCAAAAGTAAACGTCTAATCATGTGGAGTGTTTCTACAATAAGAGCAGAACCACTTCCAAATGGGAACTCACTCTGTCCTAAGATGCCTGGGCTGGTATATTCCAGCATTTTGTGATGGGATAAATCATTTTCTGGATGCGCCTACAAGCGAAGGGACTCCTAGGACTAGCTTAAACTAAGCATGTAATTTTGGCTCATTTTGTAGGCTATGATACAAAACTATGATACAATTGCTTGCACTTTTGATGTTCTAATACAAGTCCGTAACATGTTATAGGATTAAGAGTGGTTGGTTGCCTACGTGAACTGAGCCATATGTAATATCGATACATGTTTTATTCTTGCAGTGCTCTTATCGAATAGCAGTTCAAGAGACTTAGCCTCAGGTGAGGAGAAGGAGGGGTAATTTTTGCTAGTGTGATGTTAAAGGATGAACTTACACAAAAATGCACTTTGTATTTACATAAAAGATGTGTAAGATTTTTTAAATATTTAAGAACAGAAAAACGATTATCTGAGAGGGAGCAGAGACTGAGTTTGCTGGGACAGTAATCTGAGCTCAAATGCTGATCTTGAAAAAAGGGAGAATTAGTATTCAATAACTTTATTTCCCTCTTTTTTTCAATAATATATTTTTTTTTTTTCAGTGGGAATGGATGGTGAATATCCTTATAGCAATGTTTATAAAGATGATTTGCTAATTAAAAAATCAAATCTATTTTATTGTATTCACTGAAAATAACTTGTGGAATACAAATGTACAAACACTGATATTAAAGGCATTTGCTTCTCTATTAACTGAAATCACAGCAATTTCAGAAATCCCTTAGCATATATGAAGTCAGTTTTCTCCATTTTGCAGCAACAGAGAAACAATTACTATTAACTTGTTACTATCTAGAACATACCTTAAAAGAAGGAAATTACTAAAATGAAGCAATTACTGGCTTTCTATAGCATTTCCAAATTAGCAGCATACAACATTAATTCCTGCCACTGAAATTATAAAGCTATTTTCTGATGGTCCTTCATTGTCAAAAAGAAAGTCTTGCAGGCGACTGAGAGCTTTCTTTTCAGATGGACTTAAAACTTCCAAAGAGGACAATGTTGATCTGAGAAATGAGGTAAATATTTTTCTTGTCATGAAGAAGTGGGAAAATATTTAAAAATATGCACATGATCAATTGCTCACTGAAGCCTTTGCACATGTATAATATAACTTAGCAAAATGGCTGCATATCTCTTTTTGAGAGGATGTGGAAAAGGATTTTTCTCGTTGAAAAAATCCTTTTACTTTCTCCATACCCCCGACAGATATTGAACCCTAATGTATTACTTTTGGGAAAATAATGAGAGTTGAATCTGGGATGCAAGAAACATTGTTTGTTTGGAAACCTCAGTTGCTGTGTGTGTCACCTTCTGCTAGTGGTGTGTCTACCGAATGTGCAAGCATTAGCTACTCTGAGGGGACGATGTGCATATAGGTGTGGACTTAATAAACAGGTGGTATATTGTATTTTTCACTTCCCTTGTACACTTGAATCACACAGTTTATATATCAAGTCCAAAATAGAAAAAAAAAAATAATAATATACTGAAACTGTTGAAACACTTTGTCATCAAATGGAACAAAATGGGAAAATTATAATATACTTACTAATAGCATAACGAAGGTGAGACATCCTTGTTCCCAAGGGATACAGAGATTTTCATACTCTGACATAATAAAGCAGCGGAGTGGAAGTAACAAGATTCACACATGCTAGGTAGGGTTCGAATAGCCTGGAGGTCCCCCGTGGCTGAAGATTTGGCAGCATTGTCTGAATACCCCAGTGATTTGTGAGATGACCAAGTTAATTCTCTCTGCTCAAGCATCTGTTTATTAAGGCAAAGCTTGCTTTCTAAAGGAAGCAAAGTTAGTATTTTTTTTCTTTTTTCACCTCAAGTTTAATAATTTTATAAATATGGTATGGCAGAGGAAAACCATTGAACTGATCTCCTTTTACTGGCCACCACTCTTTTCTGCCTGCTTCATCTTGTCATTATTGCCAAATACTTAAAATATTAAGTACATGTAATATCATTGTCTTGATCAGTATTGCCCAAAATCTACAAGACGAATACAAAAAGAGGCACTGACTCTGTTGGAAGAAACCCTTGATTGTTAGTTATACATTCAAATTTCTACAATTTCTAAGCACAGCAAGTTCAATGAAAACAAAAGGCATAACCTAATTAGTCAAACGCAGTTCTCTCTTAAATTGGAAAAGAGAAGGGGAGAGACGGATGGAAGTAGGAAAGAGGATGACATTTTTTCTATCAAGCATTGCAGTTTGTATTAAAAACTCTTAAATTACTGAAGTGAAATTTTAGCAAAACTGTAGACCATGCTGCATATCTGAATCAATCGACTAATTGCAGTATATGTATTGTTTTAGATAATATTTTTCTTTGATCATCAAGGGGCCTAGGATTCTTTCTTCAGCCTCCTTCTCCAGTACTAGAAATATCAAAATAGGGACCAAACCTAGAAATTTTAATATTGCCAAGATAAATGTAATAGAATTGTTTAGAACGTTGCCCCTATTATGTACATAATATTTTGACTAAACAATGATTGTACATAATTATATCAACTTACATTTTTGTTCTTAATTTTTTATGTGTATTTTAAAACTTTCATTGGAAGTGATGTGAGTTAACAATATATTCTGAAAAAATCTGGAATATTTTATATAGTTACATATACTATGTTGATTATAGAGATAAACTGCATGTCCTTGAATCTCCAGGATTTCCCTACAGGATATCATTGCTATATTGATATGTTAATCACTGCCTTTGTAAAGCTGTCAAATATGCCTGGTAAGACAAGTTTAAAATATATTTTTGCTCTAAAATGTCATTCTTTTTGTTTGTTTGTTTCATCTTTGAGAGCATTCTGTGTAGCAAACTGCAGTGTAAAGACAGAGAAAACCTTTTATGTTTTCTTTTTACCAAAAAAATCACGGCTATTTTAGTTTCCAAACTTTGAAGTAAATATTCAGATGTAATTTTTCACAGGTAGATAATTAATTACCACAGATTAAATGTGTTAGTGAGGAGTGAATGCAAAATTATAGCTGTGTAGCATTTGGTATGCAAAATTCTGCAGGGACTACTTTTGAATATTACATAGATGTTTTCAAATCAGGCACATCCAAATGATTCCAATTTATAATATTCTCTTAAACTTAACAGCTGCATCATTTTTGGAATGAATCTCTCTAGGCTCATCAGTCTGAATAAAAAATTTAGATGACCATTAATTATCTTGAATAGAAACCTGGCAGCTCCTTTTTTTATGGGACAAGTCAGGTAGTGAGACAGAAAAGCTATACTTGATTAACAACAAGCTACGAGACCCAAATAACATGTCATCATAACAAAGATATGCTTCTTGACTATCCATGTTAGGTAAATTTTCAGAAATGACTAGTGCTTGTGTTGACTCCATTTTTATATGCTCAGTCTGGAAGACTTCAAAGTGTTCCTTGATAAAGCCTGGAGAAGGTCTTTGGTTTTCTCATGGAAATATACTTGAAACTTACATTCAGAAGCCAGAAACACTGTGTTGTAGTCGTTACAACGCTGGGAGACACCTTCAGATCAGACCTCTGCATTTCCTAGCTGACTGCAAGCTTCTGTGCTTGTAGCCCACTGAGAAGACCCAAAATTCTCAGGTCTTATTTCAGTGTCATGGTTATTTAGACAAAAAGAAGAGCGGTGTCTGTTTTTTCTGGTTTTCACCTTCGTTTTTGTACTTGTATCCATGTACCATTCTTCAGGCATATTTTGAGCTTGCTTAACACACCTGAATGGCATTTCAACAAAATTAAAAAAAGCTATGCTTCTGCTTCCCATCACTAAAAAATATTTCAGTAGTGTTGCCACGCTCTTAGTAGGTAATGCTCTAGAGGCTGAAGGACTTGCTTTAAAGGCTACAGGACAAATAAGGAAAGTGTTCTTGATTTTTTTAACCCTCAAGGATTCAAGCTCACTTCTCACTGTAGTCTCCTTAATTGTTACTTTAGCTTATACTGTTCTTTTGGACAACGTCATTCTCTTAAACCTCTGTTGCCTGATGTGCAAATACACATTCCCAAAAAGGTTTACAAAAAAATCTACTGTAGAGATTCTAAAAAGTTAAAAACCATTAAAAGTTACTACTGTTACGCACGATTATAGCCATCTCTCTCCAACACAGAACTTCTATGGAGGAAAACAGTCCAGACCAGTATGCACAAAAGGCAGTCAGTGCTACCTAGTCTTGGGGACAGGGTCCTGGCCCTCTTTAGTTTGGCAGTATAAACATAATAAATATGGTCGTGCATGTGTGAATCAGAAATGACTGGTACTGAAGGTGATTGAAACTACATTTTTGCACTTAGGATGCCTAAATTCCACCTAATTCCCATTTCAGATGACACTGTGGTAGCCTGAATCTCACCTCAAGTCAAAACAGAATTAATGTCAAGCAGCTTTTGTTAACTGGAGGGCAAATTCTGTTTCATCTCAGTAAATGTTCATGTCTGAGGTCAGTGTGAAGGGTATCCTCCTTTTCTTGTTTTATAATGAGATAACAGTCTCTGTGTTCTCTATATTTCCCGTGAATTTGGCATATAGTAAATCGATTGCTTAGAGTCAACAATATTCATTAGTTTTCAAAAAGAAATTTTCTTTGAAAGCTGATTCTCAGAATCACTAGCACGCAGAATAAAATAATTATGAAAAAATAATATCTCATATTTATCTATAACTTCTACTAAATGTTATTCCTTCCATATTAATATAAAAGAAATGAAAGAATGAGATTCAAGTCTTTTGTTCTCAGAATAATCCACTACATTTACAGTATTTTTTTTTCTCCCCCCCCCGCCCTGAAACAACAGCCTTTTTCTGGAAATAGGGTTCAGGGATGTTTTAAGGTCAGCAAGCCAAAAAAGAAATGGATATCTTTGAATAAATGTTAATCTAAAAAGATGTTCAGAAAACAACTAAGAACGTATCTATTATTTGCATGATAAAACATATGCTATATCTTATGAAAAAAATTATTAAAAGCTTAAAACGCTGTGAACTACCCTAGATGCCATACGCTCCCTGATTTTATTAATATAAACAACTAACGCCTAAATTTTTACTTATTTTTCTTGAAGTTTTTTACTATCATTTGTGAGCTCTTTATTTGAAAACATGATTAAATGTTTACTTACCTGCTTTATAGTAGTCCCATAGAACAGGACGATAATCAAGAGTAAGGCTACAGCTTGTGAAACTGTTTCTTAAGCAACTGCCAGATTATCTGGGAAATTTGACATAGAATGCCACTCTCATGAAGATCTTCATAGATTTTGGCTTTGACAGGCCACTCTTGTTTGGAAACATATATGGGGAAAATCTTTGGTGTATACATTCAGCAAAGACTTATATATGATAAAATAAATGCCTTTAAAATGGATACTCTTAGCAAAAAAAAAAAAAAAGTGATTATGTTCGTTACACGTTATATTCTATGAAGAAGAAAAAAATAGGAAAAAAGCCCTAATTTTATGCTAAGGAAACATTAAAATCTACAGTAGACTGTTTATAGAGAGCTGTCCTGACCACTGGCAAGTTTAAAAGTATAAAATGTTAAGTTTCCTCTTTTTTGCCAGATGAAACAATTGGCAAAACACTGTAAAATGACATTAAATATCAAAAGTAGATTGCTTGTTCATCTACATATAACCCTCTGTGCTTTTGTTATGTTTTGGATATGATGCAACAACACACACCTTTGTTCTCAATCAGCATAGATTTTACCTAGTTCTGAACTTCTGCATTCACAGTTTATAGCACAACTCCTCAAACAAAAGAATATATGATGTTTTTTCAGTTGACAGTAGACACTAGGGCACTTCTAAAGAGTGTGTGTAATTTTAATTTTATTTTACTCATTTAAACTAATGGCATGAATATCACAGAAAAAGAAATTCTGGACCGTCCTTTTCAGAAGGTGGGTTTGCAAGTCAACTTTGATTCTTTTGGTAGAACAATACATCAGGGATCCAGCTTTTAATATGAGTTTTCTGTTGTTGTCCTTTTTGTCTTAGTCAGGTTCTTGCTATTTTTAAATGTCCTTAACACCCAAGCATTTCTGTAGTATAACAGAAGCAATTATGTGGCTGTGATTTCCAAAGAGGCTCTTTTAAGAACTGTCTGTTGCATTCATATTTTATTCATTTTTTTACATAGGCAAGTAGAGATTCATTTTTTTTAAATGTCTACCTTCTACAGTGAAACGTCTTATTTTCAGAACTTGTTCATGAAAGAGTTGTCTCTCAGCCAGTATGTGCATTTCATCTGCAAATTATCATCTTTGTGTGTGAGTTCCCATGCTTAAAAAAACGGGGGGGGGGTGGTGGGGGGGTGGTGGAGAAAAGACAAGAAAAGCTCTTATATCTTCTTGGAAGACTTCAAGAAGGGTTAACAATTTGCAGTTATGCTTAACTGTGAAATCCCAACGCAAGGCCCCAAAGGCTTTACAACAGTAATTGTAACGTATAGCATCTAAAGGTCAGGGTATGTTTCTTGAAAGTCCATTGATGACAGCTGTCATTACAACTTCGCTACCAAGGAAACTATAGTGATGGAGGCACTCATGGGGAAGCGTAGGCATTTAAGTACCAAGGGTTTATTGCTGATGCTATTTTTACATGTCAGTTCTGCTTACAAAAAGATCAGTAAACAAGATAAATGATGAGAATGTCTGTAATTGAGTGACAGCTCCTGTTTTTATTTCAGCTTAAAATTAGTCAATTTAATTATTCAAGCACTAGAGGACATTCATTACAAGGCAGGCAATAATAGAAGCTATAAGATACATTTCATTCAGAAAGCTGATAAGCTGATCAATTACCTTAACAACTTCAAAAATATTGCCATATGTGAAGCCAGAATTTGAAAGAAATACTTCGCAGGTTGATGCAGCCTCTGTTGGTTTTTCAGCAATGTTATGCGTGACTGGTCAGCAGTCCAACACTTACTAAAAATCTGTTCCTTGTTTCCTTATAATAACAATAACAACCATGATTCTTATCATAATTACTGTTAATAAAATCACAATTATTACACTTCCACCTTGACAGTACTTAAATGCTTAGAAAAAGAGAAAGAGGAATAAGGGATGCAATCACCAAGGCAAACCTAATTTAGCTGAAAGTTTCAGTAACACTGGAATTTTTCCACCTCGCTATTTTGAGGGTGCCCACCAATGTTTATTTTCAAAGGCTTTATTGTTTTACTGTCTTAATCACATGGATTTTAATACATATAATGTTTTTTTTTTTGTTATTCCACAGTAAGATTCTTTTCATTGCAATAATCAGCTTCTTTTAATTATTATTTTTATTTCATGCCCTAGCATTTCCACAATTTTGGTTATAACTAATCATATTTATTGAATCGCCTTTTACTTTCATTTTCATGAGCTCATAATCTCAGGATTAGGCATCGAAACACCCATCTTCCCTCTTCCCTTGAAGGTGTCACACATAGTCTTCCTAGTCTATACTTATAATAATTTTAAAAAATCCTTTAATGTCTTTACATTCTTATTTTCTGTAACTTTGCCTGTGATGGGATATTTCCCTCTGACTTGTCTATATTTTTTGTATAGCACCTACTAAATAATGCTGCCAAATTTGTCATGATATAATATATAAAGTAATGAGTAGAAATTTATCTTGGTCTAGTTTGGTACATACTCATAACTAAACATCTCCGGGCCCTGGCTACATATCCTTCATTTGAGGCTTAAGTCTTTTCTATCACTTATCTTTTCTCTAATATATCTAGTACAACATATCTTTCACCAACAAAATGCTCAGCTTCTTTTTCTTTTTTTTCTCCTCTTGCAAGCCATTTGTAATTTGTCACTTTCCTAAATGATTCTTTTCTAAAAAAAAAATCCTCATATACTTTTTCATCTTTAAATCCCTATATAATACTTTGTCCTTTTTGTACGATAGCTTACTTTCAATAATACTATATTTTTCATTTAGTTTTGCTCTAACATCTAATCAGTCTGGGTAGGAGTCTATCTGCTAAACTTCAAAAATCTCTATGGACGAACTAGTCATCCTAGGCCTTCCCTAACTGTCAATGGGAAAAAAAATATTTTTAGAGACTGAGTCAGAACACATGGTATTTCTTTAGAATGAAATGAGCTGCTCCCTCCAAAATGTGTATTTTTCTCTATTGACTAGAGGGGCACAGACTAACTAACACTGATCTACAAGTTATATTTGGCCTGGTGAATTGCACCCTTATCTTTTACAGAGGTCGCTAACAGTATAAGATCCTAATGTATTTTTGACTTCTCTTAATGTTTTTATCTCCATCTTTTCTGAAAAGAAAAACTTGTCCATGACATTTTACTTCTTTATACAGAAGTCAATTCTTCCTAGCTGTTTTTGCCTAATTCTCTTAGATCAGTTTGTCCAACACATTATGACAATAGAACATCATACGACTGTATTTGCAAGTAAATATTTCAGTTTTTCATTATAGTCTTTTTTTTAGAGTTTTGTTAATGTCTCAGAATTGTCTTTTATTACTATTGCCTTAATTTCTTCCTCCAACAAAATCCTACATAATTATAAAGTGTAACTGTATCTAATAATATTCCATTTTCCCCACCTTGCCTCTGTTACTTTTGAGTCTTTTTTTAAAAAAAAAAAACCAAACAATCCCCCCCCCCCCCAATCCAAACACACAAAAACCCCTCCAAACCACAAACAAAAAGCCATCAACTTTTGTCTGATTGCCATTCTCATATCTTTCTGAAAATCCACACATTTGAACGATTAATAATTTCAGGTCATGTGTATGAAGCAGATTTGAAATAAACAGTTAAAATGACAAGTATTTTAAGTTATATACCTTTCTCTTCGAATAACGCAGCATTGCATAACAAAAACAACACGGAATCTCCTCAAAAAATCCCGTCATGTATGATTTATTTTGTACAGTTTTAGCCTGGCAGTTTAAGCATAATGTGCACCTTACTTTGCTACTCTGTAGAAGTTCTACCAATAGTAGATGATATTTCATCAGTTCCAGTGCACTCTTAATCCAGGAACATGACTTACTATTATTTATTTTTTGATAACCTAGGCAGTATACATACTCAACCTTTTCCTTTTAGTGCAGCTATCAGTCATCATATTCACCTTGTCTCAGCACTTTAAAATCCTTCCTTCTCTTGAGAAATCACATAATTAGTTTCAAAATGTTCAATTGATATAATTACAGGGAGAAAACACCAGACTGCAGGCAAGTCTACAGGTCTATGTTTAAGAGTCACACTTCCTTTTTCTGAAGAAAGATCTGCTTTTCATCTTTCGATTGTGTATTTTTTTCTATTTTTTTTTTCCACTTCTTTGGGAGGTAAATATATTTTAAGCTGAAAATATAAATTAGCCCTACTCTCTAACCAATAATTATAGATTTTATTCCTTTTTGGTGTTTACCAATTAGTTACCTTTCTCAGTCTGCTTTGTAAATTGTTATCAGTTTGATTAATAATATAATCTCATTCACTAGTTTGTTTTCAGCTTACTTTGGCAAAGGATTGCATGGTGCCTTCTTTTCCCATAGATCTTTTAAAAAAATTAATAACGGTTTGTTTATTTATCATTACAATGTTTTTATCCCTGTGGTCCGACTGCCTAAAGAAATCCTTCTGGTCATTTTCAAACCTGTGTTGATATTAATATTGTTGTGTCTCTGTGCATGTCTCAACAGCTTGTGTTTCATCTTTACATGTTTCAGATTTTCTCTACAGCTCTATTACTATTAATACACTTTTCAATTTCTTCTTCTTTATCTCATCCAGATAGTGTACCATTCAGTGAACTGTTGGACCTCCAGACTAATTCAGGTCTACTCTGTAATTCTTGTTTTATAGTGTAGTTCATTTTTCCACAGATTCCTAGGTCTTTCAGAGCTTTCAAATTAGACAATGAGAAAGGCTTTGCAAAAATTACTGTGTCTTCAATACCCATCTCTTCAAGATACTTATAGACTTTTTGGGGACATTTATAGACATTTTTTTTCTATTTCTAAGAGCACATGCCACATTTTCAGTAACTTGATCAGTCTATATTATGATTTTTTTTCTCATGCAGTCCGCATTGTTCTTGTTCTTTTCCATTTGTTACTTACAATCTTTATGATGATCACAAGAGAGAGTAGTATATTTGGGATAAAAACCTGCCATGATATCCTGCTTTCTATTTTTTAGTAATTCTTTCCTTTTGTGTCTTTTTTTTTTTCCTTTTTACGTTATTTGACAGAAATGTCCTGTACTAGAGAGAAGCTGCAGAGGCAGTTTTTAATTACAGTTTAGAAACTTTCAGAATTTATACTCTTTATCCAACATACCAAAATTTTATTTATAGTCATAACCAGTAGTTAATCAGTTAAATGTTACTTTCACTGTGTTAAAAGACTTTCCATTAACTATTAAAATGATCTACTTTCCTCTCCATCTCCATGCAACACCTCTGGGCAACTAGCTAATATTCAGCTATGCGTTTTTCCAATTGCAAATGATGCAATTCTGAAAAACAAAGACCATTTTGATAGGCCTTGAAGTATGGTGTTTTTTTCCTCTTTGAGTTGTACCTGTATATGAAAAGGAGTTCATCTTCATTATAGAAATAATTTCATTATATAAAATATATTATATATGTGTGTATATATATTTCATATATAAAATATATTGGTTGTATTTTTTAAATAAAAAAACCCCTTTTGACTCTCAAGGCAGATATCAGATGGCAGAAATGCTACCCAACATAACAATGATGATTCACTCATATTACTTAAAAACATGTTGGTAGATTATGTACATAACATATTCTTAAGTTCATCTTTGTCAGCCAAAGCTGTTTTTAACTCAATGTAATCACCATTCAGTAAAAGCTCTAATATCAGGAAAACTATCTACAGTAAATCCTGCTTC
Organism: Phoenicopterus ruber ruber; assembly: GCA_009819775.1. Lineage (NCBI taxonomy): Eukaryota > Metazoa > Chordata > Aves > Phoenicopteriformes > Phoenicopteridae > Phoenicopterus > Phoenicopterus ruber. The sequence continues at coordinate 181,356,334 of CM020215.1, read as the reverse complement.
CTGTTGGAAAGCTTCTCCAGGGAACTAAACGAATTTAAACCACACAAAACTTTCCTAGCACCATTTTTAATATTCCTCCTTTGTAATTGAAGAGATCTGGCTACCTCCCAGCGCTATCTTTCTGAAGAACAGCTGACCCGGATAGTCTAAGGAGAGCATTAGCTATGGCTTCACTGGGCATGAATGTAATGGCTCTTCAACGTCTTCAGCAGTCTGGAGGATTTGGATCTCCTTGTGACTGTTAAAAACAATAAGGGAACTATGATCAGATTTTAATAAATTTCTGGATTAAAACAACTAATTTTGAATATAGTTTACTTCTCTTTTAAAGAAACATTTTATTACGTGAGGAAAGTATATAGTAGGGAGACATCTAGGGAAAAAAATCCTTTCATTTTACTTTGAACATTAAGAAATTTAAGTTTCAGTCCATGTCCAAAAACTATGGTAGATTTTTTTTTTCGATAGCAAGATAAAAAAATCTAATTCTAATGTGCTTCATTTAGGGGAAGTCTAAACTTGTAACTTAATTTTGAAGAAAACTGATTGAGGTTTTAAAGTCTCACTTTTAGGTCTCAAAATCTCATTTTTAGAGTCCAAGAAACAGATTAAAGGATATTGGAAATGTGAAGATTGGTCAACTAGGTAATGTAACTAAGAATGAATTGTATTTAATTACAAAAGAAATAGACAAACAAAATGGGTAAGTAAATAGAATTTAGCAAGTTCTAGAAATCCAAGAATAACATGTATCTACCAAATAAGGGACTTCCAAGTGGCACTAAAGCATTTTCTTTGTCAATGAAGAAAAATAATATTGGTTTAAGAATCAATAATTAAACCTCTTTATTTGTGTGGTAGTAGTTGAATCAGTCAGATTAGTAGAACTCAAGCATCACTGATTTTTAAAGTTTGCTCATTCTGCCTAGAACAGAAGTAACAGGTGCACCATCTTCCTTGGCACAGAAGTTATAAAAGAGTGTGCCTAACTACCTTAGGCATCCCTTGATTATTAATGTGCAGGTGCAGTGTCACAATGACAAGAGACTATCCACTCTGAAAGAGTTAGTTGCAACTCAGGTTACTTTTCAGCAGAGTAGGGTAAATGTCTTCTAACTGACTCAGACTCATTTTAATTTTTGATGTCTTTATAAGGCTGCCAGACAGGTTTAATCCTCTTCAGAGAAACTTTGCCCCTGCATTGCAGCTCACTGGAAAACAGAATTCATTGCCTTTAGAACTACTTTATATATATATATATATATATTTTTATAGATATAACTATATAATAATATTATATAATAATTATATATGTAATTCCAGAACATATTTCTTCCTATGTGTCAAAAAGAAAGAAAAAAAAAATCTTACCTACAAAGCTCTTCTTTTCCCTGCTCTGCATCATGAGTGTCCAGCCGTTCTTCTGGTCTCTTTGCCTTTCATTTACAATAAATAACTGCTTATAACAGTTAAAAATGAATATTCTCTATCTACAGAAAGGGACAAAAGTAATAGTACAAAGGTAAACCAACATTTTTCACAAATGTATTTCACTTCTTTTTTAACAGTCCATTTCTTATGTGGGGTTCAGACATCATCTTGACAATAGTGGGCATCAGCCATGAGCTCTCAAATCCTTTTTGTTGGTTTTCTGTTTAGCCACTCCTTCATGGAGAGCTGCATATACTGCCACTGAGGCATATCGATGCATGTTACAGAGGGCACTGACCAATTAATTGTGTATTAACTTTTCAAGATGAGTTATGGTTTATCTCTAGAACAATGGTCCTGAATTAATCTTTAGGGATGAATTAAATGCGATTGAATAGGCTTAAATCAGTGTTTATTAAACCTTGAAGAATTTGGCTGGAAAATCCTGGATGTATCTGAAGCATTGACCTTGGAGTGAAAATGTTTTCTCTCTTTTTCCAAAGTCCTGTTGTCTCAGTGATTCCTTATTCTAGCTTTCTAAAGTGTAGTAAAAATGGGAAACTGTGAAATGCATACAAATATGCAAAATCAAGAAAAAAATTTGTTTTCTAAAGTAGAATCTTTTGGCAAAATTATTGCAGTGAACATCAAACATAATTATTTCGTTGAAAGTCTTTGCATATAAAAGCTATATAACTGGCCACTTAATTGTTATGCTGCCTCTTTTTTCCCCTTAGGTTCAGACATTTTACTCCTTTCTGCACACTTTACTCACAAGTAGGTATTCCAGAGACAAGTGTGGAGAAGTAATTTTGATTAAAAATAAGCTGTAAGCATCATATTCACAAATCTCAGTTGTACAGGATCGGTGGGCAAACTACGCCTTGGATATATGTCTTTCTTTGGATATCTTTCCTAGGCATAATGCTTACAGCAATATCTATACTCCTAAAATAAATAAAGCCCACCTCTGAGGTCAAGTGGCAAGACCAGACAGATCTGCATAATCTTTGACCCTCACTCACATCTGTGCTGCAGGTGAAGTCTCTTACTTCTATGTATATATTAGTAAATAAAATGGACCAGGGAGTCTGTTCTTTGGTCCTGAGGGAAAGCTTCACAGAATAATTCATGTATATATAGTTTAACTTTTCCCTTACTCCCTTAAACCAAACCAAACCAAACCTAATCAAACAAGCAGCCCTTTTCACCTCTCTGTTGGGATTAGTCCAGCCCTGGACCCATACCATTACCAGATCATGGCCATACATTGAGCAGGACAGTAGAGTTATAATTAGTCAAAACCATGATGGTCACCAACCAAATAAACAACATGAAAGGCACGTCAGTGCCTAAGCCTGTGTCCTGGCTCGGTATCGTTTACTAATGTAGACAATCTCTGTCATGGTGAAGCACCATTATAATTTTTGGTGGTTCTTGGTTTTTTTCGGTTCAAAATGGTTGACATAACATGACAGTAATGCTAGAGCCTCCTAGAGAAGTGGTTTCATAGTCTGAAACTAAGGGTCTGTTTTATGCCAGAATGTATGGCATGAAGGCATGCAGTGGTGTTTCAGGACTCAAACCTTCTGGGGTAGTATTTAAGGACTCAGGTTCGATGAAACTCATACTTGTGCAATCCTGTCCACACTTTTGGACATACTCTTTGCTGTATGTTATCTTTTGACCAGAGTCCAGACACTGCCTCAGACAGTCTAAGCTGGAACATCCTAAAATTTTTACAAAATTGTTACACTGCTAATAGATCAGCAGCTTAGATAGTCCTGCATCAGTGCCCAAGCTTGTCTCAAGGCTGAATTTTACTTAGTAGTATACATATCACAAGTTGAAGTCTATTTTAAGTAAAATGAAATAACTTATCCTCTGAATGAGTAGTGAACCCTTTCTTATTTTAACATAAAGCTCACTGAAGGTTTGGTGTATGCTGTTTGATTAATCAGGAATAGTATACACTATCAATAAATTGAAAAATGCGGATATCGGATACGTCCCATGAAGCCAAAGGAAATATCTTTTACGTAAGCTACTTCTGAATTACTGAGGTAAGAAAATGAATGAATATCAACAGTCTTTCATGTGAATTAAGTACCCTTTTCCTCCGCCTATTTTTCAAAGATGAACTCATGACTCTTCTAGGAAAAAAGAGCTCTAAATTATTTGGAGTTTAACAGGAGAAAACGCTGGTGATATCACTCAAGTTGGATGTTCATACTCCTTTGGTCCTGTTATGTAGGGAAAGATTCAGTTTCTTAAACATACATATGTAGCATTATTTTAGATACCTTTGGGTAGATAGCTTGACCTCCAACTGTCATTCTAAAAAGGAGCATGTTTCCTATAGTCTTAAGTCATATTATTCAGCCTTGTGAGAATGCACCAGAAAACTGACATAAAAAAAAGCACTAGATACCAGCATTTAGACACCTGAAACATTTCTCCAATGATGCCTTTTCCTGTTTTGTAGTCTGACTCTGGACTTTTTGTAGAGATGAGTAAGGTAAACTTCACGAGTATTGAAAAATTGAGGACTGGAACATAGAGAAGGAGAAGTGCTTGCTTAACTTGAACCTCATAACCTGCTGTTTACATTAGATCTCTAAAGGAAGTGTATAAATCTTTTCCATCATTTAGTAGAGTCAAATTTAGCTTTCTCCATTATTTAGTGGCTTCATAGCTTGCAAGGTGATCTTAACAGTATGTTTCCTTTCTGATCACGTAGACTTTCTGAATATTTTTACGTGTTTTAGATCCCTTTTCCCTTGCAGCAAGAAATCTTTATGTCTTACAAATGTGAATATAACTTTTTAATTCCATTCCCTTTTCAGAAATATTCCTTCTATAATTGAAAAGAAATGGCAAATTTTATTTAAACAAATGTAATCAGATTTACTATTTAAATAAGTATTCCACCTTTCCAAATAATGTTTTAACATAATTAATTCTTAAAAAAAATGTTAAACTTTAAAAAAAAGAAAGAAAACCTAGTCCTTTTAATGAAAATATTTCTCTTAGAATCCTTCTGAGTTTGATCGAAAAAGATTGTTTTGAAAATTGCCAGATAATGAATTTCAAGTTAATAACAGCATTTTCACTTTTACATCTCAAAAAGTGCATACCAAATATACATTTCAGGATCATACTGTACATAAACCTTTTAATAAATCACGTAAGAGGGTCATTGGATTGGCATAAGGGCACAATCTATTCAACTTTAAAGCGGTACACAAGCATTTAAGACACAACCATATTCTACCTTCCCTGGGGAAAAAAAATCAGTTAGTAATGAAATTGGCATTTCTTTGGCAGGACAGTTCCCATCATCAGTATTTTTGTCTAAAAGTACTTCTAGAAGAAAATCTTTTCAATTAAAAAAATCCTTTGAGTAGGCTTAGATACTTGCACTGTGAAATAGTTTATGGATCTGACAGTTCATTCCAACATTCCTCATTTTTTCTAGACAGGACATCCTTATATCCATTTAAAGCCAGGACTCTTTCCAGATTTTCACATCTGAAAGAGATTTGTTGAAAAAAAGATACTGAGCAATAGATCATGTCTATATCATAATAGTATATTATTTAAAAGGTCTTGCCCTTTGAGGAGAAAGTCTCAGTGATCGTTTGACTAAGTTCTTCCTTTCATTACAATCTCTCATTTTTAGCAACAGTCACAACTTGTAATTTGTAATTAAACTTTGTAATTAAATGTTTCACACAAAACACAACTCCCAGTAAAAATAAGTTCTCCAAAATGTCATTAAAAATAATAAAGTAGATTAAAGAATATTTAAAATTTGTAAAAGATGCATAACTGAATCTTTATGAATAAAAGTGCATGTTTATGATCAGGGCTGTTATTTTCTTTGATATCTGTCATTAGATAGCAAAAATTGGTGTTAGTTATAACATTTATCAACATAACAGAAACATACAATTTTTTTTTCTAGAATCATCTGTCACACAACAAATGAAATTATTGTTTGAAATTCAGTAGAATGTAGACATCTGTAGAGGTCTGGTCCAGTATGTTAAATCCAGAAAAAATCCCAAAGCAAACCAAAAAATCCAATCAGGTCCCAGCCTGAATGAAAAATTTTGAAAAGTTGTAACAAGTAAGTACAAAATTCTGTTCTAAAATGATGAATGGAGCCAGGAATAGAAGTCAATGTGTTCTTGTATACTTTGGCTTTCTTGTCAGTAAGACATTAGCTAAGTATGTGGCTTCCTATGTGTCAGAATAGTAGATGACCTCTTTCTCCTACAGCACAACTTGTTAAATATACTTTCAGTTAACCGCTTATTACTGCTGTTGTGGGGATACCTCTACTGTTGCACTGTGTGGCCCACAGTAGTTTAGTTATGTTATGGTAATGACAAAACCGTTCAAACAAGTTATTAAGGTATTAGATGGGCAACACTGAAGTACATTTAAGGCAAGCTGTAAGCACCAGCAACTACAGTGGTCATGACTGTTATTCTTGCTTGCATAAATAGGTAGTTAAAATACAGTCAATTACAGTCTTTTTATTTTGCATGAAGTTTGAGAAGTCTGCTGCTATTGATGCAACCTTAAAAACATACATAGAAACATTGCATTTTATATAGGACAAATGTGTTTTACAATGTAAATCAGCTATATACATGGCTTAGATGTCTAATAAAAATTAGACGTTTTTATTTTAGTTTTTGGTGTGATGCAAATTTTGCCTCTGAATTTAATCTCAAATAAGGACCAACTAGAAATCACAATTTCCACATACAAAGACAGAGAAAAACATACACATATAGAAACACACAGAGACACAGTCATACTTAGAAATTAGAACCTTTGAATGTTCTCTGGAGTGAAATGAAAGCCAGAGTGTATAGTGTAGCTTGGTTGTCAGAATACTCACTAAAGATGTGATAAGGCTAGTAGTTGGTTTTATGTTTCTTTTTTTTTTTCCAAAACTGATAAATATACATTTCTTTCAAGATCTCATCCCAAAATTTCTGATTATCTCAACTGAAATACTGTGAGAGAAAAAATGTCATCATATATGCCTTCTTGTATACTATTATTTTTGCAATTAAGTTGCTGCAGATGTACTTTCACTGTATTTTATAGAATCTAACACGATGCAGTCTTGGGTAAAAGATACTGACTTTTTGTGTCGCCTAAAGAAATTTAAAACTATGATCTCACTTTTCCCTGAGGCATTTTAAGACTTTTTAATAAAAGTGGATTGCAGTTTTTCATTTTGTTATTAAAGCAGCTGTAGATGAAACATCTAACTTTCTTGTGTTGCCTTTGGGAATTGTGGCTGTAACACATTTCCAAAAGTTGGGTTTAATGTATTGAGCTATCTGAATGGTTTTGAAAATATCACACCAGATACTGTGTGACAAGGAGACAGGAAAAAACACATATATACATATTTTTCACTGAAAAAATACTTTAGTGTCTTGACATTTATTTCTTCTATGGGAACAATACTGAACAAATCCTTAGTCGATATTTACTCTATTCCTCATTATGGAAGTTATTTATGTTTGTGGGTCAATGACTGGATGTCAGTCAACTTAACTCTTCCACATCTTCGCTGTATCAAAAATTGACAGTTCCCTAAATGAAAGTGATGAGGCAAACAAATCATACGCTTTTTAATTAAAAGATAAAATACTAAGATAGAAACATTAAGGGCTGCATATTATGCATAAGTGTATAAAGCTGTACTGGCAATTATACAACAGACTCTGACTGAATGTTTCCTTTACTGGTAGCAATAGACTTGATTGCTGTGTTAATTATTTTAAATATTGGAATCATCCTCATTTGGGAGATTCTAGGTGAGCTCTGGGGAGGCAGATCACACCAGACCGTATATTTCATTTGATCGTTTTTCATTTGTGTAGAAAGTTCCTTGAACAGGAATGACCAGGCCAAAACCCTCTGAAAGGGGGGGATAACTCACCTTAATGTGGGATGCAACTGTACCTCTTCAAGGTGAAAAATTTTGAGAGGCATAGGCATAAGAAAGTGACTCACAGCACTGAACCTGGGAGCCTACTGGTTATGTAGAGACTAAGCAACTTCAAGAAGTAACAAGGAGCAGAAAGTCAAGCCTCAGACATAGCATAAAAAGAAGATTTCTAGGGATCAGGGAGGTCTGTGCAGAGCTTGCAGCCACTCAGAAGTCCTCTGAGCTTTTTGGAACCCAGTCTGGAAAAGAGAAACCACATTGCAAGGACACAGTGGGCAAGGTTAGAGTTACATGAACTATTGTTTCTACCCTTCCCTAAACTCTTCAAGTATTTTTTATCTGAAAGCTTAAATATCCTAGTTTATAGTCTAATAAAACTTGACTTTTTGACTTTTAGCCCTCTTGATCTTCACTGAGGAAAATACTACAAGGCAGAACCCCTTCAAAGCTTTGGCTGCTTGGGTTTCCTCCACATAGATCCTTCTCTTGATGTCTCTGTCTGAGACCAGAGCTTGTGTTTGGCCAAGATATCCTCAGGTTCTAATAGTCGTTTCTTCCAACTCTTCCACAATTTCTTCTGCAGAGCAGTTTATAGAACTGTTAGGGGAGAAAAAGTGTTGGTTTACAGTTTAACTTTTCAGGAAGTATAAACATGGCCCATTAGTGATTGACAGCAGCTCTTGGTGTTCAACAATATGTGGAGCTTTGAATCTATGGATACCCAGTAAATCAAACCTAGCTTTTTAGACCAGTAGTCTTTAACTAACCAAATTGCTGTGCTGAAGCAAGAAACCTATTGTAACAGTAAAAGTTCTCATGATATTTACAGAAAACACCCTATGATAAGACTTTCCCTGACAGCTAAAATCACAGCAGAGTGATTATACATTTCTTTCTTCAGATCGTAATTTTTTGTTAGCATAGCAGGTCTGCAAGTCCACAATACTAACAAAAATATAAGAAAAATCAACTGCATAATACTGATGTGTAGGCTAACTAACACAAGCTAACACAAAAAAGTAATTTTTAGGAGCAACTTAGATGTAAACTTTAAACACGTGAGCAACTGATGTGATGATTTGTCCCTAATAAAATTCACATTTTCTTGTTGATTTTGTGTTGGAACACCTTGCAAGGCAAATAGCCTCATTTTCTCAGGATGCTGTAAAAATTTCTATCTAATAATTTTAAATTAATAAAAATTTTTATTTATTTAGTGTGGTTTTTTTTACAAAATACCTTTTTTTTTAATAGTTAGGAGTTATACAATTAAGTTTCTAATTGCATAACCATGCTCCTATAAGACATTTCAATAAAAAGATTTTGGAGTCAGACAGAGTGTCTCGGTTTTCACTTCAAGTCTGATACTCCACATGCAAACATTGATGAACCCCGCTGTCCCACTGGCAAGGCCCTGTCATAGGCGTTCTTATCCACACCTAGACCTTAGCGTTGACTGACACATTCTTTCTCATAACTCATTCATCCAGTGTAAACCCTTAAACTCTTGTTTTTTGCTGATAGTTGCCACTGTGGGGAACTTTTTCTGCTGATATACAGGATTTCAAATGTGGTACTATTAGCTTGTTGAAATGAAGCTGCTGTTGATGTGGAAAGCTTTGAAAGCTAAGAAATTAAGATGATTTCATTGTCTTGCCAAATATACACATACACATCTAAAGCACTTTCAAATGTCACAATAAATGGAGCAGTAAAGTAAGACTGGAGAAAATGTTAATCTTACTATGCTTTCATTTGTCTCCTCGTGCTGGCACTGTAACATAAAAAAGTCTTTTTCTTTTTGGCTATGCCACAGGTCTGCTAGACAACTTTGGTCAAGTCAGTTTTCTTCTTTGGCTCCTGTTCCCCCAGCCAATGCAGATAATGATCCTGACCTCCTTTCTAAAATGCTTTGCGATCCTTGGGTGAAAAGTTCTCCCTAAAAGCTTAGTAGTTTTATTATTATATCCATTATATAGTTACACTATTCAAGGTCAATAGACCTATATATCTGAGCAAAAATGAGATCATATGACTATCAGTACTATGCGGTAATTGCACTCAAAAGTACTCAATTGAATGTTTAGTCCAAATGAACCCATATTTAGTATGGCTTCACATATTGTTGTTGAAAGTTTGATGCACTGAATCTTGAACTTCCTTTGATTACAATTCTGCAGTGAGACTTCCTCAAACTTTTTAATTCATTGGCTGCTGCCCCCAAGGGATTCATACGGATTGGATAAGAAAAGAATGACATCGACAGCGTATAATGAAATTCTATCCAAGATGTCCAATATTTTTATGCCTTCAACTCTGTTATTGTGTTAGATTCTTTGACTGATTTGTTCCAGAGTTATGGTAAAAAGGGAGGGCAAAAAGGGGCACCATTGCCTTTTGCTGCTAGACAAAGTAAAGACTTCTGAGCGATATCCATTATTCCTTACTGTAGGCTCCAATACAATGTCTTTATTTAAGAAAGTTTTAGACCATTATGTGAGACTCCCAAAACTTTCATCAAATAGCTTCCTTTCAGCCAATCAGATGGTCCTTCAGCTTATAATGCTAATAAATAAATATCTCCTCTATTTCTATTTTGCAAAGGTCTGTAACCTGTAATTTGTGTGTTCCATCAGCCAATATAATGACACCTTACTATTATATCCTCATTGCTCCTTCACTCTTCCAGATGCTGTCATTGCTCTACTATTTCAAATACATACTGCCTTTTGTCTTACTTTAGAAAGTTAATTTCTTTAGTATTGGAGGAGATCCAGGAAAGCTCTTAAGTAAAAACTTCAAGTTAGGCTAGCAGCCGTCTAATATGGGCTAGATGTCCTGAACTGAGGTTTAAGGACAATGTTTAGTCCTTGGGATTGAATTTCCAATCAGTTTCTTCCATTCAACTCAGACATGTGGTTCAGTCAGGACATTGTAGGAAAGAGGTAAGTTAGCTGAAGTAATAGTCTTGGTCTAAGTTCTCAAAGCATCTTCTTCTCATCCTTGTCTATAATTTTCCACTACTTACGAAACATTTACTTTTAAAATATTTCCCTTACAAAAAGAACGCATTACACTAAGGTCTGCTTTTAAATCACAGACTTAATTTTTTTCTGTTAGATGTGGTTTTTATCATTTTACATTTCCATCTTTTGGACCATAATCATGAGATAAAAGTGAGAATCTGTTCAAACTTAAAAGCAATTAGAAAGCATGCGAGTCAATAATGAACGCTAGTATTATACTTTACAAACTGTACAACGCTTGCAAGGGTTGTTTGGTCCACTACCTTAGTGCCAGGCTGTCTGAAAGTTGAAGGTGGTTTACAGTGGATAAATATGTTTTACAATGGCTTTTGCGTGCTTTATTCAAATGAAAATGAACATGCTTTTCAGTGACTTTAGTGGTAATAGGTAAGTGCAAAATTAAATGGCTACATAATTGTTGGCCTGCAGATGAATCACCTTAACAGTCTGTAATACATTCAGTTTATTCTGCTGCTGAAGATTAAATAGTGTATTTTGAATATAAGTGATCTTTGAGTAAAACAGAATTTGGTCATTTAATATGCATAAAGTCATGGCAGTGCCTGATAGATTAAGAGTCCAAACCATCAACTCTTACTCAGAAGAGCTGTTCTTAGCTACATTTTGGATTCAGATAAGCTATTTGTTCGAACAGTGTGTACTAGAATTTAGGCCTTATAAAATACCAGGGGGAAAAAAAAACCTAATTCCATTTTAATCTCTTGATTGTATGTTTCCTTAGCCCCTTTTTTTCCCTTTCAGGTTTGTTTTCCAGGACACATTTCTATCAAGTGGAGGTGAAGAGAGTTATGCATAAGTATGAACTACAGAGATGGACTCCTATGGGCAGTGGAAAGAGTAGAGACAAAATGCTCATGATGAATATCCAGGTAACTGCATTAACTGCCAGCTGAGAATCCACCACCTATTACACTGCACATAGCTTTACTGCAACAACAAATCACAAACAACCTGATACAAAACTGCAAAATGTATACTACTTGGAAGAAAAGATTAAAAAAAAAAAAAGCAAGCTATACTTTTCCATTTCGATCAGTAGAAATTCAGATTGCTTGGAAAGGGAGAACACACTTTGCCCTTTCTGCCCTATGGACTATACTCTTGTGTCATTAAGTGAGTAATTAGCCCTGCAATCTTTTACTATTCTTCAAGAGTGTAATTTGTCATTTATCAAACAAATTGTATTGAATTGTGTACCTCTCTATTTTAAAGATTTCAGTTGCTGGGTTAAACTACTATATACTTTGATTATCAAAGATGATTCTTTCATTTTCCTTCATTATCTTAAATTACAACTCTTGTGTTAGAATCATTCACTTTTCAAAGGCTTGGTCAAGGGTCTAATCACTTGATTTCAATCTACAATATTGCACAGATACTGTGAATTAAATGTAAGCACTACTAACAGTATTGTTATCATAAAAGTTGGAGGAAAATGTATTATAGTCAGAAAATCTGTTTTCTACCAGTTTTAAATATCTATCCATCTGTTTATCAGTTAGTGGGTTTTATTTATATGTTGCTTTGAGAAAGAAAAGTGGTTTAAATTAAGTATTTCTCACTCAGTTCTTACCAAGCACTGACTTGTATGTGAAGAATTAAGTCTTAAATATGAAGAAATTTGCAGGCTGTTTCACTACCTATATCATCCCTGTGTTCAGTCATGTTCATATGTTGGCACAGGTGTTGAAATCACACACACACACAAATCGGTGCTGGAAGTTCTACTGTGCAGATTCTCTTTAGGAAGGTCTAACTGTAGCCTCCAGGATTTGCTTATGCTACTGAAAAAAATAACAATAGTACTAGTATGACTGGTGCGGTCACAGCTCTTTTTGTGGCTCCAGGAAGAACTCACACTCAAAAAGCACTTCCACTACTCTTTCAATAAATGTACTCTGTGATTCCTTCACCTTTGAATTTTACAGATTCATTGGTAGGGAAAGAAGTAGGGCAGTGCCATTTCCTCAAAGGCAAATTCATTACCTAGATCTTTGTTAGCACCAAACTAGAGAAGTGTTTCTGAACCTTGCTTGACTGCTATTTGCAGCTTTCTATAAGTGATTCTACTCTCTTCATGCTATTTGTCCTCCTTTTTAGTAAACCATCCACATGAGGGCCTTCAGGGTGTCACATCAGGGCCTTCAGGGTGTCACATCAGGAAGAGAAGTCAGGGGTTTCCCAAACGATGAGAGGTCTCAAGTATCTTTGTATATCCAACACAGGACCTTTCAAAGGGGCCTGATATTCAGAAGAGTTAGGACTGTTCTCTTTGGAGACTTAGTGGCTCTAAAAAATTTGATTAAAAGTATTGATTCAGAAGCTACATTTCCTAATAAATGAAGCACAACTGTTTTGTTTCTCATTAAACGTTGGAGAAGACTGGTGGAATGCATCAACCCATTCAATCCTCTCAGAAAGAAGACCATATGAACTATATGTATATCAAATTGTAAGCAGAGCTATTCTTTAATTGTAAGCTCTCCAACCCAGTGGGAAGGATATGAAAGTGAGGAAAAACTGAAAGAGAATTAAAGTACTGAGGAATAGCTACTGTAATATCACACACTTTTTTTTTTTTTTTCCAAAGCTTTTCTCTCTTGTATCATGTTTTTGGCTCCTAGACAAAGAATCTTTTTTTTTTTTGTTCTTTTTAAATTAATTTAGTTGTTTACTTTAATTTGTACCTCTTTCACCCTTTTCATTTCAGCTGCCTTTTGAATATTCATTGTGTTATTCTACTTTAAAAATCAATGACCTCATGGAAAACTCTGATCTACTAGAGGCTCAGCCTCATAGTAGTGCATGATAAAAAACAGATCTACAGCAAAATTGTAGTTTCAGTTCTGTGAAATTACACAGGAGGATAGTTGCTGTGAAAACTACTTTTTGTATGGTATTACAACACTTAGATCTAATACTAATAAGAGGATACAAAAATCTCCTTTAATCATTTCTTTACCACACACACAGTTAGGATAACGCCTCTGAATGAAACACCCATTAATTTCTGAGAGTGAGATTCACTTCACCTGCATAATGACTGAAAATTGCAATGGCAGCCTCTCAAAAATCACTTCCAATGCTCTTAGGACTACTATATTTGAGTGACTGCTGCTCTGTTCTTGACCTGTCTTTCAAGCAAGTTAAATGCTGTGTGTTAAACCCAACAGGAGCATGGATTCTGTATTAACAGGCCCTCTTCTGTGATACTTAGAAGTGGTGAGGAGGTAGATTTGCATGAATACTTGTTGTGGGTTGACCTTGGCTGACCACCAGGTGCCCACCAAGTTGCTCTCTCACTCCCCCTACTCATCAAGACAGGGGAAGACAATAACAATGAAAAGCTTGTGTGTCAAGATAAGGGCAGCGAAATCACTCACCCGTTACCATCACAGGAAAACCAGTCTTGACTTGAGGAAAATTAGTTTAATTTATTGCAAATTAATAACAGAGTAGGATAGTGAGACACAAAAACAAAACTAAAGACACCCTCCCCCCACTCTCCCTTCTTCCCAGGCTCAACTTCCCTCCCGACTCCTCTTTCTCCTCCCCCAAACGGTGCAGGGGCATGAGGAGTGAGGGTTGCGTTTAGTTCATTATACGTTGTCTCTGCCACTTCTTCCTCTTCACGCTCTTTCCCTGCTCCAGTGTGGGGTCCCACCCACGTGAGACAGTCCTTCACCAACTGCTTCAGCATAGGTCCTTCCCACAGGCTGCAGTTCTTCAAGAACCGCTCCAGCATGGGTCCTTGCCATGGGGTGCAGTCCTTCAGGAATGAAATGATCCAGTGTGGGTCCCCAATGGGCCACAGGTCCTCCCAGAAAACCTGCTCCTGCGTGGACTCCTCTCCACGGAGCTGCAGCTCCTGCAGGAGCCTTCTCCTTTGTGGGCTCTCCGTGGGCTGCAGCTTCCTTCAAGGCACATCCACCTGCTCCAGCATGGGGTCTTCCATGGCCCGCAGGTGGATATCTGCTCCACCTTGGTCCTCCACGAGCCGTGTCACTGTGGTCTTCTCCACAGGCTGCAGGGGAATCTCTGCTCTGGTGACTGGAGCCCCTCCTCCCCCTCCTCCTTCACTGACCTTGATGTCTGCAGAGTTGTTTCTCTCACATATTCTCACTGCCCTCTCATAGCTGTTGCGTTGCATTTTTTTTTACCCTTAATTTTTTTTTTTTACCCTTGCAGAGGTGCTACCAATGTCACTGATGGGCTCAGCTTTGGCCAGCAGCAGGTCTGTACTGGAGCTGGCTGAAGCTGGCTCTGTCTGACATGGGGGCAGCTTCTTGTGTCTTCTCACAGAAGCCAGCCCTGCAGCCCCTCTGCTACCTAAATCTTGCCACATAAACCAAATACAGTACAGCTTGATAAGGCAAAAGATACACTGTGCTTCATTTCTATGTACAGCCCTTATCTTCCTATCACAGATTAGTCTTTTAAAAAGACATGCTTCTACTTTACATGCACATGCTTACAAAATGAGAAGTAATTGAATCCCAAATGCTTTTGTCCGAAATATGATAGATTTTATGAATTTTCCTGACTTCAGGGAATAAATCTCGTAATATCTTCTCTGGACTCTGGTTGGGCTGCCTAAAGACTCAGTACTTCTGGTGTCTTCACATTAAAATAGATTTGAATTACAGCTTTTGCCAAAGTTAGCATTTAATCTTGCAGGCTCCCAGTTTATACACTATATCAGGGTGGGGAAGAGGCACTTGCTGCAGTTGGAGCTGCGACAGCAGTGTCTGGAAGCTTTAGCTCCAACTGCAGCAGGAGACTCTGGGATCTTCAGCTGTATGCTGAAGTCAGTGCACATCTTAGTGCACATCTCAGAACATAAATCAGTTCAGAAACAACATTTGTAGAGATTTCTTCCAAATTGCATTGCATTGAAAATGTCAACAAGTTGTTAATTTTATCTGATTCAATACCAAACTTTAATTTTCCATGTATGGGAAACCCCTTGCTCTGGGCAGGTCTATTGAAATTACTGTTAAAGAAAAGAAGGTAGTCATTCTTTTTCCCCCCCCCGACTCCTTTTATTTTACTAGATTGGGTTTATACTCTGAGAGCTGATGTATAAATGCTCTTCATTGTATTTTAGACTCAGTTTTGTAATGTCAAATATAGACAGTCTGTTGATACTACTACTATCTGGGATGTCAGCAAAAGTAAAAAATAAGCAAGAAACAAGCACTGAACACACCACACAATGATCTTAGGTCTAATTAATGCCATGTTGCCAAAATTAGGAGCAGACTGGCGTTGAGATAATGATGACTAAATACATTGAGAACCTCCTGCTTTAACTAGCAAGTCTCAATGCCTTCCACAGGGAGTATTAGTGTGATTTATAGTATGTTTACCTGGCCACTGGGTGTCAGTGTTCATTCACTTTTAGCCTGGAACAATACCAGGTTTTGTTTGTTTGTTTTTTGTTTTAATAATAAAAGAGCGGTTGCTTCTTTGAGAAAGCTGTTAAGGCCAAGTAAGCCACCTTAGGAAAACACTAAAAGAGCTACTGAAAATCTTCGTCAGGATATTTGAACATCATGTCCCCATCGTGGTATTCAGTGTAGTCAGCAGTGCCACATCGCACCAGTCAGTTATACATATAGCATTTACCCTTTGATATCTAAACTCAGTGCCTCATATGGTTCAAGAGATGCAGACAGCATATACTGTTACATTTATTGTAAATTATTCTTATGAGAAAAGAGGTTTTTTGCTGTTGTTATTTAGGTTGTTTGTAGGCTTAGTATGTAAGTGAACATAAAGTAATATCAAAACTGACACTCAAAAAACAGTGCAGGAATACAGAAAGTGAATTTGTGTACCATATGTAGGACGTTGTTACTCTATAAAAGTCGTGCATTTGAGCTAGCATTTGACAAGGATCTCAATTCCAAGAACTAGGAGAAAAAAAGGAGGATACAAAACCGTGGCTTGGTCCTTTGGCTTTTCTTACACTGCATTTATAGGTCTTCAAAAGGAAGTAACACCAGACATAATTTTCTTCCTTTGTACATAGAAACTCATGAAGGAAGAGATTTAGCCCAACTGTTTGGAGATGAGGAAGTAAGGCCCAACTAGCTCTATAATCATTATCTCTGTATAAAACAGTTGCTTCTCCATCAAATTATCCTAAGGAGAAGCATAAATTACTTCAGTGGAGTTATATTGCCCTTTATGGATTGTTGCAAGGACAGCATCCTGCAAATGCATTTTGCAACATGATATTGAGATTCTGCAGGATCTTTTGTGATGGATTGGAAATACTAATAGCTGTTCCATTTAAAGAAAGTAACTAAGGTGATGAAGAATTTTCTTAATTAGTTCAAGATGTACCAATGTAAAAATTCCCGTTTCCATTTCTGTGAGTTGCAAGGATGTTCTTATTGGTGAAAAATTATTGAATCGTGGGAACTGTCCGTAATATCTTGGCTTTTTGTTGTCAAATGAATCAATGCAAGTTCCTACTGTGTGTGATCTTCTTTCACAAAGGAAGCTGAGTATTAGCACAGAGAGGTTGTTTTCTGGGGCTATTTTATTATTATTATCAAGAAGGAAATATCTTCTTGCAAGACAACATTCAAGGAAAAAAATGCAGATGCTACATTATGATGCTATTTTTTTCCTTTTTATTTGTTTTTTATTATTTCATGATGTCAGCTTTGTGATAAGTAAGTATTTTGAATTTAACAATCAGATGATATGTTTACAATGCAGCCAGTGATCCAGCTAAAGGAAGAGTTTATGGCTCAAAAATTCTGTCCAGTTTGTATTGAATTATAGACATTTTTAACAAACAATATTATTTTAGGATTTTGTGCACTAGAAGCCATCAGTCCACTTATCACAGCAGATACTCTCACACAAAAGTATTTTCAAGTGTGATGCTTTTATACTTTCAGGAAGAAAGCATCTTCAAAACCATGCTGTGCTAACCCCAAAATAGTTCTAAAATGTTTCTTATGTAATGTCTTCAACAAAGGACAAACTAGGACTAAATTCTTTAGCCTGTCTGTGTGCTTACTTGTGTCAGTCAGCTAAGTATTAGCTGCTAGGTAATCTTACCCTGTTACATCTGTACCTCTCAAAGCAATAAATTTACCAAACAAAATGTTGAACAAAATGTTCTCTGCAACAAGAAATGTCTTCACGCTTGTAGCTAATATCCACTGTCTTATGGAAGCACAGAAAACATTGATAATATTCACTCAAAAGAGCTACTCCTGTATATATGTGCTTCATAGTTTATATAAAATGTAGGAAAAAAAAAAAAAACTAATACAAATACTAATTTAACAGTACAAAGTTAAATCAGAGTTAAAGCTTCTTGTTTTGTAACCTGGAATTCTGGAGAGATTCATCTTATCCTTGATATCAGGTTACTGGATCCCACCTCAGATATTTTACAGTTTTAAAAAAAGGTGGTGTGAAGCAATATCACTAATATCACTATAGTTAGTGAAACCAGCAAAATAATTGTTCTGCTAAACTGTATATTAGTTCCATTCTGAAAGTGTTAGTGTGATTTCAGTGTTTTTTCATAAGCATAAAGTTGATTGCGCTGAGCAAAGTGATCATGTTTCCTCAGCCTTTCACTTTGAAAAACATTTGCACAACTTTGAATTCACAATTGAATATTTTGGATTACATATGTTTTTAGAATAAGTTATGTTTCTCTTGCTATAACTGTTTAAGTTATAAACCCTTCAAGGCTGAGAATATTCCTTACTATATGTACATATAAGGTATTTATATATTATCTGAACAGAAGATGACCAACACAGAGACTCATGTGGCTTTAACAGTTTGTCTGAAATAAATACATACATGTGAAACATAAGTAATATATAATGACTGTGTACACGTACTATTAAACTACTACATCCCTTCTTTATCTCTTGGCGCATATACACGTAAACATACACACATGCAAATTATCTTCTCTTCCTTTGTGTTTAGTTTACTTTAGCAATCTTGTTATTTCCTTTGCTTAAGAATGTAACAGAAAGCTAAAAAACAAAGGATGCCAGGACACCTATTTCTATGTAATGAGGCATGGAAATTCATAATGAAATGGATTACTTATACCTTACAAAGAAAAGGCTCTTCCTAAAGCCCCAGGAGCCCTTTAGGCCATTGCAATGTTGATGCACATTGTATTATTAGATTTATGTCATTCTGATAAGATGGGCCACTTGAAGTAGCCTTTGAGCTAAAAATAAGACATTAGGTTGAAGGAAGCAGCAATTTAAAGTTATTGGTGTAAGGATAATTAGAGACTGGCAGGTATCCAGTGTCATTACGAGGAGGTTGCTGTAGGGCAAATGCAACAACTGCCTGGTTTTTGCAGTGCTGCAAACATGGATCTATCTTCGCTCAAACTGGTTTTATTTTTAGCTTACATCTGCTTCCTAACATCTTGAGGTTTTTTCAGAGCTGTTCTTGAACTTGGACTTTCTCAGTTTTCAGTTGCTTAGTCCAAATTCCAAATGAGTTGTATTTTAAAGAGCATGACATACATATTTTGCAGTGACAGGAGCTATGTTTTTGTTTTGTTCTGGGTTTTGGTTATTTAGCCTCATATATTTAGCCTCTCAGTGTTCCATTTTCTTCTGCTTTCTTAACAGTATCTGGTTATTAAATATCTACAATATCTTTATTTATTTATTTATTTATTAAAGGCAAATCCTATACGGGCTAAGGAGACACTTAAGTCTTTCAGCTCTTCACAAACTTGTTTGCAGAAGATGTCTGGTAACAAAAAGTTATTAAAAAGGAGAGGTACTAGCTTATAACTGACCACCAAGGAGAATGGTTTTGTTTTGTCATGGTCTTAAAGCTACATCTGAATTGTCCATGCTTACAGGTTGAAGCTGAGATCTAGACCAAGAGCATCACAGTCCTTATTTAGCATGTGCTTTCATTTTGTAGATAGGGAAAAAAAGTAAAGGAGTATTCTCAGGTCTAGTTCTTATAATGGAAGTAAGCTATACATGGGGTAAACATCGAGACCTGACAGTAAGGAAGTACTCACACATCTTCATTTTAGACATAACTCAAGAGAAACAATGCTACAGCTAAGAACTGCAGGCAGTCTGTCAGCTTCTAAATGCTGTCAGAGAACATAGGAAACACAGGATGAAAGCTTGAGGATGGTTTGCAAATCTCTTAAAAGGTTAAAATGATGGATAGACCACAATCCTAGAAACAGGTTCCTAATGAAACAAGGCAAAATTTAGTAATTTTTGATTGAAATGATATAACTAATTGATTTTAGGAAAACTTATTTTTAAAAGTCTCTTGATAAATTATTTAAAAATATTAATAAATTTAATAGTGCCAGCGAATGTTCCTGGATATAGAATACCAGTTTGCTATACTGCTTAACTATTACAGTGATCCTTTGAAGTGTTTGTGGCCAAGGCTGACATTCAGTCTCCCATGCAATTCTTGAGCAAGTTTTGGGAGTTGACAGAGACCAGGGAGTACTCACAAAAGGTAGTTTGGAATTGTCCATCCTGTTTTGGAAAATAAGGAAAGTTGAAGATTCTGACAGGGGCTATTCTGTACAAGTTGGCCTCACTTCCAGAGAAAATTCCAGTAGGAATTTTCTGGTACAGACATAGCCACTGATGCTGTGAAAATCATTCTGGTAGCTGTCAGGCAACAAAGTATTCATAAGGAAGAAAAAGGTAAGATGTCAGCAAATTAATAGTTTTATGGTACTGTAGTGGCAGGACGGCTAAACTGAGAGAGGAAGCTAACAGTCTGTGTTTATCTGAGAAGGTGTCCTGGTTTCAGCTGGGACGGAGCTAATTTTCTTTCCAGTAGTTACAGTGTTTTGGATTTAATATGTGAAGAATGTTGATAATACACTGATGTTATTAGTTGCTGCTAAGCGATCAAAGACATCTTCCAGTTTCACAGGTTTTGCTAATGCACAGGTGCAAAAAACTTCAGAGGGGTAGAGCCAGTATAGTTGCCCCAAACTGGCCAAAGAGAGTATTCCATACCATAGACATCATGCACAGTATATAAGTGGGGGTCGGCCGGTGGGCCAGTCCCTTTCTTTTTCGCTTTTTTCATTCGTTTGGGCCTTTTCATTTGTTCATTTGGCTGTTCATTCCCTTGCTCGCTCTCTCTGGAACTTGCTGTTCTGAGATAGCTGCTGGGGAATATTCCTTTTTCATGACTGCTGCTTGGGACAGGCTGTATCGGTCGCTGGGTGGTGAGAAATTGTGCATTGTTCATTTTAGATACTCTATTATCATTATATTTTATTAATATTATTATTATTATATAATTATTATTATCTTTTTCTTTGCTGTCTTGGTGGGCTGTTTTTGTCTCAACCCACGAGTTTGCCTTTCTTTCTGATTCTCCTCCCAACCCCACCGTAAGCAAATCCTTACAGCTTGCTGAACAGCTTCTGTCGTATGGGGTACTGCAAAAATTGCTGTATCTAAGGCATCACTTTTGATAGAGAAATTAATCTTACTTGGTAACAATATGAAAGGGGCATTGTGACCTAGAGGTTTGAATAAAATATGTTTGGTTTCCATTCTGTGTATTTTTTTCTGTCTACAACTTTTGACCAAACATTATTTGACAAAAAAGCTCCTATGACTTATGTGAGTATCTCAAGTGTAAGTTAAACAAGCTTTATTACCCACTTGGGAAAAAAAAAAATTAAAGAACAGCAATTTTTTTCAGAAAAGTAAGATTTTCTATCATGTATTCTGGGTTTTTTCCTGAGTATATTATATCCAGGAAAAGTCTCTGATTTTTTTGTTTTTTTAATTCAGTTCAGTTAAAACGTTTATAAAACTCCCTTTTCATCTCCTTCCCATTCCCCTCTGGAGTAGCAGTCAGGAACTCATGGCCCAAAATCAAGAGCAAAGTGCAGACAAATGAGTGATGCCAGGGCTTAAACCAAAGTCCTTATGAACAGATTGTCTAACAGACTGGAGTAATAATCTTCAGAGCCACCATGCTGGCTTGCAGATTGCTGTTTTAAATGGCTTTGATTATTATGGTTATTTGGCAGCAGCTCTTAAATTGGAGTTTGGGCTTCAGAACCCAGACGTACTACCTGAGCCTAATTGAATTCTCCTGGATGGGGAGTACGAACAGCAGAAGAAATTCCTCTGGTTAAAACCGAAGTCAAGACAACAACATGACTAGTTCAGCATCAGTACTTGTTTCACAGGAAAAAATACACAGCTGATTAATTCCCCAATAGCAAATAACAAACCAACTGGTTAATTTACATGTAAAAACATGTATTATAAAACTACACTATAGCTATTTATCATTCAAAGGGTGTTAATTTCTACAAAATCTCAGTATTAGAGTCTTGTGAAATAGGAAGCTGGTTAGCAGAGGAATCAGTATTGGTGAGGCATGCAAGCACTAAGTGGTAAACCTGTTTTTACAGAGAAACAGACGGGAGGACATACGGCATCATAAAATAAAGAAAAAAAAAAGACATAATTAAAGGTCTCTGGAGCTTCAGGTACTCACCTCTGCAAGAATAACATAGTGACTAGCAGAGTTTTCCCAGTACATAAAATTAGTCCAGTAAGATAAACAATGTTTATGTTATTACTACCCTTTAAAAATGTGTATGGAGGATTATGGGCCATATGGGCATCACGAAGGTCAGGAGGACTTGAAAACAGAAATTTGAGCGCAAAGTGTTCTTACACTGAAACAAAACAGAAAGATGTTGATCTGATTGGTCCCCTCTATTTTTCACAGGAAATGTTGACATGGATATAATAGTTTTGGCATAATCAATCACAGCAGACCATAACCTGATCTGTAGATACAAGGAAATAGTTTGTCATGTAATTGTTAACAGGGGAAAGTGCTGAAACTATAGTTCACTGACACTATAATAATGGCTAAAAAGAAAACCAGAAGATGGTAGTCAATAATACAGGCATATATTGATATTTTGTGACTTTTCAAATGCATTCAGCTCTTGCAGTTGGCGATCTGAAAGGTACAAGATAAAATTTTTTCCTTCTGTAACCTTGAAGTGAAGGGAAAGGATGTGTTAATGCAAGCAGGACCCTAGTTATTATACTCTCCCTTATATGGAGAGCAATAATCATACTGTAAATGGGATATCACAAAAATAGAAAAGTTACAGTTAGAATTAGACAAAAAAATCTCCTATTAGCAGGATCGTTGTTGGGAAATATCTGCTTAGTTGTACACCACTGATTTGAATATCAAACTAAAACCATGATGACAGGTCAGCTAGGTTGGCAGTTAATCACAGAGACCTTGCCTTTGTATGCAAATACTATTAATTTTAGTTGCATGGAAGTGCCTACTGGCTAAATGTGATGTATGGTAGGCTTGGATTGAAGTGGATTTGCTTAACAATTCACTGGCTCTGAACCAGATGAGAATGTGGCTTTACTGTGGATATGACTGTGAGTGTGCATATTTGTTCTTAACCATAATGTTAGTCTGATGATGAAGAAAAAATGCAAATTCATAATACTAAAATTACTAAGTGAGTTCTTCATCAGATACCATCTTTAAATATACACCCTGCCTCTCAGTATAAAGGAACCATGAATCTAACTAGATGGCAATGTTATTACAAATTACAGGAAGAATCAGAAGAATTGTATGTACTGACACTGATGAATAGACATAATCCACCATCTCAGAAAATGAATTAAAGTGCAATCATCTGCTGTGAAAAAAATGCAGCTTCCCTTAAAACAAGAAGTTTGTATTTTTTCGTGACACCTTTTCCGAAACAAATGGTTGAAAAGTGTATATGAATAAGAAAAGGAGCACATTTCAGGGCTGTATTAACTGATATGAGTGGGAGAAAATGTTAAAGGGTTAACATAAGATGTGCAAAACATTCAAATAAATTGTGAAGTTAGATTTCAAATACGTTGAAAACTGCATAGCTCTCCAAGTAAAGAAAGGCAAATTAAATATAAAGCCTGAGTCTCGTCTCTTATACACAGTAGAAAATGAGTAGTACTTCCATTGGAAATAGCGGAGCTGTATCAGGAAAAACCAATACAAATAGGATCAGAATCATGCCCACAACATCTAAAAGCATAAACCAGCCTGTAAGCTTGTTTAACATATGACAGCCCTAGGGGCAATTTGGAGTCTGCCAGCACTGCTCCCCCTGGAACATGCAAAATAGCTAGATGTTGCTGCTCAAAGAACGTTTTCCAAAGCTTGGCATATGGTTTATACCTTCCAAAGAGAATATGCAGCATACCATACTACTCTCTTTCTTTTTTTTTTCCTTTTTTTTCTTTTTTTTTAACTCTTTCATTACGTAGCATGTATTCATTCATATGAACACATCTCTAACACAAGGGTACAAATCCTAACTTCTTTCTGGTCAATGGGATACCTGCTGTTTACATCAATGGCAACAGGATTGGACCGTGTATTGCTTTATACAATCATTTATGATTCAGAAAGGAACATTGTTAAAACTAGCAAAGGCATTAGCAAGGCTAAGAACATGTTGTTTGATTTTGTATGTTTGTTTGTCCTCAAAAAAACGCAGTTAATCATTTGCCAGGGAAAAAATATTATGAGTGTATGTTTGTCAATGTTGTGAATATAAAACTCTATCTTTTCTTCTTTGGTTTAATCTAAATAAAAGTCTGATTATTTTATGAGAAGTTGCTTTAACATTTCTAGATTGCATTTTTATTTGAGTTGAATGATACATTTTTTTTGTAGCTTTTCTCAATGAGATTATTAAAAATTATGTATATAAAACCATTCTAAAAGTGTTTAAATTAGGGATTATTCAGATAAACTGAAAAAAAATCTTATAACATTGTCATTTGGAATAAATTATTTTTCATTTTAATGATTTTATTTCTTGTTTGTTTATTTATTTATCATCCACAAAGGATCACAGGCATATTTGAAGGACCAGAATAGTACCCTCATATTTAATCCTTACAGATGATAATTTTCATGGCTATTTCCACAGATACAGTAAAAGATATTTTCTGAATTAAAAGCATCCTTCATGCTGGCTCCCAAAGTTAAAACTGCCTATATTTTGGACTGTCAGTACTAGAGAATGGAGCAGAATGTAAGGATAAGGACTCTCACTCCTGTCATTTTGCTGACAGTGCTGTTTATTAAGAAAAGTTAAAAGACCTAAACAAAGAATTTCTGTAAACTGAAGTGATTGAAATGTTTATTTCTGTACATTTTTATTTTATTCCAAATTATGTCAAAAGCAGCATTTCCTGGAATGGGGTCTCCACTGCTAAAGAAGCTCATGTATATCCTTCTGATTACACTTCTCAAAGACTTTCATAACAGTCCACCATAAACTCCTGGCACAGTTGATGACTTGGAGTATTGAGTGGCAGATGGTATCCACCATGCACTTTCTTTCGTCTTTTTTTCTTTTTTAGTAGCTGAAAACTTCAGAAAATAAATTCTAATGGGAAAAGTCTAGGAAAAGAAAAATCCTGGCAGTTTTGCATCTGCATTAAAATCAGCTCAAGGGCCAACTCTGTATTCATATTAAGTCAATGGGAGACATGAGCAAGCAGAACTTGGACCTAAGAATAGTTCTGTTGGCAATAGGACTGAATATTCTTCTAATTTTTCTTTCTTTTAAATCACTAGAATTTCCATTTCTGAAATGTCTTATTCACTGACTAATTCCTTCAGTTATTACAGACTGCATTAGGAGGAAAAAAAAAATGTTTAATTTTCTCAACTATCTTTGGAATTACTCAAGGCACCATGTAAATTTTTATGGCTGACTTCCTCTGATAGGCACATTTCATCAGATTAACAAAGTTCCTCCCTTAAAAATCATACTTAGTTTTCCCTTTATAGGACAGAATTTTTAACCAGTACCTGGTAGATACGTCTGAAACTCAGTTTTCAAGGCAATCAGAATGAGCACGAAAACCTGAGCCTACACAACTTCCCTTAAATAATGGTCCTATGTTCTAAAGCTAAGAAAAAGGAAACTATTCAAAAAGATATTTAAACAATAGAAGATCAATAATAGCTGTGCTCTAGCTAAACAATAGAAAACTGAATAAAGTGTAGTCACTAAAACCTGCTTTGTTCTCTTTAAGCTATGGGAAATCTGTGTTTAGCAATTACACGATTTATACTGCATAGCAATCTGTTGTCCCTGTGTGGTGTAAATGCCAGACTGCCAAGAAGATGCCTGCAGGAAAAAGAAGTACCTTAGAGCAAAAAAAAAAAAAAAAAAGTAGAAGACCTCAAAGGAGCTTTTCCCAGAAGCACTTGTGCTATTTACCTCAGTAACTCTTATTTTCAGAATCAAGTAACTGAAAAGAATGGCCATCCCTGATTCAAATTACTGCTTCTGTTTGCTAACATAACTTACAGAGCAGTATATTATTACTTCCTGGTTGTTTGATTTATTTTATTTTGTTTTGCAAGAAAAGAGGAAACAATAATCAGAAACTAAAGGAACAAACCAAACCTTCATTTTCCATTCTAGTATCAGCACCATCACCATTGTATCTCAACTACTACCTAGAGATAGTAGCCAAAATTGCCTGCAGGTCTTCAAGCTCAGTTATGAGTGTAACTCAGTCTATGATGTTTCCAGATTGGTGAATTACACCTCGAGAGGTTGTTTGATACTATGCACTCTAGGATTTCCTAGTCGTACAGACGGTCGTGGTTATAGTCATGGAATTTGCTGAAAAATATCTTTCGAATGGTTTTATCACTTCTGTCAGGGAAGAAATGACAGCAGCAGTATAGGATAATAAACCTGAAAGAAGGAGAGAGACCTATCTTATATCATAAAAATCTAAAAAAATCTGCATATAAAACTAAGAGTGCAACAACAAGAAAAATTCTAAATTCAGTGTAGAAAAGCTAGACAGGTATATATTCACTGCAATAGGGTAACAGTAATGTTTGACACAGTCACTCATTCAAATATGTTACAATAGAATTTTGAGCTAAAAAACCAGTGATTCATATCCAAACAATTCCTAAGATTTTAAGGAATCATCCTAAGAATTTCAATCTGCATTTTGGGGATTTTTGTAAGTACTACAGTAGGCCACTTGAGTGCATATATGCTTATAGTATTCCAGTAATAAAAATACTGTATTCCAAGAAATAATAAAAGAAAAATGTAAATTCTAAAAGCTGTTTGCAGTTTACTGACATATAATAATGACAGATATCCTACTAATGATTTGGCAATATAAACTTAAAAAAATAATATTTTAGTAGTTTCTGTTAAAAAATTCAAATGTAAGATTTTTTTTTTCTTACTTTAAAGATTTTTCTCTCAAATGATTTTCCATCTACCTAAACTATAGCAGTTAGTATCTTTGTGGACAGAACATTGCAAAACTTCTTTAGTCTTCTAAAAAACCCCTGTAGTTCACTATTATCTTTAGATAGTATCTTTAATGCCTATAATAGTTTCTTTACTCTTTGCATAACCTTAACTTTTAATTTATTGCAATTATAAGTATCAAAAAAGAATAGCATTTAGAGGAGAAAATCTGGACTGAGAGAAAAACAGGTAGATAGGGAAAAAATCACAAATTTTTGAAATTTTACGTTTTTCAATTATCTTCTGGAAAAGAAAATGCAGGCACAACAATTATGTTTTCCTGTCCTTTCATAACTTCATGAAGAACACATAAATCCAATGCAAAAGGAAGAGCAATAAAACCAAATGAAAGGTATCGAGTGTTACCATATTGCATTGCACTGAAATGTCATAAACCCTTTTATAAAGACAAATTTCCCCTCAAGTGCAGTAATACAGTCAGAGTGGAAAACAAAACGATCTTTATTTTGTATACTTCTTACCCTCAGAGGAAAAATACCAAAAGGAGTTCTGATGCTGTTCATAACAGATAAAAACCTTCCAGAGGGGAAATTTCCTCTTTAGTGCTGGGGCAAGGTAGAATTGGAAAGCAATACAAGGAGTAATGGACAGAACAAAATGAAATCAGATTTTAGAAAAGAGTACTTTGATGGGTTTTTTTTTTCCCCCAGTTACAATGTTATAATTTTATTTCCCAAGCTCTGACTTTTGCAGGATCCTCCTCTCTCTAGAGCAAGTGAAGTTTTTCCATGCTTTTGCTCCTGTCCTGATTTTGCAAGCTGCTATCGATTAGCTTACTAATGCAAAAGGCCTCAGGTGTAATCTGCAGAGGTTTTATTTTATTCTCTTTATCTCTTGTATAATATTTATGACCCTGGAGT
This sequence comes from Phoenicopterus ruber ruber, assembly GCA_009819775.1. NCBI lineage: Eukaryota > Metazoa > Chordata > Aves > Phoenicopteriformes > Phoenicopteridae > Phoenicopterus > Phoenicopterus ruber. The sequence goes on along the minus strand of CM020215.1, from coordinate 181,328,602 downwards.
CATTGTAAATTCTGAGACTTCTTTTGAAGACCATATCAATCGTGCAATTAAAGTGTGTTGCAACCACCTTTGTAATTTAGCTATACTGAGATTCACGATCATTAGGTCATTTGCTGAAAATCAGTGTCATACTGTTTCCATCCTGATTTGACTCCTGAATATTTTTCTAAATGCAGTTTCTTGGGATCTTTTAGTTGTTGCTCATAGCACTCAGCAGCTATTAAAACCCAACTAACTAGATTACATATTGTATCACATTGCGTTCTTCATACTCAGAAAGTTACCATTGTTTCCATGATGCATGTTAAAATACAAATTAATTTCAAGATGACCTTAGAACAGCCATACTATTAATAAGTGACCCATCAATTTTGGTAAGTGAAGCTTATGACAAGTAACAAAGGGAAACACCTACAGAGGGTAGTGATGTTTTATTAACCTTTTAAGACCAGATTCAGCTGAGTAAGATTTTTTGTTCTCTTATCTGGACAAGAGTAACATTATAGGCTGAGACATTCAAACAGAGATGTGACAAAGTACCTAGTGGAGAAGCATGTCCTTCCAAAGAGGTAAAAAGAAGACTGGGGGGACACTTTAAGGAGTATCAAACTAGACGCCCTCCCATAGACAACTGCATTAAATCCGCTATATCTTGTTCTCCATTGACATAACTTTCTGTACTAATAGTTGTTGCAGTAGTGACACTTCTAAACTAAAGTGTTATAGTACTTACTGCTGTTACGTTGACCCAAGCATAAAAATGCCAAGCATCACAGCCCTTCTGTCAGACATTTTACTGCTAGAAAAGAAATAAAGGCATTATTTATTTAGTGTTAATTTTGCCTTCTAGGCAAAACAGTCATTTTTCATCTGCAAACAAATAATTTATATAAAGTTTACTCAAAATATTAAGTTGTCAAAAATCACTGTGGATACAAAACAATTACAGTGGAATTTAAAATTTCATGATGGTATTACTTAGAGAAATGTGACTGGTAGTCCAAGTGGGCTAGAAGGTCTGGTGTTGCATGTTGTTACACTAGGTTAAATTCAGAGACAGAAAAAACAAAATAGACAAGGAAAAATCATTTGGGTGAGCAGTATTTCTCCTTCTCTTGTCTATTCTCTTTTCTCATATCTGATATATCTTTTTCTATATGAACTGATGACTAGACAACTATTTCTCATACAGAAAACTTAAAAAAAAAAGAAGCACATATATGATCTTCTTTAGATTATTAAATGTATATTCTACTTGAGCAATACATGCCACACCATACCAGAATATTAATGTTGAGAGTGTTTAGGCCAATATCTTGATGTCTAGTGTCACACAAGATGCTGTGGGATAGCAAAGACATCCACTAACCAGTGGATATGACAAAGGACATGCTGGAGACCCAATGCTTTCTGGGATGGCAGCTGGAGGTCCGGCTTAATATTCTTTGTCACCTCAAAAGCCACAAGGCACCAATGTGTGGGCAATTGAATTAAGCTCCTAATCCTCTGGGTAAAATTTAAAATTTTCTTAAACTTGGATGTCCGATGTCGTTTTAGGCACTGGTAGGTATCTTGCCTGGTCTCTGGCTGTCATTCTGACAGAGCACAATTGTCCCTTAAATTCCATGTCATATCTTCCAGCCCATTGCAGATATCTTCAATGCTTTATCAAACAGCACTAAATGCTAATCTTCAAGCCCAAATTTAAGTGTTTCTATGTGAGCTAGGTATTTGAGTACCTGCTGTAGTCACTGGAGTAGTCGGCCAAGACAGCTAATGAAAGCGAGACAGTAGGTCAGTTCAGCACCTCAGAGCAAGGTTTAGTGGCCTGAACACTATTTACTACCACCTGAAATGTCCTGGAATATCCAAGAAATCTACAAACTGTCGACGAATATGACAGAATCTAAGGAAAGGGAGACTTTGTAAAATTGATATATGGTCCCACAGATGGACTAGCTATCTTCCTGCTTATTTGGAGTGTTATAGCATATTTTGAGGATTGTGCTTTCTCTCTAGCTGTGTGTCCTGGTTTCAGCTGGGATAGAGTTAATTTTCTTCCTAGTAGTTGGTGTAGTGCTGTGTTTTGGATTTAGGATGAGAATAATGTTCCTAACACACTGATATTTTAGTTGTTGCTGAGCAGTGCTTACACTAAGTCAAGGACTTTTCAACTTATACTGCCCTGCTGGCTTGTAGGCTGGGGGTGCACAAGAAGCTAGGAGGGGACACAGCCACGACAGCTGACCCAAACTGGCCAAAGGGATATTCCATACCATATGACATCATGTGAACAATAAAACTGGGGGGAGTTGGCCAGCGGGCAGCAGCCACTGCTCAGGGACTCTCTAGCATTGGTCAGCAGGTGGTGAGTAATTGCATTGTGCATCACTTGTTTTGTATATACTTTTCTCATTATTATTATTTTCCCTTCCTTTTCTGTTCTATTATACTGTCTATATCTCAACCCACAAGTTTTACCTGTTTTCTTATTCTCTCTCCCATCCCACTGGAATGTGAGCGAACGTCTGTGTGGTGTTTAGCTGCCTGCCAGGTGTCTTGGTTTAACCTAGCTAACAACTAAGCACCACACAGCCACTCACTCACTCCCCCACGGTAGGGTGAGGGAGAGACTCGAAAGGGTAAAAGTGAGAAAAATCGTGCGTTGAGATAAAGACAGTTTAATAGGTAAAGAAAAAGCTGCCCATGCAAGCAAAGCAAAAAAAAAAATTCATTCGCTACTTCCCATGGGCAGGCAGGTGTTCAGCCATCTCCAGGAAAGCAGGGCTCCAACATGCGTTAACGATTACTTGGGAAGACAAACACCATCACTCTGAATATCTCCCCCCTTCTTTTTTCTTCCCTCAGCTTTATATGCTGAGCATGACATCATATGGTATGGGCTATCCCTTTGGTCAGTTGGGGTCAGCTGTCCCAGCTGTGTCCCCTCCCAGCTTCTTGTGCACCCCCAGCCTACTCACTGGTGGGGTGGTGTGAGAAGCAGAAAAGGCCTTGACTCTGCATAAGCACTGCTCAGCAGTAACGAAAACATCCCTATGCTATCAAGACTGTTTCCAGCACAAATCCAAAACATAGCCCCATACTAGCTACTATGAAGAAAATTAACTGTATCCCACCCAAAACCCGTACACTGCGTTAAACCACAACACTGTGAACTATAATTTCTCTAGTCCCATCATCTCTTTTCATTATAACCATTTTACAGGTATAAAGAAGTTTGTTCAATTACGTATCTAAACTTTATTTTTAGATGTAAGATTTATGTAATTTAGTATATTATTATGATTTAAATATACCTTATAAATATAAAACTAAAAAAATAATTTCTAATTTAAAAAATCTTGAATCAAAAACTTCAGTTAAGCACTTTGGGTCCCAATGCAATATGTCATCAGGCACTATTCTGAGACAAGGATAGGACTGGAACATGTTGAAGTAAGTATAACATGCTTGTGATTGAGTCTGCAGTTACCTAATAGTAGCTGAAAGAAAATGTTGAAATTATTTCATTCAAAGGACTGTAAGTATTATTTTGCATTTAACTGTTACTCAAAGTCACAGAGAACACCGTTAACTTAGGATCTACAACTGTGGCATATCTGTTGAAAGAAAATTCCACACCCTTTTTTTCCAAACACCAAACAGAATAGTCTGGTTCCCTCCCTCTCTCCCTCTTTCTTTCTTCCTTTCTTCCTTTCTTTCTTTCTTTCCTTCCTTCTTTCCTTCTTTCTTTTTCTTTCTTTCTTTCTTTCCTTCTTTCTTTCCTGCTTTCTTTCTTTTCCTTCCTTCCTTCCTTCCTTCCTTCCTTCCTTCCTTCCTTCCTTCCTTCCTTCCTTCCTTCCTCCCTTCCTTCCTTCCTTCCTTCCTTCTTTTTTTCTTGTAATCAGAGGTTATATTTTACACACTTAAGGTGAAATTCTTGTCATGTAACCTAAGGCCTCTCCAGAGCAGACATTGCCAAGTAATTTAAATTCCCTTTAAAGTGAAGAGAAATATGAACAACTTCTGACTCATTTTAAAAATTTGCTTTAGGTTGGAAATCTAAAATGCTGTGAGATGTATTCTACTGATGTGATATGCTTTCTGTTGTGTAGCTTCTTGTTTGGATATGACCCATAGTAAGTTTTAGATTTTTGTCAGCATCCAACTCTTTATTTTCTTTCAGTATCTGGAAGCCAGTCCATTCTTAAGTATGTTTTCAATGCAGTGTGAGTGATAGGTTCCTCTCTTTGAGTCTAGTGTGTGATGTTTCATAGATCAAATGGTCATTGTAAGAGCGCACTCTTTTGTGGAGTACATACGCGCTTTTTAAGTTTCATTTGTATAGTACTATACCATATAAAAGAAAGTATTCTACGGTTTTATCTTAATGTGAATGCAACACAAAACAACATTTGGAGGCACATATCACAAAACAGATAAGAGGCTAGGGAAGACAGAAGGGATAGAACATATATGTACTTAGATGTATATTCTAAACCAAAACCAAAACTTTTTTTTAGAAGAATGTTATCAAACAGAGGAAGGTAAACAAGGACAAATGGAAGGCATGATTCTAATATGAGACCTTTAATTTAAAACCTTTTATAATATTTTCTGGATAATCCGTTAGATGCCCCTCAAGAGGAGCCTCAATTATTTGCCATCATATATAAGTTTTCTAGGAACAAGTGTGAATATAATTTCTTTAGTCACTCTGTGATTATAGTAGTGACATTGATAAACTATGTCCTTGGCAGACAACGGTGATGATCAAGGTGCTTTTTTTCTTGACAATTTATCATATTACAACCCTCTCTGGAAATGACATGTTATTGTTTTTTGGCTCCCTAAACCTAATACTGTTCAATGCAAACATTAACTTTTTTAATAAATAGTTGCTTTATACTATTGATTGCTATTTTTCAACCAACATTTATTATAACTGTAGCACTGATTTTCCACTAAACAGTCTTATGTTGCCCATTCATTTTACTTTAGTATACAGAAATAGTATATAGTATATGGTATATAGCAATGACTAAACTCATAGTCTGGACCCAAGAAAAACACAAAGGATTCCATTCTTTACACATTTTTCCTTCCCCTAACAAATAGAACCTCAAATTATCACATGAAATGAATAAATATTAGAGAATGCTTAAAATAATTAGGAGGCAAAAAAATTCTCAGAATCAAGACATCCCCCATGCAGACAGTCAGAGGAACTCTGCTTGCTCCTTCTGAACCCAGAAGAGTTCAATATACAGTGTGATAAAACAAATAAGCATTTAGGATGCAATGAGAAGGAAGGTAGAATAGCTATTAATAAATATACTGCATATTTAGCTTCTTTGACAATAAGTATGATATTCAGGGGTCTTATGTAGAAGTTCATATATGTTACTTGGCTAAAGTACAAGATTAACATTCATAAGCATAACTTGGTATGTTCAATTTACTGAACTATTTTATTTTTTATGTTTTTTCAGAGACAACTTTCAGTTAATCATTATAGAAGATGGTGTTACAAACTACATTAAAGTTTTATAATGGCAAATAAAATTAATTTAAATAATGTACAGCACAATACTTCCTCTTTCAACTGAGGTGATTTCTCCTTAACTATGAAAAAGCTATGGCTTTCCACGTTCTTTACCTTGGTCTGCTTACAACCTCTCTCTCTCCAACCAAAATCAAAACAAAAGTGAAAGCATACAAGCAAATAAACAAACAAAGAAGCCCAAAAGATGTCTTATAATATTTTTAGATTATTTGTAGCAATCTTCTAATTAAAGAAATTTATAAACCATTCTATGGTTTAGCACAGTTTCTTGGGACTTCAAGGGCTGTCTTGTTAGCTTACAAAAATGTGAGGAATTTTTATATTTCCACACTTTCAATAATTTTTTTGTAGTAATAAGTAGAAGTTACATGAAACAGTAACGTAGACCACCAACGCTCAGGGCTAAAAACTCTTGCAAAAGTCTGCAATCTCATACATTTTCTCATTCAAATAAGTTTTATCTATTTGGGGGTAAAATTCTCCAGCTAAGGTCCCTAAAAAGAAACTTTTGCACAATTAATTTCCTCCTTAAGATCCTTATGTAAATGCAATAACATCAAATACAAATACAAGTACCTGAAGAGAGGTTAATTTCTCTCTACATGAGCAATGATTTCTTATACATGGGGAAGTTTATAGGACTTGGCCCTTATTAGATAATACATTGTGTTGGAATATAAATTGTTTTTAGCTTTAAATATTTAGTCTTAATACCTCTAATAATTCATCAATTTATTGCTTATTTCTCTGTGACACATAGCTTTCCTGAGTAATTTTTATTCTAATTACTCTTATAATCTTTACTGGATTTACCATACAGTTATTCAGAATGTTATTGAACTTCATTCAGAAACATCTATTGGCCTGATGGTAATCTGACATGATGCAGTTTAGGGCTGACTTGAATCTATACTGACTGAAAAATGCAGCTGACTGAAAATATAACATCAAAATGCTTCTAGATTGATCTGCTTTTTCTTTGAGGAATGTTGAACATTATTTTCTCTGGCAATGGATTCAATAACTGGTTGGTTAAGACAACAGGCATAATAATCATTACAGGTAAAATTATGCATCAGGTTACTTTTGAAGTAGCACAAAATTAGGAAAAAACCCAAAAACTCAAAAGTCAGCTCACATGTTTGATTGTACATAATATTCACAATAATTTCACTTTCTCCTAAATTTAGCGCATTCTTTCTATGCCACAGTTTTTAAAACATAGCATCCAAGAAGCAACAATTTTATACTGGTATAAATGGCCACACAATGTTAACATACATGTGGCATGATAGAAAATGTCAGTCTCCATAACAAGCTGCCTTCAGTACCCCTCCTCAAAACAACCTGAGGGACAGTTTTGAAAGTACAATTGGGATAATGAGGAGGGAATTAAAGATCAACAAGAAATAGGTAGCATTCCATCTGAAGAATCACAGATTATTTTTGACTTTTGGCATTTGACACAGGCATTAATATTGACATTGAGGGGAACCCTGGCAGCATGTACTCAGTTCAGGTGCACAGACATTCAGGTACAATTCCATTTTCTCTTTGTCCCTTTATCTTGCTCCTCTCTGTAGCGTAGGAACCTGACCTGCCCTTCTTAGAAGACAAGAACCATAGGGATCAGTATGTAGAAGTATGCCTGAATAGCTGCAGAACAGAAAAGAACATCTTCCTTGCTTCTTTAACTGTGATAATCTCCCCAAAGGGCTGGAAAGACAACAGGAAACCATGTTTCAGATAGCTTATTATCAATAAATGTGAGCTGGTATGATGTTTTTTGTTCTGTTTGAAAAGTGTGTCTTTATCTTCTTACGAAGGTGTTGCAGGATTTTTACAGTAACAGCTTGCATAATGATTTTTTAGAGTCTATGGGTACAATAGCAATGATACTCCATCTACCTGCATGCCTCAGAAAGCAAACAGCTGCAGATTTTGATGAAATTCATATCTCTTCAGGTCATCTGTTGTTTAAGAAGTTCTCTCAAAATGCAATACATTCAAAGATCCCTATTCATGCAGTACTTTTTTGGGGAAGTGATCTTTATAGTGTGTTGCAATATGTTTGTAAAAGATGCAAAAAAGCAACCTGCTTGTCAAATAGATAAAAATGTAGGCCATGACATATCTTGGAATTCAGCTTTTTTGGTGCAACAATTAAACAACATTAAAAATAGTTGTAACAATCAGATATGGCTTTTTCTTCTAGGCTCTCTTGCTAATATTTTTTAACACATCTCATTTTCAAATGTCAGTGACCCTTCTTCTAACATTAATAGTTGGGACTCCATACTCATGACAATCCACATTGAGAAAAAGAGAGCTAAGGTTTTAATTCCAGCACACTTCTCAGTTCCTTTTGGGTCCCATCCTAAATTCTTAGAAAACCATGACTTTAGCTTTAGTATTAAGTACTAACTGGTCGCAGATATAGCACTCATAGTTTGTTTTCATTGCTACCAGAAAAGTCAAACGGGAAAAAGCTAAACTTTTGATAGTCTGCCTTTCTTTTTTTTCCAGGCAAAGGAAGAAGAATTTTATAAAAGGAGTAATACAGTTCTAATTAGAAGAAACATGTAAAAATGGTTTGAACTAAAGCCGTATTTGAGCCAGCAACAAAAGAATACATAGTCCAGACCTTCCCTTTTAAATCAAGTGGTATAGAAAGAGTTAGTAATATTTTGTTAGGTGTGCCTAACGCTGTTCTGTTCAAGGTGTTATTCTTCAGTTACTGAAGTTTTGCTGAAGAACAGTTTCCACAGGTTTTCCCCAGTAGTGGGACTCAGGTCAAAATAATAAAACTTAAAGATACCTTAAGAAGATACTTAAAGTGTTAATGTCTACAAGTAGGCCAAGGACCTCAGCTCTTCTGGTCAACAATGTCAATAAAGGTTTTGGCTTGGTTGCCTAAACATAAATGTATAATGCCATCTTTAGATGCTTTAGGGTATCCCAAGACACCTAAAGGGCCTGGGTCTGCTGTAGGTCTTGCATTGTATGTACTGGGTCCATGCAGTCTTTTTGGCTAAGCCATTTCAAATGACATTAGACCTCTGTGTGAGTGAACTGATCTGACTAGGTCACATGTAGACACTTAACAATATCAAGCAGAACACAAATCTGAATTTTCATATTGAGCTGAATGTTTCCAGCTTCACTTTGAGCAACCCAGGGCTGTCTGAGAGAGAAGTTGAAACACTGGCTTTCTTTTACCTAAGACAAAAAATTGCAAGCATTTCAGGTTTTGTATCAGGAGACAACTTGTTGCTACCCATCTGTAAATCTGCTTAAACATAGACAGGAGATATATTTCTGAAATAAAACCACTTCAGTGTGGACAAGATCAATAGAAATCTGTTTGCTTGATAAACTTTCCAAAACTCTGTCTGGATTAAGAATTCTCCAAACTGTAGTAAAGGACAGAAGTCCTTTGTACTGCTCTAGACACTGGGGGTGGGATCTATCTGACCATGCTGGAGGCTCACTGGGCAAGAAGCAGCTTTGCAGAAAAAGACCTGGGTGTCCTGGTGGACAACACATCGAACATGTGTCAGTAGAGTAGCCATGCAGCAAAGAAGGTCAACCACACACTGGGCTGTATTAGCAAGAGTGCAGCCATCAGGTCCAAGTAAATGATTCATCCACTCTATTTGTGCACTTGTAAGGCCACATCTAGAGTGCTGTGTCCTATTTTGGGCTCTCCAGTGCAAGAAAGACATTGGGAGTGGGCTGCAGCACATAAGGTGTGACAAGAGAGTGAGAAAATTCAGTCTGTCCAGCTTTGAAAGGAAAAGGCTTAGAAGGAACTACCCATTTGCCTACATCTGATTAGAGGATACAAAGATGGAGCCAGACTCCCTGGAGATGCACAATGAAGGTGATGGACACAAGATGAAACGTGAGGATTTCTGAGTCAACATAAGCAAGGAAAAAAAAGGTGGTCAAATGTTGGAAAAGGTTACCTAAAGAGATTGTGGAATGTCCATTCTTGCAGACATTGAAAACTTGATTGAAAGAGTTGCTGAGCAACTTGATCTAATTAGTCTTTAGACTTTCCTTTGAGAAGGAGGTTGGGCTAGGTGTCCTCTGGAGATCCCTTTCAACACATATGTGATTCGATTGTTGACTTGATGGTGGGGTATGGCAGCCACTTTTCATAGAACATAGAATCAGAATCATAGAATCATAGAACAGCCCAGGTTGGAAGGGACTTGAAAGATCACCTGGTCCAACATTTTGTGGGAAAGGGAGCCTAGATGAGATTATCTAGCACTCTGTCCAATTGCATCCTGAAACCCTCCAGCAATGAGAATTCTACCATGTCCCTCGGGAGGTTGTTCCAGTGATTGATTGTTCTCACTGTAAAGAATTTCTTTCTTATATCAAAATGAAACCTCTCTCAGTGTAACCTGTACCTGCGGTCCCTTGTCTTCTCCATGTGGCTCCTTATGAAGAGAGAGAGCCTCTGTCCTCTTTGTAGCTGCCCCTTAAGTACTGGAATACTGTGATGAGGTTCTCCCCAAGCTTTATCTTCTCCAGGAAGAAGAGACCTAACTCCTTCAGGCTTTCCTCATAAAGCAAGTTTTCCAGCCCTTTAATCATCTTTGTGGTCCTCGTTTTCAAACATCATAACAGTAATTGCACATACTTATCAAAGATGATGTGGTATCTGGAATCCCAAGTGAACAGAGGTTCAGCCTTGAGGAGGCCTGGAGTATATACCGGCTGCTTAGCTTCTAGTAGGTCCCTGCTTCACCCACTGAAGTACTCATCATCCCTAAAGAGTTGCCTATTCTGATATAAACAGAGAAAAGGTTATTTATCTTGCTTATCCCCTGTGAGTCAGAGTATTTAGTATTTAAGATATGAACCGAATGCTTACTTTTCAGCCAATGCAATATCTAAACTATGTTACTGAAGGAGACAGTCTGAATACATTTTATCTTCTATGTCCGAAGGAATAAAGTGTAATTTAGTACCTGCAACTGACCTCTGATGACCATGGTTCATTTTGGTTCATGGTATCTGTATGGCTCAACTTTGTTTTGTTATGTTAAGATTTTAAACTTTTTTTCCTGCACAATTTATGACAGAGTATCCTGAATATTTTCTCATGGTCTCTTCCAGTACACATTAAAATCAGTTTTAAACCTTCTATTGTCTTTGGAAGGCCTTGGATAGGGCCCTGGAAAACAATAATTAGAAAAATCCCATCAACCCCTCAGCTACTATATGCAATTGGGTTTCTTTGTGTTACTGTGGCAATGAAGAAAATCAATTTTTCAAAGGCATTTGTGCAATAACAATACGTGCAATAACAATTCAAGCATGAAATAGTATTGGGTCATTGTCAGTGACAGGGCCAAGACAGAAAGCTTTTGCATAGCACTGAGTTTTAAAGAAAATTAGACCACTAAAAGGAGAAAAGGAGAGAAGATAGTGTTACCAGCTGCCTGAAAGAATATTTCTAAATCCTGGGCCAACACCTAGAGGGAAGAGAAGCCTATTAAGTTAACAATATTTAAATTATGTTCGCTACTGAATAAAAAAATCTTTTAATTCTGTGTCAGAAAAAAAGCACAAGAATCAAAAGTAAGCCATGTAAAATAAAAATCTATTTACTCTGCAGTTTCACCAAATTCAGTACAAATGTGCTAATTAGCCTGTTTTGCTACAACATTCATGACGCATGGAAGCTAGTGTTCTCCTCCACATGCCTTTTTTTAGAACAAGATTTTCAGAAGTAACTTGTGGTTATGAACCTATAAAATGAAACATCTCAAAGAAGCTCAGTTCATTCTTGATGGGCGTCTACATTGCACTTGCTAGATTTTAAGTCATGTTAAAATATTGTAGCCTGATTGCCAAATACCCACAAACTCAACATCACTAGTGACTTCTGAGATCACATTTCTCTCTGGTGTGTACAGAATTCAAAATATGAATTCCCTGAATAGATTATTGTGATATTTTAATTAGGCTTCCATCATGAAAACTACGGTACTCCTTTGACTTGTTTCTGGTCTGAAATACAATCTTCTTTTACTTCAGGACTTTGTGCAGTTTTGTTGCCTTTTATATGTGGTTGTTGTTTGATCCGCCACAAAACTTTTTACTTTTTCCAGTGACTAAATATCTTTATTCTTAAAAACAAGGACTTTACGTCTAACTTCAATTTTTTCATCTTCATCTTCCAGAACTTGGATTGTGTCAAATCTTCATCTGTCAGAGATATGAACCCACAGTCCACCTCTGTTTCTATTTCTGACAGTGGTTTAAACATTATAATCACCTTGTTTGCAACTTCTTTCTGCAAACCTGAAGTTCTCTTTAGATCCCGCATTTTGAATGGTGGACACCGACTCTGTTGATCTAAACTCAGTATCCGAATTGTACTACGTTCCTCTCTTGATATGTCAAGGTTTGTGTTTGTTCTTTTGGCTATCGGACCACAGTGAAAGTTCATGTTTGAATGGTTATTGTTGTGATCAACCTGGCCTTCTCAGAATCTCCGGTTCTACATTTGTCACTTACATTTCATCATTTTAAAATGGTCATTGTTGCTTCTTCCCAGTCTACTCCCAGTCTACTATGCAATCCAGGTATTTCCCTACAAGTGACTTTTTACTTACTGCGGACTTTGTCATTAGTGATTCCTTCTTTTCTTACAAATAACTGATGACAGAGAGTAAGGTAAGAATTGATTATGACATGACACCAGTAGATGTTTTAAATATTTTCAATATTTATATCCTATTTGGAATGACCTTCTGAGACTTGTCTGATGCCTGTTCTTTAATCTATTTAATTTATATTATATGAATTTTTATCATTCAAATTTATTTATTAAATTGATGTTTGTTATCAAGTTAAATACCTTACAAAAAAAGTAGATGTGCTACATGAATATTATCTATATTAACTCTAAACATCAAAGTAAACAGAAATTGTTTGATAAACTCACATTGATTGTCAAGTGATATTTGCCTAATTCATTACTAAGTCCAATTTCAGTCATTCCATTATTTAATATAAATAATTTCTAGTCAGCATCTTTCAACTCAGCACATCTCATATCACTTATGTATGAATTTTAATGGTGTAGCAAAAGAAAAAAAAAAGGAAAACTCCAAGGGAAACTTGGAGTATAGCAATGGGACCCAGGAATCACAGCTGCTCTTCCTTTTATGGCTGGTGATTCTTTATGTGGCTGAGAGAGATCATTCAAACACTCCTTCTAATTTGTAAATAAGATATTATACATACTGATAAGAATGGGTCTTCTGGGCTCAAAAATTTAATTTTGTGCAATGATGTTTTTATTTAATGTACAAGCACTTTTTCTGTTTTATCATATGGTTCATTGACGTGCGAACAGTATCCACATTGTACACTAGTGCAGTAAGTTGAAGCTGGTATGGTACGAAGGCTAGTAGTGTTTAAGAGTATTTTTGGAAGGACTGGTGTTCACTGTTAATTAGTTGTATACCATGCCAAATGGACAGTAAACTGAGAAAGGAGTATAAGAAAATAAAAAATGTTGGCATATTGTGAACAATGAACTATCACAGGATAGAGGAGAGAATGGAGAGGGAAGTAGAAACTGTTAATATGTTATTTTCTATGAATAATATTCACTACAAGTTGACTTCTTTTGTGAAGTCTATTAGCTTTCCTGATGTTCAATAGAGAATCAAAAACTGTCAAAGGATTGACCAAAGAAAGTGTTTATAAAATTAAGACATTTTACAGTTAAGTGAATGTGTTTGTCTAAATTTTGAACACTTTCAGATGTTATTAAATACAAAACCAAAATAAATATTTAAATAATTTATTTGTGAGTAATTAATTTCTAAGTGACAACATGAAATAGTTGGAATTAGGAGGAAAAACAAGATTTTTTTTTTTCAAGTTAAAAACATTCCAGCATTTTTCAAAACAATAAACAAAGCAAACTGAAATAAATATATAAAGCATTTGTCTTTGCTAGATCTGCATTTTCCATGAAAAGTTGTCTTGCCACATCAAGAAGAAAAATGAATCTTCTTAGAAAATCTTTGCTAAATCCTCAATTATTTCAAAGTAAATTTTTGTGATGTTGATAATGATGGAAAAATATATGATTGGTATTATCAAGAGAGATAGATAAACAGACTGGTGGAGAGAAGTAAATCAATATCAAGGATATCATAAAGATTGTTCTGAGATACATATAGAGAAAAACAAAAACAGATTCAATAGGTATTGTTTTTAAAACTATACACCTTTAACAATAGATTTAAACAATGAAATAGTAATAGAATCGGTAATTGTTTTATCCTACAAAAAGTCTTAAGCTTTTCAAATGAAATCATGGAAAAACTAGGGAAAAAGAAGGAAATGTGATTTCTTTTAAATGTTGAAATCTGTCATGGTGACTCAGATGCACTAATACTGCCTAAAATTATTTAACTAGAGATGATTAGGAATGCAAATACTTGAAGTATTTTGACACTTCCTTTGAAAAACATTTTTTTAAAATAAAACGTAAACATTAGAAATGGCTGAACATTATTTGACTGAAAAGATTTAATTATCTAATTATTTAAATAGACTTTTGAAATGTCATCGTTTAAGTCAGCATAATGGTATTATGATACATATAACAGTGTAACAAAGTATTAATGGCATTTTATGTTGTTTTAAAAGTTCCTCTGACCAGCTCTTTAACATGTTTTCTCAATTGCTTTAAGTTTTAAAACAAACTCAACACTGTAACAATAGAAATTGATTTTTTTTTCTACTTTATCCACAGCTATAAAATCGTAAAGGTTTTGCTTGGTAGAGGTAACATATATACCTTTCACTTTCTTTCTCAGGGATTTCATAAGTTGTATGTCTTAGGGTACTGCAGTCCACCAAGTAACCTCAATTCAATGTTCGGATGGCACGTTTTTCTTCTGAATGGTGGTACTATGAAATCACATAGATTTGGTCAACCTCCAGCTAAAATTCACTTAGACCTGTTGAAAACTGCTGGCAGGATTTCCTAAGTACCGTCAGTTTGGAATTAGTGATGTACTTACACGAGTTATGCCTGAGCAATGGGTACTGTATCAAAGATTTTTTTTTTAGGATTGCAACAGGCCAAATGTGATCACCCTTCTCCTCTCTGCAACAAGTGTTCACTCAGATGTTACCGTTTCCTTTTCTCCATGCTCTGCTCTTGGCTGAGTGGGAACTGTGGGTTCTCCTTGGCCACTTCCGTAAAGAGCTTGCCATGACATGTGTTAAACTGGCAGATTTTGCATTCATGCCAAGCATGCCCAAGCTCCTTCAAGCCTGCGTACTTACATACTTGGTTCTGCTGTGAGGACTCTAGGTGAGGACTGAAAATGAGGAGCTGGGGAAAGGAAAGGAACAGTCATGTCTTGAAGTGCTTCTGCTACTATTGAGTAGTACATTTGTTTCCTTATTTTATCCAAGAGGTACTATTAGGGTGAAAAATAATGCTAAAATATAGAGCCTTGTCCTTTTTCATTTGTCCCTGTTAGGTTTCAGTCCAAGGTGTTGTTGGGTTTTGGAGGTGTTTGTGGGGGTTTTGGGGTTGGTTTTTTTTGTTTGGTTGTGGTTTTTTTTTTTCCTCTTTGTTGGAGAATATTAGTACTAACTTGTGAAGGATTTAGAAATCTGTAAATAGGCATAATATTTCTTTAGAGAACCATTTCTTCAACCTGAAAAAAAAAATGGACACATACTATTTGTGAATACTTTCACCTTTCACATGTACTCCTCTAACAAAAGTTGCTGGGAAACTCTCTCTTGTCACATACTAAAAACTAGTATAATAATTTCTATTATAGTTCCACTGCTAATACAATCATTATGGATTTTTTCCTAAAAAATACTCCTGTACTGCAGCAAACACAGCAGTGTCAAATATGACAAGGATCCAGCCAAATTCTTTTTTTGTCTGTTAAGTCTTTACATTGAAACACTTCCTGCCTGTGATTTGTCCTTTTTTCTGAAAATAAGCTCTGAGATCAATCTGTCAGTGCTTGAATCTATCACAGTTTGATTGAGGTTTTCTTTCCCTTTGCTTTCTTTTTGCTGCCATGCCCAAAACACAAAAGTTTGGAACTTTCTTTGACCTGAATATAAATAACAAAGATCACTGACCTGCAGTCTGCTCTTCTCTCTTTATCAACATTTAATGGAAAGGGGGGGAGGGAAAGGGAAAATGCATGCTGTTAGCTATTATCTTTACAAATGACTTGCTAGCCTTTTATTTGTCTTCTTATGCTTCAAACACTCAAAGGACATTTTCAGAATTTCACTAGATGAAGGTTCAATCCTGAGATGACTTGACAAGCTGTATCTTCCTTAAGAGATTTTGACACGATATTAAGCCATAGTTACAAGCCAATACTTGAATGTGGAGCCCTGGGGAAATCTTTCAAAAGTGGAACACAACATTTACAGCAGGAGGCAGGTGTCTGCACCACTGAAGCAAACAACAATATGATATATTTAGTATCGAAAATGGAAGCAAAACTAGTCTCTTTACCACTGGGGACAATGGAAGAGGTTGAATGAGAAAAAAAGCATCCTTTTCAGCCCTGGAGAATTTTAATTTACTGACAGAATGAAATATAGTCTCATCACGGCAGGTGCAGCAAGTGCCAGGTGCTGTTCACAATATTGTCTTTGAATTTATGTGTTTTTGAAACATTGAGAGGATGTGAAGCAGCTGCACTGGCCATGTGGAGAGAAAGCAAAGAGCTTTTAATTAGCAATAAGAGGGCTGTTAATTTCTTTTAGGAGCCGTCTTTGCTTTCCACTCGTACCAGAATCTCAGCAGGAGCTCTGTGCAGCCCCAAACATACAAAGAAAATCAAGTAAGCCATGTGTTACAGCAGATTTAAAGCAGAAGTGAAATAAGGGTCTGGCTTTCAGCTAAAGAAACTCTTGGCAGATGAGGGAATGCACAAAGATTTTAAAATCTCAGTCAAATCACTAACCCAAGTGGTGCATAATATAACACTCAGCTGTCACAGTACAAAAAATGTAACAGTTCTGCAATGGGATTCCTGCTGAAACCTAATACCGTAGTTGTTTGGGCTGAAGTGAACGCTGGAGACCAAACACTGAGGTAAATCAGAATCTGAGAAATCTTACATGAGACTACGTCAGAGATACTAAACCACTGGCACAAATACCAACTTTGGCTTGGACAAGGAGTGAACGGTTTTGAAGTCTGGCACCAAGTACTGCCAAGGTCCAGTCATACAGATGACTTTCCGTTAGAGAAAGCCAGAAGAAAGTGTTCCTCGTGTTGGTTTTGATTCTGTCAACCTCAAAAAGACAAAAAAGTATACTTTTTCCAATGTATCATTATGCTAAGGGCTTTAAAAAGTTCTTTTCAGCATTTAAGAGCTGCCAGTGACCTGCTTGTCCTTAATTTAGGGACTGTCTCAACTAAGTTTGAAAGATTTGAAATCTGAGGGGATGTTCCTCCTCCTACTGAGATAAATGTTAAAATTGTGCAATATATTGTTGGATGACAGGGAGAATGAGTTATGAATGTGTAAACAGTCTGATTTAAAACTCATTGAGGTAAATTAAAACTTTTCCAGATATTTTAGTAAGTTTACTGGTTTGTAAATCCAGTTATGCTCAACAGGTTCTATTTGATAACCAAGGAAATACAGAACAGTACTTACTGTATATAGGAGGTGTCTGTTTAATATTTTCTCAGGATCCCATTCATAAATGAGATTTATTTGTATGTTTATGTTATATTAAAGATTATTGTGATGCAGAAAGTTAAACATGTCCATGAGTCTTTACAGACTAGGGAATTAGATATTAAATTCATGCAAATAAGAATAGTATATTAGGTCAGGACTGCAGCTTTTAATTTAATCTTTCATTACGCAGCAGCAATTAGCATATTTAATTTATGGTGACACAAAAAATTAAATGGAGAACAACTGATAATGTATCATATCCCCATGGACAGCCTTCCAAGATATGTCAGGAGTTAAATAAATGACTTTGTCAAGTCAAATGTCCATCTGTCTTTACATTCTTACTTAGCATATAGTAGTAATGTGCTATTTAGATTTAGTCTATTTTTGTAATATCAGAAAATAATAAGCAATTTCATGTATTGATTTTACAACTGTATCAAAGATATATGAGGATAAATACATCAGGGTTAATTAGCATGCCTTCTGATGCAATATAAAAGATGTGAGTTTTATCATTAGTGAAGTTGAACAGAGGGATACAACACTAGCCACTAAATATTTTTGTACTGTTGTCATGAGACAGTATACAAAATATTATATATTTATTAACAGAACAGATGAATTAGAGATAGATTTAACAATCCAGATTTATTGTGTTTCTTAAGCAGGATAGAGATATGGTTTAACATCATCTAGCACTAGATATGTAATAAAATACTTATTTTTGGATCCGTTCTTAACAAGGATGTGCCATGGCTTTGTTCTAAGATGCTGATCTAAGATGTTCTAAGAATGATGATCTAAGATGTTGCTATGTTAAGGATGTTGTTCTTTGTTGGTGCAGAAAGAATTCCCTTCATGTCTAGTAGAAACCATAGAGAGATTCAGGAGAACCTACTTTGTTTATGCTACTCTGTAACTTGCCAGTAGTAAAGACGCTTTATTCATTTGCTGACAGATGCTTTTATTTTGTGCATTTATTCCACAAATACAATGTCATAGTCCCACTGAAGAGAGGAGATCCTTCTGAAGACTGAGAACAGAGAGAGGAATTGTGCGTCTACTGACTGGGGAAGAAGGCTGTGAACGTGAGCACAGACAGAAAGCACACTGCAAAACCTGAATTACTGTGATCATCTGTAACTTCAGACAGCAACGCTGATATAAACCAAGGAGCTGAACAAAAGTAGGACTACAACATAAGTTCCTTATTCAGAAAGTTATTCACAGCGCTCTGAAGCAAATAGGACAGACAAAAGCAGATGTTATTGTGAAACTAATATCTTCATCATTGAACGGTTATGCATAACAACTGCTTTGTTAAACCAAGGCATATGTTGAAACCATGGTCCTGCTAAAGTAATATTTTTTCAACAAAGCTGTTTATATATTTAGATATTTCAGTTTCACAGGTAATGAAGGTAAACTCATGATGACATTAATACTTTATTGCTGAGCTGTATCATTCAGCTTTGCAACTTCTGTGACGTCCTGACAGACAAAATGACAAGACTGTCTCTGTTGGACTTCAAGACAAAAAAAAAAATCACCAACGTATTTGATTTTTTTTTAGCTGCTGGATTAGTATAACTGTATACAATGGGAACTATATTGTGATAACTCATGTGAGCTCCATTTCACATTTAGAACAACTACCACAGTTCATAAACTCATAAGAAAACTGGGAATTCACCCCACAAGCATCATCAGGCAAGATTAAATACACAAATTACTGTTTAAGCTCTGAAAGATAGCATCAGTAGTCTTTATAAAAATTCAGAAGTGCCGAGCAGTATTTTTGCAGTAGACTGTTTTTTAAAAGCCAAAAGTGTTAATAAAAAGGAAAATTAAAAAATTCTTCTGAAATGACCACCATAAAAATACATTCCATCATTTCTTTCTGCCTTGTACTCTCATTGCCAATCCACTGTGAAGTCTCCAAGAATACTTAGTGTTGGAAGTCTCAAGGTCACCAACTGATGCAGCCTGTTCCAAGGAAGTAGTTCTCTTATTTTTTTCTAAAATTTTCCTACAAAATGCAAGAATTTCTGAGATAGGAAGATGCCTTCACACCATAGGGAATCACTGAAAAACAACTAAGAAAGATTGTTTATGAGTTCCTTGAACTGTCTTATGAAGAAGTGAGGACAGACAATGGGCTGCAGATGTCAATACAGCTGGATCTGAAAGTTGTACATGTCCCCATGAAAGCCCGGAAAATACCTTCTGCACTGTCGTTGATGATTAAGGCAGACCTTGAATATCTCATTGAAGAAGTGATCTCAAGGAAGTCTCTTAAACAAAGTGATGTAAAATAATTTTACTATTAATAGCCTGCTAATTGCCTGAATAGTAATATGAGAATTTGTAGAGCTTAAAAGTGTATTATGACCACTTGGGCTTACACGGTGCCTGAAATCGGCCAATTGTTTCCCACTCTTGCTGGGGAAGAGACTCTGAAAAACCCAGTTTTGTCTATTTGTATTAGAAGTTAATTATTAAGGAAAAGTCTACAATTATGAAGGCCTCCATGTTCATAGAGAAAGAAATTGAGTGAGGTGCCTCCAATTTGGATTTTCTGTTACAATTAGAATTACCCACTGCTTCAAGAATATTGCATTTCCAAAATTCCAGCTGTTGTATTGTACTTTGATCATATCCTGGTTATGAATGAATTCTTTTATTTTAAAACTTATTTAATTTCCACTACAGCTTTCTGTCACTAAAAATCCTTTTGCTTCCTTTTGACAAGATCCACAGGAATGGACTTGCTAATGTGTAGGGACCTTCAAGAATGTCAAAGTATTATTGATGCAAGTTCCCATGATTATCAGTTATAATCTATGGAAGTCATTGCTGATCACTGTGTTATATTAATATAAACATTGATGCCATTCTCATCCATGCATGGTAAGACTTAATATGAGAATGAATCATCTATCATTTTCTAGTTTTAAATTTTAACAATATTTGAACTAAGATATTAATAAAATACCAGTGCTTTCTATCGTTACTGGAATCAGTGCATTCTATATTTATATTTTTATCTATTTTTTTTTTTTCAAAATGCCGGAAAACAATCCCATCATTTATTCATATCCCAATATATAGCGAGATGGAAGGTTATGCTAAGTGCTTATGGTTACATACCTGTTTAGAAATCAGTGAAATCCATTCTCAGCGACAACACACTGATTCAAATCTGATTTTCCATGTTACAGACCATTCAGTTCCATGACTGGCTGAATTCTTCATATTAACATCATTCTTTGACTCACTGCTTCAGGCTGATCTTACTAAATGAATTACTGCCAGAGTTTAACATCTGTATATGTTTTCAACATGTGGTCATGTGATCATGACTTGTCTTCTCAAAACTAGTGTCTGTTATAATGATTGTTATGTCATCGTCTGTTATGACTTCAGTATGACTACTGAAGGAAGTCACATCTTTACTTCACTAGGTGAAGCACATCCAGTTTGAAAGTATAGGTTAAGAGTTTTGGTAGGAATGGTGACTAAATAAAAAACATTTTCATGTTCCTTATCTCTCAGCATGTCACTCCCTGTCTAATTACTGGATTTATATTTGACAAACTACTTATGACACAACATCTCAGAACGTACCCTCATCACCTCTACTCTGATATACTGTGATATAAGGAACAGTCTTTACATTTTACTTTTTCTCATCTACCTCGTGCTCCTTTGTATCACGAGGACTTGCATTTGTGAGAAGCTATGAAACAGGACCAAAGTGAGATCCTTCAACAATTGTCAATGACTGTAGGCCTCTTAGAAGGTGGAGGCTGCCAAGATTAGCATCTTCACTTTCACTGTCTGAAAAGTTCATTTCTAAGCATACAATTGCTCATTATTGCACTCTCTGAGTAGGAAGAATTCTTGGATGTGGAAGATGGGGTGATATTAAATCAATGTAGGCCTATCAATGACTTATAGCTTTGTATTATGTTCATGTACTGTTTATTCTTAGTCCAGAAGGAAATGGAAGTGCCCCTCTCTCCATTCATGCACTGACCGCCAGGAAAATGCAGGAGACCCAGGTTTGTGTGTTTTGTTGTTCATGCTGCCTGCAAAAAAAGAGGTTATATCCACCTACTGACTGCTACAGCTCTGTGTATTCTACTTCAGAAATGCAAAATGAGTGTCGTTATCCCAGGCTCCATTTAATCAATGGAAAGATGGGCAAGGGAGATGGTACAAGTGTGTGGCAATTACTGCTTCAACATCACAGCTATGTGGTCACCTACTGATATAATGGCAGTTGTATGTAACCAACAGCTTGTCCTAGC
This sequence comes from Phoenicopterus ruber ruber, assembly GCA_009819775.1. Taxonomy (NCBI): domain Eukaryota; kingdom Metazoa; phylum Chordata; class Aves; order Phoenicopteriformes; family Phoenicopteridae; genus Phoenicopterus; species Phoenicopterus ruber. The sequence continues at coordinate 181,306,985 of CM020215.1, read as the reverse complement.
AGAGAGGTTGTATAAATATTGATGTGATTTCTAAGCCGTAAGCCATATACTTTTTTTAAAATTAAATGTACATACCACGTGTGTGCTGATACTGAAATACATTTATTATAAGGTTAGCTGCTGGAAGTCTTTTATTGTAATTCTCTGTGGCTCAGTTAATTTCAGTCATTTTAGCTCAAGTCACAGTAATCTAAGACAGAGGTGAAATTCAGGTCAAAGAATTCTGAGTGAACAGTAAAACATCATGTACCATTCACTTAACAATTAACACATCTTCCCTTGAGTTGGAAGAGATAAGTTAGCTGTGATTCTTTGGACAGAAATCACTGTCCTGTTTAATAGTGTGAGATAAACTGGAACCACTGGAACCACTTGTTGTTCTTGTTTTGCTTTTTAACCTTGTTCTATTGGATTTATACCTATAGAACCATGTACTTTAGTTTAATTCAGGGTTCTGGTAGCTTCACGTACTGACTTCTGTTTTGAAGCTCCATCTTGAAAGAATTAATGTTAAAGGTTTCCATGGGGGGCAGCAGGGAAAAATAAGAGCTTAATTCCTTCAGGCTATGTAGGCACTGTGCTGTTCTTCTTTGTCTTTCTTTGCTTAACATATCCTTTGTATGCCTTTGAGTGTGAGCTTACAGACATTCTTTTTAACTTGGATCCTAATATAATACATGAATTATTTAGAAGTAAATCCTATTATGAAGAAAAGTGAAGAGACTCTGTGACCTCCTCTGTTAGGAACAATGGTTTATACTTTTGGGAATAACACTGCCAATCATTCGTGATGAAGCATGTAAAAATTAATATAAACCTTAGATGCATATGTAGAATGGCTAAAGGACAGAAGGACCTGGACCAAAAGTGAGCAAAAGGATTTGCAATGGTTTAGTCATTTAAGCTAGCTATTATACGTTGTTTCCTCTTCATTACACACTCGCAAGGGCTATTTTATTACCTTCTGTTTGTTTTACAGCTCTCTCTAGAGCTTTCACCAAGATTATCCTAAATCACCCACTGTACTACCATAAAGGTAAATATAGCTTAAGTCCCAGCAATCTAAATACACAGGACAGACAGAGTAGGTGGAGTAGCAGAAAGAAGAAATAAAAAGATGGTTCACAAAGACCTCATGATCATGTCACAGTCTACATCAATTGATACACAGAAGGATTAGGTATCTTCTTGTGGGTGACCCAGAAGGAACTGGAAGTGAAACTTAAGTAACAGAATTTCATTTTAAATTTGCATACTAGATCCATGATACTTAGTTGATGGGTCTTGTGCTGCATGTGGCTTGTGACTGAGTGCTGCTTCCACCTTCTTTGCTTTTATAGCCAGCAATGGGAGGAGTTTTCTCTCACAGGGGATGCTGGGTAAACCAAATTTCCAGCTTTGGAAGGCAGTGAACTAGCAGGTACTACAATAGCTATCGTGAGGTGGCAACGAACACAGAAGTATTCACTTCTTTCCCGTGCACTAGATAGCGTCATGTTTTAACCATTGTCTCTTTCCACTTTAGTTTTGGAAGATGACACAATCTAATTCATTTCATATTTCATGCAGTAAACATGACATAGCCCTCCGTTAGTCTATTACAGATATTCTAGCTTTAAAGTGAATAGCAAATGCAAACTAATTTAGAAGAATGAATAAAGGAGTATGCATCTTGCACTTCTAAGGCAGTGATCTGAGATCAAACCAACCCAATGGAAACTGATAGTATTTTCTGACACCGACAATTAATGTCGTAACTCAGTCCCAGAAACGGCTCATCTTCATTCCTTTGACATTCCCTAGCACTGCTGATGTGGGAACGAAAAGAGACTAAAATTACTGAAATATGGAGAATGGGCTAATAAGCAGTTAGTTTTAATATTTAATGCTGGTACTTAACAAAATAGGAAAATGTAACTCACCAATATTGCTACAACTGAAACTCTTAGTTTATTTCATATTTTTCATGCATACAAAAATTTGGGAAGTACAACAGAGTAATTGAAAACAGTTTCAAACCACAAACTTTGCTCATGTAACCTAAAGTCTCGTAGTTTCCTAAAAGGTGAAATTTAACGTGGGCTGACTAGAACCTTCTTTTGTGCATGTTCATCCCTTTCAAGAATGGTCCGCTTCATTATATGATTTGGTATTTCCATACCCATGCTATGTGTCAGAATAAAAAGTATTTTGAGGTTTAAGGAGACGGAGGAGTATGAGAGAAACCATTCTCTCTCTCTCTCTTTTTTTGTTCTTTTCACATAGCTTCCTCGAGTTTTTGTCTATCCCCAAAGACAAGTCTCCAGTCTGAGAAATAACAGTAGAAATATCACCAAGGGATGTCTGTACCACATTTCTGAGTGATACAAAAATATCTCAGATAACAAAACCACTAAACTAAACACTTTGATAAGCTTTCCTCAAAGCACATTCCCTGCAATAGAACAACGCTTTCATGTCCTTGCCTTTATCCTGGTCTTTTCACTTCTTAATATCTTTTTTTTTTTAATATCTTTTTTATGTCCTAAATCAAACAGTTCTTAAAATTAGGTACTAATGCTCTAACCAGCTTTCCAAAAAGAAGCCTTTTACCACTGCAGAATGGACCACTGAAGTCACTGGGTGTTACCCCAGTGTGTGGCCAACAAGAGACTGGATGCTTTAGACTTATGTCTTTTGTAGCAACATCCTCTGTTTCTAAAAATTATCTAGGTGCTAAATAATGTTTTCTAAATTAAATTATCTATTCAAATATCATTTTAGTTTCATATGTTCTCTTATGAACTGTAAAATACTTATATATCTAATCTCTTCCTTCATGTGAAAACTAATACTCTGAGCTGTATAAGAAGGATGGCTCTCCATCAGTGTCGTCATATGCAACATGGAATTCTAAGCCTGTAAAGAAATAAGTTAAAGGTGGTAAATAATATTTATTAGCATGTAAGGTCTATTGACCTTTTAAGGATTCAGAACACTTAATTCAGGAACTTTCATAAATTACTAGTTTGACCAGCTACTGTACATCATCTGAGCTATAGAAGCTGATTATACAAGAGATCTTAGTCTGCAGCAAACACAAGGTGAAACAAATTAACTTATATCTCAATGACAGAGGTTTAAACCAGCATATTTTACCTCAAATTTATATGGACTAAGAGTATGAATGTTTGCCTATTATTTTGGGTCTGATAAAACACAGTAATTTGATGAGGTGCAAAAAAATCTGTCTGAGCCCTAAGTCAAGCCAATATCTGTGGAGTGGAACCTGAGGGACCAGCTCAATTTCCAGTCAGATTCATGGGCCCTTGAAATGGGTCTAATAGAAAGGAGAAGTTGAATACAATTATATCAAATAAAATAACTTTAGATATTGAGAGACCTTATTTACAATATCATATAACAATGATGGGAATGAAGGGATGAATTTATATAACTGATATTTCTTTTAAAAATGATGACAGAACCATAAAAAATAAAATAAACAAATTGTTCCTTAAATTTAATAACCCTTTTTTGCTAGCTATTCATATGCATGCCTGGGGCTATGAATTAGCTTGAACAGTCCCACATGCACACTGCATCCACTCATCCAGCACTAATACCTCTTTATTTACCAAACATATAAAATATTTTTAGAGAAATGTTTCCCTTATGTGCATTTTCTTCATGTATAAGTATGCATGCATGTGTGCATATATACGTATATACATTATTGTATACATATATAAATATACAAATATATAAACCTATATATTTATATATATAAATTATTTCTCTTTGGAAACTAAATATTGTTTTTTATTGTTACTGCAACACAAACAGATTAACACTTCATAAAATTAGACATATCTGCTGAATACAGTAGTGCAGTTTGCTGCTAAGTCAGACTTACCGTGTGATCTGTACTAGATTCAAGGATGGGCAAACAGGTCTGGGAATAGCTCTGCAATTAAGAATAAGATGTGAAATAGAAATCCAAAATTTATATGAGCTCGATCTTAACAGATTTCCTTAGACTACACTTGCAACTAGTGCCAAGAAATAAGATGATTCTTGGCATTAAGTGATTCCTCTTATCTATTTTACATGTCTGTCTTAAAATAACATGAATCACCCTCTGGAAGTAACTATTTCTCTTTCTAGGATTCTCAGTTGACTTGCTCAGTAGTACATGTCTAACCTGAGACTGGTACATGTGTGTATCAATTTATATTATATTACAACATTGCTAAGTGTACCTCTTTCTTGGAAAAGTCCTTAGGTGGGATCCAGCTCCAGATTAGCTCACCTGGACATACACATATGTAGATAAAGTCAGGTCAACACAGCCAAGGGAAAATTCAGTTTTTACCCTGAGGATCAGTTCAGGTCAAGCAATGCGATAGCTCCATTCAGCTGCTTGAACATGGACAGACTTTGTGCCCTTTGAGTCGACCAATGATACTACCATCGGCCAAATCAAAAGGACACGCCTCCTGTGCAACTTATATCATAGCCACCAGTCTCATTCAGGAATGTAGGACACCATAAGGCATCCTAAATGATACTAGAAACCTAAGTCTAAGCAAATTAGTTTAAATCCCTCGAGGTTTATCAGCTGAATCACCACCCATGCTTCATTGACTGCATTGTTTACAAATGATCATTGAATGTAAATAAGACTTAAATACAGATATCTACACCTAATTACCTCAATTTAAGTGTCTGGGGGCTGGATCAAAAAAATGCCTAAAATAGGTGTTGGGTATCTCCTGAAATGAAATAGGGTGTCCACAAAATCCATATGGATTGACAGATATATTTTATGACCTATGAAGCCCTGAGTACTTTTAACTGAACTGAATTACACCTTCAGTCTCAAACTGAAATTCAACTCTCATGTAATTTTCATCAGATGCAAAACCAATATGGACATCTTTATTAAGTAGGTACAGATTTGTCTTCTCTGGTACAATAAAGAATCAGGCTGAAATCAGAATTAAGATTAAATGTCTTCCATGAAGCTGAAACAGGTTATTCTCTTTGATTTGGAAATTTGATTGATATTCCAGTCTGTTAATTTATAGAAACATCCTAGCAACTGATATTTGTGTGACACATTTTTAAAGTTAACGATTTTCCTGGGAAAATACTTTAAATCCTGCAATGCAGATTAAACTCTTGATCCTTCTTGTAAGTGATAAAGTAATGTTTTCTAGGAAGCTCAGAGCCAAAAGCGAGTTTAAAGTAGCAGGTGTAGAACTCTAGAAGTAGGCAGTTCTCCAGCAGCAGTGTGTATGATAATTGCTCAAATAGCCCAAAGATATTTTGTTAGTGTAATCTGTTTATATATTCCCTCTTTCTAATATTTACACTGATAAGAGCTTCAGAGATGTGTATAATTATTCTCTGTGGAAAAAATCAAGATAATTAATATACTTATTTGAAAATATGCAAAAAAATGAAAAATGCTTCACTAATCATTCTATCCTGATTTTTATATATAAATAATATATAACAGGCCCAGTTCTGCCTACTTTGAAATCTATGGGCATTTTGCCATTAAATTCAATAGAAATAGCATCATGTCCAATATGAATATTTGAGTAATATGTTGAAAGATAAACCATAAGAATATTTTAGAACTAAGATAATACTCTATTGTATTTCTGAAAGGAAAAAAAAGACTACTTAATCATCTTTCTTACTCTAATATTCCCTTTTTCCATGTTAGCAGTATTGGCCTTGATAAGCTTTTTAAATTAAGACTTAGAGCAATTTTCAGCTTCTGAAAACTTGAAGGTAAATGAACAACAGATTTTTAGAATTAAGCTTTATTGAATTAATCTGATTGCATTCTTGAAGCTAGAAGACGTATGGAATTCATTTTACTTGCTGAGCATGCTAGGCTCAACAGCTAGTCATTTTCTGGGCACAGAGACCTAAGGAAGGACATCTATCAAGTCCTTCTGATTTTGAAAGTATGTCACCTTTGAATACTCCACAATATGGCACCCTGCTAGATGTCTATTTCAACATCTTTTCTCTCTCTGTTGGATTTTTTGCTCCATATTTTCTCTGGGGAGAGGGTACATATTTTCCAAATTGAAGAGTTGACTTCTATAACTCCTTCTTCACCTCTCATGCTTGTTTCCTGCTAATTCTTTAGTATGTTTTCTTTTTCTCATTGTCATAGCCTTGTTTCAGGGTTTAGTTATGCCAATTGCAATTGGAACGGCTTTTCACCTATTGCAAAGATTGATCATATATTTCTCAGATGTCCTAATAGCTTGGGTGATCTTACATTTTAAAAGTCATTTTTCTAAAATTTATTAGCAGTACTGAGTAATGGAGACACTGATGAAGATGACTGGATTCTTACTGGTACAAAGCAATCATATATTTATCCTTCTCGCCAACATTTGCATCTTTTAAAGAAACACTTAGGCCCTCAACACACAGCTTACCTTTACAGCTCCAAAACCTTTAACAACATATGTGTGCATTTACTGTTGGAAAAGAGCAGAACTTTACCCTTATTTCAACATTTTTTGTCTTTGGAATAAGCATACAAGTACTGAAGCATATTACAATTTACAGAGAATATCAAGTAAGATGAGAAAGTATTCACTTCTTAGGCTGTGTAATTATTTAGCAGAAGCCAGTTCACTGACTGTTCGCATAAGTAAATCTACTTCATGTTTGCTGGAGTGTTGAGATATGCCAAGAAAAATGTCCTCGGTCCCAGCAGGAACACGGCTTAAAAAGCTTGTCTGGTCACTCTCCTGCTCTCAAATAGGTGTACACAAAAGCATATATGAACATACACGTATCAGGCAACCATATTTGTTTGTTCTTTTTCAAAGTAGTAGTATTTTTTCCCCTATGAAGTCAAATATTTCATGGTATTCTGGTAACTAATGAGCACGTGCGGATTTTCTGCACACATGCATTGAAAATATTATGGCAATCTAGAATTTCTAAAATACTTTTTAAAATCATAAGAATACTAAATTATTATAATCAATGTCTCCATACTCTGATAGGAAACCAAGTTCCCAGTTATATATCCCAGTTATATATCAAGGATCACAGTATAAAAAAAATTTTTTTAAATTATTTTTCATTGCTTACATGGACATGAACTTTTGAAAATTACACCTTTTACTTCCTGCAGTTGCCAACTTTAAATGTTATTCATAGAACAGTCTGCTATGCTTTGAGGGTGAATTTCATGGTCAAAGTAATGATGAAAAAAAAAAACCAATAGAAGATAACATGGTGCCTTTATCTTCATCTAGATGTTGTTACTCTTTCGGTCCTTCAAATCAAATTGTGCAGTGACTGCTTATGGTACTATGAGTATAAAAAGTCCAATGAGTTTTCTCTTTGTATCAACTGTTTGTGGCAACTGACTGATATTTTGTTATACATTCTTGCCACACTATTTAAGCTTATATAGTGTTCTGTGTATTTTACAGAAATACTTATGACAGATTTTCCCATATTGTATTTCAATTTATCATTTTGTACTTCATGTAAACAGTGAAAGCATTTGGCTCTTGAATTACTAAATTTGATAAGATGTCCTTTTTACAAAGTAATCAGCACACAGATGGGATCCTCATCATTTCTTTTGCAAAGTTATAGGTGTACTGTATATCCTTAGGACATCATTGACAATAGTAAAAAACCAGTAAAATCTATTGTGTATATCCATCTCTGCTGTCTTGATTTCAGCTTTCACTGGATCACAATCAGGAAGTAGTACTTTGCATCCGCTTTTTGCTTGTTATCTGTAATTGCACTGTAGATACAAAATGAGAAGGAAACAAAAAAAAATTGCCATGATTACACTATTCATAACTTCCGTAGCATCTATAAACTTCATAATATTTGGTATCTAAAACTATTTCAGGTTACTTTGGTTTTGTATTTTTAGTTTTTTTCTTACTCTTCATTCCTCATTCTTGTGTTTTGTTTTGTTTTGTTTTTTCCTTTTGACCTTTCTCTGGTTTGTACCTGGTTTTATTTATTTATTTTGTCCTTAGCTTTTATTTTTCTGCCTTCTCTGCTTCTATATCTTTTTTGAATTGTTTCTGTCATCTCTTGCCCCTGTTATTGCGACCTTGTCCATTCCACCTTGCTCAACATATCTATTCCGTACAGGGGATTTTTCATATTTCTTTAGTGCCTCCCTCTTATTTTCTGTATAAAAGTAAAGCTTTTGTTCAGTTTGTCTAGGATATGCAGAAACTACTGATTCATTCTGTTCTTTTTCTTTTGATGATAGAACTGGTCTCCTCTTTGGTTTCCTTCACCCAGTGTTATCTCCATGTATTGTTCTAGTTAGCAACTGTGACTAGTCAATTAGACTACTTGACTCGGTTCTGCTGACCTCTTGGGGCTTTTTGAGATTCAGGAAGAAGGTTCCAAAGCTTGTTCTACAGTTATCTGGCTTCCCAATTTGCTAGTCATGCCTCAATCACAGATTGCTTTGGAAACATTGAATTCGGATAAAATGAGCGCATGTGCAACAATCTAGTAGTCTCTGCACTTTGTCCAGAAATAGAACTCTTGGGGTGGGATTTAATTGCCTAAACATGGGACTTGAGACTAGTTGAGGTTTCTTACAGCACTCTGTCTTGACAGAGGCTATTTGACAAGGGCACAGGTCTCCCGCAGACTCTCTAGCATATCTCCCAGACCCAAATGGTTGTCTCAGACCACTGTAGGACATCTTAAGCAGCACCAGAAATCTATTTTGAGGGAAAAGATAGATCCTTCTCTCTAAGTGGATCATGTTAGCAATTCAGATAACACTGTCCAGGCACTTACAAAACAAGTGTTTATGTGTGAGCAGCGTCCAGACTCCCTCAGTAGTAAATGGAAATTTAGTCAATACTTTTGAGGGAGACAAGCAAGCTATTCAAGTTGTCCAAATGTAGAGACTTAAAATTCTCAGCTGAACAGCTCTCTTGACCCCACAGACCATATTGCTTGGGAGCTTCAGCTCTGCAATGCCAGAGTTTCAGCAGTACCAGTCTCTGTGGCTGGAGGCATGCCTAATTCCAGAGATTCGGTATTGTTGATAATGAGTTGCAAACTAGGATCTAAACTCTCTCGACTCTGAATATGAGTTCCTTTCCTGCTGATGAATGCCATTGCCTTTCTAAAAAATGAAGTACTGTGTATCAATGATCCTGAAGGCTTTACGTATATAGACACCTGCCAATAATAACAGAGGTTTATCTAATGAGATAGGTGTCAGTTGTCATAGTTTTGGGTGCAAAAATGCACTTGTATATCTACATTGCACCTAGTTCTGTTGTACACACCAATTACAGCACCTGTTTGATCTAGACAAAGTATTTCTGACAAATCTTGAGTTTCCTCGATATCAATAAATCAATAGTTTCCTCTATTTAAGGTAGTAACTGTGTAACAGTAGTTTTGACCAGATGACTGCCCATCTGTCCATCCATCTAAGCCTTCTCTGTTTCTTGACCTTCTAAGTCTACTTAATCTCTTTTATCGTCTTCTCTATCTGTGGAGAAATATTTGTACGAATTTGTGTACAATTAGTTGATTTATTGTATGAGTGTATATATGTACGTGTGCATGTGGGTGCTCTGTGCCACCTACCTACCTTTGAAGTAGTTATGAAGGGAATAATGAAAAAAAAGATATTTTTATTTTTAAATTCATGATGTTCATAGTCACTTTTTACATATCTTCTTGATGTTAAAAACTCCAGGTCCAGCTTCTTCACAAGAATCACCTGAAATTTATTTCCAGTACAGTTATTGTGATACTGTGTAATTGCTTTCAGAGGATGCAGTCGTGAATCTTTGAACTATTCTTCAACCTGCAAGTTAATACCAAGTGTGGAGTCAAATTTAACCATTGGCTAAACTAATCAGCTGTGCAATTTTGTTCTAAAACAAAAATTTCAAAATGTGTGGTTTTGCTTTCTAGTCTTAGCTGTAGATATCACAGGTGTGGATTCACAGCAGTTAAGTCTTCATCCACAGAAATGAAGGGCCATGTAAACTGCTCTTGTTTCCCTCCACAACCTTAGCATCTGCGATTACTGAAACAATAAAAGAAAGAGAAGAGAGGAAAAAAAAAAACAAAAACCCAAAAACTTTTCCTCCTTCCTGTCAGTGAGAACAGTTTACATTTCAAGAGAGCCTTTTTACTTACTTGTGTTTGAAAGGATTCTGACAGAATGTACTATCAAGATGTGATTTAAACTTCTGACAACAGGACAGATTAAGCTGATTTTTGTTGTGTGGTTTTTATTTTAAGGAATTTTAAGTAAATAATAGATTTTTCTGCAGTTGATTATTTTATGGCAAAGCTCTCTATCTTTTTTTTTTTTTTTTTTAGCTTTGCATATGGCAAAAGCCTTGGGGGATAAATGAGACAAAGAGGATCGGTTTTGAAAGGAATAGAGAGAATAAATATAATGTATCTTTATATAGCAATGTGGACATTTTCCATGTTAATTAAAAAAAAAAAGAAGAAAACAAAGATGTTTTTGTAACATACACAAAGATCTAAATAATATTTTTATGCAAATAAAATGGAAAATAAGTAAACAAAGGTTGCAAAGACAGAATATTTCAACAGGAAGATCTATGGATACATTTTTCTTCTTTGCATCCTCAGTGAAAAAACATGCCAGCTTCATTATACCAAATTTGAGAATAAGCAGATAGGCAAGAGATTAACTGGAAAAAGTGAGACATCCTATCAGGATAGGGGTAATGCAGTGCTTTTTTAAATGGGGAACTGCACAATCTAACTGCACAATGTAGGGAACACAACCATGAATACTAAGAGGCTAAACCCTGCCCTGGATTACAATGTCTTGAAGGAGCAGAAAGAAATAGATGAATACCATGTAGACAAGAGATATTTCTCATGAGGCAGAGATGCATGACACATGATAAAAGATAACAGATCACCCAAATATTCCCCAGCACATTTCAGGTTATTTAAGAAGACTTTGGTACTTATAACCAAGAACTACTGAACAATGAGGGGAGGAGGGGAAAAAGAGGGAGGGAGTTATGCTCACAAGTAGGAGTCCCTCTTAAAGAAGTAAGGCATTTGTATCTCTTCACAGAACTGTGTGACACAGAAAATGTGTAGGACACATCATACCACATTAACATAACAGTAGAAACAAGTAGTCTAATCGTAAATGTGAGGACCCCATTTAATCCATAGGAAATGTTTCTCATCTGATAGAAATGTAAAGATCTGCAGATTCTATGAAGTCCAAACCACTTATGGAAGTGGATCGATACGTAGCTCTTAAACCACAAAATTTATTTGTGATCCTTGCAGGAAGATTGAAGATTACCAGCTATATTTCTCCCTTAATATCAAGTGGTCTGAGATCCACTGTCAAAAATTATTCTGACGATAAATGGATGGAAAGGTCTATTTGCACGTGAAAGATTACCCTGCTCAGTGAACTGCTTCATATCAGAGAGCAATGGATCAAGGACTTGAGGGGTAAATGCTCTTGTCTGATGTTGCGTTAAAAAAATCAGTGAGGGAAAATTTGAAGGAGTAACTATAAAATACAGGGGAAGTTATGCTAATCTTTCCCTGTGATAAAAAAACAAAAACAAAACATGACAAGAAATAGGATAGACAAGAAAAAGAAGACTTCTGCAGTAGAAAAAGGTAATTGAGAAGTCCCAGTCTACTGCTACATTTTAATTTGAATTTATCCCTAATCAAGAGCCTTTCTGTAGAAGTTGTAGTTATTGTTTCATGTCAACCATAAGAATGGGAGTGAAAAACCTAACGTATTTGCTTCCAGAGATTTGTGAGAGGCTCAGAAGAAATAGTCCTTAATAGAAAAAGTTATTACTCAGGTAAGATTGAAAAATTTTAAGGGAATTATAATTCATCCACATCACAGATCTGAAATGACTGGTAAAAATACTGGGGTCAAAGATAAGCATTCTTCTCCATCCAGCAGAAAAACTTCAGCAACTTGCTTTGATTTTAGGGGATAACTGTTGTGACATTTATTGCAGACCATCAATAAAACATGCCAATGCAGGTGCATTCTCCTTGTCCTTGGAGAACACGCAAGAGGAAATACTAAATGCAGATTTTCTTCCTGAGATGTTATTCTGATCATAGTCAGAAAAAAATTGTTCTTCAAATGAAGAAAGAATTTATTTTTACTCTGTAAATACATTTTACATTTTGAGACTTAATGCATGGCATAACTAAAGCATATATTATGGACTAATATTATACTGATTCAGCATATTGGAAATATGCACAGAAAAAGTTTCTTCCTCTGGATTAAGAGAGTAATTTCACTAAAAAAGATGACAATACAATGATATGATTGACACAAGAATAAGTTTGGGTTTTTTTTTAAAAAAAAGAATGAATAGCCAGCAGCCATTTTTGTTGGTTATTTTTAAATTGAAACTTAGAAATAAAATCAGTAAGTCTATGTCTAGACTTTTCTGTTGAGGTGAACCAACATGTGCTAAGGATTTTGCTTCTCTGTTCTCCAGTTTGGGGATCTGTCTTGCTCCTGGTGTGACTCCCATATGGCCAAGTTTCATTCTTGTGGAAACCAATGTTGGAATGCTTGTATAGCCATTTATTGTTCTGTGAATAACTACGAACTTATGGCTTCCCCTGTTAATCTCTATGCATAAATTGGCACCCCTCACCTGTTAGTTGGAAAACAACTATCATTTACATGGGAAAGGGTAATCTGGCATGATAACAAGGAATTAATCTAGTCAATATAATTGGGAAATACGACCAGATTTCAACGCTGTTTTCCAATGTTACGGCTGTCTGATTAACTGTACTTTCAAGATGAGTTTGGCAAAGAATTAACTGGCATACAGTTGACTGGATGCAGAGTCAGATGAGCTGGGAACCCAGTAAGAATGAAGATTTCTTGGACAGAGATGTTTACAGGATGTATCTCTGAATGATATGGAGTCAGATACTCTTCAGGATGTCCTTTGAGTGGATGGTTGCATTCTAAGCCTGAAAAAAGGGTGGGAATACATGCCCATGTGGATTTTTTGCTTCCCTCCCCATCCAAATGCATTATAGTGCAATGGGTGGAGCTCTGAAAGAGACATAAGTTTTATGGTTTATTTAGTGTCATTTTTGCATGAAGCACTGCCAAGGAAACACAACATTTTCTCCATTTCACCTCTTCTATTCCCAAGGAGAAAAATTCTGATATTTTAGGTCTCAACTGGGTTTAACTAGTCACTTCTCTTTTGTTACACTGTCGCACTATTATGTCATGATGCTATTAGTTATTTTATGATTTTATTCTTTTAATATTACTATTATTTTACCTTGGACTTTAGTAAACAATCCAGGATTGACAAATGATAAATTTAGCTAATCTTTTGCTACCAAAAAAATTCTTGGCTGCTGAAATGAGCAAGAGATAGCTCAACATTATGTATCACTGCATCATGTCTTACCTCTTCTGCTGACAGTCTCGCAACACTTTGTCTACCTCTGATTTTGTTTCAGATTATATACCCCGAAACACATCTTTCTTTTTGTTCTGGGAATTTTTTGGATGGAAACTCTGCAGGATCTGTAAATACATAGTCTTTTTTTTTTTGTTGTTTTGGGCTGACTTCAGTCATAGTTTCAGAGCTTTACTGAATTTCCTTTTAGCAAGAGAACAGGAATGCATACACATCTTAACTCTAGTTCGATATCTAAGTTTTAAAATTGAGAAATATATTCACACACTGACACTTCTTAGCTTTTAATTACATCTGGTTAGAACCTTGTAGTATTGGGACAGGTGATCCTCATAAGGAAAATGCTTTGTACAAAACAATTATTAACATCTGTGGGCTAGATGAAACTCATCATTACTTTCAGCTGAACCTTGTAAGAAATTATCAATAAAACTGGATTGCCCTGTCTGCTGTAAAATGTTGTGGGAATCACAGGCTCATTCTATTTTAGGAGTAACTGTTTAGTGAGACATATTTACAAATGCCAAACTGCTGTGCCTTTACTCTGAACAATAAGACTGTTTCGGCTCAGTACAGGTACTGTGTCTGATATATTTTATCTTATGAATTTTTCTGAAGAAAGAAATACTAAACTTAGTGGCAGTAAAAACTAAGTAGTAAACAAGGAAAGAAAAAAGGATGAATACAGGTGATTATATAGCTCAGAGGCGATTAGAGAATTAAGTTATGAGAATATTTAACTATACACAAACATGCACATTAATGCATATATATACACATACACTTACTTATACATGCACATACATGCACACACACGTGTGTGTGCGCGCATTAGTCAAGTATAGTGTTACTGGCACACACAGAGATACATATGCACCAGTAGTCTTGTATAGCCTGCAGAGAAGACGAATTCCTTACCGACCACAAAAAAGTCAGGAGTGATGTTGATTCAAGCAAGACCACATGTATGTGTATACATACACATATATATAGTGTATATACACACTATATACACATACAATATAGTACAATGTGTACATTACATATAATATCTATGAAAACTAATTCACTGACTGCTTGACTCAAATTATGTGTCAGGAAAGAGTTGTAATTGAGGTAATATTGGCTAGTCTTTAGGAGCATGTTTTAATTTCTGAATGTTACCCTTCCTTGAAGGAAGAAACAAAACGTTCTTGTGTCCAAAGTCTGTTCTACAGTAGGATGCTTCAAACTGAGGTGAGCAACAAACTCCTTTAACAGCAGTGCAATCATGGTGGGTTCACCTTGGCTAACAGCCAAATGCCCACTTAACTGCTCACTTGCTCCTTCCCCTCAGTGGGGCTGGGGGAGAAAATAGGACAAACAGGAACAAGAAAGTCTGTTGGTCAAGATGAAGGACAGGGAGATCACTTAGCAACTACCATCACAGGTTGACCTTGGCCTGCTGCCAGATGACCACCCAGCCACTCTATTACTCCCACTCCTCAACAGGGTAGGGGGAGAAAATAAGATGGAAAAGATTGTGGGTCAAGATAAAGACAGGGAGACCACTTACCAACTATCATCATGGGCAAAACAGACTTGACTTGAGGAAAGTTAATTTAACTTATTGCCAGTTAAAATAGAGTAGGATGGTGAGAATCAAACCCAAATCCTAAAACAACTTCTCCTCACCCCTTTTTTCCCAGGCTGAACTTCACTCCTTTGTTCTGCCCTCCTCTATCTATTCTTCCCCCAAATGTCACAGGGGGTTTGGGGAATGGGGATTTGGGGTCAGTTCATAATGGCTCCTCTCTGTTGCTCCTTCATCCTCACACTTTTCCCTTGTTCCACTGTGGGTCTCCTCCACAAGCTGCAGTTCCTGTCAGGAAAAATGTGCTCCAGCATGGGGTCTTCCGTAGGCTGAAGTTCCTTCAGGAAATATCCACCTGCTCCACCATGGTCTCTTCACAGGCTGCAGGGGAATCTCTGCTCCAGCACCTGGAGCAACTCCTCCCCCTCCTTTTTCTCTCCCCTTGGTTCTCACACTGCTGTTTCTTACTCTCTTTTCATTCCCCTCTCTCTACGTGGTATTTTTTTTTTCCCTTTTCTTAAACACACTTTCCCAGAGGCACCACCACCTTGGCTGACAAGCTTAGCTGTGTCCTGTGGTGGGACCATTGGAACCAGCTGTATCCAGCACAGGGCAGCCCCTGATCTCTTCTCACAGAGACAACCCCTTCAGCCCCACTGCTGCCAAAATCTGGACAGCTACACCCAACAGAGCAATGCAGAAAGACAGACTTTTTACAGGTCTCTTGTGAGGGTTCTCCAACATGCAGAAATGTGACTGAAGTCACAGTGCAGGCTTTCCTTCAGAGCACAAATGTAGATTTTGTCCGCTACTTCATCTTCTGTTTCCACAAAACTTGTAAGAAGCCATCCCTTTTTTGAAATGTCTGAACTTTTGCCAAGTTTTCTTGAAATTTGCCAGCATCAAAGTTATTAGATGGTGTTTTCACAAGCTTCCTCTGGAATTCAGTATAAAAATACTTTGCAAAAGGATAAAGATTCAGTGTATAATCTTGCATGTAAAATCAGAAGCTATAACTGTCCTTAGGGAGAACTTGTGGCATAACTATGGATATGTTAGTAAAATAGTGCTGAGATGACTGTAGAAAACAGAAAGGACCATTGCGTGATCAATCTTTTTACGATAGCGAACAAATCAGGAGCACCTTTCTTCATGGCTGTTATTTTCAGAATTTTCACAGGAATTCGTCATGACAATGCAAATCCTTTCAGGTGAAGAAAATAAATTAATCTGTATCTTCTACATCTGGAAGGAGTTCTTAAGCCACCAGGCACAGAGGGAAAAGGAAACAAGCAAACAAAACAGAACACCATTTTTTTTTCACTAGGGAACCAATGAAGTGACATGCAACTCTCTGACTATTTTTTGAAAGAAGCAGGGTTAAAACACATTTCCAGAGAAAGTATTCTAGTGTTGTGTTGCTTATATTTAAAGAAATATCTACGTGTCCACAGAAAGGAAAATATAGAGAGATTTTATATAGACAATTACTTAAAACACATCCTTGTTCTCAGTCATTTTATAGGAGCGAGTTTGGCAGTTAAGAGATTAGTATGCTGGTTGTTTTAAACTCTATTCCAGCAACCAAATCCTCCCATGAACTGTACAGGAGGCTTAGGATGATGCCCTGTCCTTTTATGACTCCAACTAATTGGGTAGCTATGACCCAAAACTAATTGCAGAAATAGTGAGGTTTCTTGAACTTATGTCATTTGTGCATTTAACTTTGACTCTTCAAAGCGCACGATAAATAATGTTAGCCACTGTAATGAATAGACAGTTGTAGCTTGGTTTAAGGAAGCAGGACTTTCTCAGTTACATTCTGTTCATCTGTCTGTCTCCTATCTCCAAAGGCTTTTGCATACATTAGTCAATTTTAACCTAATTTGTTAAAGAAGTTGACGTATGAGAGAGAATTAATATTTTATAAAACTGGTGAAACAGCACTCTGGGTAAAAGAAAGACCAAATTAGAACTTTGCTAAGACAATGGTTTGAAATTAGAAATAATCTATTCTGTTTGCCCTGTTACAACCCAACTAGAAACATGAACTTGCCCCTGGACAGCCCACACCCGCACTAGAATGAGCTGATGACATATACTGTCTGCTGTCTATATCATAGATTAGAAAAGCCTCCTATTGCTGTGTTTTAGGAATTGTGGATTTCCTAACGCATATGATAGAAGAAGCAACAGTTATTCAAATTAGAAAATGAGAAGAGTTGCGTGGCAGAAATCTGTAGCAGATCGTCTTCGTTAATTCTTCTCACAAACAATGTCTGTGGAAATTGAGTTCTACATCTGGGATCAAACCGAAGGAAAACTGCTGATACTGCATTTTCAGCCATTAATGTAGGAGCTGGAAGGTTTCCTGTCATAGTTTGCTTATTCTGTTCCATCATCTGTTATATGATAAAAGAGTTCTCAAATGTTAAAATAAATAAATAAGTCAAGGTTTCAACTACAAAAAAAAGAATTAAAGATATTCACTCATAACCATTTTATCTGTATTTATTTTCTTGCATCACCTCCTTTTTCTTTTTTAATAACATATTTTGAGATTACGACATTGTTACATGTTTAGGAATTTCTCTTCCTTAGAGAGCAACCTGTAAGTGAAACTGTCTTGTTATTAATTAATACTGCAATGATCATTGTCTATAAAGCATGTCTTTTACCTAGTACAGCAAAGATACTGGGTGTTCCTTTCTGTCTTTTTTCCGATGACAAAAAAAAGAAAAATTCAGACCTACTCTGAACATTTTAAACTGATATTAGTCATTCAGATACATAGACATTAAAAAACTAGATTGTGAAAAATATTTATAGGATGCTAAAAATTCTCTTAAACTAAGGTGCAGATATAAAGTCAGGAGCATATTAAAACCTTGTAAAGGTTTATGAAGAGGAAATTAGATTGTTCATAGAAATGCAAAACTTCTTACTTAGTACTCATCTTCTTCATGCCTCTGTTCACAAGAAAAAATTCAGGACTACTTGGAAACCAAGCAAACAAAAAGATATGTATGAGGAGTGCAGAAAAAACCCTATTGGTGGACTTTCTTTTGGAATGAAACTAAAACTTAGAAGGAACCTGCAGTTCTAACCTTTTAGAAAAAGAAAAAAAAAAGTAATATTTAAATCATGAGCACTTTTCATGATTCTGAGAAGCTGCTATAGATTTATAGATAATGTTTAACTAAACATGTTTTATGTTCAATAATATCAAGTATCATAGTATCATAGAATCATGGAATGGTTTGGGTTGGAAGGGACCATAAAGATCATCTAGTTCCAATCCCCCTGCAATGGGCAGGGACATCTTCCTCTAGATCACGTTGCTCAAAGCCCCATCCAACCTGGCCTTGAACACTTCGAGGGAGAAGGTATCCACAGCTTCTCTGGCCAACCTGTTCCTGTGCCTCACCACCCTCATAGTGAAAAATTTCTTCCTTATCTCTAATGTAAATCTCCCCTCTTTCAGTTTAAAGCCATTATCCCTTGTCCTATCACTACATGCCCTTGTCCAAAGTCCCTCTCCAGCTTTCTTGTAGGCCCCCTTTAGGTACTGGAAGGTTGCTAGAAGGTCTCCTCGGAACCTTCTCTTCTCCAGGATGAACAAGCCCAATTCTCTCAGCCTGTCATCATTGACCACAACTCTTTGAGTGTGACCATCCAGCCAATTCTTTATCCACTGAGTGGTCCATCGTCAAATCCCTGTCTCTCCAATTTAGAGACAAGGATGGCATGTGGGACAGTGTCAAATGCTTTGCACAATGATGACATTGGCTGCTCTTCCCTTATCCACCAACGCTGTAACCCCGTCGTAGGCAACCACCAAATTTGTCAGGCATGATCTGCCCTTAGTGAAGCCATGTTGGCTGTCACCAGTCACCTCCTTATTTCCCATGTGCCTTAGCATAGTTTCCAGGAGGATCTGCTCCATGATCTTGACAGGCACAGAGGTCAGACTGACTGGCCTGTAGCTCCCTTGGTCTTCCTTTTTCCCTTCTTAAAAATGGGCGTTATGTTTCTCCTTTTCTAGTCAGTGGGAACTTCACCGGACTGCCACAATTTCTTAAATATAATGGAGAGTGGCTTAGCAATTTCATCCACCAGCTCCCTCAGGACCCACAGATGCATCTCATCAAGTCCCATGGACTTGTGCACCTTCAGGTTCCTTAGGTAGTCCCAAACCTGATCTTCTCCTACAGGGGTGGTTCTTCATTCTCCCAATCCCTCCCCTTGACTTCTGTGACTTGGGTGGTGTGGCTAGAGCACTTGCTGGTGAAGACAGAGATGAAAAAGTTGTTGAGTACCTCAGCCTTCTCCATATCTTGGGTAGTCAGGTCTCCCATTTCCTTCTGGAGAGGGCCCACTTTTTCCTTAGTCTTCCTTTTATCACCGATGTACCTATAGAAGCTTTTCTTGTTGCCCGTGATGTCCCTGGCCAGATTTAATTCTATCAGGGCTTTAGCTTTCCTAACCTCATCCCTGGCTGCTTGGACAATTTCTCCATATTCCTCCTAGCCTATCTGTCCTTGCTTCCACCCTCTGTAGTCTTCCTTTTTGTGTTTGAGGTTGTCCAGGAACATCTTGTTCATCCATGCAGGTATCCTGGTGTTTTTGCCTAACTTCCTCTTTGTTGGGATGCATCACTCCTGAGCTTGGAGGAGGTGATCCTTCAATATGAACCAGCTTTCTTGGGCCCCTCTTCCCTCCAGGGCTTCATCCCATGGTACTCTACCAAGCAGAACCCTGAAGAGACCAAAGTCTGCTCTCCTCAAGTCCAGGGTAGTGAACTTGCTGTACACCCTCCTTGCTACCCTAAGGATCTTGAACTCCACTGCAGCCAAGGCTGCCCTTGAGCTTCACATTCCCTACCAGCCCCTTCTTGTTGGTGAGAACAAGGTCCCACATAGCACCTCTCCTCATTGCCTCCTCTATCACTTGGAGAAGGAAGTTTTCATCAAGGCATTCCAGGAACCTCCCGGATTGCTTATGCCCTGCTGTGTTGTCCCTCCAACAGACATCAGGATGGTTGAAGTACCCCATGAGGACCAGGGCTTGTGAATGTGAGGCTGCTCCTATCTGTCTATAGAGGGCCTCATCTGCTCAGTCTTCCTGGTCAGGTGGCCTGGAGCAGAATTCCACTATAATGTCATCTGTCCTTGCCCTGCCTTTACTCCTGACCCGTAAGCTCTCGGTCAGCTCCTCATCCATTCCCAGACAGAGCTCCATGCACTCCAGCTGGTCATTGACATAGAGGGCAACACCCCCTCCTCGTCTTCTCTGCCTGTCCTTCGTAAATAGCCTGTATCCTTCCATTCCAACACTCTGGTCGTAGGAACCATCCCACCACGTCTCCATGATCATAACCCTGCAGGTGTGCACACGTCTCTAACTTCTTTTGTTTATTCCCCACACTACATGCGTTTGCATAGAGGCATTTATGTTGAGCACCCAGTGAAGACGACTTACTGGCTGGAGTGGTTGTGCATCCGTGTGCTCTTCTGGGCTTGTGGAGATGGGCCTTTGATGGGCCAATGGCTGTCCTATGACGATGGCCTGTGAGGAGTCAGGTGAGGGCATTAATTGGGCCATTGTCTCTCTGATCTCCTTTGTGGGTGTGCAGATGAGTTTATGAGCTTTTATCACATAACCTAGCATTGCCCCACATAAAGGTTTAACTAGAGAGGACCACACCATTCCCTCTCCTTGCACAGCACTTCCCAGCAATCTACTTCATGTCCTGGGAGGGCTGCACTCCCACAGCAGAAGATGTAGTGCTCTCCCAGATAGGTCCCTGAGGGCTTGTAGGTCTACGCGGCTGTGGCGTGCTGAGTCTTATAAAGATTATTTATATTTCCTACTTCTGAACAGAAGGGTATCAGAGAGTATAAACAGAGGTTTATCTCTTTAAATGAAACATCTCATAAGAATAGAATCCTATATTTGTGTGAAGGGTATATACAATCTCTACAAAGGCTATATTTTTAGTATGTTGTGAGAATTTGACATTAGGTAAATACTAATTTATGACAGCTAGTATCTATATACCATGGCGAAAATGTTCCTATCAATGTCCTTAATGACTGTGAAGACTGTCAGCTCAATCATTAAGGGGTTTCTATTTCCTTTCCTAAAAAATAATGGTCATCTTTGCTTTAATATCCCATCAGTTAAGCCTCTAGTTTTGCTACAACAAATCATAACAGATTATGTTGTTATAGCATCTGCCTGTCCAGGAAAAATGAAGAGAACATTAAATCTTGCTCAAAACTGTGCTGTTCATTCATTTTACTTTGTCCATCAAATACAACTCCAATTCAAATTCTACATTGTGAGGTAGGTCAAGACAAGGAACAAACTGTACTGCTATGATTTTACCTGTGAAGCAGTTTCATCCAAATTTTGTCTTTAAGGTGCTATTGAGAATTAAACAACTGGTAAAAAGAAAACAAAAAAAAATAAAGTCAGTGCTGCTGTGTAGAATAATATTCAGTCTTCATCTATGAATATAAGAATAGTATCTTCCTGTTATTCTGGGATTTCACCTCTGTGCCTGGGAAGATCATGGAACAGATCCTCCTAGAAACTATGCTAAGGCACATGGAGGACAGGGAGGTGATTGGAGACAGTCAGCACGGCTTCACCAAGGACAAGTCCTGCCTGACCAACCTGGTGGCCTTCTACGATGGAGTGACTACATCAGTGGACAAGGGAAGAGCTATGGATGTTGTCTATCTGGACTTCTGGAAGGCCTTTAACATGGTCCCCCACAACATCCTTCTCTCTAAATTGGAGAGAGGTGGTTTTGATGGGTGGACTATTCAGTGGATGAAGAATCGGTTGGATGGTCACATCCAGAGGGTAGTGGTCAATGGCTCAACGTCCAGATGGAGATCCATGACAAGTGGTGTCCCTCAGGGGTCCGTACTGGGACAAGTACTCTTTAATATCTTCATCAATGACATAGACAGTGGGATCGAGTGCCCCCTTAGCAAGTTTGCGGACGACACCAAGCTGAGTGGCACGGTTGACACACCTGAAGGACGGGATGCCATCCAGAGGGACCTGGGCAAGCTTGAGAGGTAGGCCCACGCAAACCTCATGATGTTCAACGAGACCAAGTGTAAGGTCCTGCACCTGGGTCGGAGCAACCCCAGGTGTCAATACAGGCTGGGGGATGTAGGGATTGAGAGCAGCCCTGCTAAGAAGGAATTGGGGGTAGTGGGGGATGAAAAGCTGGACATGAGCCAGCAATGTGTGCTCACAGCCCAGAAGGCCAACCATATCCTGGGCTGCATCAAAGGAAGCATGGCCAGCAGGTCAAGGGAGGTGATTCTGCCCCTCTACTCTGCTCTGGTGAGACCCCACCTGGAGTACTGCATCCAGCTCCAGAGCCCCCAACACAAGAATGACATGGATCTGTTGGTGTGGGTCCAGAGGAGGGTCACAAAAATGATCAGAAGGATGGAGCACCTCTCCTATGAAGACAGGCTGAGAGAGTTGGGCCTGTTCAGCCTGGAGAAGAGAAGGCTCCGGGGTCATCTTATTGTAGCCTTTGAATACTTAAAGGAGCCCTATAAGAAAGATGGGGAAAAACTTTTTAGCAGGGCCTGCTGTGATAGGACAAGGGGTAATATTTTTAAACTAAAGGAGGGGAGATATAGGCTAGATATAAGGAAGAAATTTTTTACAATGAAGGTGGTGAAGCACTGGCACAGGTTGCCCAGAGAGGTGGTAGAAGCCCCATCCCTGGAAACATTCAAGGTCAGGCTGGACGGGGCTCTGGGCAACCTGATCTAGTTGAGGATGTCCCTGCTCATTGCAGGGCGGGGTTGGACTAGAGGACCTTTAAAGGTCCCTTCCAACCCAAACCACTGTATGATTTTATGATTCTATGATTTTTTCCCATTTCTTCATTTTCTCCTGATCAAGGCCAATCTTACTTTCTTGCCTGTCTAAAAGTACTTGGACCTTATGACACATTTAGCTAAACATTTCTTTTTTTCCTGAGGCTGTTCTGAGCTCTAACACACTAGAATAGGTTTTTTCATTTATTTATTTTTGGCAAAAGAAGCTACTCAAATGCCACTGGCTGATGCCAATATATCCTCAGAAGGCAAATAGCTTCATTCTGACCAGCCAGAAAAATCTTGAATAGGATTTGGCAATGTTATAAACTCTCCTGATATGATGAAAAAGAAGTTTCTGTATCTCTTAACCTCTCACCATGTGACTCATGCAAGACTCAGCAAGTCTGAAAAAAGGCTAGAAGATATTTTGTTCTCCCAATAGGCTGCAGAAGCAGTCTGGTAGCTCATATGCAACATCTACTAGCAAGCAACCTCCAGTCTACAACATTAATCATCTGAGACAAGAAAATGACTTTTTTTTCTTTTTTTCATGCCATACTAGTTTCCTGAAACTCATCAGACCCACAAGATTTGCAACTATGTATAATTATATAGTATTCGTGATTTATATTTTCCCAGTTTTTATGAAGATTACTCCTGAATTAATTCTTTCTAACTCTGCCACGAGACCACAGTAAGACTTTGTGTATTAATAGGAATTTATTTAGCAAGAAAGCAAAAACTTAAGTGAGTACAGAACAGTACTAACCTATATTCAAACATGCCAAACCTTCCTGTCTAACAGATGCCTCAGCTTTGCGTTTCAATTGCATATTTAATTTTAATAAACAATACTATCTGCATCTAATTTATTGTCATCTGCATTTGGACTGAAACAAGCTCTATCTTCTGGAATTGTACTGTAGTGCTTCATGTGACTCTGTGATCAGATGTATAACATCAGCAGGCTATCTTAACCTAATGTAACTTTAGTCTAGGAATGACTTAGCTATCTCTTTAGTAGCCATTTGTCTGAATACTGGTACTGAAACTGGTAATGACTAGTATTTTGGGAGTTAAGCAAGATTGCTTCTTTCTTAAGTTATTAAATGACATTAAAAATGTCTGATAGTGTATTTGATAGTGTAATTAACATAAAAATTAAATAGGTGAGTGGCACTTCGATTTTAAGAGACGAAGGTCAAGCATGTGAAAATTCCAGTGTCAATAAGAGGAATATGTCCATCAATACTTAACTAGTACAGACCTTTTTCTATAACCTTCATAGTGACTCTCAAATTTATTGACTTCAGGAATTTTATTTTTACTTGTACAGATTTTCTGCCATGCTTTGCTCAATGACAGTGAGCATCAGGTTCAATTTCTATGAGTTGCCAATAAATACCACATCAAGTTTGTGAGCCACATTTCACCATTCATAGAGCTTGAATGAAAAGTCAACCAAAAAGTACGTTACTAAAGGATGAGAAGCAGAAACAGGAAGGAAATAAATAAACATACTAAAATTAATTATGTGTTCTCCTAAGCACAACAATAATATATTTAAGTCCTCCCCTTATATTTCTTAGTGAAAAAAAATGGTAAAACAGCAGTCTGTTACCCATTTTTCATTCATCCCATTTATATTTTCTGTCACCTACCCCAGTAAAGACTGCTCAGTAGCAACTACAAATCATACTAAAGCTACAGGCACCCCAAAATAGCTGTTTCTTCCTTCTAGCAAGGCTGCAAGGTGCATCTATCCACTAGGTATCTTGCCCACTTCTCTTTCTGTTGGACATGTTCCTACTTGCTCCTCTCTCCGAGGAAGTTGGCCATATCTCATTCTTTAGCAGGAGTGCCACACTACTGAGGCCCATATAAATGGACAAGCTCGAGAAGTGGGCCTGGGTGAACCTCATGAGGTTCAACAAGGAGAGATGCAAGGTCCTATACCTGGGTCAGAGTAAACCCTGATATCAATACAGTCTGGGGGATGTAGGGATCGAGAGCAGCCCTACTGAGAAGGACTTGGGGGTACTGGGGGATGAAAAGCTGGACATGAGCCAGCAATGAGCACTCACAACCCAGAAAGCCAACTGTATCCTGGGCTGCATCAAAAGAAGCGTGGCCAGCATGTTGAGGGAGGTGATTCTGCCCCTCTACTCTGCTCTGGTGAGACCCCACCTGGAGTACTGCATCCAGTTCTGGAGTCCTCAGCTCAAGAAAGACATGGATGTGTTAGAGCGAGTCCAGAGGAGGGCCACAAAAATGATCAGAAGGATGGAGCACCTCTCCTATGAAGATGGGCTGAGAGAGTTGCGGTTGTTTAGCCTGGAGGAGAGAAGGCTCTGGGGAGATCTTGTTGTGGTTTTTCAATACATAAAGGGTCCCTATAAGAAAGATGAGGACAAACTTTTTAGCAGGGCCTGCTGTGATAGGACAAGGGGTAATGGTTTTAAACTAATAGAGGAAAAACTTCTTCACTGTGAGGGTGACAGAGCACTGGAACAGGCTGCCCAGGGAGGTTGTGGAGTCTCCTTCTTTGGAGATATTCAAAACCCGCCTGGATGCAGGCCTGTGCAGCCTGCTCTAGGTGACCCTACTCTAGCAGGGGGGTTGGACTAGATGATCTCCAGAGGTCCCTTCCAACCCCTACCATTCTGTGATTCTGTGATTCTGTGATACAGGCTAGACATAAGGAAGACATTTTTTTGCAAAGAAGGTGGTGAAGCACTGGAACAGGTTGCCCAGAAAGGTGTTAGAAGCCCCATCCCTGAAAACATTCCAGGTCAGGCTGGATGGAGCTCTGAGCAACGTTATCTAGTTGAAGAAGTCCCTGCTTATTGCAGGGGGGGTGGACTCGATGACCTTTAAAGGTCCCTTCCAACCCAAACTATTCTATGATTCTATTACATATGAAGGCTGTGATGTCAAGGATGTTTGTAAGAAGTCTTCTTGCCTTTCCATTTTGGCCTTCTGAACCTCCAGTCCACTAGCAACTATATCATTAGAAGCAACAATTTACCTCATGTATTTTTTGTCATAACTCATTGACTCGACTTTTTAACTTAATTTTTAAATATGGACCTCAGTCAGCTTTATAATGCAACTACTTTTTAATAGAAATATGATTACATATAATATATGGTTCCCAAATATGATTACATATAATATATGGTTTAAACCTCTCACAGTCTAGCCCACTGTTCAACTCTGCTTCTTCTCCACTGGATCTTTGGAAGGCTACTCCCCTTTTGGGCTTTCATATTTCTCCAGTTGGCTGCTCTTCTCTTTTATGCCTCAGGTGATAATGGTTACATTCATGCTAGGAATATTTGTATGAAAAATTGCTTATATAAGTGTTCCACAGCTATCAGGAAAAGTAGAAAAAGAATGAACCACCTTATACTCCTTAAAAACTGAGTTACCTCGTGGAAAGGAAATTACAATGTAGAACGTCAACATAATCTTAGTAGATCAGTGGCTAATCAAGTTTTTATAATACTCTGATGTAGAATGTAAGTGTAAATTCAGAATGATTTTTAGATTAAAAAAAAAACCAAACCACCAGATTGTAAGATCTTGCAATTTGGAAGTAATTAATTGCAAAAGGAATTAATTTATTTTTGGTGTAGCAAGTAATGTATTTTGGAAAAGTAGGTGACCTGCTTGAATGGAGATAATTCTAAACTGGAGCCTTGGAAAGGGAATTTTCTCGTTACTCACTCAGGCAAGTATGTAAACAAGCATCTAAAATTTCCCCTTCAGGAAAAGAGACTGAGAAAATAATAAGAGCAGAGCTTGAAAGAGAGGTTACTATGGGTACACCTGTACTAGAGAGACATGAGTGTTTTCAGGAACCCAGGTTCACGGGTACATCCCACATCATGGTGATGAACTGGAAAATAATATTCTCCTAATATTCCAGCTTCCATAGGAAGGTCATTGGCTGTAAAAGAGCCCGTCTCTCAGTCTAGATAGACCTTATGCTCAGGCACAAAACATTAAAGTCTGACAAGTATAGCTTACAAACATTTTGCCTTCTGCCAGCCCAAGCCATTAAGCATGCCAAAGCTGCTGTAGTGAAAGTTTTGGCTTCCCTTTAGCCACCTAAATGCTGTCAGCCAGTCCGTTTTTTTTATTCCTTGATATCTGCTTGTTCTGTTGGGTGTAAATCAAACTCAGGGAACATCAGCACCTATGTTCATTACAGAGTTTGTCTAGCTGCTTTGCCAAATTCCTGAAAGATTCGTATGCACTTGTGGAGAGATCTACAATATTTCAGTAGAAAAGCTTCTTAGAAAAGAAAAACTTGTTTTCACTTGTACTAAGAATTAAAGTGTATGCCATGGCTACTTGTAGAAAGTTTGAAAGATGTCCTTTTTCACCAAAAAAAATGCTTTTAAATTAACAAAATCAAGGGAAGAAATTAAATGTCATGGTTTAGCCCCAGCCTGCAGCTAAGTACCATGTGGCTGCTCACTCACCTCCCCCCCCAGTACAATGGGGAG
This sequence comes from Phoenicopterus ruber ruber, assembly GCA_009819775.1. Classification (NCBI taxonomy): domain Eukaryota; kingdom Metazoa; phylum Chordata; class Aves; order Phoenicopteriformes; family Phoenicopteridae; genus Phoenicopterus; species Phoenicopterus ruber. The sequence goes on along the minus strand of CM020215.1, from coordinate 181,279,537 downwards.
GAGAATTGGGAAAAACAAAGGCAAAACTCATGGGCTGGGATAAAAACAGTTTAATAGGACAGCAAAGGAAGAGAAAACATGAAAAAAACCCAAAACCAGTAATAGAATATACTAAGCACGTGATTCACAGTACAGCTTGCTCACTGCCCAGAAGCCAATGTCCAGTCCACTCCCGAGCAGTGATCGTACCCCCAGGCGCCATCCCCTGTTTCTATACTGAGTATGACATTAAATGATATCTGTTGTGGTTTAACCCCAGCCGGTAACCAAATACCACACAGCCACTCACTCACTCCTCCCCCCTCACCTCCAGTGGGGTGGGGAGGAGCATCGGAAAGAAAGGAAAACTCATGGGTTGAGATAAAGACAGTTCACCAGGACAGCAAAGAAAAAGATAATAATGATTATATTATAGATTAATAATGATAATAATAATAATAAAATAAAGTTATAATAGAATATACAAAATGAACTGAATGGTGCACAATTTCTCACTGCCCGACAACCTGATGACTGATGCAGCCCATCCTGAGCAGTGATCACGGAGCGAAACCAAGAGTGATCTTGGAATGATCCCAAGCAGCGATCTTGGAACAGCAATTTCCCCAGCAGCAATCTTAGAACTGCAAGTTCCAGAGAGAGAGAGAGAGAGGGAACGAACAGCTGAACGAATGAACAAATGAAAGCACAAATGAACAAAAAGCCCCCGACCCACTGGCCAGCCCTGACTTGTATACTGGGCATGACGTCTATGGTATGGAATACTCTCTTTGGCCAGTTTGGGTCAACTATACTGGTTATACCCCTCCCAGATTTTTTCACCTGCACATCAGCAAAACCTGGGAAGTTGGAAAAAGTCCTTAATCTCTTAGCAACAGCTAATAACATCAGTGTATTATCAACATTCTTGACATACCAAATCCCATACTAAATCCAAAACATGGTAGCTATTGGGAAGAAAATTAGCTCCATCCTGGCTGGAACCGGGACAGTACGGGATATCCCTTTGGCCAGTTTGAGTCAGCTATCCTGGCTATGTCTCCTCCAGCTTCTTGTGAAAATTAACTCTATTCCAGCCGGAACCAGGATAAATGTGAATTTTACTGTCTTTATACTAAAATATTACATTCAAAATCTCTGCTTTCATGCTATGTTTGAGGTTTTTTGTGTGTGGTTTTTTGCTTTTTTTCTGATTAGTGAACAGTATGAGCAATATTAATGACAACCTGTTCATATATGCACAATGACCCATTTCTGCATGATACAAAGACCAGAAAGTATTAACTGAAGAGAAAGCAGAGGTGGTGAGTATCATTGTTAGTGGTAGGCATGTTAGTGTACTGTGCTCTGGAGACAGTTGATATGCAGAGATGATTTGTGATCTGAGCAGAATTGTGCATGACTTTAAAATGGCTGACATATCACAAATCTTCTGTGTGTAATTTTTGGGGAACCTTGTTTCAGAGCAATAAACAGGAAGCTAAGCTATTAAATAAAATTATCAGTGGCAAAAATCCTATAAGAAATTTTTGAATTAAAAGTTCATTTTTTACAATCTATAGAAGCCTTCCAAAATACCTCCTCCTGTCAAAGAAGCAGTCAGTGTAATAAAACAGAGATAAGCTGAATGTAATGACCCTATTTGTGCTGTGGAGGAAGAGGGCACAAATACATAAGCAAATACAGCCATTATGTTTAGCACTTTCCCATTCTATCACAATAAATGCTAAGGAAATATAGAACAATTACCTTCTAAGGAAAGTGGACAGAACTATATCTTTTGAAGTGCTGAAAACAGAATAGGGTAAAACACTTGTAGGTTTATTTAAAAAAATACTATGGCAGTTGGATGACTATACAATCCAGTAGGATTTCTGTATTTTCTTTGCAATTAGGCTGTCATCAGTGCTATGTTGTACTCTAAACAATCTAACGAATTCAACACACACAAACTTAAAAAGATCGTTTAGAGACAAGCATGATGGCTATATTATATATAAATATATTCTGTTATTTATAAAATAGCCCCTTACCTTATGATCTGCTATTACACTCTAGCTTTTCTTTAAGAGTTCAGTTAGAATAGAATAAAACTAGAATAGGATACAATGTAAATTGCTCTAAATAGTTTATTTAAACATGTTTTTTCTTAGTACTGAATACTTCCAAAGTGATACAAGAGGTTTCAGAGTGCTATTAAAATAAGATTCAGACAAATTCCATTTTTCTTGTCTTTATTTATTCAGAAATCTGTACTATTCATAGGTAAATCCTGTGTACAAGTTTTGATGTTCATTCCAAGTCCATTTAAGATTTCAGAATACCTAAAATCCTCAAGCTTTTTCTATTGTCACAAGACCACATACAATTCCACAGTCTGCTCAGCCTTTACAGAACTGATATTTTGGCATTGTTTTCCTTTTAAATGTTGGCCATGACAAATATGGTCTCCTGGCCATCTGCAGATAGTGTTCATTTTGTGAACTGGGAATATATTTTACATATTTACTCTCAAGAAATGCATTAAATAAGAGGTTTCATAGCTTAATTGTTTAAGACAAAAATTGTGTTTGTTAGGATGCATATTTTAAAATGAAATCAAATTTACTCTGATGCATACACGTAGGCAGGATAGAAACTGGAGCAGATTTTGATACAGGAAGATAGATTTCATTGCAACAGATATAAATGAAAATATCCATTCATATCATTCAATAGACTCCTCTTTAGAATCTGAATTTTTATTACTGCTTATCTTTTCCCTGGTTTACATTAGGCAAATGGCAATGCTCTGGTTTACTATTTCAAGAATATTATTGCACCTTCCTTGTTCTTCCTGAAACTTTCTTACAGTGTATTATTGGTATTCTTCCTATGAGACTTAATCACCTGTAAGGAAACTGCTGATTTTAGAGATTTAACTACAGAGAAAAAGGCATGATACATTTCTTTATTTCTGATTCAGCTACAAAATTGAAGTAAAAGGGTCAGTGAAGAAAAAATACAAACGGTTCTAAGTGTGGGATTCAAAACTGATAGTAAATTTGCATTTCATATCCTTGAAAGGAATATTAGACCATCTTTAAGAATTACATTGCCTCCATATAACACTACCTTTGTGTTACTCACTAGCACAGATTTCCAAATCTCATTCCCTTTATGTAGAATTATTTCTATTTTCAGGTAAAGGTCTAGTTACACTAAAATGCCTCAGCAGCAAAAAAGTAAGGAGTAGGACCTGCGCTCCTATTCTTGAAAACTATTCTGTGCTCCCTGATATGCACTATTCTTGCTTTTTATGCTAGAATAATGGAGACTTGTAATCTATTCACATGTTAAGAGAAATATAATTCTATTTTTTTTGCTAGCTATGCCTTGACCAGGCAAAGAAATGCTATTCCGCATTATTTCTGTTCCCAGGAGAACGCAAACTGAAGTTAGGTGGCTAGCACCCAGGTCCAGGGAGGCTTTGCGTATGCTAGGTAGCCTAACACACTTGACTTAGGTAGCATTCTCAGACCGTGTCTTTAACACACAAGTACACTCCAAGAATTATGGTTCATAAAGAACTGCATGAAAACTACTTTCTTTCAAAAGTCACAAAAAGGAGAGTGCCACTTTTTGTATCTGTTGTACACATAGTTAGAACATCCCATACAAATGGCAACATATGCAGAAACTAAAAACTGTTCTAGAACGTGACTATGAGCTTCAAAGCCTAGGTCTTCCTTCCTTCCTTCATTCTTTGATGACCCAGAAAGCCCTCTTAGAACGCATTATTTTTTGGGGTTGTTTTCTGGTTTTGTTGTGTCCGCCCAGTATTTGCAACAATAAAGCTGTGAAATTATTTTTCTGGGAATAGAAAAATAGAGAAAACATCCTCTCCAGGAAGAACGGTTGTGTTGTCATGGCAACAGATAGGGAGGGATTTCAGAAAAACTCTATGCAAGATGCTCCCACTGAATTTCCCCTTGATGTCAATAACACATTGGATTGAAATCTCTGGGAATGATCATGAAACAGGTCAATAAAATGACAACTAAAAGATGTATTTGAAAACAGAATAAAAAGGTCTATGCTTCCATTTTATTGCTCCTGTTAATACTTATTTACATGTAGGTTGACTTTATTAATGTACTTAGGTAATTATTTCCATAATTCTGCTCAATTTTTCATAACTCTAGGCTGATGGTGTATTATAAAAATGTCTACCAAATACTTGTACATATTGCACAATTGACTGCTTTAAAATTGCTAATTAGGAATAGAAGCAGGGTAGTAATGAAAGATTTTTCTGCCTCTTTGAAATACTCAGTGAGGCAAAGAAAAATATTTCTGCATAAAATTCTAAAACGGCTTCTGGCATGAATTTATACTGAAGTTCGATGCTGGAAGAGAAAAAGAAAAGAATAAACTTTATTTACTTAATTTCTGTGGATAATTCAGTGGTACTGACACCAGCAGCTCACCAAGAAAGATATTGTCCCAGTAATTCTCTATAAATAATTTATAAAGCCACACTTAGCAGTATGGCTTTTTAAAAATGGTCCTTCCAAAAAAGTTGAATTGCATCGTTAAACAAAATCATTGAGAGTGGCCAGGGTGCTTTTTAAGCAGGGAGTTTTCAGGGAGTGCAGAATAAAGTAGTTAATCTGCAAAACTCTCTTAAATCATTGTATTAGAAAGGTCATGAGCACATAAGTATGATTTAAACATGCTTTTCTAACACCTAAAATAATTACTATTCTACAGTAGCCTATGCATTACATCCACGCAAGGAAATTATTTTCTGGATAGACTGACATCAAATAAAGCCATTAAAGAGAGGTCCAATCTGGCTTTACAACCAAAATTAAACAGCAGCAGCAACAACCACCTTTCATTTAAAATAAGAAATGCTACAGTACAAGATTTGATTGTGTTTAACAGCATACAGTCCTCACAGTAGCTAATAAAACAAAAGCTGTACTTCATGGAAAAAAAAAAGAGAAAAAAAAAAATCCAGCAGTAGTTTGCAGGGAAGGACAGTGAGCTTAAAAGGCAAATTAACACCCAGAGGTTCATCCAAGAGTAGCTGCCCTCAAAGCTGTTGTAGACAGAATACATTAGAAGTGCACTCGAAAAAGGCTGATAGTATTTTAATTAATGGAGAACACTTGTGGGCCATTTATTGTTGCTAAGAATTAGGCAAGCTAATTGATCCAGCACAGGTGCATGTAATTGAGAGATATGCCTAAGATTGAGGATTCACATTTAATTTACTCTGGGAGTTTTGCAGATACAGTGAAAATTTAGTTCACAGAAGTCTCTAAAAGAAAATGGGTAATGATATTTAAGACAATCTCACTAGCTGAAAGAAGAAAGAACAGTTTGACTAGGAAGAAGTGCTGTAGCAAGATTAGTTGTACAACAGCATGCAAGTGAGAGATAATCTTATTTATTTATTGATTGATTTTAGTAATTCACACTTAACGTAGTTTAGGAATACTGAACTATAAAAATTATACTGTGGAAGCTTGAGGATTAAGCTAAATACCTTCATAATATGAAGAACTCTGGGATAGGGTTACATAATACATTATTAGCAATTTTAAAATACAGTTTCAATTTAACCTGCTTGGCAATTTAGAACAAATTTTGGGGAAATCAAAAAATGTATTTTCCTCGGTTATTTTTTTCTTTGGTATCTTTGAGGATTTTTTTTGTTATGAGTTTTGATATTTTACCTTTTAAAATAGGTACTAAAGAGTTTCAAAATTAGTTGTTTGATTTCAGATTTCTAAATAAATACCCATACCTTTAAAATTACCAATTCTGTACCCTTCGATCTTATTGTTGGGCATTTCCATTGACTTTGTTAAGAAATGCCAGTAGTTCTTTCCTTCAATAGTTATTTATACATACAGCCTATGCTTATGAAGCCTTTCTCTTTCATACACAGGACTAGGGTCTAGTGCTCTTACATGATAACTAAAGAAACTAATTAATGATATGTTGCAGAGCTCAACCTTTATGGATTTTGTCAGATACTACTTCTCCAAATAAAATCTATAGGCTCATAAGTGGTAAACCAGGAACTTTAAAGTGCCTGTACAAAACCCACCATATTCAATAGTCAGTGCTTAAACTAGGCAACATAAAATGCCCAGGAGAGGGCTGCAGATTAAGCCCTGACAGTCTTGAGTGCTTAGACTCAGATTCCCAGAGTTAGTTAAGCCTGTGACTTCAGTTAGGATCAATGCAAGAGAGGGACCCAAATCCCTCAAGGCTTTAAAGTATCAAATCTTCTGAAAGATGTCTTTCATGTAAGACCATCAATACCAGTACCCAAGTCCAGCAGTGAAAACCATTCAGCTGCTACCTACTGGTTTACATAAAAAATTAACCGCCTGCATGCTTACATGTAAAGATCCCAGAACTTAATGTTCATATGCAAAGAGGAACTACAGAATCAGGGTAACAGAAAAGAAAAAGAACACAAGAATGAAACATGGCTATTAAACACACTGATGTCTAATACTTGAAGCAGTAAGAGACAGCCTCTTCCATGTGGTCTGAAGGCCTTTTTTTGTCTCCTGGGAAATAATCATATAAACTACATTTAAAAAGCCCTGGAAGGAGGATTCAGGTTCTAGGATTTACCAGTTCTCACTGAATGTCACCCAGTTACAATCAAGTGATCAGAAAAAAGTACAGTAGAACAAATGTAGCAATAAAGGCATGTAACACCCTCAAACATAATCTGTAGTATAGCTCTGAGGAGACCACCTAAAGCTGTGGGATGTTTAGTTTTAACACAGACAGGGTGAGAAAGGTGATTACTTTTCACTCACTCCGTAAGTTTTCCTAAAAATACAAATGGTGGCCTGCTTGCTGTCTCTAGCTGTCATATTTTCAAAGAAAACACGTTCATTTTCTATTCATTTTCCCCAAAGTTCGTTAGTTACTATCTTTATGAGAAACTTTTGGGCAACACGCACCATTTTACACTGCTCTTGGAGGATTTTGACAGTAGCTTTAAGATTCTCCCAGTCTTTTCTCCAGCTATTCTCTGTTGCCTAGGTCCAGGCAGCTCTGTGCTGACAGTGCCTTTAAGCAGCTCCCTGCTTAGCAGTCTAGGGTTTTTTTGATCCTGTTCTGTGACACCAGCCTCTTAACTGCACAATAATGCAAGATGTTTAACCAAGATCGTATTTAATTAGTGCTAATTTTTTGCGGTGTATGCATCATTGCGGCAGTAAACTCAGCTTTTCTAAATTCCTGCAACTGGTTATGCTCTTTGTCCATGTTCTAACGCTGTACTGGGGTATACTGGGGTAAACAGAGTATATCCTACCCCTTGTTTCTTCTTATACATACCTTGCTTTCATCAGAAGTTTGAGAAGATAAAACAGAAGGGAACCAGTAAAAGGTCCCTTATATGTATGATAGTTGATCTAAGCACAAACAGAAAAACTTAGAAGCATATCAAAGCTTTACCTCCTTTATTGGAAGTACTGTTAAACATTTTATTACTGGTGTTTCTAAACACAGGTATAAACTGTTGTCTCAGTATGTTGCTTATTTAATGTCTGAGGCCTTTTTATTTACCAAATAATCAGAGCAATTTGTGTTTTACTGGATTTTACTCTGTCAGTATGCCTTTAAGATCAAGATTTTTTTATTATTTCTGGTGGGTAAACTTTTCTTTGCTGCTTCATCCTGTCAAATTTCTCTGGTACAATCTCTACATGTGATCATCTGCTGCTGGAAGAAGCAAGCTATTGATGAAAATTTCAAGCAAATCCTTATGCCATTTACAATGTCTCATAGCCCATGAAGACATGTGTGGATCATAATACATAAAAATACCAAACAGAAGTCATTCTCTGAAGTAGTTCTCATTGCAGTTTACTTTAAAATAAGAGATACATTGTGGGTCAAATCTTAATATGGAAGGTAACTCTCCAAGGGCTACCAAGACATATAAGCCAAAAATTTTTAGTAGCGCTTTTTCTTTATCGAGCTGCTCTATTCTTGACAGACATGCAAGTGCCTTTCTAACTGTTAATGATCATCCAGAATTATATAGGGCATTAGCTCTCCTTTTGTTATGATTGAGAACTCCGTTCTGTTTAAAGGTCAACTATTCTGAGTGCTCTGAAATTTGCATGTATACTCAGATTCTTCTAAAACTTTCATCACTTGATTTAGCTGCAGGAAAGAGTTGGCAATCCAGATTTGGAGTCACTGAGGCAAAAGTCCTTATGATACAGTGCTCTGAATAGATTGCTTTCAGTCCTTGGATTCTGCCAGTGATCTTCTAATGCACACATTGGACTCGAAGAAGATCGTATAGTAGCTGATCTCAGTTGCCCAGAGTTTAGCTCTCATAAAGATGCTACTTGCCCTCCCTCAAGCAAAACCAGTATTGCAGTCATTTTTATAATAATAGTTAGACTTTCCAGATTGATATGTGTCAAAGAGTCATACCTAAGATTGATGGTTATGTATTTGAGAAGACACCCTTCAGAGAATTTCTGGCAATTCAGAGTTTCCTGTGTTTTAGGCAGTGTAATGGAAGCTTTGTTGCTGTCATAAATCCTGAACTCAAGTAGTGACCTTGACAGGCTTTACTAAGGCCATGAGATTCATCTAAGCAATGCTTAAACCTTGCAGTCTTGGCATAGGGTAATGCTTGTGTAGGGAATCAAATCTTTTGAACTAGATGGTTGGTCACTGCCTGGATGTCAGAAAAGACAAAGGTCTTTACAACAACATCTTCAGCTGGCTCAGATGAGACTTCCAAAACTGCTGTTCTACTGAATTATGGTACCTAGCTGGTCCATGATCCTGAGACCAGTCCAGCACTTGCATGATCAATTGCTATATATTATTTAAATTATGTACAAAATATCACCTTACTATCATAACTACCAGACTGTCTGACAGAATGATGTCTGTGGACATTGTCTACCTAGACTTTAGTAAAGCCTTTGACACCATTTCCCAAAGCATCCTCCTGGAGAAACTGGCTGCTCATGGCTTGGACAGGTGTACTCTTCACTGGGTAAAAAGCTGGCTGGATGGCAAGGCCCAAAGAGTTGTGGTGAATGGAGTTAAATCCAGTTGGCAGCCGGTCACAAGTGGTGTTCGCCAGCACTAAATACTGGAGCCAGTTCTCTTTAACATCTTTATCAATGATCTGGACGAGGGGATCGAGTGCACCCTCAGGAAGTTTGCAGATGACACCAAGTTGCGGGGGAGTGTTGATGTGCTTGAGGGTAGGGAGGCGCTACAGAGGGATCTGGACAGGCTGGATCAATGGGCCGAGGCCAATAGTCTGAAGTTCAACAGGACTAAGTGCTGAGTCCTGCACTTGGGTCACAACAACCCCATGCAATGCTACAGGCTTGGGGGGGAGTGGCTGGAAAGCTGCCTGGCAGAAAAGAACCTGGGGGTGTTGGTCGACAGCCGGCTGAATATGAGCCAGCAGTGTGCCCAGGTGGCCAAGAAGGCCAATAACATCTTGGCTTGTATCAGAAATAGTGTGTCCAGCAGGAGTAGTGAAGTGATCATCTTCCTGTACAGTTTTTACTGTCCCTGAAGAGTGTTATCCCTGACATCTTATCCTCTTGTCCCTAAAAAGTGTCTTATCTTTGTATGGAGGTCAGTTCTGCAAGCCTGAGGAATCTCTGCAATGGCCAGATTAACCATGCAGGATGTTAATTAACACATTTAAGCATATAGATTAGTTTATATACAGCAGGAGCTGCCCAGGGAAATATCCTAAACAGTCTGAAATTCCCACCTGGAAAGCTCCAGTAACAATTAGTCAAATACTTAACTGTGAAAATGGTTAGGAATTCAATCAATCACTATGTCTCAGACCCTCCACTATTTCAAACTGATCCATTTTCTCATCTATGCAGATAACTAGAGAGGGAGTTTCAACCACACAGAGAACTAATGACTAAACGTACTGGGTGTGCACACAGGCAGGCTCAGGTGCACCATGGGATAAATTAGAGCTTCATATATCAAAGTTCCATAGCTCTTGCCACACAAGCTCTCCTTATCATCAGTAGGCATAGCTTATTCTATCCTAATATATTTGTCCTTATTTTGAATCATAAGACCACACTTCAGCTGTGGGATTTGATGGAACCCTTCCCTAAGAATGGCTATTTCTCTCCAATGCCTACAAACATCTCCCAGGATGTCTAGCTTGGATATGATCATCATTCAGGTGAATCCCTTTCATAAATAGAAAAAGGCTAAAATTAAAATAAGGCAGTACTGACTTCATTTAGCAACAGCAAGTTTTAGATTGACCATTTCATAGCATCTGATAGTGTTTACTAACAAGATTCCCCACAAGAGACGAAGGGGAACATCTGGAGCGATAGGACAAGGGGTAATGGTTTTATACTAAAAGAGGGAGATTCAGACTAGATATAAAGAAGATATTTTTTATGATGAGGGTGGTGAAACACTGGAACAGGTTGCCCAGAGTGGTTGTAGGTGCCTCATCCCTGGAAAAGGTCAGGCTGGATGGGGCTCTGAGCAAGCTGATCTAGTTGGAGATATCCCTGCTCATTGCAGAGGGGTTGGACTAGATGACCTTTAAAGGTCCCTTCCAACCCAAACCATTCTATGATTCTAAGATGTACGCTTGGTGGAGGAGGATCAGGTCAGGGAATACTTAAGCAAACTAACGGGATGCATCCATTAGTGCCAAGGGAGATGGTTGATGTCATTGTGAAGCCACTCCTGATAATCTTTGAACAGTCATGGTGATTGGATGAGGTACCTGAGAATTGGAGGAAGGCTAATGCCACTTCTGTCTTCAAAAACGGTAAAAAGAAGGATCCAGGGAACCACAGTCCAGTCAGCCTCACCTTGAACCCTGGGAAGGTGATGGAACCACTGATCCTGGAAACCCTTTTCAGGCACATGAATGACAAGAAGGTGATTAGAGGTGGTCAACATGGCTTCACCAAGGGGAAGTCATGCTTAACCAACCTGATAAACTTCTATGATGAAGGGACTCGCCTGGTAGATGAAGGGAGAGCAGTGAATATTGTCAATCTAGACTTTAGTAAGGCCTTTGACACTGTCTGCCATTAGGTCCTCATAGACCAGCTGTTGATGTATGACCTGGATGAGTAGACAGTGAGCTGGTCTGAAAACTGGCTGAATGGCTGGGCCCACAGGGTAGTGATCAGTTGTACAACATCTAGTTCAAGGTCAGGTACTAGTGGTGTACCACAGGGATCAGTACTGGGTCCAATCCTGTTCAGCATCTTCCTTAATGATTTGAATGATGAGGCAGAGTGTACCCTCAGCAAGTTTGCTGATGACACCAAACTGAGAGGAGTGGCTGATACACCGGAGTGGCTGATACACCAGAGTGTCATGCTGCCATCCAGAGGGACATAGACGGGCTGGAGAAATGTGCTGGTGGGAATCTCATGAAGTTCAACAAGGAGAAATGCAAAGTCCTGCACCTGGGGAAGAACAACCCCATGCACCAATATATACTGGGTCCACCTAGCTGGAAAGAAGCTTGGTAGAAAAGATCCTGGGTGTCCTGGTGGACACCAAGTTGAACAGGAGCCAACAATGTAGCCTTGTGGAAAAGAAGGCCAATGGTATCCCGGGCTGGACTACGAGGAGTGTTGCCAGCAGGTCGAGGGAGGTGATCGTTCCTTCCTATTTAACATTAGTGAGGCTACACCTGGAGCGCTGTGTCCAGTTCTGGGCTCCCCAGTACAAGAGATGGAACAACTAGAGAGAGTTCAGCAAAGAGCCATGAGGATGACTAAGGGGCTGGAGCATGTGTCCTATGAGGAAAGGCTGAGAGAGCTGGGACTGTTTAGCCTAGAGAAGAGAAGGTTCAGGGCGAATCTTCTCAACGTGTACAAATAGCAGCAGGGAGGGTGCAAAGAAGATGTGGCTAGGCTCTTTTCAGTGGTGCCCAGTGACAGGACCAGAGGCAATGGGCACTAACTGAAACACAGGAGATTCCCTCTGAACATCAGGAAACACTTCTTCCCTGTGAGGGTGACTGAGCACTAGCAGAGGTTGCCCAGGTAGATTGCGGAGTGTCCCTTGTTGGAAATATTCAAAAGTTGTCTGGATGTGGTCCTGGGCAGCCTGCTTTAGGTGGCTCTGGCCAAGCAGGGGGGCTGGATCAGAAGACTTCCAGAAGTCCCTTCCAACCTCAACCATTCTGTGATTCTGTAATTTACTAGGGTTTATTGAATTTGATGTGCTTCATACTATCTTGAACTCCTGTAGGGTAGGAATAAGAGTCAAAGTATTCAGGCGTTTGAGATAGGTTATCCCAAAGAAACAGCACATTGAAAATCACCATGTTTGTAATTAACTTTCCATTCTTTTTCTATCTATACTTAGAGATTTACCAACAGTTCTGATCAATGAGTGATGTTGGTCTTAAAAATTATCTAGCAACCAAAATTAGTTGCTATATAGAGTATCTCAGTTAATACACAGTATCAGCCCCTTTGGAGGAAGCAATATGTTTCTAAAGTGTTACTAAAACCAAAGTTTAGCTTGTAGTGAAAATGATGAAATCTTACAGACTTTATAGTTACAGGTTTGATTTAACAATCCATATGCATAATTTCAGCCTACAGCACATGGGACTGTAGCCTCTCCAAGGGAAAGCTAACAGGGAGATTTAGGTATTCAATACCCATTTCTGGAAAAAACCTTTTTATGTTCTCTGATAGAGGTCAGAATAGAGTGATTTAATAGTCACTCTTTTTTAAGTTCTATATATTTATGACTCAAGGTTTTCTGACTTTCTGTAATGTGCTACATTGATCTTTGTATACACAAAAACTGTCACATAAAAGAGATCCATTTGCACAACTCTTAATGAAGGGTTGAGCTTTGATTTATTTTCTGCAGTGGTAAACTGTAAATAATGCTAATGAATTTGGGGATTAAAATGAGAATGATTCAAACTATTTTCTTCATATCAATATTAATTACAATGTAACAATGTCCTCAATATTCTGATATATCTATCAGAAAAATTGAATATTTATCAATTAGTAGAGGTTCCAAAAATTGCCAGATGACTGCACCTTTGGAGCACAAATCAAAATTGAATATTTCATACCAATGGAAATCTAGCAAAAGCAAAAAAAAAAATTAAGAAAAGATTTCACATAAAAATCTGTCTTTTATATATTCCCATCTTCCTCACAGCTGATGAAAACATTCAGAAATAGAGGACTGCAATTCTGCTATTTGCCAAGATGATGTAAGTTACCTCTCCAAATGTGCTAAGTCAGCATGAGGAATGTCACACCTCATACTGTGGTTTACAATGTGTTAGAGAAACATTTAGAGTTACTTCCAGTAGTGCCAGAATTATTACAATCCAAAAAAAAAAAATCCAGTGCTAATATTGCTTCCACATTGTTTAAGATATTTTATACATATTCAGAGAAGTAATTTTTGTGATCCTGGTCAAGAATGGCAGACCTTGTAAGATTATGCGATGAATCACTATCAAAATGTGTTACACTACATACTAATACAGGTGACAGCTATATCTACAGCAAATCAGAAACACGGTAAAAAATGGTGAAACTCTCAAATTTCCCTTTTGCTAGTAGACATTCAGATTTCAAGGTACTAACACAAACATCTGAGGTGTAAAATAAGTGATAGTGTCTCAGTAATATATATGTATATTCAAAGAAAGCTACAGGCTTTCATATTCTAAGACCTTGCTGCACAATTCACAGCAACCCCTATCATGTACTGCAAAATGCTTTTCATGCAGATACATGTTCTACCATTTCTCTTGGGGCTAAGATTTCAAGTGACCTTCACCAAGAGATACTTTTGTCCCATTATCTAGCTTATTTTTTTTCTTGCGATATTATAAATTCATTAGAATATATTATTACGTATTTTTACAACACCAACAATGGGGCTAGCACATAATACTTTAAATATGATCCCTACCCAGGAGATCCTTATTTCTAAATGCTAAGTAGATGTAGAAGAGGACAAACGATGGAAGGGACGGATTAGGGTGAAAGAGCAGCATTTAAATGAAACTAAAATTTAGCAAAACTACAAGTACAACATTTTATTGATAAGTTTTCCATTTAAGTTTTAATGAGGTTTAAATTGATATATTTACATTAAATATTTGTACAAAGTATGATTTGACTACCTTGCATGGTATTCATCTCACTTATCTTTAAACATAATAACTGAGGTGTCGAACTGAGCTACTTACTGTAGGCACCTCCAACATAGTCACTGCCTGAAAGTGATTAATCTGACCTATCATGGATATCTAATTAAGCACGAGAATCATCATCCTCTGGGGATGTCTACATCTTTCTCTAAGGGGAGTCTTAGCTATTTAGCTCACATACAAACATTTATCTTTGAGGTACTTAGGGAAGGGATAATAAATTCCAGCAGACTGCATTCTGCATATATGATATGTGAACAGGAACTTGTAAGCCAAATTTTTTTTCCAACAATAGCTTTCAACAGCTACTGACCATTTCCTTACTACCTGTTCCTTCATAACTATTTTATTTCTCTTTGTGTCCTTATTTCATTTTGAGTAAGTTTTCATGACAACCCCCAAATATTACATGCTTGGTATTTATATCAAGAAAGTATTTCCAGAGGCATATTCTGTTTAGATGTTATTCACTTAACATGTAAAAGTAATCTCACCAGCTTTTCAGTTGTTTGTATGTGTGGTTTTGATCATCTTTATTTCAACTCCTGTGGTATTTCAGTAGCCAAAACTCACAAATGCACCTACTATTCTTGTAGTGGTTTCAACAGTGCTCATACAGATTATGACATGCTTTTCCTGTATGTGCAGCCTAAGCTTGGGCGGTCTTTTTGTGCCTTCCTATTACATTGCAAGCTCAATATCTAATTTACTGTCTACTATCCATCATCCCTAGATCTTTTTCAGCATTACAGCTTTCCAAGGCTCTCCCTCCCTTTGAATTGCATTTGAGAATATTTTCTCCAAAATGTATTATCTTACATCTTCTGTTCTGAACCACATTTCATTATTTCTCAGATGTTTCTAACTTCCCTGCATGTTTCATCTGTATTATCTTGTTTCTTTCACTCTTGCAATCCCTAATGTATGACCGTACACATTCGAAATCAGCAGGTAAATTTAAGCAGAAACATAAAAATATCTTTGGTTACATCTTAATCTTGCCATGAATATAATGCACCATATTGCAAGCTCATGGTGCAACGATATCCATGTCCATGGACTAAGCTGCTGTTTTTTTCATTTACATAGGTTCAGGTGTATAAATTCCCTTTTCTTTGGAGAAGATCTAGTATGATTAATTTAGATATGTGATTCAGATGTCAGAACACCTACATTCTAGGACCTTAACTCTGACGAATGTGAGTGTGGCCCAAATTACTTGTTGTAAAATAAGTATTAATGGGAAAGAATACCTGAAGGTCACCAAAGCATTATAGGTCAAATTCTGAAAACAATTTGCTTTTTTGTCGTTAATCTCCTCGAAGTCTTCAGTCAATGCCATAACACTGACCCTACAAAGGACTTTGACAAGAATTGCAATTTTCGTTTTGCGCAAAAAAAAAATCATGAGGTAGCATCTCTTTATCAGAACTGTGGTACAAAACTGAATTATTTTCAAAGATTATGAAATGTTAGGAGACTGCTTATATGCTGTCTCCTACTACTAATGCACTTTATGACAGAGGGACAAAACCTTTTCCTCAGTATAACATTTGAATCAAAATTTGTATTTCTACTATATCATCACCTAAGCTCTCTGCAGCTGGACATGGCCCTCTCTTTCAAATCAATCCCAGTCTTCATCTTCCAACTCACTACCAGTTCTGCAACTCTCTCACATTAATTTTTGTTTATTATTCCTCTGGCTATTTTACACTGACAATGTACATACTCATACAGTAAGACAATGAACATGCACATAAAAATTTTGAATAATTTTTCTATGAGACTCCACATGACACTGTAGCAAATGATTCATCTATGGGGTTTTTTTGCTAAGGAAAACTTTATTTTCCCTATCTGCTCTTTTTTCCGAATGATTTAAGGACATGTTAACAACAATTCCTTAGCAGTAATCACAGTAAATTCTCACAACTGAGAAAGCTAAATTTTTATTTCTCTATTACCCTGCCCTATCTTCTTTCTTATCCTTTCACCATTTACCTATCAATGTAAGGACTCCACTTGCTATTTCACGGCACCCTAAATTCTATAACAATCATTAATGAAAGACCTTGCTGAGTGCTGTTTAGAAATCACAATGAACTCTCTTCATCTTCATAAGCAACATGCTAACTGACTCCCTCTAAGCAACTGATTTGTTTTATGAAACACTTATAAAATCCATATTGCTTCTTTTAAAAACAACTATTGCCTTCATTGTTAGATTTATGTGTTCGCTAATTTTGCTTAAACTACAAAAGCTGGGGGTTTATTTTGCCTTTCTGTGTTACCTTTAAGAAAAATGACTTGTTATTGTTGCATATGATCAACAAAATTAGTCTCTTGTGTAACGGTACTACAAACAAAATAGCTGGCATGGTTTTATGATGAGTTATATCAAAGCACATACTGGCTTTCCAGCAATTAAAAAAAAAAAAATTACTAAGAATAAGAAAGAAAACAAATGTCATTCACAAGTACAGAGATTACTCTTTTGCCAGGGTAAAAGTATAATAATGCTCCTTTGGCTTCATATCTAGTTCTCATGTGTTCCTTGATCCTCTGATCACATAATAGTTAAGGGCTGCAGGTAAATGTTAGGATTTGAGCAGTTCTGAAGCTTAACAAATTCCTACTGAGATTGGGAAAATGAAGAATGTGTCTTGAAGGCAAGGGAAATACACATCTGCCATATATCGTGAAGAGCACAGAGCTTAAATGATTTCTTTAGTTTAAAATGTGACAGCATCACATCAGGATAAAAGTGATTACTTTGATAATCAAACCCCCAAACATTTAAGGTTTGCCATGTCGAGTATGTGGAGGCATGCAGAGTTCCCCTTTTGATGTTTGCAAAATACTGTGCAGAGATAATCTCCAGAGAAAGGATAAAAATCTACATCTCCAAGATGGTTGAAAATAGCTGTGTGTATTCTATATCTTGTTAATAATGGAAAACTGAGAGAAAATATACTATCACTGCAGAAGAGTGTTAAAAAGCACAGATGTAACCTCTGAAATCAAACAGAGAGACAGAAAAAGAGCTCTTTTTACCTTAATAATTTCTGGCTGCATAGCATAGAGCTAGGATTTGCACCAGCATTCACAGTATTTAAAATTTTGGATGTTTCCCATCAATCTCCTCATGTTCATGAGAGCAAAAAATGGTGCTGAACGGCCAGGACTTTAAACAAGCAAGACGTTCTTCATTCCATTTAATTCCTTTCAGCTGATCTGGGCTCTGTCCTGCCCACGTGGCAATGATAGATCCCCTACCCTATATTCACTATCTTAAAAGGATTAGCAAAAGTCAGTGCATTCATGAGAATCTTCTTGTAAGACAAACAAACTTCAGAGTTTAAATGTATATTTGTTTCATTTTAATTGTTTTAATTTTTCCACTTGTCCTTGTGATCTTAGTGTTTTATGTTCTCTGAGAAAGTCAGGCTCTTGATACTTGAAGTACATACCTTATGAGCTCCTCTGCTGTATTTCATGTCAAAGGAGGAAAGGTTCTCGTTATGTTTCATAAGCTGTTTCAACTGCTTGAAAAATCTAATATTTTCTCTTGATTCTATGTTTTCTGACTTAGCATTGGGATCTGCCACTGCCACTTCAACATCAGTGGAAGATAACTCTTTCTGCCCTTGCAGATGGCCTGGCATATGTTTGTGTTTTGTTACTCTGACCATCAATGGCAGTACCCCAACAAGTTAAATTTGGTGTGGGTTTATTAAAAAAACAGAATGAGTCATGAATTTCCTCAGCACTCTGGCATTAAAATACTGAACATGCATCCCTTAGTAACTGTATAAATATCGAACAGAAGGAGTGTCAATGTGTAATCCTATGGGATATGCACTGAGAAATCTCCCTTGGAGGTTTCACATGTATTCAGGGAAAGGATTACCCATGTCATGATTAATAGAGAGCACTGATCCAGCACATGTCTGTATCAGCAAGTGGGTGGCAACAGCTACTGCTAAACTACTCAAATTCCATATATGCATGGACGAAGAAACCAGTTAGCATTCATAATGCCAAGTGACAGAAGCTTCCTCTACAAGATGTTTTATATGCTTATGTGGTCAAAGTACATGGAGAAAGCCACCCACAGTGGATATTTCGTCAACCAAGCAGAAATGTTTTGTAGGTTTAAAAAATAATCTGAAAAGGCAAAAGGAGAGAGAAGAAAGAAATAGAAGCAAAGAATAAAGAGTCGAGTACCCTTGTGTGTTGGAAAGATAAGACAATGGCATTGAAATCAGAGAATCAATTCTGCTATTTTAAAGTACATTGATTCAGTCAGGGAAGTTATGGCAAAGATCCAAGCAGACAAGAAAAGCGACCAAGGTGCTGTTGTTCTCTTCTGGCTGGAGCCTAGAGGGAAATAATTTTTTTGCTTGGGGAATTCTGAGGCTTTGGCAATACAGCAGCATCAATAAAGACTGAGTGATCTGAAGTAAAGAAATTAAGCCTGTAACTTTGTAATTAATTCAGAGCATTTTTATCAATTATCAGCCTATAATTAGCCAGTGCAATAGCGATGTTTTAAAACTGTGCAGCACTAACTCTTAAACCATGAAATGATCCTTTTTCAATGCATTTTCCCTATAGAACATCCATTTGAGAAGATTTCCATGATGCATTAAATTTAAGCTATTTGTTTTTACTGATTGCTTAAATATTTACAGCATGATCTGCCAGCTTCTTCCCTTCAGATACAGTCATGGAGTTTTCAATGCTTTGTATGCTATTTGAATATACAACAAGAAGAAAGTGAGTGCATGTGTTAACAGCTGTTAGAGGCATATGGCATTTTCAAAGCTGGTGCAAATATTTACACACATGTGAATGTCTGTATGCAGCTCTATTTCTTCACTTGACAGCAGTCATTGCTATAGTCTACAGTGTTTGTTGTGTAGGGCTTAGGGAAAAAGACAAACAGATAGGCAGTTTACAGTAAACTCAAGTGAACAGCAGGAAATGAAAGCATTCTCATATCTTTTCTGTTTAAAAATATATGCATTTCTAAATAAAAATAAGAATTCTACTGTTTTGATAGCTTAGAAAATGCATGTAAGACTGCAGGTTAGAAAGATCCAAAGTATCAGAAAAATCTTAATGCAAAACTCAGCTGCAAGCTGAAGCAGTGCTAAGGAATACATAGAACAAACAGATTATATTAGTAAAACCATTTTAAAGCAAGCCCACAGTAACTAGGTCGTTATCATTAATAGTAACAATCATATTTAAATTAAACTTTTTACTAGTGTCTTTATTTCAATCACTTTTTTCACATTGATACTCTTCAAAGAGGAATGGGATAATTTGTTCATCTTCCTTTTGATATAGCTCTGAGATAGTGAGTCATGCGTGAAGTTTAATAAGCCTTGCTAATTTTCTGTCAATTCAAGGGGCTATTGATTTTACCCATTGTAGATATTTGGCTCAAATTTAAAATAGGCTCATTTGCAAAACTGAAAAGCATGTCATTCATTGAAATTGAATGCTAAGCTTTACTCTAAGCAAAACAATATTTGGCCTAAATGAACAACTACTTCATGAGCCAAGACAGACTGGTCTTCGGATTATGTTGTTGAGTTATTCTGCTCAGCAAAGGTTTCTTTAGAAATTATATCCATTGTTTATTTCTCTGAAACAAAGTATCTCAATTAAATAGCAAGGTATTTTCAATGGTCAGAAATAGGATCATATAAACTCACACAGTTTCTTTGGCCTTTGACATCATCCATGACACCAGCTGTGGTATGATTAGATGTGATTATCATTTGCTGGATGTACTTATATATCTCAGTGCAGACCTGATGTACAATGCTGATGTTAGGAGATGACAGTGTTTCAGTCCTAGCTGGGATTGTCAATATAGGACCCATAGGTGCAAACGGTGCAACAAAAAGGGGAATCTTAATTATTAATGCAAGAGCTATGTTGGTGTTTTTAACACAGAGAACAGAATAGAAACTATATTCTAGTATTGACCTTTCTGCTAACTGCACCAAAGAAAACAGTCCTGGAGACATCAGCTCCAGGACTGGGAAGTAAAAGCAAGAGGAGACGTATTTTCAACTGATGCTTTAAAATGCTGCTTCATCAAGCAAAAGTTTTTACATTAGTGCTTTCTTTGACAAAAGATTCTTTATGTATAGGAAAAATGCATTAAGTCATTTTGTAAGATGATTTGACTGTAAAATGACAAATGCATGCATGTAAATTGGTATTTTCAAAGTAAGGTTGCAGTGAAAGCTTTCCTGAGTGCTCATTCTAAATTACTTTTATTGGGTTTAAATGGAAAAGAAATATCTTGGCTTATGCTCATTCTTTGACAATTTGTAGCCATTGACGATATCCAATACCCCAGTGGAAGAAAAACTGAGTCTAATTTTTGCCTTCTTTTAATTGTTTAATGTTTTACTGAATTTAAGAAATCAGTGCAAATTTTCTTTTACTTTTCCCCAAATGTGCTACTTTTAAATATTATACTGAAGAACAAAAATTTTCTCTTCAGTTACGTTACTCTTCATTTATACGGAAAGACCTGTACTCCTAAGACTGACTCTAGCAACTTTCTCCACAAAAGGAGTCAACACTCTCTTTTCCGGTGTACTTTAGTTGAGATATTGATTCCTTGTTCGATTCCAGAAATTCCAAATAGTGTTTAAATTCAAAGTCTCTTCATGGATTCTTTCCATTAATCTACTTATGGGCTATGCAGCTGAAAGCAGGAAATGGTAGTCTTGAATTTCATTTGTGACTAAATAACTCTTATGTTCGTTGGTTGTTTTTTTTTTTTAAATGGTAGTGATTTATTTGTTCTCAAATACACCCTCTGCTACAAAACTATTCTCACAACAGCCTAGATACAGTAGATCTACATTTAGAAGTACCAAAGTACTTGGATTACAGTGTTGGTTTTTTTAAAGTTCTAGCCCAACAGGATTCTCCTCTTCTATTATCATAATCACTAGGAAGAAAACACTTTCTTTCTTTGTTACTTTTGGCTTCTGTAACCTAAGTGTATATTTGGTCTTCTATTCCCATATATTTTCATTTTCCATAATTTTTATCTTTTGAAGCTTGAGAAAGACAGTGTCCTTGAGAAAATTAATACTCTTTGCTCCGTTAACATCTGTTGTTATACTACATCTCTTCTAGGTAGAGATGTCTGTGTTTCTTGTCTTAAGTGCAAGTAGGAGAAGCCCTCTAAACAGGACTGGTTTCATACAAAGCTTCTCTTTGCAAAGTATATTGACAGTGTGAATGACAGGAAGATTTGTTCCATGCTCCAGATAACAAAACTAGTGCAGATGGACAGGTTATCAGTTACAAGGTCCCTTCACACATGAGAGTTTAGTTCTTATTTTCAGCTATGAATAAATGTCACGATGTTTCCAATTCTTATGTCGTAGAAACAACTATAGAACGTGCATACAGAATGTGAATTGTTACAAACCACCTTACAATAAAAGTTTTCATTTTTTCTGTGAAAGGATGAAAAACAAAGACATCTGGAGACATAGCATCACCTACTGAATATAGCCAGTGACAATGTTTATTTCAGTAAGAGCAGAACTAGGCCTTTAATATTCACTACCAAAATGTTTACACAATGGCCACCTTTAGAAACGGTTTGCCTCATGTCAGAGATCTGCAGTTACCTTTTTACGATTTATTCTTGAATCTTTTATAGCCAGATCATAATTTCATAAACCTATGCATAATATAATATTCTATTTCCAAATTAGAGTTTCAAGAAACCCAATTCAGTATTCTTTCCTGGTTTCTAAGATGCACAGAAATGGTACATTGAATACATTCTAACTGAGGAAAACTTTTGAAGGAATATTATTTTTTGTGTAGTCTATCAGTCCCCAGAGCACTGTTAAGATATTTGGTCCAAGATAAATAATCTCTATTACATTTTCTAGCCTGCTTAAATTTCAAAGTAAACAATCCCCATGCTCCCTTGATTACCTTCAGAAAATCAAGAACTCTTAGTCAAAATGGCTGTATCCGTCAAATAAGAGAATTAAAGTGTCTGGCATCTGCTGTCTGAAGCAGGCACATTAACATGGATAAGCTAAATAGTCATCCCAATGGTAGGCTTTTGCTTCTCCAAGCATTCTTCCATAGGTGTAAGCGAGCCTCTTCCTTTTGCTAAATGGTTATACCTGTTCTCTACTTTTGGCAACACCCCAGCTGTGCTCACGAAATGGCAGGGACACAAAGGGAGCTGCCCATGCATATTACTGCTGAATTACTTTATGCTGAAATATTAGTAATTGTAGTTATTAGGAGGCTGCTGTGGAACAGCACTATTTCTTGGGAGTTGTAGATTGCAGAGAGAGAGATACTGACTAAAATGCAAATTTCTTCTTGGGAAAAGGCATAGAACACTTTTTAAAACTGCATTTTAAAAGAAAATATTTTTAGCCTAGAAAACAGCTCAATAATCAACAACCTAACATTTTTTTATGGAGACTCAGACAATGGTGCTTCAATGTTGTAGCTTTCCTTCTCTTTGTTTCAAGTGTCACCTGAAGAAAAATAAATAAATAAATAAAAGGACTTAAGATTCTTCCATCAATTATGCAATATTATAAAATACATGACATTTTATTTTCTCAGAATTACAGAGAGTTTGGAATTCTGCAGAAAAGGTGGGTGAGAAAAACATAGTTAACATTTTGAAACCATTTGAGAGTAGTGAAGAATATATTTCTTCTCTCTTTGGGTGTCACTAAGCAACACCTTCAGAATAAATAGAATAGTTGTTATCTGAATGCTAACAATCAAGCAGACTTGTTCAGGATATTTTATGATTATTTTCAGACATTACCACACTCACATTCTCTTGCTTAAATTAGTTTTTTAGGTTTGCACCTCTACCTGTGTATTTACTTACCTACATTTACATATGCTGTTGTGAATAATAGAATATTTTTTTAAAAAAAAGGAATTTTAAAAAGGAAAGATTTTTTTCTTACTTGACTACTTCTGAAAGTATAAACTTACAAATGAACCAGTGGAAAATTCCCTTTTCTTTCCCTATATCCCTTCTGTCAGATTTTCAGATGTCTTTCATGCACGCTTTTGAAAGAAAACTTGCCAGTAAGCAAGATACAGATCCATGGACATTTTCCAAAACTTCACTTCCTTTAATGAAGACAGTAAATGAGGGAAACTTGTAAGAAGTTTTAAACTGGCAGAGCCTTGAATATTGAAAGAACTGTGTCCAAAGTGAGACTAAATGACTTCATATGAATTGTATGCAAACCAGTTTGCAAGTGTTCTGCCTTCCCCAGTCACACTGCTCTTCTAACAGCTATGGTGTCACCAGAAAGCTCATTAGATAGTCCTTGTTGCTGAATCATGTGATAAGTGAGGAGGACTGGAGAAAGATCTTCTATTTTTCCAAACTATATCTCCCTGATAACTACCCACCCTATCAGACTCTTACAAGCCCTAACAGAAGCTAATTAGCTACTTCCCGCCCCCCCTCCCCCCCCCCCCCCATAATAGTTACTATACATTTGTGCCTCATCATGAATCTAAAGAGTTATCTTCTACATGGCCTAATAACCTTTACTGGATTCACAGGGATAGAAGAAATGATTTAAACATGTGCTGTGCAGCCACTTAATTCAGATCCTCAAAGCTCCTACGCAGTTTCCATTTAGCCTTGGAAATACGTGGTAACTGGAGTTTCCCCTATGATATTTCACTGGAAGTTCATGCTACATTCCTGTGCATGGCCAGGGGCATACCTGTTTGGCAATGTTGATCAGTTCAGCACCCACAGCTTGCTTTTAATGTGCAGCTGTCTTACTTGCAAGACCCCATCCTATAGACAGAGTAATGACGTGCTTCTCAGATTAATCTCTGCAACAAATGTAGCTGGCTGGCGTGGGACCCTTCACCCGCAGCTCAGGAGCTCACTAACTCCATGTTAGTTCCCTGTGTAACTGGAAAGCAGGATAAAGATTGGTATTTTACATAGGATAACTCCATATGCACTTTGCCAGAACAAAGGAGCCATAGGTTTCAGTGAGGAAGAAGAGTGATGTGGTGGATTCTGATCCCTGATTCAACGAACAGTGGGAATAAAACAGTTAAATGTCACTATCATACAAAGAGGTGAATATGCTGGGTTTAAGAATCATACATAAAATAACATTTATATATATACATGTATTTCTTCGTAGAAGTTCATGTCAGCTGAATGAAGAGAAAGACACAGAAAATGGTACAAAATCTGATAACCTGTAACAGTTTTACATTGAGACTATCTAGGAAAACAAAGAACTAGGATGAAATTCAGGGATCAACACAAATTCAGATACTATGTTTAAAGCGCTCGTCATTACAATTAAAAGAAGAACAGGTGAAAAATGTAAAACTATGGAGTACTTTGACTGCTTATGCTTAACTGATTCTGAAATGTCACTGAATTAATAGCTTCACCATTTTTCTTCTGTGCTGAAGCAATTTCTCATTTTATTGCCACGTGATTTTTCTTTTTTTCACTTGCTCAAGTCTTTAAGAAAGACATGTTTTATTAGGGAGGAATTAGAAAAGCAAAATGCCCTGCTGCACACTTCCCATGTAACCTTGGCTTGCTATTGGATTTGTACCTCAATTTCCTACTTATATGATAGGGGAAAAAGAGGGGGAATGGACTTATTTTTTCCTGAAGATATAGGGTAAGAATTAATCTGTTAAAATGTGTGATGATGTCTTGATAAGAGAAACAATCATACATTATTATGGCAACCCTGAAAAAGATAGTATACAGACATAACAGAGTAATAAAACACTGTTTTTTTCTAGCTGCAAGAAGACTCAGGTCCCAGATGTTGAAAATTATTGACCAACACAGTGTTATTACAATTGAATATCATTAAACATAATTAAAAGGAAAATAAAACAAAAAAAACAAACCTCAAAAACATAAGCACTGGTGGATTTTTTCAGTCATTTGGCATTAAAAAGTCACTAACAAAATGCTTTTTCTAATACAACTTAAAAATAGGAAAGGAGAAAGGGAAAAAAAAACCAAACAAAAAAGGAAAACTTTACACAACCAACTACTCATTCTGAGTTATTTAGTCATTCTGAAAAATGAACTTATTGCAGAATTTGTTATCTGTTATCTCTGACACAGAAATATACACTATGGTGGATGCTGGATCTTCCAATATTCAAAATCGTGCTGAGATATTAGATCTTTACAGATCGAGAAAGTAAAGAGTATATACACTAAAATAATTGTCTTCAGCTTTTTACTGACTAATGTTTGAGTAATATGCCTGTGATATTATGAATAACAGTTATTTGAAGTATCTTCTAACAATCCAAATTTACATTCAGATCAGAATTATTTATTTTGTGTAAATTAGGCAAATCTCCACATATGTAGGGCTTTGTTTCCACTGTCTTTCATACTGACCCTGTATGATGCCAAATTAACCACAAATACATAGTTGATCTTCATCTGACATCACAACATAATCACCTTTTTGTTCAATCAGCACAGCATACTATCCCTTGCAGATATAATGTCTATGTACTGTTATGTTTACTGTGGGAAGACAAAAAAGGCCAATGGATCTAGCCTGGTTTAAAGACAGGTTATCCAAAATGAATCAACTATTTGGGTTTTTTTAACACAGATGTAAAACTTCTCAGTGAGTAAATCAATGGTTTCTATTATGTGGTCAGGTCATTTTAGTCTGCTGTATCTGTTATGCCATAATTTTGAATCATGACCTCCATATGATCCAGTGGGGCAACTTCTGTAAATACCGTCTCTGAATATCTTTATGCAACAAGGCATCATTTTAGCTTATTTACAAAATATTCACATTTACAGGGCACTGAGGGCACTAACAGACCTTGCTGGCCTTGAGTGGCCTAACATGGGATCCCCATCCACAGTGTGCCCATGGGCCCAGGAGCACCGTTCACAACCTGTACTGAGCTACGTTGTAGGCATACCTGCCTTCTGACTCCGTTTTCTCCTGACTGGACCTCCATGGGCTCACCTAGACCTGGCCATGTTGGTTCCCCTTGCCCTGTTGGGGGTTTTGGATGAACCCTGTTACCAGCCCCTGGCTCTGCCTCCTGTGCTGAGACCCTGTATGGCTTTGCCCTGTTGGTGGGGGCACTGCCCATGCTGGTGTCACCCTTGGCTCCTATCGTACCTCCCTTTAGCAAGCAGTCAGCCCTCACTGCTCCCTGTCACAAATACATTTTTCATTCCAACGATTATTGCTGAGGAATAATTCAGTCTGCCTAAAAACTTTTTTTCAGCTTTTAGGTGACAGAGTTTTGTAAGAGATGCAGGTTTTTTTACAACACTGCTTTTCTGCAGATCTTGTGAAGATCATCAGGGTATTGGATCATCATTGGTATGGTACAGAGGCAATGACACTATGATCTTTCTCATTTTAAAAAATGTCAAGTTAAAGCTTGCTCCATCTTGCTCTGTATCAGCAAGGTTTTTTAGTTTGCTCGTTTTTGTTTCTCAGTACAAAATCATTTCTTAATTTCCACTGCCATGGGCACAGAAAAGCAAGTTTTGACTGTCTTGAACAGAAAAATGACAAAATGAGTTTCTGAACCAGAATACTTTCTAGTGACCCAAAAAGTTTAAAACACTCTCCTAGAAGATAATGCACTTCTAATCTAACCAGGGCAAAAATAACCTTTAGAGAGTATATAGAACACTGGAAAATATAAAGACATACAAATATACACACACATACACGTTTCACCTTATAATACCAATGCATTTAAAGGAACTAGATATTTTTTAACCATTAAAAATGTCAATTTTCTTGTGTGTAAAGATGATTTTTATTATAGATATTGATATCTAGTGCAAATGTCTCACATGCTTCTAGCTCCTTATAATATTTCTTATTTAAGGGCATAGGAAAGTAAGAAGCTAAATCAAATAGGCTTAATAATTTGCATCATGCTAGTACACTTTCAGGAGTATGCTGTTAAATATTAATTATTTCATTCTCCTGAGATAAAGTTTAGATCCATGTAATTTTTATGAGTTCACGTATACACTTATACTCTCATAAATACCCATGTGTACCATATTAAAAAAACCCAAACAAACAAACCAACAGTCTAATTGCTTCCATCCTCCCATTTATTTCCTACTGTAATGTATTGGATCTAGTCCTGATCTCACTACCTAAAAGATTTTATTATAATTCTGTCGCACAGCTTTAGCTCTACTTACCTAAGTGGAGTTAGAAGGAAGTTGACAAATTCATAGCTTCCCATATTCTAGTTTATTTCCGTATTGAACAATATAAAATGGTACTTGAATTCACATTATTGTTGCTCTGATAATGTGGGAATAATATTTGGACATAGACATGCTGAGCTTCTTTGCAATTCATTATCAAAATCAAACGCCAAAGAGCAAAACTCTCTGAAGGAAGAGCTGAGATCACAGCTTTGCAGCTGGGAGTTATCACAGATTTACCTTAGTTGGGTCCACCTTGATTTAACCAAGCAGGGCCCTGGTTAAATAGGACATTCTGCTAAATATGTTGCTCTCTTTAATACCCTTAGAGGTACTCTGGAAGACCAGCTATAAACTCTTAAGTTTCATAAATATTAACTTAATCTTGAGTCTTCTCTCTGGTTTCTTCCAGATTTAAGATGAGTATTTGGGGAGAAGAATCACAGCTGAATGCCAGTGCTATCATTCAGAATTTTTATGTCTGATCCAGGACATTTGAAAGGAACATAAAACTAGAGGCCTGGAAACAAACTCATAAATATTTGAATCCAATCCTTTGTTATTGAAAGCAACCAAATTATACATTCTCTTGTAGAGATTTTCTGGTTTGATTGATTCCAAATGGCGTTGAATGACAGAGACCATGGACACAATGCAAGGTAAAAGGATAGATCTAAAACATGAAATGTGGCAAAAAGTTTTTTACAAGTACTAGATAAATCAAAGAACAGCTTTAAGAATATACTAAAATGAACTACACAGAAGCATCAGACATTGAAGTGATGTTTGATTTTTCTTTGATAAATCAAAAGTTATGTATTACTTTCCTTTTATACATTCACCTGTACTAACTTACCTCAATGCTGAAGATGACAACAGAAAAATTCAATACAGTGTTAACTATTGTAATCTTGTTTTTACAATTATATATATTTAGGTAGCTTGATATACTTTAATCCATAAATCATATAAAATGCATATACACTAATTTTTTTCTCTGACTCAGCTCTAGATTGAGCTCTTTAGCTCAATAAAACTGAAAAGCAGCTCTGCTAACTTGAAAATCCAATTGCTAACTTATTTCAGTTATTTTACTTCATCAAAACTATAAGATAGTTGAGAGGGGTATTTACCAGAGGACAATATTTTAGCAGAAATAGTTATATATTTTTTCAGTCACATGAGAAAAGTGTAACAGAATATGTAGAAAGTATGTATGGATAATTCTAGAGGGAATGTAATCAAGGTAATGCATGTAAAAGATACAAAGAAAACAGAATAAAAAGAAATGATGTAGCTGAGAGGCTGTCGAAGTAATGAACTTCTCGCTTCTACATCTAGAACTGACTACAGAACGAGATCAAACTGGTTTAGTCAATCACAGGATATAAATATTAGACTAAGGTTAGTTCTAATCTGCTTAAAAGCAGGTAACAAATTAACTAAATCCACTTAACTTATTTGTAGAAATGCAGCTTTATTTTAGAGATAACAAAAGTAGTGCTTTTCCCTGGAGTGGTGTTCTTCTGGTATTCTTCTGAACTTGTGTTCATGCCGAGATCCTTATTTGCAAGTATAAAAAGGCTATCACGTCTTCACAACATCTGAAGCTGGGATGAATTTTAGCTCTAATACTGGCCACCTATTTAACATTTAGTTAACTATTTAATGAAGTGTTAACCTATTAGACCTAAGAATTTCATTAGGAAAGTTATTTCTTCTGTTCAGTTTGGTTTTTTTTTTGCCTTTTCCATCTCATATACAGTATCTGCTGTATTTTCTGATTCATATTTTCAGTCAAGTTTTTAAAAGTAATTTGGACACTTGTTTTTTTAACTCTTTTTTTTTTTTTTGTCTTGTCCCAGCAGCTCATTCATTGAACTCTTCTGGTTCCCAGCCAATTCTGGGGAGCAATGGTTTCCTTCCTTCCCACACACATAAGGAAGAAAGAAAAAAATGGAGGATTGCAAAGACAAAATTGGAGTGACTCCTCTTATACAGTCTTATTTACTGACACACAAAGACCAGCACAAATGCCATTGGTAAAATTATATTCACATTTCCTTGTAATTATCTCAAAAATATTGATGATAACAGTGGCAGCTTTGTTTTTTCTATACATACTAAACAATCTCAAGTGAAATCACTTTTGTATGAAAGCTAGTATGATGAGGATGAACAATTTATATAATAGATCTCTGATTCTTGTTTTTCAGCACTTGATGAGTGAAACTGGGGAGTTTGGACTGAAAAATTTGGCAGTCTTTTTTTGATAATTTCTCTTGTGCTGTTAGACAAAAAAGAGGGAAACTCTCAGAATAGTAGTATGACTACTGTAATTTTATGTGCACTTTGTGAGTTTGTAATGTTTTGAAGGGGAGAAAGAGGAAACAACCTGCCTAACTACCTTCTCGGTGATATTTTAATGAATGAAATTAGACACAAGTGAAATAGTACAGTATGATCCCATCTCCCACTTATCACCATAATCACACCACTGCATAAAGACATAGAGACCTGACATATTTTCCAAATAATTTCTTACTGCAGCCATGCGGCCCTAGCAGATTCATTGTGACTTGGTTTCATCACATAAGGTAGAAAATGCAAGAGAATAATAAGAATGCTTTTTTTAAAATCTAGTGCCACAACAAGAATTCCTATATTTTGGGGGGTAAGAAAAGCAAGTGAGACAATTCCCCAGGACACACAGTGGAATTAACAGACTTGTTTTGCAAAGCGAGCTTCCTGCTGCAAAGCAATTCCTTATTTCTTGTTCTTTTCAGTCCTGGCAATTGACCTAAGACAGTGGATAAGGTTTACATTTCAGTAGTATCTACTGGAGGTCATACCATTTAGGTTCAATCTGCAGACTGTGAATGCCCCTTCTAGTATGACCATTTCCTTGATTTTCACCATTACATGTACTAGAAACACAAGTACTATGAAATCCAGTAGCAGCCTTAGAGCTAAGGTTTAATACAGTGACTGGAAAATGCAGAAGCAAAAAACAGTTACGTATGCTAAAGGCAACTATGCTGTTGCCTCTTTCTATTCACTGCTCATTGGCCACTGTAGAATCTTAGAGGAAAATACGATCTCAGAATCAAAGTCCAGACACTCCCCTTCCCCCCCAATACCCTTTTCTCCTTTTTTCTTGCCATAGCATTTCCATGAATGAAAAAAACATATTGTTAGTTTTCCTACAGCCATTTCAATTTCATACTTCAGTTTGATCTCCCTCTGTATTCTTCTAGTGCCCTTCAACTCTGTTACCAGAACTTGGTGTATCAACAATTATCAGCGTGAAAA
This sequence comes from Phoenicopterus ruber ruber, assembly GCA_009819775.1. Classification (NCBI taxonomy): domain Eukaryota; kingdom Metazoa; phylum Chordata; class Aves; order Phoenicopteriformes; family Phoenicopteridae; genus Phoenicopterus; species Phoenicopterus ruber. The sequence continues at coordinate 181,248,704 of CM020215.1, read as the reverse complement.
TCTAGCATGGAATCTCATGCTATAGAGAAGATAAAAAGATATTGCAATAGGAAATACCCTCCTATCGTTCATGTCCAAGGTAGGATTTGAAATACAATTTATTCATTAACATTTGAACTAAAGAAATTATTCACCTAACTATGAAGACATTTGACAGAAAAGCTTTCTTTTCTGTTCAGAAATAGATACTTCAAGCACCTCTTGTAGAATAAAGAAAAACTTTAATAACAGATTATTATTCAGACCACTTTAAAAGTAAAATATTTATATATTTTTGTTTTTCTTCTTTCCCAGTCTACTTGAAAAAGTGAGAATCTCAAAGCAGAAAAGTAACAGTAAGACAAAGATTAGTTAACAGCCAAGTAAGCACATTTTAAGCAAAATCTTTTTTATGTACATTACAGAAAAAAACATGAATGGTTAACAACTCAGTATTACCTGAGGCATCTTTTAACACATTTTCAAGAGCTCATAAGAGAACACAAGTAAAGGTGTTTTTATTTGCATACAGTAGAATATACCCTTATCTCTTCAAGCACAGATTTATAGCAAAGAAGCCCTCAGGACTGGACTGTATTAAACTTATCCTCTTGAGTTGTTTTCTCTTTTCTTTTCTCACACAAGAGTGTAATAAAGATAATAATAAGATAGATGATAGATAAAATAAGGATGATAATAACAATGATAATAAGAGAGAAGTGTTATAACTTGGCACTCCACACTCATTACAATCAGAAATAAAGTAATTGTATCACAGTAGTATGCCACTGGACTGTTCTTCATTCTGGAATATATTATATTTGTAGATGTACACCAATAGACTTCAATTTCAAGAATCTTAAATTAAATATAATGTTTGATGATGAATACAAAAAACCCACTACCACTTATTCAATATATATACATTTATATGTTCAAGTTTTCAAAAGAAGTCATTAATTGGATTATTTTGAGAAAATATATCCATTTTTATATGAAACCATCAATTGGACATCAGCCTATATATTTAGTCTTTTGAGAAGACCATTTTTTTCGAAAGGAAGCCCTTCAAAGCATTATCTTCACTGTGTTATATATTAACATGTGCTATTTTAATATGTGTTAACTTCTCAGACTTTATCCATGTCAGAGTCCAATACTCTTTGACCAGGTTCTTTTAGATATTCCCTGCAAGGAAGGTTTAATGTTTAATACCAAATTCACTTATTTTATGTCACTTGGGCGATATACCGAAATCACAACACAGCATAATATAGCAATTACCATACACGGTTGGATCACAGTACAAATGTGATTCCCATTACTGATCTCTGTATGATCACTGTCACAACGTTGGGTGTCCCCAGCCACCAGCAAGGAATACATGTGTCGAAGCCAGCTCAATCCCATTGTTCTCTCCCATTATCATTCTATTAGTTGTTCAGTTTTTATATTCTGTGTCGGACTGAGCCACGCATACACTTCTCCCATGCTGGTCTAGCTAACTCAGGGAGACATTCACATTCTTTTGATTAACTCAAGGAAAAATCATTTACACAACCAGGACATCCACTCAACTGACATAGCCAGTTGATCCACTCAAGTGACACAGCTGTTTATTTAAAATGAAGACCACCTTCTGATCCCCATTGTGTTGAGATAAATTCAGCTTTCTTTGCAACAGTCAGTCACTCGCTACATTCTTCTGTCAGCTTCATGAGCACATCACCCTTGTCCATCTCCTCTGAGCCTTCTTCCATTGTAGGGATTTGTTGATCAGACACTGTACAAAACCTCCTAGTGGATAATCCATAGCTAGTAATGTTATGTTACTTCCCCTGCAATTTGCAACAGTGAAAGGGTCACACCACCTCCCTGAAGAGATTGTGATGTGCTCCAGCACTCCCTAGCATAGAGGGAAACTACCATTGTTTTGACACACAGACCTGTTTTGTGCTCCATGCAATCTATGGTGTGATGTGTAATGTCACAGAATCATAGAAATATTTAGGTTAAAAAAGACCCTTAAGATCATCAATTCCAACTGTTAACCTAACAAAACCAAGTCCACCACTAAACCATGTCCCTAAGCACCATGTCCCTAAGCGTCATTGTCCTGTAGTAGAGAAGCAGGATCTGTTGACTGTAGAGAGACTTGAGAATTACCATAGCTTAGGCATTGCAGCTATATGTGGTTTCGTCTCACCTAACTTCAGGAACCTACTCAACCTCCATTTACAGTCAATTAAAAGAAATTAACATTTTTAGATTATGACTTATCTGACCTGTATTATCTGATCTTATCTGACATAGTGGCCTTCTACAACAGAGTGAATGCATCAGTAGACAAGGAAAGAACTGCAGATGTTATCTATGTAGATTTCTGTCAGGCCTTTGATATGGTCCTCCGCAACATTCTTGCCATGAAATTGGAGAGATGTGTTTGATGGATGGACTGTTGGATGGATAAGGAATTGGCTGGATGGCCACGTCCCAGAGTAATAGTCAATGTCTCAATGTCCACATGGAAACCAGTAATGAATGGTGTCCCTCAAAGGTTCATATTTGGACCAGTACTATGTAATATCTTCATCAATGACATAGATAGTGGGATTGACTCAGCATGTTTGCAGATGACACCAAGTTGAGTGGTACAGTTGATAGACTAGAGGGAAAGGGAAAGGCTGAGGGAGCTGGGGCTGTTTAGCCTGAGGAAGAGAAGACTGAGAGGGGATCTCATTAATGTTTATAAATATCTCAAGTACGGGTGTCAAGAGGATGGGACCAAACTCTTTTAAGTGATGCCCAACAACAGGACAAGGGGAAATGGGCACGAACTGGAACATAGGAAGTCCTGTCTAAATATGAGGAAAAACTTCTTTACTGTGAGGGTGACAGAGCACTGGAACAGGCTGCCCAGGGAGGTTGTGGAATCTCCTTCTCTGGAGATATTCAGAACCCACCTGGATGCAGTCCTGTGCAACCTGCTCTAGGTGACCCTGCTCTAGCAGGGGGGTTGGACTAGATGATCTCCAGAGGTCCCTTCCAACTCCTACCATTCTGTGATTCTGGGATTCTGGGATGCGATCCAGAAGGCCATCTACAGGCTTGATGAGTGGGCCCATGTGAACCTCATGAAGTTCAGCAAGGCCAAGTGCAAGGTCTTGCACCTGGGTCAGGGAAATTGCTGGTATCAGTACAGACTGGGGGATGGACAAATGGATTGAGAGCAGCACTGTGGAGAAGGACTTGGGGATACTGGTAGATGAAAAATCGGACATGAGCCAGCAATGTGCGCAACAGTTTTAAACTGAAAGAGAGTAGATTTAGATTAGACATCATAAGAAATTTTTTGTGATAAGGGTAGTGAGACACTGCAATAGATTGCCCAGAAAAGTAGTGGATGCCCCATCATTGGAAGTGTTCAAGGATGGATGGGGCTTTGAGCAAACTGATCTAGAGGAGGATGTTCCTGCCCATGGCAGGGGGCTTGAACTAGATGACCTTTAAAGGTCCCTTCCAACTCCAACTGTTCTATGATTCTATGATTTTATATGTCAATCTTAGGATAAACCCTGCCCTTCAAAGCTGCGCTGATTTTGGCTGAGATAGCGTTAATTTTCTTCATAGTAGCTAGTATGGGGCTATGTTTTGGGTTTGTGATAAAAACAGTGTTGATATAATGCAGAGATGTTTTCATTATTGCTGAGCAGTGCTGACACAGAGCCAAGGCCTTTTCTGCTTCTCACCCCACCCCACCAGCAAGGAGGCGCACCACCAACAAGAAGTTGGGAGGGGACACAGCTGGGACAGCTGACCCCAACTGACCAAGGGGATATTCCAGACCATATGACGTCATGCTCAGCATATAAAGCTGGGGGAAGAAGAAGGAAGGGGGGGACATTTGGAGTGATGGTATTTGTCTTCCCAAGTAACAGTTACGCGTGATGGAGCCCTGATTTCCTGGAGATGGGTGCACGCCTGCCTGCCGATGGGAAGGTGTGAATGAATTCCTTGTTTTGTTTTGCTTGCATGCATGGTTTTTGCTTTCCCTATTAAACTGTCTTTATCTCAACCCATGAGTTTTCTCACTTTTACCCTTCTGATTTTCTTTTCTTTTCTTTTCTTGAAACCTTAATGAAAATAAGAATAAATATCTCACTTAAATTACATGAGTAACATTTTATTTTACTGGAGAGTGAAACAGGAAAAAAATCATCCTTCTATTCAAAAAAAAAGAGAAATTATTTGGTTAATGCTTTGTAAACAATTGCAAATTCACATAAATAAAAGGCCTGGCAACTTTCACCAAAGTGGCAAATGCAGGGAAAAGTTGAGTATAAAGAAGCCATAGCTTCCAAACCACTACAAAGCATCACTTGCTAAAATTTCTTCAATTTAGAAATTTGAGTATAACTTTTCTTTGACTTTTCAAGAGCTATTGTGGAACGCAAGTGATCTAGGCAAGGCATCAATGTACTACATTACATCAATGTATTAACTACAGGGTATGTGTCACTGATAGCACTGGCAGTCTCAGTACAGAGTCTTTGTGTTCAAAGGGTGAGCAGAAAGACTGCTGCAAGGCATAAAACTATTAGTGTGATCTTATTTCCACAAGCTTGTCTTCAAATGTATGCAGTCATTATTATATAATTTCCTTGAATAATGCTTTAAGTAAGAAAGACTCAGTAATAATATCGTAGTTTTATCCAGGAGTCTACAATGAAACAAAGTGGTGTATATTTGTTCCTGAACTTCTCACGCCATATGATGAATAGCAGCAATTATAGGAAAGAACAATATTAGTTTTACAGTTATTGTTATTATCTTAAAGTACTAAGAATAAAATCCCATATTTCACTAGATAGTCCAATCACTACCAAAATATGTGACAGAGGAACATTTTATAATCTCTGTATTTCACACTGACTGCACAACTAGAAATTGCCAGAGCCAAGTCATTTATATCTCCTTATTACCAGCTTGCAGAAGGCTTTGAGAATATGGGGCTAGTGATGGATATTTTATAGCAGACGTTGTTTTATTCTCTTTTACTGTAGTAAGTATACTTCAGATTAGTTCCAATGCAGTTTATTAGTGTAGCAGAAAGAGATTAGCAATAGGAGAACAAGGCACACAACTTGCCTACTCTTGTTTTGTGGAAGGAACCACATTTATATAGAAATGGAGACTATTTAGGCAGAATCAGAGTCCCTTCATTTATAACTTTAGATCTAATTGTGCTGTTTGATATGTTTGTACACTTCTGTGTTATTTTTCAGGGTAGTTGAACTATAATAATGATATTCAATTGATACTTCACTTCTAGATTCAACATTCAAAATAACCCAGCTACTTACAGAGCTGTTCTTACATAAAGAGGTTGCTAGGGTCCAAATTCAGCCTAAATCACTGTCTGTACCACCTCTGGCAGCATAGAAGCAGCCAATAGGATACAGTAGTCCCAGGGCCAGCTTATTTTAGCACTTAGGATTTTGAGGAAAAAAAAGAAATTTCATTGGTTTGCATTGTCACATAATTCATCGGCTCTGAAAATGAACACGGATTTTGTGGAATATGCGCCCTTGCAGCAAAGGTGGCCAGCAGCCTTCTGGGCTGCATTAGGAGAAGTGGTGTCAGCAGGTCAAGGGAAGTGATCCCTGACCTGATGAGACACATCTGGAGTTCTGTGTCTAATCCTGGACTCCCCAGTGTAAGGGAGACATAGACATCCTGAAGCAAGTGCAGCAAAGGGCCATGAAGATGAATAACGGTTTGGAGCATCTTTCCTATGACAAAAGGCTGAGCAAGCTGGGACTGTTCAGCCTGGAGTATAGAAGGCTTAGGGAGGATATAATCAATCTATATAAATACCTGATGGGAGGTAGTAAAGAAGATGGTGCCTGATGCTCCACAGTATTGCCCACTGAGAGGACAAGTGGCAATGGGCCCAATCTGAAATACAGGAAATTCCACTTAACCGTAACAAAAACCATTTTTTACTCTGAGTGAGGTCAAACAGGAGTCTCAGGCCTTGGACATATTTGAAAACTGGCTGGATATCGTCCTGGGTGACCTGTTCTAGCTGACCTTGCTTTGGGCAGGGCAGTTGGACTAGATGATCTCCAGAGACCCCTTCCAACTGCAAATGTTATGTTTGATTCTGTGATTGCTGTATTGACTTCAGCAGTGCCAATATAATGGGCTAAAACCTAAATGGCATGAGGCCTCATCTGCAGCATCTATTTGTAGTATTCCTGTTTGATCTTAAAACACTTCAAGTTGTCAACTTTTCCACTACAACTTTCAATTTACAGTCTATCAATGAGATCATCTAAGATAGAAATGAGAATTAGATATCTTATTCTGCTGACAGTCAAAGGAAGTGAGGTGCCAAAGCAAGCTTTCTATCCTTAAAAATTTATTAAATGAATAGTTAAATGTCTACCAAATTATCTTCCTCAATGTCAAAGCAATAACTTAAAAAAAATATTTTTAATGCATTTGTTTTAACAGTATATTCAACTGTATGTTTAACTGCATATTCACAAATATAATGCTAAGTTTCAGGAGATTCCTCCAAGTCCCCAATTCTGTTTTTATATATTTGAACAAATCGAAGCACTTGGAACATATATATAGTCAATACTGCTTCAGAAAATTCAAGTTAATGCCATGAGAATGTTATCGTTAGAAAGGTCTATAGCTGCTCTCAGATTATTCAGCGTCTGCCTAATTTTAGCAGTTTGCATCTGGAGAATGTAAATCCAGCGTGTACATCTTACTTCATTCATGTTGGTTAGCATTTGTTTACATACAGCCTGAACTACAAACTTGGTAGAAAGACAGAAAGGGTCTTTTCACTTTTTTGTGACAATATTTCTGTAACTGAAATTCATGCATTTGCGATAAAAATGAAAAGTCACAATAACTGTTTGGTTTCTTCTACAAAATTCACATTATGTGTAATAACTATTCTAAACAAAAAGCAGTTTCAGTCATGTTATTTTCTGATTTTGTTATTAAATTGATTACAGTGGTGTCATTCGAGTGGGCTGCATGTTTTTCCACCCCCTTGGTAAAAATGGTTGGCTAGAAATATAGAGACAAGGCATGCTGCAGTGTCTAGAAATCAGTTATGGATTTAGAGAAGGGAAGAAGTTCTTCAAAGACAACGTAACCTCTCCATTTCCCTGCCAGGTGCAAGACTGTCTTTGTGGCCTGTGAAGTAGTCATGAACTCACAGTTACATTCCCCTACACCTACCACCTCCTTACTCACAGCACATCTCGGTCAAGCCTTGCTAAAGCATTGATTTTTTTTTAAATAAACCTATTGTGCAGTAAAAGACATTCACAGATTAATCTCCTCGTCTGTAAAGTGGCATTTAAACAAAACATAAAAGATTCTTCAAATATTTTTGCTACCTTTATCATTAGACAGTGGCTTCTGTCTTTTCTGAAGGTTATTGTAAAAGTAAATGTGAAAACATTGCATCAACTTTTTTCTTTTTGTCTTCTCCCTGGTTTTTTTTTTCTTTACCTCGTACCTTACATATAATAAAACTCACAAAATTTTGGTAGCGCTAGTCCTGCTATAACTGCTTTCTTGTTGTAATTCCATTTTGAAGACATGCACATTCCTACTCCAGCATGCCTTAGCAGCAAATACATTTCTTGTATTTTTACTTGGTGTAATCAGTTAAACTTGTCAGTTTACCCACTCCCATTTCTTATCTGTATCTTATGATAAATTGCACTATAAATCGATGTCACAAGCCATTTAGTGAACTTAGATAACATTAGGTCCTATTTTTGTTTACTTGTTTTCTTGTGTGGCTAATATATTATCATTAAAAGTTTCAAAATATGAGTTAAGAAGAGTTTAAAACAATGGAGGTGGCTCTTTTCTTTGTTTTGAGGGTTTTTTTAAACTTATATTTTCATACTTGATCCCTAAAGAACACTGTTCAGAATCATTAACAGCAAATATGTGTTTACAGCTAGTTTAAATCAATTGCTAATTAACTCCACAAGGCAGAAATGGATTTCTGTTTAGCACTGAGTTTGCGTTTTTCCTTTATTCTTGACACTCACAGGTGTGAGGTTCAAACTACATTAGCATCTGCTCTGTAACTTGCCTGATCCAAACCCCACTGAAATCAACATAAATTTAGTGGGAAAATTTGATGGGAAAATCTTTACAAAAAAATCCTAAAATCTTAGAAAAATTTAGGCTAAACAGGACATCTGGAAAGCTGATCTGACACCACTCTCAAATTAGGGCCAACTTTGAGGTTAGATCAGGTTGCCAAGGGTTTGGTCACATTTTAGTACCTCTGCAATCCCTTTGGTGCACCTCTTCCAGTGCTTCACCACCATCATTGATCCCCCCCCCCCCCCCCCCCTTTATCTGATTGGAACATCCCTTTCTGCAAGTTGTGTCCAATGTCTCTTCTTTCGTTGCATAATACAACCAAGAGTCTCCCTTCTTTTCTCTAAAACTACACCATAGGTATTTGAAGAGAGCAATTAGAGTCTGCCTTTGCCTTCTTTTCTTCAGGATGAATGAACTCAGGTCTCCCAACTGTCCTTGTATATTGCATAACATATATAATACTGTAGCCATAAAAATTAATATATATATCACAGCTTTTTTCTTGTTCTAATAATTAAAAACAAGACCAACACAAAACAATCCACTGTTGATTAATTTATTAGTCAGCTTAAATGTAGTTATTATTAGAGCAGCATAATGATCCCTATTAGAAGTTTATAGTTGATTACTGTGCACAATCTTGTTATAATTTTTTATGCAAAGCTCTCATTACTTTCAGCAGGAGTTCTACAAGCGAATATGATCAAAGGTCAATTGAAATGGTCAAGTTTATTCAGATTATGCATTGCCTGGCTTATTCTTTTTTTGAATGAATAAGATTCAAAGCATATATAATAAAATAAATACAAGCTGAGGGTGTTTTGTGGTGGTGATTTTTTTTCTTTTTTTGTCAATAGAAAACAGCAATGACTATTTGGATTCATGATGGCCAAAAAGAAAGAAAATGCATTGTAGAAAAATAATTGTTAAATACAGATAATGTACATAAATGCTTATTTTATAAGTAAAAGACTTATATATATGTCTGGAGACCTGTACTACTTGATTAGACATATATGTCTAAAAGAAATACCACACTATTGGATTGTTTATCTCTATGATTTTAAATATTTAGTCTTATTTTAAATATATTGCAGTAATCAGTAACTTATATCTGAAATTTTGCTATTGCAGAAAAATAGAATTTCAATGCATTTTGTGAAGAAGCATCTTTGTACACAGGAAGGCACAAAATAAACTTGTAAGGGAGGTAAATTTAGGGCTTGCTGACTTGGATTTACGTGTTGTAAAACCCCAACCATAAAGATTCTGATGTAAATATCAACTACAAAATTCTTTGTCAGAGATTGCAGGAGCAATTAGCAAAACATTAGGGGGAAAAAAAAGGCTAGAATATTTTCTTTGCTTTAAAAAAATTGTATGACAAATTATCCCATTTCTAGCCTTTTTTTCTTGGATAGCCTGTAGATGGCAGGCTTGTACCATTCGTGAAATTAGATACATACACATTTACATATATAAATACGTATGCACATAGAAAGCAATATAAAATATTAGGAAGGTGAGAAGGAGATGGAGTTTGTGGGGTTTTTCATTTTATTTTCCATATTATGAGATGGTAATTGTATAAAGTACGAAGTTTCTGTAAGTCTGATTTAAATCTTTCTGTGGTTCTGTATTTTGTATATTTATGGAAACTAATTTCACTGTCACAATGACAATAACACGAATAATTATCTCTGAAATATTGCTGGCATCTCTAGTAGAAAATAAGTGCCTCTGCAAGTGATGGGATACTGTCACGCTTCACTAGGCTGAATGAGTGTAGACAATTTCAGAATTGGACATCATACTTATGAGTAATGGGGAACTTTTCCTTAATATGTATTTCTAAAATTATGGTGGCAAGAAACCTTGCACTTAGCGATATAAAAGCCCTAAACATCAAGCAAATTTTATTTGAATTACTGTGGAGCACACGGTTTTAATCTGTGAAACAGAGACATAAATTTGGTATTTGTGCACCAGAAAAAAAGAAAACACACACACACACACACACAAAACCCCACAACAACAAATCAACCGACCAAAAAAAATACCTCAGAAGGCTTCTGACAGCAATATCAGGAAAGTAGAGTTACAGGAAAGTATTTTCTCAGCTTACACAGTAGCCAACCACACAACACCTTCACATATAATTTGATAAGTAGTTATGGCATGACTGATATGCTGTATGCATCTTAACAGTATGACAGAATAAGCACAGTCTGTGGCGATTTGGGGAAGGGAAAAAAAACCCCACAAGACCCTCTAACCAGTCTTGTGACTTCTCTGTATGTGTTGTGTCCTTTTTTATTAATGGGGTTTTCCTTCTGCCTTTGAAAAGCTTTTTAAAGGTACTATACAAAGCTGTAATGTAAGAATCTTAAACAGATACTCCTCCACAATGTGGCTTTGTCTTACTGCTTTCAAGCCTTTCTGGTTTGCAGAACTAATTTATACCTTCTTTTTTACATGAAATTGTTTCCGATTGATTCTCTGATGAAGTATTCTGCATTTGACCAACATGTCCGCATTCTGCTCTTTGCTGATGCATCACATCTGAAGCATTGCTTTTCACTGCCAAGATATAAGGAGGGTGGTAACAGGAGACTAAAAGCTAATTTGCCTCAGCAAAACATAAACACTCCTAATATTCAGCCTCTGTTCCTTAGCCTTCTACTTGAAGAGGGCAAATCTTATTTTCACTTGTTCATGAAGTTGCCATGGAAATATATATTTGACAATATAAATAACTTGTTAAAGGATTTATTAAATAAACAACTTATATTGCTAATCCAACCTCAGCTTTTTGTTCCAGTTCCTTGTCCTAAGCAGAAAATGTGCCTTAATTATAAAATTATTGGCTGTGGACTGGGTTCCATTACACAATCTGGAAGAATTCAGTTCAATTTCTCTGTGGAACCTAGACACATAAACTTCTTCCCTTTCCAACTTAAGTGCCCTAGGATGTGGTAAGAAATATCAATATACCTTGATATTTGAAGTGCTGTGTACCTCCACTCCTTATTCAGCCTGACTATTTGGCTTGGTTATGTTTTGAACTTGGACCAGTGGAAATGGTGAAGCATAGGAAATAGGGAATCAAGGCTGTCATATTATGAATTTAGTAGTGTTTATGCACACAAGAGGAACTAAATGCTGAATCTTAAAGCACAATTTGAAGGACAGAAATTTTGCACAGCATACAACACAAAAAAAAGAATACTCTTGGAATAGAGCAAATCTGAAAAAAAAAACCAAAACCAAAAAACCAATAAACCAGGAAGAGCTGCTTAAGGGAGAAGAAGGAAGTGATAGGCGGAGAAAATCTGTAGTCTTAATCAGTGTAATTAGTTACTGAATTGTGAGGCTTGGTTGAACTTCTCCACCTATCTCAAAATATATTTATTACTCTCCATTCACTGATCATTACAGAAATTCCCCTTTCCGTACCTCTGATCCTCCAATAGTTCTTCCACATTACTTACAGAAAACAATCAAACTAGTATGAAACAAATATAGATTTAATTTAAAAATTCCTTTTCACTAGAGAAAAACAAAAATCTTGGATCTTAACCAGTACAAAATTTTACTTGTTCAGTATAAATATAAAATAAAAAAGTGAAATCTTAAGCTATCTGAATGAGAGGAAGATCCGAGACTCTCTTGTGCCTAATCTAAAACATGCAGCTTGTATCAAGTGATATTTCATGTCTCAGGTTTCATTCTGAGATCTCAGACCTCGTTCTTTTTCAATGTCCTTTCCATGAGAAAGTACATGCAATTAGAGATGCTACAACTGAGCACTTAACCAATCTCAGTTGCTCATAGAAGCAATAGCATACTTCTTCCCATCAGTCCCACAAATACTGAAATCTCCATCTAGCATTTGAAAGACTTCCTTGTTACAGCAAAGTCAACACTCAAACGTGCACTTTGTGTGTGGACTTCATATGGTATATTTGCTGCTACATTTGGTAAATTCTGTCATCAGTGCAGTCTTGTCTGCATCCAAAAAAAAGCTCAAGTCTTTGTAGATGTAGTGGTTTTGGTTTTTTTTCCCACAGGAGTTTCAGTCATGTTGCTCTTAATTTTCACTTAATATTAGTAGATACAATCAACACTTTTAGTGATTATTCTTAATTTTACATGTCTATAGATGCAATAATCAAGTTAATACACCAGAATAATATACAATTCATAATGCCAGAGTATGGGCCAAGTGTTTTACTTGCTACCATACTGCCTTTTATAGCCTTTTAAGTATTTTTATTGGGTTTGGTAGTAAGCTGCGAAGCCACATTTAAGCTGTTCTGCAATATCTCGATTTTCATGCCCAGAAAAGTCAAGTTTCTCATCTCTTACATGTGTATGCTCCATTAAACTTCTACTTATACCCACAGTGGATTCCATGCAGCCACAAGATCTCTAGTTGGCAGCACGTACTACGTACTAGTCTGTCTGAAGCAACAGGGGACAATTTGAATTCTGGGTGTAGCGACTATGTTCAGCAGAATTACACCTGAGATGAATTTGACCTGAAAGCTTTCTTTTTCATCAGTGCCATAGATTTGCTCACTGCTATTCAAAATGAAAGATAAGCACCAAATCAAATACAATCTGTATCAACTTGTGAAGAAACTGTCTTATAAATTGGATGGTGCTGGGCTAAGCTACAAAAAAAATCTGAGTAGCCAGAAATCAAGAAGGGCCGCTAAATCTGCTGATCTGTAATGTGAACAACTTGGAGCTCAGTCCATTTCCTTCATCAAAGAAGGGGATGTGTTCCTCAGAGTTTGTAAAACAGTAAACACAGAACCAACTCTAATAATGGACTCCTAAGTCTGAAGGACAAAGGTTTAAGACAATCCAGTAGTTAAAAGCGGGGACAGACAAATTCAGATTAAGCAAGAGGTACAATGCTTTCTGAAGAGTACTAGCAATTAATAATTTATCTTCTTTTTTTTCCTTGTTTGGTAGTGAAATAGCTGGTTTGATTCACACAAAATGAATTTTACTACCAGTGTTATACCAATTATTTCAGCAGTTCATTCAAGTTTTATTATAGGAGAGTGCATGAAGGCTATTTTGCCACATCTAGCAGCTGGAAGCAATTTCTGGCCAAGGAAATTAAGAAAGCTTTGTTTTAAGACTAATGCAGTTTGATGGTGCCTTTTTGAGTAAATTAAATATGGAGTAGAGACGGTATGCTTAGGTGCCAGGTGAGACTGTAGTCAAATAAAGGGCAAAAATACACTTGATAGACAAGAGTCACACTTAAAAAAAAATTATTACAACTTGGTGGGTTTTTTTTTAATTTTAACAAAATATGATGATATTTAACATCTTCTATAACCCCATCAGGATTGAGAAGCAGAGAGCATGTTATAGCCCAGGAAGAGACAATGTGGTTAATATTCAGTGATATCTTTGCTGTGCAATCCTATTGAAGGTTTGCTGGATCTTAATACACAATAAAGTTTATCATAGCATACACAATTTGTGTCTCTGCAGAACTCTCAATGTGTGAGTTTCCTGGTTTTCCAGGGTTTTCATTTATTCTCATTTAGACGGAATGTGTTGTAAAGTAAAATCTATTGTCATATTTGGTATATTGTATATGACTGTCCACAACTTCAATAAATGTATAGACACAGTATAAGACTAGCATGCTCTTTATATGAAGCATTGAAAAATAACAGAGTAGATCATGTAAGGTCATTTCAAAATTAGAGACTTGCTTGTACTGCTTCATCTTGTCCAAAGAAGACCAACGAAGCTGGTGAAGGCTCTAGAGCACAAGTCCTATGAGGAGCAGCTGAGGGAACTGGGGGTGTTTAGCCTGGAGAAAAGGAGGCTGAGGGGAGACCTTCTCGCTCTCTACAACTCCCTGAAAGGAGGTTGTAGCGAGGTGGGTATTGGTCTCTTCTCCCAAGTAACAAGTGATAGGACGAGAGGCAACGGCCTCAAGTTGTGCCAGGGGAAGTTTAGATCAGATCTTAGGAAAAAATTCTTCACTGAAAGGGTTACCAGGCTTTGGAACAGGCTGCCCAGGGAAGTGATTGACTCACCATCTCTGGAGGTACTTAAAAGACATGTAGATGTGGGGCTTAGGGACATGGTTTAATGGTGAACTTGGCAGTGTTAGGTTAATGGTTGGATGCGATGATCTTAAGGGTCTTTTCCAACCTAAATGATTCTATGATTTAATTCTATGATTCTATGATCTGGGAAATGTTTTACATTGAATAGACTGTGATTCATCATGAACAACAAATTTATCACATACTAGCTCTATTATTAAGATAATAGAATATTGCATTTTACCAAAATTAAGTTTAGGTTTATTTTGTCCTTTTTTTGGTGAAGGGCTATGTAATATTTGAAAAGAAGAAGAATAATTTGAGTTCTTACTTATTCATAATTTATTTTCTGTCTAATTTTACAGAATCAATCTTTTTTCTGATTCTTTTTTAGAAACTATTTTGGTCTTTTGTATCCTGATTGTAATTGGAATATCCTAGATGATTTCAAGAAGAAAGTATGGTCCATGGGAATTCTGAGTTTCAATATTCTGAAGAGAAAAAAACAAACCAAACAAAAACAAACCCACAACAAAACACCACAAAACAATAAAAAGGTGCTGAAAAATAAGAATTAATGTCTATACTGGGAATAAAATAACAATTTTGGAATTAGCATAGAATCAAAAGGCAGCATTCAGAATCATTTCCTCTGGAGAGTACCTCCCTTTCCAAAAAGTTATGTTACTGTTCAGTGGGATTCTAGCAAGAATAAGTGATTGTTCTTCATGCTCTCTCATAGCAGCTATTACACTTGTCTTTCTGTTCTAAAGGCCAAAAAAGTTCTAGTTAATTAGCATGGAGGAAAAGGGCTTTTCTTACAAATGCTGTAAGGTTGAAAACCTCACTGGCCCTACCTCCCCCAAACCCTCAAAATGAATGACATCAAGAAAAAATATACATATATGTTTGTTTTTAGTACACCTTGTAGCTTAGAACAATCTACTTTAATATCAACAATATGTATACGGTTGTGAAGGACCCAAATATCTCTGAAGTATTTTAATTCCATTAAAACTTTTTACTTTGTCAGGATCTGTTTTCAAATATTTTCTTGAAATTGAAGTGTTGTGGTTTAACCCCAAATTGTAACCCAATACCACGCAGCCGCTCGCTCACTCCCCTCTTCCCTGCTGGGGTGGGGAGGAGAATTGGAGAGAAAGGAAAACTCGCGGGTTGAGATAAAAATAATTCACCAGGACAGCAAAGGAAAAATATAAGACTATATTAATAATGATAATAATGATAATATATATAAGGATAATAGAATATATAAACCAAACAAGAGACAATTTCTCACCACCCAACGACCAATACAGCCCGTCCCGAGCAGCAGCCAGGGAGCAGGGGTATCCCCCCCCCAGCTATCCCAGAACAGCAAGTTCCAGAGAGAGCAGGCGAGGGAACAAACAGCGGAACGAACGAAAAAAAGAAGGAAAAATAGGGAAACCAAAAGCAACCCGAAGGGAATCTTAAGGATTAAGGCAAGTTAAGGGTCTCAAAAGCATAGGGGACCACCGGCCGACCCTCATTTATACCGGGCATGACATCTATGGTATGGAATACTCTCTTTGGCCAGTTTGGATCAACTATTCTGGCTCTACCCCTCCCAAGTTTTTGCGTCTGCACGTTAGCAGAACCTGGGAAACTGCAAAATGCCCTTGGTCGTTCAGCAGCAACCAGCAACATCAGTGTGCTATCACTGTTCTTCTCACACTAAAGCCAAAACACAGGAGCTGCTGAAGACAAAACTAGCTCCGTCCTGGCCTAAACCAGGACATGAAGCCAGAAGCATTACTACTACATTTACAACTGATAGAATAACAGGTTTGGCTTTCTTAATCAAACAGAAGTGACATTTTAGTTTTTGAAACAGGAAATCTGCTAGTACTGAAGTATTTAGCAGCTAGGATTTCCTACAACTGAAAATGTAAGCTATTGTTGGAACTCAGTACCAGTGAGCAGCTAACTACTTAAAATTTCAGTTAGCTATAAAGATTTCACTTTCTTTCAGAAAAAAGCATAACTTTTACAGAATTAACATGTCCCTAGGTACAGGCAAGAAAGAAAAAGAGGAAAAATAAAGGCAAAGAATAATTATAAGAATAAAGGCTCTATACACTGTCGGAATGATGATTAGTTGCTTCATGTTTTATCTTGGTATTCTACATTATACTCGGCAGCTTTAAGGGCATATTATTCACAAAAAACTACGGTCGATCACAAGCTCTTGCTCCAGGATGGGCCAATCTATTTGTCAGGCAGTTAAGACAGAGTTAAAGAAGTCTCAAGTGTTGACAGCATTGATAAAAATGAACTTGATCAAGAAACTACTGGAATCTGTGAGATATTTGTCCACTGGTTTTGATGAGAGTGTTATAAGAGCTTCTGACAAATATCTTGCTCAATTTACATTCTGTACCAGAACAATTTTAATTTCTTTCAACAATTACACTTCATAAAATGTGTTAGAGGAAAGATTACTCAATGGGATTAGCCAGGATTTAAGGGAAACAGTTGTAATTCCCTATTTCTACCACAAAAACTGGTGAAATTTTAGTCTCAGTGGCAGTTGTCAGATCAGCAGTGCTTCTGAGCCCAGCTATATCCCAGCCCCAAGCAGACTGCCTCATCGCCTGCAAAGCCCCCGTTTTCCGGAGGAAGAAGATGCTTCTAGGCTGAAAGAGCCCGAGGTTGGAGTGCTCCAGTCTGCGTACTCCCCTCTCAAACCAGAAGGATCATTATTGCCTTAATTTTCTATAAATAAAATAAATAATGTTGGTTAGTACTTCATCAAAATATTACGAGGAGAAATACAATGAGGTTTCATGCAACTTTTATCTTAAAAATACCCACTGTGTAAATTGTAACAAGTGGATGCATGTTCACTCTGCGGAGCTTATTACCTCCAAGTTAGCACTGTGGCAATAGGACTTTTAGTAAAGACCTGGCTTAAGCATAGCGACAATGAGTTTATCTATGAAAGACTGTTTGTTGATTCCTAGAACGTGCATCTTTAAGAAATGTCGCTCACACATGGATACCTACTAGTATGGATATCCTAATATCTACTTATACAAATATGTGTTCTAAGTTGGCTAGTTAGAATACCTGCATGGTAGTAAGGTATATTATTTCTTGTTTCTGCTTCTAGGCATGTATACATAAATCCTGACAATGCTGAGCTGCTCAGTACCAAGCTGAGTTGTGATTATAAGTGTAGCTCAGCTAGCATAGTAAATATGGTCAGACCACATCAAATTATGCATGAAAAGCTGCACAGAGTACTCACATCAGCTGTGGGAGGTCCAAATTCAAAATCTACAACTCCAAAAATACCCTAGGCAGAAGACTAACACGAGTTTTGCATTAATGAATACCAAATCTTTCCTACTGGAAGTACATGCAATTTAATATAAAAAGGCACACACAAAAAAATCCCAACAGAAAATAGAATTATATTTCTGAATCCTACCAAAATACAGGAGTTTTCTAAATTTTGGATGCTATGTAGATTCACAGTTCAGATACCACACAATATAGTTGTGATGGTTAACATTTCCTTGGGAAGGGGAATACCTAGGTTCCCTCTGGACACCTGAGTAAGCATGCAGAGGACATCTCCTTCTCAGCTGCAAACTGAAAGCTGAAAGAAGGCCTGAAAGCCTCAATCCAACAGAAAGTTTACAGTTCTGAATTTCAGCCCGAAGGAAGTTCTTAAACTTCTGCTATGGATGGTCTGCAGTCCCAGTCCAGTTCACATTATTTCTTCCTTAGACAACTACACAGATTTGAGATGTTCACAGGTTTAACAATAGTCAACAATAGTTTATTATCAATAGCTTAACATGATAAGCATGGATGCAGGTGAAGGAATGAAGTGGAGCTTCCCCATCATTGCTTGATCTTGCTCTCTCCATCATTTTAGTTTAAGTCTGGGGCCTTGCTTGCTGGTGAGCCCCCAGTACAGTCTCATTGCCTGCAGACTAGTAGCGCCCCAACCCCGACTAACCTTGTCCACAGATTGCCCAGGATTGCCCATCCTCTGCGATACAGTATAGAGCATTTCTTCTGGATTCTGTTTGTAGAAGAAGACCCAAGTGACTTAGCCATATGCACACAGAAATGCTTGAGTTAGGCCGTTACTGGAGCCATCTTACTTAAAATAGAATCTCCCTAATTGATGAGGACAGAGGTATGCACCTCTAGTGGGCAATTTGGCCCAATAAACTCCTGACTCACCTTGCAAAGGTCTGAAATCACTCTCCGCTGACTATTAGAAGAGTCTTAAAGAGACTAGGTTCCTAATCGAGGCATTTCAATTAAATGCCTAAAATTAGATAGTTGAAATCTAGTCCAAAATCTGAGTAGAGCTGGGAGTCAAAAGTATCGCTGTCCCAGCCCACCTCTGTAATCACAACACCTTTCTAAAATAGGACATGTGTGCTCAGGTGGCAATAGTTACACAGCAGTAAAATTGATAGTAAGAAATATTCCAAGTGTACCTGGGTTGTGATGAAAGTGAAAGGTTTTAGTATTAACTTAGCAAATAAAACTGCTTATCTTCCAGTTAAATTGGGGGAGAGAAATACTCAGAGACCTTGAAAAGTGTGTTCTTTATTATAAAAATATCTTAGCTCATAAATTCTGTCCATCTTAAAGCAATTGGATTTACTTTATTGAACTTCCTAAATAAAGATTTCTTTTTTCCTGCACTGAGTGAAATAATTTCTGCTTGGTATTTTTTGCTGCATTTATTTGCCTCACAACTACTGGGCTGATGACAACTCACTTGTCACACTGCCGAATGATTATAATCAACTGATAATTGAGGCTTTGTGCTAGTTAGCCTTTGCAAATTCAATTTCTCTAGCTAGAATGGTATCATTACAGACAGATTTATAAATCAGTATTACATGCTAATTACCAATATCAGAAAATAATAGCTAAAATACTATCCTGAATAAACTGAATGTTAAACATGCACAGAATGCATAAATAAATTGCTCTGTTCTTCCCCTTGTCTCAATTTTTGAGAAAATACTTACATGCTATTCAATCACATAGCACAATTCCTACACTCAACCAAGTTGTGTGTTTCAGTTTTGTTTTGTTTTTAAAAATCTTGGGGTGTTTTGGACATATTAAATGCAGACAGATTTTAGAGGAGCACTCAACAGTACTGTGTAAAGACAGAAAAGTTCTCCGATTGTTTGTTTCTGCTTTCTCACAGAAGGTAATCACTGGCACCTAATCTTGATTGCAATCACATTTTAATGACATTCCTTATCCTTCCTAATCTTTTGGTTTATAATTCTCTAACCTTCTAGTGAATTTAAAAAGAGAGAGAGAAGGAAAGAGACTTAGTTTGGATGTGTGGTAATTGGCAAAACGCAAAAGGGAGAGTCAATTATCTCAGATTATTAACACAGACATGCTACATCTGGCAGTGACTGAGTCTGTTTGTCCAGAAATACCTATCAAATAAATAATTAAAATCAAGTGTTGGCAGATGTGGATCTTGCCTCTCATGATTGCTTTCTCCTGATGTATGGGATTTGATAAAGTCTTTCACTTTAATTTCTGTTTTGTTTTGGGTTTTTTAACAATATCTTGGATGTTCAAAAGGTTGTATGCACAATACATGGAAAAATTCCTAGGAAAATTAGACATCTGTATGTGTTTATTTAGATTTTCCCACGTGTACTGGCTTAAGCTCTGCTAAAATGATGTGGAAAGTAGAAACAATCTGTATTCTTATTGTGCACTTACAGCCCTGAAGGAAAACCTGCTGGGATTGGCTGCAGATGGCTTCATCTCAGAAGAAGAATGTGCCTCCTAACAGTTGCTTGTTCTGTATGCATGATCAAGCAACAGTCAATGGTTTCCTGTGCCTCATTAGCTGTGGTGACAGGAAGAAGTATGATTCTCCCAAAATACCTGCCCTTCCTCTAAACTATGGTAACACTGCATGGAGGAAACACTGAGAAACTCGAATTTCATGGATTTTCTTTTTTTATGGCGCAAACAAGAAAACAGCAAAAATTCAATAAATTAACATAAAATTATTGTCAAATTCTTGACAAGAAATTAATTCACATTATAGCAAGCTTGAGCTTTTGATATGCACATTGTTACTTTCTCTTATCAAATGGAAAGAGGGAATTATTTCAATTGGACAGGTGCTAATTTTTTAATTGTTTTTAAGTTACAAAAATATGACACAACCTTTTAAAAAAATGTGCCAATGGTGGAGATTCTTAAATGCTGCAGTATAACTCAGCATGCATGTAGAGCAGGATTTCCTTAAATACCTTGTTCAATGTTCTGGTTTTTAAACTGCAGGGGCAAAGGCAGGGCTTTTATGTTGCAATTGGTTTTCTGTTGAAGCAGTGAGGCCTATGGACGTTAAAAGGGAAATCAGAAGATACATTTAAGGTTCACAATTTTTTTTCTGCATTGTTTATGTAGTTGTAGTCAAGTTACTCTTTCTCCCTATAGCTTTGCTACCATTTCTCTGTTTTCACCATACACGCTAAGATTCATATAATCCTGAAGAACATGTTTAAAACGAGTGAGCTGGTGTGTACCTTGAAAGATCCTCTCTATTGACATCTTTAGATTCAGATGTGACAGCTATGCTAAATTCTGCCTGGGCAGTTTCAGTCCTTGTCCCTAAACTAATATTTTTCAGTTTAAACATTTCTTTCTCCTACACCTCACAAAATGAAATATGGAAGTATGGTAATACGATGACCATAAAAGTTACTGCAGTCTAATGCAGCACATTTTTTTTGTAATTGTGAAAGATACACTTATTTCTAACCTTCAAAGTTTCTGAGATAACAGACTTAAAGTCCTGACAACCCTAGGACTGCTACTGTAAGTTGCAATGGTTCCCCCTGGAAAACATCCAGGTAACAACCAATGTGTCATCTAGTTTGCAGGTGAAGTATCACAACGAATTAGTCCCCCCAAATTCTTCTTAAAAATGCTATAGGGTGTATTTACACCATTTTTTTCCATGAGAAATGTGTCCTACACAGAACAGATGATGATATGGTATCATACAGAGACTTTTGTTGGTATTTACTCAGAATAAACTGTGTAATACATGCACTTTCCACTCACTCTTTCAGTTTATCATTTGGAATTCTGTGTTACATTCTAAGAATGCTTCTCCTAAGTAATTATGATTCCTATCATCAGATTTATTTTTCTTCATATATATGGTGGGTTTTTTTCCCTCACATACATATTAGTATACACATTTATATAAAACTATAAATTATTCTGACCAGGTAGATTGAGTCTTTCAGTTGAATATACATGCCTAAATTAAACCTCACTTTGAAGGTAAACAACAAAATAGATGTGCACATATATTTGCAAGGATTGACAACCTAGAATTCCTCATTCTAGGTTGTAGCTGTCTGGCTCTTTAGAAAGTCAATTAGCTGCCTTAATTAAGTACCTTAATAGAGGCCTAGAAGCCTAATATTAAGAACTCATTTAAAAATTCTTGGCTATGTGTTTAAGAAAAACCTTAAATCGCAATGTCAGTTACATATGTACCAGGGCCTTTTTGTTTCACGTACTCATTCTGTAAACACTCAGTAAATGCGTATGTTAGATATTTTCTGAGAAAAAACATGTGAATTGTATTATGAATGTCAGACTAATTTTTGTAAAGAGGCTGCAGTCTGCCAGAGATGTTATACTGAAAACACTTCTAGCCATTAAAGTTATTTTCTGTCCTGTTACATATTCCTCCACTGGCTAAACAATTCAGTGCTCAATTACAGTGGACTGAACCGAAATCAATAGGCTAAATTTTTCCACTTTTCTCATACTTAGTAATATCTTACATTAAACTAGGCATAATAAGTTTACTTGTAAATTAAATACAAGCACAAACAAGAAATAGAATGGTTTTTTTTTTTTTTTTTAGTAAAAGTAACCAGAAAGGGTGGAGTTGTTGGTACCATTGTGTTTAACTACTTAAGCAGCGTTTAACTGCAAAGTTGCATTTAACTGCATAAGCCACAGATGGTATAGCCTCAGCCTGTTTTTTCAACCCAATGAACATGTGTGGCAGTTATTAATGGGACAGACATTAATTCAGCTCCCACCTCTTAGAAATCTTTGTTGGTTTAGCAGATATTACTTATTTTGTGAGGAATAGGTAAATTGTTTACTTACAGGATAATCTAACAAACAATTCCCAATTTTGAAGAAAGGATTTTCTTTTTAAATGCATAGCTTATAAGAAACTAAAATAATGAATGAACAAGCCAGGAGCAATCTTACTATAGCATAATAGAAACAGAAAATAGAAAAGTTTTTGAAAATTTTTTTTAGAAGGAGTCTTCATTAGTGTCCTTCCCATATATACTGCCCTTCCCAACTGCAGCTACCCTTTGTCTTTCACTCTCTCTCCTTAACTTTATAGCTGGCTGTAAAAGGGCATCAGTTACTCAGAATAAGAAGTCACACACAAAGCAGCTCTGCTCTTCTCTTTCTCCACCTCTTCTCCAGCGGCTGGACAAGATGTGGGTCTGGATGGGCCTCAAGCGCCCAGAGCGCTGCACAGCGGCAGGCGGATTTCTGGTCCTATTAGGGTCCTGGAGAGGGCTGCTGGGGCAGCGAGCCTGAGAGCTAGTCAAAGGAGAGAAAAGTGGATAGTGGTGGATGTGGGAGCACAGGGAACAGCTCCCGGACTTCATGCGCCAACACGGACCTGCCTCTTCAGCCTTCCCTCCGACAGGAGAGGTAGCAGTGAGAGCTGGCAGGGCCAAGGATCTTTTTTGCCTTTTTGACTTGTTTGGCTTCAAGTGCTATTGCCTTTTTCTGCTGCCTTTCCTATGGTGCTGAGGGTACAGCTTTTAAACATATTGATCATTTTCTTTACAGAATAAGAATTTTAATTTTATGATGTATTGATAAAGACATAGATAAAAGTAGTAATGTTTCAGCTGTTGTAATATAACGACAAGAGAGCAGCAAGGATCGTAAGCAACAATAAAGTTCTTTATGAGACCACTGATGTAGCAGGAAAGAAAGAGAGAATTTTTTGTTCAGCATCCCTGAAAAGACTCAGCTGACCTTTCCTGTTACACTAGTGGTAAATGTAATGGGAATTGTTAAGGGCACTCTTCTCTCTTTGTTCTGCAGAGGTTAACTGCTGGTCACCTCCTTCTGCTGTCACCTCTCTCTACTCCACAGGTGCTAACTATTCTTTTCTCTCATGTGGTCTGATTGATTACCATAATTACATTATTCTCAGAGCAACTGTAACTGGTATTTAGTTTGGATTTCGTTGGTTCTTGTCAGACCTGATGAAAGGATTCTGAATATGTGCGTGAATATGCATGCATATATGTATGCATTGTCAAAATCTGTCAGCTAGAAGCTACCAACAGCTGAGAAAGATAGGCTTAACTCTAGTACCTTGAGTTTGCACATTGTCTGTCTATGTATCCATCTATCTGATCTCCTATCTGTCAAGATAGTGTGCAATAACCTTCAACATCTATATGCTTTACAGTGCTGTTAGTGATGAGTTGTTAAAAGTGTTGTAAGTTACTTTTTTCCTTTATACCTTGCATAAAACAGTTGTCTTTGATTCTTCATATTGTATAGTTTTCCCTTTGATTTCCTCCAGCCGTAGAAACAGCACTGGAAACTTTCTGTTTCAAAGGAATTCAAATTGTATATTTTATATCCATGTGTGTTCAAGTATGGCATAGCAGCGTAGTGGAATTTTTCTGGAAAATGTTGCTAAAATGGCACAGCAGGACACAAGAGGCATAAATGATCAATTAGTTACATAAATAACTGACAGTTTATACAATTCATTTTGAAAATACATGTTTTTCTTTTTATATACCTCATGAAAAGAATAATATAATGTATGCATACTATGTTAGGAAATAACCACACATATGGTCATGCTCCTATATAAAATTGAAATAAGATGGAATGACGAATTGTTCTTTTTCCTCCGTTACAGATGGGAATAACTTATATGAAAATGCTTTTTGTCAAATGAGAAAGCAAAGCAAAGAAAATACAGGAACGAAAACCATTCTAGGTCTATACTCCAGTATGTACAGAACTGGTCCTTTTCCAGACTAGAAAATCTGAGACCGTGGCTACGTAATACTTGTGAGTACAGTGCAAATATCCCCAAGCCAGGACTCAAAGAGAGCTCTGACACAGCAGGGTCTTTGCCATACGCCCACGCTTATTACCCAGGTGGAAAGGCAGACCACGCAGTCTGAACCCAGTGAGGTGTGGATGCCACCGGACAGCTTCTGGGATCAGATACGTGTATCTGCATATTGCTGGCCCAGCAGTGTTGGACTGTGCTTCCGTGTTTAAAACAAACAAACAAAATACCAAACAAACAACCAACAAACAAACAAACAGAAAACCGAGGCAGCAGGTAAGTTCAGCGTTGAACTGGTGATCATTTACATTGCTTAACTGATGGCACTACTCTTGATGGTATGGCATTGTCCACTGTTTATCACCACCCTGAGATAATGTCCAGACCAGGTTCAGGAGAGATCTCTGTCTACAGGTAATATGGATAAGATTGTTTTAGACTTTAAACAATCTTCCAACAAAACAGGCTTTACATCATCAGACAGCCATCCTTGTCCCAAAGTGAAGTACACATAGCTGTGATTTCATCTTATACAAACACAGCCCTTATATTAAATCAGGCACTTTGAATGGAAAAACAAGATGAATGAAATATAGGAATTATATTTTTAACCTACATCTAATCAAGGTCCAAATGCTTTGGTGTGGTCATCGTCAGTTTCTGCTGCTTGACTTCAGGGCCAAATAATGGTCCCTGGCTCTATTTTTTTAGCAGCATAGACAGATACACATCATGATAAAACGACAAATAAGGTGCAGTGCAGCAAAGCTTCTGTTTAACCTTTAATATATATTTAATGAGTTTAAAAGCAATTACTACAGACAAACTAAATTTCACAGGTGAGAAAAGTAGTTTTAACCTGGAATGTACACTACCCTTCCTGTCATATGGCAAATTTAACATTGTTCTAATGCATTTTTAAATGAGCAATTTAGATTTAGTTTGAGACCTAAAGATTTCTGTCAGGGAAAGAGAGAGTAATATCCCAGCAGGAAATTTTTTTTAGACTGACATGACCTTATCAAAGTCTACAGTCATTCATAAGCTGTTCAAGAAAACATATCTTCTAGAAACTTTACAGAAAATACTTCTGAGTTCTAAAAAAAAACCAGTAGAGAATAGGTATTATAGGTTCCCCTCTCTACTGATCCACAGAGAACGGGTTGTTAGAGTCCTCAGCTGCAGAGTCATGGATTTTTAGTTCAAGGTTTTAACACAGGAGGTCTCCAGTTTGATCCTCATGTGTCACCCCAGCCTAAGGCTGTCATGAAGGCACATTTGTAAAAGTGTACAAAACAGTGCAGAGAAAAATGCAGTCTGAAGTAAAAACAAGTCAATCAATATTGTTTCAGAGAAAAAGACGACTGTAATAAGTCATGAAGAATTAATATTAATTTACAACTGTGTGGAAACAAAAAGAGAAATCATGCCTGGGGCCATGACCCTCCAGCTGCACTGTTTATTTTCAGAGCTGTTTTCCTTCCTGAGCCCTGTTGAGATTTTTTACATTTATTTATTTATTTTGGAAAAACATAATAAGCTGTTTCTCATAGGAGACATGTCTCTGATGATTTTAGGGAAAACGGTTGGTATTTTTTTACTCCCTGATTTTAGTTTGTGGGCAATGATGGTTTTTTCCTGTTCCTCTCAATCATTCTATCATTTGCTGACTCACTGAGAGCCCACAGAATGCTAGATAGTTAGCTATTTTCTTTGAAAAACTACACACACGTGGGGAGAACAGTTTCAGCACAGAGCGTCATTTATATTTTATGTTTTGCGGTTCTTTGTGGATTTAATTTAGAAGTAATTCTGTCCTGTTTGGGTCTTCTCCCTCTCTTTGGCAATTTCCTTTCATGACATATATTATGCCTACATCAGCGTATTGATTTGCAGAATACCTCTGCTGTTCGGAGGTGCATAGTCTTCATTTGCTGCTCACAGCCATGACTGTGACTGGGATTTTATCACGCCATCTGTTTGAAACTTAGACCTTCCTTGAAGACTAGAGGAAAAATATGCTATCATCAGAGCCGAATTTTTCTGGTCAAATGAGTATCATTAAGATGTATGAGGCAGAACCTGACAGATCATCTAGGATCCATTTTTCAGCAGTAGAAGCTAATTACGCTGATCTTACAAGTAAGCTAGAGAGAGTATATTTGATTGTTTTTCACTGGACAACTCTCTGTAAGAAACTCTAATACTTGATATTAAAGTAATGCTTCATAAGATCTGCTGTACTGGATAATAAATAACAGGAAAATTCTGGTGCTCCTCAGAGGAGGGAGTTTATTAAGAGAACTACGTGGAGAGATATTGCAGCTGTAGTGAGACCTGCAGTTTTGGGCATAGCGACTAGCTGCTGCTGCTGCTGCAGCTTGTCCCGAACTCTTCCCTCTTGCTACCCATTCTCCATTCTTTGAGCGCCATTCAGTTTGCCTTGCTAGAGGAAGAGATCAGCTTAGTTAAACGTAGTCTCTTAGTCCAATTTTGTGACCAGTTTGTCATAGGTTATAATTTTGTGAAATTGAAAGGCATTTGGAATAAAATTTTGCAAGTGATTTCTCTGCCTCAGGCTGAATACTTTTTACGTACGGAAAAATACATTGTTTCATTTGCGTTCAAAACGAGATTATAAGCATTTCTGGAAATCACTGGTTTTTTCCATGCTTTGTGATATGAAGTTTGGTAAAAAGGTGGATAACATTTGCATTGAGGCTAAGTTTTTATTTTCCTCTGCAGTAAATAACCCTGATACTCATTGTGATGTCCATTCTGTACTCCGTGTGAAGCAGGAAGTCTATAGAAAAAATGTTATAAATGAGTAATGAATGCCTATGTACACAAAAGACTTGCAAAATAAAGTTACACAAGCAACGTCAAATCTGTCATTTCTTATCATCTCAACAACTGTTTTTGTGCCATCTGTAGTGTGGTAGCATGGTTTCTGGGGAAGTCTGCACATATTTTTAATATGCACTTGATAACTACAAAGTTTTATATGGTATCTACAATAGAAAAGTGGTAGATTTCTCATTTCTTTTGAAACCTGGCTATCACTTACCCAAGCCCTAGAGAAGGAATTCATATCACCTAATTTAAACATTCACACTGTAAACATTTCTATCTGAGCTAGTCGCTATATACTCCTTTTATAGTTGTTCCTCAACAGAGACAGAGAGTCACTTTTAGATACATTTTATCTGCTTTAAATGCCTATTTTGATATGAAATGAATTATGTTGAGGAAGTGTATATTTTTTCTGTATTAACTTGAAACGAAGTTTAGGATGACCGGCTCAGGTGTAGAAGTCTGCAGTGTATACAGCTACACTTGATACAATGTCCGCTACAGGAAACCGCTAAAAGAAACTTGGGGTCTGTCTTTGCACTTAATAATCTCATTGCATAGACCTGCCTTGGAAAAATGCTTCTGTGATTTAATCTAGAATGATACAGTTATTTATGCATCCAGTTGCTATTATTAGCTTCAGTGTCTCTTCCCTTTTTATGTTTGCTGCTGATTGTGGAAGGAGGTAGTAAGCATTCATTTACTAATCGTCTTATTAATAGCCAATTCTATTAGTGAAGGAAAACAAGCATTTCACTTCCTCGGTTTGTTCATTTTCATTTCCTCCTTATTAACACGTTGCCCTTGTCACTCAAAGAAGATCTCCATACAGAGCTAAAACCAGAGAACTCCAAGACTGTTCTTCTTGTTTTGTGTAAACCTCTTTACATTGCCATATGCACTCCTAGATAGAAAAGATTTGGCAAGGTTGTGACGTTTTGTTTTCTGGAGGCTTACCCTGAGAAAGCAAAGAGTCTGGGGTGCACAGCAGCCATAAACTCTACTGTTCTTATTTGAAACTGGGAGGGCTTAGCACTTCTGAACGATTTAGGGCCCATTGTCTTTCAAAATCAGCTATCCCTCCTTCTGTATATAGTAGAAAATTGTGTATGTCATTTTAGGAGCCATACCTTTAAGATCTTGAAGTCTGTTATCAAATCTGAGTCGCATTACAGTGAAGGGGAAAATATAGTACTTTGAAACTGCAGTTCAACTTCTTTCAAATCCCAAGATATTCAGGTTTTAATCCTGGGGCGGGGGGGGGGGGGGGGGCGTGTGGAGGGAAGATATTCTTATTACAAATGTAATAATGATTGCAGCCCTCCATTTGAAAAGACTATGTTAGCCCAGAGAGCTATCAGTGGGTCATTGATAACCAGTCATGGAATAACACTCTTGTGGGTAGAGTTCCAGTCTGAGAGGGGCTTCTGCACCCAATGAGGCACTGGCAATCACAGTCTTTTTGGAAAGTCTTGCTAGAGGGGCTTCATTGCAGTTTACAGTCATATAACAAGTTTCTTTTTTCATAGCAGTCACATTTTGCTTCACCCTCTTAGAGGCAAGTAACAAAAAGGCTCTTTCTCATGTTTTACACAACACTGCTGCAATAGAGACACCTTTCCTGACACACAAGAAGATGATCTATGTAAATAGAGGAGAATTACTAAGAAGAGGAACTTAGAAGTTTCAGAGGCAGGGAGGGAAGGACACTTTTGCATGGTCAGATACCTTTCTGTGGAAAGGAAAGGATACATAGAGAAGTGCTGACCAGCTGGATTCATTTGCTATACGATCACTAGCGCTTGGTTCAGAAAATGGGTCAACAACATTAAAGGCCAAATACTTCCACTAAATACCTCTTGCCTCTGGGAAACATTTCAGTTTGAAAAGAACAACTTTTGCAATGAAGTACATGTTAAGTACAGTGTTATAATCTCTTCTGCATTTCAGTGGAGTTTCAGTGGCAGGCCAATACATGTGGAAGTGATAACAAGCATGATAGCTATGATGGATTTTTTTTTTTTTTTTTTTTTTTTTTTTGTTAAATGATAGACATACACCTTGGCATTGAAGAGATTTTAGTATACATTCCAACAAGGGGTGGATTCCTTTGAGAGGAAAGGGACTAATCAGGTTAAAGGGGTTGATTTAATACTACATTATAAATCAATAAAGTGAAGTCAAGAGATTCACACAAAATATATTAATGAAGATTTTTTTTTGAGACTTCTAGATGCCACAAGCTCCCTCTGTATCTGCATTGACATAATTGGAACTGGGACTTATTTAGCACTATTCAAGTTCTTTTATTGGAGCTGATTATTATTTCAGCCTAAGACTTGTTCAGCACAGTAGGGAGGTCTAACATAGCATGAGCTAAGACCATTAAGGTTCCATGGTTAAGATACTCATTTTAGCCTTTATGTAATATTTTAATGCAATATTTATCAGAATCTACAGTGAAGACAAAAAGTATTTGCCTGAGGAGTTTATTTACTATTCTTTTTGCAGATTCTCTTAGAAATATAATAAAGACAGGAATCATTTGTTAATCTTTTTCTTTTAATGGAGGTTAATTAGAGGATTTTTTATTATTATTTTATGGGAACTGTCAAGTATGTGTATAAATGTGTTATACAGAAAACCTGTTACAGCCACATTCCTAATATACAGGCCCAGACCACGAGTGGTGAAACAAGAAGAAGCAGTAAAAGTATAATTCCTCCTGTTGCTTCTCAAACACATGGTCTTTCACAGAAATTTAAGGGATTCTGATTTCTAGTGCGCATTAACTCTTTCCTGTTTCTTGATCTGAGTTCCATTCTGTGGGACGGAGCAGACAAATGTTCTTTGGTCCTCATTCTGCTGGAAATACATACTGAAGTCCCAGAAGATGATGCTTCTCCCTCCATTTAAAGCCCTAGAAGAGACTCCAAAGACTATCAGTGTTCTTGGGGCAGTGAGGTTGATGATTGCCTAACTGCAAGGGCGATAACATTTAATACTGTAACAAGGAACTTAAAGGGATGCATTCTGTGAGGTACCAAGTGATTTTAACTCTATCTAAACTCAGTGGGAACAGAAGGGAGTCAGCACACATTTGGATTATGTCCCGAGATACTCTTCTATGCTTCAATTTCTCATATGAGTTGAAAGCCTGTAAATAAAATGCAATGAAGTGAATTTAATCTAATAATAACAATGCATAGCAATCAGAAATGTTCCATAGTAAAAGCAATGAGATTCTCACGGAAATGGATTGAGCAACGGATCTCATTTGAGTTACCCACACAGCCTCCATTAACAAAGCAGCAAGCGCAGCACAAATACCATAACAGCTGAATGAGGTACAAATGCGCTTTTCTTATTCAGTGAACCTATTTCAACCTCCTGCATTGGTTGAAAAAAAACATTTGTACATCAACACAGTAGCAATTCGTCACTATACCTTCAGAAAAAAAAAAAAATCTGAGTAGTGTAATTTACCAATAAAAGAACATCCTTTTTGTGTCCAGTGAAACATTCCTTATATTATTACTGGAACTTCGTTGGTAAAATTTTGCATCCATTGTCATCTGTGTGTACACAATGACTTTCAGTTAACCACATAAAATTATGTGGTTACAGTGGGTAGTTTTGGAAGCCTTTACTTCATTGAGCTGTTTGGCTTATTGTGCTCTGTTTTCTTTCTTTCTTTTCTTTTTAGTTTCCAGGAAATACTGTACATTATGGGAGAAGATACTTGCCGCTTTTC
Organism: Phoenicopterus ruber ruber; assembly: GCA_009819775.1. Classification (NCBI taxonomy): domain Eukaryota; kingdom Metazoa; phylum Chordata; class Aves; order Phoenicopteriformes; family Phoenicopteridae; genus Phoenicopterus; species Phoenicopterus ruber. Next base: position 181,217,701 of record CM020215.1, on the reverse strand, counting down.
TTGAATTTAAAATAAATTCTTTGTTAAATAATACATAAAATTACTTTTCAAGCCTTTTTTCCTTAATTATTCTCAATCTCTAACATAGGAGTATTTGACCTATGTCCTAGGTGCTGTACACTGCTCCCAGGACAATTTGTTTCATTCTGTTTGTGGTGTTGTATGCCTGTCTCCCGCGTCACATTTTTGGGTCCTGTGTTCAATGTTATAGCTGGTACATATTTGGTGACAGGATGACAGAGGATGTGGCATCCCCAATACCATTCACATTCTTTCTCATTAACTTTTACAATTTTTGCTGTTCTGCTTTATCCGACTCCTGTAAGGAGCAAGAAAAACTAATATGTGTATAAAAGTCAGATATATAGTGTAGATGCCAAATACCTAGTCTTGTGGAGCAGGAGAGCAGTACTCAGACTCTTTTGCTCATGGGGGACCACAGGGCCTGTTTTAATTTCTTTAGTCTGTTTATAAAGCAGACGGATCAGTTTTGTTAAACTATTTCTCACTCAGGAAAATAAGATGATAACATCCTGCTTCTCTGTGGTTCTTTCTGGCTTTCACTATTTCCAGACCTCACAACATTTAGCTCTTCTCTAAAGCTCTATCATCATCTGAACTTTCACTTGCAATCTGCCTGCTTTTCTAAGTTATTTGCTGAAAAAGGAAAGCCTGAAAAAAGAAAACAAATGTTCAGAAACAGAATGGGAAATGCTATACAGACGGGGTTTTTTTTGTCTTACATTGAATTACTTTAAGCGATTCCATGGTTATTTTTCGGTCTCAGCCATGATTTCTGAACGCTTGCAATAATCACAGCTTTCTTTCTAGACATATTCTAATCTATGTTAGAGGTGCTTCACTCCTGCTTTCTGAACTCTTTCCTAGAGCATGTGATTTTCATTGCCTTTCCTTCAATAATTCAACAATTAAAATGTGTTCTTGAAATTGTACTGGTTCCATCATGGTAAAATTTTTTATCATACAATCATTGTCTGCTCTTCATAGCTTCCTCTTTCTTTATTGCATTTTTCACTGCACTTTATTATAATCAATCAATCAGTACTGCTGCCTTTCCCCATCCTATTCCATCACTTTAAGCCATTTTTCCTTCTCTCTCACAAGCCATCTGTATAAAACATCATTTGTCTTGTCTATCTATTACCAAAAGTGCATTTCCAGTCTTTCACTGGAAAAAGTTTCCCTGTGTAAGGGTATTTTCTTTTGTAGTCTTTCTCTTTTCTGACTCAAGAAAGCCTCACTACATACATTGAAGGACTATATAAGGGAAACTTTATGTGAATAAGATTAACTTTCTTCATAGTAATTAGTATGGGGCTATGTTTTGGATTTGTGATGAAAACAGTGTTGATAATACAGGGATGTTTTCATTACTGCCGAGCAGTGCTCACACAACGTCATGGCCTTTTCTGCTTCGCCACCCCACCAGTGAGGAGGCTGGGGGGGCACAAGAAGTTGGGAGGGGACACAGCTGGGACAGCTGACCCCAACTGACCAAAGGGATATTCCATACCATATGACGTCATGCTCAGCATATAAAGCTGGGGGAAGAAGAAGGAAGATGGGGACGTTTGGAGTGATGACATTTTTCTTCCCAAGTAACCGTTAGGCATGATGGAGCCCTGCTGTCCTGGAGATGGCTGCACACCTGCCTGCCAATGGGAAGCAGTGAATGAATTCCTTGTTTTGCTTTGCTTGCGTGTGCAGTTTTTGCTTTCCCTATTAAACTGTCTTTATCTCAACCCATGAGTTTTCTCACTTTTACTCTTGCAATTCTCTCCCCCATCCCACTGTGGGGGAGTGAGTGAGCAGCTGTGTGGTGCTTATTTGCCAGCTGGGGTTAAATCACGGCAGAGAGAATGGTATGTCCATGTGGCCAGCTTATAGGCTTGGTAGAGGTTTTTGTTTCCTTCTTGGAAGAACATAGGAGTATTAATTTTTAATCTCCATACTAAAATTTTTTAAGAAATGCACACTAAATTGCAATCTTTATAACAAGCATTTCTGAAGAATCTACAAAACTTGATTGTGATGCCATATAATTGAGATTCCATGTTTAATCTCCCAATTTTGGAAAGAGAAAATAAAACAAGCACACATAGTATGATGAGACTGACTGAATAACTTTCAAAGTTTTGGAAAAATGCTCAAGAAAAAAGATTATGCAAGCAGCTAACTGTAACATGGATTAATATGCAACATGCAAAGATAGATTTACAAATAGATCAAGTCTATCTAAGAGAATACATTTTCTTGATATGATATTTATTTTCTAGAAAAGAGGTCTTTAGGAAAGATGCTTTTGATGAAATCTTGGACTTTTTTAATGACCCTGAAGAAGATGGTGCTTAGTGTAAGTCAGAAGGTGAAGAACTTGACCAAAAGGAGACTCAACAGTAATGAAATAAGAATTCTTGTGCTGGAGGAAGAGGAAAGGTGAAGTTACTTAAGCATGAATTTGATGTTGCACTTTTACTGAATTTTCTTTATTGAGAAAAAAGAGTAATATCTTAATGAAACGCCCTGATGACATGAAGACACCATTACCACAGAGCGAGATTGGAATGAGTGGTGTAGTACAGAATAATGTTCATGAAAGATGTTTGTTTATATCTTGTCTATCTATTGTTTTGGTAATGTGGAGTTTATTAATTTATCCTTTTCCTGCCTAGAATCCAGAACTTGTTTTGTGTGTGTATATGTATTAAAAAAATATATTTTTTATTGTATTACTGGGCTCTCACTGAAGAGGATGAAAAGGAATATAAAAAAGTGCAAGGACTAACTACAAGTTTTTCCACACCCAGGATGATGATCACACTAAAAAGAGTAGAAGATGGGTATATTTGCAAGTTAAATAGTCAGTTTGAACCACCAATATAGACATAAAATAAGCAATTGCGATTCTAGAGTGCATCAGGCAAAGTATTTTCATGTAATTTTAATGCCTTTTCACAAAGCCTAGGATATTTTTTGTCTGTAATAATTTGTAAGAATTTGTTCAAAGATTGTCGTCATGAAGTCAGTCCACAGTACATCTATAGAAGGGCTATTACAGTGAAAAAAAAGGGAAGACTCTAATTTACTGAATAGAAAAAGAGAGCTTGGCAAACCATAGATTGAGAGAATGTATGACTGCTCTCTGAAAGTATATCACAGAAGTCAATATCAGATAAAGGTTAGAAAAAAGATGTAAGCCCAAAATACAAAGCTAAAGGGCAAACTTAAGCAAAAGAAAAACAGATTTTAAAATGGATGCAAAATCAGCAGACTTCTAACTGTTGAAAGACTGAAATAGTAGAATATATTCCAATAAGAATATCAGGAGCAAACTCGATAAATATTTTTTAAGATGGAAGTATTAAAGATAAGAAAGTTATGTAATCCCTTGCACTGGCACAGTCAAGTCATTTGACTAGATGTCTCAGGAGACTCCTCCTTCTTCCGTGTTTTACTCAGATTTCTGAGCTTCTCGTATCCCTCCTGTGTCCTCCTGTGCTCTATCAAGGACTGTGACCAGTCAGGTACCACCCATAAAGCCCATCATGTCCTGCAGTTACAGCCACCACACTTCTGAATTGTTAAAAAGCTACAAGGACACATTAGACCTGGAATCTGGCCACAGTCACCAAGATCTACCTTTTTACACTTTGAAATATTGGAATATGCTACTGTTTACTTCCCTAAGAAAAAAAAAGTTATAGATATCAAATAAATTAAAAAAAATAAATAAATAGAAATTAAAAAAAAATTAAGAGGTATGTACAATCTACCTGAGGTGGCATTTATTTTGTAACATACTTGTGTAAATAAATACATGTACTAGTCTAATCTTACTCTTTTTTCTGTTTTTATACTTCTATTCCTCCTAACAGATACTGTCATCCTCAGGAAAACCTGTTAACCATGTCTATACCTTGGTTAAGGTAAAAAAGGAAAAAGCAAACACAACTAATTTTTTCTTCTGTAATTTTTGTGGACAGAACAATATATTTGATGTCAAAACAAAGTTTGAATTTTGATTCAAAATGCTGTTTAAGATGTTTAGTTCTGTGTATACCAATAAGTGAAAATAGCCACTAAAAATTATTATTTTTTAAAACACTAGAATTTCATTCATAGAAACGTGTAACTGAATTTTGCGGCAGTGAAGAAACCGAACAAGAACCCAATGCAATATGCAGCACTTCTGAAAGGAAGGAATTATTATGATTCCTCTTTTAGAGATGAGGTGTGGCATGGAGAAGTGACATGATTTGCAAGAGATCACACTGTAGTCTGGTGGAGATACAACCTTGGGTTTCTGACTGCTGTTAACACAAATAAAAATTGCTTTGGTAATGCAAGCTCATTTCCAGTACACAGAAAGTTGGTTAATAATGAACCATAAAACCATTGCTCAGTCAAGCATTGCTGGAAATCACTGTTAGTGGGTTTGCAAGATAATATTTAGGACCTGAGATACTTCTTATCCGGTTGCCATACTTCACCGTTCTTCTTAGATTTCAAAAAGATTCAAAAGATAGGTAGTGAAATATTACATAGCTATGTAGCCTTTCAGTGAAGCTCTTGTAATGTAAATTTGACCTCGGATTTATCCTGAATCCACATAATGAAAGCTAGAGGTTCTGTGCAGGAGAATAATGAAAAGTAAAGAAAGTGAATATAATCCAGATACAGTTCATAATGTAATTGTACCAAGGCAAATGTCTTGCCATGGTGTGAATTTAAAACCCAAAATCAAGTGAAGGTCATTTTTAAGTTCTAGACATTTCCTAAAAATATAGCAACCTCTATGGATGATTTAGTTAAACATATATAATTCTGTGATTTCTTCTTTTATTTAACCATATTTTTAGCTTTAACTAAATACTACATGAAATATCCCCTATCATAAATTTTATTAGCCTTATTTGACTTTTAGCTTCTCAACAAACATGAAGACTACAAAAAATTCCTTTAACTTTAATCAGGAAGCAGCTATGTAAAATCAATTTGTATTATGTTTATACATTCCCCTTTCCATCATTGTACTTAAAAAACAAAAGTGAAAATATGCTATTCATACTCTTTTCATACATTCCCATCCTCTCTGTACATATGCATGTGTATGTATGTATGTGTGTTACAAAAGATTAGATGTTTTACTTTTTGGTAAGAAAACATCAATCCTCATGTAAATACAAGCCATATTAATACAATCTATAGCCATTTATAAAATAATTGCACTGTAGTGTTTACTAAAATAAATTGAGTGACAGTCATTATATTTATTATTATATATTATTATTACTATTAGTTTCCAGTGCAAAAGATACCCTTCACAGAATGATGAAATTATGTGAAACTGATTCAGGTGGTATTTGCACAGGTCACATTGGGTTATAAGTGAAATCCTACTTATTTCATGAATAAACACAGATAGATGAGCAAGTTTACAGTATGGGTTAACTGCAGAGAAGTTTGAAATATGAGTCAACTGCTTGAAATGCAAAGCATAATTTACAGGGAGATGTCACTTACATTGTATTACTGGAGAAATGCAACTACGGTCCGTGCTATCACCCAATGGAACAACACAATAGAAAGTAAGTTTAGTATTGAAGAAAGGCAGCTTGATTGAGAGCAGGTAACATCAGATATTTTGGCAATAACAAAGCATTTGCAATATGCTTTGAAGAATAGCTATACTAGAGTTTGAGTCCAAAAAAAAGAAACAAAAGAGTTGGCAGTATTAATGGATGGAGCTGAAGAATTTCAGTCCATAAAGTTTTATCTGATAATTAACATTTTATTATCAAAATAAGCCAAGAATTTTGTTGCCAGTTTAATTAGAAAGTTTTGATCACACAACATCGTGGTTCACAGGTGGATCACAGAACACAGTGGGATGGGGGAGAAAACTGGAAGGATAAAAGTGAGAAAACTCATGCGTTGAGATAAAGACGGTTTAATAGGTAAAGCAAAAGCTGTGCACATAAGCAAAGCAAAACAAAGAATTCATTCGCTACTTCCCATTGGCAGGCAGGTGTGCAGCCATCTCCAGGAGAGCAGGGCTCCGTCATGCCTAACGGTTACTTGGGAAGAAAAATGTCATCACTCCAAACGTCTCCCCCTTCCTTCTTCTTCCCCCAGCTTTATATGCTGAGCATGACGTCATATGGGATGGGATATCCCTTTGGTCAGTTGGGGTCAGCTGTCCCAGCTGTGTCCCCTCCCAACTTCTTGTGCACCCCCAGCCTCCTTGCTGGTGGGGTGTGGTGAGAAGCAGAAAAGGCCTTGGCTCTGTGTAAGCCCTGCTCAGCAATAACGAAAACATCCCTGTGTTATCAACACTGTTTTCATCACAAATCCAAAACAGAGCCCCATACTAGGTACTGTGAAGAAAATTAACTCTATCTCAGCCAAAACCAGCACACAGAAAAATATATATTTTTTAATTCCAATGTTCTGGAATTAAAAGAACTTGCTTTATAACATATTAATTTTAGATTTTTGAAAATAAATGAACAATGAAGTTATTTAATTTCTGAATAATCTACTCAGACACTTGCAAGCATCATCGATAGAACTTGATTTTTTCAGTTCCGTCTAGCTTCACCTGAAACAAAAAATATTGCAGATTTTTAAAATAGTCATAGACCAAAAAGCTACCAAATAAACCATTTTCCCTTAGCTTCACACAGAAGTCTGCGTCAGTGCTCAGTTCCAATAATGGTTTATAGTAATTTCGCTAGCTGTTGCTAAATGGCCTGAGGATTGAAATGACGAATGTGAAAAGTCCTAGCAGAGTTCATTTTTTAATTATGGAAATTGCCTATTCCAGAAAGTATGTTTTCTTTTTCCACTTTACATACTTTATGCTGTAGCCAGAAGGTTCATAGTTTGGCACGGGTGCTCTCTGAGATGTGTATACAGTTGCTATACCAATTGCCACCTGAGAAAGGCTGTTATTAGGTTTTGTATAAGCCTTTTGGTAACAGACTGGCTTTTGATATTTATTGTCTTATGTGTCTTTTTTGATGGAAGGGAGGCTAAACTTGTTTTTAAACAAGACAGCTGTCCCAAAAGAGACAAGAAACAGTAAATGCCTAAACCCTTAAAAATAATGTGTGACCTGTTCAGACATATTGTTAAAAAAAGTACAGATATTTGTCTTGTGAAGCATTTCAGCTTTTTTAGACTAAAACAAGGTTAGCATGTATCTGAGTTTTTATATAAATTTGGAAAAGTATAAATCCATATGTTTTCTAAGAAGAGACACTTTATTACAGCAAAGAAAAATGTGTTGATCTACACTGTAGTGATTAGACCATTTGTCAAATACTGTTACTGTTTGCGATAACATTTACAGGTCACACACACAAGTTCCAGCTCCCATTGGAATCAGGACTTTGAAACGGAATTTATCCCCCTGAATTCAGGAGATTGATTGAAATGATTAACTTTGGCAAATTTCTTTAAACTTCTCTAAATCTCCTCCTTTTGCTGCACCTTTCAAAATGCAATATTATTGCCTAATTGAAAAAAAAAAAATAGAATAGAATAGAATAGAATAGAATAGAATAATGGTGTAATGCATCTGCTTTTACTGAAGTTTCTTTATAAAACTGCTGCCTCCTTCAAAGTATACATGTCTCAAGAAGGGTCTTACTACTTTTCCATGTTAGATCCAGTCTGCAGAATGGTGCATCATGGAGGGTTTAATTATTTCCCAGCTTCCTTTTTTCACAGTTTACATGTTATTACATGTTATTGAAAAAGCTCAAAACTCATATTTCTGTATATGAGGATGAAATTATTTGGATCAAAATGTACCTTTTGTCATTGCTGAAACAGCTCATATCTACAGGGAATGGTAATCCCACATATTATATACCATTCACTCCAAGCTGTTCCTTGTGCAATTCCCACTGCTTGTCTCCTGTATATTACCTCTTGAACATCAGCTCCAGCAAACAGCTCCGTACAGTTGATTGTACTTGTGTTTTTCAGGGCAACATGAAGTTTGCTCATACTCTGTTTCTCTTTTGCTAGCTTTGCCCTTTGAGTCAGAAGAAAGATGAGTAGGTGTGTCAGAAGCAGGGACCACTTACCTAAAACACTAAATTAGCTGCATCACACCCACCTTGAACCTCTATATCTACTTTCAGCAGAAAGAATTAGAAAGTCAGGGCGATGAATCTTGGTGCTTAACTTTTTGGTACTGCAGTAGCAAGTGTCACAAAATCTGAAATTCATTGTTGGATTTAGACCATGACCTTTAGAAAATCAAGTGTTCTTACAGTCCCTGCTGCTGAGTGCATGAGTGTAAGCTCACTGATGAAAATGTGGTTGCCTGTAGTTCAGGGCAAAACTTGACCTCTAGTTTTAAAGTGACAAGGCTGATGCTCAGTTCCAAAATGCGCCTGTGAGACTGCTGGATTGATTATCTTGTTAGCTTTAATAATAGGCAAATTGACTGCTTCATAAAAATCAAAAATAACTTTTTGTCTAATGTACTAGAGTAGGAAAATACCAGATATTTTATAAGCAGAGAATAAAATTAATTCATAGATATCCATCTGAGAAATGTGATTTATATTAAAGCAAACCAAACCAAAGTGTTTTATTAATACACAAAATACCTGCCTCACCAGGACTGAAAATTCATCATTATATGATGAAAGTAATAAAGATATTTGGAACAATACAAAGCATGACAGAATCAAAAATACTGAAGCATTAAAATCTATTTTGAAGCTTGGTCTCCTATTTATTATTATTCTTCAAAAAAAAAATTGAGGTAAATATGCTCCTGATATATAGTACCTGTGTTCCATGTCACCTTAGTTTGATGATTGAATCTGTAACAGGTTTTGACTTTGGAAAATTACCCAGCAAGTTTGCTAATTATAAGGAGTATAAACACTAACATTTATCGTTTTAGACAACAAACAGTGCAGGAGCATAGAAAACCTGTAAGGCACTAAGGCTTTGAAGACGAAGAACAACCAGTACATACTTAATTTGGGTGGGATTCTTCTTATCTAGCTGCAGACATTGCAATGTGGGCATCTCTGTCTGATGTATGTGCTTTATTTTTGTTGTTTTTTTACAGTCAGATGTAAATTTGCTTTTTTTTTTTAGTTCAATTCAATCAATGTATTTCAGATGTCTGCTTTAAAATGATACATTTTATGCTCTAGAGGTGCCTTTTTTTCCCCAATAGCTGTAAAAGTAACCTGAGATATTAGCTCAGATGTCAAAATCTATGTATGAACTATGAATTCCTAACAGCACTTATTTTAGGTAAGCAAATACATGGACTTACTTAAGGAAATCTTTGTTTCCTTTTCCTCCCTCTGTCTGTTTTCCCCCAAGGAAGAAGCTGATTAAATGAATATTGTTAAAATTTGTTACACACTGGCCAATAACACCACTTTGGACAATACTACGAGATTTCCAGATATCTGAAAGACCAGTGCCCAGAAACCCTAGAAAATTAGGTATAGCACGTGCACAGAGCAATTATTTATCATATTTACAAACTTTGATGAATCCTAGCCAAACCATACTGACATGGTAATCGTTCTGTGTATTCACAGTGAAATCAATACATTTGGGACATGCTAGAATTGCTGTCTTTGCAGGACTGAATTGTCCACGCACACTAGGTGCCTCTGAAGTACCAGGCTTCTACAGCTTTTGCAAAGATATAATACGGTCAGTTTGGGTTTCATGAAAGAGTTCAGCAGGATTTGGTCCTTCATGGACAAAAGTCAATGTCTTTTCTTTGCCTTTTGAAATTACATTTTATTATGTGCTTTACTCCAGATGTTAAGACACCCACACATACAGACTTTTCTTCCAAGCTTTTCCCAGTATGAGTCAGAATTTGACGATGACAAAGATAAGAACAAGTCTGCAAGAAAAAAAAAAAAAATGTTGCAGCAAGCAGAATTTATGCTTTAATCAGCATCTCCTTCATCTGCTGTGATCCACACGTTATGTTTCTGCAAAGTGTAAAGCAGTTTCACTGAAAAAGAAAATGACACTTTTTCACTAGCTGAAAAACAAGTGGGGAAGCATTGCTGAAAAGTGTTCCTCCCTTCCCCCGGCTATTTCATGACACTGGAGAAACAAAACAAAATAGAAGAAAAGAGTAAAAGAAACACTTATAAACTTCCCATCTTTCCTTTAGATAACAACAATCTGTGTAGCCCTAGCTCTGCTCCATGGATGATTCCCTGTGAATTGCACTGGTGTGCTATCTTAAAATGTGCTCAAGGGAGTTAACAGGAAACAAAGTCTTCTGTTTGACATATGAGTTAAAGCAAGAACAGAAGACTGAGATAATCTCTTTTTTTCCACACATTCAGTTAGTTTAAAGGTTAATATGCTATCAAATGAGACAAGGTATGTTTGTTTATGTAGAGTTGGAGGGTTTTTCAGGATCTGCGTAAAATAAGAGCTTGCAACTGGTACAAATTCGCCAAGACTGAACAAAGTATTGAGAATAAGAAAACATTAAGACCATTTCTTAATAATGATGACATTATTCACAAATATAAAACAAGGTTAGAAGTGTTCTGACTTTCTATTTTCTACTGCTTGCATACAAGTAAAATGTTTTCTATAACAAGTAATACCCTGTTAGCACCAATCCACTCCGTCCAACTTGGTTTAGCAGATCTGGGTCCATTGTAGACAAAGGTAAATTGAACACACAATGAATGAACAAGTATAATCTATGTGAGAAACTATACCTTTTTTTTTTTTTTTTTAACAAGCTGAAATCTGCTTTGAAAAAACTCGACTAGAAATTACGCTTTTTCAGATTGACTCAGGAAGATTGGCAGTATGATGGATTAGTATGTAGAAGATAATGAGGCTTTCTGCAATGCTATTTTAAGTGATAAAGCCCTGGCTTGTTAACCCAGAATTGTAGGTGGGCTCGCTCTTGCCTTTAGAGTGTTGCAGTTGAGGGAAGGAGGAGGAGGAGTCAACGAAGCTTAATAGGTATAAATCCAAAAAGATGACAAGATAGTAAAATAATGATAGTATCTGACTGCTACAGTTAATAATAATGACACTAATAATAACCCGTACATCTCTTAAAGTGAAAAAAGCTATATGTGGCATGAAGCTTCTCTTTGTAATTGTCAGCTAAGTAGGTTAAGACAGGTATTGAGCCAAGCCTTGTTTGATCTTTCATAATTTCCATCCAAACAGAGAATTATACATCCAGGAGAACTACGTAGGAACTAGGGTTAAGTTTTACAGAGAATTTTGAAGTCAGATTACAAATGAATAAAACCTTTATTTCTCAAATCTAACTGTGGAATAATAGTCTTTCCTGTGACAACAGTCACCATGAGAATTCCTTGTTAATATGAAAAATATTACCAAATGGTAGGAAATTAAGTGAGTCAATATTTTACTAAAGTGGTCCAAAGCTGAGTTATTGTCCAGCTGGAATATACTGTGTTCAAGGAAATAGAAAAGAAATAGGATGACTAAATATTGCTATCCTTCCTTTACATGAGGTACTCCTTCAAAGACAGACTTCCGAGTATGTTATATCTAAGAAGGCGACAGCCAAAACCACATTCCCAAATACTGGATTTCAGTTTTTACATATATTTTCATCCTTAGGAACATGGAAAGCACCCTACTGTGGCACTGATCTCTCATGAAGCTAGTTGAGGTATTCAGCAAGGCTGATGCATCAGAGGAGGTCAATATTCCACACAATACCCAAGAAACAGTATTGGTTGGAGAGGGGAGATTAATATATAGGAAATAAATGGAAAAAGGGGTTTAAGTTCTCTTCAGCCAGTTGGTTTAAAACCTGAGGCAGGATGCCTGATGTTAACACTGGCAAAATGAAAATCAGCTCAAAGAAATTTTGATAAGCACCTAAAAGTCCACCTGTCTCACTTGTGTTTTATCTAAATGGTAGCACTTCAAGCAAATCATTTGGAAATGCTAGTACCTTTTTAGCTCTCCTCAGCAACAGCATTTATGTGAAGGTCACAAACACAATTTTGAACTGTCTTAACTACAAGTATTACCAAAGTACAGAAATATCAAGAAACTTCTCTACATTTACTTCTGTGTTATATTAACCCACAGGGGCACAGGAAAAGCTTATACCAGAGTTTTCTATCCAATTTATTTTTAATCAGAACCAGGGAAAGGAAAGATAAGCTATGATTTCCCCTTTTTTTCTGAATATGGACAGTACATTTTGTGATAAAGTGATCTGGAGATAGTGGAAAAAGACTCTTCAAGATTTAGATGGGGGCGAAGGATTCTCTCAGTAGGTGCGCTGTAGGAGACATAGACAAAGCACTTCCTTGGAGGCATAGTATTTCTTGGGTTGTGAAGTGCTATTGAGATGCAGTACAGCTGTATGACCCATAGAATAATTCAGGAAAGGCATTGTAATGCTAATTGTCCTTCACAGCAGTTTGTTTTTGGTGGTCTCAAAGGTACCTTTGAGCTAATCAGCCCCTTCACTCTTCTGCTGCATCTGCTGGTTCGTTCATGCCTGTTACAGGTGCAGCACTGAATCTCACATTTATGCTTACAAGGTCAACAGAATTGTTATCATTCAGCCAGTTCATTAAACGCTTGTAAAATCCACTTCAGAATATAATTCAGGTTAATTTCACTAAATACAAAAGACTAGGGGGAGTGGGGCATAAAGAGACAGGAAAGATGGTATTATAAAAAATAACACTCTGTCGTACTGTGGGACAAAGCTGCTTACAGTTGCATCTGGCCTTCAGCTGTGGGTGATGGCCTGTATAAATGTAAAGGCTAAATTAAGAATAAAGGTACAGTTATATAAATTCATTAGTAGTTAAGAAATACGTTGCAAATATTTTAAAATCTGATGCAGTTTCTCAAAGTCGGAAAAAGCAGCTTATGAATTTCTGTATGTTTATCTATGTTTATCTGACACCCCTGAAATATTTTCTCATACCATAAAACACATCTAAGTACAGTTGTGAAATATATCTTCAGACTCTCTTCTTCTGTTTAAAATCATTGTCATCCAAAATGCCCATTCTTAAGAATTCCAAAGTTATTAATTTTAGGAAGTTATACAAAGTTAAATTTTTGGAGGAACTTGAAATAAATCCACTCACGATGTAATTTCTATTTAGTATTAATAAACTGGAGAAAAAAAGTCAATTCTTTTGAAAGGATCAAATTGCCATTGTTAGATTTTGAACAGATTCCTAAATGGATTGAACTGAGGTAAGATGTTTCCTTTCTGGGTCAAACCTTTCAGTTGATTTGGCTTACTGAAGGAGATTAACTTAGTTTCACTCAGAAAATAACTTGATCTTAGAACCTTTCTAAAGGACTATTCATTTTACATTCTCTAAGAAGTATATTTATAACTGAGTACTGTTTTAAGAATAATTCTTTGCTACTTGCAGACTCAGAACAGCTTACTAGCATTATCTAATTAAAAGCTCACAATTCCCTTGTGAGAAGCAAGCATTAGTATTCTAATTTTACAGATGCAGAGAGTGAGCACAAAAACCTTTGCTTTTGCCCAGGGCCTCTCTGATTCAGTCAAAGAATCAGAAGAATATTCAGAAGTTTCTGGTTTCTTACCCTAAGTTTTTCTCCATTCTAATAACATGCTGACGTAAATGAAAAAAAAAATGTGCTTTTTTTTTTTAATAAAAACAGTGAATTTCTTTCACTTTACTGCTAATAGGAGTTATTGTCATTTGCCAGGACATTCATAGGAAGCTCATCAATTATATGACTAGTGTACACATTTCCTCACCCACAGTTTTAAATTTCACTTTATTGTGAGTCTTCTTCATCTTCAATAGAGAGAGAAAGGTTAACTTTTACTAACTGAACATGCTGGAATAAACAAAGATGAAATACTCTAGATTGTACATTACCAATAGTCCACTCAGTCTGCCACGCTGCTTATCCATCTCTGGGAGATTTATACCTCACCTCCCCATGCCTGAAATTCTGTGCAGAATGGATGTCAGGAAAAAGAGAAAATACAAAAACCAGGGAGTAACTATAGCATATGCATCCTTCTAGGGTTTGCTACTAGCTCCACTTGAAAATAAGAGAAAGTGACAGATCATGAGAAAAGCAGTCCTGGCTCTGTTTACAAACTTGCTGGAAAACCAAAAATACTAGGAAGCTGGAAAGATATTCTTTAAGAGGCTTCCCAGTTCCATTTTGCAGGTTGGATACTTTTGAGTAGCTTGAATAAGGCTCAAAGAAATATTCAGTCTTTTGTATAGGTTAATCATGAATGTATCTAAGCCAAAATCTTTATATCTAGGTCCTGTCCGGCAGGACAGACCTACACAATTTTGGTCTGACCAAAACTTGTTGAGGTATGAGCACAATTTGACTTCACTCTAGAAGAAACAGCCTATTCAAAGAAAGGGAAACGAAAAAGCTGAAGCAAGTGTGTCTCCAGATCAGGAATTATCTTGTACCTGTAGATGGCATTGTTGATCTTTCACAATTTTACAGATTGCCTGAGTAACCTGATACGAAAATGCACATCCACACACACACACGCACAGAGGCAGCTGGGCAAAGGTACTAATACATAGATTAAAATAAAGATCTACAAAAACAGTGATAATGGCTAGAAAAAAAAACATGCACTGAAAATCTGATTGGCATGTTAGTTAATTAAAATTAACAAGAAGGAAGAGCTTAAGGTCACATTAGGGATTACTTTCTGTGACAACTTTTCCAGAGTATTTCACTGTGGGAGGAGGTTAACACCCAATTTATTCATAGTCAAATAATTGTATTTAATCTATTGATGACATGAGCTAATGAAGGACAGGGTGACACAGCAAACTGATGAACGGATAAATCAGGTACATGCATGAGGCTCAAATTTAAAGGCATATAGGGCTTTTATGGCACTGTATACCTGCTTAGTGAGTACAGTGGCAAACATACAGTTTTCTCTAGCCCACTAGCAGTTTGGCTAGGTCTGGCCTTGTTACTCTACTCTTACAGGTCTATGCTGAGGGAGATGTTGGATCGCATGAAAAAGTTTAAAACCTGTTATATTCCGCTTTTAACAACAATGCGCTTTACTTAATCTTAAAAATCCTGACTGCATCCAACCGTTCACTATTTTACAGCTTGGTTCACTATTTTACACTATACAGGGTATTATAAACTGCTAACAAATCAGAACTGCAATTGGTATTCTATACAGTTGTAAATTACTGCCTATCAGGAGAAAAGATGTACTGTAAAACATCTCTCATGCTGAAAACACCTCCTCCAGATGCTACTAAAATCTTCAAAGTTAGTAAATTGTGCTTTTTTTATAATACTCCCAAATTTAAATATTAAGTATTTTTCTTGTAGCAACTGTTGAAAGGTAAATTATTTATTTCCCTGTCTGACAGAAGGAACAAGTTCCTGGTTTGGATCTGCTCTGAGAAGTGCTGGTATCATATGATTCAGGATTTCTTCATTTTCCATATTCTACCCTGGAGCAATCCCCACTGCTTTCTAGAATAGAGAGAAAATTTCATACATCCAAAACACTTTTGTGGTCTATGTTTCAAAAATTTGTATTGTACCCACACTGATGATAAGAAGGAGGTTGATCATACACTGTGGAGATCTTTAAACAATACCACTAATCAGATATAAGACTAAAACCAAGAATAAATAGAATTTCATTAGACAGTTCTCTACATGAATATAATTCAGAAATAATAAATTTTGAAGTGATAATAATTGAATTTTAAGAGACAATTTTCCAAAGAGTGATTTGAAGAGTAAATTCTGAAGGGGTATTAGCCACTGAAAGTCTTTGAAAGCCCCATTATTCTTACAGCTGTTGGCATATACTACAGAACTTGCTAGGTTTTACTTTTTAGGTAAAAAGGAGAAAATGTCAAGTCTACAGAGAAGAAAATTTACTTGAATTAACTTATCAGTTGAAGATAACTTTTCTGACGATCCAGTCATTTTCATGGATATGCAGATGCTGAAGACGTAGACTAGTACTGTTGAAAATCCCTGCATTAGGTCCACTCCTGAATATACAAATGGACTGCATACAGGTGCCCTGAATTTTCAGAGAGCTGTAGAGGTACTTACAGCTCTCATTGTTTTCAGCTAACTTCCTCCCTCCTCAGCAAGAATGCTTTGTGAGAAGGGAGGCAGAGCTGCTACGCTGGAAGCGTCACTGGTACATAGGGGGTTTTCTGTTGGGAGGGCCTCATAGAACTTTATTGATAGAAATCACTTTAAAAATATAGTGAAGAAATTCACCAGATTGTCCAGGCTCTGCTAGTTGCCCTGTAATGATGCCCACTTGTTGGTCTATGCAGGCTGCCACTAGCGAAAGGGTGATTACATACAATTTGTCTTTTAACTGGTCTTTATTCTCTGTTTCATACGTGGTTACGGCACTAAAGTAAATCATCCTAACAAAGTGAATCATGTTTCAGGTACATTTTGAGAGGCTTTAGGCATTTAAATCAACACCCTTGTTGGCTCACAGCTGAAAACTGTTTTAATTGCAGGATGTAAACTGAAGAATACTGGTCTGATAATCCCCATTGTACAATTTCTAGGAGATGGCTTTGGAAGAACAGGTTAGACTTCCACATATACTCTGAGATGACACAGTCACTCTTAAAAGAATCTGGAAAGGCATTAGCTGAACAACTTTATAGAATTTGAAGTGCACATTAAAAATGCAGTGCAGTACTTTGTAAATTCACTTTTGAACTGTAGTGACAAAAGGGAGAGAGTGAAGAAATTAGAGCAGTTTAGATCGTTTTATTTTTGTCACTTCAGTTAAAACAACAGCACATCTGCTGTGACTTTGGACATGAAAAAAGCTAAGTGCTGTATTGCTCAGCTGTGTGAGCAGAAGTAGAGCTCTCATTTGAGAAGCAGATACTGTAATTTAAGAACATATGATGTCATTACCAAGGAAAGCAAGCAAAAAACTGCATAGTATGGAGGCTGCTGCTGGAACAGAGCATGTATTGCTAGAATGTTACTCTAAACTGAAGGTCCATAAATGAATAAATTTTCTTAATGTTTCTTCGATGCTTCATAATTTGTCATTTTTCTAATCAAATACTATGAACATACGCACGACTTTTCAATTAATCATCTGGGTATAGCCTACTGATTGTGTAGCTCAGCAAGTGTGTCACCCTGTACTGCCAAGACGTATCGATGTCCACTGTAAGTCTCATTTAAGAGACAAGTCCAAATAGGAAATTCCGGCTGTTCCACTTAATGCTGTGCCTCTTTAGTGTTAACGGGACCTTACTTTGTCCTAAAAGACTGTGAGTGATAGATTGTCTTGCAAATAAGAAACAGAACAGAACAGGACTGGCAATGAGGAATTAGAAATACAGTTTCAAAACTATATGTAAGAAAGCTTCGGCAGTGTAATTTTGAATGCCCCATTATTCACGATTTACATTTCCACATAAATCTTTCCAAGCGTCTCAGGCTTTCTGCAGCGCCTGTCCACACAGTCTCAAAACCACTGCTGTTTCTCAGGGATATAAACTGTTTATGGCTGATTTCAAATACTTTCTTGAATGGATTATATGTTTTGGAGAAAGCAGGTACAGAACTTGTTTTTCTGATGCCTTCACATTTGTGACATATGACATTTAATAACCTGAGACTGTGGTTCATCCTATCAAATGTGCAGCAAACCATGACATAACATCAAAACATGTAGCTGAAATTTTAAATATGTTTTTTATTGGTTATGAGCTGGGCACAGGTATTGAATCTCGAATAGAGTTGACAGTAATACTTTTTTGTAGTCACTGCAGTACTTTTATGAATACTTTGAATTATTTAAAAAAATTAGACATGTTCTGTAGAATTGGTATTTCTTGTTTCCCAAGGCAGCAGACAACAGCAGTGTCAATATTTGCTAAGATTTCTCCTTAATCTCCTGAATTATATGGAACTGCGGAAATAGATTATGAATTTTAAAGCTAAAATAATCTGCTGGCCAGTGCATGTGGGAAAAGTGACAGCCCTATGTCAATGGCTATTTTGCAGTACTACTTATCCTGGGCAAAATATAGCCAGGAAAATTAAAAAAACAAAACAAAACAAAACAAAACAAAACAAACAAACCAAAATAAAACAATCAGTTGAGAAAAAATTTACCTAACTTTATGATCCAAATACATAATTAATTATCAGAAAAGAACTGATTGAATACATCCTTTGATCCCTGTGGAGAATCTTCTGCCTATTCTAAACCTCACAACTGGCTGATTTTTATTTATTTATTTATTTATTTAATCAGATGTAAGATACTGGCACAAAATTTCAGGGCTGAAAAACTATTGGTCTGAATTGACAGAAAGATTCTTGTATTCAGAACGTTCTGAAGTTACATATTCAGAAATTGCAGTCCCTCTCCCTCCTGCTGCCTAGAGGAGAGAAAATGATTTTGTAAAGCTTAATCTTTCATTTTTGTGTCCTTTACCTCCTACTGTTTCTTAAATATTTTCCAGAGTTTTGGACTTAAATCTATCTTTAATAAAATAGTACACAGTATTCTTTTTACCTGATGGCAATGATCTCATAAAACCTTTTCCATAGTTATGTCAGGATACCTCAAAGGAATGATATATGAATTTAAATATCAGTACATCATAGATTTCATTTTCACATGAAAAAAAATGCTATTTGCAAAACTTCTTTTAAGCTCTACTTCCTATAAAGTAGTCTGTTATCTAATCTAAATCACTCCTTCATTCCATACAAATTCCCTAGTGATACCTCCGTTCTCTAGTGAAAGTGCATAATGTTTTTGAAAAGATTTATCCCATCTCTGCTCATGCCTGATATGAATATTCAATGTTATTTTCTCCTATAATGAGCTTGGCACACATTAGTTGTCAAAACTTTGTATTTCCAAACTTGCTAGGACATTCTTTTCTCTATTGTTCTCTCTTTTCAAGGTTAGTAGCTTGATTCCCTTGCATGCTATTTTCTCAGTGCTGGCACCATATCCCAATGCTTATTTAATTTGCCATAAATTCACAGATGTTAAAGCAAGAGAAGACCTATTAGGTTATCTAGTCTGCCTCCCTGTCCATTCAGGATTGATCCTTATTGTTTATTCACAAACGTTTTGATCAGTTTAGGATCAGTTAAAATGTTCTATGCACTGGGGTTTCTGGCATTTATTACCTTTAGGAGCTTTTTTTCTGCAGTCTGATGGATTTTTCTTTCAGGAAGTTTTATTAAATGTTCTTGGCTTCAAATTGGCATATTCCCTTTCAATGAAATGTGGTCTTATTTTTCTGTCTAGCTTTAGTAGTCCAAGTTTAAATCAAGTCAAAGACCCTGAGTCACCTCATTTCCATTTAAACACTCTGTTTCCTTTGAACATGTAATAGTCTGAATTACAAAGCCTAGATCCAATGGTTTTCATTTTTTATTTTGTAATAGAATACTCTACCATACCTTCTTGTATTGTCAGTTGCTCCAGTTATATTCTTTACAAATGTACTGTCCTTTATTTTCACTGATTTTTACAACCACTTTATCTCGTATGCCCTCTGCAACAGTTTCAGTTACTCAGATTCACACCTCCCAACTGGACTTTGAGAGTAAGCACTTTTACTGTTAATCTTAAAAGGAAAAAATGGAGTTCAAAATTCCAGAAGGTGCTAATAGGACTTTCCAAAGCTCTCGTGCTGAGCGCTCTTCAGAGTCTTTAAGTAGTTAGTAAAGAAAGCCGAAAACCTGGGGAAATTTAACAGCAGAATATAAGCGATGTTTGTCTTTTGAAAATGAGCCTTTAGTACAATCTCTAAAGATGTTTCAGCCAGGCAACGTTAAACTGCAAAGCTTCCTTACCTTCCTTTGCTTAGTCTGTGGTCCTTAAACTGGATGTGATCTGAAAGGGACAATACAGTTATTCCTCAGGAAAAATACAGAGTGACCTTTATAAACTTAAGGACTGGGACAGCAGAAACCTCACATAGTTTGAAAAGGGAAAGTGGAGGAGGTTTTCCACCATGCTTCGGAATAGGCTATGAACCAATTAGCTGAGTACTACTACTGGTGGTGGTACTCAGGGATGGTTTTGGTGCATGCCAGGCTGAATACAAACCGACAGCGTGTTCTCACTGGAAATCACACAAACCACAGACGGCGGTCCTTTAGGAGGGTTGTGTCCAGCAGACCTAGAGAAGTTATCATCCTCCTTTAGTCAGTGTTAGTGAGGCTGCACCAGGAATAATGTACTCAGTTGTAGGCCCCCAGTTGAAGAGAAACAAAAACTGGGAAGGATCCCATGGAGGGGTACCAAGATGTTCAAGAACCTAGAGTACAGGTCTGATGGAGACAGGATGGGAGGGGTGGTCTTGTTTAGTCTGACGGAGAGGAGGGAGGCTACAGGGTGATCTAATAGTTGCTTACAATTACCTGAAGGTTGTTACAGTGATGATGGAACAAAATTTTTCTCAGTAGTAGCAGGCAAGAGACAGTAGCCACAAATTATTGCTTGGGAGATTCCAAGTGGACATTAGGAAAAAGCCCATCACTAGGAGGGTAATGAACTAGAAATTGCTGTCCAGACAGTCTGGGGAATCAGTCCCTGGAGTTTTTCAAGACTCATCTAGACAAAGCTGTAGCTGACCTGGTCTATCATTGGCAACAGGTCTCTTTCAAGTGACTGAGCACCTTGACATATCATTTTCCAACTGACATTTTTGTGATTCTGAGAAATTCAGAATTTTGTGATTCTGAGAAACCTAGAAATCAAAATGCTGACAGAAACAAGCTGATGCTTCCTGAGCTTTTTGTTAGGAAGGATTTTCAATGTGTTGTCAGCACACTCCTGTCCTGACTTATTTCTGTCCTCCTCCTGTCCTAAATTTTTGCCCTACAGTCACTATACTTCTAGAGTGATGGTCTTTCTCAGGGAGCAATGGATGTGAACTTGTTTGTGCTTGTTTGGTACACAGGGTTTGACTTTAAAAAATTCAGCAAAACATTGTTGCCAAAGTCGTCCCCAAATTAGGCGTGAACCTAACCTACCTATTCCTGATGGTAACTTTAGCTTTAAACATAGTTGTACATGAAACTGTCATGACTGGAGATCATAATAAATATTGTTGGTCAAAAGCTAACTAATTATAGTCAACTTTACTCACCAATGTATTTTAAAGAACAGCACTTTGCTCCCTCAGACTTATCCATTTCTACTATAGCCATTAATGGTAAAATTCCCATTAACTTCAATGGTTTAAGATCAAGCTCTTAGAGGGATTCATTAAAAAGCGATAATAACAGAGGAAGAATAGGTCAACTTCCTAGTACAACATCTTGCCCTTTAAATTGCTTAGCCTCTGTTTCTTTTTAGCAACAAATGATTGTCATGGTTTAACCCCAGCCCGCCACTGAGCACCACGCAGCCGCTCACTCACGCCCCCACAGTGGGATGGGGGTGAGAACTGGAAGAGTAAAAATGTAAAAACTCATGGGTTGAGATAAAGACATTGTAATAGGTAAAGCAAAAGCCACATGCACAAGCAAAGCAAAGCGAAGGATTCATTCACTACTTCCCATCAGCAGGCAGGTGTTCAGCCATCTCCAGGAAAGCAGGTTTCCATCACGCTTAACAGTTACTTGGGAAGACAAACGCTATCACTCTGAACGTCCCCCCTTTCCTTCTTCTTCCCCCAGCTTTATATGCTGAGCATGACATCATACGGTATGGGTTATCTCTTTGGCCAGCTGGGATCAGCTGTCCCAGCTGTGTCCCCTCCCAACCTCTGGCCACCCCCAGCCTCCTCGCTGGTGGGGTGGGGTGAGAAGCAGAAAAGGCCTTGGCTCTGTGTAAGCACTGCTCGGCAGTAACGAAAACATGTCTGCATTATCACCACTGTTTTCATCACAAATCCAAAACATAGCCCCATACTAGGTACTGTGAAGAAAATTAACCCTATCCTAGCCAATATCTAATCCAGCACAATAATATCGGATTTCCTAAACATAACATAACCCCAGATGCCAATGCTACTTTCCAAGAAGACAAATTTGCATGTTTTAAATCAGGCAGGAAAGTAAGGAAAGTACATATGCGTTTCTCATTTGAAGTAGGCAAAAACTTTCATTGAGCACTACAAAACCAATAGCAAGATAGTGTCACAGAGCAGTAGAGAAGTCGTATGCTCAGGTACAGAGTATCTGACACTTATATTTAGAACCCAAAGTCTGAAGAAGATTCTATGATGAGTTTAGAGTAATTAAATGACAGTACTGATCTCCGCAATGTTGCACACAGCTGTGACATATGGAAGTAGCAAACATCCATTTGTTCAAGAGCAAAACAAAAGCTTTGAGATTGATAAAGGATATTTTCTGTAGTGAATTTGCAGGTTTTTAATATCATTTAGAAAGATGAATTGGTTAGCTAAATTTCTTATTTCCCTGTTTAGGGGAAATGGTATATCCTTGGTTCACATCTGGAAATGTAAGTTATACAGCTGGGTATCATACTATATAATGAAATGATGGCTTTACCAGGTAACAAAAACATAGTATATTCTACAGTGTTAAAAGGAAGTCTCTTCTTAGGAAGAGAAGACTGAGAGGAGAACTCATCAATGCTTATAAATATCTCAAGGGCGGGTGTCAAGAGGACGGGGCCAGACTCTTCTCAGTGGTGCCCAGCGACAGGACAAGGGGCAACAGGCACAAAGTGGAACACAGGAGGTTCTGCTGGAACATGAGGAAAAACTTCTTTCCTGTGAGGGTGACAGAGCCCTGAAAGAGGCTGCCCAGGAAGGTTGTGGAGTCTCCTTCTCTGGAGATATTCAAAACCCACCTGGACACAGTCCTGTGCAGCCTGCTCTAGGTGACCCTGCACTGGCAGTGGGGTTGGACTAGATGATCTCCGGAGGTCCCTTCCAACACCTACCATTCTGTGATTCTGTGATTCTGTGAAAATGTTCTATAGATGTTGGCTAATTAATACTCAGAACAAATGTGTAAGGTGGTAGGAAAATGTAAATCTACTGAGGCAGAGACTTTAAATGTCTTGCCAAAAGCCATACAGAAAGTCATTTTAAGACCTAAGATTAGAATTCAGAAATTTCTGGCTTTTTGCCCTGCACTCAGTGCACAGCCTGTGCTAGATTTGAAATTCAACTGGTGTTTCTACTAAAAATGCAATTTTCAAGGTTTAATGTAGCAACTGTTTGAAATTACACTGATTTAAAATATAGCACAGAAGATTTTAATCCTTACCACATGTTTATTTTGAGAATAGCTTTAATAACTATCACAAAAGTTTTAATGTCTTAAGACTTTTTATGTAGAGGATAGTAAGAAACCATACAGAATACAGGCAAAGTTTTAGATAATTTCTTTCCTTTCACTTGTATCCTTCAAGCTCTAAAAAACTTCCTTCTAAGGAACTTCTTCTTTTAGGTTACACTGAGATCTATCATGAATTTGAAAAAGATGATCCTTGAACTCTTTATTAAAAATGTTGTTGAACACGCAAAAAACATCCTGTTTAGAAACTATTTACATTAATATCTCTCTTCATACTTGCTATGGAAAAGATGTGGATGAGAAACTACAAAATATACTTGCAGAGTAGAACCTGAGTAAGATTTGCACAGAATTGAGTCATATAACTTAAAAATTGTGATAAAAAGTATAAAAAATCCCTTATAGTTTATAGTATGTGAAATCTCTGTCTGTAGAAGTACAGTATCGTTTCTGAGCCGACTGCCTTGTGGACAGACAGAACAGCTATCTCCCTCTGAAACATAGTCATGGGACTCACAGTGCCTGATGTTCTGTATAAGACAGATCATCAAATATTCAGAGAAAACCTAACAAGTCTCACGCAAATGCTAATAGAGTTACATTTAAAAATTATTTTATACAAATCACGGTGCCTATTTTCTTTTCTATAGAAGCCTATTAACTAGTAGGCACTCACCTGGTGTTTAATAAAACATTTCAGATTCCTGGGGCCCATAAAAAAGACATCTGAGGAAATACAAATATAGCAGTCAGTGGTGAAGAAATTTTGTATTGCAGTTGGTGTTCTGGGAATGACTTATGAGACAGCTTACATGCAACACCCGTTAATAACATGTATGCACAGTCCCACTGCGGTTCTGACCTTTTATATGCAACCTATAAGCCAAAATTGCACTTTTATAAGCTTTTATGCAATATAGAAAGAATGACTATCAATTGTCCACTTATAATGTAAACTGGGTATGAGGTCTGAGACTGCTTGAACACTGTAAAATATTTGTCTTGCATTCCTAAGAGAATAAATACTTTAACCTGTTCTAACTATGGTTTGCAACAATCTCAAAATGTTCTGAGCCTTAAAACTAGTGATCTGAGCATTCAGTCTATCTGGGTGGATTTCCTGTGGATCCTCATTGTGACTTTAGTATCAATTTATCCAAATTCTTACTAGCAAGAAAAAAAGTCTATGCTGCAGAAAATAAATGTCTTCGTTTTGAAGACTGAGCCTGAATGAGCATGTACTTCGCTACCTGCAGGATTAAGACAGTCCTCCACAAACTTCTTCAGTGTGGGTCCCTCCCACGGGCTGTAGTTCTTCACAAACTGCTCCAGCCTGGGTCCTTTCCACAGGGTGCAGTCCTTCAGGAACAGACTGCTCCAGCATGGGTCCCCCATGGGGTCACAGGTCCTGCCAGGAGCCTGCTCCAGCCTGGGCTTCTCTCCACCGGGTCACAGCCTCCTTCGGGTGCATCCACCTGCTCCGGTGTCAGGTCCTGCACCGGCTGCAGGTGGATATCTGCTCCACCGTGGACCTCCATGGGCTGCAGGGGACAGCCTGCCTCACCATGGTCTTCACCACCAGGGGAATCTCTGCTCTGGCATCTGGAACAGCTCCTCCCCCTCCTTCTTCTCTGATGTTGGTGTCTGTAGGGCTGCTTCTCTCACATATTCTGTCTTAAACTGAGACACGAAAGGTATTCATGAACAGAAGAAAAGAGCATTTTAAACTCTAAGTTTTCGAATGTAAGGATATTGGGAAAGGATGCTGGAATCTATTCTTAGCCCTGTTTCAGTCTATACCAGGCTGCTTGTCCAGCTTCCAAAGGAGATCTGTTTCAGAACTTCAAAATGAACATATGATTTCTGAATTGTAGCTATGGCTTTATGCATGACATCACTACTGCTTGAGAAATAGAACCAATTTCTGAGGAAATGGACTTGGTCTTTGCTAGCTAATTTACTTCCATTGTTAATAAACCACAATTTATCCCCTTAGATCATATTCAGGCATTTATTCAGATATTTATTTCACCACTGTGGGCCATCCAAGTGGAAAGCAGCTTGGCAGAAAAGGACCTGGGGGGGTCCTGGTGGACACCAACTTGAACATGAGCCAGCAGAATGCCCTTGCAATGCTAATGGTATCCTGGGCTGCATTATGCAGAGCATTGCCAGCAGGTTGAGAGAGGTGATCCTTCCCCTCTACTCAGCACTGGTGAGGCCACACCTGGAGTGCTGTGTCCAGTTCTAGACTCCTCAGTACAAGAGAGAAATGGACAAACTGGAGAGAGTTCAGGAAAAAGCCAATAAGATGACTAAGGGATTGAAGCATCTCTCCTATAAAGAATGGCTGAGAGAGCTGTGACTGTTCAGCTTGGAGAAGAGAAGGCTCAGGGGAGATCTTATTAATGTGTATAAATTCCTGAAGGGAAGATGCAAAGAGAATGGAAACAGGGTCTTTTCAGGGGTGCCCAGTTAACAGTTCATCTGAATAGAAAACACTTTTTTGCTATGAGGGTGGATGAGCACTGTCACAGGTTGCCCACAGGGGTTGTGGAGTCTCCCTCATTGGAAATAACCAAAACCCATCTGGACACAGTCCTGGGCAACTGGCGCTAGGTGGCCCTGCTTGAGGAGGGAACTTAGACCAGATGACCTCCAGAGGTCCCTTTCAACCTCAATCACTTTGTGATTCTGTGATTCTGTAACAGTGCAAGATTTTTTGATCTTTAATGAAAAGTAGTACCAAAATATGTTTGGGGGGAGTTGATGTGAAGGGGTTTTTTGGTGGGTTAGCTCTGATACTTCAGGAAGGAACATTACCATCTGAATTTTAAGACTGATTGCAATGTGACACTGAAGTTAAAGAGAATTTTGTTTGTAAAAATTACATTTTATGAATGCATAGAGGAAGTAAGGAGTTGGGTTCGTTTTTTTCCTGGGGGAGGAAATGTGTAGAGTACCCCATTTACATATGTGTAATAGGGCGAGGGCTTCTAAGGGAAAAGGTAAGTGACGAAACTCACAGGCAGAGAACGTAGGAATGATTCCATTCTGGAATGAGTAACACACAGATCACAGATTTCTGTGAAAGAAGTCAGTCACTGACTTTGTTTTCCGCCTGTCCTAACGTCCTGGGAGAAGGGGGTATGAAACAGAAATCAATCCACATCCTTTGGTAGAAGAGACCAGTTAAAAGGAGGGACATCAGAAAGTAACATTCGTCTCTTCTTAGAACCATATAGTAGTAGATTTTCTGCTTGTTGCCATAGAATCAAAATTGACTTTAATGAATACAAAACTATTACTCAGGTTTTTTAAATTCACCCTTCCAAACTGTATTCAGCATTCTGACATTTATATTTAAAAGGTTTGCCTTTCTTTAGGTCTTTCATTCCTGGTCAACTGATGTAATTTAAAAGAAGAAAACATCATTTTTTCACCTATGGTAACAGATTAAAGTTTATGTTCCAAGATTAAAAATTATAGTCTTTGCTTTAGAGAAAATCATCACTGTGGAATTCCTATTATATATTAGGTTATGATGCATTCTTCATGTCTTTTACATAAACAATGAATTTTTCTATCAGACACTTTTCTTAATAACACTTTTCTCTTTTTCTGTCACTGTATTGGGCTCAATGTAAAATCAATGACAGCGCTTAAAACTGCAATTAACACTTTTAATTATCTTGGATTTGTCAGACCACTTTCCAATTTTGTCAGACCAATTTCTTTCCGTATTCCTATTTATGAAGCTACCTGCTCCAAAAGTCTGCAAGATCTTTGAATGATAAACATTTCCAGTCTAGTTTACTGTCATTTTGATGCCTATTTTATGAGCTTTTGAGGCTGCATTTCCAGAAAAAGCTACATGTTGCCTACATGCCATCTGCAGTTTAGTTTCTCAATGTGAAAAGTACCTTCCACTAGCTTTTAAATCAAAACTACCACCAGTGTCAAATCCCTGGCAATCAGGGCAATTCAATTATTTCTTGATAGCAGAATGACATATTCCTCTGACTATGTTTTTATTAAATACCTAAAAGCTATAAATCCCAGCAATTTGTCATTCTTCTGGGTAACAATCTATAGTGTGTCAAAAAGCTTTTAGTCTTTTGTTATAATAATAACCATATTTATTGTTCAGTACTTCATAGTTAATGATCTATACATAATGCCCTCCAACACAAAGCCTGAAACTTGCTGCAGTATAATTGTAGCTGCCTTGTATTACTTATGCACTTTCATAATTTATAATCAATTTCTATTCTAAACAACTATGTGTAATAATGTGCCTTGAAGACTGCTGTGGTGAACTTCCCAGGCTGATGAGACCAGCAGCAAATATTGGTTTGACAGCTAAAGGCTAAGAATTCTACTTTCATGCGTGGTGCATTTTCTTGTTAGCACTGAACCTAAAAACCAAACCATTGCCACTTACCTCTTTGGTCCTTTCACTCACGTGCTTTGCAGGTGAGTCATTATCCTCTCTGCCATCTGCTTTTCACTATGCAAAATGAAACTTATGGGCCAAATCCAGATTGTAGTTCAGAACACACACTTCAGAAAATATAGAAAATACTACTATAGTTGAGTATTAATTTTTGGTACCTCTAGGTATTTGACCTGATACATTTTTTTGTTTGATTGGGTTTTTTTGGTGCCAGTTACAAAGGAGACTCAGGCCATATGCTTCCAAAAGCAAGTAATGTTCTTATCTAATAGGCAATTTCTTATCCAGAAGGTGCTTTCATTTCATGACTTATTGTATTTATATGTGTATATTTTATTTAGAAGTGAATTATTCTCTATGTTTTCTCCAGACATTTGATCTTAGTAACTACTCAGGGAAATATTCCTTTTTAAGTTTTTTAGATTAATATTCAATAACAACCTACTTCTTTTTTTAATTTATTTCTAAAACATTCACAACTTGTACTTGACAGTGAAGTAGTCTTAATTTGTTCATTTGTTCTACTACTCCCACACTATTGTAATTCAGTTCCCATGGACTGTCAGCAGAAATCTATTTATCAGCTGCATCTTGTTCAACATACCATTGCAGGGTTCCTAAACAACAACAAAAAAAATCACATTTCATTCCATTTTATCAGACCTTCCTTGGTTTCCAGATTGCAACAAAATTGATTTTATGGAGCTTTATATGACTTTCTCTTCCCTCACTTTTACTACCATATGCTTTTACTTGTTCACTTTTAATCAACCTCACAGCATATTCTGAACAAGTAAAATCCAAATTTCAGTTTGACTGTTCACCCCCTACAGACTCTTAGCTAAGGTCTCCCTTCTACACAGTTTTTTCCTATAGCTTAGCTGTATGGAAGTAATATATATATAAAATGTATTGTGCTGTCTATTTACTCATGTGGTGAGATCAGGCAGGAAAGGAGAAAAGAAGGAGAAGAAAAGCTTGAAATGGAGAAGAAAGCCTTAAGGAGGAAGCTGAAAGACAGAGAAGAGAACAAGGCAGATGATACTCTCTATAAGACATTGCATATAAGTCCTAAACACATTAATATGATCTGTGCTACCATTACCTTTGTCACCAAACCATACCTAAGTAAAGAAAGTTTCAAGCAATATCAAACAGAAGGATGATGTCAAAAAGAACAGAAACTTATAATCAGCATATTTAATCAATGCTTCTGAGTATATTTACAAGAGAGGACACTAACAGCTTACTAGTTGGCACTGACAGTAAGAATACTTTATCCTAGATGACTGCAGGGTTTGCGTAGCAAAAGGATTAAATTAATTGGGGAGATTCAAAAGTCGCAAATCTCTAGGATCAGGCAGAATTCAAGCCAAGCTGTTTAAAGGACAGCAGAATGAAAGTCACTTACAATGGAGACAAATCCAAAATTAAGATCACTAAAGGGCAAGAATCTGAAATGAGGGAGCAAAAGCAATGCTACAACTTCCAGCCACCGAAATAGGAGCCTGATACGTAGAAACTAGGACTGCATCCGCATACAATAGCTGAAAGGAAGTTTATAAAAGAAAACAAAGAAACCTTCAGATTGGAGCTCTGTTGATTTCTAAGTAACTCATTTACAAATAAAAAAAAGACGTCACTTATTCTATTCTATCTGCTTAATATAAGTCAGATGACTTCCCTTTTGGTGGAGCCAATATTAGTGTGCACAGAGTGACACTAAAATTCTCTGCAGGAGACCTTGCATTCAGAAAACCCAGGAATACCCGAAGCCTAGCCCTTAATACCTCTTTGATGTGACACATATCTCAAACTTTATATCATGTGGGATCAAGATCTACTGTTTTTAGGTTTTCAATAACATTTCACAAAAAGCAACATATAAGCTATCATTTTTAAATTTCAAACCATTCGATGGAATTATTCCTCAAGGAAATCAGCTGCTGTTACTATGCATCACCATTTTATTTCAAATTTATAAACCTGTATTGATTTTCTGTGGCATATAATATTTGGGTAATAGCTCAAACAAAACCCATCTGGCACAATCAGTTGGAGATGCTGAACTTAGTGAATCAGACTGAAAAGTTACAATATGCTGTGTCAGTAAGAACATATCAGCTATTCAAGAGGTAATAATTAAAGCCAGAAAAGGAAAGAGGAATAAAATAATAATTTAAATAAAAAAGGATAAAAAAAGATGAAGCAACAAAACAAAGTACTCTAAGAGTTCATTCCACAAACAAATGCGCACAATAAAGATCTAGATTTGACAAAGAAGAACATTTAATAACTAATAAACATATAGCCTGGCACTTGATTTACACAGCCAAAGAAGGCATTCATTATGTTATATAAAGAAAGGATATATTGCTTGGATTTTTCTAACCTGTAATCTAAGTAGCATAGTGAATGTTGCAGATATCTGATATTCATGAAGCTCCTGCACTGGAAGGAATATCACTACATTTGCTTATACTTTAATGTTTGGTTCAATACTAAAGGCAGTAAAATAAAAATGCATCTAGGGCAGTTACAGAACCTTCTGTTAAAATTCAGAAAAATACATTTGGAGAGTATCATACAGTATAAACCTCTCTGGATTCATTTGAAGCATCGGTGAATATATATTCTTTAATTCCTAGGTAGTTTTTGGTAAAATGAAGTTCAGCGGAATTCACCTATTAGTAAGTAACAAGTAAAGAAAACTAAAGCACTTTTTTTTTTTTCCTCTTTCAAACCTAGTGGCACACACCCAGTTAATATTTAAGTGAGGCTACTATTACAAGAAGAGTTGGTATGTTACGGTTTCAGAAAGGTGTAGTTAGAGGTATCAAACAACTGCAGACACTCAGATCAGTCTCTTGAGCTGGACCAGGACTTGTGTGCCAGAACTGCTGCTGTATTTGTGGTGTGGAGAGCAGCTCCAGATACCAGTGTCATGTGGTCACAGAGAGAAAAAAGAACTATGTACAAAATAACTTACAGTTTCCTTTTGCCTTAGATCAGACCTACTCTGTCAGAAATGTGGTTATGATACGTCCATACAGAACAAGTTTTGGTTGTTTTTTTTTCTCAATAGATGATGAAATTTAGCAGTGAACGTAGAGAGGATGGGACCTTTTTGAGAGCAATTATTTGAGCTGTCTTAAACACTTTGCGTAGGAGATAGGCTGTTTGCATGAGGTATCTGTCTGTTGATTACAATGGGAATTTATATTTATTTGATTTAAGACAGATAGACTTAAATTTAGGGAGAATGATTCGTACCTCTGCACTCCACAACAGTACATATCTTACCACGACTTCACTGGAGTTAGCAATTCCAAGGCTAGCCACCATGTTCAAGTAAAAAAAAGAATATGACTACCTTACAACCGTAGCTTTTAGTCTTAATACTGTAAGACCTTGAGGTATTAGTAAATTAAGATCTCTATTGGCACAGTGTTCCTGTGCTTTTGTCCTATCCTTCACTTTCTATTAATCTTTTAGATTACCCGTATGCTAGAAGAAAAATTGTCCAACCTAGTAGCCCAGTTAAATTTATTACTGCTCTTTTTAAAGGACATTCTCAAATTGGTATTCAAATCTTTTATTAAAAGAAAAAAAAAAACAAACAAAACAAAAACCCAAACCAAACACCATAGTACTGCATTGAAATGTTTCAATCAGAAAATTGTATTTAAGATGTACTAATTTCAGCATCATGGTTGGAGACTGTGCCACCTGTCCTCTGTTCCATGGGGCTATTGACCACTCTTGTGAAAGTCTGAAAAATAAAATGGAAGCATTAAAACACTTTCATTCTAAATTCATTTTGCAACTCAGGAGCCATTCCATTTACAATCTCTAAAAAGTCAGTTTGGTCAATTATAAGTGAATAACAAATTAACAGAACAGCAAGGTAACAGTGGATAAAACTTCTATTTAAAGCCAAAGAGAGCTTTACTACTGACTGTAACAGAGCTAGGATTTCACTCAGTAGAAAGATTCCAGGCACTGAAACTTAGTATGAGATCTTTTGATGTTCTGATTTTTTGTTATAAAATAGCTATACAAAATTCAAACCAGAGCCTCAACCCTAGAGGATGCATACCTAGGAAGAAACTTTTGTCTATTCAAAGATCTATTGATTTTCTTTGTTGGCATGTTTCATTTTAAACAAAATTTATATGGAAAAGTACAGAAAATATTTTCTTCAATTTAAATTTAAAGCTACAGTCCTGAGGACACACAGAGAAATACACATAAGTTATTAAAATCAATGTGTTAGCTCTCAATTATTGCATTTTAAATATATATACTTGCTTCAGAATATTACTTCAGAAACGAATGTAAACTCAAGGGCTTGTTTCCCCACATAATTCAGTAGTATGTATGAAATGCCTAAAGTATTTCTGAACAAGCTGGTATATCCACATAGAGTAGCAGTGAAATGACATTCAGAGGCAAAGACAATTAGCAATTCTGCAGCGCTGTTGAAGTAGCTACTTCCATTTCTTGGGCTGGTGTGTTTGAAACTTTTTGACACTTCTTTGTGGTGCTTCATTGGACAGACACCAAATACACCCTAAAAGGTATATTTTGCTAGATAGGGTTGTATCTAATCTTTGTACATTTTTTTTTTTAATATGTATTCTAAAGCTACAGTTAACTGTATTGTTTGAGCACGTAATCAATTTAAAGACATATTTTGTCATCTTTATTACCATTGCAGTCTGCATTTCCTTTGTTTTAGGACACATTTTCATGCAGAGAATTGGCATCAGAGTTATACTGTTAAAAACAAAATGTCAAAGGCTTTATTTAATGTGCTTACATGCTCAGGTTTTCCTCCCTTTGAAGCCCAGACAAGGACAGGCGATGATATGTGTTTAGTCCATCCTCATGATTGGGTCAGGATGTAACCTAGACATGGATCCAACTACTGGGGCTGAGAAGCTCTTCTGGACTCACCATTGCCAGTTTAGCCAGAGAACTGCTGAACCAAGAGAGCAATGAAATCTCTGTAGCCTAACATTTAGGGCAATCAGCCGGCAAAAGGAATCCTAATTTCTGTTTCTGTGTCCTATTTAGCCACAGCTCTGACTTCAGTACCTGATTTTTTAAGGGGAAAAGTTGCAACTTCGGCATTTGCTGTATTAATTTATTTTAGTATTAGTTGCTGTATTTTATTTATTTATTTATTTATTTATTTATTATTGCAATTACTTTTCACTGCTCTCAATGCAAGCTGAATAGTGTCACTTTCCTGCCCAGTTTACAGGGCCTCCCATCCTGGACTTTGCTGATGTTTAGGAAGATGTCCATGAAGCCAGGCACACATGCACAGGGGGAGACAAAAGCAGGACCTATATGGGTAAAGTAATTCAGGTGTAAAAGCAGAGTACCTAAATCTTTTTAAATGCATATATGTACAGTACCAGCCTGTTCCCCAAATGCAGTGCAGCGCCTCTGTCAGACAGCAGAACAGGAATGGTATTATGATCTTCCAACCTCTTCCATAGCACCATGGGAAGAGTAAAATGGTCACAGACTGTGGCCATCATTTTGAGGGCTTTGAGATAAAAGCCAATAACCGGTAACATTACTGTTGAACTTGGTGTGAACTGTTAATGATAGCATGCCAGTAATGCTCTTATTTTTTTTAATAATTTTTATCATTTTAAATGTAGAAGGAATATATGACATACATTCAAAAAAACCCCATTAAAACCAAAAATTAAAAAAAAAAAAAGATAAAAAGGTAGATTGTTTTATGTGCCAAGGCTGGACCTTGGGAAGCACAAGTATTTCCTTGGGCATGGAAATTCTGAGATCCATGACCTTGGTGAACTGCAAAGGAATGTATTTTCTTTTGCCAAGGCTAAGGCAAAGCTGCATATTCTCTTGGCTTCTCTGACTTTCCTTTTCTGGATTGTGTGTAAAATTGTCTCAATATGTTATAGCTAATGACACCTGAGGCTGAAATACGGGATTCATAACATTAGCAAAGGGAAATAGATATGTGAAGAGAGAATAAAAACACAATGTACTAAGCATAATATTAAAACAATTACATAAAGAATTTAAAGCTAGGCTATTATATTTCACTACTCTTCCACACATAGAGACAAGGATTTTTTATTTTTTTTTTTTACTTTCTCCTGGTAGCTTACTTAAAATTTCCTTCAAAAGATGGACAATTGGAAACTATCGAAGTGATCTATTAAATGTGTTTGAAAATAGGTTTTTATATCAGAGATAAATTACTCAACTCCTCTTTTGCTGAAGTCAGTGAGCAATAGGATATGGCAATAGGGTAAGGTCCAAAATTCTACAAATCCATATGGTTATTTCAGGTTTTGTGTCTAAGTCAGATTTTTGTAGAGAATTATATATTAATTATTTTCTTGCTTCCTGTTTACCTCACTGTTATAGAATATGGTTGTTCAGGGTTTTGCGTCAGAGAAAGAGATTTCTCTGCCACCAGCTTCTCTCTGCAGACTAAGCTAATTAAATAAAATGGAATAGAGATTTCAACCCTAATAAATCTGACTCTGTATTAAGACACTGTGTCACTTTCGTAGCTCTTTCAATAAAGCCAGGAGGGATTGAACTTAAAGACTTTTTAATCACTGTGCATGACATTAGAAATATTTTTTTCAATCCTACCCTATCAAACTGATTGCTTAACCATGAAAATCTACATACCCTGCATTAACTGGAATGAGTTAGTTTGTTAGTGCAAAAGACAATTGACAGACTATCACATAAAATTCACGTTATTTTTTTCTTTGAAGTAGTATCGCAAGAGAGATTGATTTTCACTGCTGCAATATTCAATAGATCATGAAATATAATCACAGTATGTTACACAGAAAGTGGTGCCACAAAAATAATGTACACTGATTTTCTTCCTGCTGATTTTACAAAATGCCATTCAAGACATGCTTGGAAAGTCCCTCATGTGAGTTTTACTTTTTATTTCTAGTGTTGATTAGCTTCACATTACATTATATTTAACTTCCATTTGATAGGAAAAAGCAAAATTATGATACGTTCTCATGAAACTACACACTGAGACACCAGTTCCATAAACTCTTAAGCATGTGCTTAACTTTCAGCATCTAAATATCCTAAAGATTTTAATGATGTGACCATGTTAAATGTATTCATGAATCATTATTTTCAGAACTAGGGACTAATTCTATACATGTTTCTTATGATATTCATTATAAGCTTAAAGATGTCAACATTATATCTGGAACAAAGCAATGAATATAATTCCATGTTCATTTTGTTTCTTATTAAGGTTGCCCATCCAAACACTGTGAGTGATCCTTAATATAGGCCTTTTAAAGATTTGAGTCCTTTAAAATCCAGATCTCCTACATCTGCAGAACTGAAGTCAGAATTATGATTCTGCCCCAGGTAAAGTTATCTTTCAAGTCTGCAAACCAGCATACTGAGGGTTTTTCTTTTTCTCTTTTTTTTTCTTTCCTTTCTTTCTTTGTATTTTTTAATCAAGCATTGCTCCATGTACCTGGAAGCTATAATAGCAAGAAGGTTGGAATGATATTCACACTGCTGACTTGATGTTATTAACAGTTCTTCCGTTATCCTGTAGGTCACTTGCTATAGAGGACAAAGTTGTAAATCTAGCGAGGATCCTTCAGACACTGAGTCAAAGGTTAAAACAGGCTATAGAAAATAAATGGCTAAACTGTTCCTATGGGAGCTTTCTATGCACAGTATATTGGTGGGATACGAGTTTCCACAGCAACCACAGATTCAATATCAGAGCGTAACCCTCCTACATTATGCTATATTACCTGTGATTCCTTATGCCTAGCTAGTGTATTTGTATGGCCTCCTCACCTGTTATGGTACTGAATATATTTTTCACTTTTACTTGCTTCACTTTAAAACTGGACTCCTAAGGTACCTCATAAGCCATAAGAGCTGTTGAAATTATGTAAGTGGCTGGCATGTACACATCAGATAAACCAACATACTCGTGACCTTGGCAATTTCAGGAACAGTCGTCTTTACATGAGAATTAATTGATTTTGAATAATTTCTACAAGGTGCTGTTTTATAAATAATGGGGAGAGGAGCTGCGAAAGGTTTCATTTATTTCCTTTGTTCTTGTTTATTTTTCCACACATAAGAAATTTTATCTGTGGTACTAGAAAAATGGTTTGTTCTGCTAATATACCCTCACCTATTTCTCTATCAGGGTATAGGAGGGTAGCTACTTATAAGCAACTTTAGAAGAGAGATTTCTGGGAATGCTATTATTTATACAATTAAAAGTTTGAAGATCTTTCAAACTATTTCGTATTTCAAGCAGTATATAGTCCCAGAGCCTGCATATAAATTTGTATAATATATCAATAATAAGGCTAATGACTTATTATTGTGCTACACTATCACGTAAAATCCTGTTAAAGCTGCTTTGCTATGTGGGTATATATGAGGAGATGGACTTTTAACCACAGAGCTTTCATTCTAAATAAATAAAAAACTGAGGAATAAAAAGGTGTGATTATTCCTGGAGCGCAGTTATGTGAAGCAAATGAAAAGGTTTATGATTTGTCTTGTTCCAGTTAGTAAAAAACTTAAGCATATGTTGAGCTTAAAAAAAATGGATTTCTAATTAAAATGCATTTCTTAAGATACAACCTTGAGCGTGAAGCTTACTTTAGTTGCACAGCTCAGTTTGATGCTCCCTGCATAACATAAGTGCTTGGGTCGAGTTGGGGTGTACATTACCTGGTTTGACCCTTGTACAAATCCCAGTTGTCTGTTAGAGATTGGCACTGAAAGTCTTTCTGTGATCACAGAGTGATCTGTGGCTCCTCTACCAGAGCTCTTCTGCACAGCTCCTTTTGTGGAGGACAAAGAGAGAAGTAAGCCACTTTTAGCTGAAAAGCTAAAAAGATGACTAGGAAAAAAAAAAAAAATTACAAGCTAAATAGAAGCAGGGATTCATAAGTCATAATATTTCCCTTAAGCATATTTGCTTAGAAATCTAACTAGTAGGAAATGAGGACATTTCTTTGCAAAGCTATACAACAGTTCATATGGGCCAGTGAAACGGATATACTTATTACACAAGGCAGAACTAGATTCTTTGCTTTTGGTATGTTTCTTTTCTTTCTGAAAATACCATGTGTTCTAGTGGTGTTTCATCATATGATTTTTCTCCAAATCCTACAAGATGATAGAAGATCACTGAAAATCACCAAGTGTGATCAAGGAACCAGAAGCACTTTTGACCAAAAAAAAAAAAAGAACAATAATAATAAAAGCTAACTAACCACTTTTAGCTTGACTAATGGCCAAATCCAGACTGTATTTTACCAGTAGAGTCATTGGTGAATGAATTGCTCTAAAAGGCACAGAAAGTAAAAGTAGCAGCATACATACACGGCTAATCACTAAGTTAGGAAATTACTTTTTTTACCAACTATGGATAATAAAGGAATTGAGGTCATTGTAATTTCAAACTTACCGTGGAAAAAATAGCTCATAACTACTTTGTTCTGTTACATTTCAGTCATTCTGAAGAAGTAAAAGGAGAATTGCCTGACAAAAATTTCTTGTATAACTTCTCTTCCATGGTTTTGCATGATGTGTCTTAAATTGAGCACTGGAACAGGCTGCCCAGGGAAGTGGTTGAGTCACCATCCCTGGAGGTATTTAAAAGATTTGTAGACGTGATGCTTAGGGACATAGTTTAGCGGTGGACTTGGTAGTGTTAGGTTAACGGTTGGATTTGATGATCTTAAGGGTCTTTTCCAACCTAAATGATTATAAATAGCAAATCTAAGACAAAATTTAAGAGGAATTACAGATTTTAAACTGCAAGACAAAAGTTTGTATGTTGATACAATCTTCTCAAAGCTGCAAATGTTAAAAAAGAAATGAAAGCTTTAACTAACAAATTTATCTTAAACACATAATTCAACTAACAATGATTAAGCATCTGTATTGAATATTGGGCACTGAAGTGTTATACGTTGCAGCACGCTTCTAAAGTTGAGAATGCAGAGTGTTAATATTCTGGGTTTTTTCTTCAGCTTTTGATTGCGATAGATAAGCTTGTCTAAAATAATTAACTATTTACTGGGACAGAAAAAAAAGAATGATACTGTATCCTGATCATTAGTGCATTCATCTAAGAGAATCAAATTCCACTCCCTTTTGCAATTAAAGACTTTACACAAAATGGAATGGATTCGAGAGGAGAGACTGACAAAGAGTCACCACCACCATGTAGTCTGACCGATATGACAATCTTTGAGTGTGTGAGGGATCTTGGCTTAAAAGCCTGTCATAATTTGGCTAGGGAAGAAATGCAAATTAGAGTTTTCAGTGTACCCAGTGATTTTTCTGATAACGTATTAAAAATAAAAGGAAATGGTGAAGAATAAAAACCACAAAACTATCAAAGCCAAAATCCTTTTCTGTGCTTTGAGCCCTGATTTAAAAGACATACGTTAATCAAACAGACAGATAAAACTTTGGAGGTAAGAATAAAAGAGCTTCAGTTTGTGACTTCTACCAGAACTAGGGGGCTTTTAAGTTTGGGAACATTTAAATGCTTCCTCAGTTAGGTTGCAGTTGGCTTGACTTCTGAAAACAAAAGTATTGGACTTCAGCATATAAAATTAAGTTTGTGGGAAAACTACACCAATGAGACAAAAGAGTTATCTCTCAATTCTGTTTCTTTTATAAATCACATGCTATATTCTGTGTTTTAGAAAGACATATACATCGCCTAATATTGCAAGCATTAATTTATTAAATTCTGTAGAAGAACTAGATTAAAAAAAAGGTCTCGTCTGTAGATGAGACTGAGAAGAGTCCATCACTAAAATCCAAGATTTTTTTTTTTTTATGCTTCAAAGTCACTTTTCAAAATGTATTCAGGCTTGCAAGCATATTTGTGCATATTTAATAATTCACAGAAGTGCTCCTTCTGTTCCACAATGTTGGGGTATCATTTTTTTGTTTGTTTTGGGTTTGTTCTGTTGTGGTTTTTTTTTTTTAAAGGAAAGAAAGAAAGAAGGAAAGAAGGAGAGAAAGCAAGAAGGGGAAAGAAAGAAAGAAAGAAAGAAAGGGAATGAAATAAAGGAAAAAACTTACTTGCTCTGTACAAATCCTAAATTGATCTGAAACAAGATTATATCTGTCACAGATGATAATAATATATTTATTGTTCATCGTATGAATTTATCACTTTAAAGACTCCTAATCTTCCAAGCAATGTGATAAATCCATCTAATATTATTTGACACTATAGTTTTCATTTGGATCGCTGATGCAGCTGAATATGATAGACCAACATTAGCCAAAAATTTGCCATTGAAACTATAGAAAAAAGGATTTTTTCACGTGAAGATTGGTGCCAATTTTATTTGTCATGTTACAGAAAGCAGAATTTCAGGAGTAAAAAGAATAAAATAGATCTTAACATATTTAAATAAAACTTCTGTCACAGACTTCCTGTGAGACTTGTAAAATCCCCTCTAATGCCCTTGTTCCATGTACTCCAGTTCTTCTGTGTTCTCTATCTTTTCTGTAATTCTTTTTTTCATTTTCCAATAAAAAGTGTCATTTATCTGGGTCAGAGGTTACTTTTTCCTGCTTGATTCACATTCAGTTCATTTGACTTATGTGAGTAGACATCATTAGTTTTTCCTGTTACAAAATAGCTAGTACCAAAAGCAGAAAAAAGATAAAAGTGTAACAATGAACAAGAGAGGGAAGGGAAGGGAAGGGAAGGGAAGGGAAGGGAAGGGAAGGGAAGGGAAGGGAAGGGAAGGGAAGGGAAGGGAAGGGAAGGGAAGGGAAGGGAAGGGAAGGGAAAGGAAGGGAAAAATGGAATAAAGCTGGGAAAAGATGAGGAAATCTGTAAGAGTTCACAACCATGAAGACACAGATTATGCAGACACTGTTTCAAAGAAAGGTAACGACAGGTAAACCACAGTATAGCTCACCAAATATTACTATAAAGGAATTTAAAACAAAAGATTGCAAATAGAAAAAAGCAATAGAAAAGTTTGGCAATTGGTAAAACAAGATTTCCCCTCAAAAGAATAAGAATATATTCAGAAAAAAATATGCTTTGGCAGCAAAGCTTATAGAAAAGCAGAACTGATTAAAGGAAGAAATATTTATGTAATTGGTGTATGAATACTTTGTGAGTTTGTTCACCATACTACAGATGAAACAAGCCCAGTTTGTGAGAACCAAGCAAAGATGGAATAAAGACTTTTGAGGAAAGAAGTGTACAGAAAAAAGTGTTTAAGTGTACAGAGGCATCACATTCAACTGAGAAATGAAATGACCTTTTGCTAAAGGAAGAAATAACAAATACGTCTTTCAAATCCCATACACATTACTGAAACACTAAATATATTTGTCTCTTGCCTTAAGACAAAATATAAGTAATTTTTTATAAATAATCCAGTTAGTTCTTGTGGAATTGTGAAAACTACTACAGATGTGCTGTAGCATTCATCACATACATTTTAACGAGACAATTAATTACTAGGGGTCAATTTTATTAAATTTGGGCAAAACAGTGAGTTTCAGATGAGACTAAAATGTAAAGAAAGATGTAACTCATACACAAAATGGGTAATTTTTCAAGACAGAAAACTTTTAATTAGGTTGTCTATATTTTTTGTATGCAGTACCTATAATGCATGTACATGTGTATTATTATCTCTTAATTCTTGTTTTTTTCATTGAGTAATAGTGAAAATAAAATTAAGTTTTCCTATTAACAGGCCTCTAAGCCCTCAGTCCTTGAAATGTTATATAAACAAAACTGGCTCTTTTGGGTCTTCCCCTGAAAAATCTGGCTAATGATAAAATTTGTCTATGATTAGTCACATTTTCTTTAGTTGTTATTTGCAGATTGATTTTAGGTGCCTTTTCATCTATCTTTTATTAAACATCTTTCCTTTTTAGAACCTGTTCAAAACAATACTGTAAACATTCCGGTAAAAAGTGAATTTTTTTCTTCATTCTATTTTGTCAAGCTCAAGTGAAACTTAAAAGCTGATGTCCTATTTCTAAAGACACAAAAAGAACTCCAGATTACCAGAAATGCATAGATCACGTCTGAACAAAATAAAATGCTAAGCAATATGCCTGCATAATGCTCATTGCCTGATACAGTCTTTAAACAAAGCTTTCTTTTGTGCTCAAATTTGAGAAGCAGGTATGCTTTGTCTTCATATCATGGGGATGATCGGCTGGTAATGCCCACCCACTTTTGTACAGTTCTGTGCGCACTGCAAAGTGCGAGCCAGGCAGTGTGCAGTGCATAC
Source organism: Phoenicopterus ruber ruber (assembly GCA_009819775.1). Lineage (NCBI taxonomy): Eukaryota > Metazoa > Chordata > Aves > Phoenicopteriformes > Phoenicopteridae > Phoenicopterus > Phoenicopterus ruber. The sequence continues at coordinate 181,176,571 of CM020215.1, read as the reverse complement.
GTTCCCACTAAGATAAGGGAAGTGAAACAAAACTACTATTTTTCAAAGTCTTTTAGAACTGGTAAAGATTTAATCAGGTCATATTGATTATATGGCACTGTGTCCTGCTTCTTAATCACTAAGTCTCGTAGATTTTCACTTTATCAGTCAAGGCAAAGAAGTATAGCATTAAAAAATAAAGAGACAGCTTGTTTTTTATTTTTCTTTACATGGATTTTGTGTTTGAAAATACTGTAAAGAATATTACTTTGGCGACAGGAGAGTAGAAAAATGAGTTAAATTTATAATCATCCATTAACAATCAAGTTAAAACTAGCATCAATATAAAGTAACATATAGAATCCCAAATGTATTGAGAAATCCTAACAGTTACTGAACACTTAACTTGTGCCTCCAGTTTCATTTATTTCACTGGGAACAGTAGCTACTGAACAGGCAGCTAAAACTTACTAGGAGTTATCTCCTACACAAGATTTATTTATTTACCTTTAACAAATTAGCAGAAATATAGTCACTGGTATTGCTGAAAGGCTTCTAGGCTACAGTCTCCTGTGACAAAACTGGATTGCAAACTTTAATTATCTGTTCTGAAATACTATACTATCAACAAATATAAGAACTGTGGAAAGTAAATCAGTAAGATTTCTTAGTCAGGGTTATTTTTCCCCCACTTCTGGGACTACCAGCATATTGTTCCATGTCCAGACAAAATTGAAATTCAGTCAGTAATGCACAAATATTTTCATATTTGGCTTCTACGTGTCCCAAATTATTTAGCTATAGATAGTAGTTGCTGTCTCAGATGGACTTTGAATCTCAAATGAAAGCTATGCTTCTGATGTCCAGGATGTATTGACATTTATATTTTAGATTTACATTTTCATATGGAAAATTATATTCTGCCCCTTGCCTTCCTCACACAGTTCCCTCCACTGATTTATTTTGAAGGTCAGCCTTGGAATAGGAATTTCAAACTCTTCAGATGAGACAAAGAAATTCTTGAGAGGACTGCTTTACACATTTCAGAATAATTTACACTGTTCAGAGTACGGGATGTCCAAAGGTCTTTTCTGTGGAATAACTCTCAGCTAGGAAAATCCCAAGGAACTGTAAAGACAGCTGAGCTCGATCCTACCCTACATTCCCATAGAATCTAATGGAGCAGAAATGCAGCGTTTTCCAGAAATCTCCATACCACATCTCCGTACCTCCCTGGTATGGAGTGGTCCATACCACACTGACACATACCAGATCCCTTTCAAAGATCAGTAAAAAACGGTCTCTTTACCTCTTTAGTCTGCTCTCTCTATCAAGTTCAGCTTACTATCTGTTTCTTTTTCTGCAGGAATATCTTTCAAAGAATAAAATTCACCCTACAATTAATGTTCTGTAATATTTCCATTGATCATTGTTTTTCCAAGTATATTTAATATGTTTATCAAAAGGATGTCTAGCAACACATACACCTAACACCTAACTTGTATAATGAACATCCTTTCATTTAGTTTTTGTGTCAAGTTACTGCGCACATGACTTGGTCTTATTTAACAGTATCTCTCTAAGAAAAGGGGTAAAGTTCCAGCTAGCTTTGAAAAAAAGAACTAGGGAAATATCTAAGGTTTATCAGGGGGTTTCATCTCTGTGAAAAGCAATGGAGTGTATTTAAGCAGTCCCAGTGAGAGAATATTTTGTGGAGAGTTTGCAGGATTATAGGAGACGGAGTAGACGGGGGGAAAAGCAATACTGTACACTCCTGTGCAGCACTGAATGAAACTGGATAAGAATAGTGAAGGCTGAAATATACATATGCATGAACATGCAGATGACATGTGGTTAATTCTTTAAACAAATTCAGACAAACAAAAGGAAACCAGCTGCTGCTACATCATCCTGAAGTATCTCTTTGGAGAGCAGCCTCCCTCTATCAATATACTAAATTCTGAGTGCTTCCCAGTGGTCTTTAAATTTCTGGCCTTTTAATAAATTTTATAGTAGAAACTTGCTCAGCATTTTGTAGATACTTGTTGCTTGAAATATGTATTCTGTTTCATTTGTTCGTGTCACCTTTGTTTAATGGAATTTATTTTGGATCAGGACATTATTTAGGTAGACTACGAACTGAAAAACTATCCATGTAGGAACAGCTGTTCCAGTCAAGGGCCAAATACATCTTAATACAACTCCACTGAACACCAAAATAATTCAAGAGGGATATATTGGGCAGTTTACATGAAGTCAGTAAAGGACTCATGCAGGACTTAAAAAAAGCCCATTCTGTTAGTTTGGAAATGAGCTTCGCATGTGACTGTACATTAATTCATTCCATTGTTATTCTTTATAATTTTTGAAGTCGCGAATTAAAATAAGGATTGAGCCCCCACCTTTTTTAATACTGTGCTGATATATAAGTTCTCTTCCTTAGAGGTTTTTTTTTTTAAACAGAGAGCACATAAAGAAGAGAAATTAACAGAAGTGTTACTGTCACTAGATCTGAAAAGGGTTTAGTGTCTGTATAAGGCTATAATAAAAATGGAAGAATTCTGTCCTCTCAAACCCCGATTGGCCAAGTTTTGACAGTATCGAGCAGCTGGATGCCTACACATGTTGAGGAGCACTCTCTCTCTTGATGTGTAGAGGCTTGGTGCTCTCTGTAGAAGAACAATGAAATCTTCCTGAATTCAACAAATGAAAGATTAAAGCATTCAATCCAAAACTGAGAAGAGCTCTCTGGATCAAAAGATAAATTAATCTGCATCTTCAAGGTAGAAGATCTAGCCAGCACTGGGAACAACAGAATGCTCTCAACCTATTGTACCAGAGCCGTAATTAAATAGTCTCTGGACCTGGGAATGAGAATATATAGGGGTTGTCACACGTACTTGAGATGTAAACATTTCCATTTTCATGTTTAATAAATGTCTAGCTATTTTTTATTAGGAAATCACTCTCAGAAAAGTAATTTAACCACTATACTTCAGAATGTGTCTTCTACAAATCAAGGATAAATAATTGTTCCACGCAAATTAGTAATTATCGTAATTACGTCTCACACAGTTGGCATTAGCTATTGGTAGAAGGTATCTGCAAGCCTTCCGGCTGCAACTATTGTGTGCACTGAACGACAGAAGTACCCACTGAACGGTTCAGCAGAATCTTGTGTGAAGGAGTCCATTTGTGTGACCAAATGAAAGACATATTTGTCCTGAGGGACTCAAGTTAAATCCTTTCAGTAGTATTGCATCACCAGAGGAATTACAGAAATGCAAGGAAATTGCTAAGGTTTAATGATGTGTTAGTGAGTAAAAAAGTGAGGAGACTAAAATGTTCTGAAGATATTGAAAAAAATAGCACATAACTTCCTCTATCTGAGGACTAGTCTGGTGGGGGTAGATTATGGGACAACATTCAAGTGAAAAAAAGTGTCAAGAAAGACAGTCCTACCAGAGGGGATGCATTACTGGACCTGTTGTTCACCAACGCAAGTGAGCTAGTCGGTGATGTTAAGATTGGAGGCAGCCTGGGCTGCAGTGATCATGCAATGGTGGAGTTCACAGTCCTGAGGGATATGGGTCAGGTGAAGAGTAAAGTCAGGATCCTGAATTTTAGGAAAGCAAACTTCCATCTCTTCAAGGAGTTAGTCAATAGGACCCCTTGGGAAACTGCCCTCAGGGACAAGGGGGCAGAACAGAGCTGGCAGATTTTTAAGGAGGCTTTCCATAGAGCGCAAGAGCTCTCCATCCCCAGGTGTAAGAAATCGGGCAAAGAAGGCAAGAGACTGGCATGGCTGAGTCAAGACCTGTTGGTCAAACGAAAGGGCAAGAAGGAAATGCACAGGCAGTGGAAGCAGGGACAAGTATCCTGGGAAGAGTATAGGGGCACTGCCCGGTTGTGTAGGGATGGGGTCAGGAAGGCCAAGGCACGGCTGGAGCTGAACTTGGCAAGGGATGCAAAGAATAATAAGAAGGTCTTCTACAGGTATGTCAGCAAGAAAAGGAAGGTCAAAGAAAGCATATCCCCCGTGAAGAGCAGGAGTGACAAACTGGTATCAACGGATGAGGAGAAGGCTGAGGTACTCAACAGCTCTTTTGCCTCAGTCTTCATTGGCAACCTCTCCTCCCACACCTCTCGAGTGGATGGGCTGCAAGACGGGGACTAGGGGAGCAAAGTCCCTCCCACTGTAAGAGAAGATTGGGTTTGTGACCACCTGAGGAACCTGAACGTACATAAGTCTATGGCACCTGATGAGATGCATCCCAGAGTCCTGAAGGAATTGGCTGATGTAGTTGCCAAGCCACTCTCCATGATATTTGAAAAGTCATGGCAGTCAGGCGAAGTCCCTGGGGACTGGAAAAAGGGAAACATTGCACCCATTTTTAAAAAGGGTAGGAAGGAGGACCCTGGGAACTACCGACCTGTCAGCCTCACCTCTGTGCCTGGGAAGATTATGGAACAGATCCTCCTAGAAACAATGCTGAGGCACATGGAGGACAGGGAGGTGAATGGAGACAGCCAGCATGGCTTCACCAAGGGCAAGTCCTGCCTGATCAACCTAGTGACCTTCTACGATGGAGTGACTACATCAGTGGACAAGGGAAGAGCAACGGATGTCATCTATCTGGACTTCTGTAAGGCCTTTGACATGGTCCCCCACAACATCCTTCTCTCTAAATTGGAGAGATATGGATTTGACGGATGGACTGTTCGGTGGATAATGAATTGGCTGGATGGTCACATCCAGAGAGTAGTGGTCAATGGCTCAGTGTCTGGATGGAGAGCAGTGAGAAGTGGTGTCCCTCAAGAGTCCATATTGGGACAAGTACTGTTTAATATCTTCATCAATGACGTAGAAGGCAGGATTGAGTGCACCCTTAGCAAATTTGCAGATGACACCAAGCTGAGTGGTGTGGTTGACACGCTTGAGGGACGGGATGCCATCCAGAGGGACCTGGAGAAACTCAAGAGGTGGGACTGGGTGAACCTCATGAGGTTCAACAAGGACAAATGCAAGGTCCTGCACCTGGGTCAGAGCAACCCCCAGTATCAATACAGGCTGGGGATTGAGAGTAGCCATGCCCAGAAGGATTTAGGGGTACTGGTGGATGAAAAGCTGGACATGAGCCGACAATGTGCGCTTGTAGCCCAGAAGGCCAGCTGTACCCTGGGCTGCATTAAAAGAAGCATGGCCAGCAGGTCGAGGGAGGTGGTTCTGCCCCTCTATTCAGCTCTGGTGACACCCCACCTGGAGTACTGCATCCAGCTCTGGAGTCCTCAGTACAGGAAAGACATGGACCTGTTGGAGCGGGTCCAGAGGAGGGCCACAAAAATGATCAGAGGGATAGAGCACCTCTCCTATGAAGACAGGCTGAGAGAGTTGGAGTTGGTCAGCCTGGAGAAGAGAAGGCTCCAGGAAGACCTTATTGCTGTCTGTCGGTTGTTAAAGGGGGCCTATAAGAAAGACAGGAATGGACTTTTTAGTAGGACCTGTTGCAATAGGACAAAGGGTATTAGTTTTAAACTAAACGAGGGTAGAATTGGACTAGACATAAGGAAGAAATTTTTTACAATGAGGGTGATGAAACACTGAAACAGGTTGCCCAGAGAGGTGGTAGGAGCCCCATCCCTGAAAACATCCAAGGTCAGGTTGGACGGGGCTCTAAGCAACCTAATCTAGTTGAAGATGTCCCTGCTCATTGCAGGGGGGTTGGGCTAGATGACCTTTAAAAGTCCCTTCCAGCTCAAACCATTCTATGATTCTATGGTAGTATCAAAAGCAGAATCGGAAGAACAGAATTAAAAAACTAGGGGAAAAAAGTCTTAGTGAAGGCCTCCTCATCACTGGAGTCACTTTTAAATGACTGCAGGGCAAGCATGCATTCAAAAGTATTTGGAACTGTTCTGCTTTGGCAGTGGGATTGAGTTGACTGAATACCACTGGTCGTTCAACTTCTTGAAGAACATTCATGCTTTTTTCTTCATCTCTTCCTTTCTCTCTTTCTCTTCCTTCCTTTTTCTCCCTTCCTCTCTTCCTTTCTCCCTCCTCCTCCCTCTCTCCCCCTCTTCCTCTCTTTCCTTTCTTCCTTCCTCCCTTCCTTTCTCCTTCTTTGTCTCTTTCCCCCCCTTCCTTTCTCTCTCTTCCTCTCTTCCTTTCTCTCCCCCTCTCCCTCTCTCTCTCCCTCTCTTCTCCTTTTCCTCTCCCCTTCTCTCCTTCTCCCTCTCTCTTATCTGTATCATTTCCCTTTCAAAACACTGATTCCCTCCTGTTCCTTCTCGTGGCCCAGATACTTTCACAGCCACCTTCCCAAAGTAAATTCCCCAGCCTTTTAAAAACTGTAGATTTTGTTGGTTGTGATAGGTTTGGGTTTTTTCACCCCAGCTTGGCACACCAAGAGCTCACGTCTATCCAGAATCTTTGTCCCTCGCTACTTATATTTCCCCCCATGGAAAAAAATTACTTCCTTCTACTATGCAGTTTCCTTTTGATGTGAGATTAAAACAAATCTTCAGACTCTGGCTTTTAGACAAATCAAAACTAATGAATTTACTTGAAACACTCTAATAACAGTATGTTAAAAAAAAAAAAATAAAATTCTAGAAGTTATTGCTCCCTGCTGGTTTGGCCTTGATTGTTTCTAAAAGCTATGGAGTGTACAGTTAACTAAAGATTTTTCTAAATAGTCCAGGTTGACATGACTTTTCAGAGAAGTTCATGGAAGTTTTCCTCGATTAAGTGTCAGCAGCTATTGGAGAAATTTTTTGTATGTGATGGTACTGGAAAAGTGAGCTATTACGAGCTGTGTGAAAAAAACCACCAACCCACAAATAAATAAAATAAAAAAAAATCAAGAATCTGCTGTTTACCATCCTCCTTATCTGCCAATATGTGTGTTACGTAGTCTCATCATCAGAAACATATGATGGCCAGAAAATACAGGATTCTTTGTGGCCAAATTTCAGGCTCAGATGCTCAAATTCAGGCCTTGCTTAGTTCTGACTGAATTGAAAGAACACCTTTCCACTGATTCTATTGTATGTTGCCTCAAGAAATTAAGCATCACTTTAAGAATCTAATCAAGGAGCCGGTAGGGATGACAGTAACTTGAAGAGGGTGTTGATGATTCTGTCATCTTATATTAAAGCAATTGAATGTAAACCACTTACAGTATTAAACTGTTAAATTCTATGTAGCATACTGGTTTCCTAGGAAGTGATTAATGACTTAGAGTCTGAAGCAATCTGTTAAACACGCACACTCTTGGACATAAACTCACTGTGCTGCGGGAAGACTACCAATAAAAACTGAAGTAACATTCCTTTTTCTCTTATCCTGCCTATATTCTGATGGCTGCTTCTGGAAGTAACTAACAAGAAGATAAATTTGTTATAAACTGAACTAGCTATTTTTTCCACAAAATTCCATACCAGTTCTGGAATGGCAGTTTAGAAAATATTTTAGTATACCCAAATAGATGAAGGAAATCAAGTATGTCTGCATTCATGCTCTGGCATTGATATTCTTGGACATATCAAACCATTTTTCCGTATATCAGTTCACACCCACACTTGGATGGCAGAAGTGCATCCATCACAATGAATCTGTATTCTAAATGGAATTTTCTAGATATTAATTTAATAGAAATTAGTATTGCAGCTATAAATATCACTAAAGGACATGCAGCTATGTAATAGATGTATCGCAATGTGATGTGCAATGAAGACAATAAATTGTTCTAATGATAAAACGGAAGAGCCAAAAAATACACAAGAAATAGAATGAAGGAGATGAAACTGGGCAACTAAAATTTAAATTTCAGAAAGGTTAAAAGCTTGTTTGAAAGTGTCTAAAAATGGGAAGACAATTAATAACAATACACACACAGGAAATCCACAAATGTTACTTTATTTCTTCCACAAATACTGCTTTATTTCTTGTATTGTATTTAACCAGTATTATTCAGCAAATATCTAAAATGCAAGTTAAAAAATAAAAAGAGCACTTTAATTCTGTTATTTTATCAAATTTTACTTGGAACAATAAAGGCAATTTTATAAAAGAATCTCATCAAACCACAAGGTAATTATGTAAGGGCTAAATAAGATCATCAGCCATAAAGGAAAGCTGGAGTAGGAGGCAAGGGTGAAACATTCATTACCCTTCATATTCATGCACATATGGGGCTGACAGAGCAAAAGGATTATGATTGCTCTCAACTTCAAGACAGAAATAATTTCAAAAGGTGCAGCACAATTGTTAGGAACTGAAGATCAGGCAGCAATCAGCCATAAATGATGGAGTCCAGCAACCAATCTATTTTAAGTAATAAAGGAAGATGCCATAGAGTAGAAGGTAAGGGGCATATTTTAGGAGCATTCTTTTGAGAAGTCAGGCACACTATAGAATTTCAGCATTAAGGTTAATAACAGTAGCTTTATTATTAGACATAATCCATAACTTTTTACTAACATTAAAAAACACAGTTTTTAATATTGTGTTGTCGCAGTCATTGAAGACAACACATGCATCTCAATTACCACAAGTTTTTATTAGCTGTGATAACAGAAAAGATAAGGGGCAAAAACTATTTCACAGGGCAATTCCTGTAAACTCAGGAGGAGTGCTAAAACCATCCTCAAAATACACCCAATATTGATCATGGGAGCAATAAAGTGATCATTAAACTACTGATAAGATTGCAGCAGCAAAACCTAAGCTTTACTGAGGGACAGCACTCATATCTAAAGTTTCTAGAAAAGCAGGAGATGACCCCTCTGACTCATAAGTGCTCTAGTCCAGATATCCTGTGAGTATTTCTCCAAATTTTTGGGGTCCCTTCTGTTAGAGAGAAGTGCATGTGTGTGTGGTCATGCACATGCAACTATCCATGTTCATGCACTGAGAAGGTGGAATACAGAGACTTGTCAGTTTTATTCTTGGAGTACAGGGTCATAGAAATAGTATAAAAAGTACTTATATTTTATCTCGGGCCAAGTTTCGTATTCCATCACCCAACCAGTACTATAGATTAGTGGCAGACAAAGTTTCTGCTTCAGAGAAGCAACACTTTGGTTTTTTTTTTAATGTTTGAGAACTTTGAAAATTTGAAATTTCTGATCAGATGATCATTCTGATCACTAAGCTTTCCTGCTTACAAGCAAAGAGGGCCATCCAGCAGAGTCCCCCCACACCTCTATTGATTATACATTTCTCCCAGACTGGACTTCAGTTGCCAAACTGCAGAAGAAAGGTTGCGCATTTCTTGTAAATCAGTGGAAACATTCAGCAACATTTCAATGAAAGCAAGACACACAGTTTAAGCTTACTTTTTTTTTTAATTATTTTTTTCCTTTTGAATTGGGCTGCACGGAGCTGGTTTCTGAAGTGATGGGCATGGAGTGGGAAGGTAAAATATGAGAAAAGGCTTTTCTTTTCTTGTCTGTATTTCACCATTGCAGCCAGTACTCATTTGTACGTCGCTTTGGGAACATAGGTTTCCAACACCAGTAAGAAGAAGCCAGATACAGACCATGGGAATTGCACATTGCAGTCTGCTAACTGACAGAGGAGGAGCCAGAAAGACTTTCAAGACAAAAAAAAAAAAAAAAAAAAAAAAATCCCTGGTGTGAGGAGCTTGGGCACCAGGGTCAGCTGCAGCCATAAATTTAGCTTCTGCAGAGGTTTGCTAAAAACTACATACAAAGACAAAAATCATTCAGGGGATGAACTCTTCCTATTTCAAGCCTTTGCAGATGGTTGATTCTCTAGGTATATCACTTTTATGACCACCAGCTGAAGTAATGTCACTCACCTTGAAACAGCCAGTCAAGCTTGTTCTACTGAAGGCTATGATGATGCCCTTTTATGATTTTTCCAGCTTCTCTCACTTTTTTTTTTTCCTTCCCTCACATACACAGCTGGGCATTGAATGAATTATTAGAGAGAGGATTGCTGAGAAAGCATTTCAGATGATTGGGAAGTAAGAAAAAGAACTTCCTTCCCCCCAGGTTGTATCTTGTCTAACTTTTTCTATTTTAATTTTATATTAGATTCAATGTCACGCCAAATAACAATTCAAAACTGCTACTAACAAAGTTTACTTCCCTTATTTTCCTTCACACATCTGTTGCAGTGTTGCACGAGGTACTGAGAGTTCATCACATATAATGTTTTCTGTTCTTTTTGAAAAACAAAAAATGTCACTAATCTCTATCTCTTTTTTTCCTTTGCACTGGCTAAATAGATAAAGAAAATGAGTGCAGAACTCCCCTCCTGCTCAATATATTACATACTTTTTGTTGAGAAATGATATGTTTTTGTTTGTTAATATTTTCACAGACATCAGAGATGATTGTAATTACAACATACTATGTTTTGGGTTTTTTCCTTTCTTTTTCTCACTTTTTCCTTTCTGCCTTGGAATGGCAGAACATATCAAAGAATTCTACTGTAAAACCAGATACTTTGGTCAACCACAAGCTTTTCAGGAAATCTTTTTAAATAACAGGAGGGGAAAGAGCAAATTCCCATTGAAAAAAAAAATGAACAAACAAACAAAAAGAAAACAGATCTGCTTTTCATTCCAAGTAGAAGGCTTATTCCAGCATTATCAACTGTGTGTTACTTTTAACAACCCTTTATTTGGCAATTGCTCACAAGCATTCTCACTTCTCTATAACATAAACAGAACAAGGTATGCAACTGAGAATGCGGAACTTAAAAAACAGAACAGAATTTGTTGAGATGAAAAGTCTCAGAATGGCAATGATTTTAAAAAATAAAAATAATTTTTTAAAAAGTCCACTTCTAATATGATCACATTATAGGACAACATGGAAAAGTGATTCTTTAATATGTCATGACTATCTTTCAGCCATCAGCAGTTGTTGAAGATGTGTGAATGTTATTAATGATACATTACTACTACTTCTCCCATTACTTTCCTAATACTTGCAAGACATTTACATTCCTGAAGTAGCTACCCTTTCTGGCCAGTCCTTGAAAGAAACTTCTCTTAGACATGTAAAGGTAGCAATCAAGCACCCCAATAGCAACAAAGACTCATCGTCAGTCAGCTCCCATTAGCAAATACCTGTAGTCCTCTTCTGGTTTCTTTTCCAGGCTCATCCCCCAACATGTCTAAACAACGTCACTCCTATTTCATTTCAACCCAGCAGCACATGCAGGTCTGAAAGATGGTATGTCAAAGCTAATTGTAGCTCTCTGCCAACATGAACAATGAACATAAGTTTATTTTTTCTCTCTCTATATAAGAGCATGCCTAACCTTTCTGACCTTGCAGGCTCCTGAAGTGACCATCAACCCCTCTATAACACTGGGATTACTCCGAATAAAGCAAGTCTTTCATATCTTCAAAATGCAATGGGATTTCTTCCACTAATTATAGTACATCTTTCATAACCCAGAAGTGTTGACTGATAGACAAGACAGCCACTGGTGTCTAGTGGGACACACAAACAGAGGCTCAGCAAACACTCCTGATGCCTCTCCCCTTGTGACTTCTTGAAACTGCCAAAATTTTAGCTTTCTTTCTCAGGACATTGAGGCGTGAAGTGTCAACATTGTCAACAAACTAACAGTTCCCTATGGCACATCCCAGTAGAGAGGACTGTTCTAGAGAATATGAACCAAGAAAGGGAGGTCAAGGGGAAAAAAGACCCAAACAAACAAGCATTTTTTTTTACACTTACTATGTTAAAATGTAATGCAGAGATGTAATATAAAAGAAAAAAAAAACACAAAACAAACCCAGATTTTACAGTATATTCGGTGTTCCAGCTCCTCCTTTATAGATATTAGAGTTCCTTCTTTGCTTCTCATATTGGCAGTAGTTACTGGGAGGTAACTGCTTAATTAATTATTGGCCTGATCATTTTGCCAATGAGCCAGACACAGTGGCTTGGTAAAGCGTCTGGCACTTGTTGCCAGGCTCTCCCCAGTCTCCTCAAACGCAGCAGTTCTCTAAGCTGCTCCCAGCTGCAGCAGCAATCTTCGCTGTGATAACCATTGTTTCACAGCAGCTGTGGGAGTTGTGCTGGGGGACTTTTAGTAAGCCCAAACATGTTCTAGATGGAAGGATTTCAAATGTCATGTGTGTTCACCCAGGAGCTCATTCACAGAACAACTTCTGCTGCAGGCTTATATCCTGAGGGCTGTTATGCCATGAAACTGCCAGCATAAGTGGAAGATGAAGTCCTTTCACGAGCCCAGCTGAACATTTGATAGTCTTGGAAGCTTGGTCCTGTGAGCTGGTAGCCCCAGGCATTTTTAACTTGCACATCATATATTTAAAAAACAAAACAAAAAACTCCACAACAATAACATTTAAAAAAACCCCAAACAAACAAAAAACAGAACAAAACAAAAATTCTGTAGGACTTGGAATATAGTTTTGTAAGAGGGACTCCAATTGGCCCATCGGTCCAGTGGGGGTCACAAGAAGTTTGTAAGAGGCAATGAAGGATTTCGTATTTCCTAGAAGAACAATTTCACTGGAGAAAGTGATGCACCAGCAGTGTTACTTCCTGTAGCAGTGACATATGGCAGTCGTTTTCTTCTGGAGGTATGGAAGATAAATGGATATAAAAAGTTAACGACCTTTTGTTGAACTGATGCTTTTACCTGTGAGGAGTTTGCAACACCTTTGCCAAAAATCTGGAGGCTGAGACTGCCCTTTTTTTTCAAGGGAGAGGTTATTTCCCATTAAAATAGCTCTGAACACCTCTGCTGTATGAACCTTAACACTTGCTTCACCTTCAGTCTTTTTTGTAGATGGCTGATGATTTCACTGATAGTTCAGAAGTCTATCGGTCTAATCCTCTTTCAGTGTGTATCCAGAACCAAACATACTTCTGGACGGAACTGGTCTCTCTGTCGTGTATGGGTGTGTTAGAAGGTGGAAAATAACGTGATTCATACCATAAGACTAAGCTCTCTCTTGGACTTTCTTAGTATCATTACACATAATGGTAACAGACACACAATTTAACTTACAGGAAAAAGATATATACACAATGTATGTAAAAGTAGTTGAAAATTATTTATACTCTCTGCTTCTTATTAGTTAACTTTCCACCTGAAAGCAGATGTCAAACTCTTGAAAAATCAGAGCAGCGATCAAACACATTGAGGTCAGGGAACAGCTAATCAGTCCATCCAAGCTGTCCTTTTAACATGCTTTGACGCTTAGGAGATATCTCAGTGCTGGTCTCCTGTTTGCCTGTTTCAATTTTTAATCTTTCCATCATTATGTCTCTCAAATACTGTCTGAGGGATGTGAAAGTTCTTTGCTAACAAGCAGACGTTTGTCCTTTCCCTAAATGCCAAATTATTACACATTGTCTATGCAATAAATAAATGAGGATTAAAAAAAAATCTCCATGTCTGACACTAGGCGATACCAGCTTAATGGCACAGATGCTGCCTAAGGTATTTTTCTCTTTATATAGCTGTCCTGGTTTAGGCTGGGACGGAGCTAGTTTTGCCTCCAGCAGCTACCGTGTTTTGGATTTAGTGTGTGAAGGATGGAGATAGCACACTGATATTGTTGGTTGCTGCTAAACCATCAGGGACATTTTGCAGTTTCCCAGGTTTTGCTAATGTGCAGGTGCGAAAACTTGGGAGGGGAAGATCCAGAACAGTTGATCCAAACTGGCCAAAGAGAGTATTTCATACCATAGACATCATGCCCAGTATAAGTGAGGGTTGGCCGGTGGGCCACTTCCCTTCTTGTTCCCTTCTTTTTCCTTTTTTTCGTTTGTTCGGGCCTTTTTGTTTGTTCATTCAGCTGTTTGTTCCCTCGCCTGCTCTCTCTGGAACTTGCTGTTCTGGGATAGCTGGGGGGGGATACCCCTGCTCCCTGACTGCTGCTCGGGACAGGCTGTATTGGTCGTTGGGTGGTGAGAAATTGTTCATCATTTGTTTTATATATTCTATTGTCCTTATATATATATTATCATTACTATTATTATTATTACTATCATTAATATATTTTTATCTTTTCCTTTGCTGTCCCAGTGAATTGTTTTTATCTCAACCCACGAGTTTTCCTTTCTCTCCGATTCTCCTCCCCACCCCACTGGGGAAGTGGGGAGTAAGCAAGCGGCTGCATGGTATTCGGTTACCATCTGGGGTTAAACCACAACAATAGCAGATATATTTTTGGGAATATGTAGTTCCAGAGGTCCAAAATGAAGCCTGGAAGAGATTTCATTGTTATGTAGGATTAATGATCAAGTGGCAAGTGGCTGCAATTAGTTTCTTATTCTCTTAAATTTCACAAAAATAGATGTGACCATTGTATTTGAAATCAGCTGTTTAGGTATAAGAGAAAACCATCATATTTTACCATGTTAATAGTCTGTTCTCTGAGCAGATATGACCCTACGCAATATTGAGGATGTTGCCAGTATTCTTCTTAAGGAAGAAGTTTTTCACAATGAGGGTGGTGATACACTGGCACAGGTTGCCCAGAGAGGTGGGAGATGCCCCATCCCTGGAAACATTCCAGGTCAGGCTGGACGGGGCTCTGAGCAACCTGATCTAGTTGAGGATGTCCCTGCTTATTGCAGGGAGGTTGGACTAGATGGCCTTTAAAGGTCCTTTCCAACCCAAACTATTCTATGATTCTATCACAGGACAGGATCGTTTGGATAGCACTATGGATGACAAGCCATGGACTCGGAGAAAGGTAGGACTGCAGTTCAGGGGGCTTTAGGGAAAGCAGTGAGGGCAGAATGGCGGCTGCTAGCTTCACGTACACTTGAAAGAACCCAATAGTCCTGATGGACTCTGTGTGTGTGCAAGTGTGTGTGTGTGTGTGCACCTGAGTGCAGGTCTGCAAAACTTTGGGGATTACAGCTCCCTTCGCTTCTTCCCCATTTCCTTTCCTTTTCCTTATCCTTTCCCTCTTGTATCATGAAGGCATAGTGTTTTCTGGAAGACAGTCTTTTGGAGTGGTTAAATCTTATTTTGTAACTGTACCATGTCCATTCTAAGAAGTGGTGGTATGGAAAGGGTAAAATTATTCTCCTTTGCCATTAGAGCTGGCCCACAGCTTTCCTTTTTAACCAGTCAAATGAGATGGGAAGAGTCCAGTCCTTCTAGGTGACTGTAATGACCTGGGAGTGTATGGGAAACGCATGCTGGAAAGGAATAGGCAATAAAAGAATTCATTGTGTCATCTGACAAAGTCGTGTGCTAACCCAGAAATGTGCCAAAATTGGCTTTGATCTTCTTCTATTGTGGGTTGATATACACATTGCAAAGGTGTTTGGCACGTTATCTAACTTGATTAACCTGGTGGACAGTGCATTCTGCTGCCTTCCCCTGTGTTTTCTTTCAGTTCTCTTTGCTCAATGTAAGCATGTGGAATCAGTGAGGCAGCAGAATACAAACGCACCTACTTCTCTCTCCCTGCAACACCATGGGATCCTTTCCGGGTGCCCTTTTATCTCTTCCTGATTTTCCCACAACATAGGAATTCCTCTCTGACAAGCCAAGTACGCATGTGTTTCAGCAAGTGAAACTCATGGCTGTGCTGCCTGGCATACGAACAGCTGTTGTGTTCACAACATACCACTTCTCATCCTGGCTGTAGAATGGGATGGAGGCATGAATTGTGTGCAATTTCCTGAAAACTAGGAAGTTTTGCCTCTGCTTCTGCAGAGGACTCGTCTGACAAAGACACCAACAGCTTATGGTTACTTGAGAGTCTCAATAACTATGTCAGTTGTTAGAGTTTGAATGCAGCAGTGAGCGAGGTTGCAAAAGTAGGGAAAATGGCGTAAGAGCATGTACATGTAAATGTTTAGATGAAACATTTGGATGTGCCCTAGTGGGAATGTGGGAACTATATATGTGCATCCAAGATGTGGAATCTTGGGAATACAAACTGCCCATCCCAAATTCTGGGCACCTGAATGACATCTAAAATACTTCAAATTCCACTATCACTGTTACAAAGTTGATAAGCACTGTATTTATACTGTCTGATTCTCTCCTCCCCTAAGACTTTCTACCTGTAAATGCTAAGGATGCTTATCACCATTTGTTTTTTTTTTTTGTTCTCTCTCTTCATTGTGTGGTAATTCTACTTGTGAGAACACACTCTTTGCAAGAAGTAGTTAAAATGCACATAATGGCCCTATTATTTACTGAAAGAAAATGTGGTTACATATCAACAAACTCTGTTAATGGAATCAGAAAGCAAGCTTTATTTGTTAGTACTTTTTGTGTTTACACTAAATACTCAAATGATTAAACCATCTTTTTATAAGTGAAAATCCATTCTCTTTACCCCATTGTAAAGACAGTGATATTAATACAATGAAAGGTGAGAGGGTAGCTTACGTTCGTTGACTACTAATTCAGCAGTATAGCTTCTGGAAATTTTTGTCATTTATTGCTGCTAAAGAATTTATAACCTGGAGAAGCTAGTGATAATGGGCTTTAAGCCTTACAAACTCCCCAAACCACTGGATTAAAGAATCTGCTGTATTCTGTGTAGTCCCTGAAGCACACTTTAATGGCTCTGCTGAAAGGGTATCAATCATACAGGAACCGTTCCACAAAGTTACAGTGAGGGACTCCAAGATGGTTAAACGTTTGCATTTTCTGTAATGGAATACAATTGTAAAACTACATCTAGGAGGCCTAACAATTAGAATCTTTGCAGTAAAAATTATGCAATACATGTTTTGCTTTGTTTTTAACTATAACTTTGGATTCATAAGTTTTGTGGAGTTGTCTTTTTTCTTACATGTTTTTATGTCAATATTTATTTTTTCCTATGTATCGTGGTTTAATCCCAGCCAGCAGCTAAGTACCACGCAGCTGCTCACTCACTCCTTTCCCTTCTCCCCAGTGAGATGGGCAAGAGAATCGGAAAGAAAGGGAAACTCATGGGTTGAGATAAAGACAGTTTACTAGAACAGCAAAGGAAAATGTAATAATAATAATATTATATTTTAATAATGATAATAATAATAAAAAATATAATGATAATAGAATATACAAAACAAATGATGCAGAACTTCTTACTGCCCAACAACCCGACGACCGATACAGCCTGTCCTGAGCAGCAATTACGGAGCAAAACCGAGAGTGATCTCATAATGATCCCAAGCAGCAATCTTGGAAGAGCAATTTCCCAAAAGTGAGCAAGTTCCCAAGAGCGTCCCGAATGAATGAACAAATGAAAGCATAAACGAATGAACCCAGCCCACCGGCCGACCCCCGCTTATATACTGGGCATGATGTCTCTGGTATGGAATACTTCCTTTGGCCAGTTTGGGTCAACTGTACTGGCTATACCCCTCCCAGCTTTGTGCACCTGCACGTTAGCAAAACCTGGGAAGCTGAAAAAAAAGTCCTTGATCTCTTAGCAACATCTAATAACATCAGTGTATTACCAACATTCTTCACACACCAAATCCCATACTAAATCCAAAACACAGTAGCTACTGGGAAGCAAGTTAGCTCCATCCCAGCTAAAACCAGCACACTATGCTTTTCTAGCCATAGGTGGGAATTGGAAAGCAGGAATGATTTTCTCATCATTTATGGGTGTGATGTTTTGTTGATTTTTTTTCCCCAAACATGACCATTCATGCTGGTTATCAGTGTATGCTTTCAGTCTGGAAATTTGTCTGCTTTTGGTTACTTATGAGGAAATTTGTATGTGTTCTTAGAAAATATAGTTAAGTATTCTCTTTAAGGAACTACCGTGGTTGGGAAAGTTAGTACTTTTTACATATCATTACCAGTAATAAAACATTGCAAATAGATAAAGGTCTAGGAAATTTTAATCTGTCAGTTAAATACAATTGCAATTAAAAAAGGAGTGCTACTTACTCCTTCAGTCCTTCCAGAAGCTGTTTCTGCAGCTAAATTCAAAGGCTACTCAATTCAAAATTGCCTTATTAGTGACTGTGAACTGA
The DNA here is from genome assembly GCA_009819775.1 of Phoenicopterus ruber ruber. NCBI lineage: Eukaryota > Metazoa > Chordata > Aves > Phoenicopteriformes > Phoenicopteridae > Phoenicopterus > Phoenicopterus ruber. The sequence continues at coordinate 181,158,619 of CM020215.1, read as the reverse complement.
TATCACAATCATGACAGTGAGACTATAATCAACTATAATCTGTGAGGGAAAGAAATAAACTGTAAATCTTTAAAGCTACATTATTTTAGGGGAAAAAGTTGGAGGTTGCCTCATTTTTCTTCTCAAAGACTTTGCATAATTTATTTAAATAACATGAGCAGAGATAAACAGCTTAGTTAGGAAAAGTCAGAATTGTCATATCAGCTCGCAATCACTAACAAAGTTTTTTCAGGCAGGTTAGCCTTCTAATTCATTCTACAGTCTTGAGAAGATTTATCCATTGAATTCTAAATTCTGCAGATCTTTAAAACATGCAACTATCTGCTACCAGTTCTCTCTACTCTGACTCATATTTCAAACAATAAATGCAACAATAATAAAAATTACAGCCAGTGTAATTCTATAAATTGGCATTATGTTGTCAGAGAAATGATAATCCATAAGGCTATTACACCAAACCTTCTGTTGCTTCTGAGTCCATGAAGTAAATGAAAAAGACCCGTGTTCTCTTCTGCTGCATAAAAACACAGGAAAAATTGTAAGTGCTGGCAATAACGATTGAGTCTTATGTTTCTTGAAGACATTTTACATTATCCAAATTGCAGTGACAAGACTATATCGTTAAAATAAGATGACTGTCCTATTTAATAACTTATTAATGTTTTTCTATGACTTTAGGTGCTTCAAAGCTATTTGGTCCTTTTTGGTGCGGATGCCTCACTTTGAAGACATCAGAAAGTTTAGCTAAGTGTTTTTGCAGGAGCCACGTAAAACCAGTCAGTAGCACACAGAGTCCACATTCACACTGGATCTCTTCTTCCCATAGTTCTTTTGGGTTTGAGTGGGGTTTTGTTTGTTTGTTTTTCTTTGTTGTTTGTTTTTTTCTCTAATGAAGATTTCTTTAGCTTGTTTCTCTGTTACAGTAAACGAGCTTTAGAGTATAAATCTGAGATAGCAGTAGTGTTCAAAATGGGCAGAAATTGATTCAATACAATTTTTTCTGATGATTTGGAATCTGCATCTTTCTTCAGTTATACAACACAACAAAAATATTGATTTTCACTCTGTTAAGATTCTTAAATAATTTTACAGGAATTAATTTGTGCATACTTGAAATTATTATTTTCTGGTTTAATATGTTGAAAATGCACCATAGTTGATTTATTTTTCTAAGATATAAAGTGTCTTCATCATCTTAGCTATCTTAGCTGTAACATTTTTTTTTTCTCTCTCTTTCTCTTTTCCCTTTTTCTAGTTGTGATGACTATAGTGCAAACAACAACAAAAAAAATCTGATTTGTTTTCTTCCTGAGGCTTCAACACTATCATGTCAGGAAGTGAAAAAATAACTGAGGCAGATATTTGTCAGCTCTTTCTATTTTAAGACCAAGAAAAATTTCTATTATCAAGTCCTCCTAGAACACATCTTGGGATAAAAAACAATCCTTACTAACTAATCTCCTTTTTTACTTCCTAAATATATTTTAATGGACATTTCCTTCAGCTTTTTTTTTTTTTTAACATTTTAAAACACTATTTATAATTACAATTCCCAGTATTTAAAATATAACCTTGAAAACAATGCACATCATTAACTTAATTGATTTCAATTGCAGCAGAGAATTGTGCATGCCGAGTGCTGGGTAAATGTCATGATCATTTTTAGGTAAGACGCTCACCTCCATTCCTGCCTACTTGTACGCCTAACGCAGCATCTTTGCATATCAAAGCTGCAATAGCTTTGGACTTCTGGGGTACAGGAACAAGTCTCGGCCGTTTCTTGGTTCCATGTTAGAATAAGACTTTAGTTCAACAGATGGTCTCTGTTCCCTGATTTGCATGGAAAGGAAACTTAGGCACGGTAGTTGGAGGTTGTCGTGTGCATGCAGTGCTCCAATATGTACTTTTTGTAGACATAGAGGGGACCGGGAGCCCAGAGTATACTGCAGTCACTGCCGTCCACTAAGTGCCATGTAAGAATCCAAAACCTAGTCATAGGGGAATTCTTCTAAAAGCAAATTTGTAGAAGTAATGCACAGGTAAAAAGGAAGAATCTGCCTCCAAATAGAAACCCCACATTAAAACTTAAAGTAAGTTTCTGTGTTTAGTTAACGTTGTAAAACAAATGAAAAGTCTACAAAGAAACGAATGAAGACTATGCATTTTCTACTCATGTTAAGGACAGTAATTTTACTTGTATTCACTTTCCTTATCTGACAGGTGGGAATTAGGAGTAAACTATTCTATATCTGACTGAGAAGCAGGTACATGGGGAAGGCCTAGGTTTGTGTTTATTCAGTTCATAACTATACTCCTATTTTCACCATAATTAGCAATCAAATTGCCTATATTAAGGGTCTGAATCTGCAAACACTTACACTTATGAAGAACTCTACTTCAGTTCTACCCAGGCAGATTTACTTCCTTACTTACGCCTGTTGTGACATTTCTATCTGATCTTCAGCTGCTTTTGTTTTTTTGTGTATAAATGTTTCCACTTCAGTAGACTTCTGCAAGCTTGTAAAGTCTTTCTTGGTGTAAAGCATGAAGTATATTAGAGACAGTAATGTATTTTTTAACCTCCAAAACATTTTTTTAAAAAAACCCTCACATATTATTTTATATGATCAAGAACAGAAAAAAAAGACATCTTATACCACATTAAAGTAATATTAAACATAGCCTCCTACCCCATTACCAGCAATTACTGTGAGAGATAGCATTAACCTGCCAGGCTACTTTCTTAGCTGTTTCATGTTTTGCCATGTTGAAAAAGAACCATACCCCCTGCAATCCTTCTCTTATCTCAACTTTTTTTTTTTTTAAATGAACCAGCAATATTACCTCTCACCATATAAGCATTAACAGTCTTTAGTGAAAACACTTGCTAAGAACTTCTTGAAAGTCTAAATACAATATGTTTGCTGTGTTTCTCCTAATCTAGGATTATGTTGGTCTATTCAGAGACTTCAAATGGACCAGAAGTGTAGTTTGCCTTTTTGTTTTGTTCCTTATGCTCATTCTGCTCTTTTATCTATATCTTTTAGTATTGCTTCAACCAGCTTCCTAAATATTGAGTCACGGTTCATTGTTTTGTAACTCCCCAAATCATCCCAAATACCTTGGTATTAAAACAGCTACATTGTTTGAACCTACAGTTTCTTTCTGTGCTGTCATGGCTGTGTGACTGATTGCACATCTTTGTTAGTAACTAAGCTATTTCATTTTACGTCCTCCCAAAGAACTCCCAGGTGAGAACCATCTGCTTCTATGAATGTTTGCTCTTTAATATATCACTTTGGGCTCCATCTGACTTCTCATTATCTGACAACAACTCATCTTCATTACCTGAAGGGAGCAGTTCCAAAGCACATATCTTCTCAACTTCCTGATGCTGGAAGTTGACACAAATCAATCATTTAACATCTTTGCAAGATGCTTCTCCTTAATTCCCCCCCCTTTTCTCTTTGTTAATGCAAGGGTTCCAGAGATTTTTTTTTCCTAAACTCATACAGTCAAATTAAGTTTAATTTGATTTTTTATGATAATATTCAGCTTCCCTTTGGATTCCCTTAATTTCCTCTCTATATCCCAATCTTTAAAGGTGTTTCCATTTTTTTTTTTTTGTTATTATCAATTTCAAGTCAATATGCATGACCAAACACTTGGAGACTGAACTCCAAATGTAAGAGAAATATCTACTCTCTGATGGTTATATTTTACTTTCCACAAAAATCCCACTGAGGAACTTTGGTAGAGTATCTCTCCAAAACAATTACAAATCTTTATGTGCTACGTATAATATGGTGACAGATCTCTATTAATAAACAGAAAAAAGAATAATTTTACTTCTTTGTCCTTTGGGCTCCAAGAACAACACCATAAACAACAAAATTGAACTAACATACAGTAAAGGTTTCTTTCAACATCCATAACTACATAGTGGAAAATCAAGCTTGCCACATATCTGTTATTTCTCACTTAAAACAAATACTCTTTTTGTTAATATATATCTAACAAAATTTACACCTTTGGCTAAAGCCCCTGCTCCATTATACATTTTCATTGTATGAGGCACAAATAACACAATGTCTGCCTTTCAGCTGAAGAAAAAAATGTCCCATATAATGAATTCCATCATTTTGGATCTCAAAATCCCAGAACGTTTAGCATGCTGAATTATTTTACCAGGTGTCCTGAGCATAAATACAAGAACATACACTAGAAATGTGTTGGGTTGAAATTGTTTGCATTTTGCAGAAAGAACAGAATATTGGAAAAAATACTCTGAAAGGAAACATTCTTTTTAAATGTGGAGTTCTTTTTAATTAGATTTCTGCCCTCATAGATTCTTTTTAACGGTTTGAGAAATTTCAGTTGATTCTTATGGTTTGGTTTTTTGTATGTTTATTCTGGACTTTCCACTCTACATTATGTCTTCTAATTTATTCCAGCTACCTATATGTACCTCTTAGTTTTTCTCTCTCTGCAACCTCTTTCATGTTTAAGTTTTTATTTGTCAAATTGTCTATATCAGGAACGTGAAACATATTCCCAAGTTTATGGAACACTTCTTGAATGTTGTAAGAGACACGCATTGTGACTTTTTTTTTCCATTAACTAACGATACATATTTTTTAACAAGAACGCGGGGAATATCTTTTTCCATTTGGTTGGTTGGTTTGTTCCCTTCTCCCCCCCTGCAAAGGTCAGCCGTTTAGTTGTCAGTCCTGGGTGATATATCATTCAGAAGTTTTCTAGTCACTAGGGAGAGTCTTTCAGGTTGGCTGTAACCTCTAAAGAGGACATTTTTGGATAAAAATGAATGAAAGTCAGTGCAAGTCATTTTTCCAATAAAAATCTGACAACTTTTATAAACAGTCTGCTCTGCGTTACTACTATGAAACACTTGGGATACAGCAACTGTTTAGCTAAACACTGTAGAATTGCACAGCTATTTGAAAGCGAAAATGAATGGCATAGGGCTTGCAAGATGTAAAGGCAGTTAGTGGGTGACTAAGTCACGGAGGAAAGTTGTAAGAGAGCAAAGAGTGGAAACTATGTCTGAAGGCTTGAAGAAGTCATCATATCCTCACCACTCTATAGTGACTCAGGTAAGTGTTTTCCATGTTCTGAATCTTAATACTAACTCTTAATTGTGATACACAATGAGCTATTAGAATACTAGGATTGCTTGCTTATCCAAATTAGATTTTGATCACTGAGGTTTGCTGAGTTCTGAACAATCTGATCTAAGGGAGCCCTGATTTGAGTGGGAAGGGAGTTGTATCAGTTGACCTTCACAGGTCTGTTCCAAACTCAGTTACTTTATGGCTTTATAACTCTCTTCCAAGTGTTTTCAAGTCCAATACAAAATCTGAAAATATTTATAATATCTAAAAATATTCACTTTTCTTAAATTTTTCATTACTGATAACCTCTAGTGTTATTCACTAAGGTTTTTTTGTGATCAGCTCAAAAAGCAAAGCAAAATCAGTACTTGTGTCTGTTCAGATGAAAAGGACAGAAACATGGAACTACATTGGGAATAAATACATTTTTTGTATTAAAGGAGACTATACACAGAGTCCATATGTTGTTTGGGATTCAGATGCTCAACTGCAGCTGCCCAGTGCCGTTCAGGATGCCTGAGGGAGAAGAGGAGCACCCAGGTTTGTCTGAAAAATCCACCCAGAGCTGGGGGAAATGACAAAAGTCTTACACGAGTTATGTATCCTTTTGGAGGCCAAAAAAAGATTTCCTAAAACATCGCAAATGACAGCAGACACCTGTGTTTAGGCAACCGTGTCTTATCCATGTTATATAACAAATGTTCATGACCAAGTTTTTACCCATTGCTTAAGAAATGAGGCTGAAAATACACACGTATCTGTCTAAGAAAGCCAGAGAGTGACTTACCTAGTTAGGCTACAATCTGCTTCCTACAAAGGATTTCTACTTCTGGTGGCAACCAACTAATAGGTGTGTGAGAAATAAACAAAACAGTAAACCAAGTAGAATAGAAACAAGACTGCTTAGTCTCAAACAACCTCATAGTTTAATTTCATATTTGCCCATTGGCAAATCTGTTACATTCATACTAATTCAAAGCTAAATACCACTATTTGATTTTGTGTCAACTATATTGCTCTTCTTAATAGCTGGTGAACTTTGCATAAGTTAGTCCCCAGGCCTGGATCACAAAGGAGGCTATTTTATAAAATATTTGTTAAAATCAAATAAATAAACATAAGCAGAAATGCTAAGATACAGTATTTCCAAGCGTCATCATGAAAACATTAGAAAGGAAAGACAAGCTTGACAAGTCCATTCATGAGCATGTGATGAATACATCACTTTTCAGTAATTGCCACAGTTTTATGACTTGTCATGCCTTAAACCAAGTCGACCTCATGTGATCAAATTAGTTAATTTTGCAGTGTGATACTCTTCCTTTCAGCTGCACTTTTGGACAATTTGATGTGTAGGCAAGGCCAGCTTGGTTTTTATTCTTCAGTATATCACATATATATGTATGTCTGTGTATATATATACATATATATACATGTGTATGGAATAGGATAGCCCAACTCTAAATAGTAATTAGATGCCTAGCTTCTCTTGAAATAGGCTAATAGAGGAGATTTAAACTGATATAACTTTCTTTCCCACTTCCACATAATAGATTTATTGTGTAAAAGCTGTAAAGCCTATGTAACATATTCTGTAGAGGATTAACACTCTTGGGAGGGGAAAAATTAAGATACTGTCTATTGTTCTCATTCAATATCCTGCGTATATAAGAAAATAGGGTGTACTAGTTCCTACGAAAATTACTATGAACGTCTGTTACAGGGGGTTTCTGTGTTGCTTTTACATCTTCTAGATTCTTATGCAAATAGATCATTTTCCTCCCTTCTTTCATTCCTCACTGTGCCATAATATCTGACACTTCTCCAGTAACTACAGTTCCTACGCCCTGCAGTGATTGTAAGAGTAGTTCCAGTAGTACCATTCAGAGCTTACACCACTTCAACAGTTCTGCTCTGGTGTACTATGAGCCTCATTTTGCAACACTTGCTGAGACAAACTTCTCATTGCCTTCATTGATTTCTAACCACATGACCCAAAATCAAAATGAGAGGTGAACATTAGGCTAAATGCATTCTTTTCATCCCTATTCTGTGCTGAAGTCAGGTATGGTTGCTCTCATTCTAACAATATTACTCCAATGAGTTTCAGCATACTTATAGTTCAGTCTTTTATGAATTTCTAAGCAAAAGGAATTAAGTCCTGTCCCAAGGCTAGTAAAGATAACATTTTCTGTAAAAACACCGCACTGATTATGTAAAATCAGATTTTCACACTACGATATGATATCCTGCAGTCAAGGCCAAACAGGACTAACTGCTAAACAAGGCTGAACAGTAGGGAAGAGAATGTACTTTTCTTTATGTGAAACTAATGTTCCAGTTATACTCATATATTTCCTTTCTCATTTTTCTATTGTCCTAGAGAACTCTGCAAAGAAAGCATCACATGTAGAATCCAAAAAGATGTAGAAAATTCTTCATGACTGATTATTAAATCCTTTTAATATTCCTCATACTAGTCAACATATATTGCACAAGATGAGAATTTAGATGTAAGGACTTCAGGAGTTTTCATTCAAGGCAGTCATTGTTGTAATAACATAAATTTTAAAAAATATATATTTCTATTGCTATTATAAAATTACAGTTGCAGAGTCCATACTAAGAAACCATATATACTGCATAGCCTTTTTTTTGTGTTTTCCTTCTTCTTTTTTTTCTGTACGGAATATCAGGCTAATATGATATCCATGTGGCTTCTCCCTTCCCTCCTAGCCAAAATACACTTCATGTCTCTAGCTCTCTGTTCATCCAAATCGCTTTCTTTCTCCTTATAATCTTTGAAATCTTCTATTGGACTCAAATGCAACTTTTGTCTGAATGAGGACAACAGAACAGAAACAGTAATGACATGAGTACCCAGAAGTAATCAAGTATATAGCTTACTAACTGAGTCATGCCAACACGTCAAGTCTACTTTATCTCTTTCTAACACAAAAGGCTCCTCAATTAATGTGCTTGTTACAGACATTCGGAATTGGATATTGCTGTTCTTTGATGTGAATCAGGAGGCAGTCAAATCTCATCTGTACATTTAGAGTGATATTTATCTAAAACATCTAGTTACTGCGGGCTTTTAAACCATGCATTTTTCTTTCAAAATTTTGCTTTGAAGCAATGGCTAAATTCAGGAAGGGACATAGGTAGTACTTCTGTCTGGGGTTAATTCTAAGACATAGACTTGCTCAGATCCTAAAAATTCAGCTTCAATTGCTGCCTAAACCTGCAAATATCTAAATTCATAGGAGCATCTGTTTCCCTTGTGGGGTTTTTTTTCCCTAGTCATCCATATTTCTGCTCCTGGACAAAACTAATGATCAGCTGATCAGCTTCCAAAATGCATCAGGACTCGGAAACTCACTATTCTTATTCTGTCTTTAATGGCTGCCCAGCGTAAGTTTTCAGTGTCTAGCTCACATAAAGGACATTGAAAAGATAGCATTCATCATCTTAATAGTCTAGTAGGTAGAGGATGAGATCAAGTATAGAAAAAACAAATTAGGATTCATCTGCTCTAGCTATATGCATCCAGTACTTACTAGGAGCTAGTCACTGGGAGTTAATCTCCTTTTATAACCAGTAGAGTTCTCTTCATTTTTAGAAAGCAATTAATCTGATTCAGTTTAGATGATCACCTTTGAAGTAATGCAAATTGCTCCTTTGCAAGTAGGGTTTTTTCCACTATGATTTCTAAAGAGAGGTGTAGGGGTCTAGCTTGTGTTTGGAGATCCAAGTGCATAACAAGGGCCAGTGTATTTCACCTCTAGCTTTTCTTCTTCTCTGCCTTATTTGGAACAACTGAGAGAGGACATCTATCCTATGTGACAGATGATCTATTCAGCAGAATTCTCTAAGGCACTACGAGGTAAATGTCTTCTAATGAAGCTATGGAACTTTTCTTTAAAGGAAGGAACACAAACTGGGTAAAGTTGGAGTGTTTTTAGTGGGGAAAATATGAGTAATCCTACAGTCTGATAGTTTAGGTAACAACCAGATGAAGATGGTTCCAGTGGAACAGCTTCAAGCAAAGCAATAGTTCAAAAAATATTTGGTTGAGATCTCTGTTCCAAACATGGCAACAGAAATATATGCTCCTACTTCTGCTATTCCACATGACTAGTGGTTGCTCTAACCAATAGGTTACTATGTTTAAGGAAGGCCTCAGCCTTATTTTTTCAGGAGTCTAGGAAAGGAGTCTGACCCACGAATACAGACAGATGAATACCCCCTCCTGCCCGGTTAGGAACCTACTGCTGTAAGGAGGTAGAAAATAACTCCTTCCCTTCCCCTTGACAATTTATTGCCTCCAATTTCTCATTGCTTAACTTAATCATTCTTGTGAAATAGAGAGGAAAGTTTTCTCGGGTATGAGTTGGTACCGTGCAGAAGTATTGAGAAGTACCCCAATGGAGTAACACATTAAGTCCTGAAGAGACAGAGAACTTCTTTGGGTTTTTTTCCACCATACCCAGTTATCAGTTGTCAGGAACTGTTAGGACCTCAATTTCTCCCTGTAGAGATAAGCATCGATCTTTGGCAGCTTACTACTTGAGCAGCATACAACCTGGGCAGCAGATTTCATAAAGTGAAAATATGCCCAAGAATTAGGCACTGCCATGTCTAAAACCTTTTGTGAAATTAACCTAAGTCATTTGAAACTGCTTTGATAAGTTGTGTCTATGAGGAGAAACACCTTGCAGTTTAATGAGGTATCAGGGGAGGGAGGAAGATTAATTTATTTTTTTCAAAAAGTCCAAAGTGCATTTGAGAAAAGGGTGGGAGGTCTTTCAACCATATTTTATTTATGGCTTTCATCAAAAAATAACTCTATATATCAAAGGGTCATGCCTCAAAGCACAAGTAAAAATTTCATTAACTGGGCTTACTGTAATGTCTATTAAGATCTGCATCATGCAGAAGAGGAGAAAATAGAAAAGGTTCAAACTGAGGCTAAAGAAAAACAGATTTTGCTCTGGCTAAGACTACACAAAGATACTACTTTAAGTTATCTTTTTGAGACTTGATTTTATAAATTTGTTTTAAGCAAATACATCCATAAAGTCTGAACAGTTTATTTTATGACTACTCAAATAAAACATTCTAATATACCAACCCGTCCTTGCAAGTTTCAAGGTTACCTACAACAGATTAGAGCTGTCAAGTCTCATGGCGCTTATTATATAGTGTTCCTGTTAAGGTTTCCTATGAAACCATTAGCCTTTTCCTTTGACATTTCCTGTTCTGCATGGCTGAATGTGTTTATAAACCACATATTGCTTTGAAGGTAGTCTAAGTAGTGTTCAGGTTAAATTAGTTGCTAACAAGTTACACCTATTGAATTGCCTTTTTTTACACCACAAAAGAATACTGTTATCCTCGGTGGTTTCAATAGTTTCCTTTCATGTAGCTCGTGTATAAGCATATTAATTATTTTCTTCTTAGTAGGAAGATTGAGAAATTGTGTTCTGGATGCTAATAATGTAGTTAATGAATTAGTTCTTACACGTTAGTGAAGTATGTCATAAAATTAGCTTAAATATTTGTTTCATTGGGTAGGGAAACAATGCAATCGTTTCAAAGCACATTTTGCCTAACCATTCTGTATGAAGATATCTATAGGGATAGTAATAATTTCTTACTCAGTATTTTGCAAAGAACAGAATAAAGTAAACAATTAGAAAAAGAAATGTGGAAAAAACAGCTAGGAAAAAAGCTAAACAAAACAGTAAGACCATTAATACATACTACATTTTAATAAAATTATATCCACTACTATTTTTAAGCCAATGTTTACAGTTGTCTCATTTTTACTGTTTTCTTGGTTGAATATTTTTATGACTTTTCCCTCTTACAACTAATGAAACCTTTAAAGCCAGTAGCATTGTGTAACTGCTATATTGTTTTTTTGAAAAATAAAAATAAGCCTAAGGATTTTCCATAGATAGAATACTATAACTGTAACACTTAAATTCAATAACTATGTAAACTCCATCAACAGAATTTATGTTCCTAAGGCAGACAGAATATCCCAGTGCAGATCCTCAGATGCTGTAAACTGAATTTCACCATTTGATAGCCTGATGGTAATTTACTTGAACCGGGCATCAGACCCCTCCTTGGTTAATTTCCCTGGGACAGAAACATGTGATCGGGCTTGCAGTATAGTGAAAATATGGAGATATTTCTGTTAAGCATTTAAATAGCTTGTTCTCAATGGCAACTCTGTACTAAATGGGTTGTTAATACAGTAAATGAAAAACAGTGTATTTGTTGCTTTCATAAAGCTTTATGCTATGTGCCATACTTCTGGATAACTTTTATAACCCTCCACATCTTTGCGAGAGGCCAGTTGGCTGATGTTAAAAGAATACATAAATTTTCTACATTGCTTCCCCTAGAGTATATGGCAAGAGTTCAATATTTGCAGCTGACTCTATTTAGTAGACAATAATTCAGTGTGGAAAATTACACAATACATACAGGTTGACACCGTTTAACATAATTGACAGTTTGCTGAGGGACATCCCAGCTGAATTAGCTTGCACAGGGAATAGCTGTCTATCTCAAGGTTAGACTAAGGGCACCTATGAAACCATGATACGCAAAGGTACAGCAACTTTGCAGAGAGATTACCTCTCTCTTGACCTCATTGCAATAAATACGGAGCCTCCTATATTCACTCTCTGGACACTTAAGTAGCATAAAAATACAAACAACAAAATGTAAATGCTCCTTTCATTGGGATATAAAGCTATCCTGTGAGATATTAAAGCACTCATAACGCATTTGTAATGTTTCTAAAATGCTAAAGTATTATTCACAATTTGACAGCTAGATAGTGCAGCAACAGCAGGAACTGAAAAACACATAGCACCTCTTGTTCTACATTTATCTTAATAATATATGTACATGTTCATATATGAACCTCACTGCAGTAATATTTTTATGTCCTTTGATAGTGCATAAAAATGGTTAGAAGCAACATAAAAATCTGAGAAACATAGGAAGTATTATCATTTTGAAATACTTTTCTGTATTTTATCTATTTCTAAGGAGGGAAGGAGAGTAGAGAGGAACCTTGGGCCAAGGTTTAACAGCAGTCTACAGAGAAACCAGCTGTTATAGGGAATATGTCAGGAATTATTTAATTTGACTATGTTTTTACAGAAATATTTAGCCCGAGATGTGTGATAACTACATAAATAGTAGATCTGGATGAATGGAAAGCTTTAACTTGTTGCTCTTGTTGTTTTAATTTTTTTCAATAATATTCCCTATTTCAGAATGTTCAGGATGGAATTCCAAATATTTATTTAAAAAAAAAGGCGGGAAGGAATTCACCTGGAAGTTTCAGCTATGAGCTGAATCAAGCCCCTTACTAGAAGTGAAAAAAAAAAAAATCTCAGTCTGTCTTCTCTGAACAGGACAACAGTAGTTCAAGAAGGGTAAAAGATGTTATTGAAAAATATTTCATTTAGTACTGGTTGCTTATTTTGAAATTCAAAGTTATTTAGAATGTTTGAACACATCTTGTCTAAATGTAGCCAAGTTTAAAAAGTACCTTGAGAATGACAAAGGGAGTGAAAAAAAAATTCAGAGGAACTTAGGTGGCTGTTCATAAACTTTGGATAATTAAATGCTTAAGTAGTTTTAAAAAAGTATTTGTCTGAATTATAGTTTAGGATCTATTTTTTTCATTACTGGTTTATATGTCACATAATGTCAGGGATCAGATCTATAATTAAAATTCTTGAACAGGAGAGAAACAGGGTGCTTAAATGGAAGATGGAGATTCCCAAAAGAGATAACACAGACAAAAAGGAACGTTATAAAGCTACGTCTATGCCTTCTTTATGAGTTCAACTCAAATCACACAAAATTAAATGTTCAGTCTCCTGAAGTGAATTGCACGACTTCCACAGATGTCAATAAGACCAGAACTTCACTGCTGCACTATACTGAACAGTCAGTCTGGCATTTGTACTTAAAGCTTTGATGCAATTACCAGAATGTGCCAGTAAAATTGGATGACCTGAAAAAAAAAAGAAAATAAAATGACAAGGCACCTACTCAAATGATGGTTTGCACTTTGGACCAACAATGTCCTTGTAATTTCACTATACCATTGTGTTTGAATCAGTTCTTGCGAATCCTTTTCCAGATGTATTTTCACAAAGTAGCAACAAAGGTGGCATTACCACATTTACAAAAACTTATTTAATAACTCAAAATCTACCTACCTGGAAAACTTATTTTCTAATGGACAAAAAAGCGTATGTGTAACCACTGCTGTCAGAAAACCTTTCAAAACTCAAAAATAATTATGAATAAAAATATTTACATGTACATGGCAGTGTTGTGTTTCTGATGCAGAAGAGAGAAATAATACAACATGTTTTAAATACATGAAAATATATCAGAAGTTTTACTGAAACTAACTTAAACTGTTGAATTTCAGAGACATAAATTTTCAGTACATGTAACGGGATTAGCAAATCATTTAGGAAGTGCTTTTGTGAGTTTGTGTGTGTGTGTACAAGGAAAATTAAAGTGATCTGATTTCCAAAGACTTTTGGCCAAAAAAAACTATGGAGAATTGAGGATTACACATCCTCCAAAGATCCCTTCTAATCTAAATTATTTTTCAAATCTTTGATTCTATGAAAATAATGCAGTATTAAGAAAAATAAACATTTAATAGCTCCTGCACTGCTCAGTTGCATGGAGTCTTAATGGTGGTTGTTGGAGAGTACGACCTTAAATATAGTCAGGCCACTAGAAAGACTTGTTCATGTGAGCTATTCCTTCTTAGTTATCAGTGATCACACCAGTAGTTATCCTGGAGTGAGGCCCTTGTGAACTGTTAGGATAAAATCAGTAGCTGAGGAATACATTTTCTGCATTGCAAGATTACTCAAAGATGTCTTAAGAGATCCAGGGACTAATTCACTCACTCTCTGCTGTGGGAATATAATCAGTTACTCATAATTGCAATTCTTAGGAAATTTTCCCTCCCATACTGAATTCCTGACTCAGCTGTACTATTTATTCAAGAGAAGGATAAGTAGTAAGTTAATCAGCTCTCTCCAGAAGTCTCTAAAGCAATTACATAATTGTTTGACATATTTGATATCTCATACAAACAGAGGTGCTCAGTTCTAGACAATCAAGGCAACCTTTGAGCTTTCTGCAGGTTATAGGTGCATTCACTACACATAAACATATTTCCAATGGAAGGTATGAAGAGAATAATCAGGAATACCGGTAGGAAGAATTAAGAAAAATCCAGACCAATCAAATGCAGCTGAATAACTGCAGGGGTCTCTGCTAAAGCAGTATTTTTTGTTAGATATTGTCTACTTCTCAATTTTTTCCCCTCTCCATTTCTACATTAATTGTACTAATATCAGGCATAGAGATTCTGCAAAGCAAATGGAGCCTGCACCCAGAGCTGTGCTGCCATTTCTCATAGAACTGCATCTGCATATCTTAAAAAAAACACTTCTTGGTTGAAATACCCTTTACATGATAAGCTGAAAAAAATTCAGAAGAGTTAAGCAGAAGGAAAAGAAATGTTGATAAAGAATGAGACCATGGGCAGCAAAAGAGCAAACACGACTTTTGCCTGTAGTGTGAAGTTAATGTTGGAGATTCTGACGCTGAGGTATCAGTCAGAGCAGAGCATTGCCAACACCAAGGTACTTCAGAAGAAAGTAAGAACTTATTCTGGGAAAAGATTTTCAAAGAGATTTTTCAAATGTCATGTAAGGCTGCATGCCTGACTGCTTTTTGTGCTTTCAAAAACTTTTCTCAAGTTGCTAAAATGAGCAGATAAAATTCCAAATATACTCACAGGGAAACAGAACAGTAAAAGCATCGTTTTACAAAATCACTTTTCAGAGATGAATTTCTCTTTAAGGAAATTTCTGTTCCTGAGCACTAAGCAGGAAACCTCTAAATCACCTCCTTAGTCTTTCATCTTTTCCCAGGTGTTTTCTGTCCACTCTTCAAATTTTAAGATCAAGAAGTCCTTTCTTTTTTACTGTCTTGAACAAAAGGTTAAGAATTTCTTTACTATTGCTACAATCTGTTCTAAATTATCTGTTGCACTTTTTTTCAGGAAAGCAATAAAAAATATAGGTGTAATATGCTAAATAAAAGAAATAATAAACATCATCAAAATGGATTGAGTGAATCTTTAGCATAAGACATATTGCATTTCTGTAATTCAACCTCTTTCCAACATGATTGGCATGATAACTATTCATAAACAGATCCAGCAAAATCTTCCCTGATCTCGACAGATCTGCTTATGAAATCCTATGTAATAACTTTCACCCTATTCTTGAGGATATGTCAACAAGGCCTCCAAAAGTATTTTTTTACCAATAATGTCAGGAGCAAATTCACAATCCTTGTCCAGGTCCTCACAGTAAGATCTATTGTTTGCATTATTACCTTTGAGCAGTCTTTTCTACCTTTAAATCTATTTTTTTAAAAGTCATTTTAATTTTGACTCCCTGTACAGTCTTTTCCATGCAAGAATCACGGAAACTTCTGGACTGCTAGAACAGCAATATCATATCAATACACTTTTTTCCATATCTCTCTCTCTCTCTCTCTCTCCCTTCAAAATATGACAGAGGTGGTTTTGATTTATCAGTTTCACTTTTCAATGAAGTAAAAATACTGAGAAACCTAAGGCCTTCTGTCATCAGCAGCATTTCTATTTATTTGCATTACAGCAGCTTCATAGATATTTGAGAGAAAGTGTGTGTGAATGAAACATTTCATTACAAGATATATTGAAAACAAAGTGGAAAACAAGGTATTGTAGGAGTACTAACATTACAAATTCAATTAAATGAAAAAAAAAGCCTTTAAAAATCCTGAACATCTATAGAGATTAATCTGTCTCAGTGTACGGGTGTGTAAAATCAAAAGCTGAAACCATATTAAAAGTGTCTAGTTCTTTCTTTGAGAATACCAGGGTACTTGAAGTGCAATTACAAGCTATAATTAATTGCTTCTCAGGATCCAAACAGTAAGGAATTGTTTAAATACGCGGTGACACCGCCACAGGGATGTGGCAAAAATGCCATTCTTGCTGTAAGTGAGCAGCTCCACACTTTTTCTGTCCATTTCTTATTTTGAACTGTAACTAGTTTCTCTAATCTTATATGCTTACAGATTTGTGTTGACGGGAATTACACGCACTAGATGCAAAAACTCCTGATGCCTCTGCAGGAAACATCTCTCTCTTACTATCTTGGCAGTAGTTTGTTTCCAGTGCACTAGCAATGAAGAAAGAGACAAAGAGAACTGAGAGTGAGTCTTTAGCTGTGCTTAGCTGTGTGATTTTTCTTTCTGAGATGTGCTGCCAGCTCTGAAGCTGGGGTATTCTTTTTTTGCGGGTATTCTTGTCATTAACGGTGCTCCAGTAACTCTGGAAAGAGCAACACTAGAGCTGGTGAGAATGTGCCTGCGCTACCACGCACTTCAGAACACAAGGGGCTCTGGACTTCATTTTATGGCATTTTACTATTTTTATATTTACAGGTTTGAGAGGAAGTCCCCCCTACCCCCCCCCAAAGTTACTTGCCTGTGGCAGTAAGCTTAGAAAACCTAGCTGTATCAAACAGCAAAAGAGCTGCGGAACACAAGAGATTTCAAAGTCAGCTACAGAAGCCACATCCCAGAACATGCTCTGCTTTTAAATACCAGTCTCCTAGCTGAATCTATCATTTACCTCGTTAGCTGTAGTTTTATTCCTGTGCCTACATTATTCCCATTTTAATGTATTTTAAGTATCCAGACTCATGATGACAAATTAATTCAGCTAACAACCTTTAGGAACAACATGACAATTTGACATATATGTCATGTCTTAGAATATAGAACACAGCTCAAAATATTTAGTAGAATTCAGTGAAATATTTATTTCATTTTTTTTTTTTTTAAATCCTGTATTTATTTTGTTCCATTTTTGGTTTAGTGCCTCTCAAATACAGGATTTTCCTTTTATCATAATGACCTAGGTACAAGTCTTGTAATTACTAATGTATTCATTTTATGGGTTGTTTGAATATATATATTTATTTATAAATGGATATATAAATATATTTATTTACATATAAAAGAAAAATTAATAGCTATTATACAACAAGGAATTCAAACAAATCCTAAGATCAACATGTTTTGGCCAAAAGATCACTGGATTGCCACCTTGATTAATTCAGTAACTGGACTGTATCTGCTTTTCATCTTCTGAATAAAATCCTGACACACTGGCCATGTCTAGACTTCTTTCTCAATGTATTCCTGAATGCTGTTTTATAGATTGCACCACAGTCTGAAGTATCCTGTGTGCTTCCCACTGTAAATCCATATGGTATCTCCAGGACACCGGTGTTATGCACAGTGGCACCAAGAATGAATGGCACCAAGAATGAGCCACTGTGGCTGACAGCTCAGAAGCCCTTGCTGCTTGTCAGACAACAAGTCATTGCTAGACCTGTACCATATGGGCCTGGTCTGCATCATGTGCATGTTGTAACCCACTAAGACCATGCTAACATCCCATAATAGTATTTGTGCAGGAAGGGAATGACAAGAGATAAAGCAAGAGTCTTAAGAGAGATTACGGGAAGGAGGCGGATATATCTGTGTATATAATGATGGCATGAAAACGTTGACCTCTTGGCCACCTAATACATTCAGTGTCATGCCATTTTAAACTGTGTCAGCTCCAGCATCAGACCAGTCAACCACTAGTGGACCAATAAGATAGTATTTTGTGTTAGGATCACATCCACGTGATGGATCATACTCACTATACATAGAAATTCTTGCCTCCATCAAAATTTCTTGAGAGGATTATGTTGCCCCTTAAACATGGGCTGATCAGCAGTAGGACAATTTCTCTAGGATTTCTCTTCATTCCCAGAGACCTCTTTGATGCTCTACCAATTGTCTTGCACAGAACTAAGAGAATAGAGGCATCACAGGAGTGTAAATCTGAATTTCCATCAATTTTATTTGCATATGATTCATCTCTTCTTAAAACTCAGAGTCAGAACCCATTAGATAGCTCTGTATACTCCTTCAGTCCACCGTAACCCTCCATGTCTCCACAAGGGGGCTATAAAATTGCGTTTCATTCACTAACACTTGCTTTTTGGTTTAGTGGAAATATTTGAACTGAAGGCCTTTCTGTAGGACTTACTTAGAGCCAGCATGCTCTCACCTGCAAAAGTAATCAATATTTGACAAATATGGACTCATAAATCCAAATTACCACACACTAACTGCAGGTAGAGGGTGCACTAATTCGAGGTGCACTGTCCTCTCAGTGGCCTGCGGATGAGGTGGGATGGTTTTATAGCACAAATAGAGATCCTACAGCAGATTGTAGACATGACTACAAAGATAAAAAATTGTTCTTAGGCAAGAAAAGCTAAAGAAGTAGATGGTAGGCTTATTTTCTTTTAATGAAGATCTTCAGTTACATAGATCCTGAAAAAGATGTAGCACTGAATGAAACAGGACTGCAGCATCTAACTTCAACCTTAGGTCTGTTGTGTGTGAAGTTTATTAGGATACTATAGTCATACAAAAGCCTGGAAAAAAAAAATCTTTTAATACTCATTGAAGTGGCTTGAGGACACAGCTATGTAATGGATGGGGTTTATGGATTATTAACTGAATAGAAGGTGAAAATAAATTGGAAGTCCAGCACCTGTGCACTTTGGAATTTTTATTACAGAGCAATGTACGTGCTATAGTAAAAATGACAGCTTAGACTTTACAATGGTGGTTATATATGTTTCTAGGTTGGATATTTTTGCACTTTTGTTCAATTAATGCTAGGTTATTACACCTAGCAACTAATATGACTGGAATATCTTCCAAATGTAGGTATAGGTTGAACTCAAAGTGAAAAACATGAGACAGATTATACATAGTACTATAATAACACAACTGGTGTTGATATTGACATGTCTTCAAGATTTAATTACAAAGTAGCTGAGTATGAAGAGAAAAAGGAAGACTTCATATATAATTATCAAATAACTACCTAAGAACTTTTACTTTCTGCCTTAATGTATTTTTCAATTGTAAAATTCTCTGCTGATGTGAAACTTTCCATATTAAAATAAAAGCTGAGTGAATAATTGATCATGTCACCTGATAAATGTCACCTCTTTTACAGTTCTTCTGTGACAAGAAATTTCTCCAATGGATTTTTTATTTGAAATGATCACTGGATCACATATACAAATAATTTTAATGTCTTAATAAAATGAACTCATCACTTGTAAGAATCCCATTTTTGAAATGTAGGCTGATTTGACTGACCACAAGCCATACTTACTATATTCTAAGGCAAGGTGATGGGTTTTTAAGCAATATGATTTCAGATTAAAATTTTCTTAATAATTTGGAATTCCACAATTTATTTTTCTGTGAACTCCCTTGTTGTGGGCTAAAGGGAACTCATGAGTGGACACAAGAATTTATTATTAGTCAAGTTATCTATTTTTAACAGTCTAATCAAAGTTTGTTAGTCCAGGTGCAATGATACTAACATCATAGCCCAGAAGAACTAATTTTTATAGAAAAATTGTATTAAAAATACATCAAAAAATGTTCTACAGACATTTTCTAGTATCTACACCTTTTCTCTGCTATTATGCTCATCCTTCCCATACATCTTGAGGTCTAAAGCTGACGGAGCTGGTTTTCCTCAAGAAGAATGGGGACTTGGAGTTGCCAATGCCTAGTCAGTGTACCAAGTTCTCTGTTGGGAGGAGTATGGTCTTGATGGAGGGAGTTTCTTCCTCATCTGTCTTAGATCTGATTGGGGTTATTTGTATGTGTTTTCTGACACAGTCTGCTTATGCACTCTTTCTTCACTCATTCCTAATTAAAGTATCCCTCAGCCATAGTTACTACACAGCATTAATACTTTTTACTTAAAGAGTACATATATTTCTTAGACTTTTCCGTACATAGTATTTAAAGAGCTAAGCCAAAACAAGTTAGGCAATAGTCACCTGAACATTTGACAGTTTCTATAATGACTGAAACAAGCTAAAATTTGCTCAGGACAGGCCAGGTCCAGGCAATCCTGAGGCCCTGCATTTTTAGATCAATACAAAACCTGGAGACTTTCACTAGTAATGAAAATGTCATTTTTATTGGACAACAGTGTGTACACAACAACATACTGCCCATAATATTATAAAATATGCAAATGATCTCAATCTTACTTGCTACTCCTCTCTTTATAACTTCAAATACTACATTCATGCTTTGTGTACCTGCTTTACAGTCAATTGATATTGAATTCTTGCCCATGGTGAACCCTATGTTCTTTTCTGAATGAGTACTTTCCAGAACACAGTCCTGCAGTCCACCTATAAAATCCAATATAAAATACCTTATTTTTCCAAGTCTACCTTTGTAGTTGACCAAACTGAAAATGAAGATTATTGAAACATATTATTCCTGTTCTGTAAAAGATTCTGATATTTCAAAAAAGACATAATCCTGAGTAAATATATCATATTTCATGAAGGAGATTATTTCATAAAAAGAAAGCAAACAGTGTCAAAAAAACCCCAAGCCCTTACTTGTTTCCATTTGGCTGATTTCAAAGTAAAATAATCTTTATGACCAGCTCTGGTAGAAAGTGCCAACCAAACACAGGCTTATTTACCATTCTGGCAAGTTTGTATCATTCTCAAGTTTTATCAGCTGCAACTCACTCTCCAGACTTTTGTTAGAAATATTGAGTAACCCCAAGTCTAGTGCTGATCATGGTATATCCTTCCAGCAATTCAATGTTTACCACTTTCTGAGGTTTGTTCATTAACCAGCTCTTAATTCATGCAACATGTTATGTCACTGTATAATGGCTGACATTGCAATACAAGTAGAAAGTCCAGTAGTAAAAAAAAAAAAAAAAAAGAAGGAAAGAAAAAAAATTTACAATTAAAGCAAAAGCAATTATTGAAATTAATCTCAAAGATTAATCTCTGCTATAGAAAATGAAACATGAAAAGAACTCAGAAAAAAATAACTTAATGTTTATCTTTTTACTTCAGATTCTCTTTTTCAATCAGTACAAGCTGATGAGCACTCAAAAGTTTAAGAAAAGGCCACTTAGGCATGTCAGTAGGTCTGACATTTCAGACTTTGATATTTGAAGACAGCATCTTATCTAATAAGTCACCACTCAGAGCTTTCAAAAGCACACATGGATTGAATATGTATGTATATATTTACATCTCCTGAAAATCTTTTACCTTATGACAAAAAATGGAGCTTTGTACTTTTTCTGGGGAAAGAGTGACTGGTGGTGAGAAGTAGGCAATTTTATCTGAAGTATGTCTTTTATTTGGAACATATAAGAGGTAAACAGGACATTTCATGGTCAGGAACAGACTCTGCAGAAGGAGCGAATTCAGCTTAAGATATGATTCCTGACAAAGAAGGTAGTTAGGCAGTAAGATAGCTTCCTAGAAGAAGATAAGTTCATGTCTTCTCGATCATTTAAGCCTAAACCAGATATCATTCTTCCCTAGAGAAAAATCCTGTTCTGAGGGGAAAATTAACTATTGACTTCAGGCTTAAGCAGATCCTATCAAATTAATTCCAGGATCCTTTGCCCAATTTGTGAACTACCTCCACTGAAGAAGTTTAGATTTTTGTTTCTGAGTGACTAAAAATGCAAGATAGAGTAGGAAAGTGCAAAAACCCTGGGTGACTGGATTTCCAACAGAACTTGAAACTTTTTAGGTCAGAGGTAGCACCTGAATTTCTACAGACTGCCTGAGATCTTGACAAAGAATATTATTTGAAGGAGAAAGAACCCTCCAAGACAGGCCACCAAGTTAGTCCATAAAGAATATTGAATTCACTGTACATCTGCATTAACAATGCACATCTGGAGTTGGACTATAAGTCTCCACCTTCTCATACAAGTGTAATATTCATTGGCCTATAGTCCTTTGCTGGCACTTCTCTTCACTCACTGAACACTCAGGTGCAGAAAGGACTTTTTATATCTGTATTTAACTTTCTATTAGTTAGGAGTCTAAACCATACAGATTCTCATGACAGGTAAAAGAGACGCACATCTTTAGGAACAGAAAGCAAGCCTACAGCCTGATGAAGAACCAGTAAACTCACTAAATCCAAAACTAAATCTCGATAAAGACAGATTTTTTAACAATATCCTCTCCTGGAGTTTCATATTTTTATTAGCTGTCTGAGCATTCTCTCATTTTGTTTTGGTTGGTTGGTTTTGGTTTGTAGTTGGTTTTTTTTTTTTTCGTTTTGCCTCTGCAACCCATTATAAATTCTACTCTTCAGTGTAAAACCTGGTGGAATTTTTCTGTAGTGATGTAAAAAAATTAAATTACATAACAGGGGTCTGTTATTTTGTAGGACACAATAAGAGTCTTGTTCAGTCTAAAGATTTGCAATTTTACATGCTGTCTTATATACTACTTTACATGGTTGAATGGGCCTGAGGATGGTTATCTCTAACTGGTAAATGGGCAGTGTCCAGTGATTAATTTTTTACAAAGAACGTTCCCATTCTCCTGCCAGAGTATCTTAGCTAGGAATTGCACTCATGTGGGTGCAGGTGCTACATCAAAAGGTGATGCTAATTTTGTCATCTTCAGTTGGCAGAAAACGTATTCCACGTGAATACATTGTGAGCAGTAACCATGACTGGTTGAATGACTGTGAAACTATTACGCAATCTAAATTCTTCAGCTGAGATACAGTAGTTTGCATTCTGAACTGTTAAATAATTTCATGACATCCATGCAAAAAAAATTTGAAACTCACCTTTAAGAAACATAACCTATATGTCACTACATTTACATATTTGTATATCATAATGAATAATGCCCCACAGTGATTATTTTTCCCTTTGATTATCAGCACTATAAAGTTCAGAATTTTCAGTCTGGGGAGATTTTTATTAACTTTGTGTTTTAAATAGGTTGCATATTGTGTATACCATCTTCAATGTCGTTTTACAGAATTAAATAGTTATATTCATTGCAGTGGAGTTACCACTGACTCATAATTAATGGACAAAAAACCCTCACAGTAAAATAACAGGAACATAATTAAACTATAGAACTTTTCCCAATTTTGGGTGACATTTTGGCAAATTAAAATTGTAATTACTTCAACTTTTTGGATAGGGCTGACACTAGGCAGAAGCCTTGCCTTTTTCCGTACAGAGATTGCCTCTTGGTAGAAGGTGATTAGCCCAGAAGAAGGTTATTTAACTTTTATTACCTGGAAGGTTACAAAAGGCAGTTCCGCTGGCCCTATGTTCAACTACTTCTTCTTGATCAGAGTGAAATCTCATCTCCACTACCCAGAATTGAAGTGATATCAGTATCTAACATAAACAGTAAATATTTCAGTGTAGGTGAAAAATTGTATTTCTACTCTTGGCCAAATTTTGTGGACAGACCTGCAATATTTGTTGGGGCAGCACATAAGTTTATCAACACTCTGGAAACTTTCTTTCTTTCTTTCTAGTTATAATTCCATATAATATATTCCATAATATTTAGTATTTAAGGAGCAAGTGATAAGGTTATGATCTTCTGCCAAAACATTGTGAAGTAATAAAGAACAACATTAAGAAAATGATGTGTGTAATAGAAGTACCTGTTGCTCAGGTTCTTTTGTGTGGTCTTAAACAGCTTCTTTTTAACAGTACTCCAGAAATTCAATACTATACAAAACTAATTTCCTTCTAGGGAAAAAGAAATGAAGGTGAGAAGAGTGGATTTCACAATAAGAGACGTGTTTTGAACATTTTTACTACACAAAAGGCGGGGGGAGAGTTGAGTTTCTCCCTGTTCTGCACCTTACTGTGCTTAATCTTTTTTTGTTTATTTGTTTGCCTTGTAAATCAAGACTGTTAGACAGAGATCAAGAACTAGATCAAGAACTGAGCATTTTAACTTAAAAAATCAGGTTTTTTAAAAATTATTTTAAAGTGCAGGAAAACAAAATAAAAGTTATCAAAATAAAAATTTTTGGCAACCTGGTTGTAGTGATTATCCACAATGCTCTCTGAAATTCTGTTTACTCATATTCTTATGCTGTGCATTTAAAAAAAAAAATCACTATGAAACAGAATTATATAGCATATAGAACTGGACTTTGGAAAAGTGTCCAGCAAATTGTCATACAGCAATGTGCAAAACCTAATCTGACAGACACTCCTCCAACATAACTGAGGAAGGAGCTGATGGCCCCGGGCAGAGCTGAAGTGGAGCCTTTGGGCCCATAGTGTGGGGGAAGGCTTCATGTGAGTCTAGTAAGAGCCATTAAGGTTTATTTGCACACTCGGGGCCCTGATATAAGCCATAGATTTCAGGGCTGAGGTTTTCCTACTGTATTTTGCTGTGATTAGATAGCATAGAGCACAGGAAAGTCAATACTGTGCTCTGTGAAGCATGCAAAGCCACAGGCGAATCTCACTGAAGTCTCCTTCTAGATCCATACTTAATTCTTCCCCAAACTCTAAACAACAGTTATGAGCTGCAATCTTAATGCTTTTCCATGCTACCTTGTTCATAAAACAACTCTCTTTCTTGAACTATATTCTATGACTACTTGGGCCAAAATGCCAGTGAAGGATCATCAGCTCCTGCTATAAATTTAGTCAACTGCATATTCATTTACTCTGCAAATGCAATCCTGCATACCCAGTGTGCAGTTTGCAACGCAGTCACCCTTACTTGAATGAGTTTGAGTGGCATACCTAAAGCACAATGATTTGTACTAAATATTGCAGAGGACACCAACTCTTGGTACAGCAGCAGTATTAAACTTTCCCCAGTTTAGTTTTGCTACCTGATATGAGAAGTAAGGTCTGTAGCCTGCTTTTTTCAATCTAACGCTGCTGTGCTAGATGCACTGTCTCTCCCTTATTAGGTGGAAATCTCATTAGCAGCAGTGCAGATGCACTGCACAATGTCCCAAACGGAGGCACGGCTCACTCCATTTGCATTCACTACTTTGGTCAAAATTCTTTGATCAAAATTCTCTGGTCAGAATGAAGGGAAGATCTTCTTTTCCCCTCCATATCTCACTGCTAATGTGTGTCCTCTTACACATCAGCGTAACTTTTAAGACATACTGTTCCAGACTCTTCCTAGTCACTGCTTTTAAGAAGCTCTTATTCGGACTGACAACCTGTTGTGAAACACAGTATCCTTTGGGTTGAATTTCCAGAGTCCCACACAGTTATTTTTGCCATTTGCATAGAAGCATGCAAACACAGTTAGTTTACAAGGAAATGCAGTATTTTGAACTTAATAGATCTTCAGTTTGCTGCAGTTTGCAACTTGTAGTATGTATAAAAAAGAAAGGGAAAGTGTATGCTCTCAATTTTTTCCTGTGGTTTAGATGATTCTACTGGCAGTTTTCTGAGAGGAAGATATCTAAAATCTTTGTAGACATCCAGTATCTTTAGTACTCTTTAGTTGCCTTTGAGATAGAAAGGCAAAAGGATTCAGAATCAAACACAATATGAATATAAATGAAACGGATTTATCCATCAACTCTGAATTAATGGTTACATAGGAGAACTTTCTTTTACACTGAAATATAAACACCTGTTGCATAAGAGGTAGGTGGAGAGATAGTATATTGCATCTCTTGCCAGTGTTGAGCATGTCCTGATTCACTGATTCTGAAAGTGGGATTTCTATACTCCATCTGCCATACATTAAGTTCTTGGTCACTCCTTGACACAGAAATCTCAATTTAATTTGCCAGGAAATCATCCTGCAGGTAAAGAGAGAAATCCATAGCAGAGACTTTTAGCTGCTCATTCTCTCCAAAAGCTTCTCCAAGATCTTAATGAAAAAAAAAGTTTATAGTTTGGCAAAAAAGAAGCAGCCTAGCTCTTGGTGAAATGAGAGAATATACCCAGGCTGAATGGTACTTGAAAATGGCTTATACCTTGCTACACGACACCAGTTAATTCCTTAGCTGAAATCAAGTTCAGTAATGACTTTCCTGATCAATGTATTTCTGAACTGAAGAGAACACAATGTCTGTAGCTTTGTTTGTCTTCTGACTGCACCCTTATGCCCAGTCCTAAAAATATCTTCATAGGATTGGATATAAAACAGTATAGAACATTTTATTTCATCCACTGTTATGAAACATTGCATGAAAACAACATCAGACTAAGCTTAGGATGGAAAGACATCTTCAGCTTGGAAATGAACCAAAATAAAAGGTTTTCCATAGCAAAATCGAACTTTGTTAAAGCGAACATTGCATCATTTATTGTAGATAAGAGAATTCCTATGCACCACTTATGAACATGACTTGTCTGTGTATCAGTCACTGGAATGCAGCTAGAGCAGCAAAGACTGCAAGACAAAGCTGAAAAAAAAATCTGATTAATATATGGTTTCTTAGTTACCCAATTTCTGTATTTATTTGTTAAAAGATTCCAGATTGTGACAATGTATTTAGCCAACCAGTTATTGCTCAAATGAAATAACAAGTAAACTGAATGAAATTGCCCATTTGAATGGGTGAATTTCCAATGTGATCCCTGGCAAACTACATTACCTGTATATGGAAAATTTAGAACTGTTAGTATGGATGTATTTTTTCCTTCTCTTTCCTTTTGTCAGTACACAAATGCATTATGAATACAAAAAAAGAGTACATGCTCTTTCAAAAATTCACATTTCTCTATCTTTGTCATTATAATCTCAGTATATCTCATACAATTTTCCACTGGCTTTTGAAAATTCCATGGAAATATACAGAAATGCTATTTAGTGCAATTAAAATTTAAAAGCATAGTAAAAAATCATTTAAGTAAAAATTTTTGTCAGAAAAAAAGACAGTTAGTCCAAAGAAGAACTTTTTGTATGAAATCTGTTTCTGGCCAGAAAGATGTATTTTTAATCTCCAAAGGGCGGTAATTGGATGATTACTTCTTGTTCCATGTGGAAATACTTTGAGAAGTAGTGTATAATATAAATGGTGATTAATATCATTTACTTTCAACAGTGAGTTCCCGACTCCGGATTCTGAAAGAGGAAGGCACATCCTTTGTGTGCTGGTTTTGGCTGGGATAGAGTTAATTTTCTTCATAGTAGCTAGTAGGGGGCTATGTTTTGGATTTGTGCTGAAAACAGTGCTGATAACACAGGGGTGTTTCAGTTACCACTGAGCAGCGCTTACACAGAGTCAAGGCCTTTTCTGCTTCTCACCCCACCCCACCAGCGAGGAGGCTGGGGGTGAACAAGAAGTTGGGAGGGGACACAGCTGGGACAGCTGACCCCAACTGAACAAAGGGATATTGGGGGATACCATAAAACATCATGGTCAGCATATAAAACTGGGGGAATAAGAAGGAAGGGGGGGACACTCAGAGTGGTGGCGTTTGTCTTCCCAAGTAACTGTGATGAAGCCCTGCTTTTCTGAAGATGACTGAACTCCTGCCTGCCTATGGAAAGTAGTGAATGAATTCCTTGTTTTGCTTTGCTTGCATGCACGGCTTTTGCTTTACCTATTAAACTGTCTTTATCTCAACTCATGAGTTTTCTCACTTTTACCCTTCTGATTCTCCCCCCCCCCCATGCCACCACGGGGGAGTGAGTGAGGGGCTGTGTGGTGCTTAGTTGCCAGCTGGGGTTAAACCATAACACCTTTGCAACCCCAATTTAAAAGCAGAAGTTCCAAAAAAGATCAAGAGCTCACTTAGTCCCTGTGACTAGCATTTTCAGGTTTTGAAGCTTTCTAATCTGAGCTTTACTCAGAATATTTGGAGTGTTCTGAGTCAACTGACTCTTTTTATCTACCATAGCAGCATCATCAGGGTCGAGCAGTGGAATATGGAAGACACTCAGATAACTGTGCACAGAAACATTGAGTCAAGGCTTCTTATAGGTATCTAAACCTTTGTTTGGTTTTCACCTTCTTTGGTTCTCACCTGAATCCTTTCTTGATTTAAGCTGTTAAACACAGACACCTACACACACCCATACAACTTCCCAAACAAACAAAATTGAAGAAGGAAGGGGATACCAACAGGATTGTGGTAGGTAAGCCAAGGGTTGACATGGCATCACCTGAGGGTGGCAATGCCAGTGGGAGCATTTCCACTGCTCCTGGGAGCATGGAGGGCTCAGGAGCAGATCTGAAATGCTTGTACACCAACACATGCACTATGAGAAACAAACAGGATGAACTGGAAGCGTTCGTTAGTTTCCAAAACTATGATATCATTGGTATTAGTGAGACTTGGTGGAATGAGTCCCATAATTGGAGTGCTGGGATGGAGGGCTACAGGCTGTTCAGGAGGGATAGGCAGGGCAGGAGAGGTGAAGGTGTCGCACTATACATAAGGGAGAGGTTTGACTGTACAGCCCTTACAGTTAGTGAAGATGTGGTTGAGATCCTCTGTGTGAGGAGTAGGGGAATGGAAAACAAAGCAGATGTCGTTATGTGTGTCTACTATCGATCACCCAGCCAGAACATAAGCACTGATGAGTTATTTTGTAGGCAATTAGGAGAAATTTCTGGATCGGTAGTCCTTGTCTTTATGGGAGAATTCAACTTCCCAGACATTAACTAGGAATATCATACTGCTGTGACGAGCAGGTCTTGGAAATTCTTGAATTTTGTAGGAGATAACTTCTTGTCACAAGTACTCAGTGAGCCAACGAAGAAATGCCCTCCTAGACTTGCTATTTGTGACTAGAGAAGGACTTGTGGGATCATTAAATTGTTGAGTTTAAAAGTTTCAGTGTAATGAGAGAAAAGGACAGCAGAGTTGCTACCCAAGACTTCAGGAGAGCAAACTTTTAAGCTATTCAGGGAGCTATTTAGCAGACTACCCTGGGAATCTGCTTTTGAGGGCTTAGGAGTCCACGAGTGCTGGTCAGTCTTTAAGAAACACCTTTTAGAAGCACAGAAGCAGGCAATTCCACTGTGTTGTAAGTCAAGTAAGGGGGGCAGAAGATCGACTTGGCTGAACAGGGAACTCCTCATGGAGCTCAAGAGGAAAAGAAATTGTATGATCTCTGGATGCAAGGTCAGGCTTCGCAGGAAGATTACAGAGCTGTTGTTCATATATGAAGGGAGAAGACATGAAAGGCCAAAGCTCAATCAGAGTTGAAACTGTCCAGTGTTGTGTGAGATAACAAGATGAGATTTTTTTTAAGTACATTAATAGCAAGAGGAGTTCTAAGGAAAACATTGGACTGACACTTGTTGAAGATGGTCATCTGACTAATAGGGATGAAGAAAAAGCAGAGGCATTCAGTGCTTTTTTTGCCTCAGTCTTTAATGATGCTGATAGACCTTGAGCTGCCCAGTCCCCTGGGTCAGAGGACCACGAGTGTGGGAACAGTGGCTTTCCATTTGTAGACACTGAACTTGCAAGGGAGCAGTTGTATCAGTTGAATGTTCACAAGTCCACGCGACCTGATGGTATTCATCCCAGAGTACCAAAGGAGGGCAGCCTGCAGAAAGGGATCTGGGGGTGCTGGTTGACAGCAGACTCAGTATGAGTCAGCAGTGTGTGCCCTGGCAGCCAAGAGAGTAAACCACATCCTGGGGTGCATCAAACACAGCATAACCAGCCAGTCAAAAGAGGTGATCAAAAGAGGTGATTATCCCGCTGTATTCACCATTGGTGTGGCCTCACCTTGAGTACTGTGTGCAGTTCTCAGCCCCACAATTTAAGAAGGATGTGAAGGTACTGGAATGCATCCAAAGGAAGGCAACAAAGCTGGTGAGAGGGCTGGAAGGCATGTCCTATGAGGAGCAGATGAGGACTTTGGGCTTGTCTAGTTTGGAGAAAAGGAGGCTGAGGGGTGACCTTATTGCTCTCTGCAGCTTCCTGAGGAGGGGAAGTGGAGAGGGAGGTGCTGAGCTCTTCTCCCAGGTATCCAGTGATAGGACGCGTGGGAATGGTTCAAAGCTGCACCAGGGGAGGTTTAGACTGGACATTAAGAAGCGTTTCTTCACGGAGAGGATGGTCTCAGTATAGGCTGGAACAGGCTTCCTAGAGAGGTGGTCGATGCCCCAAGCCTGTCAGTGTTTAAGAGGCATTTGGACAATGCCCTTAACAACGTGCTTTAGCTTTTGGTCAGCCCTGAGTTGGTCAGGCAGTTGGACTAGATGATCGTTGTAGGTCCCTTCCAACTGAAATACTCTGTTCTGTTCTGTTCTTTTCTGTTCTATTCTAAAAAAAAAAAACCCAAACCCACCATCTCTTCCATTGTTAAACTTTATCACCTATGAGAAACTTCTTTGATTTTTTTTAATTACTATTTTTATTCTTATAATATTGTTCTCTCTGTCTGAGGTTGCCATCTGCTAAACAGTTTCTCCATTGCTTCCAGAAATTTGGTGAGTATAGCCATTCCAGTAACTGCTAACCAAACAATCACCAGTAAAAGCTTTCTATAAATGTTATACACTTGCTTGAATGTCTTATTTTCCAATATTCTTGAGGATTTAACTGTTTTCTGATGAAGAGAATTTATAAATGAGAAGAATGCTGAAAAAAAATAGTGGAATGAAAGTTAAAAATAAATTGAAAATGTTTTACCTCTCATGCTCACTCTACACATTTCAAGCACATTCATTTACTTGGAAATTAAAACCTGGATGCAGAATCAAACATCAAAGAGAAAGAAAATAAGCAACTAACAAGAAATCTAATCTGTTAAGATTTTACAGTATGTTCTCATAGTCTGTCATTCAGATTTGAGAAGAGATATGATATGATAGGAAATGACCACAGTTCCTTTCTACTAATTAATAGGTCATAAATTCATAGATTTTTGAATTAAAATAAATAATTGCAAACATCTAATCTACTCATTTTATGATATGTAACATATATTGATTCTTAGCTACTTCAATCCCTATTGAAGTAAGGATCATTATTGGGATTTCAAGCATTTGGAGTCTTGCACATAGAATGAAATTCTACTTAATATCTTACCTGGTTGGCAACTTGATTAACTGTTTTAAAAGAAATAACTAGAAAAGCATCTGTGATATTTAGGAGTAGAAATATATGATGTTGACAAACAAAAAGTAATTTGCTTTTGGGTTTTGTTAGTTGTGGATAAGGCCTCAGGATAAGTTAATCTGCTGAATCAGAGTACTGTTCAGAAAAAATACCAATCTAATTTGATTTTCAATACTGTAAAGAGCATGTATTACCTGCAGTGTTTAAAGCGATTATTTCACAATGAAATTCATAAATACTATTGCTGAGAAATAAAACTGCCCCATGATATCTCAAATGAGCTTTCAAGATTACAATGAAAGTATGTTATGTTGAACGTCAATAACATGAACTACTTCACTGTTGAATGAAAGTTTAAAAAAAGCTCAGGAAGGACCATCTTGTAAAGAGCTATGTGACACAAATAAGCTTTGCTTTGTAAGTGAATGGATCCTTGGGAAGCCAGAGCTTTGTTTTTCTATGCATTGAAATTCATCTCAAATATTTCAGTGAATTGATAGTTTTGGTTTGGTTTTTTTCTCTATAGCTACACTGTGGGGATATTATAAATGTACTTTGTTTGTTAGTGTAGATGGTTTGCAGGGTACTTTAAAAATGTATCCTTTCTCCTTGTAATTGCAGCATACAGCTCATTTTAACCTAAGTTACACTATGAAGTCTTCATCAGAAATAAATTGCTTGTAACTATTTCCATATAATAATTAATAATAAAATCTACAGTTACTGTTTTATCTGTGACTCTTCTCTCCTTCCAGAACAGGTGTGGATAACATTTGAGTATGAAACAAATGACATTACTGAAAGAATTAAGATGGAGGGGAATTGCCATATCAAACAAATTGCATCTTCAGTGCCTCACATTGTGATAGAATTTAGGGCTTATAGAACAAACTGCGGAAGCTTTTCCCACCAGAAGTTAAAATGCCAAAAAAGACTTCTAGAATGCCTCTTAAAAGAGGAATATTTTTTTTCCAAACTGATGGATATGGAACTGGTGTCCTTCAATTTTCCCAAAACACTGGTTACCAATTCTAATCTGGTGAAAAATTTCAATTAACATGACACCTCTAAAAACGTAATATGCAGTCTAAGTATCTGTGTTATTCAATACAAATGTTACAAACACAGGTTTCAAAGACCTAATACTGTCAGAAAAGAAACCATGGAATGTCTTGCCACAGTGCCTTTCTAAACAGAGCGCAGTGTAAAATTTCAGAGCAAGGTATTGACTTTTGTCTTCAAGTGTCCTGCATCAAACACCTAGGAGTAACTATGCAAGTGAGACTATTACAGGGGGGGATGTGTTGTATTATATATCATATCATCCAGTGTTACACACTATCATAGAAACAGAAAGTCATCTAGGTTGGAAGATGCTTCCTGAGATGATCTAGTCCAATCCCCCTGCTCAAGCAGGAACAGCTAGAACAGGTTACCCAGGACCATGTCAGAAACCTGTTCCAGTGTTTGACCACCCACAAATTAAAATCTCCTTGTGTTCAGATGGAATATCATGTGTTTTAATTTGTGCCCATTGCCTCTTGTTCTGTCAGCAAGCACTACTGAGAAGAATCTGCTCCCTCTTCTTCATTCCATCCCATCAGGTGCTTTCACATGTTGACAAGATCCCCCTGAGACTTCTCTTCTCCAGGCCAAACAGTTCTTCCTCTCTCAGTGTCTCCTCATATGAAAGAGGTTCCAGTCCCTTAATCATCTTTGTATCCCTTTGCTGGACTCAGTTCAGTAAGTCCGTATCTGACCCAGTACTACAGATGTGGCCTCACCAGTGTTGAGTAGAGAGGAAGGATCACCTCCCTCAACCTGCTGCCAGTGTTCTTAATGCAGCCCAGAATACCATTGGCTTTTTTTGCCACAAGGATGGATACAATAAAATATGTATTTCTGTGTAGATCTGTTTACTGATTCTTAGGCATCTGTCAGGCACATGTGTAATATCTAACGCCAAAATAAATTTTGTGCTCAACTGCAGGGGGATGCAATGGTAGATCATTTGAGACACCTTGCTATAGGCTCAAGAGACTAAGTTCAAATGTTGCTCTTTGTTAGAGGAAAATATATTATGCTGGATACAACAGCCCGAGAGAGGCTGCCATTCCATGCCCACAGGTCCAACCAGCAGCAAGGCTGGAGATGTATTCTCAGCAGGTGCGTGCACATAGAGAACAGATATACACCACATATATACAGGACCAGCCACACAGGTCACAGACAGACATTCAGAGCACGCACACAAAAACAGAGAGCACAAACAGCCTCATCCTGCTCCTTTCACTGGCTGATTAGGATGGAGGTCCACTAGTGAGAATATATATACATATGTACAAGGTGGATCCCTGCAGTAGCTGGGCTCAGACAATCAGTCCACCCAGTAGCTGGCCACTGGATCCCAGTCTCCCCAGTTGTTGGTGCCTGGACATATGAGACCCTGAAGCTGCAGCCCTACTCCAGTTGCTGCTACAGACTGTCACACACACACACACACACATGTACACATGCACACACACAGGTTGGCCAGGACTGCCCTGGTCCCATAGCTGACCCCCTACTCTCTCACCCTTAGGGACACACAGGCACTCTCACACCCAGAGCTGGCTCTCAGACACTCAGTCATCCCCTGGCTCCCAGGTCACTTCACCTATTCACCATCTCATCCAGCTTCATCTTTGTTAGTGATCACACACTTCCTTGCACACCAGCACTCCCTCCAGTTGCTGGCACCATGGACACATGGGCTCTCCAGCCCATAGTCTGACTCCAGTTGCTGCACTCCCTCCTCCTTACATGCACAGATGCACACAGAAGAGAGTCCCTGACTCAGGAAAGAGTTAGAAGGGAAGTTAGTAGGAAAATAGGACAGATTGTGCTGGTCAGGCACAGGGCATGGGCAAACAAGTGTACTGACCAGCCAATTGTCTACATGTGATCAGCCCTTTTTTCCCCCTACTCCTCCATTTTCCCACACTATTTCCTCCCCGAATCACATAACCCTGCCCTCTTCCCATTTTTGCTTCCTCCCTTAAACTTCCCATAATAAATCCTGTGCAATCCTGAACTGCTCTTCCCCTATGCAACAACCCCCTTAGCCTGAAAGGTGGGCCAGAGAGATGCTTCCGATGATTCATCTTGATGGGTTTCACACCTGGACAATGGGGCTGATGGCTCTACTGGGCCAGCCCTGGAAGGGGACTAGACAAGATGTTTGTTCCTCTGGAGTCCTTAATAAGGGATCCCGCCTGCCACTGTGCACCCCTGTGCTCCTCTGGGCTTGTGGAGCCAGGTCTTCGATTGGCCAACCACTCTCCTGTGATGATGGGCCTGTAAGGAGTCCAGTGAGGGCATTATTTAGAATAGAATAGACTATTTCAGTTGGAAGGGACCTACAACGATCATCTAGTCCAACTGCCTGACCAATTCAGGGCTGACCAAAAGCTAAAGCATGTTGTTAAGGGTATTGGCCAAAAGCCTTTTAAACAGTCACAGGACTGGGGCATCGACCACCTCTCTAGGAGACCTGTTCCAGTGTTTGACCATCCTCTCAGTAAAGAAATGCTTCCTAATGTCCAGTCTAAACCTCCCCTGGTGCAGCTTTGAACCATTCCCATGCGTCTTATCACTGGATACCCGGGAGAAGAGCTCAGCACCTCCATCTCCACTTCCCCTCCTCAGGAAGCTGCAGAGAGCAACGAGGTTGCTCCTCAGTCTCCTTTTCAATTAGACTCCCCCTCCTGTCATTGTCTCTCTGAACTCCTTTGTGGGTGTGCAGATGAGCTTTTATCATATAACCTAACACTCTTGACTCATGAAAAAGTTTTTTCTAGATGTCAATAACCACAATTTTGGTTAGGGAATCAAGAACTATACTAGTCACATTGTTCCTTTATTGTCTTACTACATTTAGCCAATTTGTTTCATTTTTCCTCTGCTTCAAGGAGGATCTTTGAAATCTGGTAATATGACTTCTCTTTACCTTTTCTGCTGATATGAGGGCTTACGAATTCTATGGTTTGGAGAAAATGAGCAACACCTTTTCCACAAATTTCAGGACCCCCAATGGCAAACTAGCCAAATGTATCTATATCATCAAGGAATACTTGAGTCATACCTATTGTCTTTGTTTCCCACAGCCTGAACATCAAATCTGTTCTATGTTTTTAAAGGAAAGCAACAAAATTTGTCAAAATCCTATTATAATGTCGGAGCAACCCCCGGTATGTCAGAGCAACCCCCGGTATCAATACAGGCTGGGGGATGCAGGGATGGAGAGCAGCCCTGCCGAGAAGGACTTGGGGGTGCTGGTGGATGAAAGGCTGGACATGAGCCAACAATGTGCACTGGCAGCCCAGAAGGCCAACCGTATCCTGGGCTGCATCAAAAGAAGCGTGGCCAGCAGGTCGAGAGAGGTGATTCTGCCCCTCTACTCTGCCCTGGTGAGGCCCCATCCAGAGTACTGCGTCCAGCTCTGGGCCCCTCAACATAAGAAGGACGTGGACCTGCTGGAGAGGGTCCAGAGGAGGGCCACAAGGATGATCAAAGGAATGGAGCACCTCTCCTATGAAGACAGGCTGAGGGAGTTGGGCCTGTTCAGCCTGGAGAAGAGAAGGCTCCGGGGAGACCTTACTGCAGCCTTTCAGTACTTGAAGGGGGCCTATAGGAAAAATGGGGAGAACCTTTTTAGCAGGGCCTGTTGTGATAGGACAAGGGGTAATGGTTTTAAACTAAAGGAGGGGAGATATAGGTTGGAAATCAGAAAGAAGTTTTTCACAGTGAGGGTTGTGAAGCACTGGAACAGGTTGCCCAGAGAGGTAGTAGAAGCCCCCTCCCTGGAAACATTGAAGGTCAGGCTGGACGGGGCTCTGAGCACCTGATCTAGTGAGGTTGTCCCTGCTCATTGCAGGGGGGTTGGACTAGATAGCCTTTAAAGGTCCCTTCCAACCCAAACTATTCTATGATTCTATGATAATGAGAAGCCATTATTCAAACAAAAAGTTTATCCTGTTTTGTAGATGTTATGGCCTTAGAAAGGAATAGTATATTTACTTTTAAGGATTTGTAAGACTTTTTTGACATTACTATATTGAAATCACTTTAAGTTAATTTGGTCTACTTTGGTTTTAAACATTTTAATGAGGCTAAAACTACATTATACATTTTATATAATTACTTGGATAGATTAGTTTAAGCCCCATTATATAGATGAAGCATGCAATTACACTTCTTGTTGTAACATTGCAGGATTTATTAAGAACAGAAGTATAATTGTTTATCTGCCTAATTAAATGCTTTAATACACTGAGTTGTTTGACATATCCACACACAATAAATGCATATACACACATAAGCACATGTATACACTTAACACATACATTTGGTTATTTCCATAAACATGTCTACATTAACATGTGTCAGTAATCTAGAAAAGATATCAGAAATAACAATTGTCTTTACCTTATAAAAACTTTGCTGTCATTAAGAGGTAGGACAGGTTCTGTAGAGTGAAATAGGTGGTGCTGAGAATCTCCCTTCCACATCATAGGCATTTCAGTGACTATAATGTGGTCTTGGGCTAGCTCTAGACTGGTCTGACATCATTAAATGAGGTGCTTAACAAAAGTCCTTCCTCCAACCTTTTTGTTTTGATAAAATAAATCAATCATAGATAGTAAGATAAAACAAGATAATTTCAAAAGTGATTCAAAAAGGAAAAAAGGATTAATCAGTATCATTTAACTCATAAAATAGGAAATCCTAATTAGCAATTGATTACCAGTTACCAGCTCAGCCATATCTGATGATACCCATTGAGTCATGTGCTTAATGTGCTCCTTGAGTCCTGTATCTTAGAATGTGAACAAACAAAACTTGAAAATATCACTTGAAAATACTTACAATCATTGACTAGAAAAGTTTTCATGATAAATTTACTGGAAAATGCCTGACTTACTAACAGTATTATGCATATCTTTTTTACTGATAAGAGTAAGAAATAGTCTGTCTTTACCCATTTATTTTTAGACACAACTTATTAAAATCCATCCACTGCAAACACTAAAAAAAGGGTTTCAGTTATGTTCTATCATTTTCCTTTTTATTTATAAAATTATTATATTTGCCTAAAACATGTTTTCTATTGTTTGTTATTCTGCATCAAATAAGATACAGTTGGCTTAACTGTCAGGGATGTCTTTTTATCTGGAAAATAGAAATGTTAGATTTACTTTCCAGTATATAGTTGCCAAAATATACTTTCATGTCTTTTTTCTTATTTTCATAAAGTGATTCAAAATCTAACAAGTCACCCAAGCATTACTGCAACCTTTTTGTGTATTACATGATATAAAAAGTCTGTATCAGTATACAGAAAAACCTTCACAGTCATAAATATGGGCAAACAAAAAAATATATCAGTCAAACTTTATTCTTGCTGCAGCAAACTAGGAACTAATATGTTAATATGTACAGGCAGGTGTTTCTTTGAGATATTACTTATTCTTGGTTTATTTTGCTGCAACTATAACCAAAGGCCAACATATTCAAAAAGATTATTAAAGTTACTGACTATGAAAATGGGTTATTCGAGTATGGAACCACTGACTTCCAGTGACAAATAAATAAAATAAATTCCATTTTTTTTCTATTGCAAAAGAATGGTGGACAAGGAAATAGTTATAGTTATTACAGCTCATGGAAAAAATAAACTATTATTCAAAAAATATTTTGAAAAATATATCATTTTTGTTTTGTGGAGATGTTTGACATAAAAAAATGCTGAAATCGGTTGGATGTTATGAACAACTTATAGCATATTTTTCATAAAGTTGTTTCATGACATTCTTCATGCGCTCTTGATTTACAGTACCAGATATTATTAGTTTTCTTTCCTTCCTTTTTTTTTCTTTTGTTCTTATTCTGTATTTAGAGTGAGTTTTGCCTAAAACTTATGTTAATGGAGAAAAGTGTAGCAACAGAGATTAGTTTGGGGTTCAGTGTATGTATTAGTGATATCCAGAATCACACATAAAGCAGTAACTTTGCACATGTGCTTAAGCTGAAATTTGGCCTACTGTATGCTCTTGGACCTTTTAGCATCCACTTACCGAAGTGAACTCTGAGGTTATCAAGTGTTCTTGCAATTATGTCACTGAAATTACATCAGGACCTAATTTGTTTGTGCACAGAACTGTTTTCCTTTTCCACCATGTTGTCTCTGCTACAATGATTCTTCTTCCCTCTTCAAATATAGGTAATTTAATCCCTGCTTTACAATTTTAGATCAGTTAAAAAAACCCACTAATTAACCAGATTTCTCTAAGGCTGAAAGCCATGGGCAGCATCCAGAATTGTGAATCAGAGAACTGTTCCAACTAAGCTCCCTAGAAAATTAGTGAAGACTTACAGTCATTCAAAGCTGACATAAGAAATGCAGAATCTGAATCAAGAGCTCCTGACTGACTTTAATAGCGGCTGGACAGAGCTGAACTGCACATCTACACGAACAGCACAATAAAAAGAAGTGAAAAGGACACAATGAAAGGACAAAAGATAACAGTCTCAAATTGCAGCAAGGAAGTATCCAGTTAGATATAAAGAAAAAATTCTTCACAGTAATGTCAGCAAACACTGGCATGGTCTGCCCAGAAAAGCAGTGGAATCTCCATCTCTCACAATTTTAAGATATGACTAGGCAAAATCCTGAAATACCAGATCAGCCCCTGCCACTAGCTGGGTTTTGAGCAGGATATTGAACTAAATGGTATACAGGGACTTCTTCCAACCTACATTTTTTAGGTTCCTGTGACAGTAAATCTCAGAGTCCATGCTAGGGACCAGAATCTAAGGGTATGCCTAACACTGCTAGATCAGAGAGAGCCAGGAATCAGACAATGGCCATGAAAATGGCCAGAGGAATGGAACACCTCTCCTATGCAGAAAAGCTGAGAGAGTTGGGGTTGTTCAGCCTGCAGAAGAGAAGGCTCTGGGGAGATCTTATTGTGGCATTTCAATAGTTAAAGAGGACTTGTAAGAAAGACAGAGAAAGACTTTTTGTCAGGATCTGCAGTGGCAAGACAAGGGGCAATGTTTTTAAACTGAAAGTGGGTAGATTTAGGTTGGGTAAGGAAGAAATTTTTTACGATTAAGCTAGTGAGACACTGGAACAGGTTCCCCAGACAAGTTGTGGATGCCTCATCCCTGGAAACTTTCAAGGTCAGGCTGGATGGGGCTCTGAGCAACCTTACCTAGTGAAAGATGTCCCTGCTCATTGCAGGGGGTGGAATAGATGATCTTTAACAATCCCTTCCAATCCAAACCATTCTATGATTCTATGACTACTTTGTAACAGTCCATGCTGCTTATGACTGACTGTTTTACACAGTAGAATTGCTTTGGAGAGTCTTAACTAGAGCAATTAAGTGAGCTAATTGCAGGTCAGTGCTCAGGCCTGAAAAAAAAGACAGCTACATAACTTCACTGGGTAGGAGATACTCTTAAAGAAAGGAGGCTGCTGATGAATGACCAGTGTAGCTGCTACCTACATTTTGCAGAGCAGCCTACTGATTAGAATGCTATAACATGCAAAAGGCAATATGTATATGTTATTGCCCTGCTGATGTGGGTAGTAAAACTCAACCTTCCCACCTGCAAAACAGTGTTCAATCCAGCAGGCTGTAGAACAGCTAAAGGTGAGGGTGGGTTGCAACTGGAGGGAAGAATTGTCTCCACTCCTATGGAAAACAGAAAGTTGTGAAACTAGTTACAGATGTAGGGGGAGAGGATGCAAAAATTACATGAGTGAGACCTTGTGGTAAGAACACTGATACTCTATATACAATTTACACTAAGATTTTATTGGTTATAATGCACGCATGAATTTTACTCAACATATCAGTCTCTCTTTCTAGATACCAAAGGATATAGATTAGATTTTGCTCATATCTTGTCCATTCATTTTTATTTTGATTAGAGAACTACTCATTTATCTTCTGGTGACTTTCAGTGAAAAAGAATTGCCTGTCTCATCTTTTTGTAGTTTTTAAAATGTCTCTTGTACCCCATTTTAGGCTTTATATTCATACATTTGAGAAAACATATAGAGGTACTAATGCATAAACAAAACTCATTAAGTGTCCTTCTTAGATGTTTTATGGAACTCACAGCAGTTTATACCATTGCCTAAAATAATTAACACCAAAAATATGTTGAAATTTTTGTCGCATGATCCCACTGATGGAACATGCATGGCTTTAATATTGTTGAAATGTTATTTGAATTCATTTTTTCCTTTCTTTCCCTTACCCTTTGTCGTGGTTTAACTCCAGCTAGCACCTAAGCACCACACAGTTACTCGCTCACTCCCTCCCAGTGGGATAGGGGAGAGAATCAGAAGAGTAAAAGTGAGAAAACTCGTGTGTTGAGATAAAAACAATTTAACAATTGAAATAAAATAAAATAATAATAATAAATTGTAATGAAAAGGAAAATAAAACAGAGAAAGAAATGAAACCCAGGAGAGACAAGTGATGCAAATGAAAACAACTGCTCACCATCAACCAACTGATGCCCAGCCAGTCATTGAGCAGTGGCCCTCCTGCCAACCTTCTCCCTAGTTTTATTGCTGACCGTGACACCATATGTTATGGAATGTCCCTTTGGTCACTTGGGGTCAGCTGTCCCAGCTGTGTCCCCTCCCAACCTCTTGTGCACCCTCAGCATATTTGCTGGTGGGGTGGTGTGAGAAGCAGAAAAGGCCTTGACTCTGTGTAAGCACTGCTTGGCAATAACGAAAACATCCCTGTATTATCAGCACTGTTTTCAGCACAAATCCAAAACATAGCTCCATACTAGCTACTGTGAAGAAAATTAATTCTATCCCAGCCAAAATCAGTACACTCTTCTCTTTCCTTTTCTCTTATGACCTCTTAGCCTATATGAAATATTTTCACTCACATAGGATCGTCTAGAAAATGAGATAAACAATGTGACTGTCTTCTAAAATATTTCTTAAAAAACTTGCAGTTCAAATATATGAAACATTGCTTACTTGCCAAATATGATGATTTGATGGGCATACATCATGATGTGGAAGTTTGCTTATGTATGCAAGTAGGAGTTATCATTCTACCCTTGCCAACACTTCCTTGGTGCTTGTTCATAGAATCATAGAATT
This sequence comes from Phoenicopterus ruber ruber, assembly GCA_009819775.1. Lineage (NCBI taxonomy): Eukaryota > Metazoa > Chordata > Aves > Phoenicopteriformes > Phoenicopteridae > Phoenicopterus > Phoenicopterus ruber. The sequence goes on along the minus strand of CM020215.1, from coordinate 181,117,209 downwards.
ATAGAATGGTTTTTCGGTTGGAAGGGACCTTAAAGATCACTTAGTTCCAACCCCGCTCCCATGGGCAGGGACACCTTCCACTAGACCAGGTTGCACAAAGCCCCATCCAACCTGGCCTTGAATACTTCAAGGGAGGGGGGAGCCACAAGTTCTCTAGGCAACCTGTTCCAGTGCCTCACCACCCTCAGAGTGAAGAATTTCTTCCTTAGATCTAATCCAAATCTATCCTCTTCCAGTGTAAAGCCATTACCCCTTGTCAAAAGTCCCTCTCCAGCTTTCTTGTAGGCCCCCTTTAGGTACTGGAAGGCTGCTAGAAGGTCTCCCCGGAGCCTTCTCTTCTGCAGGCTGAACAATCCCAGCTCTCTCAGCCTGTCTTCATAGGAGAGATGCTCCAGCCCTCTGATCATCTTTGTGGCCGTCCTCTGGACTTGCTCCAACAGGTCCACGTCCTTCTTGTGTTGGGGGCCTCAGAGCTGAACACAGTACTCCAGGTGGGGTCTCACAAGAGTGGAGTAGAGGCAGAGAATCACTTCCCTCAATCTGCTGGTCATGCTTCTTTTGATACAGCCCAGGATACGGTTGGCTTTCTGGGCTGTGAGCACACATTGCCGGGTCGTGTTGAGCTTCTCATCAACCAATACCCCCAAGTCCTTGTCCTCAGGGGTGCTCTCAATCCATTCTCCACCTAACCTCTATTTGTGCTTAAGATTGCCCTGACCCATGGGCAGGACCTTGCACTTGGCCTTATTGAACTTCATGAGGTTTGCATGGGCCCACCTCTCAAGCCTGTCCAGGTCCCTCTGGAAGGCATCCCTTCCCTCCAGCATGTCAACCGCACCATGCAGCTTGGTGTTGTCAGCAAACTTGCTGAGGGTGCACTCCATCCCACCATCCATGTCACCAACAAGATGTTAAACAGCACCAGTCTGAATGCTGACCCCTGAGGAACGCCACTCATCACCGGTCTCCACTTGGACATCAAGCTGTTGACCACAACTCTTTGAGTGCGATCATCCAGCCAAATCCTTATCCACCAAGTGATCCATCTGTCAAATCCATGTCTCTCCAGTTTAGACACAAGGATCTCATGCGGAACAGTGTCAAATGCTTTGTACAAGTCCAGGTAGATGACATCAGTTGATCTTCCCTTATCCATCAATGCTGTAACTCCTTCATAGGCAGCCACCAAATTTGTCAGGCATGATTTGCCCTTAGTGAAACCATGTTGGCTGTCACAAATCACCTCCTTATTTTCCATGCGCCTTAGCATCGTTTCCAGGAGGATCTGCTCCATGATCTTGCTGGGCACAGAGGTGAGACTGACTGGCTTGTAGTTCCCTGGGTCTTCCTTTTTTCCCTTCTTAAAAATGGGCATTATGTTTCCCCTTTTCCAGTCAGTGGGAACTTCACCTGACTGCCATAATTTCTTAAATATGATGGAGAGTGGCTTAGCAACTTTATCCACCAGCTCCCTCAGGACCCGCAGATGCATCTCATCAGGTCCCATGGACTTGTGTACCTTCAGGTTCCTTAGATGGTCTCAGATCTGATCTTCTTTTACAGTGGGTGGTTCTTCGTTCTCCCAGTCCCTGGTCTTGCCTTCTGTGACTTGGGCAGTGTGGCTACAGCACTTGCTGGTGAAGACAGAGATGAAAAAGTTGTTGAGTACCTCAGCCTTCTCTATATCCCGGGTAGCCAGGTCTCCTGTTTCCTTTCTGAGAGGGCCCACATTTTCCCTAGTCTTCCTTTTATCACCACCGTACCTATTAAAGCTTTTCTTGGTGCCTGTGATGTCCCTGGGCAGATTTAATTCTATCAGGGCTTTAGCTTTCCTAACCTGATCCTTGGCTGTTCCAACAATTTCTCTGTATTCCTCCCAGGCTACCTGTCCTTGCTTCCACCCTCTGCAGGCTTCCTTTTTGTGTTTGAGTTTGTCCAGGAGCTCCTTGTTGTCATGGATGGAGTGATGCACTTCACTCAGAGAGAGAAGCAAAAATATGCTTTATTGATGTAAAACAGTGAGGTAACAATGTTCAATGGTAAATGCGACAGTGGTTTAACAAGATTCAATGGCAAGGTACACTGAATGATTTACTGCATAGAGGACATGGTGAGATAAAACTGTCAGGGAGACCCTCCCATTGAGCCATGAGGTTCAGAAAGGGCCCCCTTGCTTTCTAAACTCCTTCTCAGAGAGGAGTCTAGATGTGGCTGGATCCAATCCTAGTCCCAGACTTGGTCAACAGTTTATATCTAAACCATTATATATGTGCAATCAATCCTTTGTATCACTTATCTAAGATTTCAAAGTTTAGCATGCTATTTGTCACTTACCAAGGATCTGTTGCGGCAAGGAATCTCTCAGCCTCGAGGAGTAACCTTGAGAGGCGTCCCTACTCAAGGGGAGATCCTGGTGTGCAGCCCGCTGCCATGCAGGAGAGCTCAATGGGCCCTGGGCTGTTGACTATTTATAGAGTAAGATGACTGACCTATAGTAATGTTTGCATACCAGCAAGAAGTCTGAGTCTGTGCTCCAGACAGGCCTTGGCTACTGTGTTGCCATCCGTCCCCCAAAGTCCAGGGTAAACTGGATGCAGGCATCACAAATCCTACTGGTGGTTATGGCTTAAGCAAGGGGCAGGGGGGGAGCACAACGCCACACTTGTCCATCCATGCAGGCCTCCTGGTGTTTTTGCTTGACTTCCTCTTTGTTGGGATGCATTGCTCCTGAGCTGGGAGGAGGTGATCTTCCTTCCAGGGCTTCATCCCATGGTACTATACCAAGCAGATCCCTGAAGAGACCAAAGTCTGCTCCCCTCACGTCCAGGGTAGTGAGCTTGCTGTGTGCCTTCCTCGCTGCCCTAAGGATCTTGAACTCTACCGTTTCATGGTCACTGCAGCCAAGGCTGCCCTTGAGCTTCACATTCGTCACCAGCCCCTCCTTGTTGGTAAGAGCAAGATCCAGCATAGCACCTCTCCTTGTTGGCTCTTCTATCACTTGGAGAAGGAAGTTATCATCAGTGTTCCAGGAACCTCCTGGATTGCTTACGCCCTGCTGTGTTGTCCCTCCAACAGATATTGGGGTGGTTGAAGTCCCTCATGAGGACCAGGGCTTGTGAACATGAGGCTGCTCTTATCTGTGTATAGAGGGCCTCATCTGCTCGGTCTTCCTGGTCGGGTGGCCTGTAGCAGACCCCCTCTGTATTGTCAACTGTGTCTGTCCTCCCTTTAATCCTGACCCATAAGCTCTCGGTCAGCTCCTCATCCATTCCCAGGCAGAGCTCCATGCACTCCAGCTGGTCATTGACATAGAGGGCGACACCATCTCCTCATCTCCCCTGTTTGTCCTTCCTAAAGAGCCTATACCCTTCCATTCCAACACTCTGGTCATAGGAGCCATCCCACCATGTCTCCGTGATGCCAGTAAGATCATAGCCCTGCAGGCATGTGCACATCTCTAACTCTTCTTGTTTATTCCCTACGCTATGTGCGTTTGAATCGAGGCATTGAAGTTGGGCCCCCGATGAAGCTGACTTACTGGCTGGAGTGGCTGGAATTCCTTGTGCTGCTCTTCAGGTGCTCTCCTGCTGACCTGTGATCCTTCTCCAGGCTCTGGGCATCTATTGCTGGCACTGGCATCAAACTGGTAGGAGTGAATGGATTGAGGTTCCTCTCCCCTGGCAATTTCAGTTTAAAGCCCTCTTCACCAGCTTGGCAAGTCTATGACTGAAGATGTTCTTGCCCTTCTCTGACAGCTGGACCCCATCAGCTCCCAGTAGACCAGGTTTCTCAAAGTGAGTCCTATGGTCTAAGCAGACGAACCTCTGACTGTGGCACCAATCCTGCAACCATTTGTTGATTAGTCAGATTTGACTGGCCCTTTCAAATCCCTTCTCTTTGACTGGAAGGATTGATGAAAAAACTACCTGCGCTCCAGAGTCCCTTACTGCCACTCCCGGGGCTCTGTAATCCTTATTGATACTCCTCAGACTGCTCCTGGCTCTGTCACTGGTGGCCACGTGAAACAACAGCAGCAGATAATAGTCAATGGACTGTGTGAGGCTTGGTAGTCTCTTGGTGACATCCCTGATATGAGACCCTGGTAAGCAGCACACCTCTCTAGAGTGTGCGTCAGGTCGGCAAATGGGTGCCTCCGTACCTCCCGCTTCGGGAGAAGTGTCTTTCTCCTGATGGCCCTTGCCATTGCAAGCTTCCATTCTTCTGCATTATTGCCCCCCCTCCCTTCTGTGTGTGCCAGTGGGGGAATTTTTGGCTGTTTGACTGGTGGGCTGTGTTTCCACTGCAGACTGCGCTTGGAACCAGCTATCTAACTCCTTCTCAGCCTCCCTGATGTTATGCAGCCTTCTCACCGTCTCCTGCAGCTCAGCCACCTGCTGCAGGAGGTCCTCCACCTGGGCACAGCTTTTGCAGGCAGGTCTGCTGCCTGTCCCTGCCCCAGGAGAAAGGTCTGGGCACTTCCTGCAGCCTGAGGTCTGCACTGCAGCCTCTCCCTTCAGCAGCTCCCTCTGCGTGGAGGCATCGCCCACCGCTGGGGTAGATGCTGCAGACCCCCCAGCCAGAGCTGCAGCCTCTGCTCTCAGACGAGTGCCCAACATTCTGCCTTGAGGGTCAGATAAGATGAGTGCCCTTGGCCTGTGCGGATGGTCACAGGGCGCTGCCCGGTTGCTGGGTTATGTGTACTTCAAGTCTCCCACTCGGCCAGTGCAATGCCCCACCTTTGAGGAGGCGCCTGCCCTGCGCACCCTTCCACACAAACTGCCACACAAACTGCCGCCCCACGCCCTGTTTGCCTGCTCTGGTGACAGCGCTGCTTTTGACAGGCGTGGGGGTGGTCATGGTTGCTCTGGCAGTGCCCAGGCCTCATCAGTGTCTCCCGCAAGAGCTGCCAGCTCCTGGCGGGTCTCCCCGCTTGCCCTGGCGTTTCCCTGCCTCAGGAAACCCCCTGTGCACCCAGATCTGCTGCTCTGCTGCGGATCGGACCGGCTCCGGAGCAGCTCCCCTTGGCGACTGACTGTTCACTGCAGAGTTGCTTGCTTTTATATAGAAGTAAATACAAATGAGAAAGACTCACAATATTTATGCAAAATGCTAATCCTGATTTGACTATGGAGAATGTAATCTTTGTTTTGTTGGAAAACAATATTTGTACAGACATTTTTAATTCACGCAAATCTCCAAAGAGGAGCTCTCTTTCTGAGAATATAGATATCCTTGTGTGAACAACTGTATTTGTTCTGGAAATGTCCACCCTGTTGTCCTAGTTAAATATATGTGTGGCATTTAGGAGGCAGGCAGAAAACAGGAGAATGTTTTAAATTCATTGATTTTCTCGGATATGAAGAACTACACAATCATTTTAACAGAATTGGAAGAGCAGAAAGGAGAACTAATAGGAACGCTCAAAGAACAAAACCAGTCTTCTGTCAAGATCTGACTTTTGGCATTTAAAGTGTATTCAACTACATGGCATGTGGAAAGGCAATGTCTGGATAAATATGTTTTACATTTCAGGTGGCACTAAACAATGCAAAGCAGTTTTCCAAACAACTGTGTCCAAAGTACTGCAAGACATGAATTTAAATTTAAAGGAGCTCACTGTAACCTTCACAATTAGGACAATACAAATGAGTTGGGTTTTTTTCCCCTGTTTTTTTTTTCTTTTGTGCTGTTCTTTGTTTTGTCTTTTCAACATCACAAAGAAGCAAATGTATCTATCTTGTTTATTTCTCCCTTTGTCAAGTTGCCCATCTATCAGCATGAAATGACAGACCTCATTCCACAGACAGCAGAACATGGAGTCAGCTACTCTCTGGGATTTACATTACAGGTATGTGCACTGTAGCTTCCAGAGGAAGGAACTGAGGGGACAGCCAGGGAGCCAGGACCAATGATGAACTAAAACATTCTAGTTCCAAAGAGTTCTAAAACGCAGAACTTTTTATTTTGGACTTTATTTTTAGGGTTATCCACTTTTCCTCTGACATTTTATGTGCCCTATAAGGAGCATAGGCCATACAGCTATGGAAAACTAGTACCTAACTTAGGCTTGCACAGCTTGAAGGACTGTGTATTGGACTCAATCACATGGCTGATGTCATAGTCTCCCACTGAAAAAAAAAATTATACTTTTATGTTAAAGATGCATAGATTGTCTCCTACTTCACCAACTCTTTCTACACACAACTTTGAAACTCCTGTAGCCAGGATGAGTGTGCCACCTTACTGGGCTCCCTGCTCAAAGAAAAGTTGCTGAAAGCTCTGCTCCCCATATATGACCAACTCTTCTGGCCTCTTCCCAATTACCAGGTCACATGGTGTCTAATCACAGGACCAATACAAAGACACATGCCATGTCCTGTTACCTTATTAAAGAGCTGTATTTTCTTCTTCAAGCACAAGATTCTTCAAATATTGGACCAGAACTGAAAATTGGAATGCCTGCTAACTAATAAATTAGTAAAATGAAGAATATGAAATGGTAGTGAAATAAAGATGAAATGATATTGTTATTTCATCCAGTGGGGGAATAACTTTCGAACTCGTGAGAATACCCATGTACCCAGGAAGACAACAGGCCAACTCTGTCTGTCACTTAAAGAATCAGAAGCATAGGCAGATGTAAGGGGTGTGGTGGTTTCCTTACTAAGTCTAGGACGCCTGGCCATTACACAGTCTCATGTCTCAAAATGCTGAGCAACACCTGAGCTAGGCAGGAACTGACACAATTACCTCCTTGTAGTACTCTTAATCCTGAAGCCTCTTTTAGAATCAGGTAGACAACCTACATAGTAATCTCAGATAGAAGATGTTAGAATAACATCTTTCTCAATTCCTAGCCTTTGGGAGATGAAACCCAATTTCAATTTCCTTTTTACCTGAGAGAATTAAATTGTGCATCTCCTACTCCTGTTAAGCTGCAAGTTATAGGTTAAGCTCTCAGTCCTTTTTGGGAAAAGCTGTTCCACTTTAATATTAATTAAATATTCACTGGGACAGAAGGAGAAGAGTTTTGATCTGTACAGCCTTGATTTAAAAAGAGGGAGACCCATTTTTCATTTTACATATTAATGAAAATTTAAGTATTATGAATTAAATACTCTCTAGAACAGCACTTGGGAGGCAGGTTTCCCCCATGACAGGTAACAGCCCTGACCATTTGGTTAGAATTTCATGATGTCTCTTACTCCGTCTTTCTCTGGAACGATGTATATTTAATTATTTCATGCAAAACCTAATCATTTGAAGGAGGGAGCTGAAGATTCCCACTCCTATACCTGATAGCCAGCTGGTTAGTTTATTCATCTGGAAGAGCAGATTGACAGAATTGAAACCCCTCCAGCAAAAAAGAAAGTAGGCCTAGGTTTCTGAATTTCTGAGCAAAACTCTGGGACACTATCATCTTTTCTTGCTTTGGCTTTTTGAGTTAGGAATGCTGAGAACTCCTATCAGTTCAGGTGCCACAAGCAATCCAAAATTGTGTTGCATGGATTGTGTGTGTGTGCAGCATCTTTGTATTTGTGTATCAATTTGCCTGTTTAATCCTAGGTATTGCTAGAGGCAGGTATTTAGTCCTTACTGATCTTGGAGTTACAGAGGCAAAGTGACCATCCACTTAGCTTTGTGGTGCCATCACTAGATTATTAACAATACCAGAATTAACAGTCTAAAGCTCAATTAGCTGTAATGTGCAATGCAATCGCTGTTGTAAGGGTTATGGAAATAGCCATTAAGGCCTGCATAACTTAACATGAGGAAGGTCAGATGTTGATGTCCTCAGAATAACCTTACAGCTAGTGAATAGTTGAAGACTGAATCCACATTTTGGAATGAATTTAGATATTTGATCAATGTATCAAAGTGAACACTCAGAGGGAACACTCTTAAATAAAATATTTTCCTGCACTTTGGTGGATACTGGTCTGGTACAAATCCAATCAACTCAGTTATTTACCCACAGAACTGCACCAATAGTAATACCACCATGTGTCTTTCCTTGTATTGCTGAACCACCCATTTCCTTATTTTCCTCCTCATCAGCTCAGCAGACAGGAAAGCAGAGGTCTAGCCATATAGGGAAGGACAACTTTTTTTCCTGACTCCTCAGGTGCAGCAGAACTCTGGAGCTACCCTTACACTTGGAAATTAAATGATCTTGGGATCATTTCCAGTGAATAAGGACAGCTAATCCATATCTGTGTTATTAAATTATCCAGTCCTCCTATGCGAACTCTCAAATTGTGCCCCCACACTGTTTGAGAGAATACTAGCTGGCATAGACCCTAAATCTGAAAAGGATCTTTCTATCAATGTAGATGGCTTAAGATCCAGGGCCTGGAGAAGTTTTGTGGAACTGACTGATTTACCTGTAGCCATGTATTCCATAGTCCTGGCAAGGCACTTGTCACATACAATGCCTTCAAAATTTGTGATAATAATATAGAATTGTTTATTAATACTTTTTAACCGTGTCAAAAAAATCCATATAATACTTAGATACTTAGATATCTGTGACTATCAGTTTGTCCGCAAATTATATTTTAACTAGAAACATTCATAGTAATGTATTAAAAAAACAATAAAAAATAAACTAACTTTGATCAGAATTTAGCATTAATGTATACATTTGTCTATAGATCACTCTAGATCCATATCGCTATAGTAATTACATAACTTCGGTTAAGTCCCAACATATGTTAAAAAGTCAGCTGTGCCTGCTTTTTCTTGATTAATTGTAAAAAGTAAGGGTAAAATAGTTCAACAAATCAAAGATCTTGTAGAATATCTTATGAAATAGTAGGAATAAAATAATTTTTAAAAATTATTAATATACACATGATGATCAACAGACATCCTTACAAATGTCTGGGAAGGATGCTAAAATCACTGTGGTATATATAATATTAGCTTTTATGGACTACACTGTCTTCTCTGAATTTCCTCTTTAAGAAATAATATTGAGTTCATTTCACCTTTTCTTATATCTCCAGGGGAACTTATTCTATTCTATTAATTATAAAATTGTCCAGGGTTCTGCTTATTCAGGTATTTATAGCTTCTATCATGGTGTTTCCCAACTTGTAATAATTTATGCTTATAGCACCCTTTAGAGTAGGTATTAGTAACTCTTCATTCTGATGAGGTGCTGAAGACCTTAGATAGCATAAAATTAAATACTGGAAGGCTGAAGAGAAACAGATTGATGACTTCTACCTGGGGTAAATACATGCAACTTATTCTGTTGTTACTTTTTTTTAAAAAAAAAACAACCCACAAACAAAAAAAAACACCCAACTTTCTTCTTGGTCCAGATTAATTATGTTTTTCTTTCTGAAACTTCCTCCATGTCTTGTATCATGATTAACTCTTCCAGTCCTCACAAAGTTACATGGTATATGATGGAGTGCTATTGGAAAACAATTCATCAAAAATTCCATGAGAGGTAAGAAAATACTTTGAAAAATTATCATCTCACTCACAGATGTTGGGTTGGGTTTTTTTTTTGTTATTGCTGTAGTTGTTTTTGATAAGTATAGCCAGAATATGAATCAATTACTGTTATAATTTGTCACTGTTCATAGAAACAAGCTTATTTTAATCTGTGGAAAATGCAAGTATTCTAAATGATTTTACAGCAACTTTTACTTATTCAGATAACCTCGGTAGTTTATCTTGTAACAATAGTAAGTTTTATTGTATTTCTGATAATACCTTCTTTTTTCTATTGATGAGTTTTCCTCCCTTTCTGAGATGTACTTTAAAGTTGCATGACTATCCCTTATTTGCAAGTTACTGGAATCTTCATATACAGCTTTATTTTTCCTTGTTATTATCATAGGCCTTTATTCTGATTCACTGCTTCTCTCATGTTAGTATTACATCAGCAGGTTCTGTGACTGCAGGAACACTGTTTGCTTTACATGTTACCAAGTGGTTTTGTGATGCTACTGCAGATAGTCTTTACAAAAGTTTATCATCAGCTTAATATTCATCCTATTTTCCTGTTCATTGTGACCTTGTTAATTTACTATGAAGTGCTGGATTTTGACAGGCTGTTCAAAGGAACATAACCATAATAGTTACATCTTTGTCTTCTTTATAACTTATCAAATATCCTCATTGCTGATTTAATAACTTCTTCAGTTTAGCCAATAGTGACTTCATAATATGAATATATCCTTACTGCTCAATGTTAACTTCCCGTTTCCATTTTCTTTGTGCCCACCTGTGAAACACACAATACAAAGCAGAAAATAGGTTGGAACCTTCAGCATCAAGGAATTTAGGGCAGTAACAGACCTCAAATGGTCCTGACCCATGAGGAGCCCCATCTCATCCCCCCTGGGGTCATCAGCCCCTGCCCCAGTGACGCCACAGCAGGGCTGGTCTCCGGCTCCCCACATCCCTGCCCTGCTCGGACATGGCCCCACTGCCCGGCACCCACCCACGGGCCCATGTCCCATCCTGGCCTCAGCCTGTCCCTGTCCTCATGGAGGTGCCCAATGCCTGGGACTGGGGCTGCCCCGGTGGTCCCCAGCTGCCCTGCTTCTGGCTGGGGTGACGGGACGGGCCCTGGCTGGCAGCTCTCTGTTCTTTAAGGATCTGCCAGTTCGCGCGACACCCTGACACTAGATTGCCTCCTGTTCAAATCTTGAAAGCCCAAATTTGAGTTCCCTGTCTTAGGCCTGGAAACCCACTGGCCCTTCACCAGTCAGCATGAAGAAGTAGCTGTGTGTTGGATCTACAGACAGTGTAAATGCATTTGCATGGACTAGCTTGAGGATTGTCTGCTCCTACTGCTGTTATTGTCTCTTGAATTTCCTTTGAATTCTTGATGCCACCCCATCTACCTGGAGGTGGGGGGTGGGGGGTGGAATTCTTGATATCTCCACAAAGAAGCTTTCATTTCATAAGTTATCAAGGGTGTGCTTCTGCAGAGGAGAAGAAGAAGAAAAAAAAACCCCACAAAACACTGCTAACACAAAGTTAAAATCATTTATTGTTAGCAAGTAGCTGAAGCTGAGCCTCCCTGTGATTATGCAAAACATAGTGAGAATTAACACCTTATTGATTAGTTGAAAAAAAGAAAGCTGGCAAAACTAAACACAAAGTTGCCTGCAATCATTTAAAAAGTAATTCAAAGTAATCCTCAAATTTCCATTCCTTCCCTCTGGAGACGTTCACAGAGTTTTCTAGTTACCCTTCCCCTGATGTCGACTACACATTTTCTGCCCTACTTAACTCAGTCAGCAGTCTGTCAAAGTTCCTAAAGCACCAGATGTGCAAATGTGTCATCTTTCTCCCCTAACTTTATACTTCTATATACTGAACCAGTCATCCTAGTCTCCTCTTACGATCAAGAGAAAGAAAAAATACTTCTGGGGAGCAATTAGTGTACCCTATTTCAGGCAGCTACTTTAGGATGAAATGAATCACTCCCTAAATGTATCCATATCTGTCCCTTGACAGTAATGGTTAACTGACTATAACGATAGCCTGCAGTGCCTTACTCAGCTGTACGAGTGCATTCTAAGTATCTAGAATTAAGAAGTGGATCCCATTTAAATTTCTAGAGAGTGTGATGAGCCAGAGCCAGATCTATGAAATGAAAAAACCCAGCACCTATCGTGGTTGTTCATTCAATTTGCAAGTGAAGTTGCTTCATACTTGGTTAGTATCCATGCAGCGGTTTGGCTGCTTTTGAGCCAGTGACTTATCCTGGAGTTTGATGTGCATTTCTTTAGCAATAATGCTAGTTTAAGCAGTCCTCCTGCCTCTGTGGAGCAGCTGTTTGTAGCTGCCAGGGCAGTAGAATGAATTATCTGTGAAACAAACAAAAAAACCCCCAAGCATAAATAATGGCCTTAGTAGATGCTCAAAGCAACTCAGAGACCTAATGGTGCTCAGATACAGCCAGAAATGTGAAGTACTAAGATATGGTAGAGATTTAGTCTTTGTAACTTGTCTTTCGTATGAGCCTGGATATGAATTTCAGGAATGTAGTCAGGCATCTCTATTAACTTGAAACGGGAGTTTAAAACTACTCCCAGTTCTTCAGTAGTTCCAGGGTTATTTATTTAACTTTTTCCTAACTATAAAATTATTTCTTTAAGCTTATAGTCTACAAGGAATCAAATTAAATTCACCTTAGACGTGCTGAGTTCTCTCCAATGATTATAAAGGATTAGTTGAGGTATAGACATCTGCATTGTTTCCATCTATAAATCTGAGTATTTCTATCATACTTACCAAAGTTCAAGCATAAGACATTGTAATTTGGCCAGTTATCTCAAAAGAGACCCTGACCATAAGAGCCTCTACTTCCACAACTTCCCTTATTTTCAGATTAGACTATTATAACTCACCATAGCAGCACAGAAAGTAAAGATTGAATGATATTGTCTCCACATAAAGTACTTTGATGACCCTGCTCACTTCAGGGGAGAATTGAAAGCGAGAGGTGCAATTTTAGGTAAACTCATTGAAATATGGTCATCTTCTGCTTAGTCCTTACGAGGTACACCTTTGAGAAGACATTCTATGATAAATTAAGTCAGCTGTCCCATGCTTAATGACCTAGGTCTGATTTCTCTGTCAATCCTCACCTTGCAGTTTCACAAAATTGACTATTTTTCACTAATGAATGAAATTTTGGAGCTTTGTGCTTGGAAAGATTAACTGTGGGCCTTTCCAGATGATATGCAGATCAAGATGTAGAAGATTGTTAAACAAACTTTTTCCCCGACTCCGTACTGTTTATAGAACTACTGAAGTCTATAAATCCAAAATGCAAAATCACACTTGACTGCATGGAGTTGGGAGAAAGCATGTTTCTTCTTCCCTCTTTTTTTTTTCCTCAAAAAAATATAGAAAACTATATGACATATATGGAAAGTCTATACTGAGGATATCTACAGTAGTGATATTACAATATATAATCCATATACTTACATTTTCTTTAGAAACAGTATGTGTTACCAAATTTCCTGCAAGTAACTCCCAGATTATCTGAAAGAAGCTTATGACTGAGCAGCAGTGCAGACTGAATTTATTTATAGCAACAAAGTGCAATTTTCTATCAAGCCCTTCTCCTTAGTATTTTCTTTGTTTCTACTTTCCTGTAGTATGCTTCCTTTTTTTCTTAGTAGCTTTGTTAATTCTGGTTCTTCTATTTTATTTTCTTTTGGAAAGGGTTATTAAGGGTATAGTTCATCTGAAAAGCGATATGTGGGTCATTGGAAGTGCAGATAAGCGCTAGGCTATATACCTGAAAGTACAGCAATTTCTTTTCCTTTTTTTGTCTGACGCTTATAGCATTCTGGCACCAACTAAATGAACAGAAACAAACTTTTACAGAACACATTCAAGTCACACAACATTCATCACAGTTTCATTTCACTGTAAGCAATTATTAAAATTAAGCCATACATCAGAAGCTTATGTGCTCAAGTTCAAATGCTTTTTCAACTATATTAAAAGGATAATGTTCTGGATATATTTGAGTGGGTCTAGATGTTTTTCCTCATTAAAATACATTTTAAAACAAATTCATTGTTATCTCAAGACATCTAAGAGTGAGTATAAATTATACAACAATGTTTATTTTTATTTCATAGACTTTAGTCAGTATTGCCATTTAAGTATAAAAAGAGAGCATTAATATTATAGTTTATTTTTCTCTATCTCTTACTTTCTGTTTATGTATCTTATAATTGTCTTGCAATTGTTTCTCATAAAAACAAAACAAAACTGCACACAAATTAAATTCACTCCCATTAGAAATGAACTTCAATTATGCCAGAATCCCTAAGGACTGTGTTTTTATAGCATGTTAAAACATCAGATCCAGCTCTGTACTAGCTTACAGATCTCCTGTGAGTGCACGATCTTTATTGTCTGACAATTAACAGAAATGCAGGCACGTATTAACTTTAAATACCTCTGTTATCAAAAACAATACTATGCATGATGTGAAATGCTTTGAGTTAGGGGCATACTATTAATGTTGCAGTAGAGTTGCTTTAGTAGAACAGTAAAAGTCACGCTTCAAAAACGCCAAGGATTCTAGCATTTCGTCAAGACAGAGAATTCCAACTGTATTGCAAGTCTGTATAAGATACTAAAAATGGAGGTATGATTTCTCCTATCTGATATCATGTACTTTGTTTTGTAATTGCAATGGCTATCCCATTTGAAGTAAACCATTCTTCATTTCTCTAGTCTTTTCCAGAATCATGTATGTACAATGTAACCCTAGAAATTCTATAGATGGATGAAAATCACAGTAGCCTGCAGGATATAAAGGTCAGAAATGAAATAGATTTTGGTGGCCTTGATTCAGCCTTTGTCAATGGTCTCATGTGGCACAAGAAAATAATAAGCAGAAATATTCTGCTAGTGTAAGCAGTTGAGCTGTTGATACAAATTAATGGGCTTTTAAAAAGAAGTCACTTCTTGGTCAAGGCGAAATAGTGTTCTATATAATCTGTCCTTGGTATTAACTTTGGAAGTGGAAAACATGAACAGGAAGATAGAAGTAGACATAAAAAGGTACAGCTGTCAATACTATCAGAGACTTTGCTACCATCCAGCCTCTGTAAATAAAAAAAAGGTTTTGCATGCCTGCAGGAGACATGGTTGCTCATCATTTAAGTTTTCATGTTTATCACAAGTCAAGAGTCTGAAGTACCTTTTCTTACAACTTTTCTCAGTTTATAAAGGAGTCAAGCCAGTGTCATGTTATGATGCAATGAGACAGGTTATGAACAAGGGAGGCCTTCAGCCTCTTGGGATTTTAGAAACACCTAATAATTTTTTATCTTATTTTTTACACCAATTGCTTCTCTCATTGTCCCTAATCTCAAAATAACAGAGAGAAAGTTGGAGAGTAGGCTAGAGAATGGGAAAAGTACGAACAGTAAAATTTGCCTGCTTAATTATATCCCTTTACTGAATCAACGTGTTGGTCAAGAAGGGTCAGGCTGTTGAGCTAATGCTCTAGTTACAGGCTTTTTTCTCTCTCTCTTTGTTTACTCCTTGGCAGCTTGCTGTGGCGCTGGGCTTTGGGAATACGTGAAGTAGGAGAAGAATGACTCTTTGAGAGGTGCTTTTACTCTACACTGCAATTAACTCGAAATCACATTGAATCCTTATTTCTTCTGTCATTTCTTTCCTCACAACCTGAGCATAATGATTTCTAACAATATCAAAATTTATTTTAATTAGATGAAAGAAAATGATTCTGCATCACCACCACAAACACACAAACATACAAACGAACCAAAAAACTCCACCCCTCCTAACTTCCCCTCTCCCCAATTCTCACTTTAATACTTATCCAATTTGTCCTTTAAATAGAACAGTAGAATGATATTCAGCTCTACGCTGGTTGTACATGAATGGACTTTATTTTCTATCTTTTGCTGTAAAAAAAAACCAAACCACAAGTGAAGACTGTTCAGAGACCTTGACAGCTATGATCTCTACCCAAGCACTACCCAAAATTTTTTCTACTCTATTTCTGACACTTCTTCTCCCTTTCCTCCTTCCAGTCTTTTCCACTGCTGTAGGCCTGCAAAATCCCTCTCCAGCTGATGTCAGAAGCTGATAGGTTTTGACCAAGATCATCCACCTTTGGCAGATGTCTTTGCTTTTTCACCCATCGATGTAAGAAGGAAGACGAGCGTAAGGGTATGTGGAAGGAGTCTGCTCCTTTAAGAGTATCTGGTCAAGGATATTTTCAATAGGAAAAAAAAGAAATAAAAAGATAATAAGACAAGGAGGAAGCCATATGTAAAAACATACAGGGACACAAACATTACCGACAAATGATAGGGGATGCAGTGATGAGAACCAAGCCTGGTCAGTCGCAGTAATGGATGAGGGCATGTGGGAGTGTGAGAATGTTTATTCCAGTGAGGTTACTGATTAGCGATCTTGTCAGTTGGGAAACTAAACGAAAAGGGAGAAAGAAGAAACAAAATATACAGAGTCACAGACCTGATAAAACATACACGGAGACAATGACAGGAAACAATCCTCACCACTCACACTAATTGATAGGCTATCAAGAAATTACAGGTGTCACTTCCAGGAAGATCAACCTGGACTTTGCAACTGATAAGACTGTAAACTTATCAGTTTACAGGGGGGGACCCTGGACCGTGGGGGATGCAGGAATTGATATAGCTGTACAGACCCACAGGGGACATGCAGGGGAAGGAGGAGCAGAGAGGAAAGAAAGGGGGTTAGACAGAATATGGTATAAAAGGGGTCTGTGGCATGTAAAATGGGGCAGGTTAGTATGCTTACCCACTTGAGCCTTGAACCTGATCACCACAGTCTATCCTATCTTCTTGTATCTTCTTCTTAAATCTTCTCTTAACTGTCTCACTCTCTGTGCCATGTGTATGTGTGCTGCAAGGACTCAGTGCCAGCTACTGCTGAGACCTCTGTGTGTGTGAGTGGAATGTGGTGGCAGGTCTTGTTCTGTGGTGTCAGCTACTGGAGCCAGTGGGGTCTCAGCATCAGCTGTTGGAGCAAGTGGGAGTCTTTAACCTCCAGCCACTGGAGCGGGAATGGTGTGTGTTAAGATTAATCTTATTTCAGCCATTAAGCATTACTTGCAAGATGTGAAAGTCTTAACAGGCACCTCACTCCTACTGAGTTGTAACTTTCTAAGCATTCTAGGTCTTTTTTTTTACCTTTAGAATAAAACCTTACATGATATGATTAAAAGGTGATGATTAGTTGTGAAAAGCATGTGTACAGAAAGATATTAACTCCTGGAATTCAGATCTCTTGTAAACTGTTACTTGAAGACTGAACCATCCTTAAGGACTGTAAGATTGCATGCAACGTAGCAATCCCAAAAGAGATGTGAATTGATGATTATTCAACAGCCAAGAATGGAAGGAAAAAGAACAGGTTTTTACCTCCTTTCTTTTCGCTGTAGTTTTCAGGTTTATTTTATTTTACAGTATTACTTCTTTTAAAAATGTATTTTTAGCTTTTGGAGTATACCTATGATGCAACAAAAATACTGCTTGCTCTTTATTTTCTCTTGTAAATGACTCTATCAGGAAGATCCTCTAATTAGATTCATATTGGTCCAAACAAAACACATTTTTTCCTTTATTTAAATGCTATGATACCAAACAAATAGGAATAATAATATTTTCAGAATACTTAGACTATACTATGCTAATAAACAAATATACACTACACTATACTAGTACTGTAAAAGGGAAAAGACATAGACTTAAGCACTTAAGCACTGATGTGATTATCTATACTATTAAACTGCTTCACACACTCTGACATGTTTTGGTGGGGCCAACAAATTCTTTCCCAGGCAATACAGAGGTGAAACTGTTAGTTTGGATGTACTTGCACTTATGCTCAGACTTACTGTCTTTGGGCTGATACTGTGATAGGCTTCAGCAAACTTAACCAGCCATTTGAGTATTGTTCACTATTTAAGTGCCCGGTCATCATTGTATTTTATAGAAATGAATTTGAAACTGCAATTCTGCAATTTTGTTTTTACAAAAACACATATGAAGGTGCATGAAACAGTCTAAAGGAATTAGCTCAACCTAGTAGTTAAAAAATTTCAACATATATATGAGCAGTCTTGAGGTGGAGATAGTATAGATAAAGCAAAAGTGATAAAGCAGCAGTGTGGCACATACTGCTTTCCAGAAACTAGACAAGTTTCCCTTTGAAAGACTTTGACACAACAGAACTATTAGTAATGATTAAGTTTCTTGAATCGCAAAGTAGTTTTCTTAATACTGAAAAATAATCAGTTAAAAAGAGAGTACTTAGATTCACAATCTGAATGATGAAACCAATCTTTCTTAAAGGAAGGTGAATTGTGGGGTTGGGATCTGTATAACCGCTGAACATGTAATTCCATGAATACACTACATTTCTCCGCTTGTTGCTAGTGAATGCAAATCAAGCATTTCTATAACTTTATTTTAGTTTGGATTGGAGGAAACACATTAACTACCAGATAATGAAAATGTCACCTCAAATTCTTCACAGGTGTTCAAGTCCATTTCTCTCCAATGCCAGTAAATTGTAGCCAGGTGCATTTCATCAGATTCATTATCAGTTTATTTCTGGGATCAAAATTAGGATTATTCAAGTGTAGTGTCTGAAAATGTTTGATTTTAAAATCTAATTGTTGTCTAATCTTAAGACTCCTACTGAATCTATAGCAAGGCTGTAGTAGTAATATAGCAGTCATTATAATGTATAATTCAGTTGGGAAAATGGATTATTCCTCAGGCAACACAATGATCCATGAAGTTCTGTTAATTGACAAAGTATTCCCCAAAGGAAGCTCCAGAGGTATGAAAAATAATATTTCTGAGTTAGTGCAATCAAGGGGATGCATATTCCTCGCAATCTTTCGTACAGAGCTATGTCCTTGCACTTATTATGAAAGACAAGAAAATGTTAAGCAAAATAACTGTTATGTAACTAATGTCTTAAAATGGTTATTCTTCCACAGCATTAACATGTTGCAGGTTATGAAAGAGCAATACTAGATTTAGAGCTTGTTTTTTTTTAAATAAGACATACTACATTTATTATGCTTTTAGAGTATGCATTTTAAAAACTGTTGTTTCTGATTTTCAAATGAATTTCTATTTTTGTGTTTACTATTCACTTACTAACTGACTGCACTGCTGCAAAAGAAAATCAAGAACATGATAGCTGAACAAAACATTAAACAATAACTCATAAATAAAGGAAAACATAAATTGCATATAAATTGTAATATAAATCCAAGTCTGTTAATGCTCTACGTCTAGTCCATCTCTAGACACTAGATATTTCTGATAAAGGGGGATTGCTGATACAAGAGATTCCTTGTATCAGAAATAATGTGGCCAGCAGGACTAGGGAAGTGATCATTCCCCTGTACTCAGCACTGGTGAGGCCGCACCTTGAATACTGTGTTCAGTTTTGGGCCCCTCACTACAAGAAAGACATTGAGGTGATAGAGCGTGTCCAAAGAAGGGCAATGAAGCTGGTGAGGGGTCTAGAGCACAAGTCCTATGAGGACCGGCTGAGGGAACTGGGGTTGTTCAGCCTGGAGAAAAGGAGCCTGAGGGGAGACCTTATTATGATCTACAACTATCTGAAAGGAGATTGTAGCGAGGTGGGGGTCCGTCTCTTCTCCCAAGTAACAAGCGATAGAACAAGAGGAAATGGCCTCAAGTTGCACCAGGGGAGGTTTAGATTATTAGCATATTAGGAAAAATTTCTTCACTGAAAGGGTTATCAAGTATTGGAATGGGCTGCCCAGGGAAGACGTTGAATCACCATCCCTGGAGGTATTTGAAAGACGTGTAGATGCAGAGCTTAGGGACATGGTTTAGTGGTGGACTTGGCAGTGGTAGGTTTATGGTTGGACTTGATGATCTTAAGGGTCTTTTCCAACCTAAATGATTCTATGATTCAGTTCTATGATTCTATTCTATGATTTAGATAGGTGGATGGATGCAAGAACAGAACCACATCAATCAGTGACATATAGTATAAAATTTATTTAACAAGGAGGATATGTACAGTGGGTAGATAGCGATTCCAACTCCCAGATTTTTATTCCGCAACACATGCACACTTCACGCATACCAGTCAGGGTCACGGTCCCTCCAAATCCAGTTTGGACCAGTAGCATGGACCCAGTCAAGCAGGATGCTCATTGACCAGAAAACGTGTCAGTTTCTGATAGTGGAATGATCCATCGGAGTGGTTATGCCTTGGTCTTACCCCTCTGAATGGCATTGGGCGACTGTGGATGTGGTCCTCTCCACTCCCAAGGTGCTGTTGTTTTACCTACTTACTTTCATATGTCGAATTGTCAACAAAAGCCACCGATGGCCTCTCTAATCACATAGCCCCAGGCCAACATCTTTGATTTTTTACATATGTAATGGCAATTAGTGATTGTCACAAAGTTTCTGTCATCTTCTGGTCTCATGCTCCAATCATGTTACAAAAAGTGTGCATTTAGTAACACCTACATAACAAAAGTCATTTCTTGCTTCTTTGTTTTTTCATAAATTACAAGATAAATGCAGAAAAATTGAGCTAGGCAGATATAGTCAGGGCCTCACTTATTTGAGCATGTCCATTTGGCTAGGCTTCACCCTGTGACAAGGCCCCAGAATTTTTCTCTGGACAATTTTGAAGTGAGTCGTGATAGGAAAAGTTCCTGCAGAAGTTCTACAACTTTGTGGTTCCTTTACACACTGAGACATTTATTTTTATTACCTATTTATGCAATAATAACAATGACTTTAATATTTAACATATTTTTTCAATTCAAGTTTATATATATTTAACAATTAAAGAAAAGTGTGGCTAAATAACATTTAGTTAACATTTTATTTCAGTCCCCTGGGACCTTTGGATTTTAAAGTCCTTAAAAAGAAGTAACTTCATTTTTATTCTGTAGTTCAGTGAACACTGACTAAAATCAAGTAACAGACAGATTCAGTTTTGTCCTCCGTTTCAAGAAATATTTTACCTTCTGTCATATCTAGAACAGTGACCCAATCATTTACTTTTAGATACATCAGAGTGTGTATTCATGTATGTTTGTGTAGAGGGGAAAACAGGAACAATTGTTTCTAATTAACACCAGAGTGATTCACAGCATTTACATTCTGTCTTTTAAGGTACATCAGGACTATGTTCTGTCCTTAAACATTCTAGGATTTGAAATATCATAGCAACTAACAAAGAAACTATTCTTTCTCCAAATATTAAACCTTGGGAAAATTAAAAAAAAGGCATGACAGTAAGAGCACAAGATTATTTTCTTAGTCCCAGACAGTTAAAATATACAGTAGTTAAGCTACATGCACCAATATTCCATGGAATAAATTTTCTAGATCTGAAATAACAAGATTTGCAAGTCATTAGCACACACCATCCTGTTTGACTTTCCCCATTTTTTATGATTTCTTCTGGGAGAAGCGTATGGACAAGAAACATCAAAAAACCTGCATGATTTAGTTTTAGTCTGATCATTGCAGTAGCAAAATAAAGTCAACATCATTTTGAAAGCAAGTGTCATAAGCTTAACCACTCAGAAACATTCCACATCAATAACAAAATAAAACCCAAACCAAACCAAACAAAACAATAAATAAAACCCAACAAGACTTGTGTTGAATCTTAAGACTGACTTTTATGAGAATATCCTGATAACAAATAGCTAAACTCCATACTGCAAGGTGAAGCTACTGATTATACTCAATCTTGCTTGTTGAGAAACTTTTAGTAGGCTGTGATAAGGTACTTCAGCTGTTACACTTATTTTACAGAAAATAAGAGGAAAAAAATAAATTCTTTAATCCCACTTGGTACAATACCTTGGAGGTTTGGTCAGATATGAACTGGGTTTTTTTAATTTTTCAGTTATGTGGCTATCTTTTTTAACGTACAATAGCATCAATAAAGATACCATCATGCATGTATAATATGTATACATGTGCACACATTCACTTAGCTTGCCAACATCATAAATTGTGGTTTGACATTTGATACAGTTAGGCAAATTGCTCTGTGTGATATTTTATCCTCAGGAATGGCCTTGTTTGCAAGAAGGGTTATATTAGCTTCTTGAAGACTGGGTATCTATCCTATTGACTTGCTGGAAATAGAAATGACAGTAAAAGAATCTGAGAACAAAATGTGTAAGGAAGGGGCAAATAATGACTAAAATGCAGGTGTTGAGGCATCTTATTTGGATGTCCCACACTTTTTTTATTATTATATAAGTTGTTTCTAAGAGTTCTTCCCCATAGTTAGGCACCTCAGAATGGAACCCAGCGTAAGGATCCAACCTAACTATCATCAAAGTTGGGCATTTAAATCTTGTTTAGATCACTGTTATGCATACACACAGGAATCGCTAATACTCGTCATTTTGCATGTGGCCTCCAATATAACGACATTACAAAGGTACTTTCTTCAAAATGAATTTTAGTAGTAAGATTGAATGAAAATAAGGTTTGTTATATCATTTTCTTTTTACAGTCACAGTATCTAAGTTTTATGTACAGCAACATTTGTTTCCTGGTTTGAAAGGCAACCCCTCGCAGAAGCTTTTTTATACATTTTAAGGACTATTTTTAATTACAATCTGAAGTTAAATATTTGGGGGGGGGTTGAGATAACACCCACTTTGCATTAAAACAGAAACTAAAAAGTTATGGCTAGATGTTGACTACACTAGCTCTAAGTTTCTTGGACTTCAAACTATTTTTTTTAACCAATAAATATGCAGTGATATGTTTTGCTGTGCCTTTTTATTTCAATGCAGAGTATGAGAGTTCACAAGAAAAGGAAATATGAAAGATAAGGGAAATCGATGTTGTTTCCAGAAAAGATACTGAGGGGTATGTCTGTTCCTTAGAACTGTAATGATTTGCCCACTGAATAAAATAAGATTATAAATTTTAAATATTGATCTCTTTAAAGTTCTTTGAGAAACAGACAAACTGATTAAAAAGGATCACTCAAATGAAACTCATACATAGTAAAACTGAAACATCACCTTCCATTACAATGTGACTAATAGGTAGTCACTGAATAAAATAAAAGTGGCTTGTATTTCAACAAATTTCTGGATTTTTTTCCTTTCCATGTGTTTTCCTTCCTTTATTTTCTCTTCTTCCTTGTAATCACTAGACTACAAGCTAGTTTTATTTTAAGTGGGAAAATAAGTTACAAACTCTGTGGTAGGTAATGACATTGAGAAAGAGAGTTTTGGATCCCAGTTCCTTTATGTAAGTATGCTATATGGTTTGATAAGGCTCTGTTGAGTGCATCTTCAAATTCTTAGCACAGCTTAGGCTCACTAGATTCTAGTTATGACTTGCAATGATCTTTAAATTATGAAGAAATTAATGAAAGAAGGTAGAAAGGGAGGAGTCCACCCAGAAGAAAAAAAAAGTGCGATTATATATTGTATAGAAGAAAAAGAGTGAAAACATTAATGAGTGATGAAGCGATTTAATTTTGACATGTACAAATGCCCTCAGAGATCTTCTGTGCCTACTTGATTCATGTACTGTATTGATATCTTGATCGCTTGATAGCTATTGTATTATTGATGCACTGATGGCTTTTAGAAGATTGATCATATTCTCATTACTCACTGCACACAAAGGTAACCCAAATAACCATTCCTGAAAAGTAATAACCTAAAATGTGAAATTCTAAAAACAAATGCAAAAATTATAACTATTTATAAACACCTCAATATGTAATGAGACAGATTCTGTCTGGGAAACTCCCAGTAAGCTCAATAGAGTAAGTTGAAATATTTATGTCTGTAGTATCATAATATCAAATCACCTGGCTTTTGAATATCTACTTATTGTGTTCCTAATAAGCAAGCTGAAGCATGATTTCCATTAGCAAACCATTTTACTGTTTTATGTTGTATATATACTATGCTATACATAATGAGGTTCTGAAGAATGCAGAAAATACCTAAGGTGTGTTTTTTTTTTTTCTGGGCAATAGTAGAAGGACGTAGTGAATTCAGCCTGAATTCTCCAGCCAGCAGAAACATCAAAGCAATGAAAACAAAATTTCTGATAGTCATGACCCTGATTTTAGTGTTGTATATGTTTCAGTCAGAACTTAAAGCACTGTGGGTCAGAGAGCCAATACCCTATAGGTTTTCTTCTGCAGCCGAAATTGTAAACATCATTATCTTTTCAAAGGAGTTCAGATATGACAATCATTAACTTTGTGTCCAGCACGGCATGTTAATTTGACAGGATCAATATATGTTGCAGCAAATTTGCAGTGATTTCACTGCTTATTTTAAGGAAAAAATCTCACAAATATATTAACTCTTCTAGAGGGTGCAATGAATAAATATAATTAAAGTTAACAGCAAATATTTCCAACATCTCAGCAATTTAATACAGAGGTATAATGAACTTTACAGTCATGCAGAAACATAATGAACTTTATAGTCATAATGCAGAAATCAGATCTAGAGTTGGTGGAAATGAAAATAAAGGAATCAGTTAAATAGGTTTGATAGAGACAGGGTAATTTAGGTATTCCATATAATGACATGATAAAATTCTCCAACATTTAAATTCTCAAGTCCTTACATGGTGTACAATTGTCTTCCAGCAGAATCCCCATACAGGTTCCATGCTAGTACAGATGAGTTTACAAGTTATATAGAGATGTAAAAAATTTCTCAAGGACTTCGGTATGCCTTATAATCTTTTATTTGTGCATATAAAGGAAGGAGACAAAAACATATCTGAGGTGTACATGTAAGCGGTTTGAATATTTTTTGTTGTTGAAAATTAATGTATTTCTAAAAAAAAATATATTTTGGTAGATTATTATTCAATATCCATATATTTTACTAAAACTCTACATGAGTATCACATTTATTCTGACATCTTTATCAAAATTTCAGTAATAAAAATGTCACTTTTTAACTGAAAACAGGG
This sequence comes from Phoenicopterus ruber ruber, assembly GCA_009819775.1. Lineage (NCBI taxonomy): Eukaryota > Metazoa > Chordata > Aves > Phoenicopteriformes > Phoenicopteridae > Phoenicopterus > Phoenicopterus ruber. Next base: position 181,092,670 of record CM020215.1, on the reverse strand, counting down.
ACTTCATAAGAAAATTAAAAGCAATGTTGCAGTAAATTAGTACAGAAAATGTTGTGAGAAATAAATCCAATCCAAACTAAGTAGAAAAGAAAACAATACTGAATATTACAAGATCGTTTCTCTATTCCTGACAGCTTTGCCGATCATTTACCTTTGTGTTTTCATTCTTGAATAGCTTGATGTTCAGTCTCATTAGAGCTGAGTTAGTCCTCTCCTGCCTTGTTTTTCACTCATCACTATTTATCCCAAGATCAATAAATTCCATTTACTGAGAATCTGAGTAACACAATACCAAGGTTATAAAAAGACATATTTTGAAATTGCAGCTCATATTTCTGTTCATCCAACCTTATTCACATATATAGAGCTAATAACTGATCTACTGTTGACCTTGAGACAAAAAGACATGATTTATGCTTGTAAATTATATGATATGTTATGATATGATAGATATGATATATGCTTGTAAACAGTGCAAATTAGACAAAGATATATACTTTTGATCACATTTTTTTCAGTTAAAAACATGGGCAAAATTACATATGAAGAAAACTGATTCTTACTATTTTCTAGACACCTTACTGCCAGAGTAACATCAACAGATGTTAGCATAAACAATGCCAATGGATGGCATCCCACCCCTAGGTGTGTCAACTGCCCCACTCAGCATGATGTCATCTGTAAATTTGCTGAGGGTGCACTCAATCTCACCTTCTATGTCATTGATGAAGATATTAAACAGTACTTGTCCCAATATGGACTCTTGAGGGACACCAGTTGTCACTGCTCTCCATCCAGACACTGAGCCATTGACCACTACTCTCTGGATGTGACCATCCAACCAATTCCTTGTCCACCAAACAGTCCGTCCATCAAATCCGCATCTCTCCAATTTAGAGAGAAGGATGTTGTGAGGGACCGTGTCAAAGGCCTTACAGAAGTCCAGATAGATGACATCTGTAGCTCTTCCCTTGTCCACTGATGTAGTCACTCCATCATAGGTTGGAGTGACTTGGTTGGTCAGGCAAGACTTGCCCTCTGTCCTAGCACCAAAATAGGGATCTCTCCAGTACATCTGGTGAGGCATGATCTTTGTAGCTATGTCTTGAAAACCTGTAGTGTTTGTTGGCTCTTGTTATATTGTCTACAGGGACGAGTTTGGCTTTATTGTTTTCATAACTGCTCTTCAAATACTGCAGGCAGCTATTATACCTCCCCTTAGCCTCCTCTTTTTCAGACTAAGCAAGAATGACTCCTTGTAAGTTCTCTAGGCCCGTTATCAGTGTAACACAAATTTATCTATTTCACAAACTGGGTATTATTAAAGTTACAGTTATACCACACTGAGGCAACCTTTAAATTTGTGACCTGCTTTTGTGTGTGTGTAAGCTCACAAGCAATCTACCAAATAGAAGCTCTGCGTTTGTTAGAATTGCATGTATTAGGTAGCTGACATCATACAATATTTGTCAGGCCAGGATTCATCACACTTTTAACTTATACATCTAGGTAGAGCCTAGTCGCCTCTATATATAGTTAACAGGTCTCCAATGAGCATTTTAGGCATTTGAGTGACATGAATCCAAACTGTTTCTCTTACTGACTATTCAAAGAGACTAGGGTAATTAAGCTTCCCATGTAGATTGCACCTTAACTGCCTAAAATTAAATAGAAGGCAGACTTAAATCCTTACTGGAATGTCTTAATACAGGGTAACACACAGTATTTTAATGCACAGTAATACACAAAAAGGCATTGATGAGGAAAGGGATGGATAATTTCAGACATTTATTTCTAATTACAATAAAAATGGGCACTCTATCTCACTGCTTGGGGTATTAACCACTTTTTCATTTCTTCTTAAATTAAAGATGGTGTAGTAGAAAAGAAGAGAAAAAGAGTATTCATGCTGCTGTGGGCTCAGATATGTGCAGAACTAGGTTTTAGGTATTTTATATTAAAAAGTGATTAGATTTAATACAAAAAAAAGTAATAACATGGAGATCAGAAGCCACACCTTCTAAAAATATATATATATTATATATTATATAAAATATATATAGCCTATATATAGTTTTCCTTTTTAGTCCATTTTTATGCACCTACTCTTGTACTTCCCCCTTGCCAGAGAGATTTGACTTTTTTTTTTTTATCAGTCATTTGCCTTCTCTATACTAAGTAGCTTGTAGGATGATGCTCAGCTAACCTCCCTAAAGGTAGAAGGTTTTTTTGGTTGGCTGGTTGGTTGGAGGTTTTGGTTTTGGTTTTGTTTTTAGTTACATGCAGTAAAAAGGTGATGATCTTTCATACTCCACAACCTGGAATCATGGGGAATGTTCATTAAAGATGGATAGCATCACCTATGTCTTAAGAAAAAAAAAAAAAAAAAGTGGTATCTTTGTAGGAAACACATTGCTTTAAAGGGGTGTAGCATAATTAGGTAGAAACTGAAAACATGATGGAGCACCTCAAAGTATATAAGAAGCTTTTCAACTGCAGTGGGGTTCATTTTGATCCAAGTTTTATTATTTATCTTCAGTATCTAGTCTAAGTTTGTTTTCTCTCTACAGTTTGTGAAGAAAAGTCAGAACCTGCAAAGAAGGTTCATCCTGATTATGTCTGACATCTTACTTAGGAAGGGACAAATCACTATTGACAACAAGCTTAAATTAGATACTCTCTGTTGGATGACCAATGTTAAATGAGATTCATCTCTCCTTCAGTCTGCGACGGTTCAGCGAGGAATAGGCAAGAGAAAGGCACCGATTTGCTGCTTCTAATTAAACAACACATTTCTATATATGAACCAGAATAGATCTTCCACTTGCCTAAGAACAATAAGATTAAAAAAAAAAAAAAAAAAACAAAAAAACCAAACCAACAAAAAAACCCAACTCTATGCCACCTATTGAAACAGCAGCTGAATGGGATTTTCAGGATCAAAATTTAAGTGTCTAAATTCCTTTTTCTTTCTGGTTCTGATAATGAGTTTAATAATCCCTTACTAAATTCCACCCACTCGCTTAAAACATTTTATCAGATGAAGCTATTGTTCATTAGTTTCAAACTAACTTAAATCCCATTATTATCCTTTGAACATCAGTTTCTGCTTAGAGTTCAGAAGAGAGTTTTATAACATAGCAATGGCTAAGTGCTTCCAATTTACTTTTATGTCTTAATGCATTTCAAAAATTTCCCATGTTAACATAACAAAGAAAAAGTTGAACACAGGACAGAAGGGAAAAAAATGAAATTTGTCAAACAACAGGCAGAATCTTTTATGCTGAAAAGTTCAAGTATATTTACAACAGTGATTTTGCCTCTGTGTCCATTTCTGCCCAACTGTCAGACTCGTAATTTGGCTTCAGATGTGCCATTGTCATTTTTCAGCACAGAAAGTCTAACAGAGGCAAGACAATGAAAAAGGGAAAGAAAAAGAGAGGTCAAGAAAATTCCAGGAAACTAGTTTCTTTTGTACCTTGTACAAGTTTGGAACATACTTTTTATACTAGGTGATAGGCAGAGGCCCATTTTCTGCAAATGGCCATGTCCTTTTAATAGCAGAAGCTCAATGAACAAAATGCACATCTCACTTTTATTCTACTGTGATATTTTCAGCTAAGTAACAAATAATTTCTGTTCTTTCATAAAAGGAACATACCATGGCAACAAAAATCTTCAAAGATTCTTTCACAGATACTGCACATACATTTTACATGTCTTGCTTTATTGAGTTTCATATAAAATTGGCAACTTTTCGTTGGTATAATGGAGGTTCTTAAGCTTGGAATAACAAATTCTAGCCTACTTTCATGTAACTCTTACTTTCACGTAAATATAGGGAAACACAGTGTAGTGGTTCAGCCCCAGCCGGCAGCTAAGCACCACGCAGCTGCTCTCTCACCTCCCCCCGAGGTGGGATGAGGGAGAGAATTGGAAAAAAAATCTCGTGGGTTGAGATAAAAACAGTTTAATAGGACAGCAAAGGAAGAGGAAATAATAACAGTGAAGATGTATTGGGGTTTTTTTAGACTTTGCACTAGCATGACAGGAATTCTGCATTTGTTTCTTGTTGCTTACTCAGGATACTTCCTATTTTAACTCAATTGGCTATCCAAAGGTATCTATTAGCAGCTGAGGTGCTTATGGTATCCAAGATGTCTATAATTGACAGATATGACATATGACCTAAATGAGATCTGTGCTTTTCTGGAGCACTGATTGTAAAGCATGTGAGATACCCTAAGGTATCTTATCTAGCATTAGTCTCTTCCAGCTATGTAAAGTGTATCAAATCGTAGCTTTTTCTTTTCTGCCAAATAAGAAATCTGTTAACACCTAAAACTTGCTTTAAAACCAAACAAACAAACATGCAAACAAACAAACAAATATTGAAGGAAAATGTACACATGGCTTGATTTTTAATGAAGACAATCCAATAATCACATCTCAGTGATGTGTGAACCTATTTTTTGAGGTGTTTTGCATCAGTTTTAGTAAGGACATTTTTCAGAAAAGTTATTTTACTTTGTCAATGCTATGGAAGCATAGGTCATATTCATTAAGAATATAAAGAATAGCAGAAAAAAATTAGATAAAACTAATATCATGGACATGGGTATGGGAGGTCACAAGTTGTATATCAGTTTTGGAACAGATACTTCTTCCTGTAGTAATTAAGGTCTCTGCCAGAAATATGTATCAAAATGTATTTTTTTATCACTGTAATCTCAAAGTAAACACATGCTAGCCATCTTGGTTGTTATAAATATTCAGAATATGTAAGCCATTTTCATTTAAAATTCTGGATGTCACATTTAAATCTTCCTTCTTCTGAGAGATAATACAGCAAACCGTATTTATAGCCCTGATTCCAGAAACATTTTTAAACTGTGCATTTCTCAATATATCTCTGAACTGATGATTCACTTTATTTCTTATCATGGTTTTCATTACAGACATCCTATTTTAAAGGATTTTAAACATCAGGATAAAAATCTTTACTGAGTTCGAACATAGTATTTTTTTATCTTGGAAATAAATGTTAATAAAAGTGATTCGGGTTTTAAGGACAAACCTTCACAGAATGCATGCAACTTAATATTTTAGGATAGAATCTGTGGAAAAATAAACTTTATTAATTTCATTTATATGTGGTACAATAGTGCCTCAATCATATTTTATACTGTAGGTAAAAGAACTGCTTAGAACATAAAGCCCATATAATTACACATAACAACAGTAATAATATGAGGGACTCGGATATCTAAGAAGCTTAGTTAAGCAAAACAAGCAAAAGCTTCTAGACACAAAATTAATAAGGTTGAGAAAAGTAAGAAAGAACACTGAAAGAGAAAATAAGACGGTGATATTGGAGCTCATTGACTACTGTTTTGGGTGGGATTCTTCTCATTCAACTGTTCGCATATTCTACGCAGACATCTACATCTAGGCTCCTTTCCTCATGAATGCAGAAAAATAGACAGTCTTAAATGATTCACCCTGCCTGTTTTAAACACCCACTTATGAATAAGATGAATCACACTGTAAATGTGCCTAGTTCCCTCCAGTGACTATACAGGTAACCTAGACTGACTGGCTCTGATATTGATGTTATACTGTAAAGGTCTGAATTTGGGCAGATGTCATTCAAGGCATACAAGTGAGTTCAATTTCAATTCAAGCCATATGTCTTGTTACACTTAAACATACAGAAAGAATGAAAATCAGTGAATGGTACCTCTTTAACTCATGTCAGTAAGAATGTAGTGAGACATGAATTTAATGAATATTACATTAGATTTGGCTCAAGTCAAGAAGATAAAGAAACAAGAAAACCTTTGACCATCAGGAAAGGAAACTAACAATTAAGAAAAACAACATAACTATGAAAAGAAATAAAAGGCAGCTCTGAAGAAAACAGTACGATAACAAGTAATTCATTTAAATGTAATTTGAGCAATACAAGATACAGTTATATAGAATAAATATATAAAGCTGTGCTGAAAAGTATATGGCAAAAGTGTAGACTGAAAAAAATGACAAGAATTATAAGTCCTTAAGTGTTAGGATAGCTTATTTTGGTATTTTTATGTTGTTAATAGAACTTCAGTGGTGTGAAAAGAATAGAAAGCTATGAATGGTGATTAGCAATAAAGCTGAAACCTTGCTGTAAGCCTACCTTCACAGGAAAAATAAAGTCTTTTAGACAGATGAGTACTAATCTAATTGAATCACACTACCATCTATTTATTGCTTCCAAAGATCAAGGCTTGTTTCAGAAATCTACACAGTATTTGAACTGGAGGGCGATAGGTGACCAATGACACTTTAATTAGTTCAGGCTCTGGATCAATCAATTCTTTGCTGGTGCCTGACAGCTCAGATGCATTCAACATTATTGATCTCTGTCCATTCATTCATCTTCTCTCACTCTAAGTTGTTTGGATTCCTTAATTCTTTGTATTTTCACTGTCATCTTTCTAATCACATGCATGTGAGTCACTGCAATAGATCTTCATCTGCTTCATTTGTTCTTTCCCATGACATTCGGTAGAAGTCTTTTATTAAAGTGTTGTTTTAAAGATTATTCACATGTGACACTGAGTTATTTTTGTTGATCGGAGGTAAAATCTGTTTTCTAACTTCCTCTGTGACTGCGACATTTCTGAAGGGATGCAAAGAATGTTTTTCTAACAGTTGGTGCTGGAGAACAGTACTGAGTGATACCCTAAGTTTAGGAAAGGATCACTTTCTAAGTAATCACTAGATTCTTAGTTTGAGATACAGCTCAAAATTAAAATTTCTTCAGCAAATCCTGATTCTTCTTTGTTATTTTCTGAATTTTAATGGATGATCAGAAACTAGTTACCAGTCCTACATCAGCGTTTGACCATCTCTAGTCTCCCATTAGAGAACATTCAGTGCACATGAGTGCTGTTAAGAGGGAAGTTGTATATGGAAATAAAAAAAAATGTGGGAACAATTAGTTGAATATTATTTGGAAGAAGACCAGCCAACACTTATTGCCACAGTCAGTATATTTATTATTTATGCTCAAAAAGTAGTACAAAATCTAATACCTATTTTAAAAGCGAGTCTTCATAAAATGATGTTAAAGAAAACTACGTTGCAATCCTGTAGGCTTGCACTGTATAGAATGCTCTGACATGATAATGGCACTTTCTGGTTCTTTTTAAGAAGCAGGAAAATGATCAGTATTGACGACAGACAAACAATATCATCTATGACAGCAGCTCCTATCTTCTTCTGATACAGCACAGTATTACCTTAATGTTGCCCTAGTGTTGTTCTGGTATCACACTACCTTTTCTTTCGCTGCCTTTGCTTTTTCCATCTTTTCTCTTCTGTTCTAAATGATTACATGCTCAACATACAATAACAATACAAAGATGGGAAAAACTTTCATTTGTATCAGAACCAGACAGTTCTATTAATAATGAGCCTCATTAGACTACGCTCAAGCTTTCCCCAGCTACAAAGCATTACAATATATGTCACTGAAAAAGCAAAGAAAATAATTATGACCTTATCAGTTCCTTCCAGCGTGACTCTCATCTCTCAAGTTATTTTTAGAAGAGATGGGAAAGAAGTCATGACATTTAAAATAAATATCGAAGTAAATTTAAAAGAAATGAATAAACCATAATGTAGTTGGGAAGGCAGAGGAACGACAGACAAAACTGCAGTACAGATATTCACTTGCACTTTTAACGTCAAGGAATTTTCATGCAAAATCACCAGTGATTACACTTGTTTATCATCCTCACCTTGTCTGTGTGTGTATACATATACACACATACATTTATAATGTTATTATAACCACTGATGCCTTACCCTGATAACCTTTAAAGCTGTGGGGAAAAACAAATCAGACTTTTTTTGACTCTTTTTACAACTACTATGTCAATCCCAATAATGGTATTAGGTTTCTAATGTTCCAGTAAAAAATTTGAATAATTATTATTAGTTCTTTGTGTAAGCCACGTTTGCTACTTACCTTTATTAAAAACATACAGAAAGAAAAATAAAACATACACATCTGTTACATGGAAAATATTTCATAATCCTTTATCAGACAAATTTAGTGGACTAGATTTAGGGATCAGTTTCCCTGCTTGACTCTGCCTGCAGCCCATGTATTTACAGAACAAAAGGCAACATGTTGTAATAAAGTTTGAATTTTGTTTGCGTATGTACTAAATTCTTTTTCTGTCAAAGGCTGCAAAATTAAGTTTGCTTAGTTATCCGTTAGACTGAAGAGAAACAAATTTCACATATGTTGGACGACAGCAGAAATCTCAAAGTAAACTAGATATAACTACCGAGAGTGTACACTGTCCTGGTGGGCCAGGGCAATATATAGTATCTTTTATTTGAAGCAAAAAAGCTTGAACATATTCTAACCATCTTCCATTTTAAAGAAAAGAAGTATCTCTAAAGCTGAACAGAATCTCTTAGCCAAGGGGAGTATTTTCTCAGCACAGAACAAACCTGGATTTTTTTTTACTTTTAAAAACATTGGTACACAGTCAAAGTGTGTTTTTGGAAATACAAACTGATGCAGCAGGAAGAATTTAGTCCTCCATTTTTATAAAGGCATGGCTAACTACAACAGCATCTGATCACTGTGAGTAAATACACAGTTAGACATTGAATTAATGAGATTGGCAGATCTGCTTCCTACTCACCATTTTGAAATTTACGTTGTAGTCCCCTAGAAGATCATGCAGGATTGTAATCTATTAAAGCAGTAAATAACATGCCACAAATATTCTGATAGGAAAAAGGGTTCTGGTGCTGTAAGGTAATATAAATAATCAAATTGATTTAAGAGTTTTTGCTGCAAACACACAAACTCATATAAGCATATTTAATTTTCTTCTTGTATTAACGTTCATCTTCTTGTGAGGACTTTGGATCTACAATGATGTCTACTCATAAGTATTAATGAGTGGAACACTGACTTACTGTAAACCTACTTGCAGCATTGCAGCTAAAGTAATCCTAAGATGTGGAAAATAATTAATCAAATTAAATTTCCTTTTTCAGAGATGCCATATTACCCATTTCTATCATGCAGAAGAGAACTCCATTCTGGTAGACTGATATAGAAGTAATGTATCTTTGGCTATGGTGGAGTTGGGCTGTACACCAAAGAAGACAATAGATGTGTTCATAGCAGAACTACAGCTATCTGCTGATATTGTATTCTCATCTTCGTAATTATGAGTGTTTGTTTTCATTTCCATCCGTTAGTAATCAATTCCCAAACTATTATATGAATGAATAAAAATAAAATAAAATTAAAAAAAAAAAAACAGGGTTTTTTTCTGCATCATTGTGCCAACAACATCCCGTTAAAATTTAGCATTATGAGATATAGGACAGTCAATGAATAGAGGAAAATTGATTTATTTTAAATCTAACACTAACAGTCTGTACAGGAGGCCTAGAAGAACAAATCCAAGAGGGACATATAGTACTGTAACTGGCCAGAGTTAACAACATTTATAACACTTAGCAATGGGTTTGGACAAGAAAGTGCTAAAGTTAAAGAAATTAATCAGTTTGGGGTTTGGGGTTTTTGTTTGTTTGTTTTTCTCCAGATCAGAAGATTATACAAAATAGATCTAATCCATCTCAAACCAAAGTATTTTAAAAAAATGAGTATAGGTATGGTTAGGCATTAAAAAATCTCAGGACTAAGAGATGAGTGAGTCATGGATTTTGCAATTTTCATGTTTTTACACACTACTAATTCCTAGAAGATCCATTAACCAAATAGCTCCTTAAATGACCAGTTGTGAGAGGAGTTTCTCACTAGTAACACGTCTTATTGTTACACTAAGACAATACTGTTATTTCACATGGCACACATGATATTTTAAAATTTAATGCTCATTAAGTCTTCATGCTTTCATATGGTCAATAAACAAAACCTTCATCAACAGAGCAAATTGTACACTTCGGGTGTCCTAACTCTATACATTTTTTAAAGAAGACTTTCGGGTCTACCATTTCAGACTATAAACACACTAGAAAGAGACAAAGAACTATATTTTAATATTAATAAAAATGTAACAGCTATTCCTGGGATGCTTTAGTCTGCATCAATAAGAACTTCATACATAATAGAGTGTATATTAGGGCTTCTCATATACAAACAAGCAAATGAATATATCTATTTATATTTATATATTTATATATTTATATATTTATATATTTATATATTCTGAGGAACAGATGAAAAAAATTGCTCAGTTTATCTCAAAAAGAAAGTCACAATCTTTTCCCTCAGTATTGCCTTTTCTTTGGTATTTCTAGCTTTCCTGTGTCTATTCTGTCTAGTTCCATTTGCTTTCTCACTCAGCCTGTCTAGCCCTCATTCACTGCACCTTTATCTCTACAACCACTACCCTGTCGTTGTTTAGAGAAAGGAAGTGCCTTGGCAATGTGAATTTGGAAATGGGAATTTACAGCTGCAGAAGCTACCATCATTCCTATTCAATGTTCCTTTTCTGAGTGATAGGACTCCATCTATTAAAAAAATTTTGCAGATTTTTAAGATTGTCATTACTTTTTGTGTCATGGTTTCATAGCTAACTTAAAGATGTTCTGTAAGAGAATCAAAGAACAAATGGAGGTTGTGCAACCATGTCACCACTGCACATAGGTGCTGGTCTAAAGTTAACTGGTATGACTGTACACTGATGTGTTGCGTACAACGATGACATAAAGTGTTATTGGTCTTAAAATGCTTCATGAACTTTGCTTCATACTCCTCAGTAGCAACTCTTGACAACTCAGATATTAATTAACACTCCACATATATTTACATACTGAAAAGAAAGCATTTCTTCTCTTCCAAGTACTGTATTTTATCATTTTTTAATGTACAACAGGCAGTATTTTTATAATGTCCTGATACATGAATTAACTAATTTGATAACTTTCCAAATAAGAGTTGTGAAATTTCCCACTGACAAGAAAAACTGATAAAATGGGAAATGCATTATTGTATCGCAGTTTCAGTGCGTAGCACACTGCCTCACATTCATGGGCAGCTGATAGAAGAAAGCAATTCTGCACGTATTCCGTACAGAACCTTATGCTGCTGTTTACATTTCTTGTTCTGCAAGAAGAGAAGGGTTTGTAGTATTAATATGAGCAAACCAACTCTATTGCAGTGTTAGCATCGCAGGGCAAGCTTTTTCAGGACAATTAAAAAAAAAAAAAAAATCCTCTGGATCTTGTTCTTAATAACAATAGGAAAGAGAATAGTTTGTTGTGTCCCAGGATCTGGGAAATAGAAGAATATCAGAACTAACCATCATCTCCAGGTAGTCAGAACTATTTGAAATATGTATATTCATTTACTTCTAAATAACTGTTGTGGTTTAACCCGTCAGCAACCAAGCACTGCAGAGCCGCTCGCTCACTCTCTCCTTCCCAGTGGGATGGGGGAGAGAATCAAAAAAACCCCTCATGGGCTGAGATAAAGACAGTTTAATAGGATAGCAAAGGAAGAGAGAATAATAATAATAATAATGACCATGATAATAAAAGAATATACAAAACAAGTGATACACAATGCAATTACTCATCACGCGCTGACCGATGCCTAGCCCGTCCCCGAGCAGTGACCCCCCCCGGCCAGCTTCCCCCAGTTTATATACTGAGCATGACGTCATATGGTGTGGAATATCCCTGTGGCCAGTCTGGGTCAGCTGTCCTGGCTGTGCCCCCTCCCAGCTTCTTGTGCATCTCCTTGCTGGCAGAGCATGGGGAGCTGAAAAGTCCTTGTCTTAGTATGAGCACTACAACTACTTAGCAACAGCTAAAACCACCAGTGTGTTATCAACATTATTCTCATATTAAATCCAAAACACAGCACTATACCAGCTACTAGAAAGAGAATTAACTCTATCCCAGCTGAAACCAGGACAAAGTATTATCATCTCTGAATTATAAATGTTTATTACAAACTTTTGCTTTATTTTAAAATGTGCAGTAAACATCTGTAATTTTGAAATAATTGTTTGAAAATATGGAATGAACTTCTGTATCAGAAAGACTAGAGACCTTTCCTCCATTTCTGTTTTTTTCTTTACTTTGCAGAGCAGTCACAAACTCTCTGGTTTTGAATGCTCAGCATGGACTGGACTCTGAAAATTTGTCAAGTGAGACCTGAAGCACCTCCTGATCAGGATGAGACTTGCAAATCTCACTGCATGACAGAAAGATGGGTTGTGGTGAACTCCATCTGGTCTCATAGCCTAGTCTACCTGGGAACCAGGAATGCAAAACCAACCTGAGAATGCACATCCTCCACAACATGGACACACGGTCACTTCCTGAGAGCCTAACTGCTCTTAGGAAGCAGCCTAACTGCTGCTTCAATTAACATATAGTTTCAAAATAATTAAAATGCAATATGTGCAAAGAGTTATTTCCCATTAAACCCAAGTAAGAAATTTATTTCTTTATTAAATACATTATTTCACTGCAAAGAGAGAGGAGGAATTATTTTTTCACCTATTCGCCAGTCATTTGCTGCATCATTTAGTTTGGACTTGATGGCAAAGTGATAGTATAATAATAATAATTAAAAAAAATATAAAGGCTATGCACAAATAGCCACACTTAGAGTGAGGCTTCTTCACTTCAGAATAATTTCTCCATAGTAATGTCCCATTAGCTACAAGGGAGTTCCTTTTACTTGACCTGAGTATACTTGTTCTCAAGAAAATTAGTACACAGAGAAAAACAGCCTTTGGTTTCAGTTTTGTATTTATTTCACAGGTAGGTGTTTTATAATTCCTTTAAATGGAATAAAAGAACATGTGTTAGTTGCTGACAGTGACACTGATCATGCATATTATAACAAACCTTAACTATGCTTATTTGTTTATTCCATTTATGAACCATGAAGTACAGAAAAAAACTTAACTGTTGTTTAGATATGTGCTTAAGCCCGAGCACATGTTCTTCGTTCTCAGAGACTAATTATAAACCAAGATGGATTTTGTTAGAAGTAAAAGCACAAAGTCAAAGATTAGTGTCAAACCACATAATCTTTGTTAGGATTTAACAAACTAGAATCATGTATTCAATGATTCTCATCAGCTTCTGGCAGGTTTATAAATGAAGCTGTCAGTGAAAGAAGCATTGTATGAGACACAAATAACAGGAAAAATCAGCCCGTTTTAAGTCTGTGTACTCCACATTCAAAAAAAACACAAAACTAAACCCAGAACCATGGTGAAGTTATTCCAAATGATAATGGGGAAAAGCAGTGGTTAACCTAAAAGGTCAGAGGTCAGACCCATGATTAGGAGTAGCACTTCAGTGTGTTTATTAGAAATAATATTTCCACTGGAATTCAGCAAAATAAGTGTATAGAAGAGATCTCACATAATGAAGAAAGAGCGGGAGGAGGAAGAGGTGTTACTCTGCAATGCAGCATTTCCTCCATTGAAGAGAGCACACTCAGTCTGAAATGCATAGCTGAAATTGCAAGAACAAAAATTAACACAGATCTCTTAAAAGCTATTTGGTAAATTGATTTTCATTTTATTCTTCATTTTTGAAAAGAGAAAAATTACAACGAATAACTCAAATGTACTTTTGATAGGAAAACAATGCAGTCATGATTTGTTAAGTGTTACAACATCACTAATTTCTACCATAGGAAGATAGTTAATAACTCATTGATCTTTTCAAGATTTGAAATAAATCTGAAGGGAGAAAAAAATATACTTTTTTAAAAAATAGTGCTAATTTAATTTCTGATTTTCCACTCAAGATAATGATTCATTTTCCTGAATCATGTCAGGTGTAATATTTTTTCTTCCAAGCTCATATTTCAGAGAGTAGATAGGTGATTCAACCTTGATTTATGTAAGAACTATTTCCTCTTTTTTCTTCCTGTTTTTTTAATTAAAATTATAATGTCTAAGAAATAATATATTTGGACACAGACCACCTTATTCTTCTTGGTCTCCACAATTTAGTAATGTTTTGTATTAACCGAAATTCAAATATTTTTTCATAAATCCATTGATTGTGATCATGACATTGCATATATTAGAACTTTGTAAGTTCTAAGTTTACAACAAACACTTTATTTTCCTTTGTTTTTTTCTCCCGTCACTTCATAAAAACATTCATTTTTCTACAGAACCTAGGAAATTGTAACAATTTTTTCAGATCATCTATCTGTGTTTCCAAAACGTTCTACTGTGTTACCTATGGACAACTGATGTATTCTTTGCTACTGATTCTTAGTAGAGATTGTTTATGTACTCCTGTTGCATTATTCTGATAAAGTGAATAATCCACTTAATTTCAAAAATGTTAGTCTGCTGCAATTTTTGACCAGCTGCAATTTCTTGCTTTGCATGTCAGAAATACATCCTTGTTGTTCTTTTATCTTGCTATTTTTCAAGAGTAGCTTGTGGTCTTGTATAGCCATGTTTTCCTATGGAGTTTCTTTAAAACAGATTCTGTCAAGATAGGAAAGTGAACAAAGTGCCAATATCTGTCATATCTGATCACACCAAGGGTGATCTCCTGTTGTGAGATTCTCAAGGCTACCAGAGTCCTACAATCTTAGAATAATTTTGGTTGGAAAGGACCTCTAGAAGTCATCCAGTTCATACCTGCTTAAAACAGAGCCAAAACTGATGTTGGAACCAGTTTCAAAGTTTGATGAAGATCTCAGGGTCATAGCCATGAGTCTTGAATATCTTGGACGATGACAATTCCATTACCTTTCAAATCAACCGGTTCCAACAGTTGACCTCTTTCACCATGAAAAAAGAAATTTCTATCTAATTCAGATCAAGAGTAGGAAACAGACCATGCTGGTAGGTTAACATTGAATCAGTAGAGTATGTCATGAATCACAGAAGAAAAAAAACAATCCTTGCCTGGTTCAACAAATTTGTCCTTAAGACTCCAAGACTTATACAAGTACTGACGACAGCTACAAACATTGTTCTGCCACATATAATTTCATAGTCACCAACAATTAAAAGTTTAAGAATGTAATAAACATATTTTAACAAATAATTCATGGTACACATGGAATTTTTAGGATATTTTAGATTTTTTTTTCTTTTGGATATTAGAAATATCAACAATGATTAGAGAAAAATAATACATGTTAGCCAGTGGCTTAGAAGAATGTGAGAGCTAAACTGCACACACTGAATGACACTTAAAGTTTTATATTTTCTGAAAACATGAATCTACTGTTGGAAAAGTACAATGTCAAGAGAAAAGTTAGTAAAGGTATAAGCATCAAAACTTTAGACAAAGAGACAAAACATACTTGTAGCCTTAAGAAACTAGTAACACGACTTCCACAATAATTTGTTCTGTCATCTGTGTCAAGGCAATCATTGGGACTACTCAAGTATTTAACGTTTGAGTGCTTAATGCTTTTCTACTCGTAAGAGTGGGCTTTAACAGTCCATTTGCTAGTAGGATTGGACCACTGAGGTCAGGTTTTTGTAACTATGAAAATGTTTCAATATTTTTAAGTGTTTAAGGCCAATATACTGAGAGATTCTTCATCAGAATGTCACCATGTCTAATCCACTTTCTTATTTCCAATGTTGTATGGTGAATTGTTGGGCAAAGCAGAAATAAAACCCAGGAGACATGACCTCATATCTCTGTTTTATACGCTGACCAGTCAGTGCAGTTTGACAGAGTACAAGATGAGCTACTTAAGTTTACTAAACAGAACTCCACCATTCTCATAATGCTCTGATCAAGATCCGGAAAGCAAGTTACTTTCTTCCAAACTCATTCATGGCTCCTATTAAAGCAAAATAAAAGTACATTATTTTTAAATATTTATTTTCTTCTCTTCACTGAAGCATTTCTGCCTAAATGTCAAATTGCCAGAATAAGTTTTGCATTTCAGTGTAGATATATTCACAACAAACATCCCTCATTTACACTTCCACTTCTTTTTACCTTGTATCTATGATTCTATTCTATGATTCTATGATCCTATGATCCAGACTTTTTTTGTCCATTTAGAAGATACTCATTCACTATCATGTATGTATTGTGTGTGTGCGCACACGCATGCGTGCGTGTGTGTGTGCGTGCGTGCGTGCGTGTGTGTGTGTACACCCACACAACCAACTAAATAACATAGAGTTTGCTTGATTGGTTAATCCCACAGACAAAAGCAAACTCTTTGCACACATATGTCAGTAATGCCAAGAAACTACAAAAGAAATCTGCTACAGTATTCCACCTACCTGCATCTTGAGACTGGCTGCATCATTCCTGTGCAGTTGACAAGCATCTGACAAGCGGAATAAAACCCTAATGACTAAGCACATTCTAGGTGATGAACATTATTTTGGGGCTTCTGATCAAATTTAATCCATCTGCCCAGCTATTGATCTGATATGAGATGTAAAACTAATGAAGAACATTGAACATTTTTGTTTACTGAAATATTTCAATATTAAACTGCTATCTGAAAAATTGTAGATGAAGCTAACTTACATACAAACATTTCTTACTTACATATGAACATTTCCAAAGTTGTCATAATTGATACACTTGATCTGATAAATTTTGGCTCATTTTTATTCTTATATGCATTTAAAGCAGACATCATCCAAAGCATCATCCAATGTTCATATTCATATACACATATACATATAAATTGGTTTAGTGTATTGACAGCAACATGGCATCTGAGATGCTGAAAATGAATGGAAGAGAGGTTGTGTGATATCTTTTACAGGTATGTAGTTTTAGGCTGATTTGATTATACAAGCAATAAAACTTTAGCTAGCTGCTGGTTACAGCCTTACAAATCTGAAGAAAGAGAAGTTGAATGTCTAAGGGATTGACTATAGAAGATAATGTGGTGTAATCATTGTAGTTCATGAGTGTTAAAAGTGCTTGGTGTCTGAAAGATCAATCTCTAAAGAATTTCACAAATTTGATAATACTGCCTGATGAAGCTTCTGTAGCCATTATGTAGTGACTGTTGAAATAAATAAATAAATAAATAACATTCTGTCCAAAACATGAAGAGCAAAAAAATCCTCATTTTAGAAATGTGCATGGTTTGGCCCTTAAACAGTTGTAATTAGACTTCATGTAAATTGGTGTTCAGAGGACATAGATGAAAAAAATGTGGACTCGTGTTAAACATGCCTTAAAAATTGTGTAAGTGAAAGTATGCTCTTTAAATGTACTGGTTTTGATATTTTAATAGGCACATTTCTGTTGTAAGAGGTTCGGCATATTTAAGCACAAAGAAAATCATAGCATTAGAGTAGTAGGTTGCCTAGCTGGATGTTTTAAATAACTGAAGAAGGTAATTTTTCATGGTCAGTGCAAAAGTAATATAATTACACTGAGGATTTGTTCTTTGAACTCATGATAACAGAAAAATATATTAAAAAGAAACAGGCTAAATTTGAAGTCTGATCTGACCTCAAAGTTCAATACCTAATTGATACCTCAGGGTTATGTCCAGTTGAGTTTCAAATATCTCCAAGGATGGGAATTGCAATACTTGGCCCCTCACAGTGGGAAAAAAAAATACTTAATATCTAATTGGAATTTCTCTTATTGCAGCTCGATTCCTCTCATCCTTTCACTTTGCACCTGTGAGAACAGTCTGGCTCTATTTCATATATAACCTCCCATTCGGTGGATGAAGACTGTAATTAGGCTTGTCTTTAGCCTTTTCTTCAGGCTGAAGAAATCCTGCTGCCATAGTTTCTTCTTGAATGTCATGTTCTCCAGCCCCCTAATCATCCTGGTGACTCTTTACTGAATTTGATCCAATATCTTGTTGTCTTTCTTATGCTGGGGAGCCTAAACTGGATACACGTCCTGGTTGCGGCTGAGATAAGGTTAATTTTCACCAGAAGCTGGCCAGGGTCTATTCTATACCATGTGACTGTCACGCTCACTATATAGAGGGGGATGGCGCCGTGGGGGGGGAGGTCGCTGCTCGAGAGCAGGCTGGGTGTCAGGCTCTGGGTGGGGAGTGACCCGCACTGGGAAGCACCGCTAAGTACACTCTGTTGTTGTTATTGTTGGGGTTTCTTCTTTTCCTTTGTTGTCTGGTTAAACTGTTGTTATCCGAACCCATGAGTTTTGCCTTTCTTTTTCAAGATTCTGTCCCCCATCCCACTGGGAGGGGGGGAGCGAGCAAGCGCCCATGCAGTGCTCAGATGCTGGCTGGGGCTAAACCATGACAATACAGTATTTAAGATGCAGCCTTACAGTTGACAAACAGAGGGTAAGAATCAATTCCTCAACTTGATGGCTATGCTGTCACTAATGCAGCCTTCTATGTGGTTGGCCTTCATTGCCCCAAGAGCCTTTTGAATCGTGTCCAATTTTTTATCTGCCAGGATCATCAGGCCTTTTTTATGCAAAGTTCCTTCTAAGCCTGTTGGTCCCCAACCTATACTGTCATATGAGGTTATTCTGGTACAGACACAAAACTTTGAACTTTCATTTTTTTGAATTTCAGCTTTGTAGAAACTCAACATTCATTCAAGAAAGGACTGGCACACTCTTCCAGCCTGTCAAGGTTCCTCTAAACGGCAACCTGGTCTTCTAGAACACTGTCTAGTTCCTTAATTTCATAGAATCATAGAATCACTTGGCCTTGTTGAACTTCATGAGGTTCTCACGGTTCCACCTCTCAAGCCTCTCAAGGTCCCTCTGGATGGCATCCCTTCCCTCCAGTCTATCAATTGCACCACTCAGCTTGGTGTCAGCCATGAACTTGCTGAGGGTGCACTCAATTGTCACCACCTTCTATTGTCATTGATGAAGATATTAAATAGTATTGGTCCCCATACAGACCGTTGAAGGACCACTCATTACTGGTTTCCACTTGGACATTGAGCCATTGACTGAAACACTTTGGATGCAGCCATTCAGCCAATTCATTATCCATCTAACAGTCCATCCATCAAATCCATATCTCTCCAATTTAACACTGAGAATGTTGTGTGGGACCATGTCAATGACCTTATAGAAGTCGAGGTAGTCCTTCCCTTGTCCACTGATGCAGTCACTCCACATAATTTGGTGTCATCTATGAAATATCAAAGGATGGATTCTGTCCTTTCATCTAGGTCATTAGAGAAGATGTTAAACAGCATCACCTCTATATCAGCCCCTGAAGAACACCACTTGTAACTGGTCACTATTTGAATTTCCGCTGCTGATCCAAATCTTTTGAGCTAAGAAATGCAACCAATACAGCCTGCTGAAGCTGTATTTCACCACTATGACAATAAGGACACTGTTGGAGAGAGTGGCAAAGGCTTTGCTAAAGTCAAGTTAAACATCATCCACTCCTCTTCTATCATCCATAGAGGTAGTTTTCTCATCACAGAAAGCAAGAGCTTGGTCCAGCATGATTTCTACTTGAGAAATCTATGCTGGCTTTCCCAATCACATGCTTCAAAATGGCTTCCAGGGCCTTCCTGGGGAATGAGGTAGGTCTCACCAAACTGATGTTCCCCAGATCCTCCTTCTTTCCTTTTCGAAGATGTGTGTGATATTTGTCTTTTTCCAGTGTGAGGAACCTTCTCCAATTGCCATGATCTTTCAAAGATGATCACTAGCCACCTCCTCTTGGTGCTAACACATGGGTCAGACATGTCTGACTCCGGTGACATCCTTGAGGGAACTTGTTTATCTTTGACTGTTGATGTGGCACTATACTTATTTAGTAAGTGGATATCATCATATGAACAAAGAGATTTCTTTCTGTTGCTAGAAGTCACATTCTGCAGGTATTTTACATTGCCAGTAGAAATCCACAGGCTTCGTATTGACCACCTGAGTGGAGACTCTTAGGACCTGTCTGGGCTTATGTTGGCCTGAGTTGGGAAGGGAATGAATGACCTTCAAAGCTTTGGCTCTGCATCCATGATACAGTTTTCATTCCCACTAAAAGCAATACAGCCCTGTGGAAGATGAGAGCCCAAAAGAATAAGCATGAAACTGTTAAAGGCTGCCAGAGCTGGCAGAGGTGGTGGAAAATGTGAGTTCTGTTGTTTCTAGACAAAACCCAGAAACTTTTTCCTCATGTCTAACTATAACATACACCATTGTCAACAGAAAGTAGAAACAGTTGGCAGCAGCATGCAAAAGCATTTCCCAAAGCTACTACTAGTAATTTCAATACGTTAACCGTAGACAATAATGGACAGCATCTTCAATTTGAATAGACATTTTCTAGGCATTCAAAGAACTCTGAACAAAGATGTGAATACTACTGAAGAGCTGTGAGGTACAGCAATAAAAAAGAAATACTGATGGAGATTATTTCTGTCCTTAATTGTCCATGCATTGTACAAAGTCTACTTCTTTCTGTTAGAAAAGGTAACTACTATATTTGCTCTTACAATTACAGGAGCCTTAATAAAAAGGACTAATTTTTATAAAAGCCACACTAGTTCTTGTATTGTTCACATTTTAAACTTTATTTGTAAAACATAACTTGATACAACTAAGTTCACAGTAAATTTAAGTCAGAGTCAAAGGAGAGTTTAGTTAAACACACTTTTGAAAATTTTTTTACGAAAGGCTTCATTCTCCCTCATGCCATGCTTGAAGACCACAGGAGGCAGTAGGAACTTTCCAACTAATTGATGGGTTTTAGAGCAAGTTGGTAACTGAATTGTGCCTATTCAAAGTTGCTTGTGCTTAGCAATAGAAACAGATTTGTAATTAAGTTCTTCAATTTGTATGTTATGATTAAGCTACAAGAAGAATAGTTGTTTAATCTGACTTACTAAACAACGTCACAAAACTGTTTTTTTTCACTTGTGGATATTCTTAATAACCTCTTTATCTTAGAGTGTTTCTTTGAAAGACATAGAATTGTGTATTTATTTCATTGTCATATCTTCCATTGTTCCTTTAGTTCTATTTCTTTATAAAGCTACAATTTGCCTCTTTTCTTTTTTTCTTTAAGAGTCTGGATTTTCTTTTGTTGATGTATATATAATATCCTCTTCCAGAATAACTAGGTTATTGTATAAAGCCAAATATACAGTAAAATGGAAATACCAAACACTGTAAACCTACATAAAATTGATATATAATTAAAAACAAACACATACCTCAGTGTCCTTAGGTATAAATAGATGATAATAGAACTAGGTCCAAAAAATTTAAGAGGTGAAGTTTTCCCACATTATCTAGATTAAATACACTTTATTTTCCAGAAGCAAAAAATTAATAGATGTCGTAGTCATGATCACGGAGATACATTTTACTCTTCTATATGACTTTATATTCAATGATGGGAGAAGAAAAATGCATGTAAGTGGAGGACTGAGACAAAGTAGGCTTGTGCAGAAAATTTGAGTCAAGCTGACATTTAAGAGCAGATAGCACAAGAGTAGAATATCTAATGTTTTCGTCTGGTCAAGCTGATGAAGCAGACTTAGTGATGGCCGAGCAGTGCATATATTTGCAATACTGTAGCCGACTGCATCAGAAACAAACATAAGGAATTGGAAGTCCGTGTGCGGTTGCAGAGCTATAACATCACTGGGATTACAGAGACATGTTGGGATAGCTTGCATGACTGGAGTGTGGTGGATGGATAGAGGCTCTTCAGAAAAGACAAGCTAGGAAGTTAAGAAGAGGGGCAGTGTGTGATGTGAAGGGGTGGCTGGAATGCAAGGAGCTTTCCCCTGGCACAGGTCATGAGACAGTCAAGAGTTTATGGGTAAGGGTCAGAGGACAGACAAACAGAAGTGATGCCAAGATGGGTACCTGCTACGCCTAATCAAGAAAAGGAAGTAGATGAAGCCTTCTTTAGACAACAGGAAGAAACCTCACAATTGCAAGACTTGGTATGCATGGGGGACTTCAGCCACCTGGACAGCTGCAGAATGAGTAATGTGACTGGGTGTGTTAATGACAATTTCTTGATGCAGGTGCTTCATGAGCTGACTAGTGGGGATTTTCTGCTGGACCTGTTGATGCTCAAAAAAGGAAAGAACTAGCTGAATATGTAAAGGTTTACAGAAGCCTTGGTCAACAAAGATTGTGGACAGAAGTGAGCAAGACATGTTAGAGTCACAAACATGTCATTTGGAAGAGCAGATTCTGTTTTGATGAAGGACCTGCTTCAGAGGGCATCATGGGAGACTGCCCTGGAGGGCCAAGGGACCCAGGAGATCTGGGTAATCTTCATGGATGACCTCCTCAGAGCACAGGAACAATGAATAGAAAGTAAGGCAGGCCAGCTTGGACGAACAGGGAATTCTTAATTGAGCTCAAATTTTAAAAGGAATTCTTGATAAGGGAGGAACAAGGATGGGCTACTGAACAGAGTCAGGAATGCCAAAGCTCAGGTGGGTTGAAAATTGAAAAAGATGTGAAGGTCAACAGGACAGGTTTCTATAAGTACCTCAGCTGTAAAAGGAAAGTTAAGAAATGTGAGCTTGGTCCCCAGGAGGACTTGGGACACAGTGACAAAAGGCATGGAAAAGGCCAAGGTGGTCAAACATTGGAACAGGTTGCCTAGAGAGCTTGTGGGGTTTCTATCATTAGAGATATTCAAAACTCAGCTAGACACAGCTCTAAGCAACCTTCCCTAAGTGGACCTGGTATGAGTGAGATGTTGGAGTAGATGGCCTCCATAGGTCTCTTCCAATGTACATGATTCTATGAAAATACTTTTTAATATTCTTAGGAATTTATTTAAGAAGAAAATAAAATTAATTCAGTTCAATTTTTTTCCTGACAATATTATCTTCCTAACAGGTATTCTTTTGTTCATAAACATATAAACGTATAATGTTTAGTGGTTACTTCTATTCATAGATATTCTGAATGAACTACATGTATCGTTACCAAAGTCACCTGAGAGTAATGAAGAGAAGGTGATAAACCCTTTAATGAAGTTACACATAAAAGAAAAGGTACTTTTGTTTTATTTTCCTTTACCAAATGCTTTACCAACTTTCTGTTGATATATGTATGCAGAAACCTATATATGGAATGTTAATATATTGGAAAATCAACAGTTTCTCCTTTAATAACCCAAGTTAAACAAAACTTTTTAATGTAAAAAAACAGGAGTGAAGTTTTGAAACATTTCCTATGGAAAAAGGACCACAACTTTTCTGTAATCAAAATTGGTTTTTCAGACTAGGAAATGGAAAGTCGGCAAAGACATGTACATTTAAAGCAACTATTCTGTAAGTAACAGAATAATTATAGATTTCAATTTGCTGCTTACCTTGTCACTTCTCCCTTCCACAAAAGAAAACAGAGTGTTTCTTCTTCTTTTCGAGATCTTGTGTGAAAACAAGGAAAAAGGGCAGCTGAATTTCAGTGGAAGTTATTTTCTATTTTTATTCCTTTTTAGATTACATTTCTAGTTTATGTATAGAATTACTTGGATTACATTTCTTAAATTAGTAACAATATTGTACAATAAAATAATTATATTGAACTTCCTGATACAGAAATTTCCAGGATTTCCTTTAATATTTTGTTTTAAATAATATTCATCATACTGGTTTTGATTCTGATTTTTTTTACAATAATAATAAAAAATGTAATTATTTCGTAACATGATCGTGTCAGAACACTGTTGAACTACTGAGAATATTGTGAAACTATGTAGCAAATACAACAGAAGGTTCAAAAACTGATGATCATGAGGAATTTGTCCATTGAAACCTACTTACAGGTATCAAATTATGTAAAGATATTAAAATTACTTTGCAATATTAGCACATAGAGAAAAACAAGGTCTTAATCTGAAAGAATCTGTGGCTATGACACAATGATGAGAAAACTAAAAATAATTACAGACTAGCGCAAAGGGCATCAACTATATCAGTAATAGAAGCGTTAGTTCATAAGAAAATGTTCAAACTGCAATGCAAGCAGTGAGGGAGGGTTTGCCATTTTCTTTTTAAACTTCACTGTAGGCATGAGCTTCCTCTTTATCCTTCACTGTAAGCAAATCTACCAGGATTTGAACTTTCCTGCGAAGGTGCTGAAGTCACAAAACTATATTTAAAATGGAGTATATTCTGTTATGATCCAATTCACTATTTTCTCTAATACCTTTTCAAGTATCTAAGAGAGCCCAGACTGTGCAGTTCTAGCTAGCAGAGATGCTCATGGGTGCTCTTTTAGACACTCTCCTGACTCACAGTCAGATTTCTGCTATATATTTTCTGGATAGGAAAATGGATTTTAGTCTGAATGCTCCCTCACATGCTCCCCCCTCTACAAATATCTCTGATATCATCCCACTAAAAAGTTAAGAAAAAAACATACTGAACTTTTGTGAGAAGGAACCTAGAACTACTGTATCAGAGTTAAGACATAAGAATTAAGAAGCATAACACTTTTCTGAATTAGGGCTGCAGTGAAAAGTTGGTGTGCTGGGATCTCATAAAAATTAAAAGTTCATTGAATTCCAGTAAATAAAATTGTAAAGAAAACAGTGTATATGACCGTATAGTTAAAGCTCTGGTCTAACACTAAAAACATGCATTTCGATTCTTGGTCATAGATAAAGTGTGTCCTTGAGCAAAGGACACTTTGATTCTCAAAGTATTTAGACATAAGATATTGCCAGATCCGGGGCCCATAAAATTACAGAGAAATTTTTCATGTGCTTTGGATCAAACTTTTAATCATATCATGCCTTTTGCTTCTTTCACTTCATACTTTGTCCTTGATTTCTTTGCCTTTTTCTACTCACGTATTGTGAAGGGGGCTCCAGTCTAAGTGACATTATATTACAAAAATAAATCATAAGGCTACTGTAAAGGTTTATGCAATGTGTTCACTTACCTATTCACCCCACTTCCTATTAGTGAAAAAAGAAACAGTAGGACAAAAGGCAGAAGCCTCTTAGCAGAGGGTAAACTTTTATATGTTTAACACATCCCTTGGTCAGATTTTAGAAAACAACACCCTGCACAGGTTTACTAGTCAGAAATAAAAATAAATCTTCCACCTGGATCTGCTTATGTTGAGCTGACCACACAGTGGTGGTAAATAGATCTTAGCTAGGAAGGCTTTGCACCCATCTCATCTCACCTGCCAGGAGAATGCCTCATGTACCAGGACATTTTGTTGTAACCACAGAAACACTCAGACGGCAGAGAGAGCTTTGGCTTCTGCCTGTCTCCTTACCCATTTGTGTATCCTAAGAAATATAAAATCCTGAGAGAAGCTGTCTTGGAAACACAGGAAACAGTTCCAGCCTCTGAATCATGGTTCCAAAGAGATATCTGATCTTATATCTTACGCAAGAAACAGCAATACTATTATTTGACCTACACTTTAGCACTCTAGCTGTTGTGTATCTCAATCTGAGAACTTAACTGTCTCCAGAAAACTTGCATGTCTAATTTGCTTTTGGTGAATTGCATGCCTGCAGCCAGGTGTCTTTTTAAGTTTTGCAATTCTGAACATTGCAATGTCTAAGTATTCTTTTTGGATCTCTGCATTTACCCTCACTTCTCAAAAAAAGCTGACCACAGAGAGCTATCTCCAGGACATTTTAAACGTTTCATGTTTTGGGGTTTTTTTTGGTGGAGAGAAATAAATGTTTTAGCTCTGAGAGCAAAAGATATCAGGTGGTCTCCTCTTCAATTTTCACAGAAGTTGAGGGAAATGTCTGATATAGAAATTATCTATATTTCTGAGGGAAAAAAGATGAGGTGTTTTTTTAAGAAAAGAAGGAGCAGAGGAGAAATATATTTCAAGCTTTAAAATCTCCTTATAAGTAAGCACAGGATAACGCTCCAGAGAAAAAGAATTCACTGTTTTTAACTTTTGCTACATCTTTGTGCATCTTCCCATTGAATTTCAAATGGTAAGGGCATTTTCATGAAAGCAAAAATATTTTTTTTTCTATTTAACAGTTCTCAGTGATGGTACATCAACTGAAGTAACAACCTGTGCTGTGACATCAAAGCCATTTACTCCTCAGCCAGTTGTAATGTTACAAACAGATTATTTTGACTAGCTGAGGATATAACAGTGCAAGCGAGAAAGCTCTTTCGAAATGAATCCTATGTTTATTCAAATATCTTTAGTATAAAAAAATGATGCTGTAAAGAAATAGTCAAAATTGATTCTAAATACAATTCTTATCAAAGCCTATTGTTAACCTGTAGATGGTCTCTAGCAAGACTGTATACCATGCTTTCTGCATAGCTCTCCCTTTGGATCCTTTTTGAACCTATAGTTTGCAAAAAATAAACATGCTGTTTGTATTGGCACTCAGCAGGAAGCTATTGTTTTTATTTTCAAGAGGAAAAAACAAACAAAAATCTTCTCCCCCTGAAAAAAAAGAGGCCAAGTAACCCCCTTCTAATAAATATAAAATGAATGTGAACACCAGTAATTCATGTATTTAAAAATTACTACATTATGGCTAAACACATGCCAGTTCCCAGAAACATTTCTATAACAATTAGAATGAAATAGTAGGTTTTGTTTTTATTCAGAGTCATTTTTGACAGTGTTAGATGCAAACGAATTGCTTATTGGCATTTCTCTGCGTTTGCAGTAGTTTCCTTCATTTCCTTTTCAATCAGTTTATTTTATCTATCATGACAAGAAATCATAAAATTTAAGTGAACATGGTATTTTAGTTCTCTGTAGAAATGGTATGCAGATTACAAAAGGATAATGGTGATGATGATGGGTGATTTAACTGAATGATAAGCTGGAAATCCTGAATCATAGTGGTATAGAGAGGATTGTGTTATTTATCAGTGTTTCCACAATGTATATCTTTGTACACAGAAACACGACAAGGAATGAAAATGGGGATATTGTTCAGGTAGGAAAATATCTTAGCCACTCTAAACTATTTCCTTTGTGAGAACAAATCAAAACAAACAATAACACCCACCCCCTCAAAAAAACAAACAAACAAACAAACAAACAAAAAAACACCCAAAACCCCCACCCAAAACACCAAAATCATTGCATAACATTTGTTTCTGTATTTATTTTGAACTATGGAAAACACTTTCAAATATACACAGAACTGTACTTTCTAGTTAGGTATTTGTACATTTAGCCTGCCAGACTGCATATAGGCTGCTAGCCATGGGCTAAATAACTACATTACACATTTAAGTAGCTATATATTCACCAACCTTACATATTGGGGGAAAAAACCAAACAAAAAACCCCACCTCAATTGCATGTTCATTAATTTTATTTTTTGTATCTACCTTTAAAAAGCTACATTTTCAAAAAGTTCTCTAGAGGTATAGTGTTATATGTCAGTAACTATCCAGGCATCAGTTAGAAGAAATAATTTTTGACTGAGTACTGAATCGCTAAATTTGCAAGCATTCAAAATAAAATTTTGTTAATTACCTTAATTACACACTTGTCATTTCTTTTCTCTCCAGTTCTCATTTTCATTTCTATTTTTATAATAGTGAAAATTCATATGTTTGTTACTTTTTAAATGGGAGACATAAGCAACAGGTTTGTTTTGATTTTCCTCACTATCGAAACAGATATATGAAAATGAGCACTAGAAATAAATTAATTCACATTTTCGGTCAGAATAATTGAATTTATCAAGACACTCTGAGTTTGAAGTTGAAGTAGTTTGGTATAAAACTGCACCAGAAAAACTAGATAATTTTGACAGACTTTAAATATTGGTTTTATAAGATTAAATTCCTCTTAGTTCACAATAAAAGTACCCGTACAATTGTCAATTACATTTGTGAAATGTAGAGAAACGAATAGTTTCAAGGACACTTAAACACATACAATATTGTTTAAAAAGAACTGCCTCATTGCCCTATCCAAAGAGTAGGGAAAACACAACCCCACCAATTTTAAATTAAGAAGAGAGATTATAATTTGTCCCAATCCAATCGGAAGTACTGATGTGTGTGAAGATCTTTAGTGATCACAAAAAATTACCTGCCTGACCAGCAAGGGACAGTCTTATCTCAAGACCTAATGTTTTGATCTTGGTATAAAGGCAGAAGTATACTATGTAACGTAATGTATAATAAGAAGCAAGCAAAGCTACTTTATGCCAGGTTCAATCTTGTCATCCGCAGCTGGAGGGTGACTGGATATTTTGTGATTAGGGTTCTAAAGAGTAACTGTGCTTGGCAAGTATTTTGAGACACTTTTCATGTATGTTGTTTGGTATCTCTTTTTCAGGTCTGAATCTCCTCTGTATCCCCAGTGTCACATCACCTGTCTCATTTTAAGAAGAAGTGAAAACATAACTCAGAAAGAAACTGGAATTTGGGTAATGCATCAAGTATTTACTGAACAAGTCTATAATTTGTTGTGTTCTAATGAAAAGCACCACTATGACCATCTCATTTTTATCTGCTCTTAGCAAGTAATATTCACTCAGACAATATTACAAGCAATAGATAAAGAACATTGCTATTAGCAGCTGTACATGCAGTTCCTGGAAGAAACATTCTGACGTTAAGTATAAAGGTTCTTCGAAAGACACATATAAGTCAACAGGATTTCTATACTTAAAGCAGAGAGTTTGAAAAATAGTGCTTTTTTAAAAAAAATGCTACTTACTTTTTTCATCATTTTCACATTTGCTCACGTTTTATTAGATATCCGAAATGAAAATTCAGATCTAGAGTTGAATGAGAATCTAAGTTTTCCAAATTTCAGTGCTCATATAAGACTCACAGATACTACTGAATCATGTATTGGGAGAGCAGCCAAAAGTAAAAAGGTGTCTCTCTGTGTTTTCACTTCCCCAAAGTCAGAAGAAAGGAAGTTCCTGAAACAGTGTCTGGTTAAAAATAATTTCCTATTCTAATTAATGAGGTCAATGTTGACACTGAGCAGCGAGTTCTTAAAAAAAACAATAGATCGGCTTCCTTCTGTGCCATTTAAACTTCAAATACACCATAATAAGATAAGAAGGAAGCTTTTTTTTTTTTTTCCTTTTCTCTAAATACAGACTCCTAATGTTTTCAGGACACTGTTTATCTTTAAGACTTTGAGAAATACAGTAACAGAGAATCCACAGAGTAACTGAGATGCTGAATATTCATAAATATGTGCTTTATATAAGGTGGAAATTCCCTAGAAAAGGATTATGTAATATGGCCAGGAAGGCAGCACACTTCCCATGTGGTAAAATCAGACTGAATTAACTAAAACATGGGCTCTATAATTCTGACACTGAAATTCCAGCCCTAGGAATAAAACATGCTGTCCCACACTCTTCTTATTCTCATTTGCCTTAGATCATTTTCAAATATTGGCCCAAAGAAATCCAAGATTTTCTTTGTAATGATTCTGATGGGATGTCAGCACTTCAAACCGACAATATCTAAAACTCAAGTGTTATGCTTCTGTTTTGTTTTCATTATTAAAGTGAAACAACATCAGCAAGGAAAAGACACAAGTACAAACTTATCTCAAATTGAACAAACAGTTGTTACATTCCCTGTTTTTATGGAATTTATGTTCACCTTCAGGAACAATAGAACAATTTAATGGGGTCATATTTTTTCTTAAGGGACACATCAACTGCAGCAGCTTTGATTTGGTGTCAACACTTGGAGATATAATGAAGACTAATGTTGACTAAATGTCAAACAGAAAACAATTAGAAAAATGGAAAGTGATCAAAAAAAGGTCTTCCATTGCTCTCTGAGATACTTCTGAGCTTTACAGGTTCTCTCGTGGATCTTTAGTGTTATCAGCATGCTGAACAGATTGCTTATATAGTATATGCCAAGTTCTGCTCTGAGATGCACATGTGGATGTCTCAAATACCCTAGAATATCTCAAATAGTAACAAACAGCTATGGTTAGGCAGCTGAATTGAGTAGCTATACTTCCAGAGCTCAAGCACTTAGTTTACATGAGGATACCTACATTTGAACACCCACATTTTGCTGTCTGCATTTTGGGTTTAAATCTGCCCTATAAAACTATCTCAGATATATTTCTGTTCCTATTCTTATTCTCTTTTTAATTATTTTTTTCTAGTTACTCCGGAAAAAATTACTTTGTCATTTTTTACTGACCAGTCTAAGGATTTTACTAGTGTGGAATTTCTTTCCTAGCATAAACTCTCAATCTTTTTTCTTTCTATCTTATCTTAAGGCATCTGAGCCAAGTTTTAAAATGAAATACAAAATAAATCAAGCATTTTAAAAAAAGTTGAACCTTACAGATAGAAGGGAAGGCTGTAGAATTATATAATAATAGAATATAATCATAGAATGGTTTGGGTTGGAAGGGACCTTTAAAGATCATATTCTTCCAACCCCCTTGCCATGGGCAGGGACATCTTCCACTATGACAGGTTGCTCAAAGTCACATCCAACTTGACTTTGGCCACTTCCAATGATGGGGCATCCACAACTTGTTTGGGAAACCTGTTCCAGTGTCTCACCATCTTCACTGTAAAAATTTTCTTCCTTGTGTCCAGTCTAAACCTACACTGTTTCAGTTTAAAATCATTGCCCCTTGTCCTGTCACTAAAGGCTTTGTTAAAAAGTCTCTCTCCATCTTTATTATAAGCCCCTTTAAGTACTGAAAGGCTGCAATCAGGTGTCTCCGGACCCTTCTCTTCTCCAAGCTGAACAACCCCAACTCTCTCAGCCCTTCCTCATAAGAGAGGTGTTCCAGCCCTCTGATCAGTTTTGTGGCCCTCCTCTGGACTCACTCCAGCAGGTCTGTGTCCTTTTTGTGCTGAGGGCTCCCGAGCTGGACACTACTTCAGGTGGGGTCTCACCAGAGCAGAGTAGAGGGGCAGAATCACCTCCCTCAACCTGCTGGCCACACTTCTTTTGATGCAGCCCAGGGTGCGGTTGGCCTTCTGGGCTGTGAGTGCTCATTGCTAGCTCGTGTCCAATTTTTGTCCACCAGTACCCCCAAGTCCTTCTGCACAGGGCTGCTCCCAATCTTTTCATCACCTGGTCTGTATTGATACCAAGGGTTGCCCCAACTCAGGTGCAGGACCTTGCACCTGGCCCTGTTGAACCTCATGAGGTTCACATGGGCCTGCATGAGGTTCACATCAGTCCATTGACTATGGCCTGAAACTAGAGAATCTGTGTAAAAGTTCCTCTTCACAGATCTGCCAAGTCCTCACGTATATTTAAATGACATTAACCATGCCTACATGACATAATATATCATCAAATAGTTCTGAATGGAATTAGAAACTTCGTACCCTTTTAAAATGAGATTCTGCCTAATTCTCAGAAGTTGAATACTAAACTGTTGCCAGTATTGCGTTGATATATTTGGAAAAGCTTAAAGTATATACAAACCGCCGTGTTTTGACATATGGGCACACCTTTCTCACCAGGTTTAAACTACCGGGAATTTTGCAGTGTGCTTTTGATATCAGATTAATTTTTGTCTGGTGATACTCTTTCAGTTCTATTTCATACTTCACATAAGAGTTCCTTGTACAAATTTTGACCTTCATGTTCTTCTATAAAATGGGAAGTGGCTATTTAACCCTATACTTCTGTAAATAAGTTTCACTCTCTCAGATATTCTGATATACACAGAGTAGAAGTATGTTAGTTAAATAATGCAACTGATTATAAACAAGTGTGACAAAGATATTGCTTTGCTTTTATTGCAAGCAGACTCTTGCAACCTTATAGTAGAACCTGAATTTAACTCTCTATTTTACACCAGCTATAGCCATTGTATTTGGCTATGATACTTATCTCTATGCATCATTTTGTACCTTTAAAAATACCAAAATCTCCAATTTCCACAATAGTTTAACTTTATATTGAATTGCTGGATTTCTAAGAATAATTAATGTACACTAAAAACCTACTAATTTTATCATTGTTTTCTTGCTAAAGTAGTTTGCTGTAGACATTTAGATAGATACTTGTTATTTTTGCAACCCCTTTTGGAATTATAAAGATTTGATGGTTATTTTCCTATTGACATTATTGGGAATTTAGTTCATGGGTCAACAGTGAAATAGCTGAAAATATGATATGAAATAAATATGCAGTAGTGCTCAGAGATGTAAATTACCATCTTATTAAAATGAATCTTGCAGAATTGATTATTATAGTGCAGTTATTTCTTTAATTGGAGTCTCATGTTTATTTCTGAGCAGTCTGAACATAAGCAGTAACTTCTTTTTTCTATAATGTAAACATTTATGGTAAATGGATACATTCTGAATAAAATGTATTTTAGAATAATAGTTTTACTTAGCATGTATAATCTATTCCTGAAAAATTTATGAAATTTATGAATTTTTTCCTTGAAAAAGGAAAATAAGGAGGTCAAAAAGACAGCAAAGCAAGACACTCACAGCCATAGCTAACATGAAATATAAGAACAGCCAAATTGTTACTGCAACATTGTTTCTTTTTGTGATATCAAAAAATATTTGTCAGATGCAATGTTAAGCAGAAAAACTCTTGATTATTACAGTGCAATTATATTAATTTCCATTACTTGTAATTCTTAACAAGTATTTATTTTTAAACTGTGAAAAAAATACCTTGTGTGCGAAAAACTCTGTACATAGTTCACAGGATCTCCTAACCACTGTCATCAGCAGTCATCTCTTTTCATACAGAAACAAGGTGAAAGATAATGTAATGTGAAAACAAAACACTGCAAAGCTAATAGGAGGCATCCAGAGGAGGGCTTTTGCACTTAAATTGGCACCTAAGTAAAAAATGTGTTCTTAGATATTCCTCCAATTGTCCCAGCCTTTAGTCCCCAAAGCAATGCAGTTGTGACTGTTTTTAACTTTAAAATTTACTGGTTGCCTAGAGTTACATTTCTATATTTGTTTTAAGGAGCTTCACCACTGATACAGTTAAGTAGTTCAGTAGTCTTTTTTTCTACCTGGACACTAATGGGATATAGAAACCAAAGGTTGCCCTCATGAAACCTTCCCAGATTTTCAGTCTGCTAATAAATGTAGACACGTTTTCAGTAAAGACATTTCTGGTCTTTGGGCTAATGAGAATGAATAAAAGCACAGCTGTGGGCAGGACAGGTGTTCAAGAAGAGTTACTACTGCTCAGTGACCATTACCTCAAAGTGACATTGCCTCAAAATACAAGAGCATGTTCTCACCATCATCACCTCTCCTGGTCAGTGAATTCTGAGCTATCTTTCAGACTAGATAATCTTCTGAAGTAAGACGCCAATGATTTTAAGATGGGTGACTTTCAAACACCGCTATTTTAAGCACTTTCTGTGAGCTCTTAGAAGCTGCATAAAGAACATATTGACTTTAGGTGTCTTTCTGTTCGGTATGCCAGTAGACTGTGCCATTATTATATGTCCTTTCCTCTCTTCACCCCATGAGGAATGCCTTGATTGGGATCAGGTAACTCCTAGGTGTCCATTTTCTTTACTAAATCTAGCAATTTATTCAACTTAACAGCTATAACTTGAGCTCTAAATTGCTTACTTTTGTTGTATGTTTGGTCTATACTTCATTTTATGTTTCTATAGTTCCCTAGTAGTGTGATTTTATTTAAAATGTAATCTTCTGCCAGTACATACAATACTACTATTGTCCCCAGAGATAGTCTGTCCTTTTCTCATTCTTATAGTCTTCCTGGATCTCAGGACAAATCCTCTCCAATGGCCTGACTTCAGAAAGAATAGGATTTCTTTTTTTTCTTTTTCTATTCAGGGGAAATTATTTTTAGATCTACAAGGTCAATTCTACTGCTTTGAACTTTCAGTTAATGTAATACATGAGAAATATCAGAGGAAAGATTGGCTCCATGCATCAAGGTGTAGAATCTTTCCATCAGTTAAAATAGCTGAAGAAACACGTCATTAGCACCCACCATCTGATGTGCCAGTGCTGATAGATATATGTCATACTTGTGCCGATTTTCTCAAATCATTATGAGATATATAAAGAAAGGAACTGAATTTTTTTTTTATTAACTCCCACTGTAAAAAACAGATTTAAAAAAACCCCAACTATCGTTGTCTCAAAAATTGAAACAGAGACAAAAAACTAAACGGCAAAACTACAGAGGTTAGAAAATTATCATTAGTGTAATAGAGGCATATATATTCAGCTCTCAAAGGAAAAATGAGGAACACTCTACGATTTGACTTTTCAGTACTTTTCAGTCACCAAACATGCATGATTTTCAGCGTGGAATAAACAAAACAAAACAAAAAAACAGTCACAGCAACAAGCAAACATTCATAGCTTTAACAGCTGACCTAATCACAAGAGGCTACTTTTCTTTCAGTATGTCTAACGTCTACCTGAGGCATCGCAGTAACTGCTCCCAGCTCCTTGTCATCCATTTCAGCTTTTGCTTTACTTCTGTGCTGTAGGCAAGTTTAATAAAACAAGAATTTAGGGATTTGAATTCATTATATTTTAAATAGTTAAATATTTGTTTACAGATTAGTTCATTCAGTATTCCCTGCTCTTCTATTAATAGTGTTCGTCTCTCTCCTTTTTTTTTTTTTTTAAAAAAAAAAAAGAACAAAAACCCAACTTTCTTTTTGACTTATCACAAAGTCTCAAAAAAATCCCACATGGATCAGAGGACTGTCTTAGCTAAGAAAAAATTACATAGGCTTTTTGCCAATGTCACCTCAATTATATAGTCATCAGTGTTTTCACAGTAGGACACGAAAGCTGGTGATAGCTTTGCTTTCCCCAAGGTTCATTTTTCAGCTATAAGGTTGACATGGATACGTCTAAAGTGATTGGACTAAGATGCCAGTTTCCTATTGGGAAGTGAATAAAAAATTTGCTACTACCAAGTACAACCTCAGTCATCCCCTCCCAGTAGTAAAAATGATTAATCTTATGAAGTACAGAGAATAATTTTTTTTTTTAAGTTCATACTTTCATTATTACGTGCATTTAAAAAATATTCCAAACTGAAAGTTCCACTCCACCATGAAATCTGCAGTGTAGATTGTTGGCACCATATATTTCCAAATGATCCTGAAATTAACAGTACTCACAATGTGAAAAAAAAAAAAAAAAAAGTGATATAAGTCATATTTCATCTCTTCCAAGTCTCAGCAGAAACCTGAATTCCTCATTGTCATAGAATCATAGAATCATAGAATAGTTTGGGTTGGAAGGGACCTTTAAAGGCCATCTAGTCCAACCCCCCTGCAATGAGCAGGGACAACCTCACTAGATCAGGTTGCTCAGAGCCCCGTCCAGCTTGACCTTGAATGCTTCCAGGGATGGGGCTTCTACTACCTCTCTGGGCAACCTGTTCCAGTGCTTCACCACCCGCATTGTGAAAAACTTCTTTCTGATTTCCAACCTATATCTCCCCTCTTTTAGTTTAAAACCATTACCCCTTGTCCTGTCACAACAGGCCCTGCTAAAGAGGTTCTCCCCATTTTTCCTATAGGCCCCCTTCAAGTACTGAAAGGCTGCAATAAGGTCTCCCCGGAGCCTTCTCTTCTCCAGGCTGAACAGGCCCAACTCCCTCAGCCTGTCTTCGTAGGAGAGGTGCTCCATTCCTCTGATCATCCTTGTGGCCCTCCTCTGGACCCTCTCCAGCAGGTCCACGTCCTTCTTATGTTGAGGGGCCCAGAGCTGGACGCAGTACTCCAGGTGGGGCCTCACCAGGGCAGAGTAGAGGGGCAGAATCACCTCTCTCGACCTGCTGGCCACGCTTCTTTTGATGCAGCCCAGGATACGGTTGGCCTTCTGGGCTGCCAGTGCACATTGTTGGCTCATGTCCAGCCTTTCATCCACCAGCACCCCCAAGTCCTTCTCGGCAGGGCTGCTCTCCATCCCTGCATCCCCCAGCCTGTATTGATACCGGGGGTTGCTCCGACCCAGGTGCAGGACTCTGCATTTGTCCTTGTTGAACCTCATAAGGTTCGCCCGGGCCCACCTCTCAAGCCTGTCCAGGTCCCTCTGGATGGCATCCCGACCCTCAAGCGTATCCACCGCACCACTCAGCTTGGTGTCGTCCGCGAACTTGCTGAGGGCGCACTCGATCCCGCTGTCTATGTCATCGATGAAGATGTTAAAAAGGATCGGCCCCAATACAGACCCTTGAGGAACACCACTTGTCACCGGTCTCCATCTGGACGTTGAGCCATTGACCACTACCCACTGGATGCAACCATTCAACCAATTCCTCATCCACCGAGCAGTCCATCCGTCAAATCCATATCTCTCGAGTTTCAAGAGAAGGATGTTGTGGGGGACCGTGTCAAAGGCCTTACAGAAGTCCAGATAGATGACATCGGTCGCTATGCCCTTGTCCACTGATGCAGTCACCCCATCGTAGAAGGCCACTAGGTTGGTTAGGCAGGACTTGCCCTTGGTGAAGCCACGCTGGCTGTCTCCAATCACCTCCCTGTCCTCCATGTGCCTCAGCATCGTTTCTAGGAGCATCTGTTCCATGATTTTCCCAGGCACAGAGGTGAGGCTGACAGGTCGGTAGTTCCCAGGGTCCTCCTACCTACCCTTTTTAAAGATGGGCACTACATTTCCTTTTTTCCAGTCCCCAGGGACTTCGCCTGACTGCCATGACTTTTCAAATATC
Organism: Phoenicopterus ruber ruber; assembly: GCA_009819775.1. Taxonomy (NCBI): domain Eukaryota; kingdom Metazoa; phylum Chordata; class Aves; order Phoenicopteriformes; family Phoenicopteridae; genus Phoenicopterus; species Phoenicopterus ruber. The sequence goes on along the minus strand of CM020215.1, from coordinate 181,056,074 downwards.
ATGGAGAGTGGCTTGGCAACTCCATCAGCCAATTCCTTCAGGACTCTGGGATGCATCTCATCAGGTGCCATAGACTTATGTACATCCAGGTTCCTCAGGTGGTCACGAACCTGATCTTCTCTTACCGTGGGAGGGACTTTGCTCCCCCAGTCCCTGTCTTGCAGCCCATCCACTCGAGAGGTGTGGGAGGAGAGTTTGCCAGTGAAGACTGAGGCAAAAATGTCATTGAGTACCTCAGCCTTCTCCTCGTCCGTTGACACTAGTTTGCCGCTCCTGCTCTTCAGGGGGGGTATGCTTTCTTTGACCTTCCTTTTCTGGTTGACATACCTGTAGAAGGCCTTCTTATTATTCTTTGTGTCCCTTGCCAAGTTCAGCTCTAGCCGCGCCTTGGCCTTCCTGACCCCGTCCCTACATAAGCGGGCAGTGTCCCTATACTCTTCCCAGGATACCTGTCCCTGCTTCCACTGCCTGTGCATTTCCTTTTTGCCTTTTAGTTTGACCAGCAGGTCTTGACTCAGCCATGCTGGTCTCTTGCCACCTTTGCTCGTTTTCTTGCACCTGGGGATCGAGAGCTCTTGCGCTCTATGGAAAGCTTCCTTAAAGATCTGCCAGCTCTGTTCCGCTCCCTTGTCCTCTGAACTGAATGCAGACACAGTGCAGGATATACCAGGTCTTCTGGGAAAGAAGGGGAAAGAATAATACCCTACCATAGCCAGCAGTATAATCTGTGTAAAGCACTAAAATGCTCTCTTGTATTTTTAAGACTATCTGTTGCATTAGTTTGAAAACGTCATAGAAAATAGCTCAGATCCTTCAGGTCACAAACACTGTAACCTTTACAAGATTTCAGCATGGATACTTAGTATGCAGACAGGACTAAATTCTGTTACCTCAACAGAGACAACTTTATATGTAATCCTGTCTGTAATACTGTAAGATATACAAAATATTTATTCTGTCCTGGCAAATATAATACTGAACCCATAGCTGATCTGTATCCTTTGAACCAGACACTGGAGGCTAATCAGCATGAATAAATACTGAGACATTTCATAGAATCATAGAATGGTTTGGGCTGGAAGGGACCTTTAAAGATCATCTAGTCCAACCCCCCTGCCATGGGCAGGAACAGCTTCCACTAGATTTGGTTGCTCAAAGCCCCATCAAACGTGACTTTGAAACCTTCCGATGATGGGGCATCCACAACTTCTCTAGGAAACCTGTTCCAGTGGCTCACCACTCATACTGTAAAAAATTTCTTCCTTATCTCCGGTCCAAACCAATTTAAGAGCAGAGGAGAGAGGGAGAATTACCCTTCTTTTTATGCAGCCCAGGATATGATTGGCTTTCGGGGCTGCAAGCGCACATTGCTGGCTCATGTCCAATTTTTTATTCACCAGTATTCCCAAGTTCTTCTCCCCACAGCTGCTCTCAATCCATCAGTAACCTAGTCTACTGATATTGGGGATTACTCTGACCCAGGTGCAGGACCTTGCACTTGGCCTTGTTGAACTTCATGAGGTTCACATGAGTCCACTCCTCAAGCCTCTCAAGGTCCCACTGGAGGGCATCCCTTCCCTCTAGTCTGTCAACTGCACCACTAAACTTGGTGTCAGCCATGAACTTGCTGAGGGTGCACTCAATCCCACCCTCTATTGTCACTGATGAAGATATTAAATAGTACTGGTCCCTGTATGGACCCTTGAGGGACACCACTCGTTACTGGTTTCCACTTGGACATTAAGCCATTGACTGAAGCTCTTTGGACACAGCCATCCAACCAATTCCTTATCCATCTAACAGTCCATCCTTCAAACCCACATCTGTCCAATTCAGTGGCAAGAATGTTGTGTGGAGCCATGTCAAAGACCTTATAGAAGTCCAGGTAGATGACTTCCGTAGCTCTTCCCTTGTCCACTGATGCAGTCACTCCATCATAGAAGGTCACGAGATCAGTCAGGCACGATTTGCCCTTGGTGAAGCCACGTTGGCTGTCTCTGATCACCTCTCTGTCATTCATATGCCTTGACATGTCTATTCTGTGATCTTACTGGGCATGGAGGTGAGGCTGACTGGTCAGTAGTTCCCATTTCAAATGGCATGAGAGTTTTCTAGCTTTTAGGTAACTAAATCAAATCGTAGGCTGGATGATTATTTAATTAGCCTCAACTAATTTCCAAGTAATGTGAAAAATTATTTCACTGTTTTACCAGATACTTGGCTTGCCACTGAAGTAGCAAGAAAAAAGGTAGTGGGCTCTCAATTGATTTTTCATCTTAAATGCTATGAAGTGAGTAAGCTGAAAACAGAAAAGAAAATTTTGGCAGAACTGATAAATTAAGCAAGCAGCCAAAGAACTTAAATGGGTTTTCATTTTTTATGTACTCTTACACTGTAAGGATATGCTAAAGCCTCAGATTTTATCTCAAATTTATTTTTTGCCTCCTTTCCACTTTCCTCATCTCCTTTTAGAGTCTTTCTAGTGTATAGCTTTCTTTATTCTTCTTCATTTAATAACTACTAAGAAAAATAGTAATAAGATATTTTTTCCAAAGAATTGGAACTATAAGCATTAAAAAATGAAGTGGAATGAAATCTCTGGAAACCCTTCAACAAGCTTCAGCTTCCTTTTTAGTAAAACAAATATTATTTAATTTATTTATTCTATTTATCTATTTGTTCAGCTGTCTCATTGGAGGCCCCACAGGGCTATATTCAACCATTCATGATCTATTTAATTACAGTTTTTATTCCACAATTTTCAAGGAACTTTGGTTATTTTTTAAAAACAAAAAGGACTACAAACCAGTAGCGTAAGATGAATTACTGTATATTAGCTTTCTATCACTGTTCATCTTCACATTGCTCTAACCTTGAGCTTTACAAGCCAAAGAGATGAACTAAATATGACTTGGGGCAGTGGGGAGAAAAAAAAAACAAAGGACAAATTGTCAGAAAATAGATAACTTGCTAAGCTATCCATTTCACTTCATCTTCTAAATGTGTTCAATGTCACATTGCTTGACCTGTTAAAAATCAGAAAGATAATAACCACACATACTTTACAGAGAGGAAAAGAACCAAGAAAGCTCTACTAATTTTGGAAGAATCCATAAGTAAGCAAAAATGAAATTTGGAAAATAATTAAAACTTCAAAAATCCAAAAATCCAACCCCGTACAAGATAAAGAGGTAACAAGTGGTCTCTATTTAGTCAGGCAGACAATGTACAGGACATTTAAAACAATGTGCTAAATATCTAACCTATTCAAATATAAGCAATAATTGTGATAGAGAGCCCAAACACAGAAGTGCACATATTTCAGTTAAAAGTGAAGACAGCTACTAAAGCTAATGATCTGTACTTTTTAAAAATTTATGAAGGAACATATTCACAAACTGAGTAAAACAGGTTGCCTACTCCTTCAATCTAATCTAAGTAAACTACACTGGCTTTTCAGCCTTAACTGTGATTAAATATATCTATCTTCTCTCCAACAAACATTAAAGGAAAATTTTACTATGGTGTTATTCATCTTCCCTCAAACATCCATCCAGTGAATGGGAAAAATTAAAGAAATAATTTCCCAAAGATACAAAGCAACTATAGATGATTATGCAGAGGGTAAAAGTGTTTTATGCCTCCAGCCTTTGGAAATATACTACCTCAGGTTAATATGGGATACCTATATAACAGCTCTTCCTTTAGTCTTCACAGTCTGGACTTTGTCTGTTCTTCCAGCAAAGGATTCTCCATATCTGTAGAGATCAGGTGCAGTCTTTGATGCTTAAAATGCTCTTCAATGGTTTATTCTGATTGTTTATGCAGGCTTAGAAGGCTGCAGAACTGGCCAGGAGACTCTGATTTGTTTGTATACTATAATACGCTAAATGCTATTCAGCATAAAAACTCTCCCTCCTCCTCTAACTCCATCATTTCAGAAGGGGAAAAAAACAAACAAAGCAAAACAAATAAATAGATAAAAAACTGAAGCATGGAATCAAGATGTTAAAAAACATGGTTATGAATATTTTTTCTAAATCTTCTCTTACTCCTCATCCATCTTCTCTACATGACTTTTATGGTAATGACCTTGTCCTACTTCTTTTTTTTGTTATTTCCTTTTTTTGTTTCCTTTTTTGTTGGTTTTGATTCACATACACATGATTAATGGCATCTCTACTTATAGGGGTAAATAAAAATAAAAAGGATCCCTTAAAGATTGGGCAAAATAAGCCAGAAGTTAATAAATAGTACAGTCACACTCAAGGCAGTAATTAAATACTGAAGACTTAAAGTTAGGGGCTGAATTCCCGGAAATTAGATGAAGATGATGATTCTTTTTATAAGAAATGTTAGTACCTGATAACTCAAAAAAGTTGCTTGTACTCCCCTAATACTCACAATTTTAACTGCAATTACAGTAAGAAGATTTGTATCCAAGTATACATGCATAGAAGGGTGATATAAAGGCCAGGGGCTGCCCCGTGCCAGACACAGCCAGTTCCAGCCAGCTCCAAAGGACCCACCGCAAGGCACAGGTGAGCCCAGCAGCCAAGATGATGGCACCTTGAGGAAAGCGTATTTAAGAACGGGAATAACACTGCACAAAGAGTGAGGAGAAAAGTGAGAGAAAAGAAACAGCCCTGCATACACCAAGGTCAGAGAAGAAAGATGGGGAGGTGGTGCTCCAGGTGCTGGAGCAGAGATTTCCCCTGCAGCCTGTGGAGAAGATCATGGTGAAGCAGGTTATCCCCCTGCAGCCCATGGAGGACCATGGTGGACATTCAATATGTACCACAAGGTTGGATGGTGTATTTCCCAGGCTGCTCTCCATTATATTTCAAGTCATGGCAGTCATGGGAAGTCTCCAGTGACTGGAAAGGGAAACATCACACCCATTTTTAAAAATGTAAAAAGGAGGACCCTAGAAACTACTGACCAGTCAGCCACACCTCCATGCCCAGTAAGATTATGGAACAGATTCTCCTGGAAGACATGTCAAGGCATATGAATGACAGAGAGGTGATCAGAGACAGCCAACGTGGCTTCACCAAGGGCAAATCGTGCCTGACTGATCTCGTGACCTTCTATGATGGAGTGACTGCATCAGTGGACAAGGGAAGAGCTACGGAAGTCATCTACCTGGACTTCTATAAGGTCTTTGACATGGCTCCACACAACATTCTTGCCACTGAATTGGACAGATGTGGGTTTGAAGGATGGACTGTTAGATGGATAAGGAATTGGTTGGATGGCTGTGTCCAAAGAGCTTCAGTCAATGGCTTAATGTCCAAGTGGAAACCAGTAACGAGTGGTGTCCCTCAAGGGTCCATACAGGGACCAGTACTATTTAATATCTTCATCAGCGACAACAGAAGGTGGGATTGAGTGCACCCTCAGCAAGTTCATGGCTGACACCAAGTTTAGTGGTGCAGTTGACAGACTAGAGGGAAGGGATGCCCTCCAGTGGGACCTTGAGAGGCTTGAGGAGTGGACTCATGTGAACCTCATGAAGTTCAACAAGGCCAAGTGCAAGGTCCTGTACCTGGGTCAGAGTAATCCCCAATATCAGTAGACTGGGTTACTGATGGATTGAGAGCAGCTGTGGGGAGAAAGACTTAAGGATACTGGTGTACGAAAAATTGGACATGTGTAATGTGCGCTTGCAGCCCAGCAAGTGAATTGTATCCTGGGCTGCATAAAAAGAAGTCTGGCCAGCAGGTCAAGGGAGGTGATTCTCCCCCTCTCCTCTGTTCTCATGAGACCCCACCTGGAGTACTGCATCCAGCTCTGGCATCCCAGGTTTGAGCAACCTGTCCTAGTGGAAGATGTTCCTCCTGTGGTAGGGGTGTTGGACTAGATGATCTTTAAAGGTCCCTTCCAACCAGAACCATTCTATGATTGTATGATTTGGGGGGTGGGGGAGGGACAACACCAAGATAGGAGCAGGGAAAAGTGTGAGGAGGAAGGAATGGCAGAGAGTAACTATTACAGACTGACTGCAACCCCCATTCCCCATCTTCCTGCCCTGCTCAAGGGGGAGGAGGTAGAAAAGTCAGGAGTGAAGTTGGGCCTGGGAAGAAGAGGTGTGGGGGTAAAGCGTTTTTAGTTTTGTCTTTGTTTCTCGCTGTTCCACTCAATTGGCAGTAAATTAAATTATTTTTTCCCAAGTTGAGTCTGTTTTGCCTGTGATGGTAACTAGTAAGTGATCTCCCTGTTTTTATCTTGACCCATGAGCTTTTCCGTCTTGTTTCCCCCCCCTCCTGTTAAGGAGGGGAAGTGAGAGGGTGGCCGGGTGTGCTTTTGGCCCTTAGCCAAGGTAAACATACCATAATTAGACTTGGTGCTCGTGATAGGTTAGGTGGGTTAGTTTACTCTTTTCTAGCAAGATATAACTTTGTACCATTGTGTGGCCAATCATGAATTTCTCCCTTATTTCATCTTAAAACCACAGAATAAAAAAAGCAGGGAGCTTATATGCATGATAAGTAGATCCCTGACACTCACGTTTATTCCTATTACTTTTCAGATGGGAGAAGGAAATGCTAGGAAACAGTAGTGCATAAAAAACACATGCATAACATCTCAAACATGCATTTCTTAGAAAAACGGTTTCTAAATTAGACAACAAATGAGCATAAATGAGAAAAAGGTGAAAAATCTTTATTATTAAGGTTGAAGGAAATGGGTATGTAACAATCAAGCAGATAAAAACATTTTGTATACATTAAAAAGAAAAATAAATGAAAAATAAAGGAGAGATAAAGTTGAATCATACAGGAATAATTTATGCTGTTTTGGTCTTAATGCTAGTTCCACTGAAATCTGCATTAAAATCTGAAAGAAAAAGCCTGCAAGTTAGATAGAGTCAGAATAATACAGCTTCCTGTACGAGCTGAGATAATGGCATTCTCATCTTGCCCTATGGAATCTGAATGTCATGAATTCCTTGTTTGAAACATAATTTAATAAAGGTCACTTACCAAGGTAGAAAACAGAGGAGATAAGGAAAAACCCTGCATAGCACATCTGCTTAGGATGAACTGATCTGACATAGTTATTAATTATCACGGATGCCTTAGGGTTGGAATAAAGCTGTCAACTCAAGAGCAAAATGCTTTCCCAAAGTTAGAGTCTTAAAAAAGTGCAATAAACCCAGGAATGTTCAATCAATTCTGCCAAATATCTTTTCAGAATCTGTGACAATATTAAGGTAAAAGACTAAAATATGTTAGCAAAGACTTAATCAAACGGAAAAAAAAGATTTTTATCTGAGATAAACTGTGTTTGATTCAGATGAAATAACTTTGTATTAGATTTATGAAGGCAATGACCTAAAATATTGGCTAACATTTTAGCTCTCATTAAAGAAATCAGTTAATATAGGACTTGGGACTTCAGTAGCTTTAGCATACACAATGATTCAGCTAAGCTATATCTATAGTATTTGCTCAAATAGATCACTCCTATTTTCGAATGGCATGGGCTGTTGTGGATAAAAGCAGGTTGTGGAACAATGTAGGGGTGTGGAACTTACAAATCATATCTGCACAAGTACTCATACAGTCCTGTGGAATTAATGTAGTTTGGTCCTGACATTTTGTCCTGCGAATTTTCATCAAATTGGTTTGGATGATGTCTGTAATATTATATTATGTTATAACATTATTTTTCCCAAAATATCTATGATATCATGTAGGAAATGAATGTGACTGTGCTAATGGTACTTACCCTTTGAGAAATACTCGACCTTGGCACATAATTGGACAGGAAAATACTTGGGAAGGCAGGTAGGCAGGTAGGTAAGTAGGTAGGTAGGTAGGTAGGTAGGTAGGTAGGTAGGGGTCATGACATCAAGGTAAATTGTTTGACAGGAATAGGCCATACTGCTCAGTGAGTTGTAAGGCTTAGTTTACTATTATCAGTAGTGACGATATAGACCAAGAAAATAAGGAAGGGAAGAAATGTGTTTGTATAGTTGCTTTTACTTAGTAATAAAATGTATTTAACATTTGGGCATCTTGGTGACTCTTAATGAGAAAGGTGTATTTTAACAACAAACTTTCCCTTACATGTTCTTTGATTCAGTTCTCTTTCATCTTTTAAAAATCTGCATGTCTGAGAATTTTTCCCAGAATTGCACTTAGATTGGCCTCATTGGCTATGTCTGTATTTGGTTGGGGACATTTTTGGACCCTGAGCCAAACTTTACAGCCTAGCTCACATTTAGATATATGAACTCTGTTTACCCCTAAAACAGGCAGGTAACACCAAACTCTTGGGAATGGTCCTCAACATATATTTTCCTCCACACGCATTATCTGAAATAGGTAGTGCCAGTTACACTGAGCCAAAACCATATGTGGGATCAGGCTAACATAGAAGTGGTATGACAGTTTATGGGCCCATGCTTGAGCTCATGATCTGGCACTGTGGGGGGGCTTGGGGGGGGTTGTGGTGGTGGTTTGTTTTTAAATGGGATAAGTGTGTGATATCTAAGACTTACTGTATACCATTTGCACCATTCTGCTCAGATCAGGCAGCTTTTAAGTGCTATGATGCCACAGTTAAGTACTCTTTTGGTAACCTCTCTAGATCTTACCAATTTAGATTTCTTTATGAAAGCTTGGGCTGTGTAGGTTCATAACAGCTGAGAGATGGAAAACTACTAGAAGGATGTACTGCTTCATACAACATCTTGTCAAGAAGGTGCTGTTGATAACAAAGCTGTTGGAGACTCAAAAAGGGACTAAGCAAATTCACGGAAGAAAAAAAAATCACGAAGAGCTATACCATCTGTTGTGTGAAAAGTGCCTAAACTACAAACTGATGGGAACTATCGCTACGTACTTGCCTGTTCTCATACCCTATGCTACTGATCAATGCTGGACATAGGTCACCAGGCCAAACAAGTATTTTGTTGCCCTCATATTGCCATTCTAGTACTGATATTCATCTCTCGTTTTTTAAAACTGTGCATATCGAATTTTCACAAATGGTTTAAATTAATTTACTTCAGATCCTACAATATTCTGCTGTTGAAAACTTAACACTGTGACTGCCTTGTTTTGTGTGATTATCCTTTCATTTGTGTTAAGAGCTTAGAACAAAGCAACATTTTTGATTAGCGTAATTATAAATGATGAAATAAAATGTGACAAACTTTGCAAAGCTAAAATGCAAAAAATATTACTGTGGACAATAATTGCTGAGGTATTTCAAAACACCAATTAAATTCACAGGACAAAAGCATTTTCCAGACTGCCAAACAAATAAATGCCTAGGAGGACATGCAATAATATAGGAACTACTGGGTTGTTTGGTTTGTTTTGTTTTTGGTTTTTTTTTTTTTCTGTAGTGGGAGTTTAATAGGTTTGCTTACTGAGGATCTAAAGCTACTCTAAAATGGAGAGTGTGTTCACCATATATGATAGGATGTATTTGTAAAGCTAACTTAATCATCTGGTCAACATTCTTGGGGGCATCTCCTTTTTCATTAAGATCAGCTCACTAGCTCAAACACATCATTATTTTATCGATGTGATTTTAGTAGTGGTGTTACAAGTAACCCAATTAAAAACTCAATGTAGTTATCACCTAGGCAGGCTGTGGTGTGATAGTCTTCTTGTTGTCTCTTGTGAACAAATAAGAAGTGATAATTCAAAGCATTTTTAGTAATACTGGCAGGGTGGGGATTTTTTGCCTGCTTCTAGCCATATTAAAACCACCAACAAAATACACACACTACATAAATGTGCATCTTTATGTCGTGTGGGAATATTGAAAGCTCCTGCCTTTTTCATTCTGGTTGGTTTCTCTGTTAAATTTAAAAGGAATGAAACTGTATGAAAGGACACAGTAAAGGCAGAAGATGAAGAATGCTTATTTTGAAGTTCATTTATGACATTAAAAAAAAAAAAATATATTGTCATCTTGCAGAACTGGCTTATTACCAGAAGAAAATATTTATCACTCTTCATTTTGTCTTTTTTTCTTTCTTTTTTTTCACTATTATTTAGCTCCAGATTCTATCTCTATTTTCACTATTATAACATTTATAAAGTAGTGGTCCCTAGAGGCTAGGTAAATCAAACTTCTATTAGGTGATTTTTTTTTTTTGCATTTATATCATAATTTGTGGTACATGGATTGACTTTATACCTGTTAGAGTCTCCAGCAAAATCTGAGGCAGGATGTCTCTGAAAGACTGGATGTGATTTACTCTCAACAGAAGTGGAAGGCACATTCCATGTTGACATTGCATTAGAAGCAGAAGAGGAAAACAGTTTAGGCTCACTCCTCTTTAATACGTTCAGAAAGCTCAGCCTAGAGTTTATGTGTTGACAACACATTTTCCCCAAAAGTCTTTTATCAGTCACAGTAAGAGCCAAAATTCTGGGCTAAGGTCACCTTTGATTTGACCCAGAGCAGTCGTATAGAAGACAGAATCACATGGTCATAACTTGAGCATTTGAACAAAATGGGAGCAGTTTTAAACTCCTTTCTTCTTGTACTCTTAAGCAATATTACCCACAATCCAGCTGCTAAACTGCAAACCTTAACTGGTTCCGTACTATGGCCATACCCATTGGAAAAGCAGAAGTCTGTGGAGGGGCAGTAGTGAGATTTAAGTTTTTTTGATTCCACAAACTTCAGGCATAAGGTGAAACACCACTGAAGTGGCTCCAGCTGCAATGGTGGTGCTTTCAAAGCTTTTTCCATTCACTCCTGGGGCACATTGCCAGTTCTTTTCTCCTTTTCGTAAGCTGTCAGAAAGTCATGCAAGTATACAATGTTTTATATTTACTACAAGGTAACAGTTAGGCAGCTGAAACCCTTTGAACAACAGATTCCATAGTATTTATCACAATTAATTAAAGGAAAAGAACAGAGGGAAAACATGTGTAACCTTCATCAGGTTCAAAGGGAATAGGTTGATGTTTTAAAGATTTTCTTACTGTTCTGAAAACCAGATCATAGATAGTTCAGAGAGAATTAAGGCTCTTTTCTTAATAACAAATGAGAGATTTTGAGGCTGCATTTCAGCTACCTGTCAAATCCCAGTTCCCCTCCCCAACTTTTTCCTCATAATGCTTAGCACTTATATAGCACTTTTCATCTTCCAAGTGCTTCACAACACATTAACTAATTAATCCTCTGAGCACCCTTAAGAGATTAGTAGAAAACGATGTGATCTCTGGCAGCCATGTGAGAGCCTTGAGCAAGGCAATGAATCCTGCATCCAATAGGGATTATAGTCAAGGTCTTCTGAAGTCCGCAGCACCCTGGACTTAGATTCTGTTGAAAACTTAAAGAAAATGTAAAACTATTTAAAGAGTAAAAAGCTACATTCAAAAACGATAGGTGGAATCGAAGGACAAAGTTCAAATTCACAATCTGGAAAAAACTTACTATTACTCCTTAGGCAGTACCTCTTATTCATCTTATAAAATCTATATACTCATATAATAGGATCTTTAAATACCTATAACCATCCTGCTTGAGAAATAAGAGTCCTAGCTCCTGTCTAAGCCCTACTGTTTACAATTACAATAGTAAACTATAGTACAGCACTGGCATGTACTTCTCCATAACGCTAAAATCTTTGTTCAATGCTTGCTGGCACTTTTTTGCCAAGGCCAACGTACACTCCCACAAAAAAATGCAGCTTTGTTGACAGCAATGCAGTTTGAATGCAACCAATTTATTCTGAGAGGTAAGAGTTAATTTGGTAGGAATAAGCCCCAAGACTAGAGAATGAACCCTGATCCAATTCAGTTATTAAGATGGATGTAGCCATCGATTGCAAAAGCATAACAATGCCATAACAATGGCAAAGATCCTGAGTGCCTGATCTGATGCTGAGAACATTCTCAGTGTACTTCAAGAGGTTTGCTTCATAAGAGGCTGTCATAGCTGGAGGAGTGGCAATCCACCTTATAATAGCCTGACTACTTCATTTCATAGTCATGCTTACCCCTAAAAGATCTTTTCTTATTTTACAGAAACATCAAAAGAAGGAAAGGAGATAAGTGATTTCCCAGAATACTCAATAAACTGATGGTCGTGGAGCACTTGTAAAATACCTGTTTTAAATAAATCTAGGTTTACAGTTCCCAGTTCTGGCATGAGTGTTCTGCATTCAAAATATCATCCTTTTCTTTCTTGGAATAATTTTGAAAATAGTGAGTCTTGAACTGGTCTTGCAGAGCAAATTTGTAGAATTCTGTTCTGCAAGGGTTTTTTCTCCACAGTGAATTTTGAACAAAAGGAAACTTTTCTTGAAGCCTCATTTTTGGGTTGTAGTCCCCAGGGAATGGCAGGAACTTGAATTTCCCTCTGTGCTCAGTATTTCCTGTTGGTTATCTCTAGAAAGCTCTCATACAATCAGCTCACCCCTCTGAAATGCCTACCTTCTCCTATACGCTGTCCAAGGAGATTTAACTACCTGCTTTCGGGTCTTGAGTTCAGTGCCGAGGGCCAAGCACCTAAAATGTAAATATGCGCTGCCTGACGGCTGTTGCGCAATCACACAACCTCCTGTGCATGACGCTCCGACTAATGCTAACATTCATCATCCGTCAGTTTGTTCAAGGGACTAGAAACTGCTAAGCAGGTTGTTGTCTCAGACTGCTAAAACCATGAATACCGTTTGAAGTAACACGAATTCAGAATGTATTGTACTCAACTCTATGAGTTTTTGTTTAGATATGTATTTCTCTCACATTCTTTTCTCATAAAAAACTTTTTATGGTGAGAGTGGTTAGACACTGGAACAGGTTGACTGGAGGAGTTGTGGAATCTCCATCCTTGGGGATATTCAAAACCCAACTGAACACCGTTCTGAGCAACCTGCTCTAGCTGACCTACTTTCAGCAGGACTAGGCTATTTCCAAAGATGCCTTCCAACCTCAGCTGTTCTGTGGCTCTACTTACAGTTTAGAGTTCAAGCCGGGCACTTTCTGAAGAAAAGAAGGGCAAAAGACTGCAGCATATTCTATCACAGAGCTTAGTTCTAAGGTTTGGGGTTGGCTTTTTTTTTACGTACTTGGTTCTTTCACATAAGATAAACTCTATTGACTGCAAATCATAGAATCATAGAATCATAGAATTGTTCTGGTTGGAAGAGACCTCCGAGATCATCGGGTCCAACCATTAACCTATCACTACCAAGTCCACCACTAAATCATATCCCTTAGGGCCTCATCTAAACGCCTTTTGAATACCCCCAGAGATGGTGACTCCACCACCTTCCTGGGCAGCCTGTTCCAATGCCCGACAACCCTTTCGGTGAAGAAATTTTTACGAATGTCCAATCTAAACCTCCCCTGGCACAACTTGAGGCCGTTTCCTCTTGTCCTGTCGTCTGTTACTAGGGAGAAGAGTCCGACCCCCATCTCTCTGCAACCTCCTTTCAGGTAGTTGTAGAGAGCAATAAGGTCTGTAGTTCTTCACTGAGTGTAGTGAAAATGTAGACAAGTAGCACACACATAGAAAACTAAATTGTAGACAGAAAACTTGGATACCTAAATCTGGAGTTGAATTTCATATCAAGTGTTGAATTAAAAACCTTTTCTGGAACTAGAATCACTACTGTCACTGCATAAGATTATAAGCATCTCTTTTAGGGCCAACATGTTATTTTAACTATTTTTACTGTTCATCCAGATTAATGAAGCATACTCTGTACCTTACTAATCTGTAGGAGTAATAAACCAAATTTACTTCACAGTAAAAAGTGCAGAACACTGACCTACTTCAAGAATAAAACTGGTTTAAACCAATGTAAGCTGTATTTTAAAATTCAGTTGCTATGAGTTTTCAATGCTAGTCTACTCTTTTTACAGAAAGAAAAGAGAAAAGCTTAAAGGTTCAACAGGTCAATAAAGATTTTTACTGAAGATTTCTCAAAATGCAAAGAACAAAAATTCACCCAGCTCTATGGTAGACTGCTTAAATTAAATGAGATTACAAGAGAAGACTTTAGATGCTGAGAAACTGAGATGTAACATACACAGATAAAGTTTCAGATAAGGTTATCTGATAAATTCTACTTTTTTCCCTCCTGCCTAGCCAAGTTTGTTATAATTTATGGTTTTACAAATTGTACAGCACAGCAACAGGATTACCAGATGGTATTCTCATCCTGATTAAACATCATGTTTTTGTGTGTTTAAATAAGGCTCTTTATTTTTTTTTCTCATTTTTTTCCTAGGAAAGAAAGCTAGTGAAATATCTATCAGGTCAGTTTTGTTTATTTGTTTTTAAAATTATATTTCATTGTATGATGCTATTGATTACTGGAAGAATCCTGTTCCATTTTAAACTAACTTAGATAATATTTTAGTTTTTTTAATGGAGCAATTGTCCAGCTCAGTCTCCAAAAGGATTATACTGAAATTGAGCGAAAACCAGGAATATAATTAAAACTAAACTGTAGTGCAGAAGCACATTATCTTTTGTTAAAAATAAATTCAGGGCAACATCAAATATGAAAGAGGTCCATATGTGAGTTTCAAAATCCAGAGTTTAAATTTTGGTTAGGTAATTTTGTTCACATTTATTCACCTCTTGGACTTCCTTTTTTTTCTCCAGCGTACATATGTTTTATTTAAATATAAGGAATGGATCTTACTGAAACATCAAAATAAAATAAATAAACCAAAAACCACCACCAACAAAAACCTTTTTTTTTTTTTCCTATCTAAAGGCAGCATATTCTCTCTTTCTACATGTAAACCATATGTCTGTATAGTTGTCCAACTCTCCATAATGAAATACTATCTTTCTCTCTATCATAAAATCCTGACTCTTCCCTTTTTATTTCTTTTTGCATCAGCTGATGTTTTGAAACACTGCATTGGGGATATAAATTTAATAGACAGATGTCCATCGGTTTAAACACCGAGTTAGAATCCAAGGTATTCAGTTGCTGAATAATAAGATTACAAAACTATAAAAGCTTTTAGATACCTCTGAAATTCCCTTTCGACCTCTGGATACAAATCTAATGGTTTTGGTTCTGACATGAAGGATGATATTTCTAATGTTTATGGCAAATTAATTCACTAGGGGAAGGTGAGTGACAGTGTACTGCCAGCGGTCATGACTTCCTACTCGGGGCTGCCATTTAACATCTTGTTTTATTTCTTAATAAAAAGAAAACTTTTTCTCAGTTTGTGATTATGTTCCCTCCAGGGAAACATACTAAGCCTTTCTGTCTGTTTAATAAAGCAAATAACAAAATTATCATTAACTATGCACAATTCCCTCCTATCAACAAAATTAAAATAATTTCCAGGCAATTGTTTACTCCCAGTCTGCATTTTGTTGACTGTAGTACTCTCCCTTTTTCATGTTCATTGTGTGCACATCTGCATGTACACATGGGTGTGTATACACAACATACATATACCTATACCCTCTGTTCTCCCAAACATACATATATGTTTTTAAGGATACATAGATTTTTGACTCCTTATGTCACATGAAATATATGCAGTATGATTTGAATGCACAGTACAGATAACCATAGGCTGAGAAACTAATCACAAACGAACACTGATAATTTGTAAATGGAAAATTATTGACCATCTGTCTTTCTATTTCTCCTCAAATGTATATCTGTTCTTGTTCTCTATTTACATTTGAAGTGCTAAAATGACTTATGAAAGACCAAATGCCACCTTGCCAGATAAGTATGCAATCAAACAAAAGTGGCGATGTGGTGAGACACTGAAATATGAATTCAAATTCTCCTTGGTGTTGGAAATAGAGTGACTCTAATTTTTAACATTGAGTACTTTTATTAAAACAGATGCCTTGTCCAGAACCATGCCAGCCTCACTGCTCTCCCCTGCTGCTATCTTTATAACATCAAAAGCAGGGGAATTTGTAAGAAACCAAAAGATGGAAAATATAAGAATATATGGGATGCCTCTGTCTTCTGTAATCAACTAATTTTGAAACTCGCAGTCACCATGAAGTGAATGACAATCTATTACTGCTATAGTTACTCCATGAACTTAAAGGCTGGAGGTCTGCATTTTGGACATACAGGGATATAACATGATAAATACTTTTGAAACAGAAGTCCTAAGCACTTACTCTGATCACTTAATGTAGGTACCTAGATTTCAAATTAAAATATAAAAATGTTATTTCAAATTAATAAATAAAAATTTTATGTGATTCTATGTAATGGCCTTGGATTAATAACTCTCGCTCATCAGGAAGAAAACTTGAGCTCAAGAATCACCACAGTCCCTAAGACTAAACCTACAACTTCTGTTAGAAGGGGCTGCAAAGGGTACCTCATGTCTTCAAAGAAAGTACGACAGAGAGGAAGCAGTAAGTAGCAGTCACTGGGCACTCCCTCCAGTGCTGGATATCTGCAGAACACCTATTATCCAGTGAGGTTTGCTACCTTTCTGTAGTGGGTCTGTAATGTTACAGATGTCACCAAGGCTCACTCAGTTTTCTGAATATTATTCTTGCTGCTCATCTGTGTAGGCACAAATGATACTGACAGGATTTGCTTGAGAAAATCAAAGGTCACTGTATGACTTTGTGGACAAAATGGAGTGAGTCAAAGTCCCAAGTAGTTGCCTCATCAGTCCTTTCAGTCAAGGGGAAAGACATGGGTAGGAGCAGACACAATCAGCAGACCAACACTTGTCTGTATAGCGGTTGTCACCAGTAAAAATTCAGCTTCCTCAAACATAGTGTCTCATTTGAGGATGAAGAAGGGCTGCTTGGAAAAGGTGAAATTCATCTCACCAAGAGAGGAAAGAACCTTTGCAAACAGGCTTGCTAAACTGGTAGGAGGTATGAACTCTGCTCATCAGGGGACAGGATCTGAAGCCCTAAAGTAAAAGAGGAAGAACTGTACCTATGGGGTAACGTTCATGAAGAAGGCGGCTACAGTGAAGACTTTTACATTTCTCCTTAGAACTGAGGATATTTTTACATTTTTTCTCAGCATAGAAGATGTTTAGAGGCTTTTAGTGAGTATCTGTATGCTAATTCTTAGAGCCCAGACAGCAAACAAGAACTGCAATTTCATGCACTATTGCTGGACTGGCATGATCAGAAGTGCAAAGACTTCGCAGGATGGCAAGACTGCAGAATGGTCATGGATAGGTCTAAGCTATTTAGGAAAGTCAGACAAAAAAGGAAAAATTGTAGTCCTTGACCCTGTTGAGTTTGTGAGCTCCATGGTCCTGAGACTATGAACTGGAGATGTGCTTGTTGAAAGCCTATGGTCAAGGTGAGAGAAGGGAGTAACACCGGTGGTGTGATGGTAGATAGAGTGTTTTACAAACAAATGGTAAAAGTCTCCTGATAGCAGTCCCTCATCCTCGTGGGAGATTTCAATTGTCCAGACATCTGCTGGGAATTAACAAAGCATTATGCAAACAATTAGGAAATTCCTAGAGTGAGTCAGTGACGGTTTCCTAATGAAAATTCTAGAGGGGACAAAAAGGGGTAATATTCTACTTGACTTGCAGCTCAGAAATAGATAGAATAGGTGAATGTGGTCAGAGATGGCAGCTTGGGTGGCAGTGACTGTGAGATGGCAGAATTCAAGATCCAGAGGGAGGCTGGGTGATAAACACCCTTGGTAATTCTTTGGATTTTATGAGAGCAGACTTTTGCCTATTTAAGGAATTGCTAGATAAAATGTCTTAGGAAGCTGCCATGATGGGGAGAGTGGACTGACTTTTAAAGAAAACTTTCTGAAACCTCAGGGATAAACCATCCTGTTGTGGAGAAAGATGGAATTTGGCAGAAAACCCACTTGTCTAATCAGGAAGAACTGAAACACAAGGTGTGAGTATGCCAGATGTGAAAATGTGTACAGGAAACAAAGGAGGAGAATAAAAATATTGCTTTAGTACTTAGGGAAAAAATCAGGAATAACAAAGCCTCACTGGAGCTAAAACTGACTGGAAACAGAGACAATGGGAAGGGATGCTACAAGTGTGTCAGCCACACAAAGAAATTCAGAGGAAATGTGGGTGTGTTGGTGAAAAGCTGGTACAAATTACTGAAGGGCAATATGGGAAAAAGCTGAAAAGATCAACACCTGTTTTTCTTCAGTCTTCATACACAAAGCCTGATCCCAGACTTCTGGGGATATCAAAATGGTTTGGGAAGGAGAGGCATAGTCACCAGTGATAGAGACTATCTGGGAGAGCTGAGTTTATTCCCATCCATGAGTCCAGACAGGAGATATTTGAGGATGCTGAAAGAACTCGTGGTTTGTGAAATATTCTGTTGATTGGAGGAGCTGTCTGACATCTACAAAAGGCTATAAGATATGCCTGTCTTCAGAAAAAGCAAGAAAGTAGAACCAGGAAACTGTAGACCAGTCAGCCTTAGCTTAGTTCCTCGAAAGATAATGGGCATTTTCCTCTTCGAATCCATTTACAGGCACCTGAAGGAAATCGACGTGGGAAAATCAATCCAGTCTTAGGGATAGTTCTGGTTCAGTCAGGAGGTAAGACTAGATGGTCTCCTCCAGACAAAATTTCTATGACTGTATGACTTCAGGTTTACTTCTCTTCCACTCATAAATAGGTTCATTAACTAAAGCAGACTAAGACAACTCATCCTAAAATACAGAACACAGGGTGGTTACTGCATTGGGATAGCAGTCTTGAGTTCAACATTCATTATCTATGGCAATTATGCATTTATAAATACCCAGAACTTGTACCAAAACCAGTAATCCTGCTCCTGCAAAAAAAAAAATTGTATCTATCTTTTCCAGGTAAATGTATTCAAAAAGAGACCATATGCTCACTTTCCATTCATTTGATCACACCCCCCCACCCCCCCCCATTCTTCTTTCATTGTCTCCTCTAATATTTTTTTGGTTTTTGTTTGAAAACTCACTAAGATACCAAATAAATTGTAGTGTATCGTGGGTCTTATTTTGCTGCGTCTGTACGAGCATGCACCATGGAGATAGTATTCAGATGATTACAAGAGCACAGTTTGAGCTGTACCTTTAGAAAAGCAAGTATAGCAACACTCAGCTATTCACTATGCACGATATTATGACATTTTAGATAGAATGCTTGACTTGTAGTTTTTCAAGTGCTGCAGATTTAATGTTCCTTAACTAATACCTTTGCTGGGACATAATGTCTTTTGTTATCTAGAAAGACTACAAATTCCTAGGTGCATTTTCTTTTACTTCACTGTAATATTAGAAACAATAAGTGCAATCTTTTGAGGTTTTAAAGTCCACTGGCTTAGGGAAGTGGGATTTGAGGATGATCCCAAATCAGATGGCTGGGCCTGTGAATGATAATCTCACATCATTATTCAGGCAGTCTGTAGAATGTCCAATTGTTCTGAGCAGTCATTAGTGTAGATATCTCTTGTGTGGTGTGCTAGTTATTGTGAATTCTGTGAAAGAGATCCAGAAATTAGATTTACTCCTCTCTTCAGACACTTCAAATCTGTATTATTGTATAATTAAACACTTTTTTTCATTAAAAAAAAAAAATTAGTCATACCACTTTCTACCTAGAAAGCTGAGAAATGGTCTGAATGAAGAATTTAAATCTTGGGTGTTTAAAATTCTAAAATCAATTCATCTTTGAAATATTCTAAAGCCAGTGCTTATGAAAGAATCCTATGGGATTTACACTCAGCAGGTCTAAATCAGTCATCTGAGGTAGTTATTATGAATTACACCAGCTAAGAATTTTTCTCTGTATTTTCAGATCGGTGTACAAACAAACTGAACACACACTTGCTAGAAAAGTAAGCTGCAATATCCCTGCACTCAAACACGCACTGAGCAGACCTTCCAGACTGAGGCACTGAGTGCGAGACTCATGCCGCTGACTCCTGCCTTTCACTTCCCCCCATATCCAGCTCACGCAGACTAGCAGAGGAATCTTTTCTGCTCTGTGAATTTTTGTACCAGACAGCCTGTCAGAGAGTTTGTATCTGAAATAGACAACAACAGGAAACAAAGAAACAGAGGAGCTGCGGCACTGTGCTTTGGCAAGGGTGGCCTGATCAGAGAAGACAGCAGAACCCCTCCCTCCATGGTTTTGTTCTATGCAACTCCAACCAAGTGATCCCATTCAATCCCACTCTGTATCTCGTGACCAATATCATCAGATGTGCTTGCCATCACTGTGTCAATATGTCACTCAGGAAGCAGACACTTGAGAAGCCTCATTAAGACATGTAAAAAAATAACATCTAGATGTTAAAAAAAATCTAAATTTTTGCCTCTGTCTTAAATGCTTGCCTCTGATGACCAACATATGAGTTCCACCCCTGCCATCAATCCCTTTTCATACATGATATCCAGGGTTTAATGTGCTGAACATTTTTGAAACCCCAGTGTAGTTAAAGAAAAATCTTTTCAAATGTAAGCCTGAGGGTCCTGCTCAAGGATATACAATAACTAGTACTCTGGAGATTATAAATTCACATATCAGATGCTTGGACATAACTCACTCCAATTATCTATAATGATCATTTGTTAAGTTAAACAACTGTGACAATCAGCAAATTACACAAATATGCAAATAAAATTGTTTCAGTTTGGCAAAAGAGAGGACATCTAAGAGAGGCGACCATAACAAGCATATCTACCTGCAAAGTGCATTGATGTCTCAGGCTGAGCCTTTCCTTTGCTGTTGTATCTAAAATAGAAAAATCCATTGCAGAAGAAAAGGGCAGAAGCTGATTCTAGTGGAAGAAAAGCCATTGGGATAATGGCAGTCATTATAGCTTTGATCTGGGTATCTCTACCTCAAACTACCTGCTACTACTGTTTTTCTGTTTTGTTTTGGTTTTGTGGTGCTTTAGGATTTATTTTTTTTTTATCACAGCAAGAAGAAAATACAACGAAGAAAATGTAGCTGCAGAGACCAAACTTGGTAGTGCCAATTCTACTCTCCATCTATATTTATGTTCAGATAGGAGTTCTAAATAACCTTCAAAGGCTTTGTCAATACTGGGAAAGGGCTAGTAAACATTTTATTTCCTTGCTCTCTACCAGTCACATCTTCCTTACAAACCACAAAATTTTAAATCAATTATTAAGTCATGTAAAAATAATTCCTTATGACCTATTCATACCTTGCGCAAACCGAAGTATTCCTTCAGGGGAAACCTGGCTTTTTTGTGTGGTCCTTGGACAAGGAATAACACAACATGTGGCCCACTTCTGCAACCCTCACTTGAACATGACTTCCATTAGTTTAATGGCAAAACCCACTCAACTTCAAAGAAAGAGAAACAACAGCCCTCCAGATCTAGTCTCTTAAGCTAGATAACTCATCTAAAATCCCATCACATTATTAAAGCTTTGACTGTATTCCTACTCAGCTATGCAATTTTTCACTTCAGTAATCATTTTACTTTCTCTTCTTGAAGTTTTCTAAAGTTGCAAAGCAGCAATACTACATCTGCTCGTACACTGTGTTTATTATCTATGTCCATTTCTTTAACTAACCCTCACTTTCTTAGTTGTTAAGTCCAAAAATCAGTGATTACTATTTTTTGGTACTTCACTATACTATGAAGCTTCTACTCTCAGTAGCTATCAGTGTAATTGAAGTACATGAAACTGTACAAAAATGTTATCTTACCAATATTAAATAAAATATGTATAATGCTTTTAATGGCCATATATTTCAGTTGGTCCTGTAGTTAAAAAGTACAATGCTATAAATGTTTGATTTTTAAGATCTTTAAATATCTTGTCGGATGTATTATTATAAGTTCACTCAGGATTTTTAGAGGAAAGTAGTTAACATTTAAGAAGATGCACAGTGTAATACAGGCTAGAAATTACATGTCAGTTTGAATGAGAAGCTTTGGCTAAAACTATAATATTTTTAGCATTTTTCTGTTAGCATCTTCATTTTGCTTAATAAACCATTTCACAATTTAACTCCTTTTAATAATGAATGATACTATCAAAAGCTTAGACATACAAAAAGAAGATTCTTGTGACTAAGGTTAGCATGTTGAAAAAATGAGACACTATTGTCTTAGTAAAAACCACAGACGTTTATCTGGGTATTATCACCTTTTTTTTGTAGTCAGACTTTCCAACAGATATTTCACTGTGGCTGAAATGCTGCTTTTTGTTAAGGAATGTAAACCTAAAATTATAAGCTTCCAGATTCACACAATGAAAAATGAATAAATAAATTATCATATAAATAAATACTTTTAGAGTCATTAATTTTACATATTTGGTAATGTTCACCTCGAGTCAAAAGACACTGGAAAGGATTAGAGAACTAGAAAAGACAGAGACAGATTTTCTCTCATCATGGACCAACTGCTGGATGTGGCCAGTTGTGTTTGCAAACAATAAGGGATATTTTCAGGTTACAAAAAAAAAAAAAAAAAAAAAAAGGATTACTTCTTCAAGTCCATTCTGCAGTTTCTGACAGCATAAAAAATAGTTCGTAATCCAGCTGTTAGAAAGCTCCCTTGATATCTTTGGTGCTTGGAAGGAGTTCCTTATTCTGCTTGATTATCTCAGGGACTTAAATCCATTCTTCCCACACTGTAAATCAATGCCTTGGGGTAGGTGTCCTTTGAAGCTGTTCCAGTTTGCTAAAGCAATTAAAATTTAGTAAAGTATAAAATATCAGCAGGTTTTAATAACACAAATTATTGGGAAACCTTGATAAAAGGTGCTACTAGACTCACCTTCAGTGAAGCCACAGCGTGCTTTCTTCACGTGCTTGTGGTGTTTACAGGAGTCGAGAGATTCAAGCTGGAAACCAGTTCGGCCCATAGAGGCTCCAGGTTAGGGTTTGACTCGGTTGCCTTAACCATCTAGCATCACTACAGTCAGGCACGCAGGCCTAGCAGACGCAACACGGGAGCTACAAAAAGCCTTTACGGAGACAGCTGATATTGTCAGTGAAACCCTTTAATCACTTGAAACAGTATATCTCTTTCAGATAAGTAGCACAGTTTAAGGCAATTGAATTTAACTCTTCCTTCATAAGCAAACACCTACATTAGACACTTCCAAATTTAAGCGTTTACAGGCTGGAGGTGAATCTTAGACTATGTTTTTGCTGCACAGAAAATGTTATCTTCTCTTTGTACGGAATGCAAAATATTCAGTACAAAGAGAGATTCACATTCCGTATATTATTAATCATAGGGTTTTTTTTAATTATTCTTATTTTCTCAAGTATGAAACAAGAAGTATATAGTAGAAGGCAGGTTTTAACATGAAGACGTAGCCCAAATGAAAATTAACTGGAAGCACAGGAAAAACAAAGTATTCCAGTTCCTTTTGAACAGCCATCAATCAGAGGTACAAAAATACAAAGTAGCTTACGCAGGATAAGAAATAATTACAGAGAGTTGGAAGTAAAACTCAGAAATTAACTCAGAGGCAACTTCAAATTTGCTAAAAATGGTTTTGAAAAATGATAAAAAGTGTCGCTAAACATCAGCTTCAGAAAAGAATATCAATTTGAATAGTCAGGAACATGGGGAAAGAACCTGGTGACCAAGTCAGGATTTCAAACTTATATTAATTTGTATAAGCATTTCAAGAAGTAATAATGCCAAATAAACAGATAATTCAAACAGAAAAAACTACTAAATAAGGTATATGCTATAAAACAGTGTCTTGAGTTTTCAGTATTTTGCACTCATGGATGTCCTATTAATTTCTTAAGAATGGAATTTTGGAGAGTCATAAAAACATTTTTGATTAACTGAAAATAAAGAATTAGACATGCAAAGGATAGAAAAAGCCAATTAGTCAACATAGTGGATTCTTTCCAATTTTCTACTCAAGTTTGGGGCCACCAGCCTTCCTGGATTAATATCCTATAGATAAAGACATTTTAGGGAGAAAAAAAAAAAAAAAAAAAAAAGTGTCATTCTTTTCTCCTAAACTAGTGCTTTTAGCAGACTTTCTATTAGACACTACACTACAGAATATTCAAATCAGGAAATTGTTCCATAATAGATGCTGGAGAATCACAGTCCAACTCTAAAATTATAGTAGGTATTAAATAACCAGCCTAGTGACAGACTAAGAAAATTATAGTTCCTTTTTATTCTTTAATAAAATGTATTTTAGCTCTTCTGAAAGCAAAAAATGTTGTTTCCCGTTACAGTAGGTTTATGTTATACATGGGCAAAGGAGTAATCAACAAAATAGCACTGCTATTTTGCAGCTAAGTCCAGTTATGTTAAACAATTGGAAATTTCTTTAAACATTGCATCTCTGTTTTTTTTGTGTGTAGAAGATCAATACCAACAATCATTTTAAACAATCCAGCAAGGCTGAGAGCAACAGTAGTGGTCTAACATAGGCTTGTCTGAGAAAAA
Organism: Phoenicopterus ruber ruber; assembly: GCA_009819775.1. Lineage (NCBI taxonomy): Eukaryota > Metazoa > Chordata > Aves > Phoenicopteriformes > Phoenicopteridae > Phoenicopterus > Phoenicopterus ruber. The sequence goes on along the minus strand of CM020215.1, from coordinate 181,031,711 downwards.
TGTTTTCTGTATCTGACTCGCTTTCTGTTTTAAAAAGATACTAAAATTTTTTATCCACCAAGTATATTGAGCTAGCAGAAGCTCTGCACTGAGAATGGAGGCATACAAAATGTTTAGCAATATATAATTTCCTTTGACATTTTCTAGGAGATTTCTTGGTCACTTTTTTTTTTTCTTTTTCTATAATCCAATACATCAAAAAATTTCCCAATGAATTTTTGAGTTCAATATTATTATAACTACATTATTGGTTGCTGTTGCTTGTACAGTGCCAACAAGACTTTTTTTCTTCATTGCAGCAAACACATTTGCTTGCATGTAATGGATATAACATCACAGTGTGACGGGTAATTTCAGTGAACAAAATTATTCATTCCCTACCTTTGGAACATGGTAAAGAAGACCGCTGTCTGGTTTTGCTGAGATTACATTCCAGATCCCCAAGGTAGTTAAGAAAAGGGCTTTTGTTCATTCATTTTACCATATCTCTAAAATAATTAGGCTGAGAATCCCATTTTAACCTGAGTTGCATAAGGAATCCAGAATGCCTTAAATGGCCATACTTCCCTGGCATAGTTTAAATGCCGGGTGGAGTAAAACTACGTGGCAATTGCATAGACTCCCCTCATCCATTATGTAGAGGTGTGTCAAGGACACTGTGATATCACACATACTTGCAAGTGTACCTGTCATCAATTGGTGTAACAGACAGTTGAGATGTGATGACAGTGGCACTTTATTAGAGAAATCCATCAACTTCCCTGTTTTAGTAGACCCTTCTTTGTTCTAGCCTGGAACTAAGGAAACTGAAGGAAAAAAAAAATACATTTTATTGTCATAAACAACCAAAAAAAGATAACATTCATTCATTTTGGTTTCCATTAAAAAAATTAAAGCTTCCTTATCATATGAAATTTTAGCACTGCTGTTCAATACTTTCAAACAGCAAACAGGACTCAAGCTACGTTGAAAATAATTTTTAGTTTGTTTCTTTGCAATTTCAAGCAATATCTTTTCCTGGAAGATATTGGTGTTGGACTCTGAAAAACTGCAATTTCATGAGGATCTATTATCCTATTAGTACTAGCAATGCTCGATGAGGCTCTGTGAGAATCATTACATTCTCAAGGCTCCAGTGGTTTCATGGAACTAAGAGAGTGGTAACGGGATTGATGGGAACCTTCTGCTCATGATGGAATGTTTCTTTGAATTATTTAAATTTTGATTTACTCCTACATAATTATGTATTTCACAGTCAAGATGAATCAATGCATTGAACAGATAAATGTCAGACTGTAATTGGCAAATATGTTTCATAGCAAAATAGAGACAGGCTCTTAATTTTAAATTACACTGAGTATTCCACAAGAACCATCTCATCTTCAACATTAGAATCCTGCACAATACTAAATTTATATTCCATTAATGTGCACATATAATAGACCAAAAATATCCCCAAATACTTTCCTTTCACAATATACTTTGCATGAGGAATAGAATTCGGAATTTATAAACCTATAGGAATACATAAGGGTGACACATAATCGAACATAAATCATTTAGGGTGAGGAGAATGACAGGTACATCTGTGTTTTTGTTGTTTGGTACAGTGAAAAGAACAGAAGTAAAATGAATAGGAAAAAATGTGACAAAATTAAAATACAGCATCATATAGCATTGAACAATTGGGAAATGTTTTCTTTTTTTTGTCCTATGCTGGATAAATTTAAGGAAGACCTTCCTTTCAGGATGCGCAAATAGATGGGTATCGCATCCTTTCAGCATGTGTAAACAGACAGTGAAACTTTATGAAAGGAGTTAATTACATTCATGATGAAACTAGAGCTCATGACGCAGCCTTTATAGATAAAGATTGGATCTTTTCCAAACCATCCTCTCTTTCAAACTGTGTTCTTCGTCTAAATTCCCACATTATTTGTCACAGTTTTAAGTTCTATTGACATAAGCATATGCTTAAAGTTATTTTTCTGAATTCAGGGCCATTGTCTTCCCTTGCTATGTAGTAGGAAGAGTAATGGAATGTGGCTTCTGCAGCGTTCCTTACTTCTTGGGATGCTGTCTCCACAGATTTTGCCTAACCTCTTGATTATCAAAAAAATAGGTTTATATTGAACTGACAGACGGGCTCCCAACTCCAGAAGCTAGTGGAATGAAAGAGTTCTAGCTTCCCTTTATTGCTGATAATCTGCCTCAAAAACTGAAAAAGTAATGCTCTGGCTATTCTTTTTCTCTATTGCCCATGTTTGTCTAAAATGAAATAAAGAGAGAGAGAAAAAAGAAACAATAAGGGCTTAGAAGAACAGTAAAGTGACATTGCTCCTTTTATGGGGGTCTGTCCTTGTACTCCAGAAAATTCTGGATGGATTATTTAGTTCAATGTTTCTGATACTATTTTCAGGTTTGAGATACAGAATTTTAATTGTTAGATCTTGATTACTTTTTTTGCTGCATGACTGACAGCAGCTACTACTGGTACAACTAAGTTTTACTTTTCTGTGTTAAGGATCTTTAGATATCTATTAGCGGGTCTTCCATGAATGGAAACCTTGTCTTCAACTTTTACAGTATGAGCTGGTCACTTAAATAACATTATATGACAAAGTCATGACTGACTTTCTTACCTCCCTCTTCCCAGACAGTTACATTTTTCAAACTTCATTATAACTTAAACGGGAAATTCTATGCCATATTTTACTTTTTTTCTCTGTCTTTGATATTAGGCAAGATGTGAGGTAACCTAAAAAGTCAGAACATGTTTTTTACAGAAAGAATTTGATGGATACAGGTTGTACAGTAAAATACAGTTCAGTTGCAATGATTGCCCTAAGAGAAAAAAATAAAAAGGTTTCATTAGAACTGTGTCTGTTTCCACGACAGACACAAGGCAGGTGGAGGCAATACTGATTAAGTCAGTCTTGCTTGTAGCCTTCTGGTGACTTGTAGGGAGAAAAAAATCTAGGGAATTATTTGTTGCCTGAACAACAAGTTTAGTGCCATTTCAAATGCCATGGGGTATCTAAGTCATCTGCCCAGGTGTGAGATGTGTGTGTATCCACATAGCAAGTTTTTGGATCAACCCTAGCTGCATAATAAGTCAGTATCTCAGTTAATATTCCAGCCTGTGATAGGAACCAATTCTCCCATATGGTAGAAAACCGTATAGGTTAAAGGTCCTTCCTTTACCAGTCCATTAGTACACAGTTTTTCTAATGGGTAGTAAAGTATGATTTAGGAGATTTTTTTGAACACTTTTATCTTTTTAATTAACAAAAAACCCTCAATGGTTGTTTACATTGCAATGTCTGAGAGACAGTATGTCTGCTTCAAATTCTATGCTTATTTGCAAGAGAGAAAGAGAAAGAAAAACTTTCTTTTTCCATGGACATAAAAGATTATTGTCAAGAAAATACATAATTTATTAAATTTTACACAGAAAATATATAAACCTTGAAATCTATCTTTGGAATACATTTTGAAATTATAAAAGTCACCTCTAGCATCGTTTCACACTTGAAATGCAATCACAGCGACCCACACTTAATAAGATGTTTCTACTACAGCACACAGTCAGTTTAACGGGTGGTAATTTGAAGTAACTTTGATAAGGTTAGGTCATAGTTTGAGTGAGTTAATCTGAGTTCAATGATAGATGAACATGCTGTGTTAACTGGTAGGAGCACGGGAAAATCAGAGCTAATAGACATTATTTTAACAAATTGCCATTTTAAATCACCTTCCTGAGGGTCTTTAAGCAGGATTTCATCAATTACATGCTTACAGCTCACATTAGTGATACACATTAAAAAATTTCCCACATGAATAATTTAGAAAAAAAATTGACTATCAAACCCCTGTGTGAGTTAGCTCTTGTCTATTTAAGCAAAGTTTTACTTAAATGATGCATGACGTGCAATATTTCAAAAGCATTCCTTCTGAGATCATGAAGACAAGATACAGAGAAAAAAATGTCCTTGCAATGGTTCTATGTTCTTTCATGTGCCTTTTATTTTTCCTGTTGTTTAGCACCTTAGTATCTTTGCTAGTTTTGTTATTTACTTCTCAAGACTGACTCGCCTTAAAAAACTTACTTTCCAGTAGTATTCCTTTCTTTGACATTTTCTGCTAAGTGAACGGAGGCACAATGTCTCTATTTAATCAATAACATATGAATGAGTCACAGAATCACAGAATGGCAGGGGTTGGAAGGGACCTCTGGAGATCATCTAGTCCAACCCCCTTGCTAGAGCAGGGTCACCCAGAGCAGGCTGCACAGGACCGCATCCAGGCGGGTTTTGAATATCTCCAGAGAAGGAGACTCCACAACCTCCCTGGGCAGCCTGTGCCAGGGCTCTGTCACCCTCACAGTGAAGAAGTTTTTCCTTATGTTCAGGCGGAACTTCCTGTGTTCCAGTTTGTGCCTGTTGCCCCTTGTCCTGTCGCTGGGCACCACTGAAAAGAGTCTGGCCCCATCCTCTTGACACCCGCCCTTGAGATATTTATAAGCATTGATGAGGTCCCCTCTCAGTCTTCTCTTCCTCAGGCTGAACAGCCCCAGCTCCCTCAGCCTTTCCCTGTAGGAGAGATGCTCCAGTCCCCTCATCATTTTTGTAGCCCTCCGCTGGACTCTCTCCAGTAGTTCCTCTTCCTTCTTGAACTGGGAAGCCCAGAACTGGACACAGGACTCCAGATGGGGCCTCACTAGGGCAGAGTAGAGAGGGAGGATAACCTCCCTTGACCTGCTGGCCACACTCTTCTTAATGCACCCCAGGATGCCGTTGGCCTTCCTGGCCGCAAGGGCACATTGCTGGCTCATGGTCAATTTGTCATCTACCAGGACTCCCAGGTCCTTCTCTGCAGAGCTGCTTTCCAGGAGGTCAACCCCCAACCTGTACCGGTGCATGGGGTTATCCTCCCCAGGTGCAGGACCCTGCACTTGCCCATGTTGAATCTCATGAGGTTCGTCTCCGCCCAATGCTCCAGCCTGTCCAGGCCTTGCTGAATGGCAGCACAGCCTTCTGGTGTATCAGCCACTCCTGCCAGTTTTGTGTCATCAGCAAACTTGCTGAGGGTGCACTCTGTCCCTTCATCCAGCTCATTGCTGAATAAATTGAACAAGACTGGCCCCAGTACCGACCCCTGGGGGACACCACTAGCCACAGGCCTCCAACTAGACTCTGTGCTGCTGATCACAACCCTCTGAGCTTTGCCATTCAGCCAGTTCTCAGACCACCTCACCGTCCACTCGTCTAACCCACACTTCCTGAGCTTACCTATGCGGATGTTATGGGAGACAGTGTCAAACGCCTTGCTGAATGAAAAGTGGTAAGAATTTTTTGTGAAACAGTTTTCAATAGAAAAAAAAATCATTTTAAAAAAACCCCACAACACTTGTTTTTCCTTTAATAACAGAAAATTTCAAAAGCTACCTGGAAGAGAGTGTGGAATAAGTTTTACACCATGTGAAGATAGCTTTTTTCCTTTTTTCTTTAGAACAAAATTGAGTTGTTTCACAATTTTTCTTGGGGGAAAAAAAAAAAAAAAAGAAAAAAAACCAGAACAAGTAACATAGAACAAAATTGAAAGATTTTTACCAATTTCTTGGTGCAGATGGCATTTAGGAAAGTTGAGTTAAGCTTCCTAGTGTTACTGATCCAGGAAGGAAACCTGGGCCTGTCATAGCCAGCAGTTTCTCGTTTCCCTAGACTAGTCATTATATCCTGACATGGATCCCTGTTTGAAACAGTAACTTATTAGAGCTTCTTTCAGGAGTCTCTTTCAGAAAGAAACTGAGTCTGTAATCCTGCATTTCAGGCATTTACAGCACTGTGGAAAGATGATGAATGTGGGAAGTGTTTGGTTTAGATACTGGGGGGGTGGGGGAAGATTCCAGGCTAAGAAGAAGATTCAAACCACATCTTTTCACATTGAAGGATGTAGCTATTCAGCTCAGCACTCAGACATGGTGACATCTAACCTTTCAAGCCCTCCGTAGATTCCAGGATGATACCCAAAACAGCAAAGGCACTTAGTCCCAGATTAATTTCTAATCAAAGCATAAGAGTTAGGAGCTCAGGGAAAGAAGTATTATTGCCACAAGGGACGAATCATTGCCAGAATGCCATCATGCAGTGATTTATATTGAAGGTGGGATAAATCATCCTCTGGAGGTCTCTCTATTCACTACAGATAAAGGGAGCCTTTCACAAGTGTAATTCTGACTTCTCTGCCTTACTAGGTTCCTAAAACTAGGGTCCAGATTAATTTCACCTAAAATGCTATGTAGAAGTACACTTGATTGGGAAATAAGAATCTTGGACCTAGAGGAACAATGGGTGAGAAGAAACCTAGATCTAGTTTACTGGTTATGCAATTTAATTTGGAATGGGGAATACTAAGTTTCTGATATTTACTTTTTTGATAGTTCAAATCTTCTTGTATATTGAAGTGAATTATATATATATGAACCCCTCTACATTATTAAACTTCAAATTATTTTACATATTCCCCACAATAGAAGCACTAGGCATTTACCTGGAAGTAACCTGGATGGCAAGGAATTTTAGCTACATAAATAACAGACTGTTGGCCTTGTGTAAAGATCAGTGATACCTGGGCTTCAGCCTTTGAAATGAAAGTCGTCACCTATACAGCATTCTATATTAAGTCTTGATCAACACTCACTCTAATATGACTTTTTGGAGATTCATTATAATTTAACTAGGAAAATCCATTGAATATTTTATTCATATTTTCAGTATTAAACAGTAGTTGCTTTTGGCGAATTTAGCAATAATAAAATGGTTTTAACTACTATGGCCTAATGAGTAATGTTTTATGCAGTAATACATATTTGAAAAGTGAAAGATAAAATAAGTTTTGGCAATGATATCTGATTATGCATTTCTATTACTAATGTAAAATAAAGAGATAAAACAATCTCAACAGATTTTTTTTATTAAATAAACTATTAAAAAGAAATTTCCATTTCACACAGAATTCCATAGAAACAGGTTTTCCATTGTCAAATGAAAACACATTGTGTAATGTCATTATTTGCTATGAAATGGAAACCACCTAAATTTTGATCAGCATTTCTGTAGGTTGTATATCTGGAGTTGGAGGGTACTTTATTTTTTCTTACTGCTTTTTAAGTCTTTTTACACAGGTTTCACTTGCAATGATTGCTGAGATTCAACCAGCAGATAAGGGGGAAAGTGTTAAAGGAGGAAGAAAATACTGTTTCAGACAAGAAATTCTTTGTCAGTACATGTAGAAATGCAGATTCATTGTGGTCATCCGCATTTTCCTGTAGAATTCCTTGAAGAATCAATTGCCCAGAGTTGCTGTGGGAAAGGTACTCTACCCTGTTGAGATTCAGAGAGAGAATCAGAAGTACTCTGAAAAGTGAGTGAATTCAGCTGGTATTTGGTGATCAGAATGATTTATTTCTGTCTCTTCTGGAGCCTTAATACCACCCTGGACATGGACATATAACAATAACTAGTCAACAGCTACCATCCACACAAATATTTAATTAGTCACATTTCTTGCTGCATGAATATGGTAAATCATTACTAAATACATATAAGTTAAGGAAAAGCTGTGAGAGGCTCTCAAGTTGGTCACATCATTATAGTATACCAGCTGTCACTTTTCGTTAAAGTAAGAATCATAGAATCACAGAATGTCCTGAGTTGGAAGCGACCCACAAGGATCATCGAGTCCAAGTCTTGACTTAACACAGGGCAACCTAAAAGTTAAGCCACATATCTAAGAGTATTGTCCAAACAATTCTTGAACACTGACAAGCTTGGGACCATAACCACCTCCCTGGGGAGCTTGTTCCAGTGCTTGAACACCCTCTCAGTGAAGAACTTTTTCCTAATATCCAATCTGAACTTCTCCTGATGCAGCTTTAAGACATTCCCTCTCATCCTGTCACTGAACACCAGAGAGAAGAGATCAGTACCTTCTCTCCGTTCCCTGTCATGAGGAAGTTGTAGACGGTAATGAGGTCACCCCTCAGTCTAAGCTGAACAAACCTAGTACTCCCTGTCTCCCCAAAAAAGTGTTTGCTTAAAAGTTCTAAGACAGAAAAATGATCTTTAAAAATAAAGTAAATTAAAAAAAGAAATATAACAGATATCATACAGATTTTCTGTAAGCAAATCTCTGTCTTAGCAAGAGGGATCTTTTCCTCCAGGGTTACTGTCAATCTTCCAACTTTGCAGCTTGCAAAACTGCAGCAAAATATGTGCCTTTCTCTATGTCTCTAGGGGAAAAAAAATATCTCTTTCTATGCATTAATTTAGAGTGTTGGCTACATATTTGTTCCTAATCTCCTCGCTACTCTTTGTGGAGGCACTATTCTCCACTACTGTCTCTTTTACTCATCTCCTCTCACACTGAAATCCAGCAGCTTGTCAGACCAGTGCACGCTCAACTGGCATCAGGGAAAGCATAATCACTTTCCTTTCAGAGAGTGTCATCTGACCCAGAATACCGTGGCGAAGAAACCACCAGTAGCTGCTTCCTGTTTTGCTGCCCATCCGTACCTTTTTGCAAAAATGTAACACAGTCAATTTAGAACAAACAAGTCAAAACAAATACCATCAATCTGATGGGTTAATCATGTAAATCCAAATATATAATTTTCAGGCTTAGCCCAGTAATATTTCTGAGAAACATGTATCAGCAATCTTCTCATCTATATACATAGAATAACAAGTACCTCACAAAATATGTACTGAAGAAAGCATCCATCAATTTCTTAAAGTTACTGTACCAGAATGAGCATTAGAATAATGATGTTGGTCCTAAATTTATTACCATTTACATTTTTGTCCCAGAAGAACCCTTAATTGACTGACAAACGTTTGTAATAACTTTTTTTTTTCCCCCTTTCTTTTTTCTTTTTCTTTTTATTCCTTGTTCTGGAAGTCAACATAAAGAGCTGCTGTTAGCAACAATGTGACTGACCTCTTCACTTGATAATGATATATGGGCAGGTCAGTATTTGCTAGGCACTATTCATTGAAATTGTATCTTCAGGTAATGAACCTTATGGCTAATTAACAGTTTAAATAATATTAAGAATATGTAGTTAAAGTCCCACATTAAAAAAAAATAATTAGAAATTACAAAAGTAGACAGCTGTGATCCTGTTGATTTAAAATTTTCCCCTTAGGAGTCTTTAAGTGGAACATGGTGTTGGGAGGTGAAATACAGGGTTTTTTTTTTAAAGACACTTATTTCAATTTAAGTTCAATCTTTTTATACTACTGATAGTGCCATTGGCCATTCTATGAACAGTTGCTTATCTCAAATTATAATGTAGCTTCATAACTGATGTATTTTAATTTCTTCTTCATTGTTTGGAGTACAACGCATCTTATGCTAAAAATATTTAGCTTTCTTCATCCTTATCTGCCACTGCCTTTTAAGAAATTCAATATTTTATTCAAAATAATATTTAAATGCATATATATATGTTCTATTTTCCCTAGTCTAATGAATTATTTTCTTATAATCTGTGTATGGGTACCGCAATGAGTCTAATTCCTTGCTCTGTTATGCCATTTATATAGTATCCCATATAGGGATGTAATGCAGCTCTTTTGGACATACTATGTTTTCTGGGCCTTTCCATCTTGCCTCCAGGCTGGACTGCAAGGAAGTCATAAGACAAGAACACATTTTTTCCAAACAATACATGCAACGGAATGATGGAGGAAGAGACTGCAGTATCTTACTGGGTGTGGATACTAACTAATGAACAGAAAGAAGGTAACGTCAAAGATGATTTCTCTTATAAGCTCTCTAGCTCTTTTCATGTATGCACTGAATGATATGAGAGAAGTATTCAAGCCTAACTTCAGGCACCTTCTTGAGCAATCCAAGTCAGAAACCTAGCTGCCTTAAGTTTGGTTTATAATCAATAGTACCTTCGAAAAGCAATTTAAATCTTGAATTTCAAACACTCTGGTAGCCATATTAAAGATTATGCCTAAACTACATCACTCTTCATTTAATCTCTTAACTTGGTCTGGCAGGAATGCTGGACAACAAGGAAAGTTCAGCTTGAAGAGGTATTTGCTCCATCAAGCCCTAAAGACTGAGAGTGCAATTTCTGGTATGAGGTTGGCATTTTTCCTTCTCTGCCTCCAATTCCATCACATAGGCTGTGTATGTTAGTATAACTAACAATGAATTAACTTCATTCTAGGTATGACTCATGGAAATGTGGCACAGACCAGAGTACAGAGCTGTGATGTATCTTTTCAAGGAAACCTTGATGTAATGCATCCTACTGCATTCAATCAATTCATATCATGATGCATTCATTATGAAGTAATAGAATACAATCAGCTTTGTGTCTGAGGTATCATAAAAATTCAGAAAGACATAAAATACCAAAGTGCTGATGTGTTTAAATTGCTTTGAATTTGCAATCAACCTCACTCATCAATTGCTTAAATTACTATGACAAAGGCTTAAGTGAATAATTCTAAAGAGTAACCAACAATGATGGAATAGTTAACTGCTTCACCAGCCAATAGATTTAAATGTATAAAGAATAGGTGAATTGTGAAGAAGGGACTAAGATCCACCTTAATGAAAAATCAACAATTATGTGAAGAATTACCTTAAGTGAGGCTTTGAAGAAAAGATGACAGTGTCTAAACAAAATTCACTAGATTATATCTGCTCTGGATTTCAATAGGTCTACCAGAAAGGCAAAAATAATATCACCTGAACTACAAGAAGGGGCTAATTCTGACCATGAAAGGCATTCTGGAAGAGTACTAAGATGAGAGAATACAAACTTCCATGCAATATATGCACAATCTACAATAAACTCAAAGACGTTATTTCATCGTGTTTTATTTTAAACACTTAGCTTAGTTACTCCTGTAATGTGAACTATACCTTTAGTTAGATTATGTGATAAAAAGGTTGTCTTCATACACAAAAAGGAGCACAGAGGAACAATGTCAGGTGGGGTAACCTGAATAATACCCTCATCCGGGTACTACCAGGCCTACCACAGGAGTGGCCGAGCCCAGGCACATGATAAACCCATAAAAGGCACATCTCCCCACACACAAAAGAAGCACAGAGGCACAGTGGCAAGCAGGCTAACCCTAGCATCCCCATTTAGAAAGAAGCCCCTGCCCAGCCCCTCCCAGGGCTGTCCATGGGGAATCTCAGTCTCATGGTCCAGGTATGACCTTCACCCCATGAGTCACTGGGAGTAGCTCTCCAGGGCACCTTTTGGACTGAGGAGGGTCACTATCTAAAGATATGCAACTCCTTACAGGACACAGGGGAAGAACATTTGGGGATTGTACAAGGTCTATTATGGGATGTTGGGGGAGGAAGCGAAGGCAGGGAAAAAAGATGGATCAAGTGGCCTTCTACGATGGAGTAACTACATCAGTGGACAAAGGAAGAGCTACGAATGTCATCTACCTGAATTTCTATAAGGCCTTTGATATGGTCCTGCTCTAGGTGAACCTGCTCTGGCAGGGGAGGTTGGACTAGGTGATCTCCAGAGGTGCCTTCCAACCCCTACCATTCTGTGATTCCATGATTCTGTCCTCCAAAATATTCTTGCCAGCAAACTGGATAGATGTGTGTTTTAATGATGGACTGTTAGATGGATAAGGAACTGGTTGGATGGCCGTGTCCAAAGAGTTGCAGTCAATAGCTGAATGTCCAAGCAGAAACCAATAACGAGTGGTGTCCCTCAAGGGTCCATGCAGGGACCAGTACTGTTTAATATCTTTATCAATGACATAGAAGGTGGGATTGAGTGCACCCTCAGCAAGTTTGTGGCTGACACCAAGCTGAGTGGTGCAGGTCATGCACTAGAGGGAAGGGATGCCATCCAGAGGGACCTTGACAGGCTTGAGGAATGGACCTGTGCGAATCTCATGAAGTTCAACAAGGCCAAGTGCAAGGTTCTGCATTTGGGTTGGCATAATTGCCAGTATCAGTACAGACTGGGGGATGAATGGATTGAGAGCAGCCCTGGGGACTGGGGGATACTGGTGGATAAAAAATTGGACATGAGCCGGCAACGTGCACTTGCAGCCCAGAAAGACAGTTGTATCCTTGGCTGAATAAAAAGAAATGTGGCCAGTAGGTCAAGGGAGGTGATCGTCCCCCTCTCCTCTGCTTTGGTGAGACCCCAGACCTTTTATCAGGGCCTGTAGTGAGAGGACAAAAGAAACGGGTTTAAACTGAAAGAAGGTAGATTTAGATTGGACATAAGGAAGAAATTTCTACGATGAGGGTGGTGAGACACTGGAAAGGGTTTCTCAGAGAAGTCATGGATGCCCCATCCCTGGAAGTGTTCAACGTTGGGTTGAACAGGGCTTTGAGCAACCCAATTTAGTGGAGGATGTTCCTGCCTATTGCAGGGGCATTGGACTAGATGATCTTTAAAGTTCCCTTCCAACCCAAACCATTGTATGATTCTATGATCTCAGTGATTTGTGGAGGAATGAGTACGAGAAAACAAAGGGATGAGGGGATAAAAGGGCCTATTTCTTGTAGAGTTGACTGGTCAGTACACTTGTCTGGCCATGCCCTGTGCCTGATCAGCACAGTCTGTCTTGTCTTCTGATTAAATTCCATTTCTAACTATTTTCCTGGGTGATGGACTGTCACTTTCCTGACTGACTGCCAGCGGACAGAGTCAGACCAGAGGTCTGTATGTTGGTGGTGTCAGCACCTGGAGTGAGTGTGGGTCTGGGAGTGAGTGTGTGAGTGCTACTGAAGGGCGAGCTGGATTAGCTGGCAAGGAGGTTAAACGGCCTGGGATCCAGGGGCGTGCTTGGCTCTCTAAGGGTGAGGCCATGGGAAGAACTGGTTATTGGAGGGGAGTCTCAGCCAGCTGCTGGAGATATTGTGGGGTCTGGGGGTCTCTAAGGGTGACATAAGTGTGTGTGTGTGTGTATGTGTGTGTGAGAGAGAGGGTCTGCACCAGCAACTGGAGTGGGGCTGCAGCCTCGGGGGGTCCTATGTCCAGGTGACAGAAAGTGAGGAGATTGGGATTCAGGTGCAGCTACTGGAGAGACTGGGATAGAGGGGCAGCTACTGGACAGACTGAGGATCTGAGCCCAGCTGCTGGAGGGGTCCACACTTTACTTGTGCACATGTGTATGTGTATGTGTGTGTATATATATGTAATGCATCTTCATCCTGCTCAGCCAGAGAAGGGAGCAGGATGAGGCCAGTGGTGTTATTTGTGTTGGTGCAAGTGCTGAGTGTGTCTGCCTGTGCTCATCTGCGTGGCTGGCCATGTATATGTACATATAAATACACATGTGTGTGTCTGCCTACCAGGAACATTTGCTCAGCCTCACTACTGGTTAGACCTGGGTGCATGGGGCTGCAGCAACCTCACCTCCCTTGTGCTTCTGTTTTTTCTGACTCCCTAACACTTTTCTTTCTAACTGTACAAGACAGGATGCTTGAACTACTCCTAACTTAGACACCTCCATTCATCACCTAAAATTGTGTTTGATAAATGTTAGCCTAAAACTCATATGGCAAGATGAAATACATAAAATCAAAATCAGATCTATTGCCTCTGAGCGTAAGAAAAGACATTTAAAGTAACAGGGATTGTATATTCCCTGCCACTGATAAACAAAATTCTTGGACTTCTGCTAGTATTTTCATATATATTTCATAAATAGCACTAGTTATTGCCACTTCAGCTCCCTAAATGTTTTTTTGTTCATCAGACTAAGAAAGTGATGCTTACTCTCTTTCTTGGATGTTGTGAGGTATAATTACTTCTTCTGTAGTATCCAAATTGCTAGTACAACAGATTATATTAGTGGAAACCACACCTATTAAAGTAAAAGTATTAACTTTTAATTTAATTTTTCTTGGTTTTGTACGTCTAAGTCAAATCTGCAATATTCCTGGAGTTTAGTATTTTATGTATTACACTAAAAGTGTTCAGATCTCATTCTCTCCAGTTCTAGAAATTGTCCAACATATGTGTTTTTAGCAGATAGCTGATGCTTTGGAGGAAGTGGGTATTTACACCTTGGTTGCAGTGTGTCGCCTTTCTGCTTCAGTGCATTGAATAGCTTTAAATCTCTTAGATCACATCATCTTGTATAATGTCAACTCACATTGGCTTTTCTGCATGACACAATATAACATGATGGGTGGTGACACAGAAAATGTAATGCAGTATGACACATCAGGAATGCAAACGGTACTGCAATTGGATAGTTGGTGTCAATTTAGATAGGAGGCTTCAAATCCAAAATGAATCTGGCAGACACTAATGGAGTGAATGTTACAGTAACTACTGTATGTGTGAAACTGTGAATTCTGCAGTTCATCCTAGTGCATTGAACAGGTGCAGAAATAAAAGTCTGAAATATTAGGAAGAACAAGTATTTGTAGTTGACATAGGCATACAGGTTTAAAGTATACTGAAAGGCTGTATACTGATTGCAAAATGTCCCTCTCCCTGCTTTTTAATCTTTTCTGTAATCATTGCTTGTTTATTTTCATTCCTTTTCTAAGCTGTGGGCTACCAAAAAAAAATTCAGATTACATGTCATTGTTGTATTAGATCACACCAAAAGTAATTGGCATCAGATAGATAGTCAAATGCAAAAGGTATGGATGGAAGAGTAGCAGCCAGTTATCCCAGAGAATACTTTTAAATACCGAACTCCTTACTGCTTAATTGTTTGAACATTCCAATGAACTTTCTACCAGATAAACCTGCTGCACAAGTAGGAAGTCCTAAGAATTTTGTCACAAGACATTCTATGCCTTTCAGGCTGTGGTCTTACTTTACATAAACAATGCAGTGTAGTACTACCATATTAGATTTGGTTATTTTTTTAGCATAAAAAGAATAGTCTAAAGAAGAAAAGGAGACTAGATACAAGAGTACAAAATATCTTGTTCTGTAAGTATCAGATGGCTGGGAAGTGATATGAGAAGTTTCTAAAGTTTTGGTTCATTTTGTTCTCTTGTCAAATGACCTGTAGAGCTGAGACTCATTGTATTGTTCCCCTAGGCAATTTTTTTTTTTTTTCCTTTTTTTGTTTTTTCTTTTCCTGTGGCAACACGTTTTCTGCCATGTGTTAGCTATTCCTATGGTTCAGCTCTTTTACAAGGTAGGGACTCAATAGTTTTCCCAAAAGATTAAAAGTATTTTAAACTATTACAGAAGTCTCAAGTTTTCTCATAATGTGTGCTCCAGAAGAGGAGAGAATTTATAAATGTGTATAGACATTGATTTTCTCCACTGAAAGAACCATTAAATCATCTGTGATTGGACTCTAGAAAAGGACTAGGTGAGAAATGTAGTGCTTTCATCTTTGGAGTGTGGGAGAGGAAAGGTCAGCATGTGGGACGGGAATTCTTTAGGGCTATACTCAATATTTCAAAGGAAATAAACAACCTCAGAAAGTCTCCTGTGCAGGACAGCAACTCAGGCGATATCACAAACTCTACTTTTCTGCTTGGAAAATGGAAAAAAAAGAAAAAGAACTAAACCAGTGTGCTACAGAATGGAGCTGAAAAGTAGGGTGCAACAGGCAGTGGCGATGCACCGTAGCTGATAAGACATGAAGAGAAGTTTAATTCCTTTTTTGTACTATGTAGTTTCAGCCCTTCAGCGAAAGATCTTTTTAGTGATAACTGCTACCCTCCTCCAATGATTCTTCCTTTTGTGGGGCTCACAATTTTTTTGCAGTTTTTTTCCCACTAAAATAATAAGACAACTTTAACAGTTAGAGGGGAAAAATAACAAAAAAGCCCCTTTAAGTGCTTTTACCAACGTTTCAAAGGCAAACACAACTGCTTCACTGTTTCTGAGGAACAAGAAAATCAACTTTACTGCCAGTTTCACCAGCAGTGATTTATTCCCCTGCTCAGTATTTGCAGTTGCCATTATTTCCCATGAAGTTAGAGTAGCATGTAATTTTTGCAAAATCACATGCAATGTTTCCTGGTGAATGTTATTTGCCATCATCGTTTTGACAGGATCAATATGATGATGTGTTATAGACGAGACCAGACAAAACACTAAAGATAAATTGTAGGGCACAGTCTCGCTCAGTGGCAGACCGTTTGGAGATGGTGATGGTCAGTCAACTGTTTAGCGTCACTCACCCGAAGAAGGGTATTTACAAGTTCATGGTTCCTTGCAGGTCCTCCTTCAGGCATGCCATCAGCTTGTTGCCTGAGGCCCTGTACTGAGTATTTCTGGATCGTAACTGCATTAACATCCCATTGCAGTCTTTTGAACAGAAGTGACTCAGCAACCACATCCTCCCTATTTGTAGAATCAAGATTGAAGACAGAGGGTAGCAGTGTGATTCCATACCTCCATGAGGTAGTATCTTATCCTAAAGATATTGATTAGCTTGGACATGACCCACATTAATCTATTAAATTACTTCTGAAGTGGCAAGTAACTGTCTATCCCTGATGGTAGGTAGGGTAAGAAGATGACTCAGTATTCTTTGAGTTGTTTCTACATATTGATTGTTACACTACTTATTCATATATTAACTTCGCTTAGGTCTCAGTTCTCTAAGTGTTTATTCATGTATGGCATAAATTTGCTTTTTCAGCCGTACTAAAGTTCTTTACAACCATTTATGCATGAAATTAAACATAATATTTTGCAGACTGTGGCCACATTTTATCACGGTTTTGAGGAAAATTGTTTCTTCCTGTGGATATTATCTAACCCTGTGGTTTCTGACTGTGAGTCTTAGTGTTGATCTGTCTTTCGTGTCCAGTTAGTATATCTATTCATCTCTTTCAAATAGCATTTCTAAGGATGGAAACTGGTTTAGCAGAGTAAAGCAAAACACAAGATGCCTTCATCGGTGTTCCTAGCCAAGTTACACTCCTTTGAATTTCAAATACCTTTTGTTACAAGTGGGACTGATTTGAACACATCAGGCTCTTAGCGAAAAGGAAATAAAATTTATTTTAGGGAACAAGGAAAAATGATCATCCACAACTAATGTTTTTTTCATGTTCATATCTCATTGTGCCTGTTCTCCAATATCCATAGATCCCTCCAAGCTGTGTGGTCAAACAGTCTCAGTATGTGACCTGGCACTCCAGGAGCCATAGTGTTGGTGAGTTTTCGTATCTGTCCAGACTTACCTTGACTGAGCCTTCTTCCTATTTTATTCACTCCTTCAAGTCATGATTCTTCTCATTGTTTCTTTACACATAATATGAATTCTCTTGGGGTTTTTTTGGTTAACTTTAAGCATGAAATGCACTTGGACTGTTACACACAGAAATACATGTGCTGTGTACAATTTTGTTTGTCTATATGGTACCAAGTCACTGGCCTTAGGAGGAGGTCAAGAGAAAGGAAAACTGTTACAGGTAGGGCAGCACTTTTGTAGAACTGGATTTACTTTCTGTTTCCCACAGCTAATTACAAAAATGACTTTTTTTGTTTCTGACAGAATCCCACCTATATTTCTTTCAGACTAGTGTTTAGCAGAAAATGACCCATTTCCTCTTTCTTTGAATTAAATCAGGCTACCACCGAATAGCACTTTGTTGTCTACATAGAATGCAATTATAACAGTTCCTTTAATCTTGAATTTATCCTCATGGGATTTTCACTCTTTACGAGAGAGGTATACAGTACTTTACTACCGTGTCTATGAATGTTATTAAATAGAAATAAATTGACTCACTAGACTGATTACAATTTATTATAAATTAGTAGTTCTTTCACATTTTGATTTATTACTCATCTGTGATGGCTGGATTTATTTTACATACCTTTAGAGGTGGGATTCAACTCCAGATAGTGATGGTTTTTTTTAATATGAACACCTGAAAATATATGCCTATGTGAAAGATAGGTGTCTACAAAAATAGTGTAGCCACTGCTGATGTGGGACTTGATTCAGCTGCTCAGATATGGTCCCTGACTACTATTCAAGATGTCCTATGGTATCCATCTTGTCACCAAGCAGCCACTCCAGGGAGGCATGCTTTTCTCATAGGTCCCTTGTCATATCTGCCAATCCAATGCAGGTCTTGCTAATATATGCAATGTCAGTTCAACAAAAGGAAGTGCAAAGTCCAGCACCTGTGAAGGAATAATACCAGACACTAGTCTATGGTGGGGGAGAACCAGCCAGAAAGCAGCTTGGCCAAAAAGAATCTGAGGGTCCTCGTGGACACCAAGTTGTACATGAGTCAGCAAGGTGTCTTTGTGGCAAAGAAGTCTAAGGGTATGCTGGGCTGCATTAGGCAGAGCATTGCCAGCAAGTCAAGGGAGGTGATCCTTCCCCTCTACTCAGCCCTGGTGAGGACACACCTGGAGTGCTGGGTCCAGATCTAGGCTCCTCAGTACAAGAGAGACATGGACATACTGGAAAGAGTCTGGCAAAGGGCCACCAAGATGACTAAGGGGCTGGAGCATCTCTCCTATGAGGAAAGGCTGAGACAGCTGGGACTGTTCAGCCTGGAGAAGGCTCAGGGGGGATCTTCTCAATGTATATAAATGCCCGCAGAGAGGGTGCAAGGAGGACGGAGTCAGGCTCTTTTCAGTGGTGCTCAGTGACAGGACAACAGGCAATGGGCACAAACTGAAACACAAACTGAACATCAGGAAACACTTTTTTACTGTAAGGGTGACAACATTGGCACAGGTTGCTCAGGGGACTTGTGGCATCTCCCTCGTTGGAGATACTCAGAAGTTGTCTGGATGTGGTCCTGGGCAACCAGCTCTAGGTGACTCTGGCTGAGCAGGGGTTTTGGACTGGATGATTTCCAGAGGTCCCTTCCAACCTCAATTGTTCTGTGATTCTGTGATATCCAGTGATGTGAAATAACCCTAAGTACTTATGACTGGAAATCAGAACTGAGTTCTAGTTATCACTGATGCCTAGGGAGGTACTATCGCATCCTAAAGGAAAAAATCTAACATTTGGTCAAACACTCCCTTCAATCCTACAGTTTATACGCCTACATGGGATTTAGTCCCTTTAGGCTTCCTTCATACTCAGTGGAAAGAAAAAGGCACCTTTTTAATGCAGATTAATTTGTCCTTTAAAAGACATGTAATTAGTTCACCTTACCGTAAAATGTCAGCCTCTCCATTGACTATAAAGGGAGCTTACCAAGAGTCACTTGGATGTAGGTATCTACTGATCAAATCATATTTGTTCAGATAAATGTGCCCCTAAGGTCTCTTCCAACCAGAACAATTCTATGATTCTATGATTCTATAAGTTACTATAACTGTGCAGAATATCATTTAATTTTAGCGACTTGTGACTGAAAATATTCTTACTGCATACCAGTGAAAGAAAATGGGCTGGATGAAGGAAAAATGCTCATTTTCATGCTTGTGTAGATTCAAGATACAAACCAATTGAGGTAGCTCTCAAAGTAATAGTTATGACACTCATGGTATTTATATATCAAAGACTGTGTGCAATGGCTTGGCAGACAGGATTTTTATGGGTTTTGGGGTGGTTTTGAGTGATTCCAAGCTGATCAGTCACAAACCTGATATGAACTGAAAGCTGTGTAGCCATGGCAGTATGGCTACACATTAGAGGTGAGTTATCTCAACTCTAGTCTTCCTTGCTCTGAGAATGACATTCTAACATATCATTGAACTAAGGCAATTCAGACTTGGGTTCCTGACCCAAGACAAAAGAAAAAGTAAGCCTGAACCTGACTGCAACAGTGGCCTCCTGTTGGTTGAACAATTTTTTTGACATGGTGATATGAGCTTGGCTGTGGAATCTCAGGAGTGTGGTGTGAAATTTTTATATGAAGAATAAATTAAATATTATTCATTAAAAACAAAATAAAGCTTTGTACATGTGATAGGATTCAGAATAACATGTGTTTATTTATTTATTATTAGGTATTATCTGCATCCCTTGAAATAATTCAAAAGTATCCTTTTGTTCTTTTCATTGACTGCCATCGATGGATATCTTTTTCTACAAATATATGATTTTACATGTTTGTTGAAAATAGTTAAAATTATGCTGTCCATATGTCCATTAGAAGCCCCATCCCTGGAAACATTCAAGGTCAGGCTGGTCGGGGCTCTGAGCAACCTGATCTAGTGAGGTTGTCCCTGCTCATTGCAGGGGGGTTGGACTAGATGGCCTTTAAAGGTCCCTTCCAACCCAAACTGTTCTATGATTCTATGATTCTATGTATTGAGTGTCCATGGGAAGGTGTTGGCAATGGGGGGCTGAATGGGTGGCCTCTGTGAGGAGACATCGGGACTGTCCCGTACCAGACACAGCTGGTTCCAGCTGGCTCCAAAGGACCAACTGTAGGGCACAGCTGAGACCCTCAGCCAAGATAGTGGCACCTTGGGGAAAGCATATTTAAGACAGAGCAAAACACTGCACCAACAGTGAGGAGTGAGGGGAAAAAAGTGTGAGAAACAACCCTGGAGATACCAAGGAGAGAGAAGAAAGAGGGAGAGGAGGTGCTTCAGGCACCAGAGCAGATATTTCCCTGAAGCCCATGGAGAAGCCCATGGTGAAGCAGGTTGTCCCCTTGCAGCCCATGGAGGACCATGGTGGAGCAGATAACTGCACTGCAGCCCATGGAGGACCCAATGCCAGAGCAGGTGGACAAGCCCTGAAGGAAGCTGCAGCCTGGGGAGGACCCATGCTGGAAAAGGTTTATCTTGAAGGACTGAAGCCCATGGGAAGGACCCATGCTGGAGCAGGGAAAAGTGTGAGCAGGAAGGAGAGGTAGAGAGGAGCTGTTACGGACTGACCACAATCCCCCGTTCCCCACCCCTCTGTGATGCTCAGGGGATGGGGAAGGTAGTGGAGCTGAGAATGAAGGAGTGAAGTTAATCCTGGGAAAAGGGGGGTGGGTGGGGACAAGGAATGTTAGGTTCTGGGTTTGTTTCTCAGTATCCCAAACTACTTTAATTGACAACAAATTAAATTCATTTTCCTCAAATCGATTCTGTTTTGCTTGTACAGTAGTTTGTGATTCATAAGTGATCTCCCTGTCTTTGTCTTGACCTATGAGCTTTTTCATCCTATTTTCTCCCCCTGTCCTTTTGAGGATAGGGAGTGACAGAGTAGCTGAGTGGGCATCGGGCAGCCAGTCAAGGTCAACCCACCATACCATAGCACCTGTACGACAACAGAAGTGATGGTTACACTGGACTTTCTAGAAATTTGCAGAATTTTCATAAGGTGATATTGTGGTTTAACCCCAGTTGGCAACCAAGCATCACACAGCCGCTTACTCCCCTGCCCGCCCCCATGGAATGGGGGATAGAATCAAAAAAAACCTCGTGGGTTGAGATAAAGACAGTTTAATAGGATAGCAAAGGAAGACACAATAATAATAATAATAATTATTATAATAATAATAATGATAAAAGAATATACAAAACAAGTGATGCACAATGCAATTGCTCCCCACCTGCTGACCAAGTCTAAAAAGCATTTGCAATTATTTTCACTAATCATCATTGCAGTTTTACACCAGGAAATTACTCACTGTGAGACGTTACTGTACCAATATCAGGCTAAATCCTTCTCCTAGTTATACCTTTGTTGACTACTGATTATCATACGTAAATCATTGGGTTACAACAGAAAAAACTGAAATCAGAAGATAGTCTTTATCTCTTGATGCATCTAAGCCAAGAATTAGGTTTATAGCAATACTAAATATTTGAAAATATATTTAAAAGAAATTGTGTTTCATTCATAGCATTCTCACTCAGGTGGGAACCTGCTGATGAGTACTCCACAGGCAGTGACTAAAGAAAATTCACATAAGCATGGTCAAGATCCCCCAAAAGAGTTTTTGTGAGAAACCATGTCTTCAAAGAAACAACTGAGTCAATTGAATTACTTAATCAACTTCTGACAATTTTTAGGCTGTTTCATATTATAAAAATAAGCAGCTCTAAAGCTTTGAAAACTCTAAACTAATACCAAAAACAACCTGCTGTAACAAAACAGAAGTCTTATACGAAGCAGATCCCTGCAAAGGCATTTGAAAGAGAGTTAGCAATAAATGCAAAATGCTGGATTAACCTTGCGTCCTTTATTAGTGAAAAAAATGTTGAATTGAATGGTGAAAGACACTTTTCTCATAATAGCATCCAGCCTTCATTCAGCCCAGAGATAGCTGCAGTCCTTGTCCTAAGGAAAATAAATGCAGATGTTGCAGTCTCCAACAGTTAGTGCACATTTTGGGGACACTGGAGATGATTACTGTCTGACAGTGCTTTGCCAAGCACACTACTCATCCGAGGTTTCATAAAAATAATAATCTGTGCACCATGATAGTCTTACACAGCTGACAATTGTTTAATATATCAGGATGGTATGCAGAAGATGTATAGAATCATAGAATCATAGAATATTTTGGGTTGGAAGGGACCTTTAAAGGTCATCAAGTCCAACCCCCTTGCAATGAGCAGGGACATCCTCAACTAGGTCAGATTGCTTAGAGCCCCGTCCAGCCTGACCTTGCATGTTTCCAGGGATGGGGCATCTACCACCTCTCTGGGCAATTATTTCACAGAAAAGATGTTTCTTTACAAAAAAAACCAAAACACAAAGAAACATATAACTATATATGTAGAACACAATAAAAATAGAAATAATCCTCAGTATGTAGCTGAAAAACATGTGCAGGGACAAATCCTATCCTGTACTCCCCTATTGCAAGGGTTTTAAATGGAGGGTCTTAGGAAAATTTATCAGACTACTCAAACTCAGAAAGTATTATTCTATATACCTTGCGTTTTGTCATAGTACCCTACATAAACACCATTAAAGTCAGTGGTTTCTTCCAGTTCTGTCTTCAATTCATTTTCATAAGGTCTCATCCTTCTCATAATTATTAATCTCTTTCAATTGTAACAGGCTAAATGAAATACTCACAAGCAGAAATGTAGGTTTTATTTGCTTTATTGTGAACTGTAACAACTGATGATATTTTCTTGAAAATATGCTAAGACTAAGGTACAGGTGTTAGGATCCTTCTCATATACTGAGGTTATCCAGAGAGTAGAGCAACATCAGTGCTTATACTTTTGATCAGCTTATTCCAATGTGGTCTAGAGATGGAGTATTATGTATAGATTCATACTTTCATTGTTTGTTGCAGTGCATTAGAAAATCAATTTCTTAGAGCAATGTTGTTGCTGTACATTCTCTATTATTTCTGTTATCAGCAGCTTTCAATAATATTGAGAATTTGTGCTGTCACTGCTCAGTGCTACACACAATGAGGCTGCTCCTGCTGAGAAAGACCTTCTGATATGAAAGAGGTGCTTAGTTCAAGCTATAAGCATTGGCATTTTATAGAAGCACGACTGATTGAACAAATAATTTTAGTGCCCAGAGAGTCAAAGAAAGGTCAGAGAAAGCTCTGACCATTTAATGATTACTATTAATTTATTTATTACAGACAAGCAAGACAGTTGTATGATGATAGAAATACTTGCTATATCATAGAAGATTACTAAGTCATTATGATATTTGGAAAAAAATAAAAGGAGATAATAATAGTGGAGTTCCTTCAGTCTAAAGTTGCAAAACATATTTGGAAGGGAAGAACAAGATGGTAAAGTAGCCAGTTCATTGAACATAACAGTACACAGACATTCATTGAGGCTGTGCAGTCCCAGTTTATATGCTCAAGAACAATAACAATGTTAGGTCAGGTGATAAGGTAAATTAGGTAAGATATGTTTTAATACTTGAGATCAGTAAACAAAACATCACTCATGTTATTGAAATGAAGACCATGGAAATTTAGGAGTTATTAGAGATATACAAATTACAGACAGGATCTTTTTGAGTGAAAGTTACAATCCCTTCTTCATTCCTTACTGTCTTTTGTGCTTGGTAATAACATGGAAAAGTCCCGTGTCTTGAAAACAAACTATTCTTTTCTTAAAATGAAAGAAAATTATCTCAGAGTCAGCATTAAAAAATTATAAGTTGTTGCCTTTACATGTTCTTTGCTACTGCAACAGAAATTCCTTTCTGTAAGGTGCAAGGAGTTTACACCAGTTATTGCTGTTTGATTGCCCAGGCTTTGTGATTACGGCTTTTATCTTGTTAGCTTCTCCCACCCAGCATTTCTCTCTTCAAAGCACTTTATTCTTTTCAGACTCTAATCCACTCATTCTTCATCTGTGCTCAAACATCACTCAAATACCCCATTACCTGTGAGACTACCATGTACCTCTGCCCCTGAAAGAAAGCTGACTGGAGAATTAGGTTACTGGCATACTTTTGGCATTGTGGTCCATCATACCCAACCAGTATTTCCTAAGAATTCCATGGCTTAAGCTTTTCTACTCCAAATTCCCATGAAATAGAGGTGAAAAAAGATAACCTACCAGTTTATTTGCATGTAGCTATTACTCCTAGCAGCTCACACATACAAGATTTAACAATAGTTACTTTTTTTATAATGAATGGCATCATTGCAGGAAAAAAGGAAAACTAGGTTGGATTTTATTAATGCTGTAGCAAATGCAGTAAAATGACTACATTTTCTTTTAAGTGACCCTTATATATTAAAGTAGTACTTTTTTCAGCATAGTTTCCCTTCCAATCAAAGTAATAAAGAGGTAAAATGAAATCACAATTACCACATTAAAGCTAAATCTTCACGTGGATCCTCATATAGAAATGACCAGCGATGAACAAATCTCCATCTCCTGTATGTGGGAACTGAGAGACAATCATCTGAATTACTGTGCCTCTCACCTTCAAACTTTCACTCTCCAAGGTCACCAACCTGTTGCACAGCACGGCAAGAGTCAGCTGTCACTCAATACAATTGACAAAAGTACAAATCTGCATTTTCTTGCAACAATTCTCAGATCAGATGATTATGACAACTGAGTCCAAGGATGAAAAAAGCTTATATTTTGTTCCTTAATAAAGTGTCTGTCATAGGCATGGACACAGTTCTGTTTTGAATGAGGAGTGCATAACTGTAATGTGACCAAGACCATGTGTGCCACTTTAAAAATGGAAGCTATTTATGGGTCGGGAAGAGGGACAATGGATCTCTTAGGTCTTCCCTCTACCATTAAATATATGAAGGATCCTAGGAAGGATGTTTTCTTTAGTAAAATAAAACTTATATTTTGCTAAAAGCAATCATACTGAAAAATAAAAAAATTTTCGTGCTTGATTCAACTGTATGTATTTAACATATGCTGCCATCTGCATGAAAAATTCAGCATTCTTATGAAATAGAGAAAAGGTCACAGAAGGTCATTTCAATTAAATTGTAATTCTTGCCAAATTAGAGTTTTCTTTGACTCATCTATTTTCAGGTAGATAGAAACCCCAAAACAGAAAGTAGTTTTAAAGTATTATTTTGGAAATTATGTGTATGCAATGATATGCAAATGAGTGGTCTGGTTGATTCATCTTCACTTTCCGAGTCTTCTTTAGAGATCCATGCCTTCCAATCTAAAAACTCAATCTGCTATATATGAGATGATTTGAGAACAGTAATGAATTACCTACATAGGCAAAGACTTTCCTGCATATTCTCTACTTAATTCCCATAAAATTATCACTGCACAACCTGCATAGAAGAGAAAATTACTATTTTTTTCTTTCCCCGGAATTTGGTTTGGACATAGCCTCAGGTTTGGTGTAGTCACTGGAGATGTCATATATCCTAATTTATAATAGGTAACAAATTCAGATCTGGTTCTCCTACTCTCAGAGGAATTTCATGTTGAGAATATAATTTAATTCTTCCTTTACAACCCCAGAAAAGGCAAAAATGCTGAACTACCAAAAAAGTCTCAGCTCTATAGCTTTATTCTATTTTAGTGAAGGTGGCAACATTGTTGCTATCCCACATTTGAAATGAAAAAAAATCTGAAAAATTAAAATGCATTAGAGCATGCTGAAAATTGGTTTTCCTCCAAGAATATTATTTTATTCCCAGTAGTTAAAATATAATTATCAAATGAAGCTGGGATTGTTGTTGCATTTGGGAATGAAATTTGCTATATTTTTATTATCTCTGTAATTTTCAAAATGTTAATGTATGCCTACATTTGCAGATCAAGTTTATTATGTTTAAGTTAATTATGTTTCCAGTTCAGATATTTTACTTTTTGTTGGATTTTACTGTGATAGTTAATTATTCTATCAGTAGATGAGACCTTGCTCCTTAGCACAGAGGGGGATACATATTTATTCCCAGAAACAGGCTTTTACGTCCTAAATTAGATAATAAAAGTCTTGTTGTATTCTGACAGTATACACTATTACATTTTATCTTAGAAATGTGGCATTATCTCAGTAATATCATGCAAATACCAAAGAAAAGAAATGGTTTTATAAAGCAGAAGAAAGAAGGAAAAAACAGTAGGATAATGTGAAAGAATTTCAGACCCTATATTCTTCAGCAACTGTTTGATAAATTGGCTAGAAGGTACAGATTATCATTAACTGCAAATACCAATGTAACAGCTAGCAGTACAGAATAATGCTAATTTTACTATCTTCAACTTTAACTTTTTTTTAACTGTTTTAACTCAAGCATCCACAAAAAGCTTGTGTTGAGTTAATTTGCATGTTGTGTGGTTTCTTTCAGTACCAATGATTAGTGAAGAAATTCTGACTTTTGACTTTTTTCATTACATTTGAGTGATGGAACTGTGAGAATATAAGTTTAGACTTTAGGCAATGACAGCTACACTTAATGTAATTTTTTTAATAAATTAGTAGTATTGCAAATTAAAAAGATTCTATGAATAATTATTGTTTAAATACATTACTGAGCTATAATTAGTACACGGATGGGACACAGTTATATGTTACTTAAATTTTATGTCATGGCATAATTGTTACACAAAAGTAACTTTAATTATGCTATTAAGAACTCAGATACATAATGAGTAATGACAGTATGGAGTCCTAATTATAAATAAGATGGGCATTACCCAGTTTTTACAAACCACCCACCAACCATTCTCTGGTTTTGGTCCATCAGTCTGTCCAGTCTTTCTATAAGAAGAGTCATATAAACCGATTCCTATGAATATCTTCTACTCCCAAATCTCTAACCTCTCTAAAACATTTGTCAGGGATCGGAACCATTCCCCTCACTGCATTAATGTGTAAAGGGGATGATGAAGGGACTGGCTAAGTATGGAAGCAAAGGATTATATACAGATGTGAACACTGACAGTAATTTGCCAAAAAAAACCCCCAACATCCTTTGAAATGTTTTCATTTTTGTTCAGCCTCTTTTCTCTCCTGCAAATCTGTTTGTTGGAGAGATAATGTAACAATGGAAAATGGCTCCATGACAAGTAAGAAAGAGTAAAGGCACTGGAGAGATGCAGAGACACAAAGGGTTTTAGAAGCAACCCACTAGGGTCCTACACAATCAGGTAACTTGGTTCCCTGTCAGTTACCAAGTTCTGCTGCCTAACTTTCATCTTTAGCTCATTTCCAAGTATTATTCTGGAATAAACCACCCTATTTGCTTTGAGACCAAACCCAGGTGAAGTTCTAAATATTACTTGCCCCAGATACCCCTCCTTTTCAGCAATAAGGAGGAGGCTGTACCAGTTTTCTCCCTCTCTGTGATGAATCTACATGATTCTCTATACAATCTCAGCAAGACTTGCATCTCAAATCTCTCTCTGTGTGTGCTGTCATCCTCATTCCAAGAAACACATATTTTCAGTATTTGCTACAAAATATGTCTCTGGGAATTGAGATATAGTCCTTCTCCCATTATGTTAGCAACTATGAAGTTTAAAACCACTTAATGGTGTACCATAATGAGCCAAGGGGGCTCCACGTTTGACTCTTAGTTTGACTTCTACACAAACTCATATAGAAGAAGCAGATATCTGACCTATGCCTGACTGCATTTTGCAACAAGAACTAAATGGAACTGGTGGAAACTGTTTTAGAAGTGAGGTGGAGGTGCTGCAACTCAAACCTGATGACAGATACACCCCTGAAGGAAGACTGGGACAAGCCCAGTCTTATCGCTGTGGGAGGGTAACAACTAACTATCCATCAAGAGGACCCTCTGGACTAAACAGGGGTGCTTGTACGCATAATAAACTAGTGTGCGCTGTTTATCAGATCTTTTAATCTGAATTATTTTTTTGCTCAAGATCAGTCGCTGTAGTCCTTCACATAGAAAAGGAAATAAGTATTTGGGGAAAGTAACACAAGTGACAGTACAAAATTCATGCTTTTTAATCCTGAAAGACTGCACTTGCTTTCTCAAGCATTGCTTAATTTACATATCAAAAAGTGTTTTTGAAAGATAAGAAATATTCCAGGGGAAAAAAAAAAAGCAACTTCTGTGAGATTGTGAAAATAATATGTCAGTTATTATGATGTTAACTGACAGTTAGAAACACATTTAATCAGAACTAGAGAGAGATTGTCAACTCATTCCCATGAATGAACCTATTTTGCATTCATTTTTAATGATTATTCAAACAGAATGTAATATTATATAATATAAATTTAGCATCCATCTATCTATTAAATTCTATTGGACACAAAATGTGAGGTTTTCATATTACATAATTTTCATCATGAGCAGTGTGACATCTATACCTGAGGTCACAGGGTCTATTTTAGATATTTGGTTTATCATGAAATAAATTGTACCTAGTAATTGTCTGTTTCTCTCAATAGATTATAAAGCAAATTTGAATTACCTATTCATGAGTAAATACACTTAGGGTGAAAGAAGCTTACTCAGCATGTCTGAACCTTCTAATAAAGTATGGCTTAGATTCTCAGGACTCTGCTTCCAACCAGGACTGTATTGTTGCAGACAGGACTGAGGCTATGTGTTCTCCAATTTATAGGGAAGGGAAGAAAAGAAAAGAAAGGAAAAAAAAAGAAATAAGAAAAAAAAGAAAGAAAAAAAAAGCTGTGAAGTGAACTTTCTTATGGCTCCCTTGAAGTTTTAAAACGGCACACAAAAAAATAAAGACTATTGATGGTTCCAACTAGGATATCATCTCATGCTCGGAAACATCAATATATTTTTTTTAAGTCATTAGGATAATATAAAAAAAAGTTCATTCACAGTTTCATCATAAATAGTTATTGCAAAAATAACTGCTAGATGTAATAATATTCTTACATTATCTTATCATAAAATGACTTACAAACATATTAAGACCCTTTAATGGATGGTAATATGAAACACTGTGATAAAGCAATATGCACATTTTCTTAAAACAGTATATGTGCCTGCTATACTTAATGTATGACTTCAAGTTATGAAGTGTACTATAGAGTACCATATAATTTGATAAATATAAAGAATTATGTACACAAAACTGCACATACAGTATAAGTAATTTCCCTGAGGAGACTGGTGACATAATAATAAACCTCAAGAACTCAGCTCAAATGATTTGTTAATGTCACAAGTAGCCCCAAATGGAATTACAGTTTCTTATGTACACTCCAAGTGTATGCAATTTTTATAAAATAAAGTAAAAGAAATCATTCTTTCTGATCAACACCACTACTTTAAAAATAAATGTAAGCAATATTTTCTCCTTGCCATTCCCTCGAACTGCTCTCCTTTCTCCTCTTCTTCTCCAGTCGACTTTTGTCACTTTCTCATTCCACTGTTTCTTCTGCTTCTTTTCTCCCTATTCTCTATCCATACTTCTCAATCCTCTCCAGCAAATAATATTTTCAATCAAATCCACTTATTGCCATGAATTTCCCTAGGGGAGGATGTGAATCAATAGCAGATTAATGTTATTCAGAATGTTCAGTGAGCTACTAATAAAACTATTGAATACTCACAAAAGAGAGACATTTCTTTGCAGAAGGAATCACATTTAAAGATATTTTCTAGGGACCTACCTGGGATAATCCCCACCCAAGAAAAAAGAATTGAGTAATTCTCTATGGTATTGCTTCCTTTTCCATCAATTATTTCTTATATAAGGCCTTAAAAATGAGAACAGGTTTCTGTTCTTCTCTCTACCTTCCAGAACCCACAGTTTAATATGTTTCCTTCCCTAATCGAAAAACAGTCACTACTTTAGAGTTTTAAGGGAATAAGCTCAGAATTCACTCTAAACGGGTTATTTTCCCTCTCACCATCCATAATACCAAGAAACACTACACCTGAAATGAGTATTCAATATTTGATTATTTGCTCTAAGTTAGGGAGCAAATATACTGCGCTGTGTTTGAAATGAAATGCTGTTTGCTACTGAAATATTTTTATTGCTTACAATATTTTATTATTTAAATTTCAACCATTTGTTCAAATCAGAATGCAATCACCTGTGGCATATATACATTATAGTAAAAAAGAGTAAAATTGAAACATGAAAAAATCCTTATGCACAAAACCTAAACTCTTACCGTACTATAATCATGTAATAAACATGTATGATGGATAGGTTTTCCTTACAGTCCTTTTTCCTTAAATCTTGTAAAACTTATTGAATGTCAGGTAAAATGTTCTGCTTATTCAAAGACAAAAACCAAAATTTATGTTTCATACAAATATGTCCTGAGTACCATATGCAGTTCTTCAGGTTTCAACCAGGATGTAGTAGAGCTAGAGATGGCAGAAAAAAACACCTGAAAAGATCAATTAGATGGAGTTTCTGACTTATGAAATGATATTAAAATGTCTAGGGCTCATCAGTTTGGAAAAAAGATGACTGAGAGGAGGCAAGACTGAAGTTTTCAGAATCATAAAGGCAGAGGTTAAGATGAGTATGAAGCTATTCTTCACCAAATCTTGCAGTGCTAGATCTCTGAGGACATTTGATGAAAGGAGGACAAAATAATTTTAAAACACATAGAAGAAATTTCTTCTCTTACACAGCAGGTAGTAATGAACTTCTGGAACTTTCTTTGCCACAGGGATTTTTGGTGCTAGACAACATCATCAGGTTCAGAAAAGGATTAAACAAACTCATGGACAACAAATTCCTAGACAAAGGCAGAGATCTGCCCTCTAATATCCTACTGCAACAGTTGTGAATGCTCAGGGGAAGAACAAGGGGAAGAACAGCAGAAAGTGGCCAGGTTCACGTGCTCTACCTAAGCAGTGTCACCTACTCCAGCCATCAGAGACAGAAAGTTGGGGTCGATGGTTTCTTTGTCTGATCCAGGCATGGATGAGCAGGACATGTTTTATGTTTCTGTGTAGTGTCTCAAAGAAATTTTTCTCATTTTATCAAGATGTATGCCAACTTCAAAAGCAACTTAAAATGTGATACAACTTTAGCATTCTCTCTTAAGAAAATCTAGGAAGAAAAAAAGAATTCATGGCCACTATGAAAGAGACTTCTTTTTTTTTTCCCTTTCAATTTAGACAAGTCCAGCTTAGCTGAAGTAGTTCTAAACCGGAGGTTGTCTGTTGCAGACAGAGTATCAGAAAAACATATAATGAAAAGTTCTACCTGAGCTCTAACTGAGAATTTTTATTAGGTTCAATTGCGAACCTTAACCTGTCTGGGAATGCTACATATTTTTAGTTGTTAGTAAGGTGGTTCATCTGGGACAAAAATTATTTCTTTCTTTATTTTATTTTCAGAGATCTCTGAACTATTGCTTTTTTTCAAGACAGTTTAAGATACATCCCTTGAATGAAAAATTAAAGTTGCAATTATTATTGGCCAAAAAAAGTTTTAAGGTATGGAAAATGGGATTCTGTCATGGGAAATGCTAACCAAACATCTTTTCATGCAACACCAGACCCTTTAAAACATTTGTGGATACTATTCGCATTCTTAATGATCCAGCATTTTTTTATAGACATTTCAACACCATCAAAACTCTGTTTAACAAAAAGCAAAAGAATAAGATGTCTTTGTTTCACATTGAATTAAAAAATACACAACACAGTCTTGAATGAATACAACAAAGACAAAATAAAATGTATGTATGGATAGTGAAGTATTTAAAAATACAGTAATACAGGTAGACGTTCAAGAAAAAATGAAAAATCACACTGAAAATGTATTTGTCTTCTAAGACTGTAAATCAAGATCTAAGCTGAATCCTCTTAAAAGAACAGTTTCCAGGAAATCCATCTTAGTCTACATCATGACATTGAAGAAGACTAGTGCAACAAATAAAATAGACGGCAAGTGCAAAAATTACTTGGTTGTTCTAGATAATCAAAATCACAATTGTTCTGGAAACTGATTATACCTACTTTTCTAGTTACAGAAGTTATAGAGAATTTACATTTTATATAACCTACATGGTGTACTAAAATACACATTCGACAATGTAATAAATTGTGCTTCTAAATCTCCACACAGACACAAAATCTTGTACCACATTTTAAAAATGAGTCATTTATTTGCAAAATGTAGTATTTAATAGGGAGCATTTTTATTCTTTTAATATTAGGAATATTAGGAATATTTTGTCAGAAAACTAACTAAATAGACAACATGCTTTTCTTTAACTGTTTTTCAGTCCATTTCTTCAAAATAAGAATGCTAAAATTACAAATGTTTTCAGTAAGTGTGCAAAACCAACCATCAAAGGATTAAACATTTCTATGACATAAAAGCAAAGTGTTTCCCATCCAATCTATTTATTTTTGAGCAAATTATTGCAAGTGGTCTGCATTTTATGTTTATTGATAATCTTGTCATCTTTGAGGCCTGTTATTTAAGAAAACCAAGAACTAGATTGAAATAAAATGTTGAGTACAGAAAAATAACGCTAAAGCTAACATATCTGACAAAAAATTGTATGCTACCTTGTGCAGAAGAGCTAATAAAATGCTGTCAACTTAAATATTACTTTTTGACAGTTAATTCTGCTTTTTTTCAAACCATGATAAAACATAGCAAGAAAGCATGGATATTTTAATTTCTTTTTTTTTTTTTTCTTTCTGTTTTATATTAATGTAATTTACTTGAATGATCATTCAGAAAATATTCAACTTCTTTTTAAAAAAAAGGCTTACAGCAAAACAAGCTCCCTGAAATTAATTTATTAATAAACAGAATCACATTTATTTATGCATTTATTTGTTATATTCTTCTAGATTATGGTGGTGCAAACTCCAGGAATCATGTACGTTTTTTTTGTGAGAAAATAGTATCTTTTTAACTTTGAAACCAATGTAGTTCTTCCAAGTAGCTTAACAGCCCAGTGCAGTCTCACAAAAATTATGTTTTTCTAGTGTTTACTTATTCTGGTCTGCTGGAAACTTTTTTCATGGATTGTTGGCACTTAGAAATTCTTACTGGAGCTATGACTAGAAGCACAGTGCAGCTACATGCTTTTTTTGTTTCTTCTCATTCAATTGTTTAGAATATGAAAAGGCATTTTCCATCTTCTACTTTTGTTTTATTCATGCAGCTAATATCTGGGGGTCTAAATGTATGTGGGTAAATGGGAAGGACTCATTTAATATCACATAAACGTCTATGCGACTGTTCTGACAAAGTTGCCTAAATGACAGTATTTGTCTTTATGTGATTTGTAGGCACAAACTACTGAGCAACTAGTAGACAAAAAGCAAAAAAGATTTTTTGAAAGAAAAAACATTTTGAAATTTCTTTTTAGAGACTGAAATTTTGGAAAAACAACAATGAAAGCATATTCTCGTACTTGTGCGTTTTCTTGCTAGATTATTTCAAACTGGAGGGAGGTGGAAAGCAGAATAATTTAAATTGCTCTAGAAGCAAATGCATGAGTATATTGTTTCTTTCTTTTTTTTTTTTTTTTTTTTTTTTTTTGGTTAGAGAATCCACCAGAGAGTATCTTCTTCAAAATTCAATTCATCTTCTTGAGTGTTAGTGTTTGCTCTGGGAGCTCTACATTATTGGATTTTATGGTATATGTTTGGAGCTATATATCTCCCTATCTCCCCAGCGTATTCACATCAGAAGAGTCCGTGCATGAACTATTCTACCTAAAGGCACATATAACATTCACCTCAACTAGTCTTCTAAGTGAATGTCAGAGTAGAAGAATCTGATTCAGAGATGCACAGACCTAAGAACACTTTTTTTTGGTAACCTGTTAGCTGTTTTGACAGAGCTAGATGAGACCATCCTGAAGAAGGAAAAATGAGATCTTCAGAATGTCGAAATATTTTATTTTTAAGTCAGCACTTGAATAATATTCTGACCAAGGAAGAAGAAGGTCAGATGTAAATAACTTAGTTTAATCAAGCTACAGCTTTATTAATTTAGCTCATTTGGGAAAGATCTAAAATTATTTTGTAAAATACAGGTCATTATTTCGTCTAAAATCATTCCACCTGGGAAAGTGCTGACATCAGTTCTCATTTCTCCACTGCTGGTCTCTGGCCTAGGACTCATGTCTATCCATTCTCCCATTAAACTAGCAAATAAGAAGGGGAGAGATTGTTTTTCTCCCCTTATGCCCCAGTTTTTGATATATAAGCTTAATGATCTCTAGAATCAATGTCCTACGACATTCCATTCTCCAGTGCAACTTCAAATTATGATATTTTTATTATATTTGAGTCATTTTGTGTATCTTGCAAAGCAATTCACAGGGCTTCTAAAATGATAAATCTAGGCAGCCCAATCCACTGATGGACAAATTTTATTTTGTATTATAAATATTTTTACATATAAATTTACATGCACAAATGTTTACAAACACACACAACTATGTAAAATTAAGCAGTAATATGTAGTCTCCACTGACACGCTACTACCATTCCATTGACCAGATATCCTTGGAATATCAGGAGGGTGGAGCTCATATACTCCAAATCTGAGGATGCAGATCTTTTAAATTCAAACTATTTGCAGTTTGTTCTCAGTTTCCCTGTCTGGTCGCCTTATAAGGTTTCCTGTTCCTTGTATGAGGCTGGTAACTTTTGTTCATCTGTCTTGAATGACTCGGTGTGAAATAGAGCAGTATGTTGGTGCAGTGGTTTTTGTTGATTTGTTGGCTGATTTTTTTTTTAATTGAAAAAGAACATGCTTATTTGGACGAAGTGAGAGATGATATGGTAAGAAAAATGACATGAAAGTTAATACTAATATTGTCATCAAATTAGGTAACAGCAAATAAAGAGTAGAATCTTAGTTTGTTTTTATTTTTTGTTATTTTATTCTTCTGCAAATTATGTTATATAATTTGATTATACTTAGTTGCCTGGAAATTCAGACAGATTTAGTTTAAATGCTGTTTTATATATTATTTCTATGGTATTATTCTTCTTATAGGAATATGTAGCAAGCATTCAATTCACAATTTTTAAAAACTGGTAAGTGATTTCCAAAATTCTTTTGATTCGTACATATGTACTTATACATTAGAGCCAACAGAAGATTAATCCATGCAACATATTAAGTTATGTCAACTTAGAAACTGCTGACCTACTCAGCATGGATAGGGAAGGTGAAAGAAATCACTATGCCTAAAGCATTTTGAGAAGTGAATCAATCTTCTCAAATCCCCAAGTAGACTAGCACAGTCACTATGTCTAACCAGAAAATTGATCCTATGCGAAGATGAAATGAGTGTCTGATTGACAGGAAAGGGTTTATACAGCTTCTAAAATGTCCTCGAGAAGCAAA
Organism: Phoenicopterus ruber ruber; assembly: GCA_009819775.1. Taxonomy (NCBI): domain Eukaryota; kingdom Metazoa; phylum Chordata; class Aves; order Phoenicopteriformes; family Phoenicopteridae; genus Phoenicopterus; species Phoenicopterus ruber. The sequence goes on along the minus strand of CM020215.1, from coordinate 180,996,079 downwards.
GGCTAATGTGCAGGTTTTTTTCAAGGTTGCCTTTCCCAAATGCTAGCAGGGGAAGGGGAATCCATAAAAGCACCAATACCCTCACTGCAACTCTAAACAGAGTCATGACTTCATCCATCATAGATGCCTCAATGCCAGATAATATTTCATTATGGAGGGGCACTAGCTATTACGTAGTACGTATTCTAATTTAAAAAACCTGCTCTACTGCTGACTTTTATAAGACTCGTCACAGAATGACTTCATAATGAGCGTCATGGTTTAACCCCAGCCGGCAGCTCAGTACCATGCAGCCGCTCGCTCACTCCCTCCCCCTCCCTTCAGTGGGATGGGGAGGAGAATGGAAAAAAAAGTAAAACTCGTGGGTTGAGATAAATACAGTTTAATAGGACAGCAAAGGAAGAGAGAATAATAATAATCAATAATAATAATAATCCATACAAAACAAGTAGTACACAACGCAATTGCTCACCATCTGCTGACTGATGGCCAGCCCATCCCCAAGCAGTGATCTCCCCTGACCAACTCCCCCAAGTTTATATACTGAGTATGATATCATATGGTATGGAATATCCCTTTGGCCAGTTTTGGTCAGCTGCCCCAGCTATGCTCCCTCCCAGCTTCTTGTGCCCCTCCTCGCTAAGCCCTTGACTTAGTATAAGCACTATGTAGCAACAACTAAAATCATCAGTGTGTTGCCAACATTATTCTCATACTAAATCCCAAACACAGCACTATATCAGCTACTAGGAAAAAAATTAAGTCTATCACACCCAAAACCAGGACAATGAGTAACAGTGAGAGAAGTAAATGTTAGCATCACAAATCTTGTGGATAAATATGATCCAGTTTTATAACTGTTTGCTCACTTTTCAAATTTTGCATATGAAAAATGGATATGTAAATATCAGTTGTGGTTGGCAATAACAGTAATTTGAACATTCAGAGAAAATACTGGAACTTTATAAATAAATATATATTTTTAATGAGAATGTCCAGTTTCAATGTGTTTTTTTAATGTTTCTTGGGTCAAGAATAGAATGACTGAGTTATTTTTGTGACTGTCTTTTCTCAGTGTTTAGGCCTGGACATCACCATCAAAAGCAATTATTTTAGTCTCTGGGCTGTGAAATATTCCCAGATAAATGAGTGTGCCTGTCTGTCTCTCATGTTCTGTGCAAAGTATATATTTCACTTTCCCATGACTAAAGCAAACCCCGATCTATGTAGCACAGAACAATTTAGTACCCCGGTTTGCATTACAAACAATGTGTCCAAGAAAACTGGCATACCTTCTAGCACCAATTAAGAGGTTAAAACTGCATCTTACTTCAGTAGTGACAGATGCTTTGTGCATATTGAGCATAGTAATCCCATGATATTTGAATAATTAATATATTGAAGTATTTGTTTCATTGCAGCAGAGATAATAATGGAGCCCATAACAAGGAACACTATGAAGATTTTCCTCTTGCTAGTTTAAAACTTGAAAACTTAAAAATCATGCTAATATAGATGCTGTTTTGTTATGTTGGTATTACATTATTAAGAGCCACATAAACTAAACATGTTCTTCAAGTTGTTTAATGAGTCAGGATAGAATTTAAGCACATGTTGTCCTAGACTGGAGTCACTTTTCTTTTCTCTATAATGGACTGGAAGATGGCAAGCTGTTCCACTGAAAATGGCTGAAATGCATTTTAAAATTTTTGATAGAAGCTTAAATGAATTTCTCTATCTGGATAAATTTTCCATGGTCATTAATTACCATTCTTTTACATACAGTACTTGTAGCTGTGAGATTCGAGGATATTGGCCAGACCTTATCTGTAGGTAAAAGCGGTATCTTATATAAGGCCTAATAGTATGGCTAGAAAGAAGTAGCCAAGACTTCAGGAAGGAAAGATCTTCAGGACTATGTAAATAAATTACCTCCCTAAGGCTTACAAAAGGATATTGGCCTTTACGTACAAACTTTCTTCTAAATACTCTACCAGGCTGCAGTTTTAAACTTTGTTATAAGCCTTGCAGACTCCAGTAGCTCTGCTTCTGCCTCTTGAACCATGTAATGTCCCATACAGACTGTGCTTTCACTTATTTCTAATAACACAATGTATTCCACACAATCTTGTTACTGCTGGTTGCTGTGTCGTATTAGTTAGGATTCTTCACTGCATATATCAAGTGTCACTCAAGTTAACTGTTTTTAATTTGTTAAGAATTGTGATATAGGTCCAGAGTCTCATCTGATCCACCATTTAAAAATGAAATGCTGTGGATTTCTGTCCTTCAAATAACAATTTATAATGGATATATATGGTTCTAAACTTCTGCATTTTTAAATAATGAAAACATTTTACCAAGTTAAACTACTATTTAGATATTTTTAAATTAGTTGTAAATATAGGACTAATAAGAGGCTTGGGTTTCTTTTCATTTGTTTGTTTGTTTATTTTGGTTTATTGGGGTTTTTTTACTTTTTATTCCTTTTTCTTCTCTGTATGTTTTGACTGCTTTGGAATTCTCAGCACAATATTATACAGACACATTTGAGCTCAGTGGCTATTTCTGAAACTCCTACAGACAAATCCAGATTTGAATGCAACTCTCTGGGCACCAGATGTATAATTTAGCAATCAGATTTTGTATTTGCTGCAGCATGACCTTGACATCTGTGTGCATAAAGTTTGCAATATTTTGCGCATATTTTAATACCTAGCAGTAGATACTTATATGAATTTAACATTGGAATCTATGTAACCATGTCTGTTTGTTACTCTTATGCATATTAATGACTATTCACTACCAGTATTTTTCTTATGGTTAATATACAAAATCATAGATATTTGTCGAATGTACATTAGATTTTTTCCCACCAGTAGAATTTGTTTCAGCATTTATTGTCAGTTAGTATCGTCCAGAGTTGTCCTTATCTTACGTGGGTATATCTTCCTTAAGGTTTTCTTTTCCAGTAAAGAGAATATGTGCAGTTTAAACATTTGTATGTGGATTGGTTTTGGTTTATTTTCCTCCTTTCACCTGAAGAAATCTCCACAAGATGCACTTGACTTTAGGATGACAAAGTGCAACTTGTAGTAGATCTTACTTAAATTAAACTTAAACCCAGGATTCACAAGAAATAAGTGAGGACAGAACAGAGACCGAAGTCTTAATCTACAAAGCAGAAATCTAACTCACTTGACATGCAGTATCCTACTTGGATGTCACCAGATGGTTTCAAACTGTAGCAAAGGTTGAATTTCTTTGACATTTGAAGCACAGTGGTCTTTAACATCTGCTGCCCCTTGATGTGTGCTTGACAGCTCATTTCAGCAAGGGATACACAACATCGTATAGGCATTTTTTTTCCAGCTTGTACAGCTGGGAATAACCTGGACCACAAAGGATAATATCTTTTAAAGTATTTGGATACACCATCATATTTGCTAGATTTTTTCAATTGTTTCAGCAACTTCTAACATTTACAATTAGAGGTCTAATCTGCTATAGAATAATTAAAAAAAAAAGTTTACACAATAGCATGTTCTTTCCATTGTTCCAAAATAGTTGAACTAAATACTGATTTTCTTGTATAAATGTCAATCATTTACAAGCAAATTGCTTCAGCAGTAACATCGATGGAAGTAAATAATTCTGGCAGAAAATATTGTTAATATACCATTTATTGAACCATGTTTTTAATTCTATCCTATTGTTGTATTTAATTTTTTTTCTTCTTTTCATAAAATAAAAGTGAGAATCTAAGTAAAAAAAAGGGATACACAGAACCTTTGAGATCTTGTCAACATAGTAAATAAAATTTGTTAAAATGTGTGTTTTAACTGTGAACTTTTATTGGTTTTTAGGTGTAAGTAGCAACCAATGCAATTACTTAAGACAACTTTAATAAGATGGAAATACATTGAATTCATGACTGTGCTCCCTACTTCCTTTTCCTTACCAAATTAAAGACTCTCATCCCCCAAGGGGACCTGGGTCAGTGAGTTGAGGTAAATGGCAGAACAGTACTATGTATTCATGAACTTCTGCAAGAAACATATCCCAGCTGTGAGATTTCCAATTTCTTTGTTAAACGATGAAAGATCTCCCCCATGTAGGGTGTTACTTTGTGGTTGCCTTCAGCTGGTCTAAGACTGCTCTGCCATTTTGTGTCACTCCACTTACTGACCCAACTGAAAACTCCCCATGGTGGATGGGAAGCGATGGTTTTTATTTTATTTTTTTTCCAGACAATCAAGAATAAAAGAAATAGGAAAAATGAAGATTAGCAGATGTTAATTTCCTCTACTAGCCTGATCTGCAGTATCACCAAATTCTTTTCATCAGCTTCCCTGTTTTGAAGAATAATTGTTATTCAGTTTGGCTAAATTAACTGATTTTTATGACTACTATTATTTATACTTTTCGGTGATCCTTCTCTAAAATGATAGGTAACTTTTTACCGAAGAAGCTGAACAAACACAGTTGACATAGGAACCCTACCAGGCGAAGTCAAATTTCTGGGTTTTTTAGATATAAAGTTCTTACAAAAGCATCCAGTCTTTACAAATGATGACAGAGTCTCTTTATTTTACTCTAGAATTGACACTTAACCCACTAAATTTATTTACTTCAAGGCAAATTCATTGAAGAATTTTCATAAGAAATTGGCCGTGGCAGAAGACATGTCCCCTATAGGTCTTTTGTCATATCTCTCAGTCCTGTGTCATTTGTCTTAGTCATCCTGGGTCATTTCAGATGGCACTAAACATCAGGGTGAGGGTAACTGCATTAAGCCAGAAGTACAACCAATGAAGGCTAAAAGTTGATGAATCTTACTCACAAGTGATTAATTTCAATGGCCATCTACTAAATTCAAGGGATACCTAGTAACACAAGATGCATGAGTGACCTTCCACTCATAACCATTATGTGTTTTTTGAGAACACAGTGATAACTGCTGTATTTAGATTATATTGTGCCCTGAAATGTATGACCTTACAGCTCTGAATTCTAATGCTAGTGAAGTTCCCCAGGTGCGTTTGATTCATTAGTAGAGATATAGCCCAAATAGCCTATATGTTATAGCCCAAATAGCCTATATATTCAATCAGTCTGGAGAATTTTGTGGCACTGAATGTGTGCCGAATAACTCCACATCATGTGTGCAATAGATGAAACCTGTTCAGTGTCTATTGCCTGTTAATGGTAGACACCCATTCAATGCCAAGAGCTGGGGCTTTGGCCGTGCAGGCCCATGCATTAAGACAAAACTGCTACTCATGCTGACTGACATGCATGATCATTTTGTTAGTGCATGATTTTTTTTAAAAAAATCTGATCTCTGCAACCAATCTTTGTCATAAGACATAATATAAACATTTACTTTTGTCTGTATGGGAGGAAAAAATGTCATTCAAGCACTGTCAGCTTTAATCCATGACTTTCTACTGTCTGCTGTTGTACACACTGAATAGATATCTAGTTCTTATGCAGATGATACCTTAGCAAATTTAAAATCTCAGCTCTTACATTCCCTCAGAGAGATTTTCACAAGTAAATACAAGACTTCCACTTTGTCATATCAGGCTTGCTTAGCTTTATTATTATCACATATAATCTTCAGGCATGCAATAAATCAGTTGTGCTGTCTTTGAGCTCATTTTATCCATGTCAGAGTTTCTACCCTCAGGCTTTCAATCCTAGCTTATGTAGTTTTTACATGGATGAATAAAGTTCATGAACTGCGGCACTGAGTGTTCCTCGATTTCCAAATTATTCCTTTTCTATAAACTATGTTTTTAATGTTCAGGGTTTTAAAATGTGAATATCACAAAACTGTAAGAAAATGTTGAGTCCATTTTATTAATTGCTTGTTTTTTCAGGGCAATACTCCTGCAAATTGTAGCAAAATTATGTTTAGATGGTAAAGAGCCTTAAAAATAGGCTTTAAGTAAATATTTAATTATTGACAAGTCAGGACTATTTATTTTGTATTAAGTATTTGAACATTTTTGATAATGAGCTACAAATCAACAAATCATTAACTACAAGATTAACCTAAAGCATGTAAAAAAAATCCCTTGATATTAAAGAACTTAGACCATTAAATGGCAAACAAAACCAGTGTAGTTTGGAAACTGGTAGCTCTTGCTTGTGTGCTGTTCTGTTTCTGCTGAAGGCCTGTATACGTACATAGGTGAAATATTCATATGTGGATCTACTGTTCGTGCCTCACCTATTTATCATCTCCCATGTTAAATCTCCTTAAGTGTTTGGGAGTATTCAGGGAATAAATGTTTCCTCTGCAAACTTCCCACAAACTTGAATCTTGCTTTACTGAAGAACTTCTTCACTGAACACATTTATTCCAGCCTTCTGAGAGTCTATGGGGCTGGATTTTCTCCCTAATGTATTCCTTTCCACACTAGTTTTAGACCGCTAGATGCTTCTATATTTTAATAGGAATGTGGTCAATTCGTAGTACATGCCACTACATCAAAATTACGCGTTGTCTGACTCATGTAATTTATTGAAGAGACAGGAACTTTTAGTATTTCTAAATGTGCATAAAAAAATGCCACAACCATTGGCAGTAGGGATATAATACAATGAATCACATCACACATCTGGTAGACAGATTCAGAGTTGTTTGAAATTGCCAAATGGTTTCGATCGCGAATGTAATAGTGGTCTCCTGTGACAAGACTTTAGACAATTTAAGCTTGTATGTCTTGCTGTTATCTCTTAGTACCTAACTCTTGAATTTGAGAAGTGAAACAAAGGAAATTCTTCTAATGCACGTTTCTAATATGGCAGGATGGGCCTTCTCTGACATATTCATGTCTTCATCCAAGTAGATTTCTTAGAAATGGTGACTAGGTTTAATCCATTAAACTATTTTTTCAAGTATTTGATGATTAAAAACAAGTTTCCAGTTTGTTCTTGTCCTTTTTAACTTAACAATAAAAAAGTAACTTTTTTTTTGTTTGTTTAAACTGTGTTACACTTGATTTGCAGAAAACCTTGTAGGTTTTCCTGAGGTTTTGTGAATAAAAAAATTAAAATATTATCTTCTTCCTTCAAAGATTAAGGATAATGTGGAAGTGATATCACCTCTCTATCAACATAGAATTACCTCATATCTTAGAGTATGAACAGAAAAAATTACCCATCAGACTTTTTTTTTCTTTTTTTCTTTAAAAGAAAGGGGAAAAATTACAGTCCACTAAACCAGCCTATAGTATGTTGGTTGCAGTCAAAGCTACCCTCTATCTTTGATAAGTAAATGATTGAGAAAAGAGCTGAGCTCAAAGGTATGCACAGAACTAGTAAAATCAATAGAGAAATTAATCTACTTGTAGGACAGATGTTCAGAAAGTGCTTACCTAAGTTGCACGTAGAGTAGATGATGAACACAGGTTTACTGACCTATGCAATCTAAGATAGATAAAGTTTAACTATCTGTCTGAAGTTAGTTGATATGATCTTGTCTTACACATCTAAATGTGCAGACTGCTAACTGTAGTTTGCTCATGAAGCTAGTTATGAGGGAAGAAACGCGATGTCTGATATAACTAATGCTCAGCTCTGTACAACATACAATTTTAAACCAAAAGCATCAATCTGAACAGGACTGAAGTGCCATAACTAAAGAAAGGAAACATCAGAGACAAAGCAGACACAACCAAGAATACGGCTGACAGGCTGTGGCCAATGGCACATTCTGCATCTAATAAATTGCCCTTTTCCAGTTTTATTATTGATGAACTTCAGGGAATAAACCAGACAAGACAAAATAAAACTTGAGAGTCCAAAATGGTAAAATTGGATGGAACTCCTATTTGAAAGATATGCCACTGCCGTCTTCCATCATTGAAATATATTCCTGTTTCTTATTCACTTCTCATGCCCTTAACAGTAGTCACTGAAACTAGGTTGAAAAATTAATGACACTGCAGCCGTAGCTGTAAAGGTAGCTCTGAGTGCTTCCACTGGATTTTGAACTGCTCTTTAGACACAGCTTGACTGCAGGAGTGGAAGAGAAGAGAGTTTTATAAACAAATTACGTTAGTAGTCTACACGTAGTTCCACGTAGTCTAGTTTGTGGATGACGCGTTTGGCCAGTCACTGGTCTTCTGATTACCTCCATGTGAGGGAGGGTAGTGCATAGAACTACCACATCAGAAAACTACCACATCAGTATTATCATAAAATTCCAGAATGTTTTTTTAAGTAGAACAATTATAAATCACAGGAATTAGTTAAAAAATACAAATATAATTAAATAATGAATATTTATAATAACTAAAATATAGTTTAGGACTATTTTCCTGTAGTCTAACTTAAGTAATGCTAATCTATTCAATTCTCCCCATGATGATTTTTTATGTAAAAACAAATCTTGCTAAACTTTTTTTTCCATGACAGAATCCATGACAGAACTCAGTTGAAAAAAATGAAGTGAAAACACTGAGTGAATGAAATTAAATGAAATGAAGGTTTGATGCCTCAAGTTTATACAAACATAGTACAACAAAAATTACATTAACTGGATCTATAATTTTTCTACAGAATGAATTCCATGTAAGCTTTAAGGTACACTTTTGACAAAGTTGCAAAATGAATTAATTTGCAAGAGTTTAAGTTTGCCTGTTGATAATCATTCTACTTCAATCTCTGTTATGTTTTTCTTACTGAGGAATTTTGAAAGAGTGGTACAAGCTAGACAAGTGAAAATGACAGGCATATAACATGATTTAGTATTTGCTGGATGATGCTCCTACATTTGGAAATCTAAAATGAGATTGCATTTGGTAAGGTTTGTGGATGCAAGAGAAGGCTATTAAAACAATTTTTTTTTTCTGAAATATAATTTTTAGGCGCTTTTTTTTTTTTCATTTTTTAAAAAGACTCATTTTTTGTGCTTATGGCATGCTAACCTAGAAGTTAATTTATGAACAATGTAAACATTGCGAAATCGGGAAACAAAATAAGGTTTCATCCTGAATCTTTAAATCTTGCAAGCCCCTTACTAATGTATTCATATTACTTATATTATGTAAAACCAAATAAAAGAATTGTGACTCCACTAAGTATGGTCAAGGAGACCACTAAAAGCCTTTACACAGAAGAGCGTTTGTGTTTCAGAAGCCTATAGCAATGGCACAAGCAATTCCTCCTTCAGTCCCCTACTTCCTCCGCTGAAATGATCTTGCAGGGAGGGTGAGGCTTTGAGGAAATGACTCCACGGCAGTTTTGACCATGCAAAGAAAAACTTCCAAGAGAGGATAGTTCAGGGATATACTACCTCTGGTTAAAAGCATTGCATTTAGTTGCTCTTTATGGAAATTTCTTCCAAACATCTCCAGCAAAGCATGACCTCTAGCCACCTCAGCAGGACTTCACTTCAGCAATGAAAAAATATGCTATAGGACTTTTTTTTACATCACTTAGATATTTCTTAAAGTAACAGAGGGAGCCACTGGACAAAAAAATATGCACAATGAGGAGGATGTATTCCCTTCAGTTTATTTTACTATTCTGCTGATGTGCCCTTCGGCACAGATACTGGTTTCATAATTCACCTTTCACATCTATTTCATGTAGTTTTCACCTCAGCTTGGAGGATTTTCATTCAAGTGTTGACCTGACCCTTTTGAACTTGTGTGATCTGACTACCACAGCATAAGACAAAAAGAAATTTGAAACTGTAATAAAGAATTCAGTTTCATTTATGCACTATAGATTTTTGTTTAGCTTCCGTTTCCTTTTCTCTTCCTTGCTTGAATGCCACATAATGATAAAAATGCAGTCATAAGTCAAAAACAGACCATAAACTCTTAGAACATTAGAAGATTATGTATTATGAAAACTTTATGCTGTTTATTTCAGTACAGAAAGACTAAAGGAAGCATGACTCTATAATAACTCATACATATTGTAAGTTCCATCTGTTAGTTATTTGGTATTGTTTAATTGATGAGTCTAAGGGGTTAACTCAAGCAGAAGCTGACATCATATAGAGAAGAAGGGAGACAATGAGTTGACAGCAGCTGTTCCAGCAAATACCTGAGACAATGCAGAAAACTAAATGCTTTGAAGTCTATCCTTGCCCTCCTGCTGAGCTGGCAAACTGGTTTGATCAAGCTCCAGTCACAGGTGCAAACAGAAAGATTTTCATTAACTTTATAAAGGGACACACTTCCTAAAGCCGGACTCCAAGCTTAGCTGAGACCAAACTTCCACACCTGAGATCTTCAGATAAGTTTGGCCTGTGTAACTGTTCAGGTAGGACAGATATGCAATAAATCTTTTCTCATATTGGAACTTCTTTTTTAGTTGTTATTCCTATTTTAAGTTCAAACAATGTTTTATTTGGGAAAGGCTGTTTCAGATCACTGTATTAACAAATTCATTACAGCTCTGAGAAAGCTCGCAGGCCTTAAATCTATTTAGACCTATTAATTAATCACATAAAGTTCAGTAAAAGGATTAGGTCAAACATAACATGCAGTTCCGCTGTCCTGCAGGTCTTCCCACACATAGAGGTCAAAAATACAACTAGATCTGATATCATGACAAGGATGACCTACATGTGAATGCATAATGAGACAGGGAATTATGTCAGTAAATAGAAGAATATTGTTCTAGCTAGTGTGTAAAGTGAGAACAAACATACTTGCATATCGATCACAGATTCAATGAAAGAAATTTTCAAGCACTACGAGAGCCTTATTATTAAAACTTTACACCACATAAAAACACGGTTAATATGTGATATGTAGCTTTATTCTAGAAAATAAAAATCTCTGCTACTTAAGAGTTCTTAAAATATACCTGTAGTTCTCAGATGGTTGCTTGCTTAGCAGTTTTTACTGTTTAGTAGTACAATAGTGAGCCTGTGAACAGATCATTTGGTGTGTTTTTCTTCCCTCATTCAACCTTGAGAGAGCTACAAGGGCGGAATCTATTTGGTGACAGTGGGATTCATCTAATCAAAACCAGACATCTAAGTAGAAATGTTTATGTCTGAAATAATCATTCCAGACTCCTGTCATAGTTAATAGTTGGAAAAAAAGCACTTGTAGGGTATGATTTATACTTGTAGGGTATGATTTATTTTATTCTAACATAGCCATGTAAAGTAGAATAGAAGAATTCCATGTTATTGCCCAAGACAGGTTCCAGTTACTGTGGAGTTTAATGACATTTAGAAAGAAATTAGCATGTTGAACTCAGGAGGGCTGCAGAGTGCTAAAATCTGTGTAAAAGCCTTAAAAAGCAGCTTAAGGTCCTGAGAAGTTCTGTCTGTGAGGGGAAGTTATAAAGCTACCACGTGCCAGCCTGGTGCACCCTGAAACCTGGGGTCTCTGTCCCGGGTCAACGGACATGGCTGCTGTTTTCCCATATGAAGGTTTGTCCATTAGGGAAGCTGAGTGTGTATTACAGAGAGACACATACACACACTCTCACACAGAGGACACTAACACAGCTGGTCACATCTAGTGCCACAGGGTGCTGCCTTTAACAACATCCACACAAACACTACCAAGACTCATGTAAAACTTAAGTAGGGATGGCAAAGTCCTGACCCTCCTCTCTGCCTGCTCAGGATTGAGGTTCGCTAGTAAAAGCACGCACTTGCACTCTCTAGATTCACAAGCATACCCATATTTGTGGATCCTTCAAATATCAGCACAGGCTCGCAGCCTGTCTAATAGCCCTGCCCAGATCCTGGGCCCTCACACCCAGTACACAGGTGTCCTCCTACTCACTGGCTAGTCCAGCATGATGTTCACTGGCAAACAGATGCACACACTCGCACACTTGACTCACAAGCACCCCAATACTCGCAGATCTCTCAAATATCATCATGGGGTCTCAGCCTGGACCCTGGGTACCCTTACCTACTCAGACTTTGAGACTTACCAGAAACAGGCTTTCCTCCTACTTGTCTGCTAATCCAACTTGAAATTTGCTACTGAATGACACATATACGTAAACATACATTGAGTTAAAATCACTAGGTGAAAATATACGCTCTGGTCCCTCCAGTTGCTGGCACATAACTTTGCAGCACTCACAGATGGGATAAATTACACTGAAAGATATTTAAGAAAGGATTTAATGAGAAGATAGGACAGATTGCAGTGATCACATGCAAGGCTCAGTCATACAAGCATATTGACTGGTGCTTGCTTGTATGTGACCAGCTGCTTATATCCTCCCTCCTCCCTGTTTTCTCACACTTGTTCCTCCTTGATCTGCCCTGATTTCCCCTTTCCCCACCTCTGGTCCTTCCCTTAGACAGCCCAGTAATAGGTTTTACACAGTTCCACGAGCCCCTTCAAGTAGTCCATGTTAAGTGTCACAAAGTCCCACAGGGACCCCTCCAGTATCCCATAATATTCATGCTAGTCTTCTTTCTCCTTTCTTATCAGCTACAAAGTTCAGGTCAACTCCCTTCAAGGCTATGCCTGAGTGTTTTCTTAATGGCTCATCAATCAGCCGGTGAAGAGTTCTGGTCTTTGTTATTGCCTCTGTTATCACCTGCTCCTCAGGTTTGTGTATCTGTGTGTTTAATTTATCACTTTCTTCGTTACTTGTTATTTCTTTTATACTGAACAGTCCTTAAACAGATAACTTAATGAATCAGATGCTTTCACATTCCACATTCCCTTACACTGCCTAGACTAATTTTCTAGTGTGAAATGATGTTTATTCTAGTTGTCTTATCGTTACTGGACATTTATTGGAGCATGCTCTGGCTCCCACTTGAGGCATAAATCCATGGACTTTTGGGGGCTTTTTTTTTGTTGTTATTTTTCAAAAGGAAACCAGAGATGGACAAGAAGTAAGTTCTGCCATAATCTTCTGCATGCCCATCTCTAATCTGGTTTTGGTTCATTCTTAGGTGTCATGACCATATGTAGTTTAGAATTGACTGGAAGGTTCACACAATCAGTAGGCAACAGATGGGTCAGAAAAGTCTATTGCTGACAGGAAGCCAACAGGAGGTCACTGTAAGAGAGGTGTCATCAACAAGAAAGCAAGCTGCAATTGTGAATGAAAGGAATTAAGTATTTTTAAAAGAAAATGATCTTTTGCTATTACTGCTGAAGTTATTGTACACACTTTTTGGATTTTGCACTTCTTATTTTTTAGTAATCCTAGCCAAATAATATCTTGGAAATTCTTTGTTTCTGCTTGGACTCTTAATTGTTTCTGTTGAGCATTGTATTTAGATTGTCCCACATGGTTATGTATGAGTTCATGACAAAACAATGAGTTTGCTGCATGATAACTGGAAAGAATTTGTATGTTGTAATTTCGAAAGCACAGTTCTTACATTATCTCATTTGCAGTAGCCTGTCTGGACATTAATGCTTAGTTATGGGCTTTTTTCTGGTTGCTCTTCATTCAGCTTAGTAGTAACCTTGTGTTTTTCAGGCAAAATTTGATTCATTTCTAGAGGCCTACTTGATGAGAACTTTGCCTTTGGACTAAAGCAATGTAAACATTAGATTGAATGACAGTCATACAGTCATAGAACAATGTAGGTTGGAAGGAGGCTGTTGATGCCACAAAAAGAAGGGGAGAAGTGAAGGGAAACAGCTTATGAGGGAAAGCCTAGGGAAATTTCTGGAGAGTTTGTCCTGTTATTCTGACTATTGCTGGGAAACTAAATTAGAGTGATGAGACAAAATTCTTCCCACCTTTGCAGTAAACTTTATCCAAACCTCTGCTTTGATGACAATAGCAGAAGCAACCAACCTAAGTTTCCAGGAATCTGTCACATGGGTTTTTTTGCAGGAAACATAACAGGATCTGCTGTTGCCCCAAGCAACTCCTGTTTTATTAACACATAACATTATTTCTTGTCCTTTCCTTCCATCTACATTTCCACAACATCATTGATCTCCACAACACATTCCTGCACCCACACACTATAGGCTCAAATCAGAATTACAGTGCTTGCAGAATGAAGTTTCTAACCTTGTTTTACTAGTGTATCATTTATCTTAGCAATTGTATTTGCAATCTAAAAATTCATAGTACATGTTGCAGTTCATCTTAACAATATTCTTGATATTTGGGATTGGAGGAGAAAGCCTTGATTGTTGAGCAACTAGTACTGAACTCTTTAATAATTAGCTAATTTACTAAACTTAAGGTTAATATCAGTTAAGACTAATGGTGACAAGAAAACTATTGGAAGGCTTTTTAAGACCCATGCTAATATAGGACGGAAACCAGTCAAATTATGGCCCAAACCTCTTCATAGCTAATTTATACTCATTCATTCTGGATTAGTGTTATCTTTAAATAAGTCTTTATCCCCTTACTTGTTGTGTGTCCCCCCCCCCCAAATATATAGGGAAAATTAATATTTCCTCTTTTTTTGGGTTGGGTTGGGTTTTTTAGGTCAGTACAGGCCTTTTTGATGTGTTCTTCATTCATTTTCTTAAAATATCCCTTCCCTCCGTTATTCTCAAAGCCTTTCTCTACACCTGTTACCCTCTTAGCCTCTTGTATCTATCTATATGATGTTTACTTTTCACATGCAAATTTCAAATTCGTTCCGTACACAATGACATTAATACTTCCTTAGCTGTATTAGGAATACATTACTATAGGAACACAGTTTCTTTTTTTTAAACAAAACATTTATTTATTTAAATAGCTGTATCTTATTTATGGCTCATAAACATTCATAAACATATGCATTGATATGCTTATTCCATTTCTTCTGTTCTTGTCACAATTGATGAGTCCCCATTTTATATCTTCTTGTCTTTCTCTACATTTATTTTGATCCCATGAACCTGTAACGTGTAATAACTAGCAGCTCTACAGGCCATTATCTTGCCTGCTTCTGCTGCTACACAATTGCAAATCCAATAAGATGTGAAGAGTAAGGATGGAAGAAAAGGCTTTATACATATTTCCTTGGTTTAAAAAGGCCAAAGACTCATGTGAATTCCCTGAATTTGTTCATTTACTGGAGTCAGGCTTTCCCAACTACCTGACAGTTTGCCTGCTAATACCTTGGGGAAAGAAAGGAAAGAAAACAATGCATTTCAAAAGACAAACTGGTTTTGTTCTGTAACAAATAAGAAGTGACACATCACACTGAAGACTCAAAGGGCTGCTTTGTATACCAAGCAAGTTTTGCCCACATAATATTGTATGTTCAGCCTTTGGATCGGGGCACCTTTAAACAGAAGAATTCAATCCAGCCTTGCTGTTTCATATTCAAAATACCTTTTAGTACTAAAAACTCTTGGAGAAAATACAACTGTCTAATAAACTTAGTGTCATCCCCCTTCATAAAACATAAGTTGGCAATTTTGCTTATAAAATATTATACATAGCTTCAGTTGCAAGTCAGATAAATTAGATTTTTTCATTACTTGAGTGTAACAACTTCCATTACAGAACCTGAACAAATTCAGTAAGAACGATCTTCTTATGCTTGGTCAGGATATTAGTGTGTTTATTTTTTTCTTCTTCAGATCTGCAGTATGTACCTGCAGATAGAGAAGATATTCAATGCTTGGTTTTTTGATTTCAATGAAATGGATTTGTTTCTGTGTGAGACTGAAATATGATCATTTTAGAACAAAAAAGAGTGAGTGAAAAGAAAGATGTCTTGGACCACAAGATCTGGACAGGCATGAAGTTATGAAAAAGTAAGTAAAAGGATATGAAATAAAATTCAAAATGTTGTTATTTAATGCATGAAAAATAGATTTGAGTGACTATAAGTGGGAAAACTTCAATAATTTAATTGGAAATGAAGATGTTTTAAAGTCTAGTTCAATTCATATTTCACATATTCGGAAGCGAAAGCATAGTGAAGTAAAAACACTAAGTGTGAGATCAGACATTTTGTTGCTACAAGGTACAAAAATAGTATGGGTGATGCTAGTAAAACAT
The DNA here is from genome assembly GCA_009819775.1 of Phoenicopterus ruber ruber. NCBI lineage: Eukaryota > Metazoa > Chordata > Aves > Phoenicopteriformes > Phoenicopteridae > Phoenicopterus > Phoenicopterus ruber. The sequence goes on along the minus strand of CM020215.1, from coordinate 180,980,137 downwards.
GCTCTGTATTTGTATATGATAATGATATTCTGAATGTTTTGATGCAGTATTACGCCAAAATAATATTGTTCATCAGGATTAAGTAATGTACAAGGAGGTTGGCATACAATGAGTTAAACTGAGATTGCTATATTGGCGGCATCATACTCTGTATATTAATGAGAGATTCCTTCATTATCCTTTTGTAAATCTAAGCAGGAGGAGCAACCAAGAAAAGCTCTGAATTACAAAGGATATGTTCACTAATTTTCAGAGTATTTTCTAATAAGCAGGAATAGAAACACTTAGCAAACCAGAAAGGTTTTACTTTTGTTTCAAAAAGTTATATACTTAACACTGACAACAAGAGTAAGATTTAGCACACAACATCTAAGCTTTAAAATTAAGTTGTATTAATGAAAACCTTAACAAAGAAAACTAAATGTACTCATTTTTACAGAAATAGTGTCTTTTGGTTTAGTCTCATTCACTCTAAAGTTTAAAATAAGTATTCAGAAAAATCTTTATTATCCTTCATCTTTAAAAGGAATTGGATAAACAGTAATTTGGAAATAGACAAATTGTCTTGTACTGAACATATATAGAAAGAAATTAAAGGAAGTGCTTGTTGCTTGGAGGCCCATAGATGTTAATTTGAATAAAGGTTAAATGGTGTCTGATAAAGCAGTTCCAACATGATTTCCATGGTTATGGATATCTTTTCAAATGACAAAATACTTTTTCTGGAGAATTTTCACTACAAAATCAAATATAATTCATACCATTTATAGTCCACATAATAAAATATAGTGAGTAACTCATTTTGTAAGCAGAAATGTCTAATATATGGTCAGAAACTAATTAGGAATACAGTATTTCTTCCAGTAGAAGGTCTCTATTGTAGTGATTCAGCTTCCTTTTTAATCAGTGTGCTAAATTAAGAAGCCTTTAAAATATTTCACACTGAGGTGTCACTACATAGTTTATGTTAATGTAAAAATAAAAATGATTTGCAAAGGAAAGGGTTTCAAAAGTTTAATAACCTATATTTAAAAGGATAGTCATTTTTATTACTTGCATCAATTTCAGAGTTAAGGCATCTATTGCAATTATTTATACGGTGCATAGCAGTGATACTTCAAATACTGTCACCCAGGTCTCTAAAATGTTAAAAAATATTTTTTAGTACATTCAGTATCAGGAGCTTTATAATCCTACTACTCTAAGCTAAAAGGATAAAAAAAATCCCCTACTGATATTTCCCACAAATAGGAAACGACCATGTGGTGAATAATTTCCTTAGGAAGCTGTGCTGACACAAAAAACCCCTTATGTGTCAATCTTTTTAACTGTTTTGTTGCAAACTCTAATAATGTCTTAGCTATCCTTGAAAACTTTGAAAAAAGCTTAGGTAACTAACCTTCTTCATATTATTTACATTACTGCATTGGTCCCTTTTTATTACTGAAATTACATTTATGTAATTAAAAGCAAAGTACTTATTTTGCATTTTACCTTTACTAACTCCTCCAGGTCCAAAAAAAAAAAAGTGTCTATCATTATGACAAAACTTAATAAAGTCACAAAGGGGAATATGGCCATTGTGGTTTATAGTAATTCTCAAGGCTCTGAGGACACCAGCAGCCCTCCCTGTCCCTGCCCAGCCTTCGCGGGGCTCCCCCCACCCTGCCCATGGCCCAGGACCCCATGTCAGCCCCCCGGGGCCATCAGCCCCTGCCCCAGCAACACAGCAGCAGGGCCGGTCTCCAGCTCCCCACAGCCCTGCCCTGCTCAGCCATGGGTCCCACTGACCTGGGCCTACCCATGAGCCCACGTCCCAGCCTGGCGTCAGCCTGTCCCCATCCCCATGGAGGTGCCCGATGCCCAGGGCTGGGGCTGCCCCTGGTGCCCCCTGGCTACCCTGCTCCTGGCTGGGGTGGTGGGATGGGCCCTGGCTGCCAGGCCCAGCCCTGACGGACCCCGTGGGATTCCCCTTTGGGTCCCTGGCGCTCACCGTACCCTTAGATAAATACAAGCCTTAGTGTATTCAGTAATACAAACAAGAGGTCTAGGAGTATGTCAAGGTAGCAAAAATCGCCAGTCTATCATACACTTATTTACATCCACACATTCATGTTTTCGGAGTTCCTCCCTGGAAGGACAGTTTTGAACTGTCCGTGTTCTTTCTGACATATAAGGATAGAGTAGGCATTTGGGTTAGGAAGTAGGACTGGACCTAGAACCCTTCTGGTGCATCACATATGTTGTGAAAATTTTTCACAGAGTTTGGAATCCAGTTATCAATCACTAAAGTATGTGCGTGACTGCAGATCTATGGGTGTGCTACGTCCTTATGACTTCATGGAACTGCTCACATTTAGCTTGAAAGCTGTGAAGGCATCTCCTCAGTTTATGCTGAAAGTTTCTTCAGTAAACTGGCTGACTAGTTAAAAAATTGCAGAAAAGCACTAAATGCTGACTTTGTTGACTTCATCTCATCTAAACTGCCTATGTTGCGTTTTCTGACATGTCTGCATCCGTGTCCTTAAAAAGTTTTAGAAAGGGAATGGATTTTTTTCCTCTACCAAAAGGTACTATGCACTGCATAGTTACCTCATATGAGAACTTTTTCTGACTTATAACTCCAGATCAATTTTAGCGCACTGCCAACTGAGTCCTCAGTCATCATGGGTTAATTTCACAAGCAGTGCACAGATACCATAATCCCCAATTAAGCATCCGTAGCTCTTCAGTGTCTCTATTTAAATTTAGCAACAGAAAGTAGGTACTAAGTTGAAGTGTATATAAAGACACTGGATCAGTGTTTCTACCTTGGAAATGACTGGTTCTTGCCTAATGGGTTTTAACATGATTTGAAAAACAAGTCTTCCCTTAGAAATACGGAAATTAATTCCTTCCCTAGCTCCCAAATTTTTTAAATGAAATCCTTGCTTTCTGGTTAGAATTCTCACAGAAAAATCCCCCAAATCAACCACAAACCAAAATAAAGGCAAACTGCAAAATATCTAGCCATTTGGGCCTTTTTGGGAAGCAGAATATGACAGTGCAAAACCTCCTAAGAGCAAGTTTGAACGTAGAGGCATACAATAGGCTACAATATTTTAAAAGTGTACATGCTTCTTTGTGTAGATAAAAAAGGTGATGTCTTCGAAATTACAGGAAATAATAAAAATCTTATTCCCTGTGTCTTCCAGTTGCTTCAGTTTGGCATGTTCTTCTCTTAAAGGGTTTGTACCTTTCAGAATGGCTTTCAAAGTAAATATATGATAGATATCTTTGTCAAAAAAAGCAGCGTGATTCCATGTTCCAGTTACTATAGGTCAGCATCTATGGTCCCTGGATGCCTGGGACCATAAGGGCTCTCTCAGCAGTCCCAGGGAACAGATTGGCTATATAAACAGCACCAAACCAGCACACGCAGAAAAAGAGAAACCCTGCTGCTTCATTATTTTTCCTGCAGCTGTATGGGCTGTCTCGTGCCTCGCTTATAGTTTTATAGGGAGTAATCATATTGAGAACACCTGGGGTGACATGTAATTACAGCATGATTGTGTGGAAAAATGTGGGTCTATTCAAATTTCTCAGGGGCTATAGACAGCTGGTTCCTTTTAATTCTTACAACAGCATGTGTTCTGTAACAGCTGGAGATGCGTTTTTCTATTCAGCCTCGTTTGATGGATTGATCATGAGGCAAGTGATCAGCAATTTCTAAACTGTAATCCAAACTCTGACACTAACTTGCTGTTAGCCTTGGGCAAACCACTTAGGGTCAGACCCAGCTGAAGTATTTAAACAACTAAAGAATGACCCAGGTAGAATACAGACATTTGTGTTCAGAACTGCAGTTTTGAAATCCAAGTTAATCCTGTCTAGCTTCAGAAACATCCCAGTACAGAAACTATAGGGGATTGCTGTTTTGTTATAATTCTGTTTTAAAGTTCTAGAGATAATTATTCATAGTTTATCTGCAATCCTCGATTCTTTCCTTCATACTTAAGGATGATCAACAGACAAAAAAAATTGCTGGACTTGCTGAGATATCAATCCCATTGAACTCTTGAATTCTAACACTCCAACAGAAAAAAAAAAAAAATTGCTTGAACAATGCAGTGATACTATTGGTTTCTTTTGAAATATGACTACAGGAGAAACCTATTTTAAACCATTTTTATTCATAATCAGTTCTCTTTTCTGCCTGGGGGAATGGGGTTGCATATCTTCCTTTCCTTTCCCTCCCCCCTCCAAAAAAGCAAAGGCATGCTCTATCCATCAGATTATAGGCTTACTGAAAAGAATTCAAGATTTTCCAATCCACAGAGCAAGAAAAATTGAATATGCTTAGAACTTAATAGTTTTTCTTTTTAATGAGAACCCCAGACTCTCTTCTTTGACACCAAAAATTGCATATTTATCTTATTCAATGACTACTTAATATCAAAAGCCTGAATACAGTCATCAAAACCTAATATCTCTTCTTCCTGGTGCATGCTTGAATCACTTTAGCTACTAAATCACATTATCTCAGGTCTAGTAAGTATTGATTTTTTCCTAATTTTTATACTGTGAACAGATTTTACAGAAAGGGAAAATATTATCTTCCTGTTCTTCCTCCATCATGGGAAATGAGAGCTTGCACCTATATTGGATAAAGACAATGAACTGGATGTTTCTCACCATGTGTTATAAAGGAAGTAAAGGAGCTGAGCAACACAGCACGTAGCTGCAGGTTTATAACCCTAACAGTACAATCCAGAGACCTATTTCACAGGAATGAAGTTGTACGTTGCTTTGTTTATCTTCTAGAGAGCAAAGTCATTTAGGGAGAGGTCCAAAAATCCCACATAGGCATGCAAAGTGCCATTTATTTTATATTTATGTGCACAGAGCAAACAAAATAGTTCACAAAACAAAGAAAATAATGAACAAAAGAAAACAAAACCAGAACACCAAACAGCAGCTGCCCCCAAAGGCCTAAATGATTCGGGCTATGGGGTTGCTATATCTTTTTCACAGCGCTATCGTAGAGATGTTGCCATTTCAGCAGGGCTGAACATGTTGATGCCTATTTTATCCTTAAGTGGGTTAGGATTTAAAAAATTAGGTATCTGTATATTCATATTCTGTTGAGACCATAATCCAATATATGCGTTCACCCAACAGGGTACACCTAAATCACAGAAAGAAACAAATCAAGTGTAAGGTATAACAGCCAAAGACATTTTCTGCATAAAATTCAGCTGCAGAGGAGCAAGGGATACTGCTCACTAAAATGTACTATTTGCTTCAGCAACTGTCCAGGAGACGGAGGACTTGGGCTGAATGGTTATTTCAGTGGAAAGGATTTCAAACATAGCGGAGGGAAGCGGAGGTTGGAGTGAGAGCTGGCTACTCCTTCTACTGAAGAAGTACAAAACCTCAAAAGCTTAAAGGCAGATGAATCTTCTGTGAAGACCAGGGATACAAGTACTTGCTGTGGAAAAGGGAGGCCTTTGTCCTTGCCGCTGCACTGCCATTTTACACTCCAAGGGGACTTTTAACAACTGCTGAGTGGTATTTGCCACATTACCAACTTTACCTAGTTTTTATCCAGGACTTTTTCTACCCCCCTCCGCATCAGACATTTGAACATCTCAGATAAACGTAGTAAAGTCACAAAGTGAATATTTTACCTTGAAGCCTGATAGCGTCACTTTACTCCCAAAAGTACTTAGAGTATTCTCTTTCACCTAAGACAATGCTTGGTGCTGAAAAACAGTTGTGGGGTTTTGTTTGTTGTTTGCTTGTTTGTGCTTCCAGGAGGTGACATCCTTGCTTAGAACTCTGTGTTAGAAACTAAGAATGGACACCTGTACCCACAAAGTCTGCACTGAGACAAGTTTTGGAACATTCAACTCTCCGTGTCTAATGTTACTCTAGCATCATGTTTTGTTATTACCTTAAGATAAACAGCATATATCAATATATATATATATAAATCTAGGATTTTTGGTAAAATTATGTTGGCAATGATAATTACTAGAGTAATACAATTAAAGTAAATGTCTTCTTTCTTATTTTGCAACGCTACACGGTTGCTTTGCATTAGTTTTTGGAGGGTTTTTTTTTTTAGTTTTCACAATCAATCAAAATAATACTTGTTGTTTTAATGAGTGTCTTTTCAGGTCTCCACAGAACTCATCAATCACATCAGTATCATGTGCTGCTAAAGTAGGATAAACCTTTCTGATTGACACATCAGCTAGGTTTGTTTGAAGGTGAATTGTAATGATCATGATGCTTATGAAGTTGTGTACAAACACACATATCCTTGGATGTGATAAACATAGTTGCATCCCAGAAAGCAAAATAACTACTACCATGACACCAGGCCTCAGGATGCTCCATAGAATTGACTTTTTGGTCTTTATATCTTTCCAGTTCTTTGACGACTATAGAAAGTTTCCTTTTGTACACACTCTTGAGCATCTAGGTTGATATGATTATGTGAGAACTCAGTAAAAACAGTGATATTTTCTTGAAACGGTCCTCTAAAGGGAATGGTTTTGAAACGGTCTTCTAAAAGAAAGAAATAGAATGCAAAGAACCCCCACCATCACTTCTTCAAATGAAGTTATGCCTTGATTCAGCTTTGTGTTTCTAGTTAAAGTATGCGTGCCTTCTGAATAACTTAGAGAAAATTATTCTTCTCTTAGAGGTTCAGAATTTGTCCCCACACTGTCCAATTTTCTGTTGGACATTTGGATGACTAGCCCCAGTTAGATCAATAGGATATTCCCTATCACCTTATCCATTTGTCCCTTTAAATTGAAAATAAAGAAATCCAAAGCATCTTGTAGCATTAAGCATATGCATTAAGGTATTGTATTTAAATCAATACTAACAAAATTTGTTGGCCAAGTTTCAGACTGAAAAGACTTTTCAGGGTTGAGTTCTACGTTGATTAGGATGGTTCTATAATATTTAGTAAAATCAACAGTGACATCCATGCAAAGAAAAGAATTGTACTTTATTAGTCTAATACTACTATTTGGAAGATGAAATAAATTTTGCAAACAGCCCCGTGAGTTACATCTTCAGTCCCTGTCAAACTTTTAAAATATTATTTGTTAAGGAGAAATTAAAAAAAAAAAAAAAGTTTAAATGTCATTTAACAAGAACAGTTTTCTTTGATTAGGAGTTATGTGTAGACATAAAGAAGTTCACGTTAGTCATGTCTTTAGTGAAAATAATGATCCTTTCTCATATGGTATAAATGCTACTTTGAAGTTAAATAAAGTATTTCTTGTATTACAACTATCCCAAATTCTTCCTGTCGATCACATTTTTTCTGCTTTTCAGATAGATAGATATACTGCCATTCTACTACACACAAATTTACAGAAACATTTGGCGAAACTGACAGGTTGACTAAGCAGATTAAATAGTGAAACTTTCTACATAGAAAAAGCTATCAAATTTACAGAGCAAACTAAATGAAAAAGTGGAGAGAATTTTCTTTTCTCCTAAATTTCTGAGGTGCTAGTAATTCTACCTTTTCTAGTTAACAACAGAGAGTAAACAGAAGTCAAAACTCTTGATTTTTAAACTGTTATATTTTAAAATAGTGCATTCATACACTTTATGACTTTCACTCAAAATCATGGGAAGTCTTGAACAATATTTCCATAATTTTGCTTTCATAAATATTTATCCCATAGTTACTTCCAAATTGAAAAAACATGATGTGGATGTCACAGGCAGACAGAATATTTGACAACCCATAGTAGATTTGGATAATGGGGTGTATTTAAGAACCAACAAGATCAGAGGGTTGAGCCCACTTATTTGCCTTGTACACGCACTCACTAGCCCACAGCATTGTGCAGGAAGGTTGCTGTTGTATAGGTACGTGCAGTGCTACTGGTCGTACTGGCCAAGGTCCCTGAGCGTCCCCTGACTTTCATCTCTGTGCAGCTCTCTGATTTCAGGGATCTTTCCTCTGAGCCTACTTCTTGGTCTTGGGAATCCTTCTTTTTTGGCCTCCAACCCCAGGTTTTTCTAGTCTAAATAGTCAATGTACAGAAACATAATGTGTCATCACCTTCCTAATTGGTGGTTCAGGACATACCATCATTGTTTAATCCAAGTGTTACCAGCATTATGGCCAGCCGGTACTCATTTCAGCTAGCAAGTACAAGGTTTCTGCTTGAGAATTCAGAAATTCAATTTTGAACATTCATTCACCCACACATACACATAATTATCTGCCATCTGTTAGCATTCACAGTTTAATGTACTTTGCCTACAACAGGGTAGAAGAAGAACTTCTGTTGTATTCTTTCAATGTTGAATCAGAGCATCGAATAGAACACTCCTGAAGCAAAGTTTTGGATCTTGTTCTTATATGACGTTTGAATTTTGATCTTATTAATATTCCCTATAATACATACTGTTCACTTTTTGACATCACTATACTAGTTAAAAACTTTTCTTAATGAATATCTCCACGCCACTTCTGAATGCAGAAACTGAGCCTCTGCAGAGTTTTGTTTTGATCAAATTTAGTGTTTGGGGGTTTTTGTTTGTTTGTGGGGTTTTTTAGATGAAACAGAAAGTCTAATTCACACCCTACTCTGCTGTCAAGTGTTGCCAAAGAAACAGTGGGGAGCCCTCTTACTGCCAAGGTAAAAAAGGGAAGATATTCAAAATTTTGAACAAATATCTGATTTTTCAATGTTTATTCAAAGTAAACGGATTCATTGAACCTCTTCAGGTTGCACGTAGCTATGAAAATTGTTTTGTGCATGAATAACTGATATATTTCTTTAGTTACTGAAGAACTAAACTATTAGTTTACCTTATACACTATCATTTTCTAGTCCCGGACATAAACTGGATTAGTTCTGTGGCTTGAAATCTTGGAATAGTGTAATTCAAGTTTAGGAGGGACCTCAGGAGGTCTTTAGTGCAACTTTCTGCCCAAAGCAGGATCAGTTATGAGATCAGACCAGGTTGCTCAGGGCTGTAGCTAGTCAGATCTTGAAAACTTCCAGGGATGGATACTGCAGAACTTCTCTGGGCTCCACTGCTTGACTGTCCTCATAGCTAAAAGTTTATTTTTATATTTAGCTCTCTCATTTCAATTTATGCCCATCATCACCCATCCTCTCGCCAAGCACTGATGTGAAAAGCCTGACTCTTGTCTTCTTGAGAACATCCCTATGAACAGTAGATGTTGCTGCAGGGTCCCCTGTCCCATACCCTCTGCTCGCAGAGCAAGTGCTCCAGTTCTGACCATCTTGGTAGCTTCTGCTGAACTCGCTCCAGTTTGTAGATGTCTATCTTGCATTGGGTAGCCCAAACCAGGATATAGTATCTAGAACAGATCTGACAAGTGCTGAGCAGAAAGGTGGATGATCACTTCCCTGGATCTACTGGCCATGCTTCTGTTCATACAGCCTGGGAGGCTATTGACCTTTCCCGTTGCCAGAGCACACTGTTGACTCAGCCGCTGTCCCCCATGGTCTTTTCCACAGGGCTGCTCCCTAGCCAGGCAATCCGCTGCCCGCTTTGCTGCAAGGAGATCTTCCTTCCCTGGGGCAGGACTTTGTATTTGTCCCTGCTGAAGTTTACAAGGTTCCCATCAGCCCAAATGAGACCTAACTTAAGGGTATTGGTTTCTAATTTTCCTTAAATCTACATATGCATAGAGCTGCTTTCTTTTATCTATCTTGGATTAAGGAGTATGGAAGTGATATCATAAAACGTTTTTAATGATTTTGTGCTAATTATTGTTTACTCAGTAAATGATCTGATATTGAGTAAATGTGGGCTACCTTGTAGTATAATCCCTCTTACCATTTATGTAATTTCATTCAATGAATCTAAAGCTTTTGGAAATATCTGTATAATCTACTGTTGTATTATTTCTAACATTAAGAAGGCAAAAAGGTGAATTTTCTATCAAATACGTATTTTTATCATCAAAGTTTCTGCCTTGGACAGTATCATAATATTTTCTCTTCCTGGAGGTGTTTGCTCATGTTTGGATATAGTCTAACACTCAATGAGCTACTTATCGGTTTTCATTATTTCCATAGACAAGATGCTGAATTCATCAACAGAAGTAATTTTCATGGGCATGAAGCTTTATATACAAATAGTCACAAGAACATACCCAAATGATTTTGTCCTTCAAATTCACTGTATTGCTATTATCTGATATATGATCTGAATTCAGTTTCAAGTGTTCACAAAGTTCAAGAAAATGTTTAAATAGTGTTCTTGAAAACATGCAAGTGGGACATAATGTAACCTTGCTTAAACTTAAATATGTACTTAAGTGATATTTGAAGTAAAGGTAATTTTTGCATGATCCACTGCAGATAAAACAGTCTCAGTGACTCAGAATAAGAAATGCAAGGAGTGAGCTAGATACCAGTATAGTTCCACAAATCACTTTAATATGAATATTTTAATATAAACTATGGTAAGATAACAGTTTTATTTTTTAAAAAAATCTATAATTATAGAAGATTTTAATCAACACAATTTTAATCAAATTGCTGGAGTTTCCCAATTTTAGAATGATTTTAATTTCATTATTCCCAGAAGGACATATTTCATAAAGGTAAGTAAACATATTTGTATGCTGATATAGATATTATTAATGGTGGTATGCTTTCCCACTGAATCAGAAAACAAAATTAAAACTATTTAAATAAATCTTTAAAATTTTCAAATTCTTCTGAATGCTTCAATGATTACAGTTTTAAAAAAATAAAATATTTGACAGATTTTCATAATTTTGTACATTCTTATGATTTTAGCTTTTGTTATTAAAAGCATTTTGGTATCATTTCAAATGCTGCAACTGAAGATCTTTGTATGAATTTTTTGGTGTTTTATACTTATGTTTCAGTGTTCATGAATAAAAGGCCATAAAACAGAAATTGGAGTTGAAGAATAGAAATTTAATTATAATATATTCAGATGAAAATTATTATGGAGGTAAAGATATAGAAGCGTATTCTTTAAAAGTAAATTGACTGAAATAATGACACTGCTCTAATATTGGATTGATTGTAAGAGTGTCAATTGTGTTGCAGCAATTGTTTCATTGCAGGTAAGATTGAGATGGATTTCTAGATGAAGATAAGGGTTAACATTTATTTTGGCAAAAAATACATTTATATGGGGGTTTTGGTTTTTTGTATTTTAGCAGAAAACTTTGAGGCTAAAAGTTGGTCTGATTTAGTCTCTTTCCCATAAACTCCTAATCATGTTTTTTTTTTAAATACCTTATGAGAAATCTTGGTGATAGCTGATAGGGAAATCTGTGAATCTTCTGAAGGTGCATTTCTTTATCTAAAATGTTAATTCTACTGAGATAATTATTTCTCAGTTGCTTTGGGTCTTTAGTTTGAAACCAGGGAATCTAAGTCTAGGTGACTGAGGATTCTCAGAAACAAACAGTACAAACCAAAGAACACTGTCTTTTCTCCTGCATCTATTAATGATGCATCTTTTTTTATTATTGTAAGGCTGAAAGAAACCAAATTGTTACTGCCTTCAGACAGGATTGTTGTCATTTACTATTCATACATGTATTGAATGATTATTTTGTACAGCAGTTCTATTCCTATAACATTTTTTTGTTATTTCTGATCATTGACTTTGACTTTTCAAGTTAGCATTGGAATAGATTCATGGTCAAACTATATCAGTGACTATGATTAGAAAATTTTCTTTGATCAATATATGCAAGGCAGGTCAAATCAAATGCAGATGAAACTTAGTCAGCTGTGGCCCAATTTTCCAGAGATACACAAAGTAACAAAGTGTCTTATAATTTTCAAGCACTCCATGAGAGAAACCCAAATTTAGAGATCCTAAATGTAAAAGCCCAAATATGAAACCTGTTTGCTATCATCTGGCCTATTTGGTTCACATGCAAAATGGATATTTACTACTGTGTTTTAAGTGATATATGCAAAAAATAGATCTACTTCAAAGATCAGTACTGTCACCAGTAGCCCCCTATATACCCAACATATATTCACACAATGATATAATCATCATTAAGAAAATAATAGAAAAAAATTAACTAAAGTATAATCATCCTTAATTGCAGGCAGAAGACTATAAAAGCTAAAGCTGAATAAAAAATCATAACGTATCAGTTAAAATTGCCTGAAAAGTAGTTAGACAACTCAATGAGGATTTATTTAGTAATTCAGTAATTTATGAAATCGGAGGTGTGGTAGGATTACATTAAGAATTGATTCGCTCAGTAACTATGTCATCATGGAGTTAACAAGGTACAGTGCTTATAGTTCATGGGTCGCTGTTGCTTAGTAGGTAATTTAAACCTTTAAACATTAAAATGTACTGCTGTTTTCTTCAGAGAGAAAATTAATCACAAAAGTGCTTTGTTCAAAGTTGTAGAGGAATTTGACACAGTTTCACATCAAGGCAAAAGTCAAGCTGGAATGAAGAATGAATCTCATACAATATGAAATATTTACAGTCTCAGAGATCATTATTCTGATTTTAACCTCATTTTATCAGTAATGTTCTTATAATCAGAAACAGACACACATTTGTCACAGCAAGACTCATAATTGCGTCTAGTGGTTCAAAAACTCAGTTTGAAAGGTAGAAACTAAAATGAGAGAAAACAGAAAAGAAGTAATGTCCTATATAAAGTGTTGGTAGGAATCTGGCTTGGCATTGTAATCTGGAATGTCCAGTATATTTCAGATGAATGTCCAGATGAATTTCATTCATCTTTAGAAAGTAGACCAACACAGAGATCTCTGATCTCCTGAACAGCAGTTTCAATTAGACTAACAATTTTTTTATTATTTTTTTGAAAAGTGAAGAAGTGTCTCCAGTGTCACTGATATTTAGCTTCGTAGTTTTCCACCCTAGAAATGCACTTCTGATATTGAGGGATTTTTTACCTATTCTTATTTTTCTACTGTTAAAGTGTGACTGGCAAAATTGTTTCTTACTTTGCATAAAATGGAAGGTCAAACAGTAAAAAAAAAAAAATCCATCTTTTATTTCATCATAAGAAACAATACATTTATTCTGGAAATTTTACATGCAATCCTACTGTTCCTGATCGTAAGCCTGGAAGACCACTGAGGAGTCAGTGATTCACATAACAGTTGACCTGAGTAGGGACAAGTCTGTGCTGTGCCAGGCTGCACATACAGCCTGCCCTTCAGACCTGCGTTGTGTTGCAAAAATCCTTTGGCCGCAGGATAAATTTAGCCAGTTGACAGTAACAGAGGTACATGCAGGCAGCTCCCACTTGGTAGCTATCAGCTACCAGCAATTACGCCACCTGCATGTCCTTGCCTTTATCTAAAAGAAGTTCACGTGTGAACATCCTTTTTGTTTGACAGAATAAATAATAAATAGAGTTGTTTTCTTTTAAGAAAACTGTATAATGACTCAAATGACCGAAATGGGCAAACCTTTCTACGGACAGGATCTTCACGGTGTGCTGTGCCCTGATTGGAAACCCATTTGATGCTGCACAGCTCAGGGTTCCCAGCATGTTAAGGGTTGTAAGATTATCTAGGCTATCCTCTTCTTCTTTATAGTATTAGCTCTAACATATAGCATTTTAAATGGTACTTTACAGAGTCTGAGTGCCTTTCTTACTGGGATCACAGCAAACCAGCACCTCCTGGTACAGAATAGCAATGCAGATAAACTCTAATAAATTCTCATCAAAGCTAACAGACTGCCAATGGTTTCAGAGTGAGACAGTTCATAGCAAGGGTAACCATCTATATTTCTATACCTACCACAAACAGATGCTTTGATCTTGATTTACATACCATAGTAAATATAAAATAATGTAATTTCTTATTTCTGTTGTTGCCAAGTACCTTTTTTTTAGGTTTGAAATTATGCACATAACTTTAAAATTATTACAAACTCAAACCTGAAGCTATAAATGTTATAATTGTGCAAATGAAGCTTGTGGAAGTAACATTTACACCTTCTTAATAATGTTGTAAAAGCAGTAATTAGTAAAGGAATGATCTCCAAAGTGAAACAATAGAAACGTTCACTGAAAATGTCAAAATTTACCTAACAATTATTTTAAACACTTTCCCAGTAACACAGTCTCAGTGTTAGGTCTCTGAGGCTGGTTAGCCAATGGCAGTTACACATGTACATGATATCCTCAGAGGATCTCTTTGAAAATTAGAGATTTCACCAGCTGAAACTTCTTACTACGAAACTGGATGTCAGGTACACATGGCCAGTTTCCAATGTCTTCATGCTTAGCGTCTCCCATTTACAGCTTCTGAGGTTATAAACCCACCTACTGTATGGGAATATTTACCTGTGAGGACCTGCATGTAATTTAACCTTTTTCTAGTATGGGCCAATGTGTCATGGATCAGATAAAAGTGATTTTGGGCTGGTAATACTCAACATAATCTACATGGGAAGCAGATCACGACTGGTTAAGAAATCTTTTAATTTCTTAATGAATATCACAATAATCCCTAGTAATGTGATTGAATGCATCTATAAGATTGAATGCATCTACAAAATTGAATGCAGACCTGAAATTAGACCTTGAAATTATTCCAACACTAATGCTATTTTCAAATGATGTTAGCATTCTATGATAGGATACTTTCTTAGACTCAAAATCAGGGTACCCACATGCAAACAGCTTATAAACACTGGTCCCTGGAAATTCCTAACTGTCAAGGCACTGGTTGTGATCATTTGAGACAGCACTGGTTAGCACAGATTAAAAGTATTTTCTAAGAGTTGAACAGCACAGTGGATCATGTTCCAGTGCCCAGAAACTTTCCGTGGCACTGTTATTTTTGATATAGGCATAGCCTAAGCAGCCAGGTACAGATTAGCTTTGCCTCAGAAGCGAAATAAGTGCATTCTAATGGGACATTGTATTTCAAGAGCAGTATCTGCAGTCACTCGAGAACTTAAGGAGCTGTTTGGTCAGCTGTGTGAATTCTTTCTATTTCAAGTCATCGTGTTTTTTCCTTCCCAGCACATTTTTATTTATCTATTTATTTGTTTATTGCACAAACATGACCTTATATATCATTCCCTTAATGTATTCCTACAACATGTAAAAGATCTCTGGGGTCTAGCTTTTAGATCAATGACTTTCTGCTGCAAAGCTGTTAGACTTGTTTGCATTTCTTGCCACACATGCATGGCTGCTGACATACTTTTCTCTGCATCACTGATTTTAAACTCAGCTTTCCTAACATGTTTTTACATTTTACCTAGTTTAAAATTAATTACTATTTTTTGAGTTTACATCTTTGATATGTAGTGTTAATGAGTATTCCGACATTTTAATGCATTTTGGTATATCCTGCATGGTTGAATCCATACCCATAGCTATGCAATAGACAAGATGCTTTGGTAGTCAAAATTAACAGGAAAAACAACAGGCTGGTTTTTTAAAATGTTGAGCAACTTAATAGCTTTTACTAACCTCAGTGGGAGTTGAGCTTTTTGGAAACCAGAGCACATATTTAGGCACTTTATATTTAAGTCTTTCTTCTCTAACCACTCAGGATAGTCTGTCTTTGCACTTGTATCTACAGTACTTACTCTTTTGCAATTCCCATCACTGTGACTTAGAGAAATGAAGGAGAAATGAAGCTGACGGTTTTTTCCTTTCTTTTCTTTTTTTTTTTTCCTCACTTTCCCCCTTGCTTGTGATGTGTGCGATTGCATTGTAGAAGGTTTGGCTGCCTAAACTTATTTTTACCCTACAGGTGACCTTCTACAAGTATTTCAGCCACAACACAATTATTTCTTTTCAAATCTGTATTGCACTGATAGAAATGGAAATGGTTTCAACTCAATTCTACTGTAGAATAAGAAGCCAAGATAGAAGAACTGTATTACTCAGCAAATCTCACTTCCATGAAAAGGCTTATTGAACCGCCAGTGAAGCAGAGACTAGGTTAAATAACTCACTGTCAGGTACCAGCTGTCATAAAAGATTAGACACAGTCATTGAGCCCATAGAACTGTTAATTTGATTCCGCATTTGTATTCCTTTCTGGTATAAGATTCAAATGTTTCCACTTCAGCTGGCACCGAACATACAGATTTCTCTTTATGGACTACTCTATAATCGTTAGAAGGAACAGGGTAATACAGACTATTATCTCATACCATAGAAGAAAAACCTCCAAAAGGCTTCTTGCTGATTGAAGATATTTGTTTGTTACGATAATATTTGCTACGTTATTGTACAAAAACCAGTTTCACATACAGGTAAGAATATGCCATAAACCTTCTATTTCGAAGTCTCAGACTACACACAGAAAGAATTTTACAGTAGGTGTTAATGGACCATAACTCATAAGGTGATAACAGGCTCATAAATCCTAAAGTCAAACAGCTTTTATGCTAAGGAAATATTTTTGTTTGCATTTAAGCTTTCTTTTCAAAATATGTATGTTAACAGTTGAAAGAACTATTAAAATCAAATGAAAAAATGGGTAAAAAAAGACTTTCTTGTACATACTGTTATTTCAGACATCAGTGGGAATTCCTTCTCCTACATTCAGTGGAATTGCTCAATACATTCAGTTATTTAATGACCATTGATTCACCAAGTCATAGGTCCTATATGACAGAGGTAAATTTCAGGTATTTTCCACTCTGTAGGGCTATACTTAGGAAAATGTGAGCAAGATGTGTATTTGGATCTTCCCTGTGCAATGAAGCATCTCACAAAGGACAGATTACCTCCAGCATCTCTATTCATGTTTTTATATATGTAATTGTTTGTTTAGTTATGTATTAGAAATAAATATTAAAATAAGTATTGATTTATTGCTTATGAATTAATCCTCAAAAAGGGAACCAGTGAAACACCTTTGACCTGGTCGCTGTTATCTGACTAGGTGTCTACATAATAGTAAAGCTCCTAGTTCTCAGAACTTGTCAAACTTAGAAGTTTTACTCCAGTTCTTAGAGAAGCTGAGAACAAAAAGTGCAGTATTACTCTTTTGCATTTGCAAGCTGAAAAATATCTTATTTTGCATAACATGTCTGTCAGACTATTCCTTTCATAGGGTAATCACATTTCATAGAATCATAGAATCATAGAATGGTTTGGGTTGGAAGGGACCTTAAAGATCATGTAGTTCCAAATTCCCTGCCATGGGCAGTGACACCTTCCACTAGACCAGGTTGCTCAAAGCCCCATCCAACCTGGCCTTGAACGCTTCCAGGGATAGGGCATCCACAACTTCTCTGGGCAATCTGTTGCAGTGCCTCACCACCCTCATAGGGAAGCATTTCTTCCTTATAGCTCATCTAAATCTACCCTCTTTCAGTTTAAAGCCATTACCCCTTGTCCTATCACTACATGCCCTTGTCAAAAGTCCCTCTCCAGCTTTCTTGTAGGTCCCCTTTAGGGACTGGAAGGCTGCTAGAAGGTCTCCCCAGAGCCTTTTCTTCTCCAGGCTGAACAAGCCCAACTCTCTCAGCCTGTCTTCATAGGAGAGGTGCTCCAGCGCTCTGATCATCCTCGTGTCCCTCCTCTGGCCTTGCTCCAACAGGCCCATGTCCTTCTTGTGTTGGGGGCACCAGAGCTGAACGCAGTACTCCAGGTGGGGTCTCATGAGAGTGGAGTAGAGGGGGAGAATCACTCCCCTCAAATTGCTGGTCACATTTCCTTCATGAAAGCAAGGGAAGACAAGGCAAGGCAAGAAAATTCCTATTTCAGTTTTAAAATGCTGTCAATAATAAACTGTTTAGTAGAATTACAAGGACTTTGTCTAGTGCAGAAAAGCTTAAACTACAATTAAAAAGTATATAAACCCAAGGAACTGAGATCTAGTTTATTTTGAACAAGTATGTGAAAAGTTTACTGACCTTTTCCTTAATTAAGCAAATTGATATGTTAATAAAACATATCTTAGGCAAATGAAATGAGCATCAACATATTTTTCTTCAAGATGTTAGTTCAGTAATCCTATAACCTCAATTGGAATTGACCCTGCTGTGTCAGAATGGGAATGCTAACATGAATAACCCTGTGTGAACCTACCAGACTAGCAAAGGGAAGGCAGTAAAAGAAATACAAAGGAGGGAATAAAATTCAGTCAAAGATAGCCTAGAGGCCTCAGTGAGTCCCAGTGTTGTCATATCAATAGGCATTCTTCAGTAATAGAGTTTCTACAGAGACTGCCAAAAAGATCATACCTGATTACAAGCACTACAGTTGTGAGTTAGAGTTTGTTTTCCTGTAGAGAGATCAGCTGAAAGTACTGAATTGTTAAATGATTCCAAAGATGTAAGTTTACATGCCTTCTCCAGTTCTCCTTTTGACCTGCCTCACCAGAAAACCAAAGGTTTTATCCATCAGTATGAGATGTTAAAGAAAAATAATGTCCACATCCTTGCCAGATTAAACAAAGGATATCTCCTCCATTCTTTGAAATTTAAAGCAAAGAAATTAGCAAAAATTATTCTTCATATTTAGTGTAACTGAAATCTATCTAAAGATTTCTGTTACTGTACAGGATAACTCAGGTACTGGCTACTCGCATGCCATCATGTGAGTATCTTGAAGCTATCTTATCTTTTTCCTTACTGAAACTTCATAAACTTTTAGTTAGCTTTATGGAATTTGGCTCATTATTCATCTACATCTGACTCTCTTGACGATTCTTCTATGTCTTTCCCTTACGTCATAAATAATCACATGAAGGTAGCTTTGCTTGTGTATTAAGTGTGTTTATAGAACCTTTCTTTTCTTTTACTTTTTTCTTTCCTTTTCCCAAGTCCATATTCTTCCAATAAACACTGGAAAAAGTCCTTTTCACAAATAGTTCTTGTTATTTTTTTCTCCTCTGTTTGTTGTTTAAAGTGATGGACTGAGGAGGCATAAATATTAGATTAATAACATCCCATAACTATAACATAGTTCAAACGTATCCCTAATTAAGCAAAACAGCTCAGAATTGAGGCAATAGTATATTTTTGAAGTAGAAAAATTACAGTAGAAAAGGTTAGAGTGTAAAAATAGAGCAAAACCTTTTACTGCTTTGAAATTGGAAGTTATATTTTTCTTTCAGAAGTGCCATATATTGCTAAAATTGGAATCACTGCTAAGGATTTAGTCGTGTTATACAATTTACACAGTCTGTTCTGACAGAAACATTTCTTGATAGTTTTTGATAAAACAAATGAGCATATTGTCCTGGATTACATATTTAATATGCCCTTTTTGAAGCTTTGCAACTGAAATAAAGAATTGTCAACAGTCATCTCCTTTTGTATTAATGTTCTTTTCTCCTCTTTGAAATAGAGGGTGAAATTTCTCTCCCTTATTTCTCATTATATCCATATAGAAACTTACTCTGCTTCTTTAGAGTCTTCAGTGAAGGAAAGTTATGCCTCAAATTTGTTCCCATCGTTGTCCTCAGTTTAACTTCTCATTTATTATCATGTTTACCTTTCCAGAAACCATTTTCTGTGGTTGTATAGAAAAATAATTTTTAAAGTTTTACCATAGTAGTTCATTCCATCT
The DNA here is from genome assembly GCA_009819775.1 of Phoenicopterus ruber ruber. NCBI lineage: Eukaryota > Metazoa > Chordata > Aves > Phoenicopteriformes > Phoenicopteridae > Phoenicopterus > Phoenicopterus ruber. The sequence continues at coordinate 180,960,582 of CM020215.1, read as the reverse complement.
GCAGAAACAGCAGAATAACTTGGTTTGTAAAAACCTTGATATTTGAAAATAAGTGATCAAATGGAGTTTTTTTTACTGCTACCAATACAATAAGCTGGAATTATGTTAAAAAATAGCATTCTAGAATTAACTTTGTATTTAGCAATTATCTAACATGATGAAAAAATAACATCTCCAAGTCACAAGAAAAGAATGAGTAAGTCAAACTACCTCTGAATAGTTCTACTGGGAAGAGTGTTCTTTACTTTATATTCTCCTTTATCTGAGTAATCTACCAGCCTCGATAATTGTTATTGACCATGGATCGAATGTGATCATTACACTTATGAGAAGAATAGGCACATTAGAAATATCACCAAATTCAGTAAGACAATCAGTAAAATGCTCTTTATCATGAATAAAGGGGCCCAAAAAACTTATTTTGGAGTATTCCTTTAGAAAAATTGGTGGCTGATATGGAGAGAGAGAGAGAGAGAGAGATGAATTCAGAAACAATACTCCTACATTCTTCAAACTTTCAAATAATCTCAGATTGTGATTCCAGCAGATTCTGTATTTATTCATACAGTCTAGAAATTTATAACATTATCTTTCCTAGCTCACACAGGGGGTAAGAGTAAAGGAACATACCAACTGGTAGAACTGACCATTATATTGATCCATTCTCATGTTTCTCTTATAGACAATTTTTTTCAGGAAGAATTCAGATTTCAGATATAGGTAGCAATTACCAGTCTGACCCAGGAGACATTGAACTGAGTGATAATCATTTAACTGACCTCACGGGATCCTGAATCAGGAATTTAAACCATTTTGGCTGTTTCTAATGGTATAATGGATGTTTCATCTGGGTAACATCTCCAGAAATGATTTTTTTAGACCTTAGTTTCAATGTAACCTCAGCACAAGGTAACCTCAGATTCAATAGAACCTGGATCATCCAGAATGTACCCACTGAATGTTCAACCACTTCAGACCATTTCATTACTTTAATTATTACTTTAACCACCTGGGAATGGCTCCAAAGGGAGGGTTGTCTCTGTCTGTCATCTCTGTCTTTTCTTAAGTATTTGCTTCTGCTTGAGAGCCCCAAAGAATAAGCTGGCAGACAAAGGCTCATAAGAAACATGATTTCTCAGTTCTTCCTTCAAACAGAAAGACTAGTAGAATTAATAAGTGGAATATAGATGATTACATACTCCAATATGCATAAATTATATTTTTAATATGAGCACACCATACACAACATCAGCTTATGAAATTATCCAGGCATATTTACTGCACTATAAGGAAGGATTACTTCATCTTTTTTCATTACTCTCATATCTTAGAACTTGCTTTATTAGCTTAATTATGACACACCTGTTAATAACACTTATGTGACTGGAAAAAATTATATGATATAGGAGTTATATTGTGCGAGAAAGCATATGACAAATAAGCAAGTAATTGTTTTCAGAAACATTCGGTGAACTGTTTTGGTGAATTAAGTGCTGTATTTTCCTTTGAGGCTACAGCTGATAATTGGTTATCTCTAACATTTACTCTTTATAGTATTGTTTTAATTGATGGCAATCTCAATGAAATGACCCAAGATAAGATAAATGTTTGATTCCAAATGAATTTAGCCTATGCAAATCCCATTTACAATATTTTAACTGAATTTCAGAGGAATTGTCTTCATTCAAATACAATTACCGCCTTGTAGTACATTATTTCAGCCAGCACCATGATTTGGAAACTTTGCTTAAAACAATATTTGATCAATGTCATTAATGGAGCAAAGTCAGGATTTGAGACAAAGATTTTCACTGTAGAGATGCTTTCTGTTTATCTGTTAAATCTACAAGGAAGAACAATTAAAAGGAACAAATTCTCAAATGTGTCTGTCTCATTCATTCAATGCAAAATTTACTATTAGTTACTTTGAAAAGAAAGATTTAGAGCAGTTGGACCTTCTTGTAACAGGAAAGATTATATGTCTTGACATATATTTACCATACTAAACTCATAGATGGGCAAGTAGGAGCAGTAAAAAGAAAAGGAATACCAACATTTATTCAATATCTGTACTAAAAGAAAACATAATGAGCATTCCATTTTAAAGAAGAACAAAAAGAAAAAAAGAAAAAAGTTTACATTTAATTCATTCTGGAAACACTAGATATATCATTAAGATAATGTTGCCCTAAATATAGAGCCGGTCTAATCTTGATTTAAGTAACCACTATAATCAGGAAATTATCAAGTATCACTAGAATGTTTCTCCTTTCACCTGACTTCTTCAGTTGTTGTTCTTTGTCTGTCCTTCCTTGACATTTTAAATTACCTTTATCTCTATATACAATACTCTCTATTTTTAAATGATGGCATTCACATACTATGTAAAAATACACTTTGTTACCCTTCAATTTTCTTTTTCATAAGAAATAATTGCATATCCAATAACATTTCTACAAAATTGTCTCTCCTTTTCACTTTCTTACTTTCTTCTGTAGTATAACCAAACATAATGTTGGTATTCCCTTGACATGGGGTTAGTACATTAGCATTTTCACTTGATTTCTTCAAATACATTGCTACTTTAGAAAGTGACACTGTGGAAGGAAGAAAAGGGAAGAAATGCACTGGGAATACATGTTTATTGTTATTGAACGTTTTTTTTATCCCATATTCTTCCATTTAAGTAAATATTTGGATATTCTTCTCAGCCCTGCATACTCGGCCTGTGATTTGAGAATTAAGTTGGCTCCTTTCCATCTCATCTATTATCACCAATAATACAGGTTTTGCAGGCCAAATTAGTCCCTTGTTTGCACCTGTGCCCCCTAAAGCCGTCACTGGGTTTGCACAGCTGTAAGTGCCTCAGATATAGTAAACAGCTCAGATGATGCACAAGGTGGAATTGGATCCACATGTGAATCTCTTTTAGCTGTGTTGACTGTAAGGTCAACCAGAATAAAAACCAGCAAAACTTACCCTTATGACTGGAGCTGGTAGATGTAACTTTTTCAGGAGCAGCTCTGTACTCTGATTGCTTGGAGCAGAAATACATTTTGTTACACTATTAGGATGGATAGAAAACAAAAGGAATATGATTTAGACTTTCTGTAGAAAACAGAATTTGAATTTAATATCTCAGTAGTGCTTTATAGTTCAAATATAAAATCAGATCCATATTCAGTTTTTCCAGATGTGGGGAGTTCAGACATGTAGTAAAGAGAAAGCAATCAATGATTAGTCTAAGATTTCAAGATAGTTCCTGACTGAAATGGTTATAATAAGGAATAAAGTTTTACTCTTTAATCAATGGGATTAAAAATAGTTTTAAACTCTTTAATCCATCACATTTAACTTCTTACTGGGTTTTTTGTTTGTTTGTTTGTTTTTTTAACCCAAACAGCAGTCCTCACACTAAATCTAGCAATAGAAGGTCTGGGTGAAATACTTGAAAATTTCTGACTGTTTATTAAGTGTCGTCATGTCCGGGTATTCTCTACAGTGATGATGAGCACAGCATGAAGTACATAATATTCTTCTTTGCTGTATGTCAGCGAGCATAAACACAGAAGGCCAAAAGCCCTTAATCTCTCAGGCAAACCTGTCCAGGTTGCAGATAAGGGCCTCTCAAATAGTTCTGTGGTCCCAAACGACAATTCTTTTCAATCCAGCAAAGTAATATCTAAATTAGCTTTTATAATTGCATCACCTGCTCCAACGGGAAGAGTAGAGCCTGATCCCAGCCTTCTATGTCAAATAGAAACATTCTCATTCATTGTAGCAGAAATAGGTTCAGAAGCTTAGAGAGCTGACGATACTTGAATGCCAGCTACATAGAGCTATATTTCAACAGTCTAATGTTTCCATTCTCTCTGGGCATAAAAATTACACTTTTTATAACAGACTTTTTTTCCTTTGAACTGGTTTTCCCTTGATATCAGGTTGCAAAGTGCTATCCACCAAGGCATCTCTCCAATCGTTAAAGAAAGACCTTTTGTGATATTTTTAATTAGTTTTAACCTTCTTCACATCTTCAAGCATGGTTATGGACACTCATTGATTTTAATTACCATACTGATAGCTGACTGCTTTGCACTCCTTATTAAAATGACCCTCTAGCATTTCTTTTGAAAGAGTCCTCCATGTAGGGTCTTTACTTTTAAAACATTAATTTGAATTTGTTTGGATTTTCTGTGTTAAAAAGTTGAGCATTGTAAGAAAACTTTACAGGTTTATCAATTTACATAAATACAAGAGTTTTGAAGACAGATAAGAATGTTATAAAATGTTTTATCCTAAGTACTTATTTTGAGTTTTTTGGGGGAGGAGGAGAGGGTTTGCATGTTTGTCACATAAATGCAAAGCTTGTAAATTCATTACATCCATGAAAAGAAGCAGAAATCTGTTACCAACAGCAGTGTCCAATATTAATTCTCATTTGCTCAGCTTCTAGCTAATCTCACTAGGGTATTTATCACCTAGAAACCAAATTTGTATACAGTAATACCCCTTATAAAGCACTTCTCATTAAAGTTGCATGCACCTTCTGTTCCAAAGAGAGGATTTTTTCCAGTTGACCGCCAAAACTAAATCATATATTTTCCCAGTTTTTCAAATACCCACATTTCAGTTCTGTAAACCCTCAGTCTCTGCTGTTAGTTTTCTACATAAAGATGTGCAGTACTTAGGCAGCTTAACACATTTTAATACCAGTGTGGTTTTCTTGCTGTTGCTTCTTCTCTCTTTCTTGTCTAGGTCACACAAACTCTGTAAATTCCCTACTTTACTGTTGATAAAACATGTTGAAGCAAGGTCTTGCCCTGCCCTGCATGAGAGAACAATTTGGAGACACACCATAGAAATATTTTCCTATTTGGGAATCAGGTGCATGAAAATCTTTGCACTCTGTCCTGGTTTCGGCCAGGATGGAGCTAATTTTCTTGCCAGTAGCTACTGTGTTTTGGATTTAGCATGTGATGAATGTTGATAATACACTGATGTTATTAGTTGCTGCTAAGCAATCAAGGACGTCTTCCAGCTTCACAGGTTTTGCTAATGCTCAGGTGCAAAAAACTGGGAGGGGTAGAGCCAGAATAGTTGACCCAAACTGGCCAAAGAGAGTATTCCATACCATAGATGTCATGCACAGTATAAGTGGGGGTCGGCTGGTGGGCCAAGTTCCTTTTTCCCTTTTTTTGTTTGTTTGAGCCTTTTTGTTCATTTGTTCGGCTGTTTGTTCCCTTGCACTCTCTCTCTGGAACTTGTTTTTCCAGGATAGCTGGGGGGGAATATTCCTGTTCTGTGATCAGTGCACAGGACGGGCTGTATCGGTCATCGGGTGGTGAGAAATTGTGCATCGTTCCTTATATATATTCTATTATCACTGTATTTTATTATCATTTTAATTATTAATATATAATATAATTATTATTATTATTTGTTTGCTGTCCTGGTGAACTGTTTTTATCTCAACCCACGAGTTTTCCTTTTCTTTCCAATTCTCCTCCCCACCCCACTGGGGAGGGGTGGAATGAGCGAGCGGCTCACAAGACACAATGTCTTCCTACTAAGGTATCATTCTTTGTGTCCTCATAGTTCAAATACTACTGTAGATTGGGGAGTACCTGGCTTCCTATTCAAAACAGTAGGATATTTACATAATCTAACAAGCTTCAGTTGTTCTTTAGCTAATAAGCTACAGACATGCCTCTTTTACTTTGCCTTCGAATTAGTGAATATCTAATTTATTTGAGAACCCTTCGAATTTTATACCTAGGTCTCAATTTAGGGACCTATATTCTTATTTGGTTTTGACCTTTCTTCTTCACTGGTAAACAACCACTTAACTTTTATTGCTGGTTTTATGTTTTCATTGATCCTTGTCTCATATCCCATTCAGAGGACTTTATTAAAGAACAAATACAAAATAAATACAGGTATGTATTTACAAAGCCAAAGCAAGCCTGTCTAGAAACTAGAATTAAAGAGGGAAGAACAATTTCTAAGGAAAATAACTAGAAAGGCAGCAAACACAGTGGTATGCTCAAGTGTCAGAATGTGATAACTGTCATTACTAAAACTGTCTAGAGCTTCCAAATTCTAGTGAAGAAAAGATTCTTGCCATTTTCCTTTCCATTAATAGCAGTAATTTTTTTTTTTTTTTTTTTTTTTTTTTTTGAGAAAGCTGGCTAGACTGTGCATTATAAAGAACATATTGTTATTTCTGGCTTTGTTTAGTTTACATAGAGTCATTGCTGCAAGGTGGCTGCGAAGTAACTCTTAAGCTAGATTTCCCTGACATACACTTGCCCTTGTTCAGTAAAAACTTTTCATAGGAAGAATTTTGAAGACTTGGTAATGATAGAGGCATACAGGACTGTTAAACTGGTTCAATTTCCATAATCCCTGGTAAAGGGAGTTTTGGCCATAGCTCACGCCTGACTTGGAGGAGTATCAAGACAGACAAGAGTTACCAGGGTTTCAATCTTTTTTCATTGTAGCATGTTTTCTTCACCTAGTACCACACGTTTCATTAATCTCCTATAAAAATTTGACATGCATACCCAGACGAAACTTCCTCCTCCTGCAGCCTTTTATTTCCATGATCCCTTTATAATACCATATTCACCATTAGCATTTACTGTGACTCAAAATGATGAGCTAAGGAAGCCAGCACGATACTTGTCCCAAGTGAAAAAGTGATTCCTGGAATATCCTTAATTGCAATGAAATAAACAAAGCCTTTTAAAGTTCATACCAGAATTTGGACTAACATATAGAAGCAAATCTCTTTTATGCAAATACAACTTTCATTAAAATATGAAGCTCTGCATAAAGCTGAGCTGCTGACTCTGCACTATTGGTCATTAAAAAAAAAGAAAAAAGAAAAAAGAAAAAAGAAAAGGAATAATTGAACTCAGAGGTTAATGTTATTGTAGAATGAAGCATATACGTTACGTATTCTGAACTACAGTGACGCAGATCATTCAACAGATGTCTGGATCTCAATCCACCAAGCATTTGAGCTACTTTACTAAGCCATTTCCCTTAGTGAAAAGTAGATTAAAGATTCTAACTCCTCTCACAATGACTCTACACAGTGAAGTGATGGCATTAAATATTTTTTTAGAGCTAATTTCCTAAGTGTTTATTTTCATGATATCTGTGTCTGTCTATCATGTGCTAATCTGTTTTTTATGTAAAATGTAAATGAGAATCCAAAGCTTCAACATTTGGTAAAGCCACAATGTTTTATGCTTTCTGATCTCCCTAACTGACTTTGGAATTACCCATTCTTACATGTGAATATTTCCAGATATATGCCAACTGCACCAGGCATAAATGAAGTGCAAATCATGTGCATTTTAGATTAAAAGAACTCATAAATAATTCATCTGCACACTGCAGTATCCCTGCACTTCCCTAATAGAAGAACTCCGGGACACAGATATACCTGATCATAGCCTTGTTTGGTAACTTTCTAGCTTATTCTACTGATTATATTGTCCAATACTGGAGAGTTCAAGGAGTTCAAGGCCAGAACAGACAAAAAAAGTGTTCGATTTTACTTCATATATATCTCGGTCAATTAGGTTTCATAAAAGATACTAAAATATTTTGATAGCTAAGAGACTGTTCTCTGGGCCTCAGGTGAGAAGAGACCAGTATATCATGATGCCCAACAGTCTTGCAGCGGTAGAGAACTGATTAGGTGAGGTGCACCAAAATGGTTGTAGGCAGCAAATGGCATCCCACATAGCAAAAAAATAGTATTTCTGCAGTCCCAGAACACAGGAATTCCCTCCAGTGCAAACTTCAGCAGACACACAAAGCCTCAGTAAAGGATTGCACTCATCTCATCTTCTCCGATTTAGAATCATTATCAAATACTTCTGCTTATAAATCAAACAGGTGAACAGACTGTTTAATGAGTACGTTATAAACCCTCTCTTAAGTGAATACAAATTAGAATTAACCCAACAATGGTAAGACCCAGTAAAAGGCTATTCAAGTGTAAAAACTTGATACAGTCTAGGGGTGTTTGAAGCCTGTAAAGTTTAGAAGGAGATGTGCAAATAATACCCAGACTAGACCATTGCCATCTGCTGCTCTACAGTCTTCACCAAGATTCATTTTTCTTTCTCTGTCTGGGCTCTGGTAAACAGGCTCAGGAACATTTAAATTATGTTCCAGTTAGAGAAATAAATGTGAGTTATTCAAGAGTCTTGGACTGTTCCCAAATTTTTCCCCTATCTCATCTAAATGTACTTTATCTAAGAGTAAGATTACATTAAGGTAAAGAACTATGTTTTTCAGCCAGTGAAGATCTAAGTGGTACTGTATGTAACTTAAATGATTTAAAAGTAATTGACCCTTAAACGTAGTGTATAATCAGCATCTAATCTTCCTGTTCCTCAGAAAACAAAACACTTTATCACACCAAACAATAAGAATAAATAATTTGTTTTCCACATAAAAGTTATTTGCAATAATTATCTCTATAGATGCAATAATTACCTCCATAGATTTTACTTGCCTTTTTATCACTTGCTGAATTTTTCCTTATTTATTTTTATAATATAGTTAATAGGTACAATGCTAATCATCATAAAGGCAATCAGGGCAGTAGTTTAAGATATCAAAACACAAATATATTTCTGCTCTACAAACAATTCTACAATTCAGACTTTCCCTGTGGTATTTCTTGGCGTAGAATGGACCTTGTACAATTATAATTACCACTACACTGCATCTACCATGAACAAAATCAGCCAGTTCACAGATTGGCCAATCTTACTGAATGCTTCATTCCCTCAGTCCTTCTTCTCACCATGTTCTGCCGCTCTATAACATCATGTCTCAAATCTACATGAAAACTGTAATAAAATCAAAGGGAAAGTAATACTTTCTTGCTGCTAGTGTAGCAAATCCTACCATAAAAATAGATTTTTACAGTGAAATCTATAACCATAAGCAATTCCCTAAGCAAACAGCAATTGGTCTTTTTCCTTAAGAGAAGTGAATTTTAAATAAAAAGGGTTGAGGACTGATGCTAAATAAAAAGCAATGTCATAAAGTTTAAAGCATAGTGGTGAAAAAATGTTTATACTTGAGCAGTATTCTACAGTAAATGAACCTCAACTTAAATGTTTAAACGTCACAACTAGAAATACCAATCTTAATTAAAATGTATATACATGATTTCAGCTAAACAACTGTGAGACGCTGTGATGTTATTGGACTGTTTATACACATGAAGTAAAATACCACTTTTTTAATGTGAAAGCTTATCTGTAAAAGTTAAATAAATCAAAATAACCATCTATGCAAAATGTAGAATCTTTGGTAAATACAGTGTAAACCAGTTTCCTTGCTCATGGTAGCTACTGCACTGGATTCAATAGCTGCATTAACATAAAACTGTGAAGAACGTGGTCAACAGTTAACATTTCGTGGAGAAACTCATTTACATTAGCTCACAATTTGGCAATGGACAAAGATGTTCAAAAGTTAGGGTTCACTACTGGAAATAAAATATTGTTTCATTGCAAGAGTTGAAAGAAAAGCCACCAAACAAACAAAAAATTGTGAAACTACTTAAGCTTTAGGTTGTGGAGCACTGTACAAATATTGGAGCCATTTTTGACACATACCAAATAGTTGTCCTTTCTTGTTCAAGTGCAAAATATTTATGTGGAGTAGGAATTTTCTCATCTTCAGTGTATTGCATTGTTTCAATTAAAATTTTATACAGTATAATGTAGCACTAGATGCTTAGGAATTGTGAGGGAGTTTTATTAAAACCACACAATGGAATGATTCAGAATGTTCAACATGCTGCATAGACTTTTATTCCTGAAACAGCCATTATCATTATGACAAAACTTATAATTGCTAGGTTGAAGAAATTATAATTTCTTTATTATACCCAACAAAATACAATTTTCATTATAGTACTAGTTAATTGGTTGCTTTGACTCTATTTCATTTCTTATAGCCTGAATTACAGATATAATTCAAAGAACCGTCCAAAATTTTTCTTATGTAACTTCATTGTTAAACGTAGTAACTAAACTAGAATTTTTTAACAACAGGCTTTTGTATAGCATGTCAGCTTCTTTAGAAAATAAGCATCATACTCTTGGAATAGTCTTATCTTTGTTTCTGTCTCAGCCAGAGTCCTTAAGTGAAAAAGTGCAAAATCTATGTGTGTATCTAAAGTTATACTAAAAAAAAAAAGAAAACCTTTTTTTTTTTTTTCAATTAACATTTAATTTGAGGAGAGAGTTGTTTTCTGTCTACTAAAAGCTGTTCACCAAGGCCCAATTTTTATGAGTGTCTAAGGTGATGTCAAGAATTTAGAAATGGATGTAATAATATAGTTATCATAAGTACATATTAGTATGTTATGTTATGATTTTATGATTTGAAAAAATACATTATTGATCTTTAACAGTTAAACAAAAAAAATCCCAGACTAATTTCAGAATTTATTATAATAGTTTCTCTAAAGGTCAATCTGTATATTTTCTGTGGAACTGTCACACTTCCCTGAAGTGTAACATCATTCAGAACTGCATTGCTAACATTAAGACATCTATGGACATTGATTTTTTGTACCCTATATAATATAATAATGTAATAATGACTGTTTCTGAAATTCATCATGGAAAAAATGTTACACAAATGTTCATCTAGTCAACTTAAAAAATCAAGGTACGATAAAAAGTGGATGAATGACAGCCACTCTGACAGAGATACAAGTATTACAGAATAACAGGTGCTACACAGTCAGTGTGTGATTCTGTATGGAAGAAGAAACTTGGCTGAATTGCAACAAAAATAGTGAAATAGTACTTAAAATATAAAAGGAATTAAAATAATGAAGGGTGATTTTTTTTTTATTCCCACTCCCAACACTTCAATTTAATTTTAGAAGTTTCCTGGAGAAAAGCAGATGTGAAAGTATTAAGAGATTTTGTCTCTAGTATAAAAAGTTATCAGATCTTAAAAAATTAAATGCTAAATACAATGTAGTAGTTGCATGGGTATTGCTAGAACCCATGTTTCAAAGTTTTATTTTATTTCTAGTATGCATTTTAGCCGCATTAAGTGCTTTATTTAAATGTATTTTCATCAAACTTATTCTCAGTATAAGATACTCTCAACTAGTAAGGTTGTGCATGTGTTACATTATGATTAAAAATTACAAAACTGTTATTAAGGTATCAAATTTAATTAATTTTGACTCAAGGGTTGGTAATTTCTATGTCCAGAATAATTTGATAAAATATATTTTTGTGTACTAGTGAAAATTCACTTAAGATGATAGAAGTGATTTAACTGGTACAATATGCTACATTGTACCAAGTACCAGCCTTTCAGACAAAACATTTTCAACAGTTACAGTACTCAAAATTTGTTCATTTGCTTTAATGAATATTAAGAAAGGCAAATTACTGAAATACTCTGATATTTAATTTGTTCATGTTTGATTATTTAAGAAGTCATTTGATCAATGGCCATGTACAAAGACTCAGCATTCTAGTAAATGACATGATTATAGAATCATATAATTATTTAGGTTGGAAAAGACCCTTAAGATCATCGAGTTCAACTGTTAACCTAACACTACCAAGTCCACCACTAAACCATGTCCCGAAGCGCCACATCTACACGTCTTTTAAATACCTCCAGGGATGGTGACTCAGCCACTTCCCTGGGCAGCCTGTTCAATGCTTGATAACCCTTTCAGTGAAGAAATTTTTCCTAATATCCAATCTAAACCTCCCCTGGCGCAACTTGAGGCCGTTTCCTCTTGTTCTGTCATCTGTTACTAGGGAGAAGAGACCGACCCCCATCTCTCTACAACCTCCTTTCAGGTAGTTGTAGAGAGCAATAAGGTCTCCCCTCAGCCTCCTTTTCTCCAGGCTGAACAACCCCAGTTCCCTCAGCCGCTCCTCACAGGACTTGTGCTCTAGACTGTTCACCAGTTTCGTTGCTTTTCTTTGGACATGCTCCAGCACATATTTTAAAGCAATACTTAAAATAGAAAATGGATTTTTGATGACACAATAGTTGGTTTTACACTTGGAATTTCACAACTGCATCCACAGAAGTATTGATACAGAGCATCGACTATGGCATTGGAACCTTTTCACCATGGATCAATTCCTAATTTGACAAATCATATTATTTCAAAATAAAAGTGACTCATAAATTGTGAGGAACCCCCAAAAATAGGAAAAGAAAGAAGAAGTAACAGAATTGATTAGATACAGCTTTTTTCTTAAGATGATACAGGTAGGGATAGTATGTGCCCTTGCAAAAATTTGGAAATATTCTCCTTATATGTCTGATCCCAGGGCATTGACAAGCATGCTATTTGTTTTCAGAGGCTACTTATATGAAATTTACTCCCTATTAATTGAAATTTTATTGTTATAATTATGACAGAGAATACTTTTTCATAATACAATTTCATTATGAATGGACACCTTAGGTTACATCAAAATGTCCATTATAATCCCATTTTCACTCATCTATGCTTCCTTAGCAACTTGTACTGGAAAGAAAATAATCTGTTAGTCAACTGCGATTGCTTCCTTTCCTTTTATCCAGATAGTTGCTCAGATTTATTTTTTTAAAGGACATCTGTACCCTGTAGTAGTATGAAGAAATAGAGCTGCACAGCAGATTACAGGAAAACCAATACCAGATTTGAAGAAGTTAGATCAGTTACTGGATATAGTCCAGTTAAGTGGCCTGGAGCTCTGGCTAGGGTAATTTATTTTATCAAGAATTTATCTTATTAAGAACCACATGTGAGCTGATTGACCTTATGTGAAGCTCTGTGCTGCAGTAGCTGCAGTGTTCTGGGTACCTAACACAGCCTGGACTTGTTTATTCTGTTCTGCAGTGTGTGATTGCTGAAGAGACTGTATTAGTTCTTGGTAGAGTGAAGCAAAGAAGGCAAGGGTGCAGATTAATGGGAATATCTGGCAGGTCAAGAACTCCCCAAATTATTTTAACGGTCAGTAAGAAGCATGGGATTCAGAAGAGAGGAAAAGAGATAAGACCAAGTGCTAGATTTGTAAAGACATTGTCATCTTATTTTTCAGTACTTATCTGAATTCTCAGTATTCAATGGGGAAAATAACTTTTTCCCTCTGCAAAAATCTTAGCCTTTTTGTGAGTAAGAATGGCTACAGAAAGATGGCTCAGACAAACGTGGGACTAGGAAATCTGAGTTTCTGTTGAGAATCTCTATTGATATTCTTTTGAGTTTATCCTCTGATTCCAGTGCTCCTCCTCACACTTTTCCCCTTCTCCAGCATGGGTCCTTCCCATGTGCTGCAGTCCTTTAGGAACTGCTCCAGCGTGGATCCTCTCCAAAGGGCATCAGTTTCTGTCAGGATAAGATTGCTCCAGGGTGGGGCCTACACTGTCTCCAGTTTCTTCAGGGCATATTTACCTGATCCACCACAGGGTCCTCCATGGGCTGCCGTGCGGATATCTGCTCCACTGTGGTATACTTAGGGAGCAATTCGGTTAGCTGAACATAGGTATCTAATGCCATTTTAGGTGCTGTCGCATCCACCTGCCAGCTGAGACTGTGCAAGTCTCTCATAGTTCCTGTGTTATGTTTGGCAACATTATGGAGACATCTTGGATACCATGAGATGTCTAAAATGGCATTAGATCCCTGTGTTTAAGAAACTGAGTCTCTTCTTTACTATTCTAATAGACACTAACTCTTTTTCAGAGAAGAAATATGTATGATTTTTTCAAGTGTCTGACATAGCTAACAATCAATTTCATCAATGTACCTTAAATTACCGAGCTGGATTTATTTTCCTATTCATTTCTATCTCTGCCTGCTTGAACACAGAGGCAGGTAAATTCAAACAGAATTAGGCTCCTGAAATAAAATGCTGGATCACAAATTTGTGGTAGGGAGTGGATATTTAGGGTTAGCATTTAGGTGTTGGGTTTTGGTTGGTATTATTTTTAATTCTGTGAACAATGTTAGATGTACTTTAAAATATTGGGTGAAAAATATCTGTAGGGGTGTAAGGTTCTCCGGGAGCTTCTGATAGCTACTCATAGACCATGTTAGAGAAGCACAGTGGGAAGAAAAAAAAAAAAGAAAAAGAAAAAGACCTTTTTAAAAATAAATTCATGTCCTGCTAAAATTACAGAGGAAGTTGGATCACAGATGTGTTAGGTTGATAGGAATCTTGACCTGCTCTAAAGAGAGCATTCCTGAGGAGGATGGAGATGGTTCTGAAAGAAGAGGCATGAGGCACTAGGCTGGTCTTGCCTGTATGAGTTATCTGTGTCAGAATGCATGAGGCACAAAGTCAGAAAGTTATCAAGAAGGTCTTGCAGGTCTCTGCAAGAAATTCAATTTCTTTGACAGAAAATTCCTGACTCTAAGTTGAAGTACTTAAGTGCAGAAAGTAAGCTAGAATGGGATACATATATGACCCCAGATCAAAAAGTCAAAGTATAAAGGTGTTTATTTTTATACATTCACTTTCCTTTCCTCAGCAGAAATTGCACCTGAAAGGCAGCAACGAAGAAAACAAAGTAGTCTAATTTAAATGCAGGCATTTTACCCTTCCTATTGGAACACAGGATCCACTGCACAGAGCTTGTCTCTTGTGCAGCGTGGTCTCAAGAACTGAAAGGACTCTTTTGCGTATAGTCCCTTTGCATTACCTTCAACCATGATAGAGGTGTTCATGCAGGAGAAACAGCCTGCCACAACTCTCTCCATAACAGTGCCGGTACTCTTTTCTTTGCTTCTGCCCAGTAAACCCACTCCTGCTCCTCCAACGTCCCCAGGGTCCTCAGGCAACCAATCCTCTGGTAGCCAGCCAGTGCAGCAGAAGCTGAAGCAGCAAAAGTAAAAAGCATCATTAACATGAAAGATTCCTGCACTTGCAACGGAACTGCTTGGCTTAGCAGGTACCTCAGGCCTAAACCTGCAGTTGAGGGCGTTATAGCCCGGTTCGGAGCCTGTTCTTGTGGAGTGCAAATGAACGCCCACAATAAGCCAATCTCAAAGCAGCCTGTACACCAACACTTGTCACGGATGGAGTGATGCACTTCACTCGTAAGAGAGAAGCAACAATATAATTTATTAACATAAAACAGTGAGTTAACAAGGTTCAATGGTAAATGCGACAGTGGTTTAACAAGATTCGATGGCGAGGTACACTGGATTATTTACTGCATAGAGGACAGGGTCAGACAAAAACTGTCGGGGAGACCCTCCTGTTGAGTCATGAGGTTCAGAAAGGACCCCCTTGCTTTCTAAACTCCTTCTCAGAGAGGAGTCTAGGGGCGGCTGGATCCAGTCCTAGTCCCAGACTTGGTCAACGGTTTATGTCTAAAGGATTATATATGTGCGCAATCAATCCTTCATATCACTTGGCCAAGATTTCAAAGTTTAGCATGTTCTTAGTCACTTACCGAGGATCTGTTGCGGCAAGGAATCTCTCAACCTCGAGAAGTAACCTTGAGAGGCGTCCCTACTCAAGGGGAGATCCTGGCGTGCAGCCCGCTGCTGTGCAGGAGAGCTCAACGGGCCTTGGGCTGTCCACTATTTATAGAGTAAGGTGATTGACCTATAGTCATATTTACATATCAGCAAGACATTTGGGTCTCGGCTCCAGCCAGATCTCATCTCCCCTCTGCTCCCAGTATCACACCTCCCAGTGATGGATTATCTGTATCGTCCCTGCCAGCCAACACTCAACAGCTCCGGGCAGCCTGAGCCACGGTGAGGAGCTCCCCAGCAGGATCACGTCTCAGCTCAGCAGCGCACACCCCGCCCAGCAGAACCATCTGTCCTCGTGTGAGTCCCCGAGGCAAATGTCAAACTTCAACTCTTCTGCACCCAAGTGTGGAGAGTGAAGCAAGCCTCTGTGATACCCATGGAAGTATTCTAATGTAATAACAAAATTACATTTTAGGAATATCTTTGTAGTGTGCCATCTGAATTTTAGCCACTGTTAATGTTTCTGAAAATTACAAGTAAGCCTGAGTGGTAACATGCCCATTACAGATTTAAGTACTACTTTGAACATTATTTCCAGACAAGATCCAAAAATACCTCTGTGTCACAGTCATTTAAAAAGTATGAAGGCACTCAGTGTCAGCTACTTAACAAACATCAGAAGAATATGAAGAAAATTCCATCTTTATGCAAGTTAGGAATGGTATTCATTTTATTAATTATTTTTAGTATTTTAAATTATGTTACTGCTTTGGTAGCCACAGTATTATGCAAGGCAGATGAGGCTGCTACAATATCTGCTATCAAAAATACAGGACTGTCAAAAATTATCAAAAAATTATAAAAAATAAAGGAGTGTGTTTATTTTGGTAAATCTGCCCTGCAGCTCAAGAATACTTTGATGACCAACAGAAAACACTGCATGCACAGGAGTCTATTCTCCTGTAACAGCATTGTATAGCAATTGTTTTTCCTCTTTCTGATTAATTTTAAAGCTGAAACTAGTAAAAGCAATTGTAAAAAAAGTCTTTCACAAGCAAAATTTAGAATCACTCCCAAAGATTTCTTATGTCTTTTGGGGCTGGATGCTCAAGTTCAAGTCAGTTAATCTCCCTTCCTGTGTTTTGGCACTACCTTAACATGGTGTTTAGAATTAAAATAAAGATTTCTATGGACGATATGAAACAATAATTATTTAAACAATAACTCATTATAGTATCAGAATTATTTTCTACTAAAGTTAAGAGATTCCAGCTGGCACCTGAACTGCAGCTGTACAAGAAATGTCTGTAAATACAAATATTTAATGACAATCATTGCTGTCTAAAAACCATTTTTAATTGCTTCCATGCATTGTAGTACTGTTTCATGTGCATATATAGACACAGACAAGAAATCAGTGGGAGAAAATCAGGTATGTTTATAATTAAAATAAATGAACATCTAAGCGGCAAAGGTATTCCTGGTTTCAAGCTAGGGAGCTGAACAAGAAGTATTGTTCATAGAAAATATTATTCGCATCAGGTAAATACAATCAGATCACTCAAAAGGATTTCTTTGTATTGAACTCTAAACACAGCAAAGAAATAACCACACCAAATAAATCTAATACTGTTAAAATTCGCAGCAGTATACTTACGTATAACTCATCATAAAAGCAGTAACCTTGAAAGCTACTTAAACATAGCAGACTTCACAAATCCAGAAAAATATATGAAGCATCATGCCTCTATTTATCTTCCTCACACTTCCAACATTCAATCTGGCTGGGCACACAGACAGCACAAGACTATTGTTGATGTGATTTGATTGTTACCATGTATAACTAACGGGGCTAGATATCGTCTATTATTAAACAGGAACCCAGAAATGGTTTTGTTCAAGGGTTGTTCTTTGTTTTGAAGGCATTTCCTTTTGGGGTTTTTGTTCTTGCTTTACTACACATGGAGTTTTCTAAAATGTGTATACTTTGTACTGAATTAGACATTGCTTAATGTATAGATTTATGTTTCTTTCATCAAAATCTATGGTTAGGAAAAATGCATGCAAGAGTTATGAAATTTAGTAGGAAAATACTTAACATAGATCATGTAAATAAGAGCCAGATGATTTCACACATTTCCATACATGAAAAGCAATTATAATATCATGAACGGGCATATTTTAAATAATGAGGAATGAAGAAGTTAATATTTACTATAATCTTCACTCCCTTTTTCATTAATTTCAAATTATACATTTAAGTTGCAGAAAACCTAGGTACCCAGAACTGCAAAGGAAGACAGGAACCAAATGCCAATGTTAAGGTCTTACGATAGCTTTCCTCATGTACCTAATGTGAAGCTATATGAAGTTCTTTACAGCAAGCCCTAAATGTCTGCAGCTTAGAAGATATAGAACAGCCTGCATTCTGATAATGCCATGAACTAAGGTGATTAATTCAGAGTTAAAACCTAGCAGGGTTTACAATCTGAGCATTTCTAGTCCCAGCTGGCAAAAGAAAACACCAAATTCCCTGCAAACATAGTCTGAGATGGTGATAATGCTTCCCGCAAGCTCTTTTTTCATTACCTTCCCCTACTTTTATCCAACAAGCTAATACTTGGAGAACTTGCCTTGGGTGGAGATTTTTTTTTTTTTTGGTAGAAATTTTCTATCTGTCTTTCTTCTAAGCTGTTTGTCTTTTCATACAATATTTATTAAACCAGAGAGACAGAAGGTGAAAACGATTCCTCAAGTTAGTGATCAGGGCATTTATTAGAAAGAATGGACATAATGATTCACGTTCCCATCCCAATGAATGTATGCTGAAACCCTACAGATCCTGCATATCTATCTGCAGGGCAAAAATGTTGTGACTTCAACTTCCTTTCTGTGGTATGTAGGAATGTACTCTAGTCTTAACTGCAATAAACCATTGGAGGTATTCACAACCACTCATACTAAAGTAGTTTAGCTTGTACTTTTTCTGTGCAAGAAGACGTAAACCACATGTCATACCATATTACCTTGTGGTGGTCTCCTTTTGCCCCAAACAGAGTGATAGCGCTATATAATGAAAATTCATTGAAGTGTTTTGCAGACAACACACTTTGAGAAAGGTTGATTAGAAATTCAACCCAACTTTGTACACAGCAAGCAGTAAATGGCAGCTAGTTGTTCATTTGGTTCCTAGATCTTACCCTGAAGAAAGCAACAGGTATTTTCCACTTGTCCTGTAATACAACATTACCTCTTCAATGAGCTGATCAGATTACTGAAATACCAAGGTTCATTCCGTATATAAACCCAGAAAACTGTTAATACAGTTGAGACTGAGTTGAAAATTAAGAAGTGGGATGGGAAAAAAAAAAAGTGAAATAATGAACAACATTTTGGTACAAACCCCTTTAAGCACATCCTTTTCTTTTCTCAAATTGTCCTGATCACAAATGTCTTAACATTCAATGGAGTCAAACTGAATCTCAGACAGGTCAAGAAAAACAGTTCAGTAACAAGTTACCCTTGAAGCGTTATTTGGTCTTCCAGTGTTTTCCTTTCTTGCTGCTTTCCTGTCTAAACTAGGCAAACACTTTTCTCCCTCAAACCCAATGAAAGTTCATTTTCCTATTTTTCATAGCCCAATTAAAAAAAAAAAAAAAAAAAAAAGAAAAGGTATCCTAATTCATCTTTTCCTTAAATACTTCAGTTCAGGGTAACTTCTGTTTTTTAAGTGTTTTTATCAAGCACGTATTCTAACTTACTTCATGATAGTTTCTGTCAAGAGATAAAAGTTTAAAGCTAATATGTCAGTAAAATATAGAATTAGTTTCTAAATGTGTTATTTGAATTTTAAATTATTTGAAACGGTTCCTCACTTGAAGTAAATCAGCATAGTTCCTTGTATGAGTTCTTTACAAATCAGCCTTCTCAAATAAACCCCCTTTGATACTGATAGAAAAAGCAGTATGTAAAATCTTAAGATTAGTTTCTTTCTGGGGTGACTGTTTCTGTATCTATGTGAATATCAAGCTTATAGGCATGATGTGACATGGTTATAGACACAAAAAGGTTACTCAGCAATGATTTGTACTAAGCTGACAGATTTTAACACTTGAATTATTTTCAGCAGAGATTCAAAATAATCAGCAAACCAGCACTTGATAATATTTGTCAAATTACATCTTTAATTAATGAGTGAAATTAGAAGGACTGGCAGATATTTGCCTTAATATTCAGCAAAGTTGTATTAATGGTATTTGCTATGGACTTTTTGAGTCTCTTACATTTATCTTTGGGAAAAACAATGAGGCATGTAAGTGTTGTTAATTTAATCCATGTACCATCATTGTATTTGTTATGAGTCCTGTGTCTACCCAAGTTACCAGACAATAATAAAGATAAATAAGCATCTGACAGAGCTCTGCAGACACTATTTTAAATGACTGAGTCAGACTGAAATTTGTCATATTGTCTAATGTTTAACTATGAAAGTAATTCAAGGACAGCTACATTCTGTACAGGTTCTTCATCATTTCAATAGCTTAAAGCCACAAGGATAGCTTTTAATTGTTTATGTGATATATCATTTGATTGTCTCCTTCACTCTGTACCAAAAAAGAACACAGTAAATTAATAATAAGCTCAGGCATAGCCGCAAAGTACCTGCTACAGGATAAGATTGATTTATATCTAAGGTGATGACGCCTGGACTCCAGATAACTAAATAGGGAATATAAATTTCCTGCAGTATCTCAGATCATGATCACAAGTTTGGTATTCCAAATTTCTGTTGATACAACAGACTTTGATATATGGTACTATGGTATACACTTGTGTGAATTAACTTTGAAAGTATGAGAGTAGATAGGAGTTGAATGACTTTCCAGGATATATTCTTTAGCTCTGTCACACATTTATATGGAGCAGCAGGTACTGAGTTTCTACATGAAAGTAATAATGAAAAGTAATGCAGACAGAAATAGCTTGCCTCTAGCAATTCTAATGGCAAGGTCAGATTGCATCAATTAAATGAGAAAGCCTGCAAGATAAAGTTCATTCCACACGTTATGAGCTTTTTCTCTCCTTCCAAACAAGTGCCTGGTTTTACAAGTATAAGGCTGCTTAACTGTAAATTCGTAGATCTGTAACATGAAGCGACTGTGAAAAAAGGCTCCTAAAACAGTAAACAAGAATATTAGACAATGTAAATTAAAAAAACCCAAAACAAACTGTAACTGATAAAATACAGGAAGTATCTTCTTTTAAATATTCAGAAATATAGCACAAGTGCTGTCAATATGTTCTTAACTGCTAAACTCTTAAAATTTCAGCATTATTGTTCCTTTTACATTTTGTTAAAGATTCTGAGTAATGTTTAGAAAGAATGTTTAATAATTAAAAATACATAAAATCAGCAAGGAGATTGACATTTTCTCTTTTGAAGTATGATTACTTTGCAGTCCTCTTTGAGAAAACTCTCTTCTTGCTAAGTTTTGGTCCTCAAAGCTGATTATCGATATCTTAACATTACACATCCCTCCCAGGCAAGAACCTTGCATTTGAAGTCTCTGCTTGTTCAACTTAAATTCTAATCTGAGTTTCAGCCCTTCTTAGGTCTAAGATTAGAGGTAAATGAACTGCTCTCTCACTAAACTCTAATACGCTATTTGAACAAAAGCCAGTTTCAACTGATCCTGTACACAGCCTCCTGAGAAGTGTGGCGCAAGGTAAACTTTACCATTAGTTTTTCTCCCTTTAAGCCACTGCTTATGGCTGATGCTTGACTATGGATGAAAAAGCAGGAAGGCAGCAGAGCCCTCAAAATTTTACAGAGCTAGATAAGACCACGATCACAGAAATTACAATTTACAGAGACTTCTATGTGATACCGTGGCCCATCACTTGGAATAAACGCTGCTTTGTGGTACTCTTAGGAGAGTTAAACAAGGCACATGGATGAAAATATAAGGCAGTTTGAAGTTACTCTAAAGAGAAAAAAGAAAAGCCTAAAAACCATAAAATATCTTTCATCCAAAACGTCTTGGTTAAATGTTTACTTTGTGGTTTTCTATTTATCATCTCAAAATGGAAAGAATAAATAATTTTATAAACTAAATAATAATAATAATAATAATAATAATAATAATAATAATAACAACAACAACAACGTAGCATGAAGAGCGCCAGCACTCTTCCAGAATAGTGAATCTTAAGAAAATATTGACACTATTTTGAGAAGGAATTTCAAAGTCTCAGAAGGAATAAGAGAATTTATATTGAAGCTTAATAATAACCATGACCTTAGAGGCCAGCCAAAATATAAAATCTTCACAAAAACATGCCCACAGCCATCCAAAACAACAAAAATTCTCACCCAACTTTTTTTCTCCTATGAGTAATTCTGAGTAGAATGCAATAGGGAAAATCACAGTCTCTTGATGGACAAGTTTTAAACACAGAGAGAAATGAAATATATCAGAAGTTGATCAGTAGTTACACAGAAAAGAAAGTGTAGACGAAACAATTTATTCTGACATGATGAAAGGGAAGATTGGTGCAGAACTACACAAGAGATTTATTTATAGTATTAATGGAAAGAAAAATACAGAGAAAATGCCAGATAGGTTCCTTTCCAGATATCGTCTGCAATGATGTACTTATGTATTAAACAGCACAATGTGCAGAAAAGTTAAAATCTTCTTATTCTATGGCATTTGATAAGACATGAACAATTTGTGGGGTGAAGTTCAGTTTTATTTTTTGCCGACTTCAACAGGGACAGAATTTCCACCAAAGTATCTTGAATAAATCTTTGTTCTAATTAGATAACTCTCAGCATGAGAGAAGTCCGATTTTCAAAATTGCTAAGAAACAGAAGGTTTTGATTTAGATGCTTAAATGGTATCACTTCATTACTGAGAAACAAATTCAAATTCCTTACAAAAAACAAATTCATTATTTATATGCTTTGTCTAAATGGGGAAACTTCAGAACGTGTATTCCCTTCCTCGTAACATGGTCCATGAGAATGGTGGTGTGACACAGTTCAGTTTAGTTAATGTATGACAAATTCTGTGCAGAGATTAGAAAAAGCCACTGTACAAAAATAATTTTTCAGAGTTGATGACTAGTATTTTTTCACTTCACAGTTTAATAATTTCGTTTACTGATTAGTTTGTTGTCTATGGATATAAAAGAGAACTATATGCATCAGAAACAAGTTATATGTATTTGCAGCCTGAATGAGGATAAATACACACACATACAGATACCAGTTATATGTAAATGAGTTGTATAAAGACAGAAGATATCCTTATCTTTATCTAAGAACCCATACAACTTACATATAATTTTTAACATCAAATAATACCATAAACTGGCAAAGTACTAAATTGTATGTGGGCCTGGTTAGGGATTTCTGGCAACTTCTCATTGGAAAGCCTGAGCTGTAAACGTAGACAGCAGCCTAGACAGAACCTACAGAAGCCTGATCCCCTTCTGCACATGCAGCAGTGTTAGACTACTTTTCTTTGTGTTTCTTCTAGTTTTACTTTTTCAGTGACAAAACTGTATGTAAATGGTGTGATAGTATAGTTGAGCAATAAAGAGGAAGACACAAATTTAGCTCCTCTTTCTGCAAGGTTTGGACTAAGGATTTGAATGCAGGTTTTCTGACGCTGAGGAAGAATATATACATTTTACATATATACACATGTGTGTGTGTACTATAGGTATGTACACAATCCTGGTTAGTGGATTGTAGAGCCAGTATGTCTCGAACCAATGAACATCCATTATAGCTTGATGAGAAGAAGCTGAATGAAAACTGTCCAAACAGGTAAGAAGTAGCCATATTTATTAGCTGTGATCAGATTCAAACCAATTAGGTCAAAACAGTTATTTGAATTTGGACTTTTCAGCTTCCTTGAGAGTAGGAAATTGGCTATTTCAAGAATCCCTCTCTCTCCCCCCTCTCACTCTTTATTCTTTTTCTTTGTTTAAAACCTTGAATGAAGAAATAATTGAATAATTGACCTGCATAATTGAAATCTCAAAAGCTTTGTGGGACAGTAAAATAATTTCCCATGCAGTTCTGCATTTTCCCTGTGATAAAAATAAGTGGAAGTGAAGGACTTGTCTGCGTTGCAAAATAGAATGTAAATTATATTAATAGTTTTTCATCCAAATAGCTAAGCTTTTCAAACACAATAGAAATAGTCTATGTAAAAAGAGCCATAATTATTCCACCACTCAATCATAAATATTTAATTCTTTGTTTTATCTAAAGAAGTTTCAGAGAGAAAAAAGAATTTTCTCATGTATGCAATATGATTACACTCCAGGTCAAGTTATAAAAGAAAATAAAAATCTTTGTACTATTCAATTTAAAAGTTGCTTTGTCACATAATTGTGGTGATACGTTTATAATTTAAACAAAAATATCTACAAGTCTGGCAGGGAAAAGGAGATTCAGGGTACCTTGAATGTTCAGAACAGAAGAGATAAGAGTGATGAATTACCAGTGATAACAAGTAAAGACTATCAAGGTACAATTTTCTTCAAACTCTCATTATTTTTATTGTATACATTGTATAATTGAGTCTTCTGTAACATGTTGACTATATTCATTCTCTTTAGGAAATATTCAATGAATTCAGAACAGAATAAATTCTAAGCTTTCAATCAATTTCCTTATTGTCCTTGATGTATAACAGTCAGGCATTAATTCTGTGATAGCCAGTGCATAACTCAGAAAAGAATCTGAATTGGAGTATCCAATTTAAATAGAAATTAGAGTTTTTTTAAAGGGACTCAGAAAACACAAAACTCTTAGGAAAAAAAAAAACAAAACACCATAAAGCAAAATCCTCGGAAGTGCCTTTGAATTATTGATCAAGTTGCTGCAGAACCATTCTTAAAATGAAGTCAAATTATAGAGGCTTATTCGTATTGCTGGGATGAAGAAGTGTTCAGTTTCTTCCTATTTTCTTAAGTCATACTTTCTAGGGAGGATATTTTGATGGTACTATTTATTTGTCTCATTTATGAAAAAAAAAACACCACCACCACCACCACCACCAAAACACACCACCAACTAACCAACAACTTTTCTAATAAGTATTAAGCAAAGTGGTTACTGAAATTTACTCAAGGACACTGATTAAGACTTTCTATTTCTGTATGGTTTTGTTCAACATCTATTCAATATTTCCAGTCAGAAATTCCCCTGGAATTACATAAGCATTGTTTTTTATTGAGGCTATATGATTTTCAGTTTCTTGTTATGTTTCTACTAATCTCTTAATTTCATCTCTAGATTTTATAGGTGCTTTGTAAACATTTCTAATCCAGATAGGTTTACTCTACAATATACATAAGTATATCAACTGAGATTTGTTGTCCTTGAAGATAGTTAGATACATTAATTTTTAGAGTTTTGTCTTTTAGGATGTCAAAATGACTATGTAAATAAAAAGGGTTTTTGCATACTAAGGGCCAGGTTTTATCACTGCACCACTATGTATACCTGTGGATATATATAATATTTGCAGATGTATTTGTTGGGATATGTTATTTTTAAGGATTAGATGTAAGGAACCAAAGTATTTGTAAGGATCTTTCTTTATCATCTCTCATTGGGGAAATTCAGAATGAAGATGTCTCTCTTGTCTTAAAGATAGATAAACTTACCTTTTAGGATAAATTCTCACACTGTGAATCACTCCACTGAAATACTGGGAAAATCAATGGAATAAGATACATCTACATTTGAATTATAGAGATAAAAATTGGCCCCTGGTACATGAGAAAAGGGTATGTGTGTATAAATATATATATATGTGTTTACTTTTTAATAACCTTCTTGAGAACAAATACTAAACCCCTTTCTTGAAAATATGTTGTCATCTTTGTCATCTCTGAAATGTTTATCACTTTTGCCAAGTCATATGAGTCTAATAGGGATCAGAACTGAAAAGACCATCTTGCTTGGCCTGTAATGATCAGCTTAGGACTGGAATGGACCACCTTGTATTTTACTCCAGGTTCTTTCTATTTGTATTCAGTTTATATGGCTAGGTTTTGGCAGCAGGGGGGCTGCAGGGGTGGCTTCTGGGAGAAGACACAAGAAGCTGCCCCCGTGTCAGACAGAGCCAGTTTCAGCCATCTCTAAGATGGACCTGCTGCTGGCCAAAGCTGAGCCAATCAGCGACACTGCGGCTACCTCTGTGATAACCTATTAAAGAAAGGATAAAACCCACTGCGCAACAGCGACTGGGAGGGAGGAGTGAGAATATGTGAGAAAAGACTATGGTCACTGAAGAAGGAGAGAAAGGAGGTGCTCCAGACACTGGAACAGAGACTCCCCTGCAGCCTGTGGAGAAGACCGTGCTGAAGCTGGTTGTTCACCTGCTTCCCACGGAGGTCCACGGTGGAGCAGATATCCACTCTGTAACCCATGGAGGACCCCATGCCGGAGCAGATGGATGTGTCCCAAAGGAAGATACACCCCATGGAAAGCCCATGCTGGAGCAGGCTCCTGGCAGGAGCTGTGGCCTGTGGAGAGAGAAGCCCATACTGGAGCATGTTTTCTGGCAGGGTCTGTGACCCCATGGGGGACCCATGCTGGAGCAGTCTGGTCCTGAAGGACAGTGCCCTGTGGAAAGGACCCACGCTGGAGCAGTTCTTGAAGAACTGCAGCCCACGGGAAGGACCCATGTTGGAGAAGTTTATGAAGGACTACTTGTCATGGGAGGGACTCCATGCTGGAGCAGGAGTAGAGCATGATGAAGAAGAAGTGGCATACACAAAGCATTATGAACTGACCACAACCCCCATTCCCCATCCTCCTGCAGGGGCGAGGAGGTAGAAGAGTTGTGAGTGAAGTGGAGCCTGGGAAGCAGGATGGGGTTGGGGAGTTGGTTTCGTTTCTCATTATCTTACTCTATTTTTAATTGTCAATAAATTAAATTAATCTTCCCTAGGTTGAGTCTGTTATGCCTGTGACAGTAGTTGGTAAGGGATCTCTCTGTCTTTATCTCAACCCAAGAGCTTCTTCATCATATTTTCTCCCTCCATCCTGCTCAGGAGGGAGACTGAGAGAGCAACTCGGTGGGCACCTGGCAGCCAGCCAAGGTTAACCCACAACACCATGTTACAGTGGAAAGCAGAAAATACCAACAGTTCTCTTTAGCCGAATACAAGAGAAAAGTCCTCCCAGATCTCATATCTAGAAGTTTGTTAATATTCTGAAGAATGAACACTGAAAACTTTGCATCTGTGTACAGTTTCTATTATTCTCACTTGATTCCAAAATGTTTTTAATTGTTTACAAAAACAGCAGTGAATTTTAATTCAAACATCTCTCTGTTACACATTCAACACCAGCTTTATGTCACTCAAGTCTTTGGGATTTAAGTCACAACTTAATGACTTTTCCAAGAATGTTGTTTTCCATTCTGAAGTTTTTCCTCAGACTCATTTTGCACTGTTGAATAAGTCCTACCTAGCCTCACTGATTTATTGGCTTTGAGTTGCCCCAGCCAACTTATCACTTGTGCCTTGCTGACCCTGAAGTAATCCAAGATAGCAAGTACATGGCCAATAATAGATGCCATCGG
This sequence comes from Phoenicopterus ruber ruber, assembly GCA_009819775.1. NCBI lineage: Eukaryota > Metazoa > Chordata > Aves > Phoenicopteriformes > Phoenicopteridae > Phoenicopterus > Phoenicopterus ruber. The sequence continues at coordinate 180,933,456 of CM020215.1, read as the reverse complement.
TTAATGTCTTTTGTGTTGTGCACTAAACATTCTCCTTATAATTCAGTCTTTTGAATGGATTCCTCAACATGTTAATTGAGCCTAAAATTTTCTCTTATTGGTCTCCAAACTTCTGGTTTTCATTTATTAAATTGCACATGTATTTAATGTATTATTTGCTATTTACTCAGTGTATATGCCTTTGTTCATCGACTGACAATATACAAAATGTTTTAGCATGATATGAAGATTTTATTGACATGTTTATAGCTACAATACTGACAAGCGGTGAAAATATACTTGACTTTTTTATGTTAGCAAAAAAGATGTCAAAAAACTTATATCAATTCTTACTATTAATTTCTCTTACTTACTAGATAACTTACAAGGGGAAAACAGCAAGCCCCTCTTTAAAAAATCACCAACCTAAAACCCAAATTCAGTGTTTTAGAGAACTTTGTAAAAAAAAAAACCCAACACATTTTTACGCATCTTTATAACACTTTAATGCATAACTAGTCTGAATGTGACCTGAAATAGTTTTTCCATACTAAAAATATCATAATTGTAAACTACTGCCTAACATTACTGGGATCTCGACAGGCTGGAGAAACGGGCTTCACGTAGTTCAGCAAAAGGAAATACGAAAAGTCCTGCGTCTCACATACAAGGAAAGGCTGAAAGAGCTGAGACTCGTTAGCCTGGAGAAGAGAAGGCTCAGGGGGATTTCATCAACACCTGAAAGCAGAATGTAAGGAAGATGGAGAGAGGCTCTTTCCAGTGGTGCCCAGTGACAGGACAGGAACTAATGGGCACAAACTGGAACACAGGAGGCTCTGTCCAAACATAAGGAAACACGTTTTTCACTGTGAGAGTGACAGCAGAGGTTGTGGAGTCTCCATCCTAGGAGATATGCTAAAGCTGTCTGGAGACCAGCTCTTGGTGACCCTGCTTGAGCCAGGGGGTTGGACCAGATGACCTCCAGAAGTCCCTTCTAATCTCAGCGAGTCTGAGGTTCTATGATTATATTCTTGGCTGTGAAACAAGTTGCATTTTTCCTTATGGAACACATACAAACATCTTGTTTAGCATGAAGATGCCAGATACTAAGCCCACCATTACAGGACTTTACGTTATATATCTTGAGTTTATTTTCTTTTGTGTGTAGTTAAAATGGCAGGTGAAGGATCACATCTCTTGCAAGATGCTTAAAACAAATAGGATCAAGGTGAAGAACTTTAAAGCTATTAGATGTTGGAAGAAGTCTGTAAGAAATAAATGAGTAATCAAAATATGGATGTTAAAGACATGAAATAAAGTGTAAAATATGTACTTTGATAACTTTGCTTTCAATTAGAAAGTATATATACATATACATTATATATACAAATAAGTTATGAGTTGTTTTAAAATATCAGTGCAACCACCTGAACTTAGATTCTTAAATCTAGATATTTAAAGCCTGAAGTTAGACTTTTAAATACACTGCTTGTGCACTTATGTTTAAGTACTGTCTTCAAGCACATATTCTTGAAACATCCATAAACAGTGTAAGTTGTAGTGAATGAGCAGATAGGATATCAACTGTATTTGCAGACAACCTTTGCTTTTTCTTTTTTACACACAGAATACTGAATTTAGTCTCTGAATATGACAAAGATACTCATTTCAGGAAAATTAAATTGCTTTTAATTGTCATAATTTTTGAGCATGTAATTAAATCTTAAGCCTCCATTGATTATAACCATAATTTAGATATTTCAAGCTCAATTCAGTTACTAACACCAAAGTCTCCATTACCATTTGGAGTGATTTAAAACTTCTGAAACATTGCCTTGGGGTTGATAAATATGACTCATTACTGGTACCTCGTGCCATTTCAAGTTACAGAAGTTCCCACTTGGGCTTCAGTTCCCACCACAAAAATGTGGTTCTCTAATAGATTCAGTGTCACATCTCTGATGTGTCGGATGACATTATGCAGCCATGTATAGAGATTTTCATGCTACCCCAGAAAAATTACTGTTGGTTTGGTCAGTATTACTTCTACTTATTGAACAGATGTCTAAACAGTGCATGTACCTATGTATAATGTATGGTGATTTTGTAGTTTATGAAGTATTACATATGTCCTGTTGCCATTTCATAGGACAAAATGAGTTTTGGAATGTATGCTTGAGAACTTTACTGCATTACTGTAATAAAAGATAGCTGGATGAACATTTTTGCTTGTGGGAACTCTAATTAAAATGAGTGAAAGCAGACATTTGCAATTAGCATTGCAGAATAAGGGAATAAGTTTCAGATCTAACGACTTGGTGCTTACTTTTCCCCAGCTGAGTCTTCCTATAGATAATAATTGGATGCTGGTTCCTTGAAGAGCAAAGCTATAAATTACCAAATGTGTTGCAAGCTAACAGAACAGAAGTCATTTTAATGTGAATAGAAACTAAGAGATTCTCTTCATATAACCTGAAAAAAGGACCACAAGGAAACTCTGAACTTGTTAATATCCAGAAAAAATATGTACATGAAATACAATAATTCTATTTATAAAGTTAATTCATTTCAATGCTATAAATTAGTGATTTTCATCCCAAGAAATTTCAAAACTACTATTTCAAATAAACTGAGATTCCTAGAATTCTCAACAGTTATCACGTAGATTGGTCTCATAACAACTCTTAAGAACCATTCCCACTCAGCCGAGATTTTGCTCGTTTGAACAGACCAGATGTCATTCATCAAGAAAAATATTCTCTCAGAGGCACAACAGTGTCTGAAAGTGTCAGCATAAATTGAATGAGAAGGCTGAAATTCAAACAAGGGGTCTTATGTGTTAAAAAATTATGGAAAATCTTTACCAACTGTCATAGACTGATCCCTTTTGCTTTCAAGGCTCTCATTGACAGGAAAAGAGTATGTAGATAAACACAAGAGTATTCTTCAAGCATCATTTAGTTGGCAGTTCATTTTCCCCACATTCTATAATATCAAAAAACTCTATATTGATTTAAGCTCCACTGCTTCAATTGCTGAGAACAGTTAGATTCAAAGACACATTAGACTTGAAGATAGAAAGCCTTTATCTTACAATCAGAGCCCTTCCTACAACAATTTGAGATTCCAAGTATCTACAATAGTTCCAGTGATAAAATTGGATTGTCAAGAAACATTTTCTTCATTAAGCTTGTCCCATTTTTCTGAATACTTCTGCAAACTTATTTGTTAGTTAAAATTCGTGATCTTTTAATAAAATAAGGGAGTGTTGTTTTCTACATTTTACAAATAGAGAATTTAAGTACCAAGTCACCAAATCTTAGTGCCAAGAAGAGGGTTGGACACTAAAATAGATATTGAGTGTGTAAATTTTACCTAGATCACAATTACAAACCTGAAATCAAATGTTTAGTTGTTACTGAATCTTGAAAACATTAACAAAATGTAGATAGAATAGAATAGAATAGAATAGAACAGAACAGAACAGAATAGAATATTTCAGTTGGAAGCAATCTACAACAATCTTCTAGTCCAACTGCCTGACCAATTCAGGGCTGACCAAAAGCTAAAGCACGTTGTTAAGGGCACTGTCCGAATGCCTCTTAAACACTGACAGGCTTGGGGCATCGACCACCTCTCTAGGAAGCCTGTTCCAGTGTTTGACCACCCTCTCAGTAAAGAAATGCTTCCTGATATCCAGTCTAAACCTCCTCTGGTGCAGATTTGAACCATTCCCACACATCCTATCCCTGGATACCAGGGAGAAGAGCTCAGCACCTCCCTCTCCACTTCCCCTCCTCAGGAAGCTGCAGAGAGCAATGAGGTCGCCCCTCAGCCTCCTTTTCTCCAAACTAGACAAACCCAAAGTCCTTAGCCGCTCCTCATAGGACACGCCTTCCAGAAAGCGGATCACTTTTATGAAATAAAGTAGATTTATAATCCTTTATTTCATGCAGCTACACCACGTCTAAAGCTGCTAAGCTGCTGGGTATCAAACTCAAGTAAAGACTTGTAAGAATTCACAAGATATACTTTCTTTTAGTTGTCTTAGATAAGAGAAGTGATTTTTTTTAGATATTTCTGGAGAAAGTGTAGCCATGTTGCCCTGTAATACAGTCTTGCCGTTGCTAGTAGCAGGCCACAAATTTGGTACTGAGTTTGCAAGTCATGAAGACTGAGACTTGTCAGGACTGCTCTGTTTGGGCTTTTTTTGACCTGCCTGCAGATTAGTTCTACTTGGCTTATCTGTAACAGTGGGTTTTCTAATTGGCCAGATAGCTATGGTTAACCTGTTTTACTGTTGTTGATCGTTGTATTGTAGCAACATATTTTGCAACTCTACTCAATGAAGGACTCCAAATGTTAATGACTTGCCTTAACATCCACCTATCACCACCAGAATGAAACTACCAACTCAGGACCCCTGAAGCAGAGGAAGTGAGAGTATAACATCAGGAAAAGGGGTAGAAACTAAGTGTTCTTCCTGATCACAGTGTCTTGTCTTCCAGGGTAACCCTTGGCAAGAGACTTGCCGGGCATTGGTCTACTTGTGGGAGGTGGTGAGAGACTGCCTTTACATCGCTTGCTTCCTTTCCCCTTTCATAGATTCATAGAATGGTTTGCGTTGTAAGGGACCTTTAAAGATCATCTACTTCAGCCCCCTTGCCATGAGCAGGGACATCTTCCACTTGATCAGGTTGCTCAAAGACCTGTCCAACTGGACCTTGAACACTTCCAATGATGGGGCATCCACAACTTCTCTGAGAAACCTGTCCAGTGTCTCACCACCTTCATCATAATAAATTTCATCCTTATATCCAATATAAACATCACCTCTTTCAGTTTAAAACCATTGCCCCTTGTCCTGTCACTACAGGCCTGGTAAAAAGTCTTTCTCCATCTTTCTTATAAACCCCCTTTAAGTATTGAAAGGCTGCAGTAAGGTGTCCCTAGAGCCTTCTATTCTGCAGGCTGGACAACCCCAACTCTCTCAGTCATTCATCACAGGAGAGGTGTTCCAACCCTCTGATCATTTTTGTGGCCTTCCTCTGGACCTGCTCTAGGAGGTCCATATCTTTCTCATACTAGGGACCCTAGAGCTGGATGCAGTACTCCAGGTGGGGTCTCACAAGAGTGGAGTAGAGAAGGAGAATCACCTCCCTTGACCTGCTGGTTATGGCTTTTTTTATGCAGCCCAGGATATCATTGGCTTTCTGGGCTGCAAGCGCACATTACCAACTTGTGACCATTTTTCCATCCACCAGTATTCCCAAATCCTTCTGCTCAGGACTAATCTCAATCAATTCACCTCCCAGGCTGTATTGATACTGGGGATTTCACCAACCCAGGTGTAGGACCTTGCACTTGGCCTTGTTGAACTTCATGAGGTTCACTTGGGCCCACTCCTGAAGCCTGTCAAGATCCCTTTGGATGGCATCCCTTTCCTATAGTGTATCAGCTGCACCACTCAGCTTGGTGTCGTCTGCAAACTTGCTGAGGGTGCACTTCATCCAACCCTCTGTGTCACAGAATCACAGAATGGTAGGGGTTGGAAGTGACCTCTGGAGCTCATCTAGTCCAACCTCCCTGCTAAAGCAGATTCACCTAGAGCAGGTTGCACCGGACTGCATATGGGTGGGTTTTGATGTCATTGATGAACATATTAAATAGTATCGGTCCCTGTACAGACCCTTGAGGGACACTACTCATTACTGTTTTCCACTTGGGCATTGAGCCTTTGACTGCAACTCTTCGGACATGAACATCCAGCCAGTTCCTCACACATCTAACAGTCCATCTATCAACCTCAAATCTCTCTAATTTAGCAGTCAGAATGCTGTGTGGGACCGTGTCAAAGGCCTTACAGAAGTCCAGGTAGGTGACATCCATAGCTCTTCCCTTGTCCACTGATGTAGTCACTCCATCATAGAGGGCCACAAGATTAGTCAAGCATGGTTTGCCCTTAGTGAAGCCAGCTACCATGGTTCCAAATATTTTAACACTATATTCTTCTCTTTATATATAAGGTGCGTTTTCCCTTTGTCCACAAACAAGATTTTGAGTGTAAAACAAATGTGCAGTACATATTAAGGCCCCTGCCTTAATTTGGTTGTTATTATAAATGAGATTGTGTAAACATAAGATCAAATGAGTGTGTTAAAGCAAGATATGGGAATATAATTTTTCATAAAGAGACCAGTCAGAGGGGATAGCAATTGATAGTAATGCTAAAGAGGGATCTATTAGTATAGAACATTGTCAATGGGACATTACGGCAGTGCCATCATAATGTCCAGGCACAGCAGCAGTAATCTGTACAGGCAAGAGCAGAGGTAAGTGGTAGAGGGAGCCGGAAGAGTAACTTAAGAATAAAAACAAGTGGCAGTATGAGGCTGGGAGACAGAAGTCTACCTCTTGGTAAGGGAGAGACAGAGAGAAGCTGAAGAAGAAAACATTGTATGTGTTCAGTAATGGCATTTTCATGCAGTTGTACTCTCAGCAATGGATGAATCAGACTACAGAAAAAAAAACATCCATTCATCCTCAGCAGTTACGTGACTTTTACCTGCTGAATTTAGGAAGAATCTCTACTAATTCTGACTTTAGATTAAAAAAAATTTTGCAATAACTTAGAAACTGTTTATTTTTTCTGTGCTGACCAGTGTCGACATGGCCCTATACAAATTCTTTCAAAGATCCATAAGGCAAGGAGAGCCTGCAGAAACTACAGATAAGGTCATCTGACTGGACTATGCAAAGAAGAAACACGTGGGTTCATTTTATAAGTACCAAATGTTCGAATCAATGTCCGACATGCGTAATGATCAGAAAGCCAAAGCATAAGACACAGTAGATTCAGATGCATGTGCATACTCCCTCGAGTAGATGACTTTTTTTTTTTCTTTTTTAAAAAGGAAGGATATAAAGAAAAATGAGAGAAACCAGGTGAAATAACAGAAAATGTTCTTCAAGTAAAAGGCAGTATAACAAGAAACCAAACTTCTTTTTTTGAATAAAATGAATGCCACTTTCTGCTGCATTTTTTTTGTCCTGGGCCCAACCTTTAATAACATTACCCAGTTGAAGGCATGTATTTTTCTGCATTGCCAAATACATACATATGTGGTAGCCATATCTAGAGGGAAAAACAAAACCAAAACCAAAACCGAACAAACCAACCCCCCCGCCCCCTGCCCCCCAAGTGCTTCTGGAGGCAAAATTAGTTGCATGAATTCCCATGGTAAAATGAGGGAAACTATACATTAATGATTGATTTGAAGTACGAATGAATTATCAAAAATATTTGCAAATATATTTTCCTTTTATTAGCTATGCTGTTGCATTTCTCTCTTTTCAAGAGGTCAGAGGAGTACCCATCTTCATAATGATAGAGACTATGATTATATTCAGAAAATAGAATTTTTGTTTTAATTCTTCTCATTTTAAAGGTACTTAACTTTTCTGTAGTCAAGAAAAGAGAAAGCTTAAGAAACATCTCTAAGGAAATCGCAAAAGTTGAGATTGAGAAAATTAATTTCTTAGAACTTAATCCAGTTATTCAAAATGTCCCTGTGTCAATTCAGTAATAACTAAATGTGAATTGATTGATTTAAAATAAGTTTATTACATATTATTAGATTTTATCATAATTAAATAATATATTTTTAGATTCTTGTCAACTTAGCACTGTGTTTATTATAAAAACACTGAACTAATTTCCTGACCCACATGAAGTTGTGCAGCAACCTTACAAATGGTCACAAAGATCTTCACATGGAAATGCTTACTATGCTAACTGGTTACCAAAAGTGAGATGAATTTTACTTTAAAAGCAGCAGTGGTTAATTAATTTTTGATGTTTATAATTTTTTGTGCTTTTTTCTTAACTGTGCTTCAGTAGAACAATACAAAGCTATTGGCATTGAAAGACTAACTAGTGAAAACTCCCCATCTATTTTGTCTTAATTTGACTCTTGTCCATTTTTGTTTAAAGATGCGTCAAAGTTAAATACACAAATTTTGGATGTTACAAGTTTAAAACCTTTTTTTTATAAATTCCTGTTTCCCGTAATCTATTGATATATGCTGTATATTGCTATCCACTCTTGCATATTCACATTATTTATATAGCCAATCAAAATTCAGGAATTGTAACTATGCATTTGAGTTAAATAGTCACAGTTCACATTTAAGACTGTCAATTAAATCATGCAGGCAACAGACTAAACCAGAAGGTTAAATTATGCAAAATATGTATCTGCTATTTACTATACTACAACTGTCACAAAGTACAGTCTCAAGTACAAAACCATTGACTGACTTGGGCGTCAAATAAGCGTAATTAGAGAGAAGAGTAAGTTAATAGTCAAGAACCTAGCTAGGTTGACAGGATAACTCTATAAAGACCTTTAGAAGCATGTTTGTTTTCCTTGCTTATGTAAGGACTACAGATGTTTATCTTAATGGCCAGGTGATTCAGATTTATGCCTGGTTTAGACATCTTATGTAGTCACACTGAGTAAAGGTGTCATATAAGTCATGAGTTAAACCAGGTCATCCAAGAGTTTCCACCTAGTTCCAGCAAATAATAGTCATCCACTTTTGCAGTGTAGGAACCAACAAATATAGCATGAGTCTATACTAGTATTTTGGTTTGGCTCAGGAGTGTACTTCTGAGGCAAATCTTACAGTCTTTCCCACTAACCATGCTTTTGTACACCTTGTGGGGTGGTCTTCAGTGGTTGACCTGGGTTCCTTCCTAAAGTAAAAAGTAGTGCCAACTACTATTGAGCACTCAGCTCAGGAGACCATTCTGGAGCCAGTTAGAATTAACACCCTTGAAATACATACACCATGCATGTTAGGTCCTCAGCACTAGCTGTTTCACCTTAATGACCTTAATTTAGCTGAATTATTTACTAATATAGACATAACCACACTAGTGCAGTTTGTAATTCTTCCAAGGTTAGACAACTTACGCCTATGTAAGTTACTGGGTTCCTGATACTAATGTAGCTGCCTAAAAATTTAAAGACAAATAAAATTTCCATTCTCTGTGATTCCCATTATGGCTTTCCAGATAATGGGTTTGAGCAATGCGTGAGTACAGAATGACTGTGTCGGAGCTTGCCATTGTAAATTTTCATGACTACCTCACACAAGTTGAAGGGGATATAGATGATCCTTTTCATTGTGCTAGAGAAAAAGAACCTGAGGCTCAGTAGTGTGGAGATGGAAGTATTCTAGGCAAGCAAAGGCCTGGAATAACAGGAAATAAGGGAGTAGATTCTGACTGAAGCAGTCCATCTACAGTTGGAATCGTATCTGAATGTTAGACAACCTCTCCATCTTTCCTAAATTAAGTCTTGCAATAAGGTATTTTCCACCAACTGTTGCAACCACTTTACAGAAAGAAAATGAAGTAAATTGAGTACAAAACGAAACAAACACATGCCTAAAGTGAGATTACATGCCGGTAGTCCCACTCCTTAGCTGTCTTCTCTAACTCTTGGAAAACAGTTCTTCCCCAGTTTTCCTGTGATTTAATGGAACTGTATAGATCGAAGTTTCTTCCGTATTGATTGACCTTGCATTAATGCATGAATTGTGTTTTCATGTGCTTTCAGCTTTGTTTCAACTAAACTTTTTTCCCTCTTCTCCAAATATTTCTCTCAGTAGGAATTTTGTACATAATATGCCAGCACTAAGCAAAGCATCATAATAGGCTAATACTGTTATTAACCTTGAGGCACTGTAGGACAATTAAAACATTTTAGGTGTTATTACTGGACCACCTTAACTGAACCCTGAGAACAGACAAATTAAGATCTGAAAAAGAAACTGAACTCTTTACACAGCAGCCATCTAGTCAGTACCAGCTGTGTGGCTGCAAGTCTGAGGTAGCTTGTACGCAACGTCAATAAAATCTCAAAATACTTTCTGTGTTTACCCTATCACAAGGTGAATGTGAAAACCGTTGTGCTTAATTCTTGCTGACAAATACTTTCACGTGTATTGGCAAACAGTCAGCCACAGTTGAATAGAACAAAGCAGCTGCTTGCAAAGCTCAGCCAAGAGCCAATAACTGTTAGTCTTCTTTCTCCTCTGCAGCTCACTAAGGGATTGTGTCAAAAAGTCAGACACATATTTCAGATGCCCAAAAGAGACATTCTTGCATTACCATTCTTTTGTCTGTACATGCTCATGGAAGAACATCAGTTATTCCCCAGGCACAGACTGATTACGTGATCTGTTCATTGAAGAGTCTGGGAAGTCCTGGTGGGATCCTGCTCTGAAACTGTTATACTCTGCATGATGATAATAAACTTGTCTTGGGGCCATTGACTTTGTTCCTGCCAGTCAAAGATTGTCCTTCCTTCACCCTGAACGTCTTTCATGCCAAAAAACTCTCAGCAGAGCTGTAATACACCAAATACAATAAAAATGCATCCCTTGCATAGGCTCCTTATCACTTCTCCGACCGAAATCCAACCACGCGTACTCATATTAAGTTTTAGAATTGGCCCTTAATGATTTCGTGAAGGATGGCGAGATAGCAGAAACCATGCTTGAACCTTCACAAAACTATGAGAAAAAAAAGTCTTCCTGAAATTGTAGGTCAAGTACGATGCACTGCTTAAGCTGTGAGCCTACATATGGTATGTTTACTGCTTTTTAGACACAGAATTTTAGGACAATTCTCTGCTGTAAGGGATTAAAAATAAATCATATAAAATTTAGCTTAATGTTTGAAAATCACACTGATTAATAAGGATTCTCTAAAGAGACTAGTAATTGACTTTGTATTCTTTCTTCAAAAGGAAACGGAAACTATTCATTGGCATAGATTCTTGACTGTTAAAGAAATATGATTGGATTTTTGAAAAGTATCACGAAACTGCTTGTGGTATAAGTCCTTCCTCATTAACTAATGGCTCTTGATTATACTATTTAGGATGTATCTTCTTGTAAATTTGATGGAAAACATAGCTAGTGGATTATAACCAAGAAATCCTAGTTTTGATTTTTACTCCACGCAATGTTAGCTATTCAGGTGGTGGTTAGATTGGGACTGAAGTTGCCTCATCTGTACAGTTGCACTTATTGCCTTCGTAGAAATCCTTAAAGCACACAATTTAAAATTGCTACATGAAAAAGCAGAGCCTGAATCTCAAACATGAACCATACAAGTGCTACTAAAGCTCTTTTTCATATAGAGAAGAGATCAAATTCTATAAGACTATTTTTTGTTTTCTGCTGTTAAGAAGTAAAATAAAAGAAATAATTAAAATACCAGGAGGTTCTAGTAACAGGTCAACAAAATCATCACCATGAACTACATAACTCAGAAGAGGTCCTTCAAAATGTTCTTAGTTTTGAAATGATTGTCATTTGTATTAAAACAAATAAACCACTTTATAATCAATCTCAATGCTTTCTGAAAAACAACTATCAAAAGGAAGGACCAAAATCTTGAGTCTCAGCTTTCTTGCAAACCATTCATCAACCTTTTCCTACTTTCAGAAATTCATCCTGATGCATTATTTCCTGTCTTTTTTCAAAAGGCTTCAAGTTGTATTCAGTTGATATTTCGGAATTCTAGTAATGTATCTTCATCCAGGTGCTATCTTATCTCTCCATAGTCAGCTGTGTTCTGTTTACCAACAAATGATAACCATTGTACTGGCAGATAAATTTGAGCTATTCTGTAGATACAAGGGCAACAGCAAGCTACTCATGCAAGACTTGATTTCACCTACGCACACACAGAGTTTATTTCATGACTTGAACTAGAGGAAAAGTGAATCAATATCCACTTCCATTTGGTTTTCTTTTTTAAGTTTGACAGTTAGTAGTTTTAGATTTCAGCGCTTCAAAAGGTCCATGAAAATTAAAAAAGGAAGGAGAAGCGAAGCGAAGCGAAGAGAAGAGAAGAGAAGCGAAGAAAAAAAGTCCTTCTAAGGATAAGGAAGATTGCAAAATTGGAAAAAACCCACAAAAATAAAAACAAAATTTCCTTAAGAATCATGACAACATTGGTTTCATAATGAAAACCAACATTGGTTTTCATTCTAATATTTCCCAATGTCCTTATTTCATTTCTGGTGTTGACCTTTCAGTAATAGCTTAAGATCCAGTGATCCATTTCAACCTCTTTTCTTCCATAGAACATTTATTCCTGAAAAGTGTGTAACCCTTCAAACAGGGTGAATTTTTAAAGTTTCTAGAAAGTTAGCAAAAGCCAGTGAGGATAACATTTTCTCCTTCACTTCTTTTTTCAAGGTCAATAGTGGGCTTTGCTTAGCTTTTTCTCTAACTGACAAAAGAGACATGAGATTCCTCATAGCTTTGAAAGAGATCTCCAGGATCAGTTAATTAAAACCCACCTGTCTCCTTTTGTAGTTTCACTGAGCATTAAAGCTAGAGTAGCAGGCAGAAACAGATTCAGGGGAATGTTCACAGCTGTTGATGAATAAGGAGAAGATTGTAACTTTTTGACTTGTAATTTTTGTTACAATTGAAGTAATAAGTTTTGTGTAACAGATTTGATGGGCTGGAAAGCAGGAATAAGGAGGATGGCATAAGAAGAATAGAATTTCTCTGCTTCTGTATTTAGGTGGTAGGTATATAGTTATGCACCACTCAGTTTAGAACACTCTAAGTTGCTGTTCCAAAGCATTTTGGATAGTCATTGTCCGACGTCATAGACTATTTTATAAGTTCTGTTGAATGCAGTCACATGCTTTGCCTTTGTGATCGACCTACTTTGTCACTTTGGCTTATTTCACCTATTTGTTACCAAATGCATCAATATGGGATCTACTATCTATCCTTTCTTTCTGTTTAAACTCAAAACCCGAATACCGAACATTTCCCAAAGTCCGTGTTCATGTCATGTGCGCATGCATTGCAGGCAGGGTGCAGAGTTCGCAGCGCTGGAGCGCGTGTTTGCCGGCCATGGCGCAGGGAGCGGCGGTGCAGCCGGCAGGGGTCATTGTGCGACCACGCTGGCTGATCAGTCCTCCTGGCGAAATGGCCTTGGATTTCAAACGGCCTTGTTCTGCTGCACAAAGCACGCACAACTCACCCTGTTTTAAAACCCTGGAAGCGACTTTCCATTTTGGTCCAGCTTTTTTGTTTTGTTTTTTTGTTTCTATACTAAAGCACAAAAATGCATCGCCTAAAAAGAATAATAAAATTTCACTCAAAAAAAACCCTGCAGTAAAGGTTTTCTAATTCAGACCAGTAAATCCATCAAAGTTACTGAGCTTATTTCCAATTGCCAAGTAAGTTCACCTTTCTTCGCAAGCCTTAAAGGGACTCATGAATCATAGCAGTAGCCTAAAACACTTTACATAAACTCTCACAATTAAGCCAGGGGAATATTAAAACACAATAAGCAATGGAATCAGCAAATACATCAAATACATCAAATGCAGAGAAAAGAAAGCTATTAACTAATGAGCTAAACTCATTTTCATGACATTAAAAACAAAGGAAAAAAAAAAAGCTTTTTATTACTTCTTACAAAATAGTTCTAAAATAAGCACGGTAAAGAATTGCCTAGTCCAAACAAGGCTGTAATCAGACTAGTAACTTCTTCAAAGAGAGATTGGGATAGGAAATGTAATGATAAAGTCCAAATAGAATGCTTTACAGGTAATTACTCTCTCCTCACATGTACATAGAAAGGTCAAGTGTAACTAGACTCTCAGAGCAGATTTGATTTCCCATATCCTATGTTATCTAAATAAGCAGATCTGCCAGTGACACTAAGGAAAGGACTCTGAATCTCAGTGCTAAGACCTACCAGGCAGATTTGAAAGGTAAATGCTTTTCTCTGGAAGAAATGAATCAAAGACAGAATTAAGTCCACCCCCCATTGGAAATGTGCTGCTGTGTTTCTCCTCTATTCTGAAATTTACTTGAAGAAAAAAAGGAGAATCACCTTTAAAAGGGAAAGCAAATGAATGTTCTTTTCTTTGCAACGAACATAAACAAAACCAAAACTTACTGATGAGCAGAAAAAAAAAAGAGGAAAAAGGAAGATCAATTCGATCCAAAGACTGTCGCTGATGACATGAACAAATGTTTAATGTTGGTGTTTTGATTCGTTAAGCTTTCTGAGCCTTGTAACTTGTATGCTTTCCTGGAGTTAAATCCGGGAGGTACAGGATTTATATACCACAGGTACATAAATGCCACAGAACAACACCCTTGAAACTCCTACTAACCCACCATTTTCTGTATATCAAGCCTTATGATTCACTGATTACTTTTCCATGGATTTTTCTAAAGAAACCTCCATGTCCTGTTCTTTAAATTTTATGCAGTGTTTTTTCTTTGTTTAGACCTTTAGGGATCCATTTAGATTCTTCAAAGAAGAAGAGAGAATAACAGGAAATAGAAGGAGAAGATAAACATTTTTTTCTTAAGTTATATTTTATTGAAGAAATTTATACAGCCTAAGAACAGACAAGAATACTTCTTAATGAAAAGAACCCTCTTTCTCCTTTGAAATGCTACAAATTTATAGGAACACAATTTCTGAACAGTTTTTTTGAGAGTTTTCTGCTTTGTTTGTGTTTTCAATACTAAAAAATGCAATAAATAATTCCACCTACATTCTATGACTGCATAGCATGAGAAAATGAATTATAGAAAAATTATTCTCCTTCCATTACTGAGTATCATTTAATCGAAATTGTTACAGATGATTATTTAATTTCCAGGAGGTTGTAAGTGCTTCAGGATCACTTATCAGGTCTAAATAAATAAATAAATAAATAAATGTAAAAGTCTTTTGAAGTCTTTCACTAAAAGGCAATTACAGATAAAGATTAGCAACTTCATTTTGATAGAATCCCTAAAGAAGGTTATAAAGTTTGTGTGCATGGCAACTTTATTTTTCTCATAGTCATGATAAAGAATGACAGAAGTACTTTATAACAGACCAAAGTGTGTTGAAGTGGAAGAGTATATACATATATCTCAAGAGAGAGAGATTTATAATGCTACTTAATCATTCTAATTTTGACAGAGTTTCAAGATACTGCCAGACCAGATGTGAGAGGGAATTTGGATGGTTGCGGGTTGCTTCTGTTGTTGTTTCTATTTCTCCTTCTTACGGGCTGATGCCAACATGGAAGCTCTAAATTAGGAAGCTGTAATAGGAATGTATATGACACTACTTTGGTTAGCCTATCATACCAGTAAGTATGATAAGTAGGAGAGAGTAAGATTATGTCACAGCTGGAGATATAATTACTGTATAAATTACTCTTTAATAGCTTCTGTGCTATGTATTAAGGAACATGTCTCAGTTTTACCAATTAACCTGCTGAAAAAACCTCCCAGTAAATTCAGCTGTGTAACTGAAGAGAAAAAGTATTGCCCCTGTTATTTTTACATTGTTCTATCTGAACACATATTTTTCATTGATTAAGTTCTATAAATTTCCAGTGGAACAAAAAAAAAAAAAAAGAATCTCGTATGACTATAACATTTTCTGACACACAAAATGAGAACATATTGACCTTCTACCTTTCAAAAATTCTCAGCATGAAAAGAAACGTGTTTCTACCCCAAAATGACATTCTCCTGGCTAACAGCTGTAGAGTCATCTTACTCAATGTTTAGATCAGATTCTGTAAGCATTAGTCTCTCAAAAGAGTTGGCCTGAATTTTAAGTCAGATGGAACCAAATGTCAGTCCTAGCAAAGCACTAAATGGATCACATCTTTTTTTGGATTTGACAAAGAAATTAAGTATTGCCCTTCTGTCCTTTCCTATTTTCTGCCCCCCCCCCCCCCCATCTTTGATGAAATCCTGGTTTTAGTTTCTGTTGAAGGCTTAATCCTGTAAGCCATTCAGTTTATTCATGATTCAGTAAATGTCCTCAAGCAATTGTTTAACTTAATTTAAATCATTATGAGCTTAAAAATGAAATACTTGTCTACATGTTTTCTTGGCCTAATGCTCAGCACTTCAAAGGATCGAGATTTTGGTGCCACTAAGCAGCTTTTAGTCAGGAGTGAGACTTATCTTACCTTAAAGAAGACATCTAAATAGTTCACATGAACTCTGCTGAGAAGCTGGGTATTTCCTCCACTGTCTTTAAAGCTGGTCTCAGATGACTAGCTTGCATGTCTCAAGCCTCAGTTCAGATGCCCACATACAGGTCCCTAATGCAATTTGGGATGCCTTAAGGTACTCTAGCTGGCCTCTAGTTGCTACTCCAGAACCACATGGGTCTTACATAGATCCTCAGTTATATATGTCACCTCTGAGGTATTCTTGGTCATTTCTAAAGACCTATTTATGGACAATTGAACTGGGCTCCAGCTTCTCATATGAGGTAAGTTCTCTGCCTGAGTTGCACAGAAGACTTTTTGGTTAAGGAGGAAGTCAACTAGCAAGTTTTAGATGTCTCAAAAAATGAGCAAGACTTGACTATAGCTTTTTGGATTACAATTTGCATTAGGTTTAGATATCTGAGGTGGGAACATTCTGATATAAAAGCACCATTTTTTCCCATTGTTTATAAAAGAAGAATGGATGGCTTCCAATATAAACAGCTATCTTATAGGCATCTTTTTTGGTATTGAGATGCTTATGCATCGGTATCTAGTGTTATCTCAGATGATCTAGAGTATTCCAGCTGGCCTCTACCTGCTTCTTCAGAGGCACAGTCACCCATAGATCCTAGGTCATACATGCTAGTCCCTCATAGCCATCTCAGATTCCCCCCCAGGGAATCTCAAATGATAGTGAGCACCTATATTTCAGTAATTCATCCCACTCCAAAAGCAAGGTGAGCAGGGGCCTACCACAGTGCCAAAAATAAAGGATGATAGCAGTAATGGTTTTTTTGAAGGTTGCTTATTTGTCTGTTTGCTGTCCCCCTTACCCCCCAAGTAATTTGGAGTAAATTCTGGTATATCTGGGATCAAACGTATACAGGAAATATAAATATGTATTCCAAAGTCTCTGCAGTTAAGTGGGAAAAATGAAAGAATGTCAGCCTACCAATTTGTCTCACTGTGGCAGATACACTCACCCTGATCAGGGCCAGAGGCCTTCAGGGCAGCAGCTGACGGCTCCTTTTCACGCCTCATTTGCGCGCCTCCAGTGCCCTGCTGTGGCAGCTGTCACTCACACACCTCAGCTCAGGTGTCAACCACCCCCCTCCCTGTGGTGGGAGTGGGAGAGGTGGGACCCCTCGACTGGTTGACAGGGCTCCCAGCCAATGGTGGGCCTCGGCTGAGAGAAACTTCTAGACCTCTGACCATACTGGGACCCCTGGGTGCGCAGACAGGGCCCTCAGCCAATGGCGTGCCCTGGCTGAGAGAAGCTTCTGGAACACTGACCATAAATGACCACAGCGCAGATCCGACCCGGCTATAAAAGGAGCCCCCCCCCCGGAGAGTCACCTTTGAGTGGTTTTCCTCGGAGCAGCGGGGCTGTGATCGGAAACTGTCCCCTTGGGCTGAGACATCACCCAAGGCAACTTCCCGGGATTGAGTGCCCTCGCCATCTTTTGGTGAGTGATTTCTTCTGGATATATCCTAGAGTGAACCTGAACACCGCCCCCCCCCTTCGGTGAGCGCTCTTATTCTTCTGGGTACCCTTGAGTGAGAGTTTCCTTTTCGTGAGTGAGCGTGTGCACACGCTGGACCATCATTCTCATGTTTTGCCGTGCAGTAATAACATCCCCGACTGGTATATCGAACCTGTAACTTGTTAAATGGTCTCGGAGTGTCATTTGGTTACCTTGTTGTTTTGTTAGTTTTGGTTGTTTGGTTTCCGTTGCGAATTAAAAGTTTGTTTGAGTTTAGCTGTGTGGAGTTGTTTTGGTGTGCCTCCGTGACACTCACTTTCTGTATTAGTATTACTATTCTGTATTTCTTGAATTAGTATCAGATTATATGATCAGAGAAGTTGTGTTGGGGTTTTTTAAAGCATGATTATGTAAGTGAGTAGATCTTGTTATTTCCAGGAACCAATGGGCTGGATGGATTCTCTGAAGTAGAAGGAATTGCAAGCTAGGAGCCAGATCACTGAAGAAGTAACTATAGAAAAATACCAAAGGCTGAGGAGAAAGCTCAAGTTTAAGTTATGCTTTATTGCTGTTATTAGAGCACCTATTGAAGTCCCAGGGAGAATACATTTTAAGAATCATGTGCAAACTCAAATCAGACTGTATGCAATCCTCAGCTAGTTACTCTCTACTAGAATAAGAATAAAGAAAAGAAACCATTGGTGGCTTAACATGTACAGCCTTCGACTGAAGGTTTTCCAGCTCTCTCCTGTAATGTCAATAATTCCAGTTAATAACCATAGCACATGAATCTTTACAATCCTTGTCTTTGTCAATAAAAAGTTGTTCAAAGAGTTCTAAAATTGTTTTTAGAAGATTTCCACAGCTTTCTTGAAATAGGTAGAACTTGAATAAACATAGTCTAGTTTGTTAAACCACGTAATGAGTATCAAAATTAAATTGTTAGCATATCCATCTTTGCATCAACTCAAAATCAATAAACTGAAGCTAAGCAAATACTAAATATCTTCTGGTTTTGGCAAAATGAATAAAACTTTTTCTTTCCCTCTAAACCCAGTGTTTTCTTTAGACAGTGGATGTATGGAATAGTCATAACCACAGTTGTTATTCATAGTTTTTTTAGGAAACACAGATCGCCTGTAAAGTATACTAGGGATGGATGGAATGCTGTAAGTTTTGCCACAGATTTGAAGCTGTTGTCTGGAATGATAAAATCCAGTCATAAATTGACACCAAAAGTAGACTGTAACTTTAGTAGTCAATGGTAAAATCTGATCATTGTAATATAGAGTTCTACTCATACATACAGATCAGGGTGTTATGCTTACTTCTTTTTTTTTCCTTTTTTTCAGTAGCATATTGAATGTCCTGTCAAAAAAGACATGCCTTTACTGATAAAATGTCAAGATTTCTGTATTATTTTTCTGAAAACATTAGATTCATTACACGGATGTGCAGCGCTATATCAGACCAAGTAATACTTTCTAAACTCTGTAATACTTGTTTATATCTTGAATTTATCCAGGAAGTAATATCTTGAAGAGTTGAAAGACTGATGAAATTAGATATAGTTATAGTATTGTCACTGCTATTAGTATTGGTCTTCTATTTTAAGACTTCTGCTTAGAAATATTAAATACTTTCAAAAGCATAGTGTGATATTTCCATATCTGGGTGTGGGTTTGTTTTGTTTTGTTTTGATTTGATTTTGGTTTTGTTTCTATTTTTTTCCCCAATGCTTGAAATTGGATTGAGAAAAACTGCTGATTTGTGGGAAAAAAAACAACCAACATTGCTTTGGGAAAGGTCATTTACAACAGAGTTTCAAACTTTCCAAAAGGTTTCATTTATTCCTTGAAGAAATTTTCCTTTTTTTAAAGGTTTACATTACAGAAGGAAATTAACTGGTGTAATTACTGTGCAATAATTCCATGGTAGATAAATAGGCAGATACAGATAAAATATATAGAGATATATATCCGCAGACACATGTATGCGTAATACACATACATATATCTATACAGACAGATGATGTCCACATATAAAGATATTTATACAAAACCACACAGCATCTGTTATGCTAGTTTTTGCCATTTGTGGAATTCAAAGATCTAAACAAGATAACAAAAAACCTTTAGTGTAATTAATGAGATTAATGAAATGAACATTATTAATTAAGAAATGTCATGAAGAATCAGACTTTAAATAAAATAGCTCCCCTGTTTATGTAGTACATGTGAAGATCAATTTGGTTCAATACCAGACCATCTTGTTTCAATACACTAATCTGGGTCTTTTCTGCTGTCAGAGAATTCTTTCTTACAGAAAAGATGAATATTGTCTTTGTGATCAGCTTAGGTTTGTAGGATGACCTTTTCCCCTCCATCCGCTTGTACTAATTCAACATTAAGCATCAAGCAGAAGTAGCAAAGTCAGTTTGATGAACTGTTATAAAATTTTGTGGCTACATCTTTTGCTGTCATTCTTTCTCACTATGAATGGTTTCACTCACAATCACCACTAACACAAGTGTATTTTATAGTCACTTGATTCTTGCCTGTGACAAGAGTAGAAGTGTGAGAAAAAATTACAAATGTTCCTGAAACAGCTAATTGTTATTAATGTAACAGTTTAGGCTTAAAGAATTGACAAAACTGTCATTTGTAACTATATTTGAACACTGTGAATATGTGTGAGGACTCAACTGCCACTGAAACTGAAACAAATACTGATTCAATTGGTTAAGTCAAAGTAATGGACATGATTATAGTAGCATATTTTAATCTGCATCCATTCAATCTCCAAAATAACACCTTTTTTCTTATAAAAGATAACTTTTCAAATATGATCATGTTTTTCAACATTTTTCATCCTTTTTGTGATGGTTATCATAGGCTTATGAGGGTATTTCATTCTTTGCATGAAAAGCAGAAATATGGTAATGTACTTGTCCTTGCTTAGAAAAACTATGGCCTTTTTTATGTAATAATTAGATTTCACATAATTGGAAATGGAACAGTAGAAGAGTCAGCAAATTTTGGCCTAGCTTTCTGCATGTCTAACTTCTTTATATTGACTTGAGCAAGCTTTGAGTCAGTCTCCTGAAACTTTATTACAGGATTTTGCTTTATTCAGTCACTCATGTATTCATTCATTTATTTAAAATCAGCATTTCTTAGCTCCTTGGTGTATTCACACTATTTCCGAGGTGACTAGGAAGTTCTCATAACTTTGAAAGTTTTTCAGAAATGCTCAGAATCTTATGTTTAGATCACAGAAATAGATATGCTAAAAACAAGTGGGTGACTAAAGTAAAGGGAAGATTTCATTGCAAACCTTTTAAAATATTTTCAGTTGTTGGTTTTGTTTGTTTGTTCTTTCTTCATAGAAAAGTGATCAAAATGTCGATCTTTTGGTTCAAATGTAACCAATCATAGATATAGGTCACTTTATAGTAGAGTGGACAAATGTTAATAATCATAAATCAACTTCAGAAGATAACAATATGCCATTTCCTTCCAAATAACAGAGGTAGAATTTGTCCAGCTCAGAAAAGGAAAGGTCAGATCAGAAGTTTTCAGTCTTGTCTGTGCAGAAGCTTAAACCACTTGGCTTGCTTTTGTCTTATAGGAAGGACAGAAAAATAGGATAATATTTCCAGAATCACATAAGTTGTTTGAATTACTAAATCCCTACATCATATAGGTGATTTTGATTCGTTTTCTTGAAGCAACAGACACCAGTTTCAGAGTCATTTATAGCTATTTGAACGTCATTAATGTTTATAGAGCTCTTACTGTTCACGATCAGCCAGGAAATGTGAGCTCTAGTACTTGAGTACACTGAGATCATTGTAGCCCATTCTTGCCCATTCTGGCAGTAAAAATGGCTTTAGGTAGTAAATTATGCATATGTATTTTGTAAGACAACAAGTGGTGCTAATGTGAATGAGAAACAGGATCTTGGTTACTTTGTTGTTTGTTGCACTGCAGAACACTTAAGTGATTACATCGGATTTGTCGGTGTTGTTTTCCCCAAAGGATTTCCTGTGACACAACTGTAACTTTGTCCTTGCCAAGAAAAGGAGTATTAAAAAGGTAGCAGAGCGTATACCTGAACAACTGCAAATGAGAGAGAGAAAATGAAAGCTCACCTTGCAAGTGATATAGATTTAGCAGCCTTCCTAGGCTTAAAGCAGGCTATGAGGCAGGTAAAAGCCAACACACACTTCCCTTCCTCCCTCCATTCCTGCCCCCCTGCAAAGGAAAGAAATCAACCCCCAGTAACCCATCATCATTAGTGCACTGAGAGATAAGTTACTATTGGAAAAGCAGTAATCTTTTTCAACATTCATCTGCAAAGTTGAAGTAAAGATATTTTTCAAGTCTTTATGTATCCGTCTGCTAAAACTTAGAGAGGATGAGTTCTGCTCCAGCATAAAAGGTATTTCCATACATAGGTAAACAGATTTAATTAAAGAAATTCAACATGTTTAATTTTTTGCCTAAAGTAGATTTCCAAAACTAATCCATATTTCGGTCACTTTCTTCTGAAATTATGGAAGGGTTTGAGGATGATAGTGAGATCAATTTGAGCTGTGCTCCTGCATACTTTAAATCCTGGTTCCGAGTGCAATAATTACACAGTTTGCAAATAACTTTGCATTGGTGTGTGAAATGAGACATTGTTAAAGTCAGATAATTTTCTTTAACTTTCTGCAAATTGATCGTATGTAACATTTGTCTGAGATTTTCTTTCCAGATTATTGTGCTGCAATCCAAAAAAAGTTTTTCTTCCCAAAAGCTATAACTATCACCTTCCACATGCCTGATCCAGCACTTTGCCTGTTCATCATCTGCTTTATTCACTTTCTATAAATCTCTGGTTTTTTTTATTTCTGAAGATAATAAACATGAGTAGAAACAGGAGTCCAGATCTCCAAAATTATTCAAGTACTTAGTGGAAGCCAACTGCTAAAACAGAAGCTACTGTCAGTGTTGCAATTATAATATTTTAAGGATATCAGTGACAACTTTACAGATATGTAATTAGTTTCATAAAATCTTGGGCACACGAACAGTTTGTAGGAACTCTTTGCATTTGAATATATTTCTCCGGGAGTTAAAAATTATAAACACATATATAAAATATACTCAGGACAAGAAAAAATACTGGGTTTTATATTATCAAACACATTCAATTGTCTCAAGAGAGCTCAGCTGTTATGAAGATCACAAAGGTCATGGAGTTAGTTCTGGCTGTTAGTGGCATGTGAGTTGCAAGCATGGTATCTATAGTGATAGACCACCTACAGTCTAAGGCACATATTGATAGAAAAATAAGGCTACCAGGTGGGCAAAGATAATACCATTTCCAAACACAACAGCTTTGCCCAAAGTCACTTCATATTTTAGAAATTGTGTGATGAAGTCAAGAATGCTCAATTCCACCAATGCACAATTTAATAACATCTTGGAATTGGAAACTGGAAATTATAACTGGTACAGAAGGCAAGCATCATTCCATCACATATTTACAGTAAATGTGCAATTTATTACACATAACTGGAAATGTGAATGTGATTAAATACTTAGACTACATACATCATTCAAATATGCATAATAAACTTAATTTATGTATATATATAGGATAGTTTATCTGTCATTGATATGTACACAGATTTAAAAAGTGACAAATAATTTTGAACTCGCTACAATTTTATGTCCAAGTGAGTGCATGCAAACACAGTTTCATAGTTAATTTTTATCACTGGGAATTTTATAAATGCCTTTAAAAACTCTTTTAAAACAATATATGACCTTTGGGAAATGTTTAAGGCTTAATAACACAGTATTCAGCAAAATGCATGTTGTTATTTTAGGTCTCCTAATCCCCAACTTGTTGTTATAGTCTCACATTTCTTTGCATAGCATGTGTGCTTTAGCCATTAAAACAGACGAATATTGAAAAGATCAGTTTAGCCTAGTATATTATTGACTTTACTCATGTAAATTGAGCATGATATTGTTCTGTCATAGTAGAAATTTTGTGCAGTAATAGAAACAGAAAATACCAGAACATAGGATTCATTTTTAAATCCGAGGGGAATTCTGATCGAGTTGCTCAGAGTCCACTTGTGTTAACAGATACAGTCCTGCTCATCGATAGTAATGACAATATATGAATGTGATACTGAACAGGTCTTAACCTTGAAAGAATGTCCTTCTTAGACACAATCAGAAGAAATCAATTTGATCATCTTAGTCCGAGTCTTACTCCATCTAATCGTAATTTCCATTCAAACTGTTATTCAGATTTAAATTACTTGGTTTTAACATTCAAGTAACAAATCTGTACATCTTCTAATGAGAATTTCCTTTTATCTTTCACCGTGAGCACATTATACAAGCAAACTTCTTGTTTTCTAAGTGCCTTCCTAGTTTTATCTTTAAAGTACAGCATTCCAGTGATTGTTTTTTTTCAGTGCCATACATACATATAACGCAGCATCCCCATTTGTCTCGATGTCAGCTGACATACTAAAAAAACAACACATTTGCCTCTCTCCCTTTCTAGTGGTAACATCTTCCTTATTATCCTAGCTAATCTTTTACTCGGTATTCGTCAGTGGACCTCTAGTAGCAGACTGATCTTGAACCTTCAGAAACCTTCTGCGGGCAGTTGCCTTGAGCTGAAAAGCCACACACATTTGGACAGAAACTATGCAGTTTTCAGTGCATGATTAGGCTTTTAAATCCCATTGTAGTTCTGGCAATGAGCCCTTCTTGGAACAGACTCTCCTGTTATACAAATATTATTTAACTTTATGGAAGTGTAAAATTAATTTATACAATTATTATGGTAATTTATTAATATAACCGTCGTATGACATATGGCAGAATGTTAGAATATTGGGTGATTATGGACATAATGTTTTTCACAGAAAATAAGATCTGATTAACTGCACCATCTAACAGTAAAAACAAAAAGCAAACAAACAAAACCTCTTACCTAAATTCATTGTTATTTTCAAATTCAGTCCCGCAACACTTTATACATGGTAATACTTTCACTCGTGTTATTCACGCTGGCAGACAAAGACTATGATAACAGCATTAAACCCACAAATAAGTCTGAAAAACTTAGGGTGTGTATACCATATATCCACTGGTAAAATAAACGTACATATTATTTCAGTAGCAATGACATGAGCCTGTCTATTTAGTATAATGAAATTAAAAGGACTCAATCCTATTGAAATAATATGGCATTTCTGTGACATTCAAATCCAGCAAATTCATAGATGCAAGATGTGTGGTGGGCCGGTCTGTCTTGTGGAAAGGTCAGCTTAATACAAAAGACCAAAGCAAAATATGCAAGCTATGAACCAGGAAGCTGCCAAACTAATAGATAGGCAATGTCTGACAAAATCTACCTAGACATTTAAGTCTAGGCATAACTTTCCACTGAAGTGATGATAACTTAAGCTGAACATTTATTAAGCAATGAAGAAACGTGTATTTTATATATAGCACGTCTTCATTTAGACTTGCTCTTTTGTGTAAATTCTCTGGAGTGTATGCACTCAGACTGGAAAATTTACCAAATCAAAACTGACAATAATGTTATTCAGCAACAGAGAGAAAAACATGATTATCTTCAGATGAGCTATTGGTGAGGATCTGAACAATATCCTACACCTTTCTATGTTTAGGCTTGGTTGCTTTTGCTATGTGAGCATATCTTAGCAACAGTTTATACTCAGCAGAATTTATAATTACTAAAAACTGAGGAAGGCAATGAAGCATGCATTTTAATTGTGGAGAAACGTAACCCTTGAGAAAAATCATACATGAGAAAATGTAAGACTAATAGATTCATTTTAAAATGTGTATTTGCATGTTTTGGTCACACCCAGGAGACAATGAACTTGCAAAACAGAGAAATGGAAATTTTCATGAGGGCAAATTCAAAACGATTGGAGACTCGTAAGTATCAGTAAATATGTCTTTGAAAATACAGGATAAGGGAGTTTGAAAGTGAAATACAGCTTATATAGATTAGAGAATGTGAAGGAGGGAGGCTACAGAAATTAGTTCTAATTCTGCCTGTTTGACATTAATTTTTTCATTAATTTGTTCATTCATTTCATCTGCCTTTCATCTCATTTTCAATATTTAAAAGTGAAGTCTAATAATTTATTTCTTTATTTCACAGAGTGCCGTGATGATTAATAAGTTATCACCTTTAGAGCTCTATAGCATTTACAGCTTAGAAATATTGCACACTATGCTGACTGCTGGTTGTGGCATTTACAGAGATATCATAAGAGATATTTGGAACTTCTGCTTAATATTTATATTGTGAATATACTTAGAACAGAGATAAGCTGTGCAAGAAATGTAACCATAATGACTTCTTAGCTTTGCAGATCAAAGACAGTAAGTAGACTAGAGTGCAAAAATAAAAAAACAATCCAATACACATCTCTTTCTGCAATGGTAAATTCAAGTAACATTTGGATTCTTCGGTTCATGTACAGAAGATCATGGATATAATGTTGCTCACTTAACGTATAGCCTGCTTTAAGGATATCTGCTTTTAATGTAGAGTGCAGAATTTATTTTACAGGGGACTTAATTTGAGCAAACGCTCATTCACATGAACACACTATCCAATCAAATTTTGAAAACTGAAACTATTGCCTGTTTACTCAGCCTGTTAGGCATGATAATGTGACTTAAATATTGAACATAATTGAAAATTCAGTTGCAGACAACAGGAGAAATAGAAACCCTGATAGTGGTGACTAATCAGAGGGAAACACTACTTTTACTTTTTCCACTATACTATATTTAAAAAAAAAAAAAGGGAAAGAATAATTATTAGAGAATTCTAAAGATAGAAGCAGACTGCTTCTGCTAAACTAAAGTTGCTGGGGGAGGGGAACCTCAATCCATCCCACTCCTACCAGTTTGATGTCAGTACCAGCAATAGATGCCCAGAGCCTGGAGAAGGATCACAGGTCAGCAGGAGAGCACCTGAAGAGCAGCACAAGGAATTTCAGCCACTCCAGCCAGTAAGTCAGCTTCATCGGGGGCCCAACTTCAGTGCCTCGATGCAAACGCACATAGCGTGGGGAATAAACTAGAGGAGTTAGAGACGTGTGCACACCTGCAGGGCTATGATCACAGAGACGTCGTGGGATGGCTCCTAGGACCAGAGTGTTGGAACGGAAGGGTACAGGCTCTTTAGGAAGGACAGGGAGGGGAGACGATAAGGGGGTGTTGCCCTCTATGTCAATGACCAGCTGGAGTGCATGCAGCTCTGCCTGGGGATGGATGAGGAGCTGACCAAGAGTTTATGGATCAGGATTAAAGGGAGGGTAAGGACAGGTGATATTATAGTGGGGGTCAGCTAATCTTGTGGCTTGTGACCCAGGTAGCCACTGCTCTCCATCTCGCAATCCACTCTTCATACTGCTCAGTGAGCCTGCTTGCTGCACCCACAGGCCATTCGTCGCTTTGCTAGCTACTCTTACCAAAACACTGCTACTTCGCCAAAAGTTTCTGCTAACCTCGGTCGTCACCAATGTGTTAGCACTAGCACACATACAGCACAGAGCAGACCTGGAGTAGTCTCTCACCTCACATCAAGCTTCCAAATGTCTTCTTTCATCTCACAGCTTATGAGCAACACAGTCTTTGTCTTCCTCCTCATCCTTCCTCTTTCTTTTAAATAGTAACTTTTGCCTTTTCCAGGACTGGAACCTATTGCCTTAAATAAGGTTAATGACACACTCATGTTTAGGGACTGTTTATTTGTTCAGATTTTTATACTTCATGCAATTAGGACAGTTTTTCCATTTCACATTTGGCACCATTTTGAAACACACAAAAGAAAAACATATAAAATAAATGTGCTTATTGGTGCATTTAGTGTGACTAACCAGATGCTTGCAGAAGGCTCCTTCTCCGAGTTCCTCCAGAATCACCCCTGCATTTTTGTAGTTCAGGGGAATGGGTAGAGACGTAAGAGTTGCTGCTTTTTCTTAATGCCAATCTTACAACAGAAAGAAAATAGCAATGGATATGGGCATGATCCAGCCACTTCCATGAAAAAATCAAGAGGAAAAATATGGTTGTACTTTTGCCATATGACAGGAGCTTTCACTGTCTCTAGACCAGCTAAGAGGAGGTTAAGCTATTGCATGTTCTATCTGTATTACAATTAACCTCTCTGTTGTAAAAACAGAGCTTTGAAAGGCTTTTCCAATTCCTCTGCCAATAAACTCTGTAAAACTGGTAAGTAAGGTTACCACTAGAGCTATGTTACTGGCATAATTCTGTTATTAGAAAACTCTAGAATAAAAAACACCTAAGAAAAAAGAAATAAAAATGTCCATTCCTTCAGTGTCAGAATTCAGTCAGAGAAGGAACAGAAAGACTAGTAGACTCTACCCTCTGACTCTTCCACTCAAAAAAAGGAGTATTCTGAGCAGGTTAACAACTATCCTTTTTGGTGCTCTTTGCAGCTAAAAGCAGATTTACCTCCTAGTTTGCTGAATGCAATATAACAGTGTTCTATTTGCACTTCAGGAGTAACTCCAGAAGCCCCAGAGGAAAAAGACAAAGAAGTTTTCTAGCGGTTTTCAAAAGCAACAGTAAGAATTAAGCTATATGTGAGGCTTGGGATATTGTTAAAAGGGGTGAAAAGGGAAAATGGGGAAGAGGTCAGTAATTGGAGAGCAGAAGGTTAGAGGCTGCCTGCTCATTTGGGGGATTTGTACTGAGAAAGAGACCAGGCTTGTTTAGCTGGTTGACTGATTTCATCTGGGAGATGCGATTTTCTGTGTGTACTGGGTAGAAGGAAAGGGAAAAATAAGGAATAATTATTTTTGGCAGAGTTAGGAAATTCCCAGTCCCAGCCATCTTCATTTGGTCACCAGCTGTTACTGCTGCAAAGTATTTTGTGTTACACAGTATTAATTCTCCATTTGTGTTCCTCTTTCTGATTGCTATTGCTTTCTCTGTTGCTTTTACTCTAAATTCCCTGGCTTTTAGAACTCCTGCTTTGCAAGCTACTGCTGCAATTCTAGAATATTTACAACCCTTAATTGATTGGTATTTTTACTCACAGCTATAACTCCTTCTGAATGTATTTTTGGTCTGCAAATGCTTTGGTCTTCTTCAGTTCATATAATTAATGTGCTGCGTATTGGGCATAGTGCCTGATGTTCACCCTGCTGGTGAAAACTAATCTGAAAGACCAGTATAGGGAAAATCAGCAATGAACTTAGGCTGGAAAGTTTATGATGTCCTTAATAATGTGGTCACACATTATCTAGAATACTTGCAGGCAAACAGAATCATAAAATATTCCAAATCTCCATCAAAACAAATTTGCATCCTACAAACCTTTTATGTCCCAAAGGATCTGATAGCTCAGTGACTAAAGTAGTCATGCAGTAAAAGAGAAACCGAGTCTCAGACTCCACCAGGCCAGGGCTAAACTACTCTCTTTACTCCAGTTTAAGCATATATTCAAGTTTGACCCTCAATTATCCATATTGCCCATGTATTGGTTTTCTCTCTGATCTTGGCACACATGAACTGCTTCTCCAACTGGGAAAATTGGTTTGGAGGTAAGCAGTACAGAGCAACTGAGTCAGGCTTGCCAAAAGTTCACTCGGCTGTGTTTCTCCAAGGATTTCTCAGTAAAAGTCTCCCCATGTACTCAAATTCAGTATTCTAGCAAGTTTATTACTGGAAGGATGCTTTGCATCTCTGTATCAAAATGCTTGACACCAGACTGATACCTAATGGCCAGAGGGGGCACTCTGGTATCAGAAAAGCACATAGCTTAGCTCCGAGGAGGAAAAACACCAAACACACAGCAATGCAGAGCATCTTCTGGAATACCTTTCACACTACTACAGAACAGTTAACTGATGCAAGCTTAAAATAAAGGTATAGCCGAGTGTATCTGATTTTTGACATTACTAGTAAAGGATTCCAGTCTCTGTTGACCTGTTAGGGCAGGGTCTCTGGTACTTGTCTGTTCTTGCTTTAGCCTAATCTGCTTTCAGATTGTAACAGTCCCTTAGAGATCAAGTGGTTATTGCCAAACCTGTTGTAGCTGAAGCCCTGAGAATGCCATATGGAGTAAAGGTGTGACACCCCTTGGCTGCCCTCAAACAATACCCCTAGCAAGCAATAGCTCCTTTTTTCAACTGAGGCTGGCAAATTGTACAATTTTCAAACTTTAACTGGGAGCCAACAAGAAGGAAACAGTCTGATACAAAACATACCAAAAGACCCCTAGGTGGATTTAAGATTGAGGAGGAAAAAACCTTACCATGAAAATTGTATCAATCTTAGTGAGGACCTTGGGATACTGCCAGTTCCTCGTAATCCTTCATTCCCTTCCCCGGTTCTTCCTGAGGAAACTGTCAACTCCAAGGCAAAGTAAGGCAAGGAAAAGATTATTTTTGCAGAAGATGGTCAGCAACATACTTTTGCAGCTGATGGTGTTTAAAGTGAGTGAGTGAATGTAGCAGGTACTGCTTCTTTAATTCTAGTTTTGTATTGTTCCTTAGCTCTGAACTGGCAGAGCACATCAGACATGCACCTTCCATTTCTCGTGAAGGATGTCTAAGACAGATCTTCCTGTCATCCAAGAATGTAAGCTACAGAAGAATACAACACTAAAACATTATTCTATGCAAAAAGATTCCTGTGTAGGGTTTCATGTAAATACCTTTAGTTGTAGAGGGTTTCATGTTAATACCTGTAGTAGATGGGATCTGCCTCCTTCCACCCTCCTTCAAAAAAACACTTACTTATTTCTGTTGTCCATGCAGAATACTTTGTCATTTGTATTGGGAGGCCTGTCTCTCTCAATACCTGCAATTTAGGTGCATACTAAGTGATATGTTGTCATTCTAAATTACCTCTTCGTGTTCCTCCAGATCCTGGACAAATTATCTGACCTTTGTACTTTAAATACCGCATAGTAAGAGACATACCCTAAAATTTAAAAGGCAGTTAATTACAACATAATTGGGGATTTCTGAGGTATAAATATAGGTAGAAATTGTAAAAATTATATATAATAATTATTTTTTGATACATAGTGTGTTATATACCAAAGCCTACAGGAATAGTCAGTCAGATTACATATTGCTAACAGCTGTCTGAGATCTAGTTTTCTGGTTATTCACAAGATGTTTATAAAAGAAACTTGTATTCCACCTATCCTTTTATTATGTTAACTTTACACTCAGCTTGGGTGGGCAGCCTTTGTCCCAAATAAATATGTTAGGTCGTGTGATGAATGCTCATCTGCACACCCGCAAAAGAGCACAGAGAGGCAACAGCAGGAGAGGGAATCCCAAATAATACTATACTGGGCTACTCCTAGTCTTGTCACAGGCACCATCAGCATCAAAGGCCCATCTGCACAAGCCCAGAGAAGCACAGAGCCACAAAGACAGGCGAGAACAAAAATTAAGGACGCAGAGGAAGGGAGACCCAGTCCAGGCCCCACCTAGGGCTGTCCCAGGAGGTCCTCAGATCCATGGTCCAGGTGTGACACTCATCAAGATGAGTAAACACTAGAGCACCTTTTGGGCTGGGGCAGGGCCTTGCTACTTAGGGGTATGGGACACATTGTGGGATTGCACAAGGCTGACTTTGGGATGTGTAGGGGACGAATCAAAGGAAGGGAAGGAGACAGATCTAGGTGATTTGGGGAGGAACAAGCATGGGGAAACGGAAGGATAAGAGTATAAAAAGGGCCAGTTGCATGTAAACATTTGGCTGGCGGCTACACTTGTCTTTCTCTGCCCTGTACCTGATCAGCACAGGCCATCCTGTCTTCTTATTAAACTCCATTTCTAACTATTTTCCTGGGTGAGAGACTCTCTGGTGTGCATGTGTGTGTATGAAGGTCTAAGCACGAGCAACTGGAGTCAAACCAGGTGTCAGAGCCATGTGTCAGTGGTGTCGGCGACTGGAGCAAGAGCGGGTGTGCATGTGGGTGTGTGAGCGCTAGCGAAGGGCAAGCCAGACTAGCTGGAAAGTAGGTGAAGTGACCTGGGAGTTGGGGTGGGGGTTTGGGTCTGTGAGGGTGAGGCCATGGGAGGAACTGGTTATCAGAGGTACCAGGGAGTCCCAGGCAGCTGCTGGAGAGATTGTGGGGTCTGGAAGTCTCGAGGGACGAGACCTGCTGCTGTGTGCATGGGAGTCAAAGCAACCAGCCTGTGTGATGTGAGCAACAAGGCCATTTCTGGCTTAAGGAAACCATCTAAGTTGGAAAACAATAAATAGCGAAAACAGCAACCCCTTTGGGGGGAATAGCTGTACACAGAGGCCTGACACTGTGGAGAAGTCAAGCCTGCAGTGGAATCATTGCCTGTGGGTCCAGGGCGTTAGCCAGGACCTGGGCACACTGAAGGGTCAGAAGTGGTATCCTGTCTGCGGTGGGGGAACCGGCCAGACTGGACCTTGGCAGAGACCTCTGTTGGTGTGAGAGTACTGTGTACAGAATGTGCGAGTATGTCCTAAAATAGAAGCTTAAGAATAGAAATTACTTACCCCTTATACTCATGGTGATTGAGAGACGCATTTTAAATTTTATGTCACTGTTTCTGTCCTTGTGGCTACCTCACCCCAGATTGCTCTGTGACACAGAGGGAACTAGATCAGCATATGAACAAAGAAATGTTTCTCTGCTCAAAGGTTGTTAGTAAAGCTGGCTATGCTGCTAAAAAGTATTTTTAAGCAACTTCTGTCATCAAATTCTCAACCTTTTTTTCACATATATCGCAGGAAGTTGGCATTTCCCTTTGTCTCTCTCTGTGACAAGACCAATGCAGAGCAAGTACACTCTTCCCTGTCTTTAGTATTTGAATCTGAGTGCTGACACACAAAAAGATAGAAGTTTGATTCCTTTTTGGATATTTTTCTACTGTCAGACACTGGAGGACTGAGATGCTTATCTGCTTTTACAATCAAAAAGAAGCTGGATACCACTGTGCTTATTGGAGCATGTACCCATCATGGACAAGATTTCAAAGCGTGCTGACATACAAATGAGCTCTTTCAACATAGCGTATTGGTCTAGCATGAAGAACAAGCATCTAATCAGAACATGTACCTATCAGTTTGGGTACAAGACAAATTATTCAAACATTCCTGTTAATTGACAGGCAGTTTAATAATTTTAATTTGAAGTCTCCCTTGGTGGTGGATGAAATTAAGGATGAAATTAAAAAGTTATATTGAGTTGAATGATAAACCAGACTTTACCATCCATGAGCACTCACAATGGGATTTTTCTAAAGGGATTATTAGGGGAAGGTTAATTAGTATTTCATCTGGGAAATGGTAACAGATGAGCTAAGGCAAACCTACATAAAATATTGAAACAATTAGAGAAAACGCTCAAACAAAAAAAAAACCTCCGCAGAAAGATAGATTTATTAAGTAGATACTATGGTTAAAAAGTAATTTATGTTACTGTCCTATTAACTGAGAAGGAGGCATATTTTTACGTAGTCTAAGCAAATACAATTTTGAGTTAGGGAGTTCAGAGAAAAAGCTATTGATGTATATATTTCCAAATGGAAACCATGGAATTAAGTGATTGTGAAGAATCCAAGAGGGATCCCCCACAACCAATTCTCAGAGTTATAATTATAAAAAATGAGCTTCATTTTTCAGTAAGTCCTAATATGTAATTATCAGATCTTCATAAAACTAGACGCATTAGTCATCTGTTTAAAATTAGGATTATCAGCACAGACGTTAAAATTTAATTGTTGAAACTGTGAATTTAAAAGATGTATTATTACATAAGGAAATAAATCCTGATTTTCTTGTCATTTAATAAATAAAAATGTATTTTCAGACTCAAAATCTCATCCACTGAATAGGACCCAATCTACTTATAGCAGATTACTAAGATTACTACTCAAAAACAGTCCAGCACAAATGTTTTAATAAGATTACTCAGAAGGATATCAGACATCAGAGCATGGCAGATCACCTAATGAGTAGCCAAGCCAGCTAGAATGTTACTCAATTCACAATAGAGGAAACATCCTTTTAAAATATGTAATAATGGGTTATCATAGCTCTTTTTTTTTTTTTTTTTTCTTCAGATCAAGTTATGGAACTCAAGCTCCAAACATCTTTTGCAAGGAAGTTCAAGGACCAGGCAAAGATGCTTTGTCCTGAACACAGGTAATACTACCTGTTCAGCACTGCAGACTCTTCTGAACCTTGTCTGTAGGCTCAGGAGCAGTAAATGGCCTCTACTCCAATAGTACAGACACCAATTGACTGAAGTTGCAAACTCCCCTGAATAAACACATATAGCAAGGTCTTCAAACAGGAACATCTGTTCCAAGTACTGTGGGAAAACAGCCAAGAGGCAAAGACATATCCAGGAGAATAAGTGCTGAAAATAGTTTTTCAATGTGATTTTTTTAAGAAGCAGAGGTGCCCCTTTCTTGCTGGTGTCTTCCTGAAGAACAGAATAATTATGGTTTACATTTATTGCAAAATAAACTTAAGGAAAAAAAAAAAGACAGGACAAAAAAGAGACTGCAAAAAAGAACAAGGGCCCTCTAGGCTGTAAACTAGATCTAATGTTTTGCAGAACTCTGGTAAAGAAAATATTCTGTAGCTTTCTAAGAATATTTTAAACTCCATTGTACTATTTCCCTTTTTTTTTTTTTAAAAAAAGAAAGTATTTCCAGATAGGCCTGAATGAAAACGTCATATTTGAACCAATATCTGCCCCAAACTCAGAAGAAACAATTAACTTCCACCTTCACTACTACCCTGGCCTTCGTTGATTTAGAATATTTTTTTTTCTTTCAGTTTAAACCCTCTTTCTTATTAGGTATTTAGAAAATGTCTAAAGTAGTGATGGACCTTGTTGTGGCCTCCAAGTGATATTCAAAGTCAGCTAATTAAGCAAAAGGAAGGCTTATCCAGGGTCTACCTGGAACACAACAAGATACAGGTCTTTCAGGAATTTACATGTATAATATCTCCTTATATAATTGTTGCTGGTTTCCATGTATGCACATGGA
The DNA here is from genome assembly GCA_009819775.1 of Phoenicopterus ruber ruber. Lineage (NCBI taxonomy): Eukaryota > Metazoa > Chordata > Aves > Phoenicopteriformes > Phoenicopteridae > Phoenicopterus > Phoenicopterus ruber. Next base: position 180,898,813 of record CM020215.1, on the reverse strand, counting down.
CATATATCAGAAACAATTTCTGTGAAAGACACTAAACTATTGCCATCCAACAGCAGCGTGGAATGTAAGTAAGAGAAAGAACACTAATGGGATGAGAAACAGTGAATTTTTCCACTCATTTCCTGCACAGATGAAGAGATATTTTTACATTTGGAGAGCTCAGACATTCTACTCTCAGGAGATGAGGAGAAGCCAATTGCTCATCCCTGAATCATCCCCTCCATCGCCAATAAATTGAGATTACATTAAGAGAGGACATCCACATGTGTGTTCCCCCTGTGTTTATGAATCTGTCACCATCAGAGTGTCAATGAGAATGTGTATAGCTGCTTTTGTGTTAAGTTATTAAAATGGATATTAAATCTTCTTCCTGCAGGTGATGTTTGGAATGAACACTGATTTGTTTCTAGAGGAGAGTTAATAGAGCATTTAGTTTAGAAAATATTATTTTATGTATCAGAATTCTGATTGTGTTGCACTGAAAACAAAGGGAAAAAAACAGCAAAAAAATCCCTCTGTATGAAATATACAAAACAATTAAAATTAGAATAATTTCAATTTACCTGTTTTCATGTTTGCAATGCTTTTGCGGCTTCACCTTATCATAGCTGTTTGTACATGGATTCTCATTTTAAATGAACTCTTTGGTGTGGATACAGCTCCAAGGAACAGAATTTATAAGTTCCAGTCTAGCTTCTAATTCATGAGGTGACATAACTGTCCCAAGAAGTCTAAGCCAGCAGGTCCAGGAGGATAAAAAGGATACAATTCCTTAGCTACCCAAGACATCCAAAAACTTAGCTTGCCATGGTTTAGCTTCCTTCTTAATGCTATCAGAAACACTCAGCCGAGCTAGAACAGTGATATGATCGAAGTGACAACTGATGATTTGACCTGCTCCTCCAGGAATAAGTCTAGGGCAGCTTCCTTTTCTGTGTAGGTGGGGAGTTATAACATTTACCAGTCCTGGGCTTCCATGTAGCTGCACAGCTCATCACGTTCGTACAAGAGGGATGTTACAGGGGTGCTAATGGCTGACCAGGAACGGGTCTGCTCCTTGTGGCCACACTCTCAGCCTACATGTTTGTAGAACCTGCAGCTTAAGTTAATAGAAGACATTGTCTTGGGATTTATGCAACCTCACCAGTATATTCTGTATGTCAAACAGCCTTCCTCATTAACAATGTTCACTAGGAGATTCTCCTACTTCTGATGTCTGTGATGTACAGAGTACCTCTTCACCAAGTTCAAAGAGCTTTATATGTGATTTCCATGTTTACCCTATCAAAACTCCGTAGAACATGATGGGAGGCGAGGCAGGTTTTTCAGGCCTGTGGTTTATAGTCATATATGCCTGGGCAGCTACTGTCCGGTTTATAGTTACTTTTAAAACCATCTGATCTCCAGCCATGTCAAGAGAAAGTACAAATAAAAGTAGATTATTCACATCACCTGAAGTAGACAACATTACTGCACATATTTTTAATAGAAATAGCTGAAGAAAGTAGACAAATAATGTCCATAAATTGCCTATGCTAAGATTAAATAAAAATGCTTTCTTTTCATCTGTTCCTAATTAATCTGATTTGCTGTATTTCCCTAGTAAGTCACCTCTGAACGGATATTGCCTTACGTGTTATCTCCACTCCGGATATGGATATAAGCTCTTTTGGATGAAGTCTATAACTTTTATGCAGTCTTTCCTGCGAAATCTTCCAGGGTGTTTGACAAGAGTTTTGGGTTTTTTTTTTCCCTCAAACTTTTTTTTCCCCCCTCCTTGTTTGCTCTGTACACAGTATGGCTAATCCTTCAATATTATATAGACATAAATAAACACATATTTTGAGACCTGGTATCACCTTTTGTGCTGGACTGGCTAACTAACAATCGCAGTACCAAGGGTAAAGATGAAACAAGGTAAGCAACAGCTCTGTTACTGAAAAAAAAGTGCTTAATACTCACTTTCTCCCTCACCAGCTAATCTTTTCTTTTTAAAACAACACTCTTATCCACGTAGTTCCCCACATCCAACCATCTATTTAACCCATATACTGGTCAAATTCAACCAGTTAAACTGGTGAACAGTTGAGATTTGAATGTAGAAGAACAATAAAATGAGTTTTATTTTAAATTTGTGCTTTAATACATGATATAGCATTGTTTATAACTCATCAACACTAGGCCACTAAAGACCAACAACAGATGACTAAAGATATGAACTCTTATGTCCAGTATCACATCTTAAAAGCTAGAAGTCCTGGACAAGATATTTGTTATACAAACTCAGTCCACCTTGTCTATATAAACTCTCAATGCGCCTGTTTTTCTACTGCGTGATTTATTGTCTGAACTATTCCACATAAATCTGAACAGTAATATACATATAGCATTTATTTCAATCAAGTGTATATGGCTTATTGTAATCATCTGACTGAGACTAAATTACATAGTAGGTATCATAGAATCATAGAATACCAGGTTGGAAGGGATCTCAGGATCATCTGGCCCAACCTTTCTTGGCCAAAGCATGGTCTAGACAAGACGGCCCAGCACCCTGTCCAGCTGAATCTTAAAAGTGTCCAATGTTGGGGAATCCACCACTTCCCTGGGGAGATTATTCCAATGGCTGATTGTTCTCATTGTGAAAAATTTTCCTCTTGTGTCCAATTGGAATCTCCCCAGGAGTAACTTGTACCCACTACTGCTCGTCTTTTCCATGTGGCTCCTTGTAAGAAGGGAGTCTCCGTTTTCTTTGTATTATACTGAAGTACTATAATGGAGTTAAAATTAGCTGGATGTGATGAATTTCCAGTTTCCAACATTTTTTTTTTCTTAAACTTACTGCATCAGTTAGTCAAACGGTAGACGACAGAGAAGTTTGAAACCACATTCAAACTATGAAAATCAGGCATTTTAGTTGCAGGGTGTGCCTCCCTTTGAATTTCTGAACTTTACAACAGGAGAGACTGAAAGCAGTCATTTTTAATGAAATCATAGTTTCCTCCCTTTATCAAATAACTCAATGATCAGAGCACTCAGCTAGAATATAGGAGTCCTTTTGCTGCTTATATTCACTGCCTAAAGGGAACTAAACTACAGATACAAGACAGACTAATTTTCAGTGTATTGTAAAAGGACTTGATTTGTTCACTACAGGTTTTCTCGAAAAGGACTGTGACGAGGCAGCAGAGGAGAACAGAGAATGCCTGTCTGCCTTGGCTCAGCTGCAGTCTGCTGGGGCCTTCTGGAGAAGGAAAGACTGATTCCTTTTGCAAACACAGCTGAACATGGCCATCTGGGAAAAAAGTGTGGAGTAACAACTGGGGGCAGGAAGGGAATGAGAACACCACCAAGTAGAGAGCTAGCAATAGAAATGAACAATGGAAGGCTCCTGAGAGGAAAAGAGTATTTGCCTGAAACAGAGAACTGACTCGAAGCTGAGCTGCTGAAATGCCAGCAAAGGGATCCACAGAGAGTTTGGTTTGGCCCAGGAAGGCATTTAAATCTCCTGGACTGTAAAGCAAGACTGAGAGAAAGGGTTTATTGCTAGTTAAGATTTCTGCCACTGATATAATGGAAGCTGTTGCTAAGTGTTCTCTGATGATGATTTTGTGGCACTTTCAATGTCTTTTTCTAATGTTTATGGTAAAGATCTGCTCCTTTTTCCACATCGGAATCCACGTTTACCTGAGTTCTTAAACTTGCATCTGATGATTTAGCATAGCTATACATCTTTTAAAAGTTTTGCTGGCAAACATATTAGTCTCAAACTTCTTCTACAGCTATTTAGAGACGGTTGACTCTGATCACTGAATTTGTGGTGCTAGATGTATTAGCCTTAACGGTCTTTAAAGAGGTCTAAGTTCTGAATCTAATTCCAAAAGAATTGTACCTCACTTTTGTTTTCAGGAACTAAGGTGGGTTTTTTCGTTTATTTGGGTTTTGTTTTGGTTTGGTTTTTTGTTTGTTTGGGGTTTTTTTTAAGAAAATTCAGGTTAGTAAGTCTCTTTAAGCTCTTAAAGTATTTGTAAAAGCATGTAGAAGATCTTAATAAAAAAGTCCCTTGTTTTTACTTTGACCATGTAGATAAACTATTTGGTCTGTAAAGAGCTCTGACCCAGATATGAAAAAAATAACTTCTGTTTTCTGTTCACGTAGCCTGGTTTTACATTACTGTTTAAGATCAAATAGCTTCCTGATGAATCACTCTGTAGCATATACTGACACTTAGTTTTGACCTAGCACACACCAGTTCAAACTTAATTCCTTTTTTTTTCTTAATTTCTCTTTGCAAATATTTAAGCCTTATTTATAAACATTGTTTTCTGTGTCAGCCTTTATAGCAATGCAGAGACAACAGTGGAAAAACTGGACTTTATTTTGCTTTCTTTATAAAAATATTAGGCTTGCCTTACGGTTGGAAGGCAACAATTACTGACATTTGTTTTTTATTTTATTTTTCTCTTTGGCTCTTCGCTTGTCTTTTTTAATTCTGAAAGAAAAAAAATCAGTCACCGGGGAACAAATGATCTTGTCTTTTTTTTTTTTTCCCCCTCCTGAATAGTCCACACCAAAATGCTCTCTGGAATCCTACCATCCACCTATAGTTATTTCCTATTATTTTCAACACATCTATTCCATCCATCCATCTATTTACCATGGTGTTGTGGATAAGGGGAAGACAGTGGATGTTCTGTGCCTAGGCTTTAGCATGGTCTTTGACACACTCTCCCATAGTCAAATTGGTGAGATATGGGCTGGACATGTGGATGATAAAGTGGGTGGAAAATTGGCTGGACTGCCTGACTCAGAAAGTTGCAAACTCTGGCGGAAATTCCAGCTGGTGGCCAGTAACAAGTGGCATTCATCAGGGATCAATGCTAGGACCGATGTTGTGTAGTGTCTTTAATGACTATGATGATGTGAGGGAGTGTAGTTTCAGCAAGTTTACAGCTGGTACCTCTTTTGAAGGAACAGTAAATATGATGGAAAGCAGGGCTGCTCTTCAGGGGAACATCAATAGTCCGGAGAAATGGACTAATGGTACCTTCATGAAGATCAACAAAAGCAAATGAAAATTCCTGCACCAGGGAAGGATAAACCCAAGCACCAGTACAGGCTGGGGCCTGATTGCCTAGGAAGCAGCTTTGCATAAACAGACCTGGGGGTCCCATTGGACAACAGGTTGAGCAGGTCAGCGGTGTGCCCTGGCAGTGAAGAAGACTAGCTGCAGCTGCAGCTTCATCCTCGGTTGTATTAGGAAGAACGTAGCCAGCAGGTAATGAACCTTCCCCTTTATTTAGCACTGGTGACACCACATCTGGAGTACTGTGTCTAGTTCTGGGCTCCCCAGCATAAGAAGGATATTGAAACACAGTAGCTCATCACAGGCCACCAACATGGACTGGAGATTGTGACTGGAGCATATGGCATATGAGGAAAGGCTGAAAGGTCTGTGTTTGTTCAGCCTTGAGAATAGAAGCTCAGGGGAGACCTTATTGCTGTCAACAGTTAGCTCATAAAGGATACAGAGAAGATGGACCCAACCTCTTCTGGGAGGCACACAATTATAGGACCAAGTGGGAACATGGGAAATTCTGTTTAGATACAAGAAAACATTTCTAGATACAAGAAAACTTTTCTTTACAGTGGGGATGATCAGATATTGGAAGAGGTTGCCCAGAGAGGTTATGAGATCTTCAACCTTTGTTGATGTGAGCAACCTCATCCAACTAGCTCTTTCAACAGGGAGTTGGAGCAGACGGCCTCCAGAGATCCTTTCCATCCAGAATTATTCTATGATTCTATGAGCCCTCTTGTCTCTTGCTGTTGCTGAATTTGCTGAAATTATTCAGATGTTTCTTGACAAAGGAACAATTTAATCATGAAGCAAGCATGATTTTTCTTTTTATTTACTCTATCATCTTCTCTTTGCAGTAAATGAAATATAACTTCAATAAGACCTTAATATGCCTTTCCCGAGGCTGTCAATTTGGTGTATTATGGAGACCGTTCAAATTTACTGTTGTCCAGTGTTGTTCACAGTCTCAGATCTCTGTTACACTTATCAGAGTATCATAAAAACTTTATTTTATTATCCAACAGCTTTTGTACTGATTTCTTAAGTGAAACTGCATAGCAGAATATACTATATAAATAACAAAAGTTAAGCGAGCTGCTTCCTCTGTTGCAATTTTAATTAGACCTAATCAAAACAAGTCATTTTGCATGATAAACTGAACAAATGATGGGCAAACAAATTACAGTGATTACTAATAAAATGCCTTCATTATTATCAACTACTTCACTTTGATAGTATACCCATGAATATGTAATTGACAGTTCTAAATTGTTTTAGAGAGTTTATTATTATTTTGTCTAGTGGACATTATTTTGTGCTAGTACTTTGAGAGTGGCTCTATTTTCTACACGCAAAGAAATACATTAGATTTGCCATTTATATTAATTCATCTATAAAACCCAAGCAGCTCACTAAGTTTTAATCGTGCACGTCAGTATTCTAAAATGGCTGTGATTTTATGTGCTCTTGTATTTTAATTAACTAGATTCAGTAGTTAGAAGTTCACATTGTCCTGTTTTCAGACTTTAATTAGGTTTAGAATTTGATTCCCAAAAGTTTCCCATTTGTCAACATAACAATTTTCACTCCTTAGGTATTATCCCTAGGTATGTAGGTAGTCATAATGAAATACGTTGTCAAATTAGTTCAGAAGTGTGCCTTATCTTTCACGTATTAAAAGGTTATAAGTTGTGATAAATCACAATTGTTTCATCTCCAAAATGAGAAGACTTTAGAATCAGCAAAATAGATTGAAACAGAAAGATACTTTTTTTCCTGGAATCTGCTAAGTGCAGCTGTGTTGGCGGGTGTATTTCAGTGCAAAAACCATAATAGATTCCTGTGGCCTGAATTCAAAACAGTTCAGAGATCTTAACAAATCTCTTTGAAATTAGCTTTGAGAGATGTGAAAGAATAGAGACGCCCCCCCCCCAAATATCAACATCTCAGAATTAGGACTTCTAAAGTCTTATCCTTATGTCTATTTCTATCAAAGTTAGACAGTGGAAGAACTTGGAACTTGTAAGTCTGAGAACTGAATTTTGCCTTACTATGTTGTGTGTGACTTAAATTATTTAATTAATATCGTAACAATATGAGGACAAAGAAGACTAACGAAAACAATAGCAATGATGGAAAAAAAATCCCAGATTTTAGCAAAATTTAGCTCTGAATTGATAGCCAGTCTTAAAATACTTATTTTAATACAGAAAGTATTAAGTGGTAGTAGTGGGTTTGTAGTCAGACCTTTTTATTGAATGTCTTGCACAGCAGATCTGAGTTTTCTTCATTTAACTTGTGGTTTATATTTTCAAAGAAAATCCAACTGTAAAGATCATGAGTATTTGGAAATTTTTTTATGTGCTCATAGAAGTCAGTCCATCAAAGAGGTTTGTGTTGGGACATTTCTGAATAATCTGTTAAATCTATACACTACCTGTCTCTTCTGTAAAGTCCAATTCCTATTTTTAGTGTAGGGACAAAAAAAAAACCTGTTTCCAGACAGTGCAGTAAAAGATCTTTGTATTTTGAGAACTTTCGTAAAAGCAGTTGTAATGGGTAACTTATGAAAATGAATTAAAAAAAAAATGGCAAAGTTTTCATTTTAAAAGTGAAAGTTTATAATAGTGCTTAAAGTTCAATAACAATAGGACCCTAAAGACAATTCTTATGTATCCAGTATTACCTCATGAGTACTAGAAGTCTTAGAAAAGTTCATTATTGTTTAATTAAATCTACGGGTCTACACAGTCTTCTTCACTAACAACAAATAAGTCAGAAAGTTTGACTCTCAATTAAAGTCAAAGATTATTTTTTAACCCTCCCTGCATAACTCAACAAGAGTTCTTAAATAAAAATGTAATAGGTAGCAGATTTCTGCTAGTAGTCTGTAATTGACTGGATACTAATGAACATGGAATAGTTTCTACACTGTGGCTGTAATGAGATATCATTTCATTAGAAGATACAACAAATACATATTTTGTACTCTATTTGTTAAATCACACTGTTGTAGAAAATAATTTGCAATAGTATTTCTTATGTGTAGAGTTTTCTCCTGTTTTCCCATATTTCTTGTGTGTTGAGTAGAATTGTAATTACCGTATGTTTTCTCTACCAACAGTGGAGAGTGAGGCATCTCTAGACAATTATTCGGTTGACCTGAGTTCACAAGATGGGAACAGGATCCTTTTGATGCCAGATTACAGGTGAATCAGCTTAAAGTATTTATCAAACTTGCATTCAAAGTGTCCAGAGCTAGCATTAACCTGAGCATTGAGTCAGGAAGTACTGTAGAATTCAGTGCCAAGTGAACGATCCTTATGGCTTTAGCTAATGGAAGATCCTTGTTTGTTGTAGGATATTGTATACACAGATATTGTATGTAGCAGGTAACTGCTAGTTGATTCATACATATAATATTTGAAGGAGATTTAAAAGTGATCTGCTGCTTAATTCGTAGATTTACAGACAAATAGGACTGTTAGAATCTGCTATTCTCATTCTTTTTGTAACAAGTGAACCAGTAAATATAATCTCTGAAATAAATCATAATTTCTACTTCATCTAGAACATTTTTATAAATATATAGTCTTGATTCTAAATGAATAGTTACCATATTCCCATCTAAGTTTTAATAATGAATGTAAATTTTCAGACTTCATAAGACTTTTGTAACTCTTTTATGAGTCATTTCCAGTTTTTAAGCACTTTTTTGGTGTAACCATCAGACCTGGATACAATATTTTACAAATATCCTGCTAATTTTATAAATTACATAAAAATGCTTAAATAGAACAATGGCAGCATTTTCCTACGCCTACTTGATATGCCTTTTCACTTGAGAGTATTATTTTTACAGAAGTTCTTTCTGTCACTGGAAAATGACATTCTAGGTCTGCCTATTGTAATATACCATAGGAAAACAATAAATTTTTTTGTGCCTAGAAATTGTATAATCTAAAGTTAAGAAAAATAAAAAAAACACAGAATAGGTTCAGAGACGCAAACAGATAGGAGAATTCAAGGAAGCATTGAAATACCATTCAGTGATGGAGAAGATGTCAGTAGTGATTTGTTTCCCGAGGAGCTATTTTCCAAAAAGTATTTTCACCTATCAGCCAAGTGCAAGTATATCAATATTTATTCATAATTCCTCTTTGACATATTTGTCAATATGTAAGAGTTAAACCATATAACACAAAGTCAGCTGAAATATTTTATGACATAAACGTGCAAGACATTAGGTCTGGAAGAAATCTATTTAACAAATACTCAAATTGAACAAGAAAAAAGTCAGGTTTTATTAGTTTTAGTGAAATTAATGATCTAATTCTTGTAAATATTTTCAAGTATTTTTGGTCACATTTTGATTCTAGGGTGGTGTTTATCAGGGAAAGAGGAGAAGGGAGGGGAATGACAGAGGCGACAAGCAGGGGAGAGAAAACTGTGTAGGCTGAAGTAACATTATTAGATTTTTTTAACTACCTTTGGAAAAGAGACGGACCCTCACCAGGCGATGAAATTCCTGGAGTCAGCTTCTTTCATTATCTGAAGATATTTGTAACCATACCTTTCATTTCATGGGGATTTGCTAGCAGGAGAAATTTCCCAGCTCTTTGTTTTTGATGAAGATCCACTCTGCTTGAATAGACATTCACTGAAGCAAAGACTGAGCTCAGCTCTTCCAGCTCCTGAACACACTGCAGCGCTCAATGTTTCATTACCAGGAATGTATTTTATACCAATAGAAAATTTCCTAAGAAAAAATAAGAAAGGCCCTTCTTACAGCACTACTTCCTCAGATGGTTTGACATTTACTCTCCTGCAGCAGCTGTAGAACAGCTCTCAGTTATTGAAGGAAATGGACAAATGTATATTTCTAGTCTGAAATATTTGAGTTCTTGTTAGTATTTAAGTGGGATGCTCAAAATAAAAGTATAAAATACCATAGTCCATGAAGATTATTTATCTTGACTATATTAGCTCTGTTGCCTGTAAGCTGAGAAATGGGACTAGAGAAATAGGTTGAGGAGATATGTTAGTGTGTGTATGTTCTTCAAAAAGTGAATAGTACTAGATTGAGCAGTTTCATTAGTTTAGCTTGTCCTTTTTCTTATAGTCATCCTTTGGTTGGGTAAAATGAAATGACTTTGGGTGAGATTATATTCTAGATACAGATATTTAGATGTAGTGATCTAAAGTATATGCATCTAAACGGTGAGCAGGGGATTAAACTCCTGTTGTCAATGAAGCTTTTCAATTGACTGAATATATGTCTGCTGTTGGATAAGATTAGCAGCCTCCTAGACCTCCCTGACAGGCTCAACTCAGATACCAAACATGGGTGGTTGATGCCACCTGAGATACCTTAGGATATCACACCTGGCTTCCAATTGTTGTTCCAGAAACGTGCAGATTTTCTGTAGATCTGGTGTCTTGTTTGTAAGCCCTGTGAAGATACTCTAAGGCACCTCAGCTGGCATTATATGTCTTTATTTAGACAACCAAATCCTGTCCAAAGTTTTTGTGAAATTGTTTTAGCAAGAACTTATATTCAGTTGCAGTATTTTGTTCCCCGTTTGATTAATTTCAATCCAAAAAAATCATTGACAGTAGAAATGAAGCAGTATCCCAATTTTTATGTGATGCGAAAAAATTAAAATTTTGTATTAAGACAATACTATACATCATCACTTACATCAAGTAATGTTGGCACTCAGGAACTTATCGAATAAATCCCACCTGATCTGTGACAATACAGCATCAAACCTATCCTCTGCCTGTATGAGATAGCATTTTCTGATCTTAAGAGCTGCAATGAGTTCAGTATAATTTTGAATTAAATGGTGATTATCTACAGCCTGGACTAAGTTTAAATATTTTTATTAGTAGTAATTACATTTGTCAAATGATTCTTTTTTGCATTGGACTGACGAGCTTAAACTTTCTGTAAGACTTTTGACAATCCCGGTGTGACCGTATACACAAGAAAGGTCTCATGAAGAAAACCTTAAGCTGCAAAGATCTTTCTGTAGCTGATGAATTAAAAGTTTGATTCTGCTTCCTATGAAATTATTTATATAGTTTTATTTATTTAACATATTTCTTATGTTAGAAATATGCATAAGACAGTTTTAGAGAGCAGACTTCCTCTTGAACATTAAACTTTTCTCTTGGGTCAAAGAATGTTAGAAGACAGGATAAATAACATCTTCATGATAATTAAGCCAGTTGTACAACATATGTACATGAAATACGAAAAATTACAGCAGTCACAGTGGAGAGCTTCTACTAATAAATACAGGCTTTAATATTATGTGATGGATTTTTTAGATAGCTACTAAATATAAAAAAAAAAAAAGTAAAGTAGAACTCTTCAGACATACAAAATAGGGCCAAATAGCTTCTAAATATTTCCCATGTGTCTGCAAATTTGCTTTTGACATAGCATAAGATATTAGATTCCCACTCTGGTAAACTAAGCTGAGTCACTGGAAGATATACATGTTCTACAAAAAAAAAAAGTTCCAGGAAATTAATTCAAGCACTTGTGTCTTGAGCTTAGATGTTACCTTACTCCCTAGTTCTGGTCTGGACTGCTTCCAATAGCTTTGTCAAAAACAAATCTCTCTTGTATAACGTTCCCAAGGTACAACTAATCTCCAGGTGAGGCAGAGCAAGTCATAACCTTGACTCTGTCACAAGCAGTGTATACAGAAGTCAATTTACACTCTTTGGTCTCAGGGACAAGGACTAGTCTCTGATTTTCTTTTATGTAGCAACACAGTCTTAACTTCCCTTATCTGTGATAAGCATACAGAGGACACCTGACACAGGAGGTCGGGATGAAGTGATTCAGAAAATGAAGTTTCTCATCTATTTATTGATGTTCAGTAGTGGTAGAGCCATCCTCCTTTATACAGCAGGGTCTATGTTCTGGATTACGTATTCATTTTCCATTACATAATCAGCAGATGAACAAAAAAATGGAATGCTGAGACTGAAGGACAGAAGCCAGAACTCCCCATTCCTACCTGAGTTCAGTAAATTTGAAGCAGCTTGGTCTTTCTTTGGTTTTCCTTTTTTTCAGGTCAAGGCCTCATGAATCTTGCATACTTTTCTGTCCACTACACTGGAGCAGATTTAACAGGAGGGATGAAGGCACCTCAGACATACACTTTTTAATCAGAGAAGCCTGATGATGACCCTTGAAAACTATTTTTCCTTCACTGTTCAAAATGTCATTGATCTCTCAGTTCTCTAACAAAAAGGATTACCTCAATAATTACTAATACTGAATCTTAACATAATAGTAGCTGCAACTTCAGTGTGAGTCTGAAATGGTATATGAAGGCACTGCTAGTATAATACCCCAGATGTTTTACTGACTTGACAGTGATGAGTCTCGCTTCACTTTTTTGGTCTTTCCTTGGACTGAGCTGGTTTGAGCTTGTAAAAAGTCCCTAGTAACCAATTGTCTATTGCTTGAGTGTTGTAAACAAAGCCCTAGGAAAACTAAATATGGCAAATGTCTGATGCCTGTAGGCAGTCACTTCATAAGAAATCGTAGCCCTTTCTGTCAGCTGAGACTGGGGAGGCTGTTGTGCAGCTTTCAGACTTTAGCAAGGAACCAAAAAGAAGGAAGCAGATTGGTAAAAGGAAACATAAAGATGTGTGTTTGAAAACTTACTCGTGTGTGATAAAAGCTGTCATAACCAGAAGAAACCTCCACTATGAACATTATACTCCTAGCAAAAACCTCGGGATGCTGCTGACTCGTTGCAACCTTGCACCTCTAATCATGCTCAAGGAAAATCAGATGTGTTAACTTTGGGTTTCAGAGGAATGTTAGCTGGGTGAGCATAACACCATAGCAAAGGAGGAGATACTGGGATGTTTTACATAGCAACTGTAATGATATTATTATTGAAGCTTTTCCATATTAACTAGATAATGTTGACTATTATACTGTTAAAATATTAATTGGATGAACAAGGGGTTCTTGTTTCCATGTGTCTGATAGGTTCCCTTTTGCCCATAACAAGACTTGGAGTGCAACTTCAGAACACATCTACACCAGCTCCTTTGTGGACACAGGCACACTTTTTTTCAGTTTCTAGATCCCATTGTGGATTAAATAGGACTTGGGTACCCCGCTGTTTATATAGGTCAGTTTTAGCAAAAGCAAAGCATAAACATAGATACTAAAAAGAACTTTGTATTTTAATAATGGAAGAATCTTCCATCATAAGGCACCTCTGAAGGTAGTATTCACTGTGTGCTGCAATTTCTGTCCAAGTCCTACTTTGAACTGAGCTTTCATTTCGTTTTAAAATTGACACTATATAATTGATGGAGGAAACAAGAGTTTTCAGTGATGAAACAACAGATGAATGATTGGATCTTACAGACTGGATAATGTTCAAATTCAGTTTTGGGACTGGTCCCAAGCTACAGCCTTACTCAGAGGTTGTTTGGGAGAGTGCTATCTTGCACAGCCAGATACTGCCCTAGGGCCACCCTAAACAATTTGACTGCATAGACAAGCAGATACCTGGAATGCTCCTTCACACCCTGTAATTCACTATTGTAGATGTAACCTCCATGTATTTGCATTTGGCAGTCACCAGGAAACAAGGGAGGGGGCTCAGAAAAAAACCAGGGAGCGCAGCTTCAGTTTTTTTCTCTCCCAGCTGAATGCCATATTCATCAGATGAAAGAAATGCTTTCATGTCTGTTCTCCTTCTGGTCAAATGAATATAAACGTTTGATTGTAAGATACCTGAGCTTCAGCAAAAGACATGTGATGTACGTTTGTATAGACTAACTTAGAACCTGTGCCTCATAAATTTTAATTAGTATTCTTAGTCTATGATTATGCAAAAAGTTCCTCCTACATTGCTGTTTTTAACTGGACTCAATAAAATACGAGTGCGTTAGGACAGTGTGAGCACACCTCTGTGAATTTAATTACAGAATGAGGAGGCTGTAAGGGATCTCTAGAGGTCATCTAGTCCATCCCTCTGCCCTAAGGCAGGATTATTTATGCTTATGTCATGCCTGACAGATATGTGTCAAACTGGTTCTTGAGGACTTTGAGTGACAGAAACTCCACAGGTTCTCCAGGCAATCTATTCCAGTTTTCCAAGACTCTTTATTAGTAAAACCTGTGGGATTTCTGTGTAGTTTTGCTGCTGTTTCTCTAACACTTGACATAATTCTTTTTAATTGTAATTTAAACTATTATTTCCTGGTTTATTTGCCATTAATAAGGAACACGAAAATACTGGGAGTTTTCCCTTCTAGAAATTATGTCATCTCAGGTGCCTTGGTACTTCATACAGCAAACTCTACCTCGTGTCTTTTGGTCCCAGAAGGATTTTTATTAAAAACTTAAGGAAGAGTTAATCTGGTCTGTTGTAGATCTGCACGTCACCTAAGTACCTAAGGGATTTTGCACAGACTGGAAGACAGAAACAGTTGTATCAAGTGCAGGTGCCCAGGCACCGGCAGCGGGGGCTGCAGGGCGGCCGCTGTGAGGAGAGGCCGGGGCTGCCCCGGGCCGGACACAGCCGGTTCCAGCCGGCTCCAACCCACCCACCGCAGGGCCCGGCTGAGCCCTGCAGCCGAGGGGGTGGTGCCTTGGGGAAAACAGGTTTAAGAAAGGACAAAATGCTGCACAGCAGGGGTAGGATGGTGAGAAAAAGGAGTTTTCATCAAGCTAATATAGACAGTGTACAGCAGGTTAGTAGGAATAAATGCAGTGAGTGTCTACGGGTAGATGACATGAAGTTCTTCGTCCTCTGCTTGGGTCTCTGTTGTTGAGCTCCAGGAATGGCCTGAAAGCTGAGATCCAGAATCAGGGAAGTAGCCAAGTCTGCGTAATTATACAGTAACAAAACATTTCAGTATTATGGAGGATAAGTCTTCTTAATAAAGAAAAGAATTATTGCAGCTCCTCTGGTGAAAAATAAAGGCAACAAATAATTTTAGTTGTTACTGGTTTACTTTTATATGAAATAGCAGCTAGACTTCCTGTAGAAAATGTTAGGCATGTGGCATTTAATTTTCAGAATTATGCAATTTAAACTGGTCACAAAAGGGGTGCATGTAGAAACAGAAGAAATAATGATGATGCATAAAGTGCAGCTTTGAACACTTTCTAGGCACTTGCATGCACAGAGTGGTGATTATTTTACTTAAAATTAGGTACCTATGCATTAGCCATTTATTTTATGCGCACAGTTATCTGTACTCATTCGTATTCCTTTCCAGGTGTATTTTGTGGTCTGATTATGAAAACTCTGTCAGAAAAGATCAGCAAGAAAAGTCTATGAAGATAGCAGAAAATATTTTGGAGAAAAAAGAAGCAGAGAACAGTATTGATTGAAACTGAACAGAATTAAAGAGAGAACCGAGAGAGAGGAAGGGGGGACACAGGGGAAATGTAAAGTGTTCAAAAGAAAATTAATATTATGCTGAGGGTTATATGTGTCTTCTTTCTATAAATATATTGTGAGAAAGAAATAAATGAGCAAACTAACAAACAGCATACTGTGTGCCCATGGAAGGAAATGCCAGAAGTAATAAAGAGAAAGAAAGAGCCAGTTGCAATGCATTAAATGTCAAGAAAAAGGGAGAGTTAGAATGACTGTAGAGCAAAGTGCAAAAAAGAATAGAATCATAAAATAGAATAGAATAGCATAAAAAAAAAGAGATAAGATAAAACAAAAAATAAAGAATATGTGAAAAAAAGATAGGAACTTTCACAGAGGCTGAGAAAAAATAAAGATGTTTCAAGTACAGGAAGAAAAGAGGTCACTGAGACTGCAGAGCATGTAAGAGGTAGCCAATTCATTTGCCTTGTATAACATCCTTGAGGTACAACTAATCTGCAGGTGAGCTAGGGCAAGACTCAATCATTTTCAGGCAAAATTTCCAAACAGTTAAAGGTATCTGCTCTCAAAGTATAATGCTGTTTTTCACACATCCTTCCACCCAAGTTTCAGTACAGTAAATAACTCTCTTGAACAGCATTTGCTTATCTATTTTTTTTAAACATGAAATAGCTGGAAGATAGAAGGAATTGTTCCCTCTGATGTTCCTTTCAGTATGTTCAGATTTTTTTTTCCCCTCTGGTGTTCTCTGCTAGTGTTTAACATTAAGCATGAACCCAACTCCCAATATTTTCTTTTTGAGTTTTATAGGAAAGATGCATGAAAAATAAACTAAGCTTTGGTAGAAACATTACACCCAGATGGCAATTCTGGATGAAATGGAATAATTGTCTCTGTTATTTTTATGATGCTATTATTGTAATATTAATTCATCAGTGCTAGAATTCATTGTTACATTTGGAAAATGTAGATATAGAGTGATCACTGAACAGGTTTTGCATCAATTCTACATATTTCTAAGTAGTAGTTTGCTACTCTATCAGTATATGTAGTTAAGTCATTTTGATCAGATCATCCTAAAATAGCCATATATTTATGAAAGCTAGCAGAGAAATACTCATTTATCCTACTTTAATATTTGCCCAATCCAAGGTTTGCCTTGGTTTGCCTAATCCCAAGGTTTGCCTAAATTATGTGCCAGAATGATCAAGTGGTTGAGAACTAACAAGGGGTTTGGAATTTCTAAATTTGATAGATTGTCTCAGAAAGAGGAACGAGACATTTTAAACCTGTTAAAAAAACCCAACCAAACAAAATCTTCTTTCCATAGGTGATTCATTTCCACAGATAGAACAGTTAGATTTGGTTTGCTATAATACAATACTTTCTCTATTGATAATCCCAGACATTACACATTTCAGTTTTCTAAATGTTCTTTATTACAGAACATTGATTATCTCAGAATGTTTTTGCACCAGTTTAAGTGAGCCATTGGCTAGTTTTTAAATAGGGAAGATCATGTTACTGATCAAGTTACATTTATTGACTTCATATGTGTATTTCCATACATAGTATAATGTCTTAGATCCATAAAAATCAATGGCAAATATTATCCTGTGTTTGCTTGGGCTGGGATTTTTTAAACACGCCTGTTATATTAGCTTTGAAAGCAAAAATCCTGGTGTGGAAAATGACCTCATGGAGTGATCTGAATTAGTTTACCACCAAGCTCAAGCACAAGAAAATCATCTGCACAGACATCTGCTCAATTTTGACTCCTGGAGTTTGTAATCCTAACAATGTTTTGGGGTTTGTTTGTGATTTTTTTAGGTACAGAATTTTTACACATTCACGTATACTTTTATGTATTTATCAAGCCAGTATTATACTTCCTTTAATCATTACACTAAGAAATATTTAATATCTAAGTTTAAACTTCATTGGTGGCTTGTATAGTAATTCTCTCACCTCTATACACCTGAATCTCCATTAATTCAAGTGACTTTCAAATTCTGGGAACATTTTGTATAGAGGGAGTTGTGGTACATTTCTACTTCTAGAAAAAGAAAAACAACATGAGAAGGGAGAAAAAAAAAAAGATCTAAGTAAAAGAGAAAAAAATACAGCTTTGATAAATGTCAGGATGTACCCAGAAAATTTACAACTCTGTCCTTACATAGTAAAGATGAAATAGTACAACACTTATATTTAACAAAAATAAAGTAAGCATAACTTCTAATGTAAATGATTTATTGAAATTGATGTTTTTAAGAGTTCTTCAAAGGTCATTTAACTAACTAGATACAATAGAATTATTACTCTCCAGCAAAGAAAGCACAAAAATATTTACCTTCAAACAATGATTGGAAAAAGAGATGGTTATTCTATATCTGGAGTTAAAGAATGAACAAATTTCAGTAGAATCAGATTTGGCAGAGTCTGTTTGTGCTTTATTCCACTACCAGAAATGTCTGTTGTGGTATCTGGATTGCACATAGACCTTGTTATGCAGATTTTTAATGCCATTTTAGTCTAAGAGGGTACAAATAAATAAAATGGAAAATGAATAAACCATTTAAAAAGTTCAGCATTGACAGGGCATTATTAAGCTGTATGTCATTTTGTATAACTACATTAATAAAATTTTAAAAATATGTTTATAATTAAGTCAATCATTTCCTGTTTGGAAAATTTATAAAACACAATCTCCAAGTTCACCCTTTCTTTGTAAAGCAGATGTTCAAATAAAGGCAATTAAATTATAATTATTAAATTTATGCAGTTGCTGTCTGTTTCTCAGTCTGCATGCTATTGTACCTTAGCAGTGTCTTGATGTTATTGATCAAGTGACAAATTAAGATAGATTGTGCTGGGCAGACAGGGTGATTTTTAAGATGCTAAACCGGATTGTAAAGATTTGCAAAGACAAACTTTCTGTGAGAATCCTTTCCTACCTTTATTCTTATAGTCAATTTTTTCCCAGCTGTTGAAAGATATTTATGATAACACTGAATATAGAATCATCTGATGTTAAAGCCTATAAGTTACCATGACTGGTATTTTTCACGCTAGTAAAATACTCCTTTTGTAATTCTGAAGAATTATACTAGCTAAATGCAATAGCAGCAGCAAGGAAACTAACAAGACAAGGAAAAACCAACAATCCATGAAAAACAACTAACCTCCTTTCATATTGACATGAGACACACAGCGATTTTTTACATTAATATTGAAATGAAAAAAAAATCAAGAATATTGTTGTTGACTTTATCTCATGCAAGATTCTTTTATATCTAGTTTTACCTTGAATTTTTAGGTGCTTGTGTAGAAACTTCTGCACCACGTTTTCACTGTGAGCCATAGCCTACAGATTTGTTGTCCATATTCAAAATCATTGCAACTGCATGAGACCAGCAGTGAAAATTAAAAAATTACAGCTCATGTCATATGACACTGAAAGAAGGCAGATATAGACTTATTGCCTAACACCACTCTCCTGTCCCAGTTATTTTGCGCTGAGATAAGGGTAAACACAGAGAAGCCTAAAGGAACCCTGTCAACAGACGAACTCCCAATAATTGGTTCTCTATTACCTGAAGATCAGAATGTAGTGTTTGATAAATGTGTGAAATGTATGAAATAGAATGAAGTGTCGTAGCAGAAATAATAATAATTAGAAGTATGATGAAGCTTATGCAGTGACCCATTGCATTACAAAACCTAAGAGATTTTGTTAAACAGCCATTTTTCTTATTTTAAAAAAAAAAAAAAAGATAAGTTACAGATCAGGAGAGCCAGTAATTATATACAGTTAAGGACAGTTAAAGAAAGAAAATATTTAGCAATAAAATATTTAGAAAAGCCTGCCCTTTGTAGAACTTTTACTATATCTAAATTAAATAATATAGCTTATACAAGTGTGATGAAAGATACTGTTATATTATATACTGATATATTTATAATCAATAATTTCTTCTTACTGATATCTTTTCCATGCAATTTAGATTTCAGTTATCAGTAATTCTAAGAGAATGGATTTTCAAAGAAATGAAATAATACATTGCTTCTCATTTCTTGCCTATGAAAATCCATTTTAATTTCAAATGATGGACTCCAAGTTCATTTTCAGATATAACTAACTTATATAAAAAGATTTATCAAAATTGTATAATAACTTTGGAATAATTAATCAGAAAGGCCTTACTATTCAGAGTTACTACAGTGGTTAATACTAATGGTCCTTGAAGTTCTAAAACTTTTTGTATCTCTAATAAATATTTATATATACACATTTATCACTTTCTTTGTATTTTCCTTCTGATATAGCAATTCCTGAAAAAAAATGAAGTTCTGGTATGAGTTGCCTGAAGTAATAGTCTGACGTTTATTTTACAGTTTAAACAATCTACCTCAATCTTATCTGATAATCTTTATTTCTGGCAAACTGTGTGGTTTGTCTTTAGTTAAAGTCCAGTATTTACTGTGAGTCAAAATGAAACCGCCAAATTCATTATCTGTGTGACCTGAGGCTATATTTGAGTGTGCATCTCCAGAGGACACAACTCACTGATACAATGGACCTTAAACATTGATGTTATCTCACTTGCGTACTTCTGTCATTATGCTGAAGGACTTTTTTATATGAAAAAAATTTCTTACCCTCAGAACATATGGCTGCTTAGTATATTTTAATGCATAATATGAATAGTAGTATTGGAAAAGGACAGTATTTATTTCCTTCTGGTTTTCATATGAGTGTTTTTCAGTCAACTGAATTTAAAGATATTATATTCATTGTATGTAGTTATTAGGATTTTTATCCTTAAGAGTCCTGTCATAAGCAAAGCAAGAGATAGTTTACCCAGCATAAGTTTTTTATTTCTGTCAAGGTTGATGAAATAATGAAAGCTGAGAAACAGGGTATTTCTTGATTCTCTCATCACTTAAAGGCTTTAACTCCATCACTTTCTCAAATGTGTCTAGTACCACAAGAGAAGGAAAGAGAAAAAAAAAAATGGAGAAGTATCATCACAATAACATGTTGTCATGCATCTATTGAAAAAGATGATATAAAATTCTTTATGTTATTTAGAAATATTTTAAAAATATTCTACATTAAAATTTGTGGTAAATGTTCTTAAATTACATTCCTTTAGGTTCTTCTTGTGATATAATGATTTATTATGATTATGTTGTTCATGAAGATTGAATATGTTGTTCAAGTTGAACAAATACTTCAAGAAGGTCGCCTTCCTCTTCCTCCACCCCACCCCATTTTCCTCTCCCTTCCTTTCCCTTCCTTTCCCTTCCTTTCCCTTCCTTTCCCTTCCCTTCCCTTCCCTTCCCTTCCCTTCCCTTCCCTTCCCTTCCCTTCCCTTCCCTTCCCTTCCCTTCCCTTCCCTTCCCTTCCCTTCCCTTCCCTTCCCTTCCCTTCCCTTCCCGGCCCTGCCCATTGTTCTTCCTGTGAGCTGTAGGTGGACATATGGACCTGTACATGTGCAGTTCAGAATAGTCAAATCTGTGTATTTATCAGGTGACTCTGGAGAACAGGAGAGGTTTTGCTTTAAGTCTGACAACAGTAAAAATTAGCTGATTCTCTCTATTGTATAGACTTCCTTAGAATAAGAACAACAAAAAAAAAAGCTAATAAATGTTTGTTAAAACTTATGGCACAATGAGTTTTAAAATTCTGCAGAAAACATTGTCTACCTTGCAATGAAGGCAAATAGATTAGATCTACAGATTTTACAATGTATTTTTTATTATAATATCATAAATCATACAGTTTTGAAAAAATGTAAAACACTGGTTTAATTTTTATTTTGCAACTGCTTAAAACTCCACTGGTCACTATTCTGCCTAGGAAAATAAAAAAAAAAAAGACAGTTTAAGGTTCTTGGAAAAGATAGCTCACTGAAGTTTGAAATGGCTTGAAAAAACTCTGCGAGACTTCTAGATTCTCTTTCTCCTACTTGCAGAGCTTCATAAACTTTAAATTTAATGAAAGGTGGGCCATTTGTAAGTTGTAAAAGTTTTGTACACTAATACCTTATTGAAACATACTAGTTCAGCTGTAATGAGAGAGAGCAAGAGAAAACCTAATTTACTGAACTTGCCTAATCCTTTCTGTAGTATGAATACATTCCAGTTGTTTCATTTTCACTTTGTTGGACAGGTCACTGCTGGTCAGAAAAGGACATCTAGATTAATACTGTCAACAGTCCCATCCTTTCAGTCTTCTATATATTCAAGAGAAATAATATGCAAAAGACAAACTATTGGTAATACTTGCCTGCCAAAAATAAGCAGTCTGAAGTATACGGGGGAACGGGGTGGTGGGGCTAACAGATTTTCTTTCAAGGGTTTTTATTTATTTAGTTGGTTTGTTTTGTCTTCTTTAAGTTAATTGGTCATGTTATCTCAAAATGTCCCATTCTAGTGAAAGTGGAAGTGAAACTTTCAGTCCACTTATGTGGGCTACGTTCTCAGCTCTACTTTCTCACCTTCTGCAGAAAATTTGGTGAGGATTCTTCAGTACTACTCCTTATACAATGGTAAAATATAAACACACAATTATGTCTACCATGAGATATGAAGTTCTTTTGCAGTAAATGACCCATAATTATGCTTCTATTCTGTAGTTTAACATTGTCTTACTTTTGTAGAATGATGACTAACAATGAATTAGCTCACACAGGCCTCTTTTTTCAGATCTCTTCAGCTCAAAAGCCAGGGCCTAAACATGTTGTCCTTACCTCCTCATCCTAGTAGAGCAAAAGGGATGGGAAAAAAATCAGTATCGTTAGAACAGGGGGATGCCCTCTACCATCTCATAGGGGGATCCCTATGAGAGAAGGGAGTTACTTCACACAGTTTGTGAAATGAGCCAATATAATAAGGCAAATACTACGGAGGAAGTAAAGATAGAAATTTTGGAAACAATCCTCCTTTGAAATGACCCTTCCATCTTTAAATGATTTTACTATAGTAATTAGAGTTTGCTTGTGTACACTAATCTTGTTTCCATCAAAGTGCCTGTACTAGAATAACAGTATTTTCCAGCAATTCCTTACAGAACCTGGAAAGAAACATATGTTGTATATTTTTCAGAACACTTGCTTTTTAAATGGTTACCACTGCACATGTACACATCAGAAATATACGTTAAAAAAATAGATTTGCTTCACATTTCTTGTGGTAGTGGATTTATATGCGATCCCTTGAAATCAGTGATATCCAGATGGATTATATTCTGTTCTTTTATGAAAAGGGAGAATAAAATTCTCAAGAGAATTATAGTTCTGTTGGTGGGTTTAAGAAAACAGGTTTTGGTAGAATAAAGAGTATGAACACATTAACTACAGATTTAAATTGAACATGAATTTTTTGTGCATGAAAAAGATGAAAGCAGCAGCAATAATGCCTCAGTGGAAATAAACAGAAAAGAAGGATAGCCTGAATCTTTGTGGTACTTATGGGTTACTAGAAAGAAATTACAGTATAAATACTTTGATTCTTTCTGTTATTTGCCATCTTGCATATAATACATGTTCTTGTCTCTCAGGACTTATGCTTCCTGAAAAACTATCCTCTACTTGAACACGTAGGAAGAATCACAGTGTTTAAGACCAGATTTCCTCCTAACTTTGTTTCTTAGCTCTGAGAGTGACAATTAAAATTTACTTAGGGAAAGAGCATAGGGAAAATGGAAAGAATGAAATGCTCCTTTCCTTGTTACACATTTCTGGTTTCTAGCAAATAAGTAGTAAGTGTTTTTTGTGAGGGTTAGAAGCAGCTTAAGCCCTTGGAATGTATATGTACCTGAATTGGAAGAGTTACTGGACTGAGCATGTAACAGACTGAGGAATCACAGGGAAACATTAGATGTGATAAATTGGGACACAAAGTGTAGCATTTGATACTTAGGACAGTTTAATATGCCATTATATTCTCATGACCTGGACAGCAACTCAAGACATTACATTTTAAGGAATCTAATCCCAAAAAGGAATCTAAAGCCAGAAGTCATTTTCTTGGAGTGTGGGAACTCTGCTCTGTCTCACCCCTATGCTGAAAAATGCCTAAAATCTAGATGTCCCACTTTCTGTGCAAGTCCTCTGAACAGCAGGCCTTTGATAAAACGCATGCACTGTTGACAACACAAGTGACTTGCTTTAGATGGGAATTTCATATTTTGGTACCCTGCATCGATGGAAGTACTGACTGAAATTCCTGTTCAGGCATATTCCTGTGCCTAGATTTTTTATTAGGTGCCTCAGGTAAAGTGCTTATTCATTATATGGTCAGCGGGGATCAGTAAGTGATTCTGAAGTCTCCCAGAGAGTCTCACTCAATTAGGCAGATAGGATCTCCCCTTGAAAGCCTTAAGGCTCTTACTTGTCTTCTGTGGCTGTGTAAGGAACGTAAGCACTTAAATATATCTGTTGTGTTTTTTGGATCTGAGTGCAAAGAAATGGTGAAGCCAGCAATAAGCTTATGTAACTTCCCTATTTTTAACAACATGAAAACAACATCTAAACCAGTATTAACCGTCTCCCTCACTGGTACTACAAGTGAAACAAGAATAATACCATGTTGCCTAAGCTCTTCCTGAATCAGCGAAGAAAATATAACTGTGTACAACACACAATATATTAAGTGAGCATTTATAACACATCAAGTTTTGGTTCCCCACCCCATACGTATACAGAAGTACATAAATTTTACATGTAAAATTTACATTTTTACACTCAAAAAATGAAGAGATTTTTAACTGGATTTGATCAGTGGACTCAAATGCTTGAATATCAGTAAAATTCATCTAGATACTATTTTGGTTAATGCTCACACTTAAAATCTCTTGGCAGCTGCAGTGCTGTGTTTTCAGCACTCATAGGTCTATTGATATATTAATCAGAGGAATTTGTGTTTAAAGATTTGTGAGTGGGAGACAAGGGCTTTTATTTTGATGGTATTGAAGCCGAAAGCTAAAAGCTGAATTTTATGTCTCCAATCAATGAAGAACATCATGTACAGTATAATATAACCAGAAGTCTTTTTATTTGGTATATACTGTTGGTTTGATACTTCGTCTGTTGAATTCATAAATGCAATAGTGTTTCCTAGAGCTGGGTTTTTTTTGTATTTCTGTAATCTAACTTTAAATGTTTCACTTTTTCAACTGTTTATGAAACTTCAGAGATACTTATAACGATTCCATACAATGGATTCTGTATCAGCCTTTTGTATTTTTAATGCTGTCACTTCAGGGTGAACAGGCAGTTTGCCTCCCCAAGGTGATACAGCTCTTCGCAGCACTTGGGTTTTTTATTTTACTTTATTTTATTTTTGGTGAAAGGCTTCTCTTTTTACATTCTCATGCATACTGAATGATGTTATTTGAGGATAAACATCTGGATTCCTTCTGTGGGACTTATATCTGACTCAAATAAATGTTAGTTTTCCTTTTTGCATGAACCAAAAAGAATAGGAACAACAGGAATAAACAGGAAAAATACATGTGTAATTACAACATGTTAAACCACAAACAATTCAACAACCATCCCCAATATGACTTTGTACTTCAGCCCTAAAGTTGTTTCAGCTGTGCCAATACAAGGTTGGATATCCTCCAAACAAATAACTCTACCATACTGCATCACAATTTGAAATACCTTCATGTTTGTTGGGGTGTGCTTAATTTCAAAGAAAGGCAGTGCTTCCTGCCCATATGGTTATATTGACTCCTGGGGCTTAAGTTTCTTCACTTTTCCAGAGATCTTCTGTTGCTTCATTGATGATATTGCTGTCCCTCAGGGTACATTTGAAGAAAGAAACTGCCTTTTAGAGTTTGGATGATCTAGCGTTGTTTTGAAATATTTTTCATTAAGTATCCCTGTAATACATAAATTTGAATTCTTTAAACTTGTTAACTTTAAACAATAATACTGTTTGAAACTGTAAGAAGTTGAAGTCTCTGAATTATATTTAGATGTTGTAGAACTAAAACTTCATAAATGTAACTACTATCAATCCAGTATTTTTGATTCATATATTTTTCTGTGTATCTATGTCATGCGAGTTTTCATGCTGAAATCTGCATCTATTGTGAACAGAATATCATGAATGTGTCAATACAGGGATAGAAAAACTGAAATCTAAAAATAAAATGAATAAACAGAAAAACAGTATGAGTTTGAGCAATCTCTGAAATACTTCTGCTATCTATAAGCTTTCAGAAGGGGACCTCAGAGCATCAAAGTACTCAGATACGAGGATAAATATTTAGGAATCTTACCCCTATCTTTCTCTTAATAAATCTCTAGCCAAGGCTTGTGTTCAGCTTATATGAATTGTCTTTCATAATGGGAATACTGCTTGTGCAGGCAGGTGTCACATGCAAAACGCTCAGAAACATTTATTTAGCCACAATAATGAGAAATATTATATGATGGTCTCGATGAAAACTGTAGTGGAGGTGTCTGTGTTGCCTAGAGTCATCCCACAGTGATGTATGTAGAATCATAGAATCATAGAATTGTTCTGGTTGGAAGAGACCTCCAAGATCATCGGGTCCAACCATTAACCTATCACTACCAAGTCCCCCACTAAATCATATCCCTTAGGGCCTCATCTAAACGCCTTTTGAATACCCCCAGAGATGGGGACTCCACCACCTCCCTGGGCAGCCTGTTCCAATGCCTGACAACCCTTTCGGTAAAGAAGTTTTTACGAATGTCCAATCTAAACCTCCCCTGGCGCAACTTGAGGCCATTTCCTCTTGTTTTGTTGTCTGTTACTAGGGAGAAGAGACCAACCCCCATCTCTCTACAACCTCCTTTCAGGTAGTTGTAGAGAGCAATAAGGTCTCCCCTCAGCCTCCTTTTCTCCAGGCTAAACATCCCCAGTTCCCTCAGCCATTCCTCATAGGACTTGTGTTCCAGACCCTTCACCAGCCTCGTTGCCCGTCTCTGGACACGCTCCAGCACCTCAATGTCTTTCTTGTAGTGAGGGGCCCAAAACTGAACACAGTACTCGAGGTGCGGCCTCACCAGGGCCGAGTACAGGGGGACAATCACCTCCCTAGTCCTGCTGGCCACACTATTTCTGATACAGGCCAGGATGCCGTTGGCCTTCTTGGCCACCTGGGCACACTGCTGGCTCATATTCAGCCGGCCGTCAACCAACACCCCCAGGTCCTTTTCCGCCGGGCAGCTTTCCAGCCACTCCCCCCCAAGCCTGTAGCGTTGCCTGGGGTTGTTGTGACCCAAGTGCAGGACCCGGCACTTGGCCTTGTTGAACCTCATACAATTGGCCTCGGCCCATCGATCCAGCCTGTCCAGGTCCCGAAATGTATGTACTCTATGTACGGCCAAAGTGTGATAGATTAATATTACCCCAAATGAACAGTGTATCCAAAGTCTCAATTCATTGTATACACAGTGAAGCTGAGTGGCGTTAGAGGATTCTTACGAAAAACCTATTTGGCCTTGCCTCCCTTTTCAGATAGTCACGAGTTGCTCATAGGCAACACACACACACATATATATATGTCTACTGATGTGCATCTTCCAGAATCTTCACAAATGGCACTAGGCATTTTTCTGTATATAAGTGAAGTGAGCCAATTAATCTTTGATGCAAGAATAAAAACTTGACAGAAAAGGGCAACTGTCGTGTTAAAATGAACTTTCTTCCTCTCTTTCAAAACAAAAAAATACATTCTCAGTTCAGACAGTGGTATATGTGGAAGATGAAAATCACAATGCTGATTTGGTGCTATCATACTACCAAAAGTGTAGAATCAGTAGTTTTATGACATTTTCAAAAAAGTTACAAATAACGTTCCAACAGCCATCAGAGGGTTAATTCCAAATTCGCTCTTCAACTGGTTTTGTGGGCAAAATGCTACAATCACAACTAACAGCATTCAGAACAGCAGGAGGACAAAAAAGAGGTCATAAAATGTCTGTTCTGAGAAGGTCTTCTGGAAAGATTAGAACTACCTAAGCGAAGCAAACCACATCAATGTATTTCACTTTCTTATTTTAAAGCCTTAAAAAAGTCTGGTTGTGTTTTGTCTGGTTCAGGAGGTGAAAATCGAACAAACAGTTTATTTATGTAATTTTAGGGAGAAAAATGAAAACTGTACTAAAGAGAAAGAAAAAGAGAGAGCAAGGAGAAGGAACAGAGAAAAGTGATCATCAGAAAGTGGCCCAAGAGGCTATGAACTTATGCTATAACAGTAACAAAAATGTAAAGGACTGATTCAACCAAAATCTTCTTCCCAATGACCACTACACAATTGCCTTCAGAAGAACTGCCTTTCATATGACATTTGTGGAGGGTGATAAGGTATATGACCATAGCCATGTTCAATATTGTGAAACAGAAGCACCAGAACAAAGACGAGAACATCTATTTTTGTACAGTTCCATTATAAACTGAAACAAGTCACATACTTATTGAATAAATTGGATAAATGCTGGTCATCTATTTATCTATATAGATGTATAGATGTACAGATGATGTATAGATATATAGATATATTGAAATAGACACATTGATAATTTTTACTGTTCTGTTCATATAAAAATCTGGGAAAAGATGCTATTATCTTCTATCTTTGCTAGAGCTAAGCAGCAGTGAGGTAGGATGGCTCTTATCTTCTGCTAGGTCATTTGATATTTCGCTTTCTCAGATTAGACAATCTAGAGTTTCAGTACTGCAAAATATAATCCCTGGAACAGCATAACTGAGCAGAATACTTGTTCTCAAAATCTGTGCTACTAATCTCTTTAATTTAATGGGTAGACTGCAACAAGGTGAGGTACACAGCCCTAATGATCCCATGAACTACAGTCAGATCCTTCCCCAGTTCCTTACAGTGAAAGAATTATGGATACGGTCATGCATAAGGCAATGCCCAGCTTTTCTCCCACACTGATTAGTGGAGATAAATAGTGGACTTGCATCATAATGATGCTTATATCAGTCCTTAAATTCATGACTTTCATGACTTGCTATTGATAAGGCAATTCTATTGCCTATTGAATCTTCTCTATTGCCGATATTACTTAATAACTTATGGTGATCAGATAAGCCTAATAGCCCACTTCATTGAAACCCAAGATGATACTCACCAACCATAGCATGCCTCATCAGCCGGTGCTACACATGTGGCACTGCCATTCCATTTTCTACACTTCCAGCTCTCCTTAGACAAAGCTTTTCCACCTCCTTTTTTCTGACCGATTAGCAGAAACCCACCATTTTTTCAGTGTGGTGAGTTAGCCTTGTCTAACAGCCAAATACCCACGCAGGTGTTCACTCACTACCACTCCTCAGCAGGATGAGGAGAGAAAATAGGATTAGAAAACTTATGGGTCAAGATGAAGACAGAGAAATCATTCACCCATCACCGTCACGAGTAAAACAGACTTGACTTTGGGGAAAACTAATTTAGTTTACTGGCAAGTGAATAGATGTGGATAGCAAGAAATGAAAAGACAAACATTAAAACAATGCCTTTCCTCCCCCCTTTCCCAGGCTCAACTTCACTCCTTCAATCCTTCACTCTCCAAGCAACACAGGAGGGATGGAGTTGGAAAGTTATGGTTGGTACATAGCAGTTTCTTTCTCTGCCACTCCTTCCTTCTTACATTTTTCCCCTGCTCTGATGTGGGGTCTCCATGGGCTGCAGTTCCTTCAGAAAATATCCACCTGCTCTGGCAGGCTGCAGTGAGTAACGGCTCTGCCACGGAGCACCTCCTCCTCTTCCTCCTCCTTCTCTGACTCTGGTGTTTGCAGTGCTGCTTCTCACTTTTTTTGCTTCGACTTCTCTGCTGTGTGGTGTTTTGACCTTTCTTATTTACTTTTTGCCAGAGGCTCCATCAGCTTGGCTTCTGGGCTCAGCTGTGTGGTCTGTTGGAGCCGGCTGGAACTGTCTGGCACGGGGCAGCCCCGGCCTCTCCTCACAGAGGCCACCCCTGCAGCCCCCGCTGCCAACACCTGGACACCTGCCCCCTACACACAAGCATCCAACTGGCCATAGCATTTCCTTCAAATCCACCGTGACATGGAGGAAGAGGAATTGGATGTCACTGGTGTACCTCCAGATCTAAATCTTTCCCCAGCTGTTCCAACCTGACCCTTTCTCTCACAGCCCACTCCTCCTCCCTCATTTCTGTGTTTCCAACCTCGGTTGCTACACTAAAAAGCTACAGAGAAAGTTAGGCCCTATTCAACCAACTCAATAAGATTCAGAGTCTTATTGGTTTTGGGGTAGATACTTAGTCTTAGGGAATGCTCTGAGAGCCTGTTCTTTGTCCATGTTCTGTATGAATTAAGTGTGGTATGTTCTGATTAAGTGAGTGGTCCAAAAGAAACTGCAGAAAGTCTATAATCTAAATAAAATATCATATTTGTCTATTGCATTTTTATCATGAGAATTAGTGGCAAAAACAAAAAAAAAATCCAACCCAAATTTAAGTTTAGGTCTATTTTTTAATTTAAATTCTTTTGTATATACTGCCAATCCATTTTTGGTTAGGATGTGTGATCACAGCTTTTGGATTTATCCTACATGCATGTACACATACACATATATCTTTGTGTGTGTTTCTATGTACGCACAAAATATTTCATCAAAAAAATCAGAACTTAGCCCAAAAGTAGTTAAATTATCTTCATAATTTTAAATAGTCTTATGAGATAAATTTTAAGCATTTAACATTTAATCCTTAACATTAAAGAGTCCTTAATGTTTGTGTACTTCCACTGTTGGGGAAAAGGAGGTTTTTCACAACATGAAGTTTAGCTCAGAGATTGGAAATACTTACAGTTTTTCATGACATATACTTTTAAACTATTTTCAATATTCATAGCTATATACAGTATGGTAAGAACTCTAGTTCATGCTTCTAATGGCAAAGAGCTAAAATACTTCAAGCTAGCATTACCCAGAAGAACCTCATGCATCTAATTGCCAGAGCACTGTAATGTACTCATCTCGAGATTATTCCAGGGTGAACATCAAAGCTCTTGCTGGACTCAGATAAGTTTGCGTCCTTAACTGATTATTACCCAAAGCTCTTGAACATGGAAACAGCGCTAAAATCCCAAGGTAACAGACTTGCTAAAAAAGATATTTGTTTCTTAACTCTAGTCAGGTTGGAAATGAAACCCTTCCACTACCTCACTGCCCTAGCATTTCTTTTATCTAACTCTAACAAAGAAATACACGAAACTGGGAAAAAAATATAATAGTACAGGAGAAGTATTTTGGTCCTGGAAGCAGGCAAGAGAGGCACAGTAAGGAGGGTGAGCAACTGGTAGGAGCTAGTGATTGCTGTTCTTCTAACACGTAAAATGTATGCAGCAGATTCGGAATAATGGCACTCCCCCTTCAGATTCACCCAAAGGTAGTGCCAGAAGGTAATCTTGTCTGGCATAGCCATGAGTGGGCATAGCCATGCAAGTACAAAACTCATGAAAGCCTTCCACTAACCCTGAACTGGGAGAGTGGGATTTTTCAAGACCAATTTGTGTTATCATAGCAATCTTATCAATATACCACTGCAATTTAGAGTAAACTAAGTCGGGCTGAAAAACACTGTAATTACTTTGAGATGCAAAATATTTTGTCCAGAGAGTTAACCTTCTTGACTTGGTATCTTTGTGTTTTAAGACCTCTAAATTTAAGGTCAGTCCCAGAAAGACCTGTCTCTTTAAAAGTGTAAAACAAACTATGTTTTATTTAAGGAAAATTAACTTTAGTCTAACAGTGATGAAACTCAAAGCAGTTATCTGTGTTATCCCATACTTACTGCTCAGTCTTTTTGTTCCTTATTATGTTTTTAAAACAATTTTGAAACACTCTTAAAAGTCTGCTCTAGAATGTTTTCACGCTTAAGAGTAGGTCAACATGCAGGAAATATTCACCACCCTAGGTATCACACAGCAGATGAAAAAGGTCTCCTAACAAATTTATGGTCAGCTAGTCAGGACGCTCACCTGGAGCATAGGACAGGCACCAGGATATGCTCATTGTCCCACTCTTCTCCAGTGGTGACCAGACAGACAGGAGCTTCCTGACAGCGACTGGATTATGTAAAAGTGCACGTGCAAAAGTCTAAGGTCCGGCACCTACAAATAAATTCTAGGGCTCTGTTTGTGTTGTGGTAACGAGAGCAGGGGTTATTTGCATTTTTCAAACAAACACACGGTTTAGGTCCCTAACAGTTTTTTGTAGATCTTGTATCTCATTTTAATTCTTCTAACACAGACCTCAGTGTTGTATCTTGGCAATTAGTTACACAGACTATGCATATGTTTTGGATTTTTTTTTTCCAAATGGAAGGAAAAACAAAAGTGTCTTTTAATAGTTTTAAACAAATAAAAAAACCCCAAGAATTAGAGAAACCATCCATACAATGGTATTTTAAAGTAAAAGGTGTTAATGTTAAAGGCCTGTGTCCAATTTGTAATACTGAGTATTATCTAAAGACCATTTTCTTAATTTTAAGTCAAAGAACTTCTGAAAAATTATATTTTTAATGTTTTCTTTCAGAAAGTATTGTGGATGATATTTATCTTTATAGTAGTATCATGTATGTAGAAATGTTTTTTTCATTCTTTCTTTGACCTTATTTAGCTATGACATTTCCTGATTTCAGTGTTGCAAAAGAATTTCCTTTAATAATTATAAGAACTTCTGCATCTCCAACAAGCCTCATCATCATTGTGTTTTATTTTATGTCTCCTCTACTATAGTAGTTTTATTTTATCCGAATTAAATTAAAATAACAACTTCTTTTTGATGGTCTCTTAGCAATGAACCTGATAATTATAGCCGGGAATTTTAAAAGCCTCTAGAAGAAGACACTCTACTGCTATTGAACATCAGTGAGGATGTGAGACCCTAATTCTTTTAGGTGCTTCAAAAATGATTTCATTTTAAATTACTTTATAGTAATTAAGGTGTATTCTTTAAGACATATGATTGACTTTGCCAAGAAATATATATAATTTTTATAACTGTGGAAATGTACAGAACTGAATTACTATGATATATACCACTCCAAGGACCTCTAATATGTAAAATTTAATGCTTGCTAAATACCGCAAAATGTAAAAGGTTTTTAAACTTTTAGACATAAGACTTTCATATATTTTAATATTTTATCATCTTCTATGACCTAGAACTTTTTCTATCACCCAGCCTATAGTTGTGATGCTTAAGTGCTGCTCTATGCTTTGGCATTTTCCAGGCAGCATGACTCCTGTGGGATTCATCAGGGAAAGCCATCAGTGCACTCACCGGCGTAAAACTTGCATGATGCCATAAATCTTTTAGCAAGCAGATTTGGAAGATGTTTTTGTGAAGGTTATGTGTGTAAGGTAAGCTACATTACATGAGCCTTCAATGTGCGCCTTCAACATTACACTTTCTGACATTTAATAAAATAGTTATTGCAAAGAGCTGCATTCTCAGAGGCCTTGTTATGCCAGTATCACTGCGAAGAGAGTACCCTCAGACTGTCTCCTATGTTTTACTTGCAAAAGAATCTGTTTTATTTTTCTGAGCTACGTAGTAAAACTTGATTCTTTAGAAGATTTTGCCTTTTATCCTTGCAGGTTTTAATAAAGTAATATTTTACTGTATTAAATACAAACAAGTATTTAACTTAGAGAAGACTGCATATAAATGCCCAGATATTTCAAAACAAAATAAATTGCTTATAGCTAGTTTATACTATAAAGACTTTATTGTTCTGCTCTTGTCAGTCTATACAATTTTCATACATCAGTTATGGAAGTCAGATCTCCTTGAATTCATGTGCCAAAATTGTCATCTTTGAAGAATAAAAGAGCGTGTGCTTATATCTACTGAACTCTTGCTCATTTTGTAACTAAAACAGATGATAGCAGGGTAAAGTGAAACGATCTCGGTTCTTCTTTTTAATTAACATCTATGATTCATAAATCTGGAGATAAAACTGAAAGAAGAAAACTTTTTACTATTGCCTGCTGAAGGAAATTGAACTGCAGTTTTAATCTGATTTCTGTACTGGAAGTTAGTGGATATTGATAGCACTCCACAATTTTCAGAGCTTCTCCCTCACTGAGATAATTTTTAAGCTTTGCCTTCATTTCTTTCTTTCCACTTCTGCAAAGCAAAACTAGAAAAGCAAAACGATTTGCAGCTGAATTTATTAGGTACCTGTTGTCATTTCAAGGAGCCTAATAACACGTTAGTGTTCTAGTTTGGATCAGGATGCACTTCTGAAGCAAGTTTCCCAATCACCTCCATGCACTAAGCTCTGACTGACTTCACTGAGTGGTTTCAGAGCAGTTGAAATTCCTGCTATCTAAAACTAAAGGGGAAGCTGCGCTCTCAAGACACAACTACAGTGCTCCACCTGCTGATGGGCATTCGGTCCACTGGCCCCAGATCAGGCTGTTCACCAGTAAGATACCTGAAATATGTGTCCTGTGGGCATCTGGTACTCAGTGTCAACTGTTTAACTCAGCAGATCCATTGCTATTCTGCTACCCTACCTGCTAATGTTGCCCTGGTCTCCTAGGACCAGGGGATGTCACTCATTTCATGATGCCCTTCCACTGATGGGGGACAGGACATATCCCATAGCTGCACCCCTCTTAATTTTACTGGCTATATAAGGAGATGGCTAATTGGCTTAGACTATGCAGCTACTGGTGCCTAGAGCTAGGTGAGATAGATCCAGACCAGAATATTAAACCAATTTTAACTTAATTACTACTTTATGATTCAATGAAGTATATGCCTAAACCACGTTCCAAACTGGTGCTCTCCTTGAATCAAGTCTCAAACATGTTCAAAATAACAATTTAAGTGTGCAATCAGAGTCATGTGGGAAGATGCCTGCGCATTGTTGTAACAAAGATTAAAATTAAGAGAGAAGAATGCTTCTTGTAAAATCTTAATTAAGCTTTGGATCAGCTACTTTAATAGTTTGACAACACCATCTATAAAGTTTGATTATATAAATATTTCTCAATCTTTCTTCACAAACTCACTTCTTAGAGGACACTGATCTATTTAGACACCAAGAAACTGTAACAGATACTATATAGATATAATTATGTAGATAAAGGTTGTTACGTTTGTGGGTCATTGTGAGTATTTAACTTCAAGCATGCTTGCTAGTTGCATGCTGTAATGAGACACAACAGGATGAAAAAAAATTAAAAGGACACCTTTGGGCAATTTCAGGATTTTAAATGAACAAAAAATTCAGTAACATCTCCAAGGGCCAGTTGAAGAGATTATTTTTAACAGGATTAGCACTGTCAGCATATACAAACCAGCATTTTGAAGTTAAACTTTTGAAAGCTTTAACTTCAGAGTTCCCCAAAAAAACCCCAAAACAACTAAACAAAACCAAACAAGAAATATAGAGTGATTTAGAGATATATTAATGTGATCAGTCTAAAAACCTGATCGTTATCATTATTACTGTCACTAATGGGTTAATAGCAAAGGTCTTCCAATCTTAAAAAATCCTGTGGTATCATGGTGTCAGTAGAAGTAATCCTGGAAGAATATATTGGAATATATTACTTCAAATTGCTCTCAAGTGTATTGCCAGCTTTCATTTCTAAAAATATATTGTGAATAATAATTAAAAGAATGAGCACTCTTGATTGATCAGAAGAGAATGATTTTCTGTCTTGACCAAACAAATAGACTATTTGATTTTAATATCTACCGATAGTCAAACTGACTACAGTTAAATGTTATATCATACCTTTAGAAATATATAAACTTTTCATAAATTCAGGGAAGCTATGGTCAAGATATTGGAGGAGAAATGAGGCAGTTCATTCAAAAGAATTATCTGGCTCCTGGATGACTGCTGCTGGGGAATATTCCAAATGAAAAGCTATAAAAAACAGACCGTTGAGCTGCAGCTCTCAGTAAAAAAAAAATGCAGCTGTGTTAAACAAGATTGATAGTAGTCAAAGAAATGCTGGTAAGTTAACATTTCTTTTCCAGAAATGAAGACACTGTTCCTTGATTTCTTGATCTGCTTTGATATTTACTTTGAGATTCTCACTGAAAATTGCTAAATATTATACTGGCAGGTATAGTTTCATTTTAATCGCATTCATTTCACGGACTTATCAAGACTATAATTAAAAATCTTTCCACGTTTGCTTTGTATAGGCACAGGACAATGATGACATTTTCTAATTGTTTCTTTTATGCTTGTTTTAGGTGGGAAATGTGTTTTCCTTGTCTTCTCTGTTCAGGCTGACATTTTATCTGCTAACTAAATATTTGTTTTTAATACCTGCAAGATCTTCTGCTCAAAAAAAGAGCTTTCTTTTGCCCTCCCTTATATAGCAATATTATCTGAGAGCCTTTTGCTGACTTTTTCTACACCTTAAAAAAAAATCTTTGATGATTTTCACTGCCAGTTTTGTGCTTGTGGTAATTACATCATGAAAATTCTTGACCTGAATGCAGTTGCTTAAAAATAATAATCTGTTTTTGAACATGTTTTGGAAGTTATTTTGTCATACTTGCTAAATATATTAACCAGCAGATAGTCAATGCTGCTACTTACTAATTCAGAACTGATCTGCCAAACCAGTAAACGGTACAGAAATACAAACTACTTGTTCAGATTTCTCAATTTTATTTCAGTACAGATTATGCATTTACAAACATAAAATAATATACAGAAAAATTATTATCCTTGGATAGATTGACTCAATAAAAAAATATCGAGAATGCCACTCTTAGTCATAGGATTTAGCTTTAGGTATTCCTTCAAGGAGCAGGGAGTTGGACTCGATAATCCTTATGAGTCCCTTCCAACTTGAGATATTGTGTGATTCTATGAATCTGCGATTCTATAATAATAAAAAGATAATGGTTTATTATCTCTGGCCTAGTAAAAGATTTACAGGAAAAGCACAGTTCATGTAATACCTTTAAGAATCAAAAGAAGTCATTTGCTGCACAGGAAGAGCAGATTACTCCTCATGTAGGGCATTATATATGCTGGTTTACTGCTTATATGCAAAAATATGTTTTTGCCTTTTTTTGGAGACTATATGAACATTACTAATTAAATCCCCAGACATGACTTCACCTTTAGAAAGAAAGAAAGAAAAAAAAATAATATATTCTTTAGTCTGCTTTTGTGGGAATGGTGTTTTTAATTCGCCAGCTCAAGCAGCTGAAGCTTGTAAATAGGCACTGAAAAAAAAAATTGAGATTCTAGCTTTACGTCTCTTTTTTTCCTCTTTTTGTATTCTGTTTACTTCTTAGTGATTTCTTGGGATTCTTCTCATGCTGTAGATTTGCAGAATATGAATGCAAATGTAGATATATAAAGATATTAATACACACGACTCATACAAAATGAGAACTGAACTGAAAACTAAAATGGCAAAATGTGAATATTGCAAAGTAAAGCAATGACAAGCTAATAAGTATCAATATTACAATTTCCTTCTCGATCTTAACCTAGATGCACTACATTTCAGTCTTTAATTCTATAGTGCCCAAATAAATCACAAATATTCATGAAATTATTTTCATGAGGTGAAGGGTTTTTGTTAACCAGAGTTCTCATGTAGGAAATGAATATATTTATATATTCATGTGAAAAAAATGCATAAGGGTGGGAAAAAGTCTTGCCTCATCTCTTTCACTCTCTTGTCCCCCATCTTATGAAGGGCAAAGTTTAGTTTTGTTCATATCACTGACAAACAGCAACTAGACTCTGGATTATGTGGTCTGAGTATGTTTAGTTCATTGCACAGTTCTCTTTTCCTTTTTTCCCTCTGTTTTGCTGTAGTAAGCAAAAAGGATTTCACTGAAGTGTGTCACAGAACAGCGAGAGCGGACGGCGCCGTAAGGGTGGGTCAGAGTCAGGGTCTGAATCAGTGAAGCGCCTTGCCAGGCGTGCACAGTCACGCAGGCAGAGACGAAGGGCCAGGGCTGGAGCTTAAATACAGCTTCCAAGTGAAGGTGGGGTGGAGGATCTCACTTCTCTCAGCTCTTTCTTACAGCAGTCTGATCCAGGTTGCCCTTCAGCACAGACAGTCTAAACCACTGGAGAGGGCAAGGTTGCACTGAGGGCCTGGACAAAGTACAATTTAAACACCAAATGTTAAAACTTTTTTTTTTTTCCAGGTGACCATAATTTATTATCACATAATCTGAGTGTTACTAAACCTAATATGTATTACTAACAAAGTGGTTCTTGTCTTGACTTCTGTAAAAAGGAACATAGGTGATATCATCTGATTCTACTCAATGGTAGGAAAATCAATGTCATGACACATATTTGTATTCCTTTCTAAAATCAAAAGCAAACTGTTTAATTGCTAATATGCTACTGGGTAATTAAACATCCACGGTTGATTTTGTTGAGTTAGCTTCCTGAACTTGATGTTTCTCCTTGTTCGACAGAAATGCCTAATCAAATCGGAAAAATCATCTGTATAATGCAACAACTATTCTCTTATTTTGGCCACTATTGGATAACTTGCAGGAAGTAAAAAGAAAACAAAACAAAAAGTAACCAAATCATTGGACATCCAGTCCAATCAACTTGCTTGCCAATGCAAGAAGCAAAAAATGCATAACATTTGTATAAAATTAATCAGTTACTGCATACAGTTATATTAAAAATAATTTGTGCTTATTAATATTAAATACTTTTTCTTTCATCTCAACTGAAACCACCCCTTAAAGTGCATTATTAGAAGATGTAAATAAGAGTTTCCAATACACTGACTTTATTTTATTTTTAATATATATCTACCAAGGGACAAACCAAAACTGCCTAGGTTATTATGGTATGGTGCAACACAGCATGGCAGCCTCCTGTTCCCACATTGATCATTACTTCTTTGTCCTATAAAATATCTAGGAGGAAGACCTTTTTCTTTAAAGGGGACTCAACCTTCCCCCATATGATCCAATGTCCCCTTGCTTAGAACTTCTCCTTGGGATGTGATGGCTTGGTTCAAATTCCTCATTTAAACCAAGTCAAACTGAAGTTCTGAACACAGGACTGCTTTTTACCCAGGTGACTGGCTGTGCTGGTTTTCGCTAGGTTAGCGTTAGTGTTCTTCACAGTAGCTTGTGTGGGGCTATGTTTTGGATTGGTGCTGAAAACAGTGCTGATAATACAGGGGTGTTTTAGCTACTGCCGAGCAGTGCTTACACAGAGTCAAGGCCTTTTCTGCTTCTCACCCCACCCCACCAGCGAGGAGGCTGGGGGTGCACAAGAAGTTGGGAGGGGACACAGCTGGGACAGCTGACCCCAACTGACCAAAGGGATATTCCAGACCATATGACGTCATGCTCAGCATATAAAGCGGGGGGAAGAAGAAGGAAGGGAGGGACATTTGGAGTGATGGCATTTTGTCTTCCCAAGTAACCGTTACGCATGATGGAGCCCTGCTTTCCTGGAGATGGCTGAACATCTGCCTGCTGATGGGAAGCAGTGAATTAATTCCTTGTTTTGCTTTGCTTGTGTGCGCAGCTTTTGCTTTACCTATTAAACTGTGTTTATGTCAACCTATGAGTTTTCTTACTTTTTCTCTTCCAATTGTTTCACCCATCCCACCGTGGGGGAGTGAGCGAGTGGCTGTGTGGTGCTTAATTGCCAGCTGGAGTTAAACTACGACAGTCCTTTTTGATGCCCAACATGGGGCTTGAAGGGTTCGAGATAACAACAGGTTCAATTGGAATGTGTTGGATCAAATCTATAGCTGTTATTGCTGTTTAGCTGTCAATTGACAGGCTGCTATGCTTGCCATGGGCTTGCTTGCCCTACTGTGTATTGGAATCCAGTGCTTGTTAGTGGCTGCTTTATGCTTTCGCTGCTTGCTGTCCTGCAGTAGTGCGTATCATCTTACTCTGCTGTGCCTGGGAACATTTTGATAACAGTGATGTCCATGTGCCTGGGCTGGTGGATGGCCAGGGCATTGCTGCTGTTTCTGTGCTGCTGTACGGGATGGGCTGGAACTCCAGTGTGAGCTCAAGTTGAAGCAATAGTGATCTGTGGATGAGTCCACGCGGGAGCAGGACACTCCAAAGCATCTGTGGCTGTGGATAAGCCCATGCCAGAGCAGGTATATCTTAAAGTGTCTGTGGCCATTGTTATATCTGTGCCACAGCAGGTATATCTCTGAAGGGATTGTGGCCCAAGGATAAGTCCATGCTGGAGAAGGTACACCTCGAAACGTCGGTGGCTGTGGGAAGCATCAGCGGCTGTGCATGAGGTCATGCTGGAGAATCTCAAAGCATGTGACCATGGATAAGCCCACGACAGAGCAGGTGTGCCCCTGGAGGGACTACAGCCATGTGTAGGGCCATGTTGGAGCGGGTTTACTTATAAATATCTCTAGGGCAGGTGTCAAGAGGATGAAGCCAGACTCTTTTCAGTGGTGCCCAGCGACAGGACAAGGGGCAACGGGCACAAACTGGAACACAGGAAGTTCTGCCTGAACATGAGGAAAAACTTCTTCACTGTGAGGGTGACAGAGCACTGGCACAGGCTGCCCAGGGAGGTTGTGGAGTCTCCTTCTCTGGAGATATTCAAAACCTGCCTGGACGCAGCCCTGTGCAGCCTGCTCTAGGTGACCCTGCTCTGACAGGGGGGTTGGACTAGACGATCTCCAGAGGTCCCTTCCAACCCTTACCGTTCTGTGATTCTGTGAAGGGGCTGTGGCTGTGGATAAAGCCACGCTGGAGAAGGTGTATCTCTGAAGGCATTGTGGCCCATGAAGGAGGCCATGCTGGAACAGGTGCACCTCATAGTGACTGTGCGGTGCTAAGTTGCTGGCTGGGGTTAAACCACGTTACTGGCATAGATTTCTATATTTAGGTGGGACTCTGTGTATTGCTGTATCTGTGTATGTGTGACATAACAGCTGATAAGCATGTATGTAGAGGAGGAAAGGGAGACAGAGGAATGAAGAGATATAACTTGCATTAATTGCTCCAAGAATGTTCAACTCTGAGAACCTTAGCACACATCTGTGCATTTTTCTGATGTAGATGAAATGCATACACACTTTTTCCTATGCTGTTCTTTATGCCAAACCATCTCTTCAATATGTCTTTGCTGGTTGTTTCAGGTTGCTTCACACTGGACACTTTGAACCCGGTTCTAAGATACATACCTCTCCCCATGTCCTGTTATGTCTGCCTGAGGTATCGATTCCTCTAGCACTTCTGTAAAGCTGAAGTTGTTTTATAGGGTACAGTTTAGCAGAGGGGGCAATTATTTGGGACAAAGAAACACCTTCAGAGTACAGGTTTTTTTATATGATGTGGTAACTTTCCTCTATCGTTCTGTATACTGCTTTGTAATTGTTTAAGATGCTAAGCATAGACTTGTTATAGATTTATATTATATAAGCTCATTTTTCTTTTTTTCCTGACCGTCTTTGAAAAGTTATCTCTTGCACTATATTTGTCAGTGTCTTCTCTGACTTACTTGTCTGGCAATCTGTCCGTTGGCATCCTCATAACATCTGTCATGAATGTCTATCTGCACCATTCTCCAAGTCCTTCATTTGTTGCCTTGTCTGTTCACAGTAATTGCCACATTCATCATAGGTACTTCTTTTCAAGTAGAAACAATTTCATTCTCTGATGTTGCATTTAATGTCTTCTTTGTAGTTCTTTGTATTTTATTTCTTTTTGTATCGTGAGATATCTGCCCTCAGCAAACAAGTATACAAGTAGTGCCAAAAAAAAAAATTTTATCACTTCCTTCACATGCTGAGATTCTCAGTGTTACATAAGAAAAGAGCTCACATCTCTATCACAATTTGCAGATCTGCAAGAGGTGCTGCCTTGAACCTGCTTCAAAACAATGTGAACTGGAAATTGAAGCTGCAATTAGCTGCAATGATGCAGTGAAAAATATAGCTTGGTACTGTACAGAAGCATAATAGAGAGAGCAAAAGGTGCATTCACTCTACAGTATAAATCATGATATTTCAGTCCTCTTCTCATCCAGAGCCTTATGGATGACAGTGTCCTGGTCTATAAGAGAACAATGGGGCATCTGAGAGAATGTACTGGAATCCTATGATTTTTAACAGACATGTACCAAATATTCACCAGCAAAACCAACCTTTGCTAATATTTCTTACATGAGAAAAGGTATGTTCCTGTCGTGATTTAACCCTGGCTGGCAATTAAGCACCACACAGCCACTCACTCACTCCCCCACGGTGGGATGGGGGAGAGAAACGGAAGGGTAAAAGTGAGAAAACTCATGGGCTGAGATAAAGACAGTTGAATAAGTAAAGCAAAAGCCACGCACGCAAGCAAAGCAAAACAAGGAATTCATTCACTACTGCCCATTGGCAGGCAGGTGTTCAGCCATCTCCAGGAAAGCAGGGCTCCATCACATGGAACAGTTACTTGGGAAGACAAAATGCCATCACTCTGAAAGTACCCCATTTCCTTCTTCTTCCCCCCGCTTTATATGCTGAGCATGACGTCATATGGTCTGGAATATCCCTTTGGTCAGTTGGGGTCAGCTGTCCCGGCTGTGTCCCCTCCCTGCTCCTTGTTCACCCCCAGCCTCCTCGCTGGTGGGGTGTTGTGAGAAGCAGAAAAGGCCTTGACCCTGTGTAAGCACTGCTCAGCAGTAACTAAAACACCCCTGTATTATAAGCACTGTTTTCAGCACCAATCCAAAACATAGCCCCACACAAGCTACTGTGAAGAACATTAACTCTATCCCAGCCAAAACCAGCACAGCTTCTTAAATATGTGACCTTTGTTTACAGCACCCTCTCGGGCACACTTATCTGCCAAGTAGATAAGTCTGTCACACCATTCTGCCTAGAGATATCTTATTTCTTGTTTTAGTAACAGAATCAAGAATCAGGCAATAAATACAAGAATGAGCTTACTCCTGTC
Organism: Phoenicopterus ruber ruber; assembly: GCA_009819775.1. Classification (NCBI taxonomy): domain Eukaryota; kingdom Metazoa; phylum Chordata; class Aves; order Phoenicopteriformes; family Phoenicopteridae; genus Phoenicopterus; species Phoenicopterus ruber. The sequence continues at coordinate 180,856,374 of CM020215.1, read as the reverse complement.
TGATTCCTTCACAGCTTTCCTAGCATGTCTGACATTGCCAGTTGTACAGGTAGATGAGATTTGTAGGCACAGAAGGGGACTGGGAATATATTACTTTTTAAAAGCTGTCTGATTCTTTACTGTTAACATCATGTTGTATTAGACTATGATTATGTGCTGACGTGATATCAATATATAATGTTATAGCATTATCTCTGATGACACTGTTATATGAATGGCCACATAACACTTAAGTAACATCATCGTTTGTTAAATACCAACTGTTCTTGGGAATTTTGACCCTATTTTTGAATATTTTTTGTGTAATCCTATATGAATTTTCTTTTTTTTTTTCTGTTTCATGTTGAATTTCTATGGATTGTAAAAATAAGCATAAAATATAGACACCAATCTATAGGTCTGTATTTTAATTTTGTTCTGAAATGTATGACGTATGGATTTTATTTTTTACCCGGATCTTAATGAGTAATGATCTTTTCCATGTGAATAGTCCTACTGATACTCAAAATACTAGTCTGAATTAGTTTACCAACATATGCAAAGGCTTCCCAGTCTAACCCAAATTTAACACTGAGAGATTTCCTTCACTGAATATGTACTTCATAATTCTTACCCTTAGGATCATGGTCTATATTTTTTATAGGTACAAAATCTTTTCTTTCTATCCCAGATAACAAATTGTGTAGCTCTCTAGCAAATATATATATATATTCCCAGTAATACATACGATTTCACTTGCACATTATACACATTTACTTTCTTTATAGAAATCTGAACTAGGACCATGGAAATGGATCTGCGAGTGAATTATTCAGGCAGTTAACTTGTTCAACTATTGCACCTAAGGAGCTGGAGACGGAAGGATGTTCACTGCAGACCAGATTAGGTTTTCTGTTTTCTTCTCAGTTTTTATTGTTGCTTACATGTTCCCGAAGGGCTGTGTCATTCCACTAGTAGTTTTCCAGGACTTGTTTTGCGTTTTGGCATTCTTCACCCTTAGACCTCTTAGAATAAAACATGTACATTTTACCTATGTCTTCACCTAATTTAATTCTCTAATGTACATGTGTCTATAGCCTATGGTAACTGATTGATAGTTATGGACACAGAAAATCCCAGTTTTTAAACACAGATTACTGCAAACAAGCCATATTGCCTCATTTGGCTTTATAAAGTTTTCATGTGGGTTTATAAAGTGTAGCTGCAGAGACCACCTTTACAAGACACAGTATAATTCAGTGGGTGATGTACCACTCTATACGCTATTTGCTTACCCTTTCAATAATGGAGTAAAGTAATACCAACTGCAGCACTAACTCTTTGAGTTGTGGACATTTGCCTGAGACCACCAATTCATTTCACAAAGTCTGCTGAACAGCAATCAGATAATAATGACTTTTTGGTATGTAGTTAATGATGCAAGGGTTTAGAGGACCCATACCTGATTAAGTGTGCAGGGTGGATGGTGTGCAGTTAATGTAATGTAAAGTAATGATACAGTAAGTAGAATAAAAATAAATAGCTTAGCTGCCACATTCTCTGCATGTTGAGTGTGAAATGCAATTGGTATGTAGAGGCGTTCTTTATAACAATTATCAGTTAAACCCTTGTAATATGGCTTATGTAGGATGAGCTAGACCTTTTATTAGCTTTCTCTACTGGGGTAGGATTCAGCTAAGAAACTAAAAGTTGTTCAGACAAATCGTGCTACATGCTACTTTCTATGAAAGTGGATAGGCCAAACAGTCTTGCTGGGGAAATGGTTCTCCTTTGTTTTAAGGATAACCAATCTGGCTTCTAACTGTCTGTCTCAAAATATAATGTAAAAGAAGTAAAATACAATGACAGTACAGTCAAAACTGATTTTGAAAGGACAAATACTTTTTACTAAAAGGAAAAAAATTACAGAAATAAAAAATAAACAGAAATAAACAGTAAATAAACACCAAAGAAGCTCCTTTATCAAACAAAATGAAACAAAGCATTTCATTTCAGTAGCTAAGAAAGAGCAATGAGAAGAAAAAACTAACTCTATTCTCAGAGGAGTTCAAACACTCAACATAAATTAAACCTATCTAACTCTTAAAGGAATTGCTGAGCTCTACTAAGAACTGTTGTTTTAACCTTTCTCTTTCTGATTGCTCTGCTCTCGTGTGTAGTTAAACAATATTTGCTTTGAAGAAGCTGGTCTGAGTCACTGCATCTTTCAAGTGATCACAAAGGGAAGCAGCTCCATAAGAGTAGAGTCTTGTGGCTCTGGTGTGGAGTGAGGTGGGGAGCAAGAGATGCTGCAACCTCATTCAAAAAAAGGAAGGGATTTCAGTCTGAGAGAAATGCAAACACACGGCATCTGAAAGAAGTAGCCAAAAGAAGTCAAGATCTAGCTCATTTTTTGATTGACAAACAATCTTTAATATTATTTCATATGCAGCAACATATATTAACTTGCTCATGCACTTCAAGCCTATAGAAACCTTATACATATTCTAAGCCTTTTGGTGGTCACAGAAAGGGATCACATGCTGTTAATGATCGTTAGGTTTAGCAGCAGAATGCTTGAAATTGTTGAATATATCATAACAACCTTCTCCCACCCCAGGTTTTTTTTCCGTCTCTTTTTTTTTAATTATTAAAACTATTTAACTATTAAAGTATGCCAGCAAATAATACAGCATTAAGTATAATTCCATTATGTTTATAGAGAAATGATTTAAATAATGAACTGGTGATCACAGGGGATCCTGTTTTAAGGGATGGATTTTATAGACACAGCCTAAGTAGTGAGTGCTTTTCTTTAAAGTAGGTATGGTATGGTTGCTCATTATTTAAAAAAAAAAAAAAGAAAAAAAGCATGTAAATTATGTAAGGAAATATGAACGCATAAACAAGTTTCTGCAGTTTCACAATGAACAAATACAGACATGGGGATCAAGTTCTTTCCTTCTGTATATGAAGGCCTTGTGTCTTGATATGGATCATTTAGCAAATCCATGCTTTGCCCTATTAGCTAGCACAATGGAATAAAATTTAAATTATACATGATCCTGAGAGTATCAAAGAACTCTGACATCCAGAAAGACAAAGCAGCACAGCAGCATTTTACCCAGCCTGCAGACAGCTGAACAGATGTCGCAGCAGCCAGCAGCAGAACCAATCAAGGAGTCAGAGAGGGGAATGTGCCAAGGGAGCAGACCCAGGCCCAGATGCCAACACTAGAAGATTTCATTTCTTAACATCTGGTTGTACCAAGCATTCCCCATATGTGGGTGTATGTATTGGCTACGGGCCTAGTACACACAGAAAAAAACCCCTGTGAACTGGAATACATTCAACACTGCCAGGAATAAGCAGAAAATCTGCCAAGTTTGTACTGAAATTCTGTGAATCTGACAATTGCTTTTCTATTTGTAAATGCACAATGTGTCCCTGTGGTAGCTTTGCATGTGTATATGTTTTAGACGGTGAAATAGGTTCCAACCTGTTTAAATAAAATCTTACCTAAAACAGCTTGCTGGAATTAACCCAGTCTGTCAATAGACCCTAAAAAACCCTCAAACAAACCAAAAAACATACCAAAAAACCCAAACAAAAACCCATGAATCTAGTTAACGTTAGTTAAATAGGGGCTTACTGGATGTGTCACTCATTGGAATTGTGATTGACATTCCAATAAACTTGCACCTCCTCTTGCCATCCACTACAGGCAACATGAATTAATAACCCTTAAAGAAATTTGAGAGAAATTAGACTAAACAAAAAAAGGACAAGGACCTAGATGCTGTGAAATATGACACTTCTAATTACTTCTTTACTTTCGAAGTTTTTATTTAAATATTTTGTTGCATAAGGGTCTAAATCAAAAAATATCCCCACAAAAACCAAAAGCCATACATATCTAACTACAACTTAAGCAAACTTCTGCTTGGTTACTGGCAAACCTACTAAACACCTAAAATCGCAGCATTAAGGACATGTGAACTTCTGCCAATAGGTAGACAAAATATCATCCACGTCTTGAAAAACTGCCAGCTTAGAGCTCTCACTCAGACCCAGTTTTCATGGCAGGGTTTTAAAAAAAATACATACTGACCTTTTGTCCTAAATTACAGGTAGTCAGTCTTGGCAGGCAGCCTGAGAACAGGCCGCTGGAATGGGTTTGTAGAACAGACAGTGGGGAAAGTTTTAAGGACAGGTATTCTGGATAGATTAGAAACTAAAACACGACCTCTTGTGGAATAGATGATTTGAAGAACTTTGCTAGACGATGGTCAGCCAAGAAGCCTATTTTAATAAGCAGCTTCTCTTTCAGATATATCCCCTTTGAGAAGAAGTACAGAATGAGCTTGCTACCATGCAGCCTCACAACTGTTGATTGGAGATATTTTGGATATCACTTTTGTATAAAGAAAGATAAAGCTGTCTTTGATCTTATTCTGGTGCCAAAGACATACCAAGGATCAGATTCTAATGGTAAGTCTACAATAACAAGGAACAAGGATTTTATGGGCAAAACAGTTAGTGTTGAGGCCCTGAAATCTGTTTCTCCACAGGCATTGTTTCACTCAAAATCTTGCTATGGTCAAAAGGGACCACACTCCGTATATGACAACAGGAATTTATTGCTTGTCTAGTTAATGTTTTAACTACCTAATAATCCACATCATCTAATTAATTAAAAAAACCCCCCACCTCACAACAAATAATACAGTTCAAATTGTTATACATAAACCCCCTTCCTGTTATCTACCTCTTTTCTGTGGTGCAATGCTCACTCTTTTGATGTTCCCTTGGGTCCTAAGCTTGATGGATGCAGTTCTCTTCAAGAATGGGAGGGAAGGTTTACAGTGAATGAGTCGCATCATGACATCATGGCTAAGAGTGGAGTTCCTTACTTCACAGACCTGGGGGCCACTTGGGGCTATTTTTATATGTTTTTTTATCACTGTCTGCTTTCCTCTCACTGGGTCTCAGCTTAAGCTGGAAAATTGCACAGAGCCTAGCGTAAAAGGTGGTTGTCTGTGACAGCTGAGGAGTGTAAGAACTTTACCACATATGGTATTCCCAGGCCTTCAGCTATAACAGGGCAGGCATCAGTCACTTGAGCTCGAGGACTGTTGCAACAAGCTACAGCCGGCTCAGGCCAAGGTAAGCCTGGGGAGGTCCTTAGAGTCCTGAGTGGGCGAGTTTGTGCTCTGCAACGTGAAGGATACTAAGGGGCAGGGAGGAGTGGGGGGATGTTGGCAACTGTGAGGTTTACTTCCAAATGCATTCCTGATTTGAACTAAAAAGCTGATGCAGAGGCATTCTAAGTGGGTTAGGAATTTGTGTGCTTTGAAAAGTGATTTTGGCACTTAGAGTTCAGGCATCTAAATGCTTAGGTCACTTCTGAAAAAATACTAAAATGTACCTTACTATTCTTATCGTAAGCCTCTATTTCCTCGCCTGTGTGTCAGGCTGCACTCCCCATACAATTTTTAGAATGTCTTCCCAAAGGCACTACTTCTCACCGGCAGACCTAAGATATTTGCAATTCTCAAGCTGCAAACCCTGGCTGAACTGCAAAATGCTATTGCTGATCTGAGCTTTTGTAATTTTTTAATAGCTTTTATGGCTGTAGGCAGATATCTGCTCTCAAGTGTTTCTGAGGCAGAGAAAGAGAGTCCAAAGGCCAGAAACACACACATCACCTCTTCCCCTCCTCATAATAAGATGGGAAAGAGAAGATTGAATCTTCAGTTCTCTCTTGCATGTGTAGCACAAAAAGAAAAGCTATATGTCTGCTACAGTCACCAGTTCACCCATCCCTGCAGGCACCTTTTACAACACTGTTCTAGCAGTCAACATAAAGTTATGTGGTTGACTTTAGAGAATGGAATAGTATACAGAGCTCAGATTAATATTGCATTTACTATCAGTATAAATATGAAGTACTATGTTGATTGCAGTGTTCATTACTGATCTTTTTTAAAAATTAGTTTAAGCTGCCACATCGCATTTAGCATGTGCCAAACACTGAAACCTGCACCAAACCGATATTATGCTCCCTAATAAAGAACTTAGGTAAAATGAACTGAAAATCTCTCTAAAGCAGCAGGCTATCATTGGTGCTTTCAGCGATTCATGATAAATGGCAAATCATTTCAATTCTGAAATTTAAGTTTCTCTCCAATTCTGCCTATCAGTATTATTCATAACATTGTATTTCTTGCACCCTTTTTTTCATTAAAGACAACACTGAATGTGTGTTCCTTCGCTTTTCTCTTGGTTTCAATATCATCATTTTTTAGTTGGTTGGTTGGTTTCCCCTCAAACATGAAAATTCCTGAGAAATATATATTTCTAGGATTTCTACACTTGGTGCATTCAAAATGGCAGATCGGCTGAAGTTTTTCCACTTTTTGCTCCTCTTTTAATTAAAACTAATCACTTCAGATGACTTTCCAGTGCCTAAGTTGGAGTTGTCAAAAACACCACTATAATATACGCTTATCAGGGTGCTGGAGACACTGCAATCCACGAAGACGTAGAATGCATCTAAAAGTTAAACTTTTTAATGATAACACATTTAAATATCTAATATTCAGTGTCCAGAGCCATTCTAGAATATTAAATAAAGTTGATCTATTTTGGGGCTACAGATATTTTTACCTAGATAAACAGATAAAGAATTAGGACTCTAACTTCAGGATCAACAGTTTTAAAGGCAGTGCATTTTGGTAATCATCTTACTGAACTAAGCCTGAGGACCACCTTTTTTGTTCTTTATTCTGTCACTATATTCTGTGTGTAAGATAGCAGAAGTTACTTTTCTCTTTTTATTTTACCTGCAGTTTTTTTACTCAGTCCATTAAGTTCAGAGCCCTTCAGGAAAGAGACATTTTTGTGTATGTTTAGAAAGCTGCAGGCACAGTCTAAAGTCCATGTTCTACCTTGTAGACAAATGTTCAACTTTTCTTAATTCAGTTCACACTATTTGGTGCCTGGTGTTCCTTTATAGTTATCTTCTGACTTAAAGATCCATCACCTCTCTTCAGCCAAATGACACCAAAAGTTATTCTATTCCTGTCAGTCAAGTTTTCGTACAGATCTTGCGTAAAATATCCTTTGAATCTTACATCCCTTGAAAAAGAAGCTCTCTGCAATCATCGGTGTCTAACCCTAAGGCCTCCATCAGGATCTTCCCTTATCATCTAACAGTAACTATTTTTGCTTATCGAAACAGACTACAAAGTTAAGGCATTATCTGTGTTTCTTCTTAGATCATTTAAAATGTGTTTTGAGACACTTAGAAACAGAAAAAGAAATTCACTTTTATCTCTAATTGAAAAGAAGAGAAAAAGGAATATCTATTAAATCCATTTTTGTTCCCTTAGACAGTATTAATTCATAACCCATAGGACTCCCTTTTAGCCATGGCAGCAACATTTTAATCATATGTAATTCTGACACCCTAGACATGCAACATAACATTATCAAAATTTCCACTTTCATTGATAAGCCCCTTAAGTAACAAGTTTCATTATCCACTTTAGCTCTAAGAGATAAAAGTACATTTAACTAACATACAAAAGTTAGACTATTAGGTTTTATTGGTTTCATTTAAGCTGCTGCTCAGACTAAGAAGTAATTTTCCTTATTATCACTAGCTTTCAAAGAATTGAAAAGTGTCAAAGCATAAAATTTAATCATAAAACATCCAAGTCTCCTTCTCTTTAGAAATGGTTATTTTTCCTTCAAGTATTTCTATTCTCTTTCTTTATGTATCAAACATTCACTTTCCTAATGGTTTTCCCTATGCCACTTTAATAACATCAAATCTTAAAGTAAAACTGAGTCTCAGCAGTGATTACATAGAAAGTATCAAAGAAGAAATTCAGAGTCCCTGGAAGTGGGTTAATGACTGATTGATTATTGTCTTATTTTTGATATTTAAAAAATTGCTTTCTAGGGTCATTTTCTGTCCTCTGAATCTTACAAAATTGTAAAAGGATCCTGGGACTGAATAAACAAAAACAATTCCCTGATATGAGACATGCCAGAAAAAAATTTTGAGAGGGAACTTCTATGAGAATGAAGTATGGCTAAAGTTGTTTGAATCACAACAGAAGCAAGAATCTCATAGGGAGTCTGAATGGCAACTAGATGATTCAGTAACAGTTCATGAAAAAGATTGTTTGCCTCACTGTCACTATGGAAGAATGAAAAAGAAAGTTCCCACATCAGAGAGAAGAATCAAAGGAACTGACTTACAGGAGAATACCAGAGAAGATATCTCAAATAGATAGGTGGATGAATAGTACTCATACTGCCTTGTTTAGCAGGTTTATTACCATTTGTTAACAGTTTGGGAGAAACAGATATTATATGCCTATGAATTCTGAAGGAACTTAACTAGGAAACTCTTCACTAGGAATGGGGAAGTTACAAAAGGCAACAGCCAACTTCTTAAATGTCAACTAAAATGATAACTTAAAAATGACTCTAGGAAAATATCGAGAATTATGAACAAGCAATTTTGGCTTCTCTACTTTGAAAATGTTATAATAGAGAATAGAATTAGTGGAGATGGTGGTAAATATAATGGGAAGAGTCAACAAGGCTTGTAGAACGAAATGTCTTAGAAAGTCTTAGAGTTCTTTGAAGGAATTTATAAGCATATAAACAAGAGTAATTCACTATGTAAATGTGCTTACATTTCAAAAAAGTTCTTGACAGCCCTTCTTAGAGTCCCTTACACAAATTAAGCTGTCATAAGATAAGAGCAAAGATTTCTTCAAAGTTAATGATAAACACTTGTATTAAATATATAAGATGGATAGGAACAGATTATCAGTTTTCACAGGGAAGGAAAAATAACAGGAGATTCCTGCAGAGTTCAATGTTGTGACCTATGCTAATCAATGATCTGGAAAACGTGGTGAACAAAGTTTGTTGATGATTCATGACTATTCCATCAATGAAAGCTAAAACTGACTGTGAAGAGTTGCTTAAGGACTACACAAAATAAGTTCATCAAATCACAGATAAAAGTGAATGTTAATAAATGTTAATAAATGCAGTGTAATGATTGCAAGGAGAAAAATAACCTTAGGTATATCTGACCAGTGGCATGCTCTAAATTGGTTGTTATTATCCAGGTCTTTACCTATTGTGGATAGTTTCATGAAGCAAATGGAGAAGGTAGTCACTTCAAGAGGGCGTCACGGACAAGACACAATAAATGACAACCCATAGTGTTGTGCAACAACTGGCTGGAGTCTGTCTAATCAGCAGGGTCCTTGCTGTGCTTGTAACAGAAGAGTTAAATGTTTGAGGGGTGGAACTCAAAGCTCCTGGAGAGGCCATAGCTGTTGCATGCTGTCCTGCTGCAGATGCTAATCACAGGAGTGTGGGAAACAGGTAAGAACCCCACAAGCATCGTTAATAGGTGAAAATGAGTAAATGACAAATAGTAGTGGATCTGGATAACGGGTATGTCTGGATGGTGGATCCTGACAGTGGATCTGGATAACAGCCAACGAGACTGGTGTATTTAGACCGCTTGATTATCTCACAATCTTGCTCACATGCTTGGTCATCCACTAGCCCACAGCATTACGTTTCCCAACAGGAAGGTAGGTCTCTGCTGGTCTAGGAAGGCTGGGCAGGAAGTTGTATTTGTTCATGCTGTGCTGCTGCTCATAGTTATGACTCTTGGGCATCACTGGCAAAGATCCCTCCCTGGGCATTCCCCGGGTTCTCTGATCTCTGGGATCTTCCCCCACTTCCCAGATCTTTCCTCCAGCCAGGATCGTCAACTTCTTTCCAGGCTCCCTTCTTTTCTCCAAGATCATTTCTTCTTTACAGAAACCCTAGTTTTTGGCACCAGCTCTTCTCTGTGGGTTGTGGCCCCTGGCTTCCCCAATCTAAATAGTGCATATGCAGAAGCACAATACATAATCAGAGGATTCAGGACATGCCAGTATTGTTTAATCCATTTGTTGCAAAATTTACAACCAACCTGTACCCACTGTGGCTAGCAAGTAGGATTCTTCTGCTTGAGAGATCAGAAGTTCAGATCTGGATATTCAATCTTCTAACCCCACCCTGCCCCCTGTCCACCCCCAATTATTTGTAGCCTGTTAGCATTCACAAGTCAAGCTACTTTTTCACCTATGACAGAGGGAAATCCAATACTTTCTAAAATCAGTAAAATGAAACACTTTCTAGAGGTGCCTGTAGCTCTCCATTCACTATAAAAAGGGTCTAGCAATCTAGATAAAACTCAATACCTAAATATTAGATGGCTAAAACACTGATGGTCACTATACATTTTTTTTCACTGAATATGAAACCAGGTATCTTGTCGGTTGAAAACATAATTAAAGATCACATTACTAATAACCCTTATTAATGATTAACCTCAATTCTATCATTTCCTAATTTGTCACACTTAATTTTGAAAATATTATAATTTCCTTCTAAGATGTGTACATGTGATTTTATGCTTAGAATTGTTAATAGCAAGCTTGAAAGAATACATGACATGCCAGCTTCAAACTCCAACATTTTCTTTGAAGTGATGAATCTAAATGATTACTGCTTAGACCTGATTACTACTTAAACCATGAATATGGTTTCAGTTAATTTCTAAATGTTTCTATTAGTATAATTATTAATACAATATTTATTTAAAAAAAAAATCAAAGTACAAATCCTTTCACATATAATATAAAGATTTATGTTCTCATCTTTTAATAAAATGCTTGACAGCAATAAACTTGAAGTTATTTATTTTCAAACTGGAAGTTAATATGACTGGCAAAAAGCTCCTCAAACCTCCTTCTATGCCAGCCTCATTCCCACACACCTACACAGATGCTTATAAAAAAGGAATCGCTTCAAAAGTATCTATTGAAAATAATTCCTAGAAAAGCATTCTTTGTGTCATTTATGCTATGATTATGTCAGTACCCTCAGGACTTACATATGCTTACTGTTGTACAAACATAAAAGAAAAGAATGTCTCTATCTCAATAGGCTTATAACTGGTATAATCATAACATAAATGACAGGAGGAAAGGGATCTACGCTAACTGTCTAGATTGCCTATGGCATAATTAATTTCATTTTGACGTATACATTACAAGTTAAGTGAGGAAAATCCCATTTCAAGAGTTGGATTGCAGGCATCTAAATACAGACATCTATCTCCATTAAATTTGTGGCTATTAGCAGTGAATAAAAATTAATTATAGTGGAATTGCAAAAACTGTTAAGGATTTCAGGAGTAGATTCCAAACTTCATGTGTGCTGTATATGTGTTTGTGTGTGTGTGTGTTTGGACCATACTCCTGTAAGCAGGAGAACACATTACATCTTTCCTTCACCTCAGTCAACTCTCTACTTGGCAATGCAAAGTAATCCTGAAGTTCGCTAAGCCTTTTAGGACATCAGTGTAACAAAAGTATCCAAAGTAAAGCTTTAAACTATTAAATTTAATTCTTCAGACTCTACTATATCTGTTTTAAACATGCCATATCTCTTATGGAAGAATATAATTTCACTCTAAGATAAAACTTGTTATGAGAAATTCATTTTTCAAACATGAACTTGTAAAATTTACTTCCTGTACCCAATTGTTCCTGGTCATACTCAGAAGCACCAGAGATTTGAAAAATATTCCAGTTTAGCATATCCCATGTGCTGAATGCAATTCACCACTCTACCTTATTGAATTCATATGTTCAATTTCCATACTTTCCTTTAGGACAAGATGACACACAAAATACAGTGTTCTCTTTCTCATCAACCATGTAGGGAGATGATAATTCTTGGGAAACAGGAGATCAGACCAAGGTTCATTCTCTACAGAGCACATTTAAGTCCATTTCTCTGGATCCCAGGATAAGCATTCTGACCACTGAACTTTGAAAAGTCGTTACTTAGGTTACTTTGAAAAGTGCTGATGAGGGAAGGAATACGGCTGTAAACAACAAATTTGTGGCAATTTTTTAAATTCAATAGAAACCAACTTGTACTGTGCTGCCAGGCTTTTAATAATATGGATTCAGCATTAAGGATGATGCTAAGAAGCTATGCTAGACCATGGTAACCTCTCCCAGGAGTTCTGAGATAAGATACTGAGGGAATGTCAGAATCATCAATATATAAAGGGGGCTCATAAGAAAGACAGAGACAGACTTTTTAGCAGGGCCTGTAGTGACAAGACAAGGGGCAACAGTTTTAAACCATTGAAAGAGGGGAGATTTAGATTGGAAATAAGAAAAAGAAATTATGATGAGAGCCGTGGGACGCTGGAACAGGTTGCCCAGAGAAGTTGTGGATGCCCCATCATTGGAAGTGTTCAAGGCCAGGTTGGATGGGGCTTTGAGCAACCTGATCTAGTGAAAGATGTCCCTGCCCATGGCAGGAGGAGAGGACTAGATGATCTTTAAAGGTTCCTTCCAACCCAAACCATTCTATGTTTCTATATTTTTTTCTTACTTTTATTTTCAAAAACTGTAGTTTTGGTCACCTATTGAGACTAGCGTACTTTTTTCTTGTAAGTATACATTTTGTCTTTTTTAAAGACAATTTTTTTTTTAAGACTTGATTTTTTAAAGAAATCAAGTATTTGTTGCTGTCATAAGCAAGATAAATGACTGTATGCCTAATGATCTGATTTATTAAGCTTGCCTTTATTTTTCTAAAGCGGTATCATTAGTATTCATGTAGCATAATACTAAAACTGAAACCAAACAAATACATTTTTTGACTGGAAGAATACATTTAAATTGTTAATCATAATTCCACAAGAAGTCTTCCTAAAACTGTTCTTACTACTTTCAAGATTTTAATGTGATTGACATAGTTATTGTAGTGCTAAATTTTTCTAAACTGCTAATTTATCTTTGCCACATGCTTTGTGATTTACCTATGCTGTTGTTAGATAAGATAAAGTAAGATTGATCTGCCTTTTTCATATAAAGAACTTCACAGTCCTCATGCATTTTGAAAGCATACAGAGTAATTCCCCTTGTTCCTTTAATATTCCAGTTATTTCTGAATTTGTCAGACTGACAGTGTGAAATATTAATGAGATGAACATTAGTGGAAAAAAAAATCCCTGGTTTTTGGGGGAATACCTTAAGTGACTTTGGAAATTATAATTTAGGTAGAAAAATTTCATCAAAGCAAGAAAACTGCCAAGAAATGCCAGAAATTTCTAATTATACAGGAAGCTTACTGACCATCTCTTATCTTCCCAAAGCCCAGTAGTTCTTGTAGTTCATTGCTTTTGTTTTAATGCACAGCTCTCCCTCCAGGACATTCATGCTGTCTAAAAGGACTATGTTGAACACTGGTACAGCTACATTCAGTTTGCACAATCTAGACAACACATCAGTGCTAGAGAAACTCCTCCTAATGTCAAATATTGTATATATATATCTATATATGTACAAAATGTACTGTAAAGGATGCACGTTCCCAACCAATATAGCAGTAATGGTTGGCCCCAGTAGTTACAAGGTAGAGATTATCTGAAGGAATTAATATGACCAAATTTGATGAAATGGCACAAGATCCTGCTAAAGGAAGCAAAGAAAATCCTTTCCAAAAGAAGTAAACAATAGCTGCTCAACATTCGGTCATCATTAAATTTTGAAATGATTTGAAAAATCTATTATTATACATCATGATTATTCTGAACAGAAGGAATCTGTGATCTTCTTAATTAGGAATTTGTGATATATCAAGTATCTTCCAGTTAGGGTCTGGCTGAGATGGAGTTAACTTTCCACATAGCACCTCATACAGTGCTGTGCTTTGCACTTGTGGGTAGAATGGTGTTGATGATGCACCAATGTTTTGGCTGTTGCTCGTCCGTACTTGCACAGAATCAAGGCTGTCTATTCAACCTCCCTCAAAGGCGGGTAGGCTGAGAATGGGCAAGAAGTTGGGAGGGGACATAGCTGGGACAGTTGACCCCAACTGACCAATGGGATATTCCATACCATATGACGTCATGCTCAGCAACAAAAGCTAAGAGAAATGAGGAGGGGGGTGGGCATTTGTTATTAAGACGTTTGTCTTCCAAAGTAGCCGCTGTATGTACTGAGGCCCTGCTTCCCAGGAGGTGCCTGAACATCGCCTGCTGATGGGAAGTAGCGAATAAATCTCGTTTGTTTTTGCTTTACTTCTGCATGTAGCTTTTGCCTTTTTTTTTTCCCCATGAAACTGCCTTTATCTCAGCCCACAAATTGTTTTTTTTTCATCGTATTTCCTCCCCCTGTACTGCTGAGGAAGGGGAGTGAGAGAGCAGCCTGGTGAGCACCTGGTAGCCAAAGTTAACCCACCACAAACAATAATTCTTTAGCTCTCATGGTATGAGAGAAGAGCCTGAGAATGTATCTCAATTTAACCATAGGATTTATAAACCAGAAGATGCGTCAAACTATTCCTACATGATGTCTTTACATGCACTTCCAGTACTAAAATGATTTCTCAGAATCTTTTAGGGTTTCTCCTAATTAGTTCTGCTTCTCCAGTGATTGTTTTTACCAATAGCTGAGAGAAAACCTAAGGAAAGGAGTTTTTCATACCTGTGAATCCTAAAAATCAACAAAAAGTATTTCTACCGTAGCAAGTTATTTGGAGCACTGAACAGGGATCAGCAGCTCAAGCAGCTGTTGTCTTGGCACTGTAAAATCTCTGAATTTTATTTCTGATGAGATTTTATTGGATTTCCAGCACTAAAAGTGGCAATGTGTTTTGGAGTTGTAGTGGTTCAGGCCTTGATACCAGCAGCAGCAGCGGGTGTACCTTCTCTGCACAACTGGAGTGGAAATTCCAGTTGTTTCCTCCAAAGAAACCAACGCTCCAAAACCATTCTGCAAACTGAGCCAGCACGCAGGAAGCAGGGGTGGTCAGGGTTTCATTAGAAACCAGAATATCGCTCTGAACTAAAAACCTGACACACATGGGGCCAAAAGGATTCAGATATATTGTTACTGTTTATTGCTAGATCTAACTCTAGGAACTCTCTTCCAGAGTAAGGCAGGTAAAGTAATTGCTAAGTGGGATGTATAGGATGAATTATGTGCCAGAGAATGGGATCCATAAAGCTAAAACATAAAGAGGATAAACACTAAAAATAGTCAGTGGAAGACAATAAGGGAGGTATGAGCTTGAAGTCTTTCTTTTTTTCACAAATTTAATGCTTAAGAAGGGATTTAATTTCCTGACCTGAAACTTGTCTCAATTCTATGTGTCTAAGGAATCTTGTGGTTTTACACTTGTTGCTTTTTAAACATGATGGGTGATGGTAGTTCAAATTCTCAGTGTTTATACGGTTATATTTTTTGTAATTAGCATTACTGTGTGTCTGAAGGTCAAACAACATGATGTAGGCAAAATCATTCTGAGATCTGAGTGGAACCACAAATGGACATGACAGTGCTTCCTTGAGCCTCAGGCACTCTAGAGAGGATGGACGAGAACAGAGCTCATCTTCCCACTCTGAGGGTCTCACACTGAACAGTGTAATATGGCTTTTCTAAGTAGCGGAGCAGAGTGCTCTGTTCAGCCTCCCGTTTTGCTGTCACTGTGGTTTTAAGTTAGATCAGATTTAAGAATGTATCCTATATCCGATCATCCTTCACATTTTGCACAGTTTTTGTTTATGAAATCCTTTAAACTTTTGACCAGACATATTGTCTCCTTTGTCTTGACAGCTGTGATGGTTTAACCTTGACCAGCAGCTAGGCCCCACACAGCCGCTCACTCACTTCCCCTTCGTGGGATGGGAGAGAGAATCAGAAAGGTAAAAGTGAGAAAACTCATTGGTTGAGATAAAGACAGTTTAATAGGGAAAGCAAAAGCTGCATGTGCAAGCAAAGCAAAATAAGGGATTCGTTCACTGCTTCCCATCAGCAGGCAGGTGTGCAGCCATCTCCAGGAAAGCAGGGCTCCATCACGCCTAACGATACTTGGGAAGACAAACGCCATAACTCCAAATGTCCCCCCTTCCTTCTTCTTCCCCCAGCTTTTATTGCTGAGCACAATGTCATATGGTCTGGAATATCCCTTTGGTCAGCTGGGGTCAGCTGTCCCAGCTGGGGCAGCGTGAGAAGCAGGAAAGGCTTTGAGGCTGTGCAAGCACTGCTCAGCAATAGCTAAAAAATCCTTGTGTTATCAACACTGTTTGCAGCACAAATACAAAACATAACACCATACAAGCTACTATGAAGAAAATTAACTCTATCCCAGACAAAACCAGTACAACAGTGAATTACTATTTCTGAAAAGCTGACATAGTAGCATTGTTCAAGCAGCCAGCAGAAGTCACTGATACAGGACATCTGGTCTTCAATCTTTGTTATAGACAGAGGTCATTTCTAATAATGAATTACTCTTTTATGTGACAATGTAAAATGTGGCAATATAAAATATGGCTATGTAAAATATGGCCATTTAGTCATCAGAGTCCCATAGCATATTTAGTAGTGTAAATTCAAAAGGGAATTTTCATGAAAATTTTTAGACATAAATGACAATTACAAACAACAATAAAAGCTTATAAAAATGAAATGTGAAGAATCAGTGATTTCCTGTTCATTTTACAGGTTATGTATTTACACAAATGAAGCTGAACTATTCTGCACTTGAATTGCCTATTCCCAGCCTCTCTTCCCTCTCTACCAAGCTTTATTCTTGTCTTGAGATATTGAAAGTCACTACGATGAGTTATTACTCAGTGAAGAGACAGTATATCTTAAACTCTGCTTTTCAGTAATAGCATACATGAGACAGAGAAATCTAATGGGAAAAAAAAAGTAAAACACATATGGCAGTTTGGCAGAAACATAAATTTTACATGGAAAAAAGTCCTAAGCTTCCTAAGCTTGTGAGAAGACTTCTTTTTCACAAACTGGAGATTAGTTTAACCTGAAATGGTTTTCTAGTAAACCTCATAAAAGAAAGGGAAACTAAAAGCTATACTGTTTTTAAAGTCACTTAAGAAGAGGTAATAAATATTTTAGAATTTTCTCAAACCCTTACATGCAAATAACAAATAATGCTAGCTAAAGAAAAGAAAATAGATTTTCAATACCAGGGACTTACAACATCAGACGTTAGAAACATGATCTTTCATATATGGTCGATAAAAGTCTGCATAACAAACAAAGGTGTCTCTAAGGAGAAAAGATTTTTTTTCCTGTGGAACCAATACACAACAAACTAGGTCTGAAGATGAAGATGTATTGTTGAACAATTACACTGAGGGGAAACATAAATAAACTCTGTAAGTCTGTCAGATTCAGAGAAGCCTTTGAGGCCGGAGGCAACACAAACATGATGGGTATGAGGTCACTGTGCCTGTTGTTTTATGACAAGAATTTTAAAACAAAATCATATCCTAAATGCCATTTTTCCTCTATTTTTTTCTTTGTTTTGTTTTCACTTGACTAGCTGAGCTCATAAAATTGAAATACTAGAGAATGACTCACTTCCTTATTAGATAGACAGTGAAGCTGAGAATTACTTAAGTACCTTAGGTAAATAACACAGTAAATATACCAGTGAGCATGACTATTCTTTTTTTTCATATGCATACTGCATTTACATTTACTTCAGTAGAATATTTAAGAATGTTAGTTTAAAATGTATATTACTCTCAAGCAAAGTGCTTGCAATCTTTTCTTCCAACACGCAAATGCTTCCAATGCCTTTCCATAAATTAAAGCTAGGGAAAAAAATAATAATATTTGATTTAGCCAGCTGAAATGCAAAAAAAAGACGTTTTTACTTTCTTCAAAATCATTGCTGTCTTTGTTCTCCTTTAAACTGAAAGGAAAAAGAACATATGAAATATTAGATATGATTCACAGAAACATTTTTTTTCAATTTTAAGTACATTAATCTCAAGTTTAGGAGTAAAATTACTGATATTCAAAGAAACTAGGAAGAAAGCATTATCCTACACATAATGATTAGAGCACTCTGCTGTAATGTCAAATAGAAAAGTATCCTTATCAATCTGCAGTCTTTTGCTTTTCACCATAGAGTTGAAATTGGGCCCATCTCATCACCAAAATGCTGTAACCCTTGGTTTATGGAATTAAAATTTGAAGCAGTAATCAGTAGTTGCTTTTAACGCACTCTATCTCTATAACATATCCAAAGCATTAAATCTGAACTGTATTTTTATGATACAATTTTTTAAAAACACAACCATAATAATTATTTTCTCAGTTCTATCTAATCACATGAATAATTGCACTTTAGTAGTTTTTGAATAGTTTCCTTCAAAACTGCACTTTCAATTGATTATATTATTTGTCGGGGAGAAAAGCAGCACACAAATTCCTAATCGTAGTCACATGCACAAGGACATTGAATTAGTGTTTAATTATTTAGTAATGTTCAATGTGACTACCATCAGTGAATATTACCATTTTCTATCAGCCTAGAAGATAGATACTCCTGCAGTAGGAGTCCTTTAAGGCAATCTGTCCACACATACACACATGTATACTGAGAACTACTATAGAAACTTAAATCAGAGAACCAATGGCATTAGATATTAAGGGATCTTTTTGGAGCTTGAATAGATCCAGTCTGCTCCAGTTTCATTTGGAAGGAAAGGTACAAGTGGAGACACTCTGCACTTGAAACCTAGCTAGGATTTCCTGTCATACAAATCTGATATACTTTGGGGTCTGCAAAGTGGCACATTTTAGTATGTTTGCATTGCTCACCTCAGGTAATGCCTGTGTCACTTCATCTTTCAAGCGTGAGGAAAGTTATATTCTCAATTCAGGAAGACTGAGCTTCCAGAGCATTAAAGACTTCCAGCTTCAGAGCTAATCTTCCACACGGTATTTTTAAAAAAAAAAAAAAAAAAAAAAGCACCTTAGGTTTTTGACAGTGATCATACAAAGCATTCATACTGCAAATATTCTTTTCCAAGAAGACCCTCCTCTTTCAGTCTCACACTGCTGTAAATGAAAGCAAAATAATTCTGAAAACTATTAAGAGGCAGGATTTGGGGCGGGGGGGGGGAGGAACAACCACAACCCCCCCAAAAAGACCCCACCTGTGCAACTGATGTTACAGTTCTTCCAGTAACTGCCTTGTTTGTAGTCTCATATTCTACCTGTGTGAGTCTGGCAAACTCCCACCAATCTTTAATAAAAGAAGTCAAGGCTGAAGGTCCTGTCCACCATGTACCTATCTTTGATAAAGGAACAACTGAGAATTCATATTAAAATTTCTACACATAAAATGAACAAGTAAGAGGATGCACTCATTTTTCCCTTATTCCTGGAGTTCCACTGACTTCTATCTGAATTTTCCATTCGCTACACATTTTCTACTTGAATTATAACTTTGAGCATTGCACCTTCCCTGTGTTTCTTATGTTAAAAGAGAAATGATCAATAGGTGACAAAGCACAGGGGTTTTTGCTTATTTTTTTTCCAGAATTATGTTTTTATTAGGTTAGTAAAGATGATCAGAGGGATGGAACACTTCTTCTATAAGGAAAGGCTGAGAGAGTTGGGGTTGTTCAGCCTGGAGAAGAGAAGGTTTCAGGGAGACCTTATTGCGGCTTTTCGGTCCCTAAAGGGGGCCTGTAAGAAAGATGGGGAAAGACTTTTTAGCAGGGCCTGCTGTGATAGGACAAGGGGTAATGGTTTTAAACTAAAAGAGGGGAGATATAGGTTAGATATAAGGCTATAAGGCAGAAATTTTTTACAATGAGGGTGGTGAAACACTGGCACAGGTTGCCCAGACAAGTTGTGGATGCCTCATCCCTGGAAACTTTCAAGGTCAGGCTGGATGGGGCTCTGAGCAACCTGATCTAGTTGAGGATGTCCCTGCTCATTGCAGGGAGGTTGGACTAGATGACCTTTAAAAGGTCCCTTCCAACCCAAAATATTCTATGATTCTATGATTTTATGATTCTATAATTTACTGATCATCTTTAGATATTTATGTGAGAAACTTTCCTTTGTATACTTTAATCATAAATACTGCCACTATCCCATTACCAATCTTAATAGTTAAGTCCCCTTTCATCTATGATTTTCTAAGTGTTTGACATAAAACAAACTTCAGGTAGAATAAAATAGGAAGGCAAGAAAAAAGATATAAAAAAGATTTTGCAGTCAAAGGCTTTTAGCAAAAAAATCGGTGTTAAAACAATTCTAACAGGATTAGTGCTGAAGCACTGAAAACAATCTGCATTAGAAAAGTCTATATCTGAGAATTAAAGATAAATTTAAGGATACAGTTTTCTGGAGAACTTAGAGATAATCTACTTCTTCTCCCACATAAACTTAAGCTAAAAATTTAAACAAAGTCATTAAAAGGACAACTCACATAGTTTTAGTCATTTGCCCCCAAAGGGTTGAGTCTCACAAATGTTTTCAGAAGTAATTCAGTGAGATTTAGGACAGGTTGGTGAACCTGAAGAATAACTTGCTTCCTAGCATTGCTTTTGCAACACCAAAACAGAAAGGTCTGTTCCTGCAGACTGAAAGGTGAAAGGTAATGTTAAAGAAGTGAGATGTGAAAATGAAACCCTTAACTGAGTTCACACGTGGAGTGATACATTTGTACAGTGGGAAATTAATACAGAAGATATGCCAAAAATACACAACAGCCCCTTTAAAATCCTGCCTCAGAATTGTATTACCTATTATTTGTTATATGCTTGTGAGGACCATCATTTTAACACACCCTACTAAAGTATATTTTAGAAAACCAGTCTTGTGTCACTAAGCAAATAGCATACTTGCCATGTCCACATGTTCCTTAGTATACTCCTCACGTTTTCTCCTCACATTATTCTCATCATTTATACCCAACTCTAAGATTATTAGTTTGTTGTAATCCTTAAAATAAAAACTACTTTAGTTACTTGTAGACGTGTTTGAATTATATTTAAATGCAATGTATCTAATTCTTGCATCTTATAGGACACTCTGTGCAGTGCTAATAAAAATGATTTCACAATGTGATATCTCATACATAAATTTGGGGGGTGGTGTGCGTGGTTTTTCTTTTCCTTTTTTTTTCTTTTTAAATAGGACGGCTAATCTATGTATAATCCTTTCTTGAAATTAAATTCTGGCATTATGTGACAGGATCATGTTTGGAATTAACATAAATCTTGGTATAGGCAAACCAAATAATTACTGCAGTTTTCTGATCCATCTTAATGTTCACACTTATTAACAAAGATTTAGACATAAAGCAACCACTACCATTCATTTGGTGAGGATTAATTCACCAAAGATAATACAAAGCACAGTGGCAGTGGATTGACATTGCTAAATTTTTAGGATACAGTTCAGCTAACTATTTAAAGGTAGACTTCCTGATAAAGCTGCCATGTTGCAGATAAATTTAATGAAGTTAGGAATAAATATTTAAGGCATAAAATGTATGTACATGTTACGAGTATCTTGATTCAGTTAGCTGCAATGTTTAGTAATATGAAGGCTTTGAAGGTAGGTGATACTCTTTATTGTATTTTGAAGTCTAATTTATGAGGAAAACCGTAGTCTATACGTTAACGGCTGTTTTATCAATGGCCTCGTTCTTAATATGTTAGAACTATCCTCTCAAAAAAATGAAAAAGATGAAGTTTGTGGTATTGCAGAAATATTATCTTGTCATAGAGTATGCTGGCCTGTTCAAGTTGATTTCAGGAACACAGTCTATTACCTGTTTCAGGTAGGAAAAGAAACATACATTTCCTAAAGGACACTTTGAAATTGTAGTTTATCACCAGTTTTGGTATGTAGCTGTCTGGAATACAAAAAGTTCTGTTTTATTCTGACAAAGAACTTCGGGGGAGTAAATGAAGACTGCTGAAGATGGGATAGATCGGTAATTATAATATTCTCCTCAGATCTCAGAAATACCATTTTAAGGTCTGCATTATTACAGATTTCTGTGATTAGAGATTATCTGGGATTACATAAATAAATGCTTCTCAATCAGATTAAAAATAATTAAAAAAAACCCAACAGGGTTTGGTTTCATTGCATATAGTTTTTTTTCTCTATTCGAAAGAAAATAAAAATAATTTAATAAGTCATTACAGTGTTGTGGTGGGTTGACCATGGCTGGACACCAGGTGTCCACCAAAGCCACTCTATTTCTCCCCTCCATAGCTGGACAAGGGAGAGAAAAGAAAACAAAAGGCTCGTGTGTCGAGATAAGGACAGGGAGAGCACTGAGCAATTACTGTCATGGGCAGAACAGACTTGACTTTGGGGAAATTAATTTAGTTTATTACCAATCAAATCAGAGTAGGGTAATGAGAAATCAAATCTTAAAAATACCTTCCCCCACCCCTCTCTTCTTCTTGGGTTTAACTTCACTCCCAATTTTTTTTACCTCCTCCCCCGCCAGCAGCACAGGGAGACAAGGAATGGGTGTTGTGGTCGGTTCATCACACATTGTCTGTGCCACTCCTTCCTCCGCAGAGGGAGGACTCCTCACACTCTTCCCCTGCTCCAGCGTGGGGTTTCTCCCACGGGAGATAGTCCTCCATGAGCTTCTCCAACATGAGTCCTTCCCACGGGCGACAGTTCTTCACGAACTGTTCCAGCGTGGGTCTCTTCCACAGGGTCACAAGTCCTGCCAGCAAACCTGCTCCAGCGCGGGCTTCCCACAGGGTCACAGCCTCCTTCGGGCATCCACCTGCTCCTGTGTAGGGTCCTCCATGGGCTGCAGGTGGATATCTGCTCCACTGTGGACCTCCATGGGCTGCAGGGGGACAGCCTGCCTCACCATGGTCTTCACCACGGGCTGCAGGGGAATCTCTGCTCTGATGCCTGGAGCACCTCCTCCCCCTCCTTCTTCACTGACCTTGGTGTCTGCAGAGTTGTTGCTCTCACATCTTCAATTGCTGTTGCACAGGCTTCCCCCACCTTCTTAACGATGTTATCCCAGAGGTGCTACCACCATCACTGAGGGGCTTGGCCTTGGCCAGCGGCGGATCTGTCTTGGAGCCGGCTGGCATTGGCTCTATCAGACATAGGGGAAGCTTCTAGCAGCTTCTCACAGAAGCCACCCCTGTAGACTCCTGCTGCCAAAACCTTTACACACCAACCCAATACTGGTGTTCTGCAATATTAACATAAAGGAAACTTTGCCGTTTTCTCTCACAAAAATTAATAGTTATATCTGGTAGCTAGTGGATTATATTTAGATCAGATTATTTGTAAATTAACTAGTTTACTGCTGACTTACCCACAGCCACACAGACATTGGTATTTATGAGCTTATGCCATCACATGAATGTTGAATTATAAATCTTTAGCCTTTCCAGGTAGGAAATTTGTTAAAGCTTCAAATCATTTAAATACATTTTTTTCATTGTATCATAGCACACTTCCCAGGTGCAGGACTTTGCATTTGTCCTTTCATAAGATTCCTGTTGATGCATTTTTCTAGCCTTTTTAGGATCCTCTGAGTGGCAGGTCTACCCTTCAATGTATTGACTCATAACCTACAGCTTGGTGTCATCTGCAAACTCAATGTCAGTGCACTCTATTGCCTCCTGCAGGTCTTTGATAATAATGTTAAACAGGACAGGTACCAGGATAGAGCCTTATAATACCCTACTTGATTTGAAGATCATTATTATTTTATTTCCATTCCTACTCTGAGTTTAACATTTCATGTAAATTACATTTGATTTACTTTTAGCTTTTTGGCAAATTAAATGATTTCTTCAGGAAAAAATAAATGGGAAAACATGTAGATGCATAAATGCACAATAAACAATAAACTTATTTTTTTTCTTATTTAAATATGTCAGCTTTGTTCTGTTGTGACACTTTAACCACAGAAACAGATAGCTGAAAATGGTTATGGTAGGCAATGAGCTTCTACAAATACAAAATACATACATAATGTATCAGAATACTTGTGTTTCCTTGCTGGATTCAAATTCATAATTGTCTTGGGGAAAAAAAAAGAAACCAATGCTTTATCTTTCCTTGAAACTTGTCCCTATTTATTAAATGCAATCAGCATTTCTAGGTGATATTTTCTGTGGTTCAAATAGCAGAAGAATTGTTAAGAATGCTTACCCCTATTTCTAAAGTGAATTACAAAGAAATAAATTGTTTATATTCTTCTGTTTTACAAAATGCTGAACACTTCCAGTTAAATATTGTGTGTGTGTTTATGTTTATATATAAATATAAATGTATGTATTCACACTAAATATACACCACATAATTTGGTTTGGAGGTCATAATGAGGTGCAATACATTTTTATATTGACTTTCCCTATAATTGTGGTGCTGTAATTGTAGACAAGGAAATAAAATCCTGTTGTGGTGCAGATGTTACCAGGTTTTATGGCTTTATTATATGCAAATTAAATTGTACAACTCTGGATTTATCTAAACCACAGACTTAGATTTCCTCTGTTTTACCTACATTCATTGCACAGGGAATGCTTTGCATGCTCAGTTACTCATGCTTGTACAGAAATTATCAAGAGGTAAATTTATACTTAAAATTTATGGTGAGACAGCATGCTTCTGAATCCCCAGGCCTAGATGCGTAGCCTGGTGGGTAGCAACTGTGTACTTCAGTCAGTTCTAAGCACACAGAAGAATCCTCCATCACCACCCTGTCCCTGCTTTCTGTGGAGAAGAAATCCAAGTTTGTGGTTCAGATGAGAGCTATGATGTCACTGGGTGCTGGTAGGGCTTATCGGTAAATTAATAGGTTCGTGAAGACATATCAAAGTCTCCAAATCTTTTTTTCTGGATCACAGATCACTTTGCATCTTATTTAACCAGGGCTTCTTAACATAAAATACATCACACCTATGATAAGCACTCTGTTCTGCCTGTCTGCCTTTTCGCTTCCACTTGGAAGCTTTTGATTGCAAAGATTTAGACCACAAATATCTAAAAAATATTTATCTTATAAGAATAAATAGCAAATTGAAAAAGTTGAAACATTAAAAATGATATTTTCAGTAAGGAAATTGACAGCTCTGGAAATAATTTCCTATTAGACAGAAATTAATAACATCCTGCTAGTTCTAGCCAAAGGTCCATCTAGATCAATCATGGATTGACAAGGGAAGAGTATAAGGACGTGGGAAACACAGAACAATGCATACCTAAATACTTTTCCCACTTTCAGCAGTTTGCAGTTTAGAGACTTCCTAAACTAAAAGTATCTTTGTATTTAATAGACCTCAGTGAATTTCTGCTCATTTCCCAGACCCATGTCCATGTGGAACTTTGGCCTTCACAATACCCCGTGGCTAGGATATTAATGAATTAACTTTGTATTGTATAGACAAGTATTGCCTTTTGTTTGTTCTGAAACTCCCAGTTGTCAGTTTCCTCTGAAACCTAATTTCATTTCTTGGGAGTGCCATTCTGCTGTAATCATTTGCACATGATTTTGTCATTCTGAACAACTTTAATCATCTCCTTCACAAAAGAGGGGAAAAAAAAAAACAGGAGGAGAAGACGAATTAAATATGTTAAGGAATCTTCTCTGGAGAAAATTTCAGCTGAAACATGATTTTGGCCACTGATTTAGCTATTTTTAATATGATACTCCTCTCACAAACAACATGCATGACCATGATGAGATTTGTCTTTCTAGTGCTTTTCAGTAATAGTAAAAATTAATTTGGGGCAAAGAACTGTAAAATTATGGCAACAGCCCTACAAATCTGAAATAATAACTTTTGGTTCAGAGATAAATGAAGACTCCTCTTGATTTCAATTTGAATAAAAGGATTACGTAAACTGTTTGGCAACAAAATTAAGAAATTCAAACATGCTTTAAAGTTATTTTAAGTGCATATTCAGATGGCTGTTACCCAATAGCTCTGTATAGTTTTTTAAAATTGAAGGCAATATATATAATTATTGTGATAGTCTGTCTTCCAGTCAATCATATATTCAATTAGATAAATATTTTGAATTATGGAGATGTACAAAGCCATCTCGATGATAAAACAACTTTAGTCAAATAGTCCTTTAGGTGAATAATTGCAATGTTCAGCAAACACACATTTCTGTTCTTGGGGTGTTTGAAATAGCTCTTGTGATCAGAAGAATATTTGCAGCAAAATATTTTTTACGATAGAGTTACTAAGAATAGTTATTATAGTTTCAGTAGGAGAGAAGTTGGGTTCCATTTTGACTTCTGCTGACTGCAGAATGTAGTTGTCTGGAATAATCTGCATGAAAGTACAAGGGACGCTGTACCCTGCATGGCTGCAGTAACAAGCTTCAATTCTGATGCTGTAGGAATATCCTGTCTTTAATATTTTTTCTGCCCTATCTGTTCTAGATATGCCAATGAAGCCATAAGAAACTGAATTTGTTAGATTAAAGCAGGCATTCAGATCATTATTTATTACCTTGAAGTTATGATGTTTTACTGCTACTGAATTATAATATGTTCTTGTTCATGACAAACTACTGGTATTGAAGTATATCATGTGCAGAATGGAACAGTGGGTAGGAAAAGGTAATTTTTTTCCTCCTTTCAGATCTTGATTCTTGCTGTTTTGAAACATCATGACTACATGAACTCCACAGGAAAGATATCTTATGTAGAAAATAATTTTGTTAGCTAAGGAATAGTGAACAGACGAAATTGCTGTTGCACATTAGGTTCGGAGAAGGCATTACTAATCTAAGGACAACAACACAAAAAAAGTCCCAGGTGCTTATCAGCAAATTCAATTACACTAATAAAAAATGGCTTATAAATGCAAAGCTAAGAAGGAGTTTATATCAGTCAGGTGGTTTTTTCATAGTTGCCTTTTCATGGATCTTTACCTGAATTTGATGAGATAGGAGTAAAAGGAAACATCAAGTATTCATAGACAGACCACATATATTAAAAATAATGAAATTGCTCTGCATATAGTAGCTTACCCAGCAGATTGTCACAGCATGCACTCTCATTAGGATGTCTGCTTGAAGCTTAGATTCCTGGCATAAGGTAAAAATGGAATATCCAAGTGATGGAGGCTAGACACAGGTATTTATCATTATACTAAACTGTTTTTCAAAGAACTGTGAAGTCTATGGATCTTTTGTAATATATATGTACTGACAGCTATTTTAGACTGTTTTCAGACACACTTTTTGAGTCTTCTTTAAACTAACCATTGGTTTGCGCTCTGTGTTAACAGAAAGCTGAGTTTTGGGGATAGCAGAAAAAAATAGGGAAAGTTGAACATTTTGGGAGTTGTTATGATACCAATTTGTATGCATTTGAGTTAATTTCTAGCCTGCTGGGGCAACAACGGCTCTTTGTATCATGTAGTTTTTCTTCCTGGGAAAATCAATTTCTAAAACTATACCAGAATTATACAGTGTGTGAAAAGGAATAAACCTGTTAGTTATACAGAAGAATGAAACTGATAGCTATGAGAAAGAGTGGGAGAGAAGGAGAGGGGAGGAGAAAGGAGGAGGGAGGGAGGAGAGAGGAAGGAAGGCCAGCCAACAAAAGAATGAAAGGACGAATACAGGAGTCTGACTTTTTCAAGCTGAAGCCTAAGACATGATAAATTGTGCCTTACTTGGAGCCCATTTCTTATAGCCTGATGACACTTCTTATTTTAGATGCCTCCTACCGTTTTTGTCAAGAAACCTGTCCCTGTATCGACTGAAAGTGAATTTCTGTGCACAGACTGATCTTCACCATGGCAGGTGACAGATATCCCGAGAGCAACTGTAGCATGGAGAACCCATGAAGAACATGATGCGAGAAAAAAGGGGAATTAAAAAACAACAAAAAAAGGAAACTAGATGGAACGTGAAAAAGAATAAACAAAAAAAAAAAGCTAAAACATTCATTTTTGCAGAAGATTCAATGTAATATATTTTTCCAATAGAGTTTTTACTTAAAAGTCCTGTCTGATAAACATTACTCAGTCAAAAATGTTACATGAATAGGCTCTAATTAAGCATTTTAGCCTCTTTAAATTATGTGGTACATTTTCATTGAATCCATGACAAGTCAGTAACATAACTCCCATGTAAGTGAATTTATATTACTAAATCTCTTAGCTGCCACTTGAGTACCTCACACTTACTGTATGTTTAATTTTCATTATTGGTTGGGTTTTTAGTTTACTTTGTACAAAAGCTCCAAACAGTAACAAGAAGTAAACTATCTCTTGCAAATAAACATCAATGTGATTGGTGTGTTCTAAAGTCAATTTATATTCTTATTCCCCAGCTCAGCAAAGTAAGCATAGATGAATCCTATTACAAAATAACAAACAAACAAAGCAACCCAGAGTAACTTCTGCATGTCTTCATTCACGTTATAAATTAATTCCATGTGCTCAATTTTGCCTTAACAGTAATCAGGTGACGTTTAGCACGTTGTAGAGGAATGGGAAACATATCTGTGGCTAACTGTGTTTAAAAAGTTGCTCTATCAACATATGCTTGTAGTGGAAGCCATTAATGTTTTGGACAAGACAAACGGATTTATCTTGCTCTGGGAGTTTACAATTTTTTTTGCTTTGAATGGTATAATAGATGACATTTGTTCTAATTGTTTGTTCCCAATGAGTATATGTTCCATCCTTTTTAAAGGATATGGATGGACAGCAGAGAGGAAGGCTTGCTGTTTGTCTTTTCCTGTTGCTTTCTGGGTCTGGTAGAAGTGCCTGCAAAGAACAGAACGTTATGCCTTCACTAGGAGTAAAGAACTATTTTCAGGGTGGTACAGAGACACAGCAGGAATTTATACAGCTGTGGAGATCAGTAAGAAAATACACAGACAAGTCCCTTCCTGAAAAACTTTGACTGTAGTGTGCAAAGTATATTGAAAATCACAAAGCCAATATAAGTTGTTTTAGAGTAAGACTAGAAGAAAACATTCAGCATGGCGGGACACCATAGACAGAGCAGAGATTCGTTAATGAACTCTTTAATCCTCATATTGTCTTATTATATGGGTCTGAATTTTCTCATTGCCCTAGTTTGTGATCAAATAAAACCTGGCATTAGGAGGTCAAAGGTCTTTCTGATCCTTTTGTAGTGCATGTTTATTAGCTTTTTAGTTCAGATCATAGGTTGCCCTTTGAAGCAAATCTTCCAATATTTCTGCTTGCTATATTTGGTCAACATCATAAACCAGTCTTAGAGAAGATAAAGAGGATTTCTTTTGGATGAAACCTAAGCAAAAGATACTCTCTTGGAGTGCTCTTAATGTGCTGTATTGCTAATGGCCAGTTAGCCCGTGGCATCCACCTAGATTTACACTATTACAAAAAAAGTCTTTCATGTGGACATTGGCTCACCAAAATCAGTTATTTCTCCTTACATATCTGCTCCTATTGGGACATTCATCGGCTAAGAATGCTTACTCTAAGAAAGGAGGTACAAGCAGATCCACCTCACAAAGTTGGCCAAGTTAGGATCCCATCTTATGCCAGTCGTCTTATTCAGAAAATCAGGATCAAAGAGAAAGGAGAAGATAATGTCTGCCAAAACTTCAGCTACTTCAGTTTAAAGTCCTATGTCTCAGCTGAAATCCACCTCCAAACACATTTTTAGCTAAGGTGTTACATTTGTCCCTAAAGTGGTAAAACTTTGATTATGCATTTTATAATATTATTCTCTCTGGTAATAGAATGGGTAACTAACTACAGTCTTAACATACTGCAGTGTGTTTAACCAAAGTGTCAAATACTTGAATCTGGATACCAGGATCATTCTGTAAAATAATTACACCCACTGTGATCTCATGAACTAATCTTTATGGTTATGTCAATATGGTTAAATAGAAAAAGGCAGGGAATGATTTCTGGCCTCAGTTCCCAGTGTTTCTAGATGCTGAGAGCTAGCCGCTTCGATGCTGGATTGCTTTGGAGAGATCTAGCTGGAGTCCTTTGAAACAGAGCCATTAGATGAACCAACGGTTAAGTAGAATGGCTGATTGGAACTATGTGCCTATACTCATTGTCAATTTCTGGCTCCTCAGTACAAGAGAAACATGAACATACCACAGAGAGTCCAGCAAGGGGCCACCAAAGATGATGAAGGGACTGGAGCATCTCTCCTATGAGGAAAGGCTGAGAGGGCTGGGACTGTTTAGCTTGGAAAAGAGAAGGCTCAGGGGGCATCTTCGCCATGTGGCCAAGAAGGCCAATAGCATCCTGGGTTGTATCAGAAATAGTGTGGCCAGCAGGAGTAGGGAAGTGATCGTCCCCCTGTACTTGGCACTGCTGAGGCCACACCTCAAGCCCTGTGTTCAGTTTTGGGCCCCTCACTACAAGAAAGACATTGAAGTGCTGGAGCGTGTCCAAAGAAGGGCAACGAAGCTGGTGAAGGGTCTAGAACACAAGTCCTATTAGGAGCAGCTGAGGGAACTGGGGTTGTTTAGCCTGGAGAAAAGGAGGCTGAGGTGAGACCTTATTGCTCTCTACAAATACCTGAAAGGAGATTGTAGCAAGGTGGGGGTCAGTCTCTTCTCCCAAGTAACAAGCGATAGGACAAGAGGAAATGGCCTCAAGTTGCACCAGGGGAGGTTTAGATTATTAAGATCTTAGGAAAAATTTCTTCCCCGAAAGGGTTATCAAGCATGGGAAAAGGCTGCCCAGGGAAGACTTTGAGTCACCATCCCTGGAGGTATTTAAAAGACATGTAGATGTGACACTTAGGAACATGGTTTAGTGGTGGACTTGGCAGTGTTAGGTTAATGGTTGGACTTGATGGTCTTAAGGGTCTTTTCCAACCTAAACAATTCTATGATTCTATGATAATGTTTATAAACACTTGAGGGGAGGGTGTAAAGAGGATGGAGTCAGGCTCTTTTCAGTAGTGTCCAGTGACAGGACCAGAGGCAACGGGCACAAGCTGAAACACAGAAGGCTCCATCTGAACATCAGGAAACACTTTTTCACTGTGAGGGTGACTAAGCACTGGCACAGGTTGCCCAGAGAAGTTGTGGAGTCTCATTCTGTGGAGATATTTAAATATTGTCTGGATGTGGTCCTGGGCAACCAGCTATAGGTGGTCCTGCATGGAATAAAATCATGTCCAGAGGTCCTTTTCAACCTCAATGGTTCTGTGAGTCTGTGACTGCTACAGTTCCAATTGACTACTGAAAAGAATCATAGTTAATAATTAGTTATAATTATTTTTGAAGAGGGCCATAAAGATGACCAGGGGACTGGAGCACCACCTCTATGAGGACAGACTGAGAGAGTTGGGGTTGTTTAGCCTAGAGAAGAGAAGGCTCCAGGGAGACCTTATAGCAGCCTTCCAGTACTTAAAGGGGGCCTACAGGGAAGATGGGAAGGGACTTTTTAGCAGGGAATGTGATGGGACGAAGGGTAATGGTTTTAAACTGAAAGAGGGTAAATTTAGAGTAGATATTAGGAAGAAAATCTTTACTGTGAGGGTGATGAGACACTGGAACATGTTGCTCCAAGAAGTTGTGGATTGCCCCTCTTGGGAAGTGTTCAAGGCCAGGTTGGATGAGACTTTGAGCAACCTGATCTAGTGGAAGATGTTCTTACCCATAGCAGAGAGGGCTGGAACTAGATGATCTTTAAGGTCTCTTCTAACCCAAACCATTCTATGATTCCATGATTTTTCATCTGTGATGCCCATTGCTGTTTTATTTCGTTTAATGGAATCTGGTTATTAGAACCAGACTCTTGAAAGGTACATGGAGTGTGAATAATTATAAATTGAATAAATATAAGATGGAAACAAATTTGTAGGCATGTTGGAACACTGGCTCATATGTAGGTGGTTTCCAGAAAAAGTTCTCAGGGAGATTAAAGAAGGAGCAATGTCTTTCTTGCAGGAAAAAGAATAAATAGCCTTTGAAACTATAGTGAGAAGGAATATACCAGAATGCTTGATAATCAAAAGTAAAAAAAAAAGAAAGGAAATCTAGATAAAGGTAAAATAATTAGAAATTACCTTAGTTTTGTTACAAAATGATTAATAGAAAGTCTCATTTGAGATTTATAACTAGGATGAAACTTAAAGTTACAAAAATAGATTAATACACTGAAGGAAACTACTGAGGAACTGATGTTGAACTACAAGGCTGCTAACACTAATCAATTTTATCAAGTTTTATTCAGTAAAATGTCATATATATTGTTATCCCTAGTGATTTCTACATTTCAGATTGATTCCTTTTAAAATGGAAGTATTTTTACATGTAGCATCAAAGTAGACACTGCTTTATCTTGAAGTATGAGCTGTTATTTTAAAAACAAACATGGTAGAGCCATAAATTGTCCCTAATAAGTTCAGAGATAGACTTTTTTATTTTAGACAAGTATATCATAAGAATCTTCACATTTAAAAGAACTGTTTAACATTTTTGGGGTCTCCACCAATGGCATAATAAGTTGAGAAAGGAATTGTCTCTAGGCTTAATTGTCTCTTAGGATGCTTTGCAGCTGTTTAGAAGAGCAAGACCTAGAAAAGAAATGGTCAGATTACTATACCAGGGTAAAACTGAGGAATTCAGTTGTCCTGTAAGAAAGGGGAAAGGAGGGGAGGAGAGGGGAGGGGAGGGGAAACTGAGAGAAGAGCAGAAATAGAAGCAACAATAATGATTAAAAACAGTGGAAACCCCTTACTACCCTCCTTTTTCACTCTCATATTAGATATGTTGCATTTGTCATCCTTCAGTAGACATTTTTCCCAGTGATAAAGCAGGGCCAACCAGTTCCAGAATCTACACCACACTCATATATTTTTGCCCCAGCTGTACCCTCTAACCCATGTTATAAATACAATTGTGGGTTTTCAGATTATATATAATGGGAATGATTTTCTTATTCACTTCTAGACACGGATACACATACATTTGCATGAGCAGTGCAGGGTCAGGGACAAGTGGTCAGCTGGAGGGAAAAGATGGGTAGAAGCTAGTTATACCAAATTTTCTGTTGTGAGATAAAGTAGTTCATAAATAGTATTAAAATGAATGTAAACATTGAGCTAGTAAAAAAAAAAAAGTATCTGGAAATGCTTATAAGTTCAATTCTATAATTCTGGCCACAGAGACATTTAACTAATATTGATTTTTTATTATTTTCTTTGCTTTTTTTTTTTTCTGCCAGAAAAATAACTTTCAGAACTTTAGCCCAACCTTTCTTCTGAAAGAAATACCTATAAACCTCTGTTGAATGTTAATATGTGTAATCTATGTGCTATGATTAAAATTAGTATTAATGCTTTTGCCTAGAGGATAGTTTCTGAAAAAGGATGTCACATGCACCTAATACGCTCTGATAAAATACCATGAACATATCTAGTACCAGGGCTTGATGAAGTAAATAAGGATTTTATACTAGACTGTGTAAACTAACTTGCTTTTTTGTCAATACCATTTCATACAAAAAGATACAACCTTAAAGTAAGTAATAAAGCTGACCTAATTTTGATGCAAGAAAATCTATCACAAAGATTTATAGTGCTGCTATGCTTCAATCAACTCAGGAGTTAGCAATTTATAATCTTTTGATCTACTGAAACCAGTCTGGCACAGATCAAAACAACTAAACAAGAACTGCAGGGTACAAAAGTACTCCTTGTAGGAATTAATATAATAAAGAAGATACATCATAGAGCTTTATTAAATATTGTAATAAAATCTTTGGAAAGGTGAAAGACAATTCCCAAGAGTAGCACAATCTGCTATAGTAGAAAACAAAACAAAACAAATATTGATTTATGTTGCAAGCTCAAAACTTTTACATTTACAAAAAGAAAAAAATATGTTAAGATCTGGAGTTTCAGAAACAGGTACCTCGAGGACCATATTTTGGTTATAAGCTGTGCTACTATAAAAACTATTATTAATTCTTAAGCTATTAATAATGTATAGTAAGGATCTTTAGCTGAATTTCTGAGGGTACATCTGCATTGTATCCAAATGGTGTATGTCTACACTGCTCACAGCGTCTCTGGATCAGACTGACTGCATGCTACTACTTGAGATACCCTATATATTGCCCCTGCTTAAATTTAAAAAATTCTTATTTTTGTGTGATGGTTTTGTTCCAAGTGTTCAGAATGAGAGAAGTTCATTGCAAGCTTTATGGTGCTTGCAGGAAAACAGGAAAATACGTTGTGTCATGAAGGATATTTGAGCACACCAAGAATGTTTCAACATTGCTTAAGCAGTGAGTAATCTGGAAGTAGCCAAACTAGTTGCAGTCTTACTCATACTACTTAATGGGTGCTATCACTGGAGTGAACCCAAAAGACATGCAGGAAATAGTTGAGTAACTCCCAAAGACAGTCCAGAGGCAATTAATATTTATGCAACCAAGAGACCAGGATCTGTGAGTGAACAAGAACAATATAACTATACGTTAAAGACAACCTCACATTGGGCAATTCCTGCCAGTGTCAAAGGGAACGGCTGGGAAGCAGGATCTACATCCATATTAGAAAGTTAAGCAGTGCTATAGAACGTTCTCAGAGAGAATGACATGTCTGCACTACTAGCTTCTCCAAAGCAAGCGGCCACATACAATAACTTTCCAATAGGCTTATTGAAAACTTCCTTAAGTCTCTATATAGCAAGCTTTCACTATATTTGGTTTTGGTTGAATGTGTACCTAATTTCCTACTAGAGACTTTTTTCTTTGATTAGCAAGGTATCATCTTGTTGCACAAGACAGATGAGAGTATAACTGTTATTCACAGGTTTGGAGTGTTCATGTGTTAAGATGTTGTGATCATTTAAATACCTCAGGACAAAAATAGATACATTTTGGATGTCATTCATTTCTACCTAAAGTGGACTGGAATTGTACTCTGTTGATGACTATTTCTCTCTGATAGTTACAAAAAGAATCTAGACATTTAGCTCAACTCCAGGTGTAGATGTCCATCTACCTATCATCTATTTCCCCGGTGAAATCAGTTTTATTCCCTGCATTTTAATCTAAGACTAAATATATTTGGGCCTTTGTTCAATGCAATTAACTGTAGGCATTTAAATGAGATGCCCAAATCTTTTCATTTTGTGTTCTCTCTACATTAGAAAATAGAAAACAATAGAAACCTCTTAAGATCTTTCCACTGAACACAGAAGACACCTAAGAGTGACAAGGTTCCTAATTTAGTTACTTTGAGTATCTAAAATTTGCTAGCATGAATTCAAGTGATATAAAGACTTAGTGGGGATTTCGGAAAAGCTTATTTGCAACTCAGTTGCTTAATTCCTTTAAAAACATGCCCTATGTGTCTTTGGATGGGATTTATCTGGCCAGATGAAAATTTATATTCTCTCATCACACTAGAACTAGTCATCCTTTTCTTCCTTTAGAGGTACTTTCACAGTAAAATTCATATTATTATGATGTAAATGACCAGCATAAACTGGATTAAATATGTTCTAAAAATGCATTTATTTCCTAAAAAAAAACACAGAAAGAGTCAAGGAAACTAGCTAGGGTATATGTACATACATTTAGTCAGATATATCCCAGTCTTATGTCCAAGTTTTTTTCAACAACTTTTCAGTGACCAAAAAGCTTGATCAGAATAATAGTTCTTTAGCAAAGGTAGTCATATGACAAAGAAGGACCTCAAATAACAATCTTTGTCAGTGTAATGCTACATATTTCACCCAGGTTGCTCTTAAGAAGTTATCCCCTCAAACTGAATATTGTTTTTAATAAGGGTTTTTAACTCCCACAATTCACCACATTTGCCAAGGCCTACGACCAGCTGACAGTGCCTTTATTTAACTTAGTGATTAAGATTTTTATTTTATGGTTCAGAATGGTAAAATTTTAAAAGGAAATCTTATATGTTATTCTGATATCAAGCTATCATAGCTACTAAAAAGGTATCATTAAGGAATAAATTCCCTCAACTTGATGCATAATCATTATAACTATTTGTATACAATATGATTTTCAGCATTAGTCCATTATCCCTGGAGGGAAAATGAGCCTGGGCCTTTTTAAAATATTGGTATTCACTGCATCAAGCACTTCTGCAATAATCTGACCATTCAAATAATAGTTAATAGATTAATTATTGTTTAAGATGATCGCATAAATCTCATTTAGCATAACAAATTTGTTATAAACCAGAAAGGAATAAATTATAGCCAAATTATTCACAAAAGATGGTTCTAATTTATCCTGGGTGGCAATTTAGCAACATTTTTTTTCCAGATTAGTCTGTTTTTAATAGGGTAACTAATATTATACTACAGGTATCAACTCAGCAGTCTCTCCCAGATGTATGTTAAAATATACATATCACAGAATCACAGAATGGTAGGGGTTGGAAGGGACCTCTGGAGATCATCTAGTCCAACCCCCCTGCCACAGCAGGGTCACCTACAGCAGGCTGCACAGGACTGCGTCCAGGCGGGTTTTGAATATCTCCAGAGAAGGAGACTCCACACCCTCCCTGGGCAGCCTGTGCCAGGGCTCTGTCACCCTCACAGGAAAGAAGTTTTTCCTCATGTTCAGATGGAACTTCCTGTGTTCCAGTTTGTGCCCGTTGCCCCTTGTCCTGTCGCTGGGCACCACTGAGAAGAGTCTGGCCCCATCCTCTTGACACCCGCCCTTGAGATATTTGTAGGTGTTGATGAGGTCCCCTCTCAGTCTTCTCTTCCCCAGGCTGAACAGCCCCAGCTCCCTCAGTCTTTCCCCATAGGAGAGATGCTCCAGGCCCTTAATCATCTTCGTAGCCCTCCGCTGAACTCTCTCCAGTAGTTCCTCGTCTTTCTTGAACTGGGGAGCCCAGAACTGGACACAGGACTCCAGATGGGGCCTCACTAGGGCAAAGTAGAGGGGGAGGAGAACCTCCCTCGACCTGCTGGCCACACTCTTCTTAATGCACCCCAGGATGCCGTTGGCCTTCCTGGCCACAAGGGCACATTGCTGGCTCATGGTCAATTTGTCATCTATCAGGACACCCAGGTATTTCTGTTTGATTACAATTTATATCACCATCTATAGAAGAAACAATTTGTCTCTGGAAGTAAATACCACCTACAGATACAGACTTTGTACTGGAAGGTACAACAGCATTTGGCATTTTGAAGCACAAAACCCCAGGTGTCCTGATGCTCTGGATTTTATCCAAGTATTCCTTGTAAATGAAAGATTTCACCATTTTAAGTGCCTAAAATGCAGTAGTTTTTGTGTTTTTGTTCTGAAATAAAGCTTTCTGTCTAAGCTATCTGATGCCTTAATGAACTTAGGACAGCCTGAAAGCAGGGATTTGTCCTGTTGTTCTGATGTAGTAAAATAAAGACATCTGTCTGTTGTGCACATGGCTCCAGATGTCTCCTCCTTTTGATTGTG
Source organism: Phoenicopterus ruber ruber (assembly GCA_009819775.1). NCBI lineage: Eukaryota > Metazoa > Chordata > Aves > Phoenicopteriformes > Phoenicopteridae > Phoenicopterus > Phoenicopterus ruber. The sequence continues at coordinate 180,819,035 of CM020215.1, read as the reverse complement.
TTGGCTTCATTCACCACATCCATCCATCTAGGACCTAAACAATTACCAACTGTTTCAGTTAGCTTGAATCAGCACAGAATACTGACATTTTTAAAAAGGACATCAATGGTAACATGAGGGCAAAATATTTTTTTAGGTTATATAAGAAGAAAAAAAATGAGGTTTTTCTGTCATCAGATAGTATTTAGATTACTTTGACATGCTATTTAAGAGTCACGATACCATATTCATACAATGCAAGCCATTCATATAATTGCATTTTGACTTCTCATAGGAATCTGAAGTGAAATATCAAATTTTTGACACTATATACAAACATGTCTCATACAAAAGCTGAGTGAGAGCATTTAGGGTCCAGCCTGAATGAAGAAAGAAACAGTAAGGGAACTACTTAGGACAGCATGTTCTAATGGAAGAAGGAGGTACATTTCTCATCCTTCAAAGCAGATTTGAATACAGAATCTAAAGGGTCATCTCTCTTTTACTATGATTCTATAATCCGGTTCTCAGATAGGTGGAACTAACTATGGGTTATATCATTTCTGTGGATGTGATGAATATTCCGGCACTTTCTAGTGAACCTTTCTGCTAAAATATGTTTGGAGGCCATTAGATTGGGAAAGTGTGTCCTGCAAACAGGTGGACCAGAATGATACTTGGTACAGACAGGTGATGCATTGGATGGAGGTGTTTCTTCTGGTTGATCAGTTTTCTTGAGCTCATAGCTCTGGGAACCACAAGTTGTCACAGGTGGAAGTAAGTGCCTGCCTTTACTTCATGTTTCATCTCTGAATGCAAAAGGTTTTATTAACCCTGCAACGTGCTGTGGTCCTATCAGAGCTGCAGTTCATCAGAGGATAAATAGCTCTCATACCTGACACTTGGACTGTAATTGTAATTCCATCACTGCACTGAGAAAACTTCGGTGCAGACTGATGACATTTGCTGTGCTAAGTTCAGCTATTGGAGAAGACAGTTTCTGAGCGGCTTATTACGACACAGTAAGAAAGTATGGTGCATGGAGAATATGTTCAGGTTGTGGAGGACCTGTGCCTGTGGCAGGTGCAGAATGAAGTATTTGTGCACGGACGTACCATCAAATAATTGTGGAATGTAGCAACTATTTGGAGACCATAAGAGGGATGCCAGATTTGAAAGAAAGCAGGAGGATTCACTTGCAATAATTCAGAGAAGCAGAGGATTAAAAAAAACCCCACAACTAGTTGAAATATATTTCAAAATGTCTGAAGTTTATCCTGACACTAGATTTTATATTCACTTGTCATGCTGTTTGCATTTACTTGTCTGCTCTTATAAATATTTTCACTATATGCATATTCTTATTAAAAAAAAAAATTGAAAGAAATCATTGTCATCTCAGGGAGAAAATAGATGACAAACATGTCACATGTTCATTTAAAGTTGAGATGTATACAGGAAGTGTACAGTTAAATGATGACTTCATAATTTTGCAATATCTGCTTTTGTCCACTTTCGTCACCCAACCAGTTAATCAAACTGAGGCATATTTCTGTAACCTTTCTAAGTTACTGAATGCTCTGGGGCAGTCCTGAGGCCAACATTTACAAAGTTTAAGGTGATCTGATATATTGTAAAATAAGGTCAGAACAATACGTTTCCTGTAACTTGCTACTTCCCTTTACTTTCTAAAATTTCCAGGTGGTGGGTTTTTTTTACATCAGATTAGGTAATGCTAAATAAATGATTTCAGAATAGAACTTGTCCAAAGTAAATCCCTAAAACATATGTTATATAGGTTACAGGCCCAGAACATCACCCTTTTCAGTCTACAGACCCACTCCTGTTGCACCTCTCTACAGGCTAATATAGATCAAACTTCTGATACTGTTTATAATGCTCTACCATTCATAGTAGTTGTAATATCCTATTCCCCTTTGCCCTCCATTTCTTGTTCAGAGGAAATCTGTGAAGTGAACTTTGAGAAGTTTCTGAAAGTACATCTTTCCAGGCAGAGATTATAGAGCTGGATTGAACCCTAAAATAAGGAATTTACCATTTACTTTCTGTTCACATTAAACCATTTTTCTTTCAGACACAGAAAAAATACTTACTGTATACAATATATTATTTCTACTGAGTAATATCACCAACTTACACGTCAACTGAACAGAATCTTCACTTATATCTCAGAAAGATTTCACTTTGTCTGATATAGGATTAGGACAAGAGGAAATGGCCTCAAGTTGCACCAGGGGAGGTTTAGATTGGATATTTGGAAAAATCTCTTCAGAAAGGGTTGTCAAGCATTGGAACAGGCTGCCCAGGGCAGTGGTGGAGTCACTGTCCCTGGAGATATTTAAAAGACGTGTAGACGTGGCACTTAGGGACATGGTTTAGTGGTGGACTTGGTAGTGATAGGTTAACGGTTGGACTCGATGATCTTGGAGGTCTCTTCCAACCAAAACGATTCTATGATTCTATGATATTAGTTGTAAAAGCAACTCTCTTTAAATCTGGCTACCTAAACTGAATTGTCTTTTAAAAGGATGATGATAGGAAGACAAAATCTTCTATGAGCACAGTACTCGTACTGTGACTATTAGATCACTACTGGTCAATGACCTGATTCATGTTTACCATGTGCACCTTGCATCTCCTTCTTTTGTGAGCTTCACTCATTTTTCTAAAGATTCATGATTCTCTTCTTAAAAGTACATAGGGCAGAGGGTGCATCTCTTCATGATGTCTTGTTGACAATATCCAGAATGAAGACCAAATGAACAAGCGTCTGAGGACAAATTCCAAGACAAATTAAAGGCATCTGAGAATGACCTGGGTTCATCAGGTCTAGGCAAATGACAAAAAAAAGATAAAAGGTACTTCCAAATAGCAAATACAATTTCCAGTCAATTATTCCTATCCATATACAAATAATCTGGTTCATTCTAGGGATGGGAATTTTTTAAAAAACAGAAAATCTAAAGAGGAGCATTGCCTCTTCCTTACAAGGCATTTGTTCAATTATTATGAAATATTTGCTATCCACCAGTCATAGTTACTGTTTTCTTCCTTGTCTGGAGAATGATAGCATTCATTTTGTAACAGCGGTGGAGTTCCCGTTGTCTGCCTTGCTACATCTCATCAATGTCAGAAATATTGAGTGTACTCTTTTTTTTTTTCCTTGTAAGCATTCTACATTACTTGTCTAGAATGGTATGATATAGTACTCCATTTCTAAATAGTTAGTCATGCCCAGTCTCACGTCCATCAAAGTGAATTTCTCTTAAACAAGTACTTTTTCCAAATGTGCTTAACCAGGTCAGGTAAATTCTACAGCGTAGGGCCAATTCCTAACTTAAATATTCTGGTATTGCTCCAGTTGATATAATTGAGACTGGCATACACATGTCATTCAGCATGGTAGAAATTTCCTTATTTTTAAATCTGCAGTTGGGAGAGCAAAAATTTTAATGTCTAGTGATATGTTCAGACAAGCACATTCAATAGAAAATATTTACTTTTTTTTTTTAAAAAAAAGGGCTGTCATTTTTATTTGTTGCTATGAAATGATTATTTAACTTGATTTCCTGGTAGTTCATTCTTCCTTACGCCTTTAGAGGCTAACTTCATACATCACAATTTATATAAATGTTGCATTTTTGTAGCGCAAGTACTAAATGATGCTTTTCAAATTACAGTAATAGATTGTATCCACCAATGTGCTTTATTTCTTGTTAACAAAATGGAAATGAGAATAAAGAGAATTGCATGACTGATTTCTTTGCTTTCTGAAACTCATTATACCAACTAATGTACATATGAAAACATCCCATTTAAGTTATTCTGAGATTTTTTTGTTATGCATCTAAACTAGATCCAATGTTTTGGATATCAGTAGATGCAAAGTATCAGCCATAAATCACAACTTAATCTTCAGATCTCAAAAGGCATGAAAGCAATTATTAGGCAGAGAACAGATTTACAGACTTATTCATTATTCAAAGTGCATACTCTTCTTCCATAGGCTAACATTTGCTGTGTAAGGGAAGACCAGTGGCTTTAATTTAAAACCAACTTTTGCTCAAACTCTAATGAAAACAATCTTTCTGCTTTTGTTCCTTTCAATGTTTTCTGTACCATTACAATATTTTTTCATAATCAGTTACTGAAGAGAATAAATAAGCTTTAAGATACAGAAACTGGCACTAGTGGGCACTCTTAATCCATGGTACCTCTGAAAACAATTATTCTGCAAAAAATAGATGTAAAAAGTCCTCCTAATGCAAAGAGAGAAATTAATATCACAGCAAAAAATTACTGTGGGCAAATGCTGAATAGCAACATGTTGTTAAGTGTTAAAGCCCAGGAATCCGGCCAGACTCTTTTCAGTGGTGCCCAATGACAGGACAAGGGGTCAACAGGCACAAACTGGAACACAGGAAGTTCTGCCTGAACATGAGGAAAAACTTCTTTCCTGTGAGGGTGACAGAGCCCTGGCACAGGCTGCCCAGGGAGGGTGTGGAATCTCCTTCTCTGGAGATATTCAAAACCCGCCTGGACGCAGCCCTGTGCAGCCTGCTCCAGGTGACCCTGCTGTGGCAGGGGGGTTGGACTAGATGATCTCCAGAGGTCCCTTCCAACCCCTACCGTTCTGTGATTCTGTGAAATTACCCTGGAAAAAAAGTAGTCAAATCCTAACTCAATAGTCTGCTGTCAACAGGATGAGTTGGTATATGACATCTGAGAGAAGCATTAGTAATGACAGACCAATCATAGCCCATTGAAAATATTCATCTACAACACAGCAAACTCCAAATAAGAACAATGCATTCCCTGTGCAAAAGAGACCTTAAGGAAAGAAGTAGGTCCCCAAACCACACTGACAGGAAAGGAGATTTGAAAGATAGTCTTTTTTGTAAGGAGGAGAGCAGATAGTGGGACCCAGAATGGACTTACATGAGATGGGCTGAGCTGACAGAGTGACTCTGTGCTCTGAAAAAGGGATATCCTGCTCTTGCCCAAAGCTCCTACTTGGGTCTCTGTCCTTCTCCTTGCCTGACCACACACTACATCATTTCAGTCTACTTGTTTGGCAGAAAGCTAATCCAACAAGCGAAACAGAAAATAGTTTTCTGACAGGCTAGTGAACTGAATCAACTTGCTATGTGATCAAGTAAATGTCAGGTCCAGCAAAAAAAGGAGGGGAACACAATATTCATGAATGCAGAAGGGTAAGAAGAAACAGAGGCATGGAGCTTCTTTCTTTGCAGTAACAGAGAGCATCAGCTTGACTCAACCATCTTGATAAAAGCAACCGTATGAGAGCAAGGGGAAGAAATGTAAAAAGACTTAACTTCCCATTTTAATGTCCCTACAAAAATCTTCAATATCCACAGTTTAAAAGTTAAGAAATGTGGCTACAGAATTCCCTCACTATATTTGTGTTTCTTGCCTTCATAGGATGTTAAGCTTCCTTAAGGACTTCAGCCAGTAGCTAGAGCTTGCCATACTTGGAGCAATCTGGGAAAGCAAACAAATGAACAAACAAAAAAAAAGAAATATAGCTACTTTGGGCGTTTGGAAGTTTGCTATCAGGTATACATAACAAAACTGAACTGTACTGTTGACAAACCCATCCCTTTGATGTTCTAATCAAAGAGAAGGCTTATATCACATAATAAAGAACAGTAAGATGAGAGATAAAAAGAAAGTTGTTTTCCTTCTGTTTACTACACTTCACAACATTAAGGCATTTGTTATATGAAATGCCAGTCTTTGAAATGTCCTCTCCAAATAAATCACTATCGGACAAGTCTTGTGACCTCCCTAGTAAGAACCATAACTTTTGAAATTCATAACAAATAATTATGATATGCTTATATTAGGAAAAATTTCTTCACCAAAAGGGTTATCAGGCACTGGAACAGGCTGTCCAGGGAAGTGGTTGAGTCACCATCCCTGGAGGTATTTAAAAGACGTCTAGATGTGGCACTTAGGGACATGGTTTAGTGGTGGACTTGGCAGTGGTAGGTTAACGGTTGGACTCTATGATCTTGAAGGTTTCTTCCAACCAAAACGATTCTATGATTCTATGATTAAGAAAGTTGCTGAACACAGGGTAACCCCACTAACATTTCTATGGCAATAGACCTTGCTGTAACTATCTGCATCACACCATAAAGTTGTGACAATGGTGGAAACATGGTCTGCGGACTCCAAAAATGATACATATCCACCGAGACAGAAATTCCAACAGAGAGTGAAGTGTTGTGTCATCGTCTTGCTTCGTTACTCTGCTGCAGAAGCTGCTGACACTATTGGAAAGGCTGCCTCAGACACTGCTTGTAAATTTGGGAGAGGAATCTGATCTCTACCCCTGAAGTACATTGAAATTCAGCTTTTATTTGCCATCTTGTTTACTCTTTACTTAAGCCTATGATACTTCATCTTCCTTTAACAAATTATTTTACTTATTCTGAACAACTGTTAAGTCACAGATTTGTTTCTTGCACTGGGCTCCCTAGTACAAGAGAGACATGAAGCTACTGGACAGAGTCCAGCGAAGGGCCACTGAGATGACTAAGGGATTGGAGCATCTCACATATGAAGAAAGGCTGAGAGAGCTGGGATTGTTTAGCCTAGAGAAGAGAAGGCTTAAAGGGATGTCATCCAAATGTATCAATATCTGATGGGAGGGTTATAAAGAGGGTGGAGCCAGGTTCTCCTCAGTGGTGCCCAGTGACAGAACTAGAGGCAACGGGCACAAACTGAAACACAGGAGGCTCTGCCCAAACATCAGGAAACACTTTTTTACTGTGATGCTGACTGAGCACTGGCACAGGTTGCCCAGGGAAGTTGTGGAGTCTCCATCCTTGCAGATGTACAAAAACTGTCTGGACATGGTCCAGGGAAACTAGCTCTAGGTGACCGTAGTTGAGCTGTGGTGTTGGACAAGATGATGTTCAGAGACTTTCCAACATCAACCATTCTGTGATTCTGTGATTCTCATAATTATTGAACCACATCTACGTAGCGGAGGTGCAGTATCTAATTCATGTGTTTCGCAAAAGGAACGATGTTGAAAGAAGTTAGTACTGCTATTAAAGAGGGACATATATTACAGAGGAGACTTTGAATGGAGGTTAATACTGTAACAGAACATGGGGGCATAGTGGCATAAATGTTATAATTATTACTGCTATTGTTGGAAACAAGGCTAATCCCATTACATTTTTTCAACTTTAAAAAAAAATATATTACACTAGAAAATTAGTTTTGCATGGGCATTTATTTGCTTTCTTGTAACTGGAACATTGTCTTGATTAACTGATCAAAAATACTGTAATAAAAATAAGAATTTTCTGTTCTGTTTTATACCAAGGGAATTTGGACTGGTATAAAATAGATTACATTATGTAAATGAACTGCTGTGCAAATAATCCTGCATAATTAAATTTGTAACTATAAACTATAATTGTTTAAACAAATCCATCTACACTACTTTTATTGAGTGTTGAATATAAAATAACACTGATAAAAATTGACATCTAACAAATATTTGAATATTTTATAACTTGCTAGACTGTAGCAGTTTTCATTTTTTTCAGCTATTTTTGTCATGGAGTAGAAATTTCTTTGATGGTCATATGGAAAGGCCTTGCTGAAGTTTTTATTTATGCTACATTCTTTGGGGGAAGGCAATTGGTTAGATTTGCATTAGACAAGTAAGTAAAGAGTTAAATCTCTGTGAAGACCTACTGATTTCTCTCTTACAGAATCATCTAAAGCAATGGAACCTTATTAAATAAATATTAAAAGGTTATTCTTTATACTGGAACAAAGCTAGAATTGGTGCATTCTGCATTGTTTCTAATAAGGAACTTACTTTGTAGGAACTTTGTAGTTCCAATTTCTTCCAAAATAAATAAGTAGACAAGCAAGTAACACATTAATTAAGATATACCCGTGTTGACTTTTTACTGTTACAGTCTTTTTATAGGCTGCTTCATCATTTACCTTCTGGGATATTTCTTAGTTACATGGCATCCTGCAGGGCTGACTGCTGAGATTGTTTGGCTGTGCAGAAATCCACATCAAACTTTGAAAAACAACCATTTGAATTCCCTTTTTCTTGCAAACAAGGGAAGTAGAAGATGAGGGCTTGTACCTAGCTAGGTCCCAACACAGCATGCTTGAACTCAGAACCATTCTAGTTACAGTAGACTAAACATAGTTATATTGAGCATTAAATGAGTCTCTACGTTAAACGCTGTTGTCTGCCCTTCCTGGCATGGGTTTGAGAGTTCTGGCTAGCAGGAGCTTCCAGGAAGCTCTGTCAGAAGTCAGGAGAAATTAACTTGCTTTCTATTGATGGAGGTTCGACATTATCCCAATCCATGAATGAATGAAATTTAACTAGTTATTAAAAAAGGTCTGCCTGCTACAATCTGTACCAGTAACTCCAATTGCTTTTAACACTGACTTGACTTTCCGGGGAAATTTTTCCTGAGAGAAACAAGGCCTTTACGTTGTAAATACTACCCTGTCTAGTAGAAGTCCTTCAGTACCACTGGTACTGGTGCCATGCAATTGAGTTCTGAACCCACTGTCAGTGGCCAAGAAATAGTAACAAATCACTGTATGACATATATAATCAATATTTACATCCATAGAAAAAAATCAAGTTTTTGTTTTTAATATTACAAACACTTTTGTTGTGTTATTTTGTGATGTTTTGGGGGGTAAAACTCAGTGTCAGTAGAAGGGATTGTTTTTCAGCATTTCAGTTCCCTTTGTTTCACTTGCTACTGGATGTATCAGAATATCCCTGATCTATATTAGTTTCTAATATAATTCTCTAAGTCTGTATCCGTTTGGAATAGAGTTCATTTAGCCTTTGCAACGTATCATGCAAAGGTTTCAGTCCACTTTGCAGCCATATGTTTCACTGTTTTATGTGAGGTTTTTTGTTTCATTTGTTGTTAATACATCTTAGTATTTTGAAAGGTTATTGATAAGTTTACCTGTTTCTTTTTTGCATCATTGTCTTCAGTTACTATCAAATGCACAGTTCAACCAACTCACTTTGTTGAATTTGAACAAAAAAATTGGAATAAAATGATTTGTCAACATCTGTTATGACAGAGGAGCAAAGTCATTTTAGAAGAGTTTGTATATCTGTCTGTTAGCATAAATAGAAATGAAAAAATTGTATTAAATAGCTTATCTTTCAGACATGATGCATTTTTGCAATATATTACTTTGGCTATTTGGTCAAATATTCTCACTATCTAAAAGGCTGTATTAGGTTTTGGGTTTGCTTTAAATTGAGCATTGCAATACACCTATGAATTATTATTTTCACATGTAGAAAATAAAGAGAGCCGGCTACAAAAATAAATTCAGAAAAATCTGAGTGTAAATCTTGGTCCCATTAGAATCAAACTAAATTTTATCCTTTTATTTTTGATTTTTAAATTTTAATTTTAATTCAAACTCACGATGTTCTGGGTGTTAGCCATTGTGCTGATATCATAATACATTATATCATTGCAAAAATTATAACACCCTTCCAACCAAAACAAAACACTCAACTCCCCCCAAAATCAATTGTTAAAGTATTTTGCATAAGTATCAAGAAAAATAATCAAATCAAACCCTAACATTTAATGTAGGCTTGGTTCCCCAAAACAAATCAACACATCAGCAACATTTCATTGTTTTGATTATTATTGAAATCAAGGATGGTGTAGAATTGACTTGTATATATATGAGCACAGACATTGATTTATTTAACTAATATTCACACTAAGCGTTAGTAAAGAGTCAAGGTAAGACATTGGATCTTTTTGATCTTTTCTGATATTATAGTTGTTTGCATAAAAATAACAAAAAAAACCCAGTGCTGACCAGTAAAAAATCCCAGCTGATTTACAGAGCAGTTTCTATATAAGGAATTACATTTTGCCATTACACTGCCTTTTACATTTTTTTTTTCTGTGAGACTGACTAGGCTCTGTCATGTGAAGGTTATTTAGATACATTTTTTATTTTTCCTTTAAGATGCAAGTTTAAGAGAACAGTCTTCAGTGTAGGCAAAATGTTTAAGAATTTTTTATTCATTACTGACAATAAAGATTAACTTGATTCTTTAAGAAAATTGATTACTTAATCAGTTAGATTAGAAATTGATTACTTAACCAACTAAATTTTACATTAAAGTAGCTACAGGTTTTGGTTGTCCTATTTTCAATCCATAGCAAGCATCTGACTCCAATATTCTTGGCTATTTGAGTCATTTTTTAACTTTTTTTTTAAGTTTGTATCACTCATCTACGAAGATTTGACAAAAAAGATACTTAAAATTAAGGTTTTAGGGAAATAATTAGATAACAGATGAGAGTTTATGGAATCTGTTTTCTACAGTTATTTGATTCTGAGGTAGAATTCTGATCTTAAGCAAATATATAAAAATGTTGTGATACAATAAATTACGTGATAAGTAAGTTAAGTGCCGAGTAAGTTAACACAAATCTGAATTAAATATCTTCATTTTTGTCATGCTGTGATATAGTTCAGAGCCAGTGTTTTATATTCTTCTTATGCCTAAAAAAATCTTCAGTGAAAAAGTCCCCACAAAAGACCTTAAAATTCATCCTCCTGCATGTATTCAAAATGTCTCGTTAACATCATTCCCTGAAACGATGTTAATAATGTATCCACCGGAACCTGGGAACCACTGGTTGTAAGGATGATGATTATTTTTGGTAATGAAGTTTTTTCCTATGTGAATTTTAAAAACAAAACTCTGTGAACATAAAATGCACAGGAGATCCAATTCTATTCCTGCTTCCACTGAAGTCAGAAGAACAGAGAATGGCTGTCAAGGTACACAAACCAAATTGTCAGTAATATCCAATCAAGGATGTTATTAAGGTGTCAGAGACTTAGAATTTCAAAAATGTGTATGATTTTTATTTCTAGTTATGTGCCATCATTCTAATTGTGTCAACAGTAGATCTAATTCCAGTTTAGTAGTGTCAGTTGGGCATTCTAAGATCATTTACCATCCTTTGAGCTGCATCTCCTGTGCCCAAATTTCTGTGACTGAGAGTTTTTCTTGCCATTAATTAGAGAGCTATCTTTATCATTGCTATTTAGACTTCACATAAGGTTATGAGTTACGCCTGTAACCTCTTTTTGTTGGTTTTTTTTGCTTATCCCATTTAACATGGATTCTGAAGAACAGTTAAAGTTTCATAATTGTTGCTAATAGCCAATAAAGTATTGAATTCTTCTGAAGAAGATACAGTACCTAATTTATCTGTTTTGTTTGGTTTTGTTTTTTTTTTTTTAAATAATATATTTTGAAAGTCATTGCTTTTGTTTTTATCATTGTTATTATGTGTCTATGAGGATGGAAGCAGACAGACTCCAACCTCCTTTTCTCATGTTTCTAAACAGCTGATTTGGACTGTGAGTGTTGATCTGCTTGAGGCTCCACAGAGGGATCTGGACAGGCTGCATCAATGGGCCAATCGTATGAGATTCAACAAGGCCAAGTGCCGGGTCCTGCACTTGGGTCACAACAACCCCAGGCAACACTACAGGCTTGGGGGGGAGTGGCTGGAAAGCTGCCTGGCGGAAAAGGACCTGGGGGTGTTGGTCGACAGCTGGCTGAATATGAGCCAGCAGTGTGCCCAGGTGGCCAAGAAGGCCAACGGCATCCTGGCCTGTATCAGAAATAGTGTGGCCAGCAGGAGTAGGGAGGTGATTGTCCCCCTGTATTCGGCCCTGGTGAGGCCGCACCTCGAGTACTGTGTTCAGTTTTGGGCCCCTCACTACAAGAAAGACATTGAGGTGCTGGAGCGTGTCCAGAGAAGGGCAACGAAGCCGGTGAAGGGTCTAGAGCACAAGTCCTATGAGGAATGGCTGAGGGAACTGGGGATGTTTAACCTGGAGAAAAGGAGGCTGAGGGGAGGCCTTATTGCTCTCTACAACTCCCTGAAAAGAGGTTGTAGAGAGGTGAGGGTCGGTCTCTTCTCCCAAGTAAAAAGCTATAGGACAAGAGGAGACGGCCTCAAGTTGTGCCAGGGGAGGTTTAGATTGGATATTAGGAAAAATTTCTTTACTGAAAGGGTTGTCAGGCATTGGAACAGACTGCCCAGGGAAGCGGTTGAGTTACCATCCCTGGAGGTATTTAAAAGATGTGTAGATGTGGCACTTAGGGACATGGTTTAGTGGCAGACTTGGCAGTGTTAGGTTAACATTTGGACTCGATGATCTTAGAGGTCTCTTCCAACCAAGATGATTCTATGATACTATGATTGTGTTAGCTGATGAGAAACAAGGTGTATCAGCTCAGATGTCTCCTCACATTTTTATACCTGAGAAGAGCTGTCTACTTTTTTCCTCATTATTTCTTTGCAAGACAAGACAGAAAAATTCTTCATTTCTAGCATCTAAAATGTAGAGGGAAGTTACTGATCATTTGTATGAGCTATTTGTAGTATATATAAAGAAGAAAAAGAAAGTTGTTTCAAGGCAGGTGTCAGGGAGGTACACCAAAAAAACTCCACACAGCTAAACTCAAACAAACTTTTAATTCACAACTGAAACCAAACAACCAAAACTAACAAAACAACAAGGTAACCAAATGACACTCCGAGAACATTTAACAAGTTACAGGTTCGATATACCAGTCGGGGATGTTATTACTGCACGGCAAAACACGAGAATGATGGTCCAGGGTGTGCACACACCCTCACACACAAAAGGGAAACTCTCACTCAAGGATATCCAGAAGAATAAGAGCGCTCACCGAAGCAGGGGGGGGTGTTCAGGTTCAGGTTCACTCAAGGATATATCCAGAAGAAATCACTCACCAGAAGATGGCGAGAGCACTCAATCCCGGGAAGTTGCCTTGGGTGATGTCTCAGCCCAAGGGGAAAGTTGCCAATCACAGGCCCCGCTGCTCTGAGGAAAACCACTTGAAGGGGGCTCTTTGGCGGGGGCTCCTTTTATAGCCGGGTCGGATCTGAGCTGTGGTCATTTATGGTCAGCGTTCCAGAAGCTTCTCTCAGCCAGGGCACGCCATTGGCTGAGGGCCCTGTCTGCCCACCCAGGGGTCCCAGTATGGTCAGAGGTCTAGACGTTTCTCTCAGCTGAGGCCCGCCATTGGCTGGGAGCCCTGCCGGTCAGCCGAGGGGTCCCGCCTCTCCCACTCCCACCACAGGGAGCAGGGGTGGTTGACACCTGAGCTGAGGTGTGTGAGTGACAGCTGCCATGGCAGGGCACTGGAGGCGTGGAAATGAGGCGTGAAAAGGAGCCATCAGCTGCTGCCCTGAAGGCCTCTGGCCCTGACCAGGGCAAGTGTATCTGCCACAGCAGGCTATTTCAAATAAAGGTTAGTCAAGTCAAGAGAAATTACCACTATAGTTTTTTGTATCTTGTGTAGTTAAATGTGATCTGTCCTAAGCAGATGACATCAAGCTGAGTGGTGCAGTTGATACGCTTGAGGGAAGAGAGATAATCCAGAAGGACCTTCATAGGCTTCAGGAGTGGGCTCTTGTGAATCTCATGAATCCTCAAGATCCTGCACCTGGGTTGGGGCAACCCTCAGTATCAGCACAGACTAGGGGATGAATGGATTGAGAGTAGCGCTGTGGAGAAGGACTCGGGGATATTGACAGACGAAAAATTGAATATGACCCAGCAACGTGTGCTTGCAGCCCAGAAAGCCAATTGTATCCTGTATACTGGAGTTAACAGTTGCGTGCATTTTATCATTGCTGGGTTATTTTGTGTTAGGAAAGGAAGCATCCTAAAAGAAAAACAAACTGGGTAAAGCAAACATTGCTGAAAAGAGGCAATGTTTACTTCCTAATTAACTTTCCATATATGCACACACACATACACAAGCCAACTTAAGAAAATTTTTATCTACTCAATAGGGCTGGATACAGGCTCACCTACAATATAACTGAGGCCTAGCCTAGGAGCATGAGTCTAAGGAGCTTGAACGTCACTCCTGGGCCCACAGGTTGGGGTCCCAGGTGAGGATGGTCAGGGCAATCAAGGCCTGTTAGTGTATTAACTTACTTCATTATAGCCACACATTGCAGAGAGGGCAAATAGGTTTTCTTAAATGTCGTGATGCTTCTATACAGCTGACTATAACAATTAAAAAAGGAAGCAGTCAGAAATCACCAGAGGGGATGGACTTTATATCCAAGGTAATACTCAGTGTCTCACAAAATAGGGCAGGCTCAGCAGATTGTACAAAATTACTTTGCAACTTTAATGATGGAGCCTGTAACACTAAACTTTGGTGCTGAATTGCTTTGTTCTATTTTCAATGCTTTGTGTTTTTTCTTTCTGTTGCAAACAACCTCAACCCGCTACTACTTTTTATATTCATTATTATGATGAACAAGAGAAAAATAAAATGAGAGAAATTTGCAAAGGCTGTAGTGGAAGAGCTTTTGCAAATAAAATTATCTGAATTTGGATTTTTCTAAAGTTTCTGGGCCCTAACTCCATTCATGCTTAGTACTTCGCAGTATAAAACGTGGAGGGAGTTGTACTACAAAGGTACCTGAAGATACCCAATTGTGAGGTTTGGGGTTTTTTTTATCTATTTTAATATTGTTTATGCCTCTATCATGAGTATGTTTTGTTGCAGATCAATTAAACAAAAGATGAATCCTACTGCAGCACTGGAGAAAGCACATAACCTTTATGGAGGGTACAACTTAAAGTAATTGTCAAAATGATCTTTCTTTCCTTTAAGGTTTTTGATCAAGATGCAACACAGGTGGACAAAGTTTTCATGCATAACAGTGATATGGGTATGAAAACTGGTTTAGTCTGACTGTGTTCTTTTTTGGAAGTTCCCATAAGCAAAAGACAGGGTGGGACTGAGCTGCCTAGAGCAGTTGAGCAGACAGCAATTCAAAGATAGGTAGAAATACTTCATTTTCAGCAGGCTCGTGTAGTGGCCAGTACTAGCTGGACACACTCTTTCAAATACACAGAGCCATAAGAATCTAAACACTGTTGCTTCTGAAGGACTTTGTAACAATTGCCTGAACACTCTTACACTGAGGGCTTCTATGAAGAAATATTTATTTTTAAAATGATCCTCCTTCAAAAAAAAAAAAATCAAGTTATCAATACTCTTTTAGAATTGATGAATATGAACATTTAAAAATAATTACAGAATTCCACTGAAAGGTGACCATATGACCCAGGGCTGGCCTCTGAGATTGTTTTTGCAGCAATTACTCAGTGCTCAATAAAGCGCAACTACTGATAAAACTCCCTCTTCCTAATAACATACGCACATATTGTTTTTGCTGAGTTCCAGAATTAAGGGCCTTTCACAAGTTTCTTGACTAGCTGCCTTTAGCTGGTACATGTATTTAACTAGAGGTGATAATGAGAATGCAGCAATGAAGGGTGCTAAGGATACTTGTCATCATGTATTTCTTCCTATGCTTCATGTATTCTTTAGTCAGCACCTATCACTCACGCTACCAGTTAAAAGAAGAATGTTTTTAAAGGGTTGTCATGAAAATACAAAGGCAAAGGTTTATTTTTGTCCGAGATTTTTGTTGAGCTTTTCTGTTAAACATGTAGGAAAGATGGAGTTAATCTGATGCATGCTATTACTAAATGTTGAAACTGTTATGTGTGACTTCTGCATGTGACTAAGAGCCACATGTACAGAAAGAGTGCAGAAATGAAACTGATTTGTGGAAATTAGTTCAAATGGTGCCTACACATTTGAGATCTCTAAGGTTGAGGGTGGCAAGCATGCAGGCTAAGATCCAAAGACACACACATCATGATATTCATAAATTCAGTCTAATTTGACAGAAAATAAAATACAGGAACATTACTCTACAAGCATACGTATTTTTGTCATAGGATTGCTTAAAAATAGTGGCTGGTAAAACAGGACTTGTGCTACAAAAAAAGAATCATACCTTTAGTCAGTCCTTTGTTAATGTAGCAACTCCCACTTTCATCAGATAGGAGCGACATCCCCAGGGATTCCTCTGACAAAAGCGTCCCCCAGAACTGGGAGATCACCCAATTACAATTTAAAGAAACTTGCAGCCAAGATGGCTGGCTAAAGACAGAAGGCTCTTAGAGTGTTAGGAGAAAAGAAAGAAAGAGTGAAAGAGAGAGAGAGAGAGAGAGAGAGAAAGTAAGGGAGGCGATGGGGTGTCTCTTTTTCATATGAATAAAGTATGGATTACACCTGCCCTTAAGTTCTGTGGTGGGTGGAGTCAAGGTCCCTGGTGCTGGGCTTGGACCTGCTTTCGTTTCATCCTTTCTTCTTTTTCTCTCTCTCTCCCCCTCCTTTTTCCTATGTGCAAACTCCATATTTATATGAAAAAAAAAAAAAATCTTACACTGATTTTTATGGATTCTCGTCAGATTTACATATGTTAACAAAAAGGTGCTCTTAAAAGCTCTGTTTTGGGCAATACCAGCAAAGAACAGAAGATTGCTGTTAAACCTGGGCTGAGAATGGGGAATAGCATATAGCTGCTTCTGTGATCCGGGAGACAGTTCCAGAGAGCCTTGGAAAAGGATTTCCTTGGAAATCCTTCTCAGAGCAGGATCCTCAAGAGCCACCAGCTCTTTCCATCTCCTTCTAGGAGTTGTTCTCCTGGCAGTTGTCCACAGAAGGAGGTTGTAGTATCACGCCTGGAAGGAGAACTGCATGATCATGCATTCCCATTCCAGGTCCATCATAGGTATTGCCCCTCCTGAGCTAGCATAGAGAGCAGCCCATTGATACAGAAGCATTTGAGATGGACGGCTGATCAAGCCCATCTACTCTTCTCCACTGCTAACAGCTGCTACCCAAGAGCCACTCTTGCTGTTCAACGCTTCCAGCTCCCATCTGAGCTTCTGCTTCAGCCAGCATGGCTGTGAGTCACTAGATTGCCAGGGCGCAAGCCAGGAGTGTTGCTTACAAGACGGAGTGATCAGCTTCATCTTTACCCTTTCTTTCAGCTTGGTAAAGAAGTGTTTAGAGTTAAGAAAGGGGCATATGGAGTTAACAGATGAATTATCAACAGCGCTAAGGTTGTCAAAGATACTTTTTTGTTTTTCCTTTCTCTTTGTCCTTAGGCTTTGCCCTCGGTAACTTAACTCAATTGTGCGCTGCTATGCGCGAGTAAAATTTCTTACACAAAAACTATAACAATCTCAGAAAACAGTATAATGTTGTTAGAAAAGTAATAAAATAATCCTTGTATCTCTATTTATGTCCATTCAGTTCTGCAGCTCATGAACTGTGGCTGTAGTAGTCTAGCAGTTATTTTATTTATTTTTTTGAACCAGTACCTTATCGCTTGCAACACTGACATTTTAATTCTCAGAAATAAATAGACAGTAACATATATTTAACAGAAGGAAACATTGTCACTTTCATGTTTTGCTGTGAAAGTAATTTTTTAGAGGTTTAGGAATTCTTGAGGGGAAAAAAAAAAGAAAATAAACACTGAAGATTACTAATGCATACCACAGGCATCTCATTCTTCTTCCTGCCATTTGTGAAACTCTGAGACTGCCTGACTTAATGGATTGATGACATCTCTTCTCATCTATGTAGAAATGCCTCTAATCTTGCAGTAATATGTATTACATCAGCTACAATCAACAGTAGAGGTCAGGGTTTTCCCCCTCTTTTTATTATTATTATTATTTATTTATTTAATATGTAGCCTAATGGTCTGTGAGAAACAAACTCTCTGGGAGTATTTTATGAAGTCAAACACAATTTCTGAGTAGCATGGGCTCTACTAGAAATAAATAGGCAATACTATTTACTGTGAGGTGCAATCCAAATCTTACAGAAGGCCAAGTGGGACTGGTAACTTGTAAAATGTCTGGCTGATACACCAGAAGGCTGTGCTGCCATTCAGCGAGACCTAGACAGGCTGGAGCGTTGGACAGAGAGGAACCTCATGAGGTTCAACACAGGCAAGTGCAGGGTCCTGCACCTGGGGAGGAATAACCCCATGCACTGGTACAGGTTAGGGGTTGACCTCCTGGAAAGCAGCTCTGCGGAGAAGGACCTGGGAGTCCTGGTAGACAACAAATTCACCATGAGCCAGCAATGTGCCCTTGCGGCCAGGAAGGCCAACAGCATCCTGGGGTGCATTCAGAAGAGTGTGGCCAGCAGGTCAAGGCAGGTTCTCCTTCCCCTCTACTCTGCCCTAGTGAGGCCCCATCTGGAGTACTGTGTCCAGTTCTGGGCTTCCCAGTTCAAGAAAGGTGAGGAACTACTCGAGGGAGTCCAGCGGAGGGCCACGAAGATGATTAAAGGACTGGAGCATCTTTCCTATGGGGAAAGGCTGAGGGAGCTGGGGCTGTTCAGCCTGGGGAAGAGAAGACTGAGAGGGGACCTCATCAATGCTTATAAATATCTCAAGGGCGGGTGTCAAGAGGATGGGGACAGACTCTTTTCAGTGGTGCCCAGCGACAGGACAAGGGGCAACGGGCACAAACTGGAAAACAGGAAGTTCTGCCTGAACATGAGGAAAAACTTCTTTCCTGTGAGGGTGACAGAGCACTGGCACAGGCTGCCCAGGGAGGGTGTGGAGTCTCCTTCTCTGGAGATATTCAAAACCCGCCTGGATGCAGTCCTGTGCAGCCTGCTCTGGGTGACCCTGCTGTGGCAGGGGGGTTGGACTAGATGATCTCCAGAGGTCCCTTCCAACCCCTACCATCCTGTGATTCTGTGATTCTGTGAATGCATTGCAGAATTTTTGTCATATTTTCTGAAGAGTGTGGTTTAACCACCTCAGCATTTTTATTTCTGGACATAGTAAAATCTTTAAAGTCCACACAAATGAAAAAACATAGAAAATAACAGGAGTTCACACAGCATATTATAAAAAGGGAAATAAATAAGCAAATATAAGAGAATTTATTTCACCAAGACCATAATATTGTATGATGCCTAGTAATAATTGCAGCTTTAATAATTAGGCAGTATCAGGGAGAACTGACATCTTTTTCATAGTGAATTAAGAAAATTTAAAAAAAAAAGACAATTATTTTAGAATTAAACATGTAGAATACTAGAACATTGCTCCAATTTTTTCCAAAAAAAATGTTTGCGTAATTAAGACAGAATTCTGACATAATTAGACTATCTTAGTAGACATTTTAGAGTCTCACAGCCTATGATAGAGTTATTCAAAGGATGGAGGAAGCATTTGTACTTTTTGTAAAAACTTCATTTTATCTTGAGCTGGAATCCCAGATTGGCGTAAAATTGTCTAAGTAAACATAATTCTGAGGGATGACATCATAAAAATATCTTTATAAATCTTTGTGGTTTTTTTGTTTATCTACATGTTAGAAAACTATTCAAAATGATTTATTCTTCAGACTTCACAGTCCTAATAATGGTAGAAATGTTAATAAATACCCCTCTTTGAGCTAACTTTTCTCAGTCAGTTCTTTAAAAGTCATGGAAACAAGTTTGTCATTAACTTAAGTTGCCAAATTGGGATTTTAATGTACTTGTGCCAAGAGAAGAAGTATATGTGCCTCCAAGAGCCAAAATCGACAGCAATATGTAATGATATATATTAGAGAGCAGCTTTTTTTCTTCTTGATTTTTCCACAGGAAAAATCATTGGGCATCTGTCATTTCATCTTGAAAGTTGTAATCATCTAAATGTCATTTAAAATATAATACCAGCTATTAATTTCTTTTTGAATATTATTTATTCTCAGGAAAATAGCAAAGCAAACCAAAAGAAGCTTGTTATTTTGTTTTTCCAAGTAAAGTTTTGCAATAACACCAAAAAAACCCCACTGCTTAAGGTTTTTCTGTATTTTGGTTTTATCTTTTTTTTTTTTTTTAATACCAGTAAACACAGGGAAGGATAAGAAGCGGGTTAAATACAAAGTCAAATAGCTTTTATGAAGCAGAGTTCATTAGTTATGGTCAGTTTTATAGAAATAGTAATAAAATCTAATTTAAACTTTAAAGAACATTTGCAGTTGAATCTCTCTAAATACTTACATAATAAAAACTTTTTAATTAAAAAAATCTTTTTAAATTATAGAAATTGTTAATTATGACACGAGTATGAAAATAGAGATGGGGTTATTCATTTCAGTCTTTCAAAGAAGATGTGAAGAACTGCATCAAGAACAGTGGGGGGTTTTGCATTTTCTTATGTGGCATATGTGCATCCTCACTCATTATCTGTGCTGTATGTATGCCCTGGTTTTGACTGGGATAGTTAATTTTCTTCATAGTAGCTAGTATGAGGCTATGTTTTGGATTTGTGCTGAAAACAGTGTTGATAATACAGGGATGTTTCCGTTACTGCTGAGCAGGGCTTACACAGAGTCAAGGCCTTTTATGCTCCTTACTCCACCCCACCAGCGAGTAGGCTGGGGGTGCACAAGAAGTTGGGAGGGGACGATGAATTTTGCCTTCAAAGTGCTCATTTTTATTTAGCGACCATATAGGCTGACCCATTCATATGTAAACATCAACAGTTCAGGTGTCTAAATTTGATGAAAATGTTTTATCTTATCTTTGATATCATGAGAGATTTGTATCAAATGGCAAAAATACTTTAATTGCTATTGTAGCCCTGTATTGTAGTATTGCCATTGTTAGCCACTAGCCGTACTGGGTCTGTCTGGGATGGAGTTAATTTTCTTTACAGTAGCTTGTATGGTGCTGTGTTTTGGATTTGTGATGAAAACAGTGTTGATAACACACTGACGTTTTAAGTATAGCTGAGCAGCACTGGCACTGTGTCAAGGCCTCCTCTGTTTCTCACACTGCCCCACCAGCAAGGAGGCTGGGAGTGCACAAGAGGTTGGGAGGGGACACAGTTGGGACAGCTGACCCCAACTGACCAAAGGGATATTCCATACCATACGATGTCGTGCTCAGCAATAAAACCTCAGGGGAAGGAGGAGGAAGGGTGGGACATTCAGAGTTATGATGTTTGCCTTCCCAGGTAACTGATACGTGTGATGAAGCCCTGCTTTCCTAGAGATGCCTAAACACCTGCTGGCCAATGGGAAGTAGTGAATGAACTCCTTATTTTACTTTGCTTGCCTGCACACCTATTAAATGTGCACACCTATTAAATTGCCTTTATTTCAACCCATGAATTTTCTCTCTTTTGCCTTTCCGGTTCTCTCCCCTGTTCTGCTGGGAGAGTAGGTGACTGAGCAGCTGGATAGGTGCTGAGCTGCTGGCCAGGATCAACCCACCACACTAGTCATAAGCTCTATATTGAGCTTGCAAGGTCCCAGGACTGAGGCCTGTCAGGCCTGGTCTGCCTGACTTTCTCTAAAAGAACACTGGCTCATTTGCTTTACTTCTGTTTGTCTTTGATGGTGGAGCCGTAGTCTTACACGGATAGCCGTAACAAGCAGTTATTTTGTGCAGAGTGAGATGTTTATGACAGTAACATAGCGATGTTGTGTAGTGGTGTGAGAGCGGAGACCTTGAGGCGTGGAGACACAGGATGAGGCCCCGAGGAGTGTGAGTGTGGAACGATAAGACAACAACTCACCAGTGCTTTATTAAAGAAATGCAGACCTGGAGCTGGATAAAACTGGTCTTAAGGGAACCAAGGATAGCAAAGTAGTATGTAACATGCATTAAGGGATACCATACATAGGAAAAGCAAACGTAACATGAAGCTGCAGACCAATGAAAAAAAAAACAAAGGTGTAAAAGCATGTTAGAAAACATACAAAAAATAGCCCCAGGTGAATCCTAGAGTGAGGAAGAAGAAACTGTCAACATGATCATCATATTCCTCCCTGGCAAAAATCTCCACATATTGACAACTCACCATATACCCCCAGCCCACTACCACCAGAATAAAACCACAGACCTTACGATCCCAAGGACCAGGGGAAGGATGTGCATATCATCAGGAAAAAAGGTAGAAACTAAGTGTGTGTATAACAATTTTAATTGTATTATTAGTATTAGTGATACTTTTTTAATATAGAAGTATTCTTTTTTTTTTTGTGCAATAATTGAAATGATTCTTGGTTGAGACTCCAATTATATCTTGGTTAAGGTTCCAATTATACTACCACTAAATTCTTGGCTTTATATATAAAATGTGTTTCCTCTTTTTTCATCAACAAAATTTTGAGTGTTACTGCTATTTATTTCAACATTAGTAATATTGTACATTAATATGGAGGCAAAGATACCATAAGTAACAGATCAAAAATGTGTCACTGCTTGAGAATACAGGAAAGATAGATTTAGATTTTCTTTCAAAGGAATATGATCTCTGTCTTTAAACATCATTTTTAGAGTATTGGAATATATTAGAGTGCGTGCTCCCTTATAACATCCCAATGTTTCTCCTGCTATTTCAGGTCTCTCATGAAAATCTATAAAGTCTAATAAGGATCTAAGATTATCTGGATGAAGCAAGAATGTAGATAATAAAAAACATGGAAATTACATTAAAACTAACCAACCAACCAAAAAACCTCTACTGTTCTCCATAGAACCCTTGATGTCCTCCAGCTACATGCAACCAAAAGGCAGTCAGATGCCATGCTGCCTCAGCATAGTTATTTGGAAGCTGGGACACAAAGAAAAGACATTCACAGGAGATTCAACTCCAGCAGTTTCCCTACTCATAGGACAATTTATTTTACTTTTTCTATGAAGATTTCATTCTCTTCTGATAACAGCTTGCCCACCATCCCTTTCATCCAACAGGAATTTTGTAAAAAAAAAAAAAAAAAAAGGTCTATCTTTTGGCTGAAGAGGCTTTAGAAATACATTCAGTCTGAAAACTAAATTGATGTCATGGACACCTTTTCAACATTCAAAAATCCAAATCTTCATTTAACTTTTACATTTGATCTGCACAACATAAACACTGCTGTTGCATTTTTGTCCTACAGTGAGATCAGTTGTCATTACTATACAGCTTAGATACTAAACTTGCACCACAACTGCTGGAGCTTAAAAAAAGAAAAGTTTTCCCCAGTGACACTCCCTTAAAGAAGAATTGCTTAAATTAGATCAGGATAAAACAAAACAAACAGAGGAAAACAAACGTGAATTTAGTAGAAATTAATTTTGGAATCCACAGAGAGTGGGTAGGAACACTTCTCTCAGTGACAAAAGGATAGCTCAATGGAAGTTTTGTAGCAAGGCCCCCCAAGTGTTGCAGTCCTGTGAATTTGTCACCTTTCTTTTTTTAAAAAGAAAAAAAAAATAAAGCCAAAATCGCAATGTGCGGTCTGCTTCTAGGCAAGAGGCTCCACTGTCCTTTGGACCCTGCCGGTCCCTTATTTTATGCAACTTGAAATCAGTGCATGGATTTCTATACCATTGAGGAAGTATAACTTTCAGAACTTTACGAAAATATTTCTAAACTTTTTCTCATGTAAGATCAAATGAGCTACTATTTGGACAGGGTTCATTTCGACACAGTTTTTCTCTGCTGTATGAGCTGTGGCTTTCACATCAGAAAGACAGAAAGGTCTTTCCAATTACTCCTCAATTTTTTTTTTTCCTCATGCGTCAGAACAACCTGAAAAAGGAAAGAAGTGGACATGTTATTGATTCTTTAAAAAGGAATTTTAAGTGGTTTTTTCTCCCTGGAGTAGCTCATAGATAGAGAAGAGATTGAAAGGAAAGTACAAAAGAAGGCATACAAGTATTTCTAAGGGTCTTCTTTTCTGCTTGAAGAGCAAGAGCTATAGCTGTTCATTTCCTGTTATTAAATTGGGCAAGTGTTATTATTTTTTCCCCCACATGCACTTATTTACCTGGGAGGTTTTAGTAAAACTTTTCCCCTTGGGTTTTGGGTTCAATAATGCAAGCTCCGTGGACTAAATTTTCTCATATAACACTGTTGTAAATTTGCACTAATTTTAGAGGGTTCAATCCAGGATTTTCAGTTCTACAATAGAAATTCCTTTACAATTGCCTCCATTACTCTTCTGCATGTTATAAATTTGCACCTTAGCTGATATGTGAATTTTTTTTTTTCTTAAAATAGGGTTTACCTTAATAATCTTTATTTCAAATACTTTTAATTGAATCATTTGAAAATAAGGAATTTGACTAAACTTCAGAAGTAATTCTTTGTGTTGATCACTTTGAGATAAATAAGATAGCATTTGTGAATGAGAGCAATGATGACCTCCAGTGTTAATGTTTACTTCCATTTATCATCTGGTATGATTCTCTAAATGTCCAAGTGAAAGATCTCCATAGACAGTGGGAGAGCAGATAAAATTTCACAGAGACTATGAGAGAGCTTAATTACCTCTGGTCCTGTCACTGGGCACCACTGTAAAGAGGCTGGCTCTGTCCTTTTTGCACCTTCCCTTCAGTCCCAGCTCTCTCAGCCTTCCCTCATATCAGACATGCTCCAGTCCCTGAGTCATCTTGGTGGCCTTTTGTTGGACTCTCCAGCATGGCCATGTCTCTCTTGTACTGAGGAGCCCAGAACTGGACCCAGCACTTCAGATGTGGCCTCAACAGTGCTGAGTAGAGGGGGAGGATCACCTTCCTCAACCTGCTGGCAATAATACTCTTAATGCAGCACTGTTAGCTTGCTTTGCAGCAAGGGCACATTGCTGACTCATGTTCAAGTTGGTGGCCAGCAGGACTCCTAGGTCCTTTTCTGCCAAGCTGCTTTCCAGCTGGGTGGCCACAGTTTGTAGTGGTGCATGGGGTTGTTTCTACTCAGGTGCAGGACTTTGTTGAACTTTGAGTTTCCTGTCAGCCCATTTCTCCAGCCTGTCGAGGTCGCTCTGGGTGGCAAAATGACCCTCTGGCATATCAGCCACTCATCCCAGTTTGGTGTCATCAGCCAACCTGCTGAGGGTGCACTCTGCCCCATCATCCAGATCATTAATGAAGATGTTAAAGAGGATCAGACCCAGTATTGACCCCTGGAGTACACCACTAGTTACTGGCCTCCAACTAGACTTTGTGCCACTGATTACCATCCTCTGAGCCCATGCTAGGTCTCCATGTTAGGTTTTTGTATATATCAGACCATCCAGACTATTATAACAGCTATTTAGACAGGGAAAATTATACAAAATCTTCACATTAATTCTGAACTTATGTCATGGAATGGATAATACACACCACAGATAATCATCTTCTATTGCTAAAAGACTTAATGAGATTTATCCATTTTATGTTACTGATAATTTATTATGCTGGGAGCATATACTTTGTTTAAGTTTTCGTGAGATTTTAGGTGAACCGACATATGCAGAGTTATTACTTATCTGTACATTACCAAGGTGTATATATTAGAAAACATTTGTGTATAATATTTAGTGAAAGTTATTTTTCAGAACTATTCATCATCAGTACCATGCATCCACCAAAGCCAATACGATTAAATGCTTCTTTTGGAATTAAGCAGCATAACTCCTGTTTCACTTAAAGTTTGAGGCCCTGCTATTTCTTGGGGGATTAATGCATTCACAGTTAAAATTTACTTCTTTGACACAGTGTTTTCTTCCTGGTGCTTATGGTACTCTTTTAGAATTTAGGAGTTGTAGTGATTATCTTTGGCAACCTGAGAAAATTCTAGGACTCAGATGTCCAATTCCTTGGGAAACTATTACCTTATTATGAAACAATTTCTGGCTGTATTTGTTATAGAGTGAACCCTGAAGATGTTAGGCAAAATTTCACCACATCTAACTTTTCAGGTGCTTCTGAGAATGGAGTGTTTTGGAAATTCTCCAGTAATATCTGAATAATAATGAACTTTAGGAAGGATTTTGATGACTTCCTTCTCTTTCTACTCAAAAATGTGACCTAGAACATGTACATTTCAACTTACAGGTTAGTTACATCTAACCTTGTCACAAAAAGACATAGAGTTCTTTATTCACTTACCCTTCAGTACCATCTGAAACTCATATGTGATATGATTATATTATATGATTATGATATGATTATCACATATGAGTTTCAGATGGTACTGAGGAGTAATTTTTCAGGCTTGCTATTTGAGATTTTGGTGCAATTTAAGCGTCCAGGCTTCCTAGGTAGAATTTAGGTAGACACCTTCTGTTTTTGTCGTTGCTTCTTTTAATGTCTAATTTGGAAGCTATCTTCAAGAGCCACAAAGTCCCATGGTGTCCTGGTTTTGGCTGGGATGGAGCTAATTTTCTTTCCAGCAGCTAATGTGTTTTGGATTTATTATGTGAAGAATGTTGATAATACACTGATGTTATTAGTTGCCGCTAAGCAATCAAGGACGTCTTCCAGCTTCCTAGGTTTTGCTAATGTGCAGGTGCAAAAACATGGGAGGGGTATAGCCAGTATAGTTGACCCAAACTGGCCAAAGAGAGTATTCCATACCATAGACGTCATGCCCAGTATAAGTGGGGGTTGGCTGGTGGCCCAAGTCCCTTTTTCATTTGTCCTTTTTCCCCCCTTTTTTTTTTCCTTTTTTTTTCTTTGTTCAGGCCTTATTGTTCATTCTTTCAGCTATCCGTTCCCTCACTTGCTCTCTCTGGAACTTGCTGTTCTGGGATCGCTGCTGGGGAATATTCCTGTTCCACGATTGCTGCTTGGGATGGGCTGTATTGATCATCAGGTGGTGAGAAATTGTGCATTGTTTGTGTTATATATTCTATTATAATTATATTTTTATTATTATCATTATTATCATTATCAATATATAATATTATTATATTTTTCTTTGCTGTCCCGGTGAACTGTTTTTATCTCAACCCATGAGTTTTCCTTTCTTTCTGATTCTTCTCCCCACCCCACTGGGGAGGGGGGGAGTGAGCAAGTGGCTGCATGGTATTGGGTTACGGGCTGGAGTTAAACCACAACACATGGCATTTTGTAAAATTACTAGAAGAATAACTGTCTGTTGAATGTAAATACACTTTGAATGTAACAATGTGTTTCTTAGGATTCTGTGATGATGTCTAGTAAAAACATCAGTCTCTGTGCCACTACTGCAATACACCCAGTGTTTAAAAAAACCTAGCACTTATTTTCTAACTATATTACCCGTGTCAGAAAGTTTATATGGTAAAACATGAACTTAAAGTTAGTGAAACATTTCATTAAAAATGAATTAATCAATTGCTAAAAAAGTCAAATTGAAAGTTATTGTGCAGTATACCTATTTCTAGAAATCTACTGGCTTCTATAGACACCATTGCTTTGCCTCATACATATGGCATTTCTAGCACAGCAACTGTTTGCTTACCTTGTTTAAAAAGCAATTCTACAACTTTGGCTTCAGCCAAGCCTCTGAGCAACTCAACCATTGGCATTTAGGCTGCTATGCCTAAATATCAACTGAAAGAAATTCAGAGGTTCCCTTTTCACTTTTCTGTACCCTGAGAATGTGGGGCTAAACCAAAACCCCGATAAAATAGTTCCCAGAAATCACTGCTAAGCCTCTTTATTTATGATCCTTTCATGCAGCATTCCTCGGCCAAAGAATGGAAATTGAACACATAAGGCCATTTCATGCCTTAAATCTCCAATCCCCACAGAGATATTCTTTGCATCTTTCCCCAGGACCATACATTTAATATGCAACATTCTGCTGTACAAGGAGAAAACAGAGTCTACCTTTTACTAAGTTTTTCCTCATCCTTCTTTCTTTGAAGAGAATGCTACCTCCATGCTTTCAAGCCATTCCAAATCACTGACATAGTCATGCTGGGAGGAAAATGACACTTTCTTTTCCTCTTCATTATTATTACTCATGCATGACCAAATACAGTAGAGCGTATATCCTTTGATATTGTTT
Organism: Phoenicopterus ruber ruber; assembly: GCA_009819775.1. Classification (NCBI taxonomy): domain Eukaryota; kingdom Metazoa; phylum Chordata; class Aves; order Phoenicopteriformes; family Phoenicopteridae; genus Phoenicopterus; species Phoenicopterus ruber. The sequence continues at coordinate 180,791,235 of CM020215.1, read as the reverse complement.
GTGAGACTTAGTCACAGTTCATTTGAGGAATTTTGATATCTGCTCAACCTATTTGTGTAGCCATAAAGCGAATAATTTATTACAGAAGCTGGATACATCATATTGTTGATTTCTCAAGTGTTTGTATGCAGTCACGGACACTTCCACAGAGTTACTTCATTCAACTCTCTTTCAAATCAATTCAAATCCATCTCTCAAATCTTGGCTTGAGTCAATAATATCTTAAGCTAGAAAAATAATGTTTTCTTGTCATTTGGGTAATGTTGCCTTATGCACATTTTCTGTTCAACTTCACTCTGAAACAAAGAAACAAGGTGAAGAAAATTGAATAATTTCCACATGGTTTGGCAGCCTACATCCATACATTTGAACTGTGACAGTAAACATTCTACGGCTGGTAATGGAGAATCCCAAGAGTGGGGATGGAACATAAGAATCTTAAAACTTTGCTTAAACAATAGGTTTTCAGTAACCAAAGCTGGAGCAGTATTGGTGTATTGGACCATCCTCCAAATTCTGAGCAATGCTGAGACAGAATGTTACTCAATAGGTTATAATAGTGGGACTGCATTATATGATTCCAAATTTCATGTGATGATGAAAAAAGATAAAATTGTAAAATTGTACAAGTTTAAAATTGTACGATTTTCTGGGAAATATTTTTAATATTTAATACGTTTTGTGCATATTTCCAATACAATGCATACAAAGAAGTAACAACATCGAATTATTGTTGCCTAAAAAATTTTTCTACTTCATGTTAATTTGAATGAATAAAATAAAAACCCCACAAGTCTTAAAAATAATAAAATTTTAAAAAGTTGATGTTTGAGATATAAAAACCTTCAATTGAGATGTGCATATCAAAATATTTCAGAATTACCAAACCAAACCTCTATGATCAGGAAGCTCCTGAGAACTCTCCAATCAGGAACTTTCAGAGCTTCTCAAAAAAATTGTTTAATCACAGAATTATGATGTTCATTTTGATCACATGGAAAAAAAAAAAAAGTCTTATTATTTATTCTTCATTCCTTTGATAAAAATCTAACATAGCATCTGGAGAGGCAGAATGACATCGGATGTTTATACTATCAACAGAGCAAACCAAGCAGCTCGTAGTATTTCCAAAGTTTTAATAATGTAGTATATCTGTTTTGCATTATACCTCATGTAAGAAGTGAACCAATTGAAGAGAACTTTGAAGAGAGGAAAGCTAATGGTGATTAGAGGTTGAGAAAATATGGCTAATTGGAAAATACTAAAGGACTAGGTTGCTTAGCATAGACAAATAAGAAGAAAGGGAGAAGAAAGGACTTAATAAAAGATTAGTTAATGCATAACATTAAGATCACTTAGTCATCTCTTTTATGAGGAGAAGAAGAATTCATGAGAATTTTCTTACTAAGTTTCTTCTTTATCATGTTAACTATGTGTTTTCAAAGAAGCAAACCAAAAATAAGTCCAGGGAAAGCGATGGAAGATTTGGAATTTTACATATATAGGTATATACTAGATTGAAACTATAACTGGTTAAGGTATCCAGCAATGACATTCTGGAGGAGTTTACTTCACAGTGTCAGCAGACATTGTGATAAAGAGTCTTTGCTGATGTAAAGAGCTGTGAATATATGGAGTAAACATGAATAATGTGTGTGGAATTAATAACATTTTGATGTATTTTATAGTGTGTAATTAAACAGAGATAAATCAGATCGAATTCTCTAAAAATGTGGGCTACCTGTGAGTCATAGAGACCATCACTAATGAAACATTGTTGAATTCACATTTTAATTAGATTAGATACACATTTTAATTATGTTTTCCCTGATGAAGTAATATTTCAGTATAATTCCTTCATACTTGTACAAAGTGCCTTAGCAACATCTCTTGGTTAAGAAAATAACACAGGTCAAGAAAAAGTGTTATTTAGGGATAATTTCACCCCTTAGGCAAATATTCTAAATGTGTTCATTGTTAAAAGTACAATAGCTAAAAGCAGTACTGCAACAGTTAATTTAAAAAAAAAAAAAAAAAAAAAAAGGAGACTAATCAAACAGATGGTCCAGTTAGAGACAGGGAGTGGAGATGGTTGTACTACAAAGATGAAGCCCAACAACACAGGTGCTGAGGAAAAAGTTTCTATATGGAATACTGTTTTCCTTCCATTTTATCAAATTGTCAGATGAATCACTCATTAAAAAGCCAGAGTACTTTTGAGGAAGCAGTTATACCAGCTTATGGAACTACCTAAATAACTGATTAATGCTCACAGCATTAGAGCCATAAGAATCAGAGGAAATCCACCAAATCTGCTGTCTAAAGTGCTAACTCCGGAAGGAAATTTCCCCTGACTAAATACAGCTTGTTATTTGTTTGCTCAGATGTGTTCTTATTTACATATTGGCAAAGCCAACAGCCATTTTAAAAAAAAGGGGGGGGGGATAAAAAAGATAAGACTAAATTTTCTCAATTTTCCATTTCTAGATATTGTCTTATTGACTTATATACTCCCACTGAAATGCTTAAATCATTTGGTTTCCCTTTTTTTGTACTACACCATTTGGAAGATCCTTCAAAGTGTTTACTCCCTGTATGCTTGAGAACATTGTTCTAATTTCAGATCTAAATCTATTCATGGCCAATATATACTTACGTGAGTTTGTGTGGATTTTATCATTTAACTTAAATAGTTTTTCTCCCTCTTGTATATTTACCTCAAAATTTATTTATAGAGAGTTCATTAAATCCCCTCTTAATGTTATTTTGGCTAAGCAGAACAAGCCATGTTCTTTGGTGCATACAAGAATGTTCTGAGAGGGAACTGTTGACATTCATCCTATGCTGCAGGGAAGATTGGGGGGGTTTTCCCCCTAATGCAGAATTTGGCTTCTGAATGTAATTGGGGAAAGGATGTGTGTATTTTCCTCAAAAGCATTAGAGATTAGTCACATCTATAGATAGAAATATCTCTCCTAAGATATATTCTGTCATGTACTTCTGCCACAATGAATCATAGGATAACCATAACAACATGCTTTGATCTCCTGGTTACAAATAATCATTCCTTTGACTGCTGTGTGCTGTTAACAATCCCACCACTAAGATGGTGGAAAGGTTTTGAGCCAGCGAGTAAGCCTGACTATAAATCAGGTTAGCAGGCTCCGTGAACTTGCCATTCTTCTTAGGATTCTCATGGAGTTTTAGTTAATTTGGTTAATAAATAAACTCTGAAACTCCCTTTCAGTGCTCTTGATCTACTATACTATAGCTGTTACTCTTCCTACGTGTGGCTTTTGGACTTTCGTTACAGACCTAAAGACTATCATACAGAACTGTGAAGTGACCCGTTGTGGTTTTCACATTGTCCCGGTGTAATGGTTTAGCCCCAGCAGGCAGTTGATCACCACGCAGCCGCTCGCTCACTCCTCGCTCCCCAGTGGTATGGGGGGAGAATCAGGAAATGGAAAGGCAAAACCCAAAAAAGGGTTTGGATAAAAACAGTTTAACAGGAGAGAAAAGGAAGAGAAAACAGGGAAAAAAACAACAATCACAATAACAGAATGTACTTAGCGTGTGATTCACAGTGCAGATCACTCATGCCTCAGAGCCCCACGCCCAGCCCTCCTGAGCAGTGATCCCGCTGCTCCTGGTACCATCCCTCTCTGTATAGTGAGTGTGACAGTCACAAGGTATAGAATAGCCCCCTGGCCAGCTTCTGGTGAAAATTAACCCTATCCCAGCTGGAACCAGGACACCTGGTTTCAGCTGGGATAGAGTTCATTTTCTTCCTAGTAGCTGGTATAGTGCTGTGTTTTGGATTTAATATGAGAATAATGTTGATAACGCACTGATGTTTTTAGCTGTTGCTAAGTAGTGCTTATATTAAATCAAGGACTTTTCAGCTCCCCATGCTCTGCCAGCGAGGAGGGGCACAAGAAGCTGGGAGGGGGCGCAGCCAGGACAGCTGACCCAGACTGGCCAAAGGGATATTCCATACCATATGATGTCATGCTCAGTATATAAACTGCAGAGAGTTGGCCGGGGAGGGATCACTGCTTGGGGACAGGCTGGGCATTGGTCAGTGAATGGTGAGTAATTGCATTGTGCATCACTTGATTTGTATATTCTTTTATCATTATTATTATTATTACTCTGTCTTCCTTTGCTATCTGTATTAAACTATCTTTATCTCAACCCACAGGTGTTTTTTTGATTCTGTCCCCCATCCCACTGGGAGGGGGAGTGTGAGCGAGCGGCTGTGTGGTGCTTGGTTGCTGACTGGGGTTAAAGCATGACACACATCTGAACAGTCATTTGAAATTGGACCTGAAGACCTAGCTAGTCCTTGCTATTTCTTTCATCTTGTGACTTGATGAGTTCCTTGCATATAATAACTAATATCTCTAGCAAATTTTCTCAGTCAAGAGATATTAGTTCAAATGAGACTAGTCCAAAAACTTTCCCGAACTCAAACTGTGTTTGAGGTATTCAGGTGAATTCTTTAGCTAAAAATATCACACTATAATTCTCTTTATTTACACTTTTGACTTATGGAGGGCTATGAAATTCAGAAAGCAAGTGTATTTAAAAGATAGGAATACATATGGATCTATATGCTGTTGCTACTTCTCAGGGTCTACTTTAAGTTATGCTGTCGTAAACCAAACAAATATCTGGTCACAGTGAAGATATGGCTTTCTATATAACATTTTCTACATAAAATAATAGCCAACCTGAAACGAGCAGAATTTGAGTTTGATGTAGCTTTTGTCTACATAGCTATCCGTGTTATGTATTGACCCACCACCCCACCTCCCCCCTCAAAAAAAACCCTGCTACAGACATCTGGGCAAAACACAGTACAAGCAGAAATACTGCATAACACTGTCTGTTAGGCTAAATCATTGTCTAAAGTTTCTATTTACTCCCACATGAAGTCATTGCCATGTAAGCATTTGCTGTCTTAAGCCATTGAAAAGAGTGTTCTATATTATATACAAATGTGAAGAAATCAATAAGCAAATTAGCTAAGCTAAGTAAGAGTAGTTTTGAGGTTGCTAATGCAAAAGTTGTGTTTAAGAATTCCACTTATAAAGAACATTTAGTTGATTGTTATATCAAGAAAAGGGCTCTTTTAAGTGGTACATAAATCCTGAGTTGATTAAAATACAAAATGGCTTTGATGGACCTATTCATAACAGGCATCTAAGACATCCTGATTTTATTGGGTTTTTTTAACCAATACCGACACAGATATGCTCTTCAGCTTGTATGTTTTCCTCTGTGTAAACAATTGTAAAGCTGAAGAAATACATTTAAATTGTCTCAGAAAATTGTGGACATATTTTGCCCTGATATTATTGATACATAAAAAATAAAACTTATTTAATGTGATTTATCTCACCTATTCTTAGATGCCTCCATAGTGAATATCTACTCCTAAGCTAATCATCTTATGCTCATTTTGTACACAGTAAAAGACATGAGTAATTTAATTTGATGCTTATTTGGACGGTTTTAAATATCAACTTTGGGATGAGAAGAACTGAGCCAAATGGGGTATCCAGATACCTATGTTTCATCAGCTATATCCTCCTTATAACGTCTGAAAAATATGCTTGACAAAGAATGAAAATGTGCATACATGCAAAAGGTCTGCAGCGGACGTTCCTGTGCCCATCATGTGACAAAAGCAGCCTGGAAATGGGAATGGCCCCTCTTGAGTATTCACAGCCAGTGAAACTGTCCTAACGTAAGGTTGTCCTAATACCCTGTACCACATAGCCAAACCCTGGGGCATAAAACAGAGAGAAAACTGTGCAAATGTTCTCTTTGGGAGTTAAACTTATACGCAAGGTACTCATAACCAGTCAAAACAAAACACAAAGTGAATGATTCTGCCCACATCCAAGGACTGGTTTGTTAAGAGATGTTAGGAGTGGTCACCGCCTCCTTTTTTCTTTATTTTTTTTTTAAGTTTAGAGTGGTGGTTAAACTATGGTATACATTTCTCTAGCTTATCCACAGCCAATGCCCTTCAGGTCTCTTGTAATAAATTGTTTCTATGTGTATAGTCTCTCCTTGTGGTTTCTGCTCAGTTAGCTCACCTCAGCCGGTGAGCTGTGGCCTCTGTGGCATGTTACATCTGTTGTGTGATATTAACCATGCCACAAGACAAATTTTCAGAAATGTCAAACAATTTTTCATACCTCATTTTGTTTATTTCCTTATTTACAGAGCACTAAGGGCCTCATCTGCTCTAGAGGAGCTCTAGCTTTATTATCTACAACATTATGACAAGATTCAAGCCCCCTGAAAGTGACTTAAGCTGGACAACTTTTTTTTGTTTAATTTGAAAATATTGTTCCTAATCACTGTGGTCCATGTCTACATAAACATAATACTTTTGTAACTGTGAAGGACAGTGTAAGAAAAAAGAAAAAACAATGTTAGTTTTGGGAAGCATCCAGATAACACAGTGATACAAAAGCATAATGTTAAGAGCTGTTGCAAGGAGCTGCCACCTCCAGCAGCTCCAGGCCAGGGAATTCCTCCTGCCTGGCTGCTGGAGCCCAGCCCGGTGCCGGGGGACCCGGGGTCTCTGCCCAGGCTGAGGGAGGCGGCTGATGCCGTCCCCTTTGCAGGTTCAACCAGCAGCGAAGCTGAGCACAGACCCCAGAGACACACACACGCATGGGGACATACACGGGTGCTGAGAGGTGAGAAAAACAAGTGTGTTTTGACCAATACATTGACTTAAACCCTGCTTAATGTGACAAATTATTGTAATGGACTACTTTATCCAAAACCAAATTTCCTGAATAGATGGGTAGTGTTCAGGAGCTAGAAAAACATAAATAGCATGGTGAAAATAACAAAGGGAGTTAAGTGCCACACATTTAACTTATTCCTCAGATTGCTCATATTCACTTTATTGAACAGAAAGGTGCAGCTGGGTAAGGGCTTTAATAATTTTTAAGCTCTCCATATTGTGGTGTGTGTTTTGGTTTGGTTTGGTTTGGTTTGGGTTTTTTTAATGTAGAATTAAATTTTGGGCTACATATTCTCGTCCTTGATACCTAAGACAAAAGAAAAAAGTCTTCTCTTTAAATATTGTTCTTTTTCGCCTGGCTGCTAGTGGCTGGTAACACAGAGATATACATGCACAAAAGGGAAAATATTTAGTTACTTGCAGTGCACACAGTACACAGTTTAAAGGGGGTTCAGAGAAGAGTGGATTTTTTGTTGTTTTTTCCTCTTTATGGAACATTTAGGTAGAGTTTAGCAATTGCTGGATGTGTGGCGGCAAAAAGTTGCATTGCAGATAGGAGTGTTCTGGGACCCAGAAGGAAAGATGGTGAAGTTGGTCAATGAAAGAAGATAGAGGTAATTGGATTTTTTTTAAGGTAAACCAAACCAAAACAAAGAACCCAGAAGGTTTTTTTCAGGGTTGTAGATATTCTGTGGAAAGCCTTCCAAGCAGATTATAAAGATCAAATATCTAAATACAGCTAGCCTTTTGGGGTAACCTGTGAAAATTTGTGGTTATTCTCCTAGGAAATTCTAGCATTTTTAATATGTTTGATATTTTTTTCACCTGCTGACAGATGACCCAACGTATCAATGGTTGCTCAGCATTCGCGGATAAAGGTAGTGAGTGTTTTTCAGGAGGGGAGCTGATCTGGAGGAAGGGAGAAAGGAGGGGCAGGGAGGATGAGATTCTTGTAATGAAGTTGTGGTGTTAACGCTGAAAAGTTAAAGGTAAAATGTAACCATTTGTCACAATTATGCTTCATATTGGCAGGTGTTCTGAACTTTCTGTTTGATAACTAGACATATAAATTTCAGTTCTTAAAGCTTTGCAGCCAATTTAAGGGCTCATTTATTTCCCTGACAGCAAGATATATATGCTTCCTGGCATAGTGGATGTCTGGGGCCAAATCCACCACTTTGTTGCTTGTGTGTCTCGTGGGAAGTAAATAGTAGCAATTTTTCAGCACAGGCATACCGGCACAAGGTGTTTAGCAAATAAATGAGTATAAGATGACCTGTGGTGTCCTGAAATTACTAAAATTCATGAATAATAAAATGATCTATAGATTGTTAGCAGAGGGCTATAGCAAAGGCTAATTTGCAGTCACTGAGGCTTTACAGGATAATTTGTAACTTTTGAAAATTTAATGACTTCATCAGTTTTTACCTATTTTTTTTACCAATATAATTGTCTGAAAGCTACCTTCAGCAGAGATCTTCTGTTTAGATAAAATCACAATCACCTATATCATCACATTATGAGTACTTAACTGACTATCTGAAGAACTTTTCTTTCTTTCACCCCTACAGGACCCCTACCAAAAATGTGTCTTTATCCTATGAAGACATATTTTTCATTTTGTTAAATCTTGTTAACATATGAAACAATTATAAGGAAAAAATATCAATGGAGTAATGCAAAGGGAAGAGGAATTTGAAAAAAAAAAATCTAATCAGCAAACTACAGCTCTTTGGAAATAAGTGAAAGCACCCTAAAACAAGATCAAAGAAATGAGAAGGAAAATTAAAAGGCTCAGCACATAATATCATGCAAATTCTGTGGCATTTAGTTAAGGCTTTGAAAAGAAAAGAGGGGACTCATGATTTTGGGTTCTTGATCACATTTCATTTTATTTATTTAGATAGTCACCAACATATCCATACCGAAATAACCAAGAAAACAGGGACTGAAGCCAAAGTTGTTCTCTCCCTCACCTGAACAGCTGATCACTTAATACAGTTACTTTGTTCTCTGAATTTCAAACATTTTGAATTCTTTTCAATATATGACATCTTCACACCTGCTGTCTCCCACATACACTACAGTTGGAGACAGCTTTGCATGATCTTGGGTGCTATTGCAGGAAAATTGGGTTCAAGGCAATAATCAGGCATAGTTCAAACTCTGAAGACTCTGGTTACGTTCAGCGCTGCAGGAGTACGCTTACCTCTGCAGCTTATCACTTGCTTTTTAAACAATGTCACTGTTTTAACTTATCTGAATTCTCTGTTTTACCTGTCTCACATATTTACTGTACAAATTCATAAAAACATACAATCTTCACTACTTTTGTATGTCCCCCTTTCCACACATTGATGCCTACCCCTCAGTTGTATAAAGGTAACCAGAGGTTGATGGTATCTCACCTAGTGTCATATTTTTAAGAAATAAAAGATGTACCTGTTACTGGTGAAGAAATAGTCCCACACTAGGATTTAATGGGGACTAACACCTTTTAAGTACACCAGATGTAAGTATCAGAGGAATGTTCTGTTTGCAGCAATATATGTTTCTTTCAGGAAACATTTGCACAGTGGTCTAGAAAAGCAAAAGTAGAAAATGAGAGCATCCTCTCTGTAATCTCTGCTTTCTTTAAAACACATTCTTAATTAAGGAAGCTGAATTTTGAAACCATTTAAAAAGGAAAGCTAATTAACATCATTCTGTCAATGTAGAGAAATAGTGATATTTGGCAGATACTTGAGGAGTGCTTTAAGGGGATATTTACAATGAGAATATTAGAGAAAAAGGAAGTACAAATGAAATACAGCAATATCTGGAAAATACAATTTAAAGAAAAAAGTATTCAAAGGAGGAAAGGAAAAGATAAAATAAATGAAATGAGCAGCTAGTCTGCTTATTTTACAATTTTAATTGCTTTTTAACCTTTAGAGTATATCTGAAGACAAAAAAATGTAAAATATATTCATTTATATAGTCATCTTTGGTTTTATTTTTTTAAAGTAGTTATTCTCTGACAATGCAGAACAAATTTCTCTTTTTAAAATGTTCTTGAGTGATGATTGGAAATTTATAACTTAATAAGTACCATTCCACGGAATATTTGTATTGCTCTTCAAGTTGTATTTTTGAGGAAAAAAAGAGAAGAAAATCATTTATTTGCAGCAATGAATTTCTCTAGGCAATGGACTTCCTGCATGAGACTTCACATAGGTAATCGCAGTGACCTTGCTCTTTAGAAAAGTTGTGTGTAATGTTTATTGTAATCAGAGCATATGGACCATCTAATTAGTCCCAGAGCTTCAGAGTTGGTGCTTAAAACACAGTAAGTGGGAATTGTTCCTTACAAAGGTCAAGACAAATGCAATATCTGGGGGCTGTTTGGGGTTTTTTTTGTTTGTTTTATTCCCCTTCTCAGTCAATTAGAAAATGTATCCTTCTGAGGTTTCTGGACAGAGTGTCTAGAAGGAGAATAAATAAATAAATAAATAAATAAAGACTGGGGATCCTGATCATGCCACCTTTACCAGCCTTCTACTAAACCCCTTTCCCCCTCCCCCATTTCATCCTGCCTTGATCGTGCTTCCCCAGGAAATAAAGCTGTCCAAGCTGAAGGTAGTAGAAAAATGAAGCAGAAGTTTAATAGTGTTTTTACCTCGCACTATTTTCCACTTTTTTTGCTATATTGTTTTTTTGTTCTTTCATGCTATGAATAGGCAGATTGAGTGCTATATCTTTCTTTTAGTAGTAAAATCATTAATAATTTCTTATAGCATTCTAACTATTTGATAGGTTAAAAGTAGCTGTGAATGCCCTAGAAAAGATCATCCTCTTGCAGACACTCTTGCAGACAGATGTCACTGTCAGGGTGATATCAGGCAAAGACAGTGCACCTGAAACGCCTGTAAGCTTGAACATACCATTGACACGCAGTGCTGGCTCTGCCTGTTTGGCACCCAGAAGGCTGAAACTCAATAAACATATGAGTTTCTGGAAATTGCCTTTCCAGATCATACTAAGTTATAACATTGCTATACTTCTCTGGTTGCATAAAGTGTTTTCTGAATTTGTAAGGCTGCTGGATAACTACATTCACTCTAAAATTGCATGGCAAAGCTCATATACTCTGTAGGTAGAGAAGCAGAAATTAATATTACCTACCAGTATGAAAGAGAGACTCCTGCAGCACTGAGGCTGTAGAATAAAGACATTCCATTTTTTATCATCTTAACACCACGTGAAGTTCACCTGCTCATTCAATCTTCTTGTCAAGGTCTAAAATGAAATAATCAGCTTAACTGTTAAAGGAGAATGTAGCACAGACTTGACTACATGTGACACGTCTGTGATCTAAACCATTAAATCCATTTAATCAGTCACTGAATTTAACTTGAGACCCTGATCTAGGAGCGGTTTTTCTATTGGAAACCCTGGTATGTGTCTCCACCAGAATTTTACCAAGGGTTACCTCTATACAGGTTGTCCTCAATTGCTTTCTTTCCACTAAGCAGACTTTGCACTACCACAGCACTTTCTTTGCACTACAGCAACAGCGTACGTGCCAGCACCACAGCTATCCAAAAAGGAATACACTGTGCCTGCTCAATAACCTTCAGGCAGGGAGATGTGTGAACCTCACCAAACAGATGCATTAAACCTATTAATTCTCTGGTCTGATAATTCTAATAGCCAGCATTCAAGCAAGTGAATTTAATGAGCTTAGTGCAGTAAGAGCAATTTCAGCTGTTTTCACATATTTGAGTGCTATATTTCCTTGTTTCACCTTTCTAGTAAATCTCATTAAAACCACACAGATTCAGTTAACTTTTTCAAATAGGCACTCTTTACAGAACTGTAGGAAATAAGTGAAATTAGTGAAGTATTCTGAGAACTGCTTGGCACTGCCCTTGAACTGAAACTTTTATCATTTATATATGTCTGAGTAGGGCTCACTGGATCAGACCCTGAATTACATTGTTATGCTTAAGGCTATTATATATGTGCTTTATACACAGATTAATTAAAAAAGTCCTTCTTTTTACCTGTTTTTTTAAACAGAAAATAACTAAAAATGTAACGCTATTTCTTGAATATCTGAATGCTGGTGGGTTTTCTCCCGGTCACTTAAGACTCTGACAACTAAATGCTAAAGCTTTAAATGCTAAGAACAGAGTCAGGAAGTCTGATTCAACTTTGCAAATGAAATTTTCCAGCATAACTATAGGTCCTTGGAGGATTATTCATTTTAATAAGCTAAACTAAATTGTATAGACGAAATAGGTGCTTTAAGAAGGCAGCATTTTGTGCAAGCTTCCACATACAATGTCTGTGTAAATGAAACAAAAAACCTCTTATGTAGCACAGTACAACTACCGCTGAGTGACAACCTTTGTTTGAGGAAGTCTAAGGATTTATACAACAGAAGAGTTGCATGAGTGCAGTAGTTAAATGATGCAACAAAAACCTGTGTAGAGAAATACCAAGATCATTAGCCTTTCATCTTCTCAGACTATAGACAGATTCACAAATTAAAACAAAAACAGATATAGATTTTAAAATTTTCAAGTGATCTTTTTCCAAAAAATTGTTTTCTATTTTAAACCTCCATCACACAAATGGCAAAAAATTTCCGCTAATGTCTATGATTGACACAAGATACCAAACTGTTCTGGCAAGAAAGAGAGACATTGTCTAGCTGGTCCTAAGGGCCATACCTACACTGGTGAATCTGCCAGTACTTCCCATATATGGGATCTGAAAATGTATCTGCCCATCTTTCAGTACTTAAAGGGGGCTTATAGGAAAGATGGGGAAAAACTTTTTAGCAGGGCCAGTTGTGATAGAACAAGGGATAATGGTTTTAAACTAAAGGAGGGGAGATTTAGACTAGATATAAGGAAATAGTTTTTCACAATGAGGGTGGTGAAACACTGGCACAGGTTGCCCAGAGAGGTGGTAGATGCCCCATCCCTGGAAACATTCCAGGTCAGGCTGGATGGGGCTCTGGGCAACCTGATCTAGTTGAGGATGTTCCTGCTCATTGCGGGGGGGTTGGACTAGATGACCTTTAAAGGTGCCTTCCAACCCAAACTGTTCTATGATTCGATGATTCTATGATTCTATGGTCTTCTGATTTCAGTCTCACTCTGTGAGATCCAACAGTAGCATTGCTGGAAGGCCAGGTGCATGGGGTGGAAGAAGCAGTGGTGCCATAATAGCTGTTGCTATCACACATGGCCAAAGATCAATCTAGCATGGTTGGGGGAGGAGGAAAAGAGGGTTCCTTACTTATTCTGTTTGGTGAAATGGCAATAGATAAACACATATGGAAAACATTTACAGGAAACACACAAAGTTCTTATTTTTTCTTTTCCTTTTACCTGGGTTTTTCAGACATTGCATCACCTGCATGTTTAATCTATATTACAGTTATTTGTTTTCTGTTTTAGTAATCTCAGTGTATGTCTACACTGTAGACATTGAAAGCACAGCATTAATATTGCAGAATAATGTTTTGTAAATTAACTGATATGATACTCACAGCCATGACAGTTGCCTTAGGCTGCAAATCATCCCAAGAATCAGGGTGGATACTTAGACGATTAATCCAAGCTAAACTCCATGTTACTTTGTGTAACATCCTACTACTACCACACTGTTGTGACTGCAAAATGTAAGCAAGGCATACTTCATTAGTCACTGGGTTTGAATGGATAAAAGACTGTCAGGAAGATTACATTCAAATAAATAATATTTCCTGTAATTTTTCAAGATGAAAAAAAAGGATGAAAAAAAAAAAGTACTTTTGATACATAGTATTATAATAATACAGTAATGTAGTTATTTATACTTCAGTAATTTGGGGGAACTCACCCTGATAGAGAATTATCTTATTTAAAACAAATATACTGTGTTTGCCATTATGTTATTGAATTGCAATTTCACACTCCTGCTACAGAATTTTGTATTCTGAGTTACTCCTAATGGTGACTGCAAACAGTCTTTTAATGCATCTTTGGCTACGTCTCTATCTGCAGCAATTAATGGCTACAAACCCCAGCTAACTGTGCAAAAGCTGTTCATACCAACACAGTGGGTATGGACAGCTTTTGCCAGAACTGGCAGGTCTACTGGGAAGTCACAGTAGCTATAGTGCTTCAGGATTACAGGTTTATATTTTGAATCGCGCAGTACACCTTTTGGCTCCGTTCATGGACCGTAGTTCATTGTACTACATAGTCTGTATAAGAGCTTTGAATCAAACAGACCAAGAAATAAGGAGAGGTGACTAAAGAGAAAGACACAGTTTTTAATTAAAATGAGAGGCAGCCAGTTTGGCACCATTATGTGTTGCAGTAAGAACCATGGTGAGAATCACAGTCTATTTTTGGTCTGATGCTGACTGACGACTCCTATGATCTCAGCCAAATTAATTAGGGCCTAATTCTGTCAACTTTAGTCACACTGATTAATTCTTTACTCAGTGAGTAATCTCTTATATATCAGAAAGTTGAGAAGTACGCTGAATCTTTCACAAATAGCAGGAGGCTGAAGCCACTCAAAAAATTGATCCCTTTCAGTATGGAATGTATCTCACTGAATTCCCTCTAATCACCAGAAAAGCCCTGTGTACAGAACTGCAATGACAGTTGAAAGAACCAGTTATTTTTTTTGCTGCGTAATTTCAAAATTTGCCACATCTGTCCAATAGTGCTAATATTAGCCTTGGACTTAAGATATTTGTAAATTACATCATCCTACAGGTTACTTGACTGCAGAGCATAATTTATGTCAGGGAATTGTCAAATCTGGTAGCATGTTAGAGGCAGGGCTACGGCAGCAGCCCCATGCCACCAGGTCCAACCAGTAGTGAGGCTGGGCACGTGTTCCCAGTGGGCACACGCACACACAGCACAGATATACACCACATTATACACATGGCTGGCCACATAGTTCAACACAGATGGAAACATTCATCACTCACACAGACACAAACAGCTCCAAAAGTGTCATGCTGTTTCCCTCTCTGGCTGATCAGGATAGTGGTCCACTAATGAGAGAGAGAGAGAGGTGGTGGTGCAGGGGGGTGTAAGTATACCTACATATATGTGTATCTATGTATATACATACATATGTACCTGGTGGATCCCTCCAGCAGCTGAGCCCAGCCAGTCTGCCCAGTAGCTGGCCCCTGGATCCCAGTCTCTCCAGTTGCCAGCGCCTGGACATATGAGCCCCCATGGCCGCAGTCTCACTCTAGTTCCTGATAGAGACCATTGTACACACACACACACAGACACACATGCAAACAGATATCCCAGTCAACTCCCAGACCCCGTGATACCTCCAGCAGCTCTCTGGGACTCCTCTGGTCCCTCTGATAGCCAGCTTCTAGTATGGTCTCACCCTTAGAGACACACACACTTGCCTGGCTTTCAGGTCACTTCACCCACTCATCTGGCTCATCTGGCTTGGTCTTCACTAGTGATCACACATGCACACCTGCACTTGCTCCATTTGTTGGTACCAGGGACATACGGGCCTCTGACCCCTGGTCTGACTCCAGTCGCTGGCACTCAGACCCCCATACACACATGTGCACACAGAAGAGAGATCTCCTCACCCAGGAAAGGATTAGAAGGGAATTTAACAAGAAGGTAAGACAGCGTTGATCAGGTGCAGGGCATGGCTGAAAACTGTACAGACCAGCAAACTATTTGCATGTAAATGTTCTTTTTTTGTCCCCCTACCCCTCTATTTTCCCATGCTTGTTCCTCCCCAAATCACTTGGATCTATCCCTTTATCTCTTTCCCTTCCTTTGGTTCCTCCTCCAAACATCCCATAGTAAATCTTCTGTAATCCCGAATGTTCTTCTCTTGCATCCCATAATGTGTTGCAAATCCCCTAGGTAGTGACTCACTCTCATTCTGTAAAATGATTGGAAAGACGTTCCCTTTGACTCCCGGGATGGGTGTCATATCTGGACCATGGGGCTGAGGTTCTCCTGGGACAGCCCTGGGAGTGGTCTGGATAGAGTGTCCCCTTCTCTGACTCTTTAATTTGGGTTCCCACTTGCCATTGTGCTCCTGTGCTGCTCTGAGCTTGTGTAGATGGCCCTGTGATGGGCTGATGACTCCCATGGTGAGTCTGGGTGTAGCCCAGCAGCTCTCCCTCCTGCCTCTGTTCCTCTAGGCTCCCTTGTGTGTGCGGAGATGAGCTTTTTAGCAGACAGCCTAAAAATGGGTTCTTGAATGTGATGTTCTTCCCTATGTAATAGTGGCATCCACTCTTTAACATTTAGGAATTACAGGCTGAAAAGGCTGTGAAACACAAAAACAGGACAAAAAGACAGAAATGACATAAGTGAGTGAGGAATGCAAACAGTAAATGTAACCGAGGAACCTTGAAAAGTATAGTGTACAAGTTAGAGTAGCCTTGGACAACTCAAACTTTTGTATTTAGCATTTATATAGTCAATAACCTCAATTGACATTGACCTTGGGAGCAAAATAGGGCAATATTTTCACTTGGGTGAACTGTTATTGAAGAGTTTCTCTAGTGTATTAGGCACAAACATGCATTCCATCAACATCAAGTACATGCTATCTTTTTCATCAATTTTCTTTTATTTTGTGCTAACATTGTTATTGTGGTCAGTACAGGGAAAAGAATTACTTTGTCTGAGCGTTAACTTCATCTCTGGCATAATCTATAGAAATCAACTGACTTTGCTGTATTTTTTCTTTGCAGGAAACTCTGGACATTTATTTTACCGGTAATAAGATAGACCATATTACTAAAAAAAAAAGATATTACTTTATTGTTATTTTTTTTAGATTGTAAGATTAATTTCTTTTTAATTTTCAGGAGTGAATCTCCAGTTTGAAAGCTTCTAAGTGCAATCTGAAATGTTATAGATAAAATGCAGCTAATATACATATCCAGCTGATGTGCCAGTGAGAAGGAGCATTGATGGAATGTCCTAACATACATGACTTTTACTATGTTATAATTCAAAACAAGGGACTGACGGTAGTGGTACTGACCGTCCAAACAGCCACGTACATCAAATGATAGGAGTTAAGAGAGAGCAGCCAAACCAGAAAGATGATGGCTGTTTTGTAGATCACACAGCAATTGGGTTTGCTCAGCCTGCTCTACCAGGAAGGATAGCAGTTTGTTTTGAGCTCACTGTTAGAGCCTATTTCTAGAATACATTGAAACTGCAACCAGACCTTTTGATTGCTCTTAAGATCTAAGATCTTCATTCCAGGAAAAATTGTTCATGCCCACAGAAATTAGTTCTGTTGCAGTGCTGGTTCAGCTACACATGGAAACGTCTCAGAAGAAACATTATCTGCTCCTTTTCTTCTGAAACTTTTTATCCGCTCGCCACCCTGCTTAAAGCTGGAAGAAAGAAAAAGAAAAATAGTGTTACTAAACTTACTAGAATTAAGGTAAGAATAGGTGGTGCTGAAGGGAAGAAAGAAGGTAGATGTCTAACTGGAGCAGTTGTCCATGTTTTACTCAAATTGGGTTCACTAACTCCATTCTATCTTCTATATGGACATGTGCAACTGGCCGTATTCATTTAGTTTGTGTTTACATATAAAGGTAAATTGTCATATTTCAGGAAAGTGCCACTCAAAGAGAAAGTAAAGACAGGTTAATATAGAATCAAATGTTTGTATATCTTGATGTGAAGAGGAAAAAAGAAATAGAAAAGTAAAACAGGAAAAAAGAAACCACAGGGAAGGGATATTATGATCTTAGAAAAATGTCTATAGCTATCCAGTATGTACTATCGAATCTAACAGGGAGAAGGTCAATATATGTAAAGTAATGGTAACAAATTTGTAAAGATTACATTAATATTCCAATTTGCTTTTCATATTTTAGAGATGTCCACAGGCATCAGGAAAATGCCCTTTCATTGTGTGTAGCCTTATACCTTGAAGCTGTCTCAGCCACAACTGCAAAATAGAATGGTATTCTTTATCTTGATCAGAATGAGCTTTATACTCATGGGAATGTTGTCAGCATGGGCTCTTTTTTCTGATTTTAAGACTGATAACTGACCATTTATTTTCTGCTGCAGCTTCAATATCTCTACAAAAGTAATTATATACCTTTACAACTCCAAGAAAATTCTATTATGGGTTTTACCTTAGTGAAGCTAACTCAGAAATAATCAAAAGTAGAAATAGTAACACACTTAAGGATCCCATAATGAATATAGGCCATCAGAACTTGGAAACATGTTCAGGTGGGTTTTAATACATTGGATGTTGGATAAGAAGAATTTGGGGTGAGCAGAGACAGAAACCATGCGATTCATAGATAACTGTGAGGGATAGAACAAGTGTGGGACAACTAGCAAACCAGCTATTTGGAAATTATAAATATGGCAAATTAAAAATGAAATTATATCCCTTACATGAAAAAAATATTTTTACAATACCCTTGTATATCTCCCTCCTTCAGGGAGGTATTCCTTTATTTTTGACCAGGCAAGGATTCTGTTTGCCTCTGCTGAAGAACTTTCACATTTCCCATTTTTCCCTTATGTCTCTCATTGTTGCTATATGTCCACAATATGTCTACTAATGATCAGCTCAGTTTGATATTAGCTAGTGATTTAACTGTCCCAAAGCCAGGTACAAGAGGCATTGTGGTCCTGATACCCTTTTCAGGCAGTTGCAGTATCTCAAGCATACTGAAGTTCCATGGTTCGTGGCTTTACTATGATGATATAAATTGCTCCTATGCTTTTTCATAAACACTAAAGAGAAAAGCAGAAAAGAAAAAAAAAAAAAGAGTAGTCACTCTGTAATTTCCTTTTGTATCAATGAAGTAGAATATTTTTATAAACATCTGTTCCACAGCCAAAGCTAACTTTATTAACCCTCTCTTTAAAACACTTCCCTCCCAGTCTTTATATGTTGAGTACTGCTTCTCCAAGATCTTTCTTCTTTTAATCTGTCATCTCTTTGAGAACCCTTGCTACTGTTTCTCCTGTCCTTGGTTGACCTATTTATATTTTATTTCTACTCTCCCTTTATTTCTTTCAATTTACTACTCACAAGCAGAGAGAATAGGAGTAAAAAAGAGATATAGTTTTTTGTTCACTTTTCCCACTACTCTTCTTCATATAATTAAGATTTGATAGATTCTACCACCATGTACTCAAGTAATACACAGAACAGTGTTTTTCCTTTCTGGTTCAGAAAATAAGGACAAAATCTGATAACAAAAGAGCTCAGTAGGATCATGACAGCATTCAGGTTAAGTCCTCACTGCCAGTTTTGAGAAGGATTCTCAGATGTTGGGACTTCTTACTTGCTTAGGTTATGTCCCAAGGCCAAGAGATTATGCTTATGTATACCATTCCCCTCCATCCTTCATATCCTTGGAAAACCTGACAGAAGCTGCAGCAATCGGTGATTTTCAGTTCTTGGGTTCTCACTTCCTAATCAGCTCAGACATAGCAAAAGCTTCTCAAGCAGAGAGATGGGCTCCATCAATGACTTATCAGCAAGGGCTCCCAGACCTCACAAATTCTGGACTCACGCCGAGCCCGGAGTTCCTGATGGTTACAGAACTAGGAACTCTCCCAACTGTTTATTTTAACAGTAATAAAACAGTCTGCCTCAATTTTTCAGCCATTAGGGGAGAAAAAATTCTGTGGAGATCTTAAAAAAAAAAATCATCTGTTTACCTGTGTGTAACCATATGGTACTAATTCCTCCTTACACTAGACTTTTCACATCTGTGCTTTAGGAAATTGATTGAAATAGTGTGCTGTGATTTAGCTGGCAAGGGATTTTGGAAGGTGGCTGTGTGATTTGGGAGCATACAAATACTAGAGAAAATTATTCATATTAATATAACATAGAAGCCATGAAAGACTTCTGCTCCTAAAATGCACAGTGCTTTGGAAAATTCCCATTAAAGACAGATATTAAAAGAAGGGGAGGAGGGTTTAATGTCTTGTTAAAACAAGCTTTGGTAAAATTGAAAATCTACTCTTAAAGAGAGAGACAAAGAAAGAAGAGAGATGTTTCAGCTGATAATAACTAATTCCACTGAAATCATTGACATTCTAATAGTAAAAGGCATTTGTTTCAAAAACTCTTTCCATTTCTTCCCCTGTTTTCTGTCATTCTGTTCATTAAAGTCTACACAATTCTCTTTTCTATACCAAACAATGTGGGGCACTGCAGCATCAGTCCAAGTATTGATTCTTTAGACAAAAAGCATCTTGTTGGCATCACTCTGTGCATGCACAGAGCCCTGCAGAATTTGGGCGCAGTCCCTAACTCGGGCTGCAGAGCGCTCCCACAAACTTAGTGAGAAGTGGCGGCATACTGTGAAAAGCTGTAACTACAAACTGCAAAGAGTTAATCTGGCAAACAAGCTCTTGTTACTAGCACTTAATTTAGGATGGATGTACATTTATGGGACTGTAAACATATTCCTCGTCATAAGGATTTCAGTTACCTATAGGTTTTCTGACAAAAGCAAACAATTAAAAAACCTTCTCAATGGAATTAGTTTTTACTAACTCTGTATATCTATATGGCAAACTCCAAAAAATTTAGCCTTTGGAGCTGCTGGAGAGAAATAGATACTTTTAATATGTCATTTATTACACCCTGACATAGACCCAAGTTGACTGTTCCCAGGTAATGTTTACTTCTCTTCAGCTGCTGCAGTGGAGCATGTTATAGATTCTAAAGCTGGGTAAGATAAATCCATCTAATTCCACTCTTGGACATATAGAAGGGCGTGGAAAGGAATGTAAAGTATTTAGTCAAATCACTACAAACAGTCATTATTTGTTAACATTTATATAAACCTTCTTTTATTTCTCAAGTATCGTAGTCTGGTTAAACTGTTACAGTCTTAGGTGACTAAAGTAGTGCTTCCTAAATTAATGCAGAGCATACTGGAGCAAGAAAATCCAAGTGAATGAATTGTTTTCTATTATTCTGCAAAAATGGATGTCCTCTCTATTGATTACTTATCTTAATGGAATAAGGTTACTAGAGTAGAGTACTGCAACATGACTTGGTTTGAATTAAATATCTATGGTACACTATATAATTTATTCTTCATAAATGTTCTGTAGTTCCTCATTGTGATCAACATATAAGGAAAATGATCTCATGATATTCTGAAACTATAGTGTCTATATTCAATATTAAAAAATAGAAACATGTTTAGAGACATAAATGAATGAAGGATGGAAAACAGTGTAACAGAGGTCTAAACCAACCTTATTAATACACTGTAGTGAGTAA
This sequence comes from Phoenicopterus ruber ruber, assembly GCA_009819775.1. Taxonomy (NCBI): domain Eukaryota; kingdom Metazoa; phylum Chordata; class Aves; order Phoenicopteriformes; family Phoenicopteridae; genus Phoenicopterus; species Phoenicopterus ruber. The sequence continues at coordinate 180,770,153 of CM020215.1, read as the reverse complement.
CGCATGCTCTGTATCATAGGAGCAGTGGAGACCTGGTGGCTGTGCAGCCCTGACATCTCTGGACCATGTTTCGTCCTTCCCTGGATACATTTTTTACAGATTTCAGTAGGGTTTTAGACCTTACATGCTAGTATTTTACTAAGAAGAGATACATCTAAATAGCAAAACATCCAACACACAGGTGGTATTAGAAATACATTAATATGTTAAGTAACACATTGGTCCTAAAACTAGAGCAGTACAAAAAAAGAATCTCCGTAAACAGTTTTATTGCTTTCTTTTCCTATTGCTTTTATTTTGGGGGAAACATATATTCCAAAGTAATTAGAAAAAGGTCAAGTTTCAAAACTTATGAAATGTGCTGGAAAATAAAACAAAGCAAATATAAGAGAAACCTGAATATTCTGAAAATAAATACTCTGAAACAACAGCAGATAATGCTAATAGGTAAAAACACCAGGTATGCATTTGCCAAGGGAGGGTATTTGAATGGGAGGAAAATCTCCCATTTTGGCTCCATTTTCATTAATCTCTCTCTTTTGTATTTTACTTTCCTTCTGTTTCTTCATGGATTTTTTGCACAAAATGCTGTGAGACAGTTCACGTAAATTAGACTTTTGGTACTGTATGTTGTGTATTTTGTGTATTACAGTCATTATGTTTCTATGCTAATATTCTACCTACAAAAATTCTGTTCCTTTTAAAATAAATAGAATAAAACATATTAGATAATAGTGGTATATTTCATTAAGCATATTTAATATGGTTATAACCAGAACTGCTGAATTAAAACAAAAGTAAACCTGCTAGTACAAACTTTGTGTACACAAGTATCATTTTACATGCAGGCATACGCAATTGCTTACAATTAAAGCCGCTCTTACAAGGAAAATCAGCATGCTTTACTGCGCGAATAAGGTTTGCCAGAGAATGCTGGAAGAGAAGGAGAGCTATGGCACGTACGGGAGAAGGTGCAGCATATAACTTCACCATGGCCAGTCATCTTGTTGCCTTGTTGCATCCCTTTAGAAGCGGTTAACCACAGAAGATATTAGTAAATAATTGTCTCTGCATGAACAGGAGCATAGTTTTGGAAAGGGTATGGTCTTATTCCTTTCAGATCTTGCCCGTGCTTGTTCGTTTTCACAAAGCGTGCCCCTTCCTTGGTCCTTAAATAGGCAGAAAAAGATACTTGGGTGCAGATTGGTTTCATACTGGAGAGCAGACAGGGTCTAATTCTCGCATCTGGGTGATATAGCTGCAAGGAGACTAACAGAGGGGGAAGGGACTGATCAGGCATTCAGCACATGTTATCTGCCTCACTGGCATCTTTAGAGGCCTTATCTGAGCACACTGAAGTAATAGCAATTCCAAAGCTTTTCTGCTCACACTGTCATTGCATTGGTCATCTGCTATTAAGCTTTCCAGCATCTGTTATCTATTAGTGGACAGGGTGTTCATGAGACTTGGTGAGAGCATATTCTTGTCCTTACTCAGCTCAGCTTTAACCATGCAGTTTCTCAGCTCAAAATGAGAAAAAGTCCTAGAATTTAGTGTCTGAGCCTTTTGAAATTGCCTTCCATATAAACTAAATATTAAGTACACTGTTCCAGGACAAAGTGATTCTGAGAATCTCAGCTATTATGCACTGGGTGTCTGCTTTCTTGAATACCTATAGAAATTTTATAACCTCCTGTCAGATCTGCCATTGGAATAATCAAGAATTCCCATTCAGAAAGATTTGCTTGTCCTTAGAGGCTGGAGTACATTAGCTTCAAGGTCACCAGTTCTCTCCCATCCGGTTCTTTATTAGATGCTCTCTATTCTGATTTTGGAAGTGGACTAGAAATAGGGAAGTTAAAAAATAAATCTGTGCTATGGTTACATTATTTACCAGTGAAATAGATTAGAGTTTTGATTTTTTTTCTTATATGTAGTAAATTGAGTCTGCTTCATTCAGCCCTCAGAGACCAATAGACAAGTTCTAGGGTGTTCCAGGCATTTTCACCACTAAATAGAACATTAGACTCATCTGCATCTTTCTTGGATATCCCCCCCAGCCCCACAAAGCACCAAATCTACAAGTCATTGTTACGCTTCAAGTAACAGAGAAGCCTTCATGGAGCCATTAGAATCTAATTAGGAGTAAGTAATAAACGATGCAGAACTAGGGAATTCTCATATATACTAACCCTCTAGAAAAATTAGCAAGATGTCATAAAAAATAGTGTCTAACAGTGAAGAAAAATAGATGCAGATATACAGAAGAAAACAATGACTTTCAGGAAGAGCTTTTGTCTGTTTTTAATTCAAAGAAAAGAAAGAATAAATGCATATTAGATAACATGACGACAAGAACAAAGAAATATCTCAGAAAGAAAAGAAGTAACAGAAAGAAAATAGGTCAGTTAATAAGTGAAGGAGCTGAAATTAATGCTGAATGAAAAATGGCCTGGATGCTGATCCTTTTTTCTCTTCCTTAAATAATCTGTCTCCAGCAGGAAAACTAAAAGAGAAATGTTGATATGATTAAGAATACCATGAAGATTTATTACAATGAAGACTGGAGATATGAGCATAGGCAGCCCTTGGGAAAGATTAGCATATAAACATCAATCTATCTGAAAAGAATCATGGATCAGACTTCTGAAGGAACCCACTATTTACAGTTCCCATTTAGGTGCCTCGACATTTAAGAGACTATGACCCTATCAAAGCAGTTATGTGAATAACCAAGTATCTCAATGTTCAGCATATATGTGCCACAATGAGATCAACTGCCTCATATCACTGAGCTCTGAAAAGATGAACACTTCATGTCGGTGAAAAAAATGGGACTTTAGTTATCTTTGAAAATCTGGCTTTTGGAGGATAATTTGAAGTTTATGAATTGTGAATTAATACCCTTGTCAAGCATTTCAACTGTAAAACTAGGCAATGAAGAGACAACAAAAAATGCATTTAAAATTTAAGAAAGCATTTGTTTAAATGCTACAATTGGACACCTTGATTTTCTGTCTCATATGTGGCCAGAAAGTTTTGAAAAAAATTTAAGTTTTTATAACGGGGGTGTCCAAAGGTATGCTGACAGCTATCCTAATGTTCTTGAATGCCACTGACAACTTAGGAGCCAAAGTCAAGAGTTGCAAAGAAAGATGGAAATATCTAAGCAGCTTGATAAAGCCTTACTAGCACTTGTTAACTCTGAGATTATAGAGCCAACGGCAGCCTTGCATGTCCAGGTCTGTTCAACGCATGTACTGAGGAACATAGACCCTGAACTGTACCGTATCTATCCTTTCATTCATTCTCTTAATGCTACATTCAGTCCTTAAGTATGTATAAGCGTCATGTAAGTATGTACACATATACACATACACACAATCGTACATAAATATTTTCAGTTCATCCTTTACTCCTACCTATTGACAAACACCAGTACTTCACGAATATTTTTGCAACTTGGGAAAAGGTAACAGAATGGATCTCTCAGTGCTGGGTTTGATGTAGACTTTCAAACATTTGCAGTTATGAATCTTAATGACTCTCCAAAATGGTTAAAGGATCATAACAAAAGGGTTCCAGCGGCCAGGAAATAATTTCAGAGGATTTATTAGCACTGGCATGCACAATTCTAACATGGCAGCACCATTTCCTTTCTGGTGTTTTCTGTTATCAAGCCAGATTAAAACATAAACAGAACAAATGCATAACTGTCCGAGCCCATTTGTCTAGACACAGTCAGGTACCTCTGGAGGGCTTGTATCTACAGACCTGAGAAAATCTGTGCTATGTCCTCAACTACGGGGAACAATGAGGTAGTAAACCAAACTGTCACTCAATAAATAATTTAGTCTTATTTTATTAATTTCTGAATCTCTCACTATCAGAGGAAAATGAAGGCAAACTGGAAAGAATTCATAGAATAACTGAAAAAGTTTTCAGAAGGCTAGATGGATTGATTCCTGAAAGGAGATTAAATAACCACAATAAAAATAAATATGTATACAATTGCTTCATTAAACAAAAAAATGAGAGGGCATAATTACAATATTTAGATATTTTATACCATTAACACAGAAAAATTAAGAATAATATTCCATAGTAAAAGAGAGTATGTCTTAAAGAAATAGAGTAGAATTAAGAAAAGAAAAAAAAAAGAACAATTTTAAGGAAATCTTCTGTTGCAATAAGGTCTATTAACCAGTGGAATGTTTTTTAATGATAAAACTTCCATTACTTGCTAATACCGGGTAGACAAAGAAACTGAATATTGAATGTAATATATTAAACTAATTTGAGGTTCAGTTCTGCCACACTCAATCATATTGCTGACTTAGTAACAGGCAGATGGACTGGATGACTATAACAAATTTCAGGTACTTTAATAATTGCCAGCCACTTTGGCATTTGGTTATGAGATTATCTAATACTGTGTGGCTATTCATATACTACAAGAACTTGAAGGGCCTTTCTGATATTTTTCTAGGGTTTTAATTTTTTACCATGAAAATGAAGCTGATTACACACAATTTTGAATAACATGCCAAGATATTGTAGGAGCTGAAATTTCTAAAAGAAGATAAGGTGATCTGTTCAATTGTCTTCAATGAAAAGAAAGAGAAAAAAAGAAAAAAATAATTTAATTATTTCACCGTGAGCCAGCAATGTGCCCTTGCAGCCAGGAAGGCCAATGGCATCCTGGGGTGCATTAAGAAGAGTGTGGCCAGCAGGTCGAGGGAGGTTCTCCTCCCTCTCTACTCTGCCCTAGTGAGGCCCCATCTGGAGTCCTGTGTCCTGTTCTGGGCTCCCCAGTTCCAGAGAGACAAGGAACTACTGGAGAGAGTCCAGGGGAGGGCTACAAAGATGATGAGGGGACTGGAGCATCTCTCCTATGGGGAAAGGCTGAGGGAGCTGGGGCTGTTCAGCCTGGGGAAGAGAAGACTGAGAGGAGACCTCATCAACACCTATAAATATCTCAAGGGCAGGTGTCAAGAGGATGGGGACAGACTCTTTTCAGTGGTGCCCAGTGACAGGACAAGGGGCAACGGGCACAAACTGGAACACAGGAAGTTCCGTCTGAACATGAGGAAAAACCTATTCACTGTGAGGGTGGCAGAGCACTGGAAGAGGCTGCCCAAGGAGGGTGTGGAGTCTCCTTCTCTGGAGATATTCAAAACCTGCCTGGACGCAGTCCTGTGCAGCCTGCTGTAGGTGACCCTGCACTGTCAAGGGGGTTGGACTAGATGATCTCCAGAGGTCCCTTCTAACTCCTGTCATTCTGGGATTCTGTAATTTATATTTTACAGTATGATTAGCAGATACTGAATAAATATAAGGGGAAAGCAAAAAGGTTCTGAGAATGGGAAGATGGAGGTTCGGCAGTCTGTTGCAAAGCATATAATCACTTTTAGCTGAAAGTATTCTAGTATACCGTTTGATTCATTTTTCCAATGGTATACCTATACTGCAGTAGTAACTTCAGCATAGAATATTACAATTACCGCATAGAATATTTGAGACGCACTCAAAATTCACTTGAAAATGACAACTGGTGCAGAATTCAGCTTTTCATTTCCTAAGTGGAGTGAAATATTGCATGCGTTACACTGGTTTCTTGTTTAGCACTACACACATTTCATAGCCTTCTACTTCTGAAGTCCCACATGAATTGACATGTAACTTCCAGATAGACTAATCCTCACCACTTTATTTACTGTTATCTCTCAGCAGCTTCCCAACATTCTTCATGATTTCTCCAAAAATAATAATTCTGAGTGCTTATTGATGAAAGTTTCTAATGCAAAACTTTTCTGAGATTATCACTGTATACCATTGTTTTTAGGTGCTGTATTCTGGAATTCATTCAGAGAATGGAAAATAGAAATGAAACAGTGGTGCTAATAGCAGAGTTTTATTCTCAACCATTTTCCCACCTCAAATATTTTTTACAGGTTAAGCTTTTAAATAAGACAAAGATCATAAGCTCATTTTCACAGAATCACAGAATGATTGAGGTTGGAAGGGAACTCTGAAGGTCATCACTTGGTTCAACCTTCTTGCTCAAGCAGGGCTGCCTATAGCTGGTTGCCCAGGACCATGTCCCAACAGCTTTTGAACATCTCCACTGAATGAGACTCCACAATCTCCCTGGGCAACCTGTGCCAGTCCTCAGTCATCCTCACAGTGAAAAAATGTTTCCTGATGTTCAGATGGAGCCTCCTGTGCTTCAGTTTGTGCCCATTGCCTCTGGTCCTGTCACTGGAAACCACTGAGGAGAGCCTGCCTCTGTCCTCTTTGCACCCTCGCTTTAGGAATTTAAATATATTAATAAGATCCCCCCGAACCTTTTCTTCTCTAGGCTGAACATTCCCAGCTCTCTCAGCCTTTCCTCATATAGCAGACATGCTCCAGTCCCTTCATCATCTTCGGCGGCCCCTTGCTGGACTCTGTCCAGTAAGTCTATGACTGTATTTTTTTTTCAGAAGTGGTCTGCTTCTGCAAGTGACTTTGTATCTTTGAAAGAGCTCATCTCTACAGTGATACTTATAAAAAAAAGGGAACTTCTAGGTGAAGAGGGCTTTTGAAAACAGGGGTCTCAACTGGCACTAAAAGACTACAACTCATCTATTTTATTCTACAGCATATTTCCCAGTTCTTTTGGATTTTATTGTTGTCGTCCCCCTTCCCTCCCAGTCTATACCACTGCAGAAAAAAAAGTGTATGTATACTCTTTATTTGTAAAAATTGCATCTCTAAAGCTATTTAATATCATGATTTGGTTAATGATTTAATGATTTTTTATTTGGGAAGTTAGTTCAGCAAGGAAGACAGAAAACAGATGGATCTATGGATTTGTCAGATCACCCCAGCAAGGAATAGTCTGTTGTTCTATTGTTCTTGAAGGATATTGTAGTTTTGACCATTGCACTCAGCTTTTAATTTACTCTGGCAGCACGTGATCACCTTATGTCTATGCTTGTTCTCACGATTGACGCTGTCACATGCTCCCTACATTGTTCTTATCTCAGCCATGAAGCAAACATAATGTCCAACATTTTTCTTGATCTGTTTGCTTTTAATTTCAGAGAGCAAAAGCAATGAATATTAATAACAACACAATACTTTTATAGGTAAAATAAATACTTTGTCCCAGGTAAATATTACAGGAAATAAAAAAATAATGTATAGCAAATGCTATACAATTGTTTATAAGGTACAATGAGAAATGGTGCAGTTTAATGTGTCTTTGTAATTATGACCAGTCTGTATGTTCTGCTGTAAAGTCGTATGGAATTACAGTATAAACTAAAGCAGCAACACCATGATTGAAGGCCAGCGAAGACAGAAAGAAGGATTCATTTTTTGGTTGTTTGCTTGTTGTCAGAAAATAAATTTCGAACAAACACGCTGCATGGCTATAACAGACAATATAGCTGCTTCCGAAGCTTTTAAATGCCAGCTATTTCATACCTGTAAGATAATTACAGTCTTAGACACCAAAACCTATTGTCTCTCATATGTAAATTAATAAACGGAAAAGAGAGGGTGGACTTCTTTATTATTGCAACTTTCTCTTTTCTAACTTACATGTTTTACAGCAGTTTGGTTAATATTATTTTTGTTAACCTTTCTATTATCACCACCATTGTGAGTTTGGTCCTTTGAAACATATACCTCTTCTTACCACTAGATGGAACTAAAAAACCTTGTAATTTCTCTTTTTTCCTGTTACACAAATGCATGCCAATTTCTTCAGGATAAAAGCTTGGAAACAGTCTAGAACAGGCACTTACCGAGTTAGGGAAGGGTATCTGAAGCACAGTAATTGCTACTTGGTGTAGCACTACCTTTGTTGCTTGCAACTCTAGCTGCCAAAAAAGAAGATATTTAAAACTTATCATAAATGTACCTTCATAACGATGAAGGTAAAAATAAAACCAAGCAAAACAAACAAATAAGAAAAACCTGCAACCATTATAGCTTTCCAAACTGTAATAACTCAAACTGAAAGTCAATATTGATTGATTTTTCAGGAGATACTTTAAAGACAAACCAAGGCAGAAGTATGTTCACTTTCAATATATCTGACATTTAACTGTAGAAAGACACGTTAAAAAAATCAAAACTTGTTTTTATTATTGTTATATTTTTTATCCTGTGTATGTGGTGGGCTTATTTTTTCACATATCCTACAGAAATAAACATTTACTGTTCTTCTGAAAAGATGTAAACATGCTAAACTATTAGTTTCATGATGTACTCAGGTTAAAAAATACATAATGTGATGTATTTGTTGCTTTTTGTTTGAAGATCTATCACCTATTCTTTTCCTGAAAGTTTATTACTGTAGTAGGTTGAGACCAATAGGCTGATGTAGCAGTTCCTGCACTCAGTTCATCTGCGTTTGAATCAGGTGTTAAAGTATTCTCCAAGCCCAGAAAAAATAATTATTTTTAAAACCTTTAAACTAGCATAATTTGTTTTGTATCCCTCTGTTCATTTGGATTGCTTTAACCTAATCAGATTATCCCCTTTTTAGACTGAATTGAAGTATTACTTCTAATTAGAAACACTTCTTTCTCTCCTGACTGGTGGCTGACCTGTCAACCTTTCTGTTAAAATTTTCAAAGAAATATTTGCTTCCCTGTCCTGTGACACATTATTCTATATGCATATTTTTTATACAAGGCAAAGCTGCAATAAATGCATAAGAAATGAAGGCTTTTTAGCACTGTTCTGCAATTTCCAGGAACCTGAGAGTTGTTGCCTTTCATCTTGATACCTGGAAGCTCAGTCTTATGAAGATTAACTAAATGTATTTTAATTATGTTGGGTGGTGTTTTCTTCGGTGCTTTTTTTGGTTTTGTTTTTGTTTTTTAATGAGATTGTATTAGGAATTTAGAAATGAGCATATTAAACACCAAATGATCAATATGCAAGCATTACAGACTGTACATGCACGATTCCAGTTTGGCCTACCTGTATAATAGAAGAAAACCCAGCAGAGAGTGTCAGTGAATTATGTATAACTAAGCTTCTTGATACTTCTCACATTTATTTCACTGAAAATGGTTAGCAGTTGTGGTTTTTTTTTTTCCCTTTATCTCTATTGTTATCAGATTTTCTTATTCCATTCCTTGACCTTTTCCTTGATTTTTCTCTGGCATAACAGTCCCTTTAATTCTCTCTGAAATTCTTCCCTTTCTGCAGCCTCTGCCTAGATCTTCTGTCTCTTAGAAATATATCACATCCCTGGTGTTGTCAACATCTATACAGAAGGACAAAACACTGATAATTTGCAAACACAAAACTGTGACATATGATCAACTCCTACCTAGAAAAAAAAAGCATTTTTTTCAACCTTATTTGTATCTTTGTAAACTAGGATGCACATTAAAGGAAAGATGGGTAAAATACTCTTTGTTTACTGTGGAGTTCTGAGGAGGAAGGGTAACATATAAAGGGTAGGTAATAGCTTGTGTTTGTACCCTAACACCCTTACAGCAAGGTTTCTTTGACTGTACCTTTAAGCTATTAACTGCACAGAGCAGGTTCCTAGTTTCTTTTATTTTTTATAAAGCAGCCTGCATGTTGCCAGCCTTCTGCAGCACCAGATGACAGTCTGCTAAAGCCTGTAAAAGAGCTGACGACAGTTTGCATGTTCTGTAAAATCCCTGAAAAAGATTAAGAAAAGAAAGCCACTTCTCGTGGTTTCAGAGAGGATGCAGAAAGAAGTCTGCATGAGCAGGTGTAGTTTCTTTGTTTGGTTCATGAGTGCCCCACAGAGTTGGGAAGAGGCAAGGGGGGCTCGTGTATTACAGTTAGGAGGCCTTCCTTCCTTTTTCTTTAGGATGAGCTCCCGAAAGAGCCTTTGTAAAGTAAGAACTCATGCCAAAAGTGAATATGTGAATTGCTCTATAATTTTGTTGATGGGTTAAGTTACAGTAGAACTATCCTCTTTTTCTGCTCTTCAGGACTGTCTCTATTAAGCATTGCAGTGGTTTTCTGTAATATTTCATATTTCAGTACCTTAAATGCATCCAATTTTAGTACCTTAAAATACATCCACATGGTGCCCCAGAGGTTCTTACTTTTGCTTTATATGACTTCATCTTCTCTCTTCATATGGTATCATAGCATTACGTTATTATTGCTAAGTTTCAAACTTCTTGGGAAAGTAAACATATACCAGTATTGAATTATACAATTTACTAGTACAACTGTACTAGCGTGTAAGATATTTCAAACACTCTAGATACATACTGAAAGTTTACCTGGTGTAAATCAGGTATTTTCATAGACTTAAATAGGGCTAGTTGTTTTTTACCAGTTGAGGATAGGACAAAAAACAAAGTACATTTCATTTCTTGCCAAGACTTTTATTCAAATTGTGATGTTTTAAGCATATTTCCCAAGTGAACAGCTTTAACACTGTATGTGATTATACCTTATTTTCAACATTACTGCTTTAACAATGTTGCAGTTCATACTCTGAGAACAAACAAATGGACAAGAATGCAAAACTGAAGTAAATACCCAGTTCTGAATACACATTATTATTGCTCTTTACATATTCATCACTGTTGTTTCAGTAGCTTAGGTGTTGAACTAGATTATTGTCAGAATCTGATTAGGAAATATTCTAAGTCCTGCCTCAGAAATTCCAAACATTTCATGTTATATTTCTCATCCCTTTTTTTTCTTTTTTCTTCATTCCAGCTTTTATTTGGCAGCTGTCATTGTAGCAGTTGAAGTAGTAATCAAAGAGATTACTTAAAGACCATTTTTGGCAAGCCTGTATCCTATGCTTAACTAGACTAAACTCAATCGGTGAAAATACTGAGTAAGTTTTTGCAAGTAAGTTAGCAAATTAGTTTATATCAGAAAATATTTTTCTGGAAGACTAATGCGCTGCTATGTTGTCATGGACAGTTTTGTTTATATACTGCAATTTTGCCTGATGCATCCAGTTTAGAGATGATGTACTAGAACTAAAGAATGACCAGCCTGTGCTCCTTAATTTTTTGTTAAACGCATACTGCACTGCCTGGCTTCACAAGAACTCTTGTACCAATTAAAGATCAACAGAAAGCTTTGCCCTGATTTCTCTCTGCAAGTTTTGATTTGTTCTTTGCACTCACAGTGCAAAAAGGGTGATGGAAGCTCTGACTCTGTGAAGGACACCCACGGCTCAGAACAATACAGGAGCTGGAAGTCAGCTTTTGGTTTATCCTTTGGTTTACTTGAATGACTTGAAAGTCCTCTGTTGTTAAGCTTTGTTAATATTGTCAATTTTCAGAAAAACTTCTAGTCTGAAATGTACCTCTTATTCCTACACAGTTTGGATCTGAATTTGTTACTTTGGAAGTCAATAGCAATTCCAGATTTGGCATTGATTTAGGACCAAGAGAATATTTAGAAATTCATTTAAATAGTTATAAACAAACATACAGTTCCTCTACAAATAAAGAAAGAGTGACTTTCTCACAAAATCAAATTAATAATTTATTGGTTGTGACTCTTCTGTATCTATATAGTACCTGCTTTGATGGAAAGCACAGTTTTCCGTGACCTCTTCTGTTAATTCTATAATCACCAACCTAATCTCTCTAAATTGAACTTAAATCCTTTTACAAAGAAAGCATAGATTAGCGAAAAAAACATTGAAGACAAAATCAGTTACAAAGAAAAACATATCTCCCCCAAGATCTTAATGAACTCAAATATGTAATTGATTAGCCAACGCTAGGAAAGATATGAAAAGAGAAATAAAACATACCCATGACCCTATACCTCACACACTAATTTCCTGAACTACATTATTATTATGATTTTTTATGCTGCGTGGCACAGAAGTCCATCAGCCTCCTGGGTTGCCTTAAGAAGAGTGTAGCCAGTAAGTCAAGGGAGATGGTATTTTACCTCTGCTCAGCACTGGTGAGGCCATACCAGGAGTACTGTGCCCAGTTCTGGGCTCCTCAGTCCAAGAGAAGCATGGACGTACTGGAGAGAGTCCAGAGTAGGGCTGCAGGGATGATTCAGCATCTGACGGATGGAGCATCTGACATACAGAGAGGCTCCGAGAGCTGGGACTCTCAGCTGGAGAGTCAGCTCCAGGAGTTCATCCCAGAGGAGAGAAAGCTCAGGGGGACCTTATCAATGTGTATAAATACCTGATGAGAGGGAATGAAGAAGATGGAGCCAGATTCTTCTCAGTGGTGTCCACTGACAGGACACAAGGCAGTGGGCACAAATTAAAGCACATGTAGTTCCAGCTAAACACAGGAAAACACTTTTTTTTCCTTCATTTTTTTCTTTTACTGTGAGGGTGATCAAACACTGGCACAGGTTGCAGAGAGAGGCTGTGGAATCTCCAGCCTTGGAGATATTCCAAACCTGACTGGACACGGTCCTGTAAAACCTGGTCTAGCTGGCCCTGCTTTGTGCAGGAGCTGGCTGGACTAGACAAACTCCAGAGGTCCCAATTATTCTGTGACTCTGTTTCTGTGAATTTTAAAGCAGGTGTAGACAATAGATATTTTTGCTTTATTTTTAAACCTTGGTCACCAAAGTAGGACTTTGTATTTGTTCAAGAACTAAAAGGCAGTGAGGACCTGTCCTTTCTATATTTAAAGCTAACAAGAATGTATTAGGCCGTTAACATTTTTGACTTAGTTTAATTACAGCAATTAAGAGATTACCTGCACTGAAGCACTTATCTGCAGCTGATCTAGCCTAGAGGTGAGAATCAAAGGGAGAGGAAAAATGAAATAGTTCATTTATTCTTGGTGCAAGTTGACACCAGACTTCGAGGCATATTTCTCACCTTTCCATTGTTTTTAAAGCAAGTCTGTAAGTGACTGAGCTCTTTGGAGCAGAAAAATGCAATTAAAGGTCTCATGGAACTTTCAGTCTATTTACCACTTTTCTTCTAACACTGGGGAGGAATATAATCCATGACTTTCCTGCATCACTCCTTGAATTTTGTTCAGTGCTACCACATTTAAATATCCTAGAAGGATGGAAGTTCTAAGAAGCGGAGAGGATGATGGTACTATCATAGATATATGAAGTACATAAATACATATATATATTTGAACACATACAGATATATAGATGTGCTTTTTTTCTTTAGATAAAGACTGAGGTCTTTTAATGACTTCTGGATAACAGAATAGTTCACCAATTCTTCTAAAGCAACTTAAAATTTCAGGGCTGTCCCCCATTAAAATTCTTCTCTAATTTGTCACAAATTACCCTTCTTTTATTGTCCATTTGCATTACCTCTTGTAACTTCTATTTTATCTGTTCCTAAATATCTTAGTGGACTAAGCGTTTTTCAAAACAGTAATTCATTACTGCAAGAGAGGGGGGGTTTGTTTGTTTGTGGTTTTGTTTGTTTGTTTGTTTGTTTTTCCAGAGCAGTCAGCTAATTCTGTGGTTCCCTTCTGAGTTAAATTCTGATAGACAGATTGCCCTGTTTTCAGTGATTCACCCTCATTATATAACTCAGTCTCTCTAGAAGGAAAGAAGCTACATCGAAGGTGTTAACTAAAGTTGGTAACTTCCATTTCACCTTGTTTATTAAAACTTCCATTTTAAGCTTGTTTTGTCAACTTGATTTTTGTTCTTTTGTTTTGGTTTGTTTTGGTTGTTGGCTTTTTTTTTGTCTCCTTGTCATCCTTGTCTCAATCTACAAGTAACTAATAATCCCCTTTAATCCCAAAACTCATGTCACTGATGGGAAGTGTTATGTGCATTTCTCTAATCATTCATCTCTGGATGCAATAGACTGTGGTCATTCTATCGTCTTAGAGACAGGAACCGTATCTCCTGTGAATGGATGTAAAGCAATATACGTGAACAGAATTCATTAAATATGCCCTGTTGGGGGCACATGCAATATGATACTGTTTCTTTGTCTCTAAAGAGTATTTTGTGCTTCAAATGGAAAAGTGCGTGGGACCTAAAGATGAGATGATGAAGAGATGATTTTAATAGAATTAAAGGGGAATGGGAGAGTGATGAAAATATATGCTGCATAATTCAGCATAGACATTTTTGAGATTTCATCTTGTCTTACTGACTAGATTGGGCAGGAAAAACTATGTTCTTTCTATCACCTTAGAGGAAAATAAGGGTACTATTACCTTTTGTAGTCTTTTGGGAAAATAGGTCCTACTCATAGATCATTATAGTATTTGAATACAAACAGCTATTTAGCTGATGTAAAGAAATAAAGACATAGCTGTTCAGACTTTTGAAATAGGAAAAAAAATGGGTGTTGCTTTAAGCAAAAGGTCATCCATCTGTCTTAGAGTGTTCTCTAATGCATTTCTTGAATCTACTGGTTTCTATTATGTTACTAGCTCATCAACCAATTCTGAATTGCAGTTCAGAGGGAGCTATCAGCTCTCACAGTGATATAGTGGTATGCCTATGCTGTAGTTTATACTTAAACATTCAGTGGATAATATGTGCTGTACGTATGTAAACACAAATTTGCAGTGCAAATGAGCTGCAGGGCCTTAAATACCTAAAAAGTGATTGAAGGACAAGCTTATTTGAAGAATCAGTTTTTCACTTAGTCTCCAAGATCAAAGCCAGGACCATGGCAAGAGTCATACTCTGAGAATATTAGCTTCGAGAGCTTGCCTCTCCACTGTTATATTGAATGGATTCTGTGAAAATTTCTACAAGATTGATGGATACAACACTTCTGCTGGGTGGAGAATTTTCTTCTTGCTGAGGATTCAGCACCTCTATTTCTTTAATGCTTAGAGAAATGGACTGGTGAGACGAATAGGTCATGGATACTCTGGGATCCTAGACAAATAATCCAATGACACTTTACAAGGATACTTTGATCTTACAAGTCTAGACTTTCACATTCATATAAGGAAAGCAGACATTTATAGTCAAATGTGTAGTATATGTCAGCATACATTCAGTTATTCCTGTAATGCAGTAAGAAAAAACCCCATAATTTACAGTATTTACAGGGAAAGCACAATACACACAATACTCTATAATAAGGATTATGAAAGTAGGAGGAAAAACTATGTAATATCACAAACTTTTAAAAATTGCAATAGGAAAAAATATTCAACTATATATGACGGGATGATTCTTATGTAACAAGTTCTGAGGGTTTTTTAAAATCTGATTTCTCTTAAGATCAACATTCATTTAAAAATTGTTCACAAAATCACAGAACCACAAAATCACAGAGACGTGCAAAATCACTGAGGTTGGAAGGGACCTCTGGAGTTTGTCTAGTCCAACCTGCTCCTGCACAAAGCAGGGCCAGCTAGACCAGGTTTTACAGGACCGTGTCCAGTCAGGTTTGGAATATCTCCAAGGCTGGAGATTCCACAGCCTCTCTCTGCAACCTGTGCCAGTGTTTGATCACCCTCACAGTAAAAGAAAAAAACGAAGGAAAAAAAAGTGTTTTCCTGTGTTTAGCTGGAACTACATGTGCTTTAATTTGTGCCCACTGCCTTGTGTCCTGTCAGTGGACACCACTGAGAAGAATCTGGCTCCATCTTCTTCATTCCCTCCCATCCTCTCCCAGAGCCTTCTCTCTTCTGGGATGAACTCCTGGAGCTGACTCCAGCTGAAAGTCCCAGCTCTCTGAGCTTCTTTCTGTATGTCAGATGCTCCAGTGTCTGAATCATCCCTGCAGCCCTACTCTGGACTCTCTCCAGTACGTCCATGCTTCTCTTGGACTGAGGAGCCCAGAACTGGGAACAGTACTCTTGGTATGGCCTCACCAGTGCCGAGCAGAGGTGAAAGATCACCTCTGAAATACTCCTCCTAATGCAGCCCAGGGGGCTGATGGACTTCTGTGCCACAAGGGTGTATTGCTGGTAGATGGTCAGCTTGTTGTCCTCTAAGACTCCCAGGTCTTTCTCTGCAGAGCTCCTTCCCAGCCGTTTGATGCCCAGCATGTACTGGTGCATGGGGTGATTCCTCCCCAGGTGCCTGGCTTTTAATTAATTATTAATCAAAGTAATCGAAACTGCCTAATTTGGCTTGGAAGGTGAAGAAAAATACAAACGTGAGTTAGTATTTAGGCTTAAAATCTCTAAATGGTCATTGGTTGTTAATTATTAAAAAAACAAAAAACCACAGCATCATTAAAGAAGCAGAATTAAATACGAAAGGGAAAGAAATACTTTTACCAGAGAGATAAATATCAGTTCTTCTGTGGATCAGAGATACCCTGAAACTTTAAGAATCAGGATCTGATCTAATTTTGCTATTTTAAGAGCCACTTTATTAACTTAAACCAATTTCTTTCATTCAGTAATTAAAATAATTAAGAAAATAAACTTTTAAATTAACATTATTTTGCTGTAATGAAAAAAATCATTATGATTTGATGGAAGTTTAAAGTAGGAGTTTTGTTTATTTTTATTTCCAATTTTAAGTGAAAGACTCAAGTTTTTAATGATTCTTTTATTAGCTGTCATGATTTTGATGACTCTGGTATGTTTTCATCAGTTTTCAGGGATGATAAGACATTACAAAACCTTTGCATTTTCTATTCTTATCTTGGCTTTCTGATGATGACAAATATAAACCTAGGATTTTCAGAAATCTTGATGTATTTTACTAAGAAACTGAGCATTAGTTGTACATAATATCTGAAGCTTTATACTTGGAAACAACAAAACTTAATAAATTCCAAGGGCAAGGATTGAATTTGACAATAAAAACATATTTTCCCTCCAGAAAGTGCATTTTATTTTAAATGCATTTTATATGACACTTTTGAAAAATACGCTACATTCAGCTGTCTAGTTGAAGCTGAAATTGCATAATTTCATGTTACTTTTTTACTGTACTATATGTGACATTTTTTCACCAGAAATGCATCATATTTGAAAACAAGTCAAAAATACTGGGAAAAAGTCATTTCACCTTCACACAGCCTTCCTTCTTATAAAAGAAGAAAAAGCTTCATACTTACATAAACCTGAATTTGTATGAGGCCTAGAAATAAGTATACTTTGTATGTCACCTCAGTGTATAGCACTTTAAGAATAGGAAATTATGATCAGATATGTAAAGCTCAGATTATTCTTTTCTTGCAGCAGGAACTTTCTTGTGCATTATATAGGGCTTCTGTGCTAGACTTTCAAATTTGGGAGGTTTAGAAGCCACAAACATTTCTAGACAGAAAAGAAGAACTCTAAAAAAATGGGAAGAAGGGAAAAGAAGGTGCTTACTTAGACTATTGCGCTGGAAAGAATACTTGGTCCTACTCCCTACTCCAATGTCTTCTCTGTTTGTTTAGTTTTGGGGTTTGGTTTTTTTTGGTTGTTTTGTTTTATTTTTTTCTAACATTAAACTCTCATCCTATCGCCTTTTACTTGGGAGAAGAGACCGACACTGACCTCTCTACAGCCTCCTTTCAGGTAGTGGTAGAGAGCAATAAGGTCTCCCCTCAGCCTCCTTTTCTCCAGGCTAAACCACCCCAGTTCCCTCAGCCGCTCCTCATAGGACTTCTGCTCTAGACCCTTCTCCAGCTTCGTTGCCCTTCTTTGGACACACTCCAGCACCTCCATGTCTTTCTTGTAGTGAGGGGCCCAGAACTGAACACAGGGCTTGAGGTGTGGCCTCACCAGGGCCGAGTACAGGGGGACGATCCCTTCCGTACTCCTGCTGGCCACACTATTTCTGATACAAGCCAGGATGCTGTTGGCATTTTTGGCCACCTGGGCACACTGCTGGCTCCTATTCAGCCGGCTGTCGAACAACACCCCCAGGTCCTTTTCCACCGGGCAGCTTTCCAGCCACTCCCCCCCAAGCCTGTAGCGTTGCCTGGGGTTGTTGTGACCCAAGTGCAGGACTCGGTACTTAGCTTTGTTGAACCTCATACAATTGGCCTTGGCCCATCGATCCAGCCTGTCCAGATCCCTCTGCAGAGCCTGCCTTCCCTCAAGTAGATCAACACTCCCTCCCAACTTGGTATTGTCTGCAAACTTACTGAGGGTGCACTTGATTCCCTCGTCCAGATCACTGATAAAGATATTAAACAGAACTGGCCCCAGTACTGAGCCCTGGGGAACACCACTTGTGACTAGCCACCAACTGGATTTAACTCCATTCACGACAACTCTTCGGGCCCAGCCATCCAGACAGTTTTTTTACCCAGCACAGAGAACACACATCCAAGCCATGAGCAGCCAGTTTCTCTTAGTCTGAGATTTAACAACTGCAGTAAGCATTTTTAGTTAGCTTTCTTGGTTTTGGCGAGGGAGGGAAGAGGACCAAAAGGGAAGAGGATTTTGTAGGCATAACCTGGAGTTATGTAGGTTCTACAGGTAAATCTGACATGTGGTATATTCATCCACCTGAAGATATATTTATAATCAGGTGAGTTACTCCCTTTTCTTTCACACTAGAAATGACAAGTGAACCTAATACTGTGTTAATAACTTTGGCGTTGCTTTCCTTCACAGTCACCACATCCATGCACGAGAAAATAATGAACAGAAACAGTTCCTTTTAAAAGTTTAAAAAGTTTACTGATTCATGAAATCCCTAATGTATCTAGAAATGTGTCTAGAAGATTGTTGTGTAATCTTCTGTTTCAATGCTATTTGAAAGGCATTCCCATGCTTTTTGTGCTTCTATGCACATTATCTTAAAAAAAAAAAAAAATATATCTACCAACCACAGAAATCAAGGCGGTCCCCAAGGTCCTAAATACATTTTTTGATCATTTTGGGAGCCTCCCAAAAAACTCAGAACACAAAGTAAAATCAATAGTCATGATACTCCTCTCTAGGTTCACTCAAATATTACCTTATGAGCCTCTGTGAGGCAAACAGGTGAATTTCTTTCAACTTTTTTCTTTCGTCCATCTGGCAGTCTTCCATGTTAGTTCAGTGAATATCAAGTTAAATGTATGCTCTCTGATAGATTTGACAGTTGCTTAATATGAAGATGCAGTGTCACAAGATATAGACTAACTGAAGGACATACGCAATAACTTTTAGTCACTTCACACTACTTCTGGAAATCTGGGTAAACAGTTTTCTCTTCTGTTATATTCATTTACAACAGTTAAGTAAAGCAATGTCTTCTTTGATTAGCTCAAGAATGGAGTTTTGAAAGATGGTGTGAATTTAATTGTAAATGGTTTCAGCTTCATAATTTATTCCTGTTTAGAGAGATTTTTTCCTTGCAGATTTGAAGTGTGATTCTGGGAGATATATACTGCTTCCTTTCAAATAACACAAGCAATACTGAGGCAAAATATGTCTGTTATAAATGGAAAAAGTTTATCTACTTTTGAATCTAAATGAGACTATTTATTGTTTTCCAGTCACAAATCCTTGTGTAAGAACTAAAAATCTATATTACGCTCCTGATAGATTTTTATACGTGAAGCTCTGTTTTGTCTGACAAATCTAAATTTCTGGCAACCATATATGTCATTAAGGGTCTACAGTGTATACATGGTAATATTTCTCCATCAGTACTAATACTGGTTTAGATACTTTTTCCAGTGCTAGTTCAGCTGGTAGCTTTAGTGAACCTCGGTATTGTTTGAATAAGCATTTTAAATACCATATTGAAAATTTCTGCTTGGAGCATGGCAATATTTTGTATTACTAAGAAATTTCCCAAGAGGACCTGTCTTCTAAGAATGAAAATCACTCTTCACTTCCCTCAGCTTCCAGAAGATTAAGGAAATGGGAAAATGGGATTCACACACAGCTTAGTTCAAGCACTGGCAACAGAATTTTAGTACAGATTTTCCTTTTTGATACTACAGTTCATACTGTTGTTATACATATTGTGTATATATATACATATATTGATATACATATATAGTATATATTTTGATGCTGCAGTACATTTTTTACATCTGCATTTTCATATACCCGCCAAGGGATTTAAAAGCCCTTTTTCACATTTCTAGTGCTTTTCTTTTCCTACTACTCTAATTCTATCACGCATTCACTAATCTCTTCTACTCCATTTTTTATTGTGCATATGTTCCCCTACATGATCCCTGCCCATCCATAACACTCCTGTAAGGTATAAATAGCATCAGACATTAAGGCCACAGAAGGCAGTGGAGCTAACAGTCATTTTTTTAGCAGTTCATCCAGAATTTCCAATTTCTAGTATTCTAATAATATGTCTTTAAATTGTTGGTGGTTTTTATGTTGGTGTCCATATGCTTTGCATTTTTCATTCCCTGTTTTATCTTATCTTAGTGGATAAATGAAGAAGAAAAAGATAAACTCTTTTTTTTCTCTTTTGGAAATAGAACAAGTGAGTCACAAATAACAGGACAAATTCCTTGTCTCAGACAAATTCTGCTTTTCTCAACTTCAACTTGGTGCTTCACAGTTTCACGCAAAATATTTTCTATATCTCTTCTTCCAGCAATGAAGATCAGGGTCAGATGCTCAAAGACTGGATGGTTTTTTATGATCCTATGCTCAATCTCTCCCTAAATGTGAACAAAGGCTCATTCTCTCCCTCTTTGCATTTAACTTTCCTGTACGTGAAGAGTGCTACTTGTCACAGTAGTTTCCTCTTACCTTAACTTCAATTATTTAAATCTGCTTCAGGCGGTATTTCCTACTTACTGGATTCTACTCATGGTTCTCCTTTACGCTTCACCTTTCCAGAAGCGTAAGCCAGTCGCTATCATTATTTGTGTAAAGATTATGCTATAAAGTTGCATCAGTGAAATTGCAACTAGTAGATTTATTTCCTCTATTTTGTTACATTATTCTTATGAACACTAGACTTTTAAGTTACAAAAGTCCGTAAGTGGTAACTTTTTAAAAGTGGCACAAGGTGTAAAAATATAGTAGGTATCTTCCAAAAGCAGGACATTATTTCTGAAGGTTTATAATAA
Organism: Phoenicopterus ruber ruber; assembly: GCA_009819775.1. Lineage (NCBI taxonomy): Eukaryota > Metazoa > Chordata > Aves > Phoenicopteriformes > Phoenicopteridae > Phoenicopterus > Phoenicopterus ruber. The sequence continues at coordinate 180,749,257 of CM020215.1, read as the reverse complement.
TTTTGTGACTTTTCAGTACTTTAACACTGTCTAAAAGATCAAATGCAAACTTTAGACTTTTTCATTTATTTATGAAGTTCATTTTTGGAAAAATATGCAAAGATTATAGCGTCTTAGTCAAAAAGCAAATTTACTAAGTAAAAAGTCCTGCAAATACATGTCATGTAAAAATTAGTTGAGAATTTTCAGAACTAAGAAACTTTACAAGCTTTCATAGAACTTAATATGACATTATTTTCAGTTGTTACTTCATTTCAACACATTCAAGTGGAATGTTTGCTACATCTCTTAATACATACATATCACTGGTACAGATGTACAATCAGTTAGCAAACTTGCTGTCTGCGTAAAAATAATCCTGTTCTGTATTCATTGCACATGTATTTATAAACAAAGACTGGAACAGTGAAAAAGGATTTCATAGTGCTGCAAAGGGGCATCATGAATTATTTACAGTAAATCAAATTTTATAACTCTCCTCAATCTTTCATAAACTGTATCTTCCTATTTTATTTGATATTTTATCCAGAGACTTAAAGCAGCATAAGTCAGGGAAATCTCTTAAATTCCTGAAAGATTTGTAAGAGTACATGAAGAAACAGTTCTCACAGTAGCTTTTGCATTTGATGTAGCTGTAAGACTATTGATTTCCTATAAGCATTTAATATTTAAGAGGAAAGCAGCTAGATTTTCTAAAATGTTCGCACTCTGAGCCTCCTTTTATTCTGACTTAAGGCTAGTGGAAGTGGTTAAGAAATGTTAAAAACTTTTCTCAAACTCATTCATTGTCTTGGGCTTATCATCCTCACTGTTTCTACATGCACAGAACCAAATATACAATAACACTTGAAATGTATGAGAGTCAAAATGTAGGTCATAGTTGAGGAAGGAGAATGTTTCCTCAAAAGTGCTTCTGGACACTGGAAAACTGAGAAAAGTTCAGAGAGGAAATCCGAGAACAATTAAAATCCTTGAACGTCACCTTTACAATGAAGCACCTAAAGAGCTTTATGGAGATAACTTAAGGGAACACTAAGATGTGACTTCATTGTAACTGTAGATGTAGTTAAGGGGTTTGTTCCTTTTTTTGTTTGTTAGGTTTGACAGACAAAGACATAACAGGCAAAATGCAGTTCCTAGAAGGATATATATCCTCAAAAAAACCCCCATGCATATATACTATCACCAGTAAAAGGGAATATAAAGAAGTCATAAGAAATAGGGGCCTTAGAGCCAAGTATTTTATTGAGACAAGAGCATGAAGAAGCAATCGTGTCCTTCTGTCTCTGATTGAGAGCCGTAAGAGACTATTTTCAAGAAGTATCCCTCATATGTTTTCATCTTCATATCTCTTCACGTTCTTCCTTGCTCATAGCCAATTAAGCTTCCCACTTAACAAGGCACGTCCTGGAGTTATTGTATCTGTAGTGATCCCCCTGGTTTTCTGAAGAGAGTTTAATGCCAAGAATTACAAGGTAATTGTGACGTTACCTTCCACCACATTTAAAGCCTGAATTATGTGTTTTATTTGTTTAAATCTGTTTTTCCAAGTACATTTAAGCATATTCTTTCAGGAAATATAAAACAATGTGAGAATTAAAAAAAGTGCTTTCAATCATATTGTTTTTATTATCTCTTATTTATAATTGAAATATCTTTTTCTAATGAGAAAAGAAAGCATTCATGCAGTATGTCAGTCGCTGGGACCTATATAATGTCTTGATAGTTCTTGAAATTGATAACAAAGCAAAATGCTTATGTGTAAAGTTATTAAGAATGTGTGTAGTAAAGAAAATCAGACTAAGACTGTATTCACACTTCCAATATTTAGTTATTTATGAAACAGAGTTAATTTTATGCAATGTTCTATGAAATCTTGACATTCAGGTTTTGATAGATGTCTAATTTAACTTTTTTTAATGAAACCTGAAACTCTAATTTCTCTTTTTCTCATTTTTTAACAGTATTTGAAGATGATGACAATCTCACATACTGTAACATATAAGATTGTGAAATAATACAAGACAATTCTAAATTATTTTGAAAAAATATTGCTGACTTCAGAAATACTGGATGATATAATGTCTTAACTGCTGATACAGAAACATTTTCTCTTCTGGTAATACAAATATTAGGTTAATCATGCTCTTATTGAAATGAATGATTATGTTACTTTTTCATTGATTATAGCAAAAGATGTTTTGGGCCTTTATCCAAAAACTGTTGGAAATGATTGAAATGCTTATCATCTGAAATATCACCTGAGAACGTAATGTGCATTTTTTTCAATAACTTTGTGCTTCTCATTCTCCCTGAAATGAGAAGGAGAAAGATGAATTCTATGACAAATTGCAGTATATGTGACATTGACAATGTGTTTGTATTCCCTCACAGAGGAGGCATTTTGGGGTCACACAAAATCTAGGAAACATCAATCGATGCTTAAACATTTGAATATTATTACAAAGTAAAGTCCCTAGAACTAAAGGAATTTAAAACAATGTTTCTGATTAAAAATAGAACTGTAACCTTGTTTATGCAATAATATTAAATAAATTACTGAATTACATAAATTGTAATTGACAAGCATTAATTAATGAATTAGCACTTATGTGTGATACAGATTTGAAAGATACACAGCTGTGATCTTATCATATAAGAAATTGACAAAAATATTAACATTATATTGTAATTCTGTTGTGATTAACTCTTTAAAAAAATTAAATTGGCAAAGTTAAGAATAGACACCTGCAGTATTATGGCTCAGAACTATACCTCCAGTGAATGGCTGTTATTTAGAATTAATAAAAGTGGTTATGGAAGAAAAAATTAGCACTAAAACACTGTAATATTATATGAAAGAAATAACAGACATAGTTAAGTAGTGCAATTGTAGTGGACATATAAATATATATACATGTGTGTTCATGTAAGTATTGTTCATTTGCTACAGTATTTAAGCCAAATTTGAAAATTTCTGAGTGAATTACTGGGTTGGCTACAGTTTCCAAATTCTTTCTAGCATTTAATATTGCAACTTTAACTTTTTTATGGAACTCAATCAAAAAAGATGGTAAGAGTTTTTTATAATTCAGGAGCTGGAGGAGCTCTTCACTTGCCAGGAGACACCAAACATAATGCATGGGATGGAAATCCTCAACATTTGTAAAGATAACACTAATAAAGTTTGATCATTTTTGGATCTTTTTTTCAAGTTTTCTTTCAAATGTTACCATAGCATAACATGCTACAGTAGGGTCAGATAGTTCCTTTTTTTCTTCCCTGTTTTTATTAGTCTATTTTCACTTCTTTTTTTAATAGGTCAATATTATTCTTAAAAAATGAAGACAAAATAATTATTAAGTGTTCCCAACAACTAGATTATACTAGAGTTATTTAAAGGCTTTTTTCATGTACCATTTTGTGCTTTCTAAGGATGGCTCTAGCTTCCTGAGCAATATAATCGATTCAGGACAGCACACCCCATAGGGAATACTCACTTAAGATATTCCATAAATGACACTTTGCGTTTCATAGTTCTGATTCCTAGCAATCTCTGTTTGCACATACACATGTATAGCCTGTATACCCTCATGAACAAGTTCTGATATCCTCTTTGTTCTCAGAGAAAGTGACTAGTAAACTCTCTGTTAATCATTATCTGTTGTTCATACAACTATCATGAAGAAACTTCCCTTTGAGTTTAACAAGCCACAAATCAGTCACATACTAAGTAAAAACATAATTTAATTTTTTTTTTTTTTTTTGGTGGTAATAGAAGCCACTATAAATTAGGAATTACTGAATATGTAATATTCGAAGATGGCTTAAGGTTTAAAAAATGTTTTGGAAATTTGGAGTTTGGTAATTAAGATACTATTCATACAATATAACATCATTAACAGGTTGACAAGAAAAGTTATTTGCTTTGGTTAGTTTTGTCTTTATGCTGAACAACTCAAAAGAGAAATATCTTTGGAGAGCCATATTCATCAATACCAGACTTGCAATTTCATTTAACAGTAAGAATTGGCTTGTGCCAGTCATTTGTGGGACTGAAAAGACTCAAACAAGTTGGCTGGTAGAAGTTTTATGCCACAAACATTTCAGCAATGTAGTACCGGGAAAAAATCTGCTTTAAAGTTGACTGTCACTGCAATGAGAAGGATGCTGAACAGTTGTAATTTGAGCGTGGCTGTAAATGAGCAGTAATGATGTTCTTGAGGACTTCAGTTGACCCCTTTTGTTTACAATGTCTCATTTAACAATGCTGAATTGTTGTCATGAAAATAAAGCATAGTACTTTTCGTAAGGAAATCAACATTATATTCATTTTATTTTATTCTTTTTTTTTATATCCAGAAAACATGTTACATTTTCTATGCACAGAAATAGTTTCAGAATGTGATGATTGTATGTGACATTCCACTGCTAGGAAAGATTGTCAATTACTGAACTTTTTGTGGTGCCTCTATTTTTGTATCACAGAATGGAGTGCTAACATTAATCAATTTCACCTACGTGCACCTGGGAATATGTTTTAAAAATTTCTCATTCAAGGAACTTTGGACAAATAAAATCAAGTGTTTGGTCTACTGAAGAGCATTAAATACTGCATCACACAGAAATATAAAGTAAAGAAAGTAAATTAAGTTAGCAGACTTGAACAGTGTTAAATGAAAAATAAGCAAACCCCCATAATCTATTGAAATAATAAAAGTAAAGATAGAATATATATAATAATATATTAAGTCAAAATGCCATTTCATTTTTTTATTAACAGCAAGATTTTGGAATTATGCTATGTCCTCCCCATAAGACAGTGAAACAAATAAACCAAATCCCCAGGGCTACAGATTAGTTCAATATTTCACAACAGATTCTGCACTTTTACAGAATCTTGCATGAATCATTGAAGGATCGAGTAGAGAGAGAGATGTCACACAGTTCTAATTATGAAAGGAATCAGTGCACTTACACAAATACAGAAGCTATTATTATGTGTATGTACTGCTTTTACCCATTTAGTACATTCAAAGCATTGTAAAGCCATATAAATACAATTTTAAAAATATCTAAGTTGTTAGAAGATTAAAATACAATGACTTTCAGTAGAGTTCTAAGTCTCAACATCTGCTTTAAAACTTACCTGCACAACAGAACTCACTCCAGGGTCCTGGCTTTCCAGTCAGCAGATCACTAACAAACAAATTTTGCATTCAAGAACCTGTTTGTAGGAACTGTGGAAGGTGGCATAGCTGAAAGTCTTGTCTTACGCTGATACCCAGAGCCAGAAACAGGAAAGTAGCTCTGATTTCTGATGATTGATCTAGCAATTAATTATCAAAGTCTAGTAGATGCCACTGCAGTTACTTGCCTCTGCCATTTTCAATAGTCTTGTGTTTATGAAGTGTGACGTGCTTTAACATTTGATTGGAATACATAAAACCTTAATATCATTGTACTGTTCAACCGACATAAAGCATGCTTACATACCTTCATAAAAATAATAAAAAAGAGAGAACACACATTAGAGATTTGGTTAAGAATATCAGTGAAGCAAAATCCTTAAACAAGCCTTTCTCCAAATACACATTCTGATCATTGTTAATTTAAGCCTTCAGAAGGCTTCCCCCTCCCCTTTTTTGCCACCTTTTCCTTTGTAGTTCTTAGAATTTGGCAGAGCCAAGTACCCGTTGGCCAAAAGTAGTCATTTTGCAGAGCAAAACTTGACTGCTGTCAGCCGATTTCTGGTGGCCAGCACTTACCTGTGTTAAGTTTTGGGTTACTGTGAGTTGCTCTAATTCCTAGTGACCTGGTGTGTTTCAGAATACTGAACTTCAGGTCAGTAAGGACTGTAGTGTAAACCAGGAATTCTCTTACTGAGAAGTTGGTGGTTGACTTTTAAAAATGGTTTCCTTTTCACTTGATACTAAAATATATTTGTAGTCTTTCCAGCAGTATTTTGGAATATGGTCTTTGAGTGAAAGTAAACATGAAGAAACTTTCTTCTTGAAAGAAAAATTCCGTCTGAAAAATGGTATGTGTAACCCTAACCTTAGTGATTTAGTTGAAAAAATAAATAAAGAGAAATATTCTCCAGATCTCTAAAACCTGTTATGTACAAACATATCCCAACAAAAATTCAGAAATGTAATAATCTATTTTTCAGTCCATTTTCAAGAAATATTTTATAAATTTCTTTGTACTTAATATTTGTTTCAGATGGTAAACCAAACTTGATTATTGTTAAAATTATGTGGAACTGTAAGTGACTTCATAATAATATTAACCTATTTATTTTTAGGAGTGGATCTAGCTTTTGTTTTGGTGTAAGCAAAATTTTAGCAAAAACTTTGTACTTAAGAATTTTTTTTGCCTCATTTAGAAGCAAATAGAACCACAGCTTGTTGCTAAGAAATGCAAATGAAACGTAAACTTTTAGTTTTGGTTGTAAAAGCTTTTGCTGAAAAGCTTAGAAATGTTAGCAGCCTGAAAAACTGGCTAAAGAAGAACAGAAAACTGAATATTTCTCTTCCCTATAAATTTAACTATTGTTTATAATATACCTCATTTTTTTCCAGTTAATATTTGAAAATATACCCTATTTCAGCTTGAGCTTTTCAATGTATTGCATTGGAAACTGTGAATTTATACGAAAAATGCCTATTTAGGAGAATTAGATTTAGAGAATATCTTAAAGTCTATAAATATAAAGAGAAAGTTAATTTTAAAATGCCCTGAAACTGTTCTGACATATTGAAGATAATGTAGTTATTGACATAGGTTTCAGATAAGGGAACGGAATAAAACTTTTCACAGTACAAAACATCCCAGACTGAAAACAACATAATTTTTTTCTGTGAATGCATGTTAGGTTTATTGTCTCCATCTATCTCAATTTGTTGGAGCAACACCCTCTCAGAATAAAAATTCACTTAGCACAAATTGAACATAATGAAACTATGAAGACATTTTACAGAAAAACTCCCTTGGTTTAAAATCTAGTTTGGTTAAGAAATCAAATGTTCTCATACCTTTAGAAAGCAAAACAAATTACTCCCACAACCAGAGTATCTTGGAAGAATGAAAGGAAAAAGAAAATATGCCCAAATAGAAAAACGTCATTGAAATTCTGCTTTTTTTCCATTTCTTAACATTTCCAAGATGCAATTATTTTCTTACAATGAAGTTTTCTTTCACATTTGGCTCCTTATATCTTTATTATTCCAACATAGTCCTTTGTAATGTGTATAACATTCTTCTATATATCCAGTTTTCAAAATGTAACACTGAAGACACCTTCTTTGCATACAATTTTGTTCCATCACATCTGAATTTTGCAATAATTCGATGTGTCCCAACACACAACAGACAAGCTTGTCATGTAATTTTTCATAAACTTTTACAGCTCCATTTCTTACTTAAATAAATTTTGCTAATTATGATAATTTAAAATTAATTGTTTTTTTCCTTAACATTTATCTACCAGGTTCTAAAACCTGCATCCTGCATTGCCCTCTTACTCTTTTCAGATTCATTTTTTCTAGAATCATCTAAGCATCTTAAAAGAACACACCCCACCTGCCCAAAAAACCCCACCAACAAACCAGAACTGTGGCATAAGCTTTGAACCATTCCCATGTGTCCTGTCACTGGATACCAGGGAGAAGAGCTCAGCACCTCCCTCTCCACGTCCCCTCCTCAGGAAGCTGCAGAGAGCAATGAGGTCGTGCCTCAGCCTCCTTTTCTCCAAACTAGACGGGCCCAAAGTCCTTAGCCGCTCCTCATAGGACGTGCCTTCCAGCCCGTTCACCAGCTTTGTTGCCCTCCTCTGGATGCATTCGAGGACCTTAATTTCCTTTTTAAATTATGTTAATATCCGATTCATCATATCACTGCTATCTGCATTTTACATTGTTCTATACTCTTGCTGTGGCCTGCCGTGTTCAATTAGAGTCTTCTGTTTTTGTTTAAAGTACCAACTACAGATACTTCACGTAACAATTCTTATTAAGAGCATGTTCATTATATGTTGGCAAGCTCAAGGCCTTAAACTGCAAGCTGTTGCTGTCTTGTGTCACACATCTTCCCAGGCAGCTTGGTCGTGTTTTGGTTCTGTGATGATTTTACAATACTCAGTAACTCAGTAATGAAGTAAGACAATCAGATATTTCAACTATTATTTCTGAATGTTCTTAATAGTGAAATACAAATCAACCATTTTGACAGCAGCAACTGCAGGAACTGCATAACTAGTAGACCAAACACTAGTCCAGCTTATCCTTTTTCAGTCCTACTTTTTCAGTACTTAGTAATAGCCTTTCTTAGTAATAAAACAGGTAGACAAATCAGAAGCAGATCACAAATTGTATAATAGCATCACATAGTGATCTCAGCTGGAGCTTTTATATGATAACAGAATTCCCCGACTAATCCAGGGGTGCCAGGTTAAGTTATTCAGAGACATCTCCAACATATAGATGAGGTTACAGCAAGGTCGAAATTTGATTTTTACTAAACTGCATTTATCTCCTTGAGATTCCAGAGCTGTATATGAATATTCATATCCTTGAAAACAGCAGTTGCATTAAAAACCCACAAAACTGTATTAAAGATGTAGACCAAGAGCAGTAGACAGCAATTTTTAAAGAGGTAGCAAAGAAGTGATAAATGAGTGACAGCAGCAGCAGAAAATGGGGAAACTGAGCAGTGAGTGTGCAAATGACTTAGAAATAATTATGAGGGAATATCTTTATTTTTTCTTGTTAAGAGGTAATACTGATTTCTCTGGAAAACAGACAAAATAAGTTAATAAAACCCTAAAATAATGGGACTCACCCTAGAGTTAACACTCCTCTTTGAAAGACTGCTATTATGCCTTAATACCCAGTGAAAATCTTTATTGTTTATCCTTTTATTTCATCAGACCAAGGCACAGGCACTGAGATGGAGGTGCAATGCTTTCAGTAAACATTAGCAGGGCTCTGATAATGGAACAAAAAGAATTGTAAGTGATGTCTAGCTACAAGAGTGCTCTGGGATGGTAACCTAGAACGATAATGCCCAAGTGCACATCTGTGCACACAGCAGCCTAATAACACCGGTTACTTGCAACCGTGTTTTAGAGGACCCCCTAAGCTGAGTTGAGGAAATCACCAAAGAAAAGATCTGGATTTGTAAATACCATAGTACATCCCTGTACTGAAGCAGATCAGATATACAGGAGTGTTTTAGCAAACAGTAACAGCTGAATGAGGACTATTCTAACTCATCCGTTCTAAAGATTATGACAGCTATACATAAATGACTGAGGAGCTTTACCAAGATCTGACTGCCTACTGCTGGAAATAGTATGACAATACATCTTTTCCTTATATGTATATTTTTTCTTGCATATTTGATGAGCATGTTTTTTCCAAGATTACAACTGCCTTAAAAATTTCTTAAATCCGTAAGTATCACGTGAACAAATCCTTCGTAAGGGAGTAAATGATAATAGTTTCATTATTAGGTTAACTCTGAGTTGGTCAGGTTGTTAAGTAGACCTTTCTGTACCTTTTCCTTATAGAGTACACCTCACATACATACAAAAAAAACCCCAAACAAACAAACAAATCTACAGCTGTTTTTTATTTAAAACACAAACTAAGATAACACAGCAAATTCAGCATAAGAACAGAACAGACATAAAAGAGCTTATAAACAACTTTATCTCTTCAAGTTACACTGGAGGTCTGTCTGTGTTTCTGCTCTTCTTAGACATCTACCACTTTCTGCACATACTAAGTTTCCTTTCTTGCTCTTTCTCTTTTTTGGTTTCCACCACCCTGCCCTCCAGCATTCTCTCACTAAGCATACTCTTTCTCTGAACCATTGCCTCCTTCTTCCAGAAAATGCTACTGCTATGGTTGCAGTAGACCACAGAGGTGAAAAAGAACCTTGCTTCCTCCTGCAGTCAATACCTTTTTAAAGGGAGATAGCATGCAGTACATAAACTTCAAATAAGTAGGTACCATCTGTTATGGTTGCTGCTGCAGAGGCAGTGGAAATTTTCGCCTCTCCGTATTAATTTATTCGGAAGTGAAAATATGACCTCCATTGGTCAGGGTGACAGAGCCCTGGCACAGGCTGCCCAGGGAGGGTGTGGAGTCTCCTTCTCTGGAGATATTCAAAACCCGCCTGGACGCAGCCCTGTGCAGCCTGCTCTGGATGACCCTGCTCTGGCAGGGGGTTGGACTAGATGATCTCCAGAGGTCCCTTCCAACCCCCACCATTCTGTGATTCTGTGATTCTGTGATTTACAAATGCAGTCTTAGGTAAAGCTGTGATAGTACAAAAGTGGTCAACTCTTTAAACTTAATGATAAAATAGGTACCACTGTTTATATCAAACCTAACCCAGCAAGATCTCAATATTCAGATTTCTGGAAACTATCAAGAGTTGCATATTTATTGATAATATACATATTTTCTGTAAATTATTCCTGAAGACTATAAAGCTGCTGCAAATATACTCTGTTACTGAATTTTTGGGAGGCCGTGGAAATAGATACTGGGAATGGGAGGAGAATGCAGTAAGGATATGTATAAGTTACAAATGGTGCCCAGCTCTAAACCAAAGGACCAACTTCAGTTGGCAAAAGTTTTATGTGTCCTCAATGAGTGCTGGCTGATAGCTGCGGTTTTATGCAAACATGGACAATTCATCTGACTCCAAGTGACTTGTCTTGGCACTCAGGGCCACTGAAGACCAGGGACAGCAAATAGCAGCTAGGCTGGCTAAATAACATCAGCCTCACATTACTCCTTATAGGATACATCTTGTTCTCCTTTTGCCTCTTACGATGTTTTATATTATAAGAGTCAGGTGGGGTGAAGGATGCATCATCCTTTTCTTAAGCTAATAAAATTGCAACTTTGCTTTAAATATATTTCTGTATCTTTCAACTCAAAGCTGCTTTTTTTTTTTTTCCTGAGCTTTTGTTCTTGTGGATTCAACTCACACTTATTGTATTGAATAAGTTGATACACTACAGAAAATATATATAAAATAAAACAAATATGCTGTTTCTTTTTTTTTGAAGGACTTGTGCCATTCCTGAAAAGATCACTACTTTATTAAAATAGTAGTCTCTTCAGCAGAATAAATAACAAAGTTCATTTAATAAGGGATGTGTTGACACTGGTGATACTGTTTCATTAAATCTTAAACAATGCTTTATTATTTTTGATAAAAAACATCCACTTTTGGCCTCCTACTTGTTCTTTAAAAAATTTAGATGCTAATTATACCACATGTGGAAAAAGCTCAAAGACATTATGTTACTAAAGCTTGAAGGAAACCAAATAAACCCATTTCAGTCTAAAGCACCATCAAGGGAACTGAAACAAGTGTGTGTCAGGATGTTTAATATTATAGCCTAGGGGGACATAACACTTGCTATATGTGGGAAGTAAACAGCAGGGTTTTTCACTAAAAAATGAGACAGAGAAAAAACTTGTGATCACAAAACAGAAAACCATATTGTTGATCAGATATAAATATAAGAGCTTTTCCTGAAACTCAAGCTGTGCCTTTCCCAACTAAAATCTCATATTAATTTTTGTGAAACTGTTTTTTGTTGCATAGCTAGGAAGAACTGAGGAAAACAAAATTTGTTGTTCTTTTCCCAGAGTCTCTCCACTTTAACTGAAACACCAGACTATGATTAGCTAATTAATCTTCTATTATATTACTTAAATGAACAGAGCAGAAAATGGAAGCCTTCAACCCCTCTTCACAAATTTGAATTGAAAGTATAGCATTATTTGGAGGGTATTCTCATGACTCCTAAATTAACAAACCAGATTTTATTCAGATGTGATTTCTGGGTATGGTCAAATTATATTTTTGCCTATTGATTACTTTTTGATTTAATTTTGAGATTACCTTCTAAGTCAACCCACCAGAGGAGTGATATCCTCCCACCTGAGGCTTACATTATAATAAGTGGAATGTTCCAGAAAATAATTTCACACATGCATTTACATTCATTCTTTTGGACAATTATTAGGCTCTTTTTATTCAACAAATATTGACTTGAAAATAAGGACAACAAGATATGTTGGTATCCTCTTTTAATGAGTAAGAAAATAGGAATTCATAAGTAAAGCTTTTCAGGTGAAACATAACCATAATTCAGATTTGTGTCTCAAATTGGTGAAAATGTCATAAAATGATAGTCTGAGTCAGATTAATATTCCTGATTTCAGATACTAACTTGTCAAGAAAAAAAGCTGTGCATTTTTATAATACAACTTTGTATACGTCTTTGGGAATTCCTTTTCCCCATGTTTTAAACAGTGTCAGCAGGGAAAAACTCAGAGGGTGTTATTCTCTGTCTGTAACAGAATAGATCCAATAGTTTTTCTCAGTCTACTCTTGTTCTCACTTCAGCCTAAGTGAATTAGATGCAAACGACTTCAGTGATGTAGAGGCTAGTAGCCAGTCATGGAAGCTAATAGTAATTTATCTGAGTGTCCTGGTTTCGGCTGGGATGGAGCTAATTTTCTCCCCAGTAGCTACTGTGTTTTGAATTTAGTATGGGATTTGTTATGTGAAGAATGTTGATAGTACACTGATGTTATTAGTCGCTGCTAAGCGATCAAGGACATTTTGCAGTTTCCCAGGTTTTGCTGACGCGCAGGTCCAAAAACCTGGGAGGGGTAGAGCCAACATAGTTGCCCCAAACTGGCCAAAGAGAGTATTCCATACCATAGACATCATGCACACTATAAGTGGGGGTCAGCTGGTGGGCCGGGGGTCCTTTCGTTCATTCATACTGTTGTTCATTCATTCAGTTGTTCGTTTCCCTCACTTGCTCTCGCTGGAACTTGCTGTTCCGAGATCGCTGCTGGGGAATATTCGTGTTCCATGATCGCTGCTCAGGATGGGCTGTATCAGTTGTCGGGTGGTGAGAAATTGTGCATCATTCATTTTATATATTCTATTATCATTATATTTTATTATTATTGTCATTATTAATATATAATATTATTACTATTGTCTTTTTCTTTGCTGTCCTGGTGAACTGTTTTTATCTCAACCCATGAGTTTTTCTTTCTTTCCAATTCTCCTCCCCACCCCACCGGGGAGGGGTGGAGGGAGCGAGCGGTTGCGTGGTATTTGGTTACCGGCTGGGGTTGAAACACAACACTGAGTTCTTAAATAACCTCACATTTTCAGGCCCTTGGAATTATCAAACTTCATTGTAGTCAAGAGGCAGTAAGGTGAAAGAAGGACTTTAACTGTCTGCTCAGATTTCTGAGGTAGCTTGAGTACTTGGAAGTGATAGCTAGTAGTGAAAACGATTTTTTCACCAAATCCAATGAAATTTGAAAGAGCTTTCATTGTTCAAATCCTTTTTGGTTAATAGTGATCAATTTTTAGGTCTGAGTCTTTTTTATTAGTTTTTCAGTTGTACTCATAGCTGAGGAAGTACACAGGGAAAAAGACTGGGATGGAAATACAGCCTGGCCCTAAGTATCCTCTACATTCTTGAGCAAGACAGAATTTAAAAATATATACCTGTCCTTAGTATATTGCTGTTGGGTAACTCTAAGTCAGTACTCAGTTGGTGGGTTTACTGGATTATATTTTTAAACTTTGAATTTTGTCAGCTACTCTGGATTTTGGATTCCTTGCCAGGAGTTTAGCATATTGTTGTGGTAGTTTCTCACTTGCAGGTAACACAGTCCCTTTCTGAATCTAGCCTGTCTGCAACAATATACAAGGATACAGAACTCATGACATACAAGAGCAAATAAAAAAGTATGGCTTTAATGCTGAACGTGTTCATTACGCCCACTAAATACAGAGGAGAAAATTTTGGTTCTGGTAAACGTTACCTTTCAGTATGGGTGACAAAAAACTGCTCATAAATCAAGTCAATATAAATAAATAAATAAAAGCAAATTAAATCGTTGTACTTACAAAGACTTAAGTTGTAATTCAATATTTAAATTAACAAAACTGGTTGCAGTAGCATCTGGCACTAGAAAATTGCTAAATCCTATGACATTTATTCCCCTCTAATAATTAGAGTGAAAGATTACATTATGTCTTGGAGTAGCAGAAAGAGCCCTGGTCATAGTAGAAACATTTGAGTGTTTTTTTCCCACCAATGATTCACTGAAGATCACACTTTTTTTTTTTTTTTTTTACTTCCCTTGTGAAAATAATCCACCTTCCTTTAAAATGATTCCTTTTAATGTCTTTGATTCATTCTCCTTGTTTACTCTTTGTCTTTATTGTGATCAGTGGTTCTTACCTTGTCTTTAAAATAAGTAGTATAGGAAACTGTGTTAGGATGTAGATTCCCCATTCTGTTATAACTGCTTTGATAGCACAAAGTGTCTGCAAATGATGCCAGATAGGACAATGTGGATGACTGTCTGACTGCACTGAATTGCTTAATTTAGTATAGGCACCACAGAATACCACAAGAATAAATGTAGGATTGTTAGTCCAATTGCTCTATAGTGATAACTCCTTGAATGAACATTTCAGTCAAGGAACTGGATGCATCTGCAATCTGAATTAAATGAGCTCCACAGCCTCCAGAACACAAGGTGGTACAAGTGAGTATACTTTAAAACTGAGATTTTGTTGATGTGTCCACACTTACGTGTGAAGATTGGAAATAATATTTGAAAGCTTTTAGCTTGTTTTTCTTTTCCTGGTCAGTATACTGACACATCCTTTTCCATATTATTTCAATACTTGGAGACAGATGCTTAATCAGACAAGGAATCAAACAAGGGAGGAAAGGCTGCATATGTTAATCGACAAAAAAAAGAAAGTGAACAAGCTAAGGACTTACACCTGTATTAGAAAATTAAAGGCTTGCAAAGTGTGTGTGTGTGTCTGTGTGTGTATATATACACACTTTGTATATTATATATACATATATAATGCTCGTTTTTTGTATAACTGAATTGAAAAACAATCATTTAACTCCTGTAATGTATTGTGAAATATCTGACCTCCTAAATGGGTTCAAGTGTAACTTACTGTTTCCCATCACAAGGTCACTGCTGTATTTAAGAGCCTTGAGAAAAAAGATAATTGATTGAGCTGATCTATGTGCCTTGCTCCTCTCACTAGGCCTATTTCTCAGCTGCCCTGGGTTAATCACCAAGTCCACAGCATGCTGATGTCCTCCATTACATCATAATTAGAATACAGCAGGCAGAGATGGGGAAAGCTGGTGAAATTATTCATATTTTCTTCTGAGGAGCCAGATGTTGCCAGATAGGTTTCATTTAATTCTATGACAGCTGCAATAATAGTCCTCATGTGCAGAGAGCTGATAGTGGCATCGATAACGGTGTAAGGAAAGTGAAGTGAGGCGTGCTTCTTAGCTAGTTAATTATGATTATTCATTATTGTGGATCATCTCATCTTATTTGACAATTATAGTAGATTGGGGAAGGATCTAAAATACGCAAATAGAAACTACTTAAAATATAATTCCACAAAAGTTCAATTATGTTCTCTTACGTAAAGGCTTTGCAGTGTGTTGCTTATGGGTAGTTAACAAGTTTGATTTTTCTTAGGACATAAAGTTCCCTATTTGGCAACATATCTAAGAGACGATATATACCGAAGTTCTGCATGGTATTGCTGAAGCTGAGACATCGTTTCTGTTCAAAGTTTATACTTTCAAAACTGATATTGACTGTGACGAATACCAAGATATCTAGAGGCAGATTGCGTTTTCTAAAATGCATTTGTATTTTGCATAAACTAAAGTCAATATTTAGCTTTGAGGGATAATAAAATAACAAATATAACAAAATGTGGAATGAGTGAAACAAATTCTACCTGTGAGGGTGGGGTGGCAGACAAAAAAAATCTTTCTTGCATTTGAATCCAATTATTATATTGTAGTTATTTTGAAATATGTATTTTAAAATATTTCTTGATAGTTTGATATTAGGAAACTGTTTCCATAATGTTAATGTGTTGCAAAAAGTGTTACTTTGTACTTTCAAACTAAATTATTAACAGTAAAATAAAAACAAATGTCTGGCAGAATATTCTTGTCCTGTAAAAATTAATACATATTATCAAATGTGTAATTCAGACTATTTGGAAATATGAGCAGCTGTATTGAATTGTTATACATTTTATTATTCCTGCCTTAGAAACTAAATATATGTGTGTATATAAATATATATAAATACACACATACACATATGTACGTATATGAAATGTGATGATACAAATGTTCATGCAAGTTAAAAACAAAGTATTTGTGAAATATTTTCTCCCTAAAATTATTGAAAGTTACTGAAAATTTTAATTGATCACACTGTATGCTAAAAAGAATATATGGGTTTGTCTATATTAATCAGATTAAGACTATTCCTGAGTTCAAACAGTCTCAAAGCATATCTTTTTGTTCCTTCTGTTCTGACTGCACTCTACCTCTGCAATGGATACAACATTAAAAAAAAAAAAAAAAAAAAAAAAGGAATATCTCATTCATATAAATGACTAAAATAGACAAAAAAGTAGGTGTCTTTTTTGGAAAATTTGGGGGGTTGGCATGTTTTTTGTTGTTTTCTTTTTTTTTTCTTCATCACTGGTTAAAGAAGCAGCCTATGCTGACTAGCTCAGGTGCAGTTGTCTCATTTAGTGAGATGACTCCTGCTCAATTTGTTCGAGACGACTCCTTGCTTAATTGATATACAATAGCACTTCAGTAAACAAAGATCAGTAGCTGAAAGAAAGAAAAAAACCTATGAAATAGAATTTTCCTTCAAGAATATTTTTCCAGAGTTCTGTTGCTTCACTTTTTCTTAACTAAGGTTTCTGCCTGGGTATATACGACATTCAGGTGTAAATAAATAGAGCTGTGACCCCATCTTTCATATCATTCTATTCTTTCTTTTCTCAGGTCATAGCATCATCTGCCACCACCTGTGAGGACTCCTTTGAGTCCTTATTAATAAATGAGCTTCGCAATAATATCTCATGGCCTTGGTAAAATAAAACACACTGGACTAGAGTCCCATAGCATAAGGCAGTGTAGAAATATATAACAAAAATATATTTTCTAACTCATACTGCTAAAATTAATGACTGCAGGTAATTGTTGGGCATGCACAGTGTAGTGCATAAATCAATAAAACAATTCTGCTGAACAAAGAATCTTTTGTGATCAATACCAGACTTCTTCAATCCATTTAGATACCTGTATGCCTATGTAAAACAGCCGTTGATTATTTGTTGTGGAAGATATTAAATATGTGATTCATGTTTGTTATTTCCACTACAAACACAAATGTACAAATCAGTTTCATAAAAATATAGTTAGATTATGATATAAATTTTGACATAATTCACAGGGAAAGTCCAAGGAAACTTGGTAGCTAATCGAAAGTTTTTCTTGAAGAATGAGGTCAGAAATCTTCATGAAGATAAAACTTTGATTACCAATTGGTACTATCCTAATGAAAACAGATAATCAAATCACCTTGAGAGATACTGTCCACAGAGGCAAATATTTGACAACAGAAAAAAATACATAATCACTTTTCAATTACCTTACATATGTAATGTGTCATGTTAGGCAAAACAGTGACAGACAGAAGACCTTTAACTGTATATCAATGTGTGCAAATAGTTCCTTACTGTGCTCCGGAGCGGTGTTTCAGTCATTAGCAATCCCTTCAAGTGTGGATTTTTTTTCCATCATCACTACCATTTTGTATAGTGTTATTTCAAATAATGTGTTTTTTCTGATTCTCAAATTATAAACAGATTTTTTTAATTGTGCATTTGACCAGGAAACTAAAACCACAGCCTCTTTCTAGACTAGCCATTTTGCCTTAGCACAGGGTCATGACATGGAGATGCTGAGCCAGTTGATGGTCACTTACAAAAGCAGTAGGAGAGTCAAAAAACAGCTGAATTTAATATCTTATTTAAAAATTACTTTTTACAAAGAGGTTGCCATTTGTCCAATCTACAGATACTCATGTGAGCTGTTTATCTTCAGCTGAATTTTTTTATGCATAAATATAATTACTAGACATTTATGCATGTAGAAATACTCCTGCTAAAATGTCAAAGCTTTGTATATAGTTATACATATTTTGATGTTATATCACTTTCCAACCGTTCAAGCAAAGATAACAGGACAGGTAGTCATTGTGTGTCAGAGGTACTAAAAAAGTTCAACTGCAGAGAAATCATCCACAGGAAATACAAAGCATGAGATGGATGATTTTAAGCATAGCCATATGTTAAACTTGTTCTTGCTCTAAAATCATTACCAGTAGAAACACCAATATAAAACATGATTTTATATCAATATGTAAAGAACAAATCTGAAATTTCTAACTTTTCTAACACTATGTGGAATTCGGTGGAGCTAATGATACTGACCTTCATTTTAAGTTGTTTCTCACTGAAATTTAATGCTGGTTTAAGTGTAAATCATAGATTATGTGATTGTTATTTAATGTTTATATGTTTATGTATGTATAAATAAATGCATCAGTGAAATAGTTCCTACATAGAGCTTACCAGTTATAGTACCATATGAAGAAATAAAAATTAGTTCTTTATCTTTATATTTTGTGATTCATTTGCAAAAATGTCAAATTCATCAACTGTTTGCAGTAAAATGAACAGTTTCAAATCCAGAAATAGCAGCTGTTCTGTTTGGGTTATGATCGGTTTCTCTTCAGGAAGAGTGATAGTTTTCATTTTTCACATCACATTTTAAACTGCTAAAAAACCAGTAAAATTGCAGAAAATTCAGAAGACAAAAACAAAATGATAGAAAGTTTGGAAGATTCTGAGGAAAGACTAGGACAGCAAGGTCCATTCTAAGAGAGAGTAAAACTGTCTGTAGAGCTACAAAAGGCTTTCACAACGTTTATGGAACAGAAATTATCAGTTGTCAGAGATGATAGAAGAAAAGATAA
Organism: Phoenicopterus ruber ruber; assembly: GCA_009819775.1. Taxonomy (NCBI): domain Eukaryota; kingdom Metazoa; phylum Chordata; class Aves; order Phoenicopteriformes; family Phoenicopteridae; genus Phoenicopterus; species Phoenicopterus ruber. The sequence goes on along the minus strand of CM020215.1, from coordinate 180,730,274 downwards.
CAAGCTCCACAAGAAAAATATGTAGGTTTGCGCTCCAGGTAAAACTTTACTGGTCAAACTTTGCAAAGTGTTGAGTTCAGCACTGAACCCAATAATGCTATACTGACAGGTATGAGGTGAGACCATATCTCAATAATTTTAAAAAAGTATAAAATATCTGATTGGTAATAATAATCTGATTGATTGCCCATGTCTCTCTTGTACTGAAGGAGCCCAGAACTGGACACACTACTCCAGGTGTGGGCACACCAGCGCTGAATAAAGGGGAAGGAACACCTCCCACAACCTGCTGGCAGTAGTTTGTCTAATGCAGCCCAGGGTACCGTTAGTCTTTTTTACAGCAAGAGCACATGGTTTTCACATGTTCAACTTTGTGTCCACCGTGACCCCCAGGTCCTTTTCTGCCAAGCTGCTTTCCAGTTGGAAATATATTCCACCATATATTGGTGCCTGGGGTTGATCCTCCCCAGGTGCAGGGCTTTGGGTACACCCTGGGGTGCACTGCTAGGTACTGGCCTCCAACTAGACCTCATGCCACTGATCACCTTCCTCTGGGCCTGGTCATTCAACCAATTTTCAATCCATCTCACTGTCTGCTCATCCAGCCCATACATCAAGAGCTTCTCCATGAGGATCTTATGGGAGACAGTTTCAAAGACCTTACTGAAGTCCAGGCAGACAATATTCACTACTCTCCTCTCATCTACCAAGCCAGTCATTTCATAACAGAATGTTATCGAGTTGGTCAAGCATGACTTCCCCTTGATGAAGCCATGCTGATTAACCCTGATGACTTTCTTCTTCTTAATGTGCCTGGAAATACTTTCCAGGATTAGCTGCTACATCACCTTCCTGGGGTTCAAGGTGAGGCTGACCAGTCTGTAGTTCCCTGGGTTCTTCTTGTCCTCCTTGAAGATGGAGGTAACATTTGCTCTCTTCCAGTCTTCGGACACTTCTCCCAGTTGTCCTGATTGATCAAAGATTATCGAGAGTGCCTTTGCAATGACATATGCCAGCTCCCTCAGCACTCCTCGGTGCATCCCATCAGGGCCCATGGATTTATGTATGTCCAGTTGGCTTAAGTATTCCCTGACCCGATCCTCTTCCACCAAGGGTACATTTTCCTTGCTCCAGTCTTTCCCCTTAGTTTCCGGGACCTGAGATTATTGAAGGCTGGTCTTGCTAGTAAAGACTGAGGCAAAGGTGGCATTCAGTACCTCAGCCTTTCCCATGTCCTGTGTAACCAGGTTCTCCATCTCATTGAGCAATGGGCCTACATTTCCCATAGTCTTTCATTTGTCACCTAGGTACTTATAGAAGCCCTTCTTGGTGTCATTGATGTCCCTGGCTAGATTAAATTCCACCTGGGCTTTAGCTTTCCCAACTTCATCCTTGGATGCTTGGACAATGTTTCTGTATTCCTCTCAGATTATCTATCCTTCCTTCCACCCTCTATGCTTCCTTTTTGTGTTTGAGGTTGGCTAGGAGCTCTTTCTTCATCCACACAAGCCTCCTGGTATTTTTGCCTGACTTCATATTCATTGGAGTGGAACTTTTTTTTTGCTTGGAGGAGGTGATCCTTGAATATCATCACAGAATCATCATATAATGGTTTGGGTGGGAAGGGACCTTCAAAGATCATCTAGTTCCAAACCCCTGCCATGGGCAGAGACACCTTCCACTAGACCAGGTTGCTCAAAGCCCCATCCAACCTGGCCTTCAACACTTCCAGGGATGGTCATCCACAACTTCTCTGGGCAACCTGTTCCACTGCCTCACCTCCCTCGTAGTGAAGAATTTCTTCCTTGTACCCAGTCTAAATCTACCCTCTTCCGGTTTAAAGCCATTACTCCTTGTCCTATCACTGCATGCCCTTGTCAAAAGTCCCTCTCCGGCTTTCTTGTAGGTCCCCTTTAGGTACTGGAAAGCTGCTCTGAGGTGTCACTGAAGCCTTCTCTTCTCCAGGCTGAACAAGCCCAGCTCTCTCAGCCTGTCTTCATAGGAGAGGTGCTCCAGCCCTCTGATCATCTTCGTGGCCCTCCTTTGGACTCACTCCAACAGTTCCATGTCCTTCTTGTGTTGGAGAACCCAGAGCTGAACACAGTACTCCAGGTGGGGTCTCGCAAGAGCAGAGTAGAAGGGGAGAATCACCTCCCTTGACCTGCTGGTCACACTCCTTTTGATGCAGCCCAGGATATAGTTGGCTTTCTGGGCTGCAAGTGCACATTGTGGGTCATGTTGAGCTTCTCATCAACCAACACCCCAAGTCCTTCTCCTCAAGGCTGCTCTCAATCTGTCCTCTGCTCAGCCTCTATTTGTGCTTGAGATTGCCCCAACCCAGGTGCAGGACCTTGCACTTGGCCTTGTTGAACTTCATGAGGTTTGCACGGGCCCACTCCTCAAGCCTGTCCAGGTCCCTCTGGATGCCATCCCTTCCCTCCAGTGTGTCGACCACACCACACAGCTTGGTGTCATCAGCAAACTTGCTGAGGGTGCACTCCATCCCACTGTCCACGATGCCGACAAAGATGTTAAACAGCACCCGTCCCAATACCGACCCCTGAGGAACGCCACTCATCACTAGTTTCTGCTTGGACATTGAGTCATTAACCGCAACTCTTTGAGTGCAACCATCCAGACAATTCCTTATCCACCAAGTGGTCCATCCATCAAATCCATGTCTCACCAATTTAGAGACAAGGATCTCGTGTCAGACAGTGTCAAATGCTTTGCACAAGTCCAAGTAGATGATGTCAGTTGCTCTTCCCTTATCCACCAACGCTGTAATCCTGTTGTAGAATGCCACCAAATTTGTCAAAAAGGCACGATTTGCCTTTAGTGAAGCCATGTTGGCTGTCACCAATCACCTCCTTATTTTCCATGTGCCTTAGCATAGTTTCCAGGAGGATCTGCTCCATGGTCTTGACAGGCACAGAGGTGAGACTGACTGGCCTGTAGCTCCCTTGGTCTTCCTTTTTTCCCTTTTTAAAAGTGGGGATTATGTTTCCCCTTTTCCAGTCAGTGGGAACTTCACCGGCCTGCCACAGCTTCTCAAGTAGTGTGGATAGTGGCTTAGTAACTTCATCCTGTCAGTTCTCTCAGGACCCATGCATCTCATCAGATCCCATGGACTTGTGCACCTTCAGGTTCTTTAGGTGGTCCCAAACCTGATCTTCTTCTCCTACTGTGGGTGGTTCTTCCTAGTCCCAATCCCTGCCCCTGACTTGTGTGACTTTGGCGGTGTGGCTAGAGCACTTGCCAGCGAAGACTGAGGCAAAAAAGTTGTTGAGTACCATATCCCGGGTAGCCAGGTCTCCCATTTCCTTCCAGAGAGGACCTACATTTTCCCTAGTCTTCCTTTTATCAGTGACGAACCTATAGAAGCTTTTCTTCTTGCCCTTGATGTCCCTGGCCAGATTTAATTCTCTCAGGGCTTTAGCTTTTCTAACCTGATCCATGGGTGCTCCAACAATTTCTCTGTATTCCTCCCAGGCTACCTGTCATTGCTTCAACCCTCTTTAGGCTTTCTTTTTGTGCTTGAGTTTGTCCAGGAGCTCCTTGTTCATCCATGCAGGCCTCCTGGTGTTTTTGCCTGACTTCCTCTTTGTCGGGATGCATCACTCCTGAGCTTGGAGGAGGTCATCCTTCAATATGAACCAGCTTTCTTGGGCCCCTCTTCCCTCCAGGGCTTTATCCCATGGTCTTCTACCAAGCAGAACCCTGAAGAGGCCAAAGTCTACTCTCCTCAAGTGCAGGGTAGTGAGTTTGCTGTGCACCCTCCTCACTGCCCTAAGGATCTTGACTGCTACCCTTTCATTGTCACTGCAGCCAAGGCTGTCTTGAGCTTCACATTCCTTACCAGCCCCTCCTTGTTGGTGAGAACAAGGTCCAGCATAGCACCTCTCCTTGTTGCCTCCTCTATCACTTGGAGAAGGAAGTTATCATCAACACATTCCAGGAACCTCCTGGATTGCTTACGCCCTGCTGTGTTGTCCCTCCAACAGATATTGGGGTGGTTGAAGTCCCCCATGAGGACCAGGGCTTGTGAACATGAGGCTGCTCCTATCTGTCTATAGAGGGCCTCATCCACTTGGTCTTCCTGGTCAGATGGCCTGTAGCAGACCCCAACTATAAAGTCATGTGTCCCTGCCCTCCTTTAATCCTGACCCATAAGCTCTTGGTCAGCTCCTCATCCATCCCCAGGTGGAGCTCCATGCACTCCATCTGGTCATTGACATACACTGACATACACCCCCCTCCTTGTCTTCTCTGCCTGTCCTTTGTAAAGAGCCTGTATCCTTCCATTCCAACACTCCAGTCATAGGAGCCATCCCACTGCGTCTCCGTGATGCCAATAAGATCATAGCTCTGCACGTGTGCACACGTCTCTAACTCCTCTTGTTTATTCCTCATGCGTTTGCATCGAGACATTGAAGTTGTCCCCCCAATGAAGATGACTTACTGGCTGGAGTGGCTGAAATTCCTTGTGCTGCTCTTCAGGTGCTCTCCTGCTGACCTGTGATCCTTCTCCGGGCTCTGGGCATCTATTGCTGGCACTGGCATCAAACTGGTAGGAGTGGGATGGATTGAGATCCCCCTCCTGAAGTCATACACAATACTTTATTTGTGACCAATATTGCTTTTTTCTGATGCAGGGTATAGCTTCTATCAAGTATTTTTGTGAAAATAAAGATATAGTCATGCCTTATTACTTAGCTCAAAAACATGGGAAACATATCTTATATTTCATTAACAGAAATCTATATTTCTTTCATCAATCATGTAACCAGAGCTAGACATATTTGATACCTGTTGGCACCTCTGTGTTCCATTTGGTTTCACACATACTCTGACAGAAAAGAGCTAGCCGTCTTTTAAATCAGGTCCTTTTTCCTTTCCTGATGTGAGGCTTAATACACAGAGGTCCTGTAAATATGAATTATTGAGCTACACGTGAAAAATAAATAAGGCTTAATTTTCTTGTCTTTAGGTTTTTACATAGTGAATAACAAGACTGTTTATGAGAACAGAGTAATAATAATAGATTTTACGGTGGAGGAGCGTTTAAAAGAAAGACCTGAATAATGAGGAAGCAGAAGTACACTTCAATGGAGAAAGTGTAATACTGAAAAAACCTGTAAGGTTGTAAAGATAAAAGGAATATAAATTGCATAAAATTTAAAAGCATATAAAGGAAGTGGCTATGCAAACAATGAACACATAAAATCTAAATAAAACATTACTATAAATGTCTTCAATTTCATATCCAACTAAAAAGGGTGTAAATGGGGTAGAAAAAAATGCATTGCAGATGTAATTTCTAGCCCCTGTTCCTACAAATAACTTTCTGTATTCTTAAGATAAACTAAATGCTATTGTGTTGCTAAGCTCCATCAACAAGTGTCTTATGATTCAAACAGATGTTCCTGTTTTTCAGGCCCATTGGTGCCAATACTCAGTGTAACTTTGCCCAGAGGAGTAAGGGAACTAATAGAGTATATCTGTAGCATTAACTTGCTGAGAAATGGTCCATCTATGCCAGAGATTTGCTTCAGAGAACACAGACTTTTATTCAGATTTTTTTTCCCCACAGTACTCATCATAGATATCCCAAATACCTATGAGTCACTCAAGGATATAAATGGGATAAAATAAGTAACAGACTGGTTTGCATTGTAGCTAATTTCCCAGAGACACAAAGCAAATCTAAAAAATGTTACATGCATACATTTTTAATTACAAACTTTTACAGCTTAAACATATTGGATTGCAAGCAAATCAAGGATCACTTACTTCCCTGAGCCACCATAAACACGGAATAAAATCCTATTTATTGCTTTTGCCACACATATTAATACAAAAAAAGGTACTTATTCCAGAGATAAAAACTATATTTATGGCTCTACTTTGTTAAAACTACTTACTCTGGAAAAAAAAAAGTAACTTGATTTTCAACAGTAAATAGATGGAGAAGGGACACAACACACCAGTGATTCACTTGCAAAGTTCAGGGAAATATACAAGCTTAGGAAGAAAGATGACTGTGAAAACATAAGCAAGATCTATGGCAGAATTCATAAGAATAAAATATTTGTGTTTGTAACCTGTAGTATCTGGAGGATATGGATTTTCTTCTGAATATTATTTTACTTCTTACTGTGAAATGTGATTTAGTTTTGACCTGTAAAAGCATTAAGCCTGTATTGTTTTGGAGGTTTTTTTGAGTGGGAGGGGGGAAGCTGTTTGTTTTTGTAAATTTCACTAGCAAAAGATTGGGCCATTTCAATGTTTTAAACAAAATAGCACACGTCTCCTTCATGTCCTTTAGAATTACTGTGTAAGCCTTGTTCATGGATAATATATTTCTGTCATTTCTCAGATAAAATATCAAATATAACTTACGGATAGCAAACTCATTGTGTTCCAGATGTTGTACATCTCCTGTACATATGCTACTTAGAAAGCTTGTACAGAAACTGTAAACCTAATGAATAAATATTTGTATCTTATTTACTGGAAATATATAGGTCTTCTTAACAGCAAGCTCATTACAATACATCTGCCTCAGACATTCCATACGCTCAGTGGAGTCGACCTTTGTATGCCCAGGATTTCTGGATGTTTGGAAACTCTAAATATCCTCTGAGCAGATTGGCAGATGTTCAAAAATTCAAGGTTACAGAATACCTTGAGTTCAACCTACATGCAAATTCCAAGTGGCCAGTGAAGAGAAATCTGAATGCATAATAGGTCCACTCATGACATTTGCTTTATGAAAATGCTTGAAGTCTAAAAACTTTGGTTAGCCCAAGCTTTAAGAATTTTATTTAATGAATAAATGCTCTGTATGCAGAAAGGTGAGATGGAACCTTGATTAATAATTGTGTACAGGGTCATGACCAGACACTTTCTTTTCCAAGAAGCATCCTACTTCTTTAGTTCTTAAAAAAACATTAGTCTTTAATGATACATGTCTGGAAATTAATATATGATAGGTAAATCTCTAGTTCAGAGTTCAAATAAGATTGTATATGTGGCCAAAAATATGGGACACGTTCCTGAATTTGTTAAAAAAGGACATTCATTTTATTTTCCTGTCCAAATGGTCACTTCTGTTTATAAGCAACCCATGTTTTCTTTTGGAGGAGAACTAGTATGATGGACATCTATTATAATCTTAATAATTTCTCAGAGAATGGAAGTAGATAGGATCTTACTATTGTTCTTGTAAAACATTAAAATATGTTAGGGATTTGATCTTTTTCTTCTTCACAAATTAACAATCAAAAGAGGAACAGAGCCTCTGAGAAATGAAGGGGTTTTTTTAAGTTATTTTATTTTTTCAGAAAACTCAAATAGTGCAAGTTTGGTTTGATGTAAATAAATATCTGGGAAATTACCCAAATAATGAAAGTTCCAGGCCATATTTTTTAATATTTTAAGCTATTCCTAAATATTTTTATAACATTCAGTATGAAACTTGCTCAGACAGCAGACAGTAAGGGGGAGGAAGAGTCACTTTTCCTTCACTATTACTTCTGCATTTAATAATAAACATGTCTTCCTGGCAATTTTTTGAAAGTGGAAGAAATCGTATGCAAGGATGATCCACAATTTAAAAACCAAGTATTCAGTTGATATGTGGTATCTATTCACAATTCATTTAACTCTAAGTCTGCATTAGTCTTAGACTTCAGAGTGGAGAGGATTGGACAGGGCAATTACTGGCAAGCTTTGTAACTCATTGTGCTGCCTAAATGACATAAATGAAACACGATCAGCAAGTTTCGTAATTATTTTTTCACATCCACAGAATTCCAGATGAAGTTCTAGGTCTCTGATCTTCATGGTAGCCCTGCATTTTTAGAAGGCCAAAGCTCATACAGAAGATTCATATTTTCTTGAACCTGGAGACTGTTATATAAAGGTGCAAACAATCTAAAGGCACTTTTTGGAGTCTGAGTGCCAAATAGTACTAAACAATAGAAGTTTCAAACTTCACCTCTTAAGCAATACCTGAAAAAAGGACAAGGCTACTAAGAAGTAAATGATATAACTACTGTATGAGTAATTTACATTTTAACCTTCACATTGAAGAATATGTAGCATTAACATTAAACGTGGAAAGGAAAAGTTACTTCATACAGTTCCCTCAGGGAAATGTAGACAGTACATTTAAAATAGATATTGTGGAACCTCAAACAATTGATTGCATACTCTTTGCAGTACCAAATTAATGTATCAAGTAGACATGTGGAAATGCTACTTTATGTGACTCACAGAATGTGTAATATAATTCCACTAAGGGAGGTAAAAAAAAGTTACACTGAAAGAGAAGTTATAGGAAGATGCATTTTCATCACCGCAGGTTCACTTTAGTAAGTTTAAGTATTGTACAAAGTTAATTCAGAGGACTTGTTGGTTGGTTGGTTGGTTGGTTAGTTTTTTGCTTTGGATAAATCATAAAAAGAATTTATTCAGTCCAAAACCCATTTTTACCTAAAACAATAATATTTTTCCTTTATAAGTCTTTCTCGCAGAAGATTAGATGGCACTAGCTCCTGAATAATAATATATAGTGTCTTCACTCTTTACCAAGTAGTAGGTTCCTGCATTGAATTCCTTTTTTCATCTTGAATGATTCCACATTCTCCATTCCCCAGAACTATACACTAACTCCTGAGCTTATTCTAAGGTAGACGTATGTTGGTTTAACCCCAACCACCAACTAGGTACCACACAGCCACTCACTCACTCCCCCACAGTGGGATGGGGGAGAGAATCAGAAGACTTAAAGTGGGAAAACTTGTGGGTTGAGATAAAGACAGTTTAATAGGTAAAGCAAAAGCTGTGCACACAAGCAAAGCAAAACAAGGAATTCATTCACTGCTTCCCATCGGCAGGTGGGTGTTCAGCCATCTCCAGGAAAGCAGGGCTCCATCACGCGTAACGGTTCCTTGGGAAGACAAGCGTCATCACTCCAAACATCCCCCCCCTTCCTTCTTCTTCCCCCAGCTTTATATGCTGAGCATGACATCATATGGTATGGAATATCCCTTTGGTCAGTTGGGGTCAGCTGTCCCAGCTGTGTCCCCTCCCAACTTCTTGTGCACCCCCAGCCTACTCGCTGGTGGGGCGGTGTGAGAAGCAGAAAAGACCTTGACACTGTGTAAGCACTGCTCAGCAATAATGAAAATATACCTTTTGTGTTTTCAGCACAAATCCAAAACATAGCCCCATACTAGCTTCTATGAAGAAAATTATCTTTATCCCAGCCAGAACCAGCACAACATGATTCTGTGTTTCTGCTGAAGCTTAGGTACAAATATTTCAACCAGAAATCTTGATTTTCTAAGACAGGATAAAGTATAGGTAGAAAAAAAAGACAGCGCTAAATTATTAGTTAAGGTAACTAACTGATTTGGGGAAACATTAAAACATGTCTTTGTTTTCCAGAATATGTGAGACCATCATAAGATTTGAAAGAAAATAAAACAAGCACATAATGCTTGAAAGCTGATACCACAAATAAGAAACATCAAACTTCCTTTTTTTTTAAGCATTTTCTATTGGCTAAGCTTAGAAGTCTCTTCATTCCTTTTGCTGGTTGTTTTGAATTTCATTTATAGGTGACTAGTATCACTTTTTCAATGAAAGGGAATTCAACTTATTGACTTGGCATTGTGAAAGAAATTCCTGGAGCTGACATCTTTTATTTAGCCATGATGGAACTGAACTTTATTAAAAACTACAACTCTTCTTTTTAACATGGTCTCCATTCTTCTTGGGTTTTGGGAAGATAAAGGTATGTTAAGCACAATTCTTTCCAATACTCTCTATTCATTACTGATTATACTACTTGGAGATAGTAATAAGAGAATTCTGCTGATGAATTGCAATTAATATTTCAGACACTGAGAAGGTTATCTGCATTTTCTATTGAATTTTACCATACAGAGTGGCTGAAATCTTAAGAAACCTGGTAACGAGATACAGAAGAAAATACCAACTAGAAGAGGAAGTATTTGTCTTCATCTGTTAAGTACTTTCCACAAGAGAGATAATAAATGCAAATTGTTAAATATCCTCTTAGATATCACATTCTGTTTGAAACAATGGTGCATTTGGGAATTAGGTTTTGTGAGATGTATCCACTCTTACTTTAAAGTTAAAGAGCTGAGGGATGGTTCTAACTTTCTCTGTTCCTTCTAGCAGGAACTTTGGACATTTTTGACTGTTGCTTAGCACTCTGCTTTGATGGCAATCCTCTGAATAGGACATGAAATACAGAAAATGCCATTTAAACATAATTAAGAACTTCTTCCTTGTGAAGATGTGGTGGGTTGACCTTGACTGGACACCAGGTGCCCACCAAGCCGCTCTATCACTCCCCCTCCTCAGCTGGACAGGGGAGGGAAAATATGACGAAAAGCTTGTGGATTGGGATAAGGACAGGGAGATCACTTACCAATTACTGTTACAGGTAAAACAGACTTGGGGAAATTTATTAATTTCTTAATTTATTACCAAGAAAATCAGAGGAGGATAATGAGAAATAAAATCAAATCTTAAAACAGCTTCCCCCCATCCCTCCCTTCTTCCCAAGCTCCACTTCACTCTCAATTTCTCTACCTCCTCCCCACAAGCGACACAGGGGGACAGGGAATGGGGGTTGTAGTCAGTTCATCATACATTGTCTCTGCTGCTCCTTCCTCCTCACACTCTTCCCCTGCTCCAACATGGGGTCCCTCCCACAGGAGACAGTCCTCCACAAACTTCTCCAACATGGGTGCTTCCCATGGGCTACAGTTCTTCACGAACTGCTCCGGCGTGGATCCTTTCCACGTGTCCTTTCCACACAGTGCAGTCCTTCAGGAACAGACTGCTCCAGCATGGGTCCCCCACAGGGTCACAAGTCCTGCCAACAAACCTGCTCCAGCATGGGCTCCTCTCTCCATAGGGTCACAGGGTTTGCCAGGAGCCTGCTTCGGGCATCGCCTTGCTGGCATGGGGTCCTCCATGGGCTGCAGGTGGATATCTGCTCCACCGTTAACCTCCATGGGCTGCAGGGGGACAGCCTGCCTCACTATGGTCTTCACCATGGGCTGTAGGTGAATCTCTGCTCTGGCACCTGGAGCACCTCCTCCCCCTCCTTCTCCACTGACCTTGGTGTCTGCAGAGTTGTTGCGCTCACATATTCTCACTCTTCTCTCCCGGCTGCTGTTGTGCAGCAGTTTTTTCCCCTTCTTAACTATGTTATCCCAGAGCTGCTACCACCGTCGCTGACTGGCTCGTCCTTGGCCAGCAACGGGTCCATCTTGGAGTGGCTGGCATTAGCTCTATAGGACATAGAGGAAGTGTCGAGCACCTTTTCACAGAAGCCACCGCTGCAGTCTCTCCTTGCCATGCAAACCCAACACAGAGTGGTCAAACACTGGAACAGGTTGCCCAGAGAAATTGTGATATTTCCATCCTTGACGATATTCATACCTGACTTGACATGGCCCTGGGTGACCTGCTGTTGTTGACTTGACTTTGGGTCAATGGAGATTGGACAAGATCATCTCCAAAGGTGCCTTCCAATGTCAGCCATTCTGTGTTTCTTCTAAACGCCACCTTCCCTGGGGTACATAAATTATGAAATCATCCACCATATGACTCATGAAAAAAATGCCTTAGAATTTGTTTTCTCATCTAACAAAAGATGTAATTAGCAATATTTTAAAAACCAATTGTTTGCTGGAAAAAAAAAAATAGCAAATCCTGAACTATGTACTCTTTCAGTCTCCTTTTTTAGACCATCATACTTACGTTCTTCAATATGACATATGTCCTAGCTTTACACTGAAGGCATCGCTAGCTGATGGCCCTCCAAAGCACCAAGTCCTGCCACACCCATTCAGACTGTGTAGACTGTGAAGAATGCAACAGACTTTTATTATCCCAACAGTGCTCTTTCTGTTGGTTGTAAATGTTCTCTCATAGGTACCCTCAGCATGTCATAGATTTAATCATAGATGAATAAACTGTGGAATCTATAGATAAGATGTAGGTACCAAGGCAGCAGAATATTCTCAGTAGCAGACCTAAGTTTAATCTACCAAGTTATGATACTCCCTCTCCAGGTCACGTTTGTTCTGGCCATGCACAGGGACTCTGCAGGGAGGCTATGTTCAGTTTAAGATTAAACAGCTATTTTTTTATTTATATTATCTAATATACATGTTATAGAAATCTATGATTGGTTTGCTGCTAGGCTAAGCATTAATGTTCGCTTTGCCCCATAAGATACCTGACAAGTCTTTTCTGGCCAGACAGTTAATAGGCAAGGAACAGTCTACCTTCTCTTTCTTGGAACTGATTTGGTACTTGATGCTGCTGAGCTGTTTCCTTCCAGTTTCCTGCTTTATTCCTAGGGCTTGATACCTTTTCACTTCAATATTTTTTTTAAGGTTCATAGAGTCACTCACTATCTGCATCCAAGCAATATCATCTCTGTCTGTGCTTTCTGTTCTAGCATACATAGATTCCCAAAATTTTTTTTCTCGCAGCTTAGCAATTTTCTCAGTAAACCTAAATCAATGTCACACTGTTGTTTTACGTCTAACAATGACTTAAATCAGACACAGCTGAGAGGTGCTTGATATTATGTCGATAGACATAGAGAATAGGATTCCCCAAATATCAAACACTAGAAATTTCAAACATGAAAGGATCATGTGTCCAACCAGCTTGGGAGCCAGTGTGGCTTTCATGAGGAAGCTGTGTGATTCACGAGGCACGTGGAACATGATTAAATTACACATTTTCAAGTTATAACAATCAAGTACATCTTTTGATTGGTACTAAAAGGTTAGATGTGACCTGTATTTGGTTCTGGACAAAACTACACTTTCTGAATGTCCCAAGGTAGTAACCTCCTAAAATCAAAACACTTTGTATGCCTTATTGATTTTCAACCAATAAAAGTTTGGCATGGACAATTTCCAGAGGTGTAAACCTTGTTTCTGGGACACAGAAACAGTCTTAAGATGCATGTTGACTTTCAAGAGTTCTGACAGTTTCTGTGGCAGTGCCATGTGTGTTTCCTTTATATCTTGGATTTAACAGATCACAGTAGATCATACCATTTATGGATAGCAAATCACCTCACTGTTTAAGTGTAATAATAACAAATCATAAAGATTTCTATGATATGATCCATACAGACATTGCAGATGATACCAAATTGAGAGGGAGGGTTGATCTGCTGGAGGGCAGGCAGGCGCTACAGCGGGACCTGGACAGGCTGGATCGATGGGCCGAGGCCAATTGTATGAGGTTCAACAAGGCCAAGTGCCGGGTCCTGCACCTGGGACAAAACAACCCCAGGCAACGCTACAGGCTTGGGGGGGAGTGGCTGGAAAGCTGCCCGGCGGAAAAGGACCTGGGGGTGTTGGTCAACAGCCGGCTGAATATGAGCCAGCAGTGTGCCCAGGTGGCCAAGAAGGCCAACGGCATCCTGGCCTGTATCAGAAATAGTGTGGCCAGCAGGAGTAGGGAGGTGATTGTCCCCCTGTACTCGGCCCTGGTGAGGCCACACCTCGAGTACTGTGTTCAGTTTTGGGCCCCTCACTACAAGAAAGACATTGAGGTGCTGGAGCGTGTCCAAAGAAGGGCAACGAGGCTGGTGAAGGGTCTAGAGGGCAAGTCTTATGAGGAGCAGCTGAGGGAACAGGAGTTGTTTAGATGGGACAAAAGGCAGCTCAGGGGAGACCTTATTGCTCCATACAATGTCCTGAAAGGAGGTTGTAGAGAGATGGGGGTCGGACTCTTCTCCCTAGTAACAAGCGATACAATGAGAGGAAATGGCCTCAAGTTGCGCCAGGGGAGGTTTAGATTGGATATTCGTAAAAATTTCTTCACCAAAAGGGTTGTCGGGCATTGGAACAGGCTGCCCAGGGAGGTGGTGGAGTCCCCATCCCTGGAGGTATTCAAAAGACGTTTAGATGAGGCCCTAAGGGATATGATTTAGTGGGGGACTTGGTAGTGATAAGTTAATGGTTGGACTCGATGATCTTGGAGGTCTCTTCCAACCAGAACAATTCTATGATTCTATGATTCTTCAAGGAAACTGGTACCTCAGGCAGAGAGAGACACTGGAAAGGTAAATATGACACCAGAGAAAAAAATACAGCTATTAGAGAGTGTGTGTATTAATGTGTGTATTAATGTGTTAATAATAATAATAATTTTATTAGACTATTAAACAAATAACTTCTTAGTTCCACATATTTGCTCCTAACAAGATTCTGAGTGCTGTTACACACCAGAGGGTAGAATGATACCTCAGTACTGGCTACTAACACGTAACTCTAAAGGAAATACAATACTAAAAGAAGTGGAAGGGCATGAATGCCATATTAAAACAGTCCTACTAGTGTCAGTGGGAACCATTTCTTTGATTAAGTAAGCTAGCTATTTTAACTGAAGCTTTCTGTATCACATGATGTGGCGTGTTGCTTCTTTGCCTATCCACCATCTGTGACTGAATTGCTTACAGGGAACCTTTTGTCCTTGTGTGAGGCAGATTGGAGCAGTATCTATAGTCTGAAAACTCCAAGGACAGCAGGAAACAAAGTGGTTTTTTTCTGAACAGATGAAATCCATCAGACAGGTACATCAGGGATTCTGTGTAAAATCTATTTTAAGCTCTGAGTGTGTGACTGGCAGTTGCGGAGAAAGTCTTGGAGTGTCTAACAACAAACTGGTACAAGGCACTTTAGAAGGAAGTGCTATTGTTCTTTGCCTACTCTCTTTCCTCTGAAGTCGAGCCTGGCTTTTACAAGTAGGGCCTATGCTGGGAGAGAATAGTGATCACTCCACATCCAAGGCAATGAGTAAATCCTCAGGGGACCTAAGGAACATATGTGAAAGCAATTACTGTGACTCCTTTTGAAAGGTTACAGAATGCATTCCCCTAACGCCCTGTCATTCTCTGTTCTGCTGACTAACATAGAAACAAGTGTGGGACTCAGCTGCTCCCTTTCATACCCGCCCCTCACTCTTCTCCTTTTGCTTTCCACCCTTTCTAAGCACATCAAAGCTTTGGAGTTTGTGACAGCACTTTGCTTGAGGCAATTGCTGCCAGTAGGCTCTCTTCTGTACTCATGACTTGGTAGGACTATATATGTAATATCTTTTCTCCAAGCAAAAAATATTTTCTAGGCGTGATCTGACAAAGAAAAAATCTCAAATTAAGTGCACATGTAAAAATGTTAGTTACGTTGAGAAAAATCAGTTTAATAACACAGAAAATGTTTTTCTGGTCTGTGACTGGAAATGTTGAGCAAGGAGACAGTTGTTCGTCTTCATCTACTTTCTCAAAATAAAATTATAAGACAAAATTCCATGATGTCCATTGTTCTAGAAAAAACTTCAATCCATTAAATTACTGACTGTTTTTTTCTTGCTATTTTGACTCAATAGGCTGTGAAACCCAGTGAAAAAGCTCTTTCCACAAATCCCTTGTATTAGCACGTTAGACACATGGCAAAACCTCATGAATGTCTAATGTTTTTAGCAACTTGAATCTAGAAAAAAGGTAATTGGCCAGCCTTTTTATTTAACTCTTCTTGAAAAACTGGACTTTGTTTATGGATGTTTAATAACAGTGGAAGATGTGTTTTTGACAAGAACTATAGTCTCCTAGAAGATTAACTGAGAATTTACTTTAAAAAGGGGACAGAAAAAGCAATTTTGGAGGACAGAAAAAAAATCATAAAACTATTCAGTTTAACTGTTCTGGACATTTCTGAATTAAGTACTTATTTTTTCTTAAGTCTTCAATTAAAAGTAACTCTATTTTCCTAGTTTTCTATGAAACCTACTTTATTTAAAACATAGGAATCTACAAATTGCAATAGCAGGTATGATGTGGACTACAACAAGGGGTAAAATAGTTGACTTGTTGCTAACTTAAAAGTGTCAATATTTTATTTCTGAAACAGAATATGAAAATAAAGGTATGTTTAGTATTTTGGAATACAAAAAAGGAATAAGAAGTAAAGTTTCTGAATACCCTAATTACAAGAAGGCAGCTATGTTAAATTAAAACAGAAAAAAAGTGTTATTCAAGGCACTTTGAGTGGTCCCATATTTCAAAGCAGTATTCATTACTCAGTCAGTGAATATTACTCTTTGAATCTGGCCATCTTTCTGGCACCTTAGCTTGGGCCACCGAAACTAGAGCTTTGAAAGTCGGAATGTAAGGCAAATAGATAGATAAGGCAAATATAAAGATAATTCTTGTGTCCTCACTAATTGTTTTAAACAAGACTTATTTAGGATCACCTTACCATTTTCTTATTTACATTACTTAACCTTGTGTTCTTCTTTCATATTCATAAAAAGTATGATTTTACGCACATCATTGTGGTATGATGTTCTTTTCACAAATGTCATGACATTTGTCCTCCAGGCTCATTTCTACTCTCTTCTCTCATTAGCATTCCTGCTTGGCGACTGTCCATGCTCTTCTCCTTATTCTTGTGCCAATTCATGACACCTGGCCACAGTAACCTTTCAAATGGTTTAGGACATGGAATTCTCTAGGTTTAGGATAATTTCAATATGCAGCTAAAGCTATGTATGTTTGGACGGATGCCCAGATGTTTCATGAGCCTCCATTCTCATTTATAATTTAAAAAAATATTAACTTATTTTATCAAATAAAATAGTATTTATTCAGATTTGATTCTTCAAGAGACATATGCACAATTATGCAGGAGGAGACACACAGGCAGAGATACAAGAGAAATGCCAGGGCAGGAGGGACACCAGAGGAGAAGAAACATTGAAGAAAAGCAAAATAGCTACCCAGAGCAGGGCAGGAGCAAAAGCAGCCACCCCAAGCAGGGACAGCGAGGAGGGTGAGGAGAAGGTACAGCTGCAAAGGGACCGCAGCTGATGGAGGAATCCACACCGGAGCAACAGAGTAGAACGCACAGCGCACTGACCTCTAACTCCTACGCTGCCCGTCGCCTTACCAAAGGGACCCGGTGTAACGCGTGGCAACAGAATTGGAGATTGGGAAGTGGGGAGGAAAGGTGATTTGCCTAGATGTTTGTTTATTTGTTTCTTTGTTATTTTTCAATACCAGAGTCAGTAACCAAAAGTTTGCTAATTGGCAATTAATTAAATTGACTGAAGTTCCCTGACTTGAAATGTTTTGGCTCAGGGCAGACCTTCAGACTTTTTGAAATAAAATGTATAAAATTTTAGAAACTGATGCAATGCTTTCCTTTCTGTAAAAAGTTTTGTAGGAATTATTATAATATCCTCTTTATTACCAATTATACAAATAACATATTGATGAATTCTGAAGAAATGGTTAAAATGCATAGAAGTAGAATGACTAGATATTAAGTTATTTTAGATCATTTACGTAATTGATATAAATGGAGTCACTGGCCATAGTCCATAATTAAACATGATTTTCATTTTTCAGCAAATTACATTTTTAATGTACAACACCCTCTCTCTCTCTTTGTCTCATCTCTCGGACAGCATTTATTTCTGCAAATTATAAACCTCTTCTTTCAATGTGGAATTATTTTTGCGTATTTAAAAATAAATCAGTTAATGAATTAACAACACTTTAAAAATAGACACTTTCAAAGATATTAAAATGTTCTGTTGGTCGGAGTGTACTTTTCCCACAAATATACCTTGTAGTAACATGATAGGCTCCCCAAACTCTTCGGCCAGTGACTTCAAAAGAAAGTAGGATTCTTTTTCCTCTAGCTTGTATTTATCCTGTATTTACTCTAATCCCCTGTATTTATCCCATAAACACATGCTTTCAGATAACTTTTCTGCAATTAGATGTTTTTTTAATATACTTGATCTGTTTATTCCTGTATCTGGTTACCTTTGGATTTCTTTTAAATATGGCCTTACCTCTGTATTTTCTGGATATGTTAGCCTCTTTCTGTACCACTATTTTAGTCTCTACTGACTAACCCAAAGTTCTAACCCTAAGAAGTATTTTTACATGTGTTTTCCAAGACAAAAGTAAAAACTATCAACAGGTTATAAAAATAATGTCTGCTTTGAAAGACATTGATAAATAACAGGTGCTTCAGGTGAATAAGCCCTATGATAAATGTTTTCAGGGAGGGGTCAAGGAATCTCTTGATTAAAGTCAATAAAGCAGAATGATGCATGGGAAATGCCCTTTAAGGTCAGTGGAACTATATCCTAGATAACCAAGAGCATATTTCAACCCCAAATTTACCATGTCTTGCTGTAGGAGTTCTCCCTGCAGTTAATTTTGTATTTAATGTCTGGAGTTGATTTATACACAGACTGTTGTTGTAGAGTTTTCTAACAAAATATTTTATATTTCTGTTCTTCTTAAGAGTGATTAGAAGTGAACATCTGTGCCCTACACAAATTATGATATTATGAAAGTAACTTTCAAAAATGGGTAAACAGATATGGTAGCTGCAACAGCTTGCTTATCTGTAGCAATACGGTGACCCAGATCGCTGACAAGCTAGATTTGCTTACCTTTCTTCTTGGCATGTGTGTCAAATAATACATAAGAAAGTGCATACAGAAATATGTTAAAGTAGAAGACACAATAAAACCTACATTTTCATACGTATTAAGGTATATAAGGTGAATGTAGCACCTAATACATTACATGTACTGCTAAGCTGTTAGAAAAACCCAACGATCTACATAGGTCTACATGCGCAAAAGCTTAGACAATTTGAGAGTCTGACCATATGTATAATTGAAAAATGAGATATTTTTCTACTATATTTAATCAGATGGATTAAGGCTAGGATATATTTGTCCTATTCAGCTTTGTAGTTTGACAAAACAAAAATTTGATAGTCATTTATTAACAGCTTCCCATTATAATAGAATGGCTGCACATATGAAGTATGAAACTTTCCATGTAATATCCGTCTGTATTACCTTAGATCAGGCTGATTATACAATGTTTTGCTTCTGTGACGCTGAATAGGGAGTCATCTGAGTTAGACAGTACTGCATGATAGCGAGGTCTGTCACAACATTGTAGTTTTCTAGACAGAGAAATAAAGCTAACTGTGGAACAAAGTTCAGGTAAAAATCCTTGTGAGAATATGGTCCTATCCAATGGCACTTGTGGCTACTCATAACATTATCATATAATAATTCAGCAATATTTTTAGCAGCATGTGCTCTTGAAATTACTATTAATCTATTATAGTAAACAACTAGGAAGAGAAAAATGTCAGAATGCTTTCATACTAAAATCCTACCAGCGGAAGCCACAAAGACTGAAAACTGGCGATAAATGTGATTATTTAAATGTGAAAATTTACAAACAAACAAACAAACTTCCTTTTAAATATGTCAAACCCTGAACCACAGGACATTTTCAGATAGTGCTATAGATGTTCAGGTTCAAGGGAGAATCAAAACTACATAATTCAGTCATAACACTTCTACCTAAAGCCAAGGAACCAACCGAGTCATTCAAAATATGAGAGAAAAACTAGTTAATACAGTGCATACATGTACACTTTTTTTTTAACTTTTTAATGAAAACTTAGCTTTTTGGTCAGAAGAGCAGAAGGACTAGTTTTCTTCCTATTCTTTTCATGATCTGATCATATTTCCAATGAAAACATTCATTTCAATGATTGGGAAATCAAGCCTTCTGTGAACATAACATTGTTCAGTCTCAGCACATGCTCTTCACTGTTCACATTTTCCATCTCTGAATCTCCTTGTGTTTCCTTCTCTTCTTTCTCTTTTCATTTGCCACTGCCATCTTCTCCTGGTTGCTAGAGCACTGATTATTTCTGTTGCATCAGAATACTTTAATAGTACCGATATTCTGGATTCATTTGCAAAGCACTTGTTGGATGCTAGCTTTGGAGCTCTCAACATGTTTGTTGGCTTGTATGAACATGCTCCCAGCAGTTTAAAAACAAGTTCAAATTGCTTCCACAGAACATCTGAAAACCCCTGTCTCCAAGTACCATACTATAGAGATGATTCCAGTATGTCCCGTGCCTCCAAAACAAATGCTCTTCAGTACCTCCAAAATGGTTGTTCTTTTATTCCTTTACCTATTGTTGTTATTATTATTAATTATAGTTATAGTTACTATTATTATAATTATTTTCTAGGCTTATTCTACCAAAAATATTAATTGGATTTAATCTGAATTTACTAATTATTTTTGACAATTACAAAACAGTGTTTTGTGAAAGTGAGCCATTTTTTTTTCAGGAATAAAGCAAAACTAAAATTGGACCATTCTTCAGTATGATACAGAATGCAACATCCTCCTTGCAGACTCAGTCAGACCGTGAATAATCACCTATTTGGGGTTTTTACCTCTTAATTATTAGGATATGGGGGTGTGTGCTTCACTGATAATTCAATATGAAAATCCTTCTCCAAATTAAAAATAGTACTACATTTTGGCTTGTTTATTGGTTTGAGTTTTTTTTCTGGCATGTCTGTTATTTAATACCAGTGCTTCACAAATTCAGATCATATTGTCTGTTTCGCAGAAAGAAAATTGAAACAGACACAGATCTTCTGCGTGACCCCACATTGATTTAAGACGGGGATATGGGTTAGCTGTCTTACCAAGGCTGACTACTGATTCTCTGTGAGACAGCAGGGTTTAATTCTTAGTCATTGAACAGCTTGTGTAATCATTTGAATCTACAAAACATGTCTAGAACTCTACCTTTTCAAAACAGTATTTTATATCGTACTGTTCAGAGGGCAAGACAGGGGAGAAAAATCAAGCCCAACATTTTAGCCTGGCAAACCCTTGAAATATTGCTTCATAAAATTTCAAGCTTCTTTAACTGTTGCTCCACTGAGACATTCATAAAGTTAGAAGGATACATTCCAGAGTCTTTGATAGAGCTGCACTGCCTTGACAGTTATTGGAGATCTTCCAAACCAATCTGTAACCTAGGGTAATAAGATTCAAACCTATGGCAAAAGAAGTTAGTTCATTGAAACCTCTCAATAAATCGTCTCACTGTAAGTGAATATGAGCTCTCTTCTCACATTTACCATATTAAGTTCTGTTGTTTTGTCACACTCTGCTGTGCTCTACTTGGAAAGATTCTTACTATAGAAGATAGAAAAGAAAATAATGCCAGCTACATAAGTATTAAATATGTTTGCTGTACCCTCAAAGAAGTGGTGCCATAAAATATATTCCAAATCGAGCTACAATGTGTGTGTGTTGGTGGGGGAGGAGTGGTGGGTGGAGGGGTGGAGAGGAATATCTAGAAAGGAAAAGCAGAAGCCGAGAAAGAAAGAGTTCTGCTTCTGTGAATATGAGACCATCATTGTGCTATAAGCAGATGCAAAGCCTTTCTTGTTGCTACAGATCAAGGAGCAAACACTGTAGCATGCAAATGATTAAACAAACAAGGCCATTTCTCTCAAAGCTCTTAAATAAAATATTGTCACATAAGTAGCAAAGAAAATGAATCTGGAATTTGCCTAGAAATTATTGTCACATTATCGGTGGGATACAGTAAAGCACAGCATGATCCAACAGCAAATCGTGCTTCCTGTGCATGTGTTGTGAAATTGTCTTCAAAGGAAAACTGAGATACAAGTAAAGAAGTTTCTACCAGCTGTCATAATATCCCATTTAGCAAACTGTATGAGCACTCAGAATAGAGATGCACAGTTTGGTCCTAAAGCTAAGAGAAGATCAAATGAGTGGTGTGTAGGGCTAGGCTGTACGTGCTGCAAAGAACAGATGAGACTTACAATTGTGATGCAGGTTCTTTAGGAAGGACAAGATGGGAAGACAAGGAGGGGGAGTTGTCCTTTATATGAAACAGTAGCTGGAGTGGATGGAGCTGAGTGCATGGAGCTCTGCCTGGGGATTGATGAGGAGCCAAATGAGAGTTTATGGATTAGGATTAAAGAAAAAAGCAGAGGTGACATTATAGTAGGTGTCGGCTATAGGCCACCTGACCGGGAAGAATAAGAGGATCAGGCCCTCTACAGACACATAGGAGTAGCCTCACTCTTGCTGGCCCTGATCTTCATCAGGGACTTCAAACACCCCGATGTCTGCTGGAGAGACAATGCATCAGGACATAAGCAATCCAGAAGGTTCCTGGAGTGCATTGATGAAAACTTCCTCCTCCAAGTGATAGAGGAGCCAATGAGGACAGGTGTTCCACTGAACCTCATACTCACCAACAAGGGGAAGCTTGTTGGGGATACGAAGATCAAAGGCAGCCTTGGCTGCAGTGACCATGAGATGGTGAAGTTTAGGATGCTGAGGGCAGAGAGGAGGATGAAGAGCAAGCTCACAACCCTGGACTTCAGGAGAGTAGACTTCAGCCTCTTCAAAGATCTGCTTGGAAAAGTCCCACGAGATATGGCCCTAGAGGGAAGAGGGGCCCAAGAAATCTGGTCAGTTGCTGAGGAGAGCTGCTCCAGAGCTGGCCCGATTCACAGTGAAGTGGCAGATCTTGACACACAGGGAGTTTTCCTGAGGCAGGGAACCACCAGGGCAGTGGAGAGACCCACGAGGAGGCGGCAGCTCTTGTGGGAGACGCTGACAAGACCTGAGCGATGCCACAGCAACTGCGACCACCCCCATGACTATAAAAAGCAGTCTGGGGAACACCAGCTACCAGGGTTGCTGCGACCAGAGTGGGCAAACAGGGCGTGGGGCAGCAGTCAGGGAGTGGGGCAGCAGTTTGTGCGTCAGTTTGCATGGAAGGGTGTGCAGGGAGGGTGCCTCCTCAAAGGTGGGCCATTCCCCTGGCCGAGAGGAAGATGTGAAGTACACATAACCCAGCAACCAGGCACCGTTCTGTGACCATCTGCACAGGTCAAAGGCACTCATCTTATCTGACCCTCAAGGCAGAATGGTGGGCACTCATCTGAGAGCAGAGGCTGCAGCCCTGGCTGGGGGGTCTGCAGCATCTACCCCAGCAGTGGCTGATGCATCCACGCAGTCGGAGTTGCTGAAGGGAGAGGCTGCAGTGCAGACCTCAGACTGCAAGAAGTACCCAGACCTTTCTCCTGGGCAGGGACAGACAGCAGACCTGCCTCCATCCTACTTGAGAAGTCATGGCAGTCCGGTGAAGTTCCCACTGACTGGAAAAAGAGAAACATAATCCCCATTTTTAAAAAAGGGAAAAAAGGAAGACCAAGGGAGCTACAGGCCAGTCAGTCTCACCTCTGTGCCTGTCAAGACCATGGAGCAGATCCTCCTGGAAACTATGCTAAGGCACATGGAAAATAAGGAGGTGACTGGTGACAGCCAACATGGCTTCACTAAAGGCAAATCGTGCCTTTTTGACAAATTTGGTGGCATTCTACAACAGGATTACAGCGTTGGTGGATAAGGGAAGAGCAACTGACATCATCTACTTGGACTTGTGCAAAGCATTTGACACTGTCTGACACGAGATCCTTGTCTCTAAATTGGAGAGACATGGATTTGACGGATGGACCACTTGGTGGATAAGGAATTGGCTGGATGGTTGCACTCAAAGAGTTGCGGTTAATGACTCGATGTCCAAGCAGAAACTAGTGATGAGTGGCGTTCCTCAGGGGTCGGTATTGGGACGGGTGCTGTTTAACATCTTTGTTGGCATCGTGGACAGTGGGATGGAGTGCACCTTCAGCGAGTTTGCTGATGACACCAAGCTGTGTGGTGTGGTCGACACACTGGAGGGAAGGGATGCCATCCAGCGGGACCTTGACATGCTTGAGAGATGAGCCCATGTGAACCTCATGAAGTTCAACAAGGCCAAGTGCAAGGTCCTGCACCTGGGTTGGGGCAATCCCAAACACAAACACAGGCTGGGCAGAGAATGGGTTGAGAGCAGCCCTGAGGAGAAGGACTTGGAGGTATTGGTTGATGAGAAGCTCAACATGACCTGGCAATGTGCGCTTGCAGCCCAGAAAGCCAACCATATCCTGGGCTGCATTAAAAGGAGTGTGACCAGCAGGTCAAGGGAGGTGATTTTCCCCCTCTACTCTGCTCTCGTGAGACCCCATCTGGAGTACTGTGTCCAGCTCTGGGGCCCCCAACTCAAGAAGGACATGGAGCTGTTGGAGTGAGTCCAAAGGAGGGCCACAAAAAT
Source organism: Phoenicopterus ruber ruber (assembly GCA_009819775.1). Classification (NCBI taxonomy): domain Eukaryota; kingdom Metazoa; phylum Chordata; class Aves; order Phoenicopteriformes; family Phoenicopteridae; genus Phoenicopterus; species Phoenicopterus ruber. Next base: position 180,706,131 of record CM020215.1, on the reverse strand, counting down.
GATCAGAGGGCTGGAGCACCTCTCCTATGAAGACAGGCTGAGAGAGCTGGGCTTGTTCAGCCTGAAGAAGAGAAGGCTCCAGGGAGAACTTAGAGCAGCCTTCCAGTACCTAAAGGGCACCTACAAGAAAGCTGGAGAGGGACCTTTGACAAGGGCATGCAGTGATATAACAAGGGGTAATGGCTTTAAATTGAAAGAGGGTAGATTTAGATTGGGTACAAGGAAGAAATTCTTCACTACGAGGGAGGTGAGGCAGTGGAACAGGTTGTCCAGAGAAGTTGTGGATGTCCATCCCTGGAAGTGTTGAAGGCCAGGTTGGATGGGGCTTTGAGCAACCTGGTCTAGTGGAAGATGTCCCTGTCCATGGCAGGGGGGTTGGAACTAGATGATCTTTAAAGTCTTTTCCAACCCAAACCATTCTATGATTCTATAATTGTATGATTCTATGACTTTTTTTCAGACATTAAACCGATGTCCATTTCACCCTGGTGTTCTTTTTCTTTTAAAGTTTTTGTTTGGATGCAGTGTATTCAAAGGTACATTTGAGAACCATGGTAATAGAATGGTGGAATCTACTTTGTTTCTGTTAATAAATATTCCAGAAAGCCTTTATTCATTCTTCATAGAAAAAAAAAATAAAGTAAATAAACAAAAACCTTCATTACATCACTGTGAAAAATGTAGAAAAGGTTAAGAAAATATGTCTAACAATATTTACCGCTTTTACCCGTTTTCATTGTTACAAATCAGTAAGGAAATCAAGAACCCTCAAATGAGAGGGTTAATCTTAGTTGTTAATTCTTTAGTGTTCATATGCTTAGTTCAAGCTATATATGTAGCAAGTGAAAAGGGAGATTCATGAAGGGAATCCCACACTAAGGCTTGTATCTTAAATAGCTGTAATGAATTGTTCCCTAGAAATGTTTAGCCTACTTCAAAAAGAAGCATATGATTAAAAAAAAAAAAGTTTTTGACTAATAGCACTAGAACCGATTCTTTGCTATCTTGTCTTTTGATATTCAGCTCTCACTGACTGACTCCTCAGTGCAATTTTTATTGAAGTCTATGGGAAGATTCCTTTAGGAATTGTTTTCACAGAATAAGATTAAAAGTTTTTGAAGAAAAAAAAAACTGTTCCCATTCTTCTTACTATGCTCTCCCCACCTTGCCTTCTCAAGCAGTGATTGAAACTTTTGTTCCAGTTGAAATCACTCAATATTTCTACTATTCAGGACATAAGAATAGTTCATTTTTTATTAATGCTCCTGAGGTCTTTGCATATAGGAGAATTGTTTAGATTTTTCTTCAGTGGAAGCAGAATAATGAGTATTTTGCAGAATGGGTAAGAAAACTAAATATGCTTAATGAAAAACTGAATTTATCTAGTCAAGATTTTTTTTCCTTAAATGCATACATGTGTTCCATTCATGGAAATAAATTAGGCATGCAATGAAAATATAAACAGTCTATTAGAATATTGCTGTTGTGTTATAAAATAGCTTATCATTAAAAAAGACACAATATTAGACATAACCTTCCTCATTTGAATTTGCTCAGTTTCAATTAGTACTCAACTTTTGAAATATTGTATAGAAGACAATTTAAAATTCTGATTTTGAAATCTCTTGAAAGAAAATGACACAGACATATTCCAAGGTGAATGGATACCAAAGTCAAATTTGCAATTAATATATTGTCAGAATTAATTTAATTAAAAGATAGTAAAAAGCTATAATTTATTGCTGATTTTAGCATGCATTAATGGTATTAAGGAAACCTAAGGCATATGTAGTGTTTCTTACTTTATCAGAATATGAATATGTTGAATCATTTAGTATTGCATGCATCACACTTATTACAACACTGAAAAATTCAGTTCTACTGGTCTGCTGGTTGATCTGTTGTTCATTCAGTCATAAATGTGGGTCTCAGGACACTGTCAGCAATCAGTTGCTTAGCATGAGGTCTTCTATCCCCTTTATTACAGGCAGGGTAGTAACCAATCTATCCATGTTACAGAAAGTGTTAAGATTAAATTCTCCTCTACCTTCTTCTAATAAAGATAAAAAATTATACTTTTTGACACTGACAGAAAAAAACAAGAAAACACCATGGACAAAATCCGCTTAAGGTGGGAGTTCACCAAATCCCAGATTGCTTGATTCAAAAAACAAAGAACCTTATTTTCCTATTAAGATTGAATTATATACATGTATTTTTTTTTTATCTTGTATGAACATCTTTTCATTTAAAAAATAATTTAATCTCTTTCTCCATCCATTTTATGAGTTCTGAATGCTATCTGAAATAAGCTGAATGCTCTATTGCTGGACAGTCATTTGGCATTAAGAAAAAGGTATATGCCTTAATATCCTAGGCCTGATCTTTTCCACTTTGGAACCCTAACTAGAGTGCACTGCATCCTAAGTGCAAGAGAAAGAAGATGACAAGGTATAAGGAAACACAAGGAGATACACTGTATATTTCCTGCAAGAGTTGATTCTGAAATCTCTTTTATTCTGATTTAACTGAGAAAAGTAATAGAGTGAATTTTTGTCAGACAGACACATGAAATGCTGTGTCAGCTTTATCCCTCATGTCCCAAGAGATATGGAATATACTTCTCACAAACATTACTGCACTGACAAAGGAAGAAAGACAGGAATCTTCAAAATGAGACACAACACTATTTAAAAGTAAATATTCACCATGAATTAGGGCCACAAAAATGATGAGAGGGCTGGAGCATCCTCTGAAGACAGGCCGAGAGAGTTGGGCTTGTTCAGCCTGGAGAAGAGAAGGCTCCGGGGAGACCTTACTGTAGGCTTTCAGTACTTAAAGGGGGCTTATAAGAAAGATGGGGAAAAACTTTTTAGCAGGGCCTGCTGTGATAGAAAAAGGGGTAATGGTTTTAAACTAAAGGAGGGGAGATACAGGCTAGACATAAGGAAGAAGTTTTTTTACAATGAGGGTGGTGAAGCACTGGCACAGGTTGCCCAGAGAGGTGGTAGATGCCCCATCCCGGGAAACATTCCAGGTCAGGCTGGACGGGGCTCTGGGCAACCTGATCTAGTTGAGGATGTCCCTGCTCATGGCAGTGGGGTGGACTAGATGATCTTTAAAGGTCCCTTCCAACCCAAACTATGACTCTGTGACTCTATAATAATGGTAGAAATCTGCTGAGTTATGTACATATCAAGCATATTGTTTCTCCCTCAAACTAGAATACCGTTAAGAAGATTTTCCTTGTCTCTTAATGAAGGCAAAACTAATATTGAAAATATTATTAAATAGAATCATGTGCTTTATCAATAATATTCAGCCCTTTTCCATATATGAATAGTTGGTAATGCATGTTGATGACCTTGTGAATAGACACAAATTCATTTTGAATAAATGTGTATACACTGTTAGGAGGGAAAGCGGTTTTGTGTTTAGATTCTGACCTAAATGCAATTTCTTGCTTTGTAATTGAGCATAAAATAAAAAGTTATTATCATATATGATAAATGTTCATTGGAAGCATTCATTGGAAGTGTTCAAGGCCAGGTTGGATGGGGCTTTGAGCAACCTGGTCTAATGGAAGGTGTCCCTGTCCATGGCAGGGGGGTTGGAACTAGCTGATCTTTAAGGTCCCTTCCAATTCAAACCATTCTATGATTCTATGATATATATTTTGTTCTTGGATTATGTTCCTGAAGTCTTGTGGTCTGAAATGATGGAATTTTTTTTGCATTGTTTGTTTATTTTCTGTATTAATATTTTTCTGATGCTTCATCCAGTTACTTGAAAACTAAATTAATGAAATGAATTGAACTTCTGAAAAGGCAGGAAAGCTGTTGTTACCAAAAGATCTTTTCTTCACAACTTTTATTAAAAAACATAAACTTATTTAACTGATAAATAGAACAGCTCTGATGATACATGTTCAGTTCCTTCTTGTCCTGGACAGACATGACATTCTGCCACTAGTACAATGAGCTTCTGCAATGCTGCTAGTTTTTCAGCTGCTTCACCGGAATCACAGCTCTGTGCAACTCTGCTGGTGTCCCTCCTTGTCTTTGGCTAGATTTTGAGACAGTACTGTGACCTGAAGAAAAGTGTCAAGGACTTCCTATTTAAATTTCCAATATGAATAATGATAAAGGCTGCTTCTCCATCCTGGCCATTAATTCCACTTCCTATATGAAGGTTCATACTGCAGACAGCTGCTCGGAGAGTCCAAGGCTGCACTATTCTTTTTGGTAATTCATCAGTTACTTTTGAAAGCTTTGTGGGAGATCTGGAGAAAGATTTGTTAATTTGTGATTGGAGCTGCAGCACAGAGATAAATGCAAGTTTTTTAAAATGATTACTAGTTAGCTGCCTCAGAGGTGAATAAACCAGCTAATTAGATGACTTGTTTCAGTTCAATAATATAGCAAAGAAACATAACAAACTTTATCCTAGGGAAGACAGTTTGTCTATACATATGCTTGAAAAAAAATTCTTGTGTCATTAAGAAAGTTTTCTTTCAAATAGCAGCAACCTTCTGCTACATTTATGGTAAATGGGATTTTACCTGTAATCCTTTGGAAAATTTTAAACAGTAATGTAGCTCTTTTTTTCCCTTTCTTATTTAAATACAAATGGGATGTCAATGGCAGCAAAAGGATTACGATTAATTTTTCAAAGACTCTTTGAAAATATTTAAAACTGTGTTTCTCATATTGAATTCCAATACTTCATATAAGAAATTAAACTAAACATATGTACTTTTTCAAAGTTTTTGTTTTGTTTTGTTTTGTTCTATATCTTGAGCACTGAACAAATGTTCAGAATATATAGGCAAAATGTATTTTGTTAGGCAGGAAAGAAGAAATATCAACCACATAGACATATTCTGAATGTTTTGCTCATATTTCTTTGTGTTTGTATAAACACAATGTGCAAACACAAAGAAATATGAGCAAAACACATTTGGAATCATGATTGTGGAAAATCCTACAAGTTAGATGAGTCTCCATAATACAGTCCTCATTTGCTTACGTTCTCCAGTGTGAAGACAGTAGTAGGATAAATGCATAGAATTATGTATTTTTACCATCCTTCACACCAAGAAAAACTACATTATTCAGTTGTGCTCTAAAATAGCAAAGTCATTCAGATGAAGAAGTCTACTATGTTTCAGGTGACTGAGACTTTCTTTGCAATCCGTTCAAACTATCCATTAATCAATCAGCTAGATTTATCTGTAAAGCTTCCTTTACGCTGTTACTGGTCAGGCTGAGTTGTCTTGTTCTATAATCAGCAATTCTTCATTGCTGGTCCACTGATGTTTCACACCAGGCTCAACTCTTGATACAGGTTTCCTTGGTATAGCTGTCCTTGCTTTGTGGAACGGAAATTTTAGTTTCTACAACAGGATTTCTGTTGAGCCTAAAGTGTATTTCCAAAACAGAAAGTAACAACTCATGTACATCAGACTTCGAGACTGTTCAGGGCTGGCTTTTCTCTTCTCCTGCAGGGGAGATGAGACTCAAACCTTCCAATACGTTAACTGGGCTGTCTTAGGGTGTGTTTCTACTTTGTGGTTGTTTGTTTGTTTCACCTTTTCAATGCCCCATAAAGAGTAAATGGATACACACAAGAGGGAACTTTAATTAGAGGACAATAAAATTCCTGGATGCTCAGCAACAAGGATAAAGAAAACTACGTGGAATATAAGGTAAGAGCTGAATAATTCTGAAAGACATTTGATGGTTGAATGTTTTTATGGTACTATCAAAACACTCTGAGTTAGAATGAAAGAGTCCTACTGATGGTGTTTGAAAGAAAAATCTGCCATTGACAAACTCTTGCAAATAATAGGTATATTAGTCAGAGTCAGGATTGGCATGAACTTGACTAGAGAACAGGGGAAAAAAATGCATAAAAGTTTTGGATAACTTAGTGAATTAAATTATTTCACTGGAGCAAAAATGAAGCTATGGCATGTGGGACTGATCTGGTATTTTTGTATAAGCAATTGTGTTCTATAAAATATGAATTTATTTGCACTGCAGTAATATATTCCTCTACTTATCACATTGGAAAACAGAATTCAAGTTAAAAAGAATGAGCTGTTGTTGAAAAAAAAAGTGTATAGTAAAAGAAGTTTGGTTTTTTCCCCTACAGGACACTCATATTGGTTATACAAACTAATCTGCAGTATCTGTAATTTAATGACTGATCTTAAGCTTACTGATTTCTATTTTTCTGTTTTAATTTCCAGATAGTTTGGTCTGTTCTCTCAGTGTCTGAAGAAAATGCACTGCAGTATATACTGCAGTATCTCCATTTACAGAGACTGAGATCAGATTGTTCCTTAGGGACTGAGACATATTTTTTCTACATTTAATACAATTTGTGAGACCTAATCTTCATGTTCTTTTACAAATATTTAGTCTAGAAAAGAACAACATTAGTGTGAGAAAAGCTGCCCACAGTACCTTCTATGTGAAATCTTCAATTACATATTAGTAAAGCAAGATATAAGAGGAGTTGTTCACCCTTCAGTCCTCTATATCCTAATTTATGTGTGGTGCACCAAACAATAGAACAGGAAATATACATTACTATATATACACAAAAAAATGTAATGACTTTGTAAATCTTCCCATTTGCATCTTTAAAGGTAGAAGACCTGCTGTGCGTCAAGATAGTAAGGAAAAATAAAATAATAGGGCTACATCATGTCAATGATGCACTCTACAGTAATTCTCTGAATATAAATAAGGCAAAAATAGTAAAAAAGTGGCTTGGTGTGCATGTATAAGGTATGTATGCCACTGTATCAATATATTTGTTTCTTTACTTCTGTCAATATTTTCAGCCTTTAAATCTCAAAACAGATTTTAGAATAATCATAGTACTTCCCATTCAGTTATGTTTTGTGTTAAACTCAACGCTCACAGGATGTATTAAATTTGAGTTTGCCTGTCAGTTAAGACTTTTCAATGGATTAAGTATGGAGTCAACCACTGCATAAGTATAAGCATCAGATAAATACTGAGACATTTAGCTCAACCTGAAGGGGTGACAGAGCAAATTCACTGTCACAGCCTCTGTTCTTCAAAGTCATGAATTGCAGGAGAAAGTAGGGGTTTGTGGATCACCCTCTTAGGGTGAACATGTGAATATTAATGTGTAAACACATTCAAAAATATATTTTAGGTGTGCAATTTTTGTCCCTGAAGGCCTATGCATGAACTGAGCCCTGGACTTCTATGCCTGTTTTGGTTGTTCCGCGCCTGAAGGGAGTAGCCCAGATTCTCACACATTATTTGTCTCAGTGCGAAACATAAATGAATCTCTTAAATCCCACACTGGAATGTCAAAAATTTTCATACGGAATATTGGCCGTATAACGTGTAAACAGTGCCAAATAATGCCATCATACTCAAAGTTAATTGTCAGATATTATGTATACACCAGCAAGTATCAGCCTGCATCAGGTGCCTCACTCCTATCAGAATGTACATTTTTGAAGTCAAGATAAAAGGAGATTCATAGCAAAACCATGTCTTATATTTTTGTTTCTCAATAAAACATTAAGAAAGCTTGTGGTCCACAAATTCAATATTATCTACAGCACCAAAAGTAAGACCTCTGAAAGCATTTGTGTATAAGATAGAGATAGCATCTAGTTCAGCTCAGATTCACTGTTGGTTTGCTTTCTCTGTTTTAAAAGCAATTCAGTGAGAATATTCAGAATGCTACAGCATATACTTCCCCTACCTCAGTTTAATTGTATTACAATGAGTGCAAGATCTCAACTGTGGAATAGGGAGCTGTGAATATTGAGTTTCATTATGCTAGAAATCTTAATTTAAGCTCAGTTTCATTGTTGGTTTACCTTATCAAAATGCTCTCCAGCAAGCTGAGCTGACAAGATAATGCAGAATGGAATATTTGTTATCACCCGCCAAGTACATAAACACAGAACAAAAGTAAATAACTGTCATCCCAAAATTAACATACTCTTCCCTAAAGAACTACTGTTCATAAACATCTAATTAATTCAATAAAGGTATGACTGGGTATATTCAATAGAGGAGAATGCTTGGTTATTTTGTCCTCTTATGGAGAAAGATGTGGAGGGGAAGTAATTGCAGTGGTAGCACTTTTGAAAATTCCTAAAATTCCTGTTTTGAAATGACTAGAATTTTAGCTTTCATATCACTTAAATTTTTTATATGTATAAAACCTAAACCTATTAAAATCATTTCTACTCAATACGTGCTTTATTAGCATCTCAGTATGTTATACATTACATCAAATTAACATAATGAATAAGACGATTGCGAAACTGATAACGGCATTGTTATTCATTTAAATCAGCACATAATTTTGCAGAAAGATTTAGAGAACATCTTTGTTTTGTTTTGTTTTGTTTTCCTTGACCTGCCCAAGGAGTCATTCAAGTGATTGCTTACTTAGCTGGGGCACAGTATTATTCCCTCAAAGTATACAATAAACTGAAGTCTGGACATCTTAGGAACATGCTAGAGAACTCAACTTTTTGTTTAAGCTCTCTCACGGGTGAAGAACATTTAGAATACCAGACGTGCAACTAGTAAATTGCTTTAAATGTTACTGCATAGGCTAGACACTCTTACTTTATGATTTTTTATTTATTTAATTATTTATGCTGAACTTGCTTTTTCTGTGCCCACATCTATTTTACAACTGTTAAATGATTTTGGTAGGATTCATATGTATGTGTTGTGTATTGACATATTATTTTATAAGCTCTACACTAGATAGATACTCCACATAGAACTGCAGACCTCTGATCACCTTATTGTGTTTTTACATCTTACCAGATGTCAGGTGAGCCACAAAACCATTCACATATATACACTTACACAGAAGACAAGCATTTGTCATGTGCTGAGAGAGTAGTGCATTGCTACTGTTGTACAGTAGATTCAAAGTAACCCATAAGTATTTGCTCGTGTTTAAGTCCTTAATAAAAACAATATAGAAAAAAAAAATCCCTCAGTGATAGTAATTCTAATGTCTTCAACATATCTTTAAATGCTCATTTATAAGTATTTAAGAATTAATTGTACTTTCATAGATATTCAGTGGAGACATCAGTGGTTGCAACTGAGAACTAAATAGCTCTACTACTACTACAACAAATCACTGTGTTCTTATTCTTTAGACTTGAATCAATTCTCAGTGTTTTAGTCAACAAGCCATTTCTTATGCCCATTCCTTCTCTGGTGCACGTTTATGTGAAGAGTTTAGTCCAGCTAGAGTGACCTAGGAAGACTGGAAAAGAAAAAAAGAACCTTATCAACTCTAAAACATCAGGAAGTATGTAAGCAGGTATTCTCAAAGGCTGGTTTGAATTTAGGAAGCCTGTCTCCATTAGTAGTGGAGATAGATAGACAAAGGACAGAGGCCTTAGATGGCTGAATTTGGCCTTTACAATTCTTTAAATAGCTGTTCAGACAATGACAAACAAATTCTGTCAAACTCTGCAAATGTAAGTCTTTTGGTGCCTAAAGCCTTTAGGTATCTCCATATTTAGGTAACTGACTATATAACGATTTAATTTAACCTTTAGGAAGGAAAAGTAGCATTAGACTTCGTGGATTTAGCACCCTGGATGTGCCTTTCGTCTTCATGATTCGAACAACCCTAAGCTATACAACTATCTGAGTGAAAAGCTGCTGCTTGTGAAGCTCAGAAAATATGAAACATGAAAGCCATCAGTGCTTTTCGGTGATGTCTCCACTTCCCGCCTCTCTCTTGGTTTAGCCTGTTTGAAAGATGCTAAGTAGGATTTTTAGATGTTTTTATTTGAAATCTATAACAATACAGTCACTGGCCCTTGGAACAGATTTAGGACAGTGTCAAGACCTTGACAATCATACGCTTAAAATCTTGCTGCTTTTAATAAACTCGGTGTAAAAACTAAGCCAGATATTGCTTAAACTGAATAAGAAAAAATTTCACTGTGGTAGGTTAACCTTGTCTGGCCACCAGGTACCCACCAAGCTGCTCTATCACTCTGCCTCCTCAACTGGACAGGGGAGAGATAATATAATGAAAGGCTTGTGGGTCGAGATAAGGACAAGGAGATCACTCACCAGTTACTGTCACACGCAAAACACACTTGACTTTTGGGAAATTGATTTAATTTATTACCAATCAAATCAGAGTAGGATAATGAGAAATAAAACCAAATTTTAAAAACATCTTCCCACCCCTCCATTCTTCCTGGGCTCAACTTCACTCCCGATTTTCTCTACCTCCCCACCCCGAGTGGCGCAGGGGGACGCGGAATGGGGGTTGCAGTCAGTTCATCACACGTTGTCTCTGTCGCTCCTTCCTCCTCAGGGGGAGGACTTCTTACACTCTTGCCCTGCTCCAGCATGGGGTCCCTCCCATGGGAGGCAGTTCTCCACAAACTTCTCCAATGTGAGTCCTTCCCACGGGCTACAGTTCTTCACGAACTGCTCCAGCGTGGATCCCTTCCACAGGGCGCAGTCCTTCAGGAACAGACTGCTCCAGCGTGGGTCCCCTGCAGGGTCACAAGTCCTGCCAGAAAACCTGCTCCAGTGTGGACTCCTCTCTCCATAGGTCCTGCCAGGAGCCTGCTCCAGCTTAGTCTTGCCACAGGGTCACAGCCTCCTTTGGGCACATCCACCTGCTCTTGTGTGGGGTCCTCCAGGGGCTGCAGGTGGATATCTGCTCCACCATGGACCTCCACGGGCTGCAGGGGGACAGCCTGCCTCACCATGGTCTTCATCACAGGCTGCAGGGGAATCTCTGCTGTGGTGCCTGGAGCACCTCCTCCCCCTCCTTCTTCACTGACCTTGGTGTCTGCAGAGTTGTTGTGCTCACATCTTGCTCCTCTCTTCGCTGCTATTTTCCTGCAGCAGATTTTTTTTTTTCCACCTTCTTAAACATGTTATCCCAGAGGCGCTACCACTGTTGCTGATTGGCTCAGTTTTGGCCAGCGGCGGGTCCGTCTAGGAGCCGGCTGGCATTGGCTCTATTGGACATAGGAGAAACTTCTAGCAGCTTTTCCCAGAAGCCACCCCTATAGCCCCCTTGCTACCAAAACCTTGCCATGCAAACTCTATACATTCACTCATGAATAGAACTGATTAAGAAGTATCTGATAGCAACTTTACTTTTTCTGAACAGGAAATATATCTCCAAATCATAAATGCTTTGTGCTGGGGTAAACTTGAGAGCTTGTTAACAAAATATTTGTTTTCATGCTGTATTAATCCAAAATTTGTTTCAAATAGGACATTGGGTGGTCACAATAAATCCAGACTTTTAATTTTGTGTCAGTTTAATACCAATACCAATACTATGTCAGCTGGAAGACATACATTTGGGTATTTATTGTGCCAATTCTCCTAAATAATCTCACTGGTCAGGATACGTCTTCTATTATAAATTTCTCATATGCATCTTTCAAGTCAGGTAGCCATGGCACATTATATGAAAAGTAATGTATTTGGGAATCCAAATTAGAAAACTGGAAATGGTGACAAGAAAACAATTACCATGAGATTCACAGCTGTTCAGAGAGAAGCAGGCTAATGCTGTACAGGACCAACTATTTTCAAAATGATGTTATTGTCAATTCCTTTTGAAAAAAAATAATCTTGAAAAGGTGATATTTTGTTTTTTCATCCAAACAAAACAAATATTGAAGCTTTCTGGGTGAAACACAGTACGGAAATGTAGTGTGTTGTACTTGTTATCAAATTTCTGAATTTATATATCTGGAAAGGATGATCTGCACAGTGTTGTACTTGGTTTGAGAATTAATACATAATAATTACAGTTTATTTTTATGTTTATATAAATTGCACAGACCTTGGTTCTTTAAGTATCTGGTATCCAGTGATTAAGATAATTGGAGAGTTAATTTACTGAAATTGCTTGCTATGATGAGATATTATGAATAGCATTCTTTCCTTACCAAAAAAAAATTAGTAAAGCAATTAATTTTAACAAGGTGGAAGAATCAAGAAACAGAAGAAGGGCTTCATGGTGAGTAGTAAACAGCAGCTGCAGCTACATTGCATATACTCTTGCTTTGCATTAGCTTTCTCTTTACAGTAAATGAAATAAAAACTTTGCAACTTTGTGAATACTAATATGCAAATATTTTTAAAATTTTCAATTAAAAATATAACCCCAATGTAATAGGTCAAACTTATTTTAAAATATTTCTTCCTTCACTGTTTGTGAGGAGTGCGGTACTTTAGGGTCAAATTCTCCTAACGAGTGATAGTGGGGACAGGAGAAGGAAAGGACAACTAGAATGGAGGGAAATTACTGTTGATGGGAGGAAAAGAGGGAGTGCACTAAAATATTCCAGAACTTTTACATTGATCTGATTTGGGTTTTATCTGCACACTTGGACAAATTTAATTAAGGCTGTTCTTTTTATACGTTTCTTGATTCATTTGGTGTATTTAACTCCCATTCTTTCTCACTACACTGAACTTGTACTCTGACTGCAGATTACCATTGAAATATGTGATGTACAAAGTACTAAACTGATTCAACTCCTTAGGTGGGTTTCTTCATCTTAAAGTACATAGGCATTGTGAACCTATAAACAGTTTTAACTGGAATATAGATTAAAAAAACAGTTATAAGTATGCTTAAATGTGCATTTATGTATAAAAATGGCCTTTTAAAATTACCATTACTTCCTAAAGCATGCTTAGATGATTGCTATTATCTGTTTACTAATTTTGTCAATGAGGTGACACACACAGGCTCACTGTGGGAAATCTTTACAATATCTTTCAAGTATTCTGTGAGTCAGAGACTCTTATTTTCTGCTTCGTGGTGTGTGGTAAGAACTACAATAACAATAATCTGGAGGTAATTACTGTCTCTAAATTACTTCAGTTGAGCTTTCTCTGCAACTTTACACACTAATTTCTCAAAAGTCAGTGCACAGAATCTGTTTCAGAGGGGAAAAAACAACTTCTAAGAAATTAAAAGATTTTTTGTTGTTTGTTTCTCTCAAATGAAATCAACAGACTAGACATGTGTACAAGTTAAGTTTTTTCTGTATGTAAAACACATATCCAGTTATTTTGTGTGTATAAAAAAAGGAAAATTCTGTATAAGTCCTGTGACGTTCCATTTGCTTGGGTAATGACCCTGTTTTATCTGTTCACAGTTGTGACAAATGCATCTGCAAAGCTCTATAAGTGAGTGCTAACAAAACTGTTTACAAATCTGTTTGAGTTTTCAAATAAGCAGTGACATATAAATAACTAGGAGGAAATATGTTTCTGGTAGAGCAAGAGTATATAGAACATACACAAATTAGAGATGTGTCTAAGTAGTGATAGGAAGCTGATACTTCCATAAACAGCAGATATTAGTTATGAGTCTGTTCCTTTTATGGCTGAGCAAGGAGCTTTTGAGAAATAGTGAAGAAACGATTTGTACTTCTCAATTCATAAAATGTAGTTAAAATACAGCTCGGGAATGTGCTGGAGCTAAAGGATGGAATTTAATCAGATCATCAGTATTGAATTTAAGAAGAAAATCTGAAAACTAGGTAGACTCAGCACTGACTCACACACTTGTGGTCCTCTAAAGTCATTGTGTGAAATGAATCTGTGTAGATTAGATTTTAACATCTTTAGATTACATTGACAAATGAGCATGTTATTTTCTGAATGTATCATTTTGTCCATTTATTATGCAGATATGAGACTCATTTTTAGCATTTTAAAGACTGAGCAGCTAAGTTTTGGGTACATCTATATCTAAGTGTCAGTTCTGATCAGATGAGAGCTTCAAAAATTCATCTCCCAGGTAATCAGTTGTTATCTGTGACTGACCAATAAACCTCTACTATGGAAGAAGGCTCAGTGGAGATGGGCAAGGGTGATGTGCCCATGAAGCTCAGGGAATAATGTAGAGGGTGAGTGATCATAACCATTGCAAAGAAAGCTGACTTTATCTCAATACAAAGGAGACCAAACAAGGTGGCCTTTGTTTTACATAAACAGCTATATGTCAGTTGAGTGGATCAATTGACTATATCACAGTTAAGTGAATCAACTGGTGGTGTAAATGTTTTTCCCTGGGTTCAATAAGAGTGTGAATGCCTCCCTGAGTTAGCCAGACCAGCATGGGGGAAGTGTATACATGGCTCAGTCCAACACAGAGTATAAAAGCTAAACAACAAACAAAAGAATTTCAAAGAGAACAATGAGCTTGAGCTGGTTTCAACCAACGTATTCCTTCCTGGGGACTGAGGATGCCCAGTGTCATGACAGTGAGTATATTATAGATACTGGTAATGAGAATCACCTTGGTATTGTGGCTGAACTGTGTATTGCAATTGCTGTATTTTGCTAAGCGTAACTTACATTTGTATTGTGCTGTCAGTATATTTTGTATCACTCTGCCAAACCAAAAATCCCATGTAACATCCAATATCTTCAAATAAGTAAATTTGTTGTTAAACGTTACACCCTTCACAAGTGGAATTCTGTAAGAACCTGTGACATTATCATGCTTTATTTCCACTTTGAGAATAACAGTGTAATTATTTTTGGAGGAAACATGGCTGGAAGAAGTTCTTCAAGAGTCTACCTAATATACTTAAATTGTTAATAGGTGTTTAGTTCATAGGAGCAGACTAGAGCTAGTCTAAAGTGAAACAAATTAGTCCTTTGTTTCCTGAGGTCTTGTCTTCTTATCATTCTCTCCCGAAAGATTCAAATACTTTTCAGGACAACTTATTCTTTCAGTAAATATAAAAGTACTAAGGCCAGAAGAGACTATTATTATTACCAAGTCAGATATACATAATAGGCCAAAGAAATTTTCAAATTAGAATTATAAGTAACACTTTTATGCTAAGAAAGAAGAATTCAAATGAAGAAAATGTTATGTTTATTTTCAGCACATTTTTCTTTTTTTAGAAAGTATATTTTCAGGTATAGTCACTTATACTTCTGGTTGTTCTTAAGCACTTTTTACTTATATAACTTTAAAAAATGTATCAATATTTGATTGTGATCCTCTCTTAAGTACTGGGGGGGTGGGGTGGGGTGGAGAATGAAGGTTAAATGCTGATGCAGAATAACATTGCACCCAGGTTAGTTGTTTCAGGCAATATCATTCTATAACACAATATTTAAAACCTTAATTTTAAATATTGACAGAATTAAATTAGGAACAAAAGACCTGCTTCTGCAAACCATTTCACATTTAAGAAATCTCAGCAGTCAATGAAATTATGTGCATAGGTGTCTGTTTTATTAGTTACTAGTAGTTTGGGATCTCAAAAAAAGATTAAACAGTAAAGATTTCACTATATTTTGCATTTCAGAGGGAGGAGTTCCTTCATGCCCAAAAAGAGGACAAGTTTTGCTCTATATGGTAGTTAATGAAAAGAAAATCCATTGTAGTCATACTACTGAAGAAATCAAAGTGAGTCAGGTGGCCAACTCTAACTGTTTTTTTTCACCAAGATTTAGGTCTTATGAAGCTTCTTTGAAATTTTATCCTTCCAAGATTTCTGTTTTTTTTCTCAGTTTTTTTCTGTGGTTATAAGCAAAATGCATATATTATTAATTTTATATTGCCATAAATTAGCATTTACCATTTTTACTTATTTAACATCTCTTCAAGCAAAAGAAAAAATAGGAAAGGTTTAACTACTTAAAAAGATTCGTCTATCTAGTAGGCAAGTTAATAGAGATGGAATGTTTGCATAAAGCAGGATTTTCTCTGCAGTCACCTATTCTTTTCCTTGATTCTTACCTACTTTTTCAGAAAATTATAGTGGGATTAATTTCACCTGACTTAACTCTCTCTTATGGCTAGCTTTCACGTAATTTAGTTATCTGGACTGTCTCTGTGATGAATAAAGGATAAATGCTGTCACAGAGTATGTCATTCTACATCAAGATAAAGAAGGAGCTCTGAAGCTGTCCATCATTTGTCTTTCCAAGTAATCTGGATTACATATTTCTGAGTACATGCCTTTACTTTTAGGTGGCTAGATGAAGTCTGCCTCTCATGTGTGTATCTTGGGCTGCAGGAAGAACAGACATAATAAAGACAGTATTTACATATAAATTTACATCTCCTGGAAGAAGCTAGGAGAGCTCTCGATTGGGATTCCTGCCGATACTTGCATTTGGACACTGATACGAGTGGTGTTGGACATTCTGTGGTGGGACAACCTTTATAACAAACAAGTAAATGCAATATTTCATATTTAGCAGGAAGGGTCCATGGTGAGGCAGAGAAAGGATCAGTTGATACTTATTTTTATATAATAGTGCTTTGTAATAAAGACAGTTAAATACTTCCCAAACAACAAAAACCCACCAATGAAAATGATGTTGACTTAATAGTATCAATAACTGCAAGGAAATGGAGTTAGTGTGATAGCTTGGCAGAGGGTTGGGCCTGGTTAAATATTGTTTACCTGCAGATGGCACCCGTACAACTACCCTTTACCAGCAGCGTGGTCACCATGATGACAGTGATGGCCAATCACTAGGCACCATGGGAATTTGAGCCAATCAGAAGCAGATATTCTGTACCTACCCACCCCTATGACTGAGGAGGTCAGGGGTTGCTCTGGGGAGGGGCTCCACCAGAGGTTATTGGGCGCCTTAGGGCTAATGGTGAAGCGACTCATGGCCTGGCTTCAGATAACACCTGGTAATACCAGACGAGTTTGGCTTAGATATTGAGAGCCAAATCCTGCATGAGACAACATCTGGAAGTTCAGTAATGTTCAGAACATGGTCAGCAGAAGTGCGCCATCTGCAACCTTCAGACATGTGGTTCCTGAGATAGAATCATGTAGGCAATGTGGTCTCCGAACGATAGATAGGGAGAATGTGTGGGGAGAAAAACTACAGTGAAATCCTCCCTCTCTTTCTTCTGAAAGACCATAGAATGTAGTGGTTAGGACAGTTAGCTGGGACACTTGGCACTTCGATGGGTTCCTATCCTGACTGGTTTAGTGCAGATTATATAAATGATATTATTATTGGGACTGGAAGGCAAATCCATCCCTTGCAACTCAGTGCTCTAATATCTTTGATACCAAATTGTTCCTCGTCTTCATGATCTCTCCTCTTCCAGTTGCATGAAAACTATATTTGTTACTACACAGTGGTGGATAGGAGGTAGTTATCTTCCAGCCTGCACTGCATCATGATGAATAGTGCACTTGCCTGGGCGATAAATATTTGACTCCTTTTAGACTAAGTGAATTATAGTCTTCAGTGAGGGGATTTCAATGTATATAGGGCTATGGAAGTCCCTCCAGACAGCAAAAATGCAGTAATTTCTTGCTGGTACAGCTTTTGGCCAGGATGCAGTTTTACCATGACTGCCTCCAAACCTGTCTTATTGTTTCCACCTCTGTTGGCAGTAAGAGCCTAGCAATGGCTTGACATTTCCATTGCTCCACATTTTGCTCTGAAGTCAGCCTCTAATCATCCTGAAACAAGGAAGAAGCAATAAAACACACGGCTAAAGTTACCTCTGCATAGTTCCTGACATGTTAATAATGTAAGAGCCTTATTCAATCACTTCCCTTGTATTCCGTTAATCTGTATGTATTAAAGAAAATCATTCTACTCAGTTTCACTTAGTACAGCAAATAACAATGCTGAGCCTCTCCTCTCCTGCCAATACTGGCTACACCTGGAGAAAGTATATCCTTCTATTCAGTAATCTTTTTGTCCAGAGTTGAGTGTCCCTTTGTCAATGGAAAACATTGTTTGCTTTATTCAGTTTCACTCAGTGAAGAAAGGGAGAGTGATCAAAGAGAAGGGAAGGAGTAAGAGGGAGCTTGTTAACTTTGCTGCCAACTTGTTACCTAGAAAATACACAAATGGGTACTAAAAATAAGCTGCAAGCTTTGTATAGCTTTTGATGAAAGTTTTAAAGACCATGATGTAAGTAATTCCATAGTGGAACAAAAAATGACACACAATAAAAGCAGAGGAACACCCTACTTTGCCATAGCCATACCCCATGGACAGGGTTTACGATTGTGTCCTTAGACATTTGGCATTAGCTTGGAGCATACTGATATGTTGGATCAGAAATGCTACCTCAACGGCAATCCTTGTCCTATTTTACCTATTTAAATATGTCACTGAACTTGTTCATGGACAAACGTGTCATCCTTAAGATGGATGGAAATATTAGGGTGAAAAGGGCTATTTCAAGAATGTATAAATCAAGGTCATCAGTTGTTCTCATCACATGCCCCAATGACCAAGTACAATTTGGTGTTCTTATAGCTCAGCTGAAAGTATTGAAAGTTCAGAAGGATTTTCTTTTTTTACTTTTTGGCTGTCAACCAACAATAAAATCCTAAATATCAATGTTTTCTGAGGAAAAAAGCACAAACCTTCAGTAGTCTTAGTAAAAATATTTACTAAAATAGTGCTAAAATTTAAAAGAAAAATGTTAATGAAGAGAAATCAAATCTCTGCAACTATCAGAGCTATAATATATGATATTATAAAAGTTAGTTAGGAAAATTGTTTAGTGATGCACCAATCGTTATACCATGTATTTATATTCCTTCATTCCACCACCTAATCAACTGAAAAATGAACATCACAGCTACTGTTTCCACAAAATGTTACAATAATTTTCAGTAATAATAATAATAATAATTAAAAAATATATTATAAGCTCAGCATGGATGTTTTTCTCCTGAGAATAATCTGCATTTGTCATGTTTAACATAAATGTACAGCTTGGGCTTCAAGCTCTATAGAGCTGAAGCTGTAATGTCTAATATTTTTCTGAACCAAATATACAAAGGCAGAGGAATGGGCAAAATAAAAGTTTATGTGCAGGCACAAAATATCAGTTACATTTAGCTGAAAGTCATTTTTAATGCAGTATCTGATGTCTGACCATGGGGAAAGCATAATGTTTTGAAGAGTTTATCTTTGTGGGAATAAGAGTATAATGTGCTTCATAACTTATTTCCTTCTATATGTAGTGTATACATTCTGCCTTTACATGAATTCACACAGCAGAAAAAGCAAATGAGGAATTAGAAGCCCATACATAGTTGAAGAGCTATGATCTCGCTGGGACTGCAGTTATGTGGTGGGATAAGTTACCTCATTGGGTGCTGTAATGGATGGTTACAGGCTTTTTGGGAAGACAGCTTGGGATGATGAGAAGATGGGGCTGTCTTGGCATAGCATGAATGAGCAGACAGGGGAGATGTTCTGCTCCACACAACAATTACAAACAAGGAAAAACTCACTGGGGATGTGAAGCAAGTGTCATATGGTGAATTTTAAAATCTTTAGAGAAGTTACCAAAACAAATAGCAGAATCGTAAACACTGGACTTCAAGGAAGGGGAATTTGGCTTTCTTCAAGAATGTCCTTGGCAGAATCCCTTGGGAGACTTCCCTGAAAGGCAAAGGGTTCAAGCAGAACTGGATAATCTTTAAAAACAATTTCTTCAAAGCACAAGAACAGTCCTTTCCAATGTTTAGTCTAGCCAGAGTAGCAGAAGGCTGGCATGGAGAAACAGGTAAGTACACAGAAAAAGGAAGTATACGGGAAATGGAAGTGAGAATGAGCTACCCGGAAGGACTACAGAGACAACACCTGGGAATGCAGGGATGGAATTAGGAAGTCAAATCTCACTTGGACTTTAAGCTAGGAATGAATAGATGAGTCAACAAGAAAGGCTTCTGTAAGCTTATCAGCCAAAAAAGAGCCAACAAAAAGCCCTAAGAGAAATTTGGGCCCACTACTCAGCAGAACAGGGTACCTAGTCAAAAAGGACATAGAAAAGACAAAGATACTTAGTGGTGTTTGCTTGTTTTTGTTGGTTCCCCCCTCCCTCAGTTTTCACTGGTCAGTTCTGGCCTCTGACTTCCCAGTTTCCAAAGCTATTTCCTTCCAAATAAAAGGAATAAAGCATTAACCACGATCAAGAAAAATAGAACTAGGGAATGTTTAAAGCAGCAGGACAAATAAAGGTCCATGGAGACAGGTGGGATGTACCCAAGGGTGCTGAGAGAGGTGGACAATGCCATTGCAAGGCTGGTTTCTGTGATCTTTGAAAAGTCATAGGAAACTAAAAGTTCCTGAGCACTGGAAAGGGCTAATATCACACTCGCCATCAAGACTGGAGAGAAAGAGGATCTGGAAAACAACATAGTGACCAGTTTAATTTGAGACCCTGAGAAGATTATGGACCAAATCCTGGAAGTCATTTCTTGAAAAAAAAACAGGAATATGATTGGCTAGAGTGAATTTCTGAAGGGCAAATTGTGCTTGATCAACCAGATTGCTTTCTGCAATGAAATAACTAGATCGGTTAGACAAAAGGAGAATGAGCAGGAGATGTTATTTTCCTTGACTTTAGCAAGGCCTTTTATATACTCTTCTATAGTCCCCTTAAAGTTGAAATGGTTATGGACTGGAGAAGCAGACAATAAGGTTGGTGAAAATTGACTGATTTATCTAAATTTAAAAATTGTCATCAGGTGTAGAAAATCCAGCTAGTGCCTGGTTATTGGTGGCATGTCTTAGAGATCAATACTTGGCCAATACCATTTAATTTCTTTATTAGCAACCTGGGTAATGGCATAGAGTGCACTCTCAGCAGTTTTGCAGACAATACCGAATAGGAGGAAATGGTCAATGTGCT
Organism: Phoenicopterus ruber ruber; assembly: GCA_009819775.1. NCBI lineage: Eukaryota > Metazoa > Chordata > Aves > Phoenicopteriformes > Phoenicopteridae > Phoenicopterus > Phoenicopterus ruber. The sequence continues at coordinate 180,685,416 of CM020215.1, read as the reverse complement.
GGGCAAGGCTATTCAGAGGGACCTTGAAAATCTGGAGAAAAGGGCTGACTGGAATGCCATCAAGTTCAACAAACGCAAATGCAAAGTCTTGCATCTGGAATGAAATAACCCCAAACAGCAGTTACAGGGTTCAAGCTGACTAACCAGAAAGTCCTTTTGTGAACAAGAGTCAGCAGTGTGCACTGAAGGTCATCCGGATACTTGGCTATAGCCAACAGGTTGAGGGAATCGGTTTTTCTCTGCTATTGGGCAATAGTGAGATCACATATGGAGCATCGTGTCCACTTCTGTGCTAGAAAAATAGGACTGTAGCACAGGGCCCTTGAGGAAAAGCTGACAAAACTGAATTTGACATGAGGCTAAAAAAGGATCTTACTGCTGTCAAGGGAGGGTATAACAATGATGGAACCAGACGATCCCTGTTGGTGTACAGGGATAGGACAAGAAGCAACAGAGACAGCTTGGAACAGTGGAGATTCTGGCTCAATATAAGGAGAAAATAATGACCATGAGGAAGATCAAACACTGGAACAGCCTGCACTATGAACTCTCCATCCTTGGAGATTTTCAAAACTCAAGTGCAGGGCCCTGAGCAACCTGTTCTCAGTGGACACACTTCAAGCAGAAAGTTGGGCCAGGTGACTCACAAAGATCCCTTCCAATCTCTACAATTCTATGAGTAAATTTTATAAAGAAAACCAGATTACTTACCCTGTTATTTTTCATAATATACAATGCTTAAGTACTGAGGGAAAAATACTATTCTGCATAAAATTATGAAAAAAGAACAAATAGAAGTACTAGGAGAAAATGTTAGCTGTCTATAAGAATATAAATAAGAAAAAAAAAACTGCAAAGTTACTATTATATACCAAGATTAAGTTGTTCCTCTACTTTTTTAACACTTCTTTTTTTCTTCAAAACAATAGTCTTTATCAGAAACATTTTTTTTTCATTGTCTTTTTGGGGAAAGTATTAAAATTGTTAATTCTTAGAAGTACTAGGCCTTTGGGAAGCCTGGAACAGAATATAAGGCAGACATTTGCATATGTCAGCTTCACTCTACAGAAAAGTAAACAAGCCACAAAACAAGGAAATTAATATGCATCGTCTTCCCTTATTTCCTTTAAATGACTCTTTAACAAGCATTATAAGCTCTCAAGACCTCTGTGTTGAATCTTTATATTTAAACATACAAGTCTTTGGAATGATAATAACAAGATCAAAATATGCCTATAAAGTTTAGTGGAAATAATACCACTGTAAAGATATTCACTGCTTGCTTCTCAGTCAGGTTTGAATAGCTTAGTTCATAGTGCACATTTGATAACTGTGACCAACCAAAATATGTAGAATTAAATGCAAACAGAAAATTGCCTACATAGGTTATGCAGTCTTCGTCCTGGGAGGTTTTCAAGAGCATACTAGATGTAGTCTTTAGCAACCTGGTCTGACCTCACAGCTGACTCTATTTTGTGCAGGATGTTGGACTAGAGACACCGTAAGGTCCATTCCAATCTGAATTATCCTGCTATCCTAGTATCTTATGCAGACAATAGTATTTATGCTATGTAGAATTTAACACAAATTTCTTCTCAAATTTTCATTCTATCAAAATTTACAAATTCAGCATTTTTTAAATCCTCCAATGAAAAAAACCCAGCACCATCACCAACAAAACCCACTCCATATTAATCTCAATTAAAAAATAAAATAAAATAACAATAACCCCCCCACACACATATCCACACAAACAACGCTGTTTATTATTTTCTTCATTACAACAGCACCTTTATCACATAATGTATTAGACCTTCATTCTTTTCATTACACAGATTGGACTTTCAAACACTAAAATTAAATATAAAAAGAATTAATCATATCTGGTGAGTAAAACACATACCTAAATAAAAACAAAAAGGCAAAAATGTTTACTGTGTTTCTCTTGAACAATTTATCTAATGGAAAATACTGCTTTAACAACATTGTTATTTCCTCCAATAAAATGTCTCTTTTACTTTCTCTTTTCTTTAGAGGAAGATAAATAGAGATATCTTTTTTACAGCACATTATTAATTAATATGATTTCCCTTTGATCCTCTCTAATTAATCATATATGTATAGAAATAAATTCACTGTCCTTCACATTCAAATATATTTTTACATCTATTCCATTATGATATTAGTTACTCTTTTTGTGAAAACTGAAAAGGCTTACATCTCTCCACTTTGCTGGGTGGAATGTTGCAAAACAGTGCTAAAATTTCATAGCTCCCAAAGTATAACATGAATAAAATTTACTTGCAACATTGTCAAGGAACCTTTGGATTTTACTTAGATACTTTTCTCTTTCAGGTATATAGCTACCACATGGCATCTTACTGGCTAATACAAGCCTCAAGCAATGGAAAAAGAGGAGAGAAGTCAACGCGAGTATTATTCCACAGTATGATAAATTGTACTGAGAAATATTGAATAGTTGTAGTTACCAGAGCACAGGAGTACTATGAAATTTCTTGCTCTATTTTATGAAGCATTAAACTGTTCAGAATAACTATTGCTTTTAGATGTCGTCCATAAATCAGCGCAGGCCTATGGCAGCAAAGTGATGGATATCCACCCATCTAAGGGATTTGATCATAAGACACAAGCTAAAACAGTGACAAGGCAGAGATAAATGTTTGTGTTCAGATTAACATCCCAAGGTCAGAGTGTCTAGGCATATCAATGAGGAATTTCAACCAACACTCTAAGAATATCAATCTAGAAATGTATAATAGAAAACTGAAGAAGAAATTGAATTTTAATGAAGTTGTCTATTTTGATTGTCTAAGAAAATATTTATAGTAAACTAATCACACAGAGATTGGAATTTGTTGTTACACAGAGCCTGTTTCCTGAAAATATCAACCTTGTCCTGGGTTTTAATGACAATTTTATTTTTCATTTGTTTAATTTTACAAGGATGTTAATAAAGTATTAAAGGAAAAAGTCTAGTGTAAAGTCTTTATTTCTTGAACGGAAAAGTAGAACAAAATAGAATAATATCACAACAGTCATGCACTACTAATTCTAAGATGACTGTGTGTTTATACAAAGTCTTGTTAAGGTTGTACAAGATTGTTTAACATTTTCATTTGTAGAAGTTAATAACAGAAGATAGTGGGAGAGACATTTCGAGAACATAGCAATTAATGTCGAAAGAACTCATCAGCTTCCTAAAGCAACCTGGTTGTTTTCCAGGCTGTATTAACTGCATTTGCAATATATGGTATTTTGTTCAGGTATGTAAGATATTGAAAATATAATTTTCACCATAAAAAAATCTGAAAACTGGGGCAGCATGCCTAGGGTTTACTTCTGATATTAGATTTTCAGTGTGTATGAGTGTAGTAGCTGTTTTAACAAAATGCTCAGCAATGCATGCTTGTCTATCGGAGATCAGGGTCAAGCCCATAGGGCACATTCTTGTTCTGAGGTGGGTTTTTTTTTTCCCTTTCTTTTTTTTTTTTCCCCCCTTTCTTTTTTTTTTTTTTCCAGTGCAGTGCTCTTCCAATTTGTTTCTGTGCATTCTGTGAATTGCAGTAGCAAGAAAAAAAATCTGAAGTCATGAGTAATTCATTCGGTCTAAAATAACTCTTAAGAAAATCGATTTTGTGAACTGCACTATACTAGATCATTTAAACCCTCTATACGCATAACTGAAATTTACTGGATTAACAAGTTTTGGACCCTGATGCTTCTGTAAACACAAGCTGAAAAGAAGTACTAGTTTTTAAACTTCAAAAAAGAATACTGAGCCCTTCTTTTTAAGTAATAGATGACAGACTTATTTTGAAATGTAAGTACTTACATGTATGCATGTATATATTTATATACATAAACACATACACGTATATATCCCCTCTTTCCAGGTGAATCATCCATTAAACTATTACACATCAAACAATTATAAAGTACTAATTTTTGTTCTGCTTTTACAAAATCTAGATGAAGATAAATAAGGGATTTATTTATTGGTGTCACCCTGTCATTCCTATTCTTTTTATACTCAGCAATAATTTTGTTCCCAGTTTTCAGAGTTTTGGATGAGCTCAGGTATATCTATGACACATATATATACACCTAAAAAAAACCCCTATGCAATATATTAAGCTGTTACAGCTATTGCAGATCGGTGAATATAGTGAAAGAAAGGTGTATTTTGAAATAGATAAACAAGAGAAAATATTAATTTATTAAAATTATTTCTAATTAAGTAAGCAGGTATTCTCAGTTACAACCACTATTTTGGAGGGATATCACAAGAAAAAGAAAAGGTTACTGCCGTAGAAACCAGTTCAGTCTTAAGTGATGACTTTCAGATGTTACTTAGATTTCCTAAGCTTTATCTTTCTGTTTAAGACAAAACAAGTCTTAAATAGCAAATTTATTCAGAAAATGGACCCATATAAATCTCTTAAATTTAGAAAACAAACACACACACCCCCCCCATACTGAACAGCCTCTTAATCATGAGCCTACAACAAAGAGGAAGGACGTATGGTTAAGCAAAATTGATCTGAAAACATTCTAACTCTTTGTAATTCTTTAAGAATTTTTTTATTCCTTCTTCGTTTTAACTGTGCAAAAGGGAAAAAAAGGATACTTTGACTTGCAGGTTGGTTAGTTAATTTGGCTCAACATCCTTAGAGAACTGAAGCGGTTGTAGAGAAAATCTCTGGAACCCTCTGCAGGCCAATTTGATGCATTAAATCAGTGCAAGAAGAATCAGAAAATAATTATTAATCATTAACTGTGAAAAATAAATGCAGAGAAAAATGTTAACATGATTGCAATCTTCATGTCTTCCATTTCATTGTGATTCTGAAAGTATTTCTGAACATTTGGGAACTGCAAAAGAACATGCTGTTCAAAGTTATAAGGAGGGGAAAGTGGGTAGGAAACTTGTTTCTAAAAAAAGGATTGGCATGACTTTGTCTGCAGGGAGATCAATGAAATAATGCACTGTATTTAAATGTTTCATCCAAGAAAAAGAGAACAATATTAATTATAGCCGTTAGCTCTTTTCATGGCAATCCTTTGGTAATTATAGTTCAAGAGAAAGAACAGAAGTAATTTAAAGATGTATTTCTTCATAAGATATCAATTTTTTTTCTTAGAAAAGAGTGCATTTCAAAGTAGGACTTTGTATTAAGTTAGATATGGATTGTTTGCACAGAAGTAATGATATAAACTGTATAGACATTTCTTTAGTGTCTGTTTGCAGCTGCATCCATGGTGGTAAACTTGCTTATTGATGGTATATTAAATGACATCAACTTTGATGGTACCTGCTGAAGACCTTAAAATTATTACTGGTGAATTTTAATATGAATTTTTATGAGGGTTGGGGTTTGGGGTTTGTTTTGGTTTGTTTTGGTTTTTGGGTAGTTTTGGGGTGGTTTGGGGGCTTTTTTGGTTTTTGTTTTTTTCCTTTTAGTACATGGAATGCTATCTTATAATATCAACTTAAATAACTATGTAGAAACTTAAGACTCTTTTAGGGAATACACAGTAACATAGCAATGAAAGAACAATGTCTTACAGGCTGAACTCAAGACAGAAAGAAGATTTAAGTTAAAAAATGTATCTGAATTAATGGGAGTTTTCAATTTTATGTAGTATGTCTCATCACACAGACATGTAGATTCCCTTCTTTAAAAAGATAAATGATATATCAGACTGCTAAACCCCATCAGACATCTTGCTTACACAAAAAACCCTGTGAATTCCATTTAAGACCAGAGAGCTCTAGCTCACCAATTTCACTAAAGTTAGTTATTAAATAAGAATCTTGTAATGAAGGATAAAACAGTTGGATACTCTGGTAATCTCCTATTTTTAGGCAGCTGTTTAGAACCATGAGCAGTTCTTTTATTAGACAATTGAGTAGCATCACATGGAGTAGAGTGAAGCTACCTGTTGTGTGTTAACTTCAGCAGGCAGCTCAGCCCCACACAGCCGCTCGCTTACTCCCCTTCCAGCAGAGTAGAGGAGAGAATCAGAAAGGTAAAAGTGAGAAAACTTGTGGGTTGAGATAAAGACAGTTTAATAGGTAAAGCAAAGCTGTGTACACAAGCAAAGCAAAATAAAGAATTCATTCACTACTGTGGCAGATACACTCGCCCTGACCAGGGCCAGAGGCCTTCAGGGCAGCAGCCGATGGCTCCTTTTCGCGCTTCATTTCTGCGCCTCCAGTGCCCTGCCATGGCAGCTGTCACTCACGCACCTCAGCTCAGGTGTCAACCCCCCACTCCCTATGGTGGGAGTGGGAGAGGCAGGACCCCTGGACCGGTCGGTAGGGCTCCCAGCCAATGGCGGGCCTCAGCTGAGAGAAACTTCTAGACCTCTGACCATACTGGGACCCCTCAGTGGGGAGACAGGGCCCTCAACCAATGGCGTGCCTTGGTTGAGAGAAGCTTCTGGAACACTGACCATAAATGACCACAGCTCAGATCTGACCAGGTTATAAAAGGAGCCCCCGCCGGAAAGCCCCCTTTGAGTGGTTTTCCTCGGAGCAGCGGGCCTGTGATCGGAAACTCTCCCCTTGGGCTGAGACGTCACCCAAGGAAACTTCCCGGGATTGAGTGCCCTCGCCATCTTCTGGTGAGTGATTTCTTCTGGATATATCCTTGAGTGAACCTGAACCTGAACCTGAACACCCCCCCCCCGCTTTGGTGAGCGCTCTTATTCTTCTGGATATCCTTGAGTGAGAGTTTCCCTTTTGTGAGTGAGTGTGTGCACACCCTGGACCATCATTCTTGTGTTTTGCCGTGCAGTAATAACATCCCCGACCGGTATATCGAACCTGTAACTTCTTAATGTTCTCGGAGTGTCATTTGGTTACCCTGTTGTTTTGTTAGTTTTGGTTGTTTGGTTTCAGTTGTGAATTAAAGGTTTGTTTGAGTTTAGCTGTGTGGAGTTGTTTTGGTGTGCCTCCGTGACAACTACTTCCCATTGGCAGGCAGATGTTTAGCCATTTCTGGGAAAGCAAGGCTTCATCAGGTGTAATGGCTACTTGGGAAGACAAGCACCGTAACTCTGAATGTCCCCCCTTCCTCCTCCTTCCCCTGAGGTTTTGTTGCTGAGCACGATGTCATATGGCATGGGATGTCCCTTTGGTCAGTTGGGGTCAGCTGTCCCAGCTGTGTCCCCTCTTAACCTCTTGCACACCCCCAGCCTCCTTGCTGGTGGGGCAGTGCGAGAAGCAGAAAATGCCTTGACGCTGTGTAAGCCCTGCTCAGCAATAGCTAAAACGTCTCTGTGTTATTAAGACTGTTGTGGTCAAAAATCCAAAACACAGCACCATATGGACTGCTGTGAAGAAAATTAACTCCCAGCCAAAATCAATATACTACCAAAACCAGCCTATTACAGAAAGTAAATGAGACAGAAAGCAGTCAGTGGTAGATGGCCTCCTGACACAGGCATTTGTTACACTAGTTATAAGTGAAGTCCTTCTTACAAAGAATGCAAATGCAACATAGCATCACATGAAGTTCTCCAGATGTAATTAATTGTCTAACCTAAGATAGCAGTCTAGGCTTTCACAATCAACTGTGAGAAATACATGCTTTCAAAAGACTATTAACCTTTTTGGTGTTGTCTCAAAAGACTATTAACCTTTTTGCTGTTGTCCCACTCCTTTTCACATCTGGGGTCTCGCATTTGTGCTTGAACAGTGACCTACTTTCAAAAAAAAAAAGATGAATATCCTTCCACTCGTTTCACTCACAGCTGGTTCTTGACCTATTATATCAACCTATGCTGAAAGAATTCTCCTGGCTTCCAAAGTCCACATTTTGTCAGAACAGGTCTCAAGCATATCATCTACTAGATGTGAACTCTAACCACTAGATTATTAGAATTATGCAGAATATTTAATTAAGATACGCACTACATATATTTGCAGGTTTATGTTGGACGTGCCAGGAGGATTAGATAGCAGGCAAATGTGCATCTTGGTTTGCTTTTGGTAACATACATGCCTAAAGCATGCTTGAATTGAATTTAGGTCATCTAGATTTATCCTGTGGTATCTTCACACGGATTCACATGGATTACTTGGTAGTGTTAGGTTAACGGTTGGACTCAATGATCTTAAAGGTCTCTTCCAACCTAAACGATTCTATATGATTCTATGATTCTATGTTTTTTTTCACATGCATTAATTTTCTTGTATTTAGTTTTATGGTTTCATTTGAAAAAGTAAAATAATTCAGAAGTCTGTTTGGTGGAGGAATTTTTCTTCTTTCTTTTTTTTTTTTTTTCAGCTTTCCACTTTTTTTTCCTTCCAGGAAGAGGAGGAAAGAAATAAGAATTACAAAAAGGAATGGGTAAAAAATATTTCATCCTTTTATTTATTTTTCACTCAGTGAAAAGGATATTTTAAACATGTTTTATTACCATTTTAAAAAATATATTTATGTGAGAATAAACTATTATTTGGACAACTTTTAAAATTTTTAAAAGCTTAAAAATCCACACTTTTTTTTTTTATTAACTGCTTTGAATATGTCCCACTTTTGAATGTGTATTTCCACATAGATAGTGAGCCAAAAACAAGTAATTTTCAGTGGTGGATGAAAAATAGAGGTTTTTCACACTGTTTCTGAGGATTCTAAATGTTTTCTTTAGTGATCCTGAATCAGGGTGTAAAAGATAATTGTGAAAATGTTCAAAATATGATGACATCTTAAAGATAAAAGTTGGACTGAATAAATTAAATTTTTTTGTTTGTTTATGTTTATTATTTTATTATGATGAAGATGTATTTTAATCTTTTTACCTTCTAAGAAAATGAATTTTAAAACTATTTGTGAACAGAATCCCATTACTTTTAGTTTAAGAAAAATATAAATTTCTTTTCTGAGAATTGTAAAACTCAATTTTCACATTTTTATGGAGTTTAGAGGTGCAGAAAAGAAGTAGGACTGAAAATTGACCCAAACTAACATTTTCATGCTAGTTCCCACATGTTGCTAAAACGTTTTGTTTCATACGGATAGGTTTTCCAGCCAAACATATTTCGGCAGTACTTAGAGCACTTAAAGCATTCTAAAAATGGTATTTACTAATGAAACATATCTAAAGAATAGATTTTTGAGGCAGAAGAGGTTTTTTCCTAGCTTTTATAGCACCACAGGTTATGATATGAAAGTACATCCCTAAGTGAATGATTTTGTTTTACCTTACCTGTGAGATGTTCAGGGGCTTCCTTACAGACAAGCTTTCCCTTTCCCCCTAGAATTGTAGTCAATCTACTTTTCACTAGGTTCGTTTATATTGTTAATGGTTCAAGGAGCATTTTGAGTAGCTAGGTAGTGAATGATGAGACAAACTTAAAAGCCTTGGAGTTTCTCTGTTCAGATAGGCATTGATGGAACTCTATTTTTATATGCTATTTTTATACTTGCAACCAAGCTTCAAAACCAGTGAGCCTGAAACATGGCTTCCCGCCCAAGGTATTCACGAAGATATTGCCACAGCGCCTGAAGTGTCTAATGCAAACCATGAGCTATTGTAAATTGAGACTGTAGAAGGAATGTGTGAGATATCTGCAGTCTTTTTATCCACCGCCATTAACATGGTATTGATTTGTGTTGCAGTCTTTTTATAATGGAAAAAATCTCTCTCTGCTTCCTTCCCAGCTATCACAGAAGCTCTCTAATAGAAACTGCAGAACAGGAGGGTAGGGGAAAGTTAGAGTTGTTAGCTTCTACTACTGTCCTGTTTTGAAATTTTTAATGAAGAGAGAAGCATCTTCTCTGAATCTGCCCTTAATTTTTCCTTAATCAGTGAGTTTGACTGTTAAGTTTGCGTAATAGTTCCTTATGTTGTTTCTGGTTACTGTAAATAGTCTTTATTTTCAGATACATGAAACTATCCCTAAAATTTCCTCTATTTCCTTCAAGGTAAAGACGTACTCTATGAAAATCCTTTAACCTTAACACATCCCAGCTAGTCACCCTGTTTCTCTTTTTAGGTAATGGTCATAAACTGGCATGTCTAGACCACAACTCATCTCATCCGAAGTAGATGCCTCTATCTGGTCAGACTAACCTTGATGTAATAGACCATATTTTTCTCCATTGCATATAAAAATGGCAATATAAAAATAGAAACTAGCTCAAATATAGACATCTATATGTGGTCAAAGGAATTCTTATTTGGTGTTATTTGCTTTTCAGGCACTCAGAAGTGAACAGTTCTGGAAAAAGTTTTGTGTCAGAAAGTATTCTTCAAAAATATTAGGTACAGTTATTTGCCTAAAAGTGATTATACAAAGAGTTTTTATTCATCAAGATATATTAGACAGTCCCGTACAGAAGTGTATGCAGTAATACAGGCAGAGTATTGTGAAGATTAGTTCCTGGATTGTGGTTCCAATGTTGGAATTCAGACTATCAAATTCAGTAACAAAAAAAGTTTTCACATGAGCTAGGCTAGGATGTTATTCATAATCTTACTACTATCTCCCATTTACCAACGAACTGAAGAAAAATCATTTTACGTGTTTGCACAATTGCACTCTTGAGTTTTCCCAGCTGTAGTTGATATAACCTTGAGTCATTTATTCCTTCTGGCAAACTATCTCTTTTTGGAACAAGTATGTAAAAAATATATCTGAATGTATACCTTGCTGATGAAAGAAATTTTCAGTATGAAAATAAATTAAGAGGGGTGATTTTATAAAGAGGATTATGCTTTCAGTGATATACTTGTGGTGTGAAAAAAGACTGACAAGGACAGGATGAACAACAAGAACAGATGAGAAACAGAAAAGGAAAAATTAAGAGCTAGGCAGAAATTTATTTTCATTCACCAATGTTTCACTATTATTTAAATAGTTGTTTACAGAGCAGCAGCTAAGGAAGAAGAAACTGTCCCAAATGTTCTGGTTTTACCAATCTTTGCATTTTTCATAGGTTTATTTGAAGGTCTCAGCTTGGGTACAAACTGACTATAAAGAATATGTAAGAATCAGAAAACAAGTTTAATACTGATGAAGGCAACATATAATGTTCTCATCTTCTTTTTGTTTCTTAATTGTTAAGTGGAACAATATGTTAAACACTTCTTTTTGTACTAAAGGCATGCTGCAACTCAAATGAAAATATTATGTACAACAAACTAACAATAATGCTTTATAAATAATCTCAATAATTTTAATTTTAGTTATTTAGTGATTGGTATTTGGAAAGGCTATGAATAAACAAGTTATCTCAGTAAAACAAAGAAACAAGAAAATAAACCCCTGTTCTTTGTTGAAAATGTCATCACACTGGAACCAGCACAATGAGTTTATGTGAGTTTATTTATTATTGCTGTCCCCAAGATGTTGCCTCTCATTTCCAGGCAGTTCCTGGAACGTTACAGGTAGCAGTAACATGCATTTCAACTTTTGCCAAATGCCAGAGACACGGCTTAATGCACTGTAGGAGCGTACTGTGAAAGTCTGATGGTTTTGAGTACTGGTTTTCTAGTATTGCTAAATCTTACTGTATCTCTAATGTATCATAGTGTAAGAACAGCTACCAGTTTAGAAATGCAATATAGTTAAAAAGGACTAGTCTGGCCCCATATTATGAAAATGATAGCTTCCGTGATGGAAGATATGTATGTTCTTGATGATATAGTCCCCGGATTTTATGTTAGCAAACAGTTGAGTTGCTTTCATCGACACCTAAATTTATTTTCTGGCCAGGCAGAAACTATTTATTGTATATTTGAGTTTTTGATTGCTTTTATCTGCAGCTACTATTTGCTCTGTAAGGATGACTGCTTGTTTCTAATAATTCTGCATTGCACATGCTGATGATACGTGGATAAAAATCTTAAAACAGAAACATACTTTTCTATGATGCTTGTTTTTTCTATATTAAGTCAGAAGCCTATGTTTAAGTTCTGACACAGACATTGCTTCTGGTCATAATCAATAATTCAGCAATACAAGATGGACCACAAAGGAATACTCATATGCCAGAAATGAACAATAGAAATTGGTAACTTTTGCTTTTCATTTCAGTAGAATTTCAATTATTTATTCAATAGTTTCATAAGCTAAAGCCAACCTGAAAGCTAAGGCAAGTGAAACCTCGACAATATCTGCCCAGCTCTAGCAAACTGGACTAATGCTAATCCAATGAGCTAGAAAAACAAGGAAACAAACATGAATCTTGTTATATAATTATTGGTAGCTGCACAATTTTGTAACAGATTTGAGGTTGGAGACCAGAAGGTGATAGAAACGCTGGTGACGAGTGCTGGTGATTGGTCTTAGAGGCAGAGAAAGTCAAAGAAACCAGGCCTGGGACTACATTCCTAATGAGGCCACCGACAGTTCATGCTAAAAATCTAGAAAGTAATGAATAGTGAAAGCGATAGCCCCTTAGATGTAAGACAGGCACCCATGCTCCTGGACATCTGACACTGTAGAGGGCTGAGCCTGGGTTTGACCTGCTACACATGGGAGCTGGGAGCCCAGACAGGATAGTCAGAGCACGTGCCCCATTCCTCTGGCTTCATCATCTAAGTGGACCAGAGGGGGCAAGACTGGTGTTTGTCTGAAGTGTGTCTCCATTGTAGAACAGAAGCCTTAGACTAGAAATTGTTATCCCCCTGCTAGACCCATTCTGCTTAGTAAATGGATTTTAGAGTACCTGTCATTGAATGATGTCGTTTTCTTCTGGTGGCCACCCCACCCTTCACTGCCTGTGACAAGCTTTTCATAGTACCTTCTCTTCTTTTAGTCTAAGCAACTATTAAATATACATATACATACACTCTATCTAGATCTCAAAGGTTTGAAATATTATTTTATGCAGTTTCTTTTGCCTCCAAACTCGTGGAAGCACGAAGCTTCCACTGAATTGAGCTCGAGGATGGTGACGAGAGGGTTGAGTGCCTGTGGGTTAGAATCAGGGGGAAGGCCACCAAGGCAGACATTGTGGTGGGAGTCTGTTATAGACCACCCAATCAGGATGAGGAGGCAGATGAAGTATTCTACAGGCAGCTGGGAGAAGCCTCACGATCGCTCGCCCTTGTTCTCGTGGGGGACTTCAACTTGCCGGATGTCTGCTGGAAATACAATGCAGCAGAGAGGAAACAGTCCAGGAGGTTCCTGGAGTGTGTGGAAGATAACTTCCTCACGCAGCTGGTGAGGGAGCCCACGAGAGAAGGCGCCCCGCTGGACCTGTTGTTTGTGAACAGAGAAGGTCTTGTGGGTGATGTGACGGTCAGAGGCCGTCTTGGGCTCAGTGACCACGAAATGATAGAATTCTCGATTCTCAGAGAAGTAAAGAGGAGGGTCACCAGAACTGCCACCTTGGACTTCCGGAGGGCAGACTTTGGCCTGTTTAGGAGTCTGGTTGACAGAGTCCCTTGGGAGGCAGTCCTGGAGGGCAAAGGAGTCCAGGAAGGCTGGACATTCTTCAAGAGGGAAATCTTAAAGGCGCAGGAGCAGGCCGTCCCCGTGAGCCGAAAGATGAGCCGGCGGGGAAGAAGACCGGCCTGGCTGAGCAGAGAGCTCCGGCTGGAACTTAGGAAAAAAAAGAGAGTCTACCACCTTTGGAGGAAGGGGCAGGCAACTCAGGAGGACTACAAGGATGTTGTGAGGTCATGCAGGGAGAAAATTAGAAGGGCCAAAGCACAATTAGAACTTAGTCTGGCTACTGCCATAAAAGACAACAAAAAGTCCTTCTACAAATACATTAACAATAAAAAGGGGGCTAAGGAGAATCTCCCTCCTCTATTGGATGTGGAGGGAAACTTAGTGTCAAGGGATGAGGAAAAGGCTGAGGTGCTAAATGCCTTCTTTGCCTCAGTCTTCAACAGCAAGGGAAGTTGCTCTCTGGGCACCCAGCCCCCTGAGCAGGAAGACAGGGATGGGGAGCAGAATGTAAACCCCGAAGTCCAAGGGGAAATGGTCAGTGACCTGCTACGCCACCTAGACACGCACAAGTCTATGGGGCCGGATGGGATCCACCCAAGGGTGCTGAAAGAGCTGGCAGAAGTGCTCATCAAGCCACTCTCCATCATTTACCAGCAGTCCTGGCTAACTGGGGAGGTCCCAGTTGACTGGAAGCTGGCAAATGTGACGCCCATCTACAAGAAGGGCCGGAAGGAGGATCCGGGCAACTACAGGCCTGTCAGCCTGACCTCGGTGCCCGGGAAGGTTATGGAGCAGATCATCTTGAGTGCCATCACGCGGCACATACGGGACAACCGGGTGATCGGGCCCAGTCAGCACGGGTTTATGAAAGGCAGGTCCTGTCTGACCAACCTGATCTCCTTCTACGACATGGTGACCCGCTTAGTGGACGAGGGAAAGGCTGTGGATGTTGTGTACCTGGACTTTAGTAAAGCCTTTGACACCATCTCCCACAGCATTCTCTTGGAGAAGTTGGCTACCCATGGCTTGGATGGGCATACTCTGCGCTGGGTAGGAAACTGGCTGGATGGCCGGGCCCAAAGAGTTGTGGTGAATGGAGTTAAATCCGGTTGGAGGCCGGTCACAAGTGGTGTTCCCCAGGGCTCAGTACTGGGGCCAGTTCTGTTCAATATCTTTATCAATGATCTGGACGAGGGGATCGAGTGCACCCTCAGTAAGTTTGCAGACGACACCAAGTTGGGAGGGAGTGTTGATCTGCTGGAGGGCAGGCAGGCGCTACAGCGGGACCTGGACAGGCTGGATCGATGGGCCGAGGCCAATTGTATGAGGTTCAACAAGGCCAAGTGCCGGGTCCTGCACTTGGGTCACAACAACCCCAGGCAACGCTACAGGCTTGGGGGGGAGTGGCTGGAAAGCTGCCCGGCGGAAAAGGACCTGGGGGTGTTGGTTGACGGCCGGCTGAATATGAGCCAGCAGTGTGCCCAGGTGGCCAAGAAGGCCAACGGCATCCTGGCCTGTATCAGAAATAGTGTGGCCAGCAGGAGTAGGGAGGTGATTGTCCCCCTGTACTCGGCCCTGGTGAGGCCGCACCTCGAGTACTGTGTTCAGTTTTGGGCCCCTCACTACAAGAAAGACATTGAGGTGCTGGAGCGTGTCCAGAGACGGGCAACGAGGCTGGTGAAGGGTCTGGAACACAAGTCCTATGAGGAGCGGCTGAGGGAACTGGGGATGTTTAGCCTGGAGAAAAGGAGGCTGAGGGGAGACCTTATTGCTCTCTACAACTACCTGAAAGGAGGTTGTAGAGAGATGGGGGTCGGACTCTTCTCCCTAGTAACAGACAACAAAACAAGAGGAAATGGCCTCAAGTTGCGCCAGGGGAGGTTTCGATTGGACATTCGTAAAAACTTCTTTACCGAAAGGGTTGTCAGGCATTGGAACAGGCTGCCCAGGGAGGTGGTGGAGTCCCCATCTCTGGGGGTATTCAAAAGGCGTTTAGATGAGGCCCTAAGGGATATGATTTAGTGGGGGACTTGGTAGTGATAGGTTAATGGTTGGACCCGATGATCTTGGAGGTCTCTTCCAACCAGAACAATTCTATGATTCTATGATTCTATGAATGCCTGAATTTGAAGGATTCCCAGGAACCCAGAGGCCAGCGATGAATACATGCTGAAGATTCAGCTCCCATATGGGCCTGCCTGTGCAACTTTGAATTTGCAACATTAGCACCATGGTAATTTCATTCTTTTATCCTCCTCTCCTTATGTGTTTCATCTTCCTATGATATCCTAACTGGCATGCAATTTATAGAACTGTGGGGCCACAGCTACCAATTTTGTATTGAATGATTGAGAATCTTGTGTGTCTCCAGCAGAAATAATAGATGACAGAAGATGGTAAACAATGATCAATTTTTACATAAGTGGGATGATGTGTAAAACACTATACAAATTAAACTTTCTGAAAGCAAAGATATTCTTGGAAACACCTGGTTGTTCTTTTCACCTTGAGGAACAGCTATACAGGAAAAGAAGAAAAGAAAAAAATAAAAAGCTCCAGGGATGAAAAATAAGGACTTGGAACTTTCAGATATCTTTTTGCTGCAGCTTTCTGAAGAATGGATGTGTTTTCTCTCTGCCTCTTTTAAATTCTATTTTTTTTGACTAATGATTTCCTAACTACTGAACAGGAGAGAAGATTTATATTTCAAGATTGTGAGTTTCATTCAGTTCCAAATTTCAAACAGAAAGCAAAGAAGTTTTAAATTATTTCAACATATTTTGAAATTAAAAATGTAACTAGTTAAGGAAATGGTTTTGCGTATGAAACTTTTACTGTGTGAGTTTATCCCTTTTAAACTGCATGTGGAGGGTTTTTAGCTTATAATAGAAAGGTATTAAGACACCTCCTTTCCATTTTGCTTTCTCTTTTAGACACTTAACATGGCTTGCTCCACCACCAAAACAAAATACCGCACTAACTTTAGGAAAAATTTAATTTGAAACAGAAGGGGGGAAGAAGTATTATTTTCTAAATCTATATTTTAGAAATAGCATAATTAATGTTTTCATTTTTATACAAATAAGCTTATTTTTCATTTATTGAAGAAGTTATGAAATTATCTTATTGGAGGTAATGTACAAGGATTTTTTATCTCTTTAGTATGTTTAAGATTTAGGTAAGGAACTAAAAAACAGTTTTTGATTTTCTGAGAATCTAGAAAAACATTGAAAGTGCAATTTTTAGATGAAAAACATTAGTATATTAGAGTGTGTTTACTATTTCCTTTATTTACTACCATTTTTGTTTGTGCTGTACACATATAAACACATTATATATGCTAAATCATGAAACTGTCTCACCCTTTTCTACTTTAAAGTACTTCAATGAGTAGGAAAAAAGCTTTAGATTTGAGAGCCCAGGCACGGACAAGAAGAATACAGCATTTGGTCTATATGCTGGACTACCTTGCCAGTATAACAGTAATTAATGTGATATTTTGAACAAAATAAAAGGGAGGAGAGTGGATAAAATGCATGCCTATTACTCCCATGTAGATGGTGCAAATGTCACATCAAGATGTGAACCAAAGACAAAATCTTACATGGTCTCAGTGGTTCGTTTCTGAAGCAGCCAGTGCATAAACCTTTCAAAGGAAATGTAGCATCTGATTTGATACACTGTAGTAGTCAGGAGACTTAGTTTAAAGTCATTAAATGGAACCACCATTTTGTAACAGTGATCAAAATGTACAAAATCATTAACATTCTCACAGCAGTAAAAAAAAGCTAATCTATCCACCCCATTTGCGTTAACCTTCAAAAACTTCTTTATCTGAAAATGAAGGAACTTTAAAAGCACTAAAAAGTACAATGGAGAAATTAGGTGAATGAAGGCCTTACAGATGTCATGGACACTACTGAAAGACACCATATTGGAAGTGATGTCCTGGTACATACTGTATGTTAGGAAAGCCTCAGGAAAGGTTAAAACCAAGTGTAAACAGCTAAACAGTAAACACATTTGCTAGAGCAGAGAAGTTTTCATTTAAAAAGCTGAAGGTGCAGTAAATGAATAGTAAGGATCATAAACACTTTCAACTTAAATTAAAACATATACACCGGTCAGTTCTGCTATTGACGTTATGTAAGGTGTCTTCACACAGAGATGCTGTGGGTGAAGACATGGCGGTTTTGGCAGGAGAGTCTGCAGCCACTGGAGCATGCAAAGAGCTGACAGATTCATGCCCCAGAGCTGGAGGCAGGAGAGAAGGGTTCACAGATGAAACAGGGCTACAGCTGCAGGTGCTGCCATGGGCTGAAGGTTTCAAGCATTTTTTCCCTGTAATCTTTATGCCTAAAAAGACAAATAAGGAGACAGAGAAGTAAGAAAGAGAAAACCCCATAGCTGTGAGGACAGAACACACATCTATTAATCTTCTTTCTTTGTCTAATAAGCAGAAGGTTGGAAGAGGAGGAAAGAGAAGGAGGAAAGCTATGATCTTATAAGGCAGTAGGAACATGGGGAAGTTTGCTCTGCCCCACTCCTTCTCAAAATACATCTTTGTGTGTGGGTCGGAAATGCAGGGATTTCCAGAGGTACCTCTTCAGCACCAAGTTTAAACCATATTGAACCAAGATTGCTGGCTATGGTCCCAAAAACCAGACTTGTGTTGCTTGGTGTGCAGTAGTCTGGGTGTTGGGGTATCGGTAGCTCTACTAGGAGTGAAAGCAGGAGCTCAGTAGTGTCTGCGCCAGCAGCAGAGGTATTGGGACTGTGGGGCCGCAGTGGCAATGGTGGTGATGATCTTCCTGCCTCGAGGAGGGAAAAAGAGTCAGGCACGGGAGCTCCTTTCTTTTAACAGGCACAACCCACTCACAACGTAGCAGGAACTGGGCAGGGATAGTCATTATTCCTGGGCTGCCTAATCTTGGAGGTAAGATTCTAGGTAGACATTTCGCTTGAATCAGTACAGCTATACTTGCATCCTCTCCTCTCCTCTCCCCTCCTTTCCTTTTATGAATATTTAGTGAGCAATTTTATTTATATTTAACAGTGTGGGATGATCAGCTCTATCTTTTCATGCATACAGTTCCCTCTGGTTTCAAAAACTGTCTTGCATTCTTTCCTTGAGTGTATTTAAAAGCACATTTTGGTACACTTTTTGCAGCCTATATGCTGAAGCATGTCAACACAGTTGTTATATTCGTCCATAGTTATGTTACTGCTATATCATATATAGGGTGTATTTTCCATTCCTGTTGCTACCTCTTTGACTTAATTTCTTCCCTGACTTAAATTTACCTTATAGAATACAATTTCAAGATTTTTTTAAAGAATTGAATAATATTTGGTTGGTTTTAGTTTTCACAGATATAATTGCAAAGTAGTTTACAAATAAGCATAAATTTGATGTACAGTAGCTGCCTTTTTTTATTTTTTTCCAAGTATCCCAAGGGATGAAAGCAGACCTTTAAAGATAAAAGTGAATTTAGAAATCTAATGAAAGTGTTTTCGGTACCTTAGCTTTTGCCATAAACTTTGCTATATAACCATGCAAATTGACTGTTTCTGCATGTGGCAACGTTTTGTGTATTTTTCCCTCTTGGATAATGTGCTTTCTCCTACTTCAAAGAATCCTAAAATAATTGGACTTGTGTTATATGTAGGAAACCAGGGTAAAATTAATTGAAATTGATGTTGATTGTATTATTTCCTTAATTGCTGCAAATGTAGGTCAACACTGCCATGGACTTCATATAGATTTTAATAGAACTGTGAATTCTAAGATATTTTTGGATTTGCTTCAAGCATTAAATTCTTAAAAAAAATTTAATGATTGGATCTCATGTCTGATGCCTTCCCAGTGAGAGCAGATTTTGAGTGGCCTTTTACGAGTGGATATTCACTTTGAGAGTGTACAAGACATGTATGGCTCGCTATTCTAATGCAGGAACTCAAAGTATGTTTTCTAACAGACTTACCTAGCTTCAGAAGAAGAATAGTGTTGTATATAAAGACAGAGGGCACGGTTCAGTTGTTAGCATAAAGGTGTCTAGTGCCATTTCCTTAGGGTGCTCTGTGTGATATCCAGTTGCTGGTGCAGAAGCTCAGAGATGGCCCTTAAGTCCTGTGTTACACCTCTCAGCTCTGTGTGAAAGCTTCCATTGCCTTAGGGCATCTGAAATGGCATTATCCATCTGTGTCTAATGGAGATGAGAAGTTGCAAAGGAGATTTCAATTACTCCATGTAATGTGGGTAAATGTTCATGCAAGATACAAACAATAAATTAGATGTCATCAATAACTGCTTCTTGGAAAAATTAATCAGAGTACCACAAGAAGAGAATTCTTTATTTTCTAGCTGTGCACAAGACTGAGATACTGTGCCACTAAAAAAAAAAAAAAAAAAAAAAAAAAAAAAAGTTGTAATAATGACCACAGAAATACCATGGTTTACTCAGAAGTAAAATTCTCAGAGGAGAAGAAGGGTATATGTAAGACCCTCAACAGTGAAGTATAAGGTCAATAGAGAAAGCTACAGAAAAATGGTGTAGTTATTTTAAAGGAAAATGAGAAAAAAAAGGCTAAAAGTGTAGAATATTTGCATGTGGCATGAAGGCTTTTTCAAGGATATTTTTTAAAAGAATTTTTTCAGAAACAAAATTCTTTTTAAAATAAATATTTATTCAGGATAATATGGGTTTTTATGTCAATCAAAAAAGAACTTGAAGTAGATAAATAAAAATAGAGTAGATCAGGAAAAAAGTATCAAAGGTTAATTATTAGAGAAAGGTGGCTATCTAAAAAAAGATGTGTTTCAAAAAGGAAAAAAATGTATTCAAATGAAGAGAGCATGAACTCTAGCGTGAACTAGCACTGTAAATGTGTATCTTCAGCAATGTATGCACTATTACCTCATTTACACTTCATATATGTATCTCAGTAAAGCAGATGTTAAAAGATTTTGAGAAATACCTTGTCAAAACTACTGATAATTTGTATGAGAAGGAAGAAAACTCTCAAAGATTCTGTACTGCTTAAAAATGGCCAAGGTGCAAAAGAAATTAAAAAAAAGGGGAGTCCCATTGCAAGTTCAAAGAATTCACATATGACATTGTGGCTGTACTAAGTAATAAGAAAATTATCACTTCAATTGGCTTAAGTAGCAGAAGTAGAAGAAAGCAGTAAAATCTTTAGTATTTATAAAGGATTCCAGGTGTGATCTAAGGTACAGACTATAACTCTGACTGATAGAAACTTTAGTAAAGAATATGCTTTGTACGTATTCTTTAGCTGTACTTATGCTTTAGCTGTAAAAAAAGGTATGTCTCTCAAATTTTTTGGAGCTGCTTCTACGACGTAAGAGGACACATAAGAGAAAACCAGCAAAAACAAACTACTGGAACAACATGACAGTCAGCTTCACTTCAGTTCCTGGGAAGGTAATGGAGCAAATAGTTCTGGAAACCATTTCCAAACGTGTTAAGGACAAGAAGGTGATTGTCACTGGTGAGTCACATCTTGAGTGCTGGGTCCAGGTCTGGGCTCCTACTACAAAGGAGACATGCACATACTGGACCAAGTCCACAGAAGGGCCCTGGAGATGATTTTGGGTGCGAAACATCTCTCATACAAGAGGAGAATGAGAGAGCTGGGACTGTTGAGTCTGGAGAAGAGAAAGCTCAGGGGGATTAATGTGTATAAATACATGATAGGAAGGTGTAAAGAAGACAGAACCAGACTCTTCTTAGAGCTAACAGGATGAGAAACAATGGGCATAAACTGAAATATGGGAAATTTTGTTTCAATATAAGAAAATACTTTCTACCTCTCAGGGTGGTCAAACACTGGAATGTAAATAGGAATTGGTTGTTAGTCTGTCATTCTTAACAATCTAATCAGAATGCCACATTTATCTTTCAGTCCCATCGTGGTAATATTAGCTTTTTTAGTCAAAATTAATAAAGAAAAAGCTCATTAATAATTCCCTAAAATTGTTATGCTTGAAAAGTTACTAATATCTACACCCTCTTTTTGATGTTTTCCGCGCTTGTTCGTGTTCCTCTAGACCCAAAGGCTGATCACGTCTCTCTGAAGCAGGGATGTGGTGGCGCGTCACAGTGAGTTGTCAACATCCCAACTTCTCTGTAGGAGGAGTTTGGTGTTCAGAGGGAGTCTGATGTTCACTTAAAGTCTGAAAGCTGCACTGTAGCCTCCACCAGCCGTTATTATGCAGTGACTTTGTCACCGGGTTTCTCATGCCTTTACTGTATGTGGTATTCACAGAGTTTCAGCTACAGCACGGTAGGGGCAATAGTCACTTGACCGCTAGGGAATGGCTAAACCCAGGTCAAGCCAAGGGAAACCCTGACAAGCCCTTAGACCCAGCACTATCTTGTAAGTACAAAGTCTATGGTCCTTTATTATTAATGGCAAAAATCTTATTTACTGGTTACTTACTTCACCTTGTTTCTTACTTTCTTTCCCCGAACATTCAGTACTGCCATAGGTGGAACTTAGATCTTAGGCTCTTAAGATGCTTGATTTGTTGAGGTGAGGAAGGTCTTGTACAAGGTGATAGTCTGCTAAGGGTTTGTGCAATTTATCCCTCAGGATTGCCCTCCAGAAGAGAGAGTTTTCTAAGCAGAAGGATCTCAAAAACTACTTACTTAAGAGGCACAAAGGTCAAACCAAGGCTTGAAGCAAATCAACAGACACAGTCTGAATAACAGATTGATCTTTTTTATCAACTATGTGTGCCTGAGATTTGAAAGAGTCTGCCCTTCCCCTTGCTCTGGTTATTCCTGCTATTCTCCCTGCCCTTTAAAGTCCGGAGTCTGGTACACACTGTATCTTGATACCTAATGTATAAACTACAAACTGATACAGCTAAGGCAACAAGACTTGTGATCTGAAGCTGGGAGGTGGTATTTCTCTACATCTTAACACAGGAAAGTTAGGCAGACAGGTTAGTTCCCACTGCTATGCTTGGCATTATGAGTTCGTTTAGGGTTTTTTTTTTTTCCTTAGTGTTTATCATCAAGGGTTTAAAAACAAAGAGGAAACTTTTGGGTTGTTTTTCAGAAGCTTAATTGTCCCGAGTTTTATTTAAAATATTTTGGAGCCAAAATTGGCCATAAAGAGTGAATTCTTTGGCAGAGTTCAGGGTAATGGAATATAAGCAGCCTCAAGAAAGCAAAACTAGGTTTCTCTACAATGAAATAGGCTAAAATGGTTGTCTTGAACATATTTAAGTATTACAAAAATGTGACATCACGTTTAGATCCAAAAGAATTTTCTTTGGTTTATTGTTTTGTTGGGGTTTTTTTTGGCTTTTACCTTGTTATTTTTCCTTTCTGTTTTGTTTGATATTTCTTGCTAAGTAGTAGTTTCATATGTCTAGGCACTACTTCTGCTGAAGTGGATCTGAAAGCTATTACAAAGCTGAGCACAAGTCAATATCATGCTGTTATGAAAAAATGGAAAGATATTTTTTCTGTCTGAAAAAAGTGTAGCCTATAAGGTGGGTAAAATAAATTTTCTGCTTTTCTCTGCACTCTTCAGACATCAGATGAACTAGATTTGGGCACTGTACAGCTGGGAAGATGGGGGCTAATTCAATAAAATCCGTATGGGAAAAAACAGAATGATTAGACAGCAAGTCAATATGATCTCAAATTTAAGACAGTTTATACTAAGGGGATATGCTTATATTCAAATATGTAAAAAAAACTATTTTAAAAAAGAAGGCAATAATTGACTTCCTATGTCTACAATAAAACAAGAAATAAATCGGTCTAAATTGCAGCAAGGAAAACTCAGGACAGATATGAGGAAAAGCTTCGCTGTGGTATGAACATGAGCGTAGCCTGCCAGGGCTGCTCCTTGTCTCAGTTGCACAGTAGATACGCTGTGCCTGCTCTGGTACCTTACTGAGCTTGGCCTTGCCTTGCTGACTTGCTTTGCTGGTTTGAGCTCCAATCTGCCTTTTCATTACAGACGTGCACGGCAGTCTTTTGGCTACACCTGGTTGCCATCATTGGACCTACACTGCTCTTCTTGTTTGGGTGCTGTGGGTCTGCACTTTCGTTGGAGGGCATCATTGTTCTGCCTGCCTTGCTGTCACCCCCAGCTTATGTCTCCTTACAGGGCAGTTCAACACTGACATCTCTATTGCAGGAGGTCTTTAAGAACAAGCTAAAAAGCTTTTGCAAAAATGACACAGATGTAGCTGAGCTTGTTTTGGGGCAGGAAGATAAATAGGTTACATAAACCCCTTCAAAGCCTTCTAGTTTTGCATTTGTGATTATAGTACAGATCATTCTTACAATAATTTCTATATGTGTTTGATGTTTTTATTACTTTATTATTATGAATTTATTATTTCATGTAATTAGATTTCTGATTATTAAAGGATTTACTTTTTAAATTGCTGTTATTGATACAATGTCTATTATACATCTCAAAGAGTTCACATTTGATTTCTCTTTTATATTTCATACAGGTATCTATTGCCAGCTAAAGAATCAGATCCCCCTATGTTCCAAAAAATTATAAAATTTACTGTCAGGGAGAGGAAAGAGAAAGGATTAAAGAACAACTGTGTGTGCCAGGCATCCAACAGTGAAATTCTCTGAGGAGTTAACATTACACAAGATACTCCTATTCTAACAAGTTGCTTTATGTTCATGCTTTGTAGAAGAAGGTATTAGAGAGATAAAGGAATATATTTCTTTTTTGTGCAGCTCTTTAAAATACAAAGTCATCACATCCCATTGCTACACTGCACAGTAATTGATCTAAGATAAGACAAAACAAGGACTTGTTAACATTATGTGGGAAAAAAAGAATCTTCTTTACATTGTGACTCCAGGCATTCTCATCTAGATGGCCAAGGTAAAAGGCAATGGGAAGGCTTAGATTTAACGTAGTTTTAAAAAGAACTCAGGAATTGGGAGTCATGTGATTGCCCTAATGACTCCACCATTGTAAGTTTATTTGCTTAGTCACTGGAAAGTAGTAAGAGAATAAGCAGACAGAAAAAACATTTTCAGTCTTTCCACCTGTTTTCTGGTGTGACCCAGATAGATACTCTTTCACATTGTCCGTTTTTTTAGAAAAGCTCAATGGACCTTCATGACTGTAATTATGTGTTGAGTGCTAGCAGAAACTAAGTCAGACTTAGCAGCAACATTTAAAACCAGCATTGAGTATTTTTTTTAGTATTTCAATGACTGTATCTTATGATTGTGCTACTGAAGAATACTGAAGTGCTTTTCCTAAAACTTCTTGTCCTTCATGTAACTGGACATGGCTTACAGAGGGATCTGGCAGACTAATGGGCCTCTAGTTCCCTGAGATTTTCTTCTTATCCTTCTTAAATAAAAGAGTGGAGATTTGTGTTTTTAAATACTTGTCTGTTCATACAATAATGTAAAGGTAAACTACTGCAGTTGCAGTGAACAACTATGGGATAATATCCATACAATATCCTGCCCACAATAGTGAACATGATTTTTAGGAAAAAAAAAAAAAATTTAGCTTCTCTAAGACTGCGTATTTCATCATGTTGATTTTCATTTATGAAAACTAACAACTTCAATGATTATTCCTGCTTTTGTAGTTTTCTCTTATGGTTAGCAGGGAGAATACTCTGTGTCTGTATAGCCATGTGCCTTCTGCACTACACATGGGGAAGGAGCTCTGTCCACAGCTCTTCTTTTGACATGACATTGGTTTCAGCCTTTTTTAGCTCCACGTCATCAGTAATCAACGTTGTCTCTGCTCACGCTACCATCAGCAAGAGCATGACAACCTTCAGATTGTTCCAGAGTGCTATCATATTCCTGACAGAGTAAATTTACAATAAACCATAATCAGCAAAGACACTGGTCAGAATTCATTCTCACTTATACTGATGAAAATCCAAAGCCAGCTGAACTTAGCTAAAATATTATCAGCTGACTCATAACTGAGTTCTCAGACAGTAACAGAATTTGTCAATTTGAACCCTGAAGTATAATTCCTTGAGTTTATGTTGGTAAATCTGAAATATTATTGACCTTTGCCAGTCTAGCTGAAGCTTGGTAGTGTTTGTCCAGTAGCTCATACAGCACCGTGTTTAATTATAATTATGAATTTCAATGATAGTATGAAATGCTTCTTTCTCCCTTAAAAAAAAAAAAAAATAAATGGGCAGGTAAAATACACATGGATCTAAGATCTAAGAAATACAAAGTAAAGAGAAATGTTCCAGCTTAAGGATTACTGTGAGCCTGACCCCATATTAGCTTTACATTGCAAATCACATAAGGAGAGCACTTAATTCAGAACAAATACATAAAATTAATGAAGTTCAGCACTCATGAATCCTATTAGAAAGAAGTGGTCTATGAACATATATGTCCATGTGTCTGTGCATCTGCCTGATTATGAAAAGTAATTGAGAGTTCTCATCAGTTTGGAGCCTGAATAGAATGCCTCCAGAGCATCCTCCTTCATAAAAATTTCTGCAATTTTGCTTTATTATTATTATTTTTATTATTCTTATTATTCACAAAGCTGGGGGAGAGTAAAAAGGTATCTTTTGAATATGCAGCATGTAGAGGTAGGGACTGATAATATTTCTAGTGGTATTACCGATTTCCAGGTGAGTCAGTTCTGCAAGCCTCAAACTGCTAATGCAGACAATGATTCTGTCATCTGTATCAAATGTACGTAGGGCATAAACTTTCTGATTCAGTTCTATGTTAGGGTTTAATTTACTCCTGTCAAGCTTTATGTATTGGCAAGGCAGGCAAAGCAAGCAAGCAAGCAGAGTTAATAGAAAGAGGTCTAATAACTGAGACTATCCTAGAGTCAGTCCTGTGCAGAAAAGAGAAAATTTAAAATTAAGACAGCTAAAGAATAGTGCTATACCCTTGAACATAGGTCCAGGGCCTACAGAGTCCCTGGATGGAGTGTAAAGTGCTTTTTCTTCTGGACCTTCCTGAATTCTCCATAAAAAAAGCTGGGCATCTCCTCTGAAGCCCAGATCACCCTCAGAAATATTTCTGCCAGCACAGTGAACATCATCAAGAGAGCTCATCTTGACCATGAATAAAAGTCAAACTCTGAATCCTAAAAAAATGCAATTTCAAGATTTGGACAATTATTGTTTTCTGATTTTAGTTTTTCAAGTTCAATTCTTACCTCTCGTAAATTAATGAAGCAGGTATATACATCTTTCAACACAGAAGAAAAGGGTCTCAATCTTGTGCTATGAAGAAAAATGTCACCGTTAAGACTTCATGACTTTTAATTTCAGACTATTTTGAGGACTTCTTAAACTGAAAAAATATTTTCCTCCCACAATATAGCAAGACACCTACTCATGAAATTTATTTATTGACATTGTTGGTATTATTCTGACATTTAGTTTGCAACTTTTAGGATTTTTTACAAGTTTTTTTAGTTTTTAAAACTTGAAAAGTTTACAAATTTTAAAGCTTCTAAAATGGTGAACAGTGTATTATTTTCCACTATTCAGTAACTCAAAGGTGGGCTAATGTAAATATTCTCTAAAAAATTAAGAGTAGCAAAACAAAATTAAACATACATTTACAAAAACATTTAATTTAGACCATGAGTGTTCAAGTAAGAAAATAAACAGGTGTGACTCTATGAAAACAAGAGATTACAACAGAAATTATAAGAAATATTTCTCTTTTGTGGCTTAAATATCTGATAATAGAGGTTTAGCTCAAAGATGAGAAAATATTCTCCTTAATTAAACACTGAGAAGGTCAATATAGCTTAGGCTAACTTTAGTCACTATCTGTGGATATCTATTTAAGTGAACATATATGGTTTGTCTTGTCCAGCTTTTTTTATTTTCCACTACTGTTTATTTTCCCTAAAAAAAAAAATATCACAAGAAGTGCCAGCAGTATGCCTTTTTACTTGATCATTACATTAGTATGGAGATGGCTTTTTCAGTCAAAAGAGAAGGTGGTGATGTTGCTTTGAGATTTTCACAGTGATAGGAAGATGAGGTTTTTGACAGTAAAAGGAGCTGAACCTACTAATTACAAAGAAATAATACAAATCATAATGACAATGGTATTGTGGTCCTACTTTTCAGATAAGTGTAAGCACAAAATTGCAAGAGCAGCATTTGATATATGAAACCATTTGCAGTTTTACCACAGACGTATATCTACTTTCATCATTCTATCAATATTTTTATTTTATATATAAAAACTCAAAATATGGATATTATTCCTTGTGATCAAAATGATGATAAATATTTAATACATATGCCCATTAAGGTACTCAAAAATCCCTGATTCAAGGAGTTATGCTAACTGAAGGAGAACAAAAGGTACAAACCTTGATATAATTATGCTGCTGGGTTGAGCGCTTTTTTAAAATTTTTGCTTAGTCAACCTACTTTCAAACTTTCACTTTATACTACAGGAAACATAGCAGAAATTAAATGCTGTTGTGATACAGCTGAGAAATCAGTTCCTACTAATTTACCAGCAAAAAGCGAACAGCTGATTCGTGTTGGGAATAATTTCGAACCTATGTTTAGATATCTAAAAGTTAGCCTTCAGAAACTGAGTAAGGATCACTTTGTAATCAATTAAGAGAAAATAAGCAACTCTAGAAGAAAATTCAGTTTGTTATTGAACAGACATCTACCAGAAATTAGATGAGTGTCTTCTGGAGATATTTATTCCTCTTCTTTGGCCATAATGAGAACTTAGGATAACTTAGAAGGCAGCTGGTAGAGATCTAAATTTAGATGAAATTGCTGTGTCCCTTACTACGTACCAGTACGTTTAAAAGGTTCTTTTCCATGAAATTCAACTAACTTTAAAGGAATAAAATGCATCTACTCTTTGGTACTTAATCATCCTTGTCAGGGCTAATAAATTAAACATATCCAGGACTATTTTCTGACACCGAAGCCAGCTGCCACAGAAAGGTGTGTGCCCGTACTATTGTACTCTGTTGCTCTCTGAACGAGCGTACCCACAACCGCCCGATGGGGGCTGGAGTCTCGCCTGTGCGGCAGCGCGGAGCACCAGCCGGTCCGAGGCAGACCGTGCCTGGGGCTGCTCCCACGAGTCAGCTAGATAAACAGCCAGCCCCAGAGCCCAGGGACGCTCCGTGGCACTGGCTGAGTTTATGAAATGATTAACACCTTTTTGTCTGTCGACGTACTTTACCGAGGGTGTATAAAATACAAAATTACTGCTACATTGACAGATTACATTATGAAGCAATTGCATTCACCTTAAGCGAAATGGGCAGCATGAAGTGAAATGGATATGTGTTAGCAAGAATAGCAACAAACAAGGGGTTTCTTAGTACACCCTTCAATGGTTTTCAAACGCTTAAAAGGATCACTGATGCACGGTCTCTTCTTCCTAGTAACAGACAACAGAACAAGAGGAAATGGCCTCAAGTTGCGCCAGGGGAGGTTTAGATCGGACATTCGTAAAAATTTCTTCACCGAAAGGGTTGTCAGGCATTGGAACAGGCTGCCCAGGGAGGTGGTGGAGTCCCCATCCCTGGAGGTATTCAAAAGATGTTTAGACGAGGCCCTAAGGGATACGATTTAGTGAGGGACTTGGTAATGCTAGGTTAATGGTTGGACCTGATGATCTTGGAGGTCTCTTCCAACCAGAACAATTCTATGATTCTATGATTCTATATTCATTCAGCATTTCACAATTCTGAAAAATGGTAACATCATATTCCTTTTCATCCTCTATAGTCTAAGATTTTAGATCATAAAGAAAACAAAATTTAAAAATGGATCGTCTTTTTTTTTTCATATAGAATCATAGAATATGCTTACAATTCATATGCTACATATGAATTGTATACGCCAGGGTGACCTTAAGTTAGCATTTTAAAATCCTATTTTAGTGCCACGCAGAGCTAATTTTAGGGGCAGCAAACAGGAAAATGCTGGTTTCTGGCCAAGGAAAAGGGCCCCCTGGGTAACTTAGAGAACAGTGAAAATGGCAAGTAAAAGTGCTCAATATTGGACTCTGCTTGCAGGCCCTATGAATCAATAGTTGTGCCCACTACTTGAAAGCAACAACCTGGTGCTAGAATATACAAGAAACCCATCGCTTTGCAACTTTGTATTTGAATGTCATTACATCCCAATGATATCTTACAGACATTAAATGAACATCTGAACATTCAACCAGTAAGTAAAATTTAGGGAATTTGTTTTCTACCAAAACACTGGTATGCTCAAATGAATGTAATATATAATTTTTTTTTCCTTTTAATTTGAACCAAAGACACATTTCTCACTGATGTGCTTTTTGGACTTTTCAATCAAAAATTTAATTTGAGCAGCTTTGCTTTATCAAGTTATGATGTCTTAGGAAAGACCCCAAATGGAAGAACTAGAAAGAGCCACTGAAGAAGCCACCACTGAGGTTTGTGTTAGAACCACCCTGTGCTGCAGCACTTTGGGCCAAACTCTGGCAAAAGGAATAGCAGCTCATTCTGCAAATACAACTGTCAGAGGGTTTGCTTCTGAAATTCAATTACAAACATCAGAACTGTTTCTTTAGTGTTTTCATACTTAAAGGGTAACGGTTGTAAATGTCAAATATCTTCAGTAAACACCCTTATTCAGTAAAGTATATACTATACTTTAGTATAGACATAAGGCCAAATTATTCTCCAAATATCAGAAGTTGATGGTATTACAGAATGTATGTCAAAGCTAATTAGTAAGAGAGAAACATTTTGGGGAGGAGACAGAATGTGTTATCAGCTACTTTACATTCTTTATATGACTGTACTAGCTCTATGTACTAAGTGCTTCAGAATTTATTGAGCAAAATAAACTTTTATGGTTTAATCTATCCCATTTGTTTAATCTTTATTCCACTGTTCTCCTTTGTCATCATGCCTTCCATTTTTTTCCTATCTAACAGCAAGTTCCCTTAGTCTCATTTAAGTTCATGAGATATTCAGCAAGTAGAAATATTTGATTTTGGATGCCCAAATACTCATGAATAGTGAATAATGTAACAATGAGAAAAAGGAGTTCAGTTAATGTATTTGTGTATGTGTGTTTAAATTTTACTTTGTTTTCCATTACAAACATTTTTTATTGCCCCTAGTAGGAAAGGATCACTTGAAAGATGTTTCAAAACCACAGTATTTGATTCAATATTATGAATTTATTTTTTAAAGTAGAAGCCTCTTGCTGCAAAAAGTAGAAGCCAGAAACAAAAAATAAGCTAAGGTCACTTATCAACAGCCACTCCATGACATGCAATGAAATCCTATTCTCTTTGCCCATTTAGAATGTAAAACTGATTCTACACTGAAATTACTAAGTGTTTTTATAAGTCAAAATGGAAGCCTAGGAAAATGTATCTGCAGTACCTCTGCAAAGCTTCATAGGTTTCAGTGTAGGCAAAAAAAAGCAGAGTCAAAGCCTTTCAAGAGTGCTAGTGGTGTAATCAGGCAATGAGATCAAACTGAAGTCAGTGCTGCTACTTCCTCACTGGTGTGGTCACCAGAATTCATATCTCATATTTTTATTTCATATCACATTTTCTTTTCCTCCACAGACAGATTATCTGTTTAATCTATCTATTTATTATTCTGTCATTCTATCTACATCTATATATCTTTTTCTGAATACACACACATGTATACACACACCACATTTTTTAGATCTTGTAGAACTGATATGTTTGTAAAGGTAAAAAACCAAAATTAGTAGGAGTTAAGAAAACCCAAAAAGTCTTTAAGCATCCTACTCTTTTCTATTAGAATGAAATTAAACTGTAACAGCTGAAACACATAGTAGATTTATGAATATAGGACTAGATACTTATATAGGTATCTTCAAGTTGCAAAAAATAAGAAAAGAAATGTCACTTTCTTACGTTTTGTTTCTTACTTTCAGGATAGTGCTAAGACAGAGATAGATCCACACTCTGGACAGCAAATCTTTGTTATCCTCCAATATAATAACATTGCAGAAAGCAACGTCTGTAAAAGCTTATTTAAAATTCCAGCAAGGCTGATACCCAATTAACAGCAAAACCTGCATGAGCTATGGCAACAAGGAGATTCCATTTTGTGAATAAAAATCAATTATTAAAAGAGAAATCTATATAAGAAATATTATAAAAGGTTCTCCCTGTACTCTTTTCATCAGACTTCAAAGAGACTTTTCTCAAACGCATTAAGAATATACTGTAATTCAAAGGTTGCATTTATGTTGTGATATTAGCTGCAAGAAGCAAGAGAACTGAAATATGCACACTGTAAAAGGAGTAGCTTTTGGTTTTTCTGAAGAGAAGTGATAATTTCAGCAACAGAAGTTTTCCACGGGCTTTTACATTTCAAAAGGAAAACAAGCATATCTTATATTTTCTGGAACTATCTGTAATAAGACAAAGAAATCAATATAATCTGCATCAAATAAAAGTGACTAAGCCAGTATGATTTTGGTAAAGATTAAAGATTGGATAAAGAGAATAATACTGAGCAATGAGAAGGGCATTTCTGCACTATGCATGGGTGGAACTCATAATGGAATGCCATAGCTAGTTCTAGTATCTGCAGTCCAAGAAGAAAATGTTAGTTGCAGAAGACTCAAAGACCAAAGGAACTATTCTTAACTTTAAAAACATTCTGAATAGTTTTAAACACAATGTATTCAATCATTTTAGTTTAACAAAAAAGTTAAGGCATAATTTGATCAGCATATATAGAAAATGAACAAGTGATAACAGAAAACAAAGTAGAAGAAAAGAGCAATATTACATCTACTGAGATGATGAATCAATAGCAGAAATAATCAGGTGGACTTTCTATTACTGACATACTTGGAACAAGCATGGATATTTTTCTAAAAATATGTTTTAGTTGAATTACAAATAAGCAAATAGTAGCCTTACATATTGTATTGAAATATTTCTTTTGTTGTTTTTCATATAAGACTATACTATGCTGACAGTTCTTCACAAACCAGTAGTTATCAGATTAGAATATTTTTACAAAACTCCCATTCTATTTTTCCTTTTTTTTTCCTCTGAAGGATGTATGTGAAAGGTCAGGACCTATAAAGTGTCATTTATTTGTCTTTGAAACAGCTGAGGTGAGATACTACAGTAAATACTAGTAGTACAGTCTTTCTTAGCAATCTGGTCCTGTGGTATAATCTTTCACAGATTCTTTTACACATATGGATATCCCATCCCAGACAAAGTTGATAGTGAATTGGCAATATTTCTTCTGAAGTATCTCTGAAGCATCCTCATCCTCTAACATAACAATAACAGCTTGAGGTTTTTTTGTTTGGGATGTTTTTTTAAAATAGACACAAGTCTAAACATTGACGGGTTTCTAACTCATACCATATGCATTCTCACTCTATACAGTTAAATAATTATCTATAATGCAGCATAATTTGTAACATTTTCCAGCAATTGCAATGTAGTTTAAAGAGTTATTTGCCTATCATCATGTTGATTGTCTATTTATGGATACATAAAGCAATTTCTGCTGTGGGAAAAGGTGTTAAAGCACTAAGCTTGTTTACTTTGTATATGAAAATACCCTGGGGGCATAACTGTGAGCAATGACCAACAAATAAAAAGAAGTTTTAAAATATGTATCACAAAGAAGATACAGCAAAGAAAGAAAGAAAGAGAGGAAGGAAGGAAGGAAGAAAGAAAGAAGAAAAGAAGGAAGGAAGGAGGGAAGGAAGGAAGGAAGGAAGGAAGGAAGGAAGGACGGAAGGAAGGAAGGAAGGAAAACCTAACAACAAATTTTATAACTTTCAATAAAGATGGTATGATAATGTATTTCAAAGGCAGATTTAATTAAAAAGCTACTCAGATTTAAACACAAGTTACTGTATTCAGTGCTGCACAATGAAAAAAACAATGGCCAGATTTGGGGGAAAAAAAAAAGAGGAAACAAGAAAGAGCAGATGTCAAGAAACATTTGATCGTGCAGAAACTCATAAACATGTGGAATAGTCTATGAAGTATCATCGTTGAGTCAAAAGCATTGGAGCTGTTGCAACAATTAGATGGCGTCCTAGGAGATATGCAATGCTAGAAAGGACTTTGATAGGTTAAGTGATCTTTAGTCATTTCACCAATATCTCTATCTTTTATGGGTTTTTTTCCCTTGACTGTGTAGGGCACTACTTTTCTTTCCATCTGTTATAAATTTTTCAAGGTAATGCACAATAAATTAGGGATTTACAAGTTCATCTAGAAAAGTTCATTACAGAGCTTTTTTCTTTTTTTTTTTAAAGAAAAAAAATTGAGAAAAGAACCCTCAGTAAATCAGAATTTCTTAAAGTTAATTTAAACAGAGAATTATATTTTATATACTGTGAAAATACTATATTTGATCTTTCTCCATAGGAAAATAAAATGAAGCAATTTGGAAAAGTAATGGGATTTCCACTCGATCCACCTATCACTACTAATCTGTATGTTGGTACAGATTTATCTGTGAAAAAAGGAGCCACCTTAATTGTCTTACTCGCCAGTCCTAGAGAAGATAATGAGATGATTCATGTAATTAACATCAGTAGAGTTTGGCTTATGTGTTAGAAATATTAATGGTGTTTGGAATGCTTAATAAGTACTCAATTACAATGAATACTTCATAATCCTTACTCCTCTGTTCGTGTAAATCCTTAATGCCTTGCTAAAAATATTAATAATGTTCTCCTTTTGTATAAAATTTCTGAAAAGTCAAAATGAAACTAATTTTATAGAAATGTTGCAGAAAGTTAAAAAACTAAAATATATTTTATGAAAATATATATATTATTATAGATATAAGATATCAATATTTCTCATTTAAATTATGAAAACTTACAGAAATTTAGTTCTGTTTCATTTTATTTCATCTACTATATCATTTCTTATCCTGTATTTTTTTTCAATTCTAAAGATATAATTAATGAAGAGTCCCCTTTATAGTTAGTGAATGTTAACCATTTATTGTTCAACTGTTATTTCTTTCTGAGCTAGATACAAGAATTTAAGTAAATTCTTAATAAATACATAAATATTAATTAGTTTGTTTTCAATTTTTTAGTTTATAGTAAATTCCTTTCATTTCTCACTCACACATATTTCCATACTCCTAATGTCTTAAACCATTTTTGCTGCTCTCCTTGTGTTGACATCCACATCCCTACAACAGGTTACTTTCTCCTAAGCCATAGTACAGTGCTGTATCTTTGGAGGTTAATTTTTAGATTAAAAAGGAAATCAATGAACTGCAGCTGGGATGTAAGTCAAGTCATTTATCTTTTTCACAGTTATATTCTATTCTTAAAATTCAGGGGACAAGCAATATGCAGAGTAATTTTCTTTTTTTCTAGGCAACTCAGCCAACTCCTTGTTTTTTCCAAAGAAACCCTTGAAAAATTTGGCCTGGTGGAAAAAAAAGTGTTTCAAAATCCTTTTTGCAGTGCTACCTCTCTCCTTAATCAACATAACCAATCTAGAAAGAAAGAAAGAAAAAAAAAGGAAGGACCCAAAAGCTACTGTACAGAATCAGAACTGTCAATGTTCCTTTGAAACCTAAGTAAAGCACCTAAATAAGCTGGGCCTGAGGTATGGACTGGATGCAAATTAAGCTGATTTAGAAACAGATTTGTCAGGCATGAGGGAGGGCTAGAAAAAGGGACTGCACTGACAGTAGAGGAGTAAAGAAGAAAGAGGCTTTGAGGAGAACAGGATTTCTCCTTTTGGTGACACTAAACCATTTGGTGGCACCATCAAACTATACTCTCAGGATCTGAGCGCGTAAAAGAGCACCAGTGAATGAGATCAGGCACTGAATGTAGATCTTCCACACTGCTTAATTGTTTCAGGCCATTTCAGTTAAGTCTTTCCAAGATAAAGACTGGGCATAGCTTGGAGAACGATTCCCTTCAGTTAGAGCTCCCAAAAGGTAACAGGATGCCGCTGCAACAGGACTGACCCCTTCATCTCTACATGGTCCTCTAACATCAATGTCAAAATGCTTTGCACTTTCACGTACTCTCACATGCTCTGAAGCCATACCCTAAGACATGCAACATATACCCTCTTCTTTAGAAGCACCGCTCAATGCATACAACTGAATCCTAACATTTTAGCCATTTTGGCCTGAAAAACTTTGGAAATAAGTTATGACTGAGTACCTGTGGTCTGAACAGTAATGGATTCTGACAACACGTTATAAAACAAAGCTTTATTGAGGCAGCAAGAAAGATGAGCAACAGCATGCCTATACAACAACTCACCCAATCACCGATAGCAAATACAGGATCATAAGTGACGCTATGGCTCTGGCAGATTGCCGGGGGCACTTAGTAGCCAGGTCATCTGGCAGCAGCAGCCAATTATACAAATGCCTTTTGAATGCAGGTAAGAGTTGTGCTGCCCCTTGACTCCACCAATATGATTTGAGAGAATCACAACTTACATGGATAATGTGAGCGGCTGATATCAATAACGGGTCAGGGTGTCAGGAGGGAGGGTGTTGGCAGTCCGTCTACAGCAGTGATGTTGGTCAAGGGGCAGGGTGTTAGGAGGCAGGGTGTCAGTACTGCATGAGCTGAGATGAAACTTGGACTAACATCAATATATTATGTATGCATCCAATCGGCTATAAAAGGGATGAGTTCTACCTAGCCTCGGCTTGAGTGTACCCATGCCACTTATGTCTGGAGCCAAGGACTAGTCCCTGCCTTTGTTTTATTTAGCAATATACAATACAGGCATAGTACAGCATAGCCATAGCCTCAAGTTCAAACTTTGTCTCAGCAGTCAAAGTAGAAACTTTAACCTCAGTTCACGTAACTCAGGTATTACTAAACTCATCAGGTTACGGCTATGGGCTACAGGCTACATCTATCTTAATTTGTCCTTCTAGAGAATTTCTATTTTATATTAATAATTAAATAGTAACTGCCTATAAGAAAAAATGCTTCATATACCCAAGAAAAGAATTGTAACTGTCAAAGGTAGAATTCTGAATAATGACTCTTTTTTGTGGGCATGACAACCATCTCTTGTTGTCTCCTTTCATAGGACTGTTTCATTTAATGTAAGTGGGAATTAAACTTCTAAATCATATAGGTAGCTTATGAAAAAGTATAACATCAAACAAGCTGCCCGAGCCCAATACAATGATTAACCTTGTGGTAGCTACTTGTATACTTGAAAGTTATATTGAAAACAACATCAGAAAAAAAGAAATGACAAACAGCTCCATTACAAGCGGAAGAGAATCTTTTATTCTTATTTGAACATTGCTGACAGCATGAGCTATAAAGAAAATAAGAACTGTGTTGTAGAAAGCATTTTTTATTCTATTTTCATTTTTCATTGAATAGTTTAAAATAAGTTTCCGTCTCACGTAGTTTGACTAAAAAAATTCATCTGGATTTGAGAATCACTTCCTTGTTGTTAAGCTAAGTTAAACCAGCTCTTCTGAAAATCCATTACAGTATATCAGTTATACTGTCTGCACAAACGTAGTTAGTCATTATCAAAACGTTTGTCTTGCAGGAAGAATGAAAGACAGCTAAGAACAATGATACTGAGTGAATTAATTAAGAATCTGCAGAATAAGATAGAAGTCTGGATTGGGAAAAGTAGTGCATACCAGCACAGACCTCGCTATTGACAATTAAAGAAACAGCAGAAATCAGTCCAACTGCCTCTTAGTGGCTTCTCACTGTGTATAATTAAGGTGTGGATCTCCTTGTCACAAGGCATTGTGGTTGTTAAAAATTTATGGGAGAAATAATTCCCTTGATGACCATTAAAAATAAAAATACAACTTCAGGCTCAGGAATTTGCAGATTGCTGGAGGCTGGCAGAATAGTCTTGAAAAATATCACTGCATGTGAGTCCTATTACTGTCCTGCTTCACAGTAATCCTCTTTCAGATACTGTTGAAGACAGAATGCTGGACTGATGGGCCTCTGGGCTGACATCCAGCATAGCCTAGTCATTTATCTGTTCGTTTGCAATTGCCAGGTTTTTTTCAGTAGCTGAGCTGTCCATAGAAACAAGAAGTTTTGTGACAATGTATGCCTGTGGATTCTGAAGACATCAAGGGACTCTAAAACTACACTCTATTTTCAATTAGAGATTAATAGTTCCTTGTAACATGATGTAATCCTTTGTAATCCCTTGTAACATCAACTATCTGTAAAATAAGTAGATTTGATATTAAACAGTACACGCTCCATGCATGAAGTATCTAAAAGAACATGGTCAGAGAGTATTGAACTCTGACATTGACTCTGAGGCCTGCTATTATTTTTCACAATGGACAACATTCCTAGAAAATTACTTTTCTAGGGCATGGTAATCAGTAATAATAAGAAAGAAAAAATCGCATGTGTATCTGTATGTATATATAAACATATATGTATGCATATACACATGTATAGGTACACAATTTTGTGTGCAATATGTAGTGCAGAGAGGATGAACTAATTCGGATAGCTCTGTAAGAAGGCTCTGGGTTTCTGACTTCCTCAGAGTCTCTGGGCAAAAAAATCAATACCTATACCTAGTGTCTTGTTTACTGTCATTTCTGTTCATAACACTTCTCTATCTAATCATGGTGTGGTAAAGAAAAGCTGATGACTGATTATGAGATAATGAGATACTGCAAGAGCATCATACAAGTAATGGCATTAATATTAACTTTTAATTTGGCATGTTGACATTAAGAGACTGTCTACTTTGCAAAATTGGCTGAAAATGTACAGGGTAAAATCAGTATTCCTGTTAATAAAAAATGTTGATTGTGAACATAGTGTATTTCCAGTACTTTGTCACTTGCAAAATATTTGTTTGGGTTTGTTTTCCTTTTTTTTTCTTTTCAGAATGACAACATAAAACCTTTTTCAGATCACTATGTTCAATGACTGTTTCATTTAGCAAAAATTGCCCAGCATTAGTAACTTGTTGTCAAACTAATTATTTATATTTCTTTACACTGAACTACATTTACCCTCTGTTGTCCCAATTACATAAACAGTCTAAAAGCTTTTGAATCTAGTTGAATGGATAATACTGTTTGTTGTGACTTCAAATTTAGTGCTAATTTGAGCGCTGTTTTCACTGCCATTTTCCAAGCTCTGTATGGGGCATTTTCTATAAAGCTACATCCCCTGTTAAGATTTTGTGTTAGCACAGGTTTGCAAAGTAGCCTTGCCACTGAAGCAAAGACTTCCAGGGATATAGAGTCATAGGATGATTTTGTTTGGAAGGGACATCTGGACATCTGCTAGTCCAACCCCTGCTCAGATCAGGGTCAGCTAGAGCAGGTTGCTCAGGGCTGTGTCTGGTTGGGTTTTGAATATCACCAAGGATGAACTCCACAACGTCTCTGGTCAACCTTTTCTGAATTATGGCTAATGTCATACTGAAAATGTTTTTCCTCTTATCTATATCTTATATATATATATCTCCAGAAATATTTATCTCATAATCTGTTTCTATATGAGAGAAACTTCAGTTGATTTCTGTTCTTTTTTGCCAAGTTTTGCCAAAATGGCTCCCGTTTGTGAGAAAAAAGCTTAGAAGAGAGGAATAAGAGAAATAGAGGAGTGCAATACGAACAGCAAAATTAAAGGAAGGCTAGGTCACGTATAGCAATTTTTAACCCTGGGACTGAAAGATAAATTGGATCATAGAACAGTTGGTTGCATTCGAAGAATTGTATTATCTTTTGTTAACAGATTAATTCTTTGATACAGCTGCATAGTCAAGCATAATTTTGTAATGATCCTTTACAATACTGGAGTTAAGTATCATGGTTTATAATGGATATTCCAAAAAATTACTTAATGTACATAATAAAATGGAAGAAAAATAATAAAATATTTCTGCAATACATTTTTTTTTCAATAGATTCAGCAATTAAAAAGTGACTTTACAGGTTTCGTATATAAACCCAGTGTATTTCAGTAGTCCAGAGGCTGTGTTGGGTTGCTGATGCACATTGTAAGGCTCCAGAAAACCCAAAACACAGAAAACTAATGCAAAGTTGATAATATTACTCTTAAAAAAAAAAAAAATTGTTATCTCCTCCCCCAATACAGAAATCAATCATAGTGTATATTCTTTGTTTTGCTAGCATATGACAAAGGCTTTTGAACTCAGTTTTACCTATTGTTTACAACTAATACATTTGTTTATAAATCACAATTTTTGTGAATCATTACAACTCACATATTTGTAGAGCTGATTGTTTTAATTGTTGGAATAAAATAGTAATCTGGGTTAACAAACCTGGTTGAATGAAAACCTCAGAACTGTAGTTTTACCTATATTTTATCATCCTTTTAAAGATACATTATACAAGGGTTTAGATTTGGTAAATCCACAGTGTAGCTGATGGAAAAAGGCAAGTAGCTCTCAGCATTTCCAGAGACAGAGTCACCAATATTTAGAGCAAAATCTAGTTAATTAGACGTTCTTCACTGATTGAGACTTTATATACCTGCTGATTCACTGAAAACAGAATTTAGCCTCAGATTCAAAGACCTAACCCTGTGTCCACAAACTTTGCGTCCATATATAGGTGAAGTGCTAAACTAGGGCTACTCACAATTATAAAGTTCTGTATATGTTCACATTTTATCAGCATATATTTGTCAATCATATGCATTATGACATGACAACTGTAAGTTTGTGCTTAAATAAGTAGTAGAGATAGGACGTGGTACTCTAAACCAGCAAGAATATACACAGAGAAAGTCTTATTCAGCCTATCAGTATAAACTTATCTGACACAGAGTCCTGATTCCTTCAGTAGGAAAAAAGATTTTTTGCAAGAACAATAGGTTGTAGGAAAGCATCTGAATGCACCTTCAAGTGTTTATCATTTGAGAACAAGTAAACCAAACTTTAAACATTTGGTACTAACTATTCAGCTTTCACATAATGTTTTGCTTTTTTTTTTTTTTATTTTTAAACTCTTCCCCTTCACTGCAAGGCATGGAACATAAGATATACTACCAGAGAATCATCCTGATAGGTTCTAATAAAGTAAAAATCAGTGCAAGACAATGCAGAACTCTTCCTAAACACAGATTTTGTATTTTTTTATTGAAATATATAAATGCAGAATTTGTCTCTCTACATTATTATTCTGCCTTTTGTAGGAAGAGATGAACAAAAAAAATGAAATACCTCATATTGCAGAGGATGTTTTGAATGATGAAAATTAGTGAATACTCCTGTGACTTCCTTTTACTCATACAGGTATTAAATCTTTTAGTCTACTCTTCCAATGCATGGAAAGAGTCAAGATGATGTTCTTCATCTGTAAACTGAATATGCCATTTCTTTCCTGTATGCACAATACTCAAGTTGTAATGACAATGGAAATACTCTAGGAGGGAATAAGGTCTTTCTTTTCTGAAATGCTGTTTGCGAGTTATGCTTATTCTGTTCTGTATTTAAAAGCAATTTAACAATTTTCTGAATGGAGAAAAGTGTGATTATTCACAGGATTAATTCAGAGATAGATTCAATATTTCTACAGAGAGAGAGGTTCTCTACAAACAAGCTAACTTGTAATTTTTAATCGGTTTTGCAAATCAACTTCTACAGTAAATTCAGAGTTCCTTTTACCTATTAGCATCTTGATTGCTTTAGCTGATTGAAAATAAATAAATGGAATAATATATAAATATTTGTTTATTAATTTGATTCTCTTGCTGTTCTTTGTTTAGTATACTCATGGTTTATATGTAGAAAGTGCCTCTACATTTTTATCCCCTTAGTTTCTCGTATCTAATTTTTCTGTTTGCACCTTTTTTTTTCTCTATTTCCAGCACACACAAACACCTTTATGATAAGTATTTAAATAATTCTGAGATATACTTCTGTGTACATTACAGATGTTTTTAAAGTGAATATGATTATGTTGGAGATGTGACTATAATCTTCAAATCTACCTCTATCTCCTTGAGAAGTAGAAACTGCAAACCAGAATTCTGGTTTTTTATTATGAAGGAAAGACACATGGATTCTTCGTCACTAAGGTGCTGTCACTAAAACATCTTAAAAGGGGCTTTTTATTGAGTGTGCTGTCTAAATCAGCTTTCCCATCAATTTTGCAGCCATTTGTAGTCAAAAGTAATGAGTGTCTCAGCTCATAGGTTTCAAAGTAATATATTAGAAAATCAAAGTAAGAGTGCACTGAATGGAAACTGCATTGAACTTCAGAAAGAAATATTGATACTTTTTTTCCTGCTGAGGCAATTATGGTGAACAGCAAAAACTGGGTTTGATGCTATTAGCTGTTGACAGTTTAATTATTCTAAGGATTTTCTTAAGAAGTTCCTTCAAAGTATTAATGTGTGGCACAAGACAAAGTTGAGTTGCTTTTTTAAACAAGGAATTATAAATTGCTACTAGATTGCATTTAAAATGTAATATGAATGAAAACTTTAACAATAGAAATATGTTTTCTCTGAAAGGAACTGAATTCTTAACGCCAATGTAATAGGTCCAATTGTTTAATATATATATATATTATATTCAGAAAATAAAGAAGGATTCTGTTGTCTTTCATATCTATTTCCCCTGCCTTTAAGGAGTCAGTATAGGTAAGAGCAACATTTTGTTTCTTCAATACAAGATGCAAGCAATGGACCTTTTAAAATACTAAGTCAAGCTATATTCACCATGAGAAAGAAGTGAGAAATTCAAATAAATAAGGAGAAAAACAGAAAACAGAAAAAAGAAAAGTTGGTAAGGAGGACATTAGAAATATTTCATCCCTGAAAATGGTGGAAAGATGGACTCAGAAGAGTTAAGGTGATGTAGAGAAATTACAAGAAGCAACTAACCTGTCATTGCAAACTATTTGGACTCTATTTTGGAAACACATTACTTCTCCTCAGAACAATTGGTGTACTTGATCTAGTTTATTGATAACAGCAAGTGGAGCTGCAGAAACAATGTATTTTTAACTTTATGTTGGAAAAATAAACTCGAAATATAATCTTTCTCATTCCCAGTCATGGGGAAAAGCATTTTTTCCAATATCTGCTAGATAGTTTACCTAAATTACATTAAAAGACCCAAAAGAGTCTTGTGCAAATTTCTTAATGGGGAAAAATGTATTTGAAAAAAATTCTATCCTACTTAACAAAGGTCTCTATTGCAGTTTCCACTTTCCAGTCAATATTTCTTTAGATCCCCCACAGGCTGAATTTAATTCCAGGTTGATTACTTACTCCTGCTATGACATTCCTGTAAAAGTGTCTCCAGCACACAGAATGAAAATAGGTGATAGAGCAGTTTATCCCCTATTGCCGACCATAAAACTTAGGATGACTGGGTGATTCTCTAAAGAGTCTGCCCTGCATACTAAGGAAGGATGCTACAAGAGAAGACTTCTGCAGCACCAATTATCGTCTACTTTGTAGGAAAACACCAAAGGGAACAATTACATAATGGGATTATTTTCTTATACTCTGTCAGTTAAGGAATAGAAGTCTAGATTAGTTGAAAACTGGAAAAAATGCTGAGGTGTTGTTTCAGAACACATCTTCATCCATTGGTAAGAGAATGTTCACCTCTTCTTGTTATGTCTATGTTTTGCCCCATATGAAGGCCACCTTAAAAAGATACAGAATGGAGAAGAGACCAGAGAGCATGTAATTTAGTTGTTCTTGGGGGTCGGACTCTTCTCCCTAGTAACAAGCGATAGGACAAGAGGAAATGGCCTCAAGTTGCGCCAGGGGAGGTTTAGATTGGACATTCGCAAAAATTTCTTCACCGAAAGGGTTGTCAGGCATTGGAATAGGCTGCCCAGGGAGGTGGTGGAGTCCCCATCTCTGGGGGTATTCAAAAGACGTTTAGATGAGGCCCTAAGGGATATGATTTAGTGGGGGACTTGGTAGTGATAGGTTAATGGTTGGACCAGGTGATCTTAAGGGTCTCTTCCAACCAGAACAATTCTATGATTCTATGATTCTATGATTCTATGATTCTTT
The DNA here is from genome assembly GCA_009819775.1 of Phoenicopterus ruber ruber. Taxonomy (NCBI): domain Eukaryota; kingdom Metazoa; phylum Chordata; class Aves; order Phoenicopteriformes; family Phoenicopteridae; genus Phoenicopterus; species Phoenicopterus ruber. Next base: position 180,641,935 of record CM020215.1, on the reverse strand, counting down.
CTATTTCTGACATTTCATCTAGGTAGGCAGGAGGTAACTGACAAGACCTTTGGCCTTTGGATGTATAATTTATTGAACAGCACCTGAAGATCCTTTTGTGGCTGACAATTTAAACCAGTATGCAAAAAAAAATTTGGTTGTTTGCTTTTTCTTTTTCACTGCCATAAGCTACCTGGAAACAATATAAATATTCTTCTCATGGGATGACTTGAGTAAGTATTGCATATGGGCACATGGTAGAAAGGGGTGAGTGAGAGGATGCCACCCTTGTTAGAGCTGGCAGAAAATCCTAAGTCCTTTCGGAGTAAGGTATGGAAGATTCCCTAATGGTCTGTCAAAAAGGATCTGCATTTAAGTAAATAAAAAAATAATAATTAATTTTAAAGTATTGACTTGGCAATGATACAATAATGATTATTTTCTGTTGTGTTTTGGTTTTCATCTTGTAGTTGTTTTACTTTTTAATTTCACCTACAGCTATTGGAAGCAGAAATACTGCATAAATCACTGCCTAAAAAACGAACCTGTATGTGCATGGAACTTCATCAATGAAATGAAACAAAAGGTACTGAAAAGAACCCAAGAAAGTTATACGATTTGAAATTTTCAGTCACTTCAATTCTGAAATATGGAGAAGTTGGAAGAAACTCCAGGTAAGTATTTATTGATGGCATATACTCCTATGTTGGAGACTTTGCCAAAAATTTGTCCTCAGAAGTCAGAATGTAATTATAGGAATGGTCTCAGAAGCTCACAAAATTATTTTGTTTCCTGTTCAAGAGTGAAATACAATTACGGAATTATCTTTGATGGATTAGTTGTAAACTGGTAACCTCTACTAGTCATGCCACCCCAGAAGCAAAATGGTATAAAAATGGTGTATTACCAAATTGTATCTCCCATGATGCTTCCCTCTTGCTCTCAAGCCATACAAATTTGTACTGTTTTTTTTCAGAGAGCCCGCTTTTTCATCTAAGCCTACACCTTCATCCAGAAGAGCTTACTGCCCGGCCTAAATGTTTGTTGTCAGGATTCCTGCTTTTCAAACATGCGTATCTTCAATAATAATCTAAGCATGTTAGCTAAGCAAACTAGAAAGTAATGGAAGGACATAGTTCTCTGCGTAAAGTTACGATAACCCGATTCTTTGTGAAATGAGTAGTGTCTTTCATCATAGTAAAATAGGAATTTGGCATTGCCACTGTTAGGAAAAAAGGCAAAAAATACTGTAACATTGTTGGAAAACAGAAATCTGTGTTCCAGGCTTGGCATGGTGAAAGAGTTTTCTGAAACATACAAATGAACTAATGGAACATAAATACTACAGTGATAAAAGGTATTCTGCTAGGAGTTCTCCTAATTTAAAATGTATTGCTCCTGTGTACCAGTCATTGTAAAAAAAGAGATCTGAGACCTTGAGTCAGCTGTTGTCTAGGTAAAGAAAGACACAAATTCAAAGGCACTCTCTGTACATGCAGTTTGTCCCTGGATGACAAAGCCTTAGAAAAGGCACTTCCTCTCTTCCCAGAACACTGGAGAAAGCCTCATAGGTTCCCAGAAGCTAAAGATAATAATACTTTAGTCACTAAGGGAAAAACACTGAAAAATCTAATTTCTTCTCTGCTAATTTTTTCTTTTATTTATTCAGTACTTATTTAAGGAGAGAGAAGAATTTGCTTTGATAATAATTGCTTTCAGATTGAATGTTTAATTTGCCAAATTGTTTCAGTAAATATAGATAAGTATTAATTTATATGTATCTGTTAAGCAAGTTATAGTAAGTTTTAAATCTAAGTTCTTTTAACAAGGGATGTTCATAGTAGCTGAATTTTCTTTTAACTTAAAAACATCACTGCCATGAATATAGGCTTTTACTGGAGGTGAAGAAAATGTGCTAATTAACCTTTCCTTAAAATAAAATCTAGATTTATGAAGACATTAGTGTTGTTATGTTATGCAGATCCACCAGGGAGAGCAAGAGCTAAAAAAATTGAAAACTACATTGGAACTCTTAGCATTAATTTCAGACCATACTTGTACCTGTGTGAATAGTGGTAAAGAAACTTTAAAGTACATCGGTCTTCTGCTTTAACATTCAGGTTTGTTTGTACATTAGGTTTTTTAAAAATTCAGCTAAATGAACCTTCTCTTCTCTAGGCTGAACAGTCCTAGCTCTCTCAGCCTTTCCTCGTAGGAGAGATGCTCCTGCCCTTTCATCATCTTTGTGGCCCTTTGCTGAACTCTCTCCAGTATGGCCGTGTCTCTCTTGTACTGGGGAGCCCAGAACTGGACACATTACTCCAAGTGCAGCTTCACTAGTGCTGAATAGAGGGGAAGGATCATCTCCCTCAACCTGCTTTATCTAAGGCAACCCAGGATACTATTAGCCGCCTTTGTGGCAAGGGCACATCATTGGCTCATGTTCAACTTGGTGACCACCAGGAAACCCAGGTCCTTTTCTGCCAAGTGGCTTTCCAGCTGGTTGGCCACCAGCATGTACTGGTGCATATGGTTGTTCCTCCTCAGGTGCAGGACTTTACATTTGCCTTTGTTGAACTTCATGAGGTTCCTGTCAGCTCACTTCTCCAGCCTGTTGAGGTGACTCTGGATGGCAGCACAACTCTCTGGCATATCAGCCGCTCCTCACAGTTTGGTGTCATCAGCAAACTTGCTGAGAGTGCACTCTGCCCCATCATCCAAATCATTAATGATGTTGAACACAATAGGACCCAGTATTGACCCCTGAGGTACACCGCTAGTCACTGGCCTCTAGCTAGACTTTGTGCCACTGATCACCACCCTCTGGGCCGAGTCATTCAGTCAGTTTTCAATCCGGCTCACTGCTCATCCATCTCATACATCAACAGCTTGTATATGAGAATCTTATGGGAGACAGTGTCAAAAGCCTTACTGATGTCAAGGTAGATAATAACCACTTCTTTCCCCTCAACTACCAAGACAGTCATTTCATCACAGAAGACTATCAGGTTGCTCAGGCATGATTTCCCTTTGGTGAATTCATTCTGACTATTCTTGTCCTTGTGCATGGAAGTGTTTTCCAGGATTAGTTGTTCAATCACCTTCATGAGGATCAAAGTGAGGCTGACAAGCCTATAGTTCCTTGGCTCCTCCTTCTTGTCCTTTTTGAGAATAGGAGTGGCATTTACTTTCCTTCATTCTTTGGGCACTTCTACTGTCATGATCATTCAAAGATTATCAAGAGTGGCCTCACAATGACATCGGGCACCTCCATCAGTGCTTGTGGGTGCATTCCATGAGGGACTACAGACTGCATATCCAGTTTGCCTAAATATTCTCTAACCTGATCCTTTTCCACCAAAGGTATGTCTTCCAGCCTTTCCCCTTGGTGTCAGGTACCTGGGATTCCCAAAGACTGGTCTTGCTAGTAAAGACTGAGGCAAAGGCAGCATTCAGTACCTCAGGCTTTTCCATGTCCTCTGTCACTTTCCCCATTCAGCAGCAGGCCCACATCTCCCCTAGAGTCTTCCTTCTGTCACCTATGCACTTACAGAAGTACTTCTTGTTACCTTTGACATCCCCGGACACATTCAATTACAGGTGGGCTTTGACTTTCTTAACTAGGTCTCTGGTTAAGAAAGCATACTCTGACAGTGTCTCTGTATTCCTCCCAATTTACTTACCCCTGCTTCCACCTTCTGTATAATTCCTTTTTAAGTTTGATTTTTTCCAGGATCAGCTCAGTCATCATGCAGGCCTCCTGGCTTTTTTGCCCAATTGCCTGCTCTTTGTGACGGACTGCTCTTGAGTTTGGAGGAGGTGATCCTTGAATATCAATCGGCTTTCTTAGGCCCCTCTCTCTTCCAGGGCCTTATTCCATGGGACTCTTTCAAGAAGATCCCTGCAGAGGCACTCTGCTCTTCTGAAGTCCAGGGTTATGATCTTGCTGTTTGCCCTACTTTGCCCTCACAGGATCCAGAACTCACGGTTGCTGAAGTCAAGGACAACTTTGACCTTCACATCACTAAGGAGACCTTCCTTGTTTGTAAGTATAAGGTACAAAGGTTTGTAAATATAAGGTTTTCAGTAAAAGATAAGCTGGATATTAAACTTGCGGTTGTCCTGCGTGTTCATCTACTGATTCTTTTAAAAATGTATTGTGATTACCTTAGAGAAAAAAAAGCAGCAGTGTTGAAATATCATCTTGTCTACACACATTTTCTTAATTATCACTGTAAATTGTAAAGTAAGTGTCAACTTTTCCTGTCTGGCACAAGTAAACCTGCAGTCTGCATCAGATTAGAGTCGGGAAAAATTGTTAAATTATACCTCCTATTTTTATCAAGAATATATCGAAGTGCACTACTGCAGCTCTATTGGTGATTACTGTTTCAAGAACAGGCTCCAAAACGTATGTTATTCCAAGACATCTGTGACTACATCAACTCCATATCATGTTATTTCAGTACTGTTCAGGGTAAGCTTGCAGTTTCGTTGGGGGAGAAGATAATGATGTAGCTGCATGCGGACTGGTAAAGTATAAGGATGGAAACTTTGGCTATCATCTGTATATTACTCATTGAAGAATATCACGGTAAGATGTAATATGCTGGTGAAAATGTAGATTAGAAATGTCTACATATTATCTCATATGAGATTGGTTGGATGTTTCATTGCCTTGTTCTCTGCTGACAGGATTACTTACCTAAATTGTGTCCTTTTTGTTACAAACTACTGAAACTGCTTCTGTGAGTATCACAGCACAGGAAAAAAAGGGAATTCTAAGAGCTGCAGGTTGGATTTGGAATGAAAACGGTTTTATTTCCATGTTTTGTAAAGAAAAAATCAATTGTATACCAACCAGCTGTGTTCATTGACAAGTTATACTAATCTTCTAAAAAGATTAGTATAACTAATGAGTTATAGTATAACTGAGCATTTGAAAGCAGACTAGACTTCGACTAGCAGCACAGACTTAGATTCTTACAAACATAATTCTTACATTCAAAATATCTTCAAAGGCCATCATTTTCTGCAAAAAGGAAAATCTTAAGTCATGGAAGAATAAAGATGAAGCTTCTTTCCAAGCTTGTTTTTTTGGTGTCTCAGTTACAAACAATATGCATTCATAATGTGACTTTTTTTCCTCTTACATATGATGAAAAAAGGTGAAGTAAGAGTATATAAACTTTTACTTTGTCTTTTAGGGCACTGGTTTTGTTTTTGGTTTTGTTTTTAATTGATAACAGCTAGTGGGTTTTTGTTTTCCAGTGCACATTTCCTTGTTGTGATGTTCTTCAGTCTTTAGTAAGATGGGCAGAATGTTCAAAGCAGAAAACTCTTCTGCTCTTCAGCTGGATTAAATTTTTGGAATTGATCTTGATGGATATGCTGTGTAGTGGGCGAAATCTCTCACTCATTGAAAATCTTCTGTGGACTTCTGTAGAGAGGCTAAACCAAGCCACCCCTTGGGCAAGTCTTCACCCTAATATCTGTGTAAGTATACATAATATCTGTAGTTTAACAAGAAGCTTTTTTTCATTTAGACCAATCATTCAGTTAAACCAATGTTTTGGACCTGTTCTCCGCTGTGCTTCATATCATGTCCCTAATTTGTGCAGCAAATAACTTAAATTCAACTATCAAGAAGACACTCTATAGAAGCTGCTTGCTTCACACAGCAATTTTCTTTAAACTACTGCTACTTAAGTGAAGGCATGGTGAGCATACATTATTTATTTATTTTTACACCAGGGATTATGGGCATGTGCCTAAGTCTGTTTATTTAAAATCTACCTGTCAAATGTCCCTCAGTGTGAAGGATGTCCCTTATTTTAGACTCAAACCTGATGTTATGCTAAATTTATTCTTTTAAATTACTTATCTCAGAAATGCTGAATCAGTACATTGAAGTGATTCAAAATGTTACGCTGAGTCTGCTTTCACAGTCGGGACCGTGACGGTGGGCCTCACTACTGGGATCACATTCACTGCCAGTACTCTTCTTTATTTAGCTGACAACACAGGAACTTTCCCACTGAAGACATGTGCAGGGAAAGAACGTTTTTTTCAGTGCTCAGTAAGAAGAAGAGTGGGAAGTTAACACCACTGTCTTGAGTATTGTGATCGATACTTGAATGGATGCTGTGTTCCACTGTCCCTCATCTCCCATTTGCCTATGGGAAAAAACTGTATATGAGTTGATTTTGAAGAAATTCTAAATGCTCCTCCTATATAAACTTGCATATCATTGTATTATTGTTTTCTTCTTTGAGAAATGAGCGCAAGGCTGACCACCATCATACCACCAACACTATTCAGAAATCATGTGTTATATTTGTAATATCACCATTTTCCTTTATAAATAATTTAAATAACAATAAGCTTAAAGACACCAAATTCAGTCCTTTGCTATAGCATTTCTGTAACTAGCTTTGTTATACTGTGGATGACTTTGCACAAGGTCTTTGTTCTTTTCCATGACAGTGTGTCTATCATCTTTTCAATGTTCAGAAACCAAAAAGACAGTAGTAATGAAAATGCTTTGTATGAAGCCCACAACATATCAAGCATAGTATTTTGAGGCTGAATTACATACTTTATTGTCGGGGGTTTTTTGTTTTGTTTAAGATGCAAGTGTAGTATCATTGCAGTATCTGATATCTGTAGCAGCTTGACCATTTTTTATAGCAGCAGTAAGATTAATGTGGTTGTTTAATAGCCTAATTAGGTATAAATTTGGTTTCTCAGGTGTCTCAAAAGTCCTTGAGGTTTCTGAAAAAGAAAGATTAGAGAGAGGATTATTCGTTCTGGAATAGGAACTGGAAAATATTTATTTCACAAAGAAGAATTTTTTTTTTTTTTTTAACTTCTAAGGAAGAATAAAAAATACAGACAAAATGTCTTCAACAAAAACCAACTTTTTTGCATTTTTCTTTCTGCAGAGTATTGAAGAAGATGTCACTGTGATTCATAAAATATCCTTTGGAAATTTTTCCACCCTACTTGTAGGGAGTCAACATTGGAGTATAGGTTAACATTTTTAATATGCAATAGTCATCAATATGTGCTTCTAGTTGTTTTTCTGGCTAAGCAGTCATTCTCTGAGACAGAGCATGATTTATTGCCCAGAAAACTCAGAGGCATCACTAAGTTTAGGCAAAACAAGTAGCAAATCATGTACTGAAGTGTAAGGATTGGTAAGTAAAGATTCTTTTCATTCCCCAGAGGAAGAGAAATTTGCTAATGGGAAACATAAGCTGCCCCATAATAACATGTGCACAATTCTTTCAAAGCATGAGCTCTTATTTCATGGAATTTGCTTACCAAAGAGGATCTTTAAAGAATTCATTGTGCGGAACAGCGTATTTTATGGTCACACTTTGTTTTGTTTTCTTTTCTTTTTTTTTCTTTTTTTTTTTTTTTTTCCCAAAGCCCAGGCTACATATGCTTTGCTTTAATTTTACCATACGATGTGTTTGAATGTTTTCAGCACTGAAGAAAATAAAAGAATTTTTTTCTCCCTTTCAGCTTCTCTCTAAGCGCACATCAGACAGTTCTTCACTTCTGTGTTCAGTCCTGCTCAGTAGCCACAAAAGCAGTTTTTAGAACTGTCCGTCATACAAGGCAATCTCTTATGCTCTGCAGTGTGCCTGCACATTTTTATCCTGCTTTTCTTTTCCCTCCCTTCAGGAAGTTTTTCATAGCAAATCCATAGATCTTTTGTGGCCTTTCTGTAGTGTGCAGCAGAAACAACTGAAACTTCGTGTTTGCTTTATCTTTTTCCTCCTGCCTTCAGTAGATTCTTCACTCTGCACTGTTTTTGGATCCTTCTGATTTTTCCTTGATGTTGTTTATCATTACTACACCTGAGAAAACAGATTTTAGAAAACAGGAAGTCACATCCTCAATACAGTACACTTTTCACCATTTTACGCTTATTAGGGCTTGTTTCTTATTGCTTGCCTGTTCCATTTTCCCTGTGACATTATTTCCATTAGCTTTCTGTCTGTTATGTGTGACTTCTTATCACAGAAACTTCTGAACAGGGTTCCCAGCCTACCTGCCTCATTGTACTACACTTTTACTCTTGAGCTTTGTACTCAAAGTATGAACATATTCATCCTTCGCCTTTGCATTTCTCCTTCCAGCGCAAACTTAAAACACCTTTTTAAAGTTCCTTTCACTTATCATGGTACTAAATTAGCGGAAAAAACCTAGCACAAATAAAAAGCATTTGATACTCAATGCAGTTGCCCACAGAAAGCCACCGACTGCCATTTGAAATGTTCACAGCTGTTTAACCTCCACTCCAGAAGTGAGCACTTAAAATTATCTTTCGGCAGCATGGAAGATTTTCATGGTTTTCCTGCAAGAACTTATTCTATAAATCTTAGGAGCATGTTTCTGATCAGAAACAGAAACGAAAGTCTTCCAACTTATCTGTGATGTGAGATTATCTCTGGTCAGATCCAGGTTATTAACAAAAGTTCTCAGTTTGATTCTTCAAAATGGCACACTTAGCATGATGATGCTAACAACTTCATTGTTTTAAGGAATGTGAACAATCTGTCAGCATGCATAATTAAATAGATTAGTTTTCCATATGCTTACAAAGCAAAATGTAGAGGAGAACTTTCTCTTTTTCTTGCAGAAGAACCTTCCCCCCCAAAAAATCCAAAGATCAAACTTGTTTATTAAAAATTGTTTAGAAAACTTATTAGAAATAGGAGTCATGCAAGCAATCAAGAAGTCCATGAACAACCGTGGGTATTTCGTATGCCTGGTTCAGTTTCTACAATCCTGTTCTAATTTTCTGACAGCTGGCTTCTCAAACTTGGCAGTGACATTTTGTCAACAAGCCATTCATTTACTGTCATGAACAGGCACAACTTGATATCCTTTTGGCTAAAGCATGTCTTATCTTAGTATTGCAAAACCTGTCATCTTCCCCTGAATCTATGGCTACCGAGTGGACAATAGTTTCACTTGAAATTATCCAGATTGATTTTCTAAAGAAGATACTGTGTAGAATAATGTCTGGAATTTCTGTCCTACTAATAATAACAAAAGGTGTGTGCAGTTGTTTAAGCTGTCAGTCTAACTGTCCCTCAGAGAAATCAGTCGAAGGTGTTCTGATGGGATCTAGATCAATAAAAAGTATCCATGAAAATCCTTCCCCAAAGCTACTTGTACTGCAGTACCCCATTTTTTAACTGCACGGTAGGAGCTGCATCTGGGACTTGCAAAAGGTTTCTAAAACTCTAGATCAACTTTGGGCATTATGTCATATTACCATTAAAAACAGTTTTAAAACTTAACAAAAATGGTAAAAGGTGAAATTTTACAGGGAAAAAGCTTGTGAGGTTTATTACTTTGGCTAGAAAATCCTTTCAATCAAATCATAGAAATTTAAATCCTGCATTTTTGTCATTAAAATGGTTTATCCTTGGTGGGTTATCATCAAAACCTAAATGGTTTTCAACCAGGGAAATTGAGCACTGCAGTCTGCAGCTTTTACATAAAAAAATCAGTCTCATTATTGCAAGTCTTAACTTCCTGTTAAATGTCATCTAAAAGGGCTTAAATGAGCATATAGCGTTCATGCAAAATATGAACTATCAACAAAATAAACTTTCTCTGGACTCAAACTGAGAAAATATTACCATTTTATGAGACAGTGCAAATTACTCTTTTTGTCATGTAAGATTGCCTTGGCATGTTTATTCAGAGGAATACGATAATCATGACACATTATACATCATATTTTATACAACTTATGTATGTTTGGACTCTCTTATGTAAATGCTATATTTTACGTTTCTGGAATTTGTCCCAAACGCTGTGTCGTGGTTTAACCCCAGATGGTAACCAATACCACGCAGCCACTCGCTCACTCTCCTCCTCCCCAGTGGGGTGGAGAGAATTGGAAAGAAAAGGAAAACTCGTGGGTTGAGATAAAAACAGTTCACCAGGACAGCAAAGAAATATTATTATTATTAATAATAATAATAATATAATGATAATAATAAAAATATAAGGATAATAGACTATATAAAACAAACAATGCACAATTTCTCACCACCCGAGGACTGATACAGCCCATCCCAAGCAGCATCCAGGGAGCAGGAATATTCCCTCCCAGCTATCCCAGAACAGCAAGTTCCAGAGAGAGCAGGAGAGGGAATGAACAGCCAAATGAACAAATGAACAAAAAGACCCAGACGAACAAAAAAAGGGAAAAAGAAAGGACTTGGCCCACGGGCCAGCCTCCACTTATACCGGGCATGACATCTATGGTATGGAATACTCTCTTTGGCCAGTTTGGGTCAACTATACTGGCTCTACCCCTCCCAAGTTTTTACACCTGCACATTAGCAAATCCTGGGAAACTGCAAAATGTCCTTGATTGCTTAGCAGCCATTAATAACATCAGTGTATTTTCAACATTCCTCGCATACTAAATCCAAAACACATTAGCTGCTGGAAAGCAAATTAGCTCCATCCCAGCCGAAACCAGGACATACGGCCTCAGATATGGAAAATTGTCAATGTTAAGTTTTGTCAAAAACGGAAGTTTCTATTTTTATGCAAAGCTGAAAATTTTTGTATCTGAGTGTTTTTGGGTTTTATCATTTGAGGTGGTTATGTTTGTTTCAATTAATTCACTTTTAAAAATGTATAATGACTCCACATAAAAATGTACTTACATTTTCAAAAACCTTACATGTTTTACGTTTAGTTCTAGTTTCTGTATATTGGATTAAAAACAATCATATTTTGTCCTGTATCTTCCATGGAAGGTAAGATAACATATAATCATAAATGGTCAGCATAAATTGCTTTTAATTTTATGATCCTGTAAAAGGGTATATTTTTTCTATACCACATGCTCTGATGGCAGTGTCAATAAATTGCTTGCAGAGGTGCAAGCACTGTGATGTGTATATCTTTATATCACTCTCTTCATAAAGCTATCACTTTCTTCTCAGATGCAACCACCTCACTCCTCACTCAGCATCCATGCCATTACATTTTGTCATTATCCAGAGGATTTTACTGCTGCTGCAAAATCGTAAGTTGCATCTTTATTACTATACCTGATAAATGTGTATACTGACAAGCCCTCTTGACACACAGCAGATATAATTCCACTTCACTCACTCTGATATGGACTATAAGTTAAAATATAGCTCTATCGTATCCAAAACCCATTAATAGTGAATGTGGGTCAAAAGAGGAACAATAAAGATACTGACTACAGGCCAAATCTTTTAAAACACTGAGCAAGAATATGCTTAGATTTGGCCCTCGCAGTATGTTAGGTGAAGATACAAAGCCTAAGTCTTCCCTTTGAATGCCTCACTCAGGAGGTACAGAAAGGCGCTTTTGCAGTCTGGAGTTCCCACATAAGGTCAGGTATCCACATTCATTCTTCCAAATAATTGACCAAAATTCAGGTAGGTTTGTTTGCTTGTTTTTTTAAACCAGTTGTGAATCTGCCTGCTTTTTCAACAACTGCCTGTATGTTAAAGAAAAATTACTTAGGAAGAGGCAGATAGAGGTCCAGTTCCTTTCTGTGTGTGAGTAGATTAAAAACCATATTTCAATTTTCCACTTAAGTGCCCTAACCATTGTGTAAGCTACTAAGCCTATTAAGATGGTTCCACTTTGCAGAACATAATTCAAGAATCATTGGGTCATACAAAGAAAACATAAAAAGGAGTACAGTTTTGTAGCTTTGGTAGTTATAGACCTTAAAAAGCTGAGGAGAAGCCTAAATCTGGTGCCAACTCATGGGACAGCTTCTGTGTTTTAACCAGTGGAATTTGCCTGTAAAGCTCATGTTTTTTCTTCCACATTCATGTTAACTATTCTAATCATTACATTTCTTCTTGTTTTTTCTTTTCTTTATGCATTCTTTATTTTGCTGGGCCTTGTGCAGTAGCTGCAGTAGAAGAACTGATAGTTACCTTAAGTGTCTTATTATATCATGTATTTTCATGGCAACTGTAGAATATCTTCAAATAGTAGAAAACACAGAAACCATTATTTCCATCAATTTGCTGAATCTTTAAACTAGTGATTTATTTAATAATTAGAATAGAACAACTCCTCTTTATATATATATTTACACACACATATATATACTTACAATAGTCACTTTACAAAAGTCGCTCATATTATTTAGAAGTTTCGTAGACCTCAGCCACGTCACCTTACTCACAGAACTGCTGAGCTCTTACCAGTTCAGAAAAGCTCTGTTATATGCAGAAGCACATCTTGAAGAAACTAAGGAATCTTCTAGTCAAAGTGTCACTCAAGTCAACTTTTTTTTCCTATGCTTTATTGTCAGGTAGCAGTTGACAGAGGACTATCAGGTTTGCAATTATGAATATATGCACCTATGTTCAGCAAAAATTTAAATTCAGATCTAAAAACTCTGCTGCATCTGAAACCTCTGGGGTTTTTACAGTTTTATATCAATCTGAGCTTATTACTAGTCTTGCTATGTATATAAAACATATATATGTTTGTGATATGAGTTTACTCATAGTCAATCATGCATGCATATGCTGCAACATTACAATATAAAACATTTCAGAATGTGCACAATATGTTGAGAAAATAGATTCAATCAACTTATTATGTGGGGATGAAATCACCAAAAGAGTTATATCCATAGAGTGTACCTTCCATATACAATAGTTAATAGCTGCTATTAAAAGTAAAACCAAAAAAACCCAAACCCTCTTAATTTTATATTATTGCACCATAGTATTCCTATATGCAACACCACTACTAAATAATTAAAATCTATTGGTATCATTTCAGTATATTAGTACCATTAAGCCAACCAAACAATTAAAATGTGTTTTGTACATTAAAAAATCACGTATGCAACCAGCTCATGCTGTTTCTATGAATTGTTTATGTAACAGAGCAGAGGACTGCAGGAGGCATATGCAGCTTCAGACAAGAAAAGATCATCAAGGATTTATGAAGGTATGTGTGTTTGGTTTTGGCAGGAATTAAAGACTGCAGAGTATCATGCTGAAAAATCATACCTGATTGAACAAAGAATTGATACTCTATGGCAATTTATACAGGGACCTTGAAGGCTGGGTTTTGTTATCGGATTTCAAATTCGTGTTTTTCAAGGGAGTGCTTTAGCAGAGTGTCCTAGATACATCTGTATAATAAACTTTTCAAATCCAGAAATTCATTTATGCCAATTTCATTACAGTAACATATGTAAACATGCGCATTTATTTAACAGAATTGGGCCCCATAAACAGACATTCCATACCTGCATACAGGACTGGGGAGGTAGTGCAGTCTCCTTATCACCTCATGTTAAATAACTTTTACTGCTACCTAACTATGCCTAGTTTCCCCATGCTGCCAGATGATTGATACCTTTAGGTAAGTGTTGCAACGTCTCATTCTTAACATCTGCTCTGTTGTTGAGGAAATTGTCTGGTAACAAATCCCAGAGAAGTATGATTTCTGGGATTTCAGTGCGAGGGAAAACTAAGTTGAAGCTGGTTATTATACAGAAAAAAGAGGTCTAGAAAGGTTACTGAAGCAAAATTGCAAATGGAAATTACAGGACGTGAATCTAGAATCAGATTCTTAAGAACTCACGTTCAGTGCTGCGTAATCATGGGGATATTTAACTATGCAATCAATCAGCTTTTGACCTTAGAGTTTAATTCACATTTAAAGATGTATTTTCACACAACAGCAAATATTTATACCTATCCCTAGCATGGGATCCAAAAAACTAGGTCTTTTTCTGTTAGGCTATGCTTGTGTGTCACGCAAGAGGCCAGGAGCTATTCTCTGTCCCCACAGGTGTGTGAAATGGTGATTCACATCTGTATGACTAGATTTGCTTCCATCTCAGAGCAGAGCGGCCTTGACCAGGCTGTTTACAGTGAGTTTGTTATCCCCCCACACCGCATTTGAACCTCTTCTGGGAGCGTGCTAGCCGGCATGGGGCAAAACGTGCCGAGGAGCATGCAGGCAGGCAGTCAAACAGCACAGAGGAGCACGTGCCAGCGTTCAAGCCCATGACTTGTCTTTTCAGTTTACTGGGATAGATGTAGCCTGAGAGGCACAATCCTGCGAATCTGCTACTCTTACAGAGTAATTTATGCAGCTCTTCAGGATCCTATTGCCTATAAAAGACAGTTGTCTGCCTTAAGAGAAAATATCTTGCTTTTATGTTGCGAGCTTTGAGGTGGAGGAACTGCTGTGCCTTTCTATTCACTATCCGGTATCTTGGAGACCTCTATTTCTTAAGCTAATTCATCCTCGTATTTCTTACTTTTGGGAAGAGTAGTTTAAGGCTAACTGCAGCCTGAAGGTAAGAATACTCATCCAAAATGTCAGAAGGCAGAGCTTGGGTTTTCTTTCCAACACCTGTTTGTGTAACACTTTTACATGAAACAGCCCTTGCACGTGCTGTACTAGGGACTGGGGCTCATCTTCTTGGACCAGTGTTTCAACCCCGTTGCTGGAGAGTCCCGCTTCCTCTCTGCAGGTTCAGGGTGTTGCTTTTATTTGTTTTATTTTGACCCCTGTATAATAAGAGCTCTGTGGGACTAGACCCTTATTGAGTACCTTTTGATTATTTTTCCATAAATAAGTTTACATGAAATTAAGGTTGTCTTTTTAGATAAAAAGTCAAATATTAATAAAAAGATTTAGATAAAAATTCATACTTTAATGGAATGTATATTTCCCCATAATTTGAACAGCAAAAATAAAGGGTTTTTCAGGTCTTCGAAAATGGAGTAAAAATTTGGTATCAAATGAAATATTTATTTCTCATTTTTCACTTTACTTTATGGGTAACAAATCTGAAGAATGTTAAAAAATGAAAAGTAAGTCAAACAAGACTCAGAAAGCTTCAGAATGAAGCACTTCGACCTCTTGTAATATTTTGAATTTATTACACAAACACGTTGATGAAATTAACTAAAAGTCTTGTCCCATTTGGGTTAAGATCTATGCTTATGACTATTGTAGTGAGGGTTAATTCACTAAAAAAATATATATTTTTGTTATGATTTTTAATGCATATTGGAAATATAATTGTTGTTTCCTTAAAATTAAAATCTATAATGTCATAGACAAATCTGTAAGCGGCACTTTATCCTGCATGAATACTATCTTCCCTGACATTTCACCAGACATTTCTTGAGAGCATCAGGAATTTAGAAGACTTCATTAGTGTCCCAAGTGGATCCTTTCTTTTTTGACCTATATGGTAGTGCAGTTATGCTTTTAGGTGAATGATTTTTACTTTTTTTTTCCTTCATTTGTCAAGGATATGATTCATCTTGCTTCTCTTCATCCTCCTATAAGTTAAGTACCTATCAAGTCATCTATGCCCTGTGATCTACGAAAAGACAACACCTGAAAATGACTATTCTTTCCATCTATCTTATGGTCTATATGTCTTCAGCCTCTTTTCATCGACTCTGAAATGAAATTAATCACCATAGTTTGTCTTAGACTATATGCCAAATTTAAAGACAGTTAATGTTTGCCAAGATAAATTTAATTCTGAGTCAGTGATGAATGGAACATCTTAGCTATCATATTTCTTAGCAAAAATTGTGAACATTGATTTAATATATGCCCATAGTCTGAACAAAGTTATATAGGTTTTGGTCATAAATACATTTTTAATGTGAAATAAACTACAGCCTACAGTGGGGTAAAAAGGGGGAAAGAATTGATAAAATTGCATTTTTTCACTCCATATTAGAATTTTGAGTTTTAATGTTGTGTGTAATCTTGATCAAACACAATGACCTATATTTACATTATAATAAATCCAAGGAAAGATGTCAGAGATAAAAATCTTAACAAAGTCTGATTAATGACTAAAAGTTCAAACATCAGATAATTTGTAAAGTCACAGTATTTCCTAACAGATTAAAAAATCTTCAGTAGAAAACAAAATGATATTGCAATATATATATATTTTTAGATATGTACAGCTACATCTATAATGTAACTTTTTCAAAGAACATAGCTGAACTGAATATTTGTCTTTATCAGAGATCATATTTTATCAAAATTATTTAGACTTTTGAATGCAAAGAATATGTAGACTGTCCAGCCATTTATTTATTTGTTTGTTTTTAGAATTCTTGGCTCCACTGTATTGACATAGAAACTTTAATTGTTCTTATTTCTTGATACAGACTGAAAAATAACTCGTGGGATTAATTATTCAAATTGCAAAAGATATGGTCAGTTTTCACAAGCCCTTAGCTATCTTTCAAAGTAGAAAAAAATGGTTTTAGTGAGTTTCACTAAAGGTATGGTGTTCAGCAGGACCATTTGCTGCCTTACTTTCACTGGGAAGCAATTATATACCCCTGTATGTGTTGCACAACTTCACATTATTTACTTCAATCTAGCACCATTACTGCCAATTAAATATTTTAAATTTACAGGAAAACAAATGCTTAGAGAAACCTTCTAGCTTTGCAATAAATGTGTGTGGGAAAAAAAGTGATTTTCTGATTGATTCAGGTAATATGAATAAATTATTAGTCCTTACAGTAGCAGAGAAAATTAATCTTTTGAGCGCAATGAAATTAAAAGGTTTTGGCTTGCCTGATCTGAACAAAGTAAGATGAATTTTTAATACAGCAAATTAATTAGGCACGTAATGAGGAATAGGATGCATAATAACTCTAATTCTGATAAATAGCAAAATAGTTCAGATCCTCAAGGAAATAAATATCATCCATCACAAACACACCTTAAATTCTGTTTATTAGGAAATATTAATGGTAAGAGAGCTTGAATAAAGGAGTTAGATAAATTCTATTTGCTGATTTTGTTCAGCGCAATTACATTACGTGTTGACCCTCATCTATAACTTTTTGTGGAATTGATTTTAGGACATTATTCATTTCTGAAGGTGTTAATGTACCATAAAGGATTTGTATTATCGTTAAACATACTGTCTATGCCAGGTGTTACATGTTATTTGCTTCTGCCCTGAAGATCATTTAACAGCTTATAAATCTTTATGGCCCCATGATGTTTTGCTACAATAATTTGCATCTTTAAATAGCTTCTGAATGATACATTCTAAAATAAGTAACAAGCCATATTTTTATTATTAAAGTACATGTATCTTCCGATTTACGAAAGTGTTAGTTACAAAACTTAAGCAGTACTACTATGGGAAACAATAAAGTTTATTAGAAATGTGAGAACAAATGTTTTATCTAACTTTTCACAGCATAAAGGTATATCAATGCAGATTAAGTAGTTAATCAGTTTACGAAATTTTCTTTTATCAGACCTCTCCGTGAGCTTTAAAGAATTATATATATGTGTAACTCTCTTTATTTCAGTAGAAAGTCATGGATGCTATCTATAAATGTGTTTTGAAATCTAGGAACCGAATATATATTAATAAACTCTGATATCATCTCATCTCTTCTATAACTTATAGAAACAATGGAATTAGAATAAAAAAAAAAATGACTGATTTGACAGATGTATCATAACCTCTTGTTATTATGTGTTATATTTATTTTAATGGATATGTCTATGTACCAGTGGAGACTACTCCGGGGACTTGCCTTTGTTGGTGCACACAGTCTGAACCACCATGGAAGAGGGAGGCCTTGGGAAAAACTGGGCTCGCTCCTTTTGAAGAACACTTCAGGATGAGGTGGATTGGGAATAATGGAAACAACAGGGATTTTATACAAAGAAGGAAGCTTCTTCAGGGAAACATGAAGAAAACAAGCAATTATCAGAATTTACAGAAGAAAAGAACATTTCTTATGAATCCTGAGAGGAATTTTACTTGGCAATTTATACTTGATCCTCAACTCTGTTCAGCTAGTACCTCCTTTTTATAACTTGTAATGTCCTGATGTTTCTGATATTGCTGTCTTAGTGGTCACCTGGTGGTCCAGCTGATCCATGTGCCCACTTTGAGCTGTCTTTTCAGCTCTAGCTGAAATTCCTGCAAAAGTCTCCACTGACTTAATTTTGTAGATCTCCCATTCTGAGCTTTCTCTTTTCAATAGAAGGTAATGACAAAATTTATCATGTTTCAGTTGTCATTTCTGAGATTTCTTACACAGCAATATTATGTCTACACAGCTTATGCCCATCTATTGCATATGATGTCTAATACATATTTGTAAGTAAAATAATCTGAAAATAGATGGTGAAATATACATTGACTTTTAGCTGTTGATGATATAAGGCAATTATCATAAACCCCACTGTAAAACTTAAATTACTTTCCCATACTTCTATTCACTAACAGTAAAAAGTCATTGTTTTAGCTATATTGTCAGTATTATTTATTTTCTTTATGAAAATATTTTATATACTCACATTATTAGTATTGATTCTCTCTTCTGTAATTTAAAGTTTGGGTTTTCTTAGTAGGAGCTTTCACAATATTCAGAGAGGTTACTTCTTTAACTTTCTATTAAAACTTAGAGATTACAGTCTGCGTAAAATTCATGATTTTATTTAAGAAAAAAAACAATACAAAGGTAAAAACTCTGGGCCCTCAGTACCATTAAGATAACTTGTACATATAGTCATTGATACGTATTCTAAATAAGATATGGGCAAAGACAGTGATATGAACATAGGTCTGAAAGTCTTGAAAAATAAATTAGATGGCATTTAAGAAATGTTAGGATTATCAATTTGATCTTTATAATAATTGTGGTACATATCATACTGAGCTATTTGCAGAATGCTTTTTATTAGGAAATAAATTTATCTGTATTTCAAAGTATGAAGGTATGGCTGCTGATACATTTCTATCCAGGATAACAGAGGGTATTTCGTGTATAGCATACTGTATACTGCTGTGTAATGAGCTAATATTAGCTTTTTGGTTCATTGTTCATTGTTAATAAAAAAGTCCTGTGAAAACAAATATTATGAACATTCAGTGTTAAAATAAAAGGAAGGGGGAAAAAAAACTACTGAAAGTCTTATAATTATATAGTGTTTAATCCTGTTAGCCACAGTAATAAAAATGCACAGAACTGCAAAATAGCATCAAGCCATTGGAAAATATCCCTTCTGTAAATGCTACTAATTCCCTGGTAATAACCTTCTACAGAAGCGTTTTATGTGTTTAAAATAATGGCAGAGTATGCTATCTTTCACGTGGTCTATCCGTTAGAATCATAGAATCATAGAATTGTTCTGGTTGGAAGAGACCTCCAAGATCATCGAGTCCAACCATTAACCTATCACTACCAAGTCCCCCACTAAATCATATCCCTTAGGGCCTCATCTAAACATCTTTTGAATACCTCCAGGGATGGGGCCTCCACCACCTCCCTGGGCAGCCTGTTCCAATGCCCGACAACCCTTTCAGTGAAGAAATTTTTACGAATGTCCAATCTAAACCTCCCCTGGCGCAACTTGAGGCCATTTCGTCTTGTCCTGTCCCCTGTTCCTTGGGAGAAGAGACCGACCCCACCTGGCTCCAACCTCCTTTCAGGTAGTTGTAGAGAGCAAGAAGGTCTCCCCTCAGCCTCCTTTTCTCCAGGCTAAACATCCCCAGTTCCCTCAGCCGCTCCTCGTAGGACTTGTGTTCATACTCTAATCTCAGTCAAGGATAAATCTAGTACACAAAGAACCAAAAAGTCATTGGTCTACTTTCTCTTTTTGAACTAAAGGTTAATTGCTGTATTCTATTTGAAACATACTTATGAAGCTGTTTCATACAGGCTTTATTGCTTTAAATAGAAAAATGTATTTAGTAATGAGAAATATTAATATAATGGAGGGCAGAGATACAATTGTTCAAATATAAAGGCCACAATTAGATTTTTAACTATTTTGTCTTTTTATTCTTTTTTTTTTAATTAATTATGTATAAAGATATCATCATAGGTTTAAAATTGTGTTCATTTTCTTTTAAATTTCTTGTTTATTTAAAAACAAAATGGTGATTTCTTAGTACAACTATATTGTAACGGGACATATCGGTAATCAGGTCTTGAAAAACGTACCCTCTATCTTTTATTCTCAGAACTAAAACCAGTAGAAAAGCACTTGTTTTGCTTCCCCAGGTACAGCTTCTCTAAGGCTGTGTTCTTACTAATCTTGAATTTCAAAAAAAAAGAATGATTACAGGATATTCTTATAGGCATCTAATCTACTATTTGCAGTATCTAATGGACGGCAGGAGAGATGTGTCATTCATTTACAATCAGTTAGCTGTGAAATACTGTTAATAAACTTTCGATTTAGTGGGCTGGTATATGAACATAATTCATATTATTTCTTTTGGTTGTATTCTGTTTTCTTCTTTCCTGAGTTTATTCTATTCCAGCTGAGTCAATAACAGATGATTTCTTAGATCTTCTTTCTATTTTTTTTTCCTTTCTCTTCCTTGTCTCTCTGTTCAGTTTTTTATATGTATTCCTTATTTCTTTTCTAAATATTTCTCTCTGACATTTCTTTCTTCTGATCACCTTCCTTGTCTTTCTCCAGAAATCTGACTGCAGGTGGGATTTATCTTACTTATATTTATCTAAAAGTTGGACATAGACTTTAAGCAAATAGTCGTGACTGGATAGTTAAGGGAAAAGACATTGAAACAGAGGACAGAGGATCTTACACTGAAGTGAATGTCTGAAAACCTGAGACATTTTATCTTCCTCTCCTGTATTGCAAATGAATATATGTATACTTGTATCAGGGAATTAGAGATTGCTGTGATAGGGTGTTTAGAAGACTGACAAATTCGGTCAGTTTTAAACTTTAAAACTAATCTTTACTAAATACATCCATTAGCAAAACATTTCTTGCAAATGGTCAGTTCTTACAAATTATTAATGATCTCTACATATACAAAACTCTTACTTTTTAACAATTATATTCTAAATTATGTGAGTATAATTTGTGAGTATACTTTGCCATAGAGCTGAAGTTGTAGAGTTAGCACTGACAGCTGTATTTCTTGTGGGCTCTTATCCTCAAGGTCAAGGTGTCCAGGCTCGAGAGCTCATCAACAAGAAAGTCATAACCGAAGTGCAAATTTCTTTTTCAATTTTCCTCACTTGTCCTCGTATGATGTTTTTGATGCTGTTGCACCCACTCCCGAAAAGGGGAAGTCTTTTCTGCTACCTATAAGGCTTATCCTATTCCTTTTTCCCTTTTCCCTTCCCGACAGTCACCCTCCTTGTGTGTTCAGAAAGATATCCTGCCTATTTCCAGTCCTTTGTGGTTTTGTAGTTGTAGTCTCACATGGTCTCATGAAAAAGGGTTGTAAACCTAGGCTTGCACACTCCCAGAGACAGGCTTTAGCTCTTCTGTTTTCCTGCTGAACTGCATTCCTGGTGGCAAGGCAGATCTACTTCAACAAGAGTAGACAGCGCTCTTACGTCCTCTTCCCAGGCATTGAGCTTTCCCAGTTAATAGATAACATTAAAAGCCTACTTGGGAAGGATTAGATCCCATTTATTCCAAGGGTACCTACCGTGCTCATTTTTCTTGAAGATCTCAATACATATTTTAGGACTTGATTGCCATATTCTCCTGCAATTTAGTGAAACTTCAAAAACACAGAGAAAGCACCGTCTAACTAAGGCACTGGAATTTGACACAAAGATTCTCATAGATAATCCTTTCCGATCTCTGCCTTTGCCTCTCTTTGGCTTTTCCAGCTTAAAACTTCTAAAGTAAGTTATATCTATACTGTAGTGAAGAATCCTTCTCTGGTGGATCTTCACAGCATTTCAGATTGGAGAGAGTGTGCAGAGGATCTGTAAGGTTTAAAAATTAGAGTTTATAATAGCAGTCTGAGCAGCAACCCAGTTAATATAACCCATTACTATTATCACACGTAAGTTTAAATTCATCTGGTGTTAAGAATAGAAGTATTAAAGAACACTGGCTTTTAGGCATAATAAGAAAAAAAAATATTTATGTTCTCCTATGTTAGGAATAATGTTTTGCTGAAGTATTATCAGAAAGGTGTTAAATATGAAAATAAATTGGCTTCCTAGGAAGTTGAAGGCCTATTTTACCTCACAGAAGTTATTTAATGCTAAGCAGAAATCAGACTCAAAATTCTACTGATTTTCTGCACACTTTTCGTTGCTATTTTTGCTTTGATAATTAAAAATAATGAAGGAATGATATAAAATATATACAAAGGTAGTAAGAAAATGAGGTATTACATTATTACTATTGCTGCAATGGGAGACTAAAGTAAGCTGGTAAAGTTTTATTTGAAAATTATTCAAAATTATTCAATAATCAACAGTCTTTTACACTGTGCATGAGTTGCCAGTGACTGACAATGATAAATGATATTCTGTTCTGTTATTCAGTTGATGATAATGTGCTATTCACATATGAATAGCTTTATCTACCCGTTATATTTTTGAAGCTCTTTGTATTGTTTAACCATTATTTAGTAATAGACATTTCCTGAATTGCATGAAAGAGTCACTGAACTTAATGTTTCTTCCAAATCCAAAGGATATGCAAGGTCCTTCACATTTTATCTGTTCAAAGAGCAAAATATAATTTTAAACCAATGATCCAGACATTTCAGTTCAAATCCTTCAGTGAAAATATTCCAGATATATAGTAATGCATCCTTTTTTATGCCCTTTAAGGTATACATGTTTTAGCTACTGCTAGATGACAATGAAATATATCTTGAAGGAAAAAGGATACTGTATGGTCCAAATTTCCACTGATGTAAATCAGAGCAGTCTTCTGAATTCAAATGATCTGTGCAGAGCCATGCGATCTGAGGATGTAACCTATATCTCATTTTTACAATAAGTAATTGGTACAGCTACATTTTTGCTTGTTTCATTATTGGAGTCACTGACTTGTCTGATATTTGAAATATTTAGGTTCAAGTTACTCATAAATTTAGGTAAGCTTATTACCTACTTGCAATTCCAATTCCTGTTGATTTCCTTACATCACTTCCTCTAATCTCGGGAATCTAGTGGTCCCTTGACTCCAAGAAGAATCACATTTTTCTCCTACATTAATTTCAGACCTTCGTTAATAGCAGTGGTCAACATTTCAATATACCAGATTTATGTCCAGACATTATTGCTCTAAAGAAAACTTCTCTCTCATTCACAATCCTATTTATACTCGTATACATACACATATATCTTCTATTTTTCTTTCTAAGTCTTACCCATCCTGAGGGTGACAGAGCCCTGGCACAGGCTACCCAGGGAGGGTGTGGAGTCTCCTTCTCTGGAGATATTCAAAACCTGCCTGGACGCAGTCCTGTGCAGCCTGCTCTAGGTGACCCTGTTGTGGCAGGGGGGTTGGACTAGATGATCTCCAGAGGTCCCTTCCAACCCCTGTCATTCTGGGATTCTGTGATCCTTTGGGTATGCCTAAGAAAGATGAATCCTTTTTTTCCATTTCCAGTTTCAAAGTCTTTTTTTTTTTTTTTACTCTGACATTTTAACTTAATGTTCTAACAAGTCACCAGCTTTTCCTTTCCTCCCTTCCTACTCAGGTCACCTAAACACACACATTCAGGAATAAAAGATGTTAATGGTTTGTAGTTTTTTGTTTGTTTGTTTGTTTGTTTAATTTAGAAACTGTGACAAAACAAGTTTTAATGTATGAGAGAAACAGGAAAAGTCTATGAAGTTAAGACACTCCCCATGATCTTTCAAGACAATACCCAGATATTATTTGCTTGGAAGCTCTTGTTTTATTGTCTCATTTTTCCTTTGTAGGACCACAATATAAAGTAGATCAAAGGGTCCACACAAGAAAGAGTCTTAACTTGACACAGTTTTATCCACCAACCCGGTGGCCCACATTTCAAAAATGTTATCAGATACTATTAAATAACAGCTTTATATCTGTTGTACTTTGCCCCACTTAACTTTAGCTGCCTGAAAATAAGGCCTGTTAGGCTATGCCTACACTGCTAAATAAAAGAGGACTGGCTAATCCCTAGACCTAAGATCAAATGTCAGATGTCTGGCATCCGTGATGATTAAAGCCAGTATTCTCTGTGTCAGATTTTCATGAAGAAGGCTAGTTGGAACAATAAAAAACAGAGTCATGAAAGGATCTAAGAGTTAAGCAATGTGAAAAATATGTGGTCAGTGTTGGAGTGCACTCCCTGGCCTGCTTTTGGTTGGCAGTGAGGATGTACATTATGTCTACATCTATTATGTAAACTCCATCTATTATTAAGGTAGAGAGAGAGGTGTTTCCAGAGGAATATGAATGTCATTCTAAATTAAGGATTTCAGATGCATATGCAGATTCACCCTCTAGTAGCTCCTCTCTCTGTGGTTACAGAGGAAGCTCAGATGATTTGTTTAACTAGAAACCTAATTTTACATAGTGAAAGTTGATATAAAGTTAAAAAAAAAATCCTTTGAATTAAGGATTTAATAAAAATTTCTGTATTCCTTCATGTGAGTATCAGGAAAAGGCCTGATAGGAATTGGGATTTATTATATTATAAATATCTGGAGTGTTTCTGGATTGAGATTTATATTTCTTTTCAAGTTTGATGGTTTTATTTAAAACTTACAAAGAAAGTGTACTCTACCCCCCAAGTATATTACTGGTACTTTTGTTTCTCCTGGTTCTTTCTTTTTTCCTCCATAAAAACCTAGAAAGTATGTAAATATTTTTCATTTCTGTTTAAGTATAGGAGGGTTTTTTGGTGAACAGAAGAGTGTCTTTTACAATTGTATTTAAAGAAAGTAGTTAGAGTTTAACAAGAAGATAAGATGGACTGCAGCAATCAGGTACATTAAAATCATCTTCAGTGAAATGTTTCTGACAAGTTATTCTGTGTCTATGCTAGTGTTCGCATGCAATCTCTGGTTTTACACAGTGATTGTACACTCTTTAAGGTAACCACTGGCTTAATGTTTGGTATGGGAATAGCAATGGAGTCCTGGGCTCTCTTTTATTTCTGTACCACAGAAAAACCTCATTCTAAGAATAATCTTTGATTTCCTACCTTTAAGTGATTGCACTGAAAATTCTCTTAGGTAGCTGACTTTTTCCTACTGATTAAATGAAGTTGACTACCTTATGAATAAAGTGCAATGCTCATCTGAATCTCAGGGACTTTTAAACATTACTTCCATTATGGACGAACTTTGGCCTTCTTGCAAGACTGAATGATGTAATATACAGTTTTGCAACATACATATTCAAAGCCTGTCACTAGTTAACATATCTTAACAGATAAAGAAGCACAACAGACAGATGGTCCTAGCTTTCAGTTCTGTCAGTTAATTGCAAATAATATTATCAAAGTGGCTTTCAGGACCATGTGCCAAATTTCCCTAAATTCCTGCTTCAAGGGGCAACTCATGTCCTTTAATAACCAGGAAGTGGAAAGCATACTTTATAACTTATACTCTATAACTTTATAACTTATAACTATAAGCCATACGATACAGAAGATAATACCTGGTTTAAATGTGAATATAACAGTCTTCTGATATATTGCATAGAAATAGAATCACAGAAAAAATTAGGCTGGAAGTGACATCAGGAAATACTTTGGTCTACACCTGTGCTGTGAATAGGTTTAACATTTAGATTATATCAAGTTTTTCAGTACTATAGTGCAGCAACTTTTCTTCTAAACCTCCAAAACTGAACAAAAAGTGAGCAAAAGCAGCTTGCTATATCAGACACTTAACCGTAATACAGCCTTTTTGATACCTATGTTTAATTGTTCAGTCTGTAATTACATACTTTCGGACTGGGTTTTTGTGGTTGTTTTGTTGGTTTTTACTTTTACTCACAGGAAAGTAAGTTCTAAGAAAATATTTGCATTTTTTTTTATTCTTGTCTTGTCATATCAGACATTATTTTACTGCATTTGAGAACTGAGACACCTAAAATGGAAAAAGGCCAAAAGTGTCATCAGACGCTTTTCTTCACAGGTTTGCTAATATCTTTTGACCTTAACATGAGACCTGAAGTATACGTAGAAATCATCTTAAGTTTCCCTGTTAGGGAATGGAGCACGACAGACTCTTGAAACAAAGAGTTCAGGCTTCCCAAGATTTGAATTGGTGTGAAGAATAAGAGAAAGTAACTCCTAATTAGTGCTCCCCTGCTCCACATTAGTTGAATACCTGTAAATTATTCCACTTTGCAGAAGAGATCATATTTGAGACAGAAAGCCAAAGTGCCACTTTCTATGATGTTGTTCATTTTTAGGGGCAGATCTAGAAGGCCCTTACTTGTTCTCTCAAAGCTGTATCCTTTCTTTTAGGCTCAGTATCACACAGATAGCTGTTCAACAGCATGCTCAGAGTTTCTGTTAAACTGAGAGCTCAGAAAATAAGAACACAGTGTATGTAGTCTGCTAAAAGACCATCACACCAGAAATTTGTACTGGAACTGGGAAGAGAAATGAGTTTTCCTAATATGAGGTATGTTGACCTACTGTCTTAGTGAAATTCTGTTCATTATCAACAGGTTTACCTATTTCTGCATGGATGAGCATGAAAACACTGTTGAGTTCTTTACTAGGGTCAATCCAATTTTATTTACTGAAATAATGAGACAGTAGTCTGATTTCGCAAATTTTTATAAGGATTTTAATACATACTTGCTACTTGAAGGCTTATGGTTTTTGACCTTAGACAAACAAGACAATGTTGTTTTCTGTTTGATTATTTTAAATTTAACTCTCAGAAAATGTGGACTATTTAAAAGTTGGGGCTTACCTGTACAATCAATACCTCTATGTTTTATAAAATATATTACAAAATCTTCATTCTTCTGCTGATCTTTCAGGTATACAATTCTTTTTTGCAGTATGGCTCTTTTTTTTTTGCCATCTGATGTACTGAAATACTATAATGGTGCATGATTAGAGCAAAAGTGCTATAAAGATGTCTGCCATCAATGCGTAATCTATAAAAGCTCCGATCACTGTTGTCCTAGTGATGCATTGCTACAATACATCATCAGGATGAAAGCCAGGGGGAACAGAAGGCCCAAGAAGGACCTTTTCCAACATTTTTAAAAAATATTATAATTCATTGTTAATTATTAGTTGAAGATGAGCCTTATGTTTGTACGTATATATAAAAAAAGAATGAGTCTCTCTTCCAGAAAAGACAATGAGAGTGGTCCATTAACAGTGACTGACATCTTATTATACACAAGAAACTCACATCTTTGCTAAAAGAAGTATCTTTTATTGTTTTTCTGCTTTTTAGATACAGCTCACTCTGAATCTCTTTTGCCATTGGTGGTTGTCACATTTTCAAAATGACTTTAAGTTCACTATAAGTTCATCTCAAATACTCTTCCTTCACCTCTCCCAGCATGAAATCATATGATTCAGTCATCCTGAAATAGAATAAAATCATTCTTCATTCCCTTCCTATTCTTTATTCATCTATGTTATCATAACAAGCCCAACTGGCTTCAACATACGTAAGTGTTTTCACTCAAGGATATGGTGCCAGTGGCTGACAAAAGGGCTTCAAAGAGTAAAAGAATAGTCTCTTCACTTCAACATAGATAGCAACAACTAAAGTGAAAAATATACTGAGTGAAATGATAAAAAAATAAATCCACTCATGCTCATAGCCTCTGGATACTTGCCTTTTACATTTTTTCTCATCTGAGTTAATCACATTTCTGTCCGGGAAAAAAAAAAAAAACACCAAACACACTGTTTTGCTGTAACAGCATCTCATTGACTCTCTCTTTTTTTCTCTGTCACACAGACACTTTAATGAATTCATATGTATATACATATGCTACTCTGACAAGTTTCTGTACTTCATCTTTCCTAATTCAGAAATCTAAAGGTTTTGCAGTTTCCTTTGATACTAGGTTTAGTCCTGAGAAAAATGAATCCTGTTTCCCAGATGAAATCAGACAGGGTATATTCCAATTAACAGCTTTTCCATGGTTCTATCAAAGACTTTTAAGATGATATCCTTCCTTATCTTTGTTATTATTTCATTTCTTGTTAATTTCAACAGGTTGTGTTTAGTTTAATTCTATGCAGTCAGAATAATATCAGTCTTTTAAACAAAGGCATATAGAATATATTTTGACATTTCTTTTATGCAGAAAAATACTTTGTGCATTTTTCCCCCCCACAGTGATAGGCTTCAAAACACTGGAAGATGATATAAAACATGAGTCGTAGACTTGCCCTTGCTGCTTTAAGTACCTTTTCTTGTTTTTTTTTTTCCCCCCACTTCTGGAGTTATGCTTTCCAACAGAACAGTTATTTCCCTAGCTTTTTTACCTACTTACTCATTTTATTCACTTGCAGCTGAAAGCCAGCCTGGCCTGGCCTGAATTGAAAGACAAAACATATTGCGAGGTTTTCTGTCCCCAAGTCCATTGAATTTACCATCTAGATTTGGCAAACATCTGTGCTAATTTCATCACTTTTTATGCTTCACAGCCCTAAAATTAGTTAGTTAATATTACAGTACTGTAGGTACATACTTACACTTTGCAAGTGGATAACTGAGACTTGTAATGGTATCAGAAATGCAATTTTGTCAGGAAAACCCATAAGTTTTTTGACTAGGGATTAAGTAAGTTTTCAGTTCTTGTTACAGCTTTTTTTTTTTTTTTTTTTAAAAAAAGGGAAATATTTAAAATAAGCCTATAGTTAATTTCTATCTTTCATTTGGCATTTTTATTTAAAAAGGAAAAAGAATTCTTATTTCTGATTTGTTCTGTAAGACAGCAAGATACATTCCTTAGACTTTCACCTGACAGAATGAAACTTTTATTGCCAAGGTCAAACTATAGTAAATTGAAAATATATTATGAACCTTGAAAAATAGAATATTATTAAAATTTAAGTAACCTTACAAAATACAGGGGTATTATCACTCATCTCTATTATAAAACATTTTTGATTAACAGGTTAAAGTAAGATGAAACGGGAAGTTCAGAGGTGTAATCATGTAATGATACGGCTGCAGATGAGGTTTTGAAAGACTTCGCTTTACACATTTAGGTAGCTTGTGTGTTTGCAGAATGCCTTACAATGTTGCAGTTTGTGCTCCATATTAAACATCTTTGTGGGCCATTTCAGATACTTTGATAAATGTTCAAATTTCCACATGTAATATTTCAACCCATTTCTTTTTTCCTTTAGATTTTATTTAGCAAAATATATAGCTGACACAGTGACTAGCCACTTTCTTTAAAAAGAATCGCTTTCTTCCTTTCACCTACATTCAGACCAGTAAAACAAGGGAAACATCTAATATTTTTCTAGTTATTTCTGTCCTTCATATGTGTACTAAAACAAACAAATTAAAAAAATTACTCATCTAAAAACGTTGGTAAGGGTAACAAAAAAAATAAAAAGTGAAAGCCCTGTGTTTCCATATGTATTCCCACTTGTTACTGTATTGTATAAATACAGATATAAATTGTTTGTTAATAGAATTAAAAGAATGTAATAATGTAACAATTGGAGTGTCGTTTCATGTATCTCTACCTCCTAATTTGTTGCTTTATACTCATGAAAGGACATATACATTCTCTATGAATTACTAATTGTATTGGCACAATATTGTATAAAATTTCACTACAAATCAAACCTTGAAAATATTTTAGTGGTAGAAAGGATGGAGTTCAATTCTTTTTAGCATGTGTGCAACATTATTAGCAGTAACATGGCAGGTTTCAAAGACTATTGACATACTTTCCTAGCATGTCAAACAACAAAATGCACGTGACATATGAAGTGATGATGCGCCACTGACACTTATAATAGTTATTGGTTGTAAACTCACATTACATAACTTTAGACATCAACAGTGTGATTGACTGTGTTGGAACTAATCATCTAGACACTGTTTACACTGAAATACTTGATCACAATGCACGTGTCCACCCATCAGCAGTGGAGGAAGGGTTGGTCTGTACTCTCTTGCAAGAGCTCAACCCACATAAATCTATGGGCCTGGACAGAATCGACCCCAGGGTTTAAGAGAAGTGTCTGATGCTGTTGCAAGGCCATTGCCTATAATATTTGAAAAGTCCTGGAGTTCAGGGGACATCCCTGATGACTGGAAGAGGGCAAGTGTCATACCCATCTACAAGAACTGCACAAAAAAGGACCCAGGAAACTGCAGGCCCACCAGTTTTACTTCATTCCCTAGGAAAGTAATGGAATGAGTCCTCCTAGAAATTATTATAAATCGAATGAAACAGGTGATTGGGAAATGCCGGAACAGATTTACCAAAGGCAAGTCATGCCTGACTAACCTGTTTGCCTTCTACAACAAAGTAACACTTTCTGTCCACATGTGGAGAGCAGTGGATGTTGTTTACCTGGACTTCAGCAAAGCGTTCAACACTGTTTCCCACAGCCTTCTAGATGAACTGGCAAGATACAGATCGGATGGGTGGTCTGCGATATGGGTGGAAAATTGGCTAAGTGTAAGGTTCTGCACCTGAGATGACATAAACAAAGAGCCCAGTACAGGCTAGGATCTGTGTGGCTGAGGAGCAGCCTTGCTGAGAGGAATGTGGGGCTCCTGGTGGACAAGGTGAACATGAGTCAGTAGTGCACTACTGTAGCAACAAAGGCAAATTAGATCCCGGGCTGCATCCACAGGGGCATTACTAGCAGAGATAGAGACATGATCAGCCCACTCTATTCAGTGCTTGTCAGGCCACACCTGGAGTACTGTGTGCTGTTCTGGTCCCCAAAATTCCAGACAGACATGGACAGACTGGAAAGGGTTCAAAGAAGGATCAAGAAAATGATCAAAATGCTGGAGAACCTGTCCTATGAGGAAAGACTGAAGGAGCTACATCTTTTCTCCCTGGAGAAGAGAAAGCTCAAGGAGGACCAGTACTTTGTGGCTATGAAGTGGATGGAGGCTCTGTTCACAAGGAGCCACATAAAGAAGACAAGGGGCAATGGGTAAGTAAAAGTTGCACTGGGTGAGATTTCATCTTGATATGAGAAAGAAATTTTTTACAGTGAGAACAATCATTCACTTGAACAACCTCCTCAGGGATGCAGTAAAGTCCCCATCGCTGTAGGTTTTCAAGATGTGATTGCACAGGGTGCTTGGTAATCTCATCTAGGCTCCGTTTCCCATGAAATGTTGGGCCAGATGATCTTTCAAGGTCCCTTCCGACCTGGACTGCTCTATGATTCTATGACTCTATGATTCTATGACTCTATGAAATAGAAATCAAAGAAAAACAGACATTTCTAGAAGATTAATTTCATTCAGAGGGAGACCTCTGATTAAGTTATTTATTTCACCTAAATGCTTATTTCTTACAATTAATCACATTGAAGAGGCCTAGAGCCATTTCTCAGATTTGAGAGTTTGTTGTTTGTTTGTTTGTTTGTTTTTTGGGGGGGGTGGTGTTTTATTTTGTTTTGTTTTGTTTTTAATTTCAGGAGATGTCTACTCTTGTGGTATTAAACTCCTTTACACATTTTATTTCCTGACTAAATGTGAGAATCCTAAAGGAACTTCTTAAGCTGACCACATGCTTATTTTTGAGAGGCCTGACTGGCTCTCCAGATCCTATTAACATATGTTGTCTGGAAACCCACATCAAGTCATGTAATGTCTTTGAAAAGCCTGAGACCCTCCTGGCTGCTGCTCCAAGGAGTACCACCCTATTGCATGTCCCACGTCCCTGCACCAGTTGTCTGCATGTGTCTGATGCCTTAGGGTTCCCCAGGTGCACCTGCTTTTGCGTGGGCAGATGGAGTGAGGCCTTGCTTGCCTGCAGGCAGATGCCATAAACATCTACATTTACTCGATTCTCAGGCTGAATATCACCCCGTATGAATCTATGCTTCACTTGTAACATTTTAAAGGAAACATCAGTGAAGATTCCTTGTATACAACCAACTTCTGATTTCTCTATCTATCTATTTATTTATTTTTCCTTCTTCTAGGCCTTTGCCTGGTAAAATTTCCACAGTCTTATTTGAATTCTACATGAATAAAAATAAGCAAAAGCACACATATTTAGTATACAGTACATATGGTAGCAGTAGTACCTGAAGATCGTGCTTACTAAGGAATATTTAATTAATCAGTTCATATCTTTAGGCTTAAAAAACCATCAGTTTGTTGTGGTAATAGTAACAGCTGATATATCCACTTGAATAAGGACAGAAATTCTCAAATAGCATAATTCTGAATAGAATTAGAAAGATAATGAATTTTTGTCATGGTTTAACCCCCGCAGGCAACTAAGTACCACGCAGCCGCTCACTTACTTCCCCTCCTCCCCAGGGGGATGCGAAGGAGAATCAGAAAGACAGGAAAACTGATGGGTTGAGATAAAGACAGTTTACTAGGACAGCAAAGGAAAAGATAATAATAATATTGTATATTAATAATGATAATAATAATATAATATAAAGATAAAAGAATATACAAAACAAATGATGCACAGTTTCTCACCACCCAACGACCTGATGACCAATACAGCCCATCCTGAGCAGCAATCACAGAGTGAAACTGAGAGCGATTTCGGAACAGTGATTTCCCAAGCAGCGATCTCGGAACCCCAAGTTCCCGAGAGCCAGAGAGAGAGGTAGGGAGGGAGGGACAGAGGTAGCCCAGCCCATAGGCTGACCTCCACTTATATACTGGGCATGATGTCTATGGTATGGAATACTTCCTTTGGCTAGTTTGGGTCAGCTGTACTGCCCCTCCCAGCTTTTTGCACCTACACACTAGCAAAACCTGGGAAGCTGAAAGTAAGTCCTTGATCTCTTAACAACAACTAACAACATCAGTGTATTATCAGCATTCTTCACATACCAAATCCCATACTGAATCCAAAACACAGTAGCTACTGGGAAGAAAATTAGCTCCATCCCAGCTGAAACCAGGACAATTTTCTTTAAAAAACAGCTTTCAGAGATGTGTTTTTCTGTTGGGTTTTTTCCTAATTTTCCTGATGAAACAAGGGGAAATTTGAGGTATTTTATTGAGCAGATGCTGTGAAAAATGAAATCAGAGGATATAATGTTATTTAATAAATATGAAATGGTGTTACTTTGAGATTTGCCAGATGGTTCTGATACATTTAGTCTAACAAATTCTGTTACGCTGATTGCCTGTGATATTAAGTTTTGGAGAATCACAGTATTTGCCATAGTCCAGTTCCTTAGGGGAACATTTAAAGGAGAATCAAAGGGGAAATGAAAATATTAGATCCAATATAACACACAGAAACAGTAATAAAAAACCAAATAGTAGTAAGATATTGAGAACATCAAGGAATGAAGCAGATAGATAGAACACGGTAATGAGTGAACAAAAGTTGCAAGAATTTCTCTGGTGGCAACACTGTAAGAACTGTACATATGTGCATCTGTGCACATGCACTTGCTTGCCGGGGCAGGAATAATATCTCATAGATCTGATTTACATCTTGTTTATTACTTTGTGTGCAATTTAAACATTACTGGAACCATAAATAAGTTATTATTTTAATCATTATCCTCTGTTTTAATGCAACATTGCTAATGTCTGAATGCTAATGTCTGAAATCACAATATGCATTTTTATTGAATAAATCTTGTAACAGTACTGTTATTTACTGTTAATTTGCTAAATATGCATTAAATACTGTATAAATGTACTTGAACAAGAATTAATACCTTCTTAATTTTTTGCAAAGTACTTATTCAGTGAGTTTCAGGCATCTAGGGAACGATCATAATTCGAATGATAGATGAAAATAATAATAAGGGCTTTCACAACAGACCTAGATCCAATTAATTTCAGAAATGTTTTATCAAGTCAATAGCTAGCAACTAACCAGAAATAAGTTTCATCAAGATACATTGCAATTTTTGTTACACCAGTGTTAATAACATTTGTTCTCTCTATATAATCATGTGTTCAGTAACCATTCTAGGCATTGTCCTTTTGTAACAATAGGAGTAATTAGGAACTATTCTTTATGTATTTACATGGATTACCTCTAGCTTATTCTGAACTATTCCTTTGAGATATCTTCATATGAATGTTAGCCCTAGCTATATATACTTTTTTTAATCCATTATTCCTCAGTTTAATATCAATTTAAACAATACTTGGTAATGTTGGGTGACATTTACATTATTGGTTTTGATTTCTCAAGACAGAAAGTTAGCTTTCAATATGATTATTAGAGCAATGATCCAGAATCAAATATTCACATTAAAGGAGTTATAAGGAAATTATATGTTATTTTTATTTTTATTTTTGGGAAAAAAAAATGCAACTTGCAAATAAGAGAATGTTTAGCTTATATATTCAACGTACAATAAATAAAAGTAGCAAAGAAGAATTTAAAAAGTACATATAAGTACCTACATAAAACTGAATTCTGTTTTTTCTTACTTCAGTGAAGATTTTAAAGTATTAATTTACTTATTAAAAACATTTTTTCTTATATAAATAACTTTAATAAATGTTCTCAGATTCTCAGCATCAACTTACATCTCAGTAAAATTATGTTACTTAAACATATGAGGTAAATTGTACATATCACCATTATAGTGTTGCATAAGCTTGAATTCATCCACCAAAAGTAAGGTGCCCAAATCAGGCCAAATGCAGTTGGTGAAGGGTCAACAAGTGCTGAGTCATTTCCTTTAAATTGTGATTTATATATTTTTAATA
Organism: Phoenicopterus ruber ruber; assembly: GCA_009819775.1. Classification (NCBI taxonomy): domain Eukaryota; kingdom Metazoa; phylum Chordata; class Aves; order Phoenicopteriformes; family Phoenicopteridae; genus Phoenicopterus; species Phoenicopterus ruber. Next base: position 180,607,268 of record CM020215.1, on the reverse strand, counting down.
TATTTATTTATTTATTTATTTATTCTGAATAGCCCAAACTTCAAGTCAGAAAGAGCTGAAAACAAGTTCCTGGTGTAAGGGAAAATCAAGTCAGGTCTGAATGTAATTAGTAATTCAATTGCATGCATTGGATTGACTTTTTTTCATTTCAACTACCCTCTTATCCCTGATGGAAAGTTCTTTTCTTGACACAGAAGAATTTTCCTTCAAATATCTTTGAAATATAGGACTATTATGTAAATCCAAAGTAATAAAGAACGAGAGAAGATGCTAGGGCAACATTTAACACAAAGCTAGCTATGGAAATGTATGTGAAAATGTATAGATGAATGATTTATGTTTTAATTGGGAGGGGCAAAAGAGGGAACTTCTATGAAAACCTTAGATATTCATCATTTAATATAATATTTCTAATATCAGTTGGTAAGAGTGATATTGATTTCTGCCACTAAAATTGTAACTTCAACTGTAAATCACTGTATAACTAATAAGACAAACGTATTTCAGTGTACATTTGGAAAGCCATGCAAAGTACAAAAAATATTTTTAAATGAAAGCAGTAAACCCAATTTTTTTCCTCAAATACATCAATGTATGCATTTTTTAATAATGCCCAAGGGAAATCTCTGAAGGGAAGGTGATGAAAGTTTGTCTTGATTAGTTTCTTTTAATGCATATGTAACAACTTCAGAAAACTAATAAAGGTTAAATACACGTATATCACTAGACCCTTGAAGCACTTCAGCAGGATGTTTTTCAGCATTTTCTCATAGAAACAAAGGGGGAAAATGTCTAATTTTCAAATTTTTGTGTTGTTCCTTGAAGTTTGAAAAAAAAAAAATCACTAAAAATATCTAGTTTCACTCCTATTCAAACAAGTAAATTCCTGAATATATAGGAGGTAGTTTTGAGAATTCAAGATTAGCTTACTTTGATATTTCTTCCCGTCACAGACAATTTATTGTAATGCTGATAAACAGATCTAAGGGGAGAAGATACTCTGGATTATACCTACAAGTTAATTTGTTGCAAGTTAAAACTGCAAAAACTAAAGAAAAAAAAAAGTGTTAATTGATCAACACTTCCAGAACACTTTGGCTATTCGGATTTTTTCTGAAATGCTGTCTTCTGGCAGATTTTTTTCTTTTCAGTTTCTGTTTCTTTTGTTTTGTCTTTTAGCTTCAGCTTTTACTTCCAAAGTCAAGAAAGTTTGTTTGACACTAACAATGAAGATGAAGCAGCAACAGTATTTAGATGCGGTTAGTTCATCTAGGGAGTACCACAAGACAAAAACAAAACAAAGAAGTATCAAAAAGGAGGGGGAAAAAAGATAGGAAAAATATTATCTACCATCTTATTTTCCTCCATGAAATCTCATGGAGGTCCTGCATGACTGGAAACGGTCAATGCACTGGGTGCAGGTGCCCAGGCGCCAGCAGCGGGGGCTGCAGGGCGGCCGCTCTGAGGAGAGGCCGGGGCTGCCCCAGGCCGGACACAGCCGGTTCCAGCCGGCTCCAACCCACCCACCGCAGGGCCCGGCTGAGCCCCGCAGCGAGGGGGTGGTGCCTCGGCGAAAATGTATTTGAGACAGGGTAGAAGATGCTAGAGTGAGAGATGAGGAGGGAACAACAGAGGAAAGAAGGAGGTCAGAGGAGCAGGAGGTACTCCATGGCAGAACAAGCACTCCTCCGAAGGGACTGCGACCTATGGATAAGCCTTTGCTTGAGCAGGTACACCTCCGAAATTACTGCAGCCCATGGGGGACCCATGGTGGAACATAGGAAAAGAGTGAAAAGGAAGAAGAGGCAGAGACAAACCACTATGTCCTGACCCCAACCCACTGTGCTGTCGGTCGCCTCACTGAAGAGATTGAGTGTAACCTGTGGCAATACCAAGGAGGGGGAAGAGAGTTGCTTGCAGTGAAGCTGAGCCTAGGAGAGAAGCTAAGCCTGGGAAAGAGGAAGGAAGGGTGTTTTAATGTTTGTCTTCTTTGTTTCCCAATACTTAAATCACTAATTAAGTATTTATGCTAATTGGCAATAAATTAAATTGATTTTCTCTTTTTTTCCCATGACAGTAATTGGTAAGTGATCTCTCTGTCTCCACCTGTGAGTTTTTTCATCTTATTTTCTGCCCCTATCCTGTTGAGGAGGGCAAATGGGAGACAGACTGGATGGAGTATTTAAATGGAAATTTGAACCTGCAATGAGTGAGACTGGAGCTGATCTGGGAAGTAGGGGAATGCAGAAATCAGTTCCCAATAAAACTCATATAAACATAATTAGAACAAAGACTCTAAAGATCAAAACAAATGCAAATCAGCATTTTGCTGTGCAAAAGAAACAGGAAGGAGGACATTTATAAAAATTAATAAGTGTAAGAACACAAGAAATTTTGGTAGGGAACTCAAAAAAAAAAAAAGCTACTAAGTTATATAGATGAAAAAACAGGGTGAGGGACTCAGTCTCAGAATCTTTTCTTTTAGTAGGATTCCTCATGTTTTCCACATCAGTGAGCTTTCTGTAAAATATTGTTATGCCTGTATTTACGGAAGGTAAAGATGAGGAGCCCAGTAAATATCACTTTACCATTTCTAGTAGAAGGCCACAGACATTATACTGACTGACACTGCAGGGTCTCAGCATTTGTCTGAGCTTGTCCTGGGCTGAGCTGGTTCTAGCTTGTAACAGTTCTCATTCACCGCATATGATATGACAGTATAGATGGGATAGTGTATATGATATATCATATGCTATCCCTAGTTAATCACAGTGTGAAGGAGGCTATTGTGCAGCTTTAGATGGGAGCCCACGGGAAGGAAGACAACTGCGATAGGAAGCATATAAAAAGAAAAGCAAGCAGACTGTAAGACCGGCGAAGAAGCCACTACTACCATGGGCATCAAACTCCTCCCAGCAAGGAAATGGTGATGCTGCTGAGTCGTGGTAAATACTTCCCGCCTCCATCCCGCTTCTTGAAGAGGACTGAAACTGCTGACCTTAGGACCCAGAGGGACTGTGGGAGAATAAGGATACCACCCGAGAAAAGGGGAAGATACTGGGAAAGTTCTGACAGTAATTTTTACCTTTTTTTTGTGAGGCTTTTCTATATTAGTTAGATAATTTGGAATTCTAGAACATTAAAGCATTAATTGGACTAACAAAATTTATTTTATATGTTTAAGTAGCAAGTTCCCTTTTGTCCATAACCAGATTTTCAGATTTTGAGAGTAACAATATCCACCAGTATATTGATTATGGTACATAAAAACTCTGGTTTTATAAAGAAACAAACAAACCAACCTGCTAGCACTATGGGTTTTTTTAGGAGATCACACCAAGTTTTATATGAACCATTATATATATGTACGTGTGCATGTGTCTATATATATATGAAATGGATTTTTTTCCTCCAAGGGAAAAATTAACTGTTCTGTTATTAGTAGGATTAGCTCATATAGTAAACACAGGAAAGCTACTAAAAGTGTGCTCCTTTCTTTTCTTTATTTTTTAAATGTGAAATCAATCAATATTAATCCTGTTGATTACATGCAGTTATTTACAGATTTCTTTTATGAACTGATCTGCGCTACAGTTGCATACAAATAGTTTTTCCAGTAATTGTTTTGTTGATAATTAAATGTTTGGAACTGTCCATTGGAAATTATTGCTGATTATTGAAAGCACATTCTATTGGATTTTACTCTCCCAGTGAATTTCTGAGCCTCTGGAATTTGCTTCTCTATCATGAAAACACTAAAAGATTTGGACACTCAAATATAAGTTCCAAAATCTGCTTTTATTACTTAATTACTAGGAATTTTGAGTTTTAAATATATGGTCTGTGAAAAAATAATTTATCCTTCTGGAAATAATCAGTTCCTTGAGATGAAACTAAAATTTTGATTCAGATTATAAGACTGAATTTTCTGAAGCTGTCATATTAGTCATATATAATAGATTATGTCATTATATTTGCTCTCATATTTATGTACTAAGTATATAACTCAAGATGCAAAGTTTTGCAAAGTGCAGTTATTAGAAACCCTTTTCCCTCTTCTTGTCACATAATTTGTTTTCATTCTGTCTTATTTCTGAAATATTTAGATAGATTATTTAAGCCTCTATATAAAAATCATTCAAGCTTAATTAGTTTATGAATAATCTGCAAGGCAGTTCTGTTTGATGCTTTTCCTATCTAAAAGTAACTGAGCTTACACAGACACCCAAAGCATTAGAAAACTCTGTAAAAAAAGATGGAAGAACTTTTATTATCTGTTTGGTAACTTTGAAGGGGAGTAGAGGATAGAAGGCTGCATACAGTTTACCACATGCTTTGAGCAGCTGTAGAAATCATTAAAAATATTTCATGTATACTTAAAACAAAAAGGATACATTTTTAAAAGAAGTATTCTTCCTATCAAATTGGGGGTCAAACATTAGTATTTTCAAACCTTATTATTCATAGGATCTTCTCTGAGAAGAAAAGGGAAAAAGTTTTAGAGACTATCTAGTTAGGTCCACAGTCCTAGATGTTCCTACACATTCATGAAGACAGTGGAGTTTTGAATATATGCAGGCGTTCTTATTCTATTTGCAGTGTCAATGACTAAGTATTTCACCTCTGCATTCCTTTTCCATGTATTTTATCTTACCGCATTTCATTTACACTTTCTATTGTCTGGTACAGTCAGACTACACTAATCAGTCACTGTCTTTTGACTACAATCAGAAGACTGTGTTAAAACATGTCTTGTATCTGACATTTTAAATTCAGATAATTTTGATTATTCATTGTTTTAAATTATACTTTATGAGGCCCCAGACTGAGTCTTATATGCTGCTGTTTCAAATATTTTCTATAGACCTTTCTTGCATCATTCTGTTTCTTTCTCCTTCAGTAATGACACACTTTTTCTCCTTCAAATTTAATCTCTTTTGTCTTTTAGATTGTAAAGACAAAACAATCTTTATTGGGGATCAATTACTTATCACGGAATAAAATTTAAAGAGTTGACTTTACAATAAGCACTTTGCCAGCTTTTAATGCTTGTATCTGAAGCAAACCTATGGAAACAAGGAATAAAAGGCACATTCTGTTACAGACCCAAAAGAGCAAGCAAACAACGAATAGAAAAATCAATAGAATAATCAATAGACTCAGAAAAGGATGAAATAGAGGATAAGTTAGTCTCACGATTAGTAAGCAGATGACAGTTCGTAATAGCATCTCTAAACAAAACACAATCAATGTTCTTAAATATTTTGTGAAGGAACAAATCTGGTAGCTGAATGAGCATAAACTCATAGAGACTGAAAGTAATGGCTTAAGTGATTGAGGAAATGGGCTAAATATATTTAGAGATGAGCAAAAAACACAGATGATTCTTAGATCATAAGCTTCTTTTATATGATTGAGAAGATTCACAGTGGAGAATATTTAATCTGATTTGATTATAATATAAATTGTAAACTTATTTATAGTGTGATATAACCGGACATCCTGGGAAATATCTACACATATTCAGCAGCTCAAATATGAAAAGATATAGCTCCACTAACTTCAGTAGAATTCCAGCTAATTTTTTAGGAAAAAAGGGTCACTTCTAAACGTAAGTTTTTTGTCTTATGCACAGTTTACACATTATTGCATTTAGAGATTGAAACCCAGATTTTTTTTTTTTAATACTTAATACTAAATGCACTTGTCTTATTTATATGTCATACAAGTATCTTCACAGGGATTTGGCCATTATTGATAGTATTTTTAAGTCATGCCGAATTGTACTTCTCTCATTAAAAAAAAATATTTTTCTTTTCTAAGTGGTATCAGCTCTCTGACTCTTGGAAAACATTTTTTCTTCTAGGCATAAAAGGGAAACAGAATCTGGTTTACATACAGTGAAAGTAATACAGTAGAAAAAATTTGATGTGATGTTGTTAAGTTAATATTTTACATGGATCACGATGGAAAAGCACAACACCGCTTCTATTCAACAAAGCATCTTTCTTTATGAAAGAGCATAATACATTAGAAAGAAATACTTCTATCAGCTGCATGGCCACTTTCTGTCTATTCAAAGGAAAGCTTTCATTTGTATTAGTCCTCCCCCAAATATAGTATTCTCATGGCTCACATCTCTGTACACAGCACATTAATTCTGCAGACATTAGTCTCTTTCATAAATCCGCACTCTCCCTGTTGTGCTCAGCTGTTTGACTTTGCCTGCTCTCTGGCTTCTTCACTCTGACCTCATTCTGCTTCTGTTGTTTCCTCTCTCTTTCTCTGGCCTTTACACTTTCTTCTTTTCCTGAAAAGAAAGGTTGGTCAATGCTGCAGGTAATTTTAGATTCATTTTTTGAAACCTCGGACCCCATATGCCCAAACTGGTATAACAATTATCTCAAGTCAGTAGTATGCAGCAGAAGGTGTAGCTTGCTGTTTACTTATTTCAGTGCCTATGGTCAGGCAGATTTCCAATGCTTTCTGTGTGCCCCTGTCAATAACTACAGGTAGGCAGTCAGGACCTATTGTACTTTTTCCTTTGTGTACTCGTGTTGATCTTTAAACTCATAGATAATGTAGGTTTTAGATAGCAATGGATCTGCCAAATGTTGAGTGTTTCCTCTTTTTGATCACATCGAGGCTGGCAGAAGTTCTGTGTTCACAGCTTTTGGATGGAATGAAGATATAAGAAGCATTGCTACTCTATATGACATGTCATGGCATTTGAACTCTATCAGGAAACAAAAATAAATACAAAACCAAAACCAACCCTGTAAAGTCTCCAAATTCAGATAGAGATTCCCAGTAAAACTGAGTATAGTCTAGTATGAAGATAACTAAAGTAGGGAACTGTTTTCAGTCTGTTCTGAGATCTGCAGATGTCCACATCAAAGGAAGTCTGACTAAGAACATCAGAGAAAAGCTGGGAGGAATAGGACAAGCTTTTCACTACATAGTGAATCCCACCGCATGAGATGATACCCTCTATATTTCTTGCCTGGAAATATAAGAAGCTTTTGGGGAAGCCACATTTTCTGTACATGAAGGCAGCCGGGTTTAACTGTGCAGCATCACGCTGCTGCTGTTACCAATGGAAGTGGTCACACCAAATGATGTGCAGAGCTCACCACAGGTCGCTTCCTGCTGCGTTCGGCCACGACTATGTCCCATACTGTATGTACTGTTGCACAGCAACACCTTGCCCTATGCTTTCATGACAACTCCTACTTTTCAACAGGTTCATTTGTCTAAAACCAAAACCTAAATAGTCTGTTACAGATATTAATTAAAGAAGAACCTGTGAACCAATTTGAACTAAAGGAGAATTTAGTATGAACTTCAGTTCCTTAAACTCATTGCCATCATGTGTTACCACACTGTTTAATTACGTGCCTAACAAAATGCCACTCCAGTAGCTCGAGTAAATGTTTGGTTTAAAAAAAGGAGATGTTTTTAATAAACTTCTGTTGGAAACACTTTGTGACTCAGCCTTCCCCTGTTAGGTGTCAAAGTTCAGTGTCCAGTGATTTGACATTCAGTCATGGACACACAAATACTGAATTGGGTACCTGACACAGGTGGATAGAATCTCCCTGTTGAGGCTTCTAACCCACCTATCTACTTCTAAAATTGTATGGGACAATTAGGTACTCAATTTAGGAGTACATGTTCATTGCACATCTGAAATTAAGGTGCAAACTAGAAACCTAAGTTAATCAGAGTAGATCTCATAGTTACTTCACAATCAGATACTCCAATTGTTATGTCAATGCTTTTTTTTTTTTTTTTTTTAGGGATCTCATAAAGGTTAAATTACTTGTATATATCTTGTATAGCCACACAGATAAAAATAAGAAGTGCCATTTGACTAGCCTGTTCAGCTTTTTGTCACACATGTCATTTCCTCAAAGAGAGGTAAAACACATCAAAAGGTGCATGAAATTTGCAGATATGCTAACAGTGTATAACTTTGACTGCAGATGATCAGCTAGATTCAACGAAAGGATCATCCATTTGTTCCAATCACTTAGTTATTATCTATATCTCTTTACTGAGAGATAACTTGAAATGAAAAAGTATTGCAAGTGCAATTTTTCCACTTTGTGCTACTGTTTCACTGAACTTAAATCCAGTTCAGGCAGTATCTGAAATTATCTGATATTTTTTACATATCTAATTTGGAACATAATTTCGTACATATACAAAATCAGTAGACTGTACATGAACATACATATATATTTGTATGAATGTGAGTGAGTATATACTTACATTTAGATTTACATTGATATGATGGAATTGATATTCCTTCCTGCAGCTCTCCAGTCCATCTCCACCACCTACCCTGTTCAAATACATGTGCCTACTTTTTGGTGTAGAATAAACCTTGTATTAGCAACTTGGATCAGTAAAATTCAATTTTGCCTTCATTGCTAAGCTAGCTTTGTAACCAGGATTTAAGTGTATACAGCTCCTCAGGACCTTCAAGGGATGCTTATAAGGTGATATTCTCTGATTACATTATATCCTCTAGCAGTTCGGCAGGGTGATATTAAATCTGCATGTGATTATTAAGTTGCTTAAGCAGCCATTGTTCTTCTTTTTGTTCCATTATAATTCTCCATGTATTGCTCCTAAAGCTGATCATTTTGTTTTGGTAAGCAAGGAAATACTACAATCCTTCAAGAAGCTACTGATGTGGTACCAATAGTTACTTCATTTAGGACAACGTCAACAACATTATCTAATAGTATCATTATCTAATACAAAGTATCTAGTATAAAGATGCTGGTACTGTATAAGTCTCGATCAAAGATAACAAGATTTTTAAAAATTATTATTATTATTATAATTATTAAAATAAGTGGTTTTTACTAACAGTGCAAATGTATAGATTATTCTCTAGAGGCTGAAACGTGACTTGTTTTAGTAGATGTCATATTACTACTATACAGTGCAAGTATTTATATAAAGGGCCACTATAATCACTACCAGGTTTCAAAATTCATATATGAATTACTTTCTTAAAGGAAGAGAGCATTTAGAAGAAATCACTTGAATATATTAAAAGTTATCAGCAGATTTATTTATGAGGAAAAAAACAAAACAAAACAAAACACATCAGTTTTAATCTCATTGCATATGATCTGGTTTTGTGCCTTTTCTCCCCCTCCCCCCTCCCCCCACCTGGGATTGTTCTATACATGTGTTCAGTCCTACACCGATTTTCAAGAGCCAGGTAAAAAGTTTCTAAATAACCTTTAGCTTTGTATGGCGCCCCCCTGAAAGAGATGTTCCCAAAATAGGTCAAAACAGTTTCAATCTGCAAGTAAAGGAACAAAAATTCTGTAAAATGAATGTTGTCATGTTTGTTTGTCAGCAGCTTACGCCATTTTCCTCCCAGAAACAAGTAGCATGTCACAGATATTTGATTAATGAATAAAAAATTAGAAGTTTCAAAATTGTCCTGGAAATCATGACGTTGATTCCCTTTTAGCTTTCTTAACAATTTTATTAATATTATGCACAGAGCAGAATTAAACATAGCCTTGAAATATTTATTTGTAGAAATATATACATATTTACCGTTCCAGAGCTGCTGGATATTACTAACTAGAAAAACACTCAGGTGCAGATATTCTGGTAAAAATGCAAATAGTTTTGATAGCAGCGGTTTTTTTTTACATGCCGTGCCAGGTCCTGCACTTGGGACACAACAACCCCAGGCAACGCTACAGGCTTGGGGGGGAGTGGCTGGAAAGTTGCCCGGCGGAAAAGGACCTGGGGGTGTTGGTTGACGGCCGGCTGAATATGAGCCAGCAGTGTGCCCAGGTGGCCAAGAAGGCCAATGGCATCTTGGCCTGTATCAGAAACAATGTGGCCAGCAGGAGTAGGGAAGTGATCGTCCCCCTGTACTGGGCACTGGTGAGGCCGCACCTCGAGTACTGTGTTCAGTTTTGGGCCCCTCCCTACAAGAAAGACATTGAAGTGCTGGAGTGTGTCCAGAGACGGGTAACAAAGCTGGTGAAGGGTCTGGAACACAAGTCCTATGAGGAGCGGCTGTTGTTTAGTCTGGAGAAAAGGAGGCTGAGGGGAGACCTTATCACTCTCTACAACTACCTGAAAGGAGGTTGTAGAGAGATGGGGGTCGGACTCTTCTCCCTAGTAACAGACAACAGGACAAGAGGAAATGGCCTCAAGTTGCACCAGGGGAGGTTTAGATTGGACATTCGTAAAAATTTCTTCACTGAAAGGGTTGTCGGGCATTGGAACAGGCTGCCCAGGGAGGTGGTGGAGTCACCGTCCCTGGAGGTATTCAAAAGACGTTTAGACAAGGCCCTAAGGGATATGATTTAGTGGGGGATTTGGTAGTGATAGGTTAATGGTTGGACCCGATGATCTCGGAGGTCTCTTCCAACCAGAACAATTCTATGATTCTATGATTCTATGAGGTATGATTGTGTTTATCTTAATGATCACTTGGTTTTACCCAATGAAGTTGTAGCAGATTCAAAAATCTGTTGCCCCCCTGCAGAGAAGTCCACATTTGGTGTTTTGTGATACTGGCAATCCATATCATCATTGCTTCCTCTTGCTGTAGTATTAAATGTGAAAGAAACTGCATTCATGGTAAATATGAGGAGAAGGCATCCTTCAGCAGAATACCTTTTGCATACTGAGACTTGGGTCTGCTGTATGAATATACGAATCTACCAGACGAATTCTTCATAGTACTACTACAGTTCTTAATCTGAGTATGTCACTGTCGTTCATGCTTTTTAATCTGTAGTGCAAATGAGAACATAAAGTGATTTAAATTGCCAATTATTTTGTTTATTTGTGTTTCCCCTTAAGCACTTTATACCAAGCATGCTTGTGAGAATAATTACTAAGTTATATGTATTTTCTTAGTCTCACAATATAAATAAGCTGAATGATTCCCTTTATGTGGATGAATTTCAGCTAATGGAACCCCAGCAAAAGGATTCATTATAATCATAATTAAGGCACAATACCCTTCTAAAGAAAAATAATTTAAAAAAAACCAAAAACAAGGAAAACAACCCACAAGAACAGGAAGAAATCCAGTCTAAGGAGAGAAATGAAATAGTTAACGTATTGTCATAAAATAGCTCTGCACTCATTCTGTTTCCTGTGCTTCCTACCAACTGATTTCCAAGTAGCTATCAGTAAAGTTCACATCAATGCAAGTAATTTGTATTCAACGTCAAGGTCAGTGTCAGAAACTGCAGCTATGATACCCTGTCAAAGAACTGACTGAGACACGAATCAATAGAGATACATCTGCAAAAAATGCCTGGACAATGACTATCCGCTAGTACAACCAAAAGTTGAGTTGATGAATGGCCAATATGTTATAGACAAAAATTACTGCCAAAGAGGAGTCATACTGTCAGGTAGAAATGGTAGACAGGAGGGATGTGTGCTTTATTTTTTTATCTATCTATCTATCTATCTATCTATCTATCTATCCACCCATTCATTCATTCATCCATCCATCCATCTATCCATCCATCCATTTTATTACATATATTTACAGTTATATAAATCTATTCTATTGTAACTCTCTACTTTTCAAATTTTGTATATAACAATAAAACAAAATTATTCTCTATTAATCTTGTTTTCAAAGTTCATTATTCTATTCATTCACACAAATAACTATGACCCCTTCATAAAACTTGTAGAATAGAAAAGTTTTTCCCAAAGTGTTTCTGAGATCTATCTTATATTCCAAGGTTTCTGACTCCTGTCTGATGCTTTTTATCAGGAGTTGTTAACTAATAGTGAAAGGATTACTGTAGAATTCAGATGTCATCCAGTGATGAAATACTACTTGCATCAAAACCAATACTTTAACTTAACTGTACAGGGGATAGAATTCAAGGCTATAAACACAAAATGTGATAGGCAGCAACAATACCCAACATTTTGGCTTCTAGCATCTAATATACAGCAAGAACTTTTTTTTTTTTTTTTTTTCATAATTCTTGAAGCGAGGACCTGGTAAATGTTCAAAACAGTGTTCTGGAGAGTCATGGTCTCTTTTCTATGATTCTTGTCCTTACCAAACCCAAGCTATTTATTTTTGATTCACAGGACAGCTTCAGAAGAAGAAATAGGTTCAAGAAGAACCTATTTCTACACTGGTCAAGAAGAATAGTGTTCGAGGTAGAGAACTGTTTTGTCTTGTGAGAAATGTGGAACAAGTCATTTCAGCAAAAGAATTTGGGCTTCCTACATCTAACGCAATAGCTTTACAATTATCAGAATGTTTAAAGGCGTTCCAGAGTTTCAGCTATGCTGGTAATAATGAACACGGGTAGCTAAACAGAGATAGCATTACCATTTGCTAGCTCTTCAGTAGGAATGAAATATAATTCTGCATTAGTAGTTTTGCTTTCAGCTACAAAATGTAAAAAGAGAAGGAATTTCTTGCACGAAGTTTGCAATTTTAGCTATTGCCTTGGTACGTAATTATTTTTCTTGGCTTCTAGTGAAATGTCTGTTGACATTAAGGAGATAATTTAACAAATAACATTTCTTGTAAGTGTATACTTAAATCCATCTAGGTAGATTTTTGCTGTTATTTCCAATACAACAACAATAGGCTTATCAATAATGATCTCCATATGACCCATTGTTAATACAGCTCTAATTGACAGCAAAATGGAGAAGGGCAGGGCAGGGCAGGGCAGGGAAGGGAAGGGAAGGGAAGGGAAAAGAAAACGTGACAGTATGATTTGTGGATTTAGTCTTGTTAATGTCTTACATGCAAAAAGTGAGGTAAAAGAGCATTCAACTTGGGTTTTATTCATGTAAATTGTATCTAATTACTATCTCTTTATGAGTCACAGAAGAAGTTGAGTGACATACAATAATATTAGAGTTGTTTTTCTCCTCAAAATATTTTGAATTATATACTATATTCTAATGGACAAGCAGCTGTCCTTTAATACATGTAAGGAGTCACTTCAGATACTTCTTTTTCATACCCATAATGCATAGCAATGAATATTATAATCTGTAAAAGTTTTATTAATTGTAAGTTCATTGGAGGAAATGTAAGATTCTTGCCAGCTTCAGTTAGCATAAAACGTTCGATAAATGTACAATATTCTTCACCTTTTAATTATTGTTTATTGAAAACAATTTCTTGAAAAAATGTGCTAAATAAATCAACTTTTAATCTGTCATAGACTAAGCACTGGCACTGAGCACATAACATTGATTATATTTATTCATGTAACCTTAAAGACCGAAATTAAATCATATTCTGACAGTTGTTCAGAATACTTAAAACAGTTATTGTTGATCCCTCTTATTAATTATTCACAGGATCTTTGGCACCACTTGGATATCCACTGAAGTAATAAAAAGATGTTGAAGGTTTCCTAGGAGGCTGTCTTTTCTTCTTCCTCCTTCCTCCTCTTAAATGAAAAATCCAGCTTTCATTGTTTGTTGTTCCCTTATATTGAAAGTTTGACTCATTCAGTCTGGTAACAGAAACATAAACCATGAATAATTAATAGTACCAATCTCGGTTCCTTCATATTGCTGAATAAAGTAAATGTACATAGATTTCAACCAGTAGGAGAAAAGATTTCTGATGATCATCGGTGTTAATGGTCTATTAGAAGACTCAATGTGGTTTCTAAAGAAGCAAGAAGTTGGTGTAAATTGAGTGAAGATAATTAGCATGTACAGGCTATGCATTTTTATTTAAAAGACCAGATCACTGTTGTCAAATGGTTCATGCCTTTTAAAAATCTCCATCCAGAAATGGATAGTATGTAAAGAAGAAAAGACCTGTTTGTGCTAATATTCTATTACATTGTGTATGTCGGCCAAAAACAGCAACCAGGATTCAGGGTCAATATTCTGGTACCCCTCTCTGGAATATTATGTAGTGCTGTGTGTATTTCACACAAGGACAGTATCAAGGCCATCAAACTGGAAAGAAATGAAGAGAGTAGCAACATATTCTCAGTGACAGTCCTGTGAGCTGCCATCCAGCTTGGCTGCGGACTGTTTGATCTCCTCTCGTGAGTGGTGTCCTTGATTTAGTCTTTTTCACTGACCCACATCTCTGAAAAACAGCTCTGCCAGTGATCTACAAACTCCTGACCCAACTCCTACTGTTCATAGTACTCTTGCGCAGTCAAAGGCATCTGGCCTGACCTTTTGCCTTAAAAGGATTCAAAAATGACTCATTGGAATAAAAGGAATTAAATCAATGATCTGTGGAAGGACTGGTTACACATCCTGGAAGCCTGTAATTGCCTAAATGGATTGAGTAAAGAAGAAAATGACAAACAGTAACTCCCTAGTGGTCTTCGAATTACCAAAAACTTGACAAGAATATTAAAAATAAACCCTAACTTTTAAAAATATATACTCTTGATGATCCTCAATTTTTATACCTCAAAGGTCTCCAGAAAGAAAGTCAGAGCCTTTATCCTGTTTTAAAGACTGAGGAAAGTGTAACAAGAGACTGAAGACAAAAAGTAATGCAATCTTGTGAGATTTAAAAAAATAAAATTATTTATGATCTAATACATTATAATAATATCTTTATTATTTGTGCTATGTTGATAAATAGATGAACCTAAATTTTATATAAATATTTCTCTTTGTACTCTGGACATTTTTTATTTGCTTCATTGCTTGCTTGGTTCATTTCACAGGTGTGTAGCAGTACTTAAACAGGGTCTTAAAAATGCTGAGTTACCCCCCCCCGCAAACACCAAATTGAGTTTTGAATAAACTATTAAAATTATTTCTAGAAAGCCTTGTTTGCTTGCTTGGGGTCTTGCTTATTCTTTAGTCATCAAAGTTAATGTCGGTGCACCTTCATCACTCTCAGCTGCGCTTTATGTATGTCAAAAGGCACTTTTGATGGGATGTAGCTTTATGATAGCTATAATACCTCTCCATAAAAAGGAAATCTATTCTGACTAACTTCAGCATCTGACTTCCTCTTAAATAGTTGGCATCTTGGGTGAGATTCATTTAATCTCTGGAATGTCACATTAGAATCTTCCCTAGCCAACAGAAAGAATAAGTGCCTCAGGATGGTAATTTATCTCAGTGCAAATGAATACTCTAAATAGATCAGATGAAGTAGTCTCTGGAGAGGACTATAAAGCAATTCCATGGTGACATTTGAGACCACAGATTTAGACATCTATGCTTTAGAGCTAGCTGTCTTTCAGATGTTTGAGGTTTGTTGATACAACTTCCACCTCCGCTATTTTTCCCTCTTAATAGATGCTTAAAATGAGACACTCATTTTAAGTGTTTTCCCTCCTAAGGTCTTCGGAAGTACTCATTTTCATTGACTACATAGGCAATGCAGGCACTTACTTTCACAAGATGCATTTATTCTACCTGATATAATGAAGCTGTCTCTCAAGAATATAAGTATACTTCTTCCTCTGTGCATGTGCGCATGCACGTGCATGTATTTTTGTATGTGTGCCTGAAGAGAAAGTGACTAATATATTCAGTATTTGATTGTACCTTCAATAACATGTAAGAAGAACTAATCACAACAAAATATAACTATTAATTTTCACTAAATATGGAAGCCTTACATAATCAGTGTTTTTTTATGAGTTTGCAAAAGTCAAATTTATCATTAAGAGGGACTTATAAGATTATCAGTGAAATAAATAGTGTACATTCCTGTGACTATATTTGACAGTACTTCACAGTTGTTGTGTTTTTCTTCCCCTAATACCTAAGGCATGTAGAACAACTGATTATCAGCCTATTGATTTTCATTAAGCTAAAGTCAGGAAAGTATATTTTGAGGTAGAGTCTGGTTTACATTGCAAATGATAGTTAAAGAAAGGGAATCATTTGAAGGATATTGAAAGATACTGTGACTTGTTGACATACTTTGTACATGAATACACAAAGGTTAAGAAAGATTTCGGGACCTGGAAAGTGCACCTGCAATATCAGTATCAATAATAATAACAACAACAACAACAATAAAGACTTATTTCAAACGTTATTGAATTCAGGGATATCCTGAATGTGTGTGATGAAATAATGGAAGTCAAAATTCAGTCTTTCCTTCTCTTATAATCTTGAAACCTCTACTCTGAAATTTAGTTGATTTTTTTTGCATGATTATTGAAAACTAACATTTTCCAACAGCATCTTAAATGGTACTGAATGTTTGATCTAAATTAAGAGACATTGAGTATGTTATTTCATGAATACAGAATGCTTTTGATAAGGACCTTAACATTTTTGTTGAACAACTGTAAGTACAAATAATGAAAATAAAAGATAAAATACATTTGCTACAAGTAATATAATTCATAATTCAGTTATACTTTGTACCACTCAAGTCACACTACTCATGTTAGCTGAATATGGCACATCAGGCGTCCATAAAGTAGAAAAGTGTTAATATTTTCATTTTACCAAAGGAAAACTAAAGATTCAGAAAGACTATTATGCCTCATGCAATGCTCCAGATCAAATGAATAGTACATTCTTTAAAGTCACACAGGAGACTGGCACTTATTTAGTACATTTTATAACCAGTGGCCTATGAAATAGCAGATAATATGTATAATTGCTGGTCTAGCATTTTAATCAAGCTGCTAATACACAAAACAGGGGTACCTTTTCCTTCTCTAGTTATGTATTTGAACAAAAAACATTTTGACTGCTGAGTTATTTACCGAACTCAGTACAGTCACATTAATTATAAGTTCCAAGGCTATTTCTAGCACATTGGATCAAAAAGACTTGAAATCAGAGATCATGAATCCAAATAGCCATAAAGTGATAGAGGCTGAACTACTCACCTCTCCCAAAGCACTGCCAAGTCTTGGTCTTCCCTAACATTTTAGAAATAATGTACTTCTCATAACACAGTTAACGTAGGATCAACTCCAGATTCAGACATCAAATTTAGATGTCTGTTAGGTGAGTTAGCTATGTAACCTCACAGTATAGCCAACGAAGACATTTGCAATCAATAAAACCAAAGGAGTTCAGAAATTGGTTATTGTCATTGCAAACCAGACAAATAAATTTTGTCAGCATCTAATACAACTTTAGGCACTGTGGGAAAACTTTTTTGGCTTCCAGATTTTAGCTCAAAAGACACTTATAACCATAAGTCTTATGAATATGCCTATACAAAGTCTGTAGGCATCCTAGGACACACAAAAATGGCACTAGGTTACTATGCTGAGGTAACTAAATCTCACAAATGTTGTGTGAATGTAGATATGGAACTCAGTCCCCCCAGAAATGCCTACAGAAATTCTTTTGAGAAAAAGCCAGTGGAGCCTGTATCACTATTCAGCATGTTAAAGATTTAGATATGCATTACTTGGGTTTAGATTATTATATTATGCTTAAATTATCACTGGCTTTCACTAATTTTTTTTTTTTCTATCTTTGATATCTTACTTTGCTGTTGTTGTACATCCTAATCCAGGGTGCCAGCTGCCATCGAGAGCACTGTGTGACTGAAATCCCTTTTGTTAACGTAAACCTTGAATATGCACTTTGCAAAAACAAGACATTTGTGACCTCTTGGACCTCCAGAGCTTTGGCTGGACAATGCTGTAAAATTATATTTAGTAGGTCTACTGTTTTTCTCTTGGAGTCACTATTTGCTGCTACTTCATTACTACCTACAGCATCCTACAATGAGAATTATATATACTGAAGCATACTTATTTGTTGTTTTAGATTATTGGCAGTCTTTTATTTTTCAGAACAATTTCACATTTTTGAAAAATCACTGTGACTTTCTACAATTTTAGTTTACATGATATAAAGATCCTCTGCTCCCTTCTTACAGTAGTTGATGGTGAACATTACAGAATGAAAAATCATATCTGTTTTCAAAAAGAATTTCCAAAAGTGTTTGAGAAAGGGAAGGTTAGTTGGTGACTCTTATTTGTATTGTGTTGTAATATATAATTTATTAGTAAGTATTTTCTGTATTGCCTGTTCTGGCAGTTCAAATTATTCTCTTAAGTTCTGAAAAATGTAATTTCCTTTTTAATGTATTTAACTCCAGCTTTCTCTACAAACATATAAAAAGTGAAGGCTATATCATGTCAGCATTTTGGGCAGGCATATAAATGCTATTGAAATCAATTGGCGTTTTACAGAAAAATCAGTTGTAGGACAATGGGAGTGAGTGCACATTAAGTGCACTGTATGAATTTATATGACAATGGCTACTCTTCACTGATTATCTATAGAACTTCTTTGAAATTGGAGTAAACTGACTCTCACAAAAGCACAGGCCAAAGCGCATGCCGAAGTCTGTATTTACAAAAGAGCATTATTTAGTTAGGTTCCCACATTTATTTAGATTCCTAAATGTGCTTCAGGTTGGTAAATGAGTTTCTAGGCTGTGATAAAATCTACACAGTACCTTCATGTTTGCATATGACAGGAGTCTTGAGATTCCACGTTTGGTGCACATCACATGTCCACGTTCCTCCTCCCATGGATTAAACACATATAATACACCATATGAAAAAAAGCAGATCCATATTAAATTCTAAAGATTTCAGTACTGAAAATATCAGCATAATCACCTTCTAAATCTTTGTTTAGAAGTGACAGTTAAAACATGAACACTGTAACTGACTGCGGGAAGCTAAGCAGGAGAAATCAGAACTCCTTTTGGCACTTAAATCTCGTCCATTTGAAGATGCACCAAAAAGTGTTAGGTTATTTAGGACAGACATTTAGCTCAGCTAAACTGAGAGTTATTAAGTGTCATGATTCAGCCACAGCAGGTTATGTGGAGACTGTGAATGATTGTCCAGGCAAAGTGAAATGGGATTGAAATCCCTGGGAAGCAAAAGCAGACTGCTCAGACAGGGAAGGGCTGATTTCACCTGAGATGTAGCAGCTGCTTCCTTTTGGGGTTCGTTTGCTATCTCTCAGCTGTTTAGGTCAAGAGTGTGCTGCTGCTTCTCTCTTCTTATGAAAACACGTGTGGCTTAATCTAAATTTTTCAGCTGCTCACAGGAAGGGAGCGGGGGAGGATTACTCATGCAATCAGAAAAATTGTCAGGGAAAAAACTGAATACTGCTGTGTGAGAGTTAAGACGAAACTAATAGTGCAGAGACTAAATGGACTCAAATACCAAAATGCTTTAATCACAGAAATATGCACAGTTTTGCTAATTACATGACTTTCCTGTCCCTTGAGGGATGATGGCTCTCTCCAGGAGGAAGGTCAGTGCAGCTCAGCGCAGCGGTCACAGTTGTGCAGTGCACCGTCCTGGGGCTGGGCTGTGGCATCCTCTGGATGTCACTTCAGTGCCCTCTTCCGCAGCCCTGTCAGTTCTGCCTTGGGTCCTCTCTCTCCACCCCGGAGTCTCCTGTCTTCAGTCTCTCCTTCCCTGTGTCTCCAACAGTACCTCTCAGAGCTACTTCCTATGTGTCTCACGAAGACCATCTCCCTCAAATGTCTCCTCAAGAGACTTTGATTATGTGATTTGCTTTATCACTGGAATAAAATCCTATCTCACTTGCGTCAAGAGTCTTCAATTAAAATCTTAATTTCACTCTGCCGAGCTGTAATGTTCTGTTTTATTAGTGACTAACTATGGCTGTCCACAGCTGCAGGTACGTGTCATTCCTTGTGACATTTTAAATTACCTTCTTTATTTAGAGCTGGATAGAAAACTGAGGGTCAAATCTAGTTGAAAGATGCAATAGCAGTGCAGTGTGGCTTGAGGATTCAGTCTCATTTTCTACTTTCAACATATTGATAATTTTTTCCCATCTAATTTCAGTTATTTAGGAATCAAAAAATAGTTGAACATTTCCACTCTGCCAAGTAACGGAAGAGGAACAAAGTGTAGCTGCCATTACATTTTATATTTTAAAATAAATTTCGTAATCAAAATTAGAATTACTTACAACGTCTCTTATTTCATAACTAGTGCTGCTTAATTCATCTTAAAATTGTATTCTGTATTACAATGTGACTCACTGCAAACAAGGAGAAAGATTAGAAGTTTTGAGTGGGGTTTTTTTTATACTAAAATCTTTTCTTGGATTTACACCTTACAAACTTAGGAATTTCTTCAAATGACAGAAGACGTGGCAAGAATTTTGGATTCTGAAATGAATTCAGTAAAAAGACAATGATATGAATGACTGAATAAATGTGCCTTTTGATATACTTCTTTTTTAATCAAGGGCACTTTTTTATCAAGGGCATCGTATACTAGATTATGTTCAGACATAATTTTAGAAGAGAGAAGAAATATATTGGGTTGGAAAATGACTGTCAAGTGATCTTTTTTTGAGGTTCACTAACCAAAGGGTGCATATATTTTGCAATTCTTGGACATGTGATTAGGAGCTTCACAGTAAAAAAGACTTTTGCTAACATCTCTATTAATTACTGAAAAAAAAATCTATCTTCTTAAGCTTTCCCATACCTCAGGCTTTCATATATATCATCAGTCATTCATAAGGAATTGTCCATAGCTTGGTTAAATGTTTTTTTGTTTTGTTTTGTTTTTTAAACTGCAGAAGGGGTATGAACTGTGAATGTTCTTTTATGAATGTATCTCATAATTTTCATTTAATATTTCCTATGTTTATAGAAAAAGTAAGTTCCTTTGCAAAGACCTTATAAAAATTTCTTTCAAGCTTACTGATTGCTTCTTCTTGACTTGGTTTCAGTTCACTGTTGTTCTCAGTAATAACTCTGGCTTCTGATAACCTATTTTAACATGTATCATGCTTAACCAATCTGATTGATAGCCTTCTATGATGGCATGACTGGCTGGGTAGATGAGGGGAGAGCGGTGGATGTTGTCTACCTTGACTTCAGCAAGGCGTTTGACACTGTCTCCCATAACAGCCTCACAGGGAAGCTCAGAAAGTGTGGGTTGAGATGAGTGGACAGTGAGGTGGGCTGAGAACTGGTCGAAAGGCAGAGCTCAGAGGGTTGTGATCAGCAGCATGGAGTCTAGTTGAAGGCCTGTAGTGAGTGGTGTCCCCCAGGGGTGGGTACTGGGCCCAGTCTTGTTCCACTCACTCATCAATGACCTGGATGAAGGGACAGAGTGCACCCTCAGCAAGTTTGCCGACGATACAAAACTGAGAGGAGTGGCTGACACACCAGAGGACTGTGCTGCCATTCAGAGGCACCTGGACAGCCTGGAGAGTTGGGCAGAGGGGAACCTCACGAAGTTCAACAAAGGCAAGTGCAGGGTCCTGCACTTGGGGAGGAATAACCCCATGCACCTGTACAGGTTAGGGGTTGACCTCCTGGAAAGCAGCTCTGTGGAGAAGGACCTGGGAGTCCTGGTAGGCAACAAATTCACCATGATCCAGCAACGTGCCCTTGCGGCCAGGAAGGCCAACAGCATCCTGGGGTGCATTAAGACGAGTGTGGCCAGCAGGTCGAGGGAGGTTATCCTCCTCCTTTACTCAGCCCTGGTGAGGCCCCATCTGGAGTACTGTGTCCAGTTCTGGGCTCCCCAGTTCAAGAAAGAAGAGGAACTACTGGAGAGAGTCCAGTGGAAGGCTATGAGGATGATATAGGGGACTGGAGCATGTCTCCTCTGGGGAGAGGCTGAGGGAGCTGGGGCTGTTTAACCTGAGGAAGAGAAGACTGAGAGGGGACCTCATCAATGCTTATAAATATCTCAAGGGCTGGTGTCAGGAGGATGGGGCCAGACTCTTTTCAGTGGTGCCCAATGGCAGGACAAGGGGCAACAGGCACAAACTGGAACACAGGAAGTTCCGCCTGAACATGAGGAAAAACTTCTTTCCTGTGAGGGTGACAGAGCCGTGGCACAGGCTGCCCAGGGAGGGTGTGGAGTCTCCTTCTTTGGAGATATTCAAAACCTGCCTGGATGCAGTCCTGTGCAACCTGCTCTGGGTGACCCTGCTCTGGCAGGGGGGTTGGACTAGGTGATCTCCAGAGGTCCCTTCCAACCCCTACCATTCTGTGATTCTGTGATTCTGTGGTTATATTAGTAGGCATTTTGTTACAAAGCTAGCTATTGATTTTTGCTGGAGGTGAGTACACCAGTCTTCAGAGATGTTTCATGAGACACACACACACACGTATTAAAGATCGGCTTGCTTAAATAGACATACCATAAGTGTGGAGTTTCCTCATCTAACATTAATCAACTTAAAATCATTGCCTTAAAATC
Source organism: Phoenicopterus ruber ruber (assembly GCA_009819775.1). Taxonomy (NCBI): domain Eukaryota; kingdom Metazoa; phylum Chordata; class Aves; order Phoenicopteriformes; family Phoenicopteridae; genus Phoenicopterus; species Phoenicopterus ruber. Next base: position 180,585,054 of record CM020215.1, on the reverse strand, counting down.
AGGTATCTAATTCACACTAGACATCCAGGTCTGCATCTGTAGTCAATGTACAGAGTCTAGCATTTAATTTCTTTTAAAAAACATCTCTGTGTAATAGTTTTGAAGAGTCTAATTAAGTCACTTTAAATTTAGACATTAGTTAATTTGGATTACTTTTTCTGAATACGGGATTTACTTTAGTTAGCCTTAAATGAACTGTCTAGTCTATGCTTAAATTAAGAAATCCTCAGAATACCACTAGCCTAAACCCCCTCTTTGGCTTCATTAATATTTACGCTCTGATCTAGTTACACACACAGAAGTACTGTTTTGACAACAGTGAAAAGGGTTGACTGGTAAGAGTCACTAGAATATATTTGCTAGAAGATACAGTTCTGCCATGTGTAATGCAGCTATCAAATAACCTCTCTGACTATTTTTATGAATATGTGATTTGCTATCCCAAGAGAAATTATTACATGTATTATTAATGTAAATGATAGTATTGTCAGTCATCCTACATTAATTTCAACATTCTGCACTATGATAAATGTGTGTGTGTGCATACACGCTATTTTTCAGCGTCCGATATTTCTCCTTTCAGTAATATTTGAAAACACATACAAAATATTGCATTCAGAATCAGTTAGACTCAAAACAGCGAGGATTCTTTCAAAATCAGAGCTTGTTTCTAAACACAACAAAACAAATCATAGATGAAAAGGATACCTAAATAAAATTTATGCTTAGTTCCTGGAGAGTGATATAGAAAAACACTGTCAAACTTGCTTAGTCACTTGAAAATACTTTAGACCCTAAAACTGAAGATCATGAGTATGCATGCATTTACAGCTGCAAATGTCGAGATAAAATACAAACCAAATGCAAAAGAGACCTAATGTATTCAGTGTGCGTAGAACAAGCTGTACTCTGCATTTTTTAAGTCTATACTTTGTTATTTCAGTTACTTCACTTAAAATCAAAGGTTTTTGAATAAATTTTCTAGGAAAATATTTCCTAAGAGATCAGGAGACTTGGATTTAAATTTCTGCAGTTGCATTCTTCACATCCCAGGAGATTACCACAATCACCAAACCACCAGATATTTTATTTAAATGTATGTCTTTCATATCCCCCACTGAAACCAGGCATTGTGCAGCTGGGAGTGCCAGAGACATGGCATCAGAGGTAGAGCAGATTATAGAAGAGCTAATTATATTCAATGTTGTAGCCAAAAGAGTGACCTGTTGCATATACAGGGTAGAAGTAGACTAAAACAAGATTAAATTAATATTTGTTTGTTTTACACCTAGACATAAGTAAACTAAAACAGTCCGTTAAGCATTTTGTAACACTGTGTCACAATCTGTAGCATTTTGTAAGATATGTAATATCTGCAGTATGTAAAATGTTACTGCAGAGGAGACTTGCAGCATAGGTCCACAAGCAGGGTTCAGGAAAATATATGCAAGTAGTAAAATCTGTGAGAGAAGAGTAAAGGATGTAGAGTAAGCAGGAACAGCATTTGGCAAAATGATAGCAAGTCCGGGTCCCAGAAGAAGATCACCTTTATCCTTAGCAGATAAAATCACCTCTTTTCTGTTGAAGAGAGAGGCAAGATGGGAAAGAATGAAGATTCCCACTTTGGTTCCAGCTTCCCTTGTCGAAGAGTTCTCAGATGTGGCCATCTTGACCTCGGAGAGTAAGACAATCAAGGGCCATAGCTGTCAATTCTAACTATACAGTATCAGCTCCGTGTTGTTGCTGATTTAGGTTCTAAGTGTTAAGGACTGTTTCACATATGTAGTAATAACAACCGGTAATGAGTAAGAACTAAGACTGGCAATGTTTATTGCTAATGAATAGCAACCCAGTATATTATTATCCTGAATTTTAAAACTGGCCTCATCTGTCAATCATTTTGATCACAGTGATTTCTAATTCCCTAACTGAATGTATGTGTACATGTTATATGTATATATCTTTTGTGACCATATATGTAAAATGTATACACATTTATTAAATGTACACATTGCACATTTGCAACATATATTCAGTTGTAACAATTTTCTTGTCATTTTAGAAACCAGGCTGAGGGGAATCCAAGGTCCTAGTACAGCCCTTTTTGGATATAGCTCTAAAGTTACAACAGGCGAGTGCAGACATGGTCACCTCGGTTTATTTGCATTCAACGCTGCATTAGGTAGTGTCCAGTTATATTACAAAACCAGGGTCTTACAAAGTAACTGTTCTTGTCCTGCTTTCTGTGTTCCATGTGGCTGGAGGTGAACATCTAAAACTGTCTCAGCAAAGATATGGATGCTGCTATAGTGCTAATTTAGGTATCCAAATAAACTTCTGTTTGAAATCTCAGGTCCTCGGGTGTGTTACGTGTTTCGTTACTCTCAAAACACTGTCATGAGCAAAAGGGAACACCATTAATATGCAGAATTGACTGTTACTCTTATAACAGTGTTTTAATCTAAATGACATAATTAATGTAGGAAAACCTCACCAACATCAATACAGTTTAAAATTGTTACACAGAAATGATTTCTTTGTATCTACCCCTTCTTTCTGATCTTATGTTCCCTTTGGGTCCACAGCTTTCCTCAAGAAGATGTGGGGAGAGGATTAAAACAAGTTGTCAGCATCCAGAATTCTTTCCTGGGAGGAACAAGATGATTACGGTGCTCTTCCAAATAAAAAATTTTTGAAACACCCCCCCCACCCCCCCCAGCTTCCCAAAATTCCAGTGAACTATTTCACACAATATCATTCCTAATTCTCTGGGTCCTAAGTAGGACAGGAGTACGAGTCACATAATTCTGCTATCTTAGCTTATGTTTTTAGAAGTGAGGTGTCTAAGTCAGTGTTAAATACTGCTTCTTGTTTTATAGTCAATGGAGAAAAATATCTGTGTTGAGAAATTGATAGAGACCTTAAAACAAGTGCGCTTTACACTACATGAATCGTGGTCTGAAGGTATCTATTTCTCTGCATTGATTTAAAAAGGGAAATAAACTGAAGAGCTCAGATTTAGACATCTAATTTTTAGATATTTAAAGTTAACGTGAATATCATCTTTAGTTTGGAATTGCCTTAGATCAGATTTTTTCTGTCATTTTCAATTATTTGTTTCAAGCTGTTGTTTGTTTGCTTATTTTTGTGTAAATTACATATAAAAGAGCACTATTTTACAGGGAAACTTTCTACTCAGCAGTTTTCAGATGAAGATTTCAATATCTTTCTAAAGACTGTACTTTATGATATAGTTTGTGTTATGCTAGTCATTACGTTATCATAATTCTCCTTTCTTGTCCTAGAATGTCTAAAAGTATTAATCCATTTACAGTAGTGCTAAACATTGTTGCTATTCATGTGGGGAACAACAGGCTAATAGGAAAGAAAAATTCTACACTGCCATAACTAAAACCCAAATTAAATAATAATGTGTAGTTGGAACCATCCCGGTTATAGATTTTTTCCTCCAAATCTATTTTCTTCAAGGTTTTTTTAAAATTGTTTAGACAACAATGACATAAAACTGAAGTATTCACACTTATGTTCTGGGGGCGGGAAGCAAATTCATAATATATTGGTAATATACACCTATACTATATTGGCATCCAGCATGAACTGAAGATTTTTTTCCTAGTCAGTACATAAATGATGTATCATAAAAGCTAGTTGTTTAAGTGTCTGTCTATCTTTCTAATTCAAAGTGAAAGAAGCTAGCAATGAAAAAGGATGATTTAATGGAGAAGACCTGAGAAAGTATGTCTCTACTGCAATCTTACCTTTTCTTCTAAAATAAAAACTTGGTATCCATCTTGATATACCATATCTGTGATTTAAACCTGGTAACTGTATGTACAGCAGAACTATCTCATCTAATAAATGTATGATTGGTTTTCCTTGAGTAATTTCATTTCCTGAAATATTGTGATCAGTCTCTATCAAGACAAATGCCCATCTTCATATGTTTTTTAAATGATCTTCGTGTGATGTGATTATAGCTTATAGGAATGATGAAAGAGCTAGTTCAGATAGTGTTAAAGACTTCCAGCTAATCATTACAAATCTGAAATCTAAGCTGACTTTTAGAAATTATTTAATCTATATTGGGATTTGTTTGACATTTCAGAACTCTTAAGTGCGATACAGTCATGCATCTCATACAGCAAGTTGCAAGTTAACTGATTTGATAAAAGAATTGTTCTCATTTTCTGAAATAAATTGATAGTTCTCTTCCTATCAGGACCAAATACAGCTGAAATGTAGATTGAAACACCCTTCTGTGTTTCTGTGTCTAAAGGGGAAAACAGCTTAAAGAAGTAGAACACTTTATAAGGGGGGCATCGAGAATCATCAAACAACCTCAGTTCATACATATTGCTTGGTCCTGAGAAAAGTTTGGGTAGACTGGGTTCTGGACTGACAGCTGAAAAGAAGTTTAACATTCTAGGAAATAAATTTTCTTTTTGTTGTTTCATTTCTGCTGCATTCAGGGAAATAGGATTTTGTATATTCTCTATAATAGGTAGTAATACATAAAAAAAAAACCTCGTACCACAGCGAATTCCTTCTAACTGGAACAGGTTAGCTAATTCTTTGAGCTAAAAAACAAACAAACAAACTAAATAGAAAAGAAAAAAAGACTTATCTTAGTTAATAGAAGCATACTCAATTTATTTCCCCATGTTCTTTTTCTTTCAATATAATTAAAGTGTCTTTTTTTTTCCCCCACTATGTATTTTCTAATTTGGCTAGTAAAAATAAAAGGGAATTTCACTGTCCTCCTTTTATGTGTTGATAATACATTGTAAGAGCTAATTCTGTGAAGAAATAATAGTGACACTTTTGCACTTTTAGTATTATAAAAAAGCATGGTGTCCTTTGTCTTTTACAACGACTTAAGAAATATAAACATGTAGAGTACTATATTTTTTCTTATTATCCTTACAGGGAGTAGAGTAGTTGTAATCTCATTATTTCTACAGTATGGCTGCAAGTATATATGTAATATACATGTGAATTTTACTGACGTGAAAGAATATATTTGAGTAATCTCATTTTCTCTGCTATGTGGTTGTGGGATTACATGTACAAAAATTCCATGACTACACTTGGTGATAAGATACATAATATTGAAACTTGCAAGCTTGTGCTTTTAATGAAGTTTGCATTAGACAAAAGAACCAAAGTTTATGATCAGCCATTTCAATGCACTTGAAATAAATAAAGAATTTCCAGGAGAACTTATTGTTGCTGCACTGTGATACCTGTTTTATAAATTTTTTTTCAAAGTCACATTCCTCCTGTCAGTCATTAGCCAGATTATGAAGAGCCAGAAGTTGATAATGAATACGAATTCTTTTTCTTTTTTCTGATTATGTTTAAATCTCCCATGTATGTCAATATACAAAATATGTGTAGAAAACTTTTTCTTAGGTTCATGATTGTTTCTGCAGCAAGGAAAATTGGGATTTTTTCTCAAAGGATGCTTTGTTTAACATATCAAGAAATATTTCAGAGCTAAAATTAGTGTCAGTGGTTAGTGCTTGTTTATTCTTGGACATTTTTGCTGTCTGCCGTCTTTGTACATGTATGGTGTCAACACTGTGATCTCAGAAGTATTCGCTAATTTTCACTTACATTATTATTACATTGGTAAAAAATGGGCTGGATAAGTAAGTTATAGGGTGGGTGCAAAATTGACTGGACTGCTTGGCTCAAAGAATCACAGAATCTTTTAGGTTGGAAGAGGGCTCTTGAGATCACCTTGTTCAACCCCTCTGCTCAAGCAGGGTCACTTAGGGCAGGTTGCTCAGGGCCACGTCCAACCAAGTTTTGATTATCTCTACAGATGGAGCCTCCACAACCTCCCTAAGCAACCTGTGCCAGTGTTTGACCAATCTCACAGGAAAAAAATGTTTTCTTACATTCAAGTGGAATTTCCGGTGTTTCATTTTGCACCTGTTGCCTCTTGTCCTATCACTGGGCGCTGCTGAGAAAAGTCTGGCTCCATATGCTTTACACCCTCCCATCAGGTATTTATACATGTCAATCAGAGCCCCCTGAACCTTCTCTTTCCCAGGCTAAACTGTCCCAGCTCTCTCAGCCTTTCTTCACATGAAAGATATTTCAATCCCTGAAGCCCTGCTCTGGCCTTGCTCCTGTAAGTACATATCTTGTACTGGCAGCCCAGGACTGGACACAACACTCCAGATGTGGCCTCACCAGTACTGAGTTGAGGGGAAGGATCACCTCCCTCAGCCTGGTGGCAATGCTTTTCCTAATGCAACCCAGGAGAGTGTTGGCCTTCTTTCCTGTGAGGGTGCGTTGCTGGCTCATGTTCAACTTGTTGTCCGCTAGGACTCCCAGGGCCTTTTCCGCAAAACTGCTTTCCAGACTATTGGTCCACAGTATGTGCTGGTGCCTGGGGTAATTCCACCCTGGATGTAGAATTTTGCATTTTCCCTGGTCGAACTTCATGCGATTCCTCTTTGCCCAGTTCTCCAGCCTGTCCAGGTCCCTCTGAATGGTGGCACAACCATCTGGTGTATCAGACACTCCTCCCAGTTTAGTATCATCTGCAAACTTGCCTAAAGTGCACATTATCCCACTGTCCAAGTCATCAATGAAGATATTAAACAACATTGACCTCAGCACAGTATTGTCCCCAATATTGTGCCTTATGATTAATCATGCAAAGTCCTGCTGGCAACCAGTAACTAGTAGCATCCCTCAAGGATCAATACTGGACCCAATACTGTTTACTGTCTTCATGTATGATAGGATGGAGTGCACTCTCAGCAAATTTCTGAATGACACCATAGTGTGGGCAGTGGTCAGTATACTGGAGGGCAAGGCTTCCTTGCAGAGTGACCTTGACAAGCTGAGAAATGGGCCAATAGTAACCTCATGAAGTTCATGTAGGCATATGCTAACTCCTGCAACTAATTCTGGAAGTATATTTCTCTTTGTAGAGAGCTTACAGTCAAACACAGACTTCTGCAAATATATTTTTAATCAAACAAATCCTACTCTTCCAAAATAAAATCCAAAATTTTGAGTGAAGCACTTTTAAACTCATATAGAGTGCGTGAAGACAATAAGAGGTATCAGAACAGAATTCTTAGCAAGCAGTATAAGGAAACAGCTAGGATCAACATACTGAGCACAGAGCCACCAGAAACCAGCCAACGGGAAAGGTCTTTTTAAAAATAGGCTTAATTTTGAAACCTAACTTCTCTAGAGGAGTCATTTAAGGACTAATTTAACTATTTTGGCATTGAAGAGCCATTGATCAAACAGTACAGGGAGCAGGGAAGAAGATCTAGGACTCCTTCTGCTACCAGAGAATTCATAACTAAGACATTATTTCCTATCCTATTTCCTCCCTCTCTAACACCAGAGGCTTTTATTCTTTCCTCTCTATAGATTTGGTCAGATTCAGAGTAAACTGGAGATTGTTCTGTTGTACCTGACTGCTATTCTAGTGGCTTGAGAACTCTGTAGAAGGGTATAGGCTTGCATTCTTCTTGTATGAGTGTTGTAGCGAATGATCCACTATATAAAAGAAAGCACTTCTATTTCATCTAGTCAATTTAAGACCTTAATTGCAGAAAGGGTTTGGGGGTATAAATCACCATACCACGTAACAGTGTTTTACACAACTAGATACCCAAGTTTGAGAGACAATGAGAGATGCTCCCATCTGTTCACCTGTTATCAATGGTGTTATGTGTTCAGATCTGTGTTCATGCAGGAAAAAAGAAGCGGGGGAAGGGGGAGAAGAAAAATAGACTAGGTGTTAAGATTAATAGGAACAAACTTAGGATAATTTATTCAAAAACCTTTAGGATAAGCAATGTGATAGTTCAGTGTGAGCTACACAGAAAATCAAGGTTAATCAGAGAAACTTCTATTTTGATTAAAAAGGCTAAAAGTAACAAGAATTCCATCTTTCTGTACATTTGACATGGAGTGGGAGAGAAGAGATGTCAATGGGCTTTTACCATGCTTTGCTGTAACGGAAACAGGAAGGAATCATAGAGGAAACAAGAAGGTTTGTTACTTTTTTCCTAGCAACCACAGTAAAAATACACGGTACTTGAGCCCCCTTTCAAACAAAAGAAAGCGATGGGCATTTATAGTCTTACTTGTTAAGCTTCTGAGATAGTTGTGCATATACCATGCATATTTAAGAATTATCTGAAAGCATAAAATGCTTATATGGGCTGCTGTGTTATCATTCAGGACCTAATTCTACATTAAAGCTTATCCACTGCAGTGTTGTAGCGGTACTAGTAGCAGCACAGGTGCAAATATTTTGTTTCAACAAGATACAAAAGTTACTGTTTTTCCCAGTACAAGTCAGGCAGTGGCAAGTCACATTTTACACTGGCAGAGGGTATATATAACAGAGTTTGCTGTGGCATCATGACAGGAGCGCAAAATTCTCCAAGGTCTACCACCCACAAAGATTTTGTCAGATAATCCTTGTATTGTTGAGCTTTCTGTTTAAATTCCTATAGCAACGACGTTTAACAATCTCTCCTATGTGATTAAAGAAATACGTGAAGAAACTATGTATAGGTCTGAGTTCAGACACCCGAATGAATTACATTATAGTCTGTGCTTGTATTTTTTCACTCCCTATTTTCTCCTTCTCCTCTTTTCCATGTTTTCCCCTTCCCTCTTCTCTGATAACAATTATACAGACACTACGTAATAGACATGCTCCTCAATTTCCATGAACAAAGTTTAGAAACATTTTATTTTTATTTTGGTTTTATTCATATTTATTATTTCATAAATCAGGCAGTTTAGAACATTTAATGTTGCACATAAACTGTAAAAATTATATGGCACTTAAAGGCAGTTAAAAACAGAAGTTAAAAGCAATTACTATATCAGTTAATTTAAAAGCATTACATAAATACTGCAGTTAATAAAACTTACTATTTCACTTTCTTTGCAAATAACTCCAGAGTACAGTATGCTATAAAAGGTAGCCAAATATTATAGGGATCATTTTTCTTAATTTTCTATTCATTGTTACATAGAAGTTGGTTCTGTCCTATTTGCCATGAAGATTATTTAAGCTATAAAGTGATACACCTTTTAGAAGTCGTGTTTTCATACAATCATAGAATGGTTTGGATTAGAAGGGTCCTTGAAGATCATCTGGTTCCAACCCCTCTGCCACGGCGCAGCATTCAAGACGAGTTTGTAGAAGAGACCAGCTGCCATGTAAGGACCTAACAGAGGTGTCTAGATCTTCAAAACTTCTTAGCACTTCTAGTTAGCTGTTTGGAGCTAGGTAGCCCTTACCTAGCTTTTAACTGATTAGAGCCAAACAAATGTGCTGAAAATATGCTAATAATTGATTGCAGTGTACCCATGTCCATCTGAAGGAATAGACGTGCAACCCTTGCCTAAAGAACTCCACCCTTGGGACCTGACTTCCAGGTTGAGCTTTGGGCCAGCCTGAGTGATTGGCCTGCAACGTAGGCCAGGGAAACAAGCTCCAGTAAAAAAATAAAACATACACAAACTCTTAAACCAGGTAAGAACTGAAGAGCCTGGATAAACTATTACAATGCTAACTATATTTTTGCTTTTTTGTTTGCACCTCTGTATATTTGTAGTTCACCAAAAGAATATCATGAGAAAGATTGCTCTTACAGGTGTCTATGTCCAAACTAGAGAAAATACTAAGTGTTTAAATACATATTTGAACTAATTTTCTAGCTCAGTTCTACAGAATCACGATAGCCACAGAGAAAGATTTGGCTCTCTACCAGCCTTTCTACAGGTGTGTTTTTTGGTTTTTGGTTTTTGTTTTTTCTTTTCTTTTTTTCCTTTTCATTCACTTTTGCCGTGCCTTGATCTGTTTTTCAAAGTTTCTACTTTTCCTGCATTCTCATTTATCTTTGCCAGTCACTGCAGTGTTAACTTTCTTCCTGTACTTCCATTTGTGGAGATCGGAGTTAGCCAGTCATTTGAGGGAGGGGAGATTCACCTCAACAGGTTTAAAGGTCTGCAGCTAGGCATTGACTGCCTCTGAGCCAGTGGCTTTAGCCTCTCTGTACGGTCAATAGAGAAAAGTAAATCTCTCTAGAGTAGGACTCTGGAGTGTCAGTGGAAAACATCTCACTCCAACATAGTTGCTTTAAGTGGTTCATATGAAACACTTATTCAGAATGCATGTTTCAAGGCATTTTCTGCTCTTCTAAGGTGACTAGGTCAGATAAATATATTTGCAGAATAAAAGGACTGTGGCAAAGTGTTTGAAACAGAAAAAAAAGACGAAGTGAAATGAATAAGTAGTCAGACAAGACATACAGTATTTAAGAGCCAAAAAGTGGCTGCTGGCAAGGATCTTTTTAGAAATTCGGAGAAGACAAGATATAAAATGGATTTATTTTTCTTCAGTGTTTTGGTGAGAAAAAAATGCTAAAGATTGACATTCTTGTGCTCACTATTCTAAACAAAAAAATGTTTACAACTTTGTTTTGCTTGGAGCAGGGAGAAAAGCAATATTGTTAAGATTATAGTTCCAATAGTAGGGAGTTTATATATCATCCATGGTCTTACATATGCTTCCATAAGTATTTTATAAAAAGTTTCACCTATAAATTATTATCAGCAAAGGTTTGTCAGCTCTACTCTAACTAATCCTTCTTGAATTCATAAACTAAAATCAGTCACAGTTAGAAACTGTGATACTGTTTACACTTGAATCCCATATATGTGGGAGTTAGGTGCTCTAATATATGCAAAAGTGGACACCAAAATTCAGTGTCTTAAGCATGAACTAAAATCTTGTATGATATGTTGTTTCTTGTTAGTTGATCAGGATTTCTGTCTCCCATCTCCTTCAGGCTATGTCACTGTGAGCGAGACACTACAGACATAGGAACAGAATGAAAACATGACAGTATCTGAGTCTAGCTTGAGCACTTGGATGGGAGAAGACCCACAGTACCAGAGCTTTGTTTCTGTTTGTTTTTATTTTCTAAACTTCATAAATATATACAGAGAAAGAGAGACAGAAAGAGAGATTGACTGACTCTATGACGCAAAATATAAAATTGTTATGTATTCAGAGAATCAGGAAACAAACCCCCACATATATCCTCTTGAGTGGTATGTTAATTAACCCTGATTAGTCTTAGAATAATTTACATGAACTAGATCTGACATGACTGAAATATGTAGCCTTAACTTGTGATTTTTTTAAAAGTCATTAGGAGATGGAGAAGTCAAACTTCATCAAGAGACATGCCAAAAAAAAATCTGACCAGAACATCTCCCATGGTTCTTTATAGGTACTCAATTACTCCTTGACTCTTCAGGGGTAATTTGTGGTACTTTTAGGTTCATTCCACTATTTCCCAATCTGCTATTTCAAATTTTGATCAGGTGTACTGAGTCTGGCTGGGATGGAGTTAACTTCCTTCATAGCAGCCCATACATATGGTGCTGTGTTTTGAATTTGTGACTAAATCAGTGTTGATAACAGAGCAATGTTTTGGCTACTGCTGAACAATGCCTGCACAGCATCAAGCCTCTGCCCCCACCCCAGTGAGAAGCCAGCAGGCTGGAGGTGGGCAAGAAGTTGGGAAGGGATACAGCTGGGACAGCTGACTTGAATTGGCCAAAGGGATATTCCATGTTATATTACATCATGCAGTGAAAACTAGGGTAGCAATAAAAACTGGGGTAGAGGAAGAACGTGGTGGAAGTATTTTGGCTTCCAAGACGGGCTTTGCTCTAAGACAGGCTGGGCATCAGTCTGCTTGTGGGAAGTGGTGAGTGATTCCCTTTGTATCACTTGTTTTTCTTCTCTTTCCTTCACTAACTAAACTATATTTATATTGACCCATGAGTTTTCTTGCTTTTGCTCTTCCTATTCTCTCCGTTGTCCTGCAGGGGCGAGGGCTGAGCGAGTGCCTCCATGAGTGCTTGGCTGCTGGCCAGGGTCAACTCACAATGTCAGGCAATGTGATTATATACCCAAAAATATTATTTGGAAACTGTGCATCACATACCGCCTGAACAGGTCACTTGTGTGGCTGGCCAACCCCACTGATTAAATAGGAGGCACTGCAGTAGTCTCAAGTAAGTTTCAGGAGAACCTGAAACTGCATATTTAACAATTCAAGCCCCATTGTCTGTAATCAGTCCTTACATGCTGTCATTAGAAGATCATCGTGATATGCAACAAGTAGTAAAAGTAAGTTGCCTTCTTTGGCAAATTCAAAATATTCATTTTGGTCTCTGGGACCTCATGGTTCTGAATGATTCATATCAGGGGGAACTACCATTTCTGGTCTTCTGGTACTCATCCATGTCCTGTAAAACATTCCTTTATACTTTCCAAATATCCTAAATACAGTGGAATGATCGCACTTAGCATGCTCCTTCTTTTTCCTTTTTGCAGGAGTACTTGATTTTTATTTTCCCTTCCCTTCCCTTCCCTTTCCTTCCCTTCTTCTTCTTCCATTCGTGAAAAGTCTTTGTTGAATTCTTCCAGAAATGTCAAGTCTAATATCAGTTTGGTGTCTACTTCTGCTTTCACTTGCAATCTCTTTTGCCCAAATGTTTAAGTGAATTCACAATTCCTGCTTTTTCTGTTGTTTAGTGAAATATTTTTCCTATGATTTATGCTCTGTTGTGATTGACCTTGGTTGAACGCCAGGTGCCCACCAAAGCTGCTCTATCACTCCGCTTGGTCCACTGGAGATCGCTCAGCAATTACCATCATGGGCAAAACAGACTCAACCTGGGGAAAAATTAATTTAATTTATTGCCAATCAAATCAGAGTAGGATAATGAGAAATAAAACCAAACCTTAAAAACACCTTCCCCCCACCCTCCCTTCTTCCCAGGCTTAACTTCACTCCCAATTCCTCTCCCTCGTCCCCTCGAGTGGCACAGGGGGATGGGGAATGGGGGTTGTGGTCAGTTCATCACTTGTCATCTCTGCCTCTCCTTCTTCCTCAAGGGAAGGACTCCTCACACTCTTCCCCTGCTCCAGCGTGGGGTCCCTCCCACGGGAGACAGTCCTCCATAGACTTCTCCAACGTGAGTCCTTCCCACGGGCTACAGTTCTTCACGAACTGCTCCAGCATGGGTCCCTTCCACAGGGCACAGTCCTTCAGGAACAGACTGCTCCAGCGTGGGTCCCCCGCAGGGTCACAAGTCCTGCCAGAAAACCTGCTCCAGCGTGGGCTCCTCTCTCCACAGGTGCACAGGTCCTGCCAGGAGCCTGCTCCAGCCCGGGCTTCCCACAGGGTCACAGCCTCCTTCGGGCATCCACCTGTTCCAGCATGGGGTCCTCCATGGGCTGCAGATGGATATCTGCTCCACCATGGACCTCCACGGGCTGCAGATGGATATCTGCTCCACCATGGACCTCCACGGGCTGCAGGGGGACAGCCTGCCTCACCATGGTCTTCACCACGGGCTGCAGGGGAAGCAGCTCTGGCGCCTGGAGCACCTCCTCCCCCTCCTACTTCATTGACCTTGGTGTCTGCAGAGTTGTTGCGCTCACATCTTCTTACTCCTCTCTCTGCTGCTATATTCCTGCAGCAGGTTTTTTTTCCCCCCCTTCTTAACTATGCTATCCCAGAGGCGCTACCACTGTCGCTGATGGGCTTGGCCTTGGCCTGTGGCAGGTCCATCTTGGAGCCATCTGGCATTGGCTCTATCGGACATAGCGGAAGTTTCTACCAGCTTCTCACAGAAGCCACCCCTCTACCCCCCCGCTACCAAAACCTTGCCACGCAAATCCAATACAGCTCTCCTAAAGCAAATATTTTCTAAATTATATCTATTTATATCAGTATTACTTTGAAAGATGGCTGAGATTTTACACTCGTAATGTACATAGTCTGTAGTTCCAGAAGTTATTCTAGATAAATGTCAAATCCTTTATTATTTCAGGAGCATAGACTAAATCCATAAATTTATAAAACAAATTTTTACTCAAATATGGTTAAATCTGCTATAAAAAGCAGAGATTTGTACGTTTATCCCTCAGAGATATTTTTTCCTATGTATATTTCTGCTTATTTCAAGATCTTGATGAAAGGGCAGTTAACATGATCATTCCTCAGATGATTCATGAGCTTGAGCTCCATCTTTCTCCATGGAAAATATGAAAAAAAAAATCACAATTAAATAAAAGCCTTATTTTAATTACCACTTTTAAATCCAGATTGAGCCCATTCCTTATAAGGTACTTAATGAACCACTTAATTTAGGAGCATAACCACCCATGATTCATGATATTATTGACAGACAAATATTGAGAATCTCTAGGGAGAACTTCAGATTTTAGGTGGGCTGCTTCTCTCCACTATTTATATGGAAAGTTTAGAAAAACTATGATTTAGGTAATTTCCTAAAACTCACAGGGAATCAATCTAAAATGATTATGTTGGTGCTAAAGGAATTCTGAAATGTTGAACAGAATGGATCACACATATATAGATTTTATACTGTGAAAATCAGGAAAGCAAACGTGAACACATGAAGATTTTAAAAGTTCACTTCAAAATTATATTATATATTAAATAGTAGAAAATGAAAGTCAGGCCATATGGTATCAGGCACAGTACTACTAAGTGGCTGCTGATTTAGAGCTGGTATTAGCCTTGTTCAGATTAAGGGCACAGGGATTCTAAGCTTCATTGTAACACTTACATATACTGGTCCGGTATGGAACATAAAACTGGAAATATTCTTAACTGAAAACAAAAAATCTAAATATTTTTCTTTGGTATCACTCCCACTAGGATTATAGTATTCTGCAAGTTAATTTGTACTTTGTGCCAAATCCCTTTCATTTTCTTTGTATCATGCAATGTATCTTGTACCCCTAATGTGACTGTATTTTCCAAATGACAAAAGCACATTTGCTTGTGCTTCTCCTCCTTTGTACAAAGCTTTCCTGGCAATAATAAAATGCCAAAACTACTTTCATATACTTTTTTTGCAAGTGACTTTGCAGATTCAAAACATTCTCTACCCAGGGCCGCTATAGGGATTAATACTGAACATTGAGCTAAATTTTGAGTTCAAACCTTGCTGTCACTGAGAACTCTAATCCCCATCCCCACCACCACCAATAAAACAGCCATGCCCTACAAAGATACACTCAGTTGCAAATTGTTCTGCATTTTCACTGATATAGAGATTGTTCACCCCAATGTAATACACAGTCCCTATAAAATTATCCCTTTTCTACCTGCCTGATAGTAGTGAATTGATAAAGATTTCAACCAATGTATTCCTGTACATCTTTCAATCAGTGTATTTCAAAACAGTAGAAGATTCAAAGTGCAGGTCAGGAAGGCATCAAGAACATCCTTCATCTGAAATTTATGAAAGACCATATTTTTTGTTGCTCCATGATAGAATTTAAGTTTGTCAGATCATTGCTCATCAAATTATGTTGTCCTTCATCTTATACGCTGTTAAATTTTTGCTTCTCAAGACCTTGTACCTACTCAGTCCTCAACAGGAAAAAAGAGGATATCTGACTGATGTCCTTTCTCCTATGTAGGGTTACAAAGAAATTCAATTACTGATTGGAAAAGACTACTGAAAATACTGGTAAACAGGCCTCATAACTATCCGCTAATATGGCAAAGGCTGTCTGAAAACAATCATCATGGGATTTTTTTAACTTGATTAGCACATTTGATAAAACACTGAATCATATGTGGAGTGATTTAACTGTACTGTCTAGAAACTTTTCAAATGTGTTTAGTAACATGACAAAACATGCTTTGCATAATAAAAATAAACAAACAGAAGCTAAAAGTCCCATTTCTGTCTCACTGGCATATTGGCAAAGAAAATTCCAGATCTTCAGAGAAAAGTGATGTAATTCCACACATTTTGTTACTTTGTTTTAGTAATAAAACACTTTCAGAACATGAAGTAGGCAACCAAGAAGAATTACAGATATAGGTGTCCTGTAATAGCTGTTGTACAGCACATTTGCATTATTTTTTCTTGGTTTCCATTGCTCAGCAGGAGATTGATTATATTTTTCCCCAGGAAACATGTTTGTCTCCATTAATTGAAACATAAGGTTTGAACTTTTATCCTTTTAGCGTTATTATGAAGTGGAAACAATCTAAGTCTCATTGTTCTTGTAGGAACTGATAATGACCCCCAACAGGTGGTAGGATAATACTTTTTCAATTTAAAAGACTTTTGGTGAGCTTTTGAGGGGAACTGTATCACGCTTGGTAATAATATCCGTCAACTGAAACTCATCAGGGAAAAACTATGTCTTTGTCCTTTAAAATTCCCTTCACTGGTTCATATATCAATGTTTGAAAACTGTCATGTTTCACAGAAGATAGTGTTCAAAGAATGAAGATGTTACTAAGTTATCTGCATCATCTGATTTCTAAAGAAAAAAGTACATAGAGAACAAATTACAGACTCATAGGAAAATAAAAGGTCGATGTGTGGTCAAGATTGTGAACATACTCTGTTCGAACAAGACAAAATTAGGACTCAGTTTAAAGTGTCTGAATTATGGAGTAGGTATAAGCTCTACTGAGTTTGTAGTAACTCTTTCTATCACACATCCCTGACAATACATTTTAGGAGACTAAGTAACAATGAGGGCCGAAATTTTGTGGTATAATGGTGTTCCTCTGGAAAGAGTAGTTATTTGTACCTGTCTACCCATTTTATGATTTATCTCTATGATGCTTGCTAATGTCACTCAGGTCTTTCAGTTGTACAATGTGCCTCTCATGCTCACCTTTCCCTGGGCAAAGCTTCATTCTCACGGGAGTGCTGTACATGGGAGTGCCTAAAATAGTGATGGATGCCAGGCATTACATGTGATCTAGAGCATTCATGAGGCTAGGTATCTCTTGTGGAACAGGCAGAATATCATCTTCTCTGAATCACATGTATTTTCATAGAATCATCACAGAATCACAGAATGGTAGGGGTTGGAAGGGACCTCTGGAGATCATCTAGTCCAACCCCCCTGCTAGAACAGGTTCACCTGGAGCAGGCTGCACAGGACTGCGTCCAGGCGGGTTTTGAATATCTCCAGAGAAGGAGACTCCACACCCTCCCTGGGCAGCCTGTGCCAGGGCTCTGTCACCCTCACAGGGAAGAAGTTTTTCCTCATGTTCAGGTGGAACTTCCTGTGTTCCAGTTTGTGCCCGTTGCCCCTTGTCCTGTCGCTGGGCACCACTGAAAAGAGTCTGGCCCCGTCCTCTTGACACCAGCCCTTGAGATATTTATAAGCATTGATGAGGTCCCCTCTCAGTCTTCTCTTCCTCAGGTTAAACAGCCCCAGCTCCCTCAGCCTTTCCCCAGAGGAGAGATGCTCCAGGCCCTTAATCATCTTTATGGCCTTCCGCTGACTGTCTCCAGTGGTTCCTCACCTTTCTTGAACTGGGGAGCCCAGAACTGGACGCAGTACTCCTGATGGGGCCTCACCAGGGCAGTGTAGAAGGGGAGGATAACCTCCCTCGACCTGCTGGCCACACTCTTCTTAATGCCCCCCATGATGCCGTTGGCCTTCCTGGCCACAAGGGCACATTGCTGGGTCATGGTGAATTTGTTGTCTACCAGGACTCCCAGGTCCTTCTCCACAGAGCTGCTTTCTAGGAGGTCAACCCCTAACCTGTACCGGTGCATGGGGTTGTTCCTCCCCAGGTTTGGGTTGGAAGGGACCTTTAAAGGTCATCTAGTCCAACCCCCCTGCAATGAGCAGGGACATTTTCAACTAGATCAGGTTGCTCAGAGCCCCGTCCAGCCTGACCTTGAATGTTTCCAGGGATGGGGCATCTACCACCTCTCTGGGCAACCTGTGCCAGTGCTTCACCATTCTCACTGTAAAAAATTTCTTCCTTATGTCTAGCCTATATCTCCCCTCTTTTAGTTTAAAACCATTACCCCTTGGCCTATCACAGCAGGCCCTGCTAAAATATTTTTCCCCATCTTTCTTGTAGGCCCGCTTTAAGTATTGAAAAGCCGCAATAAGGTCTCCCCGGAGCCTTCTCTTCTCCAGGCTGAACAAGCCCAACTCTCTCAGCCTGTCTTCATAGGAGAGGTGCTCCAGCCCTCTGATCATTTTTGTGGCCCTCCTCTGGACCCACTCCAACAGATCCATGTCCTTCTTGTGCTGAGGGCTCCAGAGCTGGATGCAGTACTCCAGGTGGAGTCTCACCAGAGCAGAGTAGAGGGGCAGAATCACCTCCCTCGACCTGCTGGCCACGCTTCTTTTGATGCAGCCCAGGATACGGTTGGCTTTCTGGGCCGCAAGCACACATTGTTGGCTCATGTCCAGCTTTTCATCCACCAGTACCCACAAGTCCTTCTCGGCAGGGCTGCTCTCAATCCCTTCATCCTCCAGCCTGTATTGATACCGGGGGTTGCTCTGACCCAGGTGCAGGACCTTGCATTTCTCCTTGTTGAACCTCATGAGGTTCACCCGGGCCCACTCCTTGAGCTTGTCCAGGTCCCTCTGGATGGCATCCCGTCCCTCAGGCATGTCAACCGCACCACTTGGCTTGGTGTTGTCTGCAAACTTGCTGAGGGTGCGCTCAGTCCCACTATGTCATTGATGAAAATATTAAACAGTACTGGTCCCAATACAGACCCCTGAGGAACACCACTTGTCACCGATCACCATCTGGATGTTGAGCCATTGACCACTACCCTCTGGATGTGACCATCCAACCAATTCCTCATCCACCAAATAGCCCACCCATGAAATCCATATTTCTCCAATTTAGAGAGAAGGATGTTGTGGGGGACTGTATCAAAGGCTGTCCAGATAGATGATATCTGTAGCTCTTCCCTTGTCCACTGATGTACTCACTCCATCGTAGAAGGCCGCTAGGTTGGTCAGGCAGGACTTGTCCTTGATGAAGCCACACTGGCTGTCTCGAATCACCTCCTTGTCCTCCGTGTGCCTGAGCATCGTTTCTAGGAGGATCTGTTGCATGATCTTCCCAGGCACAGAGGTGAGGCTGACAGGTCATAGTTCCCAGGGTCCTCCTTCCTACCCTTTTTAAAAATGGGTGCAATGTTTCCCTTTTTCCAGTCCCCAGGGACTTCGCCTGACTGCCATGACTTTTCAAATATCATGGAGAGTGGCTTGGCAATTACATCAGCCAATTCCCTTAGAACTCTGGGATGCATCTCATCAGGTCCCATAGACTTATGTACATTCAGGTTCCTGAAGTGGTCATGAACCTGCTCTTCTCTTACAGTGGGAGGGACTTTGCTCCCCTAGTCCCTGTCTTGCAGTCTCTCCACTTGAGAGGTGTGGGAAGAGAGGTTGCCAGTGAAGACTGAGGCAAAAAAGTCATTGAGTACCTCAGCCTTCTCCTCATCTGTTTGCCACTCCTGCTCTTCAGGGGCGTACACTTTCTTTGATCTTCCTTTCCTGGCTGACATACCTGTAGAAGCCCTTTTTGTTATTCTTTGCATCCCTTGTCAAGTTCAGCTCTAGCCATGCCTTGGCCTTCCTGACCCCATCCCTACACAACCGGACAGTATCCCTATACACTTCCCAGGAAGTCCCTGCTTCCACTGCCTGTGTATTTCCTTCTTGCCCTTTAGTTTGACTAGCAGGTCTCGACTCAGCCATGCCAGTCTCTTGCCTTCCTTGCCTGATTTCTTACACCTGGGGATCAAGAGCTCTTGCGCTCTATGGAAAACTTCCTTAGAGATCTGCCAGCTCTGTTCTGCTCCCTTGTCCCTGAGGGCAGTTTCCCAGAGGGTCCTATTGACTAACTCCTTGAAGAGATGGAAGTTTGCTTTCCTAAAATTCAGGGTCCTGACTTTACTCTACGCCTGACCCATATCCCTCAGGACTGTGAACTCTACCAGTGCATGATCACTGCAGCCCAGGCTGCCTCCAATCTTGATGTCACAGATTAGCTCACTTGTGTTGGTGACCATCAGGTCAGTATAGCATCCACTCTGGTGGGGCTGTCTATTACCCGGCTTAAGAAGTTATCCTCCATGCACTCCAGGAGTCTCCTGGATTGCCTACAGCTCACTGTGATACTTTTCCAGCAGACGTCAGGGTGGTTGAAGTCCCCCAGCAGGGTGAGAGCCTGCGAGCACAACGCTTCCTGTAGCTGGAGTAAGAAGGCTTCGTCAATAGACTCCACTTGATCGGGTGGCCTGTAGTAGACACCAACCACAAGGTTCCCTTTGTTACCTCGGTCTCTGATTCTTACACACGAGCTTTCAACCTGTTCATGGCTACTCTTCAGAGACAGCTCCTCACACTCTATCCATTTCTTGATGTAGAGGGCAACGCCTCTGCCCCTCCTTCCTCACCTGTCCCTTCTGAACAGCCTGTAGCTGTCAATAGCTGAACTCCAGTCATGGGATTCATCCCACCAAGTTTCAGTAATGGCAACTAGGTTGCAGCTTTCTAGCAGCACGGTGGCTTCTAACTCCTCTTGTTTGTTGCCCAATGCTGTGGATGTTAGTGTAGAGGCGCTTCAGCTGGGCTGTTGGCCATGTCACCTTCTTAGAGGAACACCCCTAAATTCCTTTGAGGTCTTTCACTGGTGTTTCCCTGTTGGATCCGATTACCTCAGGAGCCCCTGGCTCATCTCCATAAGTCTTCAAGTGTGCTGCAGTCTCGGAGCAACAGGTTGAGGGCCCTCGCTAGCACCCAGTCCCTTAAACCTTGATGCATCATCCCACAGCTTGTCATGGACAAGCCTGATACTATCCCCCTCCTCCTTCTATTTTGATCTAGTAGCTCTATGTTTGTTGCTCTCAAGACTGATGTTTCAGAGAATGAACTGAATGAAGCAAATCCTTGAAAATCTAGTCAAAATTTCAGTCACTCATAGAATTGAAGTATCAGATGTCTGGAGGGCTTAAGAGTCATGACATCTGGACTCTTGCACATTACTGCTTCCTAAGCTCCAATTTAGGTGCTTAAGGGCTCTGTAGAAGTAGTTGAATTTGTTCCAAAGTAGCTGTTAAATGGAGATAGATATTAAACTGGAATATGAAAATAGCAAAGTTGCATCATCAGGGAACTGTTTAAGGCAAATTATCTTTATCTTTAAACCATTTCATGGCATGCAAGACCATAATGGCATGTCCATATACCTTTCGTGAACAGAGCTATTTAATTCTGAAGGAATTCAGGTATCTCTGCACGATCCCAGACCAGTTAGCACTTCAGGGAGAGGGAAGATTTGGCCAATTATATGGAGTTCTTATCTATCTGCAACATTTATGTAATGCTTTGTGGATAGCAGGAGTGATAGTGGGGACATATTTGAGACCCTCAGATACAACACTGATTATCAAACTAAAAAAAGTGATTAGAACAAGTAATATAGGTGCTGGCCATTAAATATGGATGACAAAATGTTAAATTGGTGTCTCATTTTTTGAGTCCAGTTCACATTATCTATAAAAATAAAGCTGTATTATCCTGAATATGTACAAAAAGGGGCACACTAAGATTATGCAGTCTGAATAAATAAGTAACTGAAAACATAATTCTATTTTATTCTGATTTTTGAAACTTATTGGAGCATTACTGAAAACCAGGTGATTTTCTTTTGGATGTAAAAATACTGAGTTTATAGGAGTCTATCCTAGAAACTAAGATTTGAAAGTTTTGACCTTAATTTTTATCTGTCTTCCATGGAATTTATATCACACAGTAGCTTCTGGCTATATTTAATCTTTTTAAGGAAGTGCTTCTGACTGCAAATCTAATGAGATTATGGTTTTTGTTTTTTTCTTTTTGAAACGTTATGCAAAGAGTGGAAAATTTCAAAGGTCACTCCCTCCTGTTCATTTTAAATCATTATGATGGATTGATAGTAAGAAATATCAGATGGGTTTTTTTAATTATATAACTGAACTCTGATGTTACATATTTGTAGGATTGCAATAAATTAATTCTACATATATTTGTATCCTGAAACTCGCAGGTTTTTCCTAAACTCTTTACTCAGTTTGGATTTTTTTTAAGAAAACAGTTATAATAATGAGAAAGCAAAATAACTAGAATCCACTCTGAAGTTATTAGGTGACATTACTGTTACATGCAAATTCTTCCCATTTCTTCTAGTGATTTTGGTGAATTATTATTGTTAATCATATATATTAATGCTGGAGACTAAAAGCCCAGCTTAGAATGATGCCGCATTGCTCTGGCTACTCTATGTGAGGTCCAATGCATATAATTCAGAAATTTACCCTGAACCTAATTTTCCGGTGTATAGCAAGCAAGCCATCCTAAATGTCTGTTTTGATTGCATGGTAAATGAAAAGATGTTAGTGTCTTTGAAAACTGTCAGAAGAAGCCTTCATCTATTTGACTTTGAGGCCTGAGTTCATGCAGGAAGATTCACTTTCTAGAAGTTTTCAAAAACTTCTGCTTATCTCCATTTACCGTATAGAAAGCTTATGATACTTAGTGAGACCTACCTCATTCTGAGCAGCTGAAAATAGGCGTCTTATTCAGAGTAAGCACGACAGATCTTCATGTTCTACTTACTATATGCACTGACAACATAAACCAATTTCCTGCAAGTAGTGCCATTTGAGACAACTTTGGATCCTTCACCTGACCTTCACTGCTCCTTAGACACCCTAGGGCAAGACAAATAACACCACATGTCTATGTGTGTTTGGTTCAAGCAGAGCCTTATATCTCCATAACCTTAGGAATTCAGTTCATTTGCTTGTAGATAAGTATACAGTGTTATTTGGCATGACCTTAACATTCAAGATCCATGTCCTGTAAGATCAGGAGCTGGGGAGCGTGTGGGATATTATAGGACATCTCAAATCACATTATGTGCCTATGTTTGGACAACTGAATTGAGCTGTAGGTACTAGCTAGTGTCAACATTAAGTAGACTGGATCCTTCCATGTAAGTACAAAATAGCAGAGAGACGCCTTTCCAAAGAGCTTAAAATCAATGCATATTAGATGACCATGGGATAGGAAAAATTCTATAATATACAATTGCAGTAAATGACATTTTTACAGCAAATGTCATCTCAGTTCAGTTCTGCAGGGAAGGTGGGAACCTTAATTAGAAACTATTAATCTAAATGGAAGCATGAAGTAAAAATTATTTTGGGGGGACAGCACAAGACCGTGGGCAATGACACAGACTCTGCCACTGGGCTGATTGTCAGGAAGGGACACAGGGGCAGAGCAAGACATGACAGAAAAGAAATCCAATGTAACCTGAGATACCTTTACAGAATACTCTTGTTTATGTGTTGTTTTAAGCTGCTCCTACCTGATGATATTACTGTTTGGCTCTCTCCACAGTTCTCCCCTAGACAATTCGGGTTTAAGATGGAAAATCTAGGCCCTAGTGCCCCCTTGTGAAAATTTTCTATGTCTCTATCTTTTCTTCCCCCCTGTATCTCATCAAATCATGTCTGATTATGGCTAGATTCCCTGGTATTTAGCTATTATTGAATGCAGTAATGAAAGAAACCATAGAGATACTTAATTATCTACACAGCAGGTGTCCAATGAAGAAACTTAATTCTAACCTTTTCCTCTGTGATAAGATAATTAGTCGGGTATAATTGCTGTTAATATAAATATTCACTGATTGCAAACTGTGGTCTAAAGGCTGTTTCTGTGGAAAAAAAAGAAAACAAAATAAAACAAAATAAAAAAGCAAACCTCTTCTATAAAACTACAGGAGTGTTGTTGCTCACTTCTAAACGAATACAGACTTTTCATGAAGAAATAAACCACACTGAATTCTGCCCATTTTTTATTGTGAAATAACAGTAGAATGCCCTGATTGGATTAAAAATTCTAGCTATTAATACACATCTTTACATATGTTAAAAATTATAACTACAGGAAAACAGGTTGGCATTATCTCTACCAAATATTATATTCCCACACACACACAAAAAGATGTTTTAGTTATACTTGCTAAGGTTGTACTGAGACAGCAAAAAGTAATGAATGTGTCATGAGATGGAGAAAAAGTCACGGATGAGATGGAATCACAGAGGTTCTTTTTCTTCCAAATGACAAGAAGGCTAGGTAGATTCAGATCTAAAAGGAAATGTTCTGTTTCCCCAAAGACACCACCGAAGTCCACCGTTGCCCTGAATGCTCTATGGCAAAAAAAGTCTAAACTATGCAATAGGTTTTCTCGTTCTGTTTTCACAGAGTGAGGTGCAGGAGCTAACAACCTAAACTAAAACTGAGAACATCAGTAGCACTAGTGGTATCAATTTTCTAGTTCTTTAGCTGTATGAATTAAACATATTGTTAATGAAATAATAATGAATAATACAAATGTTACAGTATAAGCACCTGCTATTCATTTTTTCATGAAATTCAATTACAATTTTTCATTAAATTGTTGCTCATCTGCTCAGTACTGAATTGCAGGAACATTAAGAGTAAGTTGACCCTCCACACTGGTGAAGAGTGGGGAAATTAGAAAGGCATGTGGGGATTGCCTGTCATGGTGAGATAAATACAGCATGCAAATCAATCATCAGTGACATTGTTAATGATACTGACATAACTTTTCATGTTTTGGTCTCATTATTAAACATTAAGGCACTGACACAGTTCGGAAAGAAGTTTTGAAAAGGTCTGCATTGATTGTGTCATTGAGATGATAAAGCGAAAGCCAAACATTTCTCTGCACTGATGTTCAAGATTCTGTATGCAAAGGGACACAATTTGCCATCGTTTGCTGTTTATACTTTTAAGTTTTTGTTGCGAAACAGATAAAATTTGAAAGGAAAAACGAAAGAACCCAGGAGACTTACGTTTTGCAATGCAGTTCTGTAGCTAGGAGTTCATTCTGAATTGAATTCCCTGGGCACAGATTTGCACAGTTTGTGGGGCTCTGAGAATAACTGAGATCAAGTGCAGACTTTTTGGGAACAAATGTAATCAAAAAAATAATTTAATTGTCTCGAGTTGGCTTGCCAGTAACCTTTAGAAATGCAGTACTTTCAACCAAGAACCCTTTTACAGAACCTCTCTTAAATCCTGTCATCTTGAATAGCAATAGGGAATAGTCAGCGCCTTGAGAAGCTGTTCAGCCCTCTGCAAGATCAAACCTTCTATTTCCCATCTGTCTTGTTTTCCTCACACATTTAATACAGCTTAATAGTACAAAGACTAGATTCTTTTATCTCCCTTTACCAAAACAGCGGACTCCTTTTCGTGCGGTCTTTGGCTTCAACTGTCATTGTTGGTGTTAGAGCACTTTAAGGTAAAAGTTAAGCTCTTTCTTCTTTTTTTCTTTTAATATGGTTAATGCTATGAGATGGTAGCTTCTAATGCTGACAGCATAAGTACTTTAAAGGAGGTTAATATTCTTTTCTGGCAAAGGTATTTGTTAAAAATGAACAAGCATACCTAAAACCAGAAACTTGAATACTGACAGGCAAAATACCAGAAATTAAACTGTAATAGGAAACAACATCTAAAAAGAGTCATATATATTAAAAATTATCATCTCATAAATAAATCCAGAACTTTTACTCATGAGATGCGCAGCTACAAAACAGGAAGAACATATAATACTGAATTACACTGTGGGAGAGAGACGAGAAGATTCATAGACTCTAGTCTTCCAAACAGTAGGTATGAGCTCAACTTAATGTTAGTATGATGGCTCTGGGCACTGTGTAAATGTTAGGTTTCAGTACTCTAAATAATGAGACATTGCAGTGTGTAAAAGAAAAAAACTAAGTGAAATCTGAAAAAAAAAAGAAGTAAATCCTTTAAAGTAGTGTTTCTCAATTATTTTTGTGCTTGTTATTGATGAAAGGACTGATTAATCTTAAATCAAAATAACACTGCATTGTGCAGTGCTGGGAGATGTTTTTTATCTATAGCTAAGCTTTCAATGATTGTTTAGTACTTTTATTTTCCTGCACCTTGTTTTCTCCTTCCTTTGAAATGTACAGGTGATGATGACAGTGACTCAGAAACCACATGACTATGAAAAAACCTAATATCGATGTGTATCACCTTTTTTGATCTGGAAGTTTCTTAGGCAGTTTTCATGTAATACATCCTCAAACCGCCTTCTGAGTTCCTAACCATGTTTAATGGGGATCCAGAAACTGAGTAAACCACAGCCTAATTTTGTTGTTTTCTAAAAATATGTGCATTAGAGTTTTTAAATAAACATGTATGGGTTTTTTTTAATATTTTTATATAAATATTGATATATCTTTACAGACTTTTACAGTTCTGAAAGTTAGCTGGTCTCAGGCAGACTAGTTGAGCACTGAGTATAACCATTTTGTCTTTATTAAAATTATTGGCCCTGCATACTTTGGGATGTTAAAAAAAAATAGATCTCTATCATAAAGCCATTAAAAAGAAAGAAAAAAAAGTAACTGCTAAGTCGTATCCTTTACTTATTAAGTTTATTTCCCAGTGTGCACAACAAAACTGCATAAAGCACAGTGTAAAATACTAGGAATGTCATTCTTGAGTCAAGAGAGGTTTAATGTTAATATAGCAAAGCTATACCTTGTACTCACTCTGATCTCCTTTGAATGAACACTGAGCTTGAAGCTTCTTGTGCTAGTCATTCCTTACAGCTCAGAAGAGTAAGATTCTATATTAGCCAGAGGCAAAGCATTCAAAAAACCAAAAACCAAGCCCAAGCCCATTGCTCTAATTATGTTTAAAATACTGTTTAGATCAAGTTGAAGTGAATGTAAAGCTAAAATGCCTCAGTGTGCTTTTACAGGACTCAGCATTATTTAACAGTATTGTCACAAAAAGAATTGCCGTTAAATTTCTTGACTACTTGGCTAATTCCCATATTCATGTTCATGTCATATCTGCACTATAACCAGGGCAAGGTCCAGGTTCAGTCCAGCCCTCATGAGTTCACACACTGTGGTTTAAACAGAAATAAATGTAAAGCACAGAGATCAGCTGAGAGCTAAGGTATGTCTCAGCAGGTTTATCCAGACTGATCCAGATATCAAAACCTTTGATGCAGTTTTGAACAAAAGAGAACATTCCATTTCTAGGACCTGATAGGAAGCCAATCCCTGCAAAACCACTACCAGAGCTCAGAGCACCACTGGCCTCTTCCACATTCTTTATGACACTGTTAGAGGATTTGGGCGAGTTGTCTCAAAGAGAAGGAAGTCACTGCTGTTGCCCACAAAATGTAGAATCAATTCCACAAAGCGGAGTAAGCTGCTTTGCCTGCTTTTAGAAGAGTAGGGAAGGTGTACAAAAGAGATTGTAATCTAAATTTGCTAAAATCAGTGGAATTATTGATTATTTAAAATTAAATATATGCTTATGACTTTGCAAGATGGGGACATATGCACTTGATTTACTATCCCTATTTTATTGCAATCAGTGTTCTCATTTACATTTACCAGAGGACACATCCATTTCCTTTGACCAGTGGCCCATTTTCTCAGTATCCCATCACACTTACTAAATGAAGAAATAGTTGTTTAATGCACAGCAATGTATTATTAATAAAAGCAGCCATAATAGTTCTAGCATATGCCTAATTCACCCAGGGAAACTGAGCCACCCGGTTACTAAATAAAAGAATGACAATAATATTAATTAACTTTTATGATTTGTATAATGATTTTGATCTATGGATATAGTTTGCAGTGACTGACAGAGTAATATGAGTTTCAGAAGTTTATTTTTTAGAGATAAGAATGCAGAAATAACTTGACCAAAGAACAAAAAAATCCCCTGATTTCTGCTGGAACACTGTTAAAATGTCTCTAAATATTTCCTCTTTATTTATTTATTTATTTTATTTATTTAAAATTGCAAACATTATTTTTACTAGCATTTTTTCTGTAAAGCTATATGAACTTCAAATCATATTTTATTTTTCTTGTGTTCTATATATATAATGTCTATTACACTTTGAAGCTTGAAAGGGAACCTTCATTCATTGCACGTTATTCAGTAACCAAACTCTTTGAGAATACTTCCTGCTGAGAAGCAAAGGTTGATAGTGAGGGCTAATACAGTCAGGGCATTTTTATTCATCTATCTGACCAGATAAATTCTAAGCGCACATTTTAATAGAGCTTAATGAGGTTTCTCACTGTTTATAGGCCCTGGCTATACCATGGTAATTAGCACTGAGGCATTATTCACTCTTGCCTTAATAAGAGTTTAATTTTAGCCTTTGTAAGAGGTCCTGCTATTTTTTGCTTCATTGCTTTGCTTTATTGAACATTATACGACATGGTAAGCAATTAAGTATGATTGTGGAAGAAATTAAATCACAAAAAGTGCGTTAATGGTCAGGCTTAAATCCATAAAAGCAGTGAAACTGAAGTTAAGGTTGAAACCATACCTACTTTACCACCTTGTGCCTATGAACTGCAGCTTGTAGAGTATTCAGGTTCATTTATTCTTTTCATCTCAGTAGCTATACACAACATGGAGGAATAATGACAATGTTTACTATATAATTCAGTATTTTCTTTCATTGTGAGTCTTTCAAGAGCTCAACATTTTACTGATTATAGTTTAATCTTTTTAGCGATGATAACATTAAAAAAGTCCATGGACACTATCTAAACATGCAAATGCATCTAAGCAGCTCCAGTTAACCTATGACTCAAATCTTTTGATCAATATATTTTTATATTGGTGATAAAATATCTCAAAGATATTTAATCACAAAGACACATTTATAATGTGCATAAGCAATGTCCTCAAAAGCATCCCTATGCAGACCTTACAAATACATCTTTTGAAGTGTTCTTTAAATTCTACAGTGAAAAAAATCTTTTAAGTGATGTGCATAATAGAAATCATTTTCTATTGTACATTAGCAAAAGAATGGCTTTTCAAGAAGCTGTGCTAATTTATACCAAAGAAGATCTGTTCCACTGTATGTGGCCTTGAATAGAAAAAAAAAACCAAAACAACTGTCTCTTGTTCTAAATTAACTCACTTTTAAAGTTAAAAAAGAAGAGAGAAAGAGATTGTCCACAGGCTCCAATATTCAAACTTTTCATATAAAGTACAAAGCTATGCATACTTATAGGCAATATATTCAAAAAATTGCTACAGCAGGTTGTTTGACAGTCATAATGATCATTTTATACATTAAAATATCTTGTAAATGCATTTAGCAAAGATGAATCTTTACTCTTATTTGCAGGTAAATTTCCAGCAAAGAAATAATAATAAGTTGGCATGAAATGGTGATTTAATTGAACAAATAAATGTTCTTCTATTTACCTATGAATTTGTTTTAATTCTAAGACTAGTAAATATTAGTTTAACCATTCTGAGTGCTGGATCTCAGAGAACACCCCTGTTTGATAGTCCTTAGGACAATTCACTGTCCTTAGGCAAATAAACTGTATTTTCAGGTAATATTGTTCCCTAAATATCTGAGAAACATAAAACAAGGATTAGAAAAGGAAAAAAAAAAAAAAAAAGAATTGTACTGAAAAAGATATGACCATGAAGAGGCCTAGAGTAACACAGCAAAACCCAATTATAAAAAAGAATCTTTTTGTTGGTGTGGAATAGGGAATCTTTTGCTTCTGATAAAAGACTTCTTATCACTTTCTATGGCACTACACCAAATCAGCCCGCTCTTTGAATCTGTCCAAACTATTTCCTTGAAGTAAACATTATGAAAGTTAAAAAGATAAATATATGGGAATCCAGCTTTTATTGGAATATTATCTCAAGTGGTTAATTCTTTATGGAGAGAAGCCTCAAAATTAACAATAAGACACACCAGACACAAAAGGCTTATAAACCACTATACCCTTACCTATGTACATGGTCCTCCCTTATGCTGCCTGAAGTTTGATTTCTGTCTCCCTGAGCCCTGACTGTCAGCTCTTTGCTCTTTTCAGAAGCGTCTCTGCTTGACCTATATGTTTCTATTAGAGAGACAAAAAGACTCTTTTTCTCTGCCTAATACAGCCTACTACATGGAAACTTCTGTTTCTTACCACATTCAGCTGATCATAAGAGAAGGACCAATTTCCCATTCCTTCAATACTAATCAAGCTCTCTCTAGTCACTAAGTAAATAATAAGAGAAAAGTAAATAGAATATATACTGTCAACAGTCCTTTCTGGAAAGGTTTCAGTGTCATGTGCTGATTTAGTGAGTGACCTAAAGGTAGACCTTAATAGGTAAGACTCCATATATATTAAAAAAAAAACAAAAAAGAGAAAAAGAAAAGCAAAAAGCAGGAAGAACAAGATAATCTTCCACTACTTTTGGAAGTAAATGAGTAAGCTTATGTTTCCTGGACAGGTTACTGTGAAAGTCAACGGAATGTTAAAATCCCTTTCAGAAGATACTTTGTGTTCTCAAGTTATTATGTAATGAACATATGTAAAGTGGCATGATATACAGGTATAGGTACAGGTCTAGGGATAGGTATAGGTACAGATACATAGATGTCTATTTTTTTTTATTAGCTACATGATAAAACATGAATCCTTGAATTTGTTACAGCAAAAATAGTCCTACCCTAAATTGATAGTCTTACTCTAAAATGTTTCCTATTCTTCCTTCGTAGTCAAGAGGAAAATGTGAGCACCGTTTTTAAAATATTCTTAACTGTTAGAGAATGTTTGCAGTAGTGCAGTAAATCGTAGCGTATGATTATCACATTTTTATTTCAGTACCAAGTGCTCTATAAGATATTCCATCTTGTCAAACTATAGTGTTTGGGCTAGGATGTACAGGACAGTGCATATGTGGTCCTGTCTTTCATATGGGTGGATTGGTGCTCCTGCTGAAGTATTACAAAGCAGACTACTTGGACTATCCTTAATATAATCTTGTTTGTAGGTGAAATTAATTTCCATTTTCATATCTTTGCAGCTTGTATTATAACTCAATGGTAGAGCTCTTAATTCAGAAATAAATCTCTTAAAAGTCTGTCTTAGATAAATTGTAAGTGTCAATATATTTAAAAGGATGGAAAAATAGCTTTTTGTTATGCGAGCTTGCAATCATAAGAGAAAAGTAGTATTGCCTTGGGAAAAAAGGCTTCAGACTTCAGAAAGAAAGGAACAATTCCTTTGAACGTTCTATGGAAAGCTGCAATAGTGTAAAATTAGATTGACTATCAATAGTTTTAAATATGTTTATAGTTTTGATTTTTTTCTTGAAAGGACAAAACCTTGAACTCTCCCTCCCTACTGTAACTGTAGATTGGAATTAAGGAAACTAACTCATGCTATGTGACAGATATGTAACCTCTTGTAAGCTTATTACTTGTATTGGAAACTCAGACAGGAAATAACAATCACTTTCCAAACAGCACTTTTTCTATATCGTATTTTTATTATGCAGTAATAGCAGAAATGTCACCTCACCTTCTGAATGTGTCACTCCATGAGGGAACAAAAGTGTCACTGTAATAAGAAAACCATTGAGTATCAGTGACAGCAGTTTAGAATAAATATCCATTTCCTCAATCTCCATTCTAGACATCTCAATATTTCCTAAAGCATCAGTGAATATATGTAACTAAGAACTAAAAAGTCATTAAATAGCAAAGGAGGGAAAGCAACTATGAAATAATATATTGAATAAAGTTTTCTTTTTTTTTTTTTCTTTATTTAATGTTATTTGACCAAGTCTGAGACAGACGTTATTGAAAGTACTTAATCAAATGAAGGACTGATTAGTAATAGTAAAAGCTAATTGTCTCTTGTTGACTACAAAGTAAAAATTTCTGTCATACATCAAAAGTTCTTACGTTAATGCTACAACATATCCTAACAGGAACAGAAGGACTCCTGCTAGGTCTATTCAGGTCACTTCTGACTAGCCAGCTCAAAATAGGCAGGATGAATGTCTCTTGTCAATTAAATGCTTTCCCACATAGAACTCCCCTATGGAACAATGCTGTCACTTTCATTTTTTGATATTTATATCCCATGTCAATGCTAACAATAACAACAGCATGGAGATGGCAGAGAGAATTTTGTGGTCTAAAGCATTAATTAAGCAAATCATTTAAAGCTGGGAAATAAGCTTTACAATGTGGAGCCTAAATACTTAAAATACTCCTTTTACCAAAGAGTACATTGAGAATTGCTTACTCTTCATAGAGAGATATAGAAAAATGATTCGATATCAGCATGGTAGAGCATTGCTGACATAAGCAAAAGTAGAAGAGTCAATGACTGGAAGCTGGAATCAGAAAAAATCAACCTTGAAATAAGGTGTTTTTTCCTAGCTGTGATGGTAATTAAACAATGGAAAAGCTTCCACAGGAGGCAATAGACTAACTAGTGCTTGCAGTCTTCAAAATGAGCTTAGCTGTCTTTAAAAGTATCATGCTTTAATCAAGTCTTTCAGATAAGCATTATGCACAATATGAACTTGAAAAGGAAGCACCAGAGTTGAGTGTTCAGGATGGGCCTTTCTGGCACTGAAATTTGTGATGGTATAAGGCTCATATCTTTCTTATTTACCTTTGAGTAGATCAAGATAGCAAGTATTGTCCTTAATATTTGCAGAACTATGCGAGAGAATGACTACAAGTAAATTTCAAGTAGTATGGTTCAGGATGATTTTCTCCCAACCTGCCTTCTCCCTTCAGAGAATGGGAGTATCATTTACCCGACAGGATAACATAGGTATTGGTGTCATAATCCAGGTATGTTTTACCTAATCAAAATTTCTTCTCTTTGTATGAGTCTCCAACACTGAAACCAAGATAAAGACATTTTGGTTTCTCATGCTCCCTTCCGGTGGCACAAAGTTTACTCCCTTCAAAACTGAAAGACTATTCTAATAACTAAGTATTGTGCTTATTTTAGGGCATTTAGGGGAAACTTTATGAACAGTGGCATAGAAAAATCAAACTAGATTTTTTTTTTTTATTCCATTAAACCTGGGAAAATGTGGAAAAAAATTATTATTTTTCAGTCAAGCTCTTAAAAATATGTAAAATCCAATAGATCAGCTGAACTCATTTATGTGAGATTTACATACATAGTTGAAGCTAAGCATATGTTTAAATGCCTAGCTGGGTAGGAACATATTAAAAAAAAAAAAAGAGTAAAAAAATAAGTAAAGATTTAGTGGACTGGCAGAAATACTACAAATATTTTCAATAACTTTTTGTGTCATACAAATTTGGATTGTTCCATTTGAAATACTTCCAGAGATTCAAGATACGGCAGTAAGAAAATGCTGTGGCAGTGCTATTTCAATTAAACTCAGTCTGTTTCATTGCTGTAAAGAAAGATTCTGACACAACAGGCCTAATTAATCACAAGGATCATATTTTCCCTGTAAGAGAGGAAAAGGACCAAAAGGCATTATCTCTGGATTTTTCCTGGAATATAAAACAATCTGGCCTGCATAATTCAGGAGAGACATGGCTCATTCTTTTGGGCAGAACTCACTCCTTTTCATTAACACAGTACTTATATAGCCATATAATTGCAGGTGCTTTATAAAAGCATGTAAATACATAATCAAAATCTGTTGAATAAAAAATCCCCAAACAACAAAGGAGAGGAGTAGAGAGGAGTAACATTCTTTTTAAAAAAAAAAAAAAGTTACTAAAAGATTACTCTGCAAACAATAGACACAGGTTTTAAATGCTAACATCTTCTACAATAGTCCAAAGCAGAAATATTTTAATTAATCATCCTGCTTTGAAGGGCTATAGCAAACACTTTCTCCAAATTTGTTTGACAAAGATGACTCTCTGATCATTGTTGGCTGTTATGCAAAGTATTTTGAAGAGTTCAGAGCACAAGAAGCAACACCAGCGATCATGTAAAGTACCAAATGTATCATTATTTTTCAAGACAAAAAAGTATGAGAAACTGATAATACAAAATGTATTCCAGGCTCTCTGTACCGATTATTATTTTAAAGAAGATAAGATTGACTATCTGCTATGTTTTCAAGCAGATATTGCCAGCAAAGTGTTTAGTTAAACCGAAACAAGTGTCAGCACAAAAATGAGTGCTACAAATAAACGTACACATATCAATGAATATTCTCTAAAATGTTCTGTGTGTTTCAATTCATTGGTTTACTTTTGTCTTCATTGCCTCCAAATGCTCATAAAATTGAGTTATAGAAGGCCATATAAATTCACATATGAGAGTACCTCTGCAGAGGAAAAAAAAAAAAAAGGGAAGGAAAAAGGAAGACTTGCAATACTGGTCAGTGGGAATACAGCACCGCTATGGCTAGGATTAATTGGAACATTCATTCAACTGCAATTACCCCAACTTCTTCCCATCTCCATCCTTTTGCCTCCTGTCCCACGTTCCCAGCTTGCCGTGTGATGGAAGGAGCGCTCTGTGCATTGCACCGACGCCACAGCTGGCCGCGCTGCCCAGCGCTCGCTGGGACAGAGGTGGCAGATGTTCTGACAACGACCTGCAGGTGTAGGAAGTTCTGCCTTTACCTCCAGTGACAGCTTGAAAGAGACTTCTTTTTTATGTCTTTATAGAGCACTTTTTTTTTTTTTTTCCCTCTGAAGTGGTTTTGAACAGAGGTCTTGGTAGGCAGAGAGAGACAGCAGCTCTGAGATCTTCTTAAAAGAGGCCAGTGACATAGTGACAGTTACAATGAGGAACTGAAATGGAGATGGGTACGCAGGTTGGAGTGTGCTGAATTGCTGTCTGCTATAGGGGCATCTCTCCCTGCCGCTGTTGCTTTAATGTCCTAATAAGATATCAGTGATTAACACTGATTTGTTTTGAATGCCTTCCACCGTATAAAAGTTCGGAATCGATGTTTTTCTTTAGGGGCAGATGAATTACGACTAAATGCAGAGATGTATTTTTAGGGAAAAGATCTAACAGATTTGGACATATATCTTTTTCTCAGAGCAATTGCTAACCTGATATCTTAAAGAGTGTTCTTCATATGTAATACAACCTGATATTAAGGATTATCGCATACATTTCTGAAATGTCAGGAAAAACTGGTTAAAAGCACAAAAAATACTAACAGTTTTGTGCTTGGAAAGGCAGACAAGTGATTCAAAGATTTTAGAACTCTAGAAATGTCTACATTTTCCTTCAAGGTCTTCAGGGATGAGAGTTTTGGCGTTTTTTTTGGATAGTGAAATAAATTTATCTCTGCATCCTGACAGAAGAATATTACATACATTGAAGAGAGATATGTAAATCACATAGGCCTTTGCAAAAAAAAAAAAAAAGAAAGAAAGAAAGATTTTTTTTTCCCCTGAGAGAAAGATAATTTGATTTGAATTTGTTCAGTAAAATTACAGAAGTGATGGTAGAGAAGTTTACTTACTTTAAACACATTTTAAGTCTTAGGTTTGAACATTTTTTCTTGGCAAGGAAAGGGAGAGGAGGTATCAGCTCTTACTTTGAAAACCAGATTTATTCTTTGTTTCTCCTCAATAAGCATTTCATTTCATTGTCTTGGTTATGCTGCTACCTCATTATCTGCTCAGGAAAATGTTAGGTACTCTGGAAAATTAAGACCTTTCAGAAAGACAAAAATATCTCACCTAACACTTTTATCTCCCAGACAATCAAGATTAGTAATAAAGGTTCAGTCTGAATTGCTGTTAGTCCTCTCTACTGCATGGCCTGATATCTGTATTTTCAGCTGCTTTTTCTGAGAGCTGTTTCCTTGAGAATATATACATATTCTGAATATTAGTGGTGTTATATTTCAGGGTAGTATGTATAGCAGAACTGTCTTCACATGCAAGCGTCTGGGTTTTTTTCTTCTGCTTTTCATGCTCTTATCACAACAAGAGAATGAAAACAAAACAAAATGCCATACATTTATATACTTGAGATTTTTTTCTCTTAGTTTTACATACAAAGTAAATTTTTATAATTGGATGCTGGTCATACCTCAGTAACATGCCTTTTTATTTGTCTGACAACCTCAATCTCCTTTACTCTGTAGATGGGCAATGCTTTATTTTTAATTTACTTTCATATCCTACTTGCAGTGGACTTCACTGGACTGACTATTGTATCCATCCATTTTGTGTGTCACTTGCTTCTCATGAATTTAGGGGAACAGCGTATTCGTCTCATTATAGTGTAAGTATCTATAATATACATGTCTACAGATAGAATAATCGTTTAGACTATGCTTGTTATAAGTGAAGAGAAGCATAGCCCATTTATCCAACCTGGTTTAGAAGTAAGCCCTTTGAAGAGGTGAATCAGGCCTTGATCATGTCTCTGTAGACATGACAATAACTTGGCTGGACAGCTTCCAAACAAGCAACATTAAAGAAAAGTTGTCTTTGTAACAGACAGTGTGTGACTTGTTAGATTTCAGTCTAACCAAGTATTAATACAGACAGGAAAAAGGAAATCTGAAAACTAGAAACTAGAAGGACTAGCTCAGGAGATATCTACCTTCTATACATAGATAGTTAAGTGAAGTGAATTCCACACTAGATCAGGCAGTTGATAATAGCTGTTCACTACTTAATGGCCCTTGTTTGTCTGTCCTAAGATCCTGACACCCAGGATCTTGAATGTCTCATCACCTGTCCCAGCGCAAAGCTGCTTGCACTCCAGCCGCTGCTTTGCACTGAATGCATCTCTTCCTGCTCAACTTCCCAAGCTGGTCTTTCCTAAGGAGACCCACTGCCACACTACAGACATGCAGGGAAGTCCACCATGTCGCTATAGTCCCAAAGAGGTCATAGTTCTGCAACTGTGCATGGATTTCTAATCCACAGTTTGTTTCCCGTGCTGCATGTATATACACAGAAACTTGAAATGGACTGCCCATTGTGCCGATTTCACAACGGGAACGTGAGAACCTCGCCCATCACAGTGTTCCCAGGCACTTCCTCATTGCCTGCCATGCCTTCGCTGCTCTTAGGTTATGAGAACCATTCCTCAGTCCAACTCATTTAAAGCCCTCTTCACTAGGTTAGCAAGCCTGTTTCTGAATATACTCCTGCCCCACCTTGTCAGATGCATTGGTCCCTTCCCAATAATTCTTGCTCCTGAGTCAGACTCCCATATTCATAAAGGCCAAAGCCCAGCTTGAGACATGACCTGTGCACCAAATGTTAATCCACTGGACAGGTTAGTTCATCCTTTCCCCTGCTATAGCATGATTGAGGAGATGTATCACCAGAACTCCCACCCTCTTCAATCTTATCCCCAAAGCTTTGAAATCACTCTTGATACACTCTATGCCTGCCCTGACAGCGTAATTGCTGCACATCATGGGTAAGCAGCAAGGGGTAATGCTCCAAAAGCCAAATGGATCTTGAGTCTTTCTGCAACATCCTAGGTCTGAGCTCCCCACGAGCATCAGATCTCTCAAAACATGTAAGTCAGATTGGTGCATGGTCTGCTTCATTCCCTGAGGAGGGAGCCTCCAGCAACTTTTATCTGGCTTTTTCTCTTTACGCAGACACTTGGTTGGGGCTCTTCTGACTCTGGTGCCTTCCATGACAAGTCTTGTTCGCCATCTCCAATTTCCACTCCACTATACCAGTCCTGAAGCAATAGAGTTATAAGTGGAGAAGGATCCTTCATTCTGCTGCTAGAAGTCACAAGTTTCCAGACACCTCCACTTTGGGAGTCTGCATCCACTGCTATCTTTGAGCATATTTTTTGTCCATCCCTCCTTCCTTACACCACAGGACTCAGGCTCCTGTCCCTGCAGACTCTCTGTGAAGACCCTATCAATTTTTTGTTTGTCCTCCCTGTTGGTGGATGATCTGTTCACCTCCTCCTACAGCTACTTCACATGGCAATTCAGCATTTAGACCAGAGCACACCTCTCCCATGAGAGGCTGCTCAGCTCCTGGATCTCTAGATCTGCAATGACATCCTCCCTCCAGAGCTCTATCTGGGTCAAGTCCTCTGAGGTATTAAGGTAGATTTTTGCCTGGAGACTATGCTCTTGGTCACTTTGACATGACACCCCACACAATCTTGAACAGAGTTTCCGGACCTCTCTCCACCCTTGTTGAGGCAACTATTGTAACAAATATAGTGTGTGTTAGCTGCCTCTGCTGTCCTTTGCACTCTTATAAAAAGATTGTGACTGCTGATAGCAACCTCACTGTGCAAAAAAATTGATTCTCAGACACTATACCTTCCTGAAGCTCCTCCCTGCAAGGGAAATCGCTACATCTTCTTCTCCAGGAAGACTGCCACTTCTCTTATTTCAAAATAGTCATGATAGAGGATGGTTGTCCCAGCTGTGAGCAATATCATAAGTTTGAATTAAATATTTTATACAAAACAAACTCTGAAGTGATATTAGGTTGCCCAGAGAGGTGGTAGAAGCCCCATTCCTGAAAACATTCAGGGTCAGGTTGGATGGGGCTCTGGGCAACATGATCTACTTGAGGATGTCCCTGCTTACTGCAGGGGGGTTGGACTAGATGACCTTTAAAGGTCCCTTCCAACCCAAACTATTCTATGATTCTATGATTCCCTAGGAGAGAATAATAATATGGACAATAAACAGCAAGATTTAATTTAAAATAGTATGTATCATACTTTGAAAATTCTCTGACATCTTAGTATCATATTTTAGAGATGCTTTTAATGTCAATTCAATTAAAATGTATTTTAGATGTGAACTTAACATTTTATTTACCTATAAGTGACATCCCCCCCCCGCTTATTAGAATTACTTAGTCATTGTGCCTTAAAATGTAGAGATCACAGAACTGGATATCATTTGGTGAATTGAATTAAGATGGAAGTCCAGTTGGCACAATTCAGAATTAGATTTTAGACATCGT
Organism: Phoenicopterus ruber ruber; assembly: GCA_009819775.1. Taxonomy (NCBI): domain Eukaryota; kingdom Metazoa; phylum Chordata; class Aves; order Phoenicopteriformes; family Phoenicopteridae; genus Phoenicopterus; species Phoenicopterus ruber. The sequence goes on along the minus strand of CM020215.1, from coordinate 180,546,289 downwards.
CTGTAGAAAGAAATCTGTTTTCTGTCAGCAGCTGATCAGCAGTAAATCTTTATGAATATAATACGTAAGCAGTAAGTATAAGCCCACTGAGGTCCCTCTGATTACCAACCCTTAGAGCTGCTGACACATACACCTATGAGCCCTGTGGTACATGGCCCCTTCTCCAGGTGCGGGTACCCAGACCTCTCTTGCACCCAAGTCCTTCCAGTGGCAGACACCACAGACCCACAGTCCCTCTGGCCCAAGGTCCCACTCCAGTTGCTGGCTCTTGTTTTCACTTACGTTGGTTCCTCCAGCTACTGACGCCAAGACCTTGCAGCACTCACACATGGTGAAATTAGACAGTGAAAGTGAAACTGGACAGGAAGATAGGTAAGAAAGGATTTAATTAAAAAATAAGTACAGACTGTGGTGATCAGGTTCAGGGCTCAGTCAGGCAAACGTACTGACCAGCAGCCTGCTTACACGCAACAGGCCAGACCCCCTTTATCCTTCCCCCTCTCTATTTCCTATCTCCTTTTCTCTCCTTTTCCCCACCTTTGACCCTTCTCCTAAGTATTACTTAGTGTGTTTTGCATAGTCCCACAGGTTCCCCTCAAATATTCACAGAATCACAGAATGGTAGGGGTTGGAAGGATCCTCTGGAGGTCATCTAGTCCAACCCCCCTGCTAGAGCAGGTTACCTAGAGCAGGTTACCTAGAGCAGGTTGCACAGGAGCATTCGTAATGCTCATGTTAATCTTGTTTCCCTAGTCTTATCAGTTATAAAACCAAGTTTGTCTCTCTTCAAAGCCGTACATGTAGTTTCTTAATGGCCCATCAATTAGTGGCTGAATCATTTTAGTCGTTGTTACCGTCTTACTTATCAGGTTTGTGTCTCTGTGTTCCGATTATCTTTTTCCCTGTCACTTTTTACTGCCTTTGAACTGAAATGGTCTTTGACCTGATAACTTTAATGAAGCAGATGCTCTCACATTCCACATGCTTTTACAGAGACTTTTCAGTACTTGAGACTATGGCTACCATAAGAAGTTAGGGTAGCCTCTGAAACTGCTAGCCAATCGGAACACAATGATGCCATTTGATGCCCATCTGTTCAATAGTATTACACCCAAAGCCCAAAAGGTTGGACAAGAAATATGACAAAGCAGATGGCAAGCAGTGGTGATGATGATCAAAAGGTTTAATGGGCTTGGGGAGTATTTAGAATCCACATCCATTCTTCACGGAAGAAGACAAAATATTGATAAACTAGCAAATGACAACTTACACTTCACTCTTCCCAGCTGTAAGGTATTTTAACATAATTATGTTTTCTCACATAGCCAAAAATGGTAATGATGTCAAGTAAAAAGGAAAAATTTACACTAAATAACATTACCAAATTTTTGTTTGTCTTGCTGTTACTTAAAAATTACCTATTTTCTGTGTAGTTAATGAATGTACTTTCTAATATAGATTAAGAAAAATTCCAAATTAGAATACAAAGTAATTCAATAATTACATTACAACATAGTTGAACCACATAATAAATTATATGAATTATTATTAAAAGTCAATCCAGTAACTTTAAAAAAATCTACTGGTATAATATTTTTCTCTGTTGTTTTGAATTAATAATTCCATTTTGTTGTCATAGCACACAATAGCTTACAGTGAAAGTTCATGGATTTATAAAGAGAAATGAGAGAAAACATTTATTACGGATGTTCGTTCAATCAAAATCAAAATGTTGCACTTCCTCGGTATCTCCTGTTGGAATTGTTTCATTTTATTAATGAATTACTGAAAAAATAAAAATAAATTTTTGGGTATGTTTTTTGGGTTTTATTTTATTTGTTTTCCTGTAGAACATAGGAGGATGAATTTCAAGTCCTTATTCCAAGTAAGGGAAAAAGTAACATCAACTGAATGTTCTAATACCCTAATACACTGTGGAAACAGTCTTTATTCTTTATGATCACTAAAAGCATCAGCATCAAAGGAGAAGCACATTTCAAAGGCTCAGTTATTTGTTTTTGAAGAGAAAAGTTGTTTCCCAGCTATTCCTGTTTCGTGATTGAATGAGATTTAAGTAAGCCAGAATGTGGCACAGTGTCATGGTACAGACTGCACCATGAACAGGCCACTATGCTTAAAAGCCACAATAAGGGTAGAGCAATAAAATGATTTCCTACAAATGTAGGATCCAAAGGTCAGGTTCACAAAAGTATTTAGAAGCTTATGCCGCACTAAAAAAAAATAACTGTATATTGCCAGATTTGGCCCATATTATCTTTTAAGCTGGTTTATATTTTGAGTGGTAACAAGTAGACTCAAAGCTGATATGAAAATCCAGGGACTCTCCTGATGATTTTTTTCACCCAGTTCCATCACTTTCTAGTCTCCTGTACGTAAGAGGCATACGGGTAGGGACCACAACAGGGTGAACTGAAGGGAAATGTGGGTACTGCATACTACTCAGTAACAATCTCTGCATTTCAGAAAAATTCGGTGGTCTTTAGTGGATAGCATAGAACAACCCTGAGACAATTCAGTATATCCCAAAATATTGGTAATGTTAAGGGAGTGGAGCCAGAGAGAGAATGTTCACTTCCCATCTACTCAATAAAATAAAAGCAAGCAAACACTTTATAATAATAGAAGGTTATTTCTTAAGGACGAACAGAAACAAGGAACAACACTAGACACAGGAAACATTAAACAAGCATCCATCAACACATCTTTAGTTGCATATGACCGGTCAGTGTCAGAGAATGTGGATAGAACAGTTTTAGCAATAGATAAGATTTGCAATTAGAGTAATATGATACAGCTCCAAAGACCAACTCCTCTCAAAAAAAAAATACAGAGGCAAGAGTTGTAAGCAATGAGTCGGTCATTACTTGATATTTTTGAATTGTGCACACAGCTGCAGGAAAGGAATGTATGATGCCATGTAAGGTACCTGTGTAGGGATCCACTGCAGATCGATAGCGTGCTGAACCAGCTAGTAGTATCACTCAACCCTGCCTCAAAAATGTGTATTTAAAATTGACCTCTTGCATAGGATATTACATTTTTGTGAAACGCATTTTAGAGACTGACACTAATTTGAATCCTTAGATATTAAAATAATTTTCCTCTTAAAAACACAGGTAGAAAATAAGATAGCATTGTGAACTTTCTACACAGTTTCCTGATGATCCAGAACTTGCACAGTCAAATGGAGACATTGGACTTAGTTCAACTTGGGGAAGTTTGAATCCACAATCCCCAAAAGAACAGGAAGAGCTCAACTATTAGCCCAATATCCATTCTGAACACACATCTTTCTCTATAGTCTGCACTATTGTGTATATGAAAGTTTGTATCTAAATGAAGTTTCATCTCCACTTTTTTCATGAATACAGAACTATCTTCCTGATCTAATATCTTTTGGACACTTTTGTAGATAATTATTTTTTAGACTGCCTAGACTCTTTTAAGCTGTTTGAGTAAAGGTTTCATTACTACGTCTGGCTAAAACTGAAGACTGGCCTTGCTTGGCTTCAGCATGGAACATGAAAATTCCTGAACAGTCTGTAAAATGTTTATGTCTTGACACTGTAATTTTCAAGTTTTCAAGACTATAATTTTTCTCTTGCATAATAAGAATGAAAATGACAATTAAAAGGTTTTCATCAAGAAAAAGAAGGAAATAGTCTAACAAAAGGACCTAGAACTTCAAGAAAAAGATAATTTTTGACAGAGAAAAGGAAACAATATTTCATACAGAAAACCTCCAAAAATGTTGATGTATTAATAGGCCTGAATAAAGAAAAGCTGGAGATTGCTTCTATTTCTGTGTGTACTGGCTTTGGTTGGGATAGAGTTAATTTTCTTCACAATAGCTAGTATAGGGCTATGCTTTGGATTTGTGCTGAAAACAGTGTTGATAGCACAGAGATGTTTTAGTTACTGCTGAGCAGTGCTTACACAGAGCCAAGGCCTTTTCTGCTTCTTACACCACCCCACCAGCGAGGAGGCTGGGGGTGCACAAGAAGTTGGGAGGGGACACAGCTGGGACAGCTGACTCCAACTGACCAAGGGGATATTCCAGACCATATGACGTCATGCTCAGCATATAAAGCTGGGGGAAGAAGGAGGAAGGGGGAAACATTGAGTGATGGCATTTGTCTTCCCAAATAATCGTTACACATGATGGAGCCCTGCTTTCCTGGGGATGGCCCTAAACACTTTCCTGGGGATGGGAATGAATCCCTTGTTTTGCTTTGCTTGTGTGCACAGCTTTTGCTTTACCTATTAAACTGTCTTTATCTCAACCCACAAGTTTTCTTACTTTTACTCTTCCAATTCTCTCCCCCAACCCATGAGGGGGAAGTAAGCGAGCAGCTGTGTGGTGATCAGCTGCCAGCTGGGGTTAAACCATGACACAGTGGCAAACAAAGGAAATAAAAGCTGTAAAGCCTAGAGTAGGTTGAAGAACTACAGAATGTCAAAAAACTTGTAAGTCAAACTTGACTGAATAATATAGTTTCCAAAAAGGCTGCCTCTATTACTCTTTCATTTCAGTTTTTCCACAGTTTAGCAATAACCATAATTCAAGTGCCAAACATAATGTGTCTACTGAAATTATAATGTAGGAATTATGCACAATAGGGATTCACAACCTATTCTATTATGATGTTATACTGCTTCTATGAACATAAAAGACATTAAACTCAGTAGTAGAGAGAATACATCCACCAAAAATTCCTTAGAGGAATTTTCACACTGAGAAATTCGTCATTCTGGGAAGAAACTCTTTGGACTGAGGAGGTAACTGTTGTGTGCCCAAGTTTTCCTGGAAGCAAGCAACATTGCTAAAATACTGGGAAAGATGTAATCCTCCACGCTGTTGTATTAGGTAGCATTACAGCTTTGAACACCTTAATGCCTTTTAATGTATGTCCATTCTATGAATTGTCAGCTGCCAAGCAAAGTATTTTCCACAAAACTCCTACAGCTTGAGTTACTAAACCCAACAAATTCAGCATAAGTATACAAAAATGATATTTAAATAATCCCATCATACATCAGAACTTCCCCATGAAAAAAATAAGCTATACCTGATCTATGCCAAAGGACAGGAAAGAAAAAACCAACATTATTGGTTTTATTCCTTATCAGATTTACTATGAATACTATATTCAGTTTTACTCAATTTTTCTCCAAACAGTAGCAATAAAATTACTATCCCCACAGAAAAGTAAATACAAAAGATTTTACTTTGGTGGCAGTAAAGGAATCATTGCTAAGGGCATCATGGCACACCTAACAGTAGTGACAGAGTACATGGGGATACAGGACAGCAATGCTTGGACTTATCTTCAAAAAAAGCAACTGGGACAAATCTGGTTTGAAGGCTAGGCTTTCTGGCCAGTCTTATAGTGTTAGGGTCCTGAAGATGTTGTGGAGAAAACAATTTATTTTCCAAATCTATGAATATTTGTGTTGATTTTCTTCTGCACGTTTTTAAATTGGCATAATTAATATTTCAAAAACAAAACAAAACAAAACAAAACCAGAAAAATTCTGTTTATTTACTTATTCTGGAATAAAAATGTTTTCCCCCTTATTTAAGTCTTACAATGTACTTTGAAAATCTCATCACAATCATTACCCAAGTCTTACAAACTATAGACTTCATTCCTTACTTATTGGGAGAAAGTAATTTTTACATTTGTTTTTCTAATAGATGGTTTGTAACTACTGCATTAGTGTTTACAGGCTAAATCCACAAGGAGAGAGTAAATCTTTATTTTACAGTTCCCTTTTTAAAACTTGGAGATTTGATACTTTTATGAATATTTGCAACCATTAGGGCTATAAATGTCAACATTAAATTTTATGACTATTAATAAAAAAGCAAAAAGAAAACACATGTTATCCCAGTGGATGACATAAAAATATATTCCTACATAGTGACAGACTATTCCCATTTAATAGCACTAACTGTTAAAGAACATAGACATTCTCACATAAGAACATAAAAATGCTGTTCTGTAGCCACACATAATGATATAGATGTATAATATATTGTATTATATATACAGATGTTATTCTTATGGTATACATGCATATAGAGGCATATACATATTATGTGTAAATACTGTATACTAAGCTGCTGTGTATACACACATTTAATGATATATGGCATATATGTACAGTATAATTTTTATTGTATCTCTGGTAACTTCACCATGTTTAAAAACATATTCTAAACATCTAATGTTTTGAAACTGTTCTTAGTAGACTGTATAACTATTTAAATGCAGAGAGCATCAATATTCCCTTAAAATGCACACTGGAATTAATCAATGATTTTGATTATCTGTGCTTCCTCAGTGCTAGATAAAATTCCTAATAGGGGTTGTTCATGTTCACTGGCAACGATTCAAATTAAAGGTTCTTTTCTTTCTAAATGGAGTGTCCCCTAAGAAATTGACATAATCAAGGTAAAGAGCACAGCACAACAGTGAGGGTATTCCCTGAGGGATCAGCCTAATTATTTGTAATTACTGGAACAGGCAGCTATTCAGAGGAAATACGCAGAAAGCACAGGTACCCAAAGAACTTCTTGTTATTTACGTAATTCTTGAATTACATATATTGTTTCCAGCTTGGAAAGTATTTTTTTAATTTATATTTAGATAGGAAAAACGTCATGTATCATATTGCCTGAAAGAGCTACGTTTAATGAAGCAAAATTAGTATAAGACTGTGTTTCAGTGATGCCAGAGATTATAGGCAAAGCATCTGCCACTGTAATTTCCAAAGTTGGAACTGGCTGGGATAACCTTCAAATCTTTGCATTCATTTTGTTGTTTTCTAGTCTTTCTATTAGAAGCACTGCATGTGGCATGTAGGCTACAGACTTTGCCACCTTTTATAATAGGTGTTTGGGGAAATTAGAATAAATGCTCCTAATGGAAATTTAAATGCTGTGTGTATCTTGTCTGTACTGTTATATGCATTTCTGAAAGAAGTAAAACTAATTTAATGTTGGAATCCTGGATTTTTAACAAGGAATTGGTACTGACACTCTTGTGCTAAAATGTGTAAATAGGTTAAGAATATACAGCTGCACTGGACACTTAGATTGTTGCAATGAGTGAAATATAGGGCAACAAAATAAGAGATGATCAGTGTTGCAGGACACTTTTAAACTGTATCCATGATAAATTCAAACAAAATTTGTAATTTTTTTTCATACTCTCTTAGCACTATTTTCCGTTCCTCATCTATTTTACAAGACAGTGAGAATTTGTCTTTGTACCTTCCTTGTACTTTTTGGGCCAACTTCTGATTTCCATCTGTGCTCATGAAATTGCTTGCACAAACATCAAACAAAGGAAGATAATTATTGTGGTCATTGCATAATATTACAAGTAAAATGAAGTTTTTATACCTGCATAGAAGGCATGGGAAAACACTGCCTTTTGTTACCTCTGGTCTGTCTTATATGTAACTTTTTCTATTCTCCATGTAAAAAAAAAAAAAAAAAAAAAAAAACAATTTTCAGGAAATGTATGGATTTAATAGTGATTTTGAAATCAGGAGTTTCACCTTACTCATTTACTTAGGTGCTACAAGTATAATGTTCTTAGGATGGAATATTTGTGCTCAAGAACAGAAAGTGTTCATGTGCTCCATCAGAAAGAATCCTCAGTGGAACACCTTCTTATGTGCACACCATCACAGATCTACAAGACTTTTTTCTGCAGCACTTGATGTGACTAACTTGAGAAGTTGTACAGCTTACATGAAATCCTTAAATTTTGTGGGTAAATGTGTTGGGGAGCAGGGAATTTGATAACAGCTGAATAAACATGTTTTAAGAACATTATTGAGACGTGTGCTTAGCATTTACCTAAATTTAGACATAAAAGAACACGTTTTCTTAAAATGTTACCAAAAAAAAAAAAAATGCAGCAACACTTCCTTAGGATTATATTTAATATTAAAGCTTTTCCCTACTCATACCTCAGTAAACATGGATGGTAGAGCTGAGCACTCTCAGGAGTTCAGCATTTTTCATTTCTCTTGCCTAAGAATCGCTGCTTCCATTGTTTCTTTCTTTTGCCTTTCATCTGTGTATGTGTTACAAATACACACATCTGTACGTACCTACAGTGTATACGCATGTATGTAACTTTCATAGAATCATAGAACCATTTAGGTTGGAAGAGACCTTCAAGATCTTCAAGTCCAACCGTTAACCTAACACTGCCAAGTCCACCACTAAACCATGTCCCTAAGCACCACATCCACACGTCTTTTAAATACCTCCAGGGATGGTGACTTCACCACTTCCCTGGGCAGCCTGTTCCAGTGCCTGACAACCCTTTCGGTGAAGAAATTTTTCCTAATATCCAATCTAAACCTGCCCTGGCACAACTACTTGAGGCCATTTCCTCTTGTCCTATCGCCTGTTACTTGGGAGAAGAGACTGACACCCACCTTGCTACAGCCTCCTTTCAGGCAGTTGTAGAGAGCAATAAGGTCTCCCTTCAGCCTCCTTTTCTCCAGACTAAACACCCCCAGTTCCCTCAGCTGCTCCTCATGGGACTTGTGTTCTAGACCCTTCACCAGCTTCGTTGCCCTTCTCTGGACATGCTCCAGCACCTCAATGTCTTTCTTGTAGTGAGGGGCCCAAAACTGAACACAGTATTCAAGGTGCGGCCTCACCAGTGCCAAGTACAGGGGGACGATCACTTCCCTACTCCTGCTGGCCAAACTATTTCTGATACAGACCAGGATGCCATTGGCCTTCTTGGCCACCTGGGCACACTGCTGGCTCATATTCAGGTGGTTGTTGACCAACACCGCCAGGTCCTTTCTACCAGGCAGCTTTCCAGCCACTCTTCCCCAAGCCTGTAGTGTTGCCTGGGGTTGTTGTGATCCAAGTGCAGGAAGCAGCCCTGAGCCTTCTTGAATCTCATACAGTTGGCCTCGGCCCATTGATCCAGCCTGTCCAGATCCCTCTGTAGCGCCTTCCTACCCTCAAGCAGATCAACACTGCCTCCCAACTTGGTGTCATCTGCAAACTTACTGAGGGTGCACTCGATCCCCTCATCCAGATCATTGATAAAGATGTTAAACAGAACTGACCCCAATACTGAGCCCTGGAGAACACCACTTGTGACCAGCCACCAACTGGATTTAACTCCATTCACCACAACTCTTTGGGCCCCACCATCCAGCCAGTTTTTTACCCAGCACAGAGTACACCCATCCAAGCCATGAGCACCCAGTTTCTCCAGGACGATGCTGAGGGAAATGACGTCTAAGGCTTTACTAAAGTCCAGGTAAACAACATCCACAGTCTTTCCTTTATCTGCTGAGCGGGTCACCTTGTCATAGAAGGAGATCAGGTTAGTCAAGCAGGACCTGCCTTTCATAAACCCATGCTGACTGGGCCTGATCTCCTGGTTGTCCTGTACATGCTGTGTGATGGCACTCAGGATGATCTGCTCCGTAACCTTCCCCGGCACTGAGGTCAGGCTGACAGGCCTGTAGTTCCTCGGATCTTTCTTCCAGCCTTTCTTGTAGATGGGCATCATGTTTGCTAGCCTCCAGTCAACTGGGACCTCCCTGGTTAGCCAGGACTGCTGATAAATGATGGAAAGTGGCTTGGTGTCCCTACTATCCTCTGGGTTGAAAGTTTCCTAAGTAACAGCAAAATTTGTTCTCTTACACTTCTTGTTGACAGAGAAGCAGCAAAGGGTAAATCTTCAGATGCATGTTGGCTCTGTTACTCTTTTTATTACTCCTTGGAGGTTTGATTTAGTATGCTAGAGTTGAAGGTCACTACAAATTTTTAGTGAATGAAAAAAATAGCTGTTCACACAGCATTTCTTAAATTATAGTATGTCCTACTGTTCTTTCACAGGCCATCAGCCCAGATACAACGTAAACTCCATCTGTCATAGGCTCTCTGCTCCTGTTCTAGCCTAGCAACTGGAATCAGGAAATTTTCAATGACAAGTCCTCCACTGGAGGATTCACCAGATTATCCAGCTGACAACCTATTGGGTTGACCTCTAGAACATGCTTCAAAATGTGTTTACACAGGCATTTTTCAAGATGTTCCACTACAATTGAGTTTTGTACTGACATAATTTGTTGACAAACTTGTATGTACACTATATTACTTTTGTTTCTGCTAACTAATTTCTATTTTAATTGTCCCTACTGCTAGAGAGCAAGATATGAAAACCTTAAAAAAAAAAGTCAATCAATCACTGTTCACAAAATACAACGAAAATTTATTGACAATGTTTACAAGTAGGCTTGATGCTGGAATTTTACACCCGTTATATTGTAACATTTCAGTTACCCTTGTTCTACCTATAAGTTATTGGTAACTAAAACAAATGTTCTTTCTGAAGTATATAAAGATGGTTCACCAAAATGCAAATGCACAGATTAGTCCTAATGAAACATTTAAGAACAATATACAACTCTATGATAACTCCCAACTTTACAGTGAGTAAAACAAATAAACAATCTCATGATGCGCTCACAAGATAAACTGGTATTCCTTTTATAGCCTAGGGAGAAACTCAAATATAAAAGGCTAAATGACCTAGGTTATTAATTGTATTATTGACTGAGCCATGGCTTATTTCTCTCAAGATCTTAGTCTGAGAACTTTCTACTCCACTCAGGAAAACAGATACTGATACTTAGCATCTCGCAAGATGATATGAGTTCAAAAAGTTGCTTATCAACTAGATTGGGTCGTTTTGAATCTGGTTGTTCATTTCCTTATTCTTTATGAGATGTTTGTTTGTGTTTTGTTTTTGTTTTTCACCAAGTAAAATGTAATAAAAATTATTGGTAGTTATAAGGCAAAATCTTCACTGTATCCTTGAAGCAGGAGTTATTTACTAAAAGTTAGTATGACTGCCCAATGGCAGGAATGGAATGGAAACATACATTTAATGATCCAGGTGTCTCCTAGTATGTAACTTTTTTGCCTTCTGCATAAAAGAAACCACTCAAATTCTGTTTAAATCAGAAGATGTGATTTTTTTTGCCAAGGACTTTTTATGGCAATATATGCATTAACACTTTGGCTGATTATCAGGAGGATATATTATAGACCTCTCTTATCAGTATCTGCTACTCAAGCATGAAGTTGTGTGTTATAAAGTGAGATTAACATTAGAATTTCTGAATAGCAAATATACCAGTATAGAGGTATATAGAATTACAAAACTGATGAGACACTAATAACAGACAGCTAAAAAGAATGACCCTGACCATCCTGAAAACAAGTAGCTTGCACTGAAAAAAAAAACCTTCCAGATTTGTAAAACTAGTGCAAATCCCACTTCGGTTGTCTCACCCATATCATGTTGTGAACTCAGTCATTGACTGAAGCGTAACGTGGATTGGGAATTTGTGACTAGTGTGCTATGGAGGAAGACCCTAAACCTACCAATGTAAAAGCAGCATACTAACAAAAGCAAAAAATAACTAAGCATGGATACATCTACCAGGTTAAACCACAGGAGGAGCAGGGACTGAGCTTGGTCATGCATTCTATTTCATTTTAAGTCTTTTGATGGCCCTTTTTGAGAGTGTTTCAACTAGTTCTGACTCCAAAATGAATGTGCTTTAGAAGGTGCTAACTCAAGCACTGTGTAAAGAAAATAACTAATAATACTTAGTCAAAGTGCAAGGGATTGTGCAAGGGATGACCATCTTACTTAGCAATATAGACATCAAGCTTGTTGAACGCTATTAAAAGAAAAAAAAAAGGCAAATATAAGATTTTTAGAAAACTATTTGCTGATAAATCGACAGAATAATGCATTGTTTCTATTGTACAGCACTATGCAGTAGAATAACATTTTGTTCGGGGAGAGAAATCCCTTTTCTTCATAAAGGAACACACACTTTTAAGAAAGTATACTACCTCCTGCAAATATATTTTACATTTTATTGGATATGTATTATATGCTTGTGGATGGTATTAATAACCATTCATTACCATATATTTCACCATTCAAAGGTCAGAGGTTTTCAATATTTACATTTTTCTCCTTTGATTTTTAATTTTGTCATTCATCATTAGACTTCTACTAAAAAATTCCTGGTATTATAACTAATATATCATTCTACTGTACAATAGACAACTGGCAAAAAAAGAAAAATTAAAAAATAAATAGTGACAAAATATGACAAAAGTAAAGAAAAAGTAAATTGAATCAATATTGATATTACTCATTTTACTTATCTATGGATTTCATCTAGTAGGGCTTAGATTCCATGACTCATAAGTTCTCTAAGTTTGATACCAAGACATCAAAAATGAGATAAGAATGCTGATTTTATCAAGATGAACTTTTCACAGAAAGTTTGGTTTTGTTTGTTTATCTGTTTCATAGTTCATATTTATATATCCAGTTCCATAGGTTATGTATTGGCTTTATGTCATTTTTGCACCTTTCCTGAAGGATCAGAAGTATACAGTGAAGTTTTGAGCTCGTGTGTGTATACTCACTAGTGTATATAGAGACACAGAAAGAGAGATTGCCTGCATCTTCAGTTACTATAGCATAGAGAGAGAGAGATTGACTTAATCTTCAGCTTCTTGACAGCTTTAACATTATATAGTCTTTTGTCATACAATCAAGCCTTCAGTCCCTTTCACTCCTTATCAGGCAGCTCAGCGCAGCAGAGTGATACAACTGCCAAAGGGTCAGCTGCACGCCAAGGCTTTCAGAGGGAAGCTCAGAAATTGAGCGCTTTGTCTGGAAAAATGGACTGTGAAAGCATTCGAGAAACTGATGGACTGGAACTGCTTTGAAAACAATATTGCTAAACACAAAGTATTTGTATTTCAATGCCTAAATGCCTATAAGCAGTAGAACATCCTTTCTCATACAGTTCGTTTCAAGTCTATATAAATATTCAATAAACTGTAAAAATTTAATGGTATTTCTATGATTTTTGTAAATCATAGGAAATGCTTTCAATTTTCAACAAACTGCTTCCAATTTTTAAAAACCTGTTTGATAAGGTACTATTAGGTGTATGTAATTTTAGACAGATTTTCCTGTTTATATAGAATCTCTACTAGCAAGGTCCATATTTCTAACATATTATTTCTATTTCTGATGATGTGTAATCTATGAAAAATATATGACCAAGTTTTGACACTTTCTTTAACAAAGCTCTTGGATGTAGAACAGCAAAGATACCGTAACATGTATTTTCTTTCATATCTTATCTTGATTTTTTTTTAAACTCAGTATTGCTCAAGTTTTCTCATTTCTTCTAGGTTACCTTTTTAAATACATTCACTTTTTTTTTTTAAATACAGATAAAACCCTGAAAGAACTGAAAGTGCTTAAAGAAGTACCGAAAGCAAAAATGATTTACTGTAATATTTAGTGTAATATTAATGTTCTATATTAAGCTTTTAAAGTCAAATGCTCTCTCTACCTAGTAGAAATGTTGATGCATAACGAATGACTATTCACAGCAAACTTTGTGATCTTCATATGTACAAGACTGCATCCGTGTAAAATATCCCAACATGTTTTCATTTGAACAGAAAATATCTACCTTCAAACCATAATCTTCTAACAGTTCATGGGTGTTCTTGAGGGCATCACCTAATGAAGGTCCTCAGACACTAGACAGATAGCTCAGAATGTGGTTTAACATAGAGTTAGTAATTACTACGCATTGGTAAAGACTGATGGTGCAATTGACCTACAGTAAATCACGTTATCAGAGTCAGCAAATGTTAATTTAAAAAAGGCCCCTGTCATTGTATTCACAAGATACAACTTTTAAAATCCATCCTGCTTAGCTAATCCAGTAAGATTCCTATGGCCTTGTGACTAAATAGCACATACTTTGCAATAATTTCCTATCTAATGTGGTTAGTGTTGAAAGAATGGACATGCTGTAAAAACAAATAGCTATATTAAAATTTATTAACATTTTTGTCATGACTAGTAAGCCTATTTAAAAAAAATAAAACACAACAATCCCTTAACAGCATGTCAGTACAGTACAGGTTTGTTAACTAGATAACCTACTTACAGTTCTATAGGGCTTTTCTATTTTCTTCTGATTTCTTTCTCCATTGATCTACCACTTTGAAGTTCTAGTGGATTTCATGCAGAAATAGAAAATATACAATTTCACTGGTGTAGTAGAACACTGATACTCTACACATCTTATTTTCCATAAAATCATGGTTAATCTATATAGTGAATCTTGTATTTTGTTAACATATTTTACTTGTAAAACTCGATGACTTTCAGTAAACACATTTACTAGTATGTCGTAACATATTATGAGATAATAGAAATGAATAAAACATAACAAATGCTAGGGCTTGAGTAATTCTTCCAAGTTTGGAAGTCTTGCTATTTTAATGAAAGCAGAGTCACAGGCAACAGGAAGAGTATTATGGAGATGCTCTAAATTTAAAAAATCAAGATGGAGTGTGAACCATCCATTTTCACCACTGTAAAAAGTTAAAAGCAAGTAATATTGAGATTCAATGTTATGTCTTTTTTTGACAATATATTTTTTAAGAGTCTGAAAGTTAGGAGACTAGTCAGCAAGCTTTAGAGAAGACACAAAATTTGGTTACTTAGGACCAGTTACAGCTGTGAGAAACTTGAAATATTTAAGGCAGCAGTTAAATGGATAAAAGGATGACTAATGAATTTTAGTATCAATAAAAATGAAGAAAAGCACACTGGATGAGAACTGAAATTATTCATATAGCTTACAGGAATTTCAATTAACAGCACTAGTCACGAAAATAACCTTGGAGTTAACATTGACAGCACAGGAGAAACCATGGTTCTTTGTACGAATATGGTGAAGTATCTCTTACAAGACACTGGGATGTACTGATGATGGAGAAGTGAATCATGCAAATAATATTATGGTGAGCTTATTTAAATGTGATTACATTTTAGATTGGATATTCAGAAAAATTTCTTCACTGAAAGGGTTGTCAGGCATTGGAACAGGCTGCCCAGGGAAGTGGTGGAGTCACCATCCCTGGAGGTATTCAAAAGATGTGTAGATGTGGTGCTTAGGGACATGGTTTAGTGGTGGACTTGGCGGTGTTAGGTTAACAGTTGGACTCGATGATCTTAAAGGGCTCTTCCACCTAAGCAATTCTATGATTCTATGATTCTATGACATGTTTTAAAATGTTTGTGATATACTGGACAATTCAGAATTAAAAGACATTCAAAAAAAGGACAATGACGTGACCAAAGAGCTGAGGAATCTTTCCAAACTAATACTGAAGGATTGTTTTTTATCCTTAAAATATGTCTTAGAACAATAGGACAGAGATAACATTATAAAAATAAATCATAAATGAGCTGTATGGACAAGATATATCAGAGTATTTTTTTCTACCTACCTCAAAGTGGAACAACAAATAAAAAAGTGGAATTAAAACTGAAGAGTTAAACAGCTAAAAAAAGATATTATCTCAGGCAGTATTTAAGTAAATACAAAATTCATTGCCATGGGAAGTCAACACAAAAAAAGTGGCCAGTCTTCAGTTCTTGCTAGACATAGTAATGGAAACTTTACTCAAACAGCTTAAAAGAGTCTGAAGAGACTAAAAAATAATTATCTACAAAAGTATCCAAAAGATATTAGATCAGGAAAGATGGTTTTGTAGTCATTAAAAAAAAAGTGGAGATGAAACTTCCTTTACATACAAACTTTCATACATATAAAATGCAGACTATAGGGAAAGGTGTATGTTCAGAATGGATATTGGGCTGAATATTAAGAGTTCCATAAAAAGGTTCTGAGCTTGGTTTATGTTTATATTTTAATGTGGTTTAGCTTAAAATTTTCCTCTGTGTAGTTTAAGAAATAAATAATTTGGATATGCCTTACTCTGGCAAAGATCAAAATAGAAAGTTAAATGAACCTGAGATTATTTGAGAATAATTTTGAACTCAAGAGATCATAATTTTCTTCTGACCAACATCACTGCAAATTTATATGCAAGAATATTCACAGTTTTAATTAATAATTAAAAAGTGGAAGGGCTATTAAATTTCATACTTCAGAGATTAAAATATTATATTCCAACTAGAAATCATGATGAGACTTAATAGGGGATCCAGATTATCTCATCTCTTTCCACTGTAGTGTTCTTCATTTTTGTAAAACATTTGCTATTGGCCTTTGTTGTAGATAGAATATTGACTACGTGGTTTCTATGTCTGGCCTAGTACTGTAATTACTATATATCCATAAATAATTCTGTCACAATGCAACTGTTAAAGTAAGTGAACAAAATACATTCTCAAACTCAGAGTATTCTGGCTACTTTTATGCCTTCTATTTCTTCACTTTATGTCAGAGTGCTGGAAGACATGCAAAAGCTGCAGACTGCTCTCCTGATACCACAGATCTTATAGATGAAACAAATTATCAACAAAGCAGCTTTCAGCCCCTTGCAAGACAAGAAAATTATTTAGAGTTCTTTCCCCTGTGAAGCACTTAAGAAATTATGTTTTCTTTTAATTACAGAGTTTTCAGTTTTGATTGGGTCCCAGCTTTCAACGTAAGAAACCCATTGGCTTTATCAGGCACAGCACTGAGGATGAGATGTCAGTGACTCACATAAAACTCTTCCCACCTTTCCACTGGTAGTCTAGGAGTTAATTTTGCTCTGTAATCTCTTGATTCCTGCATATGAATCCAGCATACCAGATACAGAAAGTGAGAAATCAAGGTTGAGAGTGGGATTCTTTTACTTTACCATAGGAATCTAAAGTTATCTAAGTCTAATTTGCAGTGATTTACCCTGTGTTCCTTTTATAAACAGTGGAGGAAAGGAAAATCGAGGTGACAAACCTTTTTTGTGTTTTTTTTTGTTGTGGTTGTTTGTTTGTTTGTTGTTTCTTTTTGTGATTTAAAGTACAAAAATGGTTTCTTTATTTCTTCCCCAGTACAGTGAATTAGAAATGCTGAACTCGAAGTTTAATGAAGGCTTGCAATTTTACATATGCTGCAAAAAAGCATACAAGCAGAAGTAGTAATTTTGAAGAAAACAATCCACTGAACCATTTCAGATAGGTAGAAAGTGCTGACCAATGACTAAAGGATCTTTGTCTTTAAATTAGTCCAGAAAATGACAAAGGTGTTAATTTTTTTTTTCTAGTGACTACAAAAATATTCTCTGGAAACCAGTAATCTTATCAATGCTTTCACCTTACAATTTCACTTTATAATTAACTGGAAATAATAATAAAAAATTGTATTAGTAATCTCAGTAGAGATCTACATCTTTATGTCAGAAAGTGTGCTAAAATTATCAGTAACTTAAGATAATCAGAGCTATATAGGCTCTTACCTGTAATGAAAAGCCAGGACTTGCCATCATTAATGTAGCTCTTCAAAAGCATTTAATGACAAATTTCCTTTTTTTTCTTTTTTTTTTTTCTTTTTATTTTCCACCTAATTTGAGAATATGGAATTCTGTGTATTTATATTTTTGTATTGCAACCAATCTACTAGCAATTCTCTATTAGTGAGTTTAGGAGTCCTCTTCTTAGTGAGCTAGAGGGGATAGCTAAAAGCCTGATTCTGGTCAACTTTTCAGTGTGTAGAAGATCTAAGGCAGCAAACTGAGATATCTGTCTTCTCTCCAGCTGATTATGTCAGACCTGCTGAATTAGTGACTTCACAGCATGGTCTCTTAGCAAAACATCAGAAGTGTTACGTCAGGAACTCCAAAGTGCACTCTGTGTTGTCAACAATCTAGCTAGCTGAAGAAGTTAAGCTAGCTGCTTCTAAAAGGCCTGACTTTAATCCTGTAAAGTCAAAATGATAAACCAGTGATATCAAAGACTATAATTACAAAAGCTTGAAACACCTCTTGTTTCCAGAACATAATTTTTCTCTAAGTAGATTTGATAAATCCAAACTGTATTTTACTTTTATGCATATTTTATATATACCCATCTCGGTTGTGTCTTGGTCTTGTTTTGGTTTTCCTTTTTTCCTCTTCTTCTTCTTATCTCTCTCCTACTGTCTTACTTTCTGATTTAAGTATGTGTGCATATGAAAAAGAGAATATGTGTGTGCTCTTTCTTTTTCCAATCTACTTGTTACATCTGTATCCTCTGCCTGCTTTTCCTCATTCTGTTAAAGAAAGAACACACATGGTACCACCTGAGGTTTGCTTGATTACTATGGGAGCTGAGAATAGAATGCAGGCTGGTGGTCTGCCAACTGTGCTTGCAACTCTTTTCAGGTAAACTGCCAACATCCATAGGAGATACAATAGGTGTTGCATAGAACATGAATGGATAATAAGGAGCTGCCTATGATTTACCCTTCAGATACAGCAACCAGCTTGCAGTGCGTCTACGACCGAAGATGCATGTGAATTAGATTTTGTCCGTTTAGGACTACCGTTGCCAGTGTCTCACACTCTCTCCACAGATACTCAGGATTATTTTATGTTAGCAACATACACTGTTCTACATTCTTTTAAATAAAAGAAACCCAAAATAAGTGACTACAATGAATATGAGAACAGTTTTGCCTATATGCAAACCCTCTGCTACTTTACAAGAAGGTTCTGGTAATAGAAATACAATGCCGCAAACAACTTACATTATCAATTTTAGGCAAGAAGTAGCTACCAGTTAAATCTATGCCAAACCACAGGCTGAGCAGTACAATTGGCCAGGAACATTGTTGAGTGACGCACGGAAAAAATAACTGTGTCATCTATTACATTACAGCACAAAAAACAATGATAACATTCAGTCATCCCTACAGTTCAACAGCAAATAAAAATGTTGTAGCAGTAAGACTCCACAGCTATACGGAATCCTATAACTAGTTATTTAATCACAGCAGAGACCACAGAACGAACTAATAAATTGCCCTTGTTAGGTGCAGCAGAGATTAAGGGTTGAGATGGAGGCTCATTACCACATTCTGGGAGAGAGAGAGTTATTCACCCTTCTTTAAGAATACTACCTTTCCAAAATGTCAGACCAAGAGGTGAAATGTGTCACCTACTATAACTCTTTATAAGGGTTTTCCCTATTCCACCCTGCCTGCTGTTCCTGCTGCCTGTGCTGCACCAGGAAAGGAAGGAATAAAGAGAGGAAAAATTCTGTAAGCATCAGAGCTGCCGTTCTCTTTAACACAACAGCAAGCTATGCTCTGAAGACGGGAAGAGCTTGCTGTGTATATTTTGATGTAAGGATGAAGCAAAAACCAAGACCAGGTAGGAATAAACTCCTTCAATTTAAAAAGCATAAGAAAACATTTCTTTCTCAGCACTGACACAACACTGATGTCAATATTTGTATGTGCGATAGATGTGGATTCCTAAGTGATATATATGCAGCTGTCACTATTCCTCTAAAATAACTTTTTGTTTGAAAACAGAGAAGCAAATCATTTTTTTTTTAAAAAAAAAAGCTAAATCCAAAGCACTTCTTCTAAATCCCTTCTTGAGTTTTCCATATAATTTATGAAATAATATTTTCGTACATCCCAGACACCTCATTATTAACACAGAAGTTATTTTCACAAATATTTTAGAGTAAAAGGATAATGGGATTCTCTTTTATTGAGTCTTACACAAACAAATAAAGATTAAACCGTTGCTTGTTCGGAACCCATGTGATAGACATTTTGGCATAAAGGAAAAGCTAAACAAACTCTGTGAATTAGAATATACTGCGTAGTTGTGATGTATGCCTACAGAATAGGGACAGATATAAACATTAGATTAATTTAAGGATGTGAGGCACATGGCACAAGATTATTTCCCGTGCTCCTCAATCTAGAGTGAAGCAATGAGGGAAAAATACAAATCACTGAAAAGGCTAACACCCAGATAGGTGAGTGTCCCATCCGTAAATCCTTTCCTGCTTAACAGAACATTTCTTTTTCTAGTAAAGTGTAATTTAATTTTTCATGAGTAATGTTCATTCCAGTAAGCTGTTCTCACAATACTTAAAACCTTAATCTTTGGGTCTCATGGCTTATTCAGACACTGAAAATTTGTCTGAGATGGAGTACTGAATGTAGGCAAGACTGATAAATCTAATCTGTTATCTTCTAGTTCTTTTTTTTAATATTAATTCATTCCTATATCACGGCATCTATGAGACACAGTTTTTAACATCTTATTACCATGTCCTAGATATTGGATGCTTAATATCAGCTAATTAGAGGCATAACATAGCAGGCATATTATCTGCTATCTTATTTTTGCTTTACCTATGAGAGTCTTGTTATATTTAGACCTCTGAGCCATCATATCATTGACTATTTCAATAATATGATAAAGGCTGCCTTTTTGTAAACTCCTCTGATACTCACAAAGGAAGAGTATTTGATTTTTATGGTTTTAGCAGAACTGGAGTGCTTGGAAATTCCAAAGGTTTACGTTGGAAATCTGTATTTTCTACCATCTATGGGATAAAAGTTCTTATCTTGATCATTATCAAATAATTAGTATTTCTACACAGATAACATTCCTAAACTACATACCAGTTCCCTCAATTAAATTTCTTAAGATCTTTTATTTTTTGCTTCATTTCTGGAGAATAGAAGAGAAGGATGCTTACATGGTTACTTCTGCAAAAATTTCAAAATGTTAAAATCAATTGTAACTCAAAGTATTGAATACATTTTAAAGTCTATTTTTAAAGAAAATAATAATAATGTTAAAAAAATTAAATTTTTTTAATTGAAATTTCAGTTTGGGAAATTAGACGAATACTAAGCTAGAGAATGCTTAGGGGAAAAGTGTTCATAAGGTCAGAGAGGCTGAATTTTTATTTTTTTTTTAAATTGGAAATGTCAACAGTATTTCCATAGTCAATTAAAAAGACTTGCTTTTTGATACCTGTTCAGAAAGAATCCAAGAAATTGTTTTATTTAACTTGGTATTTCTCATAACTGAAAAATAATGATCACAAATAGTCACTCACAATCTCAAACCAAGTTTTATCATCATTTACATTTCATGGTATATATATATAAAAAAAAAACCCCACACAAAACCAAAACCACAAACCTCCAAGAAAGCCACAACACTACAATAAAATATTGCGGTCCACTGATACTGTACATATGTTTATATGTATGGATCCTGTATCTTTTGGCTGTCAGGGCACCACAGGGTTGGCTGGTCCCTGTGGGCTGGGGGCTGTGTGCTGTGGGAGCTCCCCATGGGGCTGCCCCAGCGGGGCACCAGGGGCAACCCCAGCTTCAGGCAGTGGGCACCTCCCTGGGGATGGGGATGGGCCTAGACCAGGATGGGGTGTGGGCCCACAGGTGGTCCTGACTTGGCAGGGCCCATGATTGGGCAGGGGATGGCTGAGGGGAGGTGTAGACCGGCCCTGCTGCGACATCACTGATGGTCCTGGGAGGCTGAAATGGTCCTGGGGTGTGGGCAGGGTGGGTGTTTTCAGGGAGCAAAGTAAGAGAAAGGACAACAATTAAGGAAAGGGCTATGGCACAAGGGACTTGAGGCCACCCCTGACAAGCCCCAGAGACCTGAGTGCAAAAGGGCAATTGACTTCAGAGCCTGGGGTTGAGTGAAGGGTCAGCACTGTGAGGAGATCAGAGCCCAGGGAAAGGCTGGCCCCTGAGGGACGGTTTGTAGTCTCATGGACAAAGATTATGGCACTATGACCCTCAATTCAGGGCTCAAGGCAGCCTAAACTCACTGTCAGGGCACAGCAGGATTTGGGGGTCCATGGGTTGGAGTCCAGATGATGGGGATCCATGGCCAGGCAGGGGTATGTCTGTGGCTGAACTGGAGACTGACACTCCCCCAACACAGCTTGGGAAGGGGCTGATGGCCCCAAGTAGAGCTGAAATGTAGCCTCTGAGCCCATAGGTGTTGTTGGAGGCCTCAGGAGAAGTTGGTCAGGATTTATTAGGTCCCTCAGGGCCCTAAGAGTGGCACTTATTTGCAAAGTCATTTAAAACTTTGAATCTTTGTGATTAACTTTGAAAGCTACTGTATATAATATTATCAATTTTTAATCAGAATTCTCAATAGGGAGCTTTGCTCAAAAGCTGATGGGATGACACAACCTAGGGTTTTGAAATACTTCTCCAATGATTTGTTTCTATTTTGAGAGAAATTACGTGTTTGTGAGAATGTTTGTGTGTGTGTGCATGTTTATGTGTGTAGATCAATCTATCTTGCTTCAATGCCCTTGCAAGCATTCTGTATGATTTTAAAATGTGGCATAGACTCCCATATTGATCTTAATTATGTATAAAAGCCAGGCAGCATCATCAAATGCAACAGCTGCATTCAAACAGAATCAAATCTTGTGCTATGCCACCTAGTTGGAAATATTAACGCAATTAAATCTACAGGATTAAATAATGAGACATGAAGGATGTTAATTTCTTGAAAAAATGTAAACACTAATGGCTACTGTTAGGTAGGAACTGAAAATATTTTTCTGATGTTCTCACAAATAAAATTATAATTCTCTTCAGGGACTACATATTGAATGAACAGTTCTTCAAAGAGAATGCCTACAGAGATAACATCCATAAAACATATCAAAAGTTGATTGACTGCTACTGAATACACACATTGTTTAGAAGGAAAAATTGGATCATTTTGTAGTGTTAAACATCGGTCTACAGATTATTGTAGTCCTCAGTTGTTTTGTGCATGATGGTTGCATGCCAATTCACTAAATTGAGAGTATTTACAAATGCAATACAGAACAACTTCATGTTGACAATTTGCAAAATTAGATGAGAGAAATATTTTTTCTTCCATCCTTTCCTGTTTCTCCAGCATATAATTTAAGTAATAAATAAATAAATACTACAATTTTTTATCCATAACCTTTGGGAACAAGGAAGATACCATTTTTGTTACTATGTAAAATAAAAAAACAAGTATTTTTGTATCAGACTTTATCTAAAATTTTCTTTGCACATCTCTGTATACATTTGCACCATGTAGCTTTCTGCTTCTAGTAAAATAAGATTCAAAGAACACAGTTCATAAATCATTTTCTGTTCTTTTTACTGTACTTTCCTAAAGACTATAGTCTGTTTAATAAAACTAAATAAAAACATTAGCCATTAACTTACCATTAACATTTGCAAACTGATCAAGAAATACAAATGCAGTGACCTAACAGAATCAGTTATTGTTGAGAAATGTATAGTAGTCATAAAATTAAGCTCAAACCTTTCCTGATCAAAGACTGCCAATGTGTTGAGTAGAGCAGGTGCACTTTTTTTCAGAACAGCAGATTCCCATCACAAATGAATTTTACAAAACAAAAAATCTTACCCTCTCCGTAGCTTGCAGGAAGTAATAATAAGGAGGTATCCTCAATGAGAGATATTTGTCATGATGCTCTACACCTCTATGTTTCCATAGCTGTACTCTCAAGGTGTTTACTTAACAAATTCCATTGAAGAGATGTAAAATACAGTCAGGCAGAGAATGTGTGCCATCCCAAAGTGACCCTTTGACACCTTCAAAATAAGGAGGCAAGAATGGTGTTAACATTGTGTCTTTTGAGTCCGTTTTATCTTCCCATAGGGGAAAAGAACATAACAGGCAAGGATGAGAGGCTTCTACCCTGATCTTAGAGGAGGAGACCACCAGCACCAAACAGCAGGATGCAAATGAAGAACCAAGAACTGAATAGTATGCTTGGACAGCCCTGAACATCAAAGCAGTCAAAAGGTGTCATTGAAGCAATGGGCCTGCAGGCCAACCACTGTGAGTAAATCAGCAGAGGAACAGCCTACGAGCTATTCCATATAATGAGAAGTTGAGAGTTTGTTGGGTGTACATTTGGGATCATGTGCTGAAAGAACCAGTGGATTAGTTAGTTGAAAGCCACCCAACACAATGTCTGAATCACTAATCTAGAGTTACGCTCACTTATTTTCTGTCCTCCTAATGAGTACCTCTCCAGGAAACAGTGATAGCAGTATATTAAGTAGAGCACAGCTAAGGAGAATGGGAATAATAGAATAAAGTTCAGAACCTTTCTATGAGCAAATAAATTTTTGCTAGATGGAGATTGACTTTGTGTAGCAAAAATCTCAGTTCTTCCTGTATTGCAATTGAGAAATAAGGACCTGTGTGTAACTACCCTTCAGCAACTATTTGCCACAATGTTGAAATTAGCCCTTAAGATTTAATTTTATGAAGATTTCAGAAGTATTTTACATTTTTTCCTAGTGTTTTTCATGCATTCTAATTGCTTTTAAATTATTTGTTATATGTTTGTAAAATAAATTGTTATCTGTTTGAGCCACCTAACTTTTTGCAAGATCTTTCGAGAGAGATTAGATTACTATATTTGACTAGGTTATCAACACTAGAATTTATTGGACTCTGTTCATAAGTGACTATTATAGAAGACAAGACAGGCTACATTTGCATTCAATATGGAAATAATGCTTGATTTGTAGTGCTTTAGAGTTATGTTCAGAATTATTCCAGTTTTCTGGTATTTCCTGTTCCAGATTTAAATATGGATTTCAGAGTTAAGTGAAGCACATTTTAAAATGAGATACAATTTTCCCAGAGCTGTTACAGACCATATTTAAAATAAATAATTTGGCAATTTAAAAATCCAGTGTGTCACAGACATTGTAAAGCACTGTCTACTAAAAGTTCTTTGAGATGTGATCTAACTTGATAGCCCATTTCAATATCAACTAATAATTTTCTTTTTTTTTATAAAAAGGAAATTGAATTATTTTCCTGTTTAGCTGCTTATTTTCAAACCCTTGAATATATTTTTGATAATATTGTCAACGTCTGCTTCTTCAGTTCTAGCAAGTGCCATAAAATAAGGGAAAGTGTCAAAACGAAGTTGTATTTTCAATTACTTTGTGAATTGCAGCATTGACACACTTCGGATGATAATAAGAAGTTCAAGAAATATAGATATGCCAGATCAAAACATTTATTTTTATATTGTTGTTTTTTTTTTTTTTTTTCTATTTCTCCTCATCTATTATTTAAAATTGGAGAAGGGAGGGACTATTTATGGGCTCTTTTTTATCTAAATTACATTCATGAGAAGTGTAGATTGCATAAGTCTGGATCCAAAAGAGCCTTTCTTTTGATGAGAGGGCTTTGGATCTGGATCATAGCCTGGTATTGGTTTAATTTTCAGTCGCTAAGCAAAGGGGCTGTCAGGGATAAAAATACAATTTTCTCAGTATCCGCCAACAGAATCTACAGCAATTTAAAGATGAAGTTAAGCAAAGGAGAGCTTGACCTACACAAAAGAAGTAGGATATCTTCCAGAATTGTACGGAATTTCTTTTATTACATCTCTCCTCCTCCACTTTGTGCAGCATTCAGGCAGAGTTCAGTACAGGAAAGACTGAATCCAGGCTTGCATGACTAGAGATCTCCCAGAGCAAAAATGTGCACAGTGGTGATGGAAAATTGAAAAGGCAAATGTGACCCCAGGGAACTACAGATTCTAGTCCTGCATTTGCGAACATTTATTTATGAAATCTGAATTACAATTAAAGTGCTTATATGCATAAATTTTCAAAAGACATACTAATCTACAAACCAAAATAGTGCCACTATATTTCAGTATTATTTACTGTTTCCAACTATTTTCCTCCTGCTTTACACATAAATAGAACAGAAATTATCCCATCTGACTCAACTGACTGATTATAAACATCGCTTAACGAGTTTGGCTGGATGAGTGGTGGATCACAATCTTTTGATGTGGTATTTTATGATACACAGGAACATTCTTCCAAAGCTAAAAAGGTAAGCAAGCAGAGTATTGTTGCTTCATTGGGTCAAAGAGAGAAAAGAGTGCCATAGCTATGTACTGAGATTCATCCTCACTAATTTTGTGTGTGCATTTCCTTGTTTCCCTAAACAGCTCCTCCCTTGCTGGAATCGCTTCTGTTATTCCGTGTGAGGTGCGCAATTCTCTCCATGTGGTGTATTCAGATTTTAGACATTTCAGTCAAGGCTGATTTTAGTATTGGATGTTTAAGGGACAGGCACTGCAATGCTGTGACACTGAAGTACTTTGTGGATGAAGATATTAGATACTTAGGAGTAAGTCGGTAAAAGAGTGAGTAAAACAGACAGAAATATAAATAAATTATGCCTGGATTTAGCTAGTCTAAACCAGGAGTTCTTATGAATACCTGTTCAAACTGCTTGTCCAATATCTAACAATGGTCCTTAAAGGAGATAATTTGGGGAGCATAAGGGTTACCAAAGTATTACCAAAAAATGCTGCTTGCCTCTCAGTTGTTCTAATAAAATGATGTAACACTGGAAGTATTCTAGCAAATTATGTTCACAAATTTTATTTATGGCATTCATACATAAAATAAGATTTCTGTAATTCCCTGTGATGAGTATCAGTATTATTACCAGTAACAGTAATAAAAGTATTACAGATAATATTAGTTAAATGAATAATACAGCTGAGTACTATGTAAAGGTTATAATTATTTGAAACGATTATTTAACTGAATCTTCAAGGTCCTCCTCCAACTAACATGTAGCATGTGTTTCTATTTATTTTAAAGGAAAATATTCTAAGACACAAAACAGTTCTTATACTATCCTGTGCTTCACTCTGTGGAAAAAGTTGACTAGAGAAATCTACTTTTCCAGAGAGTAGAAGAGTGGCTTTCTCCTTCCCTTCCTCGTAAAGGGATGAATTATCTTTCATTCAAAAATTCATATTCTCCTCAAAAGCAATATATTTTCTTAAATATTACACAGAAATGAGATAGTTAGCCAGGTAGTTACTAGGTCGATTGGTAAAATTGCTATTTTTCTCCTAGCAGATGCCTCTCCATCTCTACTCATCTAAATTGCCAGTGATATGGAAGTAATAGTGGATCTCTAACTCATAGACATTGGTGAAAAATGCTTATTTTACTATACTGGAAAACTATTTATCATGAACACCATTTTTATATGCAGGTAATGTCAAAGCAGAATCCCTGGTGTGACTGAAGCTGTGCTCTGGTGACAGCTGTGCGACAAGCAGTAATTGAACATATTTAAAAATCCACCCCATGTACTGAACAGATTTCAATGTCTGCTTTATTTAAGGTCCACTGAGTTGTGAAATGGTTGCTTCATTCACACAGATGTTAATATCTCCAGGCTCTTCTTTGTTGTTCCTCATTTACATATTTGCAGTAAGTTTGCTGCTCATGAAGTCAGACACAGCTACTTGTCACTACTCTCTGTTAGAATAATGCATGTTCCAGACAAAATATGAGAAACTGTAATTACACCTCATTAAGATTTAAGGAGAAAAATAATAAGAAACATACCAATAGGTGTTCAGTCACCAGTGCCTCATTAGTTTCTTTACTGTTTAAATACCTGGCTCTGATGAATATAAATTACTTAGGGAAAACAACATAGTTTTGAATCAGTTTAAGCTCCTCTCTTTGTCTCTTCATCTATGAACACATTCTGAAGTAATGATCCAACAAGATATTGGAGTTTTATATGGTTATTAAATGCTATACTTGGTCATTCCATTACAAAAATTGAAGTTTCATTTAGTTTTATCCATTCTTTGAGAATCACAATGTGATTCTGAATACTCCAGAAAACTTATTTCAGTGAATAAAAAGTACAAATAAATTAATTACTAAATAATAAAATAAAGCAAATGTGATTGTTGACTGGTTAAGCTGCAGGCAGCAAATTCCAATATCAGTGACCATTTATTTTCCAAAGTAAATTCTATATCAAGATGTGAAAGTGCCACATCTTTACAGAGAAAAAGAATGATTTGCCTTTACAAGACCTAACAGAAAAAGGAAGAGAAGACTGAGAGGGGATCTCATTAATGCTTATAATGCTGTCAAGAGGATGGGGCCAAACTCTTTTCAGTGGTGCCCAGCGACAGGACAAGGTGGAACAGCCAAAAACTGGAACACAGGAAGTTCTGCTGGAACATGAGGAAAAACTTCTTCACTGTGAGGGTGACAGAGCCCTGGCACAGGCTGCCCAGGGAGGGTGTGGAGTCTCCTTCTCTGGAGATATTCAAACCCCGCCTGGACGCAGTCCTGTGCAGCCTGCTCTAGGTGACCCTGCTGTGGCAGGGGGGTTGGACTAGATGATCTCCAGAGGTCCCTTCCAACCCCTGCCATTCTGTGATCATGCCAACCTTGTCACATGTTGTTTAATATCATTACAGAAATGTCAAAAAGCTCAATGCGTATTACAGTTGTAACAATAACAGCTAAAACCAAGATCTGGGTTTCAGAAGGCTGTGATTCTTGTTTATAGATCCATGAATCGCTGTTACTGTAAAAGCCTCATCTCTTCAATTTCTGAAAAGTCTTGATATTATAATAATCTTTAATCTAAAATTATTATACTTACAACTTACAAGGTCTCAGCAAGTTTATATTTTTGTCAGGTTACTGGTAGATATAGAATATGTTAAATTCTTGTGTGGTGAGTTGGCCCTGGCTGGCTTCCAGCCACCCACCCAGCTGCTCTCTCACTCCTGTACCTCAACAGGACAGGGGAGAAAATAAGATGAAAAAGCTTGTGGGTTGAGATAGACAGGGAAAACGGTTACCAATTACCATCACAGGCAAAATGGGCTCAACTTGAGGAAAATTAATTTAATTTATTGCCAAATAAAATAGATTTGAATAGAGAGAAACAAAGACAAGAACTAAAACATCTTATCCCCTCCCCTCTCCCCCCAACTCCTTTTTCCCCAGGCTCAATATCACTCCTTCATTCCAGAGTCCTCTACCTCCTCCTCATCTGCGAGTGGCGCAGGTGTCATGGGGAACAAGGAGTGTTGGCCAGTCCATAAGAGTTTGTCTTTGCCGCTCCTTTTTCCTCACACTTTTTCCCTGCTCCACTGTTAGTCCTTCCCACAGTCTGCAATCCTTCAGGAAATATGAATCTCTTCTGGTGTGGGTCCTCCATGGTCCTCCTCACAGAGGCCACCCCTGCAGCACCCTGCTGCCAACACTTTGTCACCTGCACCCAATACATCCTGCAAACTAATTTTACCTATATTGCATATTCCAAAATTGTTTTCTCAGGGACATTTACTTTAAAGCTTATTCCACCTGCAAATGAAAATATATGAAGTAGTATAAACCTGGTGTTTTGCTACTTACAGATGAGGACTGAGATAACATCCCACTAGGTTAAAAGCATTTTTGCCTCCAGTGAAAAGTTGAGGCACTGGCTATAATGAAATGGATAAGGTTAATTGCCAATTACATGATAATAGCCTAGAGAGGTTTCTGTTAAAAACCATATTTTGCTAACCTGAGAAAATTATATTTGTTGAAGTTATTTTGCTCACAGCATGCGTGACAGCTGTGCCCAGCTTTCTAAGGGTAAGGGAATCGCCACAATTTGCAGCACTGAAGATTCTGAAATTTTGGACTTTCTGGAAGCGTTTTAGGGTTTGTTTGGGTTGGGTTGGGTGGGGGGGGGTTTGTTTTTTTTTTTTAGTGGGGAGGCTTGGGAAATCTGGCTGTTATGAGAGGGAATCTGAACTGATTTGTGTGTTCGCTTCATTCTAAAATATTACAGGGAATTACTATAAAAGATACACCAGCAGATCACATGAGGAGTACAGTGCTACTTTTATCTGAGAGTTTACAAATTAGAACAAATCATAGTTAGCAACATATATACATGGGGATTATGTGAACTACTATGGTGACAACTAGCACTAAACAGGTTAGTGGGAACTGGTAAATGAGAATACAGTTAGCAAAAGCGCCTAATGGCACACCAGCTAATGCTGATTAATGGGACCACAGCTAGCATGATCAGCAATGTGTACATTTGGCAGGAGTGGCTACTAGCAAAAAAAAAAAAAGTATTATCATCAAGATCAGCAGTAATTCATGTGAAACCTCACTATCTAAATTGCCTCCCAACAGAGAGAGGTTGGAGAAACCTGAAAATTCAGCACTATTGTAAGAAACAAAAGCCTGTACTATCAGATGAAGAGGTAGAGACAAGTTATTTTATCAGTCACTTAACTAGAGGTTAAGAATGTATATTTTGATTACCATCAGTCTACACTATGAGATGAATGACTGGTTTTTGAGAATTATTAATGATATTACTGAATGGAGTTCAGCTCCAGATTAAAACACCAGAATTGAAGTGTCTACATACAGGTGTCTAAGCAGAAGCTAAAAGCCTCTGCGTGTTTTAAAATCACGAAAGACATAGGCTTTGATTGAGTTATTTGAACAGGCTTTGACTGTATTACTTAAACAGGCATTTAGCACTCTTTGAGATGCCTTATGATCTCTTCCTAACCTTTTTGCTGCTACTGAGATCATGAGTCTCCTCTGTCCTGTTCTACCTGCCTCATGTGGCTGTCTCCAGTATCCCACAGCACTTCAGGTGACATTAGATATCCATGTTTACCTCCTAGTTGATGTATTCAGTGAAGTCAGGGGAAGAAGATCTTTAGTGTCTCAGATCTGAGACTTCTGAATGAAGCTGGCAAATAGGACACAGAATTCACACACTTTCATGTACTTTCACGTGCTTTCATGTACTTTCATGTACTTTTATGTACTAGAGAAGTAGATAGATGACAGCTGGGTTATCTTGTGGTATCTCAAATGACAAAAAATGTTTGGTTTAGCCTAAGACAGAATGAAGTCTTAGAGGATAAAAACAGATCATCTTCTTTAAGCCAGGAAACATTGTCTGTTAACTCTGTAAAGTCCTGGACCCTTAGGAGTTTCATGGTTTTCTTACTGATTAACAAAAATTTCCCTTCATATCTTATGCTCAGGCGCATTGGAGGACATTCCATTTTCCATCTAGTCAGCGACATTTGCTTGGCTACAGCATTGTGGCTCCCTCACATTTTGTAGCCTTCTCACCGATGTGATCCAAAAGCCCTAGCCACAGACTTATTTTCCTAGCCATCTTCAATTAGCTTTGAATTTTCCTGTACTGATTTACAACTTGGATATACATGAAACATTTAAAGGTGAAAGATGTTGTGTGCTGCTGTTCTCCACTATCACCAGTGCATTATTTTTAGAGTTGTGGGGGTTTTTTTGGTTTGTTTGGGTTTTTTGAGGTTTTGTTTTAATCTGTGCTTTTAAATATGTTTTTCCTGATGATACTCTGCCTGTAAGATCAGCTCTATAGAATGGTGTACAGGGGCAACCTCAGTGTAATATTATTTGGTACTATGAACATTCCCTAACCAATTTGGATTTACTTCTTTACCTTGTCTTTTTAAGAGCCAATCACAATTTATCAGATTGATTCATTACCCTCATCCTTCACTGACTCTCCATAATGGCACCCACATAATCCAATATATTTTTCTGATTGCTCGAGTTCACATCACTTTAGACTGCTAACACTTTTTTTCTGCTGGAAAGCATATGAAACCACTAGAGAGAACAGGCTTCTTAAAGAACTGCAAGAAATAAAGTTGCAGCAAAGTTGCTTGCTTCAGTTAAACTATTGACAGAGTTTAAAGAAAATCAATTGAGTAAATCAGAAAGTGTTATTAACCACATCAAGTCCAAACTGTTCTAGTCAGGGTAACTTCCCTCTCCCTACAAAGGGTCACTGTGCATTAAAAAGATGAAAGGTCAAATTCTTCTTCCAATTAAACCACAGTATTGGAAATAATCTCACTTGTGTTTTCTTGAGTTACATGTATTTAAGTCTTATCACAATTTGTCCTATAATATTAAAAACCAGCAAAGATGCCTCTTTGGTATGTATGCAGTATGAACATTAAATTTGAAAACTAAAGGTTTGATAAAGTACACAAATAAATTATGAAATAGAGTATTGAAATATTAAATTACCATAGATTTTAAAAATATGGAAGAATGTCTTATTGAAGTAGCTGCCAGTCTGTTAAAGTTTGAGAACTTTTATGCAAATAATTGGCAGTGAAATTATGACTTTTTTTTAGATTTTCATGTGGGCATAACAGTTAGGCTAAGTCATTACAATGTCATCTACAATAAGACTCCACAGTGGAAAATGACAGACATTCTCAGGAGGCCATTTCCATTACTACTGCTTCCATAAGGCTTCACTGGGACCAACAAAAACATGGATAATAATTGGCTAGTACATCTCTGAATTATATCTTATTAATATCTACATCGATCATTTCAGGACATAAATGGATCACTCGCAGACATCAAAATGTAATATTGTTATAGAGAGAAAGTAGAAAACTGTAGACATGTTACAAAAACAACTCCATCTCACTTTTCCACGTTTTTTGTTGTTTTGTTTTTATTTTGTTTTGTTACATGTTTGTTATGAGGACTTCAGGTGGGATCTATTTAATTAAGTTTTCTGTAAGTTACTGTCTTCTTTGAACACTGGAAAGAAATTGGTCTCTCTCAAGTGATATTTATCCCATCCCGAAAAAGAATCTTAACAAGATTTGAAAAAAATCAATCTTTTGGTAGGAATTCTGCATAACTTAGATGAAGAAATTAAGAAAAGTAGTTTATTTTCATGTAGCTAAAGCTATAAATGGTGAATCCTAGTCTTCATTCTTTAATTCCAATTCTTTTGAAATCAAGGGCAAATCTCTCTTGACTTTAATAGGAAAACTAGCTAGCACATACAGCCCACTCCTCAATCTCTAAGAGTTTAAGAAAATAAATCAAATAAATAGAAGTTATCTATCTGACTAATCTGATTTACTATTTTCCTATTTTTGCCTTTTTTAATTCTTCTCAAGCAAATATAAGAGCAATGACTTGTCTCTCTACTGTTCTACAGTTATAGCCAATCTCAATGAGCAAAGCGTTTTCTATCATTTGCTGTATTGAAGCATTTCTATTCCCTTTCTTATTTTTTTTCATGTTTTGAAGACATTTTGAGTTCTTTCAGTCATACTTCTATCATGTGTTTTATCTACTAACTAGATACTAGAGATTCTAACAACTATACATGATTAAGAACTGTCAGTGGTAGATGGAGTAATTGCTCCGTATTTTATCCTGCACAATATTACTGCTGAGAGCTGACTATTCTTTCTGTGGTCCACTGGCAGCTGCTAAACTTAATGATGCAAAATAAATTGTCCCCTCTGGACAAAACTAGTGTTGGTGGTTGTGGGTTTTTTGTTGTTGTTGTTCAGTTGCTTTTTTTAGTTAAAATCATTCTTCATATATTTTAAAGAAGGTTTTCCTAACTTTAGAGAAATGAATAATTTTCCTTTATGCAAGTTTCAAGTCACCTGAAGATTTGTAATAGGCCAGTCAGTCAAAATATGCCCATATTATCAATGGCAAATTAAAGGAAAGAGAGGTTAAGTAGGTAGGTGCAAGACATGTGGTGATTCATCTTGCCTGTCTTCTGGCATGTAAAAACAAGATCTCCAGTGCAAGTAGTCTGCAAGCCTTTTTTTATTGTTCATGGACAGAAATAGTCTCCTCCATAGGGCAATTCACTTATGTGTACGATATCAGTCTTAAAAGGAGATGAACTGCCTCTGGAAATCCCTATTTCTTTTCATGGATCATAAAGAGAGCTTAGATGACTAGTTTATCCTGAACACTTAACTTTTTGCTAGCAGAAGTTAGATGAAATGAATCCAGGATGTAACATTTAACTGAAATACATGACTTGTGATATTTTAATATTAGTTTCATGAGAAAGATTATAATCTTGACAATTTTAATGAAATATGTAATACATACAAATTAAATTCAGACTTTATGCCTTCATCTGTCCATATGAAGTCTTATGCCATTTGAGATACCATGCGATATCTGAGACATATGTGGAGTCTGACAAATTAGACATAGGATTTAGAGGAAACCTGCACCTGTCTGAACTGGCAGCTAGAGGCCACCCGGAATATAATAGAACATTTCAAATGGCAGTAGTACACTTATGTTTGTACAATTGAAAGTAGCCACTAACGAGCCCTGGACTCCAATACACAGCAAAGCAAGCAAGCCCTGTGGCTAACCCAGGACCCTGCCAATTAAAAATTGAGCAACTATAACTATAAATGCAGTCTAGCATGCTCCAATCAAGGCTCTCATTATCTGGAGCCCCTTGAGCCAGACATTGGGTGTCAAAAAGTGGGCATTGGGTTGACCCTAGCCAACAGCCATACACCCACACAGCTGCTCACTCACTCCCCTCCCCCATAGGACAGGGAGAAAACTGAAGGAAGATGAAAATCATAGATTGAGATAACAGCAGATTAATAGGTGAAGCAAAAGCTGCATGCATAAACAAAGCAAAAGAAAAGAAAGGAATTTATTCACTGCTTCCTATTGACAGGCAGATGTTTAATGACTTCTTGGAAAGTATAACATCAGCATGTGTAACAGTCTCTTGGGAAGACAAACACCATAACCACTAATCTCCCTGTTTCCTCCTCCTTTCCTTGAATTTTTATTGCTGAGCATGACATCATATGGTATGGAATATCTCTTTCATAAATTTAGGTCCCCCTAGTGCCCCTCCCACCTTCTTGCCCATCCCCAGACTACTCACTGTGCGGTACAGAGTAGCAAAAAGAGAAAGGCTTGATGCTGTGCAAGCACTGTTCAGCAACAGGGAATGTTGGCAAGGAGATCATCCAGTCCAACCCTCCTGCTGAAGGAGGGTCAGCTAGAGTATGTTGCCCAGGACTGTGCCCAGCTGGGTTTTGAATATCTCCACAGATGGAGATTCTACAACCTCTCTGTGCAATCTGTTCCACTGTTTGACCACCCTCACAGTAAAAAAGTGTTTTCTAATGTTCAGATGGAATTTCATGTATTTTGTGGCCGTTGTCTCTTGTCCTAGCAGGGACTACTACTGAGAAGAGTCTAGCTCCTTCTTTTTTCATCTCGTCTCATCAAGTGTTTAAACACATTGATAAAATCCCTGCTGAGCCTTCTCTTGTCCAGATCAGAGTCCAAGTTCTGTCAGTCTCTGCTCATTGTAGCTCATCATCCAGGTCTCTAATGAAGATGTCAAATAATATTGACTCTGTTAATGATTCTTTATAATCAACTGCCAAATATAGTTAGAACAATTAACTACAGCTCTTTCAAGTCAAAAGGTCCATACTCCACTTTTCAGCTTTCAGGTCTGTACTCCACCACTTTGTCTATAAGAACACTGGTGGCAGACTGTAACAAAGGCCTTCCCAAGGTCAAGGTAAATGAAAGCCAATCTCTCTCCTTGCCCAGAAGGCCAGTTATTTCCTCACAGTATACCATCATGCTAGGGAATCATGAGTTGCCCTTAGTAATGCCCCTGGCCATAGCCAGTCACCTTTTTTATTTTTTTCCTGTGCCTGGAAATGGCTTCCATGAAGATTTGCTCCATAATCATAGAACAGCCCAGGTTGCAAGGGACCTTGAAAGATCATCTGGTCCAACCTTTCATGGGAAAAGGAGCCTAGATAAGATTATCTAGCATCCTGTCTAATCGCATCTTGAAAACCTACAGCGATGAGGACTTTACCACATCCCTGGGGAAGTTGTGTCAGTGATTGATTGCTCTCACTGTAAAAAAAATGTATGATGTCAAGATGAAACCTTCCCTGGTGCAACTCATACACATTGCCACTTGTCTTCTCCATTTGGCTCCTTGTGAAGAGAGAACCTCGATCCCCTCTGTAGCTACCCTTTAAGTACTGGAATACTGATGAGGTCCCCTCTAAGCCTTCCCTTCTCCAGGGAGAAAAGACCTAACTCCTTCAGTCTTTCCTCATAGGTCAGGTTCTCCAGCCCTTTAATCATCTTCATGGCCCTCCTTTGGACGCTCTCCAGTCTGTCTGCATCTTTCTTGAATTGTGGGGACTAGAACTGCTCACAGTACTCCAGGTGTGGCCTGGCAAGCGCTGAGTGGAGTAGGATGATAATGCCTCTATTTCTGCTAGTAATGCCCCTGTGGATGCAGCCCAGGATCTGATTTGCCTTTGTTGCTGCAGCGGTGCACTACTAGCTCATGTTCACCTTGTCCTCTAGGAACCCCAGGTCCCTTTCAGCATGGCTTCTCCCTAGCCACACAGATCCTAGCCTATATTGGGCTCTTTGGTTATGTCATCCCAGGTGCAGAACCTTACACTTGTCTTTGTTAAATTCCATACTGTTCTTGCTAGCCTACTCTTCCAGCTTGTCCAGATCTCTCTGTAAGATATCTCTCCCTTCTGACATGTTCACCTCACCATCCAGTTTGGTGTCATCAGCAAACTTGGTGAGGATGTTTTCAATCCCATCATCCAAATCATTTATGAAAATGTTGAATAGCGTGGGGCCCCGTATTGATTCCTGGGGGACCCTACTTGTGACAGACTGCCAGTCTGAGTAAAAATCATTGATTACTACCCTCGGAGTGCAACCCGTTAGACAATTTTCCACCCATCTCACAGACCACCCATCGAATCTATATCTTGCCAGTTTGTCTAGGAGGAAGCAAGCTGTGGAAAATGGTGTTGAATGCTTTGCTGAAGTCCAGGTAAACAAAATCCACTGCTCTTCCCATGTGGATAGAAAGCGTTACTTTGTTGTAGAAGGTGATCAGGTTAGTCAGGTATGACTTACCTTTGGTAAATCTGTTCTGGCATTTCCCAATCACTTGCTTCATTTGACTTGTAATAGTTTCTAAGAGGACTTCTTCTGTTACTTTAGCAGGGATTGAAGTAACGCTAATGGACCTGTAGTCCTCTGGGTCCTCTTTTGGGCCCTTCTTGTTGACAGGTGTGACATTCTAATGTTCCCAAAGACTAAGGTGAAGCTGTAGGATCTGACCTACAATTCTGCAGATCCTTTCTCTTGAAATTGGGAGTGATGTTTGTCCTTTCCCAGCCATTAAGGATTTCCCCAACCACCACCAACTTTTCAAACAAGGTAAAAGTTCTTACAATGGTATCTGCCAGCTCAGTCAGCATATTTGGATGCATCCCATCTCATTGCATTGACGTGTAGTACCTAAGTAGTCACTAATTTGATTATATTCTACTCTGGATCATCTTTCTTTTCTCCAAATTTCCAGACCTGGGAAACCTTAGAGTAGATCTTGCCAGCAAAAGCTCATGTGAAGAAGACATCGTGTAGCTTATATTTTCTGGTTTATTTGTCACTAGATCATCAGCCTCATTCAGCAGTGGTTCAACATTATTCTCGATCTACTTTTTGCTACTGATAAATTTTTTAAAGGTCCTGTTGTACTAGACATCTCTCACCAGTTTCATCTTCAGCCAAGGTTTGGCTTTCCTAAATCGATGTCTGGGATGGACATTTTATTAGAAGACGCAATATTCTTGTTTTCTTTTTTTTCTTTTCTTTTTTTTTTCTTTTTCAGCTTCCCCTGTTCCAACATATAGGATTTTACAGAAATCCACTTGAAATCCACAACAGTCTATACCTCAGTTTCTAAACCTTTATGTTTCTGGGACAGAGCCACAAATTACTTTCTTTTTTTAATGTCAACTTATGAGTACTCACTATCAAAGATCCTTCTTTCCATCCTCACTTCCCAGGCAGAGAAATATGGATGAAAATATTCTGTGTGAATGTATTTCTCACATGATGATGTATAGATAAATGTTAATTACTGTAAGTGATCAGGAATAAAAGTGAACTCTAGAATATACATGGAGAGATGTACATGCATCTCTCCAAACAGATTCTATGAACAGAACAAACAAAAATGACTTCAAAAAGACAAATAGAAATCGGATGTAATAAGAATATGACAAAATTGAAGCTATTTTAGATTAATAAATTACATAAAAATAATTCTCAGTATTTGTCCTACTTTTTCTTTTTTTTTTTTACATCATCCTAGCCATTTACATAAGTATGTCATTACTAACTTTGAAGTCATCCAGCGAGTCATGTAGATTGACTTTTTAATTGTTACCATTTGTCTCAAAATTAGTTTTATTAAGAGCAAAGAGTAGTTTTATAATTCAACAATATGGAGTACTAAAGAATTTACACTGGTTCAATTTTGGCAATTAAATGGATTTTCTTTTACTGTGTGAAGTCTAAAATATGATATATATGATTAATTTGATTTTTCTCCATTTCTAAATCATTAGATTGGTCCCCGTGTAACGGCTGTGTCCAAAGAATCTCAGAAAAAAAAGATTCATCTTTAGATAATCAATTTCTGATAAGAAAGCAAGCTGCTTCAGGATTGCTTTACTGTCCCTAAAGAAAAACTGTTCACCTAAGTAGAAGGAGTGTACAGAATCTTGCTTCTCCCTTAGAACACTAAAACTATTAATTTCTAAATACTGTAAGACATATAATCAATGAAATACACAATATTTCAGTCTTGCCATAGCAAGAATCCAATGCAGTGATTACAGAAGTTACATAGGGAGGAAATGAGGGAATATACATAGCATATATCTTAATTAATGCTTTCTATGCATAAACAGGTGAAAAAAAAGTGGTATTCTGAGTTTCTCAGCTGTCTATAATCTTATTAAGAATAAGAATAGGAAAATAATATTTACTTTAATATTAGTATTGCTGTAGTTTAACCCCAACTGGCAAATAAGCACCACGCAGCCGCTTACTCACTCCCCCACAGTGGGATGGGGGAGAGAATCAGAAGGGAAAAAGTGAGAAAACTCATGGGTTGAGATAAAGACAGTTTAATAGGGAAAGCAAAAGCCACACACACAAGCAAAGCAAAACAAGGAATTCATTCACTACTTCCCATCAGCAGGCAGGTGTGCAGCCATCTCCAGGAAAGCAGGGCTCCATCATGCATAACCATTACTTGGGAAGAGAAATGCCATCGCTCTGTATGTCTTCCCCTTCCTTCTTCTTCCCCCAGCTTTATATGCTGAGCATGATGTCATATGGTATGGAATGTCCCTTTGGTCAGTTGGAGTCAGCTGTCCCAGCTGTGTCCCCTCCCAACTTCTTGTGCACCCCCAGCCTCCTCGCTGGTGGAGTGGGGTGAGAAGCAGAAAAGGCCTTGACTCTGTATAAGCACTGCTCAGCAACAAACATCCTTGTATTATCAACACTGTTTTCAGCACAAATCCAAAACATAGCCCCATACTAGCTACTATGAAGAAAATTAACTCTATCCCAGTCGAAACCAGCACAAGTATAAATTTCTGTAATTTAACGTTCAGAAAAATATGTGTTTAAACTACATCTATACGTACATTTTCAAGATAATAGTTTGCTGTCATATCAAATTCATTAATGTGTCAAAATTTAGAAATTTTACAGTGTTATGCTATTAACACTTATTTGATTGCTGATCCAATAAAAAATATCCTGTACATGCAAGGAAGCTTAAGAGAACAACTCATGAGAAATAATTTTGTCAAATTTTAGACACTTAATCTTTAGCCTCTTGCTCCCAGGGCAGAATCCCAAACCAGAAAGTGTTCTCCTCATATACCATTTGGGAAGAGATAAGTATGTCAGAAAAAATTATCCAACACCCCCCCCAAAAAACCAACACAACCTCCTGCAGGATCTGCCTGTATTTATCTAACAGGAAACACTGAGAATAGAGATGTGTCATAAGTCCCACACCTCTATGACCCTTAGTCCTCAAAGTCCTACCTAGAGGCAAGTGCTGTCCAAGTACTTAGGATCAGAAACATAAAATCCTTTCCTGGCTAGGTGTCTGCAATTGTTTTTCAAAAGAGCAGAGTAAGGCTCATCTTTTCTTATTAAAACACATATGAACAATAAATGTGGGAATAATTAACAAGTTTCTATGTATTTTAACATCTGAATCATTCCCAGGAGATGAGACCCTTGGTCTCTCTGCCCTCATCAGTATGAAGGAGTTCAAACTCTTATGTTCTGACTTCTGGAACACCATTAATGACTTAAACTAAAGGCAAGATTTTAAAGAAGCTTTACATACCCTTTACTGAAACTATATATCCTTCATTAAACAAGGGAATGATAGTTATAAATGGGAAAGATTAATGTGCAGGGCATTCTAAGAGGGATAAATGCTCTGCTGTGTTTCTACCATCTAGAGCAAACTAGTTTTAAAATGTGTGCTAATATTCAAAAGAATGATATTCTAGATAATTCTCAACAAATGTTACTGAAAAATGATCTAAAAATAGCGAGTCTATTTTAAAAATAATGATTCAATAGCTTGTGTAATCTGGTCTACTTACACTCCCATTATATTTACTTCATTGGCAATAGTCCTGACTTAAACCAATGCAAGGGAGAATATACAGAAATTCACAATAATATAACTGGCTTAACATTTTTATTATAACTGTTGATCATGTTCTGATGTAATGCATTGGATCAAGAATATAAATTATTTATTAAAATACAAATTTATTACGTTTACATTTTAGATGTTTGTGTCCTGTTCATGGGCATATCTTTTCTATTTGCGAATCAAAGGGTTTTATTAATACTAAGCAGGCGAGTCCCTGTAATATCACAATGCTTGCACTCAGAATCATGTTACTGGCAAAAGGGAATGCACCGTAAAAATGAAAGCAAACATTTATTGTTAATCCAATTAACATTCTAATAGTCCAATTTATCTAATCAATACATAAAAGCCTCACAAATAATACATCTGAAATTGTTACGCCGAAAAATCTTGCTAGTGTCTAACAATTTTCTCTGGTACTATATTCACCCTTCCAGTGTTTCTATCGGTCCTTTGACTGATTTCACTATGCCTCAAGAAGAATGGAGGAAATTGAAGACAAATTTTCAGACTCCTGAGGTCTTCCTTAGAAGACTATGATGTCCACAGTACCATTAGACTATTCAGTGATTGCTACAAGAAGCTAAAGCCAGCTCAGGCCAAAGCAAGCCCATATAGATCCTGACATTTTGCACTTAGAGAAGCTACTGTTTCCATAGCTCCTGCTTAGACCTGTCAAAGCGAGCAAAGGATAATCTGCTCCCTACTACTGACGGTGGAGCAGATATCCACGCTGCAGCCCATGGGAACCTCATGCTGGACCAGGTGGACGTGCCCTGAAGGAAGCTGCAGCCCGTGGGAAGTCCACACAGGAGCAGGTTCCTGGAAGAAGCTGCAGCCCATGAAGAGGAGCCCATGCAGGAACAGGTGTTTTGGCAGGACCTGTGGCCCATGAGGGACCCATGCTGGAGCAATTCACTCCTGAAGGACTGTATCCTGTTGAAAGGACCATGCTGGAGCAGTTTGTGCAGAACTGCAGTTGGTGGGAAGGACCCACGTTGGAGAAATTCAGGAAATACTTACTGCAAAGACTCCACCTCTTTCTGTTGAACACTTTAACCGTTACAGGTAAACATATTCTCCCTCTGTCTCAAAACAAGCTTGAACCTCCTCTGAAAGAGCGATAAATCTAATTCTGTTCTCCCACATCCTCTGAATATTTGCATCAGTGAACTGTTGAAAAAGAGGGATAAGATCTGTATATTCACATTCTTGTTCTTCAAAGGAGACAGGAGAATTTGTGCAGAAATGTAAAGTAGAACCATGGACCTATGTTGTCTCATTCATTTCTTCATTTGTTACTGGGAAGTGAAATGAGAGCATATTCATCACTATAAGTATGCGAAAGGAATGTAATTCTGCCTGGTATGTATATAGATGGAATACACAATTAAATGCAAATGCAATGTCCAGACAGGACGTGAACAACAAAAGAAATCTGTACGGATTCAGTCCTGTGCATGCAAGAAATATTTCTGAGACACAAGAAAAAAAATACACTGATGGAAACCCTTCAGCCATTTCCTTTTTTTAAGATTCTTTCTTTAGATCTAATATTGCAGAAACACAAAGAATTTCAAAATAAAATAAGCTCTGGTAAACTTTGCATGTTAATTTATAAAATGACAACAGAGTGGAAAGTTATTTTGAAAAATTATAAGAGCAGAAATAGTTTTCTGTCTAACTGTATATTAAATAAAATTTAATAAATTGGATAACATCACATAGAAATGCATGTACTACACTTATTTATCTCTTCAGGTAATGGTCTACATTCTAAGCAAGGAACAGGTTGATACCTTTTTTAATCTTTAAAAAGTATGTCTTTTCTCCTTGTCATTTTTGTATTATAAATGGATTGCATCATAAAGTAATAGAAAGAATCCTTTTTTCTCTCTCTCTATAAAGAGAGTACTTAAATGACACTGAGATTGGGTTTTAAATATTATAAATTTCTGGATTTCAGTGAGTTCTCTGTGCTCCCTATGCCACATACCATCCTGTCAAATCTAATAATGATTTATTAAATACAGTAATATTTAAAAGAATTCAGGAAGGCTAAATTACAGGAGGACCCAGAATTTGCAAATTAAATCATCAGGAAGTTACACAATGAAGATGTTATTTAGACTCATGTTTGATTTTTTCTGTCTCCAGCTCAATATTTCCATTTAATCTTAACAATGACATCTTAGCCCCATCAAGCAAGAACATGCCTAAATGTAATTTTGGTTTAATGATAGATGTTTATTGTACGCAATCTTTAAATTCTTATTTGCTGACCATAGTAAAAACCCACACAAAGTAGATGTCATTAAACACTGGGAATCAGTAAATGCTCTGCAAACAGTGCTTGCAGAAGCAATCACAAGATTTACCTCTTCCATCTGTGATG
Source organism: Phoenicopterus ruber ruber (assembly GCA_009819775.1). Lineage (NCBI taxonomy): Eukaryota > Metazoa > Chordata > Aves > Phoenicopteriformes > Phoenicopteridae > Phoenicopterus > Phoenicopterus ruber. The sequence goes on along the minus strand of CM020215.1, from coordinate 180,503,645 downwards.
CTTTAATGGACTCAGAATTTGCATTTTAGTGATTTCTATCCAGTTAGTGAGATTTCTTCATCTCTTCTCGGGATGCTTGCAGTTTATTTGGAGGATAAGAAGAGACACGCATTTTGGACTGCAAAACTATAGCTTTTGGAACTAAAAAGTAAAATCCTTGGTTAAAAATAGCGTGCTTGCTCAGATCCAGCTTTGTGGGGTTTTGTGTTTTGTTTTTTTTTTTCGGGTGGGGTTTTTCTTATTGTTGTTGTTTGGGGGTTTTTTGTGTTCATTTTCCAAACAGGTCACATTCATGTAAGTGTTGCAGTTGCAGCATATTCAGTGGACCAAAGCATACCAACAACACCATTAATTGTTTGATGGATTGCAGTATTGGTTGCGTGACTACACAGTGATGTTTTTTATAGGCTTTCTATGGACTGCAAAAGGTATGAGATTTTTCAGATAATAGTTGTTGCATATTGCTGTTCTTAAAGGATTTTCTTTATTCAGTTAGTCACTATTCACTTGTACTGCTTGCTTTTCATTAAATATTTTTTGTTGGATGGGAAGTCATAGTATGTGTAAATAGGAGCAAAGGACTAGATTTATCCAGGATTTAAAAGTGTGCTTCCTCCTACAGGGCACACTGTCCTTTGTCAGTTCATTTTAGCTTTCATTTTTAAATTATAATCTGCAAAACAGCAGGAATTTGATGTCTGCCTGAATAAACATTCAAATATATATATGTAGGACAAAAATGGTGCAGTTGTAGAAGTATAAATTTTTTCTGGTGTGTTATCATATGCCCAAGTATATACACTTTGATGAGGACTTTCATTTCATCCCATAAATAGTGAATCTCAAGGCTGTGTGGAAGATTGCTCAAGTACAAACGTTGGCATTTGTGGTGGCTGAAGTGTGCTATGAGGTGTAGCATTCACACATAGTACTTTGACTCGGACATGATGAAGGCATAAATCACTATGGCAGGATAAGATGCAGACACCTGGCCTAACAGAGGTGTGCGTGGCGAGGGGAACACCAAAAATAGCACGTGCAGGAAAAGTACAATCATTAGAGGATGAAGCATATTAGTGGTGTGAGCCAATTCTCTATGGCTTAGTGAAAAATGGGTTGTGAGCTAGACTTTATTCTTGGCACACTTGTTCTGCCATTTCTTTTGGACTAGCCAGCAGTGTTAATGATTCAGAAGTTCAATAATAAGAAAAGTTTTTTCTCTACATATACAGGCTAGGATGCAATCTGACTATGATAATTGATGGAATAGCTTCTCAAATTGTGTATTGACAAATACGCTCAGTTTCAAGATGAGAAGATTTCAGTGTGTGGACTCTGACTAGATTTTTTTTCCCTCTCTTGCCACAGTGGGAAAACTAAGAAGCTGAAGGGGGAAGCAGGTATCATATTTGAAAAGAAATATATCAGCTGACAAAGAAATTTCCAATGAAATTAAAAGACTGAGTTTTGCCCAGCTGTGATCCACACCTTATATTTACCAGAAGGAAGGATGAGTTTCAAAACAATGTATTTTTATGTACCTCAACGACGCTAGCTCTGCTTATAGTTATATACACAGTGAATAAATGTTTTTCTTGTCTGTCTGGAATGGTAAGGAAGAAGACTGGACCCTGAACTTCAATGCTCTACAGCCAGCAAATATATCAATAAATTCTTTTAAATATTTAAACTGTGAACTTTATGAAGTTCTTTAGGGGCGTCTTGAACAGAAAGGCTACAACGCCGGCTATTGAACTACTCCTTCTTTCATAGATGTCTTATGTAATAGCAGTAATGATATAAAGAACAGTAGAATAAATGAAGAACAGTACAAACCAAGAGTGTTTTGCAAGCTATCAAAATATTATTTAAGGATCTTAGTTCAACAAATGATTCAATCATTCTTGATTCACTGAAGAACTTATCCAACAGCTTAAATATAAAAACATATTTAAGTTCCACAGAAGTCAGCAGCAATTAGCCACATGATTTATGCTAAGAATGTATCTACGTTCTTTGAAGAATAGGCATGGTTTTCTGAAGTAAGAGCTTTCTCAATAAAATAGTGGCTGAATTAAGAAATCTGGGAACCACATTTGACAGACAGGAACAAGAATTGAATATGTTGATGGAAAGTCTGTTAATGGAGATTCATTTCATGATTGATTTCAAGTTTTTTGGGTCCAACAATGTTCCATTTGTTGAAGGAGAGCACAAGGACATACTATTTATCTATGTTCAAATTCATGGAAATAAGACTTAACATATTCAGTATAAATCACGGTAAACTGTCAGGGTGAAAATCACAGAGAGTATTTTTAAGATCATTCTGCTTCAGACCGATCATTAAGCTGACACACATTTCATTTCAGGTTTGTATTTTTAAATACTTGCAACAGCTGTGTGCTAGAGATTTATGGATTCTAATTTTCAATGTATTGTGAATAATGACCATTGAATATTTAATATTTTTGTATATCATTCTCCATCATACTTTATAAGAGTAAAAAAAGAGAGAGGAATATAGACTGTCTTTTTCATTTTAAGTCTTCATTTCCATCAAGTTGTTTGTAAAAGGCTGATGAGTATTCAAGAAGTGATGGGTATTTAGAAAAAAAATGTACAACCAAACAAACATTGCAGGTCTGTTGTTGTTTTTTTAATAAAAACGAAATCAAGTTTTCACTAAAAGCTATAATATTTTGAAATGCATTTATTCATCACCAATGCAATGAAGGTATTAAAAGGAAGTAATACATTGGCATACATGATGATAAATTAGGTATATTCTGAAATTGCCCTAAATTGTTACTATGATAAAAACACAGTAAAAAAACCCAAACAAACAAACCAAAGCAAAACAGGGAGAAGATCAGTGTGATGATTTTCTATCTATCAACATATAGATCTTATTTTTTTTAGCTGTCTGTTTCTTTTCCTCTAGGGTTAACACAGGCTATTTTTGTCAGCTGTATACTCTTTGCCTGTTTCTAAACTGCTACACTCCTGTTTGATCTTATATAAAATCCCACTAAATAGAAGAAAAATAAATAAATTATATGCTTGAATAATCAGAGGGAAAAAGCAACCGACAGGGAGAAGAATGACTGTTTAGAGGAAACAGACACATATTGTGCAAAAATATTTCTGATCAGCATACTTTTTAATTATTCTTTAATTCCTTAGATGTTATGAATTTAATATCCTGGAAAACAAAGCAGGTAAGAAAAATATTATTTTTAATCATTATGTTTACTGTGTTCAAAAGTAGAACCCAGAACATCCTTTCCCTAAAGAAAATCAGAACATAAATAGGTAAAATAAATTAAATAAATAAGTGAATTTGCTAGTTTATGTGTGATGCTTATTAGGTAGAATAACACATCTAAAAAGTGCAGATGTATAAATATCTGGGTGAGTGAACACAGATCTTGAGAATTTTGAACTAATCAGCTATATATGTGAATATTATTTCAATTCAGTCATTTATTTCAAAATGGCATGGCAGCTTTATTTAGAAAAGTATTTCAGAAACAGGTCAGCTTGCCATCTCTTTCCTCTCTTATTATTTCAGCAATTATGAAGGCAAAGTTAAAATGTTATTGAATCACAGCTATATCACAAATTGAAACTCTAATTTGAATGGCTCAGAGGACTTCCATGTAGCAACTAGGACCTCTGAAAAAAAAAAAAACCACCCAACTTTTATTTCTATTGTGAATTTGCCCTAGAAGGAAATACGAAGTGGAACCTTGAAAATTACAGTATACACTGTTAAAAAAAGTTAGCCAAGAAAAATGAGCTCCTCCAATATCATGCAACAAAACAATATCACGCACAAAATAGTGTTCTTCTAAAAGAAGTAGTTTTGAGGATACATATTCGGAGATAGAAGAAATTATATTTCAGTGGCACCTGAATCAGTAGTTTAGATTAAAGCTATTTCCATTAAGCAGTATTCAAAGATATGTGAAAAAATTTCTTGGCCACTAGCTTTTAATCTAAGTAAATTGTAGAGAAAAACTGGGCAGGATAGGGAATTGAATTACAGAGTGAAGACATGTTTTATGGGATGTCAAACAACAGATCAGAAGCAAAATTTTAATCTCACTGGATTGAGGATGCCCACAAAATATCCATATATTCAAAACAGTCTTCTAAACTCCTGTTATTGTTAGTAGAAAGGAACACTCATTACAAAGTAGATGTCCAATAAGATGAATTGGACCCATAGTGAGTTTTCTTTTAATTAATGAAAAAAGGAGCAGAAAATGACTAGTTCAGATGATGGTATCACTGCTGCAGCTATCTGACGTGAGATAGATCCCTGACAGTCTACTGCCTTATTTGTTGGACAATACTGTGTCTAGTAATAATGAATCACAAGCATGTAAAAGAAAATTAATACATAGATACTGATAGACAAAACCCGTTTTGATTAGTCCTCATTTTCTTTGCAGCAATGGAGAAATTCATGTCTAGCATTTACTTGAGGCAGGCAAAGAGACCTATATTTTATGCTAAAAGTCTTGATCTGAACTTCCTTCTCTATTAATAATCAGTGTTAAGTGATGTCAAATGTATTTTTATATCAATCCACTTCCAATTAGTAATGTAAAAATCCTGACTGTAGGTGACTTAATGAAGCAATCTAGTGATTCTGATGACACATACCTCTGCAGACACACATCAAGAAGTTTTGTTCACACTTGTTATTTGATCTTTCCTTGAAAATATTTTAAAAATTTAAGATAGACACATCTACTAATTTTCTTTTGCTGTGCCTGTCATGATGCTATTATGGGTCAAGTCACCAGTTCAGACCCATTATAAATGCTAGTGTACATTTCTGGGACGATGTGTCAGAGGGATGCTCAAAACCAGGAAGGCAAAGAACCAAAAACAGACTCAAAGGAAGAAATGTGTTATTTCCTATATTCCATATAGTTTGTTGTTCGTGTTCACTTCCTCATATGACAGAAGACATGGAGGGATTATTTTTGCTTGCTAAAAATGTTTTTTTTTGCCACTAAGAAGCAGCTTTATCGAGTTCAGTAAGTTTTTCGCCAAAAATTCAGAGTTAACTCCTGTCTTTGAAAAAATGTTTTGAAGTATCTGCCAAAGCTTTAGAGTCGTTCTCCTGAAAAAGTATCTTCATAATAAAAATATTTTTTTCAATAATTTTCATATTTCAAAAGAGCTCAAAAACTCTTGAAGGAATTGGTTTTTTTCACCATTACAAAAAGAAGCTTCCTCATTTGATATTCCTTTTCTAAACACAATAGCTAGTGATTTTGATCATGCAGATAAAACACTATGACAAGGCTATTCCTTTGTGAACTTTTTCATTGCAGTGTAGAATGTCAATTAATTAATGAATTTTGATGCAGGTATAGGTATGGTTCCTGCCAAAAAGTCTTAGAGCACTAAGTAAAAAAATGAACAATGATTTGGTAGATATAAAAATGTGGACAACATTTGTTTCTATTTTTCATACTTCTATGAAAGCGTAAGTTTCATTCTGCTGCTTCTGAGTTTTGATATTATTTCAGTCTCTAATCAGAATATCATAAATTATCTTCCTTAGGATAGGTCAATATTCTAGATTAAAATTTTGGAACGTATCTTTGACATGCATTTCAGTGGGATTTTAAGCATCAAATGGGAATTAGTAGTATACATACTTCTCTGGATTTTCTTCTATATAAAGCATTAAGAAAAACTGTCTTGAGAATTCAAGGTTCCAAATCTTCTCATGAAAATTCAATAGGATTTAGCCTTTAGGCAGGTATTAAAAGAACAGTCACAAGTATTACAATGTTACTATAATTTTAGTTCCAAACTCTGTGGAATTCACAGCATTGAATAAGGCACTGAAGATGAGATTCTGTCTCACTTACACACTCCACTTTCTGCCTTATGGCAAGAACCGTCCTAGTCCTTTAGTGTCCATAATTTAAATCCTTTGAAGTATTCCAGAGTGAAATCTGTTTCCCTTAAATTTATACACTTCTATGAGGAAGACTTCTCTATTAAGAGAAGAGTAGTATAGACTCTTACTTCACTCAGAACCTTGAACTGAGGCAAATTGGAACACAGTCACTCATTCCTGACGGATCGGACAGGGAATCATTAGACTCCTATCTCAAGATGTGCCACAATGCACTGATTACTGAGAGGTCTTGGGAGGCATTAGGAAAAATGAAAATGGGGTTTGTTTCCAACTTTTTTACCCTTTTGAATAGAGAAATGATGATTTTCCTTTGTCAATGGGGATTCAAAACATGAAAGTGTTCCCAGGACTCCAGACAAATTCTGGACAATAAACAGAAATCAATAATGGAGAAGAATCCATGTGAATCCATTTTCCCACTGAACACCCTCACCTCAGGGCTACAGAGTCAGATTCCAAATAAGTGTTAAGCATTCAGAACAGAAAGCAGAATTTAGAAAACTGATTTCCCATTTATTCTGCATGGAGAGAGTGTCTACTTATCTGTGTGAATTACAAAATCCATCATTTGGCCATAGATTTATTCTGTCTAGCCGCAAGAGTTACCCTGAGCATTCTCTGTAGTCTATGGAGAGAGACAGAAATGCACGTAGGATCATTCAGCCCACCTACAATCTGAACCATATTTCAGATGTGCTTTTTTTACATGGTTGATTAGAAAATGGATCTAAGGAGACATGAATAGGAATGTTGGCTTTTGAATTTATTGGAGATAAATAGTATGAAAAAAACTCCAAACATTTCTTTGGACAGAACGGGACACTTCTATGGAACTAGGAATTATTTCTCATCTTGATAACAATTACAATTTAGAATGATGATTTTAAGACCAATTACACTTCCTGAGTACAACACTAGGCAATAGTTCACATAGCAAAAAGGAAATATTAACACACTGTTGAGGTCTTAAATTAATACAGACTTTCCTAGTTCATGGTTAAATCTGAGCATGTTTCCAGGATATTTAATTCCCCAAGGCTTCAAAATTCAATGCAAATGCTTTGTCTCTTTTCCATGACAGTAGATTCAGCAGGTGATACTAACTGATGTCTTGAAATCTTGAGTTTGGACAACCATGAGAAAAGTTGAGGTGGCTTCTGTGTTTAGATCCTTGAGGCTGTGTATTTAAATTTCATTATTTCTTCACGTAAACAGGCACACAGCTTGATTGCTGTCCATATTTCTCCCAAGTGCTGTGGTACAGCTATAGAAAAGGCTTTAATTTCAGTCTCCATTTTAAAAACACTACCAAGTATATTCTTGATAATGATAGTACGGTTTTTTTCATAATCCTGGAAATGTTCTGGTGCATTCACACATAAATTTCTGGACATTGGCCTACAAATGGTGAGGAGAGGTCTGACAGCTGAAAAGGAAGGAAGGTGTTTGTTTGTTTGTGTTTTTTAAAATATTCTAGACATTCCCAGTCATTTGTAGCCATGCTCTATTTTGTTTCGTGAAGAGTTTCTGACTGCTTTATTTATACTATTTAGGATAAGAGATCTAATTCCATTTAAATTTACAGTTATTCAGAGCAAAGTGCTTCAAATAGCTCCAAGATAACGTCATCATGAAATTTGTAAAACAACTAAAACCAACTAAAAATCACATTAGAAAAGTGTTTTGTTTGGGTTTTAGAAAAGTAGAATCATGAGGCATTTGAAAAGCCCAAACACTCTGCATGGATCGATCTGAATGGTCAGGATTTTTTTCCCTGTATGTGGTATTAGTCTTTTATTCCAGGACAGTAATTTTTAATTTTTTTAAAATTTTTTTTAATCCCTGCATGCATAGTCATTAGGTTCCAGCATGTAGTTTAATGAGAAAAACTTTCCTCATGATGACCTTAACCTAGATGAATGCAGTATTGATTTGTTTAGAATAGTGTGAGATGCTTCCATCTCTAATAAAATCTGAATCATTAACTCAGTCAGTCTGTTAGGTGTTGGAAATCCAGCCACTACAGGCTTAAAATAAGTGCAATGCTTCTCCATATGTCTTACAGGAAGTATTACTTTTTCACTCTCTCCTCCTTCTCCAGTACCTGAAGAGGGGCCTATAGGAAAAATGGGGAGAACCTTTTTAGCAGGGCCTGTTGTGACAGGACAAGGGGTAATGGTTTTAAACTAAAGGAGGGGAGATATAGGCTGGAAATCAGAAAGAAGCTTTTCACAATGAGGGTTGTGAAGCACTGGCACAGGTTGCCCAGAGAGGTGGTAGAAGCCCCATCCCTGGAAACATTCAAGGTCAGGCTGGACGGGGCTCTGAGCAACCTGATCTAGTGAGGTTGTCCCTGCTCATGGCAGGGGGGTTGGACTAGATGGCCTTTAAAGGTCCCTTCCAACCCAAACTATTCTATGATTCTATGATTCTATGATTCTCCTACCTTCTTAGCACATTTTTTGGACAAAACTTGTTTGGTGCTGGCTTTAGTCCTGTTACAAGGAACTCTCTTCTTTGGACAGAACAGTTTTGCATAGAAATGGCAGGCCAGGTATAGGTTTGGGAAACTGAAAAACTATCTTTCCTGGATATAGCAATAGTTTTCAGTGAAGCTGATACTGATAGGAATCAACACTAGTAACATGCCTTGCCTCATAGGTATTGCATTTGACTAGAAAAGAACTCTCAATCAACATCAGTCTGAACTATCTGAACTGTCATCCACATTGGTATTTCCTTTCCCTTCCCTTCCCTTCCCTTCCCTTCCCTTCCCTTCCCTTCCCTTCCCTTCCCTTCCCTTCCCTTCTTTCCCTTTCTTTTTCTCCTTTTTCTCCCTTTTTATTTTTTGTTTTTAAATTTTGTCCCTTTTTTTTTCTTTTTTTACACTGAAGTAACTCCACTGAAATGCATGGAATAATTAATTATGTATATCAGAGGGAAGAGAAGAATCGGGATCTTTGCTTTGTAGAAAGTTTGTTCTTATTTACAATCCTTTCTAGGAGCTTCATGCAATTTGTCATTCTCTTTGGTGGTTGTGATAGTAAGTTACAAAGTGTTTCCCATAAAAGTGTCAAAACCCTCACGTAATTCAATTTACATGCATGAAATAATTTTTTAGTTATTTCAGGCTTGGTTATTTAATCAAGTAATTGGCATACTTACAGATTTTGTTAGTGTGCCCCAGCAAAATTTGTACTGGTAAGAGTTTAATTGACTTATGGAACTTTCCATTCTTTTATATGTCATACAATTCTTCTACCCTGGCAATGAAACAGCATTTGTAGTGAGCTTGAAAAGCTCTTTCAGATGATTGATGAAGTATAGATATTAACCTGAATCTGCTTTTTTTGCAAAGTGATACAAGTTATTTAAGAATTGTGTATTCAAAAGCAATGATCTGCAACACTATGTCAGCTAAGAAAAATGTCAAACAGGCCCCAAGCGTGTTTAACAAGCAGTGGTTAGTGCCAGTGGTTTGTGTGTAACTATGGGATAAAGAGCAAGCAATTGGTATTTAAGATCCAGGAGGAAAAAATAAAGTTAGTATCAATTTTTCCTCTATTGCAATTCACCTTAGATCCAGCCATTAATTATCATTAAGGTTATTTCTTCCAGATGATTCTAACAACTTTAACAACTGCTTTACTAAAAATCCACACCTAAAAATATTCGATGTTGAAACTCTGCTAATGAGACAATATTGCTCTCGTACAGTGAATGAGCTAATTATACTATTGTCCTAAAATACCAAAACTTTATATTTTTTGAAAAATGCTACAGCTTGAAAGCTGAACATTAAGTCCATTATGTGTGGGGGGTTTTTTATTTTAAAACAGAAGACTATCCATCCAAATTTATGCTGCCACCAATAATTTTAAGGAGCTAATATATTGTACAGTGACATGTACAGTCAGATATACCATGCAATGCTTTTCATTGATAGAAAGTGGATGTGAAAGAGAGGCAACCATGTTCCTGTTTATGTAAATCTTTACATCAATTTTACATTGGTGTTGAAAACTACCAAAGGTGTCTAGGAAAAGGAAATAAGTTCTATATTTTTTTTAATTTGCTATGTCAGATAATCTTTTAAGTAAATTATACGACACTTATGGATGTATGGAGTATGAATGTATACTTTAGTTGACAAACCAGTTTTCAAGCTCTGTGAGATTAATTCACAGACAATGGAGGTACAGTCCTTCATATACACCATAATGGTATATATTACTGTGATACTAAAAAAACAAGAGGGGAAAAAAATCTACATAAAGAAGGGCTAAACTTCATTCTGTTTTTATCAAATGTATGCCTGTTAAAATCATTGCTGAGCGATGTTTTCCATCCCAGAAGAAATCTTGACTCCAGTTTAAATGCAACTACATGATAAAGGTCTTCAAGAGGAACAATATTGTAAATTTATACAAAATTTTACTGCTTCCAATTTAAACTAAGTGAAATAAAACTGGTTCTTTCTGAAATCATGTTTTAATAAATGTAATTCATACCATTAACATTGAATTGTCTTACCTGAATTTCCTACTTTGTTGACCCATAATACTGATATTATACAACTCAAATAGGGATTAATTTTTATACCTTCAAAATTCTAGCATTATGGGTTCAGAAGTTCAGTTCATATTTGAGTATTATGAATTACACTTTCTGCTGAGGGAAAACATATGAAAAAAGGATTTGAAATGAAATAGGGAATTCAAGGAAAATATAGCTTAAAAAGATGAGAAGATGAAGAGTTAGGGAATATTATTTGTCAGATTGTGAATTCCATCTTGTTTCAGAGGCTGTACATTTTCTTGCAACCTTCATTTGCTATTTCTACATCATGCTAAAATTACCTTTGGGCTTTGGTACAACAATTTTGTAGTATAAGTTTGGCACCAAATAAAAAGACTGAGGAAAGGTGATGGAACAATCAAGAGTCATTAATGATGAATGACTCATCCTCCTGAATCTACGGGTTTTCGACTGGGCTGTTGACTTTGAATGATATTCTGTATAAAAGTCAGGGTTTGGAGTGGAGCCTTTGATTTCCCCAGTGGAAACATTTAGGGATATTGCTTTCTAAACAAGGGATGGATCACTATGACATGGAGGGAAAACAGATCAAGATTCGGAAGAGCAATCAGCTCCATTAATGATTTTGATTTTTTCTTGGACCTGTAACTCTCCAGCACCATACAAGGTGAAAACACCAGAGATTAAGAAATGCTTTTACAAGTCTGCTCTCACTGTCTTTCTATTAATTGCACAACAAAGGCTTTAACTAGAACTGGAATCTCTGGGAAAAATGTCTGAGCACTGGAAGGCTCAGGAGGGCTGTAAGACTCCTCTTGAGGTTTAAGATTGCTAAGAATTGAGAAGGGTAGACCTTCTGACTAAGGAAATCTCTAGCAAGAATGCAACAGCTTACCAGCAAAAGCATACAATACGTGGAGGGACTCCCAGTAGACTGACTTCCATCAAGAAAAAGCTGTTCAGTAAGGTAAGAAGTATAACAATAGAGGTGAGGTTCATCTAATATTTAGGAGATCTATTTCTGTCCCTGAGACAAACACAGTTTTGTTTGGATTTCACTTTTTGTTTATTTTTCATGTTTGAATCAATCATGAGAACAGTTATGCTTTCAAATTATTTAAACAAAAGGGAAAAAGGAAAAAAAAATAGATCTGTTATCCTAAAATCCTGGCCTTACATGCAATGTAATAAGGAGACTTGCATTTGCTAGACAAAAAGCAACAAACAAACAAACAAACAAGCAAATATAATGGAGCTACATGCTTGATTAAAAAGTGTTGAACCATTTTTTGAGAATCCATAATTGTGCTAACTGTGTATCTTCCCTGTTTGTGTCTTCCTTGTGGAGACAATGATCCCAACTGTACTATTAGAACAGCACAAAGTTACTATGATATTTCACCTAATTTAGCTCCTTCTAGGAACAGGGAGAGGTTATCCTGTCCTATATCACCAAAGATCCTTATTCAAGAATTTGCCTGGGATCACCTGGCACTATAGCATGCAGATTATGCATGGCACTAGGGTATTTGATCTGCACTTATTTTATGTATGTGTTTTTTAAGACTACTTTCAACACAAGTGTTTCCAAGAAATTAGATTTCCCTTGTCGTCTCTCTCCCACCTTAAAGACAGATTTAGATCATCTCAACTAAAGCTTGTGGGAGTCCTTCAAAATTTTGAAGAAAACGTGAGGCTGTGAAAATCATTCCTATCTTTTTTTCTCAAGAATTGTACAGATGTGTAACATTTACGCTACAATAAATGTCATTGGATTAGTAGGTGGTTGTAGGGATCCACAAGCTAAATAGTTTTTTGCTATGTCAGCATAGCATAGAATGATTCTTGCATATACTCACACTTTTGATATTATATAGAAGCATAGAAACAGAAATTGGAGTGCTAGCAAACTTTAGCTTAGAAGTGATAAATATAAATATAGGGAGTGTCCTGGTTTAGGCCAGGATGGAGCTAGTTTTGTTTTCAGCAGCTCCTGTGTTTTGGCTTCAGTGTGAGAAGAACAGTGATAGCACACTGATGTTGCTGGTTGCTGCTGAACGACCAAGGACATTTTGCTGTTTTCCAGGTTCTGCTAACGTGCAGATGCAAAAACTTGGGAGGGGTAGAGACAGGATAGTTGATCCAAACTGGCCAAAGAGAGTATTCCATACCATAGACGTCATGCCCGATATAAGCGAGGGTCGGTCGGTGGGCCACTAGTTTTTGACTAGATCTTTTTTGGTCTTTTGGGCTTTTGAGGCTTTTGAGACCTTTAACTTGCCCTAATCCTTAAGCTTCCCTTCGGGTTGCTTTTTGTTTCCCTATTTTTACCTTTTTGTTTTTCACTCGTTTAGCTGTTTGTTCCCTCGCCTGCTTTCCCTGGAACTTGCTGTTCTGGGATAGCTGGGGGGGGGATACCCCTGCTCCCTGCCTGCTGCTCGGGACGGGCTGTATCGGTCGTCGGGTGGTGAGAAATTGTGTATCGTTTGTTTTATATATTCTATTATCCTTGTATATATTATCATTATTATCATTATTAATATATTTTCATATTTTTCCTTTGCTGTCCTGGTGAGCTGTTTTTATCTCAACCCGCGAGTTTTCCTTTCTCTCCAATTCTCCTCCCCACCCCACTGGGGAGGGGGGGAGTGAGCGAGCGGCTGCGTGGTATTGGGTTACAATTTGGGGTTAAACCACGACAGGAGAATTACAGGAAGATAGTCAGGCATCTGAACTTCATATGAGTTTGAAGCCTTTCTCCATTTCAAAAGCTTTATAGAGAATGTAATCACTCTGAAAACATAAGGTGTAGTACTTCTGAAGATATTTTTATGGTCAAACTCAAAAACAATTCAAAGGTGACTAAAGGCAGAGTTGTCCCAGCAACTAATCTCCTGCTTGTCATTCAGAAAGCTGTTAAATGAGCGCAAAAAATGCCACTAGGTCCTGCCTCAAGATGGTACTGAAAAGTATACCTAAGTGCAATAACTCATTTTTCAGTCATTGTATTGCCAAAGTATAAATCAAGAATTAATTATGATAAACAAAAAGACTTCTAAAGCATCTTTGTCTTCAATAGAATTTTTTATTCTAAAAAGCCTTTTGATAGGAAAATACATAATGTCTGATAGTCTAAAGAAAGGATGCCAACCATCAAAATAAATTATCAGCTGTTAATGACACTTTGAACTGGGATAAAATTAAGTTTATTTACTTATGTTACCATCTTTGTTTTAGGGGAAAAACAGCTGCTGGAACCTGACATATGCATATGATATAACATATTGAAAAGGCTTTGGAAATCTCATGACGTTAGAATTTATGCTGTGAAAAGAAGCAAGCATATTGTGGCATTAGGCATGTTGAATTAACTAGGAAGTGGTCAGTCTTGTTACATTTGAAATTAAAAGGCTGTATTAGATGCTTATGACATAGGTCTAAAAATAAAAACCCCAGTGTTTTAGAGAATATGTTTGTATAAAAAAGTGAAAACAAATAATGACAATGAACCCTCAACACAGGCATAAAGCACAATTTTATGCAAAAAAGTAGTAGGAGGACCTGGATGGACACCTTTACTCAGACTGAGATTTTGGTACTCATGGAAGAAAGTGACAGTTGATGTGAATAACAACAGCATAATATTCTAAGATGCAAGAGCTAAATGTCATTAAGTGACATAAGGGTGATCATCCCCCTCTACTCGGCACTGGTGAGGCCGCACCTCGAGTACTGTGTTCAGTTTTGGGCCCCTCACTACAAGAAAGACATTGAGGTGCTGGAGCGTGTCCAGAGACGGGCAACGAGGCTGGTGAAGGGTCTGGAACACAAGTCCTATGAGGAGCGGCTGAGGGAACTGGGGATGTTTAGCCTGGAGAAAAGGAGGCTGAGGGGAGACCTTCTTGCTCTCTACAACTACCTGAAAGGAGGTTGTAGAGAGATGGGGGTTGGTCTCTTCTCCCTAGTAACAGACAACAAAACAAGAGGAAATGGCCTCAAGTTGCGCCAGGGGAGGTTTAGATTGGACATTCGTAAAAACTTCTTTACCGAAAGGGTTGTCAGGCATTGGAACAGGCTGCCCAGGGAGGTGGTGGAGTCCCCATCTCTGGGGGTATTCAAAAGGCATTTAGATGAGGCCCTAAGGGATATGATTTAGTGGGGGACTTGGTAGTGATAGGTTAATGGTTGGACCCGATGATCTTGGAGGTCTCTTCCAACCAGAACAATTCTATGATTCTATGATTCTAAGTTATGTGAAATCCCTTAGTTTTAATGAATATGAATGACCAAGTTGTTTCCTCCCTGAGGAGTACCAACCGCTTCAACATCACATAGACTTGCAATTCCATTGTGATCCCATAAAGAAAACTTAATATTTTTAACATTTTAAAAATTATTTTCTATATGCACACATCCTTCCATGGTATGACAAGACTGTTATGTGTTTGTAGGATTTTTTTTTACTTTCTCCATACCACAATACATAGCTGACTTACTAATCCATCCAAACATTTTCACCTTAAAAATTCCCAGCCATTATACAGAGATAAAGAACATAGTCTAAAACCTTATCTCTTTTGCAGTATTCCAATAGTACCAATATTTTTTTAAAATATTTTGAAACAACATGTTTAGTCTCATGTCATTATTTTTTGTTGCTTGTGTTCTGATAGGGAAAAGGGGAACAAGGAGGTGACAATCACCATTCCTGTAGACCTGAAAGTAGCATTTGTTACATAGTTATCTATGTTCACATAGTATCTTAGTGTCTGTGGTCCCTTGAAGGTATTGAAAATAAAAAGGAAATTGAGAAAATTATGTCAAAATAAATGGTAGACCTGAGTAGTCAAATGGAGTAAGAGATTTAGATATCTAGGAAAGACTTTTCCTAGATATCTAGAATTTGAGGTTCAAAGTCAAAAAGTGTAGTTAGAAAATTCAAATAATGACCAATTGCCATTTACTTACAGTAATATATTATGCACAGAATGACAGAATGGTTGAGGTTGGAAGCGACATCTGGAGGTCACCTTGTCCAACCCCCCTGCTCAAGCAGGGCCACCTAGAGCCAGTTGCCCAGGACCATGTCCAGACGGCTTTCAAATACCTTCAGGGATGGAGATCCACAACCTCCCTGGGCAACCTGTGCCAGTGCTCAGTCTCACTCACAGTGAAAAACTGTTTCCTGATGTTCAGATGGAATCTCCTCTGTTTCAGCTTATTCTCATTGCCTCTTGTCCTGTTACTGGGCATCACTGAAAAAAGCCTGGCTCCATCCTCTTTGCACTCTCCCTTCAAGTATTTATACACACTAATAAGATCCCTCCTGACCCTTCTTTTCTCTAGGCCAAACAGTCCCTGTCTTTCCTCATAAAAGAGATGCTCCAGTCCCTTCATCGTCTTCTTGGCCCTTTGCTGGACTCTTTCTGTGTGTCCATGTCTCTCTTACACTGGGAAGCCCAGAACTGGACACAGCACTCCAGGTGTGGCCTCACCAGGGCTGAGTAGAGGGGAAGGATCACTTCCCTCAACGTGCTGGCAGTACTTTGTCTAATATAGCCCAGTACACCATTAGTTTGCTTTGCGGCAAAGGCACATTGCTAGCTCATGTTCAACTTGGTTTCCACCAAGACTCCCAGGTCCTTTTCTACCAGGCTGCTTTCCAGCCGGGTGGCCCCCAGCATATACTGGTGCCCGGGGTTGTTCCTGCTCATGTGCAAGGGGGGAAATTCATGAGATTCAGCTCCCCTTGTTGAACTTCATGAGATTCCCATCAGCCCATTTCTGTAGCCTGTTGAGGTCTCTCTGGATGGCAGCACAACCCTCTGGTGTATCAGCCACTCCACCCAGTTTTGTGTAATCAGCAAACTTGGTAAGGGTACACTCTCGCCCATCATCCAGATCATTAATGAAGATGGTAAGCAGGACTGGTCCCAGTATTGACCTCCGGGGTACAGCGCTAGTTGTACTGTGCTGGCCTCCAATTAGACTTCATGCCACTGGTCACCACCCTCTGTACCTGGTCATTCTGCCGGTTTTCAATCCATCTCACTGTCTGCTTATCCAGCCCATACATCAACAGCTTGTCTATGAAAATCTAATTGAAGCCAGTGACACAGGCCTTCCGAAGTCCATGTAGACAGTATCCACTGCTCTTTTGTCATCTACCAGGCCAGACATTTCATCATAGAAGTTTATCAAGTTGGTCAAGCTTGATTTCCCCCAGTGAAGCTATGTTGACTACTCCTGATGACTTTCTTGTCATTCATGTGCTGGGAAATGGTTTCTGGAATTATCTGCTCCATTACCTTCTCAGGGATCAAGGTGAGGCCAACCAGCCTATAGTTCCCTGGGTCCTATGGGATAACATATTGTTATCTAAACTTATTAGATACTTGCTTTTAAAATTTTCAGACACTTAAGACAAGATTAGTTGGTTAAATATCAGGGTCCTAGATGTCTGAGAAATGTACAAGAAGACTGGCAGTTATGACGCAGATGGTATACTTTTCTTCTGTTGGAGTCATAGTTGCAGACCAGGAAAAACACCCTAGAGCAGTAGGTGCAGGTGCGATAGGATTTTAAATGCATTACATGTCTATAAGTATTGAACCCATTGACTGAACTGAGAATAATGGAACCTTAGAGACTTTATGTACATAGAACCTAAAAAACTCAGACGTAGATGTTTACATTGTAGGAACCCAAATAGTTTAAAATTTGTGTATTTTGCTATGTATTGAAAACTCCACCCAGTTTTGTCCCTAAAACAACATATTTTTCCTTTCTGCCGTTTTCCTACTTTGGAATTTTAACCAGTAATCTCAATATTCCATTCAAAAAATTATCCCACTGGGTTTCAATAATACCCATCACAATGTATGCTTATTCATAAATATTTTAAAGTTTGGGTTTTTTTTTTGTGTAAATTACATCTTGACATTTCCCGAAATTTAAAAATTTACTTGCATGTTCCTTCATGTTGGTTTTAATGCATGCCTATGCTGAAATCTGGGTACAAATTCAAGATCAGTAAGAGTGTCTGATGCAGAAAAACTGTGTAGTTTGTAGGACTGAGGAAGAATGAAGTGAATTTAGCTTCCATTACACAATTTTAAATGATAGTATGAAGAACAAGAAGAATTTCGTTGTGTCTGATCTACAAAGCATTAGTCTTACTCCAAATTCTTGGTAAGTAAGTACTGTGTGAGTATAGCTTTTTGTTCAGTTCCCTGTGGCGGTGTGCTCCCCCCACCACCTGCTCAAGCCATAAGCACCAGTGAGGGTCATGATGGCTGCATACAGTTTACACTGGACTTTGGGGGATGGGTGGCAACACAGTAGACAAGGCCTGTCTGGGGCAGAGACTAGAGACCCAGCCGTCTTGCTGGAATGCAAATATGACTATAGGTCAATCATTTTACTCTATCAATAGCGGACAGCCCAGGGCCCGTTGAGCACTCCTGCACGGCAGCAGACTGCACGCTAGGGTCTCCCCTTGAGTAGGGATGCCTCTCAAAGTTACTCCTCGAGGTTGAGAGGGTCCATTCATTCTGAGAAAAATCAGACTAAGAATTATGTGCTTAAAATTAAACCTATCCAATAAAAAGTGAAAACTAATACACCAAAGTTATGGCTAGTAGTCATATTTTCTAAAAAAAAAAACCCAACCCTTATATAAACTATTAGGAAATACGTAGCTAATTTTATACTTAACTTTCAATATTGTAAGTTAATTTAAATTTTAGCTGTCACTAGAATTAAAAAAAAATATTGAGGAACATATTGCAAATTAACATAAAGTTATCAACAATTCCCAGTAGTTAAGATGCCATTATGTATACATAAATGAAACACTTCTGAGGTCTACGAAGTCTTTCTAGATTTTATTGTACAAATTTATCATAGGAGGATCTTAAAAACAATTTGATTAGACAAACATAAACAAATCTGGACATTTGTCTGAAAAATACTTCTTTGATCATAGTCTCTCAAAAGGATGTAAGGCTAGCTTTTTCTTCACCCCCCCTTTTTTTTTACCTTGTCATATACTGAAGATCAGTCGTCAATAATTTCAAATGATTGATTCTTTCCTTTTTCCTTTGTGGTATCTCCTTATGTAATGATAGAAGGAACTGCAGATTTTACAGTCTGACCTAAAACTTTTATCCTATCAAATCCTCAGTCAATCCTCTTTCAATTGTACAAATTGATACAGTGCTTTCTCCAGCAGGAAATTATATATATGTGTGTGTGTGTGTTCACATGTGTATGTATGTATACATATCCTTCTATCTCCAGTTGGAAAAAAATAGGAGTATCCACGGTCAGTAAGTGAAAAGCCTTTTCTAATTCTAGAAAATGAAGAGTCTGAAGCCTGTAGGAGTTATTACAGATCTTTACTTGAAGTGGAGCATTCCTTTGTGGTGCACAGTCCTTATAAATTACCCCAGAGCTCAGTGACTGTCAGAAACTGAGTTCTACGCCTTCTCCTCCAGGCTTGAATTAACACTAATTGTAAAGGAATGGTATACAGTGCTGGTATTTCCATCACTGAAGAGTTTGCGGTGTTCACATGTAAGCATAGTCACCCTTCACAAGAAGCAGGAATTGAAAACCATATGTAGGTATACTTTACATAATTCCCACAATTTCTTATCTCAGAGTATGCAGAGCCAAGCCAGGAAGGTGCTGGCAACATCTTATAACTTGATCCAAACAAAGGAAAGCAGACATTCCCTTTGTACTGGCTTGCTCACAAATTATTAGTCACACATAAGAATTTGAGGGAAAATGGTAAAACCAGCTTGTGACATGACAGTTTCACTGGTGCCATTCATTCACAGAATATAGAGATGAAGGTGTTATTTCAAATGCTTTTATGTTCATGCTTGTGAAATACTTGAGGAATGTACCTACTTTCTTAGAAAATTAATTATTCATGAATTCTTAATGGATGATGGCATCAGACTTTTGATAAGCATAATATAAAAGCTAGTATCATTAAAAACATATACAATGATTACATGCTGTATAATGTTTCAGTCAAACCAATTATAAAGTCCTGCATGATTTACTACTGCTTTCTTTTGCATCTGGTTAAGATAAATGTAGTTATATTTTCCCTAAAGATTGTTTTAAATAAACTATATCATTCTCAGAGTGTCTTTTTAGGTACAATGAAATTCAATTATGAGTCCAGAGCTGAGTCACTGAGTGAAATACCTATTTACACAAAATGAATAAATTATATTCCTAAACATGAGGGCCATTTTAGATGCAAAACAGTACACTCACTGCCTGCCCTCTGGAGAAGAATAAGTTTACCCCACATTTGGGGAGGAGATACACCAGTTGCATGCTGCCTAATTAGCAACTTCAAAGTTCACTCTCATAGAGGTATCCAAATCTGTATTAAACCTTGGTTTTTATTT
The DNA here is from genome assembly GCA_009819775.1 of Phoenicopterus ruber ruber. Taxonomy (NCBI): domain Eukaryota; kingdom Metazoa; phylum Chordata; class Aves; order Phoenicopteriformes; family Phoenicopteridae; genus Phoenicopterus; species Phoenicopterus ruber. The sequence continues at coordinate 180,483,719 of CM020215.1, read as the reverse complement.
TCCGCTATTGCAGAATCTCATTCGTGTGATGACTCATAAATGTGAACAGTCCTATATGTTAGATTGCTCCAGAAACTGAAAATCTAACTCAACACACTATATGAAAAGTTCTATATGCATATGAGAAGGTTCTCATTAGGGGGAGGAAAAAAAAAGAACACATTAAAAAAAAAAAGAGGAGAGATTCAAATAAGGATTACTGAGACTAATGCTGAACTACTTATGACCATGTCTGTTAACATGATTTGGTATAAGGAACAATGGAACAAATTTGACAAACCAAAAATGGTTTGCTGGAATTCCAGCCTAAATAGAGAATAAATAACACAAGAAAGTTTATTCCAGACATTATATTTTTTTGAATCCATAATCTGATGACTAAAAATATTGCTAGGTTTCATTTCCACAGCCTATGATGGTCTGGCCATTGTAAGACCCAGAGAACACAGTAGCCTTACATACTCAGCTTCAGTTAAGTCATAGAAGAGATGTACAATATGAAATCAATGTTGTACCAACAGCATATCATTTGTGCACAAACTATACCTGCTACAGAAAAATCCTACTTGAAGTCAGACACTGAACAGCACTGAAAACTGTTGCTATTTAAAGACAAAGCTACAGTCATATTTGCCTTCCTCCACACTCCTTAAGCCATTCTTAAACTCCTCAGAGTGCTGGTATGACAGAAAGCATTATCTAATATGCTCTTAAAAGTGTGTGAAGTCATTTGGCAAAGACTGGAGGCTCTAATAAAGTAGATCATCATTATCCATTTCTTTGATGCAAATCATAAACACTAAGGAATAGTATAGTATGACAATGAGTAGTTCATTACTTACAGTGTGTGTCAGTGCAATCCTGTTCAGCCATTGTAAAGCCCAATTCAATGGCTGTTTATTTGCTAGCGATATATTGGTCAAACATTCACCAAAACAAACCAAACCAAAACTAATGAATATGATCTATATTCAATTTCGTCTGTTTTTCACCTTGATGGATATAAATCTCTCCCATTTTGAGCCAACTCATCACTGAAGGAAGTTATTTTGCACCTGTGCTTTTCTATTTCCCAATTTAATATAATAATATTTCATCAATTAATGTGTAGTCTTGTAGTATAATAAATATAGTCTTGCTTGCACTTTGTTGTAAAAAGTCTAACAATAAAACCGAATTTTTAAGTGGTTATAGCTTAACCACAGGCCTTTCTTGCTACTGCTAAGCCTTGAATTTACTGGAACTTTTCTTGAATTTGCTGACAATTTCTTTTCTTAAATGTGTGATCTAATCCTTATTCATACCACAGGCAGTAAATCTTGGACTTATTAAGTCCAGGAAACAACCATGAGTAAGCAAAAAAACTGTAACATAATATAGAACTGTTGAACAATGGGAGAGAAGCTGACAAACTGACAAGCGATGATAAAAGAATAACCCCACGTGAACTCAAGCTGAAGAAAACCAGAAAAGGAAGACACTCATACCATCGGCACTGATGTCTTGCCAGGAACTTGGGATGTTAACATCCAGCCATGAAGGTTTCTCTCCTCCCCTTTGCCTAAGAAAAACTGCTCAGGGATCCTTCTAAAAAGAAAGTCAGAAAAATGGAGCAACATTAAGATAGCATAGTCTGTATACTAAAATTTTAATTGCATTATTAATTCCTTCTTCTTTATTTTATTTATTTTAACAGAAGATTATGGTTTTCTGATGTATAGCTTTCATTTTTACTGCACTAGCAGTAGTTTTTACTTTAATTGGATTAGCAATAAATTATTGAATCCATAAATTGTGTTGTCTTTTTGGCCATAACAAAATTTTGAACATACCAAGTTGAGAAAGAAGTATAACTTGATTCTAAGGTAGTATTTCAGAATGGATTTTTTCTCTATTTGTGTGTGTGTGTGTATCTCATTCAATAGAATGTAGTAACATAAGTGAAATTAGCTGGTTGAGACAAGACTGTAGTGATGTTTTTCATTAACAAATACATTAAATGTGCAATGTATTTAGGCGGAAATAATCAGCTAGAAACAAGCGTCCTATGTCTTCCTAACCAAAATCCAAGGGAGGAAGCAATGATAAACCCCGTATAATTTGATTCAGTACTGCCTCGTTTAAATTCCTGGACTCTTCCGTGAAGCCTGTTAAGATGGTTTAATGCAAACAGAAAACATGGATGTCCTGAAAAGGCTCAAATCATGGTGAAAAGAATAAATTACGTGAAGACAAGGGTGGAGCTCAATCTTCTCAGTATTATACGTTATTTAGGGGTTCTTCTCAAAATCTGTTTGCAACTCAAGATTTCAGGAAGTCACAAATACGCAACGGGGCAGATGATGTAGCTTAGTTAACTGTCAAGTTTTTTCTTCTCTTTTTATTTATCACGTTGAACCCTCATAATTTGTATAATCATAATTAAATCTCTTTCCTCAGAAAATACCCGGGAAACAAGATCCCCAAATTATTTGTCAAGTAAAAAACAAATAAATATATAAAAGTGTCTTTTGAGGTGATTCCACCTCTTACTGAGATGATTTTGATATTTGTCATGGTTTTAATTTACTGAAATATGTGAATTCAGAATGATTTATCCTGTTAGCCTCGTCAAAAAAGTCCTGTCTTTGTTGTTTCTGAAGCCACTAACTGTAAAAAGGGGAAGAAATACAGTTATTGAAATAAATTTCTGACCAAAGCATGTTACCTAATATGAAAACATTCTTATTGATGACATGCTTATCCTTTCTAATTCCCAGCAGGTATTTGAAAAATGTAAGTGGCATAGTGATACAACAGTGATATTAATTTTGTATGGAGTGGCACAGCACGAATCTTACTCCCCATGTAGATTCTAGGTATTCTTATAATCCATCAACCAGTGCAGCAAGAGAATTCTCCTACGTTTACTTTCATATTAAAGCATGTTTTCACCCAAACAACTTACATTACATTGTTAGTGAGCTGTCTTCCATGTTTTTTTCCCTATTTTATATCTGTTATTTTTTCTGTATTTCTATGGGAATATCTCTATATCTCAAACCGGATAAAATTTAAACATTAAAGGTATAATTTTGCAATATAGCTGCTTACTTCTTTTCATTTACTTTTTTCATTATTTCTTTCAATTTATAGAGTATTTAATGATCAAACTTTTCCATAAGATGTGTGTGAATTCTCAAAAAATGCAGATGACAGTAGGAGAATTCAGTCCCATGTTTCAGAAAATAAATATAAATTAAAAGAGAAAGTTTAAGAAAACTTTTCTTAAAGTGCATGTTTTCATCAATGTAGCTTAAAGAGAATCTATACACACAATCTGTGATGTTGACTCATTAAAATGTCCACTAATCTTTGAGACATCAGAGATTCCATTACCTACCTAAAACTTTGTTTTACATAAAAGTAAAAAAAAATAAAAAAGTAAAAAGTAAAAGTACTTTAGTGAGTATATCTCCGAAATGCTAAAGTATCTTTTGTCAGATCTAGGACCAGATAAATTTTATAAGATAAATGCTCATATATTAAAGTCAAATGGAGAGTCAAATCCTTCAGAGCATACATGTCAAAAGCTAACAATATTGATTTTATTACATATAAGGGAAATAATGGTTAATTTCTTTCATAACTACACTTGGGAGATGAGTGTCTGGTCCCATTTCACTTACTATATTGTGACTAAAATACTGATAGGAAAACAGGGTGTCAGGGCTTTAAATCCTCTGTTCCAGGCTGAAGACCAAGGTCATACCATCTCTTGAGAAGGAAGCGTCAATGCAAGTTTTGTATACATGTGTATGAGCATCATAGAGAGATGAGGCATGAGATCTATTACTCCTTTCCCATACTGTTGGAAACGTGTTATTGCATAGAAAGTAATTCAAGACTCACTGAGGTGGCAGAGCAGAACATGAAAAGAAATGATACTGTGCAGTCAAGGAATGAGAGAGGGAAAGAGTGCCAAGTTCTGGTTTCTGTTTATAATCATTGAATATGATGTATAAGCAGTGCTGTGAATTGGACTCTGTTTATACTCCTAAAGAAAGTCATGTTCCTTTTGCTTCTTTTTTCCTCCAGAGCTGAAATTCTTATGTTTTTCATTACAGTAGCCCAAAGGCAACAAGAACATAGGGAGGGGCAGAGGTGTCTTCCCTTAGATAGCCTAATCTCTGGCTAGGTGATTCACATGTTTTTGGAAGTTGTAGACAGAATCACAGAATAGGGGAGGTTGGAAGGGATCTCAGGATATCATCTAGTCCAACAACCCTGCTCAAGAAGGGTCAGCTAGAGCAAGTTAACCAGGACGACATCCAGTAAGGTTTTTGGTTTCTTCAAAGATGGAGACTACACAACTTCTTTGTACAAACTTATTCCAGCATTCAACCATCCTCACAGTGAAAAAGTGTTTTCTCAAGTTCAGTCAGAACTTCCTGTGTTTCAGTTTGTGCTCATTGTCTCTTATCCTGTCACAGGGCACCACTGAGAAGAGTCTGGCTCCCTCTTGTTCACACCTTCCCATTTGATATTTACATACACTGATAAGATGCCCCCTGAGCCTTCTCTTCTCCAGGCTAAGAAATTCCCAGTTCTCTCAGTATGACAGACGCTTTTCCCAGTTTTGTATCATCTCCAAATTTTCTGAGGGTGCGCTTGGTCCCATCATCCAGACTGTTAATGAAGACATTAGACAATGTTGCCCCCAGTACTGACTCCTGGGCACACCATTAGTAACTGGCTTCCAACTGGATTTTGGGATGCTGGTCAAAAGACTCTGAGCCTGGCAGCTCCGTGAGGTTTCAGTCTACCTCACTGTCCATTTATCTAGTTCAAACTTCATCAGTTTGCATATGAGATACTATGGGAGACAGTGTCAAAAGCCTTGCTAAAGCCAAGATAAACAGCATTCACTGTTGTTCCCTTACCACCAAGCCAGTCACCTTGTCACAGAAGGCTATTAGGTTGCTTAAGCTCTAGTTACCCTTCATAAATCCACACTGACTACTCCCAATCACCACCTTGTCCTTTATGTATTTTGAAATGGTTTCCAAGATTATTTGCTCCATTGTTGTCCCAGGAACCGGGGTGAGGTTGACCAGCCTTGTAGTTTTCTGGATCCTTCTTCTCACCATTCTTGAAAGTAGGAGAGACATATGCCTTTTTCCAATCTTCAGGAACTTCCCTGAATTACCATGGCATTGCCAAGCATAAAGAATGCACTTGCAATGACATTGGCCAGCTCCCTCAGCGCTTGTGCATCCCCTCATTTGTCATGGTCCTGTTCATGTCCAGTTTCAACAAGTTCCCTAACCTGATCCTCTCCCAGCAAGGTGTTTCCCAGTGATTTCAGAGGCCTGGAAATCCTGAAGGCTGGTTATATCACTAAGGACTAAGGCAAAAAAAGCACTGAGTACCTTGGTCTTCTATGTCCTTTGTCATTAGGTTTTCTGCCCCATTCTTCTGCTGGCCCACGTACTCCTCAATCTTCCTTTTGCTGCTGATATATCTGTAGAGACCTTTATTCTTGCCCTTCATGTCCCTTGCCAGATTCAACTTCAGATGAGGTTCAGCTTTCTTAGCCCAGGTAAGGTCAGATAGGATGTCTCTGTTCCTCCCAGGTCAGTTGTCCCTGCTTCCACCTCTTTCATGCTGCCTTTTTACATTTGAATTTTGTCAGGAAATCCCTTTTCATCCATGCAGGCCTTCATCATCTCCTCGATCACTTATGTCACAAAGTTGTTATCAACACTCTGCAGAAATGTCCTGGATTGCTTGTACCCTGCTGTGTTGTCCCTCCAGCAGACACTGGGGTGGTTGAAGTCCTCCACAAGAACAAGAGCCTAGAAACATGAGGCTTCTTCCAGTTCTCTGAAGAAGGCCTCATCTACTACTCCTTCCTGATGAGGTGGTCAGTAGCGGAAACCCACAATGTCACCCATGTTGGTGTGCCTGCTAATCCTGACCCCATTGACATGATTTGAGTATCTGCAGAGATCTTTTTGCTTTAGGCCATGACGAGAAAGGCTATGTTTGTGACTGCGTCTCCCATCAATTGTGCTTTCAAAGAAAACATCAGCCAGTACTTCATTTCCAAAGAGATGATGTAAGCTCTACATGTAAGAAGAGATTTTGTGCTGTGAACTTCAGCTTCACACAACTCAGGAGTGTGCGTAGCCATATAAATTAAAAAAAGGAGGCAGAGTTTAAGTTTTATGCTTCTTCCCAGACATTTTTGTAATCTAGTTTCTAAAAAGCTTAGAATTCTGACTATTCTAGTATCAGCTGCCTAACCTGTCCCTACCTAATATTCAGAAGGTTTCATTGTTCTGCCTTGGGCTTATGAATTTCCTTCCTAGAGTTGGAAATCTAAAGGCTGGACATAGCAGTATGGCTATTCATTAATCTCAGATCATTTTCAAGATCTGAGCTTGTGTTACCATCACTTTAAAATGCAACACTGAAAAAAAAATCCCTGCATCAAAGATTCTGGTTGCAGTAGATAAGATTAGAATCTATGAAAAAAATCTAGGAAAAAAATCCTTTCTACCCTTCATCAGAGATATTGGATTTTATTTTATCAAATTGAAAAACTTTTACTGTATAAGTGCAGAGGCAGATAAAGCATTTTTATTAGGAAATATTTTTTTTTTTTTCTCAAAACCTATATATTTTGTCATCTAACTTTGAACATAACTTTACTGGAAGAAAAACCTTCATAGTGGCACAGATTTTAGAATTATAGACTTTTAATAACAAAAAGAGAGACCACTGAACTTGAATTTCCCTGATCTAAATTCTATGTACTGAGTCAGGAAGCATTAGTACAAATAAAATCCATAGAATCATAGAATGGTTTGGGTTGGAAGGGACCTTAAAAATCATCTAATTCCACGCCCCTGCCATGGTCAGGGACACCTTCCGCTAGACCAGTTTGCTCAAAGCTCCATCCAACCTGGCCTTGAACACTTCCAGGGATGGGACATCCACAACTTCTCTGGACAACCTGTTCCAGTGGCTCACCACTCTCATAGTGAAGATTTTCTTACTCAGATCTAATCTAAATCTACCCTCTTTCAGTTTAAAGCCATTACCCCTTGTCCTATCACTGCACGCCCTTGTCAGACCCTCTCCAGCTTTCTTGTAGGACCTCTTTAGGTACCAGAAGGCTGCTAGAAAGTCTCCCCGAAGCCTTATCTTTTGCAGGCTGAACAACCCCAACTCTTTCAGCCTGTCTTCATAGGAAAGTTGCTTCAGCTCTCTGATCCTCTTTGTGGCCCTCCTCTGGCCTTGCTCCAACAGGTTCATGTCCTTCTTATGTTGGGGGCCCCAGAGCTGGACGCAGTACTCCAGGTGGGGTCTCACAAGAGTGGAGTAGAGAGGGAGAATCGTCTCCCTTGACCTGCTGGTCATGCTCCTTTTGATGCAGCTCAGGATACGGTTGGCTTTCTGGACTGCAAGTGCGCATTGCTGGCTCATGTTGAGCTTCTCATCAACCAAAACCTCCAAGTCCTTCTCTTCAGGGTTGCTCTCAATCTGTTCTCCACCCAGCCTGAACCTGTGCTTGGGATTGCCCTCAACCATGTGCAGGACATTGCACTTGTCTTTGTTGGACTTCATGATGTTCTCACGGGCCCAAATGTCAAGCCTGTCAAGGTCGCTCTGGATGGCATCCCTTCCCTCCAGCGTGTTGACCACACCACACAGCTTGGTGTCGTAGCAAACTTGCTGAGGGTGCACTCAGAGCCAGTCCCAGTCACCTCACTCATTGTATACCATCTTAGACAATAATATAAAACCCCCAAACAATTGAAAGAACACGACGTATTTTCTTTGTTGGACCCTTTCACTTTAATATCACATGTGAAGTAAGGGAGACACAGTTCTTTATGTTCTGGGGGGTTTGTTTTAAACAAGATTTAATAATCACATCTAAAATATCTTCAAGTAAATGTGCTGACGTAATAGTGTCATCAAGTCATCTAATTTTTCAAACCCAGTATTTGAAGGCTCTGCAAATTTCTTCAACAACTTGGTAGAAAAAATTAGTATCCTTAATTTAAAATATTCTACAGGGTCTAAAGTTCAGTGTCTACACTTTTATCCAGTACTGATTATATGACAAATTGTTTGCAATTCATATTTTTCTGAAATTCAGGTTCATCACCATGTTATAAAAGATCCTGTCAAATTTCTATAAACCTAACTATTTCCGATCATTTTCATATGAACTTCATCTGATAAGTATATAAGCATATTTTATCTTCTGTGAATTTTAGAGGCATATTTTCTGTGGTAAATCCACCCAACCTGACTGATTAATCTTATCAATTGACTTCATTAGGGTCTTTTAGTTAGCAAAAAGGAGGAAAGTCTTAGAAATCTGAACTATATGTCCTGACATATGTATTTACAGTTACCATACTGTGGGTACTGGGTTGGATTAGTTTTGATGGTTGGCAAGCTCATTCACCTGTGCATCCCAAGGAATGACTTCCATGCTGTAGGCAGTGTGGAGCTGCATCAGTCTTGGAGGTACTTCAGGTGTCATTCAGTTTGAGTTCAGGACACCTAAATTATATCCGTGCCCACATCCATATCTCTCTCTCTCTCTCTCATATATATTGGAGTAGCAAGATATAAGTAAATGCTTTCACGGGGCAACATTTATTGTACAAACTAGGGATTAAAGGAGGAAATTATATTATCCAAGTGTCATTTCACAACACAGAAAGACTTAAATATCTCACCTAATTAGCCCATACTAACAAGCCTTCAGTTCCTCAGCGCTTAACAGCTATCTTACCAACTGGATTTTAAGGCTATGCCTACAGTTCTAAATAAAAGACGTCCAGAACATATCCGAAGTTCTGAAGCCAAGCAGTAATCAGGCTCGTTTTCAGACAGTTTAGGATTAATAGCCTCTAAAACAGACTAGTCATATTCATAGTATATAGCACTGTGTTTGGGGGCACCTCTGTGACCATTTAGGTGACCTAATCCACAATTACTGTATTTTGTGTGTTTTTTCTGTTCAACCTTTAAGAAATATTCTGAGGGCTGTATTGCTGTGAGTGGTATTTTACAGCATGAAATTGAGTATATATGCTGAGTAATTTAGAGAGTGGTCTCAAGGCAGGTAAGATGTTTGAGAGTGCAGATATGGATTCAGTAGTTTACAGGAGGCTAAAAGTAGCGCAGTATTATCTGTACCACTCTCTGGAACTGTAAATGCAATAAACTGTCTTAAGAACTGTGTCTAGAATTTACTTTTAAGAGAGATATAGAGCAATCCAAAAGGACTCAGAGCAGACCAGAGGCACAAGCTAACAATCATTTGGGTCCAGTGCTGAAGTTCTTTGTTCTTCTGTTCTTTAGCAATGTAGACACAGGCTAAAGGCCTACATATCAAAAGGTAGCTACAAAAAAGTGCCTCCAGCTCCAGCCAGTGTTGAAGAAACCATCTTCAGTATTTGCATATAAAATGTAAACATCAAAATTTAGATTCCTAATTCTTTTCTGTCTGTCCCATCATTTCAGTTTTCACTGCTTCTTAGAAACAACTTAGAAGAGGAATGTATTACAGAAATACATGCAAACATATACACGCACTTTCTGTCAAATAATAGCCATAAACTTAAAAGACTAGTATACTTATGTCAGAATTCAAAACAGCGCTCTTTTGGAAACAATAGGTAACATGCACAATATCCTTACTCTAGCTGAAGTCAAAATAGAAGACAGTTGTTTATTTTCTCTGCAATATAAGCAAAACAAATACTGCAGTTATTTTGTGACAAAAATAGAACCAATAAACAGCTAAGGGAATAAAACAAAGTATGCTTTGTCACACCTTTTTGTTTCCTCTGTGCAGTCTGACGTTTCAAATTTGTTAAAAACTCTTATGTAACAAAGTGTCATTTCAAATCCAATTTTAAAAATGGAAATATTCTCCTTAATTCTCCTCTTTTTCTTCTTCTTTAATATGTCAACTTTTTCTATAGCATTCGTGATTGTGTTATCACTAACATTAATGTCGTTATTCCAAAATAGGACCTAAGTTTAATCTCTGGAGTAATCATTCTAATGCTTCCCCCCTCCCCACTTATTTCCTTTAAAAAAATCATGATAATAAAATACTTCTGTAATTTACACATTAAGCTCTCTATTTCAACATAGCATTTCTATAGATGCATCATCATTACTTATTCATTTAGTTAAAAGAGTATCTCAAACATGAAGGGGCATTTAATTTTTCTGCTACCTGTTTTCCTGCACATTTGACATCTTATTAAATGATTCTTCATTGAAGAGAGACTGAAATTTTCTGATGAAATCTATTTGGACTCTTTCTTCAGTCTTTTCCAGTACAACCATGCAGTGTGATGGTTTACATAGTTTTGTAAAACAGATTTATATTCATTTTATCTGAATGGGTAATCAGCATTGTTTACACAGATGCTCACAGTACTATATATTAATTGCTTTTCAATTATAAATTAGAGCGTTGATTGGAAGATCATATTTCTCTTCTACTTGTCAATTGACTTTATTTTCTCTCCAGTGTTTTTCTTACACATTTCTAATATATTCATTTCGATTTTTAATTAAGGATAGCATGGTTTGAAAAGATCATATTTCATTCACACTCAGTCACTGAATATCAGGCTTTTTTCCAATAACACTCTCATTTGGCCTTTCTCTGCTATTAAATAAAAGTTAGGACAAAGACGGAAGGGTATTCCACAGCTGATGGTACAGATCTTCTTCCATCCATTAACCTTAAAGGCTGTTTTTACAGAAGAGTTATTGGGTAAAAAGATAGTTGTAGCGATCCCAACCAGAGCTGGGACATGAGTTAAGAATTAAGCAGCATGGAAAGTAAGGAGTGCTTGAACTTGCTCCCTGATTTTCTTCTATTTATCAGTACAGATGCACCCAGGATTTTGGAGATTTTGTTCAAAATAGGGAAGTTTCAAGATAAGAAAGTTTGTGGTCAGGAAAGTAGAACAAGACAGAAAGATCTAATTTTCAAGGACATTAAACAAGGAGGAGATTTATATTTAGGCCATTATTTAATATTTCTTAGCCGGAAGATTTGAGCTCTCTTTATTTACAGAATTATCCTATCCTAGCTTATTATTTTTGTGTACAAATCAAACATAGCTTTAGGGATTAAGAGCTACTGATGTCTTTTTGATGTAAAATAAACACAGGAAAATAAATTTGTGGGACAGATTTATTTTAAGCTCTATTTTAAGGTATAGCTAAATTGGGAGTCTTTTCACATATTTATGCTTAGTTATTTGTGTAATAAGAATTACTTTCATGTTTCTAATAAATATTAGGAACTTTACTGGCCAAAATGTACAAATGCAAAATAAGGAGTATATTTTTATTTCAGATTTTAGTGTTTAATCCAAACAATAGTTGCAGAACCTACTTATGCTGACTGATGTAAAAGAGGAGGCATTACAGGAACGTGATCACTCCTTCAAGGTACTGGTATAGAGGTGAAATGGATTTGACATTAGAAACATACAAGGAATACAACTGAAAAAATTAGAGCTCTTCAGAGATCAAGCTGTTGCACAACATGCACAAATTAATATGGAAAAAATCAATGAAAGAATCTAACCACAAGAATAACAAGATGTATGATATAATAAAAGACATGAATCCAAGAAGAGTATAGTCATAGAAATAAAAAATTCACTTACAGTGACTACTGTTTAAGAGTTCTTTATCTTCTTCACTGGTTTTCATCAATACTCCTGGTAAAGTTGATACCAGAGGGATGATTTAGAGTATAAATTAGTGACATATTTTTACCCATTTCAGCAGTAGCTCAGTGGAAGTCACCGTGTGTCCACAGAAGAAATGCCTTATGCATATAATTTTATTGTTACTTTTCAGATAAAGCTGTGTAATTATGTAGTTGTGTACACACATGTAGAATTTCCAGTGCAACATCAATACAAAGGCAAATAAATAATTACAAAGTAATGCTGCTGAGACTTCTGTTTATAGAATTTTCACAGGTGTATAACGAAGTTCTTGCAGAAAGAACTATTTCACGAGGCAAATAAAAAAGTAAGTATAGAGTCTTTAAAAATTGCTTAGAACTATTCTTTCAAGTTAAATATGAGTCATCTGTCATCAAAACAGTATGCCTATTTGTAGAATAACATTGATAATTTGCCATGCCATCGTAAGACTAAAAAAAAGTTCAGGTTTGGGGGCTGTTAACTGTGCTTTTTCAAATTTGATTGAAAGGTTATTTCAAAAAAAGGAGACTTTTTAAAACACTTTAATATGAAATAAGCTATTATTTTTTGCTTAATTTGTAAGAAATGCTGATTACTTCCTTTTGCACAGTTTTCATAAATAAGTACATAATGCATAAAACATAAAACTCATTAAACCTCATAATTTCACACTCAAATAGAATTTTATGTCGTGATATGGAAAAGTGCTTCAGTATTTTACAGTTTCTATTTTAAAGTGTCTGGAGTAGTGTCTAGAGGTTAGATTTTGCTGTGTAACTATCTGAAGATGTTGGAATACAGCAAAGTGACTCTTCTTCTACCTTAAGGAAGGATCAACTATGTCTATATCTAAATATAGATATACTAAATATAACTAGAAAGAAGAATGGAATAGGCAGTGTTGTGGCTCTCTGGACCTTCTTAAAGAGAAGTTCAGGAAGTTTTCAATAACTTCCACATCTACTTAAAGGAGTGGATGCACAGTCCTGTATTTTGAGCTCACCTTGTTCTCATGCTATATTTTCTGCCTTAATTCAGCCAAAATGAACAAAAAAATTATTATTATTATAGTTTTTTTCAAATACCAAGATTTTTCCAGTAATTCCTTCTTCTATACAAATCAATACTAGCAATATCTTACACTATATATAGCCTCACTTCCATTAAGGCTCATAGTTCAGGGTTAAAAAAAAAAAAATCTCAGCTGTTTTCTATTTGGTTTTGGTTTCAATAACTTCATTCTCAACTAGCACCCAAAGTCAGTCTCTTTGTTTTTTCAGTGCCAGCTCTTTTTTTCTCTCTTCCCTCAAGTATCACCTAAGAATGCAAGAGCTATTCTACCAGGTCAGACCACAGGAATGCTCTCCCTCCCACTTTGTTCCTAGCCAGCTTCTCCCTCAAGGAATTGCTCCATTCCCAGAACCTGCAGCATTATGACAAAGAAAAAAAAAAAAAAAAGCAGCCCTCTGCTTTTAGAAACTTACTACTACAATGTTATGCATGTAGAAGTGGGAGGGAATCTAAGGGAAGAAAGAAGTATATGACCCCTGTGGCTCTGCTAGTCTCTCTCCCATTGTAAGCAGTACAAGAGAAGACTCCACTGACATGACGTGGTGACTCACCACCGATTCCTCACCTGGCAGAATGGCCAAGAGCAAAAGCCTTCCTGAAAAAACAAAGCATTGGCCGTCAGCCCCAGGCATCAGACAAGGACTTTTCTTCCCTTTTGTTTTAGAAACACAGTCCTCAGTGTGCATACAGACAATTGCAGCCTCAACCAGCAGGGTCATCCCAGTGTTGTCCCCTCCATCTGCAGTTTTCTTGTTTTTCTCTCCAGTCCAGGTGTCATGACATCTGTTGCCTTCTGGTTGCCCCCTCACCTTCCAAGACTTTTGTACAGGCATTGAAAAGAGTGGAGGGATGGTTGTGGTAGCAACTCCAAGATACAAGGGAAAACAGGGGATACAGGGGAAAGCTGGAAATTAATAACTTAACTAATGATGCCTTGTTGATTGTGGTGGTGTGCTCCCCCCCTACCCTGATCTGACCTTTTCCTGTAACCCTGCTCAAGCAATAACCACCAGTGGCGGTCATGATGGATGCGTCCAGTTGTGATGGCTGCATCTGGCTCAAAGTGGATTTGGGGGAGACAGATAACAACACAATAGCCAAGAGCTAATTTATGGCAATGCACCCACTTAACCAGAGTGCTGGTCAATGTTTGTCTCAAGCCAAATTTGGAAGAAACTAACATCTGCAGTTCATATGCAAATATGACTATAAGTCAGTCATCTTACTCCATAAATAGTGGACAGCCCAGGGCCCGTTGAACTCTTCTGCACAGCAGTGGGCAGCTCACTAGGGTCTCACCTTGAGTAGGGACACCTCTCAAGGTTACTCCTCGAGGCTGAGAGATTCCTTGCCGCCATAGATCCTCAGTAAGTGACTAACAGCATGCTAAACTTTGAAATCTTAGATAAGTGATACAAAGGATTGATTGTGCATATATAATCCTTTAGACATAAACCATTGACCAAGTCTGGGACTAGGATTGGATCCACCTGCACCTAGACTCCTCTCTGAGAAGGAGTTTAGAAAGCAAGGGGGTCCGTTCTGAACCTCATGGCTCAATGGGAGGCTCTCCCTGACAATTTTGTCTGACTCTGTCCTCTATGCAGTAAATAATCCAGTGTACCTTGCCATTGAATCTTGTTAAACCACTGTCACATTTACCATTGAACTTTGTTAACTCACTGTTTTATATCAATATTGTTGCTTCTCTCTTACAAGTGAACTGCATCACTCTCTCCGCGACATTGATATACTTGCAGTTTTTGGACTGAGGCATTTATGTCCTACTCTCAATTGATAATGGCACTCTGCACATCATTACCCACCCACTAGACTTCTCCATTTGTTGATGCTAGTTCAACAGCCTTTGCCCACTCCTCAAAAAGTCTGACAGCCTTTGGACACCTGAAAGACCTGGTTACCTACCGAAGAAAATCCTTGACTTTTTCTGTTTACAGCTACACTGGGTATCTACCTGATTCGTGAGTTACCAGTAGGTGGAAGGGGGATAATTCTCTTCACCTACCACCAGTTTCACACCTTTCACATCCATCCACATCTCCCCACAGATGCTTCTCTGTAGTGCCAGGACATGCACTGTGTAGGAAGGTGCTGGGGCAGGCCTTCTTCTGTCACTGCGAGGGCTTTTATTTGGGTGATAGGGTGTTGCTTTGCTGGGCGGGGAGTGGGAGATTTCACTTTCTTCTTGAGTTGTGGTACATATTTTTTCCTAGTTCTATAAAAACAGCCTGCTGGCTCCTTGTAGACCACTTGCTATTTAGACTGGTCCTTTGAGTTCCTTGCGCTTTTTTTTTTTCCTTCCTAATTTTCATGTAGTTCCCTTTCTTGAAATTAAATATAAGCTTTCTCAATTTATTTTGCCTATTGTGTCCTGCTACAATTTTAAGGTTAATTTTGTTGTGTTTGCTGCTACATTAGTATTCCATTAATACCTTTCAGACTGAATCTTGGATGTTATAACCCAAGACCAGATCAGAATGGCATCTTAATTTTTGGGTTCTAAGACTAGTTCTGGAAAGCAGCCATTTATTTCTTCCAAAACTTTTATCTCTGTGTCTCATGCTGGCAAGGCATTAATCCAGCCTACGTGTGGCTAGCTAGAACTCCTAATTTTGCAGCTGCTCTAATCTCACTTAACGTTTCCTGAACATAATCATCACCCTGCTTAGGACGTTGATAGCGCAGTCCTAATACTCCACTTTATTTATGAATGCCACACACAAAGATTCCGAAGAGCTTTTCTTTTCCTGTAATATTTTAGTACTGTTCCAGTTTATATAATCCTCCACATACAGTGCCACTCCCCAACCTGTAATTCCTATTGTATCACTCCTATAAAGAAGTTAGCAGCCTCGCAATATGGTAACCCATTGATTATCTTCCTTCTAGCAGGTTTATGAGATACCTGTTTTCTCAGAGTTGTTTACTGATGCCAAACACGGTGGTTACCCATCTTATTTTTCAGGCTTTAAACTTCAGTGAATAGAACTCATAAGACTTCCCTCTGTTCTGCCTCTTAATATTGTTCATGTTAGTCAACTGGCATTGCAGGCAGTCTAATTTTGCCTGTGTTATTTATTGCTATTGTGCTGTTTATTTCCCTCCTGACCTTTTCAGAATTGTATTGAATATTGTCCTTTTACTATCCTTCAATCCATATCCCTTGCTCCCTAAATTAAGGATATTACTATTTTTCTACTGCAGCTGCCCCTATTTAGGTTTATAGATATAAGTTGTGAATGCATTTGAAATATTAAAATGTATATGGTACACTTGATTTATCACTATCATAGGATTTTTCACAAAAAGCTCTAGTTCAGAAATGTAATATTACAATAAATATTACTGTTATATTGAACTATTCTATTTGTTTGCATACTGTGAGGTGAAACTGCAGTGGGTTATAAGACATATCTGTTTACAATACAGTTGGAAACTTTAGGCAATAAACGAATAAGCTGGTGTCTCATCTGTTGTTAAAGAAAAGTCAAATCTTATTGCATTGAATAACAGTAACAAATTGCTATTATTATCTTCATAGTATTGCATAGGAAAAACTCTTTAGCTGATTAGAAACTTTCATCAGTGAATGAGCATACATCAAATAAAGCTAAATGACAATAGGTACTCTTCCATGTATGTAAATATAAATGTTTTTGTTATAATGTATATATAAATAAGCACAATGAGAGAAAAATGCATTAGCTGTTAATGAACTGGTCTAGGATGTGATAAAAGTTATGTTACAAAGTAATTTTACTTTGAACTTAACTAGGAAATAATGCACAATGCATTCATGGCATATCATGCTGGCATTTATTTTCTAAAAATATATTGCTTTTTCTGAGGAGAGATAGGACTTGCATTGAATTGCACTTGACTGGACATGCATGCTGCTAACATAGATCCACTGGGGTCTGACTTGTACTGCCAAACCCATTTCAGACTAAACAAGCATAGGAAGTACTTCATTCTATTACATAATATAAATATCTGAGGTAAGATGTAAACATTAACTGTTTCTACAAAGGAACATGAAACAACCTTCCAAAAATGCTACTGCCATTTAGTTAGCATTTGATTTACGATTTAAATAATGTCGTCTATGTTGAAGGATCGATGACGTATTTAAGCCCATTGGCTTAAACAAATAGTATTTATGTGTTCAAAATTTAGAGCAAAGCTTGGAAAGGATGATCGTTTTGGAATTTTGTTCTCCTAATATTAAATTTGCCTTTGTGAGGAAAAAAAGTTATTACACTAGAATCTCTTCTAGCTATTTCAATTGACCACAGCCCTTGTAGGGTGGTTCGTGAGAGCAGTGTCTTCACAATCAGACTCTTTTTTGATATAAGAACTGCTACACCTATTGTTGGACATTGCATGTTATCTGTAAGAGCATTTTTAGTGTTACATTTCTACTCATATAGTTATTTAAGACTATAATAAATGTTTCGAATAATTTTTTGCACTTTTATATAAATACTTGGAGTACTTGCTTACTCACAATGATGTGTATACGAGAGCAAAATGTCACCCTATTTTTCTTTTTTTAATCCCTCAAGGGTAAACATAAGTGTAAGTCGTCTTACCAAATAACAAAACCAGCTCAGGGTCCTGCACTGAAAAGGGAAGAAATAGTTACTATAAGTAACTACTTATATTTAGAAAATAACTCCAGAAATGAGAGTGTAGTCCAGACACAGTTCACAAAGATTTGAATCAAATTAATATTAAACAATTTCTTTTACTTCCATTGGTGGTGTTTCTGAAGTTGAATTTCCCTGATTTCCTAGAAATGACAGTTAAGTTATATTCTCAGCAAGCTCAGCATGCTTAATGAATTCCTTAGGGAAGCCAGAATATCTGTAGCACAATTAACTTCCCATTCTTATGCAAATGAAGAGTTTCAGGGTCCCTGATGGAAGCCTGCTTTTTGGCTACTGTTAGCAAGTGTATGCTATTAAATGACACATGAAGCCTTGAGCTGAAATTTAGACTTCGCTAATTTGTGCTGTGACATGTGCAAAGCTGCTTTAGAGGAATGTGAAACACAGTTTTTTAAAGGTACCTGATGAAATGGGGATTATTACCCCTGGCTAGATTGTAGTCAGCAGTCTGATTACCTCTGCCTTTCCTTGGTCTTAACAGAATGAGCACACTGACACTCTTTTTATTCTTTTTGTATTTGCTATAATATTTCTTTGGGTTTGCATTTCTTTATTATGATTATTATTATGCAGTTGAGATTATTGATTTAAGATGGAAAGAGTCCAATACAGTGAGGTAGTATTTTAGATTGGACGTGTGCATTTGTGTGCATGTAGTTAAAGTTAATACTGAGAAGTTAATACCGAAAAGAGAAATAAACTCTAAGTCAGGTAGATAAGGTCTACGCAGCTTGTAAAGGAAAATAAAATCACATACATAAATTTAATAGCCTGAGTGAGATAAAGGAGTGAGAAAACAATATCCAAAATGAAAAGAGGATGTTACTGAATAGTTCAAGCTTTATTGTTGCTAGTAAAGTCCTTTGAGATCTTTGGATGAAAGGCATTCTATAAATGCAAAGTATTATTGTCTCAGAGGAACAAAGCTATATGTCAGTTCTAAAACACTGAAATACAATCAGATTCAATGTATAACCACAAAGTGGGATCTAGTTGAGTGTTTTGTATCTAACTTTAAGCTACCTAGTAAAATTCTTAAATCCAAGTTGGGTCCTAGCTTCCCACATTTCATAGAACATGTAACGGTGTGAGGAAGGAGAGTGTCTGCTCCTTTTAGGGTATTTGGTCAAGGGCCTTTTTCACTGCAATACGGGATAATAAGAAAAGGAGGAAGCCATAAACAAGAACATACAGGGACACAAACCTGATCAACAAA
Organism: Phoenicopterus ruber ruber; assembly: GCA_009819775.1. Taxonomy (NCBI): domain Eukaryota; kingdom Metazoa; phylum Chordata; class Aves; order Phoenicopteriformes; family Phoenicopteridae; genus Phoenicopterus; species Phoenicopterus ruber. The sequence goes on along the minus strand of CM020215.1, from coordinate 180,464,979 downwards.
TGATAGAGGAGGCAGTGATGAGAATCAAGCCTGGTCAGTCACAGTAATTGATGAGGGCATGTGTGAGAACGTTTATTCCAGTGAGATTATCTGATTGGGGATCTTGTCAGTTGGAAAATAAGGGAAGAGGGGGAAAGCAGAAACAAAATATACAGAGATACAGACCTGACAAAACATTCATGGAGACAATGTCAAGACACAAACCTCGCCAGTCACACTCATTGATGGGCTATCCAGAAACAACAGGCATCACTTCTAGGAAGATGAACCTGGACTTTGCAACTGGTAAGACCATAAACCTCAGACTAGGAGGGGTGCAGGAATTGATACAGCTGTACAGACCCATGGGAGGATGTGCAGGGGAAGGGGGAGCAGAGAGGAACAAAGGGTGGGGGTACACAGAAAGTGGTATAAAAAGGGGCTGGTCACATGTAAAACGGGGCTGGTTGGTATGCTTGTCTGGCTGAGCCCTATGCTTGATCACTGCAGTAAGTCCTATCTTCTTGTATCTGCTTATTAAATCTTATTAAATCTGAGTCCTGTATGAGAGTGCTGTTGAAGGCAGCACCTTGTCTGCGGCCATCTGTGTAGCCACAGACGTCGCTGCGTCAGTGTCCTCTGAGTGTGTCAGTGTCCTCTGAGTGTGTCTTGTGTGTCTCTGGGATACGTGCTCAACTTCACTACTGGTTGAACCTGCAAACAGGAAGCTGTGTCCCTCAGCCTGGGCAGAGACCCCCCTGGGTCACGGGCACCAAGATGGGCTCCAGTGGCTGGGCAGGAGGGTCCTGGGCCAGGGAGGCTGGAGGAGGCAACCATGCCCCTAATATCACTTAACTCATGCACAAAATGTCAAAAAGGTGTCTAAGTTTCTCCTCAGTGCTTAACTTTATCAAAGCAATTCAAATGGGAATCTTCTTCGTCATCTCAGTCAACATAGGTATTTCAGCTTTCATGAGAAAACATTTTGGGGGCACGTCTTGTTCCATTTCTCTGCAAACGCTCTGGCACAGAAATTTTTCCCTCTCGGGATTTTTTGATTCTCACAATAAGCTCTCCCTTGAATAAATTTATGCATTAGACCTGTTCATGGAGGTCTAATGGAGTAGGAAAATTTTACACAATGCTTTAGTGGATGGAACACTTCCTTAAGAAAGGAAATGCACACATAGAAACAATTCTTCAGTTTGACAAATTACAAATCCTACTTGTGAGGAGAATGCTCTAACCCATACCTTCTAAATTATGCTTAAATGAGGTTCTTTTCCAACCCTTCTGAGAAATCTAGGCTACAGAAAAGGAATAGTATATACATTTGTGAAATCAGTCAATGGGCAAGAGGCATCTCTCTCTACTCCAGAAATGCCAATGCTTTCCTAGTAGTGGGAAAGACAGATTGTGATCATTATTCCCTGTGTAACAGAGAATGGGTCTGTCTCACGCTATTTTCTAAATAGACTTCATTTAAAAAACCCCCACATCCTAAAGACACCACCAAATGAAGGTGTGTAAAGGTCCTCTGTGAATCAGCATTTTTCTGACTGCTAAAACACAAAGAATCTCTTCATATTTTTAAGTACCTTTTGTATCCCTTTGGAGAAAGTACTGGTGATCAAAGTTTAAACAACATACACCGTGTCATATTTGGAACAGCATCTTATGAACATAATCAGCATTACTCATACTGTTGAAAGACAGTTACTTGCTGCTTAACAGAAAACAAGAAGCGATCGACCAAAAAAACCCCAAACCATCAGAATGTAAACAAAAATATAAGAGACAAATGTATACATTATTTTCAGAATTAACTTCTTAAGGAAACAAAAGTTTGTATCTTACTAAGTAAGTAAAGTAACTAAACAACTTAGTCTCCTTTATTTCAATTTCAATACTCAAGATGGCTAAAAACATGTATCATTTTCATGCTGTCATGCTTGCCACAGTATTTACTGTTTCCTTCGTTAAGCAGAGAAATGAATAGGGACACACCAATCCTCAGATATACCTTTTTTTTTTTTTTTAGAGTTCATCCTCCAATTATCCACTTCCAGGAGTTCTGAAAAAATACTGTAATATTTGAGAATTTTAGTATCTTTCTGTCCATTGGGACATTAAGGTACTGTTAAATGTAATTGGATCAATGCATTGATCTGCATAGTGTTTGCTTACTTCAAAGGAATGAAAACATCTAGTCATTCATATTTATTGTTTCATGTTGGCTTTAATGTGTTGGCCAATACAAGCAATAAAGTGAAAGAAACATAGCATCCAAAATTGTGAGAGCCTGTGATCTCTACCTTGTCATGAATATCTATGTCCTGTTTGTTAAAGGGTTCTTTCACTCCTTAATGTGATGCAACCGTGAAAAAAAGAATAAGGATTCTATTCAAATTACATCATTTTAGCAGTCATTCAGTCTAGTCTTTCTCTGTTGCAATGGGAGAGAGATGTATGTCCAGAGGACAATTTGTGAGGAATTCAACTGCCTGAAAACAGACATCTAGTGCAATTTGAAATTCTTTATTATATCCCTCCAGATTTCTGGCCCAGGAGGCTGTAATTTTCTCACTGGACCTGCACTGTATCTGCTACTGCCATGTGGATGTCTCAAGTGCCCTACAGCATCTCAAATGACACTGTAGACTTTCCCGGGCCTTTTGTCTCACGCACTTTAGATGCTAGGGGTGGTGTGAAGCTCCATATTGTAGATGTTTAATCTACTTACTGGTGTCTACATACGACACGATTAGTTTCCAATCTAGACAGTGGAGATCTAGTCAATACAGCTAATGAGGTCTAGACCACTATTCATCTTCCCTGATGTTGATACCTTATTTAAACTGATCTACTGAAAAGATCTGTACTCTTCACCAATACGTTGATTGGATATCCACTTATCTAATGGAAGCTAAAAAAACTAGCTTATAAATATAAAGATCACATATAAATATCTACGCTAAACTGAAGTGTGTACAGGCTGGAGCTGAATTCCATCACTAATTCACAATGAGACAAAAATTCTCTCTTTTTTAGTCTTCAGAGGATTACAGGCCAACATAGTCCTGTTTAGTAGCTGACTTTAAGCAAGTCCTAGTACACACTGAATCTTGCACAGATTTTTCATTCAAAATCAGAACTGAGAGAAAAAAACGGAAGAAATAATCACCTTTTAGATGATAGCCTAGCAATTAGAAGTGTGAGATCTGAAATAGGACTCATTTGACCACATGTATAAAACTATATCAATTATAAGAGGAGCCTGAATAGCTCAAATGTAGAGATCCGTGTTGCAGATGTCTGAAGTTAGGTGAGATGAATTTAATTTCCATTTTCTGTACCTCCTTCCTCCTGGTAGAGCTTAAACTTATTGCTTCCATTTTCCAGGAGAAAAAAAAAAAGAAGAAATGAGTCTGCACTTGGAGTAATGCTTCAGTTTCTGCTTCAGGCTATGTGCCAAAAAGCATGAAAGCTTCCTGGTGGCAAAGGAAATCATCAAGAAAAACAATGATTCTAACCCTAACATTACAGCTCTCCTGAAACAAGATACAACATGGTTTGGGGCACTGCTCTGAGGGCAATGTATTTATTTTATCAGTCACACTAATGAAGAATGCAAGTGCAACTCCGAAAGCAGAGCTGAGCATTGCCACACCTAATTTTCTCTGTTGGTAGAAGCCTAAATTGCTCCTCCAGGCTCAGAAATATTATGAAGGATGCAGAGCTTGGCTTTGGTTACTTAATAGGTCATGCAGATGTCTACTGTATGCTTTTGAGATAATATTTCCACTTAACAAGATTAGGATCAAGTGATGATAAGGACTGGGCTTTGGAGAATGGTGACCTGTATTTCCACAGTATTGTGACACTTGGATGGAAATTAACATAAGAATCCAGGCCAATAAAGGTTTTTTTGAAATGATTACTTTTTAATCTCTGTTGATAAAAAGGGCTTTCCCTCAAAATCAACATTTGGACCTAAACATTAATAAGAGGCTAAGGAAAGAAGACCAGCATGCAGGTTACTATTATCATGGAGAAAGACATTTGTTATACTTCTGTCTAGCATGAACTGAAGTCTCCATAACCGAAGGATGAATTCACAGAATCATAGAATGGTTTGGGTTGGAAGGGACCTTAAAGATCATCTAGTTCCAACCCCCCTGCCATGGGCAAGGACACCTTCCACTAGACCAGGTTGCTCAAAGCCCCATCCAACCTGTCCTTGAACACTTCCAGGGAGGGGGCAGCCACAGCTTCTCTGGGCAACCTCTTCCCGTGCCTCAGCACTCTCATAGTGAAGAATTTCTTCCTCAGATCTAATCTAAATCTACTGTCTTCCAGTTTGAACCCATTTCCCCTTGTCCTATCACTACATGCCCTTGTCAAAAGTCCCTCTCCAGCTTTCTTGTAGGTCCCCTTTAGCTACTGGAAGGCTGCTAGAAGGTCTCCCCAGAGCCTGCTCTTCTCCAGGCTGAACACCACCAGTGCTCTCAGCCTGTCTTCATAGGAGAGGTGCTCCAGCCCTCTGATCCTTTTTGTGGCCCTCCTCTGGCCTTGCTCCAACAGGTCCATGTCCTTCTTATGTTGGGGGCCCCAGAGTTGAATGCAGTACTCCAGGTGGGGTCTCACAAGAGCGGAGTAGAGGGGGAGAATCGTCTCCCTTGACCTGCTGGTCATGCTTCTTTTGATGCAGCTCAGAAAATGGTTGGCTTTCTGGACTGCAAGCACACATTGCTGGCTCATGTTGAGCTTCTCATCCACCAGTACCCCCAAGTCCTTCTCCTCAGGGCTGTTCTCATTCCATTCTCCGCCCAGCCTGTATTTGTGCTTGGGATTGCCCTGACCCACGTGCAGGACCTTGCACTTGGCCTTGTTGAACTTCATGATGTTTACACAGGCCCACCTGTCAAGCCTGTCAGGTCCCTCTGGATGGCATCCCTTCCCTCCAGTGTGTTGACCGCACCTGACAGCTTAGTGTCATCAGCAAACTTGCTGAGGGTGCACTCCATTGCACTGTCTATGTCGTTGACAAAGATGTTAAACAATGCCGATCCCAATACCAACCGCTGAGGAACGCCACTCATCACTGGTCTCCACTTGGGACATCGAGCTGTTGACCGCAACTCTTTAAGTGTGACCATCCAGCCAATTCCTTATTCACTCAGTGGTCCATCTGTCAAATCCATGTCTCTCCAATTTAGAGACAAGGATGTTGTGTGGGACAGTGTCAAATGCTTTGCACAAGTCCAGGTAGGTGATGTCAGTTGCTCTTCCCTTGTCCACCAACGCTGTAACCTCATTGTAGCAGGCCACCAAATTTGTGGGGCACGATTTGCCCTTAGTGAAGCCATCTGAATAAAAAGTCGCTAACACACAGCATCATCTAGAACTTTAAATTCAGTTAAAAATTAATTACACAAATCCACTGTACAGTGATTCCTTCAGAGTGTCCTAAGATGTTCTTAGGTGAGATGTTTACCTAGTATCCTCTGAAGTAATCTTTGAGAAAGTGTATAGTAGGTGAAAAATTTATAACTTTCCATTATTAAAAAAACTTTCTTGTGAGATAACAATATGAATAATATATATATTTAAAATAATAAGTAATCTCCCACTCTAAAACAGGATGTATATCTCCTCTACCATATCACAGCATAAATAAATAATCTTGGTTCTTCATGCCATTCAAAGCAATGTGAGTCGCCTCTCAATATAAATATTTTAGTGAAATTCTAACTTCTCACCGAAGCCATTCAATTTTCTTTTTCTACTTTGATTTCTAGTTGAATGTCTCATGAGCTACTACTGTCAACAAAGCAGACAAAAAGAGACATAAAAGACAGGTGTGATTGTAACTGTAGAAAAAATGTATCCTACACAATTTTTAGAAAGGCTTGCATTGTATCATGAACTGCATACATTGTCCAATTTGTTTTGTGCGAGCTGTAGCAGAGATTATGTATATACTGGGATTACACTTAATTATCATATGCTCTCATCAGCAGGATTTGCTGCTTACTTCATTAGACATGGAAATGAATGGGAACAGCCTTGTATTTGGTTCAGTGAGATGAAGCAATAGAAATACTTGAAAGTTTTTTTTAGTTTTTTGGGGTTTTTTCCCCTGTTTTTGTTTCTTATGGGAATATATGAAAGAAAAGGAAAGTATATCAGTGATAATTTTCATCATATTGACTTGTCACATTGGAAGAAATTCAGGATAAACTGTTCTGCTACAATTTCTGTATACAATTCAGATCTTCTCATTTGCATTTTGTATTCCATAGCTATATTCATTGACAGACTATGGTAGCCAGCACAGTGGTCAGCATCAACCCTTTAGCCACCTAGAAAACCAGGACTGCATTGAAAATAATTCTGCCATGTCAATATGGAGTAACTAGAGCGGGAAGGCAATTTTCAATGGTCACCATATTGTCTATTTCTCTGACCTTACCTTTCACCTGATTTTAGGAAAAACTGAAAGCAGAAAACTTAATCTGTATTTCCTGCTAAATCGTACAGGATCTACTACCACTGAAATAAACAGTATCCATATTAAGACAAAGAAAGAAAACTTCTTCTATTTTATTTCAAAGATTTGTTGACATTGTTTCAGCTTTTTCCAGATACAGATACACAACAGTGGACACCCTAAGATGGATGAGATATTTGTGATTCTCATTAGGATCCAAATATAGAAAAGAAATTAATTCTTGGAATAGGTAACGGATATCACCTATTCTTTGACTAGATGTTCTTTATCTCTTTCAACAGTTCCAGGCACATAAAATATCACTTTTCTCTCTGTATACTGTGAGGGAATAGATCCAACCTATCTGTCCAGAAGTGTTTAAACTCATTTAGGGTCATATTTTTTCTAAAAAATTCCTGGCTCTTAACTTTAGCTACCTAAGTATTCTCAAAAATACCTGCTCAAGGGAAAGAGTGCCTCTTTCCTGCCAAGTAGTCTATAAACATGGAGTAGGTAGACAGGCATTTGAACTCCATTTGAGTCCTCTAAGGAATCTCAACAAATGTGCTGTGTGCATGAAAATGACCAGAATATCATGGAAGTGATAAACTTCTTGTAAGAGTCTAACAGTATGCTGTAAAAACTATTTGGCTTCAGAGAGACTGAGCGTCTAACCTTCATCTTCTGAGACCAAGCTGTTGAATACCCAGAGAGAATTCGCTTTTCAACAACGTCATGAATCTGTGTATGGTCTTAGAACCATATGAAAATGAGGCAAGAAGAAAAAAATCAGACACTTCTGTCTCAATGATTTCTCATGCAGATGAAAGGAAACAGAAATGGAGTGCCTTACTCAGCCTCCTGAAAAATTACTGCATTTCACCTCCCGTCATTTTTAGATAAACAACAAAAGCAATCAAAGGTTTAAATTACATGGACTGGATTATTCTGGGAACAAAAATGAAATTGATCTATGAGGCAGTATATTGCTTACAGTGGAATTCCATTCTCAGTTCCTTGTCAACCTAGGAAAGAAATTATTTTCATTTCCAATTAACGCTGTTCACAGTTAATTCTGCATAAATTCATTCTAGCACATTGGGAAAATTTAAAAAAGACCCAACCCTTCATCTGCCTGCCATTTTCTGTTTATCTGCATATGCAGTAGACCAGTAGACCAGCAGCAGCTGCTCTTTACTCACACAGAGAAGCATAGAGGGAGATAGCTCACATGACAGAAATAAAGGAGTTCAGTTCTCTAAATGAGCACATATACGAGCTCATTAGTGAGTGATGTTCTTGGATGCTGTAACTCTTTCCATCCCCAAGCTTTTTCCTTGTATTTATTGATTGTGTGCTTTTCTGCAAATGTCTTCTTATGTGCCAGCTTCAAACAGTAGATCCACTTTGAATTTTCTGACATTTATGGATGACATAGGGAGGATAGCATAGAGAAGACATATCAGCTTCTCTTGGTATTAAAAAGAGTGATGAGACTAATATAATTTTTGTCTTATACTCCCTCCATCAAATGACCAACACATTAATTTTATAACTTGATCAATAAAGTCCATCTTTCACGCAAGAGCAAAGAGTGAGGCTCAGATTTATACTTTGAGAACACCTCTTCATTAGTTTACTATCAGGTTTCTTTTGCAGTATCAATAAAGAAGGGCTAAGGCTATGTACAACCATTCAGGGCAATTACTACTAGTAAAAAGGCTTACTGAGAAAATAAAATGTCCAAACTGCTAAGAATAGAAACCTCCCATCAAACTTCCATGAAGTATATCAAAAGTGGACTGAGTTTCATCAGGTTGTGGGGACAATACACTGTATTATGTCAAATAAAATTGGTATGTATTCTGTTGTAAAAAGCACACAAGCCTTCTTTAAAAAAGAAAATGAGAGCATGTCTGGCTTATTATACACCAAGGACTGTTACACTGTGAGGAATATCTACTGAAAGTACAAGGTCTATAAAGATGTGACTCCATTGGTTAGTGCAACTGATAGTGAGTTATCAAAGGAAACTGAAGAAAAAAGAAGACTTGGAGGCAGCAGTGCATATCTTCAAAATCCTAAGAGATATAGTCTTTTTTCAACGTTTATGCTTAACTTGTCTTAATGTCGGTGGGAGTTATGTGCACACACAGAAAGGAGAGACACCTCTGTATGTAAACAGTCATTCATTTTTAGATGAGAAACAAAAGAAGGGAAAAGAATAAAGACCAAATGATTTAGATTTTACAGAGCACTTCGAAAAGGATTATGCAGACTATGAATCAGGGTTATATTCAGAACGTCTGTGAAATTCTGATCAACATAAGCAGAGATGACAGTAATTCCCTGTGCACTGTGACGGAAACCTAATCATTACTGTTTCCAAAATAAATCTGTTTCCATTCAAAAAACAGTACCATTAAATACACATACATTGAACTTTTGAAACTGTATAACTTTTAATTCTTAACCCTTCTCTGTCCAGAGGTGAAATCTACATTTCTTCAGGGTGTTTTTTGAGTAGGAATAGTTCAATTTTAAGGTATGTATTCTCAGGATCATGAAAATCTGACTAAGTTAACTTACTCCAAAATCAATACGAGTTTTTCATTAGATTTCTGTCAATAAGGGAGAAAAAAAAAGCAGGAAAGCAGTGAAAGATACTTATTCAGTTAAACTAGGAAGGTATCATTTAACCCTAAATTTGACAAGACATTTTAAAGTTTCAAATAAATCCATATATTTTCAGACACATTTATGAAACATTTACTATTTCTGGGCTCTAGTTTAAAATGTCTTTCCTCCTGGTTTTCAAGCCTTTTTTTTTTAATCTTACATTTGGTTCTTCAAGACATGCTTTCAGCAGGGTGCAGAGAGATTTAGTTTTGCTGTTGTATGCCATTAAGCTAATTTGATTTGCATGGCTAAAATGCTGGTCATAATACTGAAAATGTTCACTTAAACCCCTCTGTTACAACTTGTTAATAAAGAGACTTTTGCAAAGGAAAAACAGTAACTTCAATCATAATCTGAATAAATATAATTGAAAATGTATTTATCTTTTAACTTACTCTTCTCACATGAAGTTCCTTCTTTCCGCTTAAAAACACACTGTTTTGATTATATAAGAGAAGGACAGGCTACAGGAAAGAAACAAAAAATTTAGTTTTTTTGCAAAATGTTCACTAGAAACCTGTCTTTTATATTGTACAGAAAAGGAGAGTGGAGATAATAGATGCTTCCAAGATAATACAACATGATTTGGAAAATATTTCTACTCTAGTAGCAACAGAAGAAAATTTTTGTTATTACACTTTTAGATGAGTTGAAAAATGTTTTCAGATTCAATAGCATAATTTCTCTCCTTTCTTCTGAGTAGCAACTACCCCTGCCCACCATGAGAAGAGTAAGGCTTCTTTGCCACCAAGAACCAGTGGTCAGGATTTCTCATGCAGAACTATCCAGAAGACCCTTTTACTCAACCATAACAAATGAATACTTGTGCTTTTTAAATAACACCAGTCCCTGGCCATTTTTTTTTCTTTCCAAGACTATTGTACTGCCTGTTGTTTGCATTAATTTCTTTCAAGAAAAGACTTCCTAATTCATTTGTCTTCCTGTTTTACTTTCCAGTAATATTCAGACCTGTCCAGAAACTGTCAACAATATGTTACTTTGGATCTTTGGGCTGTTATTAACATAAATGTGTTAAAATCTAATTTTTTCCAAGCAATAATAATTTTAGGGCTTATGTTAATGTTTTTTAATATTTCTTTCTTTCTTTTCTTTTTGCCCCCTCTTATTATAAGACAAGAAGAAACTACCACTTTGGTCCATTCCTGGAAATTCATTAACCCTATGAAACTCCAAAATGTGCACATTTCACAATGATGTAAAATGAATTAAAAAAAGGTTACAATCACCTTTGGCTATTCCAGAACTAAGATTACTTTTCTTATCATATATGTTGTCATGTTGTTGAAAAATGTAAACAAAAGCATCAATTGAAAAAAAACCACCTCTTAAAAGATGCTATAAACTTATGCCAATCCTATCAACAAGGAGGTTGAAGGTAATTTTCTTAATATATATAATAAAAATATTGTAGCAAAGACATTGTAAAAGAACAGAAATCAGACTTTCTCCGTACCACCTGCAGGACCATAATCCATTCACTATATTTTGTTCCTTGACCCAGTTAAGTTTACACTATCATTTTACGCAAAGTTGAATAGCATCTGAACTGGAGATTGAAAAACCTCTTTGCTGTAATACAGATTGTCAGCTAAAGTACTCTTCCAGTGAGGAAGATCTGGATTCCATAAGCACACTAACTCTAGTACTTAAAAAGAAAAGAAGGCTTTATTCATAATCAGTGGAGATCATTCATGAATCATTCATGAATTGGAGGTATTCAAAAGACGTTTAGATGAGGCCCTAAGGGATATGACTTAGTGGGGGACTTGGTAGTGATAGGTTAATGGTTGGACCCGATGATCTTGGAGGTCTCTTCCAACCAGAACAATTCTATGATTCTATGATTCTATGAAAATCCCCTTATGTAGGTAACAGTACTTCTACACTGACTACCAAAAAAAGCAACAAAAAAACCCAAACAAAACAAGCAAACAAACAAACAAACAAACAAAAACAACCAAACCCAACAGGTTTCCTGAAGCTTTATGGATTGCATGCAAGTCTTAAAAACGTAAGTTTGTCTTCTGTGATGTTAAGAGTAGATTTAGGACTAAATTAGGTGTCCTGCACCATGACTTGATAACAAGCTCCTGAAAACAAAGATGTTTCTCTCAGATGTTTTCTGTGAGCTGGACTTGTGCTGAATGCATCGTCCCTGTGAAACAGAGGATCTTTTTTGTAAATGCCACTGGATCTTTGGTACAGAATAGGTTTCTACAGTTTGATGCTGTCCTACTTTAGGTAGCACTGAAAAACCCAACAACAGAACTGTAGGTATTTAAGAAACTGTAGAAAATTTGTAAATTTCGTGTTGTCAAGGTCAGAAGGAGATTTGAAGATCTAAAATCAGGAGTAAAGTAACACTATATTGCTTATATTCCTGAGACTCTATACAATCCCATCTCTCTCTGGTTAAAGCATTATACTTTGTCTTCAGTGTAGATAATAGTGTCAGGACTAAATATCTTTGACAATCATAAACTATATTCGTTAATCCAAAACATAATCAAATAACAAACAGTCATGCATTATGTATTAAATAAAATAATGTTTGAAAACATACTTTAAACAAAATTAAAAGTACATTTGGGTTCCTGTTACCCTTATGAACTATCACTCTTCAGTCTCCTGGTTCATTTCTACAAAAATATAATGTTCTTCATTCCTTCCTTATAGTTAAGTCAATATTTTCTGTAAAATTGCATTCATTAAAAGTGGTAAATTTGGATCAATGTGAAGACTTAGAGAAAATAAGGTCTCAGGCAGTCGAGGAGATTTCATGCCTAGCACACATGAAAGGATGAGGTTGATAGTATGTTCCATAAATTACTCTGGAAAACAAGCTATACCATGGAAATATATCTTTCATCTTGTGCTATGAAAAACAACTGATTCAGGAAATGAAGATTTTCCATAAGAACATAAACATAATTTCTGTCCTGGTTTGGGGGGTTTTTTTAGGGTTTGTTTGTTTGTCTGTTTGTTTTTTCCAAGTGAAAAATCTTCCCTCAATGACATGTAATTGAAAATAGAATTTAATCTAAGGTCTGCATATGCAAAAACTGTGTTACTCCAGATTTTTCTTCCTATAAATTTCAGACTTACAGCTTCTTACTCATATTAATTTAAGACTTTTCAATTATCTTACTTTTGAACTGAGTTGATTTATATGGAGTTTGATGGCACTCATTGCATTGGGGAATACTTTATTTTGTTTGTGCACAGTAAATATACTTCTGATGAAAATGAAATTTCAAGGTAAATAAATATCTCTTATGGATCATTACAGACATTATTAAAAGTATGTGCCAAAGTGATAAATAGCATTACGAGCTAATTTTATTTTAAGGACAAAAAAAGGCTAATTTGTAAGTGTACCAACAAGCAGAAGGAAAAAAAATAGACCAGAAATTTGTTTTGCCATTCTGTGCAAAACCACCAAGCTTGCATATTAAAGAAACAGTCTGACAAGGAGGGGTAAACAAAGGCGTGTTGAATAGTTTAGGTTTAATGCAGAAATCTCCAAACATGGGAGACCTATCTACAACAAATTGTTTTCTTGCTTTCCAAGCTGCCTTGGTTAATACAGATAACATATGAAAGTAATATAGCAAGTAAGGAATAGTTCAAAAAGTTTATCCTGTTTAAGATGGTTTTATCCTGTTTAAGAAAAGATGGGTTATACTTGTGGGTGACTCTCTTCTGAAGGAGGAAGGGTCCAATATGCCAGACAGACCCTCCTCTTAGGGAAGTCTGCCGCCTCCTTGGGGCCTGGGTTAAGGACATTACTAGAAAACTTCTTAGCCTGGTACAGCCCTTGGACTATTACCCATTACTGCTTTTCCATGTGGGTGGCAACATGTAGTCGAAGGGTGATCAAAAGAGACTTCAGGGCCTTGGGATGGTTGGTAAGGCAATCTGGAGCACAGGTTATTTTTTTCCTCTCTTCTTCCAGTTGCAGGCAGTGACATTGGAAGAAACAGATGGGCCCAGTGTATTAATACATGGCTCCATAGTTGGTGTCACAGACACAATTTTTGGGTTTTTCTGATAATGGGATGGCCTACATGGCACTGGGCTTGCTGGCATCAGATGGGATTCACCTTTCTCAAAGGAGGAAAAGGGTCGTTGCTCACAAGCTAGCAAGTCTCATTGACAGAGCTTTAAACAAGACTTGAAGGGGGAGAGGGATAATATCAGGCTTGCCCGTGACAAGCTGTGGCATGACATGCCAAGGTTAGAGGGACAAGGTTCTAGTGAAGGTCCTCAGCCTGCTGCAGCATGGGCAACAAACAGAAGGACTTGGAAGCCACCATGCTGCTAGAAAGCTACAACCTAGTTACCATTACTGAAACTTGGTGGGACGAATCTCATGACTGGAGTGCAGCTATTGACAGCTACAGGCTGTTCAGAAGGGACAGGTGAGGAAGGAGGGGTGGAGGCATTGCCCTCTACATCAAGAAATGGATAGAGTGTGAGGAGCTGTCTCTGAAGAATAGCCACGAGCAGGTTGAAAGCTTATGGGTAAGAATCAGAGACTGAGAAAACAAAGGGAACCTTGTGGTTGGTGTCTACTACAGGCCACCCGATCAAGGGGAGTCTATTGATGAAGTCTTCTTACTCCAGCTACAGGAAGCATCATGCTCACAGGCTCTCATCCTGCTGGGGGACTTCAGCCACCCCAACATCTGCTGGAATAGCAGCACGGCGAGCTATAGGCAATCCAGGAGACTCCTGGAGTGCATTCAGGATAACTTCTTAAGCCAGGTAATAGACAGCCCTACCAGAGGGGATGTGATACTCGACCTGTTGGTCACCAATGCAAGTGAGCTAATCAGTGATGTCGAGATTGGAGGCAGCCTGGGCTGCAGTGATCATGCACTGGTGGAGTTCACAGTCCTGAGGGATATGGGTCAGGCGTAGAGTAAAGTCAGGATCCTGAATTTTAGGAAAACAAACTTCCATCTCTTCAAGGAGTTAGTCAATAGGACCCCCTGGGAAACTGCCCTCAGGGACAAGGGAGCAGAACAGAGCTGGCAGATCTTTAAGGAGGCTTTCCATAGAGCGCAAGAGCTCTTGATCCGCAGGTGTAAGAAATCAAGACAGGAAGGCAAGAGACCAGCATGGCTGAGTCGAGACCTGCTGGTGAAACGAAAGGGCAAGAAGGAAATGCACAGGCAGTGGAAGCAGGGACAGGTATCCTGGGAATAGTATAGGGACACTGCCCAGTCGTGTAGGGATGGGGTCAGGAAGGCCAAGGTGCAGATGGAGTTAAACTTGGCAAGGGATGCAAAAAATACTAAGACGGGTTTCTACAGGTATGTCAGCCAGAAAAGTAAGATCAAAGAACGTGTACCCCTTCTGATGAGCAAGACTGGCAAACTAGTAACAATGGATGAGGAGAAGGCTGAGGTACTCAAGAACTCTTTTGTGTCCGTCTTCATTGACAACCTCTCTTCCCACATCTCTTGAATGGATGGACTACAGGACGGGGACTGGGGGAGCAAAGTCCCTCCCACTGTAAGAGAACATCATGTTCGTGACCACCTGAGGAACCTGAACATACATAAGTCTATGGGACCTGACGAGATGCATCCCAGAGTCCTGAGGGAATTGGCTGATGTAGTTGCCAAGCCACTATCCATGATATTTGAAAAGTCATGGCAGTCAGGTGAAGTCCCTGGGGACTGGAAAAGGGAAACAGTGCACCCATTTTTAAAAAGGGTAGGAAGGAGGACCCTGGGAACTACCGACCTGTCAGCCTCACCTCTGTGCCTGGGAAGAGACTGGAACAGATCCTCCTGGAAGCTATGCTGAGGCACATGGAGGACAGGGAAGTTATTCAAGACAGCGTGTTCAACGCCAGGTTGGATGGGGCTTTGAGCAACCTGGTCTAGTGGAAGGTGTCCCTGCCCATGGCAGGGGAGTTGGACTACATGACCTTTAAAGGTCCCTTCCAACCCAAACAATTCTATGATTCTATGATTCTATGATTCTAAGCAGAGTCTGTAGGAACAAGTCATTACCCATAGCACAGGAATATTAAATTTGGGAACTTCTTAAGCTAATTGGACATACAGGAGTCCATGGAATCAAATGAGTGTATCCAAAGCTGCTGAGGGAACTGGCTGATGACAGTGTAAGGCCACTGTATGTCATCTTTGAAAAGTCATGGTGATCAGAGGAATTTCTGAAGACACAAATGTAATGTTCATCAGGGCACGAAGGAACGTCTGGGGAACTACAGATCAGTCAGCTTAACATCAGTTCCTGGGAAGGTTATGAAGCCATTTCCAAGTATGTGAAGGACCAGAAGGTGATTGGGAACAGTCAGCATGGGTTTGCAAATGGCAAATCATACCCTGTTAAGCTGTTTGCCTTCTGCAATCAGATGACTGTCCATGTGGATAAGGTGAGAGCAGTGGCTGCTATATACCTTAACTTTAGAAGTTAAAGGTTTTTAACACAGTTCCCTCATAGTGTAGCAAAATTGGAGAGATACGGACTCAGGTAGCCAATAATTTGGTATCCTTTAAATTACAGGAAAGATGTAAATCTATAACTTGCAGACCTTTTTATCCCTTGTGAGGCTCAACATTACTATCAGAAATATGACATAATCCCACACACATCATTATCAACTGTTACCTTAGAGAACTAAAATAAATTGAAATACAAAAATATCATATTTGAAACAGATCATTAACCCAATTAGAGTCTGTACCTTAGCCTAAAGATATAAGGACTTACATCTCTACACTTGGAGAAGTTAAGCAAACATTGATGTTGTCTAAAGAAATGTTTCCTAGAAATACAAGCTTCTGAGTTTTCTCTGTGGGTTTATAAATTGGTTCTGAAGAGCCATACCGAGATTCACAGAAGCCTTAATAGTCAGACGTGAAGAAATGAATTTAAGCTTAAAGGTAGGTCATTGATCAAATGCTCTTCATTCTTCATCTTCCCCTCAAGGGGACATTTATTCATCTATTCCAACTCCAAACTTCATATTCATGAAAAAGAACAAACACTATTGTAGGATAACTTTGAAACAAATTCCTCAAAGCAAATTATATATGTATTGAGATCCATCTTCTATTCTCTGAAAGCTATATTCTTGCTGTTGTGACTGTGGTTAGTATAGTCCATCCAAGTAAATAATGAAATATAATAAATATAATAAAAATGTCATTTTCACCAGCATATATGATTATTCCTATCTGTTCAGTATAACATAACTAAATATATATCATTATTTGTTTTTGTATTCCTCTCAGGAAGCCTCTTTTACACTACTAGCATCACAAATCTAACTGAATTTTTAGGAGACACAGGAAGTAGAGAGAGGAAGGATATTTGTGTGTTCATACCTTGTCCCTCTAATATCTTCATACTTCTGAGGGAAAAAAAAAAAAAAAAAAAGGATCTGAGCCTATCTGATTTCTTTACTTCTCACTTACTAACTGCATCTCTGCATCTGGGCTATCCCAATATTCAGTAGACAGAAGTTGAGCCAATCCAAGAAAAACTATGTTATTCCAGAGCTTCATTTAACAGTTCTTGAGATGCACTTACCCTCATCTGCCAAACTCAGATTTCTCCTTTTCTTGGTTGGTTTTATATCATCAGGTTCCTAGTTGAAAATATGTCAGATTATGTTAAGGCTTTTCTGAAAATTGGGAGTTAATAATACATAAAAAGAGAGTAAGGATTTGTCTCAGCTTTAGTCCCCATGCAGAATTAAAATATTTGTGTACTGCATGCATTTGTTTGATTATTTCATGAAGCATTGTATACATTTGCAAATAAAACTCCAGTTGATGTTCACAGCCATGAAGCTTTTGAGAAGGTGCCTGAACATCTTGGGAAAGATTCATCTTGCCTAAATTCAGATGCCAAAAGTATAACTGCTCCTATCTGAATTCATAGAATCATAGAATGGTTTGGGTTGGAAGGGACCTTAAAGATCATCTAGTTCCAACCCTCCTGCCATGGGCAGGGACACCTCCCACTAGACCAGGTTGCTCAAAGCCCCATCCAGCCTGGCCTTGAACACTTCCAGGAATGGGGAATCCACAACTTCTCTGGGCAACCTGTTCCAGTGGCTCACAATCCTCATAGTGAAGATTTTCTTCCTTATAATTAGGGGGTAATTACTATTAATGGAGATGTAAGACTTAATTCAGTTGCCCAAACCTAGTTTAATTTGTCTAGTGGTATTTGAGATGTCCTGGGATCTCCTGCTTGGCTTCCAGCAGCCACATTCTCTACAGGTCCTGTGTTTTATCCACCAACCCTATTTGGGTCACTTTGGTATGCTAAGACATCTCAAATGACACTTGTGCTGGCAACTGAGTTGAACAATAAAAATGAATTACAAATATAGTCAGTAATTCTTGCTTTACGATTCCTTTAACGAAATGTAAGTGTCCCCTTCAGAAGGAGATTAATAGCTCTTTGGTCTCTACTTACTCTATTGACTAGATTTGATTCGGATGCCCACACATTGTTTTCTTCTAGTGACACATCTGTGCACAGAAGTTTTGCAAATATGATGCAGTATAACAAATATGATCTACAGAATATCTATGTGCTTTTACTATACTCAAGAGTCTAGACAAAGATCTTAGAGCATAACAGAGCAACATGTGCCATTTCATAAATCTGTGTAGGTTTGCGACAGGATTTATAGGAGATCCTACTGGGTCAGCAGCTGGAGACAAGGAGGAATAAAATAAGTAAATTGAATGGCAATAGAAACCTATGTATAGGCAACTGAATCACGATCTATGTACTTATTAACCATAAAGACAAACTAGACAACAACTCAGAGGTGGATACTTATTCTAAGAACACTTAAAGTGCAATGAGTCCTAAAGCCAGTGCCATATTTGAGAGATTGCAACTAAGCAAAAGTGGTTCATTGTTTGGTGAGGCAGACTTCCAAACTTCTTTTGAAAAGTCTATAACATTTCAGTGCTTGCTAATAACTTTAAAGGATCCTAATTCAGGATGACATTTCCATTGAGTTTGCTTACAAATTCCAAGATATTAGTATTCCAGTTCTATGTCCCAATATTATGCAATTGCACAAGACATAATGTGATTTTTCTCTTTCCTTGCATTTGAACATCATCATAGTGTCTTTTGTCATCATATTGCTGCATTGTATTTGGCTAATTAATGCACTCAGTAAAACTATAGTAAGTTCAAGCATATGACAACTGTTGAAAGTGGTTTATGATTTTTTTTCCCCACAAGGTTATTACGATGAATATGAAAAGACCTACTTTGTAAAATAATGAATTCTACTAGTATATACAACACTTGATTCTTAGTACTACTGGAGACAACTGTAATTTTATAGGAACATCTTTTTATGATTCATATTAAAATAAAAATTATTTTTATTATGTATTATAATATATTGTAATTATCTATTTTCATAAAGCACTCCATGACTTCTCATAGAGTATTACATTTATTGCTAACTTTTATATATATATATGCTAACATGAACAGATTAACATTCGATACAATCTATTTTCCTCCAGAACATCTCAGGTTAATTATTAAGTACAAAGAATATTTACATTCCTAAATAATAATAAATGAAAACTGGCAATGTTATCTCAGCATCAACTTTTGTCATAACCGTTACCCACCTTCATGATACTTTTAATAGGATTTCATCCTTCAACATCAGGATAATTTTAACAGGAGGAGAGTGTCCCTGCTTCGATATCTTTCACCTAAGGATTCTTCTAATTATCCTGGCTATATATACCTGGACTAGCTACATAACCAAATGGCATTAATATTCATTCTCTTACCTCATATAGTTCTGTCCACATTTTTAATACATTTAAGGAAGTTTAACTGTATTATACAATACAGCTGCCTGAGTAGCAGTATGTATGAAATATTTAATGAAAGATATTGTGGTTTTTTTTCTTTCCATGTAACTGTATCACCATCTAAAAGTTTGGTACAAACAAAAACACCAATACAAGCAGTCAGAATTAATTTTCTGAAACTAAGTACAAATATTGGTTACTTTTTGTTCATTTTCCATTTGATAGTTCAGCCATGAGAACAGATGCAACTATTTCTAGGAGTCAATCTTACCATTAATGTTTCTGTTCTCCTGCTTTTATACATGATGTTTGTATAGCCCTTATCAGCATGGAAAAAAGAAAAATAAATCAAACAAACAAAAAAGTTTTTTTATTACCACAGTAGTGTTTTACTGAATAATATTTTGATGGAATGACAGAAATATTTTAATGTTCTTGGAAAATACAGTCATCTTCTTAAGAATTTTCTGGTTCATAGTTTTCTAAAGGTGTGCTGCCAAACATCTTCTTCTTGCACATTTTCTTTGGATGATACCCTCTAACACTCTCTATTGAACTTCCACAAAGCAACTATGTTATATTTCAACATGCTGAAATTCATTATGTATGTAAATAAAAACAGAACTATCAGAAAAAAAGGGCATGCACAGCTTAATTTTTATTTAAATCAACTTTCACTTCTGTGGGTGTATTTGTGTGTGCGTGTTAAAAATGTTTATCAATACATTTAAATCTTCATTTTATATACATCTGATATCACAGAACACTTGCTGTACATTTTCACACTTGCACATAGAAATATATATATATTATGTTGCAAACAAAAAGAAAATCAACATATACTTAACTCCAAACGTATTAGACTCATATTAATAACTAAAGAACATTATCTAGAGAGGTAGTCCAACCAAGAGAATGGACATTTCTAGAGTTCCCTTCATTGAGCTATAAAGAAACTCCAGATAGGTCACCAATAGTCAGATAAACTTGAAGCATTGTGTACATAGGTTTCTAAGCATGTTTATAATGCATCTTCATTTATGTGAAAACATTTTACAAAAGATAACATAAATATGAACTGAAATCAAGAAGTGCTTAAATTGACAAAGTGTGTTTTCTACAGTCTCTGTGTGAAGTCATCGAGTTTTCTCACTTGTCCCTAAATCTTCTCTGGAAACTGGTATCCAGAGAGTAAAATTTATTCCATTCATCTTTGCATCAAATTTTTACCATTATGTGCTGATTTTGTCTGGGTTGGAGGTAATTTTCTTCACAGTAGCTAGTATGGGGCTATGTTTTGGATTTGTGCTGAAAACGGGGCTGATAATACAAGGATGTTTCCATAATTGCTGAGCAGGGCTTACACAGAGTCAAGGCCTTTTCTGCTTCTCACCCCACCCCACCAGTGAGTAGGCTGGGGGTGCACAAGAAGTTGGGAGGGGACACAGCTGGGACAGCTGACCCCAACTGACCAAAGGGATATCCCATACCATATGACGTCATGTTCAGCGTATAAAGCTGTGGGAAGAAGAAGGAAGGGGGAGACATTCGGAGTGATGGCGTTTGTCTTCCCAAGTAATGGTTATGCATGATGGAGCCCTGCTTTCCTGGAGATGGCTGAACACCTGCCTGCCGATGGGCAGTAGTGAATGAATTCCTTGTTTTGCTTTGCTTCCATGTGCGGCTTTTGCTTTACCTATTAAACTGTCTTTATCTCACCCCATGAGTTTTTTCACTTTTACCCTTCCAATTCTTTCCCCCATCCCAGCGGGGGGAATGAGCAAGAGGCAGCGTGGGTCTGAGCTGCCTACTGGGGTTAAAGCACAACACGTTCCTATGTCTTTTTCCAGTTCTGTAGATTGTAACACCAATAATTTCGAGTTTTGCCCACAGGTCGCATTTTGTACATATTTAAATATTCTTATCATCTTCCCTTGGACTTTCTGTGAGCAAGTCTATACCATTACTGAAATGACATTGAGTCTCACATTAGAATTTGTCTCAAAATTAAGTATTTTAGGACATCCAGGACCTTTATATCACATTTTTTTTCCTCTATATGTTTCTATACACTTCCAACATCCTGTGAGTTCGACCTATAGCTTTTTTTGAGGAATCAGTGAAGATTTGCTACACTGGCAGGTGTTTAAGTGTGTATTAGAGTTTGGTTTTGAGGATACAGTGGGGCCTTCTGTACTTTTTTTGCTGGCAGCAAAAATTTAAATACATTGAAAAACCCTCAAAAAAGGCACATTGGTAGCAATTAAACAGAAGCTCCTTAAACTGCTGCAAAACTGAGGTCTTCTTAAATCATACTCCATATTGTTGCATGTTAAGAAGTTACAACTTCTTGTTCATGTTTTAACTTTTGGTCATATTTTCATTTACTTGCTTTTTTTTTTGGTGGAGGGCATATCATTTTTATGGAATCTTTGCCTTCTAGCAAACCTTCTAAGTTTTTACTTTTTGCTTTGAGGGAGCAAGGGAGAAAAAGGTTTGTGTTCTAAACATCCTATGAATTTCATTAAGATTAAGCTTAAAATATGTCTCAAATATTTCTTCTTCCCTTATTCTGAAAAAAAACCCCAAACCAAAAATCCACCAAAACTATAATTTTGTACCTTGTACCTGATTGACCACTCACTTTTGTTCATTGTGGTACAGAACTGCAAAATGTTACTACCTCTGTGGATTTCCAGGAGGAAATAAAACCTTCCTATTCATTATTCATACTTTTGCAATTTAAAATTATCAAAGGACAGTTCTTTGCTGTTCTAAAACATCTTGGACATTGATTGATAGAAATTAAGTTTTTATATAGATCTTAGCAGTGGTCAAGCACTAGCATACATTATTATTATTTTCTTCCTTTTATATTCTTAGGTTTGTATATATTTTACTATCAAACTGTACCTTTGGAAAGCAACTATTTTTCCAAGTGCCTTCAAGTTCCTTACAGAAAGGGAGCACTGGTGAGGCTGCACCTTGAGCACTGGGTTCAGTTTTGGGCCCCTCACTACAAGAAAGACATTGAAGTGCTGGAGCGTGTCCAGAGAAGGGCAACGAAGCTGGTGAAGGGTCTAGAGCACAAGTCCTATGAGGAGCGGCTGAGGGAACTGGGGCTGTTTAGCCTGGAGAAAAGGAGGCTGAGGGGAGACCTTATCGCTCTCTACAACTACCTGAAAGGAGGTTGTAGAGAGGTGAGGGTCAGTCTCTTCTTCCAAGTAACAGACAATAGGACAAGAGGAAATGACCTTAAGTTGCGCCAGGGGAGGTTTAGATTGGATATTAGGAAAAATTTCTTCACCAAAAGGGTTGTCAGGCACTGGAACAGGCTGCCCAGGGAGGTGGTGGAGTCCCCATCCCTGGAGGTATTCAAAAGATGTTTAGATGTGGTGCTTAGGGACATGGTTTAGTGGTGGACTTGGCAGGTTAGGTTAACGGTTGGACTTGATGATCTCGGAGGTCTCTTCCAACCAGAACAATTCTATGATTCTATGATTCATTTTTAACTGTACTAGTAGTATCAGTCATGATATGTTGTTATTTGCTATGTTATTAATTTATCTACTGCAATGCAGATGACTTGCTGTTGTCTTAGAGCTGAGCTCTGAGTGCAAGGCCAATTTTTTTTTTTTTAAATTACAATTAAATATTCTGGTATTGCCATAGTCTTCACTGTCTATCAGCTTACAGCATCCTCAGGGCAAAGGGTCAGACATGTTGATGTGCTTTCTAGGAAATATTCAACTTTCAGTATCACTGTTTCCGTTTAAGTTATCAGAGTTGTCACTAAAAACTTTTAGCACAAGGTTTAAAATATTTTCATAACCCTGTCCTCTACCGCTGCTCACAAGAAGTACTCACAAGAAGTCTGGTTAGTCCTATATTCGAAATACTCACGTCAACTCCACTCACGACACAGTACTTAAAGAGCAGGAGATGACACTCTTGCAACTCATTTTTCTATTAAACTAAATTAGAAATTCAGTTTTTATGACAGATGTCATCCAACTCTTCTGAAACTGACAAATCTGGAACTGAAATGTTACAGAATGCTGGAGGCTTCACAGCTTTCCCAATTAGAAACAGGGTTTCATTTTCACCAGTTATTTTACCATTAAGCAGTATATTTCTGTGCTCTTTTGCCAATTTTCTGTCATTGTTTTTGTCTGCTACTGCACTTTGTGTGTGTGCATATAAACCATTTCTAAAATCAGTCTTCCTGTTTTCTCTCTGACTTTGTTCTCTAGCACAACCTCCAATAAATAAAGATGACATTCTGTCAAAGATTTTTCAATATTTCTCATGCTAAGGGTTTTTTTCCTGTGTCTCTAATCATCAAAGGTATACAGAAGACAAATTTTCAAAATGTTCTTAAGATACTGAGAGAACTGCTAAGAGTTGAAATCATCTTATTTCTTCTTCTTTGGTATTAAAACAAAGTTTTATTCAGAATCCACTAGTTTTCACCCAGTATTTAAAACCTGTATTTTTTAAATTATTTAGTTTATACATACTACATAATATCTTCTTGCAATCACAATGTAGATGTTCAATCTGCAAAGTAGAAAAGAAACCCTCTTCAGATTTAATATGCTTTTTGTCACCGTCATTGTACACCAGTATTCTTGTATTTATTCACACGATTTTCTCCTTTTTTCTTTCATTTAGCTCTTACCTATCTTGTCACTCACTTTTCCAATCTTCTTTTACACGGGTGCTCTGAATGTTATTTTGGGCCTCAGGTGTCGACTAACATCATTACCTACTGTAGCATTCCTGCTCCTTTTCTGAAGTTAGAGCAGTTCATTCTCTTGTGTGATCTTTATCTGTTGTTTTTGTTCTTAATGTTGTTATTTGCAGTCTTTTTTTCATTTTATTCTAGTCTATGACATATACATAAAATATATTCCTTTTTTGCCTGTCTCAGTGGGATATTATGAGATACATTTGGTTAGAATGAAACAGCTTTAGGGCTCTTAGAAAATCATGCTGTATGAAAGTATTAAAGAGGGTGTAATGTTTCTGTTCCCAAAGACATCTGTAGACAATATATCTGCTGTTAAACTACCAAGTGATTCTATTTGTTCTTTGGCTGCCAACAATAGCCCAAAGCATTTCATTTACACAGTTACCGTTATCATTGTATTGCTCAATTATGTGATTACTTCTGCTTATTTTCTGTGACCAGGTTCTAAACCGAAATGAACTTTCCTTTGCCCTTAACTAAGAATAAAGTACCCTGTAATTTAAACAATTCTTTTAAAGCTGTTTCCAAGAAAATATGTCATGTTACGTATGACACATCAACTAAAAGCTGGAAAATATGCAAAGTCTTTATGAAGATTAGCACACTTTGATTCTTTACTCAAAAAAATTACTCAGTTATATGGTAGCCAAAATATATGACAACACTTTTTCAATGGCTCTGTAAACTGGTATTTTAATAATAACTTGACAACTTAATGAACATTACTTATAGAATGTTTCAGTGGACTGATGACTTTGACATTAGGAAGCTATTTGAAATAAAAATTCCATAAATTTTAAAAAAGAAAAAGAAAAGAAAAGCTTTTCTAAAGTAATTTCAAGTCCTTTTTGTTTAAAAACTGTTAAAAATGCATTGCTCTTTAAAGAAATGCACACATGTGCAAAGTCATATTTTTAAGAAAGTCACAGGACTTGTTTTAATAGCAAAAAAAAATTATCTTTTGAATGTCAAGAATTATTAATAGTCAAATTTAAGAGCTAAATGGCAAATTAATGCCTTCATAAATCAATATGGAATCTGCTGTAAAACCAATCTTTACACAAATTTTTCTTACTCAACTTCAGGCAGTCTATTTTGAACTTATGATGATTTTGAGAGATGTTCATGATAAATGAATCGCACAACTTTTTGTATAATGATCCCATTTTTAAGTCATTTGCTATGCATCCATTTAAACATATCAATATACATTTTGCACACAAGCAGATCCTGTGTAGTACCAAACAAAACACCTAACCTTGAGTTTTCCCAAATCAATACAATTTGTGTTAAATACCACCAAAATAACTTTATAATTGCTCTTCTAAATGCAACATTGAAATACGATGAAATCAAACCCTGCTTAACAATCCATTATGACATGCATGCAGAACCTTGCATTGCACATAATAGTTTCAGAAATTCCTATTATCTAAATATAGTGGTTATTTATTTTTCGTCATTTCACATGTGAGCTTTTTTGAGGGGGAGATTGGAAGTGTGATCAAAGATCACATATCAGATGCTGAACAGTGGTAAAAGAAGCTAGTTAAAATTCTGCTGCTCGTTGCAAAAGGAAAAAGTCTATTTCAACCTTTCCAGTCCTTTGTAGAAGCAATTATAGAATGCAAATATTTGTAAACCATATATATTTACGAACTTCAATATTATTTTCAAAACCAAAGTTATATTAAAAAATAAATCAATATACCTTTCTTATTTGCAGTGTGCAGCTGCTCAAACAAAAGGAAATAAAAGTCCAGAGGTATCATTTACTTCTTACAAACTGCTTTTTAATTTCTACCTGAAAATTATCTTTAAGCACTGTTTCCGGATGATTTCAACACTTTTCTCCTAACACTTTATAAGACTTATTTTTTTCCATGGTGTGTCTTTATGTAAAGATGTAATACTTCTATTTAGAAGATGTCGTACTGTTATATACAAATTTTGTGGTCAAATTCTGTTCTGATTTTCATTTTATGTAATCATACATACATTAGTGAAAGGATGAAAACAACAATATCTCATTTGATACTGGTTTTCATGAAGTCTTTAGGTTTATACCACCTAAAAACATGTATAAAAGCCCATGCAAATATTCTAATAATATTATCAGATATAAGTGCTTTACTGAAATTTGTCTTGCACACATTATTTATGCATAACATAATAAGTATAAGGAGCACAAATCTACAGCTCAGTCCCATCTTCTGTAGCCAGTCAAGGTCAAT
Organism: Phoenicopterus ruber ruber; assembly: GCA_009819775.1. Classification (NCBI taxonomy): domain Eukaryota; kingdom Metazoa; phylum Chordata; class Aves; order Phoenicopteriformes; family Phoenicopteridae; genus Phoenicopterus; species Phoenicopterus ruber. Next base: position 180,438,966 of record CM020215.1, on the reverse strand, counting down.
GGACAGCTTTATGCTGTAGGGGTGATCTATGTCAGCTGAGAATCAGTCCTGCCATCCTGTTAACAAAAACCTTACCTACATAGAAAATGTAGTATCATCTTTTTGTTATGTACTTATTCCAGTCCAAAGTACTTGTGGTGTTGATTCTTTCTGTCATTTGATTAACACTCTACTTAGTCTTGGCAGGGAGATGAAAAGATCATTTTGGCTGCCCCAGGAATCTGATTCTAGAAGTATTCAAAAAGCAGGATACACTGTAAAAAGAAAATGGCAATTCATGGAATGATAATAATAATAATAATAACAACAACAACAACAACAATAGTAATAGTAGCTTTGATGTTTCTTTAACAAGGACTAATAGTATCTAAGCAAAAATTCTTAATCTTTCAGTATGTTTCTAACAGCATGGAAAACAGTCTTTCATAATTCAGCTTAGAAGTTTACTTAATACAGAAAATAAATATAATCACAGTGGACCAAAGACACTTTGTTGAAGTGACAGTGTTGTTATTACTATTACTTGTTTATTATGTTGAAGCCAACATGGTACTTAGACCTCGTTCAGGTATCACTGAAGTAACTTCAAAAATTCCTCATTTATTTAAAGGGACTTTTAATTAACTGTTCCAGCTGTTCTTGCTTCTTCCTCGCTGGGAATTTAGTAGCTCAGTGCAATAGACAACGCTGCTTTTTAGTGCTACATAGCAATACTCAACCAGTGTGATGAAAGATGGATTTCTACTCACAATGACATTCATGTGAACATTAATTTCTATAATGTTGTTTTATAATTGTTTACCTCTGTTGACTGCAGTAGCTGAAGAGTGATGAAAAAAGTCAAGAAAACAGCTGTCTTCACTGAAATTGTTAGAAGATTTCAGTCTCTGTGTGTCAGTGCAATCATCAGCATCAACAGAACCTTACACGAAAGCATAAATGTGGATGCCTATCAGACACAAAGAAACCATGTTGCTTACTTCAAAGTGTAGAAACTTATAATGTGTGATGAGATGATGATTTGGGTGTAGCAGAAATAGACCCACTTTTTGCATAATTTATTTCAAACAACAACAGTTTCACATAAATAGTCAGTAAGAGTCTTTTGAGAGCATGAGATTTTCCTTTATGTCGTGTATTATGAGTGAGAGACAAGAAGAGAGGAAAAGTTTTTTACTAACATATGAGTTTGTAGACATATTCTGGTAAAAATATTTTGGTCTGGAGATTGCAAAGTTACTTACTCATTGCATCCATGTTCTTTGCTTCCATCTTGCTTTCAGGCTTCAATACTTATTAATAAGTATGCAGAGACCATTATTTTGCAGAGCAGTAGACGTCTGGTTCCTCGGCAGAGACCAAAAAGTAGTCTGTGTCAGGGCTTGCACAATATGCACACAAAAGACACTACCTTCAGCAATTTCAATACTTGAAGGTATCCTACAATACACCAAGAATTGCCCTCATACATCATGTCAAGCCTTTGTTCCAGAGGGACAACTTTGCCCCAAATCATACTTACTATAATCTTATGTCACATAAAAAAACATAGCATCTTGTTATAACTGGATGTTAACAGTCAGTTGCTTAGAGGTGAGGAAGGTGACATGAAAACTGAGGTGACCGGGTCTTGGTTTGCCGTGACATGTCCCAGAGTCTTTGCTTGTATAACAAGGTTGATGAACTACCAAGGTTGATTTTGTGAAAAAGTTGAGCAACACTACTTAAAATAAAAAATGGCAAATATATCTGTACAAGAGATCTGTGATATGTGTTGCCCTATTGATGTAATGCCATATATATGTGCATACTCTGCTGATCTTTTTTTTTACAGGGCCAATATCTTGCTGATCTTTGCACAAGACCACAACAGAGCCTTTAACCCTATTCAGTGCTGTATTTGGGATAGAGGCTGTACAGTCAATCTATTAAGACATTCTAGCCTCTGTCCCAGAGGCAGAGTCAACCAAAGACTTTAAGAGGTGTTTTCATCACAGTCCACATTATTTATCATCTTTGTTCTAGGGCTTTCTGCTGTGGATCCAAAAAGACAAAAGAGCTCCCTTCGCCTTCTATTCAAATCCAGAAAATCTCTGTTTGCCTTTGAGATACGTTATGTCAACATGTGGACAATCCATTTCTCAAGCAAATTCTCACATAGGGCTTGGTGATCTTACTGCCCCCAGAGTAGGAATTATGACATCCACCCTTTCCTTTAAGGTCCATTTTGCAGTTGATTGATGAAGAACACTAATCCTTGGAGTCCATAGCCTAATTTAAATCTCTGTGGGTCCTCATTACTAGGAAGGGTCACCTGAGCCATAGCAGCAGGAGATAAATGGCTTCAGTCACAATATTAACTGCCATCTTGATGTCAGAGTGGCAAAATGATAGCTAAGGATTCACATGATGAATAGCCTTTTATAAAGATGTGCTGGTATAGCTGTACGGTGAGGCAAGCAAGGTGGAAGCATGGTGTGTGCAAAGAAGACCTCCATGAAAGGCACACAGAGTTATAGGACAGCTATTGAAATGCAGTACAAAAAGAGATGCAAACATGTTCAAAAAGGTCTCAATAATGAAGTGGTGAATGACAGCAAAGTTGAGAGTGGTTCAGCAGCTCCCCCTGGCCAAACAAATAGAAGCAGTGAATACATCATGCTATAAACAGTGCTGTAGCATATTCCCTCCCTGGCTTTAGCATCAGTAATTACAACAATTCATATTCTAGAAGGACTAATGCAATTAGTAAGTAATTCATGTAATATATGCCATATACTGTATGGTATTGAGTAAATTCAGTGGGGTATGTTTCTCTTCATGATCTAGAAGAAAATAAAATTTCCTACCAAATTTCATTCTCCTCGCTGAAAGCATAAATTAATTCAGGCATTCATCCAACCTGGACCTTTTCCCTATTCTTCAATAAATATCAAGTCTGAAAATAGCAAGTTCAAGAAAGTAAATTGAAATATATTGGAAATTTATTTTAATTGGAATATAGAACTTTTGCTACTTCAGAGTGTGACTCTCAATTTTGACCAGCAACTCCTGCTTCATTGCATGTTTCTTCAAAGTTATCAAAGATTCTTTTACTGTAACATGGAAATGTTTCGCATAGGCTTACTGAAGATTTCAAAACAGAAAACGTAAGGAAGCAGTATCTCTCTAAAATGAAAATATTCTATCAATTTCCCCCTTTTTATGTAAAAAATAAGGAGAAAACCTTTTGCACTTTCTTTTCTGTATATTTCAGAGCATAGGCAATGAACATTGTTAAAGCAGTGACCTTCACAGGCAGGACAATTGGCTTTTTTTTTTTTCCTTTTTGAAAGATGAAGGTTGGGGTGTTTTGTGATTCAGATAACCTTCATTCACAGCTAGTTAACTAAGTATTGGATTTTATAAAGAAATTAAGACACCAGGCATTTGGATTAGTAGTGTTTGCCATCATTCATACTCAATAATTGAGGTCACAGGGATTATAAACTCTAATGTGTCAAATTGAATTCACCAGCAACACATCTAAAATCCTTTAATTATCTGCTTTGGGGACAATGGATTAACTAGTGCCTGTCAGTAACAAATAGACATCCTGTTTACTTTTTCCTTTTTTTTTTTTTTTTTTGTTTTTTAACTTTTTTTAGACTACCGAGAATTCTTTAGCCAATAAAATAAAAATAAAATCTAACCCAAACCCTCCCCATTTCTTAAAAGGTTTTACATTACCATTTAATCACAGTTACTGTATATTTGCATCCCCTGTTACAGAGTGGATAACAATTGGAGTAAATCATAGTTCTTTGTCACTTTCAGCCATTTATCACAGAGAATTATATTAGAGATATGTACTTAAAATGTCATTTGGTTTGGTCATAAAATGGTAACTAAAAAGATAGATGTAGGAAGAAAGATATATAAGTAGTTATAGTGTTCTCCGTTTCATTTCCTTCTTAACTGATCACTGTCTGTCTTAAAGTTTCTCTCTGATTTCTGTCACTAGAAGACAGGCATAGTCCTTATTTTCTTCATTTTCAGAGGTCAAAAACCTCTCACTCAAATTCTTCATAATACACTTCATTAGTATTGAATTTTTAGTTGCTAGGAGGTTTTCTCTCAGATTATTTCACAATATCATTAACAATCTGTCTTTACAAAGCCATAGGTCCTTTTTTAGTCACTATTTTCCCAGAAACTATAAAATATATTAATAAAAGACAGAAGCATTAACTTCCTCAGAAAATGTTAGGTTGTTAATTTCCTCCATAATAACAAACATCACAAATGCTAAATAAGCAGTCTTCCTCTGTACCATGAATTGATTATATTACCTGAGATCATTTTCTGCTGTGGATTGGTATTTTAAAATCATAATTTTCTAAAACCTTCCTTTTTATAGGAAATTTCTCAGATTTGATTTCTGATCAAAAGTGACCATAAGAGGAGAAAGTGATTTTGTCGATTTAGGTTTTAGTCTCTGCCTCAGGTTCCCGTTGCGGTGCTTTTACTTGGGAATTGAGACTTCTGATTCAAGTCCTGTAACTGTGGTGAGTATTTAAGACATCAATAGACATTATACTTTAGAGGAAGAAGCTCACAAGAGAGTAAGAGAGAGAAGTAAGCTTATCCCATTCACTCAAGTCTTCAAAGCCACTATATAAAGAAATAAACAAAAAAGCATGCAGATGAGACAATGGCAATGAATATCTGTGCCACAGTGACAGATACTCGATCTGACCAAGTTTGGACATTCACACTGTTGATGTCTACATCTGAGCTAATAATTTAAATTCCCTTCATAACTAATGGAGAGAATAGGTGCTTGCAAGAGATGATTCATCTCATTCTGAAGCAAACACCTGAAAAATATCAGGTGAATCAAGCATTGAAAGTGGTTATTTCTCTTTGTAGGCTATAAAGAGAACAGAGTGATTAGCTGGGACATAGAGATTTATCCTCTATGTTGTTTTAAGGTAGATAAGAGGAATCCTTTCAGCTTGCACATTCACTCAAGTTTTCAAAGTCACTGTATAAAGAAATAAGCAAAAAAGCATGCAAATGGAGGTAATGACAATGAATACTGAGTATTGTGAGGTGATGTCATTAGTAGCTGTGAGGCAGGAGGGATTAAAAGGGGAATATGGAAAGATAAAGGCCTATGACAGATAAATGATATCCATTGTTACAGAATTTCAGGGATCTCACTGAAGTTTTGTTCTCTTATCCCTACTCTTTTTTTTCAGAGTTTTTCAGGCACTGTTATTTTTATTTTTTTAATTCTCTCATGTGTCTCAGTGTGGAGAGGAGTATATATAATCCACAATTTCTACCTGCTTTTCAGAGTAGCCTTTGAAATGATAAAAGGCAGGTATTTTGGTAACTATTTCATTATTCACAAAAGAATAAAATGCAAACAAGTATGTAAACTAAGTAAACAATTTTTTCATTGCTAAAGTAAATCCGTTGTAATATTCCAAATGGTTTATGTATACTGTTGTCCAGTGTTTCAAGTACTTCAGTAAAATGCGCTAACATTAGATAATGATAGGTGAAGGATTGTCCTTACTCACTGCTGTTTGACATTGGTTTACTGTGGCAATAACTGCTTCATTAATTAATGGAAAACAATGTCACATTTTGGTGGCAAAGCTTCATCTTCTCAAAACTTTATTACACAATTGAAAGGATTGATTGCTGTTGATTGGATTTTGTCTGAGGACATAGCCACTTCCACGTGCCCCTGGATTTAACAGTCACTTTCTACAGTCTCGGGAAAATCAAAGTATCTCAGTTCATCCTTGACATAATGCTTTCTGAAGCTGCTGGAAAAAAACCCACATAGAAAATGTCACTCGTCACTCTTTTTTAGTTGTCATTACACAAATCTCTGTGTTACATCTCTTTTTGTTTCGTAAGAAAACCTAATTATGCAACTGGAATGACATTTTTTCCCAAAAATCTTTAAGTGGGTCTGTATGTAATAGACAAGCCTTATATATTAGGTTTGCTCCTTTTCTCACTGCTATTTCGGGAGTATCTTAACTTCATTGTAAGTTTTCCTCATTAGTTCCTGCTGCCACCAAGCAAAAGGTGACAGTGTGTAACGAAGTGTCTGCCCTTGGAGAGGAAGGTAGAGTCCTCTCTCAATGGCAGCAGAGTCCTATTCCCTCCTTGCTGACAGCAGGTGCATTAAGCTTGATTGTTCAGATCTCATTCTCCAGCTCGCATAGATTATCCTTCCTTTTTCCAATTACTCCGCCTTTCCTGCAGGGAAAAAAAAAAAAAAAAAACCAACAGGAAAATAAAAAAAGTTTCATTTCTTAATAAAGCAAAACTGAATTTTGCTTAGACAGGGGGGTGTTGTGTTGGCATTGTCTGTATCCAGTGTGTGCCTTATGCACCAGGATGTTGCTGTTGCGCTTCTGACACTGAAAACTGGAAGGGAGATTCTCTTTTGCAAACATGTACAGCTCAGATATGAGCCATCTTTAGTGCCTATGTCAGAACAAAATGGCCCTTGTTGCGACCTACGTGACCTCTGGCCTATTCCAGTAGGAGATCCAAAAATGCGAGGAGAAACAACTGGATCACAGCATGGTCTGAAATGAGTGTGAAGCTAAGCGGGTCCTGTTGAGGAGCAGAATCCACCAGCAGCAACCATCAGGAAGGGTTCAGACTCCTAAGAAGATGGGCATTGTAACAATCAGAGTTGGTGGTTTAGAAATTTATCGAGACTACGGGGTCTTTTACTTCAACTAGCAAATACTGATTAAGGGTATCCTCTTTACCCTGTAAACATTGCTAATTTCTTGTTTAAAGCTTAATGAAAGAAAATCACCAGTTATCTTTTAAATATCTATATATTCTGGATGGTCAGAGTAATTTTTAATGAAATCCCATTGATTTCAATAGGATTATATGAGAGTTTAATTCATAGACTGTACCATTTTGTATAAAACATATTAATATTCTAGACATCCCCCAAGACCTCCACCTTCGATTACATCAAAGTACAGTACAGCTGTGAAATGTTTTTATTAAAAATAAATAACTTTTTTTAATGGGATAACTACATACTCTTGTTTTGTTTTATTCTTTACAACATTCTCAAATGGTATTGTATATACTACCTCTCGTTATCTTTTTATTGTTTGAAGTAGGAAAATTTTAAAACACCATTTAAATTTAGAATCCCACCATTTAAATTTAGAATCCCCAATATTCTTTTACATTGTTTCTAGATTATTTATTTTTATTAATAGGCTGAACAGACATTTTTCTATTAAGTTACTCTCTTTTAATTGTTGTTTGAAAGAGTAGCAAGCATGAGAATTCTCACTTAAGAATAGATATATTCTGTAGTTGTTTATAAACCATATAGGCTTCTGTTGTAATCAATATACAATAAAAACAGCTATTTAATTATTTTATAATTGCATGTCATTATATATCTCGAATGTGTTTAGATTAGAATGCTGAAGAAGACATTGAGCATATAGAGGTTAATTATGTTCCTCTATATTAACTATGCATAGCATGTTATCTAATTTTAAATCCAAATTAGTAAGAGATAACATAAAATACATTTTAATTTTAAGATTGCAAAGTAATAATGATATACTTACTGCAAATAGACTTCTAAAATTAAAATTACATTATTAACGATTCCATCTATCTATTCTAATACTCTGAACTGACAACTTATATATGAGATTTGCAAGCAATTTTTCTGATGCAGTATGATTATAATTTTTTTTGAGATCAATTTATTACAAGGAAAAATAGTGTTATGTGAAGCAAAGAGCAATAACACATTAATAAGCAGGTTATTTTTAGCTTTTGAGGATAATGAACATCTGGACTATCATATTGTAGCGGTGTCACATCAGTAGCAGCATTGCAATTTGTATATCTGTCAGTGTTTTCCATTTCATTCCCTTTTTTTTCTGTAAAGAATACTTCATATGAACCACAATTTATCAGCCCCGAATACGATACACTGATAACATGTGAGGGGACAATTGTAAAAGTGATTTAACACTACAGCAGCATAGATCTCTGTTTATCACAGCAATCGCCAAACTAGAAAACAGTTGGTAGTCATAACAGTAAGGAACACGCTGTCAGCGAGCTATGTGCGAAACGGTGTGAATGGTGCTTCGCTCACAGAACCTGACTGTACGTCATCCGAGCTCTTTATTTTAGACACTCTTCCCCAGCCGTCTAGGTGGCACAGGTGCATTTCACAACAGGGTGATGCAAAGTAGGTGCACTTTCACTTCAGTTCCCAGTATTCCCGGTGTTTCCTTCAGACTTGCATTAGGAACAATAAATTGAAGAATTCCACAGAAAAACAAAATATATAGTCATGCTACATTAAGAGAAATTGTTCTGCAAAGCAAGAATACTAGAGTTAGGAAATAACCAGTTGCTTGGATGTTCTGGAAGTCATGTACATGTTCATCATGGAGTAATAATTACAGGAAAAAAATCATACTCAGCCCATATGGCCTTGGCTGAACATGAACAGTGAAGAATAAATTTTCAGATAATGTGATGCAAAACTATAATTAATCTCTAGTGAACAAGTATGAATTAGAAATCCAAGCCTAGCTGAATAAAGGATTTTTTTTAAATGAAATACCAAATATATTTCCTTGATATGGAAAAGTATCAGCCAAATGTCATATGTGTGCTCTTGGAGCAGAGAAGCTCTTTAAAAAAAATACAATAAAGCTATTTTTTTTAAAAAAAAGGAATAATAATAAGTGTTCCCTTAATGTCACTGGGGAAACAACTGAATGGTTTCAGATTAAAGTCTCCAAGAAAACTCAGATCTGTGAAAATTTCCAGAGTAAAATACTTGCAGACCGGGGGGGGGGGAGAAAAAAAAAAAAAAAAAGCAGCAGCAGCAGCTGGAAATAAAATTGTAATGCAAAATGTCAGGCATTTGTAACTGTCAGTGTCATTACCCATACTATCTATCACAGCACATTGTACCAGATCTTGAGCTAATCCTTATTCTTCTGGAGCCAGCTGGTTCTTCTACAGCAGCGATGCTTGAAAAGTTTCTTCCAGACAGATATGTTCATTTAATAGCTGCCACAGAATAATTCCTACTGCTTACAATCTCCCCTTGATTGAGCTCCATCGTATGCAAAGAAGGATCTACAAGATGGCTTTGCATAAGTTTCTAACAAATTGCCCGTGGTTGCTACTGTAAGGCTGTTCTACAGATCCACAGCTACAACTTTATAACCACTTTACAGAATTACTTAAGGGAAGCAGGAACCTCCTGCCTATAACATTAACTAATTTCACAGTTCTGCTTTGTGGCATCCACCCTTCTAAATATCAGCCACTGTTACTGGTTTTGTTACTTCAATACTTTTGAATTATTTTCTGTATTACTGATATTTGGACCTAATTGCATCTAATTTATTAAGACTTCATATTTTTAGCAATATTTTGTAAAAGAGGTTTATTCCATAGAATCAATCTAGAAGGATTGTAAGATTACATAAGAGTTTACTGTCTTTATTTGGTTGGGTACAAGCACTCGGAAATGGTCATTGGCATCAGTTACTCAAACCATTAACAAAAGAATTTACTGTTACCACAAGAACAAGGCAAGTCAGTACTTTAACTCCTTCTTTAGGCCTCTTTCATGGGAAAATCCTGTAGATTCCCTGGGAGTGACACTTGAGGCTATGTAAGTTTTACCAGTGACGGTGTTTCTACTTTTCAGAGCATAGGCTGAATTTACAGACAAAAATCTCACTAACTGAAAGAAAACATAAAAACTTGAATGCAAAAAAAAATAAAGAACATAAAAAAGAAACAAAAATTTCAAAATGCAGTTGTGGTATTAAGGAAAAAAAAAAAGCACAAATTTAATTAATAGAGAATAGAAACCTTATACTAAACCTGAGCTAAAATTGCAGTAAATAGTGCTCTTGGTAGGGTAGGAACTGGCAGAATGGATTACAGAAATGACCCAGCTGGTCTAATATCCTGGTTCTGTTATGACTGATATCATAGAATCATAGAATTGTTCTGGTTGGAAGAGACCTCCAAGATCATTGGGTCCAACCATTAACCTAGCATTACCAAGTCCCCCACTAAATCATATCCCTTAGGGCCTCATCCAAACGTCTTTTGAATACCTCCAGGGATGGGGACTCCACCACCTCCCTGGGCAGCCTGTTCCAATGCCCAACAACCCTTTCAGTGAAGAAATTTTTGTGAATGTCCAATCTAAACCTCCCCTGGCGCAACTTGAGGCCATTTCCTCTTGTTCTGTCAGCTAAGCATCACAGAAAGAACTCAATTAGCTGACAATCAGATATGACTTATTCCTTCTATAACCTCTAGGCTGCAAGATATATCCCAGAACTTATGATTCTGTAGTTCTTCTGTCTTTCCATCAGATATAAATAGAAAAATCTGCTCATTGCCACTATAACAAAATCTATCACTATTTTGATATACAAGCTAGCAATGCTGCACAGAATCACAGAATAACTGGGGTTGGACGGGACCTCTGGAGTCCATACAGTCCAACCCAGAAGTCTCCGAAGTCTTTGGCTAATAGATACTAATCCAGAGGAGAAACCTGAACTGTTAACTGACAGGCTGAATTAAGTTGTAAATTGTGGAGGAGAATGAACAAAGGAGCAAAACAGACAGTATTTCACCCTATTCATGCATTCCCATGCTTCAGCCCTTTGTTTTCAGTAGAGAGAGGCAGTAAAGGTATTCTATATAAAACTGACTCATAAAATCATCCCTATTCATGCTCTCTCTGGAGATTTGTCTCCCTGGTTGTAAGTCAGCTCAAGACATGCCACTGCTACTAAGCTGATAATTTTCCAGACCATGTTTTGGAACATTATGAAGAACCAAATAAGAATTAAGTAACTAAAAAAAACCCAACCACTGCATTTGCATCTTTAGTATACAAACCGTACAGTGAGGTTACTTGTCAACTAGACTTCTTTCTAGATGCATAATGTCAGTTGGTATCCCTCCAGCTTGTCAAGGAGACTGTGATATTACCTAAGTAATAAAAAACTTGTAGTCAATTTATCCTTGCAAAAATGGTTATAAGGTAGATATTCATCTGCAAGGTCTTTGTCAAGTTAAGGACACATTTTAAAAGAGCTGATACCAAAAGATGACCTAGACTGAGCAATAACATGGCAATAACAACATCCACAGTATCTGCAAGGTATTAGAGTTGACATATACTCGACAAGCACTCAGTCAGCTCTGAAAATCCGAAAGTTTGAGATAAGCATCCTCATGCAAACTAGAAATAAAACATATATATTTCAGACTTGCTTTTTTGAATTGAATCAGGTGAAGGGCTGCATGATAAGGTACTGTAGGCAGATAGAGTCCTATATTTAAGATTTCATGTTTCGGTATGGCATTTGCTTAAATATTTTGAGGTAGATTTTGACTGTAAACACCATGCAAGGCTAAGCCTCCTATGTTTCCTAACTTTATTACAATGTGATCTTAAGGTTTTTTATTTTGTTTTAACTGGAGAAATTTTGCTGTTAAGTGTTCTAAGCCAGAAAACTGCAGCTGTTGATGCATAATTTTGGCACTAAGTCAGAGACAGTAAAAAGCAATTTCCAATGGTTCTTCATCAGCTTATTACTTTTTAATGAATGTGCTGGTTTACATAATCTTGACCTGATTTTTGATAAATGTTTTGGAAAAAAAACCCTTATAGGTACTGAGCTATAGGTTTTTAATGATTCATGGCTGTCCTGGTTGCGGCTGGGATAGGGTTAATTTTCACCAGAAGCTGGCCGGGGTCTATTCTATACCATGTGACCGTCACGCTCACTATTTAGAGGGGGTGACTGGCGGGGCGGGGATCGCTGCTCGGAGCGGGCTGGGCGTCGGGCTGCGGGCGGGAGCGACCTGTCCGGGAAGCACCGCTAAGTACTCGCTGTTGTTGTCATTGTTGGGGTTTCTCGCTTGTTTGTTCTCTTTCCCTTTGTTGTTTGGTTAAACTGTTGTTGTTGTTAACCCACGAGTTTTTGCTTTTCTTCGTCCCAATTCTCTCCCCGTCCCGCCGGGAAGGGGGGGTGAGCGAGCGACCGCGTGGCTCAGCCTCCGGCTGGGGCTAAACCACGACAGTCCTTTTTGGCGCCCAACGTGGGGCACGACAGCAGCACTTTTGTATTAAGTGTGCTCTAACTGTAGTAATTACTAAGCGACAAGCTCCTGCACGGGTCAAAAAAAGTTTGCTGGCTGCGTTGTTTATCTCTTGACTTTTGGCAACATGTTAATGCGAATGTGGTTTGTTCTGGCACTGACGGTCTCACTGTGCTGGGGGAGCTATCTGGTGGAGAGGATGAGGGAATACATCATCTCCCTCTCCCTACCCAGGATTAATGTGGACAGGCTTATTACACAGGCTCCTGAGGTCCTTACTCACCCTTGTGTGAACTGCTTGGTATTACTTACTAATATTGTTGGCATGTTATGGGGTTTGTGGAATCTGGTCTCATCCTGGTGGAAGAGAAGACAACTTTTGGGTGAGGCTATATTGAAGCGTGACCTGAGGCAGCCGGTCCCAGGGTGGCAGGGTGTGTGGAAGGACTTGGGCAGGTTCCTAGGGCGGTTAACACCTCCCATAGCCTGGGACTTTACACCTGAACAAGTGAGCAACCCTAGCAAACTGACACGCCACCTGATAGAAGGGTGCCTTGCCTATCCTAATGAGAACCACCAGCTTCTAGCGTTGTACTGGGGCCTGGCTTGTGCCTATCGAGCCGCAGTTCAGCATTCCCAGAGGACTCCAGTTGAGGCAGGGACCCAAACTGCACCTGAGGACACCATGGTTGAGATAGGGACCCAAACAACACCACCAACTACAGTAATTGCCCCAGTAGTCAAAAAGAAGCAATGGACAAGGAGGACAACGGGTCCATACCCTCGATTAGTAAGGGAAAAGGAAGAAGAGGAAGGGTCAGATCACGAAGCCGGTCCTTCGACAAGGACATCAGAGGAAGGAGTGAGAGAATTTCGACAGGAAGCAGAAACTACCCGGTCCCTGACCTCAGCAGAACTTCGAGACATGCGGAAAGATTACAGCCGCCAGCCAGGTGAGCGGATTGCTGCCTGGCTGCTCCGATGCTGGGATAGTGGGGCCGACAGTCAGCAACTGGAAGGCAAGGAAGCCCAACAGCTGGGATCCCTTGCTAGGAACCGGGGAATTGAGAGAGGAATTGGAAGAGAGGCAGCAATTTGCAGTCTCTGGAGACGACTCCTCTCAAGTGTGAGGGCAAGGTATCCATTCAAGGAAGATCTTGTGAACTCCCCAGGAAAGTGGACCACTGCAGATGAAGGCATCCAGTACCTGAGAGAATTAGCGGTACTGGAAGTCATCTACAGGGATCTAGACAATGATGAGGTCTCCAAAGATCCAGACGATGTCCTGTGCACACGGGCTATGTGGAGGAAGGTGATTCAGAGCGCCCCACCGTCATATTCTAACAGCCTGGCAGCGATGTATTTCCCAGATATTGATACGCCAACTGTGGAGAGAGTGTCGTCTTGGCTCCAAAACTTTGAAGAAAATCTCTGTACCGCCTCATCCCTACGGGCCAGTGCCTTGACTATCAGGAATGCCCCAAGAAATCAGTCCTCTCCTGCCTCAGTTGGAGGGAAAGGGAGCCCCAGACGCATGCCACGTGGAGCACTCTGGTTCTTCCTGCGTGACCAGGGGGAGGACATGAGGAAGTGGGACGGTGAACCCACCTTTAAGCTAGAAGCCCGTGTACGCGAACTGAGAGGGAAGACAGCTGTTAAGAAGGGGCCACCCAAGAAGTCTGTCAGCAGAGTTGCTGTAGAGATGCACGAAGGCAATCGGCGATTTCCCAAACAGAGAAGAACTGAAATCACCTCCCTTGATCCTGAGGAGGGGCCTTCTGGTCTGGCGCTGCAAGGCTCAGACAGGGAATACTCTGACGAGGAACAGGAATAGAGGGTCCCTGCCTTCGGCCAGGAGGAGGAAAGGGATGACCGGGTATACTGGACTGTGTGGGTTCGATGGCCTGGCACATCAAACCCACAGAAGTATAGGGCTTTAGTAGACACAGGTGCACAATGTAGTCTGATGCCATCAGAGCATAGGGGCACGAAACCCATCTGGATCTCAGGAGTGACTGGGGGATGCCAAGAATTGTCAGTATTGGAGGCTGAGGTGAGCTTAACAGGGGACAAGTGGGAAAAGCACCCCATTGTGACTGGCCCAGAGGCCCCTTGTATCCTTGGCATAGACTACCTCAGGAAAGGGTACTTCAAGGACCCAAAGGGATACCGATGGGCTTTTGGTGTAGCCACGGTGAATGCAGAGAAGACCAAACAGCTATCTACCCTGCCTGGCCTCTCAGAAGATCCGTGCGTTGTGGGATTGCTGCAAGCTGAAGAACAGAAGGTACCAATTGCTACCAGGACGGTGCACCGGCGGCAATATCGCACGAACAGAGACTCCCTGGCTCCCATCCGTGAGCTGATTCATCAACTGGAGAGCCAAGGAGTCATTAGTAAGACGCATTCACCTTTTAATAGTCCTATATGGCCAGTACGGAAATCTAATGGGGAATGGAGACTAACAGTGGACTACCGTGGCCTGAATGAAGTCACGCCACCACTGAGTGCTGCCGTGCCAGACATGCTAGAACTTCAGTATGAACTGGAGTCCAAGGCATCCAAGTGGTATGCCACCATTGATATTGCCAACGCGTTCTTCTCCATCCCTTTGGCAGCAGAGTGCAGGCCACAGTTTGCTTTTACTTGGAGGGGTGTCCAGTACACCTGGAATCGACTGCCCCAGGGGTGGAAACACAGCCCTACCATTTGCCATGGACTGATCCAGACTGCACTGGAGAAGGGTGGAGCTCCAGAACACCTACAATACATTGATGACATCATTGTGTGGGGCAACACAGCAGAAGAGGTTTTTGAGAAAGGGGAAAAAATAATTCAAATTCTTCTGAGAGCTGGCTTTGCCATAAAACGAGGAAAGGTCAAAGGACCTGCACAGGAGATCCAGTTCCTAGGAATAAAATGGCAAGATGGACGTCGTCAGATTCCAACAGATGTGATCAACAAAATAGCAGCTATGTCTCCACCAGCTAACAAAAAGGAGACCCAAGCTTTCTTAGGCGTTGTGGGTTTTTGGAGAATGCATATTCCAAATTACAGTTTTATTGTAAGCCCTCTCTATCACGTGACCCGAAAGAAGAATGATTTCACATGGGGCCCTGAGCAACGACAAGCCTTCGAACAAATTAAACAGGAGATAATTCATGCAGTAGCCCTTGGGCCAGTCCGGGCAGGGCAAGATGTTAAAAATGTGCTCTACACCGCAGCCGGGGAGAACGGCCCTACCTGGAGCCTCTGGCAGAAAGCACCAGGGGAGACTCGAGGTCGACCCCTGGGGTTTTGGAGCCGGGGATACAGAGGATCTGAGGCCCGCTACACTCCAACTGAAAAAGAGATCTTGGCAGCATATGAAGGGGTTCGAGCTGCTTCGGAGGTGGTTGGTACTGAAGCACAGCTCCTCCTGGCACCCCGACTGCCGGTGCTGGGCTGGATGTTCAAAGGGAGAGTCCCCTCTACACATCATGCCACTGATGCTACATGGAGCAAGTGGGTTGCACTGATCACACAACGAGCTCGAATAGGAAACCCCAGTCGCCCAGGAATTCTGGAAGTGATCACGGACTGGCCAGAAGGGAAAGATTTTGGAATGTCGACAGAGGAAGAGGTGACACGTGCTGAAGAGGCCCCACCATATAATGAACTACCAGAAAATGAGAAGGAATATGCCCTGTTCACCGATGGGTCCTGTCGTATTGTGGGAAAACATCGAAGGTGGAAAGCTGCTGTGTGGAGTCCTACACGATGAGTTGCAGAAGCCACTGAAGGACAAGGTGAATCGAGTCAGTTTGCAGAGGTGAAAGCCATCCAGCTGGCTTTAGATATTGCCGAGCGAGAGAAGTGGCCAGTGCTCTATCTCTATACCGACTCCTGGATGGTGGCGAATGCTCTGTGGGGGTGGTTACAGCAATGGAAGCAGAGCAACTGGCAGCGCAGAGGCAAACCCATCTGGGCTGCCAAATTGTGGCAAGATATTGCTGCCCGGCTAGAGAAGCTGGTTATAAAAGTACGTCATGTAGATGCCCATGTACCTAAGAGTCGGGCCACTGAGGAACATCAAAACAACCAGCAGGTGGATCAGGCTGCTAGGATTGAAGTGGCGCAGGTGGATCTGGACTGGCAACATAAAGGTGAATTATTCCTAGCTCGGTGGGCCCATGACACCTCAGGCCATCAGGGAAGAGATGCAACATACAGATGGGCTCGTGACCGAGGGGTGGACTTGACCATTGACACTATCGCACAAGTTATCCATGAGTGTGAAACATGTGCTGCAATCAAGCAAGCCAAGCGGTCAAAGCCTCTTTGGTTTGGAGGACGATGGCTGAAATATAAATATGGGGAGGCCTGGCAGATTGATTATATCACACTCCCACAGACCCGCCAAGGCAAGCGCCATGTGCTCACAATGGTGGAAGCAACCACCGGGTGGCTGGAAACATATCCTGTGTCCCACGCCACTGCCCGGAACACTATCCTGGGCCTTGAAAAGCAAGTCTTATGGCGACATGGCACCCCAGAAAGGATTGAGTCAGACAATGGGACTCATTTCCGAAACAACCTTATAGACACCTGGGCCAAAGAGCATGGCATTGAGTGGGTGTATCACATCCCCTATCATGCACCAGCCCCTGGGAAAATTGAACGATACAATGGACTACTGAAAACTACACTGAGGGCAATGGGTGGTGGGACCTTCAAACATTGGGATACACATTTAGCAAAAGCCACCTGGTTAGTTAACACTAGAGGGTCTACCAATCGAGCTGGTCCTGCCCAATCAAAGCCTTTACATACTGTAGAAGGGGATAAAGTTCCTGTAGTGCACATGAAGAATATGTTAGGGAAGACAGTCTGGGTTACTCCTGCCTCGGGCAAAGGCAAACCCATCCGTGGGATTGCTTTTGCTCAAGGACCTGGGTGCACTTGGTGGGTGATGCAAAAGGATGGGGAAGTCCGATGTGTACCTCGAGGGGATTTGATTTTGGGTGAGAATAGTCAATGAATGAACTATTGATAAAACTGAGCAAAGTGCAGCAGTAATGGAAGCAGAACTGGCTTTAGCAACTGGCGCCCATCAACTTCCTCAAGAGATGGACATCTTCAACCCACAGACCGTGGACATGATGCAGCAGCCGAACCAGATACCGTGACTGCAAGTTCCAGATGCAACAATCCAACACTACACACCATCCTCCCACAGCGTCCAGTGTCACCTGCCGCACCACGCCGAGACCCAGCCCTGTTTCACCGACTGAGCAAACTCCACATCATCTCTCCTGCCCCAAGAGACTATTCTGACAGATGGAGCCTGAAGTCATGGACTAAATGAACTCAATGGACACTTCAAAGGGATGGTCCATAGACTAAGGGAATGATGTCTGTGTGTATATCTATATATATATAAAACAGCAAAAGTGGTGGTGATTAATTGGAAAGTGTAGGATCTGAGCGTGACATATATGGTATAGAATAAGGGGTGGATAATGTCCTGGTTGCGGCTGGGATAGGGTTAATTTTCACCAGAAGCTGGCCGGGGTCTATTCTATACCATGTGACCGTCACGCTCACTATTTAGAGGGGGTGACTGGCGGGGCGGGGATCGCTGCTGGGAGCGGGCTGGGCGTCGGGCTGCGGGCGGGAGCGACCTGTCCGGGAAGCACCGCTAAGTACTCGCTGTTGTTGTCATTGTTGGGGTTTCTCGCTTGTTTGTTCTCTTTCCCTTTGTTGTTTGGTTAAACTGTTGTTGTTGTTAACCCACGAGTTTTTGCTTTTCTTCGTCCCAATTCTCTCCCCGTCCCGCCGGGAGGGGGGGGTGAGCGAGCGACCGCGTGGCTCAGCCTCCCGCTGGGGCTAAACCACGACAATGGCATATAAAGAGAAATGAGTACATTTGATGAAACTACAGAGTGAGAGAAGAAAAACAGAATTTTACACTTGATCAGAAGTAGCAGTTTCTAAGGGTTAATGTGGGTTTTTGCTAGGTTTCCAAAAACCTATCTCTAGGTTTTTATGTTTTTGTCTGGACTTAGACTGTAAACAAAAGGATCATGCTTATTTAAGAAAGCCCTCATAATATTCAGAAGTTTTTTCTGTCTCAGGTTTATCATTAAAAATTCAGTTTAAAATACTGCAAAATGATATCTCTCATTCTTGACAAAATACTGACAAGAGAATTTGTGCAGGTGGCCAACAGTGACCTGTTGCCACAAAAAACGTTAGTGGAGGAGGAGACTGGAACTGCACAAATGGCAGTATGCCTAGTAAAGGGGCAAGCACTAAGCAAAGAATA
Source organism: Phoenicopterus ruber ruber (assembly GCA_009819775.1). Lineage (NCBI taxonomy): Eukaryota > Metazoa > Chordata > Aves > Phoenicopteriformes > Phoenicopteridae > Phoenicopterus > Phoenicopterus ruber. Next base: position 180,420,485 of record CM020215.1, on the reverse strand, counting down.
CTACGGCAGAGTTCTAAAGACAGCCATATCACAACTACAAACAAAGGTGTGGGACAGTGAACTAGAGCTAAAGGGGGACTGACACTTTTTTTTAGAAGGACAGTAAATGTGGTGACAGGGACGATCAAGAAAGGGGATAAAATGGTAAGCAGAAAGTACAAGTGGGACAATATGGGAACATCTGTCTCCAGCCCAGTTTCCAACTGTTGCAGCTTGGACTAAGACAGTAAACCTTTGCCTGTCTGCAAGTCTGTCTGAATTATCTCCATGATTCGGGAATACCTGGAGTGAACTCTGTAACAATATTCCCACTAGAAAAGACACCTTCATAAACGTGAATTTTAGACAATGAAATTTCTTAGTAAAGTGGCATCTCTGTTTATTAAAAGTGTCAACAGTCCTCTTAGTAAGATATTAACAACACTTAGGTTCTGTGTGAATTTTTCACTTCTTCAGTAAAGTGGGAAACATTTTGTTATTGACTTTAGTAAGAGAAAGAGCTAACTATGATACAGTTGTGGCCGATATTTTCTTTAGTTCAGTGTTCTTTATCAGTATTTGTGAATATGTTTCCAAGATTATGGTAGCAAGCTATCCACCTATTAAGGGGACTGCATTTTTTTCTGGTAGGCATACGTACAGATCAAATACTATTCCTTCACAGGCATTTTCTTGGAATTCTTTAACCAATGTTTACTTCAGCTATCTACAGAAATAACAGAGAAACATGAGCAACTAGCTGAAGAATATATTACTGCAGCTAATGAACACTCAGTTGCTCTCAGCTGTCTGCTCATCAGAACTATACCTGTGAATTTAACAGAGGAGTATATGAGAATACTTTTTGAAAAAAAAAATGTTAATATTTTTACGACTTAAGTGCTAAAAAGCACAAAGGTGAAGAATTTCAGAGAGAAAATTCTTAATTGCTTGACTTTAAACTGTATGTCATTTTGTCAAATTGCTTTTTTCTTTTGTAAGGTGTTTCCTTATCTTAAATGGGACATTCGCCTAATATAATAACTTAGAAAGACCAGCCCAAAGTAAACTATTCTATTTAAATCTGTCCCTGTAAGGTGGTACTAACTTGGTGCAATCCCGTCACTACCAACCTGGGCCTCATACTAAATAGCTGTAGTGTTACTGTGATGTAGGAAAATATGAACCAGTGGTTCACATGTGAAAATCAAGCATAATTTAATTTTTGTTAACTCAAACTTTTAATATTCTCATTCTACAGTTTGCAAGTACTTCTGTGATAGACTAAAATAGTGACACATGAATAGTGTCTCTCAATAAATTAAGACAGTTGCATTTCATGCTTAGATTTTCTGATGTTTAAAGAGTGTCACTGTGGAACCATCCCTTTTGCAAAGACAGAGAGGGGCAGTCTCTCTTACATGTCTACCTAGAAACAGATTTTCAATAAAACTGTACAAAATGTAGTATATATTTAAGATGTATAAAATAATAGTTCCAGCTCCAAAATAAATTCAGGGATTATTAGCAGAGACAGAAAGAGAAACTTACTGTGATAGTTTAAGTCTCATTTTCTTAGAATACCAGAGAAAACACATGAAAGAAGACAGACAAATTTTGTACTGTACCGTAGGGCCACCGAATAGACCTTAAGATGTGCATTGTGCACTGGGGGGGCTCTATCCTGCCTAAAGCAAGAACTCTGTTTACAGTGAAGTTTTGCTAACGCATTTTTATTTTCATTCTTTATTATCCTGTGGAGGTTGAATTTAAAAGTGGGACGGATAGTTTTCCTTTTGGATCCTATAAAACTTCAAACAGGAACCCCCAGAAGTGTTTGTGTTCCTTGCACATGTCTACACTGCAGGCTGAACTGGCTGTAAATGAATTGTTCCAAGAATGCAAAGCAAATTAGCTGTTTCATCAGAGAGTAATTGCACCACAGCTCAGTGCAGTTTAATGCCCTCTTCTGAGAACAAGAGTTGATACACAGTGTGATGGATGATAAAGCTATTAAATCTGTTTATTCCAGTTCTTCTAATGGGTTCACCCCAACAAGGATGAAGCTAAGCAGTAGGGGGTCACCTTGTCTTAGGTAACACACATCAGATCAGGAGCATCCCTCTAAAGACAAAAAAGTACTATGCCTTCACTGATAGGCTTAAAGAAGCTTTTGAATGACAGGGTGAAGAAGCACTCAGTGACATAGAAAGGAGATGCCTATAGCGGGAGCAGAGGGTGGCAGACAAACGGATATAGGGCTGGCTTGCAACAGACTCACAGCCAAGTCCTACAGGTATCCAGGGAGAGTTTGGAAGGGTTTATCAACCCAAGAAGTCACTGGAAGCTGGCTGATTGGAGAAAAAAACACGCATTGAAAAGTGAGTGAAATGTGGGTTTCTATTCAAACCTTTTACTTAAACTATGCCATACCTAACAGTGTGTGTTTTCTCTCCATATGGTTACAATGTTCAAGTCCCTGTAATTACATTCCCTAAAGGCATACATTTAGAGATTGGAAAAGTTTAAATCTTTCATTACCTCATTTCAAGAAAAGAAAATAAGAAACGTTTCCACTTCAGTAGAAATTTACTTTTACCAGTTTGGTGTTCCAGCTGGAAGTACTGAGTCTGGCTGGGATGGAGTTAATTTTCTTGATAGCAGCCCTTATGGTGCCATGTTTTAGATTTGTGACTAAACCAATGTTGATAACACAAGTGTTTTAGCTATTGCTGAGCAATGTTTGCACAGTGTCAAGGCTTTCTCTGTTTTTCATGCTGCCCCACCAGGGAGTAAGCTGGGGTTGAGCAAGAAGCTGGGAAGGGCCAAAACTAGGACAGCTGACCTGAACTGACCAAAGGGATATCCCATATCATATGACATCATGCTCAGCAATAAAAGCTGGGGAAAAGAAGGAGGAAGGGGGAACATTCTGAGTAAAGCATTTGTCTTCCCAGGTAACCGTGATGCATGTTGAGGCCCTGCTTTCCTGGAAAAGCCTAAACACTTGCCTGCCGATGGGAATTAGTGAATGAATTCCTTATTTTGCTTTGCTTGCACACAGAGCTTTGCTTCATTAATTAAACTCTTGCCCTATGAGTTTTTCTTGGGTTTGCCCTTCGAATTATCTCTCTCCCATTCCACTGGGGTGGAGTGAGTGCACGACTGGGTGGGAGTTTACCTGCTGGCTAGGGTCAATCCACCACAGTTACACAGAGATTTTCTTTGTTTCATCAGTTAGGATGCATCTGATCCCAAACAGAAACATGTCTGCTTTGTAAGTCAAATGCTGCCAAAGATACATAAACCAAGTCCAGAGGAGGGCCACGAAAATGATCAAAGGGATGGAGCAACTCTCCTATGAAGAAGGGCTGAGAGAGCTGGAGTTATTCAGCATGGAGAAGAGAGGGCTCTGGGGACATCTTATTGCAGCCTTTCGATACTTAAAGGGGGCTTATAAGAAAGATGGGGACAGACCTCTTAGTAGGATCTATTGCAATAGGACAAGGGGTAATGATTTTAAACTAAACAACCCTGGTGAGGTCGCACCTCGAGTACTGTGTTCAGTTTTGGGCCCCTCACTCCAAGAAAGACATTGAAGTGCTGGAGCGTGTCCAGAGACGGGCAACGAGGCTGGTGAAGGGTCTGGAACACAAGTCCTATGAGGAGCGGCTGAGGGAACTGGGGATGTTTAGCCTGGAGAAAAGGAGGCTGAGGGGAGACCTTATTGCTCTCTACAACTACCTGAAAGGAGGTTGTAGAGAGATGGGGGTCGGACTCTTCTCCCTAGTAACAGACAACAGGACAAGAGGAAATGGCCTCAAGTTGCACCAGGGGAGGTTTAGATTGGACATTCGTAAAAATTTCTTCACCGAAAGGGTTGTTGGGCATTGGAACAGGCTGCCCAGGGAGGTGGTGGAGTCCCCATCTCTGGGGGTATTCAAAAGACATTTAGATGAGGCCCTAAGGGATATGATTTAGTGGAGGATTTGGTAGTGATAGGTTAATGGTTGGACCCGATGATCTTGGAGGTCTCTTCCAACCAAAACAATTCTATGATTCTATGATTCTATGATAAAAGAGGGCAGATTTAGACTAAATATAAGGAATAAATTTTTTACAATGAGGGTGGTGAAACACTGGCACAGGTTGTCCAGAGATGGTGGTAGATGCCCCACCCCTGGAAACATTCCAGGTCAGGTTGGGCAGGGCTCTGGGCAACCTGATCTGTTGAAGATGTCACTGCTCATTGCAGGGGGGTTGGACTAGATGACCTTTAAGGGTCCCTTCCCACCCAAACTATGCTATGATTCTATGATTCTAAGTCCTGGAAACAACATGTTATAAGTGCAGAATGATTTTGTTGTGTGTTAGGTATAGTATCTACCCCTCTACTCACCACTGGTGAGGCCACACCTGGAGTTCTGTGTCCAGTTCTGAGCTCCTCAGTAGAAGAGAGACATGGACATACTGCAGAGAGTCCAATGACAGGCCACATAAACGATTAAGGGACTAGAGTATCTCTCCTATGAGAAAAGGCTGAGTGAGCTGGGGTTGTTTATGCTGGAGAAGAGAAGACTCAGAAGGGATCTTATTAATGTGTATAAATACTTGGATGGAGAGTGCAAAGAGGACGGAGACAGGCTCTTTTCAGTGGTACCCAGTGGCAACAACTGAAACACAGGAGGTTCCATCTGAACACCAGGAAACACTTTTTCACTGTGAGGGTGACTGAGCACTGGCACAGGTTGCCCAGGGAGTTTGTGGATCTCCATCCTTGGAGATATTGAAAAGCTGTCTGGACTTGGTCCTGGGCAACCAGCTCTAGGAGTCCCTGCTTGAGCAGGAGGGTTTGACCAGATGACCTCCAGAGGTCCCTTGGGACCAAGGAGCAATAACTTCTTGCAGAGAGGCATTCATGAAAAGACACAGCTTTTACCAACAAAGCTATCTACTTTTATTATCCATATACATGTAAGACGCCTATCTACTGTTTACGTAGTGAATGCTGCCTCCTTTTTTGCACCATTACCTATGGTAAATAATACTCATATTCTAAAACAACAGCTATGATGAACCAACATAAAAATAAATGTATATTTAACAGTTTTTAATGTATGTATGCATATAATTTTCTAAAGAAAACAGAGTAGAATTCTGCTGCCATTAAAGGCAATTACAAAATTCATACTCATTTCCCTGAGAACAGAATGTAGTTTTTACTTGATAGTCTGGTTCCTCATCAGACCTACTCATTGTAATTTATTAGGAATATTTTTGCTTTTTTGAAGGACAAAAAGGAAAGTATAAAGTCCAGAAATAAAAGATTAAAAAGGTGACGTCAGACTTTCAATTGATGAGCTGATCTGCATACTGAGGGAAAGTAATTCATTTCCACAGAGTAAAAAAGGATGAGGGGGCATGAAGTTGAGGTTTACAAAAGCTTAACATAAGGAATAGTATGCATACAGATTCGTTTTTGAGTGGAGGGAAACTACCAAAAGTAATGAAGTAGGAGTGTTGAGGCTAAGTATGCTGGAAAATATTTTCCTACAGAAAGTTAAAAAACACAATTAATATTCATTAACAGGAATTTCTGAAGTATCATCCTTAGCTCAGATTTGCTTAATTTTCCCAAGGAAGTACCTTCTAATCATTCTTAATTTAACTTATTTTTGAAGAGACAAGATTAATCTGAAAGTTAATAATAAAAATAGTTTTAAGTTCTTGAATACCATAGTTTAGGGTATTACAAAGTCCTGAAGATGTGGAAGGACCCTCACACAAATTTTCACTGGGATTTGGTGTAAGCAAAAGATTTAAAGTTCTTTACAAGCTCATTTGAGATTGGACTTTTATGACACTGAAAAGTGTGTGAAGATTTGAATTAAGAGAAAAGACATAAATTTCACAAACATTTGAGAAAATTTAACATGCAAAAAAATAATGTTCAACACACTACATTTGGAAATCAATGTTTCATTTCAGCAGATTGATTTCCAGTTTATCTAGTGTCATAGAGATTCAAGACTTGGTCACTCCATATATAACCTACCAACATGTATGTTTCATTGCAAAGACTAAAAATCATTCTGAATTTAAGATGAGATTCCAATAACAAGGATAAACACAAGGGAAATTTTGTCAGAAAAGTGTAAGAACAGAAAGATGACGTCTGATGTTGCATATTTGAAATTTGGTTAAGTTGAAGTATAGCTGTATATAAAAAGAAAAACAAATCTGTTTGTGGAGGAAGATACCAGTTTGGGCATGAGATTCTACCAGCTATACGCTAGAATGAACAACTGATCCATGTGGCTCCTTGTGAAGAGAGATCCTCCATCTGCTTTGTAGCCACCCTTTAAGTACTGGAATACTGTGATGAGGTCCCCCCTGAACCTTCTCTTCTCCAGGGAGAAAAGACCTAACTCCTTCAGTCTTTCCTCATAGGTCAGATTCTCCAGCCCTTTAATCATCTTCATGGCCCTCCTTTGGACGCTCTCCAGTCTGTCTGCATCTTTCTTGAATTGTGGGGACCAGAACTGCACACAGTACTCCAGGTGTGGCTTGACAAGCGCTGAGTATAGTGGGATGACCGTGACTCTGTCTCTGATAGAAACGCCCCTGCAGATGCAGCCCAGGATTCAGTTTGCCTTTGTTGCTGCAGCACCACATTGCTAGCTCATGTTCAGCTTGTTGTCCACCAGGACCTCCAGGTCCCGTTCAGCAAGGCTGCTCCCCAGCCACACAGAACCTACCCACACATCCCTGCATTGGGCTCTTTGGCTTATTGGGCTTATTTTGTCCCAGGTGTAGGACTTTGCACTTGTCATTTTTAAACTTCATACGTAATACTGGGAAGAGTATAGGGACGCTGCCCGGTTACGTAGGGACGGGGTCAGGAAGGCCAAAGCGCGGCTAAAGCTGAACTTGGCAAGGGACACAAAGAATAATAAGAAGGCCTTCTACAGGTATGTCAACCAGAAAAGGAAGGTGAAAGAAAGCATACCCCCCCTGAAGAGCAGGAGCGGCAAACTAGTGTCAACGGATGAGGAGAAGGCTGAGGTACTCAACGACTTTTTTGCCTCAGTCTTCACTGGCAACCTCTCCTCCCACACCTCTCGAGTGGATGCACTGCAAGACGGGGACTGGGAGAGCAAAGTCCCTCCCATGGTAAGAGAAGATCAGGTTCGTGACCACCTGAGGAACCTGGATGTACATAAGTCTATGGGACCTGATGAGATGCATCCCAGAGTTCTAAGGGAATTGGCTGATGGAGTTGCCAAGCCACTCTCCATGATGTTTGAAAAGTCATGGCAGTCAGGTGAAGTCCCTGGGGACTGGAAAAAAGGAAACATAGTACCCATCTTTAAAAAGGGTAGGAAGGAGGACCCTGGGAACTACCGACCTGTCAGCCTCACCTCTGTGCCTGGGAAGATCATGGAACAGATGCTCCTAGAAACAATGCTGAGGCACATGGAGGACAGGGAGGTGATTGGAGACAGCCAGCATGGCTTCACCAGGGGCAACTCGTGCCTGACCAGCCTAGTGGCCTTCTACGATGGGGTGACTGCATCAGTGGACAAGGGCAAAGCAACCGATGTCATCTATCTGAACTTCTGTAAGGCCTTTGATACAGTCCCCCACAACATCCTTCTCTTGAAACTGGAGAGATATGGATTTGATGGGTGGACTGCTTGGCGGACAAGGAATTGGTTGAATGGTCGCATCCAGCGGGTAGTGGTCAATGGCTCAACATCCAGATGGAGACCGGTGACAAGTGGTGTCCCTCAAGGGTCTGTATTGGGGCCGATCCTTTTTAACATCTTCATCGATGATGTAGACAGTGGGATTGAGTGCACCCTCAGCAAGTTCGCGGACGACACCAAGCTGAGTGGTGTGGTGGATACGCTTGAGGGTCAGGATGCCATCCAGAGGGACCTGGACAGGCTTGAGAGGTGGGCCCGGGCGAACCTCATGAGGTTCAACAAGGACAAATGCAGAGTCCTGCACCTGGGTCGGAGCAACCCCCGGTATCAGTACAGGCTGGGGGATGCAGGGATGGAGAGCAGCCCTGCCGAGAAGGACTTGGGGGTGCTGGTGGATGAAGGGCTGGACATGAGCCAGCAATGTGCGCTGGCAGCCCAGAAGGCCAACCGTATCCTGGGCTGCATCAAAAGAAGCGTGGCCAGCAGGTCGAGAGAGGTGATTCTGCCCCTCTACTCTGCCCTGGTGAGGCCCCACCTGGAGTACTGCGTCCAGCTCTGGGCCCCTCAACATAAGAAGGATGTGGACCTGCTGGAGTGGGTCCAGAGGAGGGCCACAAGGATGATCAAGGGAATGGAGCACCTCTCCTATGAAGACAGGCTGAGGGAGTTGGGCCTGTTCAGCCTGGAGAAGAGAAGGCTCCGGGGAGACCTTACTGCAGCCTTTCAGTACTTGAAGGGGGCCTATAGGAAAAATGGGGAGAACCTTTTTAGCAGGGCCTGTTGTGACAGGACAAGGGGTAATGGTTTTAAACTAAAGGAGGGGAGATATAGGCTGGAAATCAGAAAGAAGCTTTTCACAATGAGGGTTGCGAAGCACTGGAACAGGTTGCCCAGAGAGGTGGTAGATGCCCCATCCCTGGAAACATTCAAGGTCAGGCTGGACGGGGCTCTGAGCAACCTGATCTAGTGAGGTTGTCCCTGCTCATTGCAGGGGGGTTGGACTAGATGGCCTTTAAAGGTCCCTTCCAACCCAAACTATTCTATGATTCTATGATACTGAAGAAAAAAATAATTCAAATTTTGCATTTTTTCACTCTATAAGTATTAATTTGTGGGGGAAACACAAACAAACAAAAATAAACAGTGTGCCTGAAAAAAGTGCTATATCTTTGAAGTGTTTTATTTCAAAATAATATACAACATTTGACAACATAATTCTCATTTTATAACCAGTAGAAAAGAAAATCTCTGAAAGAGGGTTTTTTTGTTTGTTCATGCTCAAATCAAAAGTTGATACTATCCCTAATTCTGTTTTAAACTTTCTCTTTAATGAGTTTTTCATTTCACTCCTGCAGATCAGACCATGACATCCTGTGAGAAACCAGGCAGTTCAATTTCCAATATTTCTCTGAAATACCATCTGCTGCTTAAACCTTATATAAACATACATATGATTACTTATCCTTTGTTTTCAATATTAACATTTCATTTGATGAAATCTAATCCAATCCAGGAAATGCTGAACAACATGCACATAGTTATTCTAATTTTCTTAATTACTTATTATATGGTTTCAGAACAAGTTTCTTAAATTATATAAACCCAGAATTACCATACGTCATTAGTCTATAGATCATTGCTAATCATTTTCAAAATTAGACACATAATGTGTTTAAATCTACATTCCTAATAAGCTGAACACTTACCAATAGGATGAGGCAGTAAGAATAAATTGAATCTCAGCAACCACAATGCATAGGAAATCATGCTGAAGTTAGTGTTTACAGACATTCTAAATCAGTGAAAGTTTATCTATCACCTCTCTTCTACCCGAACAGAAGCTTCTATAGAAACTGAGCCTCTTAGAGGTCAAGTTATATTTTTGGGGACATTCACCGAAAGCCGCTTGTGATGGGCTGCTCTGCAAAGAGGAGGGCTCCTGACAGACCAAATAACCCTGTTAATGGTTCATGATTTAAATACTTGTAATGTTCCCTTTTAATCTGGGGGGGAGGGGAGGGGAATCTATCTGGAAGACTGCAGTAGCAAAGACTAATGGTTTCTGTTCCCATTTCCACTAACAATAAGTATAATTTCTTATAATGAAGCAAAGCACAATTAGTTCACTACATTATAGGAAGAAATAAATAAATTAATTAATTGAAATTTCTAAGCTTGGAACTTAACGGGGGAAAAATCCCAAATGCTTTTTATTATCTACATTAGAAAAAACACACATGCCATTTTCTGTGTTCTAAAACTCCTATTTCCATGTGAATTGCAATGGTTGTTCAATTCTAGTTCTTGGTAAAAAGTCTCCTAGTTCCCTGACCTCCTTTAGGGACCCAGGGCTGAGAATCCAGTGTGAGCTGCGCTGCTCTCTCAGTCCTGAATAACTTTCTTAGCAGCAGACCTTTGGATCAGCCTCTAGTAGTTCCTGCATCTTATGATGTAGATGGACAAAACCCATGGCTTGCAGTCCAAAATAAATATCGTCTTTGCATTCAATATCTTTTCAGGCATATAAATGACAAGTCATACATTAATAAAATAAATATCCTGTGACTAGCATCCCAGTTATATTCCTATGGTGTTAATATGAAAAGATTATAAGAACTCTTTCCCCTAGTAGATTTCCACCTTCAGTTCTGCACAAAATGTTACTTCTTTCCCAACAGCTGGCTAGTGTTACCTATAGCCTTGTTTCTTTTATCTCAACAGCATTTCATGAATTTGTTTTCTTCTCTGTTGGCTGTGATAGGACTTATATTCAAACTGTGAGTTTTGAGGTGTAGTGGGCTGACCCTAGCCAGCGTCTGAGCACCCATCAGCTCTTCCTCCTCCGTGGGACGGAGCAGAGAATCAGAAGAGCAAAAGTACCAAAAACTTGTAAGTCAAGATGAACTCAGTTTAATAATTGAAAGAAAAAAATAAAAGAAGAAAAGACAAAAAAGAAAAAAGAAACAAGAAAAAAAAAAGAAAAAAGAAAAAAAAGAAAAAAAGGGAAAAAAAGGGAAAAAAAGGGAAAAAACCTCCAACACTCCAAACCCCCACAGAAATAACAAACAAGTGATGCAAAGGCATTCACTCACCATCTCCTACAAACAGACCAATGCCCAGAGAGTCTTTGAGCAACACCACCTTTGGAAAAACTATGCCCCAATTTTATTTCTGAGCATGATGTCATATGGTATGGAACATCCCTTTGAACAGTTCGAGTCAACTCTCCCGACCATGTCCCCTCCCAGCTTTTTGCCTATCCCTATTCTACTTGCTGGGGATGGGGCAGAGTGAGAAACAGAGAAGGCCTTGACGCTGTGCAAGCACTGCTCAGCAATAGCTAAAACACTTGTGTTATCAACACTGTTCTAATCTCAAATCTAAAACACAGCCCTATATGGGCTGCTACGAAGAAAATGAACTCCATCCCAACCAGACCAAGGGAATACAGATTATCAACTGTGTGGATTATATGCCTGAAAGTATTATATATGCAAATAAATATTGAACTTCTGAGCCAACAATGGGAAATCTGTAGGCGTAATAGCAGTATTAGTAGTACATACATGCTGCATAATACATTTGCGGAGATATGCTGTCACTTATAACAATTCTTAGATCTTAATAATGCTCTTCATGTGTCAGTGCCAAAGCACTTTATATAGCATGCAAATAATAAAATGGATCCTCAGCTGATGATCAAACTGACTCACAGGGTCAAAGATTACTCAAAGAGCTTTCTGAATCATGTAGCAGTAAAAAGAGCAAAGAATTAAAACTTAAATCCTGAATAGGCACCATCTACTATAAGCATGTCTGAAATAAAGTTTTAGTTTAGATCAGGAGGAAGCTTTTGAAGCAATCTCCTTATTGTCGGTCCCTACTAAAACTATTTCAGTTCATTGTGGAGCACTAGCTTTGCATAGGAACTGGATTTCTTTCAGAGGAAACCAAAGTGGAAGATGTGTCACAGGAGTGCACTAAATGCATTTCAGCTGCAAATGGGATTTCAGTCCATAGGACCAAACTGAAGCTACTCTGAAATAAAAGACCTTGAGATGTATACAGTGTGACGATTATATTCTCTGTAACAATTTTTTTGCTCTACACATCAACTCCTTTTCATCCACATTGATTGCAAAAGTAGCTATAGACTATGTCACTAACAATAACACATTGCAAATAATTTAAGCTAACTATATCTTATTTATACTCTTAAATTATTTTCTAGAATCTCTCTCCCTCCCTCCTTCTCTCTCATGTACACACTTACACACACGCACACCTCTCTGTTTTCTTGAACTGAAAACAGCAAAAGGCTCAAAATACTTTCAGTCTCTACTGTTAACATTTTGTTAGAACACAGATGTTACAAAAAAAGAATGAGAAAAATAGGGATAACTCTTTGATTGAAGTTGTTAAATATGAAACTTTCCTTTTCCCACTGTGCCATTGCAATGACTTTGCAATTCTTTTTCTTCTATTGCTTCTTCCAGTCTAACAATTTCCAGTAGCTTGCTGGGCTGAATCAAATTCACAGAATTCCCTTTCTGGGTTTGTAGGAAAGTTTCTTTTGTTACCTCTGAGGTTTGTCTTTGGTCTGTTCTCTAATTGCAGACAGAGTCCTGCTCCTTTGAGGGTCCTCAAAGCTGCATGGCAATCTCTTTCATCTCCAGTTTTCTCTCTCTGGCACTTCAGACATCTCTGGCACTTCAGACATCTCTTCCCAAACACACACAGGCACATACAAAAATCTGAAGATGATCAGTTGTGTTTAAGGAGAAGGAAATTTCCCCTTTCCTCTCAGGTTTATCACTGAGCCAGAATAGACCGGTCAGGATGAGGTAAACACAAAGTCATTTGAATTGCTGTACAATTCACAGTGTTTTGTTTTGCTGTACTTGGTTAACAAAATACAGTATTTATACTGTAAAATAGAAGCTTACAAATTAGAGGATTCTTTCATCCTTCTTGAGAAGTCTCAGATAAAAGACACACAGGTCAACATAGTTGACCTTAACTTGAGCAAATTAGAGAAAGGTGAATAGCACAAATGAAAGCTTGTTAAATAGAAAGAAAAACAAGTTATCACTGTTTCTAACAAACCCAGAAGGTATTTACAGCAGATCTGAGAAAACTGAAGGAGTATTTAATTAAAATCACTCATTATATCTTTTTAACTCTCTCAAAAGTAAGACTGTTTATTTTAGCTTCTAGCTACATTACAGTCAGTGGCAGTGTAATTATCATCATTAAACAATATCTTTGTTGAACTCTAAGAATGTATGGCAGTAAAAAGTCATGAATATATGATGCCAGGAATTAACTATTTGATGACCATACTCTTTAAAGTCATGGCTAATTGCTAATCAGTATTTCAGTGGAATTCAGTATATAAGAAGGGCCCCAAGTCATGGGATTCAGCCTGTCATATGTCCAGTATTTCATGGCATTCTGTCTTTCTGACTCCTCTCTCTCCATGAAGATTCCAAAAATGTGTCATATTTGTCAAGATTTCTGGTACTAAGGCCATTTTGCAATAAACCTTTTGGAAGTTCGGGTCCTGAGAGCATTCACAGGCCTGACTGTCCCTGGCCACCCTCCTGGAGCTCCCACCACCTCGCACGTGGCCCAGGACTCCATTGTAGCCTCCTACGGCTGTCAATCCCTCGGTGTTGTGACAGCGAGAGGCAGTGGTGGTCAGGGATCACCTTACTTTCTCCAGTCTATGGGAAATTGTTTGTGTGGAAAGAATGACTACATAAGCAAGGGGTCTCCATTCCAGAACACAGATGGCTTGGGCAGCTGTGGAATATGGTTTTCATGAGCGCCATGGAGAAGGTGGGGCATGGACAGACCGTTCACTTTGTCTTCCAGTGCAAGACAAGAACTAAAGAGCATGAAATAAAGTTAGTAGGAGTCAGGTCCAAAACAGAAGGTGGTAGTTCATGGAAGATAGTTGTCCTGTGTAAAGTTGTGCTAAAGAATATCATAAATACTGACAGTCCACTTGGGTTCAATGCCCCTAAGTCTCTGAAAATAGTGGAAGGCAGAAAGGAGATGTATCTTGTGGAATTGCTTTTGTCTTACTGTTCTCCATGCCTTTCTATACAGCTACCCTTGCAAGCAAGATACTGAACGAAATCCACCTTTGGTCTAACCCAGTATATGGACATTCTAATGTTCTCTACCTCATCAGTTAAATATTACACCTTTTTTAAACTATGATACATTAATATGCAGTACTATCTTAAAACTTCAGATGTGTTCTTTTTAAAAATAATCACTCTATTTTTGTTTGTTTGGGTTTTTTGTTCGTTTGTTTTAATCTTAAAAATGAAAACAAACACTAAGGGATAATAAAAAAACAGAAATAGTCTCTGATTCTGTCCTGGTTTCAGCTGGGACAGAGTTAATTTTCTTCCTAGTAGCTGGTATACTGCTGTGGTTTGGATTTAGGATGAGAATAATGTTGATAACACACTGATGTTTTAGTTGTGGCTAAGCAGTGCTTGTACTAAGTCAAGGACTTTTCAGCTCCCCATGCTCTGCCAGCGAGGAGGGGCATAAAAAGCTGGGAGGGGGCACAGCCAGGACAGCTGACCCAGACTGGCCAAAAGGATATGCTGTACCGTATAACGTCATGCTCGGTATATAAAACTGGAGTTGGCCAGAGGGCGGAAATAGCTGCTCAGGGATGGGCTATCGATCACCGGGCGGTGAGCAATTATTGCATTGTGCATTGGTTGGTTTTGTATATTCCTTTATCATTATTATTATTATTATTTCCTTTGCTGTCCTATTAAACTGTTTTTATCTCAACCCATGACTTTTTTTCCGACTGTCTTCCCCATCCAACCTCAAGGGGGAGGCGAGCGAGTGGCTGCATGTTGCTTAGTTGCCAACTGGGGCTAAACCACAACAGATTCTTAACAAGAATGCATGTCATAATGGAAAGCTCAGATCTAGACGCAAACACTAGCATTAATCAGCAGTGCTGCACAGAAGGAAAGCTGTTCAAAATAATATTTCTGTTCTCTAAATAATCTGTTATTTTGAGAAGTTTTAACATATATATATATAGATGGTAACCGATACCCTCATTAATATACGTACATGTTTCCAGGGGAGTTAATCTTGTTAGGTGCTGAGCATCTTCAGTCCATTTTAATATATTAAAAAATTAATACACTAGTCATCTCATATGGCAAATAGCTATATCAAATACATGTTGAACTATTAGTATTTAACAAATGTGTAGTTAGTGTATTTAATCAGAAAGTTGCATTATGTTAAATGCACAGGCAGCCCAGGACCAAGTGTAAAGAAGACTTTGAGTTATTTCTGGTAACTTGTAAAATGTATGCATGAATCTATACCACATGTTACACACAGGGAAATACTGATATTTGTATGCTAATTAATTGCAGAACTGCTGGTAAAATCCCAACTGTTTGCCTGCCTTGTAGAGTTTAGAACTGCCATCAATCATCGTCTTTCCTTTCAAAACATTGCATTTAAATGACATTTTCTTTATATTTGGCATTATTCTTGTGTTTTGCCATGTGACAGCACTAATATTTTTTGTTTTCCCTATTGCTCAGTTCTGTAAGTCAAGCATAACTGGAGATGGCACTAAATAAGTTAGACTGTAATTCTGAAAGTATGCAACAAATCCAAAGGATATTGTTTTCTGAATTAATAAAAAATGAGACAAATGGAAATGGAATTCACAAAAATGCCTTAGTTCCACAAGTGTAGATTGGGAAAGAATGTTTTTGTGTCATTGCTTACTTATATTCGCGTTCTTTATTTCTGTCTGAGGAAAACAGAAACGCATTACACAAACATAAAATCAAATAGAAACTGAACATTCAAGACAACATAAGGTGATCTATAGTTTATATAAGTGACATAATCACACAATGCATTATTTAATTAGGAATGCATATATACTTGCCATTGATTCCATCATACTTGATAAAAAGTGTTTAGGATCATCTTTTACTCATTCTATTCAAAATCCTATCAGGCACCATGTACTTACCAGTCATTTTGAAAAGTACCCAGAGTGACGTTCCAACCAGTTACCAGAACCACCACCAGATGTTTCATAAAATTCTGAAAGAGGTGATTATTATTTCATGCCAACCAAATATCAGCAAAAAAATCATAGTTTCTCTAATAGTTCAGTAACTAATGATGTCCTTCAGGGTTTAGTATTTTTCAGTTAGATTGGGTTTTTGCACTAGTAGAATAACAAACAGGTATGGTTTTGGTTTTTGCTTCTTTACTTGTGTCAGGATTTTAAGGGAATACCAAACAACTTCCAACTTTTTCTGAGTCATCTAAGTTCTGTAGTAGGTTATGACATTTCTCAGATACTAACTCCCCCCCCCACCCCCAAATGGTTGCTCATGTCAGTGTCGAAGGTTCAGCAGAGAGATTCGATGAGCTTGTAAGTTATTCTTGCATCGCAATCTCCCAAGAATGGGACTTAGAGAGTTTTCTACAACACATTTCCCTAAAATATTAGTTTGTTAGAACAGCTGATGGTAAGGTTTTGGCTGATACCGGTGAGCATTTATAACAAATGATGTTCAGGTACAGCTCAGGAGCTGCCATTCCCATCTGACAATCTGGATGTAGTTACACTGTCTGAGAGGAGAAGAGAATTTAATGGAATGGACACGAGCTACTCTCTGCCTGTTGGCCTGTTGACACATCGGCAGAGAGCAGACCCAAACAAATTAAGTTGTAGATAAGCACATAGGACTGACTCACCTACATAATCCATCCTATGCATAAACTTTATTGATAAGGTATCTTGTGGTTACTTTTTTCAGGTGTTAGGTTGATAGAAAGTATGAAGAGAGGTCTCTGAACAGCAGTGTAAATTATGCTGAATTATTGTGGTATGATGTCAAATGTTTAAGTTTTATCTTGTGTTGCTTGCCAAATTTTATACAATGTAGCAATTTATACACAGTCCAAGTATAATGAAAAACTATTATGCATCTGTTGAAGGAAGCAAAAGAAATGCAGTATAAGATTTTTAAAAAGTATTGTCTTCAAAGTATTGAGTTTTGTTTTAAATGTCACCATAAGAATTATGTAATCAAAGAAAAACATAATTGCTCACAATAAAGCGATGTTCAAATAAAAAATTTATAATAAATTCCTTATATAGTTCTACAATGAACATGATGTGAATTTAAGTGAACAATATTAACTAGCATTGCTATTGTAATAAAATTAAAGCATACATATTGTCTACCACTTCTGATACAAACGAGTTCTGCATCCTGCTTGTCAAAAAAGAAATACTGAACAGTACAGCTAGAGAGTATGTACTACTGGGTATAGGGTACTATACTATACTATAGGGTATAGGAAAATATACTGTACTATATTACCCTTTTGAGTCATAGGGTAAACTCCAAATACTTGCAATACCAAATAGGAAAAAAAAGTCTTGAGTACATTTTTTTGCTTGAAGAAATTTCTATGTTCCAAGATACTATCACATTAAACATTAATTAGAATAAACAATACAAAGACTGAGGCCATTTATCCTGTTTTCAAAGTTTATGACTTAATTTTTAAAGACTGCAAGATTATGCCTGTGGGACTAGCACAAAAAACCATTCACAGTAAATGGTAACTGGAGATGCTTTTCTGGTAACACAGTGAAAAATTCCAACTGCTCGTAATTTCTTTCACCACCTTTTTACCTTTTTTTCATGGAAAACTTTTAGATTTACTTCCAAATTAAATAAATAAAGTATTTATAAACTAAGTATTTCAAAATAGAAAGGCTTCTGGGGATTCCTACTGAGATATGTATTTTAATTATCTGAGAGGCTTTATATCCCCATTCCATAGCTTTAGAAAACTTTATAAGAGAATGCATCTCCTATATTATGTCTTGCTGTTTGTTTGTTTGTTTGTTTCTGATTTATTACACTGCATTTTTACACATACAGCCCAATAGGAAAACTTGGTAAACAGAAGGAAATTGTGGCACCAATCTCTGAAGTGAGACCTCCTAGAAAATATCAAAACAGCATTCAAAAATGCTGTTGTGTTGCTGAGGTGTTTAAGGATTTGATTTTGGTTTGTGTAAAAGGTGGTGAATTAAAAGTTTGGTAATTATTATCAATTTTCAGATGAGATTTTTTTTCTTAACATGTTTTTTGGCCAGAGCTAGTCAAACATAATAGTAAAATGAGAGGTCAAGCTCCTATTATAAAATGGATACTATTATAAAATGGATACTAAAGTCAGTATGGAGGTTCCAATTCAAAGCAAAAATCATATTCCTACAGAACTTTTAAAATGCAATGCATTTATCCTTGAAAAGAAAGTGGCATTTGGTTTTCATACAAGACCAAATGTACTTTATAATTTCACATAATCGTGTTCCAATCTGGTTTTGTCAGAAATAAAACTAATCTAGAGAAAATGTTATGTTTGAATTTCTAGAATATTTCTAAGAAATCTTACTAAATACAAAAGAAAACAATAAGCTTATCTGAATAGGCATTCTGTCTAAAAAACCGTTATGAACATTAAACACAATTAAATGAGAATTTTTTGTTTGCCTTAATATCTGAAGCCAAAAGTCCATATTTTCTGTGTTCCTGTTTTCTTGACCTTCTTTTAGTATATCATTCCATATTTTATATAGTCCCATCATATTACCCCTATTTGTCCCTTTTCTAGGTTAACTCTCCCTTAAGAACATTTAGACATCTCTTAATCGTTCTCTTTCCTGTGCACTGGATCTCACATTGTTGTGTGGCACAATAAAGACCATCACCCTTTTGCTCTCTAAATGGCTTCACTGTTCTATTTTACACCATCTAGACTTGTGGATCTAGTCCTGCACATGGTTGTACACATACATAAAGAGGAAGTGAGTGAAGATATTGTTAGGTCAAAATATAATTTAAATACAAAATACAATTTAAACACTATTTAAAGAAAATTAGAGACTTCTTTGTAGGGATTTTCCTTTTCCTTCTCCTTCACATCCCCCCTTCTCTGTTATTAAGTTCATTTCTCATTAAAGCATAATTCTAATGAAGTCAATGGCAAAACTTCCAATCATCAATTATATCATAACAATAACAGCAATTATAATGTCTTCTGTATTGTTTCACTCATAAGAATTCAAAGCTAGGTAAGGGTATCTTGTTTCCTGAGCAAAAAGGTCAAGATACACAACCTATAGAAGGTATGTCAACCTTTGTGAAACAGTGCCATGCACTGAATAGCTGTGACCTGAACAAACTCTACAGCCAAGAAACAGGATAGATACATCAAAGCAGTGCAGATCAATTTTTCCAGGCATATCACATCATAAGCTAGTTTCTAGGACCTGAGCTAGTATTGCTGCTTTGTGCAGTATTGTGCTATCTTACTTGGTGTTATCTCTGCAGTCTAATACACTGTTGTATTTAAAGCTGTAAATAAATGCTGAAAGTCTTTCCACTGTCATAAATTGCATTCTAAATAGAGCCCTAAATAAGTTAAAGCACAATGAGAGCATGTGTATGACAGTACGTAAAATATGTGGAGATTCTTAACCTTTTAAACATATTCTTTGCATGTTTATTAAAGGATACCTATATACAGTAATTGTGTCAGTTATCATAGGCTCATGTAATAATTCATGTTGGAAGGGACCTCAGGAAGTCATCTGTTCCAACTGTCCACTCAAAGCAGCATCAACTTTAAGATTTGATCAAGATGCTTAGGGTCTTGTTTTTAATATCTCCAGGAATGAATTTTCTGCAATCTATCTGTCTTCACTAACCCATTAGATGATTGAAGGATAAAGTTCAAACTATTTGCTTTCACCACTATCAATGCGAGTTTCTATAGGAATGGGAATGATCCAAAGTAGAATTAAGTTTCAGTGTTTAGGCAGTAATGATTTTATAACAAATATTCTAATGCTTTGGGGATTTCTCTTATGCCAATTTTAACTTCTGCATAACAATTACTGTGTGTTCTTCAGCTATTAATTTGATTATTATAAATATGTTTCACGGCCAAAAATCAAAACAAAAGTGTTCTAGTTGTGCTCTAATTAATAAGATGATGTTACCTTAATATTAAGAATTCATATGATTAATGTATTTTATAGAGATTCTGCAAATACTTAAACAACCTTTTTCAGTCATTATTGCCGTTTGACAAGTTTTGTCTTGCATAGTGATTCTCCATGTCAATAATGAGCTTCATTAGAGTTTTCTTGTTTATCTGTACTCTTTCCTGATGTTTGTCCCTGTCCTAGTTGAAATTTGCTCAGCAGGTAGTTTTCTAACAGTTTTTTCTAGTTGTGGATAAAATGTATGTAGTCAAAGATTTTTTTTTTTTTTTAACTGAAATTTCATCTCATATACAAAAACCAGGGAGGAGGATGAGCCAGAATGACATGATGGATGAGCTTATGTAATGTTGTCACTTAAACCTCAAGGAATAAAATGAAAGATGGATACTATAATTACATTTTGTAATTAGTAAACCTATCTGGTGTACCTATGAGCATAATATTAGAAAGTTGTGTCTTTATATATCGAACTTTTCTAGTCCTTCGTGTTATGCAATCGTACTGAAGAAATGCAAACTGTAAGAGTGAAGAATAAGTGAAAAAGAAGTTTGATTTCTGTTTCCCAATCATTGGTGATTCCAGCCTTCCTAAAATTCTGTAATGTTTTCTCATTTCTAAACTGGAGATAGAGAAAATAATATGAGTCCCAAAGGATGTCAATAGCTCTTTTATTTTTACTTCAGTGGTTTTTGCCCTAGTGAACAATAATAGAATAAAATAAAATTTAAAAAAAAAGAAAAAAAAAAAGATACCTACCATGATGGACCAAATAAGTACAAAGGAATGTAGGCAGCCAAAAAAATTATAAGAAATGCATAGATTATATTTCTGTTTGGATTTTGTTATTCTTTTTATCATGGAATTTTGGGGCTGCATTTTCTTTTATTTTTTTAGAAACTCTTATGTTACACTAAACAATTTTTTCCCAACTTGTAGAAAATATATAAACTGCTTCTTACATTCAATTAAAAACCTGATACATGATACATTTTGTTCAAAGAATACCTTTGGGGTTGGAAATAGGGATTTATCACTGCTTTTGTTGCCACCCCTGTTTTGTATCAACCGGTCCCCTCAGTTTGGTGTCAATTTGACCTCAGCGAGTCTCACTCCCTCTGCCCAATCCAAGGTTTCCATCAGTATTCCAGCAAGCTTTGTGACCTTGCACACCTTTCACGCTAGCTTGTTCTGTTTATCGCATATAACCTTGACATCAAGCTACAAAACTGCAATCAAGAACAATTCTCTTGTTATATATTATTTATTCTTAAAGAATATTTAAAAAAAGCCTCATGCCCTCAGAGACCTCGTGGGATCAAATCGGCTCAGGAAAGACCTGGACTAATGTGTCAGGGTATTATATTTGGATCCAGAGAAAGGATCTCTGTGGTTACTTTCAGGGACTTGGTAAGACTTGTGCTCTGGGAGAGCAAAGGTACATTCTAAAGCACTGTCACCTTATACATATTAAAAGCAAAGAAATAATTCAAGTCTGCTTTGAAGTCCATGATGCAAAATGTCCGTGTCACCTAACTAGCTCTCTTCATCTTGCAAAACCATTTCCTTTTGAACTTACAAACTTTTATTGAAACTGTAGGGCTCTCTAAGACCTTAGCCTAAAGAATATCATTTTAAGGAAAGTTAACTTACTAACCTAAATGAAGGACTCTTGGGTATTAGGAGCTAATAAAAATGTAATAGAAATGGAGTAGGTAGGAAGCTATTTGTGTCGAAGAACTGAATAACATATTGCATATTTTTGTTGTCAGTGGCTTGTTTTGACTAAAACTTCCAAAACTTCCATACCTAAAATTCACAGTAGAAATAACCATAACCATTTTTGTTTATCCTTCCAGCTAGTTAATTTGAATTAATATGATATCAATGAATTTATTTTTATTACTAACATTACAAATTCTTTCATTAACCCCTCTCCAAAAAAGCTGAAATCACACAAGGTCTTATGAGTTGCATGCTAGACTTTGCTAATACAGCAAATAACATAGATATTTCATTGTTAGGAAAAATGTTATATATCTAGTATTGGTTTTAGTCCCAGAGCAGAATTCTAATTCTGTACCAAGTGTCTAGAATAGGCAGTGTGCAGAAGGAATTTGGCACACCAAATGACTGTGCTGAGTGCTGAACTGCCACTGCACACAGATAAATGTTTATAGCCTTTCAATATGAAAAGTCAGTGGTATAGTTACATCCTGGGAACTTCATCCAGAGTCACAGTGAGGTTATTGAATACCTGAATCCATGAATAACCCTTGAAGATAATCCTTAAAGTTCCACATCCAACATGTATTTTTCTCATAACTTCATAAAGTTTCACCTAGGTATTTTCCATTTTTTTCCCTAAGTCTACTGTTTCACACTCTCTTTCTCTGGAGATAGGAAGTTCTTGTTTTCTGTTGTAAATGAAAAGAAGCTTTCTTCAACTATGTTTGTTCAAATAATGCATCCTTTTAGTAGTTTGTTTTCTTTGGCTTGCTTTTTTTTTTTTCTTTTTTTTTCCTTCTGTTGTGAAACTTTTGAAGGCTATTACATTCTGGAAGTTATTTCTCTTTTCACAGTTTTACTTAATGCATTTCTCATTTTAAGTATTCATGTTTCTAAAATATCCATTTTTTCTGTAATACCTGCTTGAAATTTTAAATAAGATTAAAATATCTACACCTAACACTATTTCTCAGTAACTGGATTATGAATATATTATACCTGTAGAACGTACTTCATGATTAGCAATGGCCTCTGTCAGTTTTCAAGAAGATTTTAAAATAATCAATAATCATTTTTCTATTCTACTGCAAGAAAATAAAATGTTCCAGAAGTCTTAAAATTTCCTGTCTGACGGAATTATCAGCCTATTCTCATGTTTTTAAAAACATAATGACATTAACATGAAGAAGTCTAACAGGATTATGATAAAGTACATAACTACCAGCTTAATTATAAATTATATTGCCATAGGTGAGGTTGACTTGATGGAGTAGTCCAGCAGTTTCCACTCCCTGAACGTAGTTTAGGCTTTTTGCCAGGTGCTGGGGCTGTGAACCCAGGGTTGAGTTGATAGTCATACGAAGAAACAAAAAAACTAAACCCCTTTTGGTCGTCTTTGTGGTGGAAAAAAATGAATGGTGAGGAAATAAGATGTTACTACACCTTACAGAAAGTTAGTAAAAGCTGAGAGAGGTTCAGGACGTCCTGTGAATCAAATGCAGGAACTCATATAGGCTTGAGTTACCTTATTGGGCCTTTCAATACTTAAAGGGGGCCTATAAGAAAGATGGGGAAAAACTTTTTAGCAGGGCCTGTTGCAATAGGACAAGGGGTAATGGTTTTAAACTAAAAGAGGGCAGATTTAGGCTAGATATATGGAAGAAATTTTTTACAATGAGGGTGGTAGAACACTGGAACAGGTTGCCCAGAGAGGTGGTAGATGCCCCATCCCTGGAAACATTCCAGGTCAGGTTGGGCAGGGCTCTGGGCAATCTGATCTACTTGAGGATGTCCCTGCTCATTGCAGGTCACTTCCAACCCAAACTATTCTATGATTCCATGATTCTATGGGTTTGATTGTGGAAATGATAGAAAGTGGTATGACTGAGATCAGGTACATGAAAATGGGGCATAGGCCAGTAAAGAAGATGGCAATTTTTAGGTTTCTTACTTAATTTCAAAACTGTGGTTCAGAAATCCTGTGCTCACTAACCAAACTGGGAAATATCTACATTTTCTAACTGCTTCTTGGTCTGGCTCTAAATCTGCACCTGTGCTGCTGTGCTAGCCCTTTCTGAGGACTTCCCTTCTCAGGGAACTCCAAGTGGGAATGTTAGAGTGCGCCCAAGTCACTCAAGCTGCATCTTCTCTATATCAAGACCACAGGCCTCTACCCTTTTTTTGTGTGTGTGTTTACAGTCATTGAAGAATTTTTAGCTGTCATGGTTTGACCCTGGCTGGATGCCAGGTGTCCACCAAAGCCACTCTATTACTCCCTGTCCTCAGCTGAACAGAGGGAGAGAAAATATAATGAAAGACTCATGGGTCAATATAAGGACAGGGGGATCACTCACCAATTACCGTGACGGGCAAAACAGACTCGACTTGGGGAAAAAATTAATCTAATTTGTTGCCAATCAAATCACAGTAGGGCAATGAGAAATAAAACCAAATATTAAAAACATCTTCCCCCCACCACTCCCTTCTTCCCGGTCTCAATTTCATTCCCAATTCCTCTACCTCCTCCCCCTGAGCAGTGTAGGGGGACTGGGAATGGGGGTTGCAGTCAGTTCATCACAACTTGTCTCTGTTGCTCCTTCTTCCACAGGGGGAGGACGCCTCACACTCTTCCCCTGCTCCAGCATGGAGTCCCTCCCATGGGAGACAGTCCTCCATGGACTTCTCCAACATGAGTCCTTCCCACAGGAGACAGTTCTTCATGAACTGCTCCAGCATGGGTCCTTTCCACGGGGTGCAGTCCTTCAGGAACAGACTGCTCCAGCGTGGGTCCCCTGCGAGGTCACAAGTCCTGCCAGCAAACCTGCTCCAGTGTGGGCTCCTCTGTCTCCATGAGTGCACAGGTCCTGCCAGGAGCCTGCTCCAGCATGGGCTTCCCACAGGGTCACAGCCTTCTTTGGGCATCCACCTGCTCCGGCATGGGGTCCTCCATGGGCTGCAGATGGATATCTGCTCCACCATTAACCTCCATGAGCTTCAGGGGGACAGCCTGCCTCACCATGGTCTTCACCATAGGCTGCAGGGGAATTTCTGCTCTGGTGCCTGGAGCACCTCCTCTCCCTCCTTCTTCATTGACCTTGGTGTCTGCAGAGTTGTTGCGCTCACATCTTCTCATTCCTCTCTCCACTGCTATAATCCTGCAGCAGGTTTTTTTTTCCCCCTTCTTAAATACGTTACCCCAGAGGCACTACTAGTGTTGCTGGTTGGCTTGGCCTTGGCCAGCGGCAGGTCCGTCTTGGAGACATCTGGCATTGACTCTATTGGACATAGGGGAAGCTTCTAGCAGCTTCTTACAGAAGCCACCCCTGTAGGCCCCTGCTACCAAAACCTTGCCATGGAAACCCAGTACATTATCACACAAAGCCTGGAAAGCCATAATAATTTTCATAAGGTCCCTGCTTGATTCATTTCATCAATCAAGTTACTTCCACACCTCATTAGCAAAACAGAGTTGAAAAAGGCCTATAACAAGGGCTAACTAGCTCTGTTTGCAGTATTTGCTGCAGTTTTTCCAATACCTTTGTACACATCTGATAACCTACACAAGGTAGGTTAGCTAGCCCATACATCTACTTATAGAGCAGCCCTCTTTCTTTCTCTAACACTCAAGAGTTAGGATATATTGACTTAACCAGAAGGATCCTCCAACTTCTCACTCACTCTTTGACTCTGAACCAGGATGTACTCACCTTTATAAGTATGTTTTGGAGTAAAAAGACTCAGTAGGTTGAATGGCTTGAAGCCTAAGACATAGCCTTACAGGAAAAACAGGGCAGAATTTATTCAGTTGTGTTTGACACACTGGGAATGTAGGAAGTATGGTTTGGGTTCTTCTTCCTCTTGAATGAGAAGGTGCACAAATTATTCTTTGGATTCCCCTCAACACACACATGCAAGCTACTGTTGCCAACAAACAAGCATCTTTGCTCTCCTCCCCTAACTTCTCCAGAAATAGAACTATTTCTCAAGACGTCTGGCAAAGAAAGTAACTTTTAGAGTCCCAATGTCCATTTACCTTTCAAAAGCTATTTCCTTCCTGTTGTGTCCTCCCTCTCCCCCCTTTTTGATTAGTCTGAAATTATACTCAGAATCTCAGAATACTGTTAGGGGCAAAAGGAAGAAAAACATTTATTTATTGTTAGGCCAACTAATATTTTGGCAATCAAATCTACAACAAACTCACTAGTTTAGTTACAATGTTATTTGCAGTCATATCCTAACTTATGTAATTTTAATAGAAAATCTCACTAATAATACCATCAAAATTGTTACACATAAACTTCCCAGTGTCTAACCCTCTCCCCTTGTGTTATGCTCACCCTTACAATTCTCTTTTGGGTCCCAAGTTCACCACTGCTAGTCTTACTTGAGTGAAATGGAGTGGGGCTTAGGTAACAACAAGGCAGCAGAGATCAGAATTCTTCTTGGGGAGGAGTGTGATGCTGGTGGTTGGAGGCTCTTCTGAAGTCTTGTGTCTGCTTTGGATTATTATTTTTGTACATTTTCTGACACATTCTGCTTACTCACACTTTCTGCATTGTTACCCAGTTAAAGTTCGGCTATCTCCCCACATAAGCTATTAGTTAAAGTAACACAATACCCCTCACAATGAACAGAAAAAGCTAATGCTTGCTACTCAGAGACCATGTACGCTTGCTCAGACCTTTGTTATCTCTGACATTCACAGAGTGAAGCTCCAACAATTGAGGCAGTAGTCACCTAACTGCTAGAAAATTGCTACTACAGCTAGAAGAAACTAAAAACAGCTGAGGTCAAAACAAGACAAGTCCTGACACTGTGTACTGTCAGGTCAATAAATAGCCTGTGGCCTTTTACTACTAATGGAAAAAACATGCTTATTCCAAATCATATTTATTTAAACATATGCATTTAATACACCGGTCATAACTCTAGCATTTTTCTCACTGAAACCAACCAATGAATTTTGTAACAATTTATTCTAGCCATACTTGTCCTAAAAGAATAATTTGAATTTAAATTCTAACAAAACAATAAAAGAGCAATTACCTTTAACAGTATAAAACTAATAAAGCTAGTCATAACTCCTTTAGATTCTGAGAAGTTGCTTAACCCACACTAAACACTGTAACATTAGAGTGAGTGATAGAAAAATATTACTGATTTTTAACAAGAAAAGAACAAGCAAATGGACTTTTGAATTTTTGAAAAGAAACTGCTGTGAAATATACCCTAATAGATATTTCAAAACTCTGCTTTCTCACTGTATGCAAAAATTAAGACTTTATGCTCATTGCCAATATGGAGAAGAAAATAGGCAAGAATGCAGCAAAACTGTACTCTCTTGCTGTCAGTATGTCATTATTCATTGTGAGAAACTGTGTATGAAATCAGTGGATGAAATGTAAATGAAAGGATGTGTTAATACCTACGTGTTCGAGATAAGTAAGATGAAAACAGTATTCAAATGATATTTCATTTTAATTGGATTCTCCTTGTCAAATATTATATGTATTCCAGTATATTCAGAAAATTGACCATATTCTTTGAAATTAGTTTAGCAGTTTAAATATCAGACTCTATTATAAAAAGTCTGTTCTCAGCGGTAGCTTTATTAACTTGCTATTTTTATAAAATAGATTTCAATTCTTCAAATAAGATTTTACTTTCCTGCTTCAGAGCATGTAAAAATTTCAGAATGGTCTTAGAAAATTGCAATATTTGCTGATTAGGAAGAAGAAATGGATGAACTCTTCTTTAAACAACAGAAAGAAGCCTCACATTCATAGGTCTTGGTCCTCATGGGGAATTTTCACCACCTGAAAATTCACTTTCTAGAATGAGGTGACTACGTTGGTGGATAAGGGGAGAGCAGTGGGTTTTGTTTACCTTGACTGTAGTAAGGCTTTTGATTGTTCTCCCACAACATCCTCACAGACAAGCTGGCAAAGGATAGGTTAGACAAGTGAACACCAAGGTGGACTGAAAATTGGTTGAACAGCTGGGCCTAGAGGGTTGTGATCAGTGTCACAGATTCTAGTCGGAGGCGAGTGACCAGTGGTAATCCCAGGGGTAGGTACTGGGGCCAATGCTTATTAGCCTCTTCACTGATAACCTGGACAATGTGATGGACTACACCCTCAACAGATTTTCAGGTGATATAAAACTGGGAGGAGTGGCTGATAAACAAGATGATTGTGCTGCCATTCAGAGGAACCTTGACAGGCTGGAGAAATGATCTGACAGGAACCTCATGAAGTTCAACAAGGGGAAAAGCAAAGTCCTGCACCTGGGGAGGAACCACCCCCAGACCAGTACACACTTGGGCTGACCAGCTGGTAAGCAGCTCTGCAGAGAAGGACATGGGGTTCCTTGTGCGCTACAAGCTGACTATATGTCAGCATTACAGTCTCGAGGCAAAGAATGCCAACAGCCTCCTGGGCTGCATTAGGAGGAGGAGTATTGCCGGCAGGTTGAGGGAGGTGATCCCTTTTCCCCCTATTCTGCCCTGGTGAGGCCACATCTGGAGTTCTGGATCCAAGTCTGGGCAGATTGGTTCCTTTTTCGTCACTTGCAGTCTTTAAAGGTCGTACAACCCATGCCAGAAGTACTTGCATATTGCTTACGGATGAAGTAATGCATTTGAGTATTATACAGCTTGATATCTAAAAACTGGAACAATTAAATAATATGCAGTACTGTATTAGTGTAACCAACAGAATAAACATGTTGTATGGCTAGCTAAACACTCTCCGTTTTAATGCAAATAAATGGGCAATGTTATAATTTACGTGATGCACATTCTGGACTGAGGAAAGCCTGTGAAATTCCACAAGAGTCAATAGATTTATGTTGATTTGTATCAAGTGAAAATCTTGCTATGAAAGGACTAATACTTTATGCATGAATATATATCTACACTACTTTTTCAGACTCGCTGAAAAAGCTGATTCTTTCATGAGCGTGTTCATCCTAATACAACAGCAGGGTGGTTGGTTTTTTTTCCAGTCAGGCCACGTTACCCTGACAAAACCTTGCTGTCTGACAAAAGCAGTTGAACAGTAAGGTCAGTAGCAGACTGAGTACTAACCTTTGTCCTTCTGTTCATAAACAGACTGAAAACATGGGTGACTAGTGGAATGAACCTTTTTTGTATTTACTTCCTCTGAGTCAAACTAAAGGGCAACAGACAAAACATCTTTGGAAAGGGACATAATTTTCTAATTTTGGAATAAATATATATATAAAACTCAAGATTTTCTGACTTTTTTTCCATTTATTTAAAAACATCACAACACACAAATGGTTAATCATTACAATCCTTAAAATGTCTGTTTTTCTCCTTGTAAAATAGAAGCCATCATGAAAATAAGAATGATAGGTGGTTGAAGTGATAATTGCATCATTTACATGCGGCGAAATACTGTGGAGAACTACCCAATTCTTTTGTCATATGAAAATGAATTACATGATTAAGAAAGGAAATGGTATTTATTGAAATATTTGTAAGAAAAATGTATTGACACTGAGAATTGTATGTCATGTCAATATCTAACAGTACATAAGGGCTATAACATGGCTTTTTATTTAACATGGAGAGGATGAGTATACAAAAAGAAAGACGGTTTAAATTTTGTTATTGTTTTCCTGATTGTTTTGTTTTCTATAGTCTGAATGCTGCTTCATGGCTAAGATTTTTAGATTTTTTTTCTTTTTAACTCTTGGCATGCATTTTAAAAATATGTTGCATGATTCCAGCCTACTGGTACCATAAGGGTTTTGATAGCTTTCTAGGTTGTCTCCTTTGCGGCAAATTGTGCTCCTGTGCTTGGATTTCTTGTGGCCAAAAGAAAGTACTCTAGCAGTTTCTAAGCAGCAGAATAGGCTACAGAAAAAAAATGTTGGATATGTTTAAAATTAAGCTTTTTGTTTGAGCAGAATGAAGTTGATGATACCAAAAATTAAAAACAAACACTACAAAAACCCTAAGGTTAAGAATCGGGAGTGGAAGACTCCAACTTTCTGGTTAGATGAGGCAAATCACTAAAATTTTCACTTAGGAAAAAAATAGGGTGAAAATACATATCTAGAACTATCATTCAGAATATTTAAAGAAGTTTGCCTCCTGTATGTAGACAAATTCTTTGACTAAAAGTTTATTATTCTTGTCTTTTTAGATGGTAAAATCCTTGGCACAGATGTTTCACAAGTTTATAGATAGGTTATACAGTAGGGTAGGGCTCAGTTCATATAAATATCCAGTCACTTTCTTGTAAATAATGCTACTTACAAATAATGATGTTTAGGAGATATTCCAACAGTAGCACCTTTTCCCTGATGTCAGAATTTAAAGACATAAAAACATCTGGAATTTGAAAATCAGTACTCGTTGCTATAAAGTGCCTTTTTTTTTTCCTCCTCCTAAAAAGAAATCTAATTTTTGAAGAGCATTATGTTTAAGGTTTTCATCTGTAGTAGCTTCAGAATCGTCTTCTAATAATCTCTCATAGAAAAATCAGAAAAAAACGTGGCTTATACAAATTTTGAACTAAATTGAGTCTGCAAATTATTAACTGGATGAAGGGGGAGTGGAGCAGGGAGCTATTTTGTTTTATGAGAACACTCTAGTACAGCCTTAAATAGGAAATTGCTATTATTCTCTCTATTAAGCATATAATACATGAAAGGAATGAAAAGGAGGAATCATGATGTTCCTCACAATTAGGTTATTCACTTTGGGAGATATTTATTTTTATTACTTATTAATACATTCACTACATTTCAGTGACTGTTTCTGATGAAAGTTACAATAGATTTTTTTTTTCCATTACTGAATCTGGGGGTTTTTTTTCCTTTTTTTTTTTTTTTTTCTCCCTAGGACTCCATCAGATGAAATAGTTCAATGCCAGGGCTTTCTGCAAAATCCCTTTTATAACTTCTTCTTAAATTCCATCATGCACCGTATAAATTATTGTTCCCCTTGATAGATAAATAAAATTTTGAATAGGTTTTTTTTTTTTTGAACAATTTAAACACATGAGCTAAATCTATACTTTCTTGCTGAGTGGACTGTATGATGGGAAAAGCACATTTATCTCTGTAAGTAGGGTGAAAATAATTGATTGGTTTAACTTTAGTTTTTATATAGTTTTATATTTCCAAAATGACATTTCACTAACCATTGCATTCCTGGTATGTGTTAAAAGAAATAAATAGTTAATTTGTCTGTGAGAAGGTGACCTATATCCAGAAAGCATAGCTTTTATTCATTAGTACAAAATTCACTCCTTATGTATATTTGCCAAGTGGAGAAAAATATAGACTGCCAGAACCAAAAAAAAAAAAAAGAAGAAAGGAAATATAAAGAAAAAAATATCTATAAAGACCTATAAAGCCCTCTAGAATAATTACTTTTTGTCAATCAAAATCATTGTCCAAAAACCAAAATCACCTTGGGAAGTTATAGAAGATCATCCTTAAGCCTTGTAGCAACAACTGTGCTCCAGGACACACCACCATGTGTAATAACGTGATACAGCTTCAGAATCATCAAGGTGTAAAGTCAGATACAACCTCCTGGTGACAAAGGTCAGGCAAGGACTAAGGACCTGAAGTTAAATGCAACCCCTGTGGCAATGGGCAGAGGGCACATGGCTGGAGGTCACAGATGTGGTTTCTCACTGCTCTTTTTTGCAACGCCGTGATTCTCCCAGCAGTCTGATCCAGGCTTACCCAGTTGCACTGCATCAGAGCTGGCCTTGAACACTGGTAGCCAAAACTCTGGCAGAGGGTGGCATTTACAGAGCAGGATTACAGAGAAAGAACTTTACAGCCTGGTCAGGGCAATTAGAGCCTGTTGGTGCACTCAGGGCTCTAACAGATTCTCCATTAGCATTGAAAATTGTGTAAAATGTAGGATAAGGCATTTCATTGTCCTTTGTCATCCTAGACCCAATATGTTTCTATTGGATTGGCAAAGAATTGCCGGTGCACAGGTGATCACTGCTATTTTGTCGTTGTTTCGTTAGAATGATACTTTGCTATCAGAGTAGTGAAAAGGCCAGAGTTCGCTGCTGATGAATGTGTCCCTATTGCCACTGGCCTTGTCCCGGGACAGCCAAGATGACTGTGGGGCTGACAGCTGTGATGGAGAACTTAAGGACTGTAAGGCCATACCATTCTGGACGGGCACCTGGAATTTAAGCCAGGATATCATGGGGGATTTGAAAAGGCATTTTACAGCTGTGGACAACGGAGTTCAGCCCAAAGTATCTAAGTGTGACCTTCACAACCAGATTAGTAGTTGAGAGTAAATGTTTATTGGATAGATCACATCATTGTTACCCAAAATAAAATAAGATAAAGGAAAAAGAAAAACCAAACATACTCTGAATTTTGTCACTGATTTTAATAAGAAAATAATACAAAACTTTGCTTGAAAATAAATCTGATTAATTATTAAGGGCTAATAGTCTTCCTCAGGTTGCTCAGTTTCATATCAAGCCTTTCTTATAAGATGACAGAAGAAAATTGCAAGCAAAGATTGGGTATGACCAATGTTAAGCAGAACCAACTGAAGAATATAAAGAATCAGGATAGTATTAGTCTCTCAATAACTTTCATAAGTAGGTACTTAAAGAGAAGATGATTTTGAAAAGGATTTTGTTGTGTTGAAAGGAAAATAGAAGGCTAATAGTAGTTTTCAGATTGGTTTCCTTCCTTCTAACATTTTGACTCACTATATTTCACCAAGAATTTTGTTATTTCCTTTGAGACAGATATGCAATAAGTAGAAATAATTCTTTATTTAAAGAGGGGGATAATTTATACTACCTTTGGTTACAGATATATATTCTATATAGCAGACAGAGAAGACAGAAGCAATAACACGCGATCTGCCAGAAGTCAAACTACTGCTTATGAAATAACAAACTTTAAATAAAGCAAGCTGTCACAGAAGCCTGACCCCACAACAGCACACAACTGTGACACTATTTGGTCTCTTGCATTTCTAGAAAGAGAGAGTAAGAGGGGGAGGGGGAAGTACTGTTGTTTACAATCATAAAAGTATCTGTATGCCACAGAAAAGCTAAAAGGCCTACTGAGAATCTGAAAAGTATTAAAATAATGCCTTCCAACTTCTCGCTGCAGAATAGGGAAATACAATAGCTTTCTAACATTTTCTGTTACTCGTGTTTACTTACAAGGATCAGAGGTAACCAATGCTGATTGCATGAACTTACATGGGATTACATCATTCAAATATATTTTTTGATCAGGTAAGTAATACCCTCCTCCCAAATCAACAACAGACTATGGATGAATAAATCCATTCGTTAAGCAAAAGGCTAGTTCAAACCCTACTCTTTCCTGATCTTTCAAAACAGCTTATCTCATCTGAAATGTCTCTCTTTTCATCCAACTGCCCTGAGGTTTTCTCTGAAATTGTTATCTATTCTTCTGCTCCTGACTACTTCTATAGCCCTTTGCTCTTCTTCATTTTTGTCCCAATTTCCTGTCCTTTGTTTTTGTGTACATCTTCATAACAGCAAACATGTTTTTCCCCATGTTCAGCCTTTGCAGCTGGATTTTCTCATATTCTTTTTCTCTGTCTCTCAAGTCCATCATTGCTTCTCTAATGTTTACTGGTAACAGTGAATGACAGAAAGGCAGGAAAATTGAAAGAAGAAAATTGGTTTTCTTTTCATTTTCACTTTTTTTTTTTGCATTTACTTAATAGGAAAACAGTATGATCATACTCGTATCTGATGTGTGTAATTAATTTTTAAAATTTATCAAAACATGATAAAAAGCACACATACAAATACACATATACACATACACATGCACATATACATATGCATATACATATACATATGCATACACATATACATACACATACACATATACATACACATACACATACATTTAAAAGTTTTCAAAGTACATGAACACTGCATCTATAATGACATCTATAAAGAAGTATCTTTATACTGCTTTTTGGATGTATGCAAATGGTGTTTTTTCAAAACAATACTTCCCAAGTAAAATTTTGTGTGATAAATGAAGGTATACACCAATGTATAATGGTTAACTTATGATATAAAACTTTGGACAATACTTTATTAAATTTTAATAAATAATTTCATTTCAGTCTCTTTAAAAGATTCTCTCTTACACTGTCTAGTATAAGAATATTTCCAGGCACCTCAAGGACAGTGGAAGATATCAGATTTAAATATCTTTAAGTAAACTTTTTTATTAGCCCTTAATTTTGTATGTATATGATAAGCAACTTCAGATAAGTATTCACATGCCAGAAAGTTTCATGGGTATATTTTCCATGTTTGATAAACAAAGCACTTCAACTTTTAAACATCAAAAGATGTCTACATATCCCCTTAAGCACTAAGCCCTGGAGGCAAAAATATGCATTTTTATTTTCTCCTGGTTCCTCTTCTGGTATTTCTGCAGTTTATCTTTTGTTACCTAAGGATTTAACTCAATGTGCTTACAGTAGTAGAAAGAAATGGAGCATTTTGTCTTATTAGAAACTAGGATGCACATACTATGACTTTATGGGAGCTACAGTAGTAGTGTCAGCTGCAATCCGCATGTTTCAAATGCAACTTCTTATTTTATAATGGAAGAAGTTATTCATTCTATTAAAATATAACACACCCATGGAGAAGCAGGAGGGGGGTACATAATGAAATAGTACATAGCATACATGCAGTGTTAGTGCAAGGCTAATAATTCCCATAATTTCTACTTCTTCAGACCCCTCTCTATTTTCTTCCACCCAGTAAAAAAACAGTAAATGATTCATTGACTCTCACCTATCTTATTTAATATAGTAATGGAACCCTTGACAAGAATGGTCAAGAAATTCCAAAAATAGACAGGTTGAGGCAGTAAATGGTAACACATCATGTTGTATGCAGATAATATGCTGCTGCTATTGATAGCAAAGTCAATTGCTAACCTAGTCAGAACAGTATATTCAATATGAATCCTGATTGCCCTGAAGATCAATATAGATAAATCTATACACAAGGTGACAGAGATGTGAAGTATAAAATTTGAGTGGTTTGCACTTTTAGATTTTAAATGAAGTATATGACAAAACAAATGTAAATACCCAAAGGTTTTTTCTTTTGCTTAATTTGGCGAAGTTGCACTGCTCACCTTCATCCCTTCCCCTACTTTCAAGAAAAGGGACAAAAAGAAAGCGCTGAAAATGGAATGACACAAAATCAAGTTTCTTACAGTTTCTAGTGCAGGAAAGATTGATGCAGTTTGCAAAGTCACCTTCACATGATTTTTATATTTGTTATGGTTGCCTTGTCTTGTCTGCTTCTCAAAAATTGTCAAAGATTATTAAAGATTATATCTGAGAAAAGGAAAGTGGTCTCTGTTCACTGTTAGATAAGGTTAGAGATGGGCTGTCCCTTTTTAAGCGATCTCACTGGGCATTTGTGCCTCAGGGCATAATATGTCACCTTCATACCTATATATACCATTCTATGCTTATAACACACATTCTGAATTCCTAATGGATCGTCAAAAGTAGTGAAGATGCATTTAGGAGCTAGTGAAAAAATATATTTATTCTAAGAGATGAGCAAAGTGGAATAGACTAGCACAGAAGAGAAGTGCAGCTTTTAAGTAAATGTGGATCATATTTGATCCTTTGTGCAAGGGTTAAATTTACTTCTGTACTAAAGATGTGGAAGAATATGCCTTTGAATTTGTTTAAATCTACCCAAATGTCAATAGGGAAAATGTTACAGCCAGTAGAAGTCTAACTAGTGGTTTGCTTGTCAAATCTATCTAAGAAGTGTCTCCAATTAATGATAAATATGGTTTTGTTGAGTGAGTTAGAAAGAACAGTAACTGAGCTCTAAAATTACACTTTTCTCCTTCACAAAGGCTTCTACACTCATCAGCCCAAGAAAGAGGTCCTCACCTGTGGTACTGACCGGTACACATTGCTCAGGGCAAACCCTCTTTAAGATTAATTATATCCACGCTGATACAAAGGACTTGTCTCTGAATCTCTAGTGGGTACCATGTAGTGCCACCGTGAACTGTGCCACTGTGTGCCTGAAATACATGTATGTGTTGGAACTGGCCAGTGTGTGAAAATGTGTTGTATGCCTTGAGTGTATTGCCATGGAGGATTATGGAGATGAAAAGAGCCGAACCCAATATATTAACCCTACTGTCTTTTCAGATGGGTTTTTGGATGATCTTTGTTTTCAATCCTGGCCTTGAAGCTTAACAGCTAAAACAGTCAAAAATTGTACTAGGGAAAAATCTAGTGATTGATTAGTATCAGCAATCAGGGGTCTAATGATAGGAGTTCCAGGAGACTCAAATCTACCTACCAACCAATCTTAAAAGAGCATGTCATATCACCGAGTTACATTCAGTTCTGTGCATGATTATATACTTCATTCTACCGGCTATGCCTATAAGCTAAAGAAAAGTTGACGAATGATCTCTGATTGTGTATTCAACTAGTTTGTATCCATGATGCGCAGAGCTAGCTACTGCTACAGCAGGCTGACTACATGAATGCTATCTTCCTTTGACCTAGCACTCCAGGTGTGGTTTCACCAGGGCAGAGCAGAGGGGAAGGATCACCTCCATCAACCTGCTGGCACCTCCTAATGTCACCCAGGATGCTCTTGGCTTTTGCTACAAGACTGTATTGCTGGCTTATGTTCATTTTCTTGTCCACCACAAAACCCATGTCCTTCTCTGTAGAGCTGCTTTCTGGCTGGTCAGCCCAAGTGTATACTGGTGCATGGGATTATTCCTCCCCAGGTAAAGGACTTTTTGTTTCCCTAATTTGAAATTCAGCCTCTCAGCCCATTTCTCACGCCTGTCAAGATCCCTCTGAAGGGCAGCACAACCATCAGGTATATCAGCCACTCCTCCCAGTTTGTTGTTTTTTATCTCCAAATTTACTGAGGGTGCACTCTGACTCATTATCCAGGTTACGAATAAAGACGTTAAACCATATTGGCCGCAGTATCGATCCCTGGGGTACACTACTGGTGACTGGCCTCCAACTAGACTTTGTGATACTGATCACAACTGTCTGAGTCCAGCAGTTGAATCAGTTTTCAATACACTTCACATACCTAGTCCTTACTTCATCAGTTTGTCAGTGAAGATGTTATGGCAGACAGTGTTAAAAGCATTACTGAAGATGAGATAAACAACACACACTGCTCTCCCCTCACCCACCAAACCAATCATCTCATTGTAGAAGGTTTTCAGGTCAGTTAAGCTTAATTTACTGTTCACAAATACATGCTAAATACTTCCAATCACCTTCTTTCCCTTCCTGTGCTTGGCAATGTTTTCTAGGTTTATTGTCTTCATCACCTTCCCAGGGACTGAGGTTCTGCGGATCTTTTTTGTTGCCTTTCTTGAAGATAGGAGTTACCTTTGCTTTTTTTCCGGTCTTCCAGTCATTCTTTCTCCTCCAGTCACTGTGATCTTTTAAAGATGATCAAGGATGGCCTCGCAAACGTGACAGCCATCTCCCTCTGCACTTTTGGATACATCCCATCAGGGTCCATGGATTTTTATATATTCAGGTTGTTTAAATGTCTTCTAACCTGCTCATCCACCCACAGGCATATGTCTTACTCCTGATTTTCCCTCTGGTCTCAGGGCCCAGGGATACCTTTACCATTAAAAACTGATGCGAAGAAGGCCTTGAGCAACTCGTCCATTTCTACGTCCTTTGTCACCACATCACCCACCCCATTCAGCAGTGGGCCCCTATTTTCCTTCATCTTTCTTTAGTTGTTGCTATACTTGTAGAATCCTTTCTTGTTGTTCTTCATACTCCTTGCAAGACTGAATACCAGCTGTGCTTTGGCTTTCCTAACAGCATCCCTGCATGCTTCAGCAGTGTCTCTATGCTCCTCCCAGGTCATCTGTCACTGCTTCTGCCTCCTGTGTGCTTCCATTTTAAGTCTGAGCTTTGTCAGGAGCTCCTTGTTCACCCATGCAGGCCTCCTGCCCTCTTTATTTTATTTTCTCCTCATCCGTATGGCCATCCTTGAGCTTGGGGGAAGTGATCTTGAGACTCACCCAGCTTCACTATAACCCTGTCCTGTCCTGTTTCCCACGGGATTCTTACAAGGTGATCCCTGAAGACACCAAAGACTGTCTTAAAATGACCATTTATTGACAAGATGTTTACAATTACAGAATAATTGGGAAATATTTTCCTATATATGTTCTAATTAAAAGTAATGGGAAAATGCATCATTATTATACTTTGTGATAATGCTCACAGACTGCATTCTGATAGGAAATGTAAGAACAGACAATTTTTATCTGACAAAAAAACCCTCCACCACTTTCTTATTTGTACAAATAAAACAAATATACAGGAAGAGGAGAAACAAAGGGACACAATCACCTAACCAAGCACATAAGTTAAACCAGTGTCAGAGAATGGAAATAGTGTATTAATAGCTTCTGTGTCAAACTGAAATTTCTTGTCTATGAAATAATTTTTTTAAACACAAAATCAAGTTTAAAATCAGGAAAAAACTCTCTAAATCTACTTTTTGACAATAAAAAAACCAAAGAAATACCACTTACTCAGTAAGATTTAGCCATTAAAGTCAGATTTTAAAGGTATTTATGGAGCTGAAGAAATCCTTAGAGATAAAACACATTTGAAAAAGCCTGTACATGTTTAGGATACTTTAAAAAAATCTACCTGTAAAGTTGGGAGCCTATTCACACTTACCTATACCTTTAATTTTAAAGAGAGAAGTGGTACTGCAGCAGTGCACAGAATGTATTTAAAGATATTTTGCTGGATTTCAGCTGAACTTCTGATATGAACTACAAACACACTTAAAAGAAAACACATTGAAAGCTTCTTTCAGATTTTAAGATCGTATTTTGAATAATGAAAAGCTTTTTCCCATATAATTGAGGTATAGGGAAACAAATTAAAAAAATGTGGAATTAAATTTGAATGGAATTGAGTAAAGCTGATAAAGCTTTACTCAATAAAATAAAAATTAGTATATTTTTATACTATGTAAGACATCGTGAGTGAAGTAAATTAAGAAAAAAATTTTCAGTTCTGCAAAAAAATACTTGAGCACCCTCTCAGTTATAATTACAACAGACTTGAGATACAAGGCCACTGTTTAGAACACTATATAAGGAAAAGTTGAAATAGAAGTATTCATCTCTACTGAATGGTTCCCCTACTAGCAGGAATGCTGGCTTTTTAATGATAATCCTTAAAATAAGATTTCGTTTAGGGACTGAAAATACAACATGACAAATAAATGAATTTAAAACAAATCTAGATCAAGACCATAGGATTTGAATCTCAAGCTTGTTTATACACACACACACATAAAACATTAAATGAAACATTAAACTACAAATAATTAATTTCAAACTTTCTTTGGACAATACCAAAAAGTCAATAAAAATGTGCCCTTCTTTCCTCCTTTTTGGGTACCTTTTACTACTCTTTTTTTACTGAAGACATCAGGAAAAAATATATATTAAAAAATATTTATGTAACTGCTGTGTCTGCAGTTATAACTCTTCCTTTATCCAATATAGTAGTATAGCACTCAATGCAGAAAATATGAATGGCTGACTGCTTGGTTAGGTCCTGCCAGAGTTTAAATATTTTTCCCTCATTTAAATGTTTGTTAAGAAGACTTCTCCAGCCCATGTCAAGTTTTAGATTCAAATAAAGAGGAGCCAATCTCCTAATATTTAGGACACTCAGTGAGGATGAAGATGTTTTCAAGCTTCTCCTTTTCTGAGAGTTTTGTTGGAACTATTCCACTTTAAAATAAAATTTAATCCTGTCTACTGGTTCAGTGGGGTCTGACAGATGTCAGCTGCATACTCTAAGTGATTCTGGCAGAATAGATACTGGATAGTATTTCCTACAAGAGCATCACAAATTCTAGACTATCAGCTAGTTAGATTTTGTTGTTATTGTTGAAAATTACATATAACATTTTCAGGTACAGTTTGATGTCTGATTTTATTTTCTTCTTAGAGACTATTATTTTCTTATTTTAATTTCTTATTTTCATAGCAGATTCTTTGTTTCATGACCTATTCTATCCTTGAAAACTGCTAAAACAGATCCTGGAAGCAACATTAGTTGTAACAGAATGACAGTACTGTGTGGAAAAAAGGAATCTGGTTTGTTTGTTTGTTTTTCTTTTTCTTTCCTCCTTCTCCGTTTTCATCTTCTAACCTTGTTCACATCATGGAAAATTTAATTCAGGAAAGTGCATATGAAGATGACACATACTCCCAGGCAGCAAATGGATTAAAAGGCCAGACCTGTGAGTCCTTAGAAATTTGTTAGTTTATAAATGTAAGTCTGCTAAATATCCTACCTATTTTACTATATTTTGAATTTTTGCACATGTAGAATGGTGCTGTGAGTGTGAATCTGAGAACATTAATCACTGGTGCTGCAAAATACATGTACTCTGTCTTTTGTTATAAAGATCCACTCAGCCTTGTATGTCTTTCCTGACTGTGTTAGAAAAACTGGAAGTAGATGAATGCTGACACAGCTGTGATAAATCAGTTAGCTCTATTGCTAAGAGAAATTGACAGTGGTATAAATAGCCTTTACAAATTCTACATGTCCTCCAGACTATCCAATAAATATACCCTAGGTAAAAATATCTGTACTTACTTTTTGATTGCTTACTAAAAAATTGTGGGTTTTATCTGCTTCAACAAGTGACTTTAAAGCAAAAACTGTGGATTATTTTACACTTTATTTATTTGCTTATTTATTTATTTAGAGTTAGAGTCCTACAATTTGAAAGTAAATAATATAGAAGTGTCTGTACTGTGCCCCAGGCACTTTAAGCAAATATTGAAAAGGTTGGCTGCAAGCACAAGTCCTGAAACTGCTCCCGCTCCTGAAAAACATTCTTCAAGCAACATTAGAGTGTTGTATGGAAAGACACAGAAAAGAGATTTTTCTTTCTCTTGGACAATGGCTTTTTTTTTTTTTTTCTGAAATAGGAGAATTTTCTTTTTACTTCAAACTATAAATACTATGAAGGGAAGGGAAGGGAAGGGAAGGGAAGGGAAGGGAAGGGAAGGGAAGGGAAGGGAAGGGAAGGGAGGGAAGGGAAGGGAAGGGGGAGGGGGAGGGGAGGGGAGGGGAGGGGAGGGGAGGGGAGGGGAGGGGAGGGAAAATGCTGATGGAAATTTAGTAACACAGAACTTAGTAACATGGATACTTAGTAACATGGTTTTGAAAAGTTTCCAACCGATACAATATGGTATGGGTAATATTTAATGGTTGGACCTGATGATCTTGGAGGTCTCTTCCAACCGGAACAACTCTATGATTCTAATATTTTGCAATTTTTTATATAACAATAAATCTCACTCCACATCATCCCAATATTCTTCTCAGTCTAATGAACTCTTATATCTAGCTAAGACCCAATGTAAGTTCTTTACTTAATCTTCAAAGCACTCAGTGGGATAAGAGCAGATCATCTCAGGGGCCTCTTTGGCAGCCAAAATTGACCGTGCAATGTGTGCAGCTAATATTTGTGTGAAAGCCACTCATTTTCTTATTCAAGGTCTAATGAAGTCATCAAAAGCAAAGTGTAGACCAGAAAGAGTCTGATCTTGTCTGTTCTTACCTAATCAATTCACATCATTATAATCCTTTCTGTTAAGTGGCATTGATTTAAATGTGTCATATATCTTCATGCTCATGTCTAAACTAGTAATAGGACAAAATTATGTTCTGCTCTACTCCAGTGATGTCAAGAACACATAGGGAAGTGTCAGTAAAACATCTGACAATGTATTCTAGCTCTTTTTTCTTTTCATTTCACCATATATTATGGTGTTTGGTTTTTTTTTTTTTTTTTTTTTTTTTGCTTGCCATTACATTTCAGATTCTGTTTGGTTTTAATGGGAATTGTCTGCAGGTTGAAATTTTATATTTTTGGATCACTTTGCAGATAAAACAAAAGAAATACACCTTGCCTGAATAAGATAACCTATTTTAAAACTAAACATCAAGGTTCAATAAGTAATCTAAGTGCTCAAAACAAAGAGACAAGCAATTCCTTCTCTCCAGTGCCCTGTACTTTCATTAAATTATGTATTATTTATGTGTAGGAGATGAAGTCTTTTCCCTGGTGGATTAATTAGTACAAATGGCTGGTTTTGTAAACTATGATTTTTTATTATTATTTTAGATCAAGCAATGCCTCATTTAATGTTGTATTTTTTACTGAGTAGAGGATTTTCATACGAAAAATGGACAAAAGCAATATAAATAATACATAATTACAAGGGCTTTGAGGATTTCTTATACATTCACAGACTATGTTATATTTTGTGCAGAAACTCATTTATCCAGGTTAAGGAATGGTTTGGAAATACAGTAAAGTTCTTTCTTAGATGACTGAACTGACTGATCTCGGTCAAAGATTTATAGTCAGGTGTTAGTCGAAGTGTTAATCACTTATTAAATTAAATGAAGTGTTATTTATATCTCTTTCAATTGATAAATTGTATATTTGTATACAATGAAGAGAAACCCTTTTGACATATATTGTGCGAATTGGTATAGTACTTATATAGATCTTGTTTAGCATAACTTGCTCGGCTTTAGTAGCTAAATTTGCTGAAGCCTTAGGCCACAAGCTGTGAACTTTCACCTAGATATGTTGAACTTTTACCTCGTTAAGTCAAAGAAGGCCTCGGAGCAGGTTCAAGCTGGAAGATAAGGAAGCTACAATCATAAGCAGAAGCTGCAGCCTTAGAGATAAGAAAAGAAACGGCTCACCTCGAGTCGACAAAAGGACCCAATGAAGAACGGGAAGACCCCAGGCCCTAATATTACTGTTGGTCTGAACTTTGCGTGAGGGTTGGGGAACTTAGATTGTAAGGGTATAATTGCCCAGGGATTTCTTTGTTCAGGGTCCCTCTTTGGAGACACCCAGCTCAGGCTGTAGCGCTATGAATAAAAAGTAATTTTATAGAGGAATCCATTTTATCAAGCCAGTTTATCAATTCAGCGGAAACATAGAGTCAAACCCTGTTATGGTGGCTGGCAAACATGATTTCCTTAACACATCTAAAGTAGTAAAATAACCCAGAATATTGCTCATTAAAAAAACAGTAATATGTTTTTTTGGTCTAATTTGTCATACTTCTACACAAACTTTTGCAGTAGCTGGTATGTATATGTACATGTTAGGTTTAATGTATTATCTAATACGTGTTATTTTTCTGTCTGAAATAGAAAGGAGCAGACACCTCACTTTTTGATACATGTGGACATGATAGACTTGATATATAGTTGTGTCTACAGTAAATTCAGTTCAGCATTTGGATGAGAATAAAGATCATTACACATCAAGAAAATAATCCATACCATATCCCTTTTCTACAAGAACACATTTCTCTCTCTCTTTACTGCCCTCCTTTCAAAGTCAGAATTCAGTCTGGTCACAAAAACAATAAATGTTTATTAGCAAGACACTCCTCCCGGGCACTGGCTTTCCTCCACTGCCTTTTTCTTTATTTTTGTAGCAGGTTGTTTCCCTCTAGGCTTCTGAAATCAGGAAAGCTATTTCATTTTTTTAAAGTGACTTCCTCTCTTATGCTCACTAGTTTTGTCAGTCTCATGCCTTTGATGTCATTCAAACCTGTGTAAACTGAATAACATGAAATTTCTTTCAAAATAAAAGAATAAAATAAAGATAGTGCTGAGTTTACTTTGGTTCAATAGCTGACTTTTTCCTCTTGCTAATAGAATGTTTCATCA
Source organism: Phoenicopterus ruber ruber (assembly GCA_009819775.1). NCBI lineage: Eukaryota > Metazoa > Chordata > Aves > Phoenicopteriformes > Phoenicopteridae > Phoenicopterus > Phoenicopterus ruber. The sequence goes on along the minus strand of CM020215.1, from coordinate 180,377,101 downwards.
ATGATGTCGTGAAATAATTCTGAATCCTTTAAACATGAAAGGATTCAGAAAGCAATTCTGGGAAATGTATTGATGGAAATGAGTCTATTTCTGGCACAGACTTTCACCAGTTCTAAATTCAGAAATGGTTCGGGGAATTTTCTGTATCTCTGCTCACACAGGCAGTTAGTATGCAAACAGTTCCACTGACTTCAATGAGCCTCCTTAGGCAAATAATGCTTGCAATACAATGACTTATGTCAATACTGCTAAATAAAAGAGGGGCAATATTTGTTCTTTAGCTTTGAGGCCAAGACAAATGCTTTGACTCTACTCACATGACATAACATTGATTCTGGGTCTCCTCTGGATTTCATACGACATCCCTTTATATACATACACATACATGTACACACACATACATGTACATGTACACGTATTATTTTCCAATTTAAAATGTTTGAAATGTTTTAACATCTGTGTGGGAGCTTGCCAGACTGATATTTCGTAGCATGACAGAAAAGATATGGCCTGGGATGGAGTGAAAGCATGTAGAGATGCCTGAGTAAGCGAAGTGTGATGGAATAATTTTGGAAGACTGGGAAGTCAAACAAGACCAATTTTGTCTGCACTGCCTATTGGGAGCGTTCCTTGGTACATGCTGTCCCCTGAACCAAGTTCAGTTATTTTCTGGCTTCTACAGTTATGGGTCAAACCTGTATCAGAGAACGTTTTAACAAGCTGTATGGACACTCAGCAGTCCAGTGATGGAGTTTGCTTTTGATCTGGTTTTATTTAGCAATATGGATATGTCATTTATTTCTAATTCATCCAAATGTTTGTGCATGTGTGTGTGTATTGTGTTCTGCTACTCCCTACAGGCCAGTTTAATACCAGGTGTACAGTTCAATTGATTATTGCAAAGCAGAATCTTTTTATCATTCTGTCATTTACTCTTGATGTTATTTTGAAAGCATAGCCTGTTCTTGAAATTTTTTTGGGTACTGGTAAAATACATCAATAACTACCTCAAAAATATGTGACACAAAATAGACTATAGTATTTAAAAGCACTTTTGAATGATTTTTTTTGCACTAAATGAGCTAGTGTATTTGGAAAGGAAAAGACCGTAATTTTGTTATAAATATCTACTTGTATTCCACTAGTGATTGGAAGAAAAAGGAAAGTTAAGAAAACCATTCATTCACTTAAGGGTTACTTTATTGAGTAACAGTCAAAACAGGTGAAACTTCCACAGATAAAAAAGGCAAAGAAGCACAGAGGCACTCTAAGGGAAATTACTTTTTTATCCTCAGAGTATTTCTACTGAGATCAGTTCTGGATCCATGACCTAAGTTTTACACTTAGGTTTTACACAAAAGGCCAACTGTCTTTACGAGTAAACAAGTATTGACTACATGAAAGTTTATTCCATCAGAATTCAACATAGCAGTTTTCCTTATGAAGACCACTTATACAGGCTTTGCCTTGAGACTGAAAACTTAATAGCATCTGGACATACAGTTCATCTGGGGGGCGGGGTGTTATCCCAGCACTGCATATAAAACTAAATAGGCACATTCATACATCTAAATCAAATATTTCCTACATACTTACCTAAAAGCCTACATAAATTCTATTTTTCAGGATATGATTAAGAAATTCTAGGAGATAGTGTGCTGACGCATTATAGATACATTTCTTTTTTGCCAATGCGTTATTATACAAACATGAACAGAATGATATGAAAACTCTTTTTTTTTTCCGCAACAGACTGGTGCACAAACTGAATCTATTCTAAACCTTTTATTTCCCTGCAGAAAGAATTTTATCAAAGATAGCCAGTAAGCATTAGCAATGACAGCTGGAATGGCTAATGTCTGGCAAAGTTATAAACAACTAAAATGTTAGTAATCTCAGTAATAGGTAATGATGCCAGCCTAACCTAAAATGCATTACATTTCCTGTGTAAGATAGTGATGTTATAAGATAGTTATAACGTAGTGATGTTTCAGCTCTTACCATTAAGGAAGTACAAATCCTACATTTAGTTATATTGACATTTGGTACCAATATCTAATATGTTTTCAAACATTTTTCCACTAGAAAAGACAATGTGAATTTCTTTAGGTAAATTTTAGATTTAGTAAATTATCTGAAAGTAGGGGGGAATGAGATAGCGGTAAACAGTAAAGTAAGAAGAAAAACTTGCCATTGGACTGTTATGCGTAGGCATCCAGGTTAAGGATCAAACACTTCCTCTAAAGCCTTTTGTTGCACTTGCATGTAACTGGTCTTATCCATTACTGTCATCTTATTCTCCTTTTTAATAATCAAGTTTTGTTTTGGTTTGGTTTTTTTAAAAAGAAGTAGTCTATTTATTACACTTTCTTCATTTCTTTCTCCAAATTTCTCATCGGTATGTGTCCTTAAATAAAATGATGGCTTTCAAAATAGTACTCCCTAGTCTTAGTTTTTATTCATATGAAGAAAATGCCATGTATGATGGTATCACAGTTTTATGTCTTTGTTTTCATTATGGAAATAAAATCCAAAGACAAAATATTCATTACTTATAATATTGCCCTTTGTTGAGTTGCTTTGAGCATAACTCATTTCTGTCAGAAAGACTATAATTAAAAAAAAAAATCAAAATGTATTCTTGCACCTTTTAGAAATGGAAATTGATTGGAAATCTTGTTTTCAATAGTACTAATCCCAGATTATTTTTTATATTTTTATTCTTATATTCCATATCATATTATACATCTCATATACTTCCCCCCCCCCGCAGGAAGAGAGCTATATAAACTGGTGAACAAAGTTTTTCAGGATACTCAAGGTCTACAACCTCTGTCAATGACTTGTTACATTTGATTATAAAAGCATAGAGAAAGATAAACCTATTACGTTCTTTTGAGAAATAATTCTGAATAAGCTCCTTGGCATAAATTTGGTGTAGTTCCATCAACTTCTTAGGGAGATGATGATTTTCTGTTTTAAAAAGATATATAACATCTGATGTCAGTGTAGTCATTTGCTCTGTGGGTAAGATCATAATTTGGTTTATTGATTCAATGAGATTGTTTATGTACTAGGCTCTTTAAAAGCCTACAGAATCTAAATCTATAGGCTGATTTTTGGAAGTATCAATTTTAAAAGGTGTTGATCATCCACCTGTTTTTTAATTATCAGTATTTTAGAAAGGGACTTGGTGTCTTATTTGGATCAGAAAGATACAAGCTTCTGATCCTTTAAGATTTTTGTTACAGATACTAAAGAGAGAAATACTGAGTAATCTCTGTACAGAGGGAAAGGTGCAAACTGTATTTTATGGATTCTCCTCTTCTTCCCTGCAGTTCACTTCAACATGTTATTCTTATAGTGCTTATAATTCTCATCAAGACCAGTATTCCTTGTGCTAGGAACTGTGCAAACACACATGGACAAAAAATAGGCTTTTGCTCAAAGGTCTTATTCTACAAATATGAGAAATTGGCAATGATCTACAGTGCCTTGTCCAGGCAGATGCTCATGGTTTGTTTCTGTCTTTGTGCGAGATTGTTTGGGTTTTTGTTCTGGTTTGTGTTTTCTTTTGGTTTTTGAGGGGTTTTCATCTTTGTTTTTAAAATAGTGGTTACTTATCTCCAGAGTTAAAGAAAAAGGTTTGTTCGATAGCTTGGTTTTTTTTTTTAAAAAAAAAAAAGAAAACAAAAAAATCCATAAACCAAAAAAACCCAAAACTCAACAAAAATTTTTTTGCAGAAAAGGAAAAGAATAATACAGTTTGGCCACATTTATAACTAGAATGGGTCATCACAACTGATTCTGGGCATCTTTACCCTGGCTAAAACCCTAAAAATATCAAGTCACTACAGCCTGTAAAAAATCTGCTTTACTGAATGGAGGAGAGACTATATTAACTTATCACATCTACACCATGACTATATGGACTGGAATTTATGTTATCATGAGGATAAACCCTCAAAACAATTTACTTACAAACTAAAGTCTATGTCACCGAGTCAAGGTCCTAAGTCCACCACTGAATCTTTCATGCAGTAATAAATCAAAGAACATGTGAAAAGAGGATTTGCCATAGACAACCAATCAGTCAATATAAATATTGGTGGTGAGGAGTATTTTTGCAGGGGGAGAGCCCTGATGCTAACCTAGGGCTTATACCTGAGATTGTGTCTTGGGCTAAATACCTTCTCCACTTCCTCTGGAAAAAAAAAAGCAATGAACTTTGATGCTCATAAAATGGTATGATATAACTTTTTTTTTTTAAACTTCTTCCCCCCCCCAAAAAAATCTGAAACATTCCTCATTGAATAGGGAATTTTCTTCTCTCTCTTAAGGAGTCTTCACAGCTGTCACCTTGCGTGGAAATAGCATAACAAACAGACTGCAGGTTGGACTGGAGCAGGTGGATAAAGAGAAGAATGGAGGAGAAGATTTGAATCTGAACGCGATACTGAGAGGACTCCAAGAACAAAACTGTCTGTTAAAGCCAGGAGGATTTGTAAAGACGTGATTCTCCTTGACAAATGCAGCTCGAAATGTGAGGTACTGAGCAGAGAAACAGATATGTTATATTTCATGTTAGTGTAAATCAAGAATTTATTTTCCTTCACTTGTCTTTTCTAAGCATTTCTAACTATGCTATCTTTATCAGATGCTGTAAATAAACACTTTATTTGCATTTTACTATAACCTTGTAAGTTAAAGGTAGTTTGAAAAAAACTGCCTCAGGTATGCCTTACCAAAGTTGTGCTGATCCATATAACTAGGTCACTGCAGCATTTGTACACAGAGCCCAGCACTCCTACCAATTTCCACAAGGAGGCCAAAGGGTAACAAGGTATATATCCACTAAAGCTTCATAAATCAATTTGAGAGCTAGTGTTATAGGGGTCAGGAGAGAAAGCGTCTTCAGTGATCAGTGATAACCAGAAAAAATCACCCACAACACTGTAAGTTAGTGGGGAATATTACTGAAACGAAGGATCCCAAAGGAGAATGTAAAAAATAGAACACTTTATTTTGATAATGCTGCAAAACTTTGAATTGTTTCTGTTTCAAGGTCACAAAACAGAACCCTTAATAAAATTGTCATTTCTATTGAAGTTGCTAGATAATATGGTTGACAATCGGGGACGAGGAAAAAAACAGATATATCAAAATACATAAATCCCAATCTGTGACAAATAGTAAAAGTATACAGTCCATTCATAGGTGCTGTATAGACCAAGCATATAGTGTTCCATTCCGCAGACCATCACTGAGCAACAGAGGGGACGACTGTCGTTATGTATAATCTTTGCTGCAGCACATTTTATCAGGTTAAATCCTCAGGAAACAAGGAAGAACAAGGAGATTGCTGTTTCAACAGAAACAATTGAACATGATTTGATGAGGACTTTTTGGACCAGAGGGTAGGGACAGATGGGTGAAGAAAGACAGTAATCAGGGAATCTGCAGCAGAAAAACAAACCAGAAGAGAAAAAGGAAATTTATATGCAAAGAGGTGGAAGTAATACTTTCAAACTATAGAAATGCAGTAGGAAGGAAAAAGATTTATTTTCCAGCCTTTTTCTTGTCTTTCTCATCCAGCAGTTCAGACTTCTTTTTTTTAATTATCTTGTTCCACTTAAATCAAATATAAATTTAGACATGAAGAATCACTGATGTCTTTTCACACATCCTATTCTAGAAGGAGAGATGAGAGTGTTATCTCAGGCTTTTGACTCTTCCTGTTTGTTTGTTCACCTGGGGTTTTTTTGTTTGCTTGTTTGCTTGCTTTGATTCCATAGCTTTTAAATATTTTAATCTCTAAATTAAGTGCTTTAGCATACAAGGTATTTTGTGGTAAGCAAAGGGAAGCACAGCTCTCAAATTCCCAGAAGCCTTGGACCACCAGAGGGGAGTTCTAAAGGAGTTACTCAGGACACAGTTTCAGTATAAAATAACCTATTTGTTTCTGGCATCCTCCTCTAGTCCTTGATACCTGGGAGACTTTTGAAGTTCATTTCGTGTGTATTGCTCTCAGCTGGATGAGAAGGGCTTTAATTCATTTCTTTTCTAGAGCTGAACCAAACTGAATAGTTTATTGGATCTGAAACTGAATATTCATCTTCCTGTGATCCACAAGAGAATTTGAAAAAGCAGAAAAATTTTCAACAAATTATTTTGATACTACCATTTTTCCCTCAAATATAGCTGCCTTTCCTGAAGATTGGCCTTGAAAACCAAATACAATCCAAGTCAACCAAGTATATCATCAAAAGTGGAATGTGTCAGAAGTAATATGTGAATTGATGTTCTTGTTGTCTGTGGCTTTCAGTATTTTTTTTCTTGGAAAACAGATACCCATTACAGTTTTTCTTCCATGATACCCCATGCAGAAATGTTATTCATTAGATTTATGAGACATTGCTGAAAAGCCATGCGAGTGTTCAAAAGAACAGAAGGTCATCATGTTTGACTGGTATGTGAATAAAAGGTAAAATAGTTGGTCATATCTCTATGAAAATGAGACAGATTTTACAGTGGATTGACTCTGTTCTAAGCAGTTATATCTGAAGGCTTTAAGTATTGCACAAGAATACCAATTTTAACACATAAGCCTTTAGAATCTATGTTGGGTTTACGTAGCAGTGTGTTGGTAGCAGGGAGGCTGCAGGGGTGGCTTCTGTGAGAAGACATTAGGAGCTGCCTCCGTGTCAGACAGAGCCAGTTCCAGCCGGCTCCAAGACAGACCCACCACTGGCCAAGGCCAAGCCGGTCAGCGATGCTGGTGGCACCTCTGTGATTACATTTTAAAGAGAGGATAAAAAATGTTGTGCAGCAGGTTTGAGAGAGGACTGAGAAAATGTGGGAGAAAAAACCATGCAGGCACCAAGATCAAAGAAGAAGGAGGGGGAGGAGGTGCTCCAGGCACTGGAGCAGAGATTCCTCTGCAGCCCATGGAGAAGACCATGCGGACACAAGATGTCCTCCTGCAGCCCACGGAGGACCACAGTGGAGCAGATAACCATCCTGCAGCCCATAGAGGACCCCACGCCAGAGTAGGTGGATGTGCCCTGAAGGAAGCTGCAGCCCATGGAGACCCCACACAGGAGCAGGTTCCTGTCAGGAGCTGAGGCCCATGGAGAGGAGCCCACACTAGAACAGTTTTTTTGGAAGGACCTGTGACCCACGGGGGACAGGTCTGTTCCTGAAGGACTGTACCACGTGGAAGCAACACATACTGGAGCAGTTCTTGAAGCACTGCAGCCCTTGGGAAGGACCCACATTGGAGCAGTTTGTGAAGGACTATATCCCACCAGTGTGACCCCACACTGGAGCGGGGGAAGAGTGTGAGGAGGTAGGAGAAGCAGATATGAAACCTTATGAACTGACTGCAACCTCCATTCCCCATCCCCCTGAGCCACTTAGGGGAAGGAGTTAGAAGAGTCAGGAGAAAAGTTGAACCTGGAAAGAAGAGAGTTGTGGAGGGAAGATGGTTTTAAATTTGTGCTTATTAACTGGAAATACATTAAATTAAATTGAGTCAAATCTGGTTTGCCCATTATGGTAATTGGTCAGTGATGTCCCTGTCCTTATCTCAACCCATGATCTTTTTCATTGTATTTTCTCTCCCTGTTCTGTTGCGGAGGAGGAATGATAGAGTGGCTTGGTGGGCATCTGGTGGCCAGTCAAGGTCAACTCACCACAGAATCACAAATATTTTCAATACAGTTAAAATGTTATTTCCCCCTCACAAAATGGTGTCAATAACCTTCTCACTTGCTGAGGAACATATTTTTTCTTTCTCAAAGGATATTATCAGGCAGTATGGTTTTAAATTCATGGAGATCTTAATGAGCTAATCCTTAGCTTCTATAAACTCATGTTCATTCCATGTAATCCAATTTTCAGTCCTACAAAACTTAAAATTATATACCTTACACAATCATTTGATAAGTTAAGAAGAATCAAAGTAAGCTTTTTTCAGAAGCACATGCATCAGTGTTTAGACTGTGCTTTGTATTGACACACATGAATATGGATTTAGCTGATTCCACTTTCACCCAGATGTTTCATATGTATACATATGATTCATATGAATCATTTAATGTAACTGATTTAATATTAAAATGACAATAAAAAGTATAGATTTTTTTAATAGTTGCCTGTTCATTCTTTAACCACTTTGATTTAACATGTCAGTTGCTCCATAACAGCACATATAACAGGGAGGACTGGGAGAAAGAGGGAAGAAGTCAGGTCCCTTAAAGAATATTCCACAGCAGAAAAGCTATAGTGTTTTTTCACATGTTGCCTCTCTCTTCCTGAACTGAGGTTTGGAATGGCTTACGCACATCGAACAAATACTAAAAGAGCTGTAGTTTGTTGACTTTTAGTATTGGATTGCTCTAATACTGCTACCAATTTGAATGCTACTCAACAGCTTCCAAAAGATCTGCATTTTGATCCAAATAGTGTTATCTCAGTCATTAAAGTTTTTAGGGCATAGGCTAGGGATTAATATCTATTGCTGCCTAGAAAAAAGGAAATTAATCTCACAGAGTATTTTAAGACTGGTTTTCATTCCTTGCTGGAAGAAAAAAAAAAAAAAAAAGAGACATTACAGAGTTCTGAAACACAGCTAAGATGCCTGGAACACTAAGCATCACTGAGCTTTGCATGTCTGCAAGGTTCATGATTCTGCTCTGAAGCAGGTAGGTCAATAACGTCTCAGAGTTTTGATGATCTTTTTCCCTCATCAGAATTCCTCTTCAGACCTGACAGACAGTTTTTCAAACCTATGACATTCTCCTGAAAAGAAAAATTGCCAATTCTCATCCACTTCTGCACCATCATTTCTCCCAGATCACTTCATAGCTCCCCAGTGAACCGAGGAAGATGTGTTGCAAGCACTGTCATACAATGAACCTTACAAGAATTTTGCATTAAGTTAATACTCAGCGAAACCGTATTGATTACGGTCACTCTATTATCTATCTCTGCAGAAGAATATCTGAGGCAAAGTACCCAAGATTCAGTGTTACCAGAGTTGTGAAACCATGCATCAAGACAAAGCAATGGTAACAGAGTTAAGAAAAAGAATCAACAGGGATCTCAGATTTTATATGGGTTTTTAATTTAAGTTAATTAAAAAACATTCCACAACTCCATTTCACCTCTTCTTTTTAAATGATTGCTCCAAAGGTAGATACATTAAGAAGTGTGGCATTTTCTTTCGAACAATAGAGTGAAAATGCCTCTTTAATAGATACTTTAAAAGATGGACAAAAAAGAAATATAGGGACGAAGCGATTAAATTCTTCTTGCCTAAGTCAGGTGCCTACATTCAAAACTCAAAGCAGTGAAGAAAATGCTCTTTAAAGAAGAGGCTCAGATCAGGAAGAAAAGTCCCTCCAAAGACTACCTTTTTTGGGCAGGCACCATTTTAATTTGTTTAAATAGTAAATGGGTTCTGAGTAATGAACACACTGGGAAAAGCACAAATGTGGTTTCAACAACTTTTCCCTGGTTAATAAAAGGTTAGAATCACCTCCATGCATTTTAAACACCCAAAAATGTGATAATCTTTAGAGTTTTCTGTTGATTATTTCTTTTTTTTTCTTTTTAACAAAAGTAAACCAGCTCTATAAGGCAATTTTGCACTCTGAACACCTATGAGACATAATGCTCATGAACAATTTTGAAAACAGCTGAATATTCAAATAAAAGCACTAATTATTTGCTTTTATGAATTGCAAATTATTACTCTGTTGAGGAAGGGGAGTGACTGAGCAGCTGAGTGGGAGTTTGGCCCTTACCCAAGGCCAACCTACTACATCTTGCTTACATTCTAGAGACGTGTTAGCTGCATGGATTGCATCTGCGAAGCTTGGAGTGTGAACTCTAAAAAGTTTATCTATTTCTGCCCGTGTAAGTTTGCCCTTAAAATGGCCCTGCAAAACAACCTCTTCCATGATGAACTGCACTGACAAAGTTTAACTCATGCATAGGCATTTTCTGTTCCCACATAATATACTGCACACGACAGCTTGACCTCAGAACTGTCTCTTTCCACCCCTTCCCCTTGTTCTTTCCAGCCCTTTCACAGAAATGCTGACTTACTGACTTTCTTTTTCCTGGTGACAGAGATTACTCATGTTTCAGTCAGTTCAGAGCTCTGCTTGCTGTGAGTGGCAGCCTGACTATGTGTGCCAATTGGCCAGCCTAATAAAGTAATTAATTTTTATTAATCTGTCATTTTTTTTCTTGAAATCCAAAGGAACTTTTTAATTTTGAGGCCTTCATCCTCTACAACATTTGATTGAAGTTGCTCAGTTTCAAAGCTATTCATGGGGAGATGAGGAAAGATAGTGTGATAGGACAGAGACAGATTAAGTCTTGTTTTCTTAAAAAAGCCACAATCTAAGGAAAAACATGTCAGAAGCTAGTGAGTGGAGAAAGCTGCAGCTAGAGGCTACCCCTTTCAGATTGCAAGTACCTTCCTCAGCCACGCGTGCGCCTTTTTCACAGCTCTTGATCCAGGGTTCAGATTTCTTCACTAAAGATTGATCTCTCAACTATCTTTTGTGTAAAACGTCATACTTAGAGCATTTAGAAAGAAAGTGGGACATTTAGGCTCCTTTTTTTTCCTTAGCCTAACCTAGTCCAAGACCATGCCTCTTCACTGACTTCCATAACCAATAGGTTAGAAACGTTATGTCCCCTCCTTGTGTGTCCTTTTTTGGGGGGCATTTTTTTTTTGTCTTATTATTTCTTGTCCGCCAAAATTAAGTAACTAAATGTCCACAACTTTACATTCAGCCTGAGTAGTAGTTTCCTGGTAAAAACATTGCTAGGATGGCAGAAGTTAAAGATTTTAATTCCTTTCATCTTGAAAGGGCACTGAACCCAGGAATCTTTGACAAAGGCAAAGATTCAATCAGAGAGGTGTTCTTAGAGCATGACTAATACACACTGACAGGATCAGACTCTTTACAAACTATCACTTACTTTTAAGTGCCATAACCATCAGGCTATAAGTTATTCATGTCTTCTGGAGTACTCTTCTATTGACGCTATGTGTCCTGGTTTCGGCTTTCACTATGCAGGAAAGAATTCAAGATTTATGAGGTTAGAAAGAATGCTAAGAAGTGAGTTTAGCTAAATATCTTTACAGCTGGAACATCGACTTCAAAGAAGGGAACTCTGGATTTTCAAGGCTTTTGTTCAGCCTGTTTTGACAGAGAAACATGGTTTATTTGATCATAAACCTTTTTTTTTAAACTGTATTTCATATCAACCAGTTTTGACAGAGATGTGAGGGTTCTAAGTTTGTTCTTTCAAGCTTCACAAAGCTTCACAGGTTAAAAAGAGAGGCCCTTGCAACTGGGAAAAAGACTCATGCAAGTTCAGTTTACTAAGCGCTACAGAATGAATTTAGGAGACAGAACTTTTAAACCAGAAGTGGATGAACTTCTGAGGATCCACAATGCTTTGTTTTCATGTGTCCTCATCTATACCCTCCTACCTTCAAGTGTCATGCTTTCTACCTTGATTCCTCGTTCTCCTACCTCCCCAAAATAAAACCTCAGTTACATGTCTCATATTTCTTGCAAGCTTTTCCTTTCTCTTCCCCATACCCTCTACATTTCAAGCCTCTCTAACATGGGGATAGAGCTTTCTAAGCGTCTGCACCGGCATCCTTGTAGATTTGGTGAAGCTTCATTGCCTTCACCGCCTTCTTACACGTTGTTAGACAGATGGCACCTTGCACTCCCAGTCTCCGGAATCTTTACTCTTTTACTCCTGACAACATTTAAACCCTCAGATTGAAATAGATAAGCTCTCAGTTGCAGGCCATTGCCACAACCTGAGCATCCACTACTCACTGGGAAAGAAACAAGAATGAGGTAGGATATATACCAGTTACCAGGGCATTCTTCAACTCTTCAGAGTTGAGACTATTTCACACAGAGAAGTATGACTAGCCCTTTGGTGATCTAATTTCCTCACTGTGGAAAAGCTTCAATTGAACACACTAGTGATGTTCACCTATGCCATGTGGGAGGCAAATCTTGGTGGTAACCTAAGTACCTAATTATCACTCAGGTTTTTAATAATGGCCAAGGGGATTATCTCATCTGTGAGTTCCCTTCTAAGATTTTTTTGAACCCTCTGAGTAATTTAAAGCAGATTTACCAGAGGATTAGAAATCGCAAAGATGAGTAATTTCGCGCTAGTTTCACAGCAATAAGTGGGTGGCTAGTGCTGGGGTTGAGGTCTGATTACTTTCAAGCTGTCACGCCACAGCCTTCACAAAGCTGTCATATTTCTCTGTAAAAAAAAACTAAAATAAAAATCCGCAATTTATTGCACTGAATACAAATTTACTGAAAATTTGGTTTATTAAAATTAAATTAATCAATGAAAAGACAGAAATCTGTAGGAACAAAGCTTCACTATGGCCAGTCCTCTGTAACTGGTGGGACACAGAGGATTGCATCCTGACCTATTAAGGAAGTGAATTAACTTCTACTTTTCTTTTAGGTAATATTTTGCACTTTTATTCAGTCACATTTACACGTCTGTCTCTATCTGAAAATAAATTAATTACTTTTGTTTCTCTATATATTTTAAAAACATAGGCAACTATCTTCATGATTTTAAGGTATTATGAGTAAATAGATGTCTCACTAAAATAATAGAAAGTTGATATTTAAGATTGGACCCTGTCCGTAGCATTTTCTAATGGCTAGTACTATGTTGTTGCACACTGAATGTGACTTCAGTTGGCGCCTACATATGGACATGCCCTTCTGAGGTACTCAGCATTTCCACCTCACAGTTTGGGGAGCTTAGATACATTAACCAAGTTTCTCTGTTCCTAACTGGGGCTTGGCAATGCCTAAACTGCAACATCTCACTCTTAGACACCTCTAACTTTTGCTAGATCTAGCTCAGACTGTCTTAAATGAGTAATTCACAGAGCAAAATACCAAAACCAAGGAAAGCATGCTGAATTTGGAACAGCTTTTTTGCCTCTAGAAAGGAAAATTTATGGTTTGAAAAAATTCCTGCCCAAAGTCTACAAGCCTGAGTCTCCTACTGATTTGCAGTTGAAAATGTCATAAGTAAGAGTTATATTAATATTAAAATCGTTTTACCACATCAAAGTGGAACAAAGTATAAATTAGTAGTATGATTTAGATGTGCATAGAATCTCCTGAAATAAAATTCAACTAAGATTTTTATTTCAGATTTGAAGAATTTTTTTTTCTGAAATGTATCCCTATTTGCTTTTCTTCTCCAGATCTTTTCCTTTCAAGGCTATGATACTCTAGTGTGGTATGTCCATGGAGTGCAGACTGTTCATGATATTCTTCAGTTGGTTATCAAGAAAAACATTGTCACCACTTTGGGATGATAAGAGTTCATTTAGATGTCTTAAGAACCTTCTTCTGAAGTCGCATATTTTGGATTTCTCCCCACCATGACAGATAAGTGAGTTATTAATATATTTTACAGTATCAACTATATGAATAACCAGGGAATTCACATGGTTAAGAAGCTTGATACAGCATACAATAGGAATTGCAAGTTTTTTTCCCCTCTAAAAAATGACATTATTTCTTAATTATTCCAAAGAAAACATGAACATATTTTCTTATTAACTGGTAATTAAATGACCATCATTAGTTTTCTGTCTACAATATTTTTCGAGAGCAAGTCTGTATTTCTTGTAAGATTTTTTAACAGTATTATCTGGGTGTATATTTCCAATTAACTCTAGTTAGATTTAGACTTTGTACAAGCAATCAAAATGGGGAAAAAACACACTCCATGGAAATAAAAGTAGTGTCAATGAAAAATTATTTCCTTTTACTTGTTTAATATACAACTTTGAATAAGTTATTTTCTTATTATTAGAAAAGCACTTATTGACAACATTAATATAAGACAGTAGATATAGCAATAGCAGAAAAAGATCTATTCTTGCCTAAATGTTCTCTTAGTCTCTTAATCACTTTTGATAGGGTTTTCTAGCCCTGCCCTCTGCCTCCAAGCAACTCATTTGCAAAACTGCTTTGGGATGCCTTCCTCTAATTCTCAGGCTGTACTCCATAAAGCCAATCTTGAGCCTTTTGAAATCAGCTGCACACACCTAGTAAACTTTATAGGAAAAGATTGCGCCATTAGCAGCTGCTATCAGAAGTTAAAAAAAAAAAAAAATAAGAAACAGAGAAATGAAGTCCAAAGACAAGGTGATGTTGGGGTAAGTAGCAGCATATTGGAGCTGTAAGGGAAATTTAAGAGGATTAGTGTAAATAGCATGTGTGTGCCTGGAGGTAGGAGATATTTTTTAAAGGTCACCCACAAATAAATGTTGCCAGAGGACTTGCAATTGTCAATATATTTTTGTCACTTGCACGCTGCTTGGAGCTCCACCTACATTTTCTGAAATCTCCATGCAAAAAAAACCCAAACCAAAACAAAAAAACAGAACAAAACAAAACATGGGAGCCTCTTTACACTTTCAACTTTGATTTACACATTTAAGAGAATCACAATAAATATACAACAGATTAATGTAACAGTATAAATGAAGCTGATATCCAATCTTCTCTTCTACACAGCTAAAATACATAGCTGCTAGCTACTTATTGTCATATATCCTAGAATATGATTGGCTGTAATGTCCAATTATTTAGATGTTTTTTATCATTTGTAAGAAATTTAAAAATAGCATTTTTGAGAAATTCACAGTAATACATGACCAATCCATGATTGTCTATGGATTCACTAGTATTAGGTTTGGGTGTTCAGTATATGATTGTTCTATTAGTTCAGCCTAAATATCTTCGTTAAATCACCTCACAAAAATAAACTGAAAGCTGAATCAGGTCTGAATTGTGTTACTCTGATCCACTATGTGTGCCAATAAAAAACTGGAATTATACCCCACTTTCCTGGAACCAACTCTTAAATTATTTTTCTTAATAATATTATTTAGTGGGAAATAAAATACAGGTTACATTGAAAATTTACCTACCCACTTTCTTTGTGAACTACCTGTGACTCCACTCTGTTGAAGGCCTGTAGTCATAAGAGTCACAGGCTGCAATGAGGATTAACTTTTCTCACTATTGTGTTAGCATTCATGCCATAGAATTAATGAAGCTCATGCAGGAACATTTTTGATTTAAAGTATCTTGCACCATGTTGATAAGTTTAATGGATAGCCCTGACCTTTAAATTATAACACACATTCAATGAATCAGCAGAATAATAGGTCATCTAGCAAACATGAGTTCTACCTCCAGTATATAAAGAACAAACATCTAACAAACTCACATCTGACCATTGGTAAAATACTTCACACTGTACAAATAAAACATTTGTTTCTCCTATTAAAATGTCAAGCTTTATTAACTTGAAGAGGTCACCAGTTAGAGCTTCACACATATGCATGTTAATTTATTGTGGTACAAAATAAACAAGGGAATGTAACCAATATATCCTGACATAAATTTATAGAATCTCAAGTCCCCTGTTTTCAGGGGCATTAATAGCTGAATGTAGTTAAACATTTAGTTCCTCTAAAAGTCCAATGCCTGTGCAAAATATGAAGCCTGGCACAATGCAATGTGTACTGTGGGCTCACAGAGGCAGCATGTTGACCTAAAGGGAAGTTGAATAAAAAAGCTTATATTACATGTGCAAGTACGAAGGGACAGAAAACAGTTAATACTATTGAATATATAAAATTTTTTCTCCCTTTTCTAAATAACTTATTTTCTCATTAAGAACTCTCCCCTAGTGTTCACTGCTAATTACAATACCACCTGTAGGAAATCTTCTATTATATCAATACACTGCATTGACAAATAGGTGAAGGTGATTTTGTACAGAAACTTGTTTGTATGCAGTGAGACTTCGTTCCTACAACAACAGCAATAACAAAACGGTAAAAGGATGTGAAAACAACTCTGAAAGCTGAATTGTCCCTGGTCCCATTGCACAGAGAGGAGAGAAGCTGATGAACTTTCACCAAGTGCTCCCTGTAGGAGAACAGGACCATTTACGCTGAGACCCTAGGCTTAAGGGAAGTTTTTAAACAAAGAATAAAAACCTGGAAGACACAAAAAAGAAAACAGAAGATTAACTAAAGCCCCATAGCACCATTCCCACAGTAGCAAGGATAGTCTGACATGCCCTTAGTGCTGAAAAAACTTATTCTACAACTGTATACATTGGTTACAGTAATAATGTTAAAAGAGACAGTATTAAAACCTGTTGTACTGAGCCTTATTACTTGCTGAAGGTTTTTTTCCCCAGTATAGCTCAAAATAGAACACTAGAACTTCTTCTGAAAGGTTAAGGATTGCAAAAGGATATTTAGGGATGACAACCAGATGTATCCCATTTTTATCTCACTGATATACTACACATGATCAGTGTCCAAAAGGTTTTAGCTGTCAAATGTAGGATTCTGCTATGACTTATAATCTCTGTGAAGAGTACCTAAGAAAAGCAAAGGTAAGTGTTGTTTGATCTTGAGTGTGTCAGTCCTTTTCTATTTTTACACAGAGGAAATATTCTTTTGTTTGTCCCTAATACCATTGCAGAAACACTATACTATACCATCAGAAAAAGAATGTTTCTCTAGCTTTTTACAGTGATTGTGCAATAGCGACTTTGAAAATTGGCTATGATCTTTAAATTAGAGAGAGATTCAAACATTCTTTACCCAAATTCTTTCCAGATTTTCATGCATTTTGAATCTCAAGGGTAATAATCCAGGAATTTGTTGATGCTCATGTCAGCGTCCAACGCCTTTGACATATTTTATACTTTCTTGAGGTCAAGTAAAATAAAACTCATTTACATCAGATGAGGAGCTGAATTTTGGAAATTATGGAAAAGAACAAAAAAATTCTTCTCAATATCTTTGCAGATTCAAAATGCTAAGATACAGATACTCAGTACTTGATGTAATACCCAGGACTTTTGTAGTGTTTTTCACCTCAGGCATCTATCAAGAAGTAAATGTAGAATAAATCTTGTAACCCAGCCAAGTTTGCAATACATGCAACCTTCAATCTGTATTGATCACAGCAGCCTTCCAAGGTGGCAAGGGCATTATACATCATCACTTCCCTGTACCTTAGCTCTGCCAGTATTTTTAGCATGTGCAGAGTAATGTAAGCTTCAAATTTAACTTCAATATTGAACAGATCTCTCACACCATGGTGATGAGAGGCATATAACTGCTGATAAATACATTTGTGCTTCACTTGCATTAAGTCAACCTCACAATATCAGAAGAACATACTATAGGTGTTATTATCCCTCTTCTACTGACAAGGAAATGGAGTCACGAAGACATTAAATAACTTGTCCAAGGTCAATAACAAATCCAGAGAAACAGAGAGAGGTTTGCTGAAGAAGCAAAATGCATTTTTTGGCCCCATCATTAGAACCATATGGTGATGCATGTTTCCCCTTTGTATGATAAAGTTGAGGCCATGTGGCAGCACACCTATTTTTCGCCAGCCCCTGCTATCCTATTCAGATTGCAGCTGTGCCTACCCTGAGTGGTAGAGTTGAGATTAGTTAGCAATCATGACAGCAATTGTAGAAGAACTGGCAAGCATTCTTAAGAGACTTGTAGTTGTATTTGGTAAAAACCTCTTCTTGCTTTCCTGTCGGTAACCAGAGCCATAAAATCAGAATAAGGGACCAATTATCCTCTTTAAGTAACAATACTCTTGCTCTAGTGTCACGTACTGATCATGGTTTAATTCTCCATCTCAAATGAACCTGCTGCATAAGGAATTTAAAAAGCCAATAGTTACCTTTTATTTTAAGGCTATTTTTGTGGCAGTAGTTTCTGCTTAGATAGGCGATGTGTCATTTGTCAATTTCTGTTAGCCTTAGTCAGCCTGCGTCCTTGAATCGCCTGATGTTAATAGGTGTTATTTAGTACTACTGGCACAGTGAGTAAGCTTCGGTGTTGAAAGCCAATAAGTGGAGTCAAGAAGGAGAAGGGCAAAAGAAACTGCAGCAGGAGTAGAAAGAAGTAAATGAACCGACATCTCGACAGACATTTTATTATTTGTCTTTCTATTTAAAAATACATTAATGATGAATGAATTGCTAGCTAGGAGGTACAGGATACTAATTATCATTTTTCACTATCATTATTTGTTTAACTTATACAGGTAGTTATTGCTTTAGTCTGACTATTTAGAGCCATTTTCCTAACTGTAATGACCTTGGCATTAGAAATAGTTTACAAAATGACCTAGAAACAACTTTTTGAAGGCATTTTTGAACAATATGGACTGATTTTCTAGCTGTCAACATTTATCTATTTTTTTTTTAATTTATAACTTACATAAGGGGTGCTTTTTAATGTTCTTATTTTATTTAGTGTAATTTAATTCTAAATTAGTTTCATCTGAAGTATTCAAACTTCTAGATTCCTAAATCTTCTGACGCATGTGGCTGGATCCATAAAGGTAGATGTCTCCTACCCATATATTAAAAAATGTTGCAATTATACATTTGACATTCACACGTAGATTTTCAACCTGATCTTTGGATTTTGTGAATGCATTAAAAAAAATCTTTTCCTTTCAAATCACTGAATTCTTAACACCTGTCTCTGTGAAATGGACTTTTCCAGAGTCGTGTCAGATATTTAACCCTTACTAGTAAGTCTTACAGGGTTATCAGAACCACTGCTTGGAAGTACTTCACCATCCAAACGAGAGTTTCTTTTTCTGTAAATAACAAGGGGCTT
The DNA here is from genome assembly GCA_009819775.1 of Phoenicopterus ruber ruber. NCBI lineage: Eukaryota > Metazoa > Chordata > Aves > Phoenicopteriformes > Phoenicopteridae > Phoenicopterus > Phoenicopterus ruber. The sequence continues at coordinate 180,358,305 of CM020215.1, read as the reverse complement.
GACTGATATTTTATACTGTCCTGGAGCCAAAATTCCTTTCTTCTAGTAACCCATACCTATATTACCTTTATTATCACGAGTACAGATTTCAAAACATCACAGTTTTGTAACTTCTGTAAGTATTTTTCATGTCCTTGGTATTTCTTGACCTCAAAAAAGTATACAATTTCTTCAGTGAAGGACAGAAAGAATTTGGAGCACAACTTTTTTTTTTTTTTTTTTTTTTTTTTTTTGGTAGAAATGTAGTGCTTTTCTTATTTTATCCCTTTGTTTAACGGCAAAAAAATATCAGTGTAAAATAAGTATCTGCACTGATTTGATTGTGTATTACATACTCTGGGAGTCCATTTACTTCCATTTTGAGGAACTATTACTTTTCTTATCCTTCTTGTGCTATGAACTAATTGAATATGGGTGAATATCCAGTTCACTACTCTGTGATCACTGGCAGTGGTCTTGCAGACTCAACAAAACACCAAATGATTCTCCTCTTAATATGCTACTATTTACAAGATTTTTCTATGTAAAAAAAAAAACAAAACAAAACAACTCTGTCTTTCTGTGTGTTGTTATTACTATTGGTGCTTCTGAAACTCAGAGAAGCACAATAACTAGAATCTTAATGCACACTCCTCTTTCAGGAGACAAAAAATGGATGTTGGTGCAAATCAAATTCAATACCCTTAAAATATTTCTTTATCAAGTCCTCAAATCATTGTAATTAAAACAAAAAATGGTATTTTTTTTTCCGAGATAAATTAATTACTTTTAAATTACTGGGGATTTTTTCACCATAGAAATTCTTTTTTTGTTAAAATAACAGTTCTGCAGTCACAAAGAGACACAAAATTATCTGATAGAGTATATCTGTATGTGAATATTAATATAAATCCATAACCCCTCTTTTGTTCCTGAAGATCGTTTGATTTTACAGCCCTTTATGCCCTCCTTTCTTTTCTTTTAGTAGCCTCCATAATAACATAAAATACAGAATATTTAAACTATAATTTGACAAGTATTTAAGCCCACATCATCAGAAAAAACAAACAAACAAACAAAACCCCACAGTTATTCTTTTCTCCTGCACTTCCTCACTAGATCCTTACTGTTGTAGGCTGACAGCGTTTGTAGAGTCTGTTGAAGGGCGTAGTTCATGCCCTGGCTTCGGGGGAGGGGTATGTTTTGTTTTTCACCAGCTGGATCTGCTCCCTGACTCAGTTCACCGGGTGACAAAATAACTGTCTGTGCTCGTACAGCAGCATGGGAACAGAATAAAAGGCCAGTGGAGGGGATCATGGGACCTGCCTGCGAGTCATCAACTAACAGTGCATGAAACTATATCACTAGACAAAGTGTAAAAGTAGAGGGTCATTAAATAATAGTGACCTTCTATTTAAAATGAGGAAACAATAGACAAAGAGCTTGTTACCACCTGGGGGAACCAGGTCTGATAGGTCAAAGAATCTTCTCAGGAGAAGATGAACTTGAGACAGGATTTGTGACTGATCAAGAAAAGTCAAATAAGAAAGAAGAGTGGATACTACAAAAGCACCAGAACTGCTTAGAGCAGTGCTTTCTCTGCAATAAAAATGAAAGCTATGATGGGTTCAGGAAAAAGATATGTAAAAATCAGAAAGAACACTGACAAAAGATTAGGAAGAGAATGACATACAAATATTCCTTATTTAATATGTATGCTTATTTCTTTTAGACCATTATCAATAATGATTTTGCTATGAAGCCTTCATCTTATTTTTCAACTCTGTTGTGTTCCTTATGTAGGCTTATAAACTAGAGGATCTGAGAGGGATAGAGGGGCACTTGTGAAAGGATATAATTAAGTTATTTGGAAGTATTGAACATATGTCTGGTAGGGCAAGAAAATGGGTTTGGTCATGGGCTAGATACGTGATTTGGAAAGTCCCCATTCACAAACAGTGCACCTGATTAAGGTTTTGAGGGACACATAATGAGGACTAAGGAAAGTCAGAACTGGGGTTTACTCAGATCAAGGGAAATTTGAAAACAATCAGTTGAATTTTGGGACCCTGGAGACAGCATTAAATTCATAATTTGGATAAATTTAAACATGTGAATGTCATTTACAGCTTATTGTTCAAGGGAGTTAATTAATACAACTCATATAGCAATTGTAATGATACATGGGATTCTTTCAGTGATTTCCTTCCCATTGTCTAGTGCATCATCTTTCTCTAAAATTAGTATTTTAAATTTTATGTGTTAGAAATTATTTTGCTCTTGTGTAGTCTTATTCATTTGACTTTTTTAAAGATTTTCTGCAGCCTATCCTGTGACCTAACAACACAAAATCATGTTGTAATGACAATACTTAGCATTGTGTAATCACTGCTGATGAGTATTAATAGCCGAGATCACAGCTCCACTGTTGCATTTAACTGCAGTGCTTCATTGCTATTCATTAACGAGCTGAAGGCTTACAAGAGGGAGAAGAAAGAGGTGAATTCATTTTGTGTTGGATTTCACCAAGATCAGTAGTCAGAAATTTTCAATCTATAAGCATTTTATGTTTCCTACAGTAGAAAATATGCTGCAGTGCTGAAATGGGCATATTAGTGCTTGCAAAGAAATGTTACCTTTTGAAACTATCCAGGAACAATGATGCTTGCTTGAGTTTTACCTGACAGAAAAAAAAAATGCTATTCCTTATATGAGCAGTAGCTTTTTTTATACTCAAGAAACTGGAGACATAAAAATCAATGAATTAAATAGTGGTACTGTTGAGAAACCGCAAAGAATATCTGTTCAGCTGTCGCTTACATGCAACCTAGGGTACAGAAGAGAGCGCATACTTTAAAACATGAAGGAACCCAACAGCTAGAGGTCAGCAGCAAACATCTGTATTATTTTTCCTGAGGTTGAGCAAAGGAGATGTAGATATCCTGTAACTGCCCTGTTAGTCTTATTAAACTGAATGTAATATATAATTAAAATGTGTTTTTTCTCAGTATAGATGAAGAATGTGATTTTTACAAATGACATTCAAGAGATTTTAGTGAAGAAAACTTTCTGCTCTAATCCATATTGAGGCACAGGGTGAAGCACTAACACAACCAACTCCTTCATGTGCCTGCTGTGACTGGCTGTTTTGTTCAGGAAATATTCACAGACATGGAATTTGATTAAAAAGTCATTTATTCAGTATCTGGTTTTTATGTGATCAATTATATGAACCTTTGCATATTTTATTCAAATAGGCAGTTACAATTGTGTCTGGAAAGACAGAGTTCTCTCTAGCTTAGATTTTCTTTGACAGCTATGCAGAGTATTAAGATTAATGCATATATCTATAATGCCACCAGATGTCCCTTTGTCCTTCATCAGTATCTATTTTGTGCCGAACTATGCAAAACACTCCTGGGCACCTCTCCATGGTGTTTTTCTCTATGAATGCGCTCTGAAATTCATTAATGTGAAACTCATTTGTAACCCTAGCCAGATCTGAATCCAATTTTACAGGTAGAAAAAAAAAATAACTGAACCTATTTACTCTTAACTGTTTACAGGTCCTGAGTTGTGTCAGTATGAGCATCTCTATGATTGCACATTTTCTAAAGATGCTTATACAAACGATGTCTCCATTCAGCTTACCATGCCTCCTTTTTCTTTATGATTCTTCAGGAAAAATGTTCTGAGGCTTCATATCAGTAGTCTAGCATCCTCTGGAAGTCACTCACAGCGAGGAAAGAAAGAATGAGAATGGGAAATATGTTCCCCTGGAACCTGGGGGTGTTGGTCAACAGCTGGCTGAATATGAGCTGGTAGTGTGCTCAGGTGGCCAAGAAGGCCAATGGCATCCTGGGTTGTATTAGAACTAGTGTGGCCAGCAGGAGTAGGGAAGTGATCGTCCCCCTGTACTTGGCACTGGTGAGGCCACACCTTGAGCACTGTGTTCAGTTTTGGGCCCCTCACTACAAGAAAGACATTGAAGTGCTGGAGTGTGTCCAGAGAAGGGCAACGAAGCTGGTGAAGGGTCTAGAGCACAAGTCCTATGAGGAGTGGCTGAGGGAACTGGGGTTGTTTAGCCTGGAGAAAAGGAGGCTGAGGGGAGACCTTATTGCTCTCTACAACTACCTGAAAGGAGGCTGTAGCAAGGTGGGGGTTGGACTCTTCTCCCAAGTAACAGGCAAGAGGACAAGAGGAAATGGCCCCAAGTTGCACCAGGGGAGGTTTAGATTGGATCTTAGGAAACATTTCTTCACTGAAAGGGTTATCAAGCACTGGAACAGGCTGCCCAGGGAAGTGGTTGAGTCACCATCCCTGGAGGTATTCAAAAGACGTGTAGATGTGGTGCTTAGGGACATGGTTTAGTGGTGGACTTGGCAGTGTTAGGTTAACGGTTGGACTTGATGATCTTAAGCATCTTTTCCAACCTAAATGATTCTACAATTCTAAAGAAATATTTCCCCTACAGTTGTCATCCAACACTTCATAATCCAGAACCCTGTGCTTTACCAAATGGTGGTGAATATTCAAGTAAATTGAATGGGTTATACATTAAATTTATAGCTTTGCCTTGTAAATACAAACACTATTTAATTTCAACAAGGCAGTTAAAACTATCAGTACATTTTCTGTCTGCAATCAGTGTGTTTTATCAATTCAGTTGAGGAGAACAGAAATTTCCGTTAGGGATGGAAAGATGTCAATGCAACAACTGCTTGGGAAGTGTGTGTGCTGTCCTCACCAAAAACTCCCTCATTGGAAGTGTCTTCCTTCCCTTCCCCAAGTAGCTACATGGTTCTGCTCTGAGGAGGCAACACTGGCAAGTTGAAGAGGGTGTAAAGGTCAGTACGTCTTAAAGTAATAATGAAATGGTAAACTGATTATTATTACTCAAACTAATCAGTAAACTGGTTATTGTTTAATAGCTGTAGTACACATTGTTCTTTTAGGAAGGAAAGTATGGTTGGATATTAAATTAAAAGTGTCCTTAGAAAAGATATTTTTGAGGAGACATTAAATCATGAGTGTTCAGTATTCTGTATACTCATTCCATCTGTTTCTGACAACGAAGAAATCCGGATGTTGATGCATTAGTCCAACTGGAACCTGGAACTGTATAGAGCGTTTGCGTCTTGAGCACATACTCAGGACTGGCTGCCTACTTTGAGTTAGGGAAAGTTACCAGCACATACATCCGTTATCAGATACAGTCTATAACACTGAATGGTATAGTCCATAGTCATAGTCACAGTATGCTTCCAGGTGCAAGCTTAGCAGTTTGCGTGACTTGATGTTTGCCAGTCACTTTATAAAAACTTGCCTGCATGCTGGTAGAGATGATGAGCTAGTACTCTTGATTGATAGTCCATCCTGTGGTACAGTCTGCTGTCTGACTTCCCAATACACCGTGCAGTCACGATCATCTATCTGAAATACCTATTTGTCCCGAAAGCCAGGAACACTTTTCATGGGCTCATGGTCTTTACCAGATTTTATCCAGTTTCCATTTCAGGCTTATTAGTGAATTCATGACCAGTTTTCCTAAGTAGTCACACTGCCTAGACCAGTTCAGTTTAAAATGAGGATTCAAGGATGGGCCCAGACCATAACAAAGAACACGATTTATCAAATACAAATTCTTACCTGGGGATTGAGGAAAGCAAATTTCTGCCTAATCAGAGGAACTTGATTCAAGTGCAGTAAGAGGAAGTTAAGATATTCAGAGGAAGATGGCTTATATTAATTTGTAGTAAACTCAGATGGATTCAAAGAAAATAAATATCTGGTTTCTTTCGCAGCTTATGCAGATCTTTCACTGTGTTTTAGGGTTTTAACTATAATTCCACTCTCCTGCCACATACAATTTTATTGTTTAAATAAAAACTTCCTTACAAGATCAGGAAACGTCAATGTATATTTAGTCTGCTCGTAGTAAATCAGACAGGTACAATGATGCTGGGGGGGAGGAGATGGTACCACAACTGGGTTTTTTCTTGGTTTTTTTTCACTATCTATAAAGTCTAAGGACAGTCTCTCCCTCAGCTAAAGGGAGAGACTCATACAAACAAGCTTTTGTATGTGTTAGATATCTCAAGTATTATCACAAAACTTGGGAAACAGGAAGAGAGGTGAGGTTCACAGACTATTCCCCAAAGAGTGGAAGAAGACTTTGGCAGCTGTAGAACAGTTACCCAGCTGAACAACATTCCAGGTGTCCAGCAGGATTTCAGTAAGATATTTTTCCCCGTAATGAAGGCATTAAATAAGTTATGGGGTCAATGAAACTCTTAAGTTCTAGTTTTTAAAAGGTAGATGAATATTCATTCTTTCCCACTTCTATACACAAGGGGGGGGGGGGGGGGGGGGGAAGTCTATGGTCTTTACTGGATTATAAAACCTTAGTCTAACTTTTCCGTTAGAGAGATTGCTCTGTATTCCACATGGAATAACTTCAGTAATGCATTGTTTTGTATATAGAATAAAAAAGAAACAGATTAGTGCTTTAACTTTCTTTTAAAGTTGCTTCCCTAGAGCTAGCAATTGCTCCTGCAGTATTTCAAATGAATCTTTTATAAAAGTTTTATAACCCAGTCTATTTCTCAGCTTTGATTCTGCAAAGGTTTCTGTATTGAAGTGCTTTCCAAAGTGCCTTCACAGGTCATTTGGATCCAGCCTTTCATTTTGCTCAAGCCTTTCTCTGAAAAGGCAGTGGGTGCTATTTCAATAATATTCTGAATTCTAAATCTGCAGTTTGTCCATTGCCTGATTTTCAGAGCTTTTTTAAGTCATACAGAGATTACTAATCTTCAGTATGTTGGTCATTTCACCATTTTCCAATAAATCCCAATCTACTAGATATGAGATAAATACACATTAGCAGATCTTCCTTACTCAAAAAGTTAAAATGAGATTTTCACATTTTGTGTCAGATGTGTATTTACATCAGCCTTGTCTCTTATTCCATGCTTGCAAAAGGCAATGGAAAGATTCACACATCAGTTACGTATTGATCTTACTCACTTTGTCTTTGTTACCCAGGTCTGTCCTTTTACGGATTTTTTTCTTTCATATATGTAAAAGATTGTTATTAAGCCTTTTATACCTTCCTTTTTTACGATGATTACATCTGTCTCTTTAGTAAACAGACTTTATATCCTGATGGGATCCACGGATGGGATCTCCGTCTGTAAATTTAAGATTTGCTCTTTTTCATGTTACATGCAACATTTCATTTTTATTGAGAGTAGTGTGAAAATAAAGCCACTCAGAAAACCATTGCTCTTTCAGAAGCCCAGTTTTCACCTCCTAGTCCTCATGTGGGTTCAGATGTTTTAATTTAATAGGTACTTATTTACATATGTGCTCCAAGAGGGAAAGATGACCCACCTTCTGCCACTGAAGCCTTTATTCTTTCTTCTTTAGTTTATGCTCCCTTGATAGATTGCCTTCCTGCCCCCCCATTTGCAGTGTTTCAGTGCTCATTACCCATTTAGGTCTCACATAATTTTTTTTTTCCTCTGTACAGATAACAATATTTCTTAAATACAATTACCTTTGGGTAATCTTTATTATTCTCCAACCTCTCTGTACAGTTTAGCTTGTATCCAATATTTGAATGTAGCTCTGATTTCACTGATAAGACACAGCTATTTAATTTCCTTCCTGCACTTCAAAGGAGTGCTGTGAACTTAGAAAATATAAGGTGCGTGCATATAAACCCATTGCTTGTAATTTCCTCTAATGGCCATCAGAAGGTGATGTGTTTAAAAGTAATCTTTATTTGTATTTTGATATCTTTCTTCTCCCAGACACTTCCATGTTTTCTCATCTGGTGCTGGTTTCACACATTTCTTTCATCATAACTTTAAATAGCTGATAGAACGTTTTCAATTCAACTCAGGAACTGCAAGATTTAGATCTTTGCAGGCAGAATTTTAACATAAAAGTAAAAGCTGGAATAAACAGAGTAACACTAAGGAAAACAGTGCATTTAGGCTGTAAAATTGTTTTCCTTTTTCCAGCTGAGTACAGGAAGATAAGGAATTTTTCTGTATGTAGGATCTCATACATGTATCAGTATGTCACAAGAGGCAGACAAAACTACTAGTAGATGTCCTGCATACATTGGGCCTGCCTTCCAGGGAATGTCTTCCACCATCTGAAAGGACAACCAACCTCGCTTGCAAATGGATCATTGTTAGCAGTATATGTCTAGCAGTATAAGTTTTTCACAGAAGGAATTTAAGGATAACTAGGAATCTATGGCTTCTCTGAAAATTTCAGCTCCAGAAAATATAGGGAAATTTTATTTTCCCCTGCCTAAAGGCTTTTGGATAATGAGACAAGAGAATAAAAAGTAGAAGTAGCATAGAAATATGTACATAGGTGAGTAATTGTGTATAATATATACAATCTTTCCAAAGACAAATGCAGCTGCAAAATGTTGGAATTAGTAACAAAATAATTCTAAAATCAGACTGAAATAAAGAAATCTTGTACAACTTTCTGACTCTGCTCATTTAATTAATAACTATATTCCAAATAGCTCACTAAATGGAAAGCAGAACACAAGAGAGTTTGGAAGAGAAGATTGAATTATTCTTTTAATCCATATGGTTTAAATACAGTTAATCACAAGGTAATGACGACTGTTGAGGTAGCCCAGGTTGTGGCCTAAAAGACAGAGGAGATAATCAAATTAATTAGATCATAGAATCAGAGAATCATAGAGTGGTTTGGGTTGGAAGGGACCTTAAAGATCACCGAGTTCCAACCCCTGCCATGGTCAGGGACACCTTCCACTAGACCACATTGCTCAAAGCCCCGTCCAACCTGGCCTTGAACACTACCAGGGATGGGGCAGCCGCAACTTCTCTGGGCAACCTCTTCCAGTGCCTCACCACCCTCACAATAAAGAATTTCTTCCTCTTATCTGATCTAAATATACCCGCTTCCAGTTTAAAGCCATTACCCCTTGGCCTATCACTACATGCCCTTGTCCAAAGTCCCTCTCCAGTTTTCTTGTAGGCCCCCTTTAGGTACTGGAAGGCTGCTAGAAGGTCTCCCCGGAGCCTTCTCTTCTCCAGGCTAAACAACCCCAACTCTCTCAGCCTGTCTTCATAGGAGAGGTGCTCCAGCCCTCTGATCAGCTTTGTGGCCCTCCTCTGGCCTCACTCCAACAGCTCCATGTCCTTCTTGTGTTAGGGGCCCCAGAGCTGAATGCAGTACTCCAAGTGGGGTCTCACAAGAGCAGAGTAGAGGGGTAGAATCACCTCCCTTGACCTGCTGGCCACGCTTCTTTTGATGCAGCCCAGCTTTCCGGGCTGCAAGCACACATTGCTGGCTCATGTTGAGCTTCCCATCAACCAACACCTCCAAGTCCTTCTCCTCAGGGCTGCTCTCAACCCATTCTCCACCCAGCCTGTATTAGTGCTTGGGATTGCCCCGACCCAGGTGCAGGACCTTGCACTTGGCCTTGTTGAGCTTCATGAGGTTCACATGGGCCCACCTGTCAAGCCTGTCCAGGTCCCTCTAGATGGCATTCCTTCCCTCCAGCATGTCAACCACACCACACAGCTTGGTGTCGTTAGCAAACTTGCTGAGGGTGCACTCCATCCCGCTCTCCGTGCTGCCGACAAAGATTTTAAACAGCGCCTGTCCCAATACCAACCCCTGAGGAACGCCACTTGCCACCAATCTCCGCTTGGGCATTGAGCCATTGACTGCAACTCTTTGAGTGCGACCATCCAGCCAATTCCATATCCACTGAGTTGTCCATGCATCAAATTCATGTCTCTCCAATTTAGAGACAAGGATGCCATGTGGGACAGTGTCAAATGCTTTACACAATTCCAGGTAGATAACGTCAGTTGCTTTTCCCTTATTGACTAATGCTGTAACCCTGTCATAGAAGGCCACCAAATTTGTCAGGCATGACTTACCCTTAGTGAAGCCATGTTGGCTGTCACCAATCACCTCCTTATTTTCCATGTGCCTTACCATAGTTTCCAGGAGGACCTGCTCCATGATCTTGCTGGGCACAGAAGTTCTCCTGTAGTTCTTCCTTTTTTCCTTTTTAAAAATGGGCGTTATGTTTCCCCTTTTCCAGTCAGTGGGAACTTCACTGGACTGCCACAACTTCTTAAATAGGATGGATAGTGGCTTAGCAACTTCATCTGCTCGTTCTTTCAGGACCCGCGGATGCATCTCATCAGATCCCATGGACTTGTGCACCTTCAGGTTCCTTACATGATGTTGAACTTGATCTTCTCCTACAGTGGGTGGTTCTTCCTAGTCCCAGTCCCTGCCCTTGTCTTCTACAACTTGGGCAGTGTAGCTAGAGCACTTGCTGGTGAAGACTGAGGCAAAGAAGTCATTGAGTACCTCAGCCTTCTCCATATCCCAGGTAGCCAGGTCTCCAGTTTCCTTCCTGAGAAAGAGCACTAATAACTTAAAATCTACAGACTCTTGGTAGGCAAGATGTCTTGCATGTAATTTTCATAAAAGTGTAAACATCTTCACAGATAAAAGCATGTGCAACAGGAATAAGGCAGAGGGAGATACCAGTCAGTAAAGGATAAATCAAGATGAAGAGTCTGGATCTAGAAAATGAAGAATTGCAAGCAGTTAAAAGACACAGTTACAAAGAAGTGCAACCAACTCCCCCCCAAAACTGAAAATTTGACAAGAGCCATGACCAGGAATTGAAGTCCAAAATTAATATCAGCAGGATATTCAGAGAAAAACAGCAAATGAAATAATACCCATACACATGAAAGACCATACATTTCCTTTTTAAAATCAGAGAGAGAAGCCAGACAAAAATATTTGAGGCTCTGTATTAAGAAAAATTAATGCCAAAACTCCTGAGCACTAACTGAAAGATAAAAATCAACTGTTTCATAACGATTTTTTTTCAAGTCTGTTGAAAAAGGAAAAAATAAAGTAAAGCAAGAAGAAGGTTCAACAAATATTTCAAAGACTAGTAATGCCATTCTCTTTAAACACAAAACAAGTAATTCAAAACTCTGCTTTGTCTGACTAAGAATTCAATTTGGAAATGTTTCATCTTATGGTATTTCCTTAACCATTGGGTTATTGGATGTTTTGGCATGATGGATCTTTCTCTTTTTTTCAAAATATTGTCTTGTATTCTGAGGTAAACCAAAAAATAGTATTTTTGGTATTGGTATTGATTTATTTGCAGTAAAATATTCTAATTTTCTCACTACTTTTAGTGGTAATATATCTGAAGTTTAAAAAGAACAAAACAAAGAAATAAACAGAAAGATAGCATGCACACCTGTGTTTGCAAAGATGACCATTACTGTTTCTGTACAGTCATATACTCTTTTTTAATGACATAAAAAAAGATATGCAAACCAGATTTTCGTAAAGTTCTTTGATACGAAACAATACGAAAATTGACCATTTAAGGTAGGGATAATATGAAACACCTGTCTCAATAATAACAAAACAAAATTAAAGAGAAGGTCAGGATTATATGACTTCCAAAATATTCTACTGGCAAAAATGTGATAGTTGTATCTACCAAAAAAATATCTGTATAGAATAATTCTTTTTTTTCTTGCACTGTCAAAAGACTTATGAGAGCCATAGAAAAGCCACATTAGGCATTACTTTCTACATTCTTAATAAGAACATACTTAATCTAATTTTAGGAAAAATAGTGTCTTTATACTTGATCTTTCTTCAAATTTGCTTCCTACAACATAGCAGTGCATTGCTTCTATCAGTGGTTATATCTTTTTTTAGAAACAAATAGACTTGTGATTTAGACATCCTTACTGATACTAGTTACACTATTACTTGGCATAGAAATAAATATAATTCTCTGTGACACTTAAGTGGATCATGGTTTACAGCTCTGTAAGCTAGATAGATTTCAGGCACTGCTTAATAGTCATTTTACAATGCTTCATAGTAAATGGTGTATTTTTCTGCAGTTAAAAAAGCACTTATAAAATCTACCTATGCTTTCCACTAAACTTAAATTATTGTGTACTATGAACTGTAAAACTCACATAGCTTTCATGTGCTTAGCATTTAAAGAAGTAATGCTGTCAAATTGCAGTAGATATTATATTACATTGGAGAATATTAGCAAGTCTAGCAAAAACACTACAGCCACCATAACAGGGGAAAGGTTTTTTAAATAATGTAGCTAGAGCAGATCTGTGAATTTTAGTTAGAGGACCCGCTATGATATATATATGTTTACTGTTCATTGCTTAAAACCTGAAGGTGCACTTAAAACACATGCAGGAATAATTCAGTTTAGTTTCCATTAATTTATGGCCTAGGCTATTTGAATCTCAATGAGCATTTCTGTTCTACAGTGGCTGACTTCAGAGGGAGTAGAAGCAAGAACTAGTTTTACTCATCTGTATAGATTCCACTCAGTATTTAGGCATATTATTAATTGTATAATTATTTAGGTAACTAAGTTAAATCTAGAAAGGAATGCAGTGAAATTTGACTGCTAAAAATAGTTGGTTATGAGCAATGATACTTTGTTAGTACAGTGGTTTTAAGCAATACCATCAGCTTGTTTCCCTGTTAACGCTCTTTCAACCCTCTTTTTAACCTAGTAAACATAATGAAAATCATACTATTCAGGTTCTGAAGTTCTCTAATAATAAGCAGGTTGGGGGGGGGGCGGGGAGTTGTTGCTGTGTAGGACTTGTTGGAATGATGTTGTCCTTAAAGTTCTTGTTGGAGGACCCTAATCTCTACCTCGTATTGCCCCACTGTTTTCACTGTGAATAGGAAAATCATCAGTGAGTACTATCTTTTTCATATGGTTAAATTAAGTGAAAGTGTATGGTCAAGTCAGTTACACTTCCACTGGAAAAGATTGTTGCAATACTTGTTTAATAACATCACATATGAAGTATACAACATTTAATGTTAGGATGTAAAAAGCAGTGGAATGTATTTTTTGCTATAATGTACTTGTAACATCACTGAATTAATGACTCTTTTAATTATCAGCACAGTTAAGGTAACTATCGTATAGCTCAAAGTCATAGTTACTTCTCTACTGATTATCTAGTCTTATGAAAGTGAAAGCTCATTAAGTTAAGCAATCTGTGTTATGTACATTAGTTGTAGAACCAATGAATTCAATTCACCCATAAGTAACCTCTGAAACAAAAGGAAGTTTAAGGAATATAATAAGGTGTGCAGATGAATAATGTGTAACTAGCGTAGAATACAAAGTCTTTCTTAGAGAAATAAATCTTATTAAATTTCCCCAAATTCTAAAATCTTGCTAATTGTGCATTTAAGGCTAGAAGTTGCTACAAAATCTAAGATTCTGCCAAGATATTTCCCATGATGTCTTCTAGGCCATAAGAAAATGTTATTTGTGTGTTATAATGAAGATTTAAAAACAAATCAGTGTTTGTTAACTGACTTTGTATTTTAGCTTGATACTCAGATTGTATGAAATTCTACATTTTTTTACATAGCTGTAAAACTATATGTACATATATATATGTACTATATTTCCAATATACAGAGGGGGAAAACAATGAAAGTTAATGGAATATGAAGAACTATTTGTTAAAAGTCCTGAAATAGTACTTAATTAAAAAAATGAATATATTTTCTGTTTCTACTAAGATAAACACAGAGGGGTTTTTTGATTTACACTACTGTTATTTATCGACGTGTAACACAGTATGTTCCTGCAGACCTGCAAAACCTGTGACGGCTGAAAGGGATAGGTACAAGGGCTAGTAGTTCTTCCCACCCTTTTTAGTGCTTTCCAGTATGTCATGCATATTCCTGGCCATATGACAGCATTACATTTTCATCGTTTCCCCCCATTCATTCAACAATTGCATCTGATGGTATTAAATAATTACACACTTTTATGCCAGCATTTTAGGAATTATTTTATTGTTTGTTTGCCTTTTTTTCCCTTTCATTGAGACAAAAGTGTGCTGAGCAAGCGCAGCTCGCAGCGCAAAGTCTCACAAGGAGACTAGTGGTGAGATATTGTCTATGATGTTTGCCCTGACAGACAGTCAGTGTGCATGGTATAAGTTATCCCTCTGTGAAAAGACTAACATGAAGCTTTTCATCACCTATGTTTCCTCAGGACCTGGGTTTTTATCTTCCTTAGGATAATGAAGCAAAAATTGGTGCCAGAAAAAGCTAGAAAATTGCAAATGCAAAACTTCATCATCCCATTTGTGGGGATTCTGATACTTGGCCTTTCACCTCTACCACCATTCTCTCCCTGTCACAGTGAAAAGGGAGATAGAAGAAGCTACTTTTGCTTTTAACTTCCTGCGTTAAGCAATGTCAAACTGCACCTCCCCTTTCTTATTCCTGGAATTCCTATCTGAAGGCAATGAGGGAAGGAAAGTTTAACAGCATGCTGTCCCCTCCACAGACTAGCATAAAAGTAACTTTACTGCAGCTGTAATATCAAATAATGAGCACACTCTTTACATATTCTTCAAATGCATTACAAAATTGTGCATACAATACAAGGTTGCAAAGTCACTTTTGTATCTCAGGTTACTGAGAAAATTCATGATGTCTGCATCATGAATTTTCATTCTCTCCTTTTTTCCTAGGGTTGAGGATGTGCATGATGTTTTACCTAGCAGTAGTCTGGTAGTTGGCATAGAAAAAAGTTCTGAATATTCAAAGAAAAGCTAAAATGTTAGTGCTAATTAATGTATCTCTGAAAATAATTATAATTCTGCGCACTGGACTTTTGTTATCTGTAAGGGAAATATTAAAAGACTATATACATACTGTGAAGAGAATCAGAAGTATAAATAGTTCCATAAACTGGCATCCCTGTGCCCTGTGCCACAGCTGGCTGATATCTTTTTAAGCATTGTGGCTTCCTGCAGAGCGTCCAGCAGCCCCTCCAGTAGCACCTGGCAATCCTGGACATCTGACATCATTTCAGACAGACCTGCACAGATGTCTTGGATACTGAAGAGCATCTCAAATGGTACTAGTCACCTGCTTTATCAGATTACAGTCCTTCTTTGTGATTGTTTCTACGTTCGACCTCATCTATGCTGTACAACACAGAAGGTGGTGTGACGCTAGTGCTGGCTGGAGACATGTCCAGCACGGGGCAGCCCCAGCCTCTTCTCACAGAGGCCACCCCTGCAGCCCCCCACCTTGACACCTGCACCCATACATTGGGTCACTGAGAGACAATAAAAACAGATTATCCGGGTTTCTTTTCTCATTAGTCGTATTTAAGAACAAAACTACCGATTCTCTTCAGAAAATTCCCTGCTTTTCGTTATTTTACGTGGTGTCCTATTAGCATGGTAACAGCTCTTGGTGAGTCATATTCCTCAGCTAGGACGCGTGAGTTCGGAGCCTTGCTGAAAGTGTCCTTGCTAGGATGTGCCTGCAGAACAAGCAGATTTGCACTGGGAAAGCAAATGTGAGATTGGCAAGGACACAGGCAAACTTAATAATGGGCTAAGAGTTTTAGCCTTTGGGAAACAAGATTGTAAGTAAATGATCTCAAGTTAAGGTTGATGCTGAGGTAGGCAGGTATTGCCTAAAGAACTTCGTTACATAATATTCACTTTTCTACCATTGTAACAAAGTACAGAGAAAGAAATTAAACTGATTATCAGCTTCCTGATTACTATGTAATTCAAAGAAACCCTCTTGCTAGGTAAATACTGACATTGTAACCTCTGCTCAATAAAACATTGTTTAGTTTACGTTAACAGAGTTAAAACAATATGCTGGTATCCACATTTTTTAAATAATTCCTTTTTTTCAGCGATAAACCTATCGAAGATAACTATGCCTGTAAGAAGCTTATTTCCTGCATGAATAATTTTAGTGGCTTGATTACTTATTAAATTGTATTATTTTTTAATAGATAAGGTGAATCTTTGTTTAAAAGGACCTGTGATATCTGTTTAAGTCTAAGTCTGTTCTTAACAGCGGTTAAGAAAGTCTTGTCTGTTTCCCTGGGAACAATGTTAGATCGGTTATATATTTTTTCTTCTCTCAGTATTGCATAAAATACTTTGAATGTGGTTACATAAGCACATCAGCTTAATTTCCTACCTGAGGTTAAATAAGAAACATTTTGTATATTCTGCCTTGAACCGTCGAAGATTTAAAATCCTTGACAACACACATTTCAATGCCATAAATGATCATTTAATATATGTATATAAATACGTACATATGTATTTTTTAAAAAAAATTGTGATGGTCACAGAAGCTTCTGGAATTGTAATAAGCAGAGCTGGTGACATCATCTACAGGCAGCGCATTCAGTTAGCAGTTCTTTGTGACAGATTTGCGGGGACACATTTGTGTATCCATGGCGGTGGAACTGCGGCATCTGCCACAACATTCCCCTCGGTGCAATGCTTTAGCAGACCTTTTATATGAAAGAGGCAAGATCTGAACCATATGACTTCAGCTCCTGAGTGCTCTCTGAGAGTATGCTTTGAAGCTGAGGGAATTTGTAGCCTTGCAGAAAGCACTCACCAGCTTCCATGGTTGGACCCTGAAACAGACAAACAAGTTTTCAGGTGAGCAAGCAAGAACAGCTTTAATTATACCTAGGCCACAGCACATCTGTCAAGTGCCAGCGTATTTGTCGAAGAAGTGCTCTGTTCCTTAGAAACGAACTGCAATTTCCACACGTAGGCATGCTGACAGGTCTGTCATCATTTTTATTGTGGTCATATTCCTTTCTCTTTGCAGGGCCAGTCCAATGTGAATGCGGTTTTGTCATGAAAACATGATCATCACATTCGACTTACAAAGGAATACAATATTTTCTGAAATCTATTGGATGAGTTTGATTCGTCACTTTGTTTCTCTCACTTTATGTTTGAACTGCCTTCAATTTTAATTGATTGGCTATAACATAAGAAAATATATATATTTAATTATACGAAATACTTGAAATACTCAAATGCTAAAAATCCTGGAAATTTCAAATAAGTACAAAGGACTAGAAGTTCATATGCATGCCTCAAAAGCCTTCTCCTTTCTCACTCAGAAGTATTCTGCTTTTCAATATCAAATTTCCCTCTATAAACATACCATCACGATTTCCTTTTTACATTATAAAATGTGCAATATAGACCTTACTGTCAACATGCAAATACATTTTAAGATAAATACAGAATGGTGTTGGGTTTTCATTCTGTGAATAATGAGAGAAAAGCAAGAACCACAAAGTGAATGGGTTTTTTTAGTTAAATTCAGTAAATTCTGAGTTCTAAATAACATTGATTGGGAAAGTCACTGAAATTGTTCTACTGTAATTTCTTAATTAGCCTTCTTTATGCAAGTTAACTATAAATTAGTACTTCTTGACTAGATTTTGTCAGAAATAAGGTGACATTCAATTGTTAGAAAGGTCTGTTTAGCATCTTGAGTCATAGTGATACAATTTGCCACTTATCTCAAGTGTTATACTGTGGATAAAATGTTATTATTTTTATAGTTCCTGAAATATATGTTTCCATGGTACTTGCAAAAGATCTGTCAGAATTTAGGTCAGCTGTAGATTTCTTTTCATGTAGGAGATGTACTTAGAAGTACCATAACTAAATAGTACTTAAAATGTTGGGTTCTCGCCCTTTTTTTTTATTTTTTCCCCTGAGATATATTAATATGAGTGTTTTATTGAAAGACTTTCTGAATAAAAATATCAAGGATGTTAAACTTTTGCAAAAAGTTAACTAACAGAAAAGTTGAAATTGACAAGGTGTTTCTGTTTGTTTGATTTCCCCATTCTAGAAAAGAGAGGAATAGAGGAGAATAAAAAATTTCTAGTTTGTAGAAGTTTACTCTGAAGAAACAGTGGTAAACTCTTCTTTACGACCACCAAAGGAACAAGAAAGCTGCATACTTTGTATAAAGAAAGTTTCGGAATAGATGAAAACAAAGGAAAACAATAAAAACCTCAGATCTTTCTAGCTCCAAAAGCAGGAGAAGATGAGGATAGTTCGGAAAGCTGTAGAATCATTAGTTTTGAAGATGTGTAGAAACAGTTTAGAAAATAATAAGACAGGGAAATCTAGAGGTATTTATTTTACCTGAGAAAAAGGAGATGGCATAGATAGCCTTCAAGTTCTAACAGACCATCCACTGCTATGTATGTATTGGGTTTGGGACCTGTATGTGTTGGATTTGAAATTATCAGGTCTATACATGTCTTGCATTTTTATAGTATCTGAGTATCATCTGTTTACTGAAGTACATGACTTTGTGTATGTGCATACAAACCATCTCTCTCCCCCTTCGCCTTGCTCTCACTCTCCCTTCCTAAAAGAGCTTTTAATCTACCGTTCACTAGATTACTGTTCCTTTCTACAAGTGGAAGATAAGCTTCTGAATTTCTCTCAGTTTGAAGGAATGGCACTGGCCACATGCTGTAATAATTTGGTTAATATTGGAAGCAGGGACAATTTCACATATGGCACTATTTAAAAAAAAATCTCAAATTTTGCATGTCTCTATTTTGTGGAGGATTTAATTCTTATCAATGTTTTTAAAACCTCTGTATCAAACTCCTAAGGAAAAGAATACTTTATTTTATGAACCTGGATGGATACATGTTTATCTGATCAGTATTGCCAAGAGACCTCTGTATCTATGCACAGAACTTCAGATGCTAGTGAAATTTTAAAGCAGAAATTTGAGTAATTTAAAAAGTTCAGGAAACTCTAAACTGAAGTAGTAGTTAAACCAGGAATCTTTCAATTCATAATTTCAGATTTAGGTTTCTAATTTCCCCCTATGACCCAATTTAGATACATTAGACATTTTTATTGCATACAGAGGAAGGGTGTAATCCTGTCACCTATCTTTCGGTATCTCTAATGCAGGCAGAATTATCTAGACTATTATAGATATCTGCCTTTAGATAAGCTGAATTTTGTTCAAAATAACCACTTAGAGTGAAAAGAAATAGCCTTTTCCTTCCAGAGTAGCAGGTGGAGGCTAAGTGGTGTGTTAGGATAGGTCAGCTCAAATAATATCAAATTACCATTTTTAGGAAACTGAATTGAGCTCCAAATTTTTCAAGCAATGCATATGTAAAAAACCCCAAACAGTATTCACTTACATTACAGAACGATGGGCAATTTTTACAAAAGAAAATAAAAATAAATGAGGCAACAATTTTATTTGTTTTAGAAGTGAGCATAGTGAACTCAGATGACAAAATACGTTATTATTTTTTAAAAAAAGAAAGAGTTCTGTTCCAATAGTCAACAAAATTTCACATTCATATATACAACAAAGCTAGTAACTTAGAAATGCTTGATGGTTGCACTACCCAGTCAAAGGCAGAGCATATACTTCTTTTTCACGGAACAGACTTTTTGGCTTTCTCTATTGCAGTATTAACATAGCTAAGCTGCATGCTCAGAACCTCCCAGTTCCTCTTTCCCAAGCTGGAAATTGTTTCTTTTAGCGTAGAAGTCACCTGATCCATTGTAAATAGTTATGATAAAATGAATAATGTTGTAGGAGTGCTTATTTCAGTCTATTACTTGTAAAGACAACTTAGGGTGTCTCATGCAGAGACATTGAAATCATCTGCTTTTATCAGATGAATCCCATACAAAATATCATTTTGAATTCAAGTTTGCTGTTAATTTGCATTGTAATAGGTTACTTGAAGGGGAATCACTGGCAGAATTAAACTGAGAGATCTAATTTTCATAGAGCAGTGGAAACACCAAAAAAAAAAGAGAAAATCACCACAGAAAAGTTAGGTGGAAGAGAGAGGAAAGGAGATAAATAAGATGCAGAAAGCACACATCCCTGAAAATGGGGAAGACTATGCTATACTGAAAAGTGCTTTATCTGTATAGTGTCCAACTGTGTTAGGAAAGCCAGAGTATCATAAAAGCCTTTTTAAGTAACTATGCACTTCTGTTACAACAGCTTCAAGGGGCTTGCTTTCACTGACTGTTTTTTTCCACAACCTCTGTAAAAAGTTCCCCAGAAGAATTTGAACCCTGTACAGACAATAACACATACTCTTACAAGCCTTCAAATCCATAAATTTCTAAAAAAACATGCTATAGGCCCTCCCAAGATGCATAGCCTCTCTTCTTTCAGGGGAACCCTTTAGAAACCTCCTTCGCAGTACATTGGCACCTGGAAATTAGAGATAGAACGTGAATGAGGTAAAAGCAATAAAAAACTGAAAATACTCTGGGAGAATCTGCTCTCAGACTCAGGGGCAATAAATGTAGAGAAATTCTGGATTTTTTCCAACTTTTTTTTCCTCAAGGCAAATAGCATTAATGTAGCAGCACTACTAACATTAGATAAGAATAATTTATTTTATCCTCAGAGTCAGGATGCTTTAAAAATTTACTGACATAACAAACTGTGAAGTCAGATACTACCATCCCCGTCATGTCAATGGAGAAGCAATCACAACACAAATATACGTAACTGCCTAATGGTAAGTTAAAATAGAGGTAAAAATTAAATGTGAACTTGCCTTCTTGCCATTCCTGCAAGGGTCTCTTTTGTTTCCATACAACGATGCAATGTTTCAGGAAGGACAGAGTTTTGGGGAGCAGAAACTCCCTGAGGCTTTTTTCCCCCAATTTTTCCTAGTCCTTATTTAATAAATGGTTTTAAATTTTAACTTTCTTTTAGTAAATACAAACTAAAATGCACTGGTTATTGTAACTAAATAAATCGATACACATTGGAGAAGATTTGGGCTTTAAGAATTTCCATTCTTGTGGAATTCATAAATAAGAAAATAAACAGTAGTAACTATGTCAGCAGTTCCAGCTGGAATCCTCAAATAGTCCGTAGTTATGCTTCCAACTTCTGGTCAAACTGATTACCCAGCCCCAGTAATTAGTACCACTTAATGTAAAGTGCTGTTCAGTGTATTAGAAATCTCTTGTCAGAAGATGCCCTGGGCTGACAGCAGGGTGACCAAACTAATTCTCGCTTTTAGAACAGACAGAAATTGTAGGTCAGGGATAAGCGAGATATGCTCACATTTCAGCTGCCTCAATTAGATCTGGATCTAGGATAAAAATGTCCTGTGGTTAAGTCATATATGCAACTGACCCTTTGCCTTCATGAATATGAATGCTCACAGAAAAGTTAAGTTAGGAAAAAATATACTGGTAATTTCTCAAGAGTGAGTTGGCAGGCTATGCTTATTTATTTATTTCTTCTCCAGGAGTAATACCTGCTTTAGGATGCAGGGGATTTTTTACTCACTTTGTTTAGAGATATTCAAGAGTTTAAAAAAATGCTCAAAATATCCATAAAACAATGCAACTCATTTCCAATATGAAAATATCTTCAGACAGTGAGCAAAATTTTCACAAAACCTACCTGCTGCATAAGAGAAGACTGTGAGATTTACAGTGACAAAGAGCGTTCCTGTCAGAGGGGTGTTTCTGCACATTTTTTCTTTCTTATTTTAACAGTAACATTTTTGACACGACATAAACTTTGTATCATCTCAGTCAAGTTTAAATCTTGGGAGCAAACCTGTAATCAACATTAAAACTGGCCCTGTAAGATAGTTGTAAATTAACAGAATACCTGATAGAAAACATGTTCTTAAAAACAGTACTAAGGAAAGGAACTTTTATATTCCTATTACTGAAGTAAGTGACACTAATTTTAGTGATATCAGTGGAATGGGACTGCCTTATTTGAAATATGTTTAAAAATTCCAGCTTCATAAGAAAAGTTTGACACATTAATCCACTAATCAATCATATAATTTTGGACCTTGATATTCATAGCTAAGGACATCATATTGTTTGATATTATGATTTTCAGTGATGCAATTCCAAGTCAAAATTACTGCAGCAGTGTAGATGACAAGAAGGAAAATGAATCTTAAACTAACTTGTTCCATACCACTGAAATGAACAGGCATTTCTCAATGAGGTCAAAAATAAGACTTGGAGTCAAAGTATAAATACAAATATATTTATATTTACAAATTTAATATATTTCAGAGGTATTAATTTATATACAGCCCTTCACTGTTCTGAATAAATTTAACATAAAAAATAGAGCATGATATTTAATTCTGAATGACATTCTACAGTAGTGATTGCAATTAATATTAAAATGCAGCTTTTTGTCTAATGAACTGTGAATAATCAAGTTTTATTAAAAAAGCCCTAATTTGTTTAGGTACATGCATTGCCTAGTTATCCAATTATTGCTGCAAAATTACAAATGGGGAAAGTCAAATCTGTTAAATTAAGAAGGTCACCAAAGTAATTAAGACTGCTGAAGCATATTATTAATACTTTACAGTAGGTGGGGCACCGCTGAAATTTACCTGCTTTTCCTTGTTATGTAAATGATGGGCTTTTGTACCACCAATGTTTAAATGAGTTAATTTACAGATAAAAGAATTGTAAAGGAGAAGGCAAGGTTCTGGGCAAGAAAAGTTCTTATCAGCTACAAAATTAAATGAAAACTGTTTTCTTTCCTTAGTAATTCGATTGTATGTTGCTAATTGTATGTTGAGGATGTTGGAATTTTTTTCTGTGCTTCAAAAGAAAGAAGATATTTAACAGGAAAAAAAGAACAACAATGTTGTTTGAGGAAAATATAGCATTGAGAATAAAGTGAATGATAAACCTACTCCTGTGGCAAATTTATGTTTCTGGCATTTAAGAAAAAACACAGGGTGTAATGAATAAGAAATAAGCCACTATGTACCTCCAATTTCAACCAGAGTTAACTCTTGTTTTACTGTTTCTACTTTGGCATTGGTATTTTGGACCAAAGGAACTAAATGTAGTTTAAGACATGACATGTTCTAGATGCTGTGGGAAAAATAACACAAAATAGTAATTGCTTTAGACACTTCAACACCTAGAATTGTTGGTGTTGGAGCGAGGCCAGAGGAGGGCGATGAAGATGATCATAGGGATGCAGCACCTCTCCTATGAAGACAGGCTGAGAGAGTTCGGCCTGGAGAAGGGAAGGCTCCAGGGAGACCATAGAGCAGCCTTTCAGTACCTAAAGGGGGCCTACAAGAAAGCTGGAGAGGGACTTTGAACAAAGGCATGTAGTGACAGGACAAGGGATAATGGCTTTAAACTGGGAGAGGGTAGATTTAGATTAGATAAGAAAAAGAAATTCTTCACTATAAGGGTGGTGAGGCACTGGCACAGGTTGCCCAGAGAAGTTGTGGATGCCCCGTCCCTGGAAGTGTTCAAGGCCAGGTTGGACGGGGCTTTGAGCAACCTGGTCTAGCTGAAGGTGTCCCTGCCTATGGTGGGGGGGTAGGAACTAGATGATCTTTAAGGTCCCTTCCAATCCAAACCGTTCTATGATTCTATGAATTTTATACAGTTTAGTGCAGGTAAATAAACAGACTTGTGATATAGAAGTATATGAGGTGACCATTAGGGAGTCCTAAATTGTACAGGTATTTTACTAATTCCATCCTGAAACAGTTTCGCATATCACCAGTTGGTTTAGTACCAGCCACAGAAAGAGCTATTATGGATATGTTCCTGTGTATATATTAGCACCTATCCTATATTACTCTGAGTTTTATTCTAACAGTATAACAGCGCATAATATATAGGAAATGCATCATAAAAAGCAAAGAAACCGGAAGAAAACAAGGAAAAAAAACCATGGTAGCAGATCTTGAAGCTGGTTAAAAATCAGCCAGCGTAAAAGTGAATCTCTGCATGTGTGTGCACATTTATTCCTTTCATTCCCTGTTTGATAGTTTACCTGGTAAGCAATATTCATTGCCAATCTTTACATCTTTGGAGACATGAAAACAAGTCACTAGAAACTGACAGACCTATAATATTTATTTATTTGCATATCAAACTACATGACATTCAGATTCAAGACTAAACCTCCAAAAGTGTTGCCCAGTGATCCGATCAAACAGAATAAGGTACATTGTTATTTCTCCCCCTTCAGCACTTAAAGAACTCATTTACTCTTCCAGTCATATGGAAAAACCTCTTAGAGGCTTCCCTTTCAGCCTATTGTGATCTTGGGGAGATTAGCTGACCAACCTCATTTCTCCCCCCCGCCCCCTATTTTCAGAGTATAGTGGGGGAAGAGAAGTAGATGAACATTTTCTTTCTTGTTAAGTGTGAGTAATAACTAATGTCATCAACTTTGAGATCGATATCCTTGAAAAGTATCTTAGTCTGAAAGACAAATTAGAAATCAGCTGTATACGACCACTCTGCCTAAGGAAATCAAAGCACTTTGCAACAGATAGGAGCTGAAAATACAGTATGTGTTTTCCTCAAAACCCAGAATCAAGACGGTTAAAAATTAGAGATACAGACGCAGTAAAGTCAGGATGAAAAGCCTAGAAGAATGTCTGCTTATCAAACATCATGAACCAAGCGACCTAGACACTGCCACAAAGTACATTCAAATCCTATAATTATGAAGCTCCTCAGGAACACAAAAGTACTGGTAAATAAATCCTGTCAAAAATATGTCAGCCTGTCACACAGTCTGTATATTTTCATACCCTTATCAGTGAAGAAGGTAAAAAGTTGACATTAACCCATGAAAGACTACTACGCTTTACAGTATCTTTGCAGGATTTACTAAGTATCTAGCATCATCCTCTCAGATTCCCACTTTTTTCAATATTTTATTCATAATGTGAATATCTGTGAAGAAATCTACAGCTTCAGTTTTTCTTACAGTCTTTTCTTTATACATGATTTTTATAATGAGAAGGTACAGGAAAACTGGAAAAAGGTTTATATTCATCCTGAAAGGTTTCAGTTGACTTACTAATTATTGATCAAAATTATTTTGCTCAAAAAATGATAGAATAGCTTCTTATGAACTAGCAATTTAAGTCCTCTGTGAAGAAAATTATTCCAATGGGTGGAGTCACTCCTCTGATCAAGCTCCACCTTCAATCACCAAGAGAAGCTAAATACTAGTTGTGATTTTTAATGTTTTATCCATAAAAAGGCACTCGTAACCAGCTTCTCAATATAAATAGTCACTTTGTTTTTTCTACGATCAACTAAATTCTCAGCAGTAGAGTTGTCAGTTGTGCTGACAACCAGATCATTTTTTATGGGAATGTTCCGTGTTCAAGTTTCTATGCTCACACTAATAAGGAACCAGAAACGTTCCACCAATTACTTCCTGTAAATTTATAAATGTACATTGCTCTTCTATTGCATGTGTATTGCTCAGATGAGTTGAGAAATGGTTGAAGATGACATTAGAATACTGAAGATCTAAATCTAGAGTCTTGGATTGAGCATTAAGTGCTTCTAAAACTATGGACACTCAGTCTTTCATTTTGTCAGTGTTTTTTGCTTTTGACTAGGCACTGCGCTGAATGGCCTTTGAAGCTTACACCCAAGAGTGCACTTGAGAACTTTTTATTGTCATGTTTGATGAAAATGTAAGGCATAGTTTAGAATTACAAAGTGCAGCCAGGAATGAGGTAGGGTATAGGGATATTAATTTAAATATTACAACTTGAGCACTTGTCACCATGTTGTTCTTGTCTTGTAAGTTACGTTAGGAAAGAAGATCTCATAGTGAAAATACTTTCTCTTTACCTAATGTTAGACATATCCTTATTACTTTCCTTTCAGGGCATATCATTCTCCCTTCCTCAGAGACACATTCAGTGTTCATTCTTCATATGGACAAAATCTTGAAGCAGAATAAAAACCTTCTAACAGTCCCCAAAGTTGTCTGCCACCCTGTAAACACAGAAATAGACATTTTTGCTATGATATAGCCTTTATTCAATTTGCTTGCAGGTTATCTGAATTATTTTTCTTAATGTAACTTACACTTGGATGAGGATATTTGTAAAATCTCACCAAAATCAGATACCGCTCTTAGGTTTATCTCTCTTATGTGCTTAATTGTGGCTAGTGTTTTAATTTGTAAAAGCCAGTTATGTTGGTTTTATTTGTAAATATTAGGACTGAGAGCAGGTTTTCTTTCTGACGTGAATGCTAATGGGATTTCTTTCAGAGGTCAAAATTGCTATCTATTTTTTATTTGGTCGGAACACAACAACTACCAGTGATGTCCAATCCTTATTTGTGGAAAAAATCATATTAACTTCTTCAGGTTATCTTGTAATGTGATTGTAGAGGCACAGATACGCAAAGTCAATAGCTTAGATAGACAGTACTTTTTGTTAATGGAATGCTTTTATGCAAAAAGTTACTAAGTAGGATAGAAATGGCTCTGTTGCTAACAAAAGTCTCTAACCCTTTTCTTTTTCTCTCCCAAGATGTACAGTCTTGCTTGCCACTGAGACAGCTGGCAGGATAATGTCATTTAGAGTGACAAAAAATTATCCAGCATCATTCTCTGCAATGATCTCCACAAAGTTAGAAAAATATACTTGCTTTGTCTTAAAAGTAAGTAATAGGAAGGTAGGAAGCCTGCCTTAAAACAATTTAAAGTACGAGCTCCACTGAGCCGCAACAGAAAAAAATTGAGTGTGTATTCTACTTCACAACGATGTTTAGATAGGAGATATTACAGTAGGTAGCCTATTTTTGCTGTGAGGATGAAACTTCTTGAGAGAATTGTCAGTATCGTTAGGATAATTGAAATCTTAGTTCTTCCTAGTGAGAATTTAGAACCCAAACCACTTCCACTTAAAGCAGGTGGAAATATTTTCACTAAGTTTAGAAGGAAACAGGAAAAGTTTAGAAGGAAACAGAAAATGAATGGTATGACAGACATGCTGACATTTATTTAGATTTTTATGGAGAAACAAAAGAGCTCAGGAAATCATTGGTCTACATATAGAGGAAGGACAGAAAATAAGTAATATGGGAGAAGTATACGTAGCTGGAGGTAAGTCAGAATCACTCTGGAAGGAAAATGGATGTTGCAATAGATTCAAATTTATGTTGGGAATTTGTTATAGACCACCAGATCAAAAGTATCAGAAAGATGAGGAAACGGCCTGTGAAAGCAAAAGGGTTTGTGATGAAGGAAAAACACTACTGATGGGAGATTTTAATTATCTTGGTGTAAAGAGGTATGAATCTGAAGTAAGACTATGGTTAAACAAACAATTCTGCAAATAACAATATTTTGAGGTTCCACCTCAGTTGTTTTTAAATGGCTCACACATCAAATTTGCTGATTTTACAAATCAAAATGTTTCTGTTTTCCACTTCTTAGATCTGAACTTAATGCCTAAAAATCAGTTTTACATTGTCACTGCTGCTATCCCTAGCTGTGTTTGAGAATCACATGTCAAATAGAAATGCTTTTCATGATGAACATGGCAGAACCACAGGTGCTTCAGTACTGAAGTGTTCATATTAGGAAGATAAGTTTATTTAGTAAGTGACACATAACTGCTGACAGACAACAAGGAGGTAAAATGCAAATTCAAGGCACAGCTTTTCTGAAAATTAATTCTACCTTATAGGAAATTAATCCTACCTAATAGCAAAGCTGGCAGCTCTTTCATGGATGTAATAAATGACTTTACCCAAGAATAGCTTGCTGCATGCGCAACCACATGACAGCCTTACTCAGTTTAAAGCTAAACAATATAGAAGATATGATGTCAAGAGAAACACTTAGGAAATGAGTCATGATCTCTTTCAATTCTGAACACAAGAGAGCTATAGCATGAATACATAAGATTCCCAAAATCCTGAAGCAACCAGGAAAATGTACAAAAGTTAGAAAAATTAATTAAAAATGAAATTTGATTATATATAGAAAAGCAACCTGGAAGATCAATAGAATAACATATCTCTGAAAGTTTAGTTAGTCCATGGCAGAGTGTATATGGCTTCCACTGCAATCAAAGTACTTCACAAAATTGGGTCACTTGCTGTGGAATTTCATTTGGAAGCAATCCTCAAAAAAATCCCATGAGGTTGAGGTTTACACTGATATTCCCCCCCAAAAAAAACCAGAAAAAAAATATTCAACTAAAAATGAAAATTTTGGATGCCTATCAAGGCAAAAGATTTCTATCCACCTAAAACTAAGCTTCTTTTTTGGAATTTTCCTCTAAAATATATGTGTTATTTTTATTCCAAACGAAAGTACGCTTCAAAAGTCATAGTCTTACGTTAACTGAAGCTTCTGTTCTTTATAGAGTTGCCTCATTGATATGAGTACCTTACCCAGGTAATTCAGAACTAGTGGCAATAAGTCCAATATTTAGCTGTGAAGCTCTGGAGTACCCGAGAGCTCTTCACTGTGACCTTTTTAGTTCTGTGTTTATAAGAAATCACTACGCAAATTGTGATGATGAATGGGCTATAATGGTGTCATATTTAGTTTGTTTCAGCTGTGCTTCTTTTTTCATCACATCCTAAAAGGCAGTTTGCTTACTGTCTCAAGGCTTATCAGAAACTTAAACTCGAATTAAAGAAAAATCTGATATAGGTGTTAGATTTTTGGGTTTTGACTTTTGTTTGGGTTGTTTGTTTTTGTGGTTTTTTTTTTTTTTCCCATTAAGACTGAAGTTACATTGCTTGGCACAAGAAAGAAAAAAAACAACTGGTGAACAAGAAATAACTGTATTTCCTCTCTCAGATGAAGTGTTCTATCCACCTAACAGCACTTAAGTATTTAGACTTTATTCAGTAACATTAGTTATGGCAGACATTCCTTCTAGTAAGCAATGGGAAATCTATGAGAATACAGCATGCACTCTGGAAGCATTTTGAAAGACAACTGCAAATTCTATGACAGATCAGAGAGTAGATATGTCTCCATTGTGTGAATTGTATCTGAACTAATAGTAAGCTATATGCACAGCATCACCGCACTGCCTGCCACTACAGAAAAAGGTAACCATGAACGATAGTAAACATCATAAGGTAGATATTAAATCACAAATACTCAAGAAAAACAACAACAAACATATACAACATATAATAACAATAATAATAGAAATACTCTGTGGTCATTGTTTTAAAATACTAACAAAACCAGTAAGATTATCTGTATTTTGATGGCAAAAAAATATTCTTTACAGCTGGTATTCATGTATTCTTCAGATCAGGTCCTTCAGAGCATAGGGATTCAGGAGCTACCCTTGTCCCAGGCCATTTAAGAAATTCTCCAGTGAAAACTTAAACAGCTGAAACATTTAACAGCCTTATGGCTGTTAAAGTGGCCAACACTCCCAAATTCTATCTAAACCCATTTGTGGATTTTGTTCTTTATCACTCTAATGTTAGGATATAAGCCCCTAAATCATTTTTCAAAATGTTACTCTAGTATTTACTTATGAAATCTTCTCATGAACAAAAATATTTTCAAATATATTGTAACAAGTAAATTCATGACCAAGAACCTGAATATAAGGGTCTGTGAGTGAATGCAGAACAGCTGCAAATTAGAGTTCAAAATTAATAAGACAGCCACATCAAAATTATCCCCCATTTTACAGGATCTGATTCCAAGCCTGCTTTCAAAAAAGATGTATCTCATCATCTCCTCACATCATCCTCACCTAATTAATTATCCCGATCAAAAGACTAGGCAATCAGACACTTTCTAACTAGCTTTGGTTCAGATAGCTTCAAGATAAAGTGTTCACTGATTCAGATTTTACAGAATATTGAATTCAAACATAAAGCCCTCCTAAATCTTCTTTTGTGTGGATATATTTTAGCTTCTTGGATCCGTTTTTTAGTTGGCTACTAGGTATGTAAATACAACTCTTTCCAATCAGAATGTAGGAGTTATTCCTCAGCTTTTAGTCTGCTAGTATGCCAAAAAACATTCAGGGAAAAAATTGTAAAATAAGATTTCTAAAATAGTCAACACAAAATTCAAATTGCTGGAGAAAATACAGAATTCTGTTACATTGATAAAACTGGATCAGAAGGTATTAAAGTAAATCTACATAGGTAAAACAATCGGGGGTTTAGATTCTTTTTTTACAGATAATGTCCCATTAGAAATCACTTCATACAGTATTACCTAGGACTGCTGCAAACAACAGAGAAGGCACTAAATTTCTCAAAGATGAAGTAAAGTATTTAGCTTTTCCATAGCATCCTTCTATCAGGAGACACATCTCAGTACCCATTCTACTCTGTAAAACAGATAGTACGTTAACAGTAACTTGCTCATTAGGAACACTAAGTCTTCCAGATCCTCTTTCATCTGCTGGGCAGGAAATAAAGGATTCCCTACTGTAAGTCAATGAATAAAATTTTATCTTCCAAAACAGCAAATTAAGAACCTGGTTTATGTACTAAAAAGCTTTTCCTCACAGCTTTACAGAGAAGAAGCAAAAGTAGCATTTAAGGTTGTTTTTCTTTAAAAAAAAGTTTGATATTTTTTGCATTCATTTAATATCAGATGTTTTCTAAAATAAAAGACAGAAAGAGTTATGATAAATATATTAACATCACCAGCATATCTTTAAGAGTATCCATTTCTTACATCCTTCCTCAAATTACCAAATCAGAAATTGACTAACAGGTTTTAATTTGGTAACTAGATTAAAAAAAAAAAAAAAGGTAAAAAAAAATCACTATTATCTCAAATACTTACTTCTAATGCGTAACTGGACTTCAGTGGAACTCATTTCTTCAAGATATTTTCTCAGTACATAATAGAGATTAGGGAATTAATGTTATAATGTTAAAAAAAAAAAAGAAAATCAAAGTATAATTTCAAAACGAAATCTGAGTAATTTTCTTTGACCATAGAAAAAAGTTTCTGTCTAGCTTTTAAGTAAGAATTTAATCTAACTTCACCTTCAGAACACCACATTTTTAGTCACTTGAGAAAAGTGTACATTGATTCATTACCTAATTATTACATGAAGCCAAATACAACAGTGAAGCCAAACTTTTTGCAAGTTTCATTATTAACAGTGCAGTCGAATGTGATTTCTTAAGTGAAAATTATAATCTGAGAATAGATTCCTAATTTAAAGAATACTAGTTTTTTTATAGTACAAAAGAAGTAAGGCTGGAACGAAACCCCAGCTTCAGAAAGAGCTTAGCATGTCTGGGAATAGTACTGCAATCTACTGTTTCTATTTTCTTTGTTACTATGGATACCACTGGTAATTTTGGTTTATTAATGCTCCAGGACATAAAATAGCATCCTCCAAACCTATAGGAACCATTGCAGTGCATTATAGTAACAGTTAAACATTACGAACTCTGCTGATAAAGGTTTGCTTTGCTGATACAGGTTTGACCTACATTAGTCACTGTAAAGATAATCATTCAGAGCAACGCAATAAGTGAAGCAAATCTGTAAAGAAATACAAAGTCATTTCTGGAGACAGCTGGAATTTTACCTGGAAGGTTTCTTGCTGAATTATTAGATGATGATCATCATTTTTTCAGCTAAAACAACTGCAAGACCATGATGTTTTACTCACTTTTAATCTAGCTTTGGCATCCTCCCTCCATTAGACAACTCATTGTTTGTCGAGGTCAACTTGCCCATGTTCAGAAAATTGAAATGCAGATATTTAGTTCCATTCCTAAGGGGAATATCATATTCCCAGCAACTGGTTACATTTTATGGCAGTATTTTATTAATACTTTTTCTATCTGGAAGATGGGTTTTGTCAGAGGTTTATTCCTCCACGGTAGCAGCCTGTTCCCAATCTCAATGATTGTGTTTTCAACTCACTCTGAATGATTGTTTTCTGAAGCAAATGCAAAAACATATTCTCTGCTTTGTGCCTGATACCTCTCTCCATGACTGCTCCAAGGACAGCCTGAATATATCCGACAGCATGCTGACCCCACGGGCAGGCTTGGGAAAGTAAGGCCCTCTATGTCCTTTTGTTACACATTAGCTGTGTGCATGGCCAGTAAGCCTTCAGGCTGCCCTGAGAAGACAGGGTAAGAGACGTACATGTCTCATTTGATTTTGGTTATGTATGCTCTAGAAGCAGATTGCAAGAGGCCTCCTTTGGGGAGGGCAACCGCTAACTACTTAAGACCCAGTAGAAGCCCGTACAATTCCCCTCTTACTCATCTACATTGTTGATGCTTTGGATTCAGTTTAACCTTTCATGCCACGAAACCCTTCGAAAAGCCCTGTGCTACAGGTCTGTAGTGTGTTGAACCGTGAAGAATTGGTTAGGGAACAGTTTGCTGCACTTAAAAGCTTGTTATAGGCAGTAGAGAATACACCTTGTAAGCTCAGTCGAGATCTATTCGTTAGTCTAATTGCTGTTTGACCAATATAACCACAAATGCAACAAACAGTAATAAGTAGTCCAGTTAAATATTTTTAATGATTTACCTGCCTGAAAACAATATAGGAAAGAAAAGTACTGGAAATTCTCTAAGAGTTATCAATTCTGCCTCCCCCAAATTTTCTTCACATAACTATATGACTATGCAAAATCAAAACTTGAGTTAAAATATTTTAAGTTGTTGATTAGATACTGGCCTCTATGATTTACATTTTAAGTTCCAAATTAAATATAACTCTATATTTATGTCTAAGTACAGTACCATTGCTGAACAATGCTTGAATTTTATATTTTAATGCAAACTTCAATGCAGGTAGTGTCAAATAGATCACTTTAAATATAAAAAGCAGATTCATATCCACATCAAAGTTTAATGTAATAAATATGGTCTGTATTCACTTTACACCAAACAAAAACTATCACATTTTCTGTACAATGCAAAAAATCAAAAGAGAATGTCACTGATTTCATTATCATCTGTCTGTCATACTGTGAATAGAAGCTGATAACAAGCAAAGTAGTTTCAACGGACTGATTTTTTATTGTCACTTTAATGAAAATAAGATTAAAGACCTGCTGAAACTGTGAAGGAAGACACTCATTCAAAAATAAACCTGAATATAGCTTCAATTAAAAAGGAAAATGCTGCTAAAAGAACATATTATTTACAAAATAAAATGTAAAAATCTAGATTTACCTAAAACTGCATATTATTACCTAAAACTGCATATTATAAGTTCAGCTATTAAACGTAATAGAGGAAAGTGCATATCACTTTAACATTTTAAGCTGAGTTTGGATTTTATTAAATACTTTTAAAAATAATACTAAGTTACCGGTTTCTTTAGTCCTAGCTTTTGTATTCCTTAAAAACTGAATGAAAACTTCCATAAAATGAGTGCATGTATGGAATATGATTTTATAATATCAACTTTCTGCTTTCACTGTAGTGCCAGTAGTGACAGTTTTAACTTATCTTCATACCGGTTCAGTGCACCGTATCTTCTATCCAGAAGCTACAGGTTAGTAATTGTAGTTGTTGTAGACAATCTTTGTTTCATGCTAGAATGAAGCGGCTCACACAGTCATGTGGACACTCATGCAAAGTGTTCTGCCGGTCTGCCTGTATGGTTTGTGTTCTTCTTCACTGTGACCTGTTTTGTTTTGTTTTGTTTTGTTTTTTTTCTTTCAACTTTTTGCTGTGAGGAAGGTGGACTACCTCATATTGTGTCTCCAGCTTTCACTGAAAGCTTATCTGTTTACCTTTCTCAATTACTTTAAAATCTCTTTTACAAGCTTACACATACAACAGCTATCTATAGATATATTCTTAATATTTTGCAGAAAATTGAGATCCATTGTCTTTTAAAATTTTTAGCAACTTATTCCAAAGCCCATTATCTTGTTCTAGCTTTTGTCCTCCAGTTGAGCTTCCTTTGATGGCTTTTGAATAATTTGAATAAGTGTTTCCATAATATTATCTTTTTTTTTTTTTTCCAAATTGCATAGACTGATGGAGACCATGATCTCCTTTGTAATACTAAACTTAACAGACATCCCTCCTTGTTAAAAGAAGGTTTATAATAAGTTAATGTCTAAGGACCTGTGTAAAGCTTTATTCAACAGTTCATCCCACTCTATTTTCTTGTTTTATTAGAGTGAATCTCCTCAAATTCATCTCCTCATTACACGCACTTTGCATAGTAAAGCACAGCTTCATAATGCATCATTCTGTTATTGAAAGAAGCAATAGAATATCAGCCATTAGCAACATTCAATAATGTATGAATCCAAATATAGTTGGTTACTGTCAAAACAGTATTCTCAGCTAATGAATACAATACTGATTTTTTTTCTGTTGTCTTTTATTCTTTCACACAGCTTCATCTTTTGCTGTACTATAAAGACAACCTTTAGGATTCTAAAATATATTAAAAAAACCCAACAAACTTTGGATTTTTTTTTCTTAATATATTGGAATAAAGGCAGTATATTTATGTTGAAAGTCTCTAATTTGGTTCTTGCTTGATGTTTTTTTTCCATATGACTTCAATAAAAGTCCAAAGTAAATTAGCTCTTAGAGAGAACAATACTCTGTTATGGATGACATAATGAGAATGACCTTAACAATGTTTTCTTTTAAATGTCATCGGTGCATTTCGTAACTGCCCTACAAAACTGCAATACATGAACACTTCAGCTGCAAGCTATAATGTTAATTTCTTATCTACTGCTTCCTCACTAGTATACAAAATACAGAATCTACCTCCTGAGGTGTCACCCCCCAACCTGAGCAGTGAGATCTCAAAGAGACAGAAAGGGAAGAGAAACAAGCCCTTAAAAAGTCTGAGGAGGGACATGACTGAAGATGAATTATTCCTTGAGCTGCAGAACAAAAAAAAGGAAGAATGAAAAGACTGTCAGAAAATGCAGGAGGTTAAGAAACTGTGCCAATAGGTAATAAAGGAGAGTGACAGTCATAGTGAGTGTAGAGTTCACACAGTGAATATCAGATAGATGAATGCTGAAAGACAACTCCAGGTCCTCCAGCTACAGCTAAAGTCACTTCAGTTGAGTATTCCTTCCTCCACCCATACTTTGGAAGTGGTAATTGGTCTTTTATATCCTTTCATACCACCTCACCTTCTCCAGTATTCTCTCACAATGCTTCTTTTCAAAGAAATAATCTGTGATTTTAATAGTTCCAAAAGAAGTTTCTATGAATTTGCAGATTTAAGATTTTTTCCCCTTTAGCTCAACAAGACATATGCAATTATCTGTGAAAAGTTACTGATAAAAGTAAATAGCATTATATTTGATAGTCATTAAGAAGAGGAAATGTGAAAATAGAATTTAATTGTTTTAAGATGAAAAGTATGTTGAAAGGTAAAACGATACATAATTGCGGCATGTGCTGAGGTAGTCCTACTATCCTCTTTCTTCATAAGCATAGAGAGATAGTTCAGCACTAAATGAACAGTTAAGGAGCTATCAAAAATTAAATAATGCAACTCTAAGTTTTAGGTGCTGGCTAGATTGCTGGCCACAGATTTTCATGAATATTTTTAATTTTTTTGTTTGCGTTAATGCTGGGTTGTATTTATAACTGTCAAGTATTGCCATCTAATTGAGCTGTAGTCATGAAATACAGAAATTGTGTAAGAACAGAGGATATTTTATTATTTATATATCACAGGGGTGGTGCTTGGTTAGGAGAATTTAATTGAAAGGTCAAGTAATTCTTGAAATCTCTTCCAGGGCATAAACCATTTTATAGCTTAATCTTAGAAATAGTTTTGTATGTAATGTGTAGTCTAAAGTTATAGTAAAAAGATAAGGAGAAGAAGAAAAAGAAAAACAAAAGAAAAGAAAAGTTTACATACATCAAACAACTTAGCGCTCTAATTCACTCCCAGTTTCTGGTGGTCTGTATACACATAGCATAAATGTTGATTTATTCTTTGCCTTTATTTTGTAGGAAACAGAGTAGTGTCCTTCAAATTGAAACATGGGATTTTATTCTGAGCCCTTCTTTATTCAATGGCTGCTCCCAATAGATAGCATAGTAGAGATTGTTTCAGGCTGGGCTCCCTGTACCTGCATAGTCTTTTAACAGTGCTTCTGTGGGCTTTGCAGCTCCCAGCATTCCCTCATGCTGTTGCAAAATAGGGCATACAAAGCAAATCCTCAGTTTCATGATATAAACACATCTTTCTGATGAACTGCATTACTTCAGACTCTTAATATTGAATCAATCAATAAATAAACAAACAAGATTTTTTTTTTTTTTTTTTTTTTGCCTTAGGGGCACAAAATCATTGTATTAACCCCAGTGAAGACACAAGACCAAGTACATTGAAGTGACGTAAATTAGAGATCCACACAGTCCTGAATAGTGTGGAACAAATCATTCTACCCCCTGAGGTGGGAGCTGACTCATTGAGCAGTATCGATGTAGCCTTTGTGAGTTTCTTTCCCAGAAGCATTTGCTTGGTTTAAAGTGTTCTGTTGCATATACCATGCTTTGAGACATTAAATTATTCTATTTTTTTAATTATTATTTCTCATATTTGAACATATTTTATTGCACACTTTTTTTCATGACGAAATCATAGAATAGTTGGGGCTGGAAGGGACCTTGAAAGGTCATCTAGTCCAACCCCCCTGCAATGAGCAGGGACATCCTCAACT
Organism: Phoenicopterus ruber ruber; assembly: GCA_009819775.1. Classification (NCBI taxonomy): domain Eukaryota; kingdom Metazoa; phylum Chordata; class Aves; order Phoenicopteriformes; family Phoenicopteridae; genus Phoenicopterus; species Phoenicopterus ruber. The sequence continues at coordinate 180,321,896 of CM020215.1, read as the reverse complement.
AGAGCAGGTTGCTCAGAGCCCCGTCCAGCCTGACCTTGAATGTTTCCAGGGATGGGGCATCTACCACCTCGCTGGGCAACCTCTTCCAGTGTTTCACCACCCTCATTGTAAAAAATGTCTTCTTTATATCTAGTCTGAATCTCCCCTCTTTTAGTTTAAAACCATTACCCCTTGTCCTATCACAGCAGGCCCTGCTAAAAAGTTTTTCCCCATCTTTCTTATAGGCCCCCTTTAAGTATTGAAAAGCCACAATAAGGTCTCCCTGGAGCCTTCTCTTCTCCAGGCTGAACAACCTCAACTCTCTCAGCCTGTCTTAGGAGAGGTGCTCCAGCCCTCTGATCATTTTTGTGGCCCTCCTCTGGACTCGCTCTAACACATCCATGTCTTTCTTGTGTTGGGGGCCCCAGAGCTGGACACAGTACTCCAGGTGGGGTCTCACCAGAGTGGAGTAGAGGGGCAGAACCACCTCCCTCAACCTGCTGGCCATGCTTCTTTCAATGTAGCCCAGGACATGGTTGGCCTTCTGGGCTGCGAGCGCACATTGCTGGCTCATGTCCAGCTTTTCATCCACCAGTACCCCCAAGTCCTTCTTGGCAGGGCTGCTCTCAATCCCTTCATCCCCCAGCCTGTATTGATACCGGGGGTTGCTCCGACCCACGTGCAGGACCCTGCACTTGGCCTTGTTGAACCTCATGCGGTTCACCTGGGCCCACTTCTTGAGCTTGTCCAGGTCCCTCATGTATTAACCTGGAAAAGAGTATGGGTCTAAAAGATGCTTCTATTGATTCCACTATGATATAATTTATTTGGAAAGACTGCAATTAAAATTTATACTTCATAAACTGTAATAAGACATATCATTCTACAGAAAAAAGATTTTAGGAAATTTGCTTTATGTGATAATGATAACCTATGGGAATTTGATTGTTTAAATGTGGGTGTAGGGACAGTGACAGATGAATTGCTTTATCTCCACCTCAATTTCTCACAAGGTGAATAAATACTTCAAAGAAAGAGTAAAGACTTCTCACTTAGACCACGGAAGTGTACCAAAGTTAATTCAAGTTAGTAAACTCCTTTGAGAAAGGTTAATATTAATTTTGCTAGCAGATACTCATTAGTAAGTGTCATGATGAATACTAGCAATGCAGGTTTTTTTTAATGTAACTACAGGACATAGCAAACATGGTAATTTTCCAGCTGGCTTAGTTTCCAATCAGTGCCCAAACCGAAATGATGGATATTCCTGAGTTTGATTGGTATTATTTTCTTTCTTTTTACACAATAGTTCAAATACCCTATGATTAATTTGCCATAAGGTGAAGATATACCACAGACAGATCAAAAAAAAATCACCTCTACAATCAAAAATATTTGATAACATAGCAAACAACTAACTACTTAAATAATATCTATGAATCTTAAAAAAAAAATCAAAATCAGTTTTGTTTTGTTTTGTTTTGTTTTGTTTTGTTTTAAAATGTTCCTTATTCATTTATTGGAGTCTTTTGTAGGAATAAATGTGGAGACCAGGAGTTAATATGTTCATGTGCATTTGTGCACTGGCAAAGGAAAATAAAGAGGTTATTTAATACTCTGAAAGCATAATGTTGCAACCTAATCAAAAGAATTGTGGAGGATGTACTCAAACATTTCATTTTAAAGTGATATAAATTAAAGCATCAGCTAAGCTCAATGAATGCAGTAAATATTAAATTACATTCAATTTGCCAAAAAGAGCAAGAATATGCATCTTATGAAGTTATTCTGGACTTTTTTACATAAAAACCCCAAACCATCCCATTTTATATATGTATCCATATCTCTATATCTATCTGTTTGTGAAGATGTGGGAGTATAGGAAGTTCATCATATGGCTTACATAGAGTTTAACGAGTACTAAAATGGGAGTAAGAGTTTTCCACCTGTACATATGAGTCCTTAATAAGGTGTACAACATTGCTGTGAGCATTTCTTAGAAAAAAAAATTATAGGCTTACTTATATTGCTTTTCTTCAGAGATTCCATCTAAGTCAGTGGAGTTATTACCTCCTAATACACACATAGCTGAGAGCAAATACATTTTGATCCAAATTCAGTGCAGCCGTAGTGGAATTAATTTCCCCTAAATTTAGCTAACTCAGGCTAGTCATCTGAACTTTTTCTATATTCAGCAGAGAAAGACAGACACCTCCAGAGGGTAATACAATTAACCTACTTGAAATAGTTATTCAATAACAGGTTTTACCTGGAAGCAAAGCTAGTTTAAACTTCTGCCTCTTATTCTTGCCTGTGTAGTGCTGTTTGCCATAACTGCTGAGCATCAGATTAGTGATATAATCTAAATGAAAGATTTAAACACTGCACTTCCCATTTCCTGGAGTCTTATTTTTAACAAGATCATTTCAGTCATATAGTTCATGGCACCTTGTCACTGACCAATCAATGCTGTATTCATTGAAGTGAATATCATATGAAGTGTACATATCATATATGACAACTCCATAGTGGGTATGGAGATGGTAACGAAGACCAGGCAGCCGCTCACTCACTCCCCCACTCCCTGGTGGGGTGGGGAGGAGAATCAGAGAGAAAGGAAAACTCGTGGGTTGAGATAAAAACAGTTCACCAGGACAGCAAAGAAAAAGATAAAAATATATTAATATTAATAACAATAAGAATAAATAAGAATAATAGAATATATAAAATGAACAATGCACAGTTTCTCACCACCTGATGACCGATACAGCCCATCCTAAACAGCAGTCAGGGAACAGGAATATTCCCCATCAGCGATCCCAGAACAGCAAGCCCGAATAAATGAAAAAAGGGAAAAAAGAAGGGAACTGGCCCACCGGCCGACCCTCACTTACACCGGGCATGACGTCTATGGTATGGAATACTCTCTTTGGCCAGTTTGGATCAACTATTCTGGCTCTACCCCTCCCAGGTTTTTGCACCTGCACATTAGCAAAACCTGGGAAACTGCAAAATGTCCTCGATCGTTTAGCCGCAACCAACAACTTCAGCATACTATCACCGTTCTTCACATACTAAATCCAAAACACAGGAGCTGCTGGAGACAAAATCAGCTCTGTCCCTGCCAAAACCAGGACAATGTCACAAAAATACCCTAAAAATCACATAATACTCCTATTTCTTCTTGCCTGTTTACTTTGACCACGACAGTTCTTTCTCCGGGAGAGTTAATTGTTTTGGGAAAGTATTCCTCTTATTCTTATTCAAGACTTCTTATTCAATTATTGCCATAGCTAACATTTTAGGATGGCTAGATCAATTCTTAAACAACATACTACTCGGATAACTTTGCAAGTGATAAAATAACAACCACAACAATTGTGTTGCTTTTCAGTTTTTCTAGTAACTTCACTCCTCTAAATTGAGTTCTCAGAACAGACATCTCTCATAAATTCAAATCAAACATTTAGTTCCTGAAATAAGTTTCTTAAAGGACACAAAAAGACTAAAATATATATTAAGAATTCAAAACCTATTTTCAAAATAAAGGAGACAGCCGTGAGAAACTGGTCATCTGAGGAAGATTAATTTCCGGAGCAACACAGATATCTCTTTCTAGTTCAAATTGAACCCACTGACGTGCTTTCACAGCTTTCTCCTTATGATTTCCCCTTATGGTTTTCCCTGAAGCACTCTCTCAAATGTCAGCAACCCAACAGTGGCAATGACCCTTCACACTCAGGTGGGATTCATGTCATCTTTCTTGAGTGGTTTGAGAGATGAGTATGTAATCTAATGCCCAGCAGTGGCCGATAGAAATAAATAGGCATTTCTGGAATGAGATTTCTTTACATGTCTTTGATAGCTATCTTTATCCTTTCATATCTGAAGATTCACCACCTACCTATCTGGGAACTCTTGTTGCTCCTTGTTGGTGAGTGCTTAGTCAGCTAATGTTTGGTGACAGTAAGTCCACCCACAGCTATTACATGAATAAGCCATATCTATCTAACACTGTTCTCCTGTTATGTATATCCTTCTGAGAACAGAACACAGGTATTAGCTGGTATGACGGCAACTCACATGAAGGACAGATGTAGCAGAGGATGGGAAGGACGTCAATTTTTACCACTTTTTCACCTCATAGAGTGCAGCATTTGTTCCTGTGTCTTGCGGCACCGGCATGGATATAGATTTACACCTCTGTCCATTTAAAAGAAATAGGGCAAGGATGAATCTCCCAAGGTAGTGGCTTTGAACTTCATTACATTACCTGATGGTAAATGCTGAGGAGCCTCTAAGAAAAACAGTAATTCTGAGGCAAGATTTTGGTCCTATTGAAAAGAAACATTGTGTCCTGCTGTCAAACGAATGCTATAGGTTTTTGTGCTGAGTCAGTGTTTTTTCTCCAACCAAATCTATTTGTAAAGTTTCAATCTTTTACATTTCTGCTAGTCATTAATGAGCGGCTAGCTTGTAAAGATACTTTTGCCCTGTGAAATGAAGAGACATACCAGGATGATGCTGTTAAAGAAGCAAAAAGGAAGAAGAGCTACTCTAAAATAAAATGCATGCAGTAGACATAGTTTGGATGATATATAGCACCAGGTGCATAATGTCAGTCAGTTGTCTTTTCTCCCTGCCCCCCCCCCCCCTTTTTTTTTTTTAATAGTTATGAGATTCAGTTTCTGAGGCAGCTTTCATAAGATTTGGAAATTCTGGAGAGCTGTTGACTTATCAGTAGAACACAGCTTATCATGTAAATGTGATTCATGCAAATTTCCAAAGATAACAGGCAGACACATTTATAATCACAGTGAAAAAGACTCTCAACAGGTGAGATGAGAAACCTGTGAAACTTGGTTCTATTTATTGACTTGCAACAGATATGGAAGAATACAAATAAATTTGGCTTATGTTTAAATGAAATAAATAGAAACTCAGGATATTTCTCTCTTTTTTTTCAGAAGTCTGCTAATCACAATGATGGTAGATGAGAAATGAAGCAATTTTATAATATGGGTAGTTATTCCTCCCCTTCATTACTTTATTATTATTACTACTTCTATTGATTATTACGATTATGATTATGATTATTATTTCTTTGCTTCTGTGATTTCAGTCTGCTACAAGCAGGAAAAATGAGAAAAATGCTGCCAGGATTCCTTTAATATTTCTTCAGTTCAAATTTCTCACAGGACACCTCTTGTTTTACATGTCCAACTTGAGATATATGGTTGATATTCAGTAACTCTGAGTACCTGTTCAAGTCAAAATGAAATGTAGATCTGAATATTTCTAAAAATTAAAACTCTTGTTTCCACGTTTTAGTCACCTGGCACCATAGCTTAAAAATTAATTTTGTATATCTGACAAATAATAAGTTTTGAGATATTGCATAGCTATTTAAAAGAGGTATTGCCATGGGGCTCTCACAATTGACTGTACCTCTGATATTTTCCTTAGATTTCTAAATTAATCCATCTCAGCTATGACCTGAGTTATCACTGCATAACGTTGATAGAGAGACATAAGCAATTCTTCTATTCATATAATAAGTGATAGGCCACATGCCCTGTCTCCCAACCGTTTTCTTGCAAGATGCAGTTAATTCGAAATACTTGGGTCTTTCCTTTGAAAAGGCAGGAACACAGTTGTTTTCTTAAAACAAAATAGTAAGAGTGGAAATACAGAATGACAAAAAGAGACAAGATTAAATGATCTATACGTGTATATATATTATTTAATACTTCTCCTGTGATGTCCTCATTCCAGTGGTGAATGTTAGGTAAGTTTCCCCACAAGCTCTACAAACTATCCTCTTTAACCATCTGATTTCTCTTCAGAAGACTGTCAAGCATTGCCACAGCTTTAATCTTACCATCTATCAAGGACTAAATCTATCCTGACCAAAGCCTTTCAGGTTCAGTGGAGGACCACACTAAGGTTTTAAGCCAAATTGCTCTGTGTTGCCCTTCTATAGTTTGCAGAGATGACCTTGCCAGTATTCAACTCCCTGTTGCTCTATACTTATCCTCAGAAACTAATTGCCAATTTAGACAGTATAAGCATACAGTAAACAACACAGTGAGGTAGTCACGGCACATAAATCATTGCAAGTGATTGCACAGCTGTCACTGGTATTACTTCGCTGCTTATAGGAGGAATGTACTTTGGTAACTTATTTAGCAAAACTTTTGTACTCTTTACTGTGAGGGAAGAAACATTTACTGATGCAAGTATGGGAAACCTGAAGGATTATGAGCCTGTTTCTTATAATTTGATAACTAATTTCAGTATATTCAGATCTATGCAGAACAGTTTTGCTTAATACTGCTTATTATGTCAAGACTGGATTCCCCTAAAGTCTTTTTAACTTCCATTGTAGTTAAGTCTATTTTTAAATTGCTTTGATAAAGGTTTCCCTGAAATATTTCAGAATTCTGTCATCATCTAATTTCCTACTGTGGACTGAACATTTTCTGAACCAAACTGGAAGTCAATTGCTCTCAGCCTAACATTGCACTCAAAAAGCCTGCATGCTTAAGGTATAACTTAGGGGAGAAAAACCCAACCCAATAAAAGAATGGAACTGCACTCCTTATTTTCCCTTCTGTGTTGGAAATCATGCCTCTATTTGTGTGTGTGTGCGTGTGTGTGTGACAGAGAGAGAGTGTTTTACTAGTTTAGAAAAACAATAAATTCCTCCTATAGAAAATGTTAGCTCTATGCCTCATTAATGTGGCACACAATGCAGTGTTGATGGCATTTGTCTTTTCATTACAACCTAATAGTATATGAGGTCATAAATTCAAGGTTAAAAGTGATACAGAGTTGACCTTTAATAAAAATGCAGCAGTTCTAATAATAAACAAGTGAATAGCTTGAATTATATTAGAATCATTCTTTTGTAACTGAATAATCTACCCTCCCCTTATTATGAACAACATTAGATGTGGGTATTCAGGAAATGAAAAGCTAAAATCTATGGGAAAGGTAATGATCTCTGAACATTTTCTCTAATGACTAATTTGTGGCTCAGTGGATTTCAAGAGATTATTGGTTTTTGAAATGGATTCTATCAACTAAGGAGATAATGGAAATCATTAGGCTGAATAAAGTAAAACAGTAGATTTGTTATATGGAGCTCTATTACATGAGCCTTTATTTCCCACACAACTTAGAAGTATTTTTTCTTAAACTGAACTACTGTGTCAACTTATATTATGGGACAAATTCTGATAACACAGCACTCAATGGCAAAACTTTCATTAACCTCAGTTGAATGGGGATTTGACTCCGATTTTTATCGGAAGAAGTGCTGTGATCAGTGAGAATTTCAGGTGCTCAATATTGCTCACAATATGTCTCTGATTCAAGTTCCAGGTTTTTCACATTCAAGCAGAATAAAAGGATTTTAATCTTCATTATCTGCTCATGGACAATATCTTACAGGACCAGTGTTGAAGTTAAAATTCCACCAGTAATTCATCCTGGTGACATTTATAGGCCTTACTCATGATCAGACTTATTAAACCAGATGCTGTACAAATTACAGAAAGACAGATCCTATGCTTTGAAAAGCTTAATAATTCAAAGTGCAGTATGCTCCTAGAGACAATCCAAAATGCTGGAAATATCTGTGATATAATATTATAAATGAATCTATCATTCTTAACCTTTGTTTTTTACATCATTTTTTTTTGATAGCATGATTTTAGTTTCCAACTTTAGAAGTAAACTGCTTTTACAAATTAATCTCTGCTGTAAATGCCACTGAAGTACGTTCCTATAGCTATATTAACTACATTATTGTTTGGAGATATTTTTCACTGCTATTTTGTTTGCTTAAAACGTGGTTTCATTTCCTATTACGCTCTCTTGATATACAAAACAAGTGATACCTTACTAGACATTTGTTAGTTGTTTACAAGATCATTTAAGTTAGGTCAGGAAAAGGATTTTAAATATAACATTTCAGAGTTAACTATGGCCACAAATGTTTTAAATTCTTAGAGTTTAGTAACTGTTTTTAAACCTTGGTTTTGGTGTGGGTAGGAAAAGTTTCAGGTTTTTGGTTCTTTATCAAATAGCATCATCAAGTAGAGGAGATGCTGACAAAAATAACCCCAGAAACCCACCAGTAGACTCATCTGCACAGTGGCGTGTGGAGAATCAAAAAGCAATGCTAATTTTCTACTGAGGTGGAGGGAGACCTGCTGATGTCTAAGTAGCAGTGCTGATAATGTGCAGTGTCCTTAACCGGAGGAAGACACTGCTGCGGTAATTCCTTTTTCTCTTCATTTGTCTCTGTTTGTGTAGAGGTTGTAGCTGTCTTTTATATCTTCTTGTTATCAGCTTTTAATTTTTTCTAAATATGAAATATTATACATATATGCAGAAAATATAGAGAGATGTTCTTTTTTTCCTTTTTTTTCTTTTTTAAGTCCTAAGAACAATTCTATCTAACTCTCAAGGCTGCATTTCTTTAGTGATCAGTAACTGGCTATATACAGTTCATAGAATCATAGAATCACAGAATATCTCAAGTTGGAAGAGACCCATAAGGATCATCAATTCCAAATCCCTGCTCCTCGCAGGACTACCTAAACATAAACCATATGACTAAGAGCGTCGTCCAGACACTCCTTGAACTCTGACAGGCTTGGTGTCGTGACCACTTCCCTGGGGAGCCTGTTCCAGTGACCGACAACTCTCTCAGTGAAGAATCTTTTCCTGATGTCCAACCTGAACTTCCCCTGATGCAGCTTCATTCCATTTCCTCATGTCCTAGTGCTGGTCACCAGAGAGAGATCAGCACCTCCACCTCTGTGGCCTCCCTTGAGGAAGTTGTAGAGTGCGATGAGGTTGCCCCTCAGCCTTCTCTTCTCCAAGCTGAACAAATCAAGTGACCTCGTAAGTCTTGCCCTCGAGGCCTTTCACCATCTTGGTCACCCTCCTCTGCACACACTCTAATAGTTTGATGTCCTTATACTGAGGCGCCCAAAAGTACACACAGTACTCGAGGTGGTTATACCTTCATGAATGCTTGTTATCATCCTGTGCTTGTACACTCAGGAGCTCTGATAAAATAGAGTAAAGAAACAATATCTAGTATATTCTTAACCATAGTGGCCTTTGGAAGAGGTTCCTCAAGACAACTATGATGAGTTTTTGTCTTAGAGAGAGTCAAATGGAATAGAATCATCCAATGGCTAATTGGAATTTGAATAGAGCCTAGAAGTAACCTAAAAATAGGTCGTACAGGACTCAGAACTACACTTTATCTTTCTTGTACTTGAAATTGTAGAGTTATCCTTTTTATGCACAAACACACACACACACGCAAAATCATTGAAGACTTGAATTCCGGGCAGGAGTTTTGACCTTCTGGAAGCAATGTAACCATGACACAATGATATAACTTCTTATCATTCCTGTCAACATTTAAAAGGAGCAGTGCTAAAGAAAAAAACCCAACAACTCGGAACCATGCTTTGTTCATGTAAAGGAAGTGCTAAAAAACTTATTAATAAACCCAACACACTTTTTTCCTAACCTAGATGCCTTGCTCACTCTTATAAATGCGTTAAACTTCCAGTTTTGCTTCAAAGCTCCTTTGATGATTTTTGGACTTCCTGCAGCACAATGGAACCTATGTAAGCAAAGCATATTTTTTCCTAATAACTTCTTTACATGAGTGACTTCTCTGGATTTCTAACATCAAAAAGTAGCACACTGCTTATTTTCCTTACACCAAAAGGTAAGTACAGTGTTGGCATAACAAGGAACAGTATATATGAGGTAAGTGTGTTCAGAAAATTTTGGAAGTAATGGCCTGATATAATTAGTAAAACTGATGTAATTTACCAGCCAAATGGACTTTTTTCCCTTGTGTCTTACTGAAGCCAATGATTATTTGCTGATCTTTGTCTAATATTGAACATGTCACTAGAAACAAAAGATTTTGTTGACCCTGGAAAATCATCTGCCATGTGGGTAAACTTAATATACTATAAAATTTTAGTCTGAATACAAATTTAACATGCTTGCCTCATGGAACAGAATGTCTATGTGCCTCAAATGGTGGTGACTGTTAAAATACTGTGTAAACTTGTATTTAGAAGATTTAAGATTATCACCCACCTTGGACAGAGAACAATCTTTTTTCATTGCTTAGAGATGAAAGGTTGGGAAAATGCAGATAAGTGGACAATCAACTGACAGTCACATTTTTAAGGAAAGTCAAATAAACCGCATGCCACAGGAGAAAGTTAATGTCAGTTAACTAACATTAAATGATATTTCACCTCTGAATTGAAAAAAATGCATCCTGAAAAAAAATATTCAGGAGAGACAAATATTTATGAATACTTCCATCCTGGCTAATTACAGTTTACCTTTCAAAACTAAACATGGGATTTGGTTTTATATTGTTAGTCTTTGCATTATGGTTAATTAATCAGGCCTAAGCTAGCCACTGGACAAAGGGACTCAATAGGATTAAATTTTACAGCTCTTTTCGGCAAAAAAAAAAAACATTTCCTTTTCAGTTTCTATCTACAATTTAATAGGATTTGTTAGCAAGCAAAATTTGTTTGGTGAAGATTAGACAATCAGAAAAGTGGATTTTGATTCAAATTGCATCCCATAGTGTAAAAATTCCCATGTAGTTACAGAATTGCTTTGTAATAGTCCAGATCTATACCTCCCACAGGCAGCATTTTTACTTAAAAAAGGCTGCTTTGAATGATACTATAGCAGATGCCAAAACTGGAAATGCTATGACATCTTCCAAAATTGACAAATCTATGTGGACAAACTTGAAAAAGGATGAGTTGACAGGCAATGACAGTCAGCAAGTTAAAGTGACCCCAAAACCTGTTCTACAAATCTACTACGCTTGCATTTTTCAAAAGCTGAGTACGATAAATTAGGTAGTGTTATAAACTCTGCTTCTCATTACTATTATTTGCAGCATGAGCTGCAAATGCTACAGTGGTAGCTCCATGTTCTCACATAATTAGTTCTTAAAAATAGATTTTAACAAAGGCATTTTCCTGATAGCATTATATGGTTTGCAAATTCTTCACTGCTTACAAGCCAGCAGGAAGAAGTAGAGCACAAGCCCGAAGATCTCACTGGTTTCATTCATTCTTCCATGTAAGCCAGAAGGGGAAGAAATGCCATGGAAGGATAACAAGCATTATGTACAGCTTCTAAAAATAATACTTGTTCACTTGTTTTGCAAAGGGACCCGTGATGGCAGTTTGTGAGAATATTTGTATGTAAACAGCACCAAACGTAACAAAAGACAGTATGTTGAAAGATGACAGAGTTAAAGCAACATAATTGATTGTGATTTCTAAAATGTTTAGATCAATATAGAACAGAACTTGATTGGGATCTTTAGGTACTTAGACACGGATGGAAACTTACACTAAGGCATTCATAATTAACCTATTTTTTTCTATCCTTTTTCAAAAAAATTAAGAAATATATAGATATTTTGCTTACAGTCAGACCACACACTCTCCTTGAAATACTACAACACATTTCAAACTCAATTACACACAGAAAGCAATTCCTTTTGGCAGTTATTGAAGCTAAATGCAGAAACCATAAAATATTACAGATTTTCATTTAAAGATCCATATTATAATTAATTTTGTGTTCTGATTTTTTTTTTTTTTTTCTTATTTTGGGAAAGAAAGCCTTTTTGAAGATCTTGCCTTTTTAAAGATCTTGTGAATTTCTGTATTGTGTTAATCATATGTCATTTTGAAAACTTGACATACACAACTTTACTCTGGAAGTCAAAAAGCCAAACAATTCCAGGTGACTCAATCCATCAGCGTCATATTAGATCACAAATAGTGAATCAGGTGTAGCTAGTATCAGCACGAAAGAACAGTAATCTGATAATTACTCATAGATTAAAATGTTTTTGTACAACAATTTTACAAAAGAAGTACTGCTATTAAACCCACCTGTGTAAGTCAATATCCAATATAATTTACAGTATACATGTTTAAAGACTTTATTTTCCATTTTCAATTGTGTGTACTCTGTAGATGAAGACGGCTGTAGCTCACACAGGGTAACCTGTTTTTCACCTATCTACCCTAAGCATCCTTACTATAGTGCTGATAGCAGGTACTGAACAGCCTTAAATCAAGCATTAAATTGTATTATTCTAAGTCTGAGATAATAATTGTGGGCTTCTTCTGTATTAGCTAGAGAGAAATAAGTAACTTTTGAAGGTGTTTCATCATAGATGTTTATTTTGCAGTGACATCAGTTATTGAAGATGCCTGTTTATTTCTGATGTCTGTAAAAGGACAAAGCAGAGTTTAACTCAATAAACTCAGGTTCAGGTTTCTGACTTAGATACCCAAATTAGGAAAACTCAATCATCTCATCCAACATTTTTGGCAGAAAGAAGGGAGAAAAGTAAAGGAAGGGGGAAAATGAAGGACATATTCAGCTCTCACTGCCAGTGTGGTTATACTATTAGAATGATTAACGCTACTTTGAATATGACTGTGGAAGTCATAATCACAACTCCTTACTATAATGTTAGACACTAATTTATGTAATTAATGGTGAAGTGGGAGAAATAAGTTAGGGAGGTTCTGGAGTATAGTTTTGTTGATGCACATTAAATTGTTCTGGATTTTTCACTCTGAAACATTGGAAGTTATGCTTCACAATTCATCTTTCAAAGGAGAGGAAGTAAAAAGGTGACATAAAATATCAGGGACAAAGAAAGTATTTGAAAGAAGTGTTTATACAACACACAAAAAGAATCACTCTGTGATATTTTCTTCAAATGTGAGCAAGATGGATTTATAACCAGACTACAAGTGGGTGTAAGACTAAAATCCCTCTTAAATTCAAGAGAAATCTGATAAACACTTTGCCATATTCCTGAAAACGAAAGCTTAACTAGTGCAAATGTGTTAGACTTTTCTCCCATGGGTATAGGTAAATTCAATGAACTTATAGAATAAAATTGCAAACATATGTAAATCAATGTAGCTCAATTGTACTTCTATAGAAACACGCTGATCTATTGTTGGTGAGGTTCTGTCCTATTATCCAAAAGTCTTTTGTTAAGAGTATGAGGAAGGAGAGTGTCTGTTCCTCCTTTAAAGGCATCTGGTCTGGTCAAGGACCTTTTTCACTGCAACAAAGGATAATAAGAAAAGGAGGAAGCCATAAAGAAAAACATACAGGGACACAAACCTGAGGGACAAGTGATAAGGGAGGCAGTGAGAGACACAGACCTGAGGAAGCAAACATGGAGACAATGTCAAGTCGTAAACCTTGCCACTTACACTAATTGGGGAGCCATCAAGAAACTACAGGTGCCAATTCCAGGAAGATTAACCCAGACTTTGCAACTGATAAGACTGTAAACTAGGGGGACCTTGGACTAGGAGGGGTGCGGGAATTTATAGAGCTGTACAGATCCATGGGGGGACGTGCAGAGGAAGGGGTAGCAGAGAGCAACAAAGAGCGCGAGTAGACAGAAAGTGGTATAAAAAGGGGCTGGTCACATGTAAAACAGAGCTGGTCTGGCTGAGCTCTGCACCTGATCACCCCAACCTGTCCTGTCTTCTTATATCTTCTTGTTAAATCTTCTCTGAACTGTCTTGGGGGATCCGCAAATGTGCGTGTGCTTGTGAACCCGGAGAGCGTGGTGTGTGTGCTGCACCAGTGACCTTCTGCCTCTGCCAGCCCAAGAGCAGGAGGGGACGTGGGTGTCTGTGCCGGTGTCTGGTGTGAGTCCTGAATGCGGGTGCTGCTGGAGGCAGAGCCTTCTCTGTGGCTGCCTGTGTGACCGGCCGTGTCCGTGTCCTCTGTGTGTGTGTCTCTGGGATATGGGCTCAGCATATATTGTTCCAGTGGCTGAGTAGGAGAGGTCCTGGACCAGAGCGGCTGGAGGAGGGGGCCAGGTTTCTTACATCACTTAACATCTTTATTAATGTCTTTGATTAGAAAGCAATCAAGTAGTCTCTCTCATTGAACCTGAGCCAATATTGTGAGAAGAGAACATCATGTAAACACGATCTCTGGGAGACCTGAAATGACAGTTATGTTAATAACAAAATAACAGCAGTTTGGGGGCACTGCATGTTACAGAATGGTTGATGAATTATTATGTCTATAGGGTGCTACTGAACTAACTTGGAATATGTTATTACTGAAACTTTCTTATTTACTGTACCTAATATTTTGCGTGTTGATCTGAAATACATAGTACTCTGTTCTTTACTCCTGATTTTTTGTGTTCAGACACCTTCAAATGAATTGAAACAAAACAAAACAAAAAAAAAGGAAGAACTTCTGGAAATCAGAATTACTAGAGGAAGTACTGACTTCTGTAAATACCTTTAGAGCCAATGAGAAAGATTCAGATGGATATTTTGCACTTTTTTCTCACATTGAACCAAACACTGATATGACAAAATAATTTTAAAAGCAAAGTTCCAGCCTGCCATGAGTGTTATAATGTCCAAAATAAAGGAGAGGATCATTTATCAGGGTGCATTATTCTTTGCAAAGCCAGTAATTATTTTAGAAATGGCTGGTCCCTTTTCATAAAATGTTGTGATGACTTGAGAACAGCTTCTGAAACTTTAAGAACTGTAAAAGAATTGCCAGGAGGCACTAATCCAAAGGAGTAACAATATATCATAGCCATTAGCATGTATTATTTAATAATGTATGAATTTTATGGCTACAGTATGTGCTTGTAGGTGATACACACAAGTCTAAGAAGATTAAGAGATGACAATCTAATGGTAAAATAAAAAAAGGAAGCAGAGATTTTACAAAAGACTTCATTCAGTATGAATGTGAACAAATGAAAAAAAAAAAACATCTTCTTCTACAAGCAGAGGAAAACTATAGAATTTATGTTTGTAATGTCCAGGCTTTTTTACTGATTTAGGTAATGATCAAGTTTTATGTGTAAAACTGATAAAGTTAAACTTAAAAAAAAAACCAAAACAAAACATGAAAAAAACCTCCATCATATTACATCTCATATATCTGTTTATAATTAACAGAATAAATGTGTATAAATGAGAGAAGACCAAAAGATTCTTGTAAATATGGCAATTGTTGCAATTTTTTGTGAAGTTAAATGATTTTAACACAGTATTAATTATACATGCTATTAGAGGCATATTATAATGCAAACTTTAAAGAAGCAAGGTTTTTAATTAATCTGTTTTCCATAGGTCTGTTTCCATTATTTTAGTGAGAAATCATTTAATTGACTGAAATAATGCATATTTAATTTTAATGATATCTGAAACAAAGACTTTTTTAAAAAGTCTTTGTAATATATATAATTATACAAATTTCTGCAAGGTCCTTATTATATTTGTGTGTGTCTGAACATGAAAACCAGATAAAGTGACTTTCCATACTTTTGAAGTGAGGCATAATAAAAACCTAGCAATGATTATGATAAATATTCCATTCCATATAATAAGTGTGGGGTGGTTTTTTTTTTCAATCGACATTATTGCCAATGGTTTTCACATATTTAAAATCACAAAAAAAATATCAGGAGTAATGCATATTTATAATTTTCCAGTGGGAAATACTGCATAGAAATGGAATAGAAGCAATCTGTAAGATTTTTCTTCGATGTGTTTTCCTCTTTACAGACTTTTCTCTGACAATAATCACCATAATAGCTTAACACTTCACAGTCATTAATATATTTATTCCCATAAAAAGAACATATTTTGGCTTTATTTTTGTTAGTAGGTCTAAATCACATGCGGGCTGTGTCTAGTTTTGGAAGGAGTGGGAACTTTGCAGTTCCCAGTTTAGATCTATGATTAGGTCATATCACAAATCCATGTCAGAATGAGACTCTTGCTCATTTGTATGGAAATAGATGATTTTAGCTGTAGCTAAAGAGACTCAAAAGACTATATGAAAAATTTGTAATATCATTGTGAGGAGAACTTGTGCCTCTTAGATAACCTCTGAACTGTTGTCTAGAACAATGTCAAGACATGAGGTCAAATACTGATCAATTATTGTTTGTACTGTTACTTACTACTGCTTGGCACCTAGACAATCCCCTGTTCTGGGAGTTCTTTTACTCAGTAGCGTAGTCATAAACCTGAAAGACCAGAGTCTACAGTGTCTCATGCTTGTCAGTTCTCATGAACTGACAAGTCATGGGTTGAGAAGATTATGGGATGTATCCAGACTATCCTCAAAATGTTTAACAAAGCAATAATCTGACACCTAGTCAGAAGGAAATTTACAAGCCCAAATAAAATTTTTATCAGTAGTTTCACCTCACTCTCTTCAGAAACCTAATTTATATGTCTTAAAGGCAGACAGTAGGGTGAGAGAATAGGACAACTGATAGGAATGCACACACAGATATGTTCAAGCATGTTCAGGTTTTTTGACAAGTTTATGGTTAAACATTCAAACAGTTTTGCCTCATACTAATCGCTTTATAGTATAACCACGCATCTTTTTACTTATACCATAGCTGGGTATCTAAAGATGTTTTATAATTTAAGAAAAGACAAAAACTGAACTTGGCAAGGGATGCAAAGAATAATAAGAAGGGCTTCTACATTTATGTCATCCAGAAAAGGAAGGTCAAAGAAAGCATACCTCCCCTGATGAGCAAGACTGGCAACCTCTCTTCCCACACCTCTCAAACAGATGGACCTCAAGACACAGACTGGGGGAGCAAAGTCCCTCCCACTGTAAGAGAAGAGCAGGTTCACCTGAGGAACCTGAACGTACATAAGTCTATGGGACCTGATGAGATGCATCCCAGAGTCCTGAAGGAATTGGCTGATGTAGTTGCCAAGCCACTCTCCATGATATTTGAAAAGTCATGGCAGTCAGGCGAAGTCCCTGGGGAATGGAAAAAGGGAAACATTGCACCCATTTTTAAAAAGGGTAGGAAGGAGGATCCTGGGAACTACCAACCTGTCAGCCTCACCTCTGTGCCTGGGAAGATTATGGAACAGATCCTCCTGGAAGCTATGCTGAGGCACAGGGAGGACAGGCAGGTGATTGGAGACAGCCAGCATGGCTTTACCAAGGGCAACTCATGCCTGACCAACCTAGTGGCCTTCCACAATGGAGTGACTACATCAGTGGACAAGGGAAGAGCTACGGATGTCATCTATCTGGACTTCTGGACAGCCTTTGATACAGTCCCCCACAACATCCTTCTCTCTAAATTGGAGAGATATGGATTTGATGGGTGGACTGTTCGGTGGATGAGGAATTGGGTGGATGGTCACATCCAGAGGGTAGTGGTCAACAGCTCAATGTCTGGATGGAGGTCCGTGGCAAGTGGTGTCCCTCAGAGGTCTGTATTGGGGCCTGTACTGTTTAATATCTTCATCAGTGACATAGTGGGATCGAGTGCACCCTCAGCAAGTTTGCAGACGACACCAAGCTGAGTGGTTGACACACATGAGGGATGGGATGCCATCCAGAGGGACCTGGACAAGCTCGAGAGGTGGGCCCGGGCAAACCTCATGAGGTTCAACAAGGCCAAGTGCAAGGTCCTGCACCTGGGTTGGAGCAACCCCCGGTATCGATACAGACTGGGGGATGAAGGGATTGGGAGCAGCCCTGCCAAGAAGGACTTGGGGGTACTGGTGGATGAAAAGCTGGACATGAGCCAACAGTGTGCGCTCACAGCCCAGAAGGCCAACCATGTCCTGGGCTACATTAATAGAAGTGTGGCCAGCAGGTCGAGGGAGGTGATTCTGCCCCTCTACTCCACTCTGGTGAGACCCCACCTGGAGTACTGTGTCCAGCTCTGGGGCCCCCAACACAAGAAAGACATGGATGTGTTAGAGCGAGTCCAGAGGAGGGCCACAAAAATGATCAGAGGGCTGGAGCACCTCTCCTATGAAGACAGGCTGAGAGAGTTGAGGTTGTTCAGCCTGGAGAAGAGAAGGCTCCAGGGAGACCTTATTGTGGCTTTTCAATACTTAAAGGGGGCCTATAAGAAAGATGGGGACAGACTTTTTAGCAGGGCCTGCTGTGATAAGATGAGGGGTAATGGTTTTAAACTAAAAGAAGGGAGATATAGGCTAGATATAAAGAAGACATTTTTTACAATGAGGGTGGTGAAACACTGGAAGAGGTTGCCCAGAGAGGTGGTAGATGCCCCATCCCTGGAAATATTCAAGGTCAGGCTGGACGGGGCTCTGGGCAACCTGATCTAGTTGAGGATGTCCCTGCTCATTGCAGGGGGGTTGGACTAGATGACCTTTCAAGGTCCCTTCCAACCCAAACTATTCTATGATCCTATAATGTCATCTGAGACTGCAGAGTACCACGACTTCCCAAATAACAGATCTCATCCAATGAGACATGCACCATCTCGACGTATGACAAGAGTGATGGAAATTAAGTTGTGAGATATAAGGATAAAGTTCAAGTTTGATTTATAATTACGGTGCATTTAGTTATCAGGGCTGTGCCAGTGTGCACAGCAAATGTACTTTTTCATTTCCTGGGTGGTCCAGAAACTCCTCAGCTAGTCTCTCCATAGATGGGACAATGGACTGATTTGAAACAATCACCTTAACTCCTGCCACCTTCACATTTAGCTATTTCACAGACACTGTCCAGGTGGAAACTTTGGATAGCCCCAGAGATTTCCCCAATTCTTGCTGTGCGTGATTGAAAGGCACCATGTTTTTGTTTCATTGTGTTAACTAATTTCTTGTGTAGAGAATAAGACCATCCTAGAGACTATCCTTTGTGGTTCCTGCTGTAGGACTTATTAAACTGTATGTAACTAAGATCCTTGTAAATAGTCAGCAGGTGCAGGAATGGTTATATAGGACAGTCTTCTATACATAGTCAAGTTAGTTAGGAGAGGCTTTGTATGTAGTTTAAGATACTGGAAAAATAAAGGATCTTGTGTTCACTGGAATGATCACATAGGGCTATTTGGCAGCTGGATTACAGGAATTGACTAGAACAACAGTTTAGGGAAGTCTCACTTGGTCCAGATGAAGATACCATTGCAATCAAACTGCTGTCACCATTCAGACAGCAATTGATCATCTTATCCAAACACAGTTGTGATAGGTAAAATAGCTTTTATTTTTTATTTTATTTTATTAAACAAACTGTCTCTTCATCAATACCTCTACAACAGAAGCGGTAGCTGGAGGCTAGCCATTGTACTCACAGGCATCTCAGGAGGCACTATACAGCTAGCCAGCTATGTTTAGGCAACTGAATTGTATGAAGTTGTGGCTCTGGCCAGGGTCTTTAATGTACATTGATTGACTTCATCCACTTGGAACTTAAAATACAAAGACCTTTTCTGAAGACATCACTGGGGAAGTATCAGCATCAGCAGCATTTGTATAACTCCCTGTTGGGTAAGATGCTTTCCCAGGACACAAGAGATCTGGGAATGCAGAAGAACTATAAAATCAAGTGGAGTTCGAATTCAAAGCTTTTATTTATTTATTTGTCTGTTTATTTATTTTTAAGTGGATGCCAAACCTGGATGTCCTGGGTCTGTTTTACAACATTCTTAATGAAGACAGGCTATCATGCAAATGAAAGGCTGAAAATCTTACCAGATGGAGAAAGGAAAAAGCGAGAACCTAACTGCCCATTGCAGACATTGCAGTCTCTGGGATGCTCGGGTTCCTCAGCTTATAAAGACATTTGCATATCTTATTTAGTGTCATGTTAGTGCACAAATAGTCCGAGGAGCATTTACTGTCTCCAGGAAACAGCTCTATGTATAGAACAAACCGTTAGTGAGCCGTATCCTATCTTCCACTTCAATACTGAGTGAGATGAAGACCTAGTGTGGCCATGTCTCTGTTATTAAATTATTCTCAGGTCCTGGAACTCAATTGAAGGACAATTAATATTTTTGTTGACAATTCCCAGGCATGGTATAGGAGTTAGCACTGGACAAGGTTCATTCTCTGTATGCAGGATGGATATTACTTATGTGTCTATTTACTGAAATACCAGCAATCTATTTTTTGAGGTGAGTAAATGAAAGGCATTTCTTCAATAGAAAACCCGAAGAATGTTCACAGTTCATATATCGTGTACAAAAATCTAAATTGAAAATAATGCTAATTGATTTTACATATGCAATTGCAATTTCTCTATAACGTATTCTTTACAATGATTTCATTTACCAATTTACAGAGTACATTTTACTTCTGACGTATCCGTTTCACTTATTCTGTATTCTGTGCTACAAAAAGCATTGCTTCTAAACAAATAATATCTTTTAGTTAGCTTTTTGGATCTCTTGAAAAAGAAGCTCTTTTAAAATAGTGTAACAGTTGAAATGAAAGTATTTCTTGCCTACATTTCAAATTCTTGGTATCATATGAAGACTACAGTAGAACCAAATGAAATTTAAACTCCTTATTTAAACAAATATCCCTTGCTATGAGAATTATCAAGTTTGCTTTGCTTAATAGGGGTAATGACCTAGCATAAGTAAAGATCACAGAAGAATAGGGGGGTTTTAATGACAAAAAAACATTCAGTTCTTTTAATAAAATAAAATTCTGCTTATCACAAGTCACAGAACAATTGCAGCATGTTTAGATGCAAAGTTTCATTTTTAAGAGAGTTAACTGGAGGAATGATGCTTGGAAAGAAATAAGAAATGTAGACATATTGTACCAAAAATGGGCAAAAGCTAATAGTGATCCACTGAGTAAAAGGTTGTATGCAAACTACAATTTGAATCATTACTTTTATCTTCATCATTAATTTATTTTATTTTATGTTATCTTAAGTTTTATTTCTATTTTCTCTTTTGATCATTTTCTAACCACTCCCCAGCAGTCCAGCTATGTACTGACAGTGAATTGGAGGCGTGAAAAATGAGAGTCCTTAGTGACTGCTGTTTATATGACAGTAAAAAATAACTGTCACTTTTGCACATTTTGTCTTTTTCTGGCAGTGTAGGCTAGTTCCCAGGAGGGTACATATAGGGGTGGTAAATATTAGTCCCTAGCGTTCTGTCCATTTTCTAATTTCTATGTTCACATTTGCTCTTGTTAAATTTTACTTTTAGTTGTACGTGGCCATGGTTTTGTTTGTATTTCCTGACTAGATAATGTATTTTATGGATCTGTGATATTTCTAAACTCCACCACAGAACTGGCTGTATGTGCCATGAAAAATTTCATCAACTAATACTATTATAAATACAGCTTCGCTTGTTTTGCATTAAATTAAAGGAAGGAAAATTGAGAATTTTATTTGAGTTTGTTTTTTTTTTTTTAATAATTTAATGGCTTAATTATAAGATTATTTTCTAACTGTACTCAAACTTGAGAAAAAAAACTTGTCAAGTTATTCACATTAGCACTGGAATAATTATTCACACAGAGTCCAAAAAGCAAAGCATAAAATCTATATATGCACAAGTTTATCTATGCCCTGTCTACGCTGTTGATGGATAGGGAGGATGTGTTTAGAAATATTTTTATTTGTTTGTTTTTCTATTGGTTTGTTTTTCAACTAAAATATTCCTGTTGACTGGGAAAACATCCATAAGCAAGCAGATGGTCATTTTGATTACTAAACAGTAAGAAGTGTTAAAGACACTAGAGCTTTATGCGATGGCACATAATTTCTCCTCATTGAACAAACAGTAGTAAACAATGTGGTTAACTATATGGCATATTTATGAACAGTATAGACTTGGGAATTAAGAAGCTTTTTAACTTCTGAGTAATTTTTTTTTTAATTCACTTAGTCACAGTTTAAGTGCTCAACAAGATATCATGATGATAAGAAAAAGATGTTCTGTGTTTTTAATTAGGTCTTAACGATTGCATGACACACAGACTCAGCTGTTTGCAGTACAATAAAACTTATTAAAATTACAGTTTTTCTTCCTGCCTATGTACTTCTATGGGTTAAGAGGGATTTAATGAGAACTATTGCATAGAAAAAGCTTTCAAAATGAATGCCAGAAACAAAAGTTCGATTGTTCTCAGATTTTGGTCAAGGGTGGTAAGTAAAAAGACAACTATTAACTTTCTTCTCTTTGTACAATCCAAAAATATATACAAAATTCCTATGCTCATTTGAACAGAAGAAATTATTCTCTTGTATACATATGGGCCAAATTAAATGTATGAAGCACTATTTATCAGAGCTTTTGGATTTACTGACAGACACACTGCACATGCCTACTACAAACTTCCCAGCTTGCACATGGGCAAAGAGAGTACTTTTTGAATTACAGTCCCATCCTGTGTGTCCTAGAACAGAATGCAGAAAGCAATGCTTTAAACAGCAGCCTGTCATCGCACTCTTTCAGTATTTTAGCTGGAATACTTTAGCAAGTGTCTGCATCTGCAGCATTGCTTCTTTAAATACAATTTGATCATTGTACCTCATGGGACGTGACTGCTATTTCAGAAAAGGTCTTTGAGTTTCCAATACTTGTTTTAGCTTGAAAAAAATATTTTGCTTTATAATTGAGAGAATGGCAGCTAGTTAATGTGGCAAAATCTACATCTTCATCTGGCAAACAACAGGTTGATAGACATTACAGGACATATAGGTTTGTTCTTCCTTGGGGAGTCTGATCTCTAAATTTTCTCTCCACTGTCACTTTTTATCAGAAGAAAAATAAGAAAAGACTTAATCAAACAGAAACAGTTTATCAGAAGAGTAAATCAAAATTTACAGACTTTGAAACCAAGAATTAGCTGTGGTGTTGAACTAATGTTTTATACCAGATGACTCAGTTTTTCTACTTGGAATAACAATAGGCCCTGGGGGTGGGCTGTGGTCTATTTTTTGTTCTGTTGGGGGGTTTGGGGTTTTTTTTGTGGTTTTTTTTTTTTCTGTTTATTTGTTTGTTTTTCCAAATAAAACGCACTTAGAAAGAATGGTTTCAGTTACTTGGCAAACTTCATATGTTTACTCATGATTAAGATCATGGCAGTAGAACTGTATTCATGGAATTAAAAAAAGAAAAAAATCTAAGAAAAAAATCTAACTTTTCGTATCCAAATATAATTCAGTTTTTACAAGTAGATGATTATGTTGAAAATAATTTAGAAACGAATGGCAGGTTTTGGCATAAAAATAAGAATGTGTGTGGCAACATTTTAAATGATGATGAAATGAGACCACAATTCTCAAAGAATTGTTTAATCACTTTTTAAGATTTTCATTTGACAAGCACTGTCAAAATTCCTTGCAAAATATTGTTGGTGACATTTCACAATACAAACCATTAAGTGATGGTATCTTTTTAAGTGATGTTGTCCATGATGTTAAAAAGATTGCATTCATCATCCTTGTGTTCATCGTTCTTGTCTCCGCCAACTCACAAAATGTGTTTCATCACACCTGCTGTGTAGGGCTGTACATCTGAGTTAATTGTTCCGACGGTCCTCTGTAGCTCCTCTCTGAGCTTAGATGAGTAGATAATATTAATTTCCAAATCAGTTTGCTTTCACCTCCAGCTTAAAAGGAAATATTGTGTCTTTCCTAAGCTGCAGTGACGCATGCATCGTAGCTTCCAGGTTAATTTTTATTTTTGCTTATTGAATCGGAAGCTAAAGTGAGAAAATGCCCACAGGCTCCAGAAGATTCTCTTGGTTTCTGTCTGCTTTTTTATGGTTCTGGCTTGCATTTATGGCCTCTCATCAGACCTCCACCAGTTTCTGACTGTAACTTTGTTAGTGTTAATTTTCAGATCCGCTACTATGAAAACCTTAAGCTACACAAATGAAATCTCATTTTTCTGAAAATCTATTTTTGTTTATAACAAGATGGTATTTTAAGCCTAGGAAGAATTTGGGAGTAAAAGCCTTCTTTTCTCTTGAGAGAATCTGGTTATTGAACAATTGTCTTGGGGAGAGCTGGAAACTGAAGGTTCTGATCATTCAGTAAACTATACACGCGAAACTTTTCTCCAGAACCTTTCAATGTTTATTCAGCTTCATTTCCTACAACTCCCACAATCTCACAAATGCCCATTTTTTTTCTTATCATAAAAAAAGAAATTTTATCCTGCAATCTGACTGATGAGGGCTGAAAGCCTTGACTCTTTGTGGTCACCTGCAGGCTTTTCTATAAAGTACTGATCATGTATTGAAGGTATTTGGTATTGAATGAAACTATGAACAAAATGATGGATGACAATACAAAATACCCTAAGAGAGCCAGCATCTATTCTGCTTACTCATTATTCAGTGCTTAAACTGTAGTATCTTCTGAAATTTCATAAGCTCATGGGTAAATTTCTGGCCTTGAAATCAATAGCAAAAATCTAATACATCAGAATGAGAAATGAAAAATATCTGCTTTGCAGTTAGTGCAATGTCTGTCATTTGTGGAAGTGGTCAGCAATAAAACCATAGCAATCTGGTATTTCTCATGGAGCCTTTTTTAAATGCATTGCAGGGAGGTCTTCCAGTTTCTTGAAGGGACTTTTTGAGTGCACAGTTGTACTTCTGGCAGTTCCCAAACTGGCTAATCCTTGTTCTGATTCAGGAAATGCGGAAGCTTCTTTGCTTGTAGGAGGTATGAAGTTTCTCCACCCACTCCTGGATAGTCTTACAGCAACAGTATTCCAAAAAATTTCCATCTCAGTTGGAGGCTAGATTTGTTTCTTTCAAATGTGAACTTTACTACTTTCTATTTTATTTTATTTTATTTTATTTTATTTTATTTTATTTTAATTTATTTTAATTTTATTTCTTTAACAGGGATTACTATAATGTGTTAGGACTAAAAGTTAACTCACTCCAGAATTAAGTTATGTATTGAACTCCACATCAGTTATGCGTAGCAGTGACCATGTATGCTGTGAGTAACCTATGATATAAACCTTTTCATCTTACTTCTAAGATTTAACTTTATGCACTAATTTTTAAATACAAATTCTCAAATGTTTTTGCTTCTTTCTATATTTGACTCTACTTTTCTTTTTTTGATTAGCTGAATTATACACAACTACATATATCTATATGTAGGTGAAAGGTAGTCAGTATTTCATGGCTAAGTATCCAGCAAGTTATACCACTTTTACTGTAATGTTATTAAAAAAAGTAAAATTCATTCTCAAAAGTGATCCAGTTACAAACAGTTTTCATGGTAATGGAATTGTATATTCAGTATTTTAAATAAAAATAATAAATTAAAAATAATAAATTAAATAAAATAATAAATCCTGAAAACAAGTATGTTAGCTTTAGATGTTCTGGTTTCAATTAAAAAACAGACAATTTTTTTTCTAGCCTAATTTTTTCAGTCATAATAAATGACTCATCTTAAGATTAAGCCTGAAAATTGAAACCTAATAAGTGAAAATTGAGGATATTTAAAGGAGAATGAAGACACATAATAAGAATACATACAACCTTGATAATAACTGCTGTTCATGCTCAAGCTTTACTGTAATGTGAGCTGATTACAGTCTATGAGGTACAGAAGTTGTGCAGTCTCGGCTGCGGTCTAATTACCTAATCTACAGATATTTAAGTTCAATGAAACCACAAATATAGACTACTCTGTCATTTCTGTTATATTACTGTGTTTTTCATAATATGCTAAAACGAAATAATACACTATTTAATTGGCACATAAAATGGTGATATTAAGATTAAATGGCAAAACTACCAGTTGACAATTAGTTGGTGTGCTAGTTATATGAAGGCACTTCTTTTTGAAACCGATGATTACTATTAATAAAAATATAATTTGATTTTTTTAATATATTTGGAAATTATTAAATTGCTTAATCAGAAAGGATTTTTTTTCCAGCAGTTTTTTTTTTTTTCTATATGTTTCCCCTACAGAGAACAAGGGAAGGTTTTTGTACTGAAATGAGGATTCTAGCACAGCAGAATCATAAATTGACTCAGCTAGCCAGCATCATACCTAGTTTCACTACACTTTCTGGAGTAAGAAAGCCCAGAAAAGCAGATAGACAACAGTTTCTTGGACACAAGACTTGTCAAAACTGCTGTCAAACAACTTCTGTTGCTGTTGTCCACATCAAACTGCCTTCTATTGTGTGAAGAAGCTAAGATGGGCAAGCTTGCTCTCATATAAATTTGAAGAACAGGTAGATTTATTATATACTATTTTGTATACAATTGGATCAGGTGAAATTAAAAAATATGAGCATAAGTAAACTTCTGTAAACACCGGTCCAGTGTGATATTATATGTATTTTGAGAACCCTGGGTTTTTAGGGAATCAGACAGTCATAAGGTATGGATTACATATGATAGCAGTGGAGAAATAAAGAAATGGGATAATAAGGGGTTAGAAATAATTATAGATCCAAACAATTGGCAACTCTCTGAGCTACAGACACAGAAGAGTCTTCTGAAAGTACATTGTTGGTGGTGCACACTGGTATGTGAGAATGTAGCTATGCAAGGTAGATTCACACCATAAAAAGGAAAGACACTGGTTCTCCTGGCTGCCCCTTGCAGAAGGGAGATAGTGTCATCCAGCCTTTGGTCATTTTAAAATGACCTGGAATTCATCCATCAGGACCAGAAGTCTGAAATAGATTTGATATTGGCAAAGAAGGTCATTTGTGAACATGTTATTTCTATTCTCTCTAAAAAAGGCATCTGAGAGCGGTGACCTGAATTTGACTTTACACATGACCTGCCTGATGGTTTACAGTCAGTGTAAAAAAATGCCACTAGGGAGCTTGGTAAGGATAGAAACTCTTGTGTCTTTGTAGTTGAGAAGTCAATGAGAACTCACTCTGTTCCTTTAGCAATTAATTGATAAGTTAATTGAGATAAGAAACTGCCGAATTCCTAGCGTGTGAATATGATGAATCCAAGTCATGAACAATTATTTCTGGAACTGAGCATGTTTTTGGAAAGTGAATGATAACTATAAAACACTAAAACAATAACATATTGAGTGTAGGTACCCAGGTGTTAGTAGCAGGGGGCTGCATAATCTCACTCTCTATCCTGTGTGTACGTGGGCTGCAAGGACTCAGTGACAGCTGCTGGTGAGACCTGTGTGTGTAGGAGTGGAATTTGGTGCCTGCTCCCGGAGTCAGACCAGGGACACCCCTGGCCTGTGGCGTCAGCTCCTGGAGCCAGTGGGGTCTCAGCATCAGCTACTGGAGTGAGTGGGGATCTTTAACCTCCAGCCACTGGGGCAGCCACTCTTAAAATGCCCTAACAAATTTTAAACTAGCAATAAATTAATTATCCCCAAGTCTGTTTTTCCCGTGACGGTAACTGGTAAGTTATCTCCCTGTTTTTATCTTGACCCATGAGCTTTTTCATCCTGTTTTCTCCTCTGTTCTGTTGAAGAGGGTGACTGGCTGGCGGTCTGGCAGTCAGCCAAGGTCAACCCACCACAAATAAACAGATTAATGGAATAAGCAATGAATTTTTGTTGCTTAGGAAATGTTCATAGTAAAAGGAAGCACCTTGCTGTTAAGAATATGGAAGTAAAAACTAGGATAGAAAGTTTCCTGTGTTCAGGAGCAATAAGCTGAAGTGAAAAATCTCAGTATTGTGTAGACTATATGGTTAAGGTTACAGTCTGTTAAGAATAATTAATGTGTATGAAAATGCTGCTTTTTCCACCCCTTGTTATTTAAAGGGTATTATAGCAACAGGATTCCTAATATGAGTTATTTTACAAAAAAAACTATTTAAATCTGTGTCACACTGAATTTTCAAACTTCACAAAATATTATGTGTTGGTTTTCCTCTTTCTCTTTTAAAACTGTTAATATATTTTCCAGAAAGAAACAAAAATGTATAAAACACTATCCTTCCGTACTCTGCAGATGGGGTTTCTGCTGTGCACTATCATCGCATCAGAAAGATCCAGAACTATTACCTCAATAGAGAAAGCATGAAACATTTTTAAAACAGATAACAATGGCGTGATAATTTTTAATAGTTCAAAAGCAATGTTAAGTAAGGTTATTAGAGGAAATGACTTTGCAAGTCTCTTAAACATAGACTTCTACTATTTGTATTACTGCCATTCCAGGTATGTTCTTCCATGAGTTAGTTATATTAGAGCACTGATACAACCACAGGAGCATGGATCTATCTAAGAGCTCAATTTCTTCAGTTTTAAAAGAAAAAAACTTGTACAAAGTAGAACTAAAGTATCCTTCACAGAATTTATAGGCCAGTGGAGAAAGACAGACATTCACTAAGAAAGACATTCAGTACAGTGCAAAGGCGGTAAAACCATATACATTCATTTTTGGTAAAGATACCAACTCTTTTAGAAAACAGTTTAACAAATGGTATTTCAAACATCTTAATACAGGAAATTGTAATGATTACGGGAAGTGATGAGAAGATCTTATAACACAGCAGAAAATGGAATAGAATTCTTCTAAACTTCTTTCACTGGACTGTCCTTTGGACCAGGCTGTAAAGTGTCTTCGTGGTAACAGTGGACTTCACAGACAGAAATTTAAATGATGAAAAGTGAAGGAAAGGCTTATAACATTAAAGAACATTGAAGTCCCTTTGTATGTAGAAACACTGCATGCAGAGTACTGAAGTCACCTTGTATTTGGAGATATCTCATTTACCTTCAGAAAGAGCACCATTTGTTGGCGTTTTTTGGGGGGAAGAGAGAGATAAAGGAGAACTAGAATCAAAACATAATCACAAAAGGAAGATAAATATATTTCACAACAGTGCTTCTTGCAGTCCATATGAAGAAGAAAACTCATGTGCCGTTCATAACTCAAGAACTCAGTCTTTCAGATTTAGCTATCTCTGTCTTTTCATCTGGGAAAAGAAAAGAAAGAAAAAAAAATAGACCCAGTTCCAGTGAAATATTTTCTTTGGATTAACAGCCTGATTTTTTAAATTGCATGTATACTTGTCGTTCACCTCAATTTATTCTTTCCATCAGGGGCGAAGAAGACAGCGTGGCAGGGCTATTGGCATGTGATGTTTATGTTTTCAGGGGAAAGAGGATGCCTCTGACAAACCGAGTTTCATATTGTAGTTATTTTATTGCTGTTGAATAGGTTCTACAACCTGTGGCTTGGCAGCAAATGAACGTGAGGGCATACCTGGACATACAGCAGATGAATGTTGTTATATTTTATTTAAAATGTTATATTCTGACCACCTTAACTTCATGAATATAATGAATAGAAGAGATGCATGCATGACTTAACATTTTGAAGAGGGAGATTTTTCTGCTTTCCTCTGGGGCTAGATTTTTATCTGACTTGGGCTTGCTTCATAATCATGAAATCTGTTGCCAGCTGAGTATTTGGACAAAAGCAAATTTCTATACCTTTGCTAATGTTCTAGAAAATATGTAATAAAGGTACCACAAATTATTGCCAATTTACAGAGGAAAGTAAAGAAGGAAAATATGTTTTAAAAACACTGCTTTCCTGTAATACCTGTTGCATAAATCATGAAAGCAATTATTAAAGCTACAGCATTTTTTTTTTCCCTTATTACTTGTAAAAGCATATTGCAGAAGGCAACCAGGAAAATGCTTAAATGAAAATGAAACCAGCAGGAATACTATTGCTGCTCTATTTAAAAGATAAAAAATAAAAAAAAAAAATCCAACCCTTGTGTTTGCCTCAAGCATAACCAATTTGGCAAACAGAATTGTTTTCACTTCTGTAAAACATTTGTTTAATGCTTTTTACTAATGATTGTGTATTTATGAAAAGGCAGTATATCATTCAAGAATAAACTGAAGAAAGCTTTGGCAATACATCAAGTCTGCATGCTATTTATTAATCTCCTGAATAAATGTTGCTTCATTTCAATGCTAGGAATTAATTAATTGCATTCTGTGCCACCTATAGAGAAGAGGTGCACTTTATAGAAAATTCTCTCACAGATAAATGAATATGCATCTCTAATTTTGTCCTTGGGAAAGATTCCTGGCTGCGGTCCTTCTAGCTAGGGGAACATTTAGTTTTCTGTCTAAGAACAATATCACACTTCTTTCCTTCCAGTCCATGGCACTTGAATGTCATACCCTTCGTGAAAGCAAAGGATGCAAAGCAGTTACAAATATTTGTGAAGCCAATAGCAGGCAATATCTCTCTTCCTTGCGAGTTGCAAATACTAATATATTCACCAATTATATTTCATAACAAAGAGAAAATTGCACTTCTGTATCTTGAGACCATAGCTGTTTTATTATTGCTGCTGTTCATTCAGGATGGTCTAAAACGGGTTTTACTCTAATGAATTCCACAGGCCAAGTTTTCAACAGCTCTAAGCCTGCTGGGCATATGGTGGCACTGCATTTCTTTATACAAATACTATCTTCAATTCTCTGTAGCAACCTGGGGCAGTATATGTGTGGAAATAACACTGGAAGTGGAATATCTTTTAGACGAAAAAGGTCATTTCAATGTTGATGATGTTTGAGCTTGGGAGTTCTACATCTCTCCTCAAGTGCAAACTATTCAGTAATGTAATTGGCATTGCCACAGAATTTGATGACTTTTCCTACGTAGGATTTTCTATTACATACCTATATAAATTATGTCTTCATTTTATTCAGTTTAGCATCAAAGAAACAAAATGTCTGTCACCTTGTTAGGAAGATATTATTCATCCTTTTCATGCTGTTTGTATGGAAATCTTGTTCAAAATCAATTACTTAATTTTTTAAAGTAGTATTAATCCTTTATTTTACAATATATCATGATCTATTTGATTATTGTAAATTTCAGGAGTGCTGTTTACCAGCCCAAGAAAACCCTGCCATCATAGTTTCCTTTGCACATTACCAATAGTGACTGCTATTTTTATTGGCTAATAAGTTACTGCGTAACTTTCTGAAATGGATTTTGGAAAAAGTGACACAGTAATTTATTAAGTGCATTCTAGACTGTGATAGTGTAAATAATTTTAACCAGCTGCTTACATAGTAGCCATCTATCTCTCTGGACTTAAAATGAAGACATTGGTAAATTAAAAAAAAAAAAAAACAAACAAAAAAACCCCTTTATGTTCAGTATTCTGGTAATGACTAAAATTTTACATCTTATTCTATGTATTTCAAAATACATTATTACCATTTTACCCAGATGCCTTGTGCATAATAAAACCAAAACTGATAAAAATAATAAGCAAGAATTTTGATCCTAGTATTTGTTTAGAGAGTACACTCCTTTTTACCTTTAAAGACACTGGTTCAAGCCCAGTCCAGATGATAGTAACTGAAAGTAATTATCTTTCAATGATTAATGAGGAATGAATTGGTAGTCTCAGGCCATTTCCCAGCACAAATCATAACACTCAACATCAATACTATCATTAATTCATTATGCCAGCAGACAAACCAAGGTTTAAGTATTCTTGAATGAACCACTATTTTAAGCCCTGACACAATACTGTCAGTTTATGACAGGCATTTCCGTAATCTGAGTCTGCATTGACTCTCCTACTCAGTGGCTGCATTTACCTACTCCAGACTGACATATTTCTTAACCACTGGCTTCACATTTCATTTATTTTTCATTCTGAACAACAGCTTGCAGTTTTATTTTCAAAGTATTTACAGATGCTGTAACAAAAAGCATATGAGACGTTGCCTACAAAGAAGTCTGTGCCAGACAATTGTGACCAGTATCTGGTTATTTCTTTGTTTATGTCATTATATAAAACCTTATATGGCAGGAGAGTACCTACTGGTTCAAGAAATGGGTAAATTTAAGGTAAGTTATCCATTCTGTGCAGTCACCCCATACAGATTATTCCTGGTTCTCTCTACAGCTCTCCTTTCTACACCAGAAAAGATTGACAAGAATTATTTTCTGGAATCTTGCAAAGCTCTTTCAAACATAGGTCAAATGAGTCTTCCAGGGGAAATAAATTACTTAAGAAACTAAATATTCCTTCTTCTGGGTGGAACTGTTTTATCACAGATATTCGGACCTATTCATGAAGTTGGGTGAAGAAGGGAAACGTTACTGCAAGTATATTTGGTACAGTTAACTGTATCATAAATATTATAAATGCATATTCACAGGTCCAAACAATCTAACACATTAGGCTCTGTGGGTATGTTACTCTCGGATGCAAATTATAACTTTGAAAAGGATAACACTGTTCTGATCTTTTTTTAGTCTGAATTCCTAGCCTGAATTTCATATTTCCTACATAGGTTACAAAACTCCCAGTGGAGGGGGAAAAAATAACATACCAAAAAAACCCCAACACATAAAAAAACCCCAAACTGCTGTAATTTTCCCATCCAGTAAAGGCTTTTATGCCTTAGGACAGGATAAAGGATGTGTAACTCATTGTTAGATTGCAAGAAGATTAAAAGAAAGTGCTCTACTGAGAACCTGTATAATGATGACTCTAAGGACACGCGAGAAATTTGTTCCACATGTACGCATCAGGGTTTGTTAATTTTGCTGTCACCCACAGGGACTATTCTCTTTCAGCTACTATTTAAAAAAAAATTATCAGAGACAAGGAGTCTGACTCGCATTTCTCATTTTGTAGAGTAAGTTAATAGCTGGTCTCCTGATGTTAATAGGATTACGGTACTGAGAAGAAGAAACTTGTTGCAAATTTTCAGTTTAGAATATAAAAACAGTGTGTTTTTTCCCCTTCAGGGAGTTCATTGCAACTCAGCAATTCCAGTACTTTATATGTGGAGTCAAGTGTCAAAGGGAATGCACAACAGCGTAAGAATAGCAGTGTCACCATTGAATGAAGTTTCCTGTTATATCATCCATGGCACGTCATTTATTTTAGAAGATTCTCAAGACATTTTTAAAACTAGAAATAGATTTGAGGGTTTTGGTGAGGTTTTTTCTGTTTTGTTCTGCTTCCAATGAGCTACAAAATTTGTTCTGTCAGAGTGGAAGAGAAGAAATTGAAAGAAAACTGTGAGGTTTAAAAGCCATTCTGAGACGTAGAAGAGTCAAAGGGAATGAGTTCATTTATCACCACTGTGTACAGGGTAAAATGCATAGCAGGAAAGAGAAAAAGACCTTAAGTGATTTTGGAGAAAATGATCCTTCTGAGATATAACTTTCTAGCTTTACAGAAAACCAACATATGCATGTATTTTATTAGTTTTGAGCTATGTTTTCTCTCCTTCTATTGAAACGCTTTTTGAAATTAAGTTTAATTTAAGACATAATGAAAGAATGGTCATTGGCTATTTCTTATATCCAAATAATTTTCCCAAAGTAGAACATCATTATAAAAATCTTACAAAAATATCAGTTGTGTCATGATTACATCACAGTTTTTTTGTTACTATTTCTATAACAAAAAAACAGAGAAATTCTGAATCGATATTTATTAGCTTAAGGTATCAGAGAACTTACTTAAGAGAGCTCAGTAATTAAATTAACCCAGATGATTAGATATGATTCACTCTATGCATATAACTCCTGTTTCTCTTATCAGGATATTTGTGTTCCATGTATAACTAACAGGGAAATAGTTAAGCTAGAGAAGATAGCATTCATATTTCTACATTATATCTACCTGTTCTTGGGTTTGACTCCTCTATAAACTCCTAATAAAACCGAGATCCAGAAGGAAGGACGTCATATTCAATAAGGAAGCCAACAGTATTTATTTGCTTTTATTTATTTATTTAGAAAAATTAGGAAATTTCTGCATACATACAAGTGTAATGAGTTAACCTGGGCTGGCTGTCAGGTGCCCACCAAGCCACTCTTCTCACTCACCATCCTCAACAGAACAGGGAGAGAAAATAAGATGAAAAAGCTCATGGGTTGAGATAGGCACAGGGAGATCACTTACCCGTTACTGTCACAGGCAGAACATACTTGACTTGGGGAAAAATAATTTAGTTTAATGTTAATTAAAAATAGAGTAGGACAGTGAGAAACAAGGAAAAAACAAAAAAACACCTTCCCTCCATGCCCCACTTCTTCCCAGGCTCAGCTTCACTCCTTCATTCCTGACTCTTCTACTTCTTCCCCCTGAGCGGCGCAGGGGGATGGGGAATGGGGCTTGCAGTCAGTTGATCACACTTCATCTCTGCTGCTCCTTCCTCCTCATGCTGTTACCCTGCTCCAGCGTGGGGTCCCTTCATGATACAGTCCTTCACGAACATCTCCAGCATGGGTCCTTCCCACGGGCTGCAGTGCTTCAAGAACTGCTCCAGCATGGGTCCTTTCCACAAGGTGCAGTCCTTCAGGAATGGACTACACAAGAGTGGGTCCCTCATGGGTCACAGGTCCTGTCAGAAAACCTACTCCTGTGGGGGCTTCTCTCCACAGGCCTCAGCTCCTGCCAGGAGCCTGCTCCTGTGTGAGCTCTCCACGGGCTGCAGCTTCCTTCAGGGCACATCCACCTACTCTGGCATGGGGTTCTCCACAAGCTGTAGTATAGCTATCTGCTCCAATGTGGTCCTCCACGGGCTGCAGGAAGACAACCTGAGTCACCACAGCTGTCTCCACGGGCTGCAGACGAGTCTCTGCTCTGGCGCCTGGAGCAACTCCTCCTCCTCCTTCTTCACTGACCTTGGTGTCTGC
This sequence comes from Phoenicopterus ruber ruber, assembly GCA_009819775.1. Classification (NCBI taxonomy): domain Eukaryota; kingdom Metazoa; phylum Chordata; class Aves; order Phoenicopteriformes; family Phoenicopteridae; genus Phoenicopterus; species Phoenicopterus ruber. Next base: position 180,287,371 of record CM020215.1, on the reverse strand, counting down.
AGGGCTGTTTCTCTCACATTTTTCCTCACTTCTCACTGACAGACAGTGTTTTTTACCTTTTATTAAATACATTTTCCCCGAGGCACCACCCCCTCGGCTGCGGGGCTCGGCCGTGCCCTGCGGTGGGTGGGTTGGAGCCGGCTGGAACCGGCTGTGTCCGGCCCGGGGCAGCCCCAGCCTCTCCTCACAGCGGCCGCCCTGCAGCCCCCGCTGCCGGCGCCTGGGCACCTGCATCCAATAAAAGAAGTAAGAAACCAATATGTTTACAAAAGGAAACTAAACAACAAAAAAAAGCTTATGAAGGAATCAGAAAACAATTTATTACCACCAAGGTAAGAAATTTAAACACAGAATCATTCATGTAAATGGGAACCATGCGCACACAAGCTCCTTATAGCCTCTAAGGAGTAACCGGCTTTGATTACCTTTTTTAGGTGATAAGAGAGAGCCAGTGGGGGAGTGAATTGTTAAGAAAACCTTCTCAGGAAAAGCATTTGAAGAGACAAAATTTTTGAAAGAGCTCAGTGCAAAAGAAGTAAGTGAAAAAAGCTGGTAATTTCTGTAGCCTTCAGCTTTTGATTGTAAACTTAGGGTACTGAAACTATACTAGTGCTTTTGCTATTGATCTTCAACAACTAGTTACAAATTACATTACAATTTTGTTGGAATCATACTGATTCCAATTTCACCCTGAAATTCTTCTGACAGGCTTTTGATCCCAAAAGGAAGTTAATGAACCTTTTTGAAAATCCTTTTTCTTGTTTGCATGGTGTTAACTGTGATTATTTCCTTGTCCAGACAAAAAACTTCTAATGTGAGCAAGGGCTGTTCTTTAACACCCTTTCATTAAAGTGTGGGTTAAGAAGGAAACTAAAATGATGCACAGCAAAAAAAAAAAAAAATCTTAATTTCAGGAAATCTCTAGGAAGACAGTGAGAAAGTTTATTGCATAACAGGTTGTGTTTGAAAGACAAAAATATTAAAAAAAAAAGCTGACACTGGTGACAGGAAAAAAGAAAAATCTGTACTTTGTGTATTTGTGTCTTATTTATATGTGGTATTTCAGGACTGAGATGTTACAGGCAGAAAACAAGTGTATTCTTCACTGTTACGCCATTGGTACTACCATGTGAGTCTCTTCATCATCTATTATATAGTCCTGTTGATAAATCAATGAAGAAGTTCTGCTTCAGCAGATCAATATGCACTGAAATGTTGTAATTAATTTTTAGATCATACCATAGAAATGCACATGTTGGATGAAAATTGAACTAACATTTATAAGGAAATGAGTGGACAGGCACGAAATACATAGTTCCATACACATTGTCAGATAAAGGTTTCCTCAGTAGTTACACTATATCTCTTTCCTTCTATCTGTTTAATAAATTTGTGTTAAAAATGACTTAAGAATACTAATAGAGTTATGAAAAAAACAGGACTGAAAGAAATTTGAAATTTCCTTTCCTTTAATGTAAAGTCAACTATATTTCTCCTATTCTTACTAGATATTTATTTGTTACAGATTTCCATTAATGGAGTTCCTGAAGTATACCGCCCCTCAATTCACCAAAAGTGCTATGCAGATTTTATGAACAGAGAGGTTCTGTTTGCTGATTTTTCTTTCATCTTTTCCAAAGTTAATAGTCTACATATCTACAGTCAAATTTTTTTAGGAAGTGGTAGATAGATATTGGTGTTGCCCAGCCTGAAACGGGCGACAGCACCCTGGCACTGAGATGTCTGGCTGTACCAACATTTTGCTCTCTGTCCTTTCTGCCTGTGGAAACATGTATCGTCAGACAAACAAGTCTGGTTTATTACCCTGATTTAGGCTGCGGAGATCAAAAGCAAGTAACCTCAGACAGCACCGATCACAGAACTTGTTATCCCGTTCCCATTTCTTGACACTCCTAGCTGTCCACATAGCTCCCTTTTTCCTTCTCAGTCTCCTCTCAAACACGCAACTCTCACTTAATTGCTTTTCCCCTTTAGTCTCAATTTTGCTACATCTGTGCTCAAATTTTCTATTTCTAATGCCGTTACCAAGGCAATCTCTGACTATTATGGCATTACTGATCTAGTTATTGAGGTGCTGTTGGCTTCAGAAAATTATACTTCTGTAAAGGTCCCCAATATCCCCTGCCAGCGATCTGTGATATTTAGCCAGTTCTCACATAACTGCCCCCTAAGCACCTGTGAAATCTGACCGTCCTTCATAGTGCGACCATTAACATTTGCCAGCTGTTGCACTGTTATCTATTACATCCAAAAACTTCTCATGTCACGACCAGTAGTTTTTCATATCCTGTTCAGTTAGCTTAACATCGGGCCAGGTCCCAGTCAGTGGCTTAGTTACTTGCCCAATTCTGTAGCCCTAATAGCATTCTCCTTTATTTGGGGGGGAAGTTCATCATATTAATACTTATCCAAAAAGAATGCAAAGCTTATAAATTTCCTGACTCTACTCTGAATTAGAGACTGTATAGCTTCACCACAGCATAAAGCATTGCTTATTGCCAGTTTAGTGAAAAATGTAATTTTTACCTTTACATATTTAACAATGTTAAAGCATACCAGTAGCCAACGTGTTTGCCTCCAACAATACCTCGCTGTGGTTCATTAACTGCAGCACAAAAAATATTTACAAATGTCTTCAGCCACACTGTTTTGAATTTGTGGAAAACTACTAGGCTATCAACTGCAGCTATCACACTGTTTATGGTAAGTGTGATACTCCCACAAAGACATTCTTTCTCAGCAAGCAGAACCAGAGGTATCCTGTAGTGTGCACAGCAAAATTGTTTTTGTTGATTAGTTAGCTCATGCAGTAAACAAAACACTGAGTTCTCAACCGAAACCTCAGACTGTGAAAGTAACTTTACAGTTAAGTTCACAGCTAAGTGTTGTTATGCTTTACTGTAAATATTCTCTAACCACCCTATTTTTTCCAACAGTTTTGCCTTAAAATACCATACATATGGCATGTATCTCATTACTTATCAAATAGAAAAAACATGCAGAATATATCTATGAATTGATTAAAGCATTGTTGAAGATCTGGTATTCTGATAAAATCATATAAAAAATAAATGAGTATTCTACCCATTAAAGCAAAACTACATAATTTTAAATGCAAGTCCCTTAGAGTGCTTTCTTCACATGTGTATCTTCAGCAGTACCTAAATAGAACTTTGTTTAAAACATCTTTTTTGTTGTTGTGGTGGTGGTGGTTAGAAATTAAGTAGGAAGAGAAAGACCTCATTAAGAGAACTACCTTCCACAGCTGTATCTTGGGCAGAGCTATATAAATCAGTAGCCAAGGAAGGAAAATCACTTACGCTGCAGACTACAAGAGGCTGAGAAAGTACTAACAGTTCTGGAAAAAGCTGAAAGAATTTACCATCAAATTATCACTACCATTATTAGACCAGATCAGTGGATCACCAGATATCGGTATTTCCTCAGTTATCTGAGACACAAAATGGTCCAGTGATCTATTGATGTATGATAAGAAAAGGTCAAAGGAGTGTCTGAGTCTAAGTAGATATTTGATTCATTGAGAAACTAAAATCAAAGTTACAGCAAAACAAAGAAATACCTTTGGGATTTTTAAGTCTTTATATATATTAAGTAACATAGTTTAAAACAAATTTGGATTAGTAATTTCTGGATTTATTAACAAAATTTATTAATGCAATGCATCAGCAGTCAATGAACTATACATTCAGGATCAATATCAGCACAAAGGCAAATAAATGGCAATACTAGAAACTGACAAAATATTAATAAAAACTTACAGATCTCTAAACACCCTTCTGTAGCTAATTCCAAAATGTTTGAATCCCAGTCCAGTTACAATGATGCTAACATCCAGGGTTCAAATAATGTATATGTGTGGTAAAAACCATAGTTCACTTGAAAACACTTCTAGTCCATGCTTTAACTTCATAGAAGGTCTTAAGACCAGTGGTTTCAGTGCGGGGGAAGGGGGAGAGGGGGCTGACTCTACAGTGAGTGGTCAGCATCCCAAGTCTTTTACTGGGAGAGGTACGATGATAATGATGGTTTCTAACTTCTTGCTCTAGAATCAGCTTGTAATAATTTTTGCATGCTGCTAACAGACTCTGCAACTTGTTTTTTCTTCATTGGTCTTCACGTCCATGTTGCATCTGAATTTACTGTGTGTAAAATTCACAGCATTTTACGTATGTTTACATAAGTAATGCATGAAGTAATTTAATGTAAGTGGAAATAAACCCTAACTATTTTTTTATCTATCTACATTCATGTAATCTTTGAATTCAAATAACAAAAGACATGGTTCAAAACCGTTACTAGTTGTAAGTAACTGTCAAAAAAAAAAAAAAAAAAAGTAGTCTATTCTGTTTCGAGGTCAAGGAAGAAAACAAATCTAAAGAGGCCTGGGTGGAACCAGAGGAAGAAGATTTTGGGTTCAAGTAATTTTTCCTTCAAAAACAAACACAAAGAAGTAATCCACACCATAAGCTGACAATATTTTGCAGAATAAAAGCCAGATGAAGTTGGAATGATTGAGATACAGAGCCAAAAGGCACTTATATTTCTAAGTTCTCAGACTTATAAAAATCCAAATTCAGTCACCTGCTTCCTGGAGTGGAATTCAAAAGACAAGCACCTTTGTTTTGTAGGTAGCAAATGGACAAAGTTGCTAGGCTACTAATGCTAGTCTCAGCTTCCAGTACCATACTACAAAAATGCCAAAATCATTAAGAAGTATGCCATTGGGTCAGTTTTTACTCCTCAGCTTGATGCCTACTTGAAACTCATATTCATAACTTGAAAGTAGCTTGTACATTTAGGATCCTAAACAAATGAACAATGATTTAATTATTCTCTTTTGAGGATAGGTGGGCATGGAAAGAGAGAAGGGAAAGAAAGAGAATCTGGAGCACTATGGGCTGGTCAGCCTAACCTCAGTCCCTAGGTAGCTAATGGAGCAAATCCTCTTGGAAGACATGTCCAAACACATGAAGGTTAAGAAGGTGATTTGGAACAGTCAGCACAGACTTACCAGGGGCAAATAGTGCCTGACCAACCTGATTGCCTTCTGTGACAAGATGGGTGGCTCAATGGATGAAAGGAGAGCAGTAGAAGTCTTTTATCTTGACTTTAACAAGGCCTTTGACATAATCTGCCATAGTATCCTTATAACCAAATTGGTGAGATACAGACTGAGGAAGTGGGCTACACTGCAGGTCGAAAACTGTCAGCACAAAATCCAAATGATGTCTGTTTAATAGTGATGTCCTAAAGGGTTGATACCGGTGTGGGTAGTGTTTAGTGTCTTTATTGGTGACAAGGACAATGGATTAGAGTGCACTGACACCAAGTTCTTAGATGATACCAAACTGGGAGAGTGGTTGATACATTGGAGGGTAGGATTGCTATTCAGAGAGACCTCAACAAGGTGGAGAAATGGCCTGACAGAAATGTAAAGTTCAACAAAGGAAATTGCAAAGTCCTACACCTAGAGAGGAATAAGACAATGTGTCAGTACACGCTGGAGTGAACTGGCAAGAAAGCAGCTTTTCAGAAAAGGAGCTGGGAGATGAACATGAACATGAGCCAGGAGTTGCCCGGAGGGTGAAAAAGGCCAGCTGTATCCTGGGCTGTATTAGCAAGATTGTGGACACAGCAGTTTAAGGAGAATGAACCTTTCCCTCTGTTCAGCACTTGTGAAGTTGCACCTGGAGTGCTGTGTTTATTCTTGGGCTCTCTAGCATATATACTGAAGTCAGCTGTCTTCAGTTACCTAATAAAGAAGGCTGTGCCAGACCTTCCTGGAAAGGCACAGAGATGTGATAAGGTGCAGTGAACACAAGCTGCAAGACTGGAAAGTTCTGATCAGATATAAGGGAAACTTCTTATCTTTAGAGAAGTCAAATGATGGAATAGGTTGCCACAAGAGGCTGTGGAATCTCCACTGCTTAAGAAACGCTCACCTAAGCTGGTCCCGCTTTGCCCAGTGTTTTTCTTGTTGTTGTTATTTGACCAATAATTTTTTACTTGAGTAGCTTAGTCATATATGAAAATTTATCTACTGAAGCCCAAGCAAAAAAACTCTCTACTCATAAGTAGGGAGAGAATCAAATTACATTTGTGAACTTTATTGATCTGGGGATGAGAGTAATAAAATAATGAGAAGAAACACATAATGTACAGAATCATCTTGTATTCTAAAGGAAAGCACATCTTCAAAATCCACTGTTCCATATTCAAGAAGGAATAACCCTTTAGGTGTCCCACAGCTAGTACTGTGCGGTCTTGAAGTCTTAAGAAGGACCTCATGATTGACTACATTGCCATTAATTAAATATTCTTTGATAAAATTAGGTCTAAAATTCCAATGAGTCTGTTATCGAAACACTGGGCTTCTTTTTGTAGTTTTTTTAATTCTCCATTTTCCTTAGTAACTGTAGACGTTGTATTTCTCTCTAGTCCTCTCTGCTTACAGCTTTGTTTTCCATTTTAATCTGCTAAAATACTAAAAGGTCCCATTGATTTTAATAGGATGTGGGTCAGAACTAAGACATGATTGCATGTGTAAAGTATCTGTGTATCATCAAAACTATTAACACTAAAAGATGCCAATAATTTTTGTTTAAATTAACTTCATAGGTATTTTCCACAAACAAAACAATTTGCAAAGCAGAAGCATTGTGGCTTAGCTGCAGAAAATCTGTATGATTTCTGTATATTGATAACATATGACTGACTACATGTAATACTTCTCTTATGGAGTGAGATTCAAAAAGGTGTACTCATCCAGGAAGGAGACAAGAGGTTCTAATTTCATCTTAGTATTTACTCTAATTCTCTTTTAATCATTCAAGACAGACGATATTAGCTTTCTTTACTTTTTTTTCCCTTTTTTTCACAAGCTGAAATTTCTCTATTAAGGAACTGACTTCAGACTTTCATTTCTGTCCATTAGCTTCTCAGTTTAGTAAGTGGTAAGATTTTATTTGTCATGTGAATGGATTAAATAAACCCTGCTTTTAGAAAATTAACAAAATAAATCCTGTTGGCTCAGGGAAAAAAAAAAAAGTCTAAATAAACCTCATAAAAATGACCAGATTTTAATTATGTCTTTTACTTAGGTCTAGTCAAACATCCTAAATTCCATGCCAAGTTTAATCTCACTAATTAAAATGCCTAAAAGCTTGCCTCTTCTCAACATATTCAAAAATAATTTTTCCTCTCTTCCTCAATGAATATACCTTTCTGAAATGTATTCTTTCTATAAATCATGCTCCATCAAATCAATGAATCTTGAAATGCCTCAGGACTTTTGCACTCTCTTCAATATACCCTTCCCATGCAAAAATAAAGTTTCAGAATATTTTGACTATTCATTCTTTGCAATATCCATTATCCAATTACTCATTTACAGTTGTTTGGCATGATATAGTCATATCCTCCTGGCATTAACTCAGAAGTCCTTTCTTTTCTTTTCTTTTCTTTCCACATCCTCCCCTCCCTGGGTATACAGATAAAATACAGAGTCACAAAACATCTGATTTTGCTAGGTTTATTTTTTTTTTTGGTGAGATGTGAGTCTACAAAGCAATCTACAAATCCTGAGTCTGCAAACAGTTAAATTGAGATGAGTAGATAAAAGACATTTCATGTAGAGTGAGGCCATTTTGGTGGATAAAATTGTGTTTGCAGATAAAGAATCATAGCACCAAATAATTATTTAGTTTGTTAAAGGACCTCTGGAGGTCATCTGGATGAAAGTTAAACAGGAGTTTAAACTGCACAGCAGTTTGTGCACTGCTTTGCATAGAAGGGCACACAGGAGAGAGTCAACGACAGAATTCACAAGACAAGTAAGGGCCTCAGTATTTCTAACAATAATTCAAGGGATGCTTTTAGGAATGGAGGTACAGATGTGGAAGAAAGAAATATGTGCAGGAAAAATAACATTCTTGGAAAGATTTTCCCATCCTACATTGAATTGTAGAACAGTAATGGCCAGTTTGGGAAGCAAAGTGCATTCAAGCGAGTTTGGGTGAGTGAGGGAGTGTGCAGTCGCTAACAAAGATCAAGCAGGACTAGCCAGTGAGTAAGTGAAGAGCCCTGGGAGCCAGGCAAGTGTGTGTGGCTCTAAGAGCAAGACCATGGGAGGACCTGGCTATTGGGGAGACCAAAGGAGTCCCAACCAGCTGCCAAAGAGACTGTGAGGTCAGGGGTCTCCAGGGGCAAGACCCCTGTGTGTGCGTGTGCGCGCGCGCCTCCAAGGGTGAGACCATGGGGGCAGTTGCCTACTGGGGGACCAGAGGAATCTCAGCCAGCTATTCACGTGTGTGTGTGCATGCATGCGTGAGTGAGACTGTACCAGCAACTGGAGTGGGGCTGTGGCCCCGGGGCCCCTATGTCGAGGTGCCAGCAACTGGTGAGACTGGGATTCAGGGGCAGGTACACACATATGTATATATGTATAAATATATGCACAAATATTTCCCAGTAATGGATCTTTATCCTGCTCAGCCAGAGAGATGAGTAGGATGAGGTTGTTGGTGTCATCTGTGTTCATGTGTGTACTCGGTGCATGGCTGTGATCTGTGTGGCTGGCCCTGTATATACATATGTACATGGTATATACGTGTGCTCTGTGTGCATGTGTTTACTGGGAATACATATTCAGCCTCACAACTGATTGGACCTGGGGGCACGGGTATGCAGCACCCTCCCTGCTCTCGGGCTGTCAGACCTGGCCAAATACTTTCTCCTAACATAACAATCATGTCTCCCTCAGTTTGTAGTTTCTGCATTTCTTATCTATCAACAGACTTTTTGACAGGCCTTTCACAGTACTCTGAGCTAAGGTTATGCAGCTGTGCCATCTTGGATCTAGCCAAACAGCCTCAAAACCTCTGGGTGGGAGGGAGGCTTGCAGCAGGGGCCACAGAGAATCCAGGTTGCAGTGAACTTCCTTGTTAAACTTCCTGTTGACTTTCTCTTTTCTGTCTAGTTATTGCCCTGGTACTTACATCTTGTACTTGTTTTCACAGGTAATGCAGACCTAAACTCATTACCTTATGTTCAAAGTAATTTCCTCATTGTCCGTCTTTGCAAAAACAACATACTAATTTACTTGTTCAGAATCAAGAACACAAACCTTTACCCAAAAATGTGGGTAGACCTCTGAAAGGTAGCAGTCTGGGGACCTTTTAAGGATACAAGACACATAGTGATAATTCTGGATAATTTGTTCCTGCAGGCACAGGATTTCCTGCAGTTACATGCTAAGTAAAGTTTAATGGTTAATCATCTGTATGACTTTAAATAACTAATCTAAAAACTGATTGAGTCTGTTTTCCATGAATTATCCTTCATGCTAATTCATGCACAAGAGAATGTATCATCCCCAAGCCATAGTCTGTTTCACTTATACATGCTGAATAGTCTCTGCACCTTGAGAAATCCCCCTAATTTCAGTTCTGACTCTAGTGAATAAGGGTGTCATAATCTGCCTTTAACAGCAAAGCATTTATTACCTGATAGGCAGATATTGTGATCAGATGTGTCATTTGATACATGCCCTATCAAATAAGGATAAAAGCTGTCAGAAATGTGCTAATATTTTACACAAGCATCATTTAGAGTAGATGAAAATAATCTGATGAATAAAATCCAGTCTTCTCTCTGTATTTTTTGTGCCATTTCTTTGTGGCTGTTTCTCTTCACATAGGCTTCAAAGTAAGCCCATTGGGGTTCTGTAGGACTTCAATTTATAATTGCAGAAGCATTTGAGGAAGCCAGACCAGGGATAAGAGACACAGTGTGCACCCTGAGACCTCTAAACAGCCTCCAGGATGAAATTTCCACAATTAAGAAGGGGTCATTTTCTGTCTTCATTTATCAATTAGTCTCTTTCTCTGTATAATTCAGGGAAGCAACGTTGGTAGATGCAGTTTGCTTTCTGGCTCTTCTTATAGGTCTCTTTTCCCAGTTTAGCTAAACAGTTACTCGTAAGACCTGCCTGTGCCAATTTGGCTGTAATGTATATAATGTGGGAGATACAGTTTGGGTTGTTTTTTTTTTTTTTTTGAGAAGATATTTTCTATTTTAATTAAGGATCCATATGAGGAAACCTTATTTATAATGGGCCAAAAGTCAACATGGAGAATTACCAACTCTCAGTAGAAAAGTATTCAGTCTTCATTATCTATGCTCCTGATATCAGTTATTTCATAGACTGGAGATTGTCCCTCTCAGAAGTGAATCCTTATATGCAGAGCAGTCACAATCTCATTAATGCAACTTTTCATGTAATGAAAACCAACATAATACTTCCTCTTTCCATTGTCAGGTTCTTAATTTGTAGAATCACTGGTAGATTTATTTTATGGCTAAGGAATAGCAGATCTACACAGAAGCTAGATTTACACAGGAAAAGAGATAGTGTCCTCAAGATAGCAGTAAACACTGCCACTTGATAGCCTTATTAAGAGCATGAAAAATGCTGAGGATCTTAAAATGCAAGGAACTCGGTAAGAAATAAACAAAATGATCAGAACTTCTGTTATCAAAATATATGAGACATGCACTAGATAAAAGGCATGAGCTCCAGCTTAAGTTTTTTTTCTGGTATGTTTCTTCGTTGAATTTCAGCTATTTTATGTCCACATATAAATATATTCAGGGAAATATATATAATATTTACAAAAATGTTGGTTATGTGAATATTTTTGCTTTATGAACCCATTACAGTAATTCCCTCAGAATGTAGCTCCAAGTGTGGGTTGGCAAAAAGTGAAAACTACATCCAGTTAATATATGACCAGAAGATAGACATTTCAGTAAGCAACTTTGTTGTTCTTGATGTATTGATATTATAATAGTAAATGTAATGTTTATTCAAAATTTATATACATTTATTATCAAATGATACATTTGTCCTAAAAATATGTTTACCTTGTAGCAATATTTTCCCTTTCATTATGAACTTATTAAAAATGTCATGTAAATAAAATTTTATTTAAAATCTTGGTGAATATGTACAACTTCAAGAAATACTTTTATGTATTATAGCAATGTTGTTATAAAAGCAGAAGTGCAACCTCAGACTTTTTGTCATTTCTTCTCACCAGACTTGAAAATATCCATCCTGACTTCATCCAGCTTTCCTAGGCCAAAATGTTTACTATTGCACCAAATTTTCTTGGTCTATATCCCTTTCTCCCTTCCCCCTATGCTCCCTCCCTCCCCTCACTTTTAGGAAGACAGGATAATTTAGTTTAAAATGCTTTTTGAATAAAAATTTGACCCATCTGAAACATCCCACATTAGAGAAGAGATAGATAATGCATCTGGAAGGCTTGAATTTTCTGTGGTTTATGCCTCCATAAATGTAAAAGCAGCTTCATAAAAATCACTCAAGTGTTTACTTTGAAAAAGCCTTTAAACAAATAGAAGTAGTTATACTGATACAATATATTCAATGCTTGCAAAGGCTTTCTCTGTGTATAGTGCACAGGTATGTTTCATCACACTACAATGTACCAGACTTCTTATTTCAACTGTATTTGACTACAAGATTTAATGTAAAGGGCAGCCATGTGCACACAAACTCAGCAAACAACAGAATGAAAGAGAATGATTCACTTATTTCAATTTCAAACATGCATGATGCTATACTGCAGAAGACGACTAAAGCAACTGAGGCAGCATTTTAGTCAGGACTATGTATCAGGCATTCCTCCCCAGGATTTTCTTTCTTGGGCCTCCTATTGATCTTTTCATAGTTAACTAATTAGTTTAGAAGCATTTCATTTTATGTTTGTTGTCCTAGGAAAGCCTACACCGTCGTCCAATCTGGAAGGCCAACTCTTCATTAAATGTGAAATTAGATACTCAGTTAATGAAGCTTTATCTCGTATTTGATGACTGACAGTAAATCTGTGGTATGTACTCTGTCTGAATCCCTTAATAGGTTTACAGAGAGTTAACTCTGACTTTGGTCTTCCATTAGCAGTAAGACTTTGCTGGTTGGAATGTTCTGCTTGTTTAATTATTTAGTGGCTCAGTAGCACAGGCAGCTTCTACAAAAGCCAAATGATCATACGCAGCAACAAATGAACACCATAATCTTAACAAGATTATCATAATAAAGAGTCAACAGAGAAATTAAAATTATTTGCTTTAATTATGAAATTATAACCCTATTAACTCCTCTGCATGAAAAGCAGGAATTGGGGAATAGCGAAGAAGAACCCAGAGATGGCTATTATCAACTTAATAGCAAATTAAAAAGGGGGTGAAAGAGATTTGCTGTGTGGGCTCAGATATTTCAGGTAATTTATTTTGCAGCATATGTTTCCTATAGATTAGGCTTTCCAAAATGAGACCATGGGAACTGTGTTTTTTTTCCCTGATTTGTCTTTTTTTTGCTTTTTTCCCGCAGATTGTCATGTTTACCAACCTAAGACAAGATCAGTTGAAAACTACAAACTTAAAAGCACACCCTTATTTAAATATGCCTAAAGCTGTGAATTAATTATGCCCTAAATAAGTTATTAGAACAATATTGCCACTAATGCATTATTTATGGCTACTTGTTGAAAAGTTTGTAACAGCAAAAGAACTGAACTGACATTTCTAAAGACATTAACATGAAAACGAGGTGAATTTGAAGAGAAAAAAATATTCAATGAGCAAGCTTTTACCAAAGTAGTCTTCAATAATACATATACTAGCCACATTTTTTTTTACTTCTACTGTGCATATGTAATATTCATGGGACTACTTTAATTTTTTTTATATTAGTTTGCATTATAAATAAATTAAAAAAAAAACACAACAGCTCTCCTCAGAGTAGATTTATACTTTAGGAAAAATATTTAGCATCATTGTTATGTCATATTGTAAAACATATTTTTCTGAGAACTTATCTTACAAATAATTTAGGTTATAAATTTGTTAGTAACAGGTATTGTCTCTTAATTTTAAATTTGACAGAGTTCTCTATAATTTTACTAAATTAAACGTTTGAATGTTAAATAAATAAATGCATTATTTTTAGTGAAGTATATAATTTCACTTTTATATAGCTAAAATGTCATTGACACAGCAGCACATAAAGACTGTCTTTATAGAAGTTATTACTGAAATCAAATATAACACATTTATTGTTGAATAGCTGACTTACTTTCTTTCAGAAGAGACTGAAAATAGCCATGAAATCAAGTTATAACTCAAAGAAGTCAAGATAAATTGTCAGAACTTGTTTTGAAGTATTCACGTACCTGGGAAAAAAAAAAAAAGGGCTACTTACAAAGCTTTTAGTAGTCCATTATCCACAATACATATGCTAATTCTTCCTAATCCATAAGGACATTAGTAGAAATTTGAAAAATTCACATTGCTCATGAGAAATTGCCCTTTTTCTTGTGCATTAGTTGAGTTCTGTGGGCTTTTGTTTGCTTGTTCCCAAGAACTAGGATTTACTGCATAACAATCAGCATGTGGGTAGTTATTTCACTGCTGAAATATGTCCACTGAAGAGGAAGTAAAAAAATGTTGTTAGCTATAGTTTGCCAGGATTTCTTTCTGGTTGTGTATACTTCTCAGATATATCTAATATACAGGCATTGTTCTGAAAATCCTAAACAGACTTTGACAGCTCTCAAAAGATCTCCCTAGGTCAGAGCATTACAAACATGATAGACTTGTATTCATCATTGTTTCACAATAGTGCAGTTTCTACAAGTGTGTTTTCGTGAGTATCTGCACAGGTGCTTTCAATATTAGCCATATAACCACTTGATAAAGCTTATAAAAAATTAACTTTACTCATCTGCTACAATGTTAGTTCTAGAGGAAAGTTAAATCATTATTCATCTCAGCTGAAGCTAAGAACATAGGCCACAACTTTTCTGTAGGCTGTAGTATTGTTTCGTTGTTCCAATGATATGCCACTATAAAGATTCAGTAGTACAGGCACAATGCTGTGAAGACTAGTTGATATATTCTAGATTAGTTTGTCTATTTTGCTCTTTTTTTTTTTTTTAATACATGTTGCTAGTATGTAAACCCTGTACAAGACAAAGGGAAATCTGACATATCATTCTCACCCCTATTTGAGGGTTTTATTTCCAACTTGTGTTTTATAATTAAAAAAACATCTACTTTTGATGGGTTCCACAAGGAAGCCCTTGGGAAGTACATGCTAAGCAGCTATGCTTTTGTGATTTCCCATCCTTGCTCCTCAGTCCAGTGCTGTAGGATGTATGAAACTAACACCTTCATAAATTTGGTGGAGAAGTTTCATGCTGCACACAGGTAATTTTAAGTTAGGTCTGTCTGTAATTGCAGGAGGCTTATCTGAATTCACAGACATAAAAATATCTTGACAATCCAGATCATAAGTAAACAAGAAAACTAAAGAACTTGGAAGAAAGCATCAATGACCATTTTAAAATAACTTACTTTAAATAGACTAAATCTTAATGAAAACACAATTATGGTAGAAATTTATTATCTCCATCATCTTTGAAGAGTTATTCTGGCTTTCCAACCACAAGTTCATACTTCTCACTATCCCTAGAGATCACTCTTAAACTACCTGTCTAAGATAAATAAAACATGTTAAACTTAGATGCAGCCTTAACCTGAAAGTCTCTTTTTCTTTGTGTTAGATATGTTAAAGGATCTTCTCCATTTACATCGTGGATTGGGCAAGAAGTATTGGTATAAAACTGAAGGAATGTTGGCTAGATAATACACATACACACACACAAACACCTACTTGAAAGACAGTGGAGTAATGCACTCCCATGTAGAGGAAGAGTGGAATATCTTATACTGGATTAATGTGGATTGACATCAGCCCGAATGTTTTCTGATGGTTCTGAAGCCCTGTTTTCTATGATTCTCCAGGGAATTCTTCTGTGGTTATCTAAATTAAATGATTGTAAATAAATGCCGATTTGGTTTGAAAACTGTATTTGGAGGAATAACTGTAAATACATTGGAGAATAGCATTAAAATTCAAATAACAGAGAAGAAATATTCTGGAGAAACAGATTAAAATTCTGACAGGAAAAATGTAAGTTTCTACCTTTGTTGAGAGTGGATTACTAAGATTTTGTAGAGTCTATTCTCAAGAGCAGACCAAACGATGTTAGAATATTGATGTTGGTAGTTCATTTTGAGTAGGGTCACCAGGGCAGAACAGGTGATCTCTTCAACATAGTATCACAGAATCTTAGAATAATTTCTGTTGGAAGGGATCCTAGATGTCACAGAGTCCAAAACCCCACTCAAAGCAAGGCCAACATAGGTCAGGATCCTCAGTCAGCATAGGTCAGGTTGCTTAGGGTCTTGTCCAACTCCATTTTGAATATCTTCAGTCATGAAGAGTCCACAGTCTCCCTGGGCAGCCTGTTCCAGTGTCTGACCAGTCTCATTCTGGGTTTAAAAAAAAAAAAAAAAAGTTTCCTTATCTCTATCAGAAATTCCCCTTGATACAACTTGCCTCCTAACCCATCACTGTGAATTGCTAAGATCTGTATCATCTTTATATCCTCTGATTAGGTAGTTGTAGACAGCAATAAAGTCTCCCTTCAGTCTTCTCGAGGCTGAACAGACCCAGCTGTCACAACTTCTCCTCATACATCGTGTGCCCCAGCCCCCTGAGCTCCAGTACTCCACTGGACTCATTCCAGTTTGTACTGGAGAGCCCCAAACTGGACACAACACTCCAGATGCAGTCTCACATGGGCCAAATGGGGGGGAATGATCACTCCCCTATGTCTACTGTCCATACTCTTGCTAGTACTGCCCAGGATACAGTTGGCCTTCTTTGCTGCAAAGGCACGCTGATGATTTAAGTCCAACTTGTCGTCCATCAAGACAAGAAGCACTTTTCTGAAAAGTTGCTTTCTTGCCAGTTAACCCCCAGCTTGTACTGGTGCATTGAGTTATTCCTCCCCAGATGAAGAACTTTGAATTTTCCTTTGCTGAATTTTGTGACATTCCTGTCAGCCCATTTCTGCATCTTGTTGAGGTCTCTCTGAATAGTAGTCCTACTCTCCAGTGTATCAATCACTTCCACAATTTAGTATCGTCTGAGAATTTTCAGTGTGTGCGCTTCATCCCAACCTTTTGTACTCAGCAGTCCATGAACTGCTGTACATTTCACTATCTAGACCATATGTCACTATTTTGACTACAAGAATACTATGTAAGCCTGTGTCAAAGTCTTTGTTGATGTCTTTCATGCGATATCCACTGCTGTCCCCACAGGCAGGCACCTCATGATAGAGGGCAATCAGGTTGTTCTGGTGTGATTTGAATTTGATAAATTCATAATGACCTGTTCCTAAACATCTTCTTCCAAGAAGATTTTATTTGAAATGGTTTCCAAGAGGATTTGCACTGGTGAGACTGTACCTTGAATACTGTGTTCAGTTTTGGGCCCCTTACTACAAGAAAGACATGGAGGTGCTGGAGCGTGTCCAAAGAAAGGCAACGAAACTGATGAAAGGTCTAGAGAAAAAGTCTTACGAGGAGCGGCTGAGGGAACTGGGGTTGTTTAGCTTGGAGAAAAGGAGGCTGAGGGGAGACCTTATCACACTCTACAACTACCTGAATGGAGGTTGTAGCAAGGTGGCTGTTGGTCTCTTCTCCCACGTAACAAGCAATAGGACAAGAGGAAATGGCCTCAAGTTGCACCAGGGGAGGTTTAGTTTGGATCTTAGGAAAAATTTCTTCACTGAAAGGGTTATGAAGCGTTGAAATAGGCTGTCCAGGGAAGTGATTGAGGCATCATCCCTGAAGGTATTTAAAAGATGTGTAGATGCGGTGCTTAGGGACATGGTTTAGTGGTGGACTTGGCAGTGTTAGGCTAACAGTTGGACTTGATGATCTTAAGAGTCTTGTCCAACCTAAATGACTCTATGATTCTATAATCTTCCCAGAAATCGAGGTTTGGCTGACTGACTTGTAGTTCCCCAGATCCTCCTACTTGCCCTCTTGAAGGTGATAGTGACAGCTGGATTTTTCCCTTCATCAGGAACTCCGATGGCTGAGACCTTTCAAAGATCATAGATGTCATCCTAATATTGGAGTGGATTCAACAGAGGCCCATTGAGATGACTGGGGCCTAGAGCACATGAAGTACAAGTAGAGGCTGAGTTGTTTGACTTCTTTAGTCTGACAAG